>OV702295.1:302455270-312455270 GCA_916181665.1 Avena sativa | reverse complement strand
TCCGAGAATACTTCTTTACTAACTTTTTTGAAACCAAAAACAGCAAAAAACAGGCATCTGGCACTATTGCAACTTGTTAATAGGTTAGTACCATAAAACATGTAAAAATCACCTCAAAGTGTGGACAAGTAAAGCTAAGTAGATACTAAACAAGCATGGAGCATCAAAAATTATAGATACGTTTCCAACGTATCAGGATCTCTACCTTAACAGGTTGGGACCTCTACAGATGGTATCAGAGCACTGTGTTTCCTGTAGGATTGTAACCCTAGGATTGGACAAAACCCCTTAGAAAAATAAGAGTTGTATTTGTTCAAACTTATTTACAAACAATCTTGTAAACTCTTTCCTCAACATTTTGTTTTGATTCTACATCTCTCCCATTTCTACTTGATGGACAAAAACTTCAACATGAGCAAGGACTTAACCATCACCAGGGACTTCAACTTGGACATCACTAAGGACTTCAAGTGAGACAAGAGTAATACTCAAGACTTGGAGACTAAGGAAAACACAACTTAGGAGGAACCATCATCACCTTTGAAGCTTTTTGACCAAGGTGAAAGAATTTCTTCCAAGGATACCATGATCTTGTTCTTGATGTAACAACTAAGAAGAATGGAATTATCTCAAGTGAACCTCATAGTTGGACCACCACACTAGTGTTTAGTTTAAATCGATTTATTGATCACACCAACTTATGTGGTGTAGCAAAAATATTTTGTTGCCTAAAATATGCTTCAATCTTGTTGTTTGAGTGGAATGCATGATTGTGATTGCTTACACATTGCTTTGTGTGATTGTTGTGTGTGAGTAGAATTCTTCCTCTAGAAATATTTTGCCTAATCTAATCCCAATCCAACCCAAACATATGACTTATCCAAGAGACCACAACATCAAGGATGGTGACAACAATAACCTAGAGATGCACATGACAGAACAACTGCTAGTAACCCAAGCCCAGTTGAATCAAGTGACAACCCATTTTTTAGCCAACAACATTGAGTTAGACCCAATCATGCTAAAGTTCTTGGAATCCCAATCTCAATTGTTGCAAAAGATGACCAATCAGATGATCAACATGAGAAGAAACCCTTCCCAAAGAGATTGTCACAACAATGAAATCAAAGATGATATTATGAAGGGAACACAAGCTTGCAAAATCTATGGAGACATAGGACACACTTATAAAGAGCATATGGACCAATGCCCTAATTGTGAAGAGAAACATCTAGATAGATAATGCCCCACATCTCAAGTTACTTGTTTCCTATGTGAAGGAAATGATCATGTCCCTCTTAAATGCCACATCTACCCTATAGTTCGAAAGATGAAAAAAGATGGGAAACATCAAGTCTTTGGAAACATCCATGAAGGAACAACTTCTACCAAGAAGGATGAAGACAAAATCAAATCTCAGTATGCACCTCCATACATTGTAACCCACTATGGTGGACAAAAGAGGAGACATGGACGTTATCCTAGGAACCGTTCTAAGAACCGAGCAAGTTTTCCCACATTTGTGGTGGAATATGAGGAACATGAACTAGGAGAACTCCTAGCTTTGTAGAGACCCAAAAATAAGAAGGGCCAAGGAAACAAACAAGAGATAGAGATACCAAGGATAAAAAGAGATATTAGCCAAGTGATGTGCCACAAATGCAAGGAGCTAGGCCATTATGCATCAAATTGCCTAGTAAAGGAGAAGACAAAGACAAGCAAGCCTATGAAGGATCTCAATCTTGTCACATGTTTCAAGTGTGGTAACAAAGGACACTATGCAAACAACTGTCCAGAGAAGTCACATCAAGACACCAAGTAAGCCAAGATATAATCTGGTTAAAAATATTTTAAGGGTGGTAGTACCCTAGTTGTCTTGAAGCCAACTTGTAACCTCTAGCCTTCCCGAATCTCGGGACGAGATTCCTTTTAAGGGTGGTAGTCTGTCACATCCCAAAATTCTCCAAATTTTGAAATGTGAAAAATAAACAAACAAAAGAAACAAATGTTGAAATTTAGGGTGAAAAGAAACTGTTTGCTTCTAAATGGAAACATCAAAACCCTACTTGAAAAAAATTTGAACAAGAAAGCAACAAACAAATATTCTAAAGATCAAATGCATTTATGCATGGAAAGAATCTTGAATTTAAAACACTTGGAAAGTTAAACCAAAACCCCAAATCTTAATGGAAGAAATCATCTCCAAGATCACTCCAAGACTATGGCTTTGTTCCATATAAAGAAGTCATCAACAAACATTTCTAAATGATCAAAAATGGTAAACAGAAACATTACAAAACCATGGAAATTGGTTTCATTCAATTTGGAGCCATGGATAAAAACTTATGAATTTAATGAGGTAAAAGAAAGTAATTTCCAAGGCTAATAAAACTTCTAGCCAAAATCAATACCAAATTGTGAGCAAAGTAATCCTAAAAGGATTGAAAAATATAAATAAATATTAAATAAAATTATACAAATAGAATCACCAATTTTTGAACTATAAATAAAAAGATATGGATTTTATAAGACAAAGAAAGAATTAAATAAATAAGAAATATAAAAAAGGCAATTTAAAACCTTGGCCAAATCCCTAAGTAAAAAGAATAAAAGTTTACTGAATAACAAAAAGGAATAAAAGATTATTTGAATAAAATTATATGGACTTGACCATATTCAATTTCTTTAAATAAAGACAAAATGCCACACTTAAATGGTTATTAAAATCATGAGAAAAATAATTGAAATTCCAAAGTGGGCCAACTAATAAACTCATAAATGATTTAAAAACTACTGAAAAGGTTTGGTAAAAATTTGAAATTAAGTGAAAGCTGAAATCATTTGATTCAAATGAAAACAGAAATAGAAAAAGAAAAACAATTAAAGAAAAAAGGAAAACAAACCCAACCCAACTAACCTACCCAGCCCTAGCCCAATATGGCCCAACACCAGCCCACCCGGCTTTCTCCCTCTCTGACTCATTTCTTTTCTCACTGTGCAGAAAACCCTCACCCCCACTAACGCCCAGGCCCCACCCTGCCACCTCATTATCGTCCTCCCCACGCGCTGATCTCACCCTTCTCCCCTCTATCGTTTCTACGTGGATTGAATTCGCGTAAATTCATGTAAATGGTGTAGTGATTTCATCCAACAACCACGCTCACTAAAATGCCTCCCCCTACTCTCCATTTTCCCTCAACCACCGCATTCCAGGAGCCCCTAGGCTGCCCACAATTTGAGCCGAACCACCGCTGCCTCCGACGAGCTACGGCGTCAATTCCGGCGAGCCCAGACATCCCCCTTGCCCTATCCCACACTGTCTTGCTCGCCAATGTCGTGCGCACCTGCTGTCGTACTCCGCTTACTCACGAGTGCCCCTGACACTCGGCAACGACCTCGCCTGCTCGCCACCATCATCTGCCTCTACTCCGGCGATGAAATACGGTGAACTCCGACCACCCCTTCGCCTCTGGTTTGTTTTGCCGCGTCCGCTGTCCCTGTGCGCATGCACTGATGCTCTTCATTTGTCCGTGGGTGATCTGTAGGTTGACCTTCGACCACCTCTGCAAGAACCCGACGATGAGCTCAACTCTGGTGAGCGATTCACGATGACCTCGTGCGCCCCTGCCCCTTCTACGGCCACCTTGAGCACCCCCTCTCTACGACTTCGGTAACACCCTCCTTTCCCCCTCTTGCTTCCTACAACCACCGTACCACCGTAGACAGAGCGCCACCGCCGCATGTCGTCGCCAGCACCGCCAGTTCTTGGTCAAAGCGATCTGGTCCGTTAGATGTATATCGCAAGGTGTAGATTAGATCTTAAACGAATCGGTATTGTTTGATCTGAGCCGCACAGATCCACTTAAATCCTATTGCCTGCGTAGCTCAATCCAATTGAAGAGGTACCAGCCAATTAGATTAAGACACGTGGCCAGACCCTTCTGTTTAAAATCCAGAAAATATTTTTGGATGTTTAAACTTGCAAAAATCATAACTTTTGATCCTTATGTCCAAAAATTGTAAATTTTATATAAATGGATTCAGAAAAATGTAAAATTTTAAACTATGGCCCTAGTTTGTTCATTTGCTGCTGAAAAGTTAGGTGTTTTTGCATAAACATTTGTAGGAATATTTTGGATATAAAAATTGTTCTAAAAATGATTTTTGAGAGAAACCTTTTGCAAATGTTTTTTTAACCCTCTGACCATAAACACTACTATTTGAGTTTAAAAATATATTTTGTTAACACTAGGAATTAATCCTTTGAATAAAATCATTTCTAGTAAAACAAAAATAATTTAAAAGGGCTATTTACACTAACTTGTTTTCAAATGATTTTCCCACTTTTATAAAAGACTAGTAAGTGTTTTGAAATGTCAGAACCTTGTTAGAAACCACTTTTTAAATAAAACAACCTTTTGCATGCTTGCATGCATTTCTTTTTTTATCATTTTATGTGGTGAATTGTTTGAATGCTAGTTTTGAATGTGTGCCTTGCTTGATTGAATTGTAGTGAACTTTAAAGAGTGTGACAATTGCAAGAAAAAGGAGTGTACATAGATTTTCTAAAAAAAGGCAAGTGATACTTTGGTCATCAAAAGTCCTATCTTTTCAATATTGCATTAGTGATATTTTTGTAGTATGCATGATAGGACTAATTTTATATATTACTATGCTATAGTATAATCCTATAGAATATATCTTGGTAGGAATCTTCCGAAGATAAAACACAAGTTATGCTAGTATGCTTAGCCTAGCTATTATAATTCAAGGGTGGAAAATTCATGCTATGTTATTATGCAAAGTCTATGACTAGGTTTTTTATTAATAAAACAACTAAGTGAATGAATCACCTGGGTGGAATGGTGCCAATGGTTTGTGTTGAGTGGTTACACAAGGCCCATGTCTATGGTTTACCTTGTGTATCACACTTGTGGATGGCCACCCAGGAACAAAGAGATTTGAGATGTTTTGTGTTGAGAAGCTTCTAGTGCAGCCACATGGCATATGGGCTCTGCCTTGACTGCATAGGTTGCAAGAACTCAGACAGACAGACAGTTGGTGGTAGTAATGATAGGTGGAATGCGTCTGTGCTGATCTAAGGGATTATTTCTGAAAAGTCTCGTCTCGATGCATGTCGAGTCTTGTGGGAAAAGTGCACCACCTCTCGAGAGGGTAAAACCCAAGTACTTACCCGTGTCCTCGGTAATGGACATTTTGAGCATCAAAGACATTAGAGCTATCAAGGATCTCCTCATCCCAATTTCTCTAAGTTAAAACTTGTTGGGTGAACAACGGAAGCACCTGGTGTGTATCCAGTGTGCCATTGTGTGTTGAAATGTTTTGAAAAAGGGAAAGAAACTATTTTTCAAAGGATAGGGAAAACTTATTTTATGCAAAGGCCAACCAAAACTCCACTTAGCCAAACATTCATGTAGATGATAGATTCTCCATACCAATATGATATCACTTGCCAATACAATTCAAATGTATTGACCCTTGTGGCTGTAACTTATTATCTTGCAGGTTTGTTTGATGTTAGTGAAGTTTTTTGAGTAGGGATTAGAAGTCTACAATCAACATGATTGCTTGTGGCACATGAATATGAAGGACTCCATGCTATATAGTTATATCTGCTGCTTTGTAATAAGATAGCCATTTGATCTATGTAAGTTGTAATGAACTATTTTATTCCTGGTTATAAGTTGTAATATGACCTTTGTTTCTTGATATTACATCTTAAACTATGGGTGATAGCTATTCGATCCAGGGACTCGCACTATAAACACAGGGATATCTACCTTAACAGGTTGGGACCTCTATACTTAGCTTGATGTTTCATCTGTTGAACTATAGGATAGATATGGCATTGGACGGGGACATGATCATTTCCTTCACACAGGAAACATGTAACTTGAGATGTGGGGCATTGTCTAGCTGGATGGTTCTCTTCACAATTAGGGCACTGGTCAATATGCTCTTTATAAGTGTGTCCTATGTCTCCACAGATTTTACAGGCTTGAGTTCTTCCCACAATATCATCCTTGAAATCATTGTTGCACAATCTCTTTGGGAACGGATGATTCTCATGTTGATCATCCGATTGGTCATCCTTTGCATGGGATTCCAAGATCTTTAGCATGGCTGGGTCTAACTCAGTGTTGGTGTGTTTTTGGCTAAAAACTGGGTTGTCACTTGATTCAACTTAGCTTGGGTTGCTAGCAGTTGTTCTGTCATGTGCATCTCTAGGTTGTTGTCACCATCCTTGATGTTGGAGTTGTGGTATCTTGGAGAATTCATCTTCTTGGGTTGGGTTGGGATTAGAACAGACAAAAGATTTCTTGGGAAAGAATTCTACTCATACACAACAATTCACACAAAGCAATGTGCAAGCAATATCAATCATGCATTTCACTCAAACAACAAGGTTCAAGCATATTATAGGCAAACAAAATATTTTTGCTATTCCACATAGGTTGGTATGATCAATAAATCGATTTAAACTAAACACTAGTATGGTGGTCCAACTATAGGGTATCACTTGAGATCATTCCATTCCTTCTTAGTTGTTACATCAGGAACAAGATCATGGTATCCTTGGAAGAAATTCTTGCATCTGGGTGACAAAGTTCAAAGGTGATGTCTATAATGTTTCCTCATGAGTTGAGTTTCCTTAGTCTCCAAGTCTTGAGTATTATTCTTATCTCACTTGAAGTCCTTAGTGATGTCCAAGCGGAAGTCCTTGGTGAAACTGAAGCTAAAGTCCTTTGAGATGTTTAAGCTAAAGTCATTTGTGATGTTGAAGTCCTTGATTATGTTGAAGTTTTTGCCCAACAAGTAGAAAAGGGAGAGATGTAGAATCAAAACAAAATGTTGAGGAAAGAGTTTACAAGATTGTTTTGCAAATAAGTTAGAACAAATGCAACTCCTATTTCTAAGGGGTTTTGTCCAATCCTAGGGTTACAATCCTATAGGAAACACAATGCTCTGATACCATTTGTAGAGGCCTGAACCCAATAAGGTACAAGTCCATGTGTTTCCAGTGCTAGTCCATGGATCGATTAGCTAACACCCACAGTTTAAGATATAATATCAAGAAACAAAGGTCATATTACAACTTATAACCATGAATAAAATAGTTCATTACATATTACATAGCTCATATGGCTATCTTATTACAAAGCGGCAAATATAACTATAAAGCATGGAGTCCTTCATCTTCATATGCCACAGGCAATCATGTTGGTTGTAGACTTGTAATCCCTACTCAAAAAACTTCACTAACATCAAAAACCTGCAACATAATAAGTTACAGTCACAAGGATCAATACATTTGAATTGTAGTGGCAAGTGATTTGATATTGATATGGAGAATCTAGCATCTACATGAATATTTTGCTAAGTGGAGTTTTGGCTAGCCTTTGCATAAAATAATGTTTCCCTATCCTTTGTAAAATAGTTTTCTCTTTTCAAAACACTTCATCAAACATGGCACACTGGATACACACCAGGTGCTTCCCTTGTTGACCCACAAGTTTTAACTTAGAGAAATTGGTATGAGGAGATTCTTGATCATTTCAATGTATTTGATGCTTAAAATGTCCATTACCGGGGACACGGCTAAGTACTTAGGTTTTACCCTCTCGAGAAGCGGTGCACTTTCCCAACAAGACTCGACATGCATCGAGACAAGACTTTTCAGAAGCAATCCCTCAGACCACCATGGACGCGTTCCATCCTATCATCGCTACCACCTTCTGTCCATCTTGAAGGAAATATGCCCTGAGAGGCAATAATAAAATGTTTATTATGTGTATTCCAAGTATATGATAGATGTTTATTTTGCATGCTATAATTGTATTAATACGGAAACGTTAATACATGTGTGTTTAATAAACAAACAGAAAGTTCCTAGTTATGCCTCTCTCATAAACTAGTTCGTTGATTAACAAGATGATCAAGGTTTCCTGATCATAGACATTGGATGTTGTTAATAACGAGATCACAACATTAGTGTAATGGTGTGATGAACATTCATCCGAAGTATAGCATTATGATCAAAGTCATTGAGTTTATATTGCTATAAACAAACTATAAAGTAATCCTAATCCTTAGACCATGATATCATGCCAATCACTAACACCGGAAGAGTTTCTTGTTAACATCAAACGTCACTTCGTAACTGGGTGATTATAAAGATGGCTTTAAAGCTACTAAAGTGTTATGTTGAGAATCATGGATCAAGAGTGGAATTTGTTCATCCCGATGACGGATAGATATGCTCTGGGACCTCTCGGTGATATCACATTGGTTAGCTTGCAAGCAAGTGATTTGATCACTAGAATGTTATATCACGGGAACGAGAAAAGAGTGCATGTTAGTAACGAGATCAAACTAGGTATGGAGATACCAATGATCGAATCTCGTACATGTAATATATCGTGAAACAAAGGGATTAAGATACAAGCGTAAAAGGTTCCGACGATCACAGGAAAAGTCATCGTTGAATGTGTGGGAGTCAGTATGGATCTCCAGGTCCCACTACTGATTATTGATCGGAGAAGGGTCTCGATCATGTCCGCATTATTCGCGAACCGTAGGGTGACACACTTAAGGGACACTGGCATCCAGTTGGAGCAAATGTTTCATGCCGAAAGAATAAACAAGCGCAGGAATTTATTTCACTAGATACCGAAACAGGTTTTCGGGTGAAATTGCATAAAGAGGTTATGCATGTGAAATGGAATTCTAGAAAGGGGTTATTTGTGAATGTTTGTCATTAAATTAATTGAAAAAATTCTTAATAAAAAAAAGAGTTTTATTTAATGAGAGTTTGCATTAAATTTGGTGGAAATTTAATGGGAATTTGAGTGGATTTTTGAGTGGAGAAAATTGAAGGGCCATTTTGTGAGTGGAGTGTCCACCCACATGAATGAAGGAGGGTAGGGGGCAGCCCCCATGGCCGGCGGCCACCCCCTTGGGTGCCCCCTCCTCCTATAAAAGGAGCCCCCTCCTCACTTCTCACTCACACCTCCTCGTGAAGGATCTCTCTCCCCCTCTAGAATTTATCCCCCATGGTCTCGGACTAGTGAGATACATGTTCCCGGTGGCTATTCAGCAAGAAAGGGTTGTGCTTCCGCTGCATCGCTGGAGCGAGGAGGCGGAGGTTGCCCGGTGTCTTGTACGTGTGTGCGAGCACGGATGCGCTGCTGCTTTGCGGCACTAGGACTTCCCCGCGATCTTGAGATCGGCAAGAGATCGTCTACATCAACCACGAGTTGAACTCGTTAAGCTTTGTCGGTCTTCAAGGGTATGTTCTCTATGGATATACATCCGCCCGTTGTTTGTATCTAGTAGATAGATCTTGGTACATAGTTCCCATCGTAGGAAAATTTTTGTTTTCTATGCTGTGAACCCTATAGTGGTATCAGAGCCGTATCTATGCGTAGATACTTTACACGGGTATTACACATATGAGTATGTGGGCGATGATGATCATGTTGTTGCTCCTTAGTTGTAATTTTGGATATTGGTGGCATAGTGGGATGAAGCAGCTCGGACAAACTTTACATGTCCTCGCACATGAGACCTGTTCCACGCTTGACATGCAGCTAGTTTGCATAAGTGGCTAGCGGGTGTCTGTCTCTCCTACTATAGTCAATATCTATTTTGCAACGAGTTGTCAACAATTTGGTTATCCTCATTGTGGTTCATGTTCGTATGTAAGAACAGTTCTATCTCGAAAGCCCTAAGCCACGTAAAACTTGCAATGGATAAATTAGAGGCGTCTAGTTTAGATTGTTGCTGGGCTAGTGTTATGATATGGTGATGTTGTAAGTAGAAGTATGAGATGATACTCTTACAATATACATAATGTGTAATCTCCATAGACCTTGGACTTACACATATAGGTATGATAGTGACCATACCACGGTGCACATGATAGAGATCATATGCGGGAACCATATCATTTCACTAATAAACATGTGATTTTTGATAGCATCTTATATTGCTTGTTTAGCGCTTTGTTAGCATAATAAGATGATCCCTATTTTAAATATCAAGATAAGAATGTGTTCTTCCTTTAGTATGCACCGATTATGTTTTCGTCGCTCCAAGACATCACGTGATGATCGGGTGTTCTTGGATCCACGACCATATTTCGGGTGTAAAACAGTTACACACGCGAATACTAAGGTTCTAACTTGGCGAGCCTAGCATGTACAGACATGGCCTCAGAACACGGACCGAAAGGTTAAGCATGAGTCATATAGTAGATATGATGCCCATTTGATGCTCGCCTTTGAAGCTACACCGACTCACGTGATGATCGGACTTGGTGTAGTGGATTTGGGTCATGTAATCACCAAAAAGGCACGAGGGATGTCGTTTTTGAGTGGGAGTTCATTCGTAATATGGATTAGTTGAACTCAATCTATCATACACTTAGTCTAAACTTTACAAATTCTGTTGTAGATGGCACCACCTGCTTTTAATTTCAATGTGTTCATGGAGAAAGAGAAACTTGCAACGAACGGTAGAAACTTTACCGAATGGGCCATGAATTTGAGGATTCTCCTCTCTGCTGCACAAAAGCAATATGTGCTAGAAGCACCGTTAGGCCCCCCAGCTTTAGAGGATGCCCCTGACGAGGAGAAGAATGTCTATCAGACTCGTCAGGAGGACCACAACTTAGTTCATTGCGGCATATTGTATGGGCTAGTGCCGGAACTTCGAAAGCGTTTCGAAAATGGCAATGCATTTGATACAATGGGTGAGCTGAAAATGATTTTCGACACACATGCTGCTGTAGAGAGCTACAATGCTTCAGAAAAGTTCTTTAGCTGCATGATGGAAGAGCACAGCTCTGTTAGTGAGCATGTACTCAAGATGTCGGGTTATGCCGATAAGCTTGTGTCCTTGGGAATATCGATTCCCATTGACTTAGGCATCCATCGTGTTCTGCAGTCTCTGCCACCTAGCTATAAGAGCTTCGTGATGAACTATAATATGCAAGGCATGAAGAAGTCTCTCCCCGAGCTTCTGTCAATGCTTAAAACTGCAGAAGTGGAGATCAAAAAGGAACATCAAGTGTTGATGATCAATAGGAACACTGGTTTCAAGAAAGACAAGAAGGGAAAACGGAAGGGAAGTAAGGGCGGCAAGCCTGTTGCCGTGCCTGAAAAGAAACCCTGAGTTGGACCTAAGTCTGATACCGAGTGCTACTATTGTAAGGGGACTGGCCACTGGAAGCGCAACTGCCCCAAGTATTTGGCAGACAAGAAAGCCGGCAAGGCAAACAAAGGTATATATGATATACATGTTATTGATGTGTACTTGACTAGTGCTCGCAGTAGCACCTGGGTATTTGATACCGGTTCAGTTGCTAATATTTGTAACTCGAATCAGGGGCTGCGGAACAAGCGATCGCTAGCAAGGGGTGAGGTCAAGATGCGTGTCGGCAATGGATCAAGCGTTGATGTGATCGCCGTTGGAATGCTGCCTCTCCACTTGCCGTCGGGATTAGTTATAAACTTCAATAATTGTTATCTGGTGCCTGCACTGAGCATGAACATTGTATCTGGATCGTGTTTGATGCGAAGTGGTTATTCATTTAAATCCGAGAACAATGGTTGTTCCATTTATATGAATGAAATCTTTTATGGTCATGCGCCGATGATGAATGGTTTATTTCTTTTGGATCTCGATAATAATGTTACACATATTCATAATGTTGATGCTAAAAGGATTAAACTAAATGATGATATATCCGCATATATGTGGCACTGCCGTCTAGGTCATATTGGCGTTAAACGCATGAAGAATCTCCATTCGGATGGACTTTTGGAATCACTTGATTATGAATCATTTGATACATGTGAGCCATGCCTTATGGGAAAGATGACTAGAATGCCGTTTTCCGGTTCAATGGAACGGGCGACAGATTTATTGGAAATCATACATTCTGATGTATGCGGTCCAATGAGTGTGTCGGCGCGAGGTGGATATCGTTATTTTGTTACTTTCACGGATGATTTGAGTAGATACGGTTATATCTACTTGATGAAACACAAGTCTGAAACCTTTGAAAAGTTCAAGGAATTTCAGAATGAAGTGGAAAATCATCGTAATAGAAATATCAAATTTCTACGGTCAGACCGTGGAGGTGAGTATCTAAGTTACGAGTTTAGCACTCACATGAAAGAGTGTGGAATTGTTTCACAACTCACACCTGCCGGAACACCACAGAGAAATGGTGTGTCGAAACGTCCTAATCGTACTTTATTAGATATGGTTTGATCTATGATGTCTCTGACGGACTTGCCATTATCATTTTGGGGCTCTGCACTAGAAACTGCTGCATTCACTTTAAATCGGGCACCATCTAAATCCATTGAAAAGACACCGTATGAATTGTGGTTTGGAAACAAACCTAAGCTGTCATTTCTTAAAGTTTGGGGTTGCGATGTTTATGTGAAGAAACTTCAACCGGATAAACTCGAACCCAAAGCAGAAAAATGCGTCTTCATAGGATACCCTAAGGAAATTATTGGGTATTCCTTTTATCACAGATCCGAGGGCAAGGTTTTTGTTGCCAAGAATGGATCCTTTCTAGAGAAAGAGTTTCTCGCGAAAGGTGTGAGTAGTCGGAAGGTAGAACTCGAAGAGGTTATTGAACCTTCTCTCCAAAGTATGGCGAGTAGCGCAGCGCCGGAAGTTGTTCCGGAGTTGGCTCCACCTGTTGAAGAGGGAACTAATGATAATGATCATGAAACTCCAAAAGAGAGTACTACCGAACCTCGCAGGTCAAGCAGGGCGCGTGCAGCTCCAGAGCTGTACGGAAATCCTGTCATGAATTTCATGGTTGATGAAAATGATGACCCTACGACGTATGAAGAAGCGATGATGAGCCCGGATTCCAACAAATGGTTAGAAGACATGAAATCCGAGATGGAATCCATGTATGAAAATCAAGTTTGGAACTTGGTGGACTTACCTCACGACCGAAAGGCCGTAGAGAACAAATGGATTTTCAAAAGGAAAACTGATGCTGATGGTAATATAACCATCTATAAAGCTCGACTTGTCGCAAAGGGGTTTCGACAAATTCAAGGAGTTGACTACGATGAGACATTCTCTCCCGTAGCGATGCTAAAGTCAGTTAGGATTATGTTAGCAATTGCTGCATATTTCGATTATGAGATATGGCAGATGGATGTAAAACCCACGTTTCTCAATGGTAATATTGAAGAAGAGTTGTATATTATACAACCAAAGGGTTTTGTCGATCCTAAGGATGCTAACAAGGTGTGCAAGCTTCAGCGATCCATCTATGGATTGAAGCAAGCATCACGAAGTTGGAATCTCCGCTTTGATGAGGTGATCAAAGAGTTTGGATTTGTCCAAACTTATGGAGAAGCTTGTATTTACAAGAAAGTGAGTGGGAGCAACGTGGCATTTCTGATATTATATGTGGATGACATATTATTGATCGGAAATGATATAGATCTTTTAAACAGTGTTAAAAGTTATCTAAACAGCAAATTTTCAATGAAGTACCTAGGTGAAGCGTCATACATATTAGGCATAAAGATCTATAGAGATAGATCTAGGCGCCTAATAGGGCTATCACAAAATACATACCTTGATAAGATTTTAAAGAAGTTTAAAATGGAGGATAGTAAGAAGGGGTTCTTACCTATGACACAAGGCACGACATTGAGTAAGACTCAAAGTCCGGCTTCGGCGGAAGAAAGAGAGATAATGGACAAGGTCCCCTATGCTTCAGCCATAGGCCCTATAATGTACGCCATGCTATGTACAAGACCGGATGTGGCACATGCTATTTGTTTGACTAGTAGGTACCAATCGGATCCAGGTTCAGAACACTGGAAAGCGGTCAAGGATATCCTTAAGTACTTGCGAAGAACTAATGATATGTTTCTTGTATACGGAGGTGAAGAAGAGCTCGTCGCTAAGTGTTATGTCGACGCTAGCTTTGACACCGATCCGGATGACTCTAAGTCTCAATCCGGATATGTATTTCTCATGAATGGCGGAGCGGTTAGTTGGAGGATCTCCAAACAACCTGTGGTGGCGGGATCAACAATGGAGGCCGAATATGTTGCTGCTTCAGAAGCGGCTCAGGAAGCAGTTTGGATGAAGGAGTTCATATCTGAACTAGGTGTGGTTGCAAACGCATTGGACCCAATGGTGATCTATTGTGACAACAATGGTGCCATTGCCAATCCCAAAGAGCCAAGGTCTCACAAGCATTCCAAGCATATTAAGCGCCGGTTTCACTCCATCCGCGAGCATGTCAAGGATGGAGATATAAAGATTTGTAAAGTACATACGGATCTCAATGTAGCAGATCCATTGACTAAAACTCTCCCTAGAGCAAAACATGATCTACACCAGAACTCCATGGGTGTTAGATACATCACTATGTAACTAGATTATTGTCTCTAGTGCAAGTGGGAGACTGAAGGGAATATGCCCTGAGAGGCAATAATAAAATGTTTATTATGTGTATTCCAAGTATATGATAGATGTTTATTTTGCATGCTATAATTGTATTAATATGGAAACGTTAATACATGTGTGTTTAATAAACAAACAGAAAGTTCCTAGTTATGCCTCTCTCATAAACTAGTTCGTTGATTAACAAGATGATCAAGGTTTCCTGATCATAGACATTGGATGTTGTTAATAACGAGATCACAACATTAGTGTAATGGTGTGATGAACATTCATCCGAAGTATAGCATTACGATCAAAGTCATTGAGTTTATATTGCTATAAACAAACTACGAAGTAATCCTAATCATTAGACCATGAGATCATGCTAATCACTAACACCGGCAGAGTTTCTTGTTGACATCAAACGTCACTCCGTAACTGGGTGATTATAAAGATGGCTTTAAATCTACTAAAGTGGTATGTTTAGAATCATGGATCAAGAGTGGAATTTGTTCATCCCGATGACGGATAGATATGCTCTGGGCCCTCTCGGTGATATCATATTGGTTAGCTTGCAAGCAAGTGATTTGATCACTAGAATGTTATATCACGGGAACGAGAAAAGAGTGCATGTTAGTAACGAGATCAAACTAGGTATGGAGATACCGATGATCGAATCTCGGACATGTAATATATCGTGAAACAAAGGGATTAAGATACAAGCATAAAAGGTTCCGACGATCACAGGAAAAGTCATCATTGAATGTGTGGGAGTCAGTATGGATCTCCAGGTCCCGCTACTGATTATTGATCGGAGAAGGGTCTCTATCATGTCCGCATTATTCACGAACCGTAGGGTGACACACTTAAGGGACACTGGCATCCAGTTGGAGCAAATGTTTTATGCCGAAAGAATAAACAAGCGCAGGAATTTATTTCACTAGATACCGAAACAGGTTTTCGGGTGAAATTGCATAAAGAGGTTATGCATGTGAAATGGAATTCTAGCAAGGGATTATTTGTGAATGTTTGTCATTAAATTAATTGACAAAATTCTGAATAAAATAAAAGAGTTTTATTTAATGAGAGTTTGCATTAAATTTGGTGGAAATTTAATGGGAATTTGAGTGGATTTTTGAGTGGAGAAAATTGAAGGGCCATTTTGTGAGTGGAGTGTCCACCCACATGAATGAAGGAGGGGAGGGGGCAGCCCCCATGGCCGGCGGCCACCCTCTTGGGTGCCCCCTCCTCCTATAAAAGGAGCCCCCCTCCTCACTTCTCACTCACACCTCCTCGTGAAGGATCTCTCTCCCCCTCTAGAATTTATCCCCATGGTCTCGGACTAGCGAGATACATGTTCCCGGTGGCTATTCGGCAAGAAAGGGTTGTGCTTCCGCTGCATCGCTGGAGCGAGGAGGCAGAGGTTGCCCGGTGTATTATACATGTGTGCGAGAACGGATGCGCTGCTCCTTTGCGGCGCTAGGACTTCCTCTCGATCTTGAGATCGGCAAGAGATCGTCTACATCAACCACGAGTTGAACTCGTTAAGCTTTGTCAGTCTTCAAGGGTATGTTCTCTACGGATATACATCCGCCCGTTGTTTGTATCTAGTAGATAGATCTTGGTACATAGTTCCCATCGTAGGAATTTTTTTGTTTTCTATGCTGCGAACCCTACACATCTGGCTGAGTTCTTGCAACCTAGTTGGTCAAGGCAGAGCCCATATGCCATGTGGTTGCACTGGAAGCTTCTCAACACTAAACATCTCAAATCTCTTTGTTCCTGGGTGGCCATCCACAAGTGAGATACACCAGGGTGGTAAACCATAGAAATGGGCCCTGAGTAACCATTCAAAACAAACCATACCTTCCATTCCACCCAGGTGTTTCATTAACAAGTTGTTTTCTTAGTCAAAAACACATAGGCATAACTTTTCCATAATATCATAACATGAATTTCCACCCTTGTATTCTAATAGCTAGGCTAAGCATACTAGCATAACCTGTCTCTTATCTTAGGAAAATCCTACCAAGATATATTCTATAGGATCTACCATAGCATAGGAATATACAAAAATAGTCCTATCATGCATACTACAAAAATATCACTAATGCAATATTGAAAAGATAGGACTTTTGATGACCAAAGTATCACTTGCATTTTTAGTAGAAAATCTAGGTACTCTCCTTGATCTTTCAAATGTCACACTCCTCAAGGTTCACTAGATCACAATCAAGCAAAGAACACATTCAAAACTACAACACAAAAATTAACAAAACAAAACAAGTACACAAAGGAATGCATGCAAGCATGCAAAAGGTTATTTTATTGAAAAAGTTGTTTCTAACAAGGTTCTAAACATTTCAAAACACCTAATGGTCTTTTATAAAAGTGGAAATTCCATTGGGACCAAGTTAGTGAAAATAAGTCATTTAAATCATTTTTCTTTTGTTAGAAGAGCTTTTATTCAAAGGAATAATTTCTATTGTCAACAGAATATATCTGTAATTTCAAGTGTTAGTGTTTATGGTAGAGGGTCCAAAAAAAACCATTTGCAAAAGTATTTACTCAAAAATAATTTTTAGAACAATTTTATAGCCAAACTAGTCCTAAACAAGTCTCTGCATAAAAATCTAATTTTTCAGAAGAAAATTACCAAAGTAAGGCCATATGTGCAAATATCTAATTTTTCTGAATCCATAGACACCTAATTTGTAAATTTTGGATTTACAGAACAAAAGTTATTGATTTTACAAGTTCAAACATCTAATAGATCAAATCTGGTTTTTAAATCAAACTCATAGACACATGGCCTGTTCCTATTGGTTGGTACTGTTTTGGTTGGATCGAGTGATGCGAGCTGTTAGATCTAATTAACATCACATGGACCAGATCAAATGGTACCGCTTCGGTAAGTGGATCTATCTTAACCCTCAGATCTGCATCTAGCGGACCAGATTGCTCTAGCCAAGAATTGGCGGTGCTTCTCTCTGCGTGCGGCGGCGGCGGGTCTGACGGCGACGTTCTGGCGAGGTTAGGGGGGAAGGGAGAGATGCGAGTATGTTACCTTGGTCGCGGGGACGGGGCGATGCTTAACGTGGTCATGGGCGAGGTCGGGGAGCACGGGTGCGGCGGTGATTCCCCGTCGGAGTTGCACGCTCCATCGGGTGCTTGCAGATACCGTTGCGTCCGAGCCTACAGGTCACGAGTGAGCGTGTGGCGAGCATCAGAGGAAGCATAGGACGATGGCGAACATGACAGCAAGAATTAGAGGGCGAGGCGCGCACGGAGCTCACCGGATTTTGTCACCGGAGTTGTGCTTGTCGTCGGTTGCCCACAAGCGAATACAAAGCCGAGCCTACAGGGCGCCAGTGGGCAAACAGAAGGCATCAGTAGGTTCACAAGACGATGAAGAATAATCTTGTATGTACCAGGGTGCGAGGGGAGGTCAGGACTCACTGAATTTCTCGCCGGAGACCGTCAGAGACAGCGGCGGCGTGAGTTTGATTCAGCGCACCTAGGTGCGCTCGGGTGCGGGAAAATGAGGGGAAACGAAGAGGAGGGAGGTCTGGTTAAGAGAGCATGGTTGAGCGTGGTGATTATGCTGTTAACCACACAATTTTACTCGGCGTAATTCCACCTGAAATGGCAACGAGAGGGGGCGAGTTCAATGCGTTTGAAGACGATGATGGTGACATGGCTGTGGGGCCAGTTCGTCAGTGAGGGGGTGCGGAGAGGGCGCGGTAATAAAAGAAAGAAGAAGGGAGAGAGAGGTGGCCCGGGTGGGCTATTGGGCTGGGGTTTGCTGGGCCTGGGGTTTGGGCACGTTAGTTTCCCTTTTTTTCTTCAAAACTTTTTCCTTTTCTTTTTCTGTTTTCTGTTTTTATTCAAAACATTTGATTCAAAGTTCAATTTGAATTCAAATATTCTCTAATCTTTTCAGTAGGTTTTTATACCTAATATAAGTGTATTATTTAGTCCAATTCAAATATTTTTCTTGTGATTTAATATTCATTTAAATTAAGTGAGGCATTTTGGATTTTATTTAAATAAAATTGAATATGGTTCAACAGCCCATATAATTTTATTTAAATAAACTTTTATTATTTTATATTAATTAGATAAATTTTATTCCATTTACTCATGCATTTAGCCATGGTTTAAATTGTCCTTGTCATAATTCTTTTTCTTCTTTGTCTTATAAACTTTATATCTTTTTATTTATAGCTCCAAAAATAGTGATTCCAATTTGTATAATTTTATTTAATATTTATTTATCTTTTTAAATACTTTTAGGATTACTTTGTTCACAATTTGGTATTGATTTTAGCTAGGAGCTTTATTATCCTTGGGAATGATTTATTTTATCTTATAAAAATCATAAGTTTTTATCCATGGCTCCAAATGTGTGAAACCCTTCCCATGGTTTTGTAATATTTTTGATTACCATTTATTGATAATTTAGGAATGTTCTTGCTAAATTTTTACATGGAACAAAGCCATAGTCTTAGAGTGATCTTGATGATGATTTCTATTATTAGGGTTTAGGTTTTTGGTTTAACTTTTCCAAATGTTTTAAAAAATCAAGATACATTCCATGCATGAATGCATTTGATCTATTTGAAAATTTGTTTGTTGCTTCCATTCAAATTTTTTTCAAGTAAGGTTTGGATGTTTTCCATTTAGAAGCAAAAAGTTTCTTTTCCTTCTATTTCAACATTTGTTTCTTTTGTTTGTTTATTTTTCACATTCCAAACTTTGGAAAATTTTGGGATGTGACAATTTCTTTTATATCAATTTCAACAAGCTCAAACCATTCAATAAACTTATTAATTTTATTTATAACATTCCAAAATAGGAAAATTTTGGGATGTTACAGACTACCACCCTTAAAAGGAATTTCGTCCTCGAGATTTGAGAAGTCTAGAAAGAAATAGGTTCGGGTTACACTAGGGGACTACCACCCTTAAAAGGTTAATATGATTCACCGTAGTCTAATGGATGGGTTGGGCTTCCTGCCATTGCCATTGCGATTGCGACCGCCATTCTTCATTTTCTCGGGACATTCTGACGCATAATGCCCTGTTTCGCCACACTTGTAGCATGTCACCTGCTAGGATCTTTCTTGGGCTTCTTATTGCTACTGCCTCTATTACCATTACCATCATTGTTTTCATCCTTTCCAGCCACATTCTCCTCTTCTAGACAATCAACAACATAATGCCCAGGATTGTGACACTTGAAGCATAGGACTTTGCTTAGGTCCTTTCTCTTCTTTGGTAAGAACGACATGCATTGGCGCATTCCATCTCTAACTTTCTGATTGACTTGTTGTACAATCGGGTAGAGGTGACATTGTGTAAGGGTCCCAACCTTTAATAAGGTAGAGTCCCCTGTGTTTTACAATGCTAGTCCCTGGATCAATAGCTAGCATCCACAGTTAAGATGTAATATCAAGAAACAAAGGTCATAATACAACTTTATAACCAGGAATAACATAATTTTATTACATCTTACATAGCTCATTTGGCTATTACATTACATTGCAGCAGAATATCTATAAGCATGGGGTCCTTCATCTTCAAAGTGCCACAGGCAGACATGTTGGTTGTAGACTTTGTAATCCTATTCAACACACTTCACTAAATCAATCAAACCTGCAACATACAAGTTACAGCCACAAGGGTCAATACATTTGAATTGTATTGGCAAGTGATACTATGGTAGTATAGTGGAGTCTATCATCTATATGCATTTGGCTAAGTGGAGTTGAGGCTTGCATTGCTCAAAATAGATTTTCCTTATCATTTTGAAAATACTAAGTTTTTGCTTGACAAAATCATTTTTCTCAATCAAAGATTGAAGATCCTTTAACCCTTGTTCAAACCACAAGTTTAGAAATTTGAATGATGAGATTCTTGATTGCTTCCATGTCTTGATGCTCAAATTGTCCTTTACCAGGGACATGGCTAAGTACTTAGGTTTTACACTCTGCAGAGGTGGTGCACTTTCCCCACAAGACTTGGTTTCCCAAGACAAGATCTTTCAGAAGCCTTCCCTTAGACCAAAATGGACACGCTCCAACCTATCAAACTCTACCACCCACTGTCCATATGGCTAAGTTCTTGCAACCTATATGATCTAGGCATAGCCCATAATGCCAAGTGGTTGCACTTGAAGCTTCTCAACATTTGACATCTCAAATCTCTTTGTTCCTGGGTGGCCATCCACAAGTGAGATACACAAGGTAAACCATAGACATGGGCCTTGTGAACCACTCAACCAAAAACCACCAAGCAATTACCATTCCACCCAGGTGATTCATTGACTTAGTTGTTTTATTAAGAAAAACATAAGTCCTCAGACTTAGAAATTTTCCATAGTATGAATGTATATTCCACCCTTGTATTCTAATAGCTAGGCTAAGCATACTAGCATAACCTGTCTCTTATCTTAGGAAAATCCTACCAAGATATATTCTATAGGATCTACCATAGCATAGGAATATACAAAAATAGTCCTATCATGCATACTACAAAAATATCACTAATGCAATATTGAAAAGATAGGACTTTTGATGACCAAAGTATCACTTGCATTTTTAGTAGAAAATCTAGGTACTCTCCTTGATCTTTCAAATGTCACACTCCTCAAGGTTCACTAGATCACAATCAAGCAAAGAACACATTCAAAACTACAACACAAAAATTAACAAAACAAAACAAGTACACAAAGGAATGCATGCAAGCATGCAAAAGGTTATTTTATTGAAAAAGTTGTTTCTAACAAGGTTCTAAACATTTCAAAACACCTAATGGTCTTTTATAAAAGTGGAAATTCCATTGGGACCAAGTTAGTGAAAATAAGTCATTTAAATCATTTTTCTTTTGTTAGAAGAGCTTTTATTCAAAGGAATAATTTCTATTGTCAACAGAATATATCTGTAATTTCAAGTGTTAGTGTTTATGGTAGAGGGTCCAAAAAAAACCATTTGCAAAAGTATTTACTCAAAAATAATTTTTAGAACAATTTTATAGCCAAACTAGTCCTAAACAAGTCTCTGCATAAAAATCTAATTTTTCAGAAGAAAATTACCAAAGTAAGGCCATATGTGCAAATATCTAATTTTTCTGAATCCATAGACACCTAATTTGTAAATTTTGGATTTACAGAACAAAAGTTATTGATTTTACAAGTTCAAACATCTAATAGATCAAATCTGGTTTTTAAATCAAACTCATAGACACATGGCCTGTTCCTATTGGTTGGTACTGTTTTGGTTGGATCGAGTGATGCGAGCTGTTAGATCTAATTAACATCACATGGACCAGATCAAATGGTACCGCTTCGGCAAGTGGATCTATCTTAACCCTCAGATCTGCATCTAGCGGACCAGATTGCTCTAGCCAAGAATTGGCGGTGCTTCTCTCTGCGTGCGGCGGCGGCGGGTCTGACGGCGACGTTCTGGCGAGGTTAGGGGGGAAGGGAGAGATGCGAGTATGTTACCTTGGTCGCGGGGACGGGGCGATGCTTAACGTGGTCATGGGCGAGGTCGGGGAGCACGGGTGCGGCGGTGATTCCCCGTCGGAGTTGCACGCTCCATCGGGTGCTTGCAGATACCGTTGCGTCCGAGCCTACAGGTCACGAGTGAGCGTGTGGCGAGCATCAGAGGAAGCATAGGACGATGGCGAACATGACAGCAAGAATTAGAGGGCGAGGCGCGCACGGAGCTCACCGGATTTTGTCACCGGAGTTGTGCTTGTCGTCGGTTGCCCACAAGCGAATACAAAGCCGAGCCTACAGGGCGCCAGTGGGCAAACAGAAGGCATCAGTAGGTTCACAAGACGATGAAGAATAATCTTGTATGTACCAGGGTGCAAGGGGAGGTCAGGACTCACTGAATTTCTCGCCGGAGACCGTCAGAGACAGCGGCGGCGTGAGTTTGATTCAGCGCACCTAGGTGCGCTCGGGTGCGGGAAAATGAGGGGAAACGAAGAGGAGGGAGGTCTGGTTAAGAGAGCATGGTTGAGCGTGGTGATTATGCTGTTAACCACACAATTTTACTCGGCGTAATTCCACCTGAAATGGCAACGAGAGGGGGCGAGTTCAATGCGTTTGAAGACGATGATGGTGACATGGCTGTGGGGCCAGTTCGTCAGTGAGGGGGTGCGGAGAGGGCGCGGTAATAAAAGAAAGAAGAAGGGAGAGAGAGGTGGCCCGGGTGGGCTATTGGGCTGGGGTTTGCTGGGCCTGGGGTTTGGGCACGTTAGTTTCCCTTTTTTTCTTCAAAACTTTTTCCTTTTCTTTTTCTGTTTTCTGTTTTTATTCAAAACATTTGATTCAAAGTTCAATTTGAATTCAAATATTCTCTAATCTTTTCAGTAGGTTTTTATACCTAATATAAGTGTATTATTTAGTCCAATTCAAATATTTTTCTTGTGATTTAATATTCATTTAAATTAAGTGAGGCATTTTGGATTTTATTTAAATAAAATTGAATATGGTTCAACAGCCCATATAATTTTATTTAAATAAACTTTTATTATTTTATATTAATTAGATAAATTTTATTCCATTTACTCATGCATTTAGCCATGGTTTAAATTGTCCTTGTCATAATTCTTTTTCTTCTTTGTCTTATAAACTTTATATCTTTTTATTTATAGCTCCAAAAATAGTGATTCCAATTTGTATAATTTTATTTAATATTTATTTATCTTTTTAAATACTTTTAGGATTACTTTGTTCACAATTTGGTATTGATTTTAGCTAGGAGCTTTATTATCCTTGGGAATGATTTATTTTATCTTATAAAAATCATAAGTTTTTATCCATGGCTCCAAATGTGTGAAACCCTTCCCATGGTTTTGTAATATTTTTGATTACCATTTATTGATAATTTAGGAATGTTCTTGCTAAATTTTTACATGGAACAAAGCCATAGTCTTAGAGTGATCTTGATGATGATTTCTATTATTAGGGTTTAGGTTTTTGGTTTAACTTTTCCAAATGTTTTAAAAAATCAAGATACATTCCATGCATGAATGCATTTGATCTATTTGAAAATTTGTTTGTTGCTTCCATTCAAATTTTTTTCAAGTAAGGTTTGGATGTTTTCCATTTAGAAGCAAAAAGTTTCTTTTCCTTCTATTTCAACATTTGTTTCTTTTGTTTGTTTATTTTTCACATTCCAAACTTTGGAAAATTTTGGGATGTGACAATTTCTTTTATATCAATTTCAACAAGCTCAAACCATTCAATAAACTTATTAATTTTATTTATAACATTCCAAAATAGGAAAATTTTGGGATGTTACAGACTACCACCCTTAAAAGGAATTTCGTCCTCGAGATTTGAGAAGTCTAGAAAGAAATAGGTTCGGGTTACACTAGGGGACTACCACCCTTAAAAGGTTAATATGATTCACCGTAGTCTAATGGATGGGTTGGGCTTCCTGCCATTGCCATTGCGATTGCGACCGCCATTCTTCATTTTCTCGGGACATTCTGACGCATAATGCCCTGTTTCGCCACACTTGTAGCATGTCACCTGCTAGGATCTTTCTTGGGCTTCTTATTGCTACTGCCTCTATTACCATTACCATCATTGTTTTCATCCTTTCCAGCCACATTC
This sequence comes from Avena sativa, assembly GCA_916181665.1. Classification (NCBI taxonomy): domain Eukaryota; kingdom Viridiplantae; phylum Streptophyta; class Magnoliopsida; order Poales; family Poaceae; genus Avena; species Avena sativa. Next base: position 312,431,174 of record OV702295.1, on the reverse strand, counting down.
TCCTCTTCTAGACAATCAACAACATAATGCCCAGGATTGTGACACTTGAAGCATAGGACTTTGCTTAGGTCCTTTCTCTTCTTTGGTAAGAACGACATGCATTGGCGCATTCCATCTCTAACTTTCTGATTGACTTGTTGTACAATCGGGTAGAGGTGACATTGTGTAAGGGTCCCAACCTTTAATAAGGTAGAGTCCCCTGTGTTTTACAATGCTAGTCCCTGGATCAATAGCTAGCATCCACAGTTAAGATGTAATATCAAGAAACAAAGGTCATAATACAACTTTATAACCAGGAATAACATAATTTTATTACATCTTACATAGCTCATTTGGCTATTACATTACATTGCAGCAGAATATCTATAAGCATGGGGTCCTTCATCTTCAAAGTGCCACAGGCAGACATGTTGGTTGTAGACTTTGTAATCCTATTCAACACACTTCACTAAATCAATCAAACCTGCAACATACAAGTTACAGCCACAAGGGTCAATACATTTGAATTGTATTGGCAAGTGATACTATGGTAGTATAGTGGAGTCTATCATCTATATGCATTTGGCTAAGTGGAGTTGAGGCTTGCATTGCTCAAAATAGATTTTCCTTATCATTTTGAAAATACTAAGTTTTTGCTTGACAAAATCATTTTTCTCAATCAAAGATTGAAGATCCTTTAACCCTTGTTCAAACCACAAGTTTAGAAATTTGAATGATGAGATTCTTGATTGCTTCCATGTCTTGATGCTCAAATTGTCCTTTACCAGGGACATGGCTAAGTACTTAGGTTTTACACTCTGCAGAGGTGGTGCACTTTCCCCACAAGACTTGGTTTCCCAAGACAAGATCTTTCAGAAGCCTTCCCTTAGACCAAAATGGACACGCTCCAACCTATCAAACTCTACCACCCACTGTCCATATGGCTAAGTTCTTGCAACCTATATGATCTAGGCATAGCCCATAATGCCAAGTGGTTGCACTTGAAGCTTCTCAACATTTGACATCTCAAATCTCTTTGTTCCTGGGTGGCCATCCACAAGTGAGATACACAAGGTAAACCATAGACATGGGCCTTGTGAACCACTCAACCAAAAACCACCAAGCAATTACCATTCCACCCAGGTGATTCATTGACTTAGTTGTTTTATTAAGAAAAACATAAGTCCTCAGACTTAGAAATTTTCCATAGTATGAATGTATATTCCACCCTTGTTTTCTCTTAGCTAAGCTAAGCTTGATAGTAGTAGGAGCCTTAACTTAGGAATTTTTCTACTAAGGTTTTATCTACTAGGTTTTCCTATAGCAAAGTTTATACTTAGCAAAATTCCATGCAAGTTTACTTAGAGAAAAATCACTAATGCATAGTGAAAGTAATGGGACAAAAGTATGAAGCATCACTTGCCTTTTTGGTAGAGTATAGGTTCACTCCTTGTCCTTTCAACAATCACACTCTTCAAGTCACTACAATTCAATCAAGCAAGGCACAATCTCAATCTACCAATCAAGCAAAACATCACATAAAATGATGAAGTCTAGGAAATGCATGCAAGCATGCCAAGGATTGTTTTATTTGGAAAAGTGGTTCCTAATGGGTCATAAACATTTGGGTACACCTAATGGTCATTTTGTAAAAGTGGAAAAGTCATTTGCAAAAGGTTTCACTTTATAAACCATTTTCAAAACAAGGTATCATTTTATGTGGTGTAGAAAATATTTTACTAAGGCATTAATCTAGAGGGTTCACCAAATATGTTTTCAAACCATAAAACTTGGTGTTTGGGGTCAGAGAGTTTAAAACAAAACATTTCCCAAAAGTTTTCCTTCAAAACCATTTTTAATAAATAAACCATATTTCTATTTGACTAGAAATGGTTTTAAATCAAAGAATCATTCTTTTTCTTCACCAAATACATTTTTGAAACCAAAAAGTGTTTCCTATGGTCAGTAGGTTCAAATCACACCATTTGCCAAAGATTTTATCCCCAAAATCATTTTTGAACCATTTTTACAATCTAATCAAGCATACAAATGTTTCTGCAAAAACAAACATTTTTCCAGAAGCTTTTTACCAAACAAATGGCATGGTTGGCTAGGGCTTGTTCCACTGATTCCAATGATATAAAGTTTGCAAAATTTGGACGTGTGGAACAAAAGTTATAAGGTTTTCAAAATTGCATCTAATTCTGATTTCAAAATCTGTTTTAAACAGAAACTGGCCACGCGCCATGATCCTATTGGGCGGTACCGGTTCGTCTGGATCACGTGCTGCAGGCCGTTGGATCTAACTGATATCGCACGGCGCAGGTTCACTCTTACCCCTTCGCTCTCTTTCTTTCCTAGCCGCTGGATGATGATCTAACGGCTCACAGGAGGTTGACCAGAAGCTGGCGGCGCCGGCGACAACGACTGGCGGCGCACGCTCTGTCCGAGGTGGTCTGGCCGTTCTGGGAAGCGAGAGAAGAGAAGGAGAGGCTCACCGTGATCGCAGGGTCGTGGGGAAGCTCGACGTGCTGGTTGCAGGCGGAGGGGCGCTCGCATGTGGTGGCGATTGCTCACCGGAGTTCGCTCGGCGTCGGGCACGCTCTAGTTGATGATGGAGGCGGGGCTACAAGGCACAGGAGGACGAGACAAGGGGCCTGTTAGACGCGCGAGGGAGAATATAACTTGCGTGCATGAACGAGAGGGGAAGGGGCGGACGGGAATTACCTGGGGCACTCGCCGGAGTTAAACCAGACGGTGGCGGCGGCGGTTGTTGTCGTTGCTGACGCTCAGGGACGCGCGGGAGCGAGCTGCGGATGCAGAAAGGTCCGCCAGGTGATGGAGATCACGTCTGGGTGCTTGAGGAGGCAAGGGGTGGCGTGAGACTGCCGGAATCCTCGCCGGAGGGTCGTCGGACAGTGGCGGTGTTTGAGTGAAATTCGTCAGCCTGAGGGCGCGCTTGGGGAAGGAGACAGAGGGGAAATGGAGGAGAGTCGCTGGCGTTTAAAGGGGCATGGTCACTGCGAGTAATGGTGGCCGCGTTAAGACGAATTCAAGCAGCGAAATCAAAGCCAGAAACGGCGACGAGGGAAGGAAGAACAGGTCGTGGGGGTGGGGAAGATGACAGCGTGGCTGTGGGGTCCTCTGGCAGCGAGAGAGGGAGAGAGGGAATAAGGTCCACCAGTCAGTGACTTAGCGGGTGTGAGTTCGAGTGAAAGAAAACGCTTCGGTAGAGGGGAATAGGTGGGCTGGACTGGGCTGTTGGGCCAGTTTGTTGGGCTGGGTCCTTTGCATATTTTTTTCTGTCTGAAACCTTTTTCTTTTTCCAATACTATTTTCTGTTTTGGAAATTCAAACAAACAAATCAAACAACTAAATCAAATCAAACAATCACCACACTTGTAATTGAATTTGGTTCTGTTTATCAACATAAGCAAAGTCCAAAAATAAAATAATATTTTTATTTTAGAGTCCATTTATAATTAAATAAAATGGACACTAGTTAATAAATCAAATGGGTTTTTATTTATTTAAAAACTCCATTTGAAATCTAAATATTTCCAAAATCAAATCAGTAGGTTTCATTTGAAAATAGAAGATACTTGGAAAACTTGTTTAAAATAAAATAACATTTTTATTTTAGGTTCCATTAATAATTAAATAAAATGGACCTTAGTTATTAAATCAAATAGGATTTGTTTTATTAGAATAATTATTTTGAAATCTAAAATAAACCAAAAACACTTCAGTAGGTTTTAATTGAGAATATAAAATACTTGGAAAACTTATTTAAAATAAATAAATAAGTTTTAGTTTATTTAAAATGAGAAAAAGCCTTTACTTAAATAAAATTGGATATTAAATCCTTATTATTTTATTTAAATAAACCTTTACTATTTTAAATCAAAGCAAAACATTTTATTTCAAAATATTGGCCAAGGTTTAATTTGGCTCTATAAAATAATCTTTATTTATAAATCTACCTTTTCTTTTGAAAACCAAATCCTTTTTATTAAAGATCCAAAAAAAGTAATTTCACTTATTCAAAATATTTTCTTTATTAATTGTTTAACTTTTCAAATCCCTTTAGGATTTGTTTGATCAAAAAGGTTTGAAGGTTTCCAATTGGAATCAAAAAGTTTCTTCTCACCCTGAAAATCAACAAAGTTTTATTTTATTCAATTATTTTTCACATTACAAGATTTGGAAAATCTTGGGATGTGACACATTGCGAGGGGTTGTGGTTGGTCCCTTCGCACAAGAAGCATGTAACTTGAGAGGTGGGGCATTCTTCAGATGGGTGACTTTATTCACAATAGGGGCACTGATCACCATGCTCCTTGGAGGTATGTTCTATTTCTCCACAGATCATGCAAGATGAATGTTTTGGGACTTCAACATCTTGTGTTTTTGGTATACGAGTGACAAAACTATATTGTAGTAGAATCACTTTAAATTCTTCCCAAGTTACCATCCCTTCATGATCATCAATGGTGTGTTGCATCTCCCACCAGGTTGCAGCATCGTCCTTTAAGAATTGGGTGGCATAATGAACCATTCTATTTGCTTCAATATTGGAATCCTTCATTTTTTATTCTATCTTGTGCATACACTTCTTTTCATCCGTGTGGCTCATACGCTTGGAAAATTCGAGTTCCCTGTCTTCATTGTCGATATGGCCCATCAATTGAGTTGACCGAGGTTTAGAGAAGGAACAAATGTATTATAGAAGAAGAAGAACCCATACAAACAACTTTAGTTTTGGAAAATAGGTTTTACTTATCGTATCAAACCATAAAAAGATTGGAAACAATTCGTCGCATCTATATTGTGGCGAAATCTATTCGGAATTGGATCTTAAAAGGTCACTTGGAATCTTCGAGGCTTTGAGTCTTGAATGTCTTCATGATCTTAACAGTCTTCATGTTCTCTTCATGATCTTGATAGTATTTAGTTAATAACCTTGACTTAAGGCCTTAGAGGTCTTCGGTACTTGTAGCTTTGAAATCTTCATGTAACACTATAGTACTGAAAAGACTATAGCTTCCATGCAACTTGCCAATCCCTGGATCGGTTCATTGGCTTACATAGAACTTAGATGAAATAACAAAGTAAAATATCCGTGTATCATAAATAACGAAGATCCAAAGTATACATTTATTACAATAAAGCTTAGATCGAAGGCTAGCTCAAACTTATTCAAGTATCAAACATAAATAAATAACCCCTTCAGTCTCAAAATTGCCTACAAGCGAACAAGTGCAGAGTGAAGTACCGCGACCTAGCTGATCAATCAGAGTCGTAATATCCTACAACATAAAACATAGCAGCCCCTAAGGATCAATACATGGAATGTATGGCAAGTAGCGCTAAATAGGGAGACAATAGACTTATCAACTACATGCTTATTTGGCTGGTGGAGCTGTGGCTATCTTGCATTTTCCAAACACTTTGTTCTACTTTATTAAACCAATTTGATTCAAAACAACCCATTAAGTTCACCCATCAAGCTTTAGAAATAAAGAAATAAGGATGAGCGAGAATATGTCATAGTATCAATATCAAGCAACTCATTTGTCCATAACCGGGGACACGGCTAAGCACTTAGTTTATACACCCTGCAGGGGTTTGTACACTTTACCCATGTGACTTGGACAGCCCAGCTCGTACCACCACACACATATTGTGTGACGATAGGGAGAAATCCAAGAAGAGGCTGTTCAGGAAGTAGATCCCCAAACCCCACTGCGCACCGGTCCCAACCTACCATTCAATACATCTCTGGCTATGCTGGGTTCGGGTCACCACGGTCTACTGAGTCCAACCAGCCACCTATTTCTTATTGGCACATGGTTGCACATGTAAGCTATTGTAATAAAGACAACTAATCCTTGTCAGTGCCCTGGGCGGCATTCCCCACCATTATTCACACTCCGATGACCAATCCTGCCACTTCGCCCAGGTAGTTCATTGACATTAGGTTGTTTTAGTAGAACAAAACCTTTACTTTACCAAAGCAAGATCCCTTCCTCGTAACTACAGAAATGCTAAGCACATCTACCATACGAAAGCTCAACTACAAAGGATTTTCCTACCACAATACATAGGATATAGCATAGCATAGCAATACCTACACATGTAGCTACAAAAAAATACACTACAAATGCACAAGGGAAAATAGTAGGACAAATTCATGATAAAAATAACAACTACTTGCCTTAACGGTAGGAGTCGAGAGTATAGTCCTCATAGAAGCAAGTGTTGCACTCGTCACAATCTACACGATACACAATTACAACACATAAACAATCATATTCAAACATAATAATGCAAGATGCATGCATGACAAGTTGAACAAGGCTTCAATAGCATTGTATAACCTTTGTTCAGTATACCTACTGTATACACGCATGGAAAACATTTATAAGCATGGAAAACAAAACATGCAATTTTAAATGGCCAAATAATGGATCTCTAGTCCAATTATTAAACACTGATGTCATCTAGTTTGTAAAATCTTGGAAAAATAACTACTGTGTAGGCAACCTAAAATAGAACCAGTACCAACTGGAATCACTCAAAAAGGGTTTACAGAACTTTTTATATAATTAAAATACTCCAGAAAACCTTTTAATTGTTTCTACAAATTCCAGTACAATAAGGTTACCTTTTTAATTCACAAACATAATCTACTTGTTCTACTGATTCCAGGGACACCTCATTTGCAATTTTCTGAGTTGTAGAACTATTCCTATGAATTTATTACTTTAAATAGGCCATTAAACCATTTAATTAATCATGGAAAAACCTTGCTACACAATTTTGAAACAATTGCACAGTAATGTTCTACGTGAAAAACTAAATCCATTGGTATCTTATTTGCAATTTTGGGCCCAGTAGATTAATTTCTACAAATTTAATAAGTTTTAGCTAATTTCTGAAATTTCAATTCGATTTATTTAAGCAGTTGATAGTCCAATTTGCATCACCTTTCTATATCATAATTTACCTCTATTCATTGATATTTGTCTTATTATGAGGTATTACTTATGGATTTTTCATCTGTTTATGCATGTTGGATGATTCCTCGAGGATGGACTGCCGGAGTTTGGATTCTGATGGAAAAGAAGGTGTTTCGATGCAATTTCGTGAAGATCAGAAAAATACCAGAAAAATATGGAAACATATTATTTTACCAGAAGACGAAGGAAGCCAGAAGGAGGGACGAAGAGGGGCCTCAGGGGGCCCACACCCCCTAGGCACGGGCCCACCTGACCCCGCGCCTAGGGCAGGTGTGGCCCACCTGCCCGGCCTCTGACTCCGCCCCTTTGCCTATATCTTCCCTTCGAAACCCTAAGGCTCGAGGAGCGACCACAGATAGATTTCTGCCGCCTATAGGGCGGAAAACACCAAGAGAGAAAGATCTCTCCGGCAGACAGATTTCTGCCAGGGGAATTCCTTCCCGGAGAGGGAAGACCATCGCCATCAACACCATCGTCAAGCTAGGCTTCATCAAGATCATCATCATCATCCACACCATCATCTCCACTAGCACCATCATCACCACTCTGTCCCGTTGTAACAATTGTGTGGGATATTGCTTTAGTTCTTAGGAGAAACTTTCCCGGTGTTGATTACTACTGTAGTTGATGCTTGTGAGTGGAACCATTGGATTATTGTTTATGTTCAGATTGTTATCCATTACCATATCATCTTTGATCTTGATCCATATGATGTCTTGTGAGTAGTTCGTTTAGTTTTTAAGGACATGGGAGAAGTCATGTTGTTAGTAGTGAATCTGTGATGAGTTATTATTCAATGGTTTAGTATTTAAATTGTGGTGCTATTCTTCTAGTGGTGTCATGTGAACGTCGACTACATGATACTTCACCATTTATGGGCCTAGGGGAATGCATTGTGTATTTGGCTACTAATTGTGGGGTTGCCGGAGTGACATAAACCTGAACCCCCATTAGGACACCTTTGCACAATGGAGCATAGGATCTCAGAGTTTAAGGCTGTGGTTAGATTTATATCTTAATTACTTTCCTGTAGTTACAGATGTTTGCAGGGGGTTTAATCACAAGTATGTATTAGTCCTAGGAAGGGCGGTATGTTAGCACAGGTTCACCCACACAACACTTAGAAACACCAGAGAAGAGTACTCAGCTATTTTAAGCGAAAGCACTTGACAGAATTCCCATGTGTCCTCAAGAACGTTTGGTCCTTATAAGTATTTCCACCGGCTTGTCCTTTGCTAAGAAAGGATTGGCCCACTTTCTCCGTTTGCTCGTTACTTTTGTTACTTGCTCCTTGCTTTGTTGCTTTATCAGAAAACCACTAAAAATCCGTTTGCTAAGTATTCACAGGGATTTCCTGCTCCATACCACTGTTCAGCACCTTCTGCTCCAAGTTGGGATCGACACTCCTATTTATCAAAAGTACTAAGATACACCCCCTATACTTGTGGGTCATCAAGACTATTTTATGGCGCCGTTGCCGGGGAGTGAAGCGCTATTGAAGAGTGGAACTGGTAAAGGAAACTTTCACTGTGAGTATTGCTTTTGTTACTGCTTGTTACTTTATTTCCAATATGGATAACCCACTTGGTTTTCAGTTTGGGAAAACTACTACCACTGCTACGGTAGTAGATGAACCACCTCCTGTTGAGATAGATCCTTTTAAGATACCTACAAGTATTGTTAATCGTGTTATGGATAATTATTATTTTGGGGATGGAACTGTCCATCCCGGTGATCACTTGCTTTTTATCCATGAATTATGCGGGTTGGTTAAGTGTGCAGGTATCACAACTAAACAGGTAAAGAAGAAGTTACTCTCCATATCCTTGAAAGGGAGAGCTGAAGAATGGTATAAGCTACTGAAGAATGGACAATCCATGGAATGGGAGGAAATGGCATCTCTCTTTTACACTAAATTTTATCCTCCCAGTGAGATTCATAAGGATAGAAATCTTATATATAACTTTTGGCCTCTTGATGGAGAGAGTACAGCTCAATCTTGGGGGATACTGAATTTACTAATGCTTAAATGTCCTATTAATGAACTCCCTAATAATATTATTCTCAATAACTTTTATGCTAGGCTGTCTCTTCATGATAAAGTTTTACTAGATGCTTCTTGTGCTGGATCATTCACACGTATGAAGGAAGAAGCTAAATGGGATCTACTAGACCGTATTCAAGATAACACTGAAGCTTGGGAGAATGACAAAGGAAGAAATTCAGGTAAATCTTTTACGGGAAATAACAACTTCCGTGATATTAGCAATGAGTTTGGTCTTGATTCCCAAAGTATTGCCAACTATTTTAAGGCCTTTGCCTCTTACATTGAAATTCCCAAGAAGTGGAACAAGTACCATGCTCCTTATAAAGATGTTGTTAATCATGTTCCAGTTAGAAGTGATCAAGTTTGTAATACTAATCATATTGTGCCTGAACCTCATGTTGAGAAATTACCTTCCCCAACTAAGGTAAAGGAGTATTCTATGATTATTAGTGCAAATAACAAAGGTACAATGGAAACTGTGGAGCCTGGTAAGCATTTGAGTGACAAACCTGTGGTAGCTATTATGAAAGACACTGTCACTAGAAATATAGAGGATGAGCACATTGTCTTCTGTGAACACGCTTCTAATATTATTTCTCATCCTAGTAAAGTTAGAAAAGCTAGTGTTCATGTGCTTTCTGTTAAAATTGGTGATCATTGCTACTATGGTTTATGTGATATTGGTGCTAGTTCTAGTGCTATTTCGTATGAGATTACAGGAAAATTATGCATGAGATTGGTCCTTGTGAGCTTGAGGACATTGATGTGGTTATTCACCTTGCTAACAAGGAGACCATTTTTCCCCATTGGCATTGTAATAGATGTGGAGGTTCTCTGTGGTAAGATTAAGTATCCTGCTAATTTTCTAGTGCTTAATTCAGCAGCTAGCAAAACTTGTCCTATCATTTTTGGTAGACCTTTCTCAAACACTTGTGGAGCTATTATTGATTGTAAGAAGGAAAAAGTTTTAACTAAGTTTGATGGAGATTCTTATGAGTTTAAATTTTCCAAATTTTCTAAAGCTCCTTGTGAAAATAGCTTGCCTAATAAAGATTTCAGGATGGAACAACTTGCTTCTGTTGATCCAGTCTATGACCTTGGACCTCTTTTTGATGACTGTAAGTATGCTTATTTTGATGTTAAAGTTGTTTCCAGTGACAGTTATATTGTCGAATTTATTCAAAGTGCTACTGAAATTTATTTTGAGAGAGGGAAACATGGTTTTATGCATCTCAATGATGTTAAGTTTCCTTGTTTTATGCTGAAAGCTTTAAAGTTGCATTTGTTTTGTCTTCCTATGCTTCTGGCTTTTTGTTTCAATAATTCGTTTTCTCATGATACCCCCATGCGTAGGAAGTGGGTTAGAGTCAAGTGTGTTGGTTATTTGCTTCTTGATGCTCTCTTTCATTTCAGATATATATATCCTATGTGAGCATCTTTGGAAGTTTCGAGCCTAACTTAAAGGCATTAAAGAAAAGTACTTGTTGGGAGATAACCCAAGAGTTTTGTCGAGTCTTGGAAGTTATTACCTCTGTAATAACCGCTTCTTATCCTTTTTGTTTTGGTTTTTGTATCAAGTTCAACTACTTTTGTGAAGTAGAGGAGTTGTGAAAAGTGGCTGTCCTAGGACAGATTTTCGTGATGTATTGTAAAAATTCGTAAGGAAGATAAGTAATACGGATGGAGCTGCATTTTTCTAAGATTGTTCTCCAAGTTGTTACCCAACTTTAATCTGTTCTGCACTTTTTGATTTGAGCAACAGAAGGTCTCCGGAAAAATGAATTTTTACCTGCTGGTCTGTTTTGACAGATTTCTGCCATTATTTGCATTTGCCTCTTGTAGAAGCTTCTGTTTTGATGGGTTTTCAGTTGAAGTGTGTACCAAAGGTTTATTGTTTTTACTTACACTAATGTTGTCATTGAGTTTGTGCAAGGGTTTTGTATTAAAGGAAATTCTCAGGAGAAAGAGGAAAGGAATCTGCAGAGTTCGTCTTTGAATAGGTAAAAGTGGTGAAAACAGAAGGTTCGTGAAACCCGAATCTTTTTATATTTTTGATGTTTCTAATACATAAGGGAAGTTACGAGAAGAAACTGAAGAGCAAACGGAGCCCGGGGTGGATGAACCCACCCCAGGCGCGGGCCCAGCCTGGTCGCGCCTGAGGGAGGTGTTCCCCCCTCGAACTCCGTCTCCGCCTCGTTTCCGTGTCAAAACCTTCCTTATGCATTGAAACTTCGTAATATATAACCCCCCGGATCCCCCGAGGTTCTTGCATCATGTTTTCGTTTCGATTTGTTTCTGTCAGGAAATCTTCTCAAGTTTAGAGCACCATGGTCTCCACCAACAACAAAGGCAATAAGACCGTGGAGATAGAGTTGGAAGAACAAACCGCGGCAGGAACAAGGGAAAGGAAACCTACTTTTGTAGGAGCAATTAACACTGCGGATGCTTTTTCTCGTCACATGCAGGGAATCATAGCCTTTGGTCCAGAACTCATATACTGCCCTAAGGCAGCAGAAGCCCTTCGAACCACCAACGAGTTTTGTGATAAGTACCGTGCTTTGAGGATGAAGGTGGATATGCTTTAGGAGGAGAATAACAGGCTTCGTAAGATGCCGGAAGATCTCTTGATCCATGACAAGATAACACCACCACCACAGAAAAAGTAATTCGTCATCAGGTTTGGCATCCCCTTGGCTTGTTCCAAGCTTGGGGGAGTGTCGCGGTATCACCACCATTATATTTTATCTTTTACCTTTTTAGTGAATTCATATCTGTGGTAGATAGGTTATCTTATAGTTTGGTTTGCATGTGGAAGTATCTCTCCTTTAGTTGATTATCTATGTATCCCTTGGTGTGAGTGCCTTTATTGGAATATTAATGAGAAGTCTCATCTTTTACTTTTTGCACTTCTTATTTTAGTTTGCAATCTCTATTATATGATGGATCTTGTTTATCAGTATTGGCACCACTTTGGGATCATCAAGTGGATCTAAATTGGTTTTGGCAAACCGAGTTCTGGTCAGTGGCATTAGTTTGAAAGAAAGAGAAAGAGAGAAAAAGCTTTCAGGTATTTTGTATCATTTGTTTTCTTTCTCGTTGGCTCGTAAGCTTAGTATTCTTTATTTAAGATTCTTTAATGTCTTCAAGGAAGATTGCATGTTTGGCTTTAGTACTTGTATGTTTGCTTGTTTCTTTCAACTCTCTTGCTTGCTACCCAGCCTTGCTAACCAAAAACCTATTTTGAGAAGGCATACTTCTCATGTTTCCAAAATCCTTTGAACCAAAACTTTTGCCATTTGTGTCCACCGTATCTACCTAGTAGCTTTTGCTATTCCAAGCAAATTCTCAAGCTTCATCTACCTTTCGAATTAAAAAGTATTTTGTTATGAGAAAACTGGTTAGTAAAGCTCTCAAGAACTTGATGGCACACTTTATTTCCTTGCCCCTGATAGACTTGAACCATTGTTAACATCGAAGTTGTATATGCTTGCATCTATACGTTGGAATTAGCAGAACCGTGCTGTCACGGGGAATGTTTTCAACATTGCACTTGTACTCTGTACACATTTGATATCATGCTCTTTTGTCTATGGATGTCAACGGTGTGAAATAAAGAGGGAACTTGTAAGTCCATGGAGTTTGTATCCTGTGTTAGAGAAACGCCTGGGCCGCTATCCTAAGCCATGCTTAATCATGGTTGAAACTTGCACCATCACCATAGTGAGTCATCTATGAAGCATCCTCAATAAAAAGCTATGCACATAGTAAATAAGAAGATCGTTGAGATTCTCATTGTCTTCTTGCCTTGTCATTTTGGTTATGGGAAAGCTCCTGTACCATGTGCAAGGGGTACCCCGTTGGCGGTTCTCAATGATATGCAAATACTTACAATGACAAGAACTTACCTGGGCCCAAAGTTGAGTATGTATGAGGAGTGGCCCTCATAATCAAGGGACATGAGATTGCCAACTTATATTTTGTCAAGCATATACTCCATCTTTGTTCACTTTAACCTTAATCATCTCAAGATGCTTATGATAGGGGCAATGAGGGTTCAAAGCTAGTAAGTACGATAATCTTTTGGAAGCCCTTTATGACTTGTAATCCCTACTACCCTCTAAGAATGGACCTTTCTCCCACTTCCAGTTTGAGTCAGTAAACCTACTTCCTCTCTATCTCCAGCAAGCTTTTGGGTTGTTGTGTTTCAAGCATTCATATGGTGATTTATTCAATCATGTTTTCTATCTTCCTTGTTTGCACAAAACTCTTATCTACTGAGTATTACTTTGAAAGCCTTCACTTGTGAAAAACCTTTTTGAGCAGAGAGTGTTCTTGTTTTGAAACTTATACAAAAAGCTTTTTGGAAACTGTTTGCTAGGTGTTCTCTGACCAAGAACAAGTTTGCCAATTCCAATTATGATTTATCTTTATGCATCTCTATTGTGACTGTTGTACTTGGTTGCAAGCTAAGTTATATAATGGTGAGTTGCTTTCTTCTATGAGTTGTGCAATGGTAAGTGTGATGCTCCTTGTTCGTATTCTTTTATCGACACTTCACTCCATAAACCTGTGGACATGTTTAATGAGCTCAGTTTTCGCTTGGGGACAAGCGAAGTCTAAGCTTGGGGGAGTTGATACGCCCAATTTGCATCACCTTTCTATATCATAATTTACCTCTATTCATTGATATTTGTCATATTATGAGGTATTACTTATGGCTTTTCATCTGTTTATGCATGTTGGATGATTCTTGGAGGATGGACTGTCGGAGTCTGGATTCTGATGGAAAAGGTGTTTCGGTGCAATTTCTCGAAGATCAGAAAAATACCAGAAAAATATGGAAACATATTATTTTACCAGAAGACGAAGGAAGCCAGAAGGAGGGACAAAGAGGGGCCTCAGGGGGCCCACCCCCTAGGTGCGGGCCGACCTGACCCCACGCCTAGGGCAGGTGTGGCCCACCTGCCCGGCCTCCGACTCCGCCCCTTCGCCTATATCTTCCCTTCGAAACCCTAAGGCTCGGGGAGAAACCACAGATAGATTTCCGCCACCTCTGGGGGCGGAAAACACCGAGAGAGAAAGATCCCTCCGGCAGACAGATTTCTGCCAGGGGAATTCCTTCCCGGAGAGGGGAGACTGTCACCATCAACACCATCGTCAAGCTAGGCTTCATCGGGATCATCATCATCACACCATCATCTCCACCAGCACCATCATCACCACTCCGTCCCACTGTAACAATTGTGTTGGATATTGCTTTAGTTCTTAGGGGAAACTTTCCCGGTGTTGATTACTATTGTAGTTGATGCTTGTGAGTGGAACCATTGGATTAGTGTTTATGTTCAGATTATTATCCATTACCATATCATCTTTGATCTTGATCCATATGATGTCTTATGAATAGTTCGTTTAGTTCTTGAGGACATGGGAGAAGTCATGTTGTTAGTAGTGAATCTGTGATGAGTTATTATTCAATGGTTTAGTATTTAAGTTGTGGTGCTATTCTTCTAGTGGTGTCATGTGAACGTCGACTACATGATACTTCACCATTTATGGGCCTAGGGGAATGCATTGTGTATTTGGCTACTAATTGTGGGGTTGCCGGAGTGACAGAAACCTGAACCCCCGTTAGGAAACCTTTGCACAAGGGAGCGTAGGATCTCAGAGTTTAAGGCTATGGTTAGATTTATATCTTAATTAATTTCTTGTAGTTACGGATGTTTGCAGGGGGTTTAATCACAAGTATGTATTAGTCCTAGAAAGGGTGGTATGTTAGCACATGTTCACCCACACAACACTTAGAAACACTAGAGAAGAGTACTCAGCTATTTGAAGCGAAAGCACTTGACAGAATTCCCATGTGTCCTCGAGAACGTTTGGTCCTTATAAGTATTTCCACCGGCTTGTCCTTTGATAAGAAAGGATTGGGCCACTTGCTCCGTTTGTTCGTTACTTTTGTTACTTGCTCCTTGCTTTGTTGCTTTGTCAGAAAACCACTAAAAATCCATTTGTTAATTATTCACTGGGATTTCCTGCTCCATACCACTGTTCAACACCTTCTGCCCCTCGTTGGGATCGACACTCCTATTTATCGAAAGTACTATGATACACCCCCTATACTTGTGGGTCATCAACAGTCAAAGCCAGCTGACTTTTCCCACGCTGACGTGGCACGGCGCTGACCGGTCAGCGGTCCACATGCTGGTCCACGGGCCATCTGGGCCGTTCATCTCAAATCGGAGGGCTACGGGCTGGCAGTGCTCACCTTGGTCGCCGACGACGGCGGCAGCGGCTCGACGATGACGGTGGCGGCTCCTCCGGTGGTCTCCGGTGGTGGGGAAGGGTACGACGGGGATCAGCTGGACGCAGCGGTCTCAGGGGCGGCAGCGGCGCGTATCCTCGCTTCTGCTAGCGGCAGCAGGGAGCGGCTAGAGGCGGACATCGAGGTGGGTTCTCCGGCGACCTCGAGAGCTTGCTCCAGCGGACCTGTGGGGAATAAAGCGGGTCAGGGCTACGCGGCCGAGCGAGGGAGAGATGCGAGGGTCATCCGGGTGAGAGGGGGTGGCCGGTGCAGTGAGCACGCGTCCTCACCGATGGTAATGGTGGTGGCGGCAACGTCGTACTCCAACGAGAAATTCTCGCGGATTGGCGGCACGGTAGGAGACGGATTTTGGGGGCTTTCGAAGAGGGAGGGCTAGGGATTAAGAGGGGGCAAAACAACCATGCAGGGGTAGGTTTAGATTCGTTGCGAATCTCGCGAAAATTAACGTCGATTGTTGAGTTTGAGATGAACACGACGATCGGGGTGATGACAAGCGGGCCCCACCTGTCGGTCAGCGCGGGCTAGGTGGGCTGGCCGCGGCGGCGCCTTGCTGTTTGCAACACGCGCGGTTGCACGCTGCTGCTGCCGCTGGCTGCAGCGCTGGCAGGCCCAGGGTGGGCTGTTGGGCTGGTGGGCCAGCCGGCTACGCTGGCGTGCGCTGGTTTCTCTTTTTTGTTGCTTTTTAATTCTTTTCCTGGGGATTTTCTAGACTGAACTAACTGTCTGAAACTGTCTAAATTTTAACCAAAAATTCAGATCACTATAACTTTTGAACCGAAGCTCTGATTGAGACGATTCAAAGTGCTGCGGGTTCATGTTGGAACCCTCTATGCACCTGTGCCATCCAAATAACTAAACTAAATCATTCTAGCAGATGCAAGATAGAAACCAAGCAATTATGTGTATGTGACAAAGGCATGCAAGTGGGATTTTGACAAAAAGTTTGAAACTGATTTTTTTTGCAATGATGCTCATGTTGCAATGACATGTATGATATGCAGTACCATATCTAAAATTTTGAATGTGACACTTCAACTCTCGTAGCTTCAGTCTTGGAACATCTTTTGTGGAGGTCTTCAAGTCCTGACTTGAGCGAGCCATTGAGATTATCCTTTTTAGAAAGATAGTCTTGAGAGAATTAATGGTCATCTATAATATTGAGGGTAAGAGACTTGAGAATTTTGAAACTCCAAGGATAATTGATGAGACGTATGAGAGATTTCTTAAATAACTTAGAAATTATCAATCCTAAGGCTTTTCCGATGCTAGGGTCACGATCTATAGTCAACATGTTCTCTGATACCATCTGTAGTGACCTTAGATCGATAGAGATCCTACGTCCCTGTGATTAACATGCTAGTCCCTAGATCAATATCTATCACTCACATTCGATGAAATATCATGTAAAACACAAGTCTTTATTACATGAATCGAATAATCCAGAGTTTATATTATTACAACAGAAGTGATACAAATACAACTTGGAGTCCCATCAATGCCATAGGCAGGTTTAGTGAAGACCCGCGATCCTAGCGCACCTTTCAACGATCTCCAAATTCTGCACATAAAACGTGCAACCAAACAAGTTGGTCAATACTTTGAATGTATTGGAAAATTACACCAAGGAAAGAACAAGACTACCTCTACATGCAAGGCTATATTAGGATTTGGGGTTCATTTGCGTAAAGCTAATTTTCTCTAAGTATGGAGAAATAGAAATAGTTTTTCTCCTACTTTGTGAACATTTGCTTAAGTAAAATAGGGTCAAATGGAACACGATAACTGTAACATCCCAAAAATACTAAACTTAGATCATCAAACACTAATCATCAAGATTAGGGTTAACAAAAACTTTTCTAAATAAACTCATGAATGCATGTATATGTGTATGCATGGATTTTGAATTTCTTTAAAAACCACCTTGTTTGTGTGATCCATTGCTTGTAAAATGTTTCTTAGGTGAGATGAAAATCATCTAAAACATTTCCTACACTTTTCCTAAAGAAAAGTAAATCAAAACAAATATATTAAGTGAATGGTCATTTTGACCAATTTAACTCCCATGCCTACTTTGGCTGTCTCAAACTTTCAAAACCTAACAAAAACTTTTCTGGATCTTTGCACCCCTTGAATGTACTCATAACAAGGTATCAAGTCCCACTTTGTCATCATCCAGAAACTTTCAAATGCATAGTTTAAATGACAATTCAAAATTGAATCTTCTTCATATGGGAAGATCCCACTTTTCCAAAACCCACTCAAACAAGCTCAACTTTTAAAACCCAAGCATCTGCAGATTCACGAGCACCAATCTAGCAAACCCACCAAAATTCATTTCAAAATTCAAAACTTGATTTCATGCGGCCATTTCATCAAACAGGTTGCAGACACAAATCAAACAAAACATCAAACACTATAGTGTGCAGTGATTCTTCCCTAACTTGTTCCCTAGTTAGCTCACACACAACTTAGTAGATCATCTAGAAAGATTAGCCCAACACTAGCACCCCTGTGAGCTTGCCATTGTCATTAATGGTGAACAACCGAGCACCCCCATGTCACCCCAATGTGGACAGCAGGCTAGAGGAAGAACTAGCCGTGCCAACCTTGTCTTGGGGGCAGCCCACTGTCCACCGCCACTCCCTGTCCCAGCCGCGAGCGTTGCCAAGCCCTGGACCACGCGCACAAGCCGCGCCCAGAACATGCCGAGCGTGCGCCAGAGCGCCACCCTCGACCAGCATCCACAGACCGCGCGCCGCCCTCACCGCGTGCACACACGATCACCACCGACCCAGGAGACCGCCAGACATCCTCGTTTGCCGCCCCGTGCCATACAGCCACCGCCCGCCGTCGAAGACGCCGCCTCTGCCGCGCAGAGCACCGACCGTTTCAGACCAAACCACACCGCCCCATGCCTCGCGACCATGTCGTTGAGCATCGCCAGGAGACACAGCACCGTCCCCTACCCTTGCCCATGCCATTAGCCGCCTGTAACGTCGCCCCCGATGAGCTCACCATGCGCCCCGACGGTCCCCTCGCTCGACTATAAATAGAGGCCACCCCCGCACGATTTCTTCACACCATCTCAATCCCCTCTCCTCACTGATCGTGCCACACCATTCTCAGAGCAAGGCGAGCACCTTCTCGCCGGAATTTCACTGGAGCCTGCCGCTGCCGGAGAAGAAGGGAGCCAGCGATTGGAGCCGCCCCAGGAGAAGCCACCGGTACCAGGAGGTTCGCCGTCGTCGACTTTGTCGTTCGCCAGCCTCGCCGACCCTCGCCCGTACCCCGGTGAGCCCCCAGCACCCCTCACTGGCCGCGCTAGGGTTCGTTCTCGCCGGAGTTGTCTCGCGTCGACGATGACCCTCAGCCGTTGGATTAGAACTAGATCGAACGATCCACGTTGCCCCATACCGCTTTGCCCAGCCCCGTGTCACTGACGAGTGGGTACACCCACTTAAGCAGACCGTGGGAGCACTGCGCTTAGCAGGCCGGCCCGTTAGAATTTCCCCCGCAGCCCAGCAATTCAAATTAAAACTTTTTCTATTTCAATTCAAACACACTTCAGCACCCAACTTCAAAAATCAACCCAGATCGATTCAGTGCACCAAATTGAATGAAACCAATTTTGTTGGAAAGGCCTGTGAATGCTTAATCCAAGCCCGTTGGATTCAAGTCATTTGGATCTGTAGATCACCCATAGTAAAAATAACAAGGCAGAAGCTTTTCTGCATTCAAACATTTTTCAAATTTAAACCATAAAAGCTTTTGAGTTGATTCCAACTCTCAAAAATCACATTTAACCATACCTTTCAGAATATATAAAAATATATAGGTTTACTTGCAGAAATAATGTTCAAGTAATAAAAGAATGCTTCATAAGCATTTCTAGCCACTTTAATTAATTAAAATAAAAGGGTAAAACCTTATTAAATTGTGACACCACTTTAAATCACATTCCCATGGACTACAATATGTGGTGATGACATGTGTCAACATGATCCCATGTTTAGTTTGGAGAATATTAAATCTTAAGTAGTTTTTCAATGAGTAGAAATTACTTTTCTAAAAATAAAAAGATTTAAACCAAGCTTTAACCTTGTAATGTTAGAGATGATGCTAGATCATCTATAGGACCCTTGAGTGTGATGATTGCAAGTAGTTAAGTATTGTTTGGTGATTGTGTACCTCGTATTTATTCATAGACGCTAGTACCGACCAAGGATACGAGGAGGAAGGAGGATACTACGAAGAGGAAGCCGAGGAGAACTTCAACCACTGCTCTGCACAAGGCAAGCTAAAACTTGCAAGACACTCTACTTTAGCAAGCCTAATACTACTAGTGAATGTGCAAGCTAACACTTGCAAGATACTATACCTATGCAAGCTTATACTGATGTTGATGCAAGCTAACCCCTGCAAGATACCCTACTGATGCTACAAAACCATACTTGTGATCCTACCTACTTGTTAAACCAATCCTAGTTTTATGGCAAGCTTCTTACTTTATTTCTTTATCAAAGCTTACTTAGAGTCTACCTAAGAGTTTGGTAGATACTAGACAGTTGTGCTGAAGGTTGCATAAAGAGCATAAAATTTGGCCTAAGCTAGAAACCTTGATATCAGCCTAAGATATAAGGTTGGACTTAGTGAAACTCCACTAGTTACCACCCCTCATTAGTACTACCCTCACCTGTAGATGCTAGTGCTAAGCATAAAACTTGATCAACTTTTAGATGGGAATACTTGGTGGAAAAATGGTTATGAAAACCTTGGAATGATGGAACATTCTATTGAAATGTTTTGGACATGTGTTTCCAAACACTTGATGATTCTAGTGATAAAAATGTTGAGGCATGAGCCTTAGCCCTATATAAAACTGATGGTTGTCTGGATGCGATACCATTCCAATTTTAGTGTACAACCACAATACCCGAATATTGGGTAGGGCTTGACTGTAAACTTATATACCTTAGTATTAGTTCCCTCCCGGCCAAGGTCTGAGCTGAGGCTACCTTGTGAAGATTGTCCACCTGTGCAGTACCCAAGATGACAGTGGTCATGGTTGGGAGGCCAAACTCACAGGAGAGGTGCTTATACTAGGGCGTGTAATTGAAAGGTTAGGATTGATTATCCGCATACTGAGTATGGTGAATTCAGGATTTGTTCCTGACGGATGTATCGAATGTTGTGGTGAAAGTGTACAATCTCTGCAAAGTGTCAAACTATTCGAATAGCCGCGTCCGCGGTTATGGACAGTTGGAGTGGCCATACTGTTCCCCCGTCAGACTTTTCAAAATGACTTGTGAAATGAATTGAGACTTTGACTTGACCACAACAGAGTTGTGACCTGAATTACAAGATCCCACTTAGGAGTTATAAAATTGTGACTAGCTTTGGAACTTAGTAAAGATAAACCTGGCTTTTTGCAAAACAACCCTAGAGACTAGTGTCCTATTATCCAAAAACCCCTTTACTTGTTAGTATTAGTTTGCGAGTACTTAAAGAGTACTCATGGCTTTGTCCCTGGCTATTCCCATGGCCAGACTATGAAGAGGAGTACCTGGAAGATGGACCCCAGGAAGGTTACGACAACTAGGATCATCTCCCATCGTCAGCATTGCCTGTGACCCCGAAGATGGAGCTTCGCCTACGCTACCGTTATTATTATGTATTCCGCTGCTTGATGTTGTATTAAGAACTGGATCATGCGATCCCTATTTGTGTAAGAACTTATGTATCGTTTGTAATGGATGAAGTACTATGGTATCCAATTCTGTTATGTCTCGCAAAAATGGTAATCCTGGGATTGCGATGTATGGCATAACAGGCATCTAGGATTGAAAAATCCGGGTGTTGACAATAATATTACTCACCAAGTGTTCAAACAACCTAACACTTGGATATTACTCACCAAGTCCTAAAATCCCGCCCATTGGCGATATTACTCATGCCATGGTGTTTCAAAACTTTGTTTAGAAAAGAGAGAGGAAGATCCTTCAGAGGCTCCATCCTTCAGATGCTCAAAATTGTTCTGTTTCCGTGAACATGACTGATCGATCAGATTGCAATATTCTCGAGAGTTTGTGCACTTTATCCACAATCCATGATCAAGTACTTTTATAGACAAGACCATGCTGAGGCTTTCCCTTAGTAGCCCCTCTACCTTATGGATCCAACCGTGCCAAGAACCTCCAAATGTTGGTACCCAGGTGTGGTTTCCCACTAAGTACTAGGCCAAGACAGAGCCCATATGTATTGTGGTTGCACTAGAAGCTTATGAATTCTGAAACATGGCAGAATCCTTTCATTCTTGGGCGGCCGTCCTCCACCAAAACATCACTCTTTGATCCGACAACCATTTTTCCCAGAAGAAAACTTAGTTTTTTTGGAAGTGGCATTGAGAAGAAAAGGTCGCTCAAGAGAGCCTTTATACTTAGAATTTTTTCTTATCTTTTGAACCCCCAACGGAACTTTGCATTTATATAGCATAGCAAGCAATAGTTACCAAAAATAGGGGAAACCTATTAGGAGGGTAAATCCTAAGTATAGAGATACTCATGGCATACTACAAAAAATCCAACGCACTTGCAAAATAATACTAATGAAAAGTTCTACCAGAACATCCTACACATGCACACTACATAATTTGAAGATCAAACATTCATAGAATCAAAACTAGGACAATATATGAACAAGAGGTGTAACTTGTCTTATGTTAATAATATTCTTGATGATTGTATTCCTCTGTAGCAACCGCACTCTCGGAACAATCTAAAACGAGAATGGAGTAATTCCAATCAAAACAATTGCAACATACAATACGACAATGATGATCACAAACATGCCTCACATGATGCATGCATATAAGTTTTTGATGCAATAGGGTATTTATTATTAAATCCTGATAACCAAATAAGAGGTTTTTATAGTTCTATTGCAACTTCTGTATTAATTATCGAATTAAATTTAGTTTTTAATTTTACTGGATAGAGGACATTAATACGAACCAGTAGGAATTGGATTCACCCAAAACGGAGTTGTAAACCTTTTTCTATGATTTAATTACTATTTAAAAGAGTTTAATTCATTTAAAATGTTTACTATGTCAAAAATTATATATAAGACCAGATCTATATTCTACGAGAAATTGTGAATCCAGAGACATATTATCTATATATTTCCAATCTATAAATAATTTATTACGAATTTAATAATTTAAATGGCCATTAAAACTAATTAAATTACTGCAGCAAATTTTACATTGCAAAAGTTGGATCTAACAGCATATTAATGTCCTATATGGAATTACAAATCCATAGATATTTTATTTGTATTTTTACGATCTTTAAATAATTTACTATAATTTATTTAGTCTAGAATACCCGTTAGACTATTTAAGTTATTACAGTAAAACTATACTGTAAAACCTAGATCTAATATCATACTAATATCCTAAATATTATTATGAATTCATAGGTATATTATTTGTATTTTTCAGAGCAGTAGTTATTTCTCTACAATTTATATACCATAAAAGACTATTTAACCAATTAAATAAATACAGAAAAATTATACGTCTAAAAATAGATCTGATCAGGGAATAGTGTTCTACGATAAAATATATTTTCAACGTTATATTATTTATAATTTTTGGACATGTAGATATTTTTATATGATTTTCGCAAGATTGCACAAATTTGTGGCTATTTTCTAATTGTTTTAAAGGGGTTGCTGACTGTGCACGCTGACTAGGCTATATATGCTGACCTGGTGCTGACGGTGCACTGATGCGGCAGTGACGCGGCTTGCTACGTGGCGCATAGTCACTGGTGGATACCTATTCGCGGAGAAACTAATCTTGATCTTGGAGACAGAATCTGACGGACGGGAACGAGAGCATCCTCTCCTCCTCCGAAGGGCGGCGGCTAGTGGCAGCAGACGCGTCGGTAAACAAGCCCGGTGGTGCTGCAGTGGTCTATGGTGATGGAAAATAACACCACGGGACGGAGGAGAGAACAGGGAGTCGTACGACGTAGTCGATGTCTTCCTTCGCTTCCTGGAGCGACGCCGACGGTCAGACGGAGCTTCGTGGTGGCAATGGTACTCCGGCGAGGCGATCTGGTGGCTGCAGTGATATGCGGGAAGAGGAAAGGGGTCAGGGAGACGCGGTATATGAAGAGGAAATGGCAACATGTAGGACAAGGGCTCGGGGTGATGGAAACCTCAATGGCAGGAATGATCTGGACCTCCTCGGGCAGTGGCGGTGGCGGCGGCAGAACTACTGTGATCGATTCCGTAGCAGCATGGCGGCTTTGGTCTAGGGTTTTTTAGGGGAAAGGAGGAGAGAGTCAAGGGATTTATATATCCCTGCGTTCTTGGAGAGGGGGTAAAGAAAATTGGCCAAATTTGCGGGATTTGCATTGGTGGCAGCGAACTCGTGTTCGATCGCGAGTCTTACCACAGGAATTGGATGAGCAGGGCAGGGCTACAGTTTACTGCTGCGCAACAAAGAGAGAAACGGAGACAGGCTGCGCGTTGCTGCTATGCGATGGGCCGACCGCTACTGTTCACCGCTCTCACGTGGGAACGACTGAGAGGGAGAGTTGGTGGGCTGGGCTAGGAATCTGGGTAGGTTAGTTTAGTTTTTTTTCATTCTTTTTATTTATTTTCCTTTTTCTATTTGCTTCATAACTTTTGGAATATAGATCCAAATTGTCCCAAATCAATTCCTATTTTTTGCAAATTTGAAATACAAATTATGGCCTTATAGAAAATAATTTTCACCACAATTGAAATATCACAAATGTCATTTGTACACATTGCTTTATATGGCAACTTTAGAGATATTCAGAATAAGGTTTAGGGTTTGGTAATTTCTATATTTGTTTTTAGTGCATCTCAGGAACAATATTGCTTTCCCTCAAATATACCAAATGTATTTTTATTTTACGAGCATTCATAAGTGGATTGTAATTAGGGGTTTGACACAAGATTTTGAATGAGGGGTTGCATGACATGCCATGATGCAATGCAACGCAATGTTTTTTGGATTTATTCTAATCCATTTTTTTAATGTGGCTTAGGAAAGTTTGAACAATCCTAAAAAGTTTCTTTTCAATCTATTTCAACAAGGTCAAACCATTCAATCAACTTATTAATTTTATTTATAAAATTTCAAAATAGAATTGTTTTGGGTTGTTACAATTATCATAAAAAATATTCTCATCACATGTATATATGTTGGAGGAGCTCCATATATGGACAAATAGGCAGCAACCACTGCTCACATCATCCTTCATAACCACAGCTGACAGATAAACGACATCAATAGTATTATCTCGCTATTAGGGATTTCTCTCGTGGCATGGTGACATGGCTTAATGAGTTCTTGTTTCCCCAAGTTAGTACGTAAGGAATGACAACAACTTTATACTCAAAATAAGTGCGATCATCCCTCCGTCTACCAAAAATTAATCCCCTTCATCAAGTCCTCATAAGAGGCAAATATTAAAGAGGTGCACAACTCTCAACATCAAGATGAAGACAATTAACACATGCACATAATGATGTATAACATAATAATCTCTATCTCATCTCAATCATATACTAGGTTTTCTCCATCTCTCCAAGAACTAATGATCTATTTAGACATGGAGGCAAACAACATCATGACAATAATAATGGAGATAATTATAGAAGAATAGTTCATGTATAATCCACAACTAGTGCTAGAATTACAACAATATCTAGATGGGAAGGATGGAGATGATGGTGATGTAGCGGTTGATGAAGATGGAGATTGATGCCTTGGCCTCCCAGATCTGCTTACGACGAAGATGGATCCCTTGGGTGTGTTCCTCCTCCAGATCCCTTCCAAAGGTGAGGTTTTCAGTGATTTCTGAGTGTTCTGTATGTCGTCTATCCCATCCAGTTGCACGCGGTGAAACTATTTGAGGAGGCGGTGTCGGTGCCAACTATACGACGGGAACTATACAGCCGGAAAAGTTGCTCCCGCCGTATAGTTAGTCGTTAAACCTTCTGTGTCCTCCAATTGCTTCAGGTTTTTGTCTGGTGTTATTGATATTTCCCAATATAGCGATTTATGTTGTTTTGACTCCTTTTCGCTCTAGTACAACTGGTCCAAGAGTTGTGTCCATCCTATCCATCATATGTCCTGATCCTGATAAAAATAAATATAAAAGGTGCGTGCGAACACCGTAAAATACCAAGATCCTACCACTACAATGCAAAATAATAATATAAAATATGATGCAAATATGCACTCATCAGTAGGAATCCTTTTTAGCCTAAATTAGACAGTAGTGCCAATAGAAACAATTTTAGAACCTGCTCATGTATCTCCCTAGCCTTCATACCGCAAAACTAGCGTTCCTCACAGTTCATCCTACCGGCCCCCAAAGAATAAATACACGAATTATGTTAGAATAAATATTTTAATTAGTAATTATTACGAGAATGAAATTCAGAAAGTAAAGCTAGCATCCATAGAATAAAACTAAAGGGCGCTTCCGATGAACTCAACTACCGTAAGTACCAACGTCGGGCACAACATCAGGACGCTGTGACAACGGTGAACTAGATTGAACTAAATAGCAACGTCAATGTAGTGACCTAGATTGAGCGCAGAGGCACTGCCATATAGAATAAAGAGGCGACGCGTCGAACTAGAAAGAGGACGCGGCGATGTCGAAGGTGACAAGGAGGCAACGACATCGCCAGCCAGTGAACAAAGAGTTGACTCGGTGAAATGTCGAGGAGCACTTACACGTCAAATTGTAGCCTCTGCTGCCACCATTGTCGCTAGTGGGGAGGGGATTTGGTCATCGACGGGGAGGGGAGAGGGTTTTTTCTAGCGTGGATTTGGGGGAAGTGGTGTGGGATTTGGGAGTGGCATGGAGCAGAGAGGGTTTTTCTAGCTTCTATGAGGGTGGCTCCCATGCATGGGCGGTTTTGGTTCGCACAAGCATCGTCTGCGAGGCTGGCGAATGGGTCCACGCGCATTGAATAAAAGCACAATTTTTCTACCATAAAAATGAGCTTATGATCAACCAAGTTTGACAGACGGAATAACATCATAATGTTTTGGATAATTGATCAGTTTGACACACGATCATTAGTTCAACACAATGCACATATGATAGGCATGCACACAACCATATGTTCAAGCATGCAACACAAAGCATCAGTTCAACAAAAGCATGCACACAACCATCATTTCAGGCATGCAACACAAACCATGCACACATGATCATTAGTTCAACACAAGCATGCACATAGGCATGCACATGATCACCACTTCAAGCATGCAACATAGAGCATGCACACGATCATCAGTTCACCATAGGCTGGAACTACTCTTCATTAGTATCATATTGTAGTTCCTCTTCTTTGTCACTACGGTACTCCTCAATTGTGTCGTCTTCTTCAGGCTCACTTTCAACTTCCTCCTCCTCAACAACTTTCCTTTTAACTCTTATACACTCGAACACTGATGCATCTATGATGTGGCCTCCTTTGATAGAGAGTCAACATTTCCTGAAAGTCGGAGCCTTAGATACAGTCTCATCTTTACAGCCTACAAACTCTTGGTATGCTACATCAGTATGCACCACCTCCTCCTCCTCTCCTTCGGCAACATCAAACTTATGTCTCTAAACTAATTTTTGAACCACTGGACAGTTTTTTCCCTTGGATGTGTCTGGCACATAGAACACTTTTGTAGCCTGGGTTGCCAAGATGTAACTGTCATATTTGTACAAAAAATTGATAATGTTAACACTTCGGGAGAGTTTATCATACACCATTTTGGTATCCTTGCGACCGTCAAGATGATACCAATCATAGTGGCATAACACAACTGATTGTTGGTGTTCCAAATCAGAGTTAAAATATAGTACCTTGATATCCTTGAGGACACCATAAAAATGGATATCCTTCTCAAAGTGGCAACCTTTAGTCATTACTCCAATGTTTTGTCTTTTCTTTCCCTTCTCACGGTCAGCGGAGAGGAATCGAACACCATCCACAATACAAACTGAATATGTTCTTACTCGGAAGTCTAGGCGACACGCCAATGCAAAAATCTCTTCATCCATAGCTTCTGGATTCTTCTATCACTTTTCCATGACCTATATGTACCATAGCAGAAAAAAATATGGTCAAATCATGCATTGAAATGCTATATACGAAGGACAGGGATAAATGCAAAAGGAAAATAACATGGTCCTTGAACCATCTTTGAAATCCCCGCTCAAGCCTTCTTTCCACATTGCGCATC
This sequence comes from Avena sativa, assembly GCA_916181665.1. Lineage (NCBI taxonomy): Eukaryota > Viridiplantae > Streptophyta > Magnoliopsida > Poales > Poaceae > Avena > Avena sativa. The sequence goes on along the minus strand of OV702295.1, from coordinate 312,403,503 downwards.
CCATCGTTCACCAACTGTTCTCGGTGAAGACTGCAATCCAGAGAGTAACTCAGAATTAAAATCTTTACGTGTATGGCAATTTTGAATTCATGAGTATGGGAGATCTAAACATACATGATATATAGCTTAACCTCCTCGTAGTTGTTTAGGACATACCAAGTCATCTTGGTTAGCTCCCTTTTGAGGGTCAAATCAGTATCATCGCTTCCTCCATATCAGGTGACATGGCTTCCTCTAATCAAATTCACACTGTGGCTAAACACATCACAAGATGATTCATGCTAGTCACCTACATTTCTCGCTGGCCGATTGAATCTTGTGAAAATATCATCGAGGTATCTAGAGAAAAAAGTCAAGCACTTAGTATCAATGTAGGCCTCTGTCACTGAACCTTCTAGACGTGACATGTTCCTAACATATCTCTTTAGAGTACACAACTTCTCGTAAACACGTCTTGGCTGGTGTAGTTGCCTGCACAAAAACATTGAGACATATCAGGTCCAAGGGGAATCCTCCAGAAGTACTTCCACCTCCAAGTTGTCCAAGGCGCCCACCAAGACCGCCACGTGCTTCAACCCCTTCGCAAGGAACTCACAGTGCTCTGCAACCCCTTTGCAAGGAACTCAGAGTGCTACAGATCATGATGTCCAAGGCGAGAAGGTAGCAGCCCAATACGAGCCAGCAACACTCCATGGCAGGAAGACAATAGTCCAAGACGAGCAGACAGCTGCACCAGGAAAGCAACCAACTCTCCAAGGCAAGCACATTATATTGTGTGAATGGTACTTATTTCATTGTACTGTAGTATAACACTAACTCCATACTATATGTTTTTGTAGATGATTTTTGCCATAATCCTTCTAAAGACACTGTTACACATGATAATCATCAAACTGTGGTGAGGGGAAAACATGGGGAAGTCGCTTGAGAAGATGTACAAAGGAAGAAATCATCCATTTGTCATTCCTCTAGGAATAACTAAACTAGAGTCAGCAAATATTGCTTCCAAGTTCTCCACTCACTGTGCAATAACAGTCAGGGCTGGTATGCCTATCTTCACCCGCTAGAAAGAGTACAAGGAGAGGAATGTCAGAGCAGAGTTCTACAACAGAGTTTTCATATGTTCTCTGAATCAACTGTCCCCTTTTCTTTTCATTATTGTTCATGCAAAGTCTTATGCACCAAGTTTTCTTTTAGCAAAAGTTTGGCATGGACGCATCACTACCAGAGGTGCAGGTTGCTTGCAACAAGCAGTTAATGAAGCACACAGAACTCAACGGGATCTTCTGAAGAAGCAGTTTTTTACCCCTATCCACCGAATCAAGTTACAAGGATATATCTTGTTGAACACATGAACAATGTGGAGTGGTGAAAGCTTGTTGATAGTTGGACTGGCCCCAAGAACTAGGTCATGTCTTGTCTACTCAACTTTCCTGCCTATTTGTCTTTAACCAGGATTGCCTCTTATACTTCTATTCTCTTTGTTTGTGTAGGACCGTTGTCGAATAAACAAGCATAGTAGAACAAAATATGACAAATATCGCAGTGATGTGTTTTCCTGTGACGCATGGGATTCCCACATCATAGTGTGAAAAAAGCAAAAGTAAGTCCTCTAGAATACTTACCATCTTTATCATCTTCGTAAATTTCAGTGCCGTCTTTGTCTCTGAAATTAGTACGACACGCTTGTAAATTGCTGGCATTTTTTTAATATTTGATTCTATTCCTAAAACTCGTAGGGAACCATGGAAAACAATATGGCGCCTTATCCTACAGTAGATATCACTGAGCCTGAACGAACTCCTTACACCAAAAATGTGCACTATTTTATGTCAAAGAACATCGATATCCATTCTTCAAGACCAACCAAGAATATCCTTGAAGTGAAACTCGGGGCAGAGAAACTATACCATGTCCATCTTTGTCATCTTCATGCAATTCAATACCATGTTTGTCTCTGAAATGTATACGATGTGCATGGAATTTACTCGCTAGTAGTCTAATATTTGCTTCTATAACTGTCAGGAAATTACAGATCGCATTGAGCATTATCCGGCTTCTGCTATAGATGATGCGCTATCAACCAACTCTCTCCATGAAGCACAACTTGGGGCTAAGAGAGCAGTGAATGAGGCACTTCACATACACATTGCAACATTGCTAAAGGAGAAAGAAGCATAGGAAGAAGCGTGAAAAACACTTGTGAACTTCGCAGACTGTGGAAGTGTTGCGTAGGTAAGTGAACTGGTAATGAATATATGAAAACTTTTGAGTGAAAGCTTGTTAGACTTTTGGTGAATAAACTGTTGTTTAACATGTGGAAACTGATGTCAGGCTATAAGTGATGTATGTGGATTTTATGTGGTCTGAAACATTTGTCTTGAAATTTCTGTCATCTGTCGCCTATGGTGTGAAATTTCTTTCATTTCATCTAGAACGCTTAATCTACGGGTGACACCAGCACACATTCCCGACGTAAATAAAAACGTCATGGTTATTTACTTGACGAATATATATCCATCGCAGATAGACACCAACGTGCCTCGATTTCAATGGTCAATCGCCTTGATGAAACAGAAATGTCAAGGCAAATGATGATGTCATCTGTTCTGGCCTGACGAAAAAAACATCATGTATTTGAGATACACGCCCAGATATCATTAGTCCATGTGTCGCTCTTGGGACGGCCCACATGTCCTCGTACTATTGGTCCACCTCTGAGTAGGCTAGCTTCGTCCCATGACGAAAATAAATTTGTCACAGCTCATGTGACGTCAAGAACGGACTAGATGATGCCACCAATAGAATTAGTGACATCATAAAATGGCTTTAACAGAATCAGGACGTGACGAAAAAAACGTCACAAAGGCGATGAAGTCACTGAATTCCAGCGTGATGTAAGCTGACGATGCTAACGGGCGCCCGCGGCACCATATGCCACGTGGTGTGGTCCGTGGCGAAAAAAATGTCACGACTGATTGGGCATGGGCTGGGATGGTCTCGTTTTCCACGACAAAATTCAAGGAACGTCATGGACGGCCGCAACGTGTTCAGGAAAAAAAGTCACGAATCAGATTATGATGTGAGGTTCATGACTTTTTTGCCGCAAAATTCATCTCGGATGGTGATCTACGATGTTCTTCCCCTGATCCACGACAATATCATATCATCATGAATCGTTTAGATTCTTGTAGTATATCCTCCTGGGTTTGGCATAACTTTGGGGTGATCCTTCATGCTCCAAGTGATTTCTTGGTCAGACCAATACGTGTATTTTGGCATAGCCGGCATTGTGGCATTTACTTCCATCATTATTCGCTGCCGACTCTTCTTGTCATTCGGCTCATTCACAAACACCACGTAACTCTAGTGATGCTCTCTGTATTCATTACGTCCTCCTTGGCCGACATTAGCACCATCATGTCCTTTTTATGTACCTGATGCACTGCCTCCCTTCTATTGGAGTTATTGTATCTCGGCTGCTGGTTCTCGAACCTCGGTTGCGCAACCACAATTTGAGCATTTGCTCTAGTGAATGGTGGAGGGGAGGTGGAGGAAGGTGATTTGCTGCCTCTCCTTTCTCGGCCCTTTGAAACCAGTTGCTCTACTAAGTAGTATGATTAACCAGCTTACTTGGAATAGGAGTATGGAACTTGCAGGGCTGATCCAGCATCATTTTATATGTATACTTTTGCTTTTCTTGCCATGGCTTCTTTTTCTCATACGGCTTTTTGCCATCATTCTTTGGTACTCATTGTTCATGATGTGGTCCACTACTCCTCTAACGCTGGCTATTGCCGGCATCTGGGTGATCTTGACTCACTGCAGCAACTTGGCTTGAACCATAGCGATAATCCAGTTGTTCTTCTCTTCTTTGACCCTATGCAACGGGTCAACTTGGCCCTATGCTTTTCTTGCCATGGCTTCTTTTGCTCATACGGCTTCTTGCCATCATTGTTTGGTACCCATTTTTGGTGATGTGGTCCACTACTCCTCTGACGTTGGCTATTGCCGGCATTTGGGTGATCTTGACTCACTTTAGCAACTTGGCTTGAACCATAGCAATAATCATGTTGTTCTCTTCTTTGACCCTATGCAAGTTGAACCTATGCAAGTTTGAGCGATTCCCGCCAAACCCGCATAGAAACGATTTAAAGATGCCAACTAGGCACTTTTGTGCGGGTGGAAAACAAAGTAATACCATTACACATTAGTCCACGATGGAACCCATGGAAAAAATATATACAACACGACTCCATGAGTCAAAAAATACAGATATACAATACAAAGATCCAAATCACCTTGAAAACAATACAATATTCAAGTATGGACAAGATGCAAATTGGGCTAAGAGCCTTGGAGAATAACCAATGGCGTCCATAACCCTGCCCAGGCCAAGCCGGAAGGGTAACCCAGCTAACGATGTCGGTCTCGAACCTGCTACAACAAAAAGGGGTGCCGACAAAGGGCAAAGGAAAAAGAGAGCGGTCAGTACTGAGGCCAGTACACGGCGAGACTTAGAATTCGGCGGTCCTCGCCTACATAGGTATGGTGGACTAAAGCGGTAGCGAAGCATGCATTAAACAACCTATAGAGAGTCGATACATCTGTCGGCTATTAGAGAGATATGATAAAGACCTATTCGGAACCAACATGACACTACCATCAAACATACCCATCCTGGTATTTCCCTCTCGAGAATAAACGAGGAAGTCTTGTCGAGAAAATTCACACAGTTGGCAAATTTATTCATTCTCTCCATGGTGGTTATCCAACTTACAAGTCATATTATAACAGTAAACTTTAGTTATAGTTTTCTATGATCGAGATAATGTGCTCCAAGTCGTCCATAACTGCGGACACAGCCTTTTGAAAAGAATATACCCTGCAGGGGTACACCAAAGTTTCCACACGCACTTTGACCCTTTTTTCCACATCAGTTAACATACACCCATCGGTATGTCGGCGGGGCCTCGGACATGACTCTTTCCTAGACCCAAAGCAAGTATATGGGGGTCACCCCACTAAGCTACCCGTGACGAAGTTGGCTGGCTCCAAAGATGTACCCAGAGGTTACGAGATCGGCTATGAGATCAGAGGCCATAGGTATAATACTGAACATAATGACCCACATCCTAAACAGCATATTAGTAAATGCTCATCGAGCAACAGATAATAAACATGGCATAACATGGCATTAAAACCCCAAACTAGTTTGTGGCCCCCGGTACAGTACTTTGAAATTGGGTACTAAGCCAATAGGGGTGCCCATACACCCCACATGTGGTTAGTACGCTCAGTCTTGGAACAAGTGTCAAGAACTCAGGTCCTAGGTGGACACAGGAGGGCGGGATAATAACTAGACCTCAACTATTACCCACCTGTGCCTCTACATTATTTATCTACTTTTAATGTTAGTTATTAAACTGTAATTAAATCGATGATCATCTCCACCATTAAGAATATGCGAACCCCCAACATCAGTGGCACTAAATGATGCGAAGCAGCACCTGAGCAAGAGATTATGAACCACAAGGCCAACTGTCTATCAAACAACCAGTAATAGGAGGTGTCCAACGGAATATAGGCTGCAAGGGATATAACTCGTATGGAAACTAAAGCATCGCAACTCAGATAGCAATAGATCAAATTGAGGAAGTAAAGACTATAAATGAAAAATAGGTAGAAAGGGGGAGAATGCTCGCCTGAAAACACTGCCGAAGGTTCATCCGAAGATCGGGTTGACACTCGCAACAACTCATCGGCCTAATCTATGAAGAAGGAAAGCACTAGAAGAAACACCGGATGCACTATTTAATACTATGGCAAAAGATTGGGCATGATGCCATGACATGGCAAAGGTGCGATGCAATTAAGCAATATTAAGCAGAACGGGTATCTCGACAATTAATTAGATGATTCATGTTGTTTAGATACCCCGTAGTTTAAATGTTGTCTTAACCAGGAAAAATATGTCATCGGTTCGCTACACAATTTTAAATGAAGGCAATATAAGGCTAGATTTGTCTGCATATGGTCTCCATATTTAATTATTAGGTGAGTCGTCAAAATACCACCAAAGCACACAAATATGTATGCAAGCATGATCAATTAATATGCAACAAGTATATATGTCAGTTATAAAAATAGGGCTTCGAGAAAAATGGTCACACATCAGGGTTCAGCGAACTTGGTTCCAAGGTTTGGGCTCGGTGGGATCGGTCTTCGGATCGGGCTTTGGGGATTCAGGTCCGCGGGAACGGTCTTCCCATCCGAAAGGTGATCTTGGTGTTTCATGATGGAGTTCTCGAAATTCGGCACCAGTGGTCTTGGGAGTTCGTCGGAATCAGGGTCTCGGTTCCCTGGCGCCATGCTCGTGGTTGCTTGTCAACGAGGAGGCCTTGTCGCACCAAACTTTGCATCGATTTGTCTTTGGAAGATCATGGCGTTCCACAGAACAGGGCTCGCCAACAACTTCATAATACCACCACATCAACAGATTTTGGGCCGAGACAGAGATATTCTGTCCAAGTCACGACACCAATTGCAACCATACGGGTGCTCGCAAGGCACTGAGGCAGGGAAACAAACATGAGTCCACGTATAGCAGCCCCGGCATAAGGCGGCAGCAAGGTTCTAACAAAAGGACTAGGAGGCGCTTGCGGGCCTAGGCTCGAGAACAAGGACGGCCGGCAGCGGACACGGCAAGGGCGTAGCGGAGGCGGGGACCATAGGCATGGTCGAGGCTGCAGGGCCAGAGGCGGGCGGTGCGCTGCGCTTGTAGAGAAGGTGACGACGACTGACGGCAGCACGGGGAACGGAGAGGCAAGCGACAACGCTCTATGGGCAGCGAGGAGCATGCGGGGATGCGGCCGGAGGTAGGATGCGGGCACGCGCGATAAAGGAGGTAGGCGTGATGGCGACAGAGCTTGAAGAGGCAGCACGACGCAATCGTCCTGCGGAGGGAGATGGAGAGGAGGTCGCGGCGGCGAAGCTTCTTGGCGTGAGGAGAGAGGCAGCGGGGAGGGAAGGGAGAGAGGAGGCCGGTGGTCATTGTTGAGAGGGAGAGGGGACGGCGACCATGGCGGTTGGTGGGCGAGGCAGGGTGGAGGGGATCGCGTGCGAGCGACGCGAGGAGGTCGGTCACGCGGATTGCGACATGTAGCGAGCGAGCGGGGCGGAAGAGAGAGAGGGGTCGCGCGGTCTCTAGGTGAGGCAGGGGTGGGGCCGGGTCAACGACACGGTTGGGGATTGCGTACGGGAAGAGCGGGGTTGGTGGGGTTCACGAGCGAGGGCATAGAGGGAGAGGCATGTGACGGTAGCGGGATGGGGCGCTGTGGTGCATACGTGCTGAGGCTATGCGCTCGTGTGGGTGGGGCCGGATGGGAACATGTCGGGGTGGCCTGGTTGCGGGGGTGGTTGGCGCTGGAATGGGGCTGGTGTCGTGTTCTGGCGACGGAGGGATCAGGATGGATAGGCAGGGGTATCTAGGGTTGGGCGTGGGATTAGGGTTAGGGTTTTGGTACGTGGGGTCGTAGTTGGTCTTGCCGGTTGGGCCTTTAGGCCTAATCAATTGGACTGTCTCTTTCAGGATTTTTAGGAACACGTTTTTATTATTTGTTTTCAAAACAAAACATTTTGTAAGTATTTTTAGACAATATAAACTATCCGGAACAACAGGGGTTTTATCATTTGAAGAGAAGGAGGCAATAATTAGGAAACAACATAGGCTTTTAGGGGAAATAGTTTTAGGTTGAAAACATGCATGTCGAGATGAGGATGCTCAAATACAATGTGGCATGATGACATGAGCATGTCGGCATGATAATGCATAAACAAAAGTGATTTTCTAGTAGTGCTTTTACCTGAGGTGCTACAATTTACATGATTTAATGCTCATGATTTTTTGTAAAAATCATTTTTAGGTTCACAAAATGTTATTTTATCAGAGATCCAATGCAAGTTTAGCGAGACTCAGTCCCTAGCTAAGAATCTTTCATGCCCACCATTTTGACCATAATTTTAAACATGCATTAAAAAATAAAAAACGATCCAAACAATGTAAAACCTTCACGTGGTGTAATATTTTGTGACATAGTTGCAATGACAAACATCAAACTTGGTATATTGCAAATATCTCAAAAAATACCTTCTCGAAAATGACCTATCTGTTGGAGATATGCCGTAGAGGCAATAATAAATGTAGTTATTATTATATCTTTGTGTTTATGATAAATGTTTACATTCATGCTATAATAGTATTAACAAGGAAACATTAATACTTGTGTGATTTGTAAACTAAAATAGAGTCCCTAGTAAAGCCTCTTTATAAAACTAGCTTGTTGGTTAATAAATGATTGTGGTTTCCCTATCATGAACATTGAGATGTTATTAACAACAAGATCATATCGTTAGGAGAATGATATGGTGGACATACTCCTATAGATAAGCGTAGCATAAAAGATCAAGTCATTTTAATAGTTCAATTGCTATATGCTTTCTGATACATAGTAACCTAATTCCTTCGACCATGAGATCATGCATATCACCTTCACCGGAAGGATGCTTTGATGACATCAAACACCACACCTTAACTGGGTGGCTATAAAGGTGGCATTGAGTGTTCGGAAAGTATTGGTTGAGACACATGGATCAAGAGTGGGATTTGTCCATCCATATGACGGATAGATATACTCTGGGCCCTCTCGGTGGAATGTCATCCAATTAGCTTGCAAGCATGTGACTGGCTCACAAGGGATCACATATCACGGGAACGAGAAAAGAGTACTTATCAGTAACGAGGTTGAACTAGGTATGCAGAGATACTGACGATCATAACCTCGGATAAGTAAACTATCGTGAGACAAAGGGAAATTGGTATCGTATGTAAGTGGTTCATTCGATCACAAAGTAATCATAGAAATATGTGGGAGCCATATGAATTTCCATATTCCTCTATTGGTTATTGTTCTGAGAAGTGTCTCGATCATGTCCGCATAATTCACGAACCATAGGGAGACACACTTAAGGATTCGACGTTGTTTGAGTAGTTATGGAATGATGAGTAAGAGACCGAATGTTTTTCAGAGTCTCCGATGGGATCCGGGATATCACGAGGAGATCTGGAATGGTCCGGAGAATAAGATTCATATAAGGAAAGTCCTGTTTCGGGGTTGGAGAATGGTTTCGGTGTTTTCATCGGGAATGTTCTAGAAGGTTCCGGAATGTCCGGCACTCCGGAGGGGAAGGGTACATGAATGTGTCATACCAAGTTGGAATGATTGCATCATGTACTAGGTGTCATCGCTGAACAAAATAAAGGGTTTAATCAAATCCTAGTTTGAAAAGTCAAACGCCAATTTGAAAAGTCAAAACGACTATTTTGGAAGGTGGAGGGGAAGTAGGAAACCTACTTGAGGAGGAGTTCCTCCCCTCCACCGCCGGCCCCTTGGGAAACCGAGTTGGGGAGGGACTCCCCTCCCCTGGCGTCCCCCCTCCACCTATATAAGGAGGGGCAGGGCTGCCCCTCCTAGTACCCAACACCTCCACCCAAAACCCTAGCCCGGCGCCGCCACCTCCTACTGCCGCCGCCTAGGGCAAGCCGCTGCCGCCGCCTAGCTAACCCTAGCCGCCGGCCAAGCCTCCTGCTCGGTGCGTCTAAACCCTAGATCGCCAAGGAGCTCTCTCATAGTCCACCATACTCGCTCCGGCTTAAGGCGAAGCCCTGCAAGATCTCCCCTCTACTTCCGGTACCACGCCGTTGTGCTGCCAGAATCGCGAGGAGAGTGCTACAACCTCCGATGCCTGCTGGAACAAGGGAGAGGAAGGTCTTCGTCGAGTACCGAACGTGTGACCGACTGCGGGAGCGCTGCCGGAACGCAGCGCCGGAAGGATCGTCTACGCGATCTTGAGATCGGGAAGAGTACGACTACATCACCCACGAGAATCCGCTCTCGTTAAACACTTTGGAATCTTCGAGGGTGAGTTATTCCATCGACTCGTTGCTACAATCTAGTAGATAGATCTTGGCTTGTTTGTTTGTATGCGGTAGAAATTTTTTGTTTTCCATGCTACGAAACCCTACAGTGGTATCAGAGCCGTGTCTATATGTAGATCTGTTGCACGAGTAGAACACAATGGTCATTGTGGGCGTTGATGCTTTTGTTGTCGATTGCTTCTTGTGTACTTTGCATCTTGCGGGATGGTGGGATGAAGCGGCCCGGGCTAACCTTACATGACATCGTTCATGAGACTTGCTCCACGCTTGACATGCAACTTGTATTGCATAAGTGGCTTTGCGGGTGCCTGTTTCTCCCAACATAGTTAAGATCCAATTTACAACGGGTGATTGACAATACTAGTATCAATGTTGTGGTTCTTGTTCGTAAGTTAGAACGACACTTATTGAAAGCCCCAAACCACGTAAAACATGCAAAGAAAGTAGAGGCGTCTAACTTTGTTTTTCAGGGGTGTGCTGTGATGTGATATGGCCATGATTGTGATTATATTTGATGTATGCAATGTTCCTTATTGTAAGTTGGCAACCGGCAGGAGCCATATGGTTGTCTTTAATTTTTGTTAAGACCCGCGTGTCTATTCAAAGTAGTTGTAATAGTTGAAGCTGGTGGATGACAACCATGGAGCGGCGTCATTGACCTTGATGCAATGCCGGTGATGATGGAGATCATGTTCGTGCTTGAAGATGGAGATCGGAAGCACAAAGAAGAAAGGCCATATCATATCACATATTATGAATTGCATGTGATGTTAATCCTTTTATGCATCTTGTATTGCTTAGTTAACGCCGGTAGCATTATAAGATGATCCCTCATGCACATGAATTTCAAGTTCTAAAGTGTTCATCCTTAGTTAGCACCGTTGCTAAAGCTTGTTGTTTCGAAGCACCACGTGATGATCGGGTGTGGTAGATTCCGCAAGTGTATACAACGTGAGCAAGCCAGATTTGCTCATGCGGAAGCTAAGGTTTGATCTTGACGAGCCTAGCATGTACACACATGGTCTCGGAACATGGATCACCGAAAGTTAAAGCATGAATCATATAGTAGATATGATGAACATGTCGATTGTTCGCCATTGAAGCTACATCAACTCTCGTGATGATCGGTTTTGATGTGGTGGATTTGGTTCGTGTGATCACTAAAACAATGTGAGGGATATTGTTTTGAGTGGGAGTTCACCTAGATTAATTTAACTATTAATTAGAACTCAATTTGTCATAAACTTAGTCTAAACTATTGCAAATATGTTGTAGATCAATGGCGGCCCCTACCATCAATTTTAATGCGTTCCTAGAGAAAGAAAAGTTGAAAACAATGGAAGCAACTTCGCGGATTGGTTCCGCAATTTGAGGATTGTCCTCACAGCTGGTAATTTGACCTATGTGCTGGATGCACCGCTGGGTGACCCACCTGCAGCTACTGCTACCGACGAAGTAAAGAATGTTTACCTCGCTCGGAAGAATCAGTACTCCACAATTCAGTGTGCTATCTTGTATGGTTTAGAATCGGAGCTTCAGAAAAGGTTTGAGAATTCAGACCCACATGATATTGTCCATGATCTCAAATTGATCTTTGAGACTCATGCGGCCATTGAGAGCTATGAGGCTTCTGAAAAGTTCTTTAACTGCAAGATGGAAGAGGGCAGCTCCGTCAGTGAGCATGTGCTTAAGATGTCTGGGCACGCAAACAAACTTCAAAGCTTGGGTATAGTGATTCCTAATGCTTTGGGGATTTATCGTGTCCTCCAATCACTACCACCAAGTTACAAGAACTTTGTGATGAACTACAATATGCAAAACATGAACAAGCAGTTGCCAGAACTCTTTGCCATGTTGAAATCTGCAGAAGTGGAGATCAAGAAAGAGCACCAAGTGTTGATGGTCAATAAGACCACCAAATTCAAGAAAGTCAAGTCTAAGCAAAAGGGACACTTCAAGAAGGGTGGTAAGAAAGTTACCGCGCCGACGAAGAAGACCAAGGCTGGACCTAAGCCTGATATTCAGTGCTTTTACTGCAAGGGAGAAGGTCACTGGAAGCGGAATTGCCCAAAGTACTTGGCGGATTTGAAGAACGACAAAAACAAGAAGAAAGGTATATCCGATATACATGTTATTGATGTGTATCTCACTAGTACTCGTAGTAGTGCCTGGGTATTTGATACTGGTTCGGTTGCTCATATTTGTAACTCGAAACAGGTGCTGCAGAATAAACGGAAGCTAGCGAAGAACAAGGTGACGATGCGCGTGGGAAACGGATCAAAGGTTGATGTGATCGCGGTCGGCACGCTACCTCTTCATCTACCATCGGTATTAGTTTTATACTTAAATAATTGTTATTTGGTGCCTGCGTTAAGCATGAACATTATATCGGGATCTTGTTTATTGCGAGACAGTTACTTGTTTAAGTCCGAGAATAATGGTTGTTCGATTTATATGAGTAATATGTTTTATGCACATGCACCTTTGATAGATGGTATATTCTTATTGAATCTCGATAGTGGAAATACACATATTAATAACATTGAGGCTAAACGTTTGAAATCGAGTGATAACTCGACCTATATGTGGCACTGTCGTCTTGGTCACATTGGAGTGAAGCGCATGAAGAAACTCCATTCCGATGGACTTCTTGAATCACTTGATTTCGAATCACTTGAAAGATGCGAAGCATGTCTGATGGGTAAAATGACTAAGACTCCATTTTCTGATATGATGGAGCGAGCTATGGACTTATTGGAAATCATACATACCGATGTGTGTGGTCCAATGAGTGTAGCGTCGCGCGGTGGTTATCGTTATGTTCTTACCTTCACGGATGACTTGAGTACATATGGGTATATCTATTTCATGAAACATAAGTCCGAAACTTTCGAGAAGTTTAAGGAATTTCAAAGTGAGGTAGAGAATCAACATAACAAGAAGATTAAATTTCTACGTTCTGATCGTGGAGGTGAATATCTAAGTTACGAGTTTGGCGAGCATTTGAAGAAATGCAGAATACTTTCACAATTGACACCGCCGGGAACACCACAGCGTAATGGTGTGTTCGAACATCGTAATCAAACTCTCTTAGATATGGTTCGTTCTATGATGTCACTTACAGATTTACTGCTATCATTTTGGGGTTATGCATTAGAAACAGCCGCATTCACTTTAAATAGGGCACCATCTAAATCCGTTGAAACGACACCGTATGAATTATGGTTTGGGAAGAAACCTAAATTGTCGTTCCTTAAAGTTTGGGGTTGCGAAGCCTATGTAAAGAAGTTACAACCGGACAAGATTGAACCCAAAGCGGAAAAATGCGTCTTCATAGGATACCCGAAGGAAACTATTGGGTATACCTTCTATCATAGATCCGAAGGCAAAATCTTCGTTGCCAAGAATGGATCCTTTCTAGAGAAGGAATTTCTCTCGAAAGAAGTGACTGGAAGGAAAGTAGAACTCGACGAGGTTGTCGAACCTTCTCTCGAACTTGCGAGTAGCAAACACCGGAAGAAGTTCCTGTGGTGCCTGCACCAATAAGAGAGGAAGCTAATGATGATGATCATGAAACTTCGGTTGTAGTTGCTACAGAGCCTCGCAGGTCAACGAGAACTCGTACCACTCCCGATTGGTATGATCCCGTTATGAATGTCATGTTGGTGGACAACACCGATGACCCTACGACATATGAGGAAGCGATGATGAGCCCAGATTCCAATAAATGGCAAGAAGCCATGAAATCCGAGATTGGATCCATGTACGAAAACCAAGTGTGGACTTTGGTGGACTTACCGGATGGCCGGAAGGCTGTCGAGAATAAATGGACTTTCAAGAAGAAAACAGATGCTGATGGTAATGTTACTGTCTATAAAGCTCGACTTGTCGCAAAAGGGTTTCGACAAATTCAAGGAGTTGACTACGATGAGACTTTCTCACCTGTAGCGAAGCTAAAGTCTGTGAGGATTATGTTAGCAATCGCTGCATATTATGATTATGAGATATGGCAGATGGATGTGAAAACAGCATTCCTCAATGGAGACATTGATGAAGAGTTGTATATGATGCAACCCAAAGGTTTTGTCGATCCTAAAGATGCTAACAAGGTATGCAAACTTCAACGGTCCATATATGGATTGAAGCAAGCATCCCGAAGTTGGAATCAACATTTTGATAAGGTAATCAAAAGTTTTGGTTTTATACAAACTTATGGAGAAACTTGTATTTACAAGAAAGTGAGTGGGAGCTCTGTAGCATTCTTAATACTATATGTAGATGACATATTGTTGATTGGGAATGATGTAGACCTTCTTAATAGTGTCAAGGAATATTTGAATAATCGTTTTTAATGAAAGATCTTGGCGAAGCAGCTTACATATTAGGCATAAAGATTTATAGAGATAGATTGAGACGCCTAATATCATTGTCACAAAGTACATAGTTGGACAAAGTTCTAAAGAGGTTTGGAATGGAAGATAGCAAGAAAGGGTTCTTGCCCATGTTGCCCAATACGACCTTGAGTAAAACTCAAAGTCCGACAACGACAGAAGATAGAGAAAGGATGAGTAAGACTCCCTATGCCTCAGCCATAGGATCTCTAATGTATGCCATGCTATGTACTAGACCCGACATTGCATATGCTGTTAGTTTGACTAGCAGATATCAAAGTGATCCAGGAGTGGATCATTGGACAGCGGTTAAAAACATCCTTAAGTACTTGAGAAGAACTAAGGATATGGTTCTTTCTTATGGAGGTGATGAACAGCTCGTTGTTAATGGTTACACCGATGCTAGTTGGAACACCGATGCGGATGATTCTAAATCACAATCTGGATACGTATTTACTTTGAATGGTGCAGCAGTTAGCTGGAGGAGTGCAAAGCAAAGCGTTGTGGCGAGATCTTCAACTGAATCGGAATACTTGGCTGGTTCGGAGGCTTCACAAGAAGCGATATGGATGAAAGAGTTCATTACAGAGCTGGGTGTGGTTCCAAGTGCGCTGGACCCAATGTCTATCTACCGTGATAACATGGGCGCCATAGCCAATGCGCAAGAACCAAGGTCACACAAGAAGCTGAAGCACATCAAGCTACGTTTTCACGCTATTTGAGAACATGTCCAAGATGGGAACATAAAGAATTTGCAAAGTACACACAGATCTGAATATGGCGGATCCGTTGAGTAAACCTCTCCCGAGGGCAAAACATGACCAGCACCAAACCGCCATGGGTGTTCGGTATATTACCATGTAATCTAGATTAGATGACTCTAGTGCAAGTGGGAGACTATTGGAGATATGCCCTAGAGGCAATAATAAATGTAGTTATTATTATATCTTTGTGTTTATGATACATGTTTACATTCATGCTATAATAGTATTAACGAAACATTAATACTTGTGTGATTTGTAAACTAAAATAGAGTCCCTAGTAAAGCCTCTTTATAAAACTAGCTTGTTGGTTAATAAATGATTGTGGTTTCCCTATCATGAACATTGAGATGTTATTAACAACAAGATCATACCATTAGGAGAATGAAATGGTGGACATACTCCTATAGATAAGCGTAGCATAAAAGATCAAGTCATTTTAATAGTTCAATTGCTATATGCTTTCTGATACATAGTAACCTAATTCCTTCGACCATGAGATCATGCATATCACCTTCACCAGAAGGATGCTTTGATGACATCAAACATCACACCGTAACTGGGTGGCTATAAAGGTGGCATTGAGTGTTCGGAAAGTATTGGTTGAGACACATGGATCAAGAGTGGGATTTGTCTATCCATATGACGGATAGATATACTCTGGGCCCTCTCGGTGGAATGTCATCCAATTAGCTTGCAAGCATGTGACTGGCTCACAAGGGATCACATATCACGGGAACGAGAAAAGAGTACTTATCAGTAACGAGGTTGAACTAGGTATGCAGAGACACTGACGATCATAACCTCGGATAAGTAAACTATCGTGAGACAAAGGGAAATTGGTATCGTATGTAAGTGGTTCATTCGATCGCAAAGTAATCGTAGAAATATGTGGGAGCCATATGAATTTCCAGATTCCTCTATTGGTTATTGTTCGAAGAAGTGTCTCGATCATGTCCGCATAATTCACGAATCGTAGGGAGACACACTTAAGGATTCAACGTTGTTTGAGTAGTTATGGAATGATGAGTAAGAGACCGAATGTTGTTCGGAGTCTCCGATGGGATCCGGGATATCACGAGGAGATCCGGAATGGTCCGGAGAATAAGATTCATATAAGGAAAGTACTGTTTCGGGGTTGGAGAATGGTTTCGGTGTTTTCATCGGGAATGTTCTAGAAGGTTCCGGAATGTCCGGCACTCCGGAGGGGAAGGGTACATGAATGTGTCATACCAAGTTGGAATGATTGCATCATGTACTAGGTGTCATCGCTGAACAAAATAAAGGGTTTAATCAAATCCTAGTTTGAAAAGTCAAACGCCAATTTGAAAAGTCAAAACGGCTATTTTGGAAGGTTGAGGGGAAGTAGGAAACCTACTTGAGGAGGAGTTCCTCCCTCCACCGCCGGCCCCTTGGGAAACTGAGTTGGGAAGGGACTCCCTTCCCCTGGCGCGCCCCCTCCACCTATATAAGGAGGGGCAGGGCTGCCCCTCCTAGTACCCAACACCTCCACCCAAAACCCTAGCCCGGCGCCGCCACCTCCTGCTGCCGCCGCCTAGCTAACCCTAGCCGCCAGCCAAGCCTCCTCCTCGGTGCGTCTAAACCCTAGATCGCCAAGGAGCTCTCTCATAGTCCACCATACTCGCTCTGGCTTAAGGAGAAGCCCTGCGAGATCTTCCCTCTACTTCCGGTACCACGCCGTTGTGCTGCCGGAATCGCGAGGAGAGTGCTACAACCTCCGCTGCCTGCTGGAACAAGGGAGAGGAAGGTCTTTGTCGAGTACCGAACGTGTGACCGACTGCGGGAGCGCTGCCGGAACGCAGCGCCGGAAGGATCGTCTACGCGATCTTGAGATCGGGAAGAGTACGACTACATCACCCACGAGAATCCGCTCTCGTTAAACACTTTGGAATCTTCGAGGGTGAGTTATTCCATCGACTCGTTGGTACAATCTAGTAGATAGATGTTGGCTTGTTTGTTTGTATGCGGTAGAAATTTTTTGTTTTCCATGCTACGAAACCCTACACTATCATGTTTGAAGTTTCATGACTTTTAGGGCAAACGACCAATTTTTCGAGCAAGAATCATGGCATAGTTTGTGATAATGTGTCCATATTTTATACGCATGTGCATCCAGATGACGAACAATGTTGCAGGAGAAAGTTTTCCTTTTCGTTGCATAGAAAAGACATTTTCCATTTTCTAAGTGCAAAAAATTGGGTGTTTTGTAAAGCAACCACCAAATGAAGGTTTCAAAATGGTAACACCCTATTTTTCAAAAGTACTAGAAGACAATACATAGACAATTTCCCAACCGGAGTATCACAAACCTTTTCGTCCACCCCTCGTGAAAAAGACAAATTCCTGCCAAATCGTAGGAACTCAGTCCGGTTTGAACTACAGGCACATGATTTAATGCTTGTAATTTTTGCAAAAATAATTTTTAGGTTCACGGTATGTCATTTTATCAGAGATCTAATGCAAGTTTAGCGAGGCTCGGTCCCTAGCTAAGAATCTTCATGCCCAACGTTTTGACCATAGTTTAAAATGGGCATAAAAAATCAAAAATGATCCAAACAATGTAAAACCTTCGTGTGGTGCTATATTATGTGAAATATTTGCAAGAGAAAATATAAAACTTGGTATATTGCAAATATATCAAAATAACCTTCTCATAAATGACCTATCATGTCTGAGGTTTTATGACTTTTAGGCCAAACGACCAATATTATTGAGTGAATTGCGAAATAATTTGTGATAATGTGTCCATATTTTGCATGCATGTACATCTTGGGATGTCGAACATTGATGCAGGAGTAAGTTTTCCTTTTCGTTGAACAGAAAAGGAATTTTCCATTTTCTGAGTGCAAAAATCAGAGCGTTTTGTGAAGCAACCACCAAATGAAGGTTTTAAAATGCTACCATACAATTTTTAAAAAATACTAGACCACATTACATGTACAATGTCTCAAATGGGGTATCTCAAACCTTTCCGTCCACCCCTCGTGAAAATACAAATTCATGTCAAATCTATAGGAACTAGGTGAGGTTTGAACTACATATACATGATTTAATGCTCATGATTTTTTGTAAAAATCATTTTTAGTTCACAAAATGCTATTTTATAAGAGATCTAATGCAAGTTTAACGAGGCTTAGACCCTAGCTAAGAATCTTCATTCCCATCGTTTTGACCATAGTTTTAAACGGGCATAAAAAATCCAAAAATGATCCAAACAAAATAAAACCCTCGCGTGGTGTCATATTATGTGACATAGTTGCAAGAAAAAATATCAAAATTGGTATATTGCAAATATCTCAAAAATAATAATTTCAAACCCCTATTGTCAAAACCATGATTCAAAATCTCTATTTACACCTATTAAAGTTTTATGTGAAAAATATGTCCTTGTAATTTTCCTAGAAAGTAAAATTGTTTTATAATATCCTAAAAATATTCTCTAAAATTTTACGAGTTCTATGAAATTTGTATGACTCAATTTGGAATTATGAATAAAAAATACAAACGAATTCTGAAAAGAATAAAGAGAAAAAAATAGGTGGAAGTGGCCTGCCGGGTGAACCTGCCAGCCAAACCGCCCAGCCTAGTAAGCCATACACGTAGCTACACATCAATCCACCCGAGGCCCAAGCCCAACACTGAAGCTAACACTTATATAACTCATGTGCATTTCTTGCATATAATGCTCACGAGGTGTGGTGGTTAGTGTTGGGAAACTCGGCCGGTAGAGACTTATTCGGTGTGGCCTCTACCTGGCTAGGGTTAGGCCATATGGGTATCCTATCCCTCTTAGTCTATAAATAGAAGAGCAATCAATGTATGTAACTTGACCAGAGACATATCAATAAAGCTTCTCTCTGTTCCCTGTGTCAATTTCTTGTGTAATCTTGTGTGCCTTCGACTCTAGTCTTCTTCCTCGGGCGTGGAGCAGCCTCGCGACCGGCCAGCCGGCAGGGATAGTTCAACACATTATTAGCATGTGTCTCTCCATCGAGCCTCCATCGAGCCACCGTCAACCTGCATCACGCAGGCTTTCGTTGAAGGTAATCCAAAATTGACCGCAAAAATGGATTCGTTAGGCGTTTTCCTTTCAATTTTTGCGTTTAATTCATAGATCACATCTCATCTATGGTACGGATTTTCCTCCCGGGAGTCGAGCTGATATGCTGTCGCCGACCAATGTCGATTTAATCACTCTCGGATCAGGAACTTGTTGACTGGATTATATGGAGATGGTACACACGATCCGGCTGATCACAGTACCGCCTCGAGCACCAGCTGTGTAGATCGCGCCGATTTACTTAGTAGATCGGACAGAATCTAAGTATTTTTTGTTGTTGTTTCCCGATCGTTTCTTGTTGACTGACGAGGTGCTGCGATGGCCAAGCTCGCGCCCCGCCCTGCTGGCCACACGCTGCGAGCCGCGGCACGCTCTGGCCCTGCTGGCCGAGCCGCCACCCGCTGTGGCCCTGCCGGCACCGCACGGCATCGCCACCGCTCGCCGGCCACCCGCGACGCGCGTCGCATCGCGCGCTCCCTGCCGCGCGTTCCCTGCCGCCGGCGAGGCCCCGCTGGCCACGCCCGCGCCAGCCGGCCGCCCCCGTGCGCCGCGAGTCGCCACCCGCGTGCGCAGCTCGCCGCCCTGCTGCCCGAGGCCGCCACCCGCGCGCGCCTCCGCTGTGGCCCCGCTGGCCACGCCGCCGCGCCACTGCAGCTGGCCGCGTGCCCTACTGGACGAGCCGCCGCCGCGCGCTGGCCGCGCTTGCCACTGACGCCGCACGGCCGCGCCGCCGCTCGCCGAGCAACGGCCTCGTCACAGCTGGCGCCGCACAGCCTCGCACCCACGACGCTCACGCTGCTGCAGCAGCAGCCGGCCGGCCGCCTGCGCGTGCTCCACTGCGCGCGCATGCCGCTACCGCGCTCGCCGGGGCCCTACTGGCCGCTGCCCGTGCCGCTGTCGCACTCCCCACACCCCGCTGGCCGCGCTCGCCGCGCCGCCCCAGGCCCCGCTGGCCGAGTGCCGCCGCGTGCTGCGCGTGCCGGCCGCCCGCGGGCCGCTGGCGCCGCGCTCCGCTGCGCCCTGCTGGCCGTCGCCGCTGCAGCGCCCGCTGGCCGCGGCTACCTCCCCCCTCCACCCGCCACCTGCCCGCCGCCGCCGGCGCGGCCTGCTTCCGCCGCCACCCCGCCCAGTCAGGAGCACCATGCTCCGTCCCCCCTCTAGTCGGGCTGGGACAGTCTGGGTGGGCCGGCCCAGTTGGGCCGTTTTTTGGCCTAGGCGGTACTAAAAAAAAGGGGGGGTGTGGACGCCCCATGCATGCGCAGTTACTGAGCTGTTGGCCCATTTTTTTGTCATGTTTTCGTCATGGTTTTGCACAAGCTTTTGTACTATGTTTTACTACAGTTATTAATTGTCGCATGATTTTAATACTTTGTATCTCATAGTTAGCTTGTACCGTTTTTAATTTAAATTTTGGAACGCCGTCATATTTGAATAATTGTATCGATTATCGCATTTATGCAACTGATTACCTGCTGTAATCTTACACACTTTGCATAAATTACAGATGACCGGAATCGTCAGCCGCGAGTTCCCAGAGTTGACCCAGGATGGGCTTAACTACCTGACTTGGGCCTCGGACGTTGAGATCATCCTCGAGGGCCGATGCATCAGGATGCGCTGATTGCGGGGACCCCGACGGCCCCCAGCACCACCATCCCGGCGGACAACGCCAAAGCCCAGCATTTCCTCCGCCATCACATGTGTTTGGGATATGCTATATGGGTATCCTCATAGCATGTCTCTTATCCGACTAACCCGAGTGGCCCATAGTCGGTAGCATGGCCTGTGGCCTGCAGGGCGGCCCAGTTAGGTGGATCCAGAAGGGAGGCCCATGCCGGATAAAGGAAGGCTACGGTGGAGTCACCAGCGTACCCGGAGCCTTGGAGTGCAAGTTACACAAGAGTAGTGATAGACGGTGTAGGACTCTATAACCTGTCCGGCTAGGACTTTTCCCTGTAACCCTAGGACCTGGCGACTATATAAGTCGGGCCTATGGGAGCCTTTAGGGCATCGATTCATACAACCTCGCACAGCGAACCTATCTCTGTAACTCGGCGTATTGCCCTTATAGTGATTTATAGCAGGAGTAGGATTCCGCCACCGTCGTGGGATCTGAACCTGGGTAAGCTGTGTTACCTCGTACCCGTCAACTGTCCGCCTTACCCCACGTCTCTAAACACACTGTGAGGACCCCTCCATGGCGTACTCGTCGGCAATACCACGACAGTTGGCGCCCACCGTGGGGCAAGAGGCGCTTTAGGCTCTTCAGCGGGCGAGGACCAAGATCTTCGCAGGAATCGGTGAAACCATAGCCATTGGCCGTGTTCTCTTCTCTGGCAACGTTCCGATCGTCCCCCCTGACGAGTTCTAGATCCCGGCAAAGACGAACCCTACGAGGTGTTCGATTGTTCCTATCGGAGACATCCACCTCTTCATCGGCGAAACCGACTCGGGCACTAGTTCCCTGGGAGTCGGAGAAGCATCAAGACCCGCACGGACCGCCTACGGGCAGGACACGTTCGAGGAAGGATCGATGTCGGATCTCTCCTCGGAGTTTTCCGACAAAGATCGGAAAGCATCAAGACCCTTATGAACCGCCTACGGGCAGGATACGTTTGCGGAAGGATCGATGTCGGATCTCTCCTCGGAGTTTGCCGGCAAAGATCGGAAAAATTCAAGGCCCACCCAAACCGCCCATGTGCAGGATATAAAGGTGGAAGATCACTGCAAATCTGCCGGCTTTATCCGCGCATCTGGACAGCAGAGATCCAAGTTCGTCGGCGTGGTTACCATCTTCGACCTGGCGCACTGCGTTTAGAGAGAGGGCGAAAACCCTCGCGACTACCTCGCCAGGTGGCTCCGTATACGGGCCGACCTGGCCAATTACCCCGATGATAACGCTTTGTATCACTTCGTGGAAGGACTGGACCGCGGCACACTTCTCCGACATTCTTTACGTCGGCAGCAGGCAACAGGATGCCTTGCCCTCGAAGAGATGGTGAGCACCGTCAACAGCTACGCAGCAGCTGACGCGGCAGCCCAGATGGAGCTTGCGCTCAGAGACGGAGAACCTCCGGTTCAGCAGCCGCCGCCACCGCCTCCGGCCGTCATCGTCGTAGCAGCACCACCACCTCCAGTCATCGTCGAGGCCGTTGCACCTCCACCGCCCGTCATCGAGGAAGTCCTGGCACCCTCCGACTCTGTCATTGACACGCTTTATGTTGATTTCAGTGCAGATTCAGGGGAGATAGACTTCAGTCCAGAAGAGCTAGACTCCGCTATCCAGGAGATGGAGGAGGAGTACTCGCGCGATGAGCAAGCTAACAACACCGTCATGTCTCGAGGGGTGTTCATCACCATCGGGACAGCGATGGATGAAGATCAACCCGGGCAAGCTCCGCCTACGGCACTGGAAAAGGGGAAGGGGCCGCTTATTGTTGCCGACGATGATCGTGCAAAGGTCATGCCTCCTCCGCCTAACCCAGTGCAGCAGCCACAGGAGCTCGGCACCGGCCCGAGCAACAACAACACCGCAAACTTGCCGCCTCCAGCATCCACGTCGGCAGCAGCCCATGTTACTCCACCTGATAGAATAATGTACGGCAATCTCCTCGTCGAGCCACTAACTGTTGATCATATCCGGAACATGACTCAGCTTGACGAGAAGCGTCAGCAGCTGCTGGAGGAGGCGCAAGCCATCGCGGAGCAGGGCGCTAAGCTAGATCGAGATCTGGTCAACACGCAGAAGTCCATAGAGAAATCTAGAGCAATGGAGGCCGAGTACAAGACTCTGCTGCAGCAGCAGAAGGCTAAGAAGGCTCCAGCTCGCCTCATCAACGATCCTGGTGTATGGCGCAACCTAGGATGGGCTCCCTCGAAGCCGGCACAGGCCAAGCCATACATTGACAGTGAAGGCAAGCAAGTGATGCCCACCCCACTCCTTAACCTCTCCGTCGCCAAGACCCTTCTGGAGCAGGATAGATCGCCTGAGGCAGTAGAACAGGTCTATGACCTAGTGGCCAAGGCGGTAAAGCAGCAGGAAAAGGCCACCTCTTAGAGGCTTGAGTCTGACCCAGCGCTCTGCCGATCTAGCCAGTACAAACCGCCAAGGGACAGATCTCCTCAGGATGTCGGATCACAGACGGGTTCATCAGAACAAAGACGGAGGGATGCGCGCAACAGGAAGGATACTATCCCCATATCCTCCGACCACGGAGAAAAATCCCGACCTCGCCGCCCATCGCCACCACCCCGATCCCCCCGACGTCAGGAAGACTACAAGGCTCACCATCGCACGGATATGCCCCCTCCAAAGCAGTGTGGCATCGTCATCCGCGACAACGCGGCACAGACCCGTCATGATGAAGAGCGCCACCAAGGACACAAGAGCAGGTCACACCACGACCCTGCGCGTCCGACAAGCAACCGTGACAGGCGCGAGGCGTCATAGGAGGGTAACAACAAGAAGGCTAACCCACCGCCACCTCCGCCTCCATCGCTGCCAAGCAGTCACCATGGCGGAGGAGGCCTGCGTCATTCACGCAGCCCATCCCCTCTTGACAACAAGAAGAAGAACCCGAAGCCGTACGATGCACGTTCGCGGATCGATAATATCCACGAGGCCCGGGAAGGACCATACCTGGGACCACGTTGTTTTGGACCTGCAATACGGTCCGCAACTTACCCCAAAGGTTTCCGGATAGACAAGACCATCAAGCCCTATGACGGCACTGCCAAACCTGCCACATGGTTGCAGGACTACGGCAACGCGGTGGAGATTGCCGGAGGCAACCCCAATGTCGCCGTTAAGTACCGCCCGTTAATGTTGGCAGTCACAGCCCATCAATGGATCGACGACTTGCCGGAGAAATCTATCTACAACTGGCTGGATATGCAAGAAGCATTCACCAAGAACTTTGAGGGTACATACAAGCATTCCTGCACTGTGGGCGATCTACAGCGGTGCGTGCAAGAGAAAGACGAGACGTCTCGCGCCTACCTCTCCCGCTGGCTGGATATGAAAAATTCCTGTGCAGGAGTGCACGCTCAGACCGCCATGGCCGCCTTCATCGATGGGTTGGAAAGGGGTACGTTGCTCCGACATAAGCTAAAGCGCTTGCAGGAAAATCATCAGCTTGACTTGAATCAGATGATTCAGTTAGCTAGTGAGTTCGCAGCTGCCGTCAAGGATGCTCGTGGCTCTTTGCCGGCAACGGCCGTTCCAACCCAAGCTCGGAGGAACAGCAGTACAAAGCGAAAAACCGCTCCAGAAGAAAAGCAATCTACCGACATGGTCGCTATGACTTTTGCAGGACGAGGAGAAGGCGGACAACATGGCCGAGGAAGGGGAGCAGGCCGCGGGAAGCAGCGAGGAAGTGAAACCACCTCGGCGCCACTCCGCGTTCCCCAAACCTACAAGGAGTACCGCGATATGCCGTGCCTCGTACACCTCGACGCCAATGGCAAGGCCACCCATACCAATCGACACTGCAAGTTCGTCAACAACCTCAAGGAAGACCCGGAGTCCGGCTACAAGCAAAGTCGGAAGAACAGACTGCGAGGCAAGGGCAAGGGGAAGAAGAAGGAGGAGGAGTCCAAGGATTCAAGTGACATGGACGAGGATGTTGACCCCAAGCACGCCGCCAAGAGCGACGACAAGGGCAAGAACCCCTTCGCAAAGAAGGCCCCAGTCTACCACACTTTCCTTGGCACCCCCACCGTCCGACAACAGAATACCTCTCTAAGGATCCTGATGGCCACTCTCCCCCCAGTTCCCCAATACCTGCGCTGGTCAGAGGTTCCAATAACTTGGGACAGGACATACCACCCAGACCTTGTGCCCACGGAGAACCAGTACGCCATGGTCATCAACCCATTGATTGACGGCGTGGAGTTCACCAAGTGCATGGTGGATAGTGGAAGCAGCATCAACATCATGTACCTGGATACACTACAGAAGATGAACTTGACGGAGGGAAACCTAAGGCGTACCAACACCGTGTTCCATGGCGTAGTTCCTGGTCGGGAGGCTCGGTCCCTTGGTTGCATCACACTTCAGGTAGCCTTTGGCGACGTTAATAATTACCGCCAAGAGCGCATGACCTTTGAGGTGGTTCCCTTCAAGAGCGTGTACCACGTCATATTCGGCCGCGACATATTCCACACGTTCATGGCCAAGCCATGCTTCATCTACAAGAAACTCAAGATACCCGAACCAAACGGTGTCATCACCATATCCGGAAGCTTTACCAAGGCAAGGGACTGCGAGATCAACGAAGCAGCCGTTGCAGAAGCTGTCCTCTACAGCGAAGAATTCAAGGAGATCCAGAGCAAGGTCAATGACTCAGAGATGCCCGCGTCGAAGAAGCAGATCTCTGACTCCGCTCCTGCGTTCAAGGCTGCCATCGAGACCAAGCCGGTGGAACTTGTGGTAGGCGATGCCTCCAAGAACATCGCCATTGGGACGAACCTGGATCCCAAATAGGAAAGCGCGCTCGTCGAGTTCCTCCATGAGAATAGGGACATCTTTGCCTGGCAACCTGCCGACATGAAAGGTGTACCTAGGGAACTTGCCGAGCACAGCTTAAACATAGATCCAAAATGTAAACCAGTGAAACAACCTCTACGACGCTTCGGAGATGAGAAGAGACGCGCCATTGGCAAAGAGATAGCTAGGTTACTTAAGGCTGGGTTTATCCGAGAAGTCCTTCACACCCGATGGGTGGCCAATCCTGTACTTGTCTCCAAAAAGGGAACCAATGAATTAAGAATGTGTGTTGATTACACCGGCTTGAACAAAGCATGTCCCAAAGATCCGTTTGCTTTGCCTCGCATTGACCAAGTCATTGACTCGACGGCTGGCTCGGAACTTTTGTGTTTTCTCGATGCATACTCAGGATACCACCAGATCAAGATGAGGAAGTCGTACCAATTGGCCACTTCGTTCACTACTCCATACGGCACGTTTTGCTATGTCACGATGCTACCTACCAGCGGACAATGCAACGTTGCCTTCACGACCAAATTGGTCGGAACGTTCACGCCTATGTGGACGATATCGCGGTGATGTCTAAAAAGTCAAACGACTTAATCTCTGACTTAAAAAAACCTTTGATAATCTCCGGAAATACAACATGATGCTCAACCCTAAGAAGTGCGTCTTCGGGGTTCCAGCTAGCAAATTGTTGGGCTTCATCGTTTCCCAGCGCGGAATCGAGGCCAACCCGGAGAAAATCAAGGCCATCTTAAACATAAACCGTCTGACATGCCTAAAGGACATTCAACGACTAACAGGTTGTGTTGCAGTAGTTAGTCGGTTCGTCAGTCGACTTGGAGAGAAGGCTTTGCCGCTGTACAAGTTGCTGAAGAAGGCGGACAAATTCACATGGACAGACGAAGCAGATGCAACATTGAAGCAGCTCAAGGAGATTCTTTCCTCAGCGCCCATCCTTGCAGCACCCGAGCCTGGAGAGCCCCTGTTAATTTACATGGCGGCAACCAACCGGGTTATTAGCATCTTCGTCGTGGTAGAACAGAAGGAACTAGGCTACGAGCACGGAGTTCAACGACCAGTTTACTATGTGAGCGAGGTCTTGGCGGAGTCCAAGCAGCGTTACCCGCACTACCAAAAGATAGCTTATGGAGTATTCCTCGCTTCTCGGAAGCTGAGGCATTACTTTCAGGAGCACCCAATCACAGTAGTGAGTAAGACTCCACTGTCCGACATTATCAATAACAGCGACGCTACAGGAAGGGTCACGAAGTGGGGCATCGAACTTGCCGCCTTCGAGATCACCTACAAGAGACGCGATGCTATCAAGTCACAAGCTTTGGCGGATTTTATTGCAGATTGGACAGAGATGACAGATGCTACTCCGTTGCCAGAACCAGAGTACTGGGTGATGCACTTTGATGGATAAAAGTTTCTCAACGGCTCGGGGGCTAGTGTACTGCTACAGTCACCAAAAGGAGACAAGCTGCACTACGTTCTGCAGATCCACTTCGAGGCTACAAACAACATGGCGGAGTATGAAGCACTCATTCACGGACTACGTGTAGCCAAGGATATTGGCATCAAGCGCATAGTTTGCTGTGGAGATTCCGACTTGGTTGCCCAGTAGGTGGCTGGCACCTGGAACGCGTGGAACCCTATGATGGAGGCATATCGCGACGAAGTGGACGAGATAGCCAAGAGATTCTTGGGGTACGAAGTCAAGTATGTGCCTAGGGAACAAAACGAGGCGGCTGATCTACTGTCTAAGCTTGGATCAGGGCGCAAGCAAATTCCGCCAGGAGTTTTCCTAGAGCACCTACGCACACCATCCGTGAAGGGAGCCGACATCGACAACCCGGATAGAGCTGACTCTTTCGTCAACACGGTGACAAAGATCCCTCCGGCTTGGACAAAACCGTTCATGGAGTATCTCGAACACGGAACTTTGCCCGACGACGAGGTCGAAAGATGGCAAATAGTACGACGAGCAAAGGGTTATACCATAATCAATGGGCAACTCTATAAAAGGAGCACTACTGGTGTATACTTAAAGTGCGTTTCCCAGCTAGAAGGTATGGAAATCCTGCGAGATCCATCTCGGAGATTGCGGGCATCACGCCGCTCCTCGATCATTGGTCGCGAAAGCCTTCCGGCAAGGATTCTACTGGCTGAACGCGAAGGCGGACGCCGACAATCTGGTTGAGACATGCACGGGATGCCAGTATTATGCCCGACAACCACAGGTTCCTGCTGAAGAATTGCGAACAATACCAATAACTTGGCCGTTTGCAGTCTGGGGGATAGACATGGTGGGACCGTTACAGACAGCACCATGCGGATTTACGCATCTGCTTGTAGCAATTGACAAATTCACCAAATGGATAGAAGCTAAACCCATTAGAAAGCTTGATGGGGCAACTGCCCTCAGGTTTGTCCGGGATCTAGTGGTGAGATTTGGTCTCCCACACAGCATCATCACCGACAACGGAAGAAACTTGTCACACGGAGAAGTGGAGGCCTATTGCTGGGACAAAGGCATCCGACTTGACCTTGCATTTGTGGCACACCCACACTCCAATGGTCAGGTTGAGCGAGCCAATGGATTAATTATGTAGGGAATCAAGCCACGTCTTGAGGCACCGCTACACAGAGCAGCTGGAGCCTGGGCGGAGGAATTGCCATCTGTGTTGTGGAGTTTACGAACTACACCCAACAGATCCACCGGCTACACCCCTTACTTCATGGTATATGGAGCAGAAGCCATCCTACCTTCCAACATCCTCCACGACGAACCAAGAGTTGCCGCCTACGACGAAGATGACAGTAAAGAATCCAGATGACTAGATGTGGACCTTCTCGAGGAGGAGCGCGTTTTGGCATGCCAAAGATCCGCCATCTACCAGCAGAAGCTACACAGCTACCATAGTCGCCGCGTTCGGCATCGCTCGCTTAAAGAGGGGGATCTAGTACTCCGACTTAAGAAGAAGAAGTCACACAAATTATCCCCACCATGGGAAGGACCGTTCATCATAAGCAAGGCGCTGCTCAATGGGTCTTACTACCTTGTCGACAATCGTGAGCTCAAGGATAGACCCAACGAGGATCATAAGCGTAAGCGATGTGACCCGGATGATGACTACCCGGAGCTTGATCGGCCATGGAACATAGCACAGCTACGTCCTTTCTACACTTAGCATATTTTATCTAATTGTGTACCTCTTATATGATCAATGAAATAAAGCTCTTTGGTTCACTCATATTGCTGAGTCTTTTACCTCCTTTAGTGTTCATTTTTGGATCATATAAAACCTTTATGCACAAGTCTTGCGATTGCACTTGTGAAAATTCCACCTACGGGCGTTATCTTAAGTTTTCTGGTCTACACATTCTTTGTCGTTTTTATGTGGATTCTGGAGTAGTGACTTTTGGCACTTATTGTCGGCGATTTTGTGCTCAGGTTATTGACGGTGCCATTGGGCATCATCACCTAAGCGCATGGTTCCGACAATGAGTCTTCCGACTCACGAAAATTCAAGCATAAGAATCAGGGTAATGGATAAGCCAGCACTTGCTTAAAAATATATACATACTGGGACTTAATTCTTAAGTAGCAGGATACGACAATCATTGTTTTCCGCCTTAAGATTACATCAACAAGTTTTTCCCGTGCACACACCAAAGGTGAAACATAAATTACAAAGTGTTTTCATTCTTTGGGCGCAGGAGACTTGGAGGCCGCATCATCACCAGTCGGAGAATCACCCTCGACGTCAGCGCTGTGATGAGACTTAGAGGAATCTTGGGTGACGTTGTCGATGAGGTTCCTGGGCACGAAGACGTCAACGTCCACCAACTCGGCAACCCTGGTGTCATAACCCGTGAGTGATGACAGGATGGCTTCGTGATCGATCTCCTTGACGTTATCATCCACGTCGGGGATACCAGAGGTTACCGTGTCGATGTCGGCATATTCATAGTGTGCCATCACCATAGAAAGCGCCATCCTTGCGCCAGTCCGTGCGCATGAAGCCTTCCAGTTCGCGACACACTCGTGGGCTCGGCGCAGGATCTCCGAGTACTTCATCACGGAGTCTGATGCCTTGATATATATTTGGAGGGGCTTGGCAATATCCTTGGCTTGGGCGATGGCGGTGTTGATGAAGTTGCCAGCAAGAACCATGCATTCCTTGTCCGAAGGAGGCGAGCGGGTTAAACCCATAGGCGCTAAAAATTCTGACAAGGATCGCATGAGTTCAATAAACTCTAAGTATCCAGACTTCATAAATACAAGGCGGAGGACGCTTACTGAAGATGCTGGCCTTAGCCTGCCAGACGGTGTCCGCCAAGGATTCCTTATCTTGTTGGAGGAGCTTAAACGCCTCGCTATGGCGAAGGTTTTGCTCATCAGCAGCTTGCTTCTGATCCTTTAGGATCGCAAGCTCCTCCTTCAAGCAATTGATCTCCGCGGAGGCGGAATCCTGTAGGGCTTTCATGGAATCCTCGTGCATCTTCAGCATCTCCTTCCTCTCCTCCTTCAGGATCTTGTTCTCGCTGTCCAGCTGCTGGATATGCTTGGACTGCTCGACAATGTCCTTGGCCTTGGCAACATGTTCTGCAAGTCGGAGAAAACAAAGTACACAGTGAGTACTCGGAGATTATGGGCACAAAAGTAAGACGGAAATGCGCAAAAAGAAAACAGACTCTTGTTTTTGATGATCTGTTCCTTCAAGTTGGCAGTTTTACCCTTTTCAGCTTCAAGATCTTCGCGCATCTTCTAATACTTGTCGTTGGCCATGCCCCTCCGAGCATTCTCATTCTATGGTGGAGCCCCTAGTCAGAGACTTTCCATCTAGGCGCTCGGGGGCTACAGCGAAAGTTTTTGAACTTAGCAATATGCTTAGCTTTTCTTTAAAGCATCTAGTCGGAGCTACTTCAGTTCTCGATTAGAAGCTTGGGGGATACAGTATAAAGTTTTAGCTCGGAAAATGCTTAGCTTTTCTTTAAGCATCTAGTCGGAACTAATTCAGTTACAACTAGAGGCTTGGGGGCTACAACATTGAAAATTATGAACACTGTGTATGCTACTCTTAAAACATCTAGTCGGAATAATTTCTTCCATCTAAATGCTTGGGGGCTACAGTGAGAGTTCTTTCTAACTTAGTTACTCTTAGAGCATATAGATGCAAAACCTATGGTTTTCCGTCTACATCCTCGGGGGCTACAGTGGGATACTCATATGAAATGCAGAAGACAAAGGAAAACTTACAAGTGCAATGATCTTGAGGTTTGTAGCACTCTCGGCCAGCAGCTTGCCAAAGGAAATGCTATATCCCCGCAAGATATCTGCTTGTCGGAGCAGTTCCTCAAGACCGCAGGTCGGAGATGACAGCACTCCTCCAGGAACCATAGTTGTGTTACTCGGCAGGAGCGCCGGGTAAACTATCTTCGGGAACTCGAAGGGTTTTTGGGGAGTACGGGCGCCGCCTTCGGCAGAGGTACCAGCTCCCACCACCTCCTTGCCGCTACCGATGGAATCCTTAGCCGGAGCTTCAGCCATTTGAAGAGCAGCGCTCTCCTGCGTCGCCTGCTCGCCGACAACAGCGAGTTCGGTAGAGGCGCCAGAATCCACTTCCATGACGAAAGGGCCTGGTGCCTCCTGGACTTGAGAGCTTGTCGGAGCAGAGGAGGGCTTGACGGCAGGAGTGGCAGGGGCGATGGCGGGGGAGGAGTCGCGATGTAGCATATCTTTGATATTTCTAGAAGCCCCAAGAGTCTTGGAGGACTTCTTGAGGCTGGTTGTGGCTTTCTTCCTGAAACGTGCAAAATGCATAAGTACAGGAATAAGACAGATAAATAAGACAACGTCGGAGAATGAGAGGCTTACACTAGGGGGGACGCTTTGGCAAAAATCCCGGTGACTTTTCTCTTTTCCGCCTCCAGGGCGGCAGTACTCTTTTTGGAGGCTCCACCCTCCGTCTTCTTCTTCTTGCCTCCGTCGACAGCGTCAGAGGTGGAGCTCTTCCGCTTTCGCGCAACGGGACATTGTCGTCGGACACAACCGTGACTTCCTTCATCTTTGGATCGTAGATTTGGGCAGCCAGGTTGTCCTCATCTAGATCGCTAATCTGTTAAGTGAGAAATCACCGTGTTAGATAAGATGGCACTGGCAAGACGGAGAAACTGGAGCAATGTCATACACGGAAAATAAATACCTACCTTCGGGCACTTGCCGTCTACGTACATGTCGCAGGTGATGGTGAAGCCGCTCTTCTTATCCTTCACCTTGACGATGTCCTTCAGACGGAGCTTGATGGAGTCGCTCGAGAGGTTATCCACGGAGATCCGGAGGGTATCCCTTCGATCACCGGTGTACTCGTGCATGAACTTCACGTGGTGCTGCAGAGGTTGGATTCGCCTGATGAACCAGCACATGGCTAGGTCCAAGCCAGTCAAACCCGTCTCTATGAACCACTCGATCCGCCTTATTGCGCGTGAAGCGTCGATGTCGAAGGGAAGAGAGGCATGGGATCTCCATGTTGAAACTTCAGCGGCGGCTCCATCCACGAAGTTCGGGTACGTCACTTCTCGGCCCGCCAAAGGAATGTCGGGGCCGTAGAAGTACGTCCGCTGCCAGTTTTTGCACGAATCGTGGCCGACGATGTCGGGGAACCGCTGGCCAGGTCGGATCTTGAAGCTTATGGTGCCGCAGTTCCTAAGCTCCTCCCTACTATGTCCGGCTTCACGTTTGACAGTGAAGAAGTACACGAACAAGTCTAACCTAGGCTTAATCCCTAGGTAACCCTCACAAAGTGCCGCGAAGTTGCTAAGCACTAAGATACTATTAGGGGAGAGGTTATGGGGTTGAACCTTGAAGTGGTTCAAGACGGACAAAAAGAATTGGGAGATGGGTAGGGAAACGCCGCGTACCAGCTGAGCTTTGAGGTACACCTTTTCTCCGGCTTGGGGAGAAGGTGTCACCTCGCCGGCTGGCGTCGTCCGCCAGGCGAGCCCCTTCGTCGTGGGGAGGTAGCCTTCGGCGACCATCTCTTGGATGTCGTGGCCGGTGATGTCCGAGCCGCGCCAGTTGCCCTTGTGCGAGTCTGGCTCTTCTTCCAGAGGCTCTAGCGCCGCCAGATTTCACCGCCAGTGGTTTCAATCACCGCCAACGCGGGGATGACTAGGCCCTCTGGGGGCACGACGACGGAGCTCGCCGGCTTCGCGGTGGCTTCGCTCGACGCCGCCATCGACGGGGAGGAGCTGCTGCTGGCCATGGAGGATTGGGAGGATGCGACTGATGCATAGAGAGGCTAGGGTTTCTTCGAGGTTTTCTGTGGAGAGCTCGAGGAGGCGTGCGGCTGGAGGAAGAAGATGATGACGCGAGAGAATGGGGTGAAAAAGTGGCAAGTGTCCCACGGTTACTATTTATCTTACTCTGCGTCAAGATTCGTGCAGCTAATCGGACGGTTGCCGCGTAGACGACGTGTTCGTGGACGTGCGCGGTAATTTCGCCACGTCTCCAACCGCCACCGCAAACGGTTCGTATCGCTCGCGCGGGAAATCGTATATGATTGCGTTCTCTGCATGTGTGAGTTATGAGGCGTCGCTGGCCTAAGCCTACGTCATCATAACTGACATGGTAGATGAGCCGTCGCATCGAAGATTCCGGCATGGACGGATTTAATCCGACTACGGAAGAGTACGATGGAAGATTCAGCATTTCTCCGACTTACTCATAGAAGACGGAGAAACCTTTGCAGGGTTCTTTGGGAGGACTACAAGATATTGCTTGACGATTTGCCGACATCCATCTAGACGGAGCATTCCACGGGAAGAGGCAAGACGGCGCAAGATCTCGGAGTTCTCCGGGGGCTACTGTTGGGGATATGCTATATGGGTATCCTCATAGCATGTCTCTTATCCGACTAACCCGGGTGGCCCATAGTCGGTAGCATGGCCTGTGGCTTGCTGGGCGGCCCAGTTAGGTGGATCCAGAAGGGAGGCCCATGCCGGATAAAGGAAGGCTACGGTGGAGTCACCAGCGTACCTAGAGCCTTGGATTGCAAGTTACACAGGACTAGTGATAGACGGTGTAGGACTCTGTAACCTGTCTGGCTAGGACTTTTCCCTGTAACCCTAGGACCTGGCGACTATATAAGTCAGGCCTATGGGAGCCTTTAGGGCATCGATTCATACAACCTCGCACAGCGAACCTATCTCTGTAACTCGGCGTATTGCCCTTATAGTGATTTATAGCAGGAGTAGGATTCCGCCACCGTCGTGGGATCTAAACCTGGGTAAGCTGTGTTACCTCGTACCCGTCAACCGTCCGCCTTACCCCACGTCTCTAAACACGCACTGTGAGGACCCCTCCATGGCGTACTCGTCGGCAATACCACGACAACATGTGTGAGACTCTCAAGAATGAGTACATGGTAGAACGGAGTGCTTCTGCCCTTTGGACCGCCCTCAACAAGCGTTCTCTAGGCTTAAGTACACCATTCATCCACAGGCGGAGGCAGATTGGATTCGTCTAAGGTTTGCGGACTTCAAGACCGTGGGAGAGTACAACTCCAGGTTACACCGGATTTGTACCATTCTTCAGCTGTGTGGGACCAGTACCACAGATCAGAAGATAGACAAAACTCTCTCCACATTCCATCCGGACAATATCCAGTCCTCGCGAAACTTTCGCCAGGAAGGATTCACGGAATATGCAGCGCTTATTGATGCTCTTCAAGTGGCCGAGGCGCAGGATAATGTTCTGAAAAAGAACTTCTCCACGCAACCCTTTGCGGGGGGCCCAAGTCATGAGGCCAATGCCGGCGCCTACAAGGTGCGCAAGCCCATCCACAAGAAGCAAGGCAGGGAAGGGCAAGAAGGTCCCCAACTCCTCCAACCCGGCCAAGCAATGCAAGGCGGGCAAGGGGGAGGCAAGGCCCCAGGACTGCTTCCACTGTGGCTCCAATACTCACTTCTCCAGGCAGTGTTTGGCCCCTAAGCACGGTGTGGACGCATTCAAGGCCAACAAGAAGGCGCGTGAGGCGCACCTCGTCCAGGTTGAGGCACCACTGGCGCCCGGAGCGGCGCCCGTGCACAACATCGCGCCCGTAGTGGCGCAGGATGTGGCACAAGTGGCAGCACCTTTGGAGGTTCCCACGAACGCCACTGTGCCCATGTAGGTTGAGCACGTCGTGCCCCCCCCGCCCCAGCTAGACATTTCTGCTGCCTCGATGATGATAGCCAACGAAGAGAAGCTCAACGATCTTGAGATACAGGCTGAGATTGATGGTTTCTTTGCAGAATCCACCTGAGCTTCTTTTTGTTGTTATGATTCCTTTCCGCAAATAATCTGATACAATTCTTCGATATGGTTGTAAGCTCTATGAGAGCATAACATTTATTTGTTTTCCGGCGATTGGATGACATTCATTTCATTCATTTATTCCATTATTTGGTTGTGCTATGTTCTGAAATGTTTATGTGTTTTACTTACTTGATGTAGCATCTTCCTCGCTCCATTATATTAATTGGGCACTATATTTTAGAACGTGTGTGGCGCCCAAATGGAGGAAACGTGCCTTGCTGATAGCGGCACCATAAATACCATCTTGAGAGAAACAAAGTACTTTGAGTCTATTACCAAAAACCCTGGTAACATAATGATGATCGCCGGCTGCGGTCCGAATGTAGTTGGCTCCGGAAGAGCAACTATCATACTCCCAAATGGAACAACTCTGATCATTGAAGAGGCATTGTTGTATCCGGAGTCGACTCGTACTCTCTTGAGTTTTAGAGACATCCGCGCAAATGGTTTTCATGTATAAACCAATGATGAGGAGAATGGAAAGGAGTTCCTACTCATTACCAAGCGCGACGAAAATGGTAAAAATGTTGTCGAAAAACTCCCTTCATTAGCTACTGGGCTGTACTACACTAAGATAGTAGCACCACCTATTTAGACTACCCTTAAGACTGTCTTTAGAAGATCTGAACTATTCTGCCTTTGGCATGATAGGTTAGGCCACCCCGGTCTTAGGATGATGAGAAATATAATTAACAACTCGAATGGTCATAATGTTAATGTAAAAAATTTCCCGAATCCCGATGATTTCGTGTGCTCCGCATGCGCTACGGGGAAATTGATCATTAGACTGTCCCCCCTAAAGGTGAAGGACGAACTCCCCGCGTTCTTGGAACGTATACAAGGGGATATATGTGGTCCAATTCAGCCCCTCTCAGGGCCGTTTCGGTACTTCATGGTGCTCATCGATGCTTCCTCTAAATGGTCCAATGTTTGCCTACTGTCAACAAGGAACTATGCTTTTGCAAAGTTGATCTCTCAGATCATACAAATAAGGAATAAATTCCCTGATTATCGTTTAAAGTCTATTCGAATGGACAATGCCAGAAAATTTACTTCAAAGGCATTCGATGATTATTGCATGGCAACAGGAATCAAACTTGAGCACTTTGTACCACATGTCCACACTCAAAATTGTTGGAATTATGCCCTAGAGGTAATAATAAAGATGTTATTATTATAATTCTTGTTCATGATAAAGTTTATATTCCATGCTAGCATTGTATTAAGCGGAAACTTTAATACTTGTGTGGTTTGTGAACAACACCTTGTCCCTAGCATGCCTCTATGGACTAGCTCATTGATTAATGATGGTTAAGGTTTCCTAACCATAGACATGAGTTGTCGATTAATAATGAGATCATATCATTGGGAGAATGATATGATGGACAGACCCAAACTAAGCGAAGCAATTAGATCGTGTCATCGTGTTCATCTTTGTGAAGCTTTTCTTATGTCAAGTATTGTATTCCTTAGAACATGAGATAATACAACTCCCTGGTATCGGAAGAAAGCTTTGAGGTCATCAAACGTCATCCTATGAGAGGGTGATCATAAAGGTGTCTCTCAGGTGATCGGAAAGTACCTGTTGGGTTGTATGTATCGAGATGGGATTTGTCCCTCCTAAGTCGGAGAGATATACTTCGAGCCCACTCGGTAATCGATATCAACACCGCTTGCAAGCATGTGGTTAAGGAGTTAATCACAAAGTGATATTGAATTACGGAATGAGTAAAGTACTTGCTGTGAACGAGATTGAACTAGGTATGACGGTACCAACGATCAAATCTCGGGCAAGTAAAATATCGTGAGACGAAGGGAATATATATATGGGATTGAATGAATCCTGGCATCGTGGTTCATCCGATATGATCATCGATGAATGTGTGAGAGTCAATATGGGTTTCCAGACCCCGCTCTTGATTATTGATAGAAGATCATGTCTGCATGTTCTCGAACCCGAAGGGTCACACACTTAACGTGTCTTGACGCTAGGATAGATTGGATAATTGGTTATGAGTTTTTGTTCGGAGTCTCGGATGGGATCCGGCACATCACGAGAGGTTCCGGAATGGTCCGGGGAATAAGATTCATATAAGGCTATGCAGTTTTTGGAGTTCGAAATTGTTTCGGGTTAATCGGTACTGTACCGGAAGCTTCTAGAACCTTCCGGAGGGGGACCAACGTGGCCCCACCTGCCAGGAGTGGCATGGGCCTATGAGGGAGTGCCCTGGCCGCATTGGGCCAGGGGCACAAGGCCCCATAGGGCCCAGCCGGCCAAACCTAGGGGAAACCCTAGGGGAACTTCTAGAAGGAGGGGGAAACTTGCCCCCCACTCTTCCCTCCTTGGCCGTCGGCCTAGGCTTGGGGGAGGGGATAGGGTTGGCGCCCACCCCTCTATATAAATAGGGCTGGGGGCGCACCACCCCCCACACCTCCTCCTCAAGCCCTAGCCTCCCTGCTGCCCTCCTCTCTCTCTCCCTCCCGACTGCACGTAGGCGAAGCCCTGCCGTAGAAACTATCCACCACTTGCACCGCGCCGTCGCGTTGTAGATCCAATCCGTCTCTCCACCATACTTGCTGGACCGAGGAAGGAGGAGACGTCGAGGTGCCACACGTGTGCATCTCTCGGAGGCATCGCCACTTGCGGTGTTGGATCGGAGCGGATCGCGAGGAGGAGAAGCTAGTACGACTACATCACCCACGTTCCGACGAACGTTCCGCTGTGTGAATCTTCAAGGGTATGAAGATCTCATCTAATCCCCCTCGTTGTTTGCATCTCCTAGATTAGATCTTGGCTTTCCCGTTCGCATCCGTAGAAAATTTTGATTTACTATGCTGCGAATCCCTTCAGTGGTATCAGAGCTAGATCTATGCGTAGATGTGTTTCACGAGTAGAACGCAACATGGTTGTTGCGGGCGTTGATATGTTCTGTTGCAAGCCTCTTGTTTGTGTTCTTCTTATGACGCGGGATAGTGAGATTGAAGCGGTCCAGGCCAACCTTACGCGACGTCGTTCGCGAGACCGGCTCCGCACTTGACATGTGGCTTGTTCCACACATGCGGCTAGTGGATGCCAGTTTCTCTCACTATAGTTGTCATGGGATTAACACCGGAGTTTGGCAACCATAATATCACCGTTGTGGCTTTCCATAGGTAAGAATCGTTCTTAGCTTGCTAATCCCATAAGCCACGTAAAACATGCAACAACAAAGTAGTGGCGTCTTACTTGTTTTTGCAGGGAGTGTTTTCTGTGATATGGTATGGCCCAAGATGTGATGTGTATATTGTATGCGATGATCATGTTTTGTAATGTTTGACGACTTGCATGTCGATGAGTACACAACCGGCAGGAGCCATATGGTTGTCTTTATCATTGTGTATGACCTGTGTGTCAACTTGTTATACGCCATGTAATAGTTTCACTTTATCGCTAAGTAGTTAGCAATAGTTGTAGTTGCTATTCGTGGTGGAGGCAATCATGGTGGAGTGATGGAGATCATGCCGGCACGCACAAGATGGAGATCATTGCGCGAAGATTGGCTATACCATGTCACATAAAGTTATATGCATGTGATGTTTATCCTTTTATGTATCTTATTATGCTTAGATCGCGACGGTAGCATTATAAGATGATTCCTCACTTAAAGATCAAGATAAAAATGTGTTCTCCCATGTATGCACCGTTGCGAAAGTTCGTCGTGTCCAAGCATCACATGATGATCGGGTGCTATAGACTCTACGTTCACATACAACGGGTGCAAGCCAGTTTTGCACACGCGGAAATACTTGGGTTTGACTTGACGAGCCTAGCATGTACAGACATGGCCTCGGAACACAAGAACCGAAAGGTTAAGCATGAGTCATATGAATGATATGATCGACACTTCGTTGTCCACCATTGAAACCACATCTCTTCTCGTGAAGATCGGATTAGGTGTGGTGAATTTGGATCATGTTCACTAAACAACTTGAGGGATGTTGAATTTAGTGGGAGTTCATCTAGTAATTTGATTAAAAGTTGAACTAGTTATCATGAACATAGTCTAATTTGTACTTGCAAACATTGTAGATCAAATGGCTAAGTCCAACTTCAACTTCAACGTTTTTGCTGAGAAGGAAAAGCTTAGAAACAATGGGTCTAACTTCACCAACTGGTTCCGCAATCTGAGAATCATTCTCTCTGGCGGTCAAAAGGACTATGTCCTTGAGAAAGCGTTAGGTGATGCCCCTGCTACAACTATGCCAGCTGATGAGAAAGCTGTCTATCAGTCGCGCAAAGATGATTATGGTGTGATTAAGAGCACCATGTTGTTTGCTATGGAATCGGACCTTCAAAATCGTTTTGAAGACTATCCCGGGCCCTTTGAGATTCTTGAGGAGCTGAAAACCATGTTTCAGACTCAGGCCCGTTCTGAGAGATATGAGATCTCTGAGAAATTCTTTAACTGCAAGATGGAGGAAGGGAGTTCCGTTAGTGAGCACGCCATAAAGATGTCGGGCTACACTCAACGCCTTGAGCAACTGGACTGCAAGATTCCAGAGGAGCTCAAGATTGACAGGGTTCTGCAATCACTCCCTCCCAGCTACAAAAGTTTTGTAGTGACTTATAATCAGATTGGTTCCACTGATACGATCACCGAGCTCTTCGCAAAGATGAAGGCTGCGGAGGTGGACATCAAAAAGGATAATGATGTGTTGATGGTCAACAAGCCCCCCACCTTCAAGAAAGGTAAGGGTGCAAAGAAGCCCTTCAAGAAAGGCGGCGGCAAGCGCATTGCCCCTGCTGAGAAGAAGCTCAAGTCTGGACCCAAGCCGGACACTGAGTGCTTCTATTGCAAGGACAAGGGTCACTGGAAGCGCAACTGTCCGAAGTACTTAGCGGACAAGAAGGCTGGCACCATCAAAGGTATATTTGATATACATGTTATTGATGTTTTCCTTACTAGCCCTTGTTGTAGTGCCTGGGTATTTGATACTGGTTCAGTTGCTAATATTTGTAACTCGAAACAGGAGCTACGGAATAGACGGCGGCTTGCGAGGGATGAGGTGACGATGCGCGTTGGCAACGGATCAAGAGTTGATGTGATGGCCGTCGGCACGCTCTCCTTAGTTTTACCTTCGGGATTAGTTTTAAACCTTAATAAATGTTATTATGTGCCTGCGTTGAGCATGAACATTATTTCTGGATCGTGTTTATTGCAAGACGGTTATTCATTTAAATCGGAGAATAATGGTTGTTCTATTTATATGAGTAACATCTTTTATGGTCATGCACCTGTTGTAAATGGTTTATTTCTTCTGAATCTCGAAAGGGTTGAAACACACATCCATAACATTGAGGCTAAGAGATGCAAAGTAGATAGTGATAATACTACTTATTTGTGGCACTGTCGTCTAGGTCATATTGGTGTAAAGCGCATGAAGAAACTCCATTCTGATGGACTTTTGGAGTCTCTTGATTTTGAATCATTTGACACATGCGAACCATGCCTCATGAGCAAGATGATCAAAACCCCGTTTCTCCGGAATGATGGAGCGGGCAACGGACTGGTTGGAAATCATACATACCGATGTATGCGGATCGATGAGTGTTTCGACGCGCGGTGGATATCGCTATTTTCTCACTTTTACCGATGACTTAAGTAGATATGGGTATATCTATTTGATGAAACATAAATCTGAAACATTTTAAAAGTTCAAGGAATTTCAGGATGAAGTGGAGAACCATCGTAACAGAAAGATTAAGTTTCTACGATCCGATCGTGGAGGTGAATATTTGAGTTATGACTTTCTCGCGCATCTTAAAGCAAGCGGAATCGTTTCGCAACTCACGCCACCCGGAACACCACAGCGCAATGGTGTGTCAGAACGCCGGAATCAAACTCTATTAGATATGGTTCGATCGATGATTTCTCTTACTGATTTGCCGTTATCATTTTGGGGTTATGCATTAGAAACCGCTGCATTCACTTTAAATAGGGCACCATCTAAATCCGTTGAGATGACACCGTGTGAACTATGGTTTGGCGCTAAACCTAAGTTGTCGTTTCTTAAAGTTTGGGGATGCGAAGCTTACGTCAAGAAGTTGATGTCGGACAAGCTCGAACCCAAAGCGGAGAAATGCGTCTTCATAGGATACCCTAAGGAAACTATTAGGTATACCTTCTATCACAGAACCGAAGGCAAAGTGTTTGTCTCAAAGAACGGTTCCTTTCTTGAGAAGGAGTTTCTCTCGAAAGAAGTGAGTGGGAGGAAAGTAGAGCTAGACGAGGTTGTTGAACCTTCTCTTGAGTTGGAGAGTAGCACAGCACCTGAAATTGTTCCAGTGCCGCCTGCACCAACAATAGAGGAAGCTAATGACAAGGATCATGAAGCTTCGGACGATGCTGCTACTGAACGTCGCAGGTCGACAAGGTCGCGTGCCCCTCCTGAGTGGTACGGCAACCCTGTCTTGACTGTCTTGTTGGTAGAAGACAGTGAACCTACGAACTATGAGGAAGCGATGATGAGCCCAGACTCTGAGAAATGGCTAGAGGCCATGAAATCCGAATTGGGATCCATGAGCGAAAACCAAGTATGGACTTTGGTGGACCCTCCTAGCGACCGAAAGGCCATTGAGTGCAAATGGATTTTCAAGAAGAAAACGAACACGGATGGTAATGTTACCGTCTATAAAGCACGGCTTGTCGCGAAAGGTTTTCGACAAGTTCAAGGTGTTGACTACGATGAGACTTTCTCTCCCGTAGCGATGTTTAAGTCCATTCGGACTTTATTAGCAATTGCTGCATTTCATGATTATGAAATATGGCAGATGGATGTCAAGACTGCGTTTCAATGGCAACATTGATGAAGAGTTGTATATGATGCAACCCGAAGGTTTTGTCGATCCTAAGGATGCAGATAAAGTGTGCAAACTTCAGCGTTCCATTTATGGACTGAAGCAAGCATCTCGGAGTTGGAACCTTCGTTTTGATCAAGTGATCAAGAGCTTTGGATTTGTTCCAAATAGCTACGAAGCTTGTATCTACAAGAAAGTGAGTGGGAGCTCGGTGACATTTCTGGTACTATATGTGGATGACATATTGATTATTGGAAATGACATTAACATGCTTAACGATGTGAAGAGTTATTTGAACAAGTGTTTTTCAATGAAAGACCTAGGTGAAGCTGCTTATATATTGGGCATCAAAATCTATAGAGATAGACAAAGACGCCTGATAGCTTTAAGCCAGAGTACATACCTAGACAAAGTTTTGAAAAGGTTCAGAATGGATAAGGCAAAGAAAGGTTCAGTGCCTATGTTGTTATGTAAGATATTGAGCAAGGCTCAGTGTCCAGCTACGGTAAATGATAGAGAAGCTATGAGCAAAGTGCCATATGCCTCGGCCATAGGTTCTATCATGTATGCCATGCTGTGTACTAGACCGAATGTGTCCAATGCTCTTAGTTTGACGAGCAGATATCAAAGTGATCCAGGAGTGGAACACTGGACAGCCGTGGAGAACATCCTAAAGTACCTAAATAGGACTAAAGAAATGTTCTTAGTCTATGGAGGTGATGAACAGCTCGTCGTAAAGGGTTACGTCGATGCTAGTTTCGACATCGACAAGGATGATTCTAAATCTCAGACAGGATATGTTTATATTTTGAATGGAGGAGCTGTGAGCTGGAGAAGCTGCAAGCAAAGCGTGATCGCAGGATCTACAGTAGAAGCAGAATACATGGCTGCTGCAGAAGCGTCAAGTGAAGGAGTTTGCATCAGGAACTTCATCACTGAGCTTGGCGTGGTTCCAAGTGCATTGGACCCACTAGAGATATTGTGTGACAACACTGGCGCCATAGCACTCGCTAAGGAACCAAGATATCATGCAAAGACCAAGCATATCAACCGCAAGTTTCATATAATCCGAGATTATATAGCAGATGGAGATCTGAAGATTAGCAAAGTACATACAGATCTGAATGTCGCAGATCCATTGACTAAACCTCTTCCACGTGTAAAACATGATCAGCACCTTAGTGCCATGGGTGTGAGATTGTAGCCAAATGTAAACTAGATTATTGACTCTAGTGCAAGTGGGAGACTGTTGGAATTATGCCCTAGAGGCAATAATAAAGATGTTATTATTATAATTCTTGTTCATGATAAAGTTTATATTCCATGCTAGAATTGTATTAAGCGGAAACTTTAATACTTGTGTGGTTTGTGAACAACACCGTGTCCCTAGCATGCCTCTATGGACTAGCTCATTGATTAATGATGGTTAAGGTTTCCTAACCATAGACATGAGTTGTCGATTAATAATGAGATCATATCATTGGGAGAATGATATGATGGACAAACCCAAACTAAGAGAAGCAATTAGATCGTGTCATCGTGTTCATCTTTGCGAAGCTTTTCTTATGTCAAATATTGTATTCCTTAGACCATGAGATAATACAACTCCCTGGTATCGGAAGAAATCTTTGAGGTCATCAAACGTCATCCTATGAGAGGGTGATATAAAGGTGTCTCTCAGGTGATCGGAAAGTACCTGTTGGGTTGTATGTATCGAGATGGGATTTGTCCCTCCCAAGTCGGAGAGATATACTTCGGGCCCACTCGGTAATCGATATCAACACCGCTTGCAATCATGTGGTTAAGGAGTTAATCACAAAGTGATATCGGATTACGGAACGAGTAAAGTACTTGCTGTGAACGAGATTGAACTAGGTATGACGGTACCGACGATCAAATCTCGGGCAAGTAAAATATCGTGAGACGAAGGGAATATATATATGGAATTGAATGAATCCTGGCATTGTGGTTCATCCGATATGATCATCGATGAATGTGTGGGAGTCAATATGGGTTTCCAGACCCCGCTGTTGATTATTGATAGAAGATCATGTCTTCATGTTCTCGAACCCGAAGGGTCACACACTTAACGTGTCTCGACGCTAGGATAGATTGGATAATTGGTTTATGAGTTTTTGTTCGGAGTCTCGTATGGGATCCGGGACATCACGAGAGGTTCCGGAATGGCCCGGAGAATAAGATTCATATAAGGCAATGCAGTTTTTGGAGTTCGGAATTGTTTTGGGTTAATCGGTACTGTACCGGAAGCTTCTAGAACCTTCCGGAGGGGGACCAACGTGGCCCCACCTGCCGGGAGGGGCATGGGCCTATGAGGGAGTGCCCTGTCCGCATTGGGCTAGGGGCACAAGGCCCCATAGGGCCCAACCGGCCAAACCTAGGGGAAACCCTAGGGGAACTTCTAGAAGGACGGGGGGGGGGGGAAACTTGCCCCCCACTCTTCCCTCCTTGGCCGCCGGCCTAGGCTTGGGGGAGGGGCTAGGGTCGGCCCCACCCCTCTATATAAACAGGGCTGGGGGCGCACCCCCCACACCTCCTCCTCAAGCCCTAGCCGCCCTGCTGCCCTCCTCTCTCTCTCCCTCCCGACTGCACGTAGGCGAAGCCCTGCTGCAGAAACTCTCCACCACTTGCACCGCGCCGTTGCGTTGTAGATCCAATCCGTCTCTCCACCATACTTGCTGGACCGAGGAAGGAGGAGACGTCAAGGTGCCGCACGTGTGCATCTCTCGGAGGCATCGCCACTTGCGGTGTTAGATCAGAGCGAATCGCGAGGAGGAGAAGCGAGTACGACTACATCACCCACGTTCCGACGAACGTTCCGCTGTGCGAATCTTCAAGGG
The DNA here is from genome assembly GCA_916181665.1 of Avena sativa. Classification (NCBI taxonomy): domain Eukaryota; kingdom Viridiplantae; phylum Streptophyta; class Magnoliopsida; order Poales; family Poaceae; genus Avena; species Avena sativa. Next base: position 312,358,720 of record OV702295.1, on the reverse strand, counting down.
TATGAAGATCTCATCTAATCCCTCTCATTGTTTGCATCTCCTAGATTAGATCTTGGCTTTCCCGTTCGCATCCGTAGAATTTTTTTGATTTACTATGCTGCGAAACCCTTCAAAAATGGACTTGCGGAGGCATTGATTAAAAGGATTAAATTCATTGCTAGACCACTCCTTCAGGGTTGTAACTTACCAACCACATTTTGGGGACACGCGGTGTTACACGCCGCTAATCTCATCAACTTTCGACCATCGGCCTACAACATCCACTCTCCTATCCAACTTGCGCAAGGGTTGGCACCGAAAATTTCCCACCTACGTAGGTTCGGCTGCCAGGTATATGTACCTATACCACCACCCCAGCGATCAGCAATGGGACCGCTCCGTAAGTCGGGGATATACATTGGTTATGAGACTGTGTCCATAATCAGGTTCTTGGACCCCTTGACAGGTGACTGTCACATGGCCTGTTTTGCTGACTGCATTTTTGACGAGGATCTTTTTCCGACTTTGGGGGGAGGTAATCAACCCCTGGATGACAAAAGTCGAGAAATCACATGGAAAGCCACGGGGATCCACGCTCATGACCCGCGCACTGTTGAGACTAATAGAGAAGTCCAAAAGATACTAGATTTGCACTCCCTACCGAATCAACTGCCTGATCATTTTAGTGATTTAAAGACTATGACAAAGTCGCATGTGCATGCACGCAATGCACCGGAAAGGGTTGAAATACCGAAGAAAAATGATGGTATACCCGCTCCCGTTCCAAGGCCTAAGAGGACGCGGAATCCGGTTACTCAAATCCCAAGTACCCGGGGACGCCCGAAGAAAAAGGATAAGAGATATTTATTACAGTCTGCCCCTGTTGAGGGGAGCCAGTTGAGACCTGGCACAAGTACGGATATTTCAGTGCACGAAATTCCGGACTTGAATTTTCCTATATCGGAAATACCCAGCCAAGTTGTGTGCGCACACATCGGAGCGGGAAAGCTAAAGGAGCTAGCTCCTGGATTGGGAAATCCGATGGAGCAAGAGGATGTGCCTGATGCACTCCATGATGAAATGGCCATTAACTATATTAATTCGGGCGAGTCATACAACCGAGCCATGGCAAATGTCGACGTTAATTTTGCCAAGAAAAATGCCTCAATCATAGATCTTGACCCTGAGCCTAACACGCTCGCTGATTGTAAGAAAAGGTCGGATTGGAAAGATTGGCAGAAGGCAATCACTCTGAATTATTATCGTTAAACAAAAGAGAGGTATTTGGACCTATTTTTCTAACTCCTCCCCACATTCGCCCCGTTGGCCATAAGTGGGTTTTTGTTCGAAAGAGAAACAAGAATAATGAAGTAGTAAGGTATAAATCAAGGTCGTTGCTCAAGGTTTCACTCAGCGACCAGGTGTCGACTTTGAGGAAACTTACTCCCCGGTCATGGATGGAATTACATTTAGATACTTGATCTCAATGGCAGTAAACATGGACTTAAAAATGAAACTAATGGATGTTGTCACTGCTTATCTATTTGGTAACTTGGATTCGGACATATACATGAAAGTATCAGAAGGTATCCCTGTCCCGAACCAGGATAGAGCAAACAAGAGCTTATACAGTGTTCAACTTAAGAAGTCATTTTATGGACTAAAACAGTCAGGGAGGATGTGGTATAATTGTTTAAGCGATTTCCTTCATCAGAAGGGCTACGCGAGCAATGAAGATTGCCCATGTGTTTTTATACGGAGATCCCAGTATGGTTTCTGTATTATCTCGGTGTACGTGAACGATTTGAATATAATCGGTACACCTGACGATATTGAGGAAGCGAGTTCCTACCTGATGTCGGAATTCGAGATGAAAGACTTAGGTAAAACCAAGTTCTGCCTGGGTCTGCAACTTGAGCATTCCCCTGCTGGGATTTTAGTTCACCAGTCGGCCTACACCCAAAAGGTGTTGGAACGATTTGGGTTTGAAAAGGCATATCCTTCTAAGACCCCGATGGTCGGAAGATATTTACAGCAAGACAAGGACCCGTTCAGGCCTAAAGAAGAGGGGGAGGAAATTATGAGACCGGAATTCCCCTATTTAAGTGCAATTGGCGCACTTATGTACCTCGTAAATTGTACACGACCGGATATTGCATTCGCCGTTAATCTGCTTGCTAGGTATAGTTCTAAGCCTACCAAGAGAAATTGGAAAGACGTTAAAGACATCTTTAGGTACATACAAGGGACCAAGGACCTTGGCTTGTTTTACCAAAAGAACCAAGACCTATCTGTTATAGGCTATGCAGATGCTGGGTACCTTTCGGACCCGCACACATCCAAGTCGCAGACTGGGTATGTTTTCCTTTGTGGCGGAACAGTGATTTCCTGAAAATCGTCTAAGCAAACTCTTGTGTCAACTTCGACGAACCACTCGGAAATCATAGCATTATATGAAGCATCACGAGAATGTGTATGGCTTCGACGAGTAGTCAGCCACATCCAGATGTCATGTGGACTGAACACCATACAAACCCCAACAATTATCTATGAAGATAATGCTGCTTGTGTTGCACAAGTCCAGACGGGTTACGTGAGGAGTAATCTCACAAAGCATGTAAACCCCAAGTTCTTCTATGCACATGAACTGTAAAAGTTGAACGAAGTGAAAGTCTTGCATACTAAGTCGTGTGAAAATCTCGCTGATTTGTTCACTAAGTCATTGCCAGTATCTTCTTTCGAGAGATGTGTCCGTGGGATCGGCATGATGAGACTTAGGGAGATGCAAGGTTCAGGGGAAGAATCTTCACAAACTCATCGCTAAAATCTTAATCCCGATGATTGAGTGCTTAACTTTATAGTTAAGTGAATTGTACTCTTTTTTCCTTAGTGATTTTTTATGAAGTTTCTCACATGAGGTTTTTAATGAGGCAATTCGTGCAACATAGCAAGAAGTATACCATGTGCATTTCTCCATATTTTTTCTACTGGGTTTTTCAGAGTTTTAAGCCATGGTTATATAGATAAGATACCCAGAGAGAGTATTGGGAGACTGGGCCAGTGGAGACCCATTCGGTGTGGCCTCTATCAGGCTAGTGTTAGTCCATGTGGGTATCCTATCCCCATAGTCTATAAATAGAGGAGCAATCATTGTACGTGACTTGACTAGAGACATATCAATAAAGTTTGTCCTTATTTCCTGTGTCAATTTCTTGTGTAATATTGTGTGCCTTCGACTCTAGTCTTCTTCCTCGGATGTGAAGCAGCCTCGGGACCGGCCAGCCGGCAGGGGTTGTTCAACAGTTAGCTTCGTGAAAGAAAAGAGGCACGTCACGGGAGAATGCTCGGTAACGCCCGAGCATTACCATGCTTCCGTTTCGCTTAAGAAATTGCATCATGGGCTCAGCCCGTTAATTCTGTCCGTCTCGCGCGAAAAGCCACGCCGAGAAAATCTGATGCGCGGCCCTACTCTGGATGTTGCGCTCGCTCTGGTCAACATAGGAGCGGTCACTTACTTCACGTCCAGGTTTGTTTTCTGAGCTCTTTTTTCCTTCTTTTATTTTCTTGTTCCTGTCTATTTTCCTTAGTTTATTTTCTAATATTATCTAATATTGGTTCTATTTTAAGCTATGTTTTCATTTCCCCTATTTTTTTTTTATTTTTTCTTTCATTTAGTCTTTCTCTTATAACATGAGTGTGCTAATTTATTTTGTTCCATCGCGTAATTTGTGATTTGTTCTATGACTACTATTTTCTTGTTCCTAAATATCGAGTTTTGCTAGCAATTGTTTTTCTATACGTGCTAAATTTGTTTTTACTTAGTCTTAAATTGTGATAAATTCCTAATTTGATCTATGCTATTTTTTTTGTTTCACTCGCTTATTTTTTTGTTTTCCCTTGGATTCAAATTTTTTCTTCTTTGGGGCGCTAAATTTGTTGTTTTGTTCCATCTGATATACATACTTGTTCCTTATGGAGACAATGTTTGTTCCTTGATCCTAAAAGATTGTTCCCCGTGTAGTCTTGAATTTTGTAATGTTTTTCTAGTGGGGACGTGTTCCATGAGTGTTAAACTTTTTGTTCTTTGATCGCTAATTGTTTTCCTGTTGGTCCAAGGATTTTTTTGTGGGGCAAGGATTTGTTCTCAAGGAACTATAATTTTGATCCATGGTCCTCTGACGCTAATTTTGTGTTTCTAATTTGTTCCATAATTCGTAAATTTTTATTTCCCGAGAAGTGCAATTTTGTTCCATGGTCATCTTGTGCTAAATTTATGTTCCATATGTGCTCTTAAATTGTTCCGCCATCGGTAAAATTTTGTCCCATGATTATCCGGCGCTAGTTTTGTGTTTCCACTTGCAATAATCATCTGCTGCGCCATTGGTAAATTTTGTTCCTATTTTGTTCTCCGGGAACTAAATTGTTGTTCCATGGTCCTTCGACGCTATTTTTTGGTGTTTCCACATGCACACATATTTTTGTTCCGTGGCTGGTAATTATTATTTTTCCATCGTATCCAAATTTTTGTTCTAGCTATAGCCTTGATTTGTTTTGTGGCTGCTAGATTTTTTTAACACCTAGTACATAATTTTAGGGTTATTTCCAGGGCACCAATTTTATGTTCTACTTGGTGTAATATATTTGTCCCACATTACTTATATTTTTCCAGAAGACTACTTTTTTGTTCATTAGGTGAAGTTAATTCTTTCACAAATGTCTTCTGTTTAACTTCTCGTCTAGTGCTTGGCGCGACCAAAAACTAGCATTCCATACTCTTTTAAAATTGGAACCTGTTTGACTCATATTTTTTACTGTAGCAGTATTCAGCCAAAGTATGCATTTGTTTTGGAACCGTGCTGATATCGTCCGATGTTTGTACGATAAAGCAAGAAAACCATCCCCGAGACTCGCTGCATGCAGCAGCATCACCGGATTGACCGTCGTGTACAAATCGTATAGCTATTCACCGTGTGTGTAGTACTTTCGTTTGTTTTGTTTGATATCTCCTATTTGACACGGTGGACTGATGGAGTGCATGCTCATGGTATCGTACCGCTGTGATCCTAACTCCTGCCAAGGTGTTGGACGGGCCCCTCCATGCATGCGTAATACGTTGTTGACTTGTTGTGTGCCTGTGTGTACACGCAGAGGTATGCTCTGAGAGCCGGACTTTCTTAGTCCCATACTGCTTAGTTAATACGGTTCCAACCAGTTTATATACCCCCAAATAATCAACCCAGCATTTAACTAGCGTCGCCTGTGTTACAAGAAAGTTGGCCCACTCGCAAGCTGCAGTCTCTCTCATTGATGGGCCCTCTGAAAACTTATAAAATTCACAGAGGTAGAATTGTCCCGTGTATTTTTAGAGGAGGGCGCACGAGGGTAGCCCCCGAAGCCCATGTCTAGGCCCGTATTCCCACGTATCCGCATACGTACTATTGACTGCCACGATGTTAACCATTGCACCTCGCGACGCCATTAGATTTGACCACATTATTAGGTTTGATCACAAAAAGTATCATGGCTGCCATTTTCCTAGACACCGCTCTAACCCTAAATTTTTGATCATCCTGCCTGGCTCCGGCGGCGACGTGCACCGGCGAAGGATCCGGATTGGCGACCTGAATCCGGCAGCCATCCTTCTAATCCTCCAACCACGAGCCTGCCCGGCTTCGGGGGTGACGTGGTTGTCCGCGCCATCGACCGAGATCTAATCCTCCACCTGCGAACCTGCCCGGCTACGGTGGTGATGTGTCCATCCACGTCGACGATGACCATTCCAATCCTACATCTACAGATCAAAGGCCAGCCAGATCTTCTCATCCTCAGGCCGCATCAACCAGTCCTGTGTCCCATCTTGCCACCAGCGCCCGGAAGATGTGAGTCGCTGCTTCTCTAACCCACATTCTTTCCATCACCTTTAGCATAACGGTCTAGCGTTCATCTTTGCATCTACGAGTCCTCCACATATACATCACTGATTAGATTAGCATTTTTGGTTTTCTTTGCTTGAACATATGGAGGACTCTATGCCAACTGGGAGTGACAATGAGAGCATCCCTACGCACAATGGTGATTCAAGTTCGGATGAGAGAGATATGTCTTTCTCTGAAGATGAGCTTACAGAGAACGACGACCTCTTTGAAGAAAACGAATCCGAGGATGATAGGATCAAGTGAAGTTTCTTTTTTATTTTGTACGCACACCTAGATCATGCAAATTTATACACATACTTTTTAAATTGTACAGATGGACATCGGTTGTGGAAACAAGGAGCTCCATCGGAAAGAATCGATCTCGGAAAGCATTAGTGATATATGTCTAGTGCTACATTATTTTTATAAGAATTGAATAGCCATGTTATATGACTTTGTGCTACAATGCTGCAGGTTCTACTACTATCTTAGTGCGACCATGATTATTTTGGGGATTCGGACTTAGAAACCTGGGATGAAGAGATAAAGGAAGAATCACAAGAACCTGAAAGATCAAAATCTGAATTCAAGAGTGATGTAAGTTGGTTATTGTTGTATGACAAGACATATATAGGATCAACCATATGACCACCACTTACAATTCTTTGCTTTCAATTGTGTAGGTTATAGACAGTTCCCAGCATGAGCACAGACAACATCCAGTGATGCCAGAGATGGATTTTCAGCATGCTCATGATAAGCGTGACAAGCATCGGATTGTAAAGGATATGACCTTCACTACCAAAGAAGCAACATTCGCTTACTACAACGCATACACCAGAGAACATGGTTTCAACATAAGGAAACAGAAAGTGAGGCGAGCTCCTAATGGAGAAATTATATACAGGCGGTTTCTCTGTTCCAGGGCAGAGAACGTGAGGATAAGTATGTGCACATGGAGCACCGCAAGAAGAGGCCACGAGCTCTGTCTCGCTGCGATTGTCGAGCCTATCTCAGCGTGTCGTATAACAAATCCAAGGGGAATTGGAAAAGTTATGCAATTTGAGGACGAGCACAACCATGTGCTAGCTAGACTCGATGAAGTCCCGTTTCTTCGGTCCCATCGAAAGATCAAATCTTATCAGAGATCTGAAATCATGTCACTAGCAGCAACTGGGATGCGAAAGTTCGAGATTATGAAAACCTTTATCAGAAAAGTGGAGGTGGAGCAAGGTTGGGTTTGTCTCGAAGGATCTTTACAACATGTGTTCTGATACGTCGGAAACGTATCTATAATTTTTAATGCTTCATGCTTGTTTACTATCTACTTTGCTTTGCTTTATCTACACTTTGAGGTGTTTTTATATATTTTCTGGAACTAACCTATTAACAAGTTGCCACAGTGCCAGTTGCCTGTTTTCTTCTGTTTTTGGTTCGAGAAAGGCAGAAAATCAATATTCTCGGAATTGGACGGGACAAAAGCCAAAGTCAATATTTTACCGTGGGCGTCACAAAGTCCAGAGGGGAGACGGAGAGGCGAACCAGGGCCGCCACACCCCCTAGGCGCGGGTGGGCCCACCCCACGCCCTGGGCAGGGTGTGAGGCCCCTGGCCGCCTCCCAGCCTATTTGTAATCATGCATGAGGTGTTTGTGGGATGTCAACACCCGTATTTTTAATCCTAGATGCCTGTTATGCCATACATCGCAATCCCAGGATTACCATTTTTGCGAGACATAACAGATTGGATATCACAGTACATCCCCCATTATAAACCATACATAAGGTCTTACAACAAATAAAGGATCACATGATCCAGTCTTCATACAATCATAGCAGCGGAATAACGTAATAATAATGATAGCGTAGGCGAGACTACATCTTCATGGTCACAGGCAATGCTGATGATGGGAGATGATCCTAGTTGTCATAACCTTCCTGCTGTCCGTCCTCTTGATAGTCTTCTTCATAGTCTGGCCATGGGAATAGCAAGTGACAAAGCCATGGGTACTCTTTAAGTACTCGCAAACTATCACTATAGGTAAGTGGTTTTTAAGTAGGAGATACTAGGCTCTAGGTTGTTTTGCAAAAATCCAGATTTACCTTAACTGAGTTCAGAAGCAAAGAAAGCTAGTTGAAAGTTTTATAACACCTAAGTGGGAACTTGAGGTTCATAACACAACCCTGTTATGGTCAAGTCAAAGTCATGATTCATTTCACAAGTCATTTTGAAAACATCTGATGACGGAACAATATGGCCATTCCAACTGTCCATAACCGCGGACACGGTTATTCGAATAGTTTGACACTCTGCAGAGGTGGTACACTTTCACCACAATATTCGATACATCCGTCAGGAACAATCCTGATTTGACCATACTTAGTATGCGGATAATCAATCCTAACCTTTCAATTACATGCCCTAGTATAGGCACCTCTCCTGTGAGTTTGGCCTCCCAACCATGACCAACTGTCATCTTGGAAACTGCATAGGTGGACAATCTTCACAAGGTAGCCTCATCTCAAACCTTGGCCGCAAGGGGACCCATACTAAGGTATATAAATTTCCAGTCAATCCCTACCCAATTTTTGGGTATTGTGGTTGTACGGTAAAATTGGAATGGTATCGCATCTAGACAACCATCAATTTTATAAAGGGCTAAGGCTCATGCCTTAACATTTTCATCATCAAAATCATCTGGTATTCAAGAACACATGTCAAAACATTTTAGTAGAATGACTCATCATTCTAAGGTTTTCATAACCATTTTCACCAAGTCTTCCCATCTAAAGTGATCAAGTTTTATGCTTAGCACTAGCATCTACAAGTGGGGGTAAACACTATTGAGGGGTGGTGAACAAGTGTATCTTATCTAAGTTCAATATCATGCCTCAGGATGACATCAAGATTATCTAACTTAGGCTAAGTTTTATGCTCTTTATGCTACCTTTAAATATCTTTCTAACCTCTACAAGTCACTAAGTAAACTCTAATAGAAATTTTTGATAAGGAAATAAAATAACTAAGCTTGCAAATAAAACTAGGATTGGGTATCAAGTGATGTAAGCTTGCAAGTAAAACTTGCATGGTTTAGCTTAGCTTGCTAAGATATTATTATAATCTTGCAAGGATTAGCTTGTTAAGTTACAAGTTTTAGATTGCTTGAGTAGAGCAGTGGTTGAAGTTCTCCTCGGCTTCTTCCTCGTAATATTCTCCTTCCTCCTCGTATCCTTGGTCGGTACTAGCGTCTATAAATAAATACGAGGTACACAATCAACAAACAATACTTTACTACTTTGATTTATCACACCAAGGTTTTCACTAGATGATCTAGCATCATCACAAACATTACAATCCTCAAAGAACTTGTCTTATTTATTTTATTTTGGAAAAGTAATTTCTGCTCATTGAAAAACTACTTAAGATTTAATATTCTCCAACTAAAACATGGGATCATGTTGACACATGTCATCACGACATATTTCAGTACATGGGAATGTGATTTAAAGTGGTGTCACAATTTAACAAGGTTTAACCTTTTTATTTTAATTAAATAAAGTGACTAGGATTGCCTATGAGGCATTCTTTTATTACTTGTTTATTATTTCTACAAGTAAACCTAGATATTTTTATATATTCAGAAATGTCAGGTAAAATGTGATTTTTGAGAGTTGGAATCAACTCAAAAGCTTTTGTGGTTTCATTTTGAAAAATGTTTGAATGCAGAAAAACTTCTACCTTGTTATTTTCTATCACATCCCAAGATTTTCCAAATCTTGTTATGTGAAAAATAAATAAACAAAATAAATCATTGTTGAAATTTAGGGTGAAAAGAAACTTCTGTTTCTAAATGGAAACTTAAAATCCCATCTTGAACAAACTTTAATTAAAGTTTGAAACCAACAAAAATCCAAATCAAGAGAAATGCATTCCTCAATAAATGTATCTTGAAATTTAAACACTTGGAAAATAAATCCAAACACGAAACCCTAATGGAATAAAGATCATTTCCAAGTTATCTCCAAGCCTATGGATTTGATCCATATAAAAATTTATCATCAAACATTTATAAATGATCAAGAATGAATTGGTTTCACTTAATTTGGTTTCACTTATAGAAATATATTAAAACCATGTAAATTGGTTTCACTTAATTTGGAGCCATAAATAAAATCTTATGAATTTAATAAGATAAGGAAAAGTAATTTCCAAAGCTAATAAAGCACCTATCTAAAATCCATACAAAATGGTGAGAAAATAATCCTAAAGGGATTTAAAAGGATAAACAAATATCAAATAAGATTTTACAAATTGGAATCACCAAGTTTGGATCTATAAATAAAAAGATATGGATTTTATAAGATGAAGAAAGAAATATTAAATAAGGATTATTTAAAGACCAAACTAAATCTTGGCCTAATCCATTAAGCAAATGAAATGAATAGAATCCAAATCCAAATAAAATAAAAGGATAAAGAATTTCCAAATAAAATAAAATGGCATTAACCATTCTATCCCTATTTTAATAAAGACAAATCTCTAATAAGAATAACTATTTAATTCATGAGAAAATAGTATTTTGGAATTTACACAAGTGGAATAAAAGTTGTTAAATTAACTTTAAAAAAAATAAAAGAAATCTTCCAAATAAAATTATGGAATTAAAACTATATTTAATATCATTGGAAATAAAACAAATACCCAATTCAAATGATTTATGAATCATATTAAATACTTTCCAAATAATTCAAGATGAATTATTTGACACCCTAATAATTTAATAAACTTACTGAAAAGGTTTTGTGGAAAAATGAAATTTAAATAAGGATTAAAAATATATTTGATCTCATTTAATAAATGCAAGGGCCAATTTTAAATGATTAAAAGACCCTAAAAAGAATAAGATATTTATTCTAAAAATGATTTCAGAATGTATTATTAATCAGTATTAAAATCTACTCAAGGTTCGAGAGAAGTTTGAATTCAAATTGATGTTTGAATTGATTAAATAAAAATCAAAACAGAAAATGAAATCAGAAAAGAGAAAAAGTTTCAGAAAGAAAAAAATAAGAAAAGAAACAGCCCAGCTAAACCTACCCCAGACCCCAGCCCAGCAGGCCCAAAACCCCAGCCCACCCGGCTCCTCTCTTTTCCCTGCTCGTCCTTTTCTCATCGCATCACATACTCTCTCAGCCACTGACCGGTGGACCCCGCACGCAAACACTCACCTCGCTGACAAAAGGACCCACCTGGCCACCACGTCGTCATCAAACTCGCGCGTCCGTTGCCAGTGATTGATTCTCGGCTTAAATTCGCTCTAACGCGATCTTAATCACCGAAACCATCAGGTACCTCTTAATTCCCTCTGACTCCTCCTCATTTCCCCTCAACAACCACCGCTAATGAGCCACTAAGCACCTCGAATTCGAGCTCAACATCTCGCCGACTCCGACGAATTCTAGTGCCAAATTCCGGTGAAAAGGACACACCCGCACCTCCATTTTTCTGTTGAATCTCCCTAGTATTCTGACGCGCACCTTCCTGACTCCTTGGTTTGGTTTCTTGATCCACAGGCATTTGGCATTGACATCATCTGCAAGCGTCGCCGCAAGCACAACTCCGGCCACCCCTAGGAACCGCTCCAGGAAGCAAACCTCCACCGCTCCAACGCCATCGACTTTGCCTAGACCTTTTGTGCATCGTCTTCGCCTCCACTGTCTTCGGGAACCACCAGAACTTCGCCTTCTTACACATCCTGAGCGTCGCCGCCGTCCTCACCATCGCCGGTGACCTGAGCCACAAGGTGAGCCAGCACCCTTTGTTCCTTACCCTTCGATCTTACTTCGACGGACACGATAGATCTAGCCGAGCCTAGCCGAGCCACGCGCCGTGAGCCAAGCCACCAGCCTAGCTCGAGCCTTGATGAATCTGCACCGTTCATTTTATGTAAATCGGGCGACCCACACCAGCTATCCACACTGAACCGGTATCGACCAATAGAAATCGGCCACGTTGCCTGTCACGATGGAAATAAGGGTTTTCTAATTACAAAATAAACAGAATTAGTTGCCAACTTCAAAAATTCATATAAAATCAACCATAAGTCCAAATATAACAAATAATATGTCCCTGGACTCACAAAAATGTGAACTTTTCAACCATGCACTTTGTTTAGTCAAATGCATCTGGAAAATTGATTGTTTTTGCAGAAACTTGTGTATGCATGTTTAGAATATAAAAATTGTTCTAAAATGATTTTGGGGATAAAATCTTTGGCAAATGGTTTGTTTTGAACCTACTGACCCTAGGAATAAATTGGTGGTTTCAAAAATGTATTGGTGAAGCAAAATAATAAAACCTTGAATTAAAACATTTCTAGCCAAATAAAAATATGGTTTAATTGTTAAAAATGATTTTGGAGGAAAACCTTTGGGAAATGTTTTGATTTAAACTCTCTGACCCTAAACACCAAGTTTTATGACTTAAATATATATTTGGTAAACCCTATAAAGATTGCTACTTTGATAAAGGCATTTTCAACCACATAAAATAATGATTTGGTTTGAAAATGGTTTATAGGTAAAATCTTTTGCAAATAGTTTTGACACTTTATAAAATGACCAATAAGTGTTTTAGAATGTTTATAACCTGTTATAAACCACTTTTGTAAATAAAGAAAGTTTGGCATGCTTGCATGCATTGTTTTGTTTCTATCATTTTATGTGATGAAATTGCTTGAATGGTAGATTGAAATATTGTTTACTTGATTGAATTGTAGTGATTTGAAGTGTGTGAACATTGCAAATATCAAGGAGTGAACTTACACTCTCTACCAAAAAGGCAAGTGATGCTTCATATTTTTGTCCCATTATTTTCACTATGCATTAGTGATATTTCTAAGTAGGACTTGCATGGAATTTTGCTAAGTATAAACTATGCTATGGGAAATCCTAGTAGATGAAACCTTAGTAGAATTTCCTGAGTTAAGATTGTTGGAATTATGCCCTAGAGGCAATAATAAAGATGTTATTATTATAATTCTTGTTCATGATAATGTTTATATTCCATGGTAGAATTGTATTAAGCGGAAACTTTAATACTTGTGTGGTTTGTGAACAACACCGTGTCCCTAGTACGCCTCTATGGACTAGCTCATTGATTAATGATGGTTAAGGTTTCCTAACCATGGACATGAGTTGTCGATTAATAGTGAGATCATATCATTGGGAGAATGATATGATGGACAGACCCAAACTAAGCGAAGCAATTAGATCGTGTCATTGTGTTCGTCTTTGTGAAGCTTTTCTTATGTCAAATATTGTATTCCTTAGACCATGAGATAATACAACTCCCTGGTATCGGAAGAAAGCTTTGAGGTCATCAAACGTCATCCTATGAGAGGGTGATCATAAAGGTGTCTCTCAGGTGATCGGAAAGTATCTGTTGGGTTGTATGTATCGAGATGGGATTTGTCCCTCCCAAGTCGGAGAGATATACTTCGGGCCCACTCGGTAATCAATATCAACACCGCTTGCAAGCATGTGGTTAAGGAGTTAATCACAAAGTGATATCGGATTACGGAACGAGTAAAGTACTTGCTGTGAACGAGATTGAACTAGGTGTGATGGTACCGACGATCGAATCTCGGGCAAGTAAAATATCGCGAGACGAAGGGAATATATATATGGGATTAATTGAATCCTGGCATCGTGGTTCATCTGATATGATCATCGATGAATGTGTGGGAGTCAATATGGGTTTCCAGACCCCTCTGTTGATTATTGATAGAAGATCATGTCTGCATATTCTCGAACCCGCAGGGTCTCACACTTAACGTGTCTCGACGCAAGGATAGGTTGGATAATTGGTTTATGAGTTTTTGTTCGGAGTCTCGGATGGGATCCGGGACATCACGAGAGGTTTCGGAGTGGTCCGGAGAATAAGATTCATATAAGGCAGTGCAGTTTTTGGAGTTCGGAATTGTTCCGGTTAATCGCTATTGTACCGGAAGCTTCTAGAACCTTCCGGAAGGGGACCAACGTGGCCCCACCTTTCGGGAGGGGGCATGGGCCTATGAGGGAGTGCCCTGGCCGCATTGGGCCAGGGGCACAAGGCCCCATAGGGCCCAGCCGGCCAAAGAGGGTTTAAACCCTAGATAAAGCTTCTAGAAGGGGGGGTTTCCTTGCCCCCCACTCCTCCTCCTTTGGGGCCCCCGGTTTGGGCTTGGGGGAGGGGCTAGGGCTGCGCCCCACCCCTCTATATAAAGAGGCCTGGGGGCGCACCAACCCCCACACCTTCCCCTCCAACCCTAGCCGCCCTGCTGCCCTTCCTCTCTCCCTCCCGACTGTTTGTAGGCGAAGCTCTGCTGTAGAAATTCTCCACCATATACACCACGCCGTCGTGTTGTAGATCCAATCCGTCTCTCCACCATACTTGCTGGACCAAGGAAGGAGGAGACGTCGAGGTGCTGCACGTGTGCATCTCACGGAGGCACCGCCACTTGTGGTGCTAGATCGGATCGGATCGCGAGGAGGAGAAGCGAGTACGACTACATCACCCACGTTCCGACGAACGTTCCGCTGTGCGAATCTTCAAGGGTATGAAGATCTAATCCAATCTCTCTCGTTGATTGCATATCCTAGATTAGATCTTGGATTTCCCTCTGTTCGCATCCGTAGAAAATTTTGATTTACTATGCCGCGAAATCCTTCAAAGATTCCTACTACTATCATGCTTAGCTTAGCTAGTAGAAAACAAGGGTGGAATATATATTCATGCTATGGAATATTTCTAAGTCTGTGGACTTGTGTTTTGTTAATAAAACAACTAAGTGAATGAATCACCTGGGTGGAATGGAAGGAATGGTTTGTGTTGAGTGGTTCACAAGGCCCATTTCTATGGTTTACCTTGTGTATCTCACTTGTGGATGGCCACCCAGGAACAAAGAGATTTGAGATGTCAAATGTTGAGAAGCTTCAAGTGCAGCCACTTGGCATTATGGGCTCTGCCTGGATCATATAGGTTGCAATAACTTAGCCAAATGGACAGTTGGTGGTAGGGGATTGATAGGTTGGAACGCGTCCATTCTGGTCTAAGGGAAGGCTTCTGAAAGATCTTGTCTTGGTGAAACCAAGTCTTGTGGGGAAAGTGCACCACCTCTGCAGAGTGTAAAATCTAAGTACTTAGCCATGTACCTGGTAAAGGACAATTTGAGCATCAAGACATGGAAGCTATCAAGAATCTCCTCATCCCAATTTCTAAGTTAAAACTTTATGGTTGAACAAGGGTTGAAGGATCACCAATTTCTATTGGGAGATGCCTTGGGAAAGATTTTGTCAAGCAAAAACTTAGTGTTTTCAAATGATAAGGAAAATCTATTTTGAGCAAAGCAAGCCTAAGCTCCACTTAGCCAAATGCATATAGATGATAGACTCCACTTTACTACCATAGTATCACTTGCCAATACAATTCAAATGTATTGACCCTTGTGGCTGTAACTTGTTATGTTGCAGGTTTGTTTGATATTAGTGAAGTTTAATGATTAGGATTACAAGTCTACAACCAACATGTCTTCCTGTGGCACTTTGAAGATGAAGGACCCTGTAACTACCTCGGTGAATTACGCTCCTAGTTACAAGCCTGGATGAGCGGAAATGGTTAGAATAGTACGGTGGGGCCCAAATGCCACTCACAGGTAGACCTTTCGGCCGTCCTAACCATTTCCAAACATCGGGACAAGAACGGGCGGCGTAATCGGCAGGCGAAGGGATCAACTACATACACAAATGAGTATGTATGCAAGCCACCATACAATGGTTCTCAGAGTCATTCCATCTAAAAAGAAAGGAAATATAGCAACGCCATACGGCAAGATCCAAATATCCTAGATAGATATAATAGTTTAGGATATATCCTCATACATCAAACATCAGAGTATCAAGCGGAAGCGGAAAACAAGATCCGAGTACGGATAAGAAGCAAATCGGCATAAGATGCCCCAAAAATAAACGCATCCCGCCCACAGATCTCACGGATTCCCGTTCCCGGAATCTCTACACCGAATGATCGTTGCCCACATCGTCCGTCTCCTCCACCCAGTATCCATCTTGCGAGCTTACCTGTTCATCTGAATCAAACAATTTATCGTGTGAGACCCTAGGGGTACTCAGCAAGTCTTTATGCCTCTAAAGGGGACACAACCTGGGGTGACGCAATTGCAGCAAAAGATAAACCCTAACAATTCTATAGATACTCGCTAACCATTCACCTAACCAGAGATAGACGGATGTCCGTGAATTAATAACAACAGTCATAATGGTAATATTAACAGATCCATCCTCCTCCTCGCTTACCGACGAGGAAGCGGACGAACAACCCCCCATCCGTTGGCAGTTTTATTATCCATTCCATGAGTGTTGCGCTATTTACTAGTCAGGTACTTAGTCAAATTAAAAGCGGTACTTTAGTTATTCTTGTCTATGATCGAGAAACTGTGCTCCAAGTCGTCCATAACCGCGGAGACGGCTTTCAGAAAGTTTTACCCTGCAGGGGTGCACAAATAGCAACACACACTCGATCAACCTCAGAAAAACCAAATCAAAACCAACGAGGCAGTCACGACAAAGCGATCACAGGATTCAGAAATATTTCAGGGGGCCACCCCATTAAGCTACCCGCAACGAAGCTGGCCGGCTACGAGACGGACTCAAGGTTTGTGTGGCCGGCTGTAAACGACTGGGAACCCGAAAGTGTGACTGGGCTTGTCGATACAGCGAAAACGGGTCACGGCCCTAAACAGTACAGGTGCAGTACCTCGCACAATTTAAATAAAGCAGTAAAGCATGGCATAAGTACAGGATAGTAAATAAAACCTCAAACTAGTTTGTGGCCCCAAGAAATAAGAATGAATCAAGCTCTGGATCAGGGGGTTCATAAGCCTCCCGGATGTGGATAGCCCGAATATTCAAGGAACAGGAATCAAGTACTCGGGGTCCTACGGGACACAAGTGAGCCTGAAAAACCAAATAGCAAATATGGCTCACCGATGCCACTTTCATTAGTTATCCCATTACTACTCAGGTTAAGTTGTTTAGGTACCTCGTTATCCATCAGACACTCACATACCCTACACATGCTGTTCTACGACTCGCATGGCTCAAACAACTCCTGTAGTAATGGCTCATGGGATGGAGGAACAAGCTTCGGTGGGGTTTAAAAGTAAAGACTATGCAATACTTGGGATTCAGATTAATGCAATCGCGACTCAATGATGCAAGAATAAGATAGAGGCAATAGGTCTATATGTATGCAAGCATGTGGTAGTGCTTGTCTGGCAGCTCAGTTGAAGCAAGGGATGGATCTGGGTAGTGCTCCTGGTTCTCTTGATATATCCCCTGCTCAGCGTCTATTCGAAGAAGAACCAAACAAACAAGGGCCAACATAAATAAAGTGCACAATCATATGAATAAAATGCGACAAGCAAACAGTCATGCCATGATGAATGATGCACAATTTGCATGGCAATAAAGTAGCATGGCATGGGTGAGGTGTGGAACACAAGAATAAATCATTTTATTGAGTTTTAATCATGTTTTATACTCAATTAAGTTGCTGTCTACATTATATTTATATGATGCATGCTGCAAAACAGATAATGGAATGCATAAACAGAAAGGTCTCGTCGAGCTAATCAATTTAGACATATTATTTGTCAAATTTGGAGTTATAAAACAAAAGTTATTAATTAATTAAGGGAAAAGGGCATTTTATTGTAATTTTAATCAACTTGAAAATTAAAGTGTCCAAAATATATTTTGGAGGGCATATTTGAATTCTTCATATTTTTCTGATTCCAAAACATATATTATTTGTATTATTTGGATTTGTATTTTTAAAAGTTATTTTAAAACAGAATTAAAATTTGAATTTAATTTAATTTGGAAAAGTTTGAATTAAAACAGGAATAACAGAAACTTTTTGTACTCAGGCAGATCCAGACCCAGCCACTGACGGGTGGGCCAGCTGCTGACTGGAACACATGCGCACAGAAAAGCTTTTCTCACCGCGAGCTAGGCTAGCCTCAGAGAATGACAGGTGGGGCCGGAGCACACGTGGACCCACATGCCAGTGGGCGAGTGCGGGGCTGCCACGCGGCACGGCGGGGGACTGCGGGTTGAGGGGTGCTAAACTAGGGGGCCTATCTGCAAAGTGGCACTACGGCTGACAGGTGGGCTCATGCGGACCGCGGGTTAGAAGTAAAAAGCTAGGAGGGGTTTTGTGCAAAAAGGCGACGCGGCACTGTTTCTCTTCTCTGGATCTACTAACGACCGGTCCGTGCGCGACAGAGGACAGCGCACCGTGGTGGGGCTCGAACCCAGGACCTGGGCGTGCACGCGGAGGCGGCCACCGCTGGGCTAGGGCGGGGTAGTTGTTAGGGGGTCAGGCGCGGCCTGGATATGGTGTTGCGCGGTGCGGGAGCGAGCAGACAGCAGCGAGCGGCGGTGCACCGAGGGTGCTCGACGGAAGGGCCGGCGGATCTAGTTGACGATGGCGAGGCGGAGCATGTCAGAGAGGTCGAGGCGCTCACCGGGAGTGGTTCGGTGGGGTCGGATCGGCTCGAGGCGCAGGGGATCGGCGAGGACGCAGACGGGCCGGAGGCTAGGGTTTGGGCTCGGTGACGACGACGCACAGCAAAGTGCGGGCCTCCTCCTCCTTGCTGGCGCGGTCCAGGTGACGCAGGGGTACCGTGCGGTCTTCCTCGACACCAGAGATCGCCACGCCACCGGCTGGAAAAAGAAGGGGCGGTGGAGGCCGAGGGTTTTGCCGGCGATGGAGTATACGGAGGCGGTGGAGAAGAGGGGGAGAGGGCAAGGCCCTGGGCGGATCTGGGAGGGCAGAGGAGGCGTGGAGAAGGAGATAAAGCAGAGAGGGAGCGGGAGGTGCCGTGTGGGAGCAGGTTGGAGATAAAGGTGGCTTCGGCCACCTTTTCTCCTCTTCTCCTTCACGTGCTCGAGCTGGGCTCGTCCAGGGCAGGGCAGGTGGCTTCCAGGTGGGTACGGGCGAGGCCAAGGAGGATGGTTCGGTGTGGGGCATGCGCGGCAGAGAGAGAGCTAGAGGGAGAGAGGGGGTAGGCTCGGGTAGATGCTAGGGTTTGGAGAGAGGGGGTATGGCTCGGTTTAGGGCTTGGTACTAGGGTTGGGGGTAGCTAGGTGGGCCAGGGTGGCCAGGTGGGGCCAGCTAGGTGAGAGAGGGGAGAGGCCGAGAGAGAGAGAGAACTAGGGTTAGATAGAGAGGGGGCTCGGGTTAGGTTAGAGAGGGACTAGGGTTTAGGAGAGAGGATGAAGAGAGAGGGGGTTTTGGGTTTAGATGAGGTGATAGGAGAGATGAGTGGTATGGTTTAGGGTTTAGAGATAAACCACATGACCAAGCATGGATGGAGGTGAAAAGGAGAGGGAGGAGAAGAAAAGAGAGAGAGAGATGTGGTGTGGTTATAACAAGATCAACTAGATCAAGCAAAAGAGGGGTAGAGGAAGATGGATGGCTATGGCTCCATAGATTAAACCCAACAAAACCAAGAGAGAAACAAAAGCCAAAGGTGGGGGTACTCTTGCATGGCCCATGCAAAAATGATAATTGCCATGATTAAATATTGTGAAAACAATAGTATTAACATGGCATCATTCTTATGCATACCCAAAGTTGGAATAAAGCCAAGCAAAGAAAAATAGAAGAAAGTTCCAAGTGGAGTAGATGGAGATGATCACATTTGATTATAATTGGAACTTGCTAGTGTGTATATTCCACTAGATGTTGAATAGTCCCAAAAATATCCCAACATGAGCATAAATCCATAATAATCCATATGAAAGCTAGGAAAGGAGCACTACTCATAATGCATGCAAAGGTGGCTCCACATATCAATAATGTGAAGACAACATGATGCTAATATGAGAGCATGTGGAAATAGAATTGAATCCATCCCAACCCACATGAGCTAGAGGTAAAACCCAATAAAGTGCAAAGCTCATATTTAGTTGGATGGTGGAATGATGGGGTGATGACAAGAAAGGTGGTGGAGTTAGTAAAAGATATGCCCCCAACTCAACTTGGGCATTTAAACAAAATATCAAGAACCAAATACAATATCAAGAGGCAAATACAATTAATAATGCATATGAGAGAAGAACCAAGAAAGAGGGTTTTATATGATGCTCAAATGCAAGGTGGCATGATGACATGAGCATGATATAATTATGATGCAACCATTATGTATATGAAGTAGCCATTATATTACTAGACCAAGTAGCATTACAATTGTTAGACAATTGGGATGCTACAGACCCCATGCTATTGTTATATTCTGCTGCATTGTAATGAGATAGCCAAATGAGCTATGTAAGATGTAATAAATTATTTTATTCCTGGTTATAAAGTTGTATTATGACCTTTATTTCTTGATATTACATCTTAACTGTGGATGCTAGCTATTGATCCAGGGACTAGCATTGTAAACACAGGGATCTCTACCTTATTAAAGGTTGGGAACCTTACATTTTCACTCTAGGTGATCTACAATTCCAAATGAATTGAATAAAACGGGCTTGGATTAAGAATTCTAGTATCTTTCTAACAAAATTGGTTTCATGCAATTTGGTTCAGTGAATCGACCTGGATTGATTTTTGAATCTAGGTACAGAACTGAGTTTGAAACTAAAAGAATAAACCTAAATTCAAACTACTGGGTCACGCGGGAATGTAAATGGGCTGGCCCACGGCGCATAGCGTGCACGGGTGGGTTTAAGTGGCTGTCCCCACCAGTCAGCGAGACAGGGGGTGCAAAGCGGTACATGGTGATATGGACCGCACGATCAACATCTAATCGAACAACTGTGACTTATCATCTCCGTCGAGCAACGCCGGCAAGGCAGAACCCTAGCGCGGCCAGTGGGGGTCTATGGGGGCTCACCGGGGCTCAGGCGAGGGTCAACGACGGGGGCGAACGACGAAGTCGATGACGGCAAACCTCCTGGTACTGGCGGCTTCTCCTGGGGCGGCTCCAATCACTGGCTCCTTTCTTCCTCCTCCGCGGCAGACTCCGGCGAAATTCTGGCGACCTGCTGCTCGCCTTGCTCCGGGAATGAGTAGGGATGGTTCTGAGAGAGAGGGGAGTGTGTTGGTGTGAATAAATCAAGCGGGGGTGGCCTCTATTTATAGTGCCAAGAGGGCACCGAAGGGAGCGGGTGGAGCTCGTCATGGTCGTCGGCACAGTGGGCTAATGGCATGGGCGGCGGTAGGGGGCGGTGATGTGCTCCCTGGCGAAGCTCAATGGCGTGATCTCGAGGCGTGGGGCAGTGCGAGACGGTCGGAACACTGCGGTGCTCTGGGCGGGTCTAACGGGCATTTTAATGGCTCACCATAGCTACGGGTCGCGCGTCGGCGAACGGGGTTGTCTGGCGGTCTCCTGGGATAGTGGTGATCACGCTTGCACGCAGCGAGGGCGGCGCGTGGTCTGCGGGCGCGTGTCGAGTGCGGCATTCTGGTGTGCTCTCGGCATGGCGCAGAGGCATATGGCGCGAAGTTTTTAGAGTGGTCTAGTGGCTGGCAGGGCGTTGGCGTTGGACATGGGGTGGACGATGGTCAATGTCCCAGACAAGTTGGCTAGGCTTGGTGCTGCTCTTAGCTTCCTGTCGACCATCGGGTGGCAAGGTGAGGCTCGGCATGCTCACCATTGATGGCAATGGCAAGATCATAGCGGTGCTAGATCTTGAAAACTAAGCTAGATGATCTACTAATAGCCTGTTGTGTGCTAGAGAGATAACAAGGTTAGCCAAATCACTGCTCACTATAGTGTTTGTTGTTTGTTTGATTTTTGTTTGCAAGGTGTTTGATGAAATGGCCGAAAGAGATTTGAATTTGAATTTTTGGTTCAAACTTGGTGGGTGCACTAGTTACATACTAGGTAGTCGCTGGTTAGTTGGAAAGGTCAAGATGAATTGGTTTGGTTGGTTTTTGAGAATTGGTGATCTTCCCATATGTTAAAGATTCAATTTTGAATTGCCATTTAAATCAAGTTGCCAAATGTTTCTGTAAGTTTGAAAGGTGGGCTTGGGTTCACTTTTACTTGGTCTAGCAATGGGTGAAAAGAAATGGAATTGTTTCTGTTTGAAATCTTGGACTAGAAACACTCAAAGTGGCCTAGTGAGCAAGATTGGCAAAAATGACCATTTGCTTGTTTTGTTTGTTTTTGGATTTTATCTTGATTTGTTTCTACTTGGAAATGTTTTAGACAATGTTGTTTTCATATTTAAACCATTCCTTGCTATTTAGAACAATCACACAAATCCATTCATGCATTCATACAATCATCACATACACACATGCATTCATACGATGTTGATTAACAAAAGTTTTTGTTAACCCTAAATTTGAGTGATTGGAATTTGATAATAATTGTTCAATATTTTTGGGATGTTACAAACCTTGCCTCCTTAAACAAAATCTCGTCCCGATATTTGAGAAAGAAGAAAGAAGAAAAGTAGGATTTAAAAAGATCGGGAAACTCCGTCTAGATGTAGCCTTCTTGTTCCTAGGTAGCTTCTTGAGTGTGGTTACTCCACTGGATCTTGAGAAACTTGATGCTTTGTGTCCTGGTGGTTCTGAAAGCTTCCTCCAAAATACGAATGGGTACTTAGGGATACGTCAGGTCATCGTTGATCTCTATGGTGCGGTGATCAATGTTCTTAAAAACCTCAGTCTTCTCTGGGACTTCTAGGCATTTGCGAAGTAACGATATATGGAACACATTATTTACTACCGACATCTCCTCTAGCAGTTCCAATTGATACGATACTTCTCCTCGACGATTCGAAATCTTGAAAGGCCCGATATATCCAGGGGTTAACTTTCCTTTGAGCTGGAAACGCTGCATTCCCTTCAAAGGCGACACTTTGAGATACACAAAATCTCTGATATTGAAAGCGAGGTCTTGACGTCTCCTATCAGCATAACTCTTCTGTCTTGACTGGGCAGTCTTGAGGTGCTCACGGATCTTGTGAACTTTCTCTTTTGCTTCTCGTAGGATGTCGGGTCCAAAAATCTTACTCTCTCCTACTTCCGACCAATTCAAAGGGGTACGACACTTCCTTCCATACATGAATTCAAATGGGGCCATTTTCAAACTAGCTTGATAACTGTTGTTGTAAGAAAATTCTGCAAAAGGCAGACAGTCTTCCCATTTAGATCCATACTCTAGAACACAGGATCTCAACATATCTTCGATTATTTGATTTACTCGCTCCTTTTGTCAATCTGTCCGAGGGTGATACGCTATGCTGAAATCTAGTCGGGTTCCTAATCCTTCTTGGACTTTCTTCCAAAATCTCGAGGTAAACTGAGTTCCTCGATCCGATACGATTTTCTCGTGGACTCCGTGCAAATTGACGATCCTAGCGATGCACAATTCTGCTAGCTTTGAACTCTTGTAAGTGGTCTTGACTGGTAAGAAATGGCGACCTTGGACAGTCTATCAACTATGACCCAAATAGAGTCATTTCCCCTACTAGAAGTAGGCAAACCAGTGATAAAGTCCATTCCAACTGAATCCCATTTCCATTCTGGAATCTGTAATGGTTGTAACAGTCCTGTGGGTATCTGATGTCCCACCTTGACTCTCTGACAAATATCACACTTGTCGATGTAGCATACGATTTATATCTTCATCTTATGCCAGCAAAATTGCTCCTTTAGATACTGATACATCTTCGTTCCTCCGGGGTGGATATAATAAAGGGTATCATGGGCCTCTTTCAAAATAGCTTCCTTCAACTCCGAATCTGCTGGTAGAGACATCCTTTGTACTACATAACTCCTTCTTCGTCTTCGGTGAATCCGGGTACTTTGCCTATACCGATGCGACGTTTGATTCCGTCAATACTAGCATTTCCTTTCCGCGCCTTTTTGATCTGACTGATCAAAGTGGGTTGAAATTCTATGCTAGCCAAAAATCCTTCACTTACTAATTCCATACTAAAATCTTCCAACTCCCTGTGCAAACTTGGTTGCTTCTTTTGAATCATGGAGTTCAAGCAGCACGACAATCTATTAAGGGCATCTGCTACCACATTGGCTTTACCGGGGTGATAGTGAATGTCCAGATCATAGTCCTTGATTAGCTCGATCCATCTTCTCTGCCTCATATTCAGCTCCTTCTGAGTGAATATATAATTCAGGCTCTTGTGATCCAAAAAAATCTCACAACGGTTTCCCATCAGGTAATGCCTCCATGTCTTCAGGGCTAGAACTAGGGCTGCTAGTTCAAGGTCATGGGTAGGATAGTTATGATCATGCTACTTCAGTTGTCGGGATAGATAAGATATTTTTTTGCCTTCTTGCATCAACACACATCCGAGACCAATCTTGGATCCTTCACAATAAACATCAAACGACGTCGTAATATCCAACATGATCAAGATGGGGGCAGAAATCAATCTCCTCTTGAGTTCTTGAAAACTCGCTTCACATTTGTCCGTCCATTCAAACTTCTTACCCTTCTTCAACAATTGGGTCATGGGTCTTGTGATGCTTGAGAATCCTTCTACGCACTTGCGGTAGTATCCCGCCAATCCGAGAAATGCATGAACTTGGGTTTGAGTTGTTGGGGCCTGCCAATCTTCCACATCCTTCACCTTGGCAGGGTCAACGACAATTCCTCTGGCTGATACAATATGTCCGAGGAATACTACTTCCTGCAACCAGAATTCACATTTGCTAAACTTTGCATACAACTGATGCTCCCTAAGGGTTCCAAGGATAGTCCTCAGGTGTAGCTCATGTTCTTCTTCTGATTTGGAGTAGATCAGAATGTCATCAATGAAAACAACAACAAACTTATCCAGGAAGTCCATAAAAATCTTATTCATGAGGTTCATGAAATAAGCGGGGGCATTGGTTAATCCAAAAGACATGACAATATACTCATATAATCCATATCTGGTGGTAAAGGCAGTCTTTGGAATATCCTCTACGTGAATCTTGAGTTGATGATAGCCAGTTCTAAGATCATTCTTAGAAAACACCTTGGCACAAGTCAATTGGTCAAACAGGTCTTCTATCTTTGGCAGTGCGTACTTGTTCTTGATGGTGACATCATTCAACTTCCGATAATCTGTACACAAACGGTTACCTCCATCTTTCTTATCCACAAATAAAACAGGTGATCTCCATAGCGACGCACCTGGTTGGATCAATCCTATCTCCAGCATAGCATGAAGTTGCTTCTTCAGCTCCACCTATCCAACCGGGTTCATACTATATGGTCTCTGGGCTATGGGTCCAGTTCCAGGGATTAGTTCAATGATCAACTCAATATCCCGATCTGGGGGCATACCGGGCAAAACATCTGGAAATACATTGGGGTATTCACAGACTACTCTGACTTGGTAAATGGTTGGTTCGGCTAGACTCTTATTGCACTTGAATTGACAGGGCAAGGTTTCAGATACATGCTCTACTGATATTCCAACTGTACTGGTCATGGTTATGGCTTTCTTGGCATAGTCGATTAATCCTTTATGTTTCGACATCCAATCCATTCCTAGTACTACTTCCAAGTACTATTAGATTAGCATAGAAATCTATGCCATGGATTCGGATAGGTACGGCCTTGCAAATTTGTCTGGCTTTGGTGGTTGAACCAGGTATTTGAACTATCATAACATGCTTCAATTTGGTGGGTTGAATCTTACTAGTGCATGCAAATTCTTCGGTAACAAACGAGTGCGATGCCCAGAATCAAATAGCACTATTGCAAGTACTAAGTTAACAGAAAACATACCCAACACGGCATCTGGCACTTCTTGGGATTCTTCAGCACGCATGAGAAAGATACGGCTGTTACGGTTGAGCGAATTCCCTAGGGCAAACCTTCTTCTAGGCTGAACACGACGCTGCTACTGAGCTAGGGCAGTTGCATTGGGGGCTGTGGCAATCTTCTTGGGGCACTCATTGGAATAGTGACCCTTGGTTCCACATTCATAACAAGTCACCTGAGACTTGTCTTTTGCTGCAACAGGCACATCATTGCTTCTAGTCCTTGGG
The DNA here is from genome assembly GCA_916181665.1 of Avena sativa. Classification (NCBI taxonomy): domain Eukaryota; kingdom Viridiplantae; phylum Streptophyta; class Magnoliopsida; order Poales; family Poaceae; genus Avena; species Avena sativa. Next base: position 312,332,733 of record OV702295.1, on the reverse strand, counting down.
GCAGTGTTGGTGTGGGTGGCTACATTGTTGTTGTTGAACTTAGGCGGTGCACGGTTGAAATTGCTGGAGTTGTCGGGGTTGTTGTTGTGATCTCCTCCAGGCCTTGGGTTTCCTCCTCCACGATTGGGATAGGTCGGACGGTTCATCGGGGGTCTGTTGTTTCTTGGGGCAAATCCTGGAGATGGGTTGGGGCGATATTTTGGGGTATGGTGGGTTCCTGGTTGATGCATCATGCGACGCTTGCGGTTCTCATTAGCTTTGTTGATCTTGCCTTCCATATGAATGGCAGAGTCCACTAAGGCTTCAATATAAGCAAATGGGATATTGACCAACACTGTCTGAATCTCATCATCCAGACCATTCAAGAATCTCTCCTTCTTGGCTTCGGTATCTATCTCATCTGGTGCATACCTAGCCAATGACAAAAATTTGTCACGGTACTCAACTACTATCATCCTTCCTTGCTTCAGTTCCCTGAATTCATCTCTCATCCTTTTGATCAAACCCGGTGGCACATGGGTTCTGCTAAACTTTATTTTAAATTCTTCCCAAGTCATCATTTGTCCTCCATTCATGGCACGAACGCTGTTCCACCATGCTCTTGCATCTCCGGCCAGGTAGTGGGTGGCAAACAGTACTTTCTCATTGGCTTCCACTCCTGCAACTTCTAGGTTTCTCCATGGTTTGCAGTCAATCATCAACATCGAGGGGCTCTTCAGACTTAGTGAAAATGGGTGGGTTGGTGTTCTGGAAGTTCTTGAGCTTGGATCCATGGTTGTCCTAATTTCCATGGCCTTGATTGTTGTTGGCCATCTGAGCGATGTGCTGAAGGGTGGCTAAGTTGGCTTGACGTTCGGCTCTTTCAGCTTCGCAGTCAGAAACCAATATTTGCAAGATTTGCAACATCGGGTCCGGGGATGAAGTGCTTCCTCCGCGAGGCATCTGAAGATTGAGATAGATCATGAGAAACGAGGAGTAATTTCTATGGTTTAGATTTTGAAAAGTTTTTTAAGTTTGACTCAGATTTTTCTAGAAACTTGCTGTTCATTCATTCATTCATTCATATCACATGATACAAACACACACCACAAGGAAAACAGATGGTTTTAAGAACCATTCTGGGAAACTACGATACAGTGGCACCTGATACAACTCACTAACGCTAGTGCTCAAGTGCTACTACTCCTTAGAGTCGGTATCCTCCTCCTCCTCAGCATCATCATCATCATCATCAATAAAGGCAAAGTCATCCTCATCGGTGAACAAGTCCATGGCCTGATCCTCTAGAAAGTCATCATCGTCACTGAGATAGGAGTAGGGGTCTCCATGGATGTCCTCCCCTGCATTCTCCCTCTCCTCGAGATGCATATCCCTCTCGTGGACAGTCTCCTCCAGCTCTGTGATCCTGTGGCGGAGACGGGCAATGATGCACTCCTTCTTGTCGAGTTGACGGCAACGATACTGGCGATCCTTCACTAGCATGGCAATGGTCTGATCCTTCTAGGAGGCAATGGCGTACTTTTGGTTGACAACTCTGCATACCTAGTTCAACCTCGTTACCGATAAGTATTATTTTCTCGTTCCTGTGATATGTGATCCCTTGTGAGCCATTCACATGCTTGCAAGCTAATTGGATGACATTCCACCGAGAGGGCCTAGAATATATCTATCCGTCATATGGATGGACAAATCCCACTCTTGATCCATGTGCCTCAACACATACTTTCTGAACACTCAGTGCCACCTTTATAGCCACCCAGTTATAGTTTGGTGTTTGATGTCATCAAAGCATCCTTCCGGTGATGGTGATTAACATGAACTTATGGTCGAAGGAATTAGGTTACTATGTATCAGAAAGCTTATAGCAAGTGAACTATTTGAATCACTTGATCTTATGCTATGCTTAACTATAGGAGTATGTCCATCACATCATTCTCCTAATGATATGACCTTATTGTTAATAACATCTCAATGTTCATGATCAGGAAACCATGATAATATATTAACCAACAAGCTAGTTTAACAAGAGTCTTTACTAGGGACTCTTTTATGTTTACAAACCACACAAGTATTAATGTTTCTGGTTAATACAATTATAGCATGGTATGTAAACATTTATCATAAGTACAAAGATATGATAATAACGACTTTATTATTGCATCTTGGGCATATCTCCAACAGTCTCCCACTTGCACTAGATACAATAATCTAGTTTCAAAACTTTGTGTATTCAACACTTATGGATTTCTGGTGTTGTATGTACACGATTGCTAGTGGTCAACCGATCTTCGGATCCGACACTTACAGGTCCATCTGAAATTGCATGTATTTGCATCTCTAAGCATCCCTCATTCTCTAGTGAGATGGCAGTGTATAAATTTGGTCTTTTGGTGAGACCTTTAGTTCCTTGGGGTTAAAACATGTTGATAATATTGTCATACAATATATCTTCATAGTACTAGCCCGCCATGAACCACACCTAATTTTATAATCAAACTACTTGACACAAATACCCTCTTTAGCAGTTAAAATAACAATCATATACTTAGCCTTTTGTTGTAGTATCCATCATAATGTCTTAAATTTGGAACTCATCCAAATCCATCATTGAATCTCCTTTCCATTACATTGTGCCACTCATAGTTTAAATTGAGATAAACTTAATTTGTACTTCGTGACAAAACTAGTATCAATGTAACTCTTTATAATGAACTATCTATCTATTTGTCACCTCTACAAAAACAACATATTCTTAGTTCTTTCAAAAGATCATAAGAATATCTTTACAATCGTCCAATAATCATATTATGAATCATTCTGGTATATGCTCAAAGAATTTAGAGTATAGGACATATCTGGATGTGTACATATCACAGTATGATTGCAAAAATACTCTTTGTGATTTCATTCATCAAGTGTCAAAAATACTTGAATCTTTGTTTCACTTATCAAGTGTCGATACACTTGAATTTTGATTTAATCCTTTCTGTGTGGCAAGAACCTTTCTTGTCATTTCCACATTAAACTCTTTCAATATCCCATCTATGTACATTTGGCACAATCATATTAGTGTCTCAATCTATCTATATAGATATTGATGCTAAATATTTGGGTTTTGCCTAAGTCTTTCATCGAGATGAAATTCTTAACATGTGTTAATAAAATATATGTCATTTCCAATCAACAATATGTCTTCCACATAATGTATTAGAAATATGTCTTAGCGCTCCCACTTAACTTCTTGCAAATGCAAGAATCCTCATCGTCTCTGATGAATTTAAACCTTTTTTTAACAGTTTCATCATGGTGAAGATTCCAACTCCGCGACGCTCACTTTGAATTAACAAAACCCTATGGACCGTGTTATGCACACGTCCTAGGTAACAATTATATTAGAAGAACTTGTTTTGTTTATTCAACTACCACATAAAAATTATATGTAGTGGTACCTACATTAATCCGTCTAGACTAAATATCCCTATGAAAGATAAAATCTTGTCATAGTCAACCTTTGAACATTGTTGTGAACTATTTCCCAACATGTCGAATATTTCATAGATGTGAAACACCCATGTCTATTTTTTATAGATCCAAACACGATTGTAAGTTCTTACACCTTTCTCGAGGGTCTTTCAAGTTCAAAGATTGATTTCTCGTGTATGGAACTATCACGGATTCTATGGCTTAAAGCCATCTGACAGAGTCAGGGCCCATCATCGCTTCTTTGCATATAGTCGATTCATCATTATCAAATAACAATGATCTACTTTCAAATCCTAGTATTTGATTGTTTACCCGACCTACTAGGTTCAATAGGAACTTAGACCTCCATGACCACAACCTTTGAGGCATGTGAGCCATGAGCATTGTTGCTGCCTCCGAAAAACTTTTCCGTGATGCGCAACTTTCCACATATAGCTAAGGTTCTTTTAACCTTATCAAAGTTCTATTGTCCTCCCACTTAACTTTTCACAAAAAAGTTCTTCTCAAGAAACTTGATGTTCTAAGCGACAAATACTTTTGTCTTTGGTGTTATGGAGGAGTACCCAACGATTATCCGAAATAACCTACAAAGACATGCTCATCCTACTTTGGTTGTAAACATCTTACTTATGCATACCAATGTTTAAGAAAGGAGAACTTGGGTTTTATCCCAAACCATAACTTTATATGGTGGCATTTCAATGGATCATGATGGATCTCTTTTAAGTGAAAAAGCGGTAGTCTCTAAAACTTTTAATCTTTAAAATATAATGGCAGTTTTATGAATTACACCTTTGATCTTACCATGTCAAACAAGGTTTCATTGCATATCTCAATTATTCCATACTCATATGGTGTTTTGGGAAACGCAAATCCACGGAATGATTTCTCAAATCTTAGATGTTATGCTAAACTTGTAACTCAAAAATCTTCCTTTATGATCCTATCATAAATTCTTTATTTTCTTGCTACATTGATTTTGCACTTCATCTTGAAAGTCTTTGAACTTTTCAAATGTTTCACACGTCATCCTCATTAAGTAAATATTCATATATTCACTCAATTTTTTTGGAGAAAGCATATGAATTTGAAATCCATCGCTTCTTGACTACACATAATTGACTTCATACAACAATATGTACAAGTTCCAATAAGCTAGTCATTCGTTCCATCGGCCCATGAACGGAGTTTTAATTATCTCTAGGAAAGTTTCACAAGCGTCATTTGATCGTAATCGAAAGACTCCAAAATTCCATCAAGTATGGGGTTTCTTCATGTTTTCTTTCCACTATAATTTAAACGGTGATGTCACTTCTTAAGTGATCTTTCAATCAATTGTCTTTTGACATTTTTAGCATTATCTCATGGATGTGATTTCTCCAACTAGACTTGTATATCATACATCTTTCATGGAATACAGAAATTATTTGAACAACCCTTCTGTTCTCATAATACCTGATAAAACAAATCTTCAAGGCAAGCTTTGATATTAACAAGACACAAAACAACCTTTATTTGCTCTCGATGAATATCATCACATATTCTTTTGCTAGTTACTTAGGCCATTGTAATTCATGAATTGTGTTGGGTCATACGACAATTCACGCCAACAAATTTAGTATCCAACATTTAAGAACCACATTGTTTAACAAGCAAAGAATATAGCCATAACATGTATATCTTCTATGTACCTAAGCTGAACAATTCTAGTCTTTTCTCTTCTGCAAAATATTTCTTAGATTTCTCTTTCAGTATTTCTTTATCCTTTCAAAAGAATCTATCAGCATCAACAGTGGCGCCATACTCATGACACATAGTCCAAAGTGTGTATAGTTAAATACCAATGTCTTTGGACTTGCTCTTTGAAGTAGATCACCTACATCAAATGTTTGGTGTTATTTCAAATTCCATTTTCTTTAATAATATTTTAGTGTAGTAAACATTTTACCTATATCAAATATTCATCCTTATCATGGAACTATTCATGATCAAGCTACTTTAGCTTATAACGGTGAATTGCGAGTATAATGTTGCTCTCCAAAACCTTTTGGAGGATTAGGACGACCAGCGTCTCCAACCTTTTGCAAATTCTCATCAAATATGAGAACATGACTTTTGCCATATTATACTCTATCATGTTGCAACCAAAACTTCATTTCAGATATCATAATATCTTTCACACATGATGGTTTCTGAAACAATTCTTTCAGCTCCCCGACAACCTTGATATTAGAACAATCTTTTGAATATCAAGAATTATGGAGACAAACATGATATTTATATACTAACACTGGAATTGTTACTCTTGATTTAATACTAATTATTAAACTTCAAGAAGTGACCAGAACCTACTGGAAGTTTGCAATAGGACTTTTAAACTTTAGATTAACACATCAAAACAATATGATACCAATTCGTAAAGTAACTATCCAGAATTCTATAGTTCTATTATCTCAATTATAACTAAGTTCAAGGTGGTAAACAGATGCCAATGACTACAACAACTATGCAAATTCACTTTGATTTAATTTATGATAAATAGTGTTCAACTTTTAATCATATTGCTGTTGAACTCCCACTCAAAACAATATCCCTCACATTGTTTTAGTGATTACATGAACCAAATCTACTACACCAAGTCCGATCATCACGTGACATGATGTAGTTTCAAAGGCGAACAATCATCATGTTCATCATATCATCTATATGACTCATGCTTTAACTTTTGGTATTCCGTGTTCCGAGACCATGTCTGTACATGCTAGGATCGTCAAGATTTAACCTTAGTTTCCGCATGAGCAAATCTGGCTTGCTCCCATTGTATACACTCGTAGAATCTAACACACCCGATCATCATGTGGTGCTTCGAAACAACGAGCTTTGGCAATGGTGCCTACCAAGGATGAACACTTTATAACTTGATATTTTGTGAGAGGGATCATCTTATAATGCTACCATCGCGATCTAAGCAATACAAGATGCATAAAAGGATTAAAATCGCATGCAATTCATAATATGTGATATGATATGGCCTTTCTTCTTGTGCTTCCGATCTCCATCTTCCAGCACGAACATGATCTCCATCATCACCAGTGTGGCGTCAAGGTCAATGGCACCGCTGCGTGGTTGTCATCCACCAGCATCAACTATTACAACTACTTTGAATAATAGACACGCATGTCTTAATGAAATTAAAAGATAGCCATAAGGCTCCTCCCGGTTGCCGACTTACAATAAGGAACATTGCATACATCATATATAATCACAATCATGGCCATATCACATCACAGCACACCCCTGCAAAACAAAGTTAGACGCCTCTAATTTTCTTTGCATGTTTTTTGTGGTTTGGGGCTTTCAATAAGTGTCGTTCTAACTTACGAACAAGAACCACAACATTGATACTAGTATTGTCAATCACCCGTTGTAAATTGAATCTTCATTATGTTGGGAGAAATAGGCACCCGCAAAACCACTTATGCAATACAAGTTGCATGTCAAGCGTGGAGAAAGTCTCATGAACGATGTCATGTAAGGTTAGACCGGGCCACTTCATCCCACCATCTCGTAAGATGCAAAGTACACAAGAAGCAATCGACAACAAAAGCATCAACGCCCACAATGACCATTATGTTCTACTCGTGCAACAGATCTACATATAGACACGGCTCTGATACCACTGTAGGGGTTTGTAGCATGGAAAACAAAAAAATTCTATCGCATGAACACACACAAGCCAAGATCTATCTACTAGATTGTAGCAATGAGTCGATAGAGTACTAACCCTTGAAGATCCAAAGCGGTTAACGAGAGCAGATTCTCATGGGTGATGTAGTCGTTCACTTGCTAATCTCAAGATCGTGTAGGCGATCCTTCCGGCGCCGCATTCCGGAAGCGCTCCAGCAGTCGGTCACACGTAGGGTACTCGATGAATTCCTTACTCTCCCTTGTTCCAGCAGGCAGCGGAGGTTGTAGCTCTCTCCTCGTGATTCCGGCAGCACGACGACGTGGTGTCGGAAGTAGAGGGGAGATCCTACAGGGCTTCGCCTAAGCCAGAGCAAGTATGGTGGAGTAGAAGAGGGCCTCAGTGATCTAGGGACATGGCAGCCGGCGGCTAGGGTTTAGGCTAGATGGCAGCGACGGTTTAGAGAGGATCTAGGGTGCCGGCGGCTTGGGGGGGGGGGAAGCGGCGGCCTAGGGATTGGGTCTTGGGTTCCTAGGGCAAGGGGGATACCTTGGGGTGCGCTCCCACCCCTCCTTATATAGGTGGGGGTGCGTCCAAGGGTGTTCCCAACCCAGGTGGAAACCCTCACTAACTTAGAAGCCCTCCCTAACTCGGAAACCATGTTGGGATTTGACTTTTTCAAACTGCTTTTTTGACTTTCAAATTAGAGTTTGATTTCTCTCTTCCAAGTGTCCAGCCAAGTGACCTAGGACATGATGCAACTATTACACTTTGTCATGACACATCCATGTACCCTTCCCCTTTCGGATCGGTGAACCTTCTATACCCTTCTAGAACATTTCGATGAAAACACCGGAATCATTCCTAAACTCCGAAATTGGACTTTCCTTATATGAATCTTATTTGCTGGACCATTCCAGATCTCCTCGTGATATCCTGGATCCCATCCGATACTTCGAACAACATTCGGTCTCTTTACTCACATTCCATATATACTAAACAACATCGAATCCTTAAGTGTGTCTCCCCACGGTTCGTGAATTATGTAGACATGATCGAGAATCTTCTCCGATCAATAACCAATAGAAGAATCTGGTAATTCATATGGCTTCTACATATTTCTACGATTACTTTGTGATCGAATGAACCATTTACATATGATACCAATTTCCCTTTATCTCGCGATATTTTAATTATCCGAGGTCTGATCGTCGGTATCTCTGCATACCTAGTTCAACCTCGTTACCAATAAGTATTCTTTTTTTGTTACCGTGATATGTGATCCCTTGTGAGCCAGTCACATGCTTGCAAGTTAATTGGACGACATTCCACCAAGAGGGCCTAGAATATATCTATCCGTTATATGGATGGACAAATCCCACTCTTGATCCATGTGCCTCAAGACATACTTTCCAAAAAATCAATGCCACCTTTATAGCCACCTAGTTACGGTGTGGTGTTTGATGTCATCAAAGCATCCCTCCGGTGATGGTGAATAACATGATCTCATGGTCGAAGGAATTAGGTTACTATGTATTAGAAAGCTTATAGCAAGTGAACTTTTTGAATGACTTGATCTTATGCTATGCTTAACTATATGAGTATGTCCATCACATCATTCTCCTAATGATATGACCTTATTGTTAATAACATCTCAATGTTCATGATCAGGAAACCATGATCATATATTAACCAATAAGCTAGTTTAACAAGAGGCTTTACTAGGGACTCTTTTATGTTTACAAACCACACAAGTATTAATGTTTCCAATTAATAAAATTATAGCATGGTATGTAAACATTTATCATAAGTACGAAGATATGATAATAACCACTTTATTATTGCCTCTTGGGCATATCTCCAAACTTCGATCCTTCCTCAGAGACTTGCAATAATCATCCATTGCAACTCTGCTCCTTCCCGATCGTTGAGCTGAGCTCCGAAGAACTCGGGGTGCGGACGCTCCAGCATTTCCGACAGCTGGTCTAAGTCACGCTCAAAGATGAGGTCTCCTCCATTCCCCAAACTGATAGACCTTTCTATACTTCACATCCATCTATAAGAATGTAGGATGAGTAAGTTAGTAGAGTGATCAAGTGTGTCAAATTTTATGTAAGTTTGCAAAAAATTTGATGAACATGAATTTTCATGAAAGAATCTAAGTGGTAAGAATGAGAATAGGTTTTCATAAATACTCACTTCTTTTGTTTTGAAACTAAGTTTTTGATTCAAGCGTCCATTCTAACTAGGGTCTCCTATGGTCAGCATGGCTCTGATACTAATTGTCAACACCCGGATTTTTAATCCCAGATGCCTGTTATGCCATACATCGCAATCCCAGGAATACCATTTTTGTGAGACATAATAGATTGGATATCACAGTACATCATCCATTACAAACCATACATAAGGTCTTACAACAAATAAAGGATCACATGATCCAGTCTTAATAAAATCATAGCAGCGGAATAACATAATAATAACGGTAGCGTAGGAGAGACTCCATCTTCATGGTCACATGCAATGCCGACGATGAGAGATGATCCTAGTTGTCATAACCTTCCTGTTGTCCGTCCTCCTGATGGTATTCTTCATAGTCTGGCCATGGTAATAGTCGAGGACAAAGCCATGAGTACTCTTTAAGTACTCGCAAACTCTCACTACAGGTAAATGGTTTTTACTATGAGATACTAGGCTCTAGGTTGTTTTGCAAAAAGCCAGATTTACCTTAACTAAGTCAGAAGCGAAGAAAGCTAGTTGAAAGTTTTATAACACCTAAGTGGGAACTTGAGGTTCATAACACAACCCTGTTGTGGTCAATCAAAGTCATGATTCATTTCACAAGTCATTTTGAAAACATCTGACGACGGAACAGTATGGCCATTCCAACTGTCCATAACCGCGGACGCGGCTATTCGAATAGTTTGACACTGTGCAGAGGTGGTACACTTTCACCACAATATTCAATACATCCGTCAGGAACAATCCTGATTTCACCATACTCAGTATGCAGATAATCAATCCTAACCTTTCAATTACACGCCCTAGTATAGGTACCTCTCCTGTGAGTTTGGCCTCCCAACCATGACCAACTGTCATCTTGCGTACTGCACAGGTGGACAATCTTCACAAGGTAGCCTCATCTCAAACCTTGGCCGCAAGGGAACCCATACTAAGGTATATAAATTTCCAGTCAAGCGCTACCCAATTTTCGGGTATTGTGGTTATACGGTAAAATTGGAATGGTATCGCATCCAGACAACCATCAGTTTTATAAAGGGCTAAGGCTCATGCCTTAACATTTTCATCATCAAAATCATCTGGTGTTCAAGAACACATGTCAAAACATTTCCGTAGAATGACTCATCATTCTAAGGTTTTCATAACCATTTTCACCAAGTGTTCCCATCTAAAGTGATCAAGTTTTATGCTTAGAACTAGCATCTACAAGTGGGGGTAAACACTAATGAGGGGTGGTGAACAAGTGTATCTTATCTAAGTTCAATCTCATGCCTCAGATCATATCAAGATTATCTAACTTAGGCCAAGTTTTATGATCTTTATGCTACCTTCAAATATCTTTCTGAACTCTACAAGTCACTAAGTACAATCCAATAGAAAGTTTTGATAAGGAAATAAAATAACTAAGCTTGCAAATAAAACTAGGATTGGGTATCAAGTGATGTAAGCTTGCAAGTAAAACTTGCATGGTTTAGCTTAGCTTGCTAAGATATTAGTATAAGCTTGCAAGGATTATCTTGCTAAGTTGAAAGTGTTAGCTTGCCTTGAGTAGAGCAGTGGTTGAAGTTCTCCTCGGCTTCTTCCTTGTAATATTCTCCTTCCTCCTCGTATCCTTGGTCGGTACTAGAGTCTATAAATATATACGAGGTACAAAATAACCAAACAATGCTTAACTACTTTGATTTATCACTCCAAGGTTTTCACTCGATGATCTAGCATCATCACAAACATTACAATCCTCCAAGCACTTGTCTTATTTATTTTATTTTGGAAAAGTAATTTATACTCATTGAAAAACTACTTAAGATTTAATATTCTCTAACTAAAACATGGGATCATCTTGACACATGTCATCACCACATATTTCAGTACATGGGAATGTGATTTAAAGTGGTGTCACAATTTAATAAGGTTTAACCTTTTTATTTTAATTAAATAAAGTGACTAGGATTGCCTATGAGGCATTCTTTTATTACTTGTTCATTATTTCTGCAAGTAAACCTAGATATTTTTATATATTCAGAAATATCTAGTAAAATGTGATTTTTGAGAGTTGGAATCAAATCAAAAGCTTTTGTGGTCGAATTTTGAAAAATGTTTGAATGCAGAAAAGCTTCTGCCTTGTTATTTTCACTATAGGTGATCTACAATTCCAAATGAATTGAATCAAACGGGCTAGGATTAGGAATTCCAGTACCTTTATAACAAAATTGGGTTCATGCAATTTGGTTCAGTGAATCGACCTGAGTTTGAAACTAAAATAATAAACCTAAATTAAAACTACTCGGTCACGCGGGAATGTAAATGGGCTGGCCCACGGCACACAGCGCGCGGGTGGGTTTAAGTGGCTGTCCCCACCAGTCAACGATATAGGGGTGCAAAGCGGTACAGGGTGATATGGACCGCACGATCAACATCTAATCGAATGGCTGTGACTTATCGTCTCCGTCGGGCAACGCCGGAAAGACAGAACCCTAGCACGGACAGTGGGGGTCTACGGGGGCTCACCGGGGCTCAGGAGAGGGTCGGCAACGGGGGTGAATGACAAAGTCGATGACGGACGAACCTCTAATCGCTGGCTCCTTTCTTCCTCCTCCGCGATAGACTCTGGCCAAATTACGGCGACCTGCTGCTCATGTTTCTCCGGGAATGAGTGGGGGTGGTTCAGAGAGAGAGAAATTGATCGGGTGTGGCCTCTATTTATAGTACCAAGAGGGGACCGAAGGGCGCGGGTGGAGCTTGTCGTGGTCGTCGACACAGTGGGGTAATGGCATGGGCGACGGTAGGGGGAAGTTCTGTGCTCCCTGGCGAAGATCAACGGCGTGGTCTCGAGGCATGGGGCGGTGCGAGACTGTCGGAATGCTGCGGTGCTCTAGGCGGGTCCGACAGGAATTTTAATTGCGCACCACGGCTACGGGTCGCGCGGCAGCGAACGGGGTTGTCTGGCGGTCTCCTGGGATGGTAGTGATCACGCTTGCACGTGGCAAGGGCGGTGCGCGGTCTGTGGGCACGTGTCGAGTGCGGCGTTCTGACGCGGTCTCGGCATGGCGCAGAGGCATAGGGCGTGACGTTTCTAGAGTGGTCCAGTGGCTGGCAGGGCGTTGGCGTTGGACAGGGCGTGGCGGTGGACGGTGGTCAATGTCCTAGACAAGGTGGCTAGGCTTGGTGCTGCTCCTAGCTTGTTGTCGACCATGGGGTGGCAAGGTGAGGCTCGGCATGCTCACCATTAATGGCAATGGCAAGATCACAGTGATGCTAGAGCTTGATAACTAAGCTAGATGATCTACTAATAGCCTGCTGTGAGCTAGAGAGGGAACAAGGTTGGCCAAATCACTGCTCACTATAGTGTTTGTTGTTTGTTTGATTTGTGTTTGCAAGGTGGTTGATGAAATGGCCGAAAGAGATTTGAATTTGAATTTTTGGTTCAAACTTGGTGGGTGCACTAGTTACATACTAGGTAGTCTCTGGTTAGTTGGAAAGGTCAAGGTGAATAGTTTTGGTTGGTTTTTGAGAATTGGTGATCTTCCCATATGTTAAAGATTCAATTTTTAATTGCCATTTGAACCAAGTTGCCAAATGTTTCTGTAAGTTTGAAAGGTGGGATTGGGTTCACTTTTACTTGGTCTAGCAAGGGGTGAAAATAAATGGAATTGTTTCTGTTTGAAATCTTGGACTAGAAACACTCAAAGTGGCCTAGTGAGCAAGACTGGCAAAAATGACCATTTGCTTGTTTTGTTTGTTTTTGGATTTTCTCTTGATTTGTTTCTGCTTGTAAATGTTTTATATGATGTTGTTTTCATATTTAAACCATTCGTTGCTATTTAGAACAATCACACAAGTCCATTCATGCATTAATACATTCATCACATACACACATACATTCATATGATGTTGATTAACAAAAGTTTTTGTTAACCCTAAATTTGAGTGATTGGAATTTGATAATCATTGTTCAATATTTTTGGGATGTTACAAACCTTCCCTCCTTAATCAAAATCTCATCCTGAGATTAGAGAAAGAAGAAAACTAGGATTTAAAAAGATCGGGAAACTCCATCTTAATGTACTCTTCTCATTCCTAGTTAGCTTCTTCTTGAGTGTGGTTACTCCACTGGATCTTGAGAAACTTAATGCTTTGCATCCTGGTGGTTCTGAAAGCTGCCTCCAAAATACGGATGGGTACTTCGGGATACGTCAGGTCATCGTTGATCTCTATGGTGTGGTGATCAATGTTCTTGAAAACCTCAGTCTTCTCCGGGACTTCTAGGCATTTGCGAAGTAACGATATATGGAACACATTATGTACTGCTGACATTTCCTCTGGCAGTTCCAATTGATACGATACTTCTCCTCGACGATTCGAAATCTTGAAAGGCCTGATATATCTGGGGGCTAACTTTCCTTTGAGCTGGAAAAGTTGCATTCCCTTTAAAGGCGACACTTTGAGATACACAAAATCTCTGATATTAAAAGCAAGGTCTCGACGTCTCCTATCGGCATAACTCTTCTGTCTTGACTGGGAAGTCTTGAGGTGCTCACGGATCTTGTGAACTTTCTCTTCTACTTCTTGTAGGATGCCGGGTCCGAAAATCTGAATCTCTCCCTCTTCCGACCAATTTAAAGGGGTACTGTAACATCCCTAAAATCATGTTTGAAACTCATGCATATCATCCATGCATCCATGATCATATAGAGTTCATTTCAAACAAATCATTTAAAAAACAGGAGTATATGAGCTCATTATTTTATGTGAGCAGCATTTGAAACAAATGCTACTCTCCAATGGGAGATTGTTGATCAAGAAACCAAACTTTGTTATCTTATTGCTCTCAGGTTGTATTGCTAGATTGCTAAGATTTAAACCAAAGTTTCAAAACAAATATGATTTGAAAACCAATTTCAAAACCTTTTCAAACTAGTGCTATGCCACTGCTTATTTTATTTTATTCCAAGTGACCAAGCCAATTCAAAGTGACCACTTGGTTTTATGCCCAGAAATGTGACTGTTAAACAATACAAAAATCCTGAAAAGATTTGAATTCAAATAGATTTTGAAATCATTTGAAATTGGTTCCTGAAATTGAAAACAGAAAAAGAAAAGGAGAAAAGAAATGGAAAAAGGCCAGCGCCACCTATCTAGCCCAACGACGGATCCAGCCCATTAAGCCCACCCGGGTTCCCCCTCTCTCTCTCTCACTCGCAGACGAACCCACCAGGTCACTGACCACACGACCCCACCCCCTCTCTGTTTCACTCGCTGACTGGTGGACCTCGCCAGCTCATCCTCATCTTCCCCAAATCGCGCCCACAACCACGTCGCCGGCCGTTCCCTCCGCCATTCACTGCCGCGTTGATTCCTTGCTTAATTTCCCTTGATACCGCTTGCGATCCTCGCCCCCGCTCTGGCTATAAGACCACCTCCCCCTCGCAGCCATTTCCCCCAACAAAGCCAGACAGAAACGCCCCCAGGCTGCCCACAATCATCCTCGCGCCGCCGCAGACAGAGCTCACTCCGGCGACCAATCCCGGTGAGCCCCGTGCGCCCCTCTCACTCTGGTTCATACGAGCCGCTTCACAACTTCCTTGCGCACCTTCTGACCCCACTGGTTCGTCCTATACTGCCCCAGGTCATCGACTTCGTCAAACGCTGCAAGCTCCCGACGACATCCTCAACTCCGGCGATCAAATTCGGTGAGCCCCTTGTTCCCCTTCACCTCTGATTCACACGATCGTGTTCGCCATAGTCTTGCGCATCTCCTGATGCCATTTGTTCTTGCTTGGGTGACCAGGAGCATCGCCAACGTCGTCGTCCACCTGAGCCCGACGCTGACAGCACCTCCGACGAGCCTGTGCAGTCGTGCCCGTGCGCCCCTTGCCAAGCCGTCGCCAGGTTGAGCATCAGTGCGTTGCTGCGAACCTGGTAAGCTCCTCCGACGACCCTAGAACCCCCTGTAGCGCCGCGCCGCCGTAGACAGAGCTCGCCGCCGCCAGTAGCCACCGCCAGCGCCGCCCATCTATGGTCGTTTGATCCAGGACCGTTGGATCTAGATCCAGCGCGTGCAATTAGATCACTTATCGAAACGTTATGAGTAGATCGGGACCGTGCAGATTAAGTAGATCTAATGGCTCACAGACGCGATCCGACGCGAACCAGTATGCGCCAATCAGGTTATGACGCGTGGCTAGAGTTTAGGTTTAAAAACAGAATTTGAATCTATTAGATGTTTGAATTTGTTTTGGCCATAACTTTTGATCCCCACGTTCAAATTTGACAAATTTTATATCAATGGAATCAGGAGAGCAAGCCCTTTCTAAATATGCAATGTGTTTAATGTTTTGTTTCTGTTAAAATGGTTTTATTTACAGAAACATGTGTAGGGCTATTTTGAGTATATGAATTGTTTGAGTAATGTTTTAAGGTTTAAATAAATGTTGTTTGGCAAGTTTTGAACTTGTTTATGAACCAGTACTGTACACTTGCTTTGTTGAGTTTTAAAAATCATCACATATCATATTGCATGCATTCATATATTTTTGTTTGTATATATTTTGTATGTGATTGTTGTTATGATTTTATGTGTAGATTTTGGTGCCAATAGTGATTGTGATTGTGAGGAGTGTAGCTACTCTCCAAACTACCAAGGCAAGTGGTGCTTCATGATATTTTTATCCCTATGTTTTCTACTAAGCATTAGAAATATTTTGCTAGTCTTGCATGTTATATTTTGCTTATATGCCATGTTGGGAAATCCTAGTAGTTGTAGAATTGCTAGGAAATTTCTAAGTTAAGATGCTTATCTATGCCATGATTAGCCTAGATAGTAGCAACCAAGGGTGGTGAAATATACATGCTATGATAAAAATATTTCTAAGTCTTTGGACTTGTGTTTTGCCTAATAAAACAACTAAGTAAATGAAACACCTGGGTGGAATGGAAGGAATGGTTTATGTTGAGTGGTTACACAAGGCCCATTTCTATGGTTTACCTTGTGTATCTCACTTGTGGAAAGCCACCCAGGAACAAAGAGATTTTAGAGGCCAAATGTTAAGAAGCTTCTAGTGCAGCCACTTGGCAATATGGGCTCTCCCTGGATCACATAGGTTGCTAGAACTTAGCCATTTGGACAGTTGGTGGTAGTGGGATGATAGGTTGGAACGCGTCCATTTGGTCTAAGGGAAGGCTTCTGAAAGGTCCTGTCTTGGTGAAAATCAAGGCTTGTGGGGAAAGTGCACAACCTCTGCAGATGGAAGAATCTAAGTACTTAGCCATGTCCCTGGAAAAGGACAACTTGAGCATCAAGACATGGAAGCTATCAAGAATCTCCTCATCCCAATTTCTAAGTAAAAACTTGTGGGTGAACAAGGGTGAAGGACTCCAATGTCTATTGGTGGTTCCTTGGGAAAAGGTTTGACAAAGAAAAACATAGTGTTTTCAACTAATAGGCAACACCTATTTTGAGCAAAGCAAGCCTAAGCTACACTTAGCCAAATTGCATATAGTATCTAGTCCACCAAAATTATACTAAGGTATCACTTGCCAATACTATTCCAATGTATTGACCCACTGTGGCTGTAACTTGTGATGTTGCAGGTTACTCTGATGAGGATTAGGAGTCATGAGTCTACACTCAACATGTTTGCCTGTGGCACATGAAGATGAAGACTTTTATCTATTTACTTATTTAAACTCTTGTAATAGGCCTGTGGCCATGGAGTTGTAAAGACTATGTTGTCTCTGGAATGACTGTAATAATGACCTTTGTTTCTGTGTACTTCATCTTAAACTGTGAATGCTAGCATTGATCCAGGGACTAGCATTGCAATCAAAGGGATCCTTTTCCTTTATAAAGGAGGGATCTTACAGATGGTATCAGAGCACTGTGTTGCCTGTAGGATTATGACCCTAGGATTGGAAACCACTAAGGAAAAATTTTCAACAACTTCTACACTTGTCTATTCTTCTCGTAAACTTTTCTAATCTTCTTTCTCATCTCTATTTGTAGATGAACTCCATCAATGAAGCCATAAGGAAGGGAACACTCATGACAATGACTTTGGATTGTGAGACAGAGTTTCCCAAGGTTCTCAAGGACCTCATGGTTGCAATGGAAATACATGGTGCAACTGTGTACAAAGGTTTTCCTGTGATGGATGAAGGAGTTGAGTACTGGTGGGTGCAACTTCACTTGTATAAAAACAAGGAAGACAACCACAAGGAATCAGGATTCTGCATGTTCACCAATTCAGTGGTGCACACTACATTCTTTGAATCAGCAAGGGATGCAGCTTGGAGGACTATCAAAGAACTTGGTGATAGGGTCAAGTGCAGAATGCTCAACATCCAGAATGACCTAAAGGAAGAGAAGAAACATACAAAAGAGTTGGAGGCTACCAACCAAACCTTAAGAGGAGACATTATAGACTTAGTGATGGAGTCATGTGCTCAAGATAGAGTGATTGCTTCTAGAAATATTGTGTTAGCCAACATATCTAGTGAAATAGGATTGTAAGCGTACTTCGTTAGTTGGACCACCACTTATCACCTTATTTTCCAAATGTTGCTAAAAAATAAGTTGAACCTTGGATGTTGTAATGGATTCATGTATGCCATGACTTGTGTGTTTTGATTTCCAAAGATATGCATGTGATGCTTGGCCTTGTGTTTTATCCTAAATTGTGTTATTTCTAACTTTTTCTATCTTATAAATAGATGCCTAATGTTACCATCAGCACTGTTGAGGAGTTCCAGGGAACTCGCTTTGGCCCTCGTATTATTGAGCTTACTAGTTTGCTCAATCTCCCTCTTCCTACCATCATGGTGCTTACCCTCACCAAGTTTGAGAGGAAAGACCTTTGGGGTTTCAAGGTCAATCAGCCCGGACGCCAGACTGAGCCTACCACGGAGGCTATCATCTTCAAGCTCATGCACGATGACAAGGAGAGAGGCCTTGAGGTAGTCATGCAGGATCTGATAGGACGTCTGCTAGGGAGACACTCGACAAGTTAGAGGTACTCACTTCCACGTCTTCGGTAGACGTGATGAGGATGGAGAGGCCATCGACTTCGAGGACACTTCGAGGGAGACAGCGGAGCCAATTCGTCTATACCTCCAGGACTTAGAGGCTCTCATTAGGCACGTGGACACTGATAGGACCAACGTCATGCTCAACAATGACGAACTCTAGGTGCAGCTTCGTGAGAAGGACAAGCTCTTCGCGGAGCAAGATGAGATAGTCAAGGAGATGGAGGCAAAGTTCGAGAACCAGGACAGAAAGTTCAAGAGTCAAGAGAGGCGAGTCCAAGATAGGAACAAGAGGATTCGGGACATGACTGAAGAACTGCAGGCCAAGGACTTCGAGCTCGAGCATCAGCAGACGGTGATTGAGAGGCTTCATTCTCAGAAGAGGGCTCTCAAAGCCAAAGCAGAGACCTTGACCGCCAATGTCGAGGAATACAAGACCGCTATGGAGAATTCAGGTCTTACCTTTGTTGAGGAGGAGGTTGATGCCGAGGAGTAGAGTTGACTACTCATTTATCATTTATTTATCATACTTTATTTGTGTCACAATGACCATCCAACATGTGGATGGCTTGTTATTGGTGTGATTACTTTGCAAACTTGTCGTTTTTGTTGTTGAACTATTATTATGATGCATGTTTTGTGATTGTTTATGTGATGTATTGTGCATGAAAGCATCTATGGGTATCTCATTCTTATCTCTATTGAAAAAACCACAGATGCCTCCCCGTCGTGCCAATCCCAACCCCAACAACTACAACAACATCACTCCTGAGATGCAGCAAATGATGACAACTCAGACTCAGCTGATGCAAATGTTGACGATGTTCATCCAGAACCAAAACAACAACAACAACAACAACAACAACAACAACAACAATAACAACAATAACAACAACAACAACAACCCACCGGGTTTTGACATGCTTACCAGGTTCTTGAGGTTGAGGCCAGCAAAGTTCTCAGGAACAACTGATCCTATGGTGGCCAATGATTGGCTACACTCTGTAAACAAGGACTTGGTAACTGTGGGCTGTACTGATGCAGAAAAAGTCAGATTTGCAGCACATTTGCTGGAAGGACCAGCCGCCACTTGGTGGGATAACTTCCAGATCACCACTCACATAGAAGATGTGACATGGGCTATCTTTGAGGATGGATTTTGTACTGCTCATATCTCATCTGGAGTGATGAGTCTGAAAAAGAAAGAGTTCCATAATCTGAAGCAGCGCCACCGCAGCGTGGCTGAATATATTGAGGAGTTCAACAATCTGGCGCGTTATGCACCAGACGAGGTTGACACTGATGCTAAGAGGAAGGAAAAGTTCCTTGAAGGGTTGAATGATGAACTGAACCTGTAGTTAGCTGTGGCTTATGTTCCCACATACTAGTCTCTTTGTGATAAGGCTGCTATTTTGGAGAACAAAATGAAACAGGTTGAAAGCAGGAAGAGAAAGCACTCATACAAACACAGCTCGGGATCGTCTCACAAACGTTCCCATTATGATGATAGTGGAAGCTCAGGATCCCACAAGCATGGGAAATTCAACAAGCACCACAACCACAACCGTCATCAAGACAACAAGCATCACCGTAGTCATGACAATGACAAGTACAAGAACCACAAGGGTGGATATAAGAGCCACCACAGTGGTAGTGGAAGTGGCAGTGGAATCCAGCCTGTCAAGAGGGATATTAGTCAGGTTGAGTGCTTCAAGTGCAAGAAGATGGGGCATTATGCAAATGAGTGCCCAGAAAATAAAGTTGAAGGACCCAACAAGCCCAACCCTTTTCAGAAGGGACAAGTGAACCACATCAATGTGGAGGAAATCTATGAGGAGCCTGATGCTGTTGCTGGTAAGTTCAAACTCAATTCTGTTCCAGCATTTGTTCTCTTTGATACTGGTGCATCTCATTAATTCATATCAAGAGAATTTGTTGAAAGAAGTGAACTACCGGTAGAAACTATTGGGTGTCCTATAAAAGTAAGTTCTCCTGGCGGAGAAATGATAGTGAATTCAGGGTGTCATGATCTAGTCATAGAGTTTGGGAAGTATAAGTTTCCCGTTAACTTGATAATCCTAAACTCCCAAGGATTGGATGTCATTTTGGGAATGGACTGGATGACTAAGCACAAGGGAGTGATAGATTGTGCCAACCATACTGTCTCACTTACAACTCCAGAAAATAAAAGGATCAGATTCAAGACCAACTTTGAAGCAAGAAGGAGTATGCTAAATTCTCTTAAGGGGGTTAGCATAGGCAGTGTGCCAATTGTGAGTGAATATCCGGATGTGTTTCCCGAAGAATTGCCGGGAATGCCACCATATAGAGATGTGGAGTTTCTTATTGATTTGCTACCAGGATCTGGACCAATAGCAAAGAGACCATACAAGATGTCAGTTGATGAACTGAAAGAACTCAAGAAACAACTTGGAGAACAGTTGCAGAAAGGATTTATTCAACCAAGTTCTTCATCTTGGGGAGCCCCAGTTTTGTTTGTGGAAGAAAGATAGAAGTCAAAGGTTATGCATAGATTAGCGTTCACTCAATGAGGTGACTATCAAGAACAAATACCCTTTGCCTAGAATCAATGACTTGTTTGATCAGCTAGAAGGAGCATGTGTGTTCTAAAAAATTGATCTTCGGTCAGGTTATTTCCAACTCAAGATAAGGGAACAATAAATACCTAAGACAGCTTTCACCACAAGGTATGGATTGTATGAGTATACAGTGATGCCATTTGGTTTAACCAATGCACCATCATACTTTATGAATATGATGAACAAGGTGTTCATGGAATTCCTTGATAAGTTTGTTGTCGTTTTCATCGATGACATTTTAGTCTACTCCAAGAGCAAAGAAGAGCATGAGGACATTTTCGTTTGATACTTGAGAAGCTTAGAGAGCATAAACTGTATGCCAAATTCAGCAAGTGTGAATTTTGGCTAAATGAAGTTGGATTTCTAGGACATGTTGTGTCAGGAGATGGTGTAGCAGTTGATCCTGCTAAAGTTTCAGCTGTAACTAAATGGGAATCTCCCAAGTCAGTGAAAGAAGTTCGTAGTTTCCTTGGCTTAGCAGGTTACTACAGAAGGTTCATTGAGAATTTCTCCAAGGTAGCTAAGCCTATGACAGAATTGCTAAAGAAAGACAAGAAATTTGCCTGGTCTGAAGGATGTGAACTTAGCTTTCAGGAATTGAAGAAGAGACTTGTGACATCACCAGTCTTATGTTTGCCAGACTTGGAAAAAGATTTTCAGGTTTATTGTGATGCATCTCATCATGGATTAGGTGCATTACTTATGCAAGAAGGGAAAGTTGTGGCTTATGCCTCGAGACAACTCAAAACTCATGAAGTGAACTATCCTACTCATGATTTAGAGTTAGCCTCTGTTGTCCATGCACTCAAAACATGGAGACATTATCTTTTGGGAAAGCATTGTGAAGTGTTCACCGATCACAAGAGTTTGAAGTATATCTTCACCCAGAAAGAAATTAACATGAGACAAAGAAGATGGCTAGAACTCATCAAGGACTATGACTTAAGTTTGCAATACCACCCCGGTAAAGCAAATGTTGTAGCGGATGCTCTAAGCCGCAAAGTTTTTGTGAATGGCCTTACTAAAGGAGAATTGCCTGATGATTTGTGTGCCCAATTTAGAGATCTCAGATTGGAGATTGTGCCTGAAGGACATCTCATGTCTTTGGATGTTCAACCCACTTTGTTGGACAAGATCAAAGAAGCCCAGAAGATTGATAAGGAAATTGAAGAAATTAAGGAAAATATTGGCAAAGGAAAAGCCAAAGGATTCCATGAAGATGAACAGGGTACTTTATGGCATGGGAAACGTATCTGTGTTCCACAAGATCCGGAGCTTCGGAAACTGATTTTGCAAGAAGCACACAACTCACCGTATTCCATTCATCCGGGTAACACCAAAATGTACATGAATATGAAGGAAAGATTTTGGTGGAATAATCTCAAGAAGGACATCGCCGAACATATTGCTTTGTGTGATGTGTGTAGTAGAGTGAAAGCGGAACATCAGAAACCAGCCGGTTTGCTTCAACCACTACCTATTCCTGATTGGAAGTGGGACAAGATTGGTATGGATTTCATTACCGGATTACCAAGGAACCGGTCAGGATACGATTCTATCTGGGTAGTAGTGGATCGCCTAACTAAAGTGGCTCATTTCACACCCGTGAAGACAACCTATACAAGTGCTAAGTTGGCCAAGATCTATATGAGTAGAATTGTGTGTCTACATGGAGTGCCCAAGAGTATTGTGTCTGATAGGGGAACTCAATTCACTTCTCATTTTTGGAGACAATTGCATGAGTCATTGGGAACGAGGTTGGAATTCAGCACTGCTTTTCATCCTCAAACTGATGGACAGACAGAAAGGACTAATCAGATTCTTGAAGACATGTTGAGGGCATGTACCCTAGACTATGGAGCCAGTTGGGATGAAAGTCTGCCTTACGCAGAATTTTCTTATAACAACAGCTATCAAGCCAGTATTGAGATGGCGCCATTTGAATTTCTCTATGGGAGAAAGTGTACCACCCCATTACTATGGAATGGAGTGGGAGAAAGAAGTCTGTTCCGACCAGAACTAATCAAGGAAGCCGAATAGAAAGTCAAGCTGGTTAAGGACAGATTGAAGATAGCACAGTCCCGACAGAAAATCTACGCAGATCCTAAGCGTAGAGAAGTCACCTACGAAGTTGGTGATAGAGCTTATCTTAGAGTGTCACCACTTCGTGGAGTGAAGAGGTTCGGAATCAAAGGAAAGTTGGCCCCAAGATATGTTGGACCATTCAAGATTCTGAGTCCAAAGGAGAAGTAGCATATGAGATAGAATTGCCAGAGTCTTTATCAGCTGTTCATAATGTGTTTCATGTGAGTCAGCTTAAGAAATGTCATCCAGAAATGGAAGAAACTTCTTTAAAGGATACTATACCTTTAGAAGAGGTTCAGTTGGAAAGTGACCTCACTTATGAGGAGAAACCTATCAAGATTCTTGAGACTGCTGAAAGAGTCACACGGACTAAGACTATCAAGTTTTGCAAAGTTCAGTGGAACCATCATTCCGAAGAGGAAGCAACATGGGAAAGAGAAGATGATCTTCGTAAAGACCACCCTCACCTATTTGCTAGCCAATCCGAATCTCAAGGGCGAGATTCACCTTAAGGGGGTTAGATTTGTAACATCCCTAAAATCATGTTTCAAACTCATGCATATCAACCATGCATCCATGATCATATAGAGTTCATTTCAAACAAATCATTTCAAAAACATGAGCATATGAGCTCATTATTTTATGTGAGCAGCATTTGAATCAAATGCTACTCTCCAATGGGAGATTGTTGATCAAGAAACCAAACTTTGTTGTCTTATTGCTCTCAGGTTGTATTGCTAGATTGCTAAGATTTAAACCAAAGTTTCAAAACAAATATGATTTGAAAGCCAATTTCAAAACCTATTCAAACTAGTGCTATGCCACTTCTTATTTTATTTTATTCCAAGTGACCAAGCCAATTCAAAGTGACCACTCGGTTTTATGCCCAGAAATGTGACTGTTGCACACTACAAAAATCCTGAAAATATTTGAATTCAAATAGATTTTGAAATCATTTGAAATTGGTTCCTGAAATTGAAAACAGAAAAAGAAAAGGAGAAAAGAAATGGAAACAAGGCCAGCGCCACCTATCTAGCCCAACGACGGATCCAGCCCATTAAGCCCACCCGGGTTCCCCCTCTCTCTCTCTCACTCGCAGACGAACCCACCAGGTCATAGACCACACGACCCCACCCCCTCTCTGTTTCACTCGCTGACTGGTGGACCTCACCAGCTCATCCTCATCTTCCCCAAATCGTGCCCACGACCACGTCGCCGGCCGTTCCCTCCGCCATTCACTGCCGCATTGATTCCTCGCTTAATTTCCCTTGATACCGCGCGCGATCCTCGCCCCCGCTCTCGCTATAAGACCACCTCCCCCTCGCGGCCATTCCCCCAACAAAGCCAGACAGAAACGCCCCCAGGTTGCCCGCAATCATCCTTGCGCCGCCGCAGACAGAGCTCACTCTGGCGACCAATCCCGGTGAGCCCCGTGCACCCCTCTCCCTCTGGTTCATACGAGCTGCTTCACAACTTCCTTGCGCACCTTCTGACCCCACTAGTTCGTCCTATACTGCCCCAGGTCGTCGACTTCGTCAAACGCTGCAAGCTCCCGACGACATCCTCAACTCCGGCGATCAAATTCGGTGAGCCCCTTGTTCCCCTTCACCTCTGATTCACACGATCGTGTTCGCCGTAGTCTTGCACATCTCCTGATGCCATTTGTTCTTGCTAGGGTGACCAGGAGCGTCGCCAACGTCGTCGTCCACCCGAGCCCGACGCTGACAGCAGCTCCGACGAGCCCGTGCAGCCGTGCCCTTGCGCCCCTTGCCAAGCCGTCGCCAGGTTGAGCATCAGTGCGTCGCTGCGAACCTGGTAAGCGCCTCCGACGACCCTAGAACCCCCTGTAGCGCCACGCCGCCATAGACAGAGCTCGCCGCCACTAATAGCCACCGCCAGCGCCGCCCATCTGTGGTCATTTGATCCAGGACCGTTGGATCTAGATCCAGCGCGTGAAATTAGATCACTTATCGAAACGTTATGAGTAGATATGGACCGTGCAGATTAAGTAGATCTAACGGCTCACAGACGCAATCCGACACGAACCGGTACGCGCCAATCAGGTTATGACGCGTGGCTAGAGTTTAGGTTTAAAAACAGAATTTGAATCTATTAGATGTTTGAATTTGTTTTGGCCATAACTTTTGATCCCCATGTTCAAATTTGACAAATTTTATATCAATGGAATCAGGAGAGCAAGCCCTTTCTAAATATGCAATGTGTTCAATGTTTTGTTTCTGTTAAAATGGTTTTATTTACAGAAACATGTGTAGGGCTATTTTGAGTATATGAATTGTTTGAGTAATGTTTTAAGGTTTAAATAAATGTTGTTTGGCAAGTTTTGAACTTGTTTATGAACCAGTACTGTACACTTGCTTTGTTGAGTATTAAAAATCATCACATATCATATTGCATGCATTCATATATTTTTTTTTGTATATATTTTGTATGTGATTGTTGCTATGATTTTATGTGTAGATTTTGGTGCCAATAGAGATTGTGATTGTGAGGAGTGTAGCTACTCTCCAAACTACCAAGGCAAGTGGTGCTTCATGATATTTTTATCCCTATGTTTTCTACTAAGCATTAGAAATATTTTTCTAGTCTTGCATGTTATATTTTGCTTATATGCCATGTTGGGAAATCCTAGTAGTTGTAGAATTGCTAGGAAATTTCTAAGTTAAGATGCTTATCTATGCCATGCTTAGCCTATCTAGTAGCAACCAAGGGTGGTGAAATATACATGCTATGATAAAAATATTTCTAAGTCTTTGGACTTGTGTTTTGCCTAATAAAACAACTTTAAGGTTCCCAACCTTTAATAAGGTAGAGTCCCCTGTGTTTACAATGCTAGTCCCTGGAATAGCTAGCATCCACAGTTAAGATGTAATATCAAGAAACAAAGGTCACAATACAACTTTATAACTAGGAATAACATAATTTTATTACATCTTACATAGCTCATTTGGCTATTACATTACATTGCAGCAGAATATCTATAAGCATGGGGTCCTTCATCTTCAAAATGCCACAGGCAAACATGTTGGTTGTAGACTTGTAATCCTAATCAATCAACTTCACTAATATCAAACAAACCTGCAACATAACAAGTTACAGCCACAAGGGTCAATACATTTGAATTGTATTGGCAAGTGATACTATGGTAGTATAGTGGAGTCTATCATCTATATGCATTTGGCTAAGTGGATCTTAGGCTTGCATTGCTCAAAATAGATTTTCCTTATCATTTGAAAACACTAAGTTTTTGCTTGACAAAATAATCTTTCCCAAGGCATCTCCCAATCAAAGATTGAAGATCCTTTAACCCTTGTTCAACCACAAGTTTTTAACTTAGAAATTTGGATGATAGATTCCATGTCTTGATGCTCAAATTGTCCTTTACCAGGGACATGGCTAAGTACTTAGATTTTACACTCTGCAGAGGTGGTGCACTTTCCCCACAAGACATGGTTTCACCAAGACAAGATCTTTTAGAAGCCTTTCCTTAGACCAAATGGACGAGCTCCAACCTATCATTCCCACTACCACCAACTGTCCAGATGGCTAAGTTCTAGCAACCTATATGATCCAGGCAGAGCCCATAATGCCAAGTGGTTGCACTTGAAGCTTCTCAACATTTGACATCTCAAATCTCTTTGTTCCTGGGTGGCAATCCAAAGTGTGATACACAAGGTAAACCATAGCCATGGGCCTTGTGTAACCACTCAATCAAAAACCACCAAGCAATTACCATTCAACCCAGGTGATTCATTAACTTAGTTGTTTTATTAAACAAAAACACAAGTCCTCAGACTTAGAAATTTTTCCATAGTATGAATGTATATTCCACCCTTGTTTTCTATTAGCTAAGCTAAGATTGATAGTAGTAGGAATCTTAACTTAGGAAATTTTCTACTAAGATTTCATCTACTAGGATTTCCCATAGCATGGTTTATACTTAGCAAAAATTCCATGCAAGTTTTATTTAGAAAAAATCACTAATGCATAGTGAAAGTAATGGGACAAAAGTATGAAGCATCACTTTCCTTTTTGGTAGAGGGTATAAGTTCGCTCCTTGTCCTTGCAACAATCACACTCTTCAAGTCACTACAATTCAATCAAGCAAGGCACAATCTCAATCTACCAATCAAGCAAAACATCACATAAAATCATATAAACAAGATAATGCATGCAAGCATGCCAAGGATTGTTTTATTTGGAAAAGTGGTTCCTAATGGGTCTTAAACATTTGAAAACACCTAATGGTCATTTTATAAACTAGCAAAGTTATTTGCAAAAGATTTCACTTCATAAACCATTTTCAAAACAAGGTATCATTTTATGTGGTGTAGAAATGTTTTTACTAAGGCATTAATCTATAGGATTCACAAAATGTGTTTTCAAACTATAAAACTTGGTGTTTGGGGTTAGAGAGTTTAAAACAAAACATTTTCCAAAGGTTTTCTTCCAAAACCATTTTTAATAAATAAACCATATTTTTATTTGACTAGAATTGGTTTTAAATCCAAAATTCATTCTTTTGCATCACCAAATATATTTTTGAAATCACAAAGTGATTCCTAGGGTCTGTAGGTTCAAAACACACCATTTGCAAAATATTTTATCCCCAAAAACATTTTAGAATAATTTTTACATCCTAAACAAGCATACAAATGTTTCTGCAAGAACAAACAATTTATCAGAAACTTTTTACTAAACAAATGGCATGGTTGGCTAGGGCTTGTTCCACTGATTCCATTGATATAAAATTTGCAAATTTTGAACGTGTGGATCAAAAGTTATGAGGTTTACAAATTTGCATCTAAATCAGATTCTAAAATCAGTTTTAAATCATCTGGTGCCACGCGGCACGTTTCCATTGGTCAGTACCACTTCACGTGGATTGAGCGATGCAGGCCGTTGGATCTAACTGACATCGCACGACGCAGGTTCATTCTTACCCCTTCGGTTAGTCAAACTATCCAAACCATCAGATGCAAATTTAACGGCTCCTATCGCCTTGACCAAATAGCAGCGGCGCTGGCGGCGACTATGCGGCGGCGGCGCTCTGGCGGCAAGGTTGCCGGCGATACAGGAAGCAAGGTGGATGGGGAATAAGCTCACCGGGTTCGCTGGTTCGTGCTGATGCTCAACGTAGTCTTCACAAGGTCAGGGGCGCACGGGTTCGTCTTTAATCTCTCGCCGGAGTTGCTGCGAGCGGCGAGTGCGCTCAGGCGTCGCTGGGATGTTGCTACAGAGCACGGGAGAGGGAACAGAGGTTGCGGTTAGCTTCGTACGCGAGTCACTGACAAGCGAGCATCAACGAGAGGAAAGGGGGTGGTCAGATTCTACCTGGAGGTCTCGCTGGAGTAGCAAACAGACGGTGGCGGCGCTTGGAGTCGTCGCTGTCGAGGCTCAGAGGCGCGCGCGAGAGAGCTGCGGATGCAGAAAGATGCGCCAGGGCCTGGGGAACTTGCCCGTGTGCTCGGGGAGGTAAGGGGCGGCAAGGTCCGGCCGAAATCGATGACGGAGCTCGTCGGAGTCAGCGGTGTTCAGAGAGGAATTAGGGTGACCTGGGGGCGTGCTAAGGTGGGGCGACTGGGGGGAAATGGAGAGGGGGCGTGGGCGTTTAAGTGTGAGTGATCACAGCGAGTAATGGCTACGGCGTTAAGGCGAATTTAAGCCGTGGAATCACAGCCAGAAACGGCGTTAAGGGGAGGAAGAACAGGTCGTGGGTTGACGACGAGGTGAGCTGGCGGTGGGGCCTGCTCGTCAGCGAAAGAAAGAGAGTGGAGGTGGGGGCCAGTGTTCAGTGACTGCGCGGGTTCTTTCTGCGGTAAGGAAAACGCTTCGGGGGCGAGGGGGTTAGGTGGGCTGGACTGGCTTAGTGGGCCAGGTTGGGTTGGGTCGACCTTGCTCTTATTTTTTTTTCTGTTATGAATCTTTTTCCTTTTTCCAAATCAATTTATGTTTTGAAATTCAAATCACAATTCAAACAACCAAATCAAATAAACTTCCACTAAACTTTATATTGAGTTTAGCTCTGTTTAACAACACAAATCAAAGTCCAAAACAAAATAATATTTTTAATCTTTTTAGGATCCATTTATTAATTAAATAAAATGGACCTTAGTTATTAAATCAAATAGGGTTTGATTTATTTAAAACCTCCATTTGATATCTAAAATAATAACAAAAACAAATCAGTAGGTTTTTTTTTGAAAATATAAAATACTTGGAAAACTTATTTAAAATAAATTAATAAGTTTTAGTGTTTTATTAAAATGGAAAAGCCTTTACTTAAATAAAATTTGGATATTAATAAACACTCATTATTTGATTTAAATAAACCTTTACTCTTTCAATCAAAGCAAAACATTTTATTTCAAAAGCTTGGCCAAGGTTTAATTTGGCTTTATAAAAATAGTCTTTATTTAAATTCTACCCTTTTCATTTGAAAACCAAATCTTTTTATTAAAATATGCAAAAATAGAATTCCAAATATTTTTAACTTTATTGTTTATTTATATTTTTAAATTCCCTTTAGGATTTTATTTGATCCAAATAGGTTTTGAAAGTTTCTAATTGGATTCAAAAAGTTTCTTCTCACCCTGAAAATCAACAAAGTTTTATTTTATTCATTTATTTTTCACATTACAAGATTTGGAAAATCTTGGGATGTGACAGGCTATCACCCTTAAAATAAATCTCGTCCCGAGATTTGGGGAGGCTAGGGGTTACAAGTTGGCTCAAAGCATCTAGGGTACTACCACCCTTAAAAATTTTCCAACTAGTTTACATCTTGGCTTGCTTGGGATCTTGATGTAACTTTCCTGCATAGTGGCCTAGCTCTTTGCATTTGAAACATGTGATAAGGTTGAGGTCTTGAGGTGGCTTCTCTGGACAATATGATGCAAAATGTCCTAACTCTTTGCAGTGGTTGCACATCACTTGGCTAATATCCTTCCTTATCTTGGGTTTCACTAGCTTTTGTTTGTCTTCTTGACTCTTCTTCTTTTCTGGGCATTCACTGGCATAGTGTCCCATCTCTTTGCAATTCTAACATTGCAACTGGCTTTTGTCCTTCTTCTTCTTTTTGGGTCTCTCCAAAGCTAGGAGTTCTTCTAGTTCATGCTCTTCATATCTCACTTCAAAGGTGGGAAATCTTTCTCTCTTCTTGGGGCAGTTACTAGAGATATGACTTTCTTCTTCACAATTAGGGCATTGATCTTCATGCTCCTTGGATGTATGATCCTTGTCTCCACAAATATTGCAATCTTGGGTTCCTTCTAGAATAACACCTTTGTCATCCTTGTTGTCATTAGCTCTTTGGGAAAAGTTTTCTCCCATGTTGATCATTTTAGTAACCAATCCTTGCAACAATTGGGATTGAATTTTCAAAATCCTTTGTATGGCTGGATCTAGTCCATTGTTGTTGGCTAAAAGCCGAGTTGTCATTTGGCTCAACTGGTTTTGGTTTCCTATAAGTTCTCTCATGTTGTCCTCTTGGTTGTTGTTGATGTCATCAACCTTGATGTTGGAGTCTCTTGGAGTAGTCATCTGTTTGGGTTGAATTGAGATTAGAATAGGTAAAATATCTCTAAGGATTCTAATCACACACATCACAATTCACACAAGCAATATGCAAGCAATCACAAACAAACATTCCACTCAAACAACAAGTTTCAAGCATATTTTTAGGCAACTAAAAATATTTTTGTTACACCACATAAGTTGGTAGGTTTGACTTAAACTAAATATGGTGGTCCATCTATATGGTTCACTTGAGATCCTTCCATCCTTCTTGGTTGATTCTTCTTGCTTGAGATCATGGTTTCCTTGAGAAAAACTATGGGTCACAAAAACTTCAAAGGTGATGTTGGCTCCTTCTTAGTCTCCAAATCTTGAGTAATATTCCTTATCTCACTTGTCCTTAGTGATATCCAAGGTTGAGGTCCTTGGTGAGAATGCTGAAGATGTTGAAGTCATTAGAGTTGAAGAAGTTGAAGTCATTAGAGTTGATGAAGTTGAAGTCATTAGAGTTGATGAAGTCCTTAGCTCATGGTGAAGTCTTTGGCCATGGGGTAGGTTTGTCCATCAAGTTTGAAATAGAAGAGATGTAGAATCAAAACCATAATGGTTGAGGAAAGAGTTTACAAGATTGTTTGTAAATAAGTTTTGGAACAAATACAACTCCTATTTTTCTAAGGGGTTTTGTCCAATCCTAGGGTTACAATTCCTACAGGCAACACAATGCTCTGATACCATCTGTAAGGTTCCCAACCTTTAATAAGGTAGAGTCCCCTGTGTTTACAATGCTAGTCCCTGGATCAATAGCTAGCATCCATAGTTAAGATGTAATATCAAGAAACAAAGGTCATAATACAACTTTATAACCAGGAATAACATAATTTTATTACATATTACATAGCTCATTTGGCTATTACATTACATTGCAGCAGAATATCTATAAGCATGGGGTCCTTCATCTTCAAAGTGCCATAGGCAAACATGTTGGTTGTAGACTTGTAATCCTAATCAATCAACTTCACTAATATCAAACAAACCTGCAACATAACAAGTTATAGCCACAAGGGTCAATACATTAGAATTCTATTGGCAAGTGATACTATGGTAGTATAGTGGAGTCTATCATCTATATGCATTTGGCTAAGTGGAGCTTAGGCTTGCATTGCTCAAAATAGATTTTCCTTATCATTTGAAAACACTAAGTTTTTGCTTGACAAAATAATCTTTCCCAAGGCATCTCCCAATCAAAGATTGAAGATCCTTTAACCCTTGTTCAACCACAAGTTTTTAACTTAGAAATTTGGATGATAGATTCCATGTCTTGATGCTCAAATTGTCCTTTACCAGGGACATGGCTAAGTACTTAGATTTTACACTCCGCAGAGGTGGTGCACTTTCCCCACAAGACTTGGTTTCACCAAGACAAGATCTTTCAGAAGCCTTTCCTTAGACCAAATGGACGCGCTCCAACCTATCATTCCCACTACCACCAACTGTCCAGATGGCTAAGTTCTAGCAACCTATATGATCCAGGCAGAGCCCATAATGCCAAGTGGTTGCACTTGAAGCTTCTCAACATTTGACATCTCAAATCTATTTGTTCCTGGGTGGCAATCCACAAGTGTGATACACAAGGTAAACCATAGCCATGGGCCTTGTGTAACCACTCAATCAAAAACCACCAAGCAATTACCATTCAACCCAGGTGATTCATTAACTTAGTTGTTTTATTAAACAAAAACACAAGTCCTCAGACTTAGAAATTTTTCCATAGTATGAATGTATATTCCACCCTTGTTTTCTATTAGATAAGCTAAGATTGATAGTAGTAGGAATCTTAACTTAGGAAATTTTCTACTAAGGTTTCATCTACTAGGATTTCCCATAGCATGGTTTATACTTAGCAAAAATTCCATGCAAGTTTTATTTAGAAAAATCACTAATGCATAGTGAAAGTAATGGGACAAAAGTATGAAGCATCACTTGCCTTTTTGGTTGAGGGTATAAGTTCACTCCTTGTCCTTGCAACAATCACACTCTTCAAGTCACTACAATTCAATCAAGCAAGGCACAATCTCAATCTACCAATCAAGCAAAACATCACATAAAATCATATAAACAAGATAATGCATGCAAGCATGCCAAGGATTGTTTTATTTGGAAAGTGGTTCCTAATGGGTCTTAAACATTTGAAAACACCTAATGGTCATTTTATAACGTGGCAAAGTTATTTGCAAAAGATTTCGCTTCATAAACCATTTTCAAAACAAGGTATCATTTTATGTGGTGTAGAAATGTTTTTACTAAGGCATTAATCTATAGGATTCACAAAATGTGTTTTCAAACTATAAAACTTGGTGTTTGGGGTTAGAGAGTTTAAAACAAAACATTTTACAAAGGTTTTCTTCCAAAACCATTTTTAATAAATAAACCATATTTTTATTTGACTAGAATTGGTTTTAAATCCAAAATTCATTCTTTTGCATCACCAAACATATTTTTGAAATCACAAAGTGATTCCTAGGGTCAGTAGGTTCAAAACACACCATTTGCAAAAGATTTTATCCCCAAAAACATTTTAGAATAATTTTTACATCCTAAACAAGCATACAAATGTTTCTGCAAGAACAAACAATTTATCAGAAACTTTTTACTAAACAAATGGCATGGTTGGCTAGGGCTTGTTCCACTGATTCCATTGATATAAAATTTGCAAATTTTGAACGTGTGGATCAAAAGTTATGAGGTTTACAAATTTGCATCTAAATCAGATTCTAAAATCTATTTTAAATCATCTGGTGCCACGCAACACGTTTCCATTGGTCAGTATCGCTTCGCGTGGATCGAGCGATGCAGGCCGTTGGATCTAACTGACATCGCACGGCGCAGGTTCATTCTTACCCCTTCGGTTAGTCAATCTATCCAAACCATCAGATGCAAATCTAACGGTTCCTATCGCCTTGACCAAATAGCAGCGGCGCTGGCGGCGACTATGCGGCGGCGGTGCTCTGGCGGCAAGGTTGCCGGCGATACAGGAAGCAAGGTGGATGGGGAATAAGCTCACCGGGTTCGCTGGTTCGTGCTGATGCTCAACGTAGTCTTCACAAGGTCAGGGGCGCACGGGTTCGTCTTTAATCTCTCGCCGAAGTTGCTGCGAGCGGCGGGTGCGGTCAGGCGTCGCTGGGGATGTTGCTACAGAGCACGGGAGAGGGAACAGAGGTTGCGGTTAGCTTCGTACGCGAGTCACTGACAAGCGAGCATCAACGAGAGGAAAGGGGGTGGTCAGATTCTACCTGGAGGTCTCGCCGGAGTAGCAAACAGACGGTGGCGGCGCTTGGAGTCGTCGCTGTCGAGGCTCAGAGGCGCGCGTGAGCGAGCTGCGGATGCAGAAAGATGCGCCAGGGCCTGGGGAACTTGCCCGTGTGCTCGGGGAGGTAAGGGGCGGCAAGGTTCGACTGGAATCGATGACGGAGCTCGTGGGAGTCAGCGGTGTTCGGAGAGGAATTAGGGCGGCCTGGGGGCTTGCTAAGGTGGGGCGACTGGGGGGAAATGGAGAGGGGGCGTGGGCGTTTAAGTGTACGTGATCACAGCGAGTAATGGCTACGGCGTTAAGGCGAATTTAAGCCGTGGAATCACAGCCAGAAACGGCGTCAAGGGGAGGAAGAACAGGTCGTGGGTTGACGACGAGGTGAGCTGGCGGTGGGGCCTGCTCGTCAGCGAAAGAAAGAGAGTGGAGGTGGGGGCCAGTGTTCAGTGACTGCGCGGGTTCTTTCTGCGGTAAGGAAAACGCTTCGGGGGCGAGGGGGTTAGGTGGGCTGGACTGGGCTTAGTGGGCCAGGTTGGGTCGACCTTGCTCTTATTTTTTTTCTGTTCTGAATCTTTTTCCTTTTTCCAAATCAATTTCTGTTTTGAAATTCAAATCACAATTCAAACAACCAAATCAAATAAACTTCCACTAAACTTTATATTGAGTTTAGCTCTGTTTAACAACACAAATCAAAGTCCAAAACAAAATAATATTTTTAATCTTTTTAGGATCCATTTATTAATTAAATAAAATGGACCTTAGGTATTAAATCAAATAGGGTTTGATTTATTT
Source organism: Avena sativa (assembly GCA_916181665.1). Taxonomy (NCBI): domain Eukaryota; kingdom Viridiplantae; phylum Streptophyta; class Magnoliopsida; order Poales; family Poaceae; genus Avena; species Avena sativa. Next base: position 312,297,989 of record OV702295.1, on the reverse strand, counting down.
AAAACCTCCATTTGGTATCTAAAATAATAACAAAAACAAATCAGTAGGTTTTTTTTTGAAAATATAAAATACTTGGAAAACTTATTTAAAATAAATTAATAAGTTTTAGTGTTTTATTAAAATGGAAAAGCCTTTACTTAAATAAAATTTGGATATTAATAAACACTCATTATTTGATTTAAATAAACCTTTACTCTTTTAATCAAAGAAAAACATTTTATTTCAAAAGCTTGGCCAAGGTTTAATTTGGCTCTATAAAAATAGTCTTTATTTAAATTCTACCCTTTTCATTTGAAAACCAAATCTTTTTATTAAAAGATCCAAAAATAGAATTCCAAATATTTTTAACTTTATTGTTTATTTATATTTTTAAATTCCCTTTAGGATTTTATTTGATCCAAATAGGTTTTGAAAGTTTCCAATTGGATTCAAAAAGTTTCTTCTCACCCTGAAAATCAACAAAGTTTTATTTTATTCATTTATTTTTCACATTACAAGATTTGGAAAATCTTGGGATGTGACAGGCTATCACCCTTAAAATAAATCTCGTCCCGAGATTTGGGGAGGCTAGGGGTTACAAGTTGGCTCAAAGCATCTAGGGTACTACCACCCTTAAAAAATTTCCAACTAGTTTACATCTTGGCTTGCTTGGGATCTTGATGTAACTTTCCTGCATAGTGGCCTAGCTCTTTGCATTTGAAACATGTGATAAGGTTGAGGTCTTGAGGTGGCTTCTCTGGACAATATGATGCAAAATGTCCTAACTCTTTGCAGTGGTTGCACATCACTTGGCTAATATCCTTCCTTATCTTGGGTTTCACTAGCTTTTGTTTGTCTTCTTGACTCTTCTTCTTTTCTGGGCATTCACTGGCATAGTGTCCCATCTCTTTGCAATTCTAACATTGCAACTGGCTTTTGTCCTTCTTCTTCTTTTTGGGTCTCTCCAAAGCTAGGAGTTCTTCTAGTTCATGCTCTTCATATCTCACTTCAAAGGTGGGAAATCTTTCTCTCTTCTTGGGGCAGTTACTAGAGATATGACTTTCTTCTTCACAATTAGGGCATTGATCTTCATGATCCTTGGATGTATGATCCTTGTCTCCACAAATATTGCAATCTTGGGTTCCTTCTAGAATAACACCTTTGTCATCCTTGTTGTCATTAGCTCTTTGGGAAAAGTTTTCTCCCATGTTGATCATTTGAGTAACCAATCCTTGCAACAATTGGGATTGAATTTTCAAAATCCTTTGTATGGCTGGATCTAGTCCATTGTTGTTGGCTAAAAGCTGAGTTGTCATTTGGCTCAACTGGTTTTGGTTTGCTATAAGTTCTCTCATGTTGTCCTCTTGGTTGTTGTTGATGTCATCAACCTTGATGTTGGAGTCTCTTGGAGTAGTCATCTGTTTGGGTTGAATTGAGATTAGAATAGGTAAAATATCTCTAAGGATTCTAATCACACACATCACAATTCACACAAGCAATATGCAAGCAATCACAAACAAACATTCCACTCAAACAACAAGTTTCAAGCATATTTTTAGGCAACTAAAAATATTTTTGTTACACCTCATAAGTTGGTAGGTTTGACTTAAACTAAATATGGTGGTCCATCTATATGGTTCACTTGAGATCCTTCCATCCTTCTTGGTTGATTCTTCTTGCTTGAGATCATGGTTTCCTTGAGAAAAACTATGGGTCACAAAAACTTCAAAGGTGATGTTGGCTCCTTCTTAGTCTCCAAATCTTGAGTAATATTCCTTATCTCACTTGTCCTTAGTGATATCCAAGGTTGAGGTCCTTGGTGAGAATGCTGAAGATGTTGAAGTCATTAGAGTTGAAGAAGTTGAAGTCATTAGAGTTGATGAAGTTGAAGTCATTAGAGTTGATGAAGTCCTTAGCTCATGGTGAAGTCTTTGGCCATGGGGTAGGTTTTTCCATCAAGTTTGAAATAGAAGAGATGTAGAATCAAAACCATAATGGTTGAGGAAAGAGTTTACAAGATTGTTTGTAAATAAGTTTTGGAACAAATACAACTCCTATTTTTCTAAGGGGTTTTGTCCAATCCTAGGGTTACAATTCCTACAGGCAACACAATGCTCTGATACCATCTGTAAGGTTCCCAACCTTTAATAAGGTAGAGTCCCCTGTGTTTACAATGCTAGTCCCTGGATCAATAGCTAGCATCCATAGTTAAGATGTAATATCAAGAAACAAAGGTCATAATACAACTTTATAACCAGGAATAACATAATTTTATTAAATCTTACATAGCTCATTTGGCTATTACATTACATTGCAGCAGTATATCTATAAGCATGGGGTCCTTCATCTTCAAAGTGCCACAGGCAAACATGTTGGTTGTAGACTTGTAATCCTAATCAATCAACTTCACTAATATCAAACAAACCTGCAACATAACAAGTTACAGCCACAAGGGTCAATACATTTGAATTGTATTGGCAAGTGATACTATGGTAGTATAGTGGAGTCTATCATCTATATGCATTTGGCTAAGTGGAGCTTAGGCTTGCATTGCTCAAAATAGATTTTCCTTATCATTTGAAAACACTAAGTTTTTGCTTGATAAAATAATCTTTCCCAAGGCATCTCCCAATAAAAGATTGAAGATCCTTTAACCCTTGTTCAACCACAAGTTTTTAACTTAGAAATTTGGATGATAGATTCCATGTCTTGATGCTCAAATTGTCCTTTACCAGGGACATGGCTAAGTACTTAGATTTTACACTCCGCAGAGGTGGTGCACTTTCCCCACAAGACTTGGTTTCACCAAGACAAGATCTTTCAGAAGCCTTTCCTTAGACCAAATGGACGCGCTCCAACCTATCATTCCCACTACCACCAACTGTCCAGATGGCTAAGTTCTAGCAACCTATATGATCCAGGCAGAGCCCATAATGCCAAGTGGTTGCACTTGAAGCTTCTCAACATTTGACATCTCAAATCTATTTGTTCCTGGGTGGCAATCCACAAGTGTGACACACAAGGTAAACCATAGCCATGGGCCTTGTGTAACCACTCAATCAAAAACCACCAAGCAATTACCATTCAACCCAGGTGATTCATTAACTTAGTTGTTTTATTAAACAAAAACACAAGTCCTCAGACTTAGAAATTTTTCCATAGTATGAATGTATATTCCACCCTTGTTTTCTATTAGATAAGCTAAGATTGATAGTAGTAGGAATCTTAACTTAGGAAATTTTCTACTAAGGTTTCATCTACTAGGATTTCCCATAGCATGGTTTATACTTAGCAAAAATTCCATGCAAGTTTTATTTAGAAAAATCACTAATGCATAGTGAAAGTAATGGGACAAAAGTATGAAGCATCACTTGCCTTTTTGGTTGAGGGTATAAGTTCACTCCTTGTCCTTGCAACAATCACACTCTTCAAGTCACTACAATTCAATCAAGCAAGGCACAATCTCAATCTACCAATCAAGCAAAACATCACATAAAATCATATAAACAAGATAATGCATGCAAGCATGCCAAGGATTGTTTTATTTGGAAAAGTAGTTCCTAATGGGTATTAAACATTTGAAAACACCTAATGGTCATTTTATAACGTGGCAAAGTTATTTGCAAAAGATTTCGCTTCATAAACCATTTTCAAAACAAGGTATCATTTTATGTGGTGTAGAAATGTTTTTACTAAGGCATTAATCTATAGGATTCACAAAATGTGTTTTCAAACTATAAAACTTGGTGTTTGGGGTTAGAGAGTTTAAAACAAAACATTTTACAAAGGTTTTCTTCCAAAACCATTTTTAATAAATAAACCATATTTTTATTTGACTAGAATTGGTTTTAAATCCAAAATTCATTCTTTTGCATCACCAAACATATTTTTGAAATCACAAAGTGATTCCTAGGGTCAGTAGGTTCAAAACACACCATTTGCAAAATATTTTATCCCCAAAAACATTTTAGAATAATTTTTACATCCTAAACAAGCATACAAATGTTTCTGCAAGAACAAACAATTTATCAGAAACTTTTTACTAAACAAATGGCATGGTTGGCTAGGGCTTGTTCCACTGATTCCATTGATATAAAATTTGCAAATTTTGAACGTGTGGATCAAAAGTTATGAGGTTTACAAATTTGCATCTAAATCAGATTCTAAAATCTATTTTAAATCATCTGGTGCCACGCAGCACGTTTCCATTGGTCAGTATCGCTTCGCGTGGATCGAGCGATGCAGGTCGTTGGATCTAACTGACATCGCACGGCGCAGGTTCATTCTTACCCCTTCGGTTAGTCAATCTATCCAAACCATCAGATGCAAATCTAACGGTTCCTATCGCCTTGACCAAATAGCAGCGGCGCTGGCGGCGACTATGCGGCGGCGGCGCTCTGGCGGCAAGGTTGCCGGCGATACAGGAAGCAAGGTGGATGGGGAATAAGCTCACCGGGTTAGCTGGTTCATGCTGATGCTCAACGTAGTCTTCACAAGGTCAGGGGCGCACGGGTTCGTCTTTAATCTCTCGCCGAAGTTGCTGCGAGCGGCGGGTGCGGTCAGGCGTCGCTCGGGATGTTGCTACAGAGCACGGGAGAGGGAACAGAGGTTGCGGTTAGCTTCGTACGCGAGTCACTGACAAGCGAGCATCAACGAGAGGAAAGGGGGTGGTCAGATTCTACCTGGAGGTCTCGCCGGAGTAGCAAACAGACGGTGGCGGCGCTTGGAGTCGTCGCTGTCGAGGCTCAGAGGCGCGCGTGAGCGAGCTGCGGATGCAGAAAGATGCGCCAGGGCCTGGGGAACTTGCCCGTGTGCTCGGGGAGGTAAGGGGCGGCAAGGTCCGGCCGGAATCAATGACGGAGCTCGTCGGAGTCAGCGGTGTTCGGAGAGGAATTAGGGCGGCCTGGGGGCGTGCTAAGGTGGGGCGACTGGGGGGAAATGGAGAGGGGGCGTGGGCGTTTAAGTGTACGTGATCACAGCGAGTAATGGCTACGGTGTTAAGGCAAATTTAAGCCGTGGAATCACAGCCAGAAACGGCGTCAAGGGGAGGAAGAACAGGTCGTGGGTTGACGACGAGGTGAGCTGGCGGTGGGGCCTGCTCGTCAGCGAAAGAAAGAGAGTGGAGGTGGGGGCCAGTGTTCAGTGACTGCGCGGGTTCTTTCTGCGGTAAGGAAAACGCTTCGGGGGCGAGGGGTTAGGTGGGCTGGACTGGGCTTAGTGGGCCAGGTTGGGTTGGGTCGACCTTGCTCTTATTTTTTTTCTGTTCTGAATCTTTTTCCTTTTTCCAAATCAATTTCTGTTTTGAAATTCAAATCACAATTCAAACAACCAAATCAAATAAACTTCCACTAAACTTTATATTGAGTTTAGCTCTGTTTAACAACACAAATCAAAGTCCAAAACAAAATAATATTTTTAATCTTTTTAGGATCCATTTATTAATTAAATAAAATGGACCTTAGTTATTAAATCAAATAGGGTTTTATTTATTTAAAACCTCCATTTGGTATCTAAAATAATAACAGAAACAAATCAGTAGGTTTTTTTTTGAAAATATAAAATACTTGGAAAACTTATTTAAAATAAATTAATAAGTTTTAGTGTTTTATTAAAATGGAAAAGCCTTTACTTAAATAAAATTTGGATATTAATAAACACTCATTATTTGATTTAAATAAACCTTTACTCTTTTAATCAAAGCAAAACATTTTATTTCAAAAGCTTGGCCAAGGTTTAATTTGGCTCTATAAAAATAGTCTTTATTTAAATTCTACCCTTTTCATTTGAAAACCAAATCTTTTTATTAAAAGATCCAAAAATAGAATTCCAAATATTTTTAACTTTATTGTTTATTTATATTTTTAAATTCCCTTTAGGATTTTATTTGATCAAAATAGGTTTTGAAAGTTTCCAATTGGATTCAAAAAGTTTCTTCTCACCCTGAAAATCAACAAAGTTTTATTTTATTCATTTATTTTTCACATTACAAGATTTGGAAAATCTTGGGATGTGACAGGCTATCACCCTTAAAATAAATCTCGTCCCGAGATTTGGGGAGGCTAGGGGTTACAAGTTGGCTCAAAGCATCTAGGGTACTACCACCCTTAAAAATTTTCCAACTAGTTTACATCTTGGCTTGCTTGGGATCTTGATGTAACTTTCCTGGACAGAAGTTTGCATAGTGGCCTAGCTCTTTGCATTTGAAACATGTGATAAGGTTGAGGTCTTGAGGTGGCTTCTCTGGACAATATGATGCAAAATGTCCTAACTCTTTGCAGTGGTTGCACATCACTTGGCTAATATCCTTCCTTATCTTGGGTTTCACTAGCTTTTGTTTGTCTTCTTGACTCTTCTTCTTTTCTGGGCATTCACTGGCATAGTGTCCCATCTCTTTGCAATTGTAACATTGCAACTGGCTTTTGTCCTTCTTCTTCTTTTTGGGTCTCTCCAAAGCTAGGAGTTCTTCTAGTTCATGCTCTTCATATCTCACTTCAAAGGTGGGAAATCTTTCTCTCTTCTTGGGGCAGTTACTAGAGATATGACTTTCTTCTTCACAATTAGGGCATTGATCTTCATGCTCCTTGGATGTATGATCCTTGTCTCCACAAATATTGCAATCTTGGGTTCCTTCTAGAATAACACCTTTGTCATCCTTGTTGTCATTAGCTCTTTGGGAAAAGTTTTCTCCCATGTTGATCATTTTAGTAACCAATCCTTGCAACAATTGGGATTGAATTTTCAAAATCCTTTGTATGGCTGGATCTAGTCCATTGTTGTTGGCTAAAAGCCGAGTTGTCATTTGGCTCAACTGGTTTTGGTTTCCTATAAGTTCTCTCATGTTGTCCTCTTGGTTGTTGTTGATGTCATCAACCTTGATGTTGGAGTCTCTTGGAGTAGTCATCTGTTTGGGTTGAATTGAGATTAGAATAGGTAAAATATCTCTAAGGATTCTAATCACACACATCACAATTCACACAAGCAATATGCAAGCAATCACAAACAAACATTCCACTCAAACAACAAGTTTCAAGCATATTTTTAGGCAACTAAAAATATTTTTGTTACACCACATAAGTTGGTAGGTTTGACTTAAACTAAATATGGTGGTCCATCTATATGGTTCACTTGAGATCCTTCCATCCTTCTTGGTTGATTCTTCTTGCTTGAGATCATGGTTTCCTTGAGAAAAACTATGGGTCACAAAAACTTCAAAGGTGATGTTGGCTCCTTCTTAGTCTCCAAATCTTGAGTAATATTCCTTATCTCACTTGTCCTTAGTGATATCCAAGGTTGAGGTCCTTGGTGAGAATGCTGAAGATGTTGAAGTCATTAGAGTTGAAGAAGTTGAAGTCATTAGAGTTGATGAAGTTGAAGTCATTAGAGTTGATGAAGTCCTTAGCTCATGGTGAAGTCTTTGGCCATGGGGTAGGTTTGTCCATCAAGTTTGAAATAGAAGAGATGTAGAATCAAAACCATAATGGTTGAGGAAAGAGTTTACAAGATTGTTTGTAAATAAGTTTTGGAACAAATACAACTCCTATTTTTCTAAGGGGTTTTGTCCAATCCTAGGGTTACAATTCCTACAGGCAACACAATGCTCTGATACCATCTGTAAGGTTCCCAACCTTTAATAAGGTAGAGTCCCCTGTGTTTACAATGCTAGTCCCTGGATCAATAGCTAGCATCCATAGTTAAGATGTAATATCAAGAAACAAAGGTCATAATACAACTTTATAACCAGGAATAACATAATTTTATTACATATTACATAGCTCATTTGGCTATTACATTACATTGCAGCAGAATATCTATAAGCATGGGGTCCTTCATCTTCAAAGTGCCATAGGCAAACATGTTGGTTGTAGACTTGTAATCCTAATCAATCAACTTCACTAATATCAAACAAACCTGCAACATAACAAGTTATAGCCACAAGGGTCAATACATTAGAATTGTATTGGCAAGTGATACTATGGTAGTATAGTGGAGTCTATCATCTATATGCATTTGGCTAAGTGGAGCTTAGGCTTGCATTGCTCAAAATAGATTTTCCTTATCATTTGAAAACACTAAGTTTTTGCTTGACAAAATAATCTTTCCCAAGGCATCTCCCAATCAAAGATTGAAGATCCTTTAACCCTTGTTCAACCACAAGTTTTTAACTTAGAAATTTGGATGATAGATTCCATGTCTTGATGCTCAAATTGTCCTTTACCAGGGACATGGCTAAGTACTTAGATTTTACACTCCGCAGAGGTGGTGCACTTTCCCCACAAGACTTGGTTTCACCAAGACAAGATCTTTCAGAAGCCTTTCCTTAGACCAAATGGACGCGCTCCAACCTATCATTCCCACTACCACCAACTGTCCAGATGGCTAAGTTCTAGCAACCTATATGATCCAGGCAGAGCCCATAATGCCAAGTGGTTGCACTTGAAGCTTCTCAACATTTGACATCTCAAATCTATTTGTTCCTGGGTGGCAATCCACAAGTGTGATACACAAGGTAAACCATAGCCATGGGCCTTGTGTAACCACTCAATCAAAAACCACCAAGCAATTACCATTCAACCCAGGTGATTCATTAACTTAGTTGTTTTATTAAACAAAAACACAAGTCCTCAGACTTAGAAATTTTTCCATAGTATGAATGTATATTCCACCCTTGTTTTCTATTAGATAAGCTAAGATTGATAGTAGTAGGAATCTTAACTTAGGAAATTTTCTACTAAGGTTTCATCTACTAGGATTTCCCATAGCATGGTTTATACTTAGCAAAAATTCCATGCAAGTTTTATTTAGAAAAATCACTAATGCATAGTGAAAGTAATGGGACAAAAGTATGAAGCATCACTTGCCTTTTTGGTTGAGGGTATAAGTTCACTCCTTGTCCTTGCAACAATCACACTCTTCAAGTCACTACAATTCAATCAAGCAAGGCACAATCTCAATCTACCAATCAAGCAAAACATCACATAAAATCATATAAACAAGATAATGCATGCAAGCATGCCAAGGATTGTTTTATTTGGAAAAGTGGTTCCTAATGGGTCTTAAACATTTGAAAACACCTAATGGTCATTTTATAACGTGGCAAAGTTATTTGCAAAAGATTTCGCTTCATAAACCATTTTCAAAACAAGGTATCATTTTATGTGGTGTAGAAATGTTTTTACTAAGGCATTAATCTATAGGATTCACAAAATGTGTTTTCAAACTATAAAACTTGGTGTTTGGGGTTAGAGAGTTTAAAACAAAACATTTTACAAAGGTTTTCTTCCAAAACCATTTTTAATAAATAAACCATATTTTTATTTGACTAGAATTGGTTTTAAATCCAAAATTCATTCTTTTGCATCACCAAACATATTTTTGAAATCACAAAGTGATTCCTAGGGTCAGTAGGTTCAAAACACACCATTTTCAAAAGATTTTATCCCCAAAAACATTTTAGAATAATTTTTACATCCTAAACAAGCATACAAATGTTTCTGCAAGAACAAACAATTTATCAGAAACTTTTTACTAAACAAATGGCATGGTTGGCTAGGGCTTGTTCCACTGATTCCATTGATATAAAATTTGCAAATTTTGAACGTGTGGATCAAAAGTTATGAGGTTTACAAATTTGCATCTAAATCAGATTCTAAAATCTATTTTAAATCATCTGGTGCCACGCAGCACGTTTCCATTGGTCAGTATCGCTTCGCGTGGATCGAGCGATGCAGGCTGTTGGATCTAACTGACATCGCACGGTGCAGGTTCATTCTTACCCCTTCGGTTAGTCAATCTATCCAAACCATCAAATGCAAATCTAACGGTTCCTATCACCTTGACCAAATAGCAGCAACGCTGGCGGCGACTATGCGGTGGCGGCGCTCTGGCGGCGAGGTTTTCGGCGATACAGGAAGCAAGGTGGATGGGGAATAAGCTCACCGGGTTCTCTGGTTCGTGCTGATGCTCAATGTAGTCTTCACAAGGTCAGGGGCGCACGGGTTCTTCTTTAATCTCTCACCGGAGTTGCTGCGAGCGGCGGGTGCGCTCAGGCGTCGCTGGGGATGTTGCTACAGAGCACGGGAGAGGGAACTGAGGTTGCGGTTCGCTTCGTACACGAGTCACTGACAAGCGAGCATCAACGAGAGGAAAGGGGGTGGTCAGATTCTACCTGGAGGTCTCGCCGGAGTAGCAAACAGACGGTGGCGGCGCTTGGAGTCGTCGCTGTCGAGGCTCAGAGGCGCGCGCGAGCGAGCTACGGATGCAGAAAGATGCGCCAGGGCCTGGGGAACTTTCCCGTGTGCTCGGGGAGGTAAGGGGCGGCAAGGTCCGGCCGGAATCGATGCCGGAGCTCGTCGGAGTCGGCGGTGTTCACAGAGGAATTAGGGCGGCCCGGGGGCGTGCTAAGGTGGGGCGACTGGGGGAAATGGAGAGGGGGCGTGGGCGTTTAAGTGTGCGTGATCACAGCGAGTAATGGCTACGGTGTTAAGGCGAATTTAAGCCGCGGAATCACAGCCAGAAACGGCGTCGAGGGGAGGAAGAACAGGTCGTGGGTTGACGACGAGGTGAGCTGGCGGTGGGGCCTGCTCGTCAGCGAAAGAAAGAGAGTGGAGGTGGGGGCCAGTGTTCAGTGACTGCGCGGGTTCTTTCTGCGGTAAAGAAAACGCTTCGGGGCGAGGGGGTTAGGTGGGCTGGACTGGGCTTAGTGGGCCAGGTTGGGTTGGGTCGACCTTGCTCTTATTTTTTTTGTTATGAATCTTTTTCCTTTTTCAAAATCAATTTCTGTTTTGAAATTCAAATCACAATTCAAACAACCAAATCAAATAAACTTCCACTAAACTTTATATTGAGTTTAGCTCTGTTTAACAACACAAATCAAAGTCCAAAACAAAATAATATTTTTAATCTTTTTAGGATCCATTTATTAATTAAATAAAATGGACCTTAGTTATTAAATCAAATAGGGTTTGATTTATTTAAAACCTCCATTTGAAATCTAAAATAATAACAAAAACAAATCAGTAGGTTTTTTTTGAAAATATAAAATAATTGGAAAACTTATTTAAAATAAATTAATAAGTTTTAGTGTTTTATTAAAATGGAAAAGCCTTTACTTAAATAAAATTTGGATATTAATAAACACTCATTATTTGATTTAAATAAACCTTTACTCTTTTAATCAAAGCAAAACATTTTATTTCAAAAGCTTGGCCAAGGTTTAATTTGGCTCTATAAAAATAGTCTTTATTTAAATTCTACCCTTTTCATTTGAAAACCAAATCTTTTTATTAAAAGATCCAAAAATAGAATTCCAAATATTTTTAACTTTATTGTTTATTTATCTTTTTAAATTCCCTTTAGGATTTTATTTGATCCAAATAGGTTTTGAAAGTTTCCAATTGGATTCAAAAAGTTTCTTCTCACCCTGAAAATCAACAAAGTTTTATTTTATTCATTTATTTTTCACATTACAAGATTTGGAAAATCTTGGGATGTGACAACAACTAAGTAAATGAAACACCAGGGTGGAATGGAAGGAATGGTTTATGTTGAGTGGTTACACAAGGCCCATTTCTATGGTCTACCTTGTGTATCTCACTTGTGGAAAGCCACCCAGGAACAAAGAGATTTTAGAGGCCAAATGTTAAGAAGCTTCTAGTGCAGCCACTTGGCAATATGGGCTCTGCCTGGATCACATAGGTTGCTAGAACTTAGCCATTTGGACAGTTGGTGGTAGTGGGATGATAGGTTGGAATGCGTCCATTTGATCTAAGGGAAGGCTTCTGAAAGGTCTTGTCTTGGTGAAAATCAAGGCTTGTGGGGAAAGTGCACAACCTCTGCAGATGGAAGAATCTAAGTACTTAGCCATGTCCCTGGAAAAGGACAACTTGAGCATCAAGACATGGAAGCTATCAAGAATCTCCTCATCCCAATTTCTAAGTAAAAACTTGTGGGTGAACAAGGGTGAAGGACTCCAATGTCTATTGGTGGTTCCTTGGGAAAAGTTTTGACAAAGAAAAACTTAGTGTTTTCAACTAATAGGCAAAACCTATTTTGAGCAAAGCAAGCCTAAGCTACACTTATCCAAATTGCATATAGTATCTAGTCCACCAAAATTATACTAAGGTATCACTTGCCAATACTATTCCAATGTATTGACCCACTGTGGATGTAACTTGTGATCTTGCAGGTTACTCTGATGAGGATTAGGAGTCATGAGTCTACACTCAACATGTTTGCCTATGACACATGAAGATGAAGACTTTTATCTATTTACTTATTTAAACTCTTGTAATAGGCCTGTGGCCATGGAGTTGTAAAGACTATGTTGTCTCTGGAATGACTGTAATAATGACCTTTGTTTCTGTGTACTTCATCTTAAACTATGGATGCTAGCATTGATCCAGGGACTAGCATTGCAATCACAGGGATCCTTTTCCTTTATAAAGGAGGGATATTACAGGTATGACACTTCCTTCCATACATAAATTCAAATGGGGCCATTTCCAAACTAGCTTGATAACTGTTGTTGTAAGAAAATTCTATGAAAGGCAGACCGTCTTCCCATTTAGATCCATACTCTAGCACACAGGATCTCAACATATCTTCGAGTATTTGATTTACTCGCTCCTTTTGTCCATCTGTCTGAGGGTGATATGCTGTGCTGAAATCTAGTCGGGTTTCTAATCCTTCTTGGACTTTCTTCCAAAATCTCGAGGTAAACTGAGTTCCTCAATCCGACACGATGTTCTTGGGTACTCCGTGCAAACTGATGATCCTAGCGATGTACAATTCTGCCAGCTTTGAACTCTGCTAAGTGGTCTTGACTGGAAAGAAATGGGCGACCTTGGACAGTCTATCAACTTTGACCCAAATAGAGTCATTTCCCCTACTAGAAGTAGGCAAACCGGTGATAAAGTCCATTCCAACTGAATCCCATTTCCATTCTGGAACCTGTAATGGTTGCAATAGTACTGCGGGTATCTGATGTCCCGCCTTGACTCTCTGACAAATATCACACTTGGCGATGTAGCTTCCAATTTCTTTATTCATATTATGCCACCAAAATCGCTCCTTCAGATCCTGATACATCTTCGTTCCTCCGGGGTGAATAGAATAAAGGGTATCATGGGCCTCTTTCAAAATAGCTTCCTTCAACTCTGAATCTGCTGGTACATAGAGACGTCCTTTGTACCAAAGAACTCCTTTGTCTTTTGTGAATCCGGGTACTTTGCCTGTACCGATGCAACGTTTGATTTCGTTGATACTAGCATTTCCTTTCTGTGCCTCCTTGATCTGACTGATCAAAGTGGGTTGAAGTTCTATGATAGCCAAAAATCCTTCACTTACTAATTCCATTCTGAAATCTTCCAACTCCCTGTGCAAATTTGGTTGCTCCTTCAGAATCATGGAATTCAAGCGGCACGAAAATCTACTAAGGGCATATGCTACCACATTGGCTTTACCGGGGTGATAGTGAATGTCCAGATCATAGTCCTTGATTAGCTCGATCCATCTTCTCTGCCTCATATTCAGATCCTTTTGAGTGAATATATACTTCAGGCTCTTGTGATCCGAATAAATCTCACAACGGTTTCCCATCAGGTAATGCCTCCATGTCTTCAGGGATAGAACTACGGCTGCTAGTTCAAGGTCATGGGTATGATAGTTCTGCTCATGCTGCTTTAGTTGTCGGGATAGATAAGATATTACTTTGCCTTCTTGCATCAACACACATCCGAGAGCAATCTTGGGTGTGTCACAATACACATCAAATCACTTCATAATATCCGACATGATCAAGATGGGGGCTGAAATCAATCTTCCCTTGAGTTCTTGAAAACTCGCTTCACATTTGTCCGTCCATTCAAACTTCTTATCCTTCTTCAACAATTGGGTCATGGGTCTTGCGATGCTCGAGAATCCTTGTACGAACTTGCTGTAGTATCCCGCTAATCCGAGAAATGCACGAACTTGGGTTTGAGTGGTTGGGGCCTACCAATCTTCCACATCCTTCACCTTGGCAGGGTCAACGGCAATTCCTCCGGCTGATACAATATGTACGAGGAATCCTACTTCCTGCAACTAGAAGTCACATTTGCTAAACTTTGCATACAACTGATGCTCCCTAAGGGTTCCAAGGATGGTCCTCAGGTGTAGCTCATGTTCTTCTTCTGATTTGGAATAGATCAGAATGTCATCAATGAAAACAACGACAAACTTATACAGTAAGTCCATAAAAATCTTATTCATGAGGTTCATGAAATAAGCGGGGGCATTGGTTAATCCAAAATACATGACAGTATACTCATATAATCCATATCTGGTGGTAAAGGCAGTCTTTGGAATATCCTCTGCGCGAATCTTGAGTTGATGATAGCCAGTTCTAAGATCAATCTTAGAAAAAAGCTTGGCACCAGTCAATTGGTCAAACAGGTCTTCTATCTTTGGCAGTGGGTACTTGTTCTTGATGGTGACATCATTCAACTTCCGATAATCCGTACACAAACGGTTACCTCCATCTTTCTTATCCACAAATAAAATAGGTGATCTCCATGGCGATGCACTTGGTTGGATCAATCCTATCTCCAGCATAGCATCAAGTTGCTTCTTCAGCTCCACTAATTCAGACGGGTTCATACTATATGGTCTCTGGGCTATGGGTCCAGTTCCAGGGATTAGTTCAATGATCAACTCAATATCCCGATCTGGGGGCATACCGGGCAAAACATCTGGAAATACATCGGGGTATTCAGAGATTACTCTGACTTGATCAATGGTTGGTTCGGCTAGACTCTTGTTGCACTTGAATTGACGAGGTAAGGTTTCAGATACACGCTCTACTGATATTCCGACTGTACTGGTCATGGTTATGGCTTTCTTGGCACAGTCGATTAATCCTTTATGTTTTGACATCCAATCCATTCCTAGTACTACTTCCAAACCTTTAGTTCCAAGTACTATTAGATTAACATAGAAATCTATGCCATGGATTCTAATAGGTACGGCCTTGCAAATTTGTCTGGCTTTAGTGGTTGAACTAGGTATTTAAACTATCATAACATGCTTCAATTTGGTGGGTTGAATCTTACTAGTGCATGCAAATTCTTCGGTAACAAACAAGTGCGATTCTCCATAATCAAAAAACACTCTTGCAAGTACTGAGTTAACAGAACACATACCTAGCACGACATCTAGTGCTTCTTGGGCTTCTTCAACATGCATGAGAAAGAGACGGCCGTTGCGGTTGAGCAAATTCCCTGGGGCAAACCTTCTTCTAGGATGAGCACGGCGCTGCTGCTAAGCTGGGGCAGTTGCATTGGGGGCTACGGAAATATTCTTGGGGCACTCATTGGAATAGTGAACCTTGGTTCCACATTCATAACAAGTCACCTGAGACTTGTCTTTTGCTACAACAGGCACATCATTGCTTCTAGTCCTTGGGACAGTGTTGGTGGCTACATTGTTGTTGTTGAACTTAGGCGGTGCACGGTTGAAATTGCTGGAGTTGCCGAGGTTGTTTTTGTGATTTCCTCCCGGCCTTGGGTTTCCTCCTCCATAGTTGGGATAGGTCGTATGGTTCATCGGGGGTCTGTTGTTTCTTGGGGAAAATCCTGGAGATGGGTTGGGGCGATATTTTGGGGTATGGTGGGTTCCTGGTTGATGCATCATGCGACGCTTGCGGTTCTCATTAGCTTGGTTGATCTTGCCTTCAATCTGAATGACAGAGTCCACTAAGGCTTCAATATCAGCAAATGGGATATTGACCAACATTGTTTGCATCTCATCATGCAGACCATTCAAGAATCTCTCCTTCTTCTTGGCTTCGGTATCTATCTCATCTGGTGCATACCTAGCCAATGACAAAAATTTGTCACGGTTCTCAACTACTATCATCCTTCCTTGCTTCGGTTCCCTGAATTCATCTCTCATACTTTTGATCAAACCCGGTGGCACATGGGTTCTGCTAAACTTGATTTTAAATTCATCCCAAGTCATCATTTGCCCTTGATTCATGGCACGAACGTTGTTCCACCATGCTCTTGCATCTCCGGCCAGGTAGTGGGTGGCAAACAGTACTTTCTCATTGGCTTCCACTCCTGCAAGTACTAGGTTGTTCTCCATGGTTTGCAGCCAATCATCAGCATCGAGGGGCTCTTCAAACTTAGTGAAAATGGGTGGGTTGGTGTTCTAGAAGTTCTTGAGCTTGGATCCATGGTTGTCCTGATTTCCTTGGCCTTGATTGTTGTTGGCCATCTGAGCGATGTGCTGAAGGGTGGCTAAGTTGGCTTAACGTTCGTATCTTTCAGCTTTGCGGTAAGAAACCAACATTTTCAAGATTTGCAACATCGGGTCTGGGGATGAACTGCTTCCTCCGCGAGGAATCTGAAGATTGAGATAGATCATGAGAAAAGAGGGGAAATTTCTAAGGTTCAGGGTTTTGAAAAGTTTTTGAAGTTTGACTCAGATTTTTCTAGCAACTTGCTTTTCATCCATTCATTCATAACACACGATACAAACACACACCACAATAAGGAAAACATATGGTTTTAAGAACCATTTTGGGAAGCTATGATACAGTGGGACCGGATACAACTCACTAACGCTAGTGCTCAAGTGCTACTACTCCTCGGAGTCGGTGTCCTCATCATCCTCATCATCATCATCAATAAAGGAGTCCACGGCATGATCCTCCAGAAAGTCATCATCATCACTGAGATAGGAGTAGGGGTCTCCACGGATGTCCTCCCCTGCATTCTCCCTCTCCTCGAGCTGCATATCCCTCTCGTGGATAGTCTCCTCCAGCTCTGTGATCCTGTGGCCGAGACAAGCAATGATGCGCTCCTTCTTGTCGAGCTGGCAGTGACAAGACTGGTGATCCTTCACTAGCATGGCAATGGTCTGATCCTTCTGGGCGGCGATGGTGTACTCGTGGTTAGCGTAGGAGCGGACATTGTCTAATTCCTTCTGCCGGTCATACATCATGAAGGTGAGGTGGTCCAATTGAATCTTCAGCTCATGGTGATACGGGGCCTCCAGTGGCTGTCCCATAAAATCATGCCTTGGATAGAACTCAAAGAGGGTACCCTTGATCTAATTGATATTCTTCCCAGACAGACGGGCAAGAGCTTCCTGCATGGCCCTGGCAAGTCCATCTAGCCAGTTCGTAGGGGGGGTGAACTGAATTCCCTATGAGGTGGGGGCTTCGTGTAGGGGTTCGTAGCATGGAAAACAAAAAAATTCTATCGCATGAACACACACAAGCCAAGATCTATCTACTAGATTGTAGCAACGAGACGATAAAGTACTAACCCTTGAAGATCCAAAGTGGTTAACGAGAGCAGATTCTCGTGGGTGATGTAGTTGTTCACTTGCTGATCTCAAGATCGTGTAGGCCATCCTTCCGGCGCCACGTTTCGGTAGCGCTCCCGCAGTTGGTCACACATACGATGCTTGATGAAGACCTTCCTCTCCCTTGTTCCAGTAGGAAGCGAAGGTTGTAGCTCTCTCCTCGCGATTCCGGCAGCACGACGGCGTGGGGTCGGAAGTAGAGGGGAGTTCATGTAGGGCTTTGCCTAATCCGAAGCGAGTATGGTGGAGTAGAAGAGGGCCTCGGCGATCTAGGTTTTAGATGCTGAGGGAAGAGGGCAGCCAGCGTCTAGGATTTAGGCTAGACGGCAGTGGCGGTTTGGAGGGGATCTAGGGCACCAGCGGCTTGGGCGGGGGGGGGGGGGGGCAGCGGCAGCCTAGGGATTGGGTCTTGGGCGCCTAGGGCAAGGGGATACCTTGGGGTGCGCTCCCACCCCTCCTTATATAGGTGGGGGTGGGGGGGCGTCCAAGGGTGTTCCCAACCTAGGTGGAAACCCTCCCTGACTCAGAAACCCTCCCTAACTCGGAAACCATGTTGGGATTTGACTTTTTCACACTGCCTTTCTGACTTTCAAATTAGAGTTTGATTTATCTCTTCCAAGTGTCCAGCCAAGTGACCTAGGACATGATGCAACCATTACACTTTGTCATGACACATCCATGTACCCTTCCCCTTCCGGATTGGTGAACCTTCTAGACCCTTCTAGAACATTTCGGTGAAAACAACGGAATCATTCCTGAACTCCGAAATTGGACTTTCCTTATATGAATCGTATTATTTGGACCATTCCGGATCTCCTTGTGATATCCCGGATCCCATCCGAGACTCCGAACAACATTCGATCTCTTTACTCACATTCCATATCTACTAAACAACATCTAATCCTTAAGTGTGTCTCCCTACGGTTCGTGAATTATGCAGACATGATCGAGACTCTTCTCCGATCAATAACCAATAGAGGAATCTGGAAATTCATATGGCTCCCACATATTTCTATGATTACTTTGTGATCGAATGAACCATTTACATACGATACCAATTTCCCTTTGTCTCGCGATATTTTACTTATCCGAGGTCTGATCGTCGGTATCTCTGCATACCTAGTTCAACCTCGTTACCGATAAGTATTCTTTTCTCATTCTCGTGATATGTGATCCCTTGTGAGCCATTCACATGCTTGCAAGGTAATTGGATGACATTCCACTGAGAGGGCCCAGAATATATCTATCTATCATATGGATGGACAAATACCACTCTTGATCCATGTGCCTCAACACATACTTTCCGAACACTCAATGCCACCTTTATAGCCACCCAGGTATGATGTGGTGTTTGATGTAATCAAAGCATCCTTCCGGTGATGGTGATTAACATTATCTCATGGTCGAAGGAATTAGGTTACTATGTGTAAAATCCCAAAAATATTAAACATGGATCATCAAAATCTAATCATCAAAATTAGGGTTAACAAAAACTTTTCATCTCAAAATATGAAAGCATTCATGTGTATGTGTATTTAAATTAGGAGTTCATTTGAATTGGCATGGTTCTGTGATTCATTGCTTGTAAAATGATTCTTAGGTGAAATAAACATCATCTAAATCATTCCCAAACTTTTCCCAAAGAAAAACAACTCAAAATAAATAAATGAAGTGAATGGTCATTTTTGCCAAATTAACTATCATGCCTACTTTGGCTATTCCTAGCACTCAAAACTTAACAGAAACAATTGTGGATCTTTGCACCCCTTGCTAGTACACATGATGAGGTACCAAGGCCCACTTTGTGATCTACCAAAAACATTCAAATGCTAAGTTTAAATGATAGTTTAAAATTGGATCTATCTCATATGGGAAGATCCCACTATTTCAAAAACCACTCAAACTAGCTCAATTTTCAAAACCCAAGCAACCACAGAGTCTCAAACTCATGCATAGCACACCCACCAAAAATATTTTCAAAACTCAAAAAGAAGTTTCTTGCGGCCATTTCATCAAACACTTGGCAGGCAGAATTTAAACAAAATCAATTTCACTATTTTGAATAGTGTTCTGGACAAACTTGTCTCCCATTTGACCTACATTTGATCACTTGGTCCCCTCTGGATCAAACCAGGGCCTAAATAACCCATCCCCTACCTCCTAGCCGCATGTCCATGCCAAGCCGAGCCCACCTCGTGGGCCAACTTGGTCGCCGCCGCAACAGACCGCCACCCCCTCTCTCGCCATGTTTGGGAGATAGCCAGCACCTCACCGCCGCCCACTGTCCCCTCCCCGAGCCAGGCCCAGCCGTGGACCACCGAGAAAACCCTGTGCCCAGTGCCACCATGCCATGCCGAGCACGCGCAAGAGCACCGCACCCGGCACGCGTGCACACGCGGCCACTCCACCGCAGCCCATGCCCACCGTGTCGCCACGACCCAGGGAGCACGCCAGACACCCCCATTGACCATCCAGCGCCTCAAAGCCACTGCTCATCGTCGAAGCTGCCGCCTCTGCCGCTCAGAGCGCCAACTCCGCCCGACCGCTTACCACCGACCCTAAGCCCGCATTAACATCCTAGAGCACCGCCAGGAGACCGTGCGTCGATCGCCATCCTCGGCCATGCCTCTAGCAGCCCATAGCCATGTTGCCACAGTCGCCTGCCCATCCCTCTCGATCTTCACATCGAGCCTATAAAAGGAGGGCACCCCTAGCCATTTGCAGCGCACCACCACTCCACTCCCCTCACCTCACTGATCGTCCCACACCTATAGCCGGAGTACGGGGAGCAGCAGCTCGCCGGAATTGTACCGGAGCAGGCTGCCTCTGGAGGAGAAGGGCGCCGCTGATTGCGACCACCCCCGGACCTGCCTCGACCGTCCCTGAGCTCGCCGTCCACCACCAGTTTGTTTGCCCGCCTCGCCATCATAGCTGGAGCCCTGGTACGCCCCCTATTTACCCCCATCAAGCCGCTAGGGTTAGAGATCGCCGACGATAGGTCCGTTGTCGACGACGATCCCCAGTCGTTGATCCCCACTCTAATCTAACGTCCCACACCGCCCCGTACCGCTTCGTGCGTCATGAGCCACTGACTGGTGGATCCCCCTGTCAGCTGATACCCGCGCTGCAGAGTGACACTGGGCCGGCCCATTAGCATCTCCCGCGTGATCCAACAGTTTAAATTTATATTTTTCCATTTAATTTTAAAAACAGTTCTGTACCTAGTTTCAAAAATCAACCTAGCTCTATTCAGTGAACCAAATTGAATGAAACCAATTTTTTTAGAAAGGTCTGGAAATGCTGAATCCAAGCCCGTTGGATTCAAATCATTTGAATCTATAGGTCACCCTTGGTAAAAATAACAAGGCAGAAGCTTTTCTGCATTTAAATTTTTTTCAAATTTAAACCATAATAGCTTTTGAGTTGATTCCAACTCTCAAAAATCACATTTGATCATACCTTTCAGAATATATAAAAACATATGTGTTTACTTACAGAAATAATGTTCAAGTAATAAAAGAATGCCACATAAGCATTTCTAGTCACTTTACTTAATTGAAATAAAAGGTTAAATCTTATTAAATTGTGACACCACTTGAAATCACATTCCCATGTACTGAAATGTGTGGTGATGACATGTGTCAACATGATCCCATGTTTGGTTTGGAGAATATTAAATCTTAAGTAGTTTTTTAATGAGTAGAAATAACTTTTCTAAAAATAAAAGAAATTAAACCAAGCTTTAATCTTGTAATGTTAGTGATGATGCTAGATCATCTATAGAACACCTTTGTGTGATGATTGGAAGTAGTTAAGTATTGTTTGGTGATTGTGTACCTCATATTTATTCATAGACGCTAGTACCGACCAAGGATACGAGGAGGAAGAAGAAGCCGAGGAGAACTTGCAAGCCTTACTAACCAAGTGGACCAATGCAAGCTAACACTTGCAATTTAGAAAGCTTATAATGATAATGATGCAAGACAATACTTGCAAGCTAACACTTGCAATTATGAGAGTTAAATAACCTATGCAATGCACTAAGCATGCTTGGTTAGATACATTTGATGATACCCAATCCTAGTTTTACTTACAAGCTTTATACTTTATTTCTTTATCAAAGCTCTTACTTAAAGTTTACTGGAATAAATTGTAGATATTAGAAAGATAATTGAAGGTTGCATAAAGAGCATAAAACTTGGCCTAAGCTAGATAATTTTTATGTCATCCTAAGGCATGAGATTGAACTTAGTTAAACTCCACTAGTTTACCACCCCTCATTAATACTTACCCCCACTTGTAGATGCTAGTGCTAAGCATGAAACTTGATCAACTTTAGATGGGAATACTTGGTGAAAATGGTTATGAAAACCTTGGAATGATGGATCATTCTATTGAAATGTTTTGGACATGTGTTTCCAAACACCAGATGATTTTGGTGATGAAAATGTTGAGGCATGAGCCTTAGCCCTTTATAAAACTGATGGTTGTCTGGATGCGATACCATTCCAATTTTACCGTACAACCACAATACCCGAGAATTGGGTAGGGCTTGACTGGAAACTTATATACCTTAGTATTGGTTCCCTCACGGCCAAGGTCTGAGCTGAGGCTACCTTGTGAAGATTGTCCACCTGTGCAGTACCCAAGATGACAGTTGGTCATGGTTGGGAGGCCAAACTCACAGGAGAGGTGCTTATACTAGGGCGTGTAATTGAAAGGTTAGGATTGATTATCTGCATACTGAGTATGGTGAATTCAGGATTTGTTCCTCACGGATGTATCGAATGTTATGGTGAAAGTGTACAATCTCTGCAGAGTGTCAAACTATTCGAATAGCCGCGTCCGCGGTAATGGACAGTTGGAGTGGCCATACTGTTCCCCCGTCAGATGTTTTCAAAATGACTTGTGAAATGGATTGAGATTTTGACTTGACCACAACAAAGTTGTGATATGAAATACAAGTTCCCACTTAGGTGTTATAAAACTTCAACTCGCTTTCTTCATTTCTGAACTTAGTAGATGTAAATCTGGCTTTTTGCAAAACAACCCTAGAGCTTAGTGTCCTACTACAAAAACCCCTTCACTTGTTAGTATTAGTTTGCGAGTACTTAAAGAGTACTCATGGCTTTGTCCCTGGCTATTCCCGTGGCCAGACTATGAAGAGGAGTACCAGGAGGATGGACCCCAGGAAGGTTACGACAACTGGGATCATCTCCCATCGTCAGCATTGCCTGTGACCCCGAAGATGGAGCTTCGCCTACGCTACCGTTATTGTTATGTATTTTTGCTGCTTGAGTTGTATTAAGAACTGGATCATGAGATCCTTATTTGTGTAAGACCTTATGTATGGTTTGTAATGGATGATGTACTGTGGTATCCAAATCTGTTATGTCTCGCAAAAATGGTAATCCTGGGATTGCCATGTATGGCATAACAGGCATCTGGGATTAAAAATCCGGGTGTTGACACGCGCGCCCTAGAAGATCGGCTTCATCTTAGTCTGAGCGTCGCCGCTGACTGCCTCGACTCCAGCGACTTCCCCCGGTGAAATCAAACCGTCCCTTTCTCTCTAGTTTACACTTGTACACTTGTCTCTCTCCTATGCATCTTCCTGACTTGTTACCTTGCATTTCTGTGCCTCGTAGCTTCGCCACCGACGACACCAGAGTGTGCCTGACGCCGACGATAGCTCTGACAAGGAATTAGCGACGACCCCGTGCGCCCCTTGGCTATCAGAGACCACGTCGAGCATCCCCTCGTCAATGCGAACACGGTGAGCCTCTTTCCTTTCTCCCTCGCTTCCTATTATCACAGGAACGCCATTGCCTGAGCGCCGCCGCCGCGCGCCATCGCCAAGCGCCGCCTGTTAGTGGTTAAAGCTCTCTGGATCGTTAGATCTGAATCCAGCGGTTGAGTTAGATTGCTTAAGAGAACATGTATGAGCCAATCTGCACCGTGCGATTTAACTTAGATCCTGCAGCCAATATTGCTTGATTCGAACGAATCGTTATCGTCCAATAAGAATCTGACGTGTGGCATGACTGTTGTTTTAAAAACAGAAAATGATCTATTAGATTTAGATTTTGTAAAATTCATAACTTTTGTTTTGCACGTCCAAAATTTACAAATTTTATATCATTGGATTCAGAAAAATGAAACCTTTGCAACAATTACCTTAGTTTAGTATTTTTCTTCTGGAAAATTAAGTGTTTTTGCAGAAACATTATTAGGGCTATTTTGGATATAAAAATTGTTTTAAAAATGCTTTTTGAGTAAAACCTTTTGCAAATGGTTTGATTTGAACTCTCTGACCCTAAACTTGTTTTATCTAAGTACTTAGTCGTGTCCCCGACAATGGACAATTTGAGCATCAAGACATTGAAGCTATCAAGGATCTCCTCATCCTAATTTCTAAGTTAAAAACTTGTGGTTGAACAAAGGGTTAAAGGTTAACCAATTCTATTGGTTGTTCCTTGGGTGATTTTGATAAATAAAAACTTAGTGTTTTCATCTAATAAGGAAAACCTTATTTTGATCAAAGCAAGCCTAAGCTCCACTTAGCCAAATGCATATAGATGATATATACCACTATTCTACCATAGTACCACTTGCCAATACAATTCAAATGTATTGACCCTTGTGGCTGTAACTTATTATGTTGCAGGTTTGTTTGATGTTAGTGAAGTGTGTTGAATAGGATTACAAGTCTACAACCAACATGATTGCTTGTGGCATTTGAAGATGAAGTACTCCATGCTATATAGATATTTCTGCTGCATTGTAATGTGATAGCCAAATGAGCTTTGTAAGATGTTATGAATTATTTTATTCCTGGTTATAAGTTGTATTATGACTTTTGTTTCTTGATATTACATCATAAACTGTGGATGCTAGCTATTCGATCCAGGGACTAGCATTGTAAACACAAGGATCTCTACCTTATCAGGTTGGGACCTCTACAGATGGTATCAGAGCACTGTGTTGCCTGTAGGATTGTAACCCTAGGATTGGACAAAACCCCTTAGAAAAATAGGAGTTGTATTTGTTCAAACTTATTTACAAACAACCTTGTAAATTCTTTCCTCAACCTTTTAGTTTTGATTCTACATCTCCCCTCTTTTCAACTTGATGGACAAAACTTCAACATGAGCAAGGGCTTCAACATCACAAATGACTTCAAATACAATATCACAAATGACTTCAACTTCAGTTTCACCAAGGACTTTAATTTGGACATCACTAAGGACTACAAGTGAGACAAGAATGTTACTCAAGACTTGAAGACTAAGGAAACACAGCTTATAAGGAACTATCATCACCTTTGAAGCTTTGTGACCAAGATGCAAGAATTCTTCCAAGGAAACCATGATCTTGTTCATAAAGAAACAACTAAGAAGGATGGAATGATCTCAAGTGAACACCATAGTTGGACCACCATACTAGTGTTTAGTTTAGATCATATATTGATCACACCAACTTATGTGGTGTATCAAAAATATTTTTTTGCCTAAAAATATGCTTGAACCTTGTTGTTTGAGTGGAATGCATGATTGTGATTGCTTGCACATTGCTTTGTGTGAATTGTTGTGTGTGAGTAGAATTCTTCCTCTAGAAATCTTTTGCCTAATCTAAACCCAATCCAACCCAAACAGATGACTTCTCCAAGAGACTCCAACATCAAGGATGGTGACAACAACAACCAAAAGATACACATGAGAGAACAACTGCTAGCAACCCAAACCTAGTTGAATCAAGTGACAACTCAGTTTTTAGCCGACAACATTGAGTTAGACCCAACCATGCAAAAATTCTTGGAAACCCAATCTCAATTGTTGCAAAGGATGACCAATCAGATGATCAACATGAGAAACAACCTTTCCCAAGGAGATTGTGACAACAATGATATCAAGGATGATATTATAGACGGAACTCAAGCCTACAAAATTTGTGGAGACATAGGACACACTTACAAAGAGCATATGGAACAATGCCCTAATTGTGAAGAGAAACATCCAACTAGACAATGCCCCACATCTCAAGTTACATGTTTCCTATGTGAAGGAAACAATCATGTCCCTTTACATTGCCCGATCTATCCTATAGTTCAATAGATGAAACAAGATGGAAAACATCAAATGTTTGGAAACCTCCATTCTAAGAAGGATGAAGACAAAGGCAAGTCTCAGTATGCACCTCCATACATTGTGACCCACCATGGTGGAGAAAAGAGGAAATATGGACGGTATCCTAGGAATCATTTAAGGAACCGAGGAAGCTTTCCCACCTTTGAGGTGAAGTATGAAGAACATGAACTAAAAGAACTCCTAGCTTTGGAGAGACCCAAGAAGAAGAAGACCAAGGAAACAAACAAGAAATAGTGAAACCAAAGATGAAGAAGGATATTAGCCATGTGATGTGCAACCACTACAAAGAGCTAGGCCATTATGCATCATATTGTCCAGAGAAGACACCTCAAGATCTCAACCTTGTCACATGTTTCAAATGTGGAAACAAAGGACACTATGCAAACAACTGTCTAGAGAAGTTTCATCAAGATCCCAAGTAAGCCAAGATGTAATCTAGTTAGAAACCTTTTAAGGATGGTAGTACCCTAGTTTTCTTAAAGCCAACTTATAACCTCTAGCCTTCCCAAATCTCGAGACGAGATTTATTTTAAGGGTGGTAGTCTGTCACATCACAAAATTTTCCAAATTTTGAATTGTGAAAATTAAAAAAACTAAAAGAATTAATTATTGAAGTTTAGGGTGAAAAGAAACTTTTTGCTTCTAAATGGAAACATCAAAACCATTCTGGAACAAAATTTAAATGAAAAGGGTATCCAAAAAAATTTCAATCAAATGAAATGCATTCATCAATGAATGTATCTTAAAATTTAAACACTTGGAAAAGTTAAACCAAAACGCCAAATCTTAATGAAAGAAATCATTGCCAAAGATCAAATGCATTTTATGCATGGAAAGAATCTTGAATTTATACACTTGGAAAAGTTGAACCAAAACCCTAAACCCTAATGAAAGAAAACATTTCCAAGATCTCTCTAAGAATATGGATTTGTGCCATATAAAAATGATAAATAAAAATATTATAAAACCATGGAAATTTGTTTCATTTAATTTGGAGCCATTGATCAAAACTTGTGAATTTAACAAGATAAAGGGAAATAATTACCAAAACTAATAAAGCTCCGAACTAAAATCCATACAAATTGTGAGCGAAATAATCCTAAAAGGATTTAAAATGATAAACACATATTAAATAAAATTCTACAAATTGGAATCACCAATTTTGGATCTATAAAAAAGATTTGGATTTTATAAGACAAAGAAATAAATAAATAAGGAATATTTAAAAGACAAATTAAATCTTGGCCAAATCCATAAACAAATGAAAGTTTATGGAATAATAAAAAGGAATAAAATGTTATTTAAATAAAATTATATGGATTGAACCATATTCAATTTTATTTAAATAAAGAAAAATTCCCTAAACTAAATAAATAATAAATCACAAGAAAATTGTTTAAAAGACAATTTAAAAATTGAATTAAATCCATAAGCAAATGTGATAAAGATAATCCAAATAAAAATAAAGGAATACAGATTATTTAAATAAAACTATATGGGATTTTAACCATATTCAATTTTATTTAAATGAAGACAAAATCCCTAATAAAAATGATTAATTATATCATGAGAAAAATAATTGAAGTTGCCAAAGTGGATTAAAAGTTATCTAATTAACTTAAAATAATAAAAGAATTATTTGAATAAAAATTTATATGGTTTGGAACCATATTCAAATATTTGAATAAAGACAAAAGAGGTAATTTAAATGAATTATTAAACCATAAGAGAATAAAAGAAATTATTCTAAAATGGACTTTAAAAACACATTAATAAGTAGTAGTAACCTACTGAAAAGATTTGATAAATATTTGAATTCAAACAGATGTTAAAACATTTGATTCAAATTGAAAACAGAAATTAGAAAAGAAAAAGAAATAGAAAGAAAAAAATAAGAAAACAAACCAGCCTAGAAACCCCAGCCCAGAAACCCCAGCCCAACAACTTGGCCCAGCAGCCCACCGGGCATCCACTCTCTCCCTCCCTGGACATTCTTTTCTCACTGCGCACCCCACCCTCAACCCCGCTGTCTAACTGGCCCCACAACTACGTCAGGTCGTAGTCTCCACCCCGCGGTGACCACGCCCCTCACTTCACCGTTTCTGGCCATTGAAGACTGCTTCATTTCGCGTTAATGGCCCAGTAATTCCTCCCCATAACCTTGACCTCTTAAGCGCCCTCCTCTCCTCCCTATTCCCCTACTCGTCCGTGCATGATCGCCACCAGGCTGTCCCAATTGCTGCTTGCGCCACCACTGCTCCAACGAGCTTCCCCATCGAATTCCGGCGATGCCTGACCCTCTCTGTCAACACCCGGGTTTTTAATCCCAGATGCCTGTTATACCATACATCACAATCCCAGGATTACCATTTTTGCGAGACATAACAGAATTGGATACCACAGTACATCATCCATTACAACCGTACATAAGGTCTTACACAAATAAGGATCTCATGATCCAGTTCTTAATACAACATCAAGCAGCAGAATACGTAATAATAACGGTAGCGTAGGAGAAGCTCCATCTTCGGGGTCACAGGCAATGCTGACGATGGGAGATGATCCTAGTTGTCGTAACCTTCCTGGGGTCCATCTTCTAGGTACTCCTCTTCATAGTCTGGCCATGGGAATAACCAGGGACAAACCCATGAGTACTCTTTAAGTACTCGCAAACTAGTACTAGCAGGTAAAGGGGTTTTTGGATAATAGGACACTAGGCTCTAGGGTTGTTTTGCAAAGGCCAGATTTATCTCTACTACTTTTTATGAAAGCACTAATGCTAGTTGAAGTTTTATAACACCTAAAGGGGAACTTGTATTTCATATCACAACCCTGTTGTGGTCAAGTCAAAGTCTCACTTCATTTCACAAGTCATTTTGAAAAGTCTGACGGGGGAACGGTATGGCCACTCCAACTGTCCATAACCACGGACGCGGCTATTCGAATAGTTTGACACTCTGCAGAGATTGTACACTTTCACCACAACATTCGATACATCCGTTAGGAACAAATCCTGAATTCACCATAGTCAGTATGCGGATAATCAATCCTAACCTTTCAATTACACGCCCTAGTATAAGCACCTCTCCTGTGAGTTTAGCCTCCCAACCATAACCAACTGTCATCTTGGGTACTGCATAGGTGGACAATCTTCACAAGGTAGCCTTAGCTCAGACCTTGGCCGTGAGGGCACTAATACTAAGGTATATAAGTTTCCAGTCAAGCCCTACCCAATCTTCGGGTATTGTGGTTGTACGATAAAATTGGAATGGTATCGCATCCAGACAACCATCAGTTCTATAAAGGGCTAAGGCTCATGCCTCAACATTTTCATCACCAAAATCATCCGGTGTTCGGAAACACATGTCCAAAACATTTCAATAGAATGATCCATCATTCTAAGGTTTTCATAACCATTTTTCCACCAATTATTCCCATCTAAAGTTGATCAAGTTTTATGCTTAGCACTAGCATCTACAAGTGGGGGTGAGTACTAATGAGGGGTGGTAAACTAGTGGAGTTTCAACTAAGCTCAATCTCATGCCTTGGGATGACATCAAGATTATCTAGTTTAGGCCAAATTTTATGCTCTTTATGCAACCTTCACATATCTTTCTAGTATCTACCATTCACTCAGGTAAAATCTATGTAAGAGCTTTGATAAAGAAATAAAGTAAGAAGCTTGTAAGTAAAACTAGGATTGGTTTATCAAGTGGGTATGGTAACATATGCTTAAGGCATATAGTTGGCATGATAACAAGCAAGTATTTGCTTGCATAAATGCAAGTATAAGCTTGCGTAGGTATAGTATCAACTTGCAAGGTTACTGGCTTGCTAAAGTAGAGTATCTTGAAAGTGTTAGCTTGCCTTGTGCAGAGCAGTGGTTGAAGTTCTCCTCGGCTTCTTCTTCGTAGAATCCTCCTTCCTCCTCGTATCCTTGGTCGGTACTAGTGTCTATAAATAAATACGATGTACACAATCACCAAGCAATACTTAACTACTTGCAATCATCACACACAAGGGTCCTATAGATGATCTAGCATCATCACTAACATTACAAGATTTGGGTTTGGTTTAATTCTTTTTATTTTTAGAAAAGTAATTTCTACTCATTGAAAAACTACTTAAGATTTAATATTCTCCAAACCAAACATGGGATCATGTTGACACATGTCATCACCACATATTTTAGTTCATGGGAATGTGATTTAAAATGGTGTCACAATTTAATAAGGTTTTACCCTTTTATTTTAATTAATTAGAATGGCTAGAAATGCCTACGTAGTATTCTTTTATTACTTGAACAATATTTCTGTAAGTAACCCTATATATTTTTATATATTCTGAAAGGTATGGTTAAATGTGATTTTTGAGACTTGGAATCAACTCAAAAGCTATTATGGTTTAACTTTGAAAAATGTTTGAATGCAGAAAATCTTCTGCCTTGTTATTTTTACCAAGGATGATCTACAGATCCAAATGACTTGAATCCAACGGGCTTGGATTCAGCATTCACAGACCTTTCCAAAAAAATTGGTTTCATTCAAATTGGTGCACTGAATCGACCTGGGTAGATTTTTGAAAATGGGTACAAAAGTGTGTTTGAATTAAAAAGAAAAAAGTTTAATTTGAATAACTGGGCTGCGCGGGAAAAGTTACTAGGCCGGCCTGCTAAGCGCAGCGCTCCCGCGGGCTATTTAAGTGGGTGTCCCCACTCGTCAGTGACACAGGGGGTGCGAAGCGGTATGGGGCGCTGTGGGTCGTTCGATCTGATTCTAATCCAACGGCTGGGAGTCATCGTCGACGTTGAGCAACGCCGGCGAGACAGAAAGCTAGCGCGGCAGGTGTAGGTCGATGGGGGCTCACCGGGGTGTTGGCGAGGGTCGGCGAGGCGGGCGAACGACGAAGTCGACAACGGCGAATCTCCTGGTACCGGTGGCTTCTCCTGGGGCGGCTCCAATCGCTGGCTCCCTTCTTTTCCAAAGGCGGCGGGCTTCGTCGAAATTCCGACGAGGTGGTGCTCGCCTTGCTCCGGGAACGGTGTGGCACGATCAGTGAGGAGAGGGGAGTAGAATGGTGTGAAGAATTCGACTGGGGGTGGCCTCTATTTATAGTCGAGCGAGTGGACCGACGGGGCGCATGGTGAGCTCGTCGGGGGCGGTGGTACAGACGGCTATCGGCATGGGCGAAGGTAGGGGACGGTGCGGTGCTCCCTGGCGATGCTCAACGACATGGTTTCGAGGCGTGGGGCGGTGCGGCTTGGTCGGAACGCGGCGGTGCTCTGCGCGTGCCCGACGGAGATTTTAATGGCGCACAGCGCGCGTGGTCCGCGCGGCGGCGAACGAGCGTGTCTGCGGGGTTGCTGGGACGGTGGTGATCAAGTATGCACACGGCGAGGGCGGCGCGCGGTCTGTAGGCGTCGGTCGAGCGTGGCGCACGGGGCGTGCTCTCGGCATGGTTGCTGGCGAGGTTGGCATGGTTCGTGCGTGTGGTCCAGTGGCTGGCAGCGTTCGAGCGGTGGACAGGGAGTGGCGGTGGGGTGTTGGCTTGCTCCCAGACATGCTGGCTAGGCTTGTTTCTCTTCCTAGCTTGCTGTCTCCACTGGGGTGGCATGGTTAGCTTCGGCTGTTCACCGTTGATGACAATGCCAAGTTTACAGTGGTGCTAGTGCTTAGTTTAGCTTGCTAGATGCTCTACTGAGATGGTTGTGAGCTAAAGAGGGAACAAGTTAGGCTTCAATCACTGCTCACTATAGTGTTTAGATTTTGTTTGATTTGTCTCTGCAACCGGTTTGATGAAATGGCCGCAAGAACTCAAGTTTTGAATTTTAAAAATATTTTTGGTGGGTGTGCTAGGTTGGTGCTGGTGAGTCTGCAGATGCTTAATATATTTGTTTTGATTTACTTGTCTTTATGAAAAGTGTGGGAAATGTTTTAGATGATGTTTATTTCACCTAAGAAACATTTTACAAGCAATGAAACAAACAAACAAGGTGGTTCAAAAGAATTCCAAAATCCATGCATACACATATGCATGCCTTCATAGTTTTATTTAAAAAGTTTTTGTTAACCCTAATTTTGATGATTAGTGTTTGATGATCCAAGCTTAGTATTTTTGGGATGTTACACTCTCCTACCTCCTAGATCACATGAGCCTGACCCCCATTGCCTCGCGCACCTGCCAGCATCATCAGTTTGCATGTGCGCGCCCTAGAAGCTTGGCTTCGTCTTAGTCTGAGCGCCACCGCTGACTGCCTCGACTCCGGCGACTTCCCCTGGTGAGATCAGACCGTCCCCTTCTCTCGTTGACACTCGTATACTCGTCTCTCTCCCGCGCATCTTCTTGACTTGTTACCTTGCATTTCCGTGCCTTGTAGCTTACGCCACCAAGGACACCAGAGCGTGCCTGACACCGACGATAGCTCCGACAAGAAATTAGCGACGACCCCGTGTGCCCCTTGGCTATCAGAGACCACGTCGAGCATCCCCTCATCACTGCGAACACGGTGAGCCTCTTTGCTTTCTCCCTCACTTCCTATTATCATCGGAACGCCATCGCCTAAGCGCTGCCGCGCGCCGTCGCCAAGCGCCGCCTATTAGTGGTCAAAGCTCTCTAGATCGTTAGATCTGAATCCAGCGGTTGAGTTAGATTGCTTAAGCAAACAGGTACGAGCCAATCTACACCGTGCGATTTAACTTAGATCCTGCGGCCAATATTGCTCGATCCGAATGAATTGTTATCGTCCAATAAGAATCTGACGCGTGGCATGACTGTTGTTTTAAAAACAGAAAATGATCTATTAGATGTTAGATTTTTTAAAATTCATAACTTTTGTTTTACACATCCAAAATTTACAAATTTTATATCATTGGATTCAGAAACATGGAACCTTTGCAACAGTGCCCTTAGTTTAGTATTTTGCTTCTGGAAAATTAGGTGTTTTTGCATAAACATTATTAGGGCTATTTTGGATATAAAAATTGTGTTAAAAATGCTTTTTGAGTAAAACCCTTTGCAAATGGTTTTATTCGAAATATCTGACCCTAAAAACTAACTTTTGGATTTAAAAACATATTTTATTAACACTAGAAAATTATTCCTTTGAATAAAAGCATTTCAAGCAAAACAAAAATGATTTAAATGGCCATTTTCACTAACTTGTTTTTAAATGATTTTCCACTTTTAGAAATGACCAATAGGTGTTTTAAAATGTTTATACCTTATTAGAAACCACTTTTCCAAATAAAACAAACTTTGCATGCTTGCATGCATTGCTTTGTTTTTATTATTTTATGTGGTGATTTGTTTGAATGCTACTTTTGAATATGTGCCTTGCTTGATTGAATTGTAGTGAACTTTGAAGAGGGTGACAATTGCAAGATCAAGAAGTGAACCTATATTCTGTACCAAAAAGGAAAGTGTGCTTCATACATTTAGTCCTATTATTTTCACTATGCATTAGTGATATTTTGAGTAGGACTTGCATGGAATTTTTACTAAGTATGCTATGCCTTGGGAAATCCTAGTAGATGATGCCTTAGTAGAAACTTTCCCTAAGTTAAGGTTCTTGCTACTACTATGCTTAGCCTAGCTAGTAGAAAACAAGGGTGGATTATTCATGCTATGAAATATTTCTAAGTCTTTTGACTTATGTTTTTGCTTAATAAAACTACTAAGTGAATGAATCACCTGGGTGGAATTGTATGAATGGAATATGTTGAGTGGTTACACAAGGCCAGGGACTGGTGAACCTTGTGTATCACACTTGAGGAAACCCACCCAGGAACAAAGAGATTTGAGATGTTAAGTGTTGAGAAGCTTCTAGTGCAGCCACATGGAAATATGGGCTCTGCCTAGATCATATAGGTTGCAATAACTTATCCAGATGTACAAAAGGTGGTAGGGGTGATAGGTTGGAACGCGTCCATTTGGTCTAAGGGAAGGCTTCTGAAAGATCTTGTCTTGATGCATGTCGAGTCTTGTGGGGAAAGTGCACCACCTCTCTAGAGAATAAACTCTAAGTACTTAGCCGTGTCCCCGGCAATGGACAATTTGAGCATCAAGACATTGAAGCTATCAAGGATCTCCTAATCCCAATTTCTAAGTCAAAAACTTGTGGTAAACAAAGGGTTAAAGGTTAACCAATTCTATGGGTTGTTCCTTGGGTGATTTTGACAAATAAAAACTTAGTGTTTTCAACTAATAAGGAAAACCTTATTTTGAGCAAAGCAAGCCTAAGCTCCACTTAGCCAAATGCATATAGATGATAGATACCACTATTCTACCATAGTACCACTTGCCAATACAATTCAAATGTATTGACCTTTTTGGCTGTAACTTATTATGTTGCAGGTTTGTTTGATGTTAGTGAAGTGTGTTGAATAGGATTACAAGTGTACAACCAACATGATTGCCTGTGGCATACGAAGATGAAGGACTCCATGCTATATAGATATTTCTGCTACATTGTAATGTGATAGCCAAATGAGCTATGTAAGATGCAATGAATTATTTTATTCCTGGTTATAAGTTGTATTATGACCTTTGTTTCTTCATATTACATCTGAAACTGTGGATGCTAGCTATTCGATCCAGGGACTAGCATTGTAAACACAAGGATCTCTAACTTATCAGGTTGGGACCTCTACAGTATGATTGGAAAAATACTCTTTGTGATTTCATTCATCAAGTATCAAAAATACTTGAAACTTTGTTTCACTTATCAAGTGTCGATACACTTGAATTTCGATTTAATACTTTCTATGTGGCAAGAACCTTTCTTGCCATTTCCATATTGAACTCTTTCAATATCTCATCTATGTACATTTGGCACAATTATATTAGTGTCTCAATCTATCTATATAGATATTGATGCCAAATATTTGGGTTTTGCATAAGTCTTTCATCGAGATGAAATTCTTAACATTTGTTAATAAAATATATTTCATTTCCAATCAACAATATGTATTCCACATAATGTATTAGAAATATGTCTTAGAGCTCCCACTTAATTTCTTGCAAATGCAAGAATCTTCATCGTCTCTGATGAATTTAAACCTTTTTAACAGTTTCATCATGGTGAAGATTCCAACTCCGCGATGCTCACTTCAACCATTGCAGTTTACATAAGAATTTTAGCATCCTTTGAATTAGTAAAACCCTATGGACCGTGTTATGCACACGCCCTAGGTAACAATTCTATTAGAAGAACTTGTTTTGTTTATTCAACTACCACATAACAAAATTATATGTAGTGGTAGCTACATTAATCCGTCTAGATTAAATATCGCTATGAAAGATCAAATCTTGTCATAGTCAACCTTTGAACATTGTTGTGAACTCTTTCCCAACATGTTGACTATTTCATAGATGTGAAACATCCATGTCTATTTCTTTATAGATCCAAACACGACTGTAAGGTCTTACACCTTTCTCGAGGGTCTTTCAAGTTCAAAGCTTGATTTCTCGTTTATGTAACTATCACGGATTCTATGGCTTAAAGCCATCTGACGGAGTCAAGGTCCATCATCGCTTCTTTGCATATAGTTGGTTCATCATTATCAAATAACAATGATCTACTTTCAAATCCTAGTATTTTATTATTTACCCGACCTACTAGGTTCAATAGGAACTTAGACCTCCGTGACCACAACCTTTGAGGCACGTGAGCCATGAGCATTGTTGTTGCCTCCAGAACACTTTTCCGTGCTGCGCAACTTTGCACATATAGCTAAGGTTCTTTTAACCTTATCAAAGTTCTATTGTCCTCCCACTTAAGTTTTCATGAAAAATTTCTTCTCAAGAAACTTGACGTTCTAAGCAACAAATACTTTTGTCTTTGGTGTTATGGAGGAGTACCCAACGATTATCCGAAATAACCTACAAAGACATGCTCATCCTACTTTGGTTGTAAACATCTTACTTATGCATACCAATGTTTAAGAAATGACAACTTGGGTTTTATCCCAAACCATAACTTTATATGGTGTCATTTCAATGGATCATGATGGAGCTCTTTTCAGTGCAAAAGCAGTAGTCTCTAAAACTTTTAATCTTTAAAATATAATGGTAGTTTTATGAATGACACCTTTGATCTTGCCATGTCAAACAAGGATTCATTGCATATCTTGATTATTCCATACTCATATGGTGTTTCGGGAAACTCAAATCCACGGAACGATTTCTCAAATCTTAGGTGTTATGCTAAACTTGTAACTCAAAAATCTTCCTTTATGATCCTATCATAAATTCTTTATTTTCTTGTTAGATTGATTTTGCACTTCATCTTGAAAGTCTTTGAACTTTTCAAATGTTTGACACTTCATCCTCATTAAGTAAATATTCATATATTCACTCAATTTTTTTTGGAGAAAACATATGAAGTTGAAATCCATCGCTTCTTGACTACACATAATGGACTTCATACACCAATATGTACAAGTTCCAATAAGCTAGTCATTCATTCCATCGGCCCATGAACGGAGTTTTAATTATCTCTAGGAAAGTTTCACAAGCGTCATTTGATCGTAATCTAAAGACTCCAAAATTCCATCAAGTATGGGGTTTCTTCATGTTTTCTTTCCATTATAATTTAAACGGCGATGTCACTTCTTAAGTTTGTCTTTTGACATTTTTAGCATTATCTTATGGATGTGATTTATCCAACTAGACTTGTATATCAGCCATCTTTCATGGAATACGGAAATTATTTGAACAACCCTTTTGTTCTCATAATACCTGATAAAACAAATCTTGAAGGAAAGCTTTGATATTAATGAGCAACAAAACAACCTTTATTTTTTCTCGATGAATATCATCACATATTATTTTGCTAGTTACTTAGGCCATTGTAGTTCATGAACTGTGTTGTTTTATATGACGATTCACACCAACAAATTCAGTATCCAACACTTAAGAACCACATTGTTTAACAAGCAAAGAATATAGCCATAACATGTATATCTTCTATGTACCTAAGCTGAACAATTCTAGTCTTTTCACTTCTGCAAAATATTTCTTAGATTTCTCTTTTAGTATTTCTTTATCCTTTCAAAAGAATCTATCAACATCAACAGTGGTGCCATACTCATGACACATAGTCCAAAGTGTGTATAGTTAAATACCAATGTCTTTGGACTTGCACTTTGAAGTAGATCACCATCATCAAAAGTTTGGTGTTCTTTCAAATTCCATTTTATTTAGTAATCTTTTAGTGTAGTAAACATTCATCCTTATCATGGAACTATTCATGATCAATCTACTCCAAATCCTTTCGAAGGATAATGTTACTCTGTAAAACCTTTTGGAGGATTAGGACGACCAGCGTCTCCAACCTTTTGCAAATTCTCATCAAATATGAGAACATGACTTTTGCCATATTATACTCTATCATGTTGCAACCAAAACTTCATTTCAGATATCATAATATCTTTCACACATGATGGTTTCTGAAACAATTCTTTCAGCTCCCCGATAACCTTGATATTAAAACAATCTTTTGAATATCAAGAATCATGGAGACAAAC
Organism: Avena sativa; assembly: GCA_916181665.1. Taxonomy (NCBI): domain Eukaryota; kingdom Viridiplantae; phylum Streptophyta; class Magnoliopsida; order Poales; family Poaceae; genus Avena; species Avena sativa. Next base: position 312,260,992 of record OV702295.1, on the reverse strand, counting down.
ATGATATTTATATACTAACACTGGAATTGTTACTCTTGATTTAATACTAATTATTAAACTTCAAGAAGTGACCAGAAACTACTGGAAGTTTGCAATAGGACTTTTAAACTTTAGATTAACACATCAAAACAATACGATACCAGTTCGTGAAGTAACTATCCAGAATTCTATAGTTCTATTATCTCAACTATAACTAAGCGCAAGGTGGTAAACGGATTCCAATGACTACAACAACTATGCAAATTCACTTTGATTTATTTTATGATAAATAGTGTTCAACTTTTAATCATATTTCCGTTGAACTCCCACTCAAAACAATATCCCTCATATTGTTTTAGTGATTACATGAACCAAATATACTACACCAAGTCCGATCATCAGGTGACATGATGTAGTTTCAAAGGCGAACAATCATCATGTTCATCATATCATCTATATGACTCATGATTTACCTTTCGGTATTCCGTGTTTCGTCATATAAAGCATGCTAGGCTCGTCAAGATTTAACCTTAGTTTCCGCATGAGCAAATCTGTCTTGCTCCCATTGTATACACTCGCAGAATCTAACAGACCCGATCATCAAGTGGTGCTTCGAAACAACGAGCTTTGGCAATGGTTCCTACTAAGGATGAACACTTTATAACTTGATATTTTGTGAGAGGGATCATCTTATAATGCTACCGTCGTGATCTAAGCAATACAATATGCATAAAAGGATTAACATCACATGCAATTCATAATATGTGATATGATATGGAATTTCTTCTTGTGCTTCCGATCTCCATCTTCCGGCGTGGCATCAAGGTCAATGGCATCGCTCCGTGGTTGTCATCCACCAACATCAACTATTACAACTACTTTGAATAATAGACACGCATGTCTTAACGAAATTAAATGATAATCATAAGGCTCCTGCCGGTTGCCGACTTACAATAAGGAACATTGCATACATCATATATAATCACAATCATGGCCATATCACATCACAGCACACCCCTGCAAAAAAAGTTAGATGCCTCTAATTTTCTTTGCATGTTTCACGTGGTTTGGGGCTTTCAATAAGTGTCGTTTTAACTTACGAACAAGAACCGCAACGTTGATACTAGTACTGTCAATCACACGTTGTAAACTGAATCTTCACTATGTTGGGAGAAACAGGCACCCGCAAAGCCACTTATGCAATACAAGTTGCATGTCAAGTGTGGAGCAAGTCTCATGAACGATGTCATGTAAGGTTAGCCCGGGCCGCTTCATCCCACCTTCCCGCAAGATGTAAAGTACACAAGAAGCGATCGACAACAAAAGCATAAACACACACAATGACCATTGTGTTCTACTCGTGCAACAGATCTACATATAGACACGTCTCTGATACCACTTTAGGGGTTCAAAGCATGGAAAACAAAAATTCTATCGCATGAACACACACAAGCCAAGATCTATCTACTAGATTGTAGCAACGAGTCGATAGAGTACTAACCCTTGAAGATCCAAAGCGGTTAACGAGAGCAGATTCTCGTGGGTGATGTAGTCGTTCACTTGCCGATCTCAAGATCGCGTAGGTGATCCTTCCGGAGCCGCGTTCCGGAAGCGCTCCCGCAGTCGGTCACACACATGGTACTCGATGAAGACCTTCCTCTCCCTTGTTCCAGTAGGCAGCGGAGGTTGTAGCTCTCTCCTCACGATTCCGACAACATGACAGCGTGGTGTCAGAGGTAGAGGGGAGATCCCGCAGGGCTTTGCCTAAGCCGGAGCGAGTATGGTGGAGTAGAAGAGGGCCTCAGCGATCTAGGTTTTAGATACTGAGGAAAGAGGGCAGCCGGTGGCTAGGGTTTAGGCTAGACGGTAGCGGCGGTTTAAAGGGGATCTACGGCGTCGGCGGCTTGGGGGGGGCAGCGGCGGCCTAGGGATTGGGTCTTGGGCGCCTAGGGAAAGGGGGATGCCTTGGGGTGCGCTCCCACCCTCCTTATATAGGTGGGGGTGCGTCCAAGGGTGTTCCCAACCCAGGTGGAAACCCTCCCTAACTCAGAAACCCTCCCTAACTCGGAAACCATGTTGGGATTTGACTTTTTCAAACTGCCTTTTTGACTTTCAAATTTGAGTTTGATTTCTCTCTTCCAAGTGTCCAGCCAAGTGACCTAGGAAATGATGCAACCATTACACTTTGTCATGACACATCCATGTACCCTTCCCCTTCCGGATCGGTGAACCTTCTAAACCCTTCTAGAACATTTTGGTGAAAACACCGGAATCATTCCTGAACTCCAAAATTGGACTTTCCTTATATGAATCTTATTCTCCGGACAATTTCGGATCTCCTCGTGATATCCCGGATCCCATCCGAGACTCCTAACAACATGATCTCATGGTCGAAGGAATTAGGTTACTATGTATCAGAAAGCTTATAGCAAGTGAACTCTTTGAATGACTTGATCTTATGCTACGCTTAACTATAGGAGTATGTCCATCACATCATTGTCCTAATGATATGACCATATTGTTAATAACATCTCAATGTTCATGATCAGGAAACCATGATCATATATTAACCAACAAGCTAGTTTAACAAGAGGCTTTACTAAGGACTCTTTTATGTTTACAAACCGCACAAGTATTAATGTTTCCGGTTAATACAATTATAGCATGGTATGTAAACATTTATAATAAGTATGAATATATGATAATAACCACTTTATTATTGCCTCTTGGGCATATCTCCAACACTTCGATCTTTCCTCGGAGACTTGCAACAATCAGCCATTGCAACTCCTCTCCTTCCTGATCGTTGAGCTGAGCTCCGAAGAACTCGGGGTGCGGACGCTCCAGCATTTCCGACAGTTGGTCCAAGTCACGCTCAAAGATGAGGTCTCCTCCATTTCCCAACTGATTGAACTTGCTATACTTCATGTCCATCTATTAGAATGTAGGATGAGTAAGTTAGTAGAGTGATCAAGTGTGTCAAATTTTATGTAAGTTTGCAAAAAATTTGATGAACATGAATTTTCATAAAAGAATCTAAGTGGTAAGAATGAGAATAGGTTTTTATAAATACTCACTTCTTTTATTTTGAAACTAAGTTTTTGATTCAAGCGTCCAGTCTAACTAGGGTCTCCTATGGTCAGGATGGCTCTGATACCAACTTGTCAACACCCAGATTTCTAATCCCAGATGCCTGTTATGCCATACATCACAATCCTAGGATTACCATTTTTGCGAGACATAACAGATTGCATATCATAGTACATCATCCATTACAAACCATACATAAGGTCTTACAACAAATAAAGGATCACATGATCCATTCTTAATACAATCATAGCAGCGAAATAACGTAATAATAACGGTAGCGTAGGCGAGACTCCATCTTCATGGTTACATGCAATGCTGACGATGGGAGATGATCCTAGTTGTCATAACCTTCCTGCTGTACGTCCTCCTGATAGTCTTATTCATAGTCTTATTCACAGAACTGAGTTTGAAACTAAAAGAATAAATATAAATTCAAACTACCGGGTCACGCGGGAATGTAAATGGGCCGGCCCACGGTGCACAGCGTGCACGGGTGGGTTTAAGTGGCTGTCCCCACAATTCAGCAAGACAGGGGGTGCGAAGCGGTACGGAGTGATGTGGACCACACAATCAACATCTAATCAAATGGCTATGACTTATCGTCTCCGTCGGGCAACGCCGGTGAGACACAACCCTAGAGCGGCCAGTGGAGGTCTACAGGGGCTCACTGGGGCTCAGGCGAGGGTCGGCGACGAGGGCGAACGACGAAGTCGATGACGGCGAACCTCCTGGTACTAGCGGTTTCTCCTGGGGCGGCTCCAATCGCTGGCTCCTTTCTTCCTCCTCCATGGCAGACTCCGGCCAAATTCCGGTGACCTGCTGCTTGCCTTGCTCCGGGAATGAGTGGGGGTGGTATTGAGAGAGAGGGAAGTGTGTTGGTGTGAATAAATCGAGCGGGGGTGGCCTCTATTCTGACGGTAGGGGCGGTTCTGTGCTCCTTGGCGAAGCTCAACCGCGTGGTATCGAGGCGTGGGGTGGTGCGAGACGGTCAGAATGCTGCGGTGCTCTAGGCGGGTCCAACAGACATTTTAATGGCGCATGACGGCTACGGATCGCGCGGCGGCGAACGGGGTTGTCTGGCGGTCTCATGGGGTGATCACGCTTTCATGTGGCGAGGGCGGCGCGCGGTCTATGGGAGCGTGTCGAGTGCAGAGTTCTGGCGCGCTCTCGGCATGGCGCAGAGGCATAGGGTTCAGCGTTTCTAGAGTGGCCCAGTGGCTGGCAGGGTGTTGGCATTGGACAGGGGGTGGCGGTGGATGGTGGTCAATGTCCCAGACAAGGTGGCTAGGCTTGGTGCTGCTCCGAGCTTGCTGTCGACCATGAGGTGGCAAGGTGAGGCTCGGCATGCTCACCATTGATGGCAATGGCAAGCTCACAGTGGTGCTAGAGCTTGATAACTAAGCTAGATGTTCTACTAATAGCCAGCTGTGAGCTAGAGAGGGAACAAGGTTGGCCAAATCACTGCTCACTGTAGTGTTTGTTGTTTGTTTGATTTGTGTTTGCAAGGTGTTTGATGAAATGGCTGAAAGAGATCTGAATTTGAATTTTTGGTTCAAACTTGGTGGGTCATATATTTTCATACTTGGTAGTCTCTGGTTAGTTGGAAAGGTCAAGATGAATTGGTTTGGTTGTTTTTTCAGAATTGGTGATCTTCCTATATGTTAAAGATTCAATTTTGAATTGCCATTTGAATCAAGTTGCCAAATGTTTCTATAAGTTTGAAAGGTGGGCTTGGGTTTACTTTTACTTGATCTAGCAAGGGGTGAAAAGAAATGTAATTGTTTTCTGTTTGAAATCTTGGACTAGAAACACTCAAAGTGGCCTAGTGAGAAAGATTGGCAAAAATGACCATTTGCTTGTTTTGTTTGTTTTTATATTTTCTCTTGATTTTTTCTGCTTGGAAATGTTTTAGATGATGTTGTTTTCATCTTTAAACCATTCCTTGCTATTTAGAACAATCACACAAGTTCATTCATGCATTCATACAATCATCACATACACACATGCATTCATATGATGTTGATTAACAAAAGTTTTTGTTAACCCTAAATTTGAGTTATTGGAATTTGATAATCATTCTTCAATATTTTTGGGATGTTACACGGGGATCCGATGGATATTGAGATTACTATGTCAGATTGATTAATGGTTTTGTCTATTTTGATTCTATCATGTCTGTGTTGTTTGTGATCTTGCATGCTCTCCGTTGTTAGTACCTATCTTGGCCAAGTAGTTGCTAGTGACTCCAAGAGGGGGTATTTATGCTCGATAGTGGGTTCATGCCTCTAGTTTCCAAGGGAAGTGACAGAAATATCTTCGGTTGTAGATGTGCTGTTGCCACTAGGGAGAAAACAACGGTCTCTTGTTCATGGAACAAGTGGATTGTTTAACTTACACACTTTGCTTAAAGAAGTTGTCTATTGCTTGCAACTTAATACTGGAGGGGGTTCAGATGATAACCTGAAAAGTGGACTTCTAGTCATAGATGTAGTTGGATGGCGGTCTATGTATATTGTTGTATTGCCCAATCGAATCTCATAGGATCTTCTTGTCTGGTATTGCATTGTTATGCCTTGCTCAGTTCCTGTCAATTCCCCTGCTGTAATTTGTTTATCCTTCATGCCATGTTGTTTATCTAAGGAGAGCACCTCTAGTGAACTATGGACCCTGGTCCAATCTTTACCATTGATAAAACTTCCACTGTTACTTGTTTACTTGATACAAACCATAACCTTCCACACCATACGTTTAATCCTTTGTTACAGCAAACCGGTGAGCTTGACAACCTCACTGATTTGTTGGGGCAAAGTCTTGAGTTTGTGTTGTGCAGGTCTCTGCGTTGCTTACAACACCTGTGTGACGTTTCCTTCCTCCAATTGGTTTGATAACCTCGGTTTCTTAGTGAGGGAAAACTTGCTGCTGTGCTGCTTCACACCTTGCTCTTGGGGTTCCCAACGAAGCGCTCCTACGTCAACTCAGCACTGCATCATGTTCCCGGGAGAAGAGGAAGCTCATTGCATCAGGTGATGCTAACACAGCCATCCACATTATGCAAAACAGATAGGAGCGCGATCCTGAATTCTCTTTCGATTACCAGCTAGATGAAGAAGGAAATTTGAAAACCATGTTTTGGTGTGACTCTCAGTCACGTCGGGACTATGAGGATTTCGGTGATGTGCTGGTGTTCAAAAGTACGTACTAAATGAATCGGTATGGAATGCCGTTCATTCCTTTCGTGGGGTTGAACCATCACCACAGAACTACTATTTTCGCATGCATAATCTTCTCCAACAAGAAAACAGAAACATATGTATGGCTGCTTCAAACATTTTTGAAAGCTATGTGTCAAAAGAAGCCAAAAGGGGTTATCACGGATGCAGAAAGTTCAATGATGAAAGCCATTGGCATTGTCTTCAAGGATGTGTGGCACCGTGTATGCACGTGGCACATTGAAAAGAATATGAAAAAACACCTCAATCACGATTCTCTGAATGAATTTAGGTCTGACGAGGTTTAGTCTCATCAATGCCCATTGTTATGGACTTGGGTTTTGGAGAAGATGGGGATGTTGGAGATCGTGGAACGGTTAGCAAACAAGCAACACGGGGACACGAGGTTTACCCAGGTTCAGGCCCCCGGAGGGAAAACCCTACTCCTGCTTGTCTGCTCTTGATTATGGCGGAACCGAAGGTTACATGGGTGCGCAGATTCGATCTGGCGTGGAGGTGTGTATGCGAAAGTATGAGTCGAGAGATCTAGGTCGTGCCCTCCTAGCCTTTATATAGACTTAGGCAGGTCCCAGGCACAGACCTAGTCGGTTACAGGTTTTAGGGTTTACCCCTTTGAATTTCCTATCTACTCTAGTCTTGCTTTCCAAGGATCCGAAGACCTCATGGGCCTTGGCTACCCGAAAGTCTTCATGGGCCGGCGTATATTTGCCGTGGGCCTTCCTTGGGCTGGACCAGGTATGCTGAGATCATGTACCCGTGGGGTATAACCATGTCAGTAGCCCTCGAGTGATCAGTCGAATCGTAGATTCGGCTGAGGACTCTTCAATCCTTCGGCTACAACTCTGTCTTTCAAGAGTACATGTGTAGGGATTATTGATGCGTGTGCCTGACTCACCTGACGGATCATGGTCAGTTAACTGTCTTAGGACGAAACAACACGATCTTCTTCAGGTTCGAGTCCCTCGACTCGAACCCGGAACATATGCTGGCGTAATTCGACTCAGACCGCGGAGGACTTACAGGAGTGGAATTCCAGTGAATTTAATCGATGTACCCAATGCGTCCGTCGGGATTTTTCATCGCGCTTGTTGGCACGGATTTATACTAGCAGAGCGCAGTCATGTGCGTTACCAGGCCATCAGATGTTATTTGTAGGTCTTATCTTTGCGTCGCAGACACAGCATCCGAATTTCTATCACCGCGGAGGTGTTTAGGGTGGCCAAGGAGAATGATGCTCACTTAGCGTTTAATTGGGGCAAAGTTGCCGAAAAAATGTTGCATGCTGATCCGAAGGATCGCAATCGAAAATTCATAGGGTGCGCGACCAGCGCTCCCTATGGGAGTAGCCCCCGAGTGTCTGTTCAAGTCGTAGACTCGAGCAGAGACTTTTATCCAGTCGTTGTTCAGCGTCAGGTCCATAGGACATAAATTTTTCGGATGCTTGAAGCCGTCCTTCCTATGGGAGTAGCCTCCGAGTCCTTAGTGGAGTCGTAGACTCGACATAGGACTCGAAGAAACAGTTCAGTGATGTATTGTGCTGTTCATTTTTCTAGTGCGCGTCCAGCGCTCCTGATAGGAGTATCCCCCGAGTGTGTGGCGGAGTCGTAGACTCGGGTAGAGACTTGAGTCTTGTATCGTGTAGTTGTAGTAGGAAATCTCATGGGCGTACCGCTAACCCGGAAGTACATCGGGTGCACGACCAGCGCTCCTAATAGGAGTAGCCCCCGAGTGTCGAGTCGAGTCGCAGACTCGAGTGGAGACTCATGCGAGGAGAAACCACTGACCCGGAAGTGCATCGAGTCAGCGTCTCACGCATAAGGAACCAGGAGTCAACGTAGCGGAGTGATGCGGCATTTTAGCCGGAAGGACTTGACGTTGTGGATGAAGTCGATGCCGATTCTTCTGTAAGGTGCGCGGCCAGCACCGCTTTTGTCGATGATTGATGTGGTCATTCGTTTTCGACTCGGGTCTTGGCGTCTGTTGACGTGACTGGCGCTAGTCGACTCCGTTGGAGGACCCGATAGAATAGCTCGGCGCATTTGACATTCTTGTAAGCTGCAGAAAACATGAAGAATTGTGAAGTACTTGTATCTTGTAAAGAATATTTGCCTTTTGGATTGTATTGTAAAATTTTAGTGCCGATCGAGTCGACACTTTTGCACTGTATGCTAGGCCTTTTCGTTAGCCTGATTACCCTTAGTCTCAGTATCTTGCTGAGGCACTCGGAGTTCAAGGATTCGACAATCAGGCAGAATCATCTACTCGGTATGTCGCGTATGAGGTGCTCGAGTGCGTGGAGCCGATGACACATTAGGTTACTCGAAGAGGGCGCAGCCCCCGAGTGTATCGAGTGTGAGTTAAAAAATAAATCAGCTCTAAGTAGAGGGAAACTTAGCTTTAGTGATAGTTGTCGTAGACGGAGTCGACGCGGTAGCGGGTCGCATGCGGACGTGGTCGACGCGGCGAACCACAATCATAGCGGCAACGGGTTTTCGAAGTTGATGGTGGTAGCGAGTTCTGCATCCGAAGATTGTCGCGGTCGAAGACCGCACCGGGTCGCCACATCCGAAGGATGTATCGGATCATCGCAGCCGAAAGCCGCATTGGGTCGCCGATGTCGAGGGAGCCCCCGAGTCGTGATCGCTGAAGCCAATGCGGCCAGTTGCCGCAATCGAAGATCGCGTCGGCTCGCCGCATCAGAAAGATGCAGCGGATCACCGCAGCTGAAGGCCGCAGCGGGTCGCCTATGCCGAGAGAGTCCCTGGTCGTCGGAGTCGAAGATGTGTCGAGTCGCCGCAGCGGGGTGAGCCCCCGAGATGTTGGAGCCGAAGATCGTAGCGGGTTGTGCCGTGGAGTTGGCGCATCCCCGTGCATATAATTAACACGGTTGACGGAGTCGTCGGGGCGTACGTGTGGTCAAGGTCGATGGAGTTGTGCGGCCTAGTCGAATCAGTATGCGGGAGTCGAAAGCCGCAGTTTGTAGTGCCGTTGGTTCTCACGATGAAGCCTCGAGTAATTTTTTCTAGCTGAATTCTTGCGAGCTAATCCGAATGGCTCTGATTGATTGATCGTGATAGCCGCCTTGGTGTTCGCTTTGCCTCATTATGCATCTAGTTAGTCTCGTGGCCGCAAAATCCATGCAGGCCTCACGTACACGTACGCAGTATACATATCATCTGGTGCACTCGCCGAGAAATCCATGGCACCAAATTTTAGCACGCACACGATTTGTGAGTTGGAACCTATCTAGATGAGTCGGGATTAAAGAAAACAGAACCACCGCCTTGATCTGCTTCCTGGTGGCCTTTTCTTTCCTTTCCTCTTCCTAAAATATTAGAAGTAGGACCACATCGCTTGGTCATGCCTCCAGATCGCTTTTTTTCTTTCTTGGAATTGATGAAGTGATGCCTTATTTTCTGGAACCGGACAAGGTAGGCGCCCGAGATTTCTAGTCATCTGGACTTTTTCATGTGCGATTTTGATGGATCGCAAGAAGAGAAGAGCCGGTCGCCACCGAAAAACTCTCAATTATGTAGATTGGAACACACTCGCACGAAGGTGGTGCTGATGTCGAGTCCCATGGTAGCTGATGCAATCTGATCGATGTTGAAGGTGAGGGATCTGCCCGAGATGATGATTCCGAGCAAAGTAGATCTGCTCTCCAAAAGCTGATGGATCGTAGATCGCTTTGGATAAAACCGTCACGATCACACAATCAGCGTCCCCGATTCCCACAGACGGCGCCAATTGACGAGTTTAATCTCATCAATGCCCATTGTTATGGACATGGGTTTTGGAGAAGATGGGGATGCTGGAGATCGTGGAACGGTTAGCAAACAAGCAACACGGGGACACGAGGTTTACCCAGGTTCAGGCCCCCAGAGGGAAAACCCTACTCCTGCTTGTCTGCTCTTGATTATGGCGGAACCGAAGGTTACAGGGGTGCGCAGATTCGATCTGGCATGGAGGTGTGTATGCGAAAGTATGAGTCGAGAGATCTAGGTCGTGCCCTCCTAGCCTTTATATAGACTTAGGCAGGTCCCAGGCACAGACCTAGTCGGTTACAGGTTTTAGGGTTTACCCCTTTAAATTTGCTATCTACTCTAGTCTTGTTTTCCAAGGATCCGAAGACCTCATGGGCCTTGGCCACCCGAAAGTCTTCATGGGCCGGCGTATATTTGCCGTGGGCCTTCCTTGGGCTGGACCAGGTATGCTGAGATCATGTACCCGCGGGGTATAACCATGTCAAGGTCATTGATATACTACATCACCTTAGAAGAGGTCTTTGAGCAGAGATGGAGCGCCTATATTAAGAAATGGCAGACGAAGGCAACCAAAGAGTGGTTGAGTAGAATGTATAAGAAGAAGAGATGCTGGGCTGCCGCGTATCTAGCTAATGGCTTTTTTCTCGGAATGAAAAGCAATCAAAGGTGCGAGAGTTTGAACTCGTGCCTATACCTTCACTTTGACTCTAAAATGACACTGGTGGATTTGATCGTGCACTATGAGAATGACATTAACCATATCCTTCAGGAAGATGCGCGACAGGACTGCAAGGACTCATAGACATTACCTTTGGGGGTTACTAAATACAAAGATATTGAGTTGGCTGCTGCGAAAGTATTCACCACAACAAACTTCTATATCTTGCAATCAGAGCTGAAAAGGATTGATGGAATCAAGATTGCTAAATGTGTGCAAGGTGATGCTAGTGATAAGTACACTGTGGTATGGGCAGATAAAGCTACTAGGCAGTTTGACGTGACCTACACGCCTGACAGTGAGGAAACTATAAAGTGCTCCTGCAGAAGAATGGCTAGGAAGGGGCTACCTTGCGAGCACCATCCTCTACATATTGGCTTACCTGCGACTAGAAAAAATACTAACTTGTTGTGTCCTTCGGGGCTTCTCAAAGAATGCAAGATTTGGGTTGTCTGCCAATCGCGAGAGCGATATGTTTGGATATGGATGGTCAAGTGCAACCGAGAGGACAATTTTTTTCCGACTTGAATGTACGATCTCAAGAAGTTATCGCAGTGGTATGCCATGATGAACAGTCTCGTCATGAATACCAGGAATGCATGGATCGAATAATGCAAAGGACAAAGGGGCTCAACAGTATTCAAACAAGCTACTTCGATGCAGATGCACAACGGATCAAGGGAAAAGCACCTCAATTTGGCGATCCACTAAAAGTTAAATCCAAAGGAGTGCCTAAGAAAAACAAACGAGTTGGAGCTGACGGTGATAATTCACCCATGATTATAAATGGCAGACCACTATCATATGATGAACAAACAAAGAAAAAGAAAGGGCACCACCTATGCAGCGCATGCAATACTGCTGGTCATAATAGATGAAATGCTAAATTATGCAAATTACATCCACAAAAAGTCATTCCTTGAGTACAACTAAAAAGCATTATCAAAACTTTCATTGAAATTGTCAATAGCTAACTGCGCCTTACTATTATGCATGCATGTATGTGGAGGTAGCAGAAAACTAGACGTTGCCCATAATTCATGAACTTTGCTCATACTACTACAAGTTGGTCAGTTGTTTCTAGACAACTCAGATTGGTTAATTTTAGATCCCATGCAATGTTGTTGTGGGTCCATAATTGCCACAAGCATCATAGCTAGGTCAAATTTAGGCCAAAAATCAAGGTGTCTAGTAAGGATGCCTAAGGTTTAGACCTTTGTGATGTGAAAGTTGATCCATGCTGAAACATGGCATCCTCTACCTAGAAGTAATTTTTTAATGTTTCCAAGGTTTCACACAACTTTGATTTTTTTTTTGAATTTTTGGTAGCCCGGTCAAATTTAGGCCAAATATCTAAGTTCTTGGTAAGGATGTGAAACTAGGTCGATGTTGTAACATGGCATCCTCTACCTATAAGTGAATTTTTATGATGTGAAACTAGGTCGATGTTGTAACATGGCCATACAACCAAAAGTTGGTTAAAGTGTATCTAGCCAGCTAAGAGAGGTCTAGATCTCATGTAATATTGGCATGGGTCCATATCTGCCACAAGTGTGTGTCATGGCTTGGCATAGCACTCTTATGCTTAGATGTATCAACTGGGTGGGATCATGTTAGAGCTTGGTGGGACAAGGTGCAATCAATAACATTTCTGTTAGAGCTTGGTGGGATCTTGCATAGCACACTTCCAGTTTGTATCTGTTTTAGCTTCATGCAAGTTTTATGGTTCTCCTATAGATGTTAACAGTGCCAACCGAATTGTGCCCTCAGTACGAATTTTTGGGTCCTTTATACTTCCTTTGTTTCACAATATAAACATTTTTAGCAAGATGTTTTAGTTTGCTAAAAAGCCTAACATTTTGGAATGGAGGTAGTACCATTTTTGTAGTCGAGTGCGGGGTTCAGCAGCAGTAGATACGTCAGCAGCAGGTGCTGCAGAAGATCCTGGCGCTGAAGATTGTACAGGTGTAGAATATTCCAAGGCACCAGCGCTCAACAACGTGCCGATTAGATCTCCTGACGAGGCGTCACTCCCGAAGCCGTCAGAAGAACCACGGGGAAGAGATGGGCGGGAGATCCGCGCGTCCACGTGTTGGTGGGGACCACGGGGAAGATGTGTTGGGCTCCCCATGGCCGCCATAGTTACACGCATAACACGATGCAAGGGAGGGCCCATACCTTGGGGACGTGGCGTGAGGGGATTGGGGCGGATCGACACGCCCAGGTGATGGCATGTTAGAGTCATCGGGGGCAGATCCGAGGTAGATTTTGCCCCCGTATCATGCTTAGAGTCCGTGTTTTCTTGGCTTGTAGCGGTGTTTTCTTCAGCCTCATTATCTGATGTGTTGTTATCAGTATTTTTGGCAGAATTTTGTGTGATTAGGTCGGTAGAGCTTGTGGGCACGGTGTCAGCTGTGGCCTGCATAGGATCAACGACAGGAACAATTGGCACATATATATTGGTCATTAGTATACACACCCGTAGTTGTTGAAGGATTCGCAGCATAGAAAACCAAAATTTTCCTACGATGGGAACAACTATGTCCCAAGATCTATCTACTAGATAGAAGAAACAGGTGGATATACATCCATAGAATACATACCATCAAAGACCGAATAGCATTAACGAGGTTGTACTCGTGGATGATGTAGTTGAACGCTTGCCGATCTCAAGATCGAGAAGAAGTCCATGCGGTCCAGCATCCGTGATCGCACACACGTTCGGGTACCCGACAACCTCCACGCCCTCGCTCCAGCGAAGCAGCGGAAGCAATAAATCCTTCTAGAAAAAGCCACCGGGAACTTGTATCTCGCTGATCCGAGACCATGGAGAAATTCTAAAGGAGGGAGAGAGATCCTTCATGAGGAGGTGTGCTTTGAGAGGAGGAGAGGGAGGCCTTTTATAGGGAGAGGGGGCACCCCAAGGGGCATGGCGCCCAGCCATGGTGGATTCCCCCACCTCTTCCACATTCATGTGGGTGGAGCTCCAACTCAAAATGAAAAGCCTCCACTCCCATAAAAATGCCTCCACTAAAAAATCCACTCACATGCATTAAATTTCCACCAAATTTAATGCAAGCTCTATTTAAATAAAACTCTTTTATTTATTTATTCAGAATTTTGTTAATTACTATAATTAAAAACATCACATAAAACCCCTTATAACATTTCAATTTCACATGCAGAACTAGTTTCAGCAATTTCAACTGAAACAGTTCCGGTGTCTAGTGAAATAAATTCCTACGCTTTCCTTTTTATTTATCTGGCATATCATTTGCTTCGAATGGTGCCAGTATCCCTTAAGTGTGTAACCCTACAGTTTGCGAATAACGTAGACATGATCTAGACTCCTCTCCGATCAATAATCAGCAGCGGGACCTAGAGATCCATACTGACTCCCACATATTCAACGATGACTTCTGTGATCGTGTGAACCTTATACAAATATAACTCAATCCCTTTGTCTCGTGATATATTACATGTACAAGATTTTATCACCGGTACCTCCGTACCTAGTTTGATCTCGTTACCTACATGTACTCTTTTCTCGTTCCCATGATATAACATTCTAGTGATCAAATCACTTGCTTGCAAGCGAACTAATGTGATATCACCGAGAGGGCCCAGAGTATATCTCTCCGTCATCGGGATGGACAAGTTCCACTCTTGATCCATGAGCCTCAACATAATACCTTCGTAGCACTGAACCCATCTTTATAGTCACCCTGTTACGGTGTGACGTTTGATGTTATCAAGATACTCTTCCGGTGTTAGTGATTGACATGATCTCATGGTCTAAGAACTAAGATTACTTCGTATGATGTTATTGCAATATGAACACAATGACCTTGATCTTAATGCTATACTTAGGATGAGTGTTCATCACATCATTCCTACAATGTTGTGACCTCGTTATTAACAACATCCAATGTCCATGATCAGGAAACCTTTGATCATCTTGTTAATCAACGAGCTAGTTTATAAGAGAGGCATAACTAGGAACTTCCTTTGTGTTTATTAAACACACATGTATTAGTGTTTCCGTATTAATACAATTATAGCATGCAAAATAAACATTTATCATAAATAAGGAATACGATAATAACCACTTTATTATTGCCTCTCGGGCATATTCCCTTCAGTCTCCCACTTGCACTAGAGACAATCATCTAGTTTAGAAACTTTGCATATTGAATAGCTATGGATTTGTGGTGTTCCATATACGCGATTGGAAGTGGTTAACATAATCTACGGATCTGACGCTTTCAGGTCCATGTGTATTTGCATGTCTTTGCGTCTTCACGCATCACTCATTCTGCAATGAGATGGCATTGTATAAATTTGGTCTTTTGGTGAGACCTTTAGTTCCTTGGGGTTAAATCATGTCGATACTATTGTCGTACAATATATCTTTAGTGTTAGCCCATTGAGAACCACACCTTAGTTTGACAAAAAACTACTTGACACAAATGCCCTCCTTTGCTGCTACTATAGCAGTCATATACTTAGCCTTTTGTTGTAGTATCCGTCACAATGTCTTAACTTTGGAATTCATCCAAATCCATCATGGAAACTTTATTTCCATTTCATTGTGCTACCCATAGTTTAAATTGAGATAAACTTAATTTGTATCTTGTGACAAAACTAGTATCAATGTAACACTTTACAATGAACTATTTGTAATTGTTTGTCACCTCTATACAAATATATTCTTAGCTCTTCCAAAAGATCATAAGAATTTCCTTACAATTGTCCAATGATCATCTTGTGATTCATTCTAGTATATGTGTCAACACCCGGATTTTTAATCCCAGATGCTTGTTATGCCATACATCGCAATCCCAGGATTGCCATATTTGCGAGACATAACAAATTTGGATACCACAGTACATCATCCATTACAAACCATACATAAGGTCTTACACAAATAAGGATCTCATGATCCAGTTCTTAATACAATTCAAGCAGCAGAAATACGTAATAATAAAGTTAGCGTAGGCAAAGCTCCATCTTCGGGGTCACAGGCAATGCTGACGATGGGAGATGATCCTAGTTGTCGTAACTTTCCTGGGGTCCATCCTCCTGGTACTCCTCTTCATAGCCTGGCCACGGGAATAGCCAGGGACAAAGCCATGAGTACTCTTTAAGTACACACAAACTAATACTAACAAGGGAAGGGGTTTTTTGTAGTAGGACACTAAGCTCTAGGGTTGTTTTGCAAAAAGCTAGATTTACCTCTACTAAGTTCAGAAACGAAGAAAGCTAGTTGAAATTTTATAACACCTGAGTGGGAACTTTTATTTCATATCACAACTCTGTTGTGGTCATGTCAAAATCTCAATTCATTTCACAAGTCATTTTGAAAACATCAGAAGGGGGAACAGTATGCACTCCAACTGTCCATAACCGCGGACGCGGCTATTCGAATAGTTTGACACTCTGCAGATACACTTTCACAACAACATTCGATACATCCGTCAGGAACAAATCATGAATTCACCATACTCAGTATGCGGATAATCAATCCTAACCTTTCCATTACACGCCCTAGTATAAGCACCTCTCCTGTGAGTTTGGCCTCCCAAGCATGACCAACTGTCATCTTGGGTGCTACACAGGTGGACAATCTTCACAAGGTAGCCTCAGCTCAGACCTTGGCCATGAGGGAACCAATACTAAGGTATATAAGTTTCCAGTCAAGCCCAACCCAATTCTCGGGTAATGTGGTTGTACGGTAAAATTGGAATGGTATCGCATCCAGACAACCATCAGTTTTATAAAGGGCTAAGGCTCATGCCTCAACATTTTCATCACCAAAATCATCTAGTGTTCGGAAACACATGTCCAAAACATTTCAATATAATGATACATCATTCCAAGGTTTTCATAACCATTTTTCCACCAAGTATTCCCATCTAAAGTTGATCAAGTTTTATGCTTAGCAGAAGCATCTATAAGTGAGGGTAAGTACTAATGAGGGGTGGTAAACTAGTGGAGTTTAACTAAGTTCAATCTCATGCCTTAGGATGACATAAGGATTATCTAGCTTAGGCCAAGTTTTATGCTCTTTATGCAACCTTCAGTTATCTTCCTAGAATCTACAATTCACTTAAGTAATCTCTAAGTAATAGCTTTGATAAAGAAATAAAGTATAAAGCTTGTAAGTAAAACTAGGATTGGTTTATCAAGTGGGTATAATCACATATGCTCAAGGCATATGGTTGGCATGGTAAGGCTTGCTAAAGTATAATATCTTGCAAGTGCTATCTTGCACATTCAACTAGTAGTATTAGGCTTGCTAAGTGAATAGCTTGCAAGTATTGGCTTGCCTTGTGCAGAGCAGTGGTTGAAGTTCTCCTCGGCTTCTTCTTCGTAGTATCCTCTTTCCTCCTCGTATCCTTGGTCGGTACTAGCGTCTATAAATAAATACGAGGCACATAATCACCAAACAATACTTAACTACTTTCAATCATCACACACAAGGGTTCTATAGATGATCTAGCATCATCACTAATATTACAAGATTATTTTTTTTATTTTTAGAAAAGTAATTTCTACTCATTGAAAAACTACTTAAGATTTAATATTCTCCAAACCAAACATGGGATCATGTTGACACATGTCATCACCACACATTTCAGTACATGGGAATGTGATATAAAGTGGTGTCAAAATTTAATAAGATTTACCCTTTTATTTTAAATAAAAAATAAATGACTAGAAATACCTATGTGGCATTCTTTTATTACTTGAACATTATTTCTGTAAGTAAACCCATATGTTTTATTTATTCTGAAAGGTATAATCAAATGTGATTTATGAGAGTTGGAATCAACTCAAAAGCTATTATGGTTTAAATTTGAAAAATGTTTGAATGTAGAAAAGCTTCTGCCTTGTTATTTTTACCAAGGTTGATCTATAGATTCAAATGATTTGAATCCAACAGACTTGGATTAAGTATTTCAAGACCTTTCTAAAAAAATTGGTTTCATTCAATTTGGTTCACTGAATCGAGCTAGGTTGATTTTTGAAACTAGGTACAGAACT
This sequence comes from Avena sativa, assembly GCA_916181665.1. Lineage (NCBI taxonomy): Eukaryota > Viridiplantae > Streptophyta > Magnoliopsida > Poales > Poaceae > Avena > Avena sativa. Next base: position 312,243,164 of record OV702295.1, on the reverse strand, counting down.
ATGTTTGAATGAAAATGGAAAAATCCAAATGCAAATGAGTGGGCTGCGCGGGAAGAGCAAATGCGTCAGTGAGACGGGGGGTTGCGAAGCGGTACGGGGCAACGTGGTGTGTTGGATCTAGTTCTAATCCAACGGCACTGGTTTATCGTCCACGTCGGGCAGCGCCGGCGAGACAGAACCCTAACGCGGCAGGTGGGGGTCGTGGGAGGCTCACCGGGGCTCAGGCGAGGGTCGGCGATGCGTGTGAACGACGAAGTCGACGACGACGAACCTCCTGGTACCGGCAGCTTCTCCTGGGGCCGCTCCAATCGCTGGCTTCCTTCTTCTCCAGCAGCGGCGGGCTCCGGCCAAATTCCGGCGATGCGCTGCTCGCCTTGCTCCGGGACTGAGGCGGGGTGGTTCTGGGTGAGAGGGGATTGGAATGGTGTGAAGAATTCGAGCGGGGGAGGCCTTTATTTATAGTGGCAAGAGGGGACCGACGGGCGCAAGCTAAGCTCGTTGTGGTCGACGGCACAGAGGGCTATCGGCGTGGGCGACGGTAGGGGGCGGTGTTGTGCTCCCTGACGAAGCTCAACGGCATGGTGGCGAGGCGTGGGGCAGTGCGGATTGGTCGGAACGCTGCGGTGCTCTGCGTGTGCCTGGCGGAAATTTTAATGACGCACAGCTCGCGTGGTCCGCGCAGCGGCGAACGGGCGTGTCTGCGGGGTTGCTGGGATGGTAGTGATCACGTATGCACACGGCGAGGGCGCGCGCGGTCTGTGGGCGTCTGTCGAGCGTGGCGCACAGGGCGCGCTCTCGGCATGGTTGTAGAGCAGCTTGGCATGGTCTGTGCGTGTGGTCCAGGGGCTGGCATCGCTCGCGGCTAGGACTGGGAGTGGTGGTGGGGTGCTAGCTTGCTCCTAGACAAGGTTGGCGAGGCTAGTGCTGCTTGTAGCTTGCTGTCCACACTGGGGTGACCATGGTGCTCTCGGCTTGTTCACCATTGATGACAATGGCTAGCTTACAGTGGTGCTAGTGATTAGTTAAGTTTGTTACATGATCTACTAAGGCTAGTGGTGTCCAGAGAGGGAACAAGTTTGGCCCAAAACACTGCACACTATAGTGTTTTCATTTTGTTTGATTTGAATCAGCAAGGTGTTTGATGAAATGGCTGCATAAATTCAAGTTTTAAATTTTGAAAAGATTTTTGGTGGGTGTGCTAGGAATGTGCTGGTGAGTCTGTAGATGCTTGGGTTTTGAAAGTTGATCTTGTTTGAGTGGTTTTTGAAAAAGTGGGATCTTCCCATATGAAATAGATTCAATTTTAAAATGTCATTTAAACTATGCATTTGAATGTTTCTAGATGATCACAAGGTGGGCCTTGGTACTTTGTTATGAGTACTATCAAGGGGTGCAAAGATCCAAACAAGTTTCCGTTAAGTTCTGAAAGTTAGAGATAGCCAAAGTAGGCATAGGAGTTAATTTGGCCAAAGTGACCATTCACTTAATTTGTTGGTGTTGATTTATATGTCTTTGGGAAAAGTGTGGGGATTGTTTAGATGATGTTTATTTCACCTAAGAATCATTTTACAAGCCAAGAAACACATAATCATGTCAATTCAAAATAATCAAAATTGTAATGCATACACATATGAATGCTTTCATATTTTTAATTATAAAAGTTTTTGTTAACCCTAATTTTGATGATTAGAGTTTGATGATCTTAGTTTAATATTTTTGGGATGTTACAAAGCTTCCACCCTTAAACAAAATCTCGTCCCGAGATTAGAAAAAGGACGAAAAGATTACCTAGGATTTGAAGAGATCGGGAAACTCCATCCTGATGTGATCTTCGCGCTCCCAGGTAGCTTCCTCTTCTGTGTGGTTGCTCCACTCAATCTTGAGAAACTTGATGCTTCGGGTTCTAGTAGTTCTAAAAGCTTCTTCCAAAATACGGATGGGTACTTTGGGATAGGTCAGGTCATCGTTGATTTCTATGGTCTGGTGATCGATATTCTTGAACACTTCGGTCTTCTCCGGGACTTTGAGGCACTTGCAAAGTAATGGGATATGGAACACATTGTGCATGGCTGACATTTCCTCGGGTAGTTCCAATTGATACGACACTTCTCCTTGACGGTTCAGAATTTTGAAAGGTCGGATATATCTGGGGGCTAACGTTCCTTTGAGTTGGAAACGTTGCATTCCCTTCAATGGCGACACTTTCAGATACACAAAATCTCCTATGTTGAAGGCGGGGTCTCGACGTCTCTTGTCGGCTTAACTCTTCTGTCGGGAGTGGGATGTCTTGAGGTGCTGACGAATCTTGTGAACCTTCTCTTCTGCTTCTCGTAGGATGTCAGGTCCGAAAATCTGACTCTCTCCTACTTCCGACCAGTTCAAAGGGGTGCGACACTTTCTTCCGTACATGAACTCAAATGGGGCCATTTGCAAACTGGCTTGATAACTGTTGTTGTACGAAAATTCTACAAACGGCAGACAGTCTTCCCACTTAGATCCATATTCTAACACACAGGCTCTCAACATGTCTTCGAGTATTTCATTTACTCACTCCGTTTGTCCGTCGGTCTGAGGGTGATAAGCGGTACTGAAATCTAGTCGGCTTCCTAAACCTTCTTGGACTTTCTTCCAGAATCTCGAGGTAAACTTTGTTCCTCGATCCGATACGATGTTCTTAGGGACTCGGTGCAAACTGACGATTCTAGCGATGTATAACTCCGCTAGCTTCGAACTCTAATATGTGGTCTTGACGGGTAAGAAATGGGCGACTTTGGACAACCTGTCCACTATGACCCAGATAGAGTAATTTCCCCTACTAGAAGTAGGCAATCCGGTGATAAAGTCCAATCCAACGGAATCCCATTTCCATTCCGGAATCTGTAACGGTTGCAACAATCCAGCGGGTCTTTGATGTCCTGCCTTGACTCTCTGACATATATCACACTTGGCGATATAGCTCCCGATTTCTCTCTTCATCTTATGCCACCAAAATTGCTCTTTCAAATCTTGATACATCTTAGTTCCTCCGGGGTGGATAGAATAAAGAGTATCATGAGCTTCCTTCATAATCACTTCTTTCATCTCAGAATCTGCTGGTACACAAAGGCGTCCTTTGTACCACAAAACTCCTTCTTCATCTTCGGTGAATCCGGGTACCTTGCCTGTACCAATACGACGCTTGATTCCATCGATACTAGCATTTCCTTTCTGCGCCTCTTTGATCTGGCTGATCAAAGTGGGTTGAAGTTCGATGCTAGCCAAAAATCCTTCACTCACTAATTCCATTCGGAAATCTTCCATCTCTTTGTGTAGACTTGGTTGCTCCTTCAAAATCATGGAGTTCAAGCGGCACGGCAATCTGCTAAGGGCATCTGCTACCACATTGGCTTTACCGGGGTGATAGTGAATGTACAGATCGTAATCCTTGATTAGCTCAATCCATCTTCTCTGCCTCATATTCAGCTCCTTCTAAGTGAATATATACTTTAGGCTCTTGTGATCCGAATAAATATCACAACGATTTCCCATCAGGTAATGCCTACATGTCTTCAGGGCTAGAACTACGGCTGCGAGTTCGAGGTCATGGGTTGGGTAATTTTGCTCATGTTGTTTCAGTTGTCGGGATAGATAAGATATAACCTTGCTTTCTTGCATTAGCACACATCCGAGACCGATCTTGGAAGCATCACAATACACGTCAAAGGGCTTTGTGATATCCGGCATGATTATGATTGGAGCTGAAATCAATCTTCTCTTGAGTTCTTGAAAACTCGCTTCACATTAGTCCGTCCATTCAAACTTCTTGTCTTTCTTCAGCAATTGGGTCATGGGTCTGGCGATACTCGAGAATCCTTCTACGAACTTGCGGTAGTATCCCGCCAATCCAAGAAATGCACGAACTTGGGTTTGAGTGGTTGGGGCTTGCCAATCTTCGACATCTTTCACTTTTGCAGGGTCAACGGCAATTCCTCCGGCTGATACAATGTGACCGAGGAATCCTACCTCCTGTAACCAGAATTCACATTTGCTAAACTTGGCATACAACTGATGCTCTCTAAGGGTTCCAAGAATGGTCCTTAGGTGTAGCTCATGTTCTTCTTCTGATTTGGAATAAATCAGAATGTCATCTATGAAAACAACGACAAACTTATCCAGGAAGTCCATAAAAAATCTTATTCATGAGATTCATGGAATAAGCAGGGGCATTGGTTAATCCAAAATACATGACAGTATACTCGTATAATCCATAAAGGGTGGTAAAGGCAGCCTTTGGAATATCCTCTACGCGAATCTTGAGTTGATGATAGCCAGTCCTAAGATCAATCTTAGAAAATACTTTGGCACCGGTCAACTGATCAAACAAATCTTCTATCTTGGGCAATGGGTACTTGTTCTTGATGGTGACATCATTCAACTTCCGATAATCCGTACACAAACGGTTACCTCCATCCTTCTTGTCCACAAATAAGACATGTGATCTCCATGGTGACGCACTTGGTTGAATCAATCCAAATTCCAACATGGAATCAAGTTGCTTCTTCAGTTCTGCTAGTTTAGACGGATTCATACTATATGGTCTCTGGGCTATGGGTCCTGGGTCGGGGATTAGTTCAATGATAAACTCGATATCCCGATCTGGGGGCATACCGGGCAAAACATCTAGAAATACATCGGGGTATTCACAGACTATCCGGACTTGGTCAATGGTAGGTTGGGCTATACTCTTGTTGCACTTGAATTGACGAGGTAAGGTTTCAGATATATGATCGACTGATATTCCGGCTGTACTGGTCATGGTGATGGCTTTCCTGGCACAGTCAATCTATCCTTTATGTTTGGACATCCAATCCATTCCTAGTACTACTTCCAAACCTTTAGTTCTGAGTACTATTAGATTAGCATAAAAATCTATGCCATGGATTCGGATAGGGACGACTTTGCAAATTTTCCTAGCCTTGGTGGTTGAAACAGGGATTTGAACGATCATAACATGCTTCAGTTTGATTGGTTGGATTTTACTAGTGCATGCAAATTCTTCGGTGACAAATGAGTGCGATGCACCCGAATCAAACAACACTCTTGCAAGTACTGAATTAACAGAAAACATACCCAGCACGACGTCTGGCGCTTCCTAGGCTTCTTTAGCATGCATGAGAAAAAGACGGCCATTGCGGTTGAGCGAATTCCCTGGATCAAACCTTCTTCCTGGCTGAACACGACGCTGCTGCTGAGCTGGGGCATTTGCATTGGGGGCTGCGGCATTCTTCTTGTTGGGGCACTCGTTGGAGTAGTGACCCTTATTTCCACAGTCATAACAAGTCACTTGCGACTTGTCCTTTGCTGCAACAGGCACAACATTGCTTCCAGTCCTCGGGGCAGTGTTGGTGTTGGCGGTAGCATTGTTGTTGTTGAACTTGGGTGGGGCACGGTTGAAATTGCTAGAGTTGCCGGGGTTGTTGTGATTTCCTCCGGGCCTAGGGTTTCCACGGTTGGGATAGGTCAAACGGTTCATTGGAAGTCTGTTGGTTCTCGGGGCAAATCCGGGAGATGGGTTAGGGCGATACTTTGGGGTCTGATGGGTTCCTGGTTGATGCATCATGTGACGCTTGCGGTTCTCATTGGCTTGGTTGATCTTTCCTTCCATCTGGATGGTAGAGTCGACAAGGGCTTCAACATATGCAAAGGGGATATTGACTAACACAGTCTGCATCTCATCGTGCAGACCATTCAAGAATCTCTCCTTCTTCTTGGCTTCAGTGTCGATCTCATCCGGGGAATACCTAGCTAATGACAAGAATTTGTCACGGTATTCCACTACGGTCATCCGTCCTTGCTTCAGTTCTTTGAACTCATCTCTCATTCTCTTGATCAAACCTGGCGGCACATGGGTTTTGCTGTACTTGACCTTGAATTCCTCCCAGGTCATCATCTGTCCTCCGGTCATCGCACGAACGCTGTTCCACCATGCTCTGGCATCTCCGGCTAGATAGTGGGTGGCGAACAGAACTTTCTCGTTGGCTTCTACTCCGGCTACTTCTAGGTTGTTTTCCATGGTTTGCAGTTAATCATCGGCATCTAGGGGCTCCTCCGACTTAGTGAAAATAGGTGGGTTGGTGTTCTAGAAATTCTTAAGCTTAGATCCATGGTTGTCCTGATTTCCGTGGCCTTGATTGTTGTGCGCTAGCTGAGGTATCTTTTGCAGGGTGGCTAAGTTGGCTTGACGTTCGGCTCTTTCATCTTCGCGGTCAAAAACCAACATTTGCAGGATCTGCAACATCGGGTTCGGGGATGAACCACTTCCTCTGCCTGGCATCTGAAGATTGAGATAGATCATGAGAAAGGAGGGAAATTTCTACGGTTCCGGGACTTTGAAATGTTTTTAAAATTTGACACAGATTTTTCTAGCAACATGCTTTTCATTCATTCATAGAACACGATACAAACACACACCACAAAACAAGAAAAAAAATGGTTTTAAGAACCATTCTGGAAACTACGATACAGTGGGACCGAATACTACTCACTACGCTAGTGCTCAAGTGCTACTACTCCTCGGAGTCGGTGTAGTCGTCATCCTCATCATCCTCATCGTCATCGATGAAGGCGTAATCATCCTCATCGGTGAAGAAATCCATAGCCTGATCCTCCAGAAAATCATCATCATCGCTGAGATAGGAGTAGGGGTCTCCACGAAGATCTTCTCCGGCATTATCCCTTTCCTCCAACTGCATGTCTCTCTCATGGATGGTCTCCTCCAAATCTGAGATACGGTGGCGAAGACGAGCAATGATGCGCTCCTTCTTGTCGAGTTGACGGCAGCGAGACTTGCGATCCTTCGCTAGCATGGCGATGGTCCGATCCTTCGTCTTGATGATGGCGGACTTGTGGTTGGAGTAGTCACGGCAGTTATGCAATTCCTGCTGACGATCGTACATAATGAAGCTAAGGTGGTCCAATTGAGTCTTCAGCTCGTGGTGGTATTGGGCTTCCAGTGGCTGTCCATTAGCATCACGCCTTGGTCAAAACTAAAAGCAGGTACCCTTGATCTGGTTGATACTCTGCCCACACAGACGGGCAAGAGCTTCCTGCATGGCCCTGGCAAGTCCATCGAGCCAGTTGTTCTCTCTTAAGGTGAATTGAATTCCCTCGATAGTGGGAGGTTCAATCTTTCCTCGGAGTCTTGCAACAATTAGCCACTGCAGATCTTCTCCTCCTTGATCATTGAGCTGAGCTCCGAAGAACTCGGGGTGCGGACGCTCCAGAAGTTCCGAAAGCTGGTCCAAATCCCTCTCAAAGATAAGGTCTCCGTCATTTCCCAACTGGTAAAACTTGTTGTACTTCAGGTCCATCTATAAGAATATAGGATGAGTAAGTTAGTAGAGTGATCAAGTGTGTCAAATTTTATGTATTTTGCAAGAGTTTTTGAGGAACATGAATTTTTATGAAAGAATCAAGTGATAAGAATGGGAATAAGTTTTTGTAAATATTTGCTTCCTTTGGTTTTGAAACTAAGTTTTTGATTCAAACATCCAGTCTAACTAGGGTCTCCTATGGTCAGGATGGCTCTGATACCAACTTGTCAACACCCGGATTTTTAATCCCAGATGCTTGTTATGCCATACATCGCAATCCCAGGATTACCATTTTTGCGAGACATAACATATTTGGATACCACAATACATCATCCATTACAAACCATACATAAGGTCTTACACAAATAAGGATCTCATGATCCAGTTCTTAATACAATTCAAGCAGCGGAAATACGTAATAATAAAGGTAGCGTAGGCGAAGCTCCATCTTCGGGGTCACAGGCAATGCTGCCGATGGGAGATGATCCTAGTTGTCATAACCTTTCTGGGGTCCATCCTCCTGGTACTCCTCTTCATAGTCTGGCCACGGGAATAGCCAGGGACAAAGCCATGAGTACACTTTAAGTACTCGCAAACTAATACTAACAAGGGAAGGGGGATTTTGTAGTAGGACACTAAGCTCTAGGGTTGTTTTGCAAAAAGCCAGATTTACCTCTACTAAGTTTAGAAACGAAGAAAGCTAGATGAAGTTTTATAACAACTGAGTGGGAACTTGTATTTCATATCACAACTCTGTCGTGGTCAAGTCAAAATCTCAATTCATTTCACAAGTCATTTTGAAAACATCTGACGGGGGAACAGTATGGCCACTCCAACTGTCCATAACCGCTGATGCGGCTATTCGAATAGTTTGACACTCTGCAGAGATTATACACTTTCACCACAACATTCGATACATCCGTCAGGAACAAATCCTGAATTCACCATACTCAGTATGCGGATAATCAATCCTAACCTTTCTATTACACGCCCTAGTATAAGCACCTCTCCTGTGAGTTTGGCCTCCCAACCATGACCAACTTTCATCTTGGGTACTCCACACGTGGACAATCTTCACAAGGTAGCCTCAGCTCAGACCTTGGCCGTGAGGGAACCAATACTAAGGTATATAAGTTTCCAGTCAAGCCCTACCCAATTCTCGGGTATTGTGGTTGTACGGTAAAATTGGAATGGTATCGCATCCAGACAACCATCAGTTTTATAAAGGGATAAGGCTCATGCCTCAACATTTTCATCACCAAAACCATCTGGTGTTCGGAAAAACATGTCCAAAACATTTCAATAGAATGATACATCATTCCAAGGTTTTCATAACCATTTTTCCACCAAGTATTCCCATCTAAAGATGATCATGTTTTATGCTTAGCACTAGCATCTATAAGTGAGGGTAAGTACTAATGAGGGGTGGTAAACTAGTGGAGTTTAACTAAGTTCAATCTCATGCCTTAGGATGACATAAGGATTATCTAGCTTAGGCTAAGTTTTATGCTCTTTATGCAACCTTCAGTTATCGTCCTAGAATCTACAATTCACTTAAGTAATCTCTAAGTAATAGCTTTGATAAAGAAATAAAGTATAAAGCTTGTAAGTAAAACTAGGATTGGTTTATCAAGTGGGTATAATCACATATTCTCAAGGCATATGGTTGGCATGGTAAGGCTTGCTAAATTATAATATCTTGCAAGTGCTAGCTTGCACGTTCAACTAGTAGTATTAGGCTTGCTAAGTGAATAGCTTGCAAGTATTGGCTTGCCTTGTGCAGATCAGTGGTTGAAGTTCTCCTCGGCTTCTTCTTCGTAGTATACTCCTTCCTCCTTGTATCCTTGGTCGGTACTAGCATCTATAAATAAATATGAGGTACATAATCACCAAACAATACTTAACTACTTTCAATCATCACACACAAGGGTTCTATAGATGATCTAGCATCATCACTAATATTACAAGATTATTTCTTTTATTTATAGAAAAGTAATTTCTACTCATTGAAACACTACTTAAGATTTAAAGTGGTGTCACAATTTAATAAGATTTAACCTTTTATTTAAAATAAAAAATAAATGACTAGAAATGCCTATGTGACATTCTTTTATTACTTGAACATTATTTCTGTAAGTAAGCCCATGTTTTTATATATTCTCAAAGGTATGATCAAATGTGATTTTTGAGAGTTGGAATCAACTCAAAAGCTATTATGGTTTAAATTTGAAAAATGTTTGAATGCAGAAAAGCTTCTTCCTTGTTATTTTTACCAAGGTTGATATATAGATTCAAATGATTTGAATCCAACGGGCTTGGATTAAGCATTTCAAGACCTTTCTAAAAAAATTGGTTTCATTCAATTTGGTTCACTGAATCGACCTCGGTTGATTTTTGAAACTAGGTACAGAACTGTGTTTGAATGAAAATAGAAAAATCCAAATTCAAATGAGTGGGCTGCGCGGGAAGAGCAAATGGGCCGGCCTGCTACGCACAGCGCTTACGCGGGATAGTTAAGTTGCTGTCCCCACGCGTCAGTGAGACGGGGGGTTGCGAAGCGGTATGGGGCAACGTGGTGCGTTGGATCTAGTTCTAATTCAACGGCTCTGGTTCATCATCCACGTCGGGCAGCGCCGGCGAGACAGAACCCTAACGCGGCAGGTGGGGGTCGTGGAAGGCTCACCGGGGCTCAGGCGAGGGTCGGCGATGCGGGCGAACGACAAAGTCGACGACGGCGAACCTCCTTGTACCGGCAGCTTCTCCTGGGGCGGCTCTAATCGCTGGCTTCCTTCTTCTCCAGCAGCGGCGGGCTTCGGCCAAATTCCAGCGATGCGCTGCTCGCCTTGCTCCGGGACTGAGGCGGGGTGGTTCTGGGTGAGAGGGGAGTGGAATGGTGTGAAGAATTCGAGCGGGGGAGGCCTCTATTTATAGTGGCGAGAGGGGACCGATGGGCGCAAACTAAGCTCGTCGTGGTCGACGGCACAGAGGGCTATCGGCGTGGGCGACGGTAGGGGCGGTGCTGTGCTCCCTGGCGAAGCTCAACGGCGTGGTGGCGAGGCGTGGGGCGGTGCGGATTGGTCGGATTACTGTGGTGCTCTGCGCGTTCCCGACGGAAATTTTAATGACGCACAGCTCGCGTGGTCCGCGCGGATGCGAACGGGCATGTCTGCGGGGTTGCTGGGACGGTGGTGATCACGTATGCACACGGCGAGGGCGGCGCGCGGTCTGTGGGCGTCTGTCGAGCATGGCGCACGGGGAGCTCTCTCGGCATGGTTGCAGAGCAGGTTGGCATGGTCTGTGCGTGTGGTCCAGGGGATGGCATCGCTCGCGGCTGGGACAGGGAGTGGCGGTGGGGTGCTAGCTTGCTCCTAGACAAGGTTGGCGAGGCTAGTGCTGCTTGTAGCTTGTTGTCCACACTGGGGTGACTATGGTGCTCTCGGGTTGTTCACCATTGATGACAATGGCTAGCTTACAGTGGTGCTAGTGATTAGTTAAGTTTGTTAGATGATCTACTAAGGCTAGTGGTGTCCAGAGAGGGAACAAGTTTGGCCCAAAACACTGCACTATAGTGTTTTGATTTTGTTTGATTTGAATCAGCAAGGTGTTTGATGAAATGGCCGCATGAATTCAAGTTTTGAATTTTGAAAAGATTTTTGGTGGGTGTGCTAGGCATGTGCTGGTGAGTCTGTAGATGCTTGGGTTTTGAAAGTTGAGCTTGTTTGAGTGGTTTTTGAAAAAGTGGGATCTTCCAATATGAAATAGATTCAATTTTAAACTGTCATTTAAACTATGCATTTGAATGTTTCTGGATGATCACAAGGTGGGCCTTGGTACTTTTTTATGATTACTATCAAGGGGTGCAAAGATCCAAACAAGTTTATGTTAAGTTCTGAAAGTTAGAGAAGGCCAAAGTAGGCATGGGAGTTAATTTGGCCAAAGTGACCATTCACTTAATTTATTGGTGTTGATTTATTTGTCTTTGGGAAAAGTGTGGGGATTGTTTAGATGATGTTTATTTCACCTAAGAATCATTTTACAAGCCAAGAAACACATAATCATGTCAATTAAAAAGAATCCAAATTGTAATGCATACACATATGAATGCTTTCATATTTTTAATTAGAAAAGTTTTTGTTAACCCTAATTTTGATGATTAGAGTTTGATGATCTAAGTTTAATATTTTTGGGATGTTACAATATGCTCATAACACTTAGATCATAGGACATATCTGGATGTGTACATATCATGGTATGATTGATCAAAACATTCTTGTGATTTCACTCATCAAGTGTCAAAGCACTTGAATCTTGTTTCACTTATCAAGTGTCGACACACTTGAATCTTGATTCAATTCTTTTCCATGCGACAAGAACCGTTTCTCATCGTTTCTATATTGAACTCCTTCAATATCTCATATATGTACGTTTGGCATAACCATATTAGCGTGACAGTCTATCCATGTAGACATTCGTGCTAAATATTCGGGTTTTGCCTACGTCTTTCATCGAAATGAAATTCTTAACCTTTGTCAAAAAATGATACATCATTTCCAATCAACAAGATGTCCTCCACATAATTTATTAGAAATATGTCTCAGCGCTCCTACTTAATTTCTTGCAAATGCAAGCATCTTCATTGTCTCCTGATGAAAAATACTTTAACAGTTTCATCACGGTGAAGATTCCAACTCCGCGATGCTTACTTCAACCATTGAAGTTTGCATGCCCTTTTCAGCATCCATTGAATTAACAAAACCATTTGGATCATGTCATGCACACGTCCTAGGTAACCATTCTTTTAGAAGAACTTTATTTTGTTTATTCATCTACCATATACCAAATTATATGTGGTGGTTGCTACTTTAATCCGTCCAGACTAAATATCGCTATGAAAGATCAAATCTTGTCATAGTCAACTTCTTGAACATTGTCATAAAATAATTTACGACATGTCGACTATTTCATAGATGTGAAACATCCATGTCTGTTTCTTTATAGATCCAAATACGACCGATAGGTTTTTACACCTTTCCGGAGGGTCTTCCAAGTTCAAAACTTGCTTTCTCGTGTATGGAACTATCACGGATTTTATAGCTTCAAGACATTTGACGGAGTTAGGTCCCATCATTGCTTCTTTGCATATAGCCGGTTCATCATTATCAAACAGCAATGATTTACTCTCAAATCTTGGCATTTGATTGTTTATCCGACCTACTTGGTTCAATAGGAACTTAGACCTCCGTGACCACAACCTTTGAGGCACGTGAGCCATGAGCATGGTGGCTGCCTCCGGAATGTTTTCCAATGCTGCGCAACTCAGCACATATAGCTAAGGTTCGTTAACCTTATCAAAGTTCTATTGTCCTCCCACTTAACTTTTGCGAAAAATTCCTTTTTCAAGAAACTTCATGTTTCAAGCGACAAATCCTTTTGTCCTTGGTGTTATGGAGGAATACCCAATGGTTATTCGAAATAACCTACAAAGACATGCTCATCTGACTTTGGTTGTAAACATCTTACTTATGCTTAGCATACCAAATTTTAAGAAAGGACAACTTGGGTTTTATCCCAAACCATAACTTACATAGTGTCATTTCAACGGATCAAGATTGAGCTCTTTTCAGTGTAAAAGAGGTAGTCTCTAAAGATTTTAATGTTTTAAAACATAATGGCAGTTTTATAAATATCACCTTTGATCCAACCATGTCAAACAAGGTTTCATTACAAATCTCAAACACTCCATATTCCTATGGTGTTTCGGGAGATGTAAGTATAGGTGTTTTGCTAAACTTGCAACTCAAATAAATCCCTTGATGATAAAATCATAAATCATTTATTTTCTTGTTACACTTGCAGCTCAAATAAATCCCTTTATGATAAAATCATAAATCATTTATTTTCTTGTTACAATGATTTTCCACTTCATCTTGAAAGTCTTTGAAAGTTTTCAAATATTTCATACTTCTTTCTCATTAAGTGAATATTCACTCAAATTTATGGAGAAAGCATATGAAGTTGAAATCCATTGCTTACGACTACACATAATGGACTACATACATCGATATGTATAAATTCCAATAATTTAGTCGATCGTTCTTGTTTGGCCTTTGAACGAAGTTTTAATTATCCCAAGGAAAGTGTCACAAGCGTCACTTGATCAAATAAAAGACTCCAAAAATCCATTAATATGGAGATTCTTCATGTTTTCTTTCCAATATAATCTAAACAGCGATGTCACTTTGTAAGTGATATTTCAATCATTGTCTTGCGACATTTTAGCATTAGTTTTTATGGATGTGATTTCTCTAACTAGATTTGTAAATCATCCATATTATATGGAATACAGTAATTATTTGAACAATCTTTGTTCTCATAATACCTGATTTAAATAACGATTATTAAAACAAGTCTTGAAGGCACACTTTGATGTCAATGAGAAATACAAACAACGGCTTATTTGTTTTCGATGACCATCATCACATATTCTCTTGCTAGTTACTTGTAGTTCATGAATTGCGTCGTTCTGTATGAAATTTCATACCAACCAATTCGGTATCCAATACCCAAGAAACAAATTGTTTAACAAGCAAAGAATACAACCATAACATGTATATCATCTATATACCTAAACTGGATATTTCCAGTGTTTTCTTTTCTGCCAAATATATTTTATAGATTCTCTTTCAGCATTTTTCTTTTCCTTTTTAAAAGAATCTGTCAAGATCAATAGTGGAGCCATATACATGACACATAGTCCAAAGCGTGTATATTCAAATAATCATACCTTTGGACTTGCACTTTGAAGTAGATCACCATCATCAAATGATCGGCATTCTTTCAAAATCCATTCTTTAGTAATCTTTTTAGTGTAGTAAACACTTTGCATACATCTTCTATTCATCCTTATCATGAAGATTTTCATGATCAAGCTGATGTAGCTTATAAAGGCGAATCGTGAGTATAACATTACTTTCCAAAACCCTTTTGGATGATTAGGATGTCTAGCATCTCCAACCTTTGCAAATTCTCATCCAATATGAGAACATATATTATACTCTATCATATTGCAACCAAAACATTGTTTTAGATATCGTTATATCTACCACACATGATGGTTTCTGAAACAATTCTTTTAGCTCCTAGATAAACTTGATATTAAAACAATCAACAATCATGGAGGCAAACATGATACTTAAGATACTAACACTGGAATTGTTACTCTTGTTTTAATACCAATTATTAAATTTCACAGAGTAAACAGAGTTTTCTGAAAGTTTGCAATAGGACTTTAAGCTTTAGATTGACACTCAACACAATACGACACCAGTTCGTAAAGTAAAAATCCAGAATTCTATAGTTCTATTATCTCAATTACAACTAAGCATAAGGTGGTGAACGAATGCCAATGACTACAACAAATTATGCAAATTCACTTTGATTTAATTTATGATAAATTGAGTTCTACTAATCCAAATTAGAAATGAATTCCCACTCAAAACGACATCTCTCTTGTCTTTTTAGTGATTATATGAACCAAATCCACTACACCAAGTCCAATCATTACGTGAGTCGGTGTAGCTTCAAAGGCGAGCATCTATATGGTCATCATATCAAACATATGACTCATGATTAACCTTTCGGTCTGTGTTCCGAGGCCATGTCTGCACATGATAGGCTCGCGAAGTAAGAACCGTAGTATTTGCGTGTGTAAAACGGTCATACACCCGAGATATGCTCGTGGATTCAAGTACACCCGATCATCACGGGATGTCTTGAAGCAGCGAAACATTGTCGGTGCATACTTAAGGAAGAACACATTTTTATCTTGATATCTAAATGAGGGATCATCTTATAATGGTAATAAAACGCCAAACAAGCAATATAAGATGTAAACAAACATCATATGTGAAAAGTGAAATGATATGGTTCTTGCACTTGATCTCCATTATGTGCATCATGGTATGATCTCCATCATTCCTTTATGTGTAAGGCCAGGGTCTATTTAACTTACATGTTATATGTGTTTTAAGGTATCGACTTATAATTTTACTTACAACGTCACCATATCATGACACTAGCCCAACAACAATCTAAAGTAGACGCTTCTAATTTATCCATTCCAAGTTTTACGTGGCTTAGGGCTTTCTAAGATAGAACCGTTCTTACCTACTAACATGAACCACAACGAGGATAACCAAATTATTGACAACTTGTTGAAAATTAGATATTGACTATAGTAGGAGAGACAGACACCCGCTAGCCACTTATGCAAAACTAGTTGCATGTCAAGCGTGGAACAGTTCTCATGTGCGAGGACATGTAAAGTTTGTCCAGGCTGCTTCATCCCACTATGCCACCAATATCCAAAGTACAACTAAGAAGCAACAACATGATCATCATCACCCACATACTCATATGTGTACTACCCGTGCAAAGCATCTACACATAAACCTGGCTCTGATACCACTGAAGGGTTCGCAACATAGAAAACAAAAAATTTCCTACGATGGGAACAACTATGTACCAAGATCTATCTACTCGATACAAGCAACGGGTGGATATACATCCACAGAATACATACACTCGAATACCGAATAGCGTTAACGAGGTTGTACTTGTAGATATGTAGTCGAATGCTTGCCGATCTCAAGATCGAGAAGAAGTCCATCCGTTCCAGCACCGCAAATAAGTGGTGCATCCATGATCGCACACACATCCGGGTACCCCTTGAACATCCGCGCCCTTGCTCCAGCGAAGCAGAGGAAGCAACAAATCCTTCCAGAAAAAACCACCGGGAACATGTATCTCGCTGATCCGAGACCATGGGGAAATTCTAAAGGAGGGAGAGAGATCCTTCACGAGGAGGTGTGCTTTGAGAGGAGGAGAGGGAGGCCTTTTATAGGGAGAGGGGGGCACCCCAAGGGGCATGGCGCCCATCCATGGTGGCTTCCCCCACTTCTTCCACATTCATGTGGGTGGAGCTCCCACTCAAAATGAAAAGCCTCCACTCCCATAAAAATGCCTCCACTCAAAAATCCACTCACATGCATTAAATTTCCACCAAATTTAATGCAAGATCTCATTTAAATAAAAATATTTTATTTATTTATTCATAACTTTTTTAATTACTCTAATTAACAAAAATTCACATGAAACCCCTTATAACATTTCAATTTCACATGCAGAACCAGTTTCAGCAATTTCAACCGAAATAGTTCTGGTGTCTAGTGAAATAAATTCCCGCGCTTTCCTTTTTCTTCCTCTGGCATATCAATTGCTCCGAATGGTGTCGGTATCCCTTAAGTGTTTCACCCATTGGTTTTTGAATAATGTAGGCATGATCGAGACTCCTCTCCGATCAATAATCAGCAACGAGACCTGGAGATCCATATTGACTCCCACATATTCAACGATGACTTCTGTGATCGTGTGAACCTTATACGCATGTAACTCAATCCCTTTGTCTTGCACATATTACATGTCCGAGATTCGATCATCAGTACCTCCATACCTAGTTTGATCTTGTTACCGACATGTACTCTTTTCTTGTTCCCGTGATATAACATTCTAGTGATCAAATCACTTGCTTGCAAGCTAACTAATGTGATATCACCGAGAGAGCCCAGAGTATATCTCTCCATCATCGGGATGGACAAATTCCAATCTTGATCCATGAGCCTCAACATAATACCTTTGTAGCACTGAACCCATCTTTATAGTCACCATGTTACGGTGTGACGTTTGATGTTATCAAGATACTCTTTCGGTGTTAGTGATTGACATGATCTCATGGTCTAAGGACTAAGATTACTTCGTATGATGTTATAGCAATATAAACACAATGACCTTGATCGTAATGCTATATTTCGGATGAATTTTCATCACATCATTCCAACAATGTTGTGACCTCTCTATTAACAACATGCAATGTCCATTATCAGGAAACCTTCGATGCTCTTGTTAATCAACGAGCTAGTTTATAATAGAGGCATAACTAGGAACTTCCATTTTTTTTAAACACACATGTATTAACATTTACGTATTAATACAATTATAGCATGCAAAATAAACATTTATCATAAATAATGAATACGATAAAATAACCACTTTATTATTGCCTCTCGGGGATATTCCGTTCAGTTGTTTCTACCGAGGAGGGATTGTCTGAAGGAAGCAAAAGAATTTCATCATGGAGACGACGACCCACAATTTGTATGAAGTGTAGCAAAGGGAAAAACATTTTCATCAAAAACTACATCCCTTGACACGTAGACATGGCCAGTAGTACTATCAAGGCATTTGAATCATTTGTGACAAGGACTATACCAAAGAAATACACACCATTTTGAGAGATAGGAGAAATGCTGGTGAAGATGTTTCTAGAAAACCTAGAGAGGTCTAGATCCCATGCAATATTGGCATGGGACCAAATCTGCCATGAGTGTGTATCATGGCTTACTTAGATGTATCATCTGGGTTTGATCATTTTGGCCAGGTGATGAGTCACACAACCACAAGTTGATGAGGGAGATTCTAGCCAGCCTAAAGAGGTCTAGATCCCATGCGATGTTGGCATCAGCCCACATATGTCATAAAGTGTCTCAACATGTCTTGTCATATCAGTCTTATGGTTAGATCGATTATTTGATATAGCAGGTCATGATGACATGTCAATTTTTTCTAACAAAACCTTGATCTTACTAGTGGCAAAACTATGGTTATTGGATAGTCATATTAGGCACAACTAATTATTAGTTTTTAAAAAAAAACTAGTGGCATCTTGACATGGAGTCTTGTTATGTATCCTACCACCAAGGAAAAATAAGAAACACCTGTGGGTAATGTAGTTTTTCCCAAAACCACTTCTCAACATAAGCTAGTAGCTATGAAAATGTGTGGCTATCGACTCAATCCCCTTCCCAAAACCCTATTTTGTTTGAATGAGGCCATATTTGGCACACAAGACTGATGGGTTTATTTGTACAAAACAAGCATTTTCCATTTTTTTAAGTGGAAAAATGTGAATTCCCTCTTTCTGCTTAATTCTAGAATCTTTCTATACATGCATGGATGGACCAACAGTGGCGTGTAGGGTTCCACTATTTCTTGATTTTTTTTAATTTCTGATGCTTCTTTCAAACTAAGGTAAAAACCCAGATGTGGGGTCATGCCAACATTGCATGCATAGGGTCTCTAGACCTCTCTGGGCTGTATATAAACACATTCACCAACTTGTTGTTGTATGTGTCATCACACCTGGCCAACATGATCCTACCTACTTGCTAGATCTAGCTATAATTTTTCCATGCCAAGCCATGACACACACTAGCTTGTGGCAAACGTAGGGCCATGCCAACATTGCATGGGCTATTGACCTCTCTGGGATGGCTAGAAACATCGTCATCAAATTAGTGGTTGTGTGAGTCACTACACCTGGCCAACATGATCCCACCCACTTGATAGATCTAGCTATAAGAGTGCTATGCCAAGGCATGACACACACTACCTTGTGGAATACGTGGGGCCATGCCAACATTGTATGCATAGGGTCTCTAGACCTCTCTGGGCTGGATTGAAACACCTTCACCAACTTGTTGTTGTATGTGTCATCACACCTGGCCAACATGATCCTACCTACTTGCTAGATCTAGGTATAATTTTGCTATGTCAAGCCATGACACACACTAGCTTGTGGCAAATGTGGGGCCATGCCAACATTGCAAGCGGTCTAGACCTCTCTAGGCTGGCTAGAAACACCATCATCAACTTAGTGGTTGTGTGAGTCACTACACCTGGCCAACATGATCCCACCCACTTGATAGATCTAGCTATAAGAGTGCTATACCAAGGCATGACACACACTAGCTTGTGGAAAATGTGGCGTGATACGTCAGAACGTATCTATAATTTTTGATGCTCCATGCTTGTTTTGTATCTACTTTGCTTTGCTTTGTCTACACTTTGAGGTGTTTTTATATATTTTATGGAACTGACCTATTAACAAGTTGCTACAGTGCCGGTTGCATGTTTTCTTCTGTTTTTGATTCCAGAAAGGCACAAAATCAATATTCTCGGAATTTGACGGGACAAAAGCCAAAGTCAATATTTTACTGTGGGCGACACGAAGTCCAGAGGAGATGGAGACGCGAGCCAGGTCCGCCACACCCCCTAGGCTCGGGTGAGCTGTAGAGGTCCCAACCTTTAATAATGTAGAGATCCCTGTGTTTACAATGCTAGTCATTGGATCAATAGCTAGCATCCACAGTTAAGATGTAATATCAAGAAACAAAGGTCATATTACAACTTTATAACCAGGAATAAAATAATTCATTACATATTACATAGCTCATTTTGCTATCTCATTACAATGCAGCAGAAATAACTATAGCATGGATTCCTTCATCTTCAAAGTGCCACAGGCAATCATGTTGGTTGTAGACTTGTAATCCTAACCAACACACTTCACTAATATCAAACAAACCTGCAACATAATAAGTTATAGCCACAAGGGTCAATACATTTGAATTGTATTGGCGAGTGATACTATGGTAGTATAGTGGAGTCTATCATCTATATGTATTTGGCTAGGTGGAGCTTAGGCTTGCGTTGCTCAAAATAGATTTTCCTTATCATTTTAAAACACTAAGCTTTTGTTTGACAAAAACACCCAAGGCATCCCCCAATAGAAATTGGTGATCCTTCAACCCTTGTTCAACCACAAGTTTTTAACTTAGAAATTGGGATGAGGAGATTCTTGATAGCTTCCATGTCTTGATGCTCCAATTGTCCTTTGCGAGGGACATGGCTAAGTACTTAGATTTTACACTCTGCAGAGGTGGTGCACTTTCACCACAAGACTTGGTTTCACCAAGAAAAGATCTTTCAGAAGCCTTCCCTTAGACCAGAATGGACGCGTTCCAAACTATCATCCCCTACCACCAACTGTCCATTTGGCTAAGTTATTCCAACCTATATGATCCAGGCAGAGCCCATAATGCCAAGTGGCCGCACTTGAAGCTTCTCAACATTTGACATCTCAAATCACTTTGTTCCTGGGTGGCCATCCACCAGTGAGATACACAAGGTAAACCATAGAAATGGGCCTTGTGTAACCACTCAACACAAACCATTCCTTCCATTCCACCCAGGTGATTCATTCACTTAGTTGTTTTATTAAACAAAACATAAGTCCTTGACTTAGAAACATTCCATAATATGAATATATTCCACCCTTGTTTTCTACTAGCTAAGCTAAGCATGATAGTAGTAGGAATCTTAACTTAGGAAAATTCTACTAAGGTTTCATCTACTAGGATTTCCCATGGCATAGTTTATACTTAGCAAAAATTCCATGCAAGTCCTACTTAGAAATATCATTAATGCATAGTGAAAATAATGGGACAAAAGTATGAAGCATCACTTACCTTTTTGGTAGAGAGTATAAGTTCACTCCTTGATCTTGCAACAATCACACTCTTCAAATTCCACTACAATTCAATCAAGCAAGCAAGAATTCAATCTATCATTCAAGCAACATCACATAAAATAATAAAACCAAAGCAATGCATGCAAGCATGCCAAATTTTGTTTTATTTGGAAAAGTGGTTTCTAACATGTTATAAACACTCTAAAACACCTATTGGTCATTTTATATCAGTGGCAAAATCATTTGCAAAAGATTTTACTTATAAATCTTTTTTTAAACCAAATCAATATTTTATGTGGTTGAAAATGCCTTTAGCAATGTAATGATTTTTATGAGGTCCACAAAATATGTTTTTAATTCATAAAACCTTGTGTTTACGGTCAAAGGGTTTAAATCAAAACATTTTCCAAAGGGTTTCCTCAAAAAGCATTTTTAATAAATAAACATTATTTTTATTTGACTAGAAATGTTCTAAATCAAAGATTTATTCTTTTGCTTCACAAAATATGTTTTTGAAACCACAAGTTGGTTTAGATGGTCAGTAGGTTCAAACAATCCATTTGCCAAAGGTTTTATCACAAAAATAATTTTAGAACAATTTTTATATCCAAAATATGCCTACACAAGTTTTTTTAAAAACAACCATTTTTACAGAAGCAATTCATTAAACAAAGTGCATGGTTGGAAAGTACTTGTCTTGCTGATTCCATTGATATAAAATTTGCAAAATTTGGACGTGTGGTTTGAAAGTTATGAATTTTACAAATTGGAACATCAAATAGATCAATTCTGTTTTTATTAAACAGACAGGGCAACGTGGAATGTTTCTATTCGCCCATAACGGTTCGTCCGGATTGGCAACATGGACCGCAGGATTTAAAGGGAATCGTGCGGCACAAGATCGATCTTACTCCTTCGATAAGTCAATCAATTGCGTCTCTCGGATCTAGAACGGACGGCTCCTAACGCCTTGCCAAGAACTGGCGGTGCTGGCGGCGGCGACTGGCGGCGGCGCACTCTGGTGGTAGTGGTTCGGTGAATCTAGGAAGCGAGAAGAGGAATGGAGGGGCTCACTGGGTTCGCGGGGTCATGGTGATGCTCAAGGTGGCCACAGGATGGACAGGGGCGCACGGAGCAGGCTCGAATCGTTCGTCGGAGTTCGTGTCCGCGTCGGGCTCCTCTGGATGTCGTCGTGGGCGACGTTTTAGACCGCTCTAAGACAAGATGAGAGTTGCGTTAGCTGCGCATGAGGTTGGCGATCATGTGTGCATCAACGAGAGGTAAGGGGGTGGTCAAATGCTACTTGGGGCACTCGCCGGAGTAGAGGCAGTGGACGGTGGCGAGAGGGCGTCGTCGTTGCCGAGCGTCTGAGGCACGCGCGAGCGAGCGGAGAGTACTGAGAGGTGCGCAGGGGTCTGGGGAACACGCTTATGTAGTCGAGGGGGTGAGGCGCGGCGAGGTGTGGCCATAATTGGAGTTGGAGCTTGTCGGAGCAGAGGGAGTGCGAGCTCAAATCGTGGCAGCCTGGGGACGAGGAGGGTCTGGCGAGTGAGGGAGATCAGAGAGGGGAGAGGGATGCTTAAATGCGCGCGGTCAGGGGGATGAATCAACGCGCAGTTAAAGAGGAATCAATCATACACTCAATTGGCAGAAACGGCGACGAGGTTGGGGGAGAAGAAGTCGCGGCGGGTGAGGAAGAAAGCTGGGAGGTGGGGTCTACTTGACAGCGAGATAGAGCGGGGTGAGGTAGGGCCTGCTAGTCAGCGACTGAGTGGGTCAGGTCCGTGGTGAGAAAAACGTTTCGGGGAGAGGGAGTGGAAGTGGGCTACTGGGCTAGATGGGCCTGCTGGGTTGGGCTGCTCTGTTTATATTTTTTTCCTCTTCTATTTATTTTTCCTATTTTCATTTCTGTTTGAATTTATTTAAACATTTCAAACAACAATATGATTTCAACTTCAACCAATCTTTGTGTGTATTCAAATTCTATTTATTAACATACTCTAAAGTCATTTTAGAATAATAATTCCATTATCTTTAGGGTCTTTTAATTATTTAAAACAAAGCCCTTTCTTTAAATTCAATTAATATCAAATATTTTTTAGTCCTTATTTGATTTCAATTTTCACAAAACCCTTTTCAGTAAGTTTTATTCATTTATTAGGGTGTCAAATAATTCACTTTGAATTATTTGGAATATTTTTAATATGATTTATTAATCATTTAAATTGGATAATTGCCTTTATTCCAATGAAATTAAATATGGGTTTAATTCCATAAAACTTTATTTAAATGATTCTTTTATTTCATTTGAGTTAATTAAATAACTTTTAAACCACTTGGGTAATTTCCAAATACTATTTTCTCATGATTTAAATAATCATTCTTATTAGAGATTTGTCTTTATTCAAATAGAATTTGGTTAATGCCATTTTATTTGGAAAATTTCTTTATACTTTTATTTCATTTGGATTTGGATTATATTTATTCCATTTTCTTATGGATTAGGACAAGATTTAATTTGGTCTTTAAATATTCCTTATTTAATATTTCTTTCTTTATCTTATAAAATCCATATCTTTTTATTTATAGATCCAAACTTGGTGATTTCAATTGGTAAAATCTTATTTAATATTTTTTTATCCTTTTAAATGTCTTTAGGATTAATTGCTCACCCTTTGGTATGGATTTCTTGATAAGTGCTATATTAGCTTTGGAAATTCAACTCCCTTATCTTATTAATTCATAGGATTTTATTTATGGCTCCAAATTGAATGAAATCAATTTCTATGGTTTTATAATATTTCTATTTGTAGTTCTTGATCATTTATAAATGTTTGTTGACAAAATTTTATATGGATCCAATCCATGATCTTGGAGATAACTTGGAAATGATTTTATTTCATTAGGGTTTTAGGGTTTTGGTTTATTTCTCAAGTGTTTAAATTTCCAGATGCATTTATGAAGAATGCATTTCACTTGATTTGAATTTAGTTAGATTCAAACATTAACCAAAGTTTGTTCAAGATGGGATTTTAAGTTTCCACTTAGAAACAAAAGTTTCTTGTCACCCTAATTTTCAACAATTATTTATTTTGTTTATTTATTTTTCACATTACAAGATTTGGAAAATCTTGGGATGTGACATGAGCCCACCCCGCGCCTGGGCAGGGTGTGGGCCCTCTGGACGCCTCCCAGCCTCGCCTCTTCGCCTATAAGAAGCCCCCAATGCAGAAACCCTAGGCACCCGATCAAAACTCCACGAAACCTTTTGTATCCGCCGCCACCATCGTCCCTAGATCAGGGGTATCTCAAGTTCTTCCCGGCACCCTGCCGGAGGGGAGATCATCCCGGAGGCCTTCTTCTCCGGTATGAAGCGTGAGTAGTTCCACCTTGGACAATGGGTCCATGTAGTAGCTAGATGGTTGTATCTCCTTCTTGTGCTCTCATGTATAGATCTTTTGAGCTCTGTTCATGATCAAGATCTAATCTATTTGTAATCATTTATGTTGTGTTTGCGGGGATCCGATGGATATTGAGATTACTATGTCAGATTGATTAATGGTTTTGTCTATTTTATACTATCATGTCTATGTTGTTTGTGATCTTGCATGCTCTCCGTTGTTAGTAGCTATCTTGGCCAAGTAGTTGCTAGTGACTCCAAGAGGGGGTACTTATGCTCGATAGTGGGTTCATGCCTCTACTTTCCAAGGGAAGTGAGAGAAATCTCTTCGGTTGTAGATGTGTTGTTCCTACTAGGCAGAAAACAATGGTGTCTTGTTCATGGAACAAGTGGATTGTTTACCTTACACACTTTGCTTAAAGCATTTGTCTATTGCTTGCAACTTAATACTGGAGGGGGTTCGGATGATAACCTGAAGGTGGACTTCTAGTCATATATGAAGTTGGATGGTGGTCTATGTATATTGTTGTATTTCCCAATCGAATCTCAAAGGATTTTTTTGTCTGGTATTGCATTGTTATGCCATGCTCAGTTCCTGTCAATTGCCCTATTGTAATTTGTTTACTCAGCATGCCATGTTTGTTTATCTAAGGAGAACACCTCGGTCCAATCTTTACCATTGATACATCTTCCACTGTTATTGTTTACTTGCTTCAAACCATCATCACCTTCCACACCATATAGTTAATCCTTTGTTACAGCAACCGGTGAGATTGACAACCTCATTGTTAGTTGGGGCAAAGTCTTGAGTTTGTGTTGTACAGGTTTCCACGTTGCTTGCAACACTTGTGTGACGTTTTATTCCTCCTATTGGTTCGATAACCTCGCTTTCTTACTGAGGGAAGACTTGATGTTGTGTTTCTTCACACCTTGCTCTTGGGGTTCCCAATAGGCTCCACATCAACTGAGCCATCAACAAGTTTTCGGGCGCCATTGCCGGGGAGGCCAAGGACGTCTTCACAAGGGGAGCCCTCCTCAACCTTTCTCTTTACTTTGTTTTTAGTTTGCTTAGTTTCTTTTGCTTGGTTTTGTTTTCCTCTTTTTATGAAAAACTCCAAAAAGTTAGTTTAGTTTGGTTTGCTTTTTATTATAAAAAACACAAAAAATAGTTCCTACTCTAGTTGCCACCTCGTTCTAGCTCACCATGTTGCTCCCCAAGTTCATCCTGAAGGACCTTTCTATAGGTAGTGGCTCAATAATTGGGAAAGATAATATTGAAGAATTCTTTAATCATGTTAGTAAGCATGAGGATATTGAGGATAAATCTATAGCAGAGCTTGCTCCTAATTATGAAATTGCTGCAGCTTCTTTAGTTCATATGTTGGAGGCTAGGTTTGTTAGCCTTAACCCCATGATGCAAATTTTGTTCCTAAAACTAAAAGAAGAAGAAAATGCTGAAAAGAGAGAGTTTATTCTTGAAACTTTACTCAAAGAGTTCTATGATGTTGCTAAGGAAGCCAAAAAGGTCAGCATTATAATATGCTAGGCTCATGTATAGATGTTGTGGGTACTTCAGATAAAACCAAGCCTAGAGATGAATTTTAGAGACCCATACCCTTTAAGCTTGTTGGGATGCATGAGACCTTTGAAAAGAATTTTGATTGGATTGTTCCTGAAAATACTTTTGATGAAAGTAGTAACCGAAGAGAAATGAGAAGGGATCCTCAAAGACTCATTTGGATGAGATACCTCTCATAGTTGAAGACTTTGCAAGTATTGATCTAAATTCCTCATTTGAAAATACTTGATTTCTTGCTTCTTGTGCCTAACTTAAAGGTGTTAAAGAAAAGTACTTGTTGGGAGATAACCCAAGAGTTTCCTTGAGTATTGGAAGTTATTACTTCAGTAATGACCTCTCCTTATCCTTTTTTTTCTTTTTGTGCCAAGAATGACCTCTAATAAGAGAGAAGTAAGATTTGGGGAGTTGCTGTCCCAAAACAGATTTTCTGTCCTCCACCATAAAAGTTCGTGAGGAGTGTATGTAAGTCGGATGGAGCTGAAAATTTACGAATAAATCCCCCATTATGTTAGATAACTTTAGTTAGTTCAACACTTTTTGATTTGAGCAACAGAAGATTTTCGAAAAAAATTGGTTTATACCTGCTGGTCTGTTTTGACAGATTTCTGCCATTATTTGCATTTGCTTCTTATTAATTCCTTTTTGAGTTCTCTTTTGGGGAATTGAGCCTTTTTGAAGGAGTTGCTATAGTAGCTTGTGTTTTTTGTGAAAAGTTTTGCTGTTCCAAAGCTAAGCCCAAAGGTCTATTATCTTTTGAATACACTAATGTTGTTAATGAAGATTATGTGAAGTTTTGTATGAAGGAAAAATTTCAGGTGTAGAGAGAGAATGATGTAATGAGATGAAGAATTGACAAAAGATCAAGATTGGGGATGCCACCCCGGTGTCACGCCAGGAGATATACAAGAGGTACAAGCGTTAAATCTTGGGGATGCCTAAGGCATCCCCTTCTTCATCAATAAAAAAACTCAGGTCTGTCTAGACACTTTGTTTTTATTGTTTCATGCACTATTACATTGTTCTTGGAGCGTCTTAGTTTGTTTTGTTTGCTTGAATAAAGTGGTTTGGACCCCCGTTCTCGCTGTGCTGTTTTCAAATAAGTTGCTTGGTGTTGGAAAGGAGTAGAAAGTTCTTGTTTGATAAGTGCAAGAGGAGCTTGCATTGACTGTGACTTAGACTTTAGCATCACATGCTAGGTGTTGTTTTAACCTTATACTTAGTGATTATTGCTATAGCATGTCTTGTTCCAAACAATTGGGATTACTTAGTGTGCCTTGAAAGAATTATGTGTTTTTTAGCATACAAAATCATAGTATTGTGGTATTCTTCTTTGATGCTTTGTTTTGGGTTGACTTGGCACATGCTCACACCATGTTATGGCTATGAACAAGTCACCATAGACTATATGATCATTTAGCCCTTGACTTGTAGTACCACTCTATGCTTTGATTAGTCATGTTTTGTTGCTCTACATGATTATGGCCATTAATGCTCTCTTAGTTGGTTGCTCCTAGTATTTTTCTAGCCTCCACTTGTATGAGTATGTTCCACTCATGCTTCCAACTCCCAAGAAACCAAGTTATTCCAAAGTGTCCACTATAAATTCCTATGCATGGTGTGTTACACCATTCCAAGTATATTCTTGTTTTCAGCTATCTTCCAATTAAAAAGTATTTTGTTATGTGAAAACTTAGTGATTAAAGCCCTCACGAACTTGATGGCACACTTTATATTCTTTGACCCTAATAAACTTGAACCATCGTGTCATCTATGTTGTATATAATTGCACTTATACATTCGAATTAGCAGAACCATGCTGTCATGGGGAGCATTTTCAACATTGCACTTGTACTTTGTACATAGTTGATATCATGCTCTTTTGTCTATGGATGTCACCGGTGTGAAATAAAGAGGAAGCTTGTAAGTCCATGGAGTTATGTATTTTGTGTTAGAGAAACGCCTAGGCCGCTAGGCTAAGCCATGCCTAATCATGGTGGAAACTTGCAGCATCACCATAATGAGCTATCTCTGAAGCATCCTCAATAAAAAGCTATGCACATAGTAAATAAAAAGATCGCTGAGATGCTCATTGTCTGCTTGCCTTGACATTTTGGTTATGGGATAGCTCCTGTACCATGTCTAAGGGGTACCCCGTTGGCGGTTCTCTATTATACGCATGTACTTACTATGACAAGAACTTACAGGTGACTGAAGTTGAGTAGCATGAGGTGTGGCCCTCGTATTAAAGGGACTTGCGATTGCCAACTTATACTTTGTCAAGCATATACTCCATAGTTTGTTCACTTTAACCTTAATCACTTCAAGATGCTTATGATAGGGGCAATTAGGGCTGAAAGCTAACAAGTACCATAATTTTTGGAAGCTCTTTTTGAAACTTGAAATCACTGCTTCCCTTTCTGAAGGGCCCTTCTTCCACTATTATATTGAGTCTCCACCTTCTACCTTTAGGAACCATTAAGAGAGCATATTTGGCATTCTTTGTGCAGTGTCCCAAAACTTATTGATTGATGCATATTGTGATATTACCTGTTCTTGTTCTATTTGTATCTAGTCACTCTTATGAACTTTGAAGGTGTCCGATGCATCTATTTTCTACTCCATGAGGGACAAGCTGAATGCTACTATGCCATGTTTTCTGTTTGTGAAACAAACAAACGTTTTTCAATGCATGTTATTCATGATCTTTGTTTGTAGCCTTTCATGTTGCATGCATAGTTACTTTGTCTTATTGTTAGAACTCCATCTTTCATGCACATGTTTAGAGTTCTTTGATCCCAGCTTTCAATGCTTGCAAATGGTTTGATCTTGGTTTTGACGGTGCATGTCACCTCAAAAATTATTCTTCTATCACTTACCTACTCGAGGACGAGCAGGAGTTAAGCTTGGGGATGCTTGATACGTCGGAAACGTATCTATAATTTGTGATGCTCCATGCTTGTTTTGTATCTACTTTGCTTTGCTTTATCTACACTTTGAGGTGTTTTTATATCTTTTCTGGAACTAACCTATTAACAAGTTGCCACAGTACTAGTTGCCTGTTTCCTTCTATTTTTGGTTTCAGAAAGGCAGAAAATCAATATTCTCGGAATTGGACGGGACGAAAGCCAAAGTCAATATTTTACCGTGAGCGACATGAAGTCCAGAGGAGAGACAGAGAGGCGAGCCAGGACCGCCACACTCCCTAGGCGCGGGTGGGCCCACCCCGCGCCTGGGAAGGGTGTGGGCCCTCTGGCCGCCTCCCAGCCTCGCCTCTTCACCTATAAGAATCCCCCGATGCAGAAACCCTAGGCACCCGATCAAAACTCCACGAAACCTTCTGTAGAAGCCGCCACCATCGTCCCTAGATCAGGGGGATCTGAAGTTCTTCCCAGCACCCTGTTGGGGGGGAAGATCATCTCGGAGGCCTTCTTCTCCGGTATGAAGTGTGAGTAGTTCCACCTTGGACTACGGGTCCATGTAGTAGCTAGATGGTTGTATCTCCTCCTTGTGCTTTCATGTATAGATCTTGTGAGCTCCATTCATGATCAAGATCTAATCTACTTGTAATCATGCATGTTGTGTTTGCGGGAATCCGATGGATATTGAGATTACTATGTTAGATTGATTAATGGTTTTGTCTATTTGATACTATCATGTCTGTGTTGTTTGTGACCTTGCATGCTCTCCATTGTTAGTAGTTATCTTGGCCAAGTAGTTGCTAGTGACTCCAAGGGGGGTATTTATGCTCGATAGTGGGTTCATGCCTCTAGTTTCCAAGGGAAGTGACAGAAATCTCTTCGGTTGTAGATGTGATGTTGCCACTAGGGAGAAAACAACGGTCTCTTGTTCATGGAACAAGTGGATTGTTTACCTTACACACTTTGCTTGAAGCAGTTGCCTGTTGCTTGCAACTTAATACTGGAGGGGGTTCGGTTGATAACCTGAAGGTGGACTTCTAGTCATAGAAGCAGTTGGATGGCAGTCTATGTATATTGTTGTATTGCCCAATCGAATATCATAGGATCTTTTTGTCTGGTATTGCATTGTTATGCCATGCTTAGTTCCTGCCAATTTCCCTGCTGCAATTTGTTTACCCAGCATGCCATGTTTGTTTATCTAAGGAGAACACCTCTAGTGAACTATGGACCTCGGTCCAATCTTTACCATTGATACATATTCCACTGTTATTGTTTACTTGTTGCAAACCATCATCACCTTCCACACCATATAGTTAATCCTTTCTTACAGCAACTGGTGAGATTGACAACCTCACTGTTAGTTGGGGCAAAGTCTTGAGTTTGTGTTGTGCAGGTTTCCACGTTGCTTGCAACACTTGTGTGACGTTTCCTTCCTCCTACTGGTTCAATAACCTCGGTTTCTTACTGAGGGAAGAATTGTTGTTGTGCTGCTTCACACCTTGCTCTTGGGGTTCCCAACAGGCTCCACATCAACTGAGCCATCATGGGGCCATGCCAACATTGCATGCATGGGGTCTATATACCTCTCTGGGCTGGATAGAAACACCTTCACCAAATTGTTGTTGTATGTGTCATCACTTGTCCAACATGATCCTACCTACTTGCTAGATCTAAGTATAACTAGGTGGGATCATGTTTGAGCAAGTGTTGGCTCATACTACTACAAGTTGGTTGGTTGTTTCTAGACAACTCAGATTGTTTAATTTTAGATCCCAACAAAATGTTGTTGTGCGTCCATATTTTCCACAAGCATCATGGCTAGGCGTAGCAGTGATATAGTTACATCTAACAACTAGTTGGGATCATGTTGACCAATTGTTGACTCATTCAACCAGAAGGTGATGAAGGTGTTTCTAACTAACTCAGATATAGGTCTATATTGTCACCCTAGACTAGGAAGTTTGAGGAGCACAAAATACTTGTCTCTGTTCGTTCTCTCACAATCACACTCGCTCTGAATTTGCTAGTGAAGCCTTTCTCTGCAACGAGGAGCATGTGCCGTGGCGAAGCCTGCGCTTGATGTTGATCACCAGGGCCTCTCCCTGGTTCCTCGACTCCGTTCTGTTCACCATCGACGGGGGTGCGCACCGCATCTTCACGTCGGCCACCGAGGACCAAGTTGCAGCGGAGATGGAGAGCGGGCGCAAGCTCTGAGTATTGCGCACGGATCGCGTCTGCGAGTTCACGTGTCGGCCACGTTTATTGTGCACAGTGCGCTGACTCAGCATCAAGCGCCACTTCACAGTGCCGTAATCACCCCAACAGAATGGGGTGATCGTGCGGCACAACCAGACGGTCGTAGCGGCGGCCAGAAGCATGCTGAAGGCGAAGGGCATGCCAAATTACTTCTAGGGAGAGACCATGCTGACAGCGGTCTATGTGCTGAACCTGAACCGGGAGTTCACGCGCAGCGTCACCGGCATGACGCCATATGAGGCTTGGTATCTACGGACCTTCGGTTGCGTCGCGCACATACGTGAAGAGCGCGCGTCCTCACCTGAAGAAGATGGATGACCAGAGCACGCCAAAGGTCTTCATCGGCTACAAGAGCGGCACCAAGGGCTACCGTGTCTATGATCTCGTTGCCAAGCGTGTGCACGCACACAGAACATAGTCTTTGACGAGGACGCGAGCTGGGACTGGAGAACGCACGAGGAAAACCCTGTGAGCACGGCGTTCACGGTGGACTGCTATGTGCACTTGACTCCACTGAATACCGTTACACCTAAGGTGGCAGGCCAGGACTCGCTGGCATCTCCATCGACACTAGCTTCCGCAGAGCACACGTCGTGTAACATCCCAAAAATATGGATCAATATTATAAATTCCAATCACCAAAATTAGGGTTAACAAAAACTTTTGTTAATAAAAGTCATATGAATGCATGTGTGTATGTGATGAATGTATGAATGCATGAATGCACTTGTGTGATTGATGTGAATAGCAAGGAATGGTTTATAGATGAAAACAACATCATCTAAATCATTTCCAGGCAGAAACAAATCAAGAGAAATTCAAAAACAAACAAAAGGAACTAATGGTCATTTTTGCCAATCTTGATCACTAGGCCACTTTGAGTGTTTCAAGTCCAAGATTTCAAACAGAAACAATTATATTTCTTTTCACCCCTTGCTAGACCTAGTAAAAGTGAACCCAAGCCCACCTTTCAAACTCACAGAAACATCTGGCAACTTGATTCAAATGGCAATTCAAAATTGAATCTATATCATATGTGAAGGTCACCATTTCTCAAAAACTAACCAAACCAGTGAACCTTGGCAAAACCAACTAACCAGAGACTTCCTAGTATGTGACTAGTACACCCACCAAGTTTGAACCAAAAATTCAAATTCAAATCTCTTTCGGCCATTTCATCAAACACCTTGCAAACAGAAATCAAATAAAACACAAAACACTATAGTGAGTAGTGTTTGGGACTAACTTGTTCCCTCTCTAACTCACAGCACACTCTTAGTAGATCATCTAGCTCATTTAACAAGCTTTAGCTCACTATGAGCTTGCCATTGCCATCAATGGTGAGCATGCTGAGCCTCAACTTGCCACCCCATTGTCGACATCAAGCTAGAAGAATCTCTAGCCTCGGCAACCTTGTATAGGACACTAACCACCGTCCACCGCCACTCCCTGTCCAACACCAAAGCGCAGCCAGCCCCTGGACCACTCAGACCAAGCGTGCCCAGCTTCTCTGCAAGCATGTAGAGAGCGCTCCAGAGCCCCACACTCGACACGTGAGCACAGACCACACACCGCCCTTGCTGCTTGCGTGCGTGATCACCACCGCCCTAGGAACCGCCAGGACATGCCTGTTCGTCGCCGCGTGACCAGGACAGCCTGTGCGCCATTAATTTTCCCGTCGGACCCACTCAGAGCACCACAGTGTTCCGACTGTATTGCACCTCCCCACGCCTCGCGACCATGCCGTTGAGCTTCGCCAAGATGCAGAGCATCGTCCCCTACCGTCGCCCATGCCAGTAGCTCACTATGATGATGACCACGGAGAGCTCCACCCGCGCCCTTCGGTCCCCTCTTGGCACTATAAATAGAGGCCACCCTCGTTTGATTTCTTCACACCAAAACACTCCCCTCTCTCTCTCAGAACCACCCCAACTCATCCCCGGAGCAAGGTGAGCATCAGGTCGCCAGAATTTCGCTTGAGTCTGTCGTGGAGGAGGAGAAGAGGAGCTGTCGATTAGAGCCGCCCCAGGAGAAGCCACCGGTACCAGGAGGTTATTCGTCGTCGACTTTGTCGTTTGCCACCATCGCCGACCCTCTCCTGAGCCCCGGTGAGCCTCACACGACCCCCACTGGCCGCGCTAGGGTTCAGTCTCGCCGGCGTTGCCTGATGGAGACGACAAGCCACAGTCATTCGATTAGATGTTGATCGTGTGGTCTAGATTTCCCCGTACCCCTTCGCACCCCCTGTCCCACTGACTGGTGGGGAAATTCACTTAAACCCACCCACACGCGCGTTGTACGCCGTGGGCCGGCCCAGTTAACTTCCCACGTGACCCAGTAGTTTGAATTTAGGTTTGTCCATTTAGTTCAAAACTTAGTTTTGTACCTAGATTCAAAAATCTACCCCGATCGATTCACTGAACCAAATTGCATGAAACTAATTTTGATAGAAAGGTACTAGAATTCTTAATGGAATCCCGTTGGATTCAAACCATTTGGATTTGTAGATCACCTATAGTAAAAATAACAAGGCAGAAGCTTTTCTGCATTCAAACATTTTTCAAAATTCAACCACAAAAGCTTTTGAGTTGATTCTAACTCTCAAAAATCACATTTTACAAGACCTTTTTGAATATATAAAAATATCTAGGTTTACTTGCAGATATAATGGACAAGTAATAAAATAATGCCCCATAGGAAATTCTAGTCACTTTATTTAATTAAAATAAAAGGGTTAAACCTTATTAAATTGTGACACCACTTTAAATCACATTCCCATGTACTGAAATATGTGGTGATGACATGTGTCAACATGATCCCATGGTTTAGTTGGAGAATATTAAAACTTAAGTAGTTTTTCAGTGAGTAGAAATTACTTTTCTAAAAATAAAATAAATAAGATAAGTGCTTTAATCTTTGTGTTAATAGAGATGATGCTAGATCATCTAGTGTGAACGTTTGAGTGCTAAATAGAGTAGTTAAGAATTGTGTGGTGATTGTGTACCTCGTATTTATTTATAGACGCTAGTACCGAACAAGGTTACGAGGAGGAAGGAGAATACTACGAGGAAGAAGGCGAGCAGAACTTCAACCACTGCTCTACTCAAGTTAATCTAACACTTGCAACTGTGAAACTTAGATGACCTATGAAAATGCATTAGGCATGCCTTGTTAGATAAATTTTATTATACCTAATCCTAGTTTTATTTGCAAGCTTAGTTATTTTATTTCTTTATCAAAGTTTTCTATTGGAGTTTACTTAGGTCATTCACACTTGTTTACCACCCCTCATTAGTGTTTACCCCCACTTGTAGATGCTAGTGCTAAGCATAAAACTTGATCACTTTAGATGGGATTACTTGGTGAAAAGGGTTATGAAAACCTTAGAATGATGAGTCATTCTACTGAAATGTTTTGACATGTGTTCTTGGACACCAGATGATTTTTGATGATGAAAATTTTAAGGCATGAGCCATAGCCCTTCATAAAACTGATGGTTGTCTGGATGCGATACCATTCCAATTTTACCGTACAACTACAATACCCGAAAATTGGGTAGGGCTTGACTCGAAATTTATATACCTTAGTATGAGTTCCCTTGCGGCCAAGGTTTGAGCTGAGACTACCTTGTGAAGATTGTCCACCTGTGCAGTTCCCAAGATGAAAGTTGATCATGGTTGGGAGGCCAAACTCATAGGAGAGGTGCCTATACTAGGACGTGTAATTGAAAGGTTAGGATTGATTATCCGCATACTGAGTATGGTGAATTCAGGATTGTTCCTGACGGATGTATCAAATATTGTGGTGAAAGTGTACCACCTCTGCAGAGTGTCAAACTATTCGAATAGCCGCGTCCGCGGTTATGGACAGTTGGAGTGGCCATACTGTTCCATCGTCATATGTTTTCAAAATGACTTGTGAATTGAATCATGACTCTGACTTGACCAAAACAGGGTTGTGTTATTAAACTCAAGTCCCACTTAGGTGTTATAAAACTTTCAACTAGCTTTCTTTGCTTCTGGACTCAGTAGAGATAAATATGGCTTTTTGCAAAACAACCTAGAGCCTAGTAGTTCCTACTTAAAACCACTGCACATGTCAGTCTTAGTTTGCGAGTACTTAAAGAGTGCTCATGGCTTTCTCCCTGGCTATTCCCGTGGCCAGACTATGAAGAGGGCTATCAGGAGGATGGACCGCAGGAAGGTTACAACAACTAGGATCATCTCCCATTGTCAGCATTGCCTGTGACCATGAACATGGAGCTTCGCCCATGCTACCATTATCATTACGTTATTCCACTGCTATGATTGTATTAAGACTGGATCATGAGATCCTTTATTTGTTGTAAGACCTTATGTATGGTTTGTAATGGATGATGTACTGTGATATCCAATCTTTTATGTCTCACAAAAATGGTAATCCTGGGATTGTGATGAATGGCATAACAGGCATCTGGGATTACAAATCCGGGTGTTGACAAGTTAGTATCAGAGCCATCCTGACCATAGGAGACCCTAGTTTAGAATGGACGCTTGAATCAAAAACTTAGTTTCAAAACCAAAAGAAGTGAGTATTTATAAAAGCTTATTCTCATTCTTATCACTTAGATTCTTTCATGAAAAATCATGTTCCTCAAAAATTCTTGCAAAACTTACATAAAATTTGACACACTTAATCACTCTACTAACTTACTCATCCTACATTCTTATAGATGGACGTGAAGCATAGAAAGTTCTATAAGTTGGGGAATGGAGGAGACCTCATCTTTGAGCGTGACTTGGACCAGCTCTCGGAACTTCTGGAGCGTCCGCACCCTGAGTTCTTCGGAGCTCAGCTCAACGATCAGGAAGGAGAAGAACTAAAATGGCTGATTGTTGCAAGTCTTCGAGGAAAGATTGAAGCCCCACCTCATAGGGAATTCAGTTCACCATTAGAGAGAACAACTGGCTAGATGGACTTGCTGTAGGGTTCGCAGAATAGAAAACAAAAAAATTCCTACGATGGGAACAACTATGTACCAAGATCTATCTAGTAGATACAAACAACGGGCGGATGTATATCCGTAGAGAACATACCCTTGAAGACCGACAAAGCTTAACGAGTCCAAACTTTTGGTTGATGTAGATGATCTCTTGCCGATCTCAAGATTGAGAGGAAGTCCTTAGCACCGCAACTTAGTGGCACATCCTTGCTCGCACACACGTCCGAGGCACCGAGCAACCTCCGCCTTCTCGCTCCAGCGATGCAGCGGAAGCACAACACTTTTTTGCCGAAAAGCCACCGGGAACATGTATCTCGCTAGTCTGAGACCATGGGGGATAAATACTAGAGGGGGAGAGAGATCCTTCACGACAAGGTGTGAGTGAGAGAGAGGGAGGGGGGCTACTTTTATGGGAGAGGGGGGCACCCAAGGGGCCATGCGCCCAGCCATGGGGCTTCCCCTCCCCTCCTTTCATTCATGTAGGTGGACACTCCACTCACACAAAAGCCTTTCAATTTCCTCCGCTCAAAAACCCACTCAAATTCCCATTAAATTTCCACCAAATTTAGTGCAAACTCTCATTAAATATAACTCCTTTTATTTATTCAGAATTTTGTCAATTACTTTAATTACAAACATTCTCATATAACCCCTTGCTAGTATTTCATTTAACATGCAAAAACATTTTCTGCAATTTCAGCCGAAAACCCGTTTTGATATCTAGTGAAATAAATTCCTGCGCATGTTATTCTTTCTGGCATGAAACTTTTGCTCCAAATGGATGTCGGTGTCTCTTAAGTGTGTCACCCTACGGTTCGCGAATAATGCGGACATGATCGAGACCCCTCTCAGATCAATAATCAGAAGCGAGATCTGGAGACTCATACTGACTCCCAAACATTCCTCTATGACTTTCTTGTGATCGCGAGAACCTTTTATGCTAGTATCTTAATCCCTTTGTTTCGCAATATATTACATATCCGAGATTCAATCATCGGTATCTCCATACCTAGTTTGATCTCATTACTCACATGCACTCTTTTCTTGTTCCCGTGATATAACATTCTAGTGATCAAATCACTTGCTTGCAAGCTAATCAATGTGATATCATCGAGAGGTCCCAGAGCATATCTATCCGTCATCGGGATGAACAAATTCCATTATTGATCCATCGGCCTCAACATAACACTTTAGTAGTTCTAAACCCATCTTTATAATCACCCAGTTACGGTGTGACGTTTGATGTTATCAAGAAACTCTTCCGGTGTTAGTGATTGACATGATCTCATGGTCTAAGGATTAGGATCACTTCGTAAGTTGTTATAGCAATATAAACTCAATGACTTTGATCGTAATGCTATACTTCAGATGAATGTTCATCACACCATTACACTAATGTTGTGACCTCGTTATTAACAACATCCAATGTCCATGATCAGGAAACCTTGATCATCTTGTTAATCAACGAGCTAGTTTATGAGAGAGGCATAACTAGGAACTTTCTGTTTGTTTATTAAACACACATGTATTAACGTTTCCGTATTAATACAATTATAGCATGTAAAATAAAAATTTATCATAAACAAAGAATACGATAATAACCACTTTATTATTGCCTCTCGGGCATATTCCCTTCACTTTCTAGGGCCATGCAGGAAGCTCTTGCCCGTCTGTGTGGGCAGAGTATCAATTAGATCAAGGATGCCCGCTTTGAGTTCTGCCCAAGGCGTGATGTTATGGGATAGCCACTAGAGGCACCATATCACCCCGAGATGAAGAACCAAGTGGACCACCTCAGCTTCATGATGCACGACCGGTGGAAGGAGTTGGACAATGCCCGCTCCTATGCCAACCACAACTATGCAGTCACTCCCAGAAGGACCATACCAGCGCCATGATAGTGAAGGATCGCCAGTATCATCACCGTCAGCTCGACAAGAAGGAGCGCATCATTTCCCGCCTCCGCCACAGGATCACCAAGTTGGAGGAGACAGTCCACAAGAGGGACATGCAACTTGAGGAGAGGGAGAACGTAGCA
Organism: Avena sativa; assembly: GCA_916181665.1. Taxonomy (NCBI): domain Eukaryota; kingdom Viridiplantae; phylum Streptophyta; class Magnoliopsida; order Poales; family Poaceae; genus Avena; species Avena sativa. The sequence continues at coordinate 312,205,214 of OV702295.1, read as the reverse complement.
GAGGACCTTCGTGGAGACCCCTATTCTTACCTCAGTGACGATGATGAATTTTTGGAGGATCGGGTCATGGACTTCTTCACCGATGAGGATGAATTTGCCTTCATTGATGATGATGATGATGAGGACGATGAGGACACCGACTCCAAGGAGTAGTAGCACTTGAGCACTAGCGTCAGTGAGTTGTATCTGGTCCCACTATATCGTAGTTTCATAGAATAGTTTTTAAACCATATGGTTTTCCTTGTTGTGGTGTGTGTTTGTAGCGTGTGCTATGAATGAATGAAAAGCAAGTTGCTAGAAAAATCTGAGTCAAACTTCCAAAACTTTTAAGAAACAAAAAACCCTGAACATTAGAAATTTCCCTCTTTTCTCAAGATCTATCTCAATCTTCAGATGTCTCGCGGAGGAAGCACTTCATCCCCGGACCTGATGTTGCAAATCTTGCAAATGTTGGTTTCTGACCGCGAAGCTGAAAGAGCCGAACGTCAAGCCAACTTAGCCACCCTTCAACACATAGCTCTGATACGTCCATCTACTTTCTCGAACACTTTGCTATTATTTCTTCTCTAAACTTGTGTGATTTGGATACATCTAACACGGACTCACGCTGTTTTCAGTAGAATTACCTTGTTGTCTTGTTTTTGTGCAGAAAATGAACTATCAGGAAAAATCCCAGAAAATATGCCAAAAATTATATTTCACCAGAAGATCCACGGAGCCAGAAGAAGAGACGAAGGGGAGGCCTAGGGTCCCAGACTCACCCCAGGCGCGGGCCCACCTGACCCGCGACTGGGAGGGTGCGGCCACCCTAGGCAGCTCCTCGGCCTCCCTCTGCGCCTAAAAGTTTCCTTTCAACCTAAAAACTGAGGGGGGATCAATAGTTTTCCAGAAAGATTTCCGCTCCGCCGCCACCACCAGAAACCAAGATTCGGATCCAGAAACTCCGTTCTGGCACCCTGCCGGGACAGGGAATTTGGACAGGATCATCACCATCGTCATCACCAACACATCTCCATCAACCACCGATGTTTCCCTCATCCATGAGTGAGTAATCCCCCGCTATAGGCTTGGGGATGGTAGGGATTGTATGAGTTCTATCATGTAATCGAATAAGATTGTTAGGGCATAGTGCCTATTATCTCTATTAGTGCTATTTGACTTTGTTGCAACTTGTTGTGCTTAATGCTTGTCACTAGGGCCCGAGTGCCATGATCTTAGACCTTAACTTATTATTGAATCATTATGATAGTATTGTTTGTGATCTTATCTGCAAGTTGTGTACACATATCATTGTCCGGATCCAAAGGCCCCAAAGTGACAATAATTGGGACAACCGGAGGGGATGGCTATGGTGTGAGGATCACATGTGGTTATGGAGTGTTAATGCTTTACTCCGATGCTCTATTAAAAGGAGAACCTTAATTGCCAGTAGTTCCCTAGAGGCCCCGCTGCCACGGGCTGGCTGGACAGAAGATGTTGTGCAAGTTCTCATTGCGAGCACGTATGACTATATTTGGAGCACATGCCTAGGATTGTTTAGTACTTGGATGCTTGTTATTATTTATCTGCAATGCCCTAGATATTGAAGTTACATGTTTAGACTCGTCCATGTAACGCCCGTCCATCCATCCCTATGCCTACCGCACTCGAATCCTACTGTTACCGTTACTATTACTATTGCTCATGTTTCACTGTTGATGTTGCTTTGTTGTTGCTACTGATAAACTTCTGTGAGCAAGGACTATTTCCAGGTGCAGCTGAACTGACAACTCAGTTGTTAAGGTTTGCAAGTATTCTTTGGCTCCCCTTGTGTCGAATCAATAATTGGGTAATACTACCCGCGAAGACTGTTGCGATCCCCTATACTTGTGGGTCATCAAGACTATTTTCTGGCGCCGTCGCCGGGGAGCATAGCTTTATTTGTAAGTTCACTTGGATCTATTCTTGCTCACTACTACTCCTTTCATAATGGGGAAGTCTCATGATGGAAATTTCCCTATTTTACCATCCACTACAAGAAGAGGTAGAATCCTAAACACCTCTGCTGCTCTTGATTCACCGTCTGTTATAAATAAGCTTGTCATACCACCACCACCACCACATACTCATGGTACACACTGCTACTACTGCTGAGTCTGAAACTGCTTTTGATGCTCATGATGTTACTTCTACTGTGCTTGATGCGAGTGGTTCATTAGGTCCTTTTCTATATGCTACTATGGCTGGTCTAGGAAATACCAAAACTCCTATTGAAGACACTGTTACACCTGTTATCTCACCAGAGGCTAGTGAGAGTTATGATATTAATGATGGTTACATTGAGTTCACTGATGATTTTGTTGAAGAGTGCCGAAACACACATGGTACTAGTGCTATTAAGAGTCTCCTTGCTAGACATACTATTATGCCTAAGTTGTCCTCTGATCCTAAGTTTGCCACTTCTCCCATAGATATTAAAGATGAAGATTATGATTTCTCTCTTGATTTATCTTATTTAGATATTGTTGAGAAAGAACTTTTTTGTGGGACTGAAAATGAGAGTGTTGTGGCCCATATGAATGAGCTTTCTACTATGAGTGCTTTGTTCTCTAATGATTTTAAGATGCGCAAGTACTTTGTTGCTAAGATCTTCCCTTTTTCACTAAAAGGAGAAGCTAGGGCTTGGTTTAATAGATTACCTAATGGTTCCATTGATAACCCTGATTGCTTGATTGCTTCTTTCTTCCAGAAATATTTTCCTCCCAGTGCTAGACATGCTGCTTTGTAGAGACTTTTTGATTTTAAACAGGGAAAAGAAGAGAAATTGCCCGAGTCATGGACAAGGTTCTGTGCCTTGATTCATGCACATCCTGGATGTCCATTACCTAAGAATGAGCTTCTTGATATTTATTATAATGGACTAACTGATGATTCTAGGACCTACCTAGATAGCTTTGCTGATTGTGTTTTCAGGAAAAGGACTCCCACAGATGCTAAAGAATTAATGACTAAGATAAGCAAGAATTATGATGATTGGACTTCAACTGAGCTAAATACACCCAAGCCTATTACTTCTGAACCAGTTGTTCCTGAACCAGTTCCAACACCAACAACAAAGTAGAGGGGAGTTATTGCATTAAATGATGAAGTGATGAAGGAAGCCAAGAAGTGTCTAAAGGAGAAAGGTATTAGAGCTGAAGATCTGAAGAATCTACCTCCTATATAGGAATCATGTAAGCCAATTCCCCACTCATCTACTATTGAGGTACACTCTCTCCAAAACTTTGATGAAGGTGATATTCCTTATGGTAAGCCTCCTGATCAATGTTTAGAGGAACTTGACATTTTTATTGTTAAACAAGGTCATTTTAATAAACAAGTTCAGAATCATTTATTGGAAAACTCTAGAGCTATCCATGAGTTGAAAGATATTGTGGAAAGAACTTCTAATGATATTAAAATGCTTTGTAAACACTTTAAAATGGTTCAAACCATCTTGATCAACTTGCTAAGGTACAAAAGGATATGCTAGCTAATGCTTCAGGAGATAAACATGCTTATGGAATTAGAACTAGGAGTGTTATAGCTACTCAACATCCTTTATATCCTGAAGGACACCCTAAAAGAATAGAGCAGGATTCCCAACAAGGAGAGGATAGTGGTAGCCCTCGTAAGAGAAAGAAAAGAAACATAAAGTAGTTGAGGAACCACTTGAACCTGCTGTAGATCCTAATAGTATATCTGTCTCTGATGCTGGATCTGAGAGTGGTAATGATAAAAATGAGTCTCTTGATAAGGAGGAAGGTGAGGAAGAACCTGAGAAGCACACTAAGAACACTAGGTACACAAAGGAAGATTTTATTGCTAATAAACATGGTAAAGAGAGAGAACCTTGGGTGCATAAACCTATGCCTTTCCAGGTAAGAAACACAAGTCAAAGGAGGAGGAACACTACAAAAAGCTTTGTGCGTGAATGAAACCTTTATTGTTGCAAATTCCTTTGACTGATGCTATTAAATTTCCTCCTTATTTAAAGTATATGAAGGATATTGTCTCTAATAAAAGGAAGATTCCTAATGAGGAGATTTCTACTCTACTTGCTAATTATTCCTTCAATGGTAAGGTTCCAAAGAAACTTGGTGATCCAGGTATACCCACTATTCCTTGCTCCATTAAGAATAATTATGTTAGAACTTGTTTATGTGATTTGGGAGCTGGAGTTAGTGTTATCCTTTTTCTCTCTACAAGAGACTGTAGTTAGAAAAGTTGACACCAACTGATATTTCTTTGCAAATGGCTGATAAATCAACCACTATTCCTATTGGTATATGTGAGGATGTTCCTGTTCAAGTTGCTCATAATTGCATGGTTCTAACTGATTTTGTTGTGCTTGAAATGCCTGAAGATGATAATATGTCTATTATTCTTGGGAGACCTTTTCTTAATACCGCAGGTGCTGTCATCAATAGCAATCAAGGAAAAGTAACATTCAATATAAATGACAAGGAGCACACTGTCTATTTCCCCAAGAAGGTTGTTAAGAGCTATTGCCTGAATTCCATTGAAAATATTGAGGGCATCAAGGTTGGAGAAATATATTGTCCCATTCCACAAGAAAATTTTGAAACTATTATGATTGGGACCATTGCTAACAAGTATGAGGTAACATAATCACCTTGTGGAATGCAAAGTTTTGTCTCATATAATATTGTTTTGGTAACAAGACTTGATCAACCTTGTTACCAAAAGGATTTTAATGAACAAAATAATGTTTCCACTATGGTTATACTTGCTTTGTTTTTCCTTTTCTCCTTCCTAGTGTTTGCTTTAGTTTTAGTTTTGCTAGTTGTTTGCTTGTTTGAGTTTCTTAGAGCTCCTGTAGTTTGGCTTTTGGTTTGCTTTTGATTCTTCTAAAAAAACTGTTTCTGCGAGAAAATCAATTTTCATACCCTGAAAATTGGCCAAAAATAAAGTTTCCCGAAAAATCCCAGAAAATCCAGAATAATTTTTTCCTCGAAAAAAGGGGTAGAGTGGCACCTGAGATGACCCAGGGGCCACCCCAGGCCACCAGACACCTAGTAGGCGTAGCCTACCAGGTGGCGGCGCCTGGGGGAGGTCTGGCCCACCTAGGCCCCTCCAGGCTGCCTCTTCAAAGCCACCTTCTTTCTCTCTCCCGAAAAACACCAGAAAACTTGCTCAAGCTCGAGTTCTTGTTGTTCTTGCTCGTGATTTTTTATCTCCTTGTTCATCCCATCTCAAGTGCTGATTTTTGGAGGGTTTGTTCCTTGGTATGTGCCTCCTCCACTTGTCCAATTAGATTTGTGATTGGTTGTAGAGGTCCCAACCTTTAATAAGGTAGAGATCCCTGTGTTTACAATGCTAGTCCCTGGATCAATAGCTAGCATCCACAGTTTAAAATGTAATATCAAGAAACAAAGGTCATAGTACAACTTTATAACCAGGAATAAAATAATTCATTACATCTTACATACCTCATTTGGCTATCACATTACAATGCAGCAGAAATAACTACAGCATGGACTCCTTCATCTTCAAAGTGCCACAGGCATTCATGTTGGTTGTAGACTTGTAATCCTATTCAACATACTTCACTAACATCAAACAAACCTGCAACATAATAAGTTGCAGCCACAAGGGCCAATACATTTGAATTGTATTGGCAAGTTTCACTACTATGTAGAAATAAGTGGAACCTATCAATATATGCATATTTGGCTAAGTAGGGTTTAGGCTCATTTGCAGAAAGCAATATAGTTTTATCCTATCTTTTCAAAATAGTTTTGATCTTTTGACAAATCTTTCTGAACTCCTTGGAAAAATCCAATTGCTTCTAATCCCTTGTTGACACCATCAAGTTTTACTTTGAGAAATTGGAATGTCAAGATCTTCCATAGCTTCAGGCCTTAGTTGGTCAGAGTTGTCCGTAACCGGGGACACGGCTAAGTACTTAGAATTTGATCTTCTGCAGAAGTTGTACACTTTACCCACATGACACAATCTCGTATTGACGCCACCAGTGGCCGCTGGATAAGTACTCACCAAAATGGAGTACCGGCAGATCGAGAATGTGACAAAGTCTTTCCATAGGAGTCCTCCCAATACACAATGCTAGCTTGTCTACCAGGCACCAATCTAGGGATATATTTCCCTACACAATTCTAGTTAACCTGAAGATGCCAATGCATGGGTCTTCCACTATGTAGTTGACTAAGCCAGAGCCCATTTAGCATGTGGTTGTACACGGAAGCCACTGTACGAGAAACATATTCAATCTCTAAGTCCCTGGGTAGTTTTCTTCTAGTGCGCATACAAAAAGATAGCCATATAACCATGGTTCCCTTTGTTGCCCCCTTGTCCAAACCTTTCGTATCCTCTTTCCACCCAGGTGGTTCATTGAGTACTTGTTTTATTATATGAAACACATATTTTTCCAACACTTCATATAATCATATCATGTATCCCATCCCAAATATATAGCAGGGCTAAGCATACTACAACTACAATGTTTTCACTAAGGAAGATATAAGGATATCCTAATAGGATTTATCATCGCATAAAATATAGTAGTCCTTATCATGCATGTTACAAAAATCTACTAAGTGTAATGAAAATAGTAGGACATGGATGATAGTGTCACTTGCCTTTTTTAGTAGAGAATGTTGGTTCACTGCTTTATCTTGCTAATATCACACTCTTCTAACTTCACTACAAATCAATCAAGCAAACACAATTTCAACTAGCATTCCAACCAATTTATCACACATAAAATAATAGAAACAAGGTCATGCATGCAAGCATGCAAAAGATAGTTTTATTTGCAAAAGTGGTTTCTACTAGGCTCTAAACATTGTAAGATTCAAAAATGGTTATTTTCTAAAGTGGTAAAACCATTTGCAAAAGGTTTTATCTATAAACCATTTTTAAATCAAATCAATATTTTATGTGGTTGAAAATGCTTTTAGCAAAGTAAAATTCTTTAAAGGGTTCACCAAATATATTTTAATTCTCAAAACTTGGTGTTTAGGGTCAGAAAGTTTGAATCAATTTATTTCCCAAAGATTTTACTTAAAAATCATTTCTAAAATATAATCAATATTTTCATTTGACTAGAAATGAGTTAATTCAAATATTTACTCCTTAACTTCACAAAATACATTTTTAAATCCATAAGTTGGTTCCTAGGGTCAGTAGGTTCACAACAATTCATTTTGCAAAGATTTCACATTAAAATTATATCTAGAACAATTTTTATATTCATAATAAGCCTACACATGTTTCTGCAAATTCAACCAATTTTCTAGAAGCAATTCATTAAACAAAGTGCATGGTTGCAAATTACTTGTCTTGCTGAATCCATTGATATAAAATTTGCAAAATTTGGACGTGTAGAACTAAAGTTATGAATTTTACAAAATTTCATATCTAATAGATCATTTTCTGTTTTTAAAACAGAGTCAGTGCCCCGTGGCGTGATTCTATTGGCCGGTACCGCTTCGTGTGGATCAGCCTCTGTGGACCGTAGGATTCCACTTAAATCGCATGGCTCAGATTGACGCTTACCCCTTCGACCACATCTACTCATAGCCACAGGATTTGGATCCGACGGGCTCAGTGTGTTTGACCACGAACTGGCGGCGCTACGCGGTGGCGAGCGACAGAGCACGCTCTGCTTGCGGCGGAGCTAGTGATACAGGAAACGGGCGAGAGGGGGAAGGGGCTCACCGTGCTCGCAGGAAGATGGTGAAGCTCAAGGTGGCGTTGTCTTGGCGAGGGGCGCTCGGAGCTGCTAGCAATTCCTCGCCGGAGTTTGCAACAGTGTCTGGCGGTTCTGTTTAACGACGGGGCGACGCTGCAGTTCACCCCAAGGCAAAACAAAGACATGGTCAGATGCGTACAGTCCTGGGGATCTTAGGAGTATCAATAGGAAGGCTCGGGGTGGTCTGCTCTTACCAGGAAGGTTCACCGAAGCAATGGCAGACGGCGGTGGCGAGTTGAGGTCGTCCTTGCCGACGCTCTGAGGCAAGCGCGGGCGATTGAGTGGCACGAGGAGATGTGCCAGGAGGTGGGGAACAGGCTCGCGTGCAGAGAAAGGAGAGGGGCGGCTGGACGGCGCCAGAATTGGCCGGGGAAGTCATCGGAGACAGGGAAGCTTGAGCTCAAAATCGGAGCAGCCTAGGGGCAGAGTGGAGGCGCTGTTTGGGGGGAAAGAGAGAGGAGACATGGGCGATTTTGTACGCGTCGTCAGGGGAGAGAATAACGCCGGCAGTAACTCGCATTCATCGCCGCAATCAAAGGCAGCAACAGCGAGGAAGAACGGTCGCGAGGGAGACGATGTTGAGGTGGCGTGGGGTCCGTCTGGCAGTGAGGGAGAGAGAGAGGGAGTGGGGCCTTCCTGTCTGCGTATGTGTGGGTGCGTGTTCACGTGAAAAACGTTTCACTGAGAGGGGGAGAGTTGGGCTGCGAGTTGGGCTGCTGGGCCTGTTGGCTTGGGCTGTGTCTGTTTCTTTTTTTATACCAATTTGCTTTTTCTTTTCTATTTGATTTTCTGTTTTGATTTTCAAACAAACAATTCAAACAACAAATGAATTCAAACATTTGCCAAACTTTGTATAGTTTTTAATTCTGTTTAACAACATAATCCAAAGTCAAAATAAAATAATTTTTATTCTTTTTAGGGTCCATTTATAATTAAATAAGATAGACCTTAGTCATTAATTCAAATAGGGTTTAATTTATTTAAAAACTCTATTTGAAATCTAAATAATATCAAAACCATTTCAGTAGGTTTTATTTGAAAATATAAAACACTTGGAAAACTTATTTAAAAATAAATTAACAAGTTTTAGTCTTTATTTAAAATGAAAAAGCCTTTACTTTAATAAAATTGGATATTAATAAATCCTCATTATTTTATTTAAATAAACATTTTCTCTTTTTATCAAATAGAAATATTTTATTGCAAAAGCTTGGCCAAGATTTAATTTGGCTCTTATAAAATAATCCTTATTTATAATTCTACCTTTTCTTTTGAAAACCAAATCTTTTTATTAAAAGATCTAAAAATAGTGATTCTAATTATTAAAACTTCCTTTATTAAATGTTTATCTTTTTAAATCCCTTTAGGATTTATTTGATCAAAATAGGTTTGAAGGTTTCCAAATGGAATCAAAAGTTTCTTCTCACCCTAAATTTCAACAAAGTTTTATTTTGTTTATTTATTTTTCACATTTCAAAATTTGGAAAATTTTGGGATGTGACAGGCTACCACCCTTAAAATAAATCTCGTCCCGAGATTTGGGAAGGCTAGGGTTACAAGTTGGCTTCAAGGCAACTAGGGTACTACAACCCTTAAAATAAAGTCTCATAGGATTACATTGATGGTTCACTTGACTATGGGTTCAACACTTTATATCCTGACAAGGAATCCTTATTTGACTCTTCTGAGTTAACTAGTTTCTGACATCCACTTCTTCTATCTCTTCAAAGTTTCCATCCATGTCAATGTGGTTTACATGTCCTTTATGGGTCGCATTGGAGTCATTTTCCATTGGCTCTTCTAGCATCCTTATTCTTTTCCTTCTCAGGACAGTCTGATGCATAGTGTCCAAGTTCCTTGCAGTTATAGCACTGCAACTGGCTAATGTCTTTCTTCCTGAAGGTGTCATGTTGGTTCTGACCAAGGTCATCTCCATTGTCAGTATCATTTCCATTATTCTCACTTCCATTGTTGTTGTGGTGATACTGATGTGGTTCAGAATCTTCATTACTCTTTTTGAATAAATGCTTCTTTTTTGATGATCCTGAGTGATTCTTGAGTTTATGCTTCCCCTTTGTATTCTCAACTTGATTCATCTTGTTTTCCAATATTGTGGCTTTGTCACAGAGTGATTGATAAGTTGAGACATAGGCAACAGCTAGCTGCAGGTTCAACTCATCATTAAGTCCTTCAAGCAATTTTTCTTTTCTCTTAGTATCTGTATCAACTTCATCCGGTGCATAGCGTGCCAGATTGTTGAATTCTTCAATATACTCAGCCACACTGAGGTGACGCTGTTTCAGATTGTGAAACTCCTTTTTCTTCAAGTACATCACTCCCGGTGAGATGTGAGTTGTACGGAAACCATCCTCAAAAATATCCCAAGTTACATCTTCAAGGGGAGTGGTGATCTGAAAGTTGTCCCACCATGTTGCTGCTGGTCCTTCAAGTAGAAATGTTGCAAACCTTACTTTTTATTCATCGGTGCAGCCAACAGTCGCTAAGTCTTTGTTCACTGAACGTAACCAGTCATAGGCTTCCATTGGATCAGTTGTTCCAAAGAACCTTGCAGGCCTAAGTTTCAGAAACTTGGTGAGCATGTCAAGTGCTGGAGGATTATTCTGATTGTTGTTGTTGTTGTTCTGATTCTGTATGTATGTGGTCATCTCTTGCATCAGTTGTGTCTGAGCTACCATCATCTGCTGCATCTCAAGGGTGCTGTTGTTGTTTTGGTTGGGGTTGGCACGACGGGGAGGCATCTGTTGGTTTGATAGGGATAAGTAATGATGGATAGTTTTAAGAAGTACTAACACACAACTCAAAACAACCAAGTTCAATCAAACAATCAAACAATCAACAAACAACTATTCACTTAACAACTTATGAGCTTAACTCATCAGTTGAAGGAAACAACAAGTTTTCTTGAAATAATCAACCTAGTATAGTCATACCTCATAGGTCAATATGATCCATACTCTAACTTGATATCAATGTCTTTGGTAGGCAATCTAATGTCTCTTGGTTTTTCACTTGTAGTCCTTAGTGCTGTCTAAGTTGGAGTCCTTGGTGAAACTAAAGTTAAAATCATTTGAAGATGTTGAAGTCATTAGATTTGATGAAATCCTTTGCACATGGTGAAGTCTTTGGCCATGGGGTAGGCTTTGTCCATCAAGTTGAAAATAGAAGAGATGTAGAACCCAATCAAAATGGTTGAGGAAAGAGTTTACAAGATTGTTTGTAAATAAGTTTTGGAACAAATAGAACTCCTATTTTTTTCTAAGGGGTTTTGTCCAATCCTAGGGTTACAATCCTACAGGCAACACAGTGCTCTGTTACCATCTGTAGAGGTCCCAACCTTTAATAAGGTAGAGATCCCTGTGTTTACAATGCTAGTCCCTGGATCAATAGCTAGCATCCACAGTTTAAAATGTAATATCAAGAAACAAAGGTCATAGTACAACTTTATAACCAGGAATAAAATAATTCATTACATCTTACATAGCTCATTTGGCTATCACATTACAATGTAGCAGAAATAACTATAGCATGGAGTCCTTCATCTTCAAAGTGCCACAGGCATTCATGTTGGTTGTAGACTTGTAATCCTATTCAACATACTTCACTAACATCAAACAAACCTGCAACATAATAAGTTGCAGCCACAAGGGCCAATACATTTGAATTGTATTGGCAAGTTTCACTACTATGTAGAAATAAGTGGAACCTATCAATATATGCATATTTGGCTAAGTAGGGTTTAGGCTCATTTGCAGAAAGCAATATAGTTTTATCCTATCTTTTCAAAATAGTTTTGATCTTTTGACAAATCTTTTTGAACTCCTTGGAAAAATCCAATTGCTTCTAATCCCTTGTTGACACCATCAAGTTTTACTTTGAGAAATTGGAATGTCAAGATCTTCCATAGCTTCAGGCCTTAGTTGGTCAGAGTTGTCTGTAACCGGGGACACGGCTAAGTACTTAGAATTTGATCTTCTGCAGAAGTTGTACACTTTACCCACATGACACAATCTCGTATTGACGCCACCAGTGGCCGCTGGATAAGTACTCACCAAAATGGAGTACCGGCAGATCGAGAATGTGACAAAGTCTTTCCATAGGAGTCCTCCCAATACACAATGCTAGCTTGTCTACCAGGCACCAATCTAGGGATATATTTCCCTACACAATTCTAGTTAACCTGAAGATGCCAATGCATGGGTCTTCCACTATGTAGTTGACTAAGCCAGAGCCCATTTAGCATGTGGTTGTACACGGAAGCCACTATACGAGAAACATGTTCAATCTCTAAGTCCCTGGGTAGTTTTCTTCTAGTGCGCATACAAAAAGATAGCCATATAACCATGGTTCCCTTTGTTGCCACCTTGTCCAAACCTTTCGTATCCTCTTTCCACCCAGGTGGTTCATTGAGTACTTGTTTTATTATATGAAACACATATTTTTCCAACACTTCATATAATCATATCATGTATCCCATCCCAAATATATAGCAGGGCTAAGCATACTACAACTACAATGTTTTCACTAAGGAAGATATAAGGATATCCTAATAGGATTTATCATCACATAAAATATTGTAGTCCTTATCATGCATGTTACAAAAATCTACTAAGTGTAATGAAAATAGTAGGACATGGATGATAGTGTCACTTGCCTTTTTTAGTAGAGAATGTTGGTTCACTGCTTGATCTTGCTAATATCACACTCTTCTAACTTCACTACAAATCAATCAAGCAAACGCAATTTCAACTAGCATTCCAACCAATTTATCACACATAAAATAATAGAAACAAGGTCATGCATGCAAGCATGCAAAAGATAGTTTTATTTGCAAAAGTGGTTTCTACTAGGCTCTAAACATTGTAAGATTCAAAAGTGGTTATTTTCTAAAGTGGTAAAACCATTTGCAAAAGGTTTTATCTATAAACCATTTTTAAATCAAATCAATATTTTATGTGGTTGAAAATGCTTTTAGCAAAGTAAAATTCTTTAAAGGGTTCACCAAATATATTTTAATTCTCGAAACTTGGTGTTTAGGGTCAGAAGGTTTGAATCAATTTATTTCCCAAAGATTTTACTCAAAAATATTTTAAAATAAAATCAATATTTTCATTTGACTAGAAATGAGTTAATTCAAATATTTACTCCTTAACTTCACAAAATACATTTTTAAATCCATAAGTTGGTTCCTAGGGTCAGTAGGTTCACAACAATTCATTTTTCAAAGATTTCACATTAAAATTATATCTAGAACAATTTTTATATTCATAATAAGCCTACACATGTTTCTGCAAATTCAACCAATTTTCTAGAAGCAATTCATTAAACAAAGTGCATTGTTGCAAAGTACTTGTCTTGCTGAATCCATTGATATAAAATTTGCAAAATTTGGACGTGTAGAACTAAAGTTATGAATTTTACAAAAATTTCATATCTAATAGATCATTTTCTGTTTTTAAAACAGAGTCAGTGCCACGTGGCGTGATTCTATTGGCCGGTACCATTTCGTGCGGATCAGCCTCTGTGGACCGTAGGATTCCACTTAAATCGCATGGCTCAGATTGATGCTTACCCCTTCGACCAAATCTAATCATAGCCACAGGATTTGGATCCAACGGGCTCAGTGTGTTTGACCACGAACTGGCGGCGCTACGCGGCGGCGAGCGGCGGAGCACGCTCTGCTTGCGGCGGAGCTGGCGATACAGGAAGCGGGCGAGAGGGGGAAGGGGCTCATTGTGCTCGCAGGGAGATGGTGAAGCTCAAGGTGGCGTTAGCTTGGCGAGGGGCGCTCGGAGCTGCTGGCAATTCCTCGCCGGAGTTTGCAACGGCGTCTGGCGGCTCTGTTTGATGACGGGGCGACGCTGCAGTTCACCCCAAGGCAAAAAAAAGACATGGTTAGATGCGTATAGTCCTGGGGATCTTAGGAGTATCAATAGGAAGGCTCGGGGCGGTCTGCTCTTACCAGGAAGGTTCACCGGAGCAATGGCAGACGGCGGTGGCGAGTTGAGGTCGTCCTTGCCGACGCTCTGGGGCAAGCGCGGGCGAATGAGTGGCACGAGGAGATGCGCCAGGAGGTGGGCAACAGGCTCGCATGCAGAGAAAGGAGAGGGGCGGCTTGACGGCGCCATAATTGGCCGGGGAAGTCGTCGGAGATAGGGAAGCTTGAGCTCAAAATCGGAGCAGCCTAGGGGCAAAGGGGAGGCGCTGTTTGGGGGAAAGAGAGAGGAGACGTGGGCGGTTTTGTACGCGTCGTCAGGGGCGAGAATAACGTCGGCAGTAACTCGCATTCATCACCGTAATCAAAGGCAGCAACAGCGAGGAAGAACGGTCGCGAGGGAGACGATGCTGAGGTGGCGTGGGGTCCGTCTGGCAGTGAGGGAGAGAGAGAGGGAGTGGGGCCTGCCTGTCTGCGTCTGTGTGGGTGCGTGTTCGCGTGAAAAACGTTTCACTGAGAGGGGGAGAGTTGGGTTGGGCTGTGTCTGTTTCTTTTTTTATACCAATTTGCTTTTTCTTTTTCTATTTGATTTTCTGTTTTGATTTTCAAACAAACAATTCAAACAAGAAATGAATTCAAACCTTTGCCAAACTTTGTATAGTTTTTAATTCTGTTTAACAACCTAATCCAAATTCAAAATAAAATAATTTTTATTCTTTTTAGGATCCATTTATAATTAAATAAGATAGACCTTAGTCATTAATTCAAATAGGGTTTAATTTATTTAAAAACTCTATTTGAAATCTAAATAATATCAAAACCATTTCAGTAGGTTTTATTTGAAAATATAAAACACTTGGAAAACTTATTTAAAAATAAATTAACAAGTTTTAGTGTTTATTTAAAATGAAAAAGCCTTTACTTTAATAAAATTGGATATTAATAAATCCTCATTATTTTATTTAAATAAACCTTTACTCTTTTTATCAAATAGAAATATTTTATTGCAAAAGCTTGGCCAAGATTTAATTTGGCTCTTATAAAATAATCCTTATTTATAATTCTACCTTTTCTTTTGAAAACCAAATCTTTTTATTAAAAGATCTAAAAATAGTGATTCTAATTATTAAAACTTCCTTTATTAAATGTTTATCTTTTTAAATCCCTTTAGGATTTATTTGATCAAAATAGGTTTGAAGGTTTCCAAATGGAATCAAAAGTTTCTTCTCACCCTAAATTTCAACAAAGTTTTATTTTGTTTATTTATTTATTTTTCACATTTCAAAATTTGGAAAATTTTGGGATGTGACATTGGTAGATTGTATCTTGAGTATTTTTCTGCTATAGGTGATAGGTTGTTTGATCTTGCATGCTTGTTCTATTCTTAGAAACTTTGTTTTGATGCATGTGTAGTCCTCTAGCAAGTTCCTATAGTAGTTTCTCATCATTTATCAACTTAGAAATCACTTGGTTTGATGGTTGTTTAAAAAATTCAGAATAGGGAAGTCATGGACCACCACACCTTTGGTGACATATTTGAGAGTGATGCACCTAGAAGGGCAAGGCTTCCAAGGTCATCTACCAACTCTAGACCATCATACAATGAGGATCTCATCACTCTGCGATTTGGTGACGAGGGAGATGAAGGGGATGCGCTCCCCTCCGCCTTTCCTTGTCAAACTTTCTTGTGAGCTGCTGGGATTCTTAATGATTTCATGACCTTGGTACAGAGGGATGGACTAACGAGTTACATGCAGGATGAGAGTGCACAATATGCTTTGCTTACTAAAAAATTTGTGGAGAGTTTCTCCTTTACTAATGGTATGTTCACGCCTTCTGTGTCTTTCAAGATTTATGGCAGGGCTCATTCTATGACATTAAAGAAATTTTGCAAGGCCCTGGGACTTGGTACAACTGGATCATCAAAGAAGATTACAGCTCTACCTACTGATTTGTTAGAGCTTTACCGAGGAATAACCAATGATGATGACCGTAGAGCTTAGCGAGGGAAGATAAAGAACATTCAACTTCCAGCCATCAGGTACTTTGCCTACTATCTTGCCACCAGTGTTCTTGGTAGGGAGAACACTAGTAATATCTCCAACTATCATCTGGCCTTCTTAGCTGCTGCGCTGAGGATAAGTATAATCTTGGTTCTCTCATTGCTCGTCGTCTAGCTGCTAAGGGACCCATTTATGGGGGAATTATTGCTACTCGTGTTGCTGTTGCCTTGGACATTGCTGTTGATCCACATGATACAGTTTTGGCTCCACAGAGGCTTGATCTTGCTGCCATGAAGGCGCACCACTTTGTCACCACTAGCTCTACTCTTGAGAACTTGGTTTATAGAATGTTGTTTACTGACGGGGAAGAGAGAGAGAGATCCCTCTACCCCAAACCACCTTGTTCAGTATTTCTCAGGGACCTTGGTCACGCTCGAAGGCAGAGATGGATGACAACCTGCGTTCTCTCAACTTCGACGGGCACTATCAGGAGGAAGCACCATCATAGGACCCCCCTGCGTATTACACAGGGGAGGACTCGAGCTCATACCAGGACGAGGGAGCTTCCTCGACATACTACGGAGACACATCTACTTGGGCACCATGGGATTGAGCCCCATCTAGGCCAAAATCCTAAGCTTGGGGGGAGGTATACCGACATCACACTCATATATATATATATATATCATGTTCGGTTGGTTCTTTGTATATCCATTGTTTCGCTTTCTTTTTGGTTTTTGTTGCTTCTTTCTAAAAACCCCAAAATACCAAAAATATTTTCGTTGTTTCTCTTGGTTTGTTTCTTTGCTTTGGTTTTCCTTAAAATAAAAATCCAAAAAGATTTTGCTTTGTTTGGTTTGCTTTGTTTTTTTTTGGTTTTTCTTTGTTTGCTTGTTTCTAAAAAATCGAAAACACCAAAAATATTTGTTGTTCTTCTTTGGGTTTCTGAGTTCTTTGCAGGGTTCAACCGTCCTTAGTGGATTGTGGTTTCATGTTAATTATTCAAGTCACACAAGTGAAGGGAAATAATGAAGATTAAGACAACTTGAGATGTGGTAAGAGGCTGGTAACGAACTATATTTGTTTCATTTTTGTACATATACTCATCATTGTGAGCATGCTTAGCCTGTTTGTGTAAGGTGTATGTCATTATGGATGCTTAGTAGTTCTTGCTTGTATATGATTAGCTTCAGCTTGCTAATAGTTTGTAGCATGTCATATGAATGTTTGCTTGCATTATTCATACTTTGGTATGATATTGTGGTATCCTCCTCTGACTGTTCGTGTGAATCGACTTGGCACATGCTCATGCATGCATATGACTAAACAATAGTCAGTAAGCCTCGATGATTTATTTTGCCTCAGAGTTCTTATATCACTTTCATGCCATAGTTAGTCTTGTTTTGTTGCAAGCATGATTATGACAGCTATTGCTCTCTCGTTTGTCGCTCCCTCTCTATTGCTAGCCTTCACTTGCACTGAGTATGTGCTCTACCTGTGCTTCCAACTACCAAAAACCAATATTGCCAGTTGTGTCCAACATACCTACCTATTAGCATCATTTGCTAGTTAAGTGCATATTCCATATGCCGTGTTTTCTTCCAAAATAAAATGTTTGTCTGTTTTGAGAAAGTTAGTTATTAAAGCTCTCACGAACTTGATGGCACACTTTATTCCTTGCGCTTAATAATTCTGAAACATTGTGACTAGTCCATGAAAGTTATATGCTTGCTAATTATATAATAGGAGTCAGCAGAACCGTGCTGTCACGGGGAACGCTTTCAGCACTTTTTGGATATCTCATCCAGTTGATTCCTCGATCTTTTGTTTACGGATGTCGACGATGTGAAATAAAAGCGGAAGTTGTTAGTTCATGGAGTTTATACATTGTGTTAGAAAAACGCCTGTGCCGCTAGCCTAAGCCATGCTTAATCATGGTGGAAACTTGTAGCATCACTATAATGAGCATCTATGAAGCATCCTCAATAAAAATCAATGCATATGGTAAATAAAAAGACTGCTGAGATGCTCATTGTCTGCTTGCCTTGTCATTTTGGTTATGGCAAAGCTCCTGTACCATGTGCAAGGGGTACCCCATTGGCAGTTCTCGATGATATGCATGTATTTACAATGACAAGAACTTTCAAGTGACCAAAGTTGAGTAGCATGAGGAGTGTCAACACCCGGATTTTTAATCACAGATGCCTGTTATGCCATACATCACAATCCCAGGATTACCATTTTTGTGAGACATAACAGATTTGGATACCATAGTACATCATCCATTACAAACCATACATAAGGTCTTACACAAATAAGGATCTCATGATCCACTTCTTAATACAACTCAAGCAGCGGAAATACGTAATAATAACGGTAGCGTAGGCGAAGCTCCATCTTCGTGATCACAGGCAATGCTGACGATGGGAGATGATCCCAGTTGTCGTAACCTTTCCTGGGGTCCATCCTCCTGGTACTCCTCTTCATAGTATGGCCATGGGAATAGCCAGGGACAAAGCCATGAGTACTCTTTAAGTACTCGCAATCTAATTCTAACAAGTGAAGGGGTTTTTGTAGTAGGACACTAAGCTCTAGGGTTGTTTTGCAAAAAGCCAGATTTACCTCTACTAAGTTTAGAAACGAAGAAAGCTAGTTGAAGTTTTATAACACCTAAGTGGGAACTTGTATTTCATCTCACAACTCGGTTGTGGTCAAGTCAAAGTCTCAATTCATTTCACAAGTCATTTTGAAAACATCTGACGGGGGAATAGTATGGCCACTCCAACTGTCTATAACCGCGGACGTGGCTATTCGAATCTCTGCAGAGATTGTACACTTTCACCACAACATTCGATACCTCCGTCAGGAACAAATCCTGAATTCACCATACTCAGTATGCGGATAATCAATCCTAACCTTTCGATTACACGCCCTAGTATAGGCACCTCTCCTGTGAGTTTGGCCTCCCAACCATGACCAACTGTCATCTTGGGTACTACACGGGTGGACAATCTTCACAACGTAGCCTCAGCTCAGACCTTGGCCGTGAGGGAACCAATACTAAGGTATATAAGTTTCCAGTCAAGCCCTACCCAAATCTCGGGTATTGTGGTTGTACGGTAAAATTGGAATGGTATCGCATCCAGACAACCATCAGTTTTATAAAGGGCTAAGGCTCATGCCTCAACATTTGCATCATCCAAATCATCTGGTGTTCGGAAACACATGTCAAAACATCTCAATAGAATTATCCATCATTCCAAGGTTTTCATAACCATTTTTCCACCAAGTATTCCCATCTTAAGTTGAATCAAGTTTTTATGCTTAGCACTAGCATCTACAAGTGGGGGTAAGTACTAATGAGGGGTAGTAAACTAGTGGAGTTTAACTAAGTTCAATCTCATGCCTTAGGATGACATAAAGATTATCTAACTTAGGCCAAATTTTATGTTCTTTATGCAACCTTCAATTATCTTTCTAGTATCTACAATTTACTTAAGTAAACTCTAAGTAATAGCTTTGATAAAGAAATAAAGTAGAAGCTTGCAAGTAAAACTAGGATTGGGTATCATCAAATGTGTCTAACCAAGCATGCTTAGTGCATTGCATAGGTTATTTAACTCTCATAATTGCAAGTGTTAGCTTGGATTGGTCCACTTGGTTAGTAAGGCTTGCCTTATGCAGAGTAGTGGTTGAAGTTCTCCTCGGCTTCTTCTTCGTAGTATCCTTCTTCCTCCTCGTATCCTTGGTCGGTACTAGCATCTATAAATAAATATGAGGTACACAATCACCAAACAATACTTAACTACTTTCAATCATCACACAAAAGGGTTCTATAGATGATCTAGCATCATCACTAATATTACAAGATTAAAGCATTTGTCTTATTGATTTTATTTTTTTAGAAAAGTAATTTCTACTCATTGAAAAACTACTTAAGATTTAATATTCTCCAAACCAAACATGGGATCATGTTGACACATGTCATCACCACATATTTCAGTACATGGGAATGTGATTTAAAGTGGTGTCACAATTTAATAAGATTTAACCTTTTATTTTAAATAAAAACAAATGACTAGAAATGCCTATGTGGCATTGTTTTATTACTTGAACATTATTTATGTAAGTAAACCCATATGTTTTTATATATTCTGAAAGGTATGATCAAATGTGATTTTTGAGAGTTGGAATCAACTCAAAAGCTATTATGGTTTAAATTTGAAAAATGTTTGAATGTAGAAAAGGTTTGCCTTGTTATTTTTACCAAGGTTGATCTATAGATTTAAATGATTTGAAATCGACGGGCTTGGATTCAAAACCTTTCTAACAAAATTGGTTTCATTCAATTTGGTTCAGTGAATCGAGCTGAGTTGATTTTTGAAACTAGGTATAGAACTATGTTTGAACTAAAATGGAAAAAGCTAAATTCAAACGTATGGGCTGCGCAGGAAAGGTTATTGGGCCGGCCCAGTGTCACTCCGTGGTGCGGGGCGCGACTTACAGGGCGGGTCTACTGGTCAGTGACTCTTTAAACGCGAAGCGGGATGGGGCGCTGTGGTGCGTTGGATTAGAAGTAAGATCAACGGCTGAGGGTCGTCGTCGATGATGAACTAGTCACCGGCGAGTTCGAACCCTAGCAGCTCAGTGGGGTCGTCGGGGGCTCACCGGGGCTCAGGCGAAGGTAGGCAATGCGGGCGAACGACGACGGCGACGACGGTGAACCTCCTGGTACCGGCAGCTCCTCCTGGGGTGGACGAAATTGACGGCGCCCTTCTTCTCCAGAGGCGGCCTACTCCGGTGCAATTCCGGTGATGCGCTGCTCGCCTTGCTCCGGGAATGGGGTGGAACGATCAGTGAGGTGAGGGGAGTGAGGTGGTGTGAAGAATTCGAGTGGGGGAGGCCTCTATTTATAGTGGCGAGAGGGGACCGACGGGCGCGGGCTAAGCTCGTCGTGGACCACGGCACAGAGGGCTATCGGTGTGGGCGACGGTAGGGGGCGGTGCTATGCTTCCTGGCGAAGCTCAACGACGTGGCGGCGAGGCGTGGGGAGGTGCTGATCGGTCGGAATGCTGCGGTGCTCTGAGCGTGCCTGACGAGAGTTTTAATGGCGCACGCGTGCGTGGTCCGCACGGCGGCGAACGGGCGTGTCTGCGGGGTTGCTGGGACGGTGGTGATCACGCGTGCACGCGGCGAGGGCGGCACGCGGTCTGTGGTCGTCTGTCGAGCGTGGCGCACGGGGTGCGCTCTCGGCATGGTTGCAGAGCGGCTTGGCATGGTCGGTGCATGTGGTCCAGGGGCTGGCATCGCTTGCGGCTGGGACAGGGAGTGGCGGTGGGGTGCTAGCTTTCTCCCAGACAAGGTTGGCGAGGTTAGTGTTGCTGCAAGCTTGATGTCGACTATGGGATGGCAATGGTGCACTCTGCCTGCTCACCATTGATGACAATGGCCAGCTTACAGTGGGGATAGAGATTAGTTGAGGTTGTTAGACGATCTACTAAGGCTAGTGGTGTCCAGAGAGGGAACAAGTTAGGCCAGAATTACTGCACACTATAGTGTTTAGGATTTGTTTGATTTGCATCTGCAAGGTGTTTGATGAAATGGCCGCATAAACTCAAGTTTTGAATTTTGAAATTATTTTTTGTGGGTGTGCTAGGCATGTGCTGGTGAGTCTGTAGATGCTTGGGTTTTGAAAGTTGAGTTGGTTTGAGGGGTTTTTGCAAAAGTGGGATCTTCCCATATGAAATAGATTAAATTTTAAACTGTCATTTAAACTATGCATTTTAATGTTTCTGGATGATCACAAGATGGTACTTGGTACTTTGTTATGAGTACTATCAAGGGGTGCAAAGATCCAAACATGTTTCTGTTAAGTTTTGAAAGTTAGAGATAGCCAAAGTAGGCATGGGAGTTAATTTGGCCAAAGTGACCATTCACTTAATTTGTGTGTTTTGATTTATTTGCTTTTGGGAAAAGTGTGGGGATTGTTTAGATGATGTTTATTTCACCTAAGAATCATTTTACAAGCAAGGAAACACATAATCATGGCAATTCAAAAGAATCCAAATTTTGTTACATACACATAGGAATGCTTTCATATTTTTAATTGGAAAAGTTTTTGTTAACCCTAATTTTGGTGATTAGAGTTTGATGATTCTATTTTAATATTTTTGGGATGTTACAAACCTTCCCCCCTTAAACAAAATCTTGTCCCAAGATTTGAAAAAGGACGAAAAGATTACCTAGGATTTGAAGAGATCGAGAAACTCCGTCCTGATGTGATCTTCGCGCTCCCAGGTAGCTTCCTCTTCTGTGTGGTTGCTCCACTGAATCTTGAGAAACTTGATGCTTCGGGTTCTGGTAGTTATGAAGGCTTCTTCCAAGATACGGATGGGTACTTCTGGATAGGTCAGGTCATCATTGATCTCTATAGTCCGGTGTTCAATATTCTTGAACACTTCAGTATTCTCCGGGACTTCGAGACACTTGCGAAGTAATGAGATATGGAACACATTTTGCACGGCTGAGATCTCTTCGGGTAGTTCCAATTGATACGACACTTCTCCTCGACGGTTCAGAATCTTGAAGGGGCCGATATATCTGGGGGCTAACTTTCCCTTGAGTTGGAAACGCTTCATCCCTTTCAATGGCGACACTTTCAGATACACAAAATCTCCTATGTTGAAGGCGAGGTCTCGAAGTCTCTTGTCGGCGTAACTCTTCTATCTATACTGGGCGTTCTTGAGGTGCTCACGAATCTTGTGAACCTTCTCTTCCGCTTCTCGTAGGATATCGGGTCCAAAAATCTGACTCTCTCCTACTTCTGACCAATTCAAGGGGGTGCGACACTTTCTTCCATACATGAATTCAAATGGGGCCATTTGCAAACTAGCTTGATAACTGTTGTTGTATGAAAATTCTGCGAAACGGCACACAGTCTTCCCACTTAGATCCATATTCTAACACACATGCTCTCAGCATATCTTCGAGTATTTGATTTACTCGCTCCGTTTGTCCATCGGTCTGAGGGTGATAAGCGGTGCTGAAATCTAGGCGGGTTCCTAAACCTTGTTGGACTTTCTTCCAGAATCTCGAGGTAAACTGAGTTCCTCGATCCGATACGATGTTCTTGGGGACTCCATGCAAACTGATTATTCTAGCGATGTATAACTCCGCTAGCTTCGAACTCTGATATGTGGTCTTGATGGGTAAGAAATGGGCGACTTTGGACAATCTGTCCACTATGACCCAGATAGAGTCATTTCCCCTACTAGAAGTAGGCAATCCGGTGATAAAGTCCATTCCAATGGAATCCCATTTCCATTCCGGAATCTCCAATGGTTGCAACAATCCAGCGGGTCTTTGATGTCCCGCCTTGACTCTCTGACATATATCACACTTGGCAATATAACTTCCGATTTCTCTCTTCATCTTATGCCACCAAAATTGCTCTTTCAAATCTTGATACATCTTTGTTTCTCCGGGGTGGATAGAATAAAGAGTATCATGAGCTTCTTTCAAAATAACTTCTTTCAACTCAGAATCTGCTGGTACACAAAGGCGTCCTTTGTACCACAAAACTCCTTCTTCGTCTTCGGTGAATCCAGGTACTTTGCCTGTACCGATACGACGCTTGATTCCGTCGATACTAGCAATTCCTTTCTGCGCTTCTTTGATCTGGATGATCAAAGTGGGTTGAAGTTCTATCCTAGCCAAAAATCCTTCACTTACTAATTCCATTCGAAAATCTTCCATCTCTTTGTGCAAGCTTGGTTGCTCCTTCAAAATCATGGAGTTCAAGCGGCACGGAAATCTTCTAAGGGCATCTACTACCACGTTGGCTTTACCGGGGTGATAGTGACTGTCCAGGTCATAATCCTTGATTAGCTCAATCCATCTTCTTTGTCTCATATTCAGCTCCTTTTGAGCGAATATATACTTCAGGATCTTGTGATCCGAATAAATCTCACAACGGTTTCCCATCCGGTAGTGCCTCCATGTCTTCAGGGCTAGAACTACGGCTGCGAGTTCGAGGTCATGGGTTGGGTAATTCCTCTCATGTTGTTTCAGTTGTCGAGATAGATAAGATATAACTTAGCCTTCTTGCATTAGCACACATCCGAGACCGATCTTGGATGCGTCACAATACACGTCGAAGGGCTTCGTGATATCCGCCATGATTAAGATTGGGGCTGAAATCAATCTCCTCTCGAGTTCTTGAAAACTCGCTTCACATTTGTCTGTCCATTCAAACTTCTTGTCCTTCTTCAGCAATTGGGTCATGGGTCTGGCGATACTCGAGAATCCTTCTACGAACTTGCGGTAGTATCCCGCCAATCCGAGAAATGCACGAACTTGGGTTTGAGTGGTTGGGGCTTGCCAATCTTCGACATCTTTCACCTTTGCTGGGTCAACGACAATTCCTCTAGCTGATACAATGTGGCCGAGAAATCCTACCTCTTGTAACCAGAATTCACATTTGCTAAACTTGGCATACAACTGATGCTCTCTAAGGGTTCCAAGAATGGTTCTTAGGTGTAGCTCATGTTCTTCTTACGATTTGGAATAAATCAGAATGTCATCGATGAAAACAACGACAAACTTATCCAGAAAGTCCATAAAAATCTTATTGATGAGATTCATGAAATAAGCGGGGGCATTGGTTAATCCAAAAGACATGACGGTATACTCGTATAATCCATATCTGGTGGTAAAGGCAGTCTTGGGAATATCCTCTGCGCGAATCTTGAGTTGATGATAGCCTGTTCTAAGATCAATCTTAGAAAACACTTTGGCACCGGTCAACTGATCAAACAAATCTTCTATCTTGGGCAATGGGTACTTGTTCTTGATGGTGACATCATTCAACTTCCGGTAATCCGTACACAAACGGTTACCTCCATCCTTTTCGTCAACGAACAAGATAGGTGATCTCCATGGTGACGCACTTGGTTGAATTAATCCAATTTCCAACATGGAATCTAGTTGCTTCTTCAGTTCTGCTAATTCCGACGGGTTCATACTATATGGTCTCTGGGCTATGGGTCCTGTTCCGAGAATTAGTTCAATGATAAACTCGATATCCCGATCTGGGGGCATACCGGGCAAAACATCTGGAAATACATCAGGGTATTCACAGACTATCTGGACTTGGTCAATGGTAGGTTGGGCTATACTCTTGTTGCACTTGAATTGACGAGGTAAGGTTTCAGATACATGCTCGACTGATATTCCGGCTGTACTGGTCATGGTTATGGCTTTCTTGGCACAGTCAATTAATCCTTTATGTTTGGACATCCAATCCATTCCTAGTACTACTTCCAAACCTTTAGTTCCGAGTACTATCAGATTAGCATAAAAGTCTATGCCATGGATTCGGATAGGGACGGCTTTGCAAATTTGCCTAGCTTTGGTGGTTGAACAAGGGATTTGAACAATCATAACATCCTTCAGTTTTGTTGGTTGAATCTTACTAGTGCAAGCAAATTCTTTGGTGACAAATGAGTGCGATGCACCAAAATCAAACAATACTCAAGCAAGTACTGAATTAACAGAAAACATACCCAGCACGACGTCTGGAGCTTCCTGAGCTTCTTCAGCATGCATGAGAAAAAGACGGCCGTTGCGGTTGAGCGAGTTCCCTGGGGAAAACCTTCTTCCAGGCTAAACACGAAGTTGCTGCTGAGCTGGGGCATTTGCATTGGGGGCTGCGGTATTCTTCTGGTTGGGGCACTCGTTGGAGTAGTGACCCTTATTTCCACAGTCATAACAAGTCACTTGCGACTTGTCCTTTGCTGCAACTGGCACAACATTGCTTCCAGTCCTCGGGGCAGTGTTGGTGTTGGCGGTAGCATTGTTGTTGTTGAACTTGGGTGGGGCACGGTTGAAATTTCCAGAGTTGCTGGGGTTGTTGTGATTTCCTCCGGTCCTTGGGTTTCCGCGGTTGGGATAGGTCGAACGGTTCATCGGGGGTCTGTTGGTTCTCGGGGCAAATCCTGGAGATGCGTTAGGGTGATACTTTGGGGTCTGATGGGTTCCTGGTTGATGCATCATGCGACGCTTGCTGTTCTCATTGGCTTGGTTGATCTTTCCTTCCATCTGGATGGCAGAGTCGACAAGGGCTTCAATATCAGCAAAGGGGATATTGACTAACACTGTCTGCATCTCATCATGCAGACCATTCAAGAATCTCTCTTTCTTCTTGGCTTCGGTGTCGATCTCATCCGGGGCATACCTAGCTAATGAAAAGAATTTGTCACGGTATTCCACTACAGTCATCCGTCCTTGATTCATTCTCTGAACTCATCTCTCATTCTCTTGATCAAACCGGGTGGCACATGGGTTCTGCTGAACTTGACCTTGAATTCCACCCAGGTCATCATCTGTCCTCCGGTCATTGCACGAACGCTGTTCCACCATGCTCTGGAATCTCCGGCTAGATAGTGGGTGGTGAACAGAACTTTCTCGTTAGCTTCCACTCCGACGACTTCTAGGTTGTTTTCCATGGTCTGCAGCCAATCGTCGGCATCTAGGGGATCTTCCGACTTAGTGAAAATGGGTGGGTTGGTGTTCTGGAAATTCTTCAGCTTAGATCCATGGTTGTCCTGGTTTCCGTGGCCTTGATTGTTGTGGGCTAGCTGAGCTATCTGCTGAAGGGTGGCTAGGTTGGCTTGACGTTCGGCTCTTTCAGCTTCGCGTTCAGAAACCAACATTTGTAGGATCTGCAACATCGGGTCCGGGGATGAACCACTTCCTCCGTGTGGCATCTGAAGATTGAGATAGATCATTAGAAAAGAGGGAAATTTCTAAGGTTCCGGGACTTCGAAAAGTTTTTAAAGTTTGACTCAGATTTTTCTAGCAACTTGCTTTTCATTCATTAATTCATAGCACACGATACAAACACACACCACAACAAGGTAAACAGATGGTTTTAAGAACCATTCTGGAAACTAAGATACAGTGGGACCGAATACAACTCACTATGCTAGTGCTCAAGTGCTACTACTCCTCGAAGTCGGTGTAGTCGTCATCCTCATCATCCTCATCATCATCGATGAAGGCGAAATCATCCTCATTGGTGAAGAAGTCCATAGCCTGATCCTCCAGAAAATCATCATCATCGCTGAGATAGGAGTAGGGGTCTCCACGAAGATCTTCTCCGGCATTTTCCTTTTCCTCTAACTTCATATCTCTCTCGTGGATGGTCTCCTCCAACTCCGAGATACGATGGCGAAGACGGGCAATGATGCGCTCCTTCTTGTCGAGCTAACGGCAGCGAGACTTGCGATCCTTCGCTAGAATGGCGATGGTCTGATCCTTCGTCTTGATGATGGCGGACTTTTGGTTCGAGTAGTCATGGCAATTGTCCAACTCCTGCTGACGATCATACATCATGAAGCTAAGGTGGTCCAATTGGGTCTTCAGCTTGGGTGATATGGGGCTTCCAGTGGCTGTCCATTAGCATCACGCCTTGGACAAAACTCAAAGCGGGTTCCCTTGATCTGGTTGATACTCTGCCCACACAGACGGGCAAGAGCTTCCTGCATGGCCCTGGCAAGTCCATCGAGCCAGTTGTTCTCTCTTAAGGTGAACTGAATTCCCTCGGCAGTGGGAAGTTCAATCTTTCCTTGGAGACTTGCAACAATTAGCCACTGCAGATCTTCTCCTCCTTGATCATTGAGCTGAGCTCCGAAGAACTTGGGGTGTGGACGCTCCAGAAGTTCCGAAAGCTGGTCCAAATCCTGCTCAAAGATAAGGTCTCCTCCATTCCCCAACTGATAAAACTTGCTGTACTTCACGTCCATCTATAAGAATATAGGATGAGTAAGTTAGTAGAGTGATCAAGTGTGTCAATTTTTATGTATTTTGCAAGAGTTTTTGAGGAACATGAATTTTTATGAAAGAATCAAGGTGATAAGAATGGGAATAAGTTTTTGTAAATATTTGCTTCCTTTGGTTTTGAAACTAAGTTTTTGATTCAAACGTCCAGCCTAACTAGGGTCTCCTATGGTCAGGATGGCTCTGATACCAACTTGTCAACACCCAGATTTTTAATCACAGATGCCTGTTATGCCATACATCGCAATCCCAGGATTACCATTTTTGTGAGACATAACAAATTCGGATACCATAGTATATCATCCATTACAAACCATACATAAGGTCTTACACAAATAAGGATCTCATGATCAAGTTCTTAATACAACTCAAGAAGCGGAAATACGTAATAATAACGGTAGCGTAGGCGAAGCTCCATCTTAGGGGTCACAGGCAATGCCGACGATGGGAGATGATCCAAGTTGTCGTAACCTTCCTGGGGTGCATCCTCTAGGTACTCCTCTTCATAGTCTGGCCACGGGAATAGCCAGGGACAAAGTCATGAGTACTCTTTAAGTACTCGCAATCTAATACTAACAAGTGAAGGGGTTTTTGTACTAGGACACTAAGCTCTAGGTTGTTTTGCAAAAAGCCAGATTTACCTCTACTACGTTTAGAAACGAAGAAAGCAAGTTGAAGTTTTATAACACCTAAGTGGGAACTTGTATTTCATCTCACAACTCGGTTTTGGTCAAGTCAAAGTCTCAATTCATTTCACAAGTCATTTTGAAAACATCTGATGCGGGAACAATTAGGCCATTCCAACTGTCCATAATCACGGACGCGGCTATTCGAATCTCTGCTGAGATTGTAAACTTTCACCACAACATTCGATACATCCGTCAGGAACAAATCCTGAATTCACCATACTCAGTATGCGGATAATCAATCCTAACCTTTCTATTACACGCCCTAGTATAGGCACCTCTCCTGTGAGTTTGGCCTCCCAACCATGACCAACTGTCATCTTGGGTACTGCATAGGTGGACAATCTTCACAACGTAGCCTCAGCTCAGACCTTGGCCGTGAGGGAACCAATACTAAGGTATATAAGTTTCCAGTCAAGCCCTACCCAAATCTCGGGTATTGTGGTTGTACGGTAAAATTGGAATGGTATCGCATCCAGACAACCATCAGTTTTATAAAGGGCTAAGGCTCATGCCTCAACATTTGCATCATCCAAATCATCTGGTGTTCGGAAACACATGTCAAAACATCTCAATAGAATGATCCATCATTCCAAGGTTTTCATAACCATTTTTCCACCAAGTATTCCCATCTTAAGTTGAATCAAGTTTTTATGCTTAGCACTAGCATCTACAAGTGGGGGTAAGTACTAATGAGGGGTAGTAAACTAGTGGAGTTTAACTAAGTTCAATCTCATGCCTTAGGATGACATAAAGATTATCTAACTTAGGCCAAATTTTATGATCTTTATGCAACCTTCAATTATCTTTCTAGTATCTACAATTTACTTAAGTAAACTCTAAGTAATAGCTTTGATAAAGAAATAAAGTAGAAGCTTGCAAGTAAAACTAGGATTCGGTATCATCAAATGTGTCTAACCAAGCATGCTTAGTGCATTGCATAGTTTATTTAACTCTCATAATTGCAAGTATTAGCTTGCATTGGTCCACTTGGTTAGTAGGCTTGCCTTGTGCAGAGCAGTGGTTGAATTTCTCCTCGGCTTCTTCTTCGTAGTATCCTTCTTCCTCCTCGTATCCTTGGTCGGTACTAGCGTCTATAAATATATACGAGGTACACAATCACCAAACAATACTTAACTACTTTCAATCATCACACAAAAGGGTTCTATAGATGATCTAGCATCATCACTAATATTACAAGATTAAAGCATTTGTCTTATTGATTTTTTTTTGAAAAGTAATTTCTACTCATTGGAAAACTACTTAAGATTTAATATTCTCCAAACCAAACATGGGATCATGTTCACACATGTCATCACAACATATTTCAGTACATGGGAATGTGATTTAAAGTGGTGTCACAATTTAATAAGATTTAACCTTTTATTTTAAATAACAATAAATAACTAGAAATGCCTATGTGGCATTCTTTTATTACTTGAACATTATTTCTGTAAGTAAACCCATATGTTTTTATATATTTTGAAAGGTATGATCAAATGTGATTTTTGAGAGTTGGAATCAACTCAAAAGCTATTATGGTTTAAATTTGAAAAATGTTTGAATGCAGAAAAGGTTCTGCCTTGTTATTTTTACCAAGGTTGATCTATAGATTCAAATGTTTTGAATCCAACGGGCTTGGATTAAGCATTTCAAAACCTTTCTAACAAAATTGGTTTCAATCAATTTGGTTCAGTGAATTGAGCTGAGTTGATTTTTGGAACTAGGTACAGAACTATGTTTGAACTAAAATGAAAAAAGCTAAATTCAAACGACTGGGCTGCACGGGAAAGGTTATTGGGCTAGACCATTGTCACTGCGCGGCGCGGGGCACGACTGACAGGGCGGGTCTACTGGTCAGTTACTCTTTAAACGCGAGGCGGTACGGGGCGCTGTGGTGCGTTGGATTAGAAGTAAGATCAACGACCGAGGGTCGTCGTCGATGATGAACTAGTCACCGGCAAGTTCGAACCCTAGCGGCTCAGTGGGGGTCGTCGGGGGCTCACCGGGGCTCAGGCGAAGGTCAGCGATGTGGCCGAACGACGAAGTCGACGACGGCGAACCTCCTGGTATCGGCAGCTCCTCCTGGGGTGGACGAAATTGACGGCGCCCTTCTTCTCCAGAGGCGGCCTGCTCCAGCGCAATTCCGGCGATGCGCTACTCGCCTTGCTACGGGAATGGGGTGGAACGATCAGTGAGGTGAGGGAAGTGAGGTGGTGTGAAGAATTCGAGCAGGGGAGGCCTCTATTTATAGTGCCGAGAGGGGACCGACGGGCGCGGGCTGAGCTCGTCGTGGTCGACGACACAGAGGGCTAAGTGCGTGGGCAACGGTAGGGGGCGGTGTTGTGCTTCCTGGCGAAGCTCAACGACGTGGTGGCGAGGCGTGGGGCGGTGCTGATCGGTCGGAACACTACGGTGCTCTGAGCGTGCCCGACGGGAGTTTTAATGGCGCACAACGCGCGTGGTCCGCGCGGCGGCGAACGGGCGTGTCTGCGGGGTTGCTGGAACGGTGGTGATCACACGTGCACGCGGCGAGGGCGGCGCGCGGTCTGTGGTCGTCTGTCGAGCGTGGCGCACGGGGCGCGCTCTCGGCATGGTTGCAGAGCGGCTTGGCATGGTCGGTGCGTGTGGTCCAGGGGCTAGCATCGCTTGCGGCTGGGACAGGTAGTGGCGGTGGGGTGCTAGCTTGCTCCTAGACAAGGTTGGCGAGGCTAGTGTTGCTCATAGCTTGATGTCGACTATGGGGTGGCAATGGTGCACTCGGCCTGCTCACCGTTGATGACAATGGCCAGCTTACAGTGGGGCTAGAGATTAGTTAAGGTTGTTAGATGATCTACTAAGGCTAGTGGTGTCCAGAGAGGGAACAAGTTTGGCCAGAATCACTACACACTATAGTGTTTAGGATTTGTTTGATTTGCATCTGCAAGGTGTTTGATGAAATGGCCGCATGAACTCAAGTTTTGAATTTTGAAATTATTTTTGGTGGGTGTGCTAGGCATGTGCTGGTGAGTCTGTAGATGCTTGGGTTTTGAAAGTTGAGTTGGTTTGAGGGGTTTTTGCAAAAGTGGGATCTTCCCATATGAAATAGATTCAATTTTAAACTGTCATTTAAACTATGCATTTGAATGTTTCTGGATGATCACAAGGTGGGACTTGGTACTTTGTTATGAGTACTATCAAGGGGTGCAAAGATCCCAACATGTTTTTGTTAAGTTCTGAAAGTTAGAGTTAGCCAAAGTAGGCATGGGAGTTAATTTGGCCAAAGTGACCATTCACTTAATTTGTGTGTTTTGATTTATTTATCTTTGGGGAAAGTGTGGGGATTGTTTAGATGATGTTTATTTCACCTAAGAATCATTTTACAAGCAAGGAAACACATAATCATGGCAATTCAAAAGAATCCAAATTTTGTTACATACACATAGGAATGCTTTCATATTTTTAATTGGAAATGTTTTTGTTAACCCTAATTTTGGTGATTAGAGTTTGATGATTCTGTTTTAATATTTTTGGGATTTTATACGGAGCGACCCTCGTACTCAAGGGACTTGGTATTTCTATTCTATGGTCTGTCAAGCATATGATTCAGAGTGGACCTCAGTTTCACCTTAACCACGTGAAGATTCCTATAATAGGGGCAATGAGAGCTCAAAGCTAATGAGTACCTTCCTTTTAGCATTGGGAAGCCTTTCAAACCTTCACAAAACTGTTTTCACAACCTTGTTGAGTCACCACTTATTCTATGAGCACCTTCTTGAGAGCATAGTTGTCATTCTTGTGTTTGTTCCAAAACATGGTTAACTATGTCATGACTTTGATGCTTGTATCTATGATATATTTATCTCTACTCTTCATGTGAACTTCAGAGGTGCCTTGGCATTTATTTTGCACTTCAAACAAAGGGAAGCGAGATACCACTCTATTATACCTTATTATGAGCATTGCAATGTTGCTTATGTTTATGTTTCATGCTACTTGTTATTATTGAGTTGGTTTATCTTCATAGCTTGCAATGACTATTTAGTAGACTTAGTTGTATACTCCTTATTATGAATTATCTAAGCATCTACTCTTGTGATGAGAATATTTACATCATATGAAGCAAAGTGTTCGTGAAAGTTCTTGGGGACAAGCAATAAGCTAAGCTTGGGGGGAGTTGATACGCCAAAAATGTATCTACTTTCTCTAACACTTTGCTATTGTTTCTTCTCTAAACTTGTGTGATTTGGATACAACTAACATGGACTGACGTTGTTTTCAGCACAATTACCTTGGTGTCTTGTTTTTGTGCAGAAAATGAAGTATCAGGAAAAATCCTGGAAAATATGCCAAAAATTATATTTCACCAGAAGATCCACGGAGCTAGAAGAAGAGAAGAAGGGGAGGCCTGGGGGCCCAGACCCAGCCCAGGCGTGTGCCCACCTGACAACGCGCCTGGGAGGGGTGCGGCCACCCCAGGCAGCTCCTCGGCCTCCCTCTGCGCCTATAAGTTGCTTTTCGACCTAAAAACCGAGGGGGGTTCAATAGTTCTCTAGAAATATTTCCGCTCCACCGCCGCCACAAGAAACCAAGATTCGGATCTAGAAACTCTGTTCTAGCACCCTGTCGGGACGGGGAATTTGGAGAGGATCATCACCATCGTCATCACCAACGCATCTCCATCAACCACCGATGTTTCCCTCATCCATGAGTGAGTAATCCCCCGCTATAGGCTTGGGGATGGTAGGGATTGGCTGAGTTCTATCATGTAATCGAATAAGATTGTTAGGGCATAGTGCCTAGTATCTCTATTAGTGTTATTTGACTTTGTTGCAACTTGTTGTGCTTAATGCTTGTCACTAGGGCCCGAGTGCCATGATCCCAGATCTGAACTTATTATTGAATCATTATGATAGTATTGTTTGTGATCTTATCTGCAAGTTGTGTACACATATCATTGTCCGGATCCAAATGCCCCAAAGTGATAATAATTAGGACAACCGGAGGGGATGGCTGTGGTGTGAGGATCACATGTATTCACGGAGTGTTAATGCTTTGCTCCGGTTCTCTATTAAAAGGAGCACCTTAATTGCCAGTAGTTCCCTAGAGGCCCCGCTGCCACGGGCTGGTTGGGCAGAAGATGTTGTGCAAGTTCTCAATGCGAGCACGTATGACTATATTTGGAGAACATGCATAGGATTGTTTAGTACTTGGATGCTTGTAATTATTTATCTGCAATGCCCTAGATATTGAAGTTACATGTTTAGACTCATCCATGCAACGCCCGTCCATCCATCCCTATGCCTACCGCACTCGAATCCTACTGTTACCATTACTATTACTATTGCTCCTATTTCACTGTTGCTATTGCTGTTGTGGTTGCTTTTGTTGTTGCTACTGATAAACTTCTGTGAGCAAGGACTATTTTCAGGTGCAGCTAAACTGACAACTCAGTTGTTAAAGCTTGCAAGTATTCTTTGGCTCCCCTTGTGTCGAATCAATAAATTATGTAATACTGCCCGCGAAGACTGTTGCGATCCCCTATACTTGTGGGTCATCAAGCTTAGATGGCTAACAACAACCAAGGCCATGGAAACCAGGAAAACCATGGATCCAAGCTCAAGAATTTCCAGAATACCAACCCACCCATCTTTCCTAAGTCTGAAGAGCGCCTAGATGCAGATGATTGGCTGCAAACTATGGAGAACAACTTAGAAGTTGCAGGAGTGGAAGCTAATGAGAAAGTACCGTTTGCCACTCACTATCTGGCAGGAGATGCAAGAGCATGGTGGAACAGCGTTCGCCCATGAATGGAGGACAGATGATGACTTGGGAAGAATTCAAAATCAAGTTTAGCAGAACCCATGTGCCTCCGGGTTTGATCAAGAGAATGAGAGATGAATTCCGGGAACCTAAGCAAGGGAGAATGACAATAGTTGAGTACCGTGAAAAATTTCTGTCATTGGCTAGGTATGCACCGGATGAGATTGACACTGAAGCTAAGAAGAAGGAGAGATTCCTGAACGGTCTGCATGATGAGATGCAAACAGTTTTAGTCAACATCCCATTTGCTGACATTGAAGCCCTAGTGGATTCTGCCATTTAGATGGAAGGCAAGATCAACCAAGCCAATGAGAACCGCAAGAGTAGAATGATGCATCAACCAGGAACCCATCTGTTGTGGATATACCAAATGGGTATACCTACGGCATAGTCTCATACCGGCAAGCCCGGGTGGCCCACCGTTGGTGGTTAGGCCTATGGCATAACCGGGCGGCCCAGTTGCTGATAGATAAGACGGAGGTCCAGTAGGATAAAGGAAGGTGACGTACCACCGCCTTAGATGGAAGCCGGAGCCTTGGAGGACACGAAGACTAGTTAGTGTTAGTTTAGGACTCTGTAACCGTATCCGGCTGGGACTCTCCATGTAACTCTAGGTCCTGGCGCTCATATAAGCCGGCCTACGGGAGCCTTTAGGGCACAAGAACAACAAGTGCATAGCACTACTCGCACACAGCGAACCCCACAATCCTGTAACTCGGCGTATTACCATTATAGTGATTTATAGCAGGAGTAGGATCTCGCCACCGTCGTGAGATCTGAACCTGGGTAAACTGTGTCATGCCGACCCGGACGCTCTCCGTCTTCACCCCACGTCTCTAAACTCGCCGTTGAGATACCCCTATGACGTACGTGTCGACAAAACCACGACAGTTGGCGCCCACCGTGGGGCAAGAGGCGCTTACAGCACGGATCCAGGCGGGATCCCTCGCCGTCTTTGATGGCAGACAAATCGCATCTCCAGTGACGCGCCGGCTTCGTCATCGCTCTTTTTAGCATGTGGTCGAGTCAGCGGCATCCTGAAGATCTACATCGACATCATCTTTGGAGGTGTCATAATCTCCGACGACACTGTTTGGTTTTTTCTCACCGACAGGCTGATGGATCCGGCAGCACGGCAACCTTCTACGTTGAAGCAACCTCCGACTTGATTTCGATCAGCTGGATTAGTTTTTTGGATTTCTTGCATGGTCTCCGACTGATTTGAATCGGTCGTGAGTCGTGTGACAGCCGACTAAACTAATCTCAAGCTGTTGCAACGACTAGATTCGGCGGCTCCACACGTGGACCGGCGATGGACTGCAGGTCTATCCCGGCAGCGCTCCAACAATTTAGCTACCAATGGAATCAAAGCAGGTAGACTTACGCTCACGACTAAGCCAAAGATGATTTGCTGATTGCTAGTTCTCAGTATTGTACATGCAAAGGCCCGTCAATGCTAAAAGGAAAATAAATTGGTCAAGCCGCTAGCATATGGATTGAACATGCACGAGATTGTTCGTATGCTTTCTAGCCGAATTAATTTGTGCCAATCCTGCTAGTTGTTGCATGGCTACGTCTTGTCGCAGGGTTTAGGACGGAGTGAGTGTGCAGAATTAATCGAGGTCGCGTTGCTCGTTGAGCTTAGCGTCAGGCAGAGATTTTTTCAGCCTTCGTTCCTTTGGCTCTACGGTTCCGATTACATCATCTTCGCGTCCGCTACATCTAACTTCGTCGTCATCGCGTAATATACTTTGCCGTGACCGAATTCGTCTACGTCGCGAACAACTCCAACTTTGCCCAAACAGATAAGTACCCTATTTATATTTATTATTTTAATTATTTATGATCATAGGATTATAAAATTGGTTCACTCATTTTCTGAGTCTTTTACCGCTTTCGTTTTGGTCATACCTTTTCCTTGCGCTCGTGAGTATAAATTTTTTACTGGCTTGCAGTTTTAAGCCCCAGTACCATGCAAAAAACTCGCCTTCGGCCGTTAGCTTAAGTTTTCTGGATACACGTTTTCTGTTGTTTTTATGTGGATTCCGGAGTAGTGACTTCTCGGCACTTAAAGCCGGCGTTTTGGCCTTGGGTTCTGGACGGTGCCATTAGGCATCATCGCCCAAGGACATAGTTCTGTGCTACGAGTCTTCCATCTCATGAAAGGTCAAGCATAAAAACCAGAATAATGGATAGGCCAACACTTGCTTAAATAAAATTTTACATAAACTGTTTAAATTAGTTGAGTTTTTTCCTCCTAAACAGTTTTATGAGTTCAACTGCTACATTGTTTTAGCTTTAAAAGCATCTGTTTAAAGGCCATGTTTGTTCCGCCTTACATTTGTTTGTTGAACACGATTAAAGGAACAATTTAATACATTTGTATTTTTATGTTTATGTTTTAGGTACATAACACTTGGACATTGCCGCGTTTCTCGAAATAAGGTGTTTTAAGCCGGATTTTCACTAGGCTTGACACCTCGGGGGCTGCAGTTGCAATTGTTGACCAAGACTTCAGCCGCCTTTGAGGATGTCGGATCGACACTCGGGGGCTTGACATCTCTAACTAGGAGCTTTGTCCCTCTTTGAGCATCAAGTCGGAGCAATCCTCGGAGGCTACAGTACTATGATCTCCAAGACATGGTTTAGTTCTCTTTGAGCATCAAGCCGGAAAATTCATGTGAATTCCACCTTGACGCTCGGAGGCTACACGAATGCTGAATTTTTTGTGAAGTTCTCTCTGGAGCACCAAGCCGAAATTATTTCCGACTTGGCGCTCGGGGGCTACACTATTCACATTTTCTCTAAAGCTACTCTGAGAGCACCAAGACGAATTTCTTTTGAAACTCTGACTTGGCGCTCGAGGGCTACAATAGTTTGATGTACAATTATGCATGTTATTTTGAGCATCGAGCCGCCTTCGACGAAGCTAACACAATGCTCGGGGGCTACATATGGTTATGTCAACAAAACTTTCAAGACAATGAAAAATCCGGCTAGCGAAACCCGAGGGCTCGACATCAACTTTGCCTTCACGGAAGTTTCACTGGGTTACACAGCTCGATGGCCTAAACGTCCGTGATATGAGAGGCTCTAAGACCTTAATTCGGCAAGCTCTTAGGTCTGTGACTTTGCTGGCTCTAAGTCGGCAGTTTGACAGCCTTTACGATCGTGGCCCGGTAGCCGTGATTTTTTTCGGCTTACCTATCGTCCTGCATGGATGATGATATTCAAGATGTTCCTAGAGCTTGGAAGAATCACTAACGATTCGTTAGAGAATTCTCCGCCTTGGATTCGTTCGCAGAAGCATACAAGCAACTCTCTAGCTAGGTTAGTCAGATGAGAATATGATATGGGAGCTCTCCAAGATTCTTCACGAAGCACGCCTACAAATTGAAGACGACGTGATACTTACGCTCAAAGCTAGACAGAGGAACGTGAGGATCTTGAAGAACTCCGGGGGCTACTATTGTGGATATACCAAATGGGTATACCTACGGCATAGTCTCATACCGGCAAGCCCGGGTGGCCCACCTTTGGTGGTTAGGCCTATGGCATAACCGGGCGGCCCAGTTGCTGATAGTCAAGACGGAGGTCCAGTAGGATAAAGGAAGGTGACGTGCCACCGCCTTAGATGGAAGCCAGAGCCTTGGAGGACACGAAGACTAGTTAGTGTTAGTTTAGGACTCTGTAACCGTATCCGGCTGGGACTCTCCATGTAACTCTAGGTCCTGGCGCTCATATAAGCCGGCCTACGGGAGCCTTTAGGGCACAAGAACAACAAGTGCATAGCACTACTCGCACACAGCGAACCCCACAATCCTGTAACTCGGCGTATTACCATTATAGTGATTTATAGCAGGAGTAGGATCTCGCCACCGTCGTGAGATCTGAACCTGGGTAAACTGTGTCACGCCGACCCGGACGCTCTCCATCTTCACCCCACGTCTCTAAACTCGCCGTTGGGATACCCCTATGGCGTACGTGTCGACAAAACCACGACACCATCATACCCCAAAGTATCGCCCCAACCCATCTCCAGGATTTGCCCCAAGAACCAATAGACCCCCGATGAACCGACCGACCTATCCCAATCGTGGAGGAGGAAGCCAAGGCCCGGAGGAAACCACAAAAACCCCGATAACTCCAACAATTTCAACCGTGCACCACCCAAGTTCAACAAAAACAATATCGCCACCAACACCAATAATGCCACAAGGACTGGAGGCAATGTTGTGCCTGTTGCAGCAAACGAAAAGTCCCAAGTGACTTGTTATGAATGTGGAACCAAGGGTCACTATTCCAATGAGTTCCCCAAGAAGATTGCCGCAGCCCCCAATGTGAATGCCCCAGCTCAGCAGCAGCGTCGTGTTCAGCCCGGAAGGAGGTTTGCCCCAGGGAATTCGCTCAACCGCAACGGCCGTCTGTTTCTCATGCATGCTGAAGAAGTCCAAGAAGCGCCAGATGTCGTGCAGGGTATGTTTTCTGTTAACTCAGTACTTGCAAGAGTGTTGTTTGATTCTGAAGCATCGAACTCGTTTGTTACTGAAGAATTTGCATGCACTAGTAAGATTCGACCAACCAAATTGAAGCATTTTATGATAGTTTAAATACCTGGTTCAACCACCAAAGCTATACAAATTTGCAAGGCCGTACCTATCCGAATCCATGGCATAGATTTTTATGCTAATCTAATAGTACTCGGAACTAAAGGTTTGGAAGTAGTATTAGGAATGGATTGGATGTCGAAACATAAAGGATTAATCGACTGTGCCAAGAAAGCCATAACCATGACCGGTACAGACGGAATATCAGTAGAGCATGTATCTGAAACCTTGCCCCGTAAATTCAAGTGCAACAGAGTCTAGCCCAGCCAACCATTGACCAAGTCAGAATAGTCTGTGAATACCCGATGTATTTCTAGATGTTTTGCCCGGTATTCCCCTAGATCGGGATATCGAGTTTATCATCGAACTAATCCCTAGAACCGGACCCATAACCTAGAGACCATATAGTATGAAGCCGTCGGAATTAGTGGAGCTGAAAAATCAACTGGATGCTATGCTGGAGATAGGACTGATTCAACCAAGTGCGTCGCCATGGAGATCACCTGTCTTGTTTGTGGACAAGAAAGATGGAGGTAACCGTTTATTTATGGATTATCAGAAGTTGAACGATGTCATCATCAAGAACAAGTACCCACTACCGAAGATAGAAGACCTGTTTGACCAGTTGACTGGTGCCAACGTGTTTTCTAAGATTGATCTTAGAACTGGCTATCATCAACTCAAGATTCGCGCAGAGGATATTCGAAAAATTGCCTTTACCACCAGATATGGACTCTATGAGTACACCATCATGTATTTATGGACTTCCTGGATAAGTTTGTCGTTGTTTTCATCGATGACATTCTGATCTATTCCAAATCAGAAGAAGAACATGAGCTACACCTGAGGACCATCCTTGGAACCCTTAGGGAGCATCATTTGTATGCCAAGTTTAGCAAATGTGAATTTTGGTTACAGGAAGTAGGATTCCTCGAACATATTGTATCAGCCGGAGGAATTTCCGTTGACCCTGCAAAGGTGAATGATGTGGAAGATTTGCAAGCCCCAACCACTCAAACCCAAGTTCGTGCATTTCTTGGATTAGCGGGATATTACCGCAAGTTCGTAGAAGGATTCTCTAGCATCGCAAGACCCATGACCCAATTGTTGAAAAAGGATAAGAAGTTTGAATGGACGGACAAATGTGAAGAGATTTTTCAAGAACTCAAGAGGAGATTGATTTCAGCCCCAATCTTGATCATGCCGGATATCACGAACCCTTTTGATGTGTATTGTGACGCATCCAAGATCGGTCTCGGATGTGTGCTAATGCAAGAAGACGAAGTTATATCATATCTATCCCGACAACTGAAGCAACATGAGCAGAATTATCCTACCGATGACCTTGAACTAGTAGCCGTAGTTCTAGCCCTAAAGACATGGAGGCATTATCTTATGGGAAACCGTTGTGAGATTTATTCGGATCACAAGAGCCTGAAATATATTTTCACTCTGAAGGAGCTGAATATGAGGCAGAGAAGATGGATAGAGCTAATCAAGGACTACGATATGGACATCCATTATCACACCGGTAAAGCCAATGTGGTAGCAGATGCCCTTAGTAGATTGTCGTTCCGCTTGAACTCCATGATTCTGAAGGAGCAACCAAGTTTGCACAAGGAGATGGAAGATTTTAGAATGGAATTAGTGAGTGAAGGATTTTTGGCTAGCATAAAACTTCAACCCACCTTGATCAGTCAAATCAAGGAGGCGCGGAAAGGAAATGCTAGTATCGATGGAATCAAACATCGTATCGGTACAGGCAAAGTACCCGGATTCACCGAAGATGAAGAAGGAGTTTTGTGGTACAAAGGATGTATTTGTGTACCAGCAGACTCAGAGTTGAAGCAAGCTATTTTGAAAGAAGCCCATGATACTCTTATTCTATCCACCCTAGAGGAACGAAGATGTATCAAGATTTGAAGGAGCAATTTTGATGGCATAAGATGAAAACGGAAATCGGAAGCTACATAGCCAAGTGTGATATTTGTCAGAGAGTTAAGGCGGGACATCAGAGACCCGCAGGACTACTGCAACCATTGCATATTCCGGAATGGAAATTGGATTCTATAGGAATGGATTTTATCACCGGTTTGCCTACTTCTAGTAGGGGAAATGACTCTATTTGGGTCATAGTTCATATATTGTCCAAAGTCTCTCATTTCTTACCAATCAATACCACTTACCAGAGTTCAAAGCTAGCATAGTTGTATATTGCTAGAATCATCAGTTTGCATGGAGTCCCCAAGAACATTGTATCGAATCACGGAACCTAGTTTACCTCAAGATTTTGGAAGAAAGTCCAAGAAGGGTTAGGAACCAGACTGGATTTCAGCACAACTTATCACCCTCAGAGTGATTAACAAATGGAGCGAGTAAATCAAATACTCGAAGATACGTTGAGAGCCTGTGTGCTGGATTATGAATCTAAATGGGAAGATTGTCTGCCTTTCGCAGAATTTATGTACAACAAAAGTTATCAAGCTAGTTTGCAAATGGCCCCATTTGAATTCATGTATGTAAGGAAGTGTCGTACCCCTTTGAATTGGTCGGAAGTAGGAGAGAGTCAGATTTTTGGACCTGACATCCTATGAGAAGCAGAAGAGAAAGTTCACAAGATCCGTGAGCATCTCAAGAACGCCCAATCTAGACAGAAGAGTTGTGCCGACAAGAGACGTCGAGACCTCGCCTTCAATATCGGAGATTTTGTGTATCTCAAAGTGTCACCTTTGAAAGGATTGCAACATTTCCATCTCAAAGGAAAGTTAGCCCCCAGATATATCAGACCTTTCAAGATTCTAAATCATCAAGGAGAAGTATCGTATCAAATGGAACTGCCAGAAGAGATGTCAGCAGTGCATAATGTGTTTCATATATCATTACTTCTCAAATGCCTAGAAGTCCTGGAAAATACTGAAGTTTTCAAGAATATTGATCATCGAACCATAGACATCAACGATGACCTGATGTATCCCGAAGTACATATCCATATTTTGGAGGAATCTTTTAGAACCACCAAGACCCGAAGCATCAAGTTTCTCAAGATCCAGTGGAGCCACCACACTGAAGAAGAAGCTACCTGGGAGCAAGAAGACTACATCAAGACGGAGTTTCTCGATCTCTTTAAATCCTAGTTTTCTTTTCTTCTTTCTCAAATCTCGGGACGAGATTTTGTTTAAGGGGGGAAGGTTTGTAACATCCCAAAAATATGGATCAAGATTATCAATTCCAATCACCAAAATTAGGGTTAACAAAAACTTTTGTTAATAAAAGTCATATGAATGCATGTGTGTATGGGATGAATGTATGAATGCATCAATGGACTTGTGTGATTGATGTGAATAGCAAGGAATGGTTTAAAGATGAAAACAACATCATCTAAATCATTTCCAAGCAGAAACAAATCAAGAGAAATTAAAAAACAAACAAAAGGAGCTAATGGTCATTTTTGCCAATCTTGCTCACTAGGCCACTTTGACTGTTTCTAGTCCAAGATTTCAAACAGAAACAATCCTATTTCTTTTCACCCCTTGCTAGACCTAGTAAAAGTGAACCCAAGGCCACCTTTCAAACTCACAGAAACATTTGGCAACTTGATTCAAATGGCAATTCAAAATTGAATCTATATTATATGTGAAGGTCACCATTTCTCAAAAACCAACCAAACCAGTGCACCTTGGCAAAACCAACTAACCAGAGACTGCCTAGTATGTGACTAGTACACCCACCAAGTTTGAACCAAAAAATAAAATTCCAATCTCTTTCGGCCATTTCATCAAACACCTTGCAAACAGAAATCAAACAAAACAAAAAACACTATAGTGAGCAGTGTTTGGGCCTAACTTGTTCCCTCTCTAACTCACAGCACACTCTTAGTAGATCGTCTAGCTCATTTAACAAGATTTAGCTCATTGTGAGCTTTCCATTGCCATCAACGGTGAGCATGTCGAGCCTCAACTTGCCACCCCATTGTCGACAGCAAGCTAGGAGAAGCTCTAGCCACGCCAACCTTGTCTGGGACACTAACCACCATCCACATCCACCCCTTGTCCAACGCCAAAGCGCAGCCAACCCCTGGACAACTCATCCCGAGCGTGCCAAACTTCTCTGCAAGCATGCCAAGAGCGCGCTAGAGCGCCGCACTCGAAACGCGAGCACAGACCACGCGCCGCCCTCGCTGCTTGCGTGCGAGATCACCACTGCCACAGGAACCGCCAGGACATGCCCATTCGTCGCCGTGCGACTAGGACAACCCGTGCGCCATTAGTTTTCCCGTCGGACCCGCTCAGAGCACCGCATCATTCCAACCATGTTGCACCGCCCCATGGCTCGCGACCATGCCGTTGAGCTTCGCCAGGAGGCAGAGCACCGTCCCCTACCGTCGCCCATGTCAGTAGCTCACTATGACGACGACCACGACGAGCTCCACCCGTGCCCTTCGGTCCCCTCTTGGCACTATAAATAGAGGCCACCCCCGTTCGATTTCTTCACACCAACACACTCCCCTATCTCTCAGAACCACCCCACCTCATCCCCGGAGCAAGGACAGCAACAGGTCGCCAGAATTTCACCGGAGTCTGCCACGGAGGAGGAGAAGAGGAGCTGTCGCTTGGAGCCGCACCAGGAGAAGCCACCGGTACCAGGAGGTTTGTCGCTGTTGACTTTGCAGTTCGCCCACATCGCCGACCCTCGCCTGAGCTAGGGTTCAGTCTCCCCGGTGTTGCCCGACGGAGACGACAAGCCACAACCGTTCGAATAGATGTTGAGCGTGTGGTCTAGATTGCCCGTACCCCTTCGCACCCCCTGTCCCACTGACTGGTCGGGACATTCT
Organism: Avena sativa; assembly: GCA_916181665.1. Lineage (NCBI taxonomy): Eukaryota > Viridiplantae > Streptophyta > Magnoliopsida > Poales > Poaceae > Avena > Avena sativa. The sequence continues at coordinate 312,161,738 of OV702295.1, read as the reverse complement.
GTACACCGTGGGCCAGCCTAGTTAACTTCCCGCGTGACCCAGTAGTTTGATTTAAGGTTTTTCCATTTAGTTCAAAACTTAGTTCTGTACCTAGATTCAAAATCAACCCAGAACGATTCACTGAACCAAATTGCATGAAACTAATTTTGCTAGAAAGGTACTGGAATTCTTAATACAAGCCCATTGGATTCAAACCATTTTGATTTGTGGATCACCTATTGTAAAAATAACAAGGCAGAAGCTTTTCTGTAATTAAACATTTTTGAAAATTCAACCACAAAAGCTTTTGAGTTGATTCCAACTCTCAAAAATCACATTTTACAAGACCTTTTTGAATATATAAAAATATCTAGGTTTACTTGCAGAAATAATGGACAATTAATAAAAGAATTCCCCATAAGCAATTCTAGTCACTTTATTTAATTAAAATAAAATGGCTAAACCTTATTAAATTGTGACACCACTTTAAATCACATTCCCATGTACTGAAATATGTGGTGATGACATGTGTCAAGATGATCCCATGTTTTAGTTGGAGAATATTAAATCTTAAGTAGTTTTTCAATGAGTAGAAATTACTTTTCTAAAAATAAAATAAATAAGACAAGTGCTTTAATCTTTGTGTTAATAGAGATGATTCTAGATCATCTAGTGTGAACCTTTGAGTGGTAAATAGAGTAGTTAAGAATAGTGTGGTGATTTTGTACCTCGTATTTATTTATAGACGCTAGTACCGACCAAGGTTACGAGGAGGAAGGAGAATACTACGAGGAAGAAGCCGAGGAGAACTTCAACCACTTCTCTAGTCAAGGCAAGCTAACACTTGCAACTGTGAAAGTTAGATGACCTATGAAAATGCATTATGCATGCTTGGTTAGATAAATTTGATTATACCCAATCCTAGTTTTATTTGCAAGCTTAGTTATTTTATTTCTTTATCAAAGCTTTCTATTGGAGTTTACTTAGTGACTTGTAGATTGTAGAAAGATGTCTAAAGGTAGAATAAAGAGCATAAAACTTAGCCAAATTAGATAATCTTGATGTCATCCTGAGGCATGATATTGAACTTAGATCATTCACACTTGTTTACCACCCCTCATTAGTGTTTACCCGCACTTGTAGATGCTAGTGATAAGCATAAAACTTGATTACTTTAGATGGGATTACTTGGTGAAAAGGGTTATGAAAACCTTAGAATGATGAGTCATTCTACTGAAATGCTTTGACATGTGTTCTTGAACACCAGATGATTTTTGATGATGAAAATGTTAAGGCATGAGCCTTAGCCCTTCATAAAACTGATGGTTGTCTGGATGCGATACCATTCCAATTTTATCGTACAACGACAATACCCAAAAATTGGGTAAGGCTTGACTGGAAATTTATATACCTTAGTATGGGTTCCCTTGCGGCCAAGGTTTGAGCTGAGGCTACCTTTTGAAGATTGTCCACCTGTGTAGTTCCCAAGATGACAGTTGATCATGGTTGGGAGGCCAAACTCATAGGAGAGGTGCCTATACTAGGGCATGTAATTAAAAGGTTAGGATTGATTATCCTCATACTGAGTATGGTGAATTCAGGATTGTTCCTGACGGATGTATCGAATATTGTGTTGAAAGTGTACCACCTCTGCACAGTGTCAAACTATTCGAATAGCCGCGTCCGTGGTTATGGACAGTTGGAGTGGCCATACTGTTCCGTCGTCACATGTTTTCAAAATGACTTGTGAATTGAATCATGAGTCTGACTTGACCACAACAGGGTTGTGTTATTAAACTCAAGTTACCACTTAGGTGTTATAAAACTTTCAACTAGCTTTCTTTGCTTCTGAACTCAGTAGAGATAAATATGGCTTTTTGCAAAACAACCTAGAGCCTAGTAGTTCATACTTAAAACCACTACACTTGTTAGTCTTTGTTTGCAAGTACTTAGAGAGTACTCATGGCTTTGTCCCCGACTATTCCCGTGGCCAGACTATGAAGAGGACTATCAGGAGGATGGACCGCAGGAAGGTTATGACAACTAGGATCATCTCCCATCGTCAGCATTGCCTGTGACCATGAAGATGGAGCTTCGCCCATGCGACCATTCTCATTACATTATTCCGCTGCTATGATTGTATTAAGACTGGATCATGATATCCTTTATTTGTTGTAAGACCTTATGTATGGTTTGTAATGGATGATGTATTGTGATATCCAATCTTTTATGTCTCGAAAAAATGGTAATCCTGGGATTGCGATGTATGGCATAATAGGCATCTGGGATTACAAATCTGGGTGTTGACATGTCGCCGGCAGCGTCATCCTCGCCCGCCGAGCTAGCCTCTCCGACACCCGAAGCTGAAGCCGCTCCGCCATCACATCTGCTCGCCGCGAGGCACACCCGATGACCACGCGCACCATGGATGGCATCGTGCGGCCGAACACCTGCCTCGCCTAGTCGCCAAAAGGGATATGTGCAGTAGCAGGGCATCAACGTCGCAGAGGCCTTTGCGCCTGTTGCACGGCTGGAGTCCGTGCGGCTCCTGGTGGCGCTCGCCGCACACCGTGGGTGGGATGTGCACCATATGGACGTCAAGTCTGCTAGCCAGGTTTCGTCGTGGCTAGTCAAGAGCGCTAGGTGATGCGCCTGCACAAGGCCCTCTACGGACTCCGCTAGGCACCTAGAGGCTAGAGCCTGGAATGCGAAGTTGGACGCCACGCTCGAAGCGCTCGACTTCAGTTTAGGTGTTAGTCTATCAGAGTTTCAATTTCACCAGGTTAGCACTTATCCGTTTTAGTTGGTTGATTTAGTCACTTAGCAGTCCTACACTTACTTAGTGCATCCACATCCATAATACTTACATACACCCAGCATTAGCTTGATGCTAAGAAGAAACATTCTGATGGAAGCTCTACCATCGTGGGACTTTATAAATGGAGGGAAGCCGAAGGGACTCGGTCCAGTTCTTACACCGACCCCACCCCACCCCCACCCCCTCCCCCTCTCCCACTTTGGACATCAAGAGTAGTTCCCGAGAACAGTTCCTTAGAGCAGAGCAGTTCCTCAGAGGAGATCGTCCCCTCCGATTGAGATTTCTCCTCTAATCCCCTCCGCCTCCCCTTTTTTTATTGGTTTCAGTTCTAATCCTTCTTTGTTTCTTCATTTGAAGAAGACTTGTTCTTTGTTTTACATCTCCCTTCCATTCTCTTACTACAGCTCGACGGTGAGTTTTGCATCTCCCTTCCTTTCTCTTTCTTGGTTTCCCTGTAATCCTTCATGTGTTCTTCCTATCATCTTCTCCCCTCTAGATTTATTGTGATTATGGATCGATTCTATTAGAGTTCCATCGATTTACTAGTTATGGATTAGGGTTTTGTACTACTCAGATTAGAGTTGTTTATTATCGTGTAAATGAATTGTTTACAAAACATTATGATTTTCGAACACACGACTGGACATTATATATATGATTTACTGGTTATGGATTAGGGTTTTTTAATTTTTCATATTGTGCATGCTTGATAACTGAATGCATAGTGTGCTGTAGTTTATGACTGATAATTGATCTATTTTTTACTTTCTAGATTAGGGTTCTACACTGCTAAATGCATATACCGCCCTCTAGTTTAAATTACAGTTCATTCCTTTAGTGCAGTGTTACTTTTTAAGGTGTTTCTTGGAATGGACTATGTCATGTGTGGGCAGCCTGCCCACAATTGTGGTAGGACACAGAGGAGAGCAGCCAGCTTCCAAGTTAACATTGTTAATGGATTTCCCATCAATGGTGTGGTAAGTTTTTACATCTTTTCATTTTATGTAGTGTTTCTTTTACTGTGTTTTTTCCCATGAACTGAACTGTGTTATTTTTTACCTTCAGGTAGTGCCATGCTCATTTAGGGAATGACTGAATGATTTCACTCCAAATAATTGGATAGTTGCGAATAGTGAAGCATTAAGGAATTTTGATTTGTTCCTGAAGAAGTCTAATGCTAGGACAATCATCTGTGGTCCATACTGGAAGTCCTTGATGAGGGTTTATGATATAGGACTTGGATATGTAGTGCGTTTTGAATATGATGACGACGACCCCCTTGATCATGTTCGTTTAAACTTGACCAACTTATTTCATGTCACTATTTACTCTGATGGTGAATAGAAACAGGTTCATGAAGAAACTGGTATTTCCCTTATTTACTATAAATAATTTGCACTTATAGTTTCTCCTTGTCCTACTACTAAATCATCATAATAAATTTTTTTAATAATTAAGATGTATTTCCCCTCATTGTTCAAAGGTTGGAGATGTGCCTGGTTCCATCAGAAGCATTCTGCACAGCACCATCTTCTCAGACATATATGCAATCACTGAGCAGGAAATGGCTTTCATCTTATTTGCCATTTACAAAGATGTTTATGTCACTGAACATGAGTTTTTTGAAAGTAAAGATGAAAAGCATTTCTGGGTACACAAGATGGATATGGAAAACTATGAACATAATGCACTGGTTAGTTTCCACATGATTCATTATATGTTATTTTTAGTTTCCACATAGAATTGAATGCATTTGTTAGTTTACAATGCTTGTTCGAATACTAACTTTAAACTTAATTGCAGTTCATGCCAATTGAGGCTGTTGATGGCTTCAGGTACCCAACTCAGAGCATAGCACATCTGTACAGGCAGGGACATGATCTTGAAGGAGAAAAAGATAATTTCATTGCATGTGCTTATAGTGTACAGAGGGACCATGGACACGTCAGCTTCACCACAGGGTGGAATGACTTCACATTTGCTGCTGATGTTGGATGGGCGTCTCTACTTCTGATGAAAGTAGAGTATATGCAGGAGCACCTTGGTCTCAACTTTGTTGAGATTACCATGTAGTGTTTCACCTTGAAAGAAGCTTGTTAAGATAGTCATCTTTTCTTATTTGATCTAGTGTTGAAGTCTAATGTAGTCGTGTTGTTTAGTAAGTTGAACATATTGTATCTAGTGTAATGTGTTAATGAATTTATTCAGTATGTTTAGGATGTTGTTTCTACTGTAATGTGTTACTGAATGTAAGTTGAACATGTTGATCATCTTGTATGTATTGCACCTTGGATCATCTTACTTTGATGTACTCACAAGTATAATAGAAGATTAAAAAATGCAGGAATCTGTTATAGAAGGAACTCAAGCAACAACCAAAAATAAGAAGAAGAGTAAACTTGATGAAATAGTTCAAGATGTGATTGCATGAGTCATCACTTGATAGCACGATCCTACCCAGTTGATAGATCTTACTATAACACTTATATGCCAAGACATGATGAGACACTTTGTGGCAAATATGGGCCCATGTCAACATTGCATTGGTTATAGACCTCTCTGGGTAGGCGTGAAACTCGTTATCTGCACTGCACCATACCGCGGCCACGAGGGGCCAAATGTTGTATTGGAGTTCGGCTTCTATCGCTCGCGTACAGAATAGATCATATTTTGCGTACGGAATAGATCAAACAAAACATGAAAAATTAACTTAAAATACGAAATATATTACAAACTTCGACCCTACAATAACTTATTTCGAAAATACCCTAAACTACTCGGAATGACAGTCGAAATCCGACGAGCCCGGGTCGTCGACGACACCAGAGTGGATGTCCACTCAAAGGAGGAGGAGGAGAGGACGATCGTCGACGGGCTAGCGCCGTTTTTCTGCTCCTCCGCCTTCCTTGCAGCCTTCTCCTCCCTCTCCTTCTTCCTCGCCACCGACTTTGCCCTCCGCTCCTTGCAATCCACCTACTTCACCCCCTTTGCCGCCTTCTTCTTCTCGTAGAATGCCTCCATCGCGGCGACATCCTCCAGGAACTAGCACGCAGATGAGCCGCTACTCGAGCTCGCGCTCGCATTGTTGCTGCTCGCGCGTGACGGCCGGAGGCGGTGGTGCGAGCGATTCCGCCTATTCCTGCGTCCACACGTCATGGAAGCACATCATTCGGTGGGAGCGGCCGAGGCGCCAGGCGACCGCGTCTTAGGCGCGCGCCGCCTCATGCGCCGTCATGAATGTGCCGAGCTCGATGCGCTCGCCGCCGCTACGGATCACGGCATAGAACGTGCCGCTCGGCTGCGCGCGGACGCCGTGGTAGCCGTAGGTCGAGCGGTGGCAAGGCAGCATCTCGTCAGGAAGCGGAGCGAGGTGGGAGGCGGAGCGAGGCGGGGGCAGCGAAGCGACACGCGGGGGATGTGAAACTTTCGGACGGTTGGGTACGCGCGTGCGCGGCAGTCAACGCGGCAAGTTTGGCGCACAGGATGGCGCAAAAGAGAGTGCACGGCAAAAGTTTTCGCACATCCGCTAGAGGTTCGCGCGGGCTCCCGCGCTTTCCAAATCGGCAGTTTATTTGTCGTGCGCGCCAAATCGGTGGTTGCTGTGTGGCATTCCCAGGCCTTCTTCAATAAATAATCGGCGGTCTATCTCTGGAACCGCTACCTCTGCCATTCGGTGGGACCGAGACCACACGAACACCATCATCCATGGCTGGCAACAAGAAGAAGGATTCTTCGCGGGCTGATCTCCTTGAGGGAGTCATGCAGAAGATAGGTGACATCTTCCTGCCGACGGATGACTTCAACTACTACGTCGTCTTCCAGGCAGTCTGTAGCGCCTCGCGCGGCTTCATGGAGGAGCGCTTTATACCAGCCAACTGGATTGTTCTAGAGCACCGGTTGTGAGAGGAGTATTAGGTAGACGACACCGCCATCACATTTTTGAACGTGAGAACCGGCCGTGTAAGAGGTCACAACCTTTAATAAGATAGAGATCCCTGTGTTTATAATGCCAGTCCCTGGATCAATAGCTAGCATTCACAGTTAAGATGTAATATCAAGAAACAAAGGTCATAGTACAACTTTATAACCAGGAATAAAATAATTCATTACATCTTACATAGCTCATTTGGCTATCTCATTACAATGCAGCAGAACTAACTAAAGCATGGAGTCCTTCATCTTCAAAGTGCCACAGTGTAACTACCTCGGTGAATTACGCTCCTAGTTACAAGCCTGGATGAGCAGAAATGGTTGAAATAGTACGGTGGGGCCCAAATGCCACTCACAGGTAGACCTTTCGGCCGTCCCAACCATTTCCAAACATCGGGACAAGAACGGGCGGCGTAATCGGCAGGCGAAGGGATCAACTACATACACAAATGAGTATGTATGCAAGCCACCATACAATAGTACATCAGAGCCATTCCATCTAAAAAGAAAGGAAATATAGCAACGCCATATGGCAAGATCCAAATATCCTAGATAGATATAATAGTTTAGGATATCTCCTCATACATCAAACATCAGAGTATCAAGCGGAAGCGGAAGACAAAATCCGAGTACGGATAAGAAGCAAATCGGCATAAGATGCCCCATAAATAAGCACATCCCGCCCACAGATCTCACGGATCCCCGTTCACGGAATCTCTACACCGAATGATCGTTGCCCACATCGTTCGTCTCTTCCACCCAGTATCCATCTTGCGAGTGTACCTATTCATCTGAACCAATAATTTATCGTGTGAGACCCTAGGGGTACTCAGCAAGTCTTTATGCCTCTAAAGGGGACACAACCTGGGGTGACGCAATTGCAGCAAAAGACAAACCCTAACAATTCTAGAGATACTCGCTAACCATCCGCCTAATCAGAGATAGACGGATGTCCGTGAATTAATAACAACAGTTATAATGGTAATCTTAACAGATTCATCCTCCTCCTCGCTTACCGACGAGGAAGCGGACGAACAACCCCCCATCCGTTGGCAGTTTTATTATCCATTCCGTGAGTGTTGCACTATTTACTAGTCAGGTAGCTAGTCTAGTCAAGTTAAAAGCGGTACTTTAGTTATTCTTGTCTATGATCGAGAAACTGTGCTCCAAGTCGTCCATAACCGCGGACACGGCTTTCAGAAAGTTTTACCCTGCAGGGGTGCACAAATAGCAACACACACTCGATATGCCTCGGAAAAACCAAATCAAAACCCAACGAGGCAGTCACGACAAAGCGATCACAAGATTCAGAAATATTTCGGGGGGCCACCCCATTGAGCTACCCGCAACGAAGTTAGCTGACTCCGAAACGGTCTCAAGGTTTGCGCCAGTGGCTGTGAACGACTGGGAACCCAAAAATGTGACTGGGCTTGTCGACACCGCGAAAACACTCCGCTTTCCTAAACAGTACAGTGTGCTCCTCGCACAATTTAAATAAAGCAGTAAGGCATGGCATAAGTACAGGATAGTAAATAAAACCTCAAACTAGTTTGTAGCCCTCAATAAATAAGAATGAATCAAGCTCTGGCTCAGGGGGGTTCATAAGCCGCCCGGATGTGGATAGCGCGAATATTCAAGGAATAGGAATCAAGTACTCGGGGTCCTACGGGACACAAGTGAGCCTAAAAAACCAAATAACAGATATGGCTCACCGGTGCCACTTTCATTAGTTATCCCATTACTACTCAGGTTAAGTTGTTTAGGTACCTCGTTATTTATCAGACACTCACACACCCTACACATGCTGTTCTACGACTCGCATGGCTCAAACAACTCCTGTAGTAATGGCTCATGGGATGCAGGAACAAGCTTCGGTGGGGTTTAAAAGTAAAGGCTATGCAATACTTGGGATTCAATTTAATGCAATCGCGACTCAATGATGCAAGAATAAGATAGAGGCAATAGGTACTATATGTATGCAAGCATGTGGTAGTGCTTGCCTGGCAGCTCAGTTGAAGCAATGGATGGATCTGGGTAGTGCTCCTGGGTGTCTTGATATATCCCCTGCTCAGCGTCTATTCGAAGAAGAACCAAACAATCAAGGGCCAACATAAATAAAGTGCACAAGCATATGAATAAATGCATCAAGCAAACAATCATGCCATGATGAATGATGCACAATTTGCATGGCATTAGGTAGCATGGCATGGGTGAGGTGTGAAGTACAAGATTAAATCATTTTATGGGGTTTTAGTCCCATTTTATTCTCATATTAGTTGCTGTATACAATATATTTATATGATGCATGCTTCAAAACAAAACAAAGAATGCATAAACAGAAAGGTCTCGTCGAGCTAATCATTTTAGACATATCATTTGTTAAATTTGGAGTTATAAATCAAAAGTTATTAATTTATTAACGAAAAGGGGCATTTATTGTAATTTAAATAAACTTGGAATTTTAAATGTTCAAAATATATTTTGAAGGCCATATTTGAATTCCTCATATTTTTCTGATTTGAAAACATATGTTATTTGTATTAATTGGATTTGTATTTTAAAAGTTATTTAAAAACAGAATTTAAATTTTGAATTTGAAATAATTTGGAAAAGATTTGAATTTAACAGAAATAGACAGAAACTTTTATACCCAGCCTAACTTAGCCACAGGCGCTTACAGGTGGGGCCAGGCTGACTGGGTGTCCACGCGCGCAGAAAAACTTTTTACACCGCAGCTGCTGCCAGACACAGAGGCCGACAGGTGGGGCTAGCGGCCACGGGGTCCACGCGACAGAAGTGAGCGAGGCAGGCGCTGACAGGTGGGGTTGGGCTGGAGCGCGGGTTGATGGTTACGAAAAGGCAGGGGGTTTTCGGGAAGATGGCCACGGTGGCTGTCTGGTGGGCCTAGAGGGAGCGCGGGTTGCGAAGAGAAAAGAACAGGGGGGTAGGTGCAAAACGAGCAGCGCTACTGTTTCTCTTCTCTGCTCTGTCGACGGATCGGTGCTCGACAGAGCGACGTGGCGCAAGGGGGAATCGAACCCGCGACCTGGGGCTCGCGCTCGGCGGCAGTGACCGCTGTGGTAGGCTTGGGCTAGGTGGCAGGGAAGCGGACGAAGCCTAGATGGGGCTTACGCGATGCTACGGCGAGGAGAAAGATCGCGACGCCGGCGCACAGAGGGTGCTCGGCGGTTGGTCCGGCGAATCTAATGCGGCACGGCGAAGGGGACCATGTCAGGGAGGAACAGGGGCTCACTGAGAGGGTGCTGGCGGCGTCGGACGGCTTGGGACGCTGGCGATCGGCGGGGAAGCAGACGTACTGGCGGCTAGGGTTTGCGTCGGGGCGACGGTGTGCAGCTTGGCCTGGGGCTCCTCCTCCGCGTCGGCGCGTCCAGGGCGAAGCAGGGGACGGCTACGGGTCTTCCAGACCACCTCCACGATGTGTGGAACGGCTGGAGCGTCGGGACGGAGTAGAGGTCGACGTTGTTCGGCTTTTGGGGGGTAGACGGTGGCGGTGGAGAAAGAGGGAGAGAGGGGAGGCTATGGGGCGGATCTGGGCGAGCAGAGGAGCGTCGGGACAGAGTAGATAGGGACGAGGGAGGGAGGTGGTGCCGTGGGCGCGGGGTAGATGGATAAAGGTGGCTCGGTGCCACCTTTCCTCCTCCTCTCACGTGCAGGCGCGGGCAGGGGCAGGTACAGGGCAGGTGGGAGGCTTCCAGGGGGGCCAGGGTGATGCCAAGGAGGCAGGGGCAGGCTCGGGCTAGAGGGGCCCCTAGGGCAGAGAGAGAGCTAGAGAGAGAGAGGTGAGGCTCGGGTAGGGCTAGGTTTGGAGCTAGGGTAGGGTTTGGGGTAGCTAGGGTTGGGGTGGTCAGGTGGGGCGAGCTGGGTGGGGCCAGCTAGGAGGGACTCGGCAAGGAGAGACCAAGGGAGGTTAGGTGTAGAGAGGGACTAGGGTTTTAGCTAGGGTAGGGTATGGGGTTATGGTGATGAAGGGGTAGGATTAGATGGGTAGGTGATGGGGAGGATCTAGGATAGATGATTAGAGAGAGGGGTGATGGATTAGGGCTTAAGGAGCTTGCATGCTCCACACTTGAACATGCAAGAAATGTGGTAAAAGAGAAAGAGAGGGATGTGGTAAGGTGGTTTAAGCATGATCAAATAAGATCAAGCCAAAAGAAAAGATAGAGGTAGAGATGATCCACTCCAAGAACAAATAAAATCCAAATGACAAGCAAAAGGTGGTGCTTGCATGGGCCATGCAAAATATTTAATGCCATGTTGATACTTGTGAAGACAATATTATCACATGGCATTAAACTTAGGCATTCCCACAAGTGGAATAAAGCCAAGCCAAGAATTTAAAAGAAAGTCCCAAGTGGATTAAATGGAGATGATCATATTTGAATACAAATGGGACATGCTAGTGTGTATGGGCCACTAGATGATTAATAGTCCCAAAAATATTCCAACATGAGCTTCATTCCATAATAATCCATATGGACGCTAGGAAAAAGGGGTCCACTCACAAGGCATGCAAAGGTGGCCATGTGGCTCTCATATATCACTAATGTGAAAACATCATGATGCCAAGATGAGAGCATGTGGAAAAGAATTGGATCCATCCCAACCCACATGAGCTAGAGGCAAAACCCAAATAAAGTGCAAAGCTCACATTTAGTTGGATGGTGGAATTATAAGGTGGTGAAGGAAAGGTGGTGGAGTTAACAAGAGATATGCCCCCAACTCAACTTGGGCATTAAACAATATATCAAGAACCAAATACAATATCAAGAAGCAAATACAATTAACAATGCATATGAGATAAGAACCAAATCAAAAAGGGTTTTATATGATGCTCAAATGCAAGGAGGCATGATGACATGAGCATGATATAATGATGATGCAACAATTATATATTTGAAGTAGCCATTATATTACTAGACCAAGTAGCATTACAATTGTTATACAATTGGGATGCTACAACTCTCCCCCACTAAACAGGAATCTCGCCCCGAGATTCTAGGATGAAGAAGAAGACACAAAGAGGGTAGGATACTTGGCACGGAGATCATCTTCACGTTCCCAAGTGGCTTCATCAACGGAATGGTGCGACCACTGCACCTTGCAGAACTTGATGGACTTGTTGCGAGTCCTTCTTTCTGCGACTTCAAGGATTTTTGTGGGGTGTTCTTGGTAAGACAGGTCTTCTTGGAGATTGATAAGCTCATGGTCCACGGTCCTGCCGGGATCCTTGAAGCACTTCTTGAGCTGAGAGATGTGGAAAACATCATGGACTTTGAGTTTTTCCGGGAGCTCAAGAGCATAAGCAACTTCTCCTCTTCTTCCACGAACTTTGAAAGGACCGATGTATCTAGGAGCCAGCTTTCCTTTGATACCAAAGCGGTGCGTGCCTCTCATGGGAGTGACACGAAGGTAAACGAGATCACCAGGGACATACTCCATGTCCGTGTGCTTCCTGTCATAATTGCTCTTCTGGCGACTTTGAGCAATCCTCAGATTTTCTAGAATGATATGAACCTTCTCCTCCGCTTGAGTCACAATGTCAGGGCCAAACAAGATCCTTTCACCTGCACCCGACCAACCAATCGGAGTTCTGCATTTGCGACCATAGAGAGCCTCAAATGGTGCCATCTTTAGACTTTTCTGGAAGCTGTTGTTGTAAGAGAACTCTGCGTAAGGAAGACATTCTTCCCACTTCATGCCGAACGAGATGACGCAAGCACGGAGCATATCCTCCAGAATCTGATTGATCCTTTCAACTTGTCCTTGCGACTGAGGGTGGTAAGTTGTGCTGAAGTTCAACTTTGTTCCCAAAGCATTTTGGAAACTTTCCCAGAACTTGGAAGTGAAGATGCTTCCACGGTCTGAACTGATCTCAAGCGGAACCCCATACAGAGAGACAATTCTGTTGATATAGAGCTCCGCCAACTGAATTGCCAAAATGGTTTCCTTGACGAGGAAGAAGTGAGCCACTTTAGAAAGCCTGTCAATGACAACAAAGATTGCATTGTTGCCCTTCTGCGACCTCGGGAAACCAGTGATGAAGTCCATCTCTACTTTCTCCCATTTCCATTCCGGGGGTTTCAATGGCTGTAGAAGTCCGGAAGGTTTCTGATGGACAGCTTTCACTCTGCGGCAGACATCACACTCTGAGACATACTTGGCACAATACCTTTTCAAACCAGGCCACCAATATTGTGTTTTCAAGTCCATGTACATCTTTGTGCTGCCAGGGTGGATAGAAAGAACAGAATCGTGCGCCTCCTTGAGAACTTGCTCTCTCAAACCCGGGTAGTTCGGAACAAACATCCGGTGTTCGAAGAAAAGCGTGCCTTGATCATCGACGTGGAAGGACTCATACTTCGGAAGCTGAATCCTGGAGATGATCTTTCTTGTGTGCGGATCACCAAGCTGAGAAGAGCGAACCTTTTCTTCCAAGAGAGGTGTTGCTAGAAGGTTCAGGAGATACCCTTGTTCCACAATTTCCAGGTTGAGCTGACGGAATTCCTCGCACAAGAGAGGCTGTTGTTCTTCCATCATGAGGTTGTTGACATAAGCTTTGCGGCTGAGAGCATCTGCCATGACATTTGCTTTGCCCGGAGTGTAATTGATGGTAAAATCGAAGTCATTGATTGCTTCAATACATCTCCTCTGCCGAAGGTTGAGATCAGGCTGAGTAAAGATATACATCAAACTCTTGTGATCAGAAAAGATCTCACAACGGTTACCAAGCAAGTAGTGCCTCCATACTTTCAAAGCAAAGACAACTGCCGCGAGCTCGAGGTCATGTGTAGGATAGTTGATCTCATGCGTCTTCAACTGTCGAGAGGCATAAGCAACAACTTGTTTTTCTTGCATAAGGACCGCACCCAATCCATGCAAAGAGGCGTCACAGAAGATCTGGAACGGCTTGGATGTATCCGGAGGAACCAAGACTGGTGTGGAAGTGAGCTTCTCTTTGAGTGTCTCAAAGCTTGCTTGACATGCAGGAGTCCAAAGGTATTTCTTGCCTTTCTTAAGGAGGTCGGTAAGATGCTTCGCTATCTTCGAAAAGTTCTGAACGAAGCAACGGCAATAACTAGCCAAACCAAGGAAACTCCGCACTTCTTTGACATTAACAGGGGGAAGCCATTCAACAATTGTCTTCACAGTTTCCGGATTGACTGCAATGCCCTTGGCAGAGATGACGTGACCAAGATAGGTTACTTGAGGCAGCCAAAACTCACACTTGGAGAACTTTGCATACAAGCGGTTCTCACGAAGTTTGCTTAGGACACATCGAAGGTGTTCTTCATGCTCTTCTTGTGACTTAGAATAGACTAGGATGTCATCCAGGTAGACCACAACAAACTTATCAAGATACTCCATGAAAACCGAGTTCATGAGCCTCGAGAAGGTGGCAGGTGCGTTGGTGAGACCGAAAGACATGACCGTGTACTCATACAGGACATAGCGGGTGGTGAAAGCTGTCTTAGGAACATCTTCCTTGCGAATCTTGATTTGGTGATAACCACTTCTCAAGTCAAGCTTAGAGAATACCACAGCTCCAGCTAGCTGATCGAAGAGATCATTAATCCGCGGAAGGGGATATTTATTCTTGATGGTTTTAGCATTGAGAGCCCGATAGTCAACACAAAGTCTATCAGTCTGGTCTCGCTTCTTCACAAAGAGTGTTGGGCTACCCCAAGAAGAAGTACTATGCTGAATGAAACCCAACTTCTCTTGTTCATCAAGCTGCCATTTGAGTTCAGCCAACTCAGTAGGACCCATCTTATAAGGCCGCTTGGAGATAGGAGCGGTACCAGGTTCAAGCTCAATTACAAACTCAACCTGACGATTCGGAGGCATACCTGGCAACTCTTCAGGAAAGACATCTGGGAACTCACAGACCACCGGAACACTCTGAATAGCTTCCATAGCATCAACATTCAGAGCCGCCAAAGAGAAAAGCTGGATAGCAGGAGTCAGACTTGGAGAATAGACTATATGGCCTTCAGGAATCTTCAGAGAAACCGAGCGTTCAGCACAATCAATCACAGCTGCATTTGCTGTCAACCAATCCATGCCCAAGATTACATCAATGTCAGAATTGCCCAGAATGATTAAGGAAGCCGAGAACGAAGAGCCACCAATCTCAATTTGATTGCCATGGCTGATTTTAGAAGCTGCCATCTTTGCTCCAGGAGAAAGGACCATTAACCGCTTAAGGAGAGGATCCATAGCTAACCCATTCTCATCTGCAAACTTGGTTGACACAAAAGAATGCGATGCACCAGAATCAAACAAAACTCGTGTAGGGACTGAGTTAACGGATAGCATACCCATCACAACTCCAGGTGCATGCTCAGCTTGAGCGGCGTTGACACAGTTGGCACGAGCAACAGTAGACCCGGGCTTGGTGTTGATGTTGAGAGCCCGAGGTGGTGGTGCACGAACCAAAGGAGAGCTTGCCGCAGATCTTGGAGGTGGTGGAGGAAGAGCCTTGTTCTTCATCGGACAGTTCCATTGTTGATGCCTAGAGTCTCCACAAGTGTAACAAGCACCAGGTGGACGCGGAGCAACGTAGCCAGGGACTCCGCCAGGCGCTCCAGGGTAGTGGTGGTTGTAGCCCCTGGGAGCCGCAGTGATGAAGTTTGGTGGCCTTGCCGCGAAGCTTGAAGGTCTTGGTGGAGCCGGGAGCGACGGTGGGGTGTTAGGAACCCAGACACGACGCTTAGAAGGAGCTGACATAGCTGAAGAGCTTGCTGCATCACGGCTGTGTTTCTTTGACTCCTCAAACACTGGCCTACTTGCCTCTTCCTGCAGAGCTGTATGCTGAAGTTCCAGAAAAGACGCCGGCCTTGCATGTGTGATTGCATACTTAATCGATGCATTGAGCCCTTGCCTGAACCTCTTTTGCTTCTTCTTGTCATCAGAGATCTCATCGCCACCATAACGAGAAAGGTTCATGAAGTTCCTGATGTAGGTATTGACATTATCATTGCCCTGCTTGAGGTTGAGAAACACTTCCTTCATCCTCTCCATGACAATTTCTAACAGATACTGCTCTTTGAAAGCTCCAGTGAACTGTCCCCAAGTAGGCTGAAAACCAGTGCAGTTTTCCTTCAGGTAATTCTCCCACCAGAGAGCTGCATCTCCCTTTAGAAGGTGAGTAGCACACTTTACCCATTCTTGCTCAGGAACATCAGCAGTTGCCAGTAACCTTGACATCTCACGCAACCAATCATCAGCATCAAGTGGTTGATCAGAAACATCAAACTGGCGCGGGTTGAACTTTAGGAAGCTTTTGATGTCTCCTCGCTTGGGAGGTGGAGGTAGCGGAACAAACTCATTCCTCCTGACACTTTCCTCGAAACGCTGCTGGTTCTGCTGCATTGCTGCCAAGGCATTGGCGATGCTTGACAACGCTGCCCCCAGTTCAGGTTGTATGTCCTCCTCAGAACGGCGTGGTGGTGCCATCCTGTTATTGATATAAAACACAAGTCAGTACTATGATGGAGAATAATAATAATCCAAAATAGTACCAAGATGGAATTAATCAAGATTAAAGGATACAATTTACTAAGATGATATTAAAATATCAACGAAGTTCAAAGCACCTAGAAGATATTAAGCATATCGCACATGACTGAAAAGGAGTGTGGTACACAATATATCAAAGAAAAATTTTCCACAAATTTCGGCATTAAAAATACCAATAGATGCGCAAAATCACTTAATGAATCAAGATTAGTGACTCTACCAACTCAATATACCAGAGCGAATGATAAGAGTAGTGGTATGGTCGCGACTCCATCCCGCACTCAAATCATTACTCCGCACATGAATAAGTAAAACACATATCTCAACACCTTCTTCTCACGATAACCTAAAGATTAGCAACTACGGAAACGAACACCCTAAAGAAGATAACGTCGGATAACAAAGAGTAAGACAGATCGCGTCGGTATACAACGAATCAGATAGATCGCGTCGGTTTGCAAAAGCCTGTCGGTATGGAATGTACCAACAGTTGATAACCAAAAGGCCGATAAGATAACAACTTGGATGCAACAGATAGACAAGGGATCACACACACACACACACTCACACACACACACAGATACACATCCTATGGTACTACGGAATCCCAGAACACGTGAATCCTAGTTTGAATTTTAAGAAGAGGATTGAAAACGTTACACTTCCTTACCAGAAAAGAGTGGTGGTTGGGTAAGAAGAAAAATGGAAGCAGTCCTACTCCCACGTTTTGTTTTTCCCTAGTATACATAACTACCAAAAATATTTGCTAGACAGACAACGACCATTTGGCTGAGACCCTGAAGGTCGGGCTGGCTCTGATACCAATTGTAACTACCTCGGTGAATTACGCTCCTAGTTATAAGCCTGGATGAGCAGAAATGGTTGAAATAGTACGGTGGGGCCCAAATGCCACTCACAGGTAGACCTTTCGGCCATCCCAACCATTTCCAAACATCGGGACAAGAACGGGCGGCGTAATCGGCAGGCGAAGGGATCAACTACATACACAAATGAGTATGTATGCAAGCCACCATACAATAGTACATCAGAGCCATTCCATCTAAAAAGAAAGGAAATATAGCAACGCCATACGGCAAGATCCAAATATCCTAGATAGATATAATAGTTTAGGATATCTCCACATACATCAAACATCAGAGTATCAAGCGGAAGCGGAAGACAAAATCCGAGTACGGATAAGAAGCAAATCGGCATAAGATGCCCCATAAATAAGCACATCCCGCCCACAGATCTCACGGATCCCCGTTCCCGGAATCTCTACACTGAATGATCGTTGCCCACATCGTCCGTCTCTTCCACCCAGTATCCATCTTGCGAGTGTACCTGTTCATTTGAACCAATAATTTATCGTGTGGGATCCTAGGGGTACTCAGCAAGTCTTTATGCCTCTAAAGGGGACACAACCTGGGGTGACGCAATTGCAGCAAAAGACAAACCCTAACAATTCTAGAGATACTCGCTAACCATCCGCCTAACCAGAGATAGACGGATGTCCGTGAATTAATAACAACAGTTACAATGGTAATCTTAACAGATTCATCCTCCTCCTCGCTTACCGACGAGGAAGCGGACGAACAACCCCCCATCCGTTGGCAGTTTTATTATCCATTCCGTGAGTGTTGCACTATTTACTAGTCAGGTAGCTAGTCTAGTCAAGTTAAAAGCGGTACTTTAGTTATTCTTGTCTATGATCGAGAAACTGTGCTCCAAGTCGTCCATAACCGCGGACACGGCTTTCAGAAAGTTTTACCCTGCAGGGGTGCACAAATAGCAACACACACTCGATATGCCTCGGAAAAACCAAATCAAAACCCAACGAGGCAGTCACGACAAAGCGATCACAGGATTCAGAAATATTTCAGGGGGCCACCCCATTGAGCTACCCGCAACGAAGTTAGCTGACTCCGAAACGGTCTCAAGGTTTGCGCCAGTGGCTGTGAATGACTGGGAACCCGAAAATGTGACTGGGCTTGTCGACACCGCGAAAACACTCCGCTTTCCTAAACAGTACAGTGTGCTCCTCGCACAATTTAAATAAAGCAGTAAGGCATGGCATAAGTACAGGATAGTAAATAAAACCTCAAACTAGTTTGTGGCCCTCAAGAAATAAGAATGAATCAAGCTCTGGCTCAGGGGGGTTCATAAGCCTCCCAGATGTGGATAGCGCGAATATTCAAGGAACAGGAATCAAGTACTCGGGGTCCTACGGGACACAAGTGAGCCTGAAAAACCAAATAACAGATATGGCTCACCGGTGCCACTTTCATTAGTTATCCCATTACTACTCAGGTTAAGTTGTTTAGGTACCTCGTTATTCATCAGACACTCACACACCCTACACAAGCTGTTCTACGACTCGCATGGCTCAAACAACTCCTGTAGTAATGGCTCATGGGATGGAGGAACAAGCTTCGGTGGGGTTTAAAAGTAAAGGCTATGCAATACTTGGGATTCAATTTAATGCAATCGCGACTCAATGATGCAAGAATAAGATAGAGGCAATAGGTACTATATGTATGCAAGCATGTGGTAGTGCTTGCCTGGCAGCTCAGTTGAAGCAATGGATGAATCTGGGTAGTGCTCCTGGGTGTCTTGATATATCCCCTGCTCAGCGTCTATTCGAAGAAGAACCAAACAAACAAGGGCCAACATAAATAAAGTGCACAAGCATATGAATAAATGCATCAAGCAAACAATCATGCCATGAAGAATGATGCACAATTTGCATGGCATTAGGTAGCATGGCATGGGTGAGGTGTGAAGTACAAGATTAAATCATTTTATGGGGTTTTAGTCCCATTTTATTCTCATATTAGTTGCTGTATACAATATATTTATATGATGCATGCTTCAAAACAAAACAAAGAATGCATAAACAGAAAGGTCTCGTCGAGCTAATCATTTTAGACATATCATTTGTTAAATTTGGAGTTATAAATCAAAAGTTATTAATTTATTAACGAAAAGGGGCATTTATTGTAATTTAAATAAACTTGGAATTTTAAATGTTCAAAATATATTTTGAAGGCCATATTTGAATTCCTCATATTTTTCTGATTTGAAAACATATGTTATTTGTATTAATTGGATTTGTATTTTAAAAGTTATTTAAAAACAGAATTTAAATTTTGAATTTGAAATAATTTGGAAAAGATTTGAATTTAATAGAAATAGACAGAAACTTTTATACCCAGCCTAACTTAGCCACAGGCGCTTACAGGTGGGGCCAGGCTGACTGGGTGTCCACGCGCGCAGAAAAACTTTTTACACCGCAGCTGCTGCCAGACACAGAGGCCGACAGGTGGGGCTAGCGGCCACGGGGTCCACGCGACAGAAGTGAGCGGGGCAGGCGCTGACAGGTGGGGTTGGGCTGGAGCGCGGGTTGATGGTTACGAAAAGGCGGGGGGGTTTCGGGAAGATGGCCACGGTGGCTGTCTGGTGGGCCTAGAGGGAGCGCGGGTTGCGGAGAGAAAAGAACAGGGGGGTAGGTGCAAAACGAGCAGTGCTACTGTTTCTCTGCTCTGCTCTGTCGACGGATCGGTGCTCGACAGAGCGACGCGGCGCAAGGGGGAATCGAACCCGCGACCTGGGCTCGCGCTCGGCGGCGGTGACCGCTGTGGTAGGCTTGGGCTAGGTGGCAGGGAAGCGGACGGAGCCTAGATGGGGCTTACGTGATGCTACGGCGAGGAGAAAGATCGCGACGCCGGCGCACAGAGGGTGCTCGGCGGTTGGTCCCGCGAATCTAAGGCGGCACGGCGAAGGGGACCATGTCAGGGAGGAACAGGGGCTCACCGAGAGGGTGCTGGCGGCGTCGGACGGCTTGGGACGCTGGCGATCGGCGGGGAAGCAGACGTACTGGCGGCTAGGGTTGCGTCGGGGCGACGGTGTGCAGCTTGGCCTGGGGCTCCTCCTCCGCGTCGGCGCGTCCAGGGCGAAGCAGGGGACAGCTACGGGTCTTCCAGACCACCTCCACGACGTGTGGAACGGCTGGAGCGTCGGGACGGAGTAGAGGCCGACGTTGACCGGCGTTTGGGGGGTAGACGGTGGCGGTGGAGAAAGAGGGAGAGAGGGGAGGCTATGGGGCGGATCTAGGCGAGCAGAGGAGCGTCGGGACGGAGTAGATAGGGACGGGGGAGGGAGGTGGTGCCGTGGGCGCGGGGTAGATGGATAAAGGTGGCTCGGTGCCACCTTTCCTCCTCCTCTCACGTGCAGGCGCGGGCAGGGGCAGGTACAGGGCAGGTGGGAGGCTTCCAGGGGGGCCAGGGTGATGCCAAGGAGGCAGGGGCAGGCTCGGGCTAGAGGGGCCCCTAGGGCAGAGAGAGAGCTAGAGAGAGAGAGGTGAGGCTCGGGTAGGGCTAGGTTTGGAGCTAGGGTAGGGTTTGGGGTAGCTAGGGTTGGGGTGGTCAGGTGGGGCGAGCTGGGTGGGGCCAGCTAGGAGGGACTCGGCAAGGAGAGACCAAGGGAGGTTAGGTGTAGAGAGGGACTAGGGTTTTAGCTAGGGTAGGGTATGGGGTTATGGTGATGAAGGGGTAGGGTTAGATGGGTAGGTGATGGGGAGGATCTAGGATAGATGATTAGAGAGAGGGGTGATGGATTAGGGCTTAAGGAGCTTGCATGCTCCACACTTGAACATGCAAGAAATGTGGTAAAAGAGAAAGAGAGGGATGTGGTAAGGTGGTTTAAGCATGATCAAATAAGATCAAGCCAAAAGAAAAGATAGAGGTAGAGATGATCCACTCCAAGAACAAATAAAATCCAAATGACAAGCAAAAGGTGGTGCTTGCATGGGCCATGCAAAATATTTAATGCCATGTTGATACTTGTGAAGACAATATTATCACATGGCATTAAACTTAGGCATTCCCACAAGTGGAATAAAGCCAAGCCAAGAATTTAAAAGAAAGTCCCAAGTGGATTAAATGGAGATGATCATATTTGAATACAAATGGGACATGCTAGTGTGTATGGGCCACTAGATGATTAATAGTCCCAAAAATATTCCAACATGAGCTTCATTCCATAATAATCCATATGGACGCTAGGGAAAAGGGGTCCACTCACAAGGCATGCAAAGGTGGCCATGTGGCTCTCATATATCACTAATGTGAAAACATCATGATGCCAAGATGAGAGCATGTGGAAAAGAATTGGATCCATCCCAACCCACATGAGCTAGAGGCAAAACCCAAATAAAGTGCAAAGCTCACATTTAGTTGGATGGTGGAATTATAAGGTGGTGAAGGAAAGGTGGTGGAGTTAACAAGAGATATGCCCCCAACTCAACTTGGGCATTAAACAATATATCAAGAACCAAATACAATATCAAGAAGCAAATACAATTAACAATGCATATGAGATAAGAACCAGATCAAAAAGGGTTTTATATGATGCTCAAATGCAAGGAGGCATGATGACATGAGCATGATATAATGATGATGCAACAATTATATATTTGAAGTAGCCATTATATTACTAGACCAAGTAGCATTACAATTGTTAGACAATTGGGATGCTACACACAGGCAATCCTGTTAGTTGTAGACTTGTAATCCTAATCAACACACTTCACTAACATCAAACAAACCTGCAACATAATAAGTTACAGCCACAAGGGTCAATACAGTTGAATTGTATTGGCAAGTGATACTATGGTAGCATAGTGGTAACTATCATCTATATGCATTTTGCTAAGTGGAGCTTCGGCTTGCTTTGCTCAAAAGTAGATTTTCCTTATCATTTGAAAACACTAAGTTTTTTTTGTCAAAATCACCCAAGGCATCTCCCAATAGAAAGTGGTGATCCTTTAACCCTTGTTCAACCACAAGTTTTTAACTTAGAAATTGGGATGAGGAGATTCTTGATAGCTTCCATGTCTTGATGCTCAAATTGTCCATTGCCAGGGACATGGCTAAGTACTTAGATTTTACTCTCTCGAGAGGTGGTGCACTTTCCCCACAAGACTCGACATGCATCGATACAAGATCTTTCAGGAGCCTTCCCTTAGACCAGAATGGACGCGTTCCAACCTATCATCCCCTACCACCAACTGTCCATTTGGCTAAGTTATTGCATCTTATATGATCCAGGCAGAGCCCATAATGCCAAGTGGTTGCACTCGATGCTTCTCAACATTTGACATCTCAAATCTCTTTGTTCCTGGGTGGCATTCCACAAGTGAGATACACAAGGTAAACCATAGAAATGGGCCTTGTGTAACCACTCAACACAAACCATTCTTTCCATTCCACCCAGGTGATTCATTCACATAGTTGTTTTATTAAACAAAACACAAGTCCTTGACTTAGGAATATTTCATAGCATGAATATAATCCACCCTTGTTTTCTACTAGCGCAGCTAAGCATGATAGTAGTAGGAATCTTAACTTAGGAAAATTCTACTAAGGTTTCATCTACTAGGTTTTCCCATGGCATATTTTATACTTAGCAAAAATTCCATGCAAGTCGTACTTAGAAATATCACTAATTTATAGTGAAAATAATGGGACAAAAGTATGAAGCACCACTTGCCTTTTTGGTAGAGAATTATAAGTTCACTCCTTGATATTGCAATAGTCACACTCTTCAAATTCCACTACAATTCAATCAAGCAAGCAAATATTCAATCTACCATTCAAGCAATTCATCACATAGAATAATAAAAACAAAGCAATGCATGCAAGCATGCCAAGATTGTTTTATTTTGAAAAGTGGTTTCTAATAGGTTATAAACATTTTAAAACACATATTTGTCATTTATAAAAGTGGCAAGGTCATTTATAAATGTGGCAAAACTATTTGATATTAAGTTAGTGAAAATGGCCATTTAAATCATTCTTGTTTTGCTAGAAATTATTGAAATCAAGGAATATTTCTAGTGTTTACCAAATATATTTTTAACACAAATTTTAGTGTTTTAAGGTCAAGTGTTTAATACTGAAACCATTTGCAAAAGGTTTTACCTATAAACCATTCTTATACCAAAGTGATATTTTATGTTGTTGAAAATGCTTTTTAGAAAAGTAATAATTTATAGGGTTCATCAAATATATTTTTAAATCATAAAACTTGGTGTTTAGGGTCAGAGAGTTTAAATCAAATCATTTTCCAAAGGTTTTACTCAAAAAGCATTTTAAAACATATTCAACAATTTTTATTTAGCTAGAAATGCTTTTATTCAAAGATTTATTCTTTAGCTTCACAAATACACTTTTAAATTCATATTTTCGATTCTATGGTCAGTAGGTTCAAATCCACCCATTTACCAAATATTTTACCTTAAAAATATTCCTAGAATAATTTTTATATTCAAAATATGCCTACACAAGTTTCTGTAAAAACAACCAATTTAACAGAAGCAATTTACTAAACAAAGTACATGCATGGAAATTTTTTGTTTTTTGATTCCATTGATATAAAATTTGCAAAATTTGGACGTGTAGATCAAAACTTATGAATTTTACAATTTTGAACATCTATTAGAATAGTTTCTGTTTTTTTAAAACAAAAGCCTAGCCACGTGGAATGTTTTCATTGGCCCATACCGGTTCGCTCGGATTGGCCTACACGGTGCGTTGAATCTAAAACAAATCGTGCGGCATAGATCAAGGGATACCCCTTCGTTTAAGTTTCTATCATAGTCACTGGATCAACATCCAACGGTTCACAACTACTGGTCATCTTCTGGCGGCGCTGGCGGTGGTGAACAGCGGCGGCGTGCTCGGCCAGTGAGGTTGCCGGCGATACAGGAGGCTAGAGAGAGAGGGGAAGGGCTTACCAAGCTCGCAGGGGTGTGGTGAAGCTCAAGGTCATCGTGGGGAGGCCAGGGGCGCACGGACGGGTTGCTAATCTCTCGCCGGAGTTGCTCCTGGCGACGGGTGCGCTCGGTCATTGTCGAAGGCGACGCTACAGATCATGCGTGAGTGAATGGAGAGCGTCAGGGAATGCGCAATATGATGGAGATCAAGATAGCTTGAGTTAGAACACAAGACGCTAGGGCTCAACGGGGATGTTGCAGATGGCGGTGGCGAGGAGACGTCGTTCTTGTTGAGCTTATAGGGCGCGAGCGGGCAAGCTATGGCTACTGGCAGGTACGCCTGGTGCTGGCAAGCACGCTCGTGAGGTCTGGGAGGCAAGGGGTGATGAGGACTGGCCGGAATCGACCGGAGGAGGTCGTCGGAGTAGTGGTGGTGCATGGAGAAATTCATCCAGCCTAGGGGATCTCTGGCGACGGGGTGTGAGGGGATGGAAGAGGGGAAGGAGGCGTTTAGTAGGGCGTGATCACTGGGCTAAATCAATGCGGCAGTAACGAGTATTGATGCGAGTTTAAATGGGCAGAAACGACCGGCGAGGTCAGCGCGCGGGGTGGAGACGACGACTGACGAGTGGGGTCTGTTTGACAGCGAGAGAGAGAGACGATAGGGTCCAGAAGTCAGCGACTTTGCGGGTTCGTTTGCGAGTAGAAGAAAACGGTTCAGGGGAAAGAGGAGTGGGCTGCGTTGCTGGGCCTGCTGGGCTTCGCTGGTTTGGGCTGCTTCATTTTTTTCCTTCTTCTGTTTATTTTTCTTTTTCTGTTTCTTTATTTCTGTTTTGATTTTATCCAAATGATTTCAAACCTTGTTTGAATTCAAACCTTTTTCAAATGTTCAGTGTATTTCTATACTGTTTTAAATAGTTATTTTAAGTCCAATTTAGAATAATTCTTTTATTCTATTATGGTTTATATTTCATTTAAAATGGGAACTTGTCTTTTATTCAAATAAGATCTTGATTTTATTTTCAAACCTTTATTTGAATTCTAATGTTTCCCCAAACTTTATTCAGTAGGTTTCACTCATTTAATAGGGCAAATAATTCTCTTTGAATTATTTAAAGTATTTTAATATAATTTATTAAACCTTTAAATGGGGCAAATGTCTTTATTCAAATGAAAAAAATATGGCTTTAATTCCATAAATTTTATTTAGATGATTCTTTTATTTCATTTAAAGTTAATTTAAATAACTTTTATTCCACTTGGGCATATTCCAATTATTATTTTCCCATGATTTAATTAATCATTCTTATTAGGGATTTTGTCTTTATTTAATAGAATGGAATTGGGTTAATTCCATATAATTTTATTTGAATATTCTTTAGCCATTTATTTTATTTGGATTTGGATTATATTTATTCCATTTGCTTATGGACTAGGCTAAGTTTTAATTTGGCTTTTAAATGTTCCTTATTTATTTATTTATTTATTTATTTATTTATTTATTTATTTATCTTATAAAATTCATATCTTTTTTATTTATAGATCCAAACTTGGTGATTCAAATTTGTATAATTTTATTTAATATTTGTTTGTCTTTTTAAATCTCTTTAGGATTATTTTCTCACCATTTGGTATGGATTTTAGATAGGGCTCTACTAGCTTTGGAAATTATTTCCTTTCAACTTATTAAATCCATAAGTTTTTATCCATGGTTCCAATTTATGTGAAACCAAACTCTATGGTTTTATAACATTTTTATTTATCATTTTGATCACTTATAAATGCTTTGTTGACAAATTTTTATATGGATCAAATCCATAGTCTTAGAGAGATCTTGGAAATGATTTTCTCCCATTAGGGTTTTAGAGTTTTGGTTTATTTTCCAAGTGTTTAAATTTCAAGATGCATTTATGAAGAACGCATTGCACTTGATTTGCATTTAGTTGGATTCAAATTTTATTCAAAGTTTGTTCAAGATTGTTTTTGATGTTTCCATTTCAAAACCAAAAAGTTTATTTTCACCCTAAATTTCAACAATTATTCATTTTGTTTATTTATTTTTCACATTACAAAATTTGGAAAATTTTGGGATGTGACAGGCTACCACCCTTAAAATAAATCTCGTCCCGAGATTTGGGAAAGATAGAGGTTACAAAATTGTCTTCAAGGCAACTAGGGTACTACCACCCTTAAATTTTTTTCCACTAGATTACATCTTGGCTTGCTTGGGATCTTGATGAAACTTCTCTGGGCAAACATCTGCATTGTAAGATCCCTCCTTTATAAAGGAAAAGGATCCCTGTGATTGCAATGCTATTCCCTGGATCAATGCTAGCATCCACAGTTTAAGATGAAGTACACAGAAACAAAGGTCATTATTACAGTCATTCCAGAGATAACATAGTCTTTACAACTCCATGGCCACAGACCTATTACAAGAGTTTAAATAAGTAAATAGATAAAAGTCTTCATCTTCATGTGCCACAGGAAAACATGTTCAGTGTAGACTCATGACTCCTAATCCTCATCAGAGTAACCTGCAACATCACAAGTTATAGCCACAGTGGGTCAATACATTGGAATAGTATTGGCAAGTGATACCTTAGTATAATTTTGGTGGACTAGATACTATATGCAATTTGGCTAAGTGTAGCTTAGGCTTGCTTTGCTCAAAATAGGTTTTGCCTATTTAGTTGAAAACACAAAGTTTTTCTTTGTCAAAACTTTTTCCAAGGAACCACCAATAGACATTGGAGTCCTTCACCCTTGTTCACCCACAAGTTTTACTTAGAAATTGGGATGAGGAGATTCTTGATAGCTTCCATGTCTTGATGCTCAAATTGTCCTTTTCCAGGGACATGGCTAAGTACTTAGATTCTTCCATCTGCAGAGGTTGTGCACTTTCCCCACAAGTCTTGATTTTCACCAAGACAGGACCTTTCAGAAGCCTTCCCTTAGACCAAATGGACGCGTTCCAACCTATCATCCCACTACCACCAACTGTCCAAATGGCTAAGTTCTAGCAACCTATGTGATCCAGGCAGAGCCCATATTGCCAAGTGGCTGCACTAGAAGCTTCTTAACATTTGGCCTCTAAAATCTCTTTGTTCCTGGGTGGCTTTCCACAAGTGAGATACACAATGTAAACCATAGAAATGGGCCTTGTGTAACCACTCAACATAAACCATTCCTTCCATTCCACCCAGGTGTTTCATTTACTTAGTTGTTTTATTAGGAAAAACACAAGTCCAAAGACTTAGAAATATTTTATCATAGCATTTATATTTCACCACCCTTGGTTGCTACTAGCTAGGCTAAGCATGGCATAGATAAGCATCTTAACTTAGAAATTTCCTAGCAATTCTACAACTACTAGGATTTCCCAACATGGCATATAAGCAAAATATAACATGCAAGACTAGCAAAATATTTCTAATGCTTAGTAGAAAACATAGGGATGAAAATATCATGAAGCACCACTTGCCTTGGTAGTTTGGAGAGTAGCTACACTCCTCACAATCACAATCACTATTGGCACCAAAATCTACACACAAGATCATAGCAACAAATCACATACAAAATATGTACAAACAAAAATATATGAATGCATGCATTATGATATGTGATGATTTTTAAAACCCAAAAAAGCAAGTGTACAGTACTGGTTCATAAACAAGTTCAAAACTTGCCAAACAACATTTATTTAACCCTTAAAACATTTCTCAAACAATTCATATACTCAAAATAGCCCTACACATGTTTCTGTAATTAAAACCATTTTAACATAAGAAAAACATTAAACACATTGCATATTTAGAAAGGGCTTGTTCTCCTGATTTCATTGATATAAAATTTGTCAAATTTGAACATGGGGATCAAAAGTTATGGCTAAAACAATTTCTAACCACTAATAGATTCAAATCTTGTTTTTAAATCTAATCTCTAGCCACGCGTCTTAATCTGATTGGTGCGTACCGGTTCGCTCAGGATCGCGTCTGTGAGCCGTTAGATCTACTTAATCTGCACGGTCCAGATCTACTCATAACGTTTCGATAAGTGATATAATTTCACGCGCTGGATCTAGATCCAACGGTCCTGGATCAAACGACCACAGATGGGCGGCGCTGGCGGTGGCTACTGGCGGCGGCGAGCTCTGTCTACGGCGGCGCGGCGCTATAGGTGGCTCTGGGGTCGTCGGAGATTCTTACTAGAATCGTGGTGGTGCACTGATGCTCAACCTGGCAACGGCTTGGCAAGGGGCGCACGGACACAGCTGCACGGGCTCGTCGGAGTTACTGGCTGCGTCAGGCTCGGGTGGACGACGACGTTGGCGATGCTCCTGGTCACCCTAGCATGAACAAACGGCATCAGGAGATGCGCAAGACTACGGCGAACACGTTCGTGTGAATCAGAGGCGAAGGGGAACAAGGGGCTCACTGAATTTAATCGCCGGAGTTGAGGACGTCGTCGGAACCTTGCTGTGCTTGACGAAGACGATGACCTGGGGCGGTATAGGAGGAACCAATGGTGTCAGAAGGTGCGCAAGGAAGTGGCGAAGCTGTCTGCAAGAACTAGAGAAGAAGGGGCGCACGGGGCTCACCGGGATTGGTCGCCGGAGTGAGCTCTGTCTGCGGCGGTGCGAGGATGATTGCGGGCAGCCTGGGGACGCTCTGTGTTCGGAGTCTGGGGGGAAATGGAGAGGGGGCAGAGGGGGTTTAAATAGCATGGTCGCGAGCGAGAGTTACTCCGGCATTCAACATGAATTGACGCCGCGAATCAATACAGGGAACAGCCGGCGTGATTTGGGGAAGAACACGTCGCGGGGTGGAGACGACGACGCCGTGTGGGCCGCGGCTGTCAGCGAGAGAAACAGAGAGGGGTGGGTCCTGTCTGTCAGTCACTCAGCGGGTGCGGGTGTGGGTAAAGAAAAACGGTTCGCGGGGTGGTTTGCTGGACTTAGTTGGGCCAGATTCGCCTGTTAGCTTATTTTTTTCCCTTTTAACCTTTTTCTGTTTGATTTTTCTGAAATGATTTTCAACTCCAAATCAAATGAGTTTGAATTCAAATCTTCCCTAGGTTTTTATACTGCAAACCTTGCACTCAAATGTGTGTCAAACACTACTGTTTATTCAAAACACTTTGACCAAATGAAAAATAAAAATAAAACCAAGCCTTTATGTGATATATTCAATAGGCATAATATTGGTTTTATTTACTCCTTTTGTTTTGAAAACTTTGCTCGAGCTTTTGAAGGTGCCTAGGTTTGAATTCAAACCTTATTGAACAAAACAAAGTACTCTCCTCATTGGAAGATAGCATTAAGGCTAGAGCAAACTTACATGAAATAATAAGAATATATACTTCTTTTTTGAAATGATTTGTTTGAAATGAAATTCATATGATCATGGATGCATGGATGATATGCATGAGTTTGAAACATGATTTTACGGATGTTACATGCATAGTGTCCTTTGTTTCCACACTTGAAACATGCGACAAGGCTGAGATCCTTCATAGATTTGTTTGTCTTGTACTTCATCTTTTCTGGACAATTGCTTGCATAATGTCCTTGATCACCACAATTGTAATATGTGACAAGGTTGAGTTATTAACGTATCTTCTGTGGACAAGTTGATATATAATGGCCTAGCTCCTTGCAGTTGTTTCACCACACTCGACTAATTTCCTTATACTTCTTCTTCTTCTCTGGACATTCATTGGCATAGTGTCCCATCTATTTGCAATTGCAACATTGCACTTGGTTTTTGTCCTTCTTCTTCTTGGGTTTCTCCAAAGCTAGGAGTTCTTCTAGTTCATGCTCTTCATATCTCACCTCAAAGGTGGGAAAGTCTCCTGGTTTCCTTAATCGTTTCCTTGGATAATACCTATGTTCCCTCTTTTGTCCATCAATGTGAGTCATAGTGCATGGAGGTGCAAGCTGAGATTTTCCTTTGTATTCATCCTTCTTGGTAGAAGTTGTTTCCTCATGGAGGTCTCCAAACTTTTGATGCACTCCACCTTGTTTCCTTTGTTGAACTATAGAATAGACGGGGCATTGGATAGGCACATGATTATTTCCTTCACATAGGAAACAAGTAGCTTGTGATGTGGGGCATTGTTTGGTTGGATGTTTCTCTTCACAATTAGGGCATTGATCCTCATGCTCTTTGGAAGTGTGATCCATGTCTCCACAAATACTGCAAGCTTGAGTTCCTTCTATAATATCATCCTTGACATCATTGTTGTCACAATCTCCTTGGGGAGAGTTTCTTATCATGTTGATCATTTTATTGTTCATCCTTTGCAACAATTGGGATTGGGTTTCCAAAAACTTTTGCATGGTTGGGTCTAACTCATTGTTGTTGGCTAAAAACTGAGTTGTCACTTGAGTCAATTGGGTTTGGGTTGCTATGAGTTGTTCTCTCATGTGCATCTCTTGGTTGTTGCTGTCATCATTCTTGATGTTGTAATCTCTTGGGCAAGTCATCTGTTTGGGTTGGATTGGGATTAGAATAGATAAAAGATTTCTATAGGAGAAATATAATCACACATTACAGTCCACACAAACAAATGTGCAAGCAATCACAAACAAACATTCCGCTCAAACAACAAGTTTCAAGCACACTTTTAGGAAACAAAATATTTTTGCTACACCACATAAGTTGGTGTGTTTGATTTAATCTAAATATGGTGGTCCAACTATATGGTTCACTTGAGATCATTCCATCCTTCTTAGTTGATTTTTGAGATCATGGCTCCCTTGGAAAAATTCTTGTATCTTGGTCACAAAGCTTCAAAAGTGATAATGGTTCTTCTAAGTTGTGTTTCCTTAGTCTTCAAGTCTTGAGTAATACTTCTTGTCTCACTTGTAGTCCTTAGTGATGTCCAATTTGAAGTCCTTGGTGAAACTAAAGCTGAAGTCATTGGTGATGTTGATGTTGAATTCATTGAGTTGGTGAAGTCCTTTGCTCAAGTTGATGTCTTTGTTCATAAAGTTTGAAAAGGAAGGGATGTAGAATCAAAACTAAAAAGGTTGAGGAAAGAGTTTACAAGATTGTTTGTAAATAAGTTTTGGAACAAATACAACTCCTATTTTTCTAAGGGGTTTTGTCAAATCCTAGGGTTACAATCCTACAGGCAACACAGTGCTCTGATACCATCTGTAAGAGGTCCCAACCTTTAATAAGGTAGAGATCTCTGTGTTTACAATGCTAGTCCCTGGATCAATAGCTAGCATCCACAATTAAGATGTAATATCAAGAAACAAAGGTCATAGTACAACTTTATAACCAGGAATAAATTAATTCATTACATCTTACATAGCTCATTTGGCTATCTCATTACAATGCATCAGAAATAACTAAAGCATGGAGTCCTTCATCTTCAAAGTGCCACAGGCAATCATGTTGGTTGTAGACTTGTAATCCTAATCAACACACTTCACTAACATCAAACAAACCTGCAACATAATAAGTTACTATGGTAGTATAGTGGTAACTATCATCTATATGCATTTGGCTAAGTGGAGCTTAGGCTTTCTTTGCTCAAAAATAGATTTTCCTTATCATTTGAAAACACTAAGTTTTTGTTTGTCAAAATCACCCAAGGCATCTCCCAATAGAAATTGGTGATCCTTTAACCCTTGTTCAACCACAAGTTTTTAACTTAGAAATTGGGATGAGGAGATTCTTTATAGCTTCCATGTCTTGATGCTCAAATTGTCCATTGCCAGGGACATGGCTAAGTACTTAGATTTTACTCTCTCGAGAGGTGGTGCACTTTCCCCACAAGACTCGACATGCATCGAGACAAGATCTTTCAGAAGCCTTCCCTTAGACCAGAATGGACGCGTTCCAACCTATCATCCGCTACCACCAACTGTCCATTTGGCTAAGTTATTGCAACTTATATGATCCAGACAGAGCCCATAATGCCAAGTGACTACACTTGAAGCTTCTCAACATTTGACATCTCAAATCTCTTTGTTCCTGGGTGGCATTCCAAAAGTGAGATACACAAGGTAAACCATAGAAATGGGCCTTGTGTAACCACTCAACACAAACCATTCTTTCCATTCCACCCAGGTGATTCATTAACATAGTTTTTTTATTAAACAAAACACAAGTCCTTGACTTAGGAATATTTCATAGCATGAATATAATCCACCCTTGTTTTCTACTAGCTAAGCTAAGCATGATAGTAGTAGGAATCTTAACTTAGGAAAATTCTACTAAGGTTTCATCTACTAGGTTTTCCGATGGCATAGTTTATACTTAGCAAAAATTCCATGCAAGTCCTACTTAGAAATATCACTAATGCATAGTGAAAATAATGGGACAAAAGTATGAAGCACCACTTGCCTTTTTGGTAGAGAATTATAAGTTCACTCCTTGATCTTGCAATAGTCACACTCTTCAAATTCCACTACAATTCAATCAAGCAAGCAGATATTCAATCTACCATTCAAGCAATTCATCACATAGAATAATAAAAACAAATCAATGCATGCAAGCATGCCAAGATTGTTTTATTTTAAAAAGTGGTTTCTAATAGGTTATAAAAAATTTAAAACACATATTTGTCATTTATAAAAGTGGCAAGGTCATTTATAAATGTGGCAAAACTATTTGATATTAAGTTAGTGAAAATGGCCATTTAAATCATTCTTGTTTTGCTAGAAATGATTTAAATCAAGGAATATTTCTAGTGTTTAGCAAATATATTTTTAACACAAATGTTAGTGTTTTAAGGTCAAGTGTTTAATACTAAAACTATTTGCAAAAGGTTTCTATAAACCATTCTTATACCAAAGTGATATTTTATGTTGTTGAAAATGCTTTTTAGAAAAGTAATAATTTATAGTGTTCATCAAATATATTTTTAAATCATAAAACTTGGTGTTTAGGGTCAGAGAGTTTAAATCAAATCATTTTCCAAAGGTTTTACTCAACAAGCATTTTAAAACATATTCAACAATTTTTATTTAGCTAGAAATGCTTTTATTCAAAGATTTATTCTTTAGCTTCACAAATACACTTTTAAATCCATATGTTTGTTTCTATGGTCAGTAGGTTCAAATCCACCCATTTACCAAATATTTTACCTTAAAAATATTCCTAGAATAATTTTTATATTCAAAATATGCCTATACAAGTTTCTGTAAAAACAACCAATTTAACAAAAGCAATTTACTAAAAAAAATTACATTGTTAGAAAGTGTTTGTTTTGCTTATTCCATTGATATAAAATTTTCAAAATTTGGACGTGTGGATCAAA
This sequence comes from Avena sativa, assembly GCA_916181665.1. NCBI lineage: Eukaryota > Viridiplantae > Streptophyta > Magnoliopsida > Poales > Poaceae > Avena > Avena sativa. Next base: position 312,128,421 of record OV702295.1, on the reverse strand, counting down.
AGTTATGAATTTTACAAGTTTGAACATCTATTACAATAGTTTCTGTTTTTTTAAAACAAAAGGCTGGCCACGTGGAATGTTTTCATTGGCTCATACCGTTTCCCTCGGATCGGCCTACATGGTGCGTTGGATCTAAAACAGATTGTTTGGCACAGATCAAGGGATACCCCTTCGTTTAAGTTTCTATCGTAGTCACTGTATCAACATCCAACGGTTCACAGCTACTGGTCATATTCTGGCGGCACTGGTGATGGTGAACGGCAGTGGCACACTCGGCCAATGAGGTTGCCGGTGATACAGGAGGCTAGAGAGAGGGGGGAAGAGTTTACCAAGCTAGAAGGGGTGTGGTGAAGCTCAAGGTCGTCGTGGGGAGGCCAGGGGCGCACGGACGGGTCGCCAATCTCTCGCCGGAGTTGCTACTGGCGATGGGTGCGCTAGGCGTTGTTGAAGGCGACACTAGAGATCATGCGCGAGTGAATGGCGAGCGTCAGGGAATGCGCAACATGATGGAGATCAAGATAGCTTCAGTTAGGGTACAAGGCGCGCATGGGTTCCGATGCTAGGGCTCACCGGGGATTGTCAACACCCGGAATTTTAATCCCAGATGCCTGTTATGCCATACATCGCAATCCCAGGATTACCATTTTTGCGAGACATAACAAATTTGGAAATCACATTACATCATCCATTACACACCATACATAAGGTCTTACACAAATAAGGATCTCATGATCCAGTTCTTAGTACAATTCAGGCAGCAGAATAACGTAATAATAACGGTAGCGTAGGCGAATCCCCATCTTCGGGGTCACAGGCAATGCTGATGATGGGAGATGATCCTAGTTGTCGTAACCTTCCTGTGGTCCATCATCCTGATATTCCTCTTCATAGTATAGACACGGGAATAGCCAGGGACAAAGCCATGAGTACTCTTTAAGTACTCGCAAACTAATACTAACAAGTTATGGGGGGTTTTGTAGTAGGACACTAAGCTCTAGGGTTGTTTTGCAAAAAGCCAGATTTACCTCTACTAAGTTCAGAATCAAAGAAAGCTAGTTGAATTTTTATAACACCTAAGCGGGAACTTGAATTTCATATCACAACCCTGTTGTGGTCAAGTCAAAGTCTCAATTCATATCACAAGTCTTTTTGAAAACATCTGACGGGGGAACAGTATGGCCACTCCAACTGTCCATAACCGCGGACGCGGCTATTCGAATAGTTTGACACTCTGCAGAGATTATACACTTTCACCACAACATTCGATACATCCATCAGGAACAAATCCTGAATTCACCATACTCAGTATGCGGATAATCAATCCTAACCTTTCAATTACACGCCCTAGTATAGGCACCTCTCCTGTGAGTTTGGCCTCCCAACCATGACCAACTATCATCTTGGGTACTGCGCAGGTGGACAAGCTTCACAAGGTAGCCTCAGCTCAGACCTTGGGCGCAAGGGAACTCATACTAAGGTATATAAGTTTCTAGTTAAGCCCTACCCAATTTTCGGGTATTGTGGTTGTACGGTAAAATTGGAATGGTATCGCATCCAGACAACAATCAATTTTATCAAGGGCTAAGGCTCATGCCTCAACATTTTCATCATCAAAATCATTTGGTGCTTGAGAACACATGTCAAAACATTTCAGTAGAATGACTCATCATTCTAAGGTTTTCATAACCATTTTCACCAAGTATTCCCATCTAAAGTTGATCAAGTTTTATGCTTAGCACTAGAATCTACAAGTGGTGGTAAGTACTAATGAGGGGTGGTAAGCAAGTGGAGATTAACTAAGTTCAATCTCATGCCTTAGGATGATATAAATATTTTCTAACTTAGGCCAAATTTTATGCTCTTTATGCTACCTTCAATTATCTTTCTTGAATCTACAAGTTACTAAGTAAACTCTAAGAGAAAGCTTTGATAAAGAAATAAGGTAATCCGCTTGTAAGTAAAACTAGGATGGGATATCAAGTGGTGTAAGCTTGCAAGTAAAACTTGCATGGTTTGGCTTGCTAAGATAGTAGTATAAACTTGCTAAGTTGCAAGTGTTAGCTTGCTAAATCAACCAGTGGTATTAGGCTTGCATAAGTATCAGTATAAGCTTGCCTTGAGCAGAGGAGTGGTTGAAGTTCTCCTCGGCTTCATCCTCGTAGTATCCTCCTTCCTCCTCGTATCCTTGGTCGGTACTAGTGTATATAAATAAATACGAGGTACACAATCACCAAACAATACTTAACTACTTTCAATCATCACACAAGGGTGTACCATAGATGATCTAGCATCATCACTTAACATTACAAGATTAAGGCATTTGTCTTATTCATTTTAATGTGAGAAAAGTAATTTCTACTCATTGAAAAACTAATTAAGATTTAATATTCTCCATACCAAACATGGAATTATGTTGACACATGTCATCACCACATATTTCAGTATGGGAATGTGATTTAAAGTGGTGTCACAATTTTAATAAGGTTTAAACTTTTTATTTTAAATAAAATAAAATGACTAGAAATGCCTATGTGGCATACTTTTATTACTTGGACATTATTTCTGTAGTAAAACCCATATGTTTTTATATATTCTGAAAGGTATGATCGAATGTGATTTTTGAGAGTTGGAATCAACTCAAAAGCTCTTATGGTTGAAATTTGAAAAATGTTTGAATGTAAAAAAGCTTCTGACTTGTTATTTTTACCAAGGTTGATCTACAGATCCAAATTATTTGAATCCAACGGGCTTGGATAAAGCTTTTCAGTACCTTTCTAACAAAATTTGTTTCATGCAATTTGGTTCATTAAATCGATCTGGGTTGATTTTTGAAACTAGGTACAGAACTGGGTTTGAATTAAAAAGGAAAAGTGTAAATTCAAACTGTTGGGTCGTGCGGGAGAGGTTAATGGGCCGGCCCAATGTCACTCCACAGCGCGGGGCGCAGCTGACAGGGGGGTTCCACCAGTCAGTGGCTCATAACGTGCAAAGCGGTACGGGGCGGTGTGGTTCGTTGGATTAGAAGGGAGATCGACGGCTGAGGGTCGTCGTCGATGATGAACATGTCACCGGCGAGCTCGAACCCTAGCGGCTCGGTGGGGGTGCACAGGGGGCATACCAGGACTCCAGCGACGACGGCGAGGCGGACAAACGAACGAGTGGTTGACGGCGATCTCAGGGACGGTCGAGGCGGCTCCGGGGGTGGTCGCAATCAATGGCCCCCTTCTCCTCCAGAGACGGCCTGCTCCGGCGCAATTTCGGCGAGCTGCTGCTCCTCGTGCTCCGGCTAGAGGGTGGAACGATCAGTGAGGTGAGGGGAGTGGGATGGTGTGATTCAAATGGCTGGGGGTGGCCTCCTTTTATAGGCTCGACAGCGAGACCGAGAGAGATGGGCAGGCGATGGTGGCAACATGGCTACGGGCTGCTAGCGGCATGGCTGAAGGTGGAGATCGACGCGCGGTCTCCTGGCGATGCACTAGAGCTTAATGCGTGCGTAGGGGCAGTGGCAATCGGTCGGGAACATGCGGTGATCTGTGAGGCAGAGGCGGCGAACTCTGTGGCGAGTGGTGGCTACAGGGTACGGGCGATGAAACGATCATGTCTAGTGGTCTCCTGGGACGGTGGGGTTCATGCTGGTGGGCGGCAAGGGCTCGAGGTGGTCGGGTTGAGTGGGAACGGCGCGTGCACGGTGGTGCGCGTCGGCATGGTCGACAGCGGCGCGGGCACGACATTCTTGGCGGTTCTGGTCTCTTTCCTTAAGTTAGGGCTGGTCAAGAGGGGGCGGTGAGGCATGGGCTACCTCCCAGACAAGGTTGGCACAGCTAGTTCTTCCTCTAGCTTGCTGTCCACACAGAGGTGGCATGGTGAGGCTCGGCCTGCTCACCATTGATGGCAAAGCAAGATCACAGTGGTGCTAGAGGTTTACAATTGAGCTAGATGATCTAGTAAAGACTAGTTGCAACCAGAGAGGGAACAAGTTAGGCCAAATTTACTGCACACTATAGTGTTTATGATTTGTTTGATTTGAATCTGCAAGGTGTTTGATGAAATGGCCGCAAGAAACTTACTTTTGAATTTTGAAAAGATTTTTGGTGGGTGTGCTAGGCATGTGTTGGGGATTCTTTGGATGCTTGGGTTTTGAAAATTGAGCTGGTTTGAGTGGTTTTTGAAATAGTGGGATCTTCCGATATGAGATAGATTCAATTTTAAACTGTCATTTAAACTTAGCATTTGAATGTTTCTGGAAGATCACAAAGTGGTCCTTGGTACCTCATTATGAAAGATCCACCATTGTTTCTGTTAAGTTTTGAGTGCTTGGAATAGCCAAAGTAGGCATGGTAGTTAATTTGGCCAAAGTGACCATTCACTTCATTTGTTTATTTTGAGTTGTTTGTCTTTGGGAAAAGTTTGGGGATTATTTAGATGATGTTTAATTCACCTAAGAATCATTTTACAAGCAAAGAAACACAGAACCATGGCAATTCAAAAGAATCCAAATTTCAAATACACATATATATGAATGGTTTCATAATTTTAGATAAGAAAGTTTTTATTAACCCTAATTTTGATGATTAGTATATGATGATCCATGTTTAATATTTTTGGGATGTTACAAACCTTCCCCCCTTAAACAAAATCTCGTCCTGAGATTTGAAAAAGGACGAAAAAATATTACCTAGGATTTGAAGAGATTGGGAAACTCTGTCCTGATGTGATCCTCGCGCTCCCAAGTAGCTTCTTCTTCCGTGTGGTTGCTCCACTGGATCTTGAGAAACTTGATGCTTCGGGTCCTGGTGGTTCTGAAAGCTTCTTCCAAAATACGGATGGGTACTTCGGGATAGGTTAGGTCATCGTTGATCTCTATGGTCTGATGATCAATGTCCTTGAACACTTCAGTCTTCTCCGGGATTTTGAGGCACTTGCGAAGTAATGAGATATGGAACACATTGTGCACGGCTCAGGTAGTTCCAATTGATACGACACTTCTCCTCGATGGTTCAGAATCCTGAAGGTTCCGATATATCTGGGGGCTAACTTTCCTTTCAGTTGGAAACGCTGCATTCCTTTCAATGGCGACACTTTTAGGTACACAAAATCGCCGAGGTTAAAAGCGAGGTCTCGACGTCTCTTGTCAGCGTAACTCTTCTGCCTCGACTGGGCGGTCTTGAGGTGCTCACGAATCTTGTGAACTTTCTCTTCTGCTTACCGTAGGATGTCGGGTCCGAAAATCTGACTCTCTCCTACTTCCGACCAATTCAAAGGTGTGCTACACTTCCTTTCATACATGAATTCAAATGGGGCCATTTGCAAACTAGCTTGGTAACTGTTGTTGTATGAAAATTCTGCGAACGGCAGATAGTCTTCCCATTTTGATCCATACTCTAACACACATGCTCTCAACATGTCTTCGAGTATTTGATTTACTCGCTCTATTTGTCCATCGGTCTGAGGGTGATAAGCTGTGCTGAAATCTAGTCGGGTTCCTAAACCTTCTTGGACTTTCTTCTAGAATCTTGAGGTAAACTGAGTTCCTCGATCCGATACGATGTTCTTGGGGACTCCATGCAAACTGACGATTCTAGCGATGTACAACTCTGCTAGCTTCGAACTCTGATATGTGGTCTTGACTGGTAAGAAATGGGCTACTTTGGACAATCTGTCAATTATGACCCTGATAGAGTCATTTCCCCTACTAGAAGTAGGCAGTCCGGTGATAAAGTCCATTCCAACGGTATCCCATTTCCATTCTGGAATCTGTAGAGGAAGCAACAATCCAGCGGGTCTTTGATGTCCCGCCTTGACTCTCTGACATATATCACACTTGGTGATATATATTCCGATTTCTCTCTTCATCTTATGCCACCAAAATTGTTCCTTCAAATCCTGATACATCTTTGTTCCTCCGGGGTGGATAGAATAAAGAGTATCATGATCTTCCTTCAGAATAACTTCTTTCAACTCTGAATCTTCTGGTACACAAAGGCGTCCTTTGTACCATAGAACTCCTTCTTCATCTTCGGTGAATCCGGGTACTTTGCCTGTACCGATACGGTGTTTGATTCCGTCGATACTAGCATTTCCTTTCTGCGCCTCTTTGATCTGACTGATCAAAGTGGGTTGAAGTTCTATGCTAGCCAAAAATCCTTCACTTACTAATTCCATTCTAAAATCTTCCATCTCTTTGTGCAAACTTGGTTGCTCGTTCAAAATCATGGAGTTCAAGCGGCATGGCAATCTGCTAAGGCATCTGCTACCACGTTGGCTTTACCGGGGTGATAGTGAATGTCCAGGTCATAATCCTTGATTAGCTCAATCCATCTTCTCTACCTCATATTCAGCTCCTTCTGAGTGAATATATACTTCAGGATCTTGGGATCCGAATAAATCTCACAACGGTTTTCCATCAGGTAATGCCTCCATGTCTTCAGGGCTAGAACTATGGTTGCGAGTTCGAGGTCATGGGTTGGATAGTTTTGTTCATGTTGTTTCAGTTGTCGAGATAGATAAGATATAACTTTGCTTTCTTGCATTAGCACACATCCGAAGACCGATCTTGGATGTGTCACAATATATGTCAAAGGGCTTCGTGATATCCGACATGATTAAGATTGGGGCTGAAATCAATCTTCTCTTGAGTTCTTGAAAACTCGCTTCACATTTGTCCGTCCATTCAAACTTCTTGTCCTTCTTCGGCAATTGGGTCATGGGTCTGGCGATACTAGAGAATCCTTCTACGAACTTGCGGTAGTATCCCGCCAATACGAGAAATGCACGAACTTGAGTTTGAGTGGTTGGGGCTTGCTAATCTTCGACGTCTTTCACCTTTGCAGGGTCAACGGCAATTCCTCCGACTGATACAATGTGGCCGAGAAATCCTACCTCATGTAACCAGAATTCACAATTGCTAAACTTGGCATACAATTGATGCTCTCTAAGGGTTCCATGAATGGTCCTTAGGTGTAGCTCATGTTCTTCTTCTGATTTGGAATAAATCAGAATGTCGTCGATGAAAACAATGACAAACTTAATCAGGAAGTCCATAAAAATCGTATTCATGAGATTCATGAAATAAGCGGGGGCATTGGTTAATCCAAAAGACATGACGGTATACTCGTATAATCCATATCTGGTGGTAAAGGCAGTCTTGGGAATATCCTCTGCGCGAATCTTGAGTTGATGATAGCCATTTCTAAGATCAATCTTAGAAAACACTTTGGCACCCGTCAACTGGTCAAATAGATCTTCTATCTTGGGAAATGGGTACTTGTTCTTAACAGTGACATCATTCAACTTCCGATAATCCGTACACAAACGGTTACCTCCATCTTTCTTGTCCACGAACAAGACAGGTGATCTCCATGGTGACGCACTTGGTTGAATCAATCCAATTTCCAACATGGCATCCAGTTGCTTCTTCAGTTCTGCTAGTTCCGATGGGTTCATACTATATGGTCTCTGGGCTATGGGTCTTGTTCCAAGGATTAATTCAATGATAAACTCGATATCCCGATCTCGGGGCATACCGGGAAAAACATCTGGAAATACATCGGGGTATTCATAGACTATCCGGACTTGGTCAATGGTAGGTTGGGCTATACTCTTGTTGCACTTTAATTGACGAGGTAAGGTTTCAGATACATGCTCGACTGATATTCCGGCTGTACTGGTCATGGTTATGGCTTTCTTCGCACAGTCAATTAATCCTTTATGTTTGGACATCCAATCCATCCCTAGTAATACTTCCAAACCTTTAGTTCCGAGTACTATCAGATTAGCATAAAAATCAATGCCATGGATTCGGATAGGGACAGCTTTGCAAATTTGCCTAACTTTGGTGGTTGAACCGGGGATTTGAACAATCATAACATGCTTCAGTTTGGTTGGTTGAATCTTACTAGTGCATGCAAATTCTTTGGTGACAAATGAATGCGATGCACCAGAATCAAACAACACTCTAGCAAGTACTGAATTAACAGAAAACATACACAGCATGACATCTGGTGCTTCCTAGGATTCTTCAGCATGCATGAGAAAAAAACAGCCGTTGCGGTTGAGAGAGTTCCCTGGGGCAAACCATCTTCCGGGCTGAACACGACGCTGTTGCTGAGCTAGGGCATTTGCATTGGGGGTTGTGGCATTCTTCTTGGGGCACTCATTGGAGTAGTGACCCTTATTTGCACAGTCATAACAAGTCACTTGCGACTTGTCCTTTGCTGCAACATGCACAACATTACTTCCAGTCCTCGGGGCAGTGTTGGTGTTGCTGGCAGCATTGTTGTTATTGAACTTGGATGGTGCACGGTTGAAATTGCCAGAGTTGCTGAGGTTGTTGTGATTTCCTCCGGGCCTTGAGTTTCCACGGTTGGGATATGTCGGACAGTTCATCGGGGGTCTGTTGGTTCTCGGGGCAAATCCTGGAGATGGGTTAGGGCGATACTTTGGTGTCTGGTGGGTTCCTGGTTGATGCATCATGCGATGCTTGCGGTTCTCATTGTCTTGGTTGACCTTTCCTTCCATCTGAATGGCAGAGTCGACTAGAGCTTCAATATCAGCAAAGGGGATATTGACTAACACAGTCTGCATCTCATCATGCAAACCATTCAAGAATCTTTCTTTCTTCTTGGCTTCAGTGTCGATCTCATCCGGGGCATACCTAGCTAATGACAATAATTTGTCACGGTATTCCACTACGGTCATCCTTCCTTGCTTCAGTTCTCTGAATTGATCTCTCATCCTCTTGATCAAACCTGGTGGCACATGGATTCTGCTGAACTTGACCTTGAATTCCTCCCAGGTCATCATCTGTCCTCCGGTCATTGCACGAACGCTATTCCACCATGCTCTTGCATCTCCGGCTAGATAGTGGGTGGCGAACAGAACTTTCTCGTTGGCTTCCACTCCGGCAACTTCCAGGTTGTTTTCCATGGTTTGTAGCAAATCATCTACATCTAGGGGATCTTCTGACTTAGTGAAAACAGGTGGGTTGGTGTTCTGGAAATTCTTGAACTTAGATCCATGGTTGTCCTGATTTCCTTGGCCTTGATTGTTGTGGGCCAGCTGAGCTATCTGCTGAATGGTAGCTAAGTTGGCTTGACGTTCTGCTCTTTCAGCTTCGCGGTCAGAAACCAACATTTGCAGGATCTGCAACATCGGGTCCAGGGATGAACCACTTCCTCCGCGAGGCATCTGAAGATTGAGATAGATCATGAGAAAAGAGGGAAATTTCTAAGGCTCCGGGACTTTGAAAAGTTTTTTTTAAAGTTTGACTCGGATTTTCTAGCAACTTGCTTTTCATTCATTCATTCATAGCACACGGTACAACACACACCACAACAAAGGAAAACAGATGGTTTTAAGAACCATTCTTGAAACTATGATATAGTGGGACTGAATACAACTCACTAAGGCTAGTGCTAAAGTGCTACTACTCCTCGGAGTCGGTGTAATCGTCATCCTCATCATTGTCATCGATGAAGGCGAAGTCGTCCTCATCGGTGAAGAAGTCCATGGCCTGATCCTCCATAAAGTCATCATCATCGCTGAGATAGGAGTAGGGATCTCCACGAAGATCTTCTCTGGCATTCTGGCATTCTCCCTTTCCTCCAACTGGATGTCTCTCTCGTGGATGGTCTCCTCCAAATCTGAGATACGGTGGCGAAGAGGGAAATGATGCGCTCCTTCTTGTCAAGCTGACGGCGATGAGACTTGCGATCCTTCGCTAGCATGGCGATGGACTGATCCTTCGTCTTGATGATGGTGGACTTGTGGTTGGAGTAATCATGGGCATTGTCCAACTCCTACTGACGATCATACATCATGAATCTAAGGTGGTCCAACTGAGTCTTCAGCTCGGGGTGATGTGGGGCTTCTAGTGGCTGTCCCATGGCATCACTCCTTTGGTAAAACTCAAAGCGGGTACCCTTGATCTGATTGATACTCTGCCCACATAGACGGGCAAGAGCTTCCTGCATGGCCCTGACAAGTCCATCTAGCCAGTTGTTCTCTCTTAAGGTAAACTGAATTCCCTCTGTAGTGGGAGGTTCAATCTTTCCTCTGAGACTTGCAACAACTATCCACTACAGATCTTCTTCTCCTTGATCATTGAGCTGAGCTCCGAAGAACTCGGGGTGCGGACGCTCCAGAAGTTCCGAAAGCTGGTCCAAGTCACGCTTAAAGATGAGTTCTCCTCCATTCCCCAACTAATAAAACTTGTTGTACTTCACGTCCATCTATAAGAATATAGGATGAGTAAGTTAGTAGAGTGATCAATTGTGTCAAATTTTATGTATTTTGTAAGAGTTTTTGAGGAACATGAGTTTTCATGAAAGAATCAAAGTGATAAGAATGGGAATAAGTTTTTGTAAATACTCACTTCCTTTGGTTTTGAAACTATGTTTCTGATTCAAACGTCCATTCTAACTAGGGTCTCCTATGGTCAGGATGGCTCTGATACCAAGTTGTCAACACCCGGATTTTTAATCGCAGATGCTTGTTATGCCATACATCGCAATCCCAGGATTACCATTTTTGCGAGACATAACAGATTTGGATATCACAATACATCATCCATTAAGAACCATACATAAGGTCTTACACAAATAAGGATCTCATGATCCAGTTCTTAGTACAATTCAAGCAGCGGAATAACATAATAATAACGGTAGCGTAGGCGAAGCTCCATCTTCGGGGTCACAGGCAATGCTGAAGATGGGAGATGATCCTAGTTATCGTAACCTTCCTGCGGTCCATCATCCTGATACTCCTCTTCATAGTCTGGCCACGGGAATAGCCAGGGACAAAGCCATGAGTACTCTTTAAGTACTCGCAAACTAATACTAACAGTTAAGGGGGTTTTGTAGTAGGAAACTAAGCTCTAGGGTTGTTTTGCAAAAAGCAAGATTTACCTCTACTAAGTTCAGAAGCAAAGAAAGCTAGTTGAAGTTTTATAACACCTAAGTGGGAACTTGAATTTCATATCACAACCTTGTTGTGGTCAAGTCAAAGTCTCAATTCATTTCACAAGTCTTTTTAAAAACATTTGACGGGGGAACAATATGGCCACTCCAACTGTCCATAACCGTGGACGCGGCTATTCGAATAGTTTGACTCTTTGCAGAGATTGTACACTTTCACCACAACATTCGATACATTCATCAGGAACAAATCCTGAATTCAACATACTCAGTATGCGGATAATCAATCCTAACCTTTCAATTACACTCCCTAGTATAGGCACCTCTCCTGTGAGTTTGGCCTCCCAACCATGACCAACTGTCATCTTGGGTACTACACAGGTGGATAATCTTCACAAGGTAGCCTCAGCTCAGACCTTGGCCGCAAGGGAACCCATACTAAGGTATATAAGTTTCCATTCAAGCCCTACCCAATTTTCGGGTATTGTGGTTGTACGGTAAAATTGGAATGGTATCGCATCTAGACAACCATCAGTTTTATCAAGGGCTAAGGCTCATGCCTCAACATTTTCATCATCAAAATCATCTGGTGTTTGAGAACACATGTCAAAACATTTCAGTAGAATGACTCATCATTCTAAGGTTTTCATAACCATTTTCACCAAGTATTCCCATCTAAAGTTGATCAAGTTTTATGCTTAGCACTAGCATCTACAAGTGGGCGTAAGTACTAATGAGGGGTGGTAAGCAAGTGGAGATTAACTAAGTTCAATCTCATGCCTTAGGATGATATAAAGATTTTCTAACTTAGGCCAAATTTTATGCTCTTTATGCTACCTTCAATTATCTTTCTAGAATCTAAAAGTTACTAAGTAAACTCTAAGAGAAAGCTTTGATAAAGAGATAAGGTAATCCGCTTGTAAGTAAAACTAGGATGGGATATCAAGTGGTGTAAGCTTGCAAGTAAAACTTGCACGGTTTGGCTTGCTAAGATAGTAGTATAAACTTGCTAAGTTGCAAGTGTTAGCTTGCTAAATCAACCAGTGGTATTAGGCTTGCATAAGTATCAATATAAGCTTGCCATGAGTAGAGCAGTGGTTGAAGTTCTCTTCGGCTTCTTCCTCGTAGTATCCTCCTTCCTCCTTGTATCCTTGGTCGGTACTAGCGTCTATAAATAAATACGAGGTACACAATCACCAAACAATACTTAACTACTTTCAATCATCACACAAGCGTGTATCATAGATGATCTAGCATCATCACTTAACATTACAAGATTAAGGCATTTGTCTTATTCATTTTAATGTGAGAAAAGTAATTTCTACTCATTGAAAAACTAATTAAGATTTAATATTCTCCATACCAAACATGGAATTATGTTGACACATTTCATCACCACATATTTCAGTATGGGAATGTGATTTAAAGTGGTGTCACAATTTTAATAAGGTTTAACCTTTTTATTTTAAATAAAATAAAATGACTAGAAATGCCTATGTGGCATTCTTTTATTACTTGGACATTATTTCTTTAGTGAAACCCATATGTTTTTATATATTCTGAAAGGTATGATCAAATGTGATTTTTGAGAGTTGGAATCAACTCAAAAGCTCTTATGGTTGAAATTTGAAAAATGTTTGAATGCAGAAAAGCTTCTGATTTATTATCTTTACCAAGGTTGATCTCGAGATCCAAATGATTTGAATCCAACGGGTTTGGATTAAGCTTTTTAGTACCTTTCTAAAAAATTGGTTTCATGCAATTTGGTTCATTAAATTGAGTTGGGTTGATTTTTGAAACTAGGTATAGAACTGGGTTTGAATTAAAAAGGAAAAGTCTAAATTCAAACTGTTGGGCCGCGCAGGAGAGGTTAATGGGCCGGCCCAGTGTCACTCAGTAGCACGGGGCACAGCTGACAGGGGGGTTCCACCAGTCAGTGGCTCATAACGTACGAAGCGGTACAGGGCGGTGTGGTTCGTTGGATTAGAAGGGAGATCGACGGCTGAGGGTCGTCGTCGACGATGAACATGTCACCGGCGAGCTCGAACCCTAGTGGCTCGGTGGAGGTGCACAGGAGGCATATCAGGGCTCCAGCGACGACGACGAGGCGGGCAAACGAATGAGTGGTCGACGGCGATCTCAGGGATGGTCGAGGCGGCTTCGGGGGTGCTCGCAATCAACGGCCCTTCTCCTCCAGAGGCGGCCTGCTCCGGCGCAATTCCGGCAAGCTACTGCTCCTCGTGCTCCGGCTAGAGGGTGGAACGATCAGTGAGGTGAGGGGAGTGGGATGGTGTGCTTCAAATGGCTGGGGGTGGCCTCCTTTTATAGGCTCGACGGCAAGACCGAGAGGGATGGGCAGGCGATGGTGGCGACATGGCTATGGGCTGCTAGCGGCATGGCTGAGGGTGGAGATCGACGCGCGGTCTCCTGGTGATGCTCAAGAGCTTAAATGCGTGCATAGGGGCGTTGGGAAGCCGTCGGGAACGTTCGGTGCTCTGCGCGGCAGAGGTGGCGAACTCCGAGGCGAGCGGTGGCTACAGGGTACGGGCGATGAAACGATCATGTCTAGTGGTCTCCTGGGATGGTGGGGTTCATGCTCGCGGGCGGCAAGGGCTCGAGGTGGTCGGGTTGAGTGGGAACAGCGCGTGCACGGTGGTGCACGTCGGCATGGTCGACAGCGTCGCGGGCACGGCGTTCCTGGCAGTTCTGGTCTCTGTCCTTGAGCTAGGGCTTGTCGAGAGCGGGCGGTGAGGCATGGGCTACCTCCCAGACAAGGTTGGCACAGCTAGTTCTTCCTCTAGCTTGATGTCCACACTGTGGTGGCATGGTGAGTCTCGGCCTACTCACCATTGATGGCAAGGCAAGCTCACAGTGGTGCTAGAGGTTTACAATTGAGCTAGATGATCTACTAAAGACTAGTTGCAACCAGAGAGGGAAAAAGTTAGGCCAAATTTACTGCACACTATAGTGTTTGTGATTTGTTTGATTTGAATCTGCAAGGTGTTTGATGAAATGGCCGCAAGAAACTTACTTTTGAATTTTGAAAATATTTTTGGTGGGTGTGCTAGGCATGTGTTGGGGATTCTGTGGATGCTTGGGTTTTGAAAATTGAGCTGGTTTGAGTGGTTTTTGAAATAGTGGGATCTTCCCATATGAGACAGATTCAATTTTAAACTGTCATTTAAACTTAGCATTTGAATGTTTCTGGAAGATCACAAAGTGGGCCTTGGTACCTCATTATGAGTACCATCAAGGGATGCAAAGATCCACCATTTTGTTTTGTTAAGTTTTGAGTGCTTGGAATAGCCAAAGTAGGCATGGTAGTTAATTTGGCCAAAGTGACAATTCACTTCATTTGTTTATTTTGAGTTGTTTGTCTTTGGGAAAAGTTTGGGGATTGTTTAGATGATGTTTAATTCACCTAAGAATCATTTTACAAGCAAAGAAACACAGAACCATGGCAATTCAAAAGAATCCAAATTTCAAATACACATATATATGAATGCTTTCATAATTTTAGATAAGAAAGTTTTTGTTAACCCTAATTTTGATGATTAGTATTTGATGATCCATGTTCAATATATTTGGGATGTTACAGGGATGTTGCAGACGGCGGTGGCGAGGAGAATTCGTTGCTGTCGAGCTTCTAGGGCGCGAGCGGGCAAGCTACGACAAATGGCAGGTACGCCTGGTGCTGGCGAGCATGCTCGTGATGTCTGGGAGGCAAGGGGCGATGATGACTGGCCGGAATCGACCGGAGGAGGTCGTCGGAGCAGTGGTGGTGCGTGGAGATATTCGTCCAGCCTAGGGGCTCTCTGGCGACGGGGTGTGAGGGGAATGTAAGAGGGGAAGGAGGCGTTTAGTAGGGCGTGATCACTGGGCTAAATCAACGCAGCAGTAACGAGTATTGATGCGAGTTTAAATGGGCAGAAACGACCGGCGAGGTCAGCGCGCGGGATGGAGACGATGACTGATGGGTGGGTATGTTTGAGAGAGAGAGAGAGAGAGAGAGAGAGAGATTGAGAGAGAGAGAGAGAGAGAGAGAGAGACGATGGGGTCCAGCGGTCAGCGACTTTGCGGGTTCGTTTGCGAGTAGAAGAAAATGGTTCGGGGGAAAGAGGAGTTGGCTGTGTTGCTGGGCCTGCTAGGCTTAGCTGGGTTGGGTTGCTTCGTTTTTCTCCTTCTTCTGCTTATTTTTTTTTCTGTTTCTTTATTTCTATTTTGATTTTACCCAAATGATTTCAAACCTTGTTTGAATTCAAACCTTTTTCAAATGTTCAGTATATTTCTATACTGTTTTAAATAGTTATTTTAAGTCCAATTTAGAATAATTCTTTTATTCTTTTATGGTTTATATTTCATTTAAAATGGGTACTTGTCTTTTATTCAAATAAGATCTTGATTTTATTTTCAAACCTTTATTTGAATTCTAATGTTTCCCCAAACTTTATTCAGTAGGTTTCACTCATTTAATAGGGCAAATAATTCTCTTTGAATTATTTAAAGTATTTTATTATAATTTATTAATCCTTTAAATGGGGCAAATGTCTTTATTCAAATGAAAAAATATGGCTTTAATTCCATAAATTTTACTTAGATAATTCTTTTATTTCATTTAAAGATAATTTAAATAACTTTTATTCCACTTGGGCATATTCCAATTATTATTTTCCCATGATTTAATTAATCATTCTTATTAAGGATTTTGTCTTTATTTAATAGAATGGAATTGGGTTAATGCCATATAATTTTATTTGAATATTCTTTAGCCATTTATTTTATTTGGATTTGGATTATATTTATTCCATTTGCTTATTGACTAGGCTAAGTTTTAATTTGTCTTTTAAATATTTATTTATTTATTTCTTTATCTTATAAAATTCATATCTTTTTTATTTATAGATCCAAACTTGGTAATTCCAATTTGTATAATTTTATTTAATATTTGTTTGTCTTTTTAAATCTCTTTAGGATTATTTGCTCACCATTTGGTATGGATTTTAGATAGGGCTCTACTAGCTTTGGAAATTATTTCCTTTCAACTTATTAAATCCATAAGTTTTTATCCATGGTTCCAATTTATGTGAAACCAAACTCTATGGTTTTATAACATTTTTATTTATCATTTTTATCACTTATAAATGTTTTGTTGACAAATTTTTATATGGATCAAATCCATAGTCTTAGAGAGATCTTGGAAATGATTTTCTCCCATTAGGGTTTAAGAGTTTTGGTTTATTTGCCAAGTGTTTAAATTTCAAGATGCATTTATGAAGAATGCATTGCACTTGATTTGAATTTAGTTGGATTCAAATTTTATTCAATGTTTGTTCAAGATGGTTTTTGATGTTTCCATTTCAAAACCAAAAAGTTTCTTTTCACCCTAAATTTCAACAATTATTCATTTTGTTTATTTATTTTTCACTTTACAAAATTTGGAAAATTTTGGGATGTGACAGGCCGCTACCTTGATAAGAAGATTAGCCGGGTTATTCGCAGGTGCTTTCTTGATATTCATCTGTATATGTGTGATCCGTTTTTGCGTTGACCTCATATACTATATGTTTTTCAAGTTCTTTTTCTTCATGATTGAATCTCTTTCTATTTACCTTGACTTAATCTCTGCCTCTTTCTCTCTCTCTCCCTCTTTGTGTCTCTGGAAGGTACTTTTATGTCGTTAGAACAACCGGCGGCCTCCTTGTGCTTGGATAGAGGGTTTAGTCGTACAAGACACGGTTGTACAACCCCTTCTTGGGCGCTATCAAGCGACTGAGGGTGCAGATACCGACCGAGCAGGTGGCTTCTGTCGTCTGTCGCTATGACGATGTTCCCGTCGTTGATGGTGTTTACATCAAACCTTGGGAACAACATCATTCGGTGGGAGGATGAGGGCACAGAGGAAGGCAGTCGCCCGAACTTTGGTGAAGGGTGGTACACGCCGAATGACTTTGCGGAACTATGGAGCATGACTTCTTACGCCGGTGATGTTTTCGTCGCAGACAAATACGGGTTTGTCATCTTGACTATGCCTGATGCTGCTCGTGGATATGTCCAGATACAGCGCTCCGCACGGACCCTGAAGATGCATGCCACCGTCGCAGGACCTGTTACGGGCTGCCGGTACCCAGAGAATCATTTTTACCTCGTCGAGACTGACGGGGAGTTGTTGTTCATTGTGAGTGGACCGGTCTATGGCGGCAGGCCCGTTGTTTACCGGGTTGATACACAGAACCGTGGCCTTCAGCCGGTCAGAGGCATCGACAGCCATGCTCTCTTTGTTGCTGATAATCGGTGCATCTGCGTTACACCGCCAGGGTACCCACGGTGTAGGCCGGCAACATCTACTATCCGGACCTATGCCAGATTAAATCTTACAACTTTGAGGCTCTTGTGTGGGAAGAGGAGCCAAGGGTTGACCATGGGTATGGAGTAGGAGGATTATGGATCAATGACCGTCCATTCGAACTCAATCCATTGTTGGCGGAGTATCGCAGAATCGTCGAGCATTCTGAACTACAGATGGTGCCGCCTTATGGCGAGTATGGTACCACCCACTATGATTACTACGATGGCTACCCTTTAGATTAGTTTGATGGATCATGTTGGTCTTGTCCTGTTGTATTCTTTGTCGTCTGTGAATTATATGCAAGTGCAAGTTGTATGGTGTGCCTATAATACAATGGATGCTCTATGTTTCAAAAATATCATGTGGTGTACCTCTTTCAATTTCGTTGTTTTTCTATGTACATGCAGTAATTCTGAAGCATGCTCACTTTGTAAAAATCCATGCCAACACTGCGTGCGATCTAGACCTATCTGAGCTGTCTAGAAAAACCTTCATCATATTCTTGCTGTATATATGATCCTACCTACTTGATAGATCTAACTATAATTTTGTTATGCCAAGCAATGACACGCACAACTATGGTAGATATGGGCCCATGCCAACATTTTATGGGCTATTGACCTCTATGGGTTGGCTAGAAATACCATCATCAACTTAGTGGTTGTTTGAGTCACTACACTTGACCAACATGATCCCACCCACTTGATAGATTTAGCTATAAGAGTGCTATGTCAAGCCATGATAAACTAGATGATGGTGTTTCTAGTCAACTCATATGGGTCTAGAGCCCAATGCAATGTTGGGATAACATGATCCCACCCACTTTATATATCTAATTATAACACTACTATGCCAAGAGATGATGAATTTTGAATTGTTTCTAAAAATTAGTTGAATTTTGAATCTAAAATAAAAAACTACTACGGAATTAATTATTAAGTTTTTTCATGTAAAATAAATTGGAAAAGATGTTCAGCAAACAAACAACATGCTTGTATATATAAGATGGTAAGTAATTAAATTCGTGCAGAGTTATTCAAAATGCAAAATGTTATTGTGAAAGGATACATATGTCGCCTAGAGGGGTGATAGGCGATTAAGACTTTTCCAAGAGTGGCTCGACAAAGGCGTAATTAAACTAGTGTTTACTTTGTCAAGCACAACCTAAGAACAACTAGGGTTCACCTATGTGCACCAACAACTTATGCTAAGCACTACAAGAAACAATGTGCTAGCAAGATATAGATTACTTCAAGCACGAAGGCTATCACGATGTAAAGTGCATAAGTAAAGAGCTCGGCTATAGAGATAACCGAGGCACGCGGGGACGATGATATTTTACCGAGTTCCTCCCAACATGGAGTATGTCTCGTTTGGAGAGGGGTGGTATCTAATCACCTACGCCACAAAAGGCCTCCCTTATTCTCCGGTGAATCTCACCCCAATGGGATCGATCCACACTTCCACTATCGGTGTACTTGTCGGTGGCAACAGGAACCTCTCACAAGGTTGGGGCACTTCTCTAGAACTTAATTGGAGGCTCCCAACAAACGCCACCAAGGGCACAACGCCACCAAGGCCACAAAACTGTCTACGGTTCCAAGAGCCCAAGAGGGACAAGCTCCAACGAATATCACGAACCAAATCCTCTGAGGAGAACTCAAACCGATGCACCTAATGCAAATGGCAAGAACACCACAAAGATGCTCAAATCCCTCACTCTCGAGTTCCAACAAAGCTACTAAAGCTATTGGTGGAACAAGAGAGGAAGAACACAAAGGGAACACAAAATCCCCCAAAGTCTAGATCCCCAAAGATACACTCAAAAAGAGATGAATCGGTTAGGTCAAAACGTGGGTCTAGATCTCTTCTCTCTTCCACTTAAATATGGGCAAGAATCATCGGAGGGGAAGAGATTAATCAAGATAGAGAATGAGAGAAAGTATAGACAAAGCTTAGACTAATAGAGGAGGAAGAATCAACCTAAACTGAAAATGGGCAAAGGCTTAAATAGCGGCCCCAGAAAATCTGGATGTTGGGGCGTTTTTTGGACTGACCGGTAGTATCGGATCGAACTGGTACTACCGGACTGAACAGACCAAAAACGCCAGGAAGAGGGAGCAGCGCATGCGAGAGGTGGGGCTAAAAGGGGGCCAGCAGGGCATGGGCGTGGGCCAGCAGCGCATGGTGCATGGTGACTTGGCCCAGCGAGCGATGCAGGCGAGCGGGAGTGCGCGTGGCCAGGCAGGCGTGCGGGAAGCAGGGCCACGGTGGGGCCAACAGCGACCGGCCCCAGCGCGCGCGTGGGAATATTCTAGGCAGACGTACGGCAAGCGGAGCGTGGGACCGGGACGGGCGCGACCCACGCGCAAGGCGACAGCGGTCAACGCGGGCGGGAGGCTCGCGCGCGAGATCAAGCACCAGGCAGACGCGCGGGCGATCTGGAATCGCGGCGGTTGCGCGCGAGCGTGCAACGGGCGAGAGCGGGCGCAGCAATAGGGCCAGGTCAACGCAAGAGTTTGAGAGCGGAGGCAGCGAGCGCATGCTAGGAAGCGAGCAGGGCCAGGCGGGAGCTGGGCATACCTAGGCCGGCCGGTAGTATCGGCCCACCCGGTTGGTACTACCGGGCCGGCCGGTAGTGCCGGATCTAACTACCTAACGAGTCAGAAGATAGTTGGGGCGCGCTCAGGTGCGGGCGGTAGTACCGGCGCGTCCGGGCGGTACTACCGCTCGGCCCAGAAAACAGATTTTTCCTTTTCTTTTTAAATAAGACCAGCAGATATTTAAACAATTATAACTTTTGATTGGTAACTCTGATCAACCCGATTCTAATTGCGTTGGAAAAAGGACGACATGAAAATATTGGTTATCACCAAGTGAGAATGTATCAAGTATAATAATATGAGATACCTCACTTGGTGAGAAACCAAAAAACTGCCAAGATTAAAATCGCAACAAGATACAAACAGAAGATCCGGTTTTGATGAACAAGATTTTGTTATGGAGATTACCACAAGCTCTATATCCTCACATGGATAAGACCAAATAACAACAAAATACAATGATGCAAGTATGCAAAGGTTTGAGCTCTCTCCGAACGATGTGATCGAGTTACTCATTCGAGAGCCCCTCTTGATAGTACGGTTATCTATCCTAAACACGGTATCCTACACATAACATGAGACCGGCAAAAGTGAAAACCTATCAAGATTATACCTTTGCCTTGAGCAATCCACTTGAGCTCGATGTAGACGAACTTGACCTTCTCAAGATGGAACGCCTTTCTTGATTCCTCATCATTGATCCATGAACACCGAGGATGGCAAGCATCGACCATGTGAACTTCTAGAGATGGCGCATTTTGAGCTTGCACAACGTATCTTCTTCTCATTTCATCGAACTTGAAGCCAACACATGCTCCAAGCGAGGCCAATGGACAAATCCTACAAGTGCAACTTAATACACACATTAGTCCATAAAGATTGTCATTAATTACCAAAACCACACATGGGGGCCCACATGTTCTTTCATATTGTATTTCAGAAGGGGATGAAAAAATATGCCTACCTACACATTTCGTGCTCAACGGCCTGCATGGAATGTAGACCTCTATGGGCTGGATAGAAACACCTTCACCCTTCACTTTGTTGTGACAACAAAATTAATTAAGTATGAATCTCTAGTTGGTATTGTCATCCTTTCTAATTATTATACATAGCTGATCATATGTTCAAATTATTTAGTTCATTAATCTTGTTTTGATCTCCAATTTGCTCCAAGCGATCTTGTTGTGTTGAATTATTGAGACAGTGTGGACTGTCCAAAATGTACACAATTTGGCAAGAAAAGTTAAGCAAAATATTGGTAAAATATAGTCTATTCAAGAAATATAAGAGAATTGTTTCTAAAAATTAGTTGAATTTTGAATCTAAAATAAAAAACTACTACGGAATTAATTAGTAAGTTTTTTCATGTAAAATTTATTGGAAAAGATGTTCAGCAAACAAACAACAAGCTTGTATATATAAGATGATAAGTAATTAAATTTATGCAGACTTATTCAAAATGCAAAATATTATTGTAGTACACAAGGGAATGAAAAAATATGCCTACCTACACATATCGTGATCAACAGCATGCATACGACTAGAAGACCATTGTTGGCCCAGGATGCAGGAACGCGTAGCGCAAAATTTTCATGTGTAGTCCAACAGACAGATAAGTGATAGCAGCATGTGTGAGGTTGATTTGTTGAGAGAAGCTCATGCCAATGTCATGAATGCGGGGTATATAAGCTGGTCGAATCGTTTCTCGCTCGGCGATGTGGGACTAAACTCCAACCGGTGTCAGTCCTTCCCGCTGCGGTTTTCCGTTGGGCCCGAAAGAGCCCATTATTGTTTGATGCCCGACATTAAGATGGGCATCCTCAATCTACTTGACGCCCGGACGCAACTGTGACGCGGGCGTGGGAGTAGGAGTTGGGCTGGCTTGCTGCCTGCATGCCGAGTCTTACTTTTTTCTTATATCATATATTCCTTTTTATTTTCTATTTAAAAATTTGAACAAAATAGCTATTTTACAATTTTGTATTTTTTCAAATAAATTACATATTCTTGACAGGCAGCATTGGTATAGCATGTGCAAAAAATTTGGGATCATTTGATGAACATCAAAAAATTGAGAAATTTACGAACATCCCTTTTGACCTCAGCTAGGCCTCTTTTTCTACCAATGTGTTTTCTCGACTTTCGTGAAATAACATGGATTTTTTTACACATGCTAACATACACAAACTAAGATACATGTACAAGGTTTCACACAATTTGAATGTTTTTGAATTTTTGGTGGCCGGTCAAATTTAGGCCAAAAATCAAGGTGTCTAGTAAGGATGCCTAGGGGTTAGACCTTTGTGATGTGTGACATGCTCCATGCTGAAACATGGCATACTCTACCTAGAAGCAATTTTTAAATGTGTCTAAAGTTTCACACAATTTTAATTTTTTTTTGAATTTTTGGTCGCCCGGTCAATTTTAAATTTTTGCATGGGCTTTAGACCTCTGTGGGGTGGTTAGAAACACCTTCACCAACCTGTGGTTGTCTGACTCAGCAGTTGGCAAACAAGATCCTACCAACTTGATAGCTCTAACATGATCATCAACTTAGTGGTTGTGTGAGTCACTACACCTGACCAACATGATCCCACCCACTTGATAGATCTAGCTATAAGAGTGCTATGCCAAGCCATAACACACACTTGTGGTAGATGTGGGGCCATGCCAACATTGCATGGGATCTATACCTCTCTGGGTTGGCTAGAAACACCATCATCAACTTAGTGGTTGTGTGAGTCACTACACCTGACCAACATGATCCCACTCACTTGATAGATCTAGCTATAAGAGTGCTATGTCAAGCCATGACACACACTTGTGGAACATGTGGGTCCATGCCAAAATTGCATGGGATCTAGACCTATCTGGGTTGGATAGAAACACATTCACCAACTTGTGGTTGTGTGACTCAGCAGTTGGCCAACATGATCCTACCTACTTGATAGATCTAACTATAATTTTGTTATGCCAAGCCATGATACACACAACTGTGGTAGATGTGGGCCCATGCCAACATTGCATGAGATCTAGACCTCTTTGGGTTGGCTAGGAACACCATCATTAACTTAGTGGTTGTGTGAGTCACTACACCTAACCAACATGAGATCCCACCCACTTGATAGATCTAGCTATAAGAGTGTTATGCCAAGCCATGACACACACATGGGTCTAGAGCGCAATGAATGTTGGGATAACATGATGCCACCCTGTTGATAGATTTTAGTATAACACTACTATGCCAAGACATGATGAGACACAACTGTGGCAAATTTGGGGCCATGCCATGTGCTATAGACCTCTCTAGGTTGGCTATAAACACCATCATCAACTTATTGGTTGTGTGAGTCACTACACCTTACCATCATGATCCCACCCACTTGATAGATCTAAGTATAAGAGTGCTATTCCAAGCCATGACATACACTTGTGGCAGATGTGGGGCCATGCCAACATTGTATGGAATGTAAACCTCTCTGGGCTGGATATAAACACCTTCACCAACTTGTTGTTGTATGAGTCATCACTTGGCCAAAATGATCCTACCTACTTGATAGATCTAAATATATTTTGCTATGCTAAGCCATGACACAAACTTGTGGCAGATGTAGGCACATGCCAACATTGTATGGGCTATAGATCTCTCTAGGTTGGCTAGAAAAACCATCATCAACCTAGTATTTGTGTGCCTCAGCACTTGGAGAACATGATGCCACACTGTTGATAGATCTTATTATAATACTACTATGTCAAGCCATGACACACACAACTGTGACAAATGTGGGGCCATGCCAACATTGCATGGGCTATAGACCTCTCTGGGTTGGCTAGAAACACCATCATCAACTTAGTGATTGTGTGAGTCACTACACTTGACCAACATGATCCCACCCACTTGATATGTCTAAGTATAAGAGTGTTTTTATATACAATTACGACACTTCATTGATAGGTCTAAGTATAAGAGTGTTATGCCAAGCCATGACACACACATGTGACAAATGTAAGGCCATGCCAATATTGCATGGGATGTAGACCTCTCTGGGCTAGACAGAAACACCTTCACCCTTCACTTTCGTGTGATAACAAAGTTAGTTAAGTATGAATCTCTAGTTGGTATTGTCATCCTTTCTAATTATTCTACATAGCTGATCGTATGTGAAAATTAGGTAGTTCATTAATCTTGTTTTGAGCTCCAATTTGCTCCTAGCGATCTTGTTGTGTTGAATTATTGAGACAATGTGGAGTGTCCAAAATGTACACAATTTGGCAAGAAAAGTTAAGAAAAATATTGGTAAAATATAGTCTATTAATTCAAAAAATATTAGAGAATTGTTTCTAAAAATTAGTTGAATTTTGAATCTAAAATAAAAAAACTACCAAGGAATTAATTAGTAAGTTTTCTCTACTACCTAAAAAGAATATCGGGTTCCGTCGTCGCCAATACGTCGTCGTTTCGTCGCTTCGTCGCTTCCTTCCCGCAAGCCCGCAAGGAAAAAAACACACGACCCCCAGACATCGCCGCTTCGTCCGCCCCTCTGTTCCTCCCCCAAACCACGCGTTCTCACTTCCTCATGACCCCTGCCTCCCTCCCTGGACCGCCCACCAGCGGCGCCCTCCTCTCCAGGACACCAGCGGGGTCCTGCTGACCCCCCGCCTCCGTTCCGACCGGCCACCAGTCGTGCCCTCCTCTCCAAGACATCGGCGCCGCCCCTCCTCTCTAGGCCACCGGTGGTGCCCTCCCTTGCGGCAATCGGTGGAACTCTCTTTCCCGCCCCTCTCCTGCACCCGCCAGTTGCCCGTCCCAAGATCAACAACTTCATGCTCCTCGACGACAGGTCTGGGATGCATAAGCCACCGCCTCCGTTCCTCTCCGCAGCCTTGCACACTGCAAGCGCCACAGCTCAGATGCAGACGACATGCCAGAATTCTACATATTTCAAGCTGGACACCTAAAGAAGGTTCATACCCTCCTCTATATTGGTTAATGTTTGCTTGAGTAGTTCAGTACTTCAGTTTCACTGTAGTTGAGTTGTTTCTGTTATTGCCAATAGAAAGTTCATTAAATCTGTTCACATATTCTTCCATCATGATGAAAACTTCATAACAATGGAAGTCTCACTGCAGTCCTCTTTTTAGTTTGTGTTGTAGTTCTTCTAGAGTAACTCTCACGGATGAGTAAATTCAACAAGGTAGTCAAGTTTCCGGTGGCAATGGAAGTCATGTGGTCAATTAAAATAGTCTTTTTTGTCGCTTCCGACTACAGGCTAAATGCAAATAAATTTTTCCTTGGAAATTCTTCATAGAAGATTATGGATGTGTCATATGTAGTCAAAATAAAGTGGAACCAACATATCATCTGTTCTTTGGTTGTCAATTTTTCCTAGCCTGCTGGACATATATATCATGGAGTGTATGGATGCCAAACGGAGTAGCTTGCCTACTATGAAGGCTTCCTGACACTGTTATTCATTTAAGAAATATGCCAACAAGTGAAACCGATGTTCGCTTTGATGCTGATTGGTGCATAGAATTTGGATTTTACAGCAAGAAGACGTATCATTGTAGAGGATTCCAATTTTGGTGTGTTTTGACCAGAGTTTTGTCCAGTTTATCCATGAGAAGTTAATAATTTACATCTACTTGTAGATGGACTTAACAGGTTCTCTCTTTCACTAAACGTATAATAAGAGCAGTAGTAGGACGCGTAGAGTATAAACATTGCAGAACTGATGAAGTTCTCTTTAGATCATAAGATATGAATTTCTGCAAGCGTTTTATCCACCTTTTTGTGTTCTTGAATGATGCAATCTGAGGATCATTTTCCAAAGGTATCTGAATTAAATTCACCTGCAGTACCCAGTAAAAGTATTAGATGTGCCAGGAAAGGCTGATAACTTCTATCTGAACCTGATGGACCGAGGGGAGGAAAACATGTTGGCAATGGCCATCGGTTCTGATGTATATCTGAAGAAGGAGCACGCCGAGTCAGTGCGGAAGCTGCCGCGATGTGATATAGGGAGTGCTCGCCACACGAGTGTTGCTTGGTCTTGCGATGGCAAAAGCCTAGCTTCTGGATGTGAAGAATCTCAGATTGAAGCCTTGGATATCCATGTGATGCATCGGGTATAAGAATTTTCAGAGTTTAATTTCAGCATAGATTTTGTAATGTTAGTCGCTTTTATAGTTTTCTGTGTAATGTGATTATGGGAGCCAATATTCAAGAAAAAAACCAGTTGTTTCCTTGATATTTTTCTACTCTTAGCTTTGTGGCCAGATTTAGAAAGTGACTGAAAATGGTAGTACCAAATGGACATGATGCTCTGCTACCATGTGCTTTGCAGATAACAACCTTCGAAGGTCAGATTGCCAGAGTGGGAAGTTTCTCTTGGAATGGCCACATTCTGACATCAGGAAGCCGTGACAAATACATAATCAACTATGATGGTATGGATTCCTCCCTTTTTTTGGTTACTAGACTCAATTGTTTAGTTTTACGATCTACTTTTGTAAGGATCTTTTGGTCAGAATATGCTACGTTACCTTCAAAATTCAATGCAAATAGCGACTATACTTTTTGTTGATCCCCGCATGAATATCTTCAATGTGAAAGAAGAAAATACTATTTTTGTCTCATGAATATATTATTTGTTGTAAATCCAGTCAGAGCTGACACGGGTGTGTACCATCTTAAAGGAGACGGATCTGAGGTGTGCTGTCCGAGATGGTCTCCAGATGGAACGCGGCTCACCAGCGGTGCTAACAGCAATGTCGTTTATGTGTGGCATTCCTTAAACATGGGACACACTAGGTTTCTTCACAGATCAGACGGCAGCAGTAAGAGCCCTTGCCTTATTGTTTTTACAAGGTTTGGATGATTGCAGCACATAGGTGATTGTTGTGCGGTAAACAATATATTATATTTTAAAATATGTGATATAAAGGTATTGCTTAGGGTTCTGCAAAAAGTTCAATTTTTGTTCTTAAGTAGTTCAATTCCTTAGACGGATGAGCTCACCTTTTTCTGTCAGCAAAAGATTCAATTCATCCTAGCGGAAAAAATTTACTATGACGCATGCATGGATCGCCAGAATATTCAATTTCTCCTATGCTCAATACTAGCGCATGCATCGCCAGTACCGGTGCTTGTATTGCCAGGATATTCATGTATGTTGTGCTTGCCTGAAAAACTGGTCTGATACTTATAACTAATGAAAGAATATTTTAGAACAATAATACATATGTAAGTGGTATCTCTACTACCTAAAAATAATTGCATGGTTCCGTCGTCCACACAATATGTCACTTTCTTCGTGTATATTGTTGACATTAATTTATCCAGTCACCCATGTTTGATCTTGAGGGGAATTATGTTGGTTTGTGCTTTGTATTCAGCGGCTCTCGTCCAGTTGAGGAATTTACCACAGTGCTTGCCAAGATATATGGGACAGCGATGATGCGTCATTCAATGAAAGTTTTTGAAGCATGCCTTGGCTCGCCCTTCCTTAGGGTGACAATATATGTGAGAAGTTGGTCAGTTACTTATGCACATAGTACAACGAATTAAAGGCATGTCTTATGTATGCTTGATTTCGTATATTAATATCTCTTTTGGTTGGCAAGAATGGATCAGACCTATTTTTATTTGAAGTAACACAACAAATTATGCTTGGTATCATAGTAAATAGCATCTGAGTAGATTGACAACCATGTTGACATAGCACCATTTTTGCTCTCTGACTTTTTTGTTAGTTTAATCTGTGATAAGTATTCTTCATCTTTCCATTTCGATGGGTATCTTATTTACGTTATTAGGGCTATGAAACATGCGTAGATTTAGACTCTCCATACCATGTTCAACAAGATCTTAATTTTATATGTTATTTTGTAGAACCGTCAGATGATAGTCCATGATTATATTTTGAATGAATTTGATGATTGTTCAGTCCATAATATAGTCAGCACGTCATGAGATCACTATGCTATTTTGGTGTCGTTACCTCAATATGTAAGTCGGTCTTTTACAGGACCAGTTCATGTTATTTTCCGCTTTAAGGGAGCTTGGGTGCAAACTCCAGATTACAGAGATACGTTGGTCGAGTGGAATGATAGTTCCTCTATTGCATCAACATTACAAGATACATGGGTGAAACTGAACTCTCTCGGGTTCTCTGAACTCCTAGAGTAAAGAGTCTTTTGGTTCAGTCAATATGTCAAGTATGGTGCTAGAAAATAATAAATGGATGATGTTGTCGTCTATGGTGGCTCTCACTAAAATGGAAATTGTTCTGTGGCGTGCAACACATGATTGCTTAGGTACTGGATTTCAATTGCAGCGCAGAAATATTCCTGATTTCTGTTCATGTTGCTTTTGTCAGGGTTGAAAGAAAAGAGATTTTGGTTCATTTCCTATAAATTTGCTACAGCCGGGAACATACAAATAGCTTGTTTGACATTTATAAACAACGCAGATATGATAATTATGCATCAATGGTTATTGATATGCTAGATAGATTTTCATGTCTCCAAGCAACTATTTTTAGTGATGTATGCTCGAGTCTCAAGTATGCTGATAAAGTTGTCCACCATTATGTAGTTAGGATATAATGTACTTTATGCAGCAGTGGTCGTCTGGTGTCATTCTATGTGAGAATATAGATAAAGTGAGAGCTTTAGAGATGATATTGTTGGCACATTTTTATCAAACAAATTAAAGGAGTGTATATTATGCTTGACCAATGATTCCCTAGCCTGATAGATACCCATGTAGGTTGTGAATCATGTACAAAATATTTAATTTCTTCATCGCGCCGTTGTATGCACGCACATGTGTGTTTCTTGTGCAAGGTATCTGGTCGACCACCATACAATGTACCTCACACCAAAAAGTAAGTACAATTTGTTTATCCAGAAGCAATAAAGCTAATGATTATATTATTATTATGATGGTTAGATATCCCTTTCCCTTCTAGGTTTAGATGTATGCCATGTTTAATTTGGTATATCTTCTCTATTTGTTATTCATTCACATAGAACTTTGTATGGACATTTTGACTTGCTTGTACTTCCTACCTTAAGGCTTACTTTAGCTTCTAATAACATGCATATACTATCATTCAACTTAGAATGTCAATTACAACCATCATTATTTGGTATATTCATATTTTGCCATGCACACATGTTGATTCAGATGCTTGCCTTTTTAGCTAAAGATGTATACCGATGATATCGTGTGCAATAAAAAGTCATGTGTTTGTTGTTGTTTCTACTTGGCACGCAGTTAGTTGAATAGACATTAAGGAGGAACATAAGTACACATTGGGGGGGGGGGGCATAGAAATATACGAGTAATTAAGGTTAGATTGGATTTCAAGTGGGCAAAGAAAAATGATTGTTTTTTCTCGGAGAAGGCAGCCAATCGAGAGATCTACTATGCTCACTATATGAAGTTTAAGCTATGGAAGCGACTACTATGAAAACACCGACACGCAACGGGCGATAGACTACAGTAATGATGTTGGAGTGGGATGACTACAAAGCGCAGTAGCATGTAGAAAACAAAATCGAGGGCCTAGCAATGACACTTGTAGAATAAATAAAACAAGTAAATAATGCTAACTTCTCTTAATAATTCCTTATTTTATTCAATTAATTGTCAACATAGTTTTGTATATGTTATATAATACCTTTGTATTGAAAATTGTCATCCTTGTATCTTTCTCGATGCTTTGCATTTGGTATTTGTGTTCAAGATTCTTGCACTTCTTAAAATCTATTTGGATCCCAAAATTGGGTAGTCCAATATCCACTGGACCCGTGCACCGTCCGTCACATAGTCCAATATCTGCCGGCGCTGTAGGTATCGTTGTATCCCTATCTGACAGGGAACATGGTCTTGCCTGACGGGAATGCCTCGCCGCACCCTGTCCTAGAGGGATAATCGAAAATGACTACGGAGTTGACATCATCACCGGAGATCATGGCGGGCGCTTGAGGAGGACCACGAGTTGGGCCGCTGTCTTGCCGGCATGTCGCAGCCGGACGGGAAGGCATCGCTATGCCCGGTCAGGAAGGAGGGAGGACGGACACGGAGCTCACGCTGACATCACGAAACATGGCGGCGCTCGAGGGCGACGACGAGTTCCAGGCCGCCGTCTCGCCCCAGCCTGACATAAGAAAAACTCGTCAAAACGGATCCTCCCCGTCCGTATTCCCCAGCGATGCGGTTCAGTCAATCCGTAATACCGTATAGTATTAAAAAGTCAGTGATAATTAAACGTGATTTCCGGGCGCGCGGGTTGATCTCCTAACGTGCAGTCGTGAGGACGAAAGTCCAATGTACCTTGGATATCCAACACGTATTAGTATTTGGACTGGATGGATTTGGGTATTAGAATGTTAAACTTGGGCTGGAGCTGGACAGGGCCACATTAAGTGGGCATTAGATGGACATCTTTACGTTTGGATTTGGACTTTGATCCAGTTCCACATTTATATAAGATGGTAAGTAATTAAATTTGTACAGACTTATTTAAAATATAAAATATTATTGTGGTATAGAAGGGAATGAAAAAAATATGCCTACCTAAACATTTCGTGTTCAACGGCCTGCATACGACTAGAAGACCATTATTGGCTCAGGATGCAGGACGCGTAGTGCAAATTTTTCATGTGTAGTCCAACAGGAAGATAAGTGACAGCAGTATGTGTCAGGTTGATTTGTTGAGAAAAGGTTATGCTAATGTCATGAATGCAGGGTAAATAAGCTGGTCGAATCATTTCTCGCTCGGCGATGTGAGACTAAACTCCAACCCGCATCAGTCCTTCCCGCTACGGTTTTCCGTTGGGCCCAAAAGAGCCCATTACTGTTTGATGCCCGGGATTAAGATGGGCCACCCCAATCTACTTGACGTCCGGACGAAGCTGTGACGCGGGCACGGGAGTAGGAGTTGGGCTGGCTTGTTGCCTACACGTCGAGTCTTACTTTTTTTCTTCTATCCTATATTCTTTTTTGTTTTCTATTTAAAAATTTGAACAAAATAGCTATTTTAAAATTTTGTATTTTTTCAAATAAATTACATATTCTTGACAGGCACCATTGGTATAGAATGTGCTAACATTTTGGAATCATTTGATGAACATCGAAAAATTGAGAAATTTATGAACAGCCCTTTTGGTCTCACCTAGGCCTCTTTTCTTAGCAATGTGTTTTTTTGACTCACGTGAAACAGCTTGGATTTTTTTACACATGCTAACATACACAAACTAAGACACATGTTCAAAGTTTCACACAAATTTAGGACAAAAATCAAGGTGTCTAGTAAGGATACCTAGGGGTTAGGGATTTGTGATGTGAGACATGCTCCATGCTGAAACATGGCATCCTCTACCTAGAAGAAATTTTAAATGCGTCCAAGGTTTCACACAATTTTGATTTTTTTTTGAATTTTAGGTGGCCCAATCAAATTTTGAATTTTTGCATGGCTTTAGACCTCTCTGGGATGGCTAGAAACACCTTCACCAACTTGTGATTGTGTAACTCAGCAATTGGACAACATGATCCTACCTACTTGATAGATCTAACTATAATTTTGCTATGCCAAGCCATGACACACACAACTGTGATAGATGTGGGCCCATGCCAACATTGCATTGGATCTAGACCTCTCTAGGTTGGCTATAAACACCATCAACTTAGTGGCTGTGTGAGTCACTGCACCTGACCAACATGATCCCACTCACTTGATAGATCTAGCTATAAGAGTGCTATGCCAAGCCATCACACACACTTTTGGCAGATGTGTGACCATGCCAACATTGCATGGGGTCTAGACCTCTTTGGGCTGGATAGAAACACCTTCACCAACTTGTTTTTGTATGAGTCATCACACGTGACCAACATGATCCTACCTACTTGATAGATCTAACTATAAGAGTGATATGTCAAGCCATGACACACTTGATGATGGTGTTTCTAGTCAACTCATATGGGTCTAGAGCCCAATGCAATGTTGGGATAACATTATCCCACCCACTTGATAGATCTAAGTATAACACTACTATGCCAAGAGATGATGAATTTTGAATTGTTTCTAAAAATTAGTTGAATTTTGAATATAAAATAAAAAACTACTACAGAATTAATTAGTAAGTTTTTCATGTAAAACAAATTGGAAAAGATGTTGCAAACAAACAGCAGGCTTGTATATATAAGATGGTAAGTAATTAAATTCGTGCAGACTTATTCAAAATGCAAAATATTATTGTATTTCAAAAGGGGACGAAAACAATATGCCTACCTACACATTTCATGCTCAACGGCCTACATACGACTAGAAGACCATTGTTGGCCTAGGATGCAGGCCCGCGTAGCGCAAATTTTTCATGTATAATCCAACAGGCAGATAAGTGACAACATTATTTGTCAGGTTGATTTGTTGAGAGAAGCTCATGCGGCTGTTATGAATATAAGGTGGTCGAATCGTTTCTCGCTCGGTGATGTGGGACTAAACTCCAATCCGCGTAAGACCTTCCTGCTACGGTTTTCCGTTGGGCTCGAAAGAGCCCATTACTGTTTGATGCCCGGGATTAAGATGGGCCGCCCCAATCTACTTGACTAACGGACGCAGCCGTGACGCGGGCGCGGGAGTAGGAGTTGGGATGGCTTGTTGCTTGCACGTCGAGTCTTACTTTTTTCTTCTATCCTATATTCCTTTTTATTTTCCATTTAAAAATTTGAACAAAATAGCTATTTTACAATTTTGAATTTTTTCAAATAAATTACATATTCTTGACAGGCACCATTGGTATAGAATGTATAAAATTTTTGGGATCATTTGATGAACATCGAAAAATTGAGAAATTTACGAACAACCCTTTTGGTCTCACCTAGGCCTCTTTTCCTAGCAATGTGTTTTTTTCGACTTTCGTGAAACAACCTGGATTTTTTTACACATGCTAACATACACAAACTAAAACACATGTACAAGGTTTCACACAAATTTGAATGTTTTTAAATTTTTGGTGGCCCGATTAGATTTAGGCCAAAAATCAAGGTGTCTAATAAGGATGCCTAGGGGTTAGACCTTTGTGATGTGAGACATGCTCCATGTTGAAACATGGCATCCTCTACCAAGAAGAAATTTTAAATGTGTCCAAGGTTTCACACAATTTTGATTTTTTTTTTCAATTTTAGGTGGCCCGGTCAAATTTTGAATTTTTTGCATGGGCTTTAGACCTCTCTGGGTGGCTATAAATACCTTCACCAACTTGTGGTTGTGTGACTCAGCAGTTGGCCAACATGATCCTACCTACTTGATGGATCTAACTATAATTTTTCTATGCCAAGCCATGACACACACAACTATGGTAGATATGGTCCCATGCCAACATTGCATGGGATCGAGACCTCTCTAGGTTGGCTAGAAACACAATCATCAACTTAGTGGATGTGTGAGTCACTGCACCTGACCAACATGATCCCACCCACTTGATATATCTAGCTTTAAGAGTGCTATGGCAAGACATGAGATACACTTGTGGCAAATGTGGGGCCATGCCAACATTGCATGGAAACTAGACCTCTCTGGCTGGATAGAAACACCTTCACCAACTTGTTGTTGTATGAATCATCAGTTGGCCAACATGATCCTACCCTCTTGATAGATATAACTATACTTTTGCTATGCCAAGCCATGACACACACAACTATGGTATATGTGGGCCCATGCCAACATTGCATGGGATCTAGACCTCTCTGGGTTGGCTAGAAACACCATCATCAACTTAGTAGTTGTGTGAGTCACTACACCTGACCAACATTATCGCACCCTCTTGATAGATATAGATATAAGAGTGATATGCCAAGACATCACACACACTTGTGGCAGATGTGGGGCGCCAACATTGCATGGGGTCTCTAGACCTCTCTAGGATGGATAGAAACACCTTCACCAACTTGTTGTTATATGTGTGATCACACCTGGCCAACATGATCCTACCTACTTGCTAGATCTAGCTATAATTTTGCTATTCCAAGCCATGACACACACAACTGTGGTATATGTGGGCCCATGCCAACATTGCATGGTCTATTGACCTCTCTGGGTTGGCTAGAAACACCGTCATCAACTTAGTGGCTGTGTGAGTCACTACACCTGACCAACATGATCCCACACACTTGATAGATCTAGCTATAAGAGTGCTATTCCAAGCCATGACACACACTAGCTTGTGGCAGATGTGGGGCCATGCCAACATTGCATGCATGGGGTCTCTAGACCTCTCTAGGCTGGATAGAAACACCTTCACCAACTTTTTGTTGTATGAGTCATCACACCTATTAGATCTAACTATAATTTTGCTATGCCAAGCCATGACACACACAACTTTGGTAGATGTGGGCCCATGCCAACATTGCATGGTCTATTGACCTCTCTACGTTGGATAGAAACACCGTCATCAAATTAGTGGCTGTGTGAGTCACTATACGTGACCAACATGATCCCACCCACTTGATAGATCTAGCTATAAGAGTGTTATGCGAAGCCATGACACACACTAGCTTGTAGCAGATGTGGGGCCATGCCAACATTGCATGCATAGGGTCTCTAGACCTCTCTAGGCTGGATAGAAATACCTTCACCAACTTGTTGTTGTTTGTGTCATTGATACGTCGGAAACATATCTATAATTTTTGATGCTCCATGCTTGTTTACTATCTATAATTTTTTCTTTTATTTGTCTACACTTTGAGGTGTTTTTTAATCTTTTCTATAACTAACCTATTAACAAGTTGCCACAGTGCCAGTTGCCTGTTTTCTTCTGTTTTTGGTTCCAGATAGGCAGAAAATCAATATTCTCGGAATTGGACGGGACAAAAGCCAAAGTCAATATTTTACCGTGGGAGTCACGAAGTCTAGAGTGGAGATGGAGAGGCGAACCAGGGCCGCCACACCCCCTAGGCGCAGGTGGGCCCACCCCGCGCCTGGGCAGGGTGTGGGGCCCCTGGCCGACTCCCAGCCTCGCTTCTTCGCCTATAAGAAGCCCCCGATGCAGAAACCCTAGGCACCTGATCAAAACTCCACGAAAGCTTCTGTAGATGCCACCACCGTCGTCCCTATATCAGGGGGGTCTGAAGTTCTTCCCCGCACCCTGCCAGAGGGGAGATCACCTCGGAGGCCTTCTTCTCCGGTATGATGTGTGAGTAGTTCCACCTTGGACTATGGGTCCATGTAGTAGCTAGATGGTTGTATCTCCTCCTTGTGCTTTCATGTATAGATCTTGTGAGCTCCGTTCATGATCAAGATCTGATCTATTTGTAATCATCCATGTTGGGTTTGTGGGGATCCGATGGATATTGAGATTACTATGTCATATTTATTAATGGTTTTGTCTATTTGATACTATCATGTCTGTGTTGTTTGTGATCTTGCATGCTCTCCGTTGTTAGTAGCTATCTTGGCCAAGTAGTTGTTTGTGACTCCAAAGAGAGGGTATTTATGCTTGATGGTGGGTTCATGCCTCTAGTTTCCAAGGGAAGTGACAAAACTCTCTTTGGTTGTAGATGTGTCGTTGCCACTAGGGAGAACACAACAGTATCTTGTTCATAGAACAAGTGGATTGTTTATCTTACACACTTTGCTTAAAGCAGTTGTCTGCTGCTTGCAACTTAATACTGGAGGGGGTTCGGATGATAACCTGAAGGTGAACTTTTAGTCATAGATGTAGTTGGATGGAAGTCTATGTATATTGTTGTATTGCCCAATCGAATCTCATAGGATCTTTTTGTCTGGTATTGCATTGTTATTCCTTTCTCAGTTCCTGTCAATTGCCCTGCTGTAATTTATTTACCCTTCATGCCATGTTGTTTATCTAAGGAGAGCACCTCTAGTGTACTATGGACCCCGGTCCAATCTTTACCATTGATACATCTTCCGCTGTTACTTGTTTACTTGTTGCAAATAATTACCTTCCACACCATACGTTTAATCCTTTGTTACAGCAAACCAGTGAGCTTGACAACCTCACTGATTCGTTGGGGCAAAGTCTTGAGTTTGTGTTGTTTATGTCTCCGCGTTGCTTACAACACCTATGTGACGTTTCCTTCCTCCTATTGGTTCGATAACCTCGGTTTCTTACTGAGGAAAAACTTGCTGTTGTGCTGCTTCACACCTTGCTCTT
Organism: Avena sativa; assembly: GCA_916181665.1. Classification (NCBI taxonomy): domain Eukaryota; kingdom Viridiplantae; phylum Streptophyta; class Magnoliopsida; order Poales; family Poaceae; genus Avena; species Avena sativa. The sequence goes on along the minus strand of OV702295.1, from coordinate 312,092,371 downwards.
GGGGTTCCCAACGAAGCGCTCCTACATCAACTCACTGTTGCATCAAGCCTTTTCTGGCGCCGTTGTCGGGGAGGCCAAGGACGTCTTCATAAGGGGAGTCCTCCTCAACCTTTCTCTTTACTTTGCTTTTAGTTTGCTTAGTTTCTTTTGCTTGGTTTTGTTTGCCTCTTTTCAAAAACACAAAAAAAATAGTTCCTACTCTAGTTGGTGGTCTGTTATTTCCTTGCTTTGTCATGCTTTCTATAAATGGATGGTTTCTTTGAAACTAGTTTTTATTGGAAAGGTGGGTTCACGGAAGAACAAAATTATTATTATAAGGAACATCGTTTGTCACAAAAAGGTAAACACTTATGGGAACAAATTGATAAGTTGAATACTATTGCTAGAGACGTGTGCTCTACTTATAATGTTACTTATTGCTTTGATAAAGCTTGTTGCTGTAGGAGGTATAAACACCTCCCTTTTCAATGTGAGTATAATGATAATGTTACCATATCCTCTTATGTTAGAGGAAATTATGACTTTGATGATGTGGAACAAATTGAAGAATTTATTGCCTTCAAGGGTGCATTTAAACTTGCCAGTTTGCTTGAAAATATTGATGATGCACCTTATGAATCTGAGGTTTATGAGATACTTAAATTTTTCTTTGAAAATTACAAGGAAGAAAATGGCTATATTCTTGAATATTTTAATAGGTGTTTTCCACAAATGGAAGAGACTAATGCCTTGCAGGAGCCTATGGAAGAAGAAATTGCTGAAACTGCAAACTCATTAGATGAAAAAGAGGGGGAGAGTGATGAACAAAAGGAGGAAGAATGGATTATCTACCCATGCCTACCTTCTAATGAGAGTAACTCTTTTTGATTGTCCGCCATGCTTACCAAAGGAGGATGAATGTTATGTTCCTGTGGATCCTTTTGAAATATCTACTTTGGATAAAACATGTGGAGGTTTTAATCCCACTGTTTTTGAGCTTGATAGAAATTATGAGTTTGTAGATCATGAAAAGCATGCTTTATGTGATAGCTATATTGTTGAGTTTATTCATGAGGCTACTGAAAATTATTATGAGAGAGGAATATATGGTTGTAGAAGTTTTCATGGTACTGAAACACATCTCTATTTGCTGAAAGTTTTGAAGTTGCTCTTGTTTCATCTTCCTATGCCTGTCGCTTTGTTCTTTGTGGATTTATTTGCATACAATATTCCTATGCATAGGAAGTGGGTTAGAATTAAATGTGTTTTGAATTTTCTAATTGATGTTCTCTTTGACTTCAATTCATAATTCTCATGTGAGCATCTTCTCAAGCTATCAAGCCTAACTTAAAGGCGTTAAAGAAAAGTAATTGTTGGGAGATAACCCAAGAGTTTCCCTGAGTCTTGGAAGTTATTACTTCTGTAATGACCTCTACTTATCCTTTTTGTTTCCTTTTTATGCCAAGAATGACCTCTAATGAGAGGGAAGTAAGATTTGGGGAGTTGCTGTGCCGAAACAGATTTCTGTCCTCCACCATAAAAATTCGTGAGGAGTCTCTATAACTCGGATTGAGCTGACATTTACGAATAAATCCTCCAGTATGTTAGCTAAGGTTCGTTAGTTCAACACTTTTTGATTTGAGCAACAGAATATTTTCAAAAAAATTGGTTTCTACCTGCTGGTCTATTTTGCAGATTTTTGCCATTATTTGCATTTGCTTCTTATTGATTCCTTTTTGAGTTCTCTTTAGGTGAATTGAGATTTTTGAAGGAGTTGCAACGGTAGCTTGTGATTTTAGTGAAAAGTCTTGTTGTTCCAAAGCTTTACCTTAAGGTCTATTATCTTTTGAATACACTAATGTTGCTAATGAAGATTGTGTGAAGTTTTGTATGAAGGAAAAATTTCAGGTGTAGAGAGAGAATGATGTAAAGAGATGAAGAATGGACAAAAGCTCAAGCTTGGGGATGCCACCCCAAGAAATATTCAAGAGGTACAAGCGTCAAAGCTTGGGGATGCCCAAGGCATCCCGTTCTTCATCAATAAAAAGCTCAGGTATGTCTAGACACTTCATTTTTATTGTTTCATGCACTATCGTGTTGTTCTTCGAGCGTCTTAGTTTTTGTTTGGTTTGCTTAGTTGTTTAGTTTGCTTGAATAAAGTAGTTTGGACCCCTATTCTCGTTGTGTTGTTTGCAAGTAAGTTTCTTGGTGTTGGAAAGGAGTAGGAAGTTCCTGCTTGAAAGTGCAAGAGGAGCTTGCATTGACTGTGACTTAGACTTTAGCATGACATGCTAGGTGTTGTTTTGACCTTATGCTTAGTTATTATTGTTGTAGCATGTCTTGTTCCAAACAATTGGGATTGCTTAATGTGCCTTGAAGAAATTATGCGTTGTTTTAGCATGCAAAAGCATAGTATTGTGGTATTCTCCTTTGATGCTTTGTCTGGTTGACTTGGCACATGATCACACCATGTTATGACTATGAACAAGTCACCCTAGCCTCTATGATCATTTAGTCCTTGACTTGTAGTACCACTCTATGCTTTGATTAGTAATGTTTTGTTGCTCTGCATGATTATGGCCATTATTGCTCTCTTAGTTGGTTGCTCCCAGTCTTTTTCTAGCCTCCACTTTTATGAGTAAGTTCTACTCATGCTTCTAACTCCCATCAAACCAAGTTATTCCAAAGTGTCCACTATAAATTCCTATGCATGGTGTGGTACACCATTCCAAGTATATTCTTGTTTTCAGCTATCTTCCATTTAAAAAGTATTTTGTTATGTGAAAACTTAGTGATTAAAGCTATCACGAACTTGATGGCACACTTTATATTCTTTGCCCCTAATAAACTTAACAATTGTGTCACCTATGTTGTATATGCTTGCACTTATACGTTGTAATTAGCAGAACCATGTTATCATGGGGAACGTTTTCAACATTGCACTTTTAATTTGTACTCAGTTGATATCATGCTCTTTTGTCTATGGATGTCACCGGTGTGAAATAAAGAGGGAACTTCTAATTCCATGGAGTATGTATTTTGTGTTAGAGAAACGCCTGGGCCGCTAGCCTAAGCCATGCCTAATCATGGTGGAAAATTGCAGCATCACCATAGTGAGATATCTATGAATCATCCTCAATAGAAAGCTATGCATATAGTAAATAAAAAGATCGCTGAGATTCTCATTGTCTGCTTGCCTTGTCATTTTGGTTATGGGATAGCTCCTGTACCATGTGCAAGGGGTACCCCGTTGGCGGTTCTCTATGATACGCATGTACTTACAATGACAAGAACTTAAAAGTGACTGAAGTTGAGTAGCATGAGGTGTGGCCCTCATATTCAAGGGACTTGAGATTGCCAACTTATACTTTTTCAAGCATATACTCCATAGTTTGTTCACTTTAACCTTAACCACTTCAAGATGCTTATGATAGGGGCAACGAGGGCTGAAAGCTAACAAGTACCATAATTTTTGGAAGCTCTTTTTGAAACTTCAAATCCCTGCTTCCTTTATGAAAGGCCTTTCTTCCACCATTATTTGAGTCTCCACCTTCTACTTTTAGGCACCATTAAGAGAGCATAGTTGCCATTCAGTGTGTAGTGTCCCAAAACTTATTGATTGATGCATATTGTGATATTACTTGTTCATGTGCTACTTGTTTCTAGTCACCCTTGTGTACTTTGAAGGTGTCTTATGCATTTATTTGCTACTCCATGAGGGACAAGAAGAATGCCACTATGCCATGTTTTCTGTATGTGAAATAAACAAACGTTTTTCAATGCATGTTATTCATGATCTTTGTTTGTAGCCTTTCATGTTGCATGCGTAGTTACTTTGTCCTATTGTTAGAACTCCATATTTCATGCACATGTTTAGATTTCTTTGATTCCAACTTTCAATGCTTGCAAATGGTTTGATATTGGTTTTGACAATGCATGTCACCTCAAAAATTATTCTTTTATCACTTACCTACTCGAGGACGAGCAGGAGTTAAGCTTGGGGATGCTTGATACGTCGGAATAATTTTTGATGCTCCATTCTTGTATACTATCTACTTTTCTTTGCTTTGTCTTCACTTTGATGTGTTTTTATATCTTTTCTGGAACTAACCTATTAACAAGTTTCCACAGTGCCAGTTGCCTGTTTTCTTCTGTTTTTGGTTCCAGAAAGGCAGAAAATCAATATTCTCGGAATTGGACGGGACAAAAGCCAAAGTCAATATTTTACCGTGGGCGTCACGAAGTCCAGAGGGGAGACGGAGCGGTGAACCAGGGCTGCCACACCCCCTAGGCGCGGGTGGGCCCACCCCGCACCTGGGCAGGGTGTGGGGCCCCTGGCCGCCTCCCAGCCTTGCCTCTTCGCCTATAAGAAGCCCCCTGATGCAGAAACCCTAGGTACCCGATCAAAACTCCATGAAACCTTCGGTAGCCGCCGCCACCATCGTCCCTAGATTAGGGGGATCTGAAGTTCTTCCCGGCACCCTGCCGGAGGGGAGATCATCCCGGAGGCCTTCTTCTCCGGTATGATGCGTGAGTAGTTCCACCTTGGACTATGGGTCCATGTATTAGCTAGATGGTTGTATCTCCTCCTTGTGATTTCATGTATAGATCTTGTTAGCTTCGTTCATGATCAAGACCTAATCTATTTGTAATCATGCATGTTGTGTTTGTGGGGATCCGATGGATATTGAGATTACTATGTCGGATGGATTAATGGTTTTGTCTATTTGATACTATCATGTATGTGTTGTTTGTGATCTTGCATGCTCTCCATTGTTAGTAGCTATCTTGGCCAAGTAGTTGCTAGTGACTCCAAGCGTGGGTATTTATGCTCGATAGTGGGTTCATGCCTTTAGTTTCCAAGGGAAGTGACAGAAACCTCTTCGGTTGTAGATGTGCTGTTGCCACTAAGGAGAACACAACGGTCTCTTGTTCATAGAATAAGTGGATTGTTTACCTTACACACTTTTCTTAAATCAGTTGTCTGTTGCTTGCAACTTAATACTGGAGGGGGTTCGGATGATAACCTGAAAGTGGACTTCTAGTCACAGATGCAGTTGGATGGCGGCCTATGTATATTGTTGTATTGCCCAATCGAATCTCATAGGATCTTTTTGTCTGGTATTGCATTATTATGCCTTGCTCAGTTCCTATCAATTGCCCTGCTATAATTTGTTTACCCTTCATGCCATGTTGTTTATCTAAGTAGAGCACCTCTAGTGAACTATGGACCCCGATCCAATATTTACCATTGATACATCTTCCACTGTTACTTGTTTACTTGCTGCAAACCATTACCTTCCACACCATACGTTTAATCCTTTGTTACAGCAAACCGGTGAGCTTGACAACCTCACTGATTCGTCTGGGCAAAGTCTTGAGTTTGTGTTGTGCAGGTCTCCACGTTTCTTACAACACCTATGTGACGTTTCCTTCCTCCTACTGGTTCGATAACCTCGGTTTCTTACTGAGGGAAAACTTGTTGCTGTGCTGCTTCACACCTTGCTCTTGGGGTTCCCAACGAAGCGCTCCTACATCAACTCAGCGCTGCATCAGTCATCACACCTGGCCAACATGATCCTACCTACTTTCTAGATCTAGCTATAATTTTGTTATGCCAAGCCATTACACACACTAGCTTGTGGAAAATGTGGGTCCATGCCAACATTGCATGGGCTATTGACCTCTCTGGGCTGGCTAGAAACATCGTCATCAACTTCTCGGGGCTGGATAGAAACACCTTCACCAACTTGTTGTTGTATGTGTCATCACATCTGACCAACATGATCCTACCTACTTGCTAGATCTAGCTATAATTTTGCTATGCCAAGCCATGACACACACTAGCTTGTGGAAAATGTGGGGCCATGCCAACACTGCATGGGGTCTAGACCTCTCTGGGCTGGCTAGAAACACCATCATCAAGTTAGTGGTTGTGTGAGTCACTCCACCTGGCCAACATGATCCCACCCACTTGATAGATCTAGCTATAAGAGTGATATGCCAAGGCATGACACACACTAGCTTGTGGAAAATGTGGGGCCATGCCAACATAGCATGCATGGGGTCTAGACACCTCTCTAGGATGGATAGAAACAACTTCACCAACTTGTTGTTGTATGTGTCATCACTTGGCCAACATGATCCTACCTACTTGCTAGATCTAAGTATAACTAGGTGGGATCATGTTTAGACAAGTGTTGGCTCATATACTACAAGTTGGTCAGTTGCTTCTAGACAACTCAGATTATTTAATTTTAGATCCCAATGAAATGTTGTTGTTGGTCCATATTGGCCACAAGCATCATGGCTAGGCGTAGCAATGATATAGTTACATCTAACGACTAGTTGGGATCATGTTGACCAATCGTTGACTCATTCAACCGGAAGGTGCTCAAGGTGTTTCTAACTAACTCAGATATAGGTCTATATTGTCACCCTAGACTAGAAAGTTTGAGCAGCACAAAATAATTGTCTCTGTTCGTTCTCTCACAATCACACTCGCTCTGAATTTGCTAGTGAAGACTTTCTCTGCAACAAGGAGTGTGTGCCGTGGAGAAGCATGCGCTTGATGTCGATCACCAGGGCCTCTCCCTGGTTCCTAGACTCCGTTCTGTTCACCATCGACGGGGGTGCGCACCACACCTTCACGTAGGCCACCGAGGACCAAGCTGCAGCGGAGACGGAGAGAGGGCGCAAGCTCCGAGTACTGCGCACGGACCGCGTTGGCGAGTTCACGTGTCGGCCATTTTTTCTATGCAGAGTGCGTCGACACCGGTGTCAAGCGCCACCTCACGGCGCCGTAATCACCCTAGTAGAATGGGGTGATCGTGCGGCACAACCAGACGGTCGTAGCAGCGGCCAGAAGCATGCTGAAGGCGAAGGGCATGCCAAATTACTTCTGGGGCGAGACCGTGCTGACAACGGTCTACGTGCTAAACCTGAACCGGGCGTTCATGCGCAGCGTCACCGGCATGACGCCATATGAGGCTTGGTATCTACGGACCTTCGGCTGTGTTGCTCACGTACGTGAAGAGCGCGCGTCCTCACCTGAAGAAGATGGACGACCGGAGCACGCCAATGGTCTTCATCGGCTACGACAGCGGCACCAAGGGCTACCGTGTCTACGATCCCGTCGCCAAGCATGTGCACGCACACGGAACATAGTCTTTGACAAGGACGCGAGCTGGGACTAGAGCACGCACGAGGACAACCCTGTGAGCACTGCGTTTACGGTGGACTGCTACGTGCACTCGACTCCACTGCGTACCGCTACACCTGAGGTGGCAGGCCAGGACTCGCCGGCATCTCCATCGACACGAGCTCCCACAGAGCACACGTCGTCAGCAGCGTCATCCTCGCGCATCGATCTAGCCTCTCCGACACCCAAAGCTGAATCCGCGTCGCCATCACATCTGCCTCACCGCGAGACACACCCGATGATCATGCGCACCATGGACGGCATCGTGTAGCCAATGAAGACATGCCAACATTGGTCCACATACATCAGTAAAAGTAATGAAGTAAAAGTAAAAGTATGAATGAAATCATCAGTAAAAGTAAAAGTAAAAGCCGATGAATACATGCCAAGATTGGACGGCATCGTGCACCATAACCATATCTACTGAAATCATCAGTAAAAGTAATGAAGTAGTGATATCCTCCTCTGGCTGTCGTGCTCATTGGTCCACATACATCAGTATGTATGAGTTCCAACAAGTCTGTCGCTCTCTCGGGTAAACCCGAAAAAGGCGACTTGGTCATATGTCCATGTAAACAAGCTTGACATGTCTCGTATGATTCAAAATCAAACGAAGTTAGAAGACCATCACGATGGAGCTTCTTCATGCGCCTTTCACTTATATGCCCCAAACAACAATGCCATAAATAGGTAGGACTCAAATCATTAGGCCAAAGCCTTTTAGCACTAACATTGTAAACAGATGCATCATCAAGATTTAAAATAAATAACCTATTCACAATGGGAGCATTAGCCATAAACATATCATTCTTAGAGATTACAACCATTGTTCATACTCGCAAATGAATATCCATCCCTCATCAAACATGAAGGTGATAAAATTTTTCGACCCATACTAGGAATGTAATAACAATTATTCAACTCCATAATAAATCCTGACGGAAGGTGAAGTTGCATGACGCCGACGAACAATGCAGCAACCCTTGTTTTATTTCCGACACGAAAATCCACTTCACCTTTCTGCACTTCTCTAGTCCTTATTAGCCCCTGCATCGAATTGCAAATATTAGAAACCGATCCGGTATCAAATACCCAAGAGTTAACATAGGAATCGGCGAGAAGAATGTGCACAACATTTACAACAAGCGTACCTGAGTGGGAAGTACTCTTACTTCCACTCTTCTTCAAAGAAGCCTGGTACTTGCTGCAGTTTCTCTTCCAGTGGCCATGTTCATGACAAAAGAAGCACTCAGTGTCTTCTACAGGTCCAGCCTTTTGCTTGGGTGCAGGCTTAGGGATCGTATCCTTAGCCTTTCCCTTCTTCTTCCAAGAAGTACCCTTTTTCTTGAAGCTAGGCTTGTTCTGCACAGCCATCACATGGATATGCCCTGCACACTTCTTCATGTCACTTTTTGCTGTTTTTAGCATCCTGCATAACTCATTAAGGCCCTTCTCCACCCCATGCATATGGTAGTTCGAAATGAACTGACCATAGATGGATGGAATAGACGCAAAAATGAAGTCAGTGGCCAACTCTTGGCCTAGTGGAAAACCAAGCTTTTCCAAAGTCTGACTGTAACCAACCATTTTGATCACATGGGGGCCTACAACTGCTCCCTCTGCCAGCTTGCATTCGACAAAGGACTTGGCAACATTGTACCTCTCAGTCCTTGCCTGATCTTGGAACATGTCCTTAAGCACGACGATCATATCGTACGCTTCCTGATCCTCAAACTTCTTTTGGAGTTCAGGTTGCATGCATGCAAGCATAAGACAACTAACCTCAAGAGAATCATCAGATGCTCTCTTGTAGGCGTTCTTTAGGGCAGCAGATGCATTATCAGCAGGTTCATCGGGGACTGGGGTATCCAGAACCGTTTCCTTTTTATCAGACCTGAGAACAATTCTCAGGTTACGGACCCAGTCCGAATAGTTTGTTCCATTTAGTTTATCTTTGTCAAGAATCTAACGCAAAGAGAAAGGTGATGTAGAGTTCGGTGCCATTGATCTACAATAGAAAACATGCAAAATACTAAGCCATGTAACCATGAAAGAGTAAAACATATTAAACAATTTAATAGCATATACTTCCACTTAAATCAATATCCCTCTATTGATACTAAGTGATTCAAGATCCACAATTAACAAGTCGACTAGTGAGATTTAGCATCACTGCTAGAAGACAAGGTAAATCGGTAAGCAACACTTGCTAATCATATCACATATGACTCTTGTTGTTGGGTGACATCTCTATGTCAAAACTAGGTGCCCAACCTTTATGCCCCAAGGTACTTAACTGTTAAGATGACCTTGTCAAGCTCACCAAACCTTATGCGTGTAGGTATCCGATACAAACCCATCCAGCCAAGGAAAACCGCGGCACCCTAATTTCATAGGGCCACCAACGATTGTACAGGGCATAGGATGGTGCAAGGTTTGGTTGGGAGGGCATGGTTTGACTTAAACTTTGTGAGGGATCGTTCTACTTCTATCATCTAAGCATGCATAGTATTAAAACACATAAGAATAGTATTCACATAGATGTGACACAGTATGGCCCATTTTCTCATGGTGATATCCATCACCATAAAACCTGTCCACCATGATGATCTCCATCTTCATGTTCAATGTGAGCCATCTTCCAAGTGATGAGTCCTCCAAGAACTAATACAAGCTATTACTCCTAACAGCTAGTAATCAAAATTACATAGTATTTGGGATCATCACAAGTTGGCACGCAGGCCATTACAATAAATGACAACACATATGGCTCCAGCTGTGTTGCCCTACGCACGACATGCAGGTCATGCAAATTTTCATACATGCATCACATACATATATGGGCCATACTGATCACATACATCCTGCAAAACAAGTTATGCATAGAATCGCATTCTACCGGATCATGTGACATCGCAACACCTAGTTACCTTAACGAGATACAAAAGGGGCTACGATTAAGGGGGGTCTCCCCTGCGGGGTTCGAAGGGGCAGCGCCCCTCACGGTAACTTCACAATTTTCTTTAAGGATTTTGATCGGCAAATCAAATTTACCATAACTCGACTCCTGTCCCAATTCAATCAAACTCCTTTGATCACGGTACAATGATTTTACATATAGGTTCCGATTCAATCAATCATATTGATCTTCGCGTGATTCAATAGGATTTATGTGTCACTGTCTACCACGATGGCGGAAACCGACCGGTACGGGTAAGTCCTTCGACAACCTCAGAATTACGATCACGGAAAGCAAGATCATAGATTAATCCTGAACCACCGCCATGTAAACGATCACATCACTCATATCAATCTGTATATCACCAAATGCAAACATCCCGAACCTATAACTGAACAACATCGACTCTGATACCACTGAAGGGATACGGGTAGGATACACTAGCGCAAATCAAAATTTTCTACCGCGTAAACCAGGATTACTGTTGTCATAGATCACGGGATTACCACTAGACGCGCAGTTGCGGAATTGATGAAGCGCGTCGAGGCAGTGCAGACATTCCACGTCTCCTCCTTGTCCTCATCCCACGAGAAGCTCCCCTTGCGCGGCTCGTCCAAGCGCTACAGATGCAGCGCCTCTGAGATATCCACACGTACAGGGTGGAAGCGTCAGACGCCGGACTGCTAGGTCCGCGCGCGTGACATAGGCGTGAGGAGTGGCGGCTGGGTGGAATGATCTCAGGTCTAACCCTGGCCAGCTCGCCCCACCCTCTCTTATATAGGCGTCCCTAGTGGGCTTCTACATTAGCAGCCCATTAGTAGCCTAAGCCTAGTTTAATTTGGATCCAATCCTCATTAGGCTTCCAGCCCCTTAAGTGTGTGACCCTATAGGTTCATATGCGTATAGACATGACACGAATACAATTATTCTGTCAATAGTTGGTAGCGGCCTCTAGCAAGACGTGCCAACTCCTAAACGCATACAAAGATCATATCGGACGAACCATCACAAGGTTTAGTACATGTCTTTCCTATTGCCTCACGATATTTGGTCTAGCTCAAAGCTGACCTCCCTTTCTCGATACCGTGATTCGGAATCCCTTTACTAGGTTAACTCTTAACCATATGTAGCACGGCCATGCATTTCAGGATCCGATCACTCGAGGGGCCCAGAGATATCTCTCTCAAGTAGAGATGGGGAAATCCCATCTTGATTGACCATGCCTTGCAGCATGCTTCAGGACAAACCCGAAATCTACCTTTATAACTACCCTGTTATGGTGCAGCGTTTGATAGCCCCAAAGTAGGTCGATCCACATCTCAAGTACATGCGACAATCTCAGGTCTAAGGACAAAACGTACACGATGTGTAGAGAGAGAGCTGCAACTCATTGCCAGTCTCAAGTTGGGTCAGTCCAACCCCATGTTCATAACATGTGTCCATATCATTGGTTTGACATCTCCATGTCTATGACTTGCGAAACATAGTCATCAACCAATCGATGTGCTAGTCTAATATTCACGTGTGTCCTCACATAAACTCCGACTAGGGACAACTCTTAAATAACCATACAAGTAAAGTGTTTCACAAACAATTCGCATAATTGCCAATCAATACAAGTTTCCTGATATGGATATTCAAGGAACATTACAATAACTCATGGATACATATGAAATATAATCATCTCTATGATTGCCTCTAGGGCATATTTCCTTCACTAACTACCCCACGTTTGTATAGATCTAGCTATAATTTTGCTATCCCAAGCCATGAAACACACAACTGTGGTAGATGTGGGGCCATGCCAACATTGCATGGGATCTAGACCTCTCTAGGTTGGCTAGAAACATCATCATCAATGTGATTCACTACACCTGGCCAACATGATCCCACCCACTTGATAGATCTAGCTATAAGAGTGCTATGCCAAGCCATGACACACACTAGCTTGTGGCAAATATGGGGCCATGCCAACATTGCATGGGGTCTAGACCTCTTTAGGATGGATAGAAACACCTTCACCAACTTGTTGTTGTATGTGTCATCACTTGGCCAACATGATCCTAACTACTTGATAGATCTAAGTATAACTAGGTGGGATCATGTTTGAGCAAGTATTGGTCATACTACTACAAGTTGGTCAGTTGTTTCTAGACAACTCAGATTAGTTGATTTTAGATCCCATGCAATGTTGTTGTGGGTCCATAATTGCCACAAGCATCATGGCTAAGTCAAATTTAGGACAAAAATCAAGGTGTCTAGTAAGGATGCCTAGGGGTTAGACCTTTGTGATATGAGAGTTGCTCCATGTTGAAACATGGCATCCTCTACCTAGAAGTAATTTTTAAATGTGTCCAAGGTTTCACACAACTTTGATTTTTTTTTGAATTTTTGGTGGCCCGGTCGAATTTAGGCCAAAACTCTAGGTGCCTGGTGAGGATGTGAAACTAGGTCCATGTTGTAAGATGGCATCCTCTACCTATAAGTGAATTTTTATGATGTGAAACTAGGTCGATGTTGTAACATGGCATAAAACTACAAGTTGGTTAAAGTGTTTCTAGCCAGCTAAGAGAGGTCTAGATCTCATGCAATGTTCGCATGGGTCCACATCTGCCACAAGTGTGTGTCATGGCTTGGCATAGCACTCTTATGCTTAGATGTATCAACTGGGTGGGATCATGTTAGATCTTGGTGGGACAAGGTGCAATCAATAATATTTTTGTTAGATCTTGGTGGGATCTTGCATAACACACTTCTAGTTTGTATCCGTTTTAGCTTCATGCAATTTTTATGGTTCTCCTGTAGATGTTAACAGTGCCAACCAAATTGTGCCCTCAATACGAATTTTTGGGTACCTTATACTTCCTTCATTTCACAATATAAACCTTTTTAGCAAGCTGTTTTAGTTTGCTAAAAATCCTTACATTTTGGAACGGAGGTAGTACCTTTTTTGTAGTCGAGTGCGAGGTTCAACAGCAGTAGATGTGTTAGCAGTAGGTGCTACAGAAGATCCCGGCGCTGAAGATTGTACAGGTGCAGAATATTCCTGGGCACTAGCGCTCAACGACGTGCCGATTGGATCTCCTGGCAAGGCGTCACTCGCGAAGACGTCAGAAGAACCACGGGGAAGAGCTAGGCGGGAGATCTGCGCGTCCACGCGTTGGTGAGGACCACGGGGAAGACGTGTCGGGCTCCCCATGGCTGCTATAGTTACGCGCAGAATGCGACGCAAGGGAGGGCCCAGACCTTGGGGACGTGGTGTGAGGGGACTGGCGCGGATCGATACGCCCAGGTGACGGCGCGTTAGAGTCGTCGGGGGCGAATCTGAGGAAGATTTTGCCCCCGTATCATGCTCAGAGTCCATGTTTTCTTGGCTTGTAGCGGTGTTTTCTTCAGCCCCATTATCTGATGTGTTGTCATCAGTATTTTTGGCAGAATTTTGCGTGACTAGTTTGGTAGAGCTTGTGGGCACGGTGTTAGCCGTGGCCTGCAAAGGATCGACGACAGGAACAATCGGCACATATATATTGGTCATTAGCATGCACACCCCTAGTTGTTTCTACCGAGGAGGGATTATCTGAAGGAAGCAAAAGACTTTCATCATGGATCTGATGACCCGCAATTTGGATGAAGTGTAGCAAAGGGAAAAACATTTTCATCAAAAACTACATCCCTTGACACATAGAACCGGCCAGTAGTACTATCAAGGCATTTTACTCCTTTGTGACGAGGACTATACCAAAGAAATACACACCATTTTGAGCGATAGGAGAAACGTTGGTGAAGATGTTTCTAGCCAGCCTAGAGAGGTCTAGATCCCATGCAATGTTGGCATGGGCCCACATCTGCCATGAGTGTGTGTCATGGATTACTCACATGTATCAACTGGGCTTGATCATTTTGGCCAGGTGATGAGTCACTGTTGGGGATATGCTATATGGGTATCCTCATAGCATGTCTCTTATCCGACTAACCCGGGTGGCCCATAGTCGGTAGCATGGCCTATGGCCTGCTGGGCGGCCCAGTTAGGTGGATCCAGAAGGGAGGCCCATGCCGGATAAAGGAAGGCTACGGTGGAGTCACCAGCGTACCCGGAGCCTTGGAGCGCAAGATACACAAGACTAGTAATAGACGGTGTAGAACTCTGTAACCTGTCCGGCTAGGACTTTTCCCTGTAACCCTAGGACCTGACGACTATATAAGCCGGTCCTATGGGAGACTAGGGCATCGTTTTACACACACCTCGCACAGCGAACCTAATCTCTGTAACTCGGCGTATTGCCATTATAGTGATTTATAGTAGGAGTAGGATTCCGCCACCGTTGTGGGATCTGAACCTGGGTAAGTTATGTTACCTCATACCCGTCAATCGTCCGCCTTACCCCATGTCTCTAAACACGCACTGTGAGGACCCCTCCATGGCGTACTCGTCGGCAATACCACGACAGTTGGCGCCCACCATGGGGCAAGAGGTGCTTCAGGCTCTTTAGCGGGCGAGGACCAAGATCTTCGCGGGAATCGGCAAAACCGTAGCCATCGGTCGCGTTCTCTTCTCCGGCAACATTCCGATCGTCCCCCCCCGACGTGTTCTGGATCCCGGCAAAGACGAACCCTATGTGGTGTTTGATCGTTCCTATCGGAGACATCCACCTCTTCATCGGCGAAACCGACCTGGGCACTAGTTCCCTGGGAGTCGGAGGAGCATCAAGACCGCACGGACCGCCTACGGGCAGGATACGTTCGCGGAAGGATCGATGTCGGATCTCTCCTCGGAGTTTGCCGGCAAAGATTGGAAAAATTCAAGACCCGCACGGACCGCCTACGGGTAGGATACGTTCGCGGAAGGATCGATGTCGGATCTCTCCTCGGAGTTTGCCGGCGAAGATCGAAAAAATTCAAGACCCACCCAAACCGCCCCTGTGCAGGATATAAAGGTGGAAGATCACTGCAAATCCACCGGCTTCGCCCGTGCGTCTGGACAGCAGAGATCCAAGTTCGTCGGCGTGGTTACCATCTTCGATCTGGCGCGCTGTGTTCAGAGAGAGGGAAAAAACCCCCGTGATTACCTCGCCAGGTGGCTCCGTATACGGGCCGACCTGGCCAATTACCCCAATGATGATGCCATCTATCACTTTGTGGAAGGACTGGACCATGGCACGCTTCTCCGACATTCTCTAAGACGGCAACAGGCGTCAGGACGCCTAACCTTCAAAGGCATGGTGAACACCGTCAAAAACTACGCGGAGGCTGAAGCGGCAGCTCAGACAGCGCTTGCGCTCATTGACGGAGCACCTCCAATTCAGCCACCACCACCGCCTCCGGCCGCCATCGTCGCAGCAGTGCCGCCGCCTCCAGTCATCGTCGAGGCTGTTGCACCTCCACCGCCCGTCATCGAGGAAGTCCTGGCACCCTTCGACTCTGTCATTGACGCGATTTATGCTGATTTCAGTGCAGATTCCGAGGAAATAGACTTCAGTCCAGAAGAGCTAGACTCTGCTATGCAGGAGATGGAGGAGGAGTACTCGCGCGACGAAAAAGCTAATAACACCGTCATGTTCCGAGGGGTGTTCATCACCATTGGGACAGCGATGGATGAAGACCAGCCCGGGCAAGCTCCGCCTATGGCGCTGGACAAGGGGAAGGGGCCACTTATTGCTACTGACAATGATCGTGCAAGAGTCATGCCTCCTCCGCCTAATCCAGTGCAGCAGCCACAGGAGCTCGGCACCGGTCCGAGCAACAACAACACCGCAAACTTGCCGCCTCCAGCATCTACGTCGGCGCAGCACATGTTACCCCATCTGATAGGGTGATGTACGGCAACCTCCTCATTGAGCCACTAACTATTGATCATATCCGGAACGTGACTCAGCTTGACGAGAAGCGCCAGCAACTACTGGAGGAAGCGCAAGCCATCGCGGAGCAAGGCGCTAAACTAGATCGAGATCTGGTCAACACGCAGAAGTCCATAGAGAAAGCAAGAGCAATGGAGGCCGAGTACAAGACTCTGCTGCAGCAGCAGAAGGCTAAGAAAGCTCCGGCTCGCGTTATCAATGATCCTGGTGTACGGCGCAACCTAAGATGGGCTCCCTCGAAGCCGGCACAGGCCAAGCCATACATTGACAGTGAAGGCAAGCAGGTGATGCCCACCCCACTCCTCAACCTCGCCGTCGCCAAGACCCTTCTGGAGCAGGATAGATCACCTGAGGCAGTGGAACAGGTCTATGACCTAGTGGCCAAGGCGGTAAAGCAGCAGGAAAAGGCCACCTCTCAGAGGCTTGAGTCTGACCCAGCGCTCTGCCAATCTAGCCAGTACAAACCGCCAAGGGACATATCTCCTTAGGATGTCGGATCGCGGACGGGTTCATCAGAACGAAGACGGAGGGATGCGCGCAACAGGAAGGATGCTATCCCCATATCCTCCGACCACAGAGAAAGAGCCCAACCTCGCCGCCCATCGCCACCGCCCTGATCCCCCCGATGTCAGGAAGACTACAAGGCTCACCATCGTACGGATATGACCCCACCAAAGCAGTGTGGCATCGTCATCCGCGACAACACGGAGCAGACCCGTCATGAAGGAAAGCGCAACGAAGGACACAAGAGCAGGTAGCGCCATGACCCTCCGCGTCCGACAAGCAACCGTGACAGGCGTGAGGCGTCGCAGGAGGGTAATAGCAAGAAGGCTAACCCACCGCCACCTCCGCCTCCGTCGCCGCCAAGAAGTCACCACGGCGGAGGAGGCCTGCGTCGTTCGCGCAGCCCAAACCCTGTTGACAAAAAGAAGAAGAACCCGGAGTCATACGATGCACGTTCGCAGATCGATAAGATCCACGAGGCCCGAGAAGGACCATACCTGGGACCATATTGCTTTGGACCTGCAATACGGACCGCAACTTACCCCAAAGGTTTCTGGATTGACAAGACCATCAAGCCCTATGACGGCACCGCCAAGCCGGCCACATGGTTGCAGGACTACGGCAACGCGGTGGAGATTGCAGCAGGCAACCCCAACGTCGCTGTCAAGTACCTCCCGTTAATGTTGGCGGGCATGGCCCATCAATGGATCGACGACTTGCCGGAGAAATCCATTTACAACTGGTTGGACATGCAAGAAGCATTCACCAAAAACTTTGAGGGTACATACAAGCGTCCCTGCACTGTGGGCGATCTACAGCGGTGCGTGCAAGAGAAAGACGAGACATCTCGCGCCTACCTCTCCCGCTGGCTGGATATGAAGAATTCCTGCGCAGGAGTGCATGCCCAGACCGCCATGGCCGCCTTCATCGATGGGTTGTAAATTGGCACGGTACTCCGACATAAGCTAAAGCGCTTGCAGGACAACCATCACCTTGACTTGAATCAGATGATTCAGTTAGCTAGTGAGTTCGCAGCTGCCGACGACGATGCTCGTGGCTCCTTGCCGGCAATGGCCGTTCCAACTCAAGCTCGGAGGAACAGCAGTACAAAGCAGAAAACCGCTCCAGAAGAAAAGCAATCTACCAACATGGTCGCCATGACTTTTGCAGGATGAGGAGAAGGCGGACAACATGGCCGAGGAAGGGGAGCAGGCCGTGGGCAGCAACGAGGAAGTGAAAGCAACTCGGTGCCGCTCCGTGTTCCCCAAACCTACGAAGAGTATCGCGATATGCCGTGCCTCGTACACCTCGACGCCAACGGCAAGGCCACCCATACCAATCGACACTGCAAGTTCATCAACGACCTCAAGGAAGACCCGGAGTCCGGCTACAAGCGAAGTCGGAAGACCGCGAGGCAAGGGGAAGGGGAAGAAGAAGGAGGAGGAGTCCAAGGATTGAAGTGACATGGACGAGGACGTTGATCCCAAGCACGCCACCAAGAGCGACGGCAAAGGCAAGAACCCCTTCGCAAAGAAGGCCCCAGTCTACCACACTTTCCTTGGCACCCCCACCGTCCGACAACAGAAGACCTCTCTAAGGATCCTGATGGCCACTCTCCCCTAGTTCCCCAATACCTGCGCTGGTCGGAAGTTCCAATCACTTGGGACAGGACAGACCACCCAGGCCTTGTGCCCATGGAGAACTAGTACGCCATGGTCATCAACCCATTGATTGACGGCGTGGAGTTCACCAAGTGCATGGTGGATAGTGGAAGTAGCATCAACATTATGTACCTGGATACACTGCAGAAGATGAACTTGACGGAGGCAAACCTAAGGCGGACCAACACCGTTTTCCATGGTGTAGTGCCTGGTCGGGAGGCTCGGTCCCTTGGGTGCATCACACTTCAGGTAGCCTTTGGCGACGTTAATAATTACCGCCAAGATCGCATGACCTTTGAGGTTGTCCCTTTCAAGAGCGTGTACCACGTCATATTCGTCCGCGACATATTCCACACGTTCATGGCCAAGCCATGCTTCGTCTACAACAAGCTCAAGATACTCGGACTGAATGGTGTCATCACTGTATCCGGAAGCTTTACCAAGGCAAGGGACTGCGAGATCAATGAAGCAGCCGTTGCAGAAGCTGTCCTCTACAGCGAAGAATTCAAGGAGATCCAGAGCAAGGTAAATGACTCAGAGATGCCCGCATCGAAGAAGCAAATCTCCGACTCTGCTCCTGTGTTCAAGGCCGCCATCGAGACTTGTGGTAGGCGATGCCTCCAAGGTCACCGCCATTGGGACGAACCTGGATCCCAAATAGGAAAGCGCGCTCGTCGAGTTCCTCCGTGAGAATAGGGACATCTTTGCCTGGCAACCTGCCGACATGAAAGGTGTACCTAGGGAACTTGCCGAGCACAGCTTAAACATAGATAAAAAATGTAAACCAGTGAAACAACCTCTACGACACTTCTGAGATGAGAAGAGACGCGCCATTGGCAAAGAGATAGCTAGGTTACTTAAGGCTAAGTTTATCTGAGAAGTCCTTCACACCCGATGGGTGGCCAATCCTGTACTTGTCCCCAAAAAGGGAACCAATGAATTAAGAATGTGCGTTGATTACACCGGCTTGAATAAAGCATGTCCCAAAGATCCCTTTGCTTTGCCTCGCATTGACCAAGTCATTGATTCGACGGCTGGCTCGGAACTTTTGTGTTTTCTCTATGCATACTCAGGATACCACTAGATCAAGATGAGGAAGTCGGACCAATTGTCCACTTCGTTCACTACCCCGTACGACATGTTTTGCTATGTCACGATGCCCTTTGGGTTGAAAAACGCAGGTGCTACCTACCAGCGGACAATGCAACGTTGCCTTCATGACCAAATTGGTCGGAACGTTCACGCCTATGTGGACGATATAGCGGTGATGTCTAAAAAGTCAAATGACTTAATCTCCGACTTAAAAGAAACCTTTGATAATCTCCGGAAATACAACATGATGCTCAACCCTAAGAATTGCGTTTTCGGGGTTCCAGCCGGCAAATTGTTGGGCTTCATCATTTCCCAGCGTGTAATCAAGGTCAACCTAGAGAAAATCAAGGCCATCTTAAACATAAACCGTCCGACATGCCTAAAGGACATTCAACGACTAACAGGTTGTGTTGCAGCAGTTAGTCGGTTCATCAGCCGACTTGGAGAGAAGGCTCTGCCGCTGTACAAGTTGCTGAAGAAGGCGGACAAATTCACATGGACGGACAAGGCAGATGCAACATTGAAGCAGCTCAAGGAGATTCTTTCCTCAGCGCCCATCCTTGCAGCACCCGAGCCTGGCGAGCCCCTGTTGATTTACATGGCGGCAACCAACCGGGTTATCAGCATCGTCGTTGTGGTAGAGCGGAAGGAACCCGGCTATGAGCACGGAGTGCAACGACCAGTTGACGGAGTCCAAGCAGCGTTACCCGCACTACCGAAAGATAGCTTATGGAGTATTCCTTGCTTCGCGGAAGTTGAAGCATTACTTTCAGGAGCACCCAATCACAGTAGTGAGAAAGACTCCACTGTCCGACATTATCAACAACATCGACGCTACGGGAAGGGTCGTGAAGTGGGGCATTGAACTTGCCGCCTTCGAGATCACTTACAAAAGACGCGACGCTATCAAGTCGCAAGCCTTGGCGGATTTTATTGCAGATTAGACGGAGATGCCGGATGCCACTCCGTTGCCGGAACCAGAGTACTAGGTGATGCACTTTGACGGATCAAAGCTGCTCAACGGCTCGGGGGCTGGTGTATTGCTGCAGTCACCAAAAGGAGACAAGCTACATTACATTCTGCAGAGCCACTTCGAGGCTACAAACAACATGGCGGAGTATGAAGCACTCATTCACGGACTGCGTGTAGCCAAGGATATTGGCATCAAGTGCATAGTTTGCTGTGGAGATTCCGACTTGGTTGCCCAGCAGGTGGCTGGCACCTGGAATGCGCGGAACCCTATGATGGCGGCATATCGAGACGAAGTGGACGAGATAGCCAAGAGCTTCTTGGGCTACGAAGTCAAGTATGTACCTAGGGAGCAAAATGAGGCGGCTGATCTATTGTCTAAACTTGGATCAGGGCGCAAGCAAATTCCGCCAGGAGTTTTCCTAGAGCATCTACGCACACCATCCGTGAAGGGCGCCGACATCGACAACCCGGATAGAGCTGATTCTTTCGTCAACATGGTGACAAAGATCCCTCCGGCTTGGACAAAACAGTTCATGGAATATCTCGAAAACGGAACTTTGCCCGACGACGAGGTTGAAAAAAGGCAAATAGTACGACGAGCAAAGGGTTATACCATAATCAATGGGCAACTCTACAAAAGGAGCACTACTGGTGTATACCTAAAGTGTGTTTCCTAGCTAGAAGGTATGGAAATCCTACGCGAGATCCATCTCAGAGATTGCGGTCATCACGCCGCTCCTCGATCGTTGGTCGTGAAAGCCTTCCGGCAAGGATTCTACTGGCTGACCGCGAAGGTGGACGCCTACAAGCTGGTTGAGACATGTACAGGATGCCAGTATTATGCCCGACAACCACATGTTCCTGCTGAAGAATTGCGAACAATACCAATAACTTGGTCGTTTGCAGTCTGGGGGCTAGACATGGTGGGGCCATTACAAACGGCACCGTGTGGGTTTATGCATCTCCTTGTAGAAGTTGACAAATTCACCAAATGGATAGAAGCTAAACCCATTAGAAAGCTTGATGGGGCAACTGCCCTCAGGTTTGTCCGGGATCTGGTGGTGAGATTTGGTCTCCCACATAGCATCATCACCGACAATGGAAGCAACTTATCACTCGAAGAAGTGGAGGCCTATTGCTGGGACAAAGGCATCCGACCTGACCTTGGATCTGTGGCACACCCACAATCCAATGGTCAAGTTGAGCGAGCCAATGGATTAATTCTGCAGGGAATCAAGCCGCGTCTTGAGGCACCGTACATAGAGCAGCTGGAGCCTGGGCGGAAGAATTGCCATCTGTGCTGTGGAGTTTACGAACTACACCCAACAGATCCACCGGCTACACCCCTTATTTCATGGTATATGGAGCAGAAGCTATCCTACCTTCCAACATCCTCCACGATGCACCAAGAGTTGCCTCCTACGACGAAGATGACGCTGAAGAATCCAGACGCCTAGATGTGGACCTTCTCGAGGAGGAGCGCGTTTTGGCATGCCAAAGATCCGCCATCTACCAGCAGAAGATACGCAGCTACCATAGTCGCCGCGTCCGGCATCGCTCGTTTAAAGAGGGGGATTTGGTGCTCCGACTTAAGCAGAAGAAGTCACACAAATTATCCCCGCCATGGGAAGGACCGTTCATCATAAGCAAGGCGCTGCTCAATGGGTCTTACTACCTTGTCGACAATCGTGAACTCAAGGATAGACCCAATGAGGATCATAAGCGTAAGCGACGTGACCCGGATGATGACTACCCGGAGTGTCGTGGTATTGCCGACGAGTACGCCATGGAGGGGTCCTCACAGTGCGTGTTTAGAGACGTGGGGTAAGGCGGACGGTTGACGGGTACGAGGTAACACAGCTTACCTAGGTTCAGATCCCACAACGGTGGCAGAATCCTACTCCTGCTATAAATCACTATAATGGCAATACGCCGAGTTACAGAGATTAGGTTCACTGTGCGAGGTGTGTGTAAAACGATGCCCTAAAGGATCCCATAGGCCCGGCTTATATAGTCGTCAGGTCCTAGGGTTACAGGGAAAAGTCCTAGCCGGACAGGTTACAGAGTTCGACACCGTCTATTACTAGTCTTGTGTATCTCGCGCTCCAAGGCTCCGGGTACGCTGGTGACTCCACCTTAGCCTTCCTTTATCCGGCACGGGCCTCCCTTCTGGATCCACCTAACTGGGCCGCCCAGCAGGCCATAGGCCATGCTACCGACTATGGGCCACCCGGGTTAGTCGGATAAGAGACATGCTATGAGGATACCCATATAGCATATCCCCAACACGGAGCTTGATCGGCCATGGAACATAGCACAGCTACATCCTTTCTACACTTAGCATTTTTATCTAATTTTGTACCTCTTATATGATCAATGAAATAAAGCTCATTGGTTCACTCATATTGCTGAGTCTTTTACCTCCTTTAGTGTTCATTTTTGGATCATATAAACCTTTATGCACAAGCTTTGCGATTGCACTTGTAAAAATTCTGCCTACGGGCGTTAGCTTAAGTTTTCTAGTCTACACGTTCTTTGTTGTTTTTATGTGGATTCTGGAGTAGTGACTTTCAGCACTTATTGTCAGCGATTTTGTGCTAAGGTTATTGACGGTGCCATTGGGTATCATCGCCTAAGCGCATGGTTCCGACAACGAGTCTTCCGACTCACGAAAAGTCAAGCATAAAAACCAGAGTAATGGATAATCCAGCACTTGCTTACAAAATATGTACATACTGGGCATTAATTCTTAAGTAGCAGGATACGACAACCATTGTTTTCCGCCTTAAGATTACATCACCAAGTTTTTTCAATGCACAGTCCAGAGGTGAAACAAGAATTACAAAGTGTTTTTCACTCCTTGGGTGCAGGGGACTTGGAGGCCGCATCATCACCAGCTGGAGATTCACCCTCAGCGTCGCCACTGTGAGGAGACTCGGAGGATTCAGGCTCGGCGTTGTCAAGAAAGTTCCTAGGCATGAAGACGTCGACGTCCACCAACTCGGCAACCCTGGTGTCATAGCCCGCGAGTGATGACAGGATGGCTTCGTGATCAATCTTCTTGCCGTCATCATCCATGTCGGGGATACCAGATGTTACCGTGTCGATGTCGGCACCTTCATACTGTGCCTTCACCATGGACAACGCCATCCTTGCGCCAGCCCGTGCACATGAAGCTTTCCAGCTTGCGACACGTTCGGGGGCTCGGCGCAGAATCTCTGAGTACTTCAGCATGGAGTCCGAGGCCTTGATGTAAATCTGCAAGGGTGTGGCGATCTCCTTGGCCTGGGTGATGGCGGTATTGATGAAGTTGCCGGCATGAATCATGCATTCCTTGTCCGAAGGAGGCGAGCGGGTTAAACCCAGGGGCGCTGAAAATTCCGACAACGATTGCATGAGTTCAAAAATTCTAAGTACCCAGACTACAGAGCTCGAAGGCGGAGGATACTTACTGAAGATGCTGGCCTTAGCCTGCCAGACGACGTCTGCCAAGGAATCTTTCTCTTGTTGAAGGAGCTTAAACACCTCGCTATGGCGAAGGTTTTGCTTGTCGGCAGCTTGCTTCTGATCCTTTAGGATCGCAAGCTCCTCCTTCAAGCGATTGATCTCAGCGGAGGCGGAGTCCTGCAGGGCTTTCATGGAATCCTCGTGCATCTTCAGCATTTCTTCCCTCTCCTTCTTAAGGATCTTGTTCTCGCTGTCCAGCTGCTGGATGTGCTTGGACTGCTCGACAATATCCTTGGCCTTGGCTACATGCTCTGCAAGTCGGAGTAAACAAAGTACATAGTGAGTACTCGAAGAAGGAAGGCACAAAAGTAAGACGGAAATGCGCAAAAATAAAACAGACTCTTGTTTTTGATGATCTGTTCCTTCAAGATGGCGGTTTTACCCTTTTCAGCTTCAAGGTCCGCGTGCATCTTATGGTACTTATCATTGGCCATGCCCCTCCGAGCATTCTCGTTCTGTGGAAACAAATACAAATTCAAGTTGTTGTTCAGTCTACTTGGAGCCCCTAGTCGGAGATTTTCCATCTAGGCGCTCGGGGGCTACAGCGAGAGTTTTTAACTTAGCAATATGCTTAGCTTTTCTTTAAGCATCTAGTCGGAGCTAATTCAGTTCTCAACTAGAAGCTTGGGGGCTACAGTATAAAGTTTTTAACTCGGAAAATGCCTAGCTTTTCTTTAAGTATCTAGTCGAAACTAATTCAGTTACAACTAGAGACTTGGGGGCTACAACACTTAAAATTATGAACACTGGGTATGCTATTCTTAAAGCATCTAGTCGGAATAATTCATTCCATCTAAATGCTTGGGGGCTACAGTGAGAGTTTTTTCTAAGTTAGTCATTCGTAGAGCATATAGATGCAAAACCAATGGTTTTCCGTCTACATCCTCGGGAGCTACAGTGGGATACTCATATGAAAAGCAAAAGGTAAAGTAAAACTTACAAGTGCAATGATCTTGAGGTTTGTAGCACTCTCGGCCAGCAGCTTGCCAAAAGAAATGTTGTTGCTTTGCAAGATGTCTGCTTGTCGGAGTAGCTCCTCAAGACCGCACGTCAAACATGACGACACTCCTCCAGGAACCATAGTTGTGCTACCCGGCGTAAGCACCGGGAAGATAATCTTTGGCAGTTCTAAGGGTTTCTGGGGAGCAGAGGCGCCGCCTTCGGCAGATGTACTAGCAACCACCACCGCCTTGCCGCTACCGATGGCATCCTTAGCCGGAGCTTCAGTCATTTGAAGAGCAGTGCTCTCCTGCGTCGCCTGCTCGCCGACAATTGCGAGTTCGGTAGAGGCTCGAGAATCCACTTCCATGGCAGAAGGGCCTGGTGCCTCCTGGGCTTGGGAGCTTGTCAGAGCGGAGGAGGGCTTGACGACAGGAGTAGCAGGGGCGATGGTGGGGGAAGAGTCGCGATGCAACATATCTTTAATATTTCTAGAAGCCCCAAGAGTCTTGGAGGACTTCTTGAGGCTGGTTGTGGATTTCTTCCTGAAACATGCAAAATGCATAAGTACAGGAATAAGACAAATGAACAAGACAATGTCGGAGAATAAGAAGCTTAACTAGGGGGGGGGCGCTTTGGCAAACATCCCGATAGCTTTCTTTTTTTCTGCCTCTAGGGCGGTAGTACTCTTTTTGGAGGCTCCACCCTCCGTCTTCTTTTTCTTGCCTCCGTCGGCAGCGTCAGAGGTAGAGCTCTTCCGCTTTCGCGCCAACGGAGCGTCATCGTCGGACACGACCATGACTTCCTTCATCTTGGGATCATAGATTTGGCTAGCTAGGTTGCCCTCCTCTAGATCGCTAAGTTATTAAGTGAGAAATCACCGTGTTAGACAAGATGGTATTAGCAAGACAAAAAAATTGGAGCAATGTCATACACGGAGAATAAATACCTACCTTTGGGCACTTTCCGTTTACGAACATGTCGTAGGTAAGGGTGAAGCCACGCTTCTTGTCCTTCACCTTGACGATGTCCTTAAGACGGAACTTGACGGAGTCGCTCGAGAAGTTGTCCTCGGAGATCCGGAGGGTATCCCTTCGGTCGCCAGTGTACTCGTGCATGACCTTCGTACGGTGCTGCAGAGGTCGGATCCGCCTGATGAACCAGCACATGGCTAGGTCCAAGCCGGTCAGACCCGTATCTACAAACCATTCGATCCGCCTTATTGCGCGAGAAGCGTTGAGGTCGGAGGGAAGGGAGGCATGGGACCGCCATGTGGAGACTTCAGCGGTGGCTCCATCCACGAAGTCCGGGTACGTTGCTTCTCGGCCCGACAAAGGAATGTCGGGGCCGTAGAAGTACGTCCGTTGCCAGTTCTTACACGACTCGTGGCCGACAATGTCGGGGAACCGCCGGCCAGGTCGGATCTTGAAGCTTATGGTGCCGCAGTTTCTAAGCTCCTCCTTGCTGTGTCCGGCTTCACGTTTGACGGTGAAGAAGTAGAAAAACAGATCTAACCTATGCCTAATCCCTAGGTAACCCTTGCAAAGTGCCGCGAAGTTGCTAAGCACTAGGATGCTATTGGGGGAGAGGTTGTGGGGTTGGACCTGGAAGTGGTTCAAGACGGACAGGAAGAAGTGGGAGATGGGCAAAGAAACGCCGCGTACCAATTGCGCCTTGAGGTATACCTTCTCTCCGACTTGGGGAGAAGGGGTCACCTCGCCGGTCGGCGCCGCCCGCCAGGCGAGCCCCTCCGTCGCAGGGAGGTAACCCTCCGCGACCATCTCTTGGATGTCGCGGCCGGTGATGTCCGAGCCGCGCCAATCGCCTTTGTGCGAGTCAGGCTCCTCTTCCAAGGGCTCCAGCGCCGCCAAGTTATGGTCGCCGCCGGTGGTTTCTATCACCGCCGATGCGGGGATGACCAGACCCTCTGGGGGCACGACGACGGAGCTCGCCGGCTTCGCCGCGGCTTCGCTCGATGCCGCCATTGAGGGAGATGAGTTGCTGCTGGCCATGGAGGAAGGAAAAGGACACGACTGGTGCAAGCAAGAGGCTAGGGTTTCTCGAGGTTTTCGTGGAGAGCTCGAGGAGGCGCGCGGCTGGAGGAAGAAGACGATGACATGATAGAATGAGGTGAAAAAGTGGCAAGTGTCCCACGGCCGCTATTTATCTTACTCTACGTCAAGATTCGTGCAGCTAATCAGACGGTTGACGCGTAGACGACGTGTTCGTGAACGTGCGCGGTAATTTCGCCACGTCCCCAACCGTCGCCGCCAACGGTTCGTATCACTCGCGCGGGAAAATTGGATATGATTACGTTCTCTGCATGTGTGAGTTACGAGGCGTCGCTGACCTACAGCCTACGTCGTCATAACTGACATGGTAGATGAGCCGTCCCATCGAAGATTCCGGCATGGACGGATTTAATCCGAAAACGGGAGCGTACGATGGAATATTCAACATTCCTTCGACTTACTCGTAGAAGACGGAGAAAACCTTGCAGGGTTCTTTGGGAGGACTACAAGATATTGCTTGACGATTTGCCGACATCCATCTAGACAGAGCATTCCACGGGAAGAGGCAATACGGTGCAAGATCTCGGAGTTATCCGGGGGCTACTATTGGGGATATGCTATATGGGTATCCTCATAGCATGTCTCTTATCCGACTAACCCGGGTGGCCCATAGTCGGTAGCATGGCCTATGGCCTGCTGGGCTGCCCAGTTAGGTGGATCCAGAAGGGAGGCCCATGCCGGATAAAGGAAGGCTATGGTGGAGTCACCAGCGTACCCGGAGCCTTGGAGCGCAAGATACACAAGACTAGTAATAGACGGTGTAGAACTCTGTAACCTGTCCGGCTAGGACTTTTCCCTGTAACCCTAGGACCTGACGACTATATAAGCCAGGCCTATGGGAGCCTTTAGAGCATCGTTTTACACACACCTCGCACAGCGAACCTAATCTCTGTAACTGGCGTATTGCCATTATAGTGATTTATAGCAGGAGTAGGATTCCGCCACCGTTGTGGGATCTGAACCTGGGTAAGCTGTGTTACCTCGTACCCGTCAACCGTCCGCCTTACCCCACGTCTCTAAACACGCACTGTGAGGACCCCTCCATGGCATACTCGTTGGCAATACCACGACAGTCACACAACCACAAGTTGATGAGAGAGATTCTAGCCAACCTAAAGAGGTCTAGATCCCATGCAATGTTGGCATCGGCCCACATGCCATAAAGTGTCTCAACATGTCTTGTCATATTAGTCTTATGGATAGATCGATTAGTTGATATAGTAGGTCATGATGATATGTCATTTTTTTCTAACAAAACCTTGATCTCACTAGTGACAAAACTATGGTTATTGGATAGTCATATTAGGCACAACTAATTACTAGATCCCATGCAATGTTGGCATCAGCCCACATATGCCATAAAGTGTCTCAACATGTCTTGTCATATCAGTCTTATGGATAGATCGATTAGTTGATATAGTAGGTCACGATGATATGTCATTTTTTTCCTAACAAAACCTTGATCTCACTAGTGTCAAAACTACGGTTATTGGATAGTCATATTAGGAACAACTAATTACTAGTTTTTTTAAAAGAAACTAGGGCATCTTGACATGGAGTCTTGTTGTGTATCCTACCACCAAGGAAAAATAAGAAACATGCGTGGGTAATATGGTTTTTCCTAAAACCACTTCTCAACATAAGCTAGTAGCTATGAAAATGCGTGTATATCGACTCAATCCCCTTCCCAAAACCCTATTTTGTCTGAATGAGGCCATATTTGGCACACAAGACTGATGGGTTTGTTTGTACAAAACATGCAATTTCCATTTTTAAGTGGAAAAATGTGAATTCCCTCTTTCTGCTTAATTCTAGAATCTTTCTATAGACGCATGGATGGACCAACAGTGGCGTGTAGGGTTCCACTATTTCTTGATTTTTTTAATTTCTGGAGCTTCTTTCAAACTAAGGTAAAAACCACGACAGGTGAGACTCTGAATCAGTAATCACAACTTGAGTGCTATGAGTAAAGCTGACAGATAGTACTTACACATAATTATGAAAGCCGCCACACAGAATTCTGAAAGCTACAACACTGAATTCTGAAAGTACTAAAAATAAATACATTGCCATTTTTTCCTTCGAAAAGATCTCAACACGCTAGCGATCGAGCAAATAACCTAGGCTATTATGCCCTATATATTTCATCGGCGTCCGCTCCCGTGTGCTGTAGGCCAAATTAATTGAACTCCCCCATCTATAATGTGCTCCAGTATCTGGTCGAGACGGTGAGGCCTTGGTGAATGTTCCATATCATGTCGACCAAAGACATGTACAGGTGTTGGTACCCCATCCCAGGCCTTAAGATCATGATTTTAAGCTCTAATATAAGAAAAATCCGCGTAGTAGATGCAACCGACTTGGACTATACTAGGGTCCACTCTAGTGTCGACGGAGATCGACCGGTTAAAATAACGAAGAAGGCGCGGCTGCCAATGTCACCTATAGCCTCGAGACAGCGTTTCTCCGTGTCCACCCGGTAAAGCACCGGTTGACCTTCGAAGAAAACCCCACCCAACACAATAAGCGGGTCACCTTCTGACTCCACAAGGTAGAACTTGTAGACTCCGCGTATCTCTTCAAAGACTGGACCCGAAATTATTTTGTCCATCTTGACGGTGCTCGCGCGCTGCTCCACCTGGATGTTGGTTGACACAATGTCTCCACCATCCTGTACTACATACACTTCACCACGAAACAAGGTCATGCATTGCACGTGCACATCATCGGACGACAGATAAATTCCTCCTCCAAATACTCCATTGAAACCCCCTGTCGGGGTGGCTTCATCGGCCCAAGCAATAGAATACTCATAATTTGCAGAAACAAACACCATCATGGGGTACTTCATGACGGATACAGATGCCATAATATCTGATGGTATCTGTGCCTGAAACTTAGTGTTGGACTTACGGGTGAGTGGGTTCAAAAGGTGAATCTTGTGTCGCTCTTCCCTCTGAGCAATAACGATGATGCCACGATAAACACCGATGAAGTAGAACCTTTTGATGAAGAGAACTGTTAGCCCTAAGATATATGTATAATGGAAAATACTCCCTTTGTTTACTAATATAAGATATAGCTTCTAGATATTTCAAAATGTACTAGATATATATATATATATCCTAAAATGAGTGAACCTATAAAATTAAACATGCATGTCTTGTGAACCTGCATGTTTAAGTATAACTTTGCTCAAGAATGTTCAAGAACATGCATGTTTAAGAACCTACACAATTAACATGCATGTTTAAGAATAACTTTGTATCCAAATAACAAATGAATGTTAGATCGGATGAATTGTGAACCTGCGTTGAACTTCTATTAGATTCGTCATGAAGCAACGACCTTTGGCGAGGTTGAGGAACGTGAAGTCACCAACGTATGGAAGTGTGTGATATACCAGGATCCAGTTGTTGAGATGGAACTCGGGTTCTTTTAACGTGTGGCACCAATCTCCGCAGACTCTTCGACAAGCAGCGTAGGCATCAAAGTACTCCTCGTTCTCCAGGAAGGATTCGCTGATCTTGGCAAGTGGTCTGTCGGCTGGGAGATCGGACCAGTTCACCTTCATTCGGCTGCTCCCCATGCCTTATTATCAAGGAATAAAGAAGAACAGGAGATGATGAGGAGAAGAACAAGGATAGTAGGAGTCGAAGAGGGAATCACTGCGCCGGAACAAGGAGGCGAGGAGACGGAATGGAACTGCAACTAGGCCATTATGCGGTCAAGGAACTGGCAATTTTCTTTTCTTGTAATGTATAAGGACGTCAGCTAACCGCGCTGACAGGTAGGGTCAATTCATCATGGATAGCGCGCTCATTAGAAAAAACTGATCCTACCTACTACCTCCGTTTCAAAATATAAGATGTTTTAGGTTTGCGAAGTAAATGTACATAGACTTG
The DNA here is from genome assembly GCA_916181665.1 of Avena sativa. Lineage (NCBI taxonomy): Eukaryota > Viridiplantae > Streptophyta > Magnoliopsida > Poales > Poaceae > Avena > Avena sativa. The sequence goes on along the minus strand of OV702295.1, from coordinate 312,061,725 downwards.
TTTTAGTGTGTAGATTCACTCCAATGCTGTAGTATTCTTTCGGTTGGCTAGAGACTCCTTCATCAACTTGTGGTTGTGTGACTCAAAACTTGGCCAACATGATCCTAATGAGTTGACATCTAAGTATAAGAGTGCTATGACACACACTTGTAGCATATGTGGGCCCATGCCAACATTGCATGGGATGTAGACCAACCTTAGATGTCTAGAAACACCTTCATCAACTTGTTGCTATATATGAGTCAACACTTGGCCAACATGGTCCTACCTACTTTATAGATCTAAGTATAAGACTGTTATGCCTAGACATGATGAGACACTTTGCGCCAAATGTGGGCGCGCATGACAATATTTCTTGGGCTGGCCAGAAACTCCTTCATCAACTTGTTGTTGTATATGAGTCAAAACTTGGCCAACATAATCCTACCTAGTTAATAGATCTTAGTATAACACTATATGCTAAGAAATTATGATGAGACACTTTGTGGCAAATGTATCTACTCCTAGTGGCAGATGTGGGCCCATGCCAACATTGCATTGGATCTACTCCTATCTTAACTATCTAGAAACACCCTCGAATTCCTTCAGAGTCGACATGTGTTATCTGTGTTATCCATGGAGGATTGAGGGTGCTCGGAGGCTGTGGAGATGATGCTTATGCGTAGGGGGTCCATTTTACCCGTGTTATCCATGTCTACTATAGAATAATTAAGTAAAAAATGGTTTGGATTAATGTATGAAAAGCAAGCCAGTGTACAAAATGTTTTTATCTACTCCCTCAGTCTGAAAATAGATGTCTCAAATATGTCAAAAATTGAATGAATCTAGACACTATTTAGTATATAGATTCATCCAAATTTTGAAAAACCTAAGACATCTATTTTGTGACAGAGGGAGTATTTTGTTACATGAACATGTGCATAAAAGAGAAGCAAACAGAGAAAACTTAGGCAAATTCGTGATGCTTTTTATTCAGGGCTTGCAAAGCATGAGGAAGCTAACTGATACACTTATTATAGTGTCTACTGCTTAATAATCAGTAGATAGACCAACCCAAGAGCAACTGCACAAAAATAAAATATAGCATTCATCATGTTCGCCTGCTTCTTCAGATCGATAATCTTCCTTAACTGCTTGTTGAGTTTCTTCAGTCTTCCCTTAACTTCTGCATCACCCGTCGTAGCAACGATTTCAGAACCCAGGCTCTTGACCGTATGAGGGTAATTGAGCTCAATCGATGCGCCCCCTTCCGATCAAATGCGCCCTCTAGTCTAATCCTCTCAATGTATTCATCCATCCACTCAAAATGCCTACAATTCTTCAGATCCTGAAATCGGATGGGAAAGATGAACCCTGATTCAAAACCCAAATTCGGGGAAGAACCAAAATTGGCAAACAAAATCAACAAATTGACTTAAGAAGAACTCAGATATAACCTTACCCTCCTGTGGCTTGCTCTCGCATTTCACAAATTCGCGCCCATTGTTGCCATTTTCCTCGTTCTTAGTGACCAATCGTATTAGTGGCGCGATGCGTGGGCAGTCAGGGCACCTCGTCATCTACACTGCACCATACCGTGGCCATGAGGGGCTAAAGATTGTACTGGAGTTCAACATCTATCGCTGGCGTTGCGGGGAATAATAAGAAAGGCACCCAAAGAAGAAAGAGAAAGAAAGGGAAGGCAATGGGGGCTCGGGTTCCTGTTCCCCCCTTTTCTAAAGGTAACGATGAGGTGGATATGTGGTGGGTCCCGTGATGTTTAGGGCCAGTGGCTGCATCAGGACGGGATGCCAGATGAGCGCGACATTTGCATCAAACACTGTACGTATAAGTCGGAGGAGTGAGGGACACCAGAGGTGGACGGGAGAAAGGAGACTATCCAACAAAATCAACTGCGTCAAGTTTCATGGCTTCTCTGACTATCATTGAACGACATAATCCGCACCATATAAGCATCATGGAGTACATGCTAACAAAGTTTGGTATGCACTTACACTATAAAATATAAGATGTTTCATGTTTCTGAAGAAAATGAATCTAGACTTCTTTTAGTGTTTAGATTCACCCCAAAGTTGAGTGAACCTACATCCTAAAACAAGTCTACATACATTTGCTTCACAAAGCTAAAACCTCTTATATTTTGAAATGAAGGGAGTAATTCCCATTCATTTATAAGTCTTCTGTTACTATTTTGGCGAGCATTGTATTTTAAGCATACGCACTACAACTAGGCCTATAAACATTTCTCATCAAATCCACAAATTGGCGAACATAAACAACCCAAACTATAGATTACAATCGTAAATTAAGAAAAATGACAAAATCACAGTCATAAAACATTCTTCTGATAAAAACACAACGCCATGCGTGAACTATTTAGTAATCAAACAACCCAACTTTGCGTAAATTGTTTAATGGTATACCAACATTCGCCAGGGAATTGGTAGTAGGAATTTTTTTCTTGAGTTTTCAAGAATCTTCCAGCAGCTCCGCGATCTCATGAACTCTGCTTTTTACCTTTTCGACTTTGTTTGTCTTTGACAGAATAATTTCTGCAATAGTACGTCTCCTAGAATCATTTATTCTTTCCTGTAACAAAATAGTAGAAGGGTTAATAAGGTCACGTGCTAGTGTATATATATGCAAATTCCAAATAGAAATTTTAAATACCTACGAGACTACATCTGTGAATTTATCTCTTTCAAAGTGCTCCATACAGCATAGCACGAACATTCCACACGAGTTCCTGTTCATAACGAATATAAATTTGAATAACAGTACTAACACATCAAAAGAAATGACATAAGTTCAACCAGAAACTCAAGAATCATCTTGCCGTGGTGTTTCGCAGCTTACGATCTCCCAATTGGAAACATTATCAAACTTATACTTCGTATGTTTGTTATACACTTGTATGTCTTTCGAAATTTGATCTCTCTATGAAACAGAGAGGTTTACTGTAATGCTTAGAGTAACTATATCTTCGCTAAATGTATAGATAAAAAACATACCAGAGCTTCGACATTTTTCTAGACCTTTTAAATTCAAACAGCGAGTTGAGCACTTGAAATATCTTCTTTGGTCTATTTAGGACGATAGTGCACCAGTTGCAATCGCTTATATTCAACGTGAAATGACCTTCATACGGTGCTGCATAGGTGCTCGTTGTGGTCATGCACGAGTACACGCAGCTACCATAGTCGCCGCATCCGGCATCGCTCGTTCCAAGGGAAGTGATAGAAATATCTTCGGTTGTATATGTGATGTTGCTACTAGGGATAAAACAACGGTCTCTTGTTCATGAAACATGTGGAATGTTTACCTTACACACTTTGCTTAAAGCAGTTGTCTGTTGCTTGCAACTTAATACTAGAAGGAGTTCGGATGATAACCTGAAGGTGGACTTCTAATCATAGATGCAGTTGGATGGCGGTCTATGTATCTTATTGTATTGCCCAATCTAATCTCATAGGATCTTTTTGACTAGTAATTGCATTGTTATGCCTTGCTCTGTTCCTGTCAATTGCCCTGCTGTAATTTGTTTACCCTTCATGCCATGTTATTTATCTAAGGAGAGCACCTCTAGTGAACTATGGACCCCGGTCCAATATTTACCATTGATACATCTTCCACTGTTACTTGTTTACTTGCTGCAAACCACCATTACCTTCCACACTATATGTTTAATCCTTTGTTATAGCAAACTGGTGAGCTTGACAACCTCACTGATTCGTTGGGACAAAGTCTTGAGTTTGTGTTGTACAGGTCTCCACGTTGTTTGCAACACATGTGTGTCGTTTCCTTCCTCCTTCTGGTTTGATAACCTTGGTCTCAACCAAGGGAAAACTTGCTGATGTGCTCTTCACACCCTGCGCTTGGGGTTACCAACAAAGTGCCATGTCGAGCACCATCAAGTCTTTCTGGTGCTGTTGCCGTGGAGGCTAACGACGTCTTCACTAGGGGAGTCCTCCAATTCCTTTCACTTTAGTTTGTTTTTAGTTTTCTTTGTTTCTTTTGCTTGGTTTTGTTTCCCTATTTTCAAAAAAAAACCAAAAAAACAGTCTAGCTTGGTTTGCTTTCTTTTTTCAAAAACACAAAAAAATAGTTCCTGCTCTAGCTGCTGCTACTGCTGTTTTTGGCTTGCCCACCTTGCCAAAATGAACTCTGCTGAGAACACCAAGTTGTGTGACTTCACTAGCACCAACAACAATGATTTCCTAAGCACTCCTATTGCTCCACCTGCTCCTGATGCTACCTTTTATGAAATTAAGCCTGCTTTGTTGAATCTTGTGATGAGAGAGCAATTTTCTGGTCCTAGTTCTAATGATCCTGCTGCCGATCTTAATTGCTTTGTTAAACTTTGTGAGATGCAAAAGTATAAGGATGTAGATGGAGGTATTATTAAGCTCAAGCTTTTTCCTTTCTCCTTGAGAGGAAAAGCTAAAGAATGGTTGCTATCCTTGCCTAAAAATAGTATTTATTCTTGGACTAAGTGCAAAGATGCTTTTATTGGAAAATAGTATCCTCCTGCTAAGATTATATCTATGAGAAGTGACATTATGAAATTTAAACAACTTGATAGTGAACATGTTGCTCCAGCTTGGGAAATAATGAAATCTTTGGTTAAGAATTTCCCCACTCATGGACTCACTGCTTGGATGATTATCCAGACTTTTTATGCAGGTTTGAAATTCTCCTCAAGAAATCTGTTGGATTCAGCTGCTGGAGGTACCTTCATGGGCCTCACTTTGGGTGCTGCAACAAGGCTCCTTGATAATATGATGGTTAGCTACTCTGAATGGCATGTTGAGAGAGCTCCACGTGGTAAGAAGGTAAATTCTGTTGAGGAAACTTCCTCTTTGAGTGATAATATTGATGTTATTATGGCTATGCTTGTTTATGGGAAAGCTCCTCTATATCCTAATAGTGTTCCCTTAGCCTCCTTGATTTCTCAAGAAGAGCAAGTTGATGTGAACTTCATTAGAAACAATGGGGCCTTATCCTCCTAATAATGGCAATTCCTATGGAAACTCCTACAATAATGCTAGAAGTGCCCCCTCTGAACTTGAAGTCATGCTCAAAGAATTTATTAGTAAACAAACCACTTTCAATAAGGCTATAGAGGAAAAGCTTTTAAATGTTGAGAAAAATATATCCTCTCTGTCTGAAGATCAGTCCTCCTTGATTAATAAAATGGCTGCTGAACCTGAAACTATGGAAAGTACCTTTACTTCCACTCATGCCATACAAGTTACTATTGATGAAAATGTTAGTCTGTTAGCTCAACTTCATGCTAGGTGGGAAAGAGAAGCTGAAATTGATAGAAACAATAGTGTGTGCACCATCACCACTAAACCACAAGTAGTCCCTATTCCTCCTCCTACTATGCCTAAGCCTATTGAGCCTACTACTAGTGATGCTAAGTTTGACTTTGATATTGATGGTTGCAATATTTTTGAAGTGATTATGTTCCTACAAAATCTTGCTAGAAGTCCTGATGCTAGTGATATGCATGTCCCTTTCACTAAACACATTACAGATGCTCTTGTTACGATTAAGGAAGAGAAGCTAAAACAAAAAGCTTCTATTCCTAGGAAAGTAGAAGATAGATGGGAACCCATTATTAATGTGCAAGTGAATGACTTTGATCTCAAAGCTTCATGTGATCTTGGTTCTAGTGTCTCTATTATGCCTAGGAATATTTATGAAATGCTTGATTTTCCACCATTGGAAGATTGTTATTTAGATGTCCCACTCAATGATAATGCTAAGAAGAAACTCATGGGGAGTATTAATGATGTTCTTATTATGGTTAACAATGCTTATGTTCCTATTGATTTCTATGTTTTGGATGTTGAATACAATGCTTCTTGTCCTATGAAAGAAGGCACCATTAAATATCATTTTCCATTCAAGAAAGGTATTAAACACTTCCCTATGAGGAGAGAGAAGTTGCTTTTTGCTCCTCCTTTGAAATCAAGGTTTGATGTGAATGCTTCCTCATTTGAAAATACTTGATTCTTCTTCCTTCTTGTGCCTAACTTAAAGGCGTTAAAGAAAAGTACTTGTTAGGAGATAAACCAAGAGTTTCCTTGAGTCTTGGAAGTTATTACTTCAGTAATGACCTCTCCTTATCCTTTTTTGTTTGCTTTTTGTGCCAAGAATGACCTCTAATGAGAGGGAAGTAAGATTTGGGGAGTTGCTGTCCCGAAACACATTTCTCTCCTCCACCATAAAAATTCACGAGGAGTCTCTGTAACTCGGATAGAGCTCAAAATTTATGAATAAATCCCCTAGTATGTTATATAACTTTATTTAGTTCAATACATTTTGATTTGATCAACAGAAGATTTTTTAAAAAATTGTTTTTGTCAACACCCGGATTTTTAATCCCAGATGCCTGTTATGCCATACATCGCAATCCCAGGATTACCATTTTTGCGAGACATAACAGAATTGGATACCACAGTACATCATCCATTACAAACCATACATAAGGTCTTACACAAATAAGGATCTCATGATCCAGTTCTTAATACAACTCAAGCAGCGGAAATACGTAATAATAAAGGTAGCGTAGGTGAAGCTCCATCTTCGGGGTCATAGGCAATGCTGACGATGGGAGATGATACTAGTTGTCATAACCATCCAGGGGTCTATCCTCTTGGTACTCCTCTTCATAGTCTAGCCATGGGAATAGCCAGGGACAAAGCCATGAGTACTCTTTAAGTACTCGCAAACTAATACTAACAATTAAAGGGGTTTTTGGTAGTAGGACACTAAGCTCTAGGGTTGTTTTGCAAAAGCTAGATTTACATCTACTAAGTTTAGAAGCAACGAATGCTAGTTGAAGTTTTATAACACCTAAGTGGGAACTTGTATCTCATGCCACAACTCTGTTGTGGTCAAGTCAAAATCTCAATCCATTTCACAAGTCATTTTGAAAACATCTGACGGGGGAACAGTATGGCCACTCCAACTGTCCATAACCGTGGACGCGGCTATTCGAATAGTTCGACACTCTGCAGAGATTGTACACTTTCACCATAATATTCGATACATCCGTCAGGAACAAATCCTGAATTCACCATACTCAGTATGCGGATAATCAATCTTAACCTTTCAATTACACGCCCTAGTATAAGCACCTCTCCTGTGAGTTTGGCCTCCCAACCATGACCAACTGTCATCTTGGGTACTGCACAGGTGGACAATCTTCACAAGGTAGCCTCAGCTCAAACCTTGGCCGTGAGGGAACCAATACTAAGGTATATAAGTTTCCAGTCAAGCCCTACCCAATTCTCGGGTATTATGGTTGTACGGTAAAATTGGAATGGTATCGCATCCAGACAACCATCAGTTTTATAAAGGGCTAAGGCTCATGCCTCAACATTTTCATCATCAAAATCCTCTAGTGTTCGGAAACACATGTCAAAACATCTCAATAGAATGATCCATTATTCCAAGGTTTTCATAACCATTTTCACCAAGTATTCCCATCTAATGTTGATCAAGTTTTATGCTTAGCACTAGCATCTACAAGTGGGGGTAAGTACTAATGAGGGGTGGTAAACTAGTGGAGTTTAACTAAGTTCAATCTCATGCCTTAGGATGACATAAAGATTATCTAGCTTAGGCCAAATTTTATGCTCTTTATGCAACCTTAAATTATCTTTGTAGTTTCTACAATTCACTTAAGTAAACTCTAAGTAATAGCTTTGATAAAGAAATAAAGTATAAAGCTTGTAAGTAAAACTAGGATTGGTTTATCAAGTGGTTATGATCATATATGCTTAAGGTATATAGTTGGCATGGTAACAAGAAAGTATTTGCTTGCATAGGTCAACTTGATTAGTAAGTCTTGCTAAAGTAGAGTATCTAGCTTGCACATTCAACTAGTAGTATTAGGCTTGCCTTGTGCAGAGCAGTGGTTGAAGTTCTCCTCGGCTTCTTCTCCGTAGTATCCTCCTTCCTCCTCGTATCCTTGGTCAGTACTAGCGTCTATAAATAAATACGAGGTACACAATCACCAAACAATACTTAACTACTTTCAATCATCACACAAAATGGTCCTATAGATGAGCAAGCTTCATCACTAACATTACAAGATTAAAGCTAGGTTTGATTTCTTTTATTTTTAGAAAAGTAATTTCTACTCATTGAAAAACTACTTAAGATTTAATATTCTCCAAACCAAACATGGGATCATATTGAAACATGTCATCACCACATATTTCAGTACATGGGAATGTGATTTAAAGAGGTGCCACAATTTAATAAGGTTTAACCTTTTTATTTTAAATAAAATAAGTGACTAGAAATGCCTATGTGGCATTCTTTTATTACTTGAACATTATTTCTGTAATTAAACCCAAATGTTTTTATATATTCTGAAAGGTATGATCAAATGTGATTTTTGAGAGTTGAAATCAACTCAAAAGCTATTATGGTTTAAATTTGAAAAATGTTTGAATGCAGAAAAGGCTCTGCCTTGTTATTTTTACCAAGCTTGATCTATAGATTCAAATGATTTGAATCCAACGGGCTTGGATTAAGCATTTCAATATCTTTCTAAAAAAATTGGTTTCATTCAATTTGGTTCACTGAATCGAGCTAGGTTGATTTTTGAAACTAGGTATAAAATTGTGTTTGAATGAAAATGGAAAAATCCAAATTCAAACGAGTGGGCTGCGCGGGAACTGTTAACGGGCCGGTCCAGTGTCACTCCGCGGCGCGGGGCTCAGCTGACAGGGGGTTCCACCAGTCAGTGGCTCTTTAAACGCGAAGCGGTACGGGGCAATATCGGCCACACGATCTAAGTCTAATCGAACGGCTGCTACTCATCGTCCATGTTGGGCGGCGCCGGCGAGACAGATACCTAATGCGGCAGGTGGGGGTCGTCGGGGGCTCACCGGGGCTCAGGCGAGGGTCGGCGAGGCAGCCGAACAACGAAGTCGACGACGGTGAACCTCCTGGTACCGGCAGCTTCTCTTGGGGTGGACGAAATCGATGGCGCCCTTCTTCTCCAGAGGCGGCCTGCTCCGGCCAAATTCCGGCGATGCGCTGCTCGCCTTGCTCCGGGAATGGGGTGGAACGATCAGTGAGGAGAGGGGAGTGAGATGGTGTGAAGAGTTTGAGCGGGGGAGGCCTCTATTTATAGTCTCGACGATGAGACCGAACGGGATGGGCAGGCGACGGTGTCGACATGGCTACGGGCTGCTAGAGGCATGGCTGACGGTGGCGATCGATCGGTGGTCTCCTGGCGATGCTCTATGGCTTTAATGCGCGTGTATGGGCGGTGGCAAACGGTCTGGAACATGTGATGCTCTGCGCGGCAAAGGCGGCGTCTTCGACGGCGAGCAGTGGCTGTGAGGCATGGGGCGGCGAACGGGGATGTCTGGCGGTCTCCTGGGACGGTGGTGATTGCGTATGCACGCGGCGAGGGCGGCGCGCGGTCTATGGGCATGTGTCGAGGGTGGCGCTCTGGCGCACGCTCGGCATGGTTGACAGAGGCACGGGCACGGCATTCCTGGGTGCTCTGGTCGATGTCTTCGAGGCAGGGCTGGTCGAGAGGGGGCGGTGAGGCATGGGTGATCTCCCAGACAAGGTTGGCACGACTAGTTCCTCTCCTAGCTTGCTGTCTAGACTGGGGTGGCATGGGTGGCTTCGGCTGTTCACCATTGATGACATTGCCAAGCTTACAGTGGTGCTAGACGTTTACAAATGAGCTAGATGATCTACTAAAGCCTAGTTGCAACCAGAGAGGGAACAAGTTAGGCTCAAATCACTACTCCAAATAGTGTTTGGATTTTATTTGATATGCATCTACAAGGTGTTTGATGAAATGGCCGCATCAATTCAAGTTTTGAATTTTGAAAAGATTTTTGGTGGGTGTGCTAGGTAGGTGCTGGTGAGTCTGTAGATTCTTGGGTTTTGAAAGTTGAGCTTGTTTGAGTGGTTTTTGAAAAAGTGGGATCTTCCCATATGATATAGATTCAATTTTAAACTTTCCTTTAAACTATGCATTTGAATGTTTCTGGATGATCACAAGGTGGGCCTTGATACTTTGTTATGACTACTATCAAGGGGTGCAAAGATCCAAACAAGTTTTTGTTATGTTTTGAAAGTTAGAGACAACCAAAGTAGGCATGGGAGTTAATTTGGCAAAAGTGACCATTCCTTTATTTTGTTTGTTTTGATTTATTTGTCTTTGGGAAAAGTTTGGGGATTGTTTAGATGATGTTTATTTCACCTAAGAATCCTTTTACAAGCAAAGAAACACATAAACAAGGCAATTCAAAATAGTCCAAATTGGAATGCATACACACATGCATGCTTTCATATTTTTATTTAGAAAAGTTTTTGTTAACCCTAATTTTGATGCATAGAGTTTGATGATTCTAGTTTAATATTTTTGGGATGTTACAGTTTTCTACCTGCTGGTGTGTTTTGACAGATTTCTGCCATTATTTGCATTTGCTTCTTATTGATTCCTTTTTGAGTTCTCTTTAGGTGAATTGAGCTTTTTGAAGGAGTTACTACAGTAGCTTGTGTTTTTAGTGAAAAGACTTGCTGTTCCAAAGCTTTGCCAGAGGTCTAATATCTTTTGAATAAACTAATGTTGCTAATGAAGATTGTGTGATGTTTTGTATGAAAGAAAAATTTCAGGTGTAGAGAGAGAATGATGCAATGAGATGAAGAATGGAAAAAAGCTCAAGCTTGCGGGTTCCACCATGGTGTCACCCCAAAAAATATCCAAGAGGTAAAAGAGTCAAAGCTTGGGGATTCCCAAGGCATCCCCTTCTTCATCAATAAAAAGGTTAGGTCTGTTTAGACACTTCCATTTTATTGTTTCATGCATAGTTGTGTTGTTCTTGGAGCATCTTAGTTTTCATTTGCTTTGATTAGGTTGTTTAGTTTGCTTGAATAAAGTAGTTTGGACCCCCGTTCTCGCTGTGTTGTTTTGCAAACAACACCATGGTGTTGGAAAGGAGTAGTAAGTTCTTGCTTAAAAGTGCAAGAGGAGCTTGCATTGACTGTGACTTAGACTTTAGCATGACATGATAGGTGTTGTTTTGACCTTATGCTTAGTGATTATTGCTGTAGCATGTCTTTTTCCAAACAATTGCGATTGCTTAGTGTGCCTTGAAGAAATTATGCGTTATTTTAGCATGCAAAAAGCATAGTATTGTGGTATTCTCCTTTGATGTTTTGTTTGGGTTGATTTGGCACATGCTCACACCATGTTATGACTCTCACAAGTCACCATTAGCCTCTATGATCATTTAGTCCTTGACTTGTAGTACCACTCTATGCTTTGATTAGTAATGTTTTGTTGCTCTGCATGATTATGGCCATTATTTCTCTCTTAGTTGGTTGCTCCCAGTCTTTTGCTAGCATCCACTTATATGAGTAAGATCTACTCATGGTTCCAACTCCCAAGAAACCAAGTTATGCCGAAGTGTCCACTATAAATTCATATACATGGTGTGTTACACCATTCCAAGTATATTCTTGTTTTCAGCTATCTTCCAATTTAAAACTATTTTGTTATATGAAAACTTAGTGATTAAATCCCTCACAAACTTGATGGCACACTTTATATTCTTTTCCCCTAATAAACTTGAACCATTGTGTCATCTATGTTGTATATGCTTGCACTTATACGTTGGAATTAGCAGAACCGTGCTGTCACGGGGAACGTTTTCAACATTGCACTTGTACTTTGTACTCAGTTGATATCATGTTCTTTTGTCTATGGATGTCACCGGTGTGAAATAAAGAGGGAACTTGTAAGTCCATGGAGTTTGTATTTTGTGTTAGAGAAATGCCTGGGTCGCTAGCCTAAGCCATGCCTAATCATGGTGGAAACTTGCAGCATCACCATAGTGAGATATCTATGAAGCATCCTCAATAAAAAGATATTCATATGGTAAATAAAAAGATTGCTGAGATGCTCATTGTCTGCTTGCCTTGTCATTTTGGTTATGGGATAGCTCATGTACCATGTGCAAGGGGTACCCCATTGGAGGTTCTCTATGATATGAAAATACTTACAATGACAAGAACTTACAGCTGACTAAAGTTGAGTAGCACGAGGTGTGGCCCTCGTATTCAAGGGACTTGAGATTGCCAACTTATACTTTGTCAAGCATATACTCCATCTTTGTTCACTTTAACCTTAATCACTTCAAGATGCTTATGATAGGGGCAATGAGGGCTGAAAGGTAACAAGTACCATAATTTTTGGAAGCTCTTTTTGAAACTTGAAATCCCTGCTTCCCTTTGTGAAGGGCCTTTCTTCCAACATTATGTTGAGTCTCCACCTTCTACCTTAGATACCATTAAGAGTGCATAGTTGTCATTCTGTGTGCAGTGTTCCAAAGCTTATTGATTGATGCATATTGTGATATTACTTGTTATTGTGCTATTTGTTTCTAGTCACCCTTGTGAACTTTGAAGGTGTCCTATGCATCTATTTGCTACTCTATGAGGGACAAGCTGATTACCACTATGCTATGTTTTCTGTATGTGAAACAAACAAACTTTTTTCAATGCATGTTATTCATGATCTTTGTCTGTAGCCTTTCATGTTGCATGCATAGTTACTATGTCCTATTGTTAGAACTCCATCTTTCATGCACATGTTTAGAGTTATTTGATGCCAGCTTTCAATGCTTGCAAATGGTTAGATCTTTATTGTGAGGGTGCATGTCACCTAAAAAATTATTCTTTTTATCACTTACCTACTCGAGGACGAGCAGGAGTGAAAGAACATTTCATAATCCCTAGTGTTTTGTGTGTTAGATAACAATATCAAGGATTATTTAATGTGTGTTGAAGTGTTGCAGCTCTCTCTAAGGTTAAAAGGAAAAGGAATCTGCCTTTGGGGGGCGGATAATCCGCCCCTCCCTCTTCCCATGAGTGCGCGAGCCCCAGAGAGGGGGCAGAGTTTGTGGCCGGATTTTCCGGCCACATCGGATAGTCCGCCCCTTGGGGGCGGACAGTCTGCCCCCTCGAGGATTTCCTTCAAGCCAAACATGCGTCGCTCTTTGTATGGGGGGCGGAGTTTCCCTCGGACTTTCCGGTCCTTGGGTGGACTTCCTCCCAAGGCCGGATAGTCCGCCCCCGGCAGGGGCGGATAATCCGCCCCCTCAGGAATTTTTCTCCAAGTCAAGGCTACGTCGCTCTCTGTTTGGGGGGGCGGAGTTTTCCCCGGAGTTTCCGTCCTGGGGGCGGATTTTCTCCCCAGGGCGGATAGTACACCCCAAAGGGGGGCGGATAATACGCCCCAAAAGTTCTCCAATGGCTTGTTCTGGGCGGGGGTATTTAAGCTAGTATCCCCTCTGTCCAGAACACTTGATTGATTCGAAAAAGAAAGGACCTGACCTGCAACCTTCATCCAAGAGAACTCCACCTAGATCCACTCAAAGGCTCCATCCATTGGGGAATCAAGGGAGGAGGACTCGACCATCATCAACTACAATCAAGCGCGTCATCTCCTCACCATTTATTTGGAGAACCACCGATCTAGTTTTTCTTGCAAAGACCTAGATCCTTGTTTTTGTTTATATTGATAAACCTTGTTCTTGTGGCAGCTTGTTGTCATCTCGGGAGCCCCCAATTCGGTTGTGGGTGTGTGCCCCGATAGTGTTGTAAAAGGCACCGGTTCCCGCCTTGAAGGGATCCAATAGTGGAGAAGGTGGATCAGGCCTCTCGTTGCAAGATCCATCGGAGAATAGGGTGAGGCCTATTGTGGCGTGGTGGTCTTAGAACCGCCCACTCCTCCATCGCAGATGTACTTCCCTTAACAAGGAAGGAACTGCGGTAAAACAAATCCCAGTGTCTCCGCGTGCTCCACTACGGTTCCTTCGCTCCTCTCTTTACGTGCTTAGTAGTTAGGGTTGCATATAGGGAAATTCTCGTAGTTGCATATCTAGAGAATTTACTTTGTGTCAAGCCTAAAATTGAAGAAGTATTAAAAAATTGGGTAGCACCTATTCACCCCCCTCTAGGTGCCCATACGATCCATTTCAAGGAGTTAAGCTTGGGGATGCTTGATACGTCGGAGATATATCTATAATTTTTGATGCTCCATGCTTGTTTAGTATCTACTTTGCTTTGCTTTGTCTACACTTTGAGGTGCTTTTTACATGTTTTCTGGTACTAACCTATTAACAAGTTGCCATAGTGCCAGTTGCCTGTTTTCTGCTATTTTTGGTTCCAGAAAAGATAGTAAGGAAATATTCTCGGTATCGGATGGGACAAACGTCAAAGTCAATAACTTTACGTGGGGAACAAGAAGTCCAGAGGGGAGACGGAGAAGTGGGCCAGGGTGCCCAGACCCCCCCTAGGCACGGGTGGGCCCTGCCCCACGCCTAGGCAGGGTGTGGGGCCCCTGGCCGCATTCTCGGCCTCCCCCTTTGCCTATAAGAAGCCCCCGATGCAGAAAACCTAAGCAACCCGATCAATATTCCACGAAACCTTCTGTAGCCTCTGCCACCGTCATCCCTAAATCGGGGGGATCTGAAGTTCTTCCCGACACCCTGCCGGAGGGGAGATCATCCCGGAGGCCTTATCTCCGGTATGATGCGTGAGTAGTTCCACCTTGGACTATGGGTCCATGAAGTAGCTAGATGGTTGTATCTCCTCCTTGTGCTTTCATGTATAGATCTTGTGAGCTCCGTTCATGATCAAGATCTAATCTATTTGTAATCATGCATGTTGTGTTTGCGGAGATCTGATGTATATTGATATTATTATGTTGGTTTGATTAATGGTTTTGTCTTTATGATTCTATCATGTCTGTGTTGTTTGTCATCTTGCATGCTCTCGGTTGTTAGTAGCTATCTTGGCCAAGTAGTTGCTAGTGACTCCAAGAGGGAGTATTTATGCTCGATAGTGGGTTCATGCCTCTAGTTTCCAAGGGAAGTGAAATAAATATCTTCGGTTGTAGATGTGATGTTGCTACTAGGGAGAAAACAACGGTCTCTTGTTCATTGAACATGTGGACTATTTACCTTACACACTTTGCTTAAAGCAGTTGTCTGTTGCTTGCAACTTAATACTGGAGGCGGTTTGGATGATAACCTGAAGGTGGACTTCTAGTCATAGATGCAGTTGGATGGTGGTCTATGTATCTTGTTGTATTGCCCAATCGAATCTCATAAGATCTTTCTGACTAGTAATTGCATTGATATGCCTTGCTCAGTTCCTGTCAATTGCCCTGCTGTAATTTTTTTACCCTTCATGCCATGTTGTTTATCTAAGGAGAGCACCTCTAATGAACTATGGACCCCAGTCCAATCTTTACCATTGATACATTTTCCACTATTACTTGTTTACTTGCTGTTTAATCCTTTGTTATAGCAAACCGGTGAGCTTGACAACCTCACTGATTCGTTGGGAAAAAGTCTTGAGTTTGTGTTGTGCAGGTCTCCACATTGTTTGCAACACCTGTGCGACATTTCCTTCCTCCTTCTGGTTTGATAACCTCGGTCTCAACTGAGGGAAAACTTGCTGTTGTGCTCTTCACACCCTGCGCTTGGGGTTACCAACAAAGTGCCATGTCGAGCACCATCAAATCCCAACCAAGTATTCCTCGGGAATGTTAAGGCAGGCAACATATTTTTTAGGTAGTTTCTGTGATGCCGTCGTGGATGATGAAATCAAAAGAGTAATGATGTGAGACGATTGCCACAAGTTATGCACATATAAGGAGGAACAACATAATTATAACTACCCCCTTCGTCTCAAAATAGATGTCTTAGGTTTAAATTTGGATGAATCTATATACTAAATTGTGTCTAGATTCGTCCAAATTTTGACAATTTTTGACAAAACTGAGACATCTATTTTGAGACGGAGGGAGTACGAGGATAACATACCATGTTGTGTTTCGCAAGATTGGTGCGTGTTAAATGGGTTACTAATGGGACACGAACAATGGTACTTCCTGCATGTATAATATTTAAGAGGTGCCTATGCTCATCTTCGCTCAGTTCGCATACTTGGGAGATGATGGTAGAGTCATACGGGTCTTTCTTGCCACCACTGAAATAGACAATACTGATACTCGGTGTTTTTCCTCCTAACGAAAACACAATCATTTGATCTCCCCCAAACACATGGTTCTGTCTAACGAATTCTTTCCATCCATCACCACCCATGCGGGTCAAAGCCTTCTATTTCACCACATCAACGTCATATGCACGCCCAAGTGCTAGAAAGTGCACACTAGTCTTCTCTTCTACATATTCATTGAACATGAACCTTGCATTGCACGGAATAATCTACACACAATTAATCGAATATACACACATTTTAAAAAAGGTAGAGCGCCACCAACAAAGGTTACAAGATAGTAATAGTGCAAGGAAAAATAGTGTGTTTCATACCAATGAATCTTCGAACTTTTCGTGCATAAAGACACTAAATAATAACCCTGAGGTCAAGGAGTCGCACACACTCTTGTATTTTCCATACAATGACATGTCTCCTAAAACAATAACATAATAATATAGATACATTACACACGTCATACACTAGTACACACATCAAAAACATCAGTCATGCACATGTTCAACAAATACAAATAATGTACATTGAAAGATCTAAATAAATTAGGTACATAATTAATATATTGTATACTATGTAGTTCAGCTAGACAATGAAATCAGAGCTAGCCTACAAATTTATTGTAAACGTACGATAAATAGCGAGTCTAGGGCTCACGGACGGTGATGGATCGACGTCACGAACTGGAGCAGAGACGTCGAGAGAATATGGAGGTGGGTCGGCGACGAGAGGAGAGGATAGGCGCGGCGGTAGGACGAGTAAACCTATTTATGCACTTTATAGGAAACTAATGTTGAGACGGAAAGACCGCCGTGTGACGCTGCCATCGGCAGACTCATGGGCCACCTTGTAGGCAGCTGACGAGTTGGCCCATCTCCTCCCCGCTCTGCTCATCCGTGAGCGCTGTACAACAGTCCCAAATACGATTTTATTATTTTCCTTTTATTTTTCTTCTATTTGTCCCTATTTTATTACTTCTATACTTCATAGTCCATCTGTTCCGTTTACATTCATTTCACAAAACTAAAACGTCTTAAATTTTGGAAAGGAGGGAGTATGTTGGCATGGAGAATTATTTGTATACATGGCATTTTGAACTTAATAACCGAGCATTCACGTAGATGTATGAACACATGTCGTCTAACCGGTATGACCAAAAAGAAATAGGATAACATAATACCGGTGTCTACTAACAGAGCAAGTGCAACATTCGATACAAAAAATAACTACAGGGCATCATCAGGAAAACGGGAAACAAATAAGTAAGCTCCTTTTTCGACTTGGTACAGCAATAACAACATCTTGACATCCAATCCAAGCATACGCTCCTTATCCATGAAATTCTTCCAGCTACTCACACAGAGACGGCCATCCTTGTTTCAAATGGTGTATGACCCCTTCACCATTGTGTGAGGATAACACACAATGGTCATGCCACCTTCTTTGTCCATCGTATTTGGGACAAGATGTTTTGGGAGTTTCTGATTTAAAAATAAAGTAGCACGACACCAAAAAAATTGTCCAGTTAAACTTGGAATAGAATAGAAATGATACTCCCTACATTCACTAAATATAAGCCTTTATGTTCACTAATACTCCCTTGTTTAGAAATATAAGACGCGTTAGAGCGAGCTTAGTGAAATAAATTTGTCTAGACAACTTTTGTACTCCCTCTGTACAAGAATAGATATCTTAGGTTTTTAAAATCTTGAATGAACCTATATACTAAATAGTGTCTAGATTCATCCATATTTTGACAAATTTGAGACATCTATTTTAGTACAGAGGGAGTATATAGATTCAGAGTGAACCTATATACTAAAATACATCTAGATACATTCTTTTCGCAAAGCTAAAATGTTTTATATTTCTGAACGGTGGATTATCTTATATTAGTGAACGGAGGGAGTAACAAATAAGACCAGTTTGACATTCACAATAAACTTAAAAATATAGAAATAGGTTGCTAATGATTACCAGGTGTTTGGTTTGGCTGCGACAGTTAGTCCAGTTTAGGGTATGAACCATTGCTACAGTTGATCCTGGTACATAATCTCCAACATAATAACGTGATAGCCTGTAGTGCAAAGTCTCTACAGTTTCTATGATTGTCTTCATCATCCTCCAGTTTATCTTGGTTCTGTCGATGGCCTTGATAGAGTCAACAATGCCACATCTTTCAGGCGAGAGTCGGAAAATATGCTGTAATTTATGATTTGAGAAAATTAAATGTGAACATGATTACACTAAAATATGATATTATTGGTACAAGATGAATTATGTTGGAACACTACTTGGATGGGTGACTAGGAGGTTCCCAGTTGTGAAACGATTCCAAGAAACTTTGGTGTTCACAATGAAGTACATTTTCTAGCCAATTTGAATATTGTAGATTATTGCAACTTCCTCACATGCTCTTCCACTAATGTAGGTTAGACCTGGTTGGTTTGTGACATCAACATCAAATTCGAAGTCCTCCTTGGTCATTAGAACAACAGTGAAACTATCCGCGTCGTCCTTGCGCATGAAATATGGCATAAGGAAACATGCTCTCACGTAGCACGGGATGACCTAACAACAAATATGTGAATAAAATTAGATTACCACGTCAAAGAAGGTCTAAGAGTCATGAAATTATATATATTGCTTATCTTGATGTTTTTTAGCAGTAAGAGCTAAGATCCATGTAGTGCAAACCATAATCATACAGTTTATTGTCTTCGAATTTTTCATAATACTAGACTTCATCAAATTTATATTACGACTAAAAAGAGCAATTACTCTTAATATCAAATATGCACATAAAACTTCAAACATTACATGCGTGTCCAAGACACTAACACGCACTAATGACTCAAATAAACAACAAAATCTGCCAAACACATAATAAGAAAGAAATAAACAACATGAAATACTCGTTGGTAGTTGAATACCATGGTGTCCACAAATCCCTCTTGAAACGTCAAATCAAAGTTGGTCATGTAGATATCCCCACCATCGCACAAACAATTTGTGTCAAAACAAGTGGGACACTACGATAGAATATAGATCTGATCAATAATACTAATCGGGAGAAATTTAGTGGTAGGAAGAGAACAAACATGTATGGTACCTCTTTGGTGCCAGCCATCCTTGTTCACGACGACGAGTGTGGCGGGTCAATCTACCGTGAGAGAGCAGTTATCTTTTTATGGAGACACGGACGGCATCTGCGACAGTAGGGCGGTGACAGCGCTGCATAGCGCCGTGTCACAAAGATGGGATAGTTTGTTTGGGGAGGAATGGAGACTAGGTATTTTGCAAAACCCTACACGCATGGCCGGGCCACTATTGGATCGCCCTGTAATGCACATCCGCCCTAAACGGCTGGCCTAGTTGCGTTTTATATGCTTTTGTTTTATTATATTGACATTGACAAACTACTGAATGTGACATATCATCATTATGTTGTATTAAAATTGGTTAAGCATAAAAAATTAATTAAATCCAAGAAGTATTGAGTCTATATTTAGTTAAGCAAAGGATATTAGCTAGTTAAAACTCGAATACATCATAGAAGATTCTAGAATTAAGCAAACAAAGGGAATTCAAATTTTTCCACTTAAAAATGGAAAATGTGTGTTTTGTATAAACAAACCCATCAGTCTTGTGTCCCAAAGATAAACTGGTGTTCCAAATATGGCCTCATTCAGACAAAATAATTTTGGGAAGGGGATTGAGTCGAAAGCCACACATCTTCATAACTACTAGCTTAGTTTGAGAAGTGATATTCTAAACAGTGTTTCTTATTTTTCCTTAGTGGTAGGATACATAACAAGACTCCATGCCAATATGCCACTACTTTTTGAACTTTTTTAATTAGTTGTGCCTAAAATGACTCACCAATAACCGTATTTGTGCCACTAGTAAAATCAAGGATTTCTTAGGAAATCATTGACATCTCATCATGACCTGTTATATCGACTAATATATCTAAGCAAAAGACTGCTATGACAAGACATGTTGAGACACTTTGTGGCAGATGTGGGCCCATATGCCAACATTGCATGGGATATAGACCTCTTTGGGTAGGCTAGAATATCCCTCATCATCTTGTAGTTGTGTGACTCAGCACCTGGCCAAAATGATCAAACCCAATTTATACATCTAAGTGTAAGAGTGCTATGATAAGCCATGACACACACTTGTGTAGATGTGGGCCCATGCCAACATTGCATGGGATCTATACCTCTTTGGGTAGGCTAAAATATCCCTCATCAACTTGTAGTTGTGTGACTCAGCACCTGGCCAAAATGATCAAACCCAGTTGATACATCTAAGTATAAGAGTGCTATGTCAAGCCATGACACATAGTCGTGGAAGATGTGGGCCCATGCCAACATTGCATGGGATCTTGACCTCTCTGGGCTGGCTAGAAACATCTTCACCCACTTGGACAACATGATCCTTGGAAAATTTTAAAAATCACTTATAGGTAGAGGATGCTTTATTACAACATGGACCTAGTATCACATCAGAAAGGTCTAACCCCTAGACATCCTTACCAGACACCTAGATTTTTGGCCTAAATGTGTAGGTAGGCATATTTTTTTCATTCCCTTCTATACAACAATAATATTTTTCATTTTGAATAATTCTACACGAATTTATTTACTTACCATCTTATATATACAAGCTTGTTCTTTGTTTTCTGAACATCTTTCCAATTTGTTTTACATGAAAAACATACTAATTAATTCTGTAGTAGTTTTTTATTTTATATTCAAAATTCAACTAAATTTTAGAAACAAATCTCTAATATTTTTTGAATAGACTATATTTTACCAAAATTTTGCTTAACTTTTCTAGCCAAATTGTGTACATTTTGGACACTACACATTGTCTCAATAATTCAACACAACAAGTTCGCTAGGAGCAAATTTGAGCTCAAAAGAAGATTAATGAACTACCTAATTTGCACGTATGATCAGCTATGTAGAATAATTAGAAAGGATAACAATACCAACTAGAGATTCATACTTAATTAACTTTGTTGTCACAACAAAGTGAAGGGTGAAGGTGTTTCTATCCAGCCCAGAGAGGTCTACATCACATGCAATATTGGCATGACCCCACATCTGCCACAGGTGTGTGTCATGGCTTGGCATAACACTCTTATACTTAGACCTATCAAGTCGGTGGGATCATGTTGTTCAAGTGTAATGACTCACACAACCACTAAATTGATGATGGTGATTCTAGCCAACCCAGAGAGGTCTATATCCCATACAATATTGGCATGGGCCCACATCTACCACAATTGTGTGTGTCATGGCTTGGCATAGTAGTGTTATAATAAGATCTATCAACAGTGTGGCATCATGTTGGCAAAGTGCTGAGGCACACAAACACTAGGTTGATGATGGTGTTTCTAGCCAATCTAGAGATCTCTATAGCCCATACAATGTTGGCATGTGCCTACATATGACACAAGTGTGTGTCATGGCTTGGTATAGCAAATTTATATTTAGATATACCAAGTAGGTAGGATCATGTTGGCAAAGTGATGACTCATACAACAACAAGTTGGTGAAGGTGTTTCTATCCAGCCCAGAGAGGTTTAGATCCCATGCAATGTTGGCATGGACCCACATCTGCCAGAAGTGTATATCATGGCTTGGAATAGCACTCTTATACTTAGATCTATCAAGTGGGTGTGATCATGATGGTCAGGTGTAGTGACACATAACTAGTAAGTTGATAAAAACAGATTGCTAGGAAAAGAGGCCTAGGTGAGACCAAAAGGGTTGTTCGTAAATTTCTCAATTTTTCGATGTTCATCAAATGATCCCAAAAAATTTGCACATGCTATACCAATGGTGCATGTCAAGAATACGTAATTTATTTGAAGAAAACAAAATTGTAAAATAGTTATTTTGTTTAAATTTTTAAATAGAAAAAATAAAAAAGAATATAGGATAGAAGAAAAAAGTAAGACTCGACATGCATGCGCCCAACTCCTACTCCCGTGCCTGCATCACGGCTGCATCCGGGCGTCAAGTAGATTGGCGTGGCCCATCTTAATCCCGGACATCAAACAGTAATGGGCTCTTTCGGGCCCAACTGAAAACCGTAGCGGGAAGAACTGACACGGGTGGGAGTTTAGTCCCACGTCGCCGAGCGAGGAACGGTTCGACCGGCTTATATACCCTGAATTCATGACTGTGCCATGAGCTTCTATCAACAAATCAACATGACACATACTTCTTTCACTTATCTCCCTGTTGCCCGGCACATGAAAAACTTGAGCTTCGAGGGCCTGTATCCTGGGCCTTAAATGGTCTTCTAGTCGTATACATGCCGTTGATCTCAAAATGTGTAGGTGGTCATATTTTTTTATTTCCCTTATGTACTATAATAACATTTTGCATTTTGAATAAGTTTGCACGAAATGTGTAGGTAAGCATTTTTTATTCCCTTCTATGATAAGTTTGCCGGTGCCAATAATATTTTGCATTTTTAATATGTTTGCACGAATACATACAATGGTTGTTTCAACATCAATACTAACATTAGTAAACCAAAAGAAACATCATCATACATATACTGATGATGTAATCCTTCACAAGCTCACCACAACCCTAGTCAATGTACTCCATGACCTTGACAAGGGCAGAATTGTTGCCTTGTACACTTGTTTGTAATATATTTTCCGGTCGAATAAATATTTCCATTGCAAATGGCCAATGCCTACATTGATACATCATACATGGCGCGCGCACAGCCTAGCCTACTCATCGGAGTCGGAGGAGGAGTCGGAGTGGTAGCAGTCATGACCCACAAGTATAGGGGGTGTATCGTAGTACTTTCGATAAATAGGAGTGTCGATCCCAACAGGGAGCAGAAGGTGTTGACTAGTGGTATGGAGCAGGAAATCTCTGTAATACATAGCAACCGGATTTTTAGGGGTTTTCTGATAAAGCAAGGGAATAAAATGCAAGTAGTAAAGACAGCAAACAATTGCAGCAAGTGGCCCAATCCTTTCTTAGTAAAGGACAAGCCGGTGGAAATTCTTATGAGGACCAAACGTTCTCGAGGACACATGGGAATACTGTCAAGTGCTTTCGCTTCATATAGCTCAGTAGTCTTCTTTGGTTTTATATGTGTTGTGTGGGTGAACCTGTGCTAATGTACCGACCTTAGTTGGACTAATACATACTTGTGATTAAACCCCTTGCAAGCATCCGCAACTATAAGAAAGCAATTAAGATATAAACCTAACCATGGCCTTAAACTCTGAGATCCTACACTCCCTTGTGCAATGGTTTCCTAACGGGGGTTCAGGTTTCTGTCACTCTGGCAACCCCAAAATTAATAGCCAAATACACAACGCATTCCCCTAGGCCCATAAATGATGAAGTATCATGTAGTCCATGTTCACATGACACCACTAGAAGAATAGCACCCCAACTTAAATATTCAACCATTGAATAATACCTCAACACAAATCCACTACTAACAACATGACTTCTTCCATGTCCTCAAGAACTAAATGAACTACTAACGTGACATCATATGGATCAAGATCAAAGGTGATATGGTGATGAATAACAATCTGAACATAAAAAATAATCCAATGGTTCCACTCACAAGCATCAACTACAATAGTAATCATCACCGGGAAAGTTTCCCCTAAGAACTATGCAAGTATTCAACACAATTGTTATAGCGGGATGGAGTGGTGATGATGGTGCTGGTGGAGATGATGGTGTGGATGATGATGATGATCCCGATGAAGTCTAGCTTGATGATGGTGTTGATGGCGACAATCTCCCCTCTCCAGGAAGGAATTTCCCTGGCAGAAATCTGTCTGCCGGAGAGCTCTTTCTCTCTCGGTGTTTTCCTCCTCGCAGAGGCGGTGGAATCTTTTTGTGGACGCTTCTCTGTGTATTAGGGTTTCGAGGAGAAGATATAGGCAAGAGGTCGGAGCCAGAGGTGGGACAGTTGGGCCACACCCCCTGTAGGCGCGACCTAGGGTGGCCCGCGCCTGGGGGGTGTGGGCCCCCTATGGCCCATCTCCGCCTCACCTTCTGGCATTCTTCGTCTTCTAGGAAAATAGGATTTTTCGTAGTTTTTCTAGTATTTTTCTGATCTTCGCAAAATTGCATCAAAACACCTCTTTTTCCATCAGAATCCTGACTCCGGCAGTTCATCCTCCAAGAATCATCCAACATGCAAAAACAAATGAAAAGGCATAAGTATCACCTCTTAATAAGAAATATATCAATGAATAGAGGCAAATTATGATATAGAATGGTGATGCAAATTGGATGTATCAACTCCCCCAAGCTTAGACCTTCGCTTGTCCCCAAGCGAAAACTGAGCTCAGTAAACATGTCCACAGGTTTATGGAGTGAAGTGTCGATAAAAAGAATATGGACAAGAAGCATCACACTTACCATTACACAACTCATAGAAGAAAGCAACTCACCATTATATGACTTAGCTTGCAACAAGTACAGGAGTCACAATATAGATGCATAAAGATAAATAGGAGAAAGGGACCTTCATAGAGGGAAGCAGGGATTTCAAGGTCATAAAGAGCTTCCAAAAGATTATGGTACTTACTAGTTTTGAGCTCTCATTGACCCTATCATAAGCATCTTGAGGTGGTTAAGGTTAAAGTGAACAAAGATGGAGTATATGCTTGACGAAATATAAGTTGGCAAACTCATGTCCCTTGAGTACGAGGGCCGCTCCTCATGCTACTCAACTTTAGTTACCGGTAAGTTCTTGTCATAGTAAGTACATGCGTATCATAAAGAACCGCCAACCGGGTACCCCTTGCACATGATACAGGAACTATCCCATAATCAAAATGACAAGGCAAGCAGACAGTGAGCATCTCAGCAATGTTTTTATTTGCTATTTGCATATGTTTTTATTGAGGATGCTTCACAGATTGCCCACCATGGTTGTGCTACAAGTTTCCACCATGATTAGGCATGGCTTAGGCTAGCGGCCTAGGCGTTTCTCTAACACACATACATAACTCCATGGACTTACAAGCTCCCCTTTTATTTCACACCGACGACATCCGCAAACAAAAGAGCATGATATCAATTGTGTACAATGTACATATGCAATGTTGAAATCGTTGGTCGTGACAGCACGGTTCTACTAATTCCAACGTATAGGTGCAAGCATATACAACTTTGATGACATAATGGTTCAAGTTTATTAGGGGCAAGCAAATAAGGTGTGACATCAAGTTCGTGAGAGATTTTCTAACAAGTTTTCACATAAAAAAATAATTTTTAATTCGAAAGATAGATGAAGCCTGAGAATTTACTTGGAATAGCAATAATGCTAATAGGTAGTTATGGTGGACACAAATGGCACATGTTTTGGTTTAAAGGGGTTGGATGCATGAGAAGTATGCCTCCTCAAAACAGGTTTTTGGCTAGCAAGGCTGGGTAGCAAGCAAAAGAGTTGAAGGAAACAAGCAAACCTACAAGTGATAAAGCCAAACATGCAATCTTCCTAGAAGACACAAAAAGATCTTAAATAAAGAATACTAAGCTTATGAGCCAGTCAAGAAAGAAAATAAATGATACAAAATACTTGTAAGCTTTTTCTCTTTTCCTATCAAACCTCAAAAAGTGTTGCTACTGACCAGAGCTTAGTTCCAAAACCAATTTAGATCTACTTGATGCCCCGAAAGTGATACCAATACTGATCAACAAGATACATAATATAATAGAGATTGCAAACTAAAATAAGAAGTGCAAAAAGTAAAAGATGAAACTTGTCATTAATATTCCATAAAGGCACTCACACCAAGGGATACATAGATAACCAACTAAACGAGAGATACTTCCATATGCAAACCAACCTATAAGATACCTTCTCTACCCAAGATATGAAACTACTAAAAAGGTAAAAGATAAAAGATAATGATGTGATACCATGGCACTCCCCCAAGCTTGGAACAAGCCAAGGGGATGCCAAACCTGATGATGAATTACCCCTTCTGTGGTGGTGTTTCCTTGTCATTGTTAGACTTCCAAGGTAAAGGCTCCCCATCCACAATGGGTGTCTTGGCTTCCACAATCCTGAAACTAGTAGCAGAGCTTATGCGATTAAATATAGCCTCATACTCACAGTTTTAATTTTGTATGTCGTAGAGCTGTGCTTGTAATTGGTTGGTGGTCTGATGGAGTGAGAAGATTTCGTCTCGGAGCTCAGAAACCTCCTCCTTGTGCTTGGCGATGAGTTCTGAACTTATCTTATGGATGACATCCACTTCGCGTTCTGCCATCTTCTTGTATGTGAAAACCTCCTGCTCCAATGCTTCCATCCTATCTTTCAGACTGCCTTCTCCTTTAGGGCCTTGAACTTTTTTAATCTACACCTTCCCATCCTTGAAAATCAACTCCTTGGTATGAATCTTCAACTCATACATGTACGGGTTGATGTCATCCGCGGAGGAGTCCTCCATGGGAGATCCAGAGGAAGACATTGTGGCTCCAAAACTGAGAATATGCCTGACAGAAATAGATCAAAACGAAAACATGACGAGAACACGATATACGAACCTCAGGGGATCCGAGGGGTTATATATTACGAAGTTTCAATGCATAAGTAAGGTACTGTGCGAAAACGAGGCGAAGATGGACACCAGGGGCTCACACCCCCTATAGGCGCGGCCAGCTTGGGCCCGCGCATAGGGTAGGTGTGGCCCCGTTGGCCCCCGTTTCCTCCTTTGTTTCGTCTCGTAACCTTCCATATGTAATAAAACATCAAAAATACAAAAAGATAAGGTTTTCATGAACCTTTAGTTTTCACCACTTTTACCTACTCGAAAACGGACTCAGCAGATCCTGGTGTTCGGTTTCTAATAAATTATTCTGGAGTTACCATTTGAATAATATCAAGATCTTCATTATAAGAATATCCAGAAATATAATGTTTGAGCCTTTGACCATTCACCACCTGTGCAGTGTTATCCTTCAAACAAGATATTTTGATAGCCCCTGAACGATACACTTCCTCAATAACAAAAGGTCCTTCCCATTTTGAGAGTAATTTCCCTTCCAAAAATCTGAGACGAGACCTATACAAAAGAACTTTCTCACCAACATGGAATTCCCTTTTGAGAATTCTCCTATGATGCCACCTTTTTACTTTTTCCTTAAAGAGTCTAGCATTTTCATAAGCTTCGCTTCTCCACTCATCTAAGGTACTCAAGTCAAGCAATCTTTTCTCACCAGCAAGTTTAAAATCTCTATTTAGTTCTTTCATTACCCAGTAAGCTTTGTGTTCTAATTCTAGAGGCAAGTGACAAGCTTTCCCATAAACCATTTTGTAAGGGGACATTGCCATAGGATTTTTATAAGCGGTTCTATAAGCCCATAAAGCGTCATTCAACTTTTTAGCCCAATTTTTCCTAGATCTATTAACAGTCTTCTGCAGGATAGATTTAATTTCTCTATTGGAAAGTTCTACTTGCCCACTGGTTTGGGGGTGATAAGCTGAAGCAATTCTATGGTTAACATCATATTTAGCAAGAGTCTTCCTAAAACCACCATGAATAAAATGAGAACCTCCATCAGTCATGAGATATCTAGGAACCCCAAACCTAGGAAAGATAACATCTTTAAGCAATTTTAAAGAGGTCTTACCATCGGCGCTGTTTGTAGGTATGACTTCTACCCACTTTGTAACATAGTCAACAACAACAAGAATATGAGTATACCCTTTTAAAGGAGGAAAAGGACCCATAAAGTCAACTCCCCAACAATCAAAAGGTTCAATAACGAGAGAATAATTCATAGGCATTTCATTGCGTCTAGAAATGTTACCAACCCTTTGACATTCATCACATGATAAAAAAGCTTCCTTGCATCCTTGAAAAGGGTAGGCCAATAAAATCCAGATTGTAAAACTTTTTGTGCAGTTCTACCCCCATCATGATGTCCTCCATAGGCACTGCCATGACATTTTCTCAATATCTCTTGTTGTTCATACTCTGGAACACATCTTCGCATATACCATCAGCTCCTTGTTTATATAAATGTGGGTTATCCAAAAAATAATTCCTTAGATCATAAAAGAATTTCCTTCTTTGCTGAACTGTAAAGGTTGTAGGCAAATACTTGGAAACAATAAAGTTAGCATAAACAGCCTACCAAGGACTCTCATGCGGATTCACCCTTATTATAGCCAACTGTTCATTTGGAAAACTATCATTAATAGGCATAGGGTCAAAAGAAATATTTTCCAAACAAGATAAATTATCAGCAAGAGGATTTTCAGCACCTTTCCTATCTATAATATGCAGATCAAACTTCAGTAAAAGCAACACCCACCTAATAAGCCTAATCTTAGCGTCTTTCTTTGTCATAAGGTACATAATAGCAGCATGATCAGTATGAATAGTAACCTTTGAATCGATAATATAGGGCCTAAACTTATCACAAGCAAAGATTACAGATAAGAACTCCTTTTTGGCAGTAGCATAATTCTTTTGAGCAGCATCAAGGGTCTTGTTAGAATAATGAATAACATTCAATTTTTTATCAACACGTTGCCCAAAGACAGTGCCCACAGCGAAGTCACTAGCATCACACATAATTTCAAAAGGTAAATTCTAATCAGGTGGTTGAACAATAGGAGCAGTAGTCAAAGCTTCCTTCAAAGTTTTAAAAGCTTCCTTACAATCATCATCAAAAACAAAAGGTACATCTTTTTGAAGAAGATTAGTAAGGGGCTTTAAATTTTTGGAGAAATATTTAATAAACCTCCTATAGAAACCAGAATGACCAAGAATACCACAAATACCTTTTATATCCCTAGGGCAAGGCATCTTCTCAATTGCTTTAATTTTGGCTCTGTCTACGTCAATACCTCTTTCAGAAATCTTGTGCCTAAGAACAATCCCTTCATTAACCATGAAGTGGCATTTCTCCCAATTAAGAACAAGGTTAGTTTCTTCACATCTCTGCAAAACTTTATCAAGGTTGTGCAAACAATTATCAAAATAAGTTCCATAGACGGAGAAATCGTCCATGAAAACCTCCACAATTTCTTCACAAAAACCATGAAAGGTAGCATGCATATATCTCTGAAAGGTAGCAGGAGAATTACATAAACCAAAAGGCATACGCCTATAAGCATAAGTTCCATAAGGACAAGTAAAGGTGGTTTTCTCTTGGTCTTGTGCTCTCACAGCAATTTGAGAGAACCCAGAATAACCATCAAGAAAACAGAAGTGAGTCTTTTTAGACAATCTTTCTATAATTTGATCAATAAAAGGCAGAGGATAATGATCTTTCTTAGTAACTTTATTAACCTTTCTAAAATCAATGCACATCCTATAACCAACCACCACTCTCTGGGGTATAAGCTCATTATTTTCATTAGGCACAACAACGATTCCCCCTTTCTTTGGGACAAAATTAACATGGCTAACCCATTGACTATCAGCAATAGGGTAAATAATACCAGCATCAAGGAGTTTTAATACCTCATTTCTTACCACATCCTTCATCTTAGTATTTAAACGGCGTTGGTGTTCATCAAGAGTATACCCCATAGCTCCTCAAGAGTATGCTGACATATAGTAGGAGAAATCCCTTTTAAATCATCAAGAGTATACCCCATAGCTCCTCTATGTTTCTTCAATATTTCCAATAACCTTTCCTCTTCCTTTCCTAAAGTTTAGAACAAATAATAATAGGATATATTTTCTTATAATCTAGATTAGCATATTTAAGATCATCAGGTAAAGGTTTTAATTCAAAAACAGGGTCCCCTTTAGGCGGTAGTGTGGTACCCAAATCTTCCACAGGTAGGTTATGCTTAAGTAGCTCAGGTTGACGAAGGAAAGCCTCGTCAATCTCATTTCTTTCCATCATGAAGACCTCCCTTTCATGATCTTCCATAAACTGCTACATGGCATTGTTTGGAGCAAGAGAAATAGCAGAAAGTTGTTCAACCATCAAAACCCTCACTAGGCAATCCGTTTTCATAAGGAGTTTTAGAAAATTTGGAAAAATTAAACTCATATGATTCTCCATCAAACTTAGTCAAAACTTTCTCCTTCCTACAGTCTATAATAGCCCCACAAGTATTCAATAAAGGTCTACCAAAGATAATAGGACAAGTTTTACTAGCTTCAGAACCAAGCACTAGAAAATCAGCAGGATATTTAATCTTACCACAAAGAACCTCCACATCTCTTATAATACCAATTGGACAAATTTTCTCTCTATTAGCAAGGTGAATAACCAAATCAATGTCCTCAAGCTCACAAGGAACAATTTCATTCATAATTTCCCTGTAAAGCTCATAAGGAATAGCACTAGAACTAGCACCAATGTCACATAAACCATAATAGCAATGATCACCAATTCTAATAGAAAGCACAGGGGTACTAGATTTTCTAGCTTTACTAGGATGAGAGACAATATTAGAAGCGTCTTCGCAGAAGACAATGTGCTCATCCTCTATATTTTTAGTGACAAGATCTTTCACAATAGCTACCACAGGATCAATGTTTATTTGCTCATAGGGTTCCACAGTTTTCTTTGCACTTTTTCTAACCACATTATCTATGATAGAATGTTCCTTTACCTTAGCAGGAAAAGGGATTTTCTCAACATAAGGTTCAGGCAAGATAGGATCAAAAGTACAAACTTCAATGCTAGCAGGAACATGGGAAATAATATCTTTATAAGGAGCATGGTACTTGTTCCACTCCTTTTTGGGAATTTCAATATAAGAGGCAAAGGCCTTAAAACATTTTGCAAGAACTTGAGAATCAAGACCATACTCAGTACTAATATCACAGAAGTCATCGTTTCCCATAAAGTATTTAATGCATTCATAATCATAGTTTATACCTGACTTTCTTCCTTTGTCATTCTCCCAAGCTTCGGTGTTCTCTTGAATACGGTCTAGGAGATCCCATTTAGCTTCTTCCTTAATACGTGTGAATGATCCAGCACAAGAAGCATCTAGTAAATCTTTATCATGAAGAGAAAGTGTTGCATAAAAGTTTTTGATAATAATATTGTTAGGGAGTTCATCAATAGGAGATTTTAGCATTAATAACTTCAATCTCCCCCAAGCTTGATCTATACTCTCTCCATCACGAGGCCAAAATTTATATATTAGATTCCTATCCATATGAATCTCACTGGGAAAATAGAATTTAGAATAAAAGAGAGGTAATATTTCCTCCCATTCCATGTATTTTCCATTCTTCAACAGCTTATACCATTCTTTAGCTCTCCCTTTCAATGATATAGAGAGTAACTTCTTCTTCCCCTGTTCAGTTGTGATACCTGCACACTTAAACAACCCGCATAATTCATGGATAAAAAGCAAGTGATCACCAAGGTGGACAGTTATATCCCCTAAATAATAGTTATCCATAACACGATCAACAATTCTTGTAGGTATCTTAAAAGGATCTATCTCAATAGGTAGTGTTTCATCTACTACCCTAACAGTGGTAGTAGTTTTCCCAAACAGAAAACCAATTGGGTTATCCATATTGCAAAACAAAGTAACAAATAGAAATAAAAACAATACTCATAGTAGAAGTTTCCTTCACCAGTTCCACTCTTCAATAGCGCTTCACTCCCCGGCAACGGTGCTGGAAAATAGTCTTGATGACCAAAAAGTATAGGGGGTGTATCGTAGTACTTTCTATAAATAGGAGTGTTGATCCCAACGAGGAGAAGAAGGTGTTAACTAGTGGTATGGAGCAGGAAATCTCTATAAATACTTAGAAAATGGATTTTTAGGAATTTTCTTATAAAGCAAGGGAATAAAATGCAAGTAGTAAAGACAGCAAACAATTGCATTAAGTGGCCCAATCCTTTCTTAGAAAAGTACAAGCCAGTGGAAATTCTTATGAGGACCAAACGTTCTCAATGACACATGGGAATACTGTCAAGTCCTTTCGCTTCATATAGCTGAGTAGTCTTCTTTGGTTTTATAAGTGTTGTGTGGGTGAACCTGTGTTAATGTACCGACCTTAGTTGGACTAATACATACTTGTGATTAAACCCCTTGCAAGCATCCACAACTAAAAGAAAGCAATTAAGATATAAACCTAACCACGGCCTTAAACTCTGAGATCCTACACTCCCTTGTGCAATGGTATCCTAACGGGGGTTCGGGTTTCTGTCACTATGGCAACCCCACAATTAGTAGTCAAATACACAATGCATTCCCCTATGCCCATAAATGGTGAAGTATCATGTAGTCGACGTTCACATCACACCACTAGAAGCATAACACCACAACTTAAATATTAAACCATTGAATAATACCTCAACACAAATCCACTACTAACAACATGACTTCTCCCATGTCCTCAAGAACTAAACGAACTACTCACGAGACATCATATGGATCAATATCAAAGGTGATATGGTGATGAATAACAATCTGAACATAAACAATAATCCAATGGTTCCACTCACAAGCATCAACTACAATAGTAATCAACATCGGGAAAGTTCCCCCTAAGAACTATGCAAGTATTCAACACAATTGTTACAGCAGGATGGAGTGGTGATGATGGTGCTGGTGGAGATGATGGTGTGGATGATGATGATGATCCCGATGAAGTCTAGCTTGATGATGTTGTTGATGGCGACGATCTCCCCTCTTCAGGAAGGAATTTCCCCAGCAGAAATATGTTTGTCGGAGAGCTCTTTCTCTCTCGGTGTTTTCCGCCCCGTAGAGGCCTCGGAATCTTTCTGTGGTTGCTCCCCCGTGTATTAGGGTTTTGAGGAGAAGATATAGGCGAGAGGGCGGATCCAGAGGTGGGCTAGGTGGGCCACACCCCTGTAGGCCTAGGGTGAACCGTGCCTGGGGGGTGTGGGCCCCCTATGGCCCGTCTCCACCTCCCCTTCTGGCATTCTTCGTATTCTCGGAAAATAGGATTTTAGTTTTTTTGGTATTTTTCTGATCTTCATGAAAGTGCATCAAAACACCTCTTTTTCCATCAGAATCCTGACTCCGGCAGTTCAGCCTCCAAGAATCATCCCACATGCAAAAACAGATGAAAAGGCATAAGTATCACCTCTTAATAAGAAATATATCAATGAATAGAGGAAAATTATGATATAGAATGGTGATGCAAATTGGACGTATCAAGCAACGACGGCACACGGTGTGGTCGAAGAGGCTGACGCCAAACTTTCCTTCACCGTCGTACC
The DNA here is from genome assembly GCA_916181665.1 of Avena sativa. Lineage (NCBI taxonomy): Eukaryota > Viridiplantae > Streptophyta > Magnoliopsida > Poales > Poaceae > Avena > Avena sativa. Next base: position 312,028,429 of record OV702295.1, on the reverse strand, counting down.
TGAAGATGAGGATGTTGCCCTCTTCGATCTGGTGCGAGCGGGTGAAGAGTTCCCAGCCGTTGCTGAGGTGGTCGGACTGCAGGTCGACTAGGTACCTGCCTGTCCAGAAGCCGTTTGCCCGAAGCATGGCGAGCGGGGGCGACTCGTCGCTGATCAGCAACACGAACCCGCGGGGAAGGAGCATCCTGTCACGCGGCATGCCGAGGTGGATGGCCATGGCGAACTGGGTGCCTGGGTCAAAGTCTTCGGGCGATGACGGCGGTGAGGGAGATCATGGTGGCATGGTGGGGTGATCGCGTCCTCCACGCCTCCCTCGATGTCCACGGCCGGCGCGCCCTCCCCTCGATCTAGCGCTGTCGGCCATGGCTAGCTACAAGTAGTGGAGAACGAAAAGGAGAAGGATGTGTCGGGGGGATAACCCCCGGTAGGGTCACGGGAGGTGAAACATAGCGCAGCTTGGTTAGCTCCGAGTAAAGAAAGAATCAGGACGGGTAAGAATGGCCGGTTAAGATAAGCATGAGCGGCCAACATATAAACTATGTCGGCCCGCATAAGACAAAGTTGTAATTCTTGCAGGAACCGACGAGCCGAGTCTAACGAGGAAGGGCCGAGTCAAGTAGGACACGTGGCACCTTTTCGAGTAAGGTTTAGGAGGGACAATGGTAAAGCATGGTCAAAAGAGAAGGGCGACGCCGGGTGACACAAAAGGAGCCGGGTGACGACCAAAGCCTACGCTGACGTACAAAGTTACAGCATGACGCCAAAAGGAATAGGAAGCAGCGTACCAAAAGACCATTAGCTGTCAAGCTTTATGGACTGGGCCATTGGGCTTAGGGCAAGCCCATGACCCGGCCCACATTGTAGGGACCAAGATCCAAACAGTAAACCCTAGAACCCAAAGGGTTATAAGCTAGCTAGCACTGCCTATATAAGGAAGGGCATAGCTGTAGTAGAAGGAGGTTGGACCAAGTAGGGAACTAGTGCACAAAACCCTAGTTGATACAGCTCAAGGAGCACTTGTAACCTTCGGTTATCAATCAAACCGCTAAGTCTGGAGAGTTCTTCTTGTTCTTCGTGCATGGCTCGACCGTGCACTCCCTCCCCAATGACCACAGGCACCCATTCGGCCCCCAACTTAAGCCTACCCATGGCATCTGTCGTGCCACGACCACGACAGTTGGCGCCCACCATTTGGTGCTTGATGGAGTCTTCATTCGGACAGGCAACATCATTGCCAAGACTGGCGAGCGCGTCTACTCCGGCCTCATCCAGAGGTTTGGAGCGCTCAACTTCGTCAGCGACAATGCGGGTTGCTTCGGGACCAAGCCGTTCCCTAGGGACGGTCGCTTCATCAAGTTCGGCGAGCACCAGATCTACATTGCAGTGCGCGTGGAACGCGCATATCCCGAGCGCGTCGTTCTGGCGCCGGATCCGCCAGCAATTCCTGTCACTAGGAAGCTTCACCAACTCGTCTCCATGGAGGTAATGATGACAGCGCCAAACCCCGCGGCTCCGCCAATAGTTCCAGTAGTGAATGAGAATGTTGAGGGAGGAAATCATGAGGAAATGCCAAGGGCTGCAAGGACAACAAAGGCACCACTGGAAAAACCAGAAAACATAGCTAGGAGTAAAAGGGCTAAGGAGCTGCAGGAAGCGATAGACAAGTTGGCAGAGCCAGTAGCATAGGCAACTGACCTGGCAGTGTGCAAGCCGAGTTGGAGGAGGCCAGGATAAAAGTTTTGGAGAAAGCCAAGGAATTAGCGAAGTTACAGCAAGATATGGATATCACGATCCGAGAGCTCAACTCGGCAAATCGAGTCAAGGGCGCAAAGACCCGGCTTGATGCAACGAGATTGAGAGGAAGAAACCTCAACGAAGAGCTGGCAGATGCAACATCGAAAATAACGCCAGAGAACAACAACAAAACAGCCATGAGGCCAACATATAACATAGCAGCAGCTAATCTGCGAGAAGCAGAGGCAGCAATGGCAGAGTTACCCCATTTGGAGGGAGAAGCAAAGAAAAGGCAACAAGAACGAGTCAATGAACTAGTAAGAGTAGCTAGCATGCTGAATGAAGCGTATTACAGAGCAAATCCGGGTATAGCAGGAAGGTCACAACTGGTTCACTCGGCAACTCCTGTCCTGGCAAGATCAGTAGGGCACACGACATCCTCACCCGGAGCGGCGCCTAGGCTGAGAAAAGAAAAGAGTGTGGATTCTGGAAGAAATAGGCAGATGGTCGCCTATGATCTGGCAGTGGTTCAAGGAAACCCGGCACATGCGCAGGGGGAGAGAAGGAATAATGCCCAAGGAAATGAAAACCAGGAGAATGCAGGCCGAGAAAGGCAAGCAGGGCAAAGAAATGACATCGGAGGGCAAAATTTTGCGCCTCAAGCTAGGCGTAGAACTCACTCGACAGGAGAAGGAAATCCAGCGACGAATAATGCACCAGCTCAACCCGAAAGAAGACAGCAAAGCGCAGGAAAGGCAGCTCAACAGCCTGCTGACCCGAACGCAAATAAGTGTACTGATGGCTACTCGGCTATGGTGAATGATGGATATGAATTGCCGGATCACGCATATCAGGCAATGGGAGCTAGACTCGGAGGCAGGAACCTTCAGCTGGATGATGCAAGGCTGAATCTTGACCGAATAAAAATGGCAGAGATAATTGAATCGCAAGGTCCGCAGGGTCCACCATGCTTTGGCTCAAGGATCATGAAGGAGCCACCGGTGCCAAATTTCCAGCTGGCCAGAGGGACAAAAACGTATGATGGAAGTACTAAGCCAGAGGACTGGCTCATAGATTATGGAACTGCTGTGAAGATCGCGCAAGGAAATTTGAGATAGGCAGTACGTTATGTACCGCAGATGCTGGAAAGACCATCTAGGGTATGGTTGAACAATTTGCCACCCGGAAGCATTAACAGCTGGATCGATTTTCACGACACTTTTGTGAGCAATTTCACGAGCACTTACAAGAGGCCGAATCGCCCACAGCAACTGTTAATGTGCAAGCAAAGACCGAATGAGACGGATGGGGAATTCCTCACAAGGTGGTGTACGATGCGCAACTCTTGTGAAGGGGTAATCGAGTCACAGGCAATCGCTTGGTTTGCACAAGGATGCAGACAGGGAAGTGTGTTATGGCAAAGGTTACAGAGAGATATGCCGGCAAGTCTGGCGGAAACAATAAGAATTTTTGATTCGTATGCGTTAGGAGATCTGACTCAGCCGCTGCTTATGTCGGCAGACGGGATGGCTGAGACTCAGATCTATGACGCTGCTGGGTCGCAAAGGCGCCAGGAAAGGTCCGAATACAGAAGCAAGAGAAGAGATGAAAGACCAGATTACAGATATGGTTCGACTCAGGTCGCGACCGTAAGTCAGGATCATACGGATGCTGGAAGTAGTCAACGTCAAAGTACAAGTGGACAACAACAATGGGTGCCAAAGAATGATGGCAAAAGGCCATACGATCAGAGGAAGCAATATCAGTACTGGCAGAAATATACCTATGAGATGATGCTAGACCAGCCGTGTAAGTTGCACACGCCTAGTCCGAGTAAACCGACCAATCACACAGCAAGGCAATGCACTTGGTTTCAGAAAGGAGATAGAGTAGATTCTACGAATAAGCAGCTTCCACCACCTCCCCGTCCAGCACTTACAGGAGGAAATGCTCAGATAGTGGGAACAGATAACAGATACGAAAACAGGCAGCCGAGGTATCAGAATCAAGAAAGAAGATAAACTGTGCACCAGGTGCACAACCCAAGAGGTGAAGACGCTCATGTCGGCCACGGAACTAGAAACGAATACAGAGAACATCACTAGAGTTATGTCGTCTTTGTCACAGAGACGAATGACAAAAAGAGCCAGCAGCGAGGAATGATGGAGGTGAATGCCACGATGCCGACAATTCCCAGGTACATGCATTGGTCTGAGCAAGAAATAACTTGGAGCATAAAAGATCACCCCAAGATCATGCCAACCCCAGGAGGATATGCTCTAGTTTTGGATCCAACGTTCATGGGCCCAGATATCAGTGTCAAGTTTTCAAAAGTGCTGATTGATGATGGCAGTAGCATCAACATCATGTACACGGATACAATGCTCAAGTTAGGCATTACCATGAACATGCTGGAGCCGACTAAGACCACTTTCCACGGTATTGTGTCGGGATTGTCCTGTGAGCCAATTGGCAAGATCTGGGTCGACGTCTTATTCGGCAACAGAGAGAACTGTCGCACTGAGGCCATAGAGTTCGAGGTAGTGGATTTGGTCAGCTCATATCACGCCTTACTCGGCAGGCCGGCTATGGCAAGATTCATGGCTACTACACACATTGCTTACTTAAAGATGAAGCTGCCAGGCCCGTGTGGGGTAATTACAGTTGAAGGCGATTACAAAAGGTCTATTGCTTGTGCCTACAGCCAGATCTTTACTGGACGAGTCACTCGTCATATCACAAGAAAAGAATCAAATGTTGGAACATTGGCCAAAGCATCACAAATGTCCATGCCGGCACTCACCAACCCGCATGGCAATATGTCATTTCAAGCTACCACAGAAACCAAGAAGGTACAGGTGGATGCGACTTTCCCAGAGCACATAGTTACCATTGGGGCTGGCCTCATGGACAAATAGGAAAGCGAGCTCACCAGCTTCCTCCGTGATAATCGGGATATATTTGCATGGTCCACTCAAGATCTGCAAGGAGTTCTAAGGGAGCTGGCTGAGCACCGTCTTCATGTAAGACCAGATGCCAAGCCGGTGAAGCAACCCCTCCGCCTCTTTACCAAAGATAGGAGGAAAGTAATAGCTGTAGAGATTGCTAGACTTTTAGCTGCTGGATTCATCATGGAAGTACTGCACCCAGATTGGCTATCAAATCCAGTCTTGGTCGAGAAGAAGAAAGATGACCCGAACGTGGCAGTGGTATGGCGCATGTGTATTGATTACGCAAACGTCAATAAGGCGTGTCCAAAAGATCCATTTCCCCTGCCACGGATCGACCAAGTCATAGATTCTACTGCTGGGTGTGAGTTGTTGTCGTTTGTGGATGCGTATTCAGGATTCCATCAGATACCATTGAATCCAGATGATCAAATAAAGACAGCTTGTATCACCCCGTACGGGGCTTATTGCTATCGTACCATGCCATTTCGGTTGAGAAATGCAGGTGCAACATATCAAAGGTGCATGCAAAAATGCTTGCAAGATCAATTGGACAAAAACGTTCAAGTATACGTCGACGACGTGGTAATAAAAACCAAACAAAGTCATACGCTAATTGAGGACTTGCGTCAAACATTCGCAAACTTAAGAAGATTCCGGATGAAGCTTAACCCAGAAAAATGCACATTTGGTGTCCCGGCTGGCAAGTTACTCGGATTCCTTGTACCATCCGAGGAATTGAGGCTAACCCAACAAAAATCAGGGCCATTGAAAGAATGGAATTACCAATAACCCTCAACGATGTCCAAAAGTTTACTGGATGCCTGGCCTCGTTGAGCAGGTTTGTTAGTCGGCTAGGAGAAAAGGCCCTACCACTATATCAACTGATAAGAAATCAGACAAATTCACGTGGACACAGCAAGCTGATAGCGCTTTCCATGAATTAAAGAAAATGTTGGCAACAACACCAATATTAGCATCACCACTATCCAAAGAGCCAATGTTGCTCTATGTCGCCGCAACCAACAGAGTTGTAAGTGCAGTAATAGTGGTTGAACATGAAGAAGGGGGCAAATCAGTCCAAAGACCAGTTTATTACTTGAGCGAAGTGCTCTCTGTCTCGAAATAGAATTACCCGCATTATCAGAAGATAACATATGGGGTATATATGGCAGCAAAGAAGCTGAAACATTATTTTCAAGAACACCCAATCCGGGTAATATGCGAGGCACCTATCTCGGATATATTGGGAGCAAAGATGCCAGCGGCCGAGTCGCGAATGGGGCCATAGAACTAGCACCGTATACTCCACAATATGATAGAAGAGATGCAATAAAGTCTCAGGCTGTTGCAGATTTCTTTGTAGACTGGATGGAAATGCAGTACGAACCACCACTGCCAGATCCGAACTACTGGAAAATGCATTTTGACGGGTCCAAGACGAAAATGGGTCTGGGCGCCGGGATAGTGCTCACATCTCCAAAGAGGGATCAACTGAGGTACGTGTTACAGATTCATTTTGCTGCTTCCAACAATGTTACCGAGTATGAAGCACTTGTCCATGGCATCAAAGTAGCCAAAGAAATTGGTATCAAAAGGATCATGTGTTTTGGTGATTCGGATTTGTTGATTATGGTGTAGGCTTTTGCTCTTGCCGTACACTTGGGATCCTGGGTTACCGAGTATGCTGCAGTACACTGATCCGCTCAATTCAGGGGCTGCCGAATCACACTCGGGGACTCCTCGGGTCATGTCGTCAGAGCATATGTCGGCAGAGCCAATGGATATCGATGCTGAAGCAGACCAGGAACCACTGATACCAACATGGGCACAACCAATATTCGACTACTTAAGAGATGGGACCTTGCCGAGTGATGAAACATTGGCAAGGCAAACAGTACAAAGAGCAAAAGCGTACACCATAATCAACAGGGAATTATACAAGCAAAGTGTGACGAGCATGCTGCAGCGCTGTATCAGTCCAGAGAAAGGCCAAGAGATCTTATTGGATATTCATCAAGGAAAATGTGGGCACCATGCTCCGTCAAGAGCGTTGGTGGCCAAGGCATTCCGACATGTATTCTATTGGCCAAGCGCATTGGCACAAGCGCAAGAGTTAGTCGGAAGATGTAGTGGTTGTCAACACTATGCATCCAAATCACATTTACCAGCCTCTGAATGAAAGATTATACCAATCACTTGGCCTTTTGCAGTGTGGTGCCTAGATATGGTAGGACCACTCAAAACAGCAAGGGGAGGCATGACTCATATTTTGGTCTTGATTGATAAGTTCACCAAGTGGATAGAAGTGAAACCAATCAAAAAGTTGGACGGTAAAACAGCTGTCACATTCTTAAGGGATATAATCCTCAGATATGGTTACCCACATAGTGTAATCATTGATAATGGCATGAACTTTGGCGAAGGAGCTTTTGCTCGTTTCTACGGGAAACACCGAATAAGACTCTATGTAGCATCAGTCGCCCATCCAGAATCAAATGGACAAGTTGAACGAGCTAACGGCTTAGTTCTGTTAGGGATAAAACCCCGCTTAATGGAACCACTCTAGAGGTCACCTGGTTGTTGGATAGAGGAACTACCCTCAGTGCTATGGATCCTAAGAACAACTCCGAATCGATCAACGGGTTATACGCCATTTTTCCTTGTATATGGGGCAGAAGCAGTTTTACCTGCCGACATAGAATATGACTCACCAGGAATAAGGCAATACTCGGAAGCCGAGGTAAAAGAGGCTCGAGAAGATGGAGTAGACTTACTCGAAGAAGAAAGGGAACTGGCATTATCCATATCTGCTATATATCAACAGAATCTCCGACGCTACCATAGCTAGAAAGTGCAACCTCGTGTTTTTCGAGAAGGGGATATGGTGCTAAGGCTGGTGCAGCGCACAGCCGAAATGCATAAATTATCACCCCCATGGAAAGGACCATTCATTGTAAGCAAAGCATTGCAAAATGATTCCTATTATCTCATAGACTCTCGTGAAGCGCAAAAGAACAAGGCGGACAGGTCAGGAGATGAGACCAAAAGGCCATGGAATGTGGCGATGCTTCGTCCCTTCTATAATTAGGAGAAGCAATGCATGTATCAATTGAACTCTCATATGTCGGACGTGTGTGCCGGCTATGTGCTGATAATAAAATGGTATGATTCAAAAAACTGAATCGGGGACTACCCCTTAAGTTTTCCCTCTTAATTATTTTATGTCGGCTAGCGTGACACCCGAAATTTATCTCGGAACAAGTAGTGTTTACTCGAAAGAAATCAACTCTTCGACTATGCTGTTGTCCGAAAACACGGCTTCATGGAAAGCAAGAGAAAAGGATGTATGATGTGTAAACACGAACGCCGGATAAGTACAAAGGAGAAACGCGAGCCGGCTTTAGATTTTTGCCTAACTCTCTGCAGGCCAAATTATACTATGTGTCGAGTAATCTCGGCCAAGTGATCCAAGTTTCATACCCGCTAACTATATCCTTAGTACTTTGAGACTCTAATGTGGAACACCGAAAAAGGTAGACAGGGGCCCAAGTCAAGGAAAGGTGACACGGCAAAATGAAACTCGGGGACTTTCCCTTGAACGATTCACACTTAGAACATAACGGCATACCGGAGATCTAATCAAAGTTCGAGTATTTGTTAGCCTAAGAAGCAGAAGGACTCGGAGGAGCATTCTCAAAGCCAGGAGCATTGCTTGGAGCATCAGCCGTGTGAGGGGCATCTATGGCCGGGTCATCTGGACCATCTGACTCGGTTGCTTCGCTATCGCCACCCTCTTCATCAGCAACTTCGACGAGCGGGTCGCCAAGGTCGAGGAAGCTGGGCCCGTCGCACCAAGCATGCACCATGGTATATTCAAACATGGCGTAAGCTCGCTCCTGGTGCTTCTTGATCAGCTCCGGATCATTCAGCCATTTTCCATCCCCCCTTATGCGAGCAAGAGCATCAAGGTTGATGTCCTCGTACCATGAAAGCACGAAGGAGAGAGCCTTGTCCGCTGCAGCTCGGTCGGCCGACTCACGCCATTGGTCCAGCCGGTCTTCAGTAAGGAGCAATCTCTCAACAAGTGGCTTGATTAGTTCAGGTGGGTCTTCATCCAGCCTGAGCATGCGAAACGCATGAATAGCCGACTTAAGCAGATCCACACCGCAAGACTTGAGAGTCTTGACCCGTTCGGACACCGCTTCGAGAAGCTCCCCCATGGACACCTCGCCGTCGGAAGGAGCACCAACTTCGGCCCTCACTTTCTTCATGGCTCGCATGGGAAACATATTGGCCTCAGGAAAATTCTCTGCAAGCAAAAAGAGAAAGTTAGCAAAATAACAAAAGTAGATGGAAGAAGTCCAGAGTGACCTATACAGTGCAGACAGAGTAAGTACTCACTACCGAGAAAGAAGTTGATAGTGGCGAGCTTGCTATTCCAAGTATTGGCCTTGGCTTGGAGGGCGTCAAAGTTCAGATTTGCCGACTCGACCGATGACTCGGCCTCGTCGAGCAGCCTCGTGGTCTTCTCGGCGCTGGCGGCATGCTGCTCATTCTTATCGGCAAGCTCCTCCTTCAACCCTTTCACCTCGGCCAAGTGCTTATGCTCCGTCTCGGCCATCAGCTTCTTCAGCCGAGTCACCTCATCTCGCTCCTTCTAGAGTTCGGTTTGGTGCTTCTCTGCTTATTCGGAACAAATTACTTGTCAGCACCAAGGGAAACCTTCAACTATCGAATTAGTGAGGCAAGAAACTTACTCTCGGCCTCGCTGACCTGCGAGTGAAGAGCATCGATGGTGGACTGAGCAGAGGCTGCGGAAAAAGAGCGAGAAAAAATTGAGAAAATGAACCAAAAGAAAATTACACTGAATAGAGAAAGGACGAGTAAGGATATTACCTTGGCCTTGGGTGTCACTCTGTATCTTCTCATACGCAAGTCGAGCTTGCGATGCGCCAGGAAGAGAGCTTGGTGCACCTTGGTGCGCTCGTTATGCGTGAGCTGGACAAAGAAGACAGATAGTAAGGAAACGTCAAGTCAAGCAGCCTGCCGAGTAAAAAAGCTTAAGAGCTTACAGCCGAGTAAGTTCCTTACTCGATAGTAACCTCGAGGGCTAGGGATCGAAGCTCTAACATATGAGTTTGGCATAAGGAAATCAAAAAGCTTAAGAGCTTACATCCGAGTAAGTTCCTTACTCGACAGTAACCTCGAGGGCTATGGATCGAAGCTCTAACACATGAGTTTGGCATAAGGAAATGAAAGAGCTTAAGTGCTTACAACCGAGTAAGTTCCTCACTCAACAGTAACCTCGAGGGCTAGGGATCGAAGCTCTAACATGCAAGCTTGGGGTGAAGAATTTAAAGACTAAGTGATTATTGAGAGCTTACGACCGAGTAAGTTCCTTACTCGGCAGTAACCTCGAGGACTAGGAGATATGTATAAAGGAAATAATCAACAATACAAAAGAGTAAGAAGTTACTTTACCTAGTTCACTTCGTCGGCGCGGGCCATTAGAGTAATGGCCTGCTGGGTCATGTTAGAGATGGCCTTAGGGCTCAGCTTCAGCTTCTTGCCGGCACGGGTGCTGACCTCCTGCTTGCCAGCTGCATTCCATGCCACAGCATAAGGCTCAGCCGAACCAAGGCTTTTCCCACTGAGCATCCGAGTGAGAACTTGACCCATTTTTAGGGTGGTTCCCACATTAGCACGAGTCGCAGCAGCGGAAGTATGGAGGGTAACAGCCTTAGAGCCATCACCTGACCCAGCAGCCGCGGATTCGCTCCCCTTACCCATTGAAGCGACCATTGTCGCCAACGTCGGAGGCCGGATCTGAGGAGCAGAACCCGGAGCGCAAACCAGCGTCGTCTGCTTGGAGGAGGTAGATTTGTCGGATGAAGGGCGATCAGAGCTAGAAGCCTTGTGCTGGGTTTGGCTCTTTGACAGAACTGGAGAGCGAGCAGGAGGATTTGGAGAAGAAAGTGGAGCCGGCTGACTGGGCTCAGCAGTTTTGCTGGCTCCAAGATCAGGAAGTTTTTCATTCACACTAGCCTGAGGGCCGATGCCAGAGGAACTAGTGGCGGAAGGTTTCTCGGCGCCAGAATCACTTGCACCAAGATCAGAAAATTGTTCCTGGCCAGCTCTAGGGGTTCTAGCCGAATGACCCATCGGGTCTGACTGACACTGAGAGGCGTGAGCCTCAACAGTGGGAGCCTCGACTCGAACGGGACTCGGCACCACCGAGTCAGCTGGAGGAGGCGCAGGCCTTAGCGGCGAGGCAATGCTAGAAGCAGCCCGGTTCACCGACAAGGGTGCGGCGCTGAAAACAATGAGACATTTATAAGAGAACATCAATGACAAAAAAGGAAAGAACGAAGAAAGCAGAGTATAAAAACTTACCCGGTGATGACCGGGTCACGAGTGACTCGACGTGTGATCCGGCACCCAGCGGCTTGGCGGGTCTCAGCCAGAGTGGCAGCAGCAGAGGAAGCAGGAGCTGCCAGAGTGGGCTTGCTCTTCTTGGCCGGCTGAGTGTTGGAGGAGGCTCCGCGTTGCTTCGGCCTGGCGACGGGGATCTTGCCGACTCCGCCAACGGCGAGAGGAGGAGTGTCATGTACCCGGACAACTGCATAAGTAAATAACGGGCTTACTCGGATAAGTTGGGAGACTAAGGTCACAAGGCATATACCTCCAAAAGCGTACAATCATCATCCTCATCATAGTCAGACCAATCTTGTAAGGGATTGCAAGATCAACTCTTACCCGAAGCTGAAGCATCCGCAGCGTGCGGGATGGGCATGAAGCACTCCAGGTCATACTCGACTTCATCCGAGTCGGAGCGATCCCCGTTATAACCAGGGGGAGGGACAGTACTGTCATCAACCTGGTGAAGGAGATTCTGCGAAAGACAAAAAGAATGAGTAACCAAAAAACTAAACTGAAAGTGGAAAAAGAGCTAAAGCCTACTCGGCAAGGAAAACGACTCGAAAAACTTACCCAGGGGACAGGCCTGAACCGGCTAAACGGAGGGCAACTCCAAGCCCAATCATCCGCCAAGTTCAATTTAAAGATTGAGCTTACTCGACGGGCAATGGAGTCATGGGTGAGCTCCTTAGTGGAGTGCCGAGTGGGATCGTGAGAGCCACTCATGAAGCACATCTTGTGGCTCCTCCCTTGGATGGGGCTTACCCGGCGTGATATGAAGGCGCACATGAGGTCAGTGTCGGCAAGATGAAAGTTTTCATCCGGCGACAGTAACCTTTCCAGAACCGCGTTAGCCTCATTTACCGCAGCGTCTTGGTCGCGCGGGTCAAGCTTCCAGAGCTTCTTGTTGGGGACCTCATCTGAGAAAGGGGGGAGCCGGATGTTATCGGTGGACCCACTGTTTTTGACATAGAAAAAGGTTCTATGCCACTTCTTGCAAGAATCAAGCCCAGCAACCCAAGGAAAGATGGAGTCTCTCCTGGGCGTGATGCTAGGAGCACCGCACCGAGTCGGCTTTTTCTCGGCACGAGGAGCACCAGGCTGGGGAACAACCTGAACCCTGAATCTAAAATCTTTTGCCCACAAAAGAACTGAAGGCCAAATTCCGAGGTAAGCCTCGCAAGCAGAGATAAAACAGGAAAGAGAGCCAATCGCATTGGTAGGAAGATGATGGGTTTGCAAATGGAAGGTGGAGAGAAACGATGAGAAGAAGGTTCTCACTGGAAGAGCGAAACCACGCTCAAAGTGATAAAGGAAAACCACCCGCTCGTTAGCTTCGGGTTTGGGAGAAATCTCACCGGTGGGGAGACAGAAATCCACTAGCAGCGGGATGTGCCTGGTGGAGCGGAGCCACTCTACCTCCTCGGTGGAGACCTTCGAACCTTCCCAGCCGCCGCGCTCTCTGGCGGGAATCTCCTGCTCCTCAGCACCATCAGCGTCGTCGCGAGCGTCCATGAGTTCCGCAGATTCAATATCCTCCGTAGTTGGAAGAGGTTTGGAACAGGGCGGACCTGTGGTGGAATGGAAAGAAAAGAGGGGCGATTGCGAGACAAGAACAAGAGGAAGAGGAAACCGCAAAGAGGGCGTTTCGATTTTGCAGGCACAAGGAAGAAGAAAAGGCAAGGGAAAACTGAACGGGCATGGGGGAAGTGGAAACCCCCAAACCCCTGCTTAAGGACAGTAAAAACCCTGGTAGTGGGATCCATCTGTGTCGTGCGGCCAGCGTGTGGCCGTGTACCAGGCCGGGTAGGCCAATAAGCAAGCGCCACGTAGCCAGAGATACATGAAAAATCCAGTGCCACGTCATGGAAGGAAGGACAAGAGGCGTAGGCCGATGGGACTGCCATAGTGACGGGGAATAACTGCGCAGCCGTCACTGTGCCGCCAGAACTTGGAACAAAAATTGAGGCAAGTAATCATGATTACCAGCTGTCAGTGACTAAAGCGTGCCGAAAATGACTCAGAATTGGCTAAAATGACTCGGCTCGAGGAAAAAATGAGCCAAGAAGTCAAAGAGTCGATCCGGAAACTGTTAGACAGACCCGACAAGGTGCAAAGTTGCGGCAGGTAGAGACAAAAACTAAGTTCCAATCACACAAAAGGAACCTGGAGACGCCTAACATCTTGAACTGCTAGACCTCACCAGCTTCGGGGACTAATGTCGGGGGGATAACCCCCGGTAGGGTCACGAGAGGTGAAACATAGCGCAACTTGGTTAGCTCCGAGTAAAGAAAGAATCAGGTCGGGTAAGAACGACCGGGTAAGATAAGAATGAGCGGCCGACATATAAACTATGCCGGCCCGCATAAGACAAAGATGTAATTCTTGCAGGAACTGACGAGCCGAGTCTAACGAGGAAGGTCCGAGTCAAGTAGGACGCGTGGCACCTTTCCGAGTAAGGTTCAGGAGGGACCATGGTAAAGCATGGTCAAAAGAGAAGAGCGACGCCGGGTGAAACAAAAGGAGCCGGGTGACGCCCAAAGCATACGCTGACATACAAAGTTACAGCATGACGCCAAAAGAAACAGGAAGCAGCGTACCAGAAGATCGTTAGCTGTCAAGCTTTATGGACTGGGCCATTGGGCTTAGGGCAAGCCCATGACCCGGCCCACATTGTAGGGACCAAGATCCAAATAGTAAACCTTAGAACCCAAAGGGGTATAAGCTAGCTAGCACTGCCTATATAAGGAAGGGCATAGCTGTAGTAGAAGGAGGTTGGACCAAGTAGGGAACTAGTGCACAAAACCCTAGTTGATACAGCTCAAGGAGCACTTGTAACCTTCGGGTATCAATCAAACCGCTAAGTCTGAAGAGTTCTTCTTGTTCGTCGTGCATGGCCCGACCGTGCACTCCCTCCCCGGTGACCACAAGCACCCATTCGGCCCCCAACTTAAGCCTACCCATGGCATCTGCCGTGCCACCACCACGACAGGATCAGAGGATGTGGTTCTATGTGGAGAAAATGGCCGTGGACGGCCAGTTAAAAAGGGCCGACATCGGATGTTGGTGCGGAGGCCAAGGATACATCATTGAAGTGTCTAGACAGTCAGTGTGTAGTCTCATTGCCATTGATGGCGCAGGCTGCCGCCGGTCAACGGTTGCGTCTGAATTGGTGCCTCTACGCGCATCTAAATCAACACCATGGTGGCTGATGGGTGGGCTAGTGGCACCAAGGGGCAGGACGAGCTGTCCACGCACGTCCGGTGGGCGATGCGTCGGCCCGGTGGAGATGCACAGATTGAATGCGTCGGCCCGGTGGACGAGTTCAGACACGCTGGGACGGGATGTGTTGGCCCGGTGGAGATGCCCTCAGGTGCTACCAGGTCCCAGCAGTAGGATGATGACCCACAAGTATAGGGGGTGTATCGTAGTAGTTTCAATAAATAGAAGTGTGAATCCCAATGAGGAGGAGAAGGTGTTGACTAGTGGTATGGAGCAGGAAATCTCTGTAAATAAAGACAACAAACAAACGCAGCAAGTGGCCCAATCCTTTCTTAGAAAAGTACAAGTCAGTGGAATACTTATAAGGATCAAACGTTCTCGAGGACACATGGGAATTCTGTCAAGTGCTTTTGCTTAAAATAGCTGAGTACCCTTCTTTGGTGTTGTAAGTGTTGTGTGGGTGAACCTGTGTTAATGTACCGACCTTACTTGGACTAATACATACTTGTGATTAAACCCCCTGCAAGCATCCGCAACTACAAGAAAGCAATTAAGATATAAACCTAACCACGGCCTTAAACTCTGAGATCCTACGCTCCCTTGTGCAATGGTGTCCTAACGGGGGTTTAGGTTTCTGTCACTCCGGCAACCCAACAATTAGTATCCAAATAAACAATGCATTCCCCTAGGCCTATAAATGGTGAAGTATCATATAGCCGACGATCACATGACACCATTAGAATAATAACACCACAACTTAAATACTAAACCATTGAATAATATCTCAACACAAATCCACGACTAACAACATGACTTCTCCCATGTCCACAAGAACTAAACGAACTACTCACAATACATCATATGGATCAATATCAAAGATGATATGGTAATGGATAATAATTTGAACATAAAGAATAATCCAATGGTTCCACTCACAAGCATCAACTACAATAGTAATCAATACCCGGAAAGTTTCCCCTAAGAACTATGCAAATATTCAACACAATTGTTACAGCGGGATGGAGTGGTGATGATGGTCCTGGTGGACATGATGGTGTGAATGATGATGATGATGATGATCCCGATGAAGTCTAGATTGATGACGGTGTTGATGGCGATGATCTCCCCTCTCCGGGAAGGAATTTCCGTGGCAGAAATCTGTCTGCCGGAGATCTCTTTCTCTCGGTGTTTTCCGCCCCGCAGAGGCGGTGGAATCTTTCTGTGGTGGAAATTTTTTTATTTTAGGGTTTCGAGGGGAATATATAGGTGAGAGGGTGGAGCCGGAGGCCGGCTAGGTGGGCCACACACCCTGTAGGAGTGGCCCAGGGGTGGCCCACATCTGGGGGGTGTGGGCCCCCTGTGTCCCATCTCTGCCTCCCCTTGTGGCTTTCTTCGTCTTCCGGGAAAATATAATTTTCCATAATTTTTCTGATATTTTTCTGATCTTCGTCAAATTGCACCTCTTTTTCCATCAGAATCCTGACTCCGGCAGTCCATCCTCCAAGAATCATCCAACATGCAAAAATAGATGAAATGACATAAGTAACACCTCTTAAAAATAAATATATCAATGAATAGAGGCAAATTATGATATAGAATGGTGATGCAAATTGGACGTATCAACTCCCCCAATCTTAGACTTTCGCTTGTCCCTAAGAGAAAACTAAGCTCGGTAAACATGTCCATTGGTTTATGGAGTGAAGTGTCGCTAAAAGAATACGGACAAGAAGCATCACACTTACCATTACACAACTCATACAAGAAAGCAACTCACCATTATATAACTTAGCTTGCAACAAGTACATGAGTCACAATAGAGATGCATAAAGGTAGATCATAATTGGAATTGGCAAACTTTGTTCTTGGTCAGAGAACAGCTGGCAAACAGTTTCAAAAAAGCTTTTGTAGAAGTTTCACAACAAAAGTACTCTTTTCCTCAATCATAAAAGGTTTTTCACAATGATGGCTTTCAAAGTAATACTCAATAGATAATAGTCTTGTGCAAAAAAGGAAGATAAAGAACATGGTTGAATAAATCATCATATGAATGCTTGAAACACAACAACTCAAATGCTTGCTAGAGATAGAGAGGAAAAAGGTTTACTGACTCAACTTAAAAATAGGAGAAAGGCCCTTCATAGAGGGAACCAGGGATTTCAAGTTCATAAAGAGCTTCCAAAAGATTATGGTACTTACTAGTTTTGAGTCCTCATTGCCCCTATCATAAGCATCTTGAGGTGATTAAGGTTAAAGTGAACAAATATGGAGTATATGCTTGACGAAATATAAGTTAGTAATCTCATGTCCCTTGAGTACGAGGGCCGCTACTCATGCTACTCAACTTTAGTTACCAGTAAGTTCTTGTCATTGTAAGTACATGTATATCATAAAGAACCGCCAACGGGGTACCCCTTGCACATGATACAGGAGCTATCCCATAATCAACGATATTTTTATTTGCTATTTTCATAGGTTTTTATTGAGGATGCTTCATAGATTGCTCAGTATGGTTGTGCTGCAAGTTTCCACCATGATTAGGCATGGCTTAGGCTAGCGGCCCAGGCGTTTCTCTAACACACATACATAACTCCATGGACTTACAAGCTCCCCTTTTATTTCACACCAACGACATCCGCAAACAAAAGAGCATGACATCAAGTGGATAAGAATCCATAAGTGCTGAAAGCGTTCCCCGTGACAACACGGTTCTGCTAATCCCAACATATAGATGCAAGCATATAAAACTTCGATGACACAATGGTTCAAGATTATTAGGGGCAAGAAAATAAGGTGTGCCATCAAGTTCGTGAGAGCTTTACTAACTAGTTTTCACATAATAAAATAATTTTTAATTCGAAAGATAGATGAAGCTTGAGAACTTGATTGGAATAGCAATAATGCTAATAGGTAGATATGGTGGACACAGGTGGTACAGGTTTGGTTTAAAGGGGTTGGATGCATGAGAAGTATGCCTTCTCAAAACAGGTTTTTGGCTAGCAAGGCTGGGTAGCAAGCAAAAGAGTTGAAGGAAACAAGCAAACCTACAAGTAATAAAGCCAAACATGCAATCTTCCTTGAAGACACAAAAGATCTTAAATAAAGAATACTAAGGTTATGAGCCAATCAAGAAAGAAAATAAATGATACAAAATACTTGTAAGCTTTTTATCTTTTCCTTTCAAACCTCAAAAACTGTTACTACTGACCAGAGCTCGGTTTGCCAAAACCAATTTAGATCTACTTGATGCTCCCAAAGTGATACCAATACTGATCAACAAGATCAATCATATAATAGAGATTGCAAACTAAATAAGAAGTGCAAAAAGTAAAAGATGAAACATCTCATTAATATTCCATAAAGGCACTCACACCAAGGGATACATAGATAATCACTAAAGGATAGATACTTCCACATGCAAACCATCCTATAAGATAACTTCTCTACCAAAGATACGAATCCACTAAAAAGGGAAAAGGCAAAAGATAATGATGTGATACCGCAGCACTCCCCCAAGCTTGGAACAAGCCAAGGGGTTGCCAAACCTGATGACGAATTACTCCTTCGGTGGTGGTGGTTTTATCTTGTCATCATCAAACTTCCAAGGCAAAGGTTCCCTATCCAAAAAGGACGTCCTGGTTTCCACAACCCTGAAACTAGCAACAGAGCTTATGCGATTAAATCTAGCCTCGTACTCACAGTTTTGATTTTGTATGTCATAGAGTTGTGCTTGTAATTGGTTGGTGGTCTGGGGTAGCGAGAAGATTTCGTATTGGAGCTCAGCAACTTCCTCCTCGTGCTTGGCGATGAGGTCTTAACTTATCTTATGGATGACATCCACTTCGCGTTCCGCCATCTTTTTGTACATGAAAACTTCCTACTCCAGTGCTTCCATCCTGTCTTCTAGACTTCCTTCTCCTTTAGGGCCTCGAACTTCCTTCAACTGCACCTTCCCTTCCTTGAGAATCAACTCCTTGGTATGAATCTTCAACTCATACATGTACGGGTTGATGACATCCGCAGAGGAATCTTCCATGGGTGATCCAGAGGAAGACATTGTGACTCCAAAACTGAGAACCTGCCTGACAGAAACAGATCAAAACATAAACACGACGAGAACACGATACAAGAACCTCGGGGGACCCGGGGGGGGTTTATATATTACGAATTTTCAATGCATAATGAAGGTACTGATACGAAAATGAGGCGGAGACGGAGCTCAGGGGGCTTACACCCCATCCAGGCGCGGCCAGCTAGGGCCTGCGCCTGGGGTGGTTGCGGCCACCCTGGCCTTCGTTTCCTCCTCTTTTTTCGTTTCATAACCTTCCGTATGTAATAAAAACATCAAAAACATAAAAAGATAGAGTTTTCACGAACCTTCTGTTTTCACCACTTTTACCTATTCAAAGACGGACTCTGTAGACTCCTTTTCTCCTTCTCCTGGAAATTCCTTTTCTCACAAGGCATTACACAAACTTCAAAGGCAACATTAGTGTAAGCAAAAAGAATAAACCTTTAGGTACACACTTCAACTGAAACCCATCAAAACAAAAACTACTATAGCAACTCCTTTCCAAAAAAACAAAAGAATTTGGAAGGGAATCAATATAAGAGGCAAATGCAAATGATGGCAGAAATATGTCAAAACAGACCAGCAGGTAAAGATTGATTTTTTCGAAAACCTTCTGTTGCTAAAATCAAAAAGTGCAAAACTAATGAAAGTCGAGTAACAACCTGGAGAACAAGCACGGAAAAATACAGCTCCATCCATTGTACTGAGCTCCTTCACGAATTTTTACAATGCAGCACAAAAATCTATCCTAGGATAGCCACTTTTCACAACTCCTCTACTTCTCAAAAGTAGTTGAACATGACACAAAAACCAAAACAAAAAGTATAAGGAGTGGTTATTACTGAGGTAATAACTTCCAAGACTCAAAAAAACTATTGGGTTATCTCCCAAGAAGTACTTTTCTTTAATGCCTTTAAGTTAGGCTTGATAGTTTCAAAGATGCTCACATAGGAGATAAATATCTGAAGTGAAAGAGAGCATCAAGAAGCAAATAAGCAACACATTTGAGTCTAACCCACTTCTCTATGCATGGGGGTATCATGAGAAAACAAATTATTGAAACAAAAAGCCTCTAGCATAGGAAGACAAAACAAATGCAACTTCAAAGCTTTCAACATAAAACGGGGAAACTTAACATTATTGAGATGCATAAAACCATGTTTCCCTCTCTCATAATAACTTTCAGTAGCACTTTGAATAAAGTTGACAATATAATCGTCACTGTCAACAATTTTATCATCAGAATGGGCATACTTACAATCACTAAAAGGAGGCCCAAGGTCATAAACCGGATCAATAGAAGCAAGTTGTTCCATCCTAAAATCTTTATTAGGCAAGCTATTTTCAGAAGGAGCTTTAGCGAATTTGGAAAAATTAAACTCATAAGAATCTCCATCAAACTTATTCAAAACTTTTTCCTTCCTACAATCTATGATACCCACACATGTATTCAAGAAGGGTCTACCAAAGATAATAGGATAGGTTTTACTAGCTTCAGAACCAAGTACTAGAAAATCAGCAGGATATTTAATCTTACCACAAAGAACCTCCACATCTCTTACAATGCCAATGGGACAGACTAACTCTCTATTAGCAAGGTGAATAACCAAATCAATGTCCTCGATCTCACAAGGACCAATTTCATGCATAATTTCCGTGTAAAGCTCATAAGGAATAGCACTAGAACTAGCACCAATATCACATAAACCATAATAGCAGTGATTACCAACTCTAACAGAAAGCACAGGGACACTAGCTTTTCTAGCTTTACTAGGATGAGAAATAATATTTGAAGCGTCTTCACAGAAGACAATGTGCTCATCCTCTGTAACTACCTCGGTGAATTACGCTACTAGTTACAAGCCTGAATGAGCGGAAATGGTTAAAATAGTACGGTGGGGCCCAAATGCCACTCACAGGTAGACCTTTCGGCCGTCCTAACCATTTCCAAACATCAGGACAAGAACGGGCGGCGTAATCGGCAGGCAAAGGGATCAACTACATACACAAATGAGTATGTATGCAAGCAACCATACAACAGTCCTCAGAGCCATTCCATCTAAAAGAAATAGAAATATTGCAACGCCATACGGCAAGATCCAAATATCCTAGATAGATATAATAGTTTAGGATATCTCCTCATGCATCAAACATCAGAGTATCAGGCGGAAGCGGAAAACAAGATCCGACTACGGATAAGAAGCAAATCGGCATAAGATGCCCCATAAATAAACACATCCCGCCCACAGATCTCACGGATCCCCGTTCCCGGAATCTCTACACCGAATGATCGTTGCCAACATCGTCCGTCTCCTCCACCTAGTATCCATCTTGCGAGTTTACCTGTTCATCTGAATCAAACAATTTATCATGTGAGACCCTAGGGGTACTCAGCAAGTCTTTATGCCTCTAAAGGGGACACAACCTGGGGTGATGCAATTGCAGCAAAAGATAATACCTAACAATTCTATAGATACTCGCTAACCATCCGCCTAACCAGAGATAGACGGATGTCCGTGAATTAATAACAACAGTTATAACGGTAATATTAACAGATCCATCCTCCTCCTCGCTTACCGACGAGGAAGCGGACGAACAACCCCCCATCCGTTGGCAGTTTTATTATCCATTCCATGAGTGTTGCACTATTTACTAGTCAGGTACTTAGTCAAATTAAAAGCGGTACTTTAGTTATACTTGTCTATGATCGAGAAACTGTGCTCCAAGTCATCCATAACCGCAGACACGGCTTTCAGAAAGATTTACCCTGCAGGGGTGCACAAATAGCAACACACACTCGATCAACCTCAGAAAAACCAAATCAAAACCCAACGAGGCATTCACGGCAAAGCGATCACAGGATTCAGAAATATTTCAGGGGGCCACCCCATTAAGCTACCCGGAACGAAGTTGGCTGGCTCCGAGACGGACTCAAGGTTTGCGTCAATGGCTGTAAACGACTGGGAACCCGAAAGTGTGACTGGGCTTGTCGATACCGCGAAAACACTCCGCTTACCTAAACAGTACAGGTGCATTCCTCGCACAATCTTAAATAAAGCAGTAAAGCATGGCATAAGTACAGAATAGTAATAAAGCCCCAAACTACTTTGTGGCCCCAAGAAATAAGAATGAATCAAGCTTTGGCTCAGGGGGGTTCATAAGCCTCCCGGATGTGGATAGCGCGAATATTCAAGGAACAGGAATCAAGTACTCGGGGTCCTACGGGACACAAGTGAGCATAAAAACCAAATAACAAATATTGCTCACCGGTGCCACTTTCATTAGTTATCCCATTACTACTCAGGTTAAGTTGTTTAGGTACCTCGTTATCCATCAGACACTCACATACCCTACACATGCTGTTCTACGACTCGCATGGCTCAAACAACTCCTGTAGTAATGGCTCATGGGATGGAGGAACAAGCTTCGGTGGGGTTTAAAAGTAAAGGCTATGCAATACTTGGGATTTAGTTTAATGCAATCGCGACTCAATGATGCAAGAATAAGATAGAGGCAATATGTACTATATGTATGCAAGCATGTGGTAGTGCTTGCCTGGCAGCTCAGTTGAAGCGAGAGAAGGATCTGGGTAGTGCTCCTGGGTTTCTTGATATATCCCCTGCTCAGCGTCTATTCGAAGAAGAACCAAACAAACAAGGGCCAACATAAATAAAGTGCACAAGCATATGAATATAATGCATCAAGCAAACAATCATGCCATGATGAATGATGCACAATTTGCATGGCAATAATGTAGCATGGCATGGGTTAGGTGTGGAATACAAGAATAAAGCCTTTTATTGGGTTTTGGTCACATTTTAACCTCATATAAGTTTCTGTAATCTTTATATTTATATGATGCACGCTGCAAAACAGAACATGGAATGCATAAACAGAAAGGTCTCGTCGAGCTGATCATTTCAGACATATCATTTGTCAAATTTGGAGTTATAAAACAAAAGTTATTAATTAATTAAGGAAAAGGGCATTTTATTGTAATTTTAATCAACTTAAAAATTAAAGTGTCCAAAATATATTTTGAATGGCATATTTTAATTCCTCACATTTTTCTGATTTCAAAACATATATTATTTGTATTATTTGGAATTATATTTTAAAAGTTATTTGAAAACAGATTTAAATTTGAATTTGAATTAATTTGAAAAAGTTTGAGTTAAAACAGAAATGCAGAACTACTTTTCTCACACACTCGGATCCAGCCACAGTCAGTGACAAGTGGGCCATCTGCTGACTGGGTGACACAGTGGCAGAACAGGGTTTTCTCACCGCGAGCTAAGCTAGCCTCAGCGAATGACAGGTGGGGCCAGCGGCCACGGGGTCCACGTGACAGCGGCGAGAGAGACAGGAACTGACAGGTGGGGCTGGGGCTGGAGCGCGGGTTAAGGTTTACAAAAGCTAGGTCTCTTTTTGTAAAACTCCGAAGGCACAGACAGGTGGGGCTAGCGAGTACCGCGGGTTGAGCGAGAGAAACACGGAGGGACTATCTGCAAAAAGGCGACACGTACTGTTGTTCTTCTCTGCAAACTGACGAGGGATCGGTGCTCGACCGAGGTAGCGCGTGGCGCAGGGATCGAACCCGCTACCTCGTGCACGCGCGCGGCGGCGGCTACCGCTACGGTAGGCTGGGTGCTGTTGCTGGTTACGGGAACGCGGCTAGGAGTAGCTCTGCGACGCAGCGGCGAACGAACGCACGCGCTCGCCGGCGCACAGAGGGCGCTCGACAAGTGGTCCGACGAGAACAGGACGCAACGGCGAGGAAGGAGGTGTCAGGGAGGATCGTGGGCTCACCGGGAGGTTGTTGGTGCGGTCGGATCGGGCAGAGGAGTAGCGGATCGACGACGAGGCAGAGGCCGGGCGGAGCTAGGGTTTGGCGTCGGTGGCGGCGGTGATCTCCGGCTCTGGTGCTTCTCCTCCGCGACGGCGTGTACAGGGTGATGCAGGGGTGCCGCGTGGTCCTCCTCGACACCCTTGATCGCCACGCCACCGGCTGGTATGAGGAGGGGAGGTGGAGGCCGACGGTGGCCGGCGATGGGGTAGATGGTGGTAGGGGTAGACGGAGAGGAAGGGGCGGCCTGGGGAGATCTGGGAGAGGTCGAGGAGATGGGAGGTGGTGGTAGATAGCAGAGGGAGAGGGGAGGAGCGTGTGGGCGCGGGGTAGATGGAAAAGGTGGTCTCGGGTGCCACCTTTCCCTCCTCCTCCTCACGTGGTCGGGCAGGCTCGGCCTGGGGCTGGTCCAGGGTTGGGCAGGTGGCCAGGAAGAGGAGAGGTAGGTCCGGGGTGGGGCTAGCATGCAGGGAGAGAGGGAGAGAGATAGGCTCGGTGTGGAGCTAGGGTTGGAGCTAGAGGGGACTCGGGTTAAGGTTGTTAGGGTTGGGTAGGGGGTAGCTCGGCCAGGGGAAGGGTGGATAGGTGGGGTAGCCTTGGTTAGGGTTTTGTTTAGGTAGAGAGAGGGGTGCCTCGGCATGAAGTGGTTAGGGTGGGGGTGTGGTTTAGAGAGGAGGGTTAAGGGAGAGGATGTGGTATGGTAGCTAGGGTTTGAAGCATGATCAAGACAAGAGGTGTAAAGATAGAGGAGAGAGGGGTAGGGAGAGGGATTAGGGTTTTGATACTTGCATGTATCTAGCTAGATCAAACAAGAATAGGTGGAATTGGTGTAGGGTTTTAGCATGGCCCAAGATAAGATCAAGGTGGTGAGGATTTAGAGATAGAAAAGAGAGAGGGGGTTTTAGGGTTAGGGATGGTTTGGTTTAGCCAAACCAAAGAGGTAGGTTTATATTAGGGTTTTTAAGAGATTCAAAAAACAAAGGAACATCTAGTTTGAATTTAAAAGCAAAGCTCAAAGCAAATAAAACAAAACAAAGAGAAGAAGGCCAAGGTTATGATTGCATGGCCCATGCATAAACATTAATGCTAGGTTTTATCATGTGAAAACAAAATAAATACCCATGGCATTTATACATATGCATTCCAAAATATGGAATAAAGCCAAGATAAAAGAATTAAAGGAATGCTCCATGTGGAGTAGATGGAGATGTCCATATTTGAATAGAAATGGGACTTGCTAGTGTGTATGTGCCACTAGGTATTTAGTAAGCCCAAAAATATCCCAACATGAGCATAAACCCCAAAACAACCCGTATGGAAGCTAGAAAAGGGTTCCACTCACAAGGCATGCAAAGGTGGCCATGTGGCTCTCATAAACCAATAATGTGAAAACAATATGGTGCATATATGAGAGCATGTGGAGATAGAATGGATCCACACCAACACATATGAGCTAGGTTTAAATAGCAAAAGAAAAGCAATGGCTCATATATGACCAGGGTGGTGGAATTTAGATGAAGCCAAAGAAAGGTGTTGGAGTTGAAAGAGAAATGCCCCCAACTCAACTTGGGCATCAAACATTTATCAAAAACCAAATGCAATGTATCAAGAGGCAACTACAATTAATAATGCATATGAGATAAGAACCAAATGAAAAGGGTTTGATATGATGCTCAAAATGCAAGGTGGCATGATGACATGAGCATGATATAGTTATGATGCAACAATTATATATAGGAGGTAGCATTTATATAAACTAGGCTAGTAGCATGGCAATTGTTAGACAATTGGGATGCTACAACTCTCCCCCACTAAACAAGAATCTCGCCCCGAGATTCCTAGGAAAAAGAAAACAACACAAGGAGAGGCGGGTGTTCGGAACGAAGGTGATCCTTGCGTTCCCAAGATGATGAAGAACATAATGGTGCGACCACTACACCTTGCAAAACTTGCTAGACTTGTTGCGAGTCTTGCGTTTTGCTTGAGAAACAACGGGTTAGAAGAGTTGAAGAATTGTCGTGAGACAAGAAGGATAGGATGAACATAGCTCCGGTTTTCCCAAGAAACATGATAAGAGAAAAGAACCACTTGTGAAAGAAAGGACAAGATGATGTATCATGGATAAAGAAAGACACACCATTAAGATTAAAGATTTACTGATACGAGAGAGGTTGAATCTTTATCTCGCCGGAATGAAAAGAGTTAGATTGGAGAGGTTTTGAACCACTATGACAATAGCATCGTATCTTCTCTCGGATTTGAGAAATGAAGTACGGAAACAATATTGCCTTCAAACAATAGAGTCCCTTGATATCAACGGAAAGATTTAGTTAGGCATCATCGGATTAGATTCTTCTTGCGCCGTTAAGACCCAAAGGATCACGCAATTGAGGTGCGCGGATATAACTTCCAGAGATGGATGTGAAGGCAGATCATGGTGGAATCCCGAGAAGCAAAGAATATGAAGGATCTGGAGTTTATTGTAGAGATACTTATTGCTTCTTTAGCCTTAAGGCTAACGCAATAGATTTGCGACTGATGGCATCAACCATAATTGGCTTTACCACAGAAAAAGAATTGATGAAACAAAGAGAGATAGTTTCCTTTCATCTTGTTTGTGGATGTAGAGCATCGGTAGAAGACGAGGACCGAAAAGAGTTTGCGTTTGTTTCCAACAGATAATTGTAGATTTTGCTCCATCTAGAATAGGCAGACCACCAACAAGAGATTATTGATTACTTTCTTCGAGAGAGCACTCCGGAAAACAAGGACGGAGGTAAAAGTATCGAGGGATAAAGGCCACTTCTAACTTCCGTGGAATGAGTGAAATCACATTAATTCACCAATTCAATGTACGAGAGCGAATGATAAGAGTAGTGGTATGGTAGCTACTCCATCCCGCACTCAAAGCATTACTCCGCACATGAATAAGAAAACCATGCAACCCAACTACCGAAACAGACTGAAGGTATTGACAAGAACTCATGGAACTTTGTAAGAAAACAAAGATTGATGCAAACGATTCACCAGATCCAAGATAGATAAGGGTGATGATGTTGTCGTCATATCTTAAGTAACCAGCCACCGGAAAGATATGAAGGAAGATCACGGAGACAACTGCAAGATCCCATAGATAAAGGAAAAGATAGCACCACTTGCACATAAGGATACAAGATCTGGAAGGTTTTCATGGCCTCCGGTGGATTGAGCATAGACGATAGAGCGAGAGGGTTCCAAGAGATTACTTAACGAGATAGAGGTGAAAAGAGCTCCATGTGGTTCTTGAAAAGATTGAGAGAGGTGTAGCGGTATTGAGGAAAATCTTTAGCGGAACGACGATGATAACTTGCCAACAAGGAAAACTCCGGGTTTGATTGAAGATGGAAGATGGAATTAACAATGAACTTGCTGATTCCAGAATTGAAGCGATCTATTTAGCAGAAGGACGTGGCCGAGATAGGTGACTTCAAAAAGTCAGAATTCTCACTTTGAGACTTTGCACACAGGCAGTGCTCATGAAGCTTGAGAGAAAGAGACACAGATGATCTTCCATGTTCTTCCATTGATATGGAATAGGCAAGCATATTATCAACATATATCACCATGGATTAACAAGATATTCCCAGAATACCAGGTTCAAGAGGCGGGAGAAACAAACAAATGCTCGAAACAATTTCTGAGCTCAACGCTCTTAGAAAGATCAATATTAAGAGCACGGGTTCGTGTTGAAGAAGATGCACTGGAAGAATAGATTATCTGGTCCTTCGGAAGAGAACAGAAAATGCCACCTAGTTCACATTGTCGATCGGATCATCGGTTACAAAGATAAAGAGATATTGGATAAGAAACGATGATATCTCATACCTTAAGCAAAACTATCAGAAGCGAAAAGATGCAATTCCCTCGTATCCAGGAGACTTGTGCAGATATGGAGTCCAAAAAGATGTGCAGCGTGATGGACAGATGATAGACCGCCGTAGTGCCTTGGGAAACTCCGGATTGCCAAAGATGCTTGAATATGCATAGATATGATCACGGTGTACTCAAATTCACAGGAGATAACTGTCACCATTTGGAGGATAGCGTTGATAGCATTTTCCATATTCCACTCATGATAAGTGTCCTATAGCTATGCTGAGAACCAAATTACAATCACCAGCATCGGATCGACACATGTTATGTAATTATCCCAAGAGAATTGGGGATGAAAAGAAACTCCAGGATTAAGCGCCGGTGACAAAAGAATGAGTTAGCATGGACATGCTGATAAAAGGGAGATAGATAATGTTTCACACACGACTGAAAAGGAGTGTGGAAGCACAGATGTATCAAAGAAAATTTTTTCCGCATTTTTCGGCATTAAAATACCAATAGATGCGCAAAAACACTTATCAGGTAGAGATTAGCAACTGATGATTTCACAGAATGTGGAGTTGCTAGAAGGAAGGACACCCTGAAGAAGATGGCACCGGTTAACAAGGAGTCAGATAGATCGCGCCGATTTTCAAAAGCCTGTCAGTATGGAATGTACCAACAGTTGATAACCAAAGGCAGATTGTGATAACAAATTGGATGCAACAGATAGACAAGGAATTACACACACACACACACTTTCTATGGTACTACGGAAACCCAGAACACGTGAATCCTAGTTTGAATAGTAAGAAGAGGATTGAAAACGTTACACTTCTTTACCAGAAAAGGGTTGGTGGGTGGGTAAGAAGAAAAGTGGAAGCAGTCCTACTCTCGCGTTTTGTTTTTCCCTAGTATACATAGCTACCAAAAATATTTGCTAGACTGACAACGACCATTTGGCTGAGACCCTGAAGGGCGGGATGGCTCTGATACCAATTGTAACTACCTCGGTGAATTACGCTCCTAGTTATAAGCCTGGATGAGCGGAAATGGTTAAAATAGTACGGTGGGGCCCAAATGCCACTCACAGGTAGACCTTTCGGCCGTCCTAACCATTTCCAAACATCGGGACAAGAACGGGCGGCGTAATCGGCAGGCGAAGGGATCAACTACATACACAAATGAGTATGTATGCAAGCCACCATACAACAGTCCTCAGAGCCATTCCATCTAAAAGAAATAGAAATATTGTAACGCCATACGGCAAGATCCAAATATCCTAGATAGATATAATAGTTTAGGATATCTCCTCATACATCAAACATCAGAGTATCAGGCGGAAGCGGAAAACAAGATCCGAGTACGGATAAGAAGCAAATCGGCATAAGATGCCCCATAAATAAACACATCCCGCCCACAGATCTCACGGATCCCCGTTCCCGGAATCTCTACACCGAATGATCGTTGCCAACATCGTCCGTCTCCTCCACCCAGTATCCATCTTGCGAGTTTACCTGTTCATCTGAATCAAACAATTTATCGTGTGAGACCCTAGGGGTACTCAGCAAGTCTTTATGCCTCTAAAGGGGACACAACCTGGGGTGACGCAATTGCAGCAAAAGATAATACCTAACAATTCTATAGATACTCGCTAACCATCCGCCTAACCAGAGATAGACGGATGTCCGTGAATTAATAACAACAGTTATAACGGTAATATTAACAGATCCATCCTCCTCCCCGCTTACCGACGAGGAAGCGGACGAACAACCCCCCATCCGTTGGCAGTTTTATTATCCATTCCATGAGTGTTGCACTATTTACTAGTCAGGTACTTAGTCAAATTAAAAGCGGTACTTTAGTTATACTTGTCTATGATCGAGAAACTGTGCTCCAAGTCGTCCATAACCGCGGACACGGCTTTCAGAAAGATTTACCCTGCAGGGGTGCACAAATAGCAACACACACTCGATCAACCTCGGAAAAACCAAATCAAAACCCAACGAGGCATTCACGACAAAGCGATCACAGGATTCAGAAATATTTCAGGGGGCCACCCCATTAAGCTACCCGCAACGAAGTTGGCCGGCTCCGAGACGGACTCAAGGTTTGCGTCAATGGCTGTAAACGACTGGGAACCCGAAAGTGTGACTGGGCTTGTCGATACCGCGAAAACACTCCGCTTACCTAAACAGTACAGGTGCATTCCTCGCACAATCTTAAATAAAGCAGTAAAGCATGGCATAAGTACAGAATAGTAATAAAGCCCCAAACTACTTTGTGGCCCCAAGAAATAAGAATGAATCAAGCTCTGGCTCAGGGGGGTTCATAAGCCTCCCGGATGTGGATAGCGTGAATATTCAAGGAATAGGAATCAAGTACTCGGGGTCCTACGGGACACAAGTGAGCATAAAAACCAAATAACAAATATTGCTCACCGGTGCCACTTTCATTAGTTATCCCATTACTAGTCAGGTTAAGTTGTTTAGGTACCTCGTTATCCATCAGACACTCACATACCCTACACATGCTGTTCTACGACTCGCATGGCTCAAACAACTCCTGTAGTAATGGCTCATGGGATGGAGGAACAAGCTTCGGTGGGGTTTAAAAGTAAAGGCTATGCAATACTTGGGATTCAGTTTAATGCAATCGCGACTCAATGATGCAAGAATAAGATAGAGGCAATAGGTATTATATGTATGCAAGCATGTGGTAGTGCTTGCCTGGCAGCTCAGTTGAAGCGAGAGAAGGATCTGGGTAGTGCTCCTGGGTTTCTTGATATATCCCCTGCTCAGCGTCTATTCGAAGAAGAACCAAACAAACAAGGGCCAACATAAATAAAGTGCACAAGCATATGAATATAATGCATCAAGCAAACAATCATGCCATGATGAATGATGCACAATTTGCATGGCAATAATGTAGCATGGCATGGGTTAGGTGTGGAATACAAGAATAAAGCCTTTTATTGGGTTTTGGTCACATTTTAACCTCATATAAGTTGCTGTAATCTTTATATTTATATGATGCATGCTGCAAAACTGAACATGGAATGCATAAACAGAAAGGTCTCGTCGAGCTGATCATTTTAGACATATCATTTGTCAAATTTGGAGTTATAAAACAAAAGTTATTAATTAATTAAGGAAAAGGGCATTTTATTGTAATTTTAATCAACTTAAAAATTAAAGTGTCCAAAATATATTTTGAATGGCATATTTGAATTCCTCACATTTTTCTGATTTCAAAACATATATTATTTGTATTATTTGGAATTATATTTTAAAAGTTATTTGAAAACAGATTTAAATTTGAATTTGAATTAATTTGAAAAAGTTTGAGTTAAAACAGAAATGCAGAACTACTTTTCTCACACACTCAGATCCAGCCACAGTCAGTGACAAGTGGGCCATCTGCTGACTGGGTGACACAGTGGCTGAACAGGGTTTTCTCACCGCGAGCTAAGCTAGCCTCAGCGAATGACAGGTGGGGCCAGCGGCCACGGGGTCCATGTGACAGCGGCGAGAGGGACAGGAACTGACAGGTGGGGCTGGGGCTGGAGCGCGGGTTAAGGTTTACAAAAGCTAGGTATCTTTTTGTAAAACTCCACAGGCACAGATAGGTGGGGCTAGCGAGTACCGCGGGTTGAGCGAGAGAAACACGGAGGGGCTATCTGCAAAAAGGCGACGCGTACTGTTGTTCTTCTCTGCAAACTGACGAGGGATCGGTGCTCGACCGAGGTAGCACGTGGCGCAGGGATCGAACCCGCTACCTCGTGCACGCGCGCGGCGGCGGCTACCGCTACGGTAGGCTGGGTGCTGTTGCTGGTTACGGGAACGCGGCTAGGAGTAGCTCTGCGACGCAGCGGCGAACAGACGCACGCGCTCGGCGGCGCACAGAGGGCGCTCGACAAGTGGTCCGACGAGAACAGGACACAACGGCGAGGAAGGAGGTGTCAGGGAGGATCGTGGGCTCACCGGGAGGTTGTTGGTGCGGTCGGATCGGGCAGAGGAGTAGCGGATCGACGACAAGGCAGAGGCCGAGCGGAGCTAGGGTTTGGCGTCGGTGGCGGCGGTGATCTCCGGCTCTGGTGCTTCTCCTCCGCGACGGCGTGTACAGGGTGATGCAGGGGTGCCGCGTGGTCCTCCTCGACACCCTTGATCGCCACGCCACCGGCTGGTATGAGGAGGGGAGGTGGAGGCCGACGGTGGCCGGCGATGGGGTAGATGGTGGTAGGGGTAGACGGAGAGGAAGGGGCGGCCTGGGGAGATCTGGGAGAGGTCGAGGAGATGGGAGGTGGTGGTAGATAGCAGAGGGAGAGGGGAGGAGCGTGTGGGCGCGGGGTAGATGGAAAAGGTGGTCTCGGGTGCCACCTTTCCCTCCTCCTCCTCACGTGGTCGGGCAGGCTCGGCCTGGGGCTGGTCCAGGGTAGGGCAGGTGGCCAGGAAGAGGAGAGGTAGGTCCGGGGTGGGGCTAGCATGCAGGGAGAGAGGGAGAGAGACAGGCTCGGTGTGGATCTAGGGTTGGAGCTAGAGGGGACTCGGGTTAAGGTTGTTAGGGTTGGGTAGGGGGTAGCTCGGCCAGGGGAAGGGTGGATAGGTGGGGTAGCCTTGGTTAGGGTTTTGTTTAGGTAGAGAGAGGGGTGCCTCAGCATGAAGTGGTTAGGGTGGGGGTGTGGTTTAGAGAGGAGGGTTAAGGGAGAGGATGTGGTATGGTAGCTAGGGTTTGAAGCATGATCAAGACAAGAGGTGTAAAGAGAGAGGAGAGAGGGGTAGGGAGAGGGATTAGGATTTTGATACTTGCATGTATCTAGCTAGATCAAACAAGAATAGGTGGAATTGGTGTAGGGTTTTAGCATGGCCCAAGCTAAGATCAAGGTGGTGAGGATTTAGAGATAGAAAAGAGAGAGGGGGTTTTAGGGTTAGGGATGGTTTGGTTTAGCCAAACCAAAGAGGTAGGTTTATATTAGGGTTTTTAAGAGATTCAAAAACAAAGGAACATCTAGTTTGAATTTAAAAGCAAAGCTCAAACCAAATAAAACAAAACAAAGAGAAGAAGTCCAAGGTTATGATTGCATGGCCCATGCATAAAAATTAATGCTTGGTTTTATCTTGTGAAAACAAAATAAATACCCATGGCATTTATACATATGCATTCCAAAATATGGAATAAAGCCAAGCTAAAAGAATTAAAGGAATGCTCCATGTGGAGTAGATGGAGATGTCCATATTTGAATAGAAATGGGACTTGCTAGTGTTTATGTGCCACTAGGTATTTAGTAAGCCCAAAAATATCCCAACATGAGCATAAACCCCAAAACAACCCATATGGAAGCTAGAAAAGGGTTCCACTCACAAGGCATGCAAAGGTGGCCATGTGGCTCTCATAAACCAATAATGTGAAAACAATATGGTGCATATATGAGAGCATGTGGAGATAGAATGGATCCACACCAACACATATGAGCTAGGTTTAAATAGCAAAAGTAAAGCAATGGCTCATATATGACCAGGGTGGTGGAATTTAGATGAATCCAAAGAAAGGTGGTGGAGTTGAAAGAGAAATGCCCCCAACTCAACTTGGGCATCGAACATTTATCAAAAACCAAATGCAATGTATCAAGAGGCAACTACAATTAATAATGCATATGAGATAAGAACCAAATGAAAAGGGTTTGATATGATGCTCAAAATGCAAGGTGGCATGATGACATGAGCATGATATAGTTATGATGCAACAATTATATATAGGAGGTAGCATTTATATAAACTAGGCTAGTAGCATTGCAATTGTTAGACAATTGGGATGCTACATCTTCTATATTTCTAGTGCCAAGATCTTTCACAATAGCTTCCATAGGTTCAGTATTCATTTGCTCATCAGGTTCCACAGTTTTCTTTGTACCTTTGTTATTCGCACTAATTATCATAGAGTACTCCTTTACCTTAGCTGGGAAAGGTGTTTTCTCAACATAAGGTTTAGGCACAATACTATTAGTAGTACAAACTTGGGTATTTCTAACAGGAACATGATTAACAACATCTTTATAAGGTGCATGGTAGTGCTTCCACTTCTTTTTATGAATTTCTATGTAAGAGGCAAAAGCCTTAAAACAATTGGCAATACTTTGAGAATCAAGACCATACTCGGTACCAAGTAAAAAAATAGCGTGCTATTTCTTTTAGCGTGGCCCTTCTCTAAACGCTATGCAAGTTATAACATGCTAATAGCGCACTATTTTTCAAAATAGCGTGTGTAAAAAAGTTAAAAATTAAGGTCTAGCATGTATTACTAAGGATTTCAGCAGCTATTTTTTTGAGTAATACATGCGTAACCAATTAACTAGTACTGACCAGATGACAAAGTTTGCTTGACATCCGATGCAGGACAAGTTAGAGGACAAGACATGCGTTAGGTCAGCTCACTAGCTAGTCGAGAACTTGAGATGCACGTCCTCCTGGTCCTTCACTATGTATGGTGGACGTGCCAAGCAGAGAGGCGGCCGACCGGCTGGACCTAGAGGAGACGGGCGTTGTAGTCTGACAGCTGCTGACACCGTCATGTGGGGAGGGAGAACTGGGGAATAGGGTTGATTTGACATAGATTTATGTAGAGTGTTGGGCGTGGTGGAGTCGTGGGCTCAATGGGCTATGGGGTGGCGCTATATTCATAGATTTTTTAGCGGCGCTATTGCGTTGTGACGTTATAGTGTATTTAGCGCCGCTAAAGCATAATTAGCGCCATAGCGAGCAGATTTTACATAGCGTAGCGTTTACGTCCCAAATATGCAATAGCGCCGCTATAGCGAAGAAATAGTGTGCTATTTTTTCCATGCTTAGTACTAATATCACGGAAGTCATCAGTTCCCATAAAATATTTTATGCATTCATAATCATAATTTAAACCTGACTTTCTTCCTTTGTCATTCTCCCAAGCTTCAGTGTTCTCTTAAATACGGTCTATGAGATCCCATTTAGCTTCTTCCTTCATACATGTGAATGATCCAGGACAATAAGCATCTAGTAAATCGTTATCATGAAGAGAAAGCCTAGCATAAAAGTTACTAATAATGATATTGTTAGGGAGCTCATGAATAGGACATTTAAGCATTAGTAACTTCAATCTCCCCCAATCTTGACCTGTACTCTCTCCATCACGAGGCCAAAAGTAATATATCAGATTCCTATCCTTATGAATTTCACTGGGAGGATGAAATTTAGAATAACAGAGAGGTACTATTTCCTCCCATTCCATGGATTGCCCATTCTTCAGCAGCTTATACCATTCTTCAGCTCTCCCTTTTAAGGATATATAGAGTAACTTCTTCTTCAACTGTTCAGTTGTGATACCTGCACACTTAAACAATCCGCATAATTCATGGATAAAAAGTAAATGATCACCAGGATGGACAGTTTTATCCCCTAAATAATAATTATCCATAACACGATCAACAATACTTGTAGGTATCTTAAAAGTATCTATCTCAACAGGTGGTGGTTCATCTACTACCCTAACAGTGGTAGTAGTTTTCCCAAACATAAAACCAAGTGGGTTATCCATATTGGAAACAATGTAACAAACCGAAATAAAAAGCAATACTCATAGTAGAAGTTTCCTTTACCAGTTCCACTCTTCAATAACGCTTCACTCCCTGGCAACGGTGCTAGAAAATATTCTTGATGACCCACAAGTATAGGGGGTGTATCGTAGTACTTTTAATAAATAGGAGTGTCGATCCCAACTAGGAGTAGAAGGTGTTGACTTGTGGTATGGAGCAGGAAATCTCTGTAAATACTTAGCAAACGGATTTTTAGGGGTTTTCTGATAAAGCAAAGAAACAAAGTGCAAGTAATAAAGACAAAGAACAAATACAGCAAGTGGCCCAATCATTTCTTAGCAAAGGACAAACCGGTGGGAATACTTATAAGGACCAAACATTCTCGAGGACACATGGGAATACTGTCAAGTGCTTTCGCTTCATATAGCTCAGTAGTCTTCTTTGGTTTTATATGTGTTGTGTGGGTGAACCTGTGCTAATGTACCGACCTTACTTGGTCTAATACATACTTGTGATTAAACCCCCTGCAAGCATCCACAACTACAGGAAAGCAATTAAGATATAAACCTAACCATGGCTTTAAACTCTGAGATCCTACGCTCCCTTGTGCAATGGTGTCCTAACGAGGTTCAGGTTTCTGTCACTGCGGCAACCCCACAATTAGTAGCCAAATACGCAATGCATTCCCCTCGGCCCAGTGAAGTATCATGTAGTCGATGTTCACATGACACCACTAGAAGAATAGCACCAAAACTTAAATACTAAACCATTGAATAATATCTCAACACAAATCCACTACTAACAACATGACTTCTCCCATGTCCTCAAGAACTAAACGAACTACTCACAAGACATCATATGGATCAAGATCAAAGATGATATGGTAATGGATAACAATCTGAACATAAACAATAATATAATGGTTCCACTCACAAGCATCAACTACAATAGTACACTACTAGAAAAACCATCTTCGGTTCGATCACTGGAAGCCCAGCAGTCCCAGCCCGTCACGAACCGCGACTAGTTCTAGCACTAGTCCCGGTCCGTGAGGCCCCCAACGGCTAGAAATGGCCATAAACATTAGTCCCGGGCCGGACCAGAGCATTAGTCCCGGTCCGTAATACGGCCCGGGACTAATAAGCTGGAGCGGGGCAACAGCTCTTTTCGGGGACTATTAGTCCCGGGTCGTCACGACCCGGGACTAATTGTCCATCACTATATATACAGCTCCCTAGCCAGCTGCCCTAAAGCATATAGTGGCCATTTTTCTCAAAGAAAGCAAGAGAGTTCATGCCATTTTTTTTCTCAAGATTTGTCAAGATTTAGTTTGCAACACCTAAATCCAAAGCTTTAAAAGGTTAGAACTTCATTCTTTCATCTCTTATTGCTACTTTAGCTCTATATAATGCTCTAGAAGTATAGAGATATGGATCAAATGCATGCATGCTCTAGAAGTAGCTAGAAGGATTTTGATATATATGTGTAACAAATTTTGGTTAGGCACATAGTTACTGAAAATTGAAATGTGTAATTTTAGAGTTTTAGAACTTACAATGGACTGAGGTTTTCACTGATAGAACAATAATAAAAAACTCCACATTTATCATGTTGATTGTTTTCTCCAATTCACAAATTGGTGCATGTAAATTTTTCAAAATTCAAAATTAATGCTCTAGAATCTCTCAATATAACTTGTAATAATTTTATCATGTTGTGTAATGGTTTTTGATATACTTTTACTATAATGCAGGTGGTCCGGGAATGGATGTACGGTACTGACCGACGCTCTGGCGAGTTCATTAATGGCGTGCATGAATTCATCCGTGTTGCTGATGCAAACAAGCACAATGGTTTTGTATTCTGTCCATGTAATGGATGTAGGAATCAGAAGGATTACTCTGACTCAAAAACCCTTCACAGCCACCTGTTGAAGTCCGGCTTCATGCCCAGTTATAATTGTTGGACCAAGAACGGAGAGAGAGGGGTTATAATGGAAGACAATGAAGAAGAGGAGGAGGATGACAACTATCATGGTTTCCCTGAGTACGGAGATACTTCCATGGGGGATGCTGAAGGGGAGGATGAAGAAGAGACACATGATGAACCCGCTGATGATCTTGGTTGGACCATTGCCGATGCACGAAGAGATTGTGAAACTGAAAAGGATAGGGAGAAGTTCAATCACATGCTAGAGGATCACAAAAAGTTGTTGTACCCAAATTGTAAAAATGGTCTGAAAAAGCTAGGCAGCACACTGGAATTGCTGCGATGGAAGGCTGAGTGTGCTATACCTGACTCCTCATTTGAAAAGTTGCTGAAAATGATGAAGAATATGCTTCCAAAAGATAATGTATTGCCCGCCAGTACATACGAAGCAAAGAAGGTTGTCTGCCCTCTAGGTTTAGAGGTTCAGAAGATACATGCATGCCCTAATGACTGCATCCTCTACCGCGGTGAGGAGTATGAGAATTTATATGCATGCCCGGTATGCACTTCACTTCGGTATAAGATTAGACGAGATGACCCTGGTGACGTTGAGGGCGAGCCCCCCGGAAGAGGGTTCCTGCGAAGATGATGTGGTATGCTCCTATAATACCACGGTTGAAACTCTTATTCAGAAACAAAGAGCACGCCAAGTTGTTGCGATGGCATAAAGAGGAACGTAAGTCAGACGGGATGTTGAGACACCCCGCTGATGGGTCGCAATGGAGAAAAATCGATAGAAAGTACCCGGACTTTTCAGATGACGCAAGGAGTTTAAGGTTTGGTCTAAGTACAGATGGCATGAATCCCTTTGGGGAGCAGAGCTCCAGTCACAGCACCTGGCCCGTGACTCTATGCATCTATAACCTTCCTCCTTGGTTGTCCATGAAGCGGAAGTTCATTATGATGCCAGTGTTGATCCAAGGTCCGAAGCAACCCGGCAACGACATTGATGTGTACCTAAGACCATTAGTGGAAGAACTTTTACAGTTGTGGCACGAACCCGGGATACGCGTGTGGGATGAGCACAAGGGGGAAGAATTTAACCTCCGAGCATTGCTTTTCGTAACAATCAATGATTGGCCTGCTCTTAGTAACCTTTCAGGACAGTCAAACAATGCATGCACACACTGTTTAGATGAGACTGCAAGTATATATTTGGAACATTGTAAGAAGAATGTATACAATGAGCATCGTCGATTTCTTTTGGCCAAGCATCCCTTAAGAAAGAAAGGCAAGCATTTCAACGACTGGCATGTCACCAGACGAAGCCTAAGGAGCGTATTGGTGCTGATATATTTGATATGGTCAAAGATTTGGATCAACTAGTAACCTTTGGAAAGGGTCCTGGAGGAAAATCTATTCCGAAAGACGCTGAAGGACACGCACCCATGTGGAAGAAGAAATCTATATTTTGGGAGATACCATATTGGAAATTCTTAGAGGTCTGCTCTG
Organism: Avena sativa; assembly: GCA_916181665.1. Classification (NCBI taxonomy): domain Eukaryota; kingdom Viridiplantae; phylum Streptophyta; class Magnoliopsida; order Poales; family Poaceae; genus Avena; species Avena sativa. Next base: position 311,990,333 of record OV702295.1, on the reverse strand, counting down.
CAATCGATGTGATGCATGTGACGAAGAATCTTTGCGTGAACCTGCTAGGCTTCTTGGGCATGTATGGGAAGACAAAAGATACACCGGAAGCACAAAAGGACCATCAACATATGAAAGACCTAGATGGCCTGCATACAGCATGGTTTCAAGGTCATGCCAGCTACGCTCTTACCAAACAAGAGAAGGAAATATTTTTTGAATGCCTAAGCAGTATTAAGGTCCCGTCTGGCTTCTCGTCGAATATAAAGGGGATAATAAATATGGCAGAAAAAAAGTTCCAAAACCTAAAGTCTCATGACTGCCACGTGATTATGACGCAAATGCTTCTGATTGCATTGAGGGGGCTTCTACCAGATAATGTTCGAGTACCCATTGTGAAGCTATGTGCATTTCTCAATGCAATCTCTCAGAAGATAATCAATCCTGAAGATCTACCATGGTTACAGAATGATGTGGTCCAATGTCTTGTCAGTTTTGAGTTGGTGTTCCCACCATCCTTCTTCAATATTATGACGCACCTGCTGGTTCACCTAGTCGAAGAGATTTCCATTCTCGGTCTTGTATTTCTACACAATATGTTTCCCTTTCAGAGGTTCATGGGAATCTTAAATAAATATGTTCGTAACCGTGCTAGGCCAGAAGGAAGCATCTCCAAGGGCTATGGAACAGAGGAGGTCATTGAATTTTGTGTTGACTTCATTCCTGACCTTAAGCCAATTGGTCTTCCTCAATCGCGGTATGAGGGGAGACTGAGTGGAAAGGGTACTCTAGGAAGGAAATCAATAATATGTAGAGACGGACATTCTTACACCGAAGCACATGACACCGTTCTACAGAATTCTATCTTGGCAGCCCCATATATCGAGGAACACAAGAAAATCTTACGCTCCAACAACCCTGGAAAGTATGACTCTTGGATTAGAGATGAACACATGAAGAGTTTTGGCGGTTGGTTGCAACATCTCATCAAAAACAACACTCTTGGAGATCAGCTATACTTGTTGTCTAGGTCACCATCTTCGACTATATCGACTTTCCAAGGGTACGAGATAAATGGGTATACATTTTACACGATAGCCTAAGATAAAAAGAGCACCAACCAAAACAGTGGTGTCTGCTTTGATGCAATAGACAACAATGGGTCAAAGACCACATATTATGGTTACATAGAGGAGATATGGGAACTTGACTATGGACCTACTTTTAAGGTCCCCTTGTTTCGGTGCAAATGGGTCAAGCTAACGGGAGGAGGGGTTGAGGTAGACAAGAAATACGGAATGACATTGTTGGATCTAAACAATCTTGGGTACTTAGACGAACCATTCGTCCTAGCCAATGATGTGGCCCAGGTTTTCTATGTGAAGGACATGTCTACCAAACCTAGAAAACGAAAAAATAAGAAAAATAATACATCAGACGATGAGCCAAAGCGCCACATAGTTCTTTCAGGAAAAAGAAACATCGTGGGAGTGGAGCACAAGACAGACATGTTAGAAGATTGTGATAAGTTTCATGAAATTCCGCCCTTCGCGGTGAAGGATGACCCAAGCATCATGTTAATGAATGAAGATGCTCCATGGATACGACGGGATCAAAAAGGAACACACGCGAAGAAATGATATGTAATAATTGTAACATTTTATGAGTGAAGATGTTCCATGCATGTGTCCATTTTTATAGTGTTGTCTGCAAACAATCTTGAGTGTGTTAGTCCCGTTTTGTGGCTGGACCGGGACTAAAGGAGGGCCTTTAGTACCGATTCATACTTACCATTAAGATCTAATCTCCAAACGCGTGATGTCACATATTAGGGGTGCCTCTATGACCAGTTTCTCGGAGATGCCGGAGGACCGGGCTCCGTCGGCATCTCCCTGAAACTGGCCATAGTGGTGTCCCTGCTCTCTAAAACCATCTTGCATCTTGTAACTTCTCTAACTAGATCAATACGTCTGGGAGCTAACTAATTTCACATATTAGGGAGTGCCTCTATGACCAGTTTCTCGGAGATGCCGGAGGACTGGGCTCCGTCGGCATCTCCCTGAAAATGGCCGTAGTGGTGTCCCTGCTCTCTAAAACCATCTTGGAGATGCCTCAATCTGGCTGGAGGACTGGACTCACAAGGATGCCTATTTATAGTACAAGCAGCTCGGCATAATGTCGACACTCACGACATAATGTCGACACTCACCCCTATTATTAGTGCTAACTCATCTTTAGTCCCGGTTGGTGTCTCCAACCGGGACTAAAGGTTCATCTTTAGTCCCGGTTGGTGACACCATCTTGGACAAGGTACAAGCCGCACGACATAATGTCGACACTCACCCCTATTATTAGTGTTGCCTGGCCTAGTCTGCCGCAGTCCCTTCAGTCACGGTTGGTTTCTCCAACCGGGACTAAAGATGAACCCTCTCTTTATATAGGCATTTCCCTCTATTTATTAGGTAACACTCAAGACATTTATTAATATTAAAAACCGAGACAAACCGGGACTAGCTAACACTCAGGACTAAAGCCGCCCCCTTTAGTCATAATCATGCCTAGTCCTATAGTATGCAGCTTCAGGGTCTTCATCGTCATCGTCATCATCATCGTCATCGTCACCTGCCACTCCGGGGATCCTCAGCCCATCCATGGCATATACCAGGGTCCATTCCAGCCTCGGATTCATGGCGGGCAGGAAAGGGGTCTCCTAGAGGACGATGCCGCTACCGCCGGGACGGTGTGGGGCCTGTGGCGGGTGGACTCGTGGGCACCGTAGGCGAGGATGGTCTCCCCCGACGATGCAGCACATCACTCTGATGATAGTACGGTTCGCCCAGCACAGACGATGGCCGGCTTCATTGTGGTTCACCGGTGGCGGGCCATCACCCTCGTACCTGGCGAGCTCCCTTTCCCGCCTATTAGCGAAGAAGGCATTCCAGGTGTCATAGTTGTCGGGATCCCACTGGGGATCCATCCGCTGCTCCGGCGTGAGCTCGTGGTAGAAGTGGTTTGTGATGGCCGCCTGGCGTGCGCAACCTTGAGGGACAGGAGGGACAGGAACCCCTCCAGCGCTCAACATCCAGCCGGCGGGCGGACAGTAGCCCGGCGGACAAGGGTAGTTGGAGGCGCACAGCGTCTCGGTCTCCTCGAGGGTCAGAATGGCCCAGTAGGCGTTGTCCATTGTTCTAAGAGAGGAAGGTGTGGATGTGTGTATAGCCATGGCACGATCGCCCTAAATATAGAGGGAAAGGGCGGGAAAACTTGGCGTGAAGCTTTGAGAAATGGCGGGAAATATCTTTAGTCCCGGTTAGTGACTACATCCGGGACTAAAAGCTCTCGTAGAAAGGAAAGGGCGGGAAAACTTGGCGGGAAGAGGTGGGAAATGGCGGAAAATATCTTTAGTCCCGTTTTGTGACTACATCCGGGACTAAATGGATATTATATTAAGATTCATTATATTTTTCTGATAATAATAGACATATTATTTGTGTTATTTGGATTATTGCAATAAAAGATATGATTTTCCAAAGTTTTTATATTTGATTTGAATTAAAAATAGAAAATTTACAAATGAAATAATTTATAAATGATGCAAACAGATAAATGGATATTATATTAAGATTCATTATATTTTTCTGATAATAATAGACATATTATTTGTGTTATTTGGATTATTACAATAAAAGATATGATTTTCCAAAGTTTTTATATTTGATTTGAATTAAAAAAGGAAATTTACAAATGAAATAATTTATAAATGATGCAAACAGATAAATGGATATTATATTAAAATTCTTTATATTTTTCTGATAATAATAGACATATTATTTGTTTTATTTGGATTATTACAATAAAAGATATGATTTTTCAAAGTTTTTATATTAGTTTTGAATTAAAAAAAGAAAATTTAAAAAAACAAATAGTCGCGGATCGTCGCTGGACCCGGGACTAAAGGGTGAGTGCGCACGCAAAAACGAAGCGGCCGAAAAACCCTTTTGTCCTGGGTCGTGGCTTAGCCCGCGACTATTCTGGCGCTAGCGGCAACACTTCGCATTTCTCATCGATGAGCGAAGCACAGACGACGAAGACGAAGCACACAGATCGACGAAGACAGGGGGAGGTGCTGTCCGATTCCGCCGCCGCTCCGTCGTGCCGCCGCCGCTCCACAGGTGAGATGGTTCTCTAGGACGTGGCGCCACTCTGTCGTCGTGCCGCCGCCACGCCACTCTGCATCGACAGCTCCTCTGCGACGGCGGTTAAGGAATGAAACGAGAGAGAGGGAGCGAGCGAGGGCGTCGCGCGCCAGAGGACGGGGAAGGACGACCAGCGAGGGCGGCGAGCGAGGCCGGTGAGGGCGTCGCGCGCGCGCTAGAGGACGTACGGGGAAGGACGGCCGGCATGGTGGGCCTTGTTGGGCTACTGGGCTGGTAGGGGAGAGAGGGAGAGATGGGTCGGCCTGGTTGGGGTCGGGCAACTGTTTTTTTTTCCAAACTTTTTTTTTCTGTTTTTCCTTTTCTCTTTGTATTTTTTAAATACAAATCTGTTTTATATTATTTTTTTAATTATTGTTTTAATTATAATTAGCTAGGATTAGGATTATATTGTTAGCTAGCGTTATTTTTTTATTTATTGTTTTAATTATAATTAGCTAGGGTTATTTTTTAATTATTGTTTTAATTATAATTAGCTAGGGTTATTTTTTTTGTTTTAGTTATTAGCTATGAATATATTGTTTTACCACAATTAGTATTATTGTTTTAGTGATTTTTTTGTTTTATTTATTAAGATTAGAATTAGGATTAGGATTAGGGTTATTTTTTGTTTTAGTTATTATGATTATTGTTTTAGCACAAATAATATTAGGATTATTATAATTATGATTATATTGTTTTAGTTATTAGGATTATTGTTTTTTCTAACCTATTTAACTCTCTTTTTGTTATAGATAATTAAGTCATGGATCCATCCGAAGATCCTGGTCGCATCGATGAAGGTTTTCTTCAGGGCATGATAAGAGGTGAAATTCCTCTTATTACTACTGGCGCCGAAGATATTTTGCTCGAGGAAGAGATATCCTCTAGAGGAAAACCATATTTACCAAGGGGAAGACCAGATGGACGAATGGAAACAAATAACAACAATAATGATGGCCCCTCGACAGGATCCGGCGAGGTACACATATATATATATATATGTAAAGTCTCGTGTTACCTCTATTCATTAACTGATCTAGATATATATTAATCACTCTCTCTTCTTCTTTTAGCCCACCGGATCAAAGCAATCGACAGCTCGAACGAAACGAGGGCCGAACAAAAAGTTGGATGGTAATCAGAGGTTCACCATCGAAGAAATAGATGATGATGGTGAACCGATTGCTCCAGAGAAGCACCGAAGGATGTTTATAAATCAATGTGGGGTGCTTGTTAGGGACAACCTGCCGATCACCATCGAAGAATGGAATAAGTCAAAGAAAGCCGGTGAAGAATCCAACAGCTATGTCACCGATGATGCCAAAGATGACCTTTGGCAGAAGCTCATAGCGCATTTCATACTACCTCCAGAGTATGAGGAATTTGAGGTAGATGGTATTACCCCAAGGCCGGGTGGGCTTGAAAATAGAGCGAAAGTCAAGTAGTGGGCACTAAGCAAGATGGCTGAACTATACCGGAACCACAAGAAAAATTTATACGCGAAATATGTCGCGAAAAAGAAAACTCCAGACTTCAAAGGAGTAAACGAGAAGTTGAGAGAACAGTGGCCTGATTTTGTACAGTACAAGAAATCTGATAAAGCAAAGGCAAAGTCGGCAAAGAACGCGTTAAATGCTGCCAACAAGAAATACCATCATAAAATGGGGACAAGTGGCTACAAGAGTGCCATCCCTAAGTGGGAAACTATGGAGAAGGATATGAGGGCTAGAGGCATCACTCCTGGTACAGATGGATGGCCGGAGAGGTCAAAGCACTGGTGGTACGGGCACGGGGGATCCTTGGACCCAGAAACAAGGAAGACATTATTTCATGATAAAATTCTAAAACCCTCCCAAGACCTTATTCAAGCAATGAACGATGCTCAATTGGGATTGTTCCGTCCCGAGAGAGAGAACGACGAGCTGGCACGCGCCCTAGGGAATCCTAAAAAGGGAGGACGAACATGAGGCAAAGGCGTCGGTGTCTCGTGGAAGAAAGGGTTTCCTCTGTACGATGCCAGTTACAGAAGCCGTCAGAGAAAGAAGGACCGAGAGGCAGACCGGATCTCCAGGGTAGAGCAGGACCTAGCTGATCTGAAGAACCTCATCCATGAAATTAGCCAAAGGCCGCCGTCGTCAACTCACCCGCGGTCTGATGATCCTGCATTGGATCTTAGCCAACGGAGAAGCAGCGTGGATTCCACGGAGGTCCGTGCTGATGATCAAGCACTGTAGGATGATGCACCGGCTCCTCACTACCCCGTGGATGATGTCAGAGAGATGGCACAATGTGAGCTACATCAGCCAATGAACAACCTGTCCTTCAAGGTGGCGATCGGCACTGCTTTACCTTGTCTACCTGGAGCACTCCACCATTCACTTCCGATTCCACCAGGCTATGCTCGTGTCACGGTGGATGACATAGTGGAGGATTTTGTGGACCTAGAGATTGAAATCGCTACGCCTGAAGGCCTTACGAAACTAGGAGATGTCAAGCGCAACATCATTCTATGGAATAAGAAGTACATCAAGTTTCCAGGCTCGGCGCCAAGGCCACCGACTCCAAGGAATCCAAATCCACCCCGCATCGAATATTGTCAACCTCCAAGTCCACCCCAACCCGATTATCGCCAACCTCCAAGTCCACCCCAACCCGATTATAGCCAACCTCCAAGTCCACCCCGCCCCGCTGACGATCGCCGCAGCAGGAGTACATCAACTCGATCTCCGCCTCCGCCTCCGTGCAATACTACTACCTCGTCGAAGAAACGGAAGTTCGACGGTCCCCCGCGCCCCACATCGAAGAAAAGGTCAAACGCCGAAGATAGTCGATATCCAAAGAGACCTTATGACGAGACCGACGAGGAAACTAACGCGGATGTGGCTGCCCAAGTCAAGGCGCATTTTGCACCCAAAAAGCCCGAGCCAAAGCCGGTATATAACGAAAAAACAAAAAAGTGGTCTAAGTCCTTTCTTGAGCAAACATCCCATATATCGATGAATCTGGAATCAGACTATGACCGGGAGATTATTAAGCAAGCACAGAAGAAAAAAATCACAAGTGCAAAAAGCGGGAAGCAAGTTGCCCAGCTCGGAGCATAGAAGAATCAATCGGTCGCCCCGCTCAAAGTCATTTCAGACCTCGACAAGGCCTTCAGAGCTGAAATGGATATGGACATGCAAATAATGGACCCTAGAGCCCGTAATAATGCTGCACTTATGGGAATCACTGTATCGGAGGCCAAAGCACTTGCTAACGAAGCAAATATGTCTCTTGGTCAATATTTAGGCTATGAAGATACGCCAGTGGGTCAGATAGTACGTCAGTATGTCCAAGGGCAGCCTCTAGTCAGTAATGAGGAGCTCACGTGTCTATCCACACATATGCGAAATCTGCATGAATGGTACATGTCGCAAGCAGAAAAAAAGCATCATAAAGATTGGTTTTCGGTGGACGTTAGAAAGGAGCATCACTTCAAACCATACTCGATACAGGTTCAAATGACCGAACTGTTTTAGTTATACAACCAGCGCGCCCTCGACAAATCTATCATTGGTTGCTATTGTCTGTAAGTTATTTATTTCTATAATTAAGTTTGTAGCTTTAGCTCGTTCGTTGCATTTAATATATTATCCTAACTATATATCCTTTTGTATGATGATATTATATTCTGCAGAATGAAGATGCTTGAATGCAAAAGAGCTAGAAGATACGACGTTGGGTTCATTGACCCATATATCATTAATGAATATACGTTAAAGAATCACCCCAAAGACGTGGAGGAAGACCTGTCCAGGTTCTTAACCGAGCATAATTTTGTTAAGGAAATACTATTTCCTTACAACTTCAAGTGAGTGTTTATATCTTGTACACATTTTATTTTTGATTATTGGATGAGCTATGCATGTATGCTTATGTAAATGTCCGCAGATTCCACTGGATCTTGCTAAACCTTCAAGTTGACAACTCCCTAGTTGAAGTCCATGACTCATTACGTTGGGACCAAGAGAAGTGGAGCGACATGAAAGCAATGCTCCATAAGTAATTTCAATCATTATCGCATTATATCGTCCTCTTTCATTCATTTCCTGATATCAAGTAACTAATAACTCCTTTGTTCATTTTCTTTGCCGAGCAGGTGTTGGACACGGTTCAGACAGAAAATACCAGGTCCATTCAAAGAGGAGCTAACTTATAAAATGGCGAAGAGTTTACAGCAGCCACCGGGAACTCATTTATGTGGATACTACGTCTGCAAGTACATCCGAGAGTTGACCAGTGAGCGAAAAATTGACTCACATTATATTTATGATTTGCGGGAGAAACTAGAGACAGACCAGCGCATAAGAGCAATTCAAGAGGAGCTGGCGGGATTTATGATGAAGGAAGTCCTTGATGTACATGGAGAGCATTATGCGGATGACGTGGAACTCGATTTGCCTTAGTCATCTCCATGTAGCTCATATGATATATATATTCATCAATGACCATGTAATTTCAAAACATTTCTTCCTTTTGATATGATTGATTATATGTATGCTTGCAAGGGATCGATCTTATATAAATGCATTGACGTGTAGTGTGTATGTAGTAGCGTATAATATGTCTCCTGAAATATATGTTTGTTATAGTGAAACACAAAACGAAAAAGGAACAAAATGGCAAAAAAAAGGAAATACACAATCTCTGCCGCGGCAGAGAAATGTGGTGTTTCTCTGCTGCGGCGGGAAACCTTTTAGTCCCGGGTGGTGTTATAGCCCGGGACTAGAGGGTTTCTGCCCCCCGCGGCGCTGAAACAGCCACGTGGCTGTTATCAGTCACGAGCCGTTGTGAGCCGGGACTAGAGGGGGGGCCTCTAGTCCCGTTTTCGCAGTCCCGGGCCCAAAACCGGGACTAGAGCCCATTGCGGCCCGGGACTAGAGGCCCTTTTTCCACCAGTGGTAATCAATACACGAAAAGTTTCCCCTAAGAACTATTCAAGTATTCAACAGAATTGTTACAGCGGGATGGAGTGGTGATGACGGTGCTGGTAGAGATGATGGTGTGGATGATGATGATGATGCTCCCGATGAATTCTAGCTTGATGGCGGTGTTGATGGTGATGATCTCCCCTCTCCGGAAAGGAATTTGCCCGGTATAAATCTGTCTGCTGGAGAGCTCTTTCTCCCTTGTTGTTTTCTGCCCCGCAGAGGCGGCAGAATCTTTCTATGGTTGCTCCCTTTGTTTTAGGGTTTTGAGGGGAAGATATAGGCGAGAGGGCGGAGCCAGAGGCCGGCCAGGTTGGCCACACCCCCTGTAGGCGCGGCCCAGGGGTGGGCCGCGCCTGGGGCTGTGGGCCCCCTATGGCCCATCTCCGCCTCCCCTTCTGGCTTCCTTCGTCTTCTGGGAAATATGATTTTCCATAATTTTTCTGGTATTTTTCTGATTTTCACGAAATTGCATCAAAACACCTCTTTTTTCCAACAGAATCCTGACTCCAGCAGTCCATCCTCCAAGAATCATCTAACATGGAAAAACAGATGAAAAGACATAAGTAACACCTCTTAATAAGAAATATATCAATGAATAGAGGCAAATTATGATTAAGAATGGTGATGCAAATTGGACGTATCATAGGGCGCGGTTGGCCTAGCCCAGCGCTCACATTCATCGAGATAAAACCCTAATTCCTCAGGCCGCAGGACTGCACACCATGATACCACCCTCCTCCCTTCATATGCCATGAAGCGAGTCTGTGGTGATGAGGCGTGGATGCAGCCAAGTGGAGGATCAGAGGATGCCCCTACGGCGGTCGTAGCTGTAGGGGTCGGAGCTGCTGCTCCGTGCAATCTGGACTCTCCTGGCCACGCCGTAATTGCTTCGTAATCTGACCAGCGGTCGTCGGTGACCACGAGGATCGGGTGAAAGACGATGTTGAGGATCCCTCTACAGATTAGGACGAGAAGCAGGCGAAGTGCATGGAAATCTTCGATTTCAAGGAGCAGGACCACGACCCAGATGCAAATGTCGAGGAGGACTACGAGGTGTACCTAGATGCAAACGTCGAGGAGGACTACGAGGTGTACCCGGATGCAAACGTCGCCCACCTTCTAGGTCCCAAAGAATGCAACGAGTTCGTGGTTAAGGCCAGTGACAAGTACAAGCTATTTCTCTGTTAGAGTGTTAGTTTATTATTGTTCGTATGTTTTGCTCTCGCTGTAGATTGATTGGATATTCCACCAAGTGGATTTAGCCATATTTTATTTTAGGGTTGGTGGTTTCATTGTATTGTATATTAATTCGATCTGCAAGTTAGTAATTTTATTCATATCTAATCAGATTACTTAATTATTAATAATGATAGAATACTAATTTTATAATCAACGTGATTAAGTATCAAGTGATTTTTGTAGGTCGTAACCATGAATTTGTAATCAAAGTTATTGCACTTGTTTTCATGAAGGCATATCTTTATTGTGTATTACCTAAGTAATGCACTTGGTAGTAACCATATCAGATACATGCAAGTTGATTAGATGCACACTTTTCTTAATGTAGAATAGTACCAATATGATGATTCCATATTATGATGCATACCCTTTATCTTATATTTTCAAAATTCTCGGATGCATGTTACATACCAATCCATGTATTGCTAAGATGAGATGCATGCCCGTTTTATCTTATAATTCAAATTCTTACATATGATTTTATTAATGACGATAGTAAATTTTGAAAGCTTGAATTAATATTTCAAGTAAATTAATTTTCTCACTTCTTTGTATTTAATAAATCCAGGAGTATGACAACATGGGAGATGACAAGGAGGACAAGGACAACAAAAGCATGAACATACTTAAGAAGCTCAAGTATGTCAACACTGGTACGGTACCCCTCGACACCGATCCTAAGGCCAAGATTTGATTGTGCTACCGGTGCTTTGATCCCCTATAAATTTTAGTTGTTCTCGTTGAAACTATTTGTTGCAGAAACTGATGTTATTTTGTCGTTTGTGATGGAACCTCGTTTAATCTATATATATGCCTTACAAGTGTTTGCTACTTCGTGAGATGTAGTTTTGGTTCGTGTTCATGCACACTGAATTGTTTAGATGGTTGTTTATTCATGCACACCAAAATTCTTGGAGTATTAGATAGCTTAGTCTGATCCAACTATTTTCTACAAATCGCAATGGAGAGAAAAACTATGGTAGACCTTATTATTTCAACATTCCAAATGTTACATTTTTATGGCAAATAGGACACCAATTACAAAGGCAAAATGCGAAAGGGTTTCTAGCCAACTTAGATTAGTCTAGAGCCAATGTAATGTTGGGATGAGGCTACGTGAGCTACAAATGTGCATCATAGCAGTTATTTAGTTAATTAAAATTAACAACTATAGGTGGGATCATGTTTGAGCAAGTGTTGGCTCATACTACTACAAGTTGGTCAGTTGTATCTAGACAACTCAGATTGGTTAATTTTAGATGCCATGCAATGTTTTTGTGGGTACTTATTTTCCTATAAACACCTTCATCAACTTGTGGTTGCATGAGTCATCACTTGGATAATATGATCCTTCCCGGTTGATAGATCTTATTATAACACTTATAGAAACACCTTCACCAACTTGTTGTTGTATGAGTCATCACACCTGATAGATCTAACTATAATTTTGCTATGCCAAGCCTTGACACACACAACTGTCATAGATGTGGGCCCATGCCAACATTGCATGGGATCTGGACCTCTCTGGGTTGGCTAGAAACCGCCGTCATCAACTTAGTGGCTGTGTGAGTCACTACACCTGACCAACATGATCCCACCCACTTGATAGATCCAGCTATAAGAGTGTTATGCCAAGCCATGACATACTAGTTTGTGGCAGATGTGGGGCCTTGCCAACATTTCATGGCGTCTCTAGACCTCTCTAGGCTGGATAGAAAGACCTTCACCAACTTGTTATTCTATGAGTCATCACACCTGCCAACATGATCCTACCTACTTGCTAGATCTAACTATAATTTTGCTATGCCAAGCCATGACACACACAACTTTGGTAGATGTGGGCCCATGCCAACATTGCATGGTCTATTGACCTCTCTGGGTTGGCTAGAAACACCATCATCAACTTAGTGGTCGTGTGAGTCACTACACCTGACCAACATGATCCCACCCACTTGATAGATCCAGCTATAAGAGTGCTATGCCAAGCCATGACACACACTAGCTTGTGGCAGATGTGGGGCCATGCCAACATTGCATGAGGTCTCTAGACCTCTCCGGGCTGGATAGAAACACCTTCACCAACTTGTTGTATGTTTCATCACACCTGGCCAACATGATCCTACCTACTTGCTAGATCTAGCTATAATTTTGCTATGCTAAGCCATGACACACACAACTGTGGATATGTGGGCCCATGCCAACATTGCATGGGCTATTGACCTCTCTGGGTTGGCTAGAAACACCGACATCAACTTACTGGCTGCGTGAGTCACTACACCTGACCAACATGATCCCACCCACTTGATAGATCTAGCTATAAGAGTGTTATGCCAAGCCATGACTCACACTAGCTTGTGGCAGATGTGGGGCCATGCCAACATTGCATGGGGTCTCTAGACCTCTCTAGGCTGGATAGAAACACCTTCACCAACTTGTTGTTGTATGAGTCATCACAGCTGATAGATCTAACTATAATTTTGCTATGTCAAGCCATGACACACACACAATTGTGGTAGATGTGGTCCCATGCCAACATTGCATGGGCTATTGACCTCTCTGGGTTGTCTAGAAACACCATCATCAACTTAGTGGCTGTGTGAGTCACTACACCTGACCAACATGATCCCACCCACTTGATAGATCTAGCTATAAGAGTGTTATGCCAAGCCATGACACACACTAGCTTGTGGCAGATGTGGGGCCATGCCAACATTGCATGGGGTCTCTAGACCTCTCTAGGCTGGATAGAAACACCTTCACCAACTTGTTGTTGTATGAGTCATCACACCTGATAGATCTAACTATAATTTTGCTATGTCAAGCCATGACACACACAATTGTGGTAGATGTGGTCCCATGCCAACATTGCATGGACTATTGACCTCTCTAGGTTGGCTAGAAACACCGTCATCAACTTAGTCGCTGTGTGAGTCACTACACCTGACCAACATGATCCCACCCACTTGATAGATCTATCTATAACAGTGTTATGCCAAGCCATGACACACACTAGCTTGTGGCAGATGTAGGGCCATGCCAACATTGCATGCATAGGGTCTCTAGACCTCTCTGGGCTGGATAGAAACACCTTCACCAACTTGTTGTATGTGTCATCACACCTGGCCAACATGATCCTACCTACTTTCTAGATCTAGATATAATTTTGCTATGCCAAGTCATGACACACACTAGATTTGTGGAAAATGTGGGGCCATGCCAACATTGCATGGGCTATTGACCTCTTTTGGCTGTCTAGAAACACCGTCATCAACTTAGTGGTTGTGTGAGTCACTACACCTGTCCAACATGATCCTACCCACTTGATAGATCTAGCTATAAGAGTGCTATGCCAAGGCATGACACACACTAGCTTGTGGAAGATGTGGGACCATGCCAACATTGCATGCATAGTGTCTCTAGACCTCTCTGGGCTGGATAGAAACACCTTCACCAACTTATTGTATGTGTCATCACACCTAGCCAACGTGATCCTACCTACTTGCTAGATGTAGCTATAATTTTGCTATGCCAAGCCATGACACACACTAGCTTGTGGAAAATGTGAGGCCATGCCAACATTGCATGGGGTCTAGACCTGTCTAGACTGGCTAGAAACACTATCATCAACTTAGTGGTTGTGTGAGTCACTACACTTGGCCAACATGATCCCACCCACTTGATAGATCTAGCTATAAGAGTGCTATGCCAAGGCATGACACACACTAGCTTGTGGAAAATGTGGGGTCATGCCAACATTGCATGCATGGGGTCTAGACACCTCTCTGGGATGGATAGAAACACCTTGACCAACTTGTTGTTGTATGTGTCATAACTTGGCCAACATGATCCTACCTACTTGCTAGATCTAAGTATAACTAGGTGGGATCATGTTTGAGAAAGTGTTGGCTCATACTACTACAAGTTGGTCAGTTGTTTCTAGATAACTCAGATTGTTTAATTTCAGATCCCAATGAAATGTTGTTGTGGGTTCATATTTGCCACAAGCATCATGTCTAGGCATAACAATGATATAGGTACATCTAATAACTAGTTGGGATGACGTTGACCAATCATTGACTCATTCAACCAGAAGGTGATCAAGGTGTTTCTAACTAACTCAGATATAGGTCTATATTGTCACCCTAGACTAGGAAGTTTGAGCAGCACAAAATACTTGTCTCTGTTCGTTCTCTCACAATCACACTTGCTCTGAATTTGCTAGTGAAGCCTTTCTCCGCAATGAGGAGCGTGTGTCGTCGCGAAGCCTGCGCTTGATGTCAATCACCAGGGCCTCTCCCTGGTTCCTGGACTCTGTTCTGTTCACCAGCGATGGGGGTGCGCACCGCACCTACACGTCGGCCCCTGATGACCAAGCTGCAGCGGAGACAGAGAGCGGGCGCAAGCTCCGAGTACTACACACGAACCGCGTCGGTGAGTTCACATGTCGAACATGTTTGTTGTGCACAGTGCGCCGACATTGGTGTCAAGCGCCACCTCATGGTGCCGTAACCACCCCAGCTGAATGGGGTGATCGTGTGGCGCAACCAGACAGTCATAGCGGCGGCTAGAAGCATGCTGAAGGCGTAGGGCATGCCAAATTACTTCTGGGGCGAGACCATGCTTACAACGGTCTACATGCTGAACCTGAACCGGGCGTTCATGCGCAGCGTCATCGGCATGACGCCATATGAGGCTTGGTATCTGCGGACCTTTGGTTGCGTCGCGCACGTACGTGAAGACCGCGCATCCTCACCTAAAGAATATGGATGACCGGAGCAAGCCAATGGTCTTCATCGGCTACGAGAGCGAAACCAAGGGCTACCGTGTCTACGATCCCGTCGCCAAGCGTGTGCACGCACAAGGAACATAGTCTTTGACGAGGACGCGAGTTGGGACTAGAGCACGCACGAGGACAACCCTGTGAGCACGCTGTTCACGGTGGACTGCTACGTGCACTCGGTGACTCCACTGCGTACCGCTACACCTGAGGTGGCAGGCCAGGACTCGCCGGCATCTCCATCGACACCAGCTCCCACAGAGCACACGTCGCCGGCAGCCTCATCCTCGCGCACCGAGCTATCCTCTCCGACACCCGAAGATGAAGCCGTGCCGCCATCACATCTGCCTCGCCGCGAGGCGCACCCGATGACCACGCGCATCATGGACGGCATCGTGCAGCCGAACACCCTCCTCGCCTCGTCACCGAAAGGGATATGTGTAGAAGCAGGGCATCGACGTCGTGGAGGTCTTTGCGCATGTTGCACGGCTGGAGTCCGTGCGGCTCCTGCTGACGCTTGCCGCGCATCGCGGGTGGACTATGCACCATATGGACGTCAAGTCTGTTGTACAGGGTTCGTCGTGGCTAGCCAGGAGCGCTAGGTGATTCTCCTGCGCAAGGCCCTCTACGGACTCCGTCAGGAACCTAGAGGCTAGAGCCTGGAACTCGAAGTTGGATGCCACGCTCGACGCGCTCGACTTCGGTTTAGGTGTTAGTCTGTCAGAGTTTCAGCTTCGTTAGGTTAGCACTTAGCCATTTTAGTTGGTTGATTTAGTCACAGGTCTAGCTCCGGTTCTGTTGTTACAAACTAGAGCGAGTCGCGCGGATGACGATCCGTTCGTGGGATGGCACGAATACAAGGATCATGGCCATGTTTTCCCATTGTAAGAAAGAATAAAAGGAGAGAAAGTTAGCTAGAAATATGGAATATGCATCATGCCATGGGTCTAGATCCCAATGCAATGTTTGGATATATGAGGCACAAGTGTGCATCATGCCGTGGGCATACCAATTTTATACTTAGAATCAATGTCATGATTTGGCATAGTAGTTGTATAGTTTGATGTAACAAATAGGTGGGATCATATTGACCAAGTGTTAACTAATACAACCACAAAGATGATGAAGGTGTTCATAGACAACTCCCATAGGTCAAGAACCCATGCAAAGTTTGCATGAGGCTATAAGTGCTACAAGTGTGCATCATCCAAAGGCATAGCACACTTGTGGCAGATCTAGACCTATCTCAGCTGTCTAGAAATACCTTCATCAACTTGTGGTTGCATGAGTCATCACTCTAGATAACATCATCCTACCTATAGTTGATTGATCTAAATATAACACTGCTATTCCAAGACATGATGAGCCACTTTGTGGCAGATGTGGGCCCATGCCAACATTGCATTGGCTATAGACCTCTCTGGGTTTGACATGGTTATACCCCACGGGTACAAGACCTTAGCATACCTGGTCCAGCCCAAGGAAGGCCCACCAGAATATACATGGCCCATGAAGACTTTCGGGTGGCCCAAGCCCAGGATGTTTTCGGATCCTTGGAGATCAAGACTATAATAAATAGGATATTCAAAGGGGCAAACCCTAAAACCTGTAACCGACTCGATCTGTGTCCGGGACCTGCCTATCTCTATATAAAGGCTAGGAGGGCACTTCATACCACCACATACTCACCTCCACGCTAGATTGCATCTGCGCACCCTTGTAACTTTCGGTTCCGCATAATCAAGAGCAGACAAGCAGGAGTAGGGTTTTCCCTCCGGGGGCCTGAATGTAGAGGTCCAAACCTTTAATAAGGTAGAGATCCCTGTGTTTGCAATTCTAGTCCCTGGATCAATAGCTAGCATCCACAGTTAAGATGTAATATCAAGAAACAAAGGTCATAATACAACTTTATAATCAGGAATAAAATAATTTATTACATCTTACATAGCTCATTTGGCTATCTCATTACAATGCAGCAGAATATAACAATAGCATGGGGTCCTTCATCTTCAAAGTGCCACAGGCAAATATGTTGGTTGTAGACTTGTAATCCTAATCAATAAACTTCACTAACATCAAATCAACCTGCAACATTACAAGTTACAGCCACAAGGGTCAATACATTTGAATTGTATTGGCAAGTTTCACTACTAAGTAGAAATAAGTGGATCCTAACACTACATGCATATTTGGCTAAGTAGGGTTTAGGCTTGTTTGCAGAAAGCAATATAATTTATCCTATCTTTTCAAAATAGTTTTGATCTTTTGTCAAATCTTTCTGAATTCCTTGGTAAACCCCAAGTGCTTCAAATCTCTTGTTGTCACTTTCAAGTTTTACTTTTAGAAATTGGAATGTCGAGATCTCCCATAGCTTCAGGCCTTAGTTGCTCAGTATTGTCCATAACCGGGGACACGGCTAAGTACTTAGAATTTGATCTTCTGCAGAAGTTGTACACTTTACCCACATGACACAATCTCATCTTGTTGCCACCAGTGGTCGCTGGATAAGTACTCACCAAGATGGAGTACTGGCAGATTGAGAATGTGACGAAGTCTTTCCATAGGAGTCCTCCCAATACACAATGCTAGCTTGTCTTCAGGCACCAATTTAGGGTTCCTAGTTCCCTCATTCTAGTTAACCTGAAGAGGCCAATGCATGGGTCTTCCACTATGTAGTTGACTAAGCCAGTGCCCATTTAGCATGTGGCTGTACACGGAAGCCACTGTACGAGAAACATGTTCAATCTCTAAGTCCCTGGGTGGTTTTCTTCTGGTGCACAACAGAAGAGATTGCCATATAAACATGGTTCTTTTTGTTGCCACCTTGTCCAAAACTTGAGTATCCTTGTCCACCCAGGTGGTTCATTGAGTACTTGTTTTATTATATAAAACACAATTCTTTTCAATACTTCATATATTCTCAACATGTATCCCTTCTCAAAATATATAGCAGGGCTAAGCATATTACAACTACATTGTTTCCACTAAGGAATATATAAGGGTATCCTATTAGGATTTAGCATAGCAAATTATAGTAGTCCTTATCATGCATGTTTCAAAATCCACTAAGTGTAATGAAAATAGTAGGACATGGATGATAGTGTCACTTGCCTTTTTGGTAGAGAATGTTGGTTCACTTCTTGATCTTGCTAATATCACACTCTTCTAACTTCACTACAAATCAATCAAGCAAACATAGATTCAACTAGCATTCCAACCAATATTCAAACAACTTAATCACACATAAAATAATAGAAACCAAGTCATGCATGCAAGCATGCAAAAGGTAGTTTTATTTTCAAAGGTGGTTTCTACTAGGCACTAAACATTGTGAGGTTCAAAGTGGTCATTTTCTAAAGTGGCAAAACCATTTGCAAAAAGGGTTTTATCTATAAACCATTTTTTTTAAATCAAATCATTATTTCATGTGGTAGAAAATGCTTTTAGCAAAGCAACAATTTTATATTGTTCACCAAATAAGTTGTTAATTCACAAAACTTGGTGTTTAGGGTCAGTAGGTTGGAATCAAATCATTTTCCCAAAGGTTTTACTCAAAAATCATTTCCATATCAAAATCAATATTTTCATTTGACTAGAAATGAGCTAACTCAAGTATTTATTCCTAAACTTCACAAAATTCATTTTTAAATCCATGAGTTGGTTCCTAGGGTCAGTAGGTTCACAACAAACCATTTTGCAAAGATTTCAACCCCAAAATCTTTTTGGAATAAATTTTATATCCTAAACAAGCATACACAAGTTTCTGTAAAAACAAGCATTTTACCAAAAGCTTTTTACTAAACAAAGTGCATGGTTGGCTAGGGCTTGTTTTTCTGAATCCATTGATATAAAATTTGCAAAATTTGGACATGTAGAACTAAAGTTATGCAATTTACAAGTTTGCATATAAATCAGATTCAGAGTTTTGTTTTAAATCAAAACCAGTCCACGTGGCTCAATCTCATTGGCCGGTACCGCTTCGGGTGGATCGACTGTTACAGAACGTAGGATCTCATTTATATCACACGGTGCAGATTGACTGATACCTCTTCGCTAAGTTGTTATATCATAGCCACTAGATGATGATCCAACGGCTGCTGTGAGGTTGACCAGGAATGGGCGGCGCTGGTGGCGGCGTCTGGCGGAGCACGCTCTGCCCGCGGTGGTGCCGGCGATACAGGACGCAAGGGATAAACGGGGTGCTCACCATGCTCGTGAGGTCGAGGTGAAGCTCAAGGTGTGGTCGGCTTGGCAAGGGGCGCTCAGGGATGGCGGCAATTCCTCGCCGGAGTCGGTGGCGGCGTCGGGCACGCTCAGGCGTTGTTGCTGGCGTTGTTTAGGACCGTGCTAAGACAAGGCAGAGGTATGGTTAGGTGCACACGAGGGTCGCGAGTAAGGGAACGTCATCGGGGGGTGCTGGGGAGGTCGAGACTTACCAGGGGAGGTCACCGGAGAAGGGGCAGATGCGGCGGCGCTCAAATGAAGACGAAGTCGACGTTCTGGGGCACTAGCGGGTGAGTTCGAGGCACTGGAAGGTGCGCGCTGGTCTGAGGGGCAAGCTCGTGTGCTCGGGGAGGCGAGGCGAGGCTGGACGGCGCCGGAATTTGTCAGAGACGTCGTCGGAGCAGTGGCAAAGCAAAGGGAATTGGGGGCAGCCTGGTGGCTCACTTGCAGCGGGGTTTGAGGGGAAATGAAAAGGAGACAGAGGCGATTAAATGGGCGTGGTCACGGTGAGGTATAACCGCGGGAGTAACGCGAATTCAACGACGCAATCAAAGGTAGCAACGGCAGGAAGAACGGTCGCGAGGGAGACGACGCTGAGGTGGCGCTGTGGGACCTGCCTGTCAGCGAGGAAGAGAGAGAGAGAGGGGTCGACTCGTCTGTGACTGCGCGGGTGGGTTTTTCGGTGGAAAACAATTCGCGCGTGGGGGGATTTAGTTGGGCTGGAGCTGGGCTTGCTGGGCTGGCCAGTTGGGTTGTTGTTTGTTTTATTTTTTTTGTACTGAAAGCTTTTCTTTTTCTATTTGATTTTCCTGTTTTGAAATTCAATCAAACAATTCAAACACTCAAATGAATTCAAAACCTTGCTAAACTTTGTATTGAATTCAGTTATGTTTAACAACACAAAACAAAGTCCAAAATAAAATAATATTTTATTCTTTTAGGATCTATTTAATAATTAAATAAAATAGTCCTTAGTTATTAAATCAAATAGGATTTGTTTTATTAAAATCTCCATTTTGAAATCTAAATACTATCCAAACCAATTCAGTAGGTTTTATTTGTAAATACAAAACACTTGGGAAAACTTACTTAAAATAAAATAACAAGTTTTAGTGTTTATTTAAAATGGGAAAAGCCTTTACTTTAATAAAATTGGATTATTAATACCCTCATTATTTTATTTAAATAATCTTTTTTTAATCAAAACAAAATATTTTATTTCAAAAGCTTGGCCAAGTTTTAATTTGGCTCTATAAAATACTCCTTATTTATATTTCTACCTTTGCGTTTGAAAACCAAATCTTTTTAATAAAAGATTCAAAATAGTATTTCCAATTATTTAAATTTCCTTTATTAATGGTTTATCCTTTTAAATCCCTTTAGGATCTATTTTATCAAAATAGGTTTGAAGGTTTCCAATTGGAATCAAAAAGTTTCTTCTCACCTTGAAAATCAACAAAGTTTTATTTTATTTATTTATTTTTCACATAACAAGATTTGGAAAATCTTGGGATGTGACACTGAACCTGAGTAAACCTCATGTCCCCGTGTTGCTTGTTTGCTAACCGATCCACGATCTCCAGCATCCCCATCTTCTCCAAAACCCAAGCTCATAACAATGGGCATTGACGAGATTAAACCTCGTCAATTGGCGCCGTCTGTGGGAACTGGGGGCGCTGATTGTGCGATCGTGAGTGTCCCAACCAAAGCGATCTACAACTCCTCGGTGACTGAGAGCCATCTCCTCTTCGGCGCTTTCGACTTCACCGCCCACTCGCCAGCCACTCTGAAGGACTTCGAGCCCGTTGGCGACAGGCTCGAGATCCTGTTCGGGAGCTTCTGCTTCCAGGTGGGGCAGACCGGCACTCTCCGTCTCCTAGAGCGGGTGCCCCTGCCATCGATCAGGCCCGCTTCATGGGCTCCGCATCCCGTGCCACGCACATCACCATCGACAGATGAGTCCTATGACAGCAGCAGCTGCAACTCAGATCTGTGCGAACCACCATCGGAGGAAGGGACCTACGGTTCTGGATCCGAAAGTTGCGGCAGCAGCAACCCGATCTACGAGTGCTACCACTGCACCGCAGTCATCCAGAGCGTTGTAGATCTGGAACACAACCCGCCACCCAACCCGTACGTGAAGACCACGCGTCCTCACCTGAAGAATATGGATGACCGGAGCAAGCCAATGGTCTTCATCGGCTACGAGAGCGGAACCAAGGGCTACCGTGTCTACGATCCCGTCGCCAAGCGTGTGCACGCACAAGGAACATAGTATTTGACAAGGACGCGAGTTGGGACTAGAGAACGCACAAGGACAACCCTGTGAGCACGGCTCACGGTGGACTACTACGTGCACTCGGAGACTCCACTGCGTACCGCTACAGCTGAGGTGGCAGGCTAGGACTCGCCAGCATCTCCATCGACACCAGCTCCCGTAGAGCACACGTCGCCGGCAGCCTCATCCTCGCACACCGAGCTAGCCTCTCCGACACCCGAAGCTGAAGCCGTGCCGCCATCACATCTGCCTCGCCGCGAGGCGCACCCGATGACCACGCGCATCATGGTCGGCATCGTGCAGGTGAACAACCTCCTCGCCTCGTCACCGAAAGGGATATGTGTAGCAGCAGGGCATCGACGTCGCGAAGGACTTTGCGCATGTTGCACGGCTGGAGTCCGTGCGGCTCCTGCTGACGCTCGCTGTGCACCGCGGGTGGGCTGTCCACCATATGGACGTCAATTCTGATGTACAAGGTTCGTCGTGGCTAGCCAGGAGCGCTAGGTGATGGTCCTGCGCAAGGCCCTCTACGGACTCCGTCAGGAACCTAGAGGCTAGAGCCTGGAACTCGAAGTTGGATGCCACGCTCGACGCGCTCGGCTTCGGTTTAGGTGTTAGTCTGTCAGAGTTTCAGCTTCGTTAGGTTAGCACTTAGCCATTTTAGTTTGTTTATTTAGTCACAGGTCTAGCTCCGGTTCTGTTGTTACAAACTGGAGCAATTCGCGCGGATAACGATCCGTTCGTGGGATGGCACGAATACAAGGATCATGGCCATGTTTTCCCACTGTAAGAAATAATAAAACGAGAGAAAGTTAGCTAGAAATATGGAATATGCATCATGCCATGGGTCTAGAGCTCAATGCAATGTTTGGATATATGAGGCACAAGTGTGCATCATGCCATGGGCATACCACTTTTATACTTAGAATCAATGTCATGATTTGGCATAGTAGTTGTATAGTTTGATGTAACAACTAGGTGGGATCATATTAACCAAGTGTTGACTCATACAACCATCAATATGATGAAGGTGTTCATAGACAACTCACATAGGTCAAGAACCCATGCAAAGTTCACATGAGGCTATACGTGCTACAAGTGTGCATCATCCAAAGGCATAGCACACTTGTGGTAGATCTAGACCTATCTCAGCTGTCTAGAAATACCTTCATCAACTTGTGGTTGCATGAGTCATCACTCTAGATAACATGATCCTACCTATAGTTGATTGATCTAAATATAACACTGCTATGCCAAGACATGATGAGCTACTTTGTGGCAGATGTGGGTCCATGCCAACATTGCATTGGCTATAGACCTCTCTGGCTTTGACATGGTTATACCCCACGGGTACAAGACATTAGCATACCTGGTGCAGCCCAAGGAAGGCCCACAAGAATATACACGGACCATGAACACTCTCGGGTGGCCCAAGCCTAGGATGTTTTCGGATCCTTGGAGATCAAGACTAGAATAAATAGGATATTCAAAGGGGCAAACCCTAAAACCTGTAACCGACTCGATCTGTGTACGGGACCTGCCTATGTCTATATAAAGGCTATGAGGGCACGACGAGGAGGGCACTTCATACCACCGCATACACACCTCCACGCCAGATTGCATCTGCGCACCCTTGTAACTTTCGGTTCCGCCGTAATCAAGAGCAGACAAGCAGGAGTAGGGTTTTCCCTCCGGGGGCCTGAACCGGATTAAACCTCGTGTCCCCGTGTTGCTTGTTTTCTAACCGTTGCATGATCTCCATCATCCCCATCTTCTCCAAAACCCAAGCTCATAACAATGGACATTGACGAGATTAAACCCCGTCAATTGGCGCCGTCTGTGGGAACTGGGGGCGCTGATTGTGCGATCGTGACGGTCCAAACCAAAGCGATCTACAACTCCTCGGCGACAGAGAGCCAGCTCCTCTTCGGCGCTTTCGACTTCACCGCCCACTTGCCAGCCACTCTGAAGGACTTCGAGCCCGTTGGCGATGGGCTCGAGATCCTGTTCGGGAGCTTCTGCTTCCAGGTAGGACAGACCGGCACTCTCCATCTCCCAGAGCGGGTGCCCTTGCCATCGATCAGGCCCTCTTCATGGGCTCCGCATCCCGTGCTACGCACATCGCCATCGACAGATGAGTCCTATGACAGCAGCAGCTGCAACTCAGATCTGTGTGATCCACCATTGGAGGAAGGGACCTATGGTTCCAGATCCGAAAGCTGCGGTAGCAGCGACCCGATCTACGAGCGCTACCATTGTGCCACAGTCATCCAGAGCGACGTAGATCAGGAACACAACCCGCCACCCAACCCGCAGGGTAGAAACAACGAGAACAGGAGAAACCAGTCCCTCGCCCCCCCGCCCAACGAGGAGGACACCGATCCTAATCGGGTAATCCACCTCAACGAGGAAGGATGGGCTCAAGAACGCGATGCCGTGGCAAGCAACAAGATCTTGCCTGTGGGTGCCTCACGGGACCTACTGATGGCGTACCAGCTGTTCCTCGTCGAAGAGCACAAAAAGCAGGTGAAGATGCAGGAAGTGCTTGACAAGAGGCCTCGGAGTCCAGTGCGCGGCGAGTTGCGCTCTCCGCCATGGGCGGCTCCAGCTCGCACGGCACACATGGCAACAAGCACCATTCTCGCAGGGAGAACATGGACCCCACTGCACGTCGCGAGGTGACCCGGACCCTCAAAACGTCTTTCATGGAGATGGATGCTGACGGCAACGTCATCCCGAAGAGGCCGCAAGCTGCGATCATGGCAGCCACCACATACCTCGCGTCCCATCCACCTCCGGTGGGGGACCCGAAAAGGGCCATGCACAAATCCGCACTAACCGGACTCGGACTCATTGGAGCTGCGCTCCACGGAGAAGCTCCTGTGGAGCCAAAAAAGAAGTTTGCGGTCAGGTTCAACCGCAGCCCCACACCTTCATCCGATGAGGAAGAGCACGACCTACCTCGAAGGCACAAGAGCTCGCGACATCGCAGCCGCGATTACGACGCTCGCAGCGAGCTCACCCAATGCAAGATCGACAAAGCACGCGCCAAGCGCGTATGCTCATCTAAATCCGAGGAGGACGACGATGAAGGAGAACTCTTCGGAGCTCGATGCTTCAGCAGATCCGTCTAGCGAACACGGATGCCGTGGAACTTCAAGCTTCCTTCGGACACTCCAAAGTTTGACGGCACACAGGACCCCAAGGCGTGGCTCAACGACCACCTGTCGTCCGTCAAGCTACACGGCGGAAACAAGAACACCGCCCTGCAATGCCTTCAGCTGCAGCTGACAGGCGCAGCCCGGATCTGGCTCAGCAGCCTATCCTCGGGATCCATCCGAAGCTGGGAGGAACTGGCGTACAGTTTCATCTGAAACTTCAAGGGCACCAGCAAGAGGCCAGCCTCGATCAAGGAGCTACGGGCTTGCACCCAATGAACAGGTGAATCCATCCTCTCGTACATATTACGCTGGTCCAACACGAAGAACTCCGCGGCGCACATCTCTGAGGAGAGAGCGATCGACGCCTTCAAGGATGGCGTCAAACGCCAGGACTTCAAGGAAGAACTTGGGTGCGTCAAGCCCAAGACACTCGACCACCTCATGGACATCGCAAACAGGTTGGCAGATGGCGAGGACTCCGTCCACCGAGCACACTCGAAGGAGCAAGATGGCTACGACCGTCAACGTGAACGCCGTAGCAAGAGAAGATCGCGTGTCTACGACGATCGCGATGGACCCGACATGGTCGCGGTTGGCTATGCCGACCGCCGCAGCGAAGGAAACCACAGCAGTGGCGGATACCATGGAAAAAACTTCCACAATGGAGGACGCCCAGCGCAGTCGTGGCAACGCCGCGGCCGCGACGATGGACCCTCGGCATACGACAAATTGTCGGGTCCATGCACCATCCACTTATACATCGACAAGCAGGATGGTAAAAATAAGGCAAGCCACATGCTCAAGGACTGTCGCGAGTTCCAGAAACTCAACGAGAGCATGTCCCAGATGAGGAAACAATCCCTTAACCCTGGGTACGGGAACACACCCGCACCAGGTGACATCGCCCACGGAGCTCCTCCACCACCACCCGTGGGACCTTCAAATCATCCAATCGCACCTGCGCAGAACAATGGCGGAAACGGGTACCCAATGCCAAAAGGATCACTGATGATCCAAAAAGGGCGCCCAACAAACAGGGTGCAAAAGAAAATCACCCGTCAGGTTAATCTGGCTGTGACTGCTCCACCCGCCATCCCTGAGTACCTCAGCGGTTCGGATTCCTGCATCACGTTCAGCCGTTCGGATCACCCCTGCCAGGTTCCTCACCCAGGTCATGCTTCCCTGGTGCTCGAGGCGCAGATCAGAGGGTTTGATATGAGCCGCGTCTTCATGGATAGCGGCAGCGGCATCAATCTGATGTTCGCCAGCACCTTAGCAGCAATGCTGATCCCGCTGTGCAGCCTGGAACAATCTGACACAACGTTCCACGGCATCGTCCTAGGGAAGGGCATATTCCCCCTGGGAAAGATATGGCTCGACGTCATCTTCGGCAAGGCCGATAACTTTCGGTGCGAGCGACTCGAGTTCGAAGTGGTGGACTGGCCATCACAATACCACGCCATCCTCGGGCGCGTGGCATTCACATGGTTCCTGGCAGTAGCGGACTACGTGTACCTGCTACTCAAGATGCCAGGACCTAGGGGCGTCATCACGGTCCACGGGAGCTTCACCCGATCGGATCACTGTGACAGGGACTTCAACAGAATCTCACAGTCATTCAGCATGCAGGAGGAGCTCATAAGGCTCCGAGAGGTGATAGACAACGGGGCACCCCTAGTCGCAAGGCAGAACGCACCCGACATGTCTTTCGACTCCACCGTCAACACAAAGAAGGTGCAAGTCCACCCGACGAACGTCTCCAAGACGGCGCTGATCGCCAACGACCTCGGCCCTGCATAGGAAAGCGCGCTCGTCGAATTCCTCCGTGAGCGCTGGGAAATCTTCGCCTGGTGTCCTGCGAACATACCAGGAGTTGCCAGGGAATTCGCCGAGCACGCACTTAACGTATTTCTAGATGCCAAGCCCATCAATTAGTCCATCCAACGACTGTCCGAGCCACAGGCTGAAGCCATCGGAGTTGAGGTCAACAAACTACTCAGCACTGACTTCATCAGAGATATCAAGGAGAGCGAGTGGCTCGCCAATACCGTGATGGTCCCCAAAAAGGACACGGACATCCTGCGGATGTGCGTGGACTTCACATCGTTGAACAAGCACTGCCCGAAGGATCACTTCCCTCTTCCTCGGATCAATCAAATGATCGATTCGACTGGAGGATGCGAGAAGCTCTCCTTCCTCGACGCCTACTCAGGCTACAATCAGATTCGCCTAAAGGTCGAAGATCAGGAGAAAATAGCGTTCATCACGCCGTTCGGAGTGTTCTGCTACAACACAATGCCCTTCAGGCTGAAGAACACAGGTGCCACGTACCAGCGGTGCATGCAGGCATGCCTGAAAGACCAGATCGGCCGTAACATTCAAGTCTATGTCGACGACATAGTAATCAAAACAAGGGAGGCCAAGACACTGATCGACGATCTCCGCGAGATGTTCGACAACCTTGATCGATACAAGATCAAGCTAAACCCAGAAAAGTGCGCCTTCGGCATCCCATCTGGTCAACTGCTAGGCTACTTCATCTCACAGCGAGGGATCGAGGCGAACCCGAAGAAAATCTGGTCCATAATGGCCATGGAGAAGCCAAAGAACCTCAAAGGCATCCAGCAGCTCGCTGGGCGAATCGCGGCGTTGAGCAGGTTCATCAACCGCATGGGCGAAAAAGCCTTGCCTTTCTATCCGCTACTACGCAAGGCAGACAAATTCGAGTGGACGCCTGAAGCGGACGACACATTCGAAGATCTGAAGCGGCTGCTCTCCACCTCACCCGTCTTGGTCACGCCAAGGGAGCACGAGCCTCTACTGTTATACATAGCAGCTACACACCAGGTGGTAAGCATCGTGCTCGTGGTCGAATGACCCGAAGATGGCAAGACCCATGGGGTCCAACGCCCAAACTACTACCTCAACAAGGTATTGACACCGACAAAGCAGAGGTACCCTCACTACCAGAAACTCGCCTACGGCGTGTTCATGACGGCTCGTCGGCTGAGCCACAACTTCCAGGAGCATCAGGTGATAGTCGTCAACGAAGCACCCCTGAACAGCATCCTGAACAACCCGGAGGCCACAGGACGCGTAGCCCTGTGGGGCATCGAGCTGTCACCTCTAGACATAGTCTATGAGAAGCGACACGCGATCAAGTCTCAGGTCCTTCCGGACTTCCTCGTCCACTGGATGGAACTACAGCTGCTGGACACCCCGGACATGACGCAGTCATGGACGATGCACTTCGATGGCTCCAAGCGCGAGGCTGGAGCAGGAGCCGGGGTCGAACTGACCTCCCCGTAGGGAGACAAGATGAAGTAGGTCCTCCGGATGAAAATTTGAGCTTCCAACAACGAAGCCAAATACGAGGCCCTCATCCACGGCATGAGGATGGCCAAGATCTGTGGCGTGACGCGCCCGGTCATCTACGGCGACTCGAACCTTGTCGTCCAGCAGACGATGAACGAGTGCGACACACACGCTGCCAACATGATTGCAGCACGTTGGAAGAGAAAGCAACAAAGAGGCTGACAGACTCGCCAACATTGGCTCCACCTGTGCGCAGGTGCCACTAGGTGTGTTCCTCGAACAGATCTGCGTGCCATCCATCAAAAGGAAATTCCCCAAGGGATCACCCGGAGAAGAAGAACACTAGGGGGCTGCTCTACCCGAAGGACAGGAAGGACCAGAAAAGCTCGACACAGAGGTTGCAGTGGTCAACCTGATGCAGGTCATGGTAGTCGAAGAAACATGGACACAGCCATACCTCCGATACCTAATAGACGGGGAGCTGCCTGATAGCCCGACAGATGCCCGGTGCATATCTCGCCGGTCGAAGGCCTTCACCATCATCAATGGTGATCTATACAAGAGCAACATTTTGGGTGTACTCCAAAGGTGCGTCATCATCGGTGATGACAAAACCATCCTCCAAGACATCCACGAGGGCATCTGTAGCCATCACGCGCGCAGCCGCACCCTTGTCGCCAAAGTCTACGAGCTAGATTCTACTGGCCAATGGCCATGAACGATGCCAAGGACATCATCTGAAGATGCAACGGGTGCCAGAGGTTCGCAGATAAACCGCACGCACCAGGATCGGAGCTCAGGCCCATACCCTTAGCCTGGCCCTTTGCCCAATGGGGACTCGACATGATCGGCAAGCTGCCCAAGTCCTCGAAAGGAGGCCACGTCTACCTCCTGGTCGCAGTCGACAAATTCACCAAGTGGGTTGAGGCCATGCCCGTTACCAATCAAAAGGGCAAGACGGCAGTTAAGTTCTTCCAATCCATAGTCTACAGGTTTGGTGTGCCGCACAGCATCATCATCGACAACGGTTCAAACTTCATCTCCAAAGAATTCTAGGACTTCTGCGAAGGCCTCGGGATCAACATAACATATGCCTCAGTGGCGCATCTGCAAATGAACGGTCAGGTCGAAAAGGCCAACGGCCTCGTCGGTGACAGCATCAAGAAGCGCCTAATGAGCCTACTCCAGCGACTTGCAGGATCCTGGACACAAGAGCTATCCTCCGTCCTCTGGAGCCTGCGCACGACGCCAAACAGCTCAACTGGCTACACGCCCTTCTTCATGGTACACGGAGCCGAAGCCGTGCTGCCTGCAGAAGTACGCCATAAGGCCCCATGGGTCGTCACCTACAGTGAAGCCGAATCGACGGCCGCACTCGAAGACGCCGTCGACACACTCGACGAGGCACGCGACATAGCCGCAGCTCGATCAGCGGTCTACCAACAGAGCCTCCGCAACTATCACAGCCATCGGCTGCACCCAAGGTCCTTCGTCGAAGGAGACCTAGTCTTACGACTCAAGCAAGAGCGACCAAAGAAGCTCGAGTCACCCTGGGAAGGACCCTACGTCGTCACCGAAGTCATCCCATGTGGCGCCTATCTCCTCAAGCACGTGGAGTCTGGAGTCGCATACTCCAACCCATGGAACGTCGCAGAGCTGCAATGCTTCTACCCCTAGCTACCCCCCCTCTTTTTACTTGCAATAAGGCTATTCAGCCAAGGCTACTCAGCCGAACAATGTACCTCCTCATTATGATATGAATAAATCTAAGTGTCTCGCCCCAAAAATGTATCTATTATTCGCATTTTCTTCATGTTACAACACACTCGGGGGCTCCCCTCACCTCACGACTTCGTCGACTGAGGATAACGCGTGTACACCTGAGTAGCTGATCACGTCAGGCTAACGAAAAGGGCACGCATACAAACAAAGCACCACGTGCTAAAAACAATCAACCTTCACAGCAAGGGGCATAACACGCCCAGTCGAATACATACAAGTTTTACATCTATCTTTTTATAGGTCCTACCTATTCTGAAGAATCACCTGCGCACGATGCTCAGAGAGATCTACAATTTGTTCAGCATACTGCCTTACAGCCGCATAATGCGGACGCATGTCCCACATGCCACCATCTAGCCGAAGAGGTGGCCTAGTCGCAACAGCAGCAAGATCCACATCAGGGCGATGCAGCCGCACGAGGGAAAGTGCAACCTTCACCCCCGTAACCAACTGATGTTGCACCAGCTCCTTGACATGATGCACATCTCGAAACTTCGCCAGCAGGCCCCAGAGAGTTGACGGTGCCTCATCCAGGCAAAACATCATGTGCAGAATTGACGCAAAGAAGTCTTCGCCTGCCGCAGCACCCGCGACACCTGGTGAACACGATCCTGCACAGTCGCAAGGACCATGGCATGATCGCGGTCCATCCAGAAAAAGGCACCAGCCTCCATATCTTGCTGGGGTCAGGCAGTTGATCCAAACAGCAACGCGCTCCTTTTCCTCCTTAGGAAGGTTCGCACCTGCAACACCTACAAAGTAAGATGACAAGCCAACAGGCGCATCCGACAAATGAGCAGCAGCTCAAAGAAACTCACACTAAAGTTGTTCGGCCAAATGCCGCAACTCCCCCATCAGATACTCCTCTCTGGCGGCGCCTCGCTCCGCCTTCGACTTCCACACATCCGCGTGACCTCGAACGCCAAGCAACTCCTTCTCAAGACTACGGATACGGTCACGAAGAAATACAAGCTGCGATGCATCATCCAAGGATGGCCACAGCTGCGGCGCGGGCGAATTATCGACTAGATCATTACTCGAAGGCCCCTAGAGGAAAGAAGCAAAGATATAAACAAACACACAAGTGGGCAAACAGCTCGGAGATTCATTATATATAACAAAATCCACTGCGTGGCACAAGGAATGTTCATAACATATTTACAAAAAAAGCAAGCAAAAGCTATCCTACAACTACAAGGCCTAAGCTGCTGCATCCTGAGTGGCCTCGGAGCCGGATTGTCTGCTCTTGGCCTCGCCCTGCTGCCTCATTGCGTACTCCACCAGCAGGTCAATCAGCTTCGGCCCATAGCATTTACAACGGGCAGCATAGAGGGCAAAGGCTATCTCAGATCCGTCAGGAGCAGTTGGCATCAGGGAGGTGACCTGATGAAGATGCAGATCCACTCCAGACGCCATGGCCATCGCCAGCCCCATGGACGCGCCGATGCCCCTTCTGCTTGCGCTTGTACGCCGTAGGACCCTCGGCTAATAGCGCGTCCGCCAACAAGTCGACATCCTCGAGGGTGACGCCCTTGGGGACGAGCTCCTTGTAGAAGCGCCCGAGAACCTCCTTGGCCTTGGAAAGCGAGCCGACCACGGTACTGCAGCGGTCTCCAGAGCACTTCCATGCTCCAGGGCACCGCGGTCAAACTCGATGACCGCGGCATCTGGATAAACGGAAGATGCAAATAAAGCATCAAATAAAGCCAGAGAGACAAAGGCAACTGGAAAAAATCATACAGGCAAAAACTACTCACCCGAAATAGCCTTGGCCGCAGCCATCAGCTTTGTGGCTACCTCCCTCTCGCGTGAAGACGCGGCGGTGGCAAGCTGCTCCTCGCGGTCTGTAGCCTCCTGCTGCAGGCGCTCCTTGGCCGCAGCTGCGTCGGCTAACTCCCGCTCGAGGCGTTCCTTTGCACCAACGGCTTCCTCGGCCTTTTTCTCCGCTCGCCCGAGGCTCTTTTTGAGAGCATCAAGCTCGCAGAGGGCAGTGTTATTCTCGTCTGCAACAAAGAAAAAGCATGAGATTCATAAGTAAGCAAGCAGCCGAAGACGTAGAAGATCGATAAAAAAATGAACCTTGAAGCCGCTGAAGGCTGGCCTCCAATGTCAGATGCTGCTTCACCAGCTGGTTGACGCCTTGAACAAAAGGCTGCAAGAAGATGCAACTTGTCAGGGAAAAGGCTCGGGGGCTGCACCCAAGAAATGAGCAAAGCAAATAACGCATATGAAAAGCGCTCGGGAGCTCCCCCCGAGACACGCACAAAAAGAAGACATGATCAGCAGATCATCCGAAAAATGCTCTGGGGCTCAAATTCAAACAATAGGAGTGTCATATGGAATATGAATCACGGGTTTTTCATACTTCCAATTATCGATGCATCTTACATTCTAAATTAACGAAATTAAAATTGAGCACTAAACAGATGAACAACTATGCATAAGCATACACATATATATAAGTGTAGCATCAAGTGTGCATCATACCATGGCATAACAAGTTTTTACTCATACTACAACAAGTTGATGATGGTGTTTCTAGTCAACTCACATGGGTCTAGATTCCAATGCAATGTTGGGATATATGAGCCTATATGAGGCACAAGTATGCATCATGCCATGGGCATACCACTTTTATACTTAGAATCAATGTCATGATTTGGCATAGTAGTTGTATAGTTTGATGTAACAACTAGGTGGGATCATGCTGACCAAGTGTTGACTCATACACCCACAAAGATGATGAAGGTGTTCCTAGACAACTCCCATAGGTCAAGAACCCATGCAATGTTGCTCATGAGGCTATATGTGCTACAAATGTACATCATCCAAAGGCATAACACACTTGTGGCAGATCTAGACCTATCTCGGCTGTCTAGAAATACCTTCATCAACTTGGGGTTTTATGAGTCATCACTTTGGACAATATGATCCTACCTAGTTGATAGATATAAATATAACATTGCTATTCCAAGAAATAATGAGCCACTATGTGGCAGATGTGGGCCCATGCCAACATTGCATTGGCTATAGACCTCCTTGGGTTGGCTAGAAACACCAACATCAACTTTTGGTTGTGTGACTCAGTAGTTGGCCAACATGATCCCACCCAGTTGATACATATAAGTACGAGAGTGCTATGACAATCCAAAACACACACTTTTGGCAGATGTGGGCACATGCCAACATTGCATGGGATCTAGACCTATCTAGGTTGTCTAGAAACACCTTCATCAACTTGTGGTTGTATGAGTCATCACTTGGATATCATGATCCTACTTATTTGATAGATCCAAGTACAACACTGTTATGCCAAGACATGATGAGACACTTTGTGGCTAATAAGGGCCCATACAAACATTGCATGGCTATAGACCCATCTGGGTTGGCTAGAAACTCCATCAACTTATGGTCATGTTGCTTAGAACTTTGCCAACATGATCCCACCCAGTTCATACATCTAAGTATGATAGTGTTATGCCAAGCTATGACACACAATTGTGGCATATGTGTGCCCATGCCAACATTGCATGTGATCTAGACCTATGTGAGCTATCTAGAAACACCTTCATGAACTTGTGGTTGTATGAGTCATCACTTGGATAGCATGATCCTTCCCAGTTGATATATCTTAGAAATGATGAGACACTTTGTGGCAAATGTGGACCCATGCAAAAGTTGCATGGGCTATAGACCTCTCTTGGTTGGCTAGAAACTCCTTCATCAACTTGTGGTGGTGTGGCTCAACACTTGGCCAAGATGATCCCACCAAGTTGATACATCTAAGTATCTGAATGCTATTCCAAGCCATGGCAGACACTTGTGGCAAATATGGTCCCGTGCCAACATTACATGGGATATAGACCTATCTGAGCTGTCTAGAAACACCTTCATCAACTTATGGTTGTTTGAGTAATCACTTGGACAACATGATCCTACCTAGTTGATATATCTAGGTAAAAGACTCTTATGCCAAGACATGATGAGAGACTTTGTGGCAAATGTGGTCTCATGCCAATATTGCATGGGCTATAGACCTCTCTAGGTTGGGTTGAATGTACTTCATCAACTTGTGGTTGTGTGGCTCGGCACTTGGCCACCTAGTTGATACATCTAGGTATGAGAGTGTTATGTCAAACCATGACACACACTTGTGGCAGATGTTGGCACATGCCAACATTGCATGGGATGTAGACCTATCTAAGCTGTCTAGAAACTCGTTCATTAACTTGTGGGTGCATATGAGTCATCAATTGGATAACATGATCCTTCATAGTTGAAAGATCTTATTATAACACTTATATGCCAAGACATGATGAGACACTTTGTGGCAAAGGTGGGCCCATGCAAACATTGCATGGGCTATAGAACTCTCTTGGTTGGCTAGAAACTCCTTAATCAACTTGTGATTGTGTAGCTCAGCACTTGACAACATGATCCCACCCAGTTGATACATCTAAGTATGAGAGTGCTATGCCAATCCCTAAAAAAACTTGTGGCATATGTGGGCCCATGGAAACATTGCATGGGATGTAGACCTATCTAATATGTCTAGAAACACCTTCATTAACTTGTGGTTTCATGACTCATCACTTGGACAACATGATCCTACCCAGTTGATACATATAAGTATAAGAGTGCTATGCCAAGACATGATGAGACACTTTGTAGCAAATGTGGTCCCATGGAAATATTGCATGGGCTATAGACCTCTCTGGGTTGGCTTGAATGTACTTCATCAACTTGTGGTTGTGTGGCTCATCACTTGGACACCTAGTTGATACATCTCGGTATGAGAGTGTTATGCCAAACCATGACATACACTTATGGCAGATGTGGGCACATGCCAACATTGCATGGGATGTAAACCCATCTAAGCTGTCTAGAAACTCCTTCATCAACTTGTGTTTGCATGGGAAAGATCTTATTATAACACTTATATGCCAAGATATGATGAGACACTTTGTGGCAAATGTGGGCCCATGCAAACATTGCATGGGCTATAGATGTCGTGGTGTGGAACACGGCAGAGCCATCGGGGATGGCAAAGAAGGGACACACGGATGCATTCGGTGGCTCACGCAACTGGTTGGGTACGGTGCACTGCAAACACATGGACGTACCCAGGTTCGGGGTCCTCTTGGAGAGGTAACACCCCTACTCCTGCAAGATGAACTATGTATGGGAGCTAGATGCTCAGTACAGATGCTCCTTGAGCTGTTTCCTTAGCAACTATCGATGGCTAGAGGAAGATGGGAGCTAGATGCTAACACTTCTATCCTTCTCCTGATGCCTCTTGTCTCTACCTAGAACCCTGGCTCAGCCCTCCCTTATATACTGGTCTGGGGGCAGATTACAGTTTGGGTCCTAGGGTTTACTGTTTGGATATGGGTTTATAGGGCAGGGCCGACTGCAGGGCCCAGCCGGTGGGCCAGGAGCCAGTACGTGTAGGGTTTCGTAGCATGGAAAACAAAAAATTTCTATCGCATACAAACAAACAAGCCAAGATCTATCTACTAGATTGTAGCAACGAGTCGATGGAATAACTCACCCTCGAAGATTCCAAAGTGTTTAACGAGAGCGGATTCTCGTGGTTGATGTAGTCGTACTCTTCCCGATCTCAAGATCGCGTAAACGATCCTTCCGGCGCTGCGTTCCGGCAGCGCTCCCGCAGTCCGTCACACGTTCGGTACTCGACGAAGACCTTCCTCTCCCTTGTTCCAGCAGGCAGTGGATGTTGTAGCACTCTCCTCGCGATTCCGGCAGCACAACGGCGTGGTACCGGAAGTAGAGGGGAGATCTCGCAGGGCTTCGCCTTAAGGCGGAGCGAGTATGGTGGAGTATGAGAGAGTCCCTCGACGATCTAGGGTTTAGAAACACCGAGGAGGGGCAAGCCGATGGCTAGGGTTTAGCTAGGCGGCGGCGGTTTGCCCTAGGGCGGCGGCGGCAGTGGAGGTGGCGGCGCCGGCGGCTAGGGTTTGGAGGAGAGGATCTTGTGTGTCTAGGAGGGGAGCCCTGCCCCTCCTTTTATAGGTGGAGGGGCCGGCCGGCCAAGGGGAGGGGAGTCCCTCCCCAACTCGGCTTGGAGGTGTGCCGGCGGTGGAGGAGGGACTCCTCCCCAACTCGGTTTCCTCCTCCTTCCCCACTTCCCAAAAATAGCTGTTTGACTTTCAAACTAGCCGTTTGACTTTTCAAACTAGGATTTGAATAAACCCTCTATTTTGTTCAGCGATGACACCGAGTACATGATGCAATCATACCAACTTGATATAACACATTCATGTACCCTTCCCGTCCGGAGTGCCGGACATTCCGGAACCTTCTAGAACATTCCCGATGAAAACACCGGAACCATTCTCCAACTCCGAAATGGGACTTTCCTTATATGAATCTTATTCTCCGGACCATTCTGGATCTCCTCGTGATATCCCGAATCCCATTCGAGACTCCGAACAACATTCGGACTCTTTCTCATCATTCCATAACTACTCAAACAACGTCGAATCCTTAAGTGTGTCTCCCTACGGTTCGTGAATTATGCGGACATGATCGAGACACTTCTCCGATCAATAACCAATAGAGGAATCTGGAAATTCATATGGCTCCCACATATTTCTACGATTACTTTGCGATCGAATGAACCACTTACATACGATATCAATTTCCTTTTGTCTCACGATAGTTTACTTATCCGAGGTTATGATCGTCGGTATCTCTGCATACCTAGTTCAACCTTGTTACCGATAACTACTCTTTTCTCGTTCCCGTGATATGTGATCCCTTGTGAGCCAGTCACATGCTTGCAAGCCAATTGGATGACATATCACCGAGAGGGCCCAGAGTATATCTATCCGTCATATGGATGGACAAATCCCATTCTTGATCCATGTGTTTCAACCAATACTTTCCTAACACTCAATGCCACCTTTATAGCCACCCAGTTACGGTGTGGTGTTTGATGTCATCAAAGCATCCATCCGGTAAAGGTGATATGCATGATCTCGTGGTCGAAGGAATTAGATTACTATGTATCAGAAAGCATATAGCAATTGAACTATTAAAATGACTTGATCTTTATGCTACGCTTATCTATAGGAGTATGTCCACCATATCATTCTCCTAACGATATGATCTTGTTGTTAATAACATCTCAATGTTCATGATAGGGAAACCACAATCATCTATTAACCAAAAAGCTAGTATTATATAGAGGCTTTACTAGGGACTCTTATTTTAGTCTACAAATCACACAAGTATTAATGTTTCCTTGTTAATACTATTATAGCATGAATGTAAACATTTATCATAAACACAAAGATATAATAATAACTATATTTATTATTGCCTCTAGGGCATATCTCCAACAGTCTCCCACTTGCACTAGAGTCATCTAATCTAGATTACATGGTAATATACCGAACACCCATGGCAGTTTGGTGCTGGTCATGTTTTGTCCTCGGGAGAGGTTTAGTCAACGGATCCGCCACATTCAGATCTGTGTGTACTTTGCAAATCTTTATATCCCCATCTTGGATATGTTCTCGAATAGCGTGAAAACGTAGCTTGATGTGCTTCAGCTTCTTGTGTGACCTTGGTTCTTGCGCATTGGCTATGGCACCCATGTTATCACAGTAGATAGACATTGGGTCTAGCGCACTAGGAACCACACCCAGCTCTGTGATGAACTCTTTCATCCATATCGCTTCTTGCGAAGCCTCCGAAGCAGTCATGTATTCTGATTCAGTTGAAGATCTCGCCACAACGCTTTGCTTTGCACTCCTCCAGCTTACTGCTGCACCATTCAAAATAAATACGTATCTAGATTGTGATTTAGAATCATCCAGATCGGTGTTCCAACTAGCATCGGTGTAACCATTAACAACGAGTTGTTCATCACCTCCATAAGAAAGAACCATATCCTTAGTTCTTCTCAAGTACTTAAGGATGTTTTTGACCGCTGTCCAATGATCCACTCCTGGATCACTTTGATATCTGCTAGTTAAACTAACAGCATATGCAATGTCGGGTCTAGTACATAGCATGGCATACATTAGAGATCCTATGGCTGAGGCATAGGGAGTCTTACTCATTCTTTCTCTATCTTCTGCCGATGTCGGACTTTGAGTTTTACTCAAGGTCGTATTGGGAAACATGGGCAAGAACCCTTTCTTGCTATCTTCCATTCCAAACCTCTTTAGAACTTTGTCCAAATATGTACTTTGTGACAATGATATTTGGCGTTTTGATCTATCTCTATAAATCTTTATGCCTAATATGTAAGCTGCTTCGCCAAGATCTTTCATTGAAAAACTATTATTCAAATATTCCTTGACACTATTAAGAAGGTCTACATCATTCCCAATCAACAATATGTCACCTACATATAGTATTAAGAATGCTACAGAGCTCCCACTCACTTTCTTGTAAATACAAGCTTCTCCATAAGTTTGTATAAAACCAAAACTTTTGATTACCTTATCAAAACGTTGATTCCAACTTCGGGATGCTTGCTTCAATCAATAGATGGACCGTTGAATTTTGCATACCTTGTTAGCATCTTTAGGATCGACAAAACCTTTGGGTTGCATCATATACAACTCTTCATCAATGTCTCCATTGAGGAATGCTGTTTTGACATCCATCTGCCATATCTCATAATCATAATATGCAGCGATTGCTAACATAATCCTCACAGACTTTAGCTTCGCTACTGGTGAGAAAATCTCATCGTAGTCAACTCCTTGAATTTTTCGAAACCCCTTTGCGACAAGTCGAGCTTTATAGACAGTAACATTACCATCAGCATCTGTTTTCTGCTTGAAAATCCATTTGTTCTCGACGGCCTTCCGGCCATCCGGTAAGTCCACCAAAGTCCATACTTGGTTTTCGTACATGGATCCAATCTCGGATTTCATGGCTTCTTGCCATTTATTGGAATCTGGGCTCATCATCGCTTCCTCATATGTCTCAGGGTCATCAGTGTTGTCCACCAACATGACACTCATAACGGGATCATACCAATCTAGAGTGGTACGAGTTCTCGTTGACCTGCGAGGCTCTGTAGCAACTTCAACCGAAGTTTCATGATCATCATCATTAGCTTCCTCTCTAACTGGTGCAAGCACCACAGGAACTTCTTCCGGTGCTATGCTACTCGCAATTTCGAGAGAAGGTTCGACAACCTCGTCAAGTTCTACTTTCCTTCTAGTCACTTCTTTCGAGAGAAATTCCTTCTCTAGAAAGGATCCATTCTTGGCAACGAAGATTTTGCCTTTGGATCTATGATAGAAGGTATACCCAATAGTTTCCTTTGGGTATCCTATGAAGACGCATTTTTCCGCTTTGGGTTCAAGCTTGTCCGGCTGTAACTTCTTTACATAGGCTTCACAACCCCAAACTTTAAGGAACGACAATCTAGGTTTCTTCCCAAACCATAATTCATACGGTGTCGTTTCAACGGATTTAGATGGTGCCCTATTTAAAGTGAATGCGGCTGTTTCTAATGCATAACCCCAAAATGATAGCGGTAAATCTGTAAGTGACATCATAGAACGAACCATATCTAAGAGAGTTTGATTACGACGTTCGGACACACCATTATGCCGTGGTGTTCCCGGTGGTGTCAACTATGAAAGTATTCCGCATTTCTTCAAATGCTCGCAAAACTCGTAACTTAGATATTCACCTCCACAATCAGAACGTAGAAATTTAATCTTCTTGTTACGTTGATTCTCAACCTCACTTTGAAATTCCTTAAACTTCTCGAAAGTTTCGGACTTATGTTTCATGAAATAGATATACCCATATCTACTCAAGTCATCCGTGAAGGTAAGAACATAACGATAACCACCGCGCGATGCTACACTCATTGGACCACACACATTGGTATGTATGATTTCCAATAATTCCGTAGCTCGCTCCATCATACCAGAAAATGGAGTCTTAGTCATTTTACCCATCAGACATGCTTCACATCTTTCAAGTGATTCGAAATCAAGTGATTCAAGAAGTCCATCGGAATGGAGTTTCTTCATACGCTTCACTCCAATGTGACCAAGACGACAGTGCCACATATAGGTAGAGTTATTGCTCGATTTCAAACGTTTAGCCTCAATGTTATTAATATGTGTATTTCCACTATCGAGATTCAATAAGAATAGACCATCTATCAAAGGTACATGTGCATAAAACATATTACTTATATAAATCGAACAACCATTATTCTCGGACTTAAACAAGTAACCGTCTCGCAATAAACAAGATCCCGATATAATGTTCATGCTTAACGCAGGCACCAAATAACAATTATTTAAGTATAAAACTAATCCCGGTGGTAGATGAAGGGGTAGCATGCCGACCGCGATCACATCAACCTTTGATCCGTTTCCCACGCGCATCGTCACCTCGTTCTTCGCTAGCTTCCGTTTATTCTGTAGCACCTGTTTCGAGTTACAAATATGAGCAACCGAACCAGTATCAAATACCCAGGCACTACTACGAGTACTAGTGAGATACACATCAATAACATGTATATCAGATATACCTTTCTTCTTGATGTTGTCGTTCTTCAAATCCGCCAAGTACTTTGGGCAATTCCGCTTCCAGTGACCTTCTCCCTTGCAGTAAAAGCACTCAGTATCAGGCTTAGGTCCAGCCTTGGTCTTCTTCGTTGGTGTGGTAACTTTCTTACCACCCTTCTTGAAGTGTCCCTTCTGCTTAGACTTGCCTTTCTTGAATTTGGTGGTCTTATTGACCAACAACACTTGGTGCTCTTTCTTTATCTCCACTTCTGCAGATTTCAACATGGCAAAGAGTTCTGGCAACGTCTTGTTCATGTTTTGCATGTTGTAGTTCATCACAAAGTTCTTGTAACTTGGTGGTAGTGATTGGAGGACACGGTAAATTCTCAAACCATTAGGAATCACTATACCCAAGCTTTGAAGTTTGTTTGTGTGCACAGACATCTTAAGCACATGCTCACTGACGGAGCTGCCCTCTTCCATCTTGCAGTTAAAGAACTTTTCAGAAGCCTCATAGCTTTCAATTGCCGCATGAGTCTCAAAGATCAATTTGAGATCCTCGACAATATCATATGGGTCTGAATTCTCAAACCTTTTCTGAAGCTCCGATTCTAAACCATACAAGATAGCACACTGAACTATCGAGTACTGAGTCTTCCGAGTGAGGTAAACATTCTTTACTTCATCGGGAGCATCAGCTGCAGGTGGGTCACCCAGCGGTGCATCCAGCACATAGGTCAAATTACCAGCTGTGAGGACAATCCTCAAATTTCGGAACCAATCCGCGAAGTTGCTTCCATTGTTTTTCAACTTTTCTATCTCTAGGAACGCATTAAAATTGATGGTAGGGGCTGCCATTGATCTACAACATATTTGCAATAGTTTAGACTAAGTTTATGACAAATTGAGTTCAAATTAATAATAAAATTAATCTAGGTGAACTCCCACTCAAAACAATATCCCTCACATTGTTTTAGTGATCACATGAACCAAATCCACCACATCAACACCGATCATCACGAGAGTTGATATAGTTTCAGTGGCGAACAATCGACATGTTCATCATATCTACTATATGATTCATGCTTTACCTTTCGGTGATCCGTGTTCCGAGACCATGTCTGTACATGCTAGGCTCGTCAAGATCAAACCTTAGTTTCCGCATGAGAAAATCTGGCTTGCTCACGTTGTATACACTTGCGGAATCTAACACACCCGATCATCACGTGGTGCTTCGAAACAACAAGCTTTAGCAACGGTGCTAACTAAGGGTGAACACTTTTATGACTTGAAATTCATGTGCATGAGGGATCATCTTATAATGCTACCGTCATCTACTAAGCAATACAATATGCATAAAGGATTAACATCACATGCAATTCATAATATGTGATATGGTATGGCCTTCCTTCTTTGTGCTTCCGATCTCCATATTCTAGCACGAACATGATCTCCATCATCACCGGCATTGCATCAAGGTCAATGACGCTTCTCCATGGTTGTCGTCCACCGGCTTCAACTATTACAACTACTTTGAATAGACACACGGGTCTTAACATAAATTAAAGACAACCATATGGCTCCTGCTGGTTGCCAACTTACAATAAGGAACATTGCATACATCAAATATAATCACAATCATGGCCATATCACATCACAGCACACCCCTGCAAAACAAAGTTAGACGCCTCTACTTTCTTTGCATGTTTTACGTGGTTTGGGGCTTTCAATAAGTGTCGTTCTAACTTACGAACATGAACCACAACATTGATACTAGTATTGTTAATCACCCGTTGTAAATTGGATCTTAACTATGCTAGGAGAAACAGGCACCCGCAAAGCCACTTATGCAATAGAAGTTCCATGTCAAGCGTGGAGCAAGTCTCATGAACGATGCCATGTAAGGTTAGCCCGGGCCGCTTCATCCCAACATCCCGCAAGATGCAAAGTACACAAGAAGCAATCGACAATAAAAGCATCAACGCCCACAATGACCATTGTGTTCTACTCGTGCAACAGATCTACATATAGACACGGCTCTGATACCACTGTAGGGTTTCGTAGCATGGAAAACAAAAAATTTCTATCGCATACAAACAAACAAGCCAAGATCTATCTACTAGATTTTAGCAACGAGTCGATGGAATAACTCACCCTCGAAGATTCCAAAGTGTTTAACGAGAGCGGATTCTCGTGGGTGATGTAGTCGTACTCTTCCCGATCTCAAGATCGCGTAGACGATCCTTCCAGCGCTGCGTTCCGGCAGCGCTCCCGCAGTCGGTCACACTTTCGGTACTCGACGAAGACCTTCCTCTCCCTTGTTCCAGCAGGCAGCGGAGGTTGTAGCACTCTCCTCGCGATTCCGGCAGCACAACGGCGTGGTACCGGAAGTAGAGGGGAGATCTCGCAGGGCTTCGCCTTAAGCCGGAGCGAGTATGGTGGAGTATGAGAGAGTCCCTAGACGATCTAGGGTTTAGACACGCCGAGGAGGGGCAAGCCGGCGGCTAGGGTTTATCTAGGTGGCGGCGACGGTTTGCCCTAGGGCGGCAGCGGCGGCAGTGGAGGTGGCGGCGCCGGCGGCTAGGGTTTGGAGGAGAGGATCTTGTGTGTCTAGGAGGGGAGCCCTGCCCCTCCTTTTATAGGTGGAGGGGCCGGCCGGCCAAGGGGAGGGGAGTCCCTCCCCAACTCGGCTTGGAGGTGGGCCGGCGGTGGAGGAGGGACTCCTCCCCAACTCGGTTTCCTCCTCCTTCCCCACTTCCCAAAAATAGCCGTTTGACTTTCAAACTAGCCGTTTGACTTTTCAAACTAGGATTTGAATAAACCCTCTATTTTGTTCAGCGATGACACCGAGTATATGATGCAATCATACCAACTTGATATAACACATTCATGTACCCTTCCCCTCCGGAGTGCCGGATATTCCGGAACCTTCTAGAACATTCCCGATGAAAACACCGGAACCATTCTCCAACTCCGAAACGGGACTTTCCTTATATGAATCTTATTCTCCGGACCATTCCGGATCTCCTCGTGATATCCCAAATCCCATTCGAGACTCCGAACAACATTCGGACTCTTTCTCATCATTCCATAACTACTCAAACAACGTCGAATCCTTAAGTGTGTCTCCCTACGGTTCGTGAATTATGCGGACATGATCGAGACACTTCTCCGATCAATAACCAATAGAGGAATCTGGAAATTCATATGGCTCCCACATATTTCTACGATTACTTTGCGATCGAATGAACCACTTACATACGATATCAATTTCCTTTTGTCTCACGATAGTTTACTTATCCGAGGTTATGATCGTCGGTATCTCTGCATACCTAGTTCAACCTTGTTACCGATAACTACTCTTTTCTCGTTCCCGTGATATGTGATCCCTTGTGAGCCAGTCACATGCTTGCAAGCCAATTGGATGACATATCACCGAGAGGGCCCAGAGTATATCTATCCGTCATATGGATGGACAAATCCCATTCTTGATCCATGTGTTTCAACCAATACTTTCCTAACACTCAATGCCACCTTTATAGCCACCCAGTTACGGTGTGGTGTTTGA
Source organism: Avena sativa (assembly GCA_916181665.1). Taxonomy (NCBI): domain Eukaryota; kingdom Viridiplantae; phylum Streptophyta; class Magnoliopsida; order Poales; family Poaceae; genus Avena; species Avena sativa. The sequence goes on along the minus strand of OV702295.1, from coordinate 311,946,324 downwards.
TGTCATCAAAGCATCCATCCGGTAAAGGTGATATGCATGATCTCGTGGTCGAAGGAATTAGATTACTATGTATCAGAAAGCATATAGCAATTGAACTATTAAAATGACTTGATCTTTATGCTACGCTTATCTATAGGAGTATGTCCACCATATCATTCTCCTAACGATATGATCTTGTTGTTAATAACATCTCAATGTTCATGATAGGGAAACCACAATCATCTATTAACCAACAAGCTAGTATTATATAGAGGCTTTACTAGGGACTCTTATTTTAGTCTACAAATCAAACAAGTATTAATGTTTCCTTGTTAATACTATTATAGCATGAATGTAAACATTTATCATAAATACAAAGATATAATAATAACTATATTTATTATTGCCTCTAGGGCATATCTCCAACAGTCTCCCACTTGCACTAGAGTCATCTAATCTAGATTACATGGTAATATACCGAACACCCATGGCAGTTTGGTGCTGGTCATGTTTTGCCCTCGGGAGAGATTTAGTCAACAGATCCGCCACATTCAGATCTGTGTGTACTTTGCAAATATTTATATCCCCATCTTAGATATGTTCTCGAATAGCGTGAAAACGTAGCTTGATGTGCTTCAGCTTCTTGTGTGACCTTGGTTCTTGCGCATTGGCTATGGCACCGATGTTATCACAGTAGATATACATTGGGTCCAGCGCACTAGGAACCACACCCAGCTCTGTGATGAACTCTTTCATCCATATCGCTTCTTGCGAAGCCTCCGAAGCAGCCATGTATTCCGATTCAGTTGAAGATCTCGCCACAACGCTTTGCTTTGCACTCCTCCAGCTTACTGCTGCACCATTCAAAATAAATACGTATCCAGATTGTGATTTAGAATCATCCGGATTTGTGTTCCAACTAGCATCGGTGTAACCATTAACAACGAGCTGTTCATCACCTCCATAAGAAAGAACCATATCCTTAGTTCTTCTCAAGTACTTAAGGATGTTTTTAACCGCTGTCCAATGATCCACTCCTGGATCACTTTGATATCTGCTAGTTAAACTAACAGCATATGCAATGTCGGGTCTAGTACATAGCATGGCATACATTAGAGATCCTATGGATGAGGCATAGGGAGTCTTACTCATCCTTTCTCTATCTTCTGTCGATGTCGGACTTTGAGTTTTACTCAAGGTCGTATTGGGAAACATGGGCAAGAACCCTTTCTTGCGATCTTCCATTCCAAACCTCTTTAGAACTTTGTCCAAATATGTACTTTGTGACAATGATATTTGGCGTTTTGATCTATCTCTATAAATCTTTATGCCTAATATGTAAGCTGCTTCGCCAAGATCTTTCATTGAAAAACTATTATTCAAATATTCCTTGACACTATTAAGAAGTTCTACATCATTCCCAATCAACAATATGTCATCTACATATAGTATTAAGAATGCTACAGAGCTCCCACTCACTTTCTTGTAAATACAAGCTTCTCCATAAGTTTGTATAAAACCAAAACTTTTGACTACCTTATCAAAACATTGATTCCAACTTCGGGATGCTTGCTTCAATCCATAGATGGACCGTTGAAGTTTGCATACCTTGTTAGCATCTTTAGGATCGACAAAACCTTTGGGTTGCATCATATACAACTCTTCATCAATGTCTCCATTGAGGAATGATGTTTTGACATCCATCTGCCATATCTCATAATCATAATATGCAGCGATTGCTAACATAATCCTCACAGACTTTAGCTTTGCTACTGGTGAGAAAATCTCATCGTAGTGAACTCCTTGAATTTGTCGAAACCCCTTTGCGACAAGTCGAGCTTTATAGACAGTAACATTACCATCAGCATCTGTTTTCTTCTTGAAAATCCATTTGTTATCGACGGCCTTCCGGCCATCCGATAAGTCCACCAAAGTCCATACTTGGTTTTCGTACATGGATCCAATCTCGGATTTCATGGCTTCTTGCCATTTATTGGAAACTGGGCTCATCATCGCTTCCTCATATGTCTCAGGGTCATCGGTGTTGTCCACCAACATGACACTCATAATGGGATCATACCAATCTGGAGTGGTACGAGTTCTCGTTGACCTGCGAGGCTCTATAGCAACTTCAACCGAAGTTTCATGATCATCATCATTAGCTTCCTCTCTAACTGGTGCAGGCACCACTGGAACTTCTTCTGGTGCTGCGCTACTCGCAATTTCGAGAGAAGGTTCGACAACCTCGTCAAGTTCTACTTTCCTTCTAGTCACTTCTTTCGAAAGAAATTCCTTCTCTAGAAAGGATCCATTCTTGGCAACGAAGATTTTGCCTTCGGATCTATGATAGAAGGTATACCCAATAGTTTCCTTCGGGTATCCTATGAAGACGCATTTTTCCGCTTTGGGTTCAAGCTTGTCCGGCTGTAACTTCTTTACATAGGCTTCACAACCCCAAACTTTAAGGAACGACAATCTAGGTTTCTTCCCAAACCATAATTCATACGGTGTCGTTTCAACGGATTTAGATGGTGCCCTATTTAAAGTGAATGCGGCTATTTCTAATGCATAACCCCAGAATGATAGCGGTAAATCTGTAAGTGACATCATAGAACGAACCATATCTAAGAGAGTTCGATTACGACGTTCGGACACACCATTACGCTGTGGTCTTCCCGGTGGTGTCAACTGTGAAAGTATTCCGCATTTCTTCAAATGCTCGCCAAACTCGTAACTTAGATATTCAGCTCCACGATCAGAACGTAGAAATTTAATCTTCTTGTTACGTTGATTCTCAACCTCACTTTGAAATTCCTTAAACTTCTCGAAAGTTTCGGACTTATGTTTCATGAAATAGATATACCCATATCTACTCAAGTCATCCGTGAAGGTAAGAACATAACGATAACCACTGCGCGATGCTACACTCATTGGACCACACACATCGGTATGTATGATTTCCAATAATTTCGTAGCTCGCTCCATCATACCAGAAAATGGAGTCTTAGTCATTTTACCCATCAGACATGCTTCGCATCTTTCAAGTGATTCGAAATCAAGTGATTCAAGAAGTCCATCGGAATGGAGTTTCTTCATACGCTTCACTCCAATGTGACCAAGACGACAGTGCCACATATAGGTCGAGTTATCGCTCGATTTCAAACGTTTAGCCTCAATGTTATTAATATGTGTATTTCCACTATATCAAAGGTGCATGTGCATAAAACATATTACTCATATAAATCGAACAACCATTATTCTCGGACTTAAACAAGTAACCGTCTCGCAATAAACAAGATCCCGATATAATGTTCATGCTTAACGCAGGCACCAAATAACAATTATTTAAGTATAAAACTAATCCCGATGGTAGATGAAGGGGTAGCGTGCCGACCGCGATCACATCAACCTTTGATCTGTTTCCCACGCGCATCGTCACCTCATTCTTCGCTAGCTTCCGTTTATTCTGCAGCACCTGTTTCGAGTTACAAATATGAGCAACCGAACCAGTATCAAATACCCAGGCACTACTACGAGTACTAGTGAGATACACATCAATAACATGTATATCAGATATACCTTTCTTCTTTATTTTGCCGTTCTTCAAATCCGCCAAGTACTTTGGGCAATTCCGCTTCCAGTGACCTTCTCCCTTGCAGTAAAAGCACTCAGTATCAGGCTTAGGTCCAGCCTTGGTCTTCTTGATTGGCGTGGTAACTTTCTTACCACCCTTCTTGAAGTGTCCCTTCTGCTTAGACTTGCCTTTCTTGAATTTGGTGGTCTTATTGACCAACAACACTTGCTGCTCTTTCTTTATCTCCACTTCTGCAGATTTCAACATGGCAAAGAGTTCTGGCAACGTCTTGTTCATGTTTTGCATGTTGTAGTTCATCACAAAGTTCTTGTAACTTGGTGGTAGTGATTGGAGGACACGGTAAATCCCCAAAGCATTAGGAATCACTATACCCAAGCTTTGAAGTTTGTTTGCGTGCCCAGACATCTTAAGCACATGCTCACTAACGGAGCCGCCCTCTTCCATCTTGCAGTTAACGAACTTTTCAGAAGCCTCATAGCTTTCAATTGCCGCATGAGTCTCAAAGATCAATTTGAGATCCTCGACAATATCATATGGGTCTGAATTCTCAAACCTTTTCTGAAGCTCCGATTCTAAACCATACAAGATAGCACACTGAACTGTGGAGTATTTAGTCTTCTGAGTGAGGTAAACATTCTTTACTTCATCGGCAGCATCAGCTGTAGGTGGGTCACCCAGCGGTGCATCCAGCACATAGGTCAAATTACCAGCTGTGAGGACAATCCTCAAATTGCGGAACCAATCCGCGAAGTTGCTTCCATTGTTTTTCAACTTCTCTTTCTCTAGGAACGCATTAAAATGATGGTAGGGGCTGCCATTGATCTACAACATATTTGCAATAGTTTAGACTAAGTTTATGACAAATTGAGTTCAAATTAATAATAAAATTAATCTAGGTGAACTCCCACTCAAAACAATATCCCTCACATTGTTTTAGTGATTACACGAACAAAATCCACCACATCAACACCGATCATCACGAGAGTTGATATAGTTTCAATGGCGAACAATCGACATGTTTATCATATCTACTATATGATTCATGCTTTACCTTTCGGTGATCCGTGTTCCGAGACCATGTCTGTACATGCTAGGCTCGTCAAGATCAAACCTTAGTTTCCGCATGAGCAAATCTGGCTTGCTCACGTTGTATACACTTGCGGAATCTAACACACCCGATCATCCTGTGGTGCTTCGAAACAACAAGCTTTAGCAACGGTGCTAACTAAGGGTGAACACTTTTATGACTTGAAATTCATGTGCATGAGGGATCATCTTATAATGCTACCGTCGTCTACTAAGCAATACAAGATGCATAAAGGATTAACATCACATGCAATTCATAATATGTGATATGATATGGCCTTCCTTCTTTGTGCTTCCGATCTCCATCTTCTAGCACGAACATGATCTCCATCATCACCGGCATTGCATCAAGGTCAATGACGCTTCTCCATGGTTGTCGTCCACCGGCTTCAACTATTACAACTACTTTGAATAGACACACGGGTCTTAACATAAATTAAAGACAACCATATGGCTCCTGCCGGTTGCCAACTTACAATAAGGAACATTGCATACATCAAATATAATCACAATCATGGCCATATCACATCACAGCACACCCCTGCAAAACAAAGTTAGACGCCTCTACTTTCTTTGCATGTTTTACGTGGTTTGGGGCTTTCAATAAGTGTCGTTCTAACTTACGAACAAGAACCACAACATTTATACTAGTATTGTTAATCACCCGTTGTAAATTGGATCTTAACTATGCTAGGAGAAACAGGCACCCGCAAAGCCACTTATGCAATACAAGTTGCATGTCAAGCGTGGAGCAAGTCTCATGAACGATGTCATGTAAGGTTAGCTCGGGCCGCTTCATCCCAACATCCCACAAGATGCAAAGTACACAAGAAGCAATCGACAATAAAAGCATCAACGCCCACAATGACCATTGTGTTCTACTCGTGCAACAGATCTACATATAGACACGACTCTGATACCACTGTAGGGTTTCGTAGCATGGAAAACAAAAAATTTCTATCGCATACAAACAAACAAGCCAAGATCTATCTACTAGATTGTAGCAACGAGTCGATGGAATAACTCACCCTCGAAGATTCCAAAGTGTTTAACGAGAGCGGATTCTCGTGGGTGATGTAGTCGTACTCTTCCCGATCTCAAGATCGCGTAGACGATCCTTCCGGCGCTGCGTTCCGGTAGCGCTCCCGCAGTCAGTCACACGTTCGGTTCTTGTCGAAGACCTTCCTCTCCCTTGTTCCAGCAGGCAGCGGAGGTTGTAGCACTCTCCTCGCGATTCCGGCAGCACAACGGCGTGGTACCGGAAGTAGAGGGGAGATCTCGCAGGGCTTCGCCTTAAGCCGGAGCGAGTATGGTGGAGTATGAGAGAGTCCCTCGACGATCTAGGGCTTAGACACGCCGAGGAGGGGCAAGCCGGCGGCTAGGGTTTAGCTAGGAGGCGGCAGCGGTTTGCCCTAGGGTGGCGGCAGCGGCAGTGGAGGTGGCGGCGCCGGCGGCTAGGGTTTGGAGGAGAGGATCTTGTGTGTCTAGGAGGGGAGCCCTGCCCCTCCTTTTATAGGTGGAGGGGCCGGCCGTCCAAGGGGAGGGGAGTCCCTCCCCAACTCGGCTTGGAGGTGTGCCGGCGGTGGAGGAGGGACTCCTCCCCAACTCGGTTTCCTCCTCCTTCCCCACTTCCCAAAAATAGCCGTTTGACTTTCAAACTAGCCGTTTGACTTTTCAAACTAGGATTTGAATAAACCCTCTATTTTGTTCAGAGATGACACCGAGTACATGATGCAATCATACCAACTTGATATAACACATTCATGTACCCTTCCCCTCCGGAGTGCCGGACATTCCGGAACCTTCTAGAACATTCCCGATGAAAACACCGGAACCATTCTCCAACTCCAAAACGGGACTTTCCTTATATGAATCTTATTCTCTGTACCATTCCGGATCTCCTCGTGATATCCCAAATCCCATTCGAGACTCCGAACAACATTCGAACTCTTTCTCATCATTCCATAACTACTCAAACAACGTCGAATCCTTAAGTGTGTCTCCCTACGGTTCGTGAATTATGCGGACATGATCGAGACACTTCTCCGATCAATAACCAATAGAGGAATCTGGAAATTCATATGGCTCCCACATATTTCTACGATTACTTTGCGATCGAATGAACCACTTACATACGATATCAATTTCCTTTTGTCTCACGATAGTTTACTTATCCGAGGTTATGATCGTCGGTATCTCTGCATACCTAGTTCAACCTTGTTACCGATAAGTACTCTTTTCTCGTTCCCGTGATATGTGATCCCTTGTGAGCCAGTCACATGCTTGCAAGCCAATTGGATGACATTTCACCGAGAGGGCCCAGAGTATATCTATCCGTCATATGGATGGACAAATCCCATTCTTGATCCATGTGTTTCAACCAATACTTTCCTAACACTCAATGCCACCTTTATAGCCACCCAGTTACGGTGTGGTGTTTGATGTCATCAAAGCATCCATCCGGTAAAGGTGATATGCATGATCTCATGGTCGAAGGAATTAGATTACTATGTATCAGAAAGCATATAGCAATTGAACTATTAAAATGACTTGATCTTTATGCTACGCTTATCTATAGGAATATGTCCACCATATCATTCTCCTAACGATATGATCTTGTTGTTAATAACATCTCAATGTTCTTGATAGGGAAACCACAATCATCTATTAACCAACAAGCTAGTATTATATAGAGGCTTTACTAGGGACTCTTATTTTAGTCTACAAATCACACAAGTATTAATGTTTCCTTGTTAATACTATTATAGCATGAATGTAAACATTTATCATAAACACAAAGATATAATAATAACTATATTTATTATTGCCTCTAGGGCATATCTCCAACTGTACGCCCTTATTTTAGCATCACCCTTCTCTTTAGTGGTCATCCGGGCTTCCTTTGGGGCGTCACCCCTGCTTTAACGGTCACCCGGACTACTTTTGCTGGTCCAGCCGACCGTCTCGCTTTATCTTCGTCGGGTAGCGCTAGGCATGACAGCATGCCAGATTCCTCGATGACGAGGGAGAGCCAGAAGCGTACCCCGCATAGAGCGTTAGTCCTTCCATGCTCTCCATCGAATCCGAGGTGTTCCGGGTGGGCATGGCCACCCGACCGGTTCTTCTGGCAACCGGCTAGAGGGGCCAGCCGGGCAGGTTACAAGCCCAGCCGGGCTTGCTTGCCAGACGGTTAGATTTGTATTTCTTGGAGGCCAAGCGGCCTGCATCTTCTGGAGCCGTCTTACTTATGCCTGGCTTTCCCCACCCAGGTGTTATCCCCCCGACACTAGTCCCCGAGTACGTATGGGCTTGGCCGGTGGGCAAGATCTTCCGTGCTCCTTCCTGTTCTGAGAGGTTGCTTTATTTTCTCCGGCTGTGGCTTTTTCTTTTGCTTTCCGGCTGGAGTCAACCGGCTGCGGAATCGATGGTCGTCCACTGGGTGTAAACAGCGAAGGAAGGTACCGGCTGGCGGAGCTGAAGACGAAACGTTTGGTTAGATGATGTCATTGATGGCGTCACCCACGCCTGTGCCTCTGTGCACGTCATGTCAGTTTAACTTCCGCGTCGTTGCATCAGTTTTTGGCAACTGCACATGCAAACTTGCCGCAGCGTTTCATCGGGTAAAGTGCGCACGCCTCGCCTCCTGCTGAAGCCCGGGGATCTTCTGTGGCAGTCACGATGGCGTATAGGATCTGGAGCCGAAGCGCCGTGCGGCTGTGGTTTCGTGGCGCCACGCGTCGCGCAGAAGCCGAAGGGGCGACGCTGTCGCTTGCTGGGATAAATAGGGCTCCGAGGGGGTCGGTTCCAACACTTTTCCATCCCCTGGCTCATCTTCTCCTCGTGCCCCAGCGTTCCTTGTTCTTGCGCGCCCTGTCCTTGTTGCCGCCGGCCACCTTCTTTCCGTCAACCACGGCCTCCTCCTCTTCCGAGATGTTGCCGGAGCAGCGTGGCGACTGGTACGGGCCCTTCATGACCGACGAGCTTATAAACAAGTATCGGCGGGGGGGTTTCTTCCCTCGTCGTTGCTTGTGAAGCACCGGCTCGCGCCGGATGGGGAGCGGGTGACGAACCCTCGACCGGAGGAGCGGGTCGTCTTCCTCGCGCACTTCGCGCGCGGCTTCAGCCTCCCGTCAGCTCGCTCCTCCTCCAAATCTTTGGCTTCTTCGACCTTCAGCTCCATCACCTGGGCGCCAACGCCATGGCGCAGCTGTCGCACTTTGTGGCCTGCTGCGAGTCATATCTTGGGGTGTGGCCCGAGGTGGCGAACTTTCTCAAGTTCTTCCACTTCAAGGCCCAGAACATCATCAAGGGTGGTCTGCTAACGCGGACGGGCTGCTGCGCCATCTACACACGGACCTCCTTGCCGATGCCGCGGTTCGAGCTCCCCAGGGCGGCTCCGATCTTCTCTGGGTTCGCCTTGATCCCACGCTCGGAGACGAGGAAGCGCAAGAGCTTGCCGGCTGGGACGCCAAACACGCATTTCTTCGGGTTCATCTTGATCTGGAAATGGCGGAGGTTGTCGAATGTTTCCTTCAGATCCTCAAGGAGCGTGTGACGTTCCTTGGTCTTGATGACGACGTCGTCAACGTAGGCATGTACGTTCTTTCCAATCTGCGTCTGCGGGCATTTCTGCATGCAACGCAGATAGGTTGTGCCTGCGTTCTTCAATCCGAAGGGCATGGTGGTGTAGCAGTATGATCCATACGGGGTTATGAATGATGTCTTTATTTGATCGGTTACATTGAGCTTGATCTGGTGGTAACCCGAGTAAGCGTCCAAAAAAGACAACAAATCGCACCCGGCGGTGGAGTCGATGACATGATCAATTCGCGGCAGGGCGAAAGGATCCTTGGGGCAAGCCTTGTTGAGACTGGTATAGTCGATGCACATGTGCCATGTCTTGTTCTTCTTCAGCACCAGCACCGGGTTGGCGAGCCATTCCGGGTGGAAAACTTCCATGATGAAGCCGGCCGCGAGCAGTCGTGTGATCTCCTCACCAATGGTTCTTCTTTTTTCTTCTGCGAACAGGCTAAAGATTGTTTGACCGGCTTCGCGTCTAGTCGAACATGAAGGGAGTGCTCGGCGAGTTCCCTCGGGACACCTGTCATGTCTTTGGGGCACCATGCGAAAATGTCCGGATTCTCACGGAGGAAATCGACAAGCGCGCTTTCCTATTTGCTGTCCAGGCCGTATCCGACCAGGACAAACTTGCTTGGGTCCTCCTCGTTCAGCAGGATCTTCCTTGTCCCCCGCGAGGGCTTGAACTTCGATTCTCTAGCCGTCTTGGGCTCTCCAGCCGGCATGTCCTTCTGTAGAGCCGCCACGTTCTGCATTATGACGCGCTTCTCTTCAGTGATGATCATTGCTTCGGCTAGCTTGGAGCCATCTGTGGCGCACTCGATCGAACGCTTGTAGCATCCATCGACGGTCATCACTCTCTTTGGTTCCGGCAGCTTCATCTTGAGGTACGCATAGTGCGGAACTCCCATGAACTTGGTCAGAGCTGGGCGCCCTAGTATGGCGTGGTAGGCGCTGGAGAGGTTCACGACCTCGAACCAAATTGGCTCGCGGCGGAAGTTGTTCTCGCTGCCGAAGATGATGTCTAGCCGGATCTTGTTGATTTGGGAATGCGATGGCCCCGGTACTGCTCCGTGGAACAAAGTGCTTGAGAGTTCCAGTTGGGATTCACTGATGCCCAGCCTCTCGAGGCTGCTTTGGTAAAGGAGGTTTATGCTGCTCCCTCCATCGATCAGCACCCGAGAGAAGGAGCATGAGTGCTTCTTGGAGATGATGATGGGGTCCAGGACCAACGCGTAGCTACCAGGGCTTGGAAACACGGCCGGCTTGTCGGGGGGATAACCCCCGGTAGGGTCACGAGAGGGGAAACATAGCGCAGCTGGGTTGGCTCCGAGTAAAGAAAGAACCATGCCGGGTAAGAACCAGGCCGGGTAAGATAAGCATGAAAGCCGACATACGAACTATGTCGGCCCGCATAGGACAAAGTTGTAACCCTTGCAGGAACCGACGATCCGAGTAGCCCGAGGAAGGGCCGAGTCAAGAAGGACGCGTGGCACCTTTCCGAGTAAGGTTCAGGAGGGACCATGGTAAAGCATGGTCAAAAGAGAAGGGCGAGGCCGGGTAACACAAAAGGAGCCCGGTGACACCCAAAGTATATGCTGACGTGCAAAGTAATAGCATGACGCCAAAAGGAACAAGAAGCAGCATACCAGAAGACCGCTAGCTGTCAAGCTTTATGGAACGGGCCTCTGGGCTTAGGGCAAGCCCATGACCCGGCCCACATTGTAGGGACCAAGATCCAAACAGTAAACCCTAGAACCCAAGGGGGTATTACCTAGCTAGCACTTCCTATATAAGGGAGGGCATAGCAATAGTAGAAGGAGGTTGGACCAAGTAGCGAACTAGTGCGGTGAACTCTAGCTTATACAGCTCAAGGAGCACTTGTAATCTTCGGGGTATCAATCGAATTGCTAAGTCTAGAGAGTTCTTCTTGTTCTTCATGCATGGCTCGACCGTGCACTCCCTCCCCGGTGACCACAAGCACCCATTCGGCTGCCAACTTAAGCCTACCCATGGCATCTGCCGTGCCACCACCACGACCGTTGGCGCCCACCGTGGTGCAGAAGCAGGTGCTTGATGGAGTCTTCATCCGGGCGGGCAACATCATCGCCAAGACCGGCGAGCGCGTCTACTCCGGCCTCATCCAGAGGTTTGGAGCGCTCAACTTCGTCAGTGACAACGTGGGATGCTTCGGGACCAAGCCGTTCCCTAGAGGTGGTCGCTTCATCAAGTTTGGCGAGCACCAGGTCTATGTCGCGGTGCGCGTAGAGCGCGTATATCCTGAGCGCGTCGTCCTGGCGCCGGATCCTCCAACGGCTCCTGTCGCTGGGAAACCACACCAACTCATCTCCATGGAGGTAATGATGATAGCCCCAAACCCCACAGCTCCCCAGTAGTTCCAGTAGTGAATGAGAACGCAGAGGGAGGAAATCATGAGGAAACGCCAAGGGCTGCAAGAACAGCAAAGGTGCCGCTGGAAAAACCACAGAACATAGCTAGGAGCAAAAGGGCTAAGGAGCTGCAGGAAGCGATAGACAAGTTGGCAGAGCCAGTGGCACAGGAAACTGACCCGGCACGTGTGCAAGCCGAGTTGGAGGAAGCCAGGATAAAAGTCCTAGAGAAAGCCAAGGAGCTAGCACAGTTACAGCAGGACGTGGATATCACCATCTGAGAGCTTAACTCGGCAAATCGAGTCAAGGGCGCAAAGACCCGGCTTGATGCAACGAGATTGAGAGGAAGGAACCTCAATGAAGAGCTGGCAGATGCGACGTCAAAGATAACACCGGAGAACAACAATGAGACAGCCATGCGTCCAACATATAACACAGCAGCAGCTAATCTGCGAGCGGCAGAAGCAGCAATGGCAGAATTACCCCACTTGGAGGAGGAAGCAAAGAAAAGGCAACAAGAACGAGTCCATGAACTAGTAAAAGCAGCCAACATGCTGAATGAGGAGTATTACAGAGCGAATCCGGGTATAGCAGGGAGGTCACAGCTGGTTCACTCGGTGACTCCTGTCCCGGCGAGATCGGCTGGGAACACGGCATCCTCACCCGGAGCGGCGCCTAGGCCGAGAAAATAAAAAAAGTGTGGATTCTGGAGAAACAAGCAGATGGTCGCCTATGATCCGGCAGTGGTTCAAGGAAACCCGGCGCATGCGCAAGGGGCAAAAAGAAATAATCCCCTAGGAAATGAGAACCAGGAAAAAGCAGGGCAAAGGAATGACAACGGAGGGCAGAATTTTGCGCCTCATGCTAGGCACAGAATTCACTCAGCGGGAGGAGGAAATCCAGCTCCAAATAACGCACTAGCTCAGCCAGAAAGAAGACAACAAAGCGCGGGAAAAGCCGTTCAACAGCCTGCTGACCCGAACGTGAATAAGTATAATGATGGTTACTCGTCTATGGTAAATGATGGGTATGAACTGCCGGATCATGCATATCAAGCAATGGGAGCAAGATTCAGAGGCGGGAACCTTCAGCCGGATGATGCAAGGCTGAAGCTTGACCGCATAAAAATGTTAGAGATAATTGAATCGCAAGGTCCGCAGGGTCCACCATGCTTTGGCCCAAGGATCATGAAGGAGCCACCGGTGCCAAATTTTCAGCTGGCCAGAGGGACGAAGACGTATGATGGAAGCACAAATCCAGAGGACTGGCTCATAGATGATGGAACTGTTGTGAAGATCGTGCATGGAAACTTAAGATGGGCAGTATGTTATGTGCCGCAGATGCTGGAAGGACCAGCTCGAGTATGGTTGAACAATTTGCCACCCGGAAGCATCAACAGTTGGACCGATTTTCACGACGCTTTCGTGAGCAATTTCACGAGCACTTACAAGAGGCCGAGTCGCACACAACAACTAGCAATGTGCAAGCAAAGACCGAATGAAACACACAGGGAATTCCTCACAAGGTGGTGTACGATGCGTAACTCTTGCGAAGGGGTAATCGAGTCACAAGCAATCGCATGGTTTGCACAAGGATGTAGACATGGAAGTGTGTTGTGGCACAAGCCTGGCAGAGACGATAAGAATCGCTGACTCGTATGGGTTAGGAGATCCGACTCAACCGCTGCTCATGTCGGCAGACAGGATGACTGATACTCAGATCTATGACGCTTCCGGGTCGCAAGGGTGCCAAGAAAGATCCGAATACGGAAGCAAGAGAAGAGACGAAAGACCAGATTACAGGTATGGTTCGACTCAGGTTGCGGTTGTGATTCAACATCATCCAGATGCTGGAAGCAGTCGGCATCAAAGGACAAATGGACAACAACAATGGGTGCCAAAGAATGACGGCAAAAGGCCATACGATCAGAGGAAGCAGTATCAGGACTGACAAAAATACACCTATGACATGATGTTGGATCAGCCGTGTAAGTTTCACACGCCTAGTCCGAGTAAACCAGCCAATCACACGACGAGGCAATGCACTTGGTTTCAGAAAGGAGATAGAGTGGACTTGCCGGATAAGCAGCTTCCACCACCTCCCCCTCCACCACTTACAGGAGGAAATGCACAGATAGTGGGAGCAGACAACAGATATGAAAACAGGTAGCTGATGTATCAGAATCAAGAAAGAAGAGAAGCTGTGCACCAGGTGCACAATCCAAGAGGTGATGACGCTCATGTCGGTCATGGAACTAGAAATGAGTACAGAGAACATCACCAGAGTTATGTTGTCTATCACAGAGCCAAATGACAAAAAGAGCCACCAGCGACGAATGATGGAGGTGAATGCCATGATGCCTACAATCCCCAAGTACATGCATTGGTCTGAGCAAGAGATAACTTGGATTATAAAAGATAACCCCAAGATCATGCCAACCCCAGGAGGATATGCTCTGGTTTTGGATCCAACATTCATGGGCCGAGATATCAATGTCAAGTTTTCAAATGTGCTAATTGACGGTGGCAGTCGCATCAACATCATGTATAAGGATACAATGCTCAAGTTAGGCATTACCATGAACATGATGGAGCCGACTAAGACCACTTTCCACGGTATTGTGCCGGGATTGTCCTGTGAGCCAATTGGCAAGATCTGCGTCGACGTCTTATTCGGCAACAGAGAGAACTGTCACACTGAGGCCATAGAGTTTGAGGTAGTCGATTTGGTCAGCTCTTATCACGCCTTACTCGGCAGGCCGGCTATGGCAAGATTCATGGCTACTACCCATATGGCTTACTTAAAGATGAAGCTGCCAGGCCTATGTGGGGTGATCACAGTTGAAGGGGACTATAAAAGATCTATTGCTTGTGCCTTAGCCGGATCATCACTGGCCGAGTCACTCGTCATAGCACAAGAGAAAAGTCAGATGTTGGAAGTGGCAGCATCGGCCAAAGTAGCACAAATGTCCATGCCGGCACTCACCAACCCGCATGGCACTGTGTCATTTCAAGCTACCAAGGAAACCAAGAAGGTGCAAGTGGATGAAACTTTCCCAGAGCGCACAGTTACCATTGGGGCTGGCCTTACAGACAAATAGGAAAGCAAGCTCACCAGCTTCCTCCGTGAGAATCGGGATATCTTTGCATGGTCCACTCAAGATCTGCAAGGAGTTCCGAGGGAGCTGGCTGAGCACTCTCTTCATGTAAGACCAGATGCCAAGCCGGTGAAGCAACCCCTCCGCCGCTTCGCCGGAGATAGGAGGAAAGTAATAGCTGCCGAGATTGCAAGACTTTTAGCTGCTAGATTCATCATGGAAGTACTGCACCCGGACTGGTTGTCAAATCCAGTCTTGGTCGAGAAGAAAAAAGATGACCCGAACGTGGCAGTGGTATGGCGCATGTGTATTGATTACACAAACCTCAATAAGGCGTGTCCCAAAGATCCATTTCCCCTGCCACGGATCGACCAAGTCATAGATTCTACTGCTGGGTGTGAGTTGTTGTGGACGCGTATTTAGGGTTCCATCAGATACCACTGAATCCAAATGATCAAATAAAGACAGCTTTTATCACCCCGTACGGGGCTTATTGTTATCGCACCATGCCATTCAGATTGAGAAATGCAGGCGCAACATATCAAAGATGCATGCAAAAATGCTTGCAAGATCAGTTGGACAAAAATGTTCAAGTATACGTCGATGACGTGGTAATAAAAACCAAACAAAGTCATACTCTAATTGAGGAATTGCGTCAAACATTCGCAAACTTGAGAAGATTCCGGATGAAGCTTAACCCAGAAAAATGTACATTTGGTGTCCCGGCTGGCAAGTTACTCGGATTCCTTGTATCCAGCCGAGGAATCGAAGCCAACCCGACATCAGGGCCATCGAAAGAATGGAATTGCCAAAAACCCTCAATGATGTCCAGAAGTTTACTGGATGCCTGGCTTCGTTGAGCCGGTTTGTTAGTCGGCTAGGTGAAAAAGCCCTACCACTATATCAGCTGATGAAGAAATCAGAGAAATTCACATGCCTGGCTTCCATGAATTAAATAAAATGTTGGTAACATCACCAATATTAGCATCACAATTATCCAAGGAGACAATGTTGCTCTATGTCGCTGCAACCAACAGAGTTGTAAGTGCAGTAATAGTGGTTGAACGTGAAGAAGGGGCAAATCAGTCCAAAGACCGGTGTATTACTTGAGCGAAGTGCTCTTTGTCTCGAAACAGAATTACCGGCATTATCAGAAGATGACATATGGGGTATATATGGCAGCAAAGAAGCTAAAACATTATTTTCAAGAACACCCAATCCGAGTAATATGCGAGGCACCTTTCTCGGATATATTGGGCAGCAAAGATGCCAGCGGCCGAGTCGCCAAATGGGCTATCGAACTGGCACCATACACTCTACAATATGATAGGTGAGATGCAATAAAATCTCAAGTTGTTGCAGATTTCTTTGTAGAATGGAGGAAATGCAGTATGAACCACCACTGCCAGATCTGAATTACTTGGAAATGCATTTTGATGGGTCCAAGACGAAAATGGGTCTGGGTGCCAGGATAGTGCTCACATCTCCAAAGAGGGATCAACTAAGGTATATGTTGCAGATTCATTTTGCTGCTTCTAACAATGTTGCCGAGTATGAAGCACTTGTCCATGGCATTAAAGTAGCCAAGGAAATTGGTATCAAAAGGATCATGTGTTTTGGCGATTCGGATTTGGTGATTCAGCAAGTGTCTGGACATTGGGATGCGCTGGACGCAAACATGGCATTATATTGTTTCCACGTGCAACAAATTTCGGGATATTTTGACGGTTGTGAATTTCATCACATTCCTAGAGCAGAAAATGAGGCAGCAGATGTATTATCCAAACTAGGATCATCTTGGCAAGCAATACCACCTAGCGTAGCGTTGGAGCATCTCAGGAAGCCATCGATCAAGCCGTCCCAGAGTCCGAATCAATCAGGGTCATCCCGGCGAGTCAGGAATCAGATGCAGTGCCAATGGACATCGACTCAGGGGTAAGTTCAAGTCTCTCGGGGACTGATCCGTTCAATTCAGGGATCGCCGAATCACACTCGAGGACTCCTCAGGTCATGTCGGCAGAGCATATGTCGGCGGAACAAATGGATATTGATGTTGAAGCAGACCCAGAACCACTAATACCAACATGGGCACATCCAATATTCAGCTATTTGAAAGATGGGACCTTGCTGAGTGATGAAACATTGGCAAGGCAAACAGCACGAAGAGCAAAAGCGTACACCATAATCAATAAGGAACTCTACAACCGAAGTGTCACAAGTGTACTGCAGCGTTGTATCAGCCCAGAGAAAGGCCACGAGATCTTATTGGATATCCATCAAGGAGAGTGTGGGCACCATGCGTCATCAAGAGCGTTGGTAGCCAAGGCATTTCGACATGGATTCTACTGGCCAAGCGCATTGGCACAAGTGCAAGAGTTAGTCGGAAGATGCAGTGGTTATCAACACTATGCGTCCAAGTCGCATTTACCGGCGTCTGAATTGAAGACTATACCAATCACTTGGCCTTTTGAAGTATGGTGCATAGATATGGTAGGACAATTCAAACCAGCAAGGGGAGGGATGACTCATATCTTGGTCATGATTGATAAGTTCACCAAGTGGATAGAAGTGAAACCAATCAAGAAATTGGACGGTAAAACAGCTGTCACATTCTTAAGGGATATAATCCTCAGATACGGTTACCCACACAGTGTGATCACTGACAATGGCACGAACTTTACCGAAGGAGCTTTTGCTCGCTTCTATGGGAAACACCGAATAAGACTCGATGTAGCATCAATCGCCCATCTAGAATCAAATGGACAAGTTGAACGGGCTAATGGCTTAGTTCTGTCAGGGATAAAACCCCGCTTAATGGAACCACTCCAGAGATCGCCTGGTTGTTGGATATAGGAACTACCCTCAGTACTGTGGAGCCTAAGAACAACTCCGAATCAGTTAACTGGTTATACGTCATTTTTCCTCGTATATGGGGCTGAAGCAGTCTTGCCTGCCAATATAGAATATGACTCGCCAAGGATAAGGCAATACTCGGAAGCCGAAGTAAAAGAGGCTCGAGAAGATGGAGTAGACTTACTCGAAGAAGCAAGGGAACTGGCATTATCCAGATCTGCTATATATCAACAAAATCTCCAACGCTACCATAGTCGGAAAGAGCAACCTCGTGTTTTTCGAGAAGGGGATTTGGTGCTCAGGCTGGTGCAACGCACATCAGGAATGTATAAGTTATCACCCCCATGGGAAGGTTTGTTCATTGTAAGCAAAGCATTGCACAATGATTCTTATTATCTCATAGATGCTCGTGAAGCGCAAAAGAACAAGGTGGACAGGTCAGGAGATGAGACCAAAAGGCCATGGAATGTGGAACTACTTCGTCCCTTCTATACTTAGGAGAAGCAATGCATGTATCACTCGAACTCTCATATGTCGGACGTGTGTGCCGGCTATGTGCTGATAATAAAATGGTATGATTCGAAAAACTGACTCGGGGACTACCCCTTAAGTTTTCCATCTCAATTATTTTATGCCAGCTGGCGTGATACCCGAAATTTATCTCGGAACAAGTACTTCTTACTCGGAAGAAATCAACTCTTCGACTATGCTGTTGTCCGAAAACACGGCTTCATGGCAAGCAAGAGAAAAAGATGTAAGACGGGTAAACACGAACACCGGATAAGTACAAAGGAGAAACGCGAGTCGGCTTTAGTTTTTTGCCTAACTCTCTGCAGGTCGCGTTATACTACGTGTCGAGTAATCTCGGCCAAGTGATCCAAGTTTCATACCCGTTAAGTATATCCTTAGTACTTTAAGACTCTAATGTCGAACACCGAAAAAGGTAGACAGGGGCCAAAGTCAAGGAAAGGTGACACGGAAAAATGAAACTCGGGGACTTGCCCTTGAGTAATAAACACTTAGAACATAACGCAAATGTATAAAGCCCATTAACAGGCGCAAGATCAAACTTAAAAGTGCAATGTATGTTACATATGTACCCGGCATACCGGGGATCTGATCAAAGTTCGAGTGTTTGTTAGCCTAAGGAGCAGAAGAACTCAGAGGAGCACTCTCGGAGCCAGGAGTGGTGCTTGGAGCATCGGCCGGGTGAGGGGCATCTGTGGCTGGGTCATCCGTATCATCTAACTCGGTTGCCTTGCTGTCGCGACCCTCTTCATCAGCAACTTCAACAAGCGGGTCGCCAAGATCAAGGAAGTTGGGCCCGTCGCACCAAGCGTGCACCATGGTGTACTCGATCATGGCATAAGCTCGCTCCTGGCGCTTCTTCATCAGCTCCGGATCGTTCAGCCATTTTCCACCCCCCCTTAAGCGAGCAAGAACATCAAGGTTGATGTCCTCGTACCATGAAAGCACAAAGGAGAGAGCCTTGTCCGCTACAGCTCGGCCGGCCGACTCACGCCATTGATCCAGCCAGTCCTCAATAAGGAGCAATCTTTCGGCAAGTGGCTCGATGAGTTCGGGCGCGTCTTCATTCGCCCAGAGCATGCGAAACGCATGAATATCCGATTTAAGAAGGTCCACTCCGCAAGACTTGAGAGTCTTGACCCGTTCCGACACCGCTTCCAGTAGCTCCTCCATGGACACCTCGCCGTCAGCCGGATCACCAGAGTCGGCCCTCACCTTCTTCATGGATCGGATGGCAAACATATTGGCCTTAGGAAAATTCTCTGCAAGCGAAAAGTGAAAGTTAGCAAAATAACAAGAGAAGATGGCAGAAGTCCAGAATGACTTTTGCAGTGTAAAAAGAGTAAGGACTCACTACTGAGAAAGAAGTTGATAGCGGCGAGCTTGTTGTGCCAAGTCTTGGTTTTGGTTTGGAGAGCGTCAAGGTTCAGATTTGCTGACTCAACCAATGACTCAGCCTCGTCGAGCAGCCTCTTGGTCTTCTCGGCGCTGGCGGCCTGCTGCTCATTCTTCTCGGCAAGCTCTTCCTTTAGCCCTTTCACCTCGGCCAAGTGATTCTGCTCCATCTCGTCCATCCGTTTCTTCAGCTGAGTCACCTCATCGCGCTCCTTCTGGAGTTCGGCTTGGTGCTTCTCTTCTTATTCAGAACAAATATTTGTCAGTACCAACAGAAAACTTTCAGCTATTCACTTAGGGAGGCAATAAATTTACTCTCGGCCTCGCTGATTCGCGAGTGAAGATCATTGATGGTAGACTGAGCAGTGGTTGTGGAACAAGAGCAAGAGAAAAATTTGAGAAAATGAACCAAGGAAAATTACACCGAATAGAAAAAGGAAGAGCAAAGATATTACCTTGGTCTTGGGTGTCAGTCTACAAATTCTCATACGTAAGTTCAAGCTTGAGATGCGCTAGGACAAGAGCTTGATGCACCTTGGTGCGCTCGTTATGCGTGAGCTGAACAAAGAGGATATACAATAAAGAAAGGTCACGTCAAGCAGCCGACTGAACCAAAAAGCTTAAGAGCTTACAGCCGAGTAAGTTCCTCACACGACAGTAACCTAGAGGGCTAGGGATTGAAGCTCTAACATGAGTTTGGCATAAAGAAATCAGAGAGCTTAAGAGCTTACAGCCGAGTAAGTTCCTTACTCGACAGTAACCTCGAGGGCTAGGGATCAAAGCTATAACATGCAAGTTTGGGATTCAAAGATTAAAGTGATTAGTGAGAGCTTACGGCCGAGTAAGTGCCTTACTCAATCGTAACCTCGGGGACTAGGTGATATGCATAAAGGAAATACTCAACAGTACAAAAGAGAAGAAGTTATTTTACCTCGTTCACTTCGTCGGCACGGGCCATCAAAGAAATGGCCTGCTGGGTCATGTCAGAGACGGCCTTGGAGCCCAGCTTCAGTTTCTTGCCGGCACGGGTGATGACCTCCTGCTCGCCAGCTACATTCCATGCCACGGCGTAAGGCTCAGCCGAACCTAGGCTCTTGCCACTAAGCGTTCGAGTGAGAACCTGACCCGTTTTTAGGGTGATTCCCACATTGGCACGAGTGACTGCGGCGCTAGCATGGAAGCTAACAGCCTTAGAGCCATCACCTGACCTGGCAGCTGCAGATTCGCCCCCCTTACCCATTGAGGCAATCATGGTCGCCAGCGTCGGAGGCTGGATCTGGGGAGCAGAACCCGGAGCACAGACCAGAGTTGTCTGCTTAGAGGAGGTAGATTTGCCGGATGTAGGGCAAGCAGAACCAGTAGCCTTGGGCTGGGTCTGGCCCTTTGATAGAACTGGAGAGCGAGCAGGAGGATTTGGAGAAGATCCCGGAGCCGGCTGACTGGGCTCAGCGGTTTTGCTGGATCCAAGATCAGGAAGTTGTTCATTCACACCAGCCTGAGGGCCGATGCCAGAGGAACTGGTGGCGGAAGGTTTCTCGGCACCAGAGTCACGGGCACCAAGATCAGGAAGTTTCTCCTGGCCAGCGCCAGGGGCGTCAGCTGAATGACCCACTAGGTCTGACTAACACTAAGAGGCGTGAGCCTCAACAGTGGGAGCCTCGACCCGGATGGGACTCGGCACCGCCGAGTCAGCTGGAGGAGGCGCAGACCTTAGCAGCGAGGCAATGCTAGAAGCAGCCTGGTTTGCCGACAAAGGTGCGGCACTGAAAACAACAAGACATATATAAGAAAACGTCAATGACGAAAGAGAAAAGAATAGAAAGGGCAAAGTACAAGAAATAACCCGGTGACGACCGGGTCCCAGACGGCTCGGCGCCCGGCATCTTGACGAGTCTCGGCCAGGCTGGCAGCAGCAGAGGCAGCAGGAGCTGCCGGAGTGATCTTTCTCTTCTTGGCCGGCTGGGTGCTGGAGGAAGCTCCGCGTCGCTTCGGCTTGGCGACGGAGATCTTACCGGCTCCACCCACGGCAAGAGGAGGAGTGTCATGTACCTGGCCAGCTGCATAAGTAAATAACGGGCTTACCCGGATAAGCTGGGAGATTAAGGTCACAAGGCATATACCTCCAAAATCGTACAATCATCATCCTCATCATCGTCAGACCAATCTTGTAAGGGATTGCGAGATTGACTCTTACCCGAAGCTAAAGTAGCCGCAATGTGCGGAATAGGCATGAAGCACTCCAGGTCATACTCGACCTCATCCGAGTCGGAGCGATCCCCGTTATAACCAGTAGGAGGGACAGTACTGTCATCAACCTGGTGAAGGAGATTCTGCGGAGGACAAACAGAATGAGAAACTAAAATACTAAACTAAGAGTGGCAAAAGAGCTAAAGCCTACTCGGCGAGAAAGTAATTTGGAAAACTTACCCACGGGACAGGCCTGACCCGGCTAAACGGTGGGCAACTCCAAGCCCAGTCATCCGCCAAGTTCAGTTTGAAGACTGAGCTTACTCGG
This sequence comes from Avena sativa, assembly GCA_916181665.1. Lineage (NCBI taxonomy): Eukaryota > Viridiplantae > Streptophyta > Magnoliopsida > Poales > Poaceae > Avena > Avena sativa. The sequence goes on along the minus strand of OV702295.1, from coordinate 311,924,308 downwards.
CGGGCGATGGAGTCATGGGTGAACTCCTTAGTGGAGTGTCGAGTGGGATCGTGAGAGCCACTCATGAAGCACATCTTGTGGCTCCTCGCTTGGATGGGGCTTACCCGGCGTGAGACGAAGGTGCACATGAGGTCAGAGTCGGCAAGATGAAAGTTTTCATCCGGCGACAACAACCTTTCCAAGATCGCGTTAGCCTCGTTTACCGCAGCGTCTTGGTCACGCGGGTCAAGCTGCCAATGCTTCTTGTTGGGGACCTCATCCGAGAAAGGGGGAGCCGGATGTTATTGGTGGATCCGCTGTTCTTGACATAGAAAAAGGTTCTATGCCACTTTTTGCAAGAATCAAGCCTAGCAACCCGAGGAAAGATGGAGTCTCTCTTGGGCGTGATGCTAGCAGCACCGCACCGAGTCGGCTTTTTCTCGGCACGAGGAGCACCAGGCTGGGGAACAACCTGAACCCTAAATCAAAAATACTTGGCTCACAGAAGAACCGTAGGCCTCGCAAGAAGAGATGAAGCAAGAAAGAGAGCCAATCGCATTGGCAAGAAGATGGTGGGTCTGCAGATGGAAGGTGGAAAGGAACAAGGAGAAGAAGGTGCTCACAGGAAGAGCGAAACCGCGTTCAAAATGAGAAAGGAAAACCACCCGCTCGTTAGCTTGGGGTTTGGGAGAAATCTCACCGGTGGGGAGACGGCAATCCACTTGCAGTGGAATCGTTTTGTGGAGCGGAGCCACTCCACTTCCTCGATGGAGACCTCCGAGCCTTCCCAGCCGCCGCGCTCGCCGGCGGGAATCTTCTGCTCCTCAGCACCATCGGCGCCGTCGCGAGCATCCATGAGATCAGCAGGTTCAGTCTCCTCCGTGGTTAGAAAAGGCTTGGAACAGCGAGGACCCATGGTGGAATGGAAAGAAGAAAGGGGTGATTGCAACACAAGGACAGGAGGAAGAGGAAACCGCAAAGTGGGCAGTTTGATTTTGCGGGCGCGAGGAAGAGGAAAGGGCAAGGGAAACCTGAACGGGCTTGGGGGTAGTGGAAACCCCAACCCCTACTTAAGGACAGTAAAAACCCCGGTAGTGGGATCTATTTGTGCCGTGCGGCCAGCGTGTGGCCGTGTATCTGGCCGGGAAAGCCAATCAGCAAGTGCCACGTAGCCAAGGATACACGAAAAATCCCGTGCCACGTCATGACTAGAAGGACAAGAGGCGCAGGTCGATGGGACTGCCACGGTGACGGGGAATAACTGCGCAGCCGTCACTGTGCTGCCAGAGCTTGGAACAAAAATTGAGGCAAGTAATCATGATTATCAGCTGTCAGTGACTGAAGCGCGCCGAAAATGACTCGGAATTGGCCAAAATAACTCGGCTCGAGGCAAGAATGATCCAAGAAGTCAAAGTGTCGACCCAGAAATTGTCAGACTGACTCGGCAAGGTGCGAAATTGCGACAGATAAAGACAAAAACTAAGTTCCACTCACACAAAAGGAACCTGGAGACACCTAACAGCTTGAACTGCTAGACCTCAGCAGCTTCGGGGACTAATGTCGGGGGGATAACCCCCGGTAGGGTCACGAGAGGGGAAACATAGCGCAGCTGGGTTGGCTCCGAGTAAAGAAAGAACCAGGCCGGGCAAGAACGGCCGGGTAAGATAAGCATAAAAGCCAGCATACGAACTATGTCGGCCCGCATAGGACAAAGTTGTAACCCTTGCAGGAACGGACGAGCCGATTCGACCGAGGAAGGGCCGAGTCAAGAAGGACGTGTGGCACCTTTCCGAGTAATGTTCAGGAGGGACCATGGTAAAGCATGGTCAAAAGAGAAGGGCGACGCCGGGTGACACAAAAGGAGCCGGGTGACGCCCAAAGTATACGCTGACATGCAAAGTAACAGCATGACGCCAAAAGGAACAAGAAGCAGCGTACCAGAAGACCGCTAGCTATCAAGCTTTATGGACCGGGCCTTTGGGATTAGGGCAAGCCCATGACCGGGCCCACATTGTAGGGACCAAGATCCAAATAGTAAACCCTAGAACCCAAGGGGGTATTAGCTAGCTAGCACTGCCTATATAAGGGAGGGCATAGCAGTAGTAGAAGGAGGTTGGACCAAGTAGAGAACTAGTGCGGTGAACTCTAGCTTATACAGCTCAAGGAGCACTTGTAATCTTCGGGGTATCAATCGAATTGCTAAGTCTGGAGAGTTCTTCTTGTTCTTCGTGCATGGCTCGACCGTGCACTCCCTCCCCAGTGACCACAAGCACCCATTCGGCCCCCAACTTAAGCCTACCCATGGCATCTGCCGTGCCACCACCACGACACGGCTGATCCTCCTTGCTCCAGGTGATCGCTTTATCGGACCAGTGCAGGTACTGGGGGACGGGTGGGACGATTGTGTTCACCTCCGCCTCACGTCTCCGCTTGGCATGCTTCATTTCTGGTTCTGCCAAGAATATGTGGTAGTTACCCACCTGCCGCGGGTAACCGTCTTCGTCATCCTCGCGGCGGTTGCGTTGTTTTTTGTTATCCGGTGGGCCTCCGGCTGGCGGTGGAAGTGGTGGTGGGAGTCCACCGGCTTTGGCCATTTTCTTTGTCCAGCTGCATTGGTGCGTCGTGTGGTTCACGGGCTTGTTGCCGCTGCTGTGAAACTTGCACGGCCTGTCAAGCATGGACTCCATGGTGTACTTAGGCCGAGGCGACCTGTCATCTGGCCTCTGCCTCCGACTGCCTCCTGCAGCCGGATCCTCATGCACCGTGGCTACCTGTTTGGTACCGTACCAACTATCCGGATGGTCATCTTTCCTTTTGACGTGGCGATTGTCGTGGTCGTGCCACCTGGGATGATGGTCGCCCGACTGGCGACACTCCGCCTGCTCGTCCATGACGATTTGACCCTGGTCGTCCACCACGATGGGATTCTTCATTGACGCGTCTGCGGTGGCGTACTTGTCTGCGATGGCCATGACCCGAGCCTTGGTTTGCGGGTCTGCCCGGCTGAGTTTATTCTTCAGCATGGTACCGTCTCGGCAACCGTTGGTGAAGAAGTCTATCGCCTGGTGCTCACGCACCCCTTCACACAAATTGTGCATGCTTGTCCACCGGGTGAGGTAGGCACGATCCGACTCATCCTTGCCCTGTATGCAGAGGGCGAGCTCACGAGGCCAACCCGGTCGCTTGTATGTTCTGGTGAAGTTACGGATGAACGCCTCTTCGAAGTCCAGCCACACGTTGATGCTGTTATTGGGGAGGCTGTTGAGCCATGTCCTTGCCGAGTCGACGAGCATGAGGGGGATGTAGAGGACGGCCAAGCAGAGGTTGCCATTGGTGATTCCCACCGCGGTGGTGTAATCGACCAACCAATCTTCAGGCTTGACGGTCCCGTTGTACTTTGGCGTGTCACTTGGGAGCGAAAATCCTTTTGGAAACGGCTCGTTCCGGATGCGCAGGCCAAAACACTTTGGGCCAACCGGACTTTCCTCCTCCAAAGTGCGTGACTGCACCAAGAGGTCGATGCGCTCCCGCGTGTCAGCCGGTTCTCGGGGCCCGAGCCAACCCTTCAAGCACGACGCAGGCGCGTCCTTGTTCGCGTTTGCTTCCTCCTCCGGTGCTCGCGCCTTTTTCCCCTGGGAGGCTCCGCCTGCGCGACTGACGCTGGAGGCAGTGGAGTCCCGGTTGTGGCGACCACGGTTGCTAGATTCGCCACGCGGGCGACTATTTTGCCCAACCCCTCCTGGAGAAGAGGCTTGTTGATGTTTGCTTCCTCCATGCGCCGTCTGGTCTGCGCCTTTGCGGACGACGATGTCGCGAGAGTTGCCCACCTGGTTGGGGAAGCCCTCGGCTTGCTTCTTGTTAGCAGTGGCCACGAGGAGCTCCACACGCTCCTGCTGGCGATGAAGCTCCTCGCCCTCCAGGTGCTTCAATTCCGCGGCCGCCGCCTCGGCTGCCCTCATGTTCTTGGCGGGCGTGTTGTAGACGGGCTGCGCCACACATGCATGTGAGTCGGCGGCGCGGTCTAGTTCCGACGCCAGATCGCACCCTCGGTGCTGGATCTTCCTGGCGAAGCCATGAGCGGCATTGTACTCATGCATGGTGGCGTTCAGCCGATGCTGGTTAGCCGCGACCTTGGTGGCTTCCTCCAGGAGCTTTTGGCGTGTAGCTTCGAGCGCTGCCGCCGCTGGATCCATCTCGACGACGACCGGAGCATGCAAATGCTGGATGGAGGCGGTGAGTGGGTCTTGCTCCTGATCAAGCGCGGAGTTTTCTCCTCCTGCCCGACGCTCTTGAGGCTGCCGATGGTTTTCACGAGCGTTCACCATCATGACTTCGACGCAAATCCTCCCTGCGGCCGGGAAGCGGGCGAGGGGCATGTCGAGGACGGGGGTGACAACGGTGGGAAAACCCTCAGCGACAGTGGCGACGTAGACGTGGACGTCTCCAAAATGCATGATGGAGCCGCCGGCGGGGAAGGTGTTCCCAGTGAAGCATGCCGCGTTGTCGATGACGCAGTCGAGGGCACCGAGCGTGAGAACGAGGCCAGAGGCCACGCGTTCACCGGCGATGAGCGGAAGTCCCGTGCGGAAGCACTGTGCCCCATGGTGGGCGCCAACTGTCATGGTGTGGAACACGGCAGAGCCATTGGGGATGGAAAAGAAGGGACACACGAATGCATTCGGTGGCTCACGCAACGGGTTGGGCACAGTGCACTTCAAACACAGGGACGTACCCAGGTTCGGGGCCCTCTTGGCGAGGTAACACCCCTACTCCTGCAAGATGAACTATGTATGGGAGCTAGATGCTCAGTACAGATGCTCCTTGAGCTGTTTCCTTAGCCACTATCGATGGATAGAGGAAGATGGGAGCTAGATCCTAACACTTCTATCCTTCTCCTGTTGCCTCTTGTCTCTACCTAGAACCCTGGATCTTCCCTCCCATATATACTGGTTTGGGGGGCAGATTACATTTTGGGTCCTAGGCTGCAGGGCAAAGCCGGTGGGCCAGTACCCAGTCTGCCCTTCTTTTAGCGACACCCTTCTCATTAGTGGTCATCCGGGCTTCCTTTGGGGAGTCACCCCTGCTTTAACGGTCACCCGGACTGCTTTTGCCGGTCCACCCGACCGTCTCGCTTTATCTTCGTCGGGTAGCGCTGGGCATGACGGCATGCCAGCTTCCTTGATGACGAGGGAGAGCTAGAAGCGTACCCCGCACGGAGCGTCAGTCCTTTCATTCTCTCCATCGAATCCGAGGTGAGCCGGGTGGGAACAGCCACCCGGCCGGTTCTTCTGGCCACCGACTAGACGGGCCAGCCGGGAAGGTTACAAGCCCAGCCGGGCTTGCTTGCCAGATGGTTAGAGTTGTATTTCTTGGAGGCCAGGCGTCCTGCATCTTCTGGAGCCGGCTTACTTATGCCTGGCTTTCCCCACCCGGGGGTTATCCCCCCGACAATAGAACTCTCTTGGTTGGCTAGAAACTCCTTAATCAACTTGTGATTGTGTAGCTCAGCACTTGGCCAACATGATCCCACCCAGTTGATACATGCAAGTAAGAGAGTTCTATGCCAAGCCCTGACAAAAACTTGTGGCATATGTGGGCCCATGGCAGCATTGCATGGGATGTAGACCTATCTAATATGTCTAGAAACACCTTCATCAACTTGTGGTTGCATGACTCATCACTTGGAAAACATGATCCTACCTAGTTGATACATATAAGTATAAGAGTGATATGCCAAGACATGATGAGACACTTTGTGGCAAATGTGGTCCCATGGAACTATTGCATGGGCTATAGACCTCTCTAGGTTGGCTTGAAAATCCTTCATCAGCTTGTGGTTGTGTGGCTCAGCACTTGGCCTCCTAGTCTATATATCTAAGTATGAGAGTGCTATGCCAAGCCATAACACACACTTGTGGCACATTAGGGGCACATGCCAACATTGCATGGGATGTAATCCAATCTAATATGTCTACAAACACCTTCATCAACTTGTGGTTGTATGAGTCATCACTTGGATAGCATGATCCTCCCTAGTTGATATATCTAGGTAAAAGACTGTTATGCCAAGACATGATGAAAGACTTTGTGGCAAATGTGGTCTCATGCCAATATTGCATGGGCTATAGACCTCTCTAGGTTGGGTTGAATGTACTTCATCAACTTGTGGTTGTGTGGATCAGCACTTGGCCACCTAGTTGATACATCTAGGTATGAGAGTGCTATGCCAAACCATGACACACACTTGTGGCAGATGTGGTCACATGCCAACATTGCATGGGATGTAGACCTATCTAAGCTGTCTAGAAACTCGTTCATTAACTTGTGGTTGCATGAGTCATCAATTGGATAACATGATCTGTCGTGGTAAAGCCGACGAGTACGCCATGGAGGGTCCTCACAGTGCATGTTTAGATACGTGGGGGAAGGCGGACGGTTGACGGGTACAAGGTAACACAGCTTACCCAGGTTCAGATCCCACGACGGTGGCGGAATCCTACTCCTTCTATAAATCACTATAAGGGCAATACTCCAAGTTATAGCGATTGGTTCGCTGTGCGAGGTTGTCTGAAGTTGTCTATGATCATGCCCTAAAGACTCCCATAGGCCCAACTTATATAGTCGCCAGGTCCTAGGGTTACAGGGAAAAGTCCTTAGCCGGACAAGTTATAGAGTCCTACACTGTCTATTACTAGTGTTGTGTGTCTTGTACTCCAAGTCTCCGGGTACGTCGGTGACTCCAACCGTAGCCTTCCTTTATCCGGCATGGGCCTCCCTTCTGGATCCATCTAACTGGGCCGCCCACCAGGCCATAGGTCGTGCTACCGACTGTGGGCCACCCGGGTTAGCCGGATTAGAGACATGCTATAAGGATACCCATATAGCATATCCCCAACAGTAGCCCCCGGAGAACTCCGAGATCTTGCGTCGTCTTGCCTCTTCATGTTGAATGCTTTGTCTAGATGGATGTCGGCAAATCGTCAAGCAATATCTTGTAGTCCTCCCAAAGAACCCTGCAAGGTTTTCTCCGTCTTCAACTTGTAAGTCGGAGAAATGCTGAATCTTCCATCGTACTCTTCCGTTGCCGGACTGTATCCGTCCATGCCGGGATCTTCCGATGTGATGGCTCATCTGCCTATGTCAGCTAGGGTGACGTAGGGATAGGTCAGCGATGCCTCGTAACTCACACATGCAAAGAACGCAATCATGTCTGATTTTCCCACGCGAGCGATACGAACCGTTGGCGGCGATAGTTGGGGACGTGGCGAAATTTTCGCGCACGTTCACGAACACGTCGTCTACGCGACAACCGTCCGATTAAGCTGCACGAATCTTGATGCTGGAGATGATAAATAGTAACTGTGGTGGAACTTTTTACTTTTCACCTCATTCTCTCCTCGCATCGTCTTCTTCCTCTAGCGCGTGCCACCTCGAGCTCTACGTGAAATCTTCGCGAAAAACCCTAGATCCAATTCGCACTAGTCACCTCCAAACTCACTCCATGGCCAGCAGCAGCACTACCCCTTCCATGGTGGCGTCGAGCGAAGCCGCGGTGAAGCCGGCGAGCTCTGTCGTCGTGCCCCCAGAGGGCTTGGTCATCCCTGTCTCAGTGGTGGTTGAGTCCACCGGCGGCAACCATAATCCAGCAGCGCTGGAGCCACTGGAGGAGGAGCTTGACTCGCACAAGGGTGATTGGTGCGGTTCAGACATCACAAACCGCGACATCTAGGAGCTGATTGTTTAGGGCTACCTCCCTGCGACGGAGGGGCTCGCCTGGCGGGCGGCACCGGCCGGCGAGGTGACACCTTCTCCCCAAGCCAGAGAAAAGGTGTACCTCAAAGCGCAACTGGTACGCGGCGTCTCCCTGCCCATCTCTAACTTCTTCCTCTCCGTCTTGAACCACTATAGAGTCCAGCCCCAAAACCTTTCCCCCAATAGCATCCTAGCACTTAGCAATTATGTGGTGCTCTGCGAGGGTTACTTAGGGATAAGGCCTAGGCTAGATCTCTTTGTGTACTTCTTCACCGTCAAGCGTGAAACCAGAGCTAGCAAGGATGAACTTAGGAACTGTGGCACCATAAGCTTCAAGATCCGTCCTGGCCGGCGGTTCCCCGACATCGCCGGCCATGAGTCCTGCAAGAACTGGCAGCATACCTACTTCTACGGCCTAGATATCCATCTGGCTAACTGAGAAGTCACGTACCTGGACTTCGTCGATGGAGCCGCCGCCAAAACCTCGTCATGGAGATCCCAGGCCTACCTTCCCTCCGACCTCGATGCTTCCCGTGCCATAAGGCAGATAGAGTGGTTCGTAGGGACAGGTTTGACCGTCTTGGACCTAGCCATGTGCTGGTTCATCAGGCGAATCCAACCTCTGCAGCACCGCGTGAAGTTAATGCACGAGTATACCAGCGATAGAAGGGGTAGCCTCCGCATCTCCGTGGACAATTTCTCGAGCGACTCTGTCAAGCTCCGTCTTAAGGACATCGTCAAGGTGAAGGACAAGAAGCGTGGCTTCGCCATCACCTACGACATATTCGTAGACGGCAAGTGCCCAAAGGTAACTTGTTTATTTTCCGTGTATGACATATACTCCAGTTCTTCCGTCTAGCAACTGCCATCTCATCTAACATGGTGGTTCTTCACTTAACAACTTTGCGACATAGATGAGGACAGCATGGCTCCCAAAATCTATGGACTAAAGATGAAGGAAGTCACCGTCGTGTCCGACGACGATGCTCTGGTGGCGCGAAAGCGTAAGAGCTCCACCTCTGACATTGCCGATGGAGGCAAGAAGAAGAAGACGGAGGGTGGAGCCTCCAAAAAGACTACCGCCGCCCTGGAGGCGGAGAAAAGAAAAACCATCAGGATCCCTTTTGCCAAAGCACCCCCACTTGTGTAAGCTTCTTTTCTTCCAACATTGTCTATTTATCTGTCTTGCTCCTATACTTATGCACTTTGCACGTTTTAGGAAGAAAGCCACGACCAGCCTGAAGAAGACCTCCAAAACATTGGGGGCTTCTAAAACCATTAAGGACATGCTGCATCGCGATGCATCTCCCGCCATCGCCCCTTTCACTCCCTCTGTCAAGCCGTCATCCGCCCCGACAAGCTCACAAGCTAAGGAGGCATCTGGCCCTTCCGCCATGGAAGTGGACTCAGGTGCCTCTACCGATGTCGCTGTTGTCGGTGAGCAGTCGTCGCAGGAGAGTGCTGCCCACAAAATGGCTGAAGCTCCGGCTAACGATGCCATCGGTAGCGGTAAGGCGATGGTGGAAGCTGGTACTTCTGCCGAAGGCGGCGCCCTTGGCCCCTAGAAACCCATAGAGTTCCCGAAGATAGTCTACCCGACACTTACGCCGGGTAGCATTTGCCTTTTTCATTTCATGAGTATCCCACTGTAGCCCCCGAGGATGTAGATGGAAAACCATAGGTCTTTGCGTCTAGATGCTCTAAAAGTGACTAAGCTAGAAAACTTCACACTGTAGCCCCCAAGCATTTAGGTGGAATGAATTATTCCGGCTAGATGCTTTGAGAGTAGCATACGTAGTGTTTATAAATTTCAATACTATAGCCCCCAAGCCTCTAGTTGTAACTGAATTAGTTCCGACTAGATGCTTAAAGAAAATCTAAGCATATATCCGAGTTAAAAAACTTTATACTGTAGCCCCCAAGCCTCTAGTTGTAACTGAATTAGTTCCGACTAGATGCTTAAAGAAAAGCTAAGCATATTGCTAAGTCAAAAAAACTATCGTTGTAGCCCCCGAGCGTCTAGGTGGAAAATTTCCGGCTAGATGCTCCTAGAAGACCAAACAACCTTTAATATTTTCCTTGTTTCCACAGAACGAGAATGCTCGGAGGGGCATGGCCAACGACAAGTATCAGAAGATGCGTGCAAACTTGGAAGCTGAAAAGTGTAAAACTGTCTTCTTGAAGGAACAGATCACAAAGAGCAAGTGTCTGTTTTCTTTTTCGCATTCCGACTTGGTTTTGTGCCCATATTCTCCGAATACTCACTGTGTACTTTAATTTCTCCGAATTTGTAGAATATTTTGCCAAGGCCAAGGACATTGTCGAGCAATCGAAGCACATTCAGAAGCTGGATAGCGAGAACAAAATCCTTAAGGAGGAGAGGAAGGACATGTTGAAAATGCATGAGGAGTCAATGAAGGTCCTACAGGACTCCGCCTCCGAGGAGATCAACCGCTTGAAGGAGGAGATCTCGATCTTAAGAGATCAGAAGAAAGCCGCCGATGAGCAGAATGAGCGCCATCATGAGGCGTATAAGCTCCTCCAACAAGAACGGGACTCCTTGGCGGATACCCTTTGGCAAGCTGAGACCATAATCTTCAGTAAGTTTTCTCCGCCTTGGATTCATATAGTATGGATACTTTAACTTTTGAACTCATGTGCTCCTTGTCGGAATTTGCAGCTCCTATGGGTTTAACCTGTTCGCCTCCTCTAGCCAAGGAATGCATGGTTCTTGCCGGCAACTTCATCAACACCGCCATCGCGCAAGCAAAAGAGATCGCCAAGCCCCTCCAAATCAACATCAAGGCATCAAACTCTATGGCGAAGTACTCGAAGATCTTGTGCCGAGCCCCCGAGCGTATCACAAGCTGTAAAGTTTCATGTGCACGGGCTGGCGCAAGGATGGCGCTGTCAATGGTGAAGGCACACTATGAAGATGTAGACATTGACACGATGACCTCTGGCATTCCCGGCGTGGATGACAATGGCAAGGCGATTAATCATGATTCCATCTTGTCGTCACTCGCGGGCTATGACACCAGAGTTGCCGAGTTAGTCGATGTCAACGTCTTCGTGCTGAGGAATACCATCGATGATGGCAACCAAAGCTCCTCCGAGTCTCTTCACACCGCCGACTTCGAGGGTGGTTCTCCTGCTGCTGATGACGCTGCTTCCAAGTCGCCTGCACCAAAGGAATGAAAAACTTGTAATATTTGTTTCACCTTTGGTGCGTATGCGTAAAAAACTATGTATTTAACTTAAGATGGAAAACAATGTTGTATGTCCTGCTACTTAAGAATTAGTTTCCAGCATGTATATATTGTTTAAGCAAGTGCTGGTTGATCCATTACTTTGGTTCTTATGCTTGACCTTTCCATGAGTCGGAAGACTCTTTGTCGGAACCATGCACTCAAGTGATGATGCCCAATGGCACCGTCAATAACCTAAGCACAAAATCGCCAACAATAAGTGCCGAAAGTCACTACTCTAGAATCCACATAAAAATGACAAAGAACGTGTAGACCAGAAAACTTAAGCTAACGCCCGTAGGCGGAATTTTCACAAGTGCAATCGCAAAACTTGTGCGTAAAGGTTTTACATGATCTAAAAATGAACACTAAAGGAGGTAAAAGACTCAGAAATATGAGTAAACTAGAGAGCTTTATTTCATTGATCATATAAGAGATATACAATTAGATAAAAAATGCTAAGTGTAAAAAGGACGTAGTTGTGCTATGTTCCATGGCCGATCAAGCTTTGGGTAGTCATCATCCGGGTCACGTCGCTTACGCTTATGATCCTCGTTGGGTATATCCTTCAGTTCACGATTGTCAACGAGGTAGTAAGACCCATTGAGTAGCGCCTTGCTTATGATGAACGGTCCTTCCCATGGCAGGGATAACTTGTGTGACTTCTTCTGCTTAAATCAGAGCACCAAATCCCCCTCTTTAAACGATCGATGCCAGACGCGGCGACTATGGTAGCTGCGTAGCTTCTGCTGGTAGATGGCGGATCTTTGGCATGCCAAAACACGCTCCTCCTCAAGAAGGTTCACATCTAGGCGACTGGATTCTTCAGCGTCATCTTCGTCGTAGGCAGCAACTCTTGGTGCATCGTGAAGTATGTCGGAAGGTAGGATGGCTTCTGCTCCATATACCATGAAATAAGGGGTGTAGCCGGTGGATCTGTTGGGTGTGGTTCATAAACTCCACGGCACAGATGGCAATTCTTCCGCCCAGGCTCCAGCTGCTCTATGTAGTGGTGCCTCAAGACATGGCTTGATCCCCTGCAGAATTAATCCATTGGCTCGCTCAACCTGACCATTGGATTGTGGGTGTGCCACAGATGCAAGGTCAAGTCGGATGCCCTTCTCCCAACAATAAGCCTCCACTTCTCCGAGTGACAAGTTGCTGCCGTTGTCGGTGATAATGCTGTGTGGGAGACCAAATCTCACCACTAAATCCCGGACAAACCTGAGGGCAGTTGCCCCATCAAGCTTTCTAATGGGTTTAGCTTCTATCCATTTAGTGAATTTATCAACTGCTACTAGCAGATGTGTAAACCCACATGGTGTTGTTTGCAACGGTCCCACCATGTCTAGCCCCCAGACTGCAAACGGCCAAGTTATTGGTATTGTTCGCAATTCTTCAGCAGGAACATGTGGTTGTCGGCATAATACTGGCATCCCATGCATGTCCCAACCAGCTTGTCGGCGTCCGCCTTTGCGGTCAGCCAGTAGAATCCTTGCCGGAAGGCTTTCGTGACCAACGATCGAGGAGCGGCGTGATGCCCGCAATCTCCGAGATGTATTTCGCATAGGATTTCCACACCTTCTAGCTGGGAAACACACATTAGGTATACACCAGTAGTGCTACTTTTGTAGAGTTGTCCATTGATTATGGTATAACCCTTTGCTCGTCGTACTATTTGCTGTCTTTCGACCTCGTCGTCAGGCAAAGTTCCGTGTTCGAGATATTCCATGAACGGTTTTGTCCAAGCCGGAGGGACCTTTGTCACCAAGTTGACGAAAGAGTCAGCTCTGTCCGGGTTATCGATGTCGGCTCCCTTCACGGATGGTGTGCGCAGATGCTCTAGGAAAACTCCTGGCGGAATTCGTTTGCACCCTGATCCAACCTTAGACAGCAGATCAGCCGCCTCATTTTGCTCCCTAGGAACATACTTGACTTCGTATCCCAAGAAGCTCTTGGCTATCTCGTCCACTTGGTCTCGATATGCCGCCATCATAGGGTTCCGCGCATTCCAGGTGCCAGCCACCTGCTGGGCAACCAAGTCAGAATCTCCACAGCAAACTATGCGCTTGATGCCAATATCCTTGGCTACACGTAGTCCGTGAATGAGTGCTTCATACTCCGCCATGTTGTTTGTAGCCTTGAAGTGGATCTGCAGAACATAGTGTAGCTTGTCTCCTGTTGGTGACTGTAGCAATACACCAGCCCCCGAGCCATTGAGAAAATTTGATCCGTCAAAGTGCATCACCCAGTACTCTGGTTCCGGCAATGTAGTAGCATCTGGAATCTCCGTCCAATCTGCAACAAAATCCGCCAGGGCTTGTGACTTGATAGCGTCGCGTCTCTTGTAGGTGATCTCGAAGGCGGCAAGTTCAATGCCCCACTTCACGACCCTTCCTATAGCGTCACTATTGTTGATGATGTCGGACAGTGGAGTCTTGCTCACCACTGTGATTGGATACTCGTGAAAGTAATGCCTCAGCTTCCGAGAAGCAAGGAATACTACATAAGCTATCTTTTGGTAGTGCGGGTAACGCTGCTTGGACTCTGTCAAGACCTCGCTTACATAGTAAATTGGTCGTTGAACTCCGTGTTTGTAGCCTGGTTCCTTCCGCTCTACCACGACGACGATGCTGATTACTGGTTGGTTTCCGCCATGTAAATTAACAGGGGCTCTCCAGGTTAGGGCGTTGCAAGGATGGGCGCTGAGGAAAGAATCTCCTTGAGCTGCTTCAATGTTGCATCTGCTTCGTCCGTCCATGTGAATTTGTCCGCCTTCTTCAGCAACTTGTATAGCGGCATAGCCTTCTCTCCAAGTCGGCTGACGAACCGACTAACTGCTGCGACACAACCTGTTAGTCGTTGAATGTCCTTTAGGCATGTCGGGCGATTTATGTTTAAGATAGCCTTGATTTTCTCCGGGTTGACCTCGATTCCACGCTGGGAAACGATGAAACCCAACAATTTGCCGGCTGGAACCCCGAAGACACACTTCTTAGGGTTAAGCATCATGTTGTATTTCCGGAGATTATCAAAGGTTTCTTTTAAGTCGGAGATTAAGTCATTTGACGTTCCGACCAATTTGGTCATGAAGGCAACGTTGCATTGTCCGCTAGTATGTAGCACCTGCGTTTTTCAAGCCCAAAGGGCATCGTAACATAGCAAAACGTGTCGTATGGGGTAGTGAACAAAGTTGCCAATTGGTCTGACTTCCTCATCTTGATCTGGTGGTATCCTGAGTATGCATTCATAAAACACAAAAGTTCCAAGCTAGCCGTCGAGTCAATGACTTGGTCAATGCGAGGCAAAGCAAACGGATCTTTGGGACACGCTTTGTTCAAGCTAGTGTAATCAACGCACATTCTTAATTCATTGGTTCCCTTTTTGGGGACAAGTACAGAATTGGCCACCCATTGGGTGTGAAGGACTTCTCGGATAAAACTAGCCTTAAGTAACCTAGCTATCTCTTTGCCAATGGCACGTCTCTTCTCATCTCCAAAGCGTCGTAGAGGTTGCCTCACTGGTTTGGATTTTGGGTCAATGTTTAAGCTGTGCTCGGCAAGTTCCCTAGGTACACCTTTCATGTCGGCAGGTTGCCAGGCAAAGATGTCCCTATTCTCACGGAGGAACTCGACGAGCATGCTTTCCTATTTGGGATCCAGCTTCGTCCCAATGGCGGTGGTCTTGGAGGCATCGCCTACCACAAGTTCCACCAGCTTGGTCTCGATGGCGGCCTTGAATGCAGGAGCGGAGTCGGAGATCTGCTTCTTTGACTCGGGCATCTCTGAGTCATCGACCATGCTCTAGATATCTTTGAATTCTTCGCTGTAGAGGATAGCTTCCGCGAAGGCTGCTTCGTTAATCTCGTAGTCCCTTGCCTTGGTAAAGCTTCCGGATACGGTGATGACACCGTTTGGTCTGGGTATCTTGAGTTTGTTGTAGACGAAGCATGGCTTGGCCATGAACGTGTGGAATATGTCGCGACCAAATATGACATGGTACACGCTCTTGAAGGGGACCACCTCAAAGGTCATGCGTTCTTGGCGGTAATTATTAACATCACCAAAAGTGACCTGAAGTGTGATGCACCCAAGGGACCGAGCCTCCCGACCAGGAACTACGCCGTGGAAGATGGTGTTGGTATGCCTTAGGTTTGCCTCTGTCATGTTCATCTTCTGTAGTGTATCCAGGTACATGATGTTGATGTTGCTTCCACTATCCACCATGCATTTGGTGAACTCCACGCCGTCAATCAAGGAGTTGATGACCATGGTGTATTGGTTCTCCATAGGAATAAGGTCTGGGTGGTCCGTCCTGTCCCAAGTTATTGGAACCTCCGACCAGCGCAGGTACTAGGGAACTGGGGGTAGAGTAGCCATCAAGACCCTTAGAGAGGTATTTTGTTGTTGGACGGTGGGGGTGCCAAGGAAAGTGTGGTAGACTAGTGCCTTCTTCGCGAAGGGGTTCTTTCCCTCGTCGTCTCTCTTGGCGGCGTGCTTGGGGTCAACATCCTTGTCCATGTCAGTTGAATCCTTAGATTCCTCCTCCTTCTTCTTCCCCTTGCCCTTGCTGCGTGGTTTGTTCTTCCGACTTTGCTTGTAGCCGGACTCCGGGTCTTCCTTGAGGTTGTTGACGAAGTTGCAGTGTCGATTGGTATGGGTGGCCTTACCGTTGACATCGAGGTGTACGAGGCACGGCATATCGCTGTACTCCTCGTAGGTTTGGGGAACGCGGAGCGGCGCCGAGGTAGTTTCACTTCCTCATTGCTGCCCGTGACCAGCTCCCCATCCTCGGCCATGTTGTCCGCCATCACCTCGTCCTGCAAAAGTCATAGCGACCATGTTGGTAGATTGCTTTTCTTCTGGAACGGTTTTCTGCTTTGTACTGCTGTTCCTCCGAGCTTGAGTTGGAACGGTCGTTGCCGGCAAGGAGCCGCGAGCATCGTCGTCGGCAGCTGCGAACTCACTAGCCAACTGAATCATCTGGTTCAAGTCAAGCTGGTGATTGTACTGGAAGCGCTTCAGCTTATGTCAGAGAAACGTGCCCCTTTCCAACCCGTCGATGAAGCCGGCCATGGCGGTCTGAGCGTGCACTCATGCGCAGGAATTCTTCATATCTAGCCAGCAGGAGAGGTAGGCGCGAGATGTCTCGTCTTTCTCTTGCACGAACCGCTGTAGATCGCCAACAGGGCAGGGACGCTTGTATGTACCCTCAAAGTTCTTTGTGAACGCTTCTTGCATGTCCAACCAATTGTAGATGGATTTCTCTGGCAAGTCGTCGATCCATTGACGGGCCGTGCCCGCCAACATTAACGGGAGGTACTTGACGGCAACGTTGGGGTTGCCTCCGGCAATCTCCACCGTGTTGCCGTAGTCCTGCAACCATGTCGCTAGTTTGGCGGTGCCGTCATAGGGCTTGATGGTCTTGTCAATCCGAAAACCTTTGGGGTAAGTTGCAGACCGTATTGTAGGTCCAAAACAACGTGGTCCCAGGTATGGTCCTTCCCGGGCCTCATGGATCTTAGCGATCCGTGAACGTGCATCGTATGGCTCTGGGTTCTTCTTCTTGTCAACAGGGGATGGGCTGCGTGAACGAAGAGGGCCGCCTCCGCCATGGTGACTGCTAGGTGGCGACGGAGGCGGAGGTGGCGGTGGGTTAGCCTTCTTGTTGTTACCCTCCTGCAACGCCTCGCGCCTGTCTCGGTTGCTTGTCGGACACGGAGGATCATGGCGTGACCTGCTCTTGTGTCCTTGTTTGCGCTCTCTGTCATGACGGGTCTGCTCCGCGTTGTCGCAGATGACAATGCCGCACTGCCTTGGCGGGGGAATATCCGTACATGGTGAGCTTTGGGATCTTCGCAATGTCGGGGGGATCAGGGCAGTGGCAATGGGTGACGTGGTCGGGCCTTTTCTCCGTGGTCGGAGGATATGGGGATAGCATCCTTCCTGTTGCATGCATCCCTCCGTCTTCGTTCTGACAAACCCATCTAGGACCCGACATCAAGAGGAGATCTGTCCCTTGGCGGCTAATACTGGCTAGAATGGCAAAGCACTGGGTCGGACTCAAGCCTCTGAGAGGCGGTCTTTTCCTGCTGCTTCACCGCCTTGGCCACTAGGTCATAGACCTGTTCCACTGCCTCGGGCGATCTATCCTGCTCCAGAAGGGTCTTGGCGACGGTGAGGTTAAGGAGTGGGGTGGGCATCACCTGTTTGCCTTCACTGTCAATGTATGTCTTGGCCTGTGCCGGCTTCAATGGAGCCTATCCTAGGTTTCGTCGTACACTAGGGTCGTTGATGACGCGAGCCGAAGCTTTCTTGGCCTTCTGCTGCTGTAGTAAAGTCTTGTATTCGGCCTCCATTGCTCTAGCCTTCTCTATGGATTTTTGCGCGTTGAATAGATCGCGATCTAGCTTAGCGCCTTGCTCCACGATGGCATGCGCTTCCTCTAGCGGCTGCTGGCGCTTCTCGTCGAGCTGAGTCACGTTCTGGATATGAGCTACGGTCAGTGGATCAACGAGGAGATTGTCGTACATCACTCTATCAGCTCGAGTAACTTGGGCAGCTGACATAGATGCCGGAGGCGGCAAGTTTGAGGTGTTGTTGTTGCTCGGGCCGGTGCCGAGTTCCTGCGGCTGCTGCACTGGGTTAGGTGGAGGAGGCATGACCTTTGCGCGATCATCGTTAGCAGCAAGAAGTGGCCCCTTCCCCTTGTCCAACGCTGTAGACGGATCTCGTCTGGGCTGATCTTCATCCATCGCCATCCCAATGGTGACGAACACCTCTCGAGACATGACGACGTTGTCGGCTTGCTCGTCGCGCGTGTACTCCTCCTCCATCTCCTGCATAGCGGAGTCTAGCTCTTCTGTACTGAATTCTATCGGCATTGCGAAACTCCTGTAAAAACAAGTTATGCATAGATACAACTTCCTGCAAAAAAAAGTTCACAACTTCCTGCAAAAACAAGTTATGCATAGATACAATATCTACCGGCGTTGTGAAACTCGCAACGACATCTAAGGCGTTGCGATAGGGCGAAGCCAGACATGGATTTCGACCATTGTTCCGATTCGATCAAACCTTTTTGATCTTCGATCACTGCCTCTGGATTTACGTGTCATAGTCTACCCCGATGGCGGAACCCGACCGGTAGGGGTATGTCGTTCCACGACCTCGGCATTATTATCACGGAAATTAGATCTACCATTCCCCGAGTACAATTTATCCAATCAACCTCGTACAAAACTGATCTATCTCATAGATCGACCACCAAAATAGCACATAGATCTCATCTACAGCCTACCGCATATCACATATGCGAGATCTCGAGCCTAAAACAAGAAGATATCGCTCTGATAACACTGTTGGGCCATGCAGAGATAAAACACAAATTTTTCCTCTGACGTGGTGATCCTAAGATCTAGCCGAGGTACAAGGCCACGAGGTTTACCACTAGACGCGCAGTTGCGGATTACTGATGTAGCGCGCCAGTTGATGCACTGCAGTCCTCACGATCCGATCGTCCTGGTGCTGATCGTACAACACCTCTGCTGGTATCCACACGTACAAGGAGGAGCACCGGCGACGAACTGCTAGGTTCGTATCGACGGTAGGACTGCTGTGGAGCTAGGGTTTCCAACACATGGAATGACCTAACCGAACAACGATTAACCTTTTTGGGTTATGGTGCTCCACTATATATAGAGAGTGAACGTGGGCTCTGCTTGCGTGGCCCATTCACTAAAGCCCATATAATATTAGTCCCTATGAGTCCAACTCACTAACTCAGTCCTAATCTGGCTTGGGTCCAACCCAACCAGATTACCTGTTCAGATCCAATCCGAACTTGCTCCCGCTCTTAAGTGTGTGACCCCGCAGGCTCTTGGCTACTTGGACACGATTAGAGTCCGACTCTCAATCGATCAGTTGGCAGCGGCTCCTAGCAGAACGTGCCGACTCCCAAGTACCAAAGAGTCATGACAACTTGCCTTTCCAATGTGACTTGTGTCCGAGTCCCTTTTGCCTCATGATATACCTTGTCAGACTATAGGCGAATATTTGTCATCCCTTAAATAGTCCGACTCTCTTCTCGATCCGAGATAAGTGATTCACCCGACTAACTCTTAGTCGATCGCCTCGGTTAACACTTAACCGAGTCGTGTATGGCCATGCTTTCCGAATCATATCTCACGAGAGGGCCCAGAGAATATCTCCCCGAGTGGAGGGGCAAAATCCCATCTTGGTTATTCACATCACGTAGCTTCATTCTCAGTCGACCTAAACCCTGCCTTTATAACTGCTCAGTTACGGATCAGCGTTTGACAGAACCTAAGTCGGTGATCCTCAACTCGGACTATGCAACAACCTCAGGTCTAAGGATTACATTGATTGAGATATACAAATGACAACTTGTTCGTTGTACCTCAATATGGGTCAATCCGAATCGCTAAACTCTTTAGCCGAATCTGTGTAAGTTGGAATAGCATCTCCATCCCCATGACAAGTGGAACCGAGTCATCAAGCCAACCTTCACATTGGTCTAAGTTGTGTGTCCATCACAACCTTAATGACCAAGGACATTTAGTACAAACAACATGAATGCATAGTGCCACAACCGAATCACATATTCAATGATACACATCAGATGTTTATACAAGGACAACTTTATATCTTTATGAATACAATGGGAAATCTCATCATACATGATTGCCTCTAGGGCATATTCCCAACAGTCTCCCACTTGCACTAGAGTCAATCTTCCGACATCACATGTCTAAGCATCTAATGCCCATGTCTCTCAAGTGCGCCTCATGCTTTGGCTGGGGTAACGGCTTTGTCAACAGATCCGCAATATTTGCATCCGTGTGTACCTTGCATAACTTGATATCACTCTAATCCATGAACTGGCGAATCAGGTGGTACCGCATGAGTATGTGCTTTTTCTTCTGGTGTTGTCTAGGTTCCTTGGCTTGTGCAATAGCACCATTGTTGTCACAATACACGTCTAATGGATTGGACAAGACCTGAACCACACCAAGATCCATGAGGAAATTCCTCATCCAAACAGCTTCCTTTGCTGCCTCCGAGGTGGCAATATACCCAGCCTGTGTTGTAGAGGCAGACACAGTCTCTTGCTTGGAACTCTTCCAGCTCACAGCACCTCCGTTTATAATAAACACGTATCCGGATTGCGAACGAGAATCATCAGAGTCGGTAAGATAACTCGCATCCATGTAACCCTTTACACTGAGTTCATCTTCACCACCATAAACCAAGAACATATCCTTAGTCCTTCTCAAGTACTTTAGGATATTTTTAGCCGTTGTCCAGTGGATCTCTCCAGGATTAGCCTGGTATCTGCTCACAACACTTAGAGCATAGGAAACATCCGGCCTAGTACAAATTATGGCATACATGATGGATCCGACTATAGAAGCATACAGAATCGCACTCATCCGACTTCGCTCATCAGTTGTCGAAGGACACTGAGTCTTGCTAAGTTTTACACCATGGGACATCGGTAAGAACCCCTTCTTAGACGATTCCATGTTGAACTTCTTCAACACTTTTTCCAAATAAGTACTCTGACTCAATCCAATGAGCCGTCTCGATCTATCTCTATAGATCGGGATTCCGAGGATATATGTTGCCTCACCCAAGTCTTTCATTGAGAAACTCCTTTCCAATGATTCATTGGTTTCTTGCAACATCTGGACATCATTTCCAATCAGTAATATGTCATCCACATATAAGATTAGAAAGTTTACTTTGTCCCCACTAAACTTCTTATACAAACAAGAATCATGATCACTCTTGATGAAGCCAAACGATTTGACTACCTCATCAAAGCGAATATTCCAACTCCGAGATGCTTGCTTCAACCCATAAATGGATTTCTGAAGTTTACATACCTTGTCAGCATTAGCCGGATCAACAAAACCCTCGGGCTGTATCATATACACGTCCTCGGTTAAATTTCCGTTAAGGAAAGCCATTTTGACATCCATCTGCCATATCTCATAGTCGAAATAGGCTGCTATCGCTAACATGATCCGAACTGATTTAAGCATCGCTACGGGCGAGAAAGTCTCATCGTAATCAACTCCTTGAACTTGTCGGAACCCTTTCGCGACAAGGCGTGCTTTATAGACAGAAACATTTCCATCCATATTAGTTTTCTTCTTAAAGACCCATTTGCACTCGACGGGTCTTGCACCGTCTGGCAGATCAACCAAGTTCCAAACTTGATTTTCATCCATGGACTTTAACTCGGATCTCATGGCTCCAAGCCATGACTCGGAATCAGATCCCACCATCGCTTCCGAATAATTTCCCGGATCATCACTGTCTAACAGTAACACATCACGAACACTTCGTAATCTCGCCGATCTTCGTAGTACAGGTGCTGCTGCCGGCTCAGCTACCACGACTGGCTCAACCTCCGAGGTTTTTGCCGACTCGCTACTAGCCGGTTCCTCTCGAATTTCTTCGAGCTGCACCGTGCTCCCACTTACTCCCCGACTAATAAACTCTTTCTCAAGGAAGACACCGTTCCGAGCGACAAACACTTTGCCCTCTTCTCGGTTGTAGAAGTAGTAACCCAAGGTTTCCCTCGGATACCCCATGAAAATACACTTATCCAACTTGGCCGTAAGCTTGTCCGGCTGAAGTCGCTTAACAAATGCTTCACAACCCCAAATCTTAAGAAAATACAATTTCGGCTTTTTGCCTATCCACATCTCATGCGGTGTCTTCTCTACCGACTTTGATGGTACTCTGTTTAGTGTGAACGCCGTTGTTTCTAGACAATAACCCCAAAATGATAAAGGTAGATCTGTCTGACTCATCATTGATCGTACCATGTCCAACATGGTCCGATTCCGCCTTTCCGAAACACCGTTCCTTTGCGGCATTCCTGGCGGAGTAAGTTGGGGAACTATTCCACAACTTTTCAGATGGTCATCAAACTCATGGCTCATGTACTCGCCTCCTTGTTCCGACCGAAGAAAGTTTATTTTCTTGCCGAGTTGATTATGTCCTTCATTCTATAATTCTTTGAACTTTTCAAAGGCTTCCGACTTATGTTTCATAAAGTAGATATATCCATACCGACTCAAATCATCAGTGAAGGTAATGAAGTACTCATAACCACCCCTGGCTGTCGTGCTCATTGGTCCACATACATCACTATGTACTAGTCCCAAGAAGTCGGACGCCCTCTCGCAACTCTTTGCAAAAGGTGTCTTGGTCATTTTGCCGAGTAGGCAAGATTCGCATGTCTCGAATGACTCCAAGTCGAACGAAGTTCTGAGTCCATCATCATGGAGCTTCTTCATGCGTTTCCAACTTATATGACCAAGCCAACAATGCCAAAACTAAGTCATATTCAGATCATTTGGTTTTCACCCTTTTAACATTTATGTTATAAACCGACTCACCATCAAGATTCAAAATAAATAACCTGTCCTGGACGGGTGCAAAGCCGTGAAACATATCATTCAAATACAAAGAACAACCATTATTCTTGATATTTGACTCATAGCCTTGCCTCATCAAACATGAAGCAGAAATAATGTTTCGACTGAGCACTGGAACATAATAACAATTATTTAGTTCCATAATGAATCCGGAAGGTAAATGAAGCTGCATCATGCCGACTTCCAACGCAGCAACTCTTTCTTTCTTGCCAACTCGAATATCAACCTCGCCTCTTTCTACGCTCCTAGTTCTTACCAGTCCCTGCAACGAGTTGCAGATGTGAATAACTGATCTGGTATCATATACCCAAGAACTATTAGGTGCATCAGCAAGATATATGTCTATAACATTGCAAACAAGTGTACCTGAGTCGGAAGTCATACCTCGACTCTTGGCTTTGCCGGCCAAGTACTTGCTATAGTTCCTCTTCCAGTGGCCATCCGCCTTGCAGTAGAAGCAAGTGGATCCTGCTGAAGGAGATGGCTTAGTCCCTGAGGAAGCGCTTGGACCGGGTCCTGAGCCTGCTTTCCTCCTGACTTAGCCTTCTTCTTAGTCCAAGAACTCTTCTTGAACTTAGCCTTATTCTGCACCATCAACACTTGACTGGCGCCCTTCTTGAGATCCGCCTCTGCCTGCTTGAGCATCCCATGCAATTCAGTGAGCTTCTTATCCATACCATGCATGTGGTAGTTCGAAATGAACTGCCCATATGCACTAGGAAGAGAGTTCAGAATTATATCCGTAGGGAACTCTTCGCTAATGGGGTAGCCAAGCCTCTCCAGAGACTGCACATAACCAACCATTTTGATCACATGCGGACTCAATGGATCACCATCCTTAAGCTTGCAACTCAGCAAAGCCTGAGAGACTTGATACGTCTCAGTCTTCGCCTGAGCCTGGAACATACTTTTGAGGCTTTCGATCATATCGTAGGCCTCAACATGCTCGAACTGATTTTGCAAGTCCGGTTCCATGTGAGCAAGCATAAGACAGCTAATATACGTGGACTCATCCTTAGCCCGATGGTAGTCATTGGTGGCAGCGACAGTCGCATTCTCAGATTTCGATACCAGTTGGTAAAATTAGTGTCGTTCAGTTTATCTTTCTCAAGGATAGTTCTCAACGCAAAACCGGATATCTGAGAGTTCCTGCTACTTGGTGCCATGATCTACAACAGAAAATATGCAAAACACTTAAGACATGCACTCATAAAAGAGCAAGCATATTAAATACTTTAATATTTTATGCTCCCACTAGAACCAACACCCCTCCGAAGGTTACTTAGTGATTCAGGATCCTAAATAAGCAAGTCGGATAGTGAGCTTTAGCATCACCGCTAGCCACCAAGTGATCTAGGTAGACAACTCCTTGCCAATCGTATCTCATACGACTCCTGTTGGACGGGTGGCATCACATGCCCCGGCTCCCGTCTGACTTTTCCCCGAGTCCCACAATCGTTGTGATAGACCCGTCTAGCTTACCGAGTGTTTCTGCAGTAAGAGTCCGACTCGAACCCACCTAGTAGGAAAGAATTGGCAGCACCTCAATTTTAAGAGCCCACTACCAAAAATGTCCGACTTGTGATGGTGTAAACACACTACTAGAGAAAAGGCTATAGGAGACATGTTTATAGGAGGCACATTTAGACCATATGTGCCTCCTATAAAATAGGCGAGGCACACTCCTTCTCCATGCGCCTCTAGTATAAAAATAGGCGAGGCGCATATGATAAAAATGCGCCTCCTATAATTCCTGTATGGGCGAAATCAAACAGCCCCAGATTATGCGAGGCGCATTCTAGCATATGCGCCTCCTATATATCGGATAGGCGAGGCTCATATGGGCAGAATGCGCCTCGCATAATCTGTGTGGGCCCGTGTGTTGGTAGGTGCTCGAATATGCGAGGCACATATGGTCATATGCGCCTCCTATATTTGATAATATGCGAGGCGCATATGGTCATATGTGCCTCAAGTAACTCATGCGGGCCCGGGTGAAGGTAGGTGGCCGCATAGGCGAGGCGCATATTGCTATATGCGCCTCCTATAGTTTGAATTATAGGAGGCACATATTGTGCAATATGCGCCTCCTATAACCTGGCACCACTTCTTCCAGCTTTTTGCACATGGAGCCAACTACCACCCCACTCACTTGTCTCACTTCTTCCTCCTCCACCAAGACAAATCTGGTCGCCCCCCTCCTCCTCCCCACCTCATTTCCCCCATTGATTCACCATAGAAGCTCGCTCAACCTCCATTGGTTGACACTCATATGTAAGTGAAGTCTATTGCTCCTCTAGAGTGCGCCTCAAGTAACTCATGCAAGCCCGGGTGGAGGTAGGTGGCCGCATAGGCGAGGCTCATATGGTCATATGTGCCTCCTATAGTTCGAAGTATAGGAGGCACATATGGAGCAATATGTGCCTCCTATAGTTTGAAGTATAGTTGGCACATATGGAGCAATATGCG
The DNA here is from genome assembly GCA_916181665.1 of Avena sativa. NCBI lineage: Eukaryota > Viridiplantae > Streptophyta > Magnoliopsida > Poales > Poaceae > Avena > Avena sativa. The sequence goes on along the minus strand of OV702295.1, from coordinate 311,899,387 downwards.
CCTTCTATAACCTGGCCAGATTCAAATTCAAAACAGCCACTACCACTCCTATATAACACCTACCACCTCTCCCTCTTCTACTTGTCCTTCTCCTCCTTCTCCTCCACCTCTCCTCCTTCTCCTCCTCCATCTCTCCTTCTTCTCCCATTCTCCTCCTCCTTCTCCACTCTCCTCCTCCTCCACTCTCCTCCTCCTCCTCCTCTTCCTCCGATGACCTCCTCCTCCCTCGGCAACCACTCCGGCCATGGCCTCCACAACCACACCGACCATCTCCTCCTCCACCTCCGGTGGCCTCATCCTCCTCCACCACATCCGGTGATCCCCATGGACATGGCCTCCTGCACATGCTTGTGGTGGTAGGTTGTGGCCACGAGCATGGTCTCCCACGAGCTCCGACGAAATTCTAGCCAGATCTAGATCTAGATCTGGCCGCCTTTTTTTTGAAATTCAAAAAAAATATACGAGGCGCATTCGAATCAATATGTGCCTCGCATATGCACAATATAGGAGGCGCATATGCAAAGTAGAGGAGGCGCATATCAATATGCGAATATTGATATGCTCCTCGCATATGTGAAGTATAGGAGGCGCATATCATATGCGCCTCGCATAAAAAATAGGCGAGGCTCAAAGTTAGAGGCGCATACGATATGCGCCTCGCATATGCTTTTAGGTGCGCCTTGCATAAGGTTTTATCTAGTAGTGACACTGGCGGGCAAAACCGACTAGACCTTCTTTGAGGGATTAAATTTTACCGACTATCTAATAGAGGTAAAACTGAGACATAACAATAACACAAAATAAAGAAATTATAATGTGAAATGGCATGGATCTCTTCATGGTGATCTCCATCTCCACAAAGCCTATAATCCGACTTGTGCCAACTCTTGTCACTTGCCGTCTTACTCCATGTCGCCGACATGCACAACGCCTTGCATGCCTTCCGGGTTCTCCAAACAGCTACACTAGCTTAGTAAAGTAAATTACATAGAGAATCCGACACGCAGGTTGTTATACAATAAAATGATAGCACCTAGGCTCCAGCCGGCTGACAAAAACCATGATTCACAAATCACGTATGCATTACACACATACATCACATGCACATGAACCATACCATTCACAACTTCCTGCAAAAACACGTTATGCATAGATACAATATCTACCGGCGTTGTGAAACTCGCAACGACATCTAAGGCGCTACGACAGGGCGAAGCCGGACATGGATTCCGACCATTGTTCCAATTCGATCAAACCTTTTTGATCTTCGATCACTGCCTCTAGATTTACGTGTCACAGTCTACCCCGATGGCGGAAGCCGACCGGTAGGGGTATGTCATTCCATGACCTCGGCAGTATGATCACGGAAATCAGATCTACCATTCCCCGAGTATAGTTGATCCAATCAACCTCCTACAAAACCGATCTATCTCATAGATCGACCACCAAAACAGCACATAGATCTCATCTACAGCCTACCGCATATCACATATGCGAGATCTCGAGCCTAAAACCAGAAGCTATCGCTCTGATACCACTGTTGGGCCACGCAGAGATAAAACACAACTTGTTCCTCTAATGTGGTGATCCCAAGATCTAGCCGTGGTAGAAGGCCACGAGGTTTACCACTAGATGCACAGTTGCGGATTACTGATATAGCGCGTCAGTTGATGCACTACAGTCCTCACGATCCGATCGTCCTGGTGCTGATCGTACAACACCTCTGCTGGTATCCACACGTACAAGGAGGAGCACCGGCGGCGAACTGCTAGGTTTGTATCGACGGTAGGACTGCTGTGGAGCTAGGGTTTCCAACACATGGAATGACCTAACCGAACAACGATTAACCTTTCTGGGTTACGGTGCTCCACTATATATAGGGAGTGAACGTGGGCTATGCTCGCGTGGCCCATTCACTAAAGCCCATATTATATTAGTCCCTATGAGTCCAACTCACTAACTCAGTCCTAATCCGGCTTGGGTCCAACCCAACTAGATTACCGGTTCAGATCCAATCTGAACTTGCTCCCGCTCTTAAGTGTGTGACCCCGCAGGCTCATGGCTACTTGGACACGATTAGAGTCTGACTCTCAATTGATCAGTTGGCAGTGGCTCCTAGCAGAACGTGCCGACTCCCAAGTACCCAAGAGTCATGACGACTTGCCTTTCCAATGTGACTTGTGTCCGAGTCCCTTTTGCCTCACGATATACCTTGTCAGACTATAGGCGAATATTTGCCATCCCTTAAATAGTCTGACTCTCTTCTCGATCCGAGATAAGTGATTCACCCAACTAACTCTTAGTCGATCGCCTCGGTTAACACTTAACCGAGTCGTGCATGGCCATGATTTCTGAATCATATCTCACGAGAGGGCCCAGAGAATATCTCTCTGAGTGGAGGGGCAAAATCCCATCTTGGTTATTCACATCACGCAGCTTGATTCTCAGTCGACCTGAACCCTGCCTTTATAACTTCCCAGTTACGGATTAGCGTTTGACAGAACCTAAGTCGGTGATCCTCAACTCGGACTATGCAACAACCTCAGGTCTAAGGATTACAATGATTGAGATATACAAATGACAACTTGTTCGTTGTACCTCAATATGGGTCAATCCGAATTGCTAAACTCTTTAGCCGAATCTGTGTAAGTTGGAATAGCATCTCCATGCCCATGATAAGTGGAACCGAGTCATCAAGCCAACCTTCACATTGCTCTAAGTTGTGTGTCCAGCACAACCTTAATGACCAAGGACATTTAGTACAAACAACATCAATGCATAGTTCCACAACCGAATCACATATTCAATGATACACATCAGATGTTTATGCAAGGACAACTTTATATCTTTATGAATACAATGGTAAATCTCATCATACATGATTGCCTCTAGGGAATATTCCCAACAACAACTAACACGGACTGATGCTGTTTTCAGAAGAATTACCTTGGTGTCTTGTTTTTGTGCAGAAAATGAACTATTAGGAAAAATCCCGGAAAATATGCCAAAAATTATATTTCACCAGAAGATCCACGGAGCCAGAAGAAGAGATGGAGAGGAGGCCTGGGGGGCCCACACCCACCCCAGGCGCGGGCCCACCACTGGTCGTGCCTGCAGGGGGTGCAGCCACCCCAGGCACCCCCTCGGCCTCCCTCTGCGCCTATAAGTTGCCTTTCAGCCTAAAAACCGAGGGGGGTTTGATAGTTTTCCAGAAAGAGTTATGCCATGCCGCCGCCACCAGAAACCAAGATTCGGATCCAGAAACTCCGTTCTGGCACCCTGCCGGGATGGGGAATTTGGAGAGGATCATCGCCATCGTCATCACCAACGCATCTCCACCAACCACTGATGTTTCCCTCATCCATGAGTGAGTAATCCCCCACTGTAGGCTTGGGGATGGTAGGGATTGGATGAGTTCTATCATGTAATCGAATAAGATCTGTTAGGGCATAGTGCCTAGTATCTCGTTTAATGCTATTTGACTCTGTTGCAACTTGTTATGCTTAATGCTTGTCACTAGGGCCCGAGTGCCATGATATCAGATCTGAACTTATTATTGAATCATTATGATAGTATTGTCTGTGATCTTATCTGCAAGTTGTGTACACATATCATTGTCCGGATCCAAAGGCCCCAAAGTGACAATAATTGGGACAATCGGAGGGGATGGCTGTGGTGTGAGGATCACATGTGTTCACGGAGTGTTAATGCTTTGCTCCGGTGCTCTGTTAAAAGGAGCACCTTAATTGCCAGTAGTTCCCTAGAGGCCCCGCTGCCGCGGGCTGGCTGGACAAAAGATGTGCAAGTTCTCTTTGCGAGCACGTATGACTATATTTGGAGCACATGCCTATAATTGTTTAGTACTTGGATACTTGTTATTATTTATCTACAATTCCCTAGATCTTGAAGTTACATGTTTAGACTCGTCCATGCAACACCCTTCCATCCATCCCTATGCCTACCGCACTCGAATCCTACTGTTACCGTTATTGTTACTATTGCTCCCGTTTCACTGTCTCTGTTGCTGTTGTTGTTGCTTTGCTGTTCCTACTATCAAACTATTGCTACTGATAAACTTATGTGAGCAAGAATTATTTCCAGGTTTAGCTGAACTGACAACTCAGTTGTTAAGGCTTGCAAGTATTCTTTGGTTCCCCTTGTGTCGAATCAATAAATTGGGTAATACTACCCACGAAGACTGTTGCGATCCCCTATACTTGTGGGTCATCACTATGCCAAGCCATGACACACACTTGTGGCAGCTGTGGGCCCATGCCAACATTGCATGGGATCTAGACCTCTCTAAGTTGTCTAGGAACACCTTCATGAACTTGTGGTTGCATGAGTCATCAGTTGGATAGCATGATCCTTCCTAGTTTATATATCTTGGTATAAGACTTCTATGCTAAGAAATGATGAGACACTTTGTGGCAAATGTGGACCCATGCAAAAATTGCATGGGCTATAGACCTCTCTTGATTGGCTAGAAACTCCTTCATCAACTTGTGGTTGTGTGGATCAGCACTTGGCCAACATGATCCCACCCAGTTGATATATCTAAGTATGAGAATGCTATGCCAAGCCATGACACACACTTATGGTATATGTGGGCCCATGCCAACATATTATGCAATCTAGACCTATCTGAGCTGTCTGGAAACACCTTCACCAACTTTAATCTACTCCCTCCATCCCATATTATGTTGCGCATAATTTTGCGTGCAAGTCAAACTTTGCAAAGTTTTACCAAGAATATACAAAATAATATAAATATGTGTGATATAAAATGTATATATTATGAAAATATAATTCAAGACAAATCTAATAATATTATTTTGGCATCGTATAAGTTTATAGTTGTATCAAACTATTTGGTCAAACATTAGACAGTTTAACTTTGATAAAATCTTATATGCAACCTAAATTGGGACGGAGAGAGTAAAAACTAGGTGGGATCATGTTGACCAAGTGTTCACACATACAACCACAAGTTGATGAAAGTGAACACTTGGTCTAGAGTCCATGCAATGTTGGTAGTATGTGGTAGACGTTCACGTGCACCGGTGATGTCAGCGGAAACGAATCGATGGGACGTATAAGAGCCCTATCGGCCGCTCTGCGTCGCCAGATCCACACCATTTCCCCCTCCTCCCTTTTGTCTCACATGATACTGAAAGGAGTGAGGAGTGAGAAACCCTACCCCATGTCGTCGTCTCCTCCGCTTCTGGCCTGAGTGTTGTCCTCCTCCACGTGATTTCGAATCTGACGATGGCGGGAGTGGGCTTCGGAGCCGATGCGGGCGGTTCTGCTAGGGTGGGAATGTGAGTCGTGACCCTCCCAAATGCAGTCGAGGAGGTCGAGCGCCATGGCGGTGGCGGTGGTGGTACGTCCGCTTTGGACTTTTTGGCCTATGCGACTCTAGGAGAGGAGGAGATGCTGGATGCGGAGGTCGGCGAGGCGGAGCGGCTAGATCTGAACGTGGTGCTCGACACCGGGGAGGATCTATCACCGGTGCAGCCTCAGGAGGTTGATGTGATGTAGGTAAGAGGTTTTTCTGCTAACTTCTATTTTACCTCTTTAGATTGTTTGGATGGAATCTCGGTTCTGTAGATTTTAGCTATATCAGTATTAGGGATTGATATCTGTTAGGGATTCTTTGGATGGAAGCTTGGTTCTGTAGATTCCTGGTGTATATTTTTTTAGGGATTCATATATTTCAACGAAAGTTATTCATTGCAGCATATATCTAGCCCTAGGAAATAGTTCAGTGCATTGGATTATTAGGGATGATTAACTATGAAATTACACAATGTTGCGTGCATATTTTTGTTGTAGTTTTTTTCCTAAACTTGTATGATCATATCTTAGACTAGTTCTGTTAAATGAATGCGTAGCTGCGAGGGATGTCCCTAAGATATGATATTCAGTGTAGTTTAAGTAGTTAGTATAGTGCAATATCAGTTTATCCTTTTGCCTTGATTTTTGCACGGTGATCAAATGGTAAATGGTTGCATGCCCTAAACTGTATTAGCATACTGAGTAGACCTTTGCGGCTGTTTTTGGACACTTGAACTGGAGAGTTGTCCTAAAAGTTCATTCAGATTGTTTTCATGATCTGTTATTGAACAACCTGGTGGTTTGTGTTGTTTATACCTCTACTCTATGACAATTAATACAATAATCTTAGCCTTTTAGGTTACCTTGTTTCTATGACTGCAATACTTGTAGAATGATGTCAGTCGCCTCTTCAATTTTGCAAGTTTTAAACATTGGTTCCTGACTATCTAAGGCAATAACATGTATGTGCAACATATTTAGTTGATGCGGGGCATGCTATATCCTGAAAAGGTCTGTAGAGTTTTAAAATTTTCTAATCCTTGAACATGTTGCAGTAGTTAAATGTTTCTTTACTAAATGATGTCTCCTGTTTTGGAATATTTCTTTCATGGATCATGTAGTAGTGATTTTTCCATGGTGTGATGTTGGGATTGTTGATGTATTGTTGCCATGTTTAAGTAATAGAAGACTAGGTCATATATTTGATAGAAGAAAGTTTCCATTTATTGTATTTTATTTTTATGTAACATAAGTGCATAATCCTTGTTATTTATTGTCATCTAGCATAAATAAATTTGATATATTAGTTAATCATATTGAATGATGTTGCCCTTTGTGAAATCTTTATTTTATGGATCATCTAGTAGTGATGTTGCCATAGTGAGATGGTGGAATTGCAGCCGTTATGTTGGCAAGTTGTAGTAATAGGAAACTTTGATTATATGTATGATAGAAGAAAGGTTGCATAATTATGGTGCAATTATGGACATGTAATATATCATTGATGTAATAGGAAAATTTGATTATATGTATGATAGCATTGATGTACTACTTAACCACTATTAGTTTAATGATCAAATTTGTGAACCTTTAATTGTTATGCTATAAATTTTTGCTAGTGTTGTTCATTTAATTATATGGAATGATTTTAATAATTACTGTTTTAAATATTTCTGGCAGGCACCAAACCCTGGTGCTGTCTATGATGTACTCTCCTCGTGGCCCGAGGAGCAGGTTTGTTCTTCGAAGCTGTTCTAGTGCATTTAGACATTCACAAAAGTAGTAGTTGTTGTATTAACTAGGAAGTACTAACTGTTTTGTTATTTTATTGATTGTGTAGTACTTTTCTGGTTCAGATGTTGATGTGGAGCAATGGACCTACAAGTCCTTTGTGAAAAAATAAGAGAAGAAGCTGAGGCGTCAGGGAATTTCTGCCTACCTTCCATTCAGCACCGAGTACTACAGGTGCCCATTCCACCACTTCAAGCCACATAGGGGCCTAAGGGTGGGGCTTGTCTAGCATGTCCATGAGATGGCCACTCGAGGACGTCTGGGTGAAGACTTTTAGGGTGACATGCGTGATCATGGCAGACATGAAGCTCCCCTGAGGGTCCTCGAGCCAAATGATTTTAATTTCAGCGAGTCGGAGGATGAAGAAGAGTGAATGGAAGTTGGTAGTTTGTATGGTACCTCATCATTATAGTGATGATGTTTATGTAGGGTAAATATGTTGAACTGCTTAAGTAAGTCTCTGGGTCGAGAACTTGGTTATTTTGGTTGTGTGATGGGAACTGGTAACCTTCTGATGCTGATGTTCCCATAGGACTACTATGTTATCATTCTACTAGTAATGTATATATGGTTATGGTAATATGCTGTCACTTGCTTCTTTATTATTTCCCTATCTGTGATGTGGCATGATAGTAGTGTTGCCACTTAGTAATCTATTTTTCATTGTGTCATTTCTAAATTGGATGGTTTTGATAGTTGCAACATATTCTAGTATTGTTTGAAAATTTGAAATGATTTGAGTAATTAGAATTATCTAGATTTTGCAATGATGTATTATCTTCTGTAACATCAAAATGAATAGAAGTGTAGAGAAAGTGCTCTATATCCATTATGTCATCCAAACTTGTATACATAATGTCTAGGTTTATGTTTAAATATAGGGGGGAAAAGGTAAAGAAAACGAAAAAAAAGCCCGCCCACTAGCAGGATATTTCTCGAGAAAACTACGGCCTGCATACGACTAGAAATAGAACGAACGGCAACGATACAGGACCGTGCAACGGGATTGGTAAAATATAGTCTATTCAAAAAATATTAGAGAATTGTTTGTAAAAATTAGTTGAATTTTGAATATAAAATAAAAAACTACTACAGAATTAATTAGTAATTTTTTTCATGTAAATCAAATTGGAAAAGATGTCCAGCAAACAAACAACAAGCTTATATATAAGATGGTAAGTAATTAAATTCATGCAGACTTATTGAAAATATAAAATATTATTGTATTTCAGAAGGGGATGAAAAAAATATGCCTACCTGATGGGGATATGCCTACCGGGGTATACCCAGCAGGACGTTTCCTACAGGCCCAGGCGCCAGCGAGTGGGCCTACAGGACGGCGACTGGATCAAGATCTGGCGTGGACTCAAGCGACTGGAAGCTGAAGGCCCAGAAGTATAGATAGGCCCAGTCGGACTAGGTCATGGAATCGCTGATTCCTTAACTGATTCGGTTGAGATCTGTAAACCCTAGGGAGGTGAGTCTATATAAACCTCCCTAGAGGACACATAAAGGATAGGTTCCATCATACACCCAAGCGACTCGCTGCCTAGCCGCCGAGCTCGCCCCATTGTACTCTCCCCATAATACAATCTAGCAGGAGTAGGTCTTTACCCTCTCGGGGGCCGAACCTGGGTAAATCCTTGTGTCTCAGACCTCATCTCGCACCGCAGATGGCTGGCCGCCCTTGCTCCATGTTATACTACTCGCTGCCGATTGCAGCATCTGCCGTGGTCATTCCCACGATAGTGGCGCCCACCGTGGGGCCTGGCCGGTCAGGCTGGTGTTCTGCGGTGAGATCCAATCTGCCCATCAACGAGACGATCGCCACCGGCCGCATGATCATGATCGGCGAGATGCTCCAGATCTTGCCGAGCAGCTACGTCCCGGCGGCGTGACCCGTCACGCATGGCATGATCCTGCCGGTCGGCACGATCAGCCTCTTCGTCGGCCTCACCGATGTCATCGTCTCGGAGGACTCGGCTCGCATCCGCGAGTCGCCGCCACGCGACCGGCTCTCTGAGAGTCAGGTCCGCACGATCCACCGCCTCGCCTCCGAGTATGACTCGGCCCACAACAATGTGTCCGACGTCGGAGACTTCGAGGATCCCTCTATCCTTGGGATCTTCGACTTCGACTCCGGGTCAGAAAACTCCGCTGACCTCCGCGACGGAACCGACGACCATGCCGCGACCTACATGGCGACTGGCGCCGACCCACCGGAAGACCCATTCTTCACGCTGATCCCTCCCAACGCGATGGCAACGGAGGTCGAGGAACTCCGCCTGAAGCTGGCGGAAGCAGTCCGCAAGGAAAAAGCCGAGCGCAAAAAATTTCGCCTCGAGCAGGTGACAGCGCAGGAGTTGTCGCGCTACCACCAGCTCCAGATCAGGTCGCGCCTGAACCCCACCGTCCAGGGGAGCGCCCTGAATTTCGACGACGAGAACGACCCGGCCCTCGGCCGAGCGCGCGATCTGCGAGAACGTGCCACCGGGAGGAAGCACTCGGCCCCCACTAGGGGCAACGGCCAACGGCGCCCCGCCGCCACCCAACCGAGCACCCCCCAGGGATCAGCCAAGGATCGTGGTCTCCTCACGGGAGCGAGTAGCGAACGGCCTCCCGCTGTTCTCCACCCCAATGGACAACCTCGTCGTGGGCCGAGCAGCAGTCGACAACATCGCAGCCACTGGTGAAGGCGCTCTCAAGAGCCAGTACGCCAAGGCCCTTCTCGCAAAAGCGGCCGAGCAACAAAACGCAGGCGTCGACTCACAGGGTCGGATGTATTCGCGTTCATCAGGCAGCAGAGCGGCCTCAAGCGGCCGCCCCATGGCAGCAAACACCCTCAACTGCCCGCCACCCGAACCACTATAGCTCCAACACCGACCCGTGAACGCGGCACTCTCCACCAACGACCCCCGGCCGGCGACCAACTTCGTCGCTGCCAACGGTCAACCCATCAACGCCCGCACACACATCATCAACAACTAGAGCTGGCGCGCACGCCAGCCTGACGACCTGCGGCATACCCTCACCAACCACCGCGACGGTGAGCCGAGGGGGTCGCTAAGCCGACTCGGGCCCCGGTGCTTCAGACCGATGATCCGAGGCGAGAGATACCCGGCGAACTTCAAGGCGCCGAAGGATATAGAGAAGTACGGCCCCTCGTACGATCCCTCCGTGTGGTTGGATACCTACCTCATGGCGATCGATGGGGATCGCCAGCCACACCGATCTACTAGCCGCCCGCTACCTTCCCCTGATGATGGAGGGAGCGTGCAGGCAGTGGATTAACACTCTTCCCGCGGATAGCATCGACTCCTGGGAAGAGATGTGTGAAGCCTTCGTCAGGCACTTCGAGGGTTCATACACCCGCTCCACCACCATCGAGGACCTGGAACGGTGCGTCGAGGGACCTGGCGAGTCGACCCGTAGCTGGGTCCAACGGTGGCAAGAACTGTGGTACAAAGCGGTCGGCATCCACCCAGACACCGCGATCCACTGCTTTAAGACCTCGTGCCGCTACGAGCCCCTGGTCGCCAAGATCAAACGAGTATACCGCACACTCGACAACATACCGGATCTCCTGGAGATCGCAAAAAGGTACGCGGAGGAAGACGCAAACCAAGAAACCGACGACGAGTCGGGAGGACAACGCCGCACGAGCGGCCACGACAACGGAAGACGATTCGATCTACGCTACAGCAACACTCGCCTCACCGGCAAGCGCCGCAGTGACGGGCGAGTCGACTTCGTCGCCAACGCTGGATACGCGCAGCGCGAGCCCAAGAGCTTCCACCGCGACGGGGGGCAACGCCGCGACGGTGGCAACTACAAGGTGAAGCCAAGGTTCGACCCCGTGGCCCTTATTAACCAACCTTGTGTATTTCACAGCAGGGAAGGAAAGCCCGCTACACACACGACCGCCGACTGCCAATCTCTCAAGGAGATCGAGAAGGCACGGCGCGCGCGGGAAGACCCCGACAACAACCCGCCAAACGGCGGAAAATTCGGCAGCGTCGCCGGCTCGCTCCACACCTTCACAGGCTTCAACACGAAGCGCGAGAAGAAGGTCATCGCCCGCGCCGTCGCCGTCAACGCGGTGGCCCAGGTGGACGTCCCCCAGTTCCTCAACTGGTCTGAGCAACCAATCACTTGGAGCCGTCAGGACCACTCGCCACGGATCGAGTACCCAGGCCGAGTCGCCCTGGTGGTCATGCCCAACGTGGGAGACTACTAGCTCCCCAAGACATTGATGGACGGCGGCAGCTCCATCAACATCCTATACCTGGACACCTTTAGGCGACTGCGGCTCCCGCAGTCGATGATCGAGACGACCTACACCACGTTCCACGGCATCGTCCCCGGTCGGAAGGCATACCCGATCGGCAAGGTGACGCTGCCAGTCACCTTCGGCACACCGGCAAACTTCCGCACCGAGCGGATCGTCTTCGAGCTGGTGCCCTTCGACAGCCTCTACCACTGCGTCCTAGGGCGCCAGGATTTCGCCAAGTTCATGGCAGCGCCCCACTACGCGTACAACGCGATGAAGCTACCAGGGCCGTGCGGCGTCATCAACATACACGGCGATCCTGACATGGCCGTCGAGTGCGAGGCCAAAGGAGCCGAACTCGCCGATGCCGTCATTACGGCAGAGGCCAACCACGCCGACGAGCTCGCCAAGTACGCGAGCGGGGTCAACAACGACGACCCCACCATACTCAAGAAGCCCAACTCGGAGGGCGGCAACCCCACAGCCTTCGCGGCAACGACGCATACCCGCACTGTCGAGCTGGTCCTAGGCGACTCCAGCCAGGCGGTGACGATCGGGACGGGCATGATCCCAGCATAGGAAGGCGCGCTCATCGAGTTCCTCCGTGAGAACAGGGACATCTTCGCATGGAAGCCCTCTGACATGCCTGGTGTCCCTAGGGAACTCGCTGAGCACAAACTCAACGCCGACCCCAAAGTGCGACCTGTCAAGCAGTCGCTGCGGCCCTTCAATGAAGAGCGCCGCCGAGCCATCACCGAGGAGGTGCAGCGTCTACTCGCTGCAGGCTTCATCCAGCCAATCAAGTATTCCAAGTGGCAGGCAAACCCAGTCCTGGTCGAGAAGAAAAATGGGACCTGGAGGATGTGTATCGATTACACAAACTTAAACAGCGCCTGCCCGAAGGAGCAATTCGTCCTCTCGCGGATCGACCAAATCATCGATTCCACCGCGGGCTCGGAGTTGCTATGCTTCCTCGACGCCTAATCTGGGTACAACCAGATCAAAATGGCCGTTGAGGACGAAGAGAAGACGGCGTTCATCACGCCATTCGGAGCCTTCTGCTACACTGCCATGACCTTCGGCCTAAAGAACGCCGGGGCAACCTACCAGCGGTGCATGCAGGATTGCCTTGCGAGCCAAATTGGCCGCAATATCCATGTCTATATCGACGACGTGGTGGTGAAGTCCGCTCGCCAGAGCGACCTACTTGCTGACCTGGCGGAAACATTCGCCAATCTGCGGAAATACAAGATAAAGCTAAACCCAGGAAAATGCACATTCGGTGTACCAGTTGGGCAGCTACTGGGATACGTTGTCTCCAAGCGTGGGATCGAGGCGAACCCCACCAAGATCGACACGATCGCTCGACTCGGAAAACCCGCGTGCCTACGACACATCCAGAAGCTGGTCGGGCGAGTCGCGGCTCTCAGTCGCTTCATCCCCCGGTTGGGCGAAAAGGCGATGCCCCTCTACCGCCTGATGCGCAAGAACCCCACCTTCCAGTGGGACAAGGAGGCAGATGATGCGCTCCGCGACCTCAAAAATGTGCTACTCGTAGCACCGCTACTCGCCTCCCCCGTCGACAAGGAACCCATGCTGGTCTACGTCGCGACTTCCGAGTGCGTCGTCAGCGCCGTCATGGTCGTCGAACGACCAGAGAAAGGAAAGGAGCGCCCGGTGCAGCGACCAGTGTACTACATCAGCGAAGTCCTCACCGAATCGCGCCAGCGCTACCCGCAATACTAGAAGCTGGTATACGCGGTCTTCAGAGCACAGCGCCGACTGCAGCACTACTTCCAAGAGCACCCGATAATGGTCGTATCCTCAGGACCGTTGCAGGACATCATCCGCAACCGTGAAGCGACCGGGCGAGTCGCCAAGTGGGCCGTCGAGATCGGCGTCCACAACATCAAATACGAGCCGCGCAAGGCGATCAAGTCGTAGGCTCTCGCGGACTTCATCGCAGACTGGGAGGAGGCCCAGCAGCCAGAAAGCTGCCATACCTCCATTACTGGAGCTTACACTTCGACGACTCCAAGAACACGGACGGCGCAGGAGCAGGGATCGTGCTAACTTGCCCGAAGGGCGATAAGCTCCGCTACGTCCTTTGCCTCGACTTCACCCCCTACACCAACAACATGGCCGAGTACGAGGCGCTACTCCACGACATGCGAGCTGCCAAGGAGATGAACGTCAACCGCCTGCGCTGCTACGGACACTCCGACCTCGTCGTCGGGCAAGTCGCTGGCACCTGCGACGCTGTCTCCCCCACCATGGCGGCATACCGCCAAGCAGTGGACAAGCTGGGTGGACACTTCGTAGGCTAGTCCGTTGAGTGGATTGACAGGCGGAAGAACGAGGAGGCCGACACACTCTCTCGCATCGGCTCGACTCGACTCGCACCACCCGCCAGCGTCTTGCTCGACACCATCACCAAGCCTTCCGTCTCTCCCCCAAGGGAGATCGACATCGTAATCCCGCTGCAACCAGAGGCAGCCCTGGTCGCACTTATCGCCGAGCCAGACGACTGGACCGCGCCGTACACTACCTACTTGGAGGGAGGCACCCTGCCAGCAAACGAAACGGATGCCCGGATGATAGCACGCCACTGCAAATCCTTCGTCATCATCAACGGCGAGCTCCACAAGCGCAGCGAGACCGGCGTGTTCCAGCGCTGCGTTCAACCCGCTGAAGGACGCAAAATCCTCCAAGACATTGACTCTGGCGACTGCGGACACCATGCCGGCACCCGCTCTCTGGTCGCAAAGGCTATGCGACACGGCTTATACTAGCCCACCGCACACGCAGACACTGTCGACATTGTCCAGCGGTGCGTTGGATGCCATAAATACGCCAACCAGACCCACGTGCCGAGCTCCGTGCTCAAGACAATCCCCATCACCTGGCCGTTCGCCGTGTGGGGCATGGACATGGTAGGCCCTTTCAAGAAGGCCCCCTCCGGCTTCACCCACCTCCTGGTCGCAGTCGACAAATTCACAAAATGGGTGGAGGCCAAGCCAGTCCGCAAATGCGATGGGAAGACCGCCACCAAGTTCTTACACGAGCTCATATATCGCTACGGGTTCCCAAACAGCATCATCACAGACAACTGCACCAACTTCGCCAAAGGAGCCATGGCCGAGTTCTGCGAGGAACACCACATCTGACTCGACCTCGCCTCAGTCGCCCACCCGGAGTCCAACGGCAGGCGGAACGAGCCAACTAGAGCATCCTCCATGGCCTGAAGCCACGGCTCCAAGTACCACTCGAACGCACCGCCGGGTGCTGGGTCGAGGAGCTACCCTCCGTCATTTGGGGCATTCGCACCTCCGTCAACAGGTCGACAGGATTTACACCCTTCTTCATGGTATACGGCGCCGAGGCAGTCATGCCCACCGACCTTGAGCACGACTCGCCAAGGGTGGTCAACTACACGGAGGTTGCAAACGAACTCGCATGACAAGACGGAGTCGACCAGCTCGACGAGGCACGCGACCTAGCTCGCTCCCGCAATGCCATCTACCAGCAAGGGCTCCGCCGCTACCATAGCCGGCGAGTAAGGACTCGCACTTTCCAGGAAGGCGACCTGGTACTACGCCTTATCTAGAACAAGAAGGGCATGCACAAGCTCTCCCCCCTTGGGAGGGACCATTCGCCATCGGGCGAGTCCTAGGCAACGACGCCTACTACCTCACCGATGTCCGAGGAGACGCGAAACTCGATGTCAAGCGACCGTGGAATGTAAACCTCCTACGGAAGTCCTACTCCTAGAACTCCATACATGTACCCTCCACCTGCTATGAAATAAAACAGATCGGTTACCGCAAATTGCGTCTACTCTCCATGTCTTGTGCCACTCGCACTCGTAATAACAGCGTTAAGCTATTCGCAGAAGTCAACCTTTGGTAAAGCGACCGGCACAGCCAAGTAGTGCGGTACAAGGGCACTGGGAGACCCCAGGCCTTGTAACGTCCATAAAAAACGCCAACCCGGAGCCCCATTGGAGTCGCCTAGCCCGACTGGCTTATCGAGCCAAGACAACTGCCCTCGCTCCTCACAGCGACCAAGGTCATCCGCATTCTCGGCACAACGACTCGAACGGCCAAGTACCACACTCGGGGACTGACGTCCAGTCAAATACGAGCGGCTAGGGAAAAACGCCCAGTATGTGAGCGCGCCCAGGACTCGCCATGCGACTGATCCTTCGGGTCAGGCAGGAATGACGCGCTTACTCTAACGCTCTTAGTCCTCACCTACCTTGGAGCTGCGACTAGAACCACCAAGTACCACACTCGAGGACTCGGCTACCCGACCTCATTCGCGCACGGGAAAACGGTCAAGTAAAGAGCACCCATGGGAGTCGCCCTACGACTGGCTTTTCGAGCCCTGGCAAGTCGACCTCAATCCATTAAAAATTCGCAAACACATAACAAACGAGGTAAACCCCATAAAAAGGGCGGACGCGCTCGGGGACTCGTCCAATCAACATTCAAAATCGCGAAACAAATGACAAAACAACACGAATTTCCATTACAGCAGAACAAAGTCGTTCCAAAATACAAGCAAAGTTCAATGGCTATTTGTTACTAACGCCCTAGGGCACAATGCTTCTAATCCGCAGGTTTCGACGCCGACTCGCCGCCACCCTTGCGGTTGCGAATGAAGGGCATGTACGGGTTCGACAGGTACGTCGTCAACTCACCCGCCATCGCCGCACGGAACGGCTGTTCGACTTTGAAGTCGAGATGCTTCGGTTCGGGATCGTTGGGGGCGACAATCGTCTCCTGATAGGGGAGGAGGTCGCCCATCGCCCAAACGCGATCGGAATACACCGCGGCCCGGTCCATCAGCTTCAGCACCTCGGCAATCTCCACAGAGCCCGTTGAAAAGGGGTAGCCACTCGTCACATCATCAAGGTCGAAGTCCTCCGGGAAATGGGCAAGCCCAAGGCTGAGCGCCGTCACCGCCCCGCGCCGGAAGGACGACCGCGTCATGAAGTCGACGACTGACGGAGCCTTCTCTAGATAACTCCATACCTCGACGAGGTCGCTGGGAATCACTTCCGTGGGCGATATCTCCTGAAGATATGCTCGAATGCAAGTCGCGGACAACGTGGCCGAGTCGACTAGAGTGGTCACACACTGCCGCGCGTCGTATGACTGCACCTCCTCCGAGCTATCAATAATTCGGCCTGTGGACAGAAGCAGGCAGTGAGTACACCAACGCAGCTATTGCAGGCAGAGAAAAGAGGGAGAAAGGCTTACCAATTAGCGGACGGCAGAGGCCCGTGATGAAGCTTTGAAGCGAGGAGAAGTTGTTCTGCAGCCCAGCAATGAGTGCGTTAGACACTTTCCGCTCATCCGCGGCAGACGTAACAGCAGCTTTCGCTTGCCCCTCCGCCGAGCTCGCCTCCGCCTTCGCCTCCTTGAGCTCACACACCAGATCAGCGATTTGCTTCTCGGCCGTACTCAAAGCAGATTGAGCTGCCATCAGGTCCCCCGCTGGGACAAGGCCTCGGCGGACCTCCTCCGCCTCGGTTGCAATCGCTTGGAGTCCCTCGTTTGTCTCCTGGACGGCAGCGAGTTCCTTCTCCATGCGACACCTTGCTGCAAGCCGATCGGCCGATTCGCGCTGCAGGCCCTGCGCACAAACTAAACCGTTAACGACATTGAAAATCCTTAGTGCCCACCCGCTGAAATTCAGCGACTAGGCACTCGGGGACTGGACATTGAAAATCCTAAGTGCCCATCCGCTGAAATTCAACGACTAGGCACTCGGGTACTGGACATTGAAAATCCTAAGTGCCCATCTGCTGAAATTCAGCGACTAGGCACTCGGGGACTGGACATTGAAAACCCTAAGTGCCCACCCACTGAAATTTAGCGACTAGGAACTCGGGGACTGAACGATACAAAAACATTAAGAATCCGACCACTGAAATTTAGTGGCCCGATCCTCGGGGACTGGACATACCTGGATGGCAGCGCCCAGCATATCGTGAAGCTCCAGCGCGTCCACAGACGCAAGCACGATCGGAGTGTGGCCGCGACGCTGCTCGACCTCCGTCTCGGCGACCCCAGGCACCCGGCTCATTGGCGCCGTACCACTCGCTGCGGCCGCCTTCACCATCAAGCGAGGGAAAGTCGCGGTAGATGTCGGGCGCCACTCGGAGCCAGCTCGGCCACGTCGGGTGAGGCAATAGCCTCCTTGGTCTTCGAAGCCACGTCCGTCGCAGTCGGAGGTTCGCTCGGGGCAACCGACGTGTCATCAGAAACTTTGACAAACATCGTCGCCTTTCGCCCTCTTGTCACCGTCGGCGGGAGCATTGGCCTCGTCGGGTTTCCTCTTCCGCGAGGAATCCTCCTCGGTGACGACTGGCGGAACCTTGGCCACGGAAGGATGGCCGATATTTTTGGCCCTAGTCCTGCGAAACAACGATATGAATAAGACCGTCCGACTACAACGAGAGACAAGCAGATGAACAACACTTACTTGGTGACTGGTATGAACCGCAGACCGGTGCGGATGCTGGCCAGCTTTTCTAGCTCGGGTCCCAACTTCCGACTGAGGCCTATCTCGAATACACCGTGTGCCCAAGACACGGAGGGTTTCTTCGAAGATGAGGCTGCGGCAGGAGCCTCCGTGACGACAGTTGCGGGAGCTTTCCTGGAAGGCGAAGCTGCTGTGGCCGGAGTAGCTCCCAACCCAGAGACCGGAGCGAACGGAGGTGGCAGCGACGCCAGAGGCACCTCGTCCAGGGGGGTGGCAGCGTCCGGCGCCACGGTCGTGCGCGCCGCCTCGCCCTTAGCCAAGCTGGTGGCGTCAAAACTGGTCGCGGATCGGGGCGGAGACGTCTGCTTTGCCGGCTTCGTCTTCCTCTTCGGCGGGGCCTTCACCTCCTTCTTCTCTTTCTTCTTCTTCTTCTTCGATGGCGTGGCCTCACAATGTGAGGTGTGCTCGGGAATCTCGTCGTCATCATCATCGTGAGGCTCAAGGCTTCTACTCGCTTTGAGCTCGTGCTGGTGTTGCCCGCGAGTCTTGCGAACTGTTGGGGCGGCGTCTTCCACGGGCTCGTATTCGTCGTCGTCGTCATCACCCTCGTCGCTCCTGACGTTGCCTTTGGCGGATGGTGACTCGCTCCCGTCCTGGACGGACGAGCTCGAGTTCTCGTCGTCTACGGGTGGGAGCCAGCCTTCCACCACTTGGAACAACTACAAAAAGCATGAGACAACGTCAGCACAACCGCGAATGCATCATCTGCGACTGCGAGTGGTGGAGAAATGATGGCTTGCCGTCGGAGCTGGGTGCCTTGCAGTATAAGGGGCGACCCCGGCCTTCGCATCCAGATACATCGCCTGGGTGATTTTCTTCAGGGCCAGGGTGTAGTCTTCAAGATGCCATTCGGCGACGGAGGACTTTGTCGGATCTTCCTTACCCATGTACTCGTACATGTAGTGGTCCCGGCGGGCCAAGGGCACGAGCCGCCACCCGAACCAGAAGTTGTCGAGGTTGATGGTCTGGAGGCCCTTCTTCTTCAGGCCGCGGATGGTTTGCAGCATTTCATCGACAACCATCCGCTGATCCAGCGGGAGCTTGCCGACCTGGAGCCGACGCGGCTCGGTCGGTCGGCGGAGTACCTTGGAAGCGCCACCTCGCCGTCTGGAGTAGACTCGGTGACATAGAACCAGGATTTCTTCCATTCGTTTGTTGTCTTGACGGGCAGCATCAGGTCGAAGAACAACGCCTTCGACTTCAGCTGGAATGTCAGGCCACCCGCGGCCAGCATCGGGCCGCCTGACTCTTCGCGGCTGATCCTCCCATGGAACAGATCTTGCCATAGAGGGAAGTAGGATCTGCAGACCAGGTAGCACTCGCAGAATGCCACGAAGATGGCGAGCTGCTCGATACTGTGCGGACCTAGATCCAACGGCTGGATCCCGTAGTAGGCGCAGAAGCGCCAGAAGAAGAGGGAAGTGGGAAACCCCAGCCCCCGCTCCAGGTGGCTGGTGAAGCAGATGAATTTTCCCTCGCGCGGGTCCGGGGTCACTTCTCCGGCCACGGGATCCCGGCCTCCTTGAAGGACGCCAGTAGCGCCCTGGTACACTTGGACCTGCCCCATGGTTCGGTTGGGAATTCGTGGAGGGGATTTCTGGGCTGGTTGAATCGCTGTGCGGAGTGGAAAACGGAGACGGGCAAGATCGGAGGAAGAACGAAGGAGTGTTTCCCCGTTCGCCTGTCATTCTCCTTATATAGCTGTTGCTACCCGCCAATTTCGGGAGCTATTACTACGCGGTAATTACGCCGAAGTTACCGTTGGATTACCCCAACGGCTAGTTTGACCCCAATTGACGGTCCAACTTCATCCATTCGACTCGTCGCTCCACGCGACTCGATTATTCGCTGATCCGATCACTATAACAGTGACTGAGTACTCGCCGACCCGTTCGCCGAGCTACGACATGATTGGTCGCCGTTATTGCGACTAGAATAACTAGTTTTTCCTTTATTCAGGAGTCCGCCGCTGATTCGACTGGGCGTCCGCATTGGACCCGCATACTCCGACTGCCAGCGAACGCCTGCGACCAATCAACGACGGCCTCGGGGACTACTGATGGGGATATGCCTACCGGGGTATACCCAGCAGGACGTTTCCTACTGGCCCAGGCGCTAGCGAGTGGGCCTGCAGGACGGCGACTGGATCAAGATCTGGCGTGGACTCAAGCGACTGGAAGCTGAAGGCCTAGAAGTATAGATAGGCCCAGTCGGACTAGGTCATGGAATCGCTGATTCCTTAACTGATTCGGTTGAGATCTGTAAACCCTAGGGAGGTGAGTCTATATAAACCTCCCTAGAGGACGCATAGAGGATACGTTACATCATACACCCAAGCAACTCGCTACCTAGCCGCCGAGCTCGCCCCATTGTACTCTCCTAATAATACAATCTAGCAGGAGTAGGTCTTTACCCTCCGGGGGGGCGAACCTGGGTAAATCCTTGTGTCTTAGCCCTCATCTCGCACCGCAGATGGTTGGCCGCCCTTGCCCCATGTTCTACTACTCGCTGCCGATTGCAGCATCTGTCGTGGTCATTCCCACGACACTACCTAAACATTTTGTGCTCAACGGCCTGCATACGACTAGAAGACCATTGTTGGTCTAGGATGCAGGCCTGCTTAGCGCAAATTTTTCATGTGTAGTCCAATAGGCAGATAAGTGACAGTAGTATGTGTCAGGTTGATTTGTTGAGGGAAGCTCATGACAATGTCATGAATGCAGGGTATATAAGCTGGTCGAATCATTTCTCGCTTGGTGATATGGGCCTAAACTCCCACCCGCGTCAGTCCTTCCCGCTACGGTTTTCCATTGGGCCCGAAAGAGCCCAATTACTATTTGATGCCCGGGAGATGGCCCGCCCCAATCTACTTAACTCCTGGACGTAGCTGTGACGCGGGCGCGGGAGTAGGAGTTGTCCTGGCTTGCTGCCTGAACGTCGAGTCTTACTTTTTTCTTATATCCTATATTCCTTTTTATTTTCTATTTAAAAATTTGAACAAAATAGCTATTTTACAATTTTGATTTTTTTTAAATAAATTACATATTCTTGACAGGCACCATTGGTATAGCATGTGCAAAAAATTTGGGATCATTTGATGAACATTGAAAACTTGAGAAATTTATGAACAACCCTTTTGGTCTCACCTAGGCCTCTTTTCCTAGCAATGTGTTTTTTCCGACTTTCCTGAAACAACTTGGATTTTTTTACACATGCTAACATAAACAGACTAAGACACATGTACAAGGTTTCACACAAATTTGAATGTTCTTGAATTTTTGGTGGCCCGGTCAATTTAGGCCAAAAATCAAGGTGTCTAGTAAGGATGCCTAGGGGTTAGACCTTTGTGATGTGAGACATGCTCCATGCTGAAACATGGCATCCTCTACCTAGAAGAAGTTTTTATATGTGTCCAAGGTTTCACACAATTTTGATTTTTTTTAATTTTTGGTGGCCCGATCAAATTTTGCATTTTTGCATGGGCTTTAGACCTCTCTGGGTGGCTAGAAACACCTTCACCAACTTGTGGTTTTGTGACTCAGCATTTGGCCAACATGATCTTACCTACTTGATAGATCTAACTATAATTTTGCTATGCCAAGCCATGGCACACACAACTGTGGTAGATGTGGGCCCATGCCAACATTGCATGGGATCTAGACCTCTCTGGGTTGGCTAGAAACACCATCATCAACTTAGTGGCTGTGTGAGTCACTGCACCTGACTAACATGATCCCACCCACTTGATAGATCTAGTTATAAGAGTGCTATGCCAAGCCATGACACACACTTGTGGTAGATGTGGGGCCATGCCAACACTGCATGGGATCTAGACCTCTCTGGGTTGTCTAGAAACTCCATCATCAACTTAGTGGTTGTGTGAGTTACTACACCTGACCAACATGATCCCACCCACTTGATAGATCTAGCTATAAGAGTGCTCTGCTAAGCCATGACACACACTTGTGGCAAATGTGGGGCCATGCCAACATTGCATGGGATCTAGACCTCTCTGGGTTGGATAGAAACACCTTCACCAACTTGTGGTTGGGTGACTCAACAGTTGGCTAACATGATCCTACCTACTTGATAGATCTAGCTATAATTTTGCTATGCCAAGCCATGACACACACAACTGTGGTAGGTTTGGGCGTGTGCCAATATTGCATGGGATCTAGACCTCTCTGGGTTGGCTAGAAATATCATCATCAATTTAGTGGTTGTGTGAGTCACTACACCTGACCAACATAATGATTGGTTTCGTAGCATAGTAAATCAAAAAAATTCTACGGATGCAAACAAGAAAGACAAGATCTAATCTAGGAGATGCAATCAACGAGAGAGATAGATGAGATCTTCATACCCTTGAAGAAATCGCACAGCGGAAATGTTCAACAGAATGTGGGTGATGTAGTCGAACTAGCCTTCTCCTCCTCGCGATCCAATCCGATCCAACGCCGCAAGTGGCGACGCCTCCGAGAGATGCACACGTACGGCACCGCGACGTCTCCTCCTTCCTCGGTCCAGCAAGTGGGGTGGAGAGTGTTGGAGATATGCCCTAGAGGCAATAATAAATGTAGTTATTATTATATCTTTGTGTTTATGATAAATGTTTACATTCATACTATAATAGTATTAACCAGGAAATATTAATACTTGTGTGATTTGTAAACTAAATTAGAGTCCCTAGTAAAGCCTCTTCATAATGCTAGCTTGTTGGTTAATAAATGACTGTGGTTTCCCTATCATGAACATTGAGATGTTGTTAACAACAAGATCATATCATTAGGAGAATGGTATGATGGACATACTCCTATAGATAAGCGTAGCATAAAGATCAAGTCATTTTAATAGTTCAATTGCTATAAGCTTTCTGATACATAGTAACCTAATTCCTTCGACCATGAGATCATGCTAATCACCATCACCGGAAGGATGCTTTGATGACATCAAACACCACACCGTAACTAGGTGGCTATAAAGGTGGCATTGAGTGTTCGAAAAGTATGGGTTGAGCCACATGGATCAAGAGTGGGATTTGTCCATCCATATGACAGATAGATATACTCTGGGCCCTCTCGGTGGAATGTCATCCAATTGGCTTGCAAGCATGTGACTGGCTCACAAGGGATCACATACCACGGGAACGAGAAAAGAGTACTTATCAGTAACGAGGTTGAACTAGGTATGCAGAGATACCGACGATCAAAACCTCGGATAAGTAAACTATCATGAGACAAAGGGAAATTGGTATCGTATGTAAGTGGTTCATTCGATCGCAAAGTAATCGTAGAAATATGTGGGAGCCATATGAATTTCCAGATTCCTCTATTGGTTATTGTTCGGAGAAGTGTCTCGATCACGTCCGCATAATTCACGAACCGTAGGGAGACACACTTAAGGATTCGATGTTGTTGAGTAGTTATGGAATGATGAGTAAGAGACTGAATGTTGTTCGGAGTCTCGTATGGGATCCAGGATATCACGAGGAGATCCGGAATGGTCCGGAGAATAAGATTCATATAAGGAAAGTCCTGTTTTGGAGTTGGGGAATGATTCCGGTGTTTTCGTCGGGAATGTTCTAGAAGGGTCCGGAAGGTCCGGCACTCCGGAGGGGAAGGGTACATGAATGTGTCATGACAATGTGGAATGGTTGCATCATGTACTAGGTATCATGGCTGGGCAAAATAAAGGGATAAATCAAATCCTAGTTTGAAAAGTCAAACGCCAATTTGAAAAGTCAAATGGCAAGTTTGCTTGGTGGAGGGAGAGTAGGAAACCTACTTGGGGAGGAAGTCATCCGCCCTCCACCGCCGTCCAAGGAGGCCGACTTGGGGGAGGACTCCCTCCCCCTTGGCCGCTCCCTCCCACCTATAAAAGGAGGGGCAGGGCTGCCCCTCTAGCACACACCTCTCATACCCCGAAACCCTAACCCTAAGCCGCTGGCGCCACCACCCCTGCTGCTGCCGTCGCCTAGGGCACCACCAACTCGCCGAGTTGGTTCCGCAATTTGAGGATTGTCCTCAATGCTGGTAATTTGACCTATGTGCTGTATGCACCGCTGGGTGACCCGCCTGCAGCTGATGCTACCGATGAAGTAAAGAATGTTTACCTCGCTCGGAAGGATCAGTACTCCACAGTTCAGTGTGCTATCTTGTATGGTTTGGAATCGGAGCTTCAGAAAAGGTTTGAGAACCATGACCCACATGATATTGTCCGTGAACTCAAATTGATATTTGAGACTCACGCGGCAGTTGAGAGTTATGAGGCTTCTGAAAAATTCTTTAACTGCAAGATGGAAGAGGGCAGCTCCATCAGTGAGCATGTGCTTAAGATGTCTGGGCACACAAACATACTCCAAAGCTTGGGTATAGTGATTCCTAATGCTTTGGGGATTTACCGTGTCCTCCAATCACTACCACCATGTTACAAGAGCTTTGTGATGAACTACAATATGCAAAGCATGAACAAGCAGTTGCCAGAACTCTTCTCCATGTTAAAATCTGCAGAAGTGGAGATCAAGAAAGAGCACCAAGTGTTGATGGTCAATAAGACCACCAAATTCAAGAAAGTCAAGTCTAAGCAAAAGGGAAACTTCAAGAAGGGTGGTAAGAAAGTTGTCGCACCGGCGAAGAAGACCAAGGCTGGACCTAAGCCTGATACTGAGTGCTTTTACTGCAAGGGAGAAGGTCACTGGAAGCGGAATTGCCCAAAGTACTTGGCGAATTTGAAGAACGGCAACATCAAGAAGAAAGGTATATCCGATATACATGTTATTTATGTGTATATCACTAGTACTCGTAGTAGTGCCTGGGTATTTGATACTGGTTCGGTTGCTCATATTTGTAACTCGAAACAGGTGCTGGAGAATAAACGGAAGCTAGCAAAGAACAAGGTGACGATGCGCGTTGGAAATGGATCAAAGGTTGATGTGATCGCTGTCGGCACGCTACCTCTTCATCTACCATCGGGATTATTTTTATACTTAAATAATTGTTATTTGGTGCCTGCGTTAAGCATGAACATTATATCGAGATCTTGTTTATTGCGAGACGGTTACTTGTTTAAGTCTGAGAATAATGGTTGTTCGATTTATATGAGTAAAATGTTTTATGCACATGCACCTTTGATAGATGGTCTATTCTTATTGAATCTCGATAGTGGAAATACACATATTAATAACATTGAAGCTAAACGTTTGAAATTGAGCGATAAATCGACCTATATGTGGCACTGTCGTCTTGGTCACATTGGAGTGAAGCGTATGAAGAAACTCCATCATGATGGACTTCTTGAATCACTTGATTTCGAATCACTTGAAATATGCGAAGCATGTCTGATGGGTAAAATGACTAAGACTCCATTTTCTGGTATGATGGAGCGAGTTACGGACTTATTGGAAATCATACATACCGATGTGTGTGGTCCAATGAGTGTAGCATCGCGCGGTGGTTATCGTTATGTTCTTACCTTCACGGATGACTTGAGTAGATATGGGTATATCTATTTCATGAAACATAAGTCCGAAACTTTCGAGAAGTTTAAGGAATTTCAAAGTGAGGTAGAGAATCAACGTAACAAGAAGATTAAATTTCTACGTTCTGATCGTGGAGGTGAATATCTAAGTTACGAGTTTGGAGACCATTTGAAGAAATGCGGAATACTTTCACAATTGACACCGCCGGGAACACCACAGCGTAATGGTGCGTCCGAACATCGTAATCGAACTCTCTTAGATATGGTTCGTTCTATGATGTCACTTACAGATTTACCGCTATCATTTTTGGGTTATGCATTAGAAACAGCCGCATTCACTTTAAATAGGGCACCATCTAAATCCGTTGAAACGACACTGTATGAATTATGGTTTGGGAAGAAACCTAAATTGTCGTTCCTTAAAGTTTGGGGTTGTGAAGCCTATGTAAAGAAGTTACAGCCGAACAAGCTTGAACCCAAAGCGGAAAAATGCGTCTTCATAGGATACCCGAAGGAAACTATTGGGTATACCTTCTATCATAGATCCGAAGGCAAAATCTTCGTTGCCAAGAATGGATCCTTTCTAGAGAAGGAATTTCTCTCGAAAGAAGTGACTGGAAGGAAAGTAGAACTCGACGAGGTTATTGAACCTTCTCTCGAACTTGCGAGTGGCGCAGCACCGGAAGAAGTTCCTGTGGTGCCTACACCAATAAGAGAGGAAGCTAATGATGATGATCATGAAACTTCGGTTGAAGTTGCTACATAGCCACGCAGGTCAACGAGAACTCGTACCACTCCTGATTGGTATGATCCCGTTATGAGTGTCATGTTGGTGGACAACACCGATGACCCTGCGACATATGAGGAAGCGATGATGATCCCAGATTCCAATAAATGGCAAGATGCCATGAAATCCGAGATTGGATCCATGTACGAAAACCAAGTATGGACTTTGGTGGACTTACCGGATGGCCGGAAGGCTGTCGAGAACAAATGGATTTTCAAGAAGAAAACATATGCTGATGGTAATGTTACTGTCTATAAAGCTCGACTTGTCGCAAAAGGGTTTCGACAAATTCAAGGAGTTGACTACGATGAGACTTTCTCACCAGTAGCGAAGCTAAAGTCTGTGAGGATTATGTTAGAAATCGCTTCATATTACGATTATGAGATATGGCAGATGGATGTCAAAACAGCGTTCCTCATTGGAGACATTGATGAAGAGTTGTATATGATGCAACCCAAAGGTTTTGTCGATCCTAAAGATTCTAACAAGGTATTCAAACTTCAACGGTCCATTTATGGATTGAAGCAAGCATCCCGAAGTTGGAATCAACGTTTTGATAAGGTAATCAAAAGTTTTGGTTTTATACAAACTTATGGAGAAGCTTGTATTTACAATAAAGTGAGTGGGAGCTCTGTAGCATTCTTAATACTATATGTAGATGACATATTGTTGATTGGGAATGATGTAGACCTTCTTAATAGTGTCAAGGAATATTTGAATAATAGTTTTTCAATGCAAGATCTTGGCGAAGCAGCTTACATATTAGGCATAAAGATTTATAGAGATAGATCGAGACGCCTAATATCGTTGTCACAAAGTACATATTTGGACAAAGTTCTAAAGATATTTGGAATGGAAGATAGCAAGAAAGGGTTCTTGCCCATGTTGCCCAATACGACCTTGAGTAAAACTCAAAGTCTAGCAACGGCAGAAGATAGAGAAAGGGTGAGTAAGACTCCCTATGCCTTAGCCATAGGATCTCTAATGTATGCCATGCTATGTACTAGACCCGACATTGCATATGTTGTTAGTTTGACTAGCAGATATCAAAGTGATCCAGGAGTGGATCATTGGACAGCGGTCAAAAACATCCTTAAGTACTTGAGAAGAACTAAGGATATGGTTCTTTCTTATGGAGGTGATGAACAGCTCGTTGTTAATGGTTACACCGATGCTAGTTGGAACACCGATCCGGATGATTCTAAATCACAATCTGGATACGTATTTACTTTGAATGGTGCAGCAGTTAGCTGGAGGAGTGCAAAGCAAAGAGTTGTGGCGAGATCTTCAACTGAATCGGAATACATAGTTGCTTTGGAGGCTTCACAAGAAGCGATATGGATGAAGGAGTTCATTATAGAGCTCGGTGTGGTTCCAAGTGCGCTGGACCCAATATCTATCTACTGTGATAACATGGGCGCCATAGCCAATGCGCAAGAACCAAGGTCACACAAGAAGCTGAAGCACATCAAGATACGTTTTCACGCTATTCGAGAACATGTCCAAGATGGTGACATAAAGATTTGAAAAGTACACATAGATCTGAATGTGGCAGA
The DNA here is from genome assembly GCA_916181665.1 of Avena sativa. Classification (NCBI taxonomy): domain Eukaryota; kingdom Viridiplantae; phylum Streptophyta; class Magnoliopsida; order Poales; family Poaceae; genus Avena; species Avena sativa. The sequence continues at coordinate 311,871,618 of OV702295.1, read as the reverse complement.
TCCGTTGACTAAACCTCTCCCGAGGGCAAAACATGACCAACACCAAACTGCCATGGGTGTTTAGTATATTACCATGTAATCTAGATTAGTTGACTCTAGTGCAAGTGGGAGACTGTTGGAGATATGCCCTAGAGGCAATAATAAATGTAGTTATTATTATATCTTTGTGTTTATGATAAATGTTTACATTCATACTATAATAGTATTAAACAGGAAACATTAATACTTGTGTGATTTGTAAACTAAATTAGAGTCCCTAGTAAATCCTCTTCATAATACTAGCTTGTTGGTTAATAAATGATTGTGGTTTCCCTATCATGAACATTGAGATGTTGTTAACAACAAGATCATATCATTAGGAGAATGGTATGGTGGACATACTCCTATAGATAAGCGTAGCATAAAGATCAAGTCATTTTAATAGTTCAATTGCTATAAGCTTTCTGATACATAGTAACCTAATTCCTTTGACCATGAGATCATGCTAATCACCATCACCGGAAGGATGCTTTGATGACATCAAACACCACACCGTAACTAGGTGGCTATAAAGGTGGCATTGAGTGTTCGGAAAGTATGGGTTGAGGCACATGGATCAAGAGTGGGATTTGTCCATCCATATGATGGATAGATATACTCTAGGCCCTCTCGATGGAATGTCATCCAATTGGCTTGCAAGCATGTGACTGGCTCACAAGGGATCACACACCACGGAAACGACAAAAGAGTACTTATCAGTAACGAGGTTGAACTAGGTATGCGGAGATACCAACAATCAAAACCTCGGATAAGTAAACTATCGTGAGACAAAGGGAAATTGGTATCGTATGTAAGTGGTTCATTCGATCACAAAGTAATCGTAGAAATATGTGGGAGACATATGAATTTCCAGATTCCTCTATTGGTTATTGTTCGGAGAAGTGTCTCGATCATGTCCGCATAATTCACGAACCGTAGGGAGACACACTTAAGGATTCCATGTTGTTGAGTAGTTATGGAATGATGAGTAAGAGACTGAATGTTGTTCGGAGTCTCGTATGGGATCCAGGATATCACGAGGAGATCCGGAATGGTCCGGAGAATAAGATTCATATAAGGAAAGTCCTGTTTTGGAGTTGGGGAATGATTCCGGTGTTTTCGTCGGGAATGTTCTAGAAGGGTCCGGAAGGTCCGGCACTCCGGAGGGGAAGGGTACATGAATGTGTCATGACAATGTGGAATGGTTGCATCATGTACTAGGTATCATGGCTGGGCAAAATAAAGGGATAAATCAAATCCTAGTTTGAAAAGTCAAACGCCAATTTGAAAAGTCAAACGGCAAGTTTGCTTGGTGGAGGGAGAGTAGGAAACCTACTTGGGGAGGAAGTCATCCTCCCTCCACCGCCGTCCAAGGAGGCCGACTTGGGGGAGGACTCCCTCCCCCTTGGCCGCTCCCTCCCACCTATAAAAGGAGGGGCAGGGCTGCCCCTCTAGCACACACCTCTCATACCCCGAAACCCTAACCCTAAGCCGCTGGCGCCACCACCCCTGCTGCTGCTGTCGCCTAGGGCACCACCAACTCGCCGAGTTGGGGTGAAACCTAACCCTAGCCGCCGGCTAGCCTCCTCCCTTGGTGCCTCTAAACCCTAGATCGCCAAGGCCCCTCTCATAGTCCACCATATTCGCTCCGGCTTAAGGCGAAGCCCTACAAGATCTCCCCTCTACTTCCGGTACCACGCTGTCGTGCTGCCGGAATCACGAGGAGAGTGCTACAACCTCCGCTGCCTGCTGGAACAAGGGAGAGGAAGGTCTTCATCGAGTACCAAACGTGTGACCGACTGCGGAAGCGCTGCCAGAACGCAGCGCCGGAAGGATCGTCTACACGATCTTGAGATCGGCAAGAGTACGACTACATCACCCACGAGAATCTGCTCTCATTAAACACTTTGGAATCTTCGAGGGTGAGTTCTTCTATCGACTCGTTGCTACAATCTAGTAGATAGATCTTGGCTAGTTTGTTTGTATGTGGTAGAAAAATTTTGTTTTCCATGCTACGAACCCCTACAGAGAGATAGATTGGATCTACAGCACGACGGTGTGGTGCAATGGTGGAGAGTTTCTGCGGCAGGGCTTCGCCTACACGCAGTCGGGAGAGAGAGAGAGGTATGGTAGCAGCTGGCGTCTAGGGTTTGGGGTGAGGGGAGGGTGCGCCCCCTACCCACCTTATATAGGGGGCTGGCCGGCCCCCTTGCCCCCTCCTCCAAGCCCTAGGGCGGCGTCCCCAAGGGTGGAGTGGGGGCAAGTCTTCCCCCCTTCTAGAAGGTCCCCTAGGGTTTCCCTTAGGGTTCTGGTCGGCTGGGCCTATGGGGCCTTGCACCCCTGGCCCAATGTGGCCAGGGCACTCCCTCGTAGGCCCACGCACCCCTCTGACATGTGGGGCCACGTTGGTCCCACTCCGGAAACTTCTAGAATCTTCCGGTACAATACCGAACATTCCGAAACAATTCCAAAATCCAAAAACTGCTTTCCTTTATATGAATCTTATTCTCCGGACCGTTCTGGAACCTCTCGTGATGTCCTGGATCTCATCCGAGACTCCGAACAAAAACTCATAAACCAATTATCCATTCTATCCTAGCGTCAAGGCACGTTAAGTGTGTGACCCTACGGGTTCGAGAATATGCAGAAATGATCTTCTATCAATAATCAACAGCGGGATCTGGAAACCCATATTAACTCCCACATATTCATCGATGATCATATCGGATGAACCACGATGCCAGGATTCAATTAATCCCATATTTATATTCCCTTCGTCACACGATATTTTACTTGCCCGAGATTCGATCGTTGGTATCTACATACCTAGTTCAATCTCGTTCACAACAAGTACTTTACTCGTTCCGTAATCCGATATCACTTTGTGATTAACTCCTTAACCATGTGCTTGCAAGCGGTGTTGATATCGTTTACCGAGTGAGCCTGAAGTATATCTCTCCGAATCGTGAGGGACAAATCCCATCTCAATACATACAACCCAACAAGTACTTTCCGATCACCTGAGAGACACCTTTATGATCACCCTCTCATAGGATGACATTTGATGACCTCAAAGCTTTCTTCCAATACCAGGGAGTTGCATTATCTCATGGTCTAGGGAATACAATATTTGACATAGAAAAAGCTTCGCAAAGATGAACACGATGACACGATCTAATTGCTCTGCTTGATTTGGGTATGTCCATCATATCATTCTCCCAATGACATGATCTCATTATTAATCGACAACTCATGTCTATGGTTAGGAAACCTTAACCATCACTAATCAATGATCTAGTCCATGGACACGGTGTTGTTCATAAACCACACAAGTATCAAAGTTTCCGCTTAATACAATTCTAGCATGGAATATAAACTTTATCATGAACAAGAATTATAACAATAACATCTTTATTATTGCCTCTAGGGCATAATTCCAACAGTCTCCCACTTGCACTAGAGTCAATAATGTAGTTTACATCTACCAACAATCTAACACCCATGGCATTAAGGTGCTGATCATGTTTTGCACGTGGAAGAGGTTTAGTCAACGGATCTGTGACAATCAGATCCATATGTACTTTACTAATCTTCAGATCTCCATCTGTTATATAATCTCGAATTATATGAAATTGGCGGTTGATGTGCTTGGTCTTTGGATGATATCTTGGTTCCTTAGCCAATGCTATGGCACCAGTGTTGTCGCACAATATCTCCAGTGGGTCCAAGGCACTTGGAACCACACCAAGATCAGTGATGAAGTTCCTGATCCAAACTCCTTCACTTGACGCTTCTGAAGGAGCCATGTAGTCCACTTCTGTTGTTGATCCCGCGATCACGCTTTGCTTGCATCTTCTCCAGCTCACAGCTCCACCATTCAAAATATAAACGTATCCTGTCTGAGATTTAGAATCATCCGGGTCGGTGTCAAAACTAGCATCGATGTAACCTTTTACGACGAACTCCTCTCACCTCCATAGACCAAGAACATTTCTTTAGTCCTATTAAATACTTTAGGATGTTCTTCACGGCTGTCCAGTGTTCCACTTCTAGATCACTTTGGTATCTGCTTGTCAAACTAAGAGCATTGGACACATCCGGTCTAGTACATAGCATGGCATACATGATAGAACCTATGGCCGAGGCATATGGCACTTTGCTCATAGTATCTCTATCGTTTACCGTAGCTGTACACTGAGCCTTGCTCAATATCTTACCTGACAACATGGGCAATGAACCTTTCTTTGCTTTATTCATTCTGAACCTTTTCAGAACTTTGTCTAGGTATGTACTTTGGCTTAAAGCTATTAGGAGTCTTTGTCTATCGCTATAGATTTTTATGCCTAATATATAAGCAGCTTCTCCTAGGTCTTTCATTGAAAAACATTTATTCAAATAACTCTTCACATCGTTAAGCATACCAATGTCATTTCCAATAATCAATATGTCATCCACATATAGTACCAAAAATGTCACCGAGCTCCCACTCACTTTCGTGTAGATACAAGCTTTGTAGCAATTTGGAACAAATCCAAAGCTCTTGATCACTTGATTGAAATGAAGGTTCCAACTCTGAGATGCTTGCCTCAATCCATAAATGGAACGCTGAAGTTTGCACACCTTATCAGCATCCTTAGGATCGACAAAACCATTGGGCTGCATCATATACAACTCTTCATCAATGTTGCCATTTAGGAACACAGCCTTGACATCCATCTGCCATATTTCATAATCATGAAATGCAACAATTGCTAATAAAATCCGAATGGACTTAAACATCGCTACGGGAGAGAAAGTATCATCGTAGTCAACACCTTGAACTTGTCGAAAACCTTTTGCGACAAGCCGAGCTTTATAGACAGTAACATTACCATCCGCGTCCGTTTTTTCTTGAAAATCCATTTGCACTCAATGGCCTTACGATCGCTAGGAGGGTCCACCAAAGTCCATACTTCGTTTTCGCTCATGGATCCCAATTCAGATTTCATGGCCTCTAGCCATTTCTCAGAGTCTGGGCTCATCATTGCTTCCTCATAGTTCGCAGGTTCACTGTTGTCTAACAGCAAGACGGGTAAGACAGGGTTGTCGTACCATTCAGGAGTGGCACGTGACCTTTTCGACCTGCGAAGTTCAGTAGTAGCATCGTTCAAAGTTTCATGATCCTCGTCATTAGCTTCCTCTCTTGTTGGTGCAGACGGCACTGGAACAATTTCAGGTGCTGCGCTACTCTTCAACTCGAGAGAAGGTTCAATAACCTCATCTAGCTCTACCTTCCTCCCACTCACTTCTTTCGAGAGAAACTCCTTCTGAGGAAAGGATCCGTTCTTTGCAACAAACACTTTGCCTTCGGATCTGTGGTAGAAGGTATACCCAATCGTTTCCTTAGGGTATCCTATGAAGACGCATTTCTCTGCTTTGGGTTCGAGCTTGTCCGGCATCAACTTCTTGACGTAAGCTTCGCATCCCCAAACTTTAAGAAACGACAACTTAGGTTTAGCACCAAACCATAGTTCATACGGTGTCGTCTCAACGGATTTAGATGGTGCCCTATTTAAAGTTAATGCAGCGGTTTCTAATGCATAACCCCAAAATGATAACGGCAAATCTGTAAGAGACATCATTGATCGCACCATATCTAATAGAGTTCGATTCCGGTGTTCAGACACACCATTGCGTTGTGGTGTTCCGGGTGGCGTGAGTTGCGAAATGATTCCGCTTGCTTTAAGATGCATGAGAAAATCATAACTCAAATATTCACCTCCACGATCGGATCGTAGAAATTTAATTTTCCTGTTATGATTGTTTTCCACTTCGTTCTGAAATTCTTTGAACTTTTCAAATGTTTCAGATTTATGTTTCATTAAATAGATATACCCATATCTACTTAAGTCATTAGTAAAAGTGAGAAAATAGCGATATCCACCGCGCGTCGAAACACTCATTGGTCCGCATACATCGGTATGTATGATTTCCAATAAGTCCGTTGCTCGCTCCGTTATACCGGAGAACGGGGTTTTGATCATCTTGCCCATGAGGCATGGCTCGCACGTGTCAAATGATTCAAAATCAAGAGACTCCAAAAGTCCATCAGAATGGAGTTTCTTCATGCGTTTTACACCAATATGACCTAGACGGCAGTGCCACAAATAAGTTGGATTATCACTATCTACTTTGCATCTCTTAGCCTCAATGTTATGGATGTGCGTTTCATTGCTTTCGAGATTCAGAAGAAATAAATGATTCACAACAGGTGCATGACCATAAAAGATGTTATTCATATAAATAGAACAACCATTATTCTCCGATTTAAATGAATAACCATCTTGCAATAAACACGATCCATATATGATGTTCATGCTCAACGCAGGCACATAATAACAATTATTAAGGTTTAAAACTAATACCAAAGGTAAAACTAAGGAGAGCGTGCCGACGGTCATCACATCAACTTTTGATCCATTGCCAACACGCATCGTCACCTCATCCCTTGCTAGCCGCCGTCTATTCTGTAGCTCATGTTTCGAGTTACAAATATTAGCAACTGAACCAGTATCAAATACCCAGGCACTACAACGAGCGCTAGTAAGGTAAACATCAACAACATGTATATCAAATATACCTTTAATGGTGCCAGCCTTCTTGTCCGCTAAGTACTTCAGATAGTTGCGCTTCCAGTGACCCTTGTCCTTGCAATAGAATCACTCAGTGTCCGCCTTAGGTCCAGACTTGAGATTCTTCTCAGCAGGGGCAACGCGCTTGCCGCTGCCTTTCTTGAAGGATTTCTTTGCACCCTTACCTTTCTTGAAGCTAGGGGTCTTGTTGAGCATCAACACATGATTATCTTTCTTGATATCCACCTTCGCATCTTTCATCTTAGCGAAGAGCTCAGTGATCGTATCAGTGGAACCAATCTGATTGTGAGTAACTACAAAACCTTTGTAGCTAGGAGGGAGTGATTGTAGAACTCTGTCAATCTTGAGCTCTTGTGGAATCTTGTAGTCCAGTTGCTCAAGACGTTGAGTGTAGCCCGACATCTTAATGGCGTTCTCACTAACGGAACTCCCTTCCTCCATCTTGCAGTTAAAGACCTTCTCAGAGATCTCATATCTCTCAGAACGGGCCTGAGTCTGAAACATGGTTTTCAGTTCCTCAAGAATCTCAAAGGGCCCGGCGAACTCCTCAAAACGATTTGAAGGTCCGGTTCCATGGCAAACAACATGGTACTCTTAATCACTCCATAATCATCTTTGCGCGACTGATAAACAGCTTTTTCATCAGCCAGCGCATCAATAGCAGGGGCGTCACCTAGCGCTTTCTCAAGGACATAGTCCTTTTGTCCGTCAGCGAGAATGATTCTCAGATTGCGGAACCAGTTCGTGAAGTTAGACCCATTGTTCTTAAGCTTTTCTTTATCAGCAAAAACGTTGAAGTTGAAGTTGGACTTAGCCATTTGATCTACAAAATTTGCAAATTCAACTTAGACTATGTTCATGGTAACTAGTTTAACTTAATCAAACTAATAGATGAACTCCCACTAAATTCAACATCCCTCAAGTTGTTTAGTGAACACGATCCAAATTCACCACACCTAATCCGATCTTCACGAGAAGAGATGTGGTTTCAATGGTGGACAACAAAGTGTCGATCATATCATTCATATGACTCATGCTTAACCTTTCGGTTCGTGTGTTCCGAGGCCATGTCTGTACATGCTAGGCTCGTCAAGTCAAACCCAAATATTTCCGTGTGTGCAAAACTGGCTTGCACTCGTTGTATGTGAACGTAGAGTTTATAGCACCCGATCATCACGAGGTGCTTGAACACGATGAACTTTCGCAACGGTGCATACATGGGGAGAACACAATTTTATCTTGATCTTTAAGTGAGGAATCATCTTATAATGCTACCGTCGCGATCTAAGAATAATAAGATACATAAAAGGATAAACATCACATGCATATAGTTTTATGTGACATGGTATAGCCAATCTCCGCGCAATGATCTCCATCTTTTGCGCGCCAGCATGATCTCCATCACTCCACCATGATTGCCTCCACCACGAATAGCAACTACAACTATTGCTAACTACTTAGCGATAAAGTAAAGCTATTACATGGCGTATAAGAAGTTGACACACAGGTCATACACAATTATAAACACAACCATATGGCTCCTGCCGGTTGTGAACTCATCAACATGCAAGTCGTGAAATATTACAAAACATGATCATTGCATACATCATACACATCACGTCTTGGGCCATACCATATCACAAAACACTCCCTGCAAAAACAAGTTAGACGCCTCTACTTTGTTGTAGCATGTTTTACGTGGCTTATGGGAGTAACAAGCTAAGAACGATTCTTACCTACGGAAAGCCACAACGGTGATATTATGGTTGCTAACATCCGGTGTAAATCCCATGACTACTATAGTTGGAGAAACTAGCATCCACCAGCCGCATGTGTGGAACAAGCCACACGTCAAGTGCGGAGCCGGTCTCGCGAACGAGGTCGCGTAAAGTTGGCCTAGACCGCTTCGATCTCACTATGCCATGCCATAAGAAATACACAACAAGAGGCTTTCAACAGAAAACATCAACGCCCGCAACAAGCATGTTGCGTTCTACTCGTGAAACACATCTACGCATAGATCTAGCTCTGATGCCACTGATTGGTTTCGTAGCATAGTAAATCAAAAAAATTCTACGGATGCGAACAAGAAAGCCAAGATATAATCTAGGAGATGCAATCAACAAGAGAGATATATGATATCTTCATGCCCTTGAAGAAATCGCACAGCAGAAACGTTCAACAGAACGTGGGTGATGTAGTCGAACTAGCCTTCTCCTCCTCGCGATCCGATCCGATCCAACGCCGCAAGTGGCGACGCCTCCGAGAGATGCACACGTACGGCACCACGACGTCTCCTCCTTCCTCGGTCCAGCAAGTGGGATGGAGAGATAGATTGGATCTACATCACGATGGCGTGGTGCAATGGTGGAGAGTTTCTGCGGCAGGGCTTCGCCTACACACAGTCGGGAGAGAGAGAGAGAGATAGAGAGGTATGGCAGCAGCTGGCGGCTAGGGTTTGGGGTGAGGGGAGGGTGCGCCCCCTGCCCACCTTATATAGGGGGCTGTCCGGACCCCTTGCCCCCTCCTCCAAGCCCTAGGGCGGCGGCCCCAAGGGTGGATTGGGGGGCAAGTCTTCCCCCCCTCCTTCTAGAAGGTCCCCTAGGGTTTCCCTTAGGGTTTTGGCCGGCTGGGCCTATGGGGCCTTGTTCCCCTGGCCCAATGCGGCCAGGGCACTCCCTCGTAGGCCCACGCACTCCTCCGACAAGTGGGTCCATGTTGGTCCCACTCCGTAAGCTTCTAGAACCTTCTGGTACAATACCGAACATTCCGAAACAATTCCGTAATCCAAAAACTGCTTTCCTTTATATGAATCTTATTCTCCGGACCATTCCGGAACCTCTCGTGATGTCCTGGATCTCATCCGAGACTCCGAACAAAAACTCATAAACCAATTATCCATTCTATCCTAGCGTCGAGGCACGTTAAGTGTGTGACCCTACGGGTTCGAGAATATGCAGACATGATCTTCTATCAATAATCAACAGCGGGATCTGGAAACCCATATTGACTCCCACATATTCATCGATGATCATATCGGATGAACCACGGTGCCAGGATTCAATTAATCCCATATTTATATTCCCTTCATCACACGATATTTTACTTGCCCGAGATTCGATCGTTGGTATCTGCATACCTAGTTCAATCTCGTTCACAGCAAGTACTTTACTCGTTCCGTAATCCGATATCACTTTGTGATTAACTCCTTAACCACGTGCTTGCAAGTGGTGTTGATATCGATTACCGAGTGGGCCCGAAGTATATCTCTCCGACTCGGGAGGGACAAATCCCATCTCGATACATACAACCCAATAAGTACTTTTAGATCACCTAAGAGACACCTTTATGATCACCCTCTCATAGGATGACGTTTGATGACCTCAAAGCTTTCGTCCGATACCAGGGAGTTGCATTATCTCATGGTCTAAGGAATACAATATTTGACATAGAAAAAGCTTCGCAAAGATGAACACAATGACACGATCTAATTGCTCTGCTTGATTTGGGTCTGTCCATCATATCATTCTCCCAATGACATGATCTCATTATTAATCGACAACTCATTTCTATGGTTAGGAAACCTTAACCATCATTAATCAATGAGCTAGTCCATAGAGGCGTACTAGGGACACGGTGTTGTTCATAAACCACACAAGTATCAAAGTTTCTGCCTAATACAATTCTAGCATGGAATATAACTTTATCATGAACAAGAATTATAACAATAACATCTTTATTATTGCCTCTAGGGCATAATTCCAACACATAATCCCACCCAATTGATAGATCTAGCTATAAGAGTGCTATGTTAAGCCATAACACGCACTTGATGATGGTGTTTCTAGTAAACTCACGTGGTTCTAGAGCCCAATGCAATGTTGGGATAACATGATGCCACCCTTTTAATAGATCTTAGTATAACACTACTATGCCAAGACATCATGAGACACAACTGTGGCAAATATAGGGTCATGCCAACATTGCATGTGCTATAGACCTCTCTGGGTTGGCTAGAAACACCATTATCAACGTACTGGTTGTGTGAGTCACTACACCTGACCATCATGATCCCACTCACTTGATAGATCTAGCTGTAAGAGTGCTATGCCAAGCCATGGCATACACTTGTGGCAGATGTGAGGCCATGTCAACATTGCATGGGATCTAGACCTCTCTGGGCTGGATAAAAACACCTTCACCAACTTTTTGTTGTATGAGTCGTCATTTGGCCAACATGATCCTACCTACTTGATAGATGCCTAGGGGTTATACCTTTGTAATGTGAGACATGCTCCATGCTGAAACAAGGCATCCTCTACCTAGAAGCAATTTTTAAATGTGTCCAAGGTTTCACACAATTTTGATTTATTTTTTTGAATTTTTGGTGGCCCGGTCAAATTTTGAATTTTTACATGGGCTTTAGACCTCTCTAGAGTGGCTAGAGAAACCTTCACCAACTTGTAGTTGTGTGACTTAGCAGTTGTCCAACATGTGTGGCCATGCCAACATTTCATGGGGTCTAGACCTCTCTGGGCTGGATAGAAACACCTTGACCAACTTGTTGTTGTATGAGTCATCACACCTGACCAACATGATTCTACCTACTTGATAGATCTAACTATACTTTTGCTATGCCAAGCCATGACACACACAACTTTGGTAGATGTGGGCCCATGCCAACATTGCATCTAGACCTCTCTGGGTTGTCGAGAAACACCATCATCAACTTAGTGGCTGTGTGAGTCACTGCACCTGACCAACATGATCCCACCCACTTGATAGATCTAGCTATAAGAGTGCTATGTCAAGCCATGACACACACTTGTGGCAGATGTGGGGCCATGCCAACACTGCATGGGGTCTAGACCTCTCTGGGCTGGATAGAAACACCTTCCCGAACTTGTTGTTGTATGAGACATCACTTGGCCAACATGATCCTACCTACTTGATAGATCTAACTATAATTTTGCTATACCAAGCCATGACACACACAACTATGGTAGATGTGGGCCCATGCCAACATTGCATGGGATCTAGACCTCTTTGGGTTGGCTAGAAACACTATCATCAAGTTAGTGGCTGTGTGAGTCACTACAACTGACCAACATGATCCCACCCACTTGATAGATCTAGCTATAAGAGTGATATGCCAAGCCATGACACACACTAGCTTGTGGCAGATGTGGGGCCATGCCAACATTGTATGGGGTCTCTAGACCTCTCTGGGTTGGATAGAAACACCTTCACCAACTTGTTGTTGTATGTGTCATCACACCTGGCCAACATGATCCTACCTACTTGCTAGATCTAGCTATAATTTTGCTATGCCAAGCCATGACACACACAACTGTGGTATATGTGGGCCCATGCCAACATTGCATGGGCTATTGACCTCTCTGGGTTGGCTAGAAACACCGTCATCAACTTAGTGGTTTTGTGAGTCACTACACCTGACCAACATGATCCCACCCACTTGATAGATCTAGCTATAAGAGTGTTATGCCAAGCCATGACACACACTAGCTTGTGGCAGATGTGGGGCCATGCCAACATTGCATGGGGTCTCTAGACCTCTCTAGACTGGATAGAAACACCTTCACCAACTTGTTGTTGTATGAGTCATCACACCTAATAGATCTAACTATAATTTTGCTATGCCAAGCCATGACACACACAACTGTCGTAGATGTGGGCCCATGCCAACATTGCATGGGCTATTGACCTCTCTGGGTTGGCTAGAAACACCGTCATCAACTTAGTGGTTGTGTGAGTCACTACACCTGACCAACATGATCCCACCCACTTGATAGATCTAGCTATAAGAGTGCTATATCAATCCATGACACACACTAGCTTGTGGCAGATGTGGGGCCATGCCAACATTGCATGCATAGGGTCTCTAGACCTCTCTAGGCTGAATAGAAACACCTTCACCAACTTGTTATTGTATGTGTCATCATACCTGGCCAACATGATCCTACCTACTTGCTAGATCTAGCTATAATTTTGCTATGCCAAGCCATGACACACACTAGCTTGTGACAAATGTGGGGCCATACCAACATTGCATGGGCTATTGAGATCTCTAGGCTGGCTAGAAACACCATCATCAACTTAGTGGTTGTGTGAGGTACTACACCTGGCCAACATAATCCCACCCACTTGATAGATCTAGCTATAAGAGTGCTATGCCAAGGCATGACACACACTAGCTTGTGGCAGATGTGGGGCCATGCCAACATTACATGCATAGGGTCTCTAGACCTCTCTGGGCTGGATAGAAACACCTTCACCAACTTGTTGTTGTATGTGTCATCACACCTGGCCAACATGATCCTACCAACTTGCTAGATATATCTATAATTTTGCTATGCCAAGCCATGACACACATTAGCTTGTGGCAAATGTGGCGCCATGCCAACATTGCATGGGGTCTAGACCTCTCTTGGATGGCTAGAAACACCATCATCAACTTAGTGGTTGTGTGAGTCACCACCCACTTGATAGATCTAGCTATAAGAGTGTTATGCCAAGGCATGACACGCACTAGCTTGTGGAAAATGTGGGTCCATTCCAACATTGCATGCATGGGGTCTAGACACCTCTCTAGGCTGGATAGAAACACCTTGACCAACTTGTTGTTCTATGTGTCATCACTTGGCCAACATGATCCTACCTACTTGCTAGATCTAAGTATAACTAGATGGGATCATGTTTGAGCAAGTGTTGGCTCATACTACTACAAGTTGGTCAGTTGTTTCTAGACAACTCAGATTGTTTAATTTTAGATCCCAATAAAATATTATTGTGGGTCCATATTTGCCACAAGCATCATGGCTAGGTGTAGCAATGATATAGTTACATCTAACAACTAATTGGGATCACATTGACCAGTCGTTGACTCATTCAACCAGAAGGTGATCAAGATGTTTCTAACTAACTCAGATATAGGTCTATATTGTCACCCTAGACTAGGAAGTTTGAGCAGCACAAAATACTTGTCTCTGTTCATTCTCTCACAATCACACTCGCTCTAAATTTGCTAGCGAAGCCTTTCTCTGCAACGAGGAGCGTGTGCCGTGGCGAAGCCTGCGCTTGATGTCGATCACCAGGGCCTCTCCCTGGTTCCTGGACTCCGTTCTATTCACTATCGATGGGGGTGCGCACCACACCTTCACGCCGGCCACCGAGGACCAAGCTGCAGCAGATACGGAGAGCGGCCGCAAGCTTCGAGTACTACGCACGGACCGCGTCGGCAAGTTCACGTGTCAGCCACGTTCGCTGTTCACAGTGCACCGACACCGGCGTCAAGCGCTACCTAACGGTGCCGTAATCACCCCAGCAGAATGGGGTGATCGCGCAGCGCAACCAGACGGTCGCAGCGCAACCAGACACGCCATATGACGCTTGGTATCTGTGGACCTTCGGCTGCGTCACGCATGTACGTGAAGAGTGCGCGTCCTCACCTGAAAAAGATGGACGCCCGGAGCACGCCAATGGTCTTCATCGGCTACAAGAGCGGCACCAAGGTCTACCGTGTCTACGATCCCGTTGCCAAGCGTGTGCACGCACACACAACGTAGTCTTTGACGAGGACGCGAGCTGGGACTGGAGCACGCACGGGGACAACCCTGTGAGCAGGGCGTTAACGGTGGACTACTACGTGCACTCGACTCCACTATGTACCGCTACACCTGAGGTGGCAGGCCAGGAATCGATGGCATCTCCATCGACACCAGTTCCCATAGAGAACACGTCGCCGACAGCGTCATCCTCGCGCACCGAGCTAGCCTCTCCAACACCCGAAGCTAAAGCCGCACCGCCATCACATCTGCCTCGCCGCGAGGCGCACCCGATGACCACGCGCACCATGGACGGCATCGTGCAGCCGAACACCCGCCTCGCCTCGTCGCCAAAAGGGATATGTGTAGCAACAGGGCATTGACGTCGCGGAGGCCTTTGCGCCTGTTGCACGGCTGGAGTCCGTGCATCTCCTGCTAGCGCTCGTCGCGCACCGCGGGTGGGCTGTGCACCATATGGATGTCAAGTCTGCTAGCCAGGGTTCGTCGTGGCTAGCTAGGAGCGCTAGGTGATGCGCCTGCACAAGACCCTCTATGGAGTCCATCAGTCACCTGGAGGCTAGAGCCTGGAAGGTTAGCACTTAGCTGTTTTAGTTGGTTGATTTAGTCATAGGTCTGTTGCATGCAGTAGCACTTTGTTGGGAGACCCCAAGAGGAAGGTATGATGCGGTACAACAGCAAGTTTTCCCTCAATAAGAAACCAAGGTTATCGAACCAGTAGGAGGAAGGAAACATCACACAGGTGTTGCAAGCAACGTGGAAACCTGCACAACACAAACTCAAGAATTTTCCCCAACTAATAGTGAGGTTTTCAATCTCACCGGTTGCTATAACAAAGGATTAACTGTATGGTGTGGAAGGTGATGATGGTTTGCAACAAGTAAACAGTAACAGTGGAAGATGTATCAATGGTAAAGATTGGACCGGGGTCTATAGTTCACTAGGGGTGTTCTCCTTAGATAAACAAACATGGCATGCTAGGTAAACAAATTACAGCAGGGCAATTGACAGGATTGAGCAAGGCATAACAATGCAATACTAGACATAAAGATCCTATGCGATTCGATTGGGCAATACAACAAGATACATAGACCGCCATCCAACTGCATCTATGACTAGAAGTCCACCTTTGGGTTATCATCCGAACCCCCTCCAGTCTTAAGTTGCAAGCAACAGACAACTGCTTTAAACAAAGTGTGTAAGGTAAACAATCCACTTGTTCCATGTAACACCCCAGTTTTAGTTAATTTATATTAGGGTTTGTTTTGTGCATCATGAGCATCATATCTTAAATTGTGCACTAAAGAAAATAATGCAAACCCTAAACCCTAATCCTTTCCTCTCTATTTGAAATCAATTCAAATGGTTTTGATTTTGAAAACTACCAAATTTATTGAAGCCCAAATGGACTAATAGGGTCCACAGTATTTTAAATGTTTTACAAACCCTCTGGTAATTTTTGAATGATTCAAAACATTTTGGAAATTCAAATACAAAGAGAAAAACTCAAAACAGAAAAAAAAAGAGTTTTGCTAAAAAAATATAGATCCAGAGATCCCTCGGCCGCAGCCCAGCTTGCCTCTCTTCCTATCCCCTTCTCTTTCCCGCACTGCGCAGCAAAATGCAGCCCGCAGCCGGCCCACGCGCGGCCCACCCAGCCCAGTACCGCTTCAGCGCTACTCCCTGTCGTCTTCCTCCTCCCGCAAGCAGCTCTGTGGCACTGCCGCTTCCGTCCGTCAGTGTCGCGATGCTCGCCGCCGCCCGCCGCCCTCTGGACGAGGATAAGGACTCGAGCACGCCCTTCCTCTCCATATCCTCTCAGTATCCCCCGAGCCCTCTCTCTCTGGCGTGTTTCCTCTCTGGCCAAACCCTAACCATCACAGGCACCGTTGTCGTCGACGTTCCCGGCCACCCCGAGTGACACTGAGATTCCCTGGAGAACTAGCATGCTCCCCTCGTCATCCTCCTGGAAGGAATCGAGCCCGCAGGCCTCCAATCGCCGCAATCGACCAACCGTCCCCAACTCTGGTCGCCATTGTCGCTGCCAATCACCGTCGTTTCCGGCCATGCCACGCCCTGCCGACCTTCCTCTCGCGCTCGTGGTGATCTCCTGCGCCTCCCGGACCCCTCTAATCCTCCCCACTCTCTCTGATTCGCCGCCGCACCATCCACCTGCAAGCTCTGTCGCTCGCCGCCATCGTGTCCACTGCTCCGATGACCACAAGTGGGCGGCGCTGCCACCACTGGGTCCGCCCCGATCTCCTCTTCCTAACTAGCCTACCCACAAGCCCACGCGCGCAGCGAATCGACGGATTCGAGCCCAACCCGAGAGCTTCTTCATTGCTGATGTCATGATGACATCAGCATGAGGCAATAATCCCCTTTTATTTTATTTATTCTTTTCTGGAAATAATAAGTAACCCGTGGGGCCTAGTCGTCATTGACTAAGGGTATCCTCTACCTCGGTAGGAAACACCCCAACCCTCCAGTGACGTCAGCATGCCTCTATGCTGATGCAGTAAGTCATTTAAAATGGTTTAATAATTTCTAAAAATTGAATAAATCTTATAAATTCAATAACTTTTAATTTATAAGTCAGAAAAATACAAATAATATATCAAAATGTTCAGAAAAATGAGAGCTATCTCTTTAAGCTATAATCATGCGTTGTTCAACAACTTAAATGACAAGTTTAATTATAACCACAAAGCTACCCCTCTCATATGCACCCGAAGTTTTCTCGAGTTAGGGTTTGTACCCCTCGGAACCCCGTTTAATTTGTCGAGCATGCTTTAGGGTTACTTTTAAATACAATTTAAGTTGTAATATCCTCATCATTGCTTGAGCATTGCATCGATGCCATGTGTTGATTGTTCCTCTCTCTTTCCGGTGTTTGGTTCTTCCCGGTAGAATACGAGATCGAGATCGAGATCGAAGACCGAGATCAAAACCGTCGAAGATCGAAGATCGAAGAACAATTCTTGACCAACTATAACCAAGTCAAGTTCAAGGCTTCCGAAGATCTGCTTATCTGCTATCAACAGGCAAAGGCAAGCATAGCCCCACCATGATATAATCCGATGTTTTCCAAAGCATTTCAATTCCTGCCATGATGCATACGATTCTACTGTGGTCTTTTATCGATAGATAGAGTATCCTATCTATTGCATACTCCCTTTGAGCTTATATTACCTGATCCACTGCTCCTAGCATAACTAGGTTTGGCTTGTGTGCACTGCTAGGGCTTATATATGTGTCTGCTTAGCCATGCATAGCTGTCAGTTCTGGTCCATCCAGATGATGTATCAGATGTAGAGAATCTAGTATGACAGGAGAACGTGATGAGATGAGATCAGTTGTAAGATCCCTCCTTTATAAAGGAAAAGGATCCCTGTGATTGCAATGCTAGTACCTGGATCAATAGCTAGCATCCACAGTTAAGACGTAATATCAAGAAACAAAGGTCATAATACAACTTTATAACCAGGAATAAAATAATTTATTACATCTTACGTAGCTCATTTGGCTATCTCATTTCAATGGAGCAGAATATAACAATAGGATGGGGTCCTTCATCTTCAAAGTGCCACAGGCAGACATGTTGGTTGTAGACTTTGTAATCCTAATCAACACACTTCACTAAATCAAACAAACCTGCAACATAACAAGTTATAGCCACAAGGGTCAATACATTTGAAATAGTATTGGCAAGTGATACCTTAGTATAATTTTTGGTGGACTAGATACTATATGCAATTTGGCTAAGTGTAGCTTAGGCTTGCTTTGCTTAAAATAGATTTTGCCTATTAGTTGAAATCACTAAGTTTTTCTTTCTCAAAACTTTTCCCAAGGAACCACCAATAGACATTGAGGTCCTTCACCCTTGTTCAACCACAAGTTTTTACTTAGAAATTGGTATGAGGAGATTCTTGATAGCTTCCATGTCTTGATGCTCAAGTTGTCCAATACCAGGGACATGGCTAAGTACTTAGATTTTACACTCTGCAGAGGTGGTGCACTTTCCCCACAAGACTTGGTTTCCCAAGACAAGATCTTTCAGAAGCCTTCCCTTAGACCAGAATGGACGCGCTCCAACCTATCAAACCCCTACCACCAACTGTCCATTTGGCTAAGTTATTGCAACCTATATGATCCAGGCAGAGCCCATAATGCCAAGTGGCTGCACTTCAAGCTTCTCAACATTTGACATCTCAAATCTCTTTGTTCATGGGTGGCCATCCACAAGTGAGACACCAAGTTTTTCCCAGCATACTGGACTTGGTGATACCCAAGTTTTCCCCAGCATACTGGACTTGCATGACCACTCAACACAACCCATTCCTTCCATTCCACCCAGGTGATTCATTCACTTAGTTGTTTTATTAAACAAAACACAAGTCCACAGACTTAGAAATATTCCATAGCATGAATATCTATTCCACCCTTATTTTCTACTAGTTAAGCTAAGCATGATAGTAGTAGGAATCTTAACTTAGGAAAATTCTACTAAGGTTTCATCTACTAGGATTTCCCATGGCATAGTTTACACTTAGCAAAAATTTCGTGCAAGTCTTACTTAGAAATATCATTAATGCATAGTGAAAATAATGGGACAAAAGTATGAAGCATCACTTTCCTTTTTGGTAGAGAGTATAAGTTCACTCCTTGTCCTTGAAACAATCACACTCTTCAAGTCACTACAATTCAATCAAGCAAGGCACAATTTCAATCTACCAATCAAGCAAAACATCACATAAAATAATAAAACAAAACAATGCATGCGAGCATGCAAAAGATTGTTTTATTTGAGAAAGTGGTTTCTTATGGTTCATAAACATTTTAAAACACCTAATGGTCATTTTATAAAGTTTCAAAATCATTTGCAAAAGGTTTTACTTCACTAACCATTTTTAAACCAAGTCATTATTTTATGTGGTTGAAAATGCCTTTAGCAAAGCAATAATTTTTATAGGGTTTACCAAATACATTTTCAAACCATAAAACTTGGTGTTTGGGGTCAGAGAATTTAAAACAAAACATTTCCCAAAGGTTTTCTTCCAAAACCATTTTTAATAATTAAACCATATTTTTATTTGACTAGAAATGGTTTAAATCCAAGATTCATTCTTTTTCTTCACCAAATACATTTTTGAAACCACCAATTGATTCCTAGGGTCAGTAGGTTCAAAACAAACCATTTTCCAAAGATTTTATCCCCAAAATTATTTTAGAACAATTTTTATATTCTAAACATGCATACATAAGTTTCTGCAAAAACAAACAATTTAACAGAAGCATTTTACTAAAAAAAAGGGCATGGTTGGCTAGTGCTTGTCTTGCTGATTCCATTGATATAAAATTTGCAAAATTTGGACGTGTGGTTTGAAAGTTATGGATTTTTCAAATTGGAACATCAAATAGACAAGTTTCTGTTTTAAATCAACTAACAGGGCCACATGTCTTGATTTTATTCACTGGTACCGATTCGTCTGGATCACGCTCTCTGGTGCGTTGGATCTAAGTTAGCTAGAGCGGTGCAGAGACAAGTGTACCCCTTCGTTTAAGTTTCTTTCACGAGCGTTGGATCTAAATCAATCGGCGGCGCTGGCGGCGGCAGGTGGTGGCGGTGCGGTCAGACAGTGGCGGTGACGATGCTACAGGATGCGAGAGGGTGAAGGGAGGTGCTCACCGGGTTCGTCGTGGTGTGGGGAAGCTCAAGGTGCTCGCGAGAAGGCAAGGGGCTCACGGTGGTGGCGTGGATTCCTCGCCGGAGTTCAAGACGGCGTCTGGCGGCTCTGTCTGTCGTCGGGGCAAAGCTAGAGGCCGCGCTAGATCAAGTAGAAGGCATGGTTAGGTTCACAAGAGGAAGGCGAGTATCAGAGTGTCAACTAGGAGGAGAGGGGCGGTCGGGCTTACCGGGGAGAGGTCGTCGGAGCAGTGACAGACGGCGGCGTTGTGCTGTGGTCGTCGTTGTCGAGGCTCTGGGGCGCGCGGGGGCGAGCTGGCGCTACGGGGAGGTTCGCCAGGAGGTGGGGAGCATGTGAGCATGGTCGAGGAGGCAAGGGGCAACGTCTACTGGTTGGAATCGGAGAAAATGGCTCGCCGGAGCCAGAGAGTTTCGAGACGAATTCAAGGTGGCCTGGGGAGGAGAGGAGATGGTGTCTGGGGAAGAAAGGTAGAGGGGAGCGTGGCGAGTTAACGGGAGTAATCATGGGGTGTAATCTCTGCGTCATTAAGACGAATTCAAGCGAGGAATAAACGGCAGGAACATCGAGGTTTGGGGGAAGAAACAGTCTCGCGGGTAGGAACGACGAACTGGTAGGTGGGGCCGTTTCGTCAGCGAGGAGAGGCAGGGGAGTTGGGGTCCACGCGTCATAGAATCAGCGGGTTCTATCTGCGGTAAAAAACGTTTCACTGCAGGAGTGAGCAGGTGGTCTACTGATGGGCTTAGTGGGCTAGCTGGGTTGGGTCGACCTTGCTCTATTTATTTTTTTGTTCTGATTCTTTTTTCTTTTTCCAATTCTTTTATTCTATTTTGATTTTGATTAGACAATTCAAACATCAATTTGAATTCAAACCTCAACCAAGATTTGTGTAGGTTTAAATACTGATTAGTAATATAATCTGAAATCAATTTTTAAATAAAACTTTATTCTTTTTGCGGTCTTTTTAATTATTCAAAAAGGCCCTTGTTTTAAATCAAATAAGATTTAATAATAATTTCAAACACCATTTAATTTTCTAAATCCTTCCAAATCTTTTCAGTAGGTTTTTATTTGTTTAATAGGGTGTCAAATAATTCATCTTGAATTATTTGGAAGGTATTTAATATGATTCATAAATCATTTGATTTGGATATTTGTTTTAATTCCAATGGAATTAAATATAGTTTTTAATTCCCTAAAGTTTATTTGGAAGATTTCTTTAATTTTAACTAAGTTGAATTAAACAACTTTTATTTCACTTCGGTAAATTCCAAAATACTATTTTCCCATCAATTATATAATTATTCTTATTAGAGATTTGTCTTTATTAAAATAGGGATAGAATGGTTAATGCCATTTTATTTTATTTTGGAAATTCTTTATCCCTTTATTTTATTTGGATTGGGATTATATTCATTCCATTTGCTTATGGATTAGGCCAAGATTTAATTTGGTCTTTAAATATTCCCTATTTAATATTTCTTTCTTCATCTTATAAAATCCTTATCTTTTTATTTAGAGATCCAAACTTGGTGATTCCAATTTGTAAAATCTTGTTTAATATTTGTTTATCTTTTTAAATGTCTTTAGGATTATTTGCTCACCATTTGGTATGGATTTGTAGATAGGTTCTTTATTAGCTTTGGAAATTTAATTTCCTTATCTTATTATATTCATAAAATTTTATTTATGGCTCCAAATTAAGTGAAACCAATTTCTATGGTCTTATAATATTTCTATTTGTCTTTCTTGATCTTTTGTAAAGGTTTGTTGACAAATTTTTATATGGATCAAATCCATAGGCTTGGAGATAACTTGGAAATGATTTTATTCCATTAGGGTTTGGATTTATTTTCCAAGTGTTAAAATTTCCAGATACATTCATTGAGGAATGCATTTCTCTTGATTTGGATTTTTTGTTGGATTCAAACTTTTACCAAAATTTGTTCAAGATGGGATTTTAAGTTTCCATTTAGAAACAAAAGTTTCTTTTCACCCTAATTTTCAACAATAATTTATTTTGTTTATTTATTTTTCACATTACAAGATTTGGAAAATCTTGGGATGTGACATCAGCGATATGAGATTAAACATGATAAGGCTTGTATTGGAGGCCACGGTGGGATGTGGTTTTTCTAGTCCCATGCTCGCCACCACTAGGACCTGAGTTCTTGCCTTTGGAACGAAGACGAGCGTGCAACCACACGGGGCCTGGACAACCTCACGAGCAACTAACTTGCCTAGTAGATTCCATGAGTCACATAGTTCGGGCGTTCCATTCTACATATGCATAGAAAAACCTTTTGAAAGATTTGTCGGGTGAAGTTGGTACATTCATAACAGGTATGTAAGCGTGGCCGCGGTTGCTTGGGGTTGATGGCGCCCCTGGTAAACCAACCTCGCCTCACATCTTTAAGTACCGGCTTCGGGTTGACATGTTACGGCAGAACCATACTTATTGCGTGACTCATGGTCTCAGCGAAAGCAAGGTAAAGTTCGTGTCTAACCACCCTCAGTCGGCCTTTCAAGGAAGAGGGCTAATCATTGTGGCATTAAGAGAAGGTTAGTATGTGTGGGTAAAGTTGTACACCCCTTCAGGGTAATAATCTTTTCGAAAAGCCGTGTTCACGGTTATGAATGACTTGGCGACCGGACTCAAGATCATAGAGAACTATAACCTAATCGTAAAACTTGGAAGATCAACGTGTGCTTAAGGATGCTTCCTCATGGGTACGAGGGGTGATCCTAGATAGGGTTCAGATGATGATGATTCGGTGGATATCAAAAGATGATGATCAATATTTCAGAGATGTCGCTCTCTTATCCCCTTTTAAAATACTCTGATTAGATGAGCTTCTTCTCTCTCCCTTGTTTTATAAACAAAGATGGCTTTATGCAAAACAACTCCACCAGCCATAAGTCTTGCGGAGTACACCCTGTACTCACCCTTGCTTTGTTGATACTTTTGGCAGAGTAAGTGTTCCCTGAAGATCAGTTTGGTACTACATCGACACCGACGAGTAGCTTGGGGTTCCCGGCCGGCAGCCTGGAATCTATGGGCTAGGACGTCATCATTATGCTTCAGGCCTCTTAGGCCATTTGTTAAGTTTTCTATACTTAATAGCATAATTTTCCTTCCATTGTTTGGTGTTTGTGGTCAGTGACCTCTGCTTGTAATAATTTGGTTCTTTGCTCAGTTATGAGCTTGCTGTAATAAAATTTTGTGTCGTAGGGTCACTGCTGTGTTACCGATTCTTCACTGAACATTGTCGAGCTCAAGGTTAAGCTTATGTCAGACAGAGGTCTGGGATTTGTTTGTCCCTGATCCCGGGGGTGTCACAGTTCTTGGTATCAGAGCAGTATCGACCGTAGGAAAACCTTGCTATTGGTCGATGTTGAGTCTAGTGTTTGTGAAAAATATTTCCAAAAGCTGAAAAGTATTTGTGAAAACTCTAGTATGCTTCTTTTACTCCTTATCCAGTTTGGCTCTAACTCTGGGTCATCTTATCTGGTGTTGATTTTGGAAAAGTTTTGATATCTCTTCTTGTCTTTCAAAACTTAGGTGCCTCCTTGGCATGTCGTTTCTCAGCCAGTTGACCTAGTGTTGAGTTCTCTAGATTTGTGTCTGTTGTGAATTCCTTGTTTCCCTTTGCTCTTGTTCATCAGAGAGATTTCTTTCTATCATGATCTCTCTATCTTTCTGGACCCGCAATATTATATTGTTTGTTCACAGTGTTCTGTTTTAGGCTTCGAGGTTTCCTTTCGCCTCGCGTGCCTCCTTTTTGTCGTTTGGGTACTTCAGAAGTCTTATCTTATTTTGGAAGCTACCTCGTGATTACTACCTTGCAGTGTACGCTAAGTCACTCAAGTAGTAGTTATTCTTTTCTTGGGTTTTAACCCTTGGACTTGAACCGAAGGTCCCTGATTATGCTGGATTCTAGTGTTGTGAATCTTGTACATGAAGCTGACCTTTAACCCAAGATCCCTTTTGTTGATCTCTGTCGTTAATGTTCATACATTAGCTTAGGATGGCTTGTATTACAATTCTATCCTGCAAGCTTGTGGCCTTTGTCGCGATTTAATTGTGACAATTAAGGACTTCCCCTACCACATGCTATGGCAGATGTTCTTTAATGGAACCAAGTATATCACTACAAGAGTACTCCTCGCGAGTCTCGCATTTGTACTCGTGACTCTGCCACACCTTACCATTTCTTTGCATTGGTTTTAGGAAGGTTGTTGACTTATGCATCCACATCTCGGGATTCCATCCTGAGCATGTTCTTTTCCCCTTGTTGTTTTCCGACCTTTGTCTACCAGTTGGTAGCCAAGTAGTAAATGTGCATCGGTGTCTTCCGATGCAAGATTCTCTTGTGGTCCGTCATGAAAAACCATTTCAGAATGTCCAGGAGAAACAAACTCCAGTACCTCGTCATTTCTAGGACCAGGTCAAAGTGTTGTAATCCGCAGATCAAGAGGCATTGATTGCCTTTCATGTGTTCTACCTTAAAGTATCACACTCTTTTATACTAAGAGGTTGTGCTGAGTTTCATAACCCTCTTAATGAAGTGATTCTCTTACATATACTACCCACCCTTCCTCGAGCTTTCGTGCTCGTGAGTAATGCGTGTGCGTAATAATGTGGCCATCTGAGATTCTAGCAATTATTATTGTTTTGACCTCCAAGGGCATTTGTGTCACCCTAGCGTGATGGTTAACCCTATCACCAAGCGAAGTTTGACTATGCTAACAAGTCCACTATTCTGGTGCACTCTCCTCGGTCAAAGAGTTAGGCTTGTGCCGAAGCACTGAGACTATGTCTTCTTGCCTTACCAAGCAAGTTTCCTCTCGAACTAAGTGACATATCGATGGTTCGTGATATTCTAGATGTCTACTAGAAGTATCGCCATGTTGCCACATGACCGTGTTGTCAAGTTCTTGAGCAAGCAAGTTCTCCGAATTGCTCTTTTCTCCAAGGATCCATACTGGATACCCCTGAACTAGTTGGTTGAGCTTAAACAACAACTTCGAGAGTTGTAAGACAAAAGTTCCATCTGACTCTATTCCTTATTAAAGGGATGTCTAGTTTTGTTCGTGCTGAAGAAAGATAGTATTTCCTTCGTGGATATGTTATCTTCCCCCACCTTTGATTTTATTTGGGTTATCATCAAATCAAACTCAGTTCCAAGGACTATCTTGATGATGTTTCTTCTCGTGATGTTTCACTTGAGTACATCTTCATGTCCCTTGATTTGACCAATACTTTTGTCTTGTTCAAACAACATGTGAGTACATCTTTTTGGAGTGCCATGATAAGTTTGTTGTTGAGCCCATCGATGACATTCTTATCTTCTCCATGTTAGATTATATTCATGTGGAACATTTGGCATTAATGTTGGAAACTTTCGAGAGCCACCTTCGTGCTATATCGAAGTATGTGTTTTGGATGTTAGAAGTAACCTTCTCTGGTTCACGTGCAATTGTTGAAAGATGTCGCCATGGATTCGAGAAGAGTTTTCTCTCCCCTTTAAGGATACATGTGTGTTTATTGTTAGTACCTTGTGTATGTGCAGTTGTCTCTCGACAAGTTGACAAGTACATGAGTCTAGCAAACTAGCTCTGTCTTTTGGAGCTTGACACTGTAGTCCATATCTTGATAATCTAGTAACTTTACCTTTGTGGTAAATGTTGCAAACTTTCTATTTAGACATGCTGAGTCTGAAATATCATTTCACAAACCAAAGCTGAATCTCAAGCAGCAACGATGGTTGGTGTTCCTCAAGGTTTTGACATAGGTCTCTTTGTAAATCTGGCAAGATTAATGTAATGGTTGAAACAACTAGCCGAAAGGATCTACCGTCACATTATCTTGATTCAGCAATAACAACCACTCTTCATGAGGCTTCTTCTATAATCTAATATAGGAGTTGTTCTTATGTTTTCCCTTTGTATCCGAAGTCCAACCTTTACCTGATGTTTGTTTTCTCAAACATCGAGGAGAACATTTAAAGTAGTGTTGCTAAATGTCTCTCGGGCGATCCTCCAGACCCTTTTACGTTGGCAAGCATTTTGTTGTTCCAAGTAATTAAAGTCTGAGAATGAAGTCTTTTTCTTCTCGTGTCATCAGGAATATTCTCAACTATTCATCTTGTTGGTGTAAAGGGATATCATAAACTTTGGCAAAGATTTTGATAAACCTGGATGAATAAAGAGTTTCCTTCATTCTCTCAAACATGTTTTAAGAATGACTATGATTTTGGTAATCAGAAGTTCTCTTGCTACATGTTTCTTGTGACTCTTATGAGTCCTCTCCACCAAAATACCTTTCTGTCTTGACCTTCTGTTGGATGAAAGAGTGAACCTTCTGTGTCAGAAGTAGTTCAACAGCTTGGTTTTGTTGATCCATATCTCTGCAACCTGAAATATCTACTTAAGCCATTCAGTAGAAGTTATCTATCGAAGTTTGTGGTCATGTTCTTTCTATTGGAAGCTTTCTTCTTCAGGAGCTTCAAAACCTTCTGTAAGTTCCATGGTCTCAATCCTTATGAAGACCAGCTATCTAACAACTTGAAACCTTCTCCTCTTGTTTCTTTTGTTACCTTGATGTGTTTCATGTTCGTCATCTTAGAGTTGTTTCTGAACACTCCATCCATGATTTGACCATGAGATACTCTATGTGTTGTTTAGTGTGTTTCCCTCTTGTCTTTAGAGTGGCCTTGTTTCTTTCTCTCTCCATCTCTTTTCCTACCTTTGGAATCTCGGGTCGAGATTCTCGTAAGGGGGATAGAGCTCTAACACCCCAGTTTTAGTTAATTTATAATTAGGGTTTGTTTTGTGCATCATGATCATCATATCTTAAATTGTGCACTAAAGAAAATAATGCAAACCCTAAACCCTAATCCTTTCCTCTCTATTTGAAATCAATTCAAATGGTTTTGATTTTGAAAACTACCAAATTTATTGAAGCCCAAATGGACTAATAGGGCTCCACAGTATTTTAAATGTTTTACAAACCCTCTGGTAATTTTTGAATGATTCAAAACATTTTGGAAATTCAAATACAAATAGAAAAACTCAAAACAGAAAAGAAAAAGAGTTTTGCTAAAAATATAGATCCGGAGATCCCTGGGCCGCAGCCCAGCTTGCCTCTCTCCCTCTCCCCTTCTCTTTCCTGCACTGTGCAGCAAAATGCAGCCCGCAGACGGCCCACGCGCGGCCCACCCAGCCCAGTACCGCTTCGGCGCTACTCCCTGCCATCTTCCTCCTCCCGCAAGCAGCTCTGTGGCGCCGCCGCTGCCGTCCGTCGGCGTCGCGATGCTCTACACCGCCCGCCGCCCTCTGGACGAGGATAAGGACTCAAGCATGCCCTTCCTCTCCCCGATCCTCTCAATATCCCCCGAGCCCTCTCTCTGGCGCGTTTCCTCTCTGGCTAAACCCTAACTGTCGCAGGCGTCGTTGTCGTCGATGTTCCTGGCCACCCCAAGCGACACTGAGATGCCTTGGAGAAGAAGCGTGCTCTCCTTGTCATCCTCCTGGAAGGAATCGAGCCCGCAGGCCTCCAATCGCCGCAATCGACCAACCGTACCCAACTCCGGTCGCCACCGTCGTCGCCAATCACCGTCGTTTCCGGCCACGCCATGCCCTGCCGACCTTCCTCTCGCACTCGTGGTGAGCTCCTGCGCCTCCCGGACCCCTCTAATCCTCCCCACTCTCTCTGATTCACCGCCGCACCATCCACCCGCAAGCTCTGCCGCTCGCCGCCGCTGCTCCGATGACAACAAGTGGGCGGCGCTGCCACCACTGGGTCCGCCTCGATATCCTCTTCCTATCTAGCCTACCCACAAGCCCGCGCGCGCAGCGAATCGATGGATTCGAGCCCAACCCGAGAGCTTCTTCATTGTTGATGTCATGATGATATCAGCATGAGGCAATAATCCCCTTTTATTTTATTTATTCTTTTCTGGAAATAATAAGTAACCCGTGGGGCCTAGTCGTCATTGACTAAGGGTAGCCTCTGCCTTGGTAGGAAACACCCCAACCCTCCAGTGATGTCATCATGCCTCTGTTGTGATGCAGTAAGTCATTTAAAATGGTTTAATAATTTCTAAAAATTGAATAAATCTTATAAATTCAATAACTTTTAATTTATAAGTCAGAAAAATACAAATAATATATCAAAATGTTCAGAAAAATGAGAGATATCTCTTTAAGCTATAATCATGCATTGTTCAAAAACTTAAGTGACAAGTTTAATTAGAACCACAAACCCACCCCTCTCATATGCACCCGGAGTTTTCTCGAGTTAGGGTTTGTACCCCTCGGAACCCTGTTTAATTTGTCGAGCATGCTTTTTGGGTTACTTTTCAATATGATTTAACTTGTCATATCCTCAGCATTGCTTGATCATTGCATCGATGCCATGTGTTGATTGTTCCTCTCTCTTTCCGGTGTTTGGTTCTTCCCGGTAGAATACGAGATCGAGATCGAGATCGAAGACCGAGATCAACACCGTCGAATATCGAAGAACAATACTTGAGCAACTATAACCAAGTCAGGTTCAAGGCTTCCGAGGATCTGCTTATCTGCTATCAACAGGCAAAGGCAAGCATAGCCCCACCATGATATAATCCGATGTTTTCCAAAGCATTTCAATTCCTGCCATGATGCATACGATTCTACGGTGGTCTTTTATCGATAGATAGAGTATCTTATCTATTGCATACTCCCTTTAAGCTTATATTACCTGATCCACTGCTCCTAGCATAACTAGGTTTGGCTTGTGTGCACTGCTAGGGCTTATATATGTGTCTGCTTAGCCATGCATAGCTGTCAGTTCTGGTCCATCCAGATGATGTATCAGATGCAGAGAATCTAGTATGACAAGAGAACGTGATGAGATGAGATCAGTGATATGAGATTAAACATGCTAAGGCTTGTATGGGAGGCTACGGTGGGATGTGGTTTTTCTAGTCCCATGCTTGCCACCATTAGGACCTAAGTTCTTGCCTTTGGAACCAAGACGAGTGTGCAACCACACGGGGACTGGACAACCTCACGAGCAACTAACTTGCCTAGTAGATTCCATGAGTCACATAGTTCGGGCGTTCCATTTGACATATGCATAGAAAAACCTTTTGAAAGATTTGTCGGGTGAAGTTGGTGCATTCATAACAGGTAGGTAAGCGTGGCCGCGGTTGCTTGGGGTTGATGGCTCCCCTGGTAAACCAACCTCGCCTCACATCTTTAAGTACCGGCTTCGGGATTTGACCTGTTACGGCGGAACCATACTTATTGTGTGACTCATGGTCTCGGCGAAAGCAAGGTAAAGTTTGTGTGTAACCACCCTCAGCCGGCCTTCCAAGAAAGAGGGCTAATCATTGTGGCATTAAGAGAAGGTTAGTACGTGTGGGTAAAGTTGTACACCCCTACAGGGTAATAATATTTTCGAGAAGCCGTGTTCACGGTTATGAACGACTTGGCGACCGGACTCAAGATCATACAGAACTATAACCTAATCGTAAAACTTGGCAGATCAACGTGTGCTTAAGGATGCTTCCTCATGGGTACGAGGGGGCGATCCTGGATAGGGTTCAGATGATGATGATTCGGTGGATATCAAAAGATGATGATCAATATTTCGGAGATTTCGCTCTCTTATACCCTTTTAAAATACTCTGATTAGACGAGCTTCTTCTCTCTCCCTTGTTTTATAAACAAAGATGGCTTTATGCAAAACAACTCCACCAGCCATGAATCTTGCGGAGTACACCTTGTACTCACCCTTGCTTTGTTGATACTTTTGGCAGAGTAAGTGTTCCCTGAAGATCAGTTTGGTACTAAATCGACACCGACGAGTAGCTTGGGGTTCCCGGCCGGCAGCCTGGAATCTATGGGCTGGGACGTCATCGTTATGCTTCAGGCCTCTTAGGCCATTTGTTAAGTTTGCTATACTTAATAGCATAATTTGCCTTCCGTTGTTTGATGTTTGTGGTCAGTGACCTCTGCTTGTAATAATTTGGTTCTTTGCTCAGTTATGAGCTTGCTGTAATAAATTTTTGTGTCGTAGGGTCACTGTTGTGTTACTGATTCTTCACTGAACATTCTCGAGCTCAAGGTTAAGCTTATGTTAGACAGAGGTCTGGGATTTGTTTAGCCCTGATCCCGGGGGTGTCACATTCCATGAACAAGACACCGTTCTTTTCTCCCTAGTGGCAACAGCACATCTACAACCGTAGAGCATGAACCAACTATCGAGCATAAATACCCCCTCTTGGAGTCACTAGCAACTACTTGTCCAAGATAGCTACTAACAACGGAGAGCATGCAAGATCACAAACAACACAGACATGATAGAATCATTAAGACAAAACCATTAATCAATCTCACATAGTAATCTCAATATCCATTGGATCCCCGCAAACACAATATGCATGATTACAAATAGATGAGATCTTGATCATGAACGGAGCTCACAAGATCTAGACATGAAAGCATAAGGAGGAGATACAACCATCTAGCTACTACATGTACCCGTAGTCCAAGGTGGAACTACTCACGCTTCATACTGGAGGCTGGCATGATGAAGA
The DNA here is from genome assembly GCA_916181665.1 of Avena sativa. NCBI lineage: Eukaryota > Viridiplantae > Streptophyta > Magnoliopsida > Poales > Poaceae > Avena > Avena sativa. Next base: position 311,841,094 of record OV702295.1, on the reverse strand, counting down.
ATGCCTCCGGGATGATCTCCCCTCTGGCAGGGTGCCGGGAAGAGCTTCAGATCCCCCTGATCTAGGGACAATGGTGGCAGCGGCTATAGACGGTTTCATGGAATATTGATCGGGTGTTTAGGGTTTAGGCATCGGGGGCTTCTTATAGGCGAAGAGGCGATGCTGGAAGGCTACCAGGGCGGCTGCACCCCCCAGGAGCGGGGTGGGCCCACCCGCGCAGCCAGGGGGTGTGGCCCCCTGGTGGGTCTCCTCCGTCTCGTACTCCGGCTTCGTGTTCCCCACGACAAAGTATTGAATTTGGCTTTTGTCCCGTCTAATTCCATGAATATTGATTTTCTGCCTTTCTGGAACCAAAAACAGAAGAAAACAGGCAACTGGCACTGTGGCATCTTGTTAATAGGTTAGTACCAGAAAACATATGAAAAGCACCTCAAAGTGTGGATAAAGCAAAGTAGATACTAAACAAGCATGGAACAACAAAAATTATAGATACGTTTCCGACGTATCAAGCATCCCCAAGCTTAACTCATGCTCGTCCTCGAGTAGGTAAGTGATAAAAAGAATATTTTTTTGAGGTGACATGCACCATCAAAACTAAGATCAAACCATTTGCAAGCATTGAAACCTAGGATCAAAGAACTCTAAACATGTGCATGAAAGATGGAGTTCTAACAATAAGACAAAGTAACTATGCATGCAATGAAAGGCTACAAACAAAGATCATGAATAACATGCATTGAAGAACATTTGTTTGTTTCACATACAGAAAACATAGCATAGTGGCATCCAGCTTGTCCCTCATGGAGTAGAAAATAGATGCATAGGACACCTTCAAAGTTCATAAGAGTGACTAGATACAAATAGCACAAGAACAAGCATTATCAACAAAATGCATCAATCAATAAGTTTTGGGACACTGCACATAGACTAAGAATGGCAACTATGCTCTCTTAACTGGTGCCTAAAGGTAGAAGGTGGAGACTCAATATAATAGTGGGATAAAGGCCCTTCATAAAGGTAAGCAGGGATTTCAAGTTTCAAAAAGAGCTCCCAAAAATTATGGTACTTGTTAGCTTTTAGCCCTCATTGCCCCTATCATAAGCATCTTGAAGTGGTTAAGGTTAAAGTGAACAAACTATGGAGTATATGCTTGACAAAGTATAACTTGGCAATGTCATGTCCCTTAAATACGAGGGTCGCACCTCATGCTACTCAACTTTGGTCACCTGTAAGTTCTTGTCATATTAAATACATGTGTATCACAGAGAACCGCCAACGGGGTACCCCTTGCACATGGTACAGGAGCTTTCCCACAACTGTCGGGGGGATAACCCCCGGGTGGGGAAAGCAAGGCACAAGTATGCGGCTCCATAAGGAACATGCCGCCTGGCCCTCAAGAAGGACAACTATAGCTGGTTCGCTAATACCACCTGGCTGGGCTTAAAACTTTCCCGGCTGGTTCGTCTAGCCGGTAGACAAAAGAACCGGCTGGGTGGCCACTTCCACCCGGCACACCTCGGATTTGATGGAGAGCACGGAAGGGCTGACGCTCCTTGTGGGGTATGCCTCTGGCCCTCCTACGTCATCGGGCAGGCTGGCGTGCCATCCCGACTAGCGCTACCCGACAAGGATAAAGCAAAGTGGTTGGATGACTGGTAAAAGCAGTACGGGTGACCGTTAAAGCAAGGGTGACGCCCCAAAGGAATCCCGGGTGACCGTTAAAGAAGAGGGTGATGCTAAAAGATGGGCGGACTGGGTCCTAGCCCACCGACTGGGCCCAGCAGCTGGCCTTGTCCTGTAAACCCGTATCCAAACAGTAAAACCTAGAGCCCAAATTGTAATCTGCCTCCTAGACCAGCATATAAGGGAGGGCAGAGCTAGGGTTCTATAAATGCAATGATAGAAGGATAGAAGTGTTAGCCTCTAGTTTTCATCTTCCTCTAGCTCTCGATAGTCGCTAAGGAAACAGCTCCAAGAGCACTTGTATTGGGCATTCGCCCCTTCGTATAGTTCATCTTGCGGGAGTAGGGGTGTTACCTCGATGAGTGGGCCGCGAACCTGGGTACGTCGCTGTGTTTGCAGTTTACTGTGCCCAACCCGTTGCGTGAGCCACCGATTGCATCCGAGTGTCCCTCTTTAACCATACCCGATGGCACTGTCGTGTTCCACACCACGACAGTTGGCGCCCACCGTGGGGCACATCGCTTCGGCTGGGATCATCTTACGCATGGGACTTCCGCTCGTCGTCGGAGAACGCGTGGCTCCGGCCTCGTTCTCACGTTCGGCGCTTTCGACTGCGTTATCGACAATGTCACGTGCTTCGTCGGGAACACCTTCCCCGCCAACGGCTCCATCATGCACTTCGGGGACATCCGCGTCTATGTCGCCACCGTCGCTGAGATCTTCCCCAACGTGGTCACCTCCATCCTCGACGTGCCTCTCAGCCGCCTTGCCAACGGCCCGGCCGCGGCGAGCGGTTGCGTCGAAGTCATAGTGGTAAACGCCCGCGAAAACCACCGCCCACCTCATAAGCGCCGGGCGGGAGGAGAGAGCTCCACGCTCGAGCAAGAGCAAGATCCGCTCACTGCCTCCATCTAGCACCTACGTGCTCCGGTCATCGTCGAAGAGGACCCGGCAGCTGCCGCAGCCGTGCTCGAAGCTACGCGCCAGAAGCTCCTGGAGGAAGCCACCAAGATTGATGCTAACTAGCGCCGACTAAATGCCACCGTGCATGAGTACAACACTGCCCACAACTTCGTCGGGAAGATCCAGCACCGGGGGCATACCTCGCATCGAAGCTGGACCGCGCTACCGATTCACATGCAGGCGTGGCGCAGCCCGTCTACAGCACTCCCGCCAAGAACATGAGAGCGGCCGAAGCGGGGGCCCGGAGCTGAAGCACCTCGAGGGGGAGGAGCTTCGTCGCCAGCAGGAGCGCGTCCAGCTCCTCATCGCCACCGCTAACAAGAAGTAGGCCGAGGGTACTCCCAGCCAGATGGGTGACTCTCGAGACATCGTCGTTCGGAAAGGCGCGGACCAGACGCCACACGGAGGAAGCAAGCACCAGCAGGCGTCCTCCCCAGGAGGAGTTGGGCAACACAGTTCCCCGTGTGGCGAGTCCGGCAATCATGGTCGCCACAACTGAGATGAAAGAAGACGTGCCCCGGTAGCAGGAGCTTCCCAAGGAAAGAAGACGCGCGCCCCGGATGAAGGGGCGGATGCAAACAAGGACCCACCCCTGTCGCTTTTTAAGGGCCGACTCGGCCCCCGAGAACCGACTGACGCGCGTGAGCGCATCGATATCCTAGTGCAGTCGCGCACGCTGGAGGAGGAAAGTCCGGCTGGCCCGAAGTGTTTCGGTCTGTGCATCCAAAACGAGCCGTTTCCAAAGGGTTTTTCGCTTCCAAGGGACACGCCAAAATATAACGGCATGGTCAAGCCCGAGGATTGGTTAGTGGATTACACTACCACAGTGTGAATCGCCAACAGAAATCTCCGCCTAGCCGTCCGCTACGTCCCCCTCATGCTCGTCGATTCGGCAAGAACATGGCTCAACAGCCTCCCCGACAACAGCATCAACGCCTCGCTGGACTTCGAAGAAGCTTTCATTCGCAACTACACCAGAACATATAAGCGTACAGGTCGACCTCGTGAGCTTGCCCTCTGCGTGGAAGGCAAAGACAAGTCTGACCGCGCCTACCTCACCTGGTGGACCAGCATGCACAACTCGTGTGAAGGGGTGCGCGAGCACCAGGCAATTGACTTCTTCACCAATGGTTGCCGAGACGGCACCATGTTGAAGCATAAGCTCAGCCGGGCAGACCCGCAAACCATGGCCTAGGTCATGGCCATCGCGGACAAGTACGCCAACGCCGACGCGGCTATGAAGAAGCCCATCGCTGTGGATGACCAAGGACAAATTTGTCGCGGACGAGCAGGCGGAGTGCCGCCAGCCGGGCGACCATCACCCCAGGCGGCACGGCCACGACAACCGCCATGGCAAGAGGAAGGACGACCAACCAGACAGCCGGTACGGCACCAAGCAAGTAGCTGCTGCACATGAGGACCCGGCAGCAGGCGGTAGCCGGAGGCAGAGACCAGATGACAGGCCACCTCGGCCCAAGTACACCATGGATTCCATGCTTGATGGGTCGTGCAAGTTCCACAGCGGCGGCAGCAAGACTGCGAACCAAACAACGCGCCAGTGCAGCTGGACGAAGAAGAGGGCTGAAGCCGATGGGCTACCACCTCCATCGCCAGCCGGAGGCCCACCGGACAACAGGGAGCGGTGCAACCGCCGCGAGGACGACGAGGATGGCTACCCGCGACAAGTGGGAAACTACCACATCTTCCTTGCGGAGCCGGAGACAAAGCACGCCAAGCAGAGGCACGAGGCAGATGTGAACGCAATCATCCCCCCGTCCCCCAATACCTACATTGGTCGGACCAGGCAATCACCTGGAGCAAGGAAGACCAGCCTACTATGCTACCAAGCCCTAGCAGATACGCATTGGTCCTTGACCCCATCATCATCTCCAAGAAACACTTGTGTCGTTTCTCTCGTGTGCTCATCGACGGAGGCAGCAACATCAACCTCCTGTACCACAGCAGCCTCGAGCGGCTCGGTATCAACGAGTCCCAGTTGCATCCCTCAAGCACTTCGTTCCACGGGGCAGTGCCAGGCCCGTCGCACTCACCAATCGGCAAGATCCGGCTGGACGTCATCTTCGACAACGAAAACAACTTTCGCCACGAGCCGATCTGGTTCGAGGTGGTGAACCTCTCTAGTGCCTACCACGCCATACTAGGGCGCCCATCCCTCACCAAGTTCATTGGAGTGCCGCACTATGCATACCTCAAAATGAAGCTGCCAGGCCCAAAGGGAGTGATCACTGTAGATGGCTGCTACAAGCGTTCGATCGAGTGCGCCACAGACGGCTCCAAGCTAGCCGAAGCGATGATCATCGCCGAGGAGAAGCGCGCCATAATGCAGATCGTGGCGGCTCTGCAGAAGGATATGCCGTCTAGAGAGCCTAAGCCGGTTGGAGAATCACAGTACAAGACCTCGCAGGGCACAAGGAAGATCCTGCTAAACGAGGAGGACCCAAGCAAGTTCATCCTGGTCAGAGATGTCCTGAAAAGCAAATAGGAAAGCGCGCTCGTCGACTTCCTCCGTGAGAATCGGGACATTTTCGCATGGTACCCCATAGACATGCCAGGTGTCCCGAGGGAACTCGCCGACCAATCTCCTCATGTTCGACCGGATGCAAAGCCGGTCAAACAATCTTTACGCCGCTTCACAGAAGAAAAAAGAACCATTGGTGAGGAGATCACACGGCTGCTCTCAGCCGGCTTCATCATGGAAGTTTTCCACCCGGAATGGCTGGCCAACCCGGTGCTGGTACTCAAGAAGAACAAGACGTGGCGCATGTGTGTTGACTACACCAGCCTCAACAAGGCATGCCCCAAGGATCCCTTCGCTCTGCCACGGATAGATCAAGTCATTGACTCCACCGCTGGGTGTGATTTGTTGTCTTTTCTGGACGCTTACTCGGGTTATCACTAGATTAAGCTCAATGTAACCGATCAAATAAATACATCATTCATAACCCCGTATGGGGCTTACTGCTACACCACCATGCCCTTCAGTCTAAAGAATGCGGGAGCAACTTCCCAACATTGCGTGCAAAAGTGCTTGCAGACTCAGATTGGTAAAAATGTGCACCTCTACGTCGACGACGTCGTCATCAAGACCAAAGAGCAGCACACACTGCTCGAGGACCTGAAGGAAACGTTCGACAACCTTCGCCATTTCCAGATCAAACTGAACCCGGAGAAGTGCGTCTTCGGTGTCCTAGCCGGCAAGCTCCTCGGTTTTCTCGTCTTCGAGAGAGGAATCGAGGCGAACCCGGAGAAGATTGGAGCCATCGAGCGCATGGAGCTACCACAAAGACTGCACGGCGTGCAGAAGTTCACCGGGTGCCTAGCTTCCCTCAGCCGGTTCGTCAGTCGGCTAGGTGAGAAGGCCCTCCCCTTGTACTAACTCATGAAGAAGACGGACAAGTTCGTCTGGACAGCTCAAGCGGACGAAGCTTTCCGGGACCTCAAGCGCATGCTCACCTCACCGCCTATTTTGGCGGCACCATCCGCAAAGGAGCCAATGCTGATGTACATCGCTGCCACAAATAGAGTGGTCAACGTGGTATTAGTAGTGGAAAGGCCAGAAGAGGGGAAGGCCCAGCCGGTCCAACATCTCGTGTACTACCTAAGCGAAGTACTATCGCTCTCCAAATAGAACTCACCACCAGAAGTTGGTGTATGGCGTGTACATGGAAGCCAAGAAGCTCAAGCACTACTTCTAAGAACACTCCATCCGGGTGGTGGCATTGGCCCCGCTTGTGGAGATTATCGGCAACAAGGACGCCACTGGACGCGTGGCAAAATGGGCCATAGAGCTTGCTACATACAACATTCAGTACGATCCAAGAATAGCAATCAAATTCCAGGCACTGGCCGACTTCATCGTCGATTGGGCAGAGACGCAGTACATGCCACCGGTCCCTGACTCAACATATTGGAAGCTACACTTCCACGACTCCAAGATGCAAGGAGGACCTGGAGACGGAATAGTGATAACCTCTCCCAAAGGCGACCGGCTGGAGTATGTTCTCCAGATCCACTTCAAGGCGTCCAACAACGTCGCCGAGTATGACGCACTCATCCACGGGCTCAAGATGGCCAAGCAGATTGGCATTAAGAGAATACTATGCTTCGGAGATTCGGACATGGTGGTGCAGTAGGTATCCGGCGAGTGGGACGCAAGGGACGTGAACATGGCCCTCTACCGTTTCTTTGTTCAGCAGTTGTGCGCTTGCTTTGAAGGATGAGTTCCATCACGTACCCAGGGCCAACAACAAAGCCGCTGACGCCTTGGCTAGGGTCGGCTTGACAAGATAGGCCATACCGCCCGGAGTCTCCCTCGAGCACCTGCGCAAGCCCTCCATCACCCCATCCCCGGAATCCGACTCCATCATACTCAACGCAGACCTAGGAATAGCCGGTGTCGCTCCGCACCCGGGGACTGCCTCGCCGCACCCGGGGACTGCCGCGCAGCACCCAGGGACTGCCTCGCCACACCGAGGACTGTCGCGCCGCACCCGGGGACTGCCTCACCGCACCCGGGGACTTCTGCACTGCCTCGCCGCACCCGGGGACTGCCTCGCTGCACCCGGGGGCTCCACGGCAGCCGGCGATCGACACCAGCAAGCTCCCACCCGACAAACCTCCTGACACTCCAGAGCCAGCCATCCACGAGGAGATCAAGCTCATCATGCAGACGGTGTATGCCATTAGGGAATTACCTGACTAGGCGAAGCCATTCATGAACTTCTTAGCCAAGGACGAGCTCCCAACGGAGGAAGTGGCAGCACGACAAGTGCGACGAAGAGCAAGCGCATACACCATCATCAACAATGAGTTGTACAAGCGCAGCGTCCGGGGCATCTATCAGCGATGTGTAAGCCAAGAGGAAGGAACCAAGCTCCTAGCGGACATACACCAGGGCGAGTGTGGCCACCATGCTTCATCAAGGGCAATAGCAGTCAAGGCTCTCCGCCATGGTTTGTGTTGGCCAACAGCGTTGAATGATGCTCAGGATTTGGTCAAAGCATGCAATGGTTGTCAGCGATTCAGCCATCTAAAGCACACGCTGTCTGCGGCACTCAAGACGATACCAATCACCTGGCCGTTCGCAGTATGAGGTCTAGACATGGTTGGGCCGTTAAAAACAGCCCGATCCGGTATGACGCACCTGCTCGTAGCCGTAGACAAGTTCACCAAGTGGATCGAGGCAAAGCCCATCAAGAAGCTGGACGGAGCAACGGTGATCAAGTTCTTCACGGACATCATCATCTGATTCAGCTACCCGCACAACATCATCACGGACAACGGCACCAATTTCGCCAAGGGGTTTTCGCCCATTTCTGCGGAGAGAAGGGCATCTGCCTGGACCTGGCATCGATCGCGCACCCACAGTCGAACGGGCAGTGCGAGCGTGCTAACAGCCTGGTTCTATCCGGAATCAACCAAGGCTAATTGAACCACTCATCAGGTCACCTGGATGCTGGATCGAGGAGTTGCCAGCTGTGCTATGGAGCCTGCGCATAACCCCGAACCGTTCAACCGGATTCACACCATTCTTCCTTGTCTATGGGGCATAGGTAGTTCTCCCCACGGACATCCAGTTCGACGCACCCCGCAAACAGCTCTACATGGAGTACGAAGCCAAGGAAGCACGAGAGGACAGCGTGGACCTACTCGAGGAAGCACGAGAGCTGGCTCTATCCAGGTCAGCAATCTATCAGTAGGACCTGCGCCGCTACCACGCTAGCTAGATCCGGCCTACTTCTTTTCACGAAGGAGATCTGGTGCTGCGCCTGGTCCAGAGCACAAAAGGAATGCACAAGCTGTCCCCACCATGGGAAGGCCCGTTCATCGTCAGCCGGGCACTGCACAACAACTCATACTATCTGATTGACGCACAACATCCGGCAAAGAACAAGGCAGATCGCTCGGACGAGGAGACAGAACGCCCATGGAACGCGAGCTTACTCCGGCCATTTTACACTTGAACCAGAAGTGTATGTATCTTCCCTTTCATGTAATAAATGAACAAGCTTGGAAGCCTTGGCACAGTTCCGAGGACTTTGTCCCAATTTCACGCACCACATTCGTCTCCATACCGGCTGGCCCGGACACCCGTGATTTCTACAGTCGGCATAGTATTGCATGAGGTGCCTAGAGCAAACTCTTCGGTTCCGGCTTCAAACCGCAAGCCGGATGTCGACCTGGCAAGAGCAAAATCTCGAAGTACATACTGCAAGAAAATGCCAACGCAGAAAACAAGGGCGCCTGTGCGAACCGATCGCGCCTGCACGAGCTAAGCTGACAACAATGAACCGAAGTATCACGAGGAACGCCATCTCAGCCTTTCCTTCGGTCCCGGCTGACAGCCGACAAGGACAACGCTCGAAAGGCCAATGCTCGCTGAGAAAAGGGGAGCTACTAACGACCTAGCTCGAAAGGGCACCTTTCCCTTTTTTGTGTTTAATCATAACTATAAACTGGCATGCATATAATGAAACTAACCCAAAGCAACATTGTGTCTCGCACGGCACGAGCCACAACTTGACAGGAATTAAGGTGGCAAAGAGCTTTGACCCGGCTGGCTACCCCATCCGGCCCGAACCTCAGGGACTACACCCAGTGGGCGCGCTCCCGCGGACCCATCAACTTAAGTCAAGACGACAAAGAGCTTTGACCCGGCTGGCTACCCCAGCCGGCCCGAACGTCGGGCACTACACCCAGTGGGCGCGCTCCCGCACACCCATCAAACCAAGTCAATACGGCAAAGAGCTTTCACCTAGCTGGCTACCCCAGCCGGCCCGAACCTCGGGGAATACACCCAGTGGGCGCGCTCCCGCGCACCCATCAACCCAAGTCAAGACGGCAAAGAGCTTCGACCCGGCTGGCTACCCAGCCGGCCCGAACCTCGGGGAATACACCCCGTGGGCGCACACCCATCAACCCAAGATAGGCGGTCAAGAGCCCCGACCCGGCTGGCTACCCCAGTCGGCTCAAATTCCAAAGATTGCAACTGATGAAGGCATAAAGACAAAAACGCCAATGATAAACAAAAAGATAGAATGAGCTCAAGAACAAAAGGGAGCGCCAAGCCAATAAGCGGAACACGAAGGTTCCGCACAAAATTCAAAGTTTAACGTCACAGATCCACCAACATGTAGCACCAACAAAGGTCAAGTTTGAAAAATACACCTGGCATACCAGGGATCAAGGCGCAGGAGCAGGAGAGGGAGCATTGACAGCAGGAGCAGGAGGCGGACCAGCAGGAGGAGCACCGGCATCGGCTGCAGGAAATTGGCTGGTGGAGGCAACATCGGCGGAATTCCAGGGAGCTGGGACCCAGTGAAACGGCAACGGCTCAGAGGGGTCGTGGAAGTCACGCTCCAGGTCCACGTCGGTGCCAATCTTCACCCCGCAGGACCGGATCGCCGGAATGCTGCCGCGGAGGCCCTCGTAGTTGGTCCCAAGACGGAAACTGCGAGTGAGCACACCTAGATCATCCCCTGGATATCAGGACTTCACCAGGGCCAGAGCCATCTCCAGGCCGCCGCGATCCGCCCATTCCTTGTGGATCTCCAACACGTCGATGCCGCGAGACAAGGCAAAAGCTAAGATGGCGATGTCATGCAGATCACCTGCCACCGGCCAGATGTAATGGAAGAGGTCATTAGCAACGGCACGAAGACCATTGCTCTCCTCCGCCAGCACCTTAACCAGATCCAGGGCGGTCAGGTCGCGGCGAGCCTCCTCCACTGGCAGCTTCTCTAGAGCCATCTCGGTCGACTCAGGGTAATGAGCTGCAACCAAAGATAGGAGTGAGTGCCAAGACTCGATTCAGCTAGCCACGGTACAAAGGAGGCAAGGAGCAGAAAAACTTACCGACAACCATCTCCGAGATACTCTGGAGGTGCTGGGTCAACTCCTCCTCCCGGGAGAGAAGAGTCTTGATCGTCTCCTCCCTTTGGGCGGAGATCGTTTCAAAATTCTTCAGCGCCTCCGCCTAGATGTCAACTGCCTTCTTGCCCCTCTCCATGCTAACCTCAAGCTGATGCTTGGTCGTGGCCAGTTGGTCGAACTGAGCCTGCCGCGTCCTGTTCGACTCCTCCAGCCGGGCAACCTCAGCCTTGATGCGCTCCACCTCTTTATCCTTGTCCAGGATCATTGATGTAGAAGGATACCCAATGGTCAACAAAAAGCAGGAAAAGGGAGCCAATCACCAAGACAGGTCGGAAGAAGCAATCTTATGGCCTAGATCCTGGGTGTTCTTCCCCGACTCCGAAAATTCTCTATGCAAAGAGAAATGATTAAGAGACGGAACGGCAAACCAGCTGCAAAAACAAAGTATAGAAAAAGATAATGGAGAGAGACACCTACCTCCATCAAAACAGACAAATTTTTGGCCTCACCAAGGCCCTTCTCCATTCCTTCAACCAGGTGGCGAACCTGGCTGAGTGCGACGGGCGCCACGCATGAGAGCTGGGCGAGGATCGCACCCGGCATTAGCACAGCCGGAGCCGGCCTCGAGCCGGTCACCACGACCTCGTCATCATCAGCGGCCGCACCCGAAGATGTGGCCACCACCAACTCCCTCACAGCCGGCGTGGAAGCGCCCGGCTGGTCGCCGCCCGCTGCAGCCATCTACACAGCCGCAGCCTCCTTCGTCACCTCCGTGACGACGGGCCTGGTGGAACTGGCAGGAGCATCTCTCCAGGCCGGGTTCACACCAGCCCTAGGACGAAGGAGGGGGTCTCGGGGTCCTGTGCAGTCGCGAACAGCTGTCCCAACCACGAAGACGCGGCGCTTGGTGCAGCAACCCCGTGGTCGGGGAACCCTAAGGATCCCTAGGCAGAGATGGTGCGACAACCGCAGCCGGCATGGGTGCAGCCGGCGACCTTGCCACCTCCTTAACCACTGGAGGCGGGGGAAGGGCAACGACGGCGGCACCAGCATCGCCAAGCGACATCGCCTCGCTGCATGGGACGAAAGTAAGAAAAAACACAGCAGAACTATAAGACAAATGAAGAAGACACGACGAGGGAAGATGCTAACCCAACGACAGATGGCGCGGTGACGACTTGGCGTGCCCGGCGTGTCCTCTTTTGCTCAACGGGAGCCGGCGCGGCAACGGGCGACGTCCTCTTCCCCTAGGCTTTTGCCGCAGCCTTCTCTCGGCCGACCTCATTGTCGGTGGCATCGACTGCAACAAAAACAAAGTCTTAGCCACACCCCCACGGACCAGGATAGAGGAAAGAGCTACAACCGGTAGCTTACCATGAGGATCCGAGGGGCGGTCATCCGTCCGGACGGGAAACCCTTCGGGCACCGTCTGGGGGTACTTCTTCGGCTTCCTGTCCGCCAAGAAGGAGGGAAGCGGGAAGTCGCCCATGCTATCTTCGGCTAGCTGTGCCGTGAACAACTACTCAAAAAGGGGAGCATAAGGCACCCAAGGAAAGCTTACAACAACGAAGATAAAGGCAAGAGAACCAGAGCATAACTCACCCGAGGCGGTAGGCGGCCGCGGTGGTGCGGCGGGCAGGAGTATGCCCAGGTTGCTTCCACACAGAACTTGGAGATCATGGAGATCCAGTTCCGCAGGTCCTAGTAGGGCACATCCTTCCGCGACATCCGCGTCGGATCATCGGCGGTCGAAATATGGCACATCTTGTGCGACCGTTTCTGCAGCGGAAGCACGTGACGCGCCATCCAGGATATCACGATGTCTCAGGCGTTGAGCCGCTCCGTATCCACCATCGCCTCCACCCGGGCGGCCATCCGATCATGGTCCGCCGCGGCGCCCATACCCTTTATCGCCCAGCCCTTCTGCGTCGAGGGCACGTTAACGAAGGGCGGCAGGCAGATCCATTCCACCTCTGTGGCGTTGCTCACATAAAAATATGAGCGCTACCATAGCTTGACGGTGTCGGGCAGCTGGAACAGCGACATCTGCGAAGAGGGCCGTGGGTAGATGGCGCAGCAGCCCGTCTGCGTTAGCGGACCGTCCTTGGCGGTGTTCTGGGATTTGAAGTGGAAGAACTTGAGGAAGTTCGCCACCTCGAGCCACACCCCAAGTTACGATTCGCAGCAGGCCGCGTGATGCGACAGCTCCGTGATGGCGTTCGCGCCAGGTGGAGTTGGAGGTCGAAGAAGACGAAGAGCTGGAGGAGAAAGGGGCTGACGGGGAGGCCGAAGCCGCGGGCGAAATGCGCGAGGAAGACGACGCGCTCCCCTGGCCGAGGGTCCGGGACCCGCTCCCCCTCCGGCGCAAACCGATGCTTTAACAGCATCGACGAGGGAAGAAATCTACCCCACCGATACTTGTATACAAGATCATCGGTCACGAAGGACCCGCACCACCCACCTCGCTGCTCTGGCAGCATATCGGTAGAAGAAGAGGCCGTGATGGACGGTGTGTGGTGGCTCCGGCGGCAACAGAGAGGAGGCGCAAGGAGCGAGGCGCGCTAGGAGGCAGGGGAAGGAGAGCCGGAGGAAGATGTGTAGCTTATTTTTCGAAAGTGGTCATCACCTTATCCAACAAATCAATATTGCAATCTTTTTTCTGATGGACAAGTTTGACAGCTTCTTGTGTCGATCCAATATTTGTCGTGTCCCGAGGAACCTTGCTATAGTTTTCCCAAACTTTCTAGTTATTCCCCTTAAACTTTAAGGCCTCCCTGATTGCATGGACTGTCCCTTGGCTCTTTCCTCTGATCATGTGTGGGTAGGCTAAACTATTCGATGTTTCTCCATTTTTAGAAGATTTATCTGTACAGCACGAGTAAAAGCATTCGTAGTCTTCTCAAGATTTTTATCTTTCCATAAGATTGTTCTATATGCAGACTAGCCATCTAGATACAACGAATTCAATGCTAATGAAAGATTTTAGAATGTATCAAAGTCAATTCTATTGTATACAATACGAGTTAGAGAACACAGAGCTTGAACATATTTGCTATTTGAGACTACTAATGCATTCCTATAATGACCATCATTATTTAAGCATCACCAAGCGAACACCATAATCTTAGGCCATTAGGTGTAATAAAAGTTGGGTATTTATTTGGCTAATTGCATCAGGAAGTTTACCTAGTAATTGTTAGGTAGATAAGATTATCCCACAATTCAAGATCTTTAAAACATGCAAAGTTTTTCCTAATATAACACAACTTATTAAAATTTACCATACTTTTTTCTTTAATAAAAAGAGACTCAGCATATTTACCCCCAAATCAATTTGGCTCTTTGTGAAGCCATGGGACATTATTTGCCGATATCTTCAATCGAAATCTTCTTCATTAACAATGCCCGATGTTTGTGTGACTGTGGATGGACTCTCACCTAGTACATAGAACATGACCCAATCTCTTAACCATAAAGTATGTCTCATCCTGAGAATCAGTTGACTATGTATGGTGCCATCTCTCACCCAAACATTTCATCATTTCGACTCCTCCGATTCACATGTAAACATTCTGTAAGTACAACAATCTGTTTAATAGGGGTTAGTGATATTTGTGGGCACGCACGTGTTATACTTTATCCGCTCGAGGTATTTCTATTTTGAGCTAGTCTAGCCGTTCGTTGTATGTCTAAAATTCATCAATTTCAGCAGGAATAGAACTTCTTGTATTTCACAAATCCAAAACATCACTTCGAGCTAATGTTAGTACTGATTAGTGGTATTTGCAATGAGTACCATTTTGGAATTTGTGTCCACGTGATATATTGTTCAAAAACCAAGAATCTATGTCCGTGAGAGAGAGAGAGATGAATCACACGTGTCTCTTGAGCTCTATCCAATGCAACCTTCATATTTATAATCGACGTTTCTAATTTCTAATTAAGGAGTTGACACTAAAGAAGGGCCTTTTCCGTCACACAAAAACTTGAGTAGCTAGGAACCTTTTGAGGATCACCAAAATAGGTTACCATTTTATTCTACTAAGACATGGATACTCTGCACAACCAGCATAACACATGGATTACTCTGCACAACCAGCATGACACACCATGAAAACCAGATGAATCCACACTAATAATGCTTGTGAACAGAAATTTCTAAGAAAATAGTTAACTACAAAAGCAAAAATTCGCCGTGAACATGGGAATCAAACAAATCTAAATGATCAAAAGCCCATGCATCCCATTTGCCTATAGGATTATTATAACACCGTTCTTCCAGTGATACCTAGAGAGGAAATGAGCTCAACGTAGAACTATGCAAGGAGACATAGGCAATCTCGCTAGAGGTGAAGGCGTGGAGGATATGCATGAGTTGGCACGAAAAAATATCGCGCAACACCAAGGTAATTGTCGTAATGGTAAAATGCAAGATAAAGGGAGATTTTCTCCGATGTCACGGATCTCCAAGCAACGAATAGTGTGAGATGCTTATATATGTAACTTGGATACGTACACTTTAGGTATTTATACCTTGGATATATATAAATTGGAGACACAAGGTATGTACAATTTAGGTATGTGAAATTTGAGTATGGACACACCATGTATGTATAATTTTGAAGCAAATACAGACATGGTGCCCAAGCACGATGGTGTTCCATCAATTATACAAAAAACACTTTGTATGTCAATCCTCTACAGAGGAAGCATTTCACACTATTCGTTGTTTGGAGACCCGTGACATCGGAGAAAATCTCCACTATATCTTGCATTTTCCCATCACGAAAACACAACAGTTATCCTTGAATTGCATGGCAATTTTGCATGCGAACACCCGCATATCCCCCACGCCTCCACCTCCAGCAAGGTTGCCCATGTCTCCCCTGCGTAGTTCTACGTCGAGCTCGTATTTACACGGCAAAACGTGACGCGGCCTTCCGAGAAATATTCATCATTTCCTCTCTACATATCACTGAAAAATAATGTTACAATGATACTAGAGGCAAATGGGATGCTTGAGCTTCTGATCATTTAGATTCGTTTGGTTCCCATGTTCAAAAGAAATTTTTGCTTTTGTAGTTCACTGTTTTCACAGAAATTCTGTTCACAAGCATGATTAGTCTGGATTCATATGGTTTTCACATTGTCATGCTGGTTGTGAAGAGTATCCATGTCCCAGCGGAATATTTTAGATGACTTATCGTCCTCCTTGTTTGATCAACTACATGTGTACAAAAATACAAAAATAAAATAGTATCCTACTTCGGTGATCTTCAAAAGGTTCCTAGATATTGGAGTTCTTGTATGATGGATAAGGCTCTTCTTCGGTGTCATCTCCTTAATTAGAAACTAGAATCGTCGAATTATAAGTATGATCAAGTCGATGCATCAAGTTTCCATTGGCTAGAGGTCAAAGAGGCATGTGGGATTCATCTCTCTCACACAAAGGGATTCTTGATTTTCAAATAATACACCAAGTGGACACCAAATCTCAAATGGTACTTGTTGCAAAGACCACTAATTAGAACTAACATTAGCTCGGAGTAATGTTTTGGATTTTAGAAATACAAGTTTTATTTTTCTGAAATTGATAAATTTTGAATATACTACAAACGACTAGACTAACTCAAAATAGGAATAACTCGAGCGGATAAAGTATAACATGTGTGTGCACACAAATATCATTAACCATATCCAACAGATTGTTGTACTTGCAAAATGTTTGCATGTGAATCAGAGGAATCAAAATGACGAAATGTCTGGGTGAGATGGCACCATACATAGTCAATTGATTCTTAGGATGAGACATACTTTGTGGTCAAGCAGTTAGGTCATGTTCTATGTACTAGGTGGGAGTCCATCCGCAGTCACACAAAACATCGGGCATTATTAATGAAGGAGATTTCAATTGAAGGTATCGACAAACAATGTCTCGTGACTTCACAAAGAGCCAATTAATTTGGAGATAAATATGACGAGTCTCTCTTCATTAAGTAAAAAAGTATGGTAAATTTTAATAAGTTGTGTTATACTAGGAAAAGCTTTGGATGTTTTAAAGATCTTGAATTGTGAGATAATCTAATCTACTACTAAAAATTATTAGGTAACTTTCTAATGCAATTAGCCAAATAAATACCTAATTTTCATTACACCTAATGGCCTAAGATTATGGTGTTCGCTTGGTATGCTTCAAATAATGATGGTCATTATAGAAATGCATTAGTAGTCTCAAATAGCAAATATGCTCAAGGTATGTGTTCTCTAGCTCTTAGGCATATAATAGAATTGACTTTAATATATTCTAAAATCTTTCATTAGCATTGAATTCGTTGTATCTAGATGGCTAGTCTGCATATAGAACAATCTCATGGAAAGATAATGATCTTTAGAAGACTATCGATGCGTTTACTCGTGTTGTACAGATAGATCCTCTGAAAAAAGAGAAACATCGAACAGTTTAACCTGCCAACATATGATTATAGAAAAGATCCAAGGAGCAGTCCATGCAATCAGGGAGGCTGTAAAGTTCAAGAGGAATAACTGAAAATTTTGGGAAAACTATAGCAAGGTTGCTTAGGACACGACAAATATTGGATCGACACATGAAGCTGTCAAACTTGTCCATCAGAAAAAAGATTGCAATATTAATTTGTTAGATAAGGTGATGACCACTTTCAAAGAATAAGCTATACATATGAATTATAATTAAGAAACCAGATTCATAAGGACACTTCTGATGTTGAAAATAAGGAGAATATGCGATCGGGTCAATTATTAGGTAATAATACAGAGATGAGTATTGTATGCAAGATGGCATAAAAGCAATGACGACCTCATGGATTATTCTAATGATTTGCTCAATCGAGTTCGGTCTCTCTAGGTTCCGGAGTATGACATAACTTCTCTGCAACTTTCCGAAGTCTACATGGAAAAAAAATTCCACGACTGAAAACAGACAAGATTTGGTCTCATATGCATCTTAAAACCTTCTTTAAACATGCAACAGACTTCCTAGGCACGGAGGAGTATAAATCACTTGATGACTATCTTGTTAAATTATAGGACCTGATTAACGTTGTTTACATCTTGCGTGGAAAACATAGTAATTTTTACATTTATCGTAATTCTAGTGAGAACAATTATCATAATGGTGAATCATATAGTTTCTCCAAATTGTTTATAAATGAATTTTTTGCATAATCATTATAATTATGGCTTCGGAATGACTATTCCTGATGTGGAGGTTTGAGACGAGACACCATTGTCAAGTTATAATATTTGATGATATGGTTAGATGTAAATATTATATTTCTTTTGGAAATTTATTTTTGCTTGTTACAACTAGCATAGTATATAGAAAATATGTTCATTTCTCCATATATTCAGAACATAAAATTAATAACAGTTTAAAAATATACAACCAACACTAATTATCTACTTGTTTAAGAACGATAATTTGATTTAAGATAAGAATGAGTTGAGAACACCTTAGTCACAACCTGCATGTGCCGTTTAATTTTATATTTGGTCCTTCAAATAGTAGATAGAATGACTAATTTATTGCAAGAACTACCAATGACTCATATTCTACTCTATACAAAATAGATACTAAAAAACTATATTTTATTCTTTCATTATTTATTGTATTTCTACATAGGTAGTTGCACGGAGAATTTGTAAGCACACCACTCAAGTTCTATCCCATGGATATTTAAGACACAACTTCTTTTACCATCAGAGACTATTGTAGGGATTATAAAAGAATTAACAGTTTCATAGTTTCATATCGTCAAGCTCGGTAACTTGGATTAATGTGACCTACTTTTACTTTAACATTATGGTCATGGGGAATGAATTTATATAAGCATGATCATGTCAGGGAAACATTCACCTTCGTGGATAACATTTTGTTTTTTCTCATTTTTTTATCACAACGAACACTGAGTCATAGCTGTTACAAAATATGAGAAAAACAAAATACTATTCAAAACGATGAGTGTTATTTCATGACATTTTATGTTTGTATTGATTCATGCCCCATACTATTCTAACCTTGTCATCGAATATTGTAACTTAACAATGATGCTTAACAATAAACTGCGGGTATGATCAATTAGAACAGATGTGTATGACTGAGAAAAGATGAAGAGGAGCGTAATGTTATAGTATGAAGAAATTTTCCTTAAATCCAATATGGAGAAATTATACGTGAAACATTATAACAATTCTTTTCTAACCAGAATTATGACAACTGTAAAAAGTAGGCAGTTTCACGGCAGGTCTAAACAACACTATTCAGGTCTTGTAATTCAACAAGGTAGTCGCCAAGTGTTTTATACTCCTTCATGCATTAGAGGTACACATGTTTTATGGAGATTTTAAGATGCATTTCGGCTAACAATAAATCTTGTTTGTTTTCATATGTTGGAGAAATTTTTATGTAGACCTTGCAAAGTTAAAGAGAAGCATGAGAAAATTTGGTGAACTATTTCTTGTCATATCATACTCCAGACCCTTGGAGACCAAAGTTAGTTGCGCAAATCTTTATAGAAATCCATGAGGTCGCCCTTGCTTTTATGTCATCTTTCCTATAATCTTCATATCCCTGCCAAGGATATCACAAAATGACTCGATCGCATTATCTCCATATTT
The DNA here is from genome assembly GCA_916181665.1 of Avena sativa. NCBI lineage: Eukaryota > Viridiplantae > Streptophyta > Magnoliopsida > Poales > Poaceae > Avena > Avena sativa. Next base: position 311,821,900 of record OV702295.1, on the reverse strand, counting down.
TCATTATTAGAAGTGTTGTCTATGGATTTGGCTTCTTCATTATCATTAAGGTGGGTAGCTCGTTCTTTGAGAGTGTTCATCACCTTATCTAGCACATCAACATTGAATGAGAACAACTAGTGGGAGCGTGCCCTTCAAGAAGTACGAGTTTCTGGCCGCGAGGCACCGCGCGCGAGTTTTCGACCTCACGCGAGCAAATATGTTTAGCTGGCCGGGCAGTGCAAGGTATCCGCTCACTCATGTGCTCTTTCTCTTATCTTTTTCACGCCAAGCACAAGTAGAAAATACAGTGCTAAATAAAGAGAAAAGGTAATGCACTAAAAAATAAACCAGTGCAACAAAACAGTGCACGGGCGTGCACTGCCAGGACACCACGCAGTGCAACAAGGTATAACAAGGCAGTGGGCGGTGCACTGCAAACGAAGGCAGTGCAACATAGCAGAACAAAGCAGTGCACTGCATGAACACCGCGCAGTGCACTGCATGAACACCGCGCAGCGCACTGCAATCAAAGGCAGTACAACAAGGCAATGCACGGGCAGTGCAACACAGTACAACGGGGCAGTGGTGCATTGCTAGTACACCGCGCAGTGCACTACGTTCGAAGGCAGTGCAACGCAGCACAATAAGGCAGTGCACTGGTGATGCACTACTACTAGCACACTGCCCGGTGCACTATGACCTAGGGCAGTGCAACGCAGTATAACAGAGCAGTGCACGGCCAGGACACCCGGCCGTGCATTGGACAAAAAGGCAATGCATCACAGGCAGTGTGAGAAAAAGTTCATCGAAACATATCTAGTTTTGAAGATCTGAAAATGACTAGCACGGCTGTGAAAACAGATATCGATTTGGACATGCCGTTTGAAAGATATCGCAATTTTCGTGTTCAAATCTAAAAAAGAAAAGGAAAAGGGACCTGCTTTGAATAGAAAAGAAACTCCTTGTACTTCTCAAATCTATAACATCACTTTAGGCTCCTATTAGTTCTGCTTTAGTGGTCTTTGCAAGAAGTACCATTTTGGGATTTGTTGCCCACCTGGTGTTCAAATTTCCCGCTGGTCTATAGTTTTAGCATTCATGGTAGACTACATGGTCTGGCTCTGGCTCGCTGCCTCCATGGATTGCCAGAAGACACTGGTCTAGTTTCTCTCATATCTCTATCGATACCGAGAAATCCATTTGCATTAGGCGCATATGTTTGGGTTCTCTACGAAGAATCGTTGGTGAAAGTGGAAAGCTTGTTTCTCTTGGGTTCTTATAACACTAGACGGCATGTGGCCTTGATGGTGATTACTTGGGAGCCTCCAATTGAGTTGTGGAGATTACCCCAAGCTTGCACGGGTTTAGTGACCATCCTCAAGTGTCCCATAGTGGATCATGTGCTCACCTTGGTGGCGTGCATACATGAGAATAAGGTGAGTCTTTGTGGCTTGGTTAGTGGTGTGCTTCCTCATCTTGGGTGGGTTTTGTGTCGCGTTTGGTGTGCATCGAGCCACCACACCTCAAGGTGAGTCTTTTGTGGTGTTCGGGAGCATTACGCCACCTCTTTGAATGGAGATTGGCTTCCTTGGAAGTGACTTTGAGATAAATCATTGCCTCGGTTACTTCTTATCCGAGCTTTTTAGTTATGCACTTTAAATTGCGATATACTTCGTTGTTAAAGTAATTTATCCTGTTATCACTTTGTTGGTTGTTTTGCGTAGAATAAGGTGTTGGTGGACATAATTGAACCTTACCATATTTTGTGTGCATGATAAATTAAACGCTAGTTTTATTTCGTATTTATTAGAGCCAAAATCATAATTGGTTTAACTCGCACATTTACCCCCTCCTCCTGCTAGGCAACATTCGTGTCTTTTTCGGTTGGTATCGACCTAGCTTTTAGGCTTCACCGTCGTGAGAGTAAAGATGTCGACTGCGGTTTAGCGTACATTGGCACTTTTATATTTGATGGTACAAATTATGATGTTTGGAAAATTTGCATGCTTACTCTTTTTCGGGTCATGGACCCGAATATAGAGCAAATTGTAGATATGGTTTTTCTCCTCCAAAAGGTCCCCCAAAATCCATTTTTAGAGGATCAGAAAAACTTATATTTCAATGCTCAAGCTTCTAGTGTTCTTGTTAATGTTGCGAGCTTTGTAGTTCTTTTCTCAATCATGTCTTTTCGGAATGCTTATGAGATATGAACAAAGCTTTAAAAAATATATTATGTGTTCAAAAATATTGAGGATGAGTGTATTCCATCCACCTCCTGTCGTGATGAATTCTCATCTTTTTCCACTTCACCAATATGTGATTTCTCACAAGATAATGATATGGTGAGTGATCTTACTATTGATGTTCCTTCATCTCTGTCTCTTTGCAATGTTTTATCTTTAGGCTTGAACACTTATAACACAATAAATGGTTTACATCCTGGTGTTGATAGCCCTAACATATCTTGTGAAAAATATTTGATTATATAAATTTCATCATGATATTTTGTTATGTCTTGTTGCCATGATAAAATGCTTTCATTTCCTCTAATATTTTAGTGGCTAAGAATATAGAGAAAACCAAAAATTCTCTGGATCAAGACAAGGTTTTGATTGGAGCTTCAAATGATTCATCATCATCATCTTCTCATGGTTCCCACCTATGCCTTATGGCTAGGGCCTCGATGGTAACTCCTACTTTGTAACCCAATATAACTTAGTGTCCAGAATGCTGATAATGAAGATGTCGATGATGTTACCTCTTTAGAAGAGAAGGGTGAGCTAGTCTTCATACTCTTCGTACAAATAAAAATGTTTTCTCTACTTTTTTTAAATCTTTGCTTTTGCTATTGAGAACAAGAAAACTTATTGACGAGCATGAGGAAACCATTTTAAAATAGAAGATCTTGAGCATGAGTATGCAAATGATATTGCTAATCTAAATTAAACTCTTAAAGAGGAACAAACCACCAAGCAATCTCCTGAGGAGACTTTTACTCTAAAATTATCTAGAGTAAAGAAAACCCGTGATAAAAATCTTGGGGTGGCAAATGGTTTGAAAATGAAAAATGATAAGCTTGTAGTTTCACATGCTAAACTCCTTGAGAATTTTGAGCATTTAAAAATGGCCCTAGGGTCGTTAGGAGTGAGCTCATCAAACTCATCGAGTCGCATGAACATCTTAAAGCTTTATATTAAAAAAAACTTGGCTTCTCTTGCTATTAATAATGATGTTTGTGCTTCTAACTATATGTGTTGTGAAGCATTTATTTTGAAGTAAAATGTTGAGTTAAGGGCTCAACTTGATTTGCTAACTAGCAATTACGAGAAAATTATGGGAAATTGAAAGAGAAGTCGTGGAAAGCTCTCGAGCTCACATGCGGATCTTCTAACCTCCCATGATAAGCTAGAATTAGCTCTTGATGCTATTATGTCAAAGGTAACATCTTGTAGGGCTCGTGTAGATATTAGCACCATTTCTACTTAAAATACAATATTGTCATGTGCTAGTCATCAACCCGTGCAACTGCGTGCTAGTCATCAACCCATGCAACATAGATCTGAAAGCGCAAACGGTATGCCCTAGTACCCGGGAGGAAGTATCATCCACCACTCGTGTGCTTTGAGATGGGTACTCAATGGTTTCTTTTTATCTTTTCCCATTTCCACCACCAATTACACAAATGAATTTCCCTCTTATATCTAGGTTCCATAGGTGTGTCGGATGGGAGATTTTTGTTTGAAATGTTTCCTCATTTGGTTAGACGTACAGCTGAAGTTTTAAACTTTAAATCCCAAAAGATCTATGTTGCAGTCTGCAATGTACAATAGGCTAAAAGTAGGGGATGACCACACTAATATGGGCGTACGCCAGTGGGATTTGAAAAAATGTTGCCATTCTGGGCGATGTGTAGCATCAGACCGAATGGATCCAGTTGTGGAAACCTGGGTTGGGCCAATACCAAGCGAATTCAAAATAGCTACCTCATATGGCAATGTTGGACCAATGGAACGAATGCTCGGCTGCACGAAGTGTGCCTAAAGCTAGCTAGTACTAAGAATCTAATTAAGTTCAATTTTAGTGTTAAGATAATCCTCTGAAGATTGACTATTTTTAAATTTCAAATACGACACTATACCACGTTAAGCACCATTCATAAGACCAATTCAGCACCAGGCAATAATGCACAAGGTACCTCGTAGAATAGGCAGTCACTACTCAACGACTAATGATTCGGCACCTCAGCAAACACAAACCAATTCAGCACCAGGTGGGATGCCCAAGGTACATCGTAGAATACATTCGGTACTAAACACCTTGTCGGCAACAGACCATAAATAGAACGCCAAGCAAGAGAAAGGAAAATCAATCAAGTAGGACAAAGAGAAAAAGCATTGCACATGTAATTAATCTTCTCCATCGCTCCACTACGTCTTTCATGGTTGTAAGTTGTAACAACAACCAAGTAGATTCTGTATCCACCCAGCTACATACAGGAACAAGTCGCCGGACAGAAGATCTGGAGGAGACGCTCAGCGGGATGCCTGCTCCGGGTGGCGCGCAATAGGACGATGGGCAGGGGAAACTTTTTGACGCGAGCACCTACAGGCGAGCAGATCGATGGGCATGTACGTGTGCTCACCCTGGGGATGGGGAGAGAGCTGCCTCCGACCGCCAGCGGTGTCCGGCCGGGGGAAGATTTAGCCTTGTGCCACCACTGGAGATAGCGTAGGATCCGGCGAGGGTGGAGGCTTGCCTGAACGAGATGCAGCGGCGCTTGGTAACATCAGTGCAGCACCGCTCATCGAGGAAAGCCACGAGCGAGGAGATCCAGGGGCATGGCCATGCTCTGGCCCGCGCAGTACGTCGATGCAGACAGGGAGCCACCTCGAGCTGCCCGGCCGTGTGCAGGCGTGCAGTGTGTCGGCGATGCACCTCTTGACGGTGAGCTGACACGATCTGCAAGGTGGGGATGAGTGGACAGAGCCAGGGCAGGGGAGACGGGAGCGGTTTGGAGGACTGGGGGAAGAAGAGCGTCTTGGACTCTTGTCCTTGGCTTCCTGATCTTATCGGTGTGAGGCAGTGAATGACTGACCGCGCGACAGTAGGTGCAGGAAAAAGCTGTTTGAATCACTGTAGCAGTGACAGATCATCACAATAGGACTATAGCAATATTACTACTTTCAGGTAATATCCGAAAGTGGAGTGAAAATGGGGAAATAGGGACTAGCCATGGATCACGCACAGATCTTCAAGCATCATGTGGTGTGAGATGCTTCCTCCACAATATATATATATATATCTATATATAGACATATTTATACTACACCCGGGTGTAGTTACACCCACGTGTGTTTCACGTAATTTAGGCAGTATCTATCATACTGGAGACTATATATAGGTAGTATGAAGTATATAAGAATATTTGGGTAGTATATATACTATTTTTTGGGTAGTATGTAAGTTTTATTCACATACTCTTTTTGTACGTACAAATATGACGGTATTTTACATATATACTGAAAACTATGGGTGTATTTGCAATTTTTTCACCTCACTTGCTTGTAAGTATCTTAGATATAGTATATGAACATACTCAAATAGATAAAGTATTACAAATACTTCCACAAGGTAGTATATGAGACGTGAGTGTAGTTACACCCGGGAGTAAGAAGGATTTTATATATATATATATATATATATATATTAAAATCATTATTTATCAAATGCTATAATTTGTACTCCCTCCTTACAAAATGTAGTCAAACGACATAGAGTTTGACCAAGTTTGTGATTAATATTATAAACATCTAGAATACCATTAGATTCATCATGGTGTATATTTTCATATGGTATACATTTGATATTTTATATGTTTATGTTTTTTCTACATGCTTAGTCAAACATTACATTATTTGAATTTTTAAGAATCTTATATACACTACATTTTGGCAAGGAGGGAGTAAGATCTAGAAAAATAAATTAGTAACAAATCATTGTTTCATGTAGAAGCATCTAAACTGATGATTGGCCGTTGTTATTACATGCACCTAAATGAGGTTTAGATGGGGTTAATAATTTGAGATACTATATGGTACTCTTGCGTGTTGTAGCTGAAATTAGTAAAATAATTGTCCATATGGCATATGTTAAATGTTGGATTGAATAAGAATATTGGAAGAACAGCAGATTCATGTGTGTTTTATCTTAGAAAATATGCAATTGAACCGAAAATGATTACTTCAACGATAAAATGAATCTTAAGAACAAAAGAAGAGAGCATACTTACTCGATGAAACGTTCTTCTATACATAATAGTGTGAGCCCCAAACCCTATTGCCTCTTGACTCAAATACATAAAATGAATCTTGAGGACAACCCAAGCTCTAGAAAAATTCCAAATCTGACTGCATGCTATTTGTTGGTCTAGAGAACATCATGTGCATCACGGCCTCCAAATTATCTCCATATCTAAAAGATTTAACCCATGTGATATATTGTATATTTGAGAATTCTTTGCAGTTAGATTTACATACAAGAAATAGACCACTAAGTAGCTGCGTTTCTCAAAACATTTTGCTTGACCTGTCGTCCATTGGCAAGCCTTCTTGGAAGCCAAATGTGCTATTACTTCACGAATACTTTTAGGATATTAACTTCCACCGGGAGAAGGAACTTTCTGAACAGAGCAATACTTTTATTTACAGGTGAAGAGGAAAACTGACTAAATAAAGATGGGTGTTGACTGAAACTATTCACAGAAAATTACTACCTGAACCTCGGGGACACCTATAACTTTAATGTTCGGCACAGTGCATTCACAAAGTGTGATTATAAGAAAACTTCGAGCTTGCCAGAAGCAAAAATCCAGTAGCAATATCTATCCAATGAATAGCTAACTACCGTTTAGATTGTGAGTTCAAGCCATGTCCAGAAATACATATTCCCTAGCAACCTGTACCACTGAATTAAGGCATGGTTACCATCCAATACTTATTTTTCAGCAAGGTGTGGCAGTTCCAACCAAGAGTTTGACATGACAAAGAAGCCACACCCAACAAATCGATTAGAATCGGAAGGGAACATTGAAACGAATACAGCTTCAAATGAAACATACAACTGAACTGAAAAAGATATGGAAGCACATATGACTCATAAACCTAAAGCGACCTACAGCCGTTAATGCATAAAACTAAATCCCATCGAGCAATGAACAACGCTGCATAGCTAAATCTCACGAAGCATTAGAGTAGATATGGGTATTTTCTCACTTTTACCGATGACTTAAGTAGATATGGGTATATCTATTTAATGAAACATAAATCTGAAACATTTAAAAAGTTTAAGGAATTTTAGAATGAAGTGGAGAACCATCGTAACAGAAAGATTAAGTTTCTACGATCCGATCGTGGAGGTGAATATTTGAGTTATGATTTTCTCACGCATCTTAAAGCAGGCGGAATCGTTTCGCAACTCACGCCACCCGGAACACCACAGCGCAATGGTGTGTCTGAACGCCGGAATCGAAACCTATTAGATATGGTCCGATCAATGATGTCTCTTACTGATTTGCCGTTATCATTTTGGGGTTATGCATTAGAAACCGCTGCATTCACTTTAAATAGGGCACCATCTAAATCCGTTGAGACGACACCGTATGAACTGTGGTTTGGTGCTAAACCTAAGTTGTCGTTTCTTAAAGTTTGGGGATGCGAAGCTTACGTCAAGAAGTTGATGTCGGACAAGCTCGAACCCAAAGCGGAGAAATGCGTCTTCATAGGATACCCTAAGGAAACTATTGGGTATACCTTCTATCACAGAACCGAAGGAAAAGTGTTTGTCGCAAAGAATGGTTCCTTTCTTGAGAAGGAGTTTCTCTCGAAAGAAGTGAGTGGGAGGAAAGTAGAGCTAGACGAGGTTGTTGAACCTTCTCTTGAGTTGGAGAGTAGCGCAGCACCTGAAATTGTTCCAGTGCCGTCTGCACCAACAATAGAGGAAGCTAATGACAAGGATCATGAAGCTTCGGACGATGCTACTACTGAACGTCGCAGGTCGACAAGGTCGCGTGCCCCTCCTGAGTGGTACGGCAACCCTGTCTTGACTGTCTTGTTGGTAGAAGACAGTGAACCTACGAACTATGAGGAAGCGATGATGAGCCCAGACTCTGAGAAATGGCTAGAGGCCATGAAATCCGAATTGGGATCCATGAGCGAAAACCAAGTATGGACTTTGGTGGATCCTCCTAGCGACCGAAAGGCCGTTGAGTGCAAATGGATTTTCAAGAAGAAAACGGACGCGGATGGTAATGTTACCGTCTATAAAGCACGACTTGTCACCAAAGGTTTTCGACAAGTTCAAGGTGTTGACTACGATGAGACCTTCTCTCCTGTAGCGATGTTTAAGTCCATTCGGATTTTATTAGCAATTGCTGCGTTTCATGATTATGAAATATGGAAGATGGATGTCAAGATTGCGTTCCTCAATGGCAACATTGATGAAGAGTTGTATATGATGCAACCCGAAGGTTTTGTTGATCCTAAGGATGCTGATAAAGTGTGCAAACTTCAGTGTTCCATTTATGGACTGAAGCAAGCATCTGGGAGTTGGAACCTTCGTTTTGATCAAGTGATCAAGAGCTTTGGATTTGTTCCAAATTGCTACGAAGCTTGTATCTACAAGAAAGTGAGTGGGAGCTCGGTGACATTTCAGGTACTATATGTGGATGACATATTGATTATTGGAAATGACATTAACATGCTTAACGATGTGAAGAGTTATTTGAACAAGTGTTTTTCAATGAAAGACCTAGGTGAAGCTGCTTATATATTGGGCATAAAAATCTATAGAGATAGACAAAGACGCCTGATAGCTTTAAGCCAGAGTACATACCTAGACAAAGTTCTGAAAAGGTTGAGAATGGATAAGGCAAAGAAAGGTTCAGTGCTTATGTTGTCAGGTAAGATATTGAGCAAGGCTCAGTGTCCGACTACGGTAAATGATAGAGAAGCTATGAGCAAAGTGCCTTATGCCTCGGCCATAGGTTTTATCATGTATGCCATGTTGTGTACTAGACCGGATGTGTCCAATGCTCTTAGTTTGACGAGCAGGTATCAAAGTGATCCAGGAGTGGAACACTGGACAGCCGTGAAGAACATCCTAAAGTACCTAAATAGGACTAAAGAAATGTTCTTAGTCTATGGAGGTGATGAACAACTCGTCGTAAAAGGTTACGTCGACGCTAGTTTCGACACCGACAAGGATGATTCTAAATCTCAGACAGGATACGTTTATATTTTGAATAGAGGAGCTGTGAGCTGGAGAAGCTGCAAGCAAAGCGTGATCGCGGGATCTACAGTAGAAGCGGAATACATGGCTGCTGTAGAAGCATCAAGTGAAGGAGTTTGGATCAGGAACTTCATCACTGAGCTTGGCGTGGTTCCAAGTGCATTGGACCCACTGGAGATATTGTGTGACAACACTGGCGCCATAGCACTCACTAAGGAACCAAGATATCATCCAAAGACCAAGCATATCAACCACAAGTTTCATATAATCCGAGATTATATAGCAGATGGAGATCTGAAGATTAGCAAAGTACATACAGATCTGAATGTCGCAGATCCATTGACTAAACCTCTTCCACGTGCAAAACATGATCAGCACCTTAGTGCCATGGGTGTTAGATTGTTGCCAAATGTAAACTAGATTATTGACTCTGGTGAAAGTGGGAGACTGTTGGAATTATGCCCTAGAGGCAATAATAAAGATGTTATTATTATAATTCTTGTTCATGATAAAGTTTATATTCCATGCTAGAATTGTATTAAGCGGAAACTTTAATACTTGTGTGGTTTGTGAACAACACCGTGTCCCTAGTATGCCTCTATGGACTAGCTCATTGATTAATGATGGTTAAGGTTTCCTAACCATAGACATGAGTTGTCGATTAATAATGAGATCATATCATTGGGAGAATGATATGGTGGACAGACCCAAACTAAGCGGAGCAATTAGATTGTGTCATCGTGTTCATCTTTGCGAAGCTTTTCCTATATCAAATATTGTATTCCTTAGACCATGAGATAATGCAACTCCCTGGTATCGGATGAAAGCTTTGAGGTCATCAAACGTCATCCTATGAGAGGGTGATCATAAAGGTGTCTCTCAGGTGATCGGAAAGTACCTGTTGGGTTGTATGTATCGAGATGGGATTTGTCCCTCCCAAGTCGGAGAGATATACTTCGGGCCCACTCGGTAATCGATATCAACACCGCTTGCAAGCATGTGGTTAAGGAGTTAATCACAAAGTGATATCGGATTACGGAATGAGTAAAGTAGTTGATGTGAACGAGATTGAACTAGGTATGACGGTACCGATGATCAAATCTCGGGCAAGTAAAATATCGCGAGACGAAGGGAATATAAATATGGGATTGATTGAATCCTGGCATCGTGGTTCATCCGATATGATCATCGATGAATGTGTGGGAGTCAATATGGGTTTCCAGACCCCGCTGTTGATTATTGATAGAAGATCATGTCTGCATGTTCTCGAACCCGAAGGGTCACACACTTAACGTGTCTCGACGCTAGGATAGATTGGATAATTGGTTTATGAGTTTTTGTTCGGAGTCTCGGATGGGATCCGGGACATCACGAGAGGTTCCGGAATGGTCCGGAGAATAAGATTCATATAAGGCAATGCAGTTTTTGGAGTTCGGAATTGTTTCGGGTTAATCGGTATTGTACCGAAAGCTTCTAGAACCTTCCGGAGGGGGACCAATGTGGCCCCACCTGCCGGGAGGGGGTGTGGGCCTATGAGGGAGTGCCCTGGCCGCATTGGGCCAGGGGCACAAGGCCCCATAGGGCCCAGCCGGCCAGCCTAGGGCAAAACCCTAGGGGAGCTTCTAGAAGGGAGGGAGGAAACTTGCCCCCCACTCTTCCCTCCTTGGTCGCCGACCTAGGCTTGGGGGAGGGGCTAGGGTTGGCGCCCACCCCTCTATATAAAGAGGGCTGGGGGCGCACCCACCCCCTACACCTCCTCCTCAAGCCCTAGTCGCCCTGCTGCCCTCCTCTCTCTCCCTCCCGACTACGCGTAGGCGAAGCCCTGCCGCAGAAACTCTCCACCACTTGCACCGCACCATCGCGTTGTAGATCCAATCCGTCTCTCCGCCATACTTTCTGGACCGAGGAAGGAGGAGACGTCGAGGTTCCGCACGTGTGCATCTCTCGGAGGCATCGCCACTTGCGGTGTTGGATCGGATCGCATCGCGAGGAGGAGAAGCGAGTACGACTACATCACCCACGTTCCGACGAACGTTCCGCTGTGCGAATCTTCAAGGGTATGAAGATCTCATCTAATCTCCCTCGTTGTTTGCATCTCCTAGATTAGATCTTGGCTTTCCCGTTCGCATCCGTAGAAAATTTTGATTTACTATGCTGCGAATCCCTTCACCGACTTGGGGCTTCCCCAAACCCTAGCCGCCGGCTACACCACCCCCCTTGGTGCCTCTAATCCGTAGATCGCCAAGACCCCTCTCTTACTCCACCATACTCGCTTCGGCTTAGGCAAAGCCCTGCGAGATCTTCCCTCTACTTCCGACACCACGTCGTCGTGCTGCCGGAATCACGAGGAGAGTGCTACAACTTCTGCTGCCTACTGGAACAAGGGAGAGGAAGGTCTTCATCGAGTACCGAACGTGTGACCGACTATGGAAGCGCTGCCGGAACGCAGCGCCGGAAGGATCGTCTACGCGACCTTGAGATCGGCAAGAGTACGACTACATCACCCACGAGAATCTTCTCTCGTTAACCGCTTTGGAATCTTCGAGGGTGAGTTCCTCTATCGACTCGTTGCTACAATCTAGTAGATATATATTGGCTTGTTTGTGTGCATGCGGTAGAATTTTTTTGTTTTCCATGCTACGAACCCCTACAGTGGTATCAGAGCCGTGTCTATATGTAGATCTGTTGCACGAGTAGAACACAATGGTCATTATGGGCGGTGGTGCTTTTATTATCAATTGCTTTTTGTGTACTTTGCATCTTGCGGTATGATGGGATGAAGCGGCTCGGGCTAACCTTACATGACATCGTTCATGAGACTTGCTCCACGCTCAACATGCAACTTGTATTACATAAGTGGCTTTGCGGGTGTCTGTCTCTCTCATCATAGTATAGATTCAATTTACAACGGGCTCTTGATAGTTCAAGCATCAACGTTGTGGTTCTTGTTCGTAAGTTAGAACGACACTTATTGAAATCCCCAAACCACGTAAAATATGCAAAGAAAATTAGAGGCGTCTAACTTTGTTTTGCAGGGTGTGCTGTGATGTGATATGGCCATGATTGTGATTATATATGATGTATGCAATGTTCCTTATTGTAAGTTGGCAACCGACAGGAGCCATATGGTTGTCTTTTAATTCCGTTAAGACCTGCGTGTCTATTCAAAGTAGTTGTAATAGTTGAAGCTGGTGGACGACAACCATGAAACGGCGACATTGACCTTGGCGCCATACCGGTGATGATGGAGATCATGTTCGTGCTTGAAGATGGAGATCGGAAGCACAAGAAGAAAGGCCATATCATACACATATTATGAATTGCATGTGATGTTAATCCTTTTATGCATCTTGTATTGCTTAGTTCACTATGGTAGCCAGGGGCGGAGCCAGAAACCGTCCATGCCCGGTGCTAATACTAGCTTAGTGGTACTAATTACCTAAATTTTTCATATTTGCAGCCTTGAAATGTACCACATACGCTTGGAGTCAGCTGCTGGACCGGTGCTGTAGCACCGTTAGCACCACCCCTAGCTCCGCCCCTGATGGTAGCATTATAAGATGATCCCTCAAGCACACAATTTCAAGTTTTAAAGTGTTCATCCTTAGTAAGCACCATTGCTAAAGGTCGTTGTTTCGAAGCACCACGTGATGATCGGGTGTGCTAGATTCTGCGAGTGTATACAACGTGAGCAAGCCAGATTTGCTCATGCGGAAGCTAAGGTTTGATCTTGACGAGCCTAGCATGTACAGACATGGTCTCAGAACACGGATCATCGAAAGGTAAAGCATGAGTCATATAGTAGATATAATGAACATGTTGATTGTTCGCCATTGAAGCTACATCAACTCTCGTGATGATCGGTTTTGATGTAGTGGATTTGGTTCGTGTGATCACTAAAACAATTTGAGGGATATTGTTTTGAGTGGGAGTTCACCTAGATTAATTTAACTATTAATAAGAACTCAATTTGTCATAAACTTAGTCTAAACTATTGCAAATATGTTATGGATCAATGGCGGCCTCTACCATCAATTTTAATGTGTTCCTAGAGAAATAAAAGTTGAAAAACAATGGAAGCAACTTCGCGGATTGGTTCCGCAATTTGAGGATTGTCCTCAATTCTGGTAATTTGACCTATGTGTTGGATGCACCGCTGGGTGACCCGCCTGCAGCTACTGCTACTGATGAAGTAAAGAATGTTTACCTTACTCGGAAGAATCAGTACTCCACAGTTCAGTGTGCTATCTTGTATGGTTTGGAATCGGAGATTCAGAAAAGGTTTGAGAACCATGACCCACATGATATTGTTCGTGAACTCAAAATGATATTTGAGGCTCACGCGGCAGTTGAGAGTTATGAGGCTTCTGAAAAGTTCTTTAACTGCAAGATGGAAGAGGGCAGCTCCGTCAGTGAGCACGTGCTTAAGATGTCTGGGCATGCAAACAAATTCCAAGCTTGGGTATAGTGATTCCTAATTCTCTAGGGATTCACCGTGTCCTCCAATCACTACCACCAAGTTACAAGAACTTTGTGATGAACTACAATATGCAAAACATGGACAAGACGTTGCCAGAACTCTTCTCCATGTTGAAATCTGCAGAAGTGGAGATCAAGAAAGAGCACCAAGTGTTGTTGGTCAATAAGACCACCAAATTCAAGAAGCAAGGCAAGTGTAAGCAAAAGGGAAACTTCAAGAAGGGCGGTAAGAAAGTTCCCGCGCCGGCGAAGAAGACCAAGGCTGGCCTAAGCCTGATACTGAGTGCTTTTACTGCAAGGGAGAAGGTCACTGGAAGCGGAATTGCCCAAAGTACTTGGCGGATTTGAAGAATGGAAACATCAAGAAGAAAGGTATATCCGATATACATGTTATTGATGTGTATCTCACTAGTACTCGTAGTAGTGCCTAGGTATTTGATACTAGTTCGGTTGCTCATATTTGTAACTCGAAACAGGTGCTGTAGAATAAACGGAAGCTAGCGAAGAACAAGGTGACGATGCGCGTTGGAAATGGATCAAAGGCTGATATGATCGCGGTCAGCATGCTATCTCTTCATCTACCATCGGGATTAGTTTTATACTTAAATAATTGTCATTTGATCCCTACGTTGAGCATGAACATTATATCTGGATCATGTTTATTGTGAGACGGTTACTTGTTTAAGTCCGAGAATAATGGTTGTTCGATTTATATGAGTAATATGTTTTATGCACATGCACCTTTGATAGATGGTCTATTCTTATTGAATCTCGATTGTGGAAATACACACAATAATAACATTGAAGCTAAACGTTTGAAATTGAGCGATAACATGACCTATGTGTGGCACTGTCGTCTTGGTCACATCGGAGTGAAGCGTATGAAGAAAATCCATTCCGATGGACTTCTTGAATCACTTGATTTCGAATCACTTGAAAGATGCGGAGCATGTCTGATGGGTAAAATGACTAAGACTCCATTTTCTGGTATGATGGAGCGAGCTATGGACTTATTGGAAATCATACATACCGATGTGTGTGGTCCAATGAGTGTAGCGTCACACGGTGGTTATCGTTATGTTCTTACATTCACGGATGACTTGAGTAGATATGGGTATATCTATTTCATAAAACATAAGTCCGAAACTTTCGAGAAGTTTAAGGAATTTCAAAGTGAGGTAGAGAATCAACGCAACAAGAAGATTAAATTTCTACGATCTAATTGTGGAGGGTGAATATCTAAGTTACGAGTTTGGCGAGCATTTGTAGAAATGTGGAATACTTTCACAATTGACACCGCCGGGAACACCACAGCGTAATGGTGTGTCCGAACGTCGTAATCGAACTCTCTTAGATATGGTTCGTTCTATGATATCACTTACAGATTTACCGCTATCGTTTTGGGGTTATGCATTAGAAACAGCCGCATTCACTTTAAATAGGGCACCATCTAAATCCGTTGAAACGACACCATATGAATTATGGTTTGGGAAGAAACCTAAATTGTCGTTCCTTAAAGTTTGGGGCTGCGAAGCTTATGTAAAGAAGTTATAGCCGGACAAGCTTGAACCCAAAGCGGAAAAATGCGTCTTCATAGGATACCCGAAGGAAACTATTGGGTATACCTTCTATCATAGATCCGAGGGCAAAATCTTCGTTGCCAAGAATGGATCCTTTCTAAAGAAAGAATTTCTCTCGAAATAAGTGACTGGAACAAGAGTAGAACTTGACAAGGTTGTTGAACCTTCTCTCGAACTTGCGGGTAGCGCAGCACCGGAAGTAGTTCCTGTGGCGCCTACATCAATAAGAGAGGAAGCTAATGATGTTGATCATGAAACTTCGGTTGAAGTAACTACGGAACCTCGCAGGTCAACGAGAACTCGTACCACTCCTGATTGGTATGATCCCGTTATGAGTGTCATGTTGGTGGACAACACCGATTACCCTGCGACATATGAGAAAGCGATGATGAGCCCAGATTCCAATAAATGGCAAGAAGCCATGAAATCCGAGATTGGATCCATGTACGAAAACCAAGTATGGACTTTGATGGACTTACCGGATGGCCGGAAGGCTGTCGAGAACAAATGGATTTTCAAGAAGAAAACATATGTTGATGGTAATGTTACTGTCTATAAATCTCGACTTGTCGCAAAAGGGTTTTAACAAATTCAAGGAGTTGACTACGATGAGACTTTCTCACCGGTAGCGAAGCTTAAATTTGTGAGGATTATGTTAGCAATCGCTGCATATTATGATTATGAGATATGGCAGATGGATGTCAAAACGGTGTTCCTAAATGGAGACATTGATGAAGAGTTGTATATGATGCAACCCAAAGGTTTTGTCGATCCTAAAGATGCTAACAAGGTATGCAAACTTCAACGGTCCATATATGGATTGAAGCAAGCATCCCGAAGTTGGAATCAATGTTTTGATAAGGTAATCAAAAGCTTTGGTTTTATACAAACTTATGGAGAAGCTTGTATTTACAAGAAAGTGAGTGGGAGCTTTGTAGCATTCTTAATACTATATGTAGATGACATATTGTTGATTGGGAATGATGTAGACCTTCTTAATAGTGTCAAGGATTATTTGAATAATAATTTTTCAATGAAAGATGTTGGCAAAGCAGCTTACATATTAGGCATAAATATTTATAGAGATAGATCGAGACGCCTAATATCATTGTCACAAAGTACATATTTGGACAAAGTTCTAAAAAGGTTTGGAATGGAAGATAGCGAGAAAGGGTTCTTGCCCATGTTGCCCAATACGACCTTGAGTAAAACTCAAAGTCCAGCAACGGTAGAAGATAGAGAAAGGATGAGTAAGACTCCCTATGCCTCAGCCATAGGATCTCTTATGTATGCCATGCTATGTACTATACCCGACATTGCATATGCTGTTAGTTTAACTAGCAGATATCAAAGAGATCCAGGAGTGGATCATTGGACAGTGGTCAAAAACATCCTTAAGTACTTGAGAAGAACTAAGGATATGGTTCTTTCTTATGGAGGTGATGAACAGATCGTTGTTAATGGTTACACCGATGCTAGTTGGAACACCGATCCGGATGATTCTAAATCTCAATCTGGATACATATTTACTTTGACTGGTGTAGCAGTTAGATGGAGGAGTGCAAAGCAAAGTGTTGTGGCGAGATCTTCAACTGAATCGGAATACATAGCTGCTTCGGAGGCTTCACAAGAGGCAATATGGATGAAGGAGTTCATAACAGAGCTCGGTGTGGTTCCAAGTGCGCTGGACCCAATGTCTATCTACTGTTATAACATGGACGCCATAGCCAATGCGCAAGAACCAAGGTCACACAAGAAGCTGAAGCACATCAAGCTACGTTTTCACGCTATTCGAGAACATGTCCAATGGTGACATAAAGATTTGCAAAGTACACACCGATCTGAATGTGGCGGATCCGTTGACTAAACCTCTCCCGAGGGCAAAACATGACCAACACCAAACCGCTATGGGTGTTCGGTATATTACCATGTAATCTAGATTAGTTGACTCTAGTGCAAGTGGGAGACTATTGGAGATATGCCCTAGAGGCAATAATAAAAGTGGTTATTATTATATCTTTGTGTTTATGATAAATGTTTACATTCATGCTATAATAGTATTAACCGGAAACATTAATACTTGTGTGATTTGTAAACTAAATTAGAGTCCCTAGTAAAGCCTCTTTAATAATACTAGCTTTTTGGTTAATAGATGATCGTGGTTTCTTGATCATGAACATTGAGATGTTATTAACAACGAGATCATATCATTAGGAGAATGGTATGATGGACATACTCCTATAGATAAGCGTAGCATAAAGATCAAGTCATTTTAATAGTTCAATTGCTATAAGCTTTCTCATACATAGTAACCTAATTCCTTCGACCATGATATCATGCTAATCACCATCATCGGAAGGATGCTTTGATGACATCAAACACCACACCGTAACTAGGTGGCTATAAAGGTGGCATTGAGTGTTCAGAAAGTATGGGTTGAGGCACATGGATCAAGAGTGGGATTTGTCCATCCATATGACAGATAGATATACTCTGGGCCCTCTTGGTGGAATGACATCCAGTTAGCTTGCAAGCATGTGACTGGCTCACAAGGGATCACATACCATGGGAACGAGAAAAGAGTACTTATCGGTAACGAGGTTGAACTAGGTATATAGAGATACCTACGATCAAAACCTCGGATAAGTAAACTATCGTGAGACAAAGGGAAATTGGTATCGTATGTAAGTGGTTCATTCGATCGCAATGTAATCGTAGAAATATGTGGGAGCCATATGAATTTCCAGATTCCTCTATTGGTTATTGATCGGAGAAGTGTCTCTGTCATGTCCGCATAATTCATGAACCGTAGGGAGACACACTTAAGGATTCGATGTTGTTGTGTAGTTATGGAATGATGAGTAAGAGACTGAATGTTGTTCAGAGTCTCGGATGGGATCCGGGATATCACGAGGAGATCCAGAATGATCCGGAGAATAAGATTCATATAAGGAAAGTCCTGTTTCGGAGTTTGGAAATTATTCCGGTGTTTTCACCTGGAATGTTCTAGAAGGGTCTGGAAGGTCCAGCACTCCGCAGGGGGAAGGGTACATGGATGTGTCATGACAATGTGGAATGGTTGCATCATGTACTAGGTCACTTGGCTGGGCAATATGAAGAGAGAAATCAAATCCAAGTTTGAAAGTCAAACGCCAATTTGGAAAGTCAAATCCGAAGTTTGCTTGGTGGAGGGAGAGTAGGAAACCTACCTAGGGTAGGAGTCCCACTCCCTCCACCCGCCAGCCAAGGGGAGGACTCCCTCCTCCCAACCGCCTCCCTCCCACCTATATAAGGAGGGGTAGGGCGCCCCTACCCCTCACACCCAAAAAACCCTAGCTCCTTGGCGCCACCACCTCCAAGTGCTACCGCCGCTTAGGGCCTCCTCCAAGTCGCCGACTTGGGGATTCCCCAAGCCCTAGCCGCCGGCTACACCCCCCCTTGGTGCCTCTAATCCGTAGATCGCCAAGACCCCTCTCTTACTCCACCATACTCGCTCCGGCTTAGGCAAAGCCCTGCGAGATCTTGCCTCTACTTCCGACACCACGCAGTCGTGCTGCCGGAATCACGAGGAGAGTGCTACAACCTCCACTGCCTGCTGGAACAAGGGAGAGAAAGGTCTTCATCGATTACCGAACGTGTGACCGACTGCGGAAGCGCTGTCGGAACGCAGCGCCGGAAGGATCGTCTACGCGATCTTGAGATCGGCAAGAGTATGACTACATCACCCACGAGAATCTGCTCTCGTTAACCGCTTTGGAATCTTCGAGGGTGAGTTCCTCTATCGACTCGTTGCTACAATCTAGTAGATATATCTTGGCTTGTTTGTGTGCATGCGGTAGAAATTTTTTATTTTCCATGCTACGAACCCCTACAAGTTTCTGCTCCTCGCGCAGCCTCCCAGCCTCCCAAGCTCTGCCTCGTCTCCGCCCCAAGCTCTGCGTCGTCTCCGCCCCAAACTCTGCCTCGTCGTGCCGCCACACAGTTGCCCAAGCTCCGGCTTGTCCGCCGCCTCCCGCGCCCCAGTGAAGCAACAGGAGAGCACCAGTGAAGCGGCGTTGGAGCACCAACGACGCCAGTGAACGCTGGGACCTGCGCTGGGACAATATTGCTTTTTTATTGTCATCCGAAGGACCTCTGTGTAAAAATTTCAAGTCCAGATTGTTTTAACTCAGCAGTAGTATCACGAGTTTCAATCAAATCACACCATTAAACTAATTTAAAAACCTCAACAAAAATTCTAGAAACATTAGAGTTCAAAACTCTCTGATCCTAAACAAGTCATCACACAATATGGTTCAGTATAAACAAGCAAGCAACCTATATTTTCATACCTCATCAGTTGGTAAGATCAATATGCTAACACGATAGCGATCATCTCCTAAATAAATAAAACTAGTTCAATGCCCGTGCATTGCCACCGGTATTTAAATTTTCATGTCATGCTCTATTTAGTTATCATGGTGTATTTTCATCTTTCAATTTGTCAAATATCTCCAATATGGTTCAGTTGCTGTTTTTTTTTAATTCACCCTTTGGTTAAACCGACAACACAAGATATCATCATTCTCTGTCTCTTCCCCTTTGTTATAGTGAAAGAGAGGCAAAAGGGAAAACTCCACTTCCCCCGCTCCGTAGCTGGCTAGACCGCCGGTCCCTCCCTCTCCATCATCCACTTCATTGGTGGAAGAGTAGAGGAACCACAGATCGTGTCTCCTGCGTCTAGGTAGTGGTAGGGTTAGGATTCTAGCTGATGTTTTTCGGGTGGTGGTGACAATGACGGTGAGGAATAATCTAATGCAGCTCCAGCCCCACTTTGACGACTATGTTAAGTACATGGCAGCAACGTCTTCATGCTTCCTCTTGTAGGGAGCGAGATTTGGTGCGCTAGGTGTGGGTGTCGCAATTACGATGTCACCCACACAACAACTTTTTTCTCCGACTCCGTCGTGGCAACGGCGCATCCTCTGGTGTCATGGAGTGTGTGAGACCTTGTACATGAGGTAGTCACAAGGTGCTAATTTTGCCTCCTTTCTATGATGTAAGAGTGGGAGGGGAGGACCTTGACGCTGGTGGTTCTTCAACTTGATGTTGCTTTCTAGTGTTGGTATGGAGATACAGAAGTCGAAAACTTTGTGACAACGGAGATCCCATCTGCAGATACAAAGTTCACAGCGACTCAGAGTGGGAGTGGCAGCGACAGCGGTACAGTGGACCTCTATGGATACAAAGTTCGCCGCGACTCCAGGTAGGAGTGGCAGCGATAGGGCAGCACGGTGGATCTCGTGTTGAGTTGTATCCCAGGGACTTGGGAGTAGTATTTTATTTATTAGTGTGATGATGTGTACCACTTGTCCTCCTTAATAGACCTAAGGTCTAAATCGCAAAAAAACATACGATCTCCAATAAATTACACCGCTCGTAGATGTATAAATTTACTTTTAAAACACCTTATTTCAATCACAAATCAACCTTACAATAAATTGCCTTTATAGTACGGTACATACATTACAACTCCATGTTGACTTGTTGAGATAACAAATCAAGTTAGCACGGACAAAAGCCTATGTGGTTGAGTGTCAGGGTCTCAGGGAGGTCAAGGATTCATTTCATTTTTAAGAAAAAATAGAAAATAAGTATAACTACGAGAAAATCAAGTGCCATTCACAACACTGACAGATCTTCTCCTTTAGGAATCCAGCTGAGAATATTTTCTTTTAGAAATAAGGTCATCGGACCCAACTTTATTACTTTCTCACATCCATAATAATGTTCTTAGATTTGTCTATATTCGAATGTATCTCTACATACATCTGAATTTAGACAAATATGAAAACATTAATTTGGATCGGAGGGAGTAGAAAGCTTGAACCAGAGTCCTTTACCAAGGATTTCTGAAGCAATAAAAAATGACATTACTTTATGGGCAATAATTTGTAGGCTTATTTATCATCCTAAGATAACATGATTCAATTTTTTCTCCTCATTACAACTTTTTTACACACGCATGCAAGCAGTACACATATTTACAAAGCAAATGTCTGAAAAGTGGAAACTCTAATCTTGATAATCTAAATGAAAAAAATGTGCTACATATGATTTGTTGATGCATCTATGGGAAGCTAATTTCTCCTGTCCCTATGCATCTAATTCCTCTAACCTGAGAAATCTTCAGTAACATGGAGTAAATTCATGAAGCATCAAACTCTTGAGGAAAATGTAACTATATGTAAAAAACATGTGTGAGACAGAACAATTTACCCTTGAAATCGATGCAGATGGATTTGAAGAGCAAGCGGACATGTGCATAGCTAATGCCGAAGGGCATGTGGTGAAGCTTCCTGCTGTCTTTCTTCATCCCACGTGCACCGCAGCCGGCGTCTCTATCCCCTTCCGCGTCGTACAACGGCCCGTTGCCGATGAAGACAAGACCATCTATTGGAGAAAAAATTAATACCTGTGTTACAATCTTATATTATAGAACTTCTATATAGTGCTATTGGCCTATTTTATCTGATATCTAAGATAGGCTAATTTTTTCTCAAAATTTAGTGAACCATTTGTTTTTATTTGAAGAACGTATGAACCAAAAATAGATACAGGAGAAATTACTCACCCTCCGCATTATCATCAGTGGCCAGGACAATTATGATGTAGTTCAGCAACGGGAAGGAGTGTGAAGGTCTAAAATATCACTTAAAGCAATCTAAAGATGGTGGCCTCATTACAGATTTCCAGACGGTGCACTTTTTTTGAGTGATTTAGAAAGTGCACTTTTTGAGTGAAGAAATTAGCCTATCTTAGACTTGGATTGTTACTACAAAAGTGCCAATGAAATTCTACATGTAAAAATTAGAATGGCCACATCAGACTCAAGCTACACATAGCCCATATTGTATCTATGCTCTGATAAGTACACTTGTTATTCATACCAATACGTAAAATACAAAGTGAAGTCTCTAAGGCCTTTCGAAGTAAAACATGAGCGAAAATGATAGCTTCAAATACCTTGCTGGCATAAGGAAACCTTGCAAATCTAACAACAAAACCTCATCGGCTTGAATGGCCTGGCCCGAACAGATGGCAGGGCCTCATCACCAATGTGTGCATCCCATCATACACATCCGCGTGCAGCACTATCTACATGCGCCCTCAGCTCACTGACTGCATTGCTGAACTGACCAAAAAATAAAGGGCTGGACTAACCCGCGGCGCCGCATCTTTAGTCTTCCCGTGCGGCGGTCCCTATACGCTGCGGTACTTTAGCTATTAGCAGCGCATGCATGAGTACATCCCAGAAATTCAAAGTCACCCGGAGCTGGCCATTAGCGACACATGCATGCATCCGTAAGATCTCACAAACATGAAGTATCAGATAAATTAGGCTAGTAGCCAGGTTCAATTTACTATAGTAATTGCCATATTAAGTAGGTTTACTAATTGCCAGAATAATTAATCTATATTGCTATATTAAGCCAGGTTCACCCGGAGTATTTGCCATATTCAATTATTAATAATTTCTATATTGCTAATTTCCATATTAATTAGGTCTTAGTGTCAGTTGACCACTTTCCAGATTAATTTAGCATTGTTGCCAGATTTAATTGTCGCTAATTGCCAGAATAAAAAAATAGATAGATCCTAGCAGACATTCCCTAGGCCACAAATGGGACTCTGTTCTATAGAACCATGGGAGAGACCAAAGTTGCGCCGACGACTACCATCTACCGGTCGACGCGACGAGCTAGTCAAGCCATGAACTCGCCCGGTACGCTGCTCCTAGCTGCCAGATTCCTAGCAACTAGCGGCAAGATTTCCAGCGCGTAGCTGCCATATTTGAAGCATAGCTTGCCAGATTCCCAGTGCTGGGCTGCCAGATTTCCAACGTATGACTGCCCGATTTCCAAACCCAAGCTGCCAAAATACTTGAGCTTGCTAAATTACTAATAACGACCAATCCCTTGTACGGTAATAATTGGAGAAAGATGCAACATGGGGAATCACTCATGGGATAATTCACATGAAAAAACAACATGAATATCTTCAACGGAAATCAAGAGATAAAAAGAGCAGACAATCAAGCTACAGGGGAGAGGAAAACGCATGCAAGCATGGCACCAGCTCGTGAACCCCACCATCTGCTTATAGAAGCCGACCTTCCACACGCTTGACGGCAGTGGCCTCCTCCTCGCAATCGCCGGTGACGCCCTCGATGCTCCGTCCTGGCAGTCCTCTCGTCGCTGCATGCTCGGCGGCGACCTTCCTGCGATAGCCGAGGAGCTCCTCCTCCTGGAGCTCATGTCTCCATGCGCTCTCTTGTGGCGGCCTCCCTTCTGTGCGCTAGCTGGAGGCAGACACCCCCGATTCGTGCTCGGCGACGGCAACCTCCACTGCTGCTGCGTGCTCGCAGGGAGGGTATCCACCCCCGATGCGCAACGGCAGCCTGCCAAGGCTTGCTCGGCGGCGGCAGTCTTCAGACCTCCAGTAGTTGCGGTAGTTTCATGGTGCTCTCGAGAAGGAAGATAGAACTTTGTGTTGTCTGGAGCCACTCACGAGGGGATAAGGAGCACGTGGGATGAAGATAAGGCCTGTGCGGTTGCCCCTGCGATTGTTTTTTTTCGAATCTTGGCACGTCGCACGGGAGAGGAAGGTGTGCGGCGCCTAGATTTTTTCAAAAATAAAACAGTGATCACACTACCACCAAAACATGGCATGCAACAACACATTGACATCGAGTAAACAGTGTCTAGACCATATCACAACAAGGACTGTGTGCTATGTACCTGTTAGGGTATGGAACCAAGAAGTCATCGACGACCACCACATCGGCGGAGCCGGTGTACACCAACCTGCCCATGCTACTTGAAATAAGCCTACCTAATACCAAATGAGTAGATTATATTGTACTATTTAGAATTGACGTAGCCCATAATAGAAGACGTGAAAGTCAGTCAGGGAGCCTTGTCAACGAACATGAAATTTGTAAAAGTAAGAGCAAGGAGCATAATTGATAGACGTTTTCCTGCAAAATTTTTGGAATGGAAAGAGCGTGCACTCTGCTCCTGCATAATGCCATCGGCCACGATGGTCTATCTCGTTGGAACTTCTTCCACCAGAATTCTTGTGAGAATAGCCTAAGCAAGAGAACATATGCACAATAGGAATACAAAACTTACGAGTGGCTGACTAAATTAGCAGAAACAATTTGCTGGTGCCATTTCATACAGCTAGGTATATGACACTGAATATAACAAATTTCATTGGAAGTAATCAGCATGATAATATCAGCAATCAATTTATGATGGTTACTTTACCCGACAAAGTAGAAGAATTCATCCTCAAAAGTAAGATCTGCACCAGCATGCTTGTCCCATCTTACACATTAATACTACTATGTAATCTTCCATACATATATGATCATGGATCGTAGTTCCTTCCGTTTAGCTTAGAATATTGTCCTAACTTCCGTACAGATCTAATTGCTCATATGCTCTCTTGTGCACTGCACGGTTTCATCCTAGAAGAGAAATCCAATTAAATTACATTACGATTCAAGTACATGTTAATCATTGGAAACAAAAAATAGCAGATGTGGGTACAAATTTAAACAACAAATGCAATAGCGGTGCAGAGATGCATATACATTCCAAACAGAAACTTCAGATTTAGTGATCAGACCTTCAAACTTTTCATTAATGTGAGGGAAGTGGACGTACCGGAGGTGACCATGGGGGCTCTGGTGGAGTCGAATGGGGGCATTAGACCCGGCATCATCGAATGGGGGCAGTATCTCGAGTCGACAGCCAGACGGCTCCAGCAAGCAGCCACATCCGGAGGCGCCTAAGTCAGGAGGCCGCGGGAGCTCTACATGTAGCAGGGAGGCAATGAACGGCAGGGCCGCAGTTCGGGGATGGGGATTCAGCGGCCGGGGGTTCCGTTCCTCCTACAGGAGAAGAACAACGGTGACACAAGATCAACCAGGTGGCGGCGCGAAAGATGAATCCTAGGAGTGGCTCGATCTGACATAGGTGCCAAACGAGCCTCTGATATGATCTAAGCTAGGAATCACGACATGAGAAAAAGGGCGGTCTAGGTGTGCATGATAGAGATATGGGAGGGTGGAGCGGGGTAGGGGAAACCTGAGGAGTAAGGGTGCGGTGTCAACCACCCTCATCGGCATTCAGCAGAGATGACGGTTGCTGTATCAACTCGTCGCCGCAAACCTTGATTGCACAACTGTGGCGTCCATCCGCCGAGATGATCGCCTCCGACACGACGACCACCACAATGATTGTCTTGATCTCATCATTGCAAGACGTTCTT
Organism: Avena sativa; assembly: GCA_916181665.1. NCBI lineage: Eukaryota > Viridiplantae > Streptophyta > Magnoliopsida > Poales > Poaceae > Avena > Avena sativa. Next base: position 311,796,254 of record OV702295.1, on the reverse strand, counting down.
GTGCACCACCCGCTCGCACTCCATTGGCGCTCTGATTCTAGGGCAACACGCCTCCTGGAGCTCGACGGAGACCGCGGGAGGACTACGAGGGCGTGGATAAGTCGCCCAAAATCATGCACCTCCCGCATGCACTCCATTGGCGCTCTGATTCAGGGGAAACCGCACGTCCTGGAGCTCGCGCCTTGTGACAGCGAGGGCGTGGATAAGTCGCCTGAAATCGTGCACCTCCCGCTGGCACTTCATTGGTGTTATGATCCTGGAGCGGCCGCGCATGTTGAAGCTCGATAGAGACCGCAGCCGAGACAACAAGGGCGTGGATCCTGCCTATTACGCGGGTGAAGCCGAACTCCATTGTTGTGGACACGGTCGACATCCTGGCGATGAAGGGAAACCGGCGTCGATGGAAGAAGAGATCCCCTCTGCGGCGGCAGAGGTGAGGAGGAGTGGGTGGGGTGGAAGATCGGGTGGACCGGGCAGGGTGCCTGATGTTGGGCTGAGCCATTAGGTACGTGCGGGGCAAGCGGAGCGCCGCGCGACAAAGGAATCGACGTAGTGCGGAACGGCAGAAAACAGAACACCTTCTTTTTAGATAGTATAGATAGATAAGATAAAGTTTGTTAGTCTTGTTAGATAAGGTTTGTTAGTCTTTTTTATGGATTTTAGGCAATTTGTTAGCGGTGGCACTTTCTATAATTTTTGCATGTGTGACACCAGGCATTCATCATGCTTTTGAAATTAATAATAAAGATATGATGGTCCAGACCTACTTAAACTTGGTGAGATATTTATATATGTCATCTTATTTCTTATTTTACTTGTAGGACAACTCTTACACTACAAGAAGACCCCCTCTACTATAATGCCTTAATGCGTATCTAAATACCCATATAGGCGTTGCTAGGGACTTTACCAACGGATAAAAATATGTTGCGTTTTTGGGCGTTGCAAGGGTATAATGCAACGCATATACATGCGTTGGTAACTAATGGGATAGGAGTTGCAAAATAGCTACAGAACTGAAGCAACTATTGTATGCGTTGGTAGAGGCATCCTATATGTAAACATTATATTTCACAAAATACAATTTTCTAGAGTGGATGGTTTGATCAATCTATAAGATGGCAGATCTGTATACTTAGCGAGAGAACATTCATATGAGACATATCAAAACACCATCATAAAGAATTCATTGTTTATTATAGCAACACCATTTGATACATGATTCTCATCTGAAGAGCAGGTAATTTCTGATCTTGCATCAAAATATGATATTCTACCTAGTCTTACATATACATTCTGGAACACCATTACATACAAGATAATTATACGAATAGTACACAATTTACAACCCAATGTCAATGCATGATATTCTACCTAGTCTATGTCCTTTCTAATTTTTGGACAAACATATCCACAACTGATATCCAAATAGGAATTCCTGCTTTTGTATGTGACCTGCAAACACAAATTTGCTTTCAGTAGCCAAATAGCGAGAAGAGTTTCAATGGTACAGTGAATTCTACTATTTACATGCTTAAAAATTGTAATATGCTCACCTTGGTAGCATGCCAAAGCTAAGTCAACACACAATACATTTTTCCTATCATGTTCATTTGATATAGCTCATCTGACCAACAAGTCAAAATGATAGAAAAAATTGGATAAGAATATCTGCATGAATCCATCAAACAGAAGATAAAATCTTTTAATTAATTAGATGGTCCATCTTATAGCACATCAAAATTCTTAATTAACTGATCGAAGGAATGTTCAGTCACGATATCATAAAGATAAACAAGTTATCTGACCGCCATAGGTAGAAATTCAAACATGTCTTGCATTAGATAATAGGAGTTTTTCAAGGTCAAGGATTGGGACATTACATAAATAACTATGCATTTTTTTTGGAATCAAAATAACTGTCCATTGATTGACTGCAGTTTGCATACATGCACACAATATTATTTAAGGGAAAGCAGTACTTGGCATATTAGTAGTCTGACCGGGTACTTAGAATATTGAGATACACAAAGACATATGATATATAACGTTTGGAACTTACCGTGACATCACTACCTGAAACCCTTGGTACATTCCAAATATCCAATGCTGCTAAATTTTTGTTGATGGTACCACACACAGCAATTGAGCTATGGGATCCTTCTGCACACCCTCTCAAGCACGAGAAAGATATCTTGCACCTTCCACTACCGAGCGCTGATAAATTTAGGAAATATTAATTCTTGACAACCTCCAAAAAACAATGAAAGCACATTTTCATAAATACGAACAAGTATAACAAAATTAATAGATATGGTGAATGATAAACGTACATTTGTGTTCATGATGCTTGCACCACGGTCAATACATGTTGTCAGACAAATTATTCCCACCTTGAAAATTAAAACAATATAAATAATACATGTGGCTGATTCATATATAAGCTTTATATTTACTATGTTGTGCAGTGCAATGTAACGAGGAGAAAATGTACTCTCTCAGACCCATATTAGTTGAATCAAGTTTGTCTAGATCCATATGTGTATCTAGTTAAATATTTAGTCTAGATGCATCCGTATCTAGACAAAGTTGAGTTAACTAATATGTATCGGAGAGAATATAACAATTCATTTATCCCATTCAGCGAGCATAGATAACGCCTTGTTTACTGAACTTCCAACATTTTTTTCGTCGTTTTGTGGTTCAGGCTGCTCCTTTTGTATCACCTTCACCAAGTATCCTGACGCCTTGCTGCTGTCAACTCCCATCGATGTACTGGCTGAGGAGATCCATGGAAGAACATTAAGAGATACGAGTAATGAAATCAGAATACATGATAAATATATACCAGTGGTGAATTAGAATACATGATTTATTGGCATCAATGGACATATGTTTGCATGGATTGCAAAGAAATAGAATCTAGAGGGATTAATATCATGCGATTAGAGAAAGTGAAAACTAGAAGGCACACGTGAAAAATTCTTAGAGTTGCTTCGGCGGGCTTCCAGCCAAAAAATGCTTTCACATAAGCGCTGCCTAATTACTTAACCAATTACCACCAGGATAAAATTAGCAGTAAGCATAATTGGGGACACATCTGACTCTGGCGCTCAGCGCACATCCTGCCTAGGCTTCACATGGGCCTCGAAGAGGGAGACGGCCATACCTGCATGATGTACGTCACCTCCATGCTGCGAGCGGCCGGCAGCGCCTGCATCCATGCCCCGAGACCCTCCTGCCGCTACCCATTAGAAGCGCGAGACGAGCCGCCAAGCCCTGCCGCCGCGAAGGGGTGAGAAAATATGGACTTCGAGCCGCCACCAAACAGATACAGGGAAACCCTAAAAAAACAGATATTGGGAAGAATATGGGGGAAGACCCTCTATCTAGATCCTAGTTTTATGGAGGGGCAGACGTCAGTCGTGGGAAGTTACTAATAAAACCTGGCAAGAAAGAGTGTCGTGGGACAGGCTCTACACGTTCTAAACCAAGGGAGAACGTACCGTGTGCAACACTTAGATATGTATCTAGCATTAAACTCTACAATGTATTTTTAAATCGTTGCAAAATATATATTGCTATATGAGGGTTTGTTCTTGTAGTGTTATATAGGTATCAAAGAAATGGAAAATTACAAATTTTGAACAAGGAGAGGTTCTAGAAAAAATAGGCAAGGAATATAAGAACTCTAATAAATAAAAAATATGATAGTTTTCCTAATAGAGGTCTCCTATTACTAATCCATTTCTAAGGTCAGGAACCTACAGTCAAAGAAATGCTCTGATACTATCTGAAGCGATCCAACCCATTAATAATTGGATCCTGTATTTATAGTGCTAGTCCCTTGGATCGATTAGCTAGCACACAGTTTCGATGAATAAAGAGTATCAATGCGTCACATTATTACAACGATTGATCCAAGAATATAAATATTACAAAGTTGCTTAGCTCATAGCTATCTCAATAACATAGTTCAACAAATAAACAATAGACAAAGGCTCCATCACGCTACAGGCAACTCGCTGAGTGGAGATTTGTAACCGAAACAAAATCTTACTCATCGTCGAAATAACCCGTAACATAAAAAGTTGCAGTCACGAATGGTCAATATATTTGAATTGTATTGGAAAGATGTCACTGTTATGTGGACACAATTGGAAACCTATCATATACATGCACACTTTAGCTAGTGCAGTTCAAGCTTATTTGCATAAAGCAACATTTTCTCCTACCTTTGAAAATATATTTCTTTCTTTAAAAGAATTCTTCTAAGGACATACCAGCATAAAGCCATGTAGAAAAAAGGACAATTTAGCTTAGTATGATCCTAACCCATGTTCACCCATCAAGTTTTATTAGAGTTGGAATGAATGAGACTTTTCAACCGCGTTAAGAGAAGTTACTCATAATTGTCCATTACCAAGGACACAGTTAAGTACTTAATTCTTAAACCATCTGCAGATGCTAGTACACTTTACCCACAAGACCCGATCAACCCCTTTTGAGAGAAGACCAGGAAGAGACCTTCAGGAAACAGAATCATGAGCCTAACCCCGGACCGTACTATCCTATAAACACCTACATCTGCTAGTCATGGTAGGACATGATCACATAATTTACTCAGTCAAGTAAGAGCCCATATGACATGTGGCTATAAATGGAAATTACTAATCAAGACCGTTTATTATATCTTTGAAGCCTGGATGGCAATCCCCACCAAAATCCATACTCGATGACCCAATCAATGTCATTCCACCCAGATGATTCATTGATTAAGTGATTTCTCTTCAGAAAAATATAACCTTCTCATACACATATGTATCATGAAAACCACCCACGCATCTAGCAGCGTTGCTAAGCAATCTACAGTATGATGCCTATCAAGGAAACAATTGGGGGACCTATGACAATTCTATTGGGTACTCACACCATGGCATAGCATGTATAATATAAAACATTTCTGTAACACACTCGGATCGGCCCTATGCAAGTTTTAGCGATTCTCGCCAAACCCGCATAGAAACGATTCAAAGGTGCCCACCAGACACTTTCGTGCGGGTGAAAAACAAAGTAATACCATTACACATTAGTTCATGATGGAACCCATAGAACAAATATAAACAACAACGAGTCAAATAGTCAAGATTACAGATATACAATTTAGAGATCTAAATCACCTTGAAAACGATACACATGTGAGTACGGATAAGATGCAAATTGGGATAAGAGCCCTGAAGAATAAACAATAGCGTCCATAACCCTGCTCAAGCCAAGCTAGAAGGGAAACCTTGCTAATGACGTCAATCTCAAACCTGCATAACAAAAGGGATGCCGGGAAGGGCAAAGAAAAAAGAGAGCGGTCAGTACTGAGGCCAGTACACGGCGAGTCTTAGAATTCGGCGGTCCTCGCCTACATAGGTATGGTGGACTAAAGCGGCAGCTCAACATGCACTAAACAACCTATAAAGACCCGATACACTGGCATCTATTAGAGAGGGATAAGAAAGACCTATTCGGATCAAACTTAATACCATCACCAAACATACACATCATGGTATTCCCCCTCGAGACCAAACAAGGAAGTCATACCTAGGAAACTCATATTGTTGGCAATTTTATTATTCCATTAAAGTTGCAGCAATTACTAGTCAGGTATATAGCATGAGTCATCCTGATATCATAAACAGTGGGTAGGTTTAGTTAAACATTCCGTTGAAGTTGCAATACTTACTAGTCATTTACATATAGCATGAGGCATTCCAATTCTAGCAATTGTTGGTACTTTTATTTATCCATTCCGTTGTAGTGAAGCTGATTACTAGTTATCCAAAGTTAAATTTATAGCACTACTTTAGTTATAGTTGTCTATGATCGAGATACTATGCTCCAAATCGTTCATAACTGCGGACACGGCTTTCAAATTTTTTTACCCTGCTGAGAGGCACAAATCGCAACACACGCACCATCAACCTCAGAAAAATCAAATAAAAACCCAACGAGGCATCACGATAAAGCAATCACAAGATTCATATAATATTTCAGGGGACCACCCCACCAAGCTATCTGTGACGAAGTTGGCCGGCTCCAGAACGGACCCAGAGGTTTGCGTCAATGGCTATAAACGATTGGGAACCCGAAAGTGTGTATGGGCTTGTCGATACCGCGAAAATACTTTCCTTACCTAAAAAGTACAATAGTAAACGCTCTCCACGAGCAACAGTAGTAAATAAAGCAGTAAATATGACATAAGCATGGCATAAGTACAAGATACTAATAAAGCCTCAAACTACTTTGTGGCCCCAAGAAATAACATATGACTCAAGCTCTTGCTAAGGAGATTCATGGTCCCACATGCAGATAGTGCGAATATTCAAGAAACAGGTATGAAGTACTCGGGGTCCTGCGGGACACCAGTGAGCGCTTAAAAACCAAATGACATCTATTGCCCACCGATGCCTTCGCGTTAGTTATATCTATTCCCATTAATTTAATATCAAGTTGTAATTTAAGTTATGATCGTCTTCAACATAAAGCATGAGGCAACCCTCCAATAGCTGTGGTACTTGATGACACATAGCAACACCTGACCAAACGACTACGACACAAAAGGCCGACTATCTACCAAACAACAGGTAATAGGAGGTGTCCAAAGCAATATAGAGGCTGCAAGAGATATCACGGGTATAAAAACTAGAACATCGCAACATAGATAGCAATAGATCAGCAGGAGGAAATAAAGACTAGAAATATAAAATAGGTAGAAGGGGGGAGAATGCTCGCCTGAAAACACTGCCGAATGTTCATCCGAAGATCGGGTCGACACTCGCATTAACTCATCGGCCTAATCCGTGAAGAGCAAAACACTAAAAAAATACTAGATGCACTATTTAAAACTACGATAGAAGACCAGACATGATGCATGTATGATATATGACATGGCAAAGGTTTCGATGCAACTAGACAATATTAAGCTGAGTCGAATCCCAATAATTTATTATGTAGCTCAAGTTACTATTCTAACCACCAAGTAAAATATTATTAACGTGAAAAACATTGCATAAGTGATCTACTTCAAATTAAATGGAATAGGAAATTATTTCCACACATTCCATATGTTGTATATTAGATGATTAATGCAAAACCACCACCTACAAGGGTACATGATGCAAAGCAATGCATGGCATGTTAATGATCCTTTTATTTTCTGAACAATTTTTCATGTATAACATTTCGCAATTAGAGTTATGGATTAAAAAATATATAATAAAATAGATTGCATAAAGAAAAAAGGGAGAGTGAGGAAACAAAGTTGGACAAAGGAGATATGGGGATTTGATCCTGAGGCCCACCGATCTTGCGATCCATTAGCCACCAGACTACTGATTGGATTGATGTTAGACTAAGGATTGCTCTTGTTTTGAATGAATATTTAAAGAGTCCAATAGCCTGACAGAACTGAAGAACAACACCGTCGTGGTTCTGAACTCTTGTGTCGACAGCAGCAGACGATGATAATGGTCTCGATACGGCGGCGCTACCTGTACGCACTGAAAGATGTGCGTGCGGAGGACATCGACAAAGGGTGCAACAGGACATTTACGTGCATGTAGATAAACAAGCACACACGCACACTGCTGAAACAAAGAGACTCGTGCAAAAAGAGCTAGCTCGTTTGAATAAAAAAGAATGGCCGTGTATTACAGCGCGCGCGGTGGCGACCATGTGCATGTGGCCTTAGGCTGGCTTGCGAGTGTGTGTGCAGAGAGAATATGGGCATGTCCGGCCATGTTAGGAAAATCAGGAGAAGGACGTGGCGTCGGTGCATCAGGTACTCGCAGGTCCAAACTGCAGGGCAGAGGCGGGATTCTGGTTTATCTGACGAAACTGAAGTTGATTTTGAGAGCGCGGACAGTGAAAACTATCGATCTTCGACGGAAGGTCCCGAGAGGTAAGAGGCACCATTTTATCAAGGTTTGATGCTCGGGGAAGTTGAAGGTACCAGGATCATCGATGGTTGAAGCGCTGCGACCGAGGTCAACTGTCGAGGATGGAAACTCGACGGGAACAGAGAGAAAACCACGGTTGCTGGCAGAAGAAACGAACTGAAAAAAAATGACAGGAACAACACTGAAGTCGAGCAAACTTTGGAAGATTTTCCTGAGATGATCCTAGCTCCGATTTGAGCGTGGTCTTCTGCGTTGGAGATCAGATGGCACTGAATTTACAGGAGCGTGATGGTCTGCGACAGAAAACGCCGGGAACAGTCGTAATATAACGAAGAACAGAGGGGGAAAAGATAACACGGGTGTGCGCACTATCGGACAGCGGCGACGAGCGGACGGCCTGCGGCGGCGCTCCGGAGGTGTTAGAAGGCACGGGAGAGGAAGGGGATGAGACGGGAAGAAGCATGAGCTCACCACCGGGCCGAAGCGGAGCTCGCTAGAGTCGACGGGGACGGCAGCGCAGTAGCGAGGGCGGCGACGGCGAGCTGCAGGTGCGCGGGGACGGCGTGGTGCTACCGAGGTGCTCCGAGCCATGTCCTCCTTGCTCCGGTACCATATAGAAACAGCAGGTCGACGTGCAGCTGCTCCTCGTGGCGGTGGCTCCTCAAACGGTGTGTCACAGTGGCGAGGCGATGAAGAGGTGGACATCCAGCACACACACGCCCAAACTACAAAAGGAAAACAAAATGGAGACAAAGGCGGATAGACTAAATAATGATGACCCGCAACCGTTGCGCCCCTCGGAGAAGTACCACCACACTCCTAGCATCGGCTCGTCAAGCACCAAGCAGCACCTTCAAGAAGGAAAGCAAACGCTGCTGCCCGGACCATAGCTGGTCCTAGGGTTTCCCCCGGCACACAGAAGGCAATGATAGGGTAGCCACGACGCTCTCCAGGAAGGAATGATGCCACCCGAGGGCGGCACCGCGTTGGTGTTGATCGAGTCAACAAGGATTTCTCCCGAGAACCCTATCTGTCACCCCGGGCGATCCTTTGCGTAGAAGCACCGCGAGAACGAAGCCTCGCCACCACCAATCTTGCCGTCCACGAGCATGCGCCATTCCGGTCACGAAGTCATCATCATCGTCTCACCAAGAACACCATTGCGAGGTCTGCGCGGCAGAGGCAGAAGGTACCTCGGATCGGGACTAGCAGAACCACGGCCGGCGGGAGGGAACTACCTCCACTGCCAATGGCAGTAGTCGACCGGACGCAATTGCAGGCATACCAGTCCCCGTCAGAACCGGCCGGGCCCAACAGGCCCGTAAAGCCCCAGCGGGGCACACCGGTTCAAGAGGGTCCGGCCAGGCCCCAATGGGCCCGTAAAGCCCGCATCTGCGCTGCAACAAGGCAGACATGGTCGTCGCCGATCCCTGCTCGAGTTGCCCTCGCGAAAACCTGCAGAACGGGCCGAAGAAGGGGCAAACCGACCCGTCCCAGCCCAAGATCTGGACCGAAGGGCCCGATCTGGGCTGGCAGGGCCTGCAGGTCGCCCCTCCTCTACCAGCCGTCAGCCACCGGGCGCTGCCCCGCCGCCGCAACCATGCCGCCGCTCAGGAGACTCCCCGCCGAAGAGGGACCGCCGCCGCCCAAGGAGCACCGCCGCCGGAGGAAACGGGTCCCCGACCCCGCCTCCAAGCTACGGGGAGAGGCCGACCGCCGCCGCCGGCTCCACACGGGCTGGGCCCGGCGGATCCCGCTGACGGCAGCGACGGGAGGAGAGGAGGGGAGGGGTCTTGGCCGGGGAGGGGGGGTGGCGGCGCCCTCGTCGCCCGTCGGGGGGGGGGGAGAGGGGCGGACGGGGCGGAAGGGTCTTTCGGGAGCGCGTGGGCTTACCCCGTTCGTTCGTCCGAAGAGGTGGACATGACCATGGCTAGGGTTTGATGCTGCCGTGGAGAAGAAGAAGAGAGCTGGATCGAGATCTAGATGGAGAGGGGAGGGAGAGAGGATGGTTGAAAAGATGGCCTCGGATGCTTGCTTTTGTGGCCAGGAGGAAAAGATAGCCGAGGCAAGGCTCGCGTGCTCTGCTCAGCCAAGCGGCAAGAAGAAGAACAGGGACTCTCGGCGCTGTCCACTGCTACCTATTGCGATCGACAAGGTGCATGGTTCAGCTAACTGGGTGGATCGGTTGGACTGGGTTCAGATAGATACAAGGGCTGGCTCAGTTAGGTTTGATCACGTGCACATGGGTTAGTTCGGTGCAAGGCACAAAACCGAAGGTGAGGACGACAAGAGGCACAACATGTACACTCGGGTGGACCAGATGAGTGATTTGCACTAGCCAAGAATACTAAAGAAAGAGAGAGAACACAAATGGCAAGATATAGAGGAATAAGGTAGATGATTGAGAGAGAGGGTGGTGCTAGTTTTAGGTAGATGGCACACAAGAGTTTAGGAATGGGTGTTGCTCGGTTGTGTTTAGGCTAGAGGTTTGGAGAGGAAGAATGGGTAGGCTGTCGTATTTATATAGTTCAAAATAGATTAGATAAGACTAGTTTTATGACAAAACTTTATACAAACTTTTTGCCTATTTTTAGTTATGTTAAAAATAAGCAAGCCTTTTTATGTTTATACATGGACCGACAAATATTACTTGAATTTAAAATAGAAGGGGAAAAGACACATGCACGTAGATGGTAGAAAGAGAGTGCTAAGGCACTAAAGTTGGAAATGGTGAATTTAGATAGAGTGATCCACACATGAGAATATAGGCATGGGTTAAGAAACAAACAAAAGGAGAACCCATGTGTTATATACGTGGTAGGGATTAGCAAGAGGGTCATATGGACATTATTAGTGAGACATAAGAAAGAGGGAAAAAGAGATGATGCCCCCAACTCAATTTGGGCATTTGTCAAAATAAATTATCAAGACTCAAATAAAAACAACTTAGATATTATGGTTCCATCACACATGGAACCAACTAGAATATAATAAAGAGAGGGAAAAATAAAGGGAGACAACCCAAGGCTCAAATTCAAATATCAAGAACCAAATACAAGTAAGGTAATTTAAATGCAACAATTTAATTATATGTTCCATGCAAGGTGTCATGATAAACATGATGGTGATGCATGATGATGCACAAAATAGAACAACACCCAATTTTCTAGTAGTGGTTTTATCCGGGTTGCTACAATTCGACACCACTAACAATGGATCTCGCCCTCGAGATCCGCCTCATGGTACGAGGAAGAATGCCGACGATATGCATCTTCTCGCTTTGTGTAGATCTTCGCGACACCACTAACAAGGATTCTATATCCGTCTTGAAATCGGTGACACCACCAACAAGAGTTGTTGTTCCCGTTCGTCGAGAGAACATTCCAGAAAAAAAGGACGAAGGTAAAGGTCTCAAAAGATAAGGCCACCTCTAACTTCCATTGAAGGAGTAAAATTGCTTAATCCACCGATTCAATATACAAGAGCGAATGATAAGAGTAGTCGGATGGTGATCAGTCCATCGCGCACCCAAAGCATTACTCTACACATGAGTAGGAGAATTATGCAACCCACTCTCGGGATTCAGACTGAAGATCTCGACAAGAAATTTTCAGAAACAAAAGAGTGATGTAGGCTCTTCCTCGGATTTGGTGTAGAAGATGTCGTCGCGTTGTAAATCACCGAGAGATATAAAGGAAAATTTTAGTGCATTTTTGGTCCACTGAAAGGTACAACACAGGAAGATTCCTAAAATAACGTGAAGACCGGATGTCGAAGCATCGTTACAAGAGGAGGAAGCGAAACCCTGTAGGTATGACGGAAACCCAACCACGAGAATTCCTGGACTCGAAGAAAACATAAGAGAGCAGATTTGAAATACGCGAAGGTAAGAAGAGAATAGCACAGAGGTAAGGAGTAAAAGCAGACCTAATCAGATCTATCCAACCGATTTTCAAAAATAGTTTTGGACACTCTACAATGTTTGCTAGCTAGGTTATCCTATAGGATGGACCGGTGAGTATCGCAACTGTTGAGCTCTGATACCACTCTGTAACACCCTCGGATTAGTCCTATTCAAGTTTTAGCGATTCCCGCCAAACCCGCATAGAAACGATTCAAAGGTGCCCACCAGGCACTTTCGTGCGGGTGGAAAACAAAGTAATACCGTTACACATTAGTCCATGATGGAACCCACAAAAAGATATAAACAACAACGACTCAAAGAGTCAAGATTATAGATATACAGTTTAGAGATCCAAATCACCTTGAAAACGATACACATCTGAATACGGATAAGATGCAAATTGGGCTAAGAGCCCTGAAGAATAATAAATGTCGTCCATAACCCTGCCTAAGCCAAGCCGGAAGGGTAACCCCGCTAACTGTAGGGGTTCGTAGCATGGAAAACAAAATTTTTCTACCGCATACAAACAAACAAGCCAAGATCTATCTACTAGATTGTAGCAACGAGTCGATAGAATAACTCACCCTCGAAGATTCCAAAGTGTTTAACGAGAGAGGATTCTCGTGGGTGATATTGTCGTACTCTCGCCGATCTCAAGATCGTGTAGACGATCCTTCCGGCGCTGCGTTCCGACAGCGCTTCCGCAGTCGGTCACACGTTCGGTACTCGATGAAGACCTTCCTCTCCCTTGTTCCAGTAGGCAGCAGAGGTTGTAGCACTCTCCTCGTGATTCCGGCAGCACGACGGCGTGGTACTGGAAGTAGAGGGGAGATCTCGCAGGGCTTCGCCTTAAGCGGGAGCGAGTATGGTGGAGTATGAGAGAGAGGCCTTGGCGATCTAGGGTTTAGAGGCACCAAGGGAGGAGCCTAGCCGGCGGCTAGGGCTAGGGTTTCACCCCAACTCGACGAGTTGGTGGTGCCCTAGGCGGCGGCAGCAGGGGTGGTGGCGCCGGCGTCTTAGGGCTAGGGTTTGGGTGGTGAGAGGTGTAGGCTAGAGGGGCACCCCTGCCCCTCCTTATATAGGTGGGAGGGCGCCGGTTGGGAGGAGCGAGTCCTCCCCCAACTCGGCCTCCTTGGCCGGCGGTGGAGGGAGGAGGACTTCCTCCCCAAGTAGGTTTCCTACTCTCCCTCCACCAAGCAAACTTGTCGCTTGACTTTTCAAACTAGGATTTGATTTATCCCTTTATTTTGCTCAGCGATGACACCTAGTACATGATGCAACCATTCCAACTTGTTATGACATATTCATGTACCCTTCCCCTCCGGAGTGCCGGACCTTCCGAACCCTTCTAGAACATTCCCGATGAAAACACCGGAATCATTCTCCAACCCCGAAACAGGACTTTCCTTATATGAATCTTATTCTCCGGACCATTCCGGATCTCCTCGTGATATCCCGGATCCCATCCGAGACTCCGAACAACATTCGGTCTCTTACTCATCATTCCATAACTACTCAACAACGTCGAATCCTTAAGTGTGTCTCCCTACGGTTCGTGAATTATGCGGACATGATCGAGACACTTCTCCGAATAATAACCAATAGAGGAATCTGGAAATTCATATGGCTCCCACATATTTCTACGATTACTTTGCGATCGAATGAACCACTTACATATGATACCAATTTCCCTTTGTCTCATGATAGTTTACTTATCTGAGGTTTTGATCGTCGGTATCTCTGCATACCTAGTTCAACCTCGTTACTGATAAGTACTCTTTTCTCGTTCCCGTGATATGTGATCCCTTGTGAGCCAGTCACATGCTTGCAAGCCAATTGGATGACATTCCACCGAGAGGGCCCAGAGTATATCTATCCGTCATATGGATGGACAAATCCCACTCTTGATCCATGTGTCTCAACTCATACTTTCCGAACACTCAATGCCACCTTTATAGCCACCTAGTTACAGTGTGGTGTTTGATGTCATCAAAGCATCCCACCGGTGATGGTGATAAGCATGATCTCATGGTCGAAGGAATTAGGTTACTATGTATCAGAAAGCATATAGCAATTGAACTATTAAAATGACTTGATCTTTATGCTACGCTTATCTATAGGAGTTTGTCCATCATACCATTCTCCTAATGATATGATCTTGTTGTTAATAACATCTCAATGTTCATGATAGGGAAACCACAATCATTTGTTAACCAACAAGCTAGTATTGTGAAGAGGCTTTACTAGGGACTCTAATTTAGTTTACAAAACACACAAGTATTAATGTTTCCTTGTTAATACTGTTATAGCATGAATGTAAACATTTATCATAAACACAAAGATATAATAATAACTACATTTATTATTGCCTCTAGGGCATATCTCCAACAGTCTCCCACTTGCACTAGAGTCAACTAATCTAGATTACATGGTAATATACCGAACACCCATGGCAGTTTGGTGCTGGTCATGTTTTGCCCTCGGGAGAGGTTTAGTCAACGGATCCGCCATATTCAGATATGTGTACTTTGCAAATCTTTATGTCACCATCTTGGACATGTTCTCGAATAGCGTGAAAACGTAGCTTGATGTGCTTCAGCTTCTTGTGTGACCTTGTTTCTTGCGCATTGGCTATGGCGCCCATGTTATCACAGTAGATAGACATTGGTTCCAGCGCACTTGGAACCACACCGAGCTCTGTAATGAACTCCTTCATCCATATCGCTTCTTGTGAAGCCTCCGAAGAAGCTATGTATTCCGATTCAGTTGAAGATCTCGCCACAACGCTTTGCTTTGCACTCCTCCAGTTAACTGCTGCACCATTCAAAGTAAATACATATCCAGATTGAGATTTAGAATCATCCGGATCGGTGTTCCAACTAGCATCGGTGTAACCATTAACAACGAGTTGTTCATCACCTCCATAAGAAAGAACCATATCCTTAGTTCTTCTCAAGTACTTAAGGATGTTTTTGACCGCTGTCCAATGATCCACTCCTGGATCACTTTGATATCTGCTAGTCAAACTAACAACATATGCAATGTCGGGTCTAGTACATAGCATGGCATACATTAGAGATCCTATGGCTGAGGCATAGGGAGTCTTACTCATCCTTTCTCTATCTTCTGCCGTTGCTGGACTTTGAGTTTTACTCAAGGTCGTATTGGGCAACATGGGCAAGAACCCTTTCTTGCTATCTCCCATTCCAAATCTCTTTAGAACTTTGTCCAAATATGTACTTTCTGACAATGATATTAGGCGTCTCGATCTATCTCTATAAATCTTTATGCCTAATATGTAAGCTGCTTCGCCAAGATCTTTCATTGAAAAACTATTATTCAAATATTCCTTGACACTATTAAGAAGGTCTACATCATTCCCAATCAACAATATGTCATCTACATATAGTATTAAGAATGCTATAGAGCTCCCACTCACTTTCTTGTAAATACAAGCTTCTCCATAAGTTTGTATAAAACCAAAACTTTTGATTACCTTATCAAAACGTTGATTCCAACTTCGGGATGCTTGCTTCAATCCATATATGGACCGTTGAAGTTTGCATACCTTGTTAGCATCTTTAGGATCGACAAAACCTTTGGGTTGCATCATATACAACTCTTCATCAATGTCTCCATTGAGGAACGCCGTTTTGACATCCATCTGCCATATCTCATAATCATAATATGCAGCGATTGCTAACATAATCCTCACAGACTTTAGCTTCGCTACTGGTGAGAAAGTCTCATCGTAGTCAACTCCTTGAATTTGTCGAAACCCTTTTGCGACAAGTCGAGCTTTATAGACAGTAACATTACCATCAGCATCTGTTTTCTTCTTGAAAATCCATTTGTTCTCGACAGCCTTCTGGCCATCCGGTAAGTCCACCAAAGTCCATACTTGGTTTTCGTACATGGATCCAATTTCGGATTTCATGGCTTCTTGCCATTTATTGGAATCTGGGCTCATCATCGCTACCTCATATGTCGCAGGGTCATCGGTGTTGTCCACCAACATGACACTCATAACGGGATCATACCAATCAGGGGTGGTACGAGTTCTTGTTGACCTGCGAGGTTCTGTAGCAACTTCAACCGAAGTTTCATGATCATCATCATTAACTTCCTCTCTTATTGGTGCAGGCACCACAGGAACTTCTTCCGGTGCTGTGCTACTCGCAAGTTCGAGAGAAGGTTCGACAACCTCGTCGAGTTCTACTTTCCTTCCAGTCACTTCTTCGAGAGAAATTCCTTCTCTAGAAAGGATCCATTCTTGGCAACGAAGATTTTGCCTTCGGATCTATGATAGAAGGTATACCCAATAGTTTCCTTTGGGTATCCTATGAAGACGCATTTTCATAAATCGAACAACCATTATTCTCGGACTTAAACAAGTAACCGTCTCGCAATAAACAAGATCCTGATATAATGTTCATGCTTAACGCAGGCACCAAATAACAATTATTTAAGTATAAAACTAATCCCGATGGTAGATGAAGAGGTAGCGTGTCGACCGCGATCACATCAACCTTTGATCCATTTCCTACGCGCATCGTCACCTTGTTCCTCGCTAGCTTCCGTTTATTCTGCAGCACCTGTTTCGAGTTACAAATATGAGCAACCAAACCAGTATCAAATACCCAGGCACTACTACGAGTACTAGTGAGATACACATCAATAACATGTATATCGGATATACCTTTCTTCTTGATGTTGCCGTTCTTCAAATCCGCCAAGTACTTTGGGCAATTCCGCTTCCAGTGACCTTCTCCCTTGCAGTAAAAGCACTCAGCATCAGGCTTAGGTCCAGCCTTGGTCTTCTTCGTCGTTGCGGTAACTTTCTTACCACCCTTCTTGAAGTGTCCCTTTTATTTAGACTTGCCTTTCTTGAATTTGGTGGTATTATTGACCATCAACACTTGGTGCTCTTTCTTGATCTCCACTTCTGCAGATTTTAACATGGAGAAGAGTTCTGGCAACTGCTTGTTCATGCTTTGCATATTGTAGTTCATCACAAAGTTCTTGTAACTTGGTGGTAGTGATTGGAGGACACGGTAAATCCCCAAAGCATTAGGAATCACTATACCCAAGATTTGGAGTTTGTTTGCGTGCCTAGACATCTTAAGCACATGCTCACTGACGGAGCTGCCCTCTTCCATCTTGCAGTTAAAGAACTTTTCATAAGCCTCATAGCTCTCAACTGCCGCGTGAGTCTCAAATATCAATTTGAGTTCACGGAGAATATCATGTGGGTCTGAATTCTCAAACCTTTTCTAAAGCTCCGATTCCAAACCATACAAGATAGAACACTGAACTGTGGAGTACTGATTCTTCCGAGCGAGGTAAACATTCTTTACTTCATCGGTAGCATCAGCTGCAGGCGGGTCACCCAGTGGTGCTGTAAGATCCCTCCTTTGTAAAGGAAAAGGATCCCTGTGATTGCAATGCTAGTCCCTGGATCAATGCTAGCATCCACAGTTTAAGATGAAGTACACAGAAACAAAGGTCATTATTACAGTCATTCTAGAGACAAACATAGTCTTTTACAACTCCATGGCCACAGGCCTAGTACAAGAGTTTAAATAAGTAATAAGATAAATAAGTCTTCATCTTCATGTGCCACAGGCAAGCATGTTGAGTGTAGACTCATGACTCCTAATCATCATCAGAATAACCTGCAACATCACAAGTTACAGCCACAGTGGGTCAATACATTGGAATAGTATTGGCAAGTGATACCTTAGTAGAATATTGGTGGACTAGCTACTATATGCAATTTGGCTAAGTGTAGCTTAGGCTTGCTTTTCTCAAAATAGTTTTTGCCTAATAGTTGAAAACACTAAGTTTTTCTTTGTCAAAACTTTTTCCAAGGAACCACCAATAGACATTGGGGTCCTTCACCCTTGTTCAACCATAAGTTTTACTTAGAAATTGGGATGAGGAGATTCTTGATAGCTTCCATGTCTTGATGCTCAAATTGTCCAATACCAGGGACATGGCAAAGTACTTAGATTCTTCCATCTGCAGAGGTTGTGCACTTTCCCCACAAGACTTGATTTTCACCAAGACAGGACCTTTCAGAAGCCTTCCCTTAGACCAAATGGACGCGCTCCAACCTATCATCCCACTACCACCAACTGTCCAAATGGCTAAGTTATTGCAACCTATATGATCCAGGCAGAGCCCATATTGCCAAGTGGCTACACTAAAAGCTTCTTAACATTTGGCCTCTCAAATCCCTTTGTTCCTGGGTGGCTTTCCACAAGTGAGATACACAAGGTAAACCATAGAAATGTGCCTTGTGTAACCACTCAACATAACCCATTCACAACCATTCCACCCAGGTGATTCATTCACTTAGTTGTTTTATTAAGCAAAAACATAGTCCAAAGACTTAGAAATATTTATTCATAGCATGATCATATAGCCACCCTTGGTTGCTACTAGCTAGGCTAAGCATGGCATAGATAAGCATCTTAACTTAGAAATTTCTAGCAATTCTACAACTACTAGGATTTCCCAAGCATAGCATACAAGTAAAATATAACCATGCAAGGCTAGCGAAATATTTCTAATGCATAGTTGAAAAACATAGGGATAAAATCATGAAGCACCACTTGCCTTGGTAGTTTGGAGAGTAGCTACAATCCTCACAATCACAATCACTATTTGCACCAAAATCTACACATAAAATGATAGCACCAAATCACATACAAAATAAATACAAGCAAAAATATATGGATGCATGCAATATGATATGTGATGATTTTCTAAACTCAACAAGACAAGTGCATAGTACTGGTTCATAAACAAGTTCAAAACTTGCCAAACAACCTTTATTTGAACATTAAAACATTTCTCAAATAATTAATATATACAAAATAGGCCTACACATGTTTCTGTAAAAATAACCATTTTAACAGAAACAAAACATTAAACACATTGCATAAATGGAAAGGGTTTTCTCTCCTGAGTCCATTGATATAAAATTCATCAAATTTGGACATGGGAATCAAAAGTTATGAATTAAACAAGTTTTAATATCTAATAGATCTAATCCAGTTTTTAAATTCAAATCCTAGCCACGCGGCGTGCTCCCATTGGTTGATACCGCTTCACTCAGGATCATGCTTCCTCATAATCGGATCAAGTTAGATCCAACGCGCCAGATCTAAAGAAAACGGTTCACTCCCGTTCTAATCTACGTCCTACGATACAGATCTAACGGTGGCCGATGCTTTGACCAAGAAGTGGCGGCGCGAATGGTTGCTGGCGGCGGTGGCGCTTCTGCTGGCGATGCACCGGTGGTTCTAGAGGGGGCTAAGGGTCGAGCAATGGCTTACCGAACTCGCGGAAACACGACGAAGCTCAAGGTGCTGCTGGTGTGGGCGGAGGCGTGCTGCAGAGGCTGCTGGGGCTCGTCGGAGTTGGAGACAGCGTCGGGTTTGCACGGGCGGCGACGAAGGCGACGTTACTGGCCACCCTAGCACAAACCAAGGTTATCAGCGAGTGCACAACGCTCAGGCGAACCTAACAGGGTCAAGTAGAAGGCGCGGGGCGGTCGACTTTAACCTTAATCGCTTGCCGGAGTCGAAGGCGGCGACGGACGCTCACAGTATTCGTCGAAGTCGACGCTCTGGATCACAAGGAGACGAACAAAGGGGGTCAGGAGGTGCGCAAAGATCAGAGGATCACTTCAGGGTGAACGAGGAGTAGGCGCGAGCACTAGGCTTACCGGAATACCTCGCCGGAGTGGGTTCTGTCTGCAGCGGTGTAAGGGCGAATACTGGCAGCCTGGTGGCAAGGAGAGCGTGCTGTGTGGGGGGAAATGACCGCGGTGGCGAGGTGATTAAGTAGCCAGGAGGGGCGAGGGAATTACGCTGCGGATCAATGCCAATTAAGCGAGGATTCAATCGCGGCGTTTTTGGAGGAAACGGCGGTGGCGACGGGGTCTGCACGCGGGGGTGGGGAAGAAGGTGCTGACCTGGCTCGGGCCCAGTTGCAGTGGCAGTGGGGCAGAGCGGGTGCGGGTGAGAGAGAGAAGGGGAAAACGACCCGGGTGGGCTTAGTGGGCCGATTTCTCTGTTGGGCCAAATGACTAGCGCCGGCCTTTTTCCTTTTCTTTTTTCATTTTCTATTTCTGTTTTGATTTTTTGAATCCATTTTAAAACAAATTCAAATGCTATTTGAATTCAATTTTGTTCTGGATTTTTGCAGAGTGTAACAATCATGTTTCTGGGTATAAAAACATGTGTCCCCCCTGTAATAACTTGGTCCTATTGTTCAAGCAAATAAACAGTGACATAGCACTTGGTTTGATCAAGTTTTGAAAATGGTTTTAAAATCCATATTTGTTTTGTAAATTTTGGTTTAAACACTAGAACTCAAGCAAAACAATCTGAGAGTAACAAGGTTTGATTCATGAACAACAATCTCTCATTGGAGAGTAGCATTTGATTTAATGTTGATCACATAAAATAATGAGCTCATATGCTCTTGTTTTTGAATTGATTTTTGAAATGAACTCTACATGATCATGGATGCATGGATGATATGCATGAGTTTTGAAACATGATTTTAGGGATGTTACAAATCTAACCCCCTTAAGGTGAATCTCGCCCTCGAGATTTGGATTGGCTAGCAAATAGGTGAGGGTGGTCTTTCCGAAGATCATCTTCTCTTTCCCATGTTGCTTCTTCTTCGGAATGATGGTTCCATTGAACTTTGCAGAACTTGATGGTTTTAGTCCGAGTAACTCTTTCTACAGTTTCAATAATCCTGATTGGTTTCTCCTCATAGGTGAGATCACTCTCTAGTTGAACCTCTTCCAAAGGTATGGTATCCTTCAAAGAAGTCTCTTCCATTTCTGGATGACATTTCTTAAGTTGACTCACATGGAACACCTTATGAACAGCAGACAAAGACTCTGGCAATTCAATCTCATAAGCAACTTCTCCTTTACGACTCAGAATCTTGAATGGCCCAATATATCTTGGGGCCAATTTACCTTTGACACCAAATCTTTTCACTCCACGGAGTGGTGACACTCTAAGATAAGCTCTATCACCTACTTCATAGGTGACTTCTCTATGCTTAGGATCTGCGTAGCTCTTTTGTCGGGACTGTGCTATCTTCAACCTATCCTTAACCAGCTTGACTTTCTCTTCAGCCTCTTTGATAAGTCCTGGTCCGAACAAACTTCTTTCTCCCACACCATTCCATAGCAATGGGGTGGTACACTTTCTCCCATAGAGAAACTCAAATGGTGCCATCTCAATACTGGCTTGATAGCTGTTGTTGTAAGAAAATTCTACGTAAGGCAGACTTTCATCCCAACTGGCTCCATAGTCTAGAGCACATGCTTTCAACATGTCTTCAAGAATCTGATTAGTCCTCTCTGTTTGTCCATCAGTTTGTGGATGAAATGCAGTGCTGAATTCCAACCTCGTTCCCAATGACTCATGTAGCTGTCTCCAAAAATGAGAAGTGAATTGAGTTCCCCTATCAGACACAATACTCTTGGGTACTCCATGCAGACATACAATTCTGCTCATATAGATCTTGGCTAACTTAGCACTTGTATAAGTTGTCTTTACGGGTATGAAATGAGCCACTTTAGTTAGGCGATCCACTACTACCCAAATAGAATCATATCCTGACCTGTTCCTTGGTAATCCGATAATGAAATCCATACCAATCTTGTCCCACTTCCAATCAAGAATAGGTAGTGGTTGTAACAATCCTGCTGGTTTCTGATGTTCCGCTTTCACTCTACTACATACATCACACAAAGCAATATGTTCGGCGATGTCCTTCTTGAGATTATTCCACCAAAATCTTTCCTTCATATCCATGTACATTTTGGTGTTACCCGGATGAATGGAATACAGTGAATTGTGTGCTTCTTGTAAAATCAGTTTCCAAAGCTCCGGATCTTGTGGAACACAGATACGTTTTCCATGCCATAAAGTACCCTGTTCGTCTTCATGGAATCCTTTGGCTTTTTCTTTGCCAATCTTTTCCTTAATCTCCTCAATTTCCTTATCAGTCTTCTGGGCTTCTTTGATCTTGCCCAACAAAGTAGGTTGAACATCCAAAGACATGAGATGTCCTTCAGGCACAATCTCCAATCTGAGATCTCTAAATTGGGCACACAGATCATCTGGAAATTCTCCCTTAGTAAGGCCATTCACAAAGACCTCACGGCTTAGAGAATCCGCTACAACATTTGCTTTACCGGGGTGGTATTGCAAACTCAAGTCATAGTCCTTGATGATTTCTAGCCATCTTCTTTGTCTCATGTTAATTTCTTTCTGGGTGAAGATATACTTCAAACTCTTGTGATCTGTGAACACTTCACAACGCTTTCCCAAAAGATAATGTCTCCATGTTTTGAGTGCATGGACTATAGAGGCTAACTCTAAATCATGAGTAGGGTAGTTCACTTCATGAGTTTTGAGTTATCTCGAGGCATAAGCCACAACTTTCCCTTCTTGCATAAGTACTGCACCTAATCCATGATGAGATGCATCACAATACACTTGGAAATCCTTATCCAAATCTGGCAGACATAAAACTGGTGCTGTCACTAGTCTCTTCTTCAATTCTTGAAAGCTGAGTTCACAACCTTCAGACCAAGCAAATTTCTTGTCTTTCTTCAGCAATTCTGTCATAGGTTTTGCCACCTTGGAGAAATTCTCAATGAATCTTCTATAGTATCCTGCCAAGCCAAGGAAACTACGAACTTCTTTTACTGATTTAGGTGATTCCCATTCAGTCAGAGCTGAAACTTTAGCAGGATCAACTACTACACCATATCCTGACACAACGTGTCCAAGAAATCCAACTTCATTTAACCAAAATTTACACTTGCTGAATTTGGCATATAACTTATGCTCTCTAAGCTTCTCTAGTATCAAACGTAGATGTCCTTCATGCTCTTCTTTGCTCTTGGAGTAGATCAAAATGTCATCGATGAAAACGACAAAAAACTTATCAAGGAACTCCATGAACACCTTGTTCATCATATTCATGAAATATGCTGGAGCATTGGTTAAACCAAATGGCATCACGGTATACTCATACAATCCATACCTTGTGGTGAAAGCTGTCTTAGGTATGTCTTGTTCTCTTATCTTGAGCTGGAAATAACCTGACCAGAGATCAATCTTTGAGAACACACAAGCTCCTTCTAGCTGATCAAACAAGTCATTGATTCTAGGCAAAGGGCATTTGTTCTTGATAGTCACCTCATTGAGTGAACGGTAATCTATGCATAACCTTTGACTTCTATCTTTCTTTTCCACAAACAAAACTAGTGCTCCCAAAGATGAAGAACTTGGTTGGATAAATCCTTTCTGTAACTGTTCTCCAAGTTGTTTCTTGAGTTCTTTCAACTCATCAACTGACATCTTGTACGGTCTTTTTGCTATTGGTCCAGATCCTGGTAGCAAATCAATAAGAAACTCCACATCTCTATCTGGTGGCATTCCCGACAATTCTTCCGGAAACACATCTGGATACTCACTCACAATAGGCACACTGTATATGCTAACCCCCTTAAGAGAATTTAGCTTACTCCTTTTTGATTCAAAGTTAGACTTGAATCTAATCCGTTTCTTTCCCGGGGTTGTGAGTGCAACAGTATGATTAGCACAATCTAGTACTCCTTCATACTTAGCCATCCAATCCATTCCCAATATTACATCCAGTCCTTGAGAATCTAGGATTATCAGACTCACTGGAAACTTATGCTTTCCAAACTCTATCACTAGATCCCGGCATCCAAGACTTACTATCATATCTCCACCTGGAGAACTAACTTTCATTGGACACCCAATGTTTTTAGTTGGAAACCCATTTCTATCAACAAATGCTTTTGATATGAATGAATGCGATGCTCCAGTATCAAAAAGAACAAGTGCTGGAATAGAATTGAGTTTGAACTTACCAGCAACAGCATCTGGCTCCTCATAGATTTCCTCCACATTGATGTGGTTCACTTGTCCCTTCTGAAAAGGGTTGGGCTTGTTGGGTCCTTCAACTTTCTTTTCTGGGCATTAATTTGCATAATGCCCCATCTTCTTGCACTTGAAACACTCAACCTGACTAAGATCCTTCTTGACAGGCTGGCTTCCACTGCCACTTCCACTACCACTGTGGTGGCTCTTATATCCACCCTTGTGATTCTTGTACTTGTCATTGTCATGACTACGGTGATGCTTGTTGTCATGATGACGGTTGTGGTGCTTATTGAATTTCCCATGCTTGTGGGATCCTGAACTCCCACTATCATCATAATGGGAACGCTTGTGAGAAGATCCCGAGCTGTGCCTGTCAGAGTGCTTTCTCTTCCTACTTTCAACTTGCTTCATCTTGTTCTCCAAAATAGCAGCCTTGTCACAAAGAGAATGGTATGTGGGAACATAGTCCACAGCTAACTGCAGGTTCAGTTCATCATTCAACCCTTCAAGGAACTTTTCCTTCCTCTTAGCATCAGTGTCAACTTCATCCGGTGCATATCGCGCCAGATTGTTGAACTCTTCAATATATTCAGCCACGCTGCGGTGGCGCTGCTTCAGGTTATGGAACTCTTTCTTCTTCAAAATCATCACTCCAGATGAGATGTGAGCAGTACGGAGACCATCTTCAAAGATAGCCCATGTCACATCTACAATGGGAGTGGTGATCTGGAAGTTATCGCACAAAGTAGTTGCTGGTCCTTCCAACAAGTGAGCTGCAAATCTGACTTTCTCCTCATCAGTACAGCCAACTGTTACCAAGTCCTTGTTCACAGAGCGTAGCCAATCATTGGCCACCATAGGATCAGTTGTTCCTGAGAACTTTGCTGGCCTTAATCTCAAGAACCTGGTAAGCATGTCAAAACCCGGTGGGTTGTTCTGATTGTTGTTGTTGTTGTTGTTGTTGTTGTTGTTCTGATTCTGGATGAACGTAGTCATCATCTGCATCAGCTGAGTCTGAGCTGTCATCATTTGCTACATCTCAGGGGTGATGTTGTTGTTGTTGGGGTTGGGGTTGGCACGTCGGGGAGGCATCTGTGGTTTGTTCAATAGAGATAAGAATGAGATACCCATAGATGCTAACATGCACAATACATCACATAAGCAATCACCAAACATACATCACAATAATAAAGGTTCAACAACATAGATAACAAGTTTGCGAAGTAAACACACCAATAGCAAGCCATCCACATGTTGGATGGTCATTGCGACTCAAATAAAAAGCATGATAAATAAATGATAAATGAGTAGTCATCACTACTCCTCAGCATCAACCTCCTCCTCAACAAAGGTAAGACCTGCATTCTCCATAGCGGTCTTGTATTCCTCGACATTGGTGGTCAAGGCCTCTACCTTGGCTTTGAGAGCCCTCTTCTGTGCACGAAGTCTCTCAATCACACCTTGCTGATGCTCGAGCTCTAGGTCCTTGTTCTCTAGTTCTACAGTCATGTCTCGAATCCTCTTGTTCCTATCTTGGACTCGCTTCTCTTGACTCTTGAACTTTTTATCTTGACTCTCAAACTTGGTCTCCATCTCCTTGACTATCTCATCTTGCTCCGCGAAGAGCTTGTCCTTCTCACGAAGCTGCACCTGGAGTTCGTCATTGCTAAGCATGACGTTGGTCCTATCAGTGTCCACGTGCCTAAGAAGAACCTCTAAGTCCTGGAGGTATAGAAGAATCGGCTCTGCTGTCTCCCTCGAAGTATCCTCGAAGTCAATGGCCTCACCATCCTCATCACGTCTACCGAAGGCGTGGAAGTGAGTACCTCTAACCTATCGAGAGTGTCTCCCTAACGGACGTCCAATCAAGTCCTGCATGACTACCTCTAGGCCTCTCTCCTTGTCATCATGCATGAGCTTGAAGATGATTGCCTCCGTGGTAGGCTCAGTATGGCGTCCGGGCTGATTGACCTTGAATCCCCAGAGGTCTTTCCTCTCAAACTTGGTGAGGGGAAGTACCATGATGGTAGGAAGAGGGAGATTGAGCAAACTAGTGAGCTCAATAATACGAGGGCCAAAACGAGTTCCCTGGAACTCTTCAACAGTGCTGATGGTAACATTAGGCATCTATTTAATAAGATAGAAAAAGTTAGAATCAACACATTTTTAAGACAAATCACAAGACAAGGCATCACATGCATAATTTTGGAAATCAAAACACACAAGTCATGGCATACATGGAACCATTACAAACAACCAAGGTTCAACTTATTTAGACAGCATTTTGGAAAATAAAATGATAAGTGTGGTGGTCCAACTAACGAAGTACGCTTACAATCCCAACTCACTTGCCAAGTTGGTTAACATGATATTTCTAGAAGCAATCTGTCTATCTAAAGCACATGACTCCATTACTAAGTTTATAATGTCTTCCCTTAAGGTTTGGTTGGTAGACTCCAACTCTTGGGTATGTTTCTTTTCTTCCTTTAGGTCATTTTGAGTGTTGAGCATTCTGCACTTGATTCTATCACCAAGTTCTTTGATGGCCCTCCAAGCTGCATCCCTTGCTGAATCAAAGAATGTGGTGTGCATCATTGTGTTGGTGACCATGCAGAATTCTGAGTCCTTGTGGTTGTCTTCCTTGTTTTTATACAAGTGAAGTTGCACCCACCAGTACTCAACTCCTTCATCCATCACAGGAAAACCTTTGTACACAGTTGCACCATGTATTCCCATTGCAACCATGAGGTCCTTGAGAGCCTTGGGGAATTCTGTCTCACATTCCAAAGTCATTGTCATGAGTGGTCCCTTCCTTACGGCTTTGTTGATGGAGTTCATCTACAAATAGAGACGAGAAAGAAGTTTAGAAAAGTTTACGAGAAGAAAAGACAAGTGTGGAAGTTGTTGAATTTTTTTTCCTTAGTGGTTTCCAATCCTAGGGTCATAATCCTACAGGCAACACAG
This sequence comes from Avena sativa, assembly GCA_916181665.1. Taxonomy (NCBI): domain Eukaryota; kingdom Viridiplantae; phylum Streptophyta; class Magnoliopsida; order Poales; family Poaceae; genus Avena; species Avena sativa. Next base: position 311,769,474 of record OV702295.1, on the reverse strand, counting down.
TTCTCTGATACCATCTGTAAGATCCCTCCTTTGTAAAGGAAAAGGATCCCTGTGATTGCAATGCTAGTCCCTGGATCAATGCTAGCATCCACAGTTTAAGATGAAGTACACAGAAACAAAGGTCATTATTACAGTCATTCCAGAGACAAACATAGTCTTTTACAACTCCATGGCCACAGGCCTAGTACAAGAGGTTAAATAAGTAATAAGATAAATAAGTCTTCATCTTCATGTGCCACAGGCAAGCATGTTGAGTGTAGACTCATGACTCCTAATCATCATCAGAATAACCTGCAACATCACAAGTTACAACCACAGTGGGTCAATACATTGGAATAGTATTGGCAAGTGATACCTTAGTAGAATATTGGTGGACTAGCTACTATATGCAATTTGGCTAAGTGTAGCTTAGGCTTGCTTTTCTCAAAATAGGTTTTGCCTAATAGTTGAAAACACTAAGTTTTCTTTGTCAAAACTTTTCCCAAGGAACCACCAATAGACATTGGGGTCCTTCACCCTTGTTCAACCATAAGTTTTACTTAGAAATTGGGATGAGGAGATTCTTGATAGCTTCCATGTCTTGATGCTCAAATTGTCCAATACCAGGGACATGGCAAAGTACTTAGATTCTTCCATCTGCAGAGGTTGTGCACTTTCCCCACAAGACTTGATTTTCACCAAGACAGGACCTTTCAGAAGCCTTCCCTTAGACCAAATGGACGCGCTCCAACCTATCATCCCACTACCACCAACTGTCCAAATGGCTAAGTTATTGCAACCTACATGATCCAGGCAGAGCCCATATTGCCAAGTGGCTGCACTAGAAGCTTCTTAACATTTGGCCTCTCAAATCCCTTTGTTCCTGGGTGGCTTTCCACAAGTGAGATACACAAGGTAAACCATAGAAATGGGCCTTGTGTAACCACTCAACATAACCCATTCACAACCATTCCACCCAGGTGATTCATTCACTTAGTTGTTTTATTAAGCAAAAACATAGTCCAAAGACTTAGAAATATTTATTCATAGCATGATCATATAGCCACCCTTGGTTGCTACTAGCTAGGCTAAGCATGGCATAGATAAGCATCTTAACTTAGAAATTTCTAGCAATTCTACAACTACTAGGATTTCCCAAGCATAGCATATAAGTAAAATATAACCATGCAAGGCTAGCAAAATATTTCTAATGCATAGTTGAAAAACATAGGGATAAAATCATGAAGCACCACTTTCCTTGGTAGTTTGGAGAGTAGCTACAATCCTCACAATCACAATCACTATTTGCACCAAAGTCTACACATAAAATGATAGCACCAAATCACATACAAAATAAATACAAGCAAAAATATATGGATGCATGCAATATGATATGTGATGATTTTCTAAACTCAAAAATACAAGTGCACAGTACTGGTTCATAAACAAGTTCAAAACTGGCCAAACAACCTTTATTTGAACATTAAAACATTTCTCAAATAATTAATATATACAAAATAGGCCTACACATGTTTCTGTAAAAATAACCATTTTAACAGAAACAAAACATTAAACACATTGCATAAATGGAAAGGGCTTTCTCTCCTGACTCCATTGATATAAAATTCATCAAATTTGGACGTGGGAATCAAAAGTTATGAATTAAACAAGTTTTAATATCTAATAGATCTAATCCAGTTTTTAAATTCAAATCCTAGCCACGCGGCGTGCTCCCATTGGTTGATACCGCTTCACTCAGGATCATGCTTCCTCACCATCGGATCAAGTTAGATCCAACGCTCCAGATCTAAAGAAAATGGTTCGCTCCCGTTCTAATCTACGCCCTACGATACAGATCTAACGGTGGCCGATGCTTTGACCAAGAAGTGGCGGCACGAATGGTTGCTGGCGGCAGCGGCGCTTCTGCCGGCGATGCACCAGTGGTTCTAGAGGGGGCTAAGGGTCGAGCAATGGCTTACCGAACTCGCGGAAACACGACGAAGCTCAAGGTGCTGCTGGTGTGGGCGGAGGCGTGCTACAGAGGCTGCTGGGGCTCGTCGGAGTTGGAGACAGCGTCAGGTTTGCACGGGCGGCAATGAAGGCGACGTTACTGGCCACCCTAGCATAAACCAAGGTTATCAACGAGTGCACAACGCTCAGGCGAACCTGACAGGGTCAAGTAGAAGGCGCGGGGCGGTCGGCTTTTACCTTAATCGCTCGCCGGAGTCGGAGGCGGCGACGGACGCTCACAGTATTCGTCGAAGTCGACGCTCTGGATCACAAGGAGACGAACAAAGGGGGTTAGGAGGTGCGCAAAGATCAGAGGATCACTTCAGGGTGAACGAGGAGTAGGCGCGAGCACTAGGCTTACTGGAATACCTCGCCGGAGTGGGTTCTGTCTGCGGCGGTGTAAGGGCGAATACTAGCAGCCTGGTGGCGAGGAGAGCGTGCTGCGTGGGGGAAAATGACCGCGGTGGCGAGGTGATTACGTAGCCAGGAGGGGTGAGGGAATTACGCTGCGGATCAATGCCAATTAAGCGAGGATTCAATCGCGGCGTTTCTGGAGGAAACGGCGGTGGCGATGGGGTCTGCGCGCGCGGGGGTAGGGAAGAAGGTGCTGACCTGGCTCGGGCCCAGTGGCAGTGGCAGCGGGGCAGAGCGGGTGCGGGTGAGAGAGAGAAGGGGAAAACGACCCGGGTGGGCTTAGTGGGCTGATTTCTCTGTTGGGCCAAATGACTAGCGCCGGCCTTTTTCCTTTTCTCTTTTCATTTTCTATTTCTGTTTTGATTTTCTGAATCCATTTTCAAACAAATTCAAATGATATTTGAATTCAATTTTGTTCTGGATTTTTGCAGAGTGTAACAATCATGTTTCTGGGTATAAAAACATGTGTCCCCTCCTGTAATAACTTGGTCCTATTGTTCAAGCAAATAAACAGTGACATAGCACTTGGTTTGATCAAGTTTTGAAAATGGTTTTAAAATCCATATTTGTTTTGTAAATTTTTGTTTAAACACTAGAACTCAAGCAAAACAATCTGAGAGTAACAACGTTTGATTCATGAACAACAATCTCTCATTGGAGAGTAGCATTTGATTTAATGTTGATCACATAAAATAATAAGCTCATATGCTCCTGTTTTTGAATTGATTTTTGAAATGAACTCTACATGATCATGGATGCATGGATGATATGCATGAGTTTTGAAACATGATTTTAGGGATGTTACAGGTGCATCCAACACATAGGTCAAATTACTAGCATTGAGGACAATCCTCAAATTGCGGAACCAATCCGCGAAGTTGCTTCCATTGTTTTCAACTTTTCTTTCTCTAGGAACGCATTAAAATTGATGGTAGGGGCCGCCATTGATCTACAACATATTTGCAATAGTTTAGACTAAGTTTATGACAAATTGAGTTCTAATTAATAGTTAAATTAATCTAGGTGAACTCCCACTCAAAACAATATCCCTCACATTGTTTTAGTGATCACACGAACCAGATCCACCACATCAAAACCGATCATCACGAGAGTTGATGTAGCTTCAATGGCGAACAATCGACATGTTCATCATATCTACTATATGATCCATGCTTTACCTTTCGGTGATCCGTGTTCCGAGACCATGTCTGTACATGCTAGGCTCGTCAAGATCAAACATTAGCTTCTGCATGAGCAAATCTGGCTTGCTCACGTTGTATACACTTGCAGAATCTAACACACCTGATCATCGCGTGGTGCTTCGAAACAACAAGCTTTAGCAACGGTGCTTACTAAGGATGAACACTTTAGAACTTGAAATTTATGTGCATGAGGGATCATCTTATAATGCTACCGTCGTTAACTAAGCAATACAAGATGCATAAAGGATTAACATCGCATGCAATTCATAATATGTGATATGATATGGCCTTTCTTCTTTGTGCTTCCGATCTACATCTTCAAGCACGAACATGATCTCCATCATCACCGACATTGCATCAAGGTCAATGACGCTGCTCCATGATTGTCGTCCACCAGCTTCAACTATTACAACTACTTTGAATAGACACACGGGTCTTAACAGAATTTAAAGACAACCATATGGCTCCTGCCGGTTGCCAACTTACAATCATGGACATATCACATCACAGCACACCCCTGCAAAACAAAGTTAGATGCCTCTAATTTCTTTGCATATTTTACATGGTTTGGGGCTTTCAATAAGTGTCGATCTAACTTACGAACAAGAACCACAACATTGATGTTTGAACTATCAAGTGCCCGTTGTAAATTGGATCTATACTATAATGGGAGAGACAGACACCCGCAAATCCACTTATGCAATACAAGTTGCATGTTGAGCGTGGAGCAAGTCTCATGAATGATGTCATGTAAGGTTAGCCCGGGCCACTTCATCCCATCATACCGCAAGATGCAAAGTACACAAGAAGCACTTGATAATAAAAGCACCACCACCCACAATGACCATTGTGTTCTACTCGTGCAACAGATCTACATATATACACGGCTCTGATACCACTGTAGGGGTTCATAGCATGGAAATCAAAAAAATTCTACCGCATACAAACAAACAAGCCAAGATATATCTACTAGATTGTATCAACAAGTCGATAGTATAACTCACCCTCAAATATTCTGAAGTGTTTAACGAGAGCGGATTCTTGTGGGTGATGTAGTCGTACTCTTGCCGATCTCAAGATCGTGTAGACGATCCTTCCGGCGCTGCGTTCTGGCAGCGCTTCCGTAGTTGGTCACACGTTCGGTACTCGATGAAGACCTTCCTCTCCCTTGTTCTAGTAGGCAGCAGAGGTTGTAGCACTCTCCTCGTGATTCCGACAGCACGACGGCGTGGTACCGGAAGTAGAGGGGAGATCTCGCAGGGCTTCGCCTTAAGCCGGAGCGAGTATGGTGGAGTATGAGAGAGGCCTTGGCGATCTAGGGTTTAGAGGCACCAAGGGAGGATCCTAGCCGGCGGCTAGGGCTAGGGTTTCACCCCAACTCGGCGAGTTGGTGGTGCCCTAGGCGAAGGCAGCAGGGGATGGTGGCGCCGGCGGCTTAGGGCTAGGGTTTGGGTGGTGAGAGGTGTAGGCTAGAGGGGCACCCCTGCCCCTCCTTATATAGGTGGGAGGACGCCGGTTGGGAGGAGGGAGTCCTCCCCCAACTCAGCCTCCTTGGCCGGCGGTGGAGGGAGGAGGACTTCCTCCCCAAGTAGGTTTCCTACTCTCCCTCCACCAAGCAAACTTGCCGTTTGACTTTTCAAATTGGCGTTTGACTTTTGAAACTAGGATTTGATTTATCCCTTTATTTTGCTCAGCGATGACACCTAGTACATGATGCAACCATTACAACTTGTTATGACACATTCATGTACCCTTCCCCTCCGGAGTGCTGGACCTTCCGGACCCTTCTAGAACATTCCCGATGAAAACACCGGAATCATTCTCCAACCCCGAAACAGGACTTTCCTTATATAAATCTTATTCTCCGGACCATTCCGGATCTCCTCGTGATATCCCGGATCCCATCCGAGACTCCGAACAACATTCGATCTCTTACTCATCATTCCATAACTACTCAACAACGTCGAATCCTTAAGTGTGTCTCCCTACGGTTCGTGAATTATGCGGACATGATCGAGACACTTCTCCGAACAATAACCAATAGAGGAATCTGGAAATTCATACGGCTCCCACATATTTCTACGATTACTTTGCGATCGAATGAACCACTTACATACGATACCAATTTCCCTTTGTCTCACGATAGTTTACTTATCCGAGGTTTTGATCGTCGGCATCTCTGCATACCTAGTTCAACCTCGTTACTGATAAGTACTCTTTTCTCGTTCCCGTGATATGTGATCCCTTGTGAGCCAGTCACATGCTTGCAAGCCAATTGGATGACATTCCACCGAGAGGGCCCAGAGTATATCTATCCGTCATATGGATGGACAAATCCCGCTCTTGATCCATGTGTCTCAACTCATACTTTCCGAACACTCAATGCCACCTTTATAGCCACCCAGTTACGGTGTGGTGTTGGATGTCATCAAAGCATCCTACCGGTGATGGTGATAAGCATGATCTCATGGTCTAAGGAATTAGGTTACTATGTATCAGAAAGCATATAGCAATTTAACTATTAAAATGACTTGATCTTTATGCTACGCTTATCTATAGGAGTATGTCCATCATACCATTATCCTAATGATATGATCTTGTTGTTAATAACATCTCAATGTTCATGATAGGGAAACCACAATCATTTATTAACCAACAAGCTAGTATTATGAAGAGGCTTTACTAGGGACTCTAATTTAGTTTACAAAACACACAAGTATTAATGTTTCCTTGTTAATACTGTTATAGCATGAATGTAAACATTTATCATAAACACAAAGATATAATAATAACTAAATTTATTATTGCCTCTAGGGCATATCTCCAACACTAACGATGTCGATCTCAAACCTACTCAACAAAAGGGGTGCTGGTAAGGGCAATGAAAAAAAGAGAGTGGTCAGTACTAAGGCCAGTACACGGCAAGTCTTAGAATTCGGCGGTCCTCGCCTACATAGGTATGGTGGACTGAAGCGGCAGCACAACATGCACTAAACGACCTATAGAGACTCGATACACTAGCGTCTATCAGATAGGGATAAGAAAGACCTATTTGGATCAAACCTGATACTATCACCAAACATACCCATCCTGGTATTCCTCCTAGAGACCAAACAAGGAAGTCATACCGAGGAAACTCATACTGTTGGCATGAGTCATCCTGATATCATAAATAGTGGTTAGTTTTAGTTAACCATTCCGTTGAAGTTGCAATACTTACTAGTCATTTACATATAGCATGAGGCATCCCAATTCCAACAATTGTTGGTACTTTTATTTATCCATTCCGTTGTAGTGAAGCTGATTACTAGTCATTCCAAAGTCAAATCTATAGCACTACTTTAGTTATAGTTGTCTATGATCGAGATACTGTGCTCTGAGTCGTCCATAACCGCGGACACGACTTTCAGGAAGTTTTACCCTGTAGAAGGGCACAAATAGCAACATATGCACGATCAACCTCGGAAAAATCAAATGAAAACCCAACGAGACATCACGACAAAGCAATCACAAGATTCATATAATATTTCAGGGGGCCACCCCACCAAGCTACCCGCGACGAAGTTGGCCGGTTCCGGAACGGACCCAAAGGTTTGCGTCAATGGCTGTAAACGACTAGGAACCCGAAAGTGTGTCTGGGCTTGTCGATACCGCGAAAACACTCTGTTTACCTAAATAGTACAATAGTAAACACTCTGCACGAGTAACAGTAGTAAATAAAGCAGTAAACATGGCATAAGCATGGCATAAGTACAAGATAGTAATAAAGCCCCAAACTACTTTGTGGCCCCAAGAAATAAGATATGACTCAAGCTCTCGTTAAGGGGATTCATGGTCCCACATGCGGATAGTGTGAATATTCAAGGAACATGTATAAAGTACTCAGGGTCCTACGGGACACAAGTGTGCGGTTAAAAACCAAATGATATCTATTGCCCACCGGTGCCTCTGCACTAGTTATATCTATTCCCATCAGTTTAATATCAAGTTGTAATTTAAGTCATGATCGTCTCCAATATAAAGCATGAGGCAACCCTCCAATAACTATGGTATTTGATGACACGCAGCAACACCTAAGCAAGTGACTACGACACACAAGGCCGACTATCTACCGATAACAGGTAATAGGAGGTGTCCAAGGCAATATAGAGGCTGCAAGAGATATCACGGGTACGAAAACTAGAGCATCACAACATAGATAGCAATAGATCAGCAGGAGGAAATAAAGACTAGAAATATAAAATAGGTAGAAGGGGGAGAATGCTCGCCTGAAAACATTGCCGAAGGTTCATCCGAAGATCGGGTCGACACTCGCATCAACTCATCGGCCTAATCCGCGAAGAAGCAAAACACTAAAAAAACACCGGATGCATTATTTAAAACTACGATAGAAGACCAGACATGATACATGTATGATGTATGACATGGCAAAGGTGCGATGCAACTAGACAATATTAAGCAGAGTCGAATCCTGATAATTTATTATGTAGCTCAAGTTACTATTCTAACCACCAAGTTAAATATTATTAACGTGAAAAACATCGCATAAGTGATATACTTCAAATTAAATGGATTAGGAAATTATGTTCACACATTCCATATGTTGTATATTAGATGATTATTGTAAAACCACCACCTACAAGAAGGTACATGATGCAAAGCAATGCATGGATGGCATGTTCATGATCCTTTTATTTTCTGAACAATTTTTCATGTATAACATTTCGCAATTAGAGTTATGGATTAAAAGATATATAATAAAATAGATTGCATTAAGGACAAAAGGAAAGGGGGGAAACAAAGTTGGACAAAGGCAGAATGGGACGAAACTAGCTTGCACGTGTGATGGGGAAAAGTTGGGCGCATGCTAGCGGAGATATGGGAATTTAATCCTAAGGCCCATCGATCTTGCGATCCATTAGCCACCAGACTACTGATTGGATTGATGTTAGACTAAGGATTGCTCTGGTATTGAATGAATATTTAAAGAATCCAACAACCTGATAGAATTGAATGTGGAAAATATTGATCCCTAAAATATTGTATTGTATTGCATTGACTTTTGTGTGGGTTTATATAGAGTTATACAGGGGTAGGTAGAGACTTGGAGTATAAGTTGTAGAGTTCTAGTCTATCTCTATCCCATACATATATATGTACTCTAACATCCCCCTCAGTCGGAGCGGGATTGAAACGAACGCTTGCGACTGGATTTGAAGTCTTGCGCTTTCGTCGTCTTCACCTCCTTGTTATCACCACCTGCGTGGATATGGTCATGGATGGCACATAGGGGCGGTGACTGCGTTCCCTTCTAGTGCCTCTCTTCCCTCCCGCAGTCACAGCGGGAGTGGCATGGACGCAAGTGACGACACAGACGCTGTTGACTGGAGTTCTTGAGTTGTTGTAGACATTGTTCTTGATGTCGATGTCTGTAAAACAAAGAGTTTTAGGGGAACTAGCTCAACCTTCTATGGGGTGGCCTATCTCATATATATAATGATGTACAATGGTACAATACAGGTATACACAGTTGGACTACAATACAAAGTCTAACACCCTCCCTCAATCTCAACTCACTCCTGAAACATCTAGAAGGTTGGGATTGCGCCTACAGACCTCGAACATCGGTGAAGGTAGATGATACGTCGGAAACGTATCTATAATTTTTGATGCTCCATGCTTGTTTACTATCTACTTTGCTTTCCTTTGTCCACACTTTGAGGTGTTTTTATATGTTTTCTGGAACTAACCTATTAACAAATTGTCACAGTGCCAGTTGCATGTTTTCTTCTGTTTTTGGTTCCAGAAAGGCAGAAAATTAATATTCTCGGAATTGAACGGGACAAAAGCTAAAGTCAATATTTTACCGCGGGCAACACGAACCTAGAAGACGAGACGGAGAAGGCTCACCAGGGGGCCACACCCCCTGGCCGCGTGGGTAGGCCCACCCCCCGCCTGGGGGGGGGGGGGTGCAGCCGCCCTGGTGGCCCCCTGGCTCGCCCCTTCGCCTATAAAAAGCCCCCGATGCAGAAAATCTAGACACCCGATCAAAACTCCATGAAACCGTCTGTAGCCGCCGCCACCATCTTCCCTAGATCGGGGGGATCTGAAGTTCTTCCCGGCACCCTGCCAGAGGAGAGATCATCCTAGAGGCCTTCTTCTTCATCATGCCAGCCTCCGGTATGAAGCGTGAGTAGTTCCACCTTGGACTACAGGTCCATGTAGTAGCTAGATGGTTGTATCTCCTCCTTTGTGCTTTCATGTATAGATCTTGTGAGCTCCGTTCATGATCAAGATCTAATCTATTTGTAATCATGCATGTTGTGTTTGCGGGGATCTGATGGATATTGAGATTACTATGTCAGATTGATTAATGGTTTTGTCTCATGATTCTATCATGTCTGTGTTGTTTGTGATCTTGCATGCTCTCTGTTGTTAGTAGCTATCTTGGCCAAGTAGTTGCTAGTGACTCCAAGAGGGGGTATTTATGCTCGATAGTGGGTTCATGCCTCTATTTTCCAAGGGAAGTGACAGAAATCTCTTCAGTTGTAGATGTGCTTTTGCCACTAGGGATAAAACAACGGTCTCTTGTTCATGGAACAAGTGGATTGTTTACCTTAGACACTTTGGTTAAAGAAGTTGTTTGTTGCTTGCAACTTAATACTGGAGGGGGTTCAGAAGATAACCTGAAGGTGAACTTCTAGTCATAGATGCAGTTGGATGTCGGTCTATATATATTGTTGTATTGCCCAATCGAATCTCTTATGATCTTTTTGTCTAGTATTGCATTGTTATGCCTTGCTCAATTCATGTCAATTGCCCTGCTGTAATTTTTTTATCCAGCATTCCATGTTTGTTTATCTAAGGAGAACACCTCTAGTGAACTATGGACTCGGTCCAATCTTTATCATTGATACATCTTCCATTGTTACTGTTTGCTTGCTGCAAACCATCATCACCTTACACACCATACAGTTAATCCTTTGTTATAGCAACCGGTGAGATAGACAACCTTACTGTTAGTTGGGGCAAAGTCTTGAGTTTGTGTTGTGCAGGTTTCCACGTGGCTTGCAACACCTTTGAGGTGTTTCCTTCCTCCTACTGGTTCGATAACCTCGGTTTCTTACTGAGGGAAAACTTGCTGCTATGCTACATCATACCTTGTTCTTGGGGTTTCCCAACAGGGCGTTTAACATGCATCAAGACTTTCTGGCGCCGTTGCTAGGGAGGCTAAGGACGTCTTCACAAGGGGAGTCCTCCTCAACCTTTCTCTTTACTTTGTTTTTAGATTGCTTAGTTTATTTTGCTTGGTTTTGTTTGCCTCTTTTTATCAAAAACTCCAAAAAAATAGTTTAGTTTCCTTTCTTTATTCAAAAACACAAAAAAATTAGTCCCCACTCTAGTTGCCACCTTGCTCTAGCTGCTGCTGCTGTAGTTTTTGGCTTGCTCCACTTTTGCCAAAATGAACTCTGCTGAGAACACCAAGTTGTGTGACTTCACTAGCACAAACAAGAATGATTTCCTTAGAACTCCTATTGCTCCACCTGATCCTGATGCTACCTTTTATAAAATAAAGCCCGCTTTGCTGAATCTTGTGATGAGAGAGCAATTTTCTGGTGCTAGTTCTGATGATGCTGCTGCCCATCTCAATAGCTTTGTTGAACTTTGTGAGATGCAGAAGTATAAGGATGTAGATGGAGATATTATTAAGCTCAAGCTGTTTCCTTTCTCCTTGAGAGGAAAAGCTAAAGAATGGTTGCTATCCTTGCCTATAAATAGCATTGATTCTTGGATTAAGTGCAAGGATGCTTTTATTGGAAAGTACTACCCTCCTGCTAAGATTATATCTATGAGAAGTGACATTATGAAATTTAAACAACTTGATAATGAACATGTTGCTCAAGCTTGGGAAAGAATGAAATATTTGGTTAAGAATTGTCCCACTCATGGACTCACTGCTTGGATTATTATCTAGACTTTTTATGCATGTTTGAACTTCTCTTCAAGAAACCTGTTGGATTTAGCTGCTGGAGGTACCTTTATGGGCATCACTTTGGGTGCTGCAACAAAACTCCTTGATAATATGATGGTTAATTACTCTGAATGGCACACTGAGAGAGCTCCACATGGTAAGAAGGTAAATTTTGTTGAAGAAACCTCCTCTTTGAGTGATAAGATTGATGTTATTATGGCTATGCTTGTTAATGGGAAAGCTCCTTTAGATCCAAATAATGTTCCCTTAGCCTCTTTGGTTGCTCAAGAAGAGCAAGTTGATGTGAACTTCATTATAAACAAAAATTTCAACAACAATGCCTATAGGAATAATTTTGGTAGCAACAATAATTATAGACCTTATCCTCCTAATAATGGCAATTCCTATGGAAACTCCTACAACAATGCTAGAAGTGCCCCTCTGAACTTGAAGTTATGCTCAAAGATTTTATTAGTAAACAAACCGCTTTCAACAAGACTGTGGAGGAAAAACTTTTAACTATTGAGAAAAATATTTCCTCTTTGTCTGAAGCACAGTCCTCCTTGATTAATAAAATGACTGCTAAATCTGAAACCATGGAAAGTGTAGGGTTTCGTAGCATGGAAAACAAAAATTTTCTACCGCATACAAACAAACAAGCCAAGATATATCTACTAGATTGTAGCAACGAGTCGATGGAATAACTCACCCTCGAAGATTCCAAAGTGTTTAACGAGAGCGGATTCTCGTGGGTGATGTAGTCGTACTCTTCCCGATCTCAAGATCGCGTAGACGATCCTTCCGGCGCTGCGTTCCAGCAGCGCTCCCGCAGTCGGTCACACGTTCGGTACTCGATGAAGACCTTCCTCTCCCTTGTTCCAGCAGGCAGCGGAGGTTGTAGCACTCTCCTCGCGATTCCGGCAGCACAACGGCGTGGTACCGGAAGTAGAGGGGAGATCTCGCAGGCCTTCGCCTTAAGCCAGAGCGAGTATGGTGGAATATGAGAGAGCCCTCGATGATCTAGGGTTTAGACACGCCGAGGAGGAAGCTTGGCCGGCGGCTAGGGTTGCTAGGCGGCGGCGGCAGCAGGAGGTGGCGGCGCCGGCGGCTAGGGTTTGCGGGGTAGGGAACTTGTGTGCTTGGAGGGGTAGCCCTGCCCCTCCCTTTATAGGTGGGAGGCGCGGCCAAGGGGAGGGGAGTCCCTCCCCACCTCGGCTTGGAGGTGGGCCGGCGATGTAGGGAGGAACTCCTCCCCCAAGTCGGTTTCCACCTCCCTCTCCACTTCCCAAAAATAGCCGTTTGACTTTCAAATTGCCATTTGACTTTTTCAAACTAGGATTTGAATAAACCCTCTATTTTGTTCAGCGATGAAACCTAGCACATGATGCAATCATACCAACTCATGTACCCTTCCCCTTCGGAGTGCCGGACATTTCGGAACCTTCTAGAACATCCCGATGAAAACACCGGAACCATTCCCCAACTCCGAAATAGAACTTTCCTTATATGAATCTTATTCTCCGGACCATTCTGGATCTCCTCGTGATATCCCGGATCTCATCCAAGGCTCCGAAAAACATTCGGTCTCTTTCTCATCATTCCATAACTACTCAAACAACGTCGAATCCTTAAGTGTGTCTCCCTACGGTTCGTGAATTACGCGAACATGATCGAGACACTTCTCCAATCAATAACCAATAGAGGAATCTGGAAATTCATATGGCTCCCAGATATTTCGACGATTACTTTGCGATCGAATGAACCACTTACATACGATACCAATTTCCCTTTGTCTCACGATAGTTTACTTATCCGAGGTTATGATCGTCGGTATCTCTGCATACCTAGTTCAACCTCGTTACTGATAAGTACTCTTTTCTCGTTCCCGTGATATGTCATTCCTTGTGATCCAGTCACATGCTTGCAAGCTAATTGGATGACATTTCACCGAGAGGGCCCAGAGTATATCTATCCGTCATATGGATGGACAAATCCCACTCTTGATCCATGTGTCTCAACAAATACTTTCCGAACACTCAATGCCACCTTTATAGCCACCCAGTTACGGTGTGGTGTTTGATGTCATCAAAGCATCCTTCCGGTGAAGGTGATATGCATGATCTCATGGTCGAAGGAATTAGGTTACTATGTATCAGAAAGCATATAGCAATTGAACTATTAAAATGACTTGATCTTTATGCTACGCTTATCTATAGGAGTATGTCCACCATATCATTCTCCCAACGATATGATCTTGTTGTTAATAACATCTCAATGTTCATGATACGGAAACCACAATCATTTATTAACCAACAAGCTAGTATTATAAAGAGGCTTTACTAGGGACTTCAATTTAAGTTTACAAATCACACAAGTATTAATGTTTCCTTGTTAATACTATTATAGCATGAATGTAAACATTTACCATAAACACAAAGATATAATAATAACCATATTTATTATTGCCTCTAGGGCATATCTCCAACAGTCTCCCACTTGCACTAGAGTCATCTAATCTAGATTACATGGTAATATACCGAACACCCATGGCAGTTTGGTGCTGGTCATGTTTTGCCCTCGGGAGAGGTTTAGTCAACGGATCCGCCACATTCAGATCTGTGTGTACTTTGCAAATCTTTATGTCCCCGTCTTGAACATGTTCTCAAATAGCGTGAAAACGTAGCTTGATATGCTTCAGCTTCTTGTGTGACCTTGGTTCTTGCGCATTGGCTATGGCGCCCATGTTATCACAGTAGATAGACATTGGGTCCAGCGCACTAGGAACCACACCCAGATCTGTAATGAACTCTTTCATCCATATCGCTTCTTGTGAAGCCTCTAAAGCAGCCATGTATTCCGATTCAGTTGAAGATCTCGCCACAACGCTTTGCTTTGCACTCCTCTAGCTAACTGCTGCACCATTCAAAGTAAATACGTATCCAGATTGTGATTTAGAATCATCCGGATCGGTGTTCCAACTAGCATCGGTGTAACCATTAACAACGAGCTGTTCATCACCTCCATAAGAAAGAACCATATCCTTAGTTCTTCTCAAGTACTTAAGGATATTTTTGACCGTTGTCCAATGATCCACTCCTCGATCACTTTGATATCTGCTAGTTAAACTAACAGCATATGCAATGTCGGGTCTAGTACATAGCATGGTATACATTAGAGATCCTATGGCTGAGGCATAGGGAGTCTTACTCATCCTTTCTCTATCTTCTTCCGATGTCGGACTTTGAGTTTTACTCAAGGTCGTATTGGGCAACATGGGCAAGAACCCTTTCTTGCTATCTTCCATTCCAAACCTCTTTAGAACTTTGTCCAAATATGTACTTTGTGACAATGATATTAGGCGTCTCGATCTATCTCTATAAATCTTTATGCCTAATATGTAAGCTGCTTTGCCAAGATCCTTCATTGAAAAACTATTATTCAAATATTCCTTGACACTATTAAGAAGGTCTACATCATTCCCAATCAACAATATGTCATCTACATATAGTATTAAGAATGCTACAGAGCTCCCACTCACTTTCTTGTAAATACAAGCTTCTCCATAAGTTTGTATAAAACCAAAACTTTTGATCACCTTATCAAAATGTTGATTCCAACTTCGGGATGCTTGCTTCAATCCATAGATAGACCGTTGAAGTTTGCATACCTTGTTAGCATCTTTAGGATCGACAAAACCTTTGGGTTGCATCATATACAACTCTTCATCAATATCTCCATTGAGGAATGCTGTTTTGACATCCATCTGCCATATCTGCCATATCTCTTGATCCATGTGTCTCAACCAATACTTTCCGAACACTCAATGCCACCTTTATAGACACCCAGTTACGGTGTGGTGTTTGATGTCATCAAAGCATCCTTCCGGTGAAGGTGATATGCATGATCTCATGGTCGAAGGAATTAGGTTACTATGTATCAGAAAGTATATAGCAATACTATTAAAATGACTTGATCTTTATGCTACGCTTATCTATAGGAGTATGTCTGCCATATCATTCTCCCAACGATATGATCTTGTTGTTAATAACATCTCAATGTTCATGATACGGAAACCACAATCATTTATTAACCAACAAGCTAGTATTATAAAGAGGCTTTACTAGGGACTTCAATTTAAGTTTACAAATCACACAAGTATTAATGTTTCCTTGTTAATACTATTATAGCATGAATGTAAACATTTACCATAAACACAAAGATATAATAATAACCATATTTATTATTGCCTCTAGGGCATATCTCCAACAGAAAGTACCTTTGCTGCCACTCATGCCATACAAGTTACTATTGATGAAAATGTTAGACTGTTAGCCCAAGTTCATGCTAAGTGGGAAAGGGAAGCTGAAATTGATAGAAATAATAGTGTGTGCACCATCACTAGAATGGATAGCACTAAACCACAAGAAGTCCCTATTCCTCCTCCTACAATGCCTAAGCCTAATGAGTCTACTACTAGTGATGCTAAGTTTGATTTTGATATAGATGGTTGCAATATTTCTGAAGTGATTATGTTCCTGCAAAAGCTTGCTAGAAGTCCCGATGCTAGTGATATGCATGTTTCTTTCACCAAACACATTACAGATGATCTTGTTAAGATTAAGGAAGAGAAGTTAAAACACAAAGCTTCTATTCCTAGGAAAGTAGAAGATAGTTGGGAACCCATTATTAATATGAAAGTGAATGACTTTGATCTCAAAGCTTCATGTGATCTTGGTTCTAGTGTCTCTATTATGCCTAGGATGATTTAAGAAATGCTTGATTTGCCACCTTCGGAAGATTGTTATTTGGATGTCCCACTTGATGATAATGCTAAGAACAAACTCATGGGGAGTATTAATGATGTTTTCATTATGGTTAACAATGTTTATGTCCCTGTTGATTTCTATGTTTTGGATGTTGAATACAATGCTTCTTGTCCTATTACTTTGGGAAGACCTTTTCTTTTGAACTGTTGGTGCCATCATTGATATGAAAGAAGGCACCATTAAATATCAATTTCCATTCAAGAAAGGTATTGAACACTTCCCTATGAGGAGAGAGAATTTGCTTTTTGCTCCTCCTTTGAAAGCAAGGTTTTATTGTTAATGCTTCTTCATTTGAAAATACTTGATTTCTTGCTTCTTGTGCCTAACTTAAAGGCGTTAAAGAAAAGTACTTGTTGGGAGATAACCCAAGAGTTTCCTTGAGTCTTGGAAGTTATTACTTCAGTAATGACCTCTAATTATCCTTTTTGTTTGCTTTTTTTTGCCAAGAATGAAACGAGAGGAAAGTAAGATTTGGGGAGTTGCCGTCCCAAAATAGATTTCTGTCCTCCACCATACAAATTCGTGAGGAGTCTATGTAAGTTGTATTAAGCTGAAAATTGACGAATAAATCCCCAGTATGTTAGCTAACTTTCATTAGTTCAACACTTTTTGATTTGAGCAACATAAGATTTTCTAACAAATCGGTTTTTACATGCTGGTCTGTTTTGACAGATTTCTGCCATTATTTGCATTTGCTTCTTATTGATTCCTTTTTGAGTTCTCTTTTGGGGAATTGAGCTTTTTAAAGGAGTTGCTACAGTAGTTTGTGTTTTTAGTGAAAAGTTTTGCTGTTCCAAAGCTAAACCCAAGGGTCTATTATCTTTTGAATACACTAATGTTGCTAATGAAGATTGCGTGAAGTTTTGTATGAAGGAGAAATTTCAGGTGTAGAGAGAGAATGATGTAATGAGATGAAGAATGGAAAAAAGCTCAAGCTTGGGGATGCCACCCCGGTGTCACCCTAAGAAATATACAAGAGGTACAAGCGTCAAAGCTTGGGGATGCCCAAGGCATCCCCTTCTTCATCAATAAAAAGCTCTGGTCTTCCTAGACACTTCGTTTTTATTATTTCATGCACTGTTGTGTTGTTCTTGGAGCGTCTTAGTTTTTGTTTTGTTTGATTAGTTGTTTAGTTTTCTTGAATAAAGTAGTTTGGACCCACGTTCTCGCTGTGTTGTTTCAAATAAGTCAATTGGTGTTGGAAAGGAGTAGAAAGTTCTTGCTTGAAAGTGCAAGAGGAGCTTGCATTGACTGTGACTTAGACTTTAGCATGACATGATAGGTGTTGTTTTGACCTTATGCCTAGTAATTATTGCTGTAGCATGACTTGTTCCAAACAATTGGGATTACTTAGTGTGCCTTGAAAGAATCATGCGTTGTTTTAGCATGCAAACGCATAGTATTGTGGTATTCTCCTTTGATGTTTTGTTTGGGTTGACTTACCACATGCTCACACCATGTTATGACTATGAACAAGTCACCGTAGCCTCTATGATCATGTAGTCCTTGACTTGTAGTACCACTCTATGCTTTGATTAGTAATGTTTTGTCGCTCTGCATGATTATGGCCATTATTGCTCTCTTAGTTGGTTGCTCCAAGTCTTTTGCTAACCTCCACTTGTATGAGTAAGTTCTACTCATGCTTTCAACGCCCAAGAAACCAAGTTATTCCAAAGAGTCCACTATAAACTACTATGCATGGTGTGTTACACCGTTCCAAGTATATTTGTAACATCCCTAAAATCATGTTTTAAACTTATGCATAGCATCCACGCATCCATGAGCATATGATTTTCATTTCAAACAAAACAATTCAAAACAGAAGCATGTGTGCTTATTATTTTAGGTAAGCTTGCTCAAAGCCTTAGTGCTATCTTTCAATAAGAAGAATACTTGTTTTGATTCAGTAAAGTTTGTTTATTCAAACTTAGACACCACCAAAAGTTTGAACAAGTTTCAAAACAAAATGGATAATAAAACCAATATTATGCCTATTGAATATATATCATAAAGGCTTGGTTTTATTTTATTTTCATTTGATCAAAGTGATTGGAATGGACAGTAGTGTTTGGCACACATTTGAGTGCAAGGTGTATAGTATAAAAACCTATAAAAGTTTTGAATTCAAACTCATTTGATTTGGTTTTGAAAATCATTCCAGAAAATCAAAACAGAAAAAGAAAAGGAGAAAAGAAATAGAAAAGGGCCAGTGCCAGCAATCGAGCCCAGCAACGGATCCAGCCCAGTTAGCCCAGCCGGGTTCCCCCTCTCTCCTTCTCACTCGCAGACGAACCCGCAGAGAGACTGACGCCAGGACCCCACCCCCTCTCTGTTTTATTCGCTGACAGGTAGACCCACTGCCACGTCAGGCTCGTCGTCAATCTCGCGCTGAAGACCTGCTCGCCGTGGCCATTTCTTCCCCGACGCAAATGCGCTTAATTGGCGTTGATTGCTCGCGAGATTCTCGCCCCTGATCCGCCTACTTAACCCCCACCTCTCTGCGACCATTTCCCCTCACTTAGCACCACCTCTCCGCCACCAGGCTGCCCGCAATCAACCTCACACCACCGCAGACAGAGCTCACTCCGGAGATCGATTCCGGTGAGCCCCGTGCTCCCCTTCCCTTATGATTCATACGAGCCGCTTTGCAGCTTCTTTGCGCACCTCCTGACCCCACTGGTTCATCCTGCACTGCCCCAGGTCGTCGGTTCCGTTCAACACCGCAAGCTCCCGACGATAACCTCGACTCCGGCGACCAAATTCCGTAAGCCCTTTGCGCCCCTTCACCTCTGACTCACACGAATTTGTTCGCCACTGTCTTATGCATCATCTGGTGCCGCTTGTTTGTGCTAGGGATACCAGGAGCGTCGCCAACGTCGCCGTCTACTCGAACCCGACGCCGCCCGCAACTTCGACGAGCTCCAGCAGCCCACACCGTGCGCCCCTTGCCAAGCCGCCGCCAGGTTGAGCATCAGCGCGTCACCACGGTTCTGGTAAGCCCCTCCGACGACCCTAGGATGACCTGTAGCGCCGCGCCACCGTAGGCAGAGCTCGCCACCGCCAGTAGCCGCCGCTAGCGCCGCTCGGCTTTGGTCGCTTGATCCAGAGCCGTCAGATCTAGATCCAGCGCGTAGGATTAGTTCACTTAACGAACCGTTACGCGTTAGATCTGGCCGTGCATCTTTAGTTAAATCGTGTGGCTCTCGTTGATCGATCCGCCCAAACCGGTACGGGCCAATTAGAAACAGACGCGTGGCTGGAGTTTAGATTTAAAATAGGATTTGAATCTGATTAATGTTTGAATTTGATTTAGCTATAACTTTTGATCCCCACGTTAGAATTTGACAAATTTTATACCGTTGGAATCAGGAGAGCAAGCTCTTTATGAATATGCAATGTGTTTAATGTTTTGCTTCTGTTAAAAAGGTTTTATTTGCAGAAACTTGTGTAAGGCTAATTTGAGCATATGAAATGTTTAGGAAATAACTTAGGGTTTAAATAATTGTTGTTTGGCAAGTTTTTGACTTGTTTATGAATCAGTACTGAATACTTGCTTTGTTGAGTTTTAAAAACCATCACATATAATTTTGCATGCATGCATATATTTTTGATTGTATATGTTTGGTATGTGATTGTAGCTTTGATGCTTTGTGTAGATTTTGGTGCTAGTGATTGTGATTGTGAGGAGTTCTACTCTCCAAACTACCAAGGCAAGTGGTACTTCATGAATATTTCTATCCCTATGTTTTATGCTAAGCATTAGAAATATTTTGCTAAGTCTTGCATGATAATATTTTGCTTATATGCCATGATGGGAAATCCTAGTAGTTGTAGAATTGCTAGGGAATTTCTAAGTTAAGTTACTATCTATGCCATGCTTAGCCTAGCTAGTAGCAAACAAGGGTTGGTGAATTATACATGCTATGATGAAAATATTTCTAAGTCTTTGGACTTATGTTTTTGCCTAATAAAACAACTAAGTTAATGAAACACCTGGGTGGAATGGAAGGAATGTTTTTGTTGAGTGGTTACACAAGGCCCATTTCTATGGTTTACCTTGTGTATCTCACTTGTGGTAAGCCACCCAGGAACAAAGGGATTTTAGAGGCCAAGTGTTAAGAAGCTTCTAGTGCAGCCACTTGGCAATATGGGCTCTGCCTGGACCACATAGGTTGCTAGAACTTAGCCATTTGGACAGTTGGTGGTAGTGGGAATGATAGGTTGGAGCGCGTCCATTTGGTCTAAGGGAAGGCTTCTGAAAGGTCCTGTCTTGGTGAAACCAAGTCTGGTGGGGAAAGTGCACAACCTCTGCAGATGGAAAAATCTAAGTACTTAGCCAAGTCCATGGTAATGGACAACTTGAGCATCAAGACATGGAAGCTATCAAGAATCTCCTCATCCCAATTTCTAAGTAAAAACTTGGGGGTGAACAAGGGTGAAGGACCTCAATGTCTATTGGTGGTTCCTTGGGAAAAGTTTTGACAAAGAAAAACTTAGTGATTTCAACTAATAGGCAAAACTTATTTTGAGCAAAGCAAGCCAAGCTACACTTAGCCAAATTTGCATATAGTATCTAGTCCACCTAAATTATACTAAGGTGTCACTTGCCAATACTATTCCAATGTATTGACCCACTGTGGCTGTAACTTGTGATGTTGCAGGTTACTCTGATGAGGATTAGGTGTCATGAGTCTACACTCAACATGTTTGCCTGTGGCACATGAAGATGAAGACTTTATTTATTTACTTATTCAAACTCTTGTATTAGGCCTGTGGCCTTGGAGTTGTAAAGACTATGTTTATCTCTGGAATGGCTGTAATAAGGACCTTTGTATCTGTATACTTCATCTTAAACTGTGGATGCTAGCAATGATCCAGGGACTAGCATTGCAATCACAGGGATCCTTTTCCTTTATAAAGGAGGGATCTTACAATATTCTTGTTTTCAGCTATCTTCCAATTAAAAAGTGTTTTGTTATGTGAAAACTTAGTGATTAAAGCCCTCACGAACTTGATGTCACACTTTATATTATTTTCCCCTAATAAACTTGAACCATTGTGTCATCTATGTTATATATGCTTGCACTTATACGTTGGAATTAGCAGAACCGTGCTGTCACGGAGAACGTTTTCAACATTGCACTTGTACTTTGTACACAGTTGATATCATGCTCTTTTGTCTATGGATGTCGCTGGTGTGAAATAAAGAGGGAGCTTGTAAGTCCATGTTGTTATGTATTTTGTGTTAGAGAAACGCCTGGGCCTCTAGCCTAAGCCATGCCTAGTCATTGTGGAAACTTCCAGCATCACCATAATGAGCATTCTGTGAAGCATCCTCAATAAAAATCTATGCACATAGTAAATAAAAAGATCGATGAGATGCTAATTGTCTGCTTGCCTTGTCATTTTGGTTATGGGATAGCTCCTGTACCATGTGCAAGGGGTACCCGTTGGCGGTTCTCTATGATACACATGTACTTACTATGACAAGAACTTACAGGTGACCAAAGTTGAGTAGCATGCGGTGCGACCCTCGTATTCAAGGGACATGGGATTATTAACTTATACTTTGTCAAGCATATACTCCATCTTTGTTCACTTTAACCTTAATCACTTCAAGATGCTTATGATAGGGGCAATGAGGGCTAAAAGCTAACAAGTACCATAATTTTTGGAAGCTCTTTTTGAAACTTGAAATCCATGCTTCCCCTTATGAAGGGCCTTTCTTCCACTATTATATTGAGTCTCCACCTTCTACCTTTAGGCACCATTAAGAGAGCATATTTGTCATTCTTAGTTCTATGTGCAGTGTTCCAAGACTTATTGATTGATGCATATTGTTTATATTGCTTGTTCTTGTGCTACTTGTATCTAGTCACTCTTATGAACTTTGAAGGTGTCCTATGCATCTATTTGCTACTCCATAAGGGACAAGCTGAATTCCACCATGCCATGTTTTCTGTATGTGAAACAAATGAACGTTTTTCAATGCATGTTATTCATGATCTTTGTTTGTAGCCCTCCATGTTGCATGCATAGTTACTTTGTCATATTGTTAGAACTCCGTCTTTCATGCACATGTTTAGAGTTCTTTGATCCTAGCTTTCAATGCTTGCAATGGTTTGATCTTGGTTTTTATGGTGCATGTCACCTCAAAAATTATTCTTTTATCACTTACCTACTCGAGGATGAGCAGGAGTTAAGCTTGGGGATGCTTGATACGTCAGAAACGTATCTATAATTTTTGATGCTCCATGCTTGTTTACTATCTACTTTGCTTTGCTTTGTCCACACTTTGAGGTGTTTTTATATGTTTTCTGGACTAACCTATTAACAAGTTGCCACAGTGCCAGTTGCCTGTTTTCTTCTGTTTTTGGTTCCAGAAAGGCAGAAAATCAATATTCTTGGAATTGGACGGGACAAAAGCCAAAGTCAACATTTTACCGTGGGCAACATGAAGCCAGAAGACGAGACGGAGAAGGCTCACTAGGGGGCCACACCCCTTGGCAATGTAGCTGGGCCCATCCCGCGCCTCGGGGGGGGGGGGTGCAGCCGCCCTGGTGTCCCTGGCTTGCCCCTCCGCCTATAAGAAGCCCCCGATTGAGAAACCCTAGGCACCCGATCAAAACTCCACGAAACCGTCTATAGCCGCTGCCACCATTGTTCCTAGATCGGGGGGGGGGGGATCTGAAGTTCTTCCCAGCACCCTGCCAGAGGGGAGATCATCCTGGAGGCCTTATTCTTCATCATGCCAGCCTCCGGTATGAAGTGTGAGTAGTTGCACCTTGGAATACGGGTCCATGTAGTAGCTAGATGGTTGTATCTCCTCCTTTGTGCTTTCATGTATAGATCTTGTGAGCTCCGTTCATGATCAAGATCTAATCTATTTGTAATCATGCATGTTGTGTTTGCGGGGATCCGATGGATATTGAGATTACTATATCAGATTGATTAATGGTTTTGTCTTATGATATATCATGTCTGTGTTGTTTGTGATCTTGCATGCTCTCCGTTGTTAGTAGCTATCTTGGCCAAGTAGTTGCTAGTGACTCCAAGAGGGGGTATTTATGCTCGATAGTGGGTTCATACCTCTAGTTTCCAATGGAAGTGACAGAAATCTGTTCGGTTGTAGATGTGCTGTTGCCACTAGGGAGAAAACAACGGTCTCTTGTTCATGGAACAAGTGGATTGTTTACCTTACACACTTTGCTTAAAGCAGTTGTCTGTTGCTTGCAACTTAATACTGGAGGGGGTTCGGATGATAACCTGAAGGTGGACTTCTAGTCATAGATGAAGTTGGATGGCGGTCTATGTATATTGTTGTATTACCCAATCGAATCTCATAGGATCTTTTTGTCTAGTATTGCATTGTTATGCCTTGCTCAGTTCCTGTCAATTGCCCTGCTGTAATTTGTTTACCCAGCATGCCATGTTTCTTTATCTAAGGAGAACACCTCTAGTGAACTATGGACCCCAGTCCAATCTTTACCATTGATACATCTTCCATTATTATTGTTTACTTGCTGCAAACCATCATCACCTTCCACACCATACAGTTAATCCTTTGTTACAGCAACCGGTGAGATTGAAAACCTCACTGTTAGTTGGGGCAAAGTCTTGAGTTTGTGTTGTGCTGGTTTCCACATTGCTTGCAACACCTTTGAGGTGTTTCCTTCCTCCTACTAGTTCGATAACCTCGGTTTCTTACTGAGGGAAAACTTGCTGCTGTGCTACATCATACCTTGCTCTTGGGGTTTCCCAACAGGGCGTTCAACACACATCAGTAGAGGTTTGGTGAAGATGTCTGCAAGTTGATCGTTTGAAGAGATAAACCTGATTTGTAGTAGCTTCTGTGCAACACGTTCCCTCACAAAATGATAGTCAATCTCAATGTGTTTGGTCCGTGCATGGAACACCGGATTAGATGATAGAAACGTAGATCCGATGTTGTCGCACCAAAGGACCATAGGATGTGGATGAGGTACTCCTAGCTCTCGAAGTAGGGACTCAATCCACATGAGCTCAGCCGTCGCATTGGCAACTGCCTTATACTCGGCTTCTGTGCTGCTGCAGGAAATAGTGGCTTGCTTGTGTGCACTCCAGGCGATCAAGTTAGGACCCGAGAACACTGCATATCCCCCCGTGGATCGTCTGTCGTCTGGACACCCAGCCCAATCAGCATCTGAAAATGCAGAGGGCACTCCGGAGGGACTAGGCCACAGGTGGAGACCGTGGGAGACAGTGAGACGCACATAACGCAGGATGCGTTTCATAGTATACCAGTGCACATCAGTAGACGCATGAAGATACTGGCACACCCTATTAACCGCAAACGAGAGATCTGGAAGTGTGATAGTCAGATACTACAGTCCACCAACAATACTTCGATACTCAGTCGCATCCTCAGGAGACAGAAGAGCACCATCAGTAGCTGAAAGTTTGTCGGTGGAGGACATGGGCGTAGGAGACGTCTTGCACTTGAGCATACCAGCACGGCGCAAGATATCAAGAGAATATTTCTTCTGAGTGAGAGTGAGGCTGCCACGGGCCTGATGAGCGACCTCAATACCCAGGAAGAAGTGTAGCTGTCCCAAATCCTTTACTACAAAGTCTCTACCAAGCGCACTCACAAGAGCATCAGCAATAGTAGGTGAAGAGCTGATCAGGATAATGTCTTCCACATACACGAGCAGGTACATAGTCACACTCGGGCGATAAAACAAGAACAGTGAAGTGTCAACCTTCGACGGAACGAATCCATGAGCGCGAAGAGCTGAAGCCGACCGAGCATGCCAGGCACGAGGCGCCTGCTTCAGTCCATATAGATCCTTCATCAGACGATAGAGACGATGAGGCTGAGCGTGGTCAACAAATCCAGGTGGTTGCTGCATGTAAACCTCCTCTTGAAGCAACCCATGAAGAAAAGCATTCTGCACATCAAGCTGGCGGAGAGTCCATCCACGAGAAACTTCGAGTGACAGGAGAAGGAGAATAGTGGTAGGCTTGACAACCGGGCTGAACGTATCCTCATAATCCAGTCCATGGCGCTGTTTAAAACCTTTTGCCACAAGACGCGCTTTATAGCGCTCAGTAGAACCATCAGCATGTTTCTTGACCTTGAAGACCCACTTCGAATCAATTATGTTGATGCGAGGCGGAGGGGGAACAAGTGTCCATGTCTCATTTTGCATAAGAGCATGATACTCTTGTTCCATAGCAGTCCTCCAGTGTGGGATACTCATAGCGGCTTGATAACTGCGGGGTTCGGCGATTAGATCTTCAACAGAATGAGCCAGACAAGAAGACAAGTATGCAACTGTGCCATCAGTGCAATTCTTGGGACAAGCAATGCCGCTATGACTGCGCGTGTGTGGACGCCGTGGAGCGGCGAGCACAGGGGCCATCGACACATCAGGAGTAGGCGAGGCCAACCCAGAGGACTCCAGCTACGAGGGGCCGAGCAGTGGTGACCCAGGGGGAGAGCCTGGCGTCAGGGGCCCAGGCGCCGTGTGCGGCATCGAGCTATGTACTGCCGACCTAGGGGAGGTGGGCGGCAGGGATGCTCGCGCGGGCGACGTGGGCGACGATGATGGCGAGTCCGGGCGAGGGGGCATCGACATGGGCCACTCGGGGGAAGACGGCGTGGGATCCGACCCAGGTGTAGGATCCACTCGGGAGGCGGAATCGGGAGCCGGTGAATGCACATGCGCCTGCCGATTGACGTGATCCTTAGGTGCTGCACCGGGTAGTAGTTCCAGGCAAGCTCCGCGTCTAGTTCCTGCACCATGGTTAGGCAACAACACAGACAAATATGCAACATCTTCAAATTGTCCAGGCATAATAGGATATGAATGCATAGATGGGACTGTGATAGGTGACTTTGGCATGGCAGAAAAGGGAAAGACGTTCCTATCGAAGACAACATCTCGAGATATGTAGACATGATTTGTTGGCACATGGAGTCACTTGTAGCCTTTATGAAGAGAACTATACCCCAAGAACACACATTTTTTGGAGCGAAACTCAAGTTTTCGATTATCGTATAAAAAACTAGGGCACCAGGAGAGCCGGATCACGTGGCAGGAGGTTGAGGAGGGCGACAAGCGAGGCGGGGAGAGCCCCAGAGCTGGCGGCGCCCGAGGCGGAAGCGGTCATGGCGGCCGCGGTGATGACACTAGGGTTAGCGGAAGCGGGTAGGGTGGGGAGGATCTAGGTTAGGATGATACCATGTAAAACAAAGAGTTTTGGGGGGACTGGCTCAACCCTCTATGGGGTGGCCTATCTCATATAGGTTGTAACATCCCAGCATTTAGGAACTAACGAAGGGTAGATTTAGGAATTTGGAATGTTGCATGCATTCATCTGTGAAAATGTGGGTACAATTTTCACCAAATAAAAACCTTAAGTGATCAAGGTTTCTTTCATACTTTGAGATTAGGTTTAGTCTTAAAGGATGATTGGTATAGACTTTGATATGATCTTTGAGGAATTATGTGTTTGGAAAGTGAATTTGAATTTTAAACTTGAGTGTTTGAATTATAATTCAAATGAATTAGGAATAAGGTTTGAATCTTGATTTAATTAAGAGTTAATTATTATAACTCAAACTTTATCCAAATAAAACAATTACGAATATGAAAACTTATTTCATATTTTCAATACATAAACAAGTTACAAAAATGTAACTTATTGAAATCATCTCCAAACTTCACAATAATAAATGAATAAAGAATAAGAATATTTCTTTATTGAAAATTATATAATTGTCACATCCCAAGATTTTCCAAATCTTGTAATGTGAAAAATAAATGAATAAAATAAAACTTTGTTGATTTTCAGGGTGAGAAGAAACTTTTTGAATCCAATTGGAAACTTTCAAAACCTATTTGGATCAAATAAAATCCTAAAGGAATTTAAAAAGATAACTAAAACAATAAAGATAAAATATTTGGATTTATTAATTTTGAAATCTTTTAATAAAAAGATTTGGTTTTCAAATGAAAAGGTAGAAATATAAATAAGGATTATTTTATATAGCCAAATTAAACCTTGGCCAAGCTTTTGAAATAAAATATTTTGTTTTGAATAAAAGAGTAAAGGTTTATCTAAATAAAACAATGAGGATTTATTAATATCCAAATTTTACATAAGTAAAAGCTTTTCCATTTTAATAAAACACTAAAACTTATTAATTTAATTTAAATAAGTTTTCCAAGTATTCTTTATTCTCAAATAAAACTACTAAAGTATTTTTGGTTTTATATTGAGATTTCCAAAAAGATAAAGATTTTATTAAAGCAAATTCTATTTGAATTAAATAACTAAGATCCATTTTATTTAATTATTAATGGACCCTAAAATAAAAATATTATTTTATTTTTGGTCTTTGGACTTTGGTTTATGTTGTTAAACAGAGCCAAATTCATTTGCAAAGTGTGGTGAATGTTTGAATTGTTTTGAATGTTTGATTTGTTGTTTGAAATTCCAAACAGGAAATTCAAACAGGAAAAAGGAAAAAACAATTAGAAAGAAAAAAATAGAATCAACAGCAGCCCAACTGGCCAAGCCCAGCAAGCCCAGTACCAGCCCAGCTACTCCCCACGCGCAAATCGTTTTTCACTAGAAGACCCACCCGCGCAGACACTGACCAGTGGCCCCTCTTCCCCTCTCTCTCCTTCGCTGACGAAGCGGACCCACGCAGCCAGCTCACTCTCTTCTTCCTCGCGCAGACCCCGCCCTGCCGTTGCAGCCAGTAACGCCTGCGATCAATTCGCGTTAACAGCGGCCATTACTCCACCCCGCGACCATGCCCATTTAACCGCCCGCGTCTTACCTCTCTTTCCCCCAGACAGCTCTCTCCCTCTGCCTCCAGGCTGCGACTATTTCGCCCCGCACCGCCACTGCTCCGACCACCGTCCCCAGCCAATTCCGGTGACTCCGCGCCACCCCTTGCCTCCCCAAGCACACGGGAACATTCCCTAGACCTAGGCGCTTCTCCCTGTGTATTCCGTTCACTCGCGGGCGCCCCAGAACGTCGGTTTCGACAACCTCTGAGCACCGCCGCGTCTGCTTCCTTCTCCGGTGACTTTCCCTGGTAAGTATCGACCGCCCCAGCACTCCTCGATGATGCTCCCATCTTATCCAGAACGGCACGCTTCTAACCGTACCACTCGTTCGTCTTAGGGTGATCTGCAACGTCGTCCCCGACGACCACCAGAACCGCCTGACGCCGCCATCATCTCCGGCGAGCAATTACTTCCACTCCAGTGCGCCCCTTCGCCAGCTAGTACCACCTCGAGCTTCAGCAAGCCTCTACGAGTCTGGTAAGCCTCGCCAACCTCTTCCTTGCTTCCTGTAACCGCCGCTAGCATATCGTCCGACCGTGCGCCGCCACCAGCCGCCGTCAGCGCCGCTCGAGTTTGGTCAATTGGATTTGCACCATTAGATCTCAATCCTAGGGCTAATATTAGAACCTGAGCGAAAGAGTAAGAGCCCGTCTGAGCCGTGCGATCTGTTTAGATCCAACGCCCCGCAGAGCGCAATCCGCGCGAACCGGTACCGCCCAATGAGAACACGCCGCGTGGCACTAGTTTGTTTTAAAACAGAATTTGAAATCAGATTGTTATGCAAATTTGTAAACCTTGTAACTTTTGATCCACACGTCCAAAATGTGCAAACTTTATATCAATGGAATCAGTGGAACAAGCCCTAGCCAACCATGCAATTTGTTTAGTAAAAAGCTTCTGGTAAAATGTTTGTTTTTACAGAAACATTTGTATGCTTGTTTAGGTTATAAAAATTATTCCAAAATGTTTTTAGGGTTAAATTCTTTGCAAATTGGTTTGTTGTGAACCTACTGACAGGAACCAACTCATGGATTTAAAAATGTATTTGGTGAAGAATAGGATTGAATAATTGAATTAGCCCATTTCTAGCCAAATAAAAATATTGATTTTGTTATGGGAATGATTTTTTGAGCAAAACCTTTGGAAAATGTTTTGATTCAAACCTACTGACCCAAAACACCAAGTTTTGGTGAATTAACAACTTATTTGGTGAACAATATAAAATTGTTGCTTTGCTAAAAACAATTTCAATCACATGAAATAATCATTTGATTTAAAAATGATCTATAGATAAAACCCTTTTGCAAATGGTTTTGCCACTTTGGAAAATGACCACTTTGAACCTTACAAAGTTTAGAGCCTAGTAGAAACCACTTTTGCAAATAAAACTATCTTTTGCATGCTTGCATGCATGACTTAGTTTCTATTATTTTATGTGTGATGATTTGTTTGTTTAATTATGGGTTGGAATGCTAGTTGAATTTGTGTTTGCTTGATTGACTTGTAGTGAAGTTAGAAGAGTGTGAGATTAGCAAGATCAAGAAGTGAACCAACATTCCCTACCAAAAGGCAAGTTACACTATCATACAAAGTCCTACTATTTTCATTATACTTAGTGGATTTTGAAAACATGCATGAAAAGAATTTCTATACTTATGCTATGCTAAATCCTAATAGGATACCCTTATACATTCCTTAGTGAAAACAATGTAGTTGTAAAATGCTTAGCCATGCAACATATTTTGAGAAGAGATACATGTTGAGATTTTATAAAGATGATAAAAGACTTGTGTTCTATATAATAAAACAAGTACTCAATGAACCACCTGGGTGGACAAGGATACTCAAGTTTTGGACAAGGTGGCAACAAAAGGAACCATGTCGATGGCAATCTCTCTGTGTTGTGCACCAAAAGAAAACCACCCAGGGACTTAGAGATTGAACATGTTTCTCCAACAGTGGCTTTCGTGTACAGCCACATGCTAATATGGCTCTGGCTTAGTCAACTACATTGGGAAGACCCATGCATTGTCTTCAGGTTTACTGGAAATGAGGGAACTAGAAACCCTACATTGGTGCCTGAAGACAAGCTAGCAATGGTGTATGGGAGGACCCTTTGGAAAGACTTCGTCACATTCTCAATCTGCCAGTACTCCATCTTGGTGAGTACTTATCCAGCGGCCACTGGTGGCAACAAGATGAGATTGTGTCATGTGGGTAAAGTGTACAACTTCTGCAGAAGATAAAAATTCTAAGTACTTAGACGTGTCCCCGGTTATGGACAATACTGAGCAACTAAAGCTTGAAGCTATGGGAAATCTCGACATTCCAAATTCTAAAAGAAAAACTTTAAAGTGACAACAAAAGACTTGAAGCACTTGGGGGTACCAAGGAGCTCAAGAGATTTGGATAAAAACTTGAAGCACTTGGGGATTTACCAAGGAGCTCAAGAAACTTTGATAAAAACTTGAAGTACTTGGGGTGTACCAAGGAGCTCAAGAGATTTAGACAAAGACAAGAAACACTTGGGGATTTACCAAGGAGTTCAGAAAGATTTGACAAAAGAACAAAACCATTTTAAAAAGATAGGATAAAATATTGCTTTCTGCAAATGAGCCTTAAACCCTACTTAGCCAAATATGCATGTAATGATAGGATCCACTTATATTCAACATAGTAGTCAAACTTGCCAATACAATTCAAATGTATTGACCCTTGTGGCTGTAACTTGTTATGTTGCAGGTTTGTTTGATATTAGTGAAGTTGATTGATTAGGATTACAAAGTCTACAACCAACATGTTTGCCTGTGGCACTTTGAATATGAAGGACCCCATGCTTATAGATATTCTGGTGCAATGTAATAGCCAAATGAGCTATGTAAGATGTAATAAAATTATGTTATTCCTGGTTATAAAGTTATATTATGACCTTTGTTCCTGGATATTACATCTTAACTGTGGATGCTAGCTATTGATCCAGGGACTAGCATTGTAAACACAGGGATCTCTACCTTATTAAAGGTTGGGACCTCTACAATAATCCTTATTACAAAAGAATAAAATGAAGATTACAATATAATAAAATAAAAATTACAAAAGAATAAAGAAGATTACATTAACTATCCTATAAAGAAAAACCTAAACTAAAATCTTCA
Organism: Avena sativa; assembly: GCA_916181665.1. Lineage (NCBI taxonomy): Eukaryota > Viridiplantae > Streptophyta > Magnoliopsida > Poales > Poaceae > Avena > Avena sativa. The sequence goes on along the minus strand of OV702295.1, from coordinate 311,738,070 downwards.
TCTTCAAATCTGTACCTGCAAGATAAACACTACAACAATAATAAAAGTTAGGGTTAGAATTGTTTTACTCTCAGACATGTCAGTGAGGTGCACTGAACAAGTTCATCATTGAGTAATTCTATTAAAAAAGGGCAAGTTTCACCAAATTGAAAGAATGTATCTTTCATATTTTTTAGCCAGAAGTCAAATGACAGCAAAGAGGGGCAAGTTTCACCAGTCAGGTAAAAGTAACTAGATAATAGTCAATTTCAAAATTCTGAACATATCCACAAGTGCACATCAAGCACACAGGCAGGACACACACCAAAATGCATGTGGTGTGCTGTCAGCTTCACAACACAGCTCCAACACACAAAACTAGCAGCACAGCCGTGGAGAGGCACTAGTGCATGTCTTCACTGCACACACACAAGAACAGCCAGCTTAGAAAACAGCTAAACCAAGCACAACAACTAGCAACCAAACCAACCAATGCCCCAGATCTCATCACCAGGATGGTGACATAAGGAGGGGGAAGAATCAGGTGGACAACAAGATCAAGTCTAGGAGCTAGGAGGAGCAGGCTAGCTCAAGGTCAAGCTCAGGAGCTCAGCAAAACAAGATCAACATCACCACCTTACTCCACAATCATCAGTTTTTGTGGTGAGCATCATAAAACCCTCACATGATCTAATCATATTATCTAGACATAAGCATGTGTTGTTTTATGAAACAAACTCTCAGAAAGCACCCAAGTGGGGTGAATCCATCATAGAGATTTTAAACTCTAAAAGCAAACAGCAAAGTACAAGGATCCAACCAGAGCTCAGCACAACATCATTGATTTGGTTGTCAAGTTATATATTACAATTCAAGCATAAATATAGCTAAGATCTAATTTCTAGGCACATCCCTAAGGTAAGGGTAGCACCTTAGAAACTAACATTTTGGATCCAGATAATGATCAAGCTTACTATCATTTTTACCAAGCTTTGATTCAAAAACAATAGCTGGTACCACTACCAGGACTATCTATATGAATCAACTAGATAAGGCCTAAACCCCTAAGCCTCAGACCAACATCATTGGTCTTAGGGATTTCAGAGAAGAACATTTCTATTTATCTTATAAAGCTAAGCTTGTCTTAAGCTTAAACCAACCCAATCAATAAATAAGAATCAATCTTGTGTGCCATACCAAGATGGTGTCACAAGAACAATTCTACATGAATCAGGTTAAACATCCAATCATCACAGATTCAAAAAATCAATCCCCTAATCATTTTCCTGTCAGGAATCATAATTAAGACATTCCAATGTTTATCTTTACTGTTTGAGATCATTGTGATCTCAAACCACATATTAATTTCTCAAGCCAATAACACTAAGACAGTGGTTTCATCATACCATAATCATGATCATAAACGAAGAAATGACAGTGGAAAGTTATCAAGCCACTGACTTTACCAAGCATTGGTTCCAAAGCAACTATACCATCTGAATCATATGCAATCCAAGCATAAAATCATCTAATAAGCCACCAGAACCATTATAGTTCATCCCAAGCAACAAGCCTCAGACTAATAACCATTTACCATGCTTACAGACCATCAACACATGATCTAATTCATCCAGTACATGATCAACCACAGGATAAGAACCCTAAATGAAATAAATCATCTTAATCAGGACAAGATAGTAACCAGAGAGGTCACTGCTAACATCTAGCATAGGATGAGAAAGCGTAGAGAGCATTAGGGGAGAGGAACAGAACTCACCAAAGGTCCTCGCTGGAGACTAGAAGAGGAAGCAGAGGGGCCGACGTCCATGGTGGCACGGGGAGCAGCCCAGGAGGGGCGCTGCAACCCACACGACGCTATGGCAGCGACCATGAACACGCATAGAGGGGAGGAGCATCACCATGACGCACGACGGCAGCGGCAGCACTAGGATCCACGCCAACCCCCAAACCCTAAGGTTCGGGATGACATCGATCCGTCGCAGGAGAGCCCCATACTCAAATCCAGTTGGATAGAAAGGATGGGCATAGTCGACAACCTCCTACCGCACCACGACGGCGACCAGAACGGTCCACGGCGGCGGGAATCGCCGGTGGTGACATCACCGACCACGGGGTCGAGGTCAGAGGAGGAGAGGAATGAGGTCGAGGGAGAGAGGCAGCAGGGGAGTGGGATGAGTTGGGCTAGACCCTTCGGGGTGGTTATTTTGATTATGACTAATGGGCCACCAGGGCCCAATAAGATTAAGCCAGCCCAAAAAAATCTTTTAAGGCCTATTCTAATAAATAGGAAAATACCAAAATACCCCTGAACTTAATTAAATCCTAGAACATAAAATAAAAGTCCAAAAATTATAAATAAAATATTGTTGGATTCACAATAATCCATACTATCCAAATAAATTAAAATATAAAAATTTAGACATTCAAATCTTATTAGGAATTTTGTAAATTATATATTCCTTATGGAATTTTACAAAATTATTGAAAGATGATAAAAATAAATAAAAATCACTTTCATTATATATTAATATTATAGTATTTTCGAAAAATACTAAATAATTATTTAATAACAATTTTTTATATTTAAGTGATAATTCCTAAAAGAATTATTAAAACAATAAAAGTCAAATAAAAGGAAAATAAAATAAAATAATTCAATATATATTATAAATATTAAAAGGTAATATTTATAAATCTTTTATTATTAAAAATACTTCTATAATAATGGGGAGATTGCATATCAAGTTAAATGATGCATTGCATTACTTGCATAATCAATTTTGCTTCTTCAAATATTTTCCTTACCGGGCAATAATGATGTTTTTATAGACATAGAAGCTCAAGGTCCAGTGCAAGCATCAGACTTCACTACCTTGCCATCACAAGGCAAGTTCACCACTTGCCCATATCCTTTGAAGAGTCTTTATCAAAGTATTTGCAAATTGTGTGTTATCATATATATTATAAAAGCAAGAAAATATTATTTTCACAAATAAAGAAATCTTAGATATCATCCTAAGTGATGATATAATGGAGCAATAGAACTTAGGGTTCTAATTGCAATAATGATAATCAATTAGGGACTTAATAACCCTGACATCAGTGATTCTAGCGCCGTATATTACGCGTTAGCCATGAGATTTGGAATGGGACAGAGAAGTCAGCTGTATCTTCTTCCTCTTGCATGAAGCCAGATGTGCAGGTCATGGCTGTTATCCTTGTAGCGTGCATATTAATTGGTAATTCGTAGAGGATATGCAGCATATGGGTGGGAACCCTCATCGTCCCACGATAGTTCTGGCATCTAACGGTATGTACAAACCATTGCCGTAATTCATTATGTGGGCATGGTGTACACCAAGGAGGCATGCGAGGTCGCAAAGGAGGCAGTGATTGGCTTGGACCAACTACTGGGCCCCACATCATGGAATTGTGGACGGGAAAGTACGCCCGGTTGTGCAACAAGGAGTTGATCTCTCATGGGTAAAGTAACGCACCTCTGCAGACTGTAAGAATTGTAACTTGTTACTCCCTGTTCCGGGAAGGAGCTATGAACGCGGCAGGAAAGGAACTCCATGAAAGTTCTGGTCAACCTGTGAAGGCTGATAGTCATAGATTTTCATAATAAAATCAATCTTTGAAGAAAGATTTACAAAAATTTCATAGTGCCAAGGACTTATAGTCCGAGGTGGTAGTGAGGGCATCAAACTTCCCACCTTGCATATATTGAACTTGTTGGGTAACGCTGTTACTCATTCTTTCCTTTGATCCCTTGCTTAGACTCTGAGGATCCGGAAGACGTGCCAATGTATGCAGCCGAATGCCAAGAAGATGTGTTCTACGAGGAACCTGATCTGTCCGGAGGTGTTGAAGGAGTGGATTACGAAATCCGCTACGGTGTCGATGATAATGAGTCCAACTAAGTATCCCTAGTTAATAGCTACCAACGGAGCCGAGCAGCATGAACTATATAGAATAAGCTGTTGAGCTCAACTCCTAGTCGGAGTTGTTACTTTTAAATTCCACTGAAACACTTTATATTTTGGTTTGTAAGTTGAATATTTTGGAAGTCTTGAACTTACGGTATTGTAATAATAATAATGTGTGTAATTTTGTAATATGGACCCGCAATGTTTCTGTTGTACCACTCTGAGGGATGTGATATTTACGAAACGGTGTTCTGTGGATGTCATGTCCACGACTAGAGTGTACTACACATGCAGTGGTATGCTGGGTCACCGCAGTTGGTATCAGAGCAAATTGCTTTGACCTTAGGTTGGAAACCTAGTAAAGGGTATTACCTGTAGGAAAGTTTGGCAACGATAAAGAATTCTCTAAAAGTAATATAATGGGTATTCCAATGAGAATATTCCGTTATATATTTTAGTGCGATAATTCTTTGTTATGATGCAATATATCATTGGATACTAATCAAAATTAGTTTTCTGATATACAGAGATATGACACCAAAGTTTCGAAAACAGACTTTGGTAAGGAAAGAGGAGACTCTTGATAATTATCAAGGATCATTCACAGACCAACTTCGTCAACTTTTAAAGCTCTTTAGTTGTCCAACTAGAATTTCAGTGAACACTATCACTTACCTTGATGGCCGGATGTTATCCAAGTATCGTGTGAGTATCCAACTTCCAGAGAAGCTTGGATTATATCACGATCTACCTATAGGAAAAGGTAGGAGTCATTTAGCAGCATATCATGTTGCTGTTGTGGAGGCGATAGCTAATATCTGGGAGAAGAAAACCAAGGAGTTAGAAGGTAGCACATTCTCTGTGATACCCCATGATTTCGTAGACTCGGAGCCTATACCGGATCATCTTACTCTGATTAAGAAGCATCCTAAGTTAGCTTCCAAGTTTATGGATAGATACTGGACACTCGTTGCATCTTTTTATAAGACACATCAAGTGATTGCCAAAGATAAAAATGACATGCTAGAGGATCTAACTGATCCGGAAAGGAGGAAGCAGTTAGCATTCCAGTTAGATAAGGAAGCAAGTAGTAGTGTAACACCTATCTTTAAGGATATACCTATAGATCCTGAATCTTTTATACTGTATCCTTATTCACCAAGACCTGAACCTATAAATGATCCGACTATGGATAGGAGGTATGTAGTACCATAGGGCTCAGAGGATGGTTCTGACTCAGAACTTCCTATTGAGAATTCAGATGGTTGGAGAATGGGATCATATGATGGATCTCATGAACACCAGATGTCCATAGATGGCTCTGACAGAAATGTTGGACAATCTAGTTGGATGGGTGTAAGGATGAACCCTAATAACAGTAGTAGAAATACCATGTCAATAGATAATCAGGATGATGAAGAAGAAGATCCTGAGGAGAGAGTGTTTGAATCATCAACATCTTCTCAAAACCCAGGGAATATACATTATCCAGTGTTTAACTATCTTGCCCAAGGGAGCACCTGGGAAGCAGCAGGATCTGCGTATCCTGTTGACAACTCAAGAAATGAAACTCAGGAGATGCAGGTGGGAGATAATGTTGAATATGTTTCTGAAGACTTTTCAGCTGAGCTAGAGGGAGTCAATGCACTCAGGTTGAGTAATGACTCAAGTCCTGACACTTCAGATACAGAGTATGTTCCTTCTGGAAGGCCATATGTTCCATAAACTGTACGACGAACAACAAGTCATCACGGTTGGACATCAGGCATGTATGATGAGAGTAGTTACTACTAGAAGGAGGCAATTAGTTAGTGATATCAAGTACCGTGTATTGTACTCCAATTAATAAGGTAGTTCTATGATTATACCTATATGGTATATTATGTAAAAACTTTGTATCATTATGATATTATGTAAAATATGTGAAATGCATATTTGGATTTTCTTTGGATCTTCATTGTGTGACTAGTTCTGTCCGTAAAGTCGAGCTCAGAACACATGTGCATGATGTAATTATGAGTATTCGCTTTATGTTGCAGGACTAGAGGGTCATGGATACGGGTGTAGAGATGGAGACTGAGCAGCAGCGAATGGAGCGAGAGGCCAAGGAGAAGGCTGATGCCGATGCAACAAATCAAGGAGCATTACCACCACCACCAATGAGGCCGTTAATGGAGCAGGACTTTATGCAGTGTATGCAAATGATGCAAGAGACCCAGAACAAGTTCATGGAAGAGTTGCTGGGACGAGCAAATCAGAGGGCACCTGAAGGTGGAGGAGTGAGTCTATCTGATTTCCAGAATGCAAGGCCGTTACCTTTTACATCAGCTCCTGAACCAATGGATGCAGAAGATTGGCTAGCAGATATTGAAAGGAAGCTGAAAACTGTAGGTTGCAATGATGAGGAGAAATTAAGGTATGCAAATCATCTTCTGACTGGACCTGCAGCATCATGGTGGGAAAATCAGGTAGCCATGTGACAACCAGGAAGGGAGTTTACCTAAGAAGACTTCAAGCAGAGATTCCGTGAATATCATGTTCTGGAAAGTGTTATGGAGTTGAAGCAGAGAGAATTTGAGGAGCTTCAACAAGGATATACTAGTGTTATGAAGTACATCCGGGAGTTTAGTCAACTGTCTCGCTATGCTGAGGAGGATGTCAACACTGAAGAGAAGCAGAAGAAGCGTTTCCTGTGTGGATTAAATCCATTTGTGAAGATGCAACTAAGGTTAGCCAATAAGCAAACTTATCAGCAGTTGTTGGATGTAGCCATTACTTTTGAAGATGATTATAAGAATGTCCAAGAGGATCGGAGGAAGAGATCCAAGAAGGAAACCAAGAGAATTCAGGCAAGCAAACCTAAACCCAACCTGGAGTTCAAACCTCGGAACATGAATTATGGCAACAATAACAATAACAATAACAAGGGTAGTGGTGGAAATCAATCCAATCTGAGAAGGAATGTTATTTGTAACAATTGTGGAATTCCAGGGCATTTCCAGAGGGAATGCAAAAAGCCTGTAGTGATTTGTTATGGTTGTGGTCAGAAGGGGCATATCAAACCCGATTGTCCGAGCAAACCACCTGGAGGTTGGCCTACCAAGGGAGGAGGATAAGCCAGTGGAGGAAATGGGCAGCCCAATAAAGGAGGAAATAATGGCAAGAACAACACTGGCAAGAGGAACCGACCTACCGGGAAACTAAATTGTGCAACCCTTGAGGAGGTGGATAATTCGGAGCATGTAGTGATAGGTACGCTCAATATCCTTACCAATCCCGGCAAAGTTATATTTGATACTGGTGCAACTACTTCATTCATTTCTGAAGAATTTTGTGATAAGTTCGGGATTAGAAGGGCAACCTTAGAAAGTCCTATGACCGTAGTTACGGCAAGAGGGAATGTGATTGTACGCCACATAAAATAAGATCAGGTTATCTCCATTTGTGGTTGTACATATTTCGCAGACCTTTATGTGATTCCTTTGAAGGGAATTGCAGTAGTGTTGGGAATGGATTAGATGATGGAACACGAAGCTCAGATAAATTGTGAGGATAAAATTGTCTCAATTAAAAATCCAAGTGGAGCAAGGATAGTTTACCAAGAAGATAAGCACAATCATATCATGGTGGATATGCAGTTGAACTCAATGAAAGAGGTCAAATTGTTAGAGATTCCTATAGTTAATGAATTCCAAGATGTTTTTCTAGCAGAACTACCGGGAATGCCACCAGACCGAGAGATAGAGTTTACTATTGACCTAATTCCTGGTACAACACCAATAGATCAAGCACCATATAAGATGGGACCCAAAGAGTTGAAAGAACTCAAAGAGCAAATTGATGAGTTAGCTAGAAAAGGATTTATTCAGGAAAGTGTATCCCCATGGGGAACACCAGTAATCTTTGTGGATAAGAGAGATGGTGGAATAAGAATGTGTGGTGATTATAGAAACCTAAACAACGTTACTATCAAGAATAAGTATCCTTTACCAAGAATTCAAGATTTGTTTGATCAAGTGAAAGGAGCTGGGGTATTTTCAAAGATCGATTTAAGATCTGGATACCATCAAATAAAAATCAAACTGGAAGATGTTCCAAAGACACCATTTGTCTCAATATATGGACACCATGAGTATCTGGTAGTACCATTTGGTTTGATGAATCTGATGAACAAACTTTATGCTAAGTTCAGTAAGTGTGAATTTTGGCTTGATGAGGTAGAATTCCTCGGTCATGTGATCAGTAAGGATGGAATTGTTGTAAATCCATCTAAAGTTCAGTCAGTACTAGAGTGGACCGCACTGACCAATGTGAAGCAAATTCGAGGTTTCTTAGGAATGGCTGGTTATTATCGGAGATTCATTGAAGGTTTCTCCAAAATAGCCGGACCAATGACCAAATTATTAAGGAAGAATACACCATTCAAGTGGGATGAGAAATGTGAAGCAAGTTTTCAAGAGTTGAAGACTAGATTAACCACAGCTCCAATCTTAGCAGTTCCTGAAACAGGGAAGGACTTCACCGTATACTGTGATGCGTCTAAAGAAGGTTTGGGTTGTGTATTAATGCAAGATCGGAAAGTGATTACTTATGGTTCAAGACAACTGAAACCACATGAAGTCAACTATCCAACTCATGCTTTAGAGTTAGCAGCAGTAGTTTTTGCGCTGAAAGGATGGAGGCATTTTCTTTATGGAGCCAGATGTGAGTTATACACTAACCATAAGTCTCAAATATTTCTTCACTCAAAAGGAATTGAATATGATACAGAAGCGTTGGTTGGAACTAATCAAGGATTATGATTTAACAATCAACTACACCCCAGGGAAAGCAAATGTTGTAGCTGATGCTTTAAGCAGAAAGAGTGCAGATATTCAGCCTAGTAATCGGGAGTTACCAAAAGAGTTACAAATGGACTTGGAAAGATTAGGCCTTCAATTCATTAGAACAGAGGTTCTTGGAGGATTAGCTACTATGCAGGTAGTTGCAGAGCAGGACAGTGATCTTAAACAAGAAATTTTTAGACATCAAGCAGAAGATCCTTTTATTGCTGAGGAAATTCGGAGGATATCTCAAGGGCAAAAATCAGTTTTTCGCCTTGGGGATTATGAGTCTTTATGGTTTCAAGACCGTCTATGTGTTCCAGATGTGACTGAGATTAGAGATGTTATACTCAGAGAAGCACATGAAACACCATATTCTATACATCCAGGGAGTACTAAGATGTATATGGACTTGAAATAACTATTCTGGTGGAACAACATGAAAAGAGATATTGCTAAATATGTATCTGAATGCCATACTTGCCAAAGGGTGAAAGCTGAACATCAAAGTCCAGCAGGACCATTACAACCTTTGGAAATTCCTGAATGGAAGTGGGAGGAAATAGGCATGGACTTTATCACAGGATTACCCATGACACCAAAAAGGAAGGATATGATATGGGTAATTATGGACAGACTCACTAAGAGTGCACATTTTATTCCGGTGATTCAAAAAGATAATGCCGAGAAGTTAGTTGAAATATATGTCAAAGAGATAGCAAGTAAGCATGGAGTACCCAAAAAGATCGTAACTGATAGGGGATCAGTGTTTATTTCATCATTTTGGAAGCAATTGCATGAAGCACTTGGTTCTAAGTTAGATTTCAGCACAACATATCATCCGGAGACAGGAGGTCAAACTGAAAGAACAAATCAAATACTAGAAGACATGTTAAGAGCTTGTGCACTAGATTTTGGAGGAACATGGGAAGATCATCTACCATTGGGAGAATTTTCTTATAATAATAGCTATCAGAGTAGTCTGAAGGCCGCTCCATACGAGGTTCTGTATGGAAGGAAGTGTAGATCACCAATATGTTGGTATGAACCTACAAGTAGCAAAGAATTTGCGCCAGATTATATCAAGGAAAGACAAGATATCATTGATAAGATCAGGGATAGACTAAAAATAGCTCAAAGTAGGCAGAAAAGTTATGCTGATCAAAGTCGAAGATCATGGCATCCAGAAGTGGGAGATATGGTATATTTGAAAGTAAGTCCAATGAAAGGGGTGAAAAGGTTCGGAGTTAAAGGAAAATTGAGACCAAGATACATCGGTGAAGGGTTTTGCAGCATAGTAAATCAAAAAAATTCTACGGATGCGAATAGGAAAGCCAAGATCTAATCTAGGAGATGCAATCAACGAGAGGGATAGATGAGATCTTCATACCCTTGAAGAAATCGCACAGCGGAACGTTCAACAGAACGTGGTTGATGTAGTCGTACTAGCCTTCTCCTCCTCGCGATCCGATCCGATCCAACGCCGCAAGTGCCGACGCCTCCGAGAGATGCACACGTATGGCACAGCGACGTCTCCTCCTTCCTCGGTCCAGCAAGTGGGGTGGATAGATAGATTGGATCTACAGCATGACGGTGTGGTGCAATGGTGGAGAGTTTCTGCGGCAGGGCTTCGGCTACACGCAGTCGGGAGAGAGAGAGAGGAGGGCAGCAGTATGGCGGCTAGGGTTTAGGGTGAGGGGAGGGTGCGCCCCCTGCCCACCTTATATAGGGGGCTGGCCGGCCCCCTTTCCCCCTCCTCCAAGCCCTAGGGAGGCGGCCCCAAGGGTGGAGTGGGGGGGCAAGCCTCCCCCCTTCTAGAAGGTCACCTAGGGTTTCCCCTAGGGTTTTAGCCGGCTGGGCCTATGGGGCCTTGTGCCCCTGGCCCAATGCAGCCAGGGCACTCCCTCGTAGGCCCACGCCCCCCTCCGACAAGTGGGGCCAAGTTGGTCCCACTCCAGAAGCTTCTAGAACCTTCCGGTACAATACCAAACATTCCGAAATCCAAAAAACTGCTTTCCTTTATATGAATCTTATTCTCCGGACCATTACGGAACCTCTCGTGATTTCCTGGATCTCATCCGAAACTCCAAAAAAAACTCATAAACCAATTATCCATTCTATCCTAGCGTCGAGGCACGTTAAGTGTGTGACCCTACGGGTTCGAGAATATGCAGACATGATCTTCTATCAATAATCAACAGCGGGGTCTGGAAACCCATATTGACTCCCACATATTCATCGATGATCATATAGGATGAACCACGCTGCCAGGATTCAATTAATCCCATATATATATTCCCTTCGTCACGCGATATTTTACTTGCCCGAGATTTGATCGTTGGTATCGACATACCTAGTTCAATCTCGTTCACAGCAACTACTTTACTCGTTCCGTAATCCGATATCACTTTGTGATTAACTCCTTAACAACGTGCTTGCAAGCGGTGTTGATATTGATTACCGAGTGGGCCCGAAGTATATCTCTCCGACTCAGGAGGGACAAATCCCATCTCGATACATGCAACCCAACAAGTACTTTCCGATCACCCGAGAGACACCTTTATGATCACCCTCTCATAGGATGACGTTTGATGACCTCAAAGCTTTCTTCCGATACCAGGGAGTTGCATTATCTCATTGTCTAAGGAATATAATATTTGACATAAGAAAAAGCTTCGCAAAGATGAACACGATGACACGATCTAATTGCTCTGCTTGATTTGGGTCTGTCCATCATATCATTCTCCTAATGACATGATCCCATTATCAATCGACAACTCATGTCTATGGTTACGAAACCTTAACCATCATTAATCAATGAGCTAGTCCATAGAGGCGTACTAGAGACACGGTGTTGTTCATAAACCACACAAGTATCAAAGTTTCCGCTTAATACAATTCTAGCATGAAATATAAACTTTATCATGAACAAGAATTATAACAATAACATCTTTATTATTGCCTCTAGGGCATAATTCCAACAGTCTCCCACTTGCACTAGAGTCAATAATCTAGTTTACATCTGGCAACAATTTAACACCCATGGCATTAAGGTGCTGATCATGTTTTGCTCGTGGAAGAGGTTTACTCAACGGATCTGCGACATTCAGATCTGTGTGTACTTTGCTAATCTTCAGATCTCCATCTGTTATATAATCTCGAATTATATGAAAACGTCGGTTGATGTGCTTGGTCTTTGGATGATATCTTGGTTCCTTAGCCAGTGCTATGGCGCCAGTGTTGTCACACAATATCTCCAGTGGGTCCAAGGCACTTGGAACCACACCAAGCTCAGTGATGAAGTTCCTGATCCAAACTCCTTCACTTGACGCTTCTACAGCAGCCATGTATTCCGATTCTACTATAGATCCCACGATCACACTTTGCTTGCAGCTTCTCCAGCTCACAGCTCCTCCATTCAAAATATAAACGTATCCTGTCTGAGATTTAGAATCATCCGGGTCGGTGTCGAAACTAGCGTCGACGTAACCTTTTACGACGAGCTGCTCATCACCTCCATAGACCAAGAACATTTCTTTAGTCCTATTTAAATACTTTAGGATGTTTTTTACGGCTGTCTAGTGTTCCACTCCTGGATCACTTTGGTATCTGCTCGTCAAACTAAGAGCATTGGACACATCTGGTCTAGTACACAACATGGCATACATGATAGAACCTATGGCCGAGGCATAAGGCACTTTGCTCATAGCTTCTCTATCGTTTACCGTAGTTGGACACTGAGCCTTGCTCAATATCTTACCTGACAACATGGGCATTGAATCTTTCTTTGCCTTATCCATTCTGAACCTTTTTAGAACTTTGTCTAGGTATGTACTTTGGCTTAAAGCTATTAGGCGTCTTTGTCTATCTCAATAGATTTTGATGCCTAATATATAAGCAGCTTCTCCTAGGTCTTTCATTGAAAAATATTTAATCAAATAACTCTTCACTTCGTTAAGCATACCAATGTTATTTCCAATAATCAATATGTCATCCACATATACTACTAAAAATGTCACTGAGCTCCCACTCACTTTCTTGTAGATACAAGCTTCGTAGCAATTTGGAACAAATCCAAAGCTCTTGATCACTTGATCAAAATGAAGGTTCCAACTCCTAGATGCTTGCTTCAGTCCATAAATGGAACGCTGAAGTTTGCACACCTTATCAGCATCCTTAGGATCAACAAAACCTTCGGGTTGCATCATATACAACTCTTCATCAATGTTGCCATTGATGAACGCAGTCTTGACATCCATCTACCATATTTCATAATCATCAAACGCAGCAATTGCTAATAAAATCCAAATGGACTTAAACATCGCTACGGGAGAGAAAGTCTCATCGTAGTCAACACCTTGAACTTGTCGAAAACCTTTCGCGACAAGCCGTGCTTTATAGACAGTAACATTACCATCTGCGTCCGTTTTCCTTTTGAAAATCCATTTGCACTCAACGGCCTTTCGGTCGCTAGCAGGGTCCACCAAAGTCTATACTTGGTTTTTGCTCATGGATCCCAATTCGGATTTCATGGCCTCTAGCCATTTCTCAGAGTCTGGGCTCATCATTGCTTCCTCATAGTTCGCAGGTTCACTGTTGTTTACCAATAGGACAGTTAAGACAGGGTTACCGTACCATTCAGGAGGGGCACGCGACCTTATCGACCTGCGATGTTCAGTAGTAGCATCGTCCGAAGCTTCATGATCCTCGTCATTAGCTTCCTCTATAGTTGGTGCAGACGGCACTGGAATAATTTTAGGTGCTGTGCTACTCTCCAACTCAAGAGAAGGTTCAATAACCTCGTCTAGCTCTACTTTCCTCCCACTCACTTCTTTCGAGAGAAACTCCTTCTCAAGAAAGGATCCGTTCTTTGCGACAAACACTTTGCCTTCGGATCTGTGGTAGAAGGTATACCCAATCGTTTCCTTAGGGTATCATATGAAGACGCATTTCTTCGCTTTGGGTTCGAGCTTGTCCGGCATCAACTTCTTGACGTAATCTTCGCATCCCTAAACTTTAAGAAACGACAACTTAGGTTTAGCACTAAACCATAGTTCATACGGTGTCGTCTCAACGGATTTAGATGGTGCCCTATTTAAAGTGAATGTAGCAGTTTCTAATGCATAACCCCAAAATGATAATGGCAAATCTGTAAGAGACATCATCGATCGCACCATATCTAATAGAGTTCGATTCTGGCGTTCAGACACACCATTGCGTTGTGGTGTTCCGGGTGGCGTGAGTTGTGAAACGATTCCGCTTGCTTTAAGATGTGTGAGAAAATCATAACTCAAATATTCACCTCCATGACCGGATCGTAGAAATTTAATTTTCTTGTTACGATGGTTTTCCACTTCGTTCTGAAATTCTTTGAACTTTTCAAACGTTTCAGATTTATGTTTCATTAAATAGATATACCCATATCTACTTAAGTCATCAGTAAAAGTGAGAAAATAGCGATATCCACCGCGCGTCGAAACACTCATTGGTCCGCATACATCGGTATGTATGATTTCCAACAAATCCGTTGCTCGCTCCATTATTCCGGAGAACGGGGTTTTGATCATCTTGCCCATGAGGCACGGCTCGCACGTGTCAACTGATTCAAAATCAAGAGACTCCAAAAGTCCATCAGAATGGAGTTTCTTCATGCGTTTTACACCAATATGACCTAGACGGCAGTGCCACAAATAGGTTGAATTATCACTATCTACTTTGCATCTCTTAGCTCAATGTTATGGATGTGTGTTTCATTGCTTTCGAGATTCAGAAGAAATAAACCATTCATAGCAGGTGCATGACCATAAAAGATGTTACTCATATAAATAGAACAACCATTATTCTCCGATTTAAATGAATAACCGTCTTGCAACAAACATGATCCAGATATGATGTTCATGCTCAACGCAGGCACATAATAACATTTATTAAGGTTTAAAACTAATCCCGAAGGTAAAACTAAGTAGAGCGTGCCGACGGCCATCACATCAACTCTTGATCCGTTGCCAACACGCATCGTCACCTCATCCCTCACTAGCCGCCGTCTATTCCGTAGCTCCTGTTTCGAGTTACAAATATTAGCAACTGAACCAGTATCAAATACCCAGGCACTACAACAAGTGCTAGTAAGGTAAACATCAATAACATATATATCAAATATACCTTTAATGGTGCCAGCCTTCTTGTCCGCTAAGTACTTTGGACAGTTGCGCTTCCAGTGACCCTTGTCCTTGCAATAGAAGCACTCAGTGTCCGGCTTAGGTCCAGACTTGAGCTTCTTCTCAGCAGGGGCAACGCGCTTGCCGCTGCCTTTCTTGAAGGACTTCTTTGCACCCTTACCTTTCTTAAAGCTGGGGGGCTTGTTGACCATCAACAAATGATTATCTTTCTTGATGTCGACCTCCGCAGCTTTCAGCTTAGCAAAGATCTCAGTGATCGTATCAGTGGAACCAATCTGATTATGAGTAACTACAAAACCTTTGTAGCTAGGAGGGAGTGATTGCAGAACTCTGTCAATCTTGAGCTCTTCTGGAATCTTGCAGTCTAGTTGCTCAAGACGTTGAGTGTAGCCCGACATCTTAATGGCATGCTCACTAACGGAACTCCCTTCCTCCATCTTACAGTTAAAGAATTTGTCAGAGATCTCATATCTCTCAGAACGGGCCCGAGATTTGAAACATGGTTTTCAGTTCCTCAAGAATATCAAAGGGCTCGGCGAACTCCTCAAAACGATTTTGAAGGTCCGATTCCATAGCAAACAACATGGTGCTCTTAATCACACCATAATCATCTTTGCGCGACTGATAAACAGCTTTTTCATCAGCCGACGCATCTATAGCAGGGGCGTCACCTAGCTCTTTCTCAAGGACATAGTCCTTTTGTCCGCCTGCGAGAATGATTCTCAGATTGCGGAACCAGTTGGTGAAGTTAGACCCATTGTTCTTAAGCTTTTCTTTCTCAGCAAAAACGTTGAAGTTGAAGTTTGACTTAGCCATTTGATCTACAAAATTTGCAAGTACAATTTAGACTATGTTCATGATAACTAGTTCAACTTAATCAAATTACTAGATGAACTCCCACTAAATTCAACATCCCTCAAGTTGTTTAGTGAACATGATCCAAATTCACCACACCTAATCCGATCTTCACGATAAGAGATGTGGTTTCAATGGTGGACAACAAAGTGTCGATCATATCATTCATATGACTCATGCTTAACCTTTCGGTTCGTGTGTTCCGAGGCCATGTCTGTACATGATAGGATCGTCAAGTCAAACCCAAGTATTTCCGCGTGTGCAAAACTGGCTTGCACCCGTTGTATGTGAACGTAGAGTTTATAGCACCCGATCATCACGTGGTGCTTGAACACGATGAACTTTCGCAACGTTGCATACATGGGGAGAACACAATTTTATCTTGATCTTTAAGTGAGGAATCATCTTATAATGCTACCGTTGCGATCTAAGCATAATAAGATACATAAATGGATAAACATCACATGCATATAATTTTATGTGACATGGTATAGCCAATCTCCGCGCAGTGATCTCCATCTTGTGCGTGCCAGCATGATCTCCATCACTCCACCATGATTGCCTCCACCACGAATAGAAGCTACAACTATTGCTAACTACTTAGCGGTAAAGTAAAGCTATTACATGGCGTATAATAAGTTGACACACATGTCATACACAATTATAAAGACAACCATATGGCTCCTTCCGGTTGTGTACTCATCGACATGCAAGTCGTGAAATATTACAAAACATGATCATTGCATACAACATACACATCATGTCTTGGGCCATACCATATCACAGAAACACTCCCTGCAAAAACAAGTTAGACGCCTCTACTTTGTTGTTGCATGTTTTACGTGGATTATGGGAGTAACAAGCTAAGAACGATTCTTACCTACGAAAAGCCACAACGGTGATATTATGGTTGCCGACATCCGGTGTAAATCCCATGACAACTATAGTGAGAGAAACAGGCATCCACCGGCCGCATGTGTGGAACAAGCCACACGTCAAGTGCGGAGCCGGTCTCACGAACGAGGTCGCGTAAAGTTGGCCTGGACCGCTTCGATCTCACTATCCCGCGTCATAAGAAGTACACAACAAGAGGCTTGCAACAGAAAACATCAACGCCCGCAACAAGCATGTTGCGTTCTACTCGTGAAACACATCTACGCATAGATCTAGCTCTGATACCACTGAAGGTTTTTGAAGCATAGTAAATCAAAAAATTTCTACGGATGCGAACGGGAAAGCCAAGATCTAATCTAGGATATGCAATCAACGAGAGGGATAGATGAGATCTTCATACCCTTGAAGAAATCGCACAGCGGAACGTTCAACAGAACGTGGTTGATGTAGTCGTACTAGCCTTCTCCTCCTCGCGATCCGATCCGATCCAACACCGCAAGTGGCGACGCCTCCGAGAGATGCACACGTACGGCACCACGACATCTCCTCCTTCCTCGGTCCAGCAAGTGGGGTGGAGAGATAGATTGGATCCACAGCACGACGGCGTGGTGCAATGGTGGAGAGTTTCTGCGGCAGGGCTTCGCCTACACGCAGTCGGGAGAGAGAGAGGAGGGCAGCAGTATGGCGGCTAGGGTTTAGGGTGAGGGGAGGGTGTGAACCCTGCCCACCTTATATAGGGGGCTGGACGGCTCCCTTTCCCCCTCCTCCAAGCCCTAGGGTGGCGGCCCCAAGGGTGGAGTGGGGGGCAAGCCTCCCCCCTTCTAGAAGGTCACCTAGGGTTTCCCCTAGGGTTTTGGCCGGCTGGGCCTATGGGGACTTGTGCCCCTGGCCCAATGTGGCCAGGGCACTCCCTCGTAGGCCCACGCCCCCCTCCGATAAGTGGGGCCACGTTGGTCCCACTCCGGAAGCTTCTAGAACCTTCCGGTACAATATCGAACATTCCGAAACAATTCCAAAATCCAAAAAACTGCTTTCCTTTATATGAATCTTATTCTTCGGACCATTCCAGAACCTCTCGTGATGTCCTGGATCTCATCTGAGACTCCGAACAAAAACTCATAAACCAATTATCCATTCTATCCTAGCGTCGAGGCACGTTAAGTGTGTGACCCTACGGGTTCGAGAATATGCAGACATGATCTTCTATCAATAATCAATAGCGGGGTCTAGAAACCCATATTGACTCCCACATATTCATCGATGATCATATCGGATGAACCACGATGCCAGGATTCAATTAATCCCATATATATATTCCCTTCGTCACGCGATATTTTACTTGCCCGAGATTCGATCGTTGGTATCGACATACCTAGTTCAATCTCGTTCACAACAAGTACTTTACTCGTTCCGTAATCCGATATCACTTTGTGATTAACTCCTTAACCACGTGCTTGCAAGCGGTGTTGATATCGATTACCGAGTGGGCCCGAAGTATATCTCTCCGACTCGGGAGGGACAAATCCCATCTCGATACATGCAACCCAACAAGTACTTTCCGATCACCTGAGAGACACCTTTATGATCACCCTCTCATAGGATGACGTTTGATGCCCTCAAAGCTTTCTTCCGATACCAGGGAGTTGCATTATCTCATGGTCTAAGGAATATAATATTTGACATAAGAAAAAGTTTCGCAAAGATGAACACGATGACACGATCTAATTGCTCTGCTTTATTTGGGTCTGTCCATCATATCATTCTCCTAATGACATGATCCCATTATCAATCGACAACTCATGTCTATGGTTAGGAAACCTTAACCATCATTAATCAATGAGCTAGTCCATAGAGGCGTACTAGGGACACGGTGTTGTTCATAAACCACACAAGTATCAAAGTTTCCGCTTAATACAATTCTAGCATGGAATATAAACTTTATCATGAACAAGAATTATAATAATAACATCTTTATTATTGCCTCTAGGGAATAATTCCAACAGACCATTCAAGATATTGAGTCAGAACAGAACTAAAGCTTATGCTTTAGAGTTACCATCAAGATTAGCTCAAGTGCATAATGTTTTCCATGTGTCACAACTTCGTAAATGTTGAAAGTTCTAGACGATGCAATCACACATTAGGAAATAGAACTATAAGCAGAGTTGACTTATATTGAAAGGCCCTGTAAGATTCTGGAAGAAAACTGGAAAAGATTGAGGAATAGAGCAATCAAATATTGCAAGGTACAGTGGGAACATCACCCTGAAAGGGAAGACACGTGGGAGAAAGAAGAGGATTTAAGGAAAACCTATCTAGAACTATTCAGGTACATCTCCGCAAACTTCGGGACGAAGTTTAATTTAAGGGGGGAAGTCTGTAACATCCCAGCATTTAGGAACTTAACGAAGGGTAGATTTAGGAATTTAGAATGTTGCATGCATTCATCTATGAAAATGTGGGTAAATTTTTTGCCAAATAAAAACCTTAAGTGATCAACGTTTCTTTCATACTTTGAGATTAGGTTTAGTCTTAAAGGATGATTGCTATAGACTTTGATATGATCTTTGAGGAATTATGTGTTTGGAAAGTGAATTTGAATTTTAAACTTGAGTGTTTGAATTATAATTCAAATGAATTAGGAATAATGTTTGAATCTTGATTGAATTAAGAGTTAATTATTATAACTCAAACTTTATCCAAAGAAAACAATTAAGAATATGAAAACTTATTTCATATTTTCAATACATAAACAAGTTACAAAAATGTAACTTATTGAAATCATCTCCAAACTTCACAATAATAAATGAATAAAGAATAAGAATATTTCTTTATTGAAAATTATATAATCCTTATTACAAAAGAATAAAATGAAGATTACAATATAATAAAATAAAAATTACAAAAGAATAAAGAAGATTACATTAACTATCCTATAAAGAAAAACTTAAACTAAAATCTTCATCTTCAAATCTGCACGTGCAAGATAAACACTAACAAAACAATAAAGTTAGGGTTAGAATTGTTTTACTCTCAGACATGTCAGTGAGGTGCACTGAACAAGTTCATCATTGAGTAATTCTATTAAAAAGGGGCAAGTTTCACCAAATTGAAAGAATGTATCTTTCATATTTTTTAGCCAGAAGTCAAATGACAGCAAAGAGGGGCAAGTTTCACCAGTCAGGTAAAAGTAACCAGATAACAGTCAATTTCAAAATTCTGAACATATCCACAAGTGCACAACAAGCACACAGGAAAGACACACACCAAAATGCATGTGGTGTGCTGTCAGCTTCACAGCACAGCTCCAACACACAAAACCAGCAGCACAGCCGTGGAGAGGCACTAGTGCATGTCTTCACTGCACACACACAAGAATAGCCAGCTTAGACAGCAGCTAAACCAAGCACAACAGCTAGCAACCAAACCAACCAAAGCCCCAGATCTCATCACCAAGATGGTGACATAAGGAGGGGGAAGAATCAGGTGGACAACAAGATCAAGTCCAGGAGCTAGGAAGAGCAGGCTAGCTCAAGGTCAAGCTCAGGAGCTCAGCAAAACAAGATCAACATCACCACCTTACTCCACAATCATCAGTTTTTGTGGTGAGCATGATAAAACCCTCACATGATCTAATCATATTATCTAGACAGAAGCATGTGTTGTTTTATGAAACAAACTCTCAGAAAGCACCCAAGTGGGGTGAATCCATTTAAATCTTATTAGAAATTATATATTCCTTATGGAATTTTACAAAATTATTGAAAGATGATAAAAATAAATAAAAATCACTTCCATTATATATTAATATTGTAGTATTTTTGAAAAATACTAAATAATTATTTAATAACAATTTTTGATATTTAAGTGATAATTCCTTAAAGAATTATTCAAACAATAAAAGTCAAATAAAAGTCAAATAAAATAAAATAATTCAATATATATTATAAATATTAAAAGGTAATATTTATAAATCCTTTATTATTAAAAAGAATTTTTATAATAATGGGGAGATTGCATATCAAGTTAAATGATGCATTGCATACTTGCATAATCATTTTTGCTTCTTTAAATATTGTCCTTACCGGGCAATAATGATGTTTTTATAGACATAGAAGCTCAAGGTCCAGTGCAAGCATCAGACTTCACTATCTTGCCATCACAAGGCAAGTTCATCACTTGCCCATATCCTTTGAAGAGTCTTTATCAAAGTATTTGCAAATTGTGTGTTATCATATATATTATAAAAGCAAGAAAATATTATTTTCACAAATAAAAAATCTTAGATATCATCCTAAGTAATGATATAATGGAGCAATAGAACTTAGGGTTCTAATTGCAATAATGATAATCAATTAGGGACTTAATAACCCTGACATCAGTGATTCTAGCGCCGTATATTACGCGTTAGCCATGAGATTTGGAATGGGACAGAGAACTCAACTGTATCTTCTTCCTCTCGCATGAAGCCGGATGTGCAGGTCGTGGCTGTTATCCTCGTAGCGTGCATATTAATTGGTAATTCGTAGAGGATATGCAGCATATGGGTGGGAACCCTCATCGTCCCACGATAGTTCTGGCATCTAACGGTTTGTACAAACCATTGCCGTAATTCATTATGTGGGCATGGTGTACACCAAGGAGGCATGCTAGGTCGCAAAGGGGGCAGTGATTGGCTTGGACCAACTACTGGGCCCCACATCATGGAATTGTGGATGGGAAAGTACGCCCGGTTGTGCAACAAGGAGTTGATCTCTCATGGGTAAAGTAACGCACCTCTGCAGAGTGTAAGAATTGTAACTTGTTACTCCCTGTTCCGAGAAGGAGCTACGAAAGCGGCAGGAAAGGAACTCCATGAAAGTTCTGGTCAACCTGTGAAGGCTAATGGTCATAGATTTTCATAATAAAATCAATCTTTGAAGAAAGATTTACAAAAATTGCATAGTGCCAAGGACTTATAGTCCGAGGTGGTAGTTAGAGCATCAAACTTCCCACCTTGCATATAATGAACTTGTTGGGTAACGCTGTTACTCATTCTTTCCTTTGATCCCTTTCTTAGACTCTGAGGATCCCGAAGACGTGCCAATGTATGCAACCGAATGCCAAGAAGATGTGTTCTATGAGGAACCTGATCTGTCCGGAGGTGTTGAAGGAGTGGATTACGAAATGCGCTAAGGTGTCGATGATAACGAGTCCAACTAAGTATCCCTAGTTAGTAGTAACCAACGGAGCCGAGCAGCATGAAGTCTATAGAATAAGCTATTGAGCTCAACTCCTAGTCGGAGTTGTTATTTTTAAATTCCGCTGAAACACTTTATATTTTGGTTTGTAAGTTGAATCTTTTGGAAGTCTTGAACTTCCGGTATTGTAATAATAATGTGTGTATTTTTGTAATATGGACCCACAATGTTTCTGTTGTACCATTCTGAGGGATGTGATATTTACGGAACGGTGTTCTGTGGATGTCGTGTCTATGACTATAGTGTACTACACATGCAGTGGTATGCTGGATCAACGCATAGGTATACATAGTTGAACTACAATACAAAGTGTAACAATGTCGAGGTAGTCGATCGTGATGTAGCCGTGGTCGAGGTAGGTATGGTCAGTGTCGTAGTGGTGTGGCCGCCAGTGCTGGAGGCGTAATTGTTTTTGCGTGTTTTGTTGTTGTTGACGAAGCTGCGGTTGTGGACGTTTTGTATCTTGTAGAGGTATCATCGAGGGCGTCTCATGGACGCGGTCATAAGTGAGACAACCGATTTTGCCAAGACCGGAGGAACCCACCAAGCACACAAGGTTTTGGCAGAACCATATGCGCGGTTGTAGGGGCGTCACAATTATGGTGCCGGTTTGTTGATGCAGTCGTCGGGGTCGTGGACACGGCGATGCTGTTGTCGTGCCTTGCAGTTGTACTGTCAGAGGGAATCATAGTTGTATGTCCATCATGTGGACGGGTATAGCGGCGACGGCGGCGATGTGTCGACGAAGATGTTGATGAAGACCACGTAGATGTAGACCTTGGTGATTATCTGTCGGCGATGAAGGAGTAGACGTGTCGGCGATGATCGTCGCTCAAAGGCGTCCCTTGTGGCGGCGGTGATGTCGAAACCTTGATGTCAGAGAAGTCGGTGTAGTAGTGTTCCACACCAGCCTGGCGTGTGAATGATGTTGATGTCGCTTCTCTTTGGATGTGCTCAATAAAGATCTTGATGTAGTCAAACAGCTTGATATCGTGATTTGGGTTGATGTAGTTCCGCTCGATGTAGCGGGTATGTCGATGTACACAGTGCATTGGCGCGCGTGAGGTCGATGGCGTCGGCTTGTTGTCATGGTGCATGGAGTTGATGCAGATTTTCCATGAGCTAGTTCCACAACGCATGTAACAGTATACGAAATACCGTATAGTGCATGGAATAGGAGTCATATCTGTATGCATGTTGGACTGGATGTTGCTGCATGTGGATCCCGTGCGTGGCCTTGCCGCCCTGCTGTTGGATGTAGTTGCCTGTGTCCTCGCGCCCACCGTGTGGCCACGGAAGCTTGATGCGTGTCGCTTGATGCTCATGCTCCCCCGTAGAGCTTGTCGTTGCCGGCCTGGAACCGAGGCTGGTCGCTTGTGCGCGTGTCCCGTAGATCAGATCGCACGCGTGGAAGATGATTTGACATCTGGTAGAGCGTACACGTAGCCTTGGAGACAAAGACGCCGCGTGTGAAGACGTGAGCCGCCGTCGTGTATGGATCTTTTCGGCATTTGGTGGCTAATTGGATCTAATCTACTAAAGAACCGGCTAGATCTTTGATCGAGACCGGGTGCCGCGTTCACAAAGAGTAATCTCTCCGAGGACGGCGTGTTGTGAAAGTGGCGAAAGAAACTAGGATTGACGCCGTAAGACTAACAACTCTGATACTATGTAGAAAATATCAATTCCTATAATATTTTATTGTATTCCATTGAGTCTTTTGAGGGATTATATAAAATTACACGGGAATAGGTAAACACTTGGAGTACAAGTTATAGAGTCCTAATCCATATCTAATCCATATGTAGCCTGTATAGGACACTCTAACACCGAAGAACAACACCGTCGTGGTTTTGAACTTTGTGTCGACACTCGACAGCAGCAGACGATGATAATGGTCTCGATACGGCGGCGCTACCTGTACGCGCTGAAAGATGTGCGTGCGGAGGACATCGACAAAGAGTGCAACAGGACATTTACGTGCATGTAGATAAACAAGCACACACGCACACTGCTGAAACAAAGAGACTCGTGCAAAAAGAGCTAGCTCGTTTGAATAAAAAAGAATGGTCGTATATTACAGCGCGCGCGGTGGCGACCATGTGCATGTGGCCTTAGGCTGGCTTGCGAGTGTGTGTGCAGAGAGAACATGGGCATGTCCGGCCATGTTAGGAAGATCAGGAGAAGGACGTGGCGTCGGTGCATCGGGTACTCGCAGGTCCAAACTGCAGGGCAGAGGCGGGATTCTGGTTTATCTTACGAAACTGAAGTTGTTTTTGAGAGCGCGGACACTGAAAACTATCGATCTTCCACGGAAGGCCCCGAGAGGTAAGAGGCACCATTTTATCAAGGTTTGATGCTCGGGGAAGCTGAAGGTACCAAGATCATCGACGGTTGAAGCGCTGCGACCGAGGTTAACTGTCGAGGATGGAAACTCGACGGGAACAGAGAGAAAACCACGGTTGCTGGCAGAAGAAATGAACTGAAAAAAAATGACAGGAACAACACTGAAGTCGAGCGAACTTTGGAAGATTTTCCTAAGATGATCCTAGCTCCGATTTGAGCG
The DNA here is from genome assembly GCA_916181665.1 of Avena sativa. Classification (NCBI taxonomy): domain Eukaryota; kingdom Viridiplantae; phylum Streptophyta; class Magnoliopsida; order Poales; family Poaceae; genus Avena; species Avena sativa. Next base: position 311,713,584 of record OV702295.1, on the reverse strand, counting down.
TGGTATTCTGCGTTGGAGATCTGATGGCACTGAATTTACAGGAACGTGATGGTCTGCGACAAAAAAACGCCGGGAACAGTCGTAATATAACGAAGAACAGAGGGGGAAAAGATACCACGGGTGTGCGCACTATCGGACAGCGGCGACGAGCGGACGGCCTGCGGCGGCGCTCCGGCGGTGTTAGACGGCACGGGAGAGGAAGGGGATGATACGGGGAGAAGTAGGAGCTCACCAACGGGCCGAAGCGGAGCTCGCTAGATTCGACGGGGACGGCAGCGCAGCAGCAAGGGCGGCGACGGCGAGCTGCAGGTGCGCGGGGACGGCGTGGTGCTGCTGAGGTGCTCCGAGCCATGTCCTCCTTGCTCCGGTACCATATAGAAGCAGAAGGTCGACGTGCAGTTGCTCCTCTTGGCGGTGGCTCCTCGAACGGTGTGTCATAGTGGTGAGGCGATGAAGAGGTGGACATGACCATGGCTAGGGTTTGATGCTGCCGTGGAGAGGAAGAAGAGAGCTTGATCGAGATCTAGATAGAGAGGGGAGGGAGAGAGGATGGTTGAAAAGATGGCCCCGGATGCTTGCTTTTGTGGCCAGGAGGAAAAGATGGGCGAGGCAAGGCTCGCGTGCTCTGCTCAGCCAAGCGGCAAGAAGAGTAACATGGACTCTCGGCGCTGTCCACTGCTACCTATTGTGATCGACAAAGTGCATGGTTCAGATAACTGGGTGGATCGGTTGGACTGGGTTCAGATAGATACAAGGGCTGGCTCAGTTAGGTTTGATCACGTGCACATGGGTTGGTTCGGTGCAAGGCACAAAACCGAAGGTGAGGAGGACAAGAGGCACAACATGTACACTCGGGTTGACCAGATGAGTGATTGCACTAGCCAAGAATACCAAAGAAAGAGAGAGAACACAAATGGCAATATATAGAGGAATAAGGTAGATGATTGAGAGAGAGAGGGTGGTGCTAGTTTTAGGTAGATGGCACACAAGAGTTTAGGAATGGTTGTGGCTCGGTTGTGTTTAGGCTAGAGGTTTGGAGAGGAAGAATGGGTAGGCTGAAGTATTTATATAGTCCAAAAAAGATTAGATGAGACTAGTTTTGGAACAAAACTTTATATAATTTTTTTTGCCTAGTTTTAGTTATATTAAAAATAAGCAAGCCTTTTTTATGTTTATACATGGACCGGCAAATATTACTTGAATTTAAAATAGAAGGGGAAAACACACATGCATGTAGATGGTAGAAAGAGAGTGCTAAGGCACTAGAGTTGGAAATAGTGAATTTAGATAGAGTGATTCACACATGATAATATGGGCATGGGTTAAGAAACAAACAAAAGGAGAACCCATGTGTCATATACGTGGTAGGGATTAGCAAGAGGGTCATATGGACATTAGTGAGACATAAGATAGAGGGAAAAAAGAGATGATGTCTCCAACTCAATTTGGACATTTGTCAAAATAAATTATCAAGACTCAAATAAAAACAACTTAGACATTATGGTTCCATCACACAAGGCACCAACTAAAATATAATAAAGAGAGGGCAAAATAAAGGGAGGCAACCCAAGGCTCAAATTCAAATATCAAGAACCAAATACAAGTGAGGTAATTTAAATGCAATAATTTAATTATATGTTCCATGCAAGGTGGCATGATGAACATGATGGTGATGCATGATGATGCACAAAATAGAACAACACCTGATTTTCTAGTAGTGGTTTTACTCGGGTGCTACAATTTCCTATACATGCAAGGCTACTGAAAACTAAATGCATAAAAAACAATAGCAAATTCATGACAGTGACACTTGCCTTAATCATAGTTCTAGTTCACACAGTCGTCGTAATCACAATAATCGCACTCTGGACAATATATTACGCAAAACAATAATTGCAATCAATCATACAGTAGCACAACACAAGAAAATAGTATGCATGTATTTTAGAAAAGAGTAACAAGTTCAAAAGCTTTTCATAGGATTTTTCTATTAATCAAATAGGCTTAAAATAGGCATTAATGAGTTATGAATACTTTTAGTATTATATAGTCTTATAAAATTTTGGAAACCATGCTACTGGATATTGTTCATATCTTTCATTTGCCATTGGTTTCACCTTAAAATCATTTATAGAATAAAAGTTATAGCCAAAATACTAATTTAAGGGATTTAATCATAGTTAATTATTTTGTATTGTAACAAAATCAAATAATGGTACAGTGACGTAGGTTACAATTTTATGAATCCATAGACATCAATTTTACTAAATTTGGAGTTGTATATATTTTCCTATGAATTATTTACAATTAAGTAGATTTAAATATTCCAGAAATTATTCATTTTGCAAAGTGTACATTTTATTGCAGAATCATGTTCTTCACATTATTCTGAATCCAGGCAGATCTTATTTGCATTTTTCTGTCCAATATTATATTTTCTATGAATTTTACAATGTTAATACAATTTTTGCCTAATTTTCTATTTTCGAAAATTCGAGAGAATATTCTGGGAATAGTATGCGCAACGTTGCAGCTCACGGTTCGACGGTACCTTTTCAGTTAAGTGATATGTTTTCTGGCGTTGGATCATGATCTGACAGCTGGGATCGATTTCTGCCGGTACTCATCGGTGGATATGATGGCGGAAGGCGGCGGCGGCTCAGTGGGTGTTGGTGGAGGCGCTCCTGTAGGTCTTCGACAGCGGTGAAGTGTCCAATGGAACGCGGTGTTCGAGGGCGGCCTTGTGGGTATCCTCGCTTCCTCGGGTAGGGGTGAAGCACGGCTGGGGGACGCGAAGCGTCGATGAAGCTCCGACGTCATTGGAAGGTAGCTCCCGTGCTCCTGCGATGAGGGGAACTAGTCAGGTAGAGGCGGCGGGGAGAGGGAACACGGGTAGGGGTAAAAGGAGGTGGAGGGGCGCTCGAGAACCTCGATTGCGAGTCGTAGTACGTCGGACGGCGGCGGGATCATATGCTTCAGATTGGGGCGGCTAGGGTTGCAGAAAAACAAAAAAAAACGAAGAGGAGGATACGGTGGATTTTTATAGGGTCGATTCCGTGGGGAACATGAAGAATTCCAACCGAATTCGGACGAATTTGTCGAGGATCTGAAGCAGAGTCGGAGACGTGCGCGAGCGGCTTCTCCGCCGGGAGGTGGAAGATTCATGAGGGGGACCCTCCTGTCGGTGTTAAGGTGGAGACTCACATGCGGGCCGAGGTGTAAAAAAAAGAGATAGGAAAGGGAGTGTGGATGCTGTTGGGCAGGTCTGCTGGGCTACTGCGCGCGAGCGGGAGGTAGAGCGCTGGCCAATCGGGCTGGCCTGGGCTGGCTCAGCCGGATGAGTAGGCTTTAGTTTTTTTTCTATTTTCCTTTATTCTTTTGCTTGATTGTTTTGTACCTATTGTTTTAAGACTCAGATTTAAATAATACCAATTTCTGCTGGTTTATAAAATTGATCTGAAAATGTTTAGGACTTTAAGGAAATATAACCAATCTAATAAAAACAAAAGAACCCTAATAGGTAGGGTTTGGGAATTTTAAATAGGATTTTTACCTAGAGGGGTTTTGAAAATGAAAATTTTGCAAGATGCTCACGATGCCTTATGAATGCATAGATGCATTCCATATTTAAATCACTCAAAGAAAAGTCATTTAATGCTTTTTTCTAGATAGGGCGACTTAGGCATTATCAAAAGGGTATATAGTTTTATGTAGTTGGCCTTATATGGCTACTATGCACTATTTCGGAATAGTTTTTAGGGTTTATTTTAATCACTCAATCAAAACACACAATGCTAAAATTTCCAAAACAACATGTTCAATTATAGCATAAAGGAACACAATTTTTAACATCCAATAAAAATGAAGATGTCATGTTATCTTCTCTCTTTTCAAGCAAGGGGTGGAAAGCATCTAGAATGGTTTCAAAAATTGAAGTATAGACTTAAAGAGTCGAATAGGTCAAGTTAGAGTATCACACCAACATAATTTGGGAAATTCATTTTATTCCCTCTCTTTAATCATTTAAGCATGGTTGGATATTTAAAGAATCCAATGGTTGAAAAGAAATGCATTCAAGTTGGATAGTCATGTTAATCCTCTCATATAAGAATGTTTTAAAACCTTGGCTGAGAGAAATTCAACAGGTTCTCAAAAGTTTATTTTCACTCACAAATTTCAACAAAGTCAACAATCAACCAAACTTATTTTATTTATTTCACATTTCAAAACTAGGAAAATTTTGGGATGTGACAGACCATGATGTGGATGACTGGTAACTTCCTTTGCTCTACAAACTTCTATGATTTTGCCAGAGTCATTCATGAGACCTTCAATGGCGTGTCTATTCCTGTTGGGCACCGGATGCATGACACTTCCCTTGGAGATAATAAAAACAAGCTCGCACCTCTCTATGGGAGTAAATGCTCTATTGGGGACTCCAAGGGACTCAAGCCTCTCTACAATCCGATGTTAAGGATCTTTCACCCACACGTTTTCTCCTAGTGCTATAAATGATGACGCTATTCGGTGTGGTCTTGTTAACTTGCTCCATTATGCTCACAAGGTGGTTTGTGCTGGTCCTACTTCATAAGGATTCACTATTGATGTCATGGACTTCATCTTTGAGGAGATGCATCATGCCATACTTTTCATAAAATCTCCTCCATATGCAGCTCTTGTGATGAGGCTCATCAAAAATCAGCCCCATGGTTCACCTCTTGCCCTTCCTCCCAATCTGGAAGAACATGTGTCCAGCTCCTAGGTAGCCATGTGCTAGTGAGGATGAAGAAATATCTAAGGCAGAGCGGGATCCCACTCCTCAAAGGGAAACTAGGAGGAAGAATGCCTCCAATGTTTCTATTCCACCTATCACCGTGAGTATGTCCGGGAAAAGGTAAAGAAGGCATCATTTTGGGAGAAGACGCTTTGTTGCATGAATATGGATATTCGCAAAGAACAATGCGCCTCTTACCAAAGCAGCCGCAGAATTGAGAAGCTCCTTAAGGAAATCAAAGCACAAGCTGAAGAGGAAGGAGAGGAAGGAGAGGGAGAATACAATGATGAGCATGGGGATGAACCGTATCTGGAGTCGGATCGCACTCTCTCCTTTGGTGCATGGAATGCACACCACAACAACCTGGTTGATTGGAAGACCTTCTCAGAGGTCACTTCTGGCTTTGGTTCTCAAGGTACTTCCTCCTCCCGCCCTCATGGAAAAGGCCCCACGACTCCAGGTGGTGATGATGACTATGAGGAGGAAGAGGATGAGGATGAATACGACGACGATTACTATGAGTGACTCCATTAGGGCGCTAGCTCGGTCTTTTCCTTTTTTGGCGTCTCGATGCCAAAGGGGGAGAATATGTCTATTAGGATCATCCGGGATTTTCATGAGCTAGGCATTTGGTTGTTTCGTATTTTCTTATGCCTTTTATCTTAAATTTGCTCCTATGTGTGTGGACATGCTATGCCCGTGTTATTATTGTAATGGTAAAGACCGAAGTGGTAATCTCTCTACTCTATGAGAGCCTTTACCTTCTATTACCTAATATGCTTTGTATGACATGTATATCTTGCTGCACATCATCAGGGAGAGCATAGTTATGTTTCATATGAAGAATTCCATTCAAAACCTCTTGTTGTCATCAAACACCAAAAAGGGGGAGATTGATGTTGGAGATATGCCCTAGAGGCAATAATAAATATAGTTATTATTATATCTTTGTGTTTATGATAAATGTTTATATTCATGCTATAATAGTATTAACAAGGAAACATTAATACTTGTGTGAATTGTAAACTTAAATTGAAGTCCCTAGTATAGCCTCTATACTTCACTAGCTTGTTGGTTAATAGATGATTGTGGTTTCCCTATCATGAACATTGAGATGTTATTAACAACAAGATCATATCGTTAGGAGAATGATATGGTGGACATACTCCTATAGATAAGCGTAGCATAAAGATCAAGTCATTTCAATAGTTCAATTGCTATATGCTTTCTGATACATAGTAACCTAATTCCTTCGACCATGAGATCATGCATATCACCTTTGCCGGATGGATGCTTTGATGTCATCAAACACCACACCGTAACAGGGTGGCTATAAAGGTGGCATTGAGTGTTCGGAAAGTATTGGTTGAAACACATGGATCAAGAGTGGGATTTGTCCATCCATATGACGGATAGATATTCTCTGGGCCCTCTCAGTGAAATGTCATCCAATTAGCTTGCAAGCATGTGACTGGGTCACAAGGGATCACATATCACGGGAACGAGAAAAGAGTACTTATCAGTAACGAGGTTGAACTAGGTATGTAGAGATACCGACGATCATAACCTCGGATAAGTAACATATCGTGAGACAAAGGGAAATTGGTATCGTATGTAAGTGGTTCATTCGATCGCAATGTAATCGTAGAAATATGTGGGAGCCATATGAATTTCCAGATTCCTCTATTGGTTATTGTTCGGAGAAGTGTCTCGATCATGTCCGCATAATTCACGAACCGTAGGGAGACACACTTAAGGATTCGACGTTGTTTGAGTAGTTATGGTATTATGAGAAAGAGACCGAATGTTGTTCGGAGTCTCGGATGGGATCCGGGATATCACGAGGTGATCCGGAATGGTCCGGAGAATAAGATTCATATAAGGAAAGTACCGTTTCGGAGTTGGGGAATGGTTCCGGTGTTTTCATCGGGAACATTCTAGAAAGTCCCGGAATGTCCGGCACTCCGGAGGGGGAAAGGGTACATGAATGTGTCATTATAAGTTGGAATGATTGCATCATGTACTAGGTGTCTTCGCTGCCCAAAATAAAGGATTTATTTAAAACCTAAATTGAAAAGTCAAACGGCCAGTTTGAAAGTCAAACGGCAATTTTGGGAAGTGGGAGGAGAGGAGGAAACCGAGTTGGGGAGGGAGTCCTCCTCCCCAAGCCGGCGCCCCACCAAGCCGAGTTGGGGAGGGACTCCCCTCCCTCCCCTTGGCCGGCCAGCCCCTCCCACCTATATAAGGAGGGGCAGGGCTCCCCTCCTAGTACACAACACTACTTCCTATCCTCTAGATCTAAACCCTAGATCTAAACCCCGGTTTAGAGCTATTTCGGTTTAGAGCCTTCTAATTGGTTTAGAGCCCTCTAATTGGTGTGTCTAATTACTAGACCACTAATAGCCTCTCTCATAAGCTCCACCATACTCGCACCGGCTTAAGGCGAAGCCCTGCGGGATCTCCCCTCTACTTCCGGTACCACGCCGTTGTGCTGCCGGAATCGCGAGGAGAGTGCTACAACCTCCGCTGCCTGCTGGAACAAGGGAGAGGAAGGTCTTCGTCGAGTACCGAACGTGTGACCGACTGCGGGAGCGCTGCCGGAAGGTGACGCTGGAAGGATCGTCTGCGCGATCTTGAGATCGGAAAGAGTACGACTACATCACCCACGAGAATCTGCTCTCGTTAACCGCTTTGGAATCTTCGAGGGTGAGTTCCACTATCAACTCGTTGCTACAATCTAGTAGATAGATCTTGGCTTGTTTGTTTGTATGCGGTAGAAAATTTTTGTTTTCCATGCTACGAACCCCTACAGTGGTATCAGAGCCGTGTCTATATGTAGATCTGTTGCACGAGTAGAACACAATGGTCATTGTGGGCGTTGATGCTTTTATTGTAGATTGCTTTGCGTGTACTTTGCATCTTGCGGTATGTTGGGATGAAGCGGCCCGGGCTAACCTTACATGACATCGTTCATGAGACTTGCTCCACGCTTGACATGCAACTCGTATTGCATAAGTGGCTTTGCGGGTGCCTGTTTCTCCTAGCATAGTAAAGATCCAATTTACAACGGGTAATCAACAATGCTAGTATCAATGTTGTGGTTCTTGTTCGTAGGTTAGAACGACACTTATGGAAAGCCCCAAACCACGTAAAACATGCAAAGAAAGTAGAAGCGTCTAACTTTGTTTTGCAGGGGTGTGCAGTGATGTGATATGGCCATGATTGTGATTATATTTGATGTATGCAATGTTCCTTATTGTAAGTTGGCAACCGGCAGGAGCCATATGGTTGTCTTTAATTTCTGTTAAGACCTGCGTGTCTATTCAAAATAGTTGTAATAGTTGAAGCTGGTGGACGACAACCATGAAGAAGCGTCATTGACCTTGATGCTATACCGGTGATGATGGAGATCATGTTCGTGCTTGAAGATGGAGATCGGAAGCACAAAGAAGAAAGGCCATATCATATCACATATTATGAATTGCATGTGATGTTAATCCTTTATGCATCTTGTATTGCTTAGTAGACGACGGTAGCATTATAAGATGATCCCTCATGCACAAAATTTCAAGTTCTAAAGTGTTCACCCTTAGTATGCACCGTTGCCAAAGCTTGTTGCTTCGAAGCACCACGTGATGATCGGGTGTCTTTGATTCCGCGGGTGAATACAACGTAAGCAAGCCAGATTTGCTTATGCGGTAGCTAAGGTTTGATCTTGACGAGCCTAGCATGTACAGACATGGCCTCAGGAACACGGATCACCGAAAGGTAAAGCATGAGTCATATAGTAGATATGATGAACATGTCGATTGTTCGCCATTGAAACTATATCAACTCTCGTGATGATCGGAGTTGATGTAGTGGATTTGGTTCGTGTGATCACTAAAACAATGTGAGGGATGTTGTTTTGAGTGGGAGTTCACCTAGATTAATTTAATTATTAATTAGAACTCAATTTATCATAAACTAAATCAAAGTGAATTTGCATAGTTGTTGTAGTCATTGGCATCCGTTTACCACCTTGCGCTTAGTTATAATTGAGATGATAGAACTATAGAATTCTGGTTAGTTACTTTACGAACTGGTATCGTATTGTTTTGAAGTGTTAATCTAAAGTTTAAAAGTCCTATTGCAAACTTTCAGTAAGTTCCGGTTACTCCATGAAGTTTAATAATTGGTATTAAATCAAGAGTAACAATTCCAAGTGTTAGTATATAAAGTATCATGTTTGTCTCCATGATTCTTGATATTCAAAGGATTGTCTTAATATCAAGGTTATCTAGGATCTGAAAGAGTTGTTTCAGAAACCATGATGTGTGGAAGATATTGTGATATCTGAAACAAAGTTTTGGTTGCAACATGATAGAGTATAATATGGCAAAAGTCATGTTCTCATATTTGATGAGAATTTGCAAAAGGTTGGAGACACTAGTTATCCTAATCCTCCAAAAGGTTTTGGAGAGCAACATTATACTCGCGATTCACCGTTATAAGCTAAAAGTAGCTTGGTCATGGACGATTCCATGATAAAGGTGAATATTTGATGTAGGTAAAATGTTTACTACACCAATAGATTACTAAAGAAAGGAATTTGAAAGAACACCAAACATTTGATGATGGTGATCTACTTCAAAGTGCAAATCCAAAGACATTGGTATTTAATTATACACGCTTTGGACTATGTGTCATATGTATGACTCCACTATTAATGTTGATAGATTCTTTCAAACAGAAAAGGAAATACTGAAAGAGAATCTCAGAAATATATGGCAGAAAAGAAAAGACTAGAATTGTTCAGTTTAAGTATATAGATGATATACATGTTATGGCTATATTCTTTGCTCATTAAACAATGTGGTTCTTAAGTATTTTATACTGAATTTGTTGGTATGAATCGTCATACGAAACAACACAATTCATGAACTACAATGGCCTAAGTAACTAGCAAAAGAATATGTGATGATGTTCATCAAGAACAAATAAAGGGTTATTGTGTTGCTCGTTAAACATCAAAGCTTGCCTTCAAGATTTGTTTCATCAGGTATTATGAGAACAACAGGGTTGTTCAAATAATTGCCGTAATCCATAAAAGATGGATGATTTACAAATCTCGTTGGAGAAATCACATCCATAAAACTAGTGCTAAAAAAAATGTCGAAAGACAAATTGATTGAAAGATCACTTAGGAAGTGACATCGCAGTTTAAATTATATTGGAAAGAAAACATGAAGAAACTCCATGTGGATGGAATTTTGGAGTCTTTTGATTTTTGATCAAATGACGTTTGTGAAACTTTCCTAGAGAATAATTAAAACTTCGTTCATAGGCCAAAAGGGAACGAAAGACTAGCTTATTGGAACTTGTGCATATTGTTGTACGAACTCCATTATGTGTAGTCAAGAGCGATGGATTTCAACTTCATATGCTTTCTCCGAAAATTTGAGTGAATATATGAATATTTACTTAATAAGGATGAAGTATGAAATATTTGAAAAATTCAAAGATTTCAAGATGAAGTGCAAAATCATTGTAACAAGAATATAAATAGTTTATGATAAGATCATAAAGGAAGATATTTGAGTTACAAGTTTAGCATAATACCTAAGATTTAAGGAATCGTTCCGTGGATTTGCATTTCCCGAAACACCATAAGAGTATGGAGCGTTCGAGATATGTAATTAAAACCTTGTTTGACATGGTAAGATCAAAGGTGTAAAATATAGAACTGCCATTATATTTTAAAGATTAAAAGCTTTAGAGACTACCGCTTTTCCACTAAAAAGAGCTCCATCATAATTCGCTGAAATGACACCATATAAAGTTATGGTTTGGGATAAAACCCAAGTAGTCCTTTCTTAAAACATTGGTATGCTATGCATAAGAAAGATGTGTGCAACCAAAGTCAGATAAACCTGTCTTTGTATAAACATTAAGTATTCCTCCACAAACACCGGAGACAAAAGTGTTTGTCGCTTAGAACGTCAAGTTTCTTTGAGAAGGAATTTTTCGTGAAAAGTTAAAGTGGGAGGACAATAGAACTTTGATAAGGTTAAAAGAACCTTAGCTATATGTGTAGAGTTGCGCAGCACCGAAAAGTGTTCCGGAGGCAGCAATAATGCTCATGGCTCACGTGCCTCAAAGGTTGTGGTCACGGAGGTCTAAGTTTCTATTGAAACAAGTAGGTCGAGTAAACAATCAAATACTAAGATTTGAGGGTTGAATCATTATTTGAGAATAATGAACGGACTACATGCAAAGAAGCGATGATGGGCCCTGACTCCGTCAAATGGCTTGAAGCCATAAAATCCGTGATAGTTCCATACACGAGAAATCAAGTTTTGAACTTGAAGGACCCTCGAGAAAGGTGTAAGACCTTACAGTTGTGTTTGGATCTATAAAGAAGTAGACATGGATGTTTCACATCTATGAAATAGTCGACATGTTGGGAAAGAGTTCACAACAATGTTCAAAGATTGACTATGACAAGATTTGATCTTTCATAGCGATATTTAGTCTATACGGATTAATATAGCAACCACTACATATAATTTTGTTATGTGGTAGTTGAATAAACAAAACAAGTTCTTCTAATAGAATTGTTACCTAGGACGTGTGCATGACATGGTCCAAAGGGTTTTGTTAATTCAAAGGATGCTGAATGCATATGCAAACTTCAATGGTTGAAGTAAGCATAGCGGAGTTGGAATCTTCACTATGATGAAACTGTTAAAAGAGTTTAATTTCATCGGAGACAATGAAGATGCTTGCATTTGCAAGAAATTAAGTGGGAGCGCTAAAAACATATTTCTAATACATTATGTGGAGGACATATTGTTGATTAGAAATGATGTATCTTTTATTGACACATATTAAGAATTTCATCCTGATGAAAGACTTAGGCAAAACCCAAATATTTGGCATCAATAGATGCTAATATGGTTGTGCCAGAAGTACATAAACGAGATATTGAATGAGTTCAATATAGAAACTACAAGAAAAGGTTCTTGTCGCACAGAAAGGATTGAAAGAGTTCAATGTTGATATATTCAAGTGTATTGACATTTGGTAAGTGAAACAAAGATTCAAGTATAGATTGATACTTGATGTATGAAATCACAAAGAGTGTTTATATCAATCATACTGTGGTATGTACAAATCCAGATATGTCCTATGCTCTAAAAGTTATGAGCATATACCAGAATGATTCATAAGATGATCATTGGACGATAGTAAGGATATTCTTATGATCTTTTTGGAAGAACTAAGAGTATATTATTTGTAGAAGTGACAAATAGATGGTTAGTTCATTGTAAAAGTACTACATTGATACTAGTTTTGTCACAGAGTACAAATTAAGTTTATCTCAATCTAAATTAAGGGTGGCACAATATAATGGAAAGTGAGTTCCATAATGGATTTGGATGAGTTCCAAAGTTAAGACATTGTGACAGATACTACAACAAAAGGCTAAGTGTATGACTGCTATGTTAGCAGCAAAAGAGGGCATTTGTGTCAAGTAGTTTGTTATCAAACTAGGTGTAGTTCACAGCGGGATAATACTATGAAGATATATTGTGCGACAATATTATCAACATGTTTTAACCCCAAAGAACTAAAGGTCACACCGAAAGACCATTTACAAAGCCATCTCATTAGAGAATGAGTGATGCGTAGAGACGCAAAGACATGCAATTACACACGGACCTGGAAGTGTCAGATCCGGAGATCAGTTGACCACTAGCAATCGTGTACATGCAACACCGGAAAGCCATAGGTGTTGAATACACAAAGGTTTGAAACTAGATTATTGACTCTAGTGCAAGTGGGAGACTGTTGGAGATATGCCCTAGAGGCAATAATAAATATAGTTATTATTATATCTTTGTGTTTATGATAAATGTTTATATTCATGCTATAATAGTATTAACAAGGAAACATTAATACTTGTGTGAATTGTAAACTTAAATTGAAGTCCCTAGTATAGCCTCTATACTTCACTAGCTTGTTGGTTAATAGATGATTGTGGTTTCCCTATCATGAACATTGAGATGTTATTAACAACAAGATCATATCGTTAGGAGAATGATATGGTGGACATACTCCTATAGATAAGCGTAGCATAAAGATCAAGTCATTTCAATAGTTCAATTGCTATATGCTTTCTGATACATAGTAACCTAATTCCTTCGACCATGAGATCATGCATATCACCTTTGCCGGATGGATGCTTTGATGTCATCAAACACCACACCGTAACAGGGTGGCTATAAAGGTGGCATTGAGTGTTCGGAAAGTATTGGTTGAAACACATGGATCAAGAGTGGGATTTGTCCATCCATATGACGGATAGATATTCTCTGGGCCCTCTCGGTGAAATGTCATCCAATTAGCTTGCAAGCATGTGACTGGGTCACAAGGGATCACATATCACGGGAACGAGAAAAGAGTACTTATCAGTAACGAGGTTGAACTAGGTATGTAGAGATACCGACGATCATAACCTCGGATAAGTAACATATCGTGAGACAAAGGGAAATTGGTATCGTATGTAAGTGGTTCATTCGATCGCAATGTAATCGTAGAAATATGTGGGAGCCATATGAATTTCCAGATTCCTCTATTGGTTATTGTTCGGAGAAGTGTCTCGATCATGTCCGCATAATTCACGAACCGTAGGGAGACACACTTAAGGATTCGACGTTGTTTGAGTAGTTATGGTATTATGAGAAAGAGACCGAATGTTGTTCGGAGTCTCGGATGGGATCCGGGATATCACGAGGTGATCCGGAATGGTCCGGAGAATAAGATTCATATAAGGAAAGTACCGTTTCGGAGTTGGGGAATGGTTCCGGTGTTTTCATCGGGAACATTCTAGAAAGTCCCGGAATGTCCGGCACTCCGGAGGGGGAAAGGGTACATGAATGTGTCATTATAAGTTGGAATGATTGCATCATGTACTAGGTGTCTTCGCTGCCCAAAATAAAGGATTTATTTAAAACCTAAATTGAAAAGTCAAACGGCCAGTTTGAAAGTCAAACGGCAATTTTGGGAAGTGGGAGGAGAGGAGGAAACCGAGTTGGGGAGGGAGTCCTCCTCCCCAAGCCGGCGCCCCACCAAGCCGAGTTGGGGAGGGACTCCCCTCCCTCCCCTTGGCCGGCCAGCCCCTCCCACCTATATAAGGAGGGGCAGGGCTCCCCTCCTAGTACACAACACTACTTCCTATCCTCTAGATCTAAACCCTAGATCTAAACCCCGGTTTAGAGCTATTTCGGTTTAGAGCCTTCTAATTGGTTTAGAGCCCTCTAATTGGTGTGTCTAATTACTAGACCACTAATAGCCTCTCTCATAAGCTCCACCATACTCGCACCGGCTTAAGGCGAAGCCCTGCGGGATCTCCCCTCTACTTCCGGTACCACGCCGTTGTGCTGCCGGAATCGCGAGGAGAGTGCTACAACCTCCGCTGCCTGCTGGAACAAGGGAGAGGAAGGTCTTCGTCGAGTACCGAACGTGTGACCGACTGCGGGAGCGCTGCCGGAAGGTGACGCTGGAAGGATCGTCTGCGCGATCTTGAGATCGGAAAGAGTACGACTACATCACCCACGAGAATCTGCTCTCGTTAACCGCTTTGGAATCTTCGAGGGTGAGTTCCACTATCAACTCGTTGCTACAATCTAGTAGATAGATCTTGGCTTGTTTGTTTGTATGCGGTAGAAAATTTTTGTTTTCCATGCTACGAACCCCTACAATTGAAAGGACATTTATTGTCTTAATTAGTTTTGGTGTTCGTTAACAACTTGAGGGTAATTTTATAGTGTGCTAATGGTGCCGGGTTAATCTACTGAAAAGTGAAAAGTCCGCGACATATTGGAAATATCCCTAGCTAAAACAAAAGATTCATTGAAAGTCTAGACCAGAATCTCCGGTGTTCCAAGACCGCAGTTTCCGGTGTCACCGGAGTTTCGGCACAAATATTCGGTGCGGATCAAAGAAGATGACCAGGGATAGTCTGAATATGGGTCTGAAGACAAGCTAGATATTGGCTGGAATCTCCAGTGTATAGTTGATGGGGATATGCCTACCGGGGTATACCCAGCATGACGTTTCCTATTGGCCCAAGCTGCCAGCGAGTGGGCCCGCAGGATGGCGACTGGAACGAGACTTGGTGAGGACCCAGGCGACTGGAAGCTGGAGGCCTAGAAGCGTATCTAGGCCCAGTTGGACTACGTCAAGAACCCTTTGAATCCTTAACCAATTCGGTTGTAGATCTGTAAACCCTAGCGAGGTGAGCCTATATAAACCTCCCTAGGGTACGCATAGAGGGCACGTTCCATAATACACCCCAGCGACTCGCCGCCTAGTCGTCGAGCTCGCCCTTGTACTCTCTCCATAATACAATCTAGCAGGAGTAGGTCTTTACCCTCCGGGGGGACGAACCTGGGTAAAATCCTGTGTCTCCACCCTCATCTCACACCGCAGATGGCTGGCCTCCCTTGCCCTTCGTTCTACTACTCGCTGGCGATTGCAACATCTGCCGTGGCCATTACCACGATAGTGGCGCCCACCGTGGGGCCTGGTCGGTTAGGCCGGTGTTTTGCGGCGAGATCCAATCTGCCCATCAACGAGACGATCGCCACCGCCCGCATGATTGTGATCGGCGAGATCCTCCAGATCTTGCCGAGCAGCTACGTCCCGGCGGCACGCCCCATCACACACAGCGTGATCATGACGGTTGACACGATCAGCCTCTTCGTCAGCTTCATCGACATCATAGCCTCGGAGGACTCGGCTCGCATCCGTGAGTCGCCACCACGCGACCGGCTCTCTAAGAGTCACGTTCGCACCATCCACCGCCTTGACTCCGAGTACGACTCGGCCAATAGCAACGTGGCTGAAACAGCCATGGCTGCGAACGACGCGGCCCTCAACGATGACGTCGACTCGGCGACCCCGGCATTGGCCACCAGATCCATCGTCACCGCGTCACCCGCGGGCTCCATCACGCAGGTCTCCAACGTGGGAGACTTCGAGGATCCCTCCATTCTTGGGATCTTCGACTTCGATTCCGGATCAGAGAACTCCGGCGATCTCCACGTCGGATTGGGCCGCAATGTCACGGCCTACATGGCGAATGGCGCGGATGCCCCGCCAGACCTCTTCTCCACGCCGATCCTGCAGACCGCGACGGCAGCGGAGGTCGAGGAACTCTGCTTGCGACTGGAGGAGGCGGTCCGCAAGGAACAAGCCGAGCGCGAAAAATTCCACCTCGAGCAGGTGATAGCGTAGGAGCTTTCGCGCTACCACCAACTCTGCATCAGGTCACGCCTGAACCCTACCGTTCAGGGCCGCGCCCTGAACTTCGACGATGAGAATCACCCGGCTCACATAGCCGAGCGCGCGATCTGCGAAAGCGCGCCGCCAGGGGGAAGTTCTCGGCCACCACCAGGGGTGACGGCTAATGGCGCCCCACCACCACCACCCGTCCGCACGCCCCCAGGGATCAGCCGAGAATCCTGGTCTCCTTGCGGGAACGAGACGCGAATGGCCTCCCGCTGTTCTCCACCCCGATGGATAACGTCGTCGCGAGCCGATCCGCGGTCGACAACATCACCGTGACCAAGGAAGGCACCCTGCAGATCCAGTATGCAAGGATCTACTCACCAAGGCAGTCGAGCAAAAAAATGCGGGTGCCGACTCACAGGGTCGCATGTACTCACGTTCGTCAGGCAGCAAGGCGGCCTCGAGCGGCCTCCCAATGGTGGCAAACACCCTTAACTGCCCACCACCCGAGCCCCTGCAGCTCCAACATCGACCCGCACACGTGGCACTCTCCACCAACGACCCGCGACCGGCGAACAACTTCGTCGCCGTCAACGGGCAACCAGTCGACGCGCGCACCCACATCATCAACAACCAGAGCTGGCACGCACGCCAGCCTAATGACTTGAGGCATACCCTCACCAACCGCCGCGACGGCGAACCAAGGGGGTCGCTGAGCCGAGTCGGACCCCAGTGCTTCGGACCAATGATCCGAGGTGAAAGATACCCGACGAACTTCAAGGCATCGAAGGAGATCTAGAAGTATGATCCCTCGTACGACCCGTCCGTGTGGCTGGACACCTACCTCATGGCGATGGGAATCGCCGGCCACACCGACCTGCTTGCCGCTCGCTACCTCCCCCTGATGATGGAGGGAGCGTGCCGACAATGGATCAACACCCTCCCCGCGGACAGCATCGACTCCTGGGAGGAAATGCGATGCCTTTGTCAGGCACTTCGAGGGCTCCTACACCCGCGCCACCACCATCGAGGACCTGGAGCGATGCGTCCAGGGACCCCACGAGTCGACCCGCAGTTGGGTCCAAAGGTGGCAAGACCTATGGTACAACACGGCCGGAATCCACCCGGACACCGTGATCCACTGCTTCAAGACCTCGTGCCGCTATGAGCCCCTGGTTACCAAACTCAACCGGGTGTACAAAACACTCGACAACATACCGGAACTCCTCGAGATCGCCAAGAGGTACACGGAGGAGGACCCAAACCAAGAAACCGACGATGAGTCGGGAGGGAATCGCCGCACGAGCGGCCACGACAACGGGAGACGACCCGAGATATGATACAGCAACACTCGCCTCACCGGCAAGCGTCGAGGGGACGGGCGAGTCGACTTCGTAGCCAACGCCGGGTACGCCCCATGCGAGCCCAAAAGCTTTCACCGCGATGGAGGCCAACGCCGCGACGGTGGCGACTACAAGGCGTAGCCGAGGTTAGACCCTGCGGCTCTCCTCAACCAGCCATGTGTGTTCCACATCAGGGAGGGGAAACCTGCCACACACATGACCGCCGACTGCCACTCCTTGAGGGAGATCGAGAAGGCACGGAGCACAAGGGAAGACCCCGACAACCACCCGATAAACGGCGGCAAATTTAGCAACGACGCCGGCTCGCTCCACACCTTCACCAGCTTCAACACGAAGCGCGAGAAGAAGGTCATCACCCGCGCTGTCGCCGTCAACGCGGTGTCCCAGATCGACATCCCCCAGTTCCTCAACTGGTCCGAGCAACCAATCACCTGGAGCCACGAGGAACATTCGCCACAGATCGAATATCCGTGCCGAGTCACCTTGGTGGTCAAGCCCAAGGTGAGAGACTATTGGCTCCCCAAGACGCTGATGGACGGCGACAGCTCCATCAACATTCTGTAACTAGACACATTCAGGCGACTGCGGCTCCCGCAGTCGATGATCGAGACGACGTACAACACCTTCCACGACATCGTCCTCGGTCAGAAGGCGTACCCTATCGGCAAGGTGACGTTGCCAGTCACCTTCGGCACACCAGCGAACTTCCGCACCGAGGGGATCGTCTTCGAGATGGTACCGTTTAACAACCCCTACCACTGCATCCTGGGATGTCAGGCGTTCGCCAAATTCATGGCAGCGCCCCACTACGCGTACACCGCGATGAAGCTCCCCGGGCTGTGCGGCATCATCACTGTCCATGGCGACCCCGACATGGCCACAGAGTGCAAGGCCAAAGGCACCAAGCTCACCGACCCTATCATAGCGGCAGATGCCAACCATGTAGAGGAGCTCACCAAGTACGCGAGCGGGGTCAACAATGACAACACCACCATACTCCAGAAGCCCAACTCGGAGGGTGGCAGCTCCACCGCCTTCGAGGCAATGACACACACTCGCACCGTCGAGCTGGTCCCAGGCGACTCCAGCCAGACGGTGAAGATTTGGACGGGCATGAGCCCAGCATAGGAAGGCACGCTTATCGAGTTCCTACGTGAGAATCACGACATCTTCGCATGGAAGCCATCCGACATGCCTGGTGTCCCGAGGGAACTCGCTGAGCACAAACTCAACACCGACCCCAAAGCATGACCCGTCAAGCAGTCGCTGCGGCCCTTCAATGAAGAGCGCCGTCGAGCAATCGCCGAGGAGGTGCAGCGTCTACTCGCCGCAGGTTTCATCCGGCCAATCAAATACTCCAAGTGGCTGGCAAACCTAGTCCTGTTCGAGAAGAAAAACGGGACCTGGAGAATGTGTATCGATTACACAAACCTCAACATCGCCTGCCCGAAGGAGCAATTCGTCCTCCCGCGGATCGACCAAATCATCGATTCAACCGCAGGCTCGGAGTCGCTATGCTTCCTAGATGCCTACTCTGGGTACAACCAGATCAAAATGGCAGTCGAGGACGAGGAGAAGACGGTGTTCATCACGCCATTCGGAGCCTTCTGCTACACCGCCATGACCTTCGGCCTTAAGAACGCCGGGGCAACCTACTAGAGGTGCATGCAGGAGTGACTTGCGAGCCAAATCGGCCGCAATATCCACGTCTACATCGACGACGGGGTGGTAAAATCCACTCGCTAGAGCGACCTACTCGCCAACCTGGCAGTAATCTTCACCAACCTGCGGAGGTACAAAATAAAGCTAAACCCAGGAAAGTGCACCTTCAGTGTACCTACTGGACAGCTTCTGGGGTACGTCGTCTCCAAGCGCGGGATCGAGGCGAACCCCGCCAAGATCAACAAGATCGACCTACTCGGCATACCCGAGTGCCTGCGCGATGTCCAGAAGTTGGCCAGGCGAGTCGCGGCTCTCAGTCGCTTCATCCCCCGGCTACGCGAGAAGGCGATGCCTCTCTACTGCCTAATGCGCAAGAACCCCACCTTCCAGTGGGACAAGGAGGCAGACGACGCGCTCCACGCTCTCAAGGAGGTGCTACTCGCGGCACCACTACTCGCTGCCCCCATCAACAAGGAGCCCATGCTCGTCTACGTCGCGGCTTCTAAGCGAGTCGTCAGCGTCGTCAGGGTCGTCAAACGACTAGAGGAGGGCAAGGAGCGCCCGATACAGTGACCCGTATACTACATCAGCGAAGTCCTCACCGAGTCACGCCAGTGCTACCCGCAGTACCAAAAATTGGTATATGCGGTCTTCAGAGCCCAGCGGCGACTGCCGCACTACTTCCAGGACATCATCCGCAACCGTGAGGCGACCGGGCGAGTTGCCAAGTGGGCCGTCAAGATCGGAGTCCACAACATCAGGTATGAGCCGTGCAAGGCGATCAAGTCGCAGGATCTCGCAGATTTCTAGGCCGACTGGGAGGAGGCCCAGCAGCCAGAGAAACTGCCGTACCTCCATTACTGGAGCCTACACTTCGATGGATCCAAGAATGCGGATGGCGCAGGGGCAGGGATCATACTCATATCTTCAAAGGGCGACAAGCTACGCTACATCCTGTACCTCGACTTCACCCCCTGCACCAACAACATGGCCGAGAACGAGGCGCTACTCCACGGCATGCGAGCAGCCAAGGAGATGAACATCAATCACTTGTGCTGCTATGGTGACTCCGACCTCGTCGCCGGGCAAGTCGCCAACACCTGTGATGCAGTCTCCCCTACCATGGCGGCATACCGCCAAGCAGTGAACCAGCTGGGAGGCCACTTCGCGGGCTACTCCGTCGAGTGGATCGACAGGCGGAAGAACGAGGAGGCCGACGCACTCTCCCGCATTGGCTCGGCTCGACTCGCGCCACCCGCCGGCGTCTTCCTCGACACCATCACCAAGCCTTCCGTCTGTCCCTCGAGGGAGATCGACATCAGAACTCCGCTGCAACCAGACGCAGCCCTGGTCGTATTGATCACCGAACCAAGCGACTGGACCGCGTCATACGTCGCCTACCTGGAGGGAGGCATCCTACCCACTGACGAGACGGAGGCACGGATGATAGCACGCCGCTGCAAATCCTTCGTCATCATCAACGGCGAGCTCCACAAGCACAGCGTGACCGGCGTGTTCCAATGCTGCGTCCAACCCGCAGAAGGACGCAAGATCCTCCAGGACATCCATGCTGGCGACTGCGGCCACCACGCTGGCGCCTGCTCCCTAGTCGCCAAGGCCATGCGACATGGCTTCTACTGGCTCACCGCACACGCCGACGCGGTTGACATTGTCCAACGCTGTGTCGGGTGTCAGAAGTACGCCAATCAGACTCACGTACCGAGCTCGACGCTCAAGACCATCCCCATCACCTGGCCATTCACCGTATGGGGCATGGACATGGTAGGCCCCTTCAAGAAGGCCCCCTCTGGCTTCACCAACCTCCTAGTCGCGGTCTACAAATTCACAAAGTGGGTGGAGGCCAAGCCAGTCCGCAAGTGCGACCGGAAAACCGCTACAAAGTTCTTACGCGAGCTCATTTATCGCTACGGGTTCCCGAACAGCATCATCACGGACAATGGCACCAACTTCGCCAAAGGAGCCATGACCGAATTCTGCGAGGAGCACA
The DNA here is from genome assembly GCA_916181665.1 of Avena sativa. NCBI lineage: Eukaryota > Viridiplantae > Streptophyta > Magnoliopsida > Poales > Poaceae > Avena > Avena sativa. The sequence goes on along the minus strand of OV702295.1, from coordinate 311,692,499 downwards.
ACATACGACTCGACCTCGCCTCAGTCGCCCACCCAGAGTCCAACAGCTAGGAGGAACGCGCCAACCAGAGCATCCTCCATGGCCTGAAGCCACGACTACAAGTTCCACTCGAGCGAACCCCTGGGTGCTGGGTCGAAGAGCTCCCCTTCGTCATCTGGGGCATCCGCACCTCCATCAACAGGTCGACGGGGTTCAGCCCTTTCTTCATGGTGTACGGCGTCGAGGCCGTCATGCCAACTGACCTCGAGCATGATTTGCCTCGGGTGGTCAACTACTCGGAGAACGACAACGAGCTCGCACGCCAAGATAGAGTCAACCAGCTCGACGAAGAACGCGACCTATCTCACTCCCACACCGCCATTTACCAGCAAGGGCTCCGCCGCTACCATAGCCGGTGAGTACGGACCCACACCTTCCAGGAAGGCGACCTGGTACTGCGCCTGATCCAGGACAAGAAGGGCATGCACAAACTCCCCCCTTGGGAGGGACCATTCGCCATCGGGCGAGTCCTAGGCAACGACGCCTACTACCTCGTCGACGTCCGAGGCGACGGAAAACTCGATGTCAAGCGGCCGTGGAATGTAAACCTCCTACGGAAGTTCTATTCCTAGACTTCCAAACATGTACCTCCTGCCCGCTATGAAATAAAGAAGATCGATTCGCACAACGCATGTCCACTCTCCGTACCTTGTGCCACTCGCACTCGTAATAACAGCGCTATGTTACTCGCAGAAGTCAACCTTTGGTGACGCGACCCGCACGACCAAGTAGTGCGATACGAGGGCACTGGAAAACTTCAGGCCTCGTACCGTCCATAGAAAAAGCCAACCCGGAGCCCCATTGGAGTCGCCTCGCTCGACTGGCTTCCCGAGCCAACACAACTACATTCGCTTCCCACAGCGACCCAGTCCTCCACATCCTCGGCGCAACGACTCGAACGGCAAAGTACTACGCTCAGGGACTGACGCCAGCCCAAAGAGAAACGGCTAGGAAAAAATGCCAAGTATGAGAGCGCGCCCTGGACTCGCCACGCGAGTAGTCCTACGGATCAGGTGGAGTGACGCGCCTAACACAACACGCCTGGTCCTCACCTACCTCGGGCATGCGACTAGGACAACCAAGTACCATGCTCGGGGACTCGGCGACCCGACCCTGTTCGCGTTCGGGAAAACGGCCAAGTATAGAGCGCCCCTTGGAGTCGCCGTGTGACTGGCTTTCCGAGCCATGGCGAGTCGACCTTAACTCACTAACAGTTCAAACAACACATAAAAACGAGGTTAACCCCATAAAAAGGGCGGACATGCTCAGGGACTCGCACAACCAACAACCAAACTAGAAAAAGAATGACAAAAGAACCCTTGCATTTCTTCAAAGCAGCAAAATTTGTTTGCTTACAATGATAATTACATATTCATCCTAAGCTAACGCCGATTGGCAAACTACTCTATTCTACAGGCTTCGACAAGGAGGCGCCACCATCCTTGCGACAACGGATAAAGGGAACCAATGGATTCGATGGGTACGTCATGAGCTCACCCGCACGAAACGACTGCTCCACCTTGAAGTCGCGGTGTGCCGGCTCGGGGTCGTTCGGGGCGACGGCCATTTCCTGGTAAGGAATGAGGTCGCCCATCGCCCACACCGGGTCGGCGTACACCGCAGCCCGCTCCGTCAGCTTAAGCACCTCGGCGATCTCGACTGAGCCCGTCGACGAAGGTACCCGCTCGTGACATCGTCAAGGTTGAAGTCGTCGGGAAAATGCGCGAGCCCAAGGCTCAGCACAGTCGCCGCTCCACAACGGAAAGCCGGCCGCGTCATGAACTCCACAACCGCCGGGGCCTTCTCGAGATAGCGCCAAACTTCGACGAGGTTGCTGGGGATCACCTCCTTGGGCGAGATATCCTGAAGATACGCTCAGAGGCAGGTCGCTGACAGCGCGGCAGAATCAACCAGAGTGGTGACGCATTGCCTCACATCGTACGACTGTGCTTCTTCGGCATTATCAGTAATCATGCGTGCAACACACAAGCAAATAGTAAGGGAAGTACCCGCAAAACAATGCGGTTCGCGCGCTCGGGGATTTGCAGAAGGAAAACTCACCAATCAATGGGTGATAGAGTTCCATGATGAACTTTTCAAGAGCATAGAGGTCATTCTGTAGCCCGGCGACGAGCGCGTCCGACACCTTCCGCTCCTCAGCAGCAGAAGCAACGACCGCCTTGGCCCGTCCATCCGCCGAGCTTGCCTCCGCCTTCGCCTCCGCCTTCGCCTCCTTGAGCTCACGCTCCAGTTCGGCGATTCGCTGCTCCGCGGTGCTCAAGGACGACTGGGCAGCCATCAACTCACTCGCCGGAACGAGGCCCTGGTGAGCCTCCTTCACCATAGCCGCGCTATCCTCTGCTTCAACAACAAAACGATTACAAACATAACAAGTTTATGACCAACGCCAAGCATGACGAACACTCACCCGCATTCGCTCAAAGCTGCTCGTTCATGTCCTGAACAGCGAGGAGCTCCTTCTCCATGTGATGCTTGACAGCAAGCCGCTCTGCCAACTCGCGCTGCAGGCCCTGTGCAACAATGAAAGCGTCAAGAACAAAAAATTCCTAAGTGCCTAGCCGCTGAAATTCAGCGACTAGCCACTCGGGGACTGGACGAAAAAAATTCCTAGGTGCCTAGCCGCTGAAATTCAGCGACTAGCCACTTGAGGACTGGACGATGAAAATTCCTAAGTGCCTAGCCGCTGAAATTCAGCGACTAGCCAATCGGGGACCGGACGAAAAAAATTCCTAAGTGCCTAGCCGCTGAAATTCAGCGACTAGCCACTCGGGGACTGGACGACGAAAATTCCTAAGTGCCTAGTCGCTGAAATTCAGCGACTAGCCACTCGGGGACTGGAGGACAAAAATTCCTAAGTGCCTAGCAGCTGAAATTCAGCGACTAGACACTCGGGGACTAGATGGCGAAAAAAATAAGAATCCAACCACTGAAATTCAGTGGCCTGATCCTCGAGGACTGGACATACCTGGATGGCGGCACCTAGCATGCCCTGAAGTTCCATTGCGTCCACCGACGAGAGCACGAATGGAGTATGCCCGCGGCGCTGTTCGACCTCTATATCGATGGCCCCAAGAAATTGGCTCGACGGCACCGAAGCACTCGCCGTGGCGGCCCTCGCTACAAAGCGAGGAACGTCGCCATCGCGCCTCCTGCACCACGCGAATGCGGGCCGGTCGCCTCAACTGAGGCCGTGGGGCCTACCCGCTGCGACTCCGCGTCTTCCATGGCCCTCGGAGCTACACCCACCACAATCGGAGTTTCGCTTAGGGCAACTGCTGGCTCGCCCGAGATTGTGACGACCTCGTCGCCTTTTGCTCTCTTGGCGCCTTCAGCGGGCGCCTCAACCTCGTCGCCCTTCCTCTTCTTCGAGGGGTCAGCTAGTGCCTTCGTGGCACCCGAGGGAACCTTGGCCACCGAAGGGTGACCTACCTTCTTCACTCCAGTCCTGTGCAACAATTTCGTCAGTAGACTCGCCAGTCGAACATACATCAAGCAGACAAATGAAAGGATTGAGAAACACTCACTTGGCAACTGGGATAAATCGTAGGCCAGTACGAATACTGGCCGGCTTCTCTAGCTCTGGCCCTAGTTTCCAACTGAGACCCGCCTCGAAAACGCTTTGCGCCCAAGACACCGACGGCTTCTTCAAGGACGGGGCCGCGACAGGAGGTTCAGTGGAGATCGCCACATGAGCTCCTCTCGGCGGTGAGGCCCCTGCGGCTGGAGCGGCCACCAGCCCGATAACTAGGACGAACGGCAGCGGTAACGATGCCAACGACACCTTGTCTTCCGTGACGGTCGCACCAGTCGCCGTGATCGCATGCGCCGCTGCTTCTTCGGCTGTGCTGGTAGCATCAGAGCTACTCGCAGACCGAGGCGGAGACACCGGCTTAGCCGGCTTCGTCTTCTTTTTTGGTGGCGGCGTCTTCTTCTTATTCGATGGTGTGGCTTCATGCTGCGAGGTGTGCTCGGGGAGCTCGTCGTCGTCGTGGGCCTCGAGGCTCTTGCTGGCCTCGAGCTCGCGTTGATGTTGCCCACGGGTCTTGTGAACCGTGGGTGCAGCGACCTCCACGGCTTCGTCGTTGTCGTCATCATCATCATCACCGCCCCGTCACTTCTGGCATCGCCCTTATCAGGCAAAGACTCTCTCGTCTTCGTTGGACGAGTTCGAGTTCTCGTCATCTGTGGGTGGAAGCCAACCTTCCACCACTTGGAATAGCTACAAAAACCAAGCAAAATTAACATGAACGCGAATGCAAAACTGCGACTGCGAGTGCATGGGAAATAAAAGAACTCACCGTTGGCGCTTCGCGGTGTAAGGTGCGACCCCGGCCTTTGCATCAAGATACACTGGCAGGGTGATCTTCTTCAGGGCCAAGGTGTAGTCGTTGAGTCTCCACTCAGCATGGCAGGACTTCGTCGGGTCATCCTTGCCTGTGTACTCGTACATATAGTGGGCTCGGCTAGCCAGAGGCACGAGCCGTCGCCCGAGCCAGCAGTTGTAAAGGTTGATGGTTTGGAGGCCCTTCTTGTTCAGGTTGCGGATGGTCTACAACATCTCATCGACGACCATTTGCTGATCCAGCGGAAGCTTGGTGACTTGGAGCCGACGCGGCTCGGGCCGGTCGGCGGAGTACGTCGGAAGAGCCACCTCGTCGCCCGACGGCGACTCGTTCACGTAGAACCAGCTCTTCTTCCATTCATTCGCTGCTTTGGCGGGCAGCATCGGATCAAAGAAGGACACCTTCGACTTCAGCTGAAAGGTCAGGCCACCCGCGGCTAGCATCGGGCCGCCCGCCTCTTCGTGGCTGATCCTCCCATGGAATAGATCTTGCCATAGAGGGAAGTATGGCCGACAGCCCAGGTAGCACTCGCAGAACGCCACGAAGATGACGAGCTTCTCGATGCTGTGCGGCCCTAGGTCTGACGGTTGGATGTCGTAGTAGGCATAGAAGCGGCGGAAGAAGAGGGAGGTGGGGAATCCGAGGCCCCGCTCCAGATGCCTGGTGAAGCAGACAAATTCCCCCTCACGCGGATTTGGGATCACCTCTCCGGCCGCGGGGATGCGCCATCTCCCGGCGCGGAGGATCCCTGCCTCCTCGAACGACTTCAGCAGCGCCTTCGTGCACTTGGATCTGTCCCATGGTTCCACTAGAGGGGCCATCGATTGAGGGATCTGGGATGTGAATCGCTCTGGGTCACTCTGGTCGCTACGCGGAATGGAGAATTGAGAATGCAGAAGATCGGAGGAAGTGAGGGAAGTGTTTTCCCCTCGCCCGTGACTCTCCTTATATAGCGGTTGTTACCCGCCATTTTCGGGGAGCCGTTACCACGCGGTAATTACGCTGATATTACCGTTGGATTACCCAACGGCTAGTTTGACTAGCGCTGACAGTCAAACTTCATCCACTCGACTCGCTGTCTTCAGCGACTTGACGATTCGCCGACCTGATCACTATAACAGTGACTTAACTATTCGCCGACCTGTTCGCCAAGCTGCGATCTGATTAGTCGCCGTTATTGCGACTAAAATGACTAGTTCTTGAAGGGTTTCGCAACATAGTAAATCAAAAAATTTCTATGGATGTGAACAACAAAGCCAAGATCTAATCTAGGAGATGCAATCCACGAGAGAGATAGATGAGATCTTCATACCCTTGAAGAAATCGCACAGCAGAAACGTTCAACAGAACATGGTTGATGTAGTCGTACTAGCCGTCTCCTCCTCGCGATCCGATCCGATCCTACGCCGCAAGTGGCAGCGCCTCCGAGAGATGCACACGTACGGTGCCGTGATGTCTCCTCCTTCCTTGGTCCAGCAATTGGGGTGGAGAGATGGATTGGATCTGCAGCACGACGACGTGGTGCTATGGTGGAGAGTTTCTGCGGCAGGGCTTTGCCTACGCGCAGTCGGGAGGGTGAGAGAGGTGGAGGGAAGCAGGACGGCGGCTAGGGTTGGAGGAGTGGGAGGGGGAGGGTGCACCCCTTCCCTCTTTATATAGGGGCTAGCCGAACCCCTTGGCCCCTCCTCCAAGCCCTAGGGCGGCGGCCCCAAGGGTTGGAGTGGGGGGCAAGTTTCCCCCCTCCTTCTAGAAGATCTCCCCTAGGGTTTCCCCTAGGCTGGCCGGCTGGGCCTTTGGGGCCTTGTTCCCCTGGCCCAATGCGGCCAGGGCACTTCCCCTTAGGCCCATGCAGGCCCCCGACAAGTGGGCCCATGTTGGTCCCACTCCAGAACCTTCTAGAACGTTCCGGTACAATACCGATAAACTCTGAAACGATTCCGAAATCCAAAAACTGCTTTCCTTCATATGAATCTTGTTCTCCGGACCATTCCGGAACCTCTCGTGATGTCCTGGATCTCATCCGAGACTCTGAAAAAAAACTCATAAACCAATTATCCATTCTATCCTAGCGTCGAGGCACGTTAAGTGTGTGACCCTACGGGTTTGAGAATATGCAGCCATGATCTTCTATCAATAATCAACAGCAGGATCTGGAAACCCATATTGACTCCCACATATTCATCGATGATCATATCAGATGAACCATGATGCCAGGATTCAATTAATCCCGTATATGTATTCCCTTCGTCACGCGATATTTTACTTGCCCGAGATTCGATCGTTGATATCGGCATACCTAGTTCAATCTCGTTCACAGCAAGTACTTTACTCGTTCCGTAATCCGATATCACTTTGTGATTAAATCATTAACCACAGGCTTGCAAGCGGTGTTGATATCGATTACCGAGTGGGCCGAAGTATATCTCTCCGACTCGGGAGGGACAAATTCCATCTCGATACATACAACCCAACAAGTACTTTCCGATCACCTGAGACACCTTTATGATCACCCTCACATAGGATGATGTTTGATGACCTCAAAGCTTTCTTCCGATACCAGGGAGTTGTATTATCTCATGGTCTAAGGAATATAATACTTGACATAAGAAAAAGCTTCGCAAAGATGAACACGATGATCTCATTATTAATCGACAACTCATGTCTATGGTTAGGAAACCTTTAACCATCATTAATCAATGAGCTAGTCCATATAGGCGTACTAGGGACATGGTGTTGTTCATAAACCACACAAGTATCAAAGTTTTCGCTTAATACAACTCTAGCATGGAATATAAACTTTATCATGAACAAGAATTATAACAATAACATCTTTATTGCTTCTAGGGCATAATTCCAACAGTCTCCCACTTGCACTAGAGTCAATAATCTAGTTTACATCTGGCAACTATCTAACACCCATGGAATTAAGGTGCTGATCTTGTTTTGCTCGTGGAAGAGGTATAGTCAACGGATCTGCGACATTCAGATCCGTGTGTACTTTGCTAATCTTCGGATCTCCATCTGTTATATAATCTCGAATTATATGAAATCGGCAGTTGATGTGCTTGGTCTTTGGATGATATCTTGGTTCCTTAGCCAGTGCTATGGCGCCAGTGTTGTCGCACAATATCTCCAGTGGGTCCAAGGCACTTGGAACCACACCAAGCTCAGTGATGAAGTTCCTGATCCAAACTCCTTCACTTGACGCTTCTGAAGCAGCCATGTATTCCGCTTCCGTTGTAGATCCCACGATCACGCTTTGCTTGTAGCTTCTCCAGCTCATAGCTCCACCATTCAAAATATAAACGTATCCTGTCTGATATTTAGAATCATCCGGGTCGGTGTCGAAACTAGCATCGACGTAACCTTTTACGACGAGCTGCTCATCACCTCCATAGACCAAGAACATTTCTTTAGTCCTATTTAAATACTTTAGGATGTTCTTTACGGCTGTCCAGTGTTCCACTCCTGGATCACTTTGGTATCTGCTCGTCAAACTAAGAGCATTGGACACATCCGGTCTAGTACATAGCATGGCATACATGATAGAACCTATGGCCGAGGCATATGGCACTTTGCTCATAGTATCTCTATCGTTTACCGTAGCTGGACACTGAGCCTTGCTCAATATCTTACCTGACAACATGGGCAATGAACCTTTCTTTGCTTTATCCATTCGGAACCTTTTCAGAACTTTGTCTAGGTATGTACTTTGGCTTAAAGCTATTAGGCGTCTTTGTCTATCTCTATAGATTTTGATGCCTAATATATAAGCAGCTTCTCCTAGGTCTTTCATTGAAAAACATTTATTCAAATAAGTCTTCACATCGTTAAGCATACCAATGTCATTTCCAATAATCAATATGTCATCCACATATAGTACTAAAAATGTCACTGATCTCCCACTCACTCTCTTGTAGATACAAGCTTCGTAGAAATTTGGAACAAATCCAAAACTCTTGATCACTTGATCAAAATGAAGGTTCCAACTCCGAGATGCTTGCTTCAGTCCATAAATGGAACGCTGAAGTTTGCACACCTTATTAGTATCCTTAGGATCGACAAAACCTTCGGGCTACATCATATACAACTCTTCATCAATGTTGCCATTGAGGAATGCAGTCTTGACATCCATCTGCCATATTTCATAATCATGAAATGCAGCAATTGTTAATAAAATCTGAATGGACTTAAACATCGCTACGGGAGAGAAAGTCTCATTGTAGTCAACACCTTGAACTTGTCTAAACCCTTTTGCGACAAGTCGAGCTTTATAGACAGTAACATTACCATCTGCGTCTGTTTTCTTCTTGAAAATCCATTTGCACTCAACGGCCTTATGGTCGCTAGGAGGGTCCACCAAAGTCCATACTTGGTTTTCGCTCATGGATCCCAATTCGGATTTCATGGCCTCTAGCCATTTCTCAGAGTCTGGGCTCATCATTGCTTCCTCATAATTCGCAGGTTCACTGTTGTCTAACAACAAGACGGTTGAGACAGGGTTGCCATACCATTCACGAGTGGCACATGACCTTGTCGACCTGCGAAGTTCAGTAGTAGCATTGTTCGAAGTTTCATGATCCTCGTCATTAGCTTCCTCCCTTGTTGGTGCAAACGTCACTGGAACAATTGGTGCTGCACTACTCTCCAACTCGAGAGAAGGTTCAATAACCACGTCTAACTCTACCTTCCTCCCACTCACTTCTTTCGAGAGAAACTCCTTCTCAAGAAAGGATCTGTTCTTTGTGACAAACACTTTGCCTTCGGATCTGTGGTAGAAGGTATACCCAATCATTTCCTTAGGGTATCCTATGAAGACGCATTTCTTCGCTTTGGGTTCGAGCTTGTCCGGCATCAACTTCTTGACGTAAGCTTCGCATCCCCAAACTTTAAGAAACAACAACTTAGGTTTAGCACCAAACCACAGTTCATACGGTGTCGTCTCAACGGATTTAGATGGTGCCCTATTTAAAGTGAATGCAGCGGTTTCTAATGCATAACCCCAAAATGATAACGACAAATCTGTAAGAGACATCATTGATCGCAACATATCTAATAGAGTTCGATTCCGGCGTTCAGACACACCATTGCGCTGTGGTGTTCCGGGTGGCGTGAGTTGCGAAACGATTCCGCTTGCTTTAAGATGCATGAGTAAATCATAACTCAAATATTCACGTCCACGATCAGATCGTAGAAATTTAATTTTGCTGTTACGATGGTTTTCCACTTCGTTCTGAAATTCCTTGAACTTTTCAAACATTTCAGATTTATGTTTCATTAAATAGATATACCCATATCTACTTAAGTCATTAGTAAAAGTGAGAAAATAGCGATATCCACCGCGCGTCGAAACACTCATTGGTCCGCATACATCGGTATGTATGATTTCCAATAAGTCCATTGCTCGCTCCGTTATTCCGGAGAATGGGGTTTTGATCATCTTGCCCATGAGGCACGGCTCGCACATGTCAAATGATTCAAAATCAAGAGACTCCAAAAGTCCATCAGAATGGAGTTTCTTCATGTGTTTTACACCAATATGACCTAGACGGCAGTGCCACAAATAAGTTGGATTATCACTATCTACTTTGCATCTCTTAGCCTCAATGTTATGGATGTGTGTTTCATTGCTTTCGAGATTCAGAAGAAATAAACCATTTACAACAGGTGCATGACCATAAAAGATGTTATTCATATAAATAGAACAACCATTATTCTCCGATTTAAATGAATAACCGTCTTGCAATAAACACGATCCAGATATAATGTTCATGCTCAACGCAGGCACATAATAACACTTATTAAGGTTTAAAACTAATCCCGAAGGTAAAACTAAGGAGAGCGTGCCGACGGCCATCACATCAACTTTTGATCCATTGCCAACGCGCATCGTCACCTCATCCCTTGCTAGCCGCCGTCTATTTCGTAGCTCCTGTTTTGAGTTACAAATATTAGCAACTGAACCAGTATCATATACCCAGGCACTACAACGAGCGCTAGTAAGGTAAACATCAATAACATGTATATCAAACATACCTTTAATGGTGCCAGCCTTCTTGTCCGCTAAGTACTTTTGACAGTTGCGCTTCCAGTGACCCTTGTCCTTGCAATAGAAGCACTCAGTGTCCGTCTTAGGTCCAGACTTGAGCTTCTTCTTAGCAGGGGAAACACGCTTGCCGCTGCCTTTCTTGAAGGATTTCTTTGCACCCTTAGCTTTCTTAAAGCTAGTGGTCTTGTTGACCATCAACACATGATTATCTTTCTTGATATCCACCTCCGCAACTTTCATCTTAGCGAAGAGCTCAGTGATCGTATCAGTGGAACCAATTTGATTGTGAGTAACTACAAAACCTTTGTAGCTAGGAGGGAGTGATTGCAGAACTCTGTCAATCTTGAGCTCTTCTGGAATCTTGTAGTCCAGTTGCTCAAGACGTTGAGTATAGCCCGACATCTTAATGGCATGCTCACCAACAAAACTCCCTTCCTCCATCTTTCAGTTAAAGAACTTCTCAGAGATCTCATATCTCTCAGAACGGGTCTAAGTCTGAAACATGGTTTTCAGTTCCTCAAGTATCTCATAGGGCCCGGCGAACTCCTCAAAACGATTTTGAAGTTCCGGTTCCATAGAAAACAACATGGTACTCTTAATCACTCCATAATCATCTTTGCGTGACTGATAAACAACTTTTTCATCAGCTGGCGCATCAATAGCAGGGGTGTCACCTAGCGCTTTCTCAAGGACATAGTCCTTTTGTCCGCCAGCGAGAATGATTCTCAGATTGCCGAACCAGTTGGTGAAGTTAGACCCATTATTCTTAAGCTTTTCTTTCTCAGCAAAAACATTGAAGTTGAAGTTGGACTTAGCCATTTGATCTACAAAATTTGCAAATACAATTTAGACTATGTTCATGATAACTAGTTCAACTTAATCAAATTACTAGATGAACTCCAACTAAATTCAACATCCCTCAAGTTGTTTAGTGAACACGATCCAAATTCACCACATCTAATCCGATCTTCACGAGAAGAGATGTGGTTTCAATGGTGGACAACAAAGTGTCGATCATATCATTCATATGACTCATGTTTAACCTTTCGGTTCGTGTGTTCCGAGGCCATGTCTGTACATGCTAGGCTCGTCGAGTCAAACCCAAGTATTTCCGCGTGTGCAAAACTGGCTGGCACCCGTTGTATGTGAACGTAGAGTTTATAGCACCCGATCATCACGAGGTGCTTGAACACGACGAACTTTCGCAACGGTGCATACATGGGGAGAACACAATTTTATCTTGATCTTTAAGTGAGGAATCATCTTATAATGCTACCGTCGCGATCTAAGCATAATAAGATACATAAAAGGATAAACATCACATGCATATAATTTTATGTGACATGGTATAGCCAATCTCCGCGCAATGATCTCCATCTTGTGCGTGCCAGCATGATCTCCATCACTCCACCATGATTGCCTCCACCATGAATAGCAACTACAACTATTGCTAACTACTTAGCGATAAAGTAAAGCTATTACATGGAGTATAAGAAGTTGACACACAGGTCATACACAATTATAAAGACAACCATATGGCTCCTGCCGGTTGTGTACTCATCGACATGCAAGTCGTGAAATATTACAAAACATGATCATTGCATACATCATACATATCACGTATTGGGCCATACCATATCACAAAACACTCCCTGCAAAAACAAGTTAGACGCCTCTACTTTGTTGTTGCATGTTTTACGTGGCTTATGGGAGTAACAAGCTAAGAACGATTCTTACCAACGGAAAGCCACAACGGTGATATTATGGTTGCCAACATCCGGTGTAAATCCCATGGCTACTATAGTGAGAGAAACTGGCATCCACCAGCCGCATGTGTGGAACAAGCCACACGTCAAGTGCGGAGCCGGTCTCGCGAACGAGGACGCGTAAAGTTGGCCTGGACCGCTTTGATCTCACTATGCCGCGCCATAAGAAATAAACAACAAGAGGCTTGCACCAGAAAACATCAACGCCCACAACAAGCATGTTGCATTCTACTCGTGAAACACATCTACGCATAGATCTAGCTCTGGTACCACTGAAGGGTTTCGCAGCATAGTAAATCAAAAAATTTCTACGGATGCGAACAACAAAGCCAAGATCTAATATAGGAGATGCAATCAACGAGAGAGATAGATGAGATCTTCATACCCTTGAAGAAATCGCACAGCAGAAACGTTCAACAGAACGTGGTTGATGTAGTCGTACTAGCCGTCTCCTCCTCGCGATCCGATCCGATCCTACGCCGCAAGTGGTGGCGCCTCCGAGAGATGCACACGTACGGTGCCACGACGTCTCCTCCTTCCTTGGTCCAGCAAGTGGGGTGGAGAGATGGATTGGATCTGCAGCAGGATGGCGTGGTGCTATGGTGGAGAGTTTCTGCGGCAGGGCTTCGCCTACGCGCAGTCGGGAGGGAGAGAGAGGTGGAGGGCAGTAGGACGGCGGCTAGGGTTGGAGGAGTGGGAGGGGGAGGGTGCGCCCCTGCCCTATTTATATAGGGGGCTGGCTGTCCCCTTGGCCCCTCCTCCAAGCCCTAGGGCGGCGGCCCCAAGGGTTGGAGTGGGGGGCAAGTTTCCCCCCTCCTTCTAGAAGATCTCCCCTAGGGTTTCCCCTAGGCTGGCCGGCTGGGCCTTTGGGGCCTTGTGACCCTGGCCCAATGCGGCCAGGGCACTTCCCCTTAGTCCCACGCAGGCCCCCGACAAGTGGGCCCACGTTTGTCCCACTCTGGAACCTTCTAGAACCTTCCGGTACAATACCGATAAACTCTGAAACGATTTCGAAATCCAAAAACTGCTTTCTTTTATATGAATCTTATTATCCGGACCATTCTGGAACCTCTCGTGATGTCCTGGATCTCATCCAAGACTCCAAACAAAAACTCATAAACCAATTATCCATTCTATCCTAGCGTCGAGGCACGTTAAGTGTGTGACCCTACGGGTTCGAGAATATGCCTACCGGGGTATACCCAGCAGGATGTTTCCTATTGGCCCAAGCTGCCAGCGAGTGGGCCCGCAGGACGGCGACTGGATCGAGACTTGGTGAGGACCCAGGCGACTGGAAGCTGGAGGCCCTGAAGCGTAGCTAGGCCCAGTCGGACTAGGTGAAGAACCCTCCGAATCCTTAACCAATCCGGTTGTAGATCTGTAAACCCTAGCGAGGTGAGCCTATATAAACCTCCCTAGGGTATGCATAGAGGGCACGTTCCATCATACACCCCAGCGACTCGCCGCCTAGTCGTCGAGCTCGTCCTTGTACTCTCTCCATAATACAATCTAGCAGGAGTAGGTCTTTACCCTCCGGGGGGCCAAACCTGGGTAAAACCTTGTGTCTCCGCCCTCATCTCGCACCGCAGATGGCTGGCCGCCCTCGCCCTTTGTTCTATTACTCGCTACCGATTGCAGCATCTGCCGTGCCATTCCCACGACAATAGTGGCAGACTGGAATCTCCAGTTTGCAAGGTCCATATTTTCCGATGTGCTCAGTCCGGAGTTTCTGCCAAGTCTCCAGGGTAATCAACAATACCAAGCCCATGCCAGTTAGAATAGGGGTCCGGAGATTGTCCGGAGATGGACTGCAATCTCCGGTGTGAGATGAATGCAAGATGCTACGATTAGCAGCGAGTAGTAATAAGAGGGGCAAGGGATGCCAGCCATCTGCAGTGCAAGATGAGGGCGGAGACACAAGGGTTTACGAAGGTTCAGCCCCCCGGAGGGTAAAGACATACTCCTTCTAGATTGTATTATCGAGTGATTACAAGGGTGGCGAGCTTGGTGGCTAGGAGGCGAGTCGATGTGGGATATGATGGAACGTGAGTCCAGAGAGTACCCTAGGGAGGTTTATATATGGGTACCTGTCTAGGGTTTACAGATTTACAACCGAGTCAGTTAGGGACTCGATGGACTTGACCTAATCGAACTGGGCCTAGCTACGATTATGGGCCTCTAGCTTCCAGTCACCAGGTTCCTCCTTGAATTATGATCCAGTCGCCGTCCTGCAGGCCCACTCGCTAGGAGCTTGATCTAGTAGGAAACGTCCTGATGGGCATACCCCATTCGGCATATCCCCATCAGTAGTCCCCGAGGCCGTCGTTGATTCAGTGCAGGCGTTCTTTGTCAGTCAGAGTATACAGGTCCAATTTGGACGCCTAGTCGAATCGGCGATGGACTCCCTCGATGAAGGAAGGAATCCCCTGTATCTGTCTCCATCCACAACATTGGCGTCCAATTGAGTCGCAACATTTGGCGAATGGGTTGGCGATTCGAGTCAGTGAAGTTGGACCGTCATCTTAGTCAAACTAGCCGTTGGGTAATCCAACTGTAATATTGGCATAATTACCGCTAGGTAACGGCTCCTTCGAGATTGGTGGGAAGCAACAACTATATAAGGGGAGTGACGGGGGAGAGTTGTGAACCTTCCTCACATTTTTTATGACCCCGCGCATTTCTCAGTCTTCCACCTCTCCCGATCCTGAATTTCTAGAGCGAGCAAGTGAATCTAGATCTCTACTAATGGCGCCTCCAAAAGATCAGTGGGGCAAATCCAAGTGCACCGTGGCCTCGCTGAAGTCGTTCTAGGACACAGGGATTCTCTGCAAGGGGAAATTGTGGATCCCCGTGGCCGGGGAGATGGAGCTCGATGCCCGCCCTAGAGAGTTCATCTGTTTCTTGAGCCACCTAGAGATGGGGCTTGGCATCCCCACGTGGGTCTTCTTCCGGCGATTCTGCGCGTATACGCGATCAAGCCCTCGAATCTGGGGCCGCATAGCATCGAGCAGCTCGCCATCTTCGTGGCGTTCTATGAATGTTACCTGGCGTGTCGCCCCTGCTTCCCCATGTGCCTGTACTTGTTCCACGACCACATTAGCCACGAGGGGGAAGGAGGGACGATTCTGGCAATGGTCGGCCTCACCTTGCAGCTGAAGACCAAGGCCTCCTTCCTGGATCTAATGCTCCCGAATAAAGCCTCCAGTGAGTGGAAGAAATACTGGTTCTACATGAGCGAGTAGATGCCGGACGACGAGGTGTTTCTCCCAACATACACTGCCGAAAGGAGCAAGCCGCGCCGGCTGTAGATGACCAAGATTTCCCACGACTAGAGGATGGCTGTGGACGAGATCTTGATACAGATCCAGATACTCAAGAAGGAGGGCCTGGAGACCATCAACCTCTACAACTGCTGGCTTGGGCGGCGACTGGTGCTGCTGGCGAGTCGAGCCAACTGGATGTATCAGTACACTGGCAGGGACGATGGGACAAAGGCGTTCTTGGTGATTTGGAACACCGATGACTACGTCTACATGCTGAAGAATATCACGGAGGCAGAGTACAACGATTCAAAGGCCGGGCTTTCCATGTATACCTCCACGGGGAAGCGCTAGGCGCCAACAGTAAGTTCCCTTCTTGATCCACAGTCGCATCATCGCAGTGACGATTCGCTAACGTTTGCCTTGTCTCTATCAGTTATTTCAGGTTTTGGAGAATTGGCTTCCTCCCGTGGATGATGACTCCTCCAGGGAGTTCGAGGAGGATTCAAGCGAGTCTTCCGTAGACGAAAATGAAGTGGTGGAGGTTCCTGCACCTGCGCCCGCGGCTCAGATGACCCGCGGGCAGAAGCAACACGAGCTCGAGGCGAGTCGAAGCCTCGAGGAGCGCGACGAGGAGGGTGATGTGAAGGAGCATAGCTCGCAGCGCATGGCCATGCCTGCAAAGGCCACGCGGAAGGCGAAGTCACCAACGTATAATAAGGTGCCAAAGGTGGCGTCGCCTCCGAGGTCGGCGGCCATTTTTGAGTCGGACGAAGAGGCTGACGATGCAAAGGCCAAGGCTTCGACAAAGATTCTAGAAGCAAAGGAGTCAGAAGTCGAAGCCATAGTAGAGGGGGAGAACCCGCTTGCGGCGATCTTGCCACCATTCTCGATGATACTAGAGCCGGGGGCCGCCCCGGCCATGGAGTCGAGGTCTTCACCGCTGAAGAAGGCGCATGCGTCGCCTAGGCCGGAGGGGCCTGCGACCACGGGCTCGTCGTCGAAGAAGCCCATGCTGTCGTGGGCCTCGAGCGTGTTCGAGATGGGCCTCATACGCAAGCTGGGTTCAGAGATAGAGAAGCCATCGCACATCCGCACCGGTCTGTGCTTCATCCTGGTCGCCAAGTAAGTCCGCGTCGAGTCGTTCGAAATGATTTTTGGTGTCGTTAGCTGGGATGCTGATCGTGCTATTTTGCAGGACCAGTGTCAAGAAGATTGGTGACCCTTTGGTGGCCAAGGTGTCGCCAGTCATGGATGGAGGGGAAACCGACCCTTCTAAGAAGAGGAAGGGTGACAAGGTCGAGGCACTGGCTGAGGGCGCAAAGAAGAGGAAGGAGGGCGGCGCTGATTCCTCCGCAGGTGCTGAAGGGCCGATTGACGTGTCGATTGAAGCGCCAGTTGGAGCCACCACATCCATGGAGACTGACGTGGTCGCGGGGTCGCAGCTGGGCGAGCCGATGCGCTGGATGGGATGTCGTTGCCCGCAAATAGCGCTCTGACGGAGGTGGCCGCGACTTTTCCCCATTTTATGGCGAAATCTTCTGTTGTGGCAACAGGAGCACAGTTGCCTCAGGTGCCTGAGGTTGTGGACGGAGATGCTGGGCAGCGACACGGGCGGACGTCATTCGTGCTGCCGTTGATGGATGCGATCAAGCTGCACAACATGATAGGCGCATCCATCCAGGTATGTCTAGTCCCCGAGGATCCAGTCGCTGAATTTCAGCGGCTAGATTCTTATTTATTTTGTTGTCCAGTCCCCGAGTGGCTAGTCTCTGAATTTCAGCGGCTAGGCACTTAAGAACTTTTGCTGTCCAGTCCCTGAGTGTCTAGTCGCTGAATTTCAACGGCTAGACAGTTAAGAACTTTTTCTGTCCGCTTATATGTAATTTCCGTTCGCAGGGCCTTCAGCGGGAATCATCGAAGCGGCATGCCACGAAGGAGCACCTAGAGCGCGACCTCCGAGTGGCACAGGAGGTTAACCAGCAGCTACAGGTGACTGCGGGTGAGTATTCGAGTCTTGGGTGATCTCCTTGTCTTGTCTTGTGGGGTCTTATTTTGATTCTTCTTTGTAGAAGACCGCTCTGTCGTGATTGCCAAGGCTCGCGAGGGTTACGTTCTAGCCTCCGAGCTAATAACGGCGAAGTCAGCGTTGGTGGCCGCGAAAGAGCGGATCGCTGTGTTGGAGAAGGAGCTGGAGACCGCGAAACTGGAAGCGACTTCCTATGAAGAGAGGGCCAAGGACGCTTTCGTCATGGCGGAGGGCGAGCGGAAGGTATTCGATGCGCTTGTTGCTGGTCTGCAAGAGTAGTTGACGGCCCTGCAGGACTTCACCACGGGGCTCTGCCGTCCGCTTCTTAGTAAGCATATCTTCGAGTCTTCTTTTGTAGTGGCAGATGAGTCCCCGAGTGGCGATTCGCCACGCCGGCGAGTCCCTGAGCGGGTGAAGCTGTGGGTGCGTGCCCTTTTGATTATGACTTGGTATTATTGCAGGGAAAATATGCAATGGAGATCCCGAAGTGCAGTCGTATGACGCTAAAAGATGCGTGTCCATGTTGGTGGAATCAGCCACCCTCTTGGCGGTGTGCATCCGGGCCATTCTCCAGGGGATCTCGCCCACCAAAGTGATCCCCATCGGGCTGATGGAGGTGTGGAGCTACCTCGAAGAGGCACCGACTATGGTCGAATGGATGGCACAGTCGGCGTTTCGCCACGGGGCCGCGACTGCGATGAGTCTCGGGCTCACGCACTTCCCCAATGATTTCGACCTCGACGACGTCACTAGCAGGTACCCATCGGTGATTGGATCAGTGGAGATTTCAAAGGTGCTGAAGATGACCGCCAAGGCGGTCACTTACTCCGAGCGGGTGCTGGCGATGGGCGACCTGCTGCCATACCAGGAGACAGTGGTGGCGCCGACCCCGAGCCTCAGCACCACGACTTGAAGTTGGAGCAACCCTTCCGGTCGGCCATGGCGAAAAGCCTGTGGAATAAGCAAGTGCCTTGGGGCTTGTTGTATTAGTAATAGTGAGTAAGTTTTCTGTATGAATACTTGGCCGCGAACAAAGTATTTTGTTGCTAAGGGAATGGAAAAGTGTTTTATCAACTCGAGTTACTTTGTGATTTTCGTTTGTTGTGCGAGTCCCCGAGCGCGTCCGCCCTTTAATGGGGTTTACCTCACGTGTCTGTAAGTTTGTTTTAGACTGTTAGTTAGTTAGAGTCGACTTGCCGTGGCTCGTGGAGCCAGTGGCTTGGCGACCCAAGGGGTGCTCTATACTTGGCTGTTTTCCTGTATGCGAGCAGGGTCGGTTAGGCGAGTCCCCAAGCGTGGTAGTTAGCCGTTCTAGTCGCATGCCCAAGGTAGGTGAGGACGTAGCGCGTTGTTTGTAATGCGTCGCTCCACCTGGCTCGAAAAGCTAGTCGCGTGGCGAGTCCAGGGCACACTCTCATACTTGGTGTGTTCTCGAGCCGCGTGGCTTTAGACTTAGGCGAGTCCCTGAGTGTGGTACTTAACCGTTCGAGTCGTTGTGCCGAGGATGTGGAGGACCGGTCGCTGTATGAGGCATGTACGGTTGTCTTGGCCTGGTAGGCCAGTCGGGTGAGGCGACTCCGATGGGGGTTCCGGGTTAGCGTTTTTGTGGACAACGCAAGGCCTGAATACTTTCGGTGCTCTTGTGCCACACTAGTTAGCCGTTCCGGTTGCTCAGCCAAGGGTTGACTTTCGTGGGTAGCGTATTGCTGAAATTACGAGTGCGGTTGGCACAAGGATTTGGCGAGTAGGCACAATTTGTGCGAGTGGAGTTTATTATATTGCATAGCGGGGGGAGTACAAGTCGGAGTTCTACATGTAGAAGTTCCTTAAGAGGTTTACATTCCACGGTCGCTTGATGTCGAGTTAACCATCGCCTCATACCTCGATGAGGTATTAAGCGTCGTTGTCGAGGACTCACACTATGGCGAATGGTCCCTCCCATGGGGGGAGAGCTTGTGCATTCCCTTCTTGTCCTGGATCAGTCGCAGGATCAGGTCGCCTTCCTGGAAGGTGCGAGTCCGAACTCGGCGGCTGTAGTAGTCGAAGAGTCCCTGCTGGTAGATGGCGGTGCAGGAGCGGGCTAGGTCACGTGCTTCTTCTAGCTGGTCGACCCCGTCTTGGTGTGTGAGCTTGTTGTCGGCCTCCGCATAGTTGACGACCCGAGGTGATTCATGTTCTAGGTCAGTTGGCATGACGGCCTCGGTGTCGTACACCATGAAGAAGGGCGTAAACCCTGTTGACCGATTGATGGAGGTGCGGATGCCCCATATGATGGAGGAGAGCTGTTCTACCCAGCATCCCGGAGTTTGATCGAGGGGAACTTGCAGTCGCGACTTGAGTCCATGAAGGTTGCTTTGATTTGCACATTCTGCCTAGCCGTTTGACTCTGGGTGGGCGACTAAGGCGAAGTCGAGCCGTATGTTGTGCTCCTCGTAGAATTTGGCCATGGCGCCCTTTGCGAAGTTGGTGCCGTTATCCGTGATGATGCTATGCGGGAACCCATAGCGGTAGATGAGTTAGTGAAGGAATTTGGCGGCAGTTTTCCCATCGCACTTCCGGACTGGCTTGGCGTCGACCCACTTGGTGAATTTGTCGACTGCGACCAGGAGGTGGGTGTAGCCGGAAGGATCCTTTTTGAAGGGGCACACCATGTCCATGCCCCACACGGCGAATGACCAGGTGATGGGGACCGTCTTGAGCTTCGAGCTTTCTATGTGCATTTGATTGGCGTACTTCTGGCACCCGGCACAACATTGGACGATGTCGATGGCGTTGGCGTGCGCGGTGAGCCAGTAGAAGCCATGTCACATGGCCTTGGAGACTAGAGACTGAGCGTCGATGTGGTGACCACAGTCGTCGGTGTGGATGTCTTGCAGGATCTTGCATCCTTCCTCTGATTGTACGCAGCGTTGGAACACACTGGTCATGCTGCGCTTGTAGAGATCGCCGTTGATGATGACGAAGGATTTGCAGTGTCGCACTATCATGTGTGCCCCCATTTTGTCCGAAGGCAGCATCCCACTCTCGATGTAGGCGAGGTATGGCGCGATCCAGTCGCTAGGCTCAGCGACCATGGCGGGCTCTGGTTGTAGCGGTATCCCGATGTCGATCTCCTTTGGCGGGGAAACCGAAGGCTTGTGGATTGTGTCGAGGAAGACGCCCGCGGGTGGAGATTGCCGAGCCGATACCATGCGGGAGAGGGCGTCGGCCTCCTCGTTCTTGCGCCTGTCGATCTGCTCGACGGAGTAGCCGGCGAAGTGACCCCCAGCTGGTCCACCGCTTGGCGGTATGCTGCCATGGTGGGGGAGACGGCATCGCAGGTGCCAAAGACTTGTGCGACGATGAGGTCGGAGTCGCGATAGCACCGTAGGCGATTTACATTCATCTCCTTGGCGGCTCGCATGCCGTGGAGGAGGGCCTCGTATTCGGCCATTTTGTTGGTGCAGGGCGTGAAGTCAAGGTGCAACATGTAGCGGAGCTTGCCGCCTTCCGTGTTCTTGGACCCGTTGAAGTGGAGCGACCAATAGTGGAGGTATGGCAGCTTCTCTGGCTGTTGCGCCTCTTCCCAGTCGGTGAGGAAGTCTGCTAGAGCCTGCGACTTGATCGCCTTGCGTGGATTGTACTTGATGTTGTGGATGCCGATTTCGACGGCCCACCTGGCGACTCGCCCGGTTGCCTCGTGGTTGCGGATGATGTCCTGCAGTGGCGCGGAGGAGACGACCATGATGGGGTGCTCCTGGAAGTAGTGCGGGAGTCGCCGCTGGGCTCGGAAGACTGCGTATACCATTTTCTGGTACTGTAGGTAGCGCTACTGTGAGTCCGTGAGAACCTCACTGATATAGTAGACCGGGCGCTGTACGGGGCACTCCTTTCCCTCTTCTGGTCGCTCGACGACTATCACGGCATTGACGACTCGTGTGGAGGCCGCGACGTAGACGAGCATCGTCTCCTTGTCGATGGTAGCAGCGAGTAGGGGTGTGGCAAGTAGCACTTCTTTGAGTGCTTTTAGCCCGTCATCTGTCACGACCCAGGATCAGAGCTAGACAAATACCAGATCCTCATCTGATATAAGCCTAACCTAAATTCCAAAACACGCAGGGAAAGATCGGTAACATTACAGAACATACGAACCATACATTAATAAGGTAAACTCATAAGAGAGTTACAAACCAGTCATACAAGCCAAGGGTCACATACCCATCATTACATCAAACAACGGAAGAAAACAAGTTGTCCTAAACAACAAACTTAGCAAAGGGCCTAAGAGGCCTTAAACAGAAGTAGCGACCCTTCCATAGATCCTAGGCTGCTGCCCGGGAACCCCGACTACTCGTCGACTTCGACGTAGAAACCACCTTGAGTTGGAGTAGCATCATCTGTAGAAAAACATCAATGAAGAAAGGCTGAGTATAGGGTGTACTCTGCAAGACTTATGGCTAGAGGAGTTATTTTGCATAAAGCCATCTTTTGTTTTCAAAACAAGGGGGAGAAGAAACTCGTCTAGTCAGATCATTTTCAAAAGGGGATAAGAAGACTTCAACTCTAGCTCTTAAAATCATCTTTGATATCCACCAAGAACCATCATCAACAGAACCTATCTTCCTGGAATACCCCCTCAAACAACCCCGAGGAAGTACTCCCCAACTCACATTAGTTGACAAGTTTTAGCATTCGGTTATAGTTCTCTATGATCTTCACGTCCGTTCCCAAGTCGTCCATAACCGTGGACACGGCTTTTCGAAAAGATTAATAACCCTGCAGGGGTGCACAACTTCACTCACACATACCAACCGATTCTTAATGGCAAATTATTAGCCCTCTTCCTTGGAAGGCCGACAGAGAGTGGTTGACTACGAACTTTACCTTTCTTTCACCAAGACCATGAGTCACACACTAAGGAGATGCCGCCATAATGGTTCGAGTCCCGAAGTCGGTCCCTAGCGATGTGAACAGGGTTTGAGATTACGGATGTCGGGCATCTCCCATTCCCTGCCATGCTTACCTACCTGTATGAATGCACCTCCTTCACCTCCATTCAAGAACAACCAAGATGCGTATGTCGAATGGAAAGCCCGAACTATTTGACTCATGGAATCTACTAGGCAAGTTAGTTGGTCGAGGGGGTTTCCAGGCCCCCGTGTGCTTGTACGTTCGTCTTGGTTCAAGAGGCAAGAACATCGGGTCCTAGGGGTGGCCAGTATGGGACTACAAGAACCACAACCCACATGGCCTCCCATACAAGACTTAGCATGTTTATAATCCATCTCTGATCATATCACCACATCCTACCATACAAGATTCATTCGCATCTCCGGTGCATCACCTGAATGATCAGCATCGGACCACTAAGCATGGCTAAGCTTGACTGAACTGTGGCACTAGCGATGCTCATCAGCCAAACCCAAGTTATGCTAGGAGCGGTGGATCAGGTATTTAGTTCACAAGGAGAAACATGCATTAGATAGGATTACTCTATCTACTGATAAAAGACTGTTGAACCGAATGCATATGACGAGAATGAAATACTTTGTAAACTAAGGATTCATATGTATGAGTGGGGCTTCGCTTGCCTTGTCCGTTGTTGGACTGGTACTGCTCTTCGGTGGCGTTGACTTCAGCTTCGGGTTCGGTTCATATTCGCGAAGAGCCAATCACCGGAAAAGAGAAAGCAACACTCAACACATGGCATGTGCAATGCTCATATAATATGAATGATATGAAAAGTTTAATAGTGTTGAAATGAACCCTAAAACATGCTTGGTCACTTTAAAGGGGGTCCGAGATGTCCAAACCCTAATACAGGGGGATCATCGGAATCACCTATGGGGTTCAATTGGTTCTTCTAATTAAACTTTCCATCTAAGTTGGTTAACAATGTATGGTTGTAGCTTAGTTGGATAGGTTTTATTTTTTTGAACATTTTGGTATATTATTTGTATTTTTCTGATTTCAAATGAATTAATTATGAATTTCCCAAATTTTAATTCATTTTAAATCATTTTTGGAATATTTGAAATAATTTCCAAACATGGGCCCACATGTCAGACTTTTACTAATTTCAGAAAACATTTACAGAAATGATTAAAACCCTGACAGGCAGGGCCCACCTGTCATATATTTATTAATTACAGAAATCATTAAAAGAAAATAAAAAGGAAATATGACATCATGATGATGTCATACTGACATTATCAATTGCTTTGCTCTCAGATCGATGATGGAGCTGGCGATTGAGTGCACACAAGAGGATGTGATGGTGGGAGTTGGAAAGAGGGGAACTAGACGAGTCGAACTATGGTGGCGCCACCAGAAAATGGTCGCCGGAGACGGCGATGCGATGACAGACAGTGGAGGCGAGCGGCGGTGCACGATAGGGAGGATGCCAGGGAGCGAGAGGGAGGGAACAAAGGGGTCTACGAGAACCAGTAGCTCACCCTGAGAGCGATGGTGGTGACGGCGACGCTGGGGGCAGTCTGGAACGGCCGGAATCGATGAAGAAGGCGGTGGTCGGAGCTCGGGAAGGTGAAGTCGATGGTGATGATTCCGTGCGTCTCCGGTCGATTCCTTTGGCATGGATGATCAGCGTGGCGAGGCGAAGCCGATAGTGGTCTCAGATGGCGAGGGGGTGGTCGGGAATAGCAGGGCACAGCGGATCCCGAGGCTAGGGTTCCGTCGAGTTTGGGGAAAAGCTACAGAGGCCACGAGAGTGAGTGAGATGGGTATGGGGAGGAAGAGCTCGACCCGAGATTCCTAGGTTTTAGAAAAGAAGGCAGGGTACTCAGATCGGAGACGATCTTCGTGTTCCCAGGTTGCTTCCGAATCAGAGTGATGAGACCATTGAACTTTCAGGAACTTGATGGTTTGACAACGAGTCTTGCGCTCGGTTTCATCAAGAATACGAACAGGGTATTCTCGGTAGGTTATATCATCCTGGAGATCCAAAGTTTCATGGTCCACACCACGAATGGGATCTTTGAAGCAACGCTTGAGTTGAGACACATGAAAAACATCATGAACCTCTAGAAAAGTTGAGGGTAGATCCAATTTGTAGGCAAGCTCACCCCGCTTGGAGAGAATGCGAAAGGGACCAACGTAGCGAGGAACCAATTTGCCGTTGATACCGAATCGATGGACACCCTTCATAGGAGTGATCCGGAGATATACTTGATCACCAAATTCATAATGAACATCAAGATGATGACGATCGTAATTGGTATTCTGACGGGATTGAGCGGCCTTCAGACGCTCTCGAATTATGCGAACTTGATCTTCTGCTTCTTGGATCATGTCCGGACCAAAAAATTGTCTTTCGCCGGTTTCTGTCCAGTTCAGAGGTGTTCGACAT
Source organism: Avena sativa (assembly GCA_916181665.1). NCBI lineage: Eukaryota > Viridiplantae > Streptophyta > Magnoliopsida > Poales > Poaceae > Avena > Avena sativa. The sequence continues at coordinate 311,667,647 of OV702295.1, read as the reverse complement.
GTTCTCCCATACAGGAATTGGAAAGGTGCCATGCCCAAACTGGGTTGAAAATTGTTGTTGTAAGAGAACTCCGCAAAAGGAAGACATTTCTCCTAGTTATTTCCAAAGGATATGACACATGCTCTGAGCTTGTCTTCAAGAATTTGATTCACTCGTTCGGTCTGACCACCGGTTTTAGGATGATAGGCTATGCTGAAGGAGACATGAGTTCCCATTGTTTCTTGGAAACTTTGCCAGAACTTGGAAGTAAACAAACTTCCATGATCAGAGATGATCTTCTTGGGAACACCATGAAGAACGACAATCCGAGAGATGTATAGATCAGCCATTTGATTAGCACGGATAGTTTCACGAACTGGAAGGAAATGAGCAACTTTGGATAACCGATCAACTATTACCCATATGGCATGATTTCCTGCTTGTGTTCTTGGGAGTCCAGTGATAAAATCCATACCAATTTCATCCCATTTCCACTCAGGAATTTTCAATGGCTGCCGAAGTCCGGCAGGCCTTTGGTGTTCAGCCTTCACACGACGGAAAACGTCGCACTCTGCAACAAAGCGAGCGATTTCTAGTTTCATTCCACTCCACCAGAATCTTTGATGGAGATCTCGTTACATCTTGGTACCACTAGGATGGATAGATAGAGGGGATTCATGAGCTTCCAAAAGGATTAGATCTTTGATTTTCCGACTGTTTGGAACCACTAGCCGATTACCAAAATAGAGAGTACCTTGATCATTGATGGAGAAACATTTAGCTTCACCACTTGCAACACGTTCTTTGATCTCAGTGATCTCACCATCTTGTTTTTTAGATTCCTTGATTTGATCCTCTAGTGAAGATTTTATTTCAATGTTAGCAAGGAATCCACAAGGAACTACTTCAAGGTTAAGACGCTTGATTTCCTCGTAAAGAGCAGGTTGGGCTTGTGAAATCACCAGATTATTGCAATAGGACTTCCGACTTAGCGCATCAGCAACGACGTTGGCTTTGTCGGGTTGATAGTTGAGACCCAAATCATAATCTTTGATGAGTTCCAACCATCGTCTTTGCCTGAGATTTAGATCTGGCTGGGTGAAAAGGTATTTCAGGCTTTGATGATCCGAGTAAAGTTCGCAACGGTTACCGATGAGTTAATGTCGCCATTGCTTAAGGGCATGAACAACAGCAGCGAGTTCGATATCATGGGTTAGATAATTGTTCTCATGTGGCTTCAACTGCTGAGAAGCATAGGCCACTACATGACCATATTGCATCAACACACAACCGAGCCCTTGGAGAGAGGCATCACAATAGATGACAAAATCCTTGCTTGTATCCGGAAGGACAAGCACAGGGGCGGTGGTTAACTTAGTTTTCAAAGCTTGGAAGCTTTCTTCTTCCTTTTTTGACCATTCAAATTTCTTATCTTTCTTAAGAAGATCATTCGTAGGCTTGGATATCTTGGAGAAGTTCTCGATGAATCGGCGGTAATATCCAGCCATTCCAAGAAACCTTCGGACTTCCTTGACTGAAGTAGGCGACTTCCATTCCAGAATGGTCTGAACCTTATCCGGTATGACAGCAACACCATTTGCAGACACAACATGACCAAGGAAGACGAGCTCTTGTAACCAGAACTCACATTTGGAAAACTTGGCGTAGAGGCGATGTTCACGAAGTTTAGTTAATACCAAATGTAGATGTTCGACATGCTCTTCTTCGGTCTTGGAATAGATTAGAATGTCATCAATGTATACCACGACGAACTTGTCAAGATACTCCATGAAGACGGAATTCATGAGCCTCATAAATGTGGCAGGGGCATTGGTCAACCCGAAGGACATCACTGTATACTCGTAAAGACCATAACAAGTTGTGAATGCTGTCTTTGGGATATCCTCCTTTCTGATCTTGATTTGATGATACCCTGATCTTAAGTCCATTTTGGAGAAGACAGTGGCACCACTTAATTGATCAAAGAGGTCTTTTATCCGGGGAAGTGGGTACTTATTCTTGATTGTCACCGCGTTGAGTGGATGGTAATCAACCACCAATCTTGGAATATTTGTATCCCGCTTGTTGACAAAGATGGTAGGGCAACCCCAAGAGGATGTGCTAGGTTGGATGTATCCTAGACCCTCTAACTCTTCAAGTTGCTTCTTCAACTCAACCAACTCACGAGGAGGCATGCAATAAGGTCTTTTGGAGATAGGAGCAATTCCAGGAACTAGCTCTATGAAAAACTCCACACTTCGATCAGGTGGCATGCCAAGCAACTCTTCAGGAAAGACATCCGAGAAATCACAGACTACAAGGACATCTTGGACCTCAAGAATAGGTAGAACATCCATGGCATACAACTCCGAGAACGGTTTAAGAACTGCTGACGGAGACTTTGAACCATCAGTCCAATACTTGACAGTTATGCCAGCAGGAGAGGTCACAAAAACTGTTCTGAGTGCATAGTCAATGACGGCTTGATACTTGGTTAACCAGTCCATGCCCAGAATGACATCAATGTCACATGACTTGAGTGCAATGAAAGAAGTGGGGAACTTCTGGTAGGCTATGTCAATCTCATTCCCTTAACTAACCATAGTGGTGAACCAGCTAGAACCTGAGGAATGGATGGTCAAAGGGGTGGACAGGGGTTCAAAATTTATCCCATGCTCTTGTGCAAACAATTTGACATGAATGTATGCGATGCTCCAGAATCAAACAAGACTGTTGCGAGAATTGAATTGACACGAAGCGTACCCAGAATGACGTGTGGATCTTCCTGAGCTTCCTCAACAGTGACATGGGTCAGACAACCACGTCCAGCACCTTGAGCCTTATCATTCGTCTTTGCCTGCTGATCATTGCGTCTGACAACCCTTTGAGAACACTCCCTTGAGTAGTGACCAGGCTGACCACAGGAGTAACATGTAACTCCAGTGTGAGAACCAGCAGGAGGATGATAGTTTGCTCCACCAGTATTTGACTGTGGCTGACGATAATTATTTCCAGAAGACTTGGGTGCATAAGGAGCACGAGGCATAACACTGTATGCAACAAAGACACGGCGCTTCTTGTTTCTAGAGGAAGAAGCACGAGAATTTCCTTCTTCACGCTTCTGGGAGACTTCCATGTCCTTCTTTCCATGCTCCAGAGTAAGAGCCTGATTGTGCAAGTCCTGGAAAGACTGGAACTTGAAGGGCAACAACTCATAGCGAAGTGCAGGGTTAAGTCCCTTACGGAACAACTCTTGGTTATCTTCATCATTGGTCACATCCCTGGTTGCATAACGAGCCAGGCGAGTAAACTCACGCCCATAGGTTTCAATATCCTTGCGCCCCTGAGTCAGATCCAGAAACTCCCTCCTTTTGAGATCCATGACGGGCTTAGGGATATAAGAGGCACGAAATGCCGCAACAAACTCTTCCCAGGTAACAACATGTCCATGAGCTTGCAGATTCAGAAAACCTTCCCACCAAACACCAGCCTCACCTTCCAGTTGATATGTGGCGAAGTTGACATGGTTAGAAGGACGGACACGAAGAACACTCAACTTGTGCTCTATGGTGCGGAGCCAGTCATCATCTTCAAGGGGCTCCTTGGAGTGGGTGAATATTGGAGGAAAAGAGCGGATGAAATCTCCAAGTGTGACACAGTCGTCAGGACGACGTTCAGTGTTCTGCGCCACATGCTCCAGAAGGCGTTCATTCCTCAGACGGTTGGTCTCGATGTTGTTGAGAACCTCGGCCATTGTGGGAGGTGGCAGAAGTTCCTGATCAGCTTTGTTGTTTGCTCGACGGCCAATAGAACCACTAGTACCAGACGGCATCCTGAGGAGAAAACAGAAACCATGAGAATGGATTCACCAAAAAGGGTACATCAAAGAATGAAGAAAACCATATCAAAAGATCATGGTAGAAGTGATCATGTGGATGAAGATTATATCGATGCATTAAGTATGGCAGTAGAACAAGCATACGAAACGTATACACTACCAACTTAGATACAATAACAATGGAATGCAAGCATGATATGATACCAACAAATCACAAAAGAATAGAGAGGTAGAATGATAGGCATCCGTAGCAAAGTTGAAAAATGATGCTCAGGTGCACAGATATAGCTTCGAAACTCTGAGCCTTGCAACCAAGTACGGAGTACTAAGAAAATCAACCCAAACCCGTATATCCTCAAAGTTTGAAATGATAGACGAGAAGTGAAAACCTTGCAAAGCAAACGAGATAAGATAACTCAACAATATAACAACCTTAGATAAGGAGTAAAAAGAGTCCTATTCAGAGTTTTGCAAATAGTTTTTTTAGCTTTCAAATAGTTTTCTCAAACTCTAGACTCAACATCGACCAGCTAGAAGGGTTTCCTATAGGAAGTCCGGCTCTGATACCAAAATCTGTCACGACCCGGGATCAGGGCTAGACAAATACCATATCCTCATCTGATATAAGCCTAACCTAAATTATGAAATGCGCAGGGAAAGATCGGTAACATTACAGAACATACAAACCATACATTAATAAGGTAAACTCATAAGAGAGTTACAAACTAGTTATACAAGCCAAGGGTCACAGACCCATCATTACATGAAACAACGGAAGCAAACAATTTGTCCTAAACAACAAACTTAGCAAAGGGCCTAAGAGGCCTTAAACAGAAGTAGCGACCCTTCCATAGATCCTAGGCTGCTGCCCGGGAACCCCGACTACTCGTCGACTTTGACGTAGAAACCACCTTCAGTTGGAGTAGCATGATCTGTAGAAAAACATCAACGAAGCAAGGCTGAGTATAGGGTGTACTCCGCAAGACTTATGGCTAGTGGAGTTATTTTGCATAAAGCCATCTTTTGTTTTCAAAACAAGGGGGAGAAGAAACTCGTCTAGTCAGATCATTTTCAAAAGGGGATAAGAAGACTTCAACTCTAGCTCTTAAAATCATCTTTGATATCCACCAAGAACCATCATCAACAGAACCTCTCTTCCCAGAATACCCCCTCAAACAACCCCGAGGAAGTACTCCGCAACTCACATTAGTTGACAAGTTTTAGCATTCGGTTATAGTTCTCTATGATCTTCATGTCCGTTACCAAGTCGTCCATAACCATGGACACGACTTTTCAAAAAGATTAATAACCCTGCAGGGGTGCAGAACTTTACCCACACGTACCAACCGATTCTTAATGCCAAATTATTAGCCCTCTTCCTTGGAAGGCCAACAGAGAGTGGTTGACCATGACCTTTACCTTGCTTTCGCCGAGACCATGAGTCACGTACTAAGGAGATGCCGCCGTAATGGGTTGAGTCCTGAAGTCGGTCCCTAGCGATGTGAACAGGGTTTGAGATTACGGATGCCGGGCATCTCCCATTCCCTGCCACGCTTACCTACCTGTATAAATGCACCTCCTTCACCTCCATTCAAGAACAACCAAGATGCTTATGTCTAATGGAAAGCCCGAACTATGTGACTCATGGAATCTACTAGGTAAGTTAGTTGGTCGAGGGGGTTTCCAGGCCCCCGTGTGGTTGTACGCTCGTCTTGGTTCAAGAGGCAAGAACATCGGGTCCTAGGGATGACAAGTATGGGACTACAAGAACCACAACCCACACGGCCTCCCATACAAGCCTTATCATGTTTATCATCCATCTCTGATCATATCACCACATCCTACCATACAGGATTCATTCGCATCTCCGGTGCTTCACCTAAATGATCAACATCGGACCACTAAGCATGGCTAAGCTTGACTGAACTGTGGCACTAGCTATGCTCATAAGCCAAACCCTAGTTATTCTAGGAGCGGTGGATCAGGTAGTTAGTTCACAAGGAGAAACATGCATCAGATAGGATTACTCTATCTACTGATAAAAGACAGTTGAACCGAATGCATATGACAAGAATGAAATACTTTGTAAACTTAGTATTCATATGTATGAGTGGGCTTTGCTTGCCTTGTCCGTTGTTGGACTAGTACAGTGGCGTTGACTTCAGCTTCGGGTTCGGTTCCTATTCGCGAAGAACCAATCACCGAAAAAGAGAAAGAAACACTCAACACATGGCATGTGCAATGCTCATATAATATGAATGATATGACAAGTTGAATAGCATTGAAATGAACCCTTAAACATGCTTAGTCACTTTAAAGGGAGTCCGAGATGTCCAAACCGTAATACAGAAGGATCATCGGAATCACCTGTGGGGTTCAATTGGTTCTTCTAATTAAACTTTCCATCTAAGTTGGTTAACAATGTATGGCTGTAGCTTAGTTGGATAGGTTTTATTTTTCTGAACATTTTGGTATATTATTTGTATTTTTCTGATTTGAATTGAATTAATTATGAATTTCCCAAATTTTAATTCATTTTAAATCATTTTTGGAATATTTGAAATAATTTCCAAACATGGGCCCACATGTCAGACTTTTATTAATTTCATAAAAATTTTACAGAAATGATTAAAACCCTGATAGGCAGGGCCCACCTGTCATATATTTATTAATTACAGAAATCATTAAAAGAAAATAAATAGGAAATATGACATGATGATGATGTCATACTGACATTATCAATTGCTTTGCTCTCAGATCGACGATGGAGCTAGGGATTGAGTGCACACGAGAGGATGCGGTGGTGGGAGTTGGAAAGAGGGGAACTAGACGAGTCGAACCGTGGTGGCGCCACCAGAAAATGGTCGCTGGAGACGGCGATGCGACGACAGACAGTGGCGGCGAGCGGCGGTGCACGATAGGGAGGATGCCAGGGAGCGAGAGGGAGGGAACAAAGGGGTCTACGAGAACCAGTAGCTCACCCTGAGAGCGATAGTGGTGACGGTGACGCCGGGGGCGTTCTGGAACGGCCGGAATCGATGAAGAAGGCGGTGGTCGGAGTTCGGGAAGGTGAAGTCGATGGTGATGATTCCGTGCGTCTCCGGTCAATTCCTTTGGCATGGATGATCAGCGTGGCGAGGTGAAGCCGACAGTGGTCTCAGATGGTGAGGGGGTGGTCGGGAATAGCGGGGCACGGCGGAGCCCGAGGCTAGGGTTCCGTCGAGTTTGGGGAAAAGCTACAGAGGCCACGAGAGTGAGTGAGATGGGTATGGGGAGGAAGAGCTCGACGCGGCGGTCCTTATCCTCATCCTCGCAGGCAGCGGCGCGCATCGCAGCGACGGCGAGATCAACGGCAAGGGTGCTGCCAGGGAGCTGCTTCGCCGGCAGCTCTGGGGAGAAGAAAAGAGAAGGACAACGAAGGGGTATGGGCCAGATGGGCTGAGTGGCCGGCTCTTGGGTTGCTGCGTGCTACGCTTGGCGGGAGAGAGAGAGAGGGAAGAGGTGGGCTGCGACCCAGAGAGGATTAGGGGCAGTTTTTATTTGGAAATTTCTTTTTTCTAATTTCTTTTGTAAATTCCATTTTGTAATTCTGTTTTGAATAATTTCAAATCATAGAAACTTTTATATCCTATCTGAAAACTCTAAGGGCCATCAACACAATTTGGGCTCCATTTGTTTTGAGAATTTTCAAAATATAGAAACCATTTGAATTGATTCAGAGAGAGGGGAAGCTATTAGGGATTAGGGTTTTGTTTGTTCTTTCTTGATTAAACCATGGTGCAAGTGTTATGCATGCATGCAATGCTCAAACATATCTTATTTATATTCCACAAAAGGTGGTATGTTACATCATCCACCTCTTTGTCCCAATGGAACGTGGAGTTCTTGCGCATAAGGAAGTAGAGAGGCATTGCCTTCTCGCCTAGCCGAGGGATGAAGCGATTGAGAGCCGTGACTCGACCGGCCAGCTTTTGGACATCACAGAGGCACTCAAGTTTCCTGATTTGTGCGATCGTGTCGATCTTGGTGGGGTTTGCTTTGATGCCCCGCTTGGAGATCACATACCCAAGGAGTTGTCCGGTGGGCACGCCTAAAGTGCACTTCCCTGGGTTGAGCTTGATCTTTTACCTCCACAGATTTGTGAAGGTTTCAGCCAGGTCGGTGAGTAGGTCGCTCTGGCGATTGTATTTGACTACCAATTTGTTGATGTAGACATGAATGTTGCGGCCAATTTGTCTTGCGGGACACTCCTGCATGCACCGCTGGTAGGTCGTGCCGAAATTCTTGAGGCCGAATGTCATGGTGATGTAGCAATAGGCATCGAATGGAGTGATGAATGCCGTCTTCTTCTCGTCCTCGATCGACATCTTGATCTGGTTGTAACAAGAGCACGCGTCAAGGAAGCATAGCGACTCCGACCCCGCAGTCGAATCTATGATCTGGTCAATGCGTGGAAGGATGAACTGCTCCTTTGGCCAGGCGCTGTTGAGGTTGGTGTAGTCGATATATATTCTCCAGGTCTGTCTTCTTCATAACCAGGACTGGGTTTTCCAGCCACTTGGAGTACTTGATGGGCCGGATGAAGCCTGCAGCGAGTAGGCGTTGCACTTCTTCGGCGATTGCTGTAACATCCCAAAAATATTAAACATGAATCATCAAACTCTAATCATCAAAATTAGGGTTAACAAAAACTTTTCCAATTAAAAATATGAAAGCATTCATATGTGTCTATTAAAATTTGGATTCTTTTGAATTGCCATGGTTCTGTGTTTCTTTACTTGTGAAATGATTCTTAGGTGAAATAAACATCATCTAAACAATCCCCAAACTTTTCCCAAAGACAAACAAGTTAAAACAAACAAATTAAGTGAATGGTCACTTTGGCCAAATTAACTCCCATGCCTACTTTGGCTATCTCTAACTTTTAGAACTTAACAGAAACATGTATGGATCTTTGCACCCCTTGATAGTACTCATAATAAGGTACCAAGGCCCACTTTGTGATCATCCAAAAACATTTAAATGCTTAGTTTAAATGACAGTTTAAAATTGAATCTATTTCATATGGGAAGATCTCACTATTTCAAAAACCACTCAAACAATCTCAATTTTCAAAACCCAAGCATCCACAGGATCCTCAGCACATGCCTAGCACACCCACCAAAAATCTTTTCAAAATTCAAAACTCAAGTTCATGCGGCCATTTCATCAAACAGGTTGCAGATTCAAATCAACAAAATAAAAAACACTATGTTGAGCAGTGTTTTGGGCCAACCTTGTTCCCTCTCTGGTTACAACTAGCCTTAGTAGATCATCTAGCACCCTTAACTAATCTCTAGCACCATTGTGAGCTTGCCAATGCCATCAATGGTGAGCAGGCCGAGAGCACACATGTCACCCCAGTGTGGACAACAAGCTAGGAGAAGAACTAGCCGTGCCAACCTTGTCTAGCATGCATCCCATGCCTCACCGCCCCCTCTCGACCAGCCCTAGCTCGAAGACAGCAACCAGAACAACCAGGAACGCCGCGCCCGCACCGCTGTCGACCATGCCGACGCGCACCACAGAGCACACGCCGTTCCCACGCCACCCGACCACCTCGAGCCCTCGCCACCCGCCAGTATGCACCCCACCGTCCTAGGAGACCACCAGACATGTTCGTTTCACCGCCCGTACCCCGTAGCCACCGCTCGCCGCGGAGTTCGCCGCCTCTGCCTCGCAGAACACCGCGCGTTCCCGACCATTTGCCACCGCCCCTACACGCACATTTAAGCTCTAGAGCATCGCTAGGAGACCACCTGTCGATCACCAACATCGACCATGCTCTCTAGCCGCCCGTAGCCGTGTCGCCACCGTCGCCTGCCCATCCCTCTCGGTCTCGCCGTCGAGCCTATAAAAGGAGACGACACCCGCTCGATTTCTTCACACCATCTCACTCCCTTCACCTCACTGATCATTCCACCCCTTAGCCGCAGCACGAGGAGCAGCATCTCGCCGGAGCAGGCCGCCTCTGGAGAAGAAGGGAGCCGTTGATTTCAACCACCCTAGAGCTACCGCGACCACCCCTGAGTTCGCCGTCGTCGACTTCTTTGTTTGCCCGCCTCGCCGTCGTCACTGGAGCCCCGTTATGCCCCCTATGCAACCCCACCGAGCCGATAGGGTTCGAGCTCGTCGGTGACATGTTCATCGTCGACGACGATCCTCAACGGTTGATCTCACTTCTAATCCAACGCACCACATCGCCTCGTACCTCTTCGCGTTTCATGGGCCACTGACCGGTAGACCCCCCTGTCAGCTGAGCCCCGCGCTGCGGAGTAACACTGGGATGGCCCAATAACCCTTCCCGCGCAGCCCACTCGTTTGAATTTAGCTTTTTCTATTTATATTCAAACTTAGTTATGTACCTAGTTTCAAAAAAATCAACCCAGTTAGATTCAGTGAACCAAATTGCATGAAACCAATTTTGTTAGAAAGTACTGAAATGCTTAATCCAAGTCCGTTGGATTCGAATCATTTGGATCTGTAGATCAAACTTGGTAAAAATAACAAGGCAGAAGCTTTTCTGCATTCAACCATTTTTCAAATTTCAACCATAATAGCTTTTGAGTTGATTCCAACTCTCAAAAATCACATTTCACCATACCTTTCAGAATATATAAAAACATATGGGTTTACTTACAGAAATAATGTTCAAGTAATAAAATAATGCCACATAGGCATTTCTTGTCACTTTAATTATTTAAAATAAAAAGTTTAAACCTTATTAAATTGTGACACCACTTTAAATCACATTCCCATGTACTGAAATATGTGGTGATGACATGTGTCAACATGATTCCATGTTTGGTTTGGAGAATATTGAATCTTAAGTAGTTTTTCAATGAGTAGAAATTACTTTTCTAAAAATTTAAAATAAGTAAGACCAAAGCTTTCATCTTGTAATGTTAGTGATGATGCTAGTTCATCTATAGTGCACCTTTGTGTGATGATTGCAGTAGTTAAGTATTTTTTTGGTGATTGTGTACCTCGTATTTATTTATAGACGCTAGTACCGACCAAGGATACGAGGAGGAAGGAGGATACTGTGAAGAAGAAGCCGAGGAGAACTTCAACCACTACTCTGCTCAAGGCAAGCTTATACTGATACTTATGCAAGACAATACTTGCAAGCCTAATACTACTAGTTGATTGAGCAAGCTAACCCTTGCAAGCTACCCTACTTATGCAAGCAAATACTTGCTTGATACCCTGCCAACTATATGCCCTAAGCATATGTGATCATACCCACTTGTTAACCCAATCCTAGTTTTACTTGCAAGCTTTCTACTTTAATTCTTTATCAAAGCTATTACTTAGAGTTTACTTAAGTGACTTGTAGATTCTAGGAAGATAATTGAAGGTTGCATAAAGAGCATTAAATTTGGCCTAAGCTAGATAATCTTGATGTCATCCTAAGGCATGAGATTGTACTTAGTTAAACTCCACTTGATTACCACCCCTCATTAGTACTCACCCCCACTTGTAGATGCTAGTTCTAAGCATGAAACTTGATCAATTTCAGATGGGAATACTTGGTGGAAAATGGTTATGAAAACCTTAGAATGATGAGTCATTCTACTGAGATGTCTTGACATGTGTTTCCGAACACCAGATGATTTTGATGATGAAAATGTTGAGGCATGAGCCTTACCCCTTTATAAAACTGATGGTTGTCTGGATGCGATACCATTCCAATTTTACCGTACAACCACAATACCCGAAAATTGGGTAGGGCTTGACTAGAAACTTATATACCTTAGTATGGGTTCCCTCACGGCCAAGGTCTGAGCTGAGGCTACCTTGTGAAGATTGTCCACCTATGTAGTACCCAAGATGACAGTTGGTCATGGTTGGGAGGCCAAACTCATAGGAGAGGTGCCAATACTAGGGCGTGTAATGGAAAGGTTAGGATTGATTATCCGCATACTGAGTATGGTGAATTCAGGATTTGTTCCAGACAGATGTATCGAATGTTGTGGTGAAAGTGTACAATCTCTGCAGAGTGTCAAACTATTCGAATAGCCGTGTCCGCGGTTATGGACAGTTGGAGTGGCCATACTGTTCCCCCGTCAGATGTTTTCAAAATGACTTCTGTAATGAATTGAGATTTTTACTTGACCACAACAGAGTTGTGATATGAAATACAAGTTCCCACTTAGGTATTATAAAATTTCAACTAGCTTTCTTTGCTTCTGAACTTAGTAGAGGTAAATATGGATTTTTGCAAAACAACCCTAGAGCTTAGTGTCCTACTACAAAAACCCCTTGCACTTGATAGTATTAGTTTGCGAGTACTTAAAGAGTACTCATGGCTTTGTCCCTGGCTATTCCCGTGGCCAGACTATGAAGATGAGTACTAGGAGGATGGACCCCAGGAAGGTTACAACAACTAGGATCATCTCCCATCGTCAGCATTGCCTGTGACCCCAAAGATGGAGCTTCGCCTACGCTACCTTTATTATTACGTATTTCCGCTGCTTGAGTTGTATTAAGAACTGGATCATGAGATCCTTATTTGTGTAAGACCTTATGTATGGTTTGTAATGGATGATGTACTGTGGTATCGAAAATCTGTTATGTCTTGCAAAAATGGTAATCCTGGGATTGCGATGTATGGCATAACAGGCATCTACGATTAAAAATCCGGGTATTGACAAGTTGGTATCAAAGCCATCCTGACCATAGGAGACCCTAGTTAGACTGGACGTTTGCATCAAAAACTTAGTTTCAAAACCAAAGGAAGCAAATATTTACAAAAACTTATTCCCATTCTTATCACTTTGTTTCTTTCATAAAAATTCATGTTCCTCAAAAACTCTTGCAAAATACCTAAAATTTGACACACTTGATCACTCTACTAACTTACTCATCCTATATTCTTATAGATGGACCTGAAGTACATCAAATTTTATCAGTTGGGGAATGGAGGAGACCTCATCTTTGAGCGGGATTTGGACCAGCTTTTGGAACTTCTGGAGCGTCCACACCCCGAGTTATTCGGAGCCCAGCTGAATGATCAAGGAGGAGAAGATTTGTAGTGGCTAATTGTTGCAAGTCTCCGAGGAAAGATTGAACCTCCCACTACCGAGGGAATTCAGTTCACCTTAAGAGAGAACAACTGGCTCGATGGACTTGCCAGGGCCATGCAGGAAGCTCTTGCCCTTCTATGTGGGCAGAGTATCAACCAGATCAAGGGTACCCGCTTTGAGTTTTGTCCAAGACGTGATGCTATGGGACAGCCACTGGAAGCCCCATATCACCACGAGCTGAAGACTCAGTTGGACCACCTTAGCTTCATGATGTATGATCGTCAGCAGGAATTGGACAATTGCCGTGACTACTCCAACCACAAGTCTGACATCATCAAGACGAAGGATCAGACCATCGCCATGCTAGCAAAGGATTGTAAGTCTCGCCGCCGTCAGCTCGACAAGAAGGAGCGCATCATTGCTCGTCTTCGCCACCGCATCTCAGATTTGGAGGAGACCATCCACGAGAGAGACATGCAGTTAAAGGAAAGGGAGAATGCCGGAGAAGATCTTCGTGGAGACCCCTACTCCTATCTTAGCGATGATGATGATTTGCTGGAGGATCAGGCTATGGACTTGTTCACCGATGAGGATGATTTCGCCTTCATTGATGACGATGAGGCTGATGAGGATGACGATTACACCGACTCCAAGGAGTAGTAGCACTTGAGCACTAGCGTAGTGAGTGGTATTCGGTCCCCCTGTATCGTAGTTTCCAGAATGCTTCTTAAAACCATCTGTTTACCTTTATTGTGGTGTGTGTTTGTATCGTGTGCTATGAATGAATGAATGAAAAGAAAGTTGCTAGAAAATCTGAGTCAAACTTTAAAAACTTTTCAAAGTCCCTGAACTTTAGAAATTTCCCTCTTTTCTCATGATCTATCTAAATCTTCAGATGCCACGTGGAGGAAGTGGTTCATCCCCGGACCCGATGTTGCAGATCCTGCAAATGTTGGTTTCTGACCGCGAAGCGGAAAGAGCCAAACGTCAAGCCAACCTGGCCACCCTCCAGCAGATAGCCCAGCTAGCCCACAACAATCAAGGCCAATGAAATCAGGACAACCATGGATCTAAACTCAAGAATTTCCAGAACACCAACCCACCTGTTTTCACTAAGTCAGAAGATCCCTTAGACGCAGATGACTGGCTGCAAACCATGGAAAACAACCTAGAAGTCGCCGGAGTGGAAGATAACGAGAAAGTTCTGTTTGCCACCCACTATATAGCTGGAGATGCCAGAGCATGGTGGAACAACGTTCATGCAATGACCGGAGGACAGATGATGACCTGAGAGGAATTCAAGGTCAAGTTCAGCAGAACCCATGTGCCACCGGGTTTGATCAAGATAACGAGAGATGAGTTCAGAGAACTGAAGCAAGAAAAGATGAATGTAGTGGAATACCATGAAAAATTCTTGTCATTATCTAGGTATGCCCCGGATGAGATCGACACCGAAGCCAAGAAGAAATAGAGATTCTTGAATGGTTTGCATGACGAGATGCAGACTGTGTTGGTCAATATCCCTTTTGCCGATATTGAAGCCCTTGTCGACTCTGCCATCCAGATGGAAGGAAAGATCAACCAAGCCAATGAGAACTGCAAGCGTCGCATGATGCATCAGCCAAGAACCCATCAAACCCCAAAGTATCGCCCTAACCCATCTCCAGGATTTGCCCCGAGAAACAATAGACCCCCGATGAACCGTCCGACCTATCCCAACCGTGGAAACCCAAGGCCCGGAGGAAATCACAACAACCCCGACAACTCTAGCAATTTCAACCGTGCACCACCCAAGTTCAACAACAACAATGCCACCACCAACACCAACACTGCCCCGAGGACTGGAAGCAATGCTGTGCCTGTTGCAACAAAGGACAAGTTGCAAGTGACTTGTTATGACTGTGGAAATAAGGGTCACTACTCCAATGAGTGCCCCAAGAAGAATGCCGCAGCCCCCAATGCCAATGCCCCAGCTCAGCAGCAGCGTCGTGTTCAGCTCAGAAGAAGGTTTACCCAAGGGAATTCACTCAACCGCAAGGGCCGTCTTGTTCTCATGCATGCTGAAGAAGCCCATGAAGCACCAGATGTCGTGCTAGGTATGTTTTCTGTTAATTCAGTACTCGCTAGGGTGTTGTTTGATTCTGGTGCATCGCACTCATTTGTCACTGAAGAATTTGCATGCACTATTAACATTCAACCAACAAAATCGAAGCATGTTATGATTGTTCAAATCCCCGGTTCAACCACCAAAGCTAGGCAAATTTGCAAAGCCGTCCCTATCCGAATCCATGGCATAGATTTTTATGCTAATCTGATAGTACTCGGAACTAAAGGTTTGAAAGTAGTACTAGGAATGGATTGGATGTCAAAACATAAAGGGTTAATTGACTGTGCCAAGAAAGCCATAACCATGACCAGTACCGCCGGAATATCACTCGAGCATGTATCTGAAACCTTACCTCGTCAATTCAAGTGCAACAAGAGTATAGCCCAACCTACCATTGACCAAGTCCGGATAGTCTGTGAATACCCCGATGTATTTCCAGATGTTTTGCCTGGTATGCTCCCAGATCGAGATATCGAGTTTATCATTGAACTAATCCCCAGAATTCCCATAGCCCAGAGACCATATAGTATGAACCCGTCTGAACTAGCATAACTGAAGAAGCAACTGGATGCCATGTTGGAAATTGGATTGATTCAACCAAGTGCGTCACCATGGAGATCACCTGTCTTGTTCGTGGACAAGAAGGATGGAGGTAACCGTTTGTGTACGGATTATCGGAAGTTGAATGATGTCACTATCAAGAACAAGTACCCATTTCCCAAGATAGAAGATTTGTTTGATCAGTTGACCGGTGCCAAAGTGTTTTCTAAGATTGATCTTAGAATAGGCTATCATCAACTCAAGATTCGTGCAGAGGATATTCCAAAGACTGCCTTTACCACCAGATATGGATTATACGAGTATACCGTCATGTCTTTTGGATTAACCAATGCCCCCGCTTATTTCATGAATCTCATGAATAAATTTTTTATGGACTTCCTGGATAAGTTTGTCGTTGTTTTCATCGATGACATTCTGATTTATTCCAAATCAGAAGAAGAACATGAGCTACACCTAAGGACCATTCTTGGAACCCTTAGAGAGCATCCGTTGTATGCCAAGTTAGCAAATGTGAATTCTGGTTACAGGAGGTAGGATTCCTCGTCCACATTGTATCAGCTGGAGGAATTGCCGTTGACCCTGCAAAGGTGAAAGATGTCAAAGATTGGCAAGCCCTAACCACTCAAACCCAAGTTCGTGCATTTCTCGGATTGGCGGGATACCACCGCAAGTTCGTAGAAGGATTCTCGAGTATCGCCAGACCCATGACCCAATTGCTAAAGAAGGACAAGAAGTTTGAATGGACAGACAAATGTGAAGCGAGTTTTCAAGAACTCAAGAGAAGATTGATTTCAGCCCCAATCTTAATCATGCCGGATATCACGAAGCCCTTTGATGTGTATTGTGATGCATCCAAGATCGGTCTCGGATGTGTGCTAATGCAAGAAGGCAAAGTTATATCTTATCTATCTCGACAACTGAAACAACATGAGCAAAATTACCCAACCCATGATCTCGAGCTCGCAGCAGTAGTTCTAGCCCTGAAGACATGGAGGCACTACCTGATGGGAAACCGTGGTGAGATCTATTCGGATCACAAGAGCCTGAAGTATATATTCACTCAGAAGGAGCTGAATATGAGACAAAGAAGATGGATTGAGCTAATCAAGGATTACGATCTGGACATTCACTATCACCTCGGTAAAGCCAATGTGGTAGCAGATGCCCTTAGCAGATTGCCGTGCCGCTTGAACTCCATGATTTTGAAGGAGCAACCAAGTTTGCACAAGGAAATGGAAGATTTCCGAATAGAATTAGTGAGTGAAGGATTTTTGGCTAGCATAGAACTTCAACCCACTTTGATCAGCCAGATCAAAGAGGCGTAGAAAGTAAATGCTAGTATCAACAGAATCAAGCGTCATATCGGTATAGGCAAAGTACCCGGATTCACCGAAGATGAAGAAGGAGTTCTGTGGTACAAAGGACGCCTTTGTGTACCAGCAGATTCTGAGTTGAAAGAAGTTATTCTGAAGGAAGCTGATGATACTCTTTATTCTATCCACCCCGGAGGAATGAAGATGTATCAAGACTTGAAGGAACAATTCTGGTGGCATAAGATGAAGAGAGAAATAGGAAGCTATATCGCCAAGTGTGATATATGTCAGTGCGTCAAGGCGGGACATCAAAGACCCGCGGTATTATTGCAACCATTGCAGATTCCGGAATGGAAATGGGATTCTCTTGGAATGGACTTTATCACCGGATTGCCTACTTCTAGTAGGGGAAATGACTATATCTGGGTCATAGTGGACAGATTGTCCAAAGTCGCCCATTTCTTACCAATCAAGACCACATATTAGATTTCGAAGCTAGCAGAGTTATACATCGCTAGAATCGTCAGTTTGCACAGAGTCCCCAAGAACATCGTATCGGATCGAGGAACTCAGTTTACCTCGAGATTCTGGAAGAAAGTCCAAGAAGGTTTAGGAACCCGACTAGATTTCAGCACCGCTTATCACCCTTAGACCGATGGACAAACGGAGCGAGTAAATCAAATACTCGAAGACATGTTGAGAGCATGTGTGTTAGAGTATGGATCAAAATGGGAAGACTGTCTGCCGTTCGCAGAATTTTCATACAACAACAGTTATCAAGCTAGTTTGCAAATGGCCCCATTTGAATTCATGTATGGAAGGAAGTGTCGCACCCCTTTGAACTGGTCGGAAGTAGTAGAGAGTCAGATTTTCGAACCCGACATCCTACGAGAAGCAGAAGAGAAAGTTCACAAGAGTCATGAGCACCTCAAGAACGCTCAGTCAAGACAGAAGAGTTACATCGACAAGAGACGTCGAGACCTCGCCTTCAACAGCGGAGATTTTGTGTATCTGAAAGTGTCGCGTTAAAAGGAATGCAGCATTTCCAACTCAAGGGAAAGTTAGCCCCTAGATATATCGGCCCTTCAAGATTCTGAACCATCGAGGAGAAGTGTCGTATCAATTGGAACTACCCGAAGAGATGTCAGCCGTGCACAATGTGTTCCATATCTCATTACTTCTCAAGTGCCTCGAAGTTTCGGAGAAGACTGAAGTGTTCAAGAATATTGATCACCGGACCATAGAAATCAACGATGACCTGACCTATCCCGAAGTACCCATCCGTATTTTGGAAGAAGCCTTCAGAACTACCAGAACCCTAAGCATCAAGTTTCTCAAGATTCAGTGGAGCAACCACACGGAAGAAGAAGCTACCTAGGAGCGCGAAGATCACATCAGGACGGAGTTTCCCGATCTCTTCAAATCCTAGGTAATCTTTTTTGTCCGTTTTCAAATCTCGGGATGAGATTTTGTTTAAGGGGGAAAGGTTTGTAACATCCCAAAAATATTAAACTTGAATCATCAAACTCTAATCATCAAAACTAGGGTTAACAAAAACTTTTCCCATTAAAAATATGAAAGCATTCATATGTGTGTATTAAAATTTGGATTCTTTTAAATTGCCATGGTTCTGTGTTTCTTTACTTGTAAAATGATTCTTAGGTGAAATAAAGATCATCTAAACAATCTCCAAACTTTTCCCAAAGACAAACAAGTCAAAACAAACAAATTAAGTGAATGGTCACTTTGGCCAAATTAACTCCCATGCCTACTTTGGCTATCTCTAACTTTCAGAACATAATAGACACATGTATGGATCTTTGCACCCCTTGATAGTACTCATAATAAGGTACCAAGGCCCACTTTGTGATAATCCAAAAACATTTAAATGCTTAGTTTAAATGATAGTTTAAAATTGAATCTATTTCATATGGGAAGATCCCACTATTTCAAAGACCACTCAAACAAGCTCAATTTTCAAAACCCAAGCATCCACAGGATCCTCAACACATGCCTAGCACACCCACCAAAAATCTTTTCAAAATTCAAAACTCAAGTTCATGCCGCCATTTCATCAAACACGTTGCAGATTCAAATCAACAAAATCAAAAACACTATGTTGAATAGTGTTTTGGGCCAACCTTGTTCCCTCTCTGGTTACAACTAGCCTTAGTAGATCATCTAGCACCCTTAACTAATGTCTAGCACCACTGTGAGCTTGCCAATGCCATCAATGGTGAGCAGGCCGAGAGCACACATGTCACCCCAGTGTGGACAACAAGCTAGGAGAAGAACTAGCCGTGCCAACCTTGTCTAGCATGCAGCCCATGCCTCACCGCCCCCTCTCGACCAACCCTAGCTCGAAGATAGCAACCAGAACAACCAGGAACGCCGCGCCCGCGCTGCTGTCGACCATGCCGACACGCACCGCAGAGCACGCGCCGTTCCCACGCCACCCGACCACCTCGAGCCCTCGCCGCCCGCCAGAATGCACCCCACTGTCCTAGGAGACCACCAGACATGTTCGTTTCACCGCCCGTACCCCGTAGCCACCGCTCTCCGTGGAGTTTGCCGCCTCTGCCTCGCAGAGCACCGCGCATTCCCGACCATTTGCCACCGCCCCTACACGTGCATTTAAGCTCTAGAGCATCGCCAGGAGACCACCTGTCGATCGCCAACCTCAGCCATGCCTCTAGCCGCCCGTAGCCTTGTCGCCACCGTCGCCTGCCCATCCCTCTTGGTCTCGCAGTCGAGCCTATAAAAGGAGACGACCCCCGCTCGATTTCTTCACACCATCTCACTCCCCTCACCTCACTGATCATTCCACCCCTTAACCGGAGCACGAGGAGCAGCAGCTTGCCGGAATTGCGCCGGAGCAGGCCGCCTCTAGAGAAGAAGGGAGCCGTTGATTTCGACCACCCCCGAAGCTGCCGCGACCACCCCTGAGTTCGCCGTCATCGAATTCATCGTTTGCCCGCCTCGCCGTCGTCATTGGAGCCCCGGTATGCCCCCTATGCACCCCCACCGAGCCGCTAGGGTTCTATCTCGCCGGTGACATGTTCATCATCGACGACGACCCTCAGCCGTTGATCTCACTTCTAATCCAACACACCACATCGCCCCGTACCGCTTCGCGTTTTATGTGCCACTGACCGGTAGACCCCCCCTGTCAGCTGAGCCCCGCGCTGTGGAGTAACACTGGGCCGACCCAATAACCCTGCCCGTGCAACCCACTCGTTTGAATTTAGCTTTTTCTATTTATATTCAAACTCAGTTCTGTACCTAGTTTCAAAAACAAATTAACCCGGCTCGATTCAGTGAACCAAATTGCATGAAACCAATTTTGTTAGAAAGGTACTGAAATGCTTAATCCAAGCCCGTTGGATTCAAATCATTTGGATCTGTAGATCAACCTTGGTAAAAATAACAAGGCAGAAGCTTTTCTGCATTCAAACATTTTTCAAATTTCAACCATAATATCTTTTGAGTTGATTCCAACTCTCAAAAATCACATTTCACCATACCTTTCAGAATATATAAAAACATATGGGTTTACTTATAGAAATAATGTTCAAGTAATAAAATAATGCCACATAGGCATTTCTAGTCACTTTAATTATTTAAAATAAAAAGGTTAAACCTTATTAAATTGTGACACCACTTTAAATCACATTCTCATGTACTGAAATATGTGGTGATGACATGTGTCAACATGATTCCATGTTTGGTTTGGAGAATATTGAATCTTAAGTAGTTTTTCAATGAGTAGAAATTACTTTTCTAAAAAGTTAAAATAAGTAAGACCAAAGCTTTCATCTTGTAATGTTAGTGATGATGCTAGATCATCTATAGTGCACCTTTGTGTGATGATTGCTGTAGTTAAGTATTTTTTGGTGATTGTGTACCTCGTATTTATTTATAGACGCTAGTACCGACCAAGGATACGAGGAGGAAGGAGGATACTATGAAGAAGAAGCCGAGGAGAACTTCAACCACTACTCTGCTTAAGGAAAGCTTATATTGATACTTATGCAAGCCAATACTTGCAAGCCTAATACTACTAGTTGATTGAGCAAGCTAACCCTTGCAAGCTACCCTACTTATGCAAGCAAATACTTGCTTGCTACCCTGCCAACTATATGCCCTAAGCATATGTGATCAAACCCACTTGTTAACCCAATCCTAGTTTTACTTGCAAGCTTTCTACTTTAATTCTTTATCAAAGCTATTACTTAGAGTTTACTTAAGTGACTTGTAGATTCTAGGAAGATAATTGAAGGTTGCATAAAGAGCATTAAATTTGGCCTAAGCTAGATAATCTTGATGTCATCCTAAGGCATGAGATTGGACTTAGTTAAACTCCACTTGATTACCACCCCTCATTAGTACTCACCCCCACTTGTAGATGCTAGTTCTAAGCATAAAACTTGATCAACTTCAGATGGGAATACTTGGTGGAAAATGGTTATGAAAACCTTAGAATGATGAGTCATTCTACTGAGATGTCTTGACATGTGTTTCCGAACACCAGATGATTTTGATGATGAAAATGTTGAGGCATGAGCCTTGCCCCTTTATAAAACTGATGGTTGTCTGGATGCGATACCATTCCAATTTTACCGTACAACCACAATACCCGAAAATTGGGTAGGGCTTGACTGGAAACTTATATACCTTAGTATGGGTTCCGTCACGGCCAAGGTCTGAGCTGAGGCTACCTTGTGAAGATTGTCCACCTGTGCAGTACCCAAGATGACAGTTGGTCAAGGTTGGGAGGCCAAACTCATAGGAGAGGTGCCAATACTAGGGCGTGTAATGGAAAGGTTAGGATTGATTATCCGCATACTGAGTATGGTGAATTCAGGATTTGTTCCTGACAGATGTATCGAATGTTGTGGTGAAAGTGTACAATCTCTGCAGAGTGTCAAACTATTCAAATAGCCGTGTCCGCGGTTATGGACAGTTGGAGTGGCCATACTGTTCCCCCGTCAGATGTTTTCAAAATGACTTCTGTAATGAATTGAGATTTTGACTTGACCACAACAGAGTTGTGATATGAAATACAAGTTCCCACTTAGGTATTATAAAATTTCAACTAGCTTTATTTGCTTCTGAACTTAGTAGAGGTAAATATGGATTTTTGCAAAACAACCCTAGAGCTTAGTGTCCTACTACAAAAACCCCTTGCACTTGATAGTATTAGTTTGCGAGTACTTAAAGAGTACTCATGGCTTTGTCCCTGGCTATTCCCGTGGCCAGACTATGAAGATGAGTACTAGGAGGATGGACCCCAGGAAGGTTACAACAACTATGATCATCTCCCATCATTAGCATTGCCTATGACCCCAAAGATGGAGCTTCGCGTATGCTACCTTTATTATTACGTATTTCCGCTGCTTGAGTTGTATTAAGAACTGGATCATGAGATCCTTATTTGTGTAAGACCTTATGTATGGTTTGTAATGGATGATGTACTGTGGTATCGAAAATCTGTTATGTCTTGCAAAAATTGTAATCCTGGGATTGCGATGTATGGCATAACAGGCATCTAGGATTAAAAATCCGGGTGTTGACAAGTTGGTATCAGAGCCATCCTGACCATGGGAGACCCTAGTTAGACTGGACGTTTGCATCAAAAACTTAGTTTCAAAACCAAAGGAAGCAAATATTTACAAAAACTTATTCCCATTCTTATCACTTTGTTTCTTTCATAAAAATTCATGTTCCTCAAAAACTCTTGCAAAATACCTAAAATTGGACACACTTGATCACTCTACTAACTTACTCATCCTATATTCTTATAGATGGATGTGAAGTACAAAAAATTTTATCAGTTGGGGAATGGAGGAGACCTCATCTTTGAGCGGGATTTGGACCAGCTTTTGGAACTTCTGGAGCGTCCACACCCCGAGTTATTCGGAGCCCAGCTCAATGATCAAGGAGGAGAAGATTTGTAGTGGCTAATTATTGCAAGTCTCCGAGGAAAGATTGAACCTCCCACTACCGAGGGAATTCAGTTCACCTTAAGAGAGAACAACTGGCTCGATGGACTTGCCAGGGCCATGCAGGAAGCTCTTGCCCTTCTGTGTGGGCAGAGTATCAACCAGATCAAGGGTACCCGCTTTGAGTTTTGTCCAAGACGTGATGCAATGGGACAGCCACTGGAAGCCCCATATCACCACGAGCTGAAGACTCAGTTGGACCACCTTAGCTTCATGATGTATGATCGTCAGCAGGAATTGGACAATTGCCATGACTACTCCAACCACAAGTCTGACATCATCAAGACGAAGGATCAGACCATCGCCATGCTAGCAAAGGATCGTAAGTCTCGCTGCCGTCATCTCGACAAGAAGGAGCGCATCATTGCTCGTCTTCGCCACCGCATCTCAGATTTGGAGGAGACCAGCCACGAGAGAGACATGCAGTTAGAGGAAAGGGAGAATGCCGGAGAAGATCTTCGTGGAGACCCCTACTTCTATCTTAGCGATGATGATGATTTGCTGGAGGATCAGGCTATGGACTTCTTCACCGATGAGGATGATTTCGCCTTCATCGATGACGATGAGGCTGATGAGGATGACGATTACATCGACTCCAAGGAGTAGTAGCACTTGAGCACTAGCGTAGTGAGTGGTATTCGGTCCCCCTGTATCGTAGTTTCTAGAATGGTTCTTAAAACCATCTGTTTACCTTTGTTGTGGTGTGTGTTTGTATCGTGTTCTATGAATGAATGAATGAAAAGAAAGTTGCTAGAAAATCTGAGTCAAACTTTAAAAACTTTTCAAAGTCCCTGAACTTTAGAAATTTCCCTCTTTTCTCATGATCTATCTAAATCTTCAGATGCCACGCGGAGGAAGTGGTTCATCCTCGGACCCGATGTTGCAGATCCTGCAAATGTTGGTTTCTGACCGCGAAGCGGAAAGAGCCAAACGTCAAGCCAACCTGGCCACCCTCCAGCAGATAGCCCAGCTAGCCCACAACAATCAAGGCCAATGAAATCAGGACAACCATGGATCTAAACTCAAGAATTTCCAGAACACCAACCCACCTGTTTTCACTAAGTCAGAAGATCCCTTAGACGCAGATGACGGGCTGCAAACCATGGAAAACAACCTAGAAGTCGCCGGAGTGGAAGATAACGAGAAAGTTCTGTTCGCCACCCACTATATAGCTGGAGATGCCAGAGCATGTTGGAACAACGTTCATGCAATGACCGAAGGACAGATGATGACCTGAGAGGAATTCAAGGTCAAGTTCAGCAGAACCCATGTGCCACCGGGTTTGATCAAGATAACGAGAGATGAGTTCAGAGAACTGAAGCAAGAAAAGATGAATGTAGTGGAATACCATGAAAAATTCTTGTCATTATCTAGGTATGCCCCGGATGAGATCGACACCGAAGCCAAGAAGAAATAGAGATTCTTGAATGGTTTGCATGACGAGATGCAGACTGTGTTGGTCAATATCCCTTTTGCCGATATTGAAGCCCTTGTCGACTCTGCCATCCAGATGGAAGGAAAGATCAACCAAGCCAATGAGAACTGCAAGCGTCGCATGATGCATCAGCCAAGAACCCATCAAACCCCAAAGTATCGCCCTAACCCATCTCCAGGATTTGCCCCGAGAAACAATAGACCCCCGATGAACCGTCCGACCTATCCCAACCGTGGAAACCCAAGGCCCGGAGGAAATCACAACAACCCCGACAACTCTAGCAATTTCAACCGTGCACCACCCAAGTTCAACAACAACAATGCCACCACCAACACCAACACTGCCCCGAGGACTGGAAGCAATGTTGTGCCTGTTGCAACAAAGGACAAGTCGCAAGTGACTTGTTATGACTGTGGAAATAAGGGTCACTACTCCAATGAGTGCCCCAAGAAGAATGCCGCAGTCCCCAATGCCAATGCCCCAGCTCAGCAGCAGCGTCGTGTTCAGCTCAGAAGAAGGTTTGCCCAAGGGAATTCACTCAACCGCAACGGCCGTCTTGTTCTCATGCATGCTGAAGAAGCCCATGAAGCACCAGATGTCGTGCTAGGTATGTTTTCTGTTAATTCAGTACTCGCTAGGGTGTTGTTTGATTCTGGTGCATCGCACTCATTTGTCACCGAAGAATTTGCATGCACTAGTAACATTCAACCAACAAAACTGAAGCATGTTATGATTGTTCAAATCCCCGGTTCAACCACCAAAGCTAGGCAAATTTGCAAAGCCGTCCCTATCCGAATCCATGGCATAGATTTTTATGCTAATCTGATAGTACTCGGAACTAAAGGTTTGAAAGTAGTACTAGGAATGGATTGGATGTCAAAACATAAAGGGTTAATTGACTGTGCCAAGAAAGCCATAACCATGACCAGTACCGCCGGAATATCACTCGAGCATGTATCTGAAACCTTACCTCGTCAATTCAAGTGCAACAAGAGTATAGCCCAACCTACCATTGACCAAGTCCGGATAGTCTGTGAATACCCCGACGTATTTCCAGATGTTTTGCCTGGTATGCTCCTAGATCGGGATATCGAGTTTATCATTGAACTAATCCCCAGAACAGGACCCATAGCCCAGAGACCATATAGTATGAACCCGTCTGAACTAGCATAACTGAAGAAGCAACTGGATGCCATGTTGGAAATTGGATTGATTCAACCAAGTGCGTCACCATGGAGATCACCTGTCTTGTTCGTGGACAAGAAGCATGGAGGTAACCGTTTGTGTACGGATTATCGGGAGTTGAATGATGTCACTATCAAGAACAAGTACCCATTTCCCAAGATAGAAGATTTGTTTGATCAGTTGACCGGTGCCAAAGTGTTTTCTAAGATTGATCTTAGAACAGGCTATCATCAACTCAAGATTCGTGCAGAGGATATTCCAAAGACTGCCTTTACCACCAGATATGGATTATACGAGTATACCGTCATGTCTTTTGGATTAACCAATGCCCCCGCTTATTTCATGAATCTCATGAATAAATTTTTTATGGACTTCCTGGATAAGTTTGTCGGTGTTTTCATCGATGACATTCTGATTTATTCCAAATCAGAAGAAGAACATGAGATACACCTAAGGACCATTCTTGGAACCCTTAGAGAGCATCCGTTGTATGCCAAGTTAGCAAATGTGAATTCTGGTTACAGGAGGTAGGATTCCTCGTCCACATTGTATCAGCTGGAGGAATTGCCGTTGACCCTGCAAAGGTGAAAGATGTCAAAGATTGGCAAGCCCCAACCACTCAAACCCAAGTTCGTGCATTTCTCGGATTGGCGGGATACCACCGCAAGTTCGTAGAAGGATTCTCGAGTATCGCCAGACCCATGACCCAATTGCTAAAGAAGGACAAGAAGTTTGAATGGACAGACAAATGTGAAGCGAGTTTTCAAGAACTCAAGAGAAGATTGATTTCAGCCCCAATCTTAATCATGCCGGATATCACGAAGCCCTTTGATGTGTATTGTGATGCATCCAAGATCGGTCTCGGATGTGTGCTAATGCAAGAAGGCAAAGTTATATCTTATCTATCTCGACAACTGAAACAACATGAGCAAAATTACCCAACCCATGATCTCGAGCTCGCAGCAGTAGTTCTAGCCCTGAAGACATGGAGGCACTACCTGATGGGAAACCGTGGTGAGATCTATTCAGATCACAAGAGCCTGAAGTATATATTCACTCAGAAGGAGCTGAATATGAGACAAAGTAGATGGATTGAGCTAATCAAGGATTACGATCTGGACATTCACTATCACCCCAGTAAAGCCAATGTGGTAGCAGATGCCCTTAGCAGATTGCCGTGCCGCTTGAACTCCATGATTTTGAAGGAGCAACCAAGTTTGCACAAGGAAATGAAGATTTCCGAATAGAATTAGTGAGTGAAGGATTTTTGGCTAGCATAGAACTTCAACCCACTTTGATCAGCCAGATCAAAGAGGCGTAGAAAGTAAATGCTAGTATCAACAGAATCAAGCGTCATATCGGTATAGGCAAAGTACCCGGATTCACCGAAGACGAAGAAGGAGTTCTGTGGTACAAAGGACGCCTTTGTGTACCAGCAGATTCTGAGTTGAAAGAAGTTATTCTGAAGGAAGCTCATGATACTCTTTATTCTATCCACCCCGGAGGAATGAAGATGTATCAAGACTTGAAGGAACAATTCTGGTGGCATAAGATGAAGAGAGAAATCGGAAGCTATATCGCCAAGTGTGATATATGTCAGCGAGTCAAGGTGGGACATCAAAGACCCGCGGGATTATTGCAACCATTGCAGATTCCGGAATGGAAATGGGATTCTGTTGGAATGGACTTTATCACCGGATTGCCTACTTCTAGTAGGGGAAATGACTCTATCTGGGTCATAGTGGACAGATTGTCCAAAGTCGCCCATTTCTTACCAATCAAGACCACATATTAGATTTCGAAGCTAGCAGAGTTATACATCGCTAGAATCGTCAGTTTGCACAGAGTCCCCAAGAACATCGTATCGGATCGAGGAACTCAGTTTACCTCGAGATTCTAGAAGAAAGTCCAAGAAGGTTTAGGAACCCGACTAGATTTCAGCACCGCTTATCACCCTTAGACCGACGGACAAACGGAGCGAGTAAATCAAATACTCGAAGACATGTTGAGAGCATGTGTGTTAGAGTATGGATCAAAATGGGAAGACTGTCTGCCATTCGCAGAATTTTCATACAACAACAGTTATCAAGCTAGGTTGCAAATGGCCCCATTTGAATTCATGTATGGAAGGAAGTGTCGCACCCCTTTGAATTGGTCGGAAGTAGGAGAGAGTCAGATTTTCGGACCCGACATCCTATGAGAAGCAGAAGAGAAAGTTCACAAGAGTCGTGAGCACCTCAAGACCGCTCAGTCAAGACAGAAGAGTTACACCGACAAGAGACGTCAAGACCTCGCCTTCAACAACAGAGATTTTGTGTATCTGAAAGTGTCGCGTTAAAAGGAATGCAGCATTTCCAACTCAAGGGAAAGTTAGCCCCTAGATATATCGGCCCTTCAAGATTCTGAACCGTCGAGGATAAGTGTCGTATCAATTGGAACTACCCGAAGAGATGTCAGCCGTGCACAATGTGTTCCATATCTCATTACTTCGCAAGTGCCTCGAAGTTTCGGAGAAGACTGAAGTGTTCAAGAATATTGATCACCGGACCATAGAAATCAACGATGACCTGACCTATCCCGAAATACCCATCCGTATTTTGGAAGAAGCCTTCAGAACTACCAGAACAATAAGCATCAAGTTTCTCAAGATTCAATGGAGCAACCACACGGAAGAAGAAGCTACCTAGGAGCGCGAAGATCACATCAGGACGGAGTTTCCCGATCTCTTCAAATCCTAGGTAATCTTTTTCGTCCGTTTTCAAATCTCGGGACGAGATTTTGTTTAAGGGGGAAAGGTTTGTAACAGCCCAAAAATATTAAACTTGAATCATCAAACTCTAATCATCAAAACTAGGGTTAACAAAAACTTTTCCAATTAAAAATATGAAAGCATTCATATGTGTGTATTAAAATTTGGATTCTTTTAAATTGCCATGGTTCTATGTTTCTTTACTTGTAAAATGATTCTTAGGTGAAATAAAGATCATCTAAACAATCTCCAAACTTCTCCCAAAGACAAACAAGTCAAAACAAACAAATTAAGTGAATGGTCACTTTGGCCAAATTAACTCCCATGCCTACTTTGGCTATCTCTAACTTTCAGAACATAATAGACACATGTATGGATCTTTGCACCCCTTGATAGTACTCATAATAAGGTACCAAGGACCACTTTGTGATAATCCAAAAACATTTAAATGCTTAGTTTAAATGATAGTTTAAAATTGAATCTATTTCATATGGGAAGATCGCACTATTTCAAAAACCACTCAAACAAGCTCAATTTTCAAAACCCAAGCATCCACAGGATCCTCAACACATGCCTAGCACACCCACCAAAAATCTTTTCAAAATTCAAAACTCAAGTTCATGCCGCCATTTTATCAAACACATTGCAGATTCAAATCAACAAAATCGAAAACACTATGTTGAACAGTGTTTTGGGCCAACCTTGTTCCCTCTCTGGTTACAACTAGCCTTAGTAGATCATCTAGCACCCTTAACTAATGTCTAGCACCACTGTGAGCTTGCCAATGCCATCAATGGTGAGCAGGCCGAGAGCACACATGTCACCCCAGTGTGGACAGCAAGCTAGGAGAAGAACTAGCCGTGCCAACCTTGTCTAGCATGCAGCCCATGCCTCACCGCCCCCTCTCGACCAACCCTAGCTCAAATACAGCAACCAGGAACACCGCGCCCGTGCCGCTGTCGACCATGACGACGTGCACCGCAGAGCACGCGCCGTTCCCACGCCACCCGACCACCTCGAGCCCTCGCCGCCCTCCAGCATGCACCCCACCGTCCCAGGAGACCACCAGACATGTTCGTTTCACCGCCCGTACCCCGTAGCCACCGCTCTCCGTGGAGTTTGCCGCCTCTGCCTCGCAGAGCACCGCGCATTCCCGACCATTTGCCACCGCCCCTACACGCGCATTTAAGCTCTAGAGCATCGCCAGGAGACCACCTGTCGATCGCCAACCTCAGCCATGCCTCTAGCCGCCCATAGCCTTGTCGCCACCATCGCCTGCCCATCCCTCTCGGTCTGGTCGTCGAGCCTATAAAAGGAGATGACCCCCGCTCGATTTCTTCACACCATCTCACTCCCCTCACCTCACTGATCATTCCACCCCTTAAACGGAGCACGAGGAGCAGCAGCTTGCCGGAATTGCGCGGAGCAGGCCGCCTCTGGAGAAGAAGGGAGCCGTTGATTTCGACCACCCCCGAAGCTGTCGCGACCACCCCTGAGTTCGCCGTCATCGAATTCATCGTTTGCCCGCCTCGCCGTCGTCATTGGAGCCCCGGTATACCCCCTATGCACCCCCACCGAGCCGCTAGGGTTCTAGCTCGCCGGTGACATGTTCATCCTCGACGACGACCCTCAGCCGTTGATCTCACTTCTAATCCAACGCACCACATCGCCTCGTACCTCTTCGCGTTTCATGGGCCACTGACCGGTAGACCCCCCGTCAGCTGAGCCCCGCGCTGTGGAGTAACACTGGGCCGGCCCAATAACCCTTCCCGCGCAACCCACTCGTTTGAATTTAGCTTTTTCTATTTTTATTCAAACTCAGTTCTGTACCTAGTTTCAAAAACAAATTAACCCGGCTCGATTCAGTGAACCAAATTGCATGAAACCAATTTTGTTAGAAAGGTACTGAAATGCTTAATCCAAGTCCGTTGGATTCAAATCATTTGGATCTGTAGATCAACCTTGGTAAAAATAACAAGGCAGAAGCTTTTCTGCATTCAAACAGTTTTCAAATTTCAACCATAATAGCTTTTGAGTTGATTCCAACTCTCAAAAATCACATTTCACCATACCTTTCAGAATATATAAAAACATTTGGGTTTACTTACAGAAATAATGTTCAAATAATAAAATAATGCCACATAGGCATTTCTAGTCACTTTAATTATTTAAAATAAAAAGGTTAAACCTTATTAAATTGTGACACCACTTTAAATCACATTCCCATGTACTGAAATATGTGGCGATGACATGTGTCAACATGATCCCATGTTTGGTTTGGAGAATATTAAATCTTAAGTAGTTTTTCAATGAGTAGAAATTACTTTTCTAAAAAAATAAAATAAATAAGAACAAAGCTTTAATCTTGTAATGTTAGTGATGATGCTAGATCATCTATAGTGCACCTTTGTGTGATGATTGCAAGTAGTTAAGTATTGTTTGGTGATTGTGTACCTCATATTTATTTATAGACGCTAGTACCGACCAAGGATACGAGGAGGAAGGAAGATATTACGAAGAACAAGCCGAGGAGAACTTCAACCACTGCTCTGCTCAAGGCAAGCTTATACTGATACTTATGCAAGCCAATACTTGCAAGCCTAATACTACTAGTTGATTGAGCAAGGTAAGCCTTGCAAGCTACCCTACTTATGCAAGCAAATACTTGCTTGCTACCCTGCCAACTATATGCCCTAAGCATATGTGATCATACCCACTTGATAACCCAATCCTAGTTTTACTTGCAAGCTTTCTACTTTATTTCTTTATCAAAGCTATTACTTAGAGTTTACTTAAGTGACTTGTAGATTCTAGGAAGATAATTGAAGGTTGCATAAAGAGCATTAAATTTGGCCTAAGCTAGATAATCTTGATGTCATCCTAAGGCATGAGATTGTACTTAGTTAAAATCCACTTGATTACCACCCCTCATTAGTACTCACCCCCTCTTGTAGATGCTAGTGCTCAGCATAAAACTTGATCAACTTTAGATGGGAATACTTGGTGGAAAATGGTTATAAAAACCTTAGAATGATGAGTCATTCTACTGAGATGTCTTGACATGTGTTTCCGAACACCAGATGATTTTGATGATGAAAATGTTGAGGCATGAGCCTTACCCCTTTATAAAACTGATGGTTGTCTGGATGCGATACCATTCCAATTTTACCTTACAACCACAATACCCGAAAATTGGGTAGGGCTTGACTGGAAACTTATATACCTTAGTATGGGTTCACTCACGGCCAAGGTCTGAGCTGAGGCTACCTTGTGAAGATTGTCCACCTGTGCAATACCCAAGATGAAAGTTGGTCATGGTTGGGAGGCCAAACTCACAGGAGAGGTGCCTATACTAGGGCGTGTAATGGAAAGGTTAGGATTGATTATCCGCATACTGAGTATGGTGAATTCAGGATTTGTTCCTGACGGATGTATCGAATGTTGTGGTGAAAGTAATCTCTGCAGAGTGTCAAAATTTCGAATAGCCGCGTCCGCAGTTATGGACAGTTGGAGTGGCCATACTGTTCCCCCTTCAGATGTTTTCAAAATGACTTCTGAAATGAATTGAGATTTTGACTTGACCACAACAGAGTTGTGATATGAAATACAAGTTCCCACTTAGGTATTATAAAATTTAAACTAGCTTTCTTTGCTTCTGAACTTAGTAGTGGTAAATCTAGCTTTTTGCAAAACAACCCTAGAGCTTAGTGTCCTACTACAAAAACCCCTTGCACTTGATAGTATTAGTTTGCGAGTACTTAAAGAGTACTCATGGCTTTGTCCCTGGCTATTCCCGTGGCCAGACTATGAAGAGGAGTACCAGGAGGATGGACCCCAGGAAGGTTACGACAACTAGGATCATCTCCCATTGTCAACATTGCCTATGACCCCGAAGATGGAGCTTCGCCTACGCTACCTTTATTATTACGTATTTCCGCTGCTTGAGTTGTATTAAGAACTGGATCATGAGATCCTTATTTGTGTAAGACCTTATGTATGGTTTGTAATGGATGATGTACTATGTTATCCAAATCTGTTATGTCTCTCAAAAATGGTAATCCTAGGATTGCGATGTATGGCATAACAGGCATCTGGGATTAAAAATCCGGGTGTTGACAATTGCTCGGCGGCGCTCTTCATTGAAGGGCTACAACGACTACTTGACAGGTCGCACTTTGGGGTCGGCATTGAGTTTGTGCTCGGCGAGTTCCCTCCGGACACCTGGCATGTCAGATGGCTTCCACGCGAAGATGCCGCGATTCTTATAGAGGAAATTGACGAGCGCGCTTTCCTATGCGGGGCTCATGCCCGCTCTGATGGTCACCATCTGGCTGGAGTCGCCTGGGACCAGCTCAATAGTCCGGGTGTGCGTGGGGGCTTCGAACGCTGTCAACCCGGTGTTCTCTGCGTTGGGCTTCTTCAGGATCATGGGGTCATCCTTGTTGACTCCACTCGCGTATCTGGCGAGCTCGTCGGCATGATTGGTCTCCGTGGAAATGATGGCGTCCGTGAGTTCAACACCTTTTTTCTCGCATTCCACGACCATATCGGGGTCGCCGTGGATGGTGATGATGTCGCATGGTCCTGGGAGCTTCATCGTGTTCTACGCGTAGTGCGCTGCTGCCATGAATTTGGCAAACACTTGTCGCCCCAGGACGCAATGGTAAGGGCTGCGGAAGTTGACCAGCTCGAAGAAAATCTGCTTGGTGCATAAGTTGGCGGGTGTGCCAAAGGTGACTGGTAGCGTCACCTTGCCGATCGGATACACCTTTCGACTGGGGACGATGCCGTGGAAGGTGGTGAGGGTCGATTCGACCATCGACTGCGGGAGCTGCAGCCTCCTGAATGTGTCCAGGTAGAGGATGTTGATGCATCTCCCGTCGTCCATCAATGTCTTTGGGAGCCAGTAGTCACCCACTTTGGGCTTAAATACTAGGGCGACTCGCCCGGGGTACTCGATCCGTGGCGAGTGGTCCTCGCGGTTCCACGTGATGCGCTGCTCAGACCAGTTGGGGAAGCGGGGAACGGCGACCTGGGACACCGCATTGACGGCGACTGCATGGGCGAGGACCTTCTTCTCGCGCTTGGTGTTGAGCCCGGTGAAGGTATGCAGCGAGCCGACGTTGTTGCCAAAGGCACCGACATTGGCGTGGTCCCTTGGCGGGTTGTTGTTGGGGTCTTACCTTGCTCGCCTTGCCTTCTATCTCCTTTAGGGAGTGGTAGTCGGCAGTGGTGTGAGTGGCGGGCTTCCCCTCCTTGCTATGATAGACACAGGGCTGGTTGAGCAGAGCCGAGGGGTCGAATTTCGGCCTCGCGCAGTAGTTTCCGCTGTCGCGGTAGTTTCCTCCATCGTGGCGGAAGTTCTGAGGCTTGTGTGGCGCAAAGCCGACATTTGCGACGAAATCGACTCGCCCGTCACCGTGGCACTTGCCGGTGAGGAGAGTGTTGCTGTAGCACAATTCACGCCATCTTCCATTGTTGTGGCCGCTTGTGCGGTGGTTTCTGCCCGACTTGTCGTCGGTTTCTTGGTTCGAGTCTTCCTCCGTGTAGCGCTTGGCGATCTTGAAGAGGTAGCGGATGTTTTTGATCATTCGGTATACCCTCTTGATCTTGGTGACCAGAGGTTCATACCGACACAAGTTCTTGAAGCAGTGGATCTCCATGTCCGGGTGGATGCCGGAGGCGTTGATCCACACGTCCTGCCATCGCTGGACCCAATGGCGGGTTGACTCGCGTGGTTCCTGGATGCATCGCTCCAGGTCTTATATGGTGGTGGCATGGGTGTAGGAGCCCTCGAAATGCCTAACGAAGGCCTCGTGCATGTCCTCCCATGAGTCAATGCTGTCTAGGGGGAGGGTGTTGATCCTTTGCCGAGCCGCTCCCTCCATCATCAAGGGGAGGTACCGAGCGGCGAGGAGGTCGGTGTGTCCGACGATTCCCATCGCCATGAGGTATGTGTCCAGCCACACGGCTGGGTCAGACATAGGGTCGTACTTCTCGATCTCCTTTGGCACTTTGAAGTTGGCCAGATACTTTTCTCCTCGGATCATGGGTCCGAAGCACTGGGGGGTGACTCAACTGAGGGAGCCCTTTGGCTCATAGTCACCGCGGTTGTTGAGGGTGTGCCTCAGATCGCTGGGCTGGTGTGCTCGCCAGGTTTGGTTGTTGATGATGTGGGTCCGCGCGTCAATTGGTTTCCCATTGGCGGCGACCTTGTTGTTCGCTGGTCGTGGATCATTGATGGAGAGTGCTGGGTGCGCGGCCCATGGTTGAGGATGCAGGGGCTCGTGTGGCGGAAAGTTGAGAGTGTTGGCGACCGCTCGAGGCCGCCCTGCTCTTGGAGGAGCGGGAGTACATTCGCCCCCGCGAGTCATCTCCCGCGGCTTGTTGCTTGAAGGCCCTGGTGAGTAGGGCCTGGGCGTACTTGACTTGCAGGGTGCCTTCCCCCGTGATGTTGAGGTTGGCGACCGCGGCTTGCCTCGCGATGATCTTGTCCATCAGGGTGGAATACAGCGGGAGGCCATTCGCATCGCGCTCTTGCGAAGAGATCAGGACTCTCGGCTGGTTGGGACGAGGCGTGCGGCCGGGTGGCGGCGGGGGAGCCCCTCTCGCAGGTGCTCCTTGTGGTGGATGGGCGCTAAAGCCAGGTGGTGCATTCTTGTAGATAGCGCAGTCGGCCATGCGGGCGGGGTCTTTGTCCTCATCGAATTTCAGGGCACGGCCCTGAACGCTGGGGTTCAGGCGCATTCTGATGCAGTTCTGGTGGTAGAGCGATAGCTCCTAAGCCGTTTCTTGCTCGAGGCTAAATTTATCATGCTCGGCCTGCTTCTTGCATGCTGCTTCCTCCAGGCACAGGCAGGCTTCCTCGATCTCTATCATCGTCGCGGTCGGCAGAATTTTCGTGGAGAAGGGATCCGACGGGGCGCTCGTGCTGCCCGCCATGTAGGTCACGATGAAGCGACTAGATCTGGAATGGAGGTCGCCAGAGTTCTCCGACCTGGAGTCGGAGTCTCCATCCTCGAAATCCCCCACATTAGAGACTCAAGCGATGGAGCCTTCTGGTGACGCGGCGATGGTGGACCGGGCGACCGAGGCAGGGGTCGCCGAGTCGGCGTCGTCGTGGAGGGCGGCCTCTTCCGTGGCCGTGTTAGTTTCGACCATGTTGCTTTTGGCCGAGTCGTACTCGGAGGCGAGGCGGTGGATGGTGCGTACCTGAATCTCTGATAGTGGATCGTGTGGCGGCGACTCGGCGATGATCACCGTATCCTCGGAGACGATGACGTCCGTGAAGCCGATGAAGAGGTTGATGGTGCCAACCGACATTATGGCACTGTGCATGACCAGGCGTGACACCAGAACGTAGCTACTGGGCAAGATCTGGAGGATCTCGCCGCACGCTATCATGCAGCCGGTGGCGATCGACAGGTTGATTGGCAAGTAGGGTCTCACCACAAAATTCAGGCCGGACTGGCCAGGCCCCACGGTGGGCGCCACTGTTGTGGGAATGTCCACGGCAGATGCTACGATTGTAAGCGGGTAGTAGGAAGAGGGGCAAGGGCCGCCATCCATCTGCGGTGCGAGATGGGGGCGGAGACACGAGGGTTTACCCAAGTTCGCCCTCGGAGGGTAAATACCTACTCCTGCTAGATTGTATTATCGAGTGATTACAAGGATGGAGAGCTCGGCGACTAGGTGGCGAGTCGATGGGGGATATGATGAAACATGAGTCCAGAGAGTACCCTAGGGAGGTTTATATAGGGGTACCTCGCTAGGGTTTACATATTTACAACCGAGTCAATTAGGTACTCGGAGGACTTGACCTAATCTGACTGGGCCTAGCTACGCTTCTGGGCCTACAACTTCCAGTCGCCAGGTTCCTCCTTGAATTATGATCTAGTCGCCATCCTGTAGGCCCACTCACTAGGAGCTTGATCTAGTAGGAAACGTTCTGCTAGGCATACCCCATTCGGCATATCCCCATCAGATCGGAATCTCCGGTCTTTAGACCGGAGTTTTCGGTGTGGAAATTCCCCAACAGGCAGAAAACGGTCAGAAGTAGTGGTCTTATAAATATGGGACTTCATCCCTTACCTCTAGCTACTCGTTTTCAGAAAAGAAGAACACCCCATTAGAGCTACCAAATCAACAAGATCTCCCCCTCCAACCATCAAAAGTCCCTAATCTTTGAGAATCGAAGGAGGATGCCTTGATCTACAGCTTCTCCAAAAGAGATCTTCTTTTCCCCCTCATTCACTTGAGGGCCCCTTGCTCTAGTGTTTCATTGGAAACCCTAGTTCTTGATTTGGTTCTTACAAGCTTGTCTTTGATTTCGTGTGGCAGCTTGCTTGCTTCCGGGAGCCTCCAGTTCAATTGGGGATGTTTGCCTCGAACTTGTTGTAAAGGTGCCAGTTTCCACCTCGAAGGTTACCGATATAGTGGAAGAGTGAATAGATCCCTTTGAGGTGAGATTCACCGGAGAACAAGGGTGGCCTTTTGTGGAGTTGGTGGTTTGAAACCACCCCCTCTCAAAACACAGACATACTTGTCCTCAAAAGGAAGGAACTGTGAGAAATCATCCTTGTGTCTCCGCATGCTCCATTTCAGTTACTTCTATCCTTTACCACACTTTACTTATATCTTGCTCTTTCTTAGTTGTGTTAGTGTGACATATAGGTAAATTCACCTAAGTTACATATCTAGAGAATTTACCTTCTATGTCAAACCCTAAATTGAAAAAGAGTAAAATTTGAAGTAGAACCTATTTACCCCCCTCTAGGTGCCCATACGATCCTTTCAGCTATGCCTGTGACTCGCATGGGCTCTAGTATATCATGATATGTTGCCCACACATTTTATCTTTATTAAATCATTACATATGAATATGTGTATTACTATCTTTATCCCATATGATGTGCAACAGCAGGTGAATCTTCAACCCTGGCCTATCTCCAACCATTGCAACAAACAACATTCTAAAGTAAACTAGAAAGGTCCAGAAAACAAAGGTAAAACAAACAAAAAAGTCTTGTAAACGTGCCTCATTTAATTTCCATTTAGAATTGCTTCCCAAGGTTTGATTAAACCTAGGTCTACTAGGTAAAAAGGTACAATACCGTGTCCATAAATCCATATCGAAGGTATCAACCCTTTTTCTGGCGCCGTTGCTGGGTAAGCAATTCGCTATCCTAGTGAGGTCATTGGAGACATTATTTTTACTTTTATTTTTGTTTGTAGTTTATTTCTTGTTATTAATTTACTTTTTGCTATGTATTGAAAACCCCCAAAAAATTAGTTACTTGTTTATTTTTCTCTTATTCAAAAACACCGAAAAGAAAAGAGCCATGGCTCAAGTGAAACTTGGGCAGTATGCTACTCCCACTAATGATTATATTTGTGCACCTATTACTCAGCCCGTTGTTGATGCTTAAACTTATGAAATTAAGCCTAAACTTTTGATTTTGGTTCAACAGAACCAATTTGGAGGCTCATCTGCTGAGGAATTAGGTTTGCACTTAAATAATTTTACTAAGATTTGCGACATGATGCACATTAAAGATGTTGACCCAAATATGGTTAAATAACGTTTATTCCCTTTCTCTTTAAGAGGGAAGGCTAAGGAGTGGCTGCTAGCTTTGCGTAAAGGTACTATTACATGTTCGGAGGAATGCACTAATCACTTTATGACTAAATTTTTCCCTTCAACTAAGACTATGCAACTAAGATCTAACATTACCATCTTTAGACAAGAAGACCGCGAGCCACTAGCGCATGCTTGGGAAAAGATGAAAGAAGCCATAATGAACTGTCCTAGTCATGGAATGGATGAATGGCTTATATTACACTTATTTTATAGTGGTCTTAACCCAATGTCTAAGTCTATGCTAGATACCACAGCAGAAGGAACCATAATGGTAAAGAAAGTGATTGTTTCAAAGCATTTACTTGATGATATGCAAAACAAACATTTCCAACAGTATGTACAAAGATCCTCAAAGAGGGTGAATTTAATCACCTATGGACATAATGAAGAGATTACTGCAAAGGTAGATGAGCTACTGAATATTGTGAAGGGTAAGGAATATACCCAAATAAACAATCACTACCAATGCTAATGAAGTAATTTTATAGCTCATAATCCTTATAATACTTCTTGGAAGAGTAAAAACTTTGGCTCAAATTTTTGAAAACAATATTCTAATCCTGCTGGTGCTCCACATAATAACAATTATGATACTCAGAGTGGAGCAAATCATGGAAATCTCAATACTATTAGAACTTTCATGCAAGCTCAAATCAAGAAAAATAATATCCTTATTAAAATCATGGAAAACCATGAGAATAGTATTAGAACAATTATCTAACCAGGCCTTTGCAATTATAAATGATGTGCAATCTCTATAGGAAAGAACTAAGACCGCGGAGGCACAACTTGGCAATGTAGCTGAGAGCCAAGTTCTTATACGTGCAAAATTCGCTAGAAAGCCCAAGCCAAAACCAGTGAAGACCTGAAGATGATGAGGGTAGAAAATAAAGATGAAAATCCTAAATAGCTAGATTATACCAATGCTCCATCACCATATTATACCGTTCAAGATCTATTGAATATGATCATCGTAAAGAATCCATGTATAGAACAAGGTAACGATGCTACATACCAACAATTCATAGAAGAAGTAGCATCTAAAGTTCGTGAGCTATAGATGGAATACAAGAAACTAGCTGATAAGCTTCCAGCTAATCTAGATGATATTTTTGAGCCCACTATTAAAATTAACATAGGAATGAATGAGAGAGCCGCATTTTGTGATCTTGGTGCAAGCGTTTCAACAATTTGTAAGAGTTTATTTGATAAAATAAAATTAGGGCCATTTACAACTACTGAAACGAGACTCCATCTTGTTGATTCAATCTATAAACAAGTTGCTGAGATAAAAGAGAACATAGTTGTTGGAATTAAAGGATGTTATAGTGTATGTGCCTAAAGATCCCATATCACCTATAGTTCTAGGTAGGCCATTCCTAAGAACTATTAAAGCCTTGATTAATCTACATCAAGGAAATGTGAGAATAGGACTATCATATAGATATCCCTTTATAGTCCACTTCTCTAGAAATAAGAAGGCCAAGGCTAATGATGATGGTGTAATCACTTTCAAAGATAATTACTTTCGAGTGGATGTGCCACTTGCGAAGCTTAATCACCATCTCGGTCAAGCTAATTAACCTTAACTAGAAGCACTTCATGGGAGGCAACCCATGTGAAATAAAGTTTTTATTCTTGTGTTAGTTTTGTTTTGTTTTTTTGTTTTTAATAACGAGTTTTCAAGAAGGTCCTTTGAAGAGAGGAGAAGAAATCAAGATAATCCTCGATCTATTTTATTTACTAACACATAGACATAAGGTACTGCAGTTTTATGAAGTTTATTTGATGTCATTCTTTTTTTCTTTGATGTGCAAAGACATATAAAGCTACTAACTTAAGTTCTTAAGTTTTTTAAGCTTACCGGGCATTTAACGACCACTGTTATATGACCCAAGGGACCATACCGCATGCCCGTATCACATCATGACACACGAACATGCAACCCTTGATTTTTGCTGATGGATACGGTGCATTTAACGACCACTGGAATGACCGGAGGGACCGTACCATCGGCCCGTAATGTACCCCGAGCAAAA
Organism: Avena sativa; assembly: GCA_916181665.1. Classification (NCBI taxonomy): domain Eukaryota; kingdom Viridiplantae; phylum Streptophyta; class Magnoliopsida; order Poales; family Poaceae; genus Avena; species Avena sativa. The sequence goes on along the minus strand of OV702295.1, from coordinate 311,627,731 downwards.
CATCGAGTTTGAAGAAAATGATCTTAGGAAATAACAGACTGTAGTATGGGCATATGTGACCGTACACGTGACCGTACTGAGTGCATCGCCGGAACGAGCCGTCGACCTCAAGGTAAGACACTCGGTATGGGAAGGATCCGGCCGTACCTCCCATTTGTACCATGTACTCGGATGCAATAAGAACATAGGAAGAGGTAAACCTAAAACCCTCGAAACACAAATTCCTCTTTGTTCTTCCTCCTAATCCCAAACCACCTCCATTGGATCTTCAACTCTGCTCATTCTTTCTTTGATTCCTCGCACCCAATCGATTCAGGGTATGTTTCTCCTATGATACCCAGCTTATTTGTCGTGGGAATGGCCACAGAATATGCCACCAGGGGTAGCGAGTAGTAGGATTTGGGGCAAGAGCAATCATCCATCTGCGGAGCGAGATGAGGGCTAATACACAGTGGTTTACCTAGGTTCGGCCCCTGTAGGGTAAAGACCTACTCCTGCTAGATTGTATTATTGCTTGAGTAGAATGGTGGCGAGATCGGCGGCTAGGCAACGAGTCGATGGGGTGTATGATGGAACGTGAGTATAGATAGTACCCTAGGGAGGTTTTTAGGGGTACCTCGCTAGGGTTTACTAATATAAAACCGAGTCAGTTAAGGACTCTGAGGATTGACCTAATCCGATTGGGCCCTATCTACGATTTTGGGCCTCCAGCTTCTAATCGCCATGTCCCTTCTTGAGTCGTGATCCAGTCACCGTCCTGGAAGCCCACTCGCCAGGAGCTTGGTCCAGTAGGAAACGTTCTGCTAGGCATACCCCATTCGGCCTATCCCCATTAGTAGTCCCCGAGGCCATCGTTGGTTCGGCCCAGGTGTTCTTTGGCAGTCGGAGTATGCGGGTCCAATTTGGACACCCAGTCTAATTGACGGTGGACACTGTCAATGAAGGAAGGAGTCTCATGTATATGTCTTCAGTCGCAGCATCAGCGTCCAGTCGAATCGCAGCATTGGCGAATGGGTCGGCTAGTTGAGTGAGTGAAGTTGGATCATCATCTTGGTCAAACTAGTTGTTGGGTAATCCAACAGTAATATTGGCATAATTAGTGCAAGGTAACGGCTCCTCCGAGATTGGCGAGAAGCATCCCTTTATAAGGAGAGGGACGAGGGGAACTATGAATCTTCTTCGCATTTCTCCGATCCCGCGCATCCTCAGTCTTCCACCTTCTCCCAATCCAGAATTTCTGGAGCGAGCGAGTCTTGATATTATCGGTGGAGCCTCTAAAGGATCTGTGGGGAAAATCCAAATGCACCACGGCCTTGCTAAAATCACTTCCAGGAAGTGGGGATCCCCTGCAAGAGGAAGTGGTGAATCCTTGTGGCCGGGGAGACGGAGCCCAAGGCTCGCCCCAGAGAGTTCATATGCTTCTTGAGACACCTAGAGAGGAGGCTCAGCTTCCCCACTTCGATCTTCTTCCAACGGTTCTGTGCGTATTACACGATCAAGCCATCAGATCTAGGGCCGCATAGTATTGAGAAGCTCGCCATTTTCATGGCGTTCTGCGAATGCTATCTAGGGTGTCGCCCCTATTTTCCTTTCTGCCTGGATCTGTTCCACAGCCGCGTTAGTCGCGAAGGGGCAGGCGGCCAATCCTAGTGGCGGGTGGTCTTACCTTCCAATTGAAGACCAAGGCCACCTTCCTGGACCTCATGCTCCCGAAGAAAGGCGCCAGCGAGTGTAAAAATATATGGTTCTATGTGAGTGCATGAGGTGGCGCTACTAATGTATACCACCGAGAGGAGCGAGCCGCGTCGGCTGCTGATGACCAACCTTCCCGACGACCAGAGGATGGTCGTGGATGAAATGTTGACACAGATCCAAACGCTCAAGAAGGAGGGTCTGGAGACCATCAATCTATACAACTTCTGGCTCGGGCGGCGACTGGTGCCGCTAGCCACCAAATCCCATTGGATGTATCAGTACACCAGCAAGGATGACGTCACGAAGTCTTTCTCGGTGATCTCAGATGCCGACGATTACGCCACCACGCTGAAGAAAATCATAGAGGCGGAGTACGTTGATACGAAGTCCGGACTCTCTCCATATACCACCAGCGAGAAGTGCTAGGCTCAAACAGTAAGTCTCTTCCTGATCTCACAATCGCAGCTCGTGCGGTCGCAGTTTATTGTTGTTCTCTGTCTTCGTCAGTTGTTTCAGGTCTTGGAGAACTGGCTCCCTCCCTTCGATGAAGATACTTCCAAGGATCTTGGAGACGATTCGGACGAGTCCTCCGATAGCGAGGACAAGGCGATGGAGGTCTCCGCGCCTGCACTCCTAGCTCAGAAGACCCGCGGGCAAAAGCAACATGAAATCGAGGCGAGTCGGAGCCTCGAGGAGCACGATAGTGATGTAGAAGATGTGTAGGAGCACAACTAGCAGCGTGCGGCTACGCCGGCGAAGACCGCACGGAAGCCAAAGTCGCCCTTGAAGAAGGAAGCATCGAAGGCAGCGTCGCCACCGAGATCGGCGGCAGTTTTCGAGTCGGATGATGAGCCTGGCAACGTGGAGACTGGGGCTTCGACGAAGATTCCAGAGGATCCCGCTCCGGTGGAGGGATTAGGAGTCGAGGCCGTAGTGGAGGGCGAGATCCCACTCGCGGTGATTTCGCCGCCATTCTTGGTGGTCCCGTGGCCAGGGGCTGCTATGGCCACAGAGTCGAAGTCCTCGCCACCGAGGGGAGCGGCTATGTCACACAGGCCATAGGTTCCCGCGGCCACGGCCTCATTGTCGAAGAAGCCTATAGTGTCGTGGGCCTCAAGCATGCTCGAGAGAGGCCTCAATCGCAAGTTAGGCCCGGAGTTGGATAAGCTATCTCACACCAGCACCGGCCTGCCCTTCATTCCCGTCGCCAAGTAAGTTCGCACCGGGTGGCCGTAGTAGTTTCTGAGGTCTCTTAGTGGATCGGTGACCATGTCATTTTGTAGCACCAGTGCCAAGAAGATTGGTAACCCTTCGGTGTCCAAGGTTCCGTTAGTCGCCCCCAAAGGGGAGGCCAAACCTTCCAAGAAGAGGAAGGGTGACGCAGTCGAGGCGCCAGTCGAAGGCACGAAGAAGAGGGAGGACGACTCTGCTGCTTTGACGGAAGGGCCGGTCGATGCGTCGGTCGAGGCGCCGGTCGGATCCCCCACTGCCTTGGAGGGCGGAGAGGTCGCAAGCTCGTAGTTGTGTGAATCGTCTGCACTAGTAGGGGTGTCGGTGCCCGTGGCTAGCTCCCCAGCGACGACGGCCGTGACGTTCCCTCGCTTCATGGTGGGAGCATTCGACGCGGTGACAGGGACGGAATCGCCTTAGGTTCATGAGGTCATTGATGGTGATGCTGGGAAGAGACGTGGGCGAAGATCATTCGTGTTTCCATCGGCCGACGCCATCGAGCTTCACGACATGCTAGGCGCTGCCATCCAGGTATGTCCAGTCCCCGATGATCTAGTCACTGAATTCCAACAGTTGGATCCTTTAGACCTTTGGTTGCCCAGTCCCCGAGTGTCTAGTCGTTGAATTTCATGGCTAGATACTTAGAGCTTTGATTGTCCCTTACGTGCAGTTTTCTTTGTTCAGGGTCTTCAGCGAGAATCGGCCGACCGTTAGGCCACGAGGGAGCACCTGGAGCGCGATCTACGGGTTGCGTAGGACACCAACCAGCAGTTGCAGGCGACTACGGGTGAGTCCATTTTGCCTTGTGGAATGTTTGGTTTTGCTTTGCGAAGTTCTCACTGTGATCTTTCTATTTAGTGGATCGCTCCGCCGCAATCTCCAAGGCCCGTGAGGGTTACGTTCCAGCCTCCGATCTGGATACTGAGAAAGTGGTGTTGCTCGCTGCGGAAGGGCGAATCGACTCTTTGGTGAAGGAGCTGGAGGCCACGAAGGCGGCCATGATTTCGTCTGAAGAGAGGGCCAAGGCCGCGATCGTCGCGATGGACAATGAGTAGAAGGTTTCTGACTCGCTTATCGCTGGGTTGCAGGATAAGCTGTCGGACTTGGAGAAATTCATCACCGAGTGTTTCATCTCCTTTCTTTTCTTTCAGTGTTATCAAGTTTCCGAGCGGGCGGGTCACCGAGCCGGCGAGTCCCCGAGAAGGCGAGTCGGGCGTTTGGTCCATGGGTGCGCATCCTTGCGGGTTTAACTTGTTGTTGTTGTAGGTGCGATATGCGATGGAGATCCAGAGGTGTAGACATTTGACGCCAAGTAGTGCATGAATATAGTGGTGAACGCGGCCACCCTCTCGGCGACGTGCGTCTAGGCCATCCTCCAAGGGATCTCTCCCACCGAGGTGATCCCCAGTGGGTTAACGGAAGTGTGGTGTTACCTCGAGGAAGCGCCTGCCCTGGTTGAGTGGATGGCGTGGTCGGCCTTTCATCGTGGAGCCACGATTGCGCTGAGTCTTGGACTCACGCACTTCCCCGACGACTTTGACCTCGATGATGTCACCAGCGGGTATCCCTCGGTGACTGGCTCGGTGGAAATCGCAGAGGTGCTAAAGCTGACTGCCAAGGCCACTCCCTTTGTAGAGCGGGTGTTGGCGATGGGTGATTTGCTGCCATACCAGGAGACGGTGGTGGCGCTGAATGACCTTGAACCGCAGCATCGCGCTCTGAATTCAGAGAAATGGTTCCGGTCGGCGATGGCGAAGAGCTTAACGGCGTACCCGGCGAACCCATGGGAACCCTTTATCCGGGTCAGGGGTGGTGGCGGTGCATCCTCTTTGAAGCCTGCGGAATAGGCAGTTGCCCTGGGTGTTATGTTACAAGTTGCAACTGGATCCTTTTGTATGAATCCTTGACCATGAACAATTGTATTTTGTTGCTAAGGAAATGGAAAATTGTGAATCGCTTTGCATTGCTTTGTGATTTCTATTTGTTGTGCGAGTCCCTGAGCGCGTCCGCCCTTTAATGGGGTTTACCTCACATGTGTGTAAGTTTGTATGTGTTAGCCTGTTAGTTTAATCAGAGTCAACTTGCCATGGCTCATAGAGCCAGTCGCTTGACAACCCCAAGGGGTGCTCTATACTTGGCTATTTTTCCGGACGCAAGCGGGGTCGGTTAGGCAAGTCCCCGAGCATGATAGTTAGTCGTTCTAGTCGCATTCCCAAGGTAGGTGAGGACATGGTGCGTTGTTTGTAACGCGTCTCTCCACCTGGCTCGGAAAGCCAGTCATGTGGCAAGTACAGGGAACGCTCTCATACGTGGTGTGTTCCCGAGCCGCGTGTGTTTACACTTGGGCAAGTCACCGTGTGTGGTACTTAACCGTTCGAGTCGCTATGCACGAGGATGTGGAGGACTGGTCGATGTACGAAGCATGTGGGTTGTCTTCGCTCGGTGGGCCAGTCGAGCTAGGCGACTCTGATGTTGGCTCCGGGGTGGCGTTTTCATGGACGGCGCAAGGCCCGATTTCTTTTGGTGCCCTTGTGTCACACTACTTCACCGTGTCGGTCGCTCATCCAAGGGTTGACTTCCGTGGGCAGCATATTGTTGAATGTACGAGTGCGATTGGTACAAGGGTTTGGTGAGTAGGCACAATTTGTGCGAGTCGAGTTTATTGCATTGTATAGAAGGGGAGTACAAGTTTAAGTTCTACGAGTAGAACTTCCGGAGGAGGTTTACATTCCACGGCCACTTGACATCGAGTTGGCCATCACCTCGCACGTCAATGAGGTAGTAGGCGTCGTTGCCGAGGATTCTCCCTATGTAGAATGGTCCCTCCCATGGGGAAGAGAGATTGTGCATGCCCTTCTTGTCCTGGATGAGTCGCAGGACCATGTCACCTTTTTAGAAGGTGCGAGTCTGGACTCGGCGGCTGTGGTAGCGGCGGAGTTCCTCCTGGTAGATGACGGTGCGGGAGCGAGCTAAGTCGCGTGCTTCATCGATCTGATTGATCCCATCTTGGCATGCGAGCTTGTTGTCGGCCTCCGCATAGTTGATGATTCGAGGCGAGTCGTGTTCCAGGTCGGTTGGCATGACGGCTTCGACGCCATACACCATGAAGAAGGGTGTGGACCCTGTTGACCAGTTGACGGAGGTGCGAATAACCCATACGATAGAGGGGAGTTATTCGACCCAACATCTTGGAGTTCGCTCGAGGGAGGCCATGGAGGATGCTTTGGTTGGCACATTCTGCATGTCCATTCGACTCTTGGTGAGCGAATGAGGCGAGGTCGAGCCGTATGTTGTGCTCCTCGCAGAATTGGGCCATGGCGCCTTTTGTGAAGTTGGTGCCTTTGTCCGTGATGATGCTATGCGTACCGGTGGATGAGCTCGCGGAGGAACTTGGTGGCGGTCTTCCTGTCGCACTTCCTGACCAGCTTGGCCTCGACCCACTTGGTGAATTTGTCGACTGCGACCAGGAGGTGGGTGTAGCCAGACGGAGCCTTTTTAAGGGGCCCACCATGTCCATGCCCCATATGGCGAATGTCTAGGTGATGGAGATTGTCTTGAGTGTCGAACCTAGGATGTGAGTATGGTTGGCGTACTTCTGGCACCCGACGTAGCGTTGGATGATGTCGACGACGTCAGAATGCACGGTGAGCCAGTAGTATCCATGTCGCATGGCTTTGGAAACTAGGGACCAGGCGCCGACGTGGTGGCTGCAGTCGCCGGCATGGATGTCCTAGAGGATCTTGCGTCCTTCCCATAATTGCATGTGGCATTGGAACATGCCGGTCATTTGTAGAGCTCGCTATTGATGATGACGAAGGATTGAGTGCCTCCGTTTCGTCTGAAGGCAGAGTACCGCTCTTGAGGTAGGCAAGGTATGATGTGGTCCAGTCGCTGGGTTCTGAAACCATGGCCGACCAGGGCGGTCTCGGGTTGTAGAGTTATCCCGATGTCGATCTCCTTCGGCGGGGAAACCGAAGGCTTGTGGATGGTTTCGAGGAAGATGCCTGTGGGTGGGGTTTGACAAGCCGATCCGATGCGAGAGAGAGCGTCGGCCTGCTCGTTCTTGCACTTGTCGATCCACTCGACGGAGTAGCAGATGAAGTGCCCCCCAGATGGTCCACCACTTGGCGGTATGCTGCCATGGTTGGGGAGAAGGCGTCGCAGGTACTAGCGACTTGTGCGGCCACAAGGTCGGAGTCGCCGTAGCACCGTATGCGGTTGACGTTCATCTCCTTGGCGGCCCACATGCTGTGAAGGAGGGCCTCATATTTGGCCATGTTGTTGGTGTAGGGCGTGAAGTCGAGGTGTAGCACGTAGCGGAGCTTGTCGCCCTTAGGGTAGGTGAGTACGATCCTAGCCCCTGCACCATCTGCATTCTTGGACCCGTCGAAGTAGATCGTCTAGTAATGGAGGTAGGGCACCTTCTTTGGCTGTTGTGCTTCTTCCCAGTGGGCCAGAAAATCTACCAAGTCTTGCGACTTGATCGCTTTGCATGGCTCGTACTTGATGTTGTGGACGCTGATTTCGACGGCCCACTTGGTGACTCGTCCAATCACGTCGTGGTTGCGGATAATGTCCTGCAGTGGTGCGAAGGATACGGTCGTGATGGGGTGCTCCTGGAAGTAGTGTGGGAGCCATCACTGGGCTCTGAATACCTCATATACCAGTTTCTGGTACTGCAGCTAGCGTTGTCGTGAGTCCGTTAAGACTTCGTTGATGTATTAGACCAAGAGTTGCACGGGGCACTCCTTGCCCTCCACTGGCTACTTGACGACCATCACGGCGCTGACGACTCGCGTGGTCGCCACGACGTAGATGATAATTGGTTCCTTGTCGACGGGGTGGTGAGTAGCGGTGCCGCGAGTAGCACTTCTTTGAGTCCTTTGAGTGCGTCGTCTGCTTCTTTGTCCCATTGGAACACGGGGTTCTTGTGCATCAGGCGGTAGAGAGGCACTGCCTTCTCGCCAAGCCGAGGGATGAAGCGGCTAAGGGCCGCGACTCGACCGACCAGTTTTTGGACGTTGCGGAGGCACTCAGGTTTGCCGAGTTGCGCGATGGTGTTGATCTTGGTGGGGTTTGCTTTGATGCCCCGCTTGGAGACCACGTACCCGAGCAGCTGTCCGATGGGCACGCCGAAGGTGCACTTCCCTGGATTGAGCTTGATCTTGTACCTCCGCAGATTTGTGAAGGTTTCAGCCAGGTCGGCGAGCAGGTCGTTCTGGCAAGTGGATTTTACCACCACGTTGATGTCTACGCACGGTTCTATTCTTGTAGACAGTGTTGGGCCTCCAAGTGTAGAGGTTTGTAGGACAGCATCAAGTTTCCATTAAGTGGATTACCCAAGGTTTATCGAACACATGGAGGAAGTGGTCCAAGGTATCCCTCTCAAGGAACCCTACAATCAAGATAAACGAAGTTTCTTGTGTCCCTAACACAGCCAATACAATTGTCAGGTGTATAGGTGCACTAGTTCGGCGAAGAGATAGTGAAATACAAGTAATATGGATGATTATAAGTGGTAATTGAAATCTGAAATAAAAGTGGAAGCAAGCAAATATGTAACATGACTGATTGTAAACAGTGTTTCAATTCTTAGAAACAAGACCTAGGGATCATACTTTCACTAGTGGACACTCTCATATAAATATCTTCTCTTCATTATGCTACTCTGAACTACTCTCTGGTTGGACAACTTCAATCCATGGTAGGGCTACAAAATCTCTCCTTAAAATTCGCATTCCCCATGTAGGTAACCCCACACAGTCACCTTAAGTGCTAGATGGTTCCAACAAATACCACAATTTCACAGACATCCAACTCAAAATATAACTCATGATAAGTATTTCTGTAATATTTAGCCTAAGTTCCACACGGTGTGCACACTGTCAACTTCATACACATGGGGATAACCGGAGATTACAATTAAAGCACTTGAGTAGCAGAGTAGATCTACTTGATTACAAAACTCATGGCCACAATAAGATCACGCATAGAGAGAGAGATGAACACATAGCTACCAGTAGAGCCCTTATCCTCGAGGGAGAACTACTCCCTCCTCATCATGCGAGTCAGCAACAGTGATGGAGATGGCAGTGGAATCGATGGAGATGGCTCCGGGGGCAATTCCCCATCCTGGCAGGGTGCCGGAACAGAGACTTCTGTCCCCCGAATCTCCTTTTCAATGGAGGCGGCGTTGTGGAACATTTTGTGGAGATATGATCCGCGTAGGTTCTACATCTCAGGGAGACGTATATGTAGGAGAAAGGGCAAGGTCGGTGGAGCCTCGAGGGACCCACACCACCTTGTGGCGTGCCCCTGGCCATGCCACTGTATGGTGTGGCCGTCTCATGGCGCATCTTCGTCTCTCCTTCGGACTCCGTGTCGTGTCGGGCAAAATATTGACTTTGGCTTTTGTTCCGTCCAATTTCGAGAATATTTATTTAGTAGCTTTTCTGAAACCAAAAACAGCAGAAAACAGGCAACTGGCACTACGACATCTTGTAAATAGGTTAGTTCCGGAAAATGTATAAAAATACCTCAAAGTGTAGACAAAACATAAGAAAGTCGATACAAAACAAGCATGGAGCATCAAAAATTATAGATACGTTAACGATGTAGCACTTGAGTAGCACTTGAATAACATGAGTAGATCTTACTCAGTACAAGTGGAGGCTAGCAAAAGACTGGGAGCAACCAACTAAGAGAGTAATAATGGCCATAATCATGCAAAGCGACAAAACATTATAGACTAAAGCATAAAGTGGTATCACAAGTAAAAAACTAAATGATCATATAGGCTAAGGTGACTGGTTCATAGTCTTAACATGGTGTAAGCATGTGCCAAGTCAACCCAAACAAAGCATCAAAGGAGAATACAACAATATTATGCTTTGGTATGCTAAAACAACGCATGATTATTTCAAGGCACATTAAGCAATCTCAATTGTTTGGAACAAGTCATGATACAGCAATAGTCACTAAGCATAAGGTCAAATCAACATCTAACATGACATGATAAAGCCTAAGCCACAGTCAAAACAAGCTCCTTTTTGTACCACCTAAGCATGAAGCTTCCTACTCTTTTCCAAGACCAATCGACTTATTTGAAACAACTCACAAATATAATAATCAATAAAGATCAGTGAGCATGTCTCACAAATCCACAAAGAAGAACTAAAAAGTTCTAAGCAAAAAGCAGAAGAAAACTAAGGCTAAACACGGTGCTAGCAAAAGTGAACACTCATAGAACAATAAGAGTGAAAACTAGAGTGTTCTAGGCAATGAAAACGAAGCGTATCTCTCTCCAAAATATGTGTGCTGGGATCCACCAACTTATTTCAGCAAACAAAGCACATGAAAACTAAAAACAAAAACAAAGAAGCTCCAACAACAACACAATAAGTGTATGAAGTAATAAAAATAAAGTGTTTTGAAAGAAAACCTGAGATTTTTATTGATGAAGAAGGAGATACCTTGGGCATCCCCAAGATTTGACGCTTGTACCTCTTGAATATTTCCTTGGGGTGACACGGGTGGCATCCCCAAGCTTGTGCTTTTATCCATTCTTCCTATCATCACCTTGTTCTTCCCCTACACTTGAAAATTTCCTTCATACAAAAACTTCACACAATCTTCATTAGCAACGTTAGTGTATTCAAGATAATAAGTCTTTGGGTTCAGTCTCAACTCAAGTAAAACTTCCATTAGAACACAAGCTACTGTAGCAATTCGTTTTAAAATCTCAAGTGATCAAAGAGAACTCAAAAGAAACCGATAAGAGGCAAATGCAAATAATGGCAGAAATCTATCAAAACAGACCACCAGGTAAAAACCAATTTTTACGAAGACCTTATGTTGCTCAAATCTAAAAGTGTTGAACAAACTAAAGTTATATAATAACCTGGGGCATATAATCAGGAAATTACAGCTCAGTCCGACGTAGTGGGATTGTTCACAAATTTTTACAGTGAAGCACAGAAATATGTTTCGGGACAGCAACTTCCCCAAATCTTTCTTATCTCTCATTAGAGGTTATTCTTGGCACAAAAACCACAAAAAAATGATAAGGAGAGGTTATTACAGAAGTAATAACTTCCAAGACTCAACAAAATAAAAACTTACTGAAATAAAACAATGGGTTGTCCCCCATAAGCGCTTTTCTTTAATGCCTTTTAGCTAGGCTTGATAGTTTGAAAAGATGCTCACATAAGAAATATGAATTGATTTAAAAGGAAGCATCAAGAAGCAAATATAAAACAAATTTAAGTCTAACCCACTTACTATAAAAAATAATCTTGTAAAGAAACAAGTCATGAAAGCACAAAGAAACAAGCATAGGAAAGCAAAACAAATGCAACTTCAAAATTTCCAACATAAAGAGGGGAAACTTAATATTATTGAGATGCATAAAACCATGTTTCCCTCTCTCATAATAACTTTCAGTAGCATCATGAATAAAATTAACAATATAACTATCACATAAAACATTCTTATCATGAGATACATGCATAAAATGATTGTTACTCTCCACATAGGCATAGTCATTCTTATTAATTGTAGTGGGAGCAAATTCAAAAAAATAGCTATCATTATTCTCATCACCATAATCATCAAATATAGGAGGCATATTGTAATCATAATTAATTTTCTCCTCAATAGTAGGTGGACTGAAAATATCATATTCATCATTGTAATCATCATATGTTGGAGGTATAGTATCATCATAGCAAATTTTCTCCTCAATAGTAGGTGGACTGAAAATATCATATTCATCATTGTAATCATCATATATTGGAGGTTTAGTATCATCATAGAAAATTTTCTCCTCAATAGTAGGTGGACTGAAAATATCATATTCATCATTGTAATCATCATACATTGGAGATATAGTATCATCATAGCAAATTTTCTCCTCTAAAGATGGGGAACTGAAAAGATCATAAAAACTAGCTTCCCCAAGCTTAGACTTTTCCATAGCATTAATAATAATGGTGTTCAAAGAATTCATACTAATAACATTGCTATTAGCATGCAAATAAAGTTCCATAGATTTTTTTAATTTTCTCTTCAAACACTTCATGTTCTAACTCAAGATAAATACTATAAATCTCTCTAAATTTGTTGTTGTTTTCCATTAAGCCTAACTAGTGAAAATAAAAACAAGAAACAAAAAGATATAATTGCAGAATCTAAAGGAAATAACTTCGAGCACTCTCACACCAGCAACAGTACTAGAATATAGCTTAGTAGCCAGAGGATGTGAGTACCTTTTACCTTACCTCCCCGACAACGATGCCAAAAAAGAGATTGATGTCTACGCACACTTCTATTCTTCTAGACAGTGTTGGGCTTCCAAGTGCAAAGGTTTGTAGGACATCAACAAGTTTCCCTTAAGTGGATTACCCAAGGTTTATCGAACTCAGGGAGGAAGTGGTCAAAGGTATCCCTCTCAAGCAACCCTGCAATCAAGATACAAGAAATCTCTTGTGTCCCCAACACACCCAATACACTTGTCAGGTGTATAGGTGCACTAGTTCAAGACATAGTGAAATACAAGTAATATGGATGATTATAAGTTGTAATTTCAATCTGAAATAAAAGTGGCAGCAAGCAAACATGTAACATGACTAATTGTAAACGGTGTTTCAATGCTTAGAAACAATGCCTAGGGATCATACTTTCACCAGTGGACACTCTCATATAAATATCTTCTCTTCATTATGCTACTCTGAACTACTCTCCGGTTGGACAACTCCAATCCATGGTAGGGCTACAAAATCTCTCCTTAAAGTTTTCATTCCCCATCTAGGTAACCCCAGACTGTCGCCTTGAGCGCTAGATGGTTCCAACAAACACCACAATTTCATAAAGACATCCAACTCAAAATATAACCCATGATAAGTATTTCTGTAATCTTTAGCCTAAGTTCCACACGGTGTGCACATTATCAACTTCACACACGTGGGGATAACCGAAGATATCAATTAAAGAACTTGAGTAGCAGATTAGATCTACTTGATTACAAAGCTCATGACCACAATAAGATCACGCATAGAGAGAGAGATATGAACACATAGCTACCGGTAGAGACCTTAGCCTTGATGGATAACTACTCCCTCCTCATCATGGTAGTCAGCAACGGTGATGAAGATGGCGGTGGAGTCGATGGAGATGGCTCCGGGGGCAATTCCCTGTCCCGGTAGGGTGCCGGAACAAAGACATTTGTCCCCGAATCTCCTTTTTGATGGTGACGGAGCTGCGGAACTTTTTGTGGAGATCTGATCGGTGGAGGGTTTATGTATCGGGCAGACGTATATGTAGGCGAAAGGGAAAGGTTGGTGAAGCCTCGAGGGGCTCACACCACCTGGTGGCGCGCCCCTGGCCGCGCCACCATATGGTGTGGCTGCCTCGTGGCGCATCTTCATCCCTCATTCGGACTCCATGTCGTTTTGGACAAAATATTGACTTTGGCTTTTGTTTCGTCCAATTCCGAGAATATTTGTTTACTAGATTTTCTGAAACCAAAAACAGCAGAAAATAGGCAATTGTCACTACGGCATCTTGTCAATAGGTTAGTTCCGGAAAATGTATAAAAATACCTCAAAGTGTAGACAAAACATAAGAAAGTCGATACAAAACAAGCATGGAGAATAAAAAATTATAGATATGTTTACGACGTATCACACGTCATCGATGTAGACGTGGATGTTGTGGCCAATTTGGCTTGCAAGGCACTCCGGCATGCACCACTTGTAAGTTGCACTGATGTTTCTGAGGCTGAACGTCATGGTGGTGTAGCAGTAGGCGCCGAATGGCGTGATGAGCGCCGTCTTTCCCTCGTCCTCGACCGCCATCTTGATATTGTTGTAACCAGAGTAAGCATCGAGGAAGCACAGTGATTGCGATCCTGCGACCGAGTCGATGATCTGGTCAATGCACGGGAGGACGAAGTCCTCCTTCAGGCAGGCGCTATTGAGGTTGGTGTAGTCGATGCACATTCTCCATGTCTTGTTCTTCTTCATGACCAGCACTGGGTTTCCTAGCCACTTAGAGTACTTTATGGGCCGGATGAAGCCCGCGGCGAGTAGACGCTGTACTTCTTTGGTGATTGCTCGGCGATGCTCTTTATTAAAAGGCCATAGTGACTGCTTTACAGGTCACTCTTTGGGGTCGGCATTAAGCCTATGCTCAGCTAGTTCCCTCGGGACACCTGGCATGTCAGATGGTTCCATGCGAAGATGTCGCTATTCTCACAGAGAAACTCGATGAGGACGCTTTCCTATGCGGGGCTCATGCCTGTCCCGATGGTGACCATCTGGCTGGAGTCACCCGGGACCAGCTCGACAGTGCGGGTGTGCGTGGCAGCTTCGAACGTTGTCGACTCGGCATTTTCTGTGTTAGGCTTATTCAGGATCGTGGGGTCATCCTTGTCGATGCCACACACGTATTTGGCGAGTTCGTTGGCATGGTTGGCTTCCGCAGCGATGACGGCGTCTGCAAGTTCAGCGCCTTATTCCTCGCACTCCACGACCATATCGGGGTCACTGTGGACGATGATGATGCCGCATGGCCCTGGGAGCTTCATTGTGTTGTACACATAGTGTGGTGCCGCCATGAATTTAGTGAATCCTTGTTGCCCCAGGATGCAGTGGTAGGGCTTTGGAAGTTCACCAGCTCAAAGATGATCCGCTCGGTGCGGAAGTTGGAGGGCGTGCCGAAGGTGACGGGTAGAGTCACCTTGCCGATCGGGTAGGCCTTCCGACCGGGGACGATGCCATGGAACATGGTGAGAGTCGATTCGACCATCAATTTCGGGAGCTGCAGCTGTTTGAACGTGTCCAGGTAGAGAATGTTGATGGATCTCCCGCCGTCCTTCAGTTTGTTGGTGATCCAGTAGTCAGCCACTCTTGATCACCAGGGCGACTTGCCCAGGGTACTCGATCCATGGCGGGTGGTCCTCGCGGCTCCACGTGATGCGCTTCTAAGACCAGTTGAGGAAGCGGGGGATGTCGCCTTGAGTCACCGCATTCACGGTGACTGCACGGGTCAGCACCTTCTTATCGTGCTTGGTGCCAAGCCCGGTGAACATGTGCAGCGAGCTGACGTTGTTGCCAAACCCTTCGGCATTGCCGTTTGGCAGGTTGTTGTTGGGGACTTCCCTTGCTTGCCTTGCCTTCTCGATCTCCTTCAGGGAGTGAAAGTTGGCGGTGGTGTGAGTGGTGGGTTTCCCCTCCCTTCTCTGGTAGACACAGGGCTGGTTGAGTAGAGCTGGGGGTCGAATTTCAGCCTCGCGCGGTAATTTCCGCTATCGCGGTAGTTTCCTCCATCGCAACGGAGGTTCTTCGGGTCACGTGGTGTGTAGCCGGAGCTTGCTAGTGAGGTGAGTGTTTCTATAGCACATCTCGCGCTGTCTCCCATTGTCATGGCCACTTGCATGGCGTCTTCCACCTGACTCGTCGTCAGAGTCTTGGTTGGGGTCTTCCTCTGCGTAGCGCTTGGCGATTTCGAGGAGGTCGGGGATGTTGTCGAGCGCTCGGCGACCCTCTTGATCTTGGCGACCAAGGGTTCGTACCGGCACGCATTCTTGAAGCACTGGATCACCGTGTCCTGGTGAATGACAGAGGCATTCATCCACAGGTCCTGCCACCATTGTACCTAGTAGCGGGTCGACTCGCGTGGTCCCTGGATGCAGCGCTCCAGGTCTTCGATGGTGGTGGCGCGGGTGTAGGAGCCCACGAAGTTCCTGACGAAGGCCTCGCGTATGTCCTCCCACGAGTCGATGCTACCCGCAGGGAGGGTGTTGATCCAATGCCGGGTCACTCCCTCCATCATCAGGGGGAGGTAATAGGCGGTGAGCAGGTCGGTGTGTCCTGCGATCCCCATCACCATGATGTATGTGTCAAGCCACACCGCTGGATCATACGTTGGGTCGTACTTTTCGATCTCCTTTGGTGCCTTGAAGTTGGCGGGGTACTTCTCACCTTGGATCATTGGTCCGAAGCACTGGGGGCCGACTCGGCTAAGGGTGCCTCTTGGCTCGGGGTAGCCGCGGTTGGTGATGGTGTGCCTCAGGTTGTAGGGATGGCGTGACCGCTAGGTTTGGCTGTTGATGATGTGCATCCGCGCGTCGACTGGATGGCCATTAGCGGCGACCGTGTTGTTTGCCGGTCGTGGCTCATTTCTGGAGAGCGCTGGATGCGCGTCCCGTGGATGGTGCTGCGGGGGCTCGGTGGTGGCCAATTGAGGGTGTTGGCGATCGTTGGGAGGCCGCTCGAGGCCACCCTGCTTCTGGACGAGCAAGAGTACATTCGCCCATGCGTGTAGACTCCCACAGCTTGGTGCTCGATGGCCCTGGTGAGTAGGGCCTGGGCATACTTGACTTGCAGTGCACCCTCTCCCATGATGTTGAGGTTGGCGACTGCTGCCTGCCCTGTGATGACATTGTCCATCAGGGTGGAGTACAGCGGGAGTCCGTTTACGTCGCGGGCTTGTGGAGAGATGATGACCCTTGGTTGGTCAGGAGGGGGTGCACGACCCGAGGGTGGCGGAGGAGCCCAGTCGCTAGGGATTGCTACCTTCCGGTGGTGCATTCTCGCAAAACTCACGGTCGACCGCGCGGCCGGGGTCGTTCACATCGCTGAAGTTCAGGGTGCGGTCCTAAACATTAGAGTTCAGGCAGCTCTTGATTCAAAGATGGTGGTAGAGCAACAGCTCCTGCACCGTTTCCTGCTCGAGGCGGAATTTCCCGCGCTCGGCTTACTCCTTCCGTGCCGCCTCCTCCAGTCGCAGGCGGGCTTCCTCGACCTCCGTCGTCGTTGCGGTCAGTGGGATTGGCGTGGAGAAGGGATCTGGCGTGGCGCTCGTGCTGCCCGCCATGTAGGCCGCGATGAAGCGACTGAATCTGACGCAGAGGTCGCTAGAGAGTTCTAACCTAGAGTTGGAGTCGAAGATCTCGACGATGAGCGTTAGAGACTCGCGTGATGGAACCTTCAGGTGACGCGGCGGTGATGGATCCAGCGACTGAGGTGGGGGTCGCCGACTCATAGTCATCATGGAGGGCCGCATCATCCACGACCGCGTTGGTTCCAGCCGCGTTGGTGGTGGCCGAGTCATACTTGGAGGCGAGGCGGTGAATGGTGTGGATCTGTCCTTCTGAGAGCAGATCGTGTGCAAGTGATACGCCAATGATCGCCATTTCCTCAGAAGCGATGGCGTCTGTGAAGCCGATGAACATGTTGATGGTGCCGACTGACATTATGGCGCTATGCGTGACCGGGCGCGATGCTGGGACGTAGTTGCTGGGCAAGATCTAGAGGATCTCTCCGCACGCGATCATGCGACCGGTGGCGATCGACCGGTTGATTGGCGAATAGGCTCTTGCCACAGAACTCAGGCCAGATCGGCCATGTCGTACGGTGGGCGCCACTATCATGGGAATGGCCACGATAGAATGCCACTAGGGGTAGCGAGTAGTAGGATTTGGGGCAAGAGCGATCAGCCATCTGCGAGTGATATGAGGGCTAAGACACAGGTTTTTACCCAGGTTCAGACCCCGTAGGGTAAAGACCTACTCCTGCTAGATTGTATTATTGCTTGAGTATAATGGTGGAGAGCTTGGTGGCTAGGCAGCGAGTCGATGGGGTGTATGATGGAACCTGAGTACATAGAGTACCCTAGGGAGGTTTTTATAGGGGTACCTCGCTAGGGTTTACTAATATACAACCGAGTCAGTTAAGGACTCGGAGGATTGACCTAATCTGACTAGGACTATCTACGCTTTTTGGCCTCCACTTCCAATCGCCAGGTCCCTTCTTGAGTCGTGATCCCGTCGCCATCCTACAGGCCCACTCGCTAGGAGATTGGTCCAGTAGGAAACGTTCTGCTGGGCATACCCCATTCAACATATCCCCATCATTATTTGCTTCAAAACATTTCTCAATCTTTCACCATAATCAATCTAGACTTAGGTATTGTATGTTCTTGAGATAACCTTGATTATGAGCATGCTTAGTTTTGTTTTTAGAGGAGATTATTTTATAACAAGTGTAGAGGATCAGCTTTTCTATGTTTCTATTGGAGTAGATTTTGAATTAGCTTAATTTTTATTGTTAGATGAACACAAGGAGCCGTACACATGCAGTGGTTGCGAAACAAGACATACCACCCGTTGCTACTCTAACCCCCCCTCCCCCCGAGTATTTTGGCATCAAGTTCACTGAGGAGTTTCAACCGTCTCATGCACCAAGGAATCAAGTTCAGCAAGTGGGCGTGTCCTTATATCCTTAACCAACTGGGCGTTCGTCATGATTTTCATTTACTTTACAATAATGTTAGTTTGTATCACTTTGTCTTTCAGGACGTCGCCACATATCGTCGCTTGACACTCGATTTCCTCAGTACCTTGACGCACATAGTGGGTTCACACTACTGCCCTCAGGAGTATATCTCAGGAGTTGATCGCATCAACTTCCACCTTATGAATCATGAGTATACCTTAACACTTGACCAATGAGCTCACTATTTTAGGTTTTCCAACAACAACACCGACATACGCTCCACCACCTTTGTTCTTAATCCCTCACCCTTGAAATACTTTAATGGAATGACAATCCATGGAAACATACCCAAGGGAAATCAAATTGATCATCCCTCTATTCGTTATTTGTTCTATGTTATTAGTAACACTTTGTAGGCACGTGGTGAGTTTACTATATCCAATGAAGAGGACATGATAATCCTTGCAAGAGCTGCTATTCCAAATAGTAACTTGATGCAAAATTTGGGCACCCTTCTATTGTTTTATCTTAATCATCAAGATATTCAATGTCGTGGTCCCATATGTGGAGGAGTTGTCATCGTTCTTGCGTGTACACTTCACGTCAACCTAGGTAATATCCAACTGTTGGCAGGTGACCACCGTCTCAGTTTCGCTACTCTAAGAGATTGTGGTATGTTATCTAATTCCAATGGTAGATACTTTCTTGATATACCTGGAGCCGACCACTTGATCCCAGCTCCTTTTCCTAATGGTCTGTTCTCTCTATCAAGGATGGACATTTGCATTTTGACGCGCAGGCTGAAGCAGGTCTACCCCAATAATAAGAAGTTGTGGATGAATAAGGAGAAGATGAAGAAGTAGGAAAAGGACCCAAACAAGATGTACAACCACCAAACTACTACACCACTTATGGAGATATTTAATCTCTTGAAGGAAGCATTCAAAACATGAGCAACCTATCCATCAACCTTATAGACGCTATCGCCAACCTCACAACCCAGTCCACCAATTAGAGCAGCCAATGGAACTTGGGAGATTATCCACCACCACAATGAGCAACAAAAGGTCTTGCAAAACCCTAAGCTTGGGTATGTTTCTCCCAACATTTATATTTGTGTAATGATGAGGTTGTACTCCAGCTCCATGAGAGATTTGAAACACTCATGTTGGTTTGTTCCAACACTTTGCTTTTTCTTTCATTTTTTGTTTTCTTTTGTTTTTCATTTGTTTGTTTTTATTTTCTTAGTTTCTTGCTTGGTCGCAAGCTTTTTCTACTCTTTAATCCCCATCCTCAATAATACAATTTTTCCCTTTTTATCAATTTCTGTGCAAGTGGATTTTCCTATTGCCTCTTTGCTGCAATTTTATTATGAGAGTGATTTTGATTTGAGTTCTGAAGGAACACATCCCCATAAGGAAGAGAATTACGAAGTCACTCATGCGAGGTATGTCCTATGATTCCCACTTTAGAAGTTTGAAATGATTATCCTAGCTAGTTGATTTGTTAAGATGTTATGCTAGTGGGAGTAATTCAAAATAGTTAGAGTAAAGCTTTTTATTTCTATGAGTAATTAGTTATGGAAGATTTTGATCTATTTCTTGTAGTTAACCAAGTATTTCCGTGGAAATAATATTTCCAAATAAGTATAACAAGAAAAATTCTCCAATTTATGACTTGTTCGATGAGTGATTGTCTCGAGAGTTTACCTTTGAAGATACTTAACCCCATAGATGTTTTGATAGACTTGATGGCACTCTGGAAAGGAGTTGTTTGATTGAAATGAATTCTAGCGATAATTATGATCCATAGCAAAGCTAAACTTTGTGGATCAAAATGTGATACCATTTAAAATTTTGGGATTTCTATTTCGTGCCCCTGGTTCGTTAGTTGTACTCACTTTCCCCAGCCGCTTAGTTTTTCCTCACTTTTGTCCAGATCCTATTATGGAGCTCTCTCATCGGTCTGAAACTTGCTCTCCGTTGGGCCCCGTTAGTGGACCCTCGCCGTTATGTGTTGACAAGTGGGGCCGCATTCAGGTGGGTCTCGTAGTGGACCCTCGCCATTATGTGCTGACAAGTAGGACCCCCGTTACGTGATGTCAGGTGGGGCCACGTTCAGTCAGGTCCCGTAGTAGGACCCCCCATGGTGTGGGGCCGGCTTATTGGGAACGCATTTTGGGCGATGTGGTGTGGGACCATGTGGGCGCGTATGGTAGTTACGTGCGCCCTGTCTCTTAAATTAGAAGATTTATTTTTTGTTATTTTTATGATTGGACTTTTTAAGAGCGTGTTTTCCCCTTTATGTCTCTAACAGTTGTTATTTTTGCCCAAAAATGTAGCGAATCTAGAGCAGCTTCTTTCTTCATTTTGGCCCTCGTATTTTCCCAATCTGGCAGAAAATCTAACCAACACCATAAATATGTAGATAAACAGAGCAGATGTAGATAAAGAAGCTAATAAAAGATTATATAGTACGATACTGAAACCAGGTTCGACAATTAGGCTGCTCAGCAGCAGCTTACAAGTTCAACATAGACAACAAAACAAAAGAAGCTGCTTTACAGCAGCGGCATCAACACAAGATCAGTGGCCCCTCCTGGCCTCTACTAGGAGGGCCTCCGCCTCCTCCCTCTGGCGCTTCCTCCACTTCCTACTGCCCAGTCCCTTGACCTTGGGTGCCTTGGGATTGATCGAAGGCATGCGACCCTCCTCGATGGCCACCTTCTAGAGGTTGCGGAGGTGAAAACCGAGCGCCTTGTGCTGGGCTTTGAAGGTGTTGGTGTTCTTTGATGGGCCGCAAGTCTTCACGTCCTCGGCATGCATCACGAAGGAGTTGAAGTTGGTGGCGAGGCTCCTGGTGCAGAAGGGGCACCTGTAGACGTCGCTGGCGAAGAAGCCGTTGAACTAGCCAGACTTCATCTTCCTCAGCACCTGATGAGTCTTGGTGTCCATGGACTTTTCATCGCTGTAGACGTCGCTGCTATCCACCTATTACAAAAAATAGTAGCATGCAATAAGGACATGATTCCGATACCATGATTATCGGGATTGATTACTTGCATAAATGTAAGACCACACCTTTTAAAGGTAAAGGCCCCTATGATTGCAATGCTAGTCCCTGGATCAAATGCTAGCATCCACAGTTTAAGATGAAATACATAGATACAAATGTCATTATTACATCGTTATTCCAGAGATAACATAGTATTTACAACTCAATATCCCAAGGCTAGTACATAGAGTTCATAACATAAAGTAAATAACTATAAGTCTTCATCTTCATGTGCCACAGGAAAACATGTTGAGTGTAGACTCACAACCCTAATGTCCATCAAAGTAACCTGCAACATCATAATTTACAGCCACATTGGTTCAATACATTTGGTATTGTATTGGCAAGTGATTCCATAGTAGAATAGTAGTATCTAACATCTATATGAATTTGGCTAAGTGTAGCTTAGGCTTGCTTTGCTCAAAATAAGGTTTTCCTTATTAGTTGAAAACACTAAGTTTTTGTTTGTCAAAAACACCCAAGGAACCACCAATAGGCAATGGTGAACCTTTACCCTTGTTCAACCACAAGTTTTTAACTTAGAAATTAGGATGAGGATATCATTGATAGCTTCAATGTCTTTGATGCTCAAATTGTCCGTTGCCGAGGACACGGCTAAGTACTTAGGTTTTATCCTCTCGAGAGGTGGTGCACTTTCCCCACAAGACTCGACATGTATCGAGACGAGACTTTTCAGAAGCATTCCCTTAGACCACCATGGACGCGTTCCATCCTATCACCCTACCACCAACTGTCCATCTGGCTAAGTTATTGCATCCTATTTGGTCAAGGCAGAGCCCATATGCCATGTGGTTGCACTAGAAGCTTCTCAACACTAAACATCTCAAATCCCTTTATTCCTGGGTGGCAATCCACAAGTTTAATACACAAGGTAAACCATAGACATGGGCCTTGTGTAACCACTCAACATAAACCAACCATACCATTCCACCCAGGTGATTCATTCACATAGTTGTTTTATTAATCAAAAACACAAGTCATTGACTTAGCAAGATTTCATAGCATGAAATATTCCACCCTTTTTTCTACTAGCTAGGCTAAGCATCATAACAAAACAAGTTTTCTAAACTTAGGGAATAACCTACTAAGGTTACAACTACTAGGATTTCCCAAGGCATAGCATAGTACAAACTTAGCAAAAATATCCATGCAAGTCCTACTCAAAATATCACTAATTCATAGTGAAAATAATAGGACAAAATATATGAAGCACCACTTGCCTTGATAGTTGGGGGAGTAGCAACAGTCCTCACAATCATAATCACCACTATCACCAAAATCTACACATAAAATTATAGCACCAAATTCACATTCAAATATTCAAACAAAAATATATATGAATGTATGTAAATGCAATGGAATGATTTTCTACACTAAACAAGTCAAACCAAATAGTACTGAACACAAAGTAAACTTTCTAAGGTTCAAATATAACATGTTTCACTCTAAAACCATTTTTAAATCATTTTATATAGTCAAAATAAGCCTATAATTGGTTCTGCAAATAATACTATTTTTTCCAGAAGCAAAATACTAATTCAAGGCCATAGGAGTGTAAGGCTTAATTTTCTGAATCCAATTATATATTATTTGCAAATTTTGGACAAACAGAATGTGACACCCCCGGGATCAGGGCTAAACAAATCCCATACCTCCGTCTGACATAAGATTAACCTTGATCTCGAGGATATCCAGTGAAAAATCGGTAACACAACAGTGACCCTACGACACAAAAATTATTACAGCTAGCTCATAACTGAGCAGAGAACCAAATTATTACAAGCAAAGGTCACTGACCACAAACATCAAACAACGGAAGGCAAATTATGCTATTAAGTATAGCAAAATTAACAAATGGCCTAAGAGGCCTGAAGCATAATGATGACGTCCCAGCCCATAGATTCCAGGCTGCTGGCCGGGAACCCCAAGCTACTCGTCGGTGTCGATGTAGTACCAATCTCATCTTCATGGGGAACACTTACCCTGCCAAAAGTATCAACAAAGCAAGGGTGAGTATAGGGTGTACTCCGCAAGACTTATGGCTGGTGGAGTTGTTTTGCATAAAGCCATCTTTGTTTATAAAACAAGGCAGAGAAGAAGCTCGTCTAATCAGAGTATTTTAAAAGGAAAAAAGAGAGCAACGTCTCCGAAATATTGATCGGCATCTTCTTTTGATATCCACCAAGTCATCATCATCTGAACCCTATCTAGGATCACCCCCTCGTACCCATGAGGAAGCATCCTTAAACACACGTTGATCTACCAAGTTTTACGATTAGGTTCAAGGTCTCTATGATCTTAGAATCTGGTCACCAAGTGTTCATAACCGTGAACACGGCTTTTTGAAAAGATTTAACCCTGTAGGGGTGTACAACTTTACCCACACCTACTAACCTTCTCTTAATGCCAATTGATTAGCCCTCTTCCTTGGAAGAACGGCAGAGGGTGGTTAGACACGACCTTTACCTTGCTTTCGCCGAGACCATGAGTCATGCAATAAGTATTGTTCCGCTGTAACGGGTCAAATCCCAAAGCCAGTACTTAAAGATGTGAGGCGAGGTTGGTTTACCAGGGGCGCCATCAACCCCAAAGCAACCCGGTCCATGCTTCCCTACCTTTTATGAACGCACCTCCTTCACCTCCTTCTTTCGAAAACATTTTCAATGCGTTTTCAATGGAACGCCCGAACTATGTGACTCATGGAATCTACTAGGAAAGTTAGTTGCTCATGAGGTTGTCTAGGCCCCGTGTGGTTGTACGCTCGTCTTGGTTCCAAAGGCAAGAACTCAATTCCTAGTGGTGGCGAGCATGGGACTAGAAAAATCACATCCCACTATGGCCTCCCATACAAGCCTTAGCATGTTTAATTTATATCACCTCTGATATCATCTCATCACGTTCTACTGTCATACTAGATTCTCTGCATCTTATACATCATCTGGATGAACCAGCACTGATAGCTATGCATGGCTAAGCAAGACACGGATATAGCTCTAGCAATGCACACAACCCAAACCTAGTTATGCTAGGAGCAGTGGATCAGGTAATATAAGCTCAAAGGGAGTAATGCAACAGATAGGATACTCTATCTATCTATCGATAAAATACCATAGTAGAATCGTATGCATCATGGCAGGAATTGAAATGCTTTCGGAATCATAGGATTATATCATTGTGGGGCTATGCTTGCCTTTGCCTGTTGATAACCAGAAAGTAGAGCTTCGGTCGAAGCTTTGGACATGTCGTGGTGGTGGCACGGAAGATTCCATGGGTAGGCTAAAGTATGGGGCCAATGGATACTAGTGGGATCCGGGGAGGGAAGATGTAGTGATTTCTACACACAACTGACTGGAACTTAGATCTTTATTTCCCCTTGATCAAGTTACAAGTGCTCCTAGAGCTGTATCATGGAGAGGAGGAAGAAGACCACTATGCGAGCCCTACGGTGTCAAATGAATCCACCCCCCTCCAGGAGCCCGCGCCCCTCCTTATAAAGGGGTCCCTTGGTTCCTCCTAGGGCTAACATGGCAAGCATATTCCTGGAATATGCTTGTCCCAAAGTGGTAACTCAGCGGACTCCTTTCCGTGTCCCTACTCTATCGGCGGCAAAGATCCAGAGGACCCCGCATGTGATCCTCGGGCATCCCCACTGTCACCTCTGTGACGCTTGTTTGCCCCTCTGCGGCTCTGCTCTTTGTCCTTAGTGCTTGGCCTTGTGTAGATTCCTCCTAGCTAGTAGCTAGGGTTTGACTCTGGGATCCCTCTCCTTCTCCTGCAAGTCTCCCTTTTCTCGGCCTCGTCTTGCATAAATCGGCTCGGCCTCCACCTTCATACGAACTGATTAATCTTTATTCGGCTGACTTAGCTCACACGTCGGCCGACCATGGCTCATTCGGCCGACTTAGCTTATAATTCGGCCTATGGTAAGAAAGGTTCCTTCGTTCTTTCCGCTATCTTGACCCTAGTTGGGGTCATCCCCCCAACATTAGTCCCTGAAGCCGGTGCGGTCATGCCGGAAACTTTGGCCGGGCCACATCAGTTTCTAGACATTCATTCCTTCGAATTTCTTGTCCGAGGTATTTCTTAGCTGATGCTCTTTTTTAGCTGTCCTCCTTCTCTTCATCCTATTTTACCAAGGTATGAATTGTGCTTTGAGTTATCTCTCTTTTCTGGGGTATCTACTTGGCTTCTAGAGTAAGCCTCGTCTTACGCGCGCCAATCATCACTGCTGCCTAGTTTTTTGTTCCGCTATAGTGCTTGCTGACATGCTACAGTTATTACTGCACCCGTAGTGTCGGCGCAGTGATGCTTCGATAAACACAACGGTCAGATGGCCTGATCTCCTCTCGCACTGTGTGGCCCTCGTTGTGGCTCCACTCTTTGTCCGCGGTTGGGTGATACACGTGATTATGCGGTTACCGCGACGCAGCCACGATCCCTCTACCGCTTACCATACGGGTTTATAAGGAGGGGAGTGGGGGTGGGTTGATTAACTTTTCCCCTCCCCACTCCCTTCATCTTACTCCTTGCGCCGCCGCCACCGTTCGTGCTGCAGTAGCTGCGCCACCGTAGTTTCTCCTCGACGGACCTGCTGCAGCTCTCTGGCTCTCGCGACCTCGCTGCTGCGCCCCTGCTTTTGTGTTTTCGCCGGTGAGCTTCTCTACACCGCCGCCACTAGGTTTCTTGGTTAGGGGTTCTTCTAGTTTTCTTCGATTTCCTGTGGTGGTTCTTTCTCTGTTCTGCCACCGCGTCCGTCACCGTTGCGACGGGGCCCTGCACTTCTAGGCCTCTCCCCGCCGCCAGTTCTTCTTTTGTCGATTCCTCCGATGAGCTCATGTCTAGCTCCGCCAGCGAAGCTCTCGTCGGGGAAGAAGATCTCGCGGCGGGTCCAGAACGGGGTTCCTGGCAAGGTTCCTCGGTTACTCGCCGGGAGGTTGAGTGGCTGATCAAGACTCGCTGAATCCCTGTCGAGGTAAGTTGCCGCTTACCCGGCAAAGAATCCTCCCCGTACTTGATGAGGGTGAGTTCATAGTTTTCATGTCCCATTTTTCTCGTGGATTCGGCCTCCCTCTTAGTGATTTCGCTAGGAGTTTCTTAGATTACTTTGGCCTTTAGCCGCATCACCTGCCGGCTAATTCCGTAGCCTCTCTGTCAGCCTTTATCTCGGCTTCGGAGGGGTACTTCAACCTTTGGCCTTCTATAGATGTATTGTCTAAATTCTTTCAAATCCGAGCTAACGTGGTGATGGATAAATCTCTCCATCCCTCTAAGAAATCTCTCACACAATGCGGGGCCGCCTCCATTACACCTCGAAAAAACTCCGTGTTCCCCCATGTTGTGGGCCTCGAGTCTTGTAAGAAATGGCATAGATCATTTTCTATGTCAAGGATACCAGAACGAAAGATAAGATTCGGCTCCCCGCTTTCTCTATCGTTCCTCCTTCAAATAAGAACTAGCTCTATAATCCGAGGAAGACTCATGCTCTTGCCGAGGCATTCGAGCTCCGACTTAAGGAGTTGACTCGTGCTGGGCTCCAGGGTGAAGATTTGATGACTGCTACATGACTGGTCCTTTGGATCCCAACCAGGTTTCTACGGTTGAGCTTGACGATTACCAGATTTATAAACGCGTCCGGGCTATTTTCAAGACCGAGATGCCCTTGGAATGGATGTGGGGAATGAGGCCATTTTCTCGCGGGAATCCTCCTCCTCAGGTAAATTAAAATTAGGTGGTTTCTTCTGAGTTATTCTTCAATTGTTTTTTCGCTAACTCACATCCGCTTTTCTCGCAGAGGTTTGCGGAGCAGACCACAGAAGACGCCAAGGTTTTGGCTCTTCCTTGGACTGCTGACCGCAATACCCCGGACAACGGTAAGAATGAACCAGGCCGAGAGGGGAAACATAGCGCAGCTGGGTTGGCTCCGAGTAAAAATGAACCAGGCCGGGTAAGAACGACTGGGTAAGATAAGCAAGAAAGCCGAGATATAAACTATCTCGGCCCGTATAGGACAAAGTTGTAACCCTTGCAGGTACAAACGAGCCGAGTCAACCGAGGAAGGGCCGAGTCAAGAAGGACGTGTGGCACCTTTCCGAGTAAGGTTCGGGAAGGACCATGGTAAAGCATGGTCAAAAGAGAAGGGCGACGCCGGGTGACACAAAAGGAGCCGGGTGATGCCCAAAGCAAGCGCTGACGTACAAAGTAACTGCGTGACGTCAAAAAGAATAAGAAGCAGCGTACCAGAAGACCATTAGCTGTCAAGATTTATGGACCGGGCCTATGGGATTAGGGCAAGCCCATAACCCGGCCCATATGGTAGGGACCAAGATCCAAACAGTAAACCCTAGAACCCAAAAGAGGTATTAGCTAGCTAGCATTGTCTATATAAGGGAGGGCATAGCTGTAGCACCCCGGGTAAAACCACTACTAGAAAATCGCTGTTGTTTTTATTATGTGCATCATTATAACATCATCATCCATGTGTTTGCCTAAAAATATTTCCCAAAAGCTATGTTGTTTTCTAATTATTCCCTTCTCTATTTCAAATTGAAATCTCGGTCCTTTCCAGATATTTTGTTTTGTCCAAAAATCATTTACAAAAGGCTTTAAAATAAAACTATATAAAAAAACTATTTTTCTGGAAAGGAAGCCTAGCGTTTTAGGCCAGGGCCACCTACTACCCAAGTGGCCCAGTCCGTTTCAAACCCTAACCCTAAAACCATCCCTATCTAACCAACCATCCCACCTGTAATCCCCACCCGCCGCGACTCCCTCACCACGCAGGCACCCAGGACCCCAACGCCACACGACACAGACCCACCCTGACCGCACAACACCACCCAAAGCGCTGGCGCACTACACGCACGCACCCCGCATGGGTCCCACTCCTGCCTTCGCAAACCCAACCACCCCAAGCGCGCCGCTCCTCTCTCTGCCGCGCTCTCTCACACGACCGCGTCGCCTGCATGCTACCCGCGACGCTCCTTGGACCCACTTTCCCCGTGATCCCCACTCCCCCTCTCTCACGTCCCGAGCCCGAGGACCCTGTCCATGTTCGATCCTCTAGCCGCCGCCAACGCCTCTGTTTTGCACCTCCCCGTCGCTCCCCACCTCCCCTGCTTGGTCCTGCCACCAGGGAGTCGTCCAGTGCCCTCTGCTTCCCTAGCCGTGCGACGTAGTCGGACTCTCGTCCTCGCCCGCAATCCGCCGTAATTCGTCTTCCTCCCGAGCTGCGTCGCCCCGGCCTCGCCTTCCTTGGCTCGCGAGCTGTCGCCGTCTCACTGAGCGCCGCCTCCTCGCTGGGCGCTGCCGTCGACCTCTCCTTTTGGCGCGGCCCCTTTCCTCCACCGCCAAGACCACTGCCTTCCCTGCCGTGGTCCTGTGAAGCCGCTGCAAGCGCCCCTCCCCTTCATCTCTGGCCCTTCTCCTCGCCCTGCGCCTCCTTCCGCCCTGCACCGAGCCGTCATCCTGCGCCCGTTGTCGCTAGAGACACCCAGCCATCGCTGGAGATGCCTCTGCGTGCTTGCTGCGAGCTTCTGTTGGCGTGAACTCCTGCCTCCCTTCCTTGAGCCCCTCCTCGCTGGGCCCTTTTGTCCTCATGGCTCATCGGCAGGCCACACGGCCCTACCCTCTCTCTGCCGCCGTCATCCCTCGTTCATATCAACTCGAGTATGTCCTGTGCTTGTGTTTGGATGTGTCCTGGTGGTGTCCTGCTATAAGACTAGTTGAATAAAACCCGTAGTAACCAGAACAGTTGAGTTGTGTCTCCTTCCTGTTGCAAGTGTACTTTTGCATCGCGTCGTCGTCAAGTATCGAACATTATTTCGCCAAGATCTTCCGAAGACCCCAATATCGAAACAAGATCGCCATCGACAATGGAGCCGCAAACCCCAAGATCTTCGACCGCCACGTGTGACCCCTATCCAAGACCCTTATTTTATAAATGCCCTATATAAATTGTTGCATATTAAACTGTTCATTCTCGCATACATATTCATGTGGTTTGGGGGGCATTATTCCGATTCACCTCATAATTATATGGAGCGCATATGCGGGCGATTATATTCTTATGTTGGCTCCATTTCAATTTGTGTAGCAAACCGATGCCATGTTTTGACTTGTTAAGACAATATTTAAATTGCGGGGTAGCTAAACAACTTGATCCACCTAATTAATTGTCGGGACCCCGTTCCGCTTAATTTGGCTAATCGCATCGCATCTTTGCCATGTCATGCATCATACATGCATCATGCCGATCTTCTGTCGTAGTATTAAATGGTGCATCCGGTGTTTTTCTAGTGCTTTGCTTCTTCACGGACTATGCTGATGAGTTGATGCGAGTGTCGACCCGATCTTTGGATGAACCTTCGGCAATGTTTTCAGGCGAGCATTCTCTCTCTTTCTACCTATTTTACTTTATAGTCTTTATTTCCTCCTGTTGATCTATTGCTATCTGTGTTGCGATGCTCTAGTTTTCGTACCCGTGATATCCCTTGCAGCCTTATATTTCCTTGGACACATCCTAGTACATGTTGTTTGGTAGATAGTTGGACTTGCGTGTCATAGTTGCTTGCTTAAGTGTTGTTGTGTGTCGTCAAGTGCCACATTTGTTGGAAGACTGCCATATGCTTTATGTTGGAGATGATCATGGATTTAATTACAGTTTAACAACTAAAATTGAAGTAGGTAAATAATGCAGAGGCACAGGTAGGCAATAGATGTTATTTGGTTTTTAACCGTCCACTTGTGTCCCGTAGGACCCCGAGTACTTGATACCTGTTCTTTGAATATTCGCACAATCCGCATGTGGGACCATGAATCCCCCTAGCCAGAGCTTGAGTCATATTTATTTCTTGGGGCCACAAAGTAGTTTGGGGCTTTATTATTATCCTGTACTTATGCCATGCTTTACTGCTTTATTTACGATTGCGTGTGGAGCGCCTGTACTGTTTAGGAACAAATGTGGAATGTTTTCGCGGTATAGACAAGCCCAGTCACACTTTCGGGTTCCTAGTCGTTTACAGCCATTGGCACAAACCTCTGGGTCCGTCTCGGAGCCGGCCAACTTCGTCGCAGGTAGCTTGGTGGGGTGGCCCCCTGAAATTTATATGAATCTTGCAATTGATCTGTCGTGATGCCTCGTTGGGTTTTCATTTGGTTTTTCTCGAGGTTGATCGTGCGTGTGTTGCTATTTGTGCCCCCCTGCAGGTTAAAACTTTCTGAAAGCCGTGTCCGCGGTTATGGATGACTTGGAGCACAGTATCTCGATCATAGACAACTATAACTAAAGTAGTGCTATAAATTTGACTTTATAATGACTAGTAATTAGCTTTACTATAATGGAATGGCTAAATAAAAGTGCCAACAATTGCTGGTTTGGGTTGTCACCTGTTACCATTTTATCTGACTAGTAAGTCTTGCAACTACAACGGAATGGCTAAATAAAAGTACCAACAACTTCTGGGTTTTGGGATGCCTCATGCTATATGTATCTGACTAGTAAGTACTACAACTATAACAGAATGCTTAACTAAAACTGCCCACAACTTATTATATCAGGATGACCCATGCTATCTATATCTGACTAGTACTTGTTGCAACTATAATGGAATGAATAAAAGTGCCAATTGTGTGAGTTTCCTTGGTATGACATCGTCGGTTGGTATCGAGGGGGATACCAGGATGGGTATGTTTGGTGTTAGAATCAGGTTGGATCCGAATAGGTCTTTCTTACCCCTCTCTGATAGCCGCCAGTTGTATCGAGTCTCTATAGGTTGTTTAGTGCATGCTTTGCTGCCGCTTCAGTCCACCATACCTATGTAGGCGAGGACCGCCGAATTATAGTCTCGCCGTGTACTGGCCTCAGTATTGACCGCTCTCTTTTTCCTTTGCCCTTTGTCGGCACCCCTTTTTGTTTAAGCAGGCTTTGAGATCAACGTTGTTAGCAGGGTTACCCTTCCGGCTTGGCCTGGGCAGGGTTATGGACGCCATTGGTTATTCTTCAGGGCTCTTAGCTCAATTTGCATCTTGTCCGTACTCGGACGCTGTATCGTTTCAAGGTGATTTGGATCTTTGTATTGTATATCTGTATTCTTGACTCATGGAGTCGTTGTTGTATATATCTGTTTTGTGGGTTCCATCATGGACTATTGTGTAATGATATTACTTCGTTTTCCACCCGCACGCAAGTGCCTGGTGGGCACCTTTGAATCGTTTCTATGCGGGTTTGGCGGGAATCGCTGAAACTTGCATAGGGCCGATTCTGAGGGTGTTACAATAGAAGTAGTAGAAGGAGGTTGGACCAAGTAGAGAACAGGGGCCAAGTACTCAAGCCAATACAGCTCAAGGAGCACTTGTAATCTTTGGGGTTTCAATCAAATCGTCAAGTGTGGAGAGTTCTTCATGTTCTTCGTGCATGGCTCGACCGTGCACTCCCTCCCAGGTGACCACAAGCACCCATTCGGCCCCCAACTTAAGCCTACCCATGGCATCTGCCGTGCCACCACCACGACAGTTGGCGCCCACCGTGGGGCAGAAGCAGGTGCTTGATGGAGTCTTCATCTGGACGGGTAACATCATCGCCAAGACCGGCGAGCGCGTCTACTCCGGCCTCATCCAGAGGTTTGGAGCGCTCAACTTCGTCAGCGACAACGCGGGCTGCTTCGGGACCAAGCCGTTCCCTAGGGGCGGTCGCTTCATCAAGTTCGGCGAGCACCAGGTCTACGTCACGGTGCGCGTGGGGCACACATATCCTGAGCATGTCGTCCTGGCGCCAGATCCCCCAGCGGCACCAGTTGCTGGGAAACCTCTCCAACTCGTCCCCATGGAGGTAATGATGACTGCCACAAACCCCGTAGCTCCCCTAGTAGTTCAAGTGGTAAATGAGAACGCGGAAGGAGGAAATCATGAGGAAATGCCAAGGGCTGCAAGAACAGCGAAGGCGCCGCTGGAGAAACCAGAGAACATAGCTAGGAGCAAAAGAGCTAAGGAGCTGCAGGAAGCAATAGACAAGTTGGCAGAGCCAGTGGCACATGCGACTGACCCGGCACGTGTGCAAGCCGAGTTGGAAGAAACCAGGATAAAAGTTCTGGAAAAAGCAAAGGAGCTGGCACAGTTACAACAGGATGTGGATATCACTATCCGAGAGCTTAACTCGGCAAATTGAGTCAAGGGCGCAAAGAACCGGTTTGATGCGACGAGATTGAGAGGAAGGAACCTCAACAAAGAGCTCGCAGATGCGACATCAAAGATAACACCAGAGAATAGCAATGAGACAGCCATGCGCCCAACGTATAACATAGCAGCAGCTAATCTGCGAGCAGCAGAAGCAGCAATGGCAGAGTTACCCCACTTGGAGGGGGAAGCAAAGAAAAGGCAGCAAGAACGGGTCAATGAGTTAGTAAAAGCAGCCAACATGCTAAATGAGGCATATTACAGAGCAAATCCGGGTATAGCAGGGAGATCACAGCTGGTTCACTCGGCAAATCCTGTTCCGGCAAGATCGGCTGGGTACACGGCATCTTCACCAGGAGCGGCACCCAGGCCGAGAAAAGAAAAAAGTGTGGATTCTGGAAGAAAAAAGCAGATGGTCGCCTATGATCCGGCAGTAGTTCAAGGAAACCCGGCGCGTGCGCAAGGGGAAAAAAGAAATAATCCCCGGGAAAATGAGAACCAGGAAAAAGTTGGACAGAGAAATGACAACGGAGGGCAAAATTTTGGGCCTCATACTCGGCGCGCAACTCACTCAGCAGGAGGAGGAAATCCATTTCCGAATAACGCACCAGCTCAGCCAGAAAGAAGACAGCAGAGCGCGGGAAAGGCAGTTCAACAGCCAGCTGACCCGACCGCGAATAAGTACAATGATGGTTACTCGGCTATGGTAACTGACGGGTATGAGCTGCCGGATCATGCATACCAAGCAATGGGAGCAAGATACGGAGGTAGGAACCTTCAGCTGGATGATGCCAGACTAAAGCTTGACCGCATAAAAATGGCAGAGATAATTGAATCACAAGGTCCGCAGGGTCCACCATGTTTTGGCCCAAGGATCATGAAGGATCCACCAGTGCCGAATTTCCAGCTGGCCAGAGGAACAAAAACATATGATGGAAGCACAAAGCCGGAGGATTGGCTCATAGATTATGGAACTGCTATAAAGATAGCGCAGGGAAACTTGAGATGGGCAGTACGTTACGTACCGCAAATGCTGGAAGGACCAGCTCGGGTATGGTTAAAAAATTTGCCACCCGGAAGCATCAACAGTTGGATTGATTTTCATGACGCCTTCGTGAGCAATTTCACGAGAACTTACAAGAGGCCGAATCACCCACAACAACTAGCAATGTTCAAGCAAAAACCGAATGAGATAGACAGGGAGTTCCTCACAAGGTGGTGTACGATGTGTAACTCTTGTGAAGGGGTAATCGAGTCACAAGCAATCACATGGTTTGCACAAGGATGCAGACATCGGAGTGTGTTGTGGCAAAGGTTACAAAGAGATATACCGACAAGCCTAGCAGAGACGATAAGAATCGCTGACTCGTACGCGTTAGGAGATCCAACTCAGCTGCTGCTCATGTCGGCAGACGGGATGACTAAGACTCGGATCTATGACGCTGCCGGGCCGCAAAGGTGCCAGGAGAGATCCGAGTACAGAAGCAAGAGAAGAGACGAGAGGCCGGATTACAGGTACGGTTCGACTCAGGTTGCAACAATGAATCAGGATCATCCAGATGCTGGAAGCAGTCAGCGTCAAAGGACAAATGGTCAACCACAATGGGTGCCAAAGAATGACGGCGAAAGGCCATACGATCAAAGAAAACAGTATCAAGACCGACAAAAATACACCTATGAGATGATGCTGGATCAGTTGTGTAAGTTTCACACGTCGAGTCCGAGTAAGCCGGCAAATCACTCAACAAGGCAATGCACTTGGTTTTAGAAAGGAGACAGAGTGGACTCGCGGAATAAACAGTTTCCACCACCTCCCCCTCCACCACTTACAGGAGGAAATGCTCAAGCAGTAGGAGCAGATAACAAATATGAAAACAGGCAGCCGAGATATCAGAATCAGGAAAGAAGAGAAGCTGTGAATCAGGTGCACAATCCAAGAGGTGACGATGCTCATATAGGCCATGGAACCAGAAATGAGTACAGAGAACATCACCAGAGCTATGTTGTCTTTGTCACAGAACCAAATGACAAGAAGATCCAGCAACGACGAATGATGGAAGTGAATGCCACGATGCCGGCAATTCCCAAGTACATGCATTGGTCTGAGCAAGAGATAACTTGGAGTATAAAGGATCACCCCAAGATCATGCCAACCCAGGAGGATACGCTCTGGTTCTGGATCCAACGTTCATGGGCCCAGATATCAACGTGAAATTTTCAAAGGTGTTAATCAACGATGGCAGTAGCATCAACATGATGTACAAGGATACTATGCTCAAGTTAGGCATTACCATGAACATGCTGGAGCCGACTAAGACCACTCTCCACAGGATAGTGTCGGGATTATCCTGTGAGCCAATTGGCAAGATCTGGGTCGACGTCTTATTCGGCAACAGAGAAAATTGTCGCACTGAAGCCATAGAGTTCGAGGTAGTAGATTTGGTCAGCTCATATCATGCCTTACTCGGCAAACCGGCTATGGCAAAGTTCATGGCTACTCCTCACATCGCTTACTTGAAGATGAAGCTTCCAGACCCATGTGGGGTGATCACAGTTGAAGGAGATTACAAAAGATCTATTGCTTGTGCCTCGGCCGGATCTTCACTGGCCTAGTCACTCGTCATAGCACAAGAGAAAAGTCAGATGTTGGAGGTGGCAGCATTGGCCAAATCAGCACAAATGTCCATGCCGGCACTCACCAACCCGCATGGCAATGTGTCATTTCAAGCTACCAAGGAAACCAATAAGGTGCAGGTGGATGAAACTTTCCCAGCGCGCACAGTAACCATTGGGGCTGGCCTTACAGATAAATAGGAAAGCGAGCTCACCAGCTTCCTCTGTGAGAATCGGGACATCTTTGCATGGTCCACTCAAGATCTGCAAGGAGTTCCGAGGGAGATGGCTGAGCACTCTCTTCATGTAAGACCAGATGCAAGGCCGGTGAAGCAACCCCTCCGCCGCTTCGCCGAAGATAGGAGGAAAGTAATAGCGGCTGAGATTGAAAGACTTTTAGCTGCTAGATTCATCATGGAAGTGCTGCACCCGGACTGGTTGTCAAATCTAGTCCTGGTTGAGAAGAAGAAAGATGACCCGAACGTGACATTAGTATGGCGCATGTGTATTGATTACACGAACCTCAACAAGGCGTGTCCAAAAGATCCATTTCCTTTGCCTCGGATCGATCAAGTCATAGATTCTACTGCTGGGTGTGAGTTGTTGTCATTTGTGGATGCGTATTCAGGATTCCATCAGATTCCACTGAATCCAAATGATCAAATAAAAACATCTTTTATCACCCCGTATGGGGCTTATTGCTATCGCACCATGCCATTCGGATTGAGAAATGCAGGCGCAACATATCAAAGATGCATGCAAAAATGCTTGCAAGATCAATTGGACAGAAATGTTCAAGTATACGTCAATGACGTGGTAATAAAAACCAAAGAAAGTCATACTCTCATCGAGGACTTGCGTCAAATATTTGCAAACTTGAGAAGATTCTGGATGAAACTTAACCCGGAAAATGTACATTTGGTGTCCCGGATGGCAAGTTACTCGGATTCCTTGTATCCAACTGAGAAATTAAAGCTAACCCAACAAAGATCAGGGCCACCGAAAGAATGGAATTGCCAAAAACCCTCAATGACGTCCAAAAGTTTACTGGATGCCTGGCTTCATTGAGCAGGTTTGTTAGTCGGCTAGGCGAAAAAGACCTACCACTATATCAGCTGATGAAGAAATCAGACAAATTCACATCGACACAGCAAGCTGATAGCGCTTTCCATGAATTAAAGAAAATTTTGGCAACAACACCAATATTAGCGTCACCACTATCCAAGGAGCCAATGCTGCTCTATATCGCCGCAACCAACAGAGTTGTAAGTGCAGTAATCGTGGTTGAACGTGAAGAAGGGGCAAATCAGTCCAAAGACCAGTATATTACTTGAGCGAAGTGCTCTCTGTCTCGAAACATAATTACCCACATTATCAGAAGATGACATGTGGGGTATATATGGCAGCAAAGAAGCTGAAACATTATTTTCAGGAACACCCGATCCGGGTAATATGCGAGGCACCTATCTCGGATATATTGGGCAGCAAAGATGCTAGCGGCCGAGTAGCCAAATGGGCCATTGAACTGGCACCATACACTCTACAATATGATAGGAGGGATGCAATAAAATCTCAAGACGTTGCATATTTCTTTGTATAATGGATGGAGATGCAGTACGAACCACCACTACCAGATCCAAATTACTGGAAAATGCATTTGACGGGTCCAAGACGAAAATGGGTCTGGGCGCCGGGATAGTGCTCACATCTCCAAAGAGGGATCAACTGAGGTATGTCTTGCAGATTCATTTTGCTGCTTCTAACAATGTTGTCGATTACGAAGCACTCGTCCATGGCATTAAAGTAGCCAAGGAAATTGGTATCAAAAGGATCATGTGTTTTGGCGATTCAGATTTGGTGATTCAGCAAGTGTCTGGACATTGGGACGCACTGGACGCAAACATGGCATTATATCGCTTCCACGTGCAGCAAATTTCGGGATACTTTGACGGTTGTGAGTTTCATCACATTCCTAGAGCAGAAAATGAGGCAGCGGACGTGTTATCCAAGCTAGGATCATCTAGACAAGCAATACCACCAGGGGTAGCATTGGATCATCTCAGGAAGCCATCGATCAAGCCGTCACCAGAGTCTGAATGAATCAGGTTCATCTCGGCGAGCCAGGAATCAGAGGCAGTGCCAATGGATATCGACTCAGGGGTAGCCGAATCACACTCAGGGACTCCCCAGGTTATGTTGGCAGAACATATCTCGGCGGAACCAATGGACATTGATGTTAAAGCAGACCCGAAACCACTAATACCAACGTTGGCACAACCAATATTCAATTATTTGAAGGATGGAACCTTGCCGAGTGATGAGACACTAGCAAGGCAAACGACACGAAGAGAAAAATCATACACCATAATCAACAAGGAACTCTACAAACGAAGTGTGACAAGTGTACTGCAGCGTTGCATCAGCTCAGAGCAAGGACGGGAGATCTTGTTGGATATCCATCAGGGAGAATGCGGGCACCATGCATCATCAAGAGCATTGGTAGCCAAGGCGTTCCGACATGGATTCTACTGGCCAAGCGCACTGGCACAAGCATAAGAGTTAGTCGGAAAATGCAGTGGTTGTCAACACTATGCATCCAAGTCACATTTGCCAGCGTCAGAATTGAAGACTATACCAATCACGTGGCCTTTTTTAGTGTGGTGCCTAGATATGGTAGGACCATTCAAACCAGCAAGGGGAGGCATGACTCATATATTGTTCATGATTGATGAGTTCACCAAGTGGATAGAAGTGAAGCCAATCAAAAAACTGGACAGCAAAATAACTGTTACATTCCTAAGGGATATAATCCTCAGATACGGTTACCCGCACAGTGTGATCACTAACAATGGCACAAACTTTGCCGAAGGGGCTTTTTCTTGCTTCTATGGGAAACACCGCATAAGACTTGACGTAGCGTCAGTCGCCCATCTAGAATCAAATGGACAAGTTGAACGGGCTAATGTCTTAGTTCTGTCCGGGATAAAACCCCGCTTAATGGAACCACTCCAGAGATCACCTGGTTGTTGGATAGAGGAACTACCCTTAGTACTGTGGAGCTTAAGAACGACTCTGAATCGATCAACTGGTTATATGCCATTTTTCCTTGTATATGGGGCTGAAGCAGTTTTGCCTGCCGACATAGAATATGACTCGCCAAGAATAAGGAAATACTCGGAAGCCGAGGTAAAAGAGGCCCGAGAAGATGGAGTAGATTTACTCGAAGAAGCAAGGGAACTGGCATTCTCCAGATCTGCTATATATCAACAAAATCTCCGACGCTACCATAGCCAGAAAGTGCAACCTCGTGTTTTCCGAGAAGGAGATATGGTGCTAAGGCTGGTGCAGTGCACAGCCGGGATGCATAAATTATCGCCTCCTTGGGAAGGTCCATTCATTGTAAGCAAAGCATTGCACAATGATTCCTACTATCTCATAGACGCTCGTGAAGCGCAAAAGAACAAGGCGGATAGGTCAGGAGATGAAACCAAAAGGCCATATAATGTGGCACTGCTTCGTCCCTTCTACACTAAGGAGAAGCAGTGCACGTATCACTTGAACTCTCATATGTCGGATGTGTTTGCCGGATATATGTTAATAATAAAATGGTATGACTCAAAAAACTAACTCGGGGACTACCCCTTAGGCTTTCCATTTCAATTGTTTTACGTCGGCTGGCGTGATACCCGGAATTTATTTCGGAACAAGTAATGTTTACTCGGAAGAAATCAACTCTTCGACTATGCTGTTGTCCGAAAACACGGCTTCATGGCAAGCAAGAGAAAAAGATCTAAGACGAGTAAACACGAACGCCAGATAAGTACAAGGGAGAAACGCGAGTCGGGTTTAGTTTGTGCCTAACTCTCTGCAGGTTGTCTTATACTGTGTGTCGAGTAATCTCGACCAAGTTATCCAAGTTTCATACCCTCTAACTAAATCCTTCGTACTTTGAGATCCTAATGTGGAACGCTGAAAAATGGTAGACAAGGGCAAAAGGCAAGGAAAGGTGACACGGCAAAATGAAACTCGGGGACTTGTCCTTGAGTGATTCGCACTCAAAGCATAATGCAAATATATAAAGCCTATCGAAAGGCACATAATCAAACTTTGAGTGCAATGTACGTTGCATCTGTACCCGGCATACCGGGGATCTAATAAAAGTTCAAGTATTTGTTGGTGTCATGGGAATGGTCACGGCAGATGTTGCAATCGGCAGCGAGTAGTAGAACAAGGGGCAAGGGCGGCCAGCCATCTGCGGTGCGAGATGAGGGCGGAGACACAGGGTTTTACCCAGGTTCGCCCCCCCGGAGGGTAAAGACCTACTCCTGCTAGATTGTATTATGGTGAAGGTACAATGGGCGAGCTCGACGGCTAGGCGGCGAGTCGCTTGGGTGTATGATGGAACGTATCTCTACACGCCCTGTAGGGAGGTTTATATAGAGTCACCTCCCCCTAGGGTTTACATATCTCAACCGAATCAGTTAAGGCTTTGGTACTCATTTAACCTAATCCGACTGGGCCTATCTACTCGCCTGGGCCTTCAGCTTCCAATCGCTTGGATCCACACCGGGCCTTGATCCAGTCGCCGTCTTACAGGCCCACTCGCCAGCTCCTGGGCCAGTCGGAAACGTCCTGCTGGGTATACCCCGGTCGGCATATCCCCATCAGTAGTCCCCGAGGCCGTCGTCGATTGGACGCAGGTGGTTGCTGGCAGTCGGAGCATACGGCTTCAAAGCAGACATCCAGTCGAATCGGTGGCGGGCTCCTGAATAGAGGAGGAAACTAATCATTCTGGTCGCAGCTTTGGCGTGTAGGGTCGGCGAAATTCTCAGTCACTGTTGTAGTGATCGGGTCGGCGAGCCGAGTGGCTGAAGTTGGACCGTCAAACGCAGTCAAACTAGCCGTTGGGGTAATCCAACGGTAACTTTTGGCGTAAACACCGCGTAGTAACGGCTCCCTGATTTGGCGGGTAACAACCGCTATATAAAGGGAATGGTAGGCGATCGGAGAACCACCTCCTCGTCATTTCCTCCGATCGCGCGCACCTTCGTTTTCCTCCACATCGCGATCCAGCCGAACCGAAATCCCCCGACCCCCGCGAATCCTTTCGCATATGGCCCCCTCCACCGATCCATGGTGCAGATCCAAATGCACGAGAGCGCAGCTGGCGTCCTTCGAGGAGGCCGGGATCCTACGAGCCGGTAGATGGCGCATCCCTGCGGCCGGAGAGGTGACTCCGGACCCGCGCGAGGGAGAATTCGTCTGCTTCACTAGCCACCTAGAGCGGGGGCTGGGATTCCCAACATCTCTCTTCTTTCGGCGCTTCTACGCTTTCTACAGGATCCAGCCGTCCGATCTGGGCCCGCACAGCATCGAGCAGCTCGCCATTTTCGTGGCATTCGGCGAGTGCTACCTGGGCTACAGGCCCTACTTCCCCCTGTGGCAAGACCTATTCCATGGGAGGATCAGTCGCGAGGAAGCGGGTGGCCCAATGCTCGTTGCGGGCGGCCTGACGTTTCAGTTGAAATCGAAGGCTTCCTTCTTCGATCTGATGCTACCCGCCAAGGCGGCGAGCGATTGGAAGAAATCTTGGTTTTACGTCACCGAGGCGACTCCGGACGGCAAGGTGGTGATTCCAAGATACTCCGCCGACCGGCCCGAGCCGTGCCGACTCCAAGTCGGCAAGCTTCCAACAGACCAGCGGATGGTCATAGATGAAATGCTTCAGACCATCCGCGGCCTGAAGAAGAGAGGCCTCCAGCCCATCAACTTTTATAATTGCTGTCTCGGGCGGTGACTCGTCCCCCTGGCCCGCCGCGACCACTACATGTACGAGTACGCGGGCCGGGAGGACTCGACAAAGTCCTGCCTTGCCGAGTGGCAACTCGAGGATTACCTCCTGGCGCTGAAGAAGATCACCCAAGCGACGTACCTCGACGCGAAGGCCAGGGTCGCCCCCTACACCGCGAAACATCCAGCCCCAACGGTGAGTCGTCTTTCTATCATTCGCAGTCGCAATTAAATGCTGTCGCGGTTATACTGATATTGTCTTATGCTTATTGCAGCTATTTCAAGTGGTGGAAGGGTGGCTTCCGCCGGCGGACGAGGAGAATTCGAGCTCATCTGTCCAGGAGGTGGGCGACTCGCCTCCTGCAAGGGGAGGCGTCGAGAGTGACGGTAGTGGCGATGACGATGAATCCAAGGAAGAGGTTGCCCGCTGGTCCAAAAAACTCGAGGACAACGGCAACGTGAGCTCGAAGCGAGCAAAAGCCTTGAGCGTCATGATGACGACGACGACGAGCTCCCCGAGCACACCTCGCATCGCGAGGCCACTCCATCAAAGAAGAAGAAGAAGAAGGAGGCGAAGGAGGCGAAGGCACCTCCAAAGAGGAAGACGAAGCCAGCAAAACAGGCGTCTCCGCCTCATTCGCCAAGCAGCTCCGACACCACCAGCCTGGCCAAGGGTGAAGCTCCACAGACGACGGCGGCGCCGGATATCACCGTCGTCATGAGCGAGGTGCCTCTGGCCTTGATGCCTCCGCCGTTCGCCCCAGTCTCTGGGTCGGGGGCCGCTCCGGTCGCGACAACTTCGCCGCCCAGGGATGCTCCTGCCAAAAACATTTCGGAAGCCCCAGTCGCGGCCTCGACAACGAAACCGTCCGTGACCTGGGCACGCGATGTCCTGGAGATGGGCCTCAGTCGACGGCTGGGCCCCGAACTGGAGAAGCCGGCCGGCATTCGCACGGGGCTGCGGTTCCTACCGGTC
Source organism: Avena sativa (assembly GCA_916181665.1). Classification (NCBI taxonomy): domain Eukaryota; kingdom Viridiplantae; phylum Streptophyta; class Magnoliopsida; order Poales; family Poaceae; genus Avena; species Avena sativa. The sequence continues at coordinate 311,585,908 of OV702295.1, read as the reverse complement.
GCCAAGTGAGTTTTATTCTCCTGTCTTTGTTTTTCATTGTAATCGGACTACTTTGCTCATGTGATCAGTTTGTAGGACTGGCAACATCCATCGCAACCTTCCCGCGCTTCATGACCAAAGCGGCTACAACGAGTGGTACCTCGCCCTCTAGCCGCTCACCTGGGGTCGTCGACACGGAGTTCGAGCAACGTCGCGGGCACACGCCGGCCCTCCTCGCATCCGTGGACACGATACAGCTTCATGGTATGCTTGGCGCAGCCATCTAGGTATGTCCAGTCCCCGAGGATCAGGCTGATGTATTGCAACGGTCTGATTCTTGTAATGTCTTGCTTTTATTTTTCGCGTCCAGTCCCCGAGTGCGCACTCGCTGAATTTCAGCGGGTGGGCACTTAGGATTTTTTGATTGCCAGCCCCCGAGTGCACACTCGCTGAATTTCAGCGGGTGGGAACTTAGGTTTTTTTGATTGCCAGTCCCCAAGTGCGCACTCGCTGAATTTCAGCGGGTGGGCACTTAGGATTCCGCTTTTGTTAACTGTTTGAATTGTGTGCAGGGTTTGCAGCATGAGTCAGCTGACCGGCTTGCAGCGAAACGCCACGCGGAGAAGGAACTGGCCACCGTCCAAGAGGCGAACAAGGGGCTCCAGGAGATTGCTGTGAAGGCAGAGGAGGCCCGCCAGGGACTTGTCCTAGCGAGTGAGTTGGCAGCAGCTCAATCGGCGTTGAGCTCGGCAGAGAAGCGGATCACCGACCTCGAGCGCGAGCTGAGGGAAGCGAAGAAGGAAGCGAGTTCGGCGGATGGGCGAGCCAAGTCCGTTGTTACAGCCGCCGCGGAGGAACGTAAGGTTTCTGACGCCCTTGTTGCTGGGCTTCAGGATGACTACACTTCTCTTCAGAGCTTCATCACGGATCTCTCCCGTCCCTTGATTGGTGAGTGTGTCTGCTCCTGCCTGTTGCATGTGCATTTTGTAATTTTTGATGTGCTCACTGTTATCTTCTATCCGCAGGTCAGATCCTCGATAGCGCGGAAGAAGTGAGCTCGTTCGACGCACGGCAGTGTGTAGTCACGCTGGTCGATTCGGCGACGTTGTCGGCGACATGCATACGGGCATACCTTCAGGAGATGTTGCCCACGGAAGTAATTCCCAGCAACCTCGTCGAGGTATGGCGGTACTTGGAGAAGGCGCCGTCGGTCGTCGAGTTCATGACGCGATCGGCATTCTGACGCGGAGCGGCTCGGCGCTTAGCCTTGGGCTCGCTCACTTCCCGGAGGACTTCGACCTGGACGACTTGACGAGTGGCTACCCATTGTCGACTGGCTCGGTGGAGATCTCCGAGGTGCTCAAGTTGACGGACCGCGCCGCGGTGTACTCTGAGCGCGTCTGGGCGATGGGCGACCTCCTTCCGTACCAGGAGACGGTCGTCGCACACAACGACCCCAAGCCGCAGCACCGGGACTTCAAGATCAAGCAACCCTTCCGTGCGGCGATGGCGGGTGAGCTGACGACGTACCCGTCAAACCCGTACACTCCCTTCATTCGCAATCGCAAGGGTGCTGGCGAGTCGTTGTCGAAGCCTGCGGAGTAAGATAGTTTGCCCTGGGGCGTTAGTAACAGTTCTGCCGTTGGGCATACTATGTATTTTGTGTCAATTGCGACATGCTATTAATGAGATATCGTGTTGTTTTGTGACTTGTCATGTGTTTTTGATTAAGGGTTGAACGAGTCCCCGAGCGCGTCCGCCCTTTTTATGGGGTTTACCTCGTTTGTTATGTGTTTGCGGTTTTGAATGGTTTTGTTATTGAGGTCGACTCGCCCGAACTCGGAGAGCCAGTCGCAAGGCGACTCCCATGAGTGCTCTGTACTTCACCATTTTCCCTTGCGCGAACGAGGTCGGGTGGCCGAGTCCCCGAGCGTGGTACTTGGTTGTTCTAGGCGCGACTTGAGGGTGGGTGAGGACTTGGCGCGTTGGTTTGAGCGCATCACTCCTGCCTGGCCCGTTGGGCCAGTCGCATGGCGAGTCCTGGGCATGCTCTCATACTTGGCGTTTTCCCTAGCCGCTCGCGCTGAATTGGTCGTCAGTCCCCGAGCGTGGTACTTGGCCATTCCAATCGCTATGTCGAGGATGCGGAGGATCATGGTCGCTGTGGGAAGTGAAGGCAGTCGTCTTGGCTCGTTAAGCCAGTCGAGCAGGGCGACTCCAATGGGGCTCCGGATAGGCGTTTTTCATGGACGTTGCAAGACCTGGGGTACCCAGTGCCCTTGTAGCGCACTACTTGGCCATGCCGGTCGCTGTACCAGAGGTTGACTTCTGCGGTTAGCTTGATGCTGTTATTACGAGTGCGAGTGGCACAAGACACGGAGAGTAGACGCAATTTGCGGTAACCAACATTTTTTATTTCATAGCGACTGGAGGATACATATGTGGAGTTCTAGGAGTAGAACTTCCGTAGGAGGTTTACATTCCATGGTCGCTTGAAGTCGAGTTTGCCGTCCCCGCGGACGTCGATGAGGTAGTAGGCGTCGTTGCCGAGTACTCGCCCTATGGCGAATGGTCCCTCCCACGGGGGGGATAGCTTGTGCATGCCCTTCTTATCCTGGATGAGGCGCAGCACCAGGTCGCCTTCTTGGAAGGTGCGAGTTTTCACCCGCCGGCTGTGGTAGCGGCGGAGTCCTTGTTGGTAGATGGCGATGCGTGAGCGAGCTAGGTCGCGTGCCTCGTCGAGTTGATCGACTCCATCTTGCCGTGCGAGTTCGTTCGCAGCCTCCGTGTAGTGGACGACCCTCGGCGAGTCGTGCTCGAGGTCGGTGGGCATGACTGCCTCGGCACCGTACACCATGAAGAAGGGGGTGAACCCTGTCGACCTGTTGACTGAGGTGTGGATGCCCCAGATGACGGAGGGTATCTCCTCGACCCAGCACCCGGCGGTGCGCTCGAGTGGTACTTGGAGCCGCGGCTTCAGGGCGTGGAGGATGCTCTGGTTGGCCCGTTCCGCTTGGCCGTTGGACTCCGGGTGGGCGACTAACGCCAGGTCGAGCCGGATGTGGTGTTCCTCGCAGAACTTAGCCATGGCTCCTTTGGCGAAGTTGGTGCCGTTGTCCGTGATGATGCTGTTTGGGAACCCGTAGCGATATATGAGCTCGCGTAGGAATTTGGTGGCGGTCTTCCCGTCGCATTTCCGGACTGGCTTGGCCTCCACCCACTTTGTGAATTTGTCGACCGCGACCAGTAGGTGGGTGAAGCCAGAGGGGGCCTTTTTGAAGGGGCCTACCATGTCCATACCCCACATGGCGAATGGCCAGGTGATTGGGATTGTCTTGAGCGCTGAGCTCGGCACGTGTGTCTGGTTGGCGTACTTCTGGCACCCGGCGCACCGCTGGACAATGTCGACGGTGTCGGCGTGTGCGGTGGGCCAATAGAAGTCGTGCCGCATAGCCTTGGCGACCAGAGAGAGGGCACCAGCGTGGTGGCCGCAATCGCCGGAGTGGATGTCGTGGAGGATCATGTGTCCTTCGGCAGGTTGGACCCAGCGTTGGAACACGCCGGTTACGCTGCGCTTGTGGAGCTCGCCGTCGATGATGGTGAAGGATTTACACCGCCGTGCAACCATCCGAGCGTCTGTCTCGTCTGCCGGCAGGGTGCCAGCCTCCAGGTAGGCGATGTATGGCTTGGTCCAGTCATCTGGCTCGGCGAGGAGTGCGACTAGGGCGGCTTCTGGCTGCAGCGGGGCTCCGATGTCGATCTCCCTTGGGGGAGAGACTGATGGCTTGGTGATCGTGTCGAGGAAGACGCTGGCGGGTGGTGCGAGTCGAGCCGACCCGATGCGAGAGAGTGCGTCGGCCTCCTCGTTTTTCCGCCTGTCGATCCACTCGACGGAGTAGCCTGCGAAGTGTCCCCCCAGCTTATCGACTGCTTGGCGGTACGCCGCCATTGTGGGGGAGACGGATTCGCAAGTGCCGGCGACTTGCCCAGCGACGAGGTCGGAGTCTTCATAGCAGTGTAGGCGGTTGACGTTCATCTCCTTGGCTGCTCGCATGCCGTGGAGTAGTGCCTCGTACTCGGCCATGTTGTTGGTGCAGGGGTGAAGTCTGGCAGAGGACGTAGTGGAGCTTGTCGCCCTTTGGTGTAGTCAGTACGATCCCTGCTCCCGCGCCGTCCGCGTTTTTGGAGCCGTCGAAGTGCAGGCTCCAGTAGTGGAGGTATGGCAGCTTTCCTGGCTGCTGGGCCTCTTCCCAGTCGGCGATGAAGTCCGCTAGAGCCTACGACTTGATCGCTTTTCGTGGCTCGTACTTGATGTTATGGACGCCGATTTCGACGGCCCACTTGGCGACTCGCCCAGTCACCTCACGGTTGCGGATGATATCCTGCAACGGTGCTGAGGAGACGACCGTGATCGGGTGCTCCTAGAAGTAGTGCGGCAGGCGCCGCTGTGCTCTGAAGACCGCGTATACCAGTTTCTGGTACTGCGGGTATCGCTGGCGCGACTCGGTGAGGACCTCGCTGATGTAGTACACCGGTCGCTGTACCGGGCGCTCCTTTCCTTCCTTCGGTCGCTCGACGACCATGACGGCGCTGACGACGCGCTCGGAAGCCGCGACGTAGACCATCATGGGTTCTTTGTCGACGGGGGTGGCGAGTAATGGTGCTGCGAGTAGAACCTTCTTGAGGTCGCGGAATGCGTCGTCTGCCTCCTTGTCCCACTGGAAGGTGGGGTTCTTGCGCATCAGGCGGTATAGGGGCATCACCTTTTTGCCTAGGCGGGGGATGAAGCGACTGAGAGCCGCTACTCGCCCGGCGAGCTTCTGGACGTCGCGCAGGCACTCGGGTTTGCCGAGTCGAGCGATCGTGTCGATCTTCGTGGGGTTCGCCTCGATCCCACGCTTGGAGACGACGTAACCCAGTAGTTGCCCTGCTGGTACACCGAAGGTGCATTTGCCTGGGTTGAGCTTTATCTTGTATCTCCGCAGGTTGGAGAATGTTTCCGCCAAGTCGGCGAGTAGATCGCCCTGGCGAGCGGATTTCACGACCACGTCGTCGATGTAAACGTGGATATTGCGGCCAATTTGGCTCGCGAGGCACTCCTGCATGCACCGCTGGTAGGTCGCCCCGGCGTTTTTGAGGCAGAAGGTCATGGCGGTGTAGCAGAAGGCTCCAAATGGTGTGATGAATGCCGTCTTCTCCTCGTCCTCAACAGCCATTTTGATCTGGTTGTACCCAGAGTAGGCGTCGAGGAAACACAACGACTCCGATCCTGCGGTGGAGTCGATTATTTGGTCGATCCGCGGGAGGACGAACTGCTCCTTCGGGCAGGCGCTGTTTAAGTTTGTGTAGTCGATACACATCCTCCAGGTCCCATTCTTCTTCTCGACCAGGACTGGGTTTGCCAGCCACTTGGAGTACTTGATTGGCCGGATGAAGCCTGCAGCGAGTAGACGCTGCACCTCCTCGGCGATAGCTCGGCGGCGCTCTTCATTGAAGGGCCGCAGCGACTGCTTGACGGGTCGCACTTTGGGGTCGGCGTTTAGTTTGTGCTCAGCGAGTTCCCTAGGGACACCAGGCATGTTAGAGGGCTTCCATGCGAAGATGTCCCTGTTCTCACGAGGAACTCGATGAGCGCGCCTTCCTAGGCTGGGCTCATCCCTGTCCCGATCGTCACCGTCTGGCTGGAGTCGCCTGGGACCAGCTCGACGGTGCGGGTGTGCGTCGTTGCCTCGAAGGCTGAGGTGTTTGCGCCCTCCAAATTGAGCTTCTTGAGTATGGTGGGGTCGTCATTATTCACCCCGCTCGCGTACTTGGCGAGCTCGTCGGCGTGGTTAGCCTCTGCCGCGATGACAGCGTCGGCGAGTTCGGCTCCTTTGGCCTCGCACTCGGAGGCCATGTCGGGGTCGCCGTTGATGGTGATGACGCCACACGGCCCGGGGAGCTTCATCGCGTTGTACGCGTAGTGGGGCGCTACCATGAACTTGGTGAACGCATGGCGCCCCAGGACGCAGTGGTAGGGGCTGTCGAAGGGTACCAGCTCGAAGACGATCCGCTCGATGCGGAAGTTTGCCGGCGTGCCGAAGGTGACTGGCAGCGTAACCTTGCCGATCGGGTATGCCTTCCGACCAGGGACGATGCCGTGGAACGTGGTGTGGGTCGTCTCGACCATCGACTGCGGGAGCCGCAGCCGCCTGAAGGTGTCCAGGTACAGGATGTTGATGGAGCTGCCGCCGTCCATCAATGTCTTGGGGAGCCAGTAGTCGCCCACCTTAGGCTTGACCACCAGGGCGACGCGGCCTGGGTACTCGATGCGTGGCGAATGGTCCTGGAGGCTCTAGGTGATGGGATGCTCCAACCAGTTGAGGAACTGGGGAACGTCCACCTGGGCCACCATGTTGACGGCGACGGCGCGGGTGATGACCTTCTTCTCGCGCTTCGTGTTGAAGCCTGTGAAGGTATGGAGCGAGCCGGCCATGTTGCCGAATTTTCCGCCGTTTGGCGGGTTGTTGTCGGGGTCCTCCCGCGCTCGCCGTGCCTTCTCAATCTCCCTGAGAGTGTGGCAGTCGGTGGTCGTGTGCGTTGTGGGTTTCCCTTCCCTGCTATGAAACACACAGGGTTGGTTAAGGAGGGCCGCGGGGTCGAACCTTGGCTTGGCCTTGTAGTTGCCGTCGTCACGGCGCTGTCCTCCGTCGCGGCGGAAGCTCTTGGGCTCGCGTTGTGCGTGCCCGGCGTTGGCGAACGTTTGGCGATCTCGAGGAGGTCCGGTATGTTGTCGAGTGTGCGAGAATGTCGCTTGAGCTTGGCGACCAAGGGCTCGTAGCGGCACGAGGTCTTGAAGCAATGGATCGCGGTGTCCGGGTGGATGCCGACCGTGTGGTACCATAGTTCTTGCCACCGCTGGACCCAGTTGCGGGTCGACTCGCGGGGTCCCTGGACGCATCGCTCCAGGTCCTCGATGGTGCTGGCGCGGGTGTAGGAGCACTCGAAGTGCCTGACGAAGGCGTCGCACATCTCCTCCCAGGAGTCGATGCTATCCTGGGGGAGGGTGTTGATCCACTGCCTGCACGTCCCCTCCATCATCAAGGGGAGGTAACGGGCGGCTAGAAGGTCGGTGTGTCCCGCGATCCCCATCGCCATGAGGTATGTATCGAGCCACACGGAGGGGTCGTACGAAGGGTCGTACTTTTCTATCTCCTTCGGCGCTTTGAATTTCGCCGGGTACTTCTCGCCTCGGATCATCGGTCCAAAGCACCTGGGCCCGAGTCGACTTAGCGAACCCATCGGCTCGCCGTCGCGGCGATTGGTTAGGGTGTGTCGCAGGTCATCGGGCTGGCGTGCGTGCCAGCTTTGGTTGTTGATGATGTGGGTGCGGGCGTCGATGGGCTGACCGTTGGCGGCGACGAAGTTGGTCGCCCGGCCTGGGGTCGTTGGTGGAGAGTGCTGCGTTCGCGGGTCGGTGTTGGAGCTGCAGTGGCTCTGGTGGTGGGCAGTTGAGGGTGTTTGCCGCCAGTGGGCGGCCGCTTGAGGACGCTCTGCTTCCCGAAGAACGCGAGTACACTCGACCCTGCGAGTCGGCGCCTGCGTTTTGCTGCTCGATGGCCTTTGCGAGCAGGGCCCTGACATACTGGATATGTAGGGCGCCATCGCCGGTGGCTGTGATGTTGTCAGCCGCTGCTCGGCCCGCCACGAGGTTGTCCATCAGGGTGGAGAACAGTGGGAGGCCGTTCGCGTATCGCTCCCATGAGGAGACTACTATCCGCGGCTGATCCCTGGGGGGGTGTGCGGTTGAATGGAGGTGGGGCGCCCATCGCCGTCGACCCTGGTGGGGGCCAGGCGCTTCCTCCTGGTGGCGTGTTCTTGCAGATCGCGCGCTCGGCCGCGCGGGCCGGGTCTTTCTCGTCGTCGAAGTTCAAGGCGCGCCCCTGAACGGTAGGGTTCAAGCGCGTCCTGATTCGTTGCGCGTGGTAATGCGACAGCTCCTGCACCGTCACCTGCTCGAGGTGAAATTTTTCGCGCTCGGCTTGCTCCTTGCGGACTGCCTCCGCCAGCTTCAGGCGGAGTTCCTCGACCTCCGGTGCCGTGGCATTGGGAGGGATCGGGGTGGAGAAGGGATCCTCCGGCGGATCGGTGCCAGTCGCCATGTAAGTCTCGACATGGCGACCGGTCCTGTCGCGAAGATCGGCGGAGTTTTCCGACCCGGAATCGAAGTCGAAGATCCCGAGGATGGAGGGATCCTCGAAGTCTCCCATGTTGGAGACCTGGCTGATGGAGCCCGCGGGTGAAGCCACGGTGATGGATCCGGCGAGTGACGCCGGGGTCTCCGAGTCGGCGTCGTCGTTGAGGGTCGCGTCTTCCGCGTCCGCGGAGTTTTCGGCCACGTTGCTGTGGGCCGAGTTGTACTCGGAGGCGAGGCGATGGATCGTGCGGACCTGGCTCTCGGAGAGTCGATCGTGTGGCGGCGACTCGCGGATGCGAGCCGAGTCCTCCGAGACGATGACGTCGGTGAGGCCGGCGAAGAGGCTGATCGTGCCTACTGGCAAGATCATGTTGTGCGTGACGGGTCGCGCCGCCGGGACGTAGCTGCTCGGAAAGATCTGGAGCATCTCGCCGATCGCTATCATGCGGCCGGTGGCGACCGTCTCGTTGATGGGCAGATTGGATCTCGCCGCAGAACACCGGCCCAACCGGCCAGGCCCCACGGTGGGCGCCACTGTCGTGGGAATGGTCACGACAGATGTTGCAATCGGCAGCGAGTAGTAGAACGAGGGGCAAGGGTGGCCAGCCATCTGCGGTACGATATGAGGGCGGAGACACAGGGTTTTACCCAGGTTCGGCCCCCCGGAGGGTAAAGACCTACTCCTGCTAGATTGTATTATGGTGGAGGTACAATGGGCGAGCTCGACGGCTAGGCGGCGAGTCGCTTGGGTGTATGATGGAACGTATCTCTACACGCCCTGTAGGGAGGTTTATATAGACTCACATCCCCCTAGGGTTTACATATCTCAACCGAATCAGTTAAGGCTTTGGTACTCGTTTAACCTAATCCAACTGGGCCTATCTACTCGCCTGGGCCTTCAGCTTCCAATCGCTTGGATCCACACCGGGCCTTGATCCAGTCGCCGTCTTGCAGGCCCACTCGCCAACTCCTGGGCCAGTCGGAAACGTCCTATTGGGTATACCCCGGTTGGCATATCCCCATCAGTTGGCCTAAGGAGCAGGAGAACTCGGAGGAGCATTCTTGGAAGGAGGAACATCGGCCGGGTGAGGGGCATCTGTGGTCAGGACGTCTGGATCATCTAACTCGGTCGCCTCGCTATCGCCACCATCTCCAGCAGGAACTTCGACGAGCAGATCGCCAAGGTCGAGGAAGCCGGGCCCTTCACACCAAGCGTGCACCATGGTGTACTCGATCATAGCATAAGCTCGCTCCTGGCGCTTCTTGATCAGCTCCGGGTCGTTCAACCATTTGCCATCTCCCCTTATGCGAGCAAGAACGTCGAGGTTGATGTCTTCATACCATGAAAGCACAAAGGAGAGAGCCTTGTCCGCTGCAGCTCGGCCGGCCGACTCACGCCATTGATCCAGCCGGTCTTCAGTGAGGAGCAGTCTATCATCGAGTGGCTCGATCAGTGCGGGTGGGTCTTCATCCGGCCAGAGCATGCGGAACGCATGGATATCCTCTTTGAGCAAGTCCACACCGCAAGATCTGAGGGTCTTGACCCGTTCAGACACCACTGCAAGGAGCTCCTCCATGGACACATCGCCGTCAGCAGGAGCACCAGCCTCAGCTCTCACCTTCTTCATGCCTCGGATGGCAAACATGTTGGCCTCAAGAAAGTTCTCTGCAAGCAAAAAGAGAAAGTTTGCAAATAGAAAAGGAAGATGGAAGAAATCCAGCAGGACTTGGACAATGCGTAAAGAGTAAGAACTCACTACCGAGAAAAAAGTTGATGGCAGTGAGCTTGCTATGCCAAGTCTTGGTCTTGGCTTGAAGGGCGTCGAGGTTCATATTTGTCAACTCGACCAATGACTCAGCCTCGTTGAGCAGCCTCTTAGTTTTCTCGGCGCGGCGGCCTACTGCTCGTTCTTCTCGGCAAGCTCCTCCTTCAACCCTTTAACCTCAGCCAAGTGCTTCTCCTCCGTCTCGGCCATCAGTTTCTTCAGCCGAGTCACCTCATCGCGCTCCTTCTGGAGTTCGGCTTGGTGCTTCTCTGCTTATTTAGAACAAAAATTTATCAGTACCAACAGAAAAATTTCAACTATTGGCTTAGAAGGCAGGAAATTTACTCTCGGCCTCGCTGATTTGCGAGTGAATATCGTTGATGGTATCCTGAGAAGTGGCTATGGAACAAGTACATGAGAAAAAATGAGAAGATGAACCAAGGAAAATTACATCAAATAAGAAAGAGGAAGAGCAAAGATATTACCTTGGCCGAAGGTGTCAGTCTGCAGCTTCTCATATGCAAGTTCAAGCTTGCGATGCGCCATGACGAGAGCTTGGTGCACCTTGGTGTGCTCATTGTGCGTAAGCTAATCAAAGAAGTTAGACGATAAGGAAGAGTCAAGGCAGGCGACCGTCCGAATAAACAAGAGCTTAAGAGCTTACAGCCGAGTAAGTTCTTTACTCAGTAGTAACCTCGAGGGCTAGGGATTGAAGCTCTAACATGAGTTTGTCATAAAAGAAATCAAAAGAGCTTAAGAGCTTACAACCGAGTAAGTTCTTTACTCGGCAGTAACCTCGAGGGCTAGGGATTGAAGCTCTAACATGAGTTTGTCATAAAAGAAACAAAAGAGCTTAAGAGCTTATAGCCAAGTAAGTTTCTTACTCGGTTGTAACCTCGGGGACTAGGTGATATGTATAAAAGAGATACTCAATGATACAAAAGAGTAAGAAGCTAATTTACCTCATTCACTTTGTCGACACGGGCCACAGAGAAATGGCATGCTGGGTCATGTCGGAAAAAGCCTTGGGGCCCAGCTTCAGCTTCTTCCCGGCACGAGTGCTGACCTCCTGCTCGTCTGCTGCATTCCATGCCACAGCGTAAGGTTCAGCCGAACCAAGGCTCTTGCCACTGAGCGTCCGAGTAAGAACTCGACCCGTTTTCAGGGCGGTTCCCACAGTGGCACGGGTTACAGCGGTAGAAGCATGGAGGGTAACAGCCCTGGAGTCGTCACCTGACCCGGCAGCAGCAGATCCGTCCCCCTTACCCGCTGAAGCGAGTATTGTCGCCGACGTTGGAGGCCGATTCTGAGGAGCAGAACCCGGAGCGCAAACTAGAGTTGCTTGCTTGGAAGAGGCTGATTTGCCAGAAGAGGGGCGGGAAGAACCAGAAGCCTTTGGCTGGGTCTAGCCCTTTGACAGAGTTTGAGAGCGAGTAGGAAGATTTAGTGAAGGTTTTGGAGCCACCTGACTGGGCTCAGCAGTTTTGCTGGCTCCAAGATCAGGAAGTTGTTCATTCACATCAGCTTGAGGGCTGATGCCAGAGGAACTGGTGGCAGAGGGTTTCTCGGCGCCAGACTTGTGGGCACCAAGATCAGGAAGTTTCTCCTGGCCAGCGCCAGGGGTGCTAGCCGAGTGACCCACCGGGTCTGACTGACACTCAGAAGCATGAGCCTCAACAGTGCTAGCCTCAACCCGGACGGGACTCGGCGCCGCCGAGTCAGCTGGAGGAGGTGCATGCCTAAGCGGTGAGGCAATGCTAGAAGCAGCCTGATTCGCCGTCAAAGGTGCAACACTGAAAATAACAAGACATATATGAGAGAACATCAGGGATGAAAAGGAAAAGAATAGAGAAGGCAAAGTAAAAACAAACTTACCCAGTGACGACCGGGTCGCGGATGACTCGGCACGTGACTCGGCGCCTAGCAGCTTGGCGAGTCTCACTCAAGCTGGCAGCAGCAGAGGCAGCAGGAGCTGCCGGACTGGGCTTGTTCTTCTTAGCCGGCTGAGTGCTGGAGGAGGTTTCGCGTCGCTTCGGCTTAGCGACGGGAATCTTGCCGACTCCGCCCACGACGAGAGGAGGGATATCATGTACCTGGCTAGCTGCAAAAGTAAATAACGGGCTTACTCGGATAAGCAAAAAGGTTAAGCTCACAAGGCATATACCTTCAAAATTGTACAATCATCATCCTCATCATCGTCAGACCAGTCTTGTAAGGGATTGCGAGATTGACTCTTACCCGAAGCAGAAGCGGCTGCAGTGTGCAGGATTGGCAGGAAGCCTTCCAGGTTATACTCGATCTCGTCCAAGTCAGAGCGGTCCCCATGATAACCAGCAGGAGGGACAGTACTGTCATCAACCTGGTGAAGGAGATTCTGCGAGAGACAAACAGAATGAGAAACTAAGGAACTAAACTAAAGAGTGGAAAAAGAGATAAATCCTACTCGGCGAGAAGGTAGTTCGGAAAACTTACCCAGGGGACAGGCCTGACCCGGCTAAATGGTGGGCAACTCCAAGCCCAGTCATCCGCCAAGTTCAATTTGAAGATGGAGCTTACCCGGCGGGCGATGGAGTCATGAGTGAGCTCCTTAGTGGAATGCCGAGTGGGATCATGGGACCCGCTCATGAAGCACATCTTGTGACTCCTGGCTTGGATGGGGCTTACCCGGCGTGAGATGAAGGTGCACATGAGGTCAAAGTCGGCTAAATGAATGTTCTCATCCGGCGACAGCAACCTTCCAGGATAGCGTTTGCCTCGTTTACCGCAGCGTCTTGGTCGCGCGGGTCAAGTTGCCAGTACTTGTTGTTGAGGACTTCGTCCGAGAAAGGGGGGAGCCGGATATTATCGGTGGACCCGCTGTTTTTGACATAGAAAAAGGTTCTATGCCACTACTTGCAGGAATCGATACCAGCAACCCGAGGAAAGATGGAATCCCTCCTGGGCGTGATGCTAGCAACACCGCACCGAGTAGGTTTCTTCTCGGCACGAGGAACTTCAGGCTGGGGAACAACCTGGACTTTGAAGCGAAAATATTTGGCCCACAAAGCAACTGTAGGCCAAATTCCAAGATAGGCATCACAGGCAGATATGAAGCAAGTGAGAGAGCCAATTGCATTGGCAGGAAGATGGTGGGTCTGCATATGGAAGGTAGAAATAAACAAGGAAAAGAAGGTGCTCACAGGAAGAGCAAAACCGCGTTCAAAGTGGGAAAGAAAAACCACCCGCTCGCCATCTTGAGGTTTAGGGGAGATCTCACAGGCGGGGAGGCGGCAATCCACTTGCAGTGGAATGCGTCTGGTGGACTAGAGACACTCCACTTCTTCGGTGGAGACCTCTGAGCCTTCCCAGCCACCGCGTGCACCGGCGGGGACCTCCTGCTCCTCGGCACCATCAGCACCGTCGCGAGCATCCATGGAGTCGTTGGAGTCTGTCTCCTCTTCGGAAAGGAGAGGCTTGGAACAACGAGGACTCATGCTGGAATCGAAAGAGGACAAGGGAAATCACAGCACTAAAGCCATAGGGAGAAGGAACCGCAAAGGAGGCAGTTCAATCTTGCGGGTGCGAGGAAGAAGAAAGGCCAAGGAAACTGAACGGGCGTGGGGGAAGTGGAAACCCCCAACCCCTACTTAAGGGTAGTAAAAACCCCCGTCGTGGGATCTAACTGTGCCGTGCGGCCAGCGTGTGGCCGTGTATCAGGACGGGTGAGCCAGTCAGCGAGTGCCACGTAGCCAAAGATACACGAAAAATCTGGTGCCACGTCATGGCTGGAAGGACAAGAGGCGCAGACCGATGGGACTGCCACCGTGACAGGGAATAACTGCGTAGCCATCACTGTGCCGCCATAACTTGAAACAAAAATTGAGGCAAGTAATCATGATTACTAGCTGTCAGTGACTGAAGTGCGCCGAAAATGACCCGGAATTGGCCAAAATAACTCGGCTCGAGGCAAGAATGATCCAAGAAGTCAAAGAATTGACCCAGAATTGTCAGACTAACCTGGCAAGATGCAAAACTGAGGTAGATAAAAGACAAAAACTATGTTCCATTCACACAAAAGGAACCTGGAGACGCCTAACAGCTTGAACTGCTAGACCTCACCAGCTTCGGGGACTAATGTCGGGGGGATAACCCCCGGTAGGGTCACGAGAGGGGAAACATAGCGCAGCTGGGTTGGCTCCGAGTAAAAATGAACCAGGCCGGGTAAGAACGACCGGGTAAGATAAGCAAGGAAGCCGAGATATAAACTATCTCGGCCCGTATAGGAAAAAGTTGTAACCCTTGCAGGTACAAACGAGCCGAGTCAACCGAGGAAGGGCCGAGTCAAGAAGGACGCGTGGCACCTTTCCGAGTAAGGTTCGGGAAGGACCATGGTAAAGCATGGTCAAAAGAGAAGGGCGACGCTAGGTGACACAAAAGGAGCCGGGTGACGCCCAAAGCAAGCGCTGACGTACAAAGTAACTACGTGACGCCAAAAAGAATAAGAAGCAGCATACCAGAAGACCGTTAGCTGTCAAGATTTATGGACCGGGCCTATGGGCTTAGGGCAAGCCCATAACCCGACCCATATGGTAGGGACCAAGATCCAAACAGTAAACCCTAGAACCCAAAGGGGTATTAGCTATCTAGCACTTCCTATATAAGGGAGGGCATAGCAGTAGTAGAAGGAGGTTGGACCAAGTAGAGAACAGGGGCCAAGTACTCAAGCCAATACAGCTCAAGGAGCACTTGTAATCTTTGGGGTTTCAATCAAATCGTCAAGTGTGGAGAGTTCTTCCTGTTCTTCGTGCATGGCTCGACCGTGCACTCCCTCCACGGTGACAACAAGCACCCATTCGGCCCGCAACTTCAGCCTACCCATGGCATCTGCCGTGCCACCACCACGACAGAACCTGATCCGGAGGAGCTCATTCCTAAGCTGGAAGCTGCTCCTGTTCGCGCCCGGAGCAAGACCTCGGCCCATGCCGATGAAGGTGTTTTGGACAACGTCCAAATTCTCGAGGTAGTTGCCGTGGTGCCTATCTCTTATGCATTTCCGGCTCCTTCTTTCCCAGCTAATCAAGCTGGCCAGGTGCACGATGTCGAGCCTCTCGCTTCCGAAGCTCCTGTTGCTTCGAAGAAGCGCACCGCTTCGACGGATCCTTCTAATGCTGCCCCCAAGAAGCGAACAAAGAAATCTTCTCAGCACATTCCGAGGCGTAAGACCATGCCTGGGGTTACTGGGTAAGTTTCCCTTTACATTTTTATTTCTTGTTTCTCTCTTTCTATTTTTGAATCAATTTCTACTTTCTTGCAGAGCTCCACTTTCTGCAAAGCCAAGCTGTCCAAGTATGACATCTCATACTACTCGGCAGCCTTCTCCCTCACCTCCGGAGGATGTTCGGGTTCCGTGTCCTCCTCGTGTTGATTCTCCTTCAACGCCGACTAATGCATCTCCTCGTCAAGATGAGCCCATTTCTCCCCCCGTTGTCTCCGACGATGCCCCAATGACGGATCACCCGTCCGACTCTGCTGTCCCCCTCAAAACTCCTGAGGTTTCCCCCAATGATCCTTCGACCACGACCGTTCGAGCTCCTGCTCCAATTTCCACCGAGGTTACCACTAACTCGGCCCCTTTAGAGACTGGTGTTCCTCCTGCCGGCAAGGACGTGGTCCCTAGTGCTGAAGTTGTTGCCCCTGCCGAAGTTTCTGCCAAGAGCAAGAAAGTTGTTGCCGCTAAACCCTTGCCATCTTAGAAGGGGCCAACAAGCTCTTCTCACCCCAGCATTGCTGATATACTTCGTAAGGGAGCTTCTACCGCTAAACTTGGTGTCGCCCTTGCCGCCGACACACAACTTATTCTTCATAAGAGTCCAGTGGCGACAGTTACGCAACAGGCCCGAGGTAAAGTGTTGACACGCACTGTGAGCGGGAATAGCCTTGGCTCGCTGGTGGAGTATGCCAATAACTGGAATGCCGCTGATCAACTTGAAGGCAATCCGAGTAGCCAACTGTTCCAGCTTTTCGACATCAGCAGTCGCTTGCATATGGCTGCTAAGATTGTCCTCGAAAGTGATAAGACGAACGAGGTAAGCGCCTCAGTTGATACTTCGTCTATTACTCATATGATACTTTATACACACTAGTCCCCGAAGCTTGCAAACGGATGATTTGTTATTCGTTTGGAAGCTTTAACTTGTTTCAAATATAGCTACTTACCGAGTCAAATTTCTTTGTGATTCGAATCAACCATGGTTTTGAATATTTTGTCATATAGATTTGAGTCAAGTTTTACTTGATTTGGATCTGTTTTACTTTAAATATCTAGCCCTCTAGATTTGAGTCAAGTTTTATTTTATTCGAATCTGTTTTGCTTTTGAATTTCTATCCATCTAGATTCGAGTCAAGTTTTACTTGATTCGGATCTGTTTTACTTTTGAATATCCATCCATCTAGATTTGAGTCAATTTTTACTTTATTTAGATCTGTTTTACTTTTGAATATCTAGCCATCTAGATTCGAGTCAAGTTTTACTTGATTCGGATCTTACTTTTGAATATCCAGCCATCTAGATCCAAGTCAAGTTTTACTTGATTCGGATCTGTTTTAGTTTTGAATATCCAGCCATCTAGATTCGAGTCAAGTTTTATTTGATTCGGATTTATCTTACTTTTGAATATCCAGCCATCTAGATCCGAGTCAAGGTTTACTTGATTCAGATCTGCCTTACTTTTGAATATCCAACCATCTAGATCCAAGTCAAGTTTTACTTGATTCGGATCTGTTTTACTTTGTGTAACTTGTTGTTATCTTCAGGTTGCCCATGATCGGCGGACAGCCGATTTTCAAATGTTGCTCTTTGCGCACAAGAAACTTCAAGATAAAATTGAGCAAATTGTCCCTATTGTGAAGAAAACTAGTAAACTATTCGGTTTGTTTAGTTTGTTTTACCCTTGTAAGAAAAATTAAGTTTCTGTACCAACTTCTATCTTGTTGTTGTGCAGCTAGTGTCAACAATCTGAATAGCCGTCTTACCAAGAAATTTGGCGCTCTTGAAGGTTAGTTACTCCTTTTGCCTTTTAATTTACCGAATTTTTGTTCGAAGTAAATCTTAGGTATCTTACGACCTCCCGGCTTTGGTATAGCCGAGTTACAAACACTTGCAACATCGCATCAAGAATGCATATCTATGCCTGATATGATGTTGCATTTTTTAGAACAAGCTGCCGCTCACTCGGCACAACTTAAGGAAAAGGATGACGAGATAACCCAGTTACGCGCCGAGGTTGAATCTCTTAAGCTCTCCCAGAAGTCTGAGTGAGATAAGTTTGATTAGGAGTTCTCTAAGGAAAAGAACCGACTAAGTCTGCAGCTTCAGAAGGACAAGGTTCTTCTTGATGCTGCCGAGCTAAAGAACCAGGCGATGAGCGAAGAAATGACTCGTTTTGAGAAGAGTAAGGCGGACTGGTCCCGGGATCTCTATAAAATGGTGAGTTACATCCACCGTAAGTTTCTATTTCTTGTCGAGTTATTATTTTCCCCTTGCTTGTCTTAACTTATATGACTTCCTTTCCTGTAGATCATTTTCCAGAAGCTAAACCAATGAGCTCCAAGGCTGTGATTTCTGCTCGCGAGCGCCGAGGTGTTCCCTTTACTCCGAATCAAGAATATTCCATGGAAGATTTCTTGATTGTTGTTGCCGCTGCTATTGGGCCAATGAAAGTTATGGGAAAAGATCTGGTGCAAGCAGCTATTCGAGCCTACCATGTCCTCTGGCCTAATGAGACGGAGATTAACGAAGTAGAGGTGCCTGTGGCGAGGTTGATGGAATCCCAGACTCAACTGAATCTTTGGAGGGAGTCTGCTGGACGGGATGGTGCTGATATGGCACATACAGCTGTTTTGTCATGGTACGAGGATCTCTCCCTCGATATTCCAATGAACTTGTGCACTGGTTCTCCTTGGATTGAGAATCCGGATTTCGTTGCTCGTTGCCAAGCCCGTGCCTTCCAGCTTATCGAGTATGCTGATGTGCATCATTGGATCGAGGGGCCGAGTTTTCTTCCTAACCCGGCCGAAGATGATGATGAGGCTGAAGATGAATCTGGTGGTGATTCTGCTGATTAGGAAGGATCGGAGGAAGGTTCCGACAATGACGATGATTCCAACGATAGCTCAGATGGGGATGCGAGGCTCGATCCTCCTCCAAAGGAACTGAAGCTTCTCGAGCCCAAGGTGATGTTTCCCAGCAGCCAGAGCCTGCCCAAGACATTACTGCGGCCTCCGTCCATGCCGAGGTAACCTCCACAGAGGTCCAAACAATCTAGGATCCCCTAGTTCCTAAGAATGCACCTTTTAAAGAAATCGAGGTAGTCCCGACTGTGTCCGAGATACCCATTTCAAAAAACCCTGGTGCTACTACTGTTCCTCCCATAGGTGATTCGGCCACTGCCAATGTTTAGGTTCAACAATTCTTATTTTCTTAAGTCCCCTGTATGCCGGATGTATGCTGTCTGAAAACAGTTATCCGCCTTTTGGTACAATGTGAACCATTTTTCCTTTGGCCTCTTTTTCCATAGAAATTGTGGTTACTCTATCTAGTTGAGTTTACGTGACTCGTATCTTTGCTTTGCCAAACTTTAACTTCGGAAATCCGAATCATATTTTTCATTTGTCTGATTTCCGTTTGGCATCCATCTTGTGTTTTTCGTCTATTCTTAGTTGTAAAACTTTTGGTCTTGCAATTTCCTCTCAAAGACTATGATTCCTAAGCCCATATAACTTTTAAACTGATGGACTTACCACCTTTTCCGAGTTATCTGTTGGTAAAACGATATAAATAGGATACTTTCCTCGTTATATTCCGAGTTTGCTGATGTTATCATTCGTGTGACTATGATAGTATGAAATGTTGGTCGTTTCCTCCGCGTTATTTCTCCGGTTGTCAAAGCAATTTTATATCGCATCTGTGATTGATGATAAATTAGTCGGGGCATTCCCCGAGTTATTGCTTGGGCTCCCGAGGTTCCATCTATAACCAAGTGGAAAAACAGTACGGGGTAGTCCCCGAGTTACTGCTTGAGTTGTTGAAGTTTCATACATAGTTAAAAATGACGAATAACACGGGGCAGTCCCCGAGTCACTGCTTTGGTTGCCGAAGTTTCATACATAATTAAAAATGGCGAATAACATGGGGTAGTCCCCGAGTCACGGCTCGGGTTGCCTAAGTTTCATACATAGTTAAAAAATGACGAATAAAATGGGGCAGTCCCTGAGTCACTGCTCGGGTTGCCGAAGTTTCATACATAGTTAAAAGTGATGAATAACATGGGGCAGTCCCCGAGTTACTGTTGATACATGTCTGATACATCAGTTTGGTACATAACGTCACTAGATGCAATACATGTCTTTTAAGTGTAAAACGGACGAAGTAAGGCCACGTTCCATGGTCTCTTTGATTCATCTCCGGACTTGCTTGCCTTGTTCTTTTCTGGTGTCTGAGCGTCGATCAAGTAGTATGCATCATTGTGTAATGCTTTACTCACGATAAATGGTTGTTCCCATGGGGGTGAGATCTTTTGCATGCTGGTTGTGCATTGCACTAGCCGAAGAACTAGATCTCCTTCTTTAAAAACTCTTGGACTGACCTTCTTACTATGATATCGTCTGAGCTCTTGCTGATAAATAGATGATCTTGATAGTGCCAATTCTCTTGCTTCTTCTAGCAAGTCGACATCATCTTGCCATGATATTTCGTTTACTTCGGCACTTGTGTATTAGGCCACTCTTGGCGAGTCATGCATTATGTCGGTTGGAAGTACAGCTTCTGCCCCATATACGAGAAAGAACGGGGTATACCCCGTCGATCTATTTGGGGTGATCCTGAGGCTCCACAGCACTACTGGAAGTTCCTCAATCCAGCATCCGGCCGACCTCTGCAGCGGTTCAATCAGCCGAGGTTTTATCCCTGACAATACCAGTCCATTTGATCTTTCTACTTGCCCATTTGATGCCGGGTGAGCCATCGAGGCAACATCGAGTCTTATGTGTTTCTCTTGGCAGAATCTAGCACAGGCTCCTTCAGCGAACTTTGTGCCATTATCCATGATGATACTGTGTGGGTATCCATATCTCAAGATAATATCTTTGAGGAATTTCACCGCTGTGGTCCCGTCAAATTTTCTTATTGGCTTTACTTCTATCCACTTTGTGAATTTGTCCACCATGACCAGAATATGAGTCATTCCGCCGCGAGTCGGCTTAAATGGACCTACCATATCTAAACACCACACAGAAAAAGGCCAAGCGATTGGTATTGTTTTTAACTCAGATGAAGGCAGATGTATCTTGCTGGCATATCTCTGCTAACCATTACATTTTGTTACCAATTCCTTTGCTTCGTTCAGGGCGGCTGGCCAATAAAATCCATGCGTAAATGCTTTGGCCACTAGGGCTCTAGACGAGGCGTGATGCCCACATTCTCCTTGATGTATATCCAAGAGGATTTCCTACCCTTCTTCCGACTCAACGCATGGTTGTAGTACATTTGTCACACTTCT
Source organism: Avena sativa (assembly GCA_916181665.1). Classification (NCBI taxonomy): domain Eukaryota; kingdom Viridiplantae; phylum Streptophyta; class Magnoliopsida; order Poales; family Poaceae; genus Avena; species Avena sativa. The sequence goes on along the minus strand of OV702295.1, from coordinate 311,565,452 downwards.
CTTATAAAGCTCATTATTTATGATTGTGTAGGCTTTTGCTCTTCTCACTATCTGCCTGGCCATAACCTCATCGTCCGACAAGATCTCTTCTTTGAGGAATGAGAATATGGGTTGTGCCCATGTTGGTGCGACTTTTTCTGGGAAAATTATGTTGTCAATTTCCATTATCTCTACCGACATAATATCTATGGGCTTTTCCCGATCCAACCGTTGGTCGGCCGAATTAATCCCCGAGTAATTCGGATCATGCTCTTTGTCAATTTCCATTGGGATACACCCTTCTATCTGTTCTGCTGAGATACGAATTGACTCGGATTCTGGCGAAGATGTTATTAACGGTTTTCTCAGGTGTTCTAGAGCTATACCAGAGGGAATTGATTGTCTGGTCGATCCGAGCTTCGATAGTGTGTCTGCAGCATCATTTTCTGCCTGAGGTATGTGATGAATTCACACCCATCAAAGTAGCCACTGATTTTCTCCACATGAAATCTATATAGGGCCATATTCGCATCTAGTGCATCCCAATTCCCCGATACTTGTTGTACTACGATGTTTGAATCCCCGTAACACAAAATCCAACGTATGCCGATCTCTTTTGCCATTTTCAGGCCATGAACGAGCGCTTCATATTCAGCTACATTGTTTGATGCAGCGAAATGTATTTGCAGCACATATTTCAGCTGATATTTTTTCGGTGAGGTTAACACTATTCCTGCTCCTAGTCCATTTCTTAACTTGGACCCGTCAAAGTGCATCGTCCAATAGTTCGGATCTGGCAATGGGGGCTCATATTGTACCTCGACCTAGTCTACGAAGAAGTCGGCTACCGCCTGAGATTTAATTGCATCTCGCCTATCGAACTGTGGAGCATAAGGTGATAACTCAATTGCCCATTTTGCTATTCGGCCACTCACATCTTTGTTGCTTAGTATTTCGGCTATGGGCACCTGACAAATCACCTTTATTGGGTGTTCTTCGAAATAATGTTTGAGTTTCTTGGCCGACATGTATACTCCGTAAGCCATTTTCTGGTAGTGTGGGTAATTCTTCTTGGAGGCCGATAATACCTCACTTAGGTAATATACTGGCCTTTGTACCTACTTACTTCATCTCGTTCCACAACAACTACCGCACTTACGACTCTGTTTGTGGCTGCCACATGGAGTAACATAGGCTATTTTGACAATGGAGAAGCCAGGATTGGTGCCGTGACCAGCACCTTTTTTAACTCATGAAAGGCACTGTCGGCCTGAGGTGTCCAGGTGAACTTGTCGGATTTTTTCATCAATTGATACAAAGGTAATGCTTTTTCACCTAGCCAACTCACGAACCGACTCAAAGAGGCAAGACACCCTATAAACTTTTGTACATCATTTATGCATTTTGGCAGTTCCATTCTTTCAACTACTCTGATCTTAGTCGGATTCGCCTCTATACCTCGGCTAGATACGAGGAAACCGACTAATTTTCCAGCCGGCACACCAAAGGTACATTTTTTCGGGTTAAGTTTCATTCGGAACCTTCTCAGGTTCGCGAATGTCTGCCGGATATCTTCTAGGAGCATGTTGCTCTCTTTGGTTTTTATAACCACATCATCAACATATACTTGCACATTTTTCCCAATTTGGTCATGCAGACATTTTTGCATGCATCTTTGGTATGTGGCTCCTGCATTACGCAGGCCGAATGGCATGGTGCGATAGCAATAAGCCACATACGGGGTGATAAACACAGTCTTTATTTGATCAGCCGAGTTTAATGGTATCTGGTGGAAACCAGAATACGCGTCTACAAATGATAACAGCTCATAGCCTGCAGTCGAATCAATAACTTGGTCTATCCTAGGTAAAGGAAAAGTATCTTTGGGACACGCCTTATTAAGGTTCATGTAATCGATGCACATTTGACATACGACGGCTACATTTGGGTCATCCTTTTTTCTTCTCTACCAACACCAGATTTGATAGCCAATCCGGATGAAGCACTTCCATGATAAACCCGGCTGCAAGGAGCCGAGCTATCTCATCCCCTATTATCTTTCTCCTATCTTCGGCGAAGTGGCGGAGAGGTTGCTTCACCGGCCTTGCTCCTGGACTTACATGCAAAGAGTGCTCAGCCAACTCCCTCGGTACACCTTGCAGGTCATGTGTTGACCACGCAAAGATATCCCGATTCTCAGGGAGGAAGTTGGTGAGCTCGCTTTCCTATTTGCCATCTAGTCCAGCACCAATTGTGATGGTGCGCTCTGGGAACTGATCATTGATCTGGATCTTTTTCGTGTCCTTATTCGGGTGGAAAGATACACTTCCATGCGGGTTGGCTAGTGTCGGCATATTAAGCTGTGCCGACTGAGCCAGATCTGCCACCTCCTGAATTCTTCTTTTCTCTCTTGCAATTACCAATGATTTGGCCAGATTTGAGCCAGCTGAAGCACATTCCATTGACTTTCTATAATCTCCAGCCACTGTTATTACCCCCTGAGGTCCTGGCATCTTCATTTTCAAGTAACTAATGTGACAGTTGCTCATAAATTTAGCCAATGCTGGCCATCCGAGTAAAGCATGATAGCAACTTTCCAGATCCACCACTTCGAACTCCAGATTCTCCGCTCTACAATTCTTTCTCGTGCCGAATAATACATCTACTCGGACTTTCCCAATGGGTTCGCACGAGAGCCCCGGAACTATCCCATGGAATGTATTCCTTGTTGGCTACATCATATTCAGAGTTATTCTGAGTTTGTGCATTGTGTCTTTGTACATGATGTTGATGCTACTCCCATTATCTATCAGCACCTTTGAGAACTTCACATTGATGCTTGGCCCGACAAATGTTGGGTCCAGTACTAAGGCATATGGTCCTGGGTTCAGCATTATTTTTGGATGATCCCTTATGCTCCAGGTTATCTCTTGATCGGACCACGACACATATCTCGGTACTGCCAGCATAACTGCATTTACTTCCATATGCCGGTGCTGTACTCTCTATTTGTCTTGTTGTTCTGTTGTGAATACACAGTAGGATTGGTGATGCTCCCTGTAGTCATTGCATCCATTGTCCCTGGGGTTTCCCCTTCCATCTTGGTTCTGATTTGTCACCTGGTGCACTGCATCCCTCTGATCCGGATTCTCATACCTCGGAGGAGGTGGTGGTAACATTAGCTGCTGCGCATTCCCCCAGTTAAATGTGGGTGCTGCTGGTGATGCACTGGATGCGGTGGTGCTTGCATGGCCGCCGGGTTTCCCATTGCAGTTTTTATCTAGGCGCATTGGCGAGTTGTGTGATTGGCTGGCTTGGCTGGGTTTGGCGTGTGGAATTTACATGGCTGATCTAACATGGATTCAAACGTGTACCTCGGCCTTTCTTGCCATTGTTTCTTCTGTTCGGTTGTCCACTGCTTCTTCCCCTCGTTCCTCGGCGTCCACTACTGAGGGCCATTCTTATGCCGTTGACTGTTCCCATGACTCGGCTGATCCTGCACAACCGCTGCCACTTGATTAGAACTATATCTGTAATCCGGCCTTTCCTCCCTCATTCTTCCTCTGTAATCATTGTGTCGCGATGATTCGGCACCATCCCGAGCATAATGATCCTGTTGCTCGCGATGTTCTGCCGACATTAGATCTGGTTGAGTCGGATCACCCAAGGCATATGAATCTGCTACTCTGATTGTTTCTGCCAATGTGGTTGGCATATATCTCTGCAATCTCTTCCACAATACACTTCCATATCTGCACCCCTGAGTGAACCAGGCAATTGCTTGAGATTCGATAACCCAATCGCATGAGTTTCTGAGGTTACACCACCGAGTCAGGAACTCTCTATCCGTCTCATTCGGCTTCTGCTTTCACATAGCAAGCTCTTGTGGCCTGTTTGGCCTCTTATATGTGCTGGTGAAATTATTGACAAACATTTCCTCAAAATCTAGCCAACAGTTGATACTTCCTGTTGGCAAATTATTCAGCCAGACTCTGGCCGGTCCTTCCAACATCTGTGGCACGTATCTTACAGCCCATCTTAAATTTCCTCCTGCTATTTTTACGGCTGTGGCATAATCAATCAGCCAAACTGGTCGCTTCATACTCCCATTGTATGTTTGCGTGCCCCTCTCCAGCTAAAAGTTCGGCACAGGCGGTTCGCCCATAATCCAAGGTCCGAAACACGCCGGGTCGGACGGACCCTGTTCTTCCAACAGCTCGGACCGATACAACTTGTCTAGCTTTAATCTTGCGTCAGTCGATGGAAAGTTTCTATAGATAGCTCTCTCCTGCATCCCATAGTGGTTTTTCCCACCATGCTCTGCATACTCCATCTCCGAGTAACCATCATTGTATCTGTCATTTGCCTGATTATGTGGAGCTTGTCTTGCTTCTCGTTTTTGCCGAGGTTCATACCTCGGCTGATGATCCTGCGGAGGGCACCTCCTTCCTTTCGCGGGGTTATTGTTCTCATGGTTTCCCCTTCCGAGGTTTCCGTCCTCTCTGTTTGCACGACTAGAGTTTCTATCACCGCTGTTACTTCGGCTTCCATAGCCTCTATTCTCATTGATCTTTCTGGCCATCGCCGGGTCATACGGAACAAATTTCTTGTTTCTCTTTCCCGAAGTTACTGCTTTGTCTTTCCGCGCATTGTTTCCGGGTGAGGATGCCGCTGCCGCAGATAATGCGGGGACAGCTCCTTCCGAATGAACCATGCGGGAAGCTCCTGGCTTTGCCGGGTTAGCACTGCGCATTTTTTCATTCTACTGGTTCGCAATGCGTATCAGCTCATTTACACTTTCTTGCTGCTTTTGTCGGGCTTCCCCGCTTAATCCCTCCAATTCCAGGGCTGCTGCATTTGCCGCCCTGAGATTCTTTGCCGGGGTACTATACCTCGGCAAACCTAGGTCAACCGAATCATCTGGTCGAGCTTCATGCTCTTTGTTAATATCATTCATGAGGGTCTTTCCTCTCAACCTTAGATCATCTACTCGGTTTGTGGCCGTGTCTAGATTGTTTTCCCTAGCATATTCTCGCAATGTCCTGTTAAAGGACTCCTGCAAAGCCGACACCTTTTTTGCCTCCTCTAATACTTTTAATCTAGTTTCTTCTAACTTCGCATGTGCGTTTGCCGGGTCAACTATCAGCGCTACATGGGTAGTCAAGTTATCTATAGTTGCCTGGAGGATATTCTCCGGCCGCTCTAGTGGTGGCCACCTTACCCTTGTCGCTTTTGGAGTTACCTCCTGTTCCTCGGCAGCCCTGGTCACCCGAGGATCTGCAGCGGCTGGCTTTGGAGTTGCTTGTTTCGTCATTACCTGTCCTCCTACTGCCGGGTCCTTGCTTGCTCCTGCGGCTGCTCATGCTGCTGGTGCTGGAGCCATCATCATCACCTCGACGCTGCCTGCGGGGAAAACGCCATGCTGACCGCTAGCAGCGCTGAGGGGAGGATCTCCTGCATGGATTACTCGGCGCGGGTAGACGCGGGAGGTGTGTATGCCGACGTATATCTTGTGAGCACCCAGGTTGATGAAGATGCTGGTACGCGGGGGCGCTATGCTCCTGAAACTGCTAGCGTTGTCACTGACATAGTCCCAGATACCAAATCTCTCGACTAGGCCAGAAACAACCCGCTCGCCGGTGTGGATGAAGTTTCCCGTCTGGATCTTGACTCCAGCTAGCACCGCTGCTGGCCCCATGGTGGGCACCAACTATCATGGTGGTGGCACGACATATGCCATGGGTAGGCTAAAGTATGGGGCCAATGGATACTAGTGGGATCCGAGGAGGGAAGATGTAGTGATTTCTACACACAACTAACTGGAACTTAGATCTTTATTTCTCCTTGATCAAGTTACAAGTGCTCCTATAGCTATATCATGGAGAGGAGGAAGAAGACCACTATGCAATCCCTACGGTGTCAAATGAATCCATCCCCCTCCAGGAACCCGTGCCCCTCCTTATAAAGGGGTCCCTTGGTTCCTCCTAGGGCTGACGTGGCAAGCATATTCCTAGAATATGCTTGTCCCAAAGTGGTAACTCGGCGGACTCCTTTCCGTGTCCCCCCTCTATCGGCGGCAAAGATCCAGAGGCCCCCGCATGTGATCCTCGGGCATCCCCACTGTCACCTCTGTGATGCTTGTCTTCCCCTCTGCGTCTCTGCTCTTTGTCCTTAGTGCTTGGCCTTGTGTAGATTCCTCCTAGCTAGTAGCTACGGTTTGACTCTGGGATCCCTCTCCTTCTCTTGCAAGTCTCCCTTTTCTCGTCCTCGTCTTGCATAACTCGGCTCGGCCTCCACTTGCATACGAACTGATTAATCTTATTCTGCTGACTTAGCTCACACGTCGGCCAAATAAGGTGTTACTCACTCGATTCTTGACAAACCATGGATCATTCGGCAGAGTCTTGGAAGACTCGGCCGACTTAACTTATAATTCGTCCTATGGTAAGAAAGGTTCCTTCCTTCTTTCCACTATCTTGACCCTACCTAGGGTCATCCCCCCAACAGGACATCTGGTACTTGACTTGATTATAGTTGGCCAAATATTGTTCGTCGATCTTCGACGAAGTTGATCTCGGTCTTCGATCTCGATCTCGATATCGTATTCTACCAAGGAAGAACCAAATACCAGAAAGAGAGAGAAACAATCAACACATGGCATCGATGCAATGCTCAAATAAGAATGATGATATGAAAAGTTAAATTGTACTGAACTGAAACCCTAAAGCATGCTCGACAACTTAATAGGGGCTCCGAGGGGTGAAAACCCTAACTCGGGGAAACTCCGGAATCACCTATGAGGTTTCATTTGGTTCTCTAATTAAACTTGTCATATAAGTTTCTTAACAATGCATGATTATAGGTTAAATAGAACATTTTGATATATTATTTGTATTTTTCTGAATTATAAATAATTATATATGAATTTTACAAGTTTTATTCATTTTCTAAAATTATTAAACTAATTATATTGATTTATTGCGCCAGGATGACATCAGCACATGCATCAGATACTTTTTACACTGTTGTAGAACCTAGCCACAGTGGTTGACGTGTGAGGCCAAAGCCACATCAGCAGCCACACACACAAAGTGGGGTCAGGGGCATTTTTCACTAGGGCTGGCTCCAGCCATAGAGGCTGTCGGGTGGGGCCTGGGCCACACAGGCAAGCCACGCGGTATCGTAGGAGAGCATGTCGGCCAGCGGCCAGAGACGACGGAGGAGAGCGAGCTAGGGCTTGCGACTAGTCCTACTCGAACCGGGGCTTCACTACGAACCTAAAGAAGGCGGCACCGCTATGGATTGGTCACCGGAGACGCAACTACGGCGAGCGGCGGCGGCAGTGCTTGCAGGTGGTTGCGGTGGCGACGTTACAGAGCGGGAGAGGGCGAACGGAGGGGCGCCTGAGCACCAGTAGCTCACCCTGGAGCGGTTGGTGGTGATGTGTAGAACCCCGGATAAAACCACTACTAGAAAATCGCGTGTCTTACCTCTGTGCATCATCATAACATCACCATGCATCTGTTTGCCTAAAAGTATTTTGCTAAAAGCCTGTTTTTTTTTTCTAAAATATCCCCTCTCTATTTCAAATATAAAACCCTCGGTCTGTCCGGATCTTTTGTTTGCCTAAACTTTTACCAAAAAGATATTTAAAAATAAAATAAAATAAATAAAACTTTTTTGTCCGGGGAGGCAGTCCGACCGGTCAGGCCAGAGGCCCAACCGGGACAGACTACCTACAACCCGGCCAACCTAAACCAAACCCTAATTCCCCAAAACCAAACCCTAACCCTAAAACCTTCCTAAACTAACCCTCCTACCCAATCCTTTTCCTCCCATTTCCCTCTCTGCTGCCGCCAGGCACCAACACACCCCACCCTGCCGTGCCGCAACACCACACACGCACACCACCCACGCCCAACCACCTCGCTCCCCTGGCCCCGTTCCTGGCCCCACCTCCAATCGTGACCGGCCCGCCCATGCTCCTAGCTCCCTCTATCCCCGTGTGATCTCTAGACCCACATCGCGTGTTCCATGCTGCTCACCCCTCTCCCCATCGCGATCCCCACCCCCCTCTCTCTCCCTGACACCCTCCTTCCCCGCCGCCCCTTCCTCCCACCGTGCAGCATCGGTCTCGCCTTCGGTCCTCCCTCTGCTCTGCGTCCGGCCGCTGGCCTCCATCTCTCCTGGCCAAGCGTCTCCACCGTCGGCCCTTTCCTCCTTGTCGCCCTCCTCCGAGCGCCGCCTCCAGAGGCCGTCTCCACCACCTCTCTCCCGTCTTCCCGAGCGCCGCCAAGCTCGTCAATCGCCGCCGCTAGCCTCAGCGCCTCCTGCTGCTCTCTCCTCCCTGGGACCTCCTCTCCTCTTCGCCGCCGCCAACCACCCGGATTCACCGCATCGCTGCTCGAGCGCCTTTCCCCTAAGGTCTGCGCCCCTCTGCCCCGCGAGGATTCTGCCGGCATTGCGCCGCCTCGACCCTCCCTGCAGCGCCTTGTGCCGCCTATCATGCGCCCGTCCCCAACCTTCCTCGCCTCGGGCAGCCGACCCCCATGCCCGCTGTCTGCCGCGGGACCCTTTATGGTGTTGCCGTGCTCCTCGCTGGCCTCCTTGTTCTGGTGTGATCCGTGTCTTACAGTTGCACAGGATCATGAAAACCTCTTTTTGGTGTTGGTTCGTTTCTGCTTGGGAGATATTGTTGTTTGAGGATGAAGGGATGGTGAGGTGGTCTATGGGCATGTGGTGCTACTCCTGTGCAAGTCTGCAACAAAGTAACCTTGTGGCCTTGTGGTGAATGTTTACTGCCACTTGGTGCCGAGAACTGTCCAAGACTCAAGATCCTCGCAATCGGTGTCTCATCCGTGTACCTGAAACCGTCAAGATATTCGCGACGACAAGATCGACATCCACGCGGACATACCCCAAGAACCACACCGAGATGCTGAGGTCTACCTCACAGACCCGAAGACCCGCGCCCGGAGTCCGAAGGTCCGAGACCAAACCTGAACCCCATCGAACCCAAGATCTCCGACCCCCGATGTGTGACCCCTTTTTCTGAGACCCTATTTTTATGAATATGATATACTTGTTGCATATTAAATTGGCATACTTGCATATATGTTGTGGGTTTGGGCGCATTATGCCGATTGACCTCATAATTAAATATGGAGCACATATGTGGGCGAATCTAGTGTAATATTGGCCCCATTTAAATTTGTATAGCAAACTAATATTATGTTTTGACTTGTTAAGACAACATTTAAATTGCGGGATATCTAAACAACATGAACTTAATAATTAATTGTCGGGACCCCGGTTCCACTTAATATGGCCTAATTGCATCGCATCTTTTCCATGTCATACATCATACATGCATCATGCCCGATCTTTTGCCGTAGTATTAAATAGTGCATCCGGTGTTTCTTCTAGTACTTTGCTTCTTCACGGATTAGGCCGATGAGTTGATGCGAGTGTCGACCCAATCTTCGGATGAACCTTCGGCAATGTTTTCAGGCGAGCATTCTCCCTCTTTCTACCTATTTTATATTCTAGTCTTTATTTCCTCATGTTGATCTATTGCTATCAGTGTTGTGATGCTTTAGTTTCCATACCCCTATTATAATACTGGCAGCCTCTATATTGCCTTGGACACCTCCTATTGCCTGTTGATTGATAGACAGTCGGTCTTGCGAGTCGTAGTTGCTTGCTCAGTTGCTGCTTCACGTCGTCGATGTTCCACCGTTGTTGGGTGGTTGGCACATGCTTAATGGTGGATATGATCATGGATTTAATTACTGTTTAATAACTAAAATTGAAACTAGGTAAATGCAGAGGCACCGGTGGGTAGTAGATAATATTTGGTTTTTAACCGCCCACTTGTGTCCCGTAGGACCCCGATTTCTTGACACATGTTCCGAGATCGAGCGCACTAACCACAGGTGGGGTGTGTGGGCAACCCCATCGATTTAGTACCTGATTTCAAAGTACTGAACTGGGGGCCACAAAGTAGTTTGGGGCTTTATTACTATCATGTACTTATTCCATGCTTTACTACTTTATTTATGATTGCGCATGGAGCGCCTGTACTGTTTAGGAACCCCGTGATACGTTTTCGCTGTATCGACAAGCCCAGTCACATTTTCGGGTTCCCAGTCGTTTATCGACGTCGACACAAACCCTGGGTCTGTCACGGAGACCGGCCGACTTTGTTACGAGTAGCTTAGTGGGGTGGCCCCCTGTGCTTGCTTTGGGTCTAGCAAACGTCGTGTCCGAAACCCCGTCGACATACCGTTGGGTGTATGTTTTGTGATCTTGTACCTACCTGATCTGACAACAAGGGTGTAGGTGCGTGTGGGAACTTTGGTGCACCCCTGCAGGGTTTAATCTTTTCGAGAAGCCGTGTCCGCGGTTATGGATGACTTGGAGCACAGTTCTCGATCATAGACAACTATAACTAAAGTTTACTGTTATAATATGACTTTTATCTGATATGACTAGTAAGTTGGATAACCACCATGGATAGAATGAATAAAACTGCCAACCGTGTGAGTTTCCTCGGCTCGACTTCCTCGTTTGGTCTCGAGGGGGAAATACCAGGATGGGTATGATTGGTGGTAGTAACAATTTGGTTCCGAATAGGTCTTTCTCATCTCTCTCTGATAGCCGACAAATGCATTGAGTCTCTATAGGTTGTTTAGCGCATGCTCCGCTGCCGCTTCAGTCCACCATACCTATGTAGGCGAGGACCGCCGAATTCTAGTCTCGCCATGTACTAGCCTTAGTACTGACCGCTCTCTTTTTCCTTTGGCCTTTGCCGGCACCCCTTTTGTTTTAGCAGGTTTTGAGATCGACGTCGTTAGAAAGGTTACCCTTCCGGCTTGGCCTGGGCAGGGTTATGGACGCCATTGGTTATTCTTCAGGTCTCTTAGCCCAATTTGCATCTTGTCCGTACACGGGCGTTGTATTATTTTCAAGGTGATTTGTATCTTTGTACTGTATATCTGTATTCTTGACTCATGGAGTCGTTGTTGTATATATATGTTCTATGGGTTCCATCGTGGACTATTGTGTAATGATATTACTTCGTTTTCCACCCGCACGAAAGTGCCTGGTGGGCACCTTTGAATCGTTTCTATGCGGGTTTGGCAGGATTCAATAAAACTTGCATAGGGCCGATCCGGAGGGTGTTACATGATGTCGAGGCGAGACGATGGTCGGAGCATCGGCGAGGTAGTCGGTGAAGCTCGTCGTGATCCAGTAAGAAATGGATGGCGTTGTCGATTTACGCATCCTCGGATTGATTCTTTTGGCGGAGGAGAAGAGGACGGCGAGGAGGAGCTTCCGGCGTGCTCAGGGAGGTGAGGGAAGGCACGAGACGGCGGGACACAACGGCAACCTCTGGCTAGGGTTTCGAGCAGAGGGGAGGAATGCGAGAGGGAGGTCACGGGGAAGAGCAGAAATGGATGAGGTCAAGCAGGGCGTCGACGTGGTGATCTTGTCCCTCTCGGGACGTGATGGACGGCGGCAGGAGAGCGGCACGGATCAACGGCGCCGACGATGACAGCCAGCTGCTTCCTCGCTGAGGAAGACGACGAACAGGGGGAACAAAGCGGTACACGGGCCGGGGTGGGCTGCTGCTGGGCCATCTGCGGGAGCGCGGGCTACAGGAAGATAAGGGAGAGGATTTGGGCTGCGGCCTGTTAGCTTGGCTGACTATTTTTTTAGCAGAAACATTTTACCATTTCTGTTTTCTATTTTCTGTTTGTAATTTCAAATTCAAATATGTTTTGAGTGATTTGAAAATACCAGAGGGGTTTTGGCAAACATTTAAAATACTGTGGGGCCCTTTAGTCCAATTGGGCTCCAGACATTTTGGATTTTTCAAATATTTTCAAAACCACTTGAATTGTTTTCGAATAGAGAGAGGGAAAATTAGGGTTGGTTTGCATTTTATCTCTTAATGCATGCAAATTTTGATATGATGCTCATGAATGTGCAAACAAAACCCTAATTAGAGTTTAACTAAAACTGGGGTGTTACAGCTCTATCCCCCTTACGAGAATCTCGACCCGAGATTCCAAAGGTAGGAAAAGAGATAGAGAGAGAAAGAAACAGGGCCACTCTAAAGATAAGAGGGAAACACACTAAACAACACACAGAGTATCTCACGGTTAGCTCATGGATGGATTGTTCAAAACAACTCTGAGATGACAACATGAAACACGTCAAGGTAATAGAGGAAACAAGAGGAGAAAGTTTCAAGTTGTTAGATATATGGTCTTCATAAGGATTGATACCATGGAGCTTCAGAAGGGTTTAAGCTTCTGAAAAGGAAAGCTTCCAAAAGAAAGAATAGGACCACAGACTTCGATAGGTAACCTCTACTAAACGACTTAAGTAGAGATTTTTGGTTGCAGAGATATGGATCAACAAAACCAAGGTGTTGAACTACTTTTGAAACAAAAGGGTCACTTTTTCATTCAACATGATGCTTAGACAGAAAGGTGTTTTGTGGCGAGGACTCATAAGAGTCACAGGGAACATGTATCAAGAGAAACTACATATTGCCAAAATCATAGTCACCCTTAAACATGGTTGAGAGAATGAAGGAAACTCTTTATTCATCGAGGTCTACCAAAATCTTTGCCAAAGATCGTGGTATCACTTTACACCACTAGATGAATAGGTAAAAAGATTCCTGATGACACGAGAAGAAAGAAACGTCATTCTCAGACTTCAAATATTTGCCACAACAAAATGATTGCCAACATAAATGGGTCTGGAGGATCGACCCAGAGACATTTAGCAACGCTACTTTGAATGTTCTCCTTGATGTTCGAGAAATCAAACATCAAGTAAACTTTAGACTTCGGATGCAAAGGATACCATAAGCACAAATCCTATAATAAATCATAGAAGAAGCCTTATGAAGAGTAGTTGTTATTGCTGATTCAAAGGAATATGACAAAAGGTCTTTCCGGCTAAGTAGGTCAACCATTAAACCAACCTTGCCAGAATTACAAAGAAACCTATGTGAAAACCTTGAGGAACACCAACCATCGTTGCTGCTTGAGATTCAGCTTTGGTTAGGCAAAATGATATTTCAGACTCAGCATGTCCGAATAGAAAGTTTGCAACATTTACCACGGACGTAAAGTTACTAGATTCTCAAGATATGGACTACAGTGTCAAGCTCTAGAAGACTGAGCTAGATTGCTAGACCCGTGTGTTAGCAACTTGTCAATAGACAACTTCACACACATGAATTTCTAGCAATAAAACACACGTGCGTCCTTAAAGAAAGGGAGATAACTCTTCTCGAATCCATGGCGACATCTTTCAACATTTGCACGTGAACCAGAGAAGGTTACTTCAACATCCAGAACACATACTTCGAGATGACTCGAGGATGGTTCTCAAAAGTTTCCAACATTAATGTCAATTGTTCTTTATGAATCTAGTCTAACATGGAGAAGATAAAGATATTATCGATGGGCTCAACAACAAACTTATCGAGACATTCCATTAAGATGGACTCATATGTTGCATGAACAAGGAAAGAGTATTGGTCAGATCAAAGGACATGAAGATGTACTAAAGTGAAACATCACAAGTAGAAACACCATCAAGATAGTCCTTGGAACTGAGTTTGATTTGACGATAACCCAAATTAAATCAAAGATGGAGAAGATAACATATCTTCAAAGGAAATACTATCTTTCTTCAACTCGAACAAAACTAGACATCCCTTTGAGGTGGAACAAAGTCGGATAGAACTTTTGTCTTACAACCCTCCAAGTTGTTGTTTAAGCTCAATCAACTAGTTTAGGTTATCCAGTACAAATCCTTGGAGAAAAGAGCAGTTCTGAGAACTTTCTTGCTCAAGAACTTTACAACTCGGTCATGTGGCAACATGGTGATACTTCTAGTAGACATCTAGAATATCACGAACCACCAGTATGTAATTTAGTTCGAGAGGAAACTTCTTGGTAAGGCAAGAAGACATAGTCTCAGAGTTTCGGCATAAGCCTAACTCTTTGACTAAAGAGAGTGCACCGGGATAACGGACTTGGTAGCACAATCAAACTTCGCTTAGTGATAGGATTAACCAATCACGCTAATAATGATTCAAATGTCCTTAAAGTTCAAAACAATAAAAATTGCTAAGAATATCAGATGACCACATTATTACACACACGCATCACTCACGAGCACGAAAGCTCGAGGAAGGGTGGGTAAATATGTGTAAAAGCATCACTTCATTAAGGGGTCAAGGAACTCAGCACGACCTCTTAGTATAAAATGGTGTGATACTTCAAGATAGAACAGATGGAAGGCAATCAATGCCTCTCGATCTGTGGACTACAACACTTTGATAGTGTTCAAAGGTTTATAATTTTCATATACGCAAGTTTCAGGATCACTTTTCACACTATAAAAATGGTAAACACCCTTTTCATTAAGAGTTGTATAATTTTTCAATTTGAAAGTGTTCAAGAGTAGTGTAAATTATAAACACTCTTTTACATTAAGAGTTGTATATTTTTCTAATTTGAAAGTGTTCAAGAGTAGTGTCAGTTATAAACACTCTTTTACATTAAGTGTTGTATAATTTTTTCAATTTGAAAGTGTTCAAGAGTTGTGTCAATTATAAACACTCTTTTACATTAAGAGTTGTATATTTTTAAAAAAATTTAAAGTGTTCAAGATTTGTGTCAATTATAAACACTCTTTTACATTAAGAGTTGTATATTTTTTTTAAATTTGGAAGTGTTCAAGAGTTGTGTCAATTGTAAACACTCTTTTACATTAAGAGTTGTATATTTTTTTAATTTGAAAGTGTTCAAGAGTTGTGTCAATTATAAACACTCTTTTACATTAAGAGTTGTATAATTTTCTTAATTTGAAAGTGAATCGCTAGCCATGCGAGAGTTGTGCCAATTATAGTTTCAGACCGCGTGAGAGTTTCATAATTATAAACACTCTTGCAATGAACTAAATCGCCACTGCTCCAGGGGAATTTACAATAGATTTTATCTATCTCGGAGAGTTATGGAGGTTGCAACCACCGCTAGGAAGTAAAATCCAGAGAGATATTGTTCACAACCACGAATTACGCCAGCACTGGATAAATCCTATTCGAAAAGCAAGGCAGTTATTTGAGCACCAGCGATTCGTGTTCAAATACTGCCAATAATCAAACCACAAAAGGGAAATGATGCTTACCCAGATGGAATCCATGCGTTAGATCCTTGTGATTCCACCCAATCTTCTTCGTGCTCGATGAGGATGGACGGTGCTCCAGCCGGTGTTGCATATTGTTCCGCGAAATGGGTAGATCAAGCAGGGGCGGGAGAAGAGCTGGAGGTGGAGTGGGCTCCATGTTTAGGGGGAGGGGCGGCTCTGGGGCCAAGGATGACAAAAGGTAGTAGGGCACGACGGCAGGGCACCGAAGGGGCGGTGTGGGAGCTATTCCAGGCTCGGGGGGAAGCGAATGCTTTGGGTGAGCGAGAATGGCCGGTCCGATGTGTCTCCATGTAGCCCCATTCTTCACCACATATGCAAGACCCGTCCAAACACGGCCCCACCGGTCATGCATGTAACGATTGAGGCCTCATAACGTAATGCTCAATGCCCGACCCGCCCCAATGCGGTCCTACCAGTTAGCATGTAACGATCAAGCCTTTGACCTGACGGCATCCCTCTGTTCGAGCACCCGCGAGCGCCCGCGAGGATTTCATAACATGGAGAGGGGAAAAGTGAGGAAAAGTTAAGCGGCTGGGGAAAAGTGAGTACAACTAACGAACCAAGGGCACAAAAATAGAAATCCCTAAAATTTAATATATTTTTGATGCACACCTTTGGATGCCAACAACTCCATTGGCCTACGAACGATCAATGGTATAACCCCTGATTTTGGCTATGAGTTGGTGACATGGGTGACAACTTGTCACCGTAATGGGAAAAAGTATTGGTACTCTTGAAGGGTTTGCAAACCATTGTTAAAAGAATCACTCAATGATCCTAGAATTATCCTTGAAAAAATAAGATCCACACAGGAAAAATCTTTGGCATGGTTGCGTTACTACTTTATGAATTTTTTTGAAAGACAATGATTGGAACAGTAGTGTTTTGATAGTCTTGATTTATTGATGTGATCTTCAATAAGAGACTTCACTGTTATGCTACTTAGGACATGATCTCTCTTACTTAATTTTGCTATTATGAAACATTCTAGTGTTCCTTGGTAGGCTAAGAGTTAACTAGAGGAATTGGATTGATTGCTAGACTTCTAGTTAGTTATAATTATATTAAACTCTACTTTGATTGTTTCGAGTTAGCAAAACTTGTATAGTATTCTTGGCATCTATAATTTTGATGAGCTTTTCAAATGGAAGAATTGCTGGATGCATATGACTACCGACCGTAAATGAATTCGTACTCTCGTTATTTAAGTTTAAACATCTTGTTATTTAAGGTTTTGTTGTTTTATTTCTCAAGAACGATCAAGGTTTGATCATTGGGAAAGTTGATGGCTGTGAAAATAGCCATCTTTCTCTGCGTTTAAACCACTTTTTAGTAAAACAAATGACCAAGAATATCTATATCATTGCTACTAATGACTAATTATTTCAAATATGTGCAATCAATTTCTTTGAATTGTGTTATGCAGTAAAACATGCTATTAAGGCGAAATCAGAGCTATTAATAAAGATTTTGAGGTTGTTTACATGGCCAAAAAATCCTGGGTCGAAAACCCATTGAGAAAGGGATGAATGACCACTGGTACGTGCAAGGCCTGCCCATACCAGGTTGCGTTGGCTTAGTCTTGTCAAACCCTACGAGTTTCATGAAGGCGCCTATATATTTTGAGGTCCCAACAACCGCATAGAGGGCCACCATTCTCCGATTGCATCACAACTCTACCAAAGGAGATCCACCACCATATAATTCGTCCTATCCACCCTCCATCCTCTCCATAGACATAGCCATTACCTTGTACTTAAGATCTCCTTGTGATTGTGCGACCATTGTATGAATATTTGATTTCAATCTAAGTATTTTAACATCCCACTTTTAGTAAACCGGACTATGTGTCCAAAGTGCAAAAATTAGGGGGAACAAAAACTTTTTCTTGCTCAGTGGTGAAATAATTGCTTGCTTGATTGTGCTTATTTTTTGAGTGTGTAGTAGTTAAGCTAGTTCTCTACCTCACTCTCATATGTCAAAAGCTATTTCACAAAAGATATGTCTTAGCTTACTTTACATATTCTCAAATGTTCTGGCATTTCAAAATATGAGCCAATATGCTTTTGCAAACACAAATGTTTTCTTATCTTGTATTAACAAAATTATGGAGATCTATATGATACTATCTGCTTATGTTTTCAAGGCAGAGCTTTCAAATAATCTTACCTCTAGTATTTACAAAATTCATGTATAAAACTTTTGACTTCCACTCTTGGTAGAAGTACCAACAGACTATCACCTTATTCAAAACTCAAACACTTCAAAGCACCTCTCTAAACCTCAATCAAGCAGCTCTCTGAATTGCTTGATTAGGAGTTGGTATGAGCTACCCTAGAAGCTCATCGTATAACAACTATACCAAACCAACATTTCAACCTATAATCTTGAGGAGAAAATCATCAAAAACATAATAGGGAAAACTACCCTCCTTATTATCAGATTCACTTCCTAGAATTATATCCAACACACTTATCATTCATCTAAGGAAAAGATCCTAATCTATACTCATCCTTATGGTGTACTCTAACATTATCTATAGTTTCTTTGGATCAAGGAACCCATCTATCAAGTCTCTAAACCTAGTCTTAAACCCTAGACATAACTTTGACAAACTATTTTCTTTATCAGATTCAATATTGGGTCACATTCTTTTTATAGTCTCCTAAGTATTGGGGACAAAATTAAACCATGGATACATTCTACATAATCTACTCTTCAACATCATTCACTTGTTGATGAGTTTCGAACCTTTCATATCATCAAAACCCCTACATCCTTTACCTTGGTCAAATACCCTAAACCAGTCAAAATGTGAGTCTGAAACTGTTATCAAGATCCCATCTTTGAGACTCTCTATTTTAATTCATGGAACATTTTTGAAATGTACCTGAACCATATTGTAAACCATCATGAGTACTTCCAAATCCTACTCTTTTCATTTGCTAAAACCTTTTGGGACCCACTCATCCTTGATGGTTTCGTAGACAAGAGAATAATCGATTTCTGTAAACTGTTCCAACATACCTACTTTGGCGTAAGCTCCCAACCCCACCTCAACCTTTCTTGACCAAATCTTGGAATGGTTGTGATCTATTCAACCTTGTCTATCAACCCATACTTCCCTTTCTACCATTGGAGCCTTGTATTTCTTAAACCATCATTGTTTTGAAGGAAAGATGATATCCTGTTTGACACCCTTATTTTCAACAAAGTTTGGCGTATTTTCTAGGAGCACCCAATCATGATCAAGACCAACCCTCTATATCATGTTGATCTATATCACTTAATCTATCCATCCATGTGCTCCTTGCTCCCATCGAATCCTTGAGCCACTTGATATGGTTTGACTAGGTTGGTTTGATGCTAATAAAACCCTCGATCACTATTATCACTAAAACATCAAAATATCTTCTAAATTTCACTAGTGACCCTCACTCATCTCCCACTCATCCATGATCATGCCTCATCTCATTTAACCCTTCATAAACTTAATCATGTGAGGATTAGGGATAAATTTAAGTCAACTAAAAAAAGGAAATCCATATGACACTTCCCAAAAACCTCCAAACCATACCTAAATCACTCGGATGGCCACCATTGCAGCCCCACACCATCTTTGGTCATGTACACTACATCATGGTACTGTAGCACGCCCTTCTCCTTGTCCCATAGCTATTGGAGAGAGATAAAGGGGATATGACCAATATTTCCTATCTAGTTAAATAAAGGGAAAGTAGCAACACCACACTCCCCTCCACTCTCCTACCAGCATCAATACCGCACACCCTCTTCCTACCCCTCTTGGCAGCCCTCATAGCTAGCCCTAGCTTCCATCTCTCCCATTTTTTAATACCATCGAGGTGAAGAAAGAGAGCCCTATTGTCTATTAAACGCAAATCCAAGACCACCCTCTGTCCCTAGGCCTCCCCACTGACCTCCCACCATCCTCCTCTACCAACCCTAGGCCCTGACCACCTCCACCATCTCCCCTTAGACCATGTCTACCATAAACCCATCTCATTCGGTTAAAGAGGGAAGAGACCACCACAACGCCTCACTTCTACCCTATTTCCCTCCCTGACCTCCTCACAGCCTCCCCAACAAGCCAGTTCCTCCCCCATGCTCTACATCGACCAGGAGTGGGCGATGAGCTCCTCTCGGATCTCGGCAAGATTTAGTTCCTTCCGCAACCCCGTTGCTTCATTTCCTCCCCTTCCTATTGCATCTAGACACTCTCGATGCTACCTACCTAATCTAGGAAGTGCCACATGCGCCGCCTCGCCGAGATACGAAACACACTTGCAGGCGTGACGCGCGGCTCCCGGCAATCTGCATAAAATCCGTCGATTCCGCCCCTTGTTCGGCTCACGGTGGTGCGCCGAGTCGCCTTTCCCCCTCTCTGCCGCCCCCGGTGCCATAGGTGAACTCCCGACCCTTCTCCAACCCTCGCTAGGGTGTCCCTCCCATCGCTGCTGGCCAGAGGAATACGACAGCCCTATGCCTTCAATCTTGGCTTGATCAGATGGCAGGCACGCATGCTCGCAGGCGACATGATGGGCCGACCCGTCTAGATTTGCTGCTCGCGGCCCATGTCACCTCTGTTTTTTCATTTAAATTTAGATCTATTAAATACCCTTTAGAAACAAATGCCTAATAAATTGTAAAATACATCAAATTTGCCAGATCTAAAATTCCTCCTATCCAGGCATGTTTTATACAACATGCAACACCAGAAGTTGACCAAAATAATATCCAGATATTTCAGTAATTAAAGTACACAAATGTGTCCACACTGGTGGAAACAGGCCTATAGGTCCCGGTTGGTACGAGGCTTTAGTCCCGGTTGCCCAACCGGGACGGGGCAATCGGGACTAAAGCCCTAACCTTTAGTCCCGGTTGCCCCACCAACCGGGATAAACGGGTGCACACGTGGCAGCAGCATAGGGCGAGGGGGGGGTGGAGCATTAGTCCCGGTTCGTAACACGAACTGGGACTAATAACCTTCTACCGTGGCAGAGATTTGGCCCATTTCTCTGCCGCGGCAGAGAATTCATTTTGGCACATTTTGTTGCCGCGGCAATATTTTCGCCACTTTTTGTGCCGCGGCAGAGAATTCATTTAGGTTATTTTATTGTTTATTTAGTGTTTTGCACTTATCAATGAAGGAACCTTATATTACACAAGATCATCATGACAATATTACATTCAATACACAGATCGAGTTCATGCACTACATACAAAAGTTGCTATTCGATGCTACCGGCCAATTCCTATTGTCTATACACAGCCGAATAGTATTCCCCTTTTGGGTTTAGGACTTCTGCATCCAAGAATCCCGCCAATTCTTCCTGAATTGCTCGTACGCGATCCTTTGGCAGAAGACCGTCCTGTAGACGTTCGATCTGATATTTAAAAAAGGAGTCAGTCTATATGAATGAAACTAAACACAATTTGATTGTAATTAAAAACTATAGAAATTGTTTACGTACGTGGAGTTGCTCTAAATTTCTACCCTTCTCATCGCATGTCTGCCGGATGAACTCGCAAACATAGTATCCACATAGATTGTTACCTGGTCCCTGTGTCAGGCCCTTTACGAGAACAGAGTTCAATCAAAAATAATAATCAAGCATGATATATCAAAACTAGAATCAAAGAGATGCGCGGATATAGCTAGTGGTGCTTACATTTAGTGGTTGAAATGTAAGATCCTCTTTCTAAACACCCCTAGCCTTGTTGGTGAACCGTTTCCAAGCGCTGCCCGGCATAGAAAACGAATAAAAGAAATTATTAATTACTTGATATCATAAAATTCACGAACGTTGCCGATATAGTGTCGTAATGATTAGAATTACCGCTGGGGAAGCATCTGCATGTCCTTCCACGTCTCAAGGGTTTTATGTTTCGAGTCCATGACTAGTACACGCCCTTTGTCAAGTTGAATGATTAACAGAATATAGTGGAAGCTGCGAATGCATAACTAATCAATTATATACTTAACATCGAGTAAGCGAAATAGAAAGTGTATACAAGACAATAACACTCACTCTAAGTAGTAAGGAAAAAGTATTTCCCTTCTGGTTTCTTGAAACCTTAACGCGTGTACTATATTATTCTTCGTATCCTGGGGGCTTGTTTTGAGATTAGCTTCATGAACCCAATATGGGTCAATGAAGCCAATGTCATAGATTTGTCCTTTGCTGCATTCGAGAATCTTCATTCTGCATATTACAGTATGATTATATACATGCAATAAACAAGGTGAGATAGCTGGAGACTAAATTAATTACAGAATTAGTACTTACAGACAATAGGCACTGATGATCGATTTGTCCAAGGCGTCTTGATTGAATAATTGAAATAGTTCATCAAATTCAATGGATATCATGCCATCCTTTTCTTTCCCATGATGATTTTTTGTAACCCTCAGCACTATCCAGTTAGCCCCGGCCTTTGTGGCATGCATGTACCAGTTATGCAATCTTCGCATTTTTGTTGGAAGATTGTTTACCTCCTCAGGTTTGACGAGAGGTTTACCGTAATGGTATTTGTATGCTGCCTCACTCACGGGGAAGAACTCTAACTGGGATAAGTACTGGGCAATACTCATACCTTGAGCAGCGGCAGCTTCTCCGTATTGTGCAACTACCTCTGGATCATACTGCTCTTCGGCCCCATATTTGCTCGACCCCACATTGGTTTGGGAAATCACCTTGAGAGGGGCGCAAGACTGTTTTGCTTGTTCTCCGAGCTGGGCAACAAATTTCTCGCTTGCATCAGTACTGCTCTTCGAGGCTTTTTGTGCCGCATGTGACTTGAGAATAGAACACTCATAGTCTGATGACAGCTTTGGCTCGGGTTGATGAAGAGTCTTTAGCATTTTCAACACTTTGGCTTTTTCTTCTTTGGTGCTAGGGAACTCTGGATCTTTCGGCCGCCTCAGCTTAGCGAAAAATGCTGTCGTTTCCGCATCAACGATCGCCGCAGTTTCCTCTTCAGTACAGTCATAAGCTCTCTTGGGAGGAACCTTTGGTACTTTTGGAAGAGTCTCTTGTTTACGTTTCGGCGATCGCTTACCACGACGCACAGTAGCGGTACGCTTACACTTTTTATCCTGAGGCGTCGGCGATGGCTCCCGCGGCGATGGCTGCGTCGGAGATTGGTGAGGCGACGGAGCCGGGTGAGGCGACGAAGACGGCTGCCGCGGCGGCGACGACCTTGCTGGAGACGGGGGAGGCGGCGGCGAAGATGGCATTGGCGTGTGATTTCGAAGCACGATACATTCCTTCGGTCATAGAATGGTGACGTTTTTTGCGTCTCCCAGTACAGTCACATCCCCTTCACCTGCAGGGTAGTGAAGATCCAAAACTTCAAAGGTGGGCATGATTTCATCCACCCCGACAAAAGCGTAGCCCTCTGGAACCGGACGACAGTGGTAAGTTGGTGTGGGTCCAATTGGTAAGGCATAGCCGACCGCCACCTTCATTGATATGTTCACAAATTTGACATGTAGCTCGCTGTGTGTCATCTCTGTGATATCATCCACTGGGTAGCCAACAGGAGCCATCGTCGGTGCACCATCGTCATCGCCATTGTCATCACCCGGGACCTCGGTGGAAGCCACACTGCTTTTTCGATTATTCGATAGGCCGGTAGCATCGAATGCAGTGTGCTGCTGAGATGGGCCGGTAGTACTTTGCTCTTAAAGTGCGTTAATTTCATCTTGTTGTTGCTTTAATCATTCTTCAATTAAACGCATTCGCTCTTTCTGACTATTTGCTTCAACTTCTGCCCTGTCCTTTCTCCTCTGACGGCTTCTATCAGGATATTTCTTCCTCTCTTCGGGAAACCCAGTCCTCCATGGTTGGGAGCCTCTTGTGCCTCGTGTTCGTCCATCATGTTGCTTATTTCCAAGGGCGAGTGTGAGCTCATCATTCTCTCTATCGGGAATGAAGTCCCCATCTTTAACAGCCTTTACTACTTTTCTCATCCTCTCGATTGGCAAGGGGTCTTCTTTATGTCGTATGTTATATATACACCTCCCTTCCGAGTCCAACGTGCCCCCATGCCCGTAAAACCAATTCCTTGCATGTTCTACCCAATCGTTTGTCTCTGGGGTGATCTTTTTAGCACGCAGTTCATTCTCAAGTTTCTCCCACTTAGGAATGCCAGCCCTATAGCCACCTTGCCCCATAGTATGGTGATACTTCTTGTTAGCAGCATTCAGCTTATTCGTTTCAGACATTTTCTTAGCTTTTTCTGATTTCTTGTATTCCACAAACTCAGCCCAGAATGGTTTTATCTTCTCAAACTGAATATTCTTGAAATCGGGAGTCTTCTTTTTCACGACATAGTCAAGGTGCAATCTTTTCTTCCAGTTGGTGAAACACCGGGCCATCTTCTTCAAAGCCCACTCCCTGACCATAGCCTCCATGGCTCTCCCATGTTGTAAGGCGTCCTCAACTGGATCCTCCGCATTTGGATCCAGCTCTATCTTCGGTAGTTTGAAATTAACCATGAGCCTCTTCCACAGTAAATCTTTGGCGTGGTTAGGGACAAATAAACATGTTCCCTCTTCATCCGCATTAGCAGGCCTATTCCAATTTCTAATGGTGATCGGGATTAAGTCCCTAACGATTACTCCGCATTGTGCCATAAATTTGGTTGCGACAACTTCGGGAGCCGTCGGTTT
This sequence comes from Avena sativa, assembly GCA_916181665.1. NCBI lineage: Eukaryota > Viridiplantae > Streptophyta > Magnoliopsida > Poales > Poaceae > Avena > Avena sativa. Next base: position 311,541,535 of record OV702295.1, on the reverse strand, counting down.
GCCGTCTTCAGCGACATCTTCGATCCTGAACCTCTCATGGTCTTGCAACTTTTTGGTTGGGCCTCGTCTGCTCTTTTCAGTAGATTCCTTCGATCCGGAGGGCTAAAACAAGAAAGATCGTCGTTACTATTTCTATACTGATAGCAGATGATTAATTAATGAATTGATTATATTACATGCACCTCGCCGGAGCGGTCGTCTTCTCGATTACACAAGGCATCGCCTTCTCCCTCGCGGAAGGCAACACCTTCAACCTCAAACAAGTCGTCTATTCCGGTAAAAAGAGGATCACCCTCACTGGAGTTGTTCAGAAACGTTGATACGTCTAAATTTTCTTCCCCACGGATCACACCTTGGATCAACTCTTCCTTTTCTTCGTCTCTGACGTGTGGGTCCATATTTTCCGACATGTCTGTCTTGTCCTCGATTCCCACGATGTTTCTTTTCCCTGAAAGAACTATGTGACGCTTTGTCTCATCATATGATGTATTCGTTTGCATATTTTTTATTTTTTTCGGTCTGGAGGACATGTCCTTCACATAGAAAACCTGAGACACATCATTGGCTAGGACGAATGGTTCATCTCTATAACCAAGATTGTTGAGATCCACTGTTGTCATTCCGTACAACTGGTCTATCTTTACCCCTTCCCCATTCAGGTTGACCCATTTGCAGCGAAACAAAGGGACCTTAAAAGAGACTCCATAGTCTAGTTCCCATATCTCCTCTATGTAACCATAATATGTGTCCTTTTGTCCATTCTCGTCTATTGCATCAAAGCGGACACCACTATTTTGGTTGGTGCTCTTTTTATCTTGGGCGATCGTGTAGAATGTATTCCCATTTATTTCGTACCCTTGGAAATTCAATACAGTAGAAGATGGTGACGCGGCCAACAAGTATAGCTGATCTCCAACAGTGGTGTCATTCAACAGATGTGTCCGCATCCAACCACCGAAAGACTTCATGTGTTCATCTGTAATCCATGCTTCAGGCTTCCTCCGGTTTTTGGAGCGTACAATATTCTTGTGTTCCTCGATATACAGAGCTGCCAAGGTGGAATTATGTAGAATTGTGTAGTGTGCTTTAGTGAAAGAATCCCCGTCCCTATATATCATTGCTTTCTTCTTTCCCAGCGTGCCTTTTCCACTTAGTCTTCCCTCATGCCGCGAGTCAGAAACACCAATCGGCTTAAGGTCAGGAATAAAGTCAACACAAAACTCAATGACCTCCTCTATTCCATATCCCTTGGAGATGCTTCCTTCTGGTCTAGCACGGTTATGAACATATTTCTTTAAGACTCCCATGAACCTCTCAAAGGGGAACATATTGTGCAGAAATACCGGACCAAGAATGGCAATCTCTTCCACTAGATGAACCAGGAGATGCGTCATAATATTGAAGAAGGATGGTGGGAACACCAATTCAAAACTAACAAGACATTGTACCACATACTTCTGTAACCTTGGCAGAATATCTGGATTAATTACCTTCTGAGATATTGCATTGAGGAATGCACACAGCTTCACAATGGGTACTCGAACATTTTCCGGTAGAAGCCCCCTCAATGCAATCGGAAGCAACTGCGTCATAATCACGTGACAGTCATGAGACTTCAGGTTTTGGAACTTTTTATCTGCCATATTTATTATCCCCTTTATATTAGATGAGAAGCCCGACGGCACCTTGATACTGTAAAGGACTTCAAAAAGATTTCCTTCTCTGCTTTGGTAAGAGCATAGCTGGCACGACTTAAGTGACGCCCTTTATCCGTCTTGTTATGTGTATGCATGTTCTTTGGGTCTTTCATAATTTGTTGGTCCTCCCTTGCTTCAGGTGTATCTTTTGTCTTCCAATAAACGCCTAGGAATCCTAGCAGGATCACGCAGAGATTCTTCGTCACGTGCATCACGTCGATTGAAGAGCGGACACGCAGGACTTTCCAATATGGCAGCTCCCAAAATATAGATTTCTTCTTCCACATGGGTGCGTGTCCTGTAGCGACGTCGTTCGGAACTGATTGACCGTCGGGACCCTTTCCAAAGATTACTTCTATGTCCTTGACCATACCAAATACATCATCACCAACAGAGAGTTCAGGCTTCTTCCAGTGATCTGCCTCACCTTTGAAATGCATGCCTTTCTTTCTTACGGGATGATTGGTCGGAAGAAATCGTCGATTCGCCAGGTACACAACCTTCTTGCATTTATGCAAATATGTACCTTCAGTCTTATCTAAACAGTGGGTGCATGCCTTATATCCCTTGTTTGTCTGTCCTGAAAGATTACTAAGAGCAGGCCAATCATTGATGGTTACGAATAACAACCCTCGTAGATCAAATGGCTCCTGTTTGTTCTCATCCCACGCACGTACACCTGGTTTGCCCCACAACTGTAAGAGTTCTTCAACTAATGGCCTAAGGTACACATCAATGTCGTTTCCCGGTTGCTTCGAGCCTTGGATGAGCACCGGCATCATAATGAACTTACGCTTCATGCACAACCAAGGAGGCAGGTTGTAGACACATAGAGTCACGGGCCAGGTGTTGTGACTGCAGCTCTGCTCCCCAAAAGGATTCATGCCATCCGTACTTAGACCAAACCATAAGTTCCTTGCGTCACCTGCAAAGTCTGGGAAGTCTCTCTCGATTTTTCTCCACTGTGACCCATCAGCAGGGTGTCTTAACTTCCCGTCTTTCTTACGGTCTTCTTTGTGCCATCGCAACAACCTGGCATGCTCTTTGTTTCTGAACATGCGTTTCAACCTTGGTATTATAGGAGCATACCACATAACCTTAGCAGGAACCCTCTTCCGAAGGGGCTCTCCCTCAACATCACCAGGGTCATCTCGTCTGATCTTATACCGCAACGCATTGCATACCGGGCATTTATCTAAATTCTCATACTCCTTACCGCGGTAGAGGATGTAGTCATTAATGCATGCATGTATCTTTTGCACATCTAATCCCAGAGGACAGAGAGTCTTCTTTGCTTCGTAGGTACTCTCGGGAAGTTTGTTATGTTTTGGAAACTTCGGCTTCATTATTTTCAGCATCTTTTCAAATGAGGAGTCAGTTAGACCACACTCTGCCTTCCATCGCAACAATTCCAGTGTGGTACCGAGCTTTGTGCTGCCATCTTCACAATTTGGGTACAACAATTTCTTGTGATCTTCTAACATTCCCTCTAACTTCAACTTCTCATTTTCTGTTTCACAGTATCGCTTTGCATCAGAAATGACCCTACCAAGTTCATCAGCCGGCTCATCTGATGCCCGTTCTTCACCTCTTTCTTCTCCATTGTCTTCCATTGCAGTATCACTGTATTCAGGAAACATATGATGATAGTTGTTATCATCATCTTCTTGTTCACCATCTTCCATCATAACCCCTCTTTCCCCGTGCTTGGTCCATCAATTATAGTTGGGCATGAAACCTTTTATAATCAGGTGGCCGCGAATGATTTTCGAGGAAGAGTACTCCTTGTTGTTCCGACATTGAACACATGGACAACGTATAAAACCATTCTCTTTGTTTGCCGTAGCCACATCGATAAATTTATCCACGCCTTTCATATACCCGGCTACACTCTGGTCACCGTACATCCATTCTTGACCGTTCATCTGCATCATATAAGTAAGTTTATGAAAAAATAGGACATCATAAATAGTGAAATAACCAATTCACATCGACACATGAATTGTATCAATGACCTAGAAAAGATAAGATTGCTAACCTCGAACGAGGGAAATAAAGAGGAGAAAGCTCAAGTGCGTCTCGGACACCTTCTATATTTTTGTTCTATGAGAAATTCAACGGGATTATTCACTCAAACATTTCATCAAACACCTTCAATGCATGCATACAAGAGAAAAAACTAGCACACCCCTCACACCTTCCACCAAGAGAAAAAACATAGTGGAGGCAGAGGGGGCTGGGGCGTTGCATTTATAGAGGGCGGGAGAATACGTCCCGGTTGGAGCCAGCAACCGGGACTAAAGGTGCGTGCCACGCCACGTGGTTGTGGCCAAACCTTTAGTCCCGGTTGGTGGCTCCAACCGGGACGTGTTCCCCCTTACCAACTGGGACGCATGCCCCCTGGCCCCGTGCCCGCTCGAATCGGGACGCGTGCCAGCATTAGTCCCGGTTGGTGGCGCAACCGGGACTAATGCTATGAGGGGTCGCGAACGGATGGCCCTTTTTCCACTAGTGCCATTTCACTAAATTATTATTTCATAAAGTTTCATAGATCCAAATATGATGAAACTACTTTGTACTGTGAGGTATCTGACATACCTTGCATGCCCGTTTCACCCCACATCAAAAATTCATATGGTGTTACTATAACAAAAATAAAAAAATCATTTAGATCTACGTTTTCCCTAGGTCAAAATATAAATTGTTTTTACCTGATTCCAACTCCTAGTACACCTTTACTATCATATCTACCAAATCCCAAGAGTTCATAATTGAGCCTTTGTTGATTTTTGGTGAATTTAACCAATCTAGATGTAGTTGTTTCACTAAGAAAATCATTTCAGGAGTTCCACAACCTTAAAATTTGTGAATCCAATTTCTATAGAAACGTAATTGAAATAGCTACTTCGTGTGCTTGGTTCCATACCAAAAAGGATAGGTAAACTTAATTTGGTGAAAAAGACAAAATGCTTGCAACACTGACTTTGGAATTTTCCAAGGGCATTTTGTAAATATTTTTAAGTGAAACCAACTCACAGTGAAATAGTACATCAATACCTTATTAACCCTAGAAGGAGAAATTTATTTGACTTACATATATTTTCTGGTGATTTATTAACCTAAACTAGGGTTATTTTCACTAGAAAATTCATAACTAAATATAAAAAATGAAAAAATAGTGAAACCACTTCTGGTGGTGTTGTTATTTCAATACCTACTTAATGATACCATATGTGTATACTAGTGTCATACAAAACATGGTCTTGGTATAAAACCTTTGTTTAGATAGTATTTTGCAACTAAATCCAAAAAGGAGTTCTATAAGGTCAAATGAATTGATTCCAATTTCTGTAGGTTGATATTCTGAAAACTTACTGAAGTGTATTGGTGCCTTGTTCAACTGCCTGCTATAATGTACTGGTGTTTGTTTGCCTTGTGATGATTGTGGTATCTTGTTTGTTTTTATGTGTGACCTGTGATGACGATAGTTGCGATTGTATCGAAGTCAAGAAGAAGATATTGGTTATTATTGGAGTTCTAAGAAGTCGAGGGACATATTGTTTGTCACAGGCAAGCCACCTACTTCCTCATAAGCTTGTCCTACTATTTTACTCATGCATGTTTTATCTACATATTTCTGCAAACTACATTGTTTTATTATATTGTTATCTATATCTGCTAGTGGCTTGGATCCTCCAAGCTATTACACCATGGTAGTGTTAGAAATAATGAGCTAAATCATTAGACCCATGTGTGATTTCAGATTTTCCCTAAATCTCAAAGCCCATGTATATGGAAGCCCATATGTGATTTGGCCCAAGTTGGTGGCAGCTCACATGTGTGTGGCAAGAGCAGTGGGTGCTAAAGTTTAGTCCCACGTGGGAAGTTGAAGGAGAGTTGCACCACCTTATAAGATGGAGTATTGCACCACTTTGTAAGTGAGTGACAATAAGAGAGCTACACGCGCGCTCCTCCGACAACGACGCCGCCGCTCGCACGCATGCTCGTCACGACGTGCACACGTGCACCCACTACAGGAATGGGAAGCTATGCCGACGGCCGGTCGCTACGCCGACGGCCAAACGTCGGGGCTGTCGGCGTAGCCATCGTCCAGGCCAGCCCCGCCAAGCAGCCGTCGGTGTAAAATTGCCCTCGGCATATTCTATGCTACGCCGACGGCTGACCTCGGCGTAGCTATTTTTTATTTTATCTCATTAAACTTTAAAAAATCATAACTAAATCATTCTAATTCGGAAAAATACAAATAATATAACAAAATTTGCAGAAAAATAAGACCTATCTATCTACACTCAAATATTACACATTTATAAATAAAAATTAAGTAAAATATAAAACATTATATATAGTTTAAAACGGGCATAAAAATTTCAAAAACGATCAAAACAATGCGAAACCTTTGCGTGGTTTCATATTATGTGATATAGTTATAAGGAAAATATCAAACTTGATATATTGATTATGTCTCAAAAAAACCTTCACAAAATGACCTATCTCATTCGAGGTTTCTTGGCTTTCGGGTCAAATGACCAATGTTATGGCTAGAATCAAGGCATAGTTTATGATACTGTGCCCATATTATGCATACACATGCATCATGGGATGGCGAACAATATTGTAGGAGGATGTTTTCCTTTTTGTCGCACCCAAAACCATTTTCTATTTTCCGAGCATAAAAAACGGACGGTTTTGTGAAGCAACCACCAAATGCTAATTCAAAATACTACCACCACTTTTTACAAAAATAATATATCACCTTATATGGACAATGTACCAACAGGGGGATCCAAAACCTTTCCGTCCACCTTTGGTGAAAAAGACAAATTCCTGCCGAATCGGCAGGAAGTGGGTCAGATATAAACTACAAGTACATGATCCGATGCTCATGTTTTTTTACAAAAATTATTTTAGGTTCACAATATGCTATTTTATCAAAGATCCAATGCAAGTTTAGCGAGGCTCGGCCCCGAGCTAAGAATCTTTATGTCCGCCGTTCGACAAAGTTTGACGATAGTTTAAAACGGGCATAAAAAATTAAAAAACGATCGAAACAATGCGAAACCTTCGTGTGGTGTCATATTATGTGAAATATTTATAAGGAAAATTATCAAACTTGATATATTGATTATGTCTCAAAAAACCCTTCACAAAATGACCTATCTCATTCGAGGTTTCTTGGCTTTCGGGTCAAATGACCAATGTTATGGCTAGAATCAAGGCATAGTTTGTGATAATATGCCCATATTATGCATACAAATGCATCATGGGATGGCGAACAATGTTGTAGGAGGAAGTTTTCCTTTTCGTCGCACCAAAAAGCCATTTTCTATTTTCCGAGCATAAAAAACGGACGGTTTTGTGAAGCAACCACCAAATGGCTAATTCAAAATACTACCACCACATTTTACAAAAATACTATACCACCTTATATGGACAATGTACCAACAGGGGGATCTGAAACCTTTCCGTCGACCTTTGGTGAAAAAGACAAATTCCTGCCGAATCGGTAGGAAGTAGGTCAGATATGAACTACAGGTACATGATCCGATGCTCATGTTTTTTTACAAAAATCATTTTTAGGTTCACAATATGCTATTTTATCAAAGATCCAATGCAAGTTTTCCTTTTCATCGCACCAAAAAGGCATTTTTCATTATCCGAGCGCAAAAAGAGACTCCATAGTCTAGTTCCCATATCTCCTCTATGTAACCATAATATGTGTCCTTTTGTCCATTCTCGTCTATTGCATCAAAGCGGACACCACTACTTTGGTTGGTGCTCTTTTTATCTTGGGCGATCGTGTAGAATGTATTCCCATTTATTTTGTACCCTTGGAAATTCAATACAGTAGAAGATGGTGACGCGGCCAACAAGTATAGCTGATCTCCAACAGTGGTGTCATTCAAGAGATGTGTCCGCATCCAACCACCGAAATACTTCATGTGTTCATCTGTAATCCATGATTCAAGCTTCCCCGGGTTTTTGGAGCGTACAATACAGAGCTGCCAAGGTGGAATTATGTAGAATTGTGTAGTGTTCTTTAGTGAAAGAATCCCCGTCCCTATATATCATTGCTTTCTTTCCCAGCGTGCCTTTTCCACTTAGTATTCCCTCATGCCGTGAGTTAGAAACACCAATCGGCTTAAGGTCAGGAATAAAGTCAACACAAAACTCAATGACCTCCTCTATTCCATATCCCTTGGAGATGCTTCCTTCTGGTCTAGCACGGTTATGAACATATTTCTTTAAGACTCCCATGAACCTCTCAAAGGGGAACATATTGTGCAGAAATACCGGACCGAGAATGGCAATCTCTTCCACTAGATGAACCAAGAGATGCGTCATAATATTGAAGAAGGATGGTGGGAACACCAATTCAAAACTAACAAGACATTGTACCACATACTTCTGTAACCTTGGCAGAATATCTGGATTAATTACCTTCTGAGATATTGCATTGAGGAATGCACACAGCTTCACAATGGGTACTCAAACATTTTCCGGTAGAAGCCCCCTCAATGCAATCGGAAGCAACTGCGTCATAATCACGTGACAGTCATGAGACTTCAGGTTTTGGAACATTTTCTCTGCCATATTTATTATCCCCTTTATATTAGATGAGAAGCCCGATGGCACCTTGATACTGTAAAGGACTTCAAAAAAGATTTCCTTCTCTGCTTTGGTAAGAGCATAGCTGGCACGACTTAAGTGACGCCCTTTATCCGTCTTGTTATGTGTATGCATGTTCTTTTGGTCTTTCATAATTTGTTGGTCCTCCCGTGCTTCAGGTGTATATTTTGTCTTCCCATACACGCCTAGGAATCCTAGCAGGTTCACGTAGAGATTCTTCATCACGTGCATCACGTCGATTGAAGAGCGGACACGCAGGACTATCCAATATGGCAGCTCCCAAAATATAGATTTCTTCTTCCACATGGGTGTGTGTCCTGTAGCGACGTCGTTCGGAACTGATTGACCGTCGGGACCCTTTCCAAAGATTACTTCTATGTCCTTGACCATACCAAATACATCATCACTAGCAGAGAGTTCAGGCTTCTTCCAGTGATCTGCCTCACCTTTGAAATGCTTGCCTTTCTTTCTTACGGGATGATTGGTCGGAAGAAATCGTCGATTCGCCAGGTACACAACCTTCTTGCATTTATGCAAATATGTACCTTCAGTCTTATCTAAACAGTGGGTGCATGCCTTATATCCCTTGTTTGTCTGTCCTGAAAGGTTACTAAGAGTAGGCCAATCATTGATGGTTACGAATAACAACCCTCGTAGATCAAATGGCTCTTGTTTGTTCTCATCCCACGCACGTACACCTGGTTTGCCCCACAACTGTAAGAGTTCTTCAACTAATGGCCTAGAGTACACATCAATGTCGTTGCCCGGTTGCTTCGGGCCTTAGATGAGCACTGGCATCATAATGAACTTACGCTTCATCCACAACCAAGGAGGCAGGTTGTAGATACATAGAGTCACGGGCCAGGTACTGTGACTACAGCTCTGCTCCCCAAAAGGATTCATGCCATCCGTACTTAGACCAAACCATAAGTTCCTTGCGTCACCTGCAAAGTCTGGGAAGTCTCTCTTGATTTTTCTCCACTGTGACCCATCAGCAGGGTGTCTTACCTTCCCGTCTTTCTTACGGTCTTCTTTGTGCCATCGCAACAACCTGGCATGCTCTTTGTTTCTGAACATGCGTTTCAACCTTGGTATTATAGGAGCATACCACATAACCTTAGCAGGAACCCTCTTCCGGAGGGGCTCTCCCTCAACATCACCAGGGTCATCTCGTCTGATCTTATACCGCAACGCATTGCATACCGGGAATTTATCTAAATTCTCATACTCCTTACCGCGGTAGAGGATGCAGTCATTAATGCATGCATGTATCTTTTGCACATCTAATCCCACAGGACAGAGAGTCTTCTTTGCTTCGTAGGTACTCTCGGGAAGTTCGTTCTGTTTTGGAAACTTCGGCTTCATTATTTTCAGCATCTTTCAAATGAGGAGTCAGTTAGACCACACTCTGCCTTCCATCACAACAATTCCAGTGTGGTACCGAGCTTTGTGCTGCCATCTTCACAATTTGGGTACAACAATTTCTTGTGATCTTCTAACATGCCCTCTAACTTCAACTTCTCATTTTCTGTTTCACAGTATCGCTTTGCATCAGAAATGACCCTACCAAGTTCATCAGCCGGCTCATCTGATGCACGTTCTTCACCTCTTTCCTCTCCATTGTCTTCCATTGCAGTATCAATGTATTCAGGAAACATATGATGATAGTTGTTATCATCATCTTCTTGTTCACCATCTTCCATCATAACCCCTCTTTCCCCGTGCTTGGTCCATCAATTATAGTTGGGCATGAAACCTTTTATAATCAGGTGGCCGCGAATGATTTTCGAGGAAGAGTACTCCTTGTTGTTTCGACATTGAACACATGGACAACGTATAAAACCATTCTCTTTGTTTGCCGTAGCCACATCGATAAATTTATCCACGCCTTTCATATACCCGGCTACGCTCCGGTCACCGTACATCCATTCCCGACCGTTCATCTGCATCATATAAGTAAGTTTATGAAAAAACAGGACATCATAAATAGTGAAATAACCAATTCACATCGACACATGAATTGTATCAATGACCTAGAAAAGATAAGATTGCTAACCTCGAACGAGGGAAATAAAGAGGAGAAAGCTCAAGTGCGTCTCGGACACCTTCTATATTTTTGTTCTATGAGAAATTCAACGGGATTATTCACTCAAACATTTCATCAAACACCTTCAATCCATGCATACAAGAGAAAAAACTAGCACACCCCTCACACCTTCCACCAAGAGAAAAAACAGAGTGGAGGCAGAGGGGGCTGGGGCGTTGCATTTATAGAGGGCGGGAGAATACGTCCCGGTTGGAGCCAGCAACCGGGACTAAAGGTGCGTGCCACGCCACGTGGCTATGGCCAAACCTTTAGTCCCGGTTGGCGGCTCCAACCGTGACATATTCCTCCTTACCAAACGGGACGCATGCCCCCTGGCCCCGTGCCGGCTCGAATCGGGACGCGTGCCAGCATTAGTCCCGGTTGGTGGCGCAACCGGGACTAATGCTATGAGGGGTCGCGAACGGATGGCCCTTTTTCCACTAGTGCCATTTCACTAAATTATTATTTCATAAAGTTTCATAGATCCAAATATGATGAAACTACTTTGTACTGTGAGGTATCTGACATACCTTGCATGCCCGTTTCACCCCACATCAAAAATTCATATGGTGTTACTATAACAAAAATAAAAAAGCATTTAGATCTACGTTTGAGAATTTCCCTAGGTCAAAATATAAATTGTTTTTACCTGATTCCAACTCCTAGTACACCTTTACTATCATATCTACCAAATCCCAGGAGTTAATAATTGAGCCTTTGTTGATTTTTGGTGAATTTATCCAATCTAGATGTAGTTGTTTCACTAAGAAAATCATTTCAGGAGTTCCACAACCTTAAAATTTGTGAATCCAATTTCTATAGAAACGTAATTGAAATAGCTACTTCGTGTGCTTGGTTCCATACCAAAAAGGATAGGTAAACTTAATTTGGTGAAAAAGACAAAATGCTTGCAACACTGACTTTGGGAATTTCCCAAGGGCATTCTGTAGATATTTTTAAGTGAAACCAACTCACAGTGAAACAGTACATCAATACCTTATTAACCCTAGAAGGAGAAATTTATTTGACTTACATATCTTTTCTGGTGATTTATTAACCTAAACTAGGGTTATTTTCACTAGAAAATTCATAACTAAATATAAAAAATGAAAAAATAGTGAAACCACTTCTGGTGGTGTTGTTATTTCAATACCTACTTAATGATACCATATGTGTATACTAGTGTCATACAAAACATGGTCTTGGTATAAAACCTCTGTTTAGATAGTATTTCGCAACTAAATCCAAAAAGGATTTCTATAAGGTCAAATGAATTGATTCCAATTTCTGTAGGTTGATATTCTGAAAACTTACTGAAGTGTATTGGTGCCTTGTTCAACTTCTTGCTATAATGTACTGGTGTTTATTTGCCTTGTGATGATTGTGGTATCTTGTTTGTTTTCATGTGTGACCTGTGATGACGTTAGTTGCGATTGTATCGAAGTCAAGAAGAAGATATTGGTTATTATTGGAGTTCTAGGAAGTCGAGGGACATATTGTTTGTCACAGGCAAGCCACCTACTTCCTCATAAGCTTGTCCTACTATTTTACTCATGCATGTTTTATCTACATATTTCTGCAAACTACATTGTTTTATTATATTGTTATCTATATCTGCTAGTGGCTTCGATCCTCCAAGCTATTACACCATGGTACTATTAGAAATAATGGGCTAAATCAGTAGACCCATGTGTGATTTTAGATTTTCCCTAAATCTCAAAGCCCATGTATGTGGAAGCCCATATGTGATTTGGCCCAAGTTGGTGGCAGCTCACATGTGTGTGGCAAGAGCAGTGGGAGCTAAAGTTCAGTACCACATGGAAAGTTGAAGGAGAGTTGCACCACCTTATAAGGTGGAGTATTGCACCACTTTGTAAGTGAGTGACAATAAGAGAGCTACACGCGCGCTCATCCGACAACGACGCCGCCGCTCGCACGCATGCTCGTCACGACGTGCACGCGTGCACCCACTACAGGAATGGGAAGCTACGCCGACGGTCGGTCGCTACGCCGACGGCCAAACATCGGGGCCGTCGGCGTAGCCATCGTCCAGGCCAGCCCCGCCAAGCAGCCGTCGGCGTAAAATTGCCCTCAGCATATTCTATGCTACGCCGACAGCTGACCTCGGCGTAGCTATTTTTTATTTTATCTCATTAAACTTTGAAAAATCCTAACTAAATCATTCTAATTCAGAAAAACACAAATAATATAACAAAATTTGCAGAAAAATAAGACCTATCTATCTACACTCAAATATTACACATTTATAAATAAAACTTAAGTAAAATATAAAAGATTATATATAGTTTAAAACAGGCATAAAAAATTCAAAAACGATCGAAACAATGCGTAACCTTCGCGTGGTGTCATATTATGTGATATAGTTATAAGGAAAATATCAAACTTGATATATTGATTATGTCTCAAAAAAACCTTCACAAAATGACCTATCTCATTCGAGGTTTCTTGGCTTTCGGGTCAAATGACCAATGTTATGGCTAGAATCAAGGCATAGTTTGTGATATTGTGCCCATATTATGCATACACATGCATCATGGGATGTCGAACAATGTTGTAGGAGGAAGTTTTCCTTTTCATCGCACCCAAAAGCCATTTTCTATTTTCCGAGCATAAAAAACGGACGGTTTTGTGAAGCAACCACCAAATGGCTAATTCAAAATACTACCACCACATTTTGCAAAAATACTATATCACCTTATATGGACAATGTACCAACAGGGGGATCCAAAACCTTTCCGTCCACCTTTGGTGAAAAAGACAAATTCCTGCCGAATCGTTAGGAAGTGGGTCAGATATAAACTGCAAGTACATGATCCGATGCTCATGTTTTTTTACAAAAATTATTTTAGGTTCACAATATGCTATTTTATCAAAGATCCAATGCAAGTTTAGCGAGGCTCAGCTCCGAGCTAAGAATCTTTATGTCCGCCGTTCGACAAAGTTGGGCGATAGTTTAAAATGGGCATAAAAAATTAAAAAACGATCGAAACAATGCGAAACCTTCGCGTGGTGTCATATTATGTGACATATTTATAAGGAAAATTATCAAACTTGATATATTGATTATGTCTCAAAAAACCCTTTACAAAATGACCTATCTCATTCGAGGTTTCTTGGCTTTCGGGTCAAATGACCATTGTTATGGCTAGAATCAAGGCATAGTTTGTGATAATGTGCCCATATTATGCATACACATGCATCATGGGATGGCGAACAATGTTGTAGGAGGAAGTTTTCCTTTTAGTCGCACCAAAAAGCCATTTTCTATTTTCCGAGCATAAAAAACAGACGGTTTTGTGAAGCAACCACCAAATGGCTAATTCAAAATACTACCACCACATTTTACAAAAATACTATACCACCTTATATGGACAATATACTAACAGGGGGATCCGAAACCTTTCCGTCTACCTTTGCTGAAAAAGACAAATTCCTGCCGAATCGGTAGGAAGTGGGTCAGATATGAACTACAGGTACATGATCCGATGCTCATGTTTTTTTACAAAAATCATTTTTAGGTTCACAATATGCTATTTTATCAAATATCCAATGCAAGTTTTCCTTTTCATCGCACCAAAAAGGCATTTTTCATTATCCGAGCGCAAAAAGGGGATTTTCTAAAGCAACCACCAAATAGCTAATTCAAAAACGGAGGGTTTGTGATTAGTTGATATGAATATCATATTTGGATTCCTCTCATTTTTCTGATCAATTTATACATATTATTTGTGGAATTTCGATTTATAGATTTAAAGATATTAATTATTCTATATTAAATAGAAAAATACAAAAAAATAAAATTATTTTATTTTTATTTGAATTCAATAATATTTTTACTTATTCATTAATATTTACTTAAATAATTGTTTGTAATTTCAAAAAATAGGATTGATATCTAGTATTGACACCAATATATGAATTACTTTCCGGAAACGGATTCTGAAGAAACGAGGAAGTTAAGCGTGCTGAAGCTGGAGTAGTATTAGGATGGGTGACCTGCTGGAAAGTTTGACTAAGACTAGAATTTAATTAAATATTAAGTATAATTAGTGTTAAAAATGTTCAAAGTAGGAGATAACAAGTGAAACAATTCACAGAATAAAAAAATTGAGAAAAAAATAAAAAAATTATTTAAAAAAAAAATTGTTTTTGCAACCGGCCGACAGGCTATGCCGACGGCTTAAGTGTGCCCCGCCGAGGGAGATCTTTGCCGAGGAGGCTACGCCGAGGCTATTTTGGCCTACGCCGATGGCCTTTTGCCCTCGGCATAGCGCGCGCGTCCCGTGGTGACCGCGGGTTGTGGGAATCTCGCCGAGCCGAGCTTTATTTTGCTGCTCAGAAAAATGTGTGCGGTTAGACAGACGTGTCAACAGTTAGTGGATTCGGGTTGCTCCTGGATTGTGGGTTATCTGTAACCGACCCGAACGTGCGCGACATGGGCTTGGTCCACTTGTCCCGTACAGTATTTCCGGGCCGCTCTATATAAACTCGTGTGCGGCTTCCACGACACCAAACCAATCAAGGGTTTTGCCATCCTCTCTGCTTGTGCTGCCACCGTAGTCTTATCCATCCTGCTTGTTGGCGTGCACCGTCAGTCGGGAGAGCAGGTCTGCAGAACCACTCGCCTTTGTGATCCTGTACAGGAGAGGGCGAATAAGGTTTTTGGGAAGTGCTCCGCGCGACTGCTCAAGTTTGTCATCACGGCGCGTCTTTCCGGTCGTCAAGCCAGACCTACTACACGTCAACTTCTTCGACAGGCTACTGCACCAACGACGACTACATCGACAACCGATCAGTACATACACCATCATCAGATCCGTTGTTTTACTATGGCTGTTAGTGCGTATACTTTGCTACTATTCATATTGACCAATACATCTAGTATGTTAGAGGTTCACGTGATTGTAGTTGTTGCTGTTATGATTTATATTCTGGAATTAATTCTGAAAATTATGCCTAATATTCCAACAGGTACTACTAAGTACAACCCTTGATAACACCTATTGTCCCCTAGTATTATAAACTGGTGGTTAACACCATGCCCCCTTGAAATGGCCTTTTAGCCAAAGCAAAACTATAGGTCGCGAAACCCTCGGAAAGTTTATAAAATGATTTTATGATAAAATCTTGGTAAGGATTGCCTTACTGAGAGGATAATTGAGAAAGTAAAAAGACTTTGTTATACAAAGGATACTAAAGGAAAGAGGAGGAACAATGTTTATGAAAACACACCCTATTCTTTGTAGCTTAGCTAGAATAACTAAACCGTACAACCACATTACCCTAGAATGGGACGAGGCTTGACTAGAAGTTTGTTTACTCTAGTATGGGATGCCTCGCAACTACTTATAAGGGATCATCTCCCTCGAATGTCGGGTCTCTCCACGGTAAAGGGTCAGTGGTTGGCAATACTGGATATGATGTTGCAAGTGTTGATATTACAGTTCAGTATGGAAGTAGTATGTGCGTAGCATTATAAATTACATGGTGACTACTACTAGCTATATAAATGATGTTGCGAGTGCTGTTAATATGCTTTTCTGCATCTTGGTCAAACTTCATAAAGCTCGAGGCAGGGTTGGCACGAACCACATTGGCGCCTCAATCATTTGATCCCTATGTTTAGCTTCCGTGTAGTTAAGTGATGAATCTATGGCAGGCCCCCCATTGACGTGCATGCGGCTCCAATCTGGAATTGGTTGTGGGCGATGTTGGGAGTGCACGTTTGTAGCCAACACATAGTTTTCCTAGAACACTGGAAGAGCTTCCTCATCAACGGCAGCAGCAGGTTTGGGGTTTCAGGGGGGTCGAGGACTAATGGATGGTTGATCCCCACAAACACTGATCGCCTATCAAGATTGTTCCTTTTGATCTAGTCCGGTGCTATAGGGTCATCCCAATCAAAGGCCCTGCTGAAAACGTGGCAGCGGAGTAAGGGATAAGAGATCAACTCTCTACCCATGTATGAAACTGGATCACCATGGCTGCTGGTTCGTGCACCCCTGGTGTGAATCCACATGACACCCTAACCCCATCCTGACTCTGCCAAGTACTAGCCGCATGATGCAATATCTTCAGCCTCGGCATCGTCACCATCTTGGACGTTTGTCGGTTCTTCAATTACTAGAGCCTGTATGACACGGGGACCTACAAGTATACCTGTGTGTGCATTTCAGTTAGCAAAAGTATCACTAACAATGGATTTGTAAGTAATTTATAAAATTTTACTTTTACAATGGCACTCACTCTACTTGGTCAGTTCCCAGACCAGAAAATCTCCTCGCGGCTCTATCACCGTGTATACACAATCAATACGACCAGTGCCTATCGTTACCGCAATGGCATCGACATACTTTGCTGGGGCAAGATAGTCGTCTTGAAGGATAGTCCAGTCCCTATCATAAGGAAAGTCTATGATAGCAATGAATTTGTCAAACACCGCCATCGCCCTATTGTACCATTGGTTGTCAAATCTGTATGGTATACTTTTTATCTATCTCTTCAGCATGTCGATACTTGCTTACTTGTAGCTATACTTGCATAGGTTCCCGGGGAAAACCTAGGCACCGCATGCATGAATGTCAACACCCTGCATAGGTGGCAGCTCGATACGTGCCATATTGTAGATGTTTTGGAGGTACCAACGCCCTGAGTGTTTTGCCATCACAATCCACTCTCCTATGGCACCAACCTAGTGACCCTTGTTTTCATATCCATCTCCATCCCAAGTTCTTGGATTGTCATCATCAACTGGTATAAATGCTTCTACTCTTGGATTGTCTAGTGGCATCAGCAATGCATCAATATCCTGCAATAGATTTTCTTCATATCTAGGGGCATGCAAGGTGTTCCACAAAGGGGAAAGTGGATATCTAGCTTTGCCGAAACCGTGATGAATAAATCATTCATGCAAACAGACGCACCGATGAAAAAGGTCTTGTTTCAATTGAAGAAAAAGTGTAGGAATAGGAAATTTTTATATGGTGGTGGCACTGTTCAATCGTTTGGCTCAAAGGAATGAGGTCCCAAGAGACACGATAACATCATAAATATACTCTTGCATGAGGTTTGACTTTGATTTGACCATGTTTATAAGAAATCCTATGTTTTGTTTTCATGTAAACCAAAAAGCCAAGTTTTTGCAGAATACTTGTGTTTGTCAAACATATGAATATGAATAATAAGGACATACTTGATTGGCCAATACACCTGTATCGACAATCTTGGTCGTTCTTGTCTTTTCAGTTTGGATGAGAGTTGATTGAGAACACAGGAATGTCACATGTGCAGTTTTTCCGGTGAAAAACAGGTGGTTGTAAAACATAGGAAAACTACCTAAATGAATGGCATGTCTCGATGCTATGCACATGATGAGAGTTGGGGCTCAAGTAGATGTTCCAATTACTACGGGATTTAGGCATAGGAAGGATTCGAATCCTACAAAAATCATGCAAAACTGCTTTTTACCTAGTCGTCACAGTCGACTGGCCATGTCTGTGGGTCAGAGTGAAGTATGGTTGGCGAACCAAATGGAAGAGCATGATCTTCTGCAATCCCTCGACGCATGCGAACCATGCCGCGAGCCAGGCGAGCGGTGCTCAGAAGATCGGCTTGACTGGTGATGTTGCTCAGCGGTCCTTAGTGGAGGTTGCCAAATCCCATTTCACAGGGATATACCCTACAGATGTCCTACATTGGTATACCCGGTCCAGCTCAAGGAAGGCCCACATGAAGATTGGCATCCTAGGAAGATTTTGGGTGGCCCAAGCCCATTGAGAGATCGACTCCTTGGAGGACAAGTCTAGTTGTAGATAGAATTTCAAAGGGTTCAACCCTAATTTGTAACCGACTCGGCCTGTCCAGAGACCTGGCCTATCTATATAAGGGCCAGGAGGTCACGACGAGAAGTACGAACTCACCTCATACACACACCTCACGCCAGATTGCATCTGCGCACCCCTGTAACCTTCGGTTCCGCCGTAATCAAGAACAGACAAGTAGGAGTAGGGTTTTCCCTCCGGGGGCCTGAACCTGGGTAAACCTCGCGATTTCCAGCATCCCCATATTCTCCAAAACCGAAGTCCATAACAATGGGCATTGACGAGTTGAACCCTCATCAATTGGCGCCGTCTATGGGAACTGGGGACGCTGATCGTGCGGTCGTGACGGTCCCATCCGAGGCGATCTACGACTCCACGGTGATGGAGAATCACCTCCTCTTCGAACATGTTCGACTTCACCGCCCACTCACCCGCCACTCGCAAAGATTTCAAGTCCGTAGGCGACGGATTCAAGATGCTGTTTGGGAGCTTCTGCTTCCAGGTGGGCCAGACTGGCACCCTCCGCCTCCTAGAGTGGGTGCTACCGCCGCCGATCAGGCCCACCTCATGGGCGCCACCAATCGACGCCCTGCACTTGGATTCACTAACAAGCGATCAGATGACAGCAACAGCTGCAACTCCGATCTATGTGATCCCCTTCGGATGAAGGAACCTACGGTTCTGGATCTGAAAGCTGCGGAAGCAGCAATCCTCTCCACAGGCGCTACATGTGCACCGTCATCCACGGCGGCGACGTGAACGACGGAACCGAGCCACCGCTGGATCTAGCCAACAAAACTCCTCCCAACCCTCAGGCTGAAACCGGAGGAACCAGAGCGAACCCGCAGAATCCCAACGGGAACTGGGCACCTCGAGGCACTGAGGGCGCAAGCCATGCCCCCCACGAGATCAACCTCAACAACACCGGTTGGGAGATCGCGCATGAGGCTGTACGAGGCAATCGCATCTTACCGGTTGATGCCTCCCGCGATCTGCTAATGGCCTACCACTGGCTCCTGATCGATGAGCACAATCTACAGGTCAAGCTGCAAGACGAGCTAGAAAAACGCAAGAGGGCAACTGACGAATCGAGCATACGGCGAGCCGTGCTCTCCGCCGCTGGTGGATCCTCTTCACACGGCAATGACGGCTGCAAGAACCACTCCCGCTTGGAGCATATGGACCCCGCCGCACGGCGTGAGGTCACCAAAGCACTCGACATGTCCTTCATGTCGATGGACTTGAAAGGCAACGGCATGCCTAAAACACCCCAGGCTGCAATCATGGCGACCACCACTTACCTCGTGTCCAACCGGCCACCGGCAGGGGATCCGAAGAATGCGATCCACAATTCCACACTCGCAGGACTCGGACTCGTCGGAGCTGCACTCCACGACGATGCACCCGCAGAGCCGAAGAAAAAGGCCGTGGTCAAGATCACTTGAAGCCGCACACCCTCATTTGAGGAAGAAGAGCATGACCTACCTCGACATCGTCAGAGCGAACGGTGCCGTAGCAGCAACTACAATGCTCGTAGTGATCTCACAAAGCGGAAAATCGACAAATCATGCACCAAGCATGCATGCTCAACTGAGTCCGAACAGGACAATAGGGAGCTATGTGGAGCCAGATGCTTTAGCAGATCCGTTCGGCAATCACGGATGCCGAAAAACTTCAAACTCCCTTTAGACAATCGGAAGTTTGATGGCGCATAGGAGCCGAAAACATGGCTCGAAGATCATCTGTCATCAGTCAAGCTCCACAACGGGAATAAAAACACCACCCTGCAATGTCTCCAACTGCAGTTGACATGCGCAGTCAGGGCCTGGCTCAGCAGCCTCCCTTCCGGCTCCTCCAAAGCTAGGAAGAGCTGTCGTAAAGACTCATTCGCAACTTCAAGGGCACCAGCAAGAGGCCAGCCTCAATTGAAGAGTTGTGGGCCTGCACCCAACAAACAAACGATTCCATCCGCTCGTACATTCTATGTTGGTCTATCATCAAGAACTCCGCTACAAACATCTCCAAGGAGAGGGCAATTGATGCCTTCAAGGACGGCGTCAAGCGCCACGAATTCAAGGAGGAGCTCGGGCGCATCAAGCCCAAAACTCTTGATCACCTGATGGACATCGCCAATCGCTGGGCACATGGCGAATATTCCATCAACGAAACAAATTCGGATGACGAAGATGACTTCGGCCACAGGCGCGATCGCCGCAGCAAGAGAAGATCGCGTGTCTACGACGATCACGAGGAAGTAGACATGGTTGCGGCTGGCTACGCCAATTGCCGCGATGATGGCAACCGCAGCAGAGGGTACCGCAGCAGTGGGTACCGCAGCGGTGGCTACCGCGACAATGGTGTCGTGGTGGTATCACGGCATATGCCATGGGTAGGCTAAAGTTGGGACCGATGGACGTGGAGGAATCCGGGGAGGGATGATGCAGTGAAGACCGCACTCGTATGAACAAAGAGAAATACAATGTATCTAGGATTGAGGCTATCATGTGGAGATAACACCTCTTTCTCTACATCTAATCTCTTATAATCTTACCATACTTGTGGCTACAATCATGCTCCTTGAGCTGTACCTCCTATGCCTCTATCTAGATCTCTCTGTGAGAGTGGAGGAGGAAGAATAATAAGAGCTCCTATTGAGCAGAGAGGGGAAGAGCCCTTCAGGGCCTCCTTTTCTAACGATCCCCCTGGTGCTCCTTATAAAGTGGGGCCTAGGGGACAAGACTTGTTCTACACGTCTGGCATCTAGATGGCATATTCTGGGTATCTTCTAGAGATGCTCAGCATATGCCTTGGCATCTTTGGAGATGCCAGGCATATTCCCTAGCATCTTATTTGATGCCAAGAGCATATCCCTAGCATCTTGTTAGATGCCATGGGCATATTCCATACGTCATGTGCCAGTCTGAGCTGGTGGGCTCCCAAGACTGGCACAATACTTGTTGGTCTTGTCTTGATCCGATGGCGTTTCTTGTGGAGACTGTGGAGGCACCTGGAGATGAATAACGTGGTGTCTAGGTCATTAGAACTCGGCCCAAGTGCTTTAGGAGAAGTGGAGATTCGGCCTGGGACGTGGCTGATTCGGCCTGGTCTTGATAGGCCTAGCCGAACTATGTTTAGAGGGCCAGCCGGATTACATCTCATTCGGCCTGGGTGTGAAATAAAGCAAGAGTGGCCCAGCCGGGTCACTGGGAGCCCAGCCGGGGTCCCTTCAAGCCGGCCCATAGCTAGGGGTGTCGATCTGGTCAAGCATACCCGTGGTGGGCTGAGGTCTGGTTGATTCGGCCCACCCGCGAGGCTGGCGTTGTAGAGCCTACAGGGTCCTGCGATGGCCGGGTGAAGTGCCACTGGGCCAATGTGGTCATGGGGGAAGGACGAACCCGCAGTGGGCCGAATTAACTGGCTTCGGCCCACCCGGGCGAACACGAGGAAACTCGCCACGCGGTGGTTGGTGGCGCTGGCAACGCGGGAGCTTTGGTCCATGGTGGGCTGAACTGTCCTGCGTCGGCCCACCCAGATCGCTGCTTGGCGGTAGTCTTGGCGCGAGGGAACCCAGCGGGGGTGCGTCGGCATCAATGGCGGGAAGATGGCGAGGCACCGCCCGGCTCTGGCTCTGGCGGGAGGCAACATCAAGATGGAGGCCCGTGATGGGCCGAGGTAATCGAGGTCGACCCACCCGGGGCAGATACATCTAGCCTGATTACATCTTGATTCGGAACCCACTAGTATATGTCGGCCCAGGCTGTATGTCGTGAGGCCGAATTTAGCATAAATCGGCCTAGAGATATTTTTTCTTATATCCTTTAGTTCTTTCTTTTATCTCCTGGTATATATGATTTCTATCTTACTAAGTTGTTCCTTCCTCAACTGAGTCTCCTTATACCACAACTCTGGGGTACCTAGGGTTACATCCCCGACATGTCCCCAAGACTATGTGGGACTCGTAGAGTCGTACATAGGCTTTATATTAAAATGTTCCTAGAGTTGTATATCGACATATATTCTGTTTGTCATATATTTCTTCATCACATACCTCTTCTCGGTAAAATTTGTCATCTATCCTCCATGGGCTTCGATCATTTGACCCTTATGCGTAAGTTGTGACTTTTTGCCTTCTTGGGCATTGGTCCTCTAACCCTTCTGGGCAAGTTATGTGGGCTCTAGTATTTTAACCCTTTTGGGTAAGTCTATGACTTCTGGCCGTTTTTGGCACTGGTCTTTTATCCTCTTTGGGTAAGTTATGACTTCAGGCCATTTTCGGCACTGGTCTTTTAACCTCTTTGGATAAGTTATGACTTTTGGCCATTTTTTGCACTGGTCTTTTAACCTCTTTGGGTAAGTTATTACTTCTGGCTATTTTTGGCACTGGTCTTTTAACCTCTTTGGGTAAGTTATGACTTCTGGCCATTTTTGGCACTGGTCTTTTAACCCATTTCGGTAAGTTATGACTTCTGGCTATTTTTGGCACTGGTCTTTTAACCTCTTTGGGTAAGTTATGACTTCTGGCCATTT
Organism: Avena sativa; assembly: GCA_916181665.1. Classification (NCBI taxonomy): domain Eukaryota; kingdom Viridiplantae; phylum Streptophyta; class Magnoliopsida; order Poales; family Poaceae; genus Avena; species Avena sativa. Next base: position 311,518,736 of record OV702295.1, on the reverse strand, counting down.
TTGGCACTGGTCTTTTAACCCTTTTGGGTAAGTTTTAATCCGAGTCATTTGTTTTCAAATCCGAGTTATTTTACTCAAAATTGACTTACGTCTTAAGTCTGAGTCATCTGACTCAAATCCGAGGTATATGACTCAAATCCGAGTCATCTGTTTCCAAATCCGAGTTATTTTACTCATATTTGACTTATGTCTCGAAACTGAGTTATCTGGCTCAAAAAACGAGTTATATGACTCAAATCCGAGTCATCTGATTCCAAATCCGAGTTATTTTACTCATATTTGACCGATGTCTCGAATCTGAGTTATCTGGCTCAAAATCCGAGTTATATGACTCAAATCCGAGTCATCTGATTCCAAATCCGAGTTATTTTACTCATATTTGACTTATGTTTCGAATCTGAGTTATCTGGCTCAAAATCCGAGTTATATGACTCAAATTTGAGTCATCTGATTCCAAATCCAAGTTATTTTACTCATATTTTACTGACGTCTCGAATCTGAGTTATCTGGCTCAAAATCCGAGTTATATGACTCAAATCCGAGTCGTCTGATTCCAAATCCGAGTTACTTTACTCAAAATTGACTTATGTCTCGAATCTGAATTATCTGGCTCAAAATCCGAGTTATATGACTCAAAGCCGAGTCATCTGATTCCAAATCCGAGATACTTTATTCAAAATTGACTTATGTCTCGAATCTGAGTTATCTGGCTCAAAATCCGAGTTATATGACTCAAATCCGAGTCATCTGTTTGCCAATATATAACTTGATCCGATGAGATGATGTCAATTTGCCTTTGATATGGATCCGAGATGTAGATCCGAGATTAAGTTTTGGGATATGATAATAGGGCTAATCATTGAGAGATCTGATTCGAGATGTTGATATGAGATATAGATTCGATATATGATAAGCTGGCAAATAGTCATCCGAGATATGACATAACCTGGCAAGATAGTGAAATGTCAATCCGAGTCATAACATAACCTGGCAATCTGGTGAGCTGAATCAAACTTTAGTCTGAATCATAGATAAGCTAGTACACCGAGTCCGAATACAAATCCGAATTATAATATACCCTGGCAAGCTAAATCAAATGTTAGTCCGAATCAGAGATAAGCTACTAAGCTGAGTTAAAGGTTAATTCGAGGCATAAATAAACTGACTCAAATTATATCCGAATCATCAATAAGCTGGCCAGTGAGCTGAGTTAAAGGTTAATCCAAAGCATAAATAAACTGACTCAAATTCTACCCGAATCATAAATAAGCTTGCTAGCTGAGTTAAATTTAATCCAAAGCACAAATAAACTGACTCAAATTCTATCCGAATCATAAATAAGCTAGTGAAATACATACCCAAACCAATATAAGTTTTTCTCCATCTAAAGATGATTCTATGGATACGCTGGCTAGTCCCCGGGTTGAGTTATTTTCTCCCCGGGGTGAAGGATCGAATGTTGGTGGCTGAGTTATCTGTTAATTACAGTATGCTTGGAGAGAAGTTTGAGTCATTCTCGCTGAGTCTCAACTGCCTTGCTAAGTTAGACTTGGAGACCCCTGTGCTTACCTCTCTATTCTCTGTTCGCCTGGAGGAGCTGAAGGTGCTCTATGAAGATGAGGTTGATGAAGATGCTCCCGTCCGGATGGAAACCCAACCAACGCCACTAAAGTGCCCCACGGTGGGCGCCAAATGTCGTGGTGGTATCACGGCATATGCCATGGGTAGGCTAAAGTTGGGGCCGATGGACGTGGAGGAATCCGGGGAGGGATGATGCAGTGAAGACCGCACTCGTATGAACAAAGAGAAATACAATGTATCTAGGATTGAGGCTATCATGTGGAGATAACACCTCTTTCTCTACATCCAATCTCTTATAATCTTACCATACTTGTGGCTACAATCATGCTCCTTGAGTTGTACCTCCTATGCCTCTCTCTAGATCTCTCTGTGAGAGTGGAGGAGGAAGAAGAATAAGATCTCCTATTGAGTAGAGAGGGGAAGAGCCCTTCGGGGCCTCCTCTTCAAACGATCCCCCTGGTGCTCCTTATAAAGGGGAGCCCAGGGGACAAGACTTGTTCTACACGTTTGGCATCTAGATGGCATATTCTGGGTATCTTCTAGAGATGCTCAGCATATGCCTTGGCATCTTTGGAGATGCCAGGCATATTCCCTAGCATCTTATTTGATGCCAAGAGCATATCCCTAGCATCTTGTTAGATACCATGGGCATATTCCATACGTCATGTGCCAGTCTGAGTTGTTGGGCTCCCAAGACTGGCACAATACTTGTTGTCTTGATCCGATGGCGTGTTCTTGTGGATACCGTGGAGGCACCTGGAGATGAATAACGTGGTGTCTAGGTCATTAGAACTCGGCCCAAGTGCTTAGTGCAAGGTGGATATTCGGCCTGGGACGTGGCTGATTCGGCCTGGTCCTGATTCGGCCTGGGTGTGAAAGAAAGCAAGAGTGGCCCAGCCGGGTCACTGGGAGCCTAGTCTGGGTCCCTTCAAGCCGGCCCATAGCTGGGGGCGTCGATCTGGTCAAGCAGACCCGTGGTGGGCCGAGGTCTTGTTGATTCGGCCCACCCGGGTGAGCCTTGCGGGGTGTGGTGGCGAGGCTAGCATTGTAGAGCCTGCAGGGTCCTGCGGTGGGCCGGGTGAAGTGCCGCTGGGCCAACGTCGTCATGGGGGAAGGACGAACCTGCAGTGGGCCGAATTAACTGGCTTCAGCCCACCTGGGCGAAGACTAGGAAGCTCACCACACGGTGGTTGGTGGCGCTAACGACGCGGGAGCTTTGGTCCATGGTGGGCTGAACCGTCCTGCATCGGCCCACCCAGATCGCTGCTTGGCGGTAGTCTTGGCACGAGGGAACCCAGTGGGGGTGCATCGGCATCACTGGCGGGAAGATGGCGAGGCACCGCCCGGCTCTGGCTCTGGCGGGAGGCGGCATCAAGGAGGAGGCCCGTGATGGGCCGAGGTAATCGAGGTCGGCCCACCCGGGGCAGATACATCTAGCCTGATTACATCTTGATTCGGCACTCACTAGTATATTTCGGCCCAGGCTGTATGTCCTAAGGCCGAATTTAGCCTAAATCGGCCTAGAGACATTTTTCCTTATATCCGTTAGTTCTTTCTTTTATCTCCTGGTATATATGATTTCTATTTTACTAAGTTGTTCCTTCATCAACTGAGTCTCCTTATACCACAACTCTGGGGTACCTGGGGTTATATCCCCGACAAATGGATGCCCCACCCAAACGTGGCAACGTTGCAACCAGATGACAAGCCTTCAGCATACGATAAGTTATCATGTCCCTGCACCATCCACTTATACATAGACAAGCAAGATGGTAAGAATAAGGCCAGGCACATGCTCAAGGATTGACGGGAGTTCCAAAAGCTCAGCGAGAGCCTCACCCTGATGAGGCGCCATACGTTGAATCCCGGATTCGCGCCTGCGCCAGGAGGCGTCGCCCATGGAGCACCACCACCGCCACCTGGAAGACCCCCGCAACTTACGGCTCCTCCTACGAATAATAACAGGGCGGATGCATACCCACACACGTAGGGACGCTCATGATACAAAAGGGGCGCCCAACCAATAGGGTGCATAAGAAGATCACCCGCCAAGTCAACTTGGTTGTGACCTCCCCACCAGCCATACCTGAGTACCTCAGTGGCTCGGAGTCCTGCATCACCTTCGATCGATTGGATCACCCACGCTAGATACCTCGCCTAGGTCACTCCACCTTGGTGCTCGAGGCCCGGATTAGAGGATTCGAGATGAGCCGCGTCTTCATGGACGGCGGTAGAGGCATCAACCTGATGTTCGCCAGCACACTCGCAGCTATGCGGATCTCGCTATGCAGCCTAGAATCGTTGTACACGATGTTCCACGTCATCTTCCCAGGGAAGGGAATATATCCCATGGGCAAGATATGGCTTGACGTCATCTTCGGCAAGCCCGAAAACTTCAGGCGTGAGGGGCTGGAGTTCGAAGTGGTGGACTGGCCCTCGCATTACCATGCCATCCTCGGGCATGTGGCATTCGCAAGATTCCTAGCCATACCACACTACGCGTACCTTCTAGTGAAGATACTAGGACCCAGGGGCGTCATCACCGTCCCAGGAAGCTTCACCAGGTCAGGCAACTGTGATAGGGACTTCAACAGAATCTCCCAGTCATTTGGCATGCAGGAGGAGCTAACAATTCTCAAGGAGGTCACAGACAATGGGGCACCCCCAGTCACCAGGAAAAACGCATGTGACATGTCTTTCGACTCCACTGTCAACACTAAGAAGGTGAAGGTCCACCCTATAGACGCCTCCAAGACGGTGTTGATCGTCAATGACCTTAGCCCCGCATAGGAAAGCACGCTCATCGAATTCCTTCGTGAGCACTAGGAAATCTTCGCCTGGTGTCCTGCGGACATGCAGGAGTTCCTAGGGAATTTTCCGAGCATGCACTGAATGTGTTTCCAGACATGAAGCCAGTCAAGCAGTCGATACGTCGACTGTCAGAGCCAAGAGCTGAAGTCGTTGGCGTTGAAGTCAATAGACTCCTCGATGCCAGCTTCATCAGGGAGATCAAGGAAAGTGAGTGGCTAGCCAACCCCGTGCTGGTCCCCAATAAGGACACAAACATCCTACGGATGTGTGTGGACTTCACATCGCTTAACAAGCACTGTCCCAAGGACCACTTTCATCTCCCACTAATCGATCAAATAATCGACTCCACTACAGGATGCGAGAAGGTTTCCTTCCTCGACGCCTACTCAGGCTACAATCAAATTCGGTTGAAGTCCGAAGATCAGGAGAAAACGGCGTTCATCACGTCGTTCGGGGTGTTCTGCTACAACACAATGCCTTTCGGGATGAAGAACGCAAGCGCCACTTACCAGAGATGCATGAAGGCATGTCTAAAGAATCAGATTGGTTGCAACGTCCAGGTCTATGTTGACGACATAGTGATCAAGACCAAGGAGGCCAGGATGCTCATCGATGATCTCCGCGAAACATTTGACAACCTTGATCGTTACAAGATAAATCTGAATCCAGACAAGTGCGCCTTCAGTGTCCCGTCTAGCCAATTACTCGGGTCCTTCATCTCTCGGCATGGCATCGAGACAAACCCAAAGAAAATCATGGCTATACTAGCCATGCAGAAGCACAAGAACCTCAAGGGAGTTCAGCAGCTAGCTGGGCGAATCACGATGCTCAGCAGGTTCATCAGCCGCATGGGCGAGAAGGCCCTTCCATTTTATCAGCTGTTGGGCAAGGAAGAAAAATTCGAGTGGACAGCTGAAGCCGACGAGGCATTCGAAGACCTCAAGCGCCTGATCTCCTGGTCACGCCGAAGGAGAGGGAGCCATTACTGCTATACATAGCAGCGACGCATCAAGTGGTCAGCACGGTACTCGTGGTTGTGCGACCAGAAGACGGCAAGACCCATGGGGTGCGGCGCCCAATCTGTTACCTCAGCGAGGTATTTACCCTGACAAAGCAGAGGTACCCCCACTACCAGAAGCTCGCCTACATCGTATTCATGACGGCGTGTCGGTTGAGCCACTACTTCCAGGAGCACCAGATCGTGGTCGTCAACGACGCCCCGCTGTCGAACATCCTGAACAACTCAGAAGCTACGGGACGGGTAGCCCTATGGGGCATCGAGTTATCTCCTCAAGACATCATCTACGAGCAACGCACTACCATCAAGTCTCAGGTCCTCCCTGATTTCCTCGTACACTGGATGGAGCTCCAGCTGCCAGATACCCCGGACATGTTGCAGTCCTGGACGATGCACTTTGACAGCTCTAAGCGTGAGGAAGGAGGAGGAGCCGGTGCCATACTGACATCCCCTCATGGAGACAAGATGAGGTATGTACTTAAAAAAAAATTCCGCGCATCCAACAAAAAGGCCGAGTATGAGGCACTCATACACGGCATGAGGATGGCCAAAGTGTGTGGCGCAACACGCCTTATCATATACGGTGACTACAACCTTGCCTGTCTGTAGTGCTCTGATATCTTATGCTTCATCGCTCCAGACGGACGAACACTGCTGGATGTCGTTCTAGGGAAGAGAACTGCAGAAGATTTGTGGGGATGGTCGGCGGTTTGTACCTTTCTGCAAGGGTGGAGAAGGGCTACGATCATACACAAGCGGCCGGAGTGGATGAAGAAGACGATGAGGGGCGGGCGGTTTCTCACCAAAATAAAAGATGGGGTGGGGGCGGCCGACGGTTCTCCTGCGGTTGTCATATTGACTCCTCTGTCCTCATGACAAGGCATTCCAGACGCGTAAGTTCACCTACACGCTTATGCAAACAGGAATAATAATAACAAAAACTAGATCTATTCGTTAAACGCTCCGGCCCGCAACGCTAGCCCCATGTTTAAGGGGCTAATATTTTTTTCCTTTCGGTATCTAGGGTATAATTACAAGTTAAATGACACCGTGCCAGAAAAAATGTTAGAAGTGCCCGACGCCAGAAAACACAATTTGTTTTGCGTGCATATAGAGTAAAGGTCCTGAAATTTACTACTAGTGTACCTCGTGTCTGCAGGAACCAATCACAGCTTTGCTCTGACATCGCATAGACTTCAAAATCCTCCTCCTCGCTGCTCTCACGCTGCCTCCTGCCTGCTCTCTATTTCTTCTCGCTCCAAGATTTTTTTTCTACAGGAGGAAACCCCTTGTGGCAAAAAAAAAATCTTGAGGAAAATAGTGGAAATATTGTTCACCATGACAAGAGGCACCCATGTACTTCTACCAAGTATGGTAACTCCACTACGCCAAGTTCTTGTATAGATAAGAACTTGAATTTTTCAGAAACTCTTGGTGGTTTTGATGTACTGAATTCCTACTTAGCTTAAAAAGATTTTTGTAAAATTTTAAGATCAATCTATCATATTTACTTGTACTCCTCTAGTTAAAATTTTACATTGACGGTGGGAGTACATTTTACATCCAGGACATAAACAAGGGAATATCACATCGAGGTCCATACATTTAGCACAAAGGACCGTCCAATTAAGCAAGGAAAATAGTCGGGTTCAGCTCCTTCTCGAGCCATACTCTTCATACTACTTCCTCTTCAATTATTTCTAGAATATGGCCAAATTTGGCGGCATACAAATTCTTGGATTTGGGATCATCAACATAAACCATGATGTAGATATGGCCATACCTTGGTCGTTCTGTTGGAAATCCAAGAATGTTCATAATCATTGACAATTATGCTTAAATTCATTTAAATTTTACAACTTACTAGACGGTGTGATTACATTTTACATCAAGTTCCTAAAAAAGGAAAATTACATCGAGGCCCATACATTTTGCACAAAGCATCCTAAAATTAAGCAAGAAAATTAGCTAGATTGACTCCTCCCCGAGATAGCAGTTAATCAAGCCATACTCTTCATACTACTTCCTCTTCGATTGTTTTCAAAATATGCCCAAAATTAGTGGCATGCATATTCTTCGATATGAGATCATCAACATAAAGTATGATGTAGATATGGCCATGTACTTGGTCGTTCTGCTTGAAACCAAAGAATGTCCATACCAATTGACAACTAAGCTTAATTTCATTTAAATTTAACAACTTACTTTTTAGTTCAAATGCTAGAAGGATGGTGGGAGTACATTTTACATCAAACACCTAAAAATGGAAAATTACATCGATGTCCATACTTTTAGCACGAAGCACCCTTAAATTAAGAAAAAAAGAAAATAGTCGGGTTCGGCTCCTTCTCAAGAGAGTACGCAACTAATCGTGCCATAATCTTCATACTACTTCCTCTTCGATAGTTTTCAAAATATGGCCAAATTTGGTAGCATGCAAATTCTTGGATATGGTATCATCAATATAAAGTATGATTTAGATAAGGCCATGACCTTGGTCGTTCGGCTTGAAATCCATGAATGTTCACACTCATTGTGACAACTAAGCTTAAATTTGTTTAAAATTTACCAGTTGCTTTTAGGTTCGAATTTTACACGGATGATGGGAGTACATTTTACATCAAGGACCTAAAAAAGGAAAAATCACATCGAGGTTCGTACATTTAGAACAAAGAACCCTAAAATTAAGCAGGGAAAATAGTCAGGTTCGGCTCCTTCTCGAGAGAGTACGCAACTGATCATGCCATACTCTTCATACTACTTCCTCTTTGTTTGTTTTCAACATATTGTAAAATTTGGCGGCATGCAAATTCTTAGATATGAGTTCATCAACATAAAGTATATGATGTAGTTATGAATTTCTTTAATTTAAAGGAAAACACTAATTATTTTCATTTATAAATTCCAAAATGTTTTTTTGTTCATAAAACTTGGAAACTCCCATTATTTAGTAGCATTTTTTTTTCACCATGCCAAGATGCACCCACCTACAAAGTATGGGATCGAACATTACCACAGAATATGTCCATTAACCCTACATTTTTGGCCTAAAGCCTGATAATATTCCTACATGGCAAAACATATTTTGAAGGAGTTTTTTTCGATAGTTGTGAACTCTCATGATTATCATCTTTGACGGCAATTAGTACAAGTCATAGGACATCGTGGGATGTTTTTTTCATTTGTTTTTTATTGATGTCGAATCAAGGTCAAGTTGTTCTAGATGCAAATTGATTTTTTTTACATTTGATTTTTTCGAAGCCCGAGTTTGTCACTTAGAAAATTGATATTTTTTCCTATTCCTATAAATTGAAAAACATTCTTTTTACTTATAAAATTGGTAATATTAATAAATTGAGTAATTTAAGTGGGCGGAGTTTTACTAATAATAAGAAGCTTGAAAACTCAAGGAACTTGGAAATCACGAGTAAGAGCATGGTCGTCCATTTTGTCTGAAACTAGAGTGTAGCATTTCGAGTCATAGACTTCATACATTCTTTATGAACAAAACACTCATGTTGCACGGAAAATTGTCATACACTTTTTCCTGATATTTGGGAACTCCTGCTAACAAAATAGATTAGTACAACAAGATGCACCCGGTATAGCAGATGTCGTAACTCTATCCGAAATAAACATATGATGTCGATAAGGGCATGACCTTCGTCGTTTAGTTTCAGTTGTAACTAGGGAATAATTAATAATAGAACACCACACATAAAATATTGTACTTTTTATTCTTTATTTGATTGTTAACAAACCCGTGTAAACTTTATCTCATTGCGGATGCACAACAAGAATTTTAAATTTGCAAAACTTTCAGTGGATATCGATGTATTGAATTCCTAGTTAGCTTCAAAAGTTTTTTGATTTTTTTTGAAGAGGAGTCTATCGAGCTTAATTGTAGTAAAAAATTGACATGGTCGGTGGGAGTATGATTTACATCGAAGACCTCAAATAATAGAAAATTACATAGAGGTCCAAACATTTAGCACAATGGCCCCTAAAATTAAGCAAAGAAAAGAAGTTTGGTCTGCTCCTTCTCCAGCGAGCAGCTGAGCCATACCGTACTACTGTACTTTCTTCACACACAAAAAAGCGCTCTTCACTTTTGAAACATCGTGCTGCAGGTCCCGCAGGGTGTGAAATGGAAGGACAAGGCAAGTCAAAGGCACGTACATAGCGCCACATATTGGACGAGGAAGAGATCAGCTGCCCAGGGTGTGGGGATGCTGATGAAGAAGTGAAGGAGAGAGAAAACACAATTTGTTTTACCCATCGTCGTACATCTATACTATGTACCTCGTGTCAGGAACCCATCACAGCTTTGCTCTGACATCGCACAACCTTCAAATCCTACTCTTTGCTGCTCTCGCGCTGCCTCCTGCGTGCTCTCCGGATCTTCTCGCCCCCCAGATTTTTTTCAACAGGGGGAAACTCCTTGTGGCAATATTGTTTTTTTAGGAAAATATTGGCAATATTGTTTACCATGCCAAGAGACACCCATGTACTTCTACCAAGTATGGTAACTCCACCACGCCAAGTTCTTGCATAGCTAAGAACTTGAATTTTTTAGAAAGTATCGGTGGTTTTGATGTAAAAAATTCCTAGTTAGGTTAGATTTTTTAAAAAAAAATTAAGATGAATATATCGCATTTACTTGTACTCCTTTAGTTAAAATTTTACACTAACGGTGGGAGTGCATTTTACATCAAGGACATAAACAAGGTAAAATCTCATCGAGGTCCATATATTTAGCACAAAGGATCCTCCAATTAAGCAAGGAAAACAGTCCGGTTCGGCTCCTTCTTGAGAGTGGAGTTGATCAACCCATACTCTTCATACTACTTTCTCTTAAATTGTTTTCAAAATATGGCCAAATTTGGCGGCATGCAAATGCTTGTATATGGGATCATCAACATAAACTACGATGTAGTTATGGCCATGACCTTGTTGGTCGTTTGGCGATAAATCCAAGAATGTTCATACTCATTGACAACTATGCTTAAAATCATGTAAATTTTACCACTTAATTAAACGGTAGGAGTACATTTTACATCAATTTCTTATAAAGGGAAATTACATCGAGGTTCATACATTTTGCACGAAGTACCATAAAATTAAGCAAAAAACAGTCAGGTTCGGGCATTCTCGAGAGAGTAGCTGACCGAGCTAGACTCTTCATACTAATTCCTCTTCGATAGTTTTCAAAATATGGCCAAATTTGGCAGCATCCAAATTTTTAGATATGGGATCATCAACATAAAGTATGATGTAGATACGCCATGACCTTGGTCGTTCGGCTTTAAATCCAAGAATGTTCACACTCATTGTGACAACTAAGCTTAAATTCGTTTAAAATTTACCACTTACTTTTAGGTTCGAATTTTACATGAACGATGGGAGTATGTTTTACATCAAACACCAAAAAGGGGAAATCACATCAAGGTTCGTACATTTAGCTCGAAGCACCCTAAAATTAAGCAGGGCAAACAGTCGGGTTCGGCTCCTTCTCAAGAGAGGAGCATCTAATCGAGCCATACTCTTCATACTACTTCCTCTTCGATAGTTTTCAAAATAAGGCCAAATATGGCAGCATGCAAATTGTTGGATATGGGATCATCACCATAAAATATGACGTAGATAACGCCATGACCTTTGTGTTCGGCTTGAAATCCAAGAATATTCATAGGAATTTTGATAACTAAGCTTAATTTTATTTAAAATTTACCACTTACTTTTAGGTTCGAATTTTACACGGACGATGCAGGTATGTTTTACATCAGGGACCTAAAAAGGAAAAATCACATCGAGGTCTGTACATTTAGCATGAAGCACCATAAAATTAAGCAGGGCAAATAGTTGGGTTAGGCTCCTTCTCCAGAGAGCACGAAACTGATCGAGCCATACTCTTCATACTACTTTCTTTTCGATTGTTTTCAACATATGTAAAAAATTGGCGACATGCAAATTCTTAGATATGAGATCATCAACATAAAGTATATGATGTAGATATGAATATATTTAATTTAAAGGAAAACGTTAATTATTTTCATTTCTAAAATCCAAAATGGTTTTTTGTTCATAAAACTCGGAAACTCCCATTATTTAGCAGCATTTGTTTTCACCATGCCAAGATGGAACCACCTATAAAGTAAGTATGGCCATTTACCCTTATCATTTGGCTTGAAGCCCGAGAAATTTCACCAATGGTAGCACTACTAGAGAAAAGCTTATGCGAGGCGCACCTAAAAGCTTATGCGAGGCGCATATCATATGCGCCTCTACCTTTGAGCCTCGGCTATTTTTTATGCGAGGCGCATATGATATGCGTCTCCTATAATTCACATATGCGAGGCGCATATCGATATGCGCCCCCTATAATATATCGATATGCGCCTCCTATATATTATAGGAGGCGCATATCGATATGCGCCTCGCATATGTGAATTATAGGAGGCGCATATCGATATGCGCCTCACATATGTGAAGTATAGGAGGCGCATATAATATGCGCCTCGCATATGTTTCACAATGCGCCTCGTATATTTATAGTATATGCGCCTCCTATAGTGTCCTATATGCGCCTCCGGTAATATTTTCGAAATTCAAGTTTTACAGACCACTATAAATAATAATATACAGATATTCAAATATACAATATAGTCCAGAATACAGTATAAAGAGCACTGAATTTTTCAGAAACTTGCAATTTGCCAAAGCATAATAGAACCAACATGAATACAATACATTACACATCAATCATGACATACAAGTTCATACATCAAGTGTTTGTGCCACAAGTTCACACCTCCGAGTACAAGTTCACAATCACATTACACCTCCGAGTACAAGTTCACAATCACATTACAACTCCAACTAAGTAGCTCTACCTAGATGAAGTAGAACACATAACCTACCATGAAGAGCAACAAGGTGGTGATCACGAGGAAGTTCCTCCACTTCTTCCTTCCATGCCTTCTCCACTTCTCTTCCGCCACCTCTCTACTCTCATAGCCTTGGTAGCTGTTGCCCGAGAAGTTGTTCACTTGCTTCTGGCAGTCTTTCCACTCCTTGTACACACCTGGAACCCGACCGACCTACACGACATAACACCTCGCCATATCCTACACATAATAAAGATGATATTACTTATGTTAGTGGAAAGCAATAGCTAGCAGTTCACAAGATAGAATCATGCATATATATGGGTGCAACAAAATGTAAGAAATCACGTTCTAATCATCGGCATTTCGAAGAAAGACCAAAAAAAAGCAAACCAAGAATGACTTGGATTAGTACCTCATACTTAGGTTGGGCACGGGAATAATAATGCTCGTTGTTCGATATTGTGCGTCAAGTAGAATATATATGCCCAAATAACTAGTCTACTTGGCACACCAGATCCGCCATAACATGTTCTAATCATCGACATTTCGAAGAAAGACAAAGAAAGCAAACCACAAGAAGTAGGGAAGCAATGACAAATGAAAAGCAACAAGCACTTAAAATAGTTCGTAACACAAATAACTAGCTAGTGTCTCTCACAATCAAGTTCAACGGTTGACGAAACATATTCTAGAGGTTTTGCTAGGCAAGTTTAACATAGTGATAAGAGGTTACAACACGAGTTCGGAACTAACAGCTAGGTACCCAGGCAATGCAATCATGAAGTCTTCTTCGGCTCTTGAGTTGGCTTTGGGGGGGCATTGATGAAGCCCGACCGAGTTTTTGCCATTTGCATGAACATCCTGCCGTCACCCTGCTGCGCTAAGCGTTCTTCTATCTCCCTGTTGGACGGTGTATAGCCGCTGTAGAAGGTGCCTCCGGTTGTTATGACTCACTGGTACATGATTGTCGCGATCTCCTCCTGGATGTTGAAGAAGTGTTGCCTGAGGTTGCGAGCCTGTATGCATGCAAGCTTTTCAGCCCAACTCACGAGGTCAGATGGCAGCGTTTTGGTCTCCATGTAATTGAAGAACGCCTTCATGTGGTAAAGGGCGTAGAAGGCATCCTTCCCACTGTCAGATGGCTGCTTGACGCAGGCAAACTTCATCTTGTGGCGGAACACGTGCACGCCGAACTTTACATGTGGCCTTGCCGGTTTGACGCCTCCCGCTGCGACGTAGCCGGTGAGAGTGCCATCAAGAATTTTCTTGATATTGGTGTAGTTTTTTTGGATCGCACTGTTTGAGTCGAGGTACAAGGCTGTTGAGTGTTTCAAATTCAAGCTTATGAGCACACAGCCTGTCCGATCATCCTCCGTGATGGGATGGTAGGGAAGGAGAATCATATCCTTGTCCAAGTATGTTTGCAGGAAGTTTGAGAGGTAGTCGGTCGCCAGATCTATGGCATCAGCATCTTTCAGGACGGCGTCATGCATGAAGTAGGGATCCACTATCTGGATGCCCGGGATCTTGTCTCTGGTGATCTCCATGGCCATATTGAGGGAGAATAGCCGGACCAGGGTATTGTGCAGTCGAAACCCGTTCAACATGTCAAACAGGTCGGTATGCCGCACGTAGAAGATATCCCCGGGGGGTATAGTGACGAAGCACGGCATATGAGAAGGCACCTTAGCCTTGAAAACGAGGTACGACTGATCGTTGTCGCGAATGCGGCACTCCTCAATTGTGAGACAGCCATAATGAATACTACGCATATGCGAGCCTGCGACCTCGAGCATCGATTTACACATCATCGGTACACCTGCCACGTGCTGCTGATTCCTGGCTTGCCCCACAGCGTCGTCCCGGAAAAGAGGATTTGGATCCTGGCCCCGATCACCCTTAGGCTTCCTTTTGCGACCCTTCTTGCTCTTTACGGCTTCAGCCACTGCGTTCACCTCACCGACCGTCTTATGGAGGGTGTCGGGGCTGATCAAAGGAACTACTGGCCTTGGAGGCTCGGTGAAGGGGACAGGTGGCGGCGTCTCCTGACTAGTTGGGAAGAGACGCACCTTGCAAGGGGGTTTCGCTGGTGCTGGTTGGGTCTCGGCAACTTGATGTGTGCCTGATGGTCCCGGCTCATACCAATCAGAAAACCTTGTGTTAACAAACTGGTCACCAAAGTTTGGGTCAATTTCTCTATCATCATCGGGATTCTGTGCCATGTTGTCCAAGTCTCCCATCTCGAAGTCTTCATCATGTGCTGGTTGTGCTGCCTCTAGGGTGATGTTGAGCTGGTCCTCTGTCCCCAAACGGATCTGGCTCTTCAGCCATAGGTACAAGTAGCCGAAGCCGGTATTGAGGACCGCTGTCGTGCCCTCATCATCCCATCCTTGAGGTTGAGAGGGAGGTTCCACTTGCTCGTAGCCGGAAGCACCATACTGTATTTGACCCTCATCATGTCAGGTGGCATTGTGACATTGTGCATTTTGCGGTTCTCTGGTTGAAAAATAGTACCCTTGGCAACATCCATCAACTGGCCGCCCACCCAGTGCATTAGAGTGCAAGGAGTGTATCCCTGTGAAAGATCGACATGTAGGCCGAGCGTTAGAAAAACAGAGATCAAGTCATCGGTGTGGTTGAGCCTCCCAACTCTCGCTTTAATTAGTTAGTTACCTTGAGGGCGTCAAACTCGGCCAATGTCGAGGCACCGACGCCGATAGACTTGACCACGCAAGTGGCGGAGTGGCTGCCTGATGGCACGGTGGTGCGGGCCGGCGCCTTCGCCGCAGTGGGCAAGTTAAGCTCCGGAGCTAGAGGAGTCTCCACCACCACCGGCCCTACTGGAGGAGTCACCAACGCCTCCGGCCGTGCCACATTGTCCGATTGGGCGCTGTTCAGGTTGGGAACCGGTGGCGGCCCCCATTTACCACCCTTCTGCCACTTGTTGTACTTTTCCATGAAGACGGGAAGGATGGTGTTGAGCTTCTCGTTCACTTGTGAATGGACTTGTGACTGGACTTGTGTCTGGACTTGTTCTTGGAACTTTGTCTCGGCAGCCGACACAGCCTTGTTCACGGCATCTTGGACTATATTTGGAAAGGCTTCCACCTGTTCCCTTAGGAGTTTTACCTCGGCGCTTTCGGCCTTCTTTCCCTTCCGCTCTGGGGTGCCATAGTACTCGGACCATGGTATGCCGCCAAAGCCGACCACACGACCAGCCGACGGGGCCGCCAGGGGATCGACACTCTTGGTCCGGTTCAGCGCCCTATTAAAAGTGGTGTCCCACTTGGAGACAGGCGGTGGCGCTGACCCCTGGGATGAGGAGCTCCTACACTCCTCGTCCTGCACACAAGGAACGCGAAGCATTTGATCAAAAAACTGGACTTCATTGATTAATCATGAATGCAATTAATCGACTTGCATGCAAACTACTTACATATTTTTGCATGAAGTCCTTCACCCTCGGAGCAAAGGGGTCGCGGGCTCCGAAGAATAATCAGAACTCCCTTTCGGCTTGGCAAACCAGGCCCTGACGAATTTCTTTGCCTGCTCCTCCTTTATGTCGTCAAAGGGACGTGTCAACCCCTTTGCACGAGCGTCGGCGTCCTCCTTATCCCATTTGGGCCTCACGACTCTATAACCGCCGGAGCTAAGATGGTGGGTACCAATGTTTCGGGATATCATATCCTTGCCCTTCTCAGTCCTGGCCTTCCCAAGGCGGAGTTACATCTGGCCTTGAACACATTGTAGTCTTCTTCCTTGACCAGAGGCTCCTTCTTGACGAGCTCTGAATAACTTAGCTTCTCCTCGAAAATCAGATTCTTCACCCGAGCCTTCCAATTTGACAAGGCCTTGGTCATCCTCCCGAGGGCATACTTGTTCACCGGATTTCCTTTGAGATTGTCATTATTATACTTGTTTTCCTCATCACCCGGGAACGCGTATCTTGTGTGCAGCTTCCGAAAAAGCTGGATGAGGAAACCCTTGTTCTCTTCGGCCTTTAGGTTCTCCATGTTGATCGTGACGGTGTTCCGGAGGATTGACGCGAGCTGGTTAGAGTAACCCCCAACAAAATCTTCTGGCTCCAAAGGCGCACCTTTAGGGCTCACGCTTGTGATGATGGACCTTTTGAGGTCGACCACGATCGGGGTCCGATCCTTCCGAGACTTCTTCGATGCGCTACCATCGTCTGTAGTAGCTTCACCGCTGCCATCAGTGGTAGTGGCGTCGCCATCGGCGTCCCCCATCTCCTCATTTACCGACGAGGTATCCTCGTCCTCCTCCATCTCGTCGTCCTGCGGAACAAATTCCGGGTCCTCTAGGGATTCCATCTCCGCCTGCTGCTCCCAAAAGGGCTTCTTGCTAGAAGGGCCCGGCTCTGACATTTCTAAACACACAAATAAATGAAACTAATAAGCACAAAAATTCACAGAAAATTTTGGCATGAACTTTGCTAATTTTCTATGTCTAGGAGTGCCAGAAATTCGCCGGAACGGAAATGAATCAACATTCCGGCGAAACATTGGCAACTCAAAAAGAAAAACCTGCACAAAAAATCCTAAATAGAAATAAACACAGCCATTTTGCTGCCAGCATACACAAACACAGCCAGCAGAACATCAAGTTTTGCTGCCAGCATACACAAACACAGCCAGCATACACAAACACAACCAAATTAACGGTTTTACCGAGCGTGCATGGCAAGGCAAGGATCAGTACATATCAACAGAGGTTCCATTCATCTATCAGCATCTTTTAGAATTAATAACTGGGTGCGTTGAAGTCATTCTGAAATCAAAGCTTGGTATCAGAAGTTCATTGAGATTTTTTATGAAATGTCAGGAATTTTTACTAGAATGGGGAGTGAGCGAAGCAGTACTCATGTTGCATTATGAATGACAAAGTGTAGACATACAACGCACAAATAAAAGGGTAAACTGGAAAACAGCATCCCAAAACCCCAACATGATAGTACTACTAATCTGCAAGTGTCGCTGCCAGAAAGGAGAATCAGACCTCCCTCCCCCCTTAGATCACACAACAGGGATATCCAACTCCAGGTGCATAATCTCAACAGAGATACCCACAAGCAAACCAAACTTTCAGACCGAGACCGCTGCCTGCATCCAGGCTGCACCGAATTGTTGTTCACAGATGGTTTAGAACTGTGACAGGATGAAGACTAGACACTCCAAACTTTCAGAAGAAGAAAAAACCCCAAAAGATAAACACAGAAAACTTCTAACAGCACTTCATAAGGAGTGCATCAACCCGCAACAGACAAACAGGCAAGGCAAAGGTCATCACAATTCACAGGTAGGCAGAGAGTGGAGATCATGCCAGTCTCTGGATCAAATCTTAGTCAGAGGTCCGCAAAGCAATAGTAGAGACGTGCGCGCACATGAACAAATGAGGGAAACATGGGCAAGTACATCTGAGATCTTCCCAGTTTGTCGATGCTAAAAAGAAGAAAAGTCACCCAGAAATACATCTGAGCACACAAAGGACAAGAACACTCTGCATCTTCCTAGTATAATAACATCCTAGGTACTGATCTGCAAGCATCGCTGGACACTCCAAACTTCCAGGAACAAGCAAAACTCTGAAAACTAGTGTCACTTCACAAGCACAAGCAGTGCGTCCATTCCACGAGCAAACAAGATACAGAGTCCCCAAAGTAGCAGTGACCAAACGAAACAGAACAAAGAGCAACTGCTGACTGAAGAAGATTCACCACAACACTGAATCAGCATCCTCCAACAAGTGCGGACAGAGGAAAAGGATGATCTTGAGAAGAGTTACAGATCACGTGTAGGAGTCAGACAAGAGGAGGCTTATAAAGGAGATCCCTCTAGCGGGAGAAGCACGGCAGCCATGGATATGGGTCTTTTATGCTTACCTGCTCGCCAGGCTTGGTGTGTTGCTTCCGCGAGTGGCGAGCTCCTCCTTCACGGGGACGGCGGCGTTGGGCTCCTCCTCCACGGGGCGTGCGGGTCGCGGGCGAGGTGTGCTCCTCCTGTAGGTGATCGCCGAAGTATCAGGGAGAGGGAAGAGGGGTAGGTGAAGGGGAGGGAGAGGGGAATGGGAGAAGGGGAGCGGCGCTCCTGGTCTGCCTGCCGTATTCTTTGGTGGCGCTCACCTTTTCGTGAGGACGGAGGTGAGGTTGCAGGTCCGGCGGACGAGGACGGAGGTGAGGTTGCAGGTCCGGCGGGCGGGCTGCTCCGGGCGCGGACGGCGGGCTGCTCCGGGCGCGGACAGCCGGCGGCAGGAAGGGCGCTGCGAGCGCAGACGGCGGCGGCGGCGGAGACGGGTTCGATCTGTGAGATGTGAAGAAAGGTCGTGTGGTACTAGCTGTGTGTTTTGATCTATACCGGATTATGCGAGGCGCATATCGCAAAGTGCGTCTCGTATAATATTACGCGAGGCACATCTGGGCTAAATGCGCCTCATACAATATGCAATCCTAGACAAATAGGGCAGTGCGCAAGTTTCTGTCAACAAACACACAACAGCCTAGTGGTAACATGTCTTGTCCTATTTCACTGGCCACCCAGGTTCGAATCCTAAGGTTAACAATTTTTTGGAATTTTTTTAAAGGCCATTTTTCATGTAAAAGCATTGTCCGAACACAATATGAACTATAAAATATACTACAAATATTTTAAATATTCAAATATTGCTAAAACAACAAAAGTGAGTATTCTCAATGAATGTGTCTTGTCGATACATAATATTCTCAATGCAATATTATTATAACACACACATAATGAAAATTAAGAATGTTTTGATACATAATAGTAGGCCACACACACGATGGTTCTTGACAATGGTTGGAGCGCGCTAGCGTTTCTTGACAATGGTCGTCTTCTTTCCCTTCTTTGTCGCGGTTGCATAGGTTAGGTCCGGGACGTCTTCACTACTTCTCTTTAACGGAAGTCCTTTCTTAGGTAGGATTGTGGTGTACGGTGTTTGGTTGCCATACCCGTCTTCTATCTTCGGGTCGCCGTTCTGGTCAAAGTCTTGCTCGTTGGCGACTCCGTCCATTCCGATAGTGTTCCTTTTGCCTCTCCTGACGACAACCCGGCTAGGCTTTGACGGGTCTTTGATGTACCAGCATTGGTCGACTTTGCTAGCCAAAACCCAAGGCTCATTTCTTGCGGGTGCGTTCGTGCTGGTGGTCTTTGACGGTATAACCATGGTGGTGAAATACCGGTCTTCTTTCTCGACGCTCTTGGCCCACCTGACACGGAACATCGGCGCCTTCTCCGTAACATAGTCGAGCTCCCAAATCTCCTCGATCCTTCCGTAGTATCTTTCCGGGATGTCGTCGGTGTAGAATATCCCCGTTACCCCTGAGTTCTGGTAATCGCAGTTATTGTCTTTTTCCTCTGTGTAGAACGTGTATCCGTTGATATCGTAAGCCTGATAAGTCATGAGGTTGTGCGAGGCGCCCTATGACAATGAGAATATGAGTTTATCTTCCTCCGAGTACTCGACCTGTGGTGGATTAGCTATGACCTTCTCCCTGAACCACCGCGTGAAACCGGAGTTGTGCTCCTTGATAACATCTTCCTCCCTCGGGACCTGGCGTCCCCGATCAGCGTAATTCTTCTTGATAAACTCTTTGTGCTCATGTATGTATGGATCAACCACCTGCAGGTGTTGCAGCGCGACCAGGTTTGCTCTTTCAAAGTCCTTGGTTCGGCCCTCCATGTCGACATGCTTTGCACGTCGACCATCGCGGTGACCCCATCCAGCGAGCCTCCCGAGGTGCTTGGTAAATGGCATACCAAGAGGGGTCTCGGTTTGTAGAAAGTTCGAGCAGAAAGAGATGCACTCTTCGGCCAGGAAGCCGTTTGCTATGCTTCCATCTGGACGGGACTTTTTATTAACGTATCCCTTGATGTGTCCATTGAGCCTTTCGAATGGTATCATGCTTCACAGAAATGCAGGACCGAGCTGGACGACATCCTCCACGACATGGAGAAGCAGATGAAGCATGATGTCAAAGAAAGCGGGGAGGAAATAGATCTCGAGCTCGCACATTATCACCACGATCTCGTCCTGTAGCCTCGTGAGCTGCTTAATGCCTATCGACTTCCGAGAGATGACGTCCAAAAAGTTGCAGAGGCCAAACAGTGTTTGACGGATGTACTTGTCCATTATACCTCGGATCGCGACCGGGAGTACCTGCGTCATTAGCATGGCGTCATCGTGAGACTTCATCCCGCTGAAGCGCTGCTTCGCCTCGTCTAGCCATCTGCTTACTCAGAGTGAAGCATGAGGCCTTGAGCTTGATCTCTCCCTTCTTAACCTTTTTCCCCTTGCGACGACGGCTATTCTGTGTTTCTGTCTCCTCTACCTCGTCCTCCTCCTCATCATCACTAGGTGGTGGTTGAAGTTCATCCCTGATGCCCATATGCTTCAAGTCGTTCCTTGCCTTCGGCCCATCTTTGGTCTTGTTGGTGTTAAGGAGGGTGGCAAGCAGACTCTCGCCCACGTTCTTCGTGATATGCATGAGATCAAGGCTATGAGGCATGCGGAGGATCTTCCAGTATGGAAAGTCCCAGAAAACAGACCTCGCCTTCCATACCTTCAGCAACGGCTCTGGCTTCTTCTGGGTCTTTCCTAGCGCAGGGCACTCCTTCTAGTTATTCAACAGCTTGTAGATTTCCACGCCACTCTTCTGGTGTGGGATTCCTCGGAGCTCGATCGTCCCATCGAACAGATGTCCTTGCTTTCTCCAGGCGTGATTCTTGGGAAGCCACCTCCGAGCCCCAAGGAACACGGTTTTCCCTGACCCGGGATCTTTCTGTAGCTGGCGGTACGTTGTATTATCCTTGCACCTAACGCACCCATAGAATCCTTGGACCACCTGCCCCGAGAAGTATCCGTAACCGGGATAGTCTTGCACCGTCGTGATCACCGCCGCTCTCATGTCAAAGTAGTCTTGTCTCGAGGCGTCCCATGTATGGGTTCCTTCTTCCCATAACATGGCCAACTCCTCTTTCAACAACGTGAGATACAGATTGATGTCTGTACCAGGTTGTTTTGGCCCTTGAACGAGCATACTCATGGTTACGTAGTTCTTTTTCATGCACAACCAGGGGGGAAGGTTGTAGATCCATACAAACACGGGCCAGGTGCTGTGTGTGCTGCTCTGGCTTCCAAACGGATTGAGTCCGTCAGTGCTCACGCCCAGCCTGAGGTTCCTTGACTCTTTCCCAAAATGTTGGTAATATTGGAGGTCCAACGCCTTCCACTAGCAAGCATCCGAAGGGTGCCTCAACATTTCCTCCTTCTCCGGATCATCGTCTTCCGGCCTCTTTCTTTCCGCGTGCCAGCGCATGAGCTTTGCTTCCTTAGGGTCTGCGAAATACCGCTGCAAACGAGGAGTTAGAGGAAAGTACCACACCACCTTCCTAGGAGCTTTCTTGGTCCCTCTCTTGTATCGAGAGGTCTTGCACACCGGACACGTGGTCTTCTCCGCGTCCTCGCCCCGGTAGATGATGCAATCATTTATGCAGACGTGGTATTTCACGTGCGGTAGATTGAGAGGGCAGACGACTTTCTTCGCCTCAGCGATACTAGTCGGACATGTGTTCCCCTTCTTGGGAAGAATATCGTGCCAGAATACAATGTTGTCGTCGAAACATTCGTCGGTCATTTTGTGTTTCGCCTTCATCTCCAGAGCCCTAAGCGTTACATTTAGACGGGTATCCCCGTCGTTGCATCCGTCAAACAATGGAGTGACCGCGTCTTTCTCCATTTGCTCCAGTTTAGCTTTCTCTATACCGGTGGCTCTGGCGTTACTCGTCTCCTTGAGAAGCAGATCTTGGACATGAGGGTCTCGCAACCAGCTCGAATCATGGTCGGCACCTTGATCTTCGTGTTCATGACCGGCGCCACCTTGATCATCTTCGTGTCCATGCCCGACGCCACCTTGAGCATCTTCGTGTCCATGTCCAGTGCCACCCTGATCTTCGTGATCGTGACTGGCGTCTTGATCTTCGTGATCATCACTGGCATCTTGATCTTCACCATTATTGACATCCTCATCATCATATTCGTCATCACGTATCCATCGAGTGTAGCCATCCATGAAACTACGTCGAAGCAGGTGCGACTCCATCATTCCGGAATCATGCCTTATCAGATACATCAGCTTGCAGTCCCGACATGGACATCTTGTCTCTGTCTTGTTTGCACGTTCCATGTCGGCCCTCGCGCATGGCATCCACCTATCCACGCGGGCTTTGTTGATCAGTGGTCGGACCATAGCCGCCTGCGTGGTACAAAGAGCAAGAGAATAATTAGAGCATATATGGACGTGGATCGCCGGAAAAATTCGGCATGACCTCCCCTAAAAAGAGGACATCCGCGAGTGCCAGAAATTCGCCGGAAAATAAATAAATCGACATTCCGGCGAAACATTGGCATCTCAAATGAAATCCCTGCACAAAAAGTAGCACCACAACACAATCATATAGTCGGTGTCTCTGACAACGCGCATACTTGCAAGCAACACCTTCACGCTTCCTCCAACAACGACTTGCGCAAGAGAGCCGGAGGAGAAGTAAATGGACATGTTGTAGATCTAGAGGAGCAAGAGACTTCACTTACATATGGGTGTCAACCAATGGATGTTGAACAAGCTTCTATGGTGAATCAATCGGGGAAATGAGGTGGGGAGGAGGAGGGGGGCGACCAGATTTGTCTTGGTGGAGGAGGAAGAAGTGACACAAGTGAGTGAGGTGGTAGTTGGCTCCATGTGCAAAAAGCTGGAAAAAAGTGGTGCCAGGTATATGAGGCGCATATTGCACAATATGCGCCCCCTATAATTCAAACTATAGGAGGCGCATATAGCAATATGCGCCTCGCATATGCGGCCACCTACCTCCACCCGGGCCCGCAGGAGTTACTTTAGGCACATATGACCATATGCGCCTCGCATATTATCAAATATAGGAGGGGCATATAACCATATGCACCTCGCATATTCGTACACCTACCAACACGCGGGCCCACACAGATTATGCGAGACGTATTCTGCCCAAATACGCCTCGCCTATCTAATATATAGGAGGCACATATGACTGGAATGCGCCTCGCATAATATGGGGCTGCTAGATTTAGTCCGTACAAGGATTATAGGAGACGCATTTTTATCATATGCGCCTCGCCTATTTTTATACCAGAGGCGCATGGAGAAGGAGTGTGCCTCGCCTATTTTATAGGAGGCGCATATGGTCTAAATGTGCCTCGCATAAGCATGTCTCCTATAGCCTTTTCTCTAGTAGTGTAGGACATATTTTGAGGGAGTTATTTTTTTCGAAAGTTGTGAATTCTCATGATCATCATCTTTGACGGTAAGTAGTACAAGTCATAGGATGTCATGCGATATTTTTTTCATTTGTTTTTTTATTGATTTAGGATCAAGGTCAAATTTTCTAGATGCAAATTGAAATTTTTTACATTCCATTTTTTTCAAGCCTGAGTTTGTCACTGAGAAAATTGGAATTTTTCCTTATCCTATAAACTGAAAAACATTTTTGTCACTCAGAAAATTGATAATCTTAATTAATTGAGTAATTTAAGTGGGCGGGGTTTCACTAATAACTAGATGATACCCCGCGCGTTGCAGCGGGAAATGATGGTGTATCGATGGTGTTATTGATAATGGTAGTTGTTCTTATTCTGAAGTATAAAATCACAACCATGTAAACTGGTAGATATTTCTATCTTAATGGAATATAGTTTGTGTGTCTAATAACTCACTCGAAAATCAACTTGTCAAAGAATATAAACAATTGATTCTTATTTTATGAACTATGAAAAGTACTATTTCAAGCACTGTATCAGCACGACAACATTGTAAATCTTGATTTTTTTTCCTTTTCCAAACAACGTGAAACAGAAAGCTACTGTGAAATATGTAGATTATAGCAGCCTATCAAGTACTCCCTGCAACAGTTGATCATATAAAGATCAGATCAAACGATGAACATATAGCACGTGTGAGTACCCGTACTTGCATATAGGATAGCAAATTTGAGATCCAAAGATAGCTTCCATCATGTGCTCAATAGCTCAACATATGACACTGGTGGAAAACAGGGTTGTAGTCCTGGTTCGCAATGGGCTCTAGTCCCGGTTTTGGGTCCGGGACTGCGAAAACGGGACTAGAGGCCCCCCTCTAGTCCCGGCTCGCAACGGCCCGCGACTGAGAACAGCTACGTGTCTGTTTCAGCGTCGCGGGGGGGGGGGGGGGAGGGGAACCCTCTAGTCCCGGGCTATAACATCACCCGGGACTAAAAGGTTTCCTGCCGCGGCAGAGAAACACCACATTTCTCTGTCGCGGCAGAGATTGTGTATTTCCTTTTTTTTGCCATTTCGTTCCTTTTTCGTTTTGTGTTTCACTATAATTCAAACATATATTTCAGTATACATATTATATGCTAATACATACACACTACACGTCGATGCATTTATATAATTAATTGATCCCTTGCAAGCATACATATAATCAATCATATCAAAAGGAAGAAATGTTTTGAAATTACATGGTCATTGATGAATATATATATATCATATCAGCTACATGAATATGACTAAGGCAAATCGAGTTCCACGTCATCCGCATAATGCTCTCCATGTACATCAAGGACTTCCTTCATCATAAATCCCGCCAGCTCCTCTTGAATTGCTCTTATGCGCTGGTCTGACTCTAGTGTCTCCCGCAAATCATAAATATAATGTGAGTCAACTTTCCGCTCACTGGTCAACTCGCGGATGTACTCGCAGACGTAATATCCACATAAATGAGTTCCCGGTGGCTGATGTAAACTCTTCACCATTTTATAAGTTAACTCCTCTTTGAATGGACCTGGTATTTTCTGTCTGAACCGTGTCCAACACCTGCTCGGCAAAGAAAATGAACAAAGGAGTTATTAGTTACTTGATATCAGAAAATGAATGAAAGAGGACGATATAATGCGATAATGATTGAAATTACATATGGAGCATTGCTTTCATGTCGCTCCACTGCTCTTGGTCCCAACTTAATGAGTCATGGACTTCAAATAGGGAGTTGTCAACTTGAATGTTTAGCAAGATCCAGTAGAATCTGCGGACATTTACATAAGCATACATGCATAGCTCATCCAGTAAGCAAAAATAAAATGTGTACAAGATATAAACATTCACTTGAAGTTGTAAGGAAATAGTATTTCCTTAACAAAATTATGCTCGGTTAAGAACCTGCACAGGTCTTCCTCCACATCTTTGGGGTGATTCTTTAACGTATATTCATTAATGATATATGGGTCAATGAACCCAACGTCGTATATTCTAGGTCTTTTGCATTCAAGCATCTTCATTCTGCGGAATATAATATCATCATACAAAAGAATATGTAGTTAGGATAATATATTAAATGCAATGAACGAGCTAAAGCTACAAACTTAATTATAGAAATAAATAACTTACAGACAGTAGCAACCAATGATAGATTTTTCGAGGGTGCGCTGGTTGTATAACTGAAACAGTTCGGTCATTTGAACCTGTATCGAGTATGGTTTGAAGTGATGCTCTTTTCTAACGTCCACCGGAAACCAATCTTTATGATGCTTTTTTTCTGCTTGCGACATGTACCATTCATGCAGATTTCGCATATGTGTGGATAGACGCGCGAGCTCCTCATTACTGACTAGAGGCTCCCCTTGGACATACTGCCGTACTATCTGACCCACTGGCGTATCTTCATAGCCTAAATATTGACCAAGAGACATATTTGCTTTGGTAGCAAGTGCTTTGGCCTCCGATACAGTGATGCCCATTAGTGCAGCATTAGTACAGGCTCTGGGGTCCATTATTTGCATGTCCATATCCATTTTAGCTCTGAAGGCCTTGTCGAGGTATGAAATGACTTTGAGCGGGGCGACCGATTGATTCTTCTGTGCTCCTAGCTGGGCAACTTGCTTCCCGCTTTTTGCACTTGTGATTTTTTTCTTTCGTGCTTGCTTAATAATCTCCCGGTCATAGTCTGATTCCAGATTCATCGATATCTGGGATGGTTGCTCTATAAAGGACTTAGCCCACTTTTTGGTTTTTTCGTTATATACCGGCTTTGGCTCAGGCTTTTTGGGTGCAAAATGCTCCTTAACTTGGGAAGCCACATCCGCGTTAGTTTCCTCATTGGACTTGTCATAAGGTCTCTTTGGAAGAGCCGGCGGGATATCGACTATCTTCGGCGTTTGAACTTTCTTTGATGTGGGGCGCGGGGGACCGTCGAACTTCCGTTTCTTCGACGAGGTAGTAGTATTGCACGGAGGCGGAGGCGGAGATCGAGTTGATGTGCTCCTACTGCGGCGATCGTCAGTGGGGCGGGGTGGACTTGGAGGTTGGTGATAATCAGGTTGGGGTGGACTTGGAGGTTGGCGATAATCGGGTTGGGGTGGTATCGTGGGAATGGTCACGGCAGATGCTGCAATCGGCAGCGAGTAGTAGAACGAAGGGCAAGGGCGGCCAGCCATCTGCGGTGCGAGATGAGGGCGGAGACACAGGGTTTTACCCAGGTTCGGCCCCTCGGAGGGTAAAGACCTACTCCTGCTAGATTGTATTATGGTGGAGGTACAATGGGGCGAGCTCGACGGCTAGGCGGCGAGTTGCTTGGTTGTATGATGGAACGTGCCTCTACACGCCCTATAGGGAGGTTTATATAGACTCACCTCCCCCTAGGGTTTACATATCTCAACTGAATCAGTTAAGGCTTCGGTACTCGTTTAACCTAATCTGACTGGGCCTATCTACTCTCCTGGGCCTTCAGCTTCCAGTCGCTTGGATCCATGCCAGGCCTTGATCCAGTCGCCGTCTTGCAGGCCCACTCGCCAGTTCTTGGGCCAGTCGGAAACGTCCCGCTGGGTATACCCCGGTAGGCATATCCCCATCAGTAGTCCCCGAGGCCGTCGTCGATTGGGCGTAGGTGGTTGCTGGCAGTCGGAGCATACGGCTTCAAAGCAGACATCCAGTCGAATCGGTGGCGGGCTCCTGAATAAAGGAGGAAACTAGTCATTCTAGTCACAACTTTGGCGAATCGAGTCGGCGAAATACTCAGTCACTGTTGTAGTGATCGGGTCGGCGAGCCGAGTAGCTGAAGTTGGACCGTCAAACGCAGTCAAAACTAGCCGTTGGGGTAATCCAATGGTAACTTTTGGCGTAATCACCGCGTAGTAACGGCTTCCTGATTTGGCGGGTAACAACCGCTATATAAAGGGAATGGTAGGCGATCAGAAAACCACCCCCTCGTCATTTCCTCCGATTGCGCGCACCTCCGCTCTCCTCCGCATCGCGATCCAACCGATCCCAAATCCTCCGACCTCCTCAAACCTTTTCACCAATGGCCCCCTCCACCGAACCATGGGGCAGGTCCAAGTGTACGAGAGCGCTTCTAGCGTCCTTCGAGGAAGCCGGGATCCTGCGCGCCGGTAGGTGGCGCATCCCCGCAGCCGGAGAGGTGACTCCGGACCCGCGTGAGGGGGAGTTCGTCTGCTTCACCAGCCACCTGGAATGGGGGCTGGGATTCCCCACATCTCTTTTCTTCCGGCGCTTCTGCGCCTTCTACGGGATCCAGCCGTCAGACCTGGGCCCGCACAGCATCGAGCAGCTCGCCATTTTCGTGGCGTTCTGCGAGTGCTACCTGGGCTGCAGGCCCTACTTCCCCCTGTGGCAAGATCTATTCCACGGGAGGATTAGTCGCGAAGAAGCGGGCGGCCCAATGCTTTCTGCTGGTGGCTTGACGTTTCAATTGAAGTCGAAGGCTTCCTTTTTCGATCTGATGCTGCCCGCCAAGGCGGCGAGCGAGTGGAAGAAGTCTTGGTTCTATGTCACCGAGGCGACTCCAGAGGGCGAGGTGGCGATCCCAAGATACTCCGCCGACCGGCCCGAACCGCGCCGACTCCAAGTTGGCAAGCTCCCAATAGACCAGCGGATGGTCGTGGATGAGATGCTTCAAACCATCCATGGCCTGAAGAAGAAGGGTCTTCAGACCATCAACTTGTACAACTGCTGGCTCGGGCGGTGACTCGTTCCCCTGGCCCGACGTGACCATTATATGTATGAGTACACGGGCCAGGAATACTCGACGAAATCCTGCCTCGCCGAGTGGAAATTTGAGGATTATATTCCGGTGTTGAAGAAGATCACCCAGGCGGTGTACCTGGACGCGAAGGCCGGGGTCACCCCCTACACCACGAAGCATCCAGCCCCAACGGTAAGTCACTTTACATCATTCGCAGTCGCAGTTAATGCAGTCGCGGTCATTCTAATACTGTCTTATGCTCATTGCAGCTATTTCAAGTGGTGGAAGGGTGGCTTCCGCCCGCAGACGACGAGAACTCATTATCTCGTCCGTCCGGGACGGGGGCGAGTCGCCTCCTGCCAAAGGCGGCATCGAGATCGACAGGAGCGATGATGACGACGAGTCCGAGGAAGAGGTCGCCCGCTGGTTTGCAAAACTCGCGGGCAGCGTCAGCACGAGATCGAGGCGAGCAAAAGCCTCAAACGTCATGATGATGATGATGATGAACTTCCCGAAACCACCTCGCGTCACCAGGCCACTCCGTCAAAGAAGAAGAAGAAGGAGGTGAAGGCCCCTGTAAAGAGGAAGACGAAGCCAGCGAGACAGGTATCTCTGCCTCGCTTGGCAAGCAGCTCCGACGCCACCAGCCTGGCCAAGGATGAAGCGCCACAGACGATGGCAGCGGCGGATGTCGCCGTCCTGAGTGAGGCGTCCCTGGCCTCGATGCCTCCCCCATTCGCCCCAGTCTCTGGGTCGGGGGTTGCTCCGGTCGCGGCGGCTTCACCTCCCAAGGAGGCTCCCACCGAAAATGTTTTGGAGGCTCCTGTCGCGGCCTCGACAACGAAGAAGTCGTCCGTGTCTTGGGCGCACGATGTCCTAGAGATGGGTCTCACTCGAAAACTAGGCCCAGAACTGGAGAAGCCGGCCGGCATCCGCACAGGGCTGCGATTTCTACCAGTCGCCAAGTGAGTTCTATTCACCTGTCTTTGTTTTTCATTGTACTCAGACCACTTTGCTCATGTGATCAATTTGTAGGACTGGAGCTAAGAAGATAGGCCACCCGTCCGTGGCCAAGGTGCCGCCAGTCGCCGCCGAGGAGGACCCCTCTTGGAAGAGGAAGGCTGACGAGGTCGTTGCCCCCACGGATAGTGCCAAGAAGGCCAAGGGCGACGATATCGTCATGGTGTCTGACGACACGATGGTTGCTCCGAGTGACCCTGTGGCGGAGGCAGCCTTGACGATCAAGGAGGGTGCTCCCTCGTCTGGGGCAGCCGAGCCGGCCTCTTTTGGTGCCAGCGCATCAATCGCAACCTTCCCGCGCCTCATGGACAGAGCGGCTACAACGAGTGGTACCTCGCCCTCGAGCCGCGCACCTGGGGTCACCGATACGGAGGTCGAGCAGCATCGCGGGCACACGTCGGCTCTTCTCGCAATGGACGCGATACAGCTTCATGGTATGCTTGGCGCAGCCATCCAGGTATGTCCAGTCCCCGAGGATCGGGCCGCTGAATTGCAGCGGTCGGATTCTTTTAGTGTCTTGTTTTTATTTCTCGCGTCCAGTCCCCGAGTGTGCACTCGCTGAATTTCAGCGGGTGGGCACTTAGGATTTTTGATTGCCAGTCCCCGAGTGCGCACTCGTTGAATTTCAGCGGGTGGGCACTTAGGATTTTTGATTGCCAGTCCCCGAGTGCGCACTCGCTGAATTTCAGCGGGTGGGCACTTAGGATTCCGCTATTGCTAACTGTTTGACTTGTGTACAGGGTTTGCAGCGTGAGTCAGCCGACCGGCTTGCTGCGAAACATCGCGCGGAGAATGAACTGGCCACCGTCCAAGAGGCGAACAAGGGACTCCAGGCGATTGCTACGAAGGCAGAGGAGGTCCGCTAGGGCCTCGTCCCAGTGACTGAGTTGACGGCAGCTCAATCTGCGTTGAGCTCGGCTGAGAAGCGAATCGCCGACCTTGAGCGCGAGCTGAAGGAAGCGAAGGAAGAGGCGAGTTCGGCGGATGAGCGAGCCAAGGCTGCTGTTACAGCCGCCGCTGAGGAGCGTAAGGTTTCGGACGCCCTTGTTGCTGGGCTTCAAGATGACTACACCTCTCTTCAGAGCTTCATCACGGATCTCTCCCGTCCCTTGATTGGTGAGTGTGCCTACCTCTGCCGGTAGCATTTGTATTGTGTAATCTTTGATGTATTCACCGTCGCCTTCTGTCCACAGGTCGTATCATTGACAGTGCGGAAGAGGCGAATTCGTTCGACGCACGGCAATGTGTAGCCACGCTGGTCGACTCGGCCACGTTGTCGGCGACATGTATACGGGCGTATCTCTAGGAGATGTCGCCCACGGAAGTGATTCCCAGCGACCTCGTCGAGGTGTGGTGATACTTGGAGAAGGCGCCGTTGGTCGTCGAATTTATGACGCGGTCAGCGTTCCGGTGCGGGGCGGCGACGGCGCTGAGTCTTGGGCTCGCCCACTTCCCGGAAGATTTCGATCTTGATGACGTGACGAGTGGCTACCCGTCGTCGACTGGCTCGGTGGAGATCGCCGAGGTGCTGAAGCTGACGGACCGCGCCGCGGTGTACTCTGAGCACGTCTAGGGGATGGGCGACCTCCTTCCTTATCAGGAAACGGTCGTCGCACCCAACGACCCTGAGCCGCAGCACCGAGACTTCAAGATTGAGCAGCCCTTCCGTGCGGCGATGGCGGGCGAGCTGACGACGTACCCGTCAAACCCGTACACTCGCTTCATTTGCAACCGCAGGGGTGGTGGTGAGTCGTCGTCGAAGCCTGCGGAGTAAAATATTGTGCCCTAGGGCGTTAGTAGCAGTTCTGCCGTTGGGCATACTTTGTATTTTGTGACGATTGTGATCTGCTATAATGAGATATCGTGGTATTTTGTGAATTGTCGTGTTTTTGTGATTGAGGGTTGAACGAGTCCCCGAGCGCGTCCGCCCTTTATATGGGGTTTACCTCGTTTATTATGTGTTTGTGATTTTGAATGTTTTGTCATTGATGTCGACTCGCCCGAGCTCGGAAAGCCAGTCGCAAGGCGACTCCCGTGAGTGCTCTGTACTTCACCGTTTTCCCTGGCGCGAACGAGGTCGGGTAGCCGAGTCCCCGAGCGTGGTACTTGGTTGTTCTAGTCGCGACTCTAGGGTGGGTGAGGGTTGGGCGCGTCAGAATAAGCGCATCACTCCTGCCTGGCCCGTTGGGTCAGTCGCATGGCGAGTCCTGGGCATGCTCTCATACTTGGCGTTTTCCCTAGCCGCTCGCGCAGAACTGGTCGTCAGTCCCCGAGCGTGGTACTTGGCCGTTCGAGTCGCTATGTCAAGGATGCGGAGGATCATGGTCACTGTGAGAAGCGAAGGCAGTTGTCTTGGCTCGTTAAGCCAGTCGAGCTGGGCGACTCCAATGGGGCTCCGGGTAGGCGTTTTTCGTGGACGTTACAAGACCTGGGGTAACCCAGTACCCTTGTAGCGCACTACTTGGCCGCGCCGATCGCTGTACCAGAGGTTGACTTCTGCAGTTAGCTTGATGCTGTTACTACGAGTGCGAGTGGCACAAGACACGGAGAGTAGACACAATTTGCGGTAACCAGTGTTTTTTATTTCATAGCGACTGGAGGATACATATGTGGGGTTCTAGGAATAGAACTTCCGTGGGAGGTTTACATTCCATGGTCGCTTGACGTCGAGTTTGCCGTCCCGCGGACGTCGATGAGGTAGTAGGCGTCGTTGCCGATTACTCGCCCGATGGCAAATGGTCCCTCCCATGGGGGGAGAGTTTGTGCATGCCCTTCTTGTCCTGGATGAGGCACAGCACCAGGTCACCTTCTTGGAAGGTGCGATTTTTCACCCTCCGGCTGTGGTAGCGGTGGAGTCCTTGCTGGTAGATGGCGGTGCGAGAGCGGTCCAGGTCGCGTGCCTCGTCGAGTTGATCGACTCCATCCTGTCGTGCGAGTTCGTTCGCAGCCTCCGTGTAGTGGACGACCCTTGGCGAGTCGTGCTCGAGGTCGGTGGGCATGACTGCCTTGGCGCCATACACCATGAAGAAGGGGTTGAACCCTGTCGACCTGTTGACCGAGGTGCGGATACCCCAGATGACGGAGGGTAGCTCCTCGACCCAGCACCCGGCGGTGCGCTCGAGTGGTACTTGCAGCCACGGCTTTAGGCCATGGAGGATGCTCTGGTTGGCCCGTTCCGCCTGGCCATTGGACTCCGGGTGGGCGACTGACGCGAGGTCGAGCCGGATGTGGTGTTCCTCGCAGAACTCGGCCATGGCTCCTTTGGCGAAGTTGGTGCCGTTGTCCGTGATGATGTTGTTTGGGAACCCGTAGCGATATATGAGCTCACTTAGGAATTTGGTGGCGGTCTTCCCATCGCATTTCCGGACTGGCTTGGCCTCCACCCACTTTGTGAATTTGTCGACCGCGACCAGGAGGTGGGTGAAGCCGGAGGGGGCCTTTTTGAAGGGGCCTACCATGTCCATACCCCAGACGGCGAATGGCCAGGTGATGGGGATTGTCTTGAGCGCTGAGCTCGACACGTGTGTCTGGTTGGCGTACTTCTGGCATCCGGCGCACCGCTGGACAATGTTGACGGCATCGGCGTGTGCAGTGGGCCAGTAGAAGCCGTGCCGCATGGCCTTGGCGACCAGAGAGCGGGCGCCGGCGTGGTGGCCGCAGTCGCCAGAGTGGATGTCGTGGAGGATCTTGCGTCCTTCGGCGGGTTGGACGCAGCGTTGGAACACACCAGTCACGCTGCGCTTGTGGAGCTCGTCGTCGATGATGGTGAAGGATTGCATCGACGCGCAACCATCCGGGCGTCTATCTCATTGTCCGGCATGGTGCCAGCCTCCAGGTAGGCGATGTACGGCTTGGTCCAGTCGTCTGGCTCGGCGATGAGTGCGACCAGGGCTGCCTCTGGTTGTAGCGGGACTCCGATGTCGATCTCCCTTGGGGGAGCGACTGATGGCTTGGTAATCGTGTCGAGGAAGACGGCAGCGGGCGGTGCGAGTCGAGCCGACCCGATGCGAGAGAGTGCGTCGGCCTCCTCGTTCTTTCGCCTATCGATCCACTCGAAGGAGTAGCCTGCGAAGTGTCCTTCCAGCTTGTCTACTTCTTGGCGGTAAGCCACCATGGTGGGAGAGACGGCTTCGCAAGTTCCAGCGACTTGCCCCGCAACAAGGTCGGAGTCTCCGTAGCAACGTAGGCGGTTGACGTTCATCTCCTTGGCAGCTCGCATGCCGTGGAGTAGTGCCTCATACTCGGCCATGTTGTTGGTGCAGGGGGTGAAGTCGAGGCAGAGGACGTAGCGGAGATTGTCGCCCTTCGGGGAAGTCAGCACGATCCCTGCTCCTGCGCCATCCGTGTTCTTGGAGCTGTCGAAGTGTAGGCTCCAGTAGTGGAGGTATGGTAGCTTTTCTGGCTGCTGGGCCTCTTCCCAATCGGCGATGAAGTCCGCGAGAGCCTGCGACTTGATCGCTTTTCATGGCTCATACTTGATATTGTGGACGCCGATTTCGACGGCCCACTTGGCGACTCGCCCGGTCGCCTCACGGTTGCGGATGATGTCCTGCAACGGTGCTAAGGAGACGACCGTGATCGGGTGCTCCTAGAAGTAGTGCGGCAGGCGCCGCTGTGCTCTGAAGACTGCGTATACCAGTTTCTGGTATTGCGGGTGTCGCTGGCGCGACTCGGTGAGGACCTCACTGATGTAGTACACCGGTCGCTGTACCGGGCGCTCCTTTCCTTTCTCCGGCCGCTCCACGACCATGACGGCGCTGACAACGCGCTCGGAAGCCGCGACGTAGACCAGCATGGGTTCTTTGTCGACGGGGTGGCGAGTAGTGGTGCTGCGAGTAGCACCTTCTTGAGGTCGTGGAGTGCGTCGTCTGCCCCCTTGTCCCACTGGAAGGTGGGGTTCTTTCGCATCAGGCGGTATAGGGGCATCGCCTTCTCGCCCAATAGGGGGATGAAGCGGCTGAGAGCCGCGACTCGCCCGGCCAGCTTCTGGACATCGCGCAGGCACTCGGGTTTGCCGATTTGAGCGATCGTGTCGATTTTTGTGGGGTTCGCCTCGATCCCGCGCTTGGAGACGACGTACCCCAGTAGTTGTCCTGCTGGTACGCCGAAGGTGCACTTGCCTGGTTGAGCTTTATCTTGTATTTCCGCAGGTTGGCGAATGTTTCCGCCAGGTCGGCGAGTAGATTGCCCTAGCGAGCGGACTTCACTACCACGTCGTCGATGTAGACATGGATATTGCGTCCAATTTGGCTCGCAAGGCATTCCTGCATGCACCGCTGGTAGGTTGC
Organism: Avena sativa; assembly: GCA_916181665.1. Taxonomy (NCBI): domain Eukaryota; kingdom Viridiplantae; phylum Streptophyta; class Magnoliopsida; order Poales; family Poaceae; genus Avena; species Avena sativa. Next base: position 311,484,050 of record OV702295.1, on the reverse strand, counting down.
CCCGGCGTTCTTGAGGCCGAAGGTCATGGCGGTGTAGCAGAAGGCTTCAAATGGCGTGATGAATGTCGTCTTCTCCTCGTCCTCAACAACCATTTTAATCTGGTTGTACCCAGAATAGGCGTCGAGGAAACACAGCGACTCCGAGCCCGTGGTGGAGTCGATTATTTGGTCGATCCGCGGGAGGACGAACTGCTCCTTCGGGCAGGCGCTGTTTAAGTTTGTGTAGTCGATACACATCCTCCAGGTCCCGTTCTTCTTCTCGACTAGGACTGGGTTTGCCATCCACTTGGAGTATTTGATTGGCCGGATGAAGCCTGCAGCGAGTAGACGCTGCACCTCCTCGGCGATAGCTCGGCGGCGCTCTTCATTAAAGGGCCGTAGCGACTGCTTAACGGGTCGCACTTTGGGGTCGGCGTTTAATTTGTGCTCAGCGAGTTCCCTAGGGACACCAGGCATGTCAGATGGCTTCCATGCGAAGATGTCCCTGTTCTCACGGAGGAACTCGATGAGCGCGCCTTCCTAGCTGGGCTCATGCCCGTCCCGATCGTCACCGTCTGGCTGGAGTCGCCTGGGACCAGCTCGATGGTGCGGGTGTGCGTCATTTCCTCGAAGGCTGAGGTGTTTGCGCCCTCCGAATTGGGCTTCTTGAGTATGGTGGTGTCATCATTGTTGACCCCGCTCGCGTACTTGGCGAGTTCGTCGGCGTGGTTGGCCTCTGCCGCGATGACGGTGTCGGCGAGTTCGGCTCCTTTGGCCTCGCACTCGGCGGCCATGTCGGGGTCGCCGTTGATGGTGATGACACCGCACGGACCAGGGAGCTTCATCGCGTTGTACGCGTAGTGGGGCGCTGCCATGAACTTGGCAAACGCCTGGCGCCCCAGGACGTAGTGGTAGGGGCTGTCGAAGGGTACCAGCTCGAAGACGATCCGCTCGGTGCGGAAGTTTGCTGGTGTGCCGAAGGTGACTGGCAGCGTGACCTTGCCGATCGGGTACGCCTTCCGACCGGGGACGATGCCGTGGAACGTAGTGTAGGTCGTCTCGACCATCGACTGCGGGAGCCGCAGTCGCCTGAAGGTGTCCAGGTACAGGATGTTGATGGAGCTGCCGCCGTCCATCAATGTCTTGGGGAGCCAGTAGTCTCCCACCTTAGGCTTGACCACCAGGGCGACTCGGCCTGGGTACTCGATGCGTGGCGAGTGGTCCTGGCGGCTCCATGTGATGGGCTGTTCCGACCAGTTGAGGAACTGGGGAACGTCCACCTGGGCCACCGCGTTGACGGCGGCGGCGCGGACGATGACCTTCTTCTCGCGCTTCGTGGTGAAGCCTGTGAAGGTGTGGAGCGAGCCGGCCACATTGCCGAATTTTCCGCCATTTGGCGGGTTGTTGTCGGGTTCCTCACGCGCTCGCCGTGCCTTCTCAATCTCCCTAAGAGTGTGGCAGTCGGCGGTCGTGTGCGTGGCGGGCTTCCCTTCCCTGCTGTGAAACGCACAAGGTTGGTTAAGGAGGGCCGCGGGGTCGAACCTTGGTTTCGCCTTGTAGTTGCCGCTGTCGCGGCGGAAGCTCTTGGGCTCGCGCTGCGCATGCCCAGCGTTGGCCACGAAGTCGACTCGCCCGTCACTGCGGCGCTTGCCGGTGAGGCGAGTGTTGCTGTAGCATAGGTCGGACCGTCGTTCGTTGTTGTTGCCGCTCGTGCGGCGTTGACCTCCCGACTCGTCGTCGGTTTCCTGGTTTGGATCTTCCTCCGCGTATCTTTTGGCGATCTCGAGGAGGTCCGGTATGTTGTCGAGTGTGCGAGAATGTCGCTTGAGCTTGGCGACCAAGGGCTCGTAGCGGCATGAGGTTTTGAAGCAATGGATCGCGGTATCCGGGTGGATGACGACCGCGTTGTACCATAGTTCTTGCCATCGCTGGACCCAGTTGCGGGTCGACTCGCGGGATCCCTGGACGCATCGTTCCAGGTCCTCGATGGTGGTGGCGCGGGTGTAGGAGCACTCGAAGTGCCTGACGAAGGCGTCTCGCATCTCTTCCCAGGGGTCGATGCTATCCTGGGGAAGGGTGTTGATCCACTGCCGGCACGTCCCCTCCATCATCAAGGGGAGGTAACGGGCGGCTAGCAGGTCGGTGTGCCCAGCAATCCCGATCGCCATGAGGTATGTGTCCAGCCACACGGAGGGGTCGTACGAAGGGTCGTACTTCTCTATTTCCTTTGGCGCTTTGAAGTTCGCCGGGTATTTTTCGCCTCGGATCATCAGTCCGAAGCACCTGGGCCCGAGTCGGCTTAGCGACCCCATCGGCTCGCCGTCGTGACGATTGGTTAGGGTGTGTTGCAGGTCGTCGGCTGGCGTGCGCGCCAGCTTTGGTTGTTGATGATGTGGGTGCGGGCGTCGATGGGCTGACCGTTGGCGGCGACGAAGTTGGTCGCTGGCCTGGGGTCGTCGGTGGAGAGTGCCGCGTTCACGGGTCGGTGTTGGAGCTGCAGTGGTTCGGTGGCGGGCAGTTGAGGGTGTTCGCCGCCAATGGGCGGCCGCTTGAGGCCGCTCTGCTTCCCGAAGAACGCGAGTACACTCGACCCTGCGAGTCGGCGCCTATGTTTTGCTGCTCGACGGCCTTTGCGAGCAGGGCCCTGACGTACTGGATCTGTAGGGCGCCGTCGCCGGTGGCCGTGATGTTGTCAGCCGCTGCTCGGCCCGCCACGAGGTTGTCCATCGGGGTGGAGAACAGTGGTAGGCCGTTCGCGTTTCGCTCCGGTGAGGATCGCGCGCTCGGCCATGCGGGCCGGGTCGTTCTTGTCGTCGAAGTTCAGGGCGCGCCCCTGGACGGTAGGGTTCAAGCGCGTCCTGATTCGCTGCGCGTGGTAACGCGACAGCTCCTGCGCCTTCACCTGCTCGAGGCGAAATTTTTCGCGCTCGGCTTGCTCCTTGCGGATTGCCTCCGCTAGCTTCAGGCGGAGTTCCTCGACCTCCGTTGCCGTGGCGTTAGGAGGGATTGGGGTGGAGAAGGGATCCTCCGGCGGATCGGTGCCAGTCGCCATGTAGGTCGCGGCGTGGCAACCGGTCCCGTCGCGGAGATCGGCGGAGTTTTCCGACCCGAAGTCGAAGTCAAAGATCCCAAGGATGGAAGGATCCTCGAAGTCTCCCATGTTGGAGACCTGGGTGATGGAGCCCGCGGGTGAAGCCGCGGTGATGGATCCGGCGAGTGACGCCGGTGTCGCCGAATCGGCGTCGTCGTTGAGGGCCGCGTCTTCCGCGGCCGCGGAGTTTTCGGCCACGTTGCTGTGGGCCGAGTTGTACTCGGAGGCGAGGCGATGGATCGTGCGGACCTGGCTCTCGGAGAGCCGGTCACGTGGCGGCGACTCGCGGATGCGAGCCGAGTCCTCCGAGACGATGACGTCGGTGAGGCCGACGAAGAGGCTGATCGTGCCTACTGGCAAGATCATGCTGTGCGTGATGGGTCATGCCGCCGGGACGTAGCTGCTCGGCAAGATCTGAAGCATCTCGCCAATCGCTATCATGCGGCCGGTGGCGACCGACTCGTTGATGGGAAGATTGGATCTCGCCGCAGAACACCGGCCAGACCGGCCAGGCCCCACGGTGGGTGCCACTGTCGTGGGAATGGTCACGGCAGATGCTGCAATCGGCAGCGAGTAGTAGAACGAAGGGAAAGGGTGGCCAGCCATCTGCGGTGCGAGATGAGGGCCGAGACACAGGGTTTTACCCTGGTTTGGCCCCCAGAGGGTAAAGACCTACTCCTGCTAGATTGTATTATGGTGGAGGTACAATGGGGCGAGATCGACGGCTAGGCGGCGAGTCGCTTGGGTGTATGATGGAACGTGCCTCTACACGCCCTGTAGGGAGGTTTATATAGACTCACCTCCCCCTAGGGTTTACATATCTCAACCGAATCAGTTAAGGCTTCGGTACTCGTTTAACCTAATCCGACTGGGCCTATCTACTCTCCTGGGCCTTCAGCTTCCAGTCGCTTGGATCCACGCCAGGCCTTGATCCAGTCGCCGTCTTGCAGGCCCACTCACCAGTTCTTGGGACAGTCAGAAACGTCCCGCTGGGTATACCCCGGTAGGCATATCCCCATCAGGTGGACTTGGAGGTTGACGATATTCGATGCGGGGTGGATTTGGATTCCTTGGAGTCGGTGGCCTTGGCGCCGAGCCTGGAAACTTGATGTACTTCTTATTCCATAGAATGATGTTGCGCTTGACATCTCCTAGTTTCGTAAGGCCTTCAGGCGTAGCGATTTCAATCTCTAGGTCCACAAAATCCTCCACTATGTCATCCACCATGACACGAGCATAGCCTGGTGGAATCGGAAGTGAATGGTGGAGTTCTCCAGGTAGACAAGGTAAAGCAGTGCCGATCACCACCTTGAAGGACAGGTTGTTCATTGGCTGATGTAGCTCACATTGTGCCATCTCTCTGACATCATCCACGGGGTAGTGAGGAGCCGGTGCATCATCCAGCAGTGCTTGATCATCAGCACGGACCTCCGTGGAAGCCACGCTGCTTCTCCGTTGGCTAAGATCCAATGCAGGATCATCAGACCGCCGGTGAGTTGATGACGGCGGCCTTTGGATAATTTCATGCATGAGGTTCTTCAGATCACCTAGGTCCTGCTCTACCCTGGAGATCCGGTCTGCCTCCCGGTCCTTCTTTCTCTGACGGCTTCTGTAACTGGCATCGTACTGAGGAAACCCTTTCTTCCATGAGACAACGGCGCCTTTGCCTTGTGTTTGTCCTCCCTTTTCAGGAATCCCTAGGGCGTGCGTCAGCTCGTCGTTCTCTCTCTCGGGACGGAACAGTCCCAATTGAGCATCGTTGATTGCTTGAATAAGGTCTTGGGAGGGTTTTAGAATTTTATCATGAAATAATGTCTTCCCTTTTTCTGGGTCCAAGGATACCATCCATCCCTTTTTAGGACAGTGCCCGTACCGCCAGTGCTTTGACCTCTCGGGCCATCCATCTGTACCAGGAGTGATGCTTCTAGCCCTCATATCCTTCTCCATAGTTTCCCACTTAGGGATGGCACTCTTTTAGCCACCTGTCCCCATTTTATGATGGTATTTCTTGTTGGCAGCATTTAACGCGTTCTTTGCCGACTTTGCCTTTTCTTTATCAAATTGCTTGTACTGTACAAAATCGGGCCACTATTGTCTCAACTTCTCGTTTACTCCTTTGAAGTCTAGAGTTTTATTTTTCGCGACATATTTCGCGTATAAACTTTTCTTGTGGTTCCGGTACAGTTCAGCCATCTTGCTCAGTGCCCACTCCTTGACTTCCGCTCTATTTTCAAGCCCACCCGGCCTTGGGGTAATACCATCTACCTCAAATTCCTCATACTCTGGAGGTAGTATGAAATGCGCTATGAGCTTCTGCCAAAGGTCATCTTTGGCATCATCGGTGACATAGCTGTTGGATTCTTCACCGGCTTTCTTTGACTTATTCCATTCTTGGATGGTGATCGGCAGGTTGTCCCTAACAAGCACCCCGCATTGATTTATAAAAATCCTCCGGTGCTTCTCTGGAGCAATCGGTTCACCATCATCATCTATTTCTTCGATGGTGAACCTCTGATTACCATCCAACTTTTTGTTCGGCCCTCGTTTCGTTCGAGCTGTCGATTGCTTCGATCCGGTGGGCTAAAATAAGAAGAGAGAGTGATTAATATATATCTAGATCAGTTAATGAATAGAGGTAACACGAGACTTTATATATATATGTACCTCGCCGAATCCTGTCGAGGGGCCATCATTATTGTTGTTATTTGTTTGCCCTTCGTCCATCTGGTCTTCCCCTTGGTATATTAGGTTTTCCTCTAGTCCATCACCGGATGGATTCAGATATGAGGATATCTCTTCCTCGAGCAAAATATCTTCGGCGCCGGTAGTAATATTAAGAGGAATTTCACCTCTTATCATGCCCTGAAGAAAACCTTCACCGATGCGACCAGGATCTTCGGATGGATCCATGACTTAATTATCTATAAAAAAAGAGAGTTAAACAGGTTAGAAAAAACAATAATACTAATAACTAAAACAATATAATCCTAATTATAATAATCCTAATATTATTTGTGCTAAAACAATAATCATAATAACTAAAACAAAAAAATAACCCTAATCCTAATCCTAATTCTAATCATAATAAATAAAACAAAAAAATCACTAAAACAATAATCCTAATTCTAATATTTTAATTAAAACAATAATCCTAATACTAAAACAAAAAACCCTAATATAAAAAAAACTATAAAAAAACTATAGAAAAAAACTATAACATTTCCTAATATTAATTGTGGTAAAACCTAATATTATTTGTGGTAAAACAATAATCCTAATATTAATTGTGGTAAAACAATATAATACTAGCTAATAACTAAAATAAAAAAATAACCCTAGCTAATTACAATAATTAATAATCCTAGCTAACTAATAATTACAAAAAACCTAGCTAATTCTAGCTAATTACAATTACAATAATTAATAACCCTAGCTAACTAATAATCCTAATCCTAATCCTAGATAATTACAATTACAATAATTAATAACCTAGCTAACTAATAATTACAAAAAAACCACACCCGCCCGTACTCCCTTCGAGCTCTCACCGATCGAGGCACGGCAGGGCGGCGCACGGCGGGGCGGCACGCAGCGGGGCGGCGCGCGGCGGCACAGCGAGGCAGCGCCCGGTGAGGCGGCGAGGCGCGTGGCGCGAGGCGGCACGAGATAAGGCAGAGATCGAGCACGCCGCCGGAGCGGCTAGGCAGCGAGGCGGTGCGCGGTAGCATGGCGGAGCGGCGGCACGACGGAGCACGTACGCACGGCGGAGCGGCGGCGGAATCGGACAGCACCTCCCCTGCTTCGTCTTCGTCTATGTGCTTCGTTTTCGTCGAGAAATGCGAAGTGTTGGGGCAGAAACTCCCCTGGCGCCAGAATATATAGGGACCTCCTTTAGTCGCGGGTCAAGCTACGGGACGGGACTAAAGGGTCTTTTAGTCCCGGGTCGTGGCTTAACCCGCGACTAAATACCCCCCTTTAGTCGCGGGTTAAGCCACGAGCCAGGACTAAAGGGTTTTTTCGGTCGCTTCGTTTTTGCGCGCGCAGGCACCCTTTAGTCTCGGGTCCAGCCACGACCCGCGACTAATTGTTTTTTTGTAAATTTTCTTTTTTTAATTCAAATCAAATATAAAAACTTTGAAAAATCATATCTTTTATTGTAATAATCCAAATAACACAAATAATATATCTATTATTGTCAGAAAAATATAAAGAATCTTAATATAATATCCATTTATCTGTTTGCATCATTTATAAATTATTTCATTTGTAAATTTTCTTTTTTTAATTCAAAACAAATATAAAAACTTTGGAAAATCGTATCTTTTATTTTAATAATCCAAATAACACAAATAATATGTCTATTATTATAAGAAAAATATAAAGAATCTGAATATAATATCCATTTATTAGTTTGCATCATTTATAAATTATTTCATTTGTAAATTTTCTTTTTTTAATTCAAATCAAATATAAAAACTTTGGAAAATCATATCTTTTATTGTAATAATCCAAATAACACAAATAATATGTCTATTATTATCAGAAAAATATAAAGAATCTTAATATAATATCCATTTATCTGTTTCACATCATTTATAAATTATTTTATTTGTAAATTTTCTTTTTTTAATTCAAATCAAATATAAAAACTTTGGAAAATCATATCTTTTATTGTAATAATCCAAATAACACAATTAATATGTCTATTATTATCAGAAAAATATAAAGAATCTTAATATAATATCCATTTAGTCCTGATTATAGTCACAAACCGGGACTAAAGATATTTCCCACCATTTTCCACCGCTTCCCGCCAAGTTTTCCCGCCCTTTCCTTTCTACGAGAGCTTTTAGTCCCAGATGTAGTCACTAACCGGGACTAAAGATATTTCCCGCCATTTCCCAAATCTTCATGCCAAGTTTTCCCACCCTTTCCCTCTATATTTAGGGCGATCGCCCCATGGCTATCCACACATCCACACCTTCCTCTCTTAGAACAATGGACAACGCCTACTAGGCCATTCTGACCCTCGAGGAGACCGAGGCGTTGTGCGCCTCCAACTACCCTTGTCCGCCGGGCTACCGGCCGCCTGCCGGCTGGATGCTGAGCGCTGGAGGGGTTCCTGTCCCTCCTGTCCCTCAAGGTTCCGCAAGCCAGGCGGCCATCACAAACCACTTCTACCACGAGCTCACGCCGGAGCAGCGGATGGATCCCCAGTGGGATCCTGACAAGTACGACACCTGGAATGTCTTCTTCGCTAATAGGTAGGAAAGGGAGCTCGCCAGGTACGAGGGTGATGGCCCGCCACCGGTGAACCACAACGAAGCCGACCGTCGTCTGTGGTGGGCGAACCATACTATCATCAGAGTGATGCGCTACATCGCTGGGGGAGACCATCCTTGCCTGCGGTACCAACGAGTCCACCCGCCACAAAGCCACAAAAAGGCCCCACACCGGCCTGGCGGTAGCGGCATCGTCTTCCAGGAGACCCCTCTCCCGCCCGCCATGAATTCGAGGCTGGAATGGCCCCTGGTATATGCCATGGATGGGCTGAGGATCCCCAGAGTGGCAGGTGACGATGACGATGACGATGACGATGACGATGACGAAGAAGACCCTGAAGCTGCGTACTATAGGACTAGGCATGATTATGACTAAAGGGGGCGGCTTTAGTCCCGAGTGTTAGCTAGTCCCGGTTTGTCCCGGTTTTTAATATTAATAAATGTCTTGAGTGTTACCTAACAAATAGAGGGAAATGCCTATATAAATAGAGGGTTCATCTTTAGTCCCGGTTGGGTAAACCAACCGCGACTGAAGGGATTGCGGCAGACTGGGCTAGGCAACACTAATAATAGGGGTGAGTGTCGACATTATGTCGTGCGGCTTGTACCTTGTCCCGGATGGTGAAACCAACCGGGACTAAAGATGAACCTTTAGTCCCGGTTGGAGACACCAACCGGGACTAAACATGAGTCAGCATTAATAATAGGGGTGAGTGTCGACATTATGTCGTGAGTGTCGACATTATGCCGAGCTGCTTGTACTATAAATAGGCATCCTTGTGAGTCCAGTCCTCCAGCCAGTTTGAGGCATCTCCAAGATGGTTTTCGAGAGCAGGGACACCACTACGGCCAGTTTTAGGGAGATGACGACGGAGCCCAGTCCTTCGGCATCTCCGAGAAACTGGTCATAGAGGCACTACCTAATATGTGAAATTAGTTAGCTCCCAGGCGTATTGATCTAGTTAGAGAAGTTACAAGCTGCAAGATGGTTTTCGAGAGCAGGGACACCACTACGGCCAGTTTCAGGGAGATGCCGACGGAGCCCAGTCCTCTGGCATCTCCGAGAAACTGGTCATAGAGGCACTCCCTAATATGTGACATCACGCGTTTGGAGATCAGATCTTAATGGTAAGTATGAATCGGTACTAAAGGCCCTCCTTTAGTCCTGGTCCAGCCACAAAACAGGACTAACACACTCAAGATTGTTTGCAGACAACACTATAAAAATGGACACATGCATGGAGCATCTTCACTCATAAAATGTTACAATTATTACATATCATTTCTTCGCGTGTGTTCCTTTCTGATCCCGTCGTATCCATGGAGCATCTTCATTCATTAACATGATGCTTGGGTCATCCTTCACCACGAAGGGCGGAATTTCATGAAACTTATCACAATCTTCTGACATGTCTGTCTTGTCCTCCACTCCCACGATTTTTCTTTTTCCTGAAAGAACTATGTGGCGCTTTGGCTCATCGTCTGATGTATTCTTTTTCTTATTTTTCTTTTTCTAGGTTTGGTAGACATGTCCTTCACATAGAAAACCCGAGCCACATCATTGGCTAGGACGAATGGTTCGTCTAAGTATCCAAGATTGTTGAGATCCAATGATGTCATTCCGTATTTCTTGTCTACCTCAACCCCTCCTCCTGTCAGCTTGACCCATTTGCATCGAAACAAGGGGACCTTAAAAGTAGGTCCATAGTCAAGTTCCCATATCTCCTCTATGTAACCATAATATGTGGTCTTTGACCCATTGTTGTCTGTTGCATCAAAGCGGACACCACTGTTTTGGTTGGTGCTCTTCTTATCTTGGGCTATCGTGTAAAATGTATACCCATTTATCTCGTACCCTTGGAAAGTTGATATAGTCGAAGATGGTGACCTAGACAACAAGTATAGCTGATCTCCAAGAGTGTTGTTTTTGATGAGATGTTGCAACCAACCGCCGAAACTCTTCATGTGTTCATCTATAATCCAAGAGTCATGCTTTCCAGGATTGTTGGAGCGTAAGATTTTCTTGTGTTCCTCGATATATGGGGCTGCCAAGATAGAATTCTGTAGAACGGTGTAATGTGCTTCGGTGTAAGAATGTCCGTCCCTACATATTATTGATTTCCTTCCTAGAGTACCCTTTCCACTCAGTCTCCCCTTATACCGCGATTGAGGAAGACCAATCGGCTTAAGGTCAGGAACAAAGTCAACACAAAATTCAATGACCTCCTCTGTTCCATAGCCCTTGGAGATGCTTCCTTCTGGCCTAGCACGGTTACGAACATATTTCTTTAAGATTCCCATGAACCTCTCAAAGGGAAACATATTGTGTAGAAATACAGGACCGAGAATGGAAATATCTTCGACTAGGTGAACCAGCAAGTGCATCATAATATTGAAGAAGGATGGTGGGAACACCAACTCAAAACTGACAAGACATTGGACCACATCATTCTGTAACCGTGGTAGATCTTCAGGATTGATTATCTTCTAAGAGATTGCATTGAGAAATGCACATAGCTTCACAATGGGTACTCGAACATTATCTAGTAGAAGCCCCCTCAATGCAATCGGAAGCATTTGCGTCATAATCACGTGGCAGTCATGAGACTTTAGGTTTTGGAACTTTTTTTCTGCCATATTTATTATTCCCTTTATATTCAACGAGAAGCCAGACGGGACCTTAATACTGCTTAGGCATTCAAAAAATATTTCCTTCTCTTGTTTGGTAAGAGCGTAGCTGGCATGACCTTGAAACCATTCTGGATGCAGGCCATCTGGGTCTTTCATACGTTGATGGTCCTTTCATGCTTCTGGTGTATCTTTTGTCTTCCCATACATGCCCAAGAAGCCTAGCAGGTTCACGCAAAGATTCTTCGTCACATGCATCACATCGATTGCAGAGCGGACCTCTAGGAATTTGCAATATGGTAGCTCCCAAAATATAGATTTCTTCTTCCACATGGGTGCGTGTCCTTCATCATCTTTCGGAACAGATTTTCCTCCAGGAACCTTTCCAAAGGTTACCAGTTGATCCAAATCTTTGACCATATCAAATATATCAGCACCAGTACGCTCCTTAGGCTTCGTCTGGTGACATGCCAGACCGTTGAAATGCTTGCCTTTCTTTCTTAAGAGATGCTTGGCCAAAAGAAATCGACGATGCTCATTGTATACATTCTTCTTATAATGTTCCAAATATATACTTTTAGTCTCATCTAAACAGTGTGTGCATGCATTGTATCCCTTGTTTGACTGTCCTGAAAGGTTACTAAGAGCAGGCCAATCATTGATTGTTACGAAAAGCAATGCTCGGAGGTTAAATTCTTCCTGCTTGTGCTCATCCCACACGCGTATCCCGGGTTCGTGCCACAACTGTAAAAGTTCTTCCACTAATGGCCTTAGGTACACATCAATGTCGTTGCTGGGTTGCTTCGGACCTTGGATCAACACTGGCATCATAATGAACTTCCGCTTCATGCACAACCAAGGAGGAAGGTTATAGATGCATAGAGTCACGGGCCAGGTGCTGTGACTGGAGCTCTGCTCCCCAAAGGGATTCATGCCATCTGTAATTAGACCAAACCTTAAACTCCTTGCGTCATCTGCAAAGTCCGGGTACTTTCTATCGATTTTTCTCCATTGCGACCCATCAGCGGGGTGTCTCAACATCCCATCTGACTTACGTTCCTCTTTATGTCATCGCAACAACTTGGCGTGCTCTTTGTTTCTGAATAAGCGTTTCAACCGTGGTATTATAGGAGCATACCACATCACCTTCGCAGGAACCCTCTTCCGGAGGGGCTCGCCCTCAACGTCACCAGGGTCATCTCGTCTAATCTTATACCGAAGTGAAGTGCATACCGGGCATGCATCTAAATTCTCATACTCCTCACCGCGGTGGAGGATGCAGTCATTAGGACATGCATGTATCAGACAACCTCTTTGCTTGGTACGTACTGGCGGGCAATACGTTATCTTTTGGAAGCATATTCTTCATCATTTTTAGCAACTTTTCAAATGAGGAGTCAGGTATAGCACATTCAGCCTTCCATCGCAGCAATTCTAGTGTGCTGCCCAGCTTTTTCAGGCCATTTTTGGGTATAACAACTTTTTGTGATCCTCTAGCATGTGATTGAACTTCTCCCTATCCTTTTCAGTTTCACAATCTCTTCGTGCATCGGCAATGGTCCGACCAAGATCATCAGCGGGTTCATCATGTGTCTCTTCTTCATCCTCCCCTTCAGCATCCCCCATGGAAGTATCTCCGTACTCAGGGAAACCATGATAGTTGTCATCCTCCTCCTCTTCTTCATTGTCTTCCATTATAATCCCTCTCTCTCCGTGCTTGGTCCAACAATTATAACTGGGCATGAAGCCGGACTTCAACAGGTGGCTGTGAAGGATTTTTGAGTCAGAGTAATCCTTCTGATTCCTACATCCATTACATGGACAGAATACAAAACCATTGTGCTTGTTTGTATCAGCAACACGGATGAATTCATGCACGCCATTAATGAACTCGCCAGAGCGTCGGTCAGTACCGTACATCCATTCCCGGACCATCTGCATTATAGTAAAAGTATATCAAAAACCATTACACAACATGATAAAATTATTACAAGTTATATTGAGAGCTTCTAGAGCATTAATTTTGAATTTTGAAAAATTTACATGCACCAATTTGTGAATTGGAGAAAACAATCAACATGATAAATGTGGAGTTTTTTATTATTGTTCTATCAGTGAAAACCTCATTCCATTCTAAGCTCTGAAACTCTAAAATTACACATTTCAATTTTCAGTAACTATGTGCCTAATCAAAATTTGTTACACATATATATCAAAATCCTTCTAGCTACTTCTAGAGCATGCATGCATTTGATCCATATCTCTATACTTCTAGAGCATTATAGAGCTAAAGTAGCAATAAGAGATGAAAGAATGAAGTTCTAACCTTTTAAAGCTTTGGATTTAGGTGTTGCAAACTAAATCTTAACAAATCTTGAGAAAAAAATGGCATGAACTCTCTTGCTTTTTTGAGAAAAATGGCCACCATATGCTTTAGGGCGCAGCTGCCCAGGAAGCTGTATATATACTGATGGACAACTAGTCCCGGGCTGTGATACGACCCGGGACTAATAGTCCCTGAAAAGAGTTGTTCGCCCGCTCCAGCTTATTAGTCCCGGGCCGTATTACGGACCGGGACTAGAGCTCTGGTCCGGCCCGGGACTAGTGTCTTTGGCCATTTCTAGCCGTTGGAGGCATCACGGCCCGGGACTAGTGCTAGCACTAGTCGCGGTTCGTGACGGGCCGGGACTGGTGACGTTGTTCAGATCGAACCGAAGGCCTGTTTTCTAGTAGTGTGAATTTATGTTCTGCAACAGAAAAATGGCATATCTTGTTTTCACTCCTACATCACCTAAGATGGCGTTTTTATATACCACAATTAGTACAGTAGCACATCAGCCGCGACAAATCGTTGGTGCGTTTTTACATCGACATACATATACTAAATAGTACTCTTTCTTGTTGTGTAGTTTAGGAAAAGACACGATGGGCAATAGATTATACATGTAAGCCTATAATTGCATGGTCAAAAGAAAGGAAGTGTATCTATTTAAAACTACCACGCTATGCTAGCATCCAAGAAATCTGAGGAGAAAGAGATACTGCCTAGCATTTCTTACTTTCTTATTCAGCAAAAGTAGATCCAGTAAATAAAATAAACCAACGACACCTAACTGTGAATAAAATTTATTAGCTTGTTGGAAAAGCCTTGGATATGCATATTCAAATGAAAATAATAATACCACAGAAATGAAATGGAGAAATCTAAATTGCAATTCCAAAAATGATAAATGTAACTGAAATGTAAGAAAGAAATTAGGTGATCGAAAATAACCTTTCATCATGTAGACCGTGGTAGGATCTGTAGAAAACCTACTGTATACATGCATCGAACAAAAGATGGTCGCTGAAATTATCAATTGAGAGGCTGAGTGAGAGCAACCACAAAACTATATATGAGATGGAAGAGTAAAGAATTTAAAAATTCAAAAAAATCATAGGGCACCATATAATTGTTGATGAATGAAAATCCATAGTAATTATACTATAGTTGAATCTTATCCATCTGTGCATCATATACATGCGGCATGTGATGACATGAAGTTGGTTAGGCATAAATGAATCACATAGCTTGATTCCTGGGAATACATGATACATCCACATCAACCTATACATGAACTGTCACAAATATGCATGTGAAAACACCTAATTAAATATGCGTGAAAGAGGATTTGGCAGAAACCTACTATATTCTTGTTTAAAAACCCGAGACAATATGAAGAGGGTGGGAACCCAGAATTTGGGATGAGACCGAAGGGAATGCAACAACAAAACAATACACCGTCCTCAAGACCACCTGCACCCAAATTGCCTTCACCTGCAATTTAGGAAACAGATGGAGTGCATATAAAGAGGGATGGAAGAGGAGTGTAGCACCTGGTAGGGACGACATATGGTGCAGCAGGGTTGGCCAAAGAGGCGAAGAGCACCACGATCTGCAGGACAGCGGTGGAGAGGTGCAGCTTGAAGCCTGAAACAACAGGTTGCGCGGAAGTTGTAGCGCTGATGAATCAGGGTGTTGCGCGATGGTTTGTGAGACGGAGCAGTGACTAAATGGAATAAATCTACGTGCACAGTTTTTTCTGACTATGTGCTTAAAGAAGATGAGCTTTATATGCCAATATAGAAAGAACTTTAAACCTTCTTGAAGCACCAACCTGTATAATATTTACGAAATGCGAAGTGCAGTAAACAATTAACTGGACATGAATGAGAGATTTTGTTGCCTAAAAACAAATTCAGAAAAAAAACCGTCAGTAAAATATCACACAATGATGTAGCTTGGCTGAAATAAAGAAATTTATAATTGAGCTAACCTGGTGGTTCAGAGTAAGGAATATAAAAAGAAGTGGAAGGTGTATAACACACAGGAATCTCAGTTTCTCCTATAGATTTATCAAGAGCGGTGACACACATGTTATCATTCCTTGTCCATAATCCATGTCTCCTTTGAGCACATCGGTAGAACTGAAAAGACTAAATAAAGAACCTCACGTACCTGTCAATCTGTGAAGACACGGAACAGAAACATCAAGAAGGTGGAAGCGAAATAAATCAAGCCCAGCAACATTGGAACTAACCCCGCCAAGGACATGAGTGGCAGGAACAGTCGAATCCTGCAGAATCTAAGCACGAAATGCAAATCTCACCAAGAGCGCCCAAACCCAACATGGCAGGACAACGTACCTGAACACCTCCATCAGTATCCACTCATGGATTGGGAGGACCGAAGGAGAATGTAGGATTAGGATGGACAGCGTGTGAGGTGATTAATTGATTAAAATTTAAGAACTGGTGGGTAAGAGTATGGTCGTTGCCATGGAGCACTGCCTTCCACATGGGGGTGACGATGGGGATAGCGCAGATCCACTACTTAAAGGAGAGAGAAGAAGGTTCTATAATCCGCATTAGTAGAAAACAGGTCATCCGTTCGCGCCTCCTCAGAGCATTAGTCCCGGTTGCGTCATGAACCAGGACTAATGCTGGTACGCGTCCCGGTTCGAGCAGGCACGGGGCCCGGAGTCATGCATCCCGGTTGGTAAGGGGGCATACGTCCCGGTTTGTGGACTAAAGGTTGGGCGTCAGCCACGTGGCGTGTTTAGTCCCGGTTTACAAACCGGGACGTATGCTCTCGCCCTCTATAAATGCAACGCCCCAGCCTCTGCCTTCACTCTGTTTTTTCTTGGTGGAAGGTGTGAGGGGTGTGCTAGTTTTTTTCATGCATTCAAGGTGTTTGATGAAATGTTTGAGTGAATGATCCCGTTTAATTTCTCATAGAACAAAAATATAGAAGGTGTCCGAGACGCACTTGAGCTTTCTCCTCTTTATTTTCCTCGATCGAGGTTAGCAATCTTATCTTTTCTCTGTCATTGATACAATGCATGTGTCGATGTGAATTGGTCATTTCACTATTTATGATGTCCTTTTTTTGATAAACTTACTTATATGATGCAGATGAACGGTCGGGAATGGATGTACGGTGACCGGCGCGTAGCCGGGTATATGAAAGACGTGGATAAATTTATCGATGTGGCTATGGCAAACAAAGAGAATGGTTTTATACATTGTCCATGTGTTCAATATCGGAACAACAAGGAGTACTATTCCTCGAAAATCATTCGCGGCCACCTGATTATGAAAGGTTTCATGCCCAACTATAATTGTTGGACCAAGCACGGGGAAAGAAGGGGTTATGATGGAAGATGGTGAAGAAGAAGATGATGATAACAACTATCATCATATGTTTCCTGAATACAGTGATACTGCAATGGAAGACAATGGAGAGGAAGGAGGTGAAGAACGGGCATCAGATGAGCCGGCTGATGAACTTGGTAGGGTCATTTCTGATGCAAAGCGAGACTGTGAAACAGAAAATGAGAAGTTGAAGTTAGAGGGCATGTTAGAAGATCACAAGAAATTGTTGTACCCAAATTGTGAAGATGGCAGCACAAAGCTCGGTACCACACTGGAATTGTTGCGATGGAAGGCAGAGTGTGGTCTAACTGACTCCTCATTTGAAAAGATGCTGAAAATAATGAAGCCGAAGTTTCCAAAACATAACGAACTTCCCGAGAGTACCTACGAAACAAAGAAGACTCTTTGTCCTCTAGGATTAGATGTGCAAAAGATACATGCATGCATTAATGACTGCATCCTCTACCGCGGTAAGGAGTATGAGAATTTAGATAAATGCCCGGTATGCAATGCATTGCGGTATAAAATCAGACGAGATGACCCTGGTGATGTTGAGGGAGAGCCCCTCCGGAAGAGGGTTCCTGCTAAGGTTATGTGGTATGCTCCTATAATACCAAGGTTGAAACGCATGTTCAGAAACAAAGAGCATGCCAGGTTGTTGCGATGGCACAAAGAAGACCGTATGAAAGACGGGAAGTTGAGACACCCTGCTGATGGGTCACAGTGGAGAAAAATCGAGAGAGACTTCCCAGACTTTGCAGGTGACGCAAAGAACTTATGGTTTGGTCTAAGTACGGATGGCATGAATCCTTTTGGGGAGCAGAGCTACAGTCACAGCACCTGGCCCGTGACTCTATGTATCCAACCTGCCTCCTTGGTTGTGCATGAAGCGTAAGTTTATTGTGATGCTAGTGATCATCCAAGGCCCGAAGCAACCGGGCAACAACATTGATGTGTACCTTAGGCCATTAGTTGAAGAACTCTTACAGTTGTGGGGCAAACCAGGTGTACGTGCATGGGATGAGAACAAACAGGAGCCATTTGATCTACGAGGGTTGTTATTCGTAACCATCAATGATTGGCCTGCTCTTAGTAACCTTTCCGGACAGACAAACAAGGGATATAAGACATGCACACACTGTTTAGATAAGACTGAAGGTACATATTTGCATAAATGCAAGAAGGTTGTGTACCTGGCGAATCGACGATTTCTTCCGACCAATCATCCCGTAAGAAAGAAAGGCATGCATTTCAAAGGTGAGGCAGATCACCGGAAGAAGCCTGAACTCCCTGCTGGTGATGATGTATTTGGTATGGTCAAGGACATAGAAGTAATCTTTGGAAAGGGTCCCGGCGGTCAATTAGTTCCGAATGACGTCGCTACAGGACACGCACCCATGTGGAAGAAGAAATCTATATTTTGGGAGCTACCATATTGGAAAGTCCTGCGTGTCTGCTCTTCAATCGACGTGATGCACGTGACGAAGAATCTTTGCGTGAACCTGCTAGGATTCCTAGGCGTGTATGGGAAGACAAAAGATACACCAGAAGCACGGGAGGACCAACAAATTATGAAAGACCCAAAGAACATGCATACACAGAACAAGACGGATAAAGGGCGTCACTTAAGTCATGCCAGCTATGCTCTTAGCAAAGCAGAGAAGGAAATATTTTTTGAAGTCCTTTACAATATCAAGGTGCCGTCGGGCTTCTCATCTAATATAAAGGGGATAATAAATATGGCAGAGAAAAAGTTCCAAAACCTGAAGTCTCATGAATGTCACGTGATTATGACGCAGTTTCTTCCGATTGCATTGAGGGGGCTTCTACCGGAAAATGTTCGAGTACCCATTGTGAAGCTGTCTGCATTCCTCAATGCAATATCTCATAAGGTAATCAATCCAGATATTCTGCCAAGGTAATTCAAAACGGACATAATAAATTCAAAAAAAAAATCCGAACAATGAAAATCCTTCGCGTGGTGTCATATTATGTGACATAGTTGAAAGGAAAAATACCAGACTTGGTATATTGACCATGTCTCGAAAAAACCTTCACAAAATGACCTATGATGTTCGAGGTTTCATGGCTTTCGGTCCAAATGACCGATGTTATGTGCTGAATCACGGCATAGTTTGTGATGTTGTGCCCATATTATGCATGCATGTGGAAATTGGTATGGAGAACAATGTTGCAGGAGGAAGTTTTCCTATTTGTTGCACGGAAAATCCCTTTTCCATTTTCCGAGCGCAAAAAACGGGTCGTTTTGTGAAGTAACCACCAAAATTCCGTTTCAGTATGCTACCGTCAAATTTTCCTAAAATACTAGACCACCTTACATGGACTATCTCCCAACCGGGACATCTCAAACCTTTTTGTCCATCCCGGGTAAAAAGGACAAATGTCTGCCGAATCGGTAGGAAGTGGGTCCGGTTTGTACTACAGGTACATGATCTATCGCCCGTGATTTGTTGAAAAGATCATTTTTGGACTCGCAATATGTGGTTTCTTCAGAGATCCAATGCAAGTTCTACCGATGCTCGTCCCCTATCTTCATGCACGCCGGTTCGACCATAGTTAGATATTCAGAAAATTCAAAACGGTCATAATAAAATCAAAAAAATCCGAACAATGAAAATCCTTCGCGTGGTGTCATATTATGTGACATAGTTGAAAGGAAAAATACCAGACTTGATATATTAATCATGTCTCGAAAAAACCTTCACAAAATGACCTATCATGTTCGAGGTTTCATGGCTTTCGGTCCAAATGACCGATATTATGTGCTGAATCACGACATAGTTTGTGATGGTGTGCCCATATTATGCATGCGTGTGGACATTGGTATGGAGAACAATGATGCAGGAGAAAGTTTTCCTTTTTGTCGCACGAAAAAGCCCTTTTCCATTTTCCGAGCGTAAAAAACGGGTCGTTTTGTGAAGTAACCACCAAAATGCCATTTCAGAATGCTACCGTCCCATTTTTATAAAATACTAGACCACCTTACATGGACTATCTCCCAACCGGGACATCTCAAACCTTTTCGTCCATCCCGGGTAAAAAGGACAAATGTCTGCCGAATCGGTAGGAAGTGGGTCCGGTTTGTACTATAGGTACATGATCTATCGCCCGTGATTTTTTGAAAAAATCATTTTTAGACTCGCAATATGTGGTTTCTTTAGAGATCCAATACAAGTTCTAACGATGCTCGTCCCCTATCTTCATGCACGCCAGTTCGACCATAGTTAGAAATTCAGAAAATTCAAAACGGGCATAATAAATTCAAAGAAAATCCGAACAATGAAACTCCTTCGCGTGGTGTCATATTATGTGACATAGTTGAAAGGAAAAATACCATACTTGGTATATTTATCATGTCTCGAAAAAACCTTCACAAAATGACCTATCATGTTCGAGGTTTCATGGCTTTCGGTCCAAATGACCGATGTTATGTGCTGAATCACGATATAGTTTGTGATGCTGTGCCCATATTATGCATGCGTGTGGACATTGGTATGGAGAACAATGTTGCAGGAGGAAGTTTTCCTTTTTGTCGCACGGAAAAGCCCTTTTCCATTTTCCGAGCGCAAAAAACTGGTCATTTTGTGAAGTAACCACCAAAATGCTGTTTCAGAATGCTACCGTCCCATTTTCCTAAAATACTAGACCACCTTACATGGACTATCTCCAAATCGGGACATCTCAAACCTTTTCGTCCATCCCAGGTAAAAAGGACAAATGTCTGCCGAATCGGTAAGAGTGGGTCCGGTTTGTACTACAGGTACATGATCTATCGCCCGTGATTTTTTGAAAAAATCATTTTTAGACTCACAATATGTGGTTTCTTCAGAGATCCAATGAAATTTTTAACGATGCTCGTCCCCTATTTTCATGCACGTCGGTTCGACCATAGTTAGAAATTCAGAAAATTCAAAATGGACATAATAAATTCAAAAAAAATCCGAACAATGAAAATACTTTCCGTGGTGTCATATTATGTGACATAGTTGAATGGAAAAGTACCAGACTTGATATATTGATCATGTCTCAAAAAAACCTTCACAAAATGACCTATCATGTTCGAGGTTTCATGGCTTTCGGTCCAAATGACCGATGTTATTTGCTGAATCACGACATAGTTTGTGATGCTGTGCCCATATTATGCATGCGTGTGGACATTGGTATGGAGAACAATGTTGGAGGAGAAAGTTTTTCTTTTTGTCGCACGGAAAAGCCCTTTTCTATTTTTCGAGCGCAAAAAACGGGTCGTATTGTGAAGTAACCACCAAAATGCCGTTTTAGAATGCTACCGTCCCATTTTCCTAAAATACTAGACCACCTTACATGGACTATATCCCAACCGGGAAATCTCAAACCTTTTCGTCCATCCCGGTTAAAAAGGACAAATGTCTGCCGAATCGGTAGAAAGTGGGTCCGGTTTGTACTACAGGTACATGATCTATCGCCCGTGATTTTTTGAAAAAATCATTTTTAGACTCGCAATATGTGGTTTCTTCAGAGATCCAATGCAAGTTCTAACGATGCTCGTACCCTATCTTCATGCACGCCGGTTCGACCATAGTTAGAAATTCAGAAAATTCAAAACGGGCATAATAAATTCAAAAAAAATCCGAACAATGAAAATCCTTCGCGTGGTGTCATATTATGTGACATAGTTGAAAAGAAAAATACCAGACATGGTATATTGATCATGTCTCTAAAAAACCTTCACAAAATGAATGTTCGAGGTTTCATGGGTTTCGGTCCAAATGACCTATGTTATGTGCTGAATCACGGCATAGTTTGTGATGCTGTGCCCATATTATGCATGCGTGTGGACATTGGTATGGAGAACAATGTTGCAGGAGGAAGTTTTCCTTTTTGTCGCACAGAAAATTCCTTTTCCATTTTCTGAGCGCAAAAAACAGGTCATTTTGTGAAGTAACCACAAAAATGCCGTTTCAGAATGCTACCGTTCCATTTTCCTAAAATACTAGACCACCTTACATGGACTATCTCCCAACCGGGACATCTCAAACCGGAAGTGGGTCTGGTTTGTACTACAGGTACATGATCTATCGCCCGTGATTTTTTTGAAAAAAATCATTTTTAGACTCACAATTTGTGGTTTCTTCAGAGATCCAATGCAAGTTCTAAATGAGCCATTTTTCTTCCCGCCATTTTTTCCCGGCATTTCTCCCGCCAGTTTTTCCCGCCAGTTCTTCCCGCCAGTTATCTTCCTTCCATTTCTCACTATATATATGTAGGGTTGGCCTCCATCGTCATTGCACATCTCTAGACTCATATATGCAACCTCATCACTCTTTCCCATGACTTCCACCGTAGCACTAACTCCTAGGGAGGCGGAGGCGCTTTGCGCCTCGAACTACCCCTGCTCGCTGGGCTACTGTGTCCCAGTCGGCTGGATGCTGAGCGTCGGAGGCGTGCCAGTTCCTCCTGTCCCTCTAGGTGTGGCGCGTCGGATGGCCATCACGAACCACTACTACTTCGAGCTCACGCCGGAGCAGCGGAGGAATCCTAGATGGCATCCCGACTATTTCCCGACTTGGGAAGCCTTCTTCGTGGATCAGCGTGAGAGGGCGCTGCCAGGCACGAGGAGGATGGCCCACCTCCTCCGAACTTCAACGAGGTCGGCCGTCAGTTGTGGTGGAGCGGTCGGACTCTCCAGAGCCTCATGGCCTACGACACGGACGCCGACTCTAGCCCCCGCCTGCGCTACCCTCCAGTCCAGCCCACTCGTACTCAGCCTTCAAGGTTCAACTACGGTGACCCCGACGACGACAGCGACGACGGCCGCGGCGAGTACGACGACTATAGTGGCGAGTATTACAGGTGTAGGCAGGAGCATGACTGAATCACTCCAACATTGCAAAACAAGTTCGGCCAATTGTGTCTTAATCTAGCCATGTATCTTAATTTTCAGTTCTTCTATGTAACTTTGTGTTAGTTGTGTTATGTACTTTAATTCTAGTTCTATCCTAATAAAATTTACTTTCCGCCCATTATTTCCCGTCCTTTTTTTCCGCCCATTAATATATAAAAAATATAAGTTAATTCAAATCCAAATTAAAACACAGAAAATGGTTATGAATTTTTTAAAAATAGAAAATAGTTTTGAATTATTTATTCAAATCCGGACACTTTTATGTTTAAACTTTTTCTAAATTCCAAATTAATATTCAAAAAATATAAGTTAATTCATTATTAATTTTAAATGGTTCATAGTTTAAATGGTTACATTAATTATTTTTAAAAACAGAAAATGGTTTTGAATTATTTATTCAAATTCAAACACATTTTATGTTTAAAGTTTTTCTAAATTCCAAATTAATATTCAAAAAATATAAGTTAATTCATTTTTAGTTTTAAATGGTTCATAGTTTAAATGGTTACATTAATTATTTTTTAGAAATAGAAAATGGTTTTGAATTAGATATTCAAATTCAAACACTTTTTATGTTTAAAGTTTTTCTAAATTCCAAATTAATATTCAAAAATATAAGTTAATTCATTTTAATTTTAAATGGTTACATTAATTATTTTTATAAACATTAAATGGTTTTGAATTAGTTATTCAAATTCAAACACTTTTTATGTTTAAAGTTTTTCTAAATTCCAAATTAATATTCAAAAAATATAAGTTAATTCATTTTTAATTTTAAATGGTTCATCGTTTAAATGGTTACATTAATTATTTTTAAAAACAGAAAATGGTTTTGAATTAGTTACTCAAATTCAAACACTTTTTATGTTTAAAGTTTTTCTAAATTCCAAAGTAATTATCATTTAAAAAAATTACAAATTTAAACCCCAAAATAAAAAATAAGACGGGAACAGAGAGAAAATTCCTGATTTTTTTTGAAAACAGGGTCATATGTCCCGGTTGGAGCCACCAACCAGGACTAAAGACCCTGCGCGCGTCAACCCTTGGTCTGCTGGAAAAAGTGGAGTATACGTCCTGATTGGTGGCTCCAACCGGGACGTATGACCCTTTAGTCCCGGTTGGAGCCACCAACCGAGACGTATACTCCCTCTTTATAACTTGTACGCCTCTTCTTCTTCTTCTTCCCCATCTCACTTCTCTGCTTCTTCTCTGCTTTCATCGATGACGCCGCTAGGCTGCCCGCGCCCGCCGTTGTCGTCCGCGCCGCCGCCTCTGCCTCCGCCTCCGTCTCCGGCCGCGCTCCCTCGGCCGTCTCCGTCATCCTCGCCACAAGCGCTCCGGCCACCACCGCAGCGCGCTCCGGCCGCCTCTGCCTCCGTCTCCGGGCCGCCGCCTTCGTCCTCCGTCTGCGGCGCGCGCCCTCCGTCTCTGGCCGCGCGCGCCCTCGGCCGTACTCCGTCATCCGCGCGCATCCTCGGCCGGCTGTACTCTGTCATCCTCGCTCCGGCCGCCACCGCCGCCCGTGTCCAGCGCCGGCCGCCACTGCCTCTCCCTCTCGTCCTTCTCCGACCGCGCCGCCTGCGTACGTCCAGCGCCGGTATACCACCCGATCGAGAGAGGCTCTTTTATTAGTATCGTGTATATAGATTTTTTTGACATGTGTATATACTGTGTATTTTTTTGACATGTGTAGATGTATTTAGATTTTAGGTGTGTGTATGCATATATTATTTTATTAGGTGTATGTATATATTATTTTAGGTGTATATTATTCTAGGTGTATGTATATATTATTTAGATTTTAGGTGTATAGTTGTTAGATAATTTAGGTGTGTATTTAGATGATGTAGATCCCGACGCGCGCGCACTAGTGATGATATTTAGTTGATGATTATTTTAGTTGATATGATCCTGACGCGCGCGCACATGGAGACGTGTCGCCGGCCGCCCCGCCGTCACCTCTGTCCGTCGCCGTGCATCGTCGTGCATTCTCTCCCTCTTTCTCCCCCTCGCGTGCGTTCTCTCCCTCTCTGGCCAAACCCTAGCCGGCCCTAGTAGCCGGCCGTCGTGGTGAGCTGCTGGTTCTCATGGACCCTATCTCTCGCCCCCTCTCGCTATTGTTCCTCCTCCCCGTCGACCACCTGCCACCACCGCCGCTCACCGTCGTCGTGCTCCCCTCTCCGGTGACCTTTTCGAGGCGGCGCCGCTACTCTTTGGCTTGCCTGAACCTCCTCTCTCTAGCACGCACACGACCTAGCTCGCGCTCCACCGCTGTCCCCTTTGTCGTTCTGAGGCTCACCGGCGTCAATGACATCACGGTGATGTCACCCCGGCGTCGGCACGTGGTCAACCCCCAGTCAACCTGGCCTGGGTCCCACCCTGCCCACGTGGAGGATGAGTTGGCCTAGGGCCCAACTGTCTGTCTCTCTGGCTAGCTGTAGCCCGGGTGTAAAAAGTATATAAGTTGGTTTTACCTTTTTAAGCTATAATCATGCATTGCTAATCAAAATGTTCAGAAAAATGAGTTCTACCTTTTTAAGCTATAATCATGCATTGCTAATCAACTTTAATGACAAGTTTAATTAGAGAACTAAATCAACCCCTCTCATGTGTTTCCGGAGTTTCCCGAGTTAGGGTTTTCAACCCTCGGAACCCCGTTTAAATTGCCGAGCAAGTTTTAGGGTTTCATTTCAATGCAATTCAACTTCTCATATCATCATCCTTGTTTGAGCATTCGGCCTATCCCTCCTCCCCGACCGCCACAGCGCCTCCGTCTCCATCCATCGCCACGCGCTCCAGCCGCCCCTTCCCTTTTAGTGTGTATGTATATATAATATGTATATATTTTATTATTGTGTATGTATATATTAGGGTTTCTCTGAATTAGGGTTTATCCATTTTGACTTATCCGTTTTTCCACCAATGCAGAAAATATGGACGCACGTGTCAGAGACGAAGAAAGGAAGAGTTGATCCAAGGTGTGATCCGCCGGGAAGAAAATTTAGATGTATCGACGTTTCTGAACAACTCCGGTGAGGGTGATCCTCTTTTTGCCGGAATAGACGACTTGTTTGAGGTTGAAGGTGTTGCCTTCCGCGAGGGAGAAGGCGATGCCTTGTGTAATCGAGAAGACGACCGCTCTGGCGAGGTGCATGTAATATAATTAATTCATTAATTAATCATCTGCTATCTATATAGAAATAGTAACGAAGATCTTTCTTCTTTTAGCCCTCCGGATTGAAGAAATCTACTGAAAAGAGTAGCCGAGGCCCAACCAAAAAGTTGGGAGACCATGAGAGGTTGTCAACACCCGGGTTTTTAATCCCAGATGTCTGTTATGCCATACATCGCAATCCCAGAATTACCATTTTTGCGAGACACAACAGAATTGGATACCACAGTTCATCATCCATTACAACCGTACATAAGGTCTTACACAAATAAGGATCTCATGATCCAGTTCTTAATACAACATCAAGCAGCAGAATACGTAATAATAACGGTAGCGTCGGCAAAGCTCCATCTTCGGGGTCACAGGCAATGCTGACGATGGGAGATGATCCTAGTTGTCGTAACCTTCCTGGGGTCCATCTTCCAGGTACTCCTCTTCATAGTTTGGCCATGGGAATAGCCAGGGACAAAGCCTTGAGTACTCTTTAAGTACTCGCAAACTAGTACTAGCAGGTAAAGGGTTTTTTGGATAATAGGACACTAGTCTCTAGGGTTGTTTTGCAAAGGCCAGATTTATCTCTACTACTTTTTATGAAAGCACTAATGCTAGTTGAAGTTTTATAACACCTAAAGGGGAACTTGTATTTCATATCACAACCCTGTTGTGGTCAAGTCAAAGTCTCGCTTCATTTCACAAGTCATTTTAAAAAGTCTGACGGGGGAACAGTATGGCCACTCCAACTGTCCATAATCGCGGACGCGGCTATTCGAATAGTTTGACACTCTGCAGAGATTGTACACTTTCACCACAACATTCGATTCATCCGTCAGGAACAAATCCTGAATTCACCATACTCAGTATGCGGATAATCAATCCTAACCTTTCAATTACACGCCCTAGTATAAGCACCTCTCCTGTGAGTTTGGCCTCCCAACCATGACCAACTGTCATCTTGGGTACTGCACAGGTGGACAATCTTCACAAGGTAGCCTCAGCTCAGACCTTGGCCGTGAGGGAACTAATACTAAGGTATATAAGTTTCCAGTCAAGCCCTACCCAATCTTCGGGTATTGTGGTTGTACGATAAAATTGGAATGGTATCGCATCCAGACAACCATCAGTTTTATAAAGGGCTAAGGCTCATGCCTCAACATTTTCATCACCAAAATCATCCGTTGTTCGGAAACACATGTCCAAAACATTTCAATAGAATGATCCATCATTCCAAGGTTTTCATAACCATTTTTCCACCAAGTATTCCCATATAAAGTTGATCAAGTTTTATGCTTAGCACTAGCATCTACAAGTGGGGGTGAGTACTAATGAGGGGTGGTAAACTAGTGGAGTTTCAACTAAACTCAATCTCATGCCTTGGGATGACATCAAGATTATCTAGTTTAGGCCAAATTTCATGCTCTTTATGCAACCTTCACATATCCTTCTATTATCTACCATTCACTTAGGTAAAATCTATGTAAGAGCTTTGATAAAGAAATAAAGTAAGAAGCTCGTAAGTAAAACTAGGATTGGTTTATCAAGTGGGTATGATAACATATGCTTAAGGCATATAGTTGGCATGATAACAAGCAAGTATTTGCTTGCATAAATGCAAGTATAAGCCTGCTTAGGTATAGTATCAACTTGCAAGGTTACTGGCTTGCTAAAGTAGAGTATCTTGCAAGTGTTAGCTTGCACATTGGTCCACTTGGTTAATAAAGCTTGCCTTGTGCAGAGAAGTGGTTGAAGTTCTCCTCGGCTTCTTCTTCGTAGAATCCTCCTTCCTCCTCGTATCCTTGGTCGGTACTAGCGTCTATAAATAAATACGATGTACACAATCACCAAGCAATACTTAACTACTTGCAATCATCACA
This sequence comes from Avena sativa, assembly GCA_916181665.1. Taxonomy (NCBI): domain Eukaryota; kingdom Viridiplantae; phylum Streptophyta; class Magnoliopsida; order Poales; family Poaceae; genus Avena; species Avena sativa. The sequence goes on along the minus strand of OV702295.1, from coordinate 311,456,428 downwards.
CACAAAGGTCCTATAGATGATCTAGCATCATCACTAACATTACAAGATTTGGGTTTGGTTTAATTCTTTTTATTTTTTAGAAAAGTAATTTCTACTCATTGAAAAACTACTTAAGATTTAATATTCTCCAAACCAAACATGGGATCATGTTGACACATGTCATCACCACATATTTTAGTTCATGGGAATGTGATTTAAAATGGTGTCACAATTTAATAAGGTTTTACCCTTTTATTTTAATTAATTAGAATGGCTAGAAATGCCTATGTAGTATTCTTTTATTAATTGAGCAATATTTCTGTAAGTAACCCTATATATTTTTATATATTCTGAAAGGTATGGTTAAATGTGATTTTTGAGAGTTGGAATCAACTCAAAAGCTATTATTGTTTAACTTTGAAAAATGTTTGAATGCAGAAAAGCTTCTTCCTTGTTATTTTTACCAAGGATGATGTACAAATCCAAATGACTTGAATCCAACGAGCTTGGATTCAGCATTCACAGACCTTTCCAACAAAATTGGTTTATTCAAATTGGTGCACTGAATCGACCTGGGTTGATTTTTGAAAATGGGTACAGAAGTGTGTTTGAATTAAAAAGAAAAAGGTTTAATTTGAATAACTGGGCCATGCGGGAAAAGTTACTGGGCCGGCCTGCTAAGCGCAGCGCTCCTGCGGGCTGTTTAAGTGGGTGTCCCCACTCGTCAGTGACACAGGGGGGTACGAAGCGGTATGGGGCTTTGTGGGTCGTTCGATCTGATTCTAATCCAACGGCTGGGAGTCATCATCGACGTTGAGCAACGCCGGTGAGACATAAATCTAGCACGGCAGGTGGGGGTCGCTGGGGGCTCACCGGGGTGCTGGCGAGGGTCGGCGAGGCAGGCGAACGACGAAGTCGACGACGGCGAATCTCCTGGTACTGGTGGCTTCTCCTGGGCGGCTTTAATCGCTGGCTCCCTTCTTCTCCAGAGGCGGCGGGCTCCGGTGAAATTCCGACGAGGTGGTGCTCGCCTTTCTCCGGAAATGGTGTGGCACGATCAGTGAGGAGAGGGGAGTAGAATGGTGTGATGAATTCGACTGGGGGTGGCCTCTATTTATAGTCGAGCGAGGGGACCGACGGGGCGCATGGTGAGCTCGTCGGGGGTGGTGGTACAGATGGCTATCGGCATGGGCGTAGGTAGGGGACGGTGCGGTGCTCCCTGGCGATGCTCAACTACATGGTTTCGAGGAGTGGGGCGGTGCGGCTTGGTCGAAACGCGGCGGTGCTCTACGCGTGCCCGACGGAGATTTTAATGGCGCACAGCGCGCGTGGTCCGCGCGGCGGCAAACGAGTGTGTCTGCGGGGTTGCTGGGACGGTGGTGATTAAGTATGCACGCGGCGAGGGCGGCGCGCGGTCTGTGGGCGTCGGTCGAGCGTGGCGCACGGGGCGTGCTCTCAGCATGGTTGCTGGTGAGGTTGGCATGGTTCGTGCGCGTGGTCCAGTGGCTGGCAGCGTTCGAGCGGTGGACAGGGAGTGGCGGTGGGGTGTTGGCTTGCTCCCAGATATGCCGGCTAGGCTTGTTTCTCCTCCTAGCTTGCTGTCTCCACTGGGGTGGCATGGTTAGCTTAGCTGTTCACCATTGATGACAATGCCAAGCTTACAGTAGTGCTAGTGCTTAGTTTAGCTTGCTAGATGATCTACTGAGATGGTTGTGATCTAAAGAGGGGACAAGTTAGGCTCCAATCACTGCTTACTATAGTGTTTAGATTTTGTTTGATTTGTGTCAGCAACCTGTTTGATGAAATGGCCGCAAGAACTCAAGTTTTGAATTTTGAAAAGATTTTTGGTGGGTATGCTTGGTTGGTGCTGGTGAGTCTGCAGACGCTTGGGTTTTGAAAGTTGAGCTTGTTTGAGTGGTTTTTGAAAAAGTGGGATCTTCCCATATGATATAGATTCAATTTTGAATTGCCATTTAAACTATGCATTTGAAAGTTTCTGGATGATCACAAAGTGGGCCTTGATACTTTGTTATGAGTACATTCAAGGGGTGCAAGGATCCAGAAAAGTTTCTGTTAGGTTTTGAAAGTTTGAGACAGCCAAAGTAGGCATGGGAGTTAAATTGGTCAAAATGACCATTCCCTTAATATATTTGTTTTGATTGACTTGTCTTTATGAAAAGTGTGGGAAATGTTTTAGATGATGTTTATTTCACCTAAGAAACATTCTACAAGCAATGAAACAAACAAACAAGGTGGTTCAAAAGAATTTCAAAATCCATGCATACACATATGCATGCCTTCATAATTTTATTTAGCAAAGTTTTTTTTGTTAACTCTATATTTTGATGATTAGTGTTTGATGATCCAAGCTTAGTATTTTTGGGATGTTACAAACCTTCCCCCCTTAAACAAAATCTCGTCCCGAGATTTGAAAAAGGACAAAGAGATTACCTAGGATTTGAAGAGATCGGGAAATTCCGTCCTGATGTGATCTTCGCGCTCCCAGGTAGCTTCCTCTTCTGTGTGGTTGCTCCACTGAATCTTGAGAAACTTGATGCTTCGGGTTCGGGTAGTTCGAAAAGATTCTTCCAAAATGCGGATGGGTACTTCGGCGTAGGTCAGGTCATCTTTGATCTCTATAGTCCGGTGGTCGATATTTTTGAACACTTCCGTCTTCTCTAGAACTTCGAGACACTTGCGAAGTAACGAGATATGGAACACGTTGTGGATGGCTGACATTTCTTCGGGTAGTTCCAATTGATATGACACTTCTCCTCGACGGTTCAGAATCTTGAAAGGTCTGATATATCTGGGGGCTAACTTTCCTTTGTGTTGGAAACGCTGCATTCCCTTCAATGGCGACACTTTCAGATAAACAAAATCTCCTATGTTGAAGGCGAGGTCTCAACGTCTCTTGTCGGCGTAACTCTTCTGTCTGGATTGGGCGGTCTTGAGGTGCTCACGAATCTTGTGAACCTTCTCTTCTGCTTCTCGTAGGATGTCGGGTCTGAAAATCTGACTCTCTCCTACTTCCGACCAGTTCAAAGGGTTGCGACACTTTCTTCCGTACATGAACTCAAATGGGGCCATTTGCAAACTGGCTTGGTAACTGTTGTTGTATGAAAATTCTGCAAAAGGCAGACAGTCTTCCCACTTGGATCCATAGTCTAACACACATGCTCTCAGCATATCTTCGAGTATTTGATTTACTCGCTCCGTTTGTCCATCGGTCTGAGGGTGATACGCGGTACTGAAATCAAGACGGGTTCCTAAACCTTCTTGAACTTTCTTCTAGAATCTCGAGGTAAACTGAGTTCCTCGATCCGATACAATGTTCTTGGGGACTCCATGCAAACTAACGATTCTAGCGATGTACAACTCCGCTAGCTTCGAACTCTGATAGGTGGTTTTGACGGGCAAGAAATGAGCGACTTTAGACAATCTGTCCACTATGACCCAAATAGAGTCATTTCCCCTACTAGAAGTAGGCAGTCCATTGATAAAGTCCCTTCCTACAGAATCCCATTTCCATTCCAGAATCTGCAATGGTTGCAACAATCCAGCGGGTCTTTGATGTCCTGCCTTGACTCCCTAACATATATCACACTTGGCGATATAGCTTCCGATTTCTCGCTTCATATTATGCCACCAAATTGCTCTTTCAAATCTTGATACATCTTAGTTCCTCCGGGATGGATAGAATAAAGAGTATCATGAGCCTCCTTCAAAATAACTTCTTTCAACTCAGAATCTGCTGGTACACAAAGGCGTCCTTTGTACCACAGAACTCCTTCTTCGTCTTCGGTGAATCCGGGTACTTTGCCTGTACCGATACAATGCTTGATTCCGTCGATACTAGCATTTCCTTTCTGCGCCTCTTTGATCTGGCTGATCAAAGTGGGCTGAAGTTCTATACTAGCCAAAAATCCTTCACTTACTAATTCCATTCGAAAATCTTCCATCTCTTTGTGCAAACTTGGTTGCTCCTTGAAAATCATGGAGTTCAAGCGGCACGACAATCTGCTAAGGGCATCGGCTGCCACATTGGCTTTACCAGGGTGATAGTGGATGTCCAGATCGTAATCCTTGATTAGCTCAATCCATCTCCTCTGTCTCATATTCAGCTCCTTCTGAGTGAATATATACTTCAGACTCTTGTGATCCATATAAATCTCACAACAATTTCCCATTAGGTAATGTCTCCATGTTTTCAGGGCTAGAACTACGGCTGCGAGTTCGAGGTCATGGGTTGGGTTATTTTCCTCATGTTGTTTCAATTGTCGAGATAGATAGGATATAACTTTGCCTTCTTGCATTAGCACACATCCGAGACCGATCTTGGATGCGTCACAATACACATCGAAGGGCTTCGAGATATCCGGCATGATCAAGATTGGGGCTGAAATCAATCTCCTCTTGAGTTCTTCAAAACTCGCTTCACACTTGTCGGTCCATTCAAACTTCTTGTCCTTCTTCAGCAATTGGGTCATGGGTCTGGCAATACTCGAGAATCCTTCTACGAACTTGCGGTAATATCCCGCCAATCCGAGAAATGCACGAACTTGGGTTTGAGTGGTCGGGGCTTGCCAATCTTCTACATCTTTCACTTTGGCAGGGTCAACGGCAATTCCTCCGGCTGATACAATGTGACCGAGGAATCCTACCTCCTGTAACCAGAATTCACATTTGCTAAACTTGGCATACAACTTATGCTCTCTAAGGGTTCCAAGAATGGTCCTTAGGTGTAGCTCATGTTCTTCTTCTGATTTGGAATAAATCAGAATGTCATCAATGAAAACAACGACAAACTTATCCAGGAAGTCCATAAAAATCTTATTCATGAGATTCATGAAAAGCGGGGGCATTGGTTAATCCAAAAGACATGACTGTATACTCGTATAATCCATATCTGGTGGTAAAGGCAGTCTTTGGAATATCCTCTGCACGAATCTTGAGTTGATGATAACCAGTTCTAAGATCAATCTTAGAAAACACTTTGGCACCGGTCAACTGATCAAACAAATATTCTATCTTGGGCAAGGGGTACTTGTTCTTGATGGTGAAATCATTCAATTTCCGATAATCCGTACACAAACGGTTACCTCCATCTTTCTTGTCCACAAACAAGACAGGTGATCTCCAAGGTGACGCACTTGGTTGAATCAATCTGATTTCCAGCATGGCATCCAGTTGCTTCTTCAGTTCTTCTAACCCCGATGGGTTCATACTATAGGGTCTCTGGGCTATGGGTCCTGTTCCGGGGATTAGTTCGATGATAAACTCGATATCCCTATCTGGGGGCATACCGGGCAAAACATCTAGGAATACGTCGGGGTATTCATAGACTATCCGGACTTGGTCAATGGTAGGTTGGGCTATACTCTTATTGCACTTGAATTGACGAGGTAAGGTTTCAGATATATGCTCGACTGATATTCCGGCTGTACTGGTCATGGTGATGGCTTTCTTGGCACAGTCAATCAATCCTTTATGTTTGGACATCCAATCCATTCCTAGTACTACTTCCAGACCTTTAGTTCCGAGTACTATCAGATTAGCATAAAAATCTATGCCATGGATTCGGATAGGGACGGCTTTGCAAATTTGCCTAGCCTTGGTGGTTGATCCGGGAATTTGAAGAATCATAACATGCTTCAGTTTGGTTGGTTGAATTTTACTAGTGCATGCAAATTCTTCGGTGACAACTGAATGCGATGCACCAGAATCAAACAACACCCTTGCAAGTACCGAATTAATAGAAAACATACCCAACACGACGTCTGGCGCTTCCTGAGCTTCTTCAGCATGCATGAGAAAAAGACGGTTATTGCGGTTGAGTGAATTCCCTGGGGCAAACCTTCTTCCGGGCTGAACACGACGCTGCTACTGAGCTGGGACATTGGTATTGGGTGCTATAGCATTCTTCTTGTTGGGGCACTCGTTGGAATAGTGGCCTTTATTTCCACAGTCATAACAAGTCACTTGCGACTTGTCCTTAGCTGCGACAGGCACAGCATTGCTTCGAGTCCTCGGGGCAGTGTTTGTGTTGGTGGCAGCATTGTTGGTGTTGAACTTGGGTGGGGCACGGGTGAAATTGCTAGAGTTTCCGGGGTTGTTGTGATTTCCTCTGGGTCTAGGGTTTCCACAGTTGGGATAGGTGGGACGGGTCATCGGGGGTCTGTTGGTTCTTGAGGCAAATCCTGGAGATGGGTTGGGGCGATACTTTGGGGTCTGATGGGTTCCTGGATGATGCATCATATGACGCTTGTGGTTCTCATTGGTTTGGTTGATCTTTCCTTACATCTGAATGGCAGACTCAACAAGGGCTTCAATATCCGCAAAGGGGATATTGACTAACACTCTCTACATCTCGTCATGCAGACCATTCAGGAACCTCTCCTTCTTCTTGGCTTTGGTGTCTATCTCATCCGGGGCATACCTAGCTAATGACAAAAATTTGTCACGGTATTCCACTACAGTCATCCTTCCTTGCTTCAGCTCTCTGAACTCGTCTCTCATTCTCTTGATCGAACCCGGTGGCACATGGGTTCTGCTGAACTTGACCTTGAATTCCTCCCAGGTCATCATCTGGCCTCCGGTCATTGCACGAACACTGTTCCACCATGCCCTGGCATCTCCGGCTAGATAGTGGGTGGCGAAAAGAACTTTCTCATTAGCTTCCACTCCCGCGACTTCTAGGTTATTTTCCATGGTTTGCAGCCAATCATCGGCGTCTAGGGGCTCTTCTAACTTAGTGAAAACAGGTGGGTTGGTATTCTGGAAATTCTTGAGCTTAGATCCATGGTTGTCCTGATTTCCGTGGCCTTGGTTGTTGTGGGCCATCTTGGCTATCTGTTGCAGAGTGGCTAGGTTGGCTTGACGTTCCGCTCTTTCAGCTTCGCGGTCAGAAGTCAACATTTGCAGGATCTGCAACATCGGGTCCTGGGATGAACCACTTCCTCCGCGTGGCATCTGAAGATTGAGATAGATCATGAGATAAGAGGGAAATTTCTAAGGTTCTGGGACTTTTAAATGTTTTTAAAGTTCGACACAGATTTTTCCAGCAACTTGTTCTTCATTCATTCATTCACACGATACAACACACACCACAGCAAGGAAAAACAGATGGTTTTAAGAACCATTCTTGAATCTACGATACAGTGGGACCGAATACTACTCACTACGCTAGTGCTCAAGTGCTACTACTTCTCAGAATCTTTGGCTTCATCATCTTCATCATCATCGATGAAGGCGAAATCATCTTCATCGGTGAAGAAGTCCATGGCCTGATCCTCCAGAAAATCATCATCATCGCTGAGATATGAGTAGGGGTCTCCACGAAGATCTCCGGCATTCTCCCTTTCCTCCAACTGCATGTCTCTCTCGTGGATGGTCTCTTCCAAAGATGAGATGCGGTGGCGGAGACGGGCAATAATGCGCTCCTTCTTGTCGAGCTGACAGCGGCGAGACTTGCGATCCTTTGCTAGCATGGCGATGGTCTGGTCCTTCGTCTTTATGATGGCAGACTTGTGGTTGGAGTAGTCACGGAAGTTGTCTAACTCCTGCTGACGATCATACATCATGAAGCTAAGGTGGTCCAATTGAGTCTTCAGCTCGGGGTGGTATGGGGCTTCCAGTGGTTGTCCATTTGCATCACGCCTTGGGCAAAACTCAAAGCGAGTACCCTGGATCTGATTGATGCTCTGCCCACACAGACGGGAAATAGCTTCCTGCATGGCCCTGGCAAGTCCATCGAGCCAGTTGTTCGCTCTTAAGGTAAACTGAATTCCTTCCGCAGTGGGAGGTTCAATCTTTCCTCTGAGACTTGCAACAATTAGCCACTGCAGATCTTCTCCTCCTTGATCATTGAGCTGAGCTCCGAAGAACTCGGGGTGCGGACGCTCCAGAAGTTCCGAAAGCTGGTCCAAATCCCTTTCAAAGATAAGGTCTCCTCCATTCCCCAACTGATAAAACTTGCTCTACTTCACGTCCATCTATAAGAATAGAGGATGAGTAGATTAGCAGAGTGATCCAGTGTGTCAAAATTTTAGGTATTTTGCAAGAGTTTTTGAGGAACATGAATTTTCATGAAAGAATCAAAGAGATAAGAATGAGAATAAGTTTTTGTAAATATTTGTTTTCATTGGTTTTGAAACTAAGTTTTTGGTTCAAACGTCCAGTCTAACTAGGGTCTCCTATGGTCAGGATGGCTCTGATACCAACTTGTCAACACCCGGGTTTTATCCCAGATGCCTGTTATGCCATACATCGCAATCCCAGGATTACCATTTTTGCGAGACATAACAGAATTGGATACCACAGTACATCATCCATTACAACCGTACATAAGGTCTTACACAAATAAGGATCTCATGATCTAGTTCTTAATACAACATCAAGCAGCGGAATACGTAATAATAACGGTAGCGTCAGCGAAGCTCCATCTTCGGGGTCACAGGCAATGCTGACGATGGGAGATGATCCTAGTTGTTGTAACCTTCCTGGGGTCCATCTTCCAGGTACTCCTCTTCATGGTCTGGCCATGGGAATAGCCAGGGACAAAGCCAGGAGTACACTTTAAGTACTCGCAAACTAGTACTAGCAGGTAAAGGTTTTTTTTGGATAATAGGACACTAGGCTCTAGGGTTGTTTTGCAAAGGCCAGGTTTATCTCTACTACTTTTTATGAAAGCACTAATGCTAGTTGAAGTTTTATAACACCTAAAGGGGAACTTGTATTTCATATCACAACCCTGTTGTGGTCAAGTCAAAGTCTCACTTCATTTCACAAATCATTTTAAAAAGTCTGACGGGGGAACAGTATGGCCACTCCAACTGTCCATAACTACGGACGCGGCTATTCGAATAGTTTGACACTCTACAGAGATTGTACACTTTCACCACAACATTCGATACATCCATCAGGAACAAATCCTGAATTCACCATACTCAGTATGCGGATAATCAATCCTAACCTTTCAATTACATGCCCTAGTATAAGCACCTCTCCTGTGAGTTTGGCCTCCCAACCATGACCAACTGTCATCTTGGGTACTACACAGGTGGACAATCTTCACAAGGTAGCCTCAGCTCAGACCTTGGCCGTGAGGGAACTAATACTAAGGTATATAAGTTTCCAGTTAAGCCCTACCCAATCTTCGGGTATTGTGGTTGTACGATAAAATTGGAATGGTATCGCATCCAGACAACCATCAGTTTTATAAAGGGCTAAGGCTCATGCCTCAACATTTTCATCACCAAAATCATCCGGTGTTAGGAAACATATGTCCAAAACATTTCAATAGAATGATCCATCATTCCAAGGTTTCATAACCATTTTTCCACCAAGTATTCCCATCTAAAGTTGATCAAGTTTTATGCTTAGCACTAGCATCTACAAGTGGGGGTGAGTACTAATGAGGGGTGGTAAACTAGTGGAGTTTCAACTAAACTCAATCTCATGTCTTGGGATGACATCAAGATTATCTAGTTTAGGCCAAATTTTATGCTCTTTATGCAACCTTCACATATCTTTCTAGTATCTACCATTGACTTAGGTAAAATCTATGTAAGAGCTTTGATAAAGAAATAAAGTAAGAAGCTTGTAAGTAAAACTAGGATTGGTTTATCAAGTGGGTATGATAACATATGCTTAAGGCATATAGTTGGCATGATAACAAGCAAGTATTTGCTTGCATAAATGCAAGTATAAGCTTGGTTAGGTATAGTATCAGCTTGCAAGGTTACTGGCTTGCTAAAGTAGAGTATCTTGCAAGTGTTAGCTTGCACATTGGTCCACTTGGTTAATAAAGCTTGCCTTGTGCAGAGCAGTGGTTGAAGTTCTCCTCGGCTTCTTCTTCGTAGAATCCTCCTTCCTCCTCGTATCCTTGGTCGGTACTAGCGTCTATAAATAAATACGATGTACACAATCACCAAGCAATATTAACTACTTGCAATACACACACAAAGGTCCTATAGATGATCTAGCATCATCACTAACATTACAAGATTTGGGTTTGGTTTAATTCTTTTTATTTTTAGAAAAGTAATTTCTACTCATTAAAAAACTACTTAAGATTTAATATTCTCCAAACCAAACATGGGATCATGTTGACACATGTCATCACCACATATTTTAGTTCATGGGAATGTGATTTAAAATGGTGTCACAATTTAATAAGGTTTTACCCTTTTATTTTAATTAATTAGAATGGCTAGAAATGCCTATGTAGTATTCTTTTATTACTTGAGCAATATTTCTGTAAGTAACCCTATATATTTTTATATATTCTGAAAGGTATGGTTAAATGTGATTTTAGAGAGTTGGAATCAACTCAAAAGCTATTATGGTTTAACTTTGAAAAATGTTTGAATGCAGAAAAGCTTCTGCCTTGTTATTTTTACCAATGATGATATACATATCCAAATGTCTTGAATCCAACAGGCTTGGATTCAGCATTCACAGACCTTTCCAACAAAATTGGTTTCATTCAAATTGGTGCACTGAATCGACCTGGGTTGATTGTTGAAAATGGGTACTGAAGTGTGTTTGAATTAAAAAGAAAAAGGTTTAATTTGAATAACTGGGCTGCACGGAAAAAGTTACTGGGCCGGCCTGCTAAGCGCAGCGCTCCCGCGGGCTGTTTAAGTTTGTGTCCCCACTCGTCAGTGACACAGGGGGTACGAAGCGGTATGGGGAGCTGTGGGTCGTTCGATCTGATTCTAATCCAACGGCTGGGAGTCATCGTCGACGTTGAGCAACGCCGGCGAGACAGAAACCTAGTGCGGCAGGTGGGGGTCTCTGGGGGCTCACCGGGGTGCTGACGAGCGTCGGCGAGGTGGGCGAACGATGAAGTCGATGACGGCGAATCTCCTGGTACCGGTGGCTTCTCCTGGGGCGGCTCCAATCGCTGGCTCCCTTCTTCTCTAGAGGCGGTGGGCTCCGGTGAAATTCCGACGAGGTGGTGCTCGCCTTTCTCCGGGAACGGTGTGGCACGATGAGTAAGGAGAGGTAAGTAGAATGGTGTGAAGAATTCTACTGGGGGTGGCCTCTATTTATAGTCGAGCGAGGGGACCGACGGGGCGCATGGTGAGCTCGTCGGGGGCAGTGGTACAGACGGCTAACGGCATGGGCGTAGGTAGGGGACGATGCGATGCTCCCTAGCGATGCTCAACGACATGGTTTCGAGGCGTGGGGCGGTGCGGCTTGGTCGGAACGCGGTGGTGCTCTGCGCGTGCCCGACGGAGATTTTAATGGCGCACAACACGCGTGGTCCGCGCGGCGGCGAACGAGCGTGTCTGCGGGGTTGCTGGGACGGTGGTGATTAAGTATGCACGCGGCAAGGGCGGCGTGCGGTCTGTGGGCGTCGGTCGAGCGTGGCGCACGGTGCGTGCTCTCGGCATGGTTGCTGGTGAGTTTGGCATGGTTCGTGCGCGTGGTCCAGTGGCTGGCAGCGTTCGAGCGGTGGACAGGAGTGGCGGTGGGGTGTTGGCTTGCTCCCAGACATGCTGGCTAGGCTTGTTTCTCCTCCTAGCTTGATGTCTCCACTGGGGTGGCATGGTTAGCTTCGGCTATTCACCATTGATGATAATGCCAAGCTTACAACGGTGCTAGTGCTTAGTTTAGCTTGCTAGATGATCTACTGAGATGGTTGTGAGCTAAAGAGGGGACAAGTTAGGCTCCAATCACTGCTCACTATAGTGTTTAGATTTTGTTTGATTTGTGTGTGCAACCTGTTTGATGAAATGGCCGCAAGAACTCAAGTTTTGAATTTTGAAAAGATTTTTGGTAGGTGTGCTAGGTTGGTGCTGGTGAGTCTTCAGATGCTTGGGTTTTGAAAGTTGAGCTTGTTTGAGTGGTTTTTGAAAAGTGGGATCTTCCCATATGATATAGATTCAATTTTGAATTGCCATTTAAACTATGCATTTGAAAGTTTCTGGATGATCACAAAGTGGGCCTTGATACTTTGTGTTGAGTACATTCAAGGAGTGCAAGGATCCAGAAAAGTTTCTGTTAGGTTTTGAAAGTTTGAGACAGCCAAAGTAGGCATGGGAGTTAAATTGGTCAAAATGACCATTCCCTTAATATATTTGTTTTGATTTACTTGTCTTTATGAAAAGTGTGGGAAATGTTTTAGATGATGTTTATTTCACCTAAGAAACATTTTACAAGCAATGAAACAAACAAACAAGGTGGTTCAAAAGAATTTCAAAATCCATGCATACACATATGCATGCCTTCATAATTTTATTTAGCAAAGTTTTTTTTGTTAACTCTAAATATTGATGATTAGTGTTTGATGATCCAAGCTTAGTATTTTTGGGATGTTACAGAGGTTCAGGATCAAAGTTGTCGCTGAAGACGTCAAACCGACGGCTCCAGAAGTTGTCGCATACAAATTTGTGGCACAATGCGGAGTAATCATTAGGAACTTAATACCGATCACCATTCGAAATTGGAATAGGCCTGCTGATGCGGAAGAAGAGGGAACATGTTTATTTGTCCCTAACCACGCCAAAGATTTACTGTGGAAGAGGCTCATGGTTAATTCCAAACTACCGAAGATAGAGCTGGATCCAAATGCGGAGGATCCAGTTGAGGACGCCTTAGACCATGGGAGAGCCATGGAGGCTAAGGTCAGGTAGTGGGCTGTGAAGAAGATGACCCAGTGTTTCACCAACTGGAAGAAAAGATTGCACCTTGACTATGTCGTGAAAGAGAAGACTCCCGGTTTCAAGAATATTCAGTTTGAGAAGATAAAACCATTCTGGGATGAGTTTGTGAAATACAAGACATCAGAAAAAGCTAAGAAAATGTCTGCAACGAATAAGCTGAATGCTGCAAACAGGAAGTATCACCATGCTATGGGGCAAGGTGGCTACAGGGCTGGCATTCCTAAGTGGGAGAAACTTGAGAATGAACTGCGTGCTAAAAATATCACCCCAGAGATAGACGATTGGGTAGAACATGCAAGGAATTGGTTTTACGGGCATGGGGGCACGTTGGATCGGAAGGGAAGTGTATATATAACATACGACATAAAGAAGACCCCTTGCCAATCGAGAAGATGAGAAAAGCAGTAAAGGCTGTTAAAGATAGGGACTTCATTCCCGATAGAGAGAATGATGAGCTCACACTCGCCCTTGGAAATAAGGAACATGGTGGACGAACACGAGGCACAAGCGGATCTAAACCATGGAGGACTGGGTTTCCCGAAGAGAGGAAGAAATATCCTGATAGAAGCCGTCAGAGGAGAAAGGACAGGGCGGAAGTTGAAGCAGATATTCAGAAAGAGCGAATGCGTATAATTGAAGAACGAATAAAGCAACAACAAGATGAAATTAACGCACTTAAAGAGCAAAGTACTACCGGCCCATCTTAGCAGCACACTGCATTCGATGCTACCGGCCTATAGAATAATCAAAAAAGCAGTGTGGCTTCCATCGAGGTCCCGGGTGATGACAATCGCGATGACGATGGTGCACCGACGATGGCTCCTGTTGGCTACCCTGTGGATGATATCACAGAGATGACACACTGCGAGCTACATGTAAAAGTTGTGAACATATCAATGAAGGTGGCGGTCGGCTATGCCTTACCAATTGGACCCACACCAACTTACCACTGTCGTCCGGTTCCAGAGGGCTACGCTGTTATCGGGGTGGATGAAATCATGCCCACCTTTGAAGTTTTGGATCTTCACTACCCTACAGGTGAAGGGGATGTGACTGTACTGGGAGACGCAACAAACGTCACCATTCTATGGCCAAAGGAATGTATCGTGCTTTGAAATCACACGCCAAGGCCATCTTCGCCGCCGCCTCACCCGTCTCCAGCGAGGTCGTCACCGCCGCGGTAGCCGTCTTTGTCGCCTCACCTGGCTCCGTCGCCTCACCAATCTCTGGCGCAGCCATCGCCGCGGGATCCATCGCCGGTGCCTCAGGATAAAAAGCGTAAGCGTACCGCTACTCTGCGTCGTGGTAAGCGATCGCCGAAACGTAAACAAGAGCCTCTTCCAAAAGTACCAAAGGTTCCTCCCAAGAGAGCTTATGGCTGTACTGAAGAGGAGACTGCGGCGATCGTTGATGCGGAAATGACAGCGTTTTTCGCTAAGCTGAGGCGGCCGAAAGAGCCAGAGTTCCCCAGTACCAAAGAAGAAAAAGACAGAGTGTTGAAAATGCTAAAGACTCTTCCTCAACCCGATCCAAAGCTGTCATCAGACTATGAGCGTTCTATTCTCAAGTCACATGCGAGAAATCTGTTGCCAGCTCGGAGAACAAGCAAAACAATCTTGCGCCCCTCTCAAGGTGATTTCCCAAACCAATGTGGGGTCTAGCAAATATGGGGCCGAAGAGCAGTATGATCCAGAGGTAGTTGCACAATACGGAGAAGCTGTCGCTGCTCAAGGTATGAGTATTGCCCAGTACTTATCCCAGTTAGAGTACTTCCCCATGAGTGAAGTAGAATACAAATACCAGTACGGCAAACCTCTCGTCAAACCTGAGGAGGTAAATAATCTTCCAACAAAAATGCGAAGATTGCATAACTGGTACATGCATGCCACAAAGGCCGGGGCTAACTGGATAGTGCTGAGGGTTACAAAAAAGCATCATGGGAAAGAAAAGGATGACATGATATCCATTGAATTTGATGAACTATTTCAATTATTCAATCAAGACGCCTTGGACAAATCGATCATCAGTTCCTATTGTCTGTAAGTACTAATTTTGTAATTAATTTAGTCTCGAGCTATCTCACCTTGTTTATTGCATGTATATAATCATACTGTAATATGCAGAATGAAGATTTTCGAATGCAGCAGAGGACAAATCTATGACATTGGCTTCATTGACCCATATTGGGTTCATGAAGCTAATCTCAAAACAAGCCCCTAGGATACGGAGGATAATATAGTACACGCGTTATGGTTTCAAGAAACCAGAAGGGGAATACTTTTTCCTTACAACTTCGAGTGAGTGTTATTGTCTTGTATACACTTTCTATTTCGCTTACTCGATGTTAAGTATATAATTGATTAGTTATGCATTCGCAGCTTCCACTATATTCTGTTAATCATTCAACTTGACAAAGGGCATGTACTAGTCATGGACTCGAAACATAAACCCCTTGAGCAGAGGAAGGACATGCAGATGCTTCTCTAGCGGTAATTCTAATCATTACGACACTATATCGGCAACGTTCGTGAATTTTATGATATCAAGTAATTAATAACTTATTTTATTTGTTTTCTTCGCCGGGCAACGCTTGGAAATGGTTCACCAACAAGGCTAGGGGTGTTTGGAAAGGGGAGCTTACATTTCAAGCACTAGATGTAAGCACCACTAGCTATATCCGCGCATATCTTTGATTCTAGTTTTAATACAGTTATTATCATGCTTGATTATTATTTTGATTGAACTATGTTCTCGTAAAGTGCCTGACGCATGGACCAAGTAACAATCTATGTGGATACTATGTTTGCGAGTTCATCCGGCAGACGTGCGATGAGAAGGGCAGAAATTTAGAGCAACTCCACGTACGTAAAAAATTTCTATAGTTTTTAATTACAATCAAATTGTGTTTAGTTTCATTCATATAGGCTGACTCCTTTTTAAAATCAGATCGAACGTCTATGGGACGGTATTCTGCCAAAGGATCGCGTACGAGCAATTCAGGAGGAATTGGCGAGATTCTTGGATGCAGAAGTCCTAAACCCAAAAGGGGAATACTATTCGGCTGTGTATAGACAATAGGGATTGTAAAAAGAGCAAATTTTGTATGTAGTGCATGAACTCGATCCGTGTATCGAATGTAATATTGTCATGATGATCTTGTGTAATATAATGGTTCCTTCATTGATGAGTGAAAAACACTAAATAAACAATAAAACAACCTAAATGAATTCTCCGCCGCGGCACAAAAAGTGGCCAAAATGCTGCTGCGGCAACAAAAGTTGCCAAAATGAATTCTCTGCCGCGGCAGAGAAATGTGCCAAATCTCTGCTACGGCAGAAGGTTATTTGTCCCGGTTCGTGTTACGAACCGGGACGGTTGCTCCACCCCCCCTCGCCCTCTGCCGCCGCCACGTGTACCCCCATTTGTCCCGGTTGGTGGGCAACCGGGACTAAAGGTTGGGGCTTTAGTCCCGATTGCCCCGTCCCGGTTGGGTAACCGGGACTAATGCCCCTGACCAACCGGGACCAATGGGGAGTTCTGCACTAGTGCCGTATGTCGGTTCCTGTTTTTGGAGGAGATGAAGAGTGGGGAGCGAATCCATCAATTTGCCGCTAAATGAAAGTGTAGTAGTAGATGAGGAGGGAGGGAGTAATGGAGGGAGAAAATGAAAGGAGAGCCTCGGCGAGTCAGAGCGGAGAAGACCAAAGGTTTATAGAAGAGATATTTTTTGTAGAGAAAAATAGAAAAAACAAAGAGGTGATGTAAGCGGCTGACTTTTTTAGAGAAAAATAGAAAAAACAAAGAGGCGATGTAAGCGGCTGACGTGGATGATGATAGGTTTGGTTATTAGAAATTTTTAAAAAATAGCAGTTATTTGATGAGGTGGCAACTTGGTGATGTGGCATAGCTGCATGTTTAGAGAAATAGGTTAGTGGGGTTGATCTTCTTAGTTATATAGGATATAGGATAAGAAGCTTGAAAACTCAAGGAACTTGGGAATCGTGAGTAATAGTATGGTCGTCCACTCTGTCTGAAACTAGAGTGTTGCATTTTGAGTCATAGACTTCGTACATTCTTTATAGACAAAACAGTCATGTCACATGGAAAATTATCATAAACTTTTTCCTGATATTTGGGAACTCTTGCTAGCAAAACGGATTAGTACAAAAAGATGCACCCAATATAGCAGATGTTGGAACTCTATCCTAAATAAACATATGATGTTGATAAGGGCATGGCATTCATCGTTTAGTTTGAGTTGAAACTAGAGAATAATTAATAAGAGAACACCACACAAAAAATATTGTACTTTTATTTTGAATGTTTACAAAACCATGTCCACTTTGTCAGGACGAAGATACACAGCTAGAACTTGCATATTTCAGAACATTCGGTGTCTTTTGATGTACTAAATTCCTGGTTAGCTTCAAAAGTTTTTTGAAATTTTTTAAGAGCAATCTATCGAGCTTACTTGTAGTAAAAATTTGGCATGGTCGGTGGGAGTACAGTTTATATATAAGACCTCAAATAATAAAAAATTACATAGAGGTCCAAACATTTAGCACAAATGCCCCTAAAATTAAGCAAATAAAAATAGTTTTGTCTGCTCCTTCCCAGTGAGCAGTTGAGCCATACCGTACTTCTCTACTTACTTGCTTCGCAAAAAAAACGCTCTTCAACTTTGAACCAGCGTGCTACAGGTCGCGCAGGGTGTGAAATAGAAGGACAAGACAAGAAAAATGCACGTGCGCAGCGTCACATATTAGACGAGGGAGAGAACAACCGACAGGGGTGTAGGGATGCTGATGAGGAAGTGAAGGAGAGAGAAAACATAATTTGTTTTACCCATCATCGTACGTCTGTACTCTATACCTCGTGTCAGGAACCCATTGTAGCTTTGCTCTGACATCGCACATCCTTCAAATCATAATCTTTGCTGATCTCGCGCTGCCTCCTGTGTGCTCTCTGTCTCTTCTAGCTCCCAGATTTTTTTTCAATAGGGTAAACTCCTAGTGGCAATATTGTTTTTATAGGAAAATAGTAATAGAAATATTGTTCACCATGCCAAGAGGCACTCATGTACTTATACCAATTATGGTAACTCCACCACGCCAAATTCTTACATAGCTAAGAACTAGAATTTTTTATAAACTCTTGGTAGTTTTGCTGCACTGAATTCCTAGTTAGCTTAGAAAGGTTTTTGGAAAATTTTAAGATCAATCTATCGTATTTACTGGTACTCCATAAAACAATCCCTTGTGCACCACTATCTTTTGAATAACCATCCCTACGGATGTTTGGGAAGGAAGTGAAAATTTCAAAACCGGGAAACTTTGAACTTCTAAGCAGTAGTAGGAGTACTAATTTTTACTTTCAAGCCCCAAAATGGTTCCTTCTTATGCACACCAATGCAGGAGCCATTTGAGCGAGATACTCACACGGAGCCGCCAACACAAGGAGGGTCCACACACGTGAGCAGCGCCAAGTTTTGGACGAGGGAGAGATGAGCCGGCCGAGGTATGGGATGGTGAGGAAGTGAAGGAGAGAGAAAACACAATTTGTTTTGCGTGAATATATAATAGTACTACTACTATTCCATACTAGTAGTACTAGTAGTTCACTGTACCCTGTACCCCATGTCAGGAAGCCATCACTGTACCGCCTTCAACTCCTCCTCTTCCTGTTTAAAAGGAAACTCCTCTTCGCTTATCTCTCGAGCTGCCTCTTCTTTCCTAAGAGTCTCACTTCTCATTCTTTCTTTTTCATACAGATACATATTCTTCCTACTTGCTTACAGAAAATACACTCCTGTCCCCTAAAAAATGATTTTTTTTCTTTTCCTAATGGTTGGGAACTCCCAATGGAAACACTATTTACCATGCCAAGATTCACCCATATGCTCCCAAATATGGCAACATCACGCACCGGGTGAGGAGAATTTTAATATGCTGCCTAAAATTTCAGACGCCAAGGCAACGCGGGGTCCGAGTTGCATGCAATCTTGCAGAAAGGCTGTAGTAGCTTTGCCAATTGTCGAGAGGGGCCAAATGGGGGTAAATACAAATCTAACAACCAAACGATCATTTGAACCAGTCAAAAAACAATTGAAATCAAATCCCGCCGTTAGGTAAACTCTTCTTTCCCCATCCTGTCAATATTTCCCGTTATCCTTGGTGGTCGTGGACTGGTTTACCCCTGCGAGGACTAGATTTTCTTCTCTCATCTGCTCTTCTCCCCTATTATTCCCCTTTCCATTACCTTGCTTAGCTCCGGCTACTGGTCTCCAGATCGGAGGTCGCCGTTTCTCTCCTTGCTTCCCAGCCATGGCCGGTTGTCGGGGGGATAACCCCTGGGTAGGCAAAGCCAGGCCCAAGTAGGCCGGCTCTAGAAGGCACAGGCCGCATGGCCATCAAGCAGGACAACTCCAGCCGCTTGGCTAATACTGCCCGGCTAGGCTTAAAGCTTTCCAGGCTGACCCATCTAGTTCGGTAGACAGAAGAACCGACTGGGGGGACTTCTCCACCCGGCTTACCTAGAATTCGATGAAGAGCGCAGAGGGGGAGGTGCTCCTTGCGGGGTATGCCTCTGGCTTCCTTTATCATCAGATAGGCTGGTGTGCCATCACGACCAGCGCTACCCGACGAGGATAAAGAAAAGTGGTCGGCTGACCGCCAAAGCAGTCTAAGTGACCATTAAAGCGACGGTGACGCCCCAAAGGAAGCCCGGGTGATCGCTAAAGAAGAGGATGACGCTAAAAGAAGGGAAGACTGGGTCCTGGCCCACCGGCTGGACCCTACAGCCGGCCCTGCCCTGTAAACCCATATCCAAACAGTAAACCCTAGAGCCCAAATTGTAATCTGCCCCCCAGACCAGTATATAAGGGCGGGCAGAGCTGGGTTTCTAGGTAATTAAGATCCATGGTAGCAAGAGCTAGCCTCTAGTTTCATCTTCTTGTAGCTCTCGATAGTAGCTAAGGAAACAGCTCAAGGAGCATCTGTACTAGGCACTCTCCCCAACATAATTCATCTTGCAAGAGTATGGGAGTTACCTCGCCGAGAGGGTCCCGAACCTGGTTACGTCGCTGTGTTTGCAGTTCACCGTGCCCAACCCATTGCGTGAGCCACCGATTACATCCGAGTGTCCCTCTTTTGCCATCCCCGATGGCACTGCCGTGTTCCACACCACGAAAGTTTCCGCCCACTGTGCGGCACAACGCTTCGGCTAGGATCATCTTCCGCACGAGACTTCTGCTCATCGCCGGTGAGCGGGTGGCCTCTGGTCTCGTCCTCGCACTTGGCGCTTTTGACTGCGTCGTCGACAATGCCGCGTGCTTCCGCGTGAACACCTTCCCCGCCAACGGCTCCATCATGCACTTCGGGGACCACCGTGTCTACGTCGCCACCATCGCCGAGGTTTTCCCCAGCACGGTCACCACCATCACCGATGTGCATCTCAGCCACCTCGCTCGCGGCCCGACCGCGATGAACGGTTGCATCGAGGTCATGGTGATGAACGCCCGCGAAAACCACCGCCCACCTCAGGAGCTCCGAGCGGGAGGAGAGGGATCCACACTCGAGCATGAGTAGGATCCGCTCACCGCCTCCATCCAGCACCTTCGCGCTCTAGTCGTTGTCGAGGCGGACCCGGCGGCCGCTGCGAACGCACTTGAGGCCACGCGCCAGAAGCTCCTGGAGGAATCCACCAAGGTCGCCGCTAAACAGCGCCGACTGAACGCCACCGTGCACGAGTACAACGCTGCCCACGACTTCTCTAGGCAAGTCCAACACCGAGGGCGCGACCTCGCGTCGGAGATGGACCACGCCGCCGACTCGTGCGCAGGCGTGGCACAGCCAGTTTACAGCACTCCCGCCAAAAACATGAGAGCGGCCGAAGTGGCGGCCGGAGAGCTGAAACACCTCGAGGTAGAAGAGCTCCGTCGCCAGCAGGAGAGCGTCCAGCTCCTTGTCGCCACCGCCAACAAACAGCTGGCCGAAGGTACCCCCAGCCAGGCAGGCAACACCCGGGGAGATAGTCCTCCGCAAAGGCACGGACCAGACGGCGCACAGAGGAAGCAACCACCAGCAGGCGTCCTTTCTAGGAGGAGCCGAGCAGAACAACCGTCTGCGTGGCGAATCTGGCAATCGTGGCCGCCCTAACCGCGACGCCCCTGCCTCTAGCGTGAGCCGCGCGCCGGCTGCAGGAGCTTCCCAAGGGAAGAAAGGATGCGCCCCGGAGGAAGGAGCTGGCTCAAACAAGGACCCGCCCGCGTCGTGCCTAAACGGCCAACTCGACCCCCGAGAACCAGCCGACGCGCGCGAGAACATCAACCTCTTGGTGCAGTCACGCACGCTGGAGGAAGAAATCCCGGCTGGACAAAAAGGTTTCGGCCCGTGCATCCGGAACGAGCCGTTTCCGAAGGGTTTTTCGCTTCCAAGGGACATGCCAAAATACAACGACACGGTCAAGCCTGAGGATTGGCTGGTGGACTACATCACCACTGTGGGAATCGCCAATGGAAACCTCCGCCTGGCCGTCCTCTACGTCCCCCTCATGCTCGTCGACTCGGCAAGAACATGGCTCAACAGCCTCCCTGACAACAGCATCAACGCCTGGCTAGACTTCAAAGAAGTGTTCATTCGCAACTTCACCAGAACATACAAGCGTCCGGGTCGACCTCGCGAGCTTGCCCTCTGCCTGCAAGGAAAAGACGAGTCCGACCGTGCGTACCTCACCGGGTGGACCAGCATGCACAACTCGTGTGAGGGGCTGCGCGAACACAAGGCAATCGAATTCTTCACCAATGGTTGCCAAGACGGCACCATGTTGAAGCATAAGCTCAGCCAGGCAGACCCGCCAACCATGGCCGAGGACATGGCCATCGCGGACAAGTACGCCACTATTGGTGCAACTATGAAGAAGCCCATCGTGGTGGATGACCAAGGACAAAATGTAATAGACGAGCAGGCGGAGCACCGCTAGCCGGGTGACCATCACTCCAGGCGACACGGCCATGACAACCGCCATGGAAAGTGGAAAGATGACCAACCTAACATCCGGTACGGCGCCAAGCAAGTATCCGCGGTGTAACGAGGACCCGGCTGCGGGCGACAGCTGGAGACAGAGGCCAGATGACAGGCTGCCATGGCCCAACTACACCATGGAGTCCATGCTCGTTGGGCCGTGCAAGTTCCACAGCGGCGGCAGCAAGCCCGCGAACCACACGACGCGCCAGTGTAGCTTGACGAAGAAGATGGCTAAGGCCGGCGGTCTCCCACCACCACCTCCACCGCCAGCCGAAGGCCCGCCAGACAACATGGAGCCGCGAGGATGATGAATATGGTTACCCGCGCCAAGTGGGCAACTACCACATTTTCCTTGCGGAGACGGAGACCAAGCACACCAAAAGGAGGCGCGAGGCGGAGGTGAACGCAATCGTTCCCCCTGTTCCCCAATACCTACATTGGTCGGACCAAGAAATCACCTGGAGCAAAGAAGACCAGCCGGCCGTGCTGTCAAGCCCTGGCAGTTATGCATTGGTCCTCGACCCCATCATCGTCTCCAAGAAGCACTCATGTCGTTTCTCTTGCGTGATCATCGACGGAGGCAACAACATCAACCTCCTGTACCGCAGCAGCCTTGAGCGGCTCGGCATCAGTGAGTCCCAGCTACAGCCCTCAAGCACTTTGTTTCACAGGGCACTACCAGGCCCATCGCACTCGCCAATCGTCAAGATCCGACTGGACGTCATCTTCGGCAATGAGAACAACATTCGTCACGAGCCGATCTAGTTCGAGGTGGTGAACCTCTCCAGCGCCTACCACGCCATACTAGGGCGCCCATCCCTCACCAAATTCATGGGAGTGCCGCACTACATGTACCTCAAAATGAAGATGCCAGGCCCGAAAGGAGTGATCACCGTCAACGGCTGCTACAAGCGTTCGATCGAGTGCACCACAGATGACCCCAAGCTAGCCGAGGCAATGATCATCGCAGAGGAGAAGCGCGTCATAATGCAGAACGTGGCATCCCTACAGGCGGATATGCCGGCTGGAGAGCCCAAGCCAGCTGGATAATCACAGTTCAAGCCATCAAAGGGCACAAGGAAGATCCTGTTGAACGAGGAGGACCCAAGCAAGTTCGTCCTGGTCAGAGATGGCCTGGATAGCAAATAAGAAAGCGCTCTCGTCGACTTCCTCCGTGAGAATCGGGACATTATGGCATGGTGCCCCAAAGACATGCCAGGTGTCCCGAGGGAACTCGCCGAGCACTCTCTCCATGTTCGACCGGATGTGAAGCCGGTCAAACAATCTTTATGCTGCTTCGCAAAAGAAAAAAAAAGAACCATTGGTGAGGAGATCACACGGCTGCTCGTAGCCATCTTCATCATAATGTTTTCCACCCTGAATGGCTAGCCAACCCGGTGCTAGTACCGAAGAAGAACAAGACATGGCGCATGTGTGTCGATTACACCAGCCTCAACAAGGCATGCCCCGAGGATCCTTTCGCTTTGTCGCGGATAGATCAGGTCATCGATTCCACTGTAGGATGTGATTTGTTGTCTTTTCTGGATGCTTACTCAGGCTATCACCAGATTAAGCTCAATGTAACCGATTAAATAAAGACATCATTCATAACCACGTATGGGGCTTACTGCTACACCACCATACCCTTTGGTCTGAAGAACACAAGAGCGACTGTAGCATCCCAATTGTCTAACAATTGTAATGCTACTTGGTCTAGTAATATAATGGCTACTTCATATATATAATTGTTGCATCATAATTATATCATGCTCATGCCATCATGCCACCTTGCATTTGAGCATCATATAAAACCCTTTTCAATTTGGATCTCCTCTCATATGCATCATTAATTGTATTTGCCTCTTGATATTGTATTTGGTTATTGATATATTGTTTAAATGCCCAAGTTGAGTTGGGGGCATATCTTTTATTCAACTCCACTACCCTTTCTTTCACCACCTTATAATTCCACCATCCCTTTATCCATGAGCTTGTTTCTCTTTTTCTTTTGATTTTATTCTAGCTCATGGGAGATAGGATGGATCTACTTCTACAAATTCTTTTGCTTGGCTTGTATTCCACTTTTGTGAATGCATAAGAATAATGCCATGTTAATATTATTGTTTTCACAAGAATAAACATGGCATTAAGTATTTTGCATGGGCCATGCAAGCACCACCACATTCTAGTCCTTTGGGATTTTATATGAATTTTTGAGTGGTGTATATCTCTTGGATCTCTCCCTTCTCTCTCAAATCTGTCACCTTGTTTGGTTTATTTCTTTTTGCCTTGTTCTCTTTAAGCTTTTCACACATGTGTATGCCATGCAACCATCTCCACCTTTTGTCCTCCTTTGTTTTTATTTGATCTTTTGAGTGAATCTTCCATCTCCCTCTCTACCACTCTTTTGGCTTGATCTAGTCATGACCATGCATTCTTATCCCTCCCCTCTAAACCTAAACCTATCTACCATACCACCCCTCTCTAGCTACCTAGCTAACCCGAGCCACCCCTCTCTAGCTAACCCTAAGACCCTCTCTCTCGGCCTCTCTCCCTTCCTCTATGCCATGCTGACCCCACCTGGTCACCCTCTCTCCCCAGCCCTAACCCGAGCCACTCCACCCTACCCTAGCTATCTACCCCCTCCATCCAACCCTAGCTCCATGCCACCCCCTCCCTCTCTCTCTCTCTATCCCTGCCAGGCCGACCCCACACCCGAGCCAGCCACCTTGGCCTCGCCCTGACCCCACCTGGCAGCCTCCACCACCCTACCCTGCCCCTGCCGGCCAGCCCGAGCACGTGCTCGAGGAGAAAAAGGTGGCGACCGAGCCACCCTATCTACCCCGTGCCACACGCTACCTCGCCTCTATCCCTCGCTTTACCCTCCGCCCCACGAATCCTCTGCCTCTCCCAGATCCGCCCAGCGCCCTTCCCTCCTCCCCTTCTTCTGCACCGTCGGCCACCAGCAGCCGACGCCGCCGCCGCCAGCACATCGTCGCCCTCGTCGATCCGGCCGTCAAGCTCGTCGTGGAAGAGGCCGAGTGGATCGAGGACATCCCTCTGCTCCACCCTGCACACGCCGACGCGAAGGAGGAGCTCCACTTCCGCCACAGTACCGAGACGCCCCGACGAAACCCTAGCCCGCCGTTCGTCTGCCTCGTCGACGATCCTCTGCGCTTCGGCCCGATCCAACTCCACCGCCCTCCCCACTGTGAGCCAACCGTCCCCGCTGACACCCTCTCTTTCTTAGTCGCGTCCTAGTCTCGCCGGACCCCAGGACGAACGCCCTCTGGGCGTGTCTGCGCCTGCACGACCCCATGACGCCCCACATTAGCTAGCCGCGTTACTCCCTCCTGTCACCAACCACAGCCTACCGCAGTGGCTACCGCCGCCGAGCGCGAGCCCCAGGTCCCCGGATCGAATCCCCGCGCGCCGCGCCCTGCGTCGGTCGCTCACCGACCTGTCCGCGCGTTCGCAGAGAAGAGGAACAGTGGGGCCGTGGCCGTCTTTCAGAAAACCCCCCAAACTTTTTATTTCCTAAACCCGCAGACCAGCCTACCCCACCTGTCAGCCACCCCGCCGTTCTTGCAGAAAAGTCCCTCTGTTCCTCTGGCCGTAACCCGCGCTCCTGCTCGGCCCCGCCTGGCAGTCTCTACGCGCTCGTTCGCTGGCACGTGGGCCTCCAGTTGCTGGCCCACCCGTCAATCGCAGAGGCTGGCTAAGCCGAGGTGAGAAAAGGAATTCCTGAGCGCGTGGCCCAGTCCGTTTGGTCCCACTCGTCAGCGACTGGGGCTAGCTCGGTCTGAGTAATAAAAGTTTCTCCTGTTGTCTATTTTAATTAAACCTTTTCAAATTTGTTTTAAATTCAAATTTAAATCTGTTTTCAAATATCTTTTAAAATATAATTCCAAATTAAACGTGTAATATATGTTTTGAAATCAGAAAAATGTGAGGATTTCAAATATGCCCTTCAAAATATACTTTGAACATTTAAAATTTCGAGTTGATTAAAATTACAAATAAAATGCCCTTTGCCTTAATTAATTAATAACTTTTGTTTTATAACTCCAAATTTGACAAATGATATGTCTAAATCGATCAGCGCGACGAGACCTTTCTGTTTATGCATTCCATGTTCTGAATTGCAGCATGCATCATATAAATATAAAGTATACAGCAACTTATTTGAGGATAAAAGGTGATTAAAACTCCATAAAATGCTTAATTCTTGTATTCCACACCTCACCCATGCCATGCTACATTATTTCCATGAAAATTGTGCATCATTCATCATGGCATGATTGTTTGCTTGTTGCATTTTATTCATATGCTTGTGCACTTTATTTATGTTGGCCCTTGTTTGTTTGGTTCTTCTTCGAATAGACGCTGAGCAGGGGATATATCAAGAAACCCAGGAGCACTACCCAGATCCTTCTCTCGCTTCAACTGAGCTGCCAGGCAAGCACTACCACATGCTTGCATACATATAGTACCTATTGCCTCTATCTTATTCTTGCATCATTGAGTCGCGATTGCATTAATCTGAATCCCAAGTACTGCATAGCCTTTACTTTTAAACCCCACCGAAGCTTGTTCCTCCATCCCATGAGCCATTACTACAGGAGTTGTTTGAGCCATACGGGTCATAGAACAGCATGTGTAGGGTATGTGAGTGTCTGATGGATAACGAGGTACCTAAACAACTTAACCTGAGTAGTAATGCGATAACTAATGACAGTGGCACCGTTGAGCAATATCTGCTATTTGGTTTTTCATGCTCACTTGTGTCCCGTAGGACCCCGAGTACTTGATTCCTGTTCCTTGAATATTCGCGCTATCCACATCCGGGAGGCTTATGAACCCCCCTGAGCCAGAGCTTGATTCATTCTTATTTCTTGGGGCCACAAAGTAGTTTGGGGCTTTATTACTATCCTGTACTTATGCCATGCTTTACTGCTTTATTTACGATTGTGCGAGGAGCACCTGTACTGTTTAGGGCCGTGACACGTTTTCGCTGTATCGACAAGCCCAGTCACACTTTCGGGTTCCCAGTCGTTTACAGCCGTCCACACAAACCTTGAGTCCGTCTCGGAGCCGGCCAACTTCGTTGCGGGTAGCTTAATGGGGTGGCCCCCTAAAATATTTCTGAATCCTGTGATCGCTTTGTCGTGAATGCCTCGTTGGGTTTTGAATTGGTTTTTCCGAGGTTGATCGAGTGTGTGTTGCTATTTGTGCACCCCTGCAGGGTAAAACTTTCTGAAAGCCGTGTCCGCGGTTATGGACAACTTGGAGCACAGTTTCTCGATCATAGACAAGTATAACTAAAGTACCGCTTTTAATTTGACTAAGTACCTGACAGTAACTAGTGCAACACTCATGGAATGGATAATAAAACTGCCAACGGATGGGGGTTGTTCGTCTGCTTCCTCGTTGGTAAGCGAGGAGGAGGATGGATCTGTTAATATTACTGCTATAACTGTTGTTATTAATTCACGGACATCTGTCTATCTTTGGTTAGGAGGATGGTTAGCGAGTATCTATAGAATTGCTAGGGATTATATTTTGCTGCAATTGCGTCACCCCAGGTTGTGTCCCCTTTAGAGGCATAAAGACTTGCTGAGTACCCCTAGGGTCTCACACGATAAATTGTTTGATTCAGATGAACAGGTACACTCACAAGATGGATACTGGGTGGAGGAGACGGACGATGTGGGCAACGATCATTCGGTGTAGAGATTCCGGGAACGGGGATCCGTGAGATCTGTGGGCGGGATGTGTTTATTTATGGGGCATCTTATGCCGAATTGCTTCTTATCCGTACTCGGATCTTGTTTTCCGCTTCCGCCTGATACTCTGATGTTTGATGTATGAGGAGATATCCTAAACTATTATATCTATCTAGGATATTTGGATCTTGCCGTATGGCGTTGCAATATTTCTATTTCTTTTAGATGGAATGGCTCTGAGGACTGTTGTATGGTGGCTTGCATACATACTCATTTGTGTATGTAGTTGATCCCTTCGCCTGCCGATTACGCCGCTCGTTATTGTCCCGATGTTTGGAAATGGTTAGGACGGCCGAAAGGTCTACCTGTGAGTGGCATTTGGGCCCCACCGTACTATTTTAACCATTTCCGCTCATCCAGGCTTGTAACTAAGAGCGTAATTCACCGAGGTAGTTACAGCGACCTACCAGCGCTGCATGCAGAAATGCTTGTAGACACAAATCGGTAGAAACATGCACGCCTGCGTTGACGACGTCGTCATCAAGACCAAGGAGGGGCACACGCTGCTCGAGGACCTGAAGGAAACGTTTGACAACCTCCGCCATTTCTAGATCAAGCTGAACCCGGAGAAGTGCGTCTTCAGCGTCCCAGCCGGTAAGCTCCTCGGTTTCCTCGTCTCAGAGCGAGGGATCGAGGCGAACCCGGAGAAGATCTGAGCCATCGAGCGCACGGAGCTACCACAGAGCCTGCGTGACATGCATAAGTTCACCGGGTGCCTGGCTTCCCTTAGCCGGTTCATCAGCCGGCTAGGTGAGAAGGCCCTCCCCCTGTACCAACTCATGAAGAAGACGGTCAAGTTCGTCTGGACAGCTCAGGCAGACGAAGCTTTCCGGGACCTCAAGCGCATGCTCACCTCACCTCCTATCTTGGTGACGCCGGTCACAAAGGAGCCAATGCTGATGTACATCGCGGCTACGAACAGGGTCGTCAGCGTGGTACTGGTGGTGGAAAGGCCAGAAGAGGGGAAGACCAAGCCGGTCCAGTGCCCCGTGTACTACTTGAGTGAGGTGTTGTCACTCTCCAAGAAGAACTACCCCCCACTACCAGAAGCTGGTATATGGCGTGTAAATGGCCGCCAAGAAGCATAAGAACTACTTCCAAGAACATTCCATCCGGGTGGTGGCGTTGGCTCCGCTCGTAGAGATAATTGGAAATAAGGATGCCACCAGACGTGTGGCGAAGTGGGCCATAGAGCTCGCTGTGCACAACATTCAGTACGATCAAAGGACGGCAATCAAATCCCAGACGCTGGCCGACTTCATCGTCTATTGGGCAGAGACACAGTACATGCCACCAGTCCCTGACTCAACATACTGGAAGCTGCACTTCGAAGGCTCCAAGATGCGAGGAGGACTCGGAGCCGGAATTGTAATAACCTCGCCTAAGGGCGACCGGCTGGAGTATGTCCTCCAGATCCACTTCAAGGCATCCAACAACGTCGCCGAGTACGAAGAACTTATCCACGGGCTCAAGAAGGCTAAGAAGATAGGAATTCAGAGAGTACTCAATTTCAGAGACTCGGGCAAATGGGATGGAAGGGACGCCAACATGGCCCTCTACCGTTTCTTCGTCTAGCAGATGTGCACCTGTTTCAAAGGGTGCGAGTTCCACCACATACCCAGGGCCAACAACGAAGCCGCTGATGCCCTGGCTAGAGTTGGCTCAACAAGACTGGCCATACCGCCTGGAGTCTCCCTCGAGCACCTGCACAAGCCCTCCATCACCCCGTCACCGGAATCCGATTCCATAGTATTCAACGCAGACCTAGGAATGGCCAGGGCGGCGCACCCGCGGACTGCTCCACCGCACCCGGGGACTGCCTCGCTGCACCTGGGGACTAATCCACCACACCCGAGGACTGCCTCGTTGCACCCGGGGACTGCCCCACCGCAACCAGGGGTTGTCACCAGTGAGCTCCCACACGGTGAACCTCCCGACGCTCCTGAGTCAGCCGCCTGCGAGGACATCAGGCTGATTATGCAGACGGTGTACGCCATCCAAGAAATACCCGACTGGGCGAAGCCATTCATGAACTTCTTGGCCAAGGACGAGCTGCTAGCGGAGGAAGTAGCAGCGCGACAAGTGAGACGAAGGGTAAGAACATACACCATCATCAACAATGAGTTGTACAAGCGTAGCGTCAGGGGCATCTATCAATGGTGCGTAAGCCAGGAAGAAGGAATCAAGATCCTAGTGGACATACACCAGGGCGAATGTGGCCACCATGCTTCGTCAAGGGAAATAGCAGCCAAAGCTCTTCGACATGGTTTCGATTGGCCAACAACGTTAAAGGATGCTCAGGAACTAGTCAGAGCATTCAACGGCTGCCAGCGATTCGGCCAGCTGAAGCACACGCCGTCTGCAACACTCAAGACAATACCAATTACCTGGCCATTCGCAGTCTTGGGGATGGACATGGTTGGACCGTTCAAAACAGCTCGATCCGGCATGACACACCTGCTCGTAGCCGTAGACAAATTCACCAAGTGGATCGAGGAAAAACCCATAAAGAAGCTAGATGCAGCAACGGTGATCAAGTTCTTCACGGACATCATCATCCGATTCGGTTACCCACACAACATCATCACGAACAACGGCACCAATTTCGCCAAGGGGGCCTTTGCTTGCTTCTGTGGAGACAAGGGCATCCGCCTAGACTTAACCTTGGTCATGCACCCTCAGTCGAGGGGGCAGTCCGAGCGCATGAACGGTCTGGTTCTAGCCGGAATCAAACCAAGACTGATTGAACCACTCATCAGGTCACCTGGATGCTGGATAGAGGAGTTGCCAGCTGTGCTATGGAGCCTGCGCACCACCCCAAACCGCTCAACCGGCTTCACGACGTTCTTCCTTGTCTACGGGGCAGAGGCCATTCTCCCCACTGACATCCCATTTGATGCACCCCGCAGACAGCTCTACACGGAGCAGGAAGCCAAGGAAGCACGGGAGGACAACGTGGACCTACTCGAGGAGGTGCGCGAGCTGGCCTTACCCAGGTCAGCAATCTATCAGCAGGATTTGTGCCACTACCACGCCAGCCGGATCCGGCCTACCTCCTTTCGCGAGGGGGATCTAGTGCTGCGCCTGGTCAGAGCACGAAGGGAATGCACAAGTTATCCCCGCCATGGGAAGGACCGTTCATCATCAGCCGGGTGCTGCACAACGACTCATACTACCTGATCGATGCACAGCAGCCGGTGAAGAACAAGGCAGATTGCTCAGACGAGGAAACCGAATGCCCATGGAACGCGAACCTACGCCGTCCATTTTACACTTGAGCCAGAAGTGTATGTATTTTTATCTAATAAATGAACAAGTTTGGAAGCCTCGGCGTAGCCCCGAGGACTTTGTCACAATTCGCGCACCACATACATTTCCATACCGGCTGGCTTGGACGCCCGCGATTTCTACATGCGACAGAGTGTTGTACGGGGCGCCTAGAGCCTACTATTCGGTTCCGGGTTCAGACCACAAGCCGTCTGTCGACCCGGCAAGAGCAAAAGCTTGAAGTACCTCCTATAAGAAAGTGCCCAAGCAGAAAACAAAGGCGCTCGGGTGAACCAGCTGCACCTGCCCGAGATAAGCCAATAACAACACACCTAAGTATCGTGAGGCACACCAACCTAGCTACTCCTTCGGTTCTGGCTGCAGACCGCAATCCGGATGGCAGCCGGCAAGGTCAATGCTCGAAAGGCCAATGCTCACTGAGAAAAGGGAACTGTCAACGGCCTAGTTCGAAGGAGCACCACTTTTGTGTTCTATCCTAACTATAAACAAACATACAAGTAATGAAACTAACTCAAGCGACGCTGTTTCTTGTGCTGCACGAGCCTCGGGGTCTACACCCAGTGGGCGCGCCCATCCACTCAAGCAAGGGTAGCGAAGAGCTTCGATCCGGCTAGCTACCCTAGCCGGCCCGAACCTCGGGGACTACACCCAGTGGGCGCGCTCCCACGCACCCATCAACTCAATCAAGGCTAGCGAAGAGCTTTGACCCGGCTGGCTACCCCAGCCGGCCTGATCCTCGGGGACTACGTCCAGTAGGCGCGTTCCCGTGCACCCATCAACTGAAGAAAGCGTAGCGAAGAGTTTCTACCCGGCTGGCAACCCCAGCCGGCCCGAACCTCAAGGGCTACAGCTGACGATCACGCGGCCACGCACCCGCACAAAAATGCAAAGACAAAAACGTCCAAGAAAAAAGACAAATTCAACTCAAACCAAAAGAGGCATCAAGCCGATAAGCGGAACACGAAGGTTCCGCATAGAATTCAAAGTTTTGCATCAAGGCTCACCAACAGGCAGCACTGACAAAGGACAAATTATAAGACAAAAACACCCGGCATCCTAGGGATCAAGGCGCATGAGCTTCACTTGTGGAAGGAGCATCGGCTGCTGGAGCAAGAGCTGGTTCGGCAGAAGGAGCACTGGCGTCGGCCGCTGGCACTTGGCTGGAGGAGGCAATATTGGCGAAGTTCGTGGGAGATAGGATCCAGTGGAACGTCACCGGCTCGAAGGTGTCTCGGAAGTCACGCTCCAGATCCAAGTAGGTGCCGATCTTCACCCCGCAGGACCTGATCGCCGGAATGCTGTCATAGAGGCCCTCGTAGCTGGTCCCAAGCCGGAAGCCACGAGTGAGCACACCCAGATCCGCCTCCGGATACGAAGACTTCACCAAAGCTAGAGCCATCTCCACACCGCCGTGCGCTGCCCACTCCTTGTGGGTGTCCAGCACGTCGATGCCGTGGGATAGGGAAACCTCTAGGCTGGCAATATCGTGCGGCTCACACGTGTTCGGCTAGATGTAGTGGAAGAAGTCGTTGGCAACGGCGTGAAGACCATTGCTTTCCTCCGCCAGCACCTTGACCAGATCCAAGGCGGTCAGATTGCAGCCAGCCTCCTCTGCCAGCAGCTTCTCGAGAGCCATCCCAGTCGACTCAGGTTAATGAGCTATAGTCGAAGGCAGGAGTGAGCGGCAAGACTCGGATCAGCTAACCACGGTACATAGGAGGCAAGAGGAGAAAACTTACTAACGACCATCTCAGAGATGGCTTGTAGTTGCTGGGTCAGCTCCTCCTCCCTTTGGCCAGAGATCGCCTCCAAGTTTTTCAGCGCTTCTGCCCGAAAGTCAGCCGCCTTCTTGCCCCTCTCCATGCTGACCTCCAGCTGCTGTTTGGCCTCGGCCAGTTGGTCGAACTGCACCTGTCGCGTCTTGTTCGACTCCTCCAGCTGGGCAACCTTAGCTTTGAGGCGCTCCACCTCCTTCTCCTTGTCCAAAATTATGGCTGTAGGAGGATACCCGACGGTCAACCAAAAACGGGAAAAGGAGGCCAACCGCCAAGACAGGTTGGAAGAAGCAATCTAATGGCCTAGCTCCCGAGTGTTCTTCACAGATTCCGAAAACGCTCTCTGCTAAGAGAAACAAGTAAGGAATGGAACGGCGATCCGGCTGCAAAATCCGAGCGTAGTAAAAGAAAATGGGGAGAGATAACTACCTCCATAAAAACATACAAATTTTTGTCCTCGCCAAGACCCTTTTCCATTCCCTCAACCAGGTGGCGAACCTGGCTGAGTGCAATGGGCGCCGCGCCCGAGAGCTGGGCGAGGATCACACCCGGCGTCATCACAGCCGGAGCTAGCCTCGATCCGGTCACCACGACCTCGTCGTCGTCAGCGGCCGCACCCAAAGGTGCAACCACCACCAACTCCCTCTTTGCTGAGCCGGAGGCGCCCGGCTGGCCGTCGCCCGCTGCAGCTGCCTGCACCGCCGTAGCCTCCTCCGTCACTTCCGTGACGACGGGCCTGGATGAACTGGCTGGAGCATCGCTCCAAGCCGGTTTCACGCCAGCCCTAGGACGAAGGAGGGGGGTTTCGGGGTCTTGTGCAGCCACGAAGACACGGGAGCTTGGCGCAGCACTCCCGCGGCCGGAGAACCCCGAGGAGCCCCAGGCAGGGACGACGAAGCAGGCGCAGCTGGAGCCCTCGCTGCATCCTCAACCACCGGAGGCGGGGGAGGAGCAGCGACAGTAGCACCAGAGCCACCAAGCAACATCGCCTCGCTGCATGGGACAGAAGTAAGAAATACCCCCACAGAACGACAAGGAAAACGAGGAAAGCAGGGCCAGGGAAGACACTAACCCGACAATGGATGGCGCGATGATGACTTGGCGCGCTCGGCGCATCCTTTTCTGCTCAACCGGAGCCGGCGCGGCAACGGGTGCCGCCCTCTTTCCCCGAGCTTTCGCCGTGGCCCTCTCCTGACCGGCCTCATTGTCGGCGGCGTCGACTACAACAAAAGAAAATCTCAGACACAACTCCATGGGCCAGGACAAAGGCAGGAGCTGCACCCGGCAATTACCATGAGGATCCGAGGGACCATAGTCCGACCGGAAAGGAAACCCTTTGGGCTCCGTCTGAGGGTACTTCTTTGGATTCTAGTCCTCCAAGGAGGGGAGCGTGAAGTCGCCCACGCCGTCTTCAGCTAGCTGCACTATGAACAACTACTCAAAAAGGGGAGCATAAGGCACCCAAGGAAAACTATCGAGGAGCAAGATAAACACAAAAAAGGAAAAAACCAGAGAGCAACTCACCTGGGGCGGCAGGCGGCCGCGGTGGTACGGAGGGTAGGAGTACGCCTAGTTCGCCTCCATGCGGAACTTGGAGATCATGGAGATCCAGTTCCGCAGGTCCTAGTATGGCATGTCCTTCCGCGACATCCGCGTCGGGTCGTCGACAGTCGACAGATGGCACATTGATACGTCCAAAACGTATCTACTGTCTCGAACACTTTGCTATTGTTTTTCCTCTATACTTGTGTGATTTGGATACAACTAACACGGACTGACGTTGTTTCAGTAGAATTACCTTGGTGTCTTGTTTTTGTGCAGGAAGTTAACTATCAGGAAAAATCCCGGAAAATATGCCAAAAATTATATTTCACCAGAAGATCCACGAAGCCAGAAGGGGAGACAAAGGGGAGTCCTGGGGGGCCCAGACCCACCCTAGGCGCGGGCCCACTAACCCCGCGCCTGGGGGAGGTTTGGCCACCCCAGGCAGCTTCTCGGCCTCCCTCCGCGCCTATAAGTTGCCTTCTGACCTAAAAACAGAGGGGGGTTCGATAGTTTTCTAGAAAGAGTTCCGCTCTGCTTCCGCCATGAGAAACCAAGATTCGGATCCAGAAACTCCGTTCTGGCACCCTGTCGGGACGGGGAATTTGGATAGGATCATCGCCATCATCATAACCAACGCATCTCCATCAACCACCGATGTTTCCCTCATCCATGAGTGAGTAATCCCCTTTTCTAGGCTTCGGGATCATAGGGTTTGGATGAGTTCTATCATGTAATCGAATATGATTGTTAGGGCATAGTGCCTAGTATCTCTACTAGTGCTACTTGACTTTGTTGCAACTTGTTGTGCTTAATGCTTGTCACTAGGGCCCGAGTGCCATGATCTCAGATATGAACTTATTATTGAATCATTATGATAGTATTGTTTATGATCTTATCTGCAAGTTGTGTGCACATATCATTGTCCGGATCCAAAGGCCCCAAAGTGACAATAATTGGGACAACTAGAAGGGATGGCTATGGTGTGAGGATCACATGTGTTCAAGGAGTGTTAATGCTTTGCTCCGGTGCTCTATTAAAAGGAGCACCTTAATTGCCAGTAGTTCCCTAGAGGCCCCGCTTCCACGGGCTGGCTGGACAGAAGATGTTGTGCAAGTTCTCATTGCGAGCACGTATGACTATATTTGGAGCACATGCCTAGTATTTTTTAGTACTTGGATGCTTGTTATCATTTATCTGTGATGCCCTAGTTCTTGAAGTTACATGTTTAGACTCGTCCATGCAACGCCCGTCCATCCATCCCTATGCCTACCGCACTCGAATCCTACTGTTAGGTTACTGTTACTATTGCTACTGTTTTACTGTTGCTGTTGCTGCTGCTATTGCTACTACAAACTGTTGCTACTGATAAACTTCTGTGATCAAGAACTATTTCTAGGTGTAGCTGAACTGACAACTCAGTTGTTAAGGCTTGCAAGTATTCTTTGGCTCCCCTTGTGCCGAATCAATAAATTGGATAATACTACCCGCGAAGACTGTTGCGATCCCCTACACTTGTGGGTCATCAAGACTATTTTCTGGTGCCGTTGCGGGAAGCATAGCTTTATTTGTAAGTTCACTTGGATATATTATTGTTAACTGCTACTTCTTTCATCATGGGGAAGTCTCGTGATGGAAAGTTCCCTATTTTACCATCCACTACAAGAAGACGTACAGTCCTAAACACCTCTGCTGCTCTTGATTCACCGTCTGTTATAAGTAAGCTTGTCACACCATCACCACATGCTCATGCTACACACACTGCTACTACTGCTAAATCTGAAACTGCTTTTGATACTCATGATGTTACTTCTACTGTGCTTGATGCGAGTGGTTCATTAGGTCCTTTTCTATATGCTACTATGGCTAGTCTAGGAAATACCGAAACTCCTAGTGAAGACACTGTTACACCTGTTAGCTCACCTGAGACTAATGAGAGTTTTGATATTAATGATGGTTACATAGAGCTCACTGATGAATTTGTTGAAGAGTGCCGAAACACACATGGTGCTAGTGCTATTAAGAGTCTCCTTGCTAGACATACTATTATACCTAAGAAGTCCTATGATCCTAAGTTTGCCACCTCTCCCATAGATATTAAAGATAAAGATTATGATTTCTCTCTTGATTTATCTTATTTACATATTGTTGATAAATAATATTTTTGTGGTACTGAAAACGAGAGTGTTGTGGCTCATATGAATAAGCTTTCTACTATGAGTGCTTTGTTCTCTAATGATTTTAAGATGCGCAAGTACTTTGTTGCTAAGATCTTCCCTTTTTCACTAAAAGGAGAAGCTAGGTCTTGGTTTAATAGATTACCTCCTGGTTCCATTGATAGCCCTAATTGCTTGATTGCTTCTTTCTTCCATAAATATTTTCCTCCCAGTGCTAGACATGCTGCTTTGCAGAGACTTTTTGATTTTAAACAGGAAGAAGAAGAGAAATTGCATGAGTCATGGAAAAGATTATGTTCCTTGATTCATGCATATCCTGGATGTCCATTACCTAAGAATGAGTTGCTTGATATTTATTATAATGGACTAACTGATGATTCTAGAACCTACCTATATAGCTTTGCTGATTGTATTTTCAGGGAAGGACTCCTACAGATGCTGAAGAATTACTGAACAAGATAAGCAAGAATTATGATGATTGGACTTCAATTGAGCTGAATACCCCCGAGCCTATTACTCCTGAACCAGTTTATCCTGAACCAGTTCCAACACCAACAACAAAGAAGATGGGAGTTATTGCATTAAATGATAAAGTGATGAAGGAAGCTAAGAAGTGTCTAACGGAGAAAGGTATTAGAGCTGAAGATGTGAAGAATCTACCTCCTATAGAAGAATTATGTAAGACAATTCCCCACTCATCAACTATTAAGGTACACTCTCTCCAATTTAATGAAGGTGATATTCCTTATGGTAAGCCTCCTGATCAATGCTTAGAGGAACTTGACACATTTATTGTTAAACAAGGTAATTTTAATAAACAAGTTCAGAATCATTTATTGGAAAACTCTAGGGCTATCCATGAGTTGAAAGTTATTGTAGAAAGAACTTATAATGATATTAAAATGCTTTGTAAACAGTTTCAAATGGTTCAAACTCAACTTGATCAACTTGCTAAAGTACAAAAGGATATGCTAGTTAATGCTTCAGGAAATATACATGCTTATCGAATTAGAACTAGGAGTGGTATAGCTACTCAAGATCCTTTATATCCTAAAGGACACCCTAAAAGAATAGAGCAGGATTCCCAACAAGGCGAGGATAGTGGTAGTCCTCGTAAGAGGAAGAAAAAGAAACATAAGAAAGTTGAGGAACCACTTGAACCTGCTGTAGATCCTAATAGTATATATGTCTCTGATGCTGAAACTGAGAGTGGTAATATTGATGAGTCTCCTGATAAGGAGGAAGGTGAGGAAGAACCTGAGAAGCACACTAAGAACACTAGGTACACAAAGGAAGATTTTATTGCTAATAAACATGGTAAAGAGAGAGAACCTTGGGTGCAGAAACCTATGCCTTTTCCAGGTAAGAAACACAAGTCAAAGGAGGAGGAGAACTACAAAAAGTTTTGTGAATGGATGAAACCTTTATTCTTGCAAATTCCTTTGACTGATGCTATTAGGTTGCCTCCTTATTCAAAGTATATGAAGGATATTGTCTCTAATAAAAGGAAGATTCCTAATGAGGAGATTTCTAATTTGCTTGCTAATTACTCCTTCAATGGTAAGGTTCCAAAGAAACTTGGTGATCCATGTATGCCAACTATCCATTGCTCCATTAAGAATAATTATGTCAGAACTGCTTTATGTGATTTGGGAGCTGGAGTTAGTGTTATGCCTTTTTCTCTCTATAAGAGACTCCAGCTAGAAAAGTTGATACCAACTGATATATCTTTGCAAATGGTTGATAAGTCAACTACTATTCCTGTTGGTATATGTGAGGATGTTCCTGTTCAAGTTTCTCATAATTGCATGGTCTTAACTGATTTTGTTGTGCTTGAAATGCCTGAAGATGATAATATGTCTATTATTCTTTGGGAGACATTTTCTTAATACTGCATGTACTATCATCAATTGCAATCAAGGAAAAGTAACATTCAATATTAATGACAAAGAGAACACTGTCTACTTCCCCAAGAAGGTTGCTAAAAGCTATTGCCTGAATTCTATTGAAAATATTGAGGGCATCAAGGTTGGAGAAATATATTATCCCATTCCACAGGAAAATTTTGAAACTATTATGATTGGGACCATTTCTATCAAGTATGAGGTAACATAATCACCTTGTGGAATGCAAAGTTTTGTTTCATATAAGATTGTTTTGGTAACAAGACTTGATCAACCTTGTTAACAAAAGGATTTTAATGAACAAAATAATGTTTCCACAGTGGTTGTACTTGCTTTCTTTTTCCTTTCTCCTTCCTAGTCTTTGCTTTAGCTTTAGTTTTGCTAGTTGTTTGCTTGTTTGAGTTTCTTAGAGCTCCTGTAGTTTTGCTTTTGGATTGATTTTGCGTCTTCTGAAAAACTGTTTCTGCGAGAAAATCAATTTTCATACCCTGAAAATTGGCCAAAAATAAAGTTTCCCGAAAAATCCCAGAAAATTCAAAATAATATTTTCCTCGAAAAAAGTTGCAGAGAGGCACCTGAAGTGACCCAGGGGGGCACCTCAGGCCACCACACCTATGGTAGGCACGACCTACCAGGTGGCGGCGCCTTGGGGTACTGGCCCACCTAGGCACCTCCAGGCTGCCTCCTCAAAGCCATCTTCTTTCTCTCTCCGGAAAAACACCGGAAAACTTGCTCAAGCTCGAGTTCTTGATGTTCTTGCTCGTGATTTTCGATCTCCTTGTTCAGACCATCTCAAATGCTGATTTTTGGAGGGATTGTTCCTTGGTATGTGCCTCCTCCACTTGTCCAATTAGATTTGTGATTGGTAGACAGTATCTTGAGTATTTTTCTACTGTAGGTGACAGGTTGTTTGAGCTTGCATGCTTGTTCTATGCTTAGAAACTTTGTTTTGATGCATGTGTAGTCCTCTAGCAAGATCCTATAGCAGTTGTTCATCATTTATCAACTTAGAAATCACTTGGTTTGATGGTTGTCTAAAAATTTCAGCAAGGAAGATGAGTGCTTATCCACTGAATCAATATGACTTGATGGTGCATGAGCCAATGAAGGTTCATCGTGAGGAGGTAGTTTTTCCTTCCATATATCCATGCCATGAATTTATGAGAGCTGCGGGGATCCTCCAAGATTTCCAAACTTTAGTTACAAATGCAGGGTTGGAGCACTTTGTTGAAGGTGAACCAATCCAATATGTTAAGCTAACCATGGCTTTTGTGCAGGACTTCCGGTTCACTTGGTCTAGTTCTAATCCCATGGTCCATTACAAAATATATAATATACCTGTCAACCTGCCTTTTGCTGATTTCTGTGCAGCAATTAGAGTACCTCAGTGGCGATCTTGTGAGAAGATCAAGGAGAGGCCCAAGTCACTTGTTGATTTGTATGCTGAGGTTTGCCAAGGTTTCGACTTCTCAAAGGAAAGTGGTAAAATTCGGAACATCCAGATCCCAACTATTAGATACTTTTCCTATTTCATTACCAAGTGTGTTCTTGCTAGAAAGACTGCTAGAAAGTTGTCTTCTTTTGATCTAGATTTTATTGCAGCTACTCTGAATAGGAATAGTTCTTATAGTTTGGGTGCTTTGATAATTCACCGTCTCACCACCAACCGTGGGAAGGGTGGAATTTGTGGAGGTTTCATTGCTTCTAGGTTGCTAGCTTTCCATGGTTTAGAGCCTCATTATTCAGATTTTCAGTTTTTCCATAGAGAGGCTTGATATTGAATCCATGATTCAGCATGGTTTTGTTTCTTCGGGGGCTAATGTGAGAATTTTGCCATATGAACTATCTTTTGTCCAGCAAGGTCAGAGAAAAGGTAAGAGTGAGAAAAT
Source organism: Avena sativa (assembly GCA_916181665.1). Classification (NCBI taxonomy): domain Eukaryota; kingdom Viridiplantae; phylum Streptophyta; class Magnoliopsida; order Poales; family Poaceae; genus Avena; species Avena sativa. The sequence goes on along the minus strand of OV702295.1, from coordinate 311,416,391 downwards.
AGTTTATTTTCCTGCACCTTCTTTGTTTAACTTTGATAATAGGCAAGGATGGTCACTTATGGAGGAAGAGGTTGACACTTATGTGGGGGAACTCACCCAATAGGAGAATGTTGAAGAGGATGCCGAAGACAATTCGGTTCAGCCCTCCGACTTGGGAGAGTCTTCATACTAGCATCCCTCATTTGATTGGGGCGCGTCTTTTTCTTCTTCACAGGTGCCTGACTATGATCATTCCTATGATGACCCACCAGCATGGAGTTATTATCCGCGCTATTGAGCCCCACTTAGGCCAAAAGCCTAAGCTTGGGGGGAGGTACACCGACATCACACTCATCTATATATCATGTTCGGTCGGATATTTGTATATCCATTGTTTTTACTTTTTTTTGGTTTTTGTTGCTTCTTTCTAAAACCCCAAAAGTACCATACATATTTTCATTTTTTTCTCTTGGTTTGTTTCTTTGTTTATTTGCTTTGGTTTTCCTTAAAAGAAAAATCCAAAAAGATTTTGCTTTGTTTGGTTTGCTTTGCCTTTGTTTGGTTTTTCTTTGTTTGCTTGTTTCTAAAAAATCGAAAACACCAAAAATATTTGTTGTTCTTCTTTGGTTTTGTGAGTTCTTCGCAGGGTTCAGCCATCCTCAGTGGATATTGGTTTTCATGTTAATTATTCAAGTCACAAAAGTGAAGGGCAATAATGAAGATTAAGACAACTCGAGGTGTGGTAAGAGGCTGGTAACGAACTCTATTTGTTTCATTTTTGTACATATACTCATCATTGTGAGCATGCTTAGCCTGTTTGTGTAAGGTGTATGTCATTATGGATGCTTAGTAGTTCTTTCCTGTCTATGATTAGCTCCAGCTTGATAATAGTTTGTAGCATGCCATATGAATGTTTGCATGCATTGTTATATTCATACTTTGGTATGACATTGTGCTATCCTCCTCTGACTATTCATGTGAATTGACTTGGCACATGCTCACGCATGCATATGACTAATCAATAGTCAGTAAGCCTGGATGATTTATTTTGCCTCAGAGTTCTTGTATCACTTTCATGCCATAATTAGTCTTGTTTTGTTGCTAGCATGATTATGACAGTTATTGCTCTCTCGTTTGTCGCTCCCTCTCTATTGCTAGACTTCGCTTGCACTGAGTACGTGCTCTACCTGTGCTTCCAACTCCACAAAATCAATATAGCCAGTTGTGTCCACATTACCTACCTATTAGCATCGTTTGCTACTTCAGTGCATATTTTATATACGCCGTGTTTTCTTCCAAAATAAAATGTTTGTCTGTTTTGAGAAAGTTAGTTACTAAAGCTCTCACGAACTTGATGGCACACTTTATACCTTGCGATTAATAATTCTGAACCATTGTGACTAGTCCATGAAAGTTATATGCTTGCTTATTATATACTGGGAGTCAGCAGAACCGTGCTGTCACGGGGAACGCTTTCAACACATGTTGGATATCTCATCCAGTTGATTCTTTGCTCTTTTGTTTATGGATGTCGACGATGTGAAATAAAAGGGGAAGTTGTTAGTTCATGGAGTTTATACATTGTGTTAGAGAAACGCCCGGGCCGCTAGCCTAAGCCATGCTTAATCATGGTGGAAACTTGCAGCATCACTATAATGAGCATCTATGAAGCTTCCTCAATAAAAAGCTATGCATATGGTAAATAAAAAGTTTGCTGAGATGCGCATTGTCTTCTTGCCTTGTCATTTTGGTTATGGGAAAGCTCCTGTACCATGTGCAAGGGGTACCCCATTGGCAGTTCTCGATGATATGCATGTATTTACAATGACAAGAACTTTCAAGTGACCAAAGTTGAGTAGCATGCGGAGCGACCCTCGTACTCAAGGGACTTGGGATTTACAGTCTATGGCCTGTCAATCATATGATTCAGAGTGGACCTCACTTTCACCTTAACCACATGAAGATGCCTATGATAGGGGCAATCAGAGCTCAAAACTAATGAGTACCTTCCTTTCAACATTAGGAAGCCTTTCAAACCTTCACAAAACCATTTTCACAATTTTGTTGAGTCACCATTTATTCTATGAGCACCTTCTTGAGAGCATAGTTGTCATTTTTGTGTTTGTTCCAAAACTTGGTTAATTATGTCATGACTTTGATGCTTGTATCTCTGATATCCTTACTTCTAGTCTTCATATGAACTTCAGAGGTGCCTCAGCATTTATATTGTGCTCTTCAAACAAAGGCAAGTGAGATACCACTCTATCATACCTTATTATGAGCATTGCAATGTTGCTTATGTTTATGTTTCATGCTACTTATTATTATTGAGTTGGTTTCTCTTCATAGCTTGCAATGACTATTGAGTAGACTTAGTTGCATACTATTTATTATGAATTGTCTAAGCATCTACTCCTGTGCTGAGAATATATACATCATATGAAGCAAATTGTTCGTGAAAGTTCTTTTATCGCACTCAGTTTTCAACTGAATTGCTTGAGGACAAGCAATAATCTAAGCTTGGGTGGAGTTGATACATCCAAAACATATCTACTTTCTCGAACACTTTGCTATTGTTATTCCTCTCTACTTGCGTGATTTGGATACAACTAACATGGACTGACGCTGTTTTCAGTAGAATTACCTTGGTGTCTTGTTTTTGCATAGAAAATGAACTATCAGGAAAAATCCCGGAAAATATGCCAAAAATTATATTTCACCAGAAGATCCACAGAGCCAGAAGGGGATACAGAGGGGAGGCCTGGGGGGGCCCAGACCCACCCCAGGCGCGGGCCCACTGACCTAGGGCCTGGGGGAGGTTTGGCCACCCCAGGCAGCTTCTCGGCCTCCCTCCACGCCTATAAGTTGCCTTCTGACCTAAAAACAGAGGGGGTTCGATAGTTTTCCAGAAATAGTTCCATTCCGCCACCGCCACGAGAAACTAAGATTCGGATACAGAAACTCCGTTCTGGCACCCTGCTGGGACGGGGAATTTGGAGAGGATCATCGCCATCGTCATCACCAACGCATCTCCATAAACCACCGATATTTCCCTCATCCATGAGTGAGTAATCCCCCGCTGTAGGCTTGGGGATGGTAGGGTTTGGATGAGTTCTATCGTGTAATCGAATATGATTGTTAGGGCATAGTGCCTAGTATCTCTATTAGTGCTATTTGACTTTGATACAACTTGTTGTGCTTAATGCTTGTCACTAGGGCCCGAGTGCCATGATCTCAGATCTGAACTTGTTATTGAATCATTATGATAGTATTGTTTATGATGTTATCTGCACATTGTGTACACATATCATTTTCCGGATCCAAAGGCCCCATAGTGACAATAATTGGGACAACCAGAGGGGATGGCTGTGGTGTGAGGATCACATGTGTTCACAGAGTGTTAATGCTTTTCTCCGGTGCTCTATTAAAAGGATCTCCTTAATTTCTAGTAGTTCCCTACAGGCCCCGCTGCCATTGGTTGGCTGGACAGAAGATGTTGTGCAAGTTCTCATTGCGAGCACGTATGACTATATTTGGAGCACATGCCTAGGATTGTTTAGTACTTGGATGCTTGTTATCATTTATCTGCAATGCCCTAGTTCTTGAAGTTACATGTTTAGACTCGTCCATGCAATTCCCGTCCATCCATCCCTATGCCTACCGCACTCGAAATCCTACTGTTACCGTTACTGTTACTATTGCTGTTGCTGCTGCTGTTGCTACTAAAAATAGTTGCTACTAATAAACTTTTGTGAGCAAGAACTATTTCCAGGTGCAGCTGAACTGACAACTCAGTTGTTAAGGCTTGCAAGTATTCTTTGGCTCCCCTTGTGTCGAATCAATAAATTGGGTAATACTAACCGCGAATACTGCTGCGATCCCCTACACTTGTGGGTCATCACACATCTTGTGGTGAGCCACTCCGTCTCCACCATCGCCTCCAGCCGGGCGGCCATCCAGTCGATGTCCGCCTGAGCCGCCACCCCCTTCATCGTCCAAGCCTTCTGCATCGAGGGCACGTTGACGAAGGGCGGCAAGCAGATCCAGTCCAACTCCGTGGCATTTCTCACATAAAAATATGAGCGCTGCCATAGCTTGATGGTGTCAGGGATCTCGAACCACGGCATCGGTGAAGTGGGTCGTTGGTAGATGGCGCAGCAACCCGTCTGCGTCAGCGGGCCATCCTTGGTGATTTTCTGGGCTTTGAAGTGGAAGAATTTGAGAAAGTTCGCCACCTCGGGCCACACCCCAAGGTACGATTCGCAGCAGGCCGCATGATGCGACAGCTGCGCGATGGCGTTCGCACCGAGGTGGTGGAATTGAAGGTCGAAGAAGACAAAGAGCTGAAGAAGAAAGGGGCTGACGGGGAGGCCAAAGCCGCAGGCAAAGTGCGCGAGGAAGACGACGCGCTCCCCTGGCCGGGGGTCAGGCACCCGCTCCCCCTCCGGAGCAAGCTGGTGCTTCACCAACATCGACGAGGGTATAAACCTACCCCACCGATACTTGTAAACAAGGTAGTCAGTCACAAAGGACCCGCACCAACCTCCGCGCTGCTCTGGCAGCATGTCGGCAGGAGGAGTGGTCGTGGTGGATGGTGTTTGGTGGCTCTGGCGACCACAGAGAGAGGGCGCAAGGAGCGAAGTGCGCGAGAGCACAGAAAGACAGGGAAGGAAGAGCCAGAGGAAGAGGAAGTGCGAGGCTCATTCCCCTCTAGGGCTCTATTTTTGCCCGCGGGGGGCACCACCGCCTCCTCAGCTTGCACACGACGCGTGGCCACGAGGCACCCCGGCCACACGACGCTATGACTTCGGATCCTTTGCACCGTCACAACCGAGCACAAAAGATCCACAGGCATTACCAGGAGACGAGGCGTGTGCGCTCGCCCCAAGAAACCGCTGCGGCAAGTGGCGTGCGCAGTTATCAAAAACTGACGCAGCGACCTGGAAGTCCAACTCACGCGACATGCGCCAGAGCAACAGTCGTGGCTGACGACATCACCAACCTCATCAAACTGATGTTTCATCTCCAGCTTCGCTAGTCGGTCGCTGCCTTTGCTATTTACACCCCCTGGGCGGCCATCAACTCCGTAGCCGGTTGAATCCAGCCGGAAAGCAAAAGCAAAAGCTGCAGCCGGACCCGGTCAACAAACTACTTCAAGATGCAAAGGAGCATCCAAGGCCTTACCCACCAGCCAAGCCCTCACGCGCTCGGGGACTAGCGTCGGGGGGATAACCCCCGGGTAGAGAAAGCCAGGCCCAAGTAGGCCGGCTCCAGAAGGCACAGGCCGCCTGGCCATCAAGCAGGAAAACTCCAGCCGCTTGGCTAATACAGGCCGACAGGGCTTAAATCTTTCCCGACTGGCCGGTCTACTCCGGTAGCCAGAAGTACCATCCGAGTGGCTGCTTCCACCCGGCTTACCTCTGATTCGATGAAGAGCGTAGAGGGGTAGATGCTCCTTCCGGGGTACGCCTTTGGCTCCCTTCATCATCAGATAGGCTGGCGTGCCATCACGACCAGGGCTACCCGACGAGGATAAAGAAAAGTGGTCGGCTGACCACCAAAGTAGTCTGAGTGACCGTTAAAGCGAGGGTGACGCCCCAAAGGAAGACCGGGTGACCGCTAAAGAAGAGGATGACGCTAAAAGAAGGGCAGACTGGGTCCTGGCCCACCGGCTGGACCCTGTAGCCAGCCCTACCCTGTAAACCCATATCCAAACAGTAAATCCTAGAGCCCAAATTGTAATCTGCCCCCCCCCCCAGACCAGTATATAAGGGCGGGCAGAGCTAGGGTTCTAGTTCAGTAAGATCCATGGTAGCAAGAGCTAGCCTCTAGTTTCATCTTCTTCTAGCTCTCGATAGTAGCTAAGGAAATATCTCAAGGATCATCTGTACTGGGTACTCGCCCCCCACATAGATCATCTTGCAGGAGTAGGGGTGTTACCTCGCCGAGAGAGCCCTGAACCTGGGTATGCCGCTGTGTTTCCAGTTCACTATGCCCAACCCATTGCGTGAGCCACCGATTGCATCCGGGTGTCCCTCTTTTGCCATCCCCGATGGCACTGCTGTGTTCCACACGACGACACCGGTCAACCTTCCACGCCCTTAATCGAAGCTCGTCGCTGTTGCCCTCGCCTCATTTTTCCTAGTTGGCGTGTCGGAGGTTCGCATCCCCAGCCTAGCCTCTTGCCGCTGCCTAGACCTTTTCGCACGGCGGAGCGCGTCCAGCCGGGCAATCCGGACCGGCGACTGGCCTCGGGCGGTTGATGCTATCGCGCATCCCACTCAAGGTAGCCCTGACAGAGGAGTTTAACGACAACGCTCTCATGGACACCGTGTTGGGAACGCGTCCTGCCGTGTAGCCGGCAGACTTGATGTCGGCTTTCAGGTCTCATTTTGGGATTAGACGAAAAGTGGTCAATATTGAGGTATGCGCGCTTCCATTCAATTTCTTCGTCCGGTTCACTCACAGCTCAGACAGCGAGCATATTATGCATTGTTCCCATTCTTTTGAGTGCTGTGGGGAGAAATTGATCTTCATGCGTTGGCATCACGCCTATGGTCGATCGCTTGGGGCAGCTTCGTTTCTTCTCTAAACTCATCTTTGACAGCCTCCCTTTGCATGCTTGGGAACCGGAGGCCCTCAAGAAGGTCGTCAGTAGCCTTGTCCACGAGCTAGTGGAGATTGTGCCATCGAGCGACCGATGGATCATCGATGTATAGGTGTGGCTGAATGATCCAGACACCATTCCTAAGATGTACGAGATGGAGATTCCAAGAAGGGCAAGAGGACAGCTTTGCTAGAAGCACCCGATGATCATCCACATGCAGGAGGTTCTAGATCTGGTACATGGCATTCAGGACCCTGATGAGGCGGGTAGAAAGAATCCTCGTCGCCTGCAGTGTTGGCCTGGAAGGATCGATGGCACAGGACCACCACCGTTCTGCGAATGAGCGCACAGTTTCAGTGGGGGGACCGGGCGTGGACAAGCTGGTGGTTCTGATTTCCCTCAAGTGAAGATAGTGGTTTAGTGAATCTGAAAGATTGCTGACTTGAGATTCGAGCATGTAGTACGCCTTATGTAATAGTTTGAACTGCCGTAGTATGTCTGGCTACTGAATTTGTAATGTGTGGCTACTGAATTTGTAGTATGTGTGGCTATTGAATTGGTAGTATGTCTGGCTAATGATTTGTAGTTTGTGTGGCTAATGAATTTTTAGTATGTGTGGCTAATGAATTTGTGTGAATAACAAAGGCTAGCCTCCTGAAAAGAGGGTGGGCTAGCAATGATTAATGTCACGAGATTGCCGGGAAAATGCTGCTGGTGAGCGATCCGAAGGCACGAAATGCTGCTAGTTTGTATGCCTCGAACAATTTTTACATTGATTTGTTCGAGCTGATGCGTGATTCTGTATGGAACTTGCATGAATAAACCACCCAAGATCAGTTCATAAAATGTTGTCTGAATCTTTTCTGCCTTGAATAAGTATGATAGTAAACTTAATTGAACCGCCGGTAGTAATTGAATAAATAGGTACATCTTGATAGTATTTGGTTACTTCCGAACTAATTACATACTATACGCAAAAGGGGGCTATTGCCTCTACAAAAGGCATTCTATAGAGTTAGTCTGAACTTAACTATTATACACTGAAGAAACTACAGATCTCCACCATAAAAGTTGGCTAGCCAATTTCCTAGAGAGGACGTAAGTTCAGGGATCGTTCAACTGCAACCAGTCCCGGTTCAGGGATCGTTCAACTGCAAACTTCAAGAGATCTGCAATGGTCATGCGCTGGTTGATGCGCTTGAACCAGTCCCGGTTCAGTACGAATAGTCACGCCACCGCAAAAATTTGTTCAAAGGTGAACTCCGTCTTCTCATGGAAGGGATTGTAAGTCCCTATGAATCTGAACCTGAATTTTGGCGCTGAGCTGTTGCCCGTTCTTGGCTCTAGCTGTTGAACACTCCAACAAGCTGAGTGTAGATGGATGCACGCCGCCGTGATGTGGCCACCGATGGTGCATAGGATGGATCATATTTTCCGCTGACAGCGTGCACCCAGATTGCCCCATGGTAAGGTGGACCGCGCCGAGGCATGGAGGCAAGAGTTTGTTGACCTTGGCGCCGCCCTGTTCGGGGGTTTGTTTCCCCGGTGGCAAACTCGCGGAAACGCTTTGGAACGTACCTTCTTTATCATGCGCAGAGCACACGAAAATGCCTCCGCGCGCATTCTCCATGACGCTCGGTTGGCCCTTCTTGATGCCGCCACAGCCTTCGTCGTTGCCACCGCCACCACCGAAGATGCAACACATTTTGCGAAATCAACCGTCTCGGATGGCAATGGAAGGCCGGCCTTGTAGTACAGCCGCATGGCCTACCTTAGAGGGTCCAAATAGCCAAACTTCGGCGGCAGCCGCGGCTTCTGCTTAGCAGGGGCCATATCTAAGCTTCCTAAGAGTGTATCTTATTTATTCAAAACTAGTTCGACTAACTGCTGAATCTTTATTTCCCGTCTCAGCATAAGAGTACTAAGATATTAAAAATGCAGGTCATGTCTCGCAACTGGATCGGGCAATGTACTAGTTCAGGGTTCCAGTTTAAGTATATTTATGAGTGTGTCCTTAGTTGTGTCCATAAATGTTGCCTGTGCCACTACGATCGTAGAATTGTAGCAACACCATCAGAAATAGGGGAAGAGGACGTGGCGTTTTACTGACTGGTGGGCCCCGCAACCTTGACCGTTGACGGCGAGCATCCCAGGTTCGAGGATTAGTGCTCCTCATTATTCTGTGATTTTCCATATTCTATCGCTCGCTCGTAGCTCCGCTCTACTCCACTTCTCTGGTCTTGCATGCCGCCACTCCGTCCCTCCGGCAATACCCTCGTCCTCCCCCTGGACTATCGTACTCCCGTCATCCCCTACCCGCCCTACCCACCTTGCCTTGCCTCCTTGCTATCGTGGTATTACCGACGAGTACGTGATGGAGGGGTCCTCACAGAGCGTGTTTAGAGACGTGGGGTAAGGCAGAAGGTTGGCGAGTATGAGGTAACACAGTTTACCCAGGTTTATGTCCCACGACGGTGGCGGAATCCTACTCCTGCTATAAATCACTATAACGGCAATAGCCGCGTTATAGGGATCGGTTTGCTGTGCAGGATATGAGTTAATTGATGCCCTAAAGGATCCTCTAGGTCTGGCTTATAAAGACACCAGATCCTAGGGATACAGGGAAAGTCCTAGCCGGACAGGTTACAGAGTCCTACACGGTATACAACTAGTCTAACGTGTCTTGCACCCCAAGGCTCCGGGTACGCTGGTGACTCCATTGTAGCCTTCCTTCATCCTGCATGGGCCTCCCTTTTGGATCCATCTAACTGGGCCGCCCAGCAGGCCATAGGCCTTGCTACCGGCTATGGGCCACCCGGGTTATCCGGATTAGAGACATGCAATGGAGATACCCATTTAGCATATCCCCAACAGTAGCCCCTAGAGAACTCCGAGATCTTGCGCCGTCTTGCCTCTTCAAGTTGAATGCTCCGTCTAGGTGAATGTCAGCAAATCATCAAGCAATACCTTGTAGTCCTCCCAAGAACCCTGCGATGTTCTCCGTCTTTGATAGGTAAGTCGGAGAATTGTTGAATCTTCCTTCGCACTCTTCTCATAGCCGGACGGGATCCGTCCATGCCGGAATCTTTTGATGGGACTGTTCGCCTGCCTATGCCAGTAGAGTGACGTAGACCATAGGTCAGTGACGCCTCGTAACTCACACATGCAGTGAACACAATCATAGCCTTTTTTTCCCGTGCGAAGGATACGAAACGTTGGTGGCGGCGGTGGGAACGTGGCGAAATTTCCACGCATGCTCACGCACGCGTTGTCCACGCAGCAATCGTTCGATCAACTTGCACGAATCTTGATGCCGAGTACTATATATTATAACCGTGGTGATTTTTCTCTTTTCACCTCATTCTTCCTCGCATCGTCTTATTCCTCTATCCAACGTCTCCTCGAGCTCTCCGCACGCATAGAGAAAAACCCTAGCTTTTCTCCAAATCCACATTCATCTCCCATCCATACCAATGGCTAGCATCAGCAGCACTCCGTCCATGGCAGTGTCGGGCGAGGCCACAGTTAAGGCGACATGCTCTGTCCATGTCCCACCGGAGGGCGTGGTGGTGCCGCATACCGGGGTGGTCGAATCCACTGGCTGCGACCATATTCTAGCGGGGCTAGAACCACTGGAGGAGGAGGAGACTGATTCCCACAAGGGGAAATGGCGCGGCTCGGACATCACCGAGAATGATATCAAGGAGATGCTTGCCGAGGGGACCTCCCTGCGATGGAGGGCCTGGTATGTAGGGCGGCGCCAGCCGGCGAGTTTGTCCCTTCTCCACTAACCGGAGAAAATATATACCTCAAAGCCCAACTAGTGTGTGGCGTCTCCCTCCCAATCTATGACTTCTTCATAGAAGTCCTTAGCCACTTCCGAGTTCAACCTCAGATCCTTTCTCCGAATAGCATCCTCGTGCTCAGCAACTACATGGCGCTTTTTGAGGGTTACCTAGGAATTAGGCCTAGGTTAGATCTTTTTATTTACTTCTTCACCGTGAAGATGGAAGCCGGAGTGAGGAGGATCTAAGAACTGCGGAACCATTAGCTTCAAGATTCGGCCTGGCCGGCAGTTCCCCGAAATCATAGGTCATTAATCCTGCAAGAATTGGCAGAAAACATATTTCTATGGCCCAGATATCCCTCTGGAAGGTCGAGAAAAAGCGTACCCGGACTTTGTCAAAGGAGCCGCTGCTAAAGCCTCGACATGGAGATCCCAATCCCTCCTTCCCTTCGACGATGAACCTCTCGCACTGTAAGGTGGATCGACTGGCTCATAGAGACGGGTTTGACCGGGTTGTACCTAGCCATGTGCTGGTTCATCAGGAGGATCCAGGCTCTGCAGCACCGCGTGAAGCTTATGCACCAGTATTCCGAGGATAGGAAGGATAGCCTCCGTATTTCCAAGGACAACTTTTCGAGTGACTCCGTCAAGCTTCGTCTCAAGGACATAGTAAAGGTGAAAGATAGGAAGCGTGGTGGTTTCACCATCACCTATGACATGTTCAAGGGCGGCACGTGCCCAGAGGTACTCATTTAATTTCCGTGTATTACATATACTCACTTAAGTTACCGTCGTGTCCGACAATGAGATCTCGCTGGTGCGAAAGAGGAAGACCTCCACCTCTGACGCTGCCGATGGAGGCAAGAGAAAGAAGACGGAGGGTGGAGAATCCAAGAGATCCACCTCTTCCCTTGAGGAGGATAAAAGAAGAATGATTTCTATCGCTTTGACCAAAGCACCAAGCATTGTGTAAGCTCCTTTTCATCCGACATTGCCTCTTACTCATCTTATTATTGTACTTATACTTTTGCAAGTTTTAGGAAGAAGGCTAGTGTGAGTTTTGAAGAGGACCTCTAAAACATCAGGGGCATCTAAAAACATCAAAGAAATGTTAGTCCAAGCATCTCCCGCCATCACACCTTCGACTCCGAGAGTCCAACCTTCTGAACCTTCCGCCTTGGAAGTGGACGCAACTCCTCCTCAGGAGTTCCTAGGCGACGCAAGAAAGCACATCCTCTAAAGTGGTTGAACCACCGGCTAAGGATGCCACTGGTAGAGGTAGGCGGTGGTAGAAGGCGGAACTTCTCTTGTTGGCGGAGCCATTGCTCCTGTTGGGGATATGCTATATGGGTATCCTCATAGCATGTCACTTATCCGGATAACTCGGGTGGCCCATAGTTGGTAGCATGGCCTATGGCCTGCTGGGCGGCCCAGTTAGATGGATCCAGAAGGGAGGCCCATGCCGGATAAAGGAAGGCTACGGTGGAGTCACCATCGTACCCGGAGCCTTGGAGTGCAAGATACACAAGACCAGTAATAGACGGTGTAGGACTCTGTAACCTGTCCGGCTAGGACTTTTCCCTATAACCCTAGGACCTGTCGACTATATAAGTCGGGCCTATGGGAGCCTTTAGGGCACAACCTAGTATCGATTCATACAACCTTGCACAGGGAACCTATCTCTGTAACTCGCGTATTGCCCTTATAGTGATTTATAGCAAGGAGTAGGATTCTGCCACCGTTGTGGGATCCGAACCTGGGTAAGTTGTGTTACCTCGTACCCGTCAACCGTCCGCCTTACCCCATGTCTCTAAACACGCACTATGAGGACCCCTTCATGGCGTACTCGTCGGCAATACCATGACAGTTGGCGCCCACCATGGGGCAAGAGGCGCTTCAGGCTCTTCAGTGGGAGAGGACCAAGATCTTCATGGGAATCGGCGAAACCGTAGCCATTGGCCGTGTTCTCTTCTCCGGCCGATCGTCCCTCCTTACGAGTTCTATATCCCGGTGAAGACGAACCCTACGCGGTGTTCAATCGTTCCTATCGGAGACATCCACCTCTTCATCGGCGAAACCGACTCGAGCACTAGTTCCCTGGGAGTCGGAGGAGCATCAAGGCACGCACGGACCGCCTATGGGCTGGATACGTTCGTGGAAGGATCGATGTCGGATCTCTCTTTGGAGTTTGCCGGCAAAGATCGGAAAGCATAAGGGCCCGCACGGACCGCCTACGAGCCGGATACGTTCGCGGAAGGATCGATGTCGGATCGCTCCTCAGAGTTTGCCGGCAAAGATCGGAAAAATCCAAGGCCTACCCATACCGCCCCTGTGCAGGATATAAGGGTGGAAGATCACTGCAAATCCGCTGGCTTCCCCCGTGCGTCTGGAAAGCAGAGATCCAAGTTCGTTGGCGTGGTTACCATCTTCGACCTGGCGCGCTGCATTCAGAGAGAAGGCAAAACCCCCCGCGATTCCCTGGCCAGGTTGCTCCGTATACGAGCCGATCTGGCCCACTACCCCGATGATAACGCTTTATATCACTTCGTGGAAGGACTGGACCGTGGCAAGCTTCTCCGACATTCTTTAAGACGGCAGCAGGCAACAGGGCGTCTTTCCCTCGAAGAGATGGTGAGCACCGTCAACAACTATGCGGAAGCTGACGCAGCATCCCAGATGGAGCTTGCGCTCAGGGACGGAGAACCTCCGATTCTGCAACCGCCACCACCGCCTCCTGCCGCCATCGTCGCAGCAGCACCACCACATCCAGTCATCGTCGAAGCCGTTGCACCTCCACCGCCCGTCATCGAGGAAGTCCTGGCACCCTCCGACTCTGTCATTGACGCGCTCTATGCTGATTTCAGTGCAGATTCAGAGGAGATAGATTCCAGTACAGAAGAGCTAGACTTCGCTAAGCAGGAGATGGAGGAGGAGTACTCGCGCGACGAGAAAGCCAACAATGCCGTCACGTCTCGAGGGGTGTTCGTCACCATTGGGACGGCGATGGATGAAGATCAACCTGGACGAGCTCCGCCTACATCGCTAGAAAAGGGGAAGGGGCCACTCATTGCTGCTGACGATGATCACGGAAAAGTCATGCCTCCTCCGCCTAATCTAGTGCAGCAGCCACAGGAACTTGCCACCGGCCCGAGCAACAACAACACCGCAAACTTGCCGCCTCTAGCATCTACGTCTGTAGCAGCCCAAGTTACTCCAGCTGATAGAGTGATGTACGGCAATCTCCTCGTCGAGCCACTAACCGTTGCTCATATCCAGAACGTGACCCAGCTTGACGAGAAGCGTCAGCAGCTGCTGGAGGAAGCGCAAGCCATCGCGGAGCAAGGCGCTAAGCTAGATCCTGGTCAACGCGTAGAAGCCCATAGAGAAAGCTAGAGCAATGGAGGTCGAGTACAAGACTTTACTACAGCAGCAGAAGGCTAAGAAAGCTCCAGCTCGCGTCATCAACGATCCTGGTGTGTGGCGTAACCTAGGATGGCCCCCATTGAAGCCTGCACAAGCCAAGCCATACATTGACAGTGAAGGCAAGCAGGTGATACCCACCCCAATCCTTAACCTCGTCGTTGCCAAGACCCTTCTAGAGCAGGATAGATCGCCTGGGGCAGTGGACCAGGTCTATGACCTAGTGGTCAAGGCGGTGAAGCAGCAGGAAAAGGCCACCTCTCAGAGGCTTGAGTCTGACCCAGCGCTCTTCCAATCTAGCCAGTACAAGCCACCAAGGGACAGATCCTCTTGATGTCTGGTCCTAGACGGGTTCATCAGAACGAAGACGGAGGGATGCGCGCAACAGGAAGGATGCTATCCCCATATCCTCCGACCACGGAGAAAAGGCCCGACCTCGTCGCCCATCGCCACCACCCCGATCCCGCCGATATCACGAAGATTACAAGGCTCACCATCGTATGGATATGCCCCCACCAAAGCAGTGCGACATCGTCATCCGCGACAACACGGAGCATACCCGTCATGATGGAGAGAGCAACCAAGGACACAAGAGCAGGTCACGCCATGACCCCCCGCGTCCGACAAGCAACCGTGATAGGCGTGAGGCGTCGCAGGAGGGTAACAGCAACAAGGCTAACCCACCGCCACCTCTGCCTCTGTCACCACCAAGCAGTCACCATGGCGGAGGAGGCCCGCGTCGTTCACGCAGCCCATCCCCTGTTGACAAGAAGAAGAAGAACCTGGAGCCGTACGATGCGCGTTCGTGGATCGATAAGATCCACGAGGCCCGGGAAGGACCATACCTGGGACCACGTTGCTTTGGACCTACAATACGGTCCGCAACTTACCCCAAAGGTTTTCGGATTGACAAGACCATCAAGCCCTATGACGGCACCGCCAAGCAAGCCACATGGTTGCAGGACTATGGAAACGCGGTAGAGATTGCCGGAGGCAACCCCAACGTCGCCGTACCTCCCATTAATGTTGGAGGGCATGGGCCGTCAATGGATCGACGACCTGCCGGAGAAATCCATCTACAACTGGCTGGACATGCAAGAAGCGTTCACCAAGAAATTTGAGGGTACATACAAGCGTCCCTGCACTGTGGGCGATCTATAGCGGTGCGTGCAAGAGAAAGATGAGACATCTCGCGCCTACCTCTCCCGCTGGCTGGATATGAAGAATTCGTGCGCAGGAGTGCACGCTCAGACCGCCATGGCCGCCTTCATCGACGGGTTGGAAAGAGGCACGTTGCTCCGACATAAGATGAAGCGCTTGCAGGATAATCACCAGCTTGACTTGAACCAGATGATTCAGTTGGCTAGTGAGTTTGCAGCCGCCGATGATGATGCTCGCGGCTCCTTGCCGGCAACAGCCGTTCCAACTCAAGCTCGGAGGAACAACAGTACAAAGCGGAAAACCGCTCCAGAAGAAAAGCAATCTACCGACATGGTCGCTATGACTTTTGCAGGACGAGGTGATGGCGGACAACATGGCCGAGGAAGGGGAGCTGGCCGTGGGCAGCAACGAGGCAGCGAAACAACCTCGGCGCCGCTCCACATTCCCTAAACCTACAAGGAGTACCGCGATATACCGTGCCTCGTACACCTCGACGCCAACGGCAAGGCCACCCATACCAATCGACACTTCAAGTTCGTCAACGACCTCAAGGAGGACCCGGAGTCCAGCTACAAGTGAAGTCGGAAGAACAGACTGCGAGGCAAGGGCAAGGGGAAGAAGAAGGAGGAAGAGTCCAAGGATTCAAGTGACATGGACGAAGACGTTGACCCCAAGCACGCCGCCAAGAGCGACGACAAGGGAAAGAACCCCTTCGCAAAGAAGGCTCCAGTCTACCACACTTTCCTTGGCACCCCCACCGTCCGACAACAGAAGACCTCTCTAAGGATCCTGATTGCTACTCTCCCTCCAGTTCCCCAGTACCTGCGCTGGTCGAAAGTTCCAATCACTTGGGACAGGACGGACCACCCAGACCTTATACCTACGGAGAACCAGTATGCCATGGTCATCAACCCCTTGATTGACGGCGTGGAGTTCACCAAGTATATGGTGGGTAGTGGAAGCAGCATCAACATCATGTACCTGGATACACTGCAAAATATGAACTTGACGGAGGCATACCTAAGGCAGACCAACACCATCTTCCATGGCGTAGTTGCTGGTCGGGATGCCCGATCCCTTGGGTGCATTACACTTCAGGTTGCCTTTGGCGATGTTAATAATTACCGCCAAGAGCGCATAACCTTCGAGGTGGTCCCCTTCAAGAGCGTGTACCACGTCATATTCGGCCGCGACATATTCCACATGTTCATGGCCAAGCCATGCTTCGTCTACAACAAATTCAAGATACCCAGACCAAATGGTGTCATCACTGTATCCGGATGCTTTACCAAGGCAAGGGACTGCAAGATCAATGAAGCAGCTGTTGCAGAAGCTGTCCTATACAACAAAGAATTCAAAGAGATCCAGAGCAAGGTCAATGACTCAGAGATGCCCGCATCGAAGAAGCAGATCTCCGACTCCGCTCCTGCGTTCAAGGCCGCCATCGAGACCAAGCCGGTGGAACTTGTGGTAGGCGATGCCTCCAAGGTCACCGCCATTGGGACGAACTTGGATCACAAATAGGAAAGCGCGCTCATCGAGTTCCTCCGTGAGAATAAGGACATCTTTGCCTGGCAACCTGCCAACATGAAAGGTGTACCTAGGGAACTTGCCGAGCGCAGCTTAAACATTGATCCAAAATGTAAACCAGTGAAACAACCTCTACGACACTTTGGAGATGAGAAGAGACGCACCATTGGCAAAGAGATAGCTAGGTTACTTAAGTCTAGATTTATCCGATAAGTCCTGCACACCCAATGGGTGGCCAATCCTGTACTTGTCCCCAAAAAGGGAACCAATGAATTAAGAATGTCCGTTGATTACACCGGCTTAAACAAAGCATGTCCCAAAGATCCGTTTGCTTTGCCTCGCATTGACCAAGTCATTGACTCGACGGCTGGCTCGGAACTTTTGTGTTTTCTCGATGCATACTCAGGATACCACCAGATCAAGATGAGGAAGTCGGACCAATTGGCCACTTCGTTCACTACCCCATATGGCACGTTTTGCTACGTCACGATGCCCTTTGGGCTGAAAAATGTAGGTGCCACGTACCAGCGGATAATGCAACGTTGCCTCCACGACCAAATTGGTCGGAATGTTCACGCCTATGTGGACGATATCGCGGTGATGTATAAAAAGTCAAATGACTTAATCTCCGAATTAAAAGAAACCTTTGATAATCTCCGGAAATACAACATGATGCTTCACCCTAAGAAGTGCGTCTTCGGGGTTCCAGTCGGCAAATTGTTGGGATTCATCGTTTCCCAACGCGGAATGGAGGTCAACTCAGAGAAAATCAAGGCCATCTTAAACATAAACCGTACGACATGCCTAAAGGACATTCAACGACTAACAGGTTGTGTTGCAGCACTTAGTCGGTTTGTCAGCTGACTTGGAGAGAAGGCCCTGCTGCTGTACAAGTTGCTGAAGAAGGCGGACAAATTCACGTGTACGGACGAAGCAGATGCAGCATTGAAGCAGCTCAAGGAGATTCTTTCCTCAGCGCCCATCCTTGCATCACCCGAACTTGGAGATCCCCTGTTAATCTACATGGCGGCAACCAACCGGGTAATTAGCATCGTCGTCGTGGTAGAGCGGCAGGAACCTGGCTATGAGCACGGAGTTCAACGACCAGTTTACTATGTGAGCGAGTTCTTGACGGAGTCCAAGCAGCGTTACCCGCACTACGAGAAGATATCTTATGGAGTATTCCTTGCTTCTCGGAAGCTGAGGCATTACTTTCATGAGCACCCAATCACAGTGGTGAGCAAGACTCCACTGTCCGACATTATCAATAACAGTGACGCTACAGATAGGGTTGCGAAGTGGGGCATTGAGCTTGCCACCTTCGAGATCACCTACAAGAGACGCGACGCTATTAAGTCACAAGCCTTGGTTGATTTGTTGCAGATTGGATGGAGATGCCAGATGCTACTCCGTTGCCGGAACCAGAGTATTGGGTGATGCACTTTGACGGATCAAAGCTGCTCAACGGCTCGGGGGTTGGTGTATTTCTACAGTCACCAACAGGAGACAAGCTACACTACGTTCTGCAGATCCACTTCGAGGCTATAAACAACATGGTGGAGTATGAAGCACTCATTCACGAATTACGCGTAGCCAAGGATATTGGCATCAAGCGCATAGTTTGCTATGGAGATTCCGACTTGGTTGCCTAGCAGGTGGCTGGCACCTGGAATGCGCGGAACCCTATGATGGCGGCATATCGAGACGAAGTGGACGAGATAGCCAAGAGCTTCTTGGGCTACGAAGTCAAGTATGTACCTAGGGAACAAAACGAGGCGGCTGATCTGCTGTCTAAGCTTGGATCAGGGCGCAAGCAAATTCCGCCAGGAGTTTTCCTAGAGCACCCGCGCACACCATCTGTGAAGGGAGCCGACATCGACAACCTGGATAGAGCTGACTCTTTCGTCAACATGGTGACTAAGGTCCCTCCGGCTTGGACAAAACCGTTCATGGAATATCTCGAACACGGAACTTTGCCCGACGACGAAGTCAAAATACGGCGAATAGTACGACGAGAAAAGGGTTATACCATAATTAATGGGCAACTCTACAAAAGGAGCACTACTGGTGTATACCTATAGTGTGTTTCCCAGCTAGAAGGTATGGAAATCCTACGCGAAATCCATCTCGGAGATTGCGGGCATCACGCCGCTCCTCGATCGTTGGTCGCGAAAGCCTTCCGGCAAGGATTCTACTGGCTGACCGCGAAGGTGGACGCCGACAAGTTGGTTGAGACATGCATGGGATGCCAGTATTATGCCCGACAACCACATGTTCCTGCTGAAGAACTACGAACAATACAAATAACTTGGCCGTTTGCAGTCTGGGGGCTAGACATGGTGGGACCATTACAGACGGCACCTTGTGGGTTTACGCATCTGCTCGTAGCAGTTGACAAATTCACTAAATGGACATAAGCTAAACCCATTAGAAAGCTTGATGGGGAACCTGCCTCAGGTTTGTCCGGGATCTAGTGGTGAGATTTGGTCTCCTACACAGCATTATCACCGACAATGGCAGCAATTTGTCACTCGGAGAAGTGGAGGCTTTTTGTTGGGAGAAAGGCATCCGACTTGACCTTGCATCTGTGGCACACCCACAATCCAATGGTCAGGTTGAGCGAGCCGATGGATTAATTCTGCAGGGAATCAAGCCAAATCTTGAGGCACCGCTACATAGAGCAGCTGGAGCCTAGGCGGAAGAATTGCCTTCTGTGCTATGGAGTTTACGAACTACACCCAACAGATCCACCGGCTACACCCCTTATTTCATGGTATATGGAGCAGAAGCCATCCTGCCTTCCGACATCCTTCACGATGCACCAAGAGTTGCCGCCTATGACGAAGATGACGCTGAAGAGTCCAGACGCCTAGATGTGGACCTTCTCGAGGAGGAGCGCGTTTTAGCATGCCAAAGATCCGCCATCTACCAGCAGAGGCTACACAACTACCATAGTCGCCGTGTTCGGCATCGCTCGTTTAAAGAGGGGGATTTGGTGCTCCGACTTAAGCAGAAGAAGTCACACAAATTATCCCTGCCATGGGAAGGACCGTTCATCATAAGCAAGGCGCTACTCAATGGGTCTTACTACCTTGTTCATAATCATGAACTGAAGGATAGACCCAACGAGGATCATAAGCGTAAGCGACGTGACCCGGATGATGACTACCCGGAGCTTGATCGGCCATGGAACATAGCACAGCTACGTCCTTTTTACACTTAGCATTTTTTATCTAATTGTGTACCTCTTATATGATCAATGAAATAAAGCTCTCTGGTTCACTCATATTTCTGAGTCTTTTACCTACTTTAGTGTTCATTTTTGGATCATGTAAAACCCTTATGCACAAGCTTTGCGTTTGCACTTGTGAAAATTCCGCCTACGGGCGTTATCTTAAGTTTTCTGGTCTACACGTTCTTTGTCGTTTTTATGTGGATTCTGGAGTAGTGACTTTTGACACTTATTGTCGGTGATTTTGTGCCCAGGTTATTGATGGTGCCATTGGGCATCATCACCTAAGTGCATGGTTCCGACAATAAGTCTTCCGACTCACGAAAAGTCAAGCATAAGAACCAAAGTAATGGATAAGCCAGCACCTGCTTAAAAAATATATACATGTTGGAAGTTAGTTCTTAAGAAGCAGGAAATAGACAACCATTATTTTCCGCCTTAAGTTACATCAACAAGTTTTTTCTGCATATACACCAAAGGTGAAACAAATATTACAAAGTTGTTTTCACTCCTTTGGCGCAGGCGACTTGGAGGCAGCATCGTCACCAGCCGGATAGCCACCCTCGAAGTCGGCGCTGTGGTGGGACTCAGAAAAATCTTGGTTGCCGCTGTCGATGATGTTCATGGGAACGAAGACGTCGATGTCCACCAAATCGTCAACTATGGTGTCATAGCCCGCTAGTGACGACAAGATGGCTTCGTGATTAATCTCTTTACCATCATCGTCAACGTCGGGGATGCCAGAGGTCACCGAGTCGATGTCGGCACCTTCGTAGTGTGCCTTCACCATTGACAACGCCATCCTCGCGCCAGCCTGTGCACACGAAGCTTTCCAGCTTGTGATACGCTCAGGGTCTCGGCGTAGAATCTCCGAGTACTTCGCCACCGAGTCCGATGCCTTGATGTGTATCTGGAGGGGCTTGGCAATCTCCTTGGCTTGGGTGATGGCGGTGTTGATGAAGTTGCTGACAAGAACCATGCATTCCTTGGTCGAAGGAGGTGATCGGGTTAAACCCATTGGAGCTGAAAATTCCGACAAGGAGCGCATGAGTTTAATAAATCAAAGTATCCAGACTGCAGAAATCCAAGACGGAGAAAACTTACTGAAGATGCTGGCCTCAGCTTGCCAGAGGGTGTCCGCCAAGGATTGTTTCTCTTGTTCGAGGAGCTTTTACGCCTCGCTATGGCGGTGATTCTGCTCATCGGCAGCTCTCTTCTGATCTTTTAAGATCGCGATCTCCTCCTTCAAGCGGTTGATTTCCTCAGTGGCGGAGTCCTGCAAGGCCTTCATCGACTCCTCATGCATTTTCAGCATGTCCTTCATCTCCTGCTTAAGAATCTTGTTTTTGCTATCCAGCTCTTGAATGTGCTTGGATTGCTCGACAATATTCTTGGCCTTGGCGATGGTTTCTGCATGTCAGAGAAAGAAAAGTACACTGTGAGTACTCGGAGAATATAGGCACAAAACCAAGTCGGAATGCGCATTAGAAAATAGACGCTTGCTCTTGGTGATCTGTTCCTTCAAGAAGGCAGTTTTACCCTTTTTGGCTTCAAGATCAGCGCGCATCTTCTGGTACTGGTCATTTGCCATGCCCCTCCGAGCATTCTCGTTCTATGGAAAAAAGGACAAAGTTAACCGTTGTTTAGTCTGCTTGGAGCATCTAGTCGGAAATTTTCCACCTAGACGCTCGGGGGCTACAGCGAGAGTTTCTAACTTAGCAATATGCTTAGCTTTTCTTTAAGCATCTAGTCTGAACTAATTCAGTTCTCGATTAGAATCTTGGGGGCTACAGTATAAAGTTTTTAACTCGAATATCTTCTTAGATTTACTTTAAGCATCTAGTCGGAGCTAATTCAGTTACAACTAGAGGCTTGGGGGCTACAGTATGGAAATTTATAAACACTGCGTATGCTACTCTTAAAGCATCTAGTCTGAATAATTCATTCCATCTAAACGCTTGGGGGCTACAGTGAGATTTTTTCTAACTTAGTCACTCTTAGAGCATATAGATACAAAAACCTATGGTTTTTCTGTCTACATCCTCGGGGGCTACAGTGGGATACTCATATGAAATGTAAAAGGCAAAGAAAACTTACAAGTGTGATGATCTTGAGGTTCATAGCACTCTCGGCCAGCAACTTGGCAAATGATTCTCTATTTCCTTCCAAGATTTCTGCTTGCCAGCGGAGCTCCTCTAGACCGCACGTCGGAGATGTCGGCGCCGCACCAGGAACCGAAGCAGTTCTACCCGGTGTAAGTACCGGATAGACTATATTCGGATAAACTATGGTTTTCTTGGGTGCGGGGGCGCCTCCAACGGCAGAAGTACCAGCTTCCACAACCGCCTCGCCACCACCGATGGCATCCTTAGCCGAAGCTTCAGCCATTTGTTGAGCGCTGCTCTCCTGCGTTGCCTGCTCGCCGACAATAGCGAGTTTGGTAGAGGCGCCAGAATCCACTTCCATGGCGGAAGGGCCTGATGCTTCCTTAGCTTGTGAGCTTGTCGGGGCAGACGTGGGATTGACGGCAAGAGTAGCAGGGGCGATGGTAGGGAGGCGTCACGATGCAGCATGTCCTTCATATTTCGAGAAGCCTCCGATGTTTTGGAGGTCTTCTTGAGGCTGGTCGTGGCTTTCTTCCTGAAACGTGCAAAATGCATAAGTACAGGAGGAAGACAGATAAATAGACAATGTCAGAAAATGAGAAGCTTACACAAGTGGGGGCGCTTTGGCAAAGGGGATCCCAGTAACTTTTCTCTTTTCCGCCTCCAGGGCGGCGGTAGTCTTCTTGGAGGCTCCACCCTCCATCTTCTTCTTCTTGCCTCCGTCGGTAGCGTCAGAGGTGGAGCTCTTCCGCTTTCGCGCCAACGGAGCCTCGTCATCGGACACGACCGTGAATTCCTTCATCTTTGGATCGTAGATTTGGGCAGCTAGGTTGCCCTCCTCTAGATTGCTAAGCTGTTAAGTGAGAGATCACCGTGTTAGATAAGATGATATTTGCAAGACAGAAGAACTGGAGTATATGTCGTACACGGAAAATAAATACCTACCTTTAGGCACTTGCCGTCTATGAACATGTCGTAGGTGATGGTGAAGCCACGCTTCTTGTCCTTCACCTTGACGATGTCCTTAAGGCGGAGCTTGACGGAGTCGCTCGAGAAGTTGTCCACGGACATGCGGAGACTATCCCTTCTGTCGCTGGTATACTCATGCATGAGCTTCGCGCGGTGCTGCAGAGGTTGGATTCGCCTGATGAACCAGCACATGGCTAGGTCCAAGCCGGTCAGACCCGTCTCTACGAACCACTCGATCCGCCTTATGGCCCGAGAAGCGTCGAGGTCGGAGGGAAGAGAGGCTTGGGATCTCCATGACGAGGCTTTAGCGGCGGCTCCGTTAACGAAGTCCGGGTACGTAACTTGTCGGCCAGCCAGAGGGATGTCTGGGCCGTAAAAGTACATATGTTGCCAATTATTGCAGAACTCGTGGCCGACGATGTCGGGGAACCGCCGGCCAGGTCGAATCTTGAAGCTTATGGTGCCACAGTTCCTAAGCTCTTCCTTGCTATGTCCGGCTTCACGTTTGACGGTGAAGAAGTACACAAAAAGGTCTAACCTAGGCCTTATCCCTAGATATCCCTCGCAAAGTGCCGCGTAGTTGCTAAGCACTAAGATACTATTGGGGGAAAGGTTGTGGGGCTGGATCCTATAATGGTTCAAGACGGAGAGGAAGAAGTTAGAGATGGGTAGGGAGACGCCGCATACCAGTTGAGCTTTTAGGTACACCTTTTCTCCGGCTTGGGGAGTAGGTGTCACCTCGCCGGCCAGCGCCGCCTGCCAGGCAAGCCCCTCCGTCGCAGGGAGGTAGCCCTCGGCGATCATCTCCTGGATGTCAACGGTCGGTGATATCCGAGCCACGCCAGCCGCCCTTGTGCGAGTCTGGTTCCTCCTCCAACGGCTCCAGCGCCGCCACATTAAGGTCGCCGCCGGTGGTCTTGATAACCGCCGATGCGGGAATGACTAGGCCCTCTGGAGGCATGACGATGGAGCTCGCCGGCTTCGCCGCGGCTTCGCTCAATGCCGCCATTGATGGAGAAGTGCTGCTGCTAGCCATGGAGTGAGGATTGGGTGCGACTGGTGCAGATTGGAAGCTAGGGTTTTTTCGAGAGTTCGAGGAGACACGCGACTGGAGGAAGAAGATGATGCGAGGAGAATGAGGTAAAAAGTGGAAATTTCCCCACAGTTACTATTTATCATCCTCGGTGTCAAGATTCGTGCAGCTTGATCGGACGGTTGCCGCGTAGACGACGTGTTCGCGAACGTGCGCGGAAATTTCGCCACGTCTCCAAACCGTCGCCGCCAACGGTTCGTATCGCTTGCGCGGGAAAATCGGACATGATTGCGTTCTCTGCATGTGTGAGTTACGAGGCGTCGCTGACCTAAGCCTACGCCGTCCTAGCTGACATGGGTAGATGAGCGGTCACATCGAAGATTCTGACATAGACGGATCTAATCCGACTATGGAAGTGTATGATGGAAGATTCAACATTTCTTCGGTTTACAAGTTGAATACGGAGAAAGTTTTACAGGGTTCTTTGGGAGGACTACAAGATATTGCTTGACGATTTGCCGACATCCAACTAGACGGAGCATTCATTTGAAAATGCAAGACGGTGCAAGATCTCGGAGTTCTCCGGGGGCTACTGTTGGGGATATGCTATATGGGTATCCTCATAGCATGTCACTTATCCGGATAACCCGGGTAGCCCATAGTTGGTAACATGGCCTATGGCCTGCTGGGCGGCCCAGTTAGATGGATCCATAAGGGAGGCCCATGCCAGATAAAGGAAGGCTACGGTGGAGTCACCAGCGTACCCGGAGCCTCGGAGTGCAAGATACACAAGACTAGTAATAGACGGTGTAGGACACTGTAACCTGTCCGTCTAGGACTTTTCCCTGTAACCCTAGGACCTGGCGACTATGTAAGTCGGGCCTATGGGAGCTTTTAGGGCACAACCTAGTATCGATTCATACAACCTCGCACATCGAACCTATCTCTGTAACTCGGTGTATTGCCCTTATAGTGATTTATAGTAGGAGTAGGATTCCGCCACCGTTGTGGGATCCGAACCTGGGTAAGCTGTGTTACCTCGTACCCGTCAACCGTCCGCCTTATCCCACGTCTCTAAACACGCACTGTGAGGACCCCTCCATGGCGTACATGTCGGCAATACCACGATAGCTCCCCAGACGCCAAATGAGCTTCCAAAGATTGTCTATCCAGTGCTTACACTGAGTAGCTCGACTCTGGCTCCTGGTGCAGCGCCGACTTCTCCCACGTGCGGCCTTGAGGATCTGCTCAAGCAAGCGGAGATCGTTTGTGTAAACACTGTTGATTTTAGCAAGATATTCTCTGAGAGCGCCAGCAACCTCAAAATCATCGCACTTGTAAGTTTTATATGCCTTTTGCATTTCATATGTAGTATCCCACTATAGCCCCTAAGGATTTAGATGGAAAACCATAGTATTTGTGTCTGAATGCTCTATAAGTGACTAAGCTAGAAACTTTGCACTGTATCCCCCAAGTATTTAGTTTGAATGAATTATACCGACTAGATACTTTTAGAGTAGCATACAAAATGTTTGTAATTTTCAATACTATAGTCCCCAAGCTTCTAGTTGAAACAGAATTAGTGCCAGCTAGATGCTTAAAGAAAGACTAAGCATAGCGCTGAGTTAAAAAACTTGTACTGTATCCCCCCAAGCTTCTAGGCGGAAACTTATCCGGCTAGATGCTTCAAGTAGACTAAGTAACTTTGTCATTTCTTGCAGAATGAGAATACTCGGAGGACAGCCACCAATGACAAGTTCCACAAGATGCGTGCATATCTTGAAACCGAAAAGGGTAAAACTGCCTTCTTGAAGGATCAAATCACCAAGAGCAAGAGTCTGTTTTTCTTTTCAATTTCAACCTCAACTTGTTATTGTGTTTTTAACTTCTGACTACTCATTGTGTTTTGTCATTTCTCCGTCTTGCAGAAGCTATCGCCAAGGCCAAGGACATTGTCGAGCAATCCAAGCACATACAAGAGATGGATAGCAAGAACAAAATCCTCAAGCAGGAGAGGACTGACGCGCTAAAGATGCATGAAGATGCACTGGCTGCCGTGCAATAATCCACAAACACGAAGATCAACCGCCTTAAGGAGGAGATTGTAATCCTCAAGGAGCAGAACAAAGCTGCCGCCGAGAAAAATACTCGCAACCTTGAGACTTACAAGGCCCTCCAGATGGAATGGGATTCTATGGCGGAGATTCTCCAGCAAGCTGAGGATAGCATCTTTGGTAAGCATTCTCCATCTTGTAATTATGTAAACCATGTACTTCTGAACTTATGTTGTGTCGAACTCATGTACTCAAATACATGGTCGGAAATGTAGCTCCTATTGGTTTGACCAATAATCCTCCTCTGCCAAAGGAATGCATGGTTCTTGCCGGCAACTTCATCAGCACCGCCATCACCCAAGCAAAGAAGATCGCCAAGCCCTTAGTCATCAATATTAAGGTAGTAGACTCTTTCATGAAGTACTCGGAGATCCTGCGTCAAGCCCCCGAGCGTATCGTAAGCTGGAAAGGTTCATGTACCCGGGATGGTGCAAGGATGGCTTTGTCTATGTTCAAGGATCACTATGAGTATGCCGACATCGACACGGTGACCTCTGGCCTGCCGGACATGGATGATGACGGACAGAAGATCGATCATGGAGCTATCTGGTCATCGCTCGCCGGCTACGACACCAGGGTCACCCATTTGGTGGATGCAAACACCTTTATGCCCCTTGAGATTATTGACGCTAAACAAGCCAACTCCTCTGAGTCCCTGAAGACTGCCGACTTTATTGATGGGCAAGATGGCTCTCCTGCGGCCGACAACGTTACCTCGAAGTCTCCTACACCAGAGGAATGAAAACACTATGTCATATTTGTCATATTTGGATGTTTTGTATGTATGCGGAAAAAATGGTTCTATATTGAGGCGGAAAGCTATGTATATAAGCTTCCTGCTTCTTAAGAACTAATTCTAGAATGTATATATTTTTTATGCAAGTGCTGGCTTATCCACTACTCTGGGGTTTTTATGTTTGACTTTTCGCGAGTCGGAATACCCCTAGTAGGAACTATGCTCTCAAGTGATGATGGCCAATGGCACCGTCAAAAACCTAAGAACAAAATCGCCGACTTCGAGTGCCGAAAGTCACTACTCCAGAATCCACATAAAAACAAGAAAGAACATGTAAACCAGAAAACTTAAGCTAACGCCAGTAGGCGGAATTTTCACAAGTGCAAATGCAAAACTTGTGCATAAAGGTTTTATATGATCCAAAAATGAGCATTAAAGGAGGTAAAATACTCAAGCATATGAGTCAACCAAAGAGCTTTATTTCATTGATCATATAAGAGATACACAATAGATAATAAAATATGCTAATTGTAGAAAGGACGTAGCTGTGCTATGTTCCATGGCCTATCAAGCTCCGGGTAGTCATCATCCGGGTCATGTCGCTTACGCTTATAATCCTCATTTGGCCTATCCTTTAGCTCACGATTGTCAATGAGGTAGTAGGAACCATTGAGTAGCGCCTTGCTTATGATGAACGGTCCTTCCCATGGCAGGGATAATTTGTGTGACTTCTTCTGCTTAAGTCGGAGCACTAGACCCCCCTATTTAAACGAGCGATCCCGAACGCGGCGACTATGGCAGCTGTGTAGCTTCTGCTGGTAGATGGTTTATCTTTGGCATGCCAATACGCACTATTCCTCGAGAAGGTCTACATCTAGGCACCTGGATTCTTCAGCGTTATCTTTGTCGTAGGCGGCAACTCCTGGTGAATCGTGGAGGATGTCGGAAGATAGGATGGCTTCTGCTCCATATACCATGAAATAAGGGGTGTAGCCGGTGGATCTGTTGGGATTAGTTCATAAACTCCACAAAATAGATGGCAATTCCTCCGCCCAGGCTCCAGCTGCTCTATATAGCGGTGCTTCTAGACGTTGCTTTATTCCCTGCGGAATTAATCCATTGGCTCGTTCAACTTGTCCGTTGGATTGTGGATGTGCCATAGATGCCAAATCAAGTCGGATGCCCTTCTCCCAACAATAAGCTTCCACTTATCCGAGTGACAAGTTGTAGCCATTGTCGGTGATGATTCTATGTGGGAGACCAAACCTCACCACTAGATCCCGGACAAACCTAAGGGCAGTTGCCCCATCAAGCTTTCTAATGGGTTTAGCTTCTATCCATTTTGTGAATTTATCAACTTCTACTAGAAGATGCGTAAACCCACAAGGTGTCGTCTATAATGGACCAACCATGTCTAGCCCCCAGACTGCAAACGTCCAAGTTATTGGTATTTTTCGCAATTATTGAGATGGTACATGTGGTTGTCGGGAATAATACTGGCATCCCATGCATGTCTCAACCCACTTGTTGAAGGGATACGGGTAGGCTATACTAGCGCAAATCAA
This sequence comes from Avena sativa, assembly GCA_916181665.1. Taxonomy (NCBI): domain Eukaryota; kingdom Viridiplantae; phylum Streptophyta; class Magnoliopsida; order Poales; family Poaceae; genus Avena; species Avena sativa. Next base: position 311,388,153 of record OV702295.1, on the reverse strand, counting down.
AATTTTCTACCACGTATACCAGGATTACTGTTGTCATAAATCACGGGATTACCACTAGATGCGTAGTTGCAGAACTTGATGAAGCGCGTCGAGGTAGTGTAGACGATTTACGTCTCCTCCTTGTTCTCGTCCCATGAGCAACTCCCCTTGCATGGCTCATCCAAGCGCTACAGATGCAGCGCCTCCGAGGTATCCACACAGACAGGGTGGAAGCGTCAGACGCCGGACTTCTAGGTCCGCGCGTGCAACACAGGCATAAGGAGTGGCTGCTGGGTGGAATGGTCTAACCCTGGTCAGCTCGCTCCACCCTCTCTTATATAGGCATCCCTTGTGGGCATCTACATTCGCAGCCCATTAGTAGCCTAAGCCTGGTCTAATTCGGATCCAATCCTCATTAGGCTTCCAGATGATTGCTAAATTTGTTACTGAAATATTCAACTCTGCGATCAAATCGCAAGGCCTTTATATTCTTGCCATGTTGATTCTCTACCTCATTCTGAAACTCCTTGAACTTTTCAAAAGTTTCAGACTTATGCTTCATCAAATAGACATAACCATATCTACTGAAATCATCAGTGAAAGTAATGAAGTAGTGATATCCTCCTCTGGCTGTCGTGCTCATTAGTCCACACACATCGGTATGTATGAGTTCCAACAAGTCTGTCGCTCTCTCGGGTAAACCCGAAAAAGGCGATTTGGTCATCTTTCCGAGTAAACAAGCCTGACATGTCTCGTATGATTCAAAATCAAACGAAGTTAGCAGACCATCACCATGGAGCTTCTTCATGCGCTTTTCACTTATATGCCCCAAACGACAATGCCATAAATAGGTAGGACTTAAATCATTAGGCCGAAGCCTTTTAACACTAACATTCTAAACAGATGCAGCATCAAGATTTAAAATAAATAACCCATTCACAATGGGAGCATCATCCATACACATATCATTCTTAGAGATTACACAACCATTGTTTGCACTCGCGAATGAATAACCATCCCTCATCAAACATGAAGGTGATAAAATGTTTCGACCCATAGTAGGAATGTAATAACAATTATTCAACTCCATAATAAGTCCTGACGGAAGGTGAAGTTGCATGGAGCCGACGAACAATGCAGCAACCCTTGCTTTATTTCCGACGCGAAAATCCACTTCGCCTTTCTGCACTTCTCTAGTCGTTATTAGCCCCTGCATCGAATTGCAAATATGAGCAACTGATCCGGTATCAAATACCCAAGAGTTAACATAGGAATCAGCGATAAGAATGTCCACAACATTTACAACAAGCATACCTGAGTGGGAAGTACTCTTACTTCCACTCTTCTTCAAAGAAGCCTGGTACTTGCTACAGTTTCTCTTCCAGTGGCCATGTTCATGACAAAAGAAGCACTCAGTGTCTTATACAGGTCTAGCCTTTTGCTTGGGTGCAGGATTAGGGATCATATCCTTAGCCTTGCCCTTCTTCTTCCAAGAAGTACCCTTTTTCTTAAAGCTAGGCTTATTCTGCACAGCCATCACATGTCTATGCCCTGCACACTTCTTCATGTCACTTTCTGCTGTTTTTAGCATCCCGCATAACTCATTAAGGCCCTTCTCCACCCCATGCATATGGTAGTTCGAAATGAACTTTCCATAGCTGGATGGAAGAGATGCCAGAATGAAGTCTGTGGCCAAATCTTGGCCTAGTGGAAAACCAAGCTTTTCTAAAGTCTGACTGTAACCAACCATTTTGATCACATGGGGGCCTACAGCTGCTCCCTCTACTAGCTTGCATTCAACAAAGGACTTGGCGACATTGTACCTCTCAATCCTTGCCTGATATTGCAACATGTCCTTAAGCGCGACGATCATATCGTACGCATCCTGATCCTCAAACTTCTTTTGGAGTTCAGGTTCCATGCATGCAAGCATCAGATAGCTAACCTCAAGAGAATCATCACATGCTCTCTTGTAGGTATTCTTTAGGGCAGCAGATGCATTATCAGCAGGTTCATCGGGGATTGGGGTATCCAGAACCGGTTCCTTTTTATCAGACCCAGTCCGTATAGTTTGTTCCATTTAGTTTATCTTTGTCAAGAATCGAACGCAAAGAAAAAGGTGATGCAGTGTTCCGTGCCATTGATCTACAACAGAAAACATGCAAAATACTAAGCCATGTAACCATCAAAGAGTAAAACATATTAAACAATTTAATAGCATATACTCCCACTTAAATAAATATCCCTCTATTGATACTAAGTGATTCAAGATCCACAATTAACAAGTCGACTAGTGAGCTTTAGCATCACTGCTAGAAGACAAGGTAAATAGGTAAGCAACACTTGCTAATCATATCACATATGACTCTTGTTGTTGGGTGACATCTCTATGTAAAAACAAGGCGCACAACCTTTATGCCCCAAGGTCCTTAACTGTTAAGATGACCTTGTCAAGCTCACCAACCCTTATGCGTGTAGGTATCCAATACAAACCCAGCCAGCCAAGGAAAACCGCGGCACCCTAATTTCATAGGCCCGCCAACAATTGTACAGGGCATAGGATGGTGCAAGGTTTGGTTGGGAGGGCATGGTTTAACTTAAACTTTGTGAGGGATCGTTCTACTTCTATCATCTAAGCATGCATAGAGTAAAACGCATAAGAATAGCATTCACATAGTTGTGACATAGTATGGCCCATTTTCTCATGGTGATCTCTATCGCCATAGAACCTGTCCACCATGATCTCCATCTTCATGTTCCATGCGAGCCATCCTCCAAGTGATGAGTCCTCCAAGAACTAATATAAGCTATTACCCCTAACAGTTAGTAATCAAAATTACATAGAATTGGGATCATCACAAGTTGGCACGCGGGCCATTACAATAATTGACAACACACATGGCTCCAGCCGTGTTGCCCTAATCACGACACGCAGGTCATGATAAATTTCATACATGCATCACATACATATATGGGCCATACTGATCACATACATCCTGCAAAAACAAGTTATGCATAGAATCACATTCTACCAGATCATGTGACCTCGAAGTACCTAGTTACCTTAACGAGATACAATAATGTACTACGACTAGGGGGGTCTAGGGGGTCTCCCCCTGCAGGGGCCTACACAATTTTCTTTAAGGATTTTGATCGGCAAATCAAATTTACCATAAACCGTCTGTTGTTCCGATAAACTCCTTTGATCATGGTACATCGACTTTAAATCTAGGTTCCGATTCGATCAATCATATTGATCTTCGCATGATTCAATAGGATTTATGTGTCACTGTCTACCCCGATGGCGGAAACCGACCGGTAGGGGTAAGTCGTTCGACGACCTCAGAATCACGATCACGGAAAGCAATATCATAGATCAATCCTGAACCACCGCCATATAAACGATCACATCATTCATATCAATCTGCATATCACCATATGCAAACTTCCAGAACCTATAACTGAAGAGCATCGGCTCTGATTCCACTAAAGGGATATGGGTAGGCTACACTAGCGCAAATCAAAAATTTCTACCGCGTATACCAGGATTACTGTTGTCATAGATCACGGGATTACCACTAGACGTGCAGTTGCGGAACTTCATGAAGCGCGTCGAGGCACTGTAGACGATCTACGTCTCCTCCTTGTTCTTGTCCCACGAGCATCTCCCCTTGCGTGGCTCGTCCAAGCGCTACAGATGCAGCACCTCCGAGGTATCCACACGTACAGGGTGGAAGCGTCAGACACCGGACTGCTAGGTCCACGCGTGCAACACAGGCATGAGGAGTGGCGGCTGGGTGGAATGGTCTAACCCTGGTCAGCTCGCCCTACCCTCTCTTATATAGGCATCCCTTGTGGGCTTCTACATTAGCAGCCATTAGTAGCCTAAGCCTGGTCTAATTCGGGTCCAATCCTCATTAGGCTTCCAACCCCTTAAGTGTGTGACCCTATAGGTTCGTATACGTATAGACATGACAGGAATACACCTATTCTGTCAATAGTTGGTAGCGGCCTCTAGCAAGACGTGCCAACTCCTAAACATATACAAAGATCATATCGGACGAACCATCACAAGGTTTAGTACCTATCTTTCCCTTTGCCTCACGATATTTGGTCTAGCTCCAAGCTGACCTCCCTTTCTCGATACTGTGATTTGGAATCCCTTTACTAGGTTAACTCTTAACCATATGTAGCACGGCCATGCATTTCTAGATCCGATCACTCGAGGGGCCCAGAGATATCTCTCTCAAGTAGAGAGGGGCAAATCCCATCTGTATTTACCATTCCTTGCAGCATGCTTCAGGACAAACCCGAAAGCTACCTTTATAACTACCCAGTGTTACGGAGTAGCGTCTGATAGCCCCAAAGTATGTCGATCCACATCTCAAGTACATGCGACAGTCTCAGGTCTAAGGACAAAACGTACACGATGTGTAGAGAGAGAGCTGCAACTAATTGCCAGTCTCAGGTTGGGTCAGTCCAACCCCATGTTCATAACATGTGTCCACATAATTGGTTTGACATCTCCATGCCTATGACTTGCGAAACATAGTCATCAACCAATCGATGTGCTAGTCTAATATTCACATGTGTCCTCACATGAACTCCGACTAGGGACAACTATTAAATAACCATACAAGTAAAGAGTTTCACAAACAATTCACATAATTTCCAATCAATACAAGCTGTGTGATATGGATATTCAAGGAACAATACAATAACTAATGGATACATAATAAATATAATCATCTCTATGATCGCCTCTAGGTCATATTTCCTTCACTTGTCAGCGTCCTCCTTCATGATCAGCCAGTAGAATCCTTGCCGGAAGGCTTTGGAGACTAATGATCGAGGAGCGGTGTGATGCCCGCAATCTCCGAGATGGATCTCACGAAGAATTTCAATACCTTCTTGCTGGGAGACATACTTCAGGTATACACCAGTGTTACTTCTTTTATAGAGCTATCCATTGATTATGGTATAGCCCTTTGCTCAATGTACTATTTGCCGACTTTCAACCTCATCGATGGACAAAGTTTCGTGTATGAGATATTCTATGAACGGTTTTGTCCAAGCTGGAGGGACTTTTGTTACTGTGTAAACAAATGAGTCAACTCTATCCGGGTTCGCTAAGTCCGCTCCCTTCACGGATGGGGTCTGTAGATGCTCTCAAAAATGCCAGGCAGAATTGGTTTGTGCCCTGATCCAAGTTTTGACAGTAGATTGGCCGCTTCATTTTCCTCCCTTTTGACATACTTGACTTTGTAGCCTTGGAAGAACTTGGCTATATCATCTACTTCGTCTCGATATGCCGCTATCATAGGGTTCTGTGCATTCCAGGTGCCAGCCACCTGCTGGGCAACCAAGTCGAAATCTTCACAACAAACTATGTGCTTGATGCTAATATCCTTGGATACGCGAAGTCCGTGAATGAGTGCTTCATATTCCTCCATGTTGTTTGTAGCCTCAAAGTGGATCTGCAAAATGTAGTACAGTTTTCCCCCTGTTGGTGACCGTAACAGCACACCAGCCCCCCGAGCCATTGAGTAGCTTTGATCAGTCAAAGTGCATCACCCAATATTCTGGCTCTGGCATAGGGGTAGCATCTAGCATCTCTGTCCAATATGCAATAAAATCCGCCAAGACATGTGATTTGATAACGTCGCTTCTTTTGTAGGTGATCTCGAAGGCGGCAAGCTCAATGCCCCACTTTGTGACCTGTCCCATGGCATCGCTATTGTTGATGATGTCGGACAGTGGAGCTTTGCTCACTATTGTGATAGGGTGCTCCTGGAAGTAGTGGCTTAGCTTCCGAGAAGCAAGGAACACTCCATAGGCTAGCTTTTGGTAGTATGGGTAACGCTTCTCTCCAAGTCGGCTGACGAACCAACTTACCGCTACGATGCAGCCTGTGAGCCGTTGGATGTCCTTTAGGCATGTCAGATGATTGATGTTTAGGATGGCCTTGATTTTCTCCGGGTTAACCTCGATTCCGCTGGGAAAAGATGAAGCCCAACAATTTGCCGGCTGGAACCCTGAAAACGCGCTTCTTTGGGTTAAGCATCTTGTTGTATTTCCGGAGATTATCAAAGTTTTCCTTCAAGTGGGAAATTAAGGCATTTGACTTTTTAGACATCACCGCGATATCGTCCACATAGGATTGAACGTTCCGATCAATTTGGTCATGTAGGCAACGTTGCATAGTCTATTGGTAGGTAGCACCTGCGTTTTTCAACCCAAAGGGAATCGTGACATAGCAAAACGTGCCATAAGGTGTGGTGAACGAAGTGGCAAATTGGTCCGACTTCCTCATATTTATCTGGTGGTAACATGAGTATGCATCTAGAAAACACAGAAGTTCCGAGCCAGCCGTCGAGTCTATGACTTGTTCAATGCGAGGCAAAGCAAACAGATCTTTTGGACATGATTTGTTTAAGCCGGTGTAATCAACGCACATTCCTAATTCTTTGTTTCCCTTTTTAGGGACAAGTACAGTATTGGCCACCCATAGGGTGTGAAGGACTTCTCGGATAAAAATATCCTTAAGTAACCTAGCTACCTCTTTGCCCATGGCGCGTCTCTTCTCATATCCAAAGCATTGTAGAGGTTGTTTCACCGCTTTGCATTTTGGGTCAATATTCAAGTTGTGCTCGGCAAGTTCCCTAGGTACACCTTTCATATCGGCAGGTTGCCAGGAAAAGATGTCCCTATTCTCACGGACGAACTTGACGAGCGTGCTTTCCTATATAGGGTCCAGGTTCGCCCCAATGGCGGTGGTCTTGGAGGCATCGCCTACCACAAGTTCCACCGACTTGGTCTCGATGGCGGCCTTGAATGCGGGATCGGAGTCAGAAATATGCTTCTTCGATGTCGTCATCTCCGATGCATCAACCATGCTCTGGATCTTCTTGAATTCTTCGCTGTAGAGCATAGCTTCTACAAAGGCTGCTTCTCCAATCTTGCAGTCTGTTGCCTTGGAAAAGCTTCCGGATACGGTGATGACACCGTTTAGTCCGGGTATCTTGAGCTTGTTGTAGACGAAGCATGGATTGGACATGAAGGTGTGAAAGATGTCACATCTGAATATGACGTGGAACACGCTTTTGAAGGGGACCACTTCAAAGGTCATGCATTCTTGGCGGTAATTGTTGACATCACCAAAAGCGACCGGAAGCGTGATGCACCCAAGGGACCAAGCCTCCCGACTAGGAACTATGCCATGGAACACGGTGCTGGTCCGCCTTATGTTGGTCTCCGTCAAGTTCATCTTGTGCAGTGTATCCAGGTACATAATGTTGATGTTGCTTCCACTGTCCACCATGCACTTGGTGAACTCATTGCCATCAATCAAAGGGTTGATGACCATGGCATATTGGTTCTCCGTTGGAACAAGGTCTGGGTGATCCTTCCTATCCCATATGATTGGAACTTCCGACCAGTACAGGTACTAGGGAAATGGGGGTAGGGTGGCCATCAGTATCAATAGTGAGGTTTTCTGTGCTCGGACAGTTGGGGTGCCAAGGAAAGTGTGGTAGACGGGCGCCTTCTTCTCGAAGGGGTTCTTGCCTTTGCCATCGCCCTTGTCGTCCTGCTTGGGGTCCATGTCCTCATCCATGTCACTTCAATCCTTGGACTCTTCCTTCTTCTTCCCATTGCCCTTGCCTCGCGGTCGGTTCTTTCGGCTTTGTTTGTAGTCGGACTCCGATTCTTCTTTGAGATTGTTGAGGAACTTGCAATGGCGATTGGTGTGGGTGGCTTTTCCATTGGTGTCGAGTTGTACAAGGCATGGCATATCACAGTATTCCTCATACGTTTGGGGAATGCGGGGCGCTTCCGGGGTAGTTTCACTACCGCGCTGCTGACCACGACCAACCCCCCGTCCTCGGTTGCACTGTCCGCCATCACCTCTTCCTAAAAACGTCATGGCGACCATGTCAGAGGTCGGATTTTCTTCTAGCGGACTCTTTTTCTTGGTGTTGTTGTTCCACTTAGCTTGGGTTGGAATGTCCATTGCCGGCAAGGATCCGCGAGCATCGTCATCGACAGCCATGAACTCACTGGCCAACTGTTGGAATTATGCCCTAGAGGCAATAATAAAGATGTTAATATTATAATTCTTGTTCATGATAAAGTTTATATTCCATGCTAGAATTGTATTAAGCGGAAACATTAATACTTGTGTGGTTTGTGAACAACACCGTGTCCCTAGTACGCCTCTATGGACTAGCTCATTGATCAATGATGGTTAAGGTTTCCTAACCATAGACATGAGTTGTCGATTGATAATGAGATCATATCATTGGGAGAATGATATGGTGGACAGACCCAAACTAAGCGAAGCAATTAGATCGTATCATTGTGTTCATCTTTGCGAAGCTTTTCCTATGTCAAATATTGTATTCCTTGGACCATGAGATAATACAACTCCCTGGTATCGGAAGAAAGCTTTGAGGTCATCAAACGTCATCCTATGAGAGGGTGATCATAAAGGTGTCTCTCAGGTGATCGGAAAGTATCTGTTGGGTTGTATGTATCGAGATGGGATTTGTCCCTCCCAAGTCAGAGAGATATACTTCGGGCCCACTCGGTAATCGATATCAACACCGCTTGCAAGCATGTGGTTAAGGAGTTAATCACAAAGTGATATCGGATTACGGAACGAGTAAAGTACTTGCTGTGAACGAGATTGAACTAGGTATGACGGTACCGATGATCGAATCTCGGGCAAGTAAAATATCGCGAGACGAAGGGAATATATATATGGGATTGATTGAGTCCTGGCATCGTGGTTCATCCGATATGATCATCGATGAATGTGTGGGAGTCAATATGGGTGCCCAGACCCCGCTGTTGATTATTGATAGAAGATCATGTCTGCATATTCTCGAACCCGCAGGGTCACACACTTAACGTGTCTCGACGCTAGGATAGATTGGATAATTGGTTTATGAATTTTTGTTCGGAGTCTCGTATGGGATCCGGGACATCACGAGAGGTTCCGGAATGGTCCAGAGAATAAGATTCATATAAGGCAGTGCAGTTTTTGGAGTTCGGAATTGTTCCGGATTAATCGGTATTGTACCGGAAGCTTCTAGAACCTTCCGGAAGGGGACCAACGTGGCCCCACCTTCCGGGAGGGGGCATGGGCCTATGAGGGAGTGTCCTGGCCGCATTGGGCCAGGGGCACAAGGCCCCATAGGGCCCAGCCGATCCTAGATAAGTTTAAACTCGTTTAAACTAGAGATAGGGTTTCTAGATAAGGGAAAGTTTAAATCGTTTAAACTAGAGATAGGCTTGGAGGATGGGCAAGGGCTGGCCGCACCCCCCTCTATATATAGAGGGCTGGTGCGCCCCCTCCATATACCCACACACACCTTCCTCCAAACCCAGTTGCCCTGCTGTCCTTCCTCTCTCCCTCCCGACTGTTTGTAGGCGAAGCCCTGCGGCAGAAATTCTCCACCATATACACCACGCCGTCGTGCTGTAGATCCAATCCATCTCTCCACCATACTTGCTGGTCCAAGGAAGGAGCAGACGTCGAGGTGCCGCACGTGTGCATCTCACGGAGGCACCGCCACTTGTGGTGCTAGATCGGATCGGATCGCGAGGAGGAGAAGCGAGTACGACTACATCACCCACGTTCCGACGAACGTTCCGCTGTGCGAATCTTCAAGGCTATGAAGATCTAAACCAATCTCTCTCGTTGTTTGCATCTCCTAGATTAGATCTTGGCTTTCCCTCTGTTCGCTTCCGTAGAAAATTTTGATTTACTATGCTGCGAAACCCTTCAGTGGTATCAGAGCTAGATCTATGCGTAGATGTGATTCACGAGTAGAACGCAACATGGTTGTTGCGGGCGTTGATGTTTTCTGTTGCAAGCCTCTTGTTTGTGTTCTTCTTATGACGCGGGATAGTGAGATTGAAGCGGTCCAGGCCAACCTTACGCGACGTCGTTCGCGAGACCGGCTCCGCACTTGACGTGTGGCTTGTACCACACATGCGGCTGGTGGATGTCAGTTTCTCTCACTATAGTTGTCATGGGATTAACACCGGAGTTTGGCAACCATAATATCACCGTTGTGGCTTTCCGTAGGTAAGAATCGTTCTTAGCATCTACTCCCATAAGCCACGTAAAACATGCAACAACAAAGTAGAGGCGTCTAACTTGTTTTTGCAGGGAGTGTTTTCTGTGATATGGTATGGCCCAAGATGTGATGTGTATAATGTATGCGATGATCATGTTTTCTAATATTTCACGACTTGCATGTCGATGAGTACACAACCGGCAGGAGCCATATGGTTATCTTTATAATTGTGTATGACCTGCGAGTCAACTTCTTATACGCCATGTAATAGCTTTACTTTATCGCTAAGTAGTTAGCAATAGTTGTAGTTGCTATTCGTGGTGGAAGCAATCATGGTGGAGTGATGGAGATCATGCCGGAACGCACAAGATGGAGATCATTGCGCGAAGATTGGCTATACCATGTCACATAAAGTTATATGCATGTGATGTTTATCCTTTTATGTATCTTATTATGCTTAGATCGCGACGGTAGCATTATAAGATGATTCCTCACTTAAAGATCAAGATAAAAACTGTGTTCTCCCCAAGTATGCACCGTTGCGAAAGTTCGTCGTGTCCAAGCATCACGTGATGATCGGGTGCTATAGACTCTACGCTCACATACAACGGGTGCAAGCCAGTTTTGCACACGCGGAAATACTTGGGTCTAACTTGACGAGCCTAGCATGTACATACATGGCCTCGGAACACAAGAACCGAAAGGTTAAGCATGAGTCATATGAATGATATGATCTACACTTCGTTGTCCACCATTGAAACCACATCTCTTCTCGTGATGATCGGATTAGGTGTGGTGAATTTGGATCGTGTTCACTAAACAACTTGAGGGATGTTGAATTTAGTGGGAGTTCATCTAGTAATTTGATTAAGTTGAACTATTTATCATGAACATAGTCTAAATTGTACTTGCAAATACTGTAGATCACATGGCCAAGTCCAACTTCAACTTCAACGTTTTTGCTAAGAAAGAAAAGCTTAGAAACAATGGGTCTAACTTCACCAACTGGTTCCGCAATCTAAGAATCATTCTGTCTGGCGGACAAAAGGACTATGTCCTTGAGAAAGCGTTAGGTAACCCCCCTGCTGCAACTGCGCCGGCTGATGAGAAAGCTGTCTATCAGTCGCGCAAAGATGATTATGGTGTGATTAAGAGCACCATGTTGTTTGCTATGGAACCGGAACTTCAAAATCGTTTTGAAAACTATCCCGGGCCCTTTGATATTCTCGAAGAGTTGAAAACCATGTTTCAGACTCAGGCCCGTTCTGAGAAATATGAGATCTCTGAGAAGTTCTTTAACTGCAAGATGGAGGAAGGGAGTTCCGTTAGTGAGCACGCCATTAAGATGTCGGGCTACACTCAACGCCTTGAGCAACTGGACTGCAAGATTCCAGAGGAGCTCAAGATTGATAGGGTTCTGCAATCACTCCCTCCCAGCTACAAAAGTTTTGTAGTGACTCATAATCAGATTGGTTCCACTGATACAATCACCGAGCTCTTCGCAAAGCTGAAGGCTGCGGAGGTGGACATCAAGAAAGATAATCATGTGTTGATGGTCAACAAGCCCTCCTTTAAGAAAGGTAAAGGTGCAAAGAAGCCCTTCAAGAAAGGCGGCGGCAAGCGCGTTGCCCCTGCTGAGAAGAAGCTCAAGTCTGGTCCTAAGCCGGACACTGAGTGCTTCTATTGCAAGGACAAGGGTGACTGGAAGCGCAACTGTCCGAAGTACTTAGCAGACAAGAAGGCTGGCACCATCAAAGGTATATTTGATATACATGTTATTGATGTTTTCCTTACTAGCCCTCGTTGTAGTGCCTGGGTATTTGATACTGGTTCAGTTGCTAATATTTGTAACTCGAAACAGGAGCTACGGAATAGATGACGGCTTGCGAGGGATGAGGTGACGATGCGCGTTGGCAATGGATCAAGAGTTGATGTGATGGCCGTCGGCACGCTCTCCTTAGTTTTACCTTCGGGATTAGTTTTAAACCTTAATAAATGTTATTATGTGCCTGCGTTGAGCATGAACATTATTTCTGGATCGTGTTTATTGCAAGACGGTTATTCATTTAAATCGGAGAATAATGGTTGTTCTATTTATATGAGTAACATCTTTTATGGTCATGCACCTCTTGTGAATGGTTTATTTCTTATAATTCTCGAAAGGGATGAAACACACATCCATAACATTGAGGCTAAGAGATGCAAAGTAGATAGTGATAATACTACTTATTTGTGGCACTGTCGTCTAGGTCATATTGGTGTAAAGCGCATGAAAAAAACTCCATTCTGATGGACTTTTGGAGTCTCTTGATTTTGAATCATTTGACACATGCGAACCATGCCTCATGGGCAAGATGATCAAAACCCCGTTCTCCGGTATGATGGAGCGAGCAACGGACTTGTTGGAAATCATACATACCGATGTATGCGGACCGATGAGTGTTTCGACGCGCGGTGGATATCGCTATTTTCTCAGTTTTACCGATGACTTAAGTAGATATGGTTATATCTATTTAATGAAACATAAATCTGAAACGTTTGAAAAGTTCAAAGAATTTCAGAATGAAGTGGAGAACCATCGTAACAGAAAGATTAAGTTTCTACGATCCGATCGTGGGGGCGAATATTTGAGTTATGATTTTCTCACTCATCTCAAAGCAAGTGGAATCGTTTCACAACTCACGCCACCCGGAACACCACAGCGCAATGGTGTGTCTGAACGCCGGAATCGAACCCTATTAGATATGGTCCGATCGATGATGTCTCTTACTGATTTGCCGTTATCATTTTGGGGTTATGCATTAGAAACCGCTGCATTCACTTTAAATAGGGCTCCATCTAAATCCGTTGAGACGATACCGTATGAACTGTGGTTTGGTGCTAAACCTAAGTTGTCATTTCTTAAAGTTTGGGGATGCGAAGCTTACGTCAAGAAGTTGATGCCGGACAAGCTCGAACCCAAAGCGGAGAAATGCGTCTTCATAGGATACCCTAAGGAAACTATTGGGTATACCTTCTATCACAGAACCGAAGGCAAAGTGTTTGTCGCAAAGAACGGTTCCTTTCTTGAGAAGGAGTTTCTCTCGAAAGAAGTGAGTGGGAGGAAAGTAGAGCTAGACGAGGTTATTGAACCTTCTCTTGAATTGGAGAGTAGCGCAGCACCTGAAATTGTTCCAGTGCCGCCTGCACCAACAATAGAGGAAGCTAATGACAAGGATCATGAAGCTTCGGACGATGCTACTACTGAACGTCGCAGGTCGACAAGGTCGCGTGCTCCTCCTGAGTGGTATGGCAACCCTGTCTTGACAGTCTTGTTAGTAGAAGACAGTGAACCTACGAACTATGAGGAAGCGATGATGAGCCCAGACTCTGAGAAATGGCTAGAAGCCATGAAATCCGAATTGGGATCCATGAGCAAAAACCAAGTATGGACTTTGGTGGACCCTCCTAGCGACCGAAAGGCCGTTGAGTGCAAATGGATCTTCAAGAAGAAAACGGACGTGGATGGTAATGTTACCGTCTATAAAGCACGGCTTGTCGCAAAAGGTTTTCGACAAGTTCAAGGTATTGACTACGATGAGACTTTCTCTCCCGTAGCGATGTTTAAGTCCATTCGGATTTTATTAGCAATTGCTGCGTTTCATGATTATGAAATATGGCAAATGGATGTCAAGACTGCTTTCCTCAATGGCAACATTGATGAAGAGTTGTATATGATGCAACCCAAAGGTTTTGTCGATCCTAAGGATGCTGATAAAGTATGCAAACTTCAGCGTTCCATTTATGGACTGAAGCAAGCATCTCGGAGTTGGAACCTTCGTTTTGATCAAGTGATCAAGAGCTTTGGATTTGTTCCAAATTGCTATGAAGCTTGCATCTACAAGAAAGTGAGTGGGAGCTCGGTGACGTTTCTGGTACTATATGTGGATGACATATTGATTATTGGAAATGACATCAACATGCTTAACGATGTGAAGAGTTATTTGAACAAGTGTTTTTCAATGAAAGACCTAGGTGAAGCTGCTTATATATTGGGCATCAAAATCTATAGAGATAGACAAAGACGCCTGATAGCTTTAAGCCAGAGTACATACCTAGACAAAGTTCTGAAAAGGTTCAGAATGGATAAGGCATTGAAAGGTTCAGTGCCTATGTTGTCAGGTAAGATATTGAGCAAGGCTCAGTGTCCAGCTACGGTAAATGATAGGGAAGCTATGAGCAAAGTGCCTTATGCCTCGGCCATAGGTTCCATCATGTATGCCATGCTGTGTACTAGACCGGATGTGTCCAATGCTCTTAGTTTGACGAGCAGATATCAAAGTGATCCAGGAGTGGAACACTGGACAGCCGTGAAGAACATCCTAAGGTACCTAAATAGGACTAAAGAAATGTTCTTAGTCTATGGGGGTGATGAATAGCTCATCGTAAAAGGTTACGTCGATGCTAGTTTCGACACCGACAAGGATGATGCTAAATCTCAGACAGGATACGTGTATATTTTGAATGGAGGAGCTGTGAGCTGGAGAAGCTGCAAGCAAAGCGTGGTCGCGGGATCTACAGTAGAAGCGGAATACATGGCTGCTGCAGAAGCGTCAAGTGAAGGAGTTTGGATCAGAAACTTCATCACTGAGCTTGGCGTGGTTCCAAGTGCATTGGACCCACTGGAGATATTGTGTGACAACACTGGCGCCATAGCACTCGCTAAGGAACCAAGATATCATCCAAAGACCAAGCATATCAACCGCAAGTTTCATATAATCCGAGATTATATAGCAGATGGAGATCTGAAGATCAGCAAAGTACATACAGATCTAAATGTCGCAGATCCATTGACTAAACCTCTTCCACGTGTAAAACATGATCAGCACCTCAGTGCCATGGGTGTGAGATTGTTGCCAAATGTAAACTAGATTATTGACTCTAGTGCAAGTGGGAGACTGTTGGAATTATGCCCTAGAGGCAATAATAAAGATGTTATTATTATAATTCTTGTTCATGATAAAGTTTATATTCCATTCTAGAATTGTATTAAGTGGAAACATTAATACTTGTGTGGTTTGTGAACAACACCGTGTCCCTAGTACGCCTCTATGGACTAGCTCATTGATCAATGATGGTTAAGGTTTCCTAACCATAGACATGAGTTGTCGATTGATAATGAGATCATATCATTGGGAGAATGATATGGTGGACAGACCCAAACTAAGCGAAGCAATTAGATCGTATCATTGTGTTCATCTTTGCGAAGCTTTTCCTATGTCAAATATTGTATTCCTTGGACCATGAGATAATACAACTCCCTGGTATCGGAAGAAAGCTTTGAGGTCATCAAACGTCATCCTATGAGAGGGTGATCATAAAGGTGTCTCTCAGGTGATCGGAAAGTATCTGTTGGGTTGTATGTATCGAGATGGGATTTGTCCCTCCCAAGTCGGAGAGATATACTTCGGGCCCACTCGGTAATCGATATCAACACCGCTTGCAAGCATGTGGTTAAGGACTTAATCACAAAGTGATATCGGATTACGGAACGAGTAAAGTACTTGCTGTGAACGAGATTGAACTAGGTATGACGGTACCGATGATCGAATCTCGGGCAAGTAAAATATCGCGAGACGAAGGGAATATATATATGGGATTGATTGAATCCTGGCATCGTGGTTCATCCGATATGATCATCGATGAATGTGTGGGAGTCAATATGGGTGCCCAGACCCCGCTGTTGATTATTGATAGAAGATCATGTCTGCATATTCTCGAACACGTAGGGTCACACACTTAACGTGTCTCGACGCTAGGATAGATTGGATAATTGGTTTATGAATTTTTGTTCGGAGTCTCGGATGGGATCCAGGACATCACGAGAGGTTCCGGAATGGTCCGGAGAATAAGATTCATATAAGGCAGTGCAGTTTTTGGAGTTCGGAATTGTTCCGGATTAATCGGTATTGTACCGGAAGCTTCTAGAACCTTCCGGAAGGGGACCAACGTGGCCCCACCTTCCGGGAGGGGGCATGGGCCTATGAGGGAGTGTCCTGGCCGCATTGGTCCAGGGGCACAAGGCCCCATAGGGCCCAGCCGATCCTAGATAAGTTTAAACTCGTTTAAACTAGAGATAGGGTTTCTAGATAAGGGAAAGTTTAAATCGTTTAAACTAGAGATAGGCTTGGAGGATGGGCAAGGGCTGGCCGCACCCCCCTCTATATATAGAGGGCTGGTGCGCCCCCTCCATATACCCACACACACCTTCCTCCAAACCCAGTTTCCCTGCTGCCCTTCCTCTCTCCCTCCCGACTGTTTGTAGGCGAAGCCCTGCGGCAGAAATTCTCCACCATATACACCACGCCGTCGTGCTGTAGATCCAATCCATCTCTCCACCATACTTGCTGGTCCAAGGAAGGAGCAGACGTCGAGGTGCCTCACGTGTGCATCTCACGGAGGCACCGCCACTTGTGGTGCTAGATCGGATCGGATCGCGAGGAGGAGAACCGAGTACGACTACATCACCCACGTTCCGACGAACGTTCCGCTGTGAGAATCTTCAAGGGTATGAAGATCTAATCCAATCTCTCTTGTTGTTTGCATCTCCTAGATTAGATCTTGGCTTTCCCTCTGTTCGCTTCCGTAGAAAATTTTGATTTACTATGCTGCGAAACCCTTCAGTGGTATCAGAGCTAGATCTATGCGTAGATGTGATTCACGAGTAGAACGCAACATGGTTGTTGCGGGCGTTGATGTTTTCTATTGCAAGCCTCTTGTTTGTGTTCTTCTTATGACGCGGGATAGTGAGATTGAAGCGGTCCAGGCCAAACTTACGCGACGTCGTTCGCGAGACCGGCTCCGCACTTGACGTGTGGCTTGTACCACACATGCGGCTGGTGGATGTCAGTTTCTCTCACTATAGTTGTCATGGGATTAACACCGGAGTTTGGCAACCATAATATCACCGTTGTGGCTTTCCGTAGGTAAGAATCGTTCTTAGCATCTACTCCCATAAGCCACGTAAAACATGCAACAACAAAGTAGCGGCGTCTAACTTGTTTTTGCAGGGAGTGTTTTCTGTGATATGGTATGGCCCAAGATGTGATGTGTATAATGTATGCGATGATCATGTTTTCTAATGTTTCACGACTTGCATGTCGATGAGTACACAACCGGCAGGAGCCATATGGTTGTCTTTATAATTGTGTATGACCTGCGAGTCAACTTCTTATACGCCATGTAATAGCTTTACTTTATCGCTAAGTAGTTAACAATAGTTGTAGTTGCTATTCGTGGTGGAAGCAATCATGGTGGAGTGATGGAGATCATGCCGGAACGCACAAGATGGAGATCATTGCGCGAAGATTGGCTATACCATGTCACATAAAGTTATATGCATGTGATGTTTATCCTTTTATGTATCTTATTATGCTTAGGTCGCGACGGTAGCATTATAAGATGATTCCTCACTTAAAGATCAAGATAAAAACTGTGTTCTCCCCAAGTATGCACCGTTGCGAAAGTTCGTCGTGTCCAAGCATCACGTGATGATCGGGTGCTATAGACTCTACGCTCACATACAACGGGTGCAAGCCAGTTTTGCACACGCGGAAATACTTGGGTCTAACTTGACGAGCCTAGCATGTACAGACATGGCCTCGGAACACAAGAACCGAAAGGTTAAGCATGAGTCATATGAATGATATGATCGACACTTCGTTGACCACCATTGAAACCACATCTCTTCTCGTGATGATCGGATTAGGTGTGGTGAATTTGGATCGTGTTCACTAAACAACTTGAGGGATGTTGAATTTAGTGGGAGTTCATCTAGTAATTTGATTAAGTTGAACTATTTATCATGAACATAGTCTAAATTGTACTTGCAAATACTGTAGATCACATGGCCAAGTCCAACTTCAACTTCAACGTTTTTGCTGAGAAAGAAAAGCTTAGAAACAATGGGTCTAACTTCACCAACTGGTTCCGCAATCTAAGAATCATTCTGTCTGGCGGACAAAAGGACTATGTCCTTGAGAAAGCGTTAGGTAACCCCCCTGCTGCAACTGCGCCGGCTGATGAGAAAGCTGTCTATCAGTCGTGCAAAGATGATTATGGTGTGATTAACCCCCCTTCCTGGGCCTCATGAATCTTGTCCAAGCGTGAACATGCGTCGTATGGCTACGAGCTTGTTTTTTCTTCTTTCTGTCAAGGCAGGGGCTGACTGAGCAACGCGGCCCTCCTCTACCATGGTGGATGCTAGGAGGCGATGGAGGCGGAGGTGGCGGTGGGTTAACCTTCTTGTTGTTACCCTCCTGCGACGCCTCACGTCTGTCGCGGTTGCTTGTCGAACATGGAGGGTCATGGTGCGACCTACTCTCATGTCCTTGATTGCCATTGTGTTCTTCGCCATCACGAGGCTGCTCCGTGTTATCGCGAATGACGATGTCGCCCTGAGGGCGTCTTGGCAGAGGCATGCTCGTACGGTGGTGAATCTTTGGGTCTTCGTGATGTCGGAGGGACCGGGGCGGTGGAGATGGGCGACGAGGATGAGCCTTACCTCCATGGTCGGAGGATATGGAAATAGCATCCTTCCTGTTGCGCGCGTCCCTCCATCTTTGTTGTAATGAACCCGTATGGGACCCAACATCGTGAGGAGATCTTTCCCTTGGAGGTTTAGGATTGCTAGACTGGCAATATGCTGGGTCAGACTCAAGCCTTTGAGAGGTGGCCTTTTCCTACTATTTGACAGCCTTTGCCACAAGGTCATAGACCTGTTCCACAGCCGCGGGTGATCTGTCCTGATCCAATATGGTCCTGGCGATGGCCAAGTTGAGGATAGGAGTGGGCATGACCTGTCAGCCTTCACTATCAATATATGGCTTAGCCTGTGCCGACTTCGAGGGAGCCCATCCTAGGTTGCGCCGTACGCCAGGATCGTTGATAACACGAGTCAGAGCTTTCCTAGCCTTTTGCTGCTTGAGCAAAGTCTTGTACTCGGCCTCCATGGCTCTAGCCGTTTGGATTGATTTTTGTGCTTTGGCCAGATCTCTATCTAGCTTTGCACCTTGCTCCGTGATAGCCTGCGCTTCCTTTAGTAGTTGTTGCCGCTTCTCATCAAGCTGGACTACGTACCGTATATGGTCCACAGTCATAGGATCGACGAGAAAATTGCGATATATTACTCTATCAGATGGAGTGAATTGGGCGGCCGTAGACGTAGATGCTAGAGGCGGTGGATTTGCAGTGTTGGGGTTACTCGGACCGATGTTGAGTTCCTGCAGCTATTGCGCTGGGTTAGGCGGAGGGGGCATGGCTTTTGCGCGATCATTGTCAGCAGCATCGGCTGGTCCCTTCCCCTTATCCAATGGCTTAGGCGGACCTTGTCCGGGTTGATCTTCTTCCATCATGCTCCCAATGGTGACAAACACTTCTCGAGATGTGATGGTCGGGTTGGCCTGCTCCTCATGCTTGATATCTTCCTCCATCTCCTGCATAGCAGAGTCGAGTTCCTCCATGTTGAAGTCTATCTCCTTTGAGTCCATGCTGATGTCGGTGTAAAGCGCATCCAGAACGGATTCGGAGGGTGCCAGGGATTCCTCGATGATGGAGGATGATGCTGAGGCTGCAGGGATGTTGACTGGAGGCGGTGGCGGTGGTGGATGAGGCAGCTATGGTCCAGGTATAGCAGTGAGCTCGTCCTGAGCAGCTGCATCAGCGGGTGCATAACTGTTGATGGTGCTAATCATGCCTTCGAAAGTGAGGAGACCCGCGGCCTATTGCCGCCTTAGCGTATACCGGAGAAGTGTACCGCGATCCAGCCCTTCCACAAAGTGATCGATAGCTTCATCACTAGGGTAGTGCTCCAGATCGGCCCGTATCCATAGCCATCTAGCGAGGTAATCGCGGGGGTTTTCACCCTCTCTGGATGCATCACGCCAGATCGAAGATAGTCACGATGCCGATGAAGTGCGATCTCTGCTTTCCAGATGCGCGGGCGAAGCCGGCGGATTTGCAGTGATAGTCCACCATTATTTCCTGCAGAGGGGCGGTTTGGGTGGGCCTTGAATTTTTCCGATCTAAGTCGGCAAACTCTGGAGAGAGATCCGAATTTGATCCTTCCGCGAACATATCCTGCCCGTAGGCGGTCCGTGCGGGTCTTGAAGATCCTCCGACTTCCGGGGAGCTAGTGCCCAAGTCGGTTCCACCGATGAAGAGGTGGATGCCCCTGATTGGAACAATCGAGCAGCGGGCGGGGTTCATCTTCTCCGGGATCCAAAACTCGTTGGGAGGGCGATCAAAACGTTGCTGGAGAAGAGAACACAACCAATGGATATGGTTTCTCCAATTCTCGTGAAGAGCTTTGACCTCGCCCGTTGTAGAGCCTGAAGCGCCTCTTGCCCCACTGTGGGCACCAACTGTCCTGGTATTGCCGACGAGTATGCCATGGAGAGGTCCTCACAGAGCGTGTTTAGATACGTGGAGTAAGGCGGAAGGTTGGTGGGTACGAGGTAACACAGTTTACCCAGGTTCAGATCCCATGACGGTGGCGGAATCCTGCTCCTTCTATGAATCACTATAATGGCAATACGCTGGGTTGTAGGGATCGGTTTGTTGTGCGCGATATGAGTTAATTAATGCCCTAAAGGATCCTCCTGGTCCGGCTTATAAAGACACAAGATCCTAGGGTTACAGGGAAAGTCCTAGCCGGACAGGTTACAGTACACAATATACAACTAGTCTAACGTGTCTTGCACTCCAAGGCTTCGTGTACGCTGGTGACTCTACCGTAGCCTTCCTTCATCCGGCATGGGCCTCCCTTCTGGATCCATCTAACTGGGCCGCCCAGCAGGCCATACGCCTTGTTACCGACTATGGGCCACCAGGGTTATCCGAATTAGAGACATACAATGGTGATACCCATTTAGCATATCCCCAACACTTGCCCTGTCTCCTTGCCTTCATCACCGCCCAGGCCCATCTGGGAACGAAAATTGTTAGGTGGTCGCTAGGTTCTCGCGCAACGATGGTGGCTTTGATCTGGATCCCACACGGAAATGGTGTTGGGAATATGCCCTAGAGGAAATCATGTATGATGATTTTTCCCCTTGTATTCATAAAGTTATTAAGTTGTCCTTGTATGAGCATCTGATGTATATCATTGAATATGTGATTCGGTTGTGGAACTATACATTCATGTTGGTTGTACTAAATATCCTTGGTCATCGAGGTTGTGCTGGACACACAACTTAGACAAATGTGAAAGTCGGCCTGATGACTCGTTTCCACTTGTCATGGGCATGGAGATGCTATTCCGACTTACACATGTTTGGCTAAAGAGTTTAGCGATCCAGATTGACCCATATTGAGGTACAACGAACAAGTTTCCATTTGTATATCTCAATCAATGTAATACTTAGACCTGAGGTTATTTCATGGTCCGAGTTGAGGATCACCGACTTAGGTTCTGTCAAACACTGATCCGTAACAGGGAAGTTATAAAGGCAGAGTTCAGGTGAACCGAGAATCAAGCTGCATGATGTGAATAACCAAGATGGGATTTTGCCCGTCCACTTGGAGAGATATTCTCTAGGCCCTCTATGATGATATGATTCGGAAAGCATGGCCATGCACGACGTGGTTAAGTGTTAACCGAGGTGATCGACTAAGAGTTAGTCGGGTGAATCACTTATCTCGGATCGAGAAGAGAGTCGCATTATTTAAGGGATGACAAATATTCGCCTATAGTCTAACAAGGTATATCGTGATGGAAAAGGGACTCAGACGTAAGTCGCATTGGAAAGGCAAGTCGTCATGACTCTTTGGTACTTGGGAGTCGACTTGTTCTGCTATGAGCCGCTGTCGACTGATCGATTGGGAGTTGGACTCCAATTGTGTACAAGTAGCCATGAGCCTGTGGGGTCACACACTTAAGAGCGGGAGCAGGTTCAAATTGGATCTGAACCAGAAATCTGGTTGGGTTGGACCCGAGCCGGATTTGGACTGAGTTAGTGAGTTGGACTCACATGGACTAATATTATATGGGCTTTAGTGAATGGGCCATGAGAGTGGAGCCCACATTCACTCCCTATATATTGTGGAGCATAGTAACCCAGAAGGGTTAATCTTTTATCGGTTAGGTCATTCCATGAGTTGGAAACCCTAGCTCCTCAGCAGTCCTTCCAACGAACTGAACCTAGTAGTTCACCGCCGACGCTCCTCCTTGTACCTGTGGATACTAGCAGAGGTGCTGAACGATCATCACTAGGACGATCATGATTGGATCGTATTGTGAGGACTGCACTGCATCAACTGACGCGCTTCATCAGTAATCCGCAATCGCGCGTCTAGTGGTAATCTTCATGGCCTTCTACCTAAGCTGGATCTTGGGATCACCATGTTAGAGGGAAAAAGTTTTTGTTTTATCTCTATGTGGCCCAACAGTGGTATCAGAGCAATAGCTTCTGTTTTTAGGATCAAGATCTCGCATATGTGATATGCGGTTGGCTGTAGATGATATCTATATGCTATTTTGGTGGTCGATCTATGAGATAGATCGGTTTTGTACTATGTTGATTGGATCAACTGTACTCGGGGAATGGTAGATCTGATTTCCGTCATCATACTGCCCTATCATAGCGCGTTAGATGTCGTTGCGAGTTTCACAATGCCGGTTGATAGCGTATCTATGCATAACTTGTTTTTTGCAGGAAGTTTTGAATCGTATGGTTCATGTGCATGTGATGTATGTGTGTAATCCATAGGTGATCTGCGAATCATGGTTTTTGTCAGCCGGCTGGAGCCTAGGTGGTGTCATTTTATTGTATAATGACCTGCGTGTTAGATTCTCTATGTAATTTACTTTCCTAAGCTAGTGTAGCTGTTTGGAGAAGCTAGATGACATGCAAGTCGATGTACATATCGGTGACTTGGAGAAAGATGTCAAGTGACAAGAGTTGGCACGAGTCGGATTATAGGCTTTGTGGAGATGGAGATCACCATGAAGAGAGCCATACCATTTCACATTATAATTGTTTTATTTTGTGTTGTTCGTATGTCTCTGTTTTACCTCTATTAGAATGTCGGTAAATTTTAATCCCTCACAGAAGGTCTAGTCGGTTTTCCCGCCAGTGTTTGCACCATCACAAGTCGGACATTTTTGGTAGTGGGCTCATAAAATTGAGGTGCTGCCAATTCTTTCTGGCTAGGTGGGTTCGAGTCGGACTCTTACTGCGGAAACACTCGGTATGCTAGACGGGTCTATCACAACGGTTGTGGGGCTCGGGGAAAAGTCGGACGGGAGCCGGGGCATGTGATGCCACCCATTAAACAGGAGTCATATGAGATACGATTGACAAGGAGTTGTCTCCGTAGATCAGTTGGCGGCTAGCGGTGATGCTGTCACATCCCAAAATTTTCCAAATTTTGAAATGTGAAAAATAAATAAACAAAATAAATAATTGTTGAAATTTAGGGTGAAAAGAAACTTTTTAATCCCAAATGGAAACATCAAAACCCATCTTGAACAAACTTTGAATGAAAAGGGAATCCAACAAATTTCTATCAAGTGAAATGCATTCATCAATGAATGTATCTTGAAATTTAAACACTTGGAAAAGTTAAACCAGAACCCTAAAACCCTAATGGAATAATTCATTTCCAAGATCTCTCTAAGACCATGGATTTGATCCATATAAAAAAATTTCAACAAACATTTATAAATAATCAAGAATGATAAAGAAAAAAATATAAAACCATAGGGATTGGTTTCACTCAATTTGGAGCCATGGATAAAAACTTATGAATTTAATAAGTTAAAAGGAAATAAATTTTCAAAGATAATAAAGCCCTATTTAGGATCCATGCCAAACCTTGAGAAAATAAGTACTAAATAGATTTAAAAGGATAAACAAATATTAAATAAAATTATACAAATTGGAATCACCAATTTTGGATCCTTAAATAAAAAGATATGGATTTTATAAGGCAAAGGAAGAAATAAGTAAATAGGGAATATTTAAAAAGCCAAATAAAACCTTGGCCAAACAATGATATGAAAGATTATTGATTAATAAAAAGAGTAAAGGATTATTTAAATAAAATCATAAGGATTTATTAATATCCAATTTTATTTAAATAAAGGCAATTCCCAATTTAAATGAACATTAAATCATATTAAAGTATTTTAAATAATAAATTCGAAGTGAATTATTTTTTACTAAAGAATAAATAAACCTACTGAAAAGGTTTGGTAAAAAATTGGAATTAAAATAGAAGTTTGAAAATATATTTAAAATCCTATTTGAATAATGACAAGTGTCTATTTTAAATATATTGTAAACCATAAAAGGAATGTTTGAAATATTCTAAAAAAAGAAAATTTAAATACATTAATAAACAGAATAAAACCTACTGAAAGTTTGAAAAGGGTTTGAAAAATAAATCTGAAATCAAATGGATGTTTGGATTTGAAAACAGAAATTCAAAATAGAAAAAGAAAAAGAAACCGGGAAAAAAAGGGAAAAGAAGCAAACCCACCCATCTGGCCCAACTAAAGCCCAGCAGCGCAGCCCACTCCTCCCCCTCTCGTGAAATGTTTTCCACTGTCACATCCCAAGATTTTCCAAATCTTGTAATGTGAAAAATAAATTAAACAATATAAATTTTTGTTGAAAATCAGGGTGAAAAGAAACTTTTGTTTCAAAAAGGAAACTTAAAATCCCATCCTGAACAAACTTTGGAAGAAGTTTGAATTCAACAAATCCAAATCAAGGGAAATGCATTCCTCAATGAATGTATCTGGAAATTTGAACACTTGGAAAATAAATCCAAATCCCTAAACCCTAATGGAAGGAAATCATTTTCCCAAGTTATCTCCAAATCTATGGATTTGATCCATACCAAATTTGACCAATAATAATCACAAAGGATCAAGTAAGACCTTAGAGATTGGTTTCACTTAGTTTGGAACTATAAACAAAATCTTGTGAATATATTAAGATAAGGAAATTGAATTTCCAAAGCCAATAAAGCCCTTACCAAAAGCCATACCAATTGGTGAACAATTATAATCCTAAAGGGAATAAAAAGATAAACATTTAATAAAGGAAAAATAAATTGTTTTGGAAATACTATTTGGATCTTTTAATAAAAGACTTTGTTTTCAAATGAAAAGGTGAGCCAAATTAATTTTGGCCAAACTTTTGTAATAAAATATTTTGTTTTGATAAAATGAGTAAAAGTTTATTTAAATAAAATAATAAGGATTTAAATATCCAATTTTATTTAAGTAAAGGCTTTTCCCATTTTAAATGAACACCAAGTATTTTATTACTACTTTGAAATCTTTTATTAAAAGGTTTTGCTTTGATTAAAATGAGTAAAGGATTATTTAAATAAAATAATAAGGATTTAAATATCCAATTTTATTTAAGTAAAGGCTTTCCCATTTTAATTAAAACACCAAAACTTATTTATTTATTTAAATAAGTTTCCATGTATTCTTTTATTTTTCAAATAAAACCTTCTGGTTGGTTTTGAAAATAATTGGATTTCAAATGGAAATTTTATTTAAATAAATCAAACCCTATTTTATTAAATAACTAAAGATCCATTTTATTTAATTATTAAATGGATCCTAAATTAAATAAAAATATTATTTTATTTTGAGATTTGGAATATGTTGAAAAACAGGACCAAATTCAAGTACAAAGTTCAGTGTTTGATTGAATTGTTTGAATTTGTTTAATTGTTTGAAAATTCAAAACAGAAAAAGAATTAGAAAAGGAAAAGAAAGTAGACAGAAAAAAAAATAGAGTAGCCCAACTAGCCCAACAGCAGCCCACTAAGGCCCAGCAAAACCAGCCCAATTTTCTCCTCGAATAAAAGTTTGGCACCAACTTTCTGACCCACTGAGTCAATGACAACCAGGACCCACCCCACTCCCTTTTCCTTCACTGCCAAGCGGACCCACCTCTTCTTATTCCTCTCCCGAACCGTTTTTCTGCACCGCAAAAGAAACCCGCACTAAGGCTGACAAGTGGACCCCGTTCCCTTCAACTTTCCCACTGACCAGAGGACCCCACCACCACCTCCTTCTTCTTCCCCGCGCGACGACCACGCCCTCTCCCTCGCTGACGTTGCTGCCTTCAAACCGCGGATTCAATTCGCCTTAACGCGACCGCCGTTACTCGAGTTGATCACGCAGACGTAAATGCCCGTGTCTCCCCTATAATTCCCCTCTGACACCCCGCGCTGGCACGCCTTAGACCGCCCTCAATTCCTCCCCGAGCACCCTCTGCTCCGACGAGCTCCCATCTCCGATTCCGACCAAACCTGACCGCCCCTTGCCTCCTCGACCGTGCTCTCGTGATCCCCACCTCCTGGCGATCATCTCCGTAGCCCCAGCTCGTCCCCGAGCGCCCCAGAGCGTCGACAACGACGACACCGAGCGAGCGCCGCCGTCTACCATTGCTCCGTCAAGCAATCCAGGTGAACACCGACCACCCCGCGCCTCCTAGATCACGCGCACAGCATCGCCTTACTCTTGCGCATCTGAACTTGCTTCTGTCTTGCCTTAGGGCGATCTGCAGCGACGACCTGTCGTCAACCTGAGCGCCACCGTCTGTCTGCAAACTCCGGCGGAACCTCTCTAGTAAATCAGACTACCCCAACCCTTCTCGTTCACGCTCACAGCTCCGCCATGATCTCCTACGTCTAACCCAGTCCTCTGTTTGTCTTCTCGTGGACCACAGCCTCGTCTTCGACCGTGGTCAGAGCCGTCCGTCGCCGTCCTCTACTCCGGCGAGGAATCGCGGATGAACCAGAGCGTCCCTTGCCGAACCGTCAGTACCTTGAGCTTCACCGTGACCCCCTAAGCCCGGTGAGCAACCCCTCCTTCTCCCCCACCTCCTATAGCGTCGCCTCCATCGACGACCGACCGCTCCGCCGTCGTTAGCCACCGCAGCGCCGCCAGTTGATGGTCTGATTGTTAGCAGCCGTTTGATCTATATCTAGCGCTCACGATTAGTTCCCTTAAACACCGAAGAGGTATGTCCTCTAGACCGCACGATTTAACTTAGATCTAACGCTCCACAGCCACGATCCGGCCGAACCGGTATCAACCAATGATATCACGCCGCGTGTCGCCTATTAGGTTTTAAAGCAGAATTTGAAAACAGAAACTTTTGCCATTTTCAAACCCATGTATCTTTTGATCCACACGTCCAAAAATTACAAATTTGATGTCATTGGAATCAGCAAGACAAGACCTAACCAACCCTACCCTTAGTTTAGCAAATAGTTTCTGATAGCTTGTTTAATTTTGCAGATTCTTTTGTGTGCTTGCTAACATTAGAAAAATTGTTTAAAATTGATTTTAGGGTTAGAACCTTTGCAAATTGGTTTGTTGTGACCTTACTGGCCCTAGGAACCAACCCATAGTTTGGAAATGATTTTTGAAAAGTTTAGAATGGATTAATTGGTTTAGTCCATTTCTAGCTAATTAAAAAAAACCATTGTTTTGTTTATGAAAATGCTTTCATAAAGAAAACTTTGAGAAAATGCTTTGGACCAAACCTACTGACCCAAACACCAAGTTTTGCAATAGCAACTCATTTGGTGAAACAAAATAAGGAATCTTTGATTTAAAACCATTTCTAGTCAAATAGAAATGTGATTTCTTATCAAAAATGATTTTGGAAGAAAACCTTTGGAAATTGTTTTGTTTTAGACTCACTGACCCCAAACCCCAAGTTTTGTGATAGAAAACATACTTGGTGAACCCTATAGGTTAAGGCCTTAGGAAAAATATTTCTTCACCCCATAAAATAACACTTTGTTTTGAAAATGGTTTTGAGGTGAAACCTTTTGCTAACAACTTTGCCACTTTGGTAAATGACCAATTTGGATCTTACAAATGACTTTGCCACTTTACAAAATGACCATTAGGTGTACCCAAATGTCTATGACCCACTAGGAACCACTTTTTCAAACAAAGCAAAGCTTGGCATGCTTGCATGCATTTCTTTGACTTTGTTGTGTTGTGTGTGTTGTTTTGCTTGATTGGTAGATTGAGTTTGTGCCTTGCTTGATTGTTTGTAGTGACTTGAAGAGTGTGATTGTTGCAAGGACAAGGAAGTAAACCTATACCCTCTACCAAAAAGGCAAGTGATACTTCATACTATCTATCCCATTATTTTCACTATGCATTAGTGTTTTTGCTAAGTTAAACTTGCATGGTTTTTATTTAGCTAAGTATAGACCTTACTATAGGAAAACCTAGTAGATGAATCCTTAGTAGGATTTTCCTAAGTTAAGAATCCTATTACTATCAAGCTTAGCCTAGCTAATAGAAAACTTGGGTGGTATATATTCACTATGGAAAAATCTCTAAGTCTGAGGACTTATGTTTTTGATTAATAAAACAACTAAGTTAATGAATCACCTGGGTGGAAATGGAAGGAATGGCTTATGTTGAGTGGTTCACAAGGCCATGGACTTGGCTTGTGTATCTCACTTGTGGATGGCCACCCAGGAAAAAAAGAGATTTGAGATGTCAAATGTTGAGAAGCTTCAAGTGCAACCACTTGGCAATATGGGCTCTGCCGTGATCATATAGGTTGCAAGAACTTAGCCATATGGACAGTGGGTGGTAGTGTTTGATAGGTTGGAACGCATCCATGATGGTATAAGGGAAAGCTTCTGAAAGATCTTGTCTTGGGAAACCAAGTCTTGTGGGGAAAGTGCACCACCTCTGCAGAGTGTAAAACCTAAGTACTTAGCCATGTCCCTGGTAAAGGACAATTTGAGCATCAAGACATGGAAGCAATCAAGAATCTCATCACTCCAATTTCTAAATTAAAACTTGTGGGTGAACAAGGGTTGTGTGAAATTCTTCAATCTTTGATGGAGAGATGGCTTGGTACAAGGATCTCAAAATCTTAGATTGGGAAAATTGTTTGCCAAGCAAATCTTCAGTCTTTGATTGGTACATGCCCTGAGTGGATCTTCAGTCTTTGATTGGTAGATGGCTTGGAAAGTTTTTGCCAAACAAAACTTAGTATTTTCAAAATGATAGGAAAAATCTATTTTGAGCAATGCAAGCCTCAACTCCACTTAGCCAAAATGCATATAGATGATAGACTCCACTATACTACCAAAGTATCACTTGCCAATACAATTCCAATGTATTGACCCTTGTGGCTGTAACTTGTAATGTTGCAGGTTTGATTGATTTTAGTGAAGAATGATTGATTGATTAGGATTACAAAGTCTACAACCAACATCTGCCTGTGGCACTTTGAAGATGAAGGACCCACGACTATAGTTATTCCGCTGCAATGTAATGTAATTAGCCAATGAGCTAAGTTTGATGTAATAAAACTGTTTTATTCCTGGTTATAAAGTTGTATTATGACCTTTGTTTCTTGATATTACATCTAAACTGTGGATGCTAGCTATTGATCCAGGGACTAGCATTATAAACACAGGGGACCCTACCTTAATAAAGGCAGGGGATGTTACAGATGGTATCAGAGCATTGTGTTGCCTGTAGGATTTGTAACCCTAGGATTGGACAAAACCCCTTAGAAAAAAAAGGAGTTGTATTTGTTCCAAAACTTATTTACAAAAACAATCTTGTAAACTCTTTCCTCAACCATTTTGGTTTCAACTCTACTTCTCTTCTACTTCAAAACTTGATGGAAAAGCCTACCCCATGACCAAAGACTACACTATGTGCAAAGGACTTCTTCAACACTTTCAACTCTAATGACTTCAACTTCTTCAAGTGACTTCAACATCTTCATCATGTTCACCAAAGACTTCCAACTTGGATATCATTAAAGACTACAAGTAAGACAAGAAATGTTACTCAAGACTTGAAGACTAAGGAAATACAACTTAGAAGAAACCATGAACACTTTTGAAGATTTGTGACCAAGACACAAGAATTCTCCAAGGATACAAAGATCTCAATTAAGAAGAATCAACCAAGAAGGATGGAAAGATCACAAGTGAACCATATAGATGGACCATCATATTTTAGTTAAGTCAAACCCACCAACTTATGTGGTGTAACAAAAATATTTTGTTGCCTAAGTATGTGCTTGAAACTGTTGTTTGAGTGGAGTGTTTGTTTGTGATTGCTTGCACATTGCTTGTGTGATTTGTGATGTGTGTGAATAAAATTGATTCCTTAGAAAAATCTTTTGCCTATTCTAATCCCCTCCAACCCAAACAAATGACTTCTCCAAGAGACTCCAGCATCAAGGATGATGACATCAACAACAACCAAGAGGTCAACATGAGAGAACTCCTAGCAACCCAACACCAGTTGAACCAACTAACAACTCAGTTCATAGCCAACAATAGTGATAAAGACCCTACCTTGCAAAAGTTTTTGGAAGAACAATCCCAACTGATGCTTAAGGTGACTAATCAAATGATCAGCATGGAAGTAAATTATCACAAAAGAGTGTATGACAACAAGGATGACAAGAATATTATTCTAGATGGAGCCCCAGCTTGCATTATTTGTGGAGACAAGGATCACACTTCCAAGGAGCATGAAGATCAATGCCCCAATTGTGAAGAGGAACATCCAGTTGGCCAATGCCCCACATCTCAAGTTACTTGTTACCTTTGTGAAGGAAACGACCATGTACCTACTCAATGCCCCATCTATGCCATTGTTGAACAAAGGCAACAAGACGGATCCAAGTCTACCAAAGGAAAAGGACCACTCATACCTCCAAACAAGACAACCCAATTCAAAGGATCAAAGAAGCCCAAGAAACCAAAGCAAGACATGAGCCTTGTGCAATGTCGTAAATGTAAGGAAATGGGACACTACCCCAGTGGATGCCCAGAGAACCCGAAGAATAAAGAGATCGGCCAAGTAGTGTGTAACAACTGCAAAGAACCAGGCCACTACGTAGCAACTTGTCCACAAGAGCCACGTAAAGAACTCCAAGATATCCACTGTTTCAATTGCAAGGAACTAGGACACTATGTAAGCAATTGTCCAGAAACGATGAAGAACAAGATAAACAAGCCTATGAAGGATCTCAACCTTGGCCCATGAGTCAAGCATGGAAACAAAGGACACTAAGCAGAAGTTTTCCTCAAGATTCCAAGCAAGCCAAGATGTAGTTTAGTTGGAAAAATTTTAAGGGTGGTAGTACCCTAGCTGTTTGAGCCGACTTGTAACCCTAGCCTCCCCAAATCTCGGGCCGAGATTTATTTTAAGGGTGGTAGCCTGTCACATCCCAAGATTTTCCAAATCTTGTAATGTGAAAAATAAATTAAACAATATAAATTTTTGTTGAAAATCAGGGTGAAAAGAAACTTCTGTTTCAAAAAGGAAACTTAAAATCCCATCCTGAACAAACTTTGGTAGAAGTTTGAATTCAACAAATCCAAATCAAGGGAAATGCATTCCTCAATGAATGTATCTGGAAATTTGAACACTTGGAAAATAAATCCAAATCCCTAAACCCTAATGGAAGGAAATCATTTTCCCAAGTTATCTCCAAATCTATGGATTTGATCCATACCAAATTTGACCAATAATAATCACAAAGGATCAAGTAAGACCTTAGAGATTGGTTTCACTTAGTTTGGAACTATAAACAAAATCTTGTGAATATATTAAGATAAGGAAATTGAATTTCCAAAGCCAATAAAGCCCTTACCAAAAGCCATACCAATTGGTGAACAATTATAATCCTAAAGGGAATAAAAAGATAAACATTTAATAAAGGAAAAATAAATTGTTTTGGAAATACTATTTGGATCTTTTAATAAAAGACTTTGTTTGCAAATGAAAAGGTGAGCCAAATTAATTTTGGCCAAACTTTTGTAATAAAATATTTTGTTTTGATAAAATGAGTAAAAGTTTATTTAAATAAAATAATAAGGATTTAAATATCCAATTTTATTTAAGTAAAGGCTTTTCCCATTTTAAATGAACACCAAGTATTTTATTACTACTTTGAAATCTTTTATTAAAAGGTTTTGCTTTGATTAAAATGAGTAAAGGATTATTTAAATAAAATAATAAGGATTTAAATATCCAATTTTATTTAAGTAAAGGCTTTCCCATTTTAATTAAAACACCAAAACTTATTTATTTATTTAAATAAGTTTCCAAGTATTCTTTTGTTTTTCAAATAAAACCTTCTGGTTGGTTTTGAAAATAATTGAATTTCAAATGGAAATTTTATTTAAATAAATCAAACCCTATTTTATTAAATAACTAAAGATCCATTTTATTTAATTATTAAATGGATCCTAAATTAAATAAAAATATTATTTTATTTTGAGATTTGGAATATGTTGAAAAACAGAACCAAATTCAAGTACAAAGTTGAGTGTTTGATTGAATTGTTTGAATTTGTTTAATTGTTTGAAAATTCAAAACAGAAAAAGAATTAGAAAAGGAAAAGAAAGCAGACAGAAAAAAAATAGAGCAGCCCAACTAGCCCAACAGCAGCTCACTAAGGCCCAGCAAAACCAGCCCAGTTTTCTCCTCGAATAAAAGTTTGGCACCAACTTTCTGGCCCACTGAGTCAATGACAACCAGGACCCACCCCACTCCCTTTTCCTTCACTGCCAAGCGGACCCACCTCCTCTTATTCCTCTCCCGAACCGTTTTTCTGCACCGCAAAAGAAACCCGCACTGAGGCTGACAAGTGGACCCCGTTCCCTTCCCCTTTCCCACTGACCAGAGGACCCCACCGCCACCTCCTTCTTCTTCCCCGCGCGACGACCACGCCCTCTCCCTCGCTGTCGTTGCTGCCTTCAAACCGCGGATTCAATTCGCCTTAACGCGACCGCCGTTACTCGAGTTGATCACGCAGACGTAAACGCCCGTGTCTCCCCTATAATTCCCCTCTGACACCCCGCGCTGGCACGCCTTAGACCGCCCTCAATTCCTCCCCGAGCACCCTCTGCTCCGACGAGCTCCCATCTCCGATTCCGACCAAACCTGACCGCCCCTTGCCTCCTCGACCGTGCTCCCGTGATCCCCACCTCCTGGCGATCATCTCCGTAGCCCCAGCTCGTCCCCGAGCGCCCCAGAGCGTCGACAACGACGACACCGAGCGAGCGCCGCCGTCTGCCATTGCTCCGTCAAGCAATCCAGGTGAACACCGACCACCCCACGCCTCCTAGATCACGCGCACAGCATCGCCTTACTCTTGCGCATCTGAACTTGCTTCTGTCTTGCCTTAGGGCGATCTGCAGCGACGACCCGTCGTCAACCTGAGCGCCACCGTCTGTCTGCAAACTCCGGCGGAACCTCTCTGGTAAATCAGACTAACCCAACCCTTCTCGTTCACGCTCATAGCTCCGCCATGATCTCCTACGTCTAACCCAGTCCTCTGTTTGTCTTCTCGTGGACCACAGCCTCGTCTTCGACCGTGGTCAGAGCCGTCCGTCGCCGTCCTCTACTCCGGCGAGGAATCGCGGCTGAACCAGAGCGCCCCTTGCCAAACCGTCAGTACCTTGAGCTTCGCCGTGACCCCCTGAGCCCGGTGAGCAACCCCTCCTTCTCCCCCACCTCCTATAGCGTCGCCTCCGTCGAAGACCGACCGCTCCGCCGTCGTTAGCCACCGCAGTGCCGCCAGTTGATGGTCTGATTGTTAGCAGCCGTTCGATCTATATCTAGCGCTCATGATTAGTTCCCTTAAACACCGAAGAGGTATGTCCTCTGGACCGCACGATTTAACTTAGATCTAACGCTCCACAGCCACGATCCGGCTGAACCGGTATCAAACAATGATATCACGCCGCGTGTCGCCTATTAGGTTTTAAAGCAGAATTTGAAAACAGAAACTTTTGCCATTTTCAAACCCATGTATCTTTTGATCCACACGTCCAAAAATTACAAATTTGATGTCGTTGGAATCAGCAAGACAAGACCTAACCAACCCTACCCTTAGTTTAGCAAATAGTATCTGATAGCTTGTTTAATTTTGCAGATTCTTTTGTGTGCTTGCTAACATTAGAAAAATTGTTTAAAAATGATTTTAGGGTTAGAACCTTTGCAAATTGGTTTGTTGTGACCTTACTGACCCTAGGAACCAACCCATAGTTTGGAAAATGATTTTTGAAAAGTTTAGAATGGATTAATTGGTTTAGTCCATTTCTAGCTAATTAAAAAAACCATTGTTTTGTTTATGAAAATGCTTTCATAAAGAAAACTTTGAGAAAATGCTTTGGACCAAACCTACTGACCCAAACACCAAGTTTTGCAATAGCAACTCATTTGGTGAAACAAAATAAGGAATCTTTGATTTAAAACCATTTCTAGTCAAATAGAAATGTGATTTCTTATCAAAAATGATTTTGGAAGAAAACCTTTGGAAATTGTTTTGTTTTAGACTCACTAACCCCAAACCCCAAGTTTTGTGATAGAAAACATACTTGGTGAACCCTATAGGTTAAGGCCTTAGGAAAAATATTTCTTCACCCCATAAAATAACACTTTGTTTTGAAAATGGTTTTGAGGTGAAACCTTTTGCTAACAACTTTGCCACTTTGGTAAATGACCAATTTGGATCTTACAAATGACTTTGCCACTTTACAAAATGACCATTAGGTGTACCCAAATGTCTATGACCCACTAGGAACCACTTTTTCAAACAAAGCAAAGCTTGGCATGCTTGCATGCATTTCTTTGACTTTGTTGTGTTGTGTGTGTTGTTTTGCTTGATTGGTAGATTGAGTTTGTGCCATGCTTGATTGTTTGTAGTGACTTGAAGAGTGTGATTGTTTCAAGGACAAGGAAGTAAACCTATACCCTCTACCAAAAAGGCAAGTGATACTTCATACTATCTATCCCATTATTTTCACTATGCATTAGTGTTTTTGCTAAGTTAAACTTGCATGGTTTTTATTTAGCTAAGTATAGACCTTACTATAGGAAAACCTAGTAGATGAATCCTTAGTAGGATTTTCCTAAGTTAAGAATCCTATTACTATCAAGCTTAGCCTAGCTAATAGAAAACTTGGGTGGTATATATTCACTATGGAAAAATCTCTAAGTCTGAGGACTTATGTTTTTGATTAATAAAACAACTAAGTTAATGAACCACCTGGGTGTAAATGGAAGGAATGGCTTATGTTGAGTGGTTCACAAGGCCATGGACTTGGCTTGTGTATCTCACTTGTGGATGGCCACCCAGGAAACAAAGAGATTTGAGATACCAAATGTTGAGAAGCTTCAAGTGCAACCACTTGGCAATATGGGCTCTGCCATGATCATATAGGTTGCAAGAACTTAGCCATATGGACAGTGGGTGGTAGTGTTTGATAGGTTGGAACGCGTCCATGATGGTCTAAGGGAAAGCTTCTGAAAGATCTTGTCTTGGGAAACAAAGTCTTGTGGGGAAAGTGCACCACCTCTGCAGAGTGTAAAACCTAAGTACTTAGCCATGTCCCTGGTAAAGCACAATTTGAGCATCAAGACATGGAAGCAATCAAGAATCTCATCACTCCAATTTCTAAATTAAAACTTGTGGGTGAACAAGGGTTGTGTGAAATTCTTCAATCTTTGATGGAGAGATGGCTTGGTACAAGGATCTAAAAATCTTAGATTGGGAAAATTGTTTGCCAAGCAAATCTTCAGTCTTTGATTGGTAGATGCCCTGAGTGGATCTTCAGTCTTCGATTGGTAGATGGCTTGGAAAGTTTTTGCCAAACAAAACTTAGTATTTTCAAAATGATAGGAAAAATCTATTTTGAGCAATGCAAGCCTCAACTCCACTTAGCCAAAATGCATATAGATGATAGACTCCACTATACTACCAAAGTATCACTTGCCAATACAATTCCAATGTATTGACCCTTGTGGCTGTAACTTGTAATGTTGCAGGTTTGATTGATTTTAGTGAAGAATGATTGATTGATTAGGATTACAAAGTCTACAACCAACATCTGCCTGTGGCACTTTGAAGATGAAGGACCCACGACTATAGTTATTCCGCTGCAATGTAATGTAATTAGCCAATGAGCTAAGTTTGATGTAATAAAACTGTTTTATTCCTGGTTATAAAGTTGTATTATGACCTTTGTTTCTTGATATTACATCTAAACTGTGGATGCTAGCTATTGATCCAGGGACTAGCATTATAAACACAGGGGACCCTACCTTAATAAAGGCAGGGGATGTTACATCCACCCACGAGCACACCCACGCAGTCGCTACTGCCTGGCCCCCACACACACTCCCTCTCTCTCTCTCTCTCTCTCTCTCTCTCTCTCTCTCTCTCTCTCTCTCTCTCTCTCTCTCTCTCTCTCTCGCTGTCGACGCGACCCCACGCTGTCAGTCGTCGTCTCCACCCTCGACCGTTCCCCCTCACATTACGCCAACAGTTTATGGTCATTACTCCACGTAGTAATTCGCATCAATGCCGTAGTAATTCCTCGTTGTGACCACGCAATCATAAGTGCCTCGCCCTCCTCTCTCTTTTCCCCCAGGCGCCATCTCCTCTCGGCCACCAGGCTGCCACAATCGCAACATCGAAACCCCCTGCTCCGACGAGCTCCTTCGTCAATTCCGGCGAGGACAGTCACCCCCACGGCCCCTGCTTTGCACGAGCTTGACCAGCAGCCTCTTGCGCATCTCCTAGTGCCACCCGCTTTGCCGCACGCGTTCCGAATCATCGGCAAGGACGACCTCTGAACACCGCCGTCGCCTTCCACTTCTCCGGCGAAGCCCCCTGGTAAAACCCGACCTCCCCTTTCCCTAGCTTTGATGCTCCCGTTTTTAGCATCCTTGCGCGCGTCTAAATGCGTCATCCTTTTTCTTGGGCATGGACTGCAACCTCACCTCCGACAACTGACAAACGGACCCGACGACGCCACGGACTCCGGCGAGCAATCCCTTTGGAACCCGTGCGCCCCTTGGCCGACAGAGACCACATTGAGCATCGCCACACTCCTGCGAGTCTGGTAAGCCCCTTCTCCCTCGCCCGCGCTTCCTGGTTCATCAGCAATGCCACCGCCAGAGCACCGCCGTCGCGCAGCCGCCGCCAGCGCCGCCCCTCTGTGGTCATCGTGTTTAGAACTGTAGGATTTAGATCCAAGCGTCACGATAGAAACTTAAACAAAGAGGTAAGATGGCTTATGCATTGTGCAATTAAGTTAGATCTGACGGCCTACGTAGATGATAGGTATGTACCAATAAAATTAAGACGCGTGGCACTGACTTCGATTTAAAAACAGAATTAGATCTATTAGATGATAGGATTTGTAAAATTCATAAATTTTAATCCACACATCCAAATTTTGCAAATTTTATATCACTGGATTCAGAAAAATGTGAAATTTCCAACCATGCACTTTTTTTTATTGTTTTGGTTCTGTAAGATTGATTGTTTTTGTAGAAACTTGTTTAGGCCTATTTTGGATATAAAATTAATTCTAAAAATGTTTTTAGGGTAAAATCTTTTGAAATGGATTTTTTTGAACCTACTGACCATGGAAATCAAAAGTAGATTTAAAAGTATATTTGGTGACACTTAGGAATTAAATCTTTGAATAAAAGCATTTCTAACTAAATAAAAATATTGATTATGGTTTAAAAATGCTTTTAAAGTAAAACCTTTTGGAAAATGATGTGACTTCAACCTTTTGACCCTAAACACCAGGTTTTAGGATTTGAAAACATATTTCATGAACCTTAGTAAATTATTACTTTGATAAAGGCATTTCTAGCAAATAAAATATTGCTTTGAAATAAAAATTGGAATTTAGATGAAACCTTTTGCAAATGGATTAATATTAAACCCTTTAACCATAAACACTAACATTGTGTTTAAAAATATATTTGACTAACACTACAAAATATTACTTTGATTTAAATCATTCTTAGCAAAACAAAAATGATTTAAATGGCAATTTTCACCAACTTGAATTTAGATGGTTTTACCACTTTTGTAAATGATCAATAGGAGCTTTAAAAATGATTAGAGCCTACTATAAACCACATTTCCAAATAAAACAATCTTTTGCATGCTTGCATGAATTGCTTGATTTTATTGTTTCATGTGATAAATTGTTTGAATGCTAGTTTGGATATGTGCTTGCTTGATTGAATTGTAGTGAAACTAGAAGAGTGTGATATTTGCAAGATCAAGGAGTGAACCAATATTTTCTACTAAAAAGTCAAGTGACACTATCATCCATGTCCTACTATTTTCACTACACTAAGTGGTATTTTTGTAGTATGCATGATAGGGCTACTATGTTATTATGCTATGCTATGTCCTATTAGGAAATCCATCTTCCTTAGTGAAAAAACATCATAGTTGTATTATGCCTAGCTCTGCTATAGACTTGGGATGGAATACATGATATGATTATATGAAGTGTTGGAAAAATATATGTTTTATATAATAAAACAAGTACTCAATGAACCACCTGGGTGGAATGAGGATACTCAATTTTGGACAAGGTGGCAACAAAGGGAACCATGTTTATATGGCTATCTTTTTGTATGTGCACTAGAAGAAAACCACCTAGGGACTTAGAGATTGAACATGTTTCTCGTACAGTGGCTTCCATGTACAGTCACATGCTAAATGGGCTCTGGCTTAGTGGAAGACCCTTGCATTGGCATCTTCAGGTTAACTAGAATTATGTATTGGAAATATATCCTTACATTGGTTCCTGGTAGACAAGCTAGCATTGTGTATTGGGAGGACTTCTATGGAAAGACTTTGTCACATTCTTGATCTGCCGGTACTCTATTTGGTGTGTACTTATCCAGGGGCCACTGGTGGTGTCAAGAAGAGATTGTGTCATGTGGGTAAAGTGTACAACTTCTGCAGAAGATCAAATTCTAAGTACTTAGCCGTGTCTCCGGTTATGGACAACTTTGAGCAACTAAGGCCTGAAGCTATGGAAGATCTCGACATTCCAATCTCTCAAAGTAAAACTTGATGGTGTCAACAAGGGATTAGAAGCACTTGGAGTTTTCCAAGGAGTTTAGAAAGATTGTCAAAAGATCAAAACTATTTTGAAAAGTAGGATAAAACTATATTGCTTTCTGCAAATGAACCTGAACCCTACTTAGCCAAATATGCATATATTGATAGGATCCACT
This sequence comes from Avena sativa, assembly GCA_916181665.1. Classification (NCBI taxonomy): domain Eukaryota; kingdom Viridiplantae; phylum Streptophyta; class Magnoliopsida; order Poales; family Poaceae; genus Avena; species Avena sativa. The sequence goes on along the minus strand of OV702295.1, from coordinate 311,348,994 downwards.
TATTTCTACATAGTAGTGAAACTTGCCAATACAATTCAAATGTATTGACCCTTGTGGCTGTAACTTATAATGTTGCAGGTTTGTTTGATGTTAGAGAAGTGTGTTGATTAGGATTACAAGTCTACAACCAACATGATTGCCTGTGGCACTTTGAAGATGAAGGACTCCATGCTATATAGTTATTTCTGCTGCATTGTAATGTGATAGCCAAATGAGCTATGTAAGATGTAATGAAATATTTTATTCCTGGTTATAAAGTTGTATTATGACCTTTGTTTCTTGATATTACATCTTAACTGTGGATGCTAGCTATTGATCTAGGGACTATCATTGTAAACATATGGATCTCTACCTTATTAAAGGTTGGGACCTCTACAGATGCTAAAGCTCACTAGCCGAATTGCTTATTTAGAATCTTGAATCACTAAGTAACCATCAGAGGGGTGTTGGTTCTAGTGGGAGCATAAAATATTAAAGTGTTTAATATGCTTGCTCTTTTATGAATACATGTCTTAAGTGTTTTGCATATTTCTGTTGTAGATCATGGCACCAAGTAGCAGTCACTCTCAGATATCCGGTTTTGCGTTGAGAACCATTCTTGAGAAAGATAAACTGAACGACACTAATTTTACCAACTGGTATTGAAATCTGAGAATTGTTCTCAAACAAGAAAAGAAGGACCATGTCCTAGACAACCCACTTCCAGACGAGCCGAATGAGAATGCGACTGTCGCTTCCACCAATGCCTACCGTCAGGCTAAGGATGAGTCCACGGATATTAGCTGTCTTATGCTTGCTCACATGGAACCAGACTTGCAAAAGCAGTTTGAGAATGTTGAGGACTACGATATGATCGAAAGCCTCAAAAGTATGTTCCAGGCTCAGGAGAAGACTAAGAGGTATCAAGTCTCTCGGGCTTTGCTGATTTGCAAGCTTAAGGATGGTGATCCACTGAGTCTGCATGTGATCAAAATGGTTGGTTACGTGCAGTCTCTGGAGAGGCTTGTCTACCCCATTAGCGAAGAGTTCGCTACAGATATAATTCGGAACTCTCTTCCTAGTGTATATGGGCAGTTCATTTCGATCTACCACATGCATGGTATGGATAATAAGCTCACTGAATCACATGTGATGCTCAAGCAGGCAGAGGAGGATCTCAAGAATGGCGCCAGTCAAGTGTTGATGGTGCAGAATAAGGCTAAGTTCAAGAAGAGTTCTTCGACTAAGAAGAAGGCTAAGTCGGGAGGAAAGCAGGCTTAGGACCCGGTCCCAAGCGCTTCCTCGGGGACTAAGACATCTCCTTCAGTCGGATCCACTTGCTTCTACTACAAGGAGGATGGCCACTAGAAGAGGAATTGCAACAAGTACTTGGCTGACAAAGCCAAGAGTGGAGGTATGACTTCTGACTCAAGTACACTTGTTTGCAAAGTTATAGACATTTGTCTTGTTGACGCACCTAATAGTTCTTTGGTATATGATACCTGATCAGTTATTCATATCTGCAACTTGTTGCAGGGACTGGTAAGAACTTGTCGCGTAGTAAGATGCAAGGTTGATATTCGAGTCGGCAACAAAGCAAGAGTTGCTGCGTTAGAAGTCAGCACGATGCAGCTTCATTTACCTTCCGCATTCATTATGGAACTGAATAATTGTTATTATGTTCCAGTGCTCAATCGAAACATTATTTCTGCTTCATGTTTGATGAGGCAAGGCTATGAGTCAAATATCAAGAATAATGGTTGTTCTTTTTATTTGAATGATATGTTTCACGGATTTGCACCCTTCCAGGACGGGTTATTTATTTTGAATCTTGATGGTGAGTCGGTTTATAACATAAATGTTAAAATCTTGAAACCAAATGATCTGAATATGACTTACTTTTAGCACTGTCGGCTTGGTCATATAAGTTTGAAACGCATGAAGAAGCTACATGATGATGGACTCCTAACTTTTTTCGACCTGGAGTCGTTCAAGACATGCAAATCTTGCCTACTCAGCAAAATAACCAAGACACCTTTTGCAAAGAGTTGTGAAAGGGCGTCCAACTTGTTGGGACTAGTACATAGTGATGTATGTGGACCAATGAGCACGACAGCCAAAGGTGGTTATGAGTACTTCATTACCTTCACTGATGATTTGAGTCGGTATGGATATATGTACTTAATGAAACATAAGTCGGAAGCCTTTGAAAAGTTCAAAGAATTCCAGAATGGAGGATAGAATCAACTCGGCAAGAAAATAAAGTTTCTTCGGTCGGAACGAGGAGGCGAGTACATGAGCCATGAGTTTGATGACCATCTGAAAAGTTTTGGAATAGTTCCCCATCTTACTCTGCCAGGAACGCCATAGAGGAACGGTGTTTTGGAAAGGCAGAATCGGACCTTGTTGGACATGGTACGATCTATTATGAGTCAGACAGATCTGCCTTTATCATTTTGGGGTTATTGTCTAGAAACAGTAGCGTTCACACTAAATAGAGTACCATCAAAGTCGGTAGAGAAGACACCGCATGAGATGTGGACAGGCAAAAATCCGAGTTTGTCTTTTCTTAAGATTTGGGGTTGTGAAGCGTTTGTCAAGCGACTTCAGTCGGACAAGCTTACGGCCAAGTCAGATAAGTGTATTTTCATGGGGTATCCAAGGGAAACCTTGGGTTACTACTTCTACAACCGAGAAGAGGGCAAAGTGTTTGTCGCTCGAAACGGTGTCTTCCTTGAGAAAGAGTTTCTTAGTCGGGGAGTTAGTGGGAGTACGGTGCAGCTCGAAGAAATTCGAGAGGAACCGGCTAGAGTCAGCAAAAACCTTGGAGGTTGAGCTGGTCGTGGTAGCTGAGCCGGCAGCAACACCTGTACTATGAAGATCGGCGAGATTACGAAGTGTTCGTGATGTATTACTGTTAGACATGGCTAATCCATGAGATCCGAGTTAAAGTCCATGGATGAAAATCAAGTTTGGAACTTGGTTAATCTGCCAGACGGTGCAGGACCCGTCGAGCGCAAATGGGTCTTTAAGAAGAAAACTGATATGGATGGAAATGTTTCCGTCTATAAAGCATGTCTTGTAGCGAAGGGGTTCCGACAAGTTCAAGGAGTTGATTACGACGAGACTTTCTCACCCGTAGCGATGCTTAAATCAGTTCGGATCATGTTAGCTATAGCAGTCTATTTCGACTACGAGATATGGCAGATTGATGTCAAAACGGCTTTCCTTAACAGAAATTTAACCGACGATGTGTATATGATATAGCCCGAAGGTTTTGTCGTTCCGGCTAATGCGGACAAAGTGTGCAAACTCCAGAAATCCATTTATGGGTTGAAGCAAGTGATGGTGACTCCTTGATGGCACCAGAGAACCTGGTGCTTGACATGGAGTCTGTTGGGACCCCAAGAGCAAGGTGTGAAGCATCACAGCAACAAGTTTTCCCTCAGTAAGAAACCGAGCTTATCGAACCTGTAGGTGGAAGGAAACGTCACACAGGTGTTTCAAGCAACGCGGAGAACTGCACAACATAAACTCAAGACTTTGCCCCAACGAATCAGTGAGGTTGTCAAGCTCTCCGGTTTGCTATAACAAAGGATTAAACGTATTGTGTGGAAGGTAATGGTTTACAGAAAGTAAACAAGTAACAGTGGAAGATGTATCAATGTTAAAGATTGGACCAGGGTCCATAGTTCACTAGAGGTTCTCTCCTTAGATAAACAACATGGCATGAAGGGTAAACAAATTACAGCATATCAATTGACAGGAACTGAGCAAGCCATAACAATGCAATACTAGTCAAAAAGATCCTATGAGATTCGATTAGGCAATACAACAATATACATAGACTGCCATCCAACTACATGTATGACTAGAAGTCCACCTTCAGTTTATCATCCGAACCCCCTCCAGTATTGTTGCAAGCAACAGACAACTGCTTTAAGCAAAGTGTGTAAGGTAAACAATCCTCTTGTTCCATGAACAAGAGACCGTTGTTTTATCCCTAGTAGCAACAACACATCTACAACCAAAGAGTTTTCTGTCACTTCCCTTGGAAACTATAGGCATGAACCCACTATCGAGCATAAATACCCCCTCTTGGAGTCACTAGCAACTACTCGGCCAAGATAGCTACTAACAACGGAGAGCATGCAAGTTCACAAACAACACAGACATGATAGAATCATAAAGACAAAACCATTAATTAGTCTGACATAATAATCTCAATATCCATCCGATCCCCGCAAACACAACATGCATGATTATAAATAGATTAGATCTTGATCATGAACGGATCTCACAAGATCTATACATGAAAGCACAAGGAGGAGATACAACCATCTAGCTACTACATGGACCCATAGTTCAAGGTGGAACTACTCACGCATCATACCGGAGAGAAGGCCTCCAGGATGATCTCCCCTCCGGCAGGGTGCCGGGAAGAACTTCAGATCCCCCCCGATCTAGGGACGACGGTGGCGGTGACTACAGAAGGTTTCGTGGAATATTGATCGGGTACTTAGTGTTTCTGCATTGGGGGCTTCTTATAGGCGAAGAGGTGAGGCCGGGAGGCGGCTAGGGGCCCGACACCCTACCTAGGCGCGGGGCAGTGCCCACCCGCGCCTAGGGGGATCTGGCCACCCTGGTTCGCGTCTCCGTCTCGTCTTCTGGATTCGTGTCCCTCACGGTAAAATATTGACTTTGGCTTTTGTCCCGGCCAATTCCGAGAATATTGGTTTCCTCCTTTCTGGAACCAAAAACAGGGAACTGGCACTGTGGCAACTTGTTAATAGGTTAGTTACAGAAAAGATATAAAAACATCTCAAAGTGTAGACAAAGCAAAGCAAAGTAGATACTAAACAAGCATGGAGCATCAAAAATTATAGATACGTTTATGACGTATCAAGCATCCCCAAGCTTAACTCCTGCTCGTCCTCGAGTAGGTAAGTGATAAAAAGAATAATTCTTGAGGTGACATGCACCATCAAAACCAAGATCAAACCATTTGCAAACATGGAAAGCTAGGATCAAAGAACTCTAAACATGTGCAAGAAAGATGGAGTTCTAACAATAGGATATAGTAACTATGCATGCAATATGAAAGGCTACAAACAAAGATCATGAATAACATGCATTAAAAAATGTTTGTTTGTTTCACATAGTATAGTGGCAATCAACTTGTCCCTCATAGAGTAGCAAATACTCCCTCCGTTCCTTGATATAAGGTGTATAGTATTCTGTAAAAAAATCCAGAATATAAGGTATATGGTGTGACTGTGGGATTTTTTTACATAATTTAGGAGTCAAACTAATTTGGAGAGATGAGATACCGAGATTTCCATATTTTTCTCTATTCTCACATCGGTCAACTACATGTATTAACATCTAAAAGTATCGATTTTTTTCCTTTTAGCCTATGCGCTAATATTCGTGCAAGAAAACTATACACCTTATATCAAGGAACGGAGGGAGTAGATACATAGGACACTTTCAAAGTTCACAAGCGTGACTAGAAACATATAGCACAAGAACAAGTAATATCACAATATGCATCAATCAATAAGCTTTGGGACACTGCACATAGAATGACAACTAAGCTCTCTTAATGGTGCCTAAAGGTACAAGGTAGAGACTCAAATAATGGTGGAAGAAAGGGCCCTTCACAAAGGGAAGCAGGGATTTCAAGTTTCAAAAAGATCTTCCAAAAATTATGGTACTTGCTAGCTTTCTTCCCTCATTGCCCCTATCATAAGCATCTTGAAGTGATTAAGGTTAAAGTGAAACAAGATGGAGTAAATGCTTGACGAATTATAAGTTGGCAATCTCAAGTCCCTTGAATACGAGGGCCACACCTCATGCTACTCGACTTTAGTCACCTGTAAGTTCTTGTCATTGTAAGTATTTGCATATCATAGAGAAACGCCAACGGGGTACCCCTTGCACATGGTACAGGAGCTATCCCATAACCAAAATGACAAGGCAAGCAGACAATGAGCATCTCAGCGATCTTTTTATTTACCATGTGCATAGCTTTTTATTGAGGATGATTCTTAGATAGCTCACTATGGTGATGTTGCAAGTTTCCACCATGATTAGGCATTGCTTAGGCTAGCGGCCCAGGTGTTTCTCTAACACAAAATACACACTCCATGGACTTACAAGTTCCCTCTTTATTTCACACCGGTGACATCCATAGACAAAAGAGCATGATATCAACTGAGTACAAAGTACAAGTGCAATGTTGAAAACGTTCCCCATGACAGCACGGTTCTGCTAATTCCAACGTATAAGTGCAAGCATATACAACATAGATGACACAATGGTTTAAGTTTATTCGGGGCAAAGAATATAAAGTGTACCATCAAGTTTGTGAGGGCTTTAATCACTAAGTTTTCACATAACAAAATAGTTTTTAATTGGAAGATAGCTGAAAACAAGAATATACTTGGAATGGCGTAACAGACCATGCATAGGAATTTATAGTGGACACTTTGGAATAACTTGGTTTCTTGGGAGTTGGAAGCAGGAGTAGAACTTACTCATACAAGTCGAGGCTAGCAAAAGACTGGGAGCAACCAACTAAGAGAGCAATAATGGCCATAATCATGTAGTGCAACAAAGCATTACTAATCAAAGCATAGAGTGGTAATACAAGTCAAGGACTAAATGATCATAGAGGCTATGGTGACTTGTCGTAGTCATAACATGGTGTGAGCATGTGTCAAGTGAACCCAAACAAAGAATCAAAGGAGAATACCACAATACTATGCTTTTGCATGCTAAAACAACGCATAATTTCTTCAAGGCACACTAAGAAATCCCAATTGTTTGGACCAAGACATGCTACATCAATAATCACTTAGCATAAGGTCAAAACAACACCTAGCATGTCATGCTAAAGTCTAAGTCATAGTCAATGCAAGCTCCTCTTGCACTTACAAGCAAGAACTTACTACTCCTTTCCAACACCAAGCAACTTATTTGCAACAACACAGTAAGAACGGGGGTCCAAACTACTTTATTTAAGCGAACTAAAATGAAAACTAAGACGCTCCAAGAACAACACAACAGTGTATGAAACAATAAAAACGAAGTGTCTAGAAAGACCTGAGCTTTTTATTGATGAAGAAGGGGATGCCTTGGGCATCCCCAAGCTTTGACGCTTGTAACTCTTGGATATTTCTTGGGGTGACACCATGGTGGCATCCCCAAGCTTGAGATTTTGTCCATTCTTCATCTCATTACATCATTCTCTCTCTACACCTGAAATTTTTCCTTCATACAAAACTTCACACAATCTTCATTAGCAACATTAGTGTATTCAAAAGATATTAGACCTCTGGCAAAGCTTTGGAACAACAATACTTTTCACTAAAAACACAAGATACTGTAGCAAATCCTTCAAAAAGCTCAAGTCACCTAAACAGAACTCAAAAAGGAATCAATAAGAAGCAAATGCAAAAAATGGCAGAAATCTGTCAAAACAGACTAGGAGGTAGAAACTAATTTTTTCTAAAATCCTATGTTGCTCAAATCAAAAAGTGTTGAACTAACTAAAGTTAGGTAAAATACAGAGGGATTTATTCGTAAATTTTAAGCTCAATCTGAGTTATAGAAACTCCTCACGAATGTTTATGGTGGAGGACAGAAATCTGTTTCGGGATAGCAACTCCCCAAATCTTACTTACCTCTCATTAGAGGTCATTCTTGGCACAAAAAGCAAACAAAAAGGATAAGGAGAGGTCATTACATAAGTAATAACTTCCAAGACTCAAGGAAACTATTGGGTTATCTCCCAACAAGTACTTTTCTTTAACGCCTTTATGTTAGGCACAAGAAGCAAGAAGAATCAAGTATTTTCAAATGAAGAGGCATTAACATCAAACCTTGCTTTCAAAGGAGGAGAAAAAAGCAAATTCTCTCTCCTCATAGGGAAGTGTTCAATACCTTTCTTGAATGGAAAATCATATTTAATGGTGCCTTCTTTCATATCAATGATAACACCAACTGTTGTAAGAAAAGGTTCCCAAATTAATAGGACAAGAAGCAATGTATTCAACATCCAAAACATATAAATCAACAGGGACATAAGCATTGTTAACCATGATGAGAACATCATTAATACTCCCCATGAGTTTCTTCTTAGCATTATCATTGAGTGGGACATCCAAATAACAATCTTCCAACAGTGGCAAATCAAGCATTTCATAAATCTTCCTAGGCATAATAGAGACACTAGAACCAAGATCACATGAAGCTTTGAGATCAAAGTCATTCACTTGCATATTAATAATGGGTTCCCAACTATCTTCTACTTTCCTAGGAATAGAAGCTTTGTGTTTTAGCTTCTCTTCCTTAATTTTCACAAGAGCATCAGTAATATGTTTTGTGAAAGCAACATGCATATCACTAGCATCTGGACTTCTAGTAAGCTTTTGTAGGAACATAATCACTTCAAAAATATTTCAACCATCAATATCAAAATCAAACTTAGCATCACTAGTAGTAGGCTCAATAGGCTTAGGCATAGTAGGAGGAGGAACAGGGACTACTTGTGGTTTAGTGGTGATGGTGCACACACTATTGTTTCTATCAATTTCAGCTTCCCTTTCCCACCTAGCATGAAGTTGAACCAACAGCCTAACATTTTCATCAATAGTAAATTGTATGGCATGAGCAGTAGCAAAGGTATTTTCTATAGTTTCAGGTTTAGCAGCCATTTTATTAATCAAGGAAGACTGAGCTTCAGAAAAAGAGGATATGTTTTTCTCAACATTTAGAAGCTTTACCTCCATAGCCTTATTGAAAGTGGTTTGCTTACTAATAAAGTCTTTGAGCATGACTTCGAGTTCAGAGGGGGCACTTCTAGCATTGTTGTAAGAGCTTCCATATGAATTACCATTATTAGGAGGATAAAGCCTATAATTGTTGTACCACCAAAATTATTCCTATAGGCATTGTTGTTGAAATTGTTGTTTCTAATGAAGTTCACATCAACTTGCTCTTCTTGAGCAACAAAAGAGGCTAAGGGAACACTATTAGGATCTAAAGGAGCTTTCCCATTAACAAGCATAGCCATAATAACATCAATCTTATCACTCAAAGAGGAAGTTTCCTCAACAGAATTTACCTTCTTACCATGTGAAGCTCTCTCAGTATGCCATTCAGAGTAGTTAACCATCATATTATCAAGGAGTCTAGTTGCAGCACCCAAAGTGATGCTCATAAAGGTACCTCCAGGAGTTGAATCCAACAGGGTTCTTGAGGATAAGTTCAAACCCGCATAAAAAGTCTAGATAATCATCCAAGCAGTGAGTCCATGAGTGGGACAATTCTTAACCAAAGATTTCATTCTTTCCCAAGCTTAAGCAACATGTTCATTATCAAGTTGTTTAAATTTCATAATGTCACTTCTCATAGATATAATCTTAGCAGGAGGGTAGTACTTTCCAATAAAAGCATCTTTGCACTTAGTCCAAGAATCAATACTATTTTTAGGCAAAGATAGAAACCATTCTTTAGCTTTTCCTCTCAAGGAGAAAGGAAAAAGCTCGAGATTAATAATATCTCCATCTACATCCTTATACTTCTGCATCTCACAAAGTTCAACAAAGTTATTGAGATGGGCAGCAGCATCATCAAAACTAGCACCAGCAAATTTCTCTCTCATCACAAGATTCAATAAAGCAGGCTTAATTTCATAAAAGTTAGCATCAGGAGCAGGTGGAGCAATAGGTGTGCTAAGAAATCATTGTTGTTTGTGCTAGTGAAGTCACATAACTTGGTGTTCTCAGAAGAGTTCATTTTGGCAAAGGAGGGCAAGCCAAAAACAGCAGCAATAGCTAGAGCAGGACCTAATTTTTTTTTGTGTTTTTGATAAGAAAAAAAACAAAAAAACTAACCTAATTTTTTGGGGGGTTTTTGAAAAGAGGAAAACAAAACCAGGCAAAAGAAATAAACCAAACTAAAATCAAAGTAAAGATAAAGGAAGTGAAGGACTCCCCTAGTGAAGACGTCCTTAGCCTCCCTGGCAACGGCGCTAGAAAAGCTTGATGATGACTCCTTGATGGCGCCAGAGAACCTGGTGCTTGACGTGGAGTCTGTTGGGAACCCCAAGAGCAAGGTGTGAAGCAGCACAGTAGCAAGTTTTCCCTCAGTAAGAAACCGAGGTTATAGAACCAGTAGGCGGAAGGAAATGTCACACATTTGTTGCAAGCAACACGGAGACCTGCACAATACAAACTCAAGACTTTGCCCCAACGAATTAGTGAGGTTGTAAAGCTCACCGGTTGATGGTGCTCGACGTGGCACTTCGTTGGTAACCCAAAGCGCAGGGTGTGAAGAGCACAGTAGCAAGTTTTCCCTCAGTTGAGACTGAGGTTATCGAACCAGAAGGAGGAAGGAAACGTCACACAGGTTTTGCAAGCAACACGGAGACCTGCGCAACACAAACTCAAGACTTTGTCCAACGAATTAGTGAGGTTGTCAAGCTCACCGGTTTGCTGTAACAAAGGATTAAACACATGGTGTGGAAGGTAATGGTGGTTTGCAGCAAGTAAACAAGTAACAGTGGAAGATGTATCAATGGTAAAGATTGGACCGGGGTCTATCGTTCACTAGAGGTGCTCTCCTTAGATAAACAACATGGCATGAATAGTAAACAAATTATAGCAGGGCAATTGACAGGAACTGAGCAAGGCATAACAATGCAATTACTAGTTAGAAATATCCTATGAGGTTGATTGGGAAATACAACAAGATACATAGACCGCCATCCAACTTCATCTATGACTAGAAGTCCACCTTCAGGTTATCATCCAAACCCCCTCCAGTATTAAGTTGCAAGCAACAGACAACTGCTTTAAGCAAAGTGTGTAAGGTAAACAGTCCACATGTTCCATGAACAAGAGACCATTGTTTTCTCCCTAGTAGCAACAACACATCTACAACCGAAGAGATTATTGTCACTTCCCTTGGAAACTAGAGGCATGAACCCACTATCGAGCATAAATACCCCCTCTTGGAGTCACTAGCAACTACTTGGCCAAGATAACCACTAGCAATGGAGAGCATGCAAGATGATAAACAACACAGACATGATAGAATCATAAAGACAAAACCATTAATCAAACCAACATAATAATCTCAATATCCATCGGATCCCCGCAAACACAACATGCATGATTACAAATAGATTAGATCTTGATCATGAACGGAGCTCACAAGATATATACATGAAAGCACAAAGGAGGAGATACAACCATCTAGCTACTACATGGACCCATAGTCCAAGGTGGAACTCCTCACGCATCATACCGGAGAGAAGGCCTCTGGGATGACCTCCCCTCCGGCAGGGTGCCGGGAACAACTTCAGATCCCCCCGATCTAGGGACGATGGTGGCGGCGGCTACAGACGGTTTCGTGGATTTCTGATCGGGTGTCCAGGGTTTCTGCATCGGGGGCCTTTTATAGGCGAAGAGGGAGACCGAGGTAGCCGCTAGGGCTGGCAAACCCTTGCCAGGCGCGGGCTAGGGCCCACCCGCGCCAAGGGTGGGTCTGGCCCCCCTGGCTGGCCCCTCCGTCTCTCCTCTGCACTTCTTGTTCCCCACGGAAAGTAATTGACTTTGTCCTTTGTCCTGTCCAATTTCGAGAATATTTCTTTGCAAACTTTTCTGAAACCAAAAGAAGCAGACAACAGGAATCTGGCACTGTTGCAACTTGTTAGTAGGTTAGTACCATAAAACATGTAAAAAGCACCTCAAAGTGTGGACAAGTAAAGCAAAGTAGATACTAAACAAGCATGGAGCATCAAAAATTATAGATACGTTTCCAACGTATCAACATCCCCAAGCTTAACTCCTGCTTATCCTCGAGTAGGTAAGTGATAAACAGAATAATTTTTTAGGAGACATGCACCCTCACAATAAAGATCCAACCATTTGCAAGCATTGAAAGCTGGGATCAAAGAACTCTAAACATGTGCATGAAAGACGGAGTTCTAACAGTAAGACAAAGCAACTATGCATGCAACATGACAGGCTACAAACAAAGATCATGAATAACATGCATTGAAAAACGTTTGTTTGTTTCACATACAGAAAACATAGCATAGTGGCAATCAGCTTGTCCCTCATAGAGTAGCAATAAAATGCATAGGACACCTACAAAGCTCACAAGGGTGACTAGAAACAAGTAGCACAAGAACAAGTAATAACACAATATGCATCAATTAATAAGCTTTGGAACACCGCAGACAGAATGACAACTATGCTCTATTAATGGTGCCTAAAGTTAGAAGGTGGAGACTCAATAGTGGTGGAAGAAAGACCTTTTTTTTGTAAAGGAAGCATGGATTACAAGTTTCAAAAAGAGCTTCCAAAAATTATGGTACTTGTTAGCTTTCATCCCTCATTGCCCCTATCATAAGCATCTTGAAGTGGTTAAGGTTAAAGTGGCAAAGCTGGAGTATATGCTTGACAAAGTATAAGTTGGCAATCTCAAGTCCCTTGAATACGAGGGCCACACCTCATGCATACTCAACTTTTGGTCCAGGTAAGTTCTTGTCACTTTAAGTATTTGCATATCATTGAGAACCGCCAATGGGGTACCCCTTGCACATGGTATAGGAGCTTTCCCATAACCAAAATGACAAGGCAAGCAGACAATGAGTATCTCAATAATCTTTTTATTTACCATATGCATAGCTTTTTATTGAGGATGCTTCTTAGATATCTCATTATGGTGATGCTGCAAGTTTCCACCATGATTAGGCATGGCTTAGGCTAGCGGCCCAGGCGTTTCTCTAACACAGAATACAAACTCCATGGACTTACAAGTTCCCTCTTTATTTTACACTGGTGACATCCATAGACAAAAGAACATGATTTCAACTGAGTACAACAAGGTACAAGTGCATTGTTGAAAACGTTGCCCGTAACAGCACGGTTCTGCAAACTCCAACTTATAAGTGCAAGCATATACAACAAAGTTGTCACAATGGTTAAAGTTTATTAGGGGCAAAGAATAGAGTGTGCCATCAAGTTCATGAGGGCTTTAATCACTAATTTTTCACATAACAAAATAGTTTTTAATTGGAAGATAGTTGAAAACAAGAATATACTTGGAATGGTGTAACACACCATGCATCGCAGTTTATAGTGGACACTTTGGAAAAACTTGGTTTCTTGGGAGTTGGAGGCACGAGTAGAACTTACTCATACAAGTGGAGGCTAGCAAAAGACTCGGAGCAACCAACTAAGAGATCAATAATGGCCATAATCATGTAGTGCAACAAAGCATACTAATCAAATCAAAGAGTGGTACTACAAGTCAAGGACTAAATGATCATAGAGGCTAATGGTGAATTGTTGTGACACCCACGGGATCAGGGCTAAACAAAACCCAGAACTCCTTCTGAAATAAGCTTAACCTTGAGCTCGAGAATATCCAGTGAAGAATCGGTAACACGGTAGTGATCCTACGACACAAAAATTTATTACAGCAAGCTCATAACTGAGTAGAGAACCAAATTATTACAAGCAGAGGTCACTGACCACAAACATCAAACAACGGAAGGAAATTATGCTATTAAGTATAGTAAACCTAACAAATGGCCTAAGAGGCCTGGAGCATAATGATGACATCCCAGCCCATAGATTCCAGGCTGCCGGCCGGGAACCCCAAGATACTCGTCGATGTCGATGTAGTACGGAACTCGTCTTCAGGGAACACTTACTCTGCCAAAAGTATCAACAAAGCAAGGGTGAGTATAGAGTGTACTCCGCAAGACTTATGGTTGGTGGAGTTGTTTTTGCGAAAAGCCATCTTTGTTTATAAAACAAGAGAGGGAGAAGAATCTCGTCTAATCAGAGTATTTTAAAACTGGATAAGAGATCGACATCTCCGAAAATATTGATCATCATCTTTTGATATCCACCAAATCATCATCAACTACCAACTAGGATCACCCCCTCGTACCCATGAGCAAGCATCCTTAAGCACACATTGATCTGCCAAGTTTTACGGTTAGGTTAAAGTTATCTATGATCTTGAGTCCGGTCGCCAAGTCGTTCATAACCGTGAACACGGCTTTTCGAAAAGATTATTACCCTGCAGGGGTGTACAATTTTACCCACACATACTAACCTTCTCTTAATGCCACTAGGTAAGCCCTCTTCCTTGGAAGTCCTGCAGAGGGTGGTTAGACACGGCCTTTACCTTGCTTTCACCGAGACCATGAGTCACGCAATAAGTATGGTTCCGCCATAACGGGTCAAACCCAAAGCCGGTACTTAAATATGTGAGGCAAGATTGGTTTACCAGGGGCGCTATGTACCCCAAGCAACCTCGGCCACGCTTACCTACATGTTATGAATGCACCAACTTCACCCGGCAAATCTTTCAAAAGATTTTCTATGCATATGTCGAATGGAACGCCCGAACTATGTGACTCATGGAATATACTAGGCAAGTTAGTTAGTCATGAGGTTGTCCAGGCCCCGTGTGGTTGCACGCTCGTCTTGGTTCCAAAGGCAAGAACTCAGGTCCTAGTGGTGGCGAGCATGGGACTAGAAAAACCACATCCCACCGTGGCCTCCCATACAAGCCTTAGCATGTTTAACTCATATCACCGATCTCATATCATCATGTTCTCCTGCCATACTAGATTTTCTGCATCTGATACATCATCTGGATGGACCAGACTCAATAGCTATGCATGGCTAAGCAGACACATATAATAGCTCTAGCAGTGCACACAAGCCAAACCTAGTTATGCTAGGAGCAGTGGATCAGGTAATATAAACTCAAAGGGAGTAATGCAATAGATAGGATACTCTATCTATCGATAAAAGACCATAGTAGAACCGTATGCATCATGGCAGAATTGAAATGCTTTTGAAATCATAGAATTATATCATGGTGGGGCTTTGCTTGCCTTTGCCAGTTGATAACCGATAAGCGGATCTTCGAAATCCTTGTACTTGATGTGATTACAGTTGGTCAAGTATTGTTCGTCGATCTTCGATCTTCGATGGTGTTGTCCTCGGGCTTCGATCTCGATCTCGATATCGTATCCTACCGCGAAGAACCAAACACCGGAAAGAGAGGGGGAATAATCAACAATGGCATCAATGCAATGCTCAAACAAGAATGATGATATGACAAGTTAAAGTGCATTGGAATGTAACCCTAAAGCATGCTCGACGAATTAATCGGGGTTCCAAGGGAAAAACCCTAATTCGAGAAAACTCCAGAACATATGAGAGGGGTGCATTTGTTCTTCTAATTAAAATTGTCATGAAAGTTGATTAACCATGCATGATTATAGCTTAGATATCTAGGTTTCATTTTTCTGAACATTTTGGTATATTATTTGTATTTTTCTAACTTATAAATAAAAAGATATTGAATTTACAAGTTTTATTCAAATTCTGAAATTATTAAACCTTTTATTAATTTAAATAAGATTGGAAATACTTTTTACACTGAGACATTGTTTACCCACAGTGACTGACTGATGGGACCTGAGCCACCTCAGCAGCCACGCAAGCAAAGTGGGACAGGGGGTTGCGGCTGTTATTTTTCACCTAGGCAGAACCAGCCACAGCAACTGATGGGTGGGGCCAGGGTTGGGTCAACATGCCACGCAGGCGCCACGCGGGCTCTCCGGTGAGCACGTCGGCCAGCGGCCAGGGACCGCGGAGGAGGGAGATTTGGGAAGCGGAAATGCGCCTGTTCAAATCAGTGGAGCAAGGCAAGCTCAAAAGAGGCGGCACCGCTTGCTAATGGTCATCGGACCACCGACTACATCGACGACTGGCGGTGGTAGAGGGCGGAGCTCGACGCTGGAGCGGTATAGGCGATACCAAGAAGCGGGGTTAGGGCGAGGAGGCTCATAAGCTCACCGTGAATGCGATGACGGTGTCCGTGAGGCAATAGGTGGCCCAGAACGGCCAGAATCAACGTCGATGGTGGCGGAGCTCATCGGGGACGGAGGGTCGATTGCGTCGCTTGGGGGCCTATGGGCTCGATTCCTTCCAGGAGGATGACGAAGGGAGCACGTTGGTTCTCCAGGGCATCTCAGCGTGTCTCGGGGCGGCCGGGAACATCGACGACGAGTGGCGCTGTCGTCAGTTAGGGTTCGGCTAGAGGTGGAGAATGAGGGAGAGAGCTCCAGCGGGAAAGGGAGAGGATAATGAAGAGGCATGGCACCGCGGGGGTCTTATCCACGTCTCCTGGGCGGCAACACACATCGCGGCGCGGCGGCGAGGCGACGGCATCGGCGCAGGACAGTGAGCTGCTTCGCTCGCTCGCTCTGCCGCGAGGAAGAAGAAAAGGAAGACACGCCGAAGGGGTACGGGCCGGCTTGGACAAAGGTGGGTTGCAGGGTGGGCTACAGCAAAGGTTGCGGGGGAGAGGAAGGAAAATGGGCTACGGCCTGTGCTGCGGCCTGGGAAGCTATGGCTGCTCTATTTTTTTCCAATAAAACTTTTCTATTTCTCTTTTGAAATTTCTGTTTTGTAATTCAATTGAATTTTGTTTTGGTATATTTCAAAAATACCAGAGAGCATTATAAAACATAAGAAATACTTATGAACCCTTATATTCCATTTGGGCTCCATTAGTTTTGTTATTTCAAGATCACTTGAATGAATTTGCAAATAGAAAGAGAGGGAAAAGCTAGGGTTTTAGGGTTTCATTTAATTTCTTTAATGCACAATTTAGGATATGATGCTCATGATGCATAAAACAAACCCTAATACAAGATTAACTAAAAGTGGGGTGTTACAGCTCTATCCCCCTTACGGGAATCTCGACCCGAGATTCCAAAGGTAGGAAAAGAGACAAAGAGAGAAAGAAACAGGGTCACTCTAAGGATAAGAGGGAAGCACACTAACCAACACACAGAGTATCTCATGGTCAACTCATGGATGGAGTGTTCAGAAACAACTCTGAGATGACGAACATGAAACACATCAAGGTAACGGAGGAAACAAGAGGAGATGGTTTCAAGTTGTTAGATAGATGGTCTTCATAAGAATTGAGACCATGGAACTTACAAAAGGTTTTGAAGCTTCTAAGAAAGAAGGATTCCAACAGAAAGAACATGACCATAGACTTCGATAGGGAACCTCTACTATACGACTTAAGTAGAGATTTTAGGTTGCAGAGATTTGGATCAACAAAACCAAGCTGTTGAACTACTTTTGAAATAGAGGAGTCACTCTTTCATTCAACAGAAGGCCAAGACAGAAAGGTGTTTTGGTGGAGAGGACTCATAAGAGTCTCAAGAAACATGTATCAAAAGAAACTATTGATTGCTAAAATCATAGTCACTCTTAAAACATGGCTAAGAAAACAAAGGAAACTCTTTATTCATCCAGATATACCAAAATCTTTGCCAAAGATCGTGATATCACTTTACACCACTGAGATGAATAGTTAAGAAGATTCCTGATGACACGAGAAGAAAGAAACTTCGTTTTCGGACTTCACTTAATTGGCACAACCAAATGATTGCCAACATAAAGGGTCTGGAGGATTGACTGAGAGACATTTAGCAACGCTAATTTAAATGTTCTCCTTGATGTTCGAGAAATCAATCATCAAGTAAAGGTCGTACTTCGGATACAGAGGAACCAATAAGCACAACTCCTATAATGAGTTATAGAAGAAGCCTCATGAAGAGTGGTTGTTACTGCTGATTTAAGAGAATATGACAATAGGTCTTTCCGGCTAAGTGTTTCAACCATTACATCAATCTTGCCAAATTTACAAAGAGATCTATGTCAAAACCTTGAGGAACACCAACCATCATTGCTGCTTAAGTTTCAGCTTTGGTTAGGTGGAATGATACTTCAGACTCAGCATGTCTGAATAGAAAATTTGCAACATTTACCGCGAAGGTAAAGTTACTAGATTCTCAAGACAGGGACTATAGTGTCAAGCTCTAAAAGATGGAGCTAGATTGCTAGACCCAGGTATTAGCATCCTGTAGTGGGACAACTGCATACATATAAAGTACTAACAATAAAACACACATGTGTCCTTAAGAAAAGGAAGATAACTCTTCTCGAATCCACGGTGACATCTTTCAGCATTTGCTTGTGAACCAGGGAAGGTTACTTGTAACATCTAGAACACATACTTCGAGATGACTCGGAGACGGTTCTCGAAATTTTCCAACATTAATGCCAAATGTTCCATATGAATCAAATCTAACATGGAGAAGATAAGGATGTCATCGATGGGCTCAACAACAAACTTATCGAGGCACTCCAAGAAGATGGATTCATATGTTGCGTGAACAAGACGAAAATACTGGTCAGACCAAAGGACATAAAGATGTATCCCAGTGAAACATCACTAGAAGAAACATTATCAAGATAGTCCTTGGAACTGAGTTTGATTTGACGATAACCCAAATCAAATCAAATGTGGGGAAAGATCACATATCCACAAAGGAGATATTATCTAACTTCAGCATGAACAAAACTAAACATCCCGTTAAGGAGGAACTAGGTCGGATAGAACTTTGTCTTACAATTCTCCAAGTTGTTGTTTAAGCTCAACCAACTAGTTCAGGGGTATCCAGTACGGATTCTTGGAGATAGGAACAGTTCAGACAACTTACTTGCTCAAGAACTTGACAACACGGTCATGTGGCAACAAGGCGATACTTCTAGTAGACATCTAGAATATCACGAACCACCGATATGTCACTTAGTTCGAGAGGGAAACTTGCTTGGTAAGAAGACATAGTCTAGGAGCTTCGGCATGAACCTAACTCTTTGACTGAAGAGGGTGCACCAGAATAGCGGACTTGCTAGCACAATCAAACTTCGCTTAATGATAGGGTTAACCGATCAACCTAAGAATGACTCAAATGTCCTTAGAGTTCAAAACACTAATAATTGCTAGAATCTCAGATGGGCACATTATTACGCACACGCATCACTCACGAGCGCGAAAGCTCGAGGAAGGGTGGTAAAGATAGGTGAGAGTATCACTTCAGTAAGGGGTCATGAAAATCAGCACGACCTCTTAGTATAAAAGAGTGTGATACTTTAAGGTAAAACAGATGGAAGACAATTAATGCCTCTTGATCTGCGGATTACAACACTTTGACATGGTCCTAGAATTGACGAGGTACTAGAGTTTGTTTCTCCTAGACATTCTGAAATGATTTGTCTGGACGGACCACAAGAGTATCTTTCTTCGGAAGACACCGATGCACATTTACTACTTGGCTACCAACTGGTAGACAAAGGTCGGAAAACAACAAGGGGAAAGGAACATGCTCATGATAGAATCCCAAGATGTGGGTGCATAAGTCAACAATCTTCCGAAGACCAATGCAGAGAAGGGTAAGGTGTGGCAGAGTCACGAGTATAGATGCGAGATTCTCGAGGAGTACTCTTGTCGTGATCTTTTTGGTTCCATTAAAGAACTTCTGCATAGAATGTGGTAGGTAAAGTCCTTTATCGTCACAATTCAATCGCAACAATAACCACAAGCTTGGAGGCTAGAATGGTAATACCAGCCATCCTGAGGTAATGTGTGAACATTAACAACAGGGGTCAAAGGGATGGATCTTGGGTTAAAGTTCAGATTCATGTACAAGATTCACAACACCAGAATCTAGCACAATCGGGGATCTTAAGTTCAAGTCCAAGGGTTAAAAACCAAAGAAAGGAGTAACTACTACTTGAGTGACATAGTGTACACTACAAGAAAGTATTCACGATCTAGCTTCCAAGAGAAGAAACGACTTCTGAAATACTCAACAAACGAAAAGGAGGCACACGAGGTGAAAGGAAACCTCAAAGCCTAGATCAGAACACTATGGATCCAACAATACAATATTGTGAGTCCAGCAGGTAGAGAGATCATGATGAAAATAAATCTCTCACATGAACAAGAGCAAAGGGGAACAAGGAATTCACAACACACAGAACTCTAAAGAATTCAACACTAGGTCAACTGGCTTAGAACGTCATGCCAAGAAGGCACCTAAGTTTTGAAAGACTAGAAGAGATATCAAAACTTTTCCAAAATCAACACCAGATAAGATAACCCAGAGTTAGAGCGAAACTGGATAAGGAGAAAAAGAAGCATACTAGAGTTTTCGCAAATACTTTTTATCTTTAAAATAGTTTTCACAACCACTAGACTCAACATCGACCAATAGCAAGGTTTTCCTACGGTCGGTACTGCTCTGATACCAAGAACTGTGACACCCCCGGGATCAGGGATAAACAAAACCCAGACCTCCGTCTGAAATAAGCTTAACCTTGAGCTCGAGAATATCCAGTGAAGAATCGGTAACACGGCAGTGACCCTATGACACAAAAATTTATTACAGCAAGCTCATAACTGAGCAGAGAACCAAATTATTACAAGCAGAGGTCACTGACCACAAACATCAAACAACGAAAGGCAAATTATGCCATTAAGTATAGCAAACTTAACAAATGGCCTAAGAGGCCTGGAGCATAATGATGATGTCCTAGCCCGTAGATTCCATGCTGCCGGCCGGGAACCCCAAGCTACTTGTCGATGTCGATGTAGTACGGAACTCGTCTTCAGGGAACACTTACTCTGCCAAAAGTATCAACAAAGCAAGGGTGAGTACAGGGTGTACTCTGTAAGACTTCTGGCTGGTGGAGTTGTTTTTGCGAAAAGCCATCTTTCTTTATAAAACAAGAGAGGGAGAATAATCTCGTCTAATCAGAGTATTTTAAAAGGGTATAAGAGATTGACGTCTTCGAAAATATTGATCACCATCTTTTGATATCCACCAAATCATCCTCAACTACCAACTAGGATCACCCCCTCGTACCCATGAGGAAGCATCCTTAAGCACACATTGATCTGCCAAGTTTTACGGTTAGGTTAAAGTTATCTATGATCTTGAGTCCGGTCGCCAAGTCGTTCATAACCGTGAACACAACTTTTCGAAAAGATTATTACCCTTCAGGGGTGTACAACTTTACCCACAAGTACTAACCTTCTCTTAATGCCACTAGATAAGCCCTCTTCCTTGGAAGGCCAGCAGAGGGTGGTTAGACACGACTTTTACCTTGCTTTCGCCGAGACCATGAGTCACGCAATAAGTATGGTTCCGCCATAACGGGTCAAATCCCGAAGCCGGTACTTAAAGATGTGAGGCGATATTGGTTTACCAGGGGCTCTATCTACCCCAAGCAACCTCGGCAACGCTTACCTACCTGTTATGAATGCACCAACTTCACCCGGCAAATCTTTCAAAAGATTTTCTATGCATATGTCGAATGGAACGCCCGAACTATGTGACTCATGGAATCTACTAGGCATGTTAGTCAGTCATGAGGTTGTCCAGGCCCCGTGTGGTTGCATGCTTGTCTTGGTTCCAAAGGCAAGAACTTAGGTCCTAGTGGTCGCGAGCATGGGACTAGAAAAACCACATCCCACCGTGGCCTCCCATACAAGCCTTAGCATGTTTAACTCATATCACCGATCTCATATCATCACGTTCTCCTGTCATACTATATTCTCTGCATCTCATACATCTTCTGGATGGACCAGACTCAATAGCTATGCATGGCTAAGCAGACACATATTATAGCTCTAGCAGTGCACACAAGCCAAACCTAGTTATGCTAGGAGCAGTGGATCAGGTAATATAAGATCAAAGGGAGTAATGCAATAGATAGGATATTCTATCTATCAATGAAAGACCATAGTAGAATCGTATGCATCATGATAGAATTGAAATGCTTTTGAAATCATAGGATTATATCATGGTGGGACTATGCTTGCCTTTGCCAGTTGATAACTGATAAGCAGATCTTCGATGGTGATTACAGTTGGTCAAGTATTGTCCGTCGATCTTCGATGGTGTTGTCCTCGGGCTTCGATCTTGATCTCGATATCGTATCCTACCGCGAAGAACCAAACACCGGAAAGAGAGGGGGAACAATCAACAATGGCCTCGATGCAATGCTCAAACAATAATGATGATATGACAAGTTAAAGTGCATTGGAATGTAACCCTAAAGCATGCTCGACGAATTAATCGGGGTTCCGAGGGAAAAAACCCTAATTCGGGAAAACTCCGGAACATATGAGAGGGGTGAACTTGTTCTTCTAATTAAACTTGTCATGAAAGTTGATTAACAATGCATGATTATAGCTTAGATAGCTAGGTTTCATTTTTTGAACATTTTGGTATATTATTTGTATTTTTCTGACCTATAAAAAAAGATATTGAATTTACAAGTTTTATTCAAATTCTGAAATTATTAAACATTTTATTAATTTAAATAAGATTGGAAATACTTTTTACACCGAGACATTGTTTACCCACAGTGACTAGCTGATGGGCCCTGAGCCACCTCAGCAGCCACGCAAGCAAAGTGGGACAGGGGGGTTGCGGCTGTTATTTTTCACCTAGGAAGAACTAGCCACAGCAACTGACGGGTGGGGCCAGGGTTGGGTCAACATGCCACACAGGCGCCACACGGGCTCGCTGGCGAGCACGTCAACCAGCGGCCAGGGACAGCGGAGGAGGGAGATTTGGGAAGCGGAAATGCGCGTGTTCGAATCAGTGGAGCAAGGCGAGCTCAAAAGAGGCGGCGCCGCTTGCTAATGGTCACCGGACCAACGACTACATCGACGACTTGCGGCGAAAGATGGCGGCGCTCGACGCTGGAGCGGTATAGGCGATGCCAGTAAGCGGGGTTAGGGCGAGGAGGCTCAGAATCTCACCGTGAACGCGAATACGGTGTCAGTGAGGCAAGAGGTGGCCCAGAACGGCCGGAATCAACGTCGATGGCGGCGGAGCTCGTCGGGGACAGAGGGTCGATTGCATCGCTTCGGGGCCTGCGGGCTCGATTCCTTCGGGGAGGATGATGAAGGGAGCAAGCTAGTTCTCCAGGGCATCTCAGCGTGGCTCGGAGCGGCGTCGTCGTTAGTTAGGGTTCGGCCAGAGGTGGGAAATGAGGGAGGCAGCTCCAGTGGGAAAGAGAGAGGATAAGGAAGAGGCAGGGCACCGCGGGGGTCTTGTCCACGTCTCCAGGGCGGCAACACGCATCGCGGCATGGCGGGGAGGCGACAGCATCGGCGCAGGACAACGAGCTGCTTCGGTCGCTCGCTCTGCTACGAGGAAGAAGAAAAGGAAGACACGGCGAAGGGGTAACGGACCGGCTTGGGCCAAGGTGGGCTGCGGGGTGGGCTGCAGCAAAGGTTGCAGGGGAGAGGAAGGAAAATGGGCTGCGGCCTGGGCTGCGTCCTGGAAAGCTGTTGCTGCTTTATTTTTTCCAATAAAACTTTTCTATTTCTATTTTTAAATTTCTGTTTTGTAATTCATTTGAATTCTGTTTTGGTATATTTCAAAAATACCAGAGAACATTATAAAACATAAGAAATACTTATGAACCCTTATATTCCATTTGGGCTCCATTATTTTTGTTATTTCAAAATCACTTGAATGAATTTGCAAATAGAAAGAGAGAGAAAAGCTAGGGTTTTAGGGTTTCATTTAATTTCTTTAATGCACAATTTAAGATATGATGCTCATGATGCATAAAACAAACCCTAAAACAAGATTAACTAAAACTGGGGTGTTACACTTGTGAGAGTCATAACATGGTGTAAGCATTTGCCAAGTCAACCCAAGCAAAGCATCAAAGGAGAATACCACAATACTATGCTTTTGCATGCTAAAACAACACAGAATTTCTTCAAGGCACACTAAGCAATCCCAATTGTTTGGAACAAGACATGCTACTGCAATAATCACTAAGCATAAGGTCAAAACAACACCTATCATGTCATGCTAAAGTCTAAGTCACAGTCAATGCAAGCTCCTCTTGCACTTCAAGCAAGAACTTACTACTCCTTTCCAAACACCAAGCAAACTTATTTGCAAAATAACACAGAGAGAATGGGGGTCCAAACTACTCTAGAAAACTAAAGAAACTAAGCAAAGCAAACGAAAACTAAGACGCTCCAAGAACAACACAACTGTGAATGAAACAATAAAAACGATGTGTCTAAATAGACCTGAGATTTTTATTGATGAAGAAGGGGATGCCTTGGAAATCCCCAAGCTTTGGCGCTTGTACCTCTTGGATATTTTTTGGGGTGACACCATGGTGGCATCGCCAAGCTTGAGCTTTTGTATATTCTTCATCTCATTGCATCATTCTCTCTCTACACCTGAAATTTTCTCTTCATACAAAACTTCACACAATCTTCATTAGCAACATTAGTGTATTCAAAAGATATTAGACCACTGGCAAAGCTTTGGAACAGCAAGGCTTTTCACTACAAACACAAGATACTGTAGTAAATCCTTCAAAAAGGTCAATTCACCTAAACAGAACTCAAAAAGGAATCAATAAGAAGCAAATGCAAATAATGGCAGAAATCTGTCAAAACAGACCAGTAGGTAGAAACGGATTTTTACGAACATCTTGTATTTCTCAAATCGAGAAGTGTTGAACTAAGGAAAGTTAGCTAACATACTGGGGGATTTATTCGGAAATTTTGAGCTCAATCCGAGTTACAGAGATTCCTCATGAATTGTTTTGGTGGAGGACAGAAATGTTTCAGGACAGCAACTCCCCAAATCTTACTTCCCTCTTATTAGAGGTCATTCTTGGCACAAAAAGCAAACAAAAAGGATAAGGAGAGGTCATTACTAAAGTAATAACTTCCAAGACTCAAGGAAACTCTTGGGTTATCTCCCAACAAGTACTTTTCTTTAACGCCTTTAAGTTAGGCTCAAGAAGCTTGAGAAGATGCTCACATAAGAAATATGAATTGAAGTCAAAGAGAGCATCAAGAAGCAAATTCAAAACACATTTAAGTCTAACCCTCTTCCTATGCATCGGAATCTTGTACACAAATAAATTCACAACGAACAAAGTGACAAGAATAGGAAGATAAAACAATAGTAACATCAAAACTTTCAGAACATAGAGAGATGTTTTAGTACCATGAAAAATTCTACAACCATACTTTCCTCTCTCATAATAATTTTTAGTAGCATCATGATAAAACTCAACAATATAGCTAACACATAAAGCATGCTTTTCATGATCTACAAACAAATAATTTCTATCAAGCTCAAAAATAGTGGGATTAAAACCTTCACAGTTTTTACCCAAAGTAGAAATTTCAAAAGGATCCACAGGAACATAGCATTCATCCTCCTTTGGTAGGCATGGGAGACAATCAAATAATATAAGAGGTAAAGAGTTACTCTCATTAGAAGGTAGGCATGGGTAGATCCATTCTTCCTCCTTTTGTTTATCACTCTCCTCTTTTTCATCTAATGAGCTTCCAGTCTCAACAATTTCTTCTTCCATAGGCTCCTGCAAGGCATTAGTCTCTTCCATTTGTGGAAAGCACCTATTAAAATATTCAAGAATATAGCTATTTTCTTCCTTGTAATTATCAAAGCATAATTTAAGTATCTCATAAACCTCATGTACATAAGGTGCATCATCAGTATTTTCAAGCAAACTAGCAAGTTCAAATGCACCCTTGAAAGCAATAAATTCTTCAATTTGTTCCACATCATCAAAGTCATAATTTTCTTTAACATAACAATATATGGTACCATTATCATTATACTCACACATAAAAGGCAGGTGTTTATACCTCCTACAGCAACAAGACTTATCAAAGCAATAAGTAACATTATAAATAGAGCACATGTCTCTAGCAATAGTATTCAACATATCAATTTATTCCCATAAGTGTTTTCCTTTTTGTGACAAACGGTGTTCCTTATAATAATACTTTTGTTCTTCTGTGAACCCACCTTTCCAATAAGAACAAATTTCAAAGAAACCATCCATTGATAGAAAGCAGGACCAAGCAAGGCAACAAAAGACCAGCAACTAGAGCAGGAACTAATTTTTTTTGTTATTGAATAAAGCAAGAAAACCAAACTAAACTAATTTTTTTGGGTTTTTTTGGAAAGAGGAAAACAAAACCAAGCAAAAGAAACAAACCAAACTAAAAACAAAGTAAAGAGAAAGGAAGTGAAGGACTCCCCTAGTGAAGACGTCCTTAGCGTCCCCGGCAACGGCGCCAGAAAGACTTTGATGGTGCTCGACGTGGCACTTTGTTGATAACCCAAAGCGCAGGGTGTGAAGAGCACAATAGAAAGTTTTCCCTAAGTTGAGACCGAGGTTATCAAACCAGAAGGAGAACTGAAACGTCACACAGGTGTTGCAAGCAACGTGGAGACCTGCACAACACAAACTCAAGACTTTGTCCCAACGAATCAGTGAGGTTGTCAAGCTCACCGGTTTGCTATAACAAAGGATTAAACGTATGGTATGGAAGGTAATGGTGGTTTGTAGCAAGTAAACAAGTAACAGTGCAATATGTATCAATGGTAAAGATTGGACCGGGGTCCATAGTTCACTAGAGGTGCTCTCCTTAGATAAACAACATGGCATGAAGGGTAATCAAATTACAGAAGGGCAATTGACAGGAACTGAGCAAGGCATAAGAATGCAATTACTAGTTAGAAAGATCACATGAGGTTGATTGGGCAATACAAAAAGATAGATAGACCACCATCCAACTGCATCTATGACTAGAAGTCCACCTTCAGGTTATCATCTGAACCCCCTCCAGTATTAAGTTGCAAGCAACAGACAACTATTTTAAGCAAAGTGTGTAAGGTAAATAGTCCATTGTTCCATGAACAAGAGACCATTGTTTTCTCCCTAGTAGCAACAACACATCTACAACCGAAGAGATTATTGTCACTTCCCTTGGAAACTAGATGCATGAACCCACTATCGAGCATAAATACCCCCTCTTGAAATCACTAGCAACTATTTGGCCAAGATAACCACTAGCAACAGAGAGCATGCAAGATCACAAACAACACAGACATGATAGAATCATAAAGACAAAACCATTAATAAAACCAACATAATAATCTCAATATCCATCGGATCCTCGCAAACACAACATGCATGATTACAAATAGATTAGATCTTGATCATGAACGGAGCTCACAAGATCTATACATGAAAGCACAAAGGAGGAGATACAACCATCTAGATACTACATGGACCCATAGTACAAGGTGGAACTACTCACACATCATACCGGAGAGAAGGCCTCCGGGATGATCTCCCCTCCGGCAGGGTGCCGGGAAGAACTTTAGATCTCCCGATCTAGGGACGATGGTGGCGGCAGCTACAGACGGTTTCGTGGATTTCTGATCGGGTGTCCAGGGTTTATGCATCGGGGGCCTTTTATAGGCGAAGGGGGAGACCGAGGCGGCCGCCAGGGCTGGCAAACCCTAGCCAGGCATGGGCTAGGGCCCACCCGCACCTAGGGTGGGTCTGGCCCCCCTGGCTGGACCCTCCGGCTCTCGTCTGGACTTCTTGTTCCCCACGGAAAGTAATTGACTTTGTCCTTTGTCCCGTCCAATTCCGAGAATATTTCTTTACAAACTTTTCTGAAACCAAAAACAGCAGAAAACAGGCATCTGGCACTGTTGCAACTTGTTAGTAGGTTAGTACAAGAAAACATGTAAAAAGCACCTCAAAGTGTGGACAAGTAAAGCAAAGTAGATACTAAACAAGCATGGAGCATCAAAAATTATAGATACGTTTCCAACGTATCAACATCCCCAAGCTTAACTCCTGCTTGTCCTCGAGTAGGTAAGTGATAAACAGAATAATTTTTGAGGAGACATGCACCCTCACAATAAAGATTCAACCATTTGCAAGCATTGAAATCTGGGATCAAAGAACTCTAAACATGTGCATGAAAGATGGAGTTCTAACACTAAGACAAAGCAACTATGCATGCAACATGACAGGCTACAAACAAAGATCATGAATAACATGCATTGAAAAACGTTTGTTTGTTTCACATACAGAAAACATAGCATAGTGGCAATCAGCTTGTCCCTCATAGAGTAGCAATCAAATGCATATGACACCTGCAAAGTTCACAAGGGTGACTAGAAACAAGTAGCACAAGAACAAGTAATAACACAATATGCATCAATTAATAAGCTTTGGAACACCGCACACAGAATGACAACTATGCTCTCTTAATGGTGCCTAAAGTTAGAAGGTGGAGACTCAATATTGGTAGAAGAAAGGACTTTTTTTGTAAAGGAAACAGAGATTACAAGTTTCAAAAAGAGCTTCCAAAAATTATGGTACTTGTTAGCTTTCATCCCTCATTTCCCCTATCATAAGCATCTTGAAGTGGTTAAGGTTAAAGTGGCAAAGCTGTAGTATATGCTTGACAAAGTATAAGTTGGCAATCTCAAGTCCCTTGAATACGAGGGCCATACCTCATGCATACTCAACTTTGGGTCCAGGTAAGTTCTTGTCACTATAAGTATTTGCATATCATTGAGAACCGCCAACGGGGTACCCCTTGCACATGGTACATGAGCTTTCCCATAACCAAAATGACAAGGCAAGCAGACAATGAGCATCTCAACAATCTTTTTATTTACCATATGCATAGCTTTTTATTGAGGATGCTTCTTAGATAGCTCATTATGGTGATGCTGCAAGTTTCCACCATGATTAGGCATGGCTTAGGCTAGCGGCCCAGGCATTTCTCTAAGATAGAATACAAACTCCATGGACTTACAAGTTCCCTCTTTATTTCACACCGGTGACATCCATAGACAAAAGAACATGATATCAACTGAGTACAACAAGGTACAAGTGCAATGTTGAAAACGTGCCCCGTGACAGCACGGTTCTGCTAACTCCAACTTATAAGTGCAAGCATATACAACAAAGTTGTCACAATGGTTCAAGTTTATTAGGGTCAAAGAATAGAGCGTGCCATCAAGTTCATGAGGGCTTTAATCACTAAGTTTTCACATAACAAAATAGTTTTTAATTGTAAGATAGTTGAAAACAAGAATATACTTGGAATGGTGTAACACACCATGCATCAGAGTTTATAGTGGACACTTTGGAAAAACTTGGTTTATTGGGAGTTGGAGGCATGAGTATAACTTACTCATACAAGTGGAGGCTAGCAAAAGACTGGGAGCAACCAACTAAGAGAGCAATAATGGCCATAATAATGTAGTGCAACAAAGCATACTAACCAAAGAAAAGAGTGGTACTACAAGCAAAGTACTAAATGATCATAGAGGCTAATGGTTACTTGTGAGAGTCATAACATTGTGTAAGCATGTGCCAAGTCAACCCAAGCAAAGCATCAAAGGAGAATACCACAATACTATGCTTTTTGCATGCTAAAACAACGCAGAATTTCTTCAAGGCACACTAAGAAATCCCAATTGTTTGGAGCAAGACATGCTACAGCAATAATCACTAAGAATAAGGTCAAAATAACACCTAGCATGTCATGCTTAAAGTCTAAGTCACAGTCAATGCAAGCTCCTCTTGCACTTCAAGCAAGAACTTACTACTCCTTTCCAAACACCAAGCAAACTTATTTGCAAAATAACACAGAGAGAATGGGGGTCCAAACTACTCTAGAAAACTAAAGAAACTAAGCAAAGCAAACGAAAACTAAGACGCTCCAAGAACAACACAACTGTGAATGAAACAATAAAAACGAAGTGTCTAAACAGACCTGAGCTTTTTATTAATGAAGAAGGGGATGCCTTGGAAATCCCCAAGCTTTGACGCTTGTACCTCTTGGATATTTCTTGGGGTGACACCATGGTGGCATCGCCAAGCTTGAGCTTTTGTCTATTCTTCATCTCATTGCATCATTCTCTCTCTACACCTGAAATTTTTTCTTCATACAAAACTTCACACAATCTTCATTAGCAACATTAGTGTATTCAAAAGATATTAGACCACTGGCAAAGCTTTGGAACAGAAAGGATTTTCACTAAAAACACAAGATACTGTAGTAACTCCTTCAAAAATCTCAATTCACCTAAAGAGAACTCAAAAAGGAATCAATAAGAAGCAAATGCAAATAATGGCAGAAATCTGTCAAAACAGACCAGCAGGTAGAAATCGATTTTTCTGAACATCTTCTGTTTCTCAAATAAAAAAGTGTTGTTACTAACGAAAGTTAGATAACATACTGGGGATTTATTCGCAAATTTTGAGCTCAATCCGAGTTACAGAGACTCCTCACGAATTGTTTTGGTGGAGGACAGAAATCTGTTTCGGGAAAGCAACTCCCAAAATCTTACTTCCCTCTTATTAGAGGTCATTCTTGGCACAAAAAGCAAACAAAAAGGATAAGGAGAGGTCATTACTGAAGTAATAACTTCCAACACTCAAGGAAACTCTTGGGTTATCTCCCAACAAGTACTTTTATTTAACGCCTTTAAGTTAGGCTCAAGAAGCTTGAAAAGATGCTCACATAAGAAATATGAATTGAAGTCAAAGAGAGCATCAAGAAGCAAATTCAAAACACATTTAAGTCTAACCCTCTTCCTATGCATCGGAATCTTGTACATAAATAAATTCACAAAGAACAAAGTGACAAGCATAGGAAGATAAAATAAGAGTAAGTTCAAAACTTTCAGAACATAGAGAGATGTTTTAGTACCATGAAAAATTCTACAACCATATTTTCCTATCTCATAATAATTTTCAGTAGCATCATGAATAAACTCAACAATATAGCTATCACATAAAGCATGCTTTTCATGATCTACAAACACATAATTTCTATCAAGCTCAAAAATAGTGGGATTAAAACCTTCACAGGTTTTACCCAAAGTAGAAATTTCAAAAGGATCCACAGGAACATAGCATTCATCCTCCTTTGGTAGGCATGGGAGACAATCAAATAATATAAGAGGTAAAGAGTTACTCTCATTAGAAGGTAGGCATGGGTAGATCCATTCTTCCTCCTTTTGTTTATCACTCTCCTCTTTTTCATCTAATGAGCTTCCAGTCTCAACAATTTCCTCTTCCATAGGCTCCTGCAAAGCATTAGTCTCTTCCATTTGTGGAAAGCACCTATGAAAATATTCAAGAATGTAGCTATTTTTTTCCTTGTAATTATCAAAGCAGAATTTAAGTATCTCATAAACCTCATGTTCATAAGGTGCATCATCAGTATTTTCAAGAAAACTGGCAAGTTCAAATGCACCCTTGAAAGCAATAAATTCTTCATTTTGTTCCACATCATCAAAGTCATAATTTCCTTTAACATAAGAAGATATAGTAACATTATCATTATACTCACACTAAAAAGGCATGTGTTTATACCTCCTACATCAACAAGACTTATCAAAGCAATAAGTAACATTATAAATAGAGCACACGTCTCTAGAAAAAGTATTCAACATATCAATTTGTTCCCATAAGTGTTTCCCTTTTTGTGACAAACGGTGTTACTTATAATAATACTTTTGTTATTCCGTGAACCCACCTTGCCAATAAGAACTAGTTTCAAAGAAACCATCCATTGATAGAAAGCATGACCAGGCAAGGCAACAACAGACCAGCAACTAGAGCAGGAACTATTTTTTTGTTTTTGAATAAAGCAAGCAAACCAAACTAAACTATTTTTTTGGGTTTTTTGGAAAGAGGAAAACAAAACCAAGCAAAAGAAAAAAAAAAGCAAACTAAAAACAAAGTAAAGAGAAAGGAAGTGAAGGACTCCCCTAGTGAAGACGTCCTTAGCCTCCCCGGCAACAGCGTCAGAAAGACTTTGATGGTGCTCGACGTGGCACTTCGTTGGTAACCCAAAGCGCAGGGTGTGAAGAGCACAGTAGCAAGTTTTCCCTCAGTTGAGACCGAGGTTATCGAACCAGAAGGAGGAAGGAAAGGTCACACAGGTTTTGCAAGCAATGCGGAGACCTGCACAACACAAACTCAAGATTTTGTCCCAATGAATCAGTGAGGTTGTCAAGCTCACTGGTTTGCTGTAACAAAGGATTAAACGTATGGTGTGGAAGGTAATGGTGGTTTGCAGCAAGGAAACAAGTAACAGTGGAAGATGTATCAATGGTAAAGATTGTACCGGGGTCCATAGTTCACTAGAGGTGCTCTCCTTAGATAAACAACATGGCATGAAGGGTAAACAAATTACAGCAGGGCAATTAACAGGAACTGATCAAGGCATAACAATGCAATTACTAGTTAGAAAGATCCTATGAGGTTGATTGGGCAATACAACAAGATACATAGACCGCCATCCAACTGCATCTATGACTAGAAGTCCACCTTCAGGTTATCATCCGAACCCCCTCCAGTATTAAGTTGCAAGCAACAGACAACTGCTTTAGTTAAAGTTTGTAAGGTAAACAGTCCACATATTCCATGAACAAGAGACCATTGTTTTATCCCTAGTAGCAATAGCACATCTACAACCGAAGAGATTATTGTCACTTCCCTTGGAAACTAGAGGCATGAACCCACTATCGAGCATAAATACCCCCTCTTGGAGTCACTAGCAACTACTTGGCCCAGATAAGCACTAGCAACGGAGAGCATGCAAGATCACAAACAACACAGACATGATAGAATCATAAAGACAAAACCATTAATCAAACCAACATAATAATCTCAATATCCATCGGATCCCCGCAAACACAACATGCATGATTACAAATAGATTAGATCTTGATCATGAACGGAGCTCACAAGATCTATACATGAAAGCACAAAGGAGGAGATACAACCATCTAGCTAATACATGGACCCATAGTCCAAGGTGGAACTACTCACGCATCATACCGAAGAGAAGGCCTCCGGGATGATCTCCCCTCCAGTAGGGTGCCGAGAAGAACTTCAGATCCCCCGATCTAGGGACGATGGTGGCGGCGACTACAGACGCTTTCATGGATTTCTGATCGGGTGTCCAGGGTTTCTGCATCAGGGGGCCTTTTATAGGCAAAGGGGGAGACCGAGGCGGCCGCCAGGGCTAGCAAAACCTAGCCAGGCACGAGCTAGGGCCCACCCGCTTCTAGGGTTGGTCTGCCCCCTGGCTGGCCCCTCCGGCTCTCCTATGGACTTCTTGTTCCCCATGAAATGCAATTGACTTTGTCCTTTGTCCCGTCCAATTCCAAGAACATTTCTTTACTAACTTTTCTGAAACCAAAAATAGCACAAAACAGGCATCTGGCACGGTTGCTACTTGTTAGTAGGTTAGTACCAGAAAACATGTAAAAATCACCTCAAAGTGTGGACACATAAAGCAAAGTAGATACTAAACAAGCATGGAGCATCAAAAATTATAGATACGTTTCCAACGTATCACCCGTTTGCGATAACAAAGGATTAAACGTATGGTGTGGAAGGTAATTGTTTGCAGCAAGTAAACAAGTAACAGTGGAAGATGTATCAATGGTAAAGATTGGATCGGGGTCCATAGTTCACTAGAGGTTCTCTCCTTAGATAAACAACATGGAAGGAAGGGTAAACAAATTACAGCAGGGCAATTGACAGGAACTGCGCAAGCCATAACAATGCAATACTAGTCAAAAAGATCCTATGAGATTCGATTGGGCAATACAACAATATACATAGACCGCCATCCAACTGCATCTATGACGAGAAGTCCACCTTTAGGTTATCATCCGAACCCCCTCCAGTATTAAATTGCAAGCAATAGACAACTGCTTTAAGCAAAGCGTGTAAGGTAAACAATCCACTTGTTCCATGAACAAGAGACCGTTGTTTTATCCCTAGTAGCAATAGCACATCTACAACCGAAGATTTTTCTATCACTTCCCTTGGAAACTAGAGGCATGAACCCACTATCGAGCATAAATACCCCCTCTTGGAGTCACTAGAAACTACTTGGCCAAGATAAACACTAGCAACGGAGAGCATGCAAGATCACAAACAACACAGACATGATAGAATCATAAATACAAAAGCATTAATCAAACCAACATAATAATCTCAATATCCATCGGATCCCCGCAAACACAGTATGCATGATTACAAATAGATTAGATCTTGATCATGAACGGAGCTCACAAGATATATACATGAAAGCACAAAGGAGGAGATATAACCATCTGGCTAATACATGGACCCATAGTCCAAGGTGGAACTACTCACGCATCATACTGAAGAGAAGGCCTCCAGGATGATCTCCCCTCCGCCAGGGTAACGGGAAGTACTTTATATCCCCTCGATCTAGGGACGACGGTGGCAGCGGCTACAGAAGGTTTCGTGGAATATTGATTGGGTACTTAGTGTTTCTGCATCGAGGGCTTCTTATAGGCGAAGAGGCGAGGCGGGAGGCGGCCAGGGGCCCCACACCCCACCTGTACCTAGGAGGGGTCTGGCCACCCTGGTTTGCGTCTCCGTCTCGTCTTCTGGATTTGTGTCCCTCACAGTAAAATATTGACTTTGGCTTTTGTCCCGTCCAATTCCGAGAAATATTGATTTTCTACCTTTCTGGAACCAAAAACAGAAGAAAACAAGCACTGACAGTGTGGCAACTTGTTAATAGGTTAGTTCCAAAAAAGATATAAAAACACCTCAAAGTGTAGACAAAGCAAAGTAGATACTAAACAAGCATGGAGCATAAAAATATTATAGATACGTTTACGACGTATCAGCAAGCATCTCGGAGTTGGAATATTTGCTTTGATGAGGTAGTCATATTGTTTGGCTTCATCAAGAGTGATTATGATTCTTGTCTATACAAGAAGTTTAGTGGGAGCAAAGTAAACTTTCTAATCTTATATGTGGATGATGACATATTATTGATTGTAAATGATGTCAAGATGTTGCAAGAAACCAAGGAATCATTGGAAAAGAGTTTCTCAATGAAAGACTTGGGTGAGGCAACATATATTCTCGAAATCTGAATCTATAGAGATAGATCAAGACGGCTCATTGGATTGAGTCAGAGTACTTATTTGGACAAAGTGTTGAAGAAGTTCAACATGGAATCGTCTAAGAAAGGGTTCTTACTGATGTCCCATGGTGTAAAACTTAGCAAGACTCAATGTCCTTCGACAACTGATGAGCGAAGTTGGATGAGTGCGATTCCGTATGCTTCTGAAGTCGGATCCATCATGTATGCCATGATTTCTACTAGGCCGGATGTTTCCTATGCTCTAAGTGTTGTGAGCAGATACCAGGCTGATCCTGGAGAAATCCACTAGACAGCGGCTAAAAATATCCTAAAGTACTTGAGAAGGACTAAGGATATGTTTTTGGTTTATGGTGGTGAAGATGAACTTAGTGTAAAGGGTTACACGGATGCGAGTTATCTTACTGACTCTGATGATTCTTGTTCACAATCCAGATACGTGTTTATTATAAACGGAGGTACCGTGAGCTGGAAGAGTTCCAAGCAAGAGACCATGTCTGCATCTACAACAGAGGCTGAGTATATTTCCGCCTCGGAGGCAGCAAAGGAAGTTGTTTGGATGAGGAATTTCCTCATGGATCTTGGTGTGGTTCAGGGCTCGTCCAATCCGTTAGACGTGTATTGTGACAATAGTGGTGCTATTGCACAAGCCAAGGAAGCTAGACAACACCATAAGGACAAGCACATACTCATACGGTACCACCTGATTCGCCAGTTCGTGGATCAGGGTGATATCAAGTTATGCAAGGTACACACGGATGCAAATATTGCAGATCCATTGATAAAGCTGTTACCACAGCCGAAGCATGAGGCGCACCTAAGAGCTATGGACATTAGATGCCTAGACATGTGATGTCGAAATATTGACTCTAGTGCAAGTGGGAGACTGTTGGGAATATACCCTAGAGGCAATCATGTATGATGATGTTTCCCCGTTGTATTCATAAAGTTATTAAGTTGTCCTTGTACGAGCATATGATGTATATCATTGAATATGTGATTCAGTTGTGGAACTATACATTCATGTTGTTTGTACTAAATATCCTTGGTCATCGAGGTTATGTTGGACACACAACTTAGACCAATGTGAAAGTCAGCTTGATGACTCGGTTCCACTTGTCATGGGCATGGAGATGCTATTCCGACTTACACAGATTTGGCTAAAGAGTTTAACGAGTCAGATTGACCCATATTGAGGTACAAAGAACAAGTTGCTATTTGTATATCTCAATCAATGTAATCCTTAGACCTGAGGTTATTGCATAGTCTGAGTTGAGGATCACCGACTTAGGTTCTGTCAAACGCTGATCCTTAACAGGGAGGTTATAAAGGCAGCGTTCAGGTCGACTGAGAATCAAGCTGCGTGATGTGAATAACCAAGATGGGATTTTGCCCCTCCACTTGGAGATATATTCTCTCGGCCCTCTCGGATGATATGATTCGGAAAGCATGGCCATGCACGACTCGGTTAAGTGTTAACCAAGGCGATCGACTAAGAGTTAGTCTGGTGAATCACTTATCTCGGATCGAGGAGAGAGTCAGACTATTTAAGGGATGAAAAATATTCTCCTATAGTCTGACAAGGTATATCGTGAGGCAAAAGGGACTCGGACATAAGTCGCATTGGAAAGGCAAGTCGTCATGACTCTTTGGTACTTGGGAGTCGACATGTTCTGTTAGGAGCCGCTGTCGACTAATCGATTGAGAGTCGGACTCCAATCGTGTCCAAGTAGCCATGAGCCTATGGGGTCAAACACTTAAGAGCGGGAGCAAGTTCAGATTGGATCTGAACCGGAAATATGGTTGGGTTGGACCCGAGCCGGATTTGGACTGAGTCAGTGAGTCGGACTCACAGGGACTAATATTATATGGGATTTAGTGAATGGCCACAAGAGTGGAGCCCATGTTCAGTGCCTATATATAGTTGAGCACAGTAACCCAGAAGGATTAATCATTGATCGGTTAGGTCATTCCATGAGTTGAAAACCCTAGCTCCACAGCAGTCCTGCCGACGTACTGAACCTAGCAGTTCACCGCCAGCGCTCCTCCTTGTATGTGTGGATACCAGCAGAGGTGTTGAACAATCAGCACTAGGATGATCGTGATCGGATTGTGCGGAATGCACTGCATCATCTGATGCGCTTCATCAGTAATCCGCAACCACGCGTCTAGTGGTAATCCTCGTGGCCTTCTACCTCAGCTGGATCTTGGGATCACCATGTTAGAGGGAAAAAGTTTTTGTTTTATCTATACGTGGCCCAACAAATGGACCCTGCGTGGCCGAGGAACACAGAGATGGGTCCTTCCCAGACAGAGAGAGAGGAGATGGACCCTTCAAGGATGGAGAACATGGAGGAGCATGAAACAGGGGAAGAGGACGTGGGGTGCAAAACTTTGGTGCTCTGGAGCCCATTTAACGTGCCGTACATCCTCCCTAAAGGGTCAGAATTGCAATTCCATCTCTGGATCTCCCAATTAGCGTTTCTAGTCCCGTGTTGATGGAGAGGATCTGTGTTGGTGACCGTAGGACGTCTGCTTCATCCAGATTTCTTTTAAATATTCGGCATGGGTGTCGGACTGAAACCTTGTACGACGGTAGAATCATAGTTACTAGTGGATTTGATTATCAACTGAAAGTAGACGCGGAGTACATACCTCTAAGTGACTTGCACATGCAATTTGGCAAGTTTCCCATTGTCAAGCATGATGAATTCGTAATCAGGTACTATGACACAAACTCGCAGACTTCCTACGACGTTACAACTGAGGAGGCTCTCCCCATAATGTGGGGTAAACACCTCGGCACGAGGACTATGCTGATGTTTGTGCACATCATTAGCAAATATACTGGGGAAGAGACTGTCCTGAATGATACCGGCCCGTGTGGAACGCGAACAGAGCAGTCTCTGTTTTTGATACCGAGCGTGACCGACCAGCCTTTCATTGAGCATGAAGACATCAAAATGTGTGGCGGTTAGGGTGATTTTGTGCTCGAAGATGATGATGATGAGGATGAGAAAGCATATCCATATGTGGCTGCTGACCCTGATAGGATGGAGAGTAGGGAATATTTGATTGATTCGAACTATGAGCCTAACTATGGGACTGATGAGGAAGAGGAATGTGAGGATGGGGAAATGGGATGCAAATACGATGACAAAGACAAGGACAGGCCACTAATACACCTTGACCTTGACAACCCTACAATTGATGAGGGTACTATCTTTGATACTGTGGAGGAATGCATATATGCTGTTGCTACCTATGCAATAAGAGTTGGGTTTGAATTTATCGTTGAAAAGAGCGACAAAAAGAGATTTAGGGTGCATTGTAGGGAAAGTAAGGTGTGTAAATGGAGATTGCATGCATCTCCAATGCGGGGTGGACACCCATTTTAGGTTGCAATAGCTACATTTAGTTTCGGTCTTTCTCATATTTGTTTTGCTAATGAGTCCTCTGATTTAATTTTATTCCCATTGAATGCAGATCAAGGTAAACATGAAGAAACACAACTTCCCTAATACTTATTTAATTGATAAAATTAGACCAATGACAACCATGTGGATTGCTGCTAAGGTACTTGACTGAGTGAGGCAAGATCTTAGCATTGGACCTGCTGAACTCAGAACTAAGCTTAGCGAAAAGTTTTACATTCTAATTCCCTACCATAGAGTCTTTGATGGGAAGGAGATGGCTCTTGACTTAATTCAGGGAAAGTGGACTGACAGTTTTCACATATTGTATAGTTTCAAAGCTAGGGTAGAGAAGACATCACCTGGTAGTGTTGTTGACATTGATTACGAGGTTGTGAAATGAAGATAAAAGGTATCAAAGGGGGTAAAGTATAAGCAGGAAGATAAGAAATGCTTCAGGAGATGTTTTGTCTGCCTGAAGGCATGCTGGAAGGGGTTCCTAGACGGCTGCAGGCCATACTTGGAAATAGAGGCAACTTCTTTAACAGGGAAGTTCAGGGGATAGCTTGCCACCGCTTGTGTTGTGGACGCGCTTAATTGGATTTATCATGTAGCCTATGCGCTGTTCTTAAGGGTGAATCGACTTAAAGCTGGACATGGTTCATGCAGAGACTACATGCAGTAATTGGCCACCCTGAAGGCTTGGTGATACATACTGGTGCATGCAAGGGGCTTCAGAATGCTGTTGATGATATGCTTCCTAGGGTTGAGCATAGGGAATGCATGCGGCACCTCGCTACTAACTTCTCTAAGAAGTTCAAAGGAAAGACGTTTGAAGACAACTTGTGGCGATCAGCATACACGTACACCCCAAGCACGCATGCTACTTACATGCAGAACTTGTACACCGTGCCGAAGCTGAAAGAATATCTCGAAAAACATCATAACAAGTTATGGTCCAGAAGCAAGTTTAGTGAGTTAAGCAAAATGGATTTTGTTTGCAATAATCTGACAGAAAGTTTCAATGCTAAGATTACGAGCATGAAGTCACTTGCAATTGTTATTTTGTTAGATGCAATAAGATAGTGTATAATGGTGAAGATAGATTTAGGCAGAGAATTCGTGCGAGAAAATTTGTAGGCCATAAAATAATTCCAAAGGTGGTTTTATTACTGAATGCAAGAACCAGGGCAATGAGAACGAAAAAGAGGAGGATGGTCAGAAGTTCCAATACATTGGCTGAGGGATATGCACAAGACAAGCACGTAACTGAACGGAGGTTTACTGTAGACATTGGTAACAAGACTTGTTCATGCAGGAAGTGGCAGGTTACTGGTATTCCATGCCACCATGCACTGCACTTCATCTTAAAGCTAAGAGGTAGAGGTGCTGAAATAGAGATGCCATATTAAGAGGCTATGCAAAAACCCAGTTCCACGTGATTTTAGAGATGCGGACCTTGTCCCCGTTCACATCACGGGGGCACAAGATGAGTCTTTTTAGGCAGAACTGGAGGAAGCGCAGTGAGATGACGTAGAGGAAGTGCTGCATGTGAAGGAAAATGATGATGTGCATGTGGAGGGAAACGTTGGTAAGCAACCATTGGTTGAGGACGTGGACGTGCCAGCGGGGATAAGGGGCGAAAAGAAACAAAAGGGTAAGTGGGAGCGGAAGGGAAACAATAATAATAGAGTTGAGTTTGAATATGAAGAAGTTGCTGGGGTGATTGAGGATGTCCTTGAGGATCTTTCGACTAACTGCAGGAGAAACAATAAATCCCTGTCAATTCGTCTTTGTACGATTCTCCGGACGAAAGGTAAGATTGAAACTAGTTTTACTTAGAATTTTGATCATTTTTGTTTCAGTCCTCATCAACTATTGTTTAGTGCAGTGCGGGATTGAACAGTAATAAGAGGAGCAGAGAGAAGGTGGCACAGTAATGTCGTTTCTTGAATTTTCATTCAAATTTATTTATATCTGGTACTTGTAACGGGTATGTGATGTGTGGTGTCGACCAGATTCTAGGTCATTAGATAGTACATTAATTTTTAAACTGATTATCCATAAACAATAATCATGGATTTGTAACAGTTCAATGACCAAAATTATGGTCATGCGATGGAATTGGTGAGGCTCACCTCCCTTGTATTCCCATCTCAAACAATAGTACACACACGTATCCTTCTCCTCTAACGCACTCCAAAATTATGATTGTGCCATCAAGTGCTAGGAGCAGAGACAACGTACCGTCCCATCAGTCTCGCCTCGTCTTTGTCAGCGATGTATGATGCTCGCGTTGGCTACGTTAGGGGCATTGATGCTCTAAGAGGAAAAAAGCTTTGGCAAGAAAAAAAGGATAAGAAAAGAGTCTTCATAAATAGGTTTCTTATTCCAGTAGAGGAGCCTACCGGTGTGTCTAAATGCTAGAGCATACTTGGTTTTTCTAGACTCGTGTCTAATACTTTCTTTAGGCTCAACCGACATTGTACAAGAAAAGAGCTTTGATAAGAAGAAAAGAATAGGAAAAGAGCCCTTTTAAATAGGTTTTTTATTCTAACAGTGGGACCAATCAGTGTGTCTAAACGCTGTAGCATATTTGCCTCTGCTAGAATCGTGTCTAAGTTTTTTGCTAGACTTAAACAACAATGTACACACTCTTACAACTTGGTCATTCTATCCGAAGAGGTCATTAAAGCTACCATACATAGATTAAATTTAGGCTCAAGTGACCCTAATCGACTATGTCGCTCCCGCTGTCTTCGTCGTGAACGATGTCCTCCGTGTCGCCATCTGCCTCTTCTGAGTCTAAATCAATGAGGACGAGCCTGGCGGTGTTCCTCTTCACGAGTTCTGCACGAAGCGCAACATCGATAACAGTGGAGAGCGTACGCCCAGGCACTGCCCAGAAGCGCTGCCTCCCTTCGGGGTTGTGCAGATCCGGGTGGATCTCCGGGCGGTGATCTCTACAAAGCCAAAGCAACGCCTCCCGCTCCTTCTTGAAGATCCTTGGCCAGTACGTGCTGGTGCACACGTATTCGTCCATTGTCCTCTTCTGCTCCGACAGCTGGCGGCATCTCTTCTCGATTTTCCTCGATGGCGCGATGCCGCATAAGAGCGGTACCACGGGCACCCTAGCGTAGCTGAGCTCTTAGCTGGCCGGTAGCCTCGCTAGCGATGGCACGAGTATGTCATAGTAGGCGAACAACTCAGCCTTGTGCAAGTTGAGACGGGGCCTCTCAATGGCGAAACGCTGTTTGTTTGAGTAGGATTCAATGCTTGTGCTGACGCGAGTTGCAGGGAACAAATGGGGTTTGAGCTTCGGCACACGGTCGCGTTTATAAAATCAAGGAGGTAGGCTCACTGGTGGTTGCAAGGGCCATTAGGGACGCAGAAATGCCTACTTGCGGATCACTATTGCAAATGACGATCCTTATCGTGCATTCCCCCTAATCCAATGTTGCCTAACAATTAGGACACAGAATCAACCTGGCCCCGTGGGAGGGATTCTAGAAGACCCTAACAATAGGCATAGTTTCTGCAAGGTTAACAAGTTAGTTAACGTGGTTTATCCTGGGTTTGACCATATATCAAAACATCATAAGTCTTTCACAAGCATGCGTAGAAATTGCCTCGGGCCCATGGGCGCACCCTAATCTTGCACCTCCTTTGGGAAAACACTGGTTTTTCGGGTTCCGAAAATGGAAAGTCGAGATTTCTCCAAATGACCACGAAATCTCTAGTTGGAGAAGTCGCTTGCGATGCCAAGAGGCAGCTAGATGCTGGGTGTGGGCTCAATCCATGGAGTGGTTCCATGTTCTGTGCAGCTAGGGGGGAATCTAGGGTTGGAAGCCATGTTAACTCGCACTCGATAGATATCATGGTGGTGCCTTGGCTGCCAAAGGATCTGCTATGCCTTGCTTATGATTTTATGAGGGCAGTGGGTCACATGCAAGGGCTCCAGGAGTTGTTTTCACATTTTTTTATTTTTTAGATTTTGTTTGGTGCTACCCAAAAAAGGAGAAACCCGTCGGCTGTCGTGGTAATGCGACAGTCGGTGCAATCTTGGACCTAGGCATGCATCTATCCTAGGTACCCCATGGGGCACCCCAAACCATTTTTCCCTGAAAATTGAGAGTGTCTTATAGGGTACATACACTTATAAATCGCATTTACCGGGCCATAACTCAAAAAAATACAGTATATGCTTGCACCACGAGATAAATATCCACCTCCCGGGAATGACCATGCACCATGGTGTAGCATGCGTGTAAATTGCCTCGGACCCATGGGCGCTCCCTAATCTTGCATCTCCTTTGGGAAAACACCGTATTTTCGTATTTATAAAACGGAAAGTCGAGATTTCTCCAAATGACCACGAAATCTCTAGTTGGAGAAGTCGCTTGCGATGCCGAGTGGGTTCTAGGTTCCGGGTTTGGGCTTAATCCATTGAGTGGTTCTATGTTCTCGGCAGCGAGGGGGGATTCTAGGGTTGGTATCCATGTTAACTCACACTCTATAGACATCCTGGTGGTGCCTTGGGTACCAAACGACCTAGTATTCCTTGCCTATGATTTTATGAGGGCATTGGGTCACATGCAAGGGCTCCAAGAGCTGTTTTCACATTTTTTTTTAGATCTTGTTTGGTGCTGCCCAAAAAAGGCGAAACCCGCCGGCGCCCGCGGCAACGCGACGGTCGGTTGAAACTTGGGGCACCCCAAACCATTTCCCTGAAAATTGAGTGTCTTATAGTGTACATACAGTTAGAAACCTCTAGATTGGCATGACAAGAACCTCTTTTCTTGCCATCCATGATGTTCATACTGCGAAGCAGACTTTTTCTCAGCAAGGCCTTAAGTTGTGGGAAAGATACTTTGCTCCACACATCAACATGCCCACATCTTCCAAGAACTCTTTCAAATTTGACATCCTTGTAATGTGAGCATGCTTACTACTCCTAAAAAATTCGATTGGGCAAGAAATTTCCTTGTATCTCCACTCTGGAAAATTATCAAAGAACCAATTACTGAAG
This sequence comes from Avena sativa, assembly GCA_916181665.1. Taxonomy (NCBI): domain Eukaryota; kingdom Viridiplantae; phylum Streptophyta; class Magnoliopsida; order Poales; family Poaceae; genus Avena; species Avena sativa. The sequence goes on along the minus strand of OV702295.1, from coordinate 311,305,791 downwards.
AGAATACTATTACTTTCATCATTCCTAATGTGAGCATTATTCAGATGGCACCTCCTTGCTTGAGATAGAAAGGAATAGGTTTACTGAATCAACTTAAAAGTAAAAGATAGACCCTTCCCAGAGGGAAGCAGGGATTTCAAGTTTCATATAGAGCTTCCAAAAAATTATGGTACTTACTAGCTTTGAGCTCTCATTGCCCCTATCATAAGCATCTTTAAGTGATTAAGGTTAATGTGAGACAAATATGAAGTATATCCTTGACAAATCATAAGTGGGAAATCTCGTGTCTCTTGAGTACGAGGGTTGTTCCTCATGCTACTCAACTTTAGTCGCAAGCAAGTGCGTGTCATTGTAAGTATATGTGTATCATAGAGAACCACCAATGGGGTACCCCTTGCCCCATGACACATGAGCTATCCCATATCAAAATGACAAGGCAATAGACAATGAGCATCTCAGTGATCTTTTTATTTACCATGAGTATGGTGCCTTTTTTCTTTTCTCTTTTTTTTCTTTCTATACTTTTTTATGAAGATGCTTCATAGATTGCTCACTATGGTTATGCTGCAAGTTTCCACCATAATTAGGCATGGATTGGGCTGGCGCCCAGGCGTTTCTCTAACACATATATAATACTCCATGGACTTACAAGCTCCCCTGTTATTTCACACCGCCGACAACCATAAACAAAATATCATGATATCAACTAGATAGATATGTACAAGTGTTGAAAGCGTTCCTCATGACAGCATGGTTCTGCTAACTCCCAACCTACAACTTGCAAGCATATAAGCAGTATAGATGACACAATGGTTCAAGTTTATTAAGTGCAAGAAAATAAAGTGTGCCATCAAGTTCATGAGACATTTACTAACTAATTTTCACATAAAAAAAATTCATTTGAAAGATAGATAAAATTCGAGAATTTACTTGGAATATCAACAATGCTAATAGGTACATATGGTGGACAAAAATGGCATAGGTTTTAGTTCAGGGATTGGATGCACGAGAAGCATTCCCTCTCAGTACAGGTTTTTGGCTATCAAGGCTGGGTAGAAAGCATAAGAGTTGAAGGAAACAAATAAACATACAAATTATAGAAAAAATCATGCAATCTTCCTTGGAAACAAAAAAGATCTTAACATGTGAATACAAAGCTTACGAGCCAATCAAGAAAGAAAGAAAATTAAATAATATAGCTAAAAGTACTTTTCTCTTTTCCATTCAATCCTCAAAGTAGTGTTGCTACTGACCAAAGCTAGGCTTGCCAAAACCAACTAAATTTAATTGATGCTCCCAAAGTGATACAAATACTAGCAACAAGATCAATCATATAACAGAAATTGCAAACTAAAATAAGATGTGCAAAAAGTAAATGATGAAACTTCTCATTAATATTCCATGACGCCACTCACATCAAGGGATACATAGATAACCAACTAGAGGAGAGATACTTCCATAATGTAAACCATCCTATATGATAACTTCTCTATTCATGATATGACTCTACTAAAAAGGTAAAAAGATAAAAGATAATGATGTGATACCGTGGCACTCCCCTAAGCTTGGAACAAACCAAGGGGATGCCAAAACCTGATGACGAAATACTCCTTTGGTGGTGGTGGTGTTCTCTCGATAAGCTTCTCAATCAATTTCTTCAAATCCTCAATATCGAAGGTGAGAGTACGAATCAACTCCAAATTTTGCTCAATGCGGTTCATGATCAGGTCGGACTGTGAATCTTAGCCCTTGTGATCCTTTCCCCACTCTTCCTTTTCAAAGTATTCGTTCCCTACATGGTTAGAACGAGGCATATCCCAATTGGAGGGTAACTTTTCCTTAGGCATCTTTTGGAATTGCTGCTCACATATAAGGGTATGGAAGGGATTCTTGACGCGTGGAGGAAGTGACCGTGGAGCTAGGCAATGACATGGAGCTTTCCCTCCAGTGGACATCCATGCAGTCTTCTAGAGCTTGACAGGATTTGCCACCACTCCAATGCTTGCAATGGTGGCGCGGGTGTGTGGACGCTTGTCTTCCTCCACTCCTTCCTCAGCTATCTCCTCCTGCTTGGGGTCTTGGAGATCATTTTCCACAAGCTTCTTGCCCTTGTTGTTGGCGGAGACCATCGTTCTTCTAAACTTGAGAATAGATCCTGACAGAAACAGATCAAAACGAAAACACGTTGAGAACACAATATACGGACCTCGGGAGGTTTGGGGGATTATATATCACAAAGTTTAACGACAAAAGGAAGGTACTGGGAGAAAACGGGTCGGATACAAGCTCCGGGGTGGCCACACCACCTGGTGGCACGGCCAGGTGGGCCCGCGCCAAGGGGTGGTGTGAGCCTCCCGAACTCCATTTTCGTCCCTCTTTTGACTCATTATGTTCCGTATAAACTAAAAACTACAAAAATATATATTGGAAAGTTTTTCGCGAACCTTTTCTTACCAGAACTGTTACCTATTCAAAAATGGACTCTACATATTCCTGACTTTGGTCTTTAATAAATTCTTCCGGAGTCACCACTTGAATAATATCAATATATTCATTATAAGAATTCCAGAAATATAATGTTTGAGCCTTTGACCATTCTTCTTCTCATTACATCATTCTCTCCCAACACTTGAAAATTTCTTTCATACAAAACTTCACACAATCTTCATTAGCAACATTAGTGTATGCAAGATAATAAACCTTTGTGTTTAGTTTCAATTGAAGTAAAACATCCATCAAAACATAAGCTACTGCAGCAACTCCTTTCAAAAGCTCCAAAGAATTAAAAAGGAAATCGATTTAAGAGGCAAATGCAAATAATGGCAGAAATCTGTCAAAACAGACCTGCAGGTAAAGATCAATTTTTTCGAAAAAACTCTGTTGCTCAAATCGAAAAGTGCAAAACTAATGAAAGTTAGATAATAACCTGGGGCATGCATAGAAAACATTACAAATGTTCTGGGATTTTTCACGATTTTTTACAGCGAAGCACATAAATCTGTTTCTAGGCAGCAACTTCCCCAATTCTTACCTCCCTCTCATTAGAGGCTAATCGTGGAATGAAACCCAAACAAAAAGGATAAGGGAGTTCATTAAAGAGTTAATAACTTCCAAGACTCAAATAAACAAAAATAAACTGAAAGCAAAAATATAATGGGTTGTCTCCCAAAAGCTCTTTCTTTATAGCCATTAAGATAGGCATGATAATTCCGATGATGCTCACATAAGAAATATGCATTGAAGTAAAAGAGAGAATCAAGAAGCAAATATCCAACACATTTAAGTCTAACCCACTTCCTATGCAAAGGAATTTTGTAAGGAAACAAATAATTGAAATAAGAGGCTACTAGCATAGGAAGGCAAAACAGGTGCAATATCAAAACTTTCAACATATAGGGGGAGAACTTAATATTATTGAGATGCATAAAACCAAGTTTACCTCTCTCATAATAAATTTTAGTAGCATTATGAATAAAATTAACAATGTAACTATCACATAAAACATTATTATCATCAAAATAAGCATTTTTAAATCATCAAATAGAGGTTTTAGATTGAAAACTGGATCAATAGTAGCAATTTGTTCAACTCTAAAATCCTCATTAGGCAATTCATTTTCATAAGGAGGTTTAGAAAATTTGGAAAAATTAAACTCATAATATTCTCCAGATCTAGTCAAAATTTTCTCCTTCTTACAATCTATAATAGCTCCACACGTTTTTAAGAAAGGTCTACCAAAAATGATAGGACAAATTTTACTAGCAGCTGAAACAAGTACTAGAAAATCACCAGGATATTTAGTCTTACCACAAAGAACTTCCACATCTCTTACAATACCAATTGGAGAGACGGTCTCTCTATTTTCATGGTGAATAACCACTTCAATTTCTTCTAGTTCACAGGGGCTAATTTCATGTATAATTTCTTTGTAAAGCTCATAAGGAATAGCACTTGAACTTGCACCAATATCACATAAACCATAATAGCAATGATCACCTATTTTGACAGAAAGCATAGGGACACTTGCTTTTCTAGTTCTACTAGGATGTGAAACAATATTAGAAGCATCTTCACAAAAGATAATGTGTCCATCTTCTACATTTTTAGTGAAAAAGTCTTTAACAATTGCTACTACAGGTTCAACATTTATTTGTTCATCAGGTTCTATAGCTTTGTTTGTACTATTTTAACCACACTAGCTATCATAGAATGCTCCTTTACCTTAGCTGGGAAGGGTATTTTCTCAATATAAGGTTCATGCAAAATACGATCAATAGTACAAACTTCAATATTTCTAGGAGGAACACAATCAACAATATCTTTATATGGCGCATGATACTTGTTCCATTCCTTTTTGGGGATTTCAATATAAGAGGAAAAGGCCTTAAAACAATTAGCAAGAACTTGAGAATCAAGACCATAAATAGTACTAATATTATGAAAGTCATCAATTCCCATGAAAGATTTAATACATTCATAATCATAATTTATACTTTAATTTCTTCCTTTGTCATTCTCCAATGCTTCAGTATTTTCTTGAATACGGTCTAGAAGATCCCATTTAGCTTCTTCTTTCATATGTGTAAATGATCTAGCACAAGAAGCATCCAATAAATTCTTATCATGATGAGAAAGCCTTGCATAAAAGTCATTAATAATAATATTATTGGGGAGCTCATGAATAGGACATTTGAGCATTAGTAACTTCAATCTCCCCCAAGATTGAGCAGTACTCTCTCCATCACGAGGCCAAAAATTATATATTTGATTTCGATCTTTATGAATCTCACTAGGAGGATAGAATTTAGAATAAAAGAGAGGTACAATTTCCTCCCATTCAATAGATTGGCCATTCTTTAGCAGCTTATACCATTCCCCAGTTGTGCCTTTCAATGATAAAGAGAATAGATTTTTATTAACTTGATCCGTTGTAATACCTGCACACTTGAACAATCTGCATAATTCATGTATAAAGAGCAAATGATCACCAGGATGGACAGTTCCATCTCCAAAATAGTAGTTATCCATAACACGATAAACAATTTTTGTAGGTATTTTAAAAGGATCTATTCAGCAGGTGTTGGTTCATCTACTACCCTAGAAGTGGTAGTTGCTTTCCAAAATAGTAAACTAAGTGAATTATCCATATTGAAAATAAAGTAACAAACAGAAAAAAACAATACTCCTAGTAGAAATTTCCTTTACTAGTTCCACTCTTCAATAGCGCTTCACTCCCCGGTAATTGCGCTAGAAAATAGTCTTGGTGACCCACAAGTATAGGGGGTGTATCGTAGTACTTTTGATAAATAAGAGTGTCGAACCCAACGAGGAGCAGAAGGTGTTGACAAGTGGTTTGGATCAGGAATTCATAGTAAATACTAGCAAACGGATTTTTAGTGGTTGTTGATAATGCAGATAAATAAAGTGCAAGTAAATAAAAGATAATAATAATAATTGCAGCAATTGGCCTAATCCTTTCTTCAACAAAGGACAATCTGGTTATATTACTTGAGATGACCAATCATTCTTGAGGACACATGGGAATACTTTCAAGTGCTTTTGCTTCATATAGTTGATTAATCTTCTTTGGTTGGATGAGTGTTGTGTGGGTGAACCTATGCTAATGTACCGACATTACTAGGACTAATACATACTTGTGATTATACCCCATGCAAGCATCCACAACTTCAAGAAAGTAATTAAGATAGAAACCTAACAGCAACATTAAACTCTGAGATCCTACACTCCCTTATGCAATGGTTTCCTAACGGGGGTTTAGGTTTCTTGTCACTCTGGCAACCCCATAATTAGTAGCCAAATACACAATGCATTCCCCTAGGCCCATAAAGGTGAAGTATCATGTAGTCGACGTTCACATGACACCACTAGAAGAATAGCACCACAACTTAAATATCAAACCATTGAATATTACTTCAACATAATTCCACTACTAACAACATGACTTCTTCCATGTCCTCAAGAACTAAATGAACTACTCATGAGACATCATATGTATCAAGATCATAGATGAAAAAATGATAAGTAACAATCTAAACATGAACAATAATTCAAAGGTTCCACTTAATAGCATCAACTACAACAAGTAATGTCGTGGTGGTGTCATGGCAGATGCCATGGGTAGGCTTAAGTTGGGGGCTGAATGGACGCTTGAGGTAACCGGGGAGGGAGTTCTCAGTCTAGCCACGCACGAAGAACATGATGAACTCTCCACACTTAGGATTTTTATTGATCCAAGAAGTTTACAAGTGCTCCTAGAGTTGTTCAAGCATAGCCTCAGGGCACTAGTTTCTTACTTGGTCCAACCTTCCTAAACCCTAGATATGCCCCTCCTTATATAGGCTATGGCCAGCTAGGTTACATCTTTTGGGTCCTAGGGTTACTGTTTGGACATTTGTCTTTACTATGCCGACCGGGTCATGGGCTAGCCCTGAGTCCTTGACCCGGTCCACAAAGCCATACAGCTAACGGTCTTCACGTACGTAGCCTCCAGCTCTTTGGCATCATGCGGTGCCTTTGTACGTCAGCCCTTGATTTGGGCGTCACCCGACTCCTTTTATGTTACCCGGCGTCGCCCTTCTCTTTTGACCATGCTTTAGCATGGTCCCTCCAGAATCTCACACAGAAAGCTGCCACACGTCCTTTCTGACTCGTCCTTCCCTCGTGAGACCCGGCTTGATGCTTCCTGCATGCTAAACAAGCTTGTCCTATGTGGGCCGACATAATTCTTATGTCGGCCACACACGAGTTTTTCGTATCCGGTCGTTGATACCCGGCCAAAGATTTTGTTGACTCGACATAAGCCAAGATGGGCAATGTTTTACCCCTTATGACCCTACCGGGGTTTATCCCCTCGGCATTAGTCCCCGAAGCTGGTGAGGCATAGCAGTTCTTGCTGTTAGGCGTCTCCAGGTTCCTTTAATGTATTTATAACTTTTCCTTTCTCTTAGAATTTATTGCCTAGGGTGCACTGTTTGGCATAACCTCGATCTTTGCCGAGTCTGTCTTGCCCTTTTCGAGTCTCATCCTTGACTTTCTGGGTCATTTTTGCCTCGTGTTAGTCATTTTTGACGTTGTCGAGTCATTCTGGGCTTGCCTTAGTCACTGAAAGGATGTAATCATGATTTCTTGCCTCAAATTTTGTCACAAATCCTGACTGCACAATGACGGCGGCATAGTTACTCCTGTCACTATGGCAGTCCCATCGCTCAGCGCCTCGTGTCCTGCGCAGCGTGATGTGGCTCTGGATTTTCCGTGTATCACCTACACATGGTCCTCGCTGATGCGCTCACTCGGTCGGGTACACGGAAACACAGTGGACACACAGCACAAAGGGATCCCATGCCGTTTTTTTTACTCCCCTTTGCCTTCTTCTTCCTTGCGCCTGCTGGTTTAGTTTCCCCTTTGCCTTCTTCTTCCTTGCGCCTCTTCAATCCAGGACAGCCCCTTTGCTGTTTTTCTTAGCTGCTTCTCTGCTCCAGCGATTCTCACCTCTTCCTTCCTATTCTCCGACGGTCCCTGCATTTCCAGGCCTCTTCCTACGGCGGAAGATCCCGAATCGCACGAGATCATGGACGCACGCGACGGCGGCGAGGAGGTGGAGCAGCATGAGTCCGCCGATGAGCGCAGCGGCTGGGAGGGCTCCGAAGTCACCGTGGAGGAGCTTGAGTGGTTGTGCTCCACCATGTGCATTCCGCTCGAGGTTGATTGCCGCCTCCCTATAGGTGAGATCGTTCCCAAACCCGAGCCCAATGAGCGCGTGGTTTTCCTTTCACACTTAGAGCACGGCTTTGCTCTTCCAGTCATCAATTTTTCAAGTCTTTTCTATCCACTTTCCAACTACAAACCCATCACCTGCCTGCCAATGCTATTGGCTCTCTCTCCTGTTTCATCTCCGCCTGCGAAGGCTATCTTGGCATTTGGCCCACTGTCCTTCTTTGGGCCAAATACTTCAGTTTCCGAATCCAGGTTGTTCCCGATCCCGGCGTTCCTCGCGCTGAGAAGAGGCCCACCAGGTGCGGTGCTGCAAGCATCACGCTCAGGAGGGACTCTGTATTTCCCAGGGTCACTAGCATTGATTCCTGTAAGAAATGGCATAGAACCTTTTTCTATATCAATAATAGCGGGTCCAACGACTATATCCGGCTTCCCTCCTTTAAGGACGAGGTTCCTAGCAAGGATCTTTGGAAGCTTGACGCGTGCGACAAGAATCAGGAGGTGAATGAGGCTCACGGGATCATCGAGAGGCTGCTTGACCCGGAGGAGAACTTCCACCTGACCGAGGAAGACCTCATGTGCGCCTTCATCGCTCGCCGAGTCAGCCCCATCCTGGCCACAAGCCACAAAATGTGCTTCATGAGCGGTCCTCACGATCCTACTCGGCACTCCACCCTGGAGCTCACCAATGAATCAGTTTCCCGCCGAGTCAGCTCCATCTTCAAGCTGAACTTAGTGAAAAACTGGGCTTGGAGTTGTCCTCCTTTTAGCCGAGATAGGCCTGTCCCGTGGGTAAGCATCCGAGTCATTGAGTGATGCTGACATAATTTACCCGGCGTTTACTCTTCGTTATGTTCTTTTACTGATTTCATTCTGTTTTTATTTTGCGTAATCTTGTTCACCAGGTTGATGGCAGCACCGTCCCTCCCGGCGCTTATTTCGACTACCGATCAGACGTGGATGAGGTCAAATATGACCTGGAGTGTTTCATGCCGATTCCGCACTCCGTTGCTGCTCCTGCTTCAGGTAAGACCTTTACTAGAAATCCTTTGCGGGATTGGTCAGATGATGACGATGTGGATTGTGAAGTCCTGGAGGTATTTGTCCTTTTGCCTAACTTTCCTTATTGTCCTATTGAGCTTTTCATTTACTGATGCAGCTAGCTAGGTACATGTGGAACCCCCTCTTGTTATAGGCGGATATGGCAAGCTCCCTGCTGCTAAGCCGAACAAGAGGTGCGGGGCCTCCTCTAGCACTCAGCCCTCAAAGAAATGCTGAGTCGATCCTGCCACTCCTCCTACATCCACGTCCTCCCACACTCGCAAGACCACAGTGCACCGGGTCACTCGTCGCGCTCCTCGCGATCCGACCATCTCTGGGTAACTTCATCTGCCTGTTACCTTTCGTTTTCTGTTTCTTTTCTGATTCTTTTTTGTTTCTTTTCTGTCTTCGTTTTCTTATAGACCTCTGTTTTTATTTCCAGTTCTGCTATGTCCGCCAACCAAGTGGCTCCCAACATGACCTCTTCCCAGTCAAGGCCTGCTCCTCCTCCTCGTTCTGACCCTTCCGTGCAGAGCCCCGTTCGGGTCACTGCCCCCACAACTGAGGCTCATGAGTCTCATAGCGAGGCTGACCTAGTGGCGCGTTCGTCAAAGGAGATTCGGCCTCCTTCTCCAGTTTCTCTTGCCAACCTAGACTTGAGACCTGGCCCCAGTAACATCGACGCCAAGTCAGCCCAGAATACCCCTGAGGCTGCTCCTCCTGTTTTTGATACACTGGTTGATCCACTTGTTGCTCCCGTGCCAGTTGTCGAGCCTGCACATTCGGCTCCATCATCCTTTGAAACCAGTACCAGATCTTCTCCATCTGCATCTTTGTTCAAGGAAAAGACCCGGCCTGTTCCCGAAGGCCAAACTCGTTCTGTGCCCATTAGGACATCAGCTACCAGGAAATTGACCTTGGTCCATGCCCCAGGCTCCGCTCCCCAGATTCGGCCCATGCCATCAACAATGACACCTGCTCCGGCGGGTCAGTTGGGCGAGTCTGCCGCTGCCTGGTCTAGCAGCATTCCCAGGGCGGGCACCTTGCACTCTAGTGTTGCTGCTACCCGTTCCGGAGTGGGGGCTAGCCTGAAAAAGGGCAAGTCCTTACTCGGACACTCAGCGGGCAAGGCTTTGGCTATGTAGAGCGCTATGCCATAGCTTGGAATGTGGCCGACAAGCAAGAAGTGAGCTCCCGTTCTGGCCAGCAGCTGAAACTAGGCCACAAGGTTGTCTCCGAGATGACCCAGCAGGCCATCGCATAGATGGCCCGAGCAGATCATGTGAATGAGGTATGTGATTTCCTTACTCTTTTGCGTACTGAGTATTTTTATATTCACACATGTTCCCTAGTACCTGAGGTTACTGCCTAGTAAGGCACTTATTCGGCTGTAAGCTCTAAGTTAGAACATATCTTTTATTTCCTCTAGAAAAGTTTGTATGTCGGATTTTCGATCCCTAGTCCCCGAGGTTACTGCCAAGTAAGGCACTTATTCGGCTATAAGCTCAATCATTTACATACATCTTTTCCTCTTTCTGCCGGGATTTAATAATCTGATGTACTGGGCATCTTCTGATTAAATCTTTTTCGTGTAGCTTACGCATACTGAGCGTACCAAGGTGCATCAGTCTCTTATCCTGGAGTACCGAAAGCTTGAGCTTGCTCACCAAGATCTGAAAGCTAAGGCTCAGGGCCAAGGTATTTTTCCTAGTCGGCTTGATTTTACTTAACAGGTCTATTTTGTTTCGTCCTCTTGAATTTTCCTCGTTGTTTTTCCATTGCTTCTGCCCAATCCACCATCGATGCGCTGCATAAGCAGATCAGCAACGCCGAAAGTAATTCCCTTTTCCTTAGAAATCTTGTGACTGCTCAGCATTTATGTCTACTCACTTTCCATTTTCATCTTGGCAAGGCCGAGATGGCTTGCTGTTACTGACGAGTCACATGTTCTGAATAAGCATATCAGCACCAGGTCGAGCTCTAGAAGGAGCGAGACGAGGTGACTCGGCTAAAGCAGCAAGTGGCGCATATGGAGCAGAAGCACCAGTCTGAGTTGGAGGGTCTGCGCTAGGAACTCGCCGAGAAAGATGGTCAACATGCTACCAGTGCTGAAAAGACAAACTAACTTCTCAAGGAAGCCGAGTTAGAGGTTTAGTCGTCTCATAAAGATCTGGAAGCTCTTAAGGCCAAGGCTAAGATCTGGCAGAACAAGCTCGGCACGATCAACTCTTTCATCGGTAGTGAGTTCTTACTGTTTTCAGTGTGCCCCTATCCTTACTATTTACTCCTTTTCCTCTATTTTTGATGCTCCTCCATTTTTGCACAGAACTTCCCTGAGGCTGACATGTTCTCCTTAAGGGCAATGAAGAAAGTGCGAGCTGAATCTGGAGCTCCAGCGGACGGCGAGATCACCATCGACGACCATCTTGCTGTGCTCTCAGAGCGTGTGAACACACTAAAGTCATGTGGTTTCGACTTACTTAAGTCGGAAATCCATGCATTTAGGATGCTCTAGCCGGATGAGGATGTGCCCACGCTCGTTGAGCCTTTGGCTGCCAAACTGCTTCTCACTAAGGAAAGGCTTGGTCAATGGCGTGAGTCGGATGGTCATGTCGCAGCGGACAAGGCCCTTGCTTTTGTGCTCTCATGGTATGAGGATATCAATCTTGATGTTGTCCAGCATATGAGGGCCGAAGGTAAGTGGATCCATGACCCTGACCTCATCAAGAGAGCCAAGAGCGAGCCTACTCCATGGTGGAGTACGCTCTGGTGCACGCCTGGTGCGATGGGCCCAGCTTCCTCGATCTTGCTGAGCCGCATGCCGAGACTATTGATGAAGACGGTGTTGACAGCAAGGCCACCGAGTCCGATGCTCCAGATGAATCGACTGATGCGCCCGACTCGGCAGATGCTTGTCAACACCCGGATTTTTAATCCCAGATGCCTGTTATGCCATACATCGCAATCCCAGGATTACCATTTTTGCGAGACATAAAAGATTTTGATATCACAGTACATCATCCATTATAAACCATACATATGGTCTTACACAAATAAGGATCTCATGATCCAGTTCTTAATACAACTCAAGCAGCGTAATAACATAATAGTAAAGATAGCGTAGGCGAAGCTCCATCTTCGGGGTCACAGGAAATGCTGACGATGGGAGATGATCCTAGTTGTCGTAACCTTCCTCTGGTCCATCATCCTGATACTACCCTTCATAGTCTGGCCACGGGAATAGCCAGGGACAAAGCCATGAGTACTCTTTAAGTACTCACAAACTAATACTAACAGTTAAGGGGGTTTTTATAGTAGGAAACTAAGCTCTAGGGTGGTTTTGCAAAAAGCCAGATTTACCTCTACTAAGTTCAGAAGCAAAGAAAGCTAGTTGAAATTTTATAACACCTAAGTGGGAACTCGAATTTCATATCACAACCCTGTTGTGGTCAAGTCAAAGTCTCAAGTCATTTCACAAGTCATTTTGAAAACATCTGACGGGGGAACAGTATGGCCACTCCAACTGTCCATAACCGCGGACGCGGCTATTCGAATAGTTTGACACTCTGCAGAGATTGTACACTTTCACCACAACATTCGATACATCCGTCAGGAACAAATCCTGAATTCACCATCCTCAGTATGCGGATAATGAATCCTAACCTTTCCATTACACGCCCTAGTATAGGCACCTCTCCTGTGAGTTTGGCCTCCCAACCATGACCAACTATCATCTTGGATACTGCACAGGTGGACAATCTTCACAAGGTAGCCTCATCTCAGACCTTGGCCGCGAGGGAACCCATACTAATGTATATAAATTTCCAGTCAAGCCCTACCCAATTTTTGGGTATTGTGGTTGTACGGTAAAATTGGAATGGTATCGCATCCAAACAACCATCACTTTTGTAAAGGGCTAAGGCTCATGCCTCAACGTTTTCATCATCAAAATCATTTGGTGTTCCAGAACACAAGTCAAACCATTTCAGTATAATGACTCATCATTCTAAGGTTTTCATAACCAGTTTCACCAAGTATTCCCATCTAAAGTTTGATCAAGTTTTATGCTTAGCACTAGCATCTACAAGGGGTGATAAGTACTAATGAGGAGGGTAAACAAGTGGGGATTTTGCTAGGTTCAATCTCCTGCTTTAGGATGACATCAAGATTATCTAACCTAGGCCCAATATAATGCTCTTTATGCAACCTTCCAATATCTTTCTAGTATCTAGAATTCACTATGTAAACACTAAGATAAAGCTTTGATAAAGAAATAAAGTATAAATCTTGCAATTAAAACTAGGATGGTTTATCAAGTGGGTATGATCACATATGCTTAAGGCATATAGTTGGCATGGTAACAAGCAAGTATTTGCTTGCATAGGTCACTTGGGTAGTAAGGCTTGCATAGGTAAAGTATCTTGCAAGTGTTAGGTTGCTAAATCAACCAGTGGTATTAGGCTTGCCTTGTGCAGAGCAGTGGTTGAAGTTCTCCTCAGCTTCTTCCTCGTAGTATCCTCCTTCCTCCTCGTATCCTTGGTCGGTACTAGCGTCTATAAATAAATACGAGGTACACAATCACCAATCAATACTTAACTATTTTCAATCATCACACAAAGGTGCACTATAGATGATCTAGCATCATCTCCTATTATTACAAGATTAAAGCATTTGTCTTATCCATTTAAATTTGAGAAAAGTAATTTCTACTCATTGAAAAACTACTTAAGATTTAATACTCTCCAACTCAAACATGGGATCATGTTGACACATGTCATCACCACATATTTCAGTACATGGGAGTGTGATTTAAAGTGGTGTCACAATTTAATAAGGTTTAACTTTTTATTTTAAATAAATAAAGTGACTAGAAATGCCTATGTGGAATTATTTTGTTACTTGAACATTATTTATGTAAGTAAACCCATATGTTTTTATATATTCTGAAAGGTATGATCAAATGTGATTTTTTAGAGTTGGAATCAACTCAAAAGCTCTTATGGTTGAAATTTTAAAAATGTTTGAATGCATAAAAGCTCCTGACTTGTTATTTTTACCAAGGTTGATCTACAGATCCAAATGATTTGAATCCAACGGGCTTGGATTAAGCATCTCAGTACCTTTCTAACAAAATTGGTTTCAAGCAATTTGGTTCATTGGATCGAGCTGGGTTGATTTTTGAAACTAGGTACAGAACTGTGTTTGAATCAAAATAGAAAAATCTAAATTCAAACGGTTGGGTTGCGCGGGAGAGGTTAATGGTCCGGCCTAGTGTCACTCCGTAGCGCGAGGCTCTGCTGACAGGGGGTCTACCAGTCAGCGGCTCATAACACGCGAAGCAATACGGGGCTATGTGGGTCGTTGGATTAGAAGGGGGATTGACGACTAGGAGGTCGTCGTCGATGATGAACATGTCACCGGCGAGCTCGAACCCTAGCGGCTCGATGGGGGTGCAGAGAGGGCATACTAGGGCTCCAGCGACGACGGCGAGGCAGGCAAACGAACGAGTGGTCGAGGGCAAGCTCAGGGACGGTCGAGGCAGCTCCGGGGGTGGTTGAAATCAACGGCCCCCTTCTACTCTAGAGGCGGCCTGCTCCGGTGCAATTCTGGCGAGCTGCTGCTCCTTGTGCTCCGGCTAGAGGGTGGAACAATTAGTGAGGTGAGGGGAGTGGAATGGTGTGCTTCAACCGGCTAGGGGTGGCCTCCTTTTATAGGCTCGACGGCGAGACCGAGAGGGATGGGCAGGCGATGGTGGCGACATGGCTACGGGCTGCTAGCGGCATGGCTGAGGGTGGCGATCGACGCGCGGTCTCCTAGCAATGCTCTAGGACTTGAATGCGTGCTTAGGGGCGGTGTCAATTGGTCGGGAACGTGCGGTGCTCTGCGCGGTACCGACGGCGAACTCCGCGGCGTGTGGTGGCTACGGGGTACGGGCGATGAAACGATCATGTCTAGTGGTCTCCTGGGACGGTGGGGTTCATGCTGGTGGGCGGCAAGGGCTCGAGGTGGTCGGTTTGAGTGGGAACGGCGCGTGCACGGTGGTGCGCGTCGGCATGGTCGATAGCGGCGCGAGCACGGCATTCCTGGCGGTTCTTGTCTCTGTCTTTGAGCTAGGGCTGGTTGAGAGGGGCCAGTGAGGCATGGGCAGCATGCTAGACAAGGTGGGCGCAGCTAGTTCTTCCTCTAGCTTGTTGTCCACACTAGGGTGACATGGTGAGGCTCGGCCTACTCACCATTGATGGCAATGGCAAGCTCACAGTGATGCTAGAGGTTACTAACTAAGCTAGATGATCTACTAGATGTTTGTTGTGAACTAGAGAGGGGACATGGTTGGCCAAATCACTACTCAAAATAGTGTTTGTTATTTGTTTGATTTGAATCTGCAAGGTATTTGATGAAATGGCCGCAAGAACTTGAATTTTGAATTTTGAAAAGATTTTTGGTGGGTGTGCTAGGCAGGTGCTGGAAACTCTGTGGTTGTTTGGGTTTTGAAAATTGAGCTTGTTTGAGTGGTTTTTGAAATAGTAGGATCTTCCCATATGAGATAGATTCAATTTTAAACTGTATTTTAAACTTAGAATTTGAATGTTTTTCGAAGATCACAAAGTGGGCCTTGGTACCTCATTATGTGTACTAACAAGGGGTGCAAAGATCCACCAGTGTTTCTGTTAAGTTTTGAAAGCTAGGGATAGCCAAAGTAGGCATGAGAGTTAATTTTGCCAAAGTGACCATTCACTTTATTTGTTCATTTTGAGTTGTTTGTCTTTGGGAAAAGTTTAGGGATTGTTTAGATGACGTTTATTTCACCTAAGAATCATTTTACAATAAAAGAAACACAGAACCATGGCAATTCAAAAGAATCCTAATTTTAATACACATACATATGAAGGTCCTCATATTTTAGATAGGAAAGTTTTTGTTAACCCTAATTTTGATGATTAGAGTTTGATGATCCATGTTTAATATTTTTGGGATGTTACAATGCTCCTGATGACGCTCCTAGCTCCAACCCCAACGAAGCTCCTTCGAGTCCAGCTGCCTCTTAAGTTGGTTATATCAAAAAAGACTTAATTCTGATGAGATCCCGGGTATGTCAGGTGCAGATATAAAATATATTGTAGTTATTTTGGGTGTGTGCCTTTGCTAAGGCTTCAACTTTATTTTTCTTAAATGCAAATCATCCAGGGGAAAGTCCCCGATATTATTTGTCGTTTTCCTTATCCTTGAATTTGGCTCTTGTATACCTTTTTTGGCATTCGACATTAGAGTCTCAATGTCTTAAGGATTCAGTTAGCGGATATGAAACTAGACAACTTGATCTAGAATCATTCGACACACAAGCTGATATATCCTGCAATGGGTTAGTTAAAAGCATACATATGGCCGACTCGTGTTTCCCCTTTACGTATCCGCTATTCATGTTTACTCGTCTTTGGTCTTTTTCTCTTGCTTGCCATGAAGCCATGTTTTCTGACAACATCATAGTCGAAGAGTTGACCTCATACGAGTAAACATTACTTATTCCGAGATAAGTTCAAGTGTCAACGCCAGCCGACATAGAATTTTCAAGAATAAGTAAAGGGGTAGTCCCCGAGTCAATTTTTTGAGATATACCATTTTATTATCAGCACATAGCCGGCATAAGTATCTGACATATGAGAGTTCAAGAGATACATACACTGCTTCACGTCCTCTTGGTCTCATCACCCGATCTGTCCGCCTTGTTTTTTTGTGCTTCACGAGCATCTATCAGATAATATGAATCATTGTGCAATGCTTTACTTACAATGAATGGTCCTTCCCATGGGGTGATAGTTTATGCATCCTAGCTGTGCGTTGCACTAGTCTGAGCACCATATCCCCTCCTTGGAAAACACGAGGTTGGACTTTCCGCCTATGATAGCGTCATAGACTTTGTTGGTATACGGCGGATCTGGGTAATGCCAATTCTCTTGCTTCTTCGAGTAAATCAACTCCTTCTGCACCATACACAAGGAAGAACGACGTATAGCATGTTGATCGATTTGGAGTTGTCCTTAAGCTCCATAGAACTAAGGGTAGTTCCTCGATCCAACAACCAGGTGATCTCTGGAGTGGTTCCATTAGGCGGGGTTTTATCCAGGATAGAACTAAGCTCAACTTATCCATTTGATTCTGTATGGGCGACTGACGCTATGTCGAGTCTTATTCGGCTCTCTCGGCGAAATCGAGCAAAAGCTCCTTTGGCAAAGTTTGTGCATTGTCTATAATCACACTGTGCGGGTGCCCATATCTCAGGATTATGTCTTTTAGGAATGGGGGTAGTTTTGCTTTGATGTAGAGAGCACTTCGCTCAGGTAATAAACTGGCCTTTAGACTGATTTGCCCTCTTCTTCACGCTCTACCACTATTACCGCACTGACAACTCTATTGGTTGCCACAACATAGAGTAGCATTGGCTCTATGGATATTGGTGAGGACAATATTGGTGTTGTTGCCAACATATTTTTGAGTTCATGGAAAGCACTATCAACTTGATGTGTCCATGTGAATTTTTCTAATTTTTTCATCAGTTGATATAATGGTAAGGCTTTTTCGCCTAGCCGACTCACAAACCTACTCAACGAGGCCAGGCATCCTGTAAACTTCTGGACATCGTTGAGGGTTTTCGGCAATTCCATTCTTTCGACGGCTCTGATCTTTTTCGGGTTAGCCTCAATCCCTCGGCTGGATACAAGGAATCCGAGTAACTTTCCAGTCGGGACACCAAAGGTGCATTTTTCTGGGTTAAGTTTCATCCGGAATCTTCTTAATTTTGCGAATGTTTGACGCAAGTCCTCGATTAGAGTATGACTTTGCTTGGTTTTTATTACCACGTCATCGATGTATACTTGAACATTTTGTCAAGTTGATCTTGTAAGCATTTTTGCATGCATCTTTGGTATGTTGCACCTGTGTTTCTCACTCCGAACGGCATAGTACGATAGCATCCATACGGGGTGATAAAGGATGTCTTTATTTGATCATCCGGATTCAGTGGTATCTGGTGAAAAGTAGAGTACGCATCCACAAGTGACAACAACTCACACCCTGCAGTAGAGTCAATGACTTGATCGATCCATGGAAGTGGGAATGGATCTTTTGGACATGCCTTATTAAGGTTCGTGTAGACAATACACATGCGCCACACCACTGCCACGTTCAGGTCATCCTTCTTCTTTTCGACCAAGACTGGATTTCACAACCAATCTGGGTGCAGTACTTCCATGATAAACCCGGCAACACAGAGCCTGGCTATCTTGGCGGCTATCACTTTCCTCCTATCTTCGGCGAAGCGGCGGAGGGGTTGCTTCACTGGCTTGGCATCTGGCCTAACATGAAGAGATTGCTCAGCCAGCGCCCTCGGAACTCCCTGCAGGTCTTGTGTGGACCATGCAAAGATATCCCTATTCTCACAGAGGAAGCTGGTGAGCTCGCTTTCCTATTTGTCAGATAACCCGGCTCCAATAGTAATTGCGCGCTCTGGGAAAGACTCGTCAACCTGTATCTTCTTTGTTTCCTTCGTGGCTTGGAAAGACACACTTCCATGTGGGTTAGTGAGTGTCGGCATAGACATCTGTGCCGCCTTGGCCAGTGCTGCAACTTCCATCATTTGCTATTTTTCCTGCGCTATGACCAGTGACTCGGCCAGCGAAGATCCGGCTGAGGCGCATGCGATAGATCTCTTGTAGTCACCCTCGACTGTGATAACCCCACATGGACCGGACAACTTCATCTTTAAGTAGGAAATATGAGGAGTAGCCATAAACTTTGCCATAGCCAGCCTGCCGAGTAACGCATGGTAAGAACTGACCAGGTCTACCACCTCGAAATCTATGGCTTCAGTTCGATAGTTTTCCCTATTGCGAAATAAGACATCAACCCAGATCTTGCCAATTGGCTCAAAGGACAATCCTGGCACAATACCATGGAAGGTTGTCTTAGTCGGCTCCAACATGTTCATAGTGATGCCTAACTTGAGCATAGTATCCTTGTACATGATGTTGATGCAACTGCCATCGTCTATCAGGACCTTGGAAAACTTCACATTGATATCTGGGCCCATGAACGTTGGATCCAAAACAAGAGCATATCCTCCTGGCATTGGCATGATCTTGGGGTGATCCTTTATGCTCCAAGTTATTTCCTGTTCAGACTAGTGCATGTATTTTGGTATTGCCGACATTGTGGCATTCACTTGCATCAGCCGTATTTGTTGACTTTTCTTGTCATTTGGCTCTGTTTCAAACACGACATAGCTCTGGTGATGCTCTCTGTAATCGTTTTTGGTCCCATGGCCGACATGAGCGTCATCACCTCTTGGGTTATGCACTTGGTGCACAACCTCTCTTCTTTCTTGGTTATGATATCTCGGCTGTCTATTCTCATATCTATGCTCAGATCCAACAACCCGAGCATTTCCTCCTGTGAGCGGTGGTGGGGGATATGGCGGTAGCGACGGAGTCGGCGAGTCTACTCTGTCTCCCTTCTGAAACCAAGTGCATTGTCTTGTGTGATTTGCCGGCTTACTCGGACTTGGCGTATGAAACTTACACGGTTGATCCAACATCATATCATAAGTATACTTCTGCCTGTCTTGGTATGGCTTTCTTTGTTCATATGGCTTTTTGCCATCATTCTTTGGTATCCATTGATGTTGCCCACTTGTCCTTTGACACTAACTGCTTCCAGCATCTGGATGATCCTGACTTACGGATGCGACTTGAGTCGAGCCATACCTGTAGTCTAGTCTCTCATCTCTTGTTTTGCTTCTATATTCGGCCCTTTCCTAGAGCCTTTGCGACCCGACCGCGTCATAGATCTGAGTCTCAGTCATCCCGTCTGCCGAATAAGGAGAGGCTGAGTCGGATCTCCTAACGCGTATGAGTCGGCAATTCTTATCGTTTCTGCCAAGCTTGCCGGCATATATCTCTGTAACCTTTGCCACAGTACAATTTTGTGCCTACATCCCTGTGCAAACCATGCAATGTCCTGAGACTCGATTACCCCTTCACAAGAGTTGAACATTGTGCACCATCTAGTGAGGAACTCCCTATCTGTTTCATTTTGCCTTTGCTTGCACATAGCCAGCTGTTGTGGGCGATTCGTCCTCTTGTACGTGCTTCTGAAATTGCTCACAAAAGCTTCTTAGAAATCAATCCAGCTATTGATGCTTCTGGGTGGAAAATTATTCAGCCACACCCTCGCTGGTCCTTCTAGCATTTGCGATACATATCGCACTGCCCATCTCAGATTTCCCGGCGCGATCTTTACTGCAGTTCCATAATCTATGAGCCAGTCCTCTGGCTTTGTGCTTCCATCATAGGTTTTTGTTGCTCTAGCCAACTGAAAGTTTGGCCCTGGCGGCTCTTTCATGATCCTTGGTCCAAGACATGGTGGACCCTATGAACCTTGCGATTCGATTAGCTCTGCCATCTTTATCCAGTCAAGCTTTAGCCTTGCATCATCCGGCTGGAGATTTCTGCCTCTGAGTCTTGCTCCCATCGCTTGATACACGTGATCCGGCAACTCGTACCCGTCATTTACCATTGCCGAGTAACCATCATTGTATCCGTTGGTGTTTGGGTCTGCGGGCTGCTGCACTGCTTTTCCCACACTTTGTTGTCTCCTTTCGGGTTGAGCTGGTGGAGGATTAGGAACTACATTTTCTCCTCCTGCCGAGTGAGTTCCACGCCTAGGCTGAGGTGCAAAGTTTTGCCGTTCATTGTCATTTCTTTGTCCAGCCTGCCTCTCTCGGCCAGCATTTTCTTGGTTCTCATTTCCCTGAGCGGCATTTCTTCTTGTTCCCTATGCATGGGCCGGGTTTCCTTGAACCACTGTCGGGTCATAGTCAACCATCTATTTGTTCCTTCCTGAATCTACACTCTTTTCTGTCTCGGCGCTGCTCCTGGTGAGGAGGATGTATGTCCTACTGATCTTGTCGGGACTGGAGTTGCCAAGTGAAAAAGCTGTGACCTCCCAGCTATACCCGTATTTGCCCAGTAGTATGCTTCATTCAGCATTCCTACTGCTCTTACCAACTCATTTACTCGCTCCTGTTGTTTTTTCTTTGCCTCACCCGTCAGATGGGGTAACTCGGCCAACGCTGCCTCTGTGGCTCTCAAGTTTGTTGCTGTCATGTTGTATGTCAGCCGCATGGTTGTTTGTTGTTGTTTCCTGGTGTTATATTTGACGTAGTACATGCCAATTCTTCATTGAGGTTCCTTCCTATTAACCTTATCGCATCAAGCCGGGTCTTAGCACCCTTGACTCGGTTTGCCGAGTTATACTCTCGGATCGTGATATCCATATCCTGATGCATAAGCTCTAACTCCTTTGCCTTCTCCAGAACTTTTTTCCTGGTCTCCTCTAACTCGGCCCGCACGCACGCCGGATCAGCTGCTGGCGCTACTAGCTCTGCTAGTTTTTCTATTGCTTCCTGCAACTCTTTGGCTCTTTTACTCCTTGTTATGTTCTCTAGCTTCTCTAGTGGCGCTTTTGCAGTTCTTGTTGCCCTTGGCGTCCCTTCTGGGTTTTCTCCTTCAACATTCTCATTCACTACATGAGCTACTGGAGGAGATGGTGGACGCGATGGGTCTGGAATTTTCATCATTACCTTGGCAGAGACAAGTTGATGAAGCCTCCCCGCTGCGCGAACCACATGTGGATCCGGCGCCAGGATGACGCGTTCCGGGTACGCGCACTCCACACGCACCACGACATAGACCCGGTGCTCTCCGAAATTGATGAGGCGACCGCCCCTTGGGAAAGGCTTAGTCCCGAAGAATCTCGCGTTGTCGCTGACGAAGTTGAGTGCCCCGAACCTCTGGATGAGGCTGCAGTAGACGCGTTCTCCTGTCTTCACGATGATGTTGCCCGTTTGGATGAAAACTCCAGCAAGCGCCTGCTTCTGCCCCACGGTGGGCACCAACTATCATGGTGGTGTCACGGCATATGCCATGGGTAGGCTTAAGTTGGGGGCCGAATGGATGCTCTAGGTAACCGGGGAGGGAGTGTTCGGTCTAGCCGCGCACAAAGAACAAGATGAACTCTCCACACTTAGTATTTTTATTGATCCAAGAAGTTTACAAGTGCTCCTAGAGCTGTTCAAGCATAGCCTCAGGGAACTAGTTTCCTACTTGGTCCAACCTCCCTAAACCCTAGCTATGCCCCTCCTTCTATAGGCGATGGCTAGCTAGGTTACATCTTTTGGGTCCTAGGGTTACTGTTTCGATATTTGCCTTTACTATGTGTGCCGGGTCATGGGCTAACCCTAAGCCCTTCACCCAGTCCACAAAGCCATACTTCCAACGGTCTTCACGTAAGTAGCGTCCAGCTCTTTGGCGTCATGCGATGCCTTTTTATGTCAGCCCTTGCTTTGGGCGTCACCCGGCTCCTTTTATGTCACCCGGCATCACCCTTCTCTTTTGACCATGCTTTACCATGGACCCTCCTGAATCTCACTCAGAAAGCTACCACACGTACTTTCTAACTTGGCCTTCCCTCATGAGACCCGGCTTGATGCTTCCTGCATGCTAAACAAGCTTGTCTTATGCGGGCCGACATAATTCTTATGTCGGCCACACACGAGCTTCATATCCGGCCGTTGATACCCGGCCAGAGACTTCTTTGACACGGCATAAACCAAGCTGGGAAATGTTTTACCCCTTATGACCCTACCGGGGGTTATCCCCCAACATGTAATCAACACCAGGAAAGTTTCCCCAAAGAACTATGCAAGATTCAACCAAAATATTGTAGCGATACGGAGTGGTGGTGATGGTGCCGGTGGAGATAATGCTGAGGATGATGATCCCGATTAAGTCTAGCTTGATGACGGTGTTGATGACGATGATCTCCCCTCTCAGGGAAGGAATTTCCCCAGCAGATTTTTGCCTGCCGGAGAGCTCTTTCTCTCTTTGTAGTTTCTGCCTCATAGAGGTGGCGGAATCTTTTTGTCTTCCCTCCCCAAGTCTTAGAGTTTCGAGGGGATTATATATGCCAAAGGGCGATGCCAGAGGTAGGCCAGGGTGGCCACACCACCTGGTGGCAAGGCCCAGGGGGGACCCACGCCAGGGGGGTGTGGCCCTTGTGGCCCATCTCCACTCCTCCTTATGTCTTCCTTCGTCTTCTAGGAAAACAGGAACTTCCGTATATTTTTGGGACTTTCTGATCTTCGTGAATATTGCATCTGGACAACGCTTTTTCCATCAGAATCCTGACTCCGGCGGTTCATCCTCCAAAAGTCATCCAACATGCAAAATAGATGAAATAACATAAGTATCATCTCTTAATATGAAATATATCAATGAATAACAGTAAATTATGATATAAAATAGTGATGCAAAATGGACGTATCAACTGCCCCAAAGCTTAGACCTTGCTTGTCCCAAGGGAAAGCTAAACTTGGTAAACATGACCACAGTTTTATGGAGTGAAGTGTCGATAAAAAGAATACTGACAAGAAGCATCACATTTATTAATACAAATCATAATAGAAAACAACTCACTATTATATAACTTAACTTGCAACGAGTATGGGAGTCACAATAAAGATGCACAAAGAAAATCATAATTGGTGATGGCAAACTTTGTTCTTGGTCAGAGAATAATTAACAAATCATACTTAGTTTTGAGCAAAGATTTTATAATGGAGTTTATAATGCAGGAGTCTCTTGCTTAAACATAATGGGATTTTTACAATGATAGCTTTCAAAGTAGTATTCATTTAGATAAGAGCATTGTGCAATAAAAGGAACATAAGAAACAAGATTGAATAAATCAACATATGGATGATTGAATCACAATAACTCAAATACTTGCTTGAGATAGAAAGGAATAGGTTTACTGACTCAACTTAAAAGTAAAACATAGACCCTTCGCAGAGGGAAGCAGGAATTTCAAGTTTCATAAAGAGCTTCCAAAAAAATTATGGTACTTACTAGCTTTGAGATCTCATTGCCCCTATCATAATCATCTTGAGGTGATTAAGGTTAAAGTGAGACAAATATGAAGTATATGCTTGATAAATCTTAAGTTGGAAATCTCATGTCCCTTGAGTATGAGGGTCGTTCCTCATGCTACTCACTTTATTCACAAGCAAGTTCTTATCATTGTAAGTATATGTGTTTCATAGAGAACCGCCAACGGGGTACCCCTTGCCCCATGACATAGGAGCTATCCCATATTGAAATGACAAGGCAACAGACAATGAGCACCACAACGATCTTTTTATTTACCATGAGAATGGTGCTTTTTTTCTTTTCTCTTTTTTTCTTTCTATACTTTTTTTTCTAAAGATGCTTCGTAGATTACTCACTATGGTTATGCTGCAAGTTTCCACCATGATTAGGCATGGCTTAGGCTAGCCGCCCAGGCGTTTCTCTAACACATATATAGTACTCCATGGACTTACAAGCTCCCCTTTTATTTCACACCGCTGATATCCATAAACAAAAGATCATGATATCAACTGGATATATATGTACAAGTGTTGAAAGCGTTCCCCATGACAACATGGTTCTGTTAAGTCCCAACCTATAACTTGCAAGCATATAGGCAACATAGATGACACAATGGTTCAAGTTTATTAAGTGCAAGAAAATAAAGTGTGCCATCAAGTTCGTGAGAGATTTACTAACTAATTTTCACATAACAATTTGTTTTTAATTTGGAAGATTGATAAAACTCGAGAATTTATTTGGAATAGCAAAAATGCTAATAGGTAGATATGGTCGATACAAATGGCATAGGTTTTATTACAAGGATTGGATGCACGAGAAGCATTCCCTCTTAGTACAGGTTTTTGGCTAGCAAGGCTGGGTAGCAAGCATAAGAGTTGAAGGAAAAAAACAAACATACAAGTGATAGAAACAATTATGCAATCTTACTTGCAAACACAAAAGATCTTAACTTGGTAATACTAAGCTTAGAGCCATTCAAGAAAGAAAGAAAATAATATATCTTCAGGTACATTTATCTTTTCCATTCAATCCTCAAAGTAGTGTTGCTACTGACCAAAGCTAGGTTCGCCAAAACGAACTAAATTTACTTGATGCTCCAAAGTGATACCAATACTAACAACAAGATCAATTACATAACATAAATTGCAAACTAAAATAAGATGTGCAAAAAGTAAATGATGAAAATTCTCATTAATATTCCATAACGGCACTCACACCAAGTGATACATAGATAACCAACTAGAGGAGAGATACTTACACAATGGAAACCATCCTATATGATAACTTCTCTATTCATGATATGACTCTCCTAAAAGAAAGGTAAAAAAGATGAAAGATAATGATGTGATACCGTGGCATTCCCCCAGGCTTGGAACAAACCAAGGGGATGCTAAAACCTGATGAAGAATTACTCCTTCGGTGGTGGTGGTGTGATCATGATCGGAGCGAGGAAATCCTCCAGAATCTTGCCAAGCCTGTTATTCTCCTATTGAAGTATATCCACCTTTCTCCTCAGGACTCGGTACTTATCACAAAACTCATTAGTGGCTCGAAGGGCTTCCACTGCCGCAGGGCAGGGACTGAGGTCTTTAACTGAGGTCATTATCCCCTGCATATTATGAGAAAAAGAACGTCCATTGTTAGTTTCCCCTGCAAGAGTAGGTTCTCTTGCCCTTGATCTTGCAGCAATATGTCCCTCCGTGCCTGCTGACATGTTCTTTACTTCCTCCTAGACGCTCCGATCCATGTCTTCGCGCCTAACTGTGATCCTTTCTTCTTCCACCCATCTCAAGACAATAAGCATCTTAGCGATCTCAGTTCATGCTCCACTACTTTTGTAATTTATATATGTCATGCAATTAAGTAATCTTGGAGCAACTCCTTATTTCTCTGTTTATCTTACTTGCCTATCAACTGAATTATGGGTTTATGTCTCATGAATGGTCATCATACTTTCTTTACATTATGTATTTGAGCTTGGAATTAGATTATGACTATGCCACTACTATTTGGTTACAACCCACAACACCTTTAGTTGGATATAGTCCCACGTTGCTTTGAAATCAAAATTAGGACTATGCCACTACTTTATTGTCGAATTGGGAAAAGGCTATATTGCTCTGAAATTGAAATTAGTACTATGACACTACTTTATCCTGTTGAATAGGTAAAAGGCTATATTGCTCTGACATAGAAATTATAAATATGCCACTAGTTTATCGTGTTCAATTGGGAAAATCATGTATTGCTCTGACATTGGAATTAGGACTGTGCCACTAGTTGATTCTGTTAAATTTTGAACAATCCTTGATTGCTCTGTCCTTCAAATTATGACTTTAACACTAGTTAATTGTTTAAATTATGGAAACTAACAACATATTTTTGTTGCAGCAGAAGAGGCAAAATCTCAACCTAGAACTGCCGACCTGGCTAAAGGACAAGATGGCTATCCAAATGGAGAAGCAGAATTTTCAGAAAGTGTCCCATGATCGCCTGAGAGAAGAAGTCACCATCTTTTTGTGATAAGTGCCACAATCTGAAGGTGGACATCGCCGGCTAGAAGGAACTTCAAGAGAAAGATATCGCCTCGGCGCGTGCGAAGGAGGAGATCATCAAGGATCTCATGGTGTATAATCTTAAGCTTACTGATAAGCGTGTTGCTTCCCAAACGGAGCGCTTGAACCAGAAGGAGGCGCACGTCTAAGTATTGAGGGAGCAGGTAAAAACCAAAGCAGACCTAATCGAATGAACCCTCGAACTGGAGATTCTCAAGAAGGAAAACGAGCTTCTCCGTGCTAGGCTTAGTGCAAACTATAAGTTCCTCTGAAATTAGTTTGCATACTATGTGTTCCGACGAACCAAATCGTGTTTTATCCATGTAGTAGTGATTTTGTAAACGTGGACCTCTCTCTATGCAAACTATGCTTTCTTCTGAATGTTTATTTTGCTCAAGGATTGAGTTTGGATTAGTCAAGATGCCACAAGTGCAAGTATTACATTTAACTAGTTTCAGATATTGCCATGGCACAAATTATTCATATAAAATTTCCTTGATCGTCTGTAGCTTGTCCTTGTTCACCTCGCGCTCCTTCTTCAGATCCTTCAACAGATCCGCAATGCAGTACTCTAGCTTCTTATTCTCTTCCATGAGATGATCCCTCTCCTTTCCTGCCTTCTGAATCTTCCCTGCAGTTCCCACCACCAAGATCCCATTGATTGTAT
Source organism: Avena sativa (assembly GCA_916181665.1). Classification (NCBI taxonomy): domain Eukaryota; kingdom Viridiplantae; phylum Streptophyta; class Magnoliopsida; order Poales; family Poaceae; genus Avena; species Avena sativa. The sequence continues at coordinate 311,278,813 of OV702295.1, read as the reverse complement.
CATTTAGTTCTGACCGCAAATGCTTGATTTCCTATTCCAGCTCCTTATTTCCTACCAAGAACTTGTAATTTTTTGTAGCTGCATCATGGTTTACGATCATACATATCCCACAACTGGGCCAAACATTTCTTAAGTGCGTCTGGCCACTCAAGATCAACCCACTCTACTTCTTTACACACCGGGCCACCCTAAAAAAACATGGGACCTATTTATCAACATAACTCTATATAATTTTCTTCATGTCACCATTATACATAACGAAAGCAAACCTGATTTGTACAGCCCAAAAACTTCTTCCAGTGTTACGGCCTTCAAATGCAACATATTTCCTCAGTTTTAGCCCATGGTCACATGGTACTTCCCAATCGAGATCTAGGCCCTCCCAATCGGGGTCGTAGATCGTGAGTGGTACCTATAAGGGAACGAAAAGTTAGAAATAAACACGATTGCATGCAGATTTCAAGTCTTGGGTCGAGGTAATTACCAATCCCTAACATTTCCGAGAAAATAGAGGAACTCACATTGGGGAGGGAAGACTCAATGTTGAAGAGAAAGTTGTCGCTGCTCGACTGGTCATCCTCGTCGTTCCAGGGTGGCATGGCGAATGCGGCCACAGCGATGGGGATAGTACTTTGCGGCCCAAAACTTCGCAGGTGAAGGCAATGCAGGGCCCGAGTTGCGTGTAATCACCGCGATTCGAAAAGTTCGAGGGGTAATTACCGAGAGGGGCATTTCGAGTGAATGGTGGCAAAACCAAATATTTTCAAATCTTAGCCGTTATGTCAGGATATTCCATTACATTAGTACTTTCCGTGCCCCTGTTGTGCCCCTTCTAAGTCACCGTCCACGTGCCAAACAGGCAAATCCATTTATGTACTTTCCTAACCCCCGACACTGAATCTGGTGGCCGCGGCAGCAGTGCTTCCCCCCTACAATGAATCCGGTTCGGCGGTGGTGACAGTCGGTTTTCTCCCCGCCCCCCCTCCCCCCACCTCCCACACACACACACACACTGAATCCAGAGGCGGCATGTCAAGCGAGGCCAAGGTGGTAGCTATGTCGGCCACTGATTCGGCTTCATCGGAGCCAGCGTCTCGGGCACAACGCCAGACAAGCGAAGCAGCGGTGAGGTCTGCAGCCCAGGTTAGCGAGGAGGACAGCCAGAAGTCTGCTAACAGGGTACCTATGAGCAGCGGGTTGAAGAGAAAAGCTAGGCCGGCGGCGGAGTGTTCGGCTGCAGTGCGGGGTCATACAACCCAGATCTCGAAGAAACCACCTGTGAGAAGAGCGAGAGGTGAATTTTTCTTATCTGTGCCTTGTCTTGCAAGTAGATTAGTTACTGCAAAGTAGTGTCGAATGAACTGAAAGGTCCCCTTTTTAATCAAATTAGGAAAAGCTTCGATGCAGCGGACCTATATGAGTTCATGGTTCATGTCCGCCAGTACACTTCAAATCTAGATTTTGGTTGTGAGAGGGTTGTGAGAGGGCAGGATGTGCATGTGCTTGTCAACTACAAAGAGGTTGTGTCTGCATTGCAGCTGATAGATATGCTTCATTATAGAATTCCTTGGGGATCCAGACAAAGGGCAAAATTGGTGTGGCATAACATGAGTGATACCTATGTGAAAATTGAGCACTCCCATGAGCTTGAGATGCTTTGGGAGTGTTATGCAGTTGATCATCAGGTGAAAGTTGAAGCGATGATTGATGATATGTATGTAGATACTGGAGATCTTGCTGCCAGAGCTTCTGCTGCTCGAGTTTACGGACCACCATATGCTGATCAAGCTAAGGTCAATATACACCTGGAGGTGGATTCGTACACACCAAAACTTGATGGCGGAGTTAGTAAGCAAATTCCATCATGTACTCTGGAGTTAGCCGTCGATTCCAAAAACATAACTCTTGTTGAACTGAGAGAGATGATTGGTAAGGAAATCATTATTGGCCCTAAGCAGATGGCATGACTCCGGTGGTGGCATCATAAGAAGCAGGAGTTCATAGAGGTTTTATATATCGATGATCTAATGCAGATTATGCGACGAAAGAAGCAAACTAGGAAGGTGTTCTTCCTGGCTGCCATTTTCTGATGTTGTTAGACATGTTGTAGTGGATGCAGAGGCCCCTGTTGTGGCTGAACAGAACGAGGCTATAGACGTTGATCATATCTGATGAGAGATGCTACCCAGGGCTTGTCAGATAGATCGCAGGGCTCCCCTGCCTGTATTTGTAACAAATATTGTTGTTGCTTTGAAACTGTGTTGATGTGATCGTGTTTGTTCAGAGATTGCAATCCGATGTTCTGTGAGCTGTTGAGATTTTCGGACATATCACTCGATGAAAGCATCGTTGTTGTAATAAGGCACAAGTACATTGTAGTTGACATGATTGTGTTTGCTGGGATGATGTGATAAATTTGTTTCTAAGATTATGATTGTTGAGAGATTGTAATATAATGTGTCGTGATCTGCTGGGATTTTGGGACATATCATTCATTGAAACCATCACTGAACAAGGTGATATATAAGTACAATGTAGTTGACATGATTATGATCTAATATAATGCTCCGTGGGATCAATAATTTGACTAATCGCTAGATAACTATCTATTACTTAGAAGGAAGTACTATCATGGATGAACGAGCGTAGGGTTTTGGAAAAAAACTTACTAAGTAGGAGACAATGATCTATTGGACGCACAGGTCTAGGATTTAGGAATAAGGGTTAAGAGGTTAGTACAATAAATAGTTCATTAGACCCTAAACCATAAACCATAATCCTATATTGTTCGGTACATAAGATTTTGTATGTTTCTATAAGTTAAAAAAATTGGGAAGGAGGAAGTACATGATTAATATTAAAAATTAAAATGAAGGAAGATAAAAACTATTAGATATGAGATAGTAATCCAGCCACGGGACATTGTATCAATTAAACCATTGTAGCATGCCAATTTAGTCAATGTTGCAACGTTGACACACTTCACTTTCCACACTCCTTCTCTCTCCACTCACTACCCTCCACTCTCTCTCCTCACCATCGCTGACGCGTCGCCACAGCCGCATTCACCATGCCGCCCTGGAATGAAAAGGACAACCAGTCGAGTAGCGACAACTTTCTCTCTGACATAGAGTCTTCCCTCCCCGATGTGAGTTCCTTTGTTTTCTCGGCAATGGTTAGGCATTGGTAATTACCTCGACCCAAGACTTGAAATGTCCATGCAATCGTGTTTATTTCTAGCTTTTCGTCCCCTTATAGGTACCACTCACGACCTACGACCCCGATTGGGAGAGCCTAGATCTCGATTGGGAAGTACCATGTGACCAATATGTTGCATTTGAAGGCAGTAACACTGGAATAAGGTTTTTGGGCTGTACAAATCAGGTTTGCTTTTGTTATGTAAAATAAAGAGATGAATAAAATTACGTAGTGTTATGATAATTAGGTCCCGTGTTTTTTTTAGGTTGGCTCGGTGTGTAAAGCTGTAGAGTGGGTGGATCTTGAGTGACCAGACGCACTTAAGAAATGTTTGGCCCAGTTGTGGGATATGTATGAGCTCGAAAGGTCGGGGAGATTTACAGATGCCCATGATGCAACTCGAGAAAGTTACAAGCTCTTGGTAGGAAATAAGGAGCTAGAACAGGAAATCAAGCATTTGCGGTCAGAACTAAATGAGACAATCAATGGGAGCTTGGTGGTGGGAACTGCACGGAAGATTCAGAAGGCAGAAAAGGAGAGGGATCATCTCATGGAAGAGAATAAGATGCTACAGTACTGCATTGCGGAGTAGTTGAAGGATATGAAGAAGGAGCGTGAGGTGAACAAGGACAAGCTATAGACGATCAAGGAAATTTTAGATGAATAATTTTTGCCGTAGCAATAACTAAAACTAGTTAACTATAATACTTGTAGTTGTGATATATTGAATAATCCAAACTCCATCCTTGAGCAAAATAACCTTTCAGAAGAAAGCATAGTTTGCATAGAGAGAGGTCCACGTTTATAAAATCACTACTACATGGATAAAACACGATTTGGTTCGTTAGAGAACATATTTTGCAAACTAACTTCAGAGGAACTTATAGTTTGCACTGAGCCTGGGGTGGAGATGGTCGTGTTCCTTCCTGAGAAGCTCTAGTTCGAGGGTTCGTTTGATCAGGTCCGCTTTGGTTTTTACATGCTCCCTCAGTACTTGGACGTGCGCCTCCTGCTGGTTCAAGCGCTCCATCTGGGAAGCGACAAGCTTATCATTAAGCTTAAGATTATCCACCATGATATCTTTGATGATGGCCTCCTTCGCACGCGCTGAGGTGATACTTTTCTCGTGAAGTTCCTTCTAGCCAGTGATGTCCACCTTCAGATTGTGGCACTTGTCATAAAGGATGGTGACTTCTTCGCTCAAGCGGCATGGGACACTTACTGAAAATTCCGCTTCTCCATTTGGATAGCCATCTTGTGCGTTAGCCAGTTCGGCAGTTCTGGGTTGAGCTTTCACCTCTTCTGCTGCAATAAAAATAAGTGGTTAGTTTCAACAATTTAAACAATTAACTAGTGTCAACATCATAATTTGAAGGACAGAGCAATCAAGGATTGTCCAAAATTTAACAGAAACAACTAGTGGCACAGTACTAATTCCAGAGATAATGTTAGAGCAATATATTCTTTTTCCTAATTCAAATAGATAAACTAGTGTCATACTTCTAATTTATATGACAGAGCAATATACCCTTTTTCCAATTCAACAGGATAAAGTAGTGTCATAGTCCTAATTTCAATTTCAGAGCAATATAGCCTTTTTTCCCAATTCAACAAGATAAAGTAGTGGCACAGTGCTAATTTCAATTTTAGAGCAATATAGCCTTTTTTCCCAATTCAATAGGATAAATTAGTGGCACAGTCCTAGTTTCAATTTCAGAGCAATAAAGCCTATTTTTCCCAATTTAACAGGTTAAAGTAGTGGCATGGTCCTAATTTAAATTTCAAAGCAACGTGGGACTATATCAAACTAAGGGTGCTATGGGTTTTCCCAATGTAACCAAATAGTAGTGGCATAGTAATAATCTAATTCCAACCTCAAATACATAATGGAAAGAAAGGATGATGACCATTCATGAGAACACAAACCCATAATTCAGTTGACAAGCAAGTAAGATAAACAGAGAAATAAGGAGTTTCTCCAAGATTGCTTAATTTGACGACATGTATAAATTACAAAAGCAGCGGAGCATGAACTGAGATTCCTGCCCCCCACTACTCTGAATCTGAAATGGGCATTGCCGTCAGCTCCCCGTTCTCCTTGTTTGGACTTTTGGGCACGGTGAGACCTCGGCCCATGTCCTCCTTCATCTGTCTCAATGCATCCAAGAAACGGTCCCTGTCATTGTAGGCTTTGATGGCAGCCTTTGCTTCGATGATGCGTTCTCTCCGTGTCTTGGTGGCTTCATCCAGCAGGAGGACGCATCTATCCTAGACATTCTTCTTGTCACGCAAGAGCTTTGCAATTAAGTTGATGGCTAGGTATTGTTTGGACAAGTTGTGTTCGATCAACTTCTGCAGCTCGTTGATCACCCTCTGCAGCTCGTCGCGCTCTACTTCGAGCCTCTTGATGTTAAGTGAAAAATCAAGCGTGATCTCCTTCTGCAAAGACAAACGCCTTAGAAGGCGATCATTAGCCTTGGCCAGGGAGCGTGCACCCTGTAGTTGGTTGTCTATCTTGGCATTGATCGCGGCCACCTTGTCATGGCAATCGGCCTTCGCTTGCTGCATCGTTCATGTTATTTAAAATAGGTACTCTATAATTATACTACATGTTCCAGGGAAGCACAATATTCAAGTCACAAAAACCCCAAATGTGTCTACGAATATTGTTTATGGTCCCTACTTGGAGGCTACTTGTGGGCAGACATGATAATATTTCCACATTTAGAATCTCAAAAATAAAACCAAATGCACGTCGGGATTTCCTACCTCGTTGAGCCGGGGAATAGGGCCGAACAGGTCCTGTGATGCCACCGCCATCATGCTAGTTTCGGGATCCACGACGCCATGGAATATGTAGCAGAGTAAGAAGAAGAAGAAGAAGACTGTACCGGGAGGAGCCCTGGCCTGCTGCAACATTCAGCACTGCCGCCGCCATCGTGCTGCTTTCAGGGTCCACGGCCGCCTTGGAATATGTAGCATAGTACCGGGAGGATCCCTGGCCTACTGCAACATGCAGCGCCGTCGCCGCCATCGTGGCTTTCAGGGTCCACGGCCGCCCTGGAATATGTAGCATAGTAATCAGAAGAAGAATAAGAAGTAGACATAATAGAAGAAGAAGACTGTACCAACAGGAGCCCTGGCCTGTTGCAACATGCAGCGCCGCCGCCACCATCATCCTGCTTTCAGGGTCCACGTCCGCCCTGGATAATGTTGCATAGTAATAAGAAGAAGAAGAAGAAGAAGAAGAAGAAGAAGAGGAAGAAGAAGAAATAGAAGAAGAAGACTATACTGGGAGGAGCCCTAGCCTGCTGCAGCATGCAATGCCGCCGCCATCGTGCTGCTTTCAGGGTCCACAGCCGCCCTGGAATATGTATCATAGTAATAATAATAAGAAGAAGAAGAAGAATAAGAAGAAGTAGACATAGAGGAAGAAAACAGAGAAGAAGAAGAAGAAGAAGATTGTACCGGGAGAGGCAGGAGCCCCAGCCTGCTGGAACATTCAGTCCCATTGGTAGGAGAGATTGGGTCTCTATGCGAGGGGGGACTGAGTAGCTGGTTGAGCAGTAAGTCCAAGGCTGCGATTTTTCTCCATTCTCTCCGCGCATGGTCAATCTGCCTCTCCTCCAGGGAGCCATGGCTAATGCAATTGGAGGAAGGCGGGGGCAGGAGGAAGAAGAAAGTGATGGGCGAGGGAGAATGGTCAAAGAGTCCAGTCCGTGGGACAGTCTTATACAAGACCACCATTTACTTCGGTGCTATCTCAACCTACATCCACAATTCATTTGTTTATCGATGGCCTATGTCGCTTCCTTCTCAAAGAAGCGTGACTGGTAGAACCAGGGAATAAAACCCCAAAGTCCACATGATGGGACTCGATTGAACTGGCTTTAATGAGATGGACAGTTCAACAGGGGCTTCGGTGCGTGCCGCCAAGTATTCCGAGGATAGAAGTGGGACTACGAGAGAGAAAGTAATTACGGGCTGCACGTTCAGGGTGCGTGTGTGCTCAAGGGGTTGTCACGATGCGCGCAACTACGACACGGAAAGAACATGCTGGAACGTTCAACTCCACGTCGACAGGCACGCACTGGATACTTCCCGACGCTGCCATACGGTGCATTTTGTGGTTTGTTACGTGACAACACTCCTAGTACATAGATATTTTATGAGGTAGCACAATTTTTGCGTGACTAGACTATGAGATGCTCCTGGCGCCCCTAATAGGATCGGCCCCCAACTCTGCGTACCCACCATCGCGCATTTCCGAACAACTTCCTCGCGCAGCATGGAACCGTGCCATGGCAGTGGCATATCCTTGCCGGTAGCTGACCGTCCCACGTCACCTTCTCTTCGCGGCATCGTTCGTGCCCGCCGGCAGCCATCTGAGGCACCACGACGTGTCCAACCGTGCCTAGATCCATCGATATTGGCGCTCGAGGACACCACGACATCGAAGCTTGTCGTACCCACCACACTCGAGAAGCGCGTTGCACCAGTAGAGACGGAGGAGCGCCAAGCAGCAGCCAAGACGGAGGATTGCCGGAGGAAAGCATGCGAGACCACCATGAAGAAGGGCAGGCGGAATAGAGGAGCCAACGATGAGGAAGACTCTGAATCAGGCAACAAGGAGGCGTTCATGGAGCAGTTGGAGGACGCATATATATGAGGAGGGAGTTGCCGACGAGTCATCAGAGGACACAGCCACCGCCACCGATGAAGAGACGATGATGACAACGATGAAAACGAGTAATGTTCTGTTGTTAGTATTGTTATTACATATTTAACTGCCACGTCTTGCATTGTAATCGTTGTAACTACCATGTCGTGTGTAATAATACTGGGATGTTGCTACTATAACAATTCCGTGTGGCCGTTAGATCAAAGAGGATCAATGGTTGGCTGGCACGATCCACGTGACAACTGTCTGACCAATCAGGGAGTGTTGGTTTCTGCGTGAGCTATAGTAAGGGCTTTTTTGAGTATTCATGACTAGCATAGAGGAGAAATCTGAGTTAACATGGCTTCCAACCCTAGATTCCCCCCTCGCTGCCTAGAACATGGAATCACTCCATGGATTGAGCCCAAACCTAGCACCTAGCTCCCTCTCGGCATCGCCAGTGACTTCTCCAACTAGAGATTTCATGGTGCTTTGGAGAAATCTCGACTTTCCATTTGTGAACCCAAAAAACCAGCGTTTTACCAAAGGAGGTGCAAGATTAGGGCTTGCCCATGGGCCCGAAGAAATTTACACGCATGTTACACCATGCTGCATGGCCATTCCCGGGAGGTGGGTATTTATCTCGTGGTGCAGGCATATACTATATTTTTTTGAGTTACGGCCCGGTAAATGCGGTTTCTAACTGTATGTACCCTATAAGACAGTCTCAATTTTTGGCGAAAAATGGTTTAGGGTGCCCCATGGGGTACCTAGGCTGGATGCACGCCTGGGTCCAAGATTGCACCGACCATCGCGTTGTCGCGGCCGCCGGCGGGTTTCTCCATTTTCTTGGGAAGCACCAAACAAAATCTAAAAAACAAAAAAACATGAAATGGCTCCTGGAGCCCTTGAATGTGACCCACTATCCTCATAAAATCATAGGTAGGGCATACCAGGACCTTTGGCACCCAAGGCACCACCAGGATGTCTATCGAGTGTGAGTTTACATGGCGTCCAACCATAGATTCCCCGCCTTGCTGCCGAGAACATGGAACCACTCCATGGATTGAGCCCAAACCCGGCACCTAGCTCCCTCTCGCCATCACAAGCGACTTCTCCAACTAGAGATTTCGTGTTGCTTTGGAGAAATCTCAACTTTCCATTTTCTGAACCCAAAAAACCGGCGTTTTCCCAAAGGAGGTGCAAGATTAGGGGGCGCCCATGGGCCCTAGGCAATTTCCACGCATGCTACACCATGGTGCATGGCCATTCCCGGGAGGTGGGTATTTATATCGTGGTGCAGGCATATACTGTATTTTTTTGAGTTACATCCCGGTAAATGCGGTTTCTAACTGTATGTACCCTATAAGACACTATCAATTGTTGGGGAAAAATGGTTTAGGGTGCCCCATGGGGTACCTAGGCTGGATGCATGCGTGGGTCGAAGATTGCACCGACTGTCACATTGCCGCGGCCGCCGGCGGGTTTCGTCGTTTTCTTGGGCAGCACCAAACAAAATCTAGTAAAATAAAAAAATGTGAAAACGGCTCCTAGAGCCCTTGCATGTGACCCACTGCCCTCATAAAGTCATAGGCAGGGAATACCAGGTCCTTTGGCACCCACGGCACCACTAGAATGTCTATCAAGTGTGAGTTAACATGGATTTCAACCCTACATTTCCCCTCTCGGTGCCCATAACATGGAACCACTCCATGGATTGAGCCCAAACCCGACACCTGGCTCCCTCTCGGCATCGCAAGCGACTTCTCCAAATAGAGATTTTGTTGTGCTTTGGAAAAATCTCGACTTTCCATTTTCTAAAACAGAAAAAACGGCGTTTTACCAAAGGAGGTGCAAGATTACGATGTGTCCATGGTCCCGAGGCAATTTCCACGCATGCTAAACCATGGTGCATGGACATTCCCGGGTGGTGGGTATTTATCTTATGGTGCAGTCATATACTGTATTTTTTTGAGTTACGGCCCTGTAAATGCGGTTTCGAACTGTATATACCCTATACGACACTCAATTTTCGAGGAAAAATGGTTAGGAGGGTGCCCCATGGGGTACCTAGTCTAGATGCATGCCTGGGTCCAAGATTGCACCGACCGTCGCATTGCCGCGGCTGGTGGCGGTTTTCACCGTTTTGTTGGGAGCACCAAAGAAAATCTAAAAAAAATGTGAAAACGGCTCCAGGAGCGCTTTCATGCACTACTAGGAAATCCTTCATCAGTGGCGCATCAATATTGGTCTTCTATGGCGCATGGCTGGGACGCCACTGTTACGTCGCCACTGATGAAAACTTCTGTGGCGCATTCCGAAATGCGCCACAGAAGTCATGATACTTCTGTGGCGCATTTTTGTTGATGCGCCACAGTACTCTGTTCAGTGGCGCATTATGGACAATGCGCCATTGCATCACTATGCGCCACAGAAGGTTACAACGATGCGCCACTGGTTTGAGTATCAGGTATTAAAAAAATTGAAACAAGTCCAAATATACAATATTATACAGGTATTATACAGTATTATACAGAAACAGTATATTTGACTTAGTATATGAAAACAAATATAATACAAACATGAATATAGTGCCATCACACTACTTAGAGCCCGAATGAGATAGACAAGTGATCATCACATTACAATACAAGTCAAATGAAGTGGTTTGTTACAATTGTTTGTTACAAAGTTCACCATCTCATCACATTACAAATGAAGTGTTCATATCGCCTACACTAGAATCAAACAGAATACAACTATGATGACGGTGAGCAAGAGCAAGAGCACTAGCAATATCTTCATCCGGTTCTCCTTCCATAGGTGGTTCCTCCACTTGGCTACCGCCTCCTCTCGAGTCGCGTATCCTTTGTAGTTGTTGCCGCTAAACTTGTTCACCTGTTTCTGATAGTCCTCCACTACAAGGAATCTGGCTATATATGACCCTCCATTTTCGTCAACAAATCGTCATAGTAGTCCGTTTATGACGATTCTATGACGATTTTGAGATCGTCGAAAGCTGGGCGTTGCAAATGAACTATAACGACGTTTTTTATAAAATCGTCATAACGGTCTATGACGATATTAGATCGTCATAACGTCTACGACGATCCAATATCGTCACGGCCCATCTAGCCTGGCCAAGTCAGATCCGACGTGGCTGATCCTACGTGGCAATATTGTGACGAAACTAAATCGTCTTAAATCGAAATCAGCCTGGTCCAATTAGTTCACCTATATGGGCTGAGCCCATTAATTTTGCTTTTGTTCTTCCAGGCCATGGCCTTTTTAGGATTAACTTTTGGAGGATTTGGCCTTTTTAGAGTGATAATACTTGGCCCTGTAAAATTCGGTTGTAGCCTTTTTACAGTGCAATCGAGTTTGGGCCTTGCCCTATTTTTGTAGTAATCAGCAACTCAATTATATAGATTAGGCCAATATATTTAATAATGCATTTCCCCAGGAAATATACAAATGAACCAGCATCGAGCATTTGAATTACATGGCACCACGACATACAAGTATACAAATAGGTTCACACATGACAACCTTATTAGATTACAAGTATCTCCATCATTAGATACAAGTATGCAAGCATGTACTATCTCGAGCCACTTGTTCTGAACCTTTACAATCAGGTGAGCAAACCTCGCATCAGTCTTCTGCCTTATTGAGAATCAACCGGTACCCCTTGTTGTGTTCTGCTTGTGCTGAAACAACTTCTGTTTATTGTGCTGTAACGTATGCAAGTGGGATCAACAATTATTCACAAGGTAAAACTTATAGGTAGAATCTAAGCAACATATACTTGACTTCGTGTTGGAGAAGACTAAGAGTAGATACCTGACTTCATGTTGATGTGGTGGAGTTGTAGTAGAAGATCTATTATGCATCTTCATTGACGCTGACCAAAGATACTCGTCCATGCAGAAGCCCGCTCTGCGCTCCCAAGACATGACAATATATGTATACACAGTTAGAAAAGCTTATGATTTAATGCAAATAAGTACTTGAGGATTTGGGATACCAAATTGATCTCAGAAATAAAAATTTCTATACAGGTCCTATGCCTATATGGTTATACATAAACTAGTAGTAGTACCACTACTACTAGATGAAAAGATGTTGTATAATGAATATCTTGCCTTCTCTTTAGAAAAGGAAGGGAATACAAAGAGGGAGAGACACACACGCTCACACAAAGATTTCATTCTTTGAGGAACCTTGACAGATTTCTCCAACCAGAACAATATGACAATACATGCATCCACCATCATGTGTGAACTATTCTGCATTTCTTAGTCTTTCAATACTATAGCAGACAAACAAGCATTCATGTGATCATGTACCCAGCCTTTGTTAGGTCATGTCAGATCATATCAAAAACAGGAGCTACTAATCATCAAAATTGATTATCAAACTATAACTTCAAGCTAGCATCTCACTTGGGTGAATTAACAAGGACAATAAGGGAGTGGGAAAGACCGAAGACTTACTTGAATCAAAGCAAGGTGACAGGTACTTGTCCACCGGCATCCGAATCAAACCCATAACTGTAACGACAATGAAAAAAGCAGCCTCCGAATCAAAACTAAACACAAATATCTCCTAGTGAGTCCCTGAGATTTCATCCACATCAAAGTGATAAATCACCACATTGTGGCACAAGCAAACTAAATGAGCCACAGGGGAGCAGAGAGGGGCGAGAGGGGAAGCACATACCAATGCAGCTGTCCAGCTTGATGTGCGCCTTGTCATGGTTGTTGTAGAGATCGATAGCTAGCTCGAAATTGTCGACGATGAAGGCCACCTCCCTGCCAGAGCTCCAGGCAAGGCCACCCTCCTTATAAAAAACCTGCCACCACCTGAGAGGTCAGTGAGGCCCTTCTTGTTGATTTCCCAATGCTCAGGCATCTTGTAGATCTGTAAGAGAAATACAACACAAAATGGTATATGATATGTGATTCATATGGATAAGAGATTAATTATGGTTTACGGAAATGATTATGGCAAGTCTAAAATGAAACATGCAACAATGGTTTATAGAGATACATTATGATGCATACACTCAGTTCTTTAAACTGTTGTAAATAGAACAAATCAACAACCACTAATAATAGGTCAATGCATGCATGATGAAATAGATAAGCATCTGCATACAAACAAATCATTCATCCAACAGCCATATACACAAGTACAAGATAGAATTAATGTAAAAGAAGTAGCACCTGAAGCACAAAGTAGTTATAGTGCAGATTCAACCACCTAATGTACAAGATGAACTAATGTACATGAAGGCCAGAAACTTTGAAGAGTTAAAAAATGGCAATCGATCAATTAAAGTTGTACAGAATGAACCTAAGCAAAGGTAGCACACTAAATAGGAATACACTCAAACCAAACCATTATCGCCACATTTCTCTAATATCCATAGAAATATGCAGTGATAAAGTAGCCATATCATTAATAGAAAGATAGACCAAACTGGTGTAGAGAAGGACTCTGAGAAGAGCAACTCCCTACATTGTGCAACACTAATATATGCTACGGTATATCTGTATGATCCCCTTCTGGCAAGTTTGACATATATTCTAATCATAAAGCTAGTAGACTCTACACTAGCATCTACTGAACATGAAAGCACAGAATAAATAATTTTTAAGAACCTGGACAGCAGGTAAGAAACACTTAGACTGTTGTTCTAGGACAGTAATCTAACAAAGTGTAAATTCTACTCACTTTATTACTTTTAGATTAGACAGTAGTCGAAGTGTTTGTTGAGTAGAATTAACAATTGATTTAATCATAAAAGAACAACTAACCAAAACCAGCGCCAATTTCTAATCACAAAAGTGGTTGATGTCATGAAGAACTGAAGACGACACCAACAGATATGTTGTGCATACTAGGGAGCTCCTCCTTGCAGAAACAAATTACACCAAAACCAGGTATTCATTTCACTTAGATTCCATACCAAACAACTGAATATACTATATACTAAACAAGCAATTCACAGGATACAGGTCATGCATCCACTACAGATGGTACTAGTCACGAAAATGAATATAAATCGCATGCACATGAAGCAACTCAGGACTAATAACCAGTCACGATCACATCAGATGGTACTAGTCATGAACATGAATAAAAATCACATGGACAGAAGCAACTCAGGACTAAAATATGAATGACAAGTAACTATAATCTAGTCATCATCGCGGGCACTGGAGTTGGTGATGAACAGCAGGTGGGAACACCAAGGAGAGAGATCGATGGATAGGGAAAGGATACCAAGGGAGGATACTAGGATCTGTCCGTAGCTACGACAAAAAAGTCTGGGGCACGAAAAGGGGCCTTACCTTCCGCTCGAGTTCATGGAATGAGTTGACGCAGCTTGACGCTCCGCAACCCCCTAAGCGCGCTCCCGTCCATGATCGGCACCCCGACACGTCCCGCGTACACCTCCCCATAGATGACGCCCACCGCACATGACTACGAGAAGAGCGCGGCCGTCGGCACGCTGCGGCTTGCCGACCGAGACAATCTTTCAGATCCACAGCTTGCCGGCCCATGGGAGGTGCGGAGGCCATGGTACGGCCAGGTCCATCTCCTAGATCTGCGGCATCGAGGTCGGGGGCGAGCCGATCCAGCGGCATCGAGGTCAGGGACTAGAGTTGGTGAGGACGTTGGAGTTTGAGGGTGAGGAGGGGAGGAGGATAGTTGGGGCTAGCAGCGGATCGGGAGGAGGGGAGACGGACGGGGGGTGGTCGGAGAAGACGGAGCCGGACGGGGGTGGTGGAGATGGGGATCCGAAGAGAGGCGGCAGGGTCTGCCGCGTGAGGGGATTAGGGTTTGGGAGTGTGAACCCTCGGGTGCGATCTGTATGGGTGGTGTGAGGATTTTACAATACTGCCCTTACACACTAATCTAAGCAAGACTGGAAATTGTAGCTATTTCAGTCAATTCACGTCCAGAATGTTGGCGGGAGTGGGAGGCGGGAAAACTGCGCTGTGACTTGGGACGTTGGATGGAGCTCATCTAAACGGTTGAGATCTGCTTCGTGGGGCTGATCCGTGGGTAGTCCTGCTCTCTCTTCTGACTGGTTGGCTCTTTTGACCATTTTGGAAACAAGTTTAAGTATTTCAAAAAAAATCGTTATGGCCAGAATCAGGGCATAGTTTGTGATAATGTGTCCATATTGTGCACACATATGTATCATGGCATGCAGAACAATGTTGCAGGAGGAAGTTTTCCTTTTTGACACACGGAAAATCTATTTTCCATTTTCCGAGCGCAAAAAACGGGGTGTTTTGTGAAGCAACCACCAAACGACAGTGTTAGAATGGTACCGACACATTTTTTAAAAATATGAGAACACCTTAAATGGACAATATCCCAACCGGGATATCTCAAACCTTTCCGTTCACTCCTGACGAAAAAGACAAATTCCTGCCGAATCGGCAAGAAGTGGGTCCGGTTTGAACTACAGGTACATGATCCGATGCTCATGATTTTTGGAAAAAATCATTTTTAGACTCACAATATGATGTTTTATCAGATATCCAATGCAAGTTTAGCGAGGCTTGGCCCCTAGCTAAGAACCTTCATGCTCGCCGTTTTGACCATAGTTTGAAACGGGCATAAAAAATAAAAAACGGTCCGATCAACGCAAATCCTTCGCGTGGTGTCTTATTATGTGACATATTTGCAAGTAAAAATACCAAGATGGGTAAATTGAGTATGTATCGAAAAACCCTTCACAAAATGACCTATCATGTTCGAGGTTTCGTGGCTTTCGGGTCAAATGACCAATGTTATGGATAGAATCAGGGCATAGTTTGTGATAATGTGTCCATATTGTGCACACATATGTATCATGGCATGGAGAACAATGTTGCAAGAGAAAGTTTTCCTTTTTAACACACGGAAAATCTATTTTCCATTTTCCGAGCGCAAAAAACGGGGCGTTTTGTGAAGCAACCACCAAACGACAGTTTTAGAATGGTACCGCCACATTTTGTAAAAATATGAGACCATCTTAAATGGACAATATCCCAACCGGGGTATCTCAAACCTTTCCGTTCATCCCTGGCGAAAAAGACAAATTCCTGCCGAATCGGTAGGAAGTGGGTCCGGTTTGAACTACAGGTACATGATCCGATGCTCATGATTTTTGGTAAAAATCATTTTTAGACTCATAATATCATGTTTCTTCAGAGATCCAATGCAAGTTTAGCGAGGCTTGGCCCCTAGCTAAGAACCTTCATGCCCGCCGTTTTGACCATAGTTTGAAACGGGCATAAAAAAATAAAACACGGTCCGATCAACGCAAATCCTTCACGTGGTGTCTTATTATGTGACATATTTGCAAGGAAAAATACCAAGCTGGGTAAATTGAGTATGTCTCAAAAAACCCTTCACAAAATGACCTATCATGTTCGAGGTTTCGTGGCTTTCGGGTCAAATGACCAATGTTATGGCTAGAATCAGGGCATAGTTTGTGCTAATGTACCCATATTGTGCACACATATGTATCATGACATGGAGAACAATGTTACAGGAGGAAGTTTTCCTTTTCGACGCACGGAAAAACCATTTTCCATTTTCCGAGCGCAAAAAACGGGGTGTTTTGTGAAGCTACCACCAAATGACAGTTTTAGAATGGTACCCCCACATTTTGTAAAAATATTATACCACCTTTCATAGACAATGTCCAAACCGGGGTATCTCAAACCTTTCCGTTCATCCCTGGCAAAAAAGACAAATACGTGCCGAATCGGTAAGAAGTGGGTCCGATTTGAACTACATGTACATGATCCGATGCCCAGTATTTTATGAAAAAATGATTTTTAGACTCAGAATATGCTGTTTCTTCAGAGATCCAATGCAAGTTTAGCGATACTTAAGGCCAAATTTTTTGAATTCAAAACCCTAGTTTCAAAATCATATTTTGAATTATGATATTGTCCCTACTATGGACTAATATGGGATTAGTAGATCCACAATTTAAAATAATCATATTATTTATAATTAACATCCTAGTATGGTCTAATGAAATTCATAAATATTTAGAGACAAAAATAAATTATTTTAGAATTCTTATGAAAAAGATAGAGAAGAAATATAAAAACACAAAAAGAAAAAGAAAAAACCTAGTCCCATCGAGGCCCATTAGGGGAAATTTGGCCACCAGGCCCAGTTGCAATCGCCGTGTTATACTCAAATAGGAGGAGCACAGATAGATTACATCTAAGTTATGTTGGTGTGGTGGTCAGGTTCCTTCTACGTGCTTGGAGGTCCGCGGTTTGAGTGTTGAGCGCTCCATTTTTTGCCTATTTAATTCGCGATATAGCAAATTGAAAGTTATGCAATTCTCGCTTTGATGGACCAAATTAATTTCGGGATTGTCTCAATCTGAGGTCACACGCAATATTCACATAAATCTATTTATTTATTATTACTTTAAGAAAAATAAAAACTCTTTGTATTAATTTTTGGACTCAAACTAAAATAAAGCCCACATCTCCGTCTGTATCAACTCTTTTATGGCCTTTGGGTCGTTGGCCCAACTAGTGCAGCAAAACTAAAAGCAAAATGGTAGAAAAATATGATTGACACGGGCATTTGAGGCCCAGGCCCAACAAAGGATAAATGGCTATATAGATTGAGCTCAAACGTTTTACACGAAGCTCCCATTAGCCTAGTGGTTTTAGTCTCTCTGTTTGTTCGGCAGGTCGCTTGTTCGATACACGGGCGAGCTTTGTTTTGCAGAAATATCTCCATAATAAAGCTTCTGCTAAGCAGGTCCCGCATGTCAATTCCTTAGGGTCCGGCTGTCAGTTCGGTGATGGCCTACGTGTCAATTTCCTGGTAGATTTTAACGGAGCCAACCAAATAGCCATTGATACGTGGATCCACACTTAGTCAAAAATTGACACATAGACACTACACATAGACAAAATTGGTGGAACCAACTAAACAACTATTGACACATGGATGCCACACTTAATCAAAAAAAGACACATAGACATGACACGTAGGCAAAATTGCTAACGTGGTCGACTAGTCATTTTAACTTATCCTAATTTAGACATCATGACGATTTTAAATCGTCGTAATGAGCTTTAAATAACGTCGTAGGCTCTATCTGTCAGGTTATGACGATTTTACATAATAGAATCATGACGTTTTTTAGCAAAATCGTCATGATTTTTCAGGGATTTGATCCTATGGAATGGCTTACGACGATCTGGTTTGAAATCGTCATAACTTTATGACGATTTTATATATGGTCACTATCAAAAGGTCATAGTTTGCCATATTTCTTGTAGTGCTCCCACTCATCATAGACTCCTGGAACCCAACGCTTGTACACCACGTACCACTTCGTCATCTCTATAGATAAGGCATATTAGTAAATCATGCAACAGAAAGAACTAAATTGGTTCACATGCATATATATTCACATAAACTAAAGCAAAATATCAGTAAACATAGAAGATAGCACATCGATCATAGTCATAGAACTTCGACGACAACGACCACAATAGTGAAGTTTACAACATACGACCATGGTAGTATATAGTTTGTGACACAACACTACACACAGACATCTATGATAATTCTAGGCGCACACATCGATTAATGTTGAGAACTGCTAACGCTCGGCTTCGGGAATGGTAGATAGCCATCCTTCGTCATCCACGTCCCGTTGTCACCCTGTTGATGAAGAATATTTTCAATCTCCCTCTTAGTAAACCCTCTTTTCTGTTTTAGGACCCCTCCCCTCGTGTTGACATCTTCCACGATGATTTCTGACAACTTAACCTGGATGCGATGGAAGTCTTCTCTAAGATCATCATCGTCCCTTCGCGCCAAATTTTTGGCCCATGCTCGGCAACTAGATGGCAGAGTTAGGTTCTGGCAATCCCGGACAAACCCTTTAAGGTGATGCATGGCGTAGAAGGCCTCCTTGATGCCGCCAGTAGCCGGCTCCTTGACACAGGGGAACTCGAGCACATGCTTGAACACGTGTTTGTCATCCTTCATACATTCCCCCTTGTTGACGAAGGGGCATCCCTTTTTAGCGTAGCCCTCGAGAGCCTCATTCAAAACACCCCTTATTCTGGTGTATTCTTCTTCTTGTTCTTCTGACTCGCCGAGTCGAAATACGATGCTATCGAGTACTTTGTGCAAATGACGATGAGTGTGCAGTATTTGTCTCTACACAACACGATTGAAACTGGATGTTGTAAAAGGTCAAAGGAAGAAAGCTATAAGAAAGAATAAGTTACCAATGCTAGGGGGTGTGTGTACTTACTCGGGAAAGAAAGGCAAAAGAAGCGTGTTCGTCCTCTTGTGGTCCACCATGAAATTCTCGAGATACGTCGTCGCCTTGGCACGCGTCTCAGATCCTTCCCTCAACTGGCTATCACGCATGTAGTAGGGATCCACTATCGCGATCTTGGTCTTCATCGCCAGATTGAGCGCGAATAGGCGGACCATGTTATAGTCCAGCCATTTCGAGAGAAACAACTTGAAGACGTCCTCGTACGATATGAAGAACACATCCGCGGGGGCTTCATGGACGAAGTCCACGTCCGATGGCACCTTGACAGTGAAAACCGGGTAATTTGGATCTTTGTCTTTAAGAAGAATGCCCTCTAATGTCTTGATACTATCACTCAAAGCGAGCATATGTCCACCAGCAAGGCGAAGCAGCTCCGGAGTCAGTATCGCTTCACGGGCTATATTTATCCTGGGCAAGCCATCCTCGCGAGCTGGTACGATGTCATCCTTAGCCCGGATCCTCTTCGGAGGAGGTTGGCTCTCAGCTTTCTTACCTCTCTTCCTGTGCTTCTTCATCTTCTAAGTAGGCTCCTCCACTGGGGATGATAAGTGCTCAACGGCCGCCTTTTGGAGTGTGTCAGGGCTAAAGACGAATCCAACTAGTTTCTCCTATTGATCGGCGGCCGGAGGCGTCTCTTGAGATAAACCTCCAAAGACCAGGCGTTGCGTGCATGTAGTGGGATGCCCACCTTGACCCTCACGAGCGACGAAGGGTTCTTCATCCATAGCAAGCATGTACAATCCTATGTCGGTGCCGGTGTTGATGTAGTTTTCGATGTTGACAAATTCTTCATCATCATCGTTGTTGCCGCCATGTGGTGATGGTGGTGGCGGGGGTGATGGCGATTGCGTTGCGACGGCGGCATCGCCTTGGGGCGGCCCACACGCTCCCAATAGTTGTTGGTGGCGATTGGTGGTGGTGACAACGACAGGTGGCTTCCTAGGTGGTGGCCAGACGATCGAGGTGGCGCCGGTGATAGGTGGCATCCGAGGTGGTGGCCGGGCGATCGAGGTGGCGCTTAGGTGCCCCATAAGACGAATCTGAGTCTTCGGCCATGTCAAGGGCCAGCCGTGGCATTCTGCAAGGGTCTTGTGTTCGTCGGCTCCCTGAGGTTGAAAGGGGGGTCCATGTCGTCGCACCCTGGGAACACCCGAGCAATCCGGACCCTCATCACGGCATCGTCCATTGCATTGTTGTGCATCGTGTGGTTTGCCGGTTGTATGATATTGCCCTTGGCAACATCCTTCAACTCGCCATCGATAACTTTGTGGAGTAGTACGCAAGCAGCATCTTGAATATCGACACATATGTGTTGGGCATCATGATCGAGGTGGCAATCACCAAAGGCGCATAAAGAAGATGAAGTGGAGTATGATATTAGTTACCTTGGTGAGGGCGTTGAGCTCGGCTAATGTCGACAAACGGCCGATCCTGGCGGCAGGCCTATTATTAGCATGCTCCCGCGGTATTGGTGCCACCGCCGGCTGTGCGATACTGGTATTTTTGGCGGGAGCAGCAGGGGGAAGCTGTGCGACAACAAGCTCTTGCGGCTGCACCGCGGCGATGGTGGCCGGCGGGGTCTCCAAGTCCAGCGACACGTTAACGTTGATGCTCGAGTTGCTGCCGCTAAAGTTGGGCACGTTTATCGGCCCCTGTCGACCTCCCGCATTCCAAACAGCTAGCCCCTCCGTCAACCCAGGGGGGATGATCGCGCGAAGCTTCTCCTCCAATAACTTGTCCATTGCATTCTCGTCCACTTTTGCCTCTAATGTCTTCACCTTCAACTTCAGCTCTTCAACCTCGGCTTTATCTTTAGTCGCCGACTGGTTCTTCCTCTCCCTCCTCTTCTTTGCGTCCTCTTTATAGTACTTGGTAAACTTCATGCTTGTACCGAAGCCGGACACACGGCCAGCTGATTTTGGCAGCAACTTCTTCTCCCTCTTCTTGTAAGTGTTCGTCGCCCTGTTAAAAACAGTGTCCCATGGCTCCGCCGCCGAATCTTGGGACGACAAGTCCTCGCTAGTGTTCAATTCCTTCTCCTGCAGAGATACAAGGAGAGGTGAACCCATGCATGCATTTAGATTCTTGGCTTAACTATTTTAATGAGAGATCCACGGTAAATTCCTTACCAGCTCATGCTCAAAGGCCTTCACATCCGGGTCATCGGTGACGAAGTCCCCTATAACAGGGTCCAGGTAGTAGCAGGCCCGGACAAATTGTCGGATCTGCAGGTCTGTAATTTTATGCCATGGGTTCTCTTTACCCAGGCGTTCAAGATCGGCGTCCTCCTTGTCCCAAATGGGTTGTTTCCCTCTGTATCCGCTGCTTCCAAGCCGGTGGTTACCTATGTTCTTCTCTCGCAGAGTCTTTCCCCACTCAGTCCATGCTTTAGAGGCAACGGTATCTAAGTCCGCCTTGAATATCTTGAACTCTTCTTCATCGAGCATCGGATTTTTCCTACTTATAATCTCCCAGCTTTCACCTTTGTCAATGTTGTTCTTTACCCGGGTTTTCCAGCTGCTCAAGGCGTTGCTCATCTTTGTCAGTGCTAGTTTGTTCACCGGGTTCTTATTAATCTCCGGGTTTCTGAACTTCTCTGGGAATGTGTATCTCTTGTGAAGCTTCTTAAGGAGGTTCTCAACCAAACCATGATTACGTCGGATGTACTTCGTGTTGATCGACATGCTTTCCCGGACGATGCACCCGAGTTGCATGCCG
This sequence comes from Avena sativa, assembly GCA_916181665.1. Lineage (NCBI taxonomy): Eukaryota > Viridiplantae > Streptophyta > Magnoliopsida > Poales > Poaceae > Avena > Avena sativa. Next base: position 311,256,887 of record OV702295.1, on the reverse strand, counting down.
TACCCGCAGGCAATCGATGAAGGCTCAATGGGTTGGCCACCTTCTTTGACCTCGGTGAACTCATCACAGACGTTGGTGAGCACTTGCGGCTTCCGATCCTTAATATCCTTATTCTTCTTCTGTATGGTGGCCGGGTTGCCGCTACCACCATCGGTGCGCTCGCCACCATCCGTGGTGGTGTTACCCTCCTCCCCGCCTTCACTAGTTCCATCGTAGTCGTCGTCGTCCCCCTCGTAATCTGGATCTTCCTCGCCCTCAGCACCTCGGACCACGGTCGTTGGTGGTGGTGTCATTCTCATATCCTCCGCCTCCTCATGCTATTGGGACGGCCCCCAGAACGATTTGTTGGCCTCTCGGGCTAGATCCTCGACGCTCATTTGTTTAGAAGGACCGGCCTCGTCGTTAGTCGACATGTTTGTGCTTTATTACTAAAAAGAGACAAAAGGTTAGCACAAATATCGATCGAAAAAATCGGCATGAACTTTGCTAATTTTTGGACCTATGAGTGCCCATTTCTCAACCGAAAAGGAAGTGAATCAGCACTTTGGGAGAAACGGGCAACCCAATTGAAATCCCTGCAAGAAAAAAAACCCAGCCCCATTGACCTCATCCATCATCATCCATCACAGATTCAAATGAGCAACATTTCAAGGAGAAAGGGGAAGCAGCAATAAGATAAAGGGGAAGCAGCAGAAAGATAAAAGGGAAGCAGCAGCACCATTTCATATAAACAGCAACACAGCACAGATTCATATAAACATCCATCATCATCCATCATCATCCATCACAGATTCATATAAACAGCAACACAACACCATTTCATATAAACATCACCATTTCATATAAACAGCACCATTTCATATAAACAACAAGATAAAGGGGAAGCAGCAGCACCATGCTAGGATAGTAGATCAAGAAGAGAGCAACCACTAGAACTATAAGAGCAGGCAACGCCAGCAAAGAGCCACAGGCTACCACAATCAAATCCAACATCAGGATATTTCTCAAAGCTCTAGATCTATCTATTAATCATTTTACAAGCATCTGTTTTCATGCAAGAGCATGATATACTGATCATAGAACATAGAAGATAATGGAAAGCAAGTAAATAACATTTGTTCTTAGTAAAAATTGGTCTCAGACCAACATCATTGACCATATTATCTAGCCTAAGCTAGATAGCAGCATATCAAATCATATTATACTAGTAGAATATCAAATCATATTTCACTCCGCTCCAGCTACATTACACTATCATTGAACGATAAATCCACGATGCTCCTCTGATGGTGAGAACAAAATCAGGAGATAGGTTAAGATGTTTGACTTGCAAACTAACATGTCGGGGGAATCTAATCTACCTTTGCACTCGAGCGGACCGACCATGCGTCGTGGACACGTGCACGGAGGGTGCGCAAGTTGACCTGCAGGCCAGCGAGTGCAAAGGAGGGAGCATTGTGTACTAGTAGAATATCCTTTTGATCAGTACTAATATAGAGGATTCTGTATCGTAGAACGTCATATTGTACTATCAGGCAAGTTCATCTCGAGATCTACAAGTGTTGTCCAGCACTGAGTCACACTGGAGTACCGGACCGTGTTTAAGATCAACACATACTAGCAACTTCCTCAAACCAAAAACAAAGATGCAGAACAATTAGTTCAACTCATCTGATAAGAATAGCTAGTAACACATCTGATAAGAACAGCACCTAGTAACCACTGGCAAGAACACCTGATAAGAACCACTGGCAAGAACAGCACCTAATAACCACTGGCAAGAACAGCACCTAGTAACACGCATCTGGGACGGCGAACAGATGCAGAACAGATGCAATCACACATCTGAGCCCGTGGAGGAGCAGAACAGATGCAGAGAGAGAGAGGGGAAGGGAGGCCTGAACCTCACCAAGGGGTGGATGGCGAGGTGGCGTGGACGTCAAGGTGGCATGTACGGGGAGGTTGCGCTCCTGCTCTTCCTCCGCGGGCTCCTTCTACTTCTCCTCCACGGTCTCCGGTGGTGGCTCCTCCTCCACCACGGGCTCCTGTGCCTTCTCCTCCACGGTCTCCGGCGGCGGCTCCTCCACCACCACAGGCTCCGGCGACGGCTCCTGCTCCTCCACGTACGGGATCCAGGGGCGGGCTCCTCCACGGGCTCCGGCGGCGGGCGGGTGATTCGATCGGCGGCGCTAGGGTTCTCTGGTGCGTGCGGGCTCGTGTGTGGGGGGAAGTTGGCAAGTGGGGGGAAGGGGAAGGCCGAACTGTTATTTTGGCTAAGTGTGAAGCTTCTGTGGCGCATTCCTCCGATATGCGCCACCGAAGATTCAACTTTTGTGGCGCATATAGGAGGGATGCGCCACACAACATGTGAGCTTGGTGCAAAATACGCTAAGTGCCAATGTTCTATGGCGCATATCGCTCGCATGCGCCACAAAAGTTTGAACTTCTGTGGCGCATCCAAGCGATATGCGCCACAGAACATTAGCACTTAGTCAAAACAAACGTGAGGCTATAGTAGGACATCAAACAAAGATTAGCCCAGTGGTTATGATGCATTGACAAACCTTTCCCAGCCAGGTTCGAATCCTGGCTGGGTCACTTTTTTTTTCTTTGTTTCAAAATTACATGTTACTAATATATTTAAAACCAAGCACATACACATGTATATTTATTAAAAAACACTCCCCGAATTATTGTATATATTGTGCTTGTCACAACCACATGTGAATTTGTATACCCACACGAATATCATGATATATTTTAGTCTCTAACTAATACACAAAAAAGGTCACACATCGTCGTGTGATATTTCGAGCTAGCTAGCCTCTCTTCACAATCTTCTTGCCTTTTTTCTTCGCGGTTGAATACTTTAGCCCGGGCACTATGAGATTTCTTCTCATGAACGGACAACCTTTAGTAGCTAGTGTGGTCTTTCTTCTTACTGTAGTAGTAGTAGGCATGTTGAAGTACTTGTCGAACTCCTCTTCGATCTTCGTATTGCCATTCTTGTCGAAGTCTTGATCGTTGGCGGATCCTTCCATTCCGATGATGCTCCTCTTGCCCCTCCTCACTACAACATGACTAGGATTTGACGGGTCGGTAATAAAGAAACATTGATCAACTTGGCTAGCGAGTATCCATGGCTCATTTTTCATGGAGGCCTTCTTTGCCGACTTGGCATCTAGTATAACGCAGGTGGTGAAATATCGGCCTTCTTTTTCGACGTTCTTGACCCATCTAACACGGAAAATCGGTACCGTCTCTCCACAGTAGTCGAGCTCCCATATCTCCTCGACCTTCCATAGAATCTTTCCATGAAAGTAGTCTCATCATCGGCAAAGGACATCATAGTAACTCCTGAGTTTTGATATTCACTATTCATGTCCTTTTCCTCGGTGTAGAATCTATAACCATTGATGTCGTATGACTGATAGGTCTTTACGTTATGCGATGGGCCCTGTGACAAGGAGAATATGAGTTGTTGATCTTCCGTAGAAGGCGTCTGCGGGGGATTGTCCAGTAGCCTTTTCTTGAACCAACCCGTGAAGGTGGAGTTGTGTTCTCTTGTTACGTCTCCTTTCTTCCTCGGGCGGGCCCGGTCCACGTACTCCTGCTCGATCAAGCTTTTGTGCTCTTCCACCCAAGGGTTGACCAATTCAATGTGTTGTAGTGCGACTCGGTGTGCCCTGGCAAAGTCGGCACATCGATTAGCAATGCCGACATGCAGTGAGCGGTGGCCCTCGCGGTGACCATACCCAGCGAGCCTGCCGAGGTGCTTCTTGGTGGGTATTCCAACATCCTTGTTCTCGGTGGTTAGATAGTTTTGGCACAAAGAGATGCACTCGTATATCAGAAAGCCCTTGGCTATGCTTCCATCTAGACGGGACCTGTTGCGAACAAACCCTTTGATTACACCGTTCAGCCTTTCAAACGTCATCATGTTATGCAGGAATGTCGGCCCGAGCTGGATGATGTCATCCACGACATGGACAAGTAGATGCACCATGATGTCGAAGAATGCGGGCGGAAAGTAAATCTCGAGCTCGCATAGTATCACCATGATCTCTTCTTGTAGCCTGTCGAGCTGCTTCATGCCGATCGACTTCCTAGAGATGACGTTGAAAAAGTTGCACAAGCCAAACAGCGTCTCACGGACGTGCTCATCCATTATCCCTCGTATGGCAACTGGAAGTATCTGTGTCATCATCACGTGACAGTCATGGGACTTCATACCGCTGAACCTCTTCTTCGCTACATCAAGATACCTGCTTATCTTGCCCGAGTAACCGTGAGGAACTTTGACTCCTAGGAGGCACCTGAAAAACTACTCGATCTCCTCCTGACACAGAGTGAAGCAGGCAGCGTGAAGCACAACCACCTCATTCTTCTTAGCCCTTTTGCGGCGACCCTGAGTCCGTTCCATTTGATCGTCATCATCATCACTATCAGGGTACTGAAGATCCTTCTTGATGCCAAGCAATTTTAGGTCATTTCTTGCTTTCGGCCCATCCTTGGTCCTCTCCGGCATGTTGAGGAGAGTGCCAAGCAGACTCTCGGTAACGTTCTTCGTGATGTGCATTACATCGAGGCTATGGGGCGTGTGGAGGACCTTCCAGTACGACAGGTCCCAGAAAACAGACCTCGCTTTCCATACACCCAGAAGCGGCTTTGTCCTTGGTCGCTTCTTCCCTGGCGCTGGGCACTCATCCCAATTATTCAGAAGCTCCTCGATTTCTTCGCCGCTCCTCGTATGCGGGGCTCTTTCGAGCTCGTCTTTACCATTGAACAGGTCACCGCATTTTCTCCACGGGTGATCCATGCGAAGCCACTATTGAGTCCCTTGGAACACGGTTTTCAAAGACCCGAGATCCTTGGGTAGCTGGAGATGCGGGGTCTTATCCATGCACTTGACACATGCATTGTGTCCGTGGTTCACCTGGGTCGATACATATGCGTAACCAGGATAGTCCTGCACCGTCATGAGCAACGCGGCTCTCAGAGGGAAATATTCTTTAGTGTAGGCATCCAACATATGGGCTGGCGTCTCCCACAACGTGGCTAACTCCTCTTTCAACAGCCCGAGATAAAGATGCATATCGACACCTGGCTGTTTCGGCCCCTGAATAAGAATGCTCATGTGTACGTACCTTTGCTTTGTGCAGAACCACGGGGGGATGTTGTACGGCCATACAAACACGGGCCAGGTGCTATGCGTGCTACTCTGGTTGCCAAAAGGATTGAGTCCATCGGTGCTCATACCCAGCCTGACGTTCCTTGCATCGCCCCCGAACTCTTCGAACTCGATGTCCATTGCATTCCACTGGCTAGCGTCTGAAGGGTGTGTTAGGATCTTGCCCTTCTCTAGATCATCTTCGGGTTTCTCCCTTTCCGCGTGCCATTGCATTAGCTTTGCTTCCTTAGGATCTACGAAATATCTCTGTAGACGGGGAGTGATAGGAAAGACCATACCACTTTTCGAGGAACTTTCTTGTTCCCTCTCTTGTACCGTCCATGGCCGCACACCGGACATGTGGTTCTCTCCGCGTACTCGTTATGATAAAGTGCGAAATCATTGATACATGCGTGGTATTTAATGTGTGGTAGGTCGAGAGGGCACACAATTTTCTTGGCCTCCTCTATACTTGTTGGCAATGTGTTCCCGTTAGGAAGACAATCGTGCCAGAATTCCATGTTAGCATTGAAGCTCACGTCGGTCCATTTGTGTTCCGCCATCATCTCTAGAGCCTTGAGCGTTACACTCAGGCGTGTATCCTCGGGCCGACACCCAGGATATAATGGAGTCATCCCATCTAACTCCATTTGCGCCAGCTTGGCTTTCTCTCTGGCTGCAGCTTTGGCGTTGCTCGTCTCCTTGAGAAGGAGTTCCTGAACATGAGGATCCCTTAACACCGAAGTTAGCAGCGTCTGGGTGTTCGCTTCTTCTCCTTGTTCATGATGGTCATGCCCGTCGACATCTCCTTCTTCGTCATGATGATCATGCCCGTCGCCGGTATATTCTTCGTCATCATTACCATGCCCATCGGGAGACTCTTCCTCTTCTCGCTTGCCCAAGTCTTCATGATGACCAACACCATTTAATGCCAGCTCCTCATCGAAGTCGTCACGCATGAAACCGCGCCTGAGCAGGTGATCCTCCAATTGTCCAGAATCAGGGTCGATCCAGCGCTGGAGTTTGCATATTCGACATGGACATCTTATCTGGGTCTTGTTGTTCTGAATCATGTCCGCCTTGGCGTCTTTCTTATACCTAGTAACTCGACCTTTTCTCATGCTGACGACCATGGTAGCCTGCGCGGTATGCACATATAGAGCAAAAAGACAAAGAGTAGGTTAATTAGAAATATACACACACAAAACACACATGCATGGTCGTCGCCGGAAAAATTCGGCATGACCTTTCCTAAAAGTAGGACATATGGGTGGTGCAAAAATTTGCCGAAATGGAAGTGAATCAACATTTCGGCAAACATCCATGCACCACACCGGGACAGAGACAAGCAAAAACAAGAATCTTCTTCCCATGCAAGCATTCATGCACCACACAAGCTTCATGCACAAACATCATCTTCGCGCCATGCATGCATCGCATATACACACCGCCCACGTGACAAGCTTTACACCTACAAAACATGCATATTATGGCCAATTACTCACCCGGTAGATAGAATACCAAGTCGAGAGCGCGATGTGAGAGAGTGTGGATCAATAGATCTATAGAGAGATAATAGTACACAAATAGAGATGTGGAGGAGAAAAGTAGGTGTGTTTTAGATCAACTAGTTGGAGAAAGGCTTTCCCTAGCCAATCTATCAACTATAGTAGGTTTAAATACAACAAAATGTAGAAAAGTATAGACACAATGGGGTGGGAGAGAGGAGGAACACGAGCTGAGAGGAGGGGGGAGAAGGATGTGAAATGGATGGTGGGAGAGAGGAGGAAGCAAAGCTGCCACCTTTGTGCAGATCTGGTCGAAGGATTCTGTGGCGCATACAGGCCGTATGCGCCATAGAAGTTCAATCTTCTGTGGCACATACAGGCTGCATGCGCCACAGAACCTTGGACATAGGGTGCAGTGGGCCAAGTGGGCCACTAACTCAATGTTCTGTGGCGCATGGCCAACGAATGCGCCACAGAACCTGTGGGCCCGGCACTCAGTGTTCTGTGGCGCATACTGTGGTTATGCGCCACAGAAGGTTAAACTTCTGTGGCGCATATCTGACCCATGCACCACAGAACACTGAGGCACAGATCTGTACCAAATAAAGGTGGCAGATAGAGCTCTTTAATGACACCCCTCTATATATATGCCACACTCCCTGTCCAAAGCAACATACCTGCCCTCATGTCTTCTTCCCACAACTCGTCGGAAGACTCGCTGGAGAGCACAGCCCGCTCGCGTTCCCTGCAGCCTACTCGCAGTGGAGGGGCGAGGTCGAGGGGCAGTGCTCAGAGTCAGCCACCGCGGGATTCAGAGGTCAACCTAATCGAGGAGGAGGCCAAACTACGGCACGAGGCCCTCTACAACAAGGCCATGAGGTTGTACGCCGTGCTTGCATCTCCGAAGGAGAGGGCGCGCATGGCGGAACCAATCGGGTGGCGGACGGTGCTCGACCCCAACGTGTCCATGGAGGACCACGTCCGCAGGCTGCAGGCGCGTGTGAACAGGGAGGTTTGTCATCTTCCACCGCCATCGCCCCTACCAGCTCTTTGAAGGGATTTGCAATGTTGTAGTTTGTGTATTTGCAATTATGTATGGCATTGTTGTTTTGCTATTCAAGGCTATGCGCATGTGCATTTTGCAACGATGTATGCCACTGCACATGTCTATCTACTAGATTGTCTAGTATATTCTTCCTATTCCACTGGTACTTGTTTGGTTGGGAAAAGCACAAGAGAAAAATGTGTGTGCTAAGAAACAAATAATCTGAGAAGCACGAAGCTTTCTGTGGCGCATACTACACACATGCGCCAGAGAAGTTTGTTCTTCTGTGGCGCATACGCAATAATGCGCCACAGAAGCTTGTACATAGGTGTCCAGAGAGTGGGGCCCACATAATTGTTCTATGGCGTATATCGCAATATGCGCCACAGAAGATATAAACTTCTGTGGTGCATCTCCTTGTATGCGCCACAGAAGTTTGGTCAGAGCACGGTCAGACCCCGCCTGCTGTGGGTCCCACCAAACTTCTGTGGCGCATACAGAGTAATGCGCCACAGAAGATTCATGGTCCAACGGCTAGTGTGGGTCCCACCAAACTTCTATGGCGCATGGCTCTGGAAGATGCGGCACAGAAGTTTGGTGGTTCTGTGGCGCATTTCTCCGGATGCGCCACTTGATAACTTTTGTGGCGCATGGTCAGGACCATGCGCCACAGAAGGTATGTCTATCTATAGCTAGTTTCCTAGTAGTGATGTGACCCACTACCCTCATAAAATTATAGGTCTGGCATACCAAGTCCTTTGGCACCCAAGGCACCACCAGGATGTTTATTGAGTGTGAGTTAACATGGCTTCCAACCCTATATTCCCCCCTTGCTGCCCAGAACATGGAACAACTCCATGGATTGAACCTAAACCCGGCACCAAGCTCCCTCTCGGCATCGCCAAGCGACTTCTCCAACTAGAGATTTCGTGGTGCTTTGGAGAAATCTAGACATTCCATTTTTTGAACCAAAAAAACTGGCGTTTTCCCAAAGGAGGTGCAAGATTAGGGCTCGTCCGTGAGTCAGATTCAATTTCCACGCATGCTACACCATGGTGCAAGGCCATTCCCGGGAGGTGGGTATTTTTCTCGTGGTGCAGGCATATACTATTTTTTTTTGAGTTACAGCCCGGTAAATGCGGTTTCTAACTGTATGTACCCTATAAGACACTCCCAATTGTTGGGGAAAACGGTTTGGGGTGCCCCATGCGGTACCTAGGATGGATGCATGCCCGAGTCCAAGATTGCACCCACCGTTGCGTTGTCGCGGCAACCGGCGGGTTTCGCCGTTTTCTTGGGCAGCACCAAACAAAATCTAAAAAAATAAAAAACGTGAAAACGGCTCTTGGAGCCCTTGCACGTGACCCACTTACCTCATAAAATCATAGACAGGGCATACCAGGTCTTTTGGCACCCAAGGCACCACCAGGATGTCTATCGAGTGTGAGTTAACATGGCTTCCAACCCTAGATTCCCCCCTCGCTGCCCAAAACATGGAACCACTTCATGGATTGAGCCCAAACCCAGCACCTAGCTCCCTCTAGGCATCCCAAGCGACTTCTCCAACTAGAGATTTCGTCGTGCTTTGGAGAAATTTCGACTTTCCATTTTCTAAATCTGAAAAACCGGCGTTTTCCCAAAAGAGGTGCAATATTAGGGCGCGCCCATGGGCCCGAGGCAATTTCCATGCATGCTACACAATAGTGCATGGCCATTCCCAGGAGGTGGATATTTATCTTCTGGTGCAGACATATAATGTATTTTTTGTGAGTTACGGCCCGGTAAACTGCAGTTTCTAACTGTATGTACCCTATAAGACACTCTCAATTATCGGGGAAAATGGTTTGGGGTGCCCCATGCAGTTCCTAGGCTGGATGCATGCTTGGGTCCAAGATTGCACCGACCGTCGCGTTGCCGCGGCCGCCGGCAGGTTTTGCCGTTTTCCTAGGCAGAAACAAACAAAATCTAAAAAAAAAACGTGAAAACGGTTCCTCGAGCCCTTGCATGTGACCCACTTCCCTCATAAAATCATAGGCAGGGCATACCAGGTATTTTGGCACCCAAGGCACCACCAGGATGTCTATCGAGTGTGAGTTAACATGGCTTTCAACCCTACATTTCCCCCATCGCTGCCTAGAACATGGAACCACTCCATGGATTGAGCCCAAACCCGACACATCAATCCCTCTCGGCATCGCAAGCGACTTCTCAAATAGAGATTTCGTTGTGCTTTGGAAAAATCTCGACTTTCCATTTCCTGAAATGGAAAAACCGGCATTTTCCCAAAGGAGGTGCAAGATTACGGTGTGTCCATGGTCCCGAGGCAATTTCCACGCATGCTAAACCATGGTGCATGGCCATTCCCGGGTGGTGGGTATTTATCTTATGGTGCAGGCATATACTGTATTTTTTGAGTTACGGTCCTGTAAATGCGGTTTCTAACTGTATATACCCTATAAGACACTCAATTTTTGAGGAAAAATGGTTAGGGGGGTGCCCCATGGGGTACCTAGGCTGTATGCATGCCTGGGTCCAAGATTGAACCGACCGTCGCATTGCCGCGGATGCTGGCGGTTTTCGCCGTTTTGTTGGGAGCACCAAAGAAAATCTAAAAAAATATGAAAACGGCTCCTGGAGCCCTTTCATGTGACCCACTGCCCTCATAAAATTATAGGTATGGCATACCAAGTCCTTTGGCACCCAAGGCACCACCAGGATGTTTATTGAGTGTGAGTTAACATGGCTTCCAACCATAGATTCTCCCCTTGCTACCCAGAACATGGAACCACTCCATGGATTGAACCTAAACTCGACACCAAGCCCCCTCTCGGCATCGCAAGCGACTTATCCAACTAGAGATTTCGTGGTGCTTTGGAGAAATCTCGACTTTCCATTTTTTGAACCCAAAAAACTGGCGTTTTCCCAAAGGAGGTGCAAGATTAGGGCGCGCCCATGAGCCAGATTCAATTTCCACACATGCTACACCATGGTGCAAGGCCATTCCCGGGAGTTGGGTATTTATCTCGTGGTGCAGGCATATACTATATTTTTTTCAGATACGGCCTGGTAAATGCGGTTTCTAACTGTATGTACCCTATGAGACACTCTCAATTTTCAGGGAAAATGGTTTGGGGTGCCCCATGGGGTACCTAGGATGGATTCATGCCTGGGTCTAAGATTGCACCGATCATCGCGTTGCCACGGCCGCTGGTGGGTTTCGTCGTTTTCTTGGGCAGCAACAAACAAAATAAAAAAACATGAAAACGGCTCTTGGAGCCCTTTCATGTGACCATCTGCCCTCATAAAATCATAGGCAGGGCATACCAGGTCCTTTGGCACCTAGGGTGCCACTAGGATTTCTATTGATTGTGAGTTAACATGGCTTCCAACCCTAGATTCCCCCCTCGCTGCCCAGGACATGGAAACACTCCATGGATTGAGCCCAAACCCGACAACAAGCTCTCTCTCGGCATCGCAATCTGATGGGGATATGCCTACCGGGGTATACCCAGCAGGACGTTTCCGACTGGCCTAGGATCTGGCGAGTGGGCCTGCAAGACGGTGACTGGATCAAGGCCTAGCGTGGATCCAAGCGACTGGAAGCTGAAGGCCCAGGAGAGTAGATAGGCCCAGTCGGATTAGGTTAAACGAGTACCGAAGCCTTAACTGATTCGGTTGAGATATGTAAACCCTAGGGGGAGGTGAGCCTATATAAACCTCCCTACGGGGCGTGTAGAGGCACGTTCCATCATACACCCAAGCGACTCGCCGCCTAGCCGTCGAGCTCGCCCCATTGTACCTCCACGATAATACGATCTAGCAGGAGTAGGTCTTTACCCTCCGGGGGGCCGAACCTGGGTAAAACCCTCTGTCTCCGCCCTCATCTCGCACCGCAGATGGCTGGCCGCCCTTGCCCTTCGTTCTACTACTCGCTGCCGATTGCAGCATCTGCCGTGACCATTCCCACGACAGTGGCGCCAACCGTGGGGCCTGGACGGTCTGGCCGGTGTTCTGCGGCGAGATCCAATCTGCCCATCAATGAGTCGGTCGCCACCGGCCGCATGATAGCGATCGGCAAGATGCTTCAGATCTTGCCGAGCAGCTACGTCCCGGCGGCGCGACCCATCACGCACAGCATGATCTTTCCAGTAGGCACGATCAGCCTCTTCGTCGGCCTCACCGATGTCATCGTCTCGGAGGACTCGGCTCGCATCCGCGAGTCGCCGCTACGCGACCGGCTCTCCGAGAGTCAGATCCTCCGAGTACAACTCAGCCCACAACGATGTGGCCGAAAACTCCGCGGCCGCAGAAGACGCGGCCCTCAACGACGACGCCGACTCGGCGACCCCGGCGTCACTCGCCGGATCCATCACCGCGGCTTCACCCGCGGGCTCCATCACCCATGTCTCCAACATAGGAGACTTCGAGGATCCTTCCATCCTTGGGATCTTCGACTTTGACTCCGGGTCGGAAAACTCCGCCGATCTCCGCGACGGGACTGGTCGCCACGCCGCAACCTACATGGCGACTGGCACCGATCCGCCGGAGGATCCCTAGGTGCCACGGCAATGGAGGTCGAGGAACTCAACCTGAAGCTAGCGGAGGCAGTCCACAAGGAGCAAGCCGAGCGCGAAAAATTTCGCCTCGAGCAGGTGACGGCGCAGGAGCTGTCGCGTTACCACGCGCAGCGAATCAGGACGCGCTTGAACCCTACCGTTCAGGGGCGCGCCCTGAACTTCGACGACGAGAACGACCCGGCCCGCGTGGCCGAGCGCGCGATCTGCGAGAACACGCCACCAGGAGGAAGCACCCGGCCCGCACCAGGGTCGACGGCGATGGGCGCCCCACCTCCACCCAACCGCACACCCCCCAGGGATCAGCCGCGGATAGTAGTCTCCTCACGGGAGCGAGACGCGAATGGCCTACCACTGTTCTCCACCCCGATGGACAACCTCGTGGTGGGCCGAGCAGCGGCTGACAACATCACGGCCACTGGCAACGGCGCCCTACAGATCCAGTACGCCAGGGCCTTGCTCGCAAAGGCCGTCGAGCAGCAAAACGCAGGCGCCGACTCGCAGGTTCGAGTGTACTCGCGTTCTTCGGGAAGCAGAGGAGCCTCAAGCGGCCGCCCATTGGCGGCAAACACCCTCAACTGCCCGCCACCAGAGCCACTGCAGCTCCAACATCGACCCGCGAACGCGGCACTCTCCACCAACGACCCTAGGCCAGCGACCAACTTCGTCGCCGCCAACGGTCAGCCCATCGACGCCCGCACCCACATCATCAACAACCAAAGCTGGCGCGCACGCCAGCCCGACGACCTGCGACACACCCTAACTAATCGCCGCGACGGCGAGCCGATGGGGTCGCTAAGCTGACTCGGGCCCAGGTGCTTCGGACCGATGATCCAAGGCCAAAAGTACCCGGCGAACTTCAAGGCGCCGAAGGAAATAGAGAAGTACGACCCTTCGTACAACCCCTCCGTGTGGCTGGATACATACCTCATGGCGATGGGGATCGCTGGCCACACCGACCTGCTAGCCGCCCGTTAGCTCCCCTTGATGATGGAGGGGACGTGCAGGCAGTGGATCAACACCCTCCCCCAGGATAGCATCGACTCCTAGGAGGAGATGCGCGACGCCTTCGTCAGGCACTTCGAGTGCTCCTACACCCGCGCCACCACCATCGAGGACCTGGAGCGATGCATCTAGGGACCCCGCGAGTCGACCCGCAACTGGGTCCAGCGGTGGCAAAAACTATGGTACAACGCGGTCGGCATCCACCCGGACACCGCGATCCATTGCTTCAAGACCTCGTTCCGCTACGAGCCCTTGGTCGCCAAGCTCAAGCGACATTCTCGCACGCTCGACAACATACTAGACCTCCTCGAGATCGCCAAACGGTACGCGGAGGAAGATCCAAACTAGGAAACCGACGACGAGTCGGGAGGCCAACGCCGCACGAGCGGCAACGACAACGGACGACGGTCCGACCTGCGCTACAGCAACACTCGCCTCACTGGCAAGCGCCGCAGTGACGGGCGAGTCGACTTCGTCGCCAACACCGGGCACGCGCAGCGCGAGCCCAAGATCTTCCACCGCGACGGGGGGCAACGCCGCGACGACGACAACTACAAGGCGAAACCAAGGTTTGACCCCGTGACCCTCCTTAACCAACCTTGTGCGTTTCACAGCAGGGAAGGGAAACCCGCCACGCACACGACCGCCGACTTCCACACTCTCAGGGAGATTGAGAAGGCACGCCGAGCGCGGGAGGACCCCGACAACAACCCGCCAAACGGTGGAAAATTCGGCAATGTGGCCGGCTCGCTCCATACCTTCACAGGCTTCAACACGAAGCGCGAGAAGAAGGTCATCTCCCGCGCCGTCGCCGTCAACGCGGTGGACCAGGTGGACGTTCCCTAGTTCCTCAACTGGTCGGAGCAGCCCATCACCTGGAGCCGCCAAGACCACTCGCCACGCATCGAGTACCCATGCCGAGTTGCCCTGGTGGTCAAGCCCAAGGTGGGCGACTACTGGCTCCCCAAGACATTGATGGATGGCGGCAGCTCCATCAACATTCTGTACCTGGACACCTTCAGGCGACTGCGACTCCCGCAGTCGATGGTCGAGACGACCTACACCACGTTCCACGGCATCGTCCCCGGTCGGAAGGCGTACCCGATCGGCAAGGTCACGCTGCCAGTCACCTTCGGCACACGAGCAAACTTCCGCACCGAGCGGATCGTCTTCGAGCTGGTACCCTTCGACAGCCCCTACCACTGGGTCCTGGGGCGCCAAGCGTTTGCCAAGTTCATGGAAGCGCCCCACTACGCGTACAACGCGATGAAGCTCCCTGGGCCGTGCGACGTCATCACCATCAACGGCGACCCCGACATGGCCGCCGAGTGCGAGGCCAAAGGAGCCGAACTCGCCGACGCCGTCATCGCGGCAGAGGCCAACCACGCCGACGAGCTCGCCAAGTACACGAGCGGGGTCAACAATGACGACCCCACCATACTCAAGAAGCCCAATTCGGAGGGCGCAAACACCTCAGCCTTCGAGGCAACGACGCACACCCGCACCGTCGAGCTGGTCCCAGGCGACTCCAGCCAGACGGTGACGATTGGGACGGGCATGAGCCAAGCCTAGGAAGGTGCGCTCATCGAGTTCCTCCGTGAGAACAGGGACATCTTCGCATGGAAGCCCTCTGACATGCCTGGTGTCCCTAGGAAATTCGCTGAGCACAAACTAAACACCGACCCCAAAGTGCGACCCATCAAGCAGTCGCTGCGGCCCTTGAATGAAGAGCGCCACCGAGCTATCGCCGAGGAGGTGCAGCGTCTACTCGCTGCAGGCTTCATTCGACCAATCAAATACTCCAAGTGGCTGGCAAACCCAGTCCTGGTCGAGAAGAAGAATGGGACCTGGAGGATGTGTATCGACTACACAAACTTAAACAGCGCCTGCCTGAAGGAGCAGTTCGTCCTCCCGCGGATCGACCAAATAATCGACTCCACCGCGGGCTCGAAGTCGCTGTGTTTCCTCGATGCCTACTCTGGGTACAACCAGATCAAAATGGCTGTCGAGGACGAGGAGAAAACGGCGTTCATCACGCCATTCGGAGCCTTCTGCTACACCGCCATGACCTTCGGCCTCAAGAACGTCGGGGCGACCTACCAGCGGTGCATGCAGGAGTGCCTCGCGAGCCAAATTGGCCGCAATATCCACGTCTACATCGACGACGTGGTCGTGAAGTCCGCTCGCCAGGGCGATCTACTCGCCGACCAGGCGGAAACATTCGCTAACCTGCGGAAATACAAGATAAAGCTCAACCCAGGCAAATGCACCTTCAGTGTACCAGCAGGGCAACTACTGGGGTACGTCATCTCCAAGCGCGGAATCGAGGCAAACCCCACCAAAATCGACATGATCGCCCGACTCGGCAAACCCGAGTGCCTACGCGACGTCCAGAAGCTGGCCGGGCAAGTCGCGGCTATCAGCCGCTTCATCCCCCGACTGGGCGAAAAGGCAATGCCCCTATACCGCCTGATGCGAAAGAACCCCACCTTCCAGTGGGACAAGGAGGCGGACGACGCACTCCGCGACCTCAAGAAGGTGCTACTTGCAGCACCACTACTCGCCGCCCCTGTCGACAAAGAACCCATGCTGGTCTACGTCGCGGCTTCCGAGCGCGTCGTCAGCACCGTCATGGTCGTCGAGCGGCCGGAGGAAGGAAAGGAGCGCCCGGTACAGCGACCGGTGTACTACATCAGCGAAGTCCTCACCGAGTCGCCCCAGCGATACCTGCAGTACCAGAAACTGGTATACGCGGTCTTTAGAGCACAACGGCGCCTGCCGCACTACTTCCAGGAGCACCCGATCACGGTCGTCTCCTCAGCACCGTTGTAGGACATCATCCGCAACTGTGAGGCGACCGGGCGAGTCGCCAAGTGGGCCGTCGAAATCGGCGTCCACAACATCAAATATGAGCCACGAAAAGCAATCAAGTCGCAGGCTCTAGCGGACTTCATCGCCGACTGGGAAGAGGCCCAGCAGCCAGAAAAGCTGCCCTACCTCCACTACTGGAGCCTGCACTTCGACGGCTCCAAGAATGCGGACGGCGCAGGAGCAGGGATCGTGTTGACTTCACCGAAGGGCGACAAGCTCCACTACGTCCTCTGCCTCGACTTCACCCCCTGCACCAATAACATGGACGAGTACGAGGCGCTACTCCACGGCATGCGAGCTGCCAAGGAGATGAACGTCAACCGCCTACGTTGCTACGGAGACTCCGACCTCATCGCTGGACAAGTCGCTGGCACTTGCGACGCCGTCTCTCCCACCATGGCGGCATACCGCCAAGCAGTAGACAAGCTGGGGGACACTTCGCAGGCTACTCCGTCGAGTAGATCCACAAGCGGAAGAACGAGGAGGCCGACACACTCTCTCGCATCGGATCGGCTCGACTCGCACCACCCGCCGGCGTCTTCCTCGACACGATCACCAAGCCATCAGTCTCTCCCCCAAGGGAGATCGACATCGGAGTCCCGCTGCAACCAGAGGCAGCCCTAGTCGCACTCATCGCCGAGCCCAACGACTGGACCAAGCCGTACATCGCCTACCTGGAGGCTGGCACCTTGCCGGCAGACGAGACAGACGCCCGGATGATTGCACGCTGATGCAAATCCTTCACCATCATCGACGGCGAGCTCCACAGGCGCAGCATGACCGGCGTGTTCCAACGCTGCGTCCAACCGGTCGAAGGACGCAAGATCCTCCACGACATCCACTCCGGCGACTGCGGCCACCATGCCGGCGCCCGCTCTCTGGTCGCCAAGGCTATGCGGCACGGCTTCTACTGGCCCACCGCACACGTCGACGCCATCGACATTGTCCAGCGGTGCGCCGGGTGCCAGAAATACGCCAACCAGACACACGTGCCGAGCTCAGCGCTCAAGACAATCCCCATCACCTGGCCATTCGCCGTGTGGGGTATGGACATGGTAGGCCCCTTCAAAAAGGCCCCCTCTGGCTTCACCCACCTCCTGGTCGCGGTCGACAAATTCACAAAGTGGGTGGAGGCCAAGCCAGTCCGGAAATGCGACGGGAAGACCGCCACCAAATTCCTACGCGAGCTCATATATCGCTACGGGTTCCCAAATAGCATCATCACAGACAACGGCACCAACTTCGCCAAAGGGGCCATGGCCGAGTTCTGTGAGGAACACCACATCCGGCTAGACCTGGCGTCAGTCGCCCACCCGGAGTCCAACGGCCAGGCGGAACGGGCCAACCAGAGCATCCTCCATGGCCTGAAGCCGCGGCTCCAACTACCACTCGAGCGCATCGCCGGGTGCTGGGTCGAGGAGCTACCCTCCGTCATCTGGGGCATCCGCACCTCGGTCAACAGGTTGACAGGGTTCACCCCCTTCTTCATGGTGTATGGTGCCAAGGCAGTCATGCCCACCGACCTCGAGCACGACTCGCCAAGGGTCGTCCACTACACGGAGGCTGCGAACGAACTCGCTCGATAGGATGGAGTCGATCAACTCGACGAGGCACGCGACCTAGCTTGCTCACGCACCGCCATCTACCAGCAAGGACTCCGTCGCTACCACAGCCGACAGGTGAAAACTCGCACCTTCCAAGAAGGCGACCTGGTGCTGCGCCTCATCCAGGACAAGAAGGGCATGCACAAGCTTTCCCCCCCATGGGAGGGACCATTGGCGAGTACTCGGCAACGACGCCTACTACCTCATCGACATCCGTGGGGACGGCAAAATCGACGTCAAGCGACCATGGAATGTAAACCTCCTATGGAAGTTCTACTCCTAGAACCCCACATATGTACCCTCCAGTCGCTATGAAATAAAAAGAATTGGTTACCGCAAATTGCGTCTACTCTCCGTGTCTTGTGCCACTCGCACTCGTAGTAACAACATCAAGCTAACTGCAGAAGTCAACCTCTGGTACAGCGATCGGCACGGCCAAATAGTGCGCTACAAGGGCACTGGGTCACCCCAGGTCTTGTAACGTCCATGAAAAACACCTACCCGGAGCCCCATTGGAGTCGCCTAGCTCGACTGGCTCGACGAGCCAAGACAACTGCCTTCGCTTCTCACAGCGACCATGATCCTCCGCATCCTCGACATAGCGACTCGAACGGCCAAGTACCACGCTCGGGGACTGATGACCAGTTCAACACGAGCGGCTAGGGAAAACGCCACGTATGAGAGCATGCCCAGGACTCGCCATGCGACTGACCCAACGGGCCAGGCAAGAGTGATGCGCTTACTCTGACGCGCCCAATCCTCACCCACCCTAGAGTAGCGACTAGAACAACCAAGTACCACGCTCGGGGACTCGGCTACCTGACCCCGTTCGCGCAAGGGAAAATGGTGAAGTACAGAGCACTCATGGGAGTCGCCCTGCAACTGGCTTTCCGAGCTCGGGCGAGTCGACAACAATGACAAAACATTAAAAATCACAAACACATAATAAACGAGGTAAACCCCATAAAAAGGGCGGACGCGCTCGGGGACTCGTTCAACCCTCAATCACAAACACACAACAATTCACAAAATACCACGATATTTCATTATAGCATATCACAAAGGTCACAAAATACAAAGTATGCCCAACGGTAGCACTGCTACTAACGCCCCAAGGGCACAATGTCTCATTCCGCAGGCTTCGACGACGACTCGCCGCCACCCTTGCGGTTGCGAATGAAGGGAGTATACGGGTTCGATGGGTACGTCGTCAACTCACCCGCCATCGCCGCACAGAAGGGCTGCTTGATCTTGAAGTCCCGGTGCTGTGGCTCGGGGTCGTTGGGTGCGACGACCGTCTCCTGATAAGGAAGGAGGTCGCCCATCGCCCAGACGCGCTCGGAGTACACCGCGGCGCGGTCCGTCAGCTTCAACACCTCGGTGATCTCCACCGAGCCAGTCGACGACGAGTAGCCACTCGTCACGTCGTCCAAGTCGAAATCTTCCGGGAAGTGGGCGAGCCCAAGGCTCAGCGCCGTCGCCGCCCCGCGCCGGAACTCCGACCGCGTCATGAACTCGACGACCGACGGCGCCTTCTCCAAGTATCGCCACACCTCGACGAGGTCGCTGGGAATCACTTCCGTGGGCGACATCTCCTGAAGATATGCCCGTATACATGTCGCCGACAACGTGGCCGAGTCGACCAGCGTGGCTACACATTGCTATGCGTCGAACGAGCTCGCCTCTTCCGCGCTATCGATGATCCGACCTACGGACAGAAGATGACAGTGAGTACATCGAAGATTACACAAGGCATATGCAACAGACAGAAGCAGGCACACTCACCAATCAAGGGACGGGAGAGATCCGTGATGAAGCTCTGAAGAGAGGTGTAGTCATCCTGAAGCCCAGCAACAAGGGCGTCAGAAACCTTACGCTCCTCAGCGGCGGCTGTAACAGCAGCCTTGGCTCGCCCATCTGCCGAACTCGCCTCCTCCTTCGCTTCCTTCAGCTCGCGCTCGAGGTCGGCGATCCGCTTGTCAGCCGAGCTCAACGCTGATTGAGCTGCCATCAGGTCACTCGCTGGAACAAGGCCCTGGCGGACCTCCTCTGCCTTCGCAGCGATCGCCTGGAGCCCCTTGTTCGCCTCTTGGACGGTGGCCAGTTCCTTCTCCGCGCGACGTTTCGCAGCAAGCCGCTCGGCTGACTCATGCTGCAAACCCTCCACACAATTCAAACAGTTAACAGTAGCGGAATCCTAAGTGCCCACCCGCTGAAATTCAGCGAGTGGACACTCGGGGACTGGCAATCAAAATCCTAAGTGCCCACCCGCTGAAATTCAGCGAGTGGACACTCGGTGACTGGCAATCCAAAATCCTAAGTGCCCACCCGCTGAAATTCAGCGAGTGGACACTCGGGGACTGGCAATCAAAAATCCTAAGTGCCCACCCGCTGAAATTCAGCGAGTGCGCACTCGGGGACTGGATGCGAGAAGTAAAAACAAGACACTAAAAGAATCCGACCGCTGCAATTCAGCGGCCCGATCCTCGGGGACTAGACATACATGGATGGCTGCGCCAAGCATACCATGAAGATGTATCGCGTCCACGGACGCGAGAAGAGCCGAAGTGTGCCCTCGACGTTGCTCGACCTCCGTCTCGGCGACCCTAGGTGCACGGCTCGAGGGCGTGGTACCACTCGCCGTAGCCGCTTTGGCCATGAATCGCGGGAAGGTTACGATGGACGCGCCGGCACCAAAGGAGGCCAGCTCGGCTGCCCCAGGCGAGGTTGCACCCTCCTTGGTCATCAAGGCCGCCTCCGCCACGGGATCACTTGGAGCAATCGTTGTGTCGTCAGACACCGTGACGACTTCGTTGCCCTTGGCCTTCTTGGCACTATCCGCAGGGGCGACGACCTCGTCCGCCTTCCTCTTCCGAGAGGGGTCCTCCTCGGCGACGACTGGCGGCACCTTGGCCATGGACGGGTGGCCTATCTTCTTAGCTCCAGTCCTACAAATTGGTCACATGAGTAATGTGGTCTGAGTACAATGAAAAACAAAGACAGGTGAATAGAACTCACTTGGCGACTGGCAGAAATCGCAGCCCCGTGCGGATGCCGGCCGGCTTCTCTAGTTCGGGGCCTAGTTTGCGACTGAGATCCATCTCCAGGATATAATGCGCCCAAGTCATGGACGGCTTCTTCGTTGTCGAGGCCGCGACAGGAGCCTCCGAAACATTTTCGGCGGGAGCCTCCCTGCAAGGTGAAGCCGCCGCGACCGGAGCGGCCCCCAACCCTGAGACTGGGGCGAATGGCGGAGGCATCGAGGCCAGAGGCACCTCACTCAGGACGGCGGCGACGTCCGGCGTGGCCACCGTCGGTGGCATTTCTTCCTTGGCCAGGCTGGTGGCATCGGAGCTGCTCGCCGAGTGAGGCAGAGATGCATGTCTCGCCGACTTCATTTTCCTCTTCGGAGGGGCCTTCACCTCCTTCTTCTTCAATGGAGTGGCCTGGCGACGCGAGGTGGTTTGCGAAGTTCGTCGTCGTCATCGTCGTGACGTTCGAGGCTCTTACTCGCATCGAGTTCGTGCTAACGCTGCCCGCGAGTTTCGCGAACCAGCGGGGCGACCTCTTCCTCGGACTCGCCGTCGTCATCGCTCCCATCGCTCTCGATGTCGCCTTTGGCAGGAGGCGACTCGCCCCCGTCCCGGACGGACGAGCTCGAGTTCTCGTCGTCTGCGGGCGAAAGCCACCCTTCCACCACTTGAAATAACTACAATGAACATAAAACAGTATCAGTACGACCGCGACTGCATTAACTGCGACTGCGAAGGACAAAAAGTGACTTTCCATCGGGGCTGGGTGCTTCGCGGTGTAGGGGCGACACTGGCCTTCGCGTCCAGGTACACCGCCTGGGTGATCTTCTTCAGTGCTGGAATATAATCCTCGAGCTTCCACTCGGCGAGGCAGGATTTCGTCGAGTCCTCCCGGCCCGTGTACTGGTACATATAATGGTCACGTCGGGCCAGGGGAACGAGCCGCCGCCCGAGCCAGCAGTTGTATAAGTTAATGGTCTGAAGACCCTTCTTCTTTAGACCGCGGATGGTTTGAAGCATCTCGTCCACGACCATCCGCTGGTCTATGGGGAGCTTGCCGACTTGGAGTCGGCGCGGCTCGGGTCGGTCGGTGGAGTATCGTGGGATCGCCACCTCGCCCTCCGGAGTCGCCTCGGTGACGTAGAACCAAGACTTCTTCCACTCGCTCGCCGCCTTGGCGGGCAGCATCAGATCGAAGAATGAATCCTTCGACTTCAATTGGAATGTCAGGCCGCCCGCGGCATGCATTGGGCCGCCTGCTTCTTCGCGACTAATACTCCCGTGGAACAGATCTTGCCATAGGGGGAAGTAGGGCCGGTAGCCCAGGTAGCACTCGCAGAACGCCACGAAGATGGCGAGCTGCTCGATGCTGTGCGGGCCCAGGTCCGACGGCTGGATCCCGTAGAAGGCGTAGAAGCGCCGGAAGAAAAGAGATGTAGGGAATCCCAGCCCCCGTTCCAGGTGGCTGGTGAAGCAGACGAACTCTCCCTCGCGTGGGTCCGGAGTCACCTCTCCGGCCGCGGGGATGCGCCAGCTACAGGCGCGCAGGATCCCGGCTTCCTCGAAGGACGCCAGGAGCGCTCTCGTACATTTGGACCTGCCCCATGGTTCGGTGGAGGGGGCCATTGGCGAAAAGGTTTGAGGAGGTCGGAAGATTTGGGATCGGTTGGATCACGATGCGGAGGAGAACGGAGGTGCGCGCAATCGGAGGAAATGACGAGGGGGTGGTTTTCTGATCGCCTACCATTCCCTTTATATAGCGGTTGTTACCCGCCAAATCAGGAAGCCGTTACTACACGGTGATTACGCCAAAAGTTACCGTTGGATTATCCCAACGGCTAGTTTTGACCTTGTTTGACGGTCCAACTTCAGCCACTCGGCTCGCCGACCGGATCGCTACAACAGTGACTGAGTATTTCGCCGACTCGACTCGCCAAAGCTGCAACCAGAATGACTAGTTTCCTCCTTTACTTAGGAGCCCGCCACCGATTCGACTAGATGTCTGCTTTGAAGCTGTATGCTCCGACTGCCAGCAACCACCTGCGCCCAATCGACGACGGCCTCGGGGACTACTGATGGGGATATGCCTACCGGGGTATACCCAGCAGGACGTTTCCGACTGGCCTAGGATCTGGCGAGTGGGCCTGCAAGACGGCGACTGGATCAAGGCCTGGCGTGGATCCAAGCGACTGGAAGCTGAAGGCCCAGGAGAGTAGATAGGCCCAGTCGGATTAGATTAAATGAGTACTGAAGCCTTAACTAATTCGGGAGATATGTAAACCCTAGGGGGAGGTGAGCCTATATAAAACTCCCTACAGGGCGTGTAGAGGCACGTTCCATCATACACCCAAGCGACTCGCCGCCTAGCCGTCGAGCTCGCCCCATTGTACCTCCACCATAATACGATCTAGCAGGAGTAGGTCTTTACCCTCCGGGGGGCCGAACCTGGGTAAAACCCTGTGTCTCCGCCCTCATCTCGCACCGCAGATGGCTAGCCGCCCTTGCCCTTCTTTATACTACTCGCTGCCAATTGCAACATCTGCCGTGACCATTCCCACGACACAAGCGACTTCTCCAACTAGAGATTTCATGGTGCTTTGGAGAAATCTCGACTTTCCATTTTCTAAACCCGAAAAACTGGCGTTTTCCCAAAGGAGGTGCAAGATTAGGGCGTTCCCATGGGCCCGAGGAAATTTCCATGCATGCTACACCTTGGTGCATGGCCATTCCCGGGAGGTGGGTATTCATCTCGTGGTGCAGGCATATACTGTATTTTTTTGAGTTACGGCCCGGTAAATGCGGTTGCTAACTGTATGTACCCAATAAGACACTCTCAATTTTTGGGGAAAATGGTTTGGGGTGCCCCATGGATACCTAGGATGGATGCATACTTGGGTCCAAGATTGCACTGGCCGTCACGTTGCTGTGACCGCCGGTGGGTTTCGTCGTTTTCTTTGGCAGCACCAAGAAAAATCTAAAAAAATAAAAAAAACGTGAAAACGGCTCCTGGAGCCGTTATATGTGACCCACTTCCCTCATAAAATTATAGGCATGGCATACCAGGTCCGTTGGCACCCAAGGCATCACTAAGATTTCTATCGAGTGTCAGTTAACATGGCTTCCAACCCTAGATTCCCCCTCGCTGCCCAGAACATGGAACCCCTCCATGGATTGAGACCAAACCCGGCACCTAGCTCCCTCTCGGCATCACAAGCGAATTCCCCAACTAGATATTTCGTGGTGCTTTGGAAAAATCTCGACTTTCCATTTTCTGAACCCGACAAACCGGTGTTTTCCCAAAGGAGGTGGAAGATTAGGGCGCGCCCATGGGCCCGAGACAATTTCCACGCATGCAACACCATGATGCATGGCCATTCCCGGAAGGTGGGTATTTATCTCGTGGTGCAGGCATATACTGTATTTTTTTTTGAGTTACGGCCCGGTAAATGCGGTTTCTAACTGTACGTTCTCTATAAGACGCTCTCAATTTTTGGTGAAAATTGTTTGGGGTTCCCCATGGGGTACCTAGGATGGATGCATGCTTGGGTCAAAGATTGCACCGACCATTGCATTGCCGCGGCCGCCGGTGAGTTTCTCCGTTTTCTTGGGAAACACCAAACAAAATCTAAAAAAACAAAAAAAACGTCAAAACGGCTCCTGGAGCCCTTGCATGTGACCCACTGCCTTCATAAAATCATAGGAACGGCATACCAGGTCCTTTGGCACCCAAGGAACCACCAGGATGTCTATCGAGTGTGAGTTAACATGGCTTCCACCCCCCCCCATCGCTGCCCAAAACATGGAACCACTCCATGGATTGATCCCAAACCCGGCACCTAGCTCCCTCTCAGCATCGCAAGCGACTTATCTATCTAGATATATCGTGGTGCCTTGGATAAATATCGACATTCCATTTTCCAAACCTGAAAAACCGGCGTTTTCCCAAAGGAGGTGCAACAGAGCGTGCCCATGGGCCCGAGGCAATTTCCACGCATGCCACACCATGGTGCATGGCCATTCCCGGGAGGTGGGTATATATCTCGTGGTGTAGGCATATATTGTATTTTTTAAGTTACGGCCCGGTAAATGCGGTTTCTAACTGTATTTACCCTATAAGACACTCTCATTTTTCGAGAAAAATGGTCTAGGGTGCCCCATCGGGTCCCTAGGCTGGATGCATGCATGCGTCAAAGATTACACCGACCGTCGCGTTGTCGTGGCTGCCGGCGGGTTTCACCATTTTATTTGGATGGACCAAACAAAATATAAAAAATATATAAAAAACATGAAAACGGCTCCTGGAGCCCTTGCATGTGACCCACACCCCTCTAAAATCATAGGCATGGCATACTAGGTCATTTGGCACCCAAGGAACCACCAGTATGTCTATCGAGTATGAGTTAACATGGCTTCCAACCCTAGATTCCCCCCTCGCTGCCTAGAACATGGAACCACTCCATGGATTGAGCCCAAACCCGACAACTAGCTCCCTCTCAGCATTGCTTTGGAGAAATCTCGACTTTCCATTTTGAACCCGAAAAACCGGCATTTTCCCAAAGGAGGTGCAAGATTAGGGCGCGCCCATGGGCCCGAGGCAATTTCCACGCATGCTACACCATGGTGCATGGCCATTCCTGGGAGGTGGGTATTTATCTCGTGGTGCAGGCATATACTGTATTTTTTGATTAACGGCCCGGTAAATGCGGTTTCTAACTGTATGTACCATATAAGACACTCAATTTTCGGGAAAAATGGTTTGGGTGCCCCATGAGGTACCTAGGCTGGATGCATCCTTGGGTCCAAGATTGCACCGATCGTCGCGTTGTCGCGGCCGTCGGTGGGTTTCGTCGTTTTCTTGGGAGCACCAAACAAAAACTAAAAAAATAAAAAAATGTGAAAATGGCTCTTGGAGCCCTTGCATGTGACCAACTTCCCTTGTAAAATCATAGGCAGGGCATACCAGGTCCGTTGGCACCCAAGGCACCACCAGGATGTCTATCGAGTGTCAGTTAACATGGCTTCCAACCCTAGATTCCCCCCTCGCTGCCTAGAACATGGAACCACTCCATGGATTGAACCCAAACCCGACACCTAGCTTCCTCTCGGCATCGCAAGCAACTTCTCCAACTAGATATTTCGTGGTGCTTTGGAGAAATCTCGACTTTCCATTTTCTGAACCCGAAAAACCGGCGTTTTCCGAAAGAAGGTGCAAGATTAGGGCATGTCCATGGGCCCGAGGCAATTTCCACGAATGCTACACCATGGTGCATGGCCATTCCCATGAAGTTGGTATTTATCTCGTGGTGTAGTTATATACTGTATTTTTTGAGTTACGGCCTGGTAAATGCGGTGTCTAACTATATGTACCATATAGGACACTCTCAATTTTCAGGGAAAATGGTTTGGGGTGCCCCATGGGGTACCTAGGCTGGATGCATGCTTGGGTCCAAGATTGCACCGACCATCACGTTGCCGCGGCCGCCGGTGGGTTTCGTCGTTTTCTTGGGCAGCACCAAACAAAATCTAAAAAAATAAAAAAACGTGAAAATGGCTCCTAGAGCAGGGATTGAACCCAAACCCGACATCTAGCTCCCTCTCGGCATCGCAAGCGACTTCCCCAACTAGATATTTCGTGGTGCTTTGGAGAAATCTCGACTTTCCATTTTCTGAACCCAAAAAACTAGCGTTTTCCCAAAGGAGGTGCAAGATTAGGGCGCGCCCATGGGCCCAAGGAAATTTCCACGCGTGCTACACCATGGTGCATCGCCATTCCTGGGAGGTGGGTATTTATCTCGTGTTGTAGTCATATACTGTATTTTTTGAGTTACGGCCCGGTAAATGCAGTTTCTAACTGTATGTAACATATAAGACACTCTCAATTTTCGGGGAAAATGGTTTGGGGTGTCCCATGGGGTACTTAGGCTGGATGCATGCTTGGGTCCAAGATTGCACCGACCGTCGCGTTGCCGCGGACGCCGGTGGGTTTCATCGTTTTCTTGGGCAGCACCAAACAAAATCTAAAAAAACAAAAAAAAAACGTGAAAACGGCTCCTAGAGCCCTTGCATGTGACCCACTTCCCTCATAAAATCATAGGCATGGCATACCAGGTCCGTTGGCACCCAACGCACCACCAGGATGTCTATCGAGTGTCAGTTAACATGGCCTCAAACCCTAGATTTCACCCTCGCAGCCCAGAACATGGAACCACTACATGGATTGAGCCCAAACCCGGGATAGATCCCTCTCGGCATCGCAAGCGACTTCTCCAACTAGATATTTTGTGGATCTTTGCAGAAATCTCGTCTTTCCATTTTTTGAACCCGAAAAACTGGCGTTTTCCCAAAGGAGGTGCAAGATTAGGGAGCGCCCATGGGACCGAGGAAATTTCCACGCATGCTACACCATGGTACATGGCCATTCCTGGGAGGTGGGTATTTATCTTGTGGTGCAGGCATATACTGTATTTTTTTGAGTTACGGCCCAGTAAATGCGGTTTCTAATTGTATGTACCCTATAAGACACTCTCAATTTTCGGGGAAAATGGTTTGGGATTCCCCATGGGGTACCTAGGCTGGATGCATGCTTGGGTACGAGATTGCACCAACCATCGTGTTGCCGAGGCCGCCGGTGGGTTTCGCTGTTTTCTTGTACAGCACCAAACAAAATCTAAAAAAAACATAAAAATGACTCCTGGAGCCCTTGCATGTGACCCACTTCACTCATAAAATCATAGGCAGGGCATTCCAGGTCCGTTGGCACCCAAGGCACCACCAGGATGTCTATCGAGTGTCAGTTAACATGGCTTCCAACCTTAGATACCCCCTCCCTGCCCAGAACATGGAACCACTCCATGGATTGAGCCCAAATCCGGCACCTTGATCCCTATCGGCATCGCAAGCGACTTCTCCAACTAGATATTTCGTGGTGCTTTGGATAAATATCGACTTTCCATTTTCTAAACCCGAAAAAGCGGTGTTTTCCCAAAGGAGGTGCAAGATTAAGACGCGCCCATGGGCCCGAGCCAATTTCCACGCATGCTACACCATGGTGCATAGCCATTCCTGGGAGGTGGGTATTTATCTGGTGGTCCAGGCATATACTGTATTTTTTTGAGTTATGGCCCGATAAATGTGGTTTCTAACTGTATGTACCCTATAAGATACTCTCAATTTTCGGGGAAAATGGTTTGGGTGCACCATGGGGTACCTAGGCTGGATGCATGCCTGGGTCCAAGATTGCACCGACTGTCGCGTTGTCGCGGCCGCTGGTGGGTATCGTCGTTTTCTTGGGCAGCACCAAACAAAATCTAAAAAAATAAAAAAAACATCAAAACGGATCCTGGAGCCCATGCATGTGACCTACTTCGCTCATAAAATCATAGGTAGGGCATACCAGGTCCGTTGGCACCCAAGGCACCACCAGGATGTCTATAGAGTGTCAGTTAACATGGCTTCCAACCCTAGATTCCCCCCTCGCTGCCCAGAACATGGAACCACTTCCTGGATTAAGCCCAAACCAGGCACCTATCTCCCTCTCGGCATCGCAAGCGACTTCTCCAACTAGATATTTCGTGGTGCCTTGGAGAAATATCGACTTTCCATTTTCTGAACCCAAAAAACCGGCGTTTTCCCAAAGGAGGTGCAAGATTATGGAGCGCCAATGGGCCCGAGGCAATTTCCACGCATGCTACACCATGGTGCATGGACATTCCCGGGAGGTGGCTATTTATCTCGTGGTGCAGGCATATACTGTATTTTTTAGTTACAACCCGGTAAATGCGGTTTCCAACTGTATGTACCCTATAAGACACTCTCAATTTTTGGTGAAAAATGGTCTGGGGTGCCCCATGGGGTACCTAGGATGGATGCATGCCTGGGTCCAAGATTGCACCGACCGTCACGTTGCCGTGGCTGCCAGCAGGTTTTGCCGTTTTCTTGGGCAGCACTAAACAAAATCTAAAAAAATGTGAAAACGGCTCCTAGATCTCTTGCATGTGACCCACTGCCCTCATAAAACCATAGGCAGGGCATACCAGGTCCTTTGGCACCCATGGCACCACCAGGATGTCTATCGAGTGTGAGTTAACATGGCTTCCAACCCTAGATTCCCCCCTCGCTGTGTAGAACATGGAACCACTCCATGGATTGAGCCCAAACCCGGCACCTAGCTCACTCTCAGCATTGCAAGAGACTTCTCCAAATAGAGATTTCGTGGTGCTTTGGAGAATATCGACTTTCCATTTTCTAAACCCGAAAAACCAGCGTTTTTTCAAAGGAGGTGCAAGATTAGGATGCGCCGATGGGCCTGAGGAAATTTCCATGCATGCTACACCATGGTGCATGGCCATTCCCAGGAGGTGGGTATTTATCTCGTAGTGCAGGCATATACTATATTTTTTGAGTTACGGGCCAGTAAATGTGGTTTCTAACTGTATGTATCCTATTAGACACTCTCAAGTTTCAGGAAAAAATGGTCTGGGGTGCCCCATGGGGTACCAAGGCCGGATGCATGCCTGCATCCAAGATTGTACCGACTGTCGCGTTGCCGTGGCCGCCGGCGGGTTTCGCTGTTTTCTTCAACAAGATCAAACAAAATCTTAAAAAACAATAAAAATAAAACGTGAAAACGGCTCCAAGAGCCCTTGCATATGACCCGCTTCCCTCATAAAATCATAGGCCAGGCATACCAGGTCCTTTGGCACCCAAGCACCACAAGGATGTCTATCGAGTGTGAGTTAACATGGCTATCAACCCTAGATTCCCCCCTTGCTTCCCAGAACATGGAACCACTCCATGGATGGAGTCCAAACCCATCAGCTAGCTCCCTCTCGGCATCACAGGCGACTTCTCCAACTAGAGATTTCATGGTACTTTGGAGAAATCTCGACTTTCCTTTTTCTAAACCCAAAAAACTAGCGTTTTCCCAAAGGAGGTGCAAGATTCGGGCTCGCCCATGGGCCCGGGGCAATTTCCACGCATGCTACCCCATGGTACATGGCCATTCCTGGGAGGTCGGTATTTATGTCGTGGTGCAGGCATATACTTTACTTTTTTTGAGTTACGGCCCGGTAAATGCGGTTTCTA
Source organism: Avena sativa (assembly GCA_916181665.1). Classification (NCBI taxonomy): domain Eukaryota; kingdom Viridiplantae; phylum Streptophyta; class Magnoliopsida; order Poales; family Poaceae; genus Avena; species Avena sativa. The sequence continues at coordinate 311,226,994 of OV702295.1, read as the reverse complement.
ACAGTATGTACCCTATAAGACACTCCATTTTCGGGGAAAAATGATTTGGGGTGCCCCATGGGGTACCTAGGCTGGATGCATTCCTGGTTCCAAGATTGCACCGACAGTCGCATTCTCGTGGCCGCCGGCAGGTTTTGCCGTTTTCTTGGGTAGCACGAAAACAAATCTAAAAAAAAATAAAATAAACGTGAAAACGGCTCCTGGAGCCCTTGCATGACACTGACTGCCCTCATAAAATCATAGGCAGGGCATACCAGGTCCTTTGGCACCCAAGGCACCACCAGGATGTTTATCGAGTGTGAGTTAACATGGCTTCCAACCCTAGATCCCCCCCCCTCGCTGCCCAGAATATGGAACCACTCCATGGATTGAGCCCAAACCCGGCACCTAGCTCCCTCTCAGCATCGCAAGTGACTTATCCAACTGGAGATTTCGTGGTGCTTTGGAGAAATCTCGACTTTCCATTTTGTGATCCCGAAAAACCGGCATTTTCCCAAAGGAGGTTGAAGATTAGGGTGCGCCCATGGGCCCGAGGCAATTTCCACACATGCTACACCAAGGTGCACGGACATTCCCGGGAGGTGGGTATTTATCTTGTGGTGCAGGCATATACTGTATTTTTTTGAGTTACGTCCCGATAAATGCGGTTTCTAACTGTATGTACCCTATAAGACACTCTCAATTTTTGAGGAAAAATGGTTTGGGATGCCCCATGGGGTACCTAGGCTGGATGCATGTCTGGGTCCAAGATTGCACCGACCATCATATTGCCGCGGCCGCCGGCGGGTTTTGCCATTTTCTTGGGCAGGACCAAACAAAATCTAAAAAATAAATAAAAGGTGAAAACGGCTCCTCGAGCCCTTGCATGTGACCCACTGCCCTCATAAAATCATAGGCAGGGCATACCAGGTCCTATGGCACCCAAGGCACCACCAGGATGTCTATCGAGTGTGATTTAACATGGCTTCCAAGCCTAGAATCCTCCCTTCGCTGCCTAGAACAGGGGAACACTCCATGGATTGAGCCCAAACCCGGCACCTAGCTCCCTCTCGATAATGCAAGTGACTTCTCCAACTAGTTATTTCGTGGTGCTTTGGAGAAATCTTGACTTTCCATTTTCTGAAACCGAAAAACCGGTGTTTTCCCAAAGGAGGTGCAAGATTATTGCGCTCCCATGGGCCCGCGGCAATTTCCACGCATGCTACACCATGGTGCATGGTCATTCCCGAGAGGTGGGTATTTATCTCGTGGTGTAGGCATATACTTTATTTTTTTTTAGTTACGGCCCGATAAATGTGGTTTCTAACTGTATGTACCCTATAAGACACTCTCAATTTTCGGGGAAAAAATGATTTGCGATGCCCCATGGGGTACCTAGGCTGGATGCATGCCTGGGTCCAAGATTGCACCAACTGTCATATTGACGCGGCCGTCGGTGGGTTTCGCCGTTTTCTTGGGCAGCAACAAACAAAATCAAAAAAATAAAGAAAAGGTGAAAATGGCTCCTCGAGACCTTGCATGTGACCCACTGCCCTCATAAAATCATAGTCAGGGCATACCAGGTCTGTTGGCACCCAAGACACCACCAGGATGTCTATCGAGTGTGAGTTAACATGGCTTCCAACCCTATATTTCCCCCTCGCTGCCTAGAACATGGAACCACTCCATGGATTGAGCCCAAACCCGGCACCTAGCTCCCTCTCGGCATCGCAAGCGACTTCTCCAACTAGAGATTTCGTGGTTCTTTGGAGAAATCTCGACTTCCCATTTCCTGAACCTGAAAAACCGGAGTTTTCCCAAAGGAGGTGCAAGATTAGGGCGTGCCCATGGGCCCGAGGCAATTTCTAGGCATGCTACACCATCGTGCATGGCCATTCCCGGGAGGTGGGTATTTATCTTGTGGTGTAGGCATAATTGGTTTTTTTTGAATTACGGCCTGGTAAATGCGGTTTCTAACTGTATGTACCCTATAAGACACTCTCAATTTTCGGGGAAAAATGGTTTAGGGTGCCCCATGGGGTACCTAGGCTGGATGCATGCCTAGGTCCAAGATTGCACCGACCGTCATATTGCCGCGGCCACCGGCTGGTTTCGCCTTTTTCTTGTGCAGCACCAAACAAAATCTAAAAAATAAACAAAAGGCGAAAATGGCTACTCGAGCCCTTGCATGTGACCCACTACCCTCATGATATCATAGGCAGGGCATACCAGGTCATATGGAACCCAAGGAACCACCATCATGTCTATCGAGTGTGAGTTAAGATGGATTCCAGCCCTAGATTGCCCCCTTCGCTGCCTAGAACTTGGAACGAATCCATGGATTGAGCCCAAACCTCACACCTAGCTCCCTCTCGATATCGCAAGCGACTTCTCCAAATAGATATTTCGTGGTGCTTTGGAGAAATCTCGACTTTCCATTTTCTAAAACGGAAAACCGATGTTTTTCCAAAAGAGGTGCAAGATTATTGCATTCCCATGGGCCCGAGGAAATTTCCGCGCATGCTACACCATGGTGCATGGCCATTCCTGGAAGGTGGGTATTTATCTCGTGGTGCAGGCATATACTGTATTTTTTTTGACTTACGGCCCGGTAAATGGGGTTTCTAACTCTATGTACCCTATAAGACACTCAATTTTCGGGGAAAATGATTTGGGGTGCCCCATGGGGTACCTAGGCTGGATGTATGCCTGGGTCGAAGATTTCACCGACCGTTGCGTTGCCACAGCCGCCAGCGGGTTTCGCCATTTTAGTGGGCAGCACCAAACAAAATCTAAAAAAATAAAAAAAACGTGAAAACGGCTCCTGGAGCCCTTGCATGTGACCCACTGCCCTCATAAAATCATAGGAAGGGCATACAAGGTCTTTTGGCACCCAAGGCACCACCAGGATGTCTATCGAGTGTGAGTTAACATGGCTCCCAACCCTAGATTCCCCATCGCTGCCTAGAACATGGAACCACTCCATGGATTGAGCCAAAACCCGGCACCTATGTCCCTCTCGGCATCGCATCCGACTTCTCCAAGTAGAAATTTCATGGTGCTTTGGAGAAATCTCGACTTTCAATTTTCTGAACCCGAAAAACCGGTGTTTTCCCAAAGGAGGTGCAAGATTAGGGTGGGCTCATGGGCCCGAGTAAATTTCCACGCATGCTACACCATGGTGCATGGCCATTCCCGGGAGGTGGGTATTTATCTCGTGGTGTAGGCATATACTTTATTTGTTTTATTTACGGCCCGATAAATGTGGTTTCTAACTGTATGTACCCTATAAGACACTTTCAATTTTCGGGGAAAAATGATTTGCGATTCCCCACGGGGTACCTAGGCTGGATGCATGCCTGGGTCCAAGATTGCACCGACTGTCATATTGACGCGGCCGCCGGCGGGTTTCGCCATTTTCTTGGGCAGCACCAAACAAAATTTAAAAATAAAGAAAAGGTGAAAATGGCTCCTCGAGACCTTGCATGTGACCCACTGACTTAATAAAATCATAGGCAGGGCATACCAGGTCCTATGGCACCCAAGGCACCACCAGGATGTCTATCGAGTGTGAGTTAACATGGCTTCCAACCCTATATTCCCCCCTCCGCTCGCAACTTTTGCATACGGTCGTTTAGCGATTATTTAGATTTTCAAAATTCGAAAAGAGTAAAAATTTACGGTTAAAAGACTGTTTTTTCCTGCAGAAAAAATAGAGGGAACTTACCCGTAGCGCACCACCACCTAGTGCACTACGAGTAAGTTGGGCGGGATTCAAAATTTGAATCCCCACCCCGCCCTCCTCCCTTTTCCTTTCCCCTTTTCCCTTCCCCTTTTCCCTTTCCCTTTCCCTTCTCCTTCTTCCTTCTTCCTTCTTCCTTCTCCCTTCTCCCTTCTCCCTTCTCCTTCTTCCTTCTCCTTCTCTTTTTCCTTCTCCTCCTTCTCCTCCTTCTCCTTTTCCTTCTCCTCCTTCGCCTTCTCCTCTCCTTGAAGTGACGGAGCGACGGCATCCTCCTTCTCCTCCTCCTCGCAGTGACAACAGGCGATGGTGACGCAACGTCGGCCTCCTTCTCCTCCTCCTCGCAGTGACAACGGGCGACGGCGGCATCCTACTCCTCACCGACCTCCCTTCCTCCCTCTCTTCCTACCTTTATCCAACCACACCCTTCCTACCACCTCGACGCCGGCGAGGACTAGAGCAGCCACGGCCTCCCGCACCTCCCTGTGGTGGTAGGTCGTGGCCACGGCCATGCTCCGGCGAGGTGACACGACAGCGGCGATGCACGGACCCGATTGATTTTGCAATTCAAAATGAGGGTGCTTTTTGCATATTTTTTTGTTTTTTGAAAAACACATCTGTGGCGCACCCTGTACCCCTACCCGTGGCGCACCTGGTAGTGCGCCACACCTATCTCGAGATAACCGTAGCGCACCAGGCAGTGCGCTACGGGTAAGAGATAGCCGTACCGCGAGGCCAGTGGCGCACAGCTAGTGCGCCACGGATGTTCTTTTCAGGTGCGCCACGAATGGACATTTTCCTAGTAGTGACGTTGTCGCGGCCGCCAGCGGGTTTTGTCGTTTTCTTGGGCAGCACCAAACAATATCTAAAACAAATAAAAAATGTGAAAATGGCTCCTAGATCCCTTGCATGTGACCCACTTCCCTCATAAAATCATAGGCATGGCATACCAAGTCCTTTGGCACCCAAGCACCACCAGGATGTCTATCGAGTGTGAGTTAACATGGCTTCCAACCCTAGATTCCCCCTCGCTGCTCAGCACATGGAACCACTCCACTTCTGAAATGCTCTTTCTTCAAGGATTCGTACTAGATAACCTGTGCGGTGACCCAGCATACCACTGCATGATGTAGTACACTATAGTCGTTGACATAACACCAATGAAACACAGTTCACTAGTATTACATCCCTCAGAGTGGTACAACAAAAACACAACAGGTCCAAGACATGACTATAGGTTACAACTCAACTCTTTACACAAGATCCAGAGAACACTCTAGGTTAAAGATAGAGAAAGAAACTTCTTACAAAGAAGAATCAGAAATAAATAACTCAAAAACTATCATACTATTAAGACTAGTATCTTAACTAATGGTCGGGCATTGCTACTATCACAATACACTGCAGAAATAGGTTCTATGGCTAGAGATTATATTCCTATCTAATCAGTAACTTCCTCTTCACTTGAGTTAACCTTCTTGACTTCATTGAAGCACTTTAGCTTTTGATGATGATTCCTGGAGCATAACTTGATGTAGACATCGTCTATACTGGCTTCAGAACCTAGCAAGGGTTAAGAAGATACTTTGAGTATGAGTGTACTCAGCAAGTTCACTAGAAAAGGAGTGTTTGATGCACTATATCTATAGCCACAGACCTTAGGTCGTAGGCAATGCAAGTTTTCATAAACATTTCTTCAAAGGTTGCTTTTATTCTAAAAATCTATGTCCGTCAACCTTCACGGGTTTACCAGAACTTTCATGGAGTTACTTTCCCGCCGCGTTCGCAGCTCCTTCCCGAAACAGGGAGTAACAAGTTATAGTTCTTACACTTTGTAGAGGTGTGTTACTTTACCCATGAGAGATCAACTCCTTGTTGCACAACCGGGCGTACTTTCCTGTCCGCAATTCCATGATGTGGGGCCCAGTAATTTGTCCAAGACAATCACTAGCCTATCCGCGACCTCATATTTCTACACGATCCTTCGGGGCTGGCTCACCTCCGTTAAGCCCCCTTTCGGTCAGGATAAAACCCTGATGAGTTCCCGAAGACTCTATGACCTGGTGATGCCCGGACGAGTACCATTTGACTGGACTATATCCCTAAACACCATTTATAGATAATCTAGACACCAAAAGTGTGGGGCGTAAGATTAGTCCTTACCAGACCAATGATGCTGATTTCAGATATTGGATCTTATATTGTCTTGAAGACCGTGAGTGCATAATCTTGCAATCACAAAAGGCAAGTTCATCACTTGCTCATGTCCTTTGAAGATTCTTTATCAAAGTATTTGCGAATTGTGTGTTATCATCTATATTATAGAAAAAGAAAACATTATTTTCTCAAGATACTAAATCTTAGATATCTTCCTAAGTGATGATATGATGGAGCAATAGAACTTAGGGTTCTAATTGCAATAATGATGAACAATTAGGGATTCATAACCCATGACATTAGTGATTCTAGCGCCGTATATTACGCGTTAACCATGAGATTTGGAATGGGACGGAGAAGTCAGCTTTATCCTTTTCCTCTTCTATGGAGGCAAGACGACCTTAACGTGACGTTGTGATTCCTTGTGCGGATCCAACATATGGGTGGGCACCCTTACGCCCCACACTTTTGGTGTCTAGATTATCTATAAATGGTGTTTAGGGATATAGTCCAGTCAAATTGTACTCGTCCGGGCATCACCAGGTCATAGAGTCTTCGGGAACTCATCAGGGTTTTAGCCTGACCGAAAGGGGGCTTAACGGAGGTGAGCCAGCCCCGAAGGATCGTGTAGACATATGAGGTCGCGGAGAGGCCAGTGATTGTCTTGGACAAACTACTGGGACCCACATCATGGAATTGTGGACAGGAAAGTTTTTAACTTGGTTTTTAACTTGGTTAGTTTGGTATTAAGATGCTTTATAACTTAATTATAACAGACCAAAGTTAACTATAAAACACATACAAAGTTTTTAGCATAATATTTAAAGTATTATAGACAAAAGTTAACCTTAAGTACATAGATGGACTTAGAGTATATTGCTTATGTTATTTGTACCTTGTGTACTTTATAATGTTTTCTTAAATTACTTAGTAATGGCTATACTTTTATTTGGTGTAGTAGTTTCTTGATTTTTATAATGGAATAGTATCACTTATCTTTTTGTGAATGAACGGTTATGGTTTGTGAACAAGGAAAGAATATTACTTGATTACTTATGGATTCAATATAGTGTTTTGGTATGTTCATAAACTTGTGTTTGAAGTAAGGGAAAAGGTTTTATTTAATTCCAAAGTATTCTTGAAGATTTTACAATTCATAAAGATCTTTTTCGAAAGTAAACTACATATATGGTTGAAGGATAATTCAATAAAATTGTATTTAAAATATGTTGAACCATTTTGACTTCATATTATCAATATTGAAGACTAATACTATTTATTAGACTCAATTGGCTAATTTTAGAAATATTAGCAATTTTATTTACCCTTATATGAATTATCAATTCAGGAAATAAGTTTAAATTCAAGTTATTAAGTTGTTCAAATGTTTATTTACCTCAAAAGTGTAATATCACATTTTTAACATGTAGGTATTATTTTTGTGATCATTTTGGTATATTACATTTATTTTTTTGATTTATAAATAATAAGATATGATTTTAATAAGGTTTATTACTTTATAAACACTTAATAAATAACAAATATTTAATTAAGTGACATAATAATGCATTATTATAGTTTTAAATTATAATTCTTATTTTTCTAAGATTTTTGGTATTTTATTTATATTTTTAACATTTACCATTATTAAAATAGGAATTATCAAAGTTTTATTACTTTTAAAATATTTATTAAATAATAATTATTTAAATTGTTAACATAATAATGTTTGATAATGGTTTTAAGTTATAGATTTTACTTTTCTAAATTTTTTCATATATTACATGTATTTTTCTGAATTACAAAACTAAAAATATTAATTTTATAAGGTTTAATCATTTTGGGAATTTTTAATTAAATAACTAAACGTGTTTATTAGGTCATGCTGATGTCAGCATGAAGTGAGGGGTTTTTCTCACCATAGATAATCCTACCCCAGTCATTGACTGGTGGGACCTTTGCCATGTCATCTCTATGTTTTTATTTATTACAGAAAACATTACCCCAATTTCTAAAATGATAAAAACATGAATATGACATCAGCGTGATATCACGCTGACGTCACTCACGTTTGAATCCTCTCTGGTTGATGATCAAGCCAGTGATTTAGTGTGTGCGTGGAGTTGTTCTTGGGCTTACTGGCAAAAGGACATCGCAAGGAACCTTATAGTGGCGGCGCCGCTCGATCTAGATCGCCGGAGCACGGTGCACGACGGTGGCCGACGACGGCGATGACGGGTGCTTGTGGTGGGAGCAAATTAAGGCTAAATATAGAGTACAAGAGGTACTCGAAGAACCAGTGGCTCACCAGGATGCCGTCGGTGATCTCAGGAAGGCTCGGGGTAGCCGGAATCAATGGGGAGGACGGCGGCCGGAGTTGGGAACGGGGTCTCAATCCGAGCGTCTGGGACCTCACCGGCTTGTGCTGACAGAGGCAATTGATAGAGTCGAACATGGCGAGTCTTCCAAGCATCACGGCGTGGCTCGGGACGGCCGGAAGCAAGCTCTAGCTCGAGCCATGGTGGGTTAGGGTTTCAGCAGAAGGGGAAATTTGAGAGGGAGAAAGAGATAGGGGAAGGGATGGCATGCAGGGTTTCTCCATGGGACACTGTGGTCCTTTTATAGAGCTTCTAGAGCGGCGGCGTGCATCTTGACGCTTGTCGGCGACGAGGGCGTGGCCATCGAGCTTCTTGCAGCATCGGAAGGTCGACGATGATGCGAGAAAGACGGCGAACTGGTACAGGCTGAGTTGGGCCGTCGTGGGCTGCTGCGGAGCGAGCGGAGGAAGAAGGGTGCTACTACTGGGCGGTGTATAGGTAGGGAGAGAAATGGGCCTCGGCCAAGAACTGGGCTGATCTGTTTCTTTTCCTTTTATTTTACATTTTCAATATTTTGTTTTCATTTTATTAGATTTGAATTGGATCATTTGGTTAAATTTCCTTATAGGGTTTATTTGTTGAATACTTGCAACAGCAAATAATATTTATTGAAATTTATTTTGTGAATCTTTATAATTTATTTTCTTTATTCCATTCATGGGAGTCAATATTTAATTAATGTTTTGTCAGGGCTTTTATTATTAAAATTTTCTTTCTGTAATAAACCATGAATTTTATTATGGAATATTTCCTTGTCTATTTACAAAATTTTATTTTTAATGAATTCATAGTTTGGATATAAGTTTGATGAAATGATCCTATACCATTATTTGATGCATGATATCCTAAGGATTTAATATGGTTAATATCATTCCCATGAATCTACTAAATACCAAGGTTTATATTTTGTTATAACTAGCATAAGAGTTAGGGTGTGAATTGTAATTGCTTACCCTAGGGTTTAGGGTACTTAATATCTTTATATTCTTTTCTTGATGTGAATAAAGATTAATGGCTAAACATATTGTTTTTATGTTTGTGATCTTTAATGATATCACCCTTTAAAATATAAAGTTATCTTTTGGAATGTCTTATGGAAAGAATTGATAAAAATATCTCCTAAATACATATGGTTATGGTAATTGGAAATGACAGAGATGTGTTTAAGTGAATTTCTATAGGAAATATTCCTATAAGGCATTGTGGAAATAATATGACTTTTCCAACAGATGAGATGGATTTTATGTTTGGTTAAATATTTAGGGTTTAGTGTTTACCAAGGATTCCTATCCTTCATACTTCACAATCCTGGACATCTGATTAAGGAATTCCTTCCCTAGATATACTACTTCTTCCTATCCATCATCATGTGTTAACATGATGAGCTTTACTTCACATGAATATTCTTATCCACCTTTTATTCTTCTAAACCCATTGATAAATCCAGTGATCTTGACACTTAAGCTTTTCATAATCTTCACCTATCCAGACTTGGTTATATCAACTACTATACTACTGATAATCTCCCATCCAACAAGTAGTTACTACTAACTCCATTCATACTCTTCGTTAATCATCCATCACTAATATTTCTCCAATAGATGTCTATATCAAACTACTTCACATCAAGTGTTAGTATTTCTCAAGAGGAAACTACTACTTCTATAATCCAATGCTTCTCTAGCATCATCTTATTCATACTATCTTGTCTCTACTTAACTCCAGTATCTAACACTCCAACCTCACATTATATTAATGTGACTTGTAATGAATAATCTAGGATAATATATCTATACTAGGGTTTAATCATGTTCTATCCACCAATGTCACTTATACATGATATAAGCATTCAATTCTTGGTGACTAAAGCATGATCATTATAATCCTTTGATCCTTTATGATTTGGGTTTCCAGTTGGCTAATCAAGGCTTCATCAATACAACTTACAGCTGTATTGAAATTATCTTCTTAGTATCTCTATTGGATTAAGAGATGTTATTCATTTGCTATGCCTACTTAATCCAATAGGATTACTCATTGGTAACTATCTTCAATATTCATCCTTGGAATCCTCTTTGTTACCATATTGATTTGATTTCCCCCAATCACTCCCATCCTATAGATGATATCTAACACTAGCATTACTATTTACCTCTTCTTAGTTGTTTCTTTATAGGCCTTAAGTGAATGCTATGATATGGTCAAGAGTTGATAGATCAAGGATTGATAGATTAAGAATTGGTGAATCAATAGTTGATTACTCAATACTGATGAACAATAGATATTAGAATAGGATTCAATATAGATGATAAGGATTGCTATGGAAAGAAAGATATGTGGTGAATGATCTTTACTTGGTTTCTTTCCTACTCAATCTCACTAAAGAGTTAAGGTTAAGTATTACCATGATACTCATGGTATAAGTAGATGAGATTAAGATAGATCAAGATTTAGTTGTTCCATTCCTATTACTTAAATTATGTTTATAACTTGGTATTCACGAGTTATTGTAATGAATACTATGAGATAATCACTTAAGGATCAAATATTAATCATTAAGCAATGTATTAGGGTTTAATTTTTATTACATTTTATCTACCCTTAGATCAAATCATCATTACCCAAAATAAGGTTTTAACAAAGGTCATATTGAAACTTATCGCAGTCAACTTGATGATCTACTTCAATTCCATCAAGTTGAGAGAAGCTTCAATCACTTTGACAAGGTATGTTCAAAAAGTGCAAAAATTATTCGGATTTTTAATACATGAATGCAATGCACACATCTGGTTTCATCTTATTTCTAAGCTCTAATGCTGGGATGTTACAACCTGAACTAGTTGATTGAGCTTGAACAACAACTTGGAGAGTTGTAAGACAAAAGTTCTATCCGACTTTTTTCCACCTCAAAGGGATGTCTAGTTTTGTTCGAGTTGAAGAAAGATAGTATTTCCTTTGTGGATATGTTATCTTCTCCATCTTTGATTTGATTTGGGTTATCATCAAATCAAACTCAGTTCCAAGGACTATCTTGATGGTGTTTCTACTTGTGATGTTTCACTTTAGTACATCTTCATGTCCTTTGGTCTGACCAATACTCTTGCCTTGTTCATGCAACATATGAGTCCATCTTAATGGAATGTCTCGATAAGTTTGTTGTTGAGCCCATGGATAATATCTTTATCTTCTCCATGTTAGACTAGATTCATATGGAACAATTGACATTAATGTTGGAAACTTTCGAGAACCATCCTCGAGTCATCTCGAAGTATGTGTTCTGGATGTTTGAAGTAACCTTCTCTAGTTCACGTGCAAATGTTGAAAGATGTCGCCGTGGATTCGAGAAGAGTTATCTCCCTTTCTTTAAGGACGCATGTGTGTTTTATTGCTAGTAATTCATGTGTGTGCAGTTGTCTCTTGACAAGTTGCTAACACACGGGTCTAGCAATCTAACTCAGTTTTCTAGAGCTTGACACTATAGTCCATATCTTGAGAATCTAGTAACTTTACCTCCGTGGTAAATGCTGCAAACTTTCTATTCGGACATGCTGAGTCTGAAATATAATTTTGCCTAACCAAAGCTGAATCTCAAGCAGCAATGATGGTTGGTGTTCCTCAAGGTTTTGACATAGGTTTCTTTGTAATTCTGGCAAGGTTGGTGTAATGGTTGACATACTTAGCCGGAAAGACCTTTTGTCATATTCCCTTGAATCACCTTCATAAGGCTTCTTCTATGATTTATTATAGGAGTTGTGCTTATGGTATCCTTTGTATCCAAAGTCTAACCTTTACTTCATGTTTGATTCCTTGAACATCAAGGAGAACATTTAAATTAGCCTTGCTAAATGTCTCTCGCTCGATCCTCCAGACCCATTTATGTTGGCAAGCATTTTGTTGTGTCAAGTAATTGAAGTCTGAGAATGAAGTTTCTTTCTTCTCGTGTCATCAGGAATCTTTTTACCTATTCATCTAGTGGTGTAAAGTGATACCACGATCTTTGGAAAAGATTTTGGTAGACCTGGAAGAATAAAGAGTTTCCTTCGTTCTCTCAACCATGATTAAGGGTGACTATGATTTTGGCAATCTGTAGTTTCCATTGATACATGTTCCCTGTGACTCTTATGACTCCTCGCCACAAAACACCTTTCTGTCTAAGCCTCCTGTTGAATGAAAAAGTGACCCTTTTGTTTCAAAAGTAGTTCAACAGCTTGGTTTTGTTTATCCATATCTCTGCAACCAGAAATCTCTACTTAAGTCGTTTAGTAGAGGTTCCCTATCGAAGTATGTGGTCCTGTTCTTTCTTTTGGAAGCTTTACTTTTCAGAAGCTTAAACCCTTCTGAAGCTCCATGGTCTCAATCCTTATGAAGACCACATATCTAACAACTTGAAACCTTCTCCTCTTGTTTCCTCCTTTACCTTGACGTGTTTCATGTTGTCATCTCAGAGTTTTTTTGAAGAATACATCCATGAGCTGACCATGAGATACTCTGTGTGTTGTTTAAAGTGTTTCCCTCTTATCTTTAGAGTGACCCTATTTCTTTCTCTCTCTATCTCTTTTCCTACCTTTGGAATCTCGGGTCGAGATTCTCGTAAGGGGGATAGTGCTATAACACCCCAGTTTTAGTTAAACTCTAATTAGGGTTTTGTTTGCGCATTCATGAGCATCATATCAAAATTTGCATGCATTAAGAGATAAAATGCAAACCCTAAACCCTAATTTCTCCCTCTCTCTATTTGAAAACAATTCAAGTGGTTTTGAAATTATTTAAAAAATCCAAAAAATTTGGAGCCCAATTGGACTAAAGGGCCCCACAGTATTTTAAATGTTTGCCAAAACCCCTCTATTATTTTCAAATCACACAAAACAGATTTGAATTTGAAATTACAAACAGAAAATAGAAAACAGAAATGGTAAAATGTTTCTGCTAAAAAAATAGTCAGCCAAGCTAACAGGCCGCAGCCCAGTTCCTCTCCCTTCTCTTCCTGCCGCTCGCGCTCCCGCAGATGGCCCAGCAGCAGCCCACCCCGACCCGCGTACCGTTTCGTTCCCCTGTTCGTCGTCTTCCTCAGCGTGGAAGCAGCTGGCTGTCGTCGCTGGTGACGTTGATCCGCGCCGCTCGCCTGCCGCCGTCCATCACATCCTGGGGAGGGATAAGATCACCATGTCGACGCCCTTCTTGACCTCATCCATTCCCGCTCTTCCCCGTGACCTTCCTATCGCGTTCCTCCCCTCTGCTCGAAACCCTAGCCGGAGGTTGCCGCTGTGTCCCGCCGTCCCGTGCCTTCCCTTGCCTCCCTGAGCATGCCGGAAGATCCTCCTCGCAGTACTCTTCTCCTTCGCCAACAGAATAGATCCGAGGATGCGTAAATCGACAACGCCATCCATTTCTTCCCCGAGCCTGACAAGCCTCGCCGATGACCTCGCCGACGCTCCGACCATCGTCTCGCCTCGACATCACCACCAACCGCTCTAGAGTGAGCTACTGGTGCTCAGGCGCCCCTCCGTTTGCCCTCTCCCACTCTACAACGTTGCTGCCGCAACCACCTGCAAGCACTGCCGCCGCCGCTCATTGTAGTTGCGTCTCTGGTGACCAATCCGTAGCGGCGCCGCCCTCTTTAGGTTCGTAGTGAAGCCCCGGTTCGAGTAGGACTAGTCGCAATCCCTATCTCGCGCTCCTCCGCCATCTCTGGCCGCTGGCCGACGTGCTCTCCAGCGATCCCGCGTGGCCCAGGCCCCACCCGTCAGCCTCTCTGGCTAGAGCCAGCCCCAGTGAAAAATGCCCCTGACCCCACTTTGCGTGTGTGGCTGCTGATGTGGCTTTGGCCCCACACGTCAGCCACTGTGGCTAGGTTCTGCAACGGTGTAAAAAGTATCTGATGCATGTGCTGATGTCATCCTGGCGCAATAAATCAATTTAAATTAGTTTAATAATTTCAGAAAATGAATAAAACTTGTAAAATTCATATCTAATTATTTATAATTCAGAAAAATACAAATAATATATCAAAATGTTCAGAAAATTGAGAACAATATATTTAAGCTATAATCATGCATTGTTACGAAACTTACATTACAAGTTTAATTAGAGAACCAAATGAACCCTCATAGGTGATTCCGGAGTTTCCCCGAGTTAGGGTTTTCAACCTGATGGGGATATGCCTACTGGGGTATGCCAGCAGGACGTTTCCTATTGGCCCATGCTGCCAGCGAGTGGGCCTGCAGTACGACGACTGGATTGAGACTTGGCGAGGACTCAGGCGACTAGAAGCTGGAGTCCCAGAAGCGTAGCTAGGCCCAGTCGGACTAGGTCAAAGACCCTCCGAATCCTTAACCAATTCGGTTGTAGATCTATAAACCCTAGCGAGGTGAGCCTATATAAACCTCCCTAGGTATGCATCGAGGACACGTTCCATCATACACCCCAGCGACTCGCCGCCTAGTCGTCGAGCTCGCCCTTGTAGTCTCTCCATAATACAATCTAGCAGGAGTAGGTCTTTACCCTCCGGGGCCGAACCAAGATAAACCATTGTGTCTCCGCCCTCATCTCGCACCGCAGATGGCTGGCCGCCCTTGTCCCATGTTCTACTACTCGCTGCCGTTTGCAGCATCTGTCGTGGCCATTCCCACGACAGTGGCGCCCATCGTGGGGCCTGGCCAGTCCCGCCGGTGTTCTGCGGCGAGATCTAATCTACCCATCAACGAGACGATCGCCACCATCCGCATGATCGCGATCGTGAGATCCTCCAGATCTTGCCGAGCAGCTACGTCCCGGTGGCACGCCCCATCATGCACAGTGTGATCATGTCAGTCGACATGATCAGCCTCTTCGTCGGCTTCATGGACGTCATCGTCTTGAAGGACTCGGCTCGCATCCGCGAGTCGCCTCCACGTGACCAGCTCTTTGAGAGATAGGTCCGCATGATCCACCGCCTCGCCTCCGAGTACGACTTGGCCCACAACAACATGGCCGAAACCAACATGGTCACGGATGACGCGGCCCTCAACAACGACGCCGACTCGACGACCCCAGCGTCGGCTGCCGGATCCATCATAGCCACATCGCTCGCGGGCTCCATCACCCAGGTCTCCAACATGGGAGACTTCGAGGAACCCTCCATCCTTGGGATCTTCGACTTTGACTCCGGGTCGGAGAACTCTGCCGACCTCCACGACGGGTCTGGTCGCCACGTCGCGGCCTACATGGCGAATGGCGCCGACCCCCCCCCGCCAAACCCCTTCTCCATGCCAATCCCACCAAACGCAAGAGCGGCGGAGGTAGAGGAACTCCGCCTGCGGCTGGGGGAGGCAGTTCGCAAAGAACAAGCCGAGCTCGAAAAAATTTGCCTCGAGCAGGTGACAGCGCAGGAACTCTCGCGTTACCACCAACTCCGAATCAGGTCGCGTCTGAACCCCACCATTCAGGGACGCGCCCTAAACTTCGACGACGAGAATGACCCGGCTCGTGCAGCCGAGCGCGCGATCTGCGAGAACACGCCGCCAGGAGGGAGCTCCCGGCCCCCACCAGGCGCGACGGCCAATGGCACCCCACCACCACCCAACCGCGCGCCCCCTAGGGACCAACCAAGAATCATGGTCTCCTCGTAGGAGAGAGAAGCAAACGGCCTCCCACTGTTCTCTACTCTGATGGACAGTGTCGTCACGAGCCGAGCAGCGGTCGGCAACATAAATGTAACCGGGGAAGGCGCCCTGCAGATCCAGTACGCCAAGGCTCTGCTTGCCAAGGCAGTCGAGCAACAAAACACGGGTGCCGACTCACAAGGTCGCATGTACTCGCCTTCGTCAGGCAGCAGGGCAGCCTCGAGCGGCCGCCAAATGGTGGCGAACAGCCTCAACTTCCCACCACCCGAGCCCCTGCAGCTCCAACATCGACCTGCGCACGTAGCACTCTCCACCAACGACCCACGGCCGGCGAAAACCTTTGTCGCCGCCAACAGGCAACCAGTCGACGCGCGCAACCACATCATCAACAACCAGAGATGGCGCGCACGCCAGCCCGACGACCTGCGGCATACCCTCACCAACTTCCGCGACAGCGAACCAAGCGGATCGCTGAGTCGAGTTGGACCCCAGTGCTTCGGACCAATGATCCGAGGCGAAAAATACCCGGCGAACTTCGAGGCTCCGAAGTAGATTGAGAAGTACGATCCCTGATACGACCCGTCCGTGTGGCTGGATTCCTACCTCATGGCAATGGGAATCTCTGGCCACACCGACCTGCTTGCCGCCCGCTACCTCCCCCTGATGATGGAGGGAGCGTGTAGGCAATGGATCAACACCCTCCCTGCGGATAGCATCGACTCTTGGGAGGAAATGCGTGACGCCTTCGTCAGGCACTTCGAGGGTTCCTACACCCACGCCACCACCATCGAGGACCTGGAGCGGTGCGTCTAGGGACCCCGTGAGTCAACCCGTAGTTGGATCCAATGGTGGCAAGACCTGTGGTATAACGCGGCCGGAATCCACCCGAACACCGCGATCCATTGTTTCAAGACCTCGTGCCAATACGAGCCCCTGGTCGCCAAGCTCAAGCGAGTGTACAGAACACTCGACAACATATCGGACCTCCTGGAGATCACCAAGCGGTACGCGGAAGAGGAACCAAACCAAGAAACCGATGACGAGTCGGGAGGGAATCG
This sequence comes from Avena sativa, assembly GCA_916181665.1. NCBI lineage: Eukaryota > Viridiplantae > Streptophyta > Magnoliopsida > Poales > Poaceae > Avena > Avena sativa. The sequence goes on along the minus strand of OV702295.1, from coordinate 311,210,082 downwards.
CCGCACGAGCGGCGACGACAACGGGAGGCGACCCGAGCTATGCTATAGCAACACTCGCCTCACCGGCAAGCGCCGCGGTGATGGGCGAGTCGAATTCTTCGCCAACGCCAGATACGCGCCACGCGAACCCAAGAGTTTTCGCCGCGATGGAGGCCAGCGCCGCGATGGTGGCAACTACAAGGCAAAGCCGAGGTTCGACCCCACGGCTCTCCTCAATCAGCCCTGTGTGTTTCACAGCAGGGAAGGGAAGCCCGCCACGCACACGACCGCCGACTGCCACTCCTTCAAGGTGATTGAGAAGGCACGGCGCGCACGGGAAGACCCCGACAACAACCCGCCAAACGGAGAAAAATTCAGCAGCGTCGCCGGCTCGCTCCACACCTTCACAGGCTTCAACACGAAGCGCGAGAAGAAGGTCATCGCCCGCGCCGTCGGCATCAACACGGTGTCCTAGATAGACATCCCCCAGTTCCTTAACTGGTTCGAGCAACCAATCACCTAGAGCCGCGAGGACCACTCACCACGGATCGAATATCCGGGCCAAGTCGCCTTGGTGGTCAAGCCCAAGGTGGGGGACTATTGGCTCCCCAAGACACTAATGGACGGTGGCAGCTCCATCAACATCCTATACCTGTACACATTCAGGCGACTGCGGCTCCCGCAGTCGATGATCGAGACGACCTACACCACCTTCCACGGCATCGTCCCCGGTCGGAAGGCGTACCCAATCGGCAAGGTGACGCTTCCAGTCACCTTCAGCACACCATCAAACTTCTGCACTGAGCGGACCGTCTTCGAGCTGGTGCCATTCAACAGCCCCTACCACTTTGTCCTCGGGCGCCAGGCGTTCGCCAAATTCATGGCAGCGCCCCACTACGCATACAACGCGATGAAGCTCCCTGGGCCGTGTGGCATCATCATTGTCCATGGCGATCCCGACATGGCCGTAGAATGTGAGGCCAAAAGCACTGAACTCGCTGATGCCGTCATCGCGGTAGAGGTCAACCACGCTGAGGATCTTGCCAAGTACGCGAGCGGGGTCAACAACGACGACCCCACTATTCTCAAGAAACCCAACTCGGAGGGTGGCAACCCCACCGCCTTCGAGGCAACGACGCACACTCGCACCGTCGAGCTGGTCCCAGGCGACTCCAGCCAGACGGTGACGATCGGGACGAGCATGAGCCCAGCATAGGAAGCCACGCTCATCGAGTTCCTACGTGAGAATCGCGATATATCGCATGGAAGCCATCCGACATGCCTGGTGTCCCGAGGGAACTCGCTGAGCACAAACTCAACACCGACCCCAAAGTGCGACATGTCAAGCAGTCGCTGCGTCCCTTCAATGAAGAGCGCCGCCGAGCAATCGCCGAGGAGGTGCAGCGTCTACTCACTACAGGCTTCATCCGGCCAATCAAATATTCCAAATGGCTGGCAAACCCATTCCTAGTCGAGAAGAACAACGGGACTTGGAGAATGTGTATTGACTACACAAACCTCAACAGCGCCTGCCGAAGGAGCAATTCGTCCTCCCGCGGATTGACCAAATCATCGACTCGACCGCGGGTTCGGAGTCGCTATCCGTCCTCGATGCCTACTCTGGGTACAACCAGATCAAAATGGCAGTCGAGGACGAAGATAAGATGGTGTTCATCACGCCATTCGACGCCTTCTGCTACACCACCATGACCTTCGGCCTCAAGAACGCCGGGGCGACCTACCAGAGGTGCATGCAGGAGTGCCTTGCGAGCCAAATTGGCTGCAACATCCACATCTACATCGACGACGTGGTGGTAAAATCCACTTGCCAAGACGATCTACTCGCCGACCTGGCAGAAACCTTGGGTACAAGATAAAGCTAAACCCAGGAAAGTGCACCTTCGGTGGACCCACTGGACAGCTACTAGGATATGTCGTCTCCAAGCGCGGGATCAAGGCGAACCCCGCCAAGATCAACATGATTGCCCGGCTCGGCAGACCCGAGTGCCTGCGCGACGTCCAGAAGTTGGCCGGACGAGTCGTGGCTCTCAGTCGCTTCATCCCCTGGCTAGGCGAGAAGGCGATGCCCCTCTACCGCCTAATGCGCAAGAACCCCACCTTCCAGTGGGACAAGGAGGCAGACGACGCACTCCACGCTCTCAAGGAGGTGCTACTCGTTGCACCGCTACTCGCCGCCCCCGTCGACAAGGAGCCCATGCTCGTCTATGTCGCAGCTTCCGAGCGCGTCGTCAGCGCCATCATGGTCGTCGAACTACCAGAGGAAGGCAAGGATCGCCCGGTGCAGTGACCCGTATACTACATCAGTGAAGTCCTCACCGAGTCGCGCTAGTGCTACCCGCAGTACCAAAAATTGGTATACGCGGTCTTCAGAGAACAGCGGCAACTGCCGCACTATTTCCAGGAGCACCCAATAACGGTTGTCTCCTCAGCACCGTTGGAGGACATCATCCACAACCGTGAGGCGACCGGGCGAGTCGCCAAGTGGGCCGTCGAGATTGGCATCCACAACATAAGGTACGAGCCGCGCAAAGCGATCAAATCACAGGCTCTCGCAAACTTCCTCGCCGACTGGGAAGAGGCCCAGCAGCCAGAGAAGCTGCCATACCTCCTTTACTGGAGCCTACACTTTAACGGCTCCAAGAACGCAGATGGCGCAGGGGCGGGGATCGTACTAACATCTCCGAAGGGCGACAAGATATGCTACGTCCTCTACCTCGACTTCACCCCCTGCACCAACATCATGGCCGAGTTCGAGGCGCTACTCCACAGCATGCGGGCAGCTAAGGAGATGAACATCAATCGCTTGTGTTGCTACGGAGACTCCGACCTCGTCACCGGGCAAGTCGCCGGCACCTGCGATGCCGTCTCCCCCACCATGGCGGCATACCGCCAAGCAGTGGACCAGCTGGGAGGCCACTTCGCAGGCTACTCCGTCGAGTGGATCGACAGGCGGAAGAACGAGGAGGCCGAAGCACTCTCCCGCATTGGCTCAGCTCGACTCGCACCACCCGCCGGCGTCTTCCTCGACACCATCACCAAGCCCTCCGTCTCTCCCCCAAGGGAGATCGACATTGGAATTCCGCTGCAACCAGACGCATCCCTGGTCGCACTAATCGCCGAGCTAAGCGACTAGACCACGCCATACATCGCTTACTTGGAGGGAGGCACCCTACCCGCAGACGAGATGGAGGCCCGGATGATAGCACGCCGCTGCAAATCCTTCGTCATCATCAATGATGAGCTCCACAAGCACAGCGTGACCGGCGTGTTCCAACGCTGCGTCCAATCCGCTGAAGGACGCAAGATCCTCCAGGACATCCACTCCAGCGACTGCGGCCACCACGCCAGCGCCCTCTCCCTGGTCGCTAAGGCCATGCGACATGGCTTCTACCGGCTCACCGCACACGCCGACGCGGTCGACATCGTCCATCAATGCATTGGGTGCCAGAAGTACGCCAACCAGACTCACGTACCAAGCTTGGCGCTCAAGACAATCCCCATCACCTGGCCGTTCGCCGTATGGGGCATGGATATGGTAGGGCCCCCTCCGGCTTCACCCACCTCCTAGTCGCAGTCGATAAATTCACAAAATGGGTGGAGTCCAAGCCAGTCGGCAAGTGCGACGGGAAGACCGCTACAAAATTCCTACGCGAGCTCATCTATCTCTACGGGTTCCCAAACAGCATCATCACGGACAACAGCACCAACTTCACCAAGGGAGCCATGGCCGAGTTCTGCGAGGAGCACAACATCCGACTCGACCTCGCCTCAGTCGCCCACCCGGAGTCCAATGGCCAGGCGGAATGCACCAACCAGAGCATCCTCCACGGCCTGAAGCCACAGCTACAAGTCCTACTCGAGCGCACCACCAGGTGCTGGGTCAAAGAACTCCCCTCTGTCATCTGGGGCATCCACACCTCCGTCAACAGGTCGACGGGGTTCACCCCCTTCTTCATGGTGTATGGTGTCGAGGCAGTCATGCCAACCGACCTCGAGCACGATTCACCTCGGGTGGTCAACTACACGGAGGCTTACAACGAGCTCACACGCTAAGACGGAGTCGACAAGCTCGACGAAGCACGCGACCTAGCTCGCTCACGCACCGCCATCTACCAGCAAGGGCTTCGCCGCTACCATAGTCGGCGAGTACGAACTCGCACTTTCCAGGAAGGCAACTTGGTACTGCGTTTAATCCAGGACAAGAAAGGCATGCACAAGCTCTCCCCCCTTGGGAGATACCATTCGCCATCGGGCGAGTCCTGGGCAATGACGCCTACTACCTCACCGACGTTCGAGGCGATGGAAAACTCGACGTCGAGCGGCCATGGAATGTAAACCTCCTACGAAAGTTCTACTCTTAGAACTCCAGACATGTACCCCCTACCCGCTATGAAATAAAGCATATTGATTCGCGCAAATTGCGTCTACTCTCCATGCCTTGTGCCACTCGCACTCGCAATAACAGCGTTACGCTATTCGCAGAAGTCAACCTTTGGTAACGCGACCGGTACGACCAAGTAGTGCGGTACGAGGGCACTGGAAAAATTCAGGACCCATACTTTCCACGAAAAAAGCTAACCCGGAGCCCCATTGGAGTCGCCTAGCTCGACTGTCTCCCCGAGCCAAGACGACTGCATTCGCTTCCCATAGCGACCTAGTCCTCCACATCCTCGGCGCAGCGACTCGAACAGCAAAGTACCACGCTCGGGGACTGACACCAGCCCAAAGAAGAGCGGCTAGGGAAAAACGCCAAGGAAGAGAGCGCGCCCAAGACTCGCCATGCGACTGATCTTACGGATCAGGCGGAGCGACGCGCCTAAGACAACACGCCTAGTCCTCACCTACCTTGGGCATGCGACTAGAACGGCCAAGTACCACGCTCGGGGACTCGGCGACCCGACCTCGTTTGCGCTTGGGAAAACGGCCAAGTAAAGAGCACCCCTAGGAGTCGCCATGCGACTGGCTTCCCGAGCCATGGCGAGTCGAGCCTAACTCACTAACAGTTCACACAACATATAAAAACGAGGTTAACCCCACAAAAAGGGCGGACGCGCTCGGGGACTCGTACAACCAACACTCAAACCACAAAAGCAATGACAAAATAACCCATGCATTCCTTCATAGCAGCAAAATTTGTTCGCTTACAAGGAGAATTACATGTTTATATTGCACTAATGCCGAATGGAAAAACACTCTATTCCGCGGGCTTCGAGGAGGAGGCTCCACCGTCCTTGTGGTTGCAGATAAAGGGAACCCAGGGATTTGACGGGTACGTCATGAGATCACCTGCCATCGCCGCACGAAATGGTTGCTCCATCTTGAAGTAGAAGTGCGCCGGTTCGGGTTCATTAGGGGCACCGACCGTTTCCTGATAGGGAATAAGGTCGCCCATTGCCCAAACGCGGTCGGAGTACACCGTGGCTCGCTCCGTCAGCTTCAACACCTCGGTAATCTCGACCAATCCCGTCGATGAGGGGTATCCGCTCGTGACGTCGTCGAGGTCAAAATCGTCGGGAAAATGTGCGAGCCCAAGGCTCAGCACAGTCGCCGCTCCATGACGGAAGGCCGACTGCGTCATGAACTCCACGACCGACCGGGCCTTTTCCAGATAGCACCATACCTCGACGAGCTCGCTGGGGATTACCTCCGTAGGCGACATCTCCTGAAGATACGCCCGGAGAAAAGTCGCTAACAGCGCGACTGAATCAACCAGGGTGGTCACGCATTGCCGCACGTCATACGACTAAGCAACTTCGGCTTTATCAGTGATCAGGCCTGCAACACACAAGTAAACAGTGAGCGAAGCACTAAAATCACAATGTGGTACACGAGCTCGGAAAGAGGCTAAAGGAAAGCTCACCAATCAGCGGGCGGCAGAGGTCCGTGATGAAATTCTGAAGAGCCGAGAGGTCATTCTGCAACCCGGCGACGAGTGCGTCCGACACCTTCCGCTCCTCAGCAGCAGAAGTGATGGCCGCCTTGGCTCGTCCTTCCACCGAGCTCGCTTCCGCCTTCGCCTCCTCGAGATCACGCTCTAGTTCGATGATTCGCTTCTCCGTGACAATCAAGGAAGACTGAGCCGCCGTCAACTCACAAGCCAGAACAAGGCCCTGCCGAGCCTCCTTCACTGCGGCCGCACTATTCTCTGCTTCCAAAACAACACGATCAACACCGCAACAAGTTCGCGACAAGCGCCAAACAAGAAAAATACTCACCCGTAGTCGCTCGAAGCTCGTCGTTCGTATCTTGGACAGCAAGATGCTCCTTCGCCACGCGGCACTTGGCAGCAAGCTGCTCGGCCGACTCGCGCTGCAAGCCCTGTGCAACAATCACAGCGTTAGCAACCAAACATTCCTAAGTGCCCAGGCGCTGAAATTCAGCGACTAGGCACTCGGGGATTGGATGACAAACATTCCTAAGTGCCCAGCCGCTGAAATTCAGCGACTAGGCACTCGGGGATTGGATGAAAAAATTCCTAAGGGCCCAGCCGTTGAAATTCAGCGACTAGGCACTCGGGGACTGGATGGCGAAAAATAGTAAGGATTTGACCACTGAAATTCAGTGGCCAGATTCTCCGGGACTGGACATACCTGGATGGCGGCACCTAGCATGTCGTGAAGCTCCATCACGTCCACCGACGAAAGCACGAGCGGAGTGTGCCCGCGACGCTGTTCGACCTCCATACCGGCGGCCCCAAGGAATTGGCTTGATGGAACCGAGGCACTCGCCGTGGCGGCCCTCGCTACAAAGCGAGGGAACGTCACCATCGCGGCCGCCGCGCCACCCGAAGGCGGCCCGGCAGCCTCAATCGAAACCATGGGTCCTGCCTGCTACGACCCCGCATCCTCCGACGCCTTTAGAGCTACGTCCACCGCAATCGGGGCTTCCTCGGGACAGCCGCTGGCTCGTCCGAGATCGTGGTGACTTTATCGCCTTTGGTTCTCTTGGCGCCATCGGCGGGAGCATCAGTCTCGTCGCCCTTCCTCTTCTTCGAGGGATCAGCCGACACCTCCACGGCGACCGATGGAACCTTGGCCATCGAAGGGTGACCTATCTTCTTTACTCTAGTCCTGCGAGACGACTCCGTTAATAACACCCGCCAATCATAACACGAATCAAAAAGACAGATGAAAGGCTAAGGAATACTCACTTGGTGACTGGAATAAATCGTAGGCCAGTGCGAATGCTGGCCGGCTTTTCTAGTTCTGGCCCCAGTTTCCGACTGAGGCCCGTCTCGAACACGCTTTGTGCCTAAGACACAGACGGTTTCTTCGAGGATGAGGCCGCGATGGGAGGCTCAGTGGCAATTGCCGCGGGAGCTCCTCTCGGCGGCGAGGCCCCTGTGGCTGGAGTGGCCACCAACCCGGTGACTGGGGCGAACAGCGGCAGTAGTGACGCTAGCGGTGCCTCATATTCCACGATGGTCGCACCAATAGCTGTAGCCACGTGCGCCGCTTTTTCTTCGGCTGCGCTGGTAGCATCGGAGCTACTCGCGGATCGAGGCGAAGACGCCGGCTTGGCTGGCTTCGTCTTCTTCTTGGGTGGCGGCGGCTTCTTCTTCCTTGACGGCGTGGCCTCGCGCCGTGAGGTATGCTCGGGATGCTCGTCGTCGTTGTCATGGGCCTCGAGGCTTTTGCTGGCCTCGAGTTCACGCTGGTGCTGCCCGTGAGTCTTGTGGACCGTGGGGCAGCAACCTCCACGACTTCGTCGTTGTCATCGTCGTCATCACCATCGCCACCCCCGTCACTCCTGACATCGCCCTTGTCAGGCAATGACTCGCTCTCGTCCTCGGCGGACAAGTTCGAGTTCTCGTCATCTGTGGGTGGAAGCCAATCTTCCACCACTTGGAATAACTGCAACAATCAAACAACATTAAGCAGAACCTCGAATGCACAAACTGCGACTGCGAGTGCAAGGGAAATAAAAACTCACTGTTGGATCTGGGCGCTTCGTGGTATAAGGTGCGACCCTGGCCTTTGCGTCAAGATACTCCGCATGGGTGATCTTCTTCAGGGCCTGGGTGTAGTTGTTGAGTCCCTACTCGTCGTAACAGGACTTCGTCGGGTCGTCCTTGCCTGTGTACTCGTACATATAGTGGGCACGGCTGGCCAACGGCACGATCCGTCGCCCGAGCCAGCAATTGTAGAGGTTTATGGTTTGGAGGCCTTTCTTCTTCAAGTTGCGGATGGTCTGCAACATCTCGTCGACGACCATCCGCTGGTCTAGCGGAAGCTTGGTAACTTGGAGCCGACGCGGCTTAGGCCGGTCGGCGGAGTACCTTGGAAGCGCCACCTCGTCGCCCGGTGTCGACTCAGTCACGTAGAACCAGCTCTTCTTCCACTCGTTCGCTGCCTTGGCGGGCAGCATCAGATCGAAGAACGACGCCTTCGACTTCAGCTGGAAGGTGAGGCCACCCGCGGCTAACATTGGGCCGCCCGCCTCTTCGCGGCTGATCCTCCCATGGAATAGATCTTGCCATAGGGAAAGTATGGTCGGCATCCCAGGTAGCACTCACAGAACACCATGAGGATGGCGAGCTCCTCGATGCTGTGTGGTCCCAGGTCTGACGGCTGGATGTCGTAGTAGGCGCAGAAGCGCCAGAAGAAGAGCGAAGTGGGGAATCCGAGCCCCCGTTCCAGGTGGCTAGTGAAGCAAATGAATTCCCCTTCGCGCGGGTCTGGAATCACTTCCCCGGACGCGGGGATGCGCCATCTCCCGGCGCGGAGGATTGCTGCCTCCTCAAACGATTTCAGCAGCGCCTTCGTGCACTTGGATCTGCTCCATGGTTCTGCAGGAGGGGCCATAGGCTGAGGGATCGGGGGTTGCGAATCACTCTCAGTCGCTTTGATCGCTGCGCGGAATGGAGGAAGGAGAATGCGCGAGTTCGGAGGAAGTGAGGGAAGCATTTTCCCCTCACCCGTCACTCTCCTTATATAGTGGTTGTTACACGCCATTTTCGGGGAGCCGTTACCACGCGGTAATTACGCCGATATTACCGTTGGATTACCCAACGGCTAGTTTGACCAAGCTGACGGTCCAACTTCGTCCACTCGACTCGCTATCTTCAGCGACTCGATGATTCGCCGACCCAATCACTATTACAGTGACTTGGCTATTCTCCGACCCGTTCGCCAAGCTACGATCTGATTGGTCGCCGTTATTGCTACTAAAATGACTAGTTCTTTCCTTTGTTCAGGAGTCCACCGCCGATTCGACTGGGCGTCTGAATTGGACCCGCATACTCCGACTGCCAACGAACACCTACGACGAATCAATGACGGACTCGGGGACTACTGATGGGGATATGCCTACTGGGGTATGCCCAGCAGGACGTTTCCAATTGGCCCAAGCTGCCAGCGAGTGGGCCTGCAGGACAGCGACTGGATCGAGACTTGGCGAGGACTCAGGCGACTAGAAGCTGGAGGCCCAGAAGCGTAGCTAGGCCCAGTCATACTAGGTCAAAGACCCTCCGAATCCTTAACCAATTCGGTTGTAGATCTGTAAACCCTAGCGAGGTGAGCCTATATAAACCTCCCTAGTGAAGGAAATATGCCCTAGAGGCAATCATACAGATGATTATATTTCATATGTATCCATGAGTTATTGTAATGTTCCTTGAATATCCATATCAGGCAACTTGTATTGATTGGAAATTATGTGAATTGTTTGTGAAACTCTTTACTTGTATGGTTATTTAATAGTTGTCCCTAGTCGGAGTTCATGTGAGTACACATGTGAATATTAGACTAGCACATCGATTGGTTGATGACTATGTTTCGCAAGTCATAGACATGGGGATGTCAAACCAATGATGTGGACACATGTTATGAACATGGGGTTGGACTGACCCAACTTGAGGCTGGCAATTAGTTGCAGCTCTCTCTCTACACATCGTGTACGTTTTTTCCTTAGACCTGAGATTGTCGCATGTACTTAAGATGTGGATCGACCTACTTTGGGGCTATCAAACGCTGCACCGTAACAGGGTAGTTATAAAGGTAGCTTTCGGGTTTGTCCTGAAGCATGCTGCAAGGCATGGTCAATCAAGATGGGATTTTCCCCTCTCTACTTGATAGAGATATCTCTGGGCCCCTCGAGTGATCGGATCCAGAAATGCATGGTCGTGCTACTTATGGTTAAGAGTTAACCTAGTAAAGGGATTCTGAATCACAGTATCGAGAAAGGGAGGTCAGCTTGGAGCTAGACCAAATATCGTGAGGCAAAGGGAAAGACATGTACTAAACCTTGTGATGGTTCGTTCGATATGATCTTTGTATACGTTTAGGAGTTCGCACGTCTTGATAGAGGCCGCTACCAACTATTTACAGAATAAGTGTTTTCGTGTCATGTCTATACGCATATGAACCTATAGGGTCACACACTTAAGGGGATGGAAGCCTAATGAGGATTGGATCCGAATTAGACCAGGCTTAGGCTACTAATGGGCTGCTAATGTAGAAGCCCACTAGGGACGCCTATATAAGAGAGGGTGGGGCGAGATGACCAGGGTTAGACCTTAACCATTCCACTCAGCCGCCACACCTCACGCGTGTGTTGCACACGTGGACCTAGCAGTCCGGCGTCTGACGCTTCCATCCTGTACGTGTGGATACCTTGGAGGCGCTGCATCTGTAGCGCTTAGATGAGCCGCGCAAGGGGAGCTTCTCGTGGGACGAGGACCAGGAGGAGACGTGGAACGTCTGCACTGCCTCGACGCGCTTTATCAATTCCGCAACTGCGCGTCTAGTGGTAATCCTGTGATCTATGACAACAGTAATCCTGGTTTACGCGGTATAAAATTTTGATTTGCGCTAGTGTAGCCTACCCATATCCCTTCACCTAGGGTACGCATAGAGGACACGTTCCATCATACACCCCAGCGACTTGCTGCCTAGTCATCGAGCTCGCCCTTGTACTCTCTCCATAATATAATCTAGAAGGAGTAGGTCTTTACCCTCCGGGGGGCCGAACCTGCGTAAACCCTTGTGTCTCCGCCCTCATCTCGCACCGCAGATGGCTGTCCGCCCTTGCCCCATGTTCTACTACTCGCTGCCGATTGCAGCATCTGCCGTGGACATTCCCACGACACACCCCTCGGAACCCCGATTAAGTTGTCGAGCATGCTTTAGGGTTTCAATTCAATACAACTTAACTTGTCATGTCATCATTCTTATTTGATCATTGCATCGATGCCATGTGTTGATTGTTTCTCTCTCTTTCCGGTATTTGGTTCTTCCTCGGTAGAAAACAATATCGAGATCGAGATCGAAGACCGAGATCAGCATCGTCGAAGATCGACGAACAATATTTGGCCAACTATAATCAAGTCAAGTACCAGATGTCCAAAGCTTCGACCGAGGCTCTGCTTTCTGGTTATCAACAGGCAAAGGCAAGCATAGCCCCACCATGATATAATCCTATGATTTCGAAAGCATTTCAATACCTGCCATGATGCATATGATTCTACTCTGGTATTTTATTGATAGATAGAGTACCCTATCCGTTGCATTACTCCCTTTGAGATTATATTACCTAATCCACTGCTCCTAGCATAACTAGGTTTGGCTTGTCTGCATTGCTAGAGCTATATATGTGTCTTGCTTAGCCATGCATAGCTGTTAGTGCTGGTTCATCCAGATGATGTATAAGATGCAGAGAATCTAGTATGACAGGAGAACATGATGAGATGATATCAGAGGTAATATAAGTTAAACATGCTAAGTCTTGTATGGGAGGCCACAGTGGGATGTGGTTTTTCTAGTCCCATGATCACCACCACTAGGAACCGAGTTCTTGCCTTTGGAACCAAGACGAGCGTACAACCATACGGGGCCTGGACAACCTCATGAGCAACTAACTTGCCTAGTAGATTCCATGAGTCGCATAGTTCGGGTGTTCCATTCGACATACTCATTGAAAATGTTATCGAAAGAAGGAGGTGAAGGAGGTGCATTCATAACAGGTAGGGAAGCGTGGCCGCGGTTGCTTGGGGTTGATGCCGCCCCTGGTAAACCAACCTCGCCTCACATATTTAAGTACCGGCTTAGGTATTTGACCCGTTACGGTGGAACTATACTTATTGCGTGACTCATGGTATCGGCGAAAGCAAGGTAAAGGTCGTGTCTAACCACCCTCTGCCAGCCTTCCAAGGAAGATGGCTAATCATGTGGCATTAAGAGAACGTTAGTACGTGTGGGTAAAGTTGTACACCCCTATAGGTTAAATCTTTTCGAAAAGCCGTGTTCACGGTATGAAGGTGTAACATCCCTAAAATCATGTTTCAAACTCATGCATATCATCCATGCATCGATGATCATACAAATTTCATTTCAAACAAATCATTTCAAAATAGAAGCATATATGCTTATTATTTCATGTAAGTTTGCTCTAGCCTTAGTGCTATCTTCCAATGAGAAGAGTACTTTGTTTTGTTCAGTAAGGTTTTGAATTCAAACTTAGACACTTTCCAAAGCTTGGGCAAAGTTTTCAAAACAAAATGATAAATAAAACCAATATTAAGCCTATAGTATATATCACATAAAGGCTTGGTTTTATTTTTATCATTTGATCAAAGTGTTTTGAGTAAACAGTAGTGTTTGACACACATTTGAGTGCAAGGTTTGCAGTATAAAAACCTAGAGAAGATTTGAATTCAAACTCATTTGATTTGGAGTTGAAAATCACTTCAGAAAAATCAAACCGAAAAAAGAAAAGGTTAAAAAGAAAAAAAATAAGCTAACAGGCGAATATGGCCCAACTAGCCCAACTAAGCCCAGCAACCCCACCCCGCGAACCATTTTTCTCTACTCACAAACGAACCCGCCGAGTGACTGAAGCCAGGACCCCACCCCCTCTCTGCTTCTCTCGCTGATAGCCATGGCCCACACGGCGTCGTCGTCTTCACCCCGCGACGTGTTCTTCCCCAATTCACGTCGTGCGTTTCCTGGCTTGATTAGCGTCGTAAATTCGCGTTGATTGCAGGAGTAAATCACGCCCCCATCTCGCCTACTTAAACCCCCTCTTCCCCCTCTCCATTTCCCCCCAGACTCCGAGCATAGAGCGCCCCCAGGCTGCCCGCAATCATCCTCGCACCACCGCAGACAGAGCTCACTCCGGCGACCAATCCCGGTGAGCCCCGTGTGCCCCTTCTTCTCTAGCTCTTGCAGACAGTTTTGCAACTTCCTTGCGCATCTTCTGACACCATTGGTTCCTCCTATACCGCCCCAGGTCGTCGTCTTCGTCAAGGACAGCAAGGTTCCGACGACGTCCTCAACTCCGGCGATTAAATTCGGTGAGCCCCTTGTTCCCCTTCGCCTCTGTTTCACACGAACGTGTTCGCCGTAGTCTCGCGCATCTCCTGATGCCTTTTATTCATGCTAGGGTGACCAGGAGCGTCGCCAATGTCGTCGTCCACCGAAGCCCGACGCAGTCAGCAACTCCGACGAGCCTGTACAGCCGTGTCCGTGCGCCCCTTGCCAAGCCGTCGCCAGGTTGAGCATCGGTGCATCGCCACGATTCTGGTAAGCACCTCCGATGACCCCAGAGCCACCTGTAGCGCCACACCGCCATAGACAGAGCTCGCCGCCGCCAGTAGCCACCGCCAGCGCCGCCCATCTGTGGTCGTTTGAACCAGAACCGTAGGATCTAGATCCAGCGCGTGTAAATAGATCACTTATCGAAGCGTTATGAGTAGATCTGGGCCGTGTAGATTAAGTAGATCTAACGGCTCACAGACGCGATCCTGAGCGAACCGGTACGCACCAATCAGATTAAGACGCGTGGCTAGAGTTTAGGTTTAAAATCAGGATTTAAATCTATTAGATGTTTGAATTTGTTTTAGCCATAACTTTTGATCCCCACGTTCAAATTTGAAAAAATTTATATCAATAGAATCAGGAGAGCAAGCCCTTTTCAAATATGCAATGTGTTTAATATTTTGCTTCTGTTAAAATGTTTTTATTTACAGAAACATGTGTAGGGCTATTTTGAGTATATGAATTATTTGAGAAATGTTTTAGTGTTTAAATAAATGTTGTTTGGCAAGTTTTGAACTTGCTTGTGAACCAGTACTATGCACTTGCTTTTTTGAGTTTAGAAAATCATCACATATCATGTTGCATGCATTCATATATTTTTGCTTGTATTTTATTTGTATGTGATTTGTGGCTATGATTTTATGTGTAGATTTTGGTGCCAATAGTGATTGTGATTGTGAGGAGTGTAGCTACTCTCCAAACTACCAAGGCAAGTGGTGCTTCATAATATTTTACCCCTATGTTTTCTACTAAGCATTAGAAATATTTTTGCTAGACTTGCATGTTATATTTTGCTTATATGCCATGTTGGGAAATCCTAGTAGTTGTAGAATTTCTAGGAAATTTCTAAGTTAAGATGCTTATCTATGCCATGCTTAGCCTAGCTAGTAGCAACCAAGGGTGATGAAATATACATGCTATGATAAAAATATTTCTAAGTCTTTGGAATTGTGTTTTGCCTAATAAAACAACTAAGTAAATGAAACACCTGGGTGCAATGGAAGGAATGGTTTATGTTGAGTGGTTACACAAGGCCCATTTCTATGGTTTACCTTGTGTATCTCACTTGTGGAAATCCACCCAGGAATAAAGAGATTTTAGAGGCCAAATGTTAAGAAGCTTCTAGTGCAGCCACTTGGCAATATGGGCTCTGCCTGGATCACATAAGTTGCTAGAACTTAGCCATTTGGACAGTTGGTGGTAGTGGGATGATAGGTTGGAACGCGTCCATTTGGTCTAAGGGAAGGCTTCTGAAAGGTCCTGTCTTGGTGAAAATCAAGTCTGGTGGGGAAAGTGCACAACCTCTGCAGATGGAAGAATCTAAGTACTTAGCCATGTCCATGGTAATGGACAACTTGAGCATCGAGACATGCAAGCTATCAAGAATCTCCTCATCCCAATTTCTAAGTAAAAACTTGTGGTTGAACAAGGGTGAAGGACCTCAATGTCTATTGGTGGTTCCTTGGGAAAAGTTTTGACAAAGAAAAACTTAGTGTTTTCAACTAATAGGCAAAACCTATTTTGAGCAAAGCAAGCCTAAGCTACACTTAGCCAAATTGCATATAGTATCTAGTCCACCAAAATTTATACTAAGGTATCACTTGCCAATACTATTCCAATGTATTGACCCACTGTGGCTATAACTTGTGATGTTGTAGGTTATTCTGATGAGGATTAGGAGTCATGAGTCTACACTCAACATGTTTTCCTGTGGCACATGAAGATGAAGACTTTTATCTATTTACTTAATTAAACTCTTGTATTAGGCATGTGGCCATGGAGTTGTAAAGACTATGTTGTCTCTGGAATGACTGTAATAATGACCTTGTTTCTTTGTACTTCATCTTAAACTGTGGATGCTAGCATTGATCCAGGAACTAGCATTGCAATCACAGGGATCCTTTTCCTTTATAAAGGAGGGATCTTACAGATGGTATCAGAGCACTGTGTTTCCTGTAGGATTATGACCCTAGGATTGGAAACCACTAAGGAAAATTTTTCAACAACTTCTACACTTGTCTATTCTTCTCGTAAAATTTTCTAATCTTCTTTATCATCTCTATTTGTAGATGAACTCCATCAACGAAGCCGTAAGGAAAGGACCACTCATGACAATGACTTTGGAGTGTGAAACAGAATTTCCCAAGGCTCTGAAGGACCTCATGGTTGCAATGGAAATACATGGTGCAGCTGTGTACAAAGGTTTTCCTGTGATGGATGAAGGAGTTGAGTACTGGTGGGTGCAACTTCACTTGTATAAAAACAAGGAAGACAACCACAAGGAATAAGGATTCTACATGTTCACCAATTCAGTGGTGCACACTACATTCTTTGATTCAGCAAGGGATGCAGCTTGGAGGACCATCAAAGAACTTGGTGAAAGAGTCAAGTGCAGAATGCTCAACATCCAGAATGACCTAAAGGAAGAGAAGAAACATACCCTAGAGTTGGAGGCTACCAACCAAACCTTAAGAGGAGACATTATAGACTTAGTAATGGAGTCATGTGCTCAAGATAGAGTGAGATAGGATTGTAAGCGTACTTCGTTAGTTGGACCACCACTTATCACCTTATTTTCCAAATGTTGCTAAAAATAAGTTGAACCTTGATTGTTGTAATGGATCCATGTATGCCATGACTTGTGTGTTTTGATTCTCAAAAATTATGCATGTGATGTCTTGTCTTGTGATTTGTCTAAATTGTGTTGATTCTAACTTTTTCTATCTTATAAATAGATGCCTAATGTTACCATCAGCACTGTTGAGGAGTTCCAGGGAACTCGCTTTGGCCCTCGTATTATTGAGCTTACTAGTTTGCTCAATCTCCCTCTTCCTACCATCATGGTGCTTCCCCTCACCAAGTTTGAGAGGAAAGACCTTTGGGGTTTCAAGGTCAATCAGCCCGGACGCCAGACTGAGCCTACCATGGAGGCTATCATCTTCAAGCTCATGCACGATGACAAGGAGAGAGGCCTAGAGGTAGTTATGCAGGACTTGATTGGACGTCTGCTAGGGAGACACTCTCGACAGGTTAGAGGTACTCACTTCCACGTCTTTGGTAGACGTGATGAGGACGGAGAGGCCATCGACTTCGAGGACACTTCGAGGGAGACAGCAGAGCCGATTCGTCTATACCTCCAGGACTTAGAGGTTCTCATTAGGCACGTGGACACTAATAGGACCAACGTCATGCTCAACAATGACGAACTCCAGGTGCAGCTTAGTGAGAAGGACAAGCTCTTCGCGGAGCAAGATGAGATAGTCAAGGAGATGGAGGCAAAGTTCGAGAGCCAGGACAGAAAGTTCAAGAGTCAAGAGAAGCGGGTCCAGGATAGGAACAAGAGGATCCGGGACATGACTGAAGAACTGCAAGCCAAGGACTTCGAGCTCGAGCATCAGCAGACGGTGATTGAGAGGCTTCGTTCTCAGAAGAGGGCTCTCAAAGCCAAAGTAGAGGCCTTGACCACCAATGTCGAGGAATACAAGACCGCTATGGAAAATGCAGGTCTTACCTTTGTTGAGGAGGAGGTTGATGCCGAGGAGTAGAGTTGACTACTCATTTATCATTTATTTATCATACTTTATTTGTGTCACAATGACCATCCAACATGTGGATGGCTTGTTATTGGTGTGTTTACTTTGCGAACTTGTCGTTTTTGTTGTTGAACTATTATTGTTATGATGCATGTTTGGTGATTGTTTATTTGATGTATTGTGCATGAAAGCATCTATGGGTATCTCATTCTTACCTCTATTGAACAAACCACAGATGCCTCCCCGTCGTGCCAATCCCAACCCCAACAACAACAACATCACTCCTGAGATGCAGCAGATGATGACAGCTCAGACTCAGCTGATGCAAATGATGACTACGTTCATCTAGAACCAAAACAACAACAACAACAATAACAACAACAACAACCCACCGGGTTTTGACATGCTTACCAGGTTCTTGAGATTGAGGCCAGCAAAGTTCTCAGGAACAACTGATCCTATGGTGGCCAATGATTGGCTACGCTCTGTGAACAAGGACTTGGTAACTGTGGGCTGTACTGATGCAGAAAAAGTCAGATTTGCAGCACATTTGTTGGAAGGACCAGCAGCTACTTGGTGGGATAACTTCCAGATCACCACTCCCATTGAGGATGTGACATGGGCTATCTTCGAAGATGGTTTTCGTACTGCTCACATCTCATCCGGAGTGATGAGTTTGAAGAAGAAAGAGTTCCATAATCTGAAGCAGCGCCACCGCAGTGTGACTGAATATATTGAGGAGTTCAACAATCTGGCGCGTTATGCACCGGATGAAGTTGACACCGATGCTAAGAGGAAAGAAAAGTTCCTTGAAGGGTTGAATGATGAACTAAATCTGCAGTTAGTTGTGGCTTATATTCCCACATACCAGTCTCTTTGTGATAAGGCTGCTATTTTGGAGAACAAAATGAAACAGGTTGAAAGCAGGAAGAGAAAGCACTCGGACAAGCACAGCTCGGGATCGTCTCACAAATGTTCCCATTATGATGATAGTGGAAGCTCAGGATCCCACAAGCATGGGAAATTCAACAAGCACCACAACCACAACCGTCATCATGACAACAAGCATCACCGTAGTCATGACAATGAAAAGTACAAGAACCACAAGAGTGGATATAAGAGCCACCATAGTGGTAGTGGAGGTGGCAGTGGAAGCCAGCCTGTCAAGAGAGACATTAGTCAGGTTGAGTGTTTCAAGTGCAAGAAGATGGGGCATTATGCCAATGAATGCCCAGAAAAGAAGGTTGAAGGACCCAACAAGCCCAACCCTTTTCAAAAGGGACAAGTGAACCACATCAATGTGGAGGAAATTTATGAAGAGCCTGGTGCTGTTGCTGGTAAGTTCAAACTCAATTCTTGTAAGATCCCTCCTTTGTAAAGGAAAAAGGATCCCTGTGATTGCAATGCTAGTCCCTGGATCATTGCTAGCATCCACAATTTAAGATGAAGTACACAGATACAAAGGTCATTTATTACATCCATTCCAGAGATAAAACATAGTCTTTTACAACTCATGGCCACAGGCCTAATACAAGAGTTTTGGAATAAGTAAATAAACACAAGTCTTCATCTTCATGTGCCACAGGCAAGCATGTTGAGTGTAGACTCATGACTCCTAATCATCATCGGAGTAACCTGCAACATCACAAGTTACAGCCACAGTGGGTCAATACTTTGGAATAGTATTGGCAAGTGATACCTTAGTAGATTTTAAGTGGACTATATTACTATATGCATTTTGGCTAAGTGTAGCTTGGCTTGTTTTGCTTCAAAATAGGTTTTTCCTATTAGTTGAAAATACTAAGTTTTCTTTGTCAAAAACTTTCCCAAGAAACCACCAATAGACATTGGGGTCCTTTACCCTTGTTCAGCCACAAGTTTTACTTAGAAGTTAGAGTGATGAGATTCTTGTAGCTTCCATGTCTTGATGCTCAATTTGTCCATTGCCATGGACTTGGCTAAGTACTTAGATTTTCCATCTGCAGAGGTTGTGCACTTTCCCCACCAGACTTGGTTTCCCAAGACAGGACCTTTCAGAAGCCTTTCCTTAGTCAAATGGATGCGCTCCAACCTATCATTCCCACTACCACCAACTGTCCAAGTGACTAAGTTCTAGCAACCTATATGATCATGTCAGAGCCCATATTGCCAAGTGGTTGCACTGTAAGCTTTCTCAACACTTGGCCTCCAAATCCCTTTGTGCCTGGGTGGCATACCACAAGTGAGATACACAAGCCATATCCATGGCCTTGTGTAACCACTCAACCAAAAACCACCAATTCAAGTCCCATTCCACCCAGGAGGTTCATTGACTTAGTTGTTTTTTATTAAGAAAAGCATAAGTCCAAAAGACTTAGAATTATTTTCATCATAGCATGTATATACTTTACCAACCCTCTCCTACTAGCTAGGCTAAGCATGGCATAGTAACTTAACTTAGTAAATTCCCTAGCAATTCTACAATTCTACCACTACTTAGGATTTTCCCAACATAGCATTTGGCAAAAGTAGCATGCAAGACTTAGCAAAAATAATTCTAATGCTTATTCAAAATAAAGGGGTGGAAATATCATGAAGTATCACTTGCCTTGGTAATGGGGAGAGTAGCACTCTTCACAATCACAGTCATTAGCAAAATCTACACAAGAATTTGTAGCACACAATTACATACAATTCATATACAAACAAAAATATGAATGCATGCATGCAAGAAAATGCTAAGTGATGATTTTTGAAAACTCTACCAAGCAAGTGCATGAAACAGAAACATAACCAAGTCCAAAAGTTTGCTAACTAAACTTATTTAGCCCTAAAACAATTTGCTAAACAAAATCTATACTCAAAATGGACCTAGAAATGTTTCTGCATACAAAGTCATTTTAACATAAAATTTTTGTTAAACACATTGCAGATTCAGAAAGGGCTTGACTCACTGATTCCAACGGTATAA
This sequence comes from Avena sativa, assembly GCA_916181665.1. Lineage (NCBI taxonomy): Eukaryota > Viridiplantae > Streptophyta > Magnoliopsida > Poales > Poaceae > Avena > Avena sativa. The sequence continues at coordinate 311,190,064 of OV702295.1, read as the reverse complement.
AATTTGCAAAAATCTAACGTGGGAATCAAAAGTTATAGCCCTTTGAAATTTGGATCTAAATCTGATTTGAATTTCTGTTTTAATTCAAACCCTAGCCACGCGTCCTATTTCTATTGGCCGATACCGATTCGCTCTGGATCACGCTCGTGAGCCGTAGGATCTGTTTAAAACACACGGCCTAGATCTACCGAAAACGTTTCGTTAAGTGATCTAAATCTACGCGTTGGATCTAGATCTGACGGTCCTGGATCAAACGACCCAAACCGAGCAGCGCTAGCGGCGGTGGCTAGCGGCAGCGCGTCAGTCAGCGGCGGTGCCGGCGTTCTAGGTCGCCCGGGGAAGGAAGGAGATGCTTACCAGAACTGCAGGAGGTTGCTGATGCTCAAGGTGGCGATGGTTCGTCGAGGGGCGCGCGGACACGGCGAGGATTTCTCGTCGGAGTTGAGACAGACGTCGGGCACGGTCAGTCGTCGACGTTGGCGAGGTTCCTCGTTGCGCTAAGCCAAAATAGGGGTACTGTTAGATGCGCACAATGACGTAGAATCTAGGTGTACCAGTCAGAGGGCAAGGGGCGGTGGCTACTTATGGAGGGAGGTCGCCGGAGTTTGTGCAGAGAACGGTGGCGGCCGGTCGTCGACGTTGCTGGAGCTACGGATCATGCGAGGGTAAATGAGGAGTGTCATTAGGTGCGCAAAGACTCGCTGAACCTGATAGCATGAACTAGAGACAGAGGGGAACACGGAGCTCACCGGAATTCGCCGGCGCAGTCGTCGGAACAGCGGCGGCGTCGTGCGAGTTGTGGGCAGCCTGGTGGCGTGAAGGCGAAATTGTTTGGGGGGAAATGGTCGCTAGGATGTGGGGATTTTATAGCCAGAGGCTCGACAAGAAACGCTTGCTGCATCAATGCCAATTAAGCTCGCGAAATCAGTGCAGCAACGGGCAGCGGCGGAGGTCGTGCGCGGAATCAGGGGAAGACGAAGCTGACGTGGAGAAGGGCCCGCTCGTCAGCGAAGCGTGTGAAGAGGAGGTGGGGTCTGGCTGTCAGTGGCTGAGTGGGTGCGCTCGCGCGTGCGGAAGGAAAAGAAATGGCCCGGGTGGGCTAGTTGGGCCTGTTCAGATGCTGGGCTAGATTCCTGGCGCCTGGCCCTTTTCTTTTGTTTACTCCTTTTCTTTTTCTATTTCGATTTTCAGGAATGGTTTTGAAATGAATTCAAACTCTTTTTGAATTCAAATCTTTCTGGGGTTTTTGCAGGGTATAGTAGTCTCCAATATAGGCATAAAAACAAGTGGTTGCTTTGCAAAGGTTTGGTCAAGCTTGGAGATCAAAAAAATAACAGAGACTAGGCACTTGGTTTGCAAAATTTGAAAAATGGTTTTTGAAACCATTTCCAATTTGAATGACTTGGTTTAAATTCTACACTCAAGCCTATCCTCATACAAGGCAACAAACTTGGTTCACAAACAAACAAACTTTCAAATGGAGATAGCCATTTGATTTAAATCTGCTCACATAAAATCATAGCCCTAAGTGCTTCTGTTTTTCTGAAATGAGTTTGAAATTTTTCTCAAATCTATATGCATGCATGAATGATATGCAAACTTTGAAATCATGATTTTAGGGATGTTACAAATCTAACCCCCTTAAGGTGAATCTCGCCCTCGAGATTCGGATTGGCTAGCAAATAGGTGAGGGTGGTCTTTCCGAAGATCATCTTCTCTTTCCCATGTTGCTTCCTCTTCGGTATGATGGTTCCATTGCACTTTACAAAACTTGATAGTTTTTGTTCTCGTGACTCTTTCTGCAGTCTCAAGAATCTTGATAGGCTTTTCTTCATAAGTGAGATCACTTTCTAGTTGAACTTCTTCCAAAGGTATGGTATCCTTTAAAGAAGATTCTTCCATTTCTGGGTGACATTTCTTAAGCTGACTCACATGAAATACATTATGGACTGCTGATAGAGATGCTGGCAGTTCAATTTCATAAGCAACTTCTCCTTTGCGACTCAGAATCTTGAATGGCCCAACATATCTTGGTGCCAACTTTCCTTTGACTCCGAATCTTTTCACTCCACGGAGTGGTGATACTCTAAGATAGGCTCTATCACCAACTTCGTAGGTGACTTCTCTATGATTAGGATCTGCGTAGCTTTTCTGTCGGGACTATGCTATCTTCAACCTGTCCTTAACCAATTTGACTTTCTCTTCGGCTTCTTTAATAAGATCTGGCCCGAATAAACTCCTTTCTCCCACACCATTCCATAGCAATGGGGTGGTACATTTTCTTCCGTAGAGAAACTCAAACGGTGCCATCTCAATGCTGGCTTGATAGCTGTTGTTATAAGAAAATTCTGCGTATGGCAGACTTTCATCCCAACTTGCTCCATAATCTAGGGCACATGCCCTCAACATGTCTTCCAGAATTTGATTAGTCCTTTCTGTTTGTCCATCGGTTTGAGGATGAAATGCAGTACTGAATTCCAACCTCGTTCCCAATGACTCATGTAACTGTCTCCAAAAATGGGAAGTGAATTGGATTCCCCTATCGAACACAATACTCTTAGGCACACCGTGAAGGCATACAATTCTACTCATGTAGATTTTGGCTAACTTGGCACTAGTATAAGTTGTCTTCACGGGTATGAAATGAGCCACTTTAGTTAGGCGATCCACTACTACCCATATGGAATCATATCCCGATCTGGTCCTTGGTAATCCGGTAATGAAATCCATACCAATCTTGTCCCATTTCCAATCAGGAATTAGTAGTGGTTGAAGCAAACCTGCTGGTTTCTGATGCTCCGCTTTTACTCTACTACACACATTACACAAGGCAATATGTTCGGCGATGTCTCTCTTGAGATTGTTCCACCAAAATCTTTCTTTCATGTCCATGTACATTTTGGTGTTACCCGGATGAATAGAATACGGAGAGTTGTGCGCTTCTTGCAAAATCAGTTTCTGTAACTCCGGATCTTGTGGAACACATATACGTTTCCCATGCCATAAAGTACCCTGTTCGTCTTCGTGGAAATTCTTAGCTTTCCCTAGACCAATATTTTTCTTAATCTCTTCAATTTCCTTATCGGTCTTCTGAGCTTCTCGGATCTTGTTCAACAAAGTGGGTTGTACATCCAAAGACATGAGATGTCCTTCAGGCACAATTCCAATCTGAGTTCTTTGAATTGATTACACAAATCATCTCGCAATTCTCCTTTGGTAAGGCCATTTACAAATACCTTACGACTTAGAGCATCCCCTACAACGTTTGCTTTACCGGGGTGGTATTGCAAACTTAAGTCGTAATCCTTGATAAGCTCTAACCATCTTCTTTGTCTCATATTGATTTCCTTCTGGGTGAAGATATACTTCAAACTTTTGTGGTCCGTGAACACTTCACAACGCTTACCCAAAAGGTAATGTCTCCATGTTTTGAGTGCATGGACGACAGAGGCTAACTCCAAATCATGAGTAGGATAGTTTACTTCATGAGTTTTGAGTTGTCTTGAGGCATAAGCCACAACTTTACCGTCTTGCATAAGTACGGCACCCAAACCTTGATGAGACGCATCACAATATACTTGGAAATCTTTTTCCAAATCTGGCAGACATAGAACTGGTGCTGTCACTAGTCTCTTCTTCAATTCTTGGAAGCTGACTTCACAACCTTCAGACCAAGCAAACTTCTTGTCTTTTTTTAACAATTCAGTCATGGGCTTAGCAACCTTTGAGAAATTCTCAATGAATCTTCTGTAGTAACCTGCTAAGCCAAGGAAACTACGAACTTCTTTTACATTCTTGGGAGATTCCCATTCCGTCACAGCTGAAACTTTAGCAGGATCAACTGCTACACCATCCTTCGTCATTACATGACCAAGAAAACCAACTTCTTCCAACCAGAACTCACACTTGCTGAATTTGGCGTAAAGCTTATGCTCTCTCAACTTCTCAAGTATCAAGCGCAAGTGTCCCTCATGCTCTTCTTTGCTCTTGGAGTAGACTAAGATGTCATCGATGAAAACAACAACGAACTTGTCAAGAAATTCCATGAACACTTTGTTCATCATATTCATGAAGTATGCTGGAGCATTGGTCAAGCCGAAAGGCATTACGGTATACTCATACAATCCATACCTTGTGGTGAATGCTGTTTTTGGTATGTCTTGTTCTCGTATCTTGAGTTGAAAATAGCCTGACCAGAGATCATTCTTCGAGAACACACATGCTCCTTCTAGCTGATCAAACAAGTCATTGATTCTAGGCAAAGGATATTTATTCTTGATAGTTACCTCGTTGAGTGAACGGTAATCTATGCATAATCTTTGACTTCTATCCTTCTTCTCCACAAACAAGACTGGGGCTCCCCAAGATGAAGAACTTGGTTGAATAAATCATTTCTGCAACTGTTCTCCTAGTTGCTTCTTGAGCTCCTTCAGTTCATCAACTGACATTTTGTATGGTCTCTTTGCTATTGGTCTAGAACCTGGTACCAAATCTATCAGAAATTCCACATCTCTATCTGGTGGCATTCCTGGTAACTCTTCCGGAAACACATCCGGATACTCACATACAATTGGCACACTGTCCATGCTAACCCCCTTAAGAGAATTAAGCTTACTTCCTTTGGATTCAAAGTTTGACTTGAACTTAATCCGTTTTCTTTCCGGGGTTGTGAGTGCAACAGTACGATTAGCACAATCTAGTACTTCATACTTAGCCATCCAATCCATTCCCAATATTACGTCCAGTCCTTGGGAATCTAGGATTATCAGGCTTACTGGAAACTTATGTTTTCCAAATTCTATTACCAGATCCCGACATCCAAGACTTACTATCATATCTCCACCCGGAGAACTAACTTTTATTGGACACCCAATGTTTTCAGACGGAAACCCATTTCTATCAACAAATGCCTTTGATATGAATGAATGCGATGCACCAGTATCAAAGAGTACAAATGCTGGAATGGAATTGAGTCTGAACTTACCTGCAACAGCGTCAGGTTCCTCATAGACCTCCTCCACATTAATGTGGTTCACCTGACCTTTCTGGAAAGGATTGGGCTTGACAGGTCCTTCAGATTTCTTTTCGGGGCACTCATTTGCATAGTGTCCCATCTTCTTGCATTTGAAACATTCAACCTGACTGATGTCCCTTTTAGCAGGCTGACTTCCACTTCCACTACCATTCCCACTGTGGTGGCTCTTATGTCCACTCTTGTGGTTCTTGTACTTGTCATTGTCATGACTGCGGTGATGCTTATTGTCATGACGGTTGTGGTTGTGGTGCTTGCTGAATTTCCCATGTTTATGGGATCCTGAGCTTCCACTGTCATCATAATGAGATCGTTTGTGAGACGATCCCGAGCTGTGCTTGTCGGAGTGTTTCCTCTTCCTACTCTCGACTTGCTTCATTTTGTTCTCCAATATAACAGCCTTGTCATAGAGCGACTGATAAGTGGGAACATATGCCACAGCCAGCTGCAGGTTCAGCTCATCATTCAAGCCTTCTAGAAATTTTTCCTTTCTTTTGGCATCTGTGTCAACCTCATCCGGTGCATAACGCGCCAGATTGTTGAACTCTTCTATGTATTCAGCCACGCTGCGGTGACGCTGCTTCAGATTGTGGAACTCCTTCTTTTTCAGGCTCATTATTCCTGATGAGATATGAGCAGTGCGAAAGCCATCTTCAAAGATAGCCCAAGTCACCTCATCTATAGGAGTGGTGATTTGGAAGTTGTCCCACCATGTGGCGGCTGGCCCTTCCAGCAGATGTGCTGCGAATCTGACCTTTTCCGCATCCGTGCAGCCCACCGTCACTAAGTCCTTGTTCACAGAACGTAGCCAATCATTGGCCACCATGGGATCAGTCGTCCCCGAGAACTTAGCTGGCCTCAAACGCAGAAATCTGGTGAGCATATCAAAGCCCGGAGGGTTGTTGTTGTTGTTGTTATTGGGGTTGTTGTTGTTGTTGTTATTCTGGTTTTGGATGAATGTTGTCATCATTTGCATAAGCTGTGTTTGAGCATTCATCATTTGCTGCATTTCCGGGGTGATGTTGTTGGTTACTCCGATGATGATTAGGAGTCATGAGTCTACACTCAACATGCTTGCCTGTGGCACATGAAGATGAAGACTTGTGTTTATTTACTTATTCCAAAACTCTTGTATTAGGCCTGTGGCCATGAGTTGTAAAAGACTATGTTTTATCTCTGGAATGGATGTAATAAATGACCTTTGTATCTGTGTACTTCATCTTAAACTGTGGATGCTAGCAATGATCCAGGGACTAGCATTGCAATCACAGGGATCCTTTTTCCTTTACAAAGGAGGGATCTTACAATTCTGTTCCAGCATTTGTTCTCTTTGATACTGGTGCATCTCATTCATTCATATCAAGAGCATTTGTTGAAAGAAATGAACTATCGGTAGAAACTATTGGGTGTCCTATGAAAGTAAGTTCTCCTGGCGGAGAAATGATAGTAAATTCAGGGTGTCATGATCTATTCATAGAGTTTGGGAAGTATAAGTTTCCCGTTAACTTGATAATTCTAAACTCCCAAGGATTGGATGTCATTTTGGGAATGGACTAGATGACTAAGCACAAGGGAGTGATAGATTGTGCCAACCATACTGTCTCACTCACAACTCCAGAAAATAAAAGGATCAGATTCAAGACCAACTTTGAAGCAAAAAGGAGTATGCTAAATTCTCTTAAGGGGGTTAGCATAGATAGTGTGCCAATTGTGAGTGAATATCCGGATGTTTTTCTAGAAGAGTTGCCCGGAATGCCACCAGATAGAGATGTGGAGTTCCTTATTGATCTGCTACCAGGATCTGGAACAATAGCAAAGAGACCGTACAAGATGTTAGTTGATGAACTGAAAGAACTCAAGAAACAACTTGGGGAACAGTTGTAGAAAGGATTTATTCAACCAAGTTCTTCATCTTGGGGAGCATCAGTTTTGTTTGTGGAAAAGAAAGATAGAAGTCAAAGGTTATGCATAGATTACCGTTCACTCAATGAGGTGACTATCAAGAACAAATACCCTTTGCCTAGAATCAATGACTTGTTTGATAAACTAGAAGGAGCTTGTGTGTTCTCAAAGATTGATCTTCGGTAGGGTTATTTCCAACTCAAGATAAGGGAGCAAGACATACCTAAGACATCTTTCACCACAAGGTATGGATTGTATGAGTATATCATGATGCCATTTGGTTTGACCAATGCTCCAGCATACTTCATGAATATGATGAACAAGGTGTTCATGGAATTTCTTGATAAGTTTGTTGTCGTTTTCATCGATGACATTTTAATCTACTCCAAGAGCAAAGAAGAGCATGAAGGAAATTTGCGTTTGATATTTGAAAAGCTTAGAGTGAAGGGAATATGCCCTGAGAGGCAATAATAAAGTGTTTATTATGTGTATTCCAAGTATATGATAGATGTTTATTTTGCATGCTATAATTGTATTAATATGGAAACGTTAATACATGTGTGTTTAATAAACAAACAGAAAGTTCCTAGTTATGCCTCTCTCATAAACTAGCTCGTTGATTAACAAGATGATCAAGGTTTCCTGATCATGGACATTGGATGTTGTTAATAACGGGATCACGACATTAGTGTAATGGTGTGATGAACATTCATCCGAAGTATAGCATTACGATCAAAGTCATTGAGTTTATATTGCTATAACAACTTACGAAGTGATCCTAATCCTTAGACCATGAGATCATGTTAATCACTAACACCGGAAGAGTTTCTAGATAACATCAAACGTCACACCGTAACAGGGTGATTATAAAGATGAATTCAGAACTAATAAAGTGTTACGTTGAGGCTCATGGATCGAGAGTGGTATTTTTTCATCCTGATGACGGATAGATATACTTTGGGCCCTCTCGGTGATATCACATTGATTAGCTTGCAAGCAAGTGATTTGATCACTAGAATGTTATATCACAGGAACGAGAAAAGAGTGCATGTCAGTAACGAGATCAAACTAGGTATGGAGATACCGATGATCGAATCTCGGACATGTAATATATTGTGAAAAAAAGGGATTAAGATACTAGCGTAAAAGGTTCCGACGATCACAAGAAAGTCATCGTTGAATGTGTGGGAGTCAGTATGGGTCTCCAGATCCCGCTTATGATTATTGATCCGAGAGGGGTCTCGATCATGTCCGCATTATTCACGAACCGTAGGGTGACACACTTAAGAGACACCGACATCCAATTGGAGCAAAAGTTTCATGCCGAAAGAATAAACAAGCGCAGGAATTTATTTCACTAGATACCGAAACAGGTTTTCGGGTGAAATTGCATAAAGTGGTTATGCATGTGAAATGGAATTCTAGCAAGGGGTTATTTGTGAATGTTTTTCATTAAAGTAATTGACAAAATTCTGAATAAAATAAAAGAGTTTTATTTAATGAGAGTTTGCATTAAATTTGGTGGAAATTTAATGGGAATTTGAGTGGACTTTTGAGTGGAGGGAATTTAAAGGAATTTTGTGAGTGGAGTGTCCACCCACATGAAGAGGGGAGGGCAAGGGGGAAGCCCCCATGCGCCGGCCACCCCCTTGGGGTTCCCCCCTCCTCCTATAAAAGGAGCCCCCCTCCTCACTTGTCTCTTACACCTCCTCGTGAAGGATCTCTCTCCCCCTCTAGAATTTATCCCCCATGGTCTCGGACTAGCGAGATACATGTTCTCGGTGGCTATTCGGAAAGAAAGAGTTGTGCTTCCGCTGCATCGCTGGAGCGAGGAGGCGGAGGTTGCTCGGTGCCTTGAACGTGTGTGCGAGCACGGATGCGCTGCTGATTTGCGGCGCTAGGACTTCCTCTCGATCTTGAGATCGGCAAGAGATCGTCTACATCAACCACGTGTTAAACTCATTAAGCTTTGTCGGTCTTCAAGGGTATGTTTTATACGGATATACATCCGCCCGTTGTTTGTATCTAGTAGATAGATCTTGGTACATAGTTCCCATCGTAGGAAATTTTTTGTTTTCTATGTTGCGAACCCTACAGTGGTATCACAGCCGGATCTATGCGTAGATGCTTTACACAGGTAGTACACATATGAGTATGTGGGCGATGATGATCATGTTGTTGCTCCTTTGTTGTAATTTTGGATATTGGTGGCATAGTGGGATGAAGCGGCCCGGACAAACTTTACATGTCCTCGCACATGAGACATGTTCCACGCTTGACATGCAACTAGTTTGCATAAGTGGCTAGCGGGTGTCTGTCTCTCCTACTATAGTCAATATCTATTTTGCAAGCGAGTTGTCAACAATTTGATTATCCTTGTTGTGGTTCATGTTCGTAGGTAAGAACGGTTCTATCTCGAAAGCCCTAAGCCACGTAAAACTTGCAATGGATAAATTAGAGGCGTCTAGTTTAGATTGTTGCTGGGCTAGTGTTATGATATGGTAGTGTTGTAAGTAGAAGTATGAGATGATACTCTTACAACACACATAGCATGTAAACTCCATAGACCTTGGATTTACACATATAGGTATGATAGTGATCATACCACGATGCACATGATAGAGATCATATGCGGGAACCATAACATTTCACTAATAAACATGTGATGTTTGTTAGCATCTTATATTGCTTGTTTAGCGCTTTGTTAGCATAATAAGATGATCCCTCATTTAAATATCAAGATAAGAATGTGTTCTTCCTTTAGTATGCACCGATTATGTTTCGTCGCTCCAAGACATCACGTGATGATCGGGTGTTCTTGGATCCACGACCATATTTCGGGTGTAAAACAGTTACACACGCGAATACTAAGGTTCTAACTTGGCGAGCCTAGCATGTACAGACATGGCCTCGGAACACGTACCGAAAGGTTAAGCATCAGTCATATAGTTGATATGATGCCCATTTGATGCTCGCCTTTGAAGCTATACCGACTCACGTGATGATCGGACTTGGTATAGTGGATTTGGTTCATGTAATCACCAAAAAGACACGAGGGATGTCGTTTTTGAGTGGGAGTTCATTCGTAATATGTATTAGTTGAACTCAATCTATCATACACTTAGTCTAAACTTTACAAATTCTATTGTAGATGGCACCACCTGCTTTTAATTTCAATGTGTTCATGGAGAAAGAGAAACTAGCAACGAACGGTAGCAACTTTACCGAATGGGCCATGAATTTGAGGATTCTCCTCTCTGCTGCACAAAAGCAATACATGCTAGAAGCGCCACTAGGCCCCCCACCTTTTGATGATGCCCCTGACGAGGAAAAGAATGTCTATCAGACTCGTCAGGAGGACCACAACTTAGTTCATTGCGGCATATTGTATGGGATAGAGCCGGAACTTCGAAAGCGTTTCGAAAATGGCAATGCATTTGATACAATGGGTGAGTTGAAAATGATTTTTGACACACATGCTGCTGTAGAGAGCTACAACGCTTCAGAAAAGTTCTTTAGCTGCATGATGGAAGAGCACAGCTCCGTTAGTGAGCATGTACTCAAGATGTCGGGTTACGCCGATAAGATTGTGTCCTTGGGAATATCGATTCCCATTGACTTAGGCATCCATCGTGTTCTGCAGTCTCTATCACCTAGCTATAAGAGCTTCGTGATGAACTATAACATGCAAGGCATGAAGAAGTCTCTCCCCGAGCTTCTGTCAATGCTTAAAACTGCAGAAGTGGAGATCAAAAAGGAACATCAAGTGTTGATGATCAATAGGAACACTAGTTGCAAGAAAGACAAGAAGGGAAAACGGAAGGGAAGTAAGGGCGGCAAGCCTGTTGCCGTGCCTGAAAAGAAACCCCGAGTTGGACCTAAGTCTGATACCGAGTGTTACTATTGTAAAGGGACTGGCCACTGGAAGCGCAACTGCCCCAAGTATTTGGCAGACAAGAAGGCCAGCAAGGCAAACAAAGGTATATATGATGTACATGTTATTGATGTGTACTTGACTAGTGCTCGTAGTAGCACCTGGGTTTTTGATACCGGTTCAGTTGCTAATATTTGTAACTTGAATCAGGGGCTGCGGAACAAGCGACCGCTAGCAAGGGGTGAGGTCAAGATGCGTGTCGGCAATGGATCAAGCATTGATGTGATCGCCGTTGGAACGCTACCTCTCCACTTGCCGTCGGGATTAGTTATAAACTTGAATAATTGTTATCTGGTGCCTACACTGAGCATGAACATTGTATCTGGATCGTGTTTGATGCGAAGTGGTTATTCATTTAAATCCGAGAACAATGGTTGTTCCATTTACATGAATGAAATCTTTTATGGTCATGCACCGATGATGAATGGTTTATTTCTATTAGATCTCGATGATAATGTTACACATATTCATAATGTTGATGCTAAAAGGATTAAACTTAATGATGATATATCCGCATATATGTGGCACTGCCGTCTAGGTCATATTGGCGTTAAACGCATGAAGAAGATCCATTCGGATGGACTTTTGGAATCACTTGATTTTGAATCATTTGATACATGTGAGCCATGCCTTATGGGCAAGATGACTAGAATGTCGTTTTCCGGTTCAATGGAACGGGCGACAGATTTGTTGGAAATCATACATTCTGATGTATGTGGTCCAATGAGTGTGTCGGCGCGAGGTGGATATCATTATTTTGTTACTTTCATGGATGAATTTGAGTAGATACGGTTATATCTACTTGATGAAACACAAGTCTCAAACCTTTCAAAAGTTCAAGGAATTTCAGAATGAAGTGGAAAATCATCGTAATAGAAAGATCAAATTTCTACGGTCTGACCATGGAGGTGAGTATCTAAGTTACGAGTTTAGCACTCACATGAAAGAGTGTAGAATTGTTTCACAACTCACACCTGCCGGAACACCACAGCGAAATGGTGTGTCAGAACATCGTAATCGTACTTTATTAGATATGGTTCGATCTATGATGTCTCTGACGGATTTGCCGTTGTCATTTTGGGGTTATGCACTAGAAACTGTTGCATTTACTTTAAATCAGGCACCATCTAAATCCGTTGAAAAGACACCGTATGAATTGTGGTTTGGAAACAAACGTAAGCTGTCTTTTCTTAAAGTTTGGGGATGCAATGTTTATGTGAAGAAACTTCAACCAGATAAACTCGAACCCAAAGCGGAAAAATGCGTCTTCATAGGATACCCTAAGGAAACTATTGGGTATTCCTTCTATCACAGATCCGAGGGCAAGGTTTTTGTTGCCAAGAATGGATCCTTTCTAGAGAAAGAGTTTCTCGCGAAAGGTGTGAGTAGTCGGAAGGTAGAACTCGAAGAGGTTATTGAACCTTCTCTTCAAAGTATGGCGAGTAGCGCAGTGCCGGAAGTTGTTCCGGAGTTGGATCCACCTGTTGAAGAGGGAACTAATGATAATGATCATGAAACTCCGAAAGAGAGTACTACCGAACCTCGCAGGTCAAGCTGGACGCGTGCAGCTCCCGAGCTGTACGGAAATCCTGTCATGAATTTCATGGTTGATGAAAATGATGACCCTGCGACGTATGAAGAAGCGATGATGAGCCCGGATTCCAACAAATGGTTAGAAGCCATGAAATCCGAGATGGAATCCATGTATGAAAATCAAGTTTGGAACTTGGTGGAATTACCTCACGACCGAAAGGCCGTGGAGAACAAATGGATTTTCAAAAGGAAAACTGATGCTGATGGTAATGTGACCGTCTATAAAGCTCGACTTGTCGCAAAGGGGTTTCGACAAATTCAAGGAGTTGACTACGATGAGACATTCTCTCCCGTAGCGATGCTAAAGTCAGTTAGGATTATGTTAGCAATTGCTGCATATTTCGATTATGAGATATGGCAGATGGATGTCAAAACCGCGTTTCTCAATGGTAATATTGAAGAAGAGTTGTATATGATACAACCAAAGGGTTTTGTCGATCCTAAGGATGCTAACAAGGTGTGCAAGCTTCAGCAATCCATCTATGGATTGAAGCAAGCATCACGAAGTTGGAATCTCCGCTTTGATGAGGTGATCAAAGAGTTTGGATTTGTCCAAACTTATGGAGAAGCTTGTATTTACAAGAAAGTGAGTGGGAGCAATGTGGCATTTCTGATATTATATGTGGATGACATATTATTGATCAAAAATGATATAGATCTTTTAAACAGTGTTAAAAGTTATCTAAACAGCAAATTTTCAATGAAGGACCTAGGTGAAGCGTCATACATATTAGGCATAAAGATCTATAGAGATAGATCTAGGCGCCTAATAGGGCTATCGCAAAGTACATACCTTGATAAGATTTTAAAGAAGTTTAAAATGGATGGAAGTAAGAAGGGGTTCTTACCTATGTTGCAAGGCAAGACATTGAGTAAGACTCAAAGTCCGGCTTCGACGGAAGAAAGAGAGATAATGGACAAAGTCCCCTATGCTTCAGCCATAGGCTCTATAATGTACGCCATGCTATGTACAAGACCGGATGTGGCACATGCTATTAGTTTGACTAGTAGGTACCAATCGGATCCAGGTTCGGAACACTGGATAGCGGTCAAGAATATCCTTAAGTACTTACGAAGAACTAAGGATATGTTTCTTGTATACGGAGGTGAAGAAGAGCTCGTCGCTAAGTGTTATGTTGACGCTAGCTTTGACACCGACCCGGATGACTCTAAGTCTCAATGCGGATACGCATTTCTCATGAATGGCGGAGCGGTTAGTTGGAGGAGCTCCAAACAACCTGTGGTAGCGGGATCAACAACGGAGGCCGAATATGTTGCTGCTTCAGAAGCGGCTCAGGAAGCAGTTTGGATGAAGGAGTTCATATCTGAACTAGGAGTGGTTGCAAACGCGTTGGACCCAATGGTGATCTATTGTGACAACAATGGTGCCATTGCCAATGTCAAAGAGCCAAGGTCTCACAAACATTCCAAGCATATTAAGCGCCGGTTTCACTCCATACGCGAGCATGCCAAGGATGGAGATATAAAGATTTGTAAAGTACATACGGATCTCAATGTAGCAGATCCGTTGACTAAAACTCTCCCTAGAGCAAAACATGATCAACACCAGAACTCGATGGGTATTAGATTTATCACTATGTAACTAGATTATTGTCTCTAGTGCAAGTGGGAGACTGAAGGGAATATGCCCTGAGAGGCAATAATAAAGTGTTTATTATGTGTATTACAAGTATATGATAGATGTTTATTTTGCATGCTATAATTGTATTAATACGGAAATGTTAATACATGTGTGTTTAATAAACAAACAGAAAGTTCCTAGTTATGCATCTCTCATAAACTAGCTCGTTGATTAACAAGATGATCAAGGTTTCCTGATCATGGACATTGGATGTTGTTAATAACGGGATCACGACATTAGTGTAATGGTGTGATGAACATTCATCCGAAGTATAGCATTACGATCAAAGTCATTGAGTTTATATTGCTATAACAACTTACGAAGTGATCCTAATCCTTAGACCATGAGATCATGCCAATCACTAACACCGAAAGAGTTTCTTGATAACATCAAACGTCACACCGTAACAGGGTGATTATAAAGATGAATTCAGAACTAATAAAGTGTTATGTTGAGGCTCATGGATCGAGAGTGGAATTTGTTCATCCCGATGATGGATAGATATACTCTGGGCCCTCTCGGTGATATCACATTGATTAGCTTGCAAGCAAGTGATTTGATCACTAGAATGTTATATCACGGGAACGAGAAAAGAGTACATGTCAGTAACGAGATCAAACTAGGTATGGAGATACCGATGATCGAATCTCGGACATGTAATATATCGTGAAACAAAGGGATTAAGATACTAGCGTAAAAGGTTCCGACGATCACAAGAAAGTCATCGTTGAATGTGTGGGAGTCAGTATGGGTCTCCAGATCCCGCTTCTGATTATTGATCCGAGAGGGGTCTCGATCATGTCCGCATTATTCACGAACCGTAGGGTGACACACTTAAGAGACACCGACATCCAATTGGAGCAAAAGTTTCATGCCGAAAGAATAAACAAGCGCAGGAATTTATTTCACTAGATACCGAAACAGGTTTTCGGGTGAAATTGCATAAAGTGGTTATGCATGTGAAATGGAATTCTAGCAAGGGGTTATTTGTGAATGTTTGTCATTAAAGTAATTGACAAAATTCTGAATAAAATAAAAGAGTTTTATTTAATGAGAGTTTGCATTAAATTTGGTGGAAATTTAATGGGAATTTGAGTGGACTTTTGAGTGGAGGGAATTTAAAGGAATTTT
The DNA here is from genome assembly GCA_916181665.1 of Avena sativa. NCBI lineage: Eukaryota > Viridiplantae > Streptophyta > Magnoliopsida > Poales > Poaceae > Avena > Avena sativa. The sequence continues at coordinate 311,174,830 of OV702295.1, read as the reverse complement.
GTGAGTGGAGTGTCCACCCACATGAAGAGGGGAGGGCAAGGGGGCAGCCCCCATGCGCCGGCCACCCCCTTGGGGTTCCCCCCCTCCTCCTATAAAAGGAGCCCCCCTCCTCACTTGTCTCTTACACCTCCTTGTGAAGGATCTCTCTCCCCCTCTAGAATTTATCCCCCATGGTCTCGGACTAGCGAGATACATGTTCCCGGTGGCTATTCGGCAAGAAAGAGTTGTGCTTCCGCTGCATCGCTGGAGCGAGGAGGCGGAGGTTTCTCGGTGTCTCGAACGTGTGTGCGAGCAAGGATGCGCTGCTGATTTGCGGCGCTAGGACTTCCTCTCGATCTTGAGATCGGCAAGAGATCGTCTACATCAACCACGAGTTGAACTCGCTAAGCTTTGTCGGTCTTCAAGGGTATGTTCTCTACGGATATACATCCGCCCGTTGTTTGTATCTAGTAGATAGATCTTGGTACATAGTTCCCATCGTAGGAAATTTTTTGTTTTCTATGTTGCGAACCCTACATAGAGAGCATAAACTGTATGCCAAATTCAGCAAGTGTGAATTTTGGCTAAATGAAGTTGGATTTCTTGGACATGTTGTGTCAGGAGATTGTGTAGCAGTTGATCCTGCGAAAGTTTTAGCTGTAACTGAATGGGAATCTCCCAAGTCAGTGAAAGAAGTTCGTAGTTTCCTTGGCTTAGCAGGTTACTACAGAAGGTTCATTGAGAATTTCTCCAAGGTAGCTAAGCCTATGACAGAATTGTTAAAGAAAGACAAGAAATTTGCTTGGTCTGAAGGTTGTGAACTCAGCTTTCAAGAATTGAAGAAGAGACTTGTGACAGCACCAGTCTTATGTTTGCCAGACTTGGAGAAAGATTTTCAAGTTTATTGTGATGCATCTCACCATGGATTAGGAGCAGTACTTATGCAAGACGGGAAAGTTGTGGCTTATGCCTCAAGACAACTCAAAACTCATGAAGTGAACTATCCTACTCATGATTTGGAGTTAGCCTCTGTTTTCCTTGCACTCAAAACATGGAGACTCTATCTTTTGGGAAAGCGATGTGAAGTGTTCACAGATCACAAGAGTTTGAAGTATATCTTCACCCAGAAAGAAATTAATATGAGACATAGAAGATGGCTAGAACTCATCAAGGACTATGACTTAAGTTTGCAATACCACCAAGGTAAAGCAAATGTTGTGGCGGATGCTCTACGCCGTAAAGTTTTTGTGAATGGTCTCACTAAGGGAGAATTGCCAGATGATTTGTGTGCCCAATTTAGAGATCTCAGATTGGAGATTGTGCCTGAAGGACATCTCATGTCTTTAGATGTTCAACCCACTTTGTTGGACAAGATCAAAGAAGACCAGAATACTGATAAGGAAATTGAATAAATTAAGGAAAAGATTGGCAAAGGAAAAGCCAAAGGATTCCAGGAAGACGAACAGGGTACTTTATGGCATGGAAACGTATCTGTGTTCCACAAGATCCGGAGCTTCGAAAACTGATTTTGCAAGAAGCACACAACTCACCGTATTCCATTCATCCGGGTAACACCAAAATGTACATGGATATGAAGGAAAGATTTTGGTGGAATAATCTCAATAAGGACATCGCCGAACATATTGCTTTGTGTGATGTGTGTAGTAGAGTGAAAGCGGAACATCAGAAACCAGCAGGTTTGCTTCAACCACTACCTATTCCTGATTGGAAGTGGGACAAGATTGGTATGGATTTCATTACCGGATTACCAAGGACCCGGTCAGGATATGATTCTATTTGGGTTATAGTGGATCGCCTAACTAAAGTGGCTCATTTCATACCCGTGAAGACAACCTATACAAGTGCTAAGTTGGCCAAGATCTATATGAGTAGAATTGTATGTCTACATGGAGTATCCAAGAGTATTGTGTCTGATAGGGGAACTCAATTCACTTCCCATTTTTGGAGACAACTACATGAGTCATTGGGAACGAGGTTGGAATTCAGCATTGCTTTTCATCCTCAGACTGATGGACAGATAGAAAGGACTAATCAGATTCTTGAAGACATGTTGAGGGCATGTGCCCTAGACTATGGAGCCAGTTGGGATGAAAGTCTGCCTTACGCAGAATTTTCTTATAACAACAGCTATCAAGCCAGCATTGAGATGGCACCATTTGAGTTTCTCTATGGGAGAAAATGTACCACCCCATTGCTATGGAATGGTGTGGGAGAAATAAGCTTGTTCGGACCAGAACTAATCAAAGAAGCCGAAGAGAAAGTCAAGTTGGTTAAGGACAGATTAAAGATAGCATAGTCCCGACAGAAAAGCTACGCAGATCCTAAGCGTAGAGAAGTCACCTATGAAGTTGGTGATAGAGCTTATCTTAGAGTATCACCACTTCGTGGAGTGAAGAGATTTGGTGTCAAAGGTAAATTGGCCCCAAGATATGTTGGACCGTTCAATATTCTGAGTCGCAAAGGAGAAGCCTATGAGATTGAATTGCCAGAAGCTTTGTCAGCTGTTCATAATGTGTTTCATGTGAGTCAGCTTAAGAAATGCCACCCAGAAATGGAAGAAACTTCTTTGAAGGATACTTTACCATTGGAGGAGGTTCAATTGGAGAGTGACCTCACTTATGAGGAGAGACCTATCAAGATTCTTGAGACTGCAGAAAGAGTCACACGAACTAAGACTATCAAGTTCTGCAAAGTCCAGTGGAACCATCATTCCGAAGAGGAAGCAACATGGGAAAGAGAAGATGATCTTCGGAAAGACCACCCTCACCTATTTGCTAGCCAATCTGAATCTCGAGGGCGAGATTCACCTTAAGGGGGTTAGATTTGTAACATCCCTAAAATCATGTTTCAAACTCATTCATATCATCCATGCATCCATGATCATACAAATTTCATTTCAAACAAATCATTTCAAAACAGAAGCATATATGCTTATTATTTCATGTAAGTTTGCTCTAGCCTTACTGCTATCTTACAATGAGAAGAGTACTTTGTTTTGTTCAGTAAGGTTTTGAATTCAAACTTAGACACTTTCCAAAGCTTGTGCAAAGTTTTCAAAACAAAATGAGAAAATAAAACCAATATTAAGCCTATAGTATATATCACATAAAGGCTTGGTTTTATTTTTATTTTCATTTGATCAAGGTGTTTTGAGTAAACAGTAGTGTTTGACACACATTTGAGTTCAAGGTTTGCAGTATAAAAACTTAGAGAAGATTTAATTCAAACTCATTTGATTTGGAGTTGAAAATCACTTCAGAAAAATCAAACAGAAAAAAAAGAAAAGGTTAAAAAGAAAAAAAAACTAACAGGCGAATATGGCCCAACTAGCCCAACTAAGCCCAGCAACCCCACCCCACGAACCGTTTTTCTCTACTCACAAATGAACCCGCCGAGTGACTGACGCCAGGACCACACCCCCTCTCTGCTTCTCTCGCTGACAGCCGCGGCCCATACGGCGTCGTCGTCTTCACCCCGCGACGTGTTCTTCCCCAATTCACGCCGTGCGTTTCCTGGCTTGATTCGTGTCGTCAATTCGCGTTGATTGCAGGAGTAAATCATGCCCCCGTCTCGCCTACTTAAACCCCCTCTGCCCCCTCTCCATTTCCCCCCAGACTCCAAGCACAGAGCGCCCCCAGGCTGCCCGCAATCATCCTCGCACCGCCGCAGACAGAGCTCACTCCGGCGACCAATCCCGGTGAGCCCCGTGCGCCCCTTCTTCTCTAGCTCTTGCAGACAGTTTCGCAACTTCCTTGCGCACCTTCTGACACCATTGGTTCCTCCTATACCGCCCCAGGTCGTCGTCTTCGTCAAGCACAGCAAGGTTCCGACGACGTCCTCAACTCCGGCGATTAAATTCGGTGAGCCCCTTGTTCCCCTTTGCCTCTGTTTCACACGAACGTGTTCACCGTAGTCTCGCGCATCTCCTGATGCCTTTTATTCATGCTAGGGTGACCAGGAGCGTCGCCAACGTCGTCGTCCACCCGAGCCCGACGCAGTCAGCAACTCCGACGAGCCCGTACAGCCGTGTCCGTGCGCCCCTTGCCAAGCCGTCGCCAGGTTGAGCATCAGTGCATTGCCACGATTCTGGTAAGCACCTCCGACGAGCCCAGAGCCACCTGAAGCGCCGCGCCGCCGTAGACAGAGCTCGCCGCCGCCAGTAGCCACCGCCAGCGCCGCCCATCTGTGGTCGTTTGAACCAGGATCTAGATCCAGCGCGTGTAAATAGATCACTTATCGAAGCGTTATGAGTAGATCTGGGCCGTGCAGATTAAGTATATATAACGGCTCATAGACGCGATCCTGAGCGAACCGGTACGCACCAATCAGATTAAGACGCGTGGCTAGAGTTTAGGTTTAAAATCAGGATTTAAATCTATTAGATGTTTGAATTTGTTTTAGCCATAACTTTTGATCCCCACGTTCAAATTTGACAAATTTTATATCAATGGAATCAGGAGAGCAAGCCCTTTTCAAATATGCAATGTGTTTAATGTTTTGATTCTGTTAAAATGGTTTTATTTACAGAAACATGTATAGGGCTATTTTGAGTATATGAATTATTTGAGAAATGTTTTAGTGTTTAAATAAATGTTGTTTGGCAAGTTTTGAACTTGCTTGTGAACCAGTACTATGCACTTGCTTTGTTGAGTTTAGAAAATCATCACATATCATGTTGCATGCATTCATATATTTTTTCTTGTATTTTATTTGTATGTGATTTGTGGCTATGATTTTATGTGTAGATTTTGGTGCCAATAGTGATTGTGATTGTGAGGAGTGTAGCTACTCTCCAAACTACCAAGGCAAGTGGTGCTTCATAATATTTTACCCCTATGTTTTCTACTAAGCATTAGAAATATTTTTGCTAGACTTGCATGTTATATTTTGCTTATATGCCATGTTGGGAAATCCTAGTAGTTGTAGAATTTCTAGGAAATTTCTAAGTTAAGATGCTTATCTATGCCATGCTTAGCCTAGCTAGTAGCAACCAAGGGTGATGAAATATACATGCTATGATAAAAATATTTCTAAGTCTTTGGACTTGTGTTTTGCCTAATAAAACAACTAAGTAAATGAAACACCTGGGTGGAATGGAAGGAATGGTTTATGTTGAGTGGTTACACAAGGCCCATTTACCTTGTGTATCTAACTTGTGGAAAGCCACCCAGGAACAAAGAGATTTTAGATGCCAAATGTTAAGAAGCTTCTAGTGCAGCCACTTGGCAATATGGGCTCTGCCTGGATCACATAAGTTGCTAGAACTTAGCCATTTGGACAGTTGGTGGTAGTGGGATGATAGGTTGGAACGCGTCCATTTGGTCTAAGGGAAGGCTTCTGAAAGGTCCTGTCTTGGTGAAAATCAAGTCTGGTGGGGAAAGTGCACAACCTCTGCAGATGTAAGAATCTAAGTACTTAGCCATGTCCATGGTAATGGACAACTTGAGCATCAAGACATGGAATCTATCAAGAATCTCCTCATCCCAATTTCTAAGTAAAAACTTGTGGTTGAACAAGGGTGAAGGACCTCAATGTCTATTGGTGGTTCCTTGGGAAAAGTTTTGACAAAGAAAAACTTAGTGTTTTCAACTAATAGGCAAAACCTATTTTGAGCAAAGCAAGCCTAAGATACACTTAGCAAAATTGCATATAGTATCTAGTCCACCAAAATTTATACTAAGGTATCACTTGCCAATACTATTCCAATGTATTGACCCACTGTGGCTGTAACTTGTGATGTTACAGGTTATTCTGATGAGGATTAGGAGTCATGAGTCTACACTCAACATGTTTGCCTGTGGCACATGAAGATGAAGACTTTTATCTATTTACTTAATTAAACTCTTGTATTAGGCCTGTGGCCATGGAGTTGTAAAGACTATGTTGTCTCTGGAATGACTGTAATAATGACCTTGTTTCTGTGTACTTCATCTTAAACTGTGGATGCTAGCATTGATCCAGGGACTAGCATTGCAATCATAGGGATCCTTTTCCTTTATAAAGGAGGGATCTTATAGAACGCTTGGTGACCAGATTCTAAGATCATGGAGAACTTGAACCTCATCGTAAAACTTGGTAGATCAACGTGTGCTTAAAGATGCTTCCTCATGGGTACGAGGGGGTGATCCTAGATAGGGTTCAGATGATGATGACTTGGCGGATATCAAAATAAGATGATGATCAATATTTCGGAGTTGTCGCTCTCTTATCGCCTTTTAAAATACTCTGATTAGATGAGCTTCTTCTCTCCCTTGTTTTATACACAAAGATGGTTTTATGCAAAACAACTCCACTAGCCATAAGTCTTGCGGAGTACACCCTGTACTCTCCCTTGCTTTGTTGATACTTTTGGCAGAGTAAGTGTTCCCCTTGAAGATGAGATTGGTACTACATCGACACTGACGAGTAGCTTGGGGTTCCCGGCCGGCAGCCTGGAATCTATGGGCTGGGACGTCAACGTTATGCTTCAGGCCTCTTAGGCCATTTGTTAAGTTTGTTATAATTAATAGCATAATTTTCCTTCCGCTGTTTGATGTTCGTGGTCAGTGACCTCTGCTTGTAATAATTTGGTTCTCTGCTCAGTTATGATTTAGCTGTAATAATTTTTGTGTCGTAGGGTCACTGTTGTGTTATCGATTCTTCACTGGATATCCTCGAGCTCAATGTTATGCTTATGTCAGACGGAGGTCTGGGATTTGTTTATCCCTGATCCTAGGGGTGTCATAGGTTTTGGTATCAGAGCCGTACCGATCGTAGGAAAACCTTGCTACTAGTCGATGTTGAGTCTAGTGCGTGTGGAAACTATTTTAAAGATGAAAAGTATTTGCGAAAACTCTAGTATGCTTGTTTTACTCCTAATCCAGTTTCACTCTAACTCTGGGTCATCTTATCTTGTGTTAATTTTGGAAAAGTTTTTATATATATTCTTGTACTTCAAAGCTTGGATGCCTTTTGGGCATGTCGTTTCTAAGCTAGTTGACCTAGTGTTGAGTTCTCTAGAGTTGTGTGTGTTGAGAATTCCTTATTCCCCTTTGCTCTTCTTCATCTAAGAGATTCCTTTCCATCATGATCTCTCTATCTTGTGTGATTACAATTTTACATTGTTGATCCACAGTGTTCTGTTTAGGCTTCGAGGTTTCCTTTCGCCTCGTGTGCCTCCTTTTCGTTTGTTGGGTACTTAAGAAGTCGTTTCTTGTCTTGGAAGCTACCTTGTGATTACTACCTTGTAGTGTACGCCATGTCACTCAAGTAGTAGTTACTTCCTTTCTTTGGGCTTTAACCCTTGGACTTGAACCGAAGATCCCCGATTGTGCTGGATTCTGGTGTTGTGAATTTTGAACATGACGCTGACCTTTAACCCAAGATCCATTCCTTTGTCCCCTGTCGATAATGTTTATATATTACCTCAGGATGGCTGGTACTACAATTCTAGCCTTCAAGCTTGTGGTCTTTGTCGCGATTGAATTGCGACAATAAATGACTTCCCCTGCCACTAGCTATGGCATATGTTCTTTAATGGAACCAAATACATCATGACAAGAGTACTCCTCGTGAGTCTCATATCTATGTCCGTGACTCTGCCAAACCTTACCTTCTTTGCATTGGTTTTCGTAAAATGTTAATCTATGCATCCACATCTCGGGATTCTATCCTGAGCATGTTCTTCTTTTTCCTTGTTGTTTTCCGACCTTTGTCTACGAGTTGGTAGCCAAGTAGTAAATGAGTATTGGAGTATTTTGATACAAGATACTCTTATGGTCTATCATGACAAACCATTTCGGGATGTCTGGAGAAACAAACTCTAGTACCTCGTCATATCCAGGACCAGGTCAAAGTGTTGTAATCCATAGATCGAGAGGCATTGATTGCCTTCCATATGTTCTATCTTGAAGTATCACACCCTTTTATACTAAGTGGTCGTGCTGAGTTCCATGACCCCTTAATGAAGTGATGCTTTTACACATATTTATCCACCCTTCCTTGAGCTTTCGTGCTCGTGAGTGATGCATGTGTGTAATAATGTGGTCATCTGATATTCTTAGCAATTTTTATTGTTTTGAACATTAAGGACATTTGAATCATTCTTAGCGTGATTGGTTAATCCTATCACTAAGCGAAGTTTGATTGTGCTACCAAGTCTGTTATCCCGGTGCACTCTCATCATTCAAAGAGTTAGGCTTATGCCGAAACTCTGAGACTATGTCTTCTTGCCTTACCAAGCAAGTTTCCTCTCGAACTAAATTACATACCGGTGGTTTGAGATATTCTAGATGTATACTAGAAGTATCACCATGTTGCCACATGACCATGTTGTAAAGTTCTTGAGCAAGCAAGTTCTCTGAACTGCTCTTTTCTCCAAGGATTCGTACTGGATAACCTGAACTAGTTGATTGATCTTAAACAACAACTTGGAGAGTTGTAAGACAAAAGTTCTATACGACTTTTTTCCACCTCAAAGGGATGTCTAGTTTTGTTCGAGTTGAAGAAAGATAGTATTTCCTTTGTGGATATGTATCTTCTCCATCTTTGATTTGATTTGGGTTATCGTCAAATCAAACTCAGTTCCAAGGACTATATTGATGGTGTTTCTACTTATGATGTTTCACTTTAGTACATCTTCATGTCCTTTGGTCTGACCAATACTCTTGCCTTGTTCATGCAACATATGAGTCCATCTTAATGGAATGTCTCGATAAGTTTGTTGTTGAGCCCATTGATAATATCTTTATCTTCTCCATGTTAGAATAGATTCATATGGAACAATTGACATTAATGTTGGAAACTTTCGAGAACCATCCTCGAGTCATCTCGAAGTATGTGTTCTGGATGTTTGAAGTAACCTTCTCTAGTTCACGTGCAAATGTTGAAAGATGTCGCCGTGGATTCGAGAAGAGTTATCTCCCTTTCTTTAAGGACGCATGTGTGTTTTATTGCTAGTAATTCATGTGTCCAGTTGTCTCTTGACAAGTTGCTAACACACGGGTCTAGCAATCTAGCTCAGTCTTATGGACCTTGACACTGTAGTCAATATCTTGAGAATCTAGTAACTTTACATCCGTGGTAAATACTGCAAACTTTCTATTCGGACATGCTGAGTCTGAAATATAATTTTTCCTAACCAAAGCTGAATCTCAAGCAGCAATGATGGTTGGTGTTCCTCAAGGTTTTGACATAGGTTTCTTTGTAATTCTGGCAAGGTTGGTGTAATGATTGACATACTTAGCCGAAAAGTCCTTTTGTCATATTCCCTTGAATCACCAATGACAACCACTCTTCATAAGGCTTCTTCTATGATTTATTATAGGAGTTGTGCTTATGGTCTCCTTTGTATCCGAAGTCTGACCTTTACTTGATGTTTGATTTCTCGAACATCAAGGAGAACATTTAAAGTAGCGTTGCTAAATGTCTCTCGCTCGATCCTCCAGACCCATTTATGTTGGCAAGCATTTTGTTGTGTCAAGTAATTGAAGTCTGAGAATGACGTTTGTTTCTTCTCGTGTCATCAGGAATCTTTTTACCTATTCATCTAGTGGTGTAAAGTGATACCACGATCTTTGGTAAAGATTTTGGTAGACCTGGATGAATAAAGAGTTTCCTTCGTTCTCTCAACCATGTTTAAGGGTGACTATGATTTTGGCAATCTGTAGTTTCTCTTGATACATGTTCCATGTGACTCTTATGACTCCTCGCCACAAAACACCTTTCTGTCTAAGCCTCCTGTTGAATGAAAAAGTGACCCTTTTGTTTCAAAAGTAGTTCAACAGCTTGGTTTTGTTGATCCATATCTCTGCAACCAGAAATCTCTACTTATGTCATTTAGTAGAGGTTCCCTATCAAAGTCTATGGTCCTGTTCTTTCTTTTGGAATCTTTCCTATTCAGAAGCTTAAACCCTTCTGAAGCTCCATGGTCTCAATCCTTATGAAGACCATATATCTAACAACTTGAAACCTTCTCCTCTTGTTTCCTCCGTTACCTTGACGTGTTTCATGTTGTCATCTCAGAGTTGTTTTGAACAATCCACTCATGAGCTGACCATGAGATACTATGTGTGTTGTTTAGTGTGGTTCCCTCTTATCTTTAGAGTGACCTTGTTTCTTTCTCTCTATCTATTTTCCTACCTTTGGAATCTCGGGTCGAGATTCTCGTAAGGGGGATAGAGCTGTAACACCCCAGTTTTAGTTATACTCTAATTAGGGTTTTGTTTGCGCATTCATGAGCATCATATAAAAATTTGCATGCATTAAGAGATAAAATGCAAACCCTAAACCCTAATTTCTCCCTCTCTCTATTTGAAAACAATTCAAGTGGTTTTGAAAATATTTGAAATATCCAAAATGTTTGGAGCCCAATGTAGCATCCCGGGTAAAACCACTACTAGAAAATCGCTTGGTATTTTTGTTTTGTGCATCATCATGGTATCATACTCATGTCATCATGCAACATTGCATTTGAACATCATAGTACATCTTGGCGTTATATTTATCATTGAATTTGGTTCTTACTAAATTGTATTTGCCTTTTGATATATGTTAAATGCCCAAGTTGAGTTGAGGGCATATCTTTTACTTCCCCTTCCATCTACTAACTTTCCATATAGCTCTCCTTTGATATCATCTATTTTCCCACCATATATATGTATGTGGCCATGTTGTTTTGTGGTATTTAGTTCTTGTCACATACATCTACATGGATCCTTTCTTCTATTCATCAACACCTTGGATCATATCCAAACCAATCCTCTTTGCCATGTGTTTATGGTCACTTCAAAGATCTTGTTTTAATTTGCAATCTTTTAAATTGGCTCAATTGCTAGGCTATCATGCATGTGGTATAGTTGTCTTCACCAAATATGCTCATATGCATGCAACATTAGTCACATGCAATAATAAACCTCATGTGTTGATGCCTCTTATTTGAATTAGCTTTGTTTAGCCTTGTTCATCCAATTTTATTCAAACTTGATCTTCCTAAAGCTAATCTAAAACCTCTACACTATCTACCTTACTCCTGCCTAAGAGAGCACCCCGACGCCACATCTCCTCTAGTTCGACCCCACCACCTCGCAAAGCTGCTCCTGTTTCTCTTCTTCCTGAGCCCGCACCCATCACGTGCCCGTCCGCGTCCTCCTCTCGCTTTTGCAAAGTAGCAGCAAGCCACGTGAGCTGTCCCCCTAGCCATCCTTATCTACCCTTCCCCAAGCCATCCCTGGATCGAGTTTTAGCAACCAGGCCTCCCCTTCTTCCTACCTCGCCTTGCCATGGTGGAGGGGCTCATCCACCTCCCACCGCTGCTCCGTAGCGCCCCAAGCAGAACCAGGAGCACCGTTGGGATCCCCTGGTTCCTCTTCCTCGCCCTGGATCGGTAGCCGCATCGGGGAACGCCGGAGTTGCTGTGGCGCCGCTGCAGTCTGCACGTACCAGGAGCTTCGGGAGCCCAGCTGTGCGCGAGATCTTCTTCACCTCGAGCTCCCTCGCCACGCCAAAGAGTTTCTGGTGAGGCCCTCCTTCTACCTGGCATGACCCTTCCCCTCCCAAGCTTGCTCCGTAGCACCGCCGGCCGTCACCGAACGCCCCGCGTGCATGCTCACCCCCAGCGGGCGCGACTCGCTGAACAGCTGTAGCAGCGGCGCAGTCTGTAGTCCACTTGTTCTTCGACGTTTCCCATCCTCTATAGTCCTCCTCCGTTGAGGGTTCCTTGACAAGAAACGAACTAGGGTGTCTCCTCTCTGCTCATGATCAAACCGCCCTAGAAACCATCCCCAGATCTCCTTGAAAACGTCTCCAGAAGATCAACTAATCTTCTGAAAAGTCTGAAACCTGACAACAGTTTCGTGGCCGCGTTTTCTCCTTTGTTCATCGCAAGATCGGTTCAACCACAGACCGTCCTAGCAAGATCCTTCGATTCCTGGTTGAAGCCTCATGTCCCATCTCTCCGGAGAGCCGTCCTACTCACGATTCCGCTAAGAAACGAGTTCGGAATCGTTAACCGAAGTTGCGTCGTTATTCTGTCAAGTTTCAGACTTTCGCTGCAACAGTTGGACAGTTTCGAACCCCCACGAGACCCTCTGTTCCTCGTCAGATACCGGGCTCTGAAGACCTTTTACAGAAAAATTTCCTAACTAAACATTGTAGACATTTCTTTCCTCTCTAACCTTCTATTTTATGTTTTTCCATAATTCTCGCCGGTTTGCTCGCCATCGTCTCCCGAAGTTGGCATCAGCTAGCCTGTTTCGCTGATCAAAAAATCAGATTCGACTTCAGTCAACCCCGTCAGTTCTTGTAGGATTTCTAAAAAGGCCCCTTTCCTTTTTGGTAAGCAAACCCGGAGTCCTTCCCCTCCGCCACTTGTCACCGTCTGGCTCGCTCGCGCGCACAGTGGGCCTCCTGCTCGCTGGCCCACCTGTCATAGCCTCTGGGTTGAGTTGGCCCGAGTAACAAAAAAAAACCATGGAGTCTTTTCTAACACAAATGAAAATCGAGAAAAATGACTTATATCAAATTCATTCATATCTTTTGAGATGTTTTGAATTTGGAAAAACTTATAAAATGAAATATGAATTTTTTTCAATTATGAATTCATCCATGTTTTCAAATTTGACCAGAGTTGACTCTATCTAGTTAAATCTTTGACTTTGACCCCTCTTTAATATATTTGATTTAAATATGGGTTTAAAATAACAAATCCAAATATTAAGTATAATATATGTTTTTGAATCAGAAAAATGTGAGAAATCTGTTTATGCTATTTATATTATCATTTGAGCAATTTAAAAATTTTGAATTAATAAATATTAATAATTGTATTTTCTTAATTATTGCATAACTTTAAATCCGTAACTCTGAATTCGACAAATGATATGTCTAAATCGATCAGCGCGACGAGACCTCTCGAACCATGATATCCATGTTATCATTTGCATCATGCATTAATAGCAGTTTTATAATCAGTACTGTTTATGCAAGGAAAACATGATAAATAAAATTGGGAACTAATTGTTTCTTATTAATAATGCCTCATAAATGCTATATCATCGATATGCTATGTCTCTAAGAATTTTTCAACATAGTTTGCATCATTAACTTGCCATTTTATGCATCATATCATGATCATGCCGATTCTTCCGCATTAGTTGTAATTGTTGCATCGCTTGTTTCTTTTAGTGTTTTGCTTCTTCCCGGATGGGACGATGCGATGTTGTGAGCTTCGACAAGTCCTTCGTTTATGAAACTTCGGCAATGTTTTCAGGCGAGCATTCTTCCCCTTTCTACCTATTTTACATTTATAGTCTTTACTTCCTCTTGTTGATCTATTGCTATTTGTGTTGAGATGCTATAGATGTCGTATCCCTTTCTACTTTCCTGCGGCCTATATATTGCCATGGACACATTCTATTACCTGTTGTTTGGTAGACAGTCGGCCTTGCAAGTCGCAGTTGCTTGCTTAGGTGTTGTTCAATGTCGTCAAGTACCACAGTTGTTGGAGAAATGCCTTATGCTTTATGTTGGAGATGATCATGGCTTTAATTATCATTTAGTAACTAAAATTGAAGTAGGTAAATAATGCAGAGGCACAGGTGGGCGATAGATGTTATTTGGTTTTTAACCGTCCACTTGTGTCCCGTAGGACCCCGAGTACTTGATACCTGTTCCTTGAATATTCGCACTATCCGCATGTGGGCCCATGAATCCCCTTAGCATGAGCTTGAGTCATATCTTATTTCTTGGGGCCATAAAGTAGTTTGGGGCTTTATTACTATCCTGTACTTATGCCATGCTTTACTTGCTTATTTCCTATTGCGCGTGGAACGTCTGTACTGTTTTGGAACCCCGTGCCACGTTTTTGCGGTATCGACAAGCCTAGTCACACTTTCGGGTTCCCAGTCGTTTACAGCCGTCGTCACAAACCTCTGGGTCCGTCTCGGAGCCGGCCAACTTCGTAGCGGGTAGCTTGGTGGGGTGGCCCCCTGAAATATTATATGAATCTTGTGATTTCTTTTTCGTGATGCAATGTTGGGTTTTCATTTGGTTTTTCCGAGGTTGATCGTGCGTGTGTTGCTATTTGTGCCCCCCTGCAGGGTAAAACTTTCTGAAAGCCGTGTCCGCGGTGATGGACGACTTGGAGCGTAGTATCTCAATTATAGACAACTATAACTAAAGTAGTGCTATAAATTTGACTTTATAATGACTAGTAATCAGCTTCACTATAGTGGAATAGCTAAATAAAAGTGCCAACAATTGCTGGTTTTGGGTTGTCACCTGTTACAATTGTATCTGACTAGTAAGTATTGCAACTACAACGAAATGGTTAACTAAAACTGCCAACTATTTATAATATCAGGATGACTCATTCTATCTATATCTGACTAGTAATTGCCGCAAATATAACGGAATGAATAAACCTGCGACCTGTGTGAGTTCCTTGGTTGACTTCCTCGTTTGGTCTCGAGGGGGAAATACCAGGATGGGTATGCTTGGTGATAGTTTCAGGTTGGATCCGAATAGGTCTTTCTTATCTTTATCTAATAGTCGCTAGTTGTATTGAGTCTCTATAGGTTGTTTAGTGCATGCTGCGCTGCCGCCTCAGTCCACCATACCTATGTAGGCGAGGACCGGCGAATTCTAGTCTCGCCGTGTACTGGCCTCAGTACTGACCGCTCTCCTTTTCCTTTGTCGGCACCCCTTTTGTTTAAGCAGGTTTGGAGATCGACGTCGTTAGCAGGGTTACCCTTCCGGCTTGGCCTAGGCAGGGTTATGGATGCCATTGGTTATTCTTCAGGGCTCTTAGCTCAATTTGCATCTTGTCTGTACTCGGACGCTGTATCGTTTCAAGGTGATTTGGATCTTTGTACTGTATATCTGTATTCTTGACTCATGGAGTCATTGTTGTATATATATGTTTTGTGGGTTCCATCATGGACTATTGTGTAATGATATAACTTCGTTTTCCACCCGCATGAAAGTGCCTGGTGGGCGCCTTTGAATCATTTCTATGCGGGTTTTGGCGGGAATCGCTAAAACTTGCATAGGGCCGATCCGGAGGGTGTTACACCCAATTGGACTAAAGGGCCCCACAATATTTTAAATGTTTGCCAAAACCCCTCTGGTATTTTCAAATCACTCAAAACAGATTTGAATTTGAAATTACAAACAGAAAATAGAAAATAGAAATGGTAAAACGTTTCTGCTAAAAAAAATAGTCAGCCAAGCTATCAGGCCGCTGCCCAGTTCCTCTCCCTTCTCTTCCTGTCGCCCGCGCTCCCCCAGATGGCCCAGCAGCAGCCCACCCCGGCCCACGTACCGCTTAATTCCCCATGTTCATCGTCTTCCCCAGCGAGGAAGCAGCTGGCTGTCGTCGCCGGCGCCGTTGATCCGCGCCGCTCGCCTGCCGCCGTCCATCACGTCCCGGGAGGGATAAGATCACCACGTCGACGCCCTGCTTGACCTCATCCATTCCCGCTCTCCCTCTCACGTTCCTCCCCTCTGCTCGAAACCCTAGCTGGAGGTTGCCGCTGTGTCCCGCCGTCCCGTGCCTTCCCTCGCCTCCCTGAGCATGCCGAAGCTCCTCCTCGCCGTCCTCTTCTCCTCCGCTAACGGAATCGATACGAGGATGCGTAAATCGACAACGCCATCCATTTCTTCCCCGAAGCCGATGAGCTTCGACGACGACCTCGCCGATGCTCCGACCATCCTCTCGCCTCGACATCACCACCAACCGCTCCAGGGTGAGCTACAGGTGCTCAGGCGTCCCTCCGTTCGCCCTATCCCGCTCTATAACGTCGCCGCCGCAACCACCTGCAAGCACTGCTGCCGCCGCTCACCGTAGTTGCGTCTCCGGTGACCAATCCGTAGCGGCACCGCCCTCTTTAGGTTCGTAGTGAAGCCCCAGTTCGAGTAGGACTAGTCGCAAGCCCTAGCTCGCGCTCCTCCGCTGTAACACCCCAGTTTTAGTAAATCTTTAATTAGGGTTTGTTTTGTGCATCATGAGCATCATATCTTAAATTGTGCATTAAAGAATAAACAAAACCCTAAAACCCTAGCTTTTCCCTCTCTTTCTATTTGCAAATCAATTCAAATAGGTTTTGAATTTTGAAAAGTATCAAAGTGTATGGGTCCCAAATTGTCTAAAGGGGTTCCTACAATATTTTTATATATTTTGAAAACCCTATGGTACTTTTGAAATAATTCAAAACAGATTCAAAATAGAAATACAAAATAGATTTTGAAATCAGAAAAAGAAAAGCTTCTGTAAATAAAAAAAACAGCAGCCAACAGCAACCAGGCCCAACCCAGTTTCCTCTCCCCTCTCCCTGATGCTCAGCACATCACTCCCGCAGTCCATCTCAGCCCACATGCAGCCCATACCGCTTCGCCCATGTTTGTCGTCTTCCTCGCCGTCGAGGAAGCAGCTGCGTGCCGTAGCGACTGCCATCGATCTCCGCCGGCCGTCGCGATGCATCCGCCGCCCTAGACGCTAGGATAAGATCGCCACGACGCCCCCGTGCACCCTATCCTCTCACTCTCCTCTCTCTCTCTCTCTCTCTCCCTGTAGGTCGAACCCTAGCTCCGGCCAGAGCAGTCAGTTGTCGTCGTATCTGGCCACCTCTCGTCCATTTGAGGCCACCGTCGGCTCCGCCTCGCCCTCGTCGTTCGTTTGCCCCTACCAGACCAAGCTGGGGAGCTTCCAGTAGCTCCAATTGCTACCTCGTTCCACCATCGGCCGCTGCTCTCCGCCATCGATTTCGGCACCCTCCGAACTCGCCCGGCCTCGACAACCCCTTCTCTGCCTCGGTGGTGAGCTCCTGCACCCTCCAGTGCCCTCCAACCCCTCCCTCGCTTCCTGGTTTAGCTTGTCGATATTCGCCTGTAAGCGCCGCCACCGCCGCACGTTGTGCTCTCCGCTCTGGTGACCCAAACAGGGCGGCGCCTCCACGTTATGGCTCGCCTCGTCCTCCTCTTCCCAACGCACATGCTCGCACGTCCTCGCTCGCTCACTAGCACCGTTCTCCGCTGCCGTCTGATGTGCTCCCCGGCGAGCCCATGTGGAGCCGACGGGGCTCCACCGTGGCATCGACGTGGCGACCACGTGGGCCTTGACCAAGCCCCGCCAGCGTGCCTGTTAACCCGACCTAGGGCCCCATCAGTCAGTGACTGTGGGTAGCCTCAGACCCAGTGAATAACAACCCTGACCCCCTAGCATGACGCAGTAAAACAATTTAAATGGTTTAATAATTCCAGAAATTGGTATAATATTGTAAAATTCATAACTTATTATTTATAAGTCAGAAAAATACAAATAATATGTCAAAATGTTCAGAAAAATGAGAACTATCTAATAGACCTGTAATCATGCATTGTTAGGCAACATAAATGGAAAGTTTAATTAGAAGAACAAACTAACCCCTCTCATATGTTCCGGAGTTTTGCCGAATTAGGGTTTCCGCCCATCGGAAACCCGATTAAGTTGTCGAGTATGCCTTAGGGTTACATTTAAAAGCAATTTAACTAGTCATATCATCATACTTGCTTGAGCATTGTATCGATGCCAGGTGTTGATTGTTTCCCTCTCTTTTCGGTGTTTCATTCTTTCCGATAGAATACGATATCGAGATCGAGATCGAAGACCGAGATCAAGACCGTCGAAGTTCAAAGATCGACGAAAAATACTTGACCAACTATAACCAAGTCAAGTACAAGGCTCCCGAAGATCTCCTTACCGTTTATCAACATGCAAAGGCAAGCATAGCCCCACCATGATATAATCCTATGATTTCAAAAGCATTTCAATTCTTCCATGATACATACTATTCTACTGTGGTCTTTTATCGATAGATAGAGTATACTATCTATTGCATACTCCCTTTGAGCTTATATTACCTGATCTACTGCTCCTAGCATAACTAGATTTGGCTTGTGTGCACTGCTAAAGCTATCATCTGTGTCTGCTTAGCCATGCATAGCTGTCAGTTCTGATCCATCCAGATGATGTATCAGATGCAGAGAATCTAGTATGTCAGGAGAACGTGATGAGATGATATCAGAGGTGATATGAGTTAAACATGCTAAGGTTTGTATGGGAGGCCACGGTGGGATGTGGTTTTTCTAGTCCCATGCTTGCCACCACTAGGAGCTGAGTTCTTGCCTTTGGAACCAAGACGAGCGTGCAACCACACGGGGCCTAGAAAACCTCACGAGCAACTAACATGCCTAGTAGATTCCATGAGTCACATGGTCCGGGCGTTCCATTCGACATATGCATAGAAAACCGTTTGAAAGATTTGTCGGGTGAAGGTGCATTCATAACAGGTAGGGAAGCGTGGCCGCGGTTGCTTGGGGTTAATGGCACCCCTGGTAAACCAACCTCGCCTCACATCTTTAATTACTGGCTTCGGGATTTGACCCGTTACGGCGGAACCATACTTATTGCGTGACTCATGGTCTTGGCGAAAGCAAGGTAAAGGTCGTGTCTAACCACCCTCTACCGGCCTTCCAAGGAAGAGGGCTAATCATGTGGCGTTAAGAGAAGGTTAGTACGTGTGGGTAAAGTTGTACACCCCTGCAGGGTAATAATCTTTTCGAAAATCCGTGTTCACGGTTATGAACGCTTGGTGACCAGATTCTAAGATCATAGAGAACTTGAACCTAATCGTAAAACTTGGCAGATCAACGTGTGCTTAAGGATGCTTCCTCATGGGTACGAGGGGGTGATCCTAGTTCAGGTGATGATGATTTGGTGGATATCAAAAGATGATGATCAATATTTCGGAGATGTCGCTCTCTTATCCCCTTTTAAAATACTCTGACTAGATGAGCTTCTTCTCCCTCTTGTTTTATAAACAAAAGATGGCTCTATGCAAAACAACTCCACCAGCCATAAGTCCTACGGAGTACACCCTGTACTCACCCTTGCTTTGTTGATACTTTTGGCAGAGTAATTGTTCACCTGAAGACGAGTTCTGTACTACATCGACATCGACGAGTAGCTTGGGGTTCCCGGCCGGCAGCCTGGAATCTATGGGCTAGGACGTCATCGTTATGCTTCAGGCCTCTTAGGCCATTTGTTAAGTTTGCTATACTTAGTAGCATAATTTGCCTTCCGTTGTTTGATGTTTGTGGTCAGTGACCTCTGCTTGTAATAATTTGGTTCTCTGCTCATTTATGAGCTTGCTGTAATAAATTTTGTGTCGTAGGGCCACTGCCGTGTTACCGATTCTTCACTGGGTATTCTCAAGCTCAAGGTTAAGATTATTTCAGACGGAGGTCTGGGATTTTATTAGCCCTGGTCCTGGGGGTGTCACAGTTCTTGGTATCAGAGCAGTACCGACCGTAGGAAAACCTTGCTATTGGTCGATGCTGAGTCTAGTGGCTGTGAAAACTATTTTAAAGATGAAAAGTATTTGCGAAAAACTCTAGTATGATTTTTTTCTCCTTATCCAGTTTCGCTCTAACTCTGGGTCATCTTATCTTGTGTTGACTTTGGAAAAGTTTTGATATCTCTTCTAGTCTTTCAAAACTTAGGTGCCTTCTGGGCATGTCGTTTCTCAACCAGTTGACCTAGTGTTGAGTTCTCTAGAGTTGTGTGTGTTGTGAATTCCTTGTCACCCTTTTCTCTTGTTCATATGAGAGATTCCTTTCAATCATGATCTCTCTATCTTTTGGACCCACAATATATATTGTTGGATCTACAGTGTTCTGTTCCAGGATTTGAGGTTTCCTTTCGCCTCGTGTGCCTCCGTTTTTTTGTTTGTTTGGTACTTCAGAAGATGTTTCTTCTTTTGGAAGCTACCTCGTGATTACTATCTTGTAGTGTACGTTGTGTCACTCAAGTAGTAGTTACTCCTTTCTTTGGGTTTTAACCCTTGGACTTGAACCTAAGATCCTCGATTGTGTTGGATTCTATTGTTGCGAATCTTGTACATGAAGCTGACCTTTAACTCAAGATCCTTTCTTTGATCCCTGTTGCTAATGTTCACATATTATCTCAGGATGGCTGGTACTACAATTCTAATCTTCAAGCTGGTGGTGTTTGTCGTGATTGAATCGTTACAATTAAGGACTTCCCCTACCACATGCTATGGCACATGTTCTTTAATGCAACCAAATAGATCACGACAAGAGTAATCCGCGTGAGTCTCGCATCTATATTCGTGACTCTGCCACACCTTTACCTTCTCTGCATTGGTTCTTGGAAGGTTGTTAACTTATGCATCCACATCTCAGGATTCCATCCTTAGCATGTTCCCTTTTCCTTGTTATTCTCCGACCTTTGTCTACCAGTTGGTAGCCAAGTAGTAAATGTGCATTGGTGTCTTCTGATGCAAGATACTCTTGTGTTCCGCCCAGACAAACCATTTCAGAATGTCTAGGAGAAACAAACTCCAGTACCTCGTCATATCTAGGACCAGGTCAAAGTGTTGTAAACCGTAGATCAAGAGGCATTGGTTAGCTTCTATCTGTCCTATCTTAAAGTATCACACTCTTTTATATTAAGAGGTCGTGCTGAGTTTCATGACCCCTTAATGAAGTGATGATTTTACACATCTTTACTCACCCTTACTCGAGCCTTCACGGTCGTGAGTGGTGCGTGTGCGTAACAATGTGGCTATCCGAGATTCTTAGCAATTATTATTGTTTTGAACTCCAAGGACATTTGTGTATTTCTTAGCGTGACTGGTTAACCCTATCACTAAGCGAAGTTTGACTGTGCTACCAAGTCCGTTAATCTGGTGCACTCTCTTTAGCCAAAGATTTAGGCTTGTGCCGAAGCTCTGAGACTATGTCTGCTTGCCTTACCAAGCAAGTTTCCTCTCGAACTAAGTGATATATCGGTGGTTCGTGATATTCTATATGTCTACTAGAAGTATCGCCATGTTGCCGCATGACCGTGTTGTCAAGTTCTTGAGTAAGCAAGTTCCCTGAACTGCATTTTTCTCCAAGGATCCGTACTGGATACACTGAACTAGTTGGTTGAGCTTAAACAACAACTTGGAGAGTTGTAAGACAAAAGTTTCATCCAACTCAGTTCCTCCTTAAAGGGATGTCTAGTTTTGTTTGTTTTGAAGAAAGATAGTATTCCCTTCATGGATATGTTATCTTCCCCCATCTTTGATTTGATTTGGGTTATCGTCAAACCAAACTCAGTTCCAAGGACTATCTTGATGATGTATCCACTCGTGATGTTTCACTTGAGTGCATTTTCATGTCCTTTGGTCTGACCAGTATTTTTGTCTTGTTCACGCAACATATGAGTCCATCTTCGTGGAGTGTCTCGATGAGTTTATTGTTGAGCCCATCGATGACATCCTTATATTCTCCATGCTAGATTTGATTCATATGGAACATTTGGCATTAATGTTGGAAAAATTCGAGAACCATCTTCGAGTCATCTCGAAGTATGTGTTTTGGATGTTAGAAGTGACCTTCTCTAGTTCACGTGCAAACGTTGAAAGATGCTGTCGTGGATTCGAGTACAGTTATCTCCGTTCCCTTAAGGACACATGTGTGTTTTATTGCTAATACTTTATATGTATGAAGTGGTCTTTTGACAAGTTGCTAAATACATGGGTATAGCAATCTAGGTCACTCTTTTGGAGCTTGACATTGTAGTCCCTGTCTTGAGAATCTAGTGACTTTACCTTTGCGATAAATGTTGCAAACTTTCCATTCAGGCATGCTGAGTCTGAAGTATCACTTCATTTAACCAAAGCTGAATCTCAAGAAGCCATGATGGTTGGTGTTCCTCAAGGTTTAAACATCTTTGTAATTCTGGCAAGATTGATGTAATGGTTGACACACTTAGCCGGAAATACCTCTGTCAATATTATCTTGAAGTCAGCAATAACAACCACTCTTCATGAGGCTTCTTCTATAAGTTATTATAGGAGTTGTGTTCATGGTTTCCTTTGTGTTCGAAGTCCGACCTTTACTTGATGTTTGATTTCTCGAACATCAATGAGAACATTTAAAGTAGTGTTGCTAAATGTCTGTCGGTCGATCCTCCAGACCCTTTATGTTGGCAAGCGTCTTGTCGTGCCAAGTAAATGAAGTTTGAGAATGAAGTTTCTTTCTTCTCGTGTTATCAGGAATCTTCTTGCCAATTCGTCTAGTGGTGTAAAGTAATATCATAATCTTGGCAAAGATTTTGATAAATCTAGATGAATAAAGAGTTTCCTTTGTTCTCTCAACCATGTTTTAAGAGTGACTATGATTTTGGTAATCAGAAGTTCCTCTTGCTACATACTCCTTTTGACTCTTATGAGTCCTCTCCACCAAAACACCTTTCTGTCTTAAGCCTTTTGTTGAATGAAAAAGTGATCCTTCTGTGTCAAAAGTAGTTCAACAGCTTGGTTTTGTTGATTCATATCTCTGCAACCAGAAATCTCTAATTAAGCCATTTAGTAGAGGTTCATATCAAAGTCTATGGTCATGTTCTTTACGTTGAAACCTTCCTCCTCAGAAGCTTAAACCCTTCTGAGCTCCATGGTCTCAATCCTTATGAAGACCATCTATCTAACAACTTGAAACCATCTCCTCTTGTTTCCTCTGTTACCTTGGTGTGTTTCATGTCGTCATCTCATAGTTGTTTCCGAACAATCTATCCATGAGTTGACCATGAGATACTCTGTGTGTTGTATAGTGTGTTTCCCTCTTATCTTTAGAGTGACCCTGTTTCTTCCTCTCTCCGTCTCCCTTCCTACCTTTGGAATCTCGGGTCGATATTCTAGTAAGGGGGATAGAGCTGTAACTCCCCAGTTTTAGTAAATCTTTAATTAGGGTTTGTTTTGTGCATCATGAGAATCATATCTTAAATTGTGAATTAAAGAATAAACAAAACCCTAAAACCCTAGATTTTCCCTCTCTTTCTATTTGCAAATCAATTCAAATAGGTTTTGAATTTTGAAAAGTATCAAAGTGTATGTGTCCCAAATTGTCTAAAGGGGTTCCTACAATATTTTTATATATCTTGAAAACCCTATGGTACTTTTGAAATAATTCAAAACAGATTCAAAATAGAAATACAAAATAGATTTTGAAATCATAAAAAGAAAAGCTTCTGTAAATAAAAAAACAGCAGCTAGCAGCAACCAGGCCCAGCCCAGTTTCCTCTCCCCTCTCCCTGCCGCTCAGCACAGCACTCCGGCAGTCCATCTCGGCCCACGTGTAGCCCATACTGCTTCGCCCCTGTTCGTCATCTTCCTCGCCGTCGAGGAAGCAGCAGCGTGCCACAACGACTACCGTCGATCTCCGCCGGCCGTCGCGATGCATCCGCCGCCCCAGACGCTAGGATAAGATCGCCACGACGCCTCCCGTGCACCCTATCCTTTCACTCTCCCCGCTCTCTCTCTCTCTCTCTACCTGTAGGTCGAACCCTAGCTACGGCAAGAGCCATCAGTTGTCGTCGTCTCCCGCCACCTCTCGTCCATTTGAGGCCACCATCGGCTCCGCCTCGCCCTCGTCGTTCGTTTGCCCCTACCCGACCAAACTGGGGAGCTTCCAGTAGCTCCAATTGCTACCTCGTTCCACCGTTGGCCGCTGCTCTCCGCCATCGATTCCGGCACCCTCCGACCTCGCCCGGCCTCGACAACCCCTTCTCTGCCTCGGTGGTGAGCTCCTACACCCTCCAGTGCCCTCCAACCCGTCCCTCGCTTCCTGGTTTGCCTTGCCGATGTTCGCCTGCAAGCGCCGCCGCCGCATGATGTGCTCCCCGCTCTGGTGACCCAAACAGGGCGGCACCTCCATGTTATGGCTCGGCTCGTCCTCCTCTTCCCACGCACATGCTCGCACGTCCTCGCTCGCTCGCTAGCACCGTTCTCCGCTGCCGTCTGATGTGCTCCTCGACGAGCCCATGTGGAGCCGACGTGGCTCCACCGTGGCGTCGACGTGGCGACCACGTGGGCCTTGACCAAGCCCCGCCAGCGTGCCTGTTGACTCAACCCAGGGCCCCATCAGTCAGTGACTGTGGGTAGCCCCAGACCCAGTGAATAACAACCCTGACCCCCTAGCTGACGTCAGCATGACGCAGTAAAACAATTTAAATGGTTTAATAATTCCTGAAATTGGTATAATATTGTAAAATTTATAACTTATTATTTATAAGTCAGAAAAATACAAATAATATGTCAAAATGTTCAGAAAAATGAGAACTATCTAATAGACCTATAATCATGCATTGTTCAAAATAAATGGAAAGTTTAATTAGAATAACAAACTAACCCCTCTCATATGTTCCGGAGTTTCGCCGAATTAGGGTTTCTGCCCATCGGAACCCCAATTAAGTTGTCGAGTATGCCTTTGGGTTACATTTAAAAGCAATTTAACTTGTCATATCATCATACTTGCTTGAGCATTGCATCGATGCCAGGTGTTGATTGTTTCCCTCTCTTTTCGGTGTTTCATTCTTTCCGACAGAATACGATATCGAGATCGAGATCAAAGACCGAGATCAAGACCGTCGAAGTTCAAAGATCGACGAACAATACTTGACCAACTATAACCAAGTCAAGTACAAGGCTCCCAAAGATCTGCTTATCGTTTATCAACAGGCAAAGGCAAGCATAGCCCCACCATGACATAATCTTATGATTTCGAAAGCAATTCAATTCTGCCATGATGCATACTATTCTACTGTGGTCTTTTATCGATAGATAGAGTATCCTATCTATTGCATACTCCCTTTGAGCTTATATTACCTGATCCATTCCTCCTTGCATAACTAGGTTTGGCTTGTGTGCACTACTAAAGCTATCATCTGTGTCTTCTTAGCCATGCATAGCTGTCAGTTCTGATCCATCCAGATGATGTATCAGATGCAGAGAATCTAGTATGACAGGAGAATGTGATGAGATGTTATCAAAGGTGATATGAGTTAAACATGCTAAGGCTTGTATGGGAGGCCATGGTGGGATGTGGTTTTTCTAGTCCCATGCTCGCCACCACTAGGACTTGAGTTCTTGCCTTTGGAACCAAGACGAGCGTGCAACCACACGGGGCCTGGAAAACCTCACGAGCAACTAATTTGCCTAGTAGATTCCATGAGTCACATAGTTCGGCCGTTCCATTTGACATATGCATAGAAAACCGTTTGAAAGATTTGTCGGGTGAAGGTGCATTCATAATAGGTAGGGAAGCGTGGCCGCGGTTGCTTGGGGTTGATGGTGCCCCTGGTAAACCAACCTTGCCTCACATCTTTAAGTACCGGCTTCGGGATTTGACCCGTTACGGCGGAACCATACTTATTGCGTGACTCATGGTCTCGGCGAAAGCAAGGTAAAGGTCGTGTCTAACCACCCTCTGCCGGCCTTCCAAGGAAGAGGGCTAATCACGTGGCATTAAGAGAAGGTTAGTACGTGTGGGTAAAGTTGTACACCCCTGCTGGGTAATAATCTTTTTGAAAAGCCGTGTTCACGGTTATGAACGCTTGGTGACCAGATTCTAAGATCATAGAGAACTTGAACCTAATCGTAAAACTTGGCAGATCAACGTGTGCTTAAGGATGCTTCCTCATGGGTATGAGGGGGTGATCCTAGTTCAGGTGATGATGATTTGGTGGATATCAAAAGATGATGATCAATATTTCGGAGATGTCGCTCTCTTATCCTCTTTTAAAATACTCTGACTAGACGAGCTTCTTCTCCCTCTTGTCTTATAAACAAAAGATGGCTTTTTCAAAAAAACTCCACCAGCCATAAGTCTTGCGGAGTGCACCTTGTACTCACCCTTGCTTGGGGTTCCCGGCCGGCAGCCTGGAATCTATAGGCTGGGACGTCATCATTATGCTTCAGGCCTATTAGGCCATTTGTTAAGTTTGCTATACTTAGTAGAATAATTTGCCTTCCATTGTTTGATGTTTGTGTTCAGTTACCTCTGCTTGTAATAATTTGGTTCTCTGCTCAGTTATGAGCTTGCTGTAATAAATTTTGTGTCGTAGGGTCACTGCCGTGTTACCGATTCTTCACTGGGTATTCTCGAGCTCAAGGTTAAGCTTATTTCAGACGGAGGTCTGGGATTTGTTTAGCCCTGATCCCGGGGGTGTCACATTCGCTGTCTCTGGCCGCTGGCCGACGTGCTCTCCGGCGATCCCGTGTGTCTTGCCTGTGTGGCCTAGGCCCCACCCTTCAGCCTCTCTGGCTAGAGCCAGCCCTAGTGAAAAATTCCCCCGACCCCACTTTGCGTGTGTGGCTGCTGATGTGGCATTGGCCCCACACGTCAGCCACTCTGGCTAGGTTCTGCAACGTTGTAAAAAGTATTTGATGCATGTGCTGATGTCATCCTAGCACAATAAATCAATTTAAATTAGTTTAATAATTTCAGAAAATGAATAAAACTTGTAAAATTCATATCTAATTATTTATAATTTAGAAAAATACAAATAATATATCAAAATGTTCAGAAAATTGAGAACAATCTATTTAAGCTATAATCATGCTTTGTTAAGAAACTTACATGACAAGTTTAATTAGAGACCAAATGAACCCTCATAGGTGATTCCGGAGTTTCCCCGAGTGAGGGTTTTCACCCCTCGGAACCCCGATTAAGTTGTCGAGCATGCTTTAGGGTTTCAATTCAATACAATTTAACTTGTCATATCATCATTCTTGTTTGAGCATTGCATTGATGCCATGTGTTGATTGTTTCTCTCTCTTTCCGGTATTTGGTTCTTCCTCGGTAGAATACGATATCGAGATCGAGATCGAAGACCGAGATCAACATCGTTGAAGATCGACGAACAATATTTGGCCAACTATAATCAAGTCAAGTACCAGATGTCCAAAGCTTCGACCGAAGCTCTGCTTTCTAGTTATCAATAGGCAAAGGCAAGCATAGCCCCACCATGATATAATCCTATGATTTCGAAAGCATTTCAATTCTTGCCATGATGCATATGATTCTACTATGGTATTTTATCGATAGATAGACTATCCTATCTGTTGCGTTACTCCCTTTGAGCTTATATTACCTGATCCACTGCTCCTAGCATAACTAGGTTTGGCTTGTGTGCATTGCTAGAGCTATATCTATGTCTTGCTTAGCCATGCATAGCTGTCAGTGCTGGTTCATCCAGATGATGTATAAGATGCAGAGAATCTAGTATGACAGGATAACATGATGAGATGATATCAGAGGTGATATAAGTTAAACATGCTAAGGCTTGTATGGGAGGCCATAGTGGGATGTGGTTTTTCTAGTCCCATGATCGCCACCACTAGGAACCGAGTTCTTGCCTTTGGAACCAAGACAAGCGTACAACCACACGGGGCCTGGATAACCTCATGAGCAACTAACTTGCCTAGTAGATTCCATGAGTCACATAGTTCAGGCATTCCATTCGACATACGCATTGAAAACATTTTCGAAAGAAGGAGGTGAAGGAGGTGCATCCATAACAGGTAGGGAAGCGTGGACCGGGTTGCTTGGTGTTGATGGCGACCCTGGTAAACCAACCTCGCCTCACATCTTTAAGTCCTGGCTTCGGGATTTGACCTGTTACGGCGGAACCATACTTATTGCATGACTCATGGTCTCGGCGAAAGCAAGGTAAAGGTCGTGTCTAACCACCCTCTACCGGCCTTACAAGGAAGAGGGCTAATCATGTGGCATAAGAGAAGGTTAGTACGTGTGTCTAAAGTTGTACACCCCTGCAGGATTAAATCTTTTCTAAAAGCCGTGTTCACGGTTCTGAACGCTTGGTGACCAGATTCTAAGATCATAGAGAACTTGAACCTAATCGTAAAACTTGGTAGATAAACGTGTGCTTAAGGATGCTTCCTCATGGGTACGAGGGGGTGATCCTAGATAGGGTTCAGATGATGATGACTTTGTGGATATCAAAAGAAGATGATGATCAATATTTCGGAGACGTCCCTCTCTTATTCCCTTTTAAAATACTCTGATTAGACGAGATTCTTCTCTCCCATGTTTTATAAAAAAAGATGACTTTATGCAAAACAACTCCAACAGCCATAAGTCTTGCGGAGTACACCCTGTACTCACCCTTGATTTGTTGATACTTTTGGCAGAGTAAGTGTTACCCTTGAAGATGAGATTGGTACTACATCGACACCGACAAGTAGCTTGGGGTTCCCGACCGGCAGCCTAGAATCTATGGGCTGGGACGTCATCATTATGCTTCAGGCCTCTTAGGCCATTTGTTAAGTTTGCTATACTTAATAGAATAATTTGGCTTCCGTTGTTTGATGTTTGTGGTCAGTGACCTCTACTTGTAATAATTTGGTTCTCTACTCAGTTATGAGCAAGCTGTAATAATTTTTGTGTGGAAGGGTCACTGTTGTGTTATCGATTCTTCACTGGATATCCTCGAGCTCAAGGTTAAGCATATGTCAGACGGAGGTCTGGGATTTGTTTAGCCCTGATCCTGGGGGTGTCACACAGGGCATACAGGTCCTATGGCACCCAAGGCACCACCAGGATGTCTATCGAGTGTGAGTTAACATGGCTTCCAACCCTAGATTCCCCCTTTGCTTCGCAAAATATGGAACCACTCCATGGATTGAGCCCAAACCCGACACCTATCTCCCTCTCGATATCGCAAGCGACTTCTCCAACTAGATATTTCGTGGTGCTTTGGAGAAATCTCGACTTTCCATTTTCTGAACCCAAAAACCGGTGTTTTCCCAAGGGTGGTGCAAGATTATTGCGCGCCCATGGGCCCAAGGAAATTTCCACGCATGCTACACCATGGTGCATGACCATTCCAGGGAGGTGGGTATTTATCTCGTGGTGCAGGCATATACTGTATTTTTTTGAGTTACGGCCCGGTAAATGCGGTTTCTAACTGTATGTACCCTATAAGACACTCAATTTTGGGGGAAAAATGATTTGGGCTGTCCCGTGGGGTACCTAGGCTGGATGCATGCCTGGGTCCAAGATTGCACCGACCGTCGCGTTGCTACGGCCGCCAGCGGGTTTAGCCATTTTCTTGGACAGCACCAAACTAAATCTAAAAAAACAAAAAAAAACATGAAAACGGCTCCTG
This sequence comes from Avena sativa, assembly GCA_916181665.1. Lineage (NCBI taxonomy): Eukaryota > Viridiplantae > Streptophyta > Magnoliopsida > Poales > Poaceae > Avena > Avena sativa. The sequence goes on along the minus strand of OV702295.1, from coordinate 311,145,840 downwards.
GAGCCCTTGCATGTGACCCACTGCCCTCATAAAGTCATAAGCAGGGCATACCAGGTCCTTTGGCACCCAAGGCACCACCAGGATGTCTATTACGTGTGAGTTAACATGTCTTCCAACCCTAGATCCCCCCCTCGCTGCCTAGAACATGGAACCACTCCATGGATTGAGACCAAACCCGTCACATAGCTCCCTCTCGGCATCGCAAGCGACTTATCCAACTGGAGATTTCGTGGTACTTTGGAGAAATCTCGACTTTCCATTTTCTGAAACCAAAAAACTAGCGTTTTCCCAAAGGAGGTGCGATATTAGGGCGCGCCCATGGGCCCAAGGCAATTTCCACGCATGCTACACCATGGTGCATGGCCATTCCCGGGAGGTGGGTATTTAGCTCGTGGTGCAGGCATATACTATGTTTTTGTTGAGTTACGGCCCGGTACGTACGGTTTCTAAATGTATGTACCCTATAAGACACTCTCAATTTTCAGGGAAAAATGGTTTGGGGTGCCCCATGGGGTACCTAGGATGGATGCATGCCTAGGTCTACGATTGCACCGACCGTCATATTGCCGCGGCCGCCGGTGGGTTTCGCCGTTTTCTTGGGCAGCACCAAATAAAATGTAAAAAATAAAAAAATGTGAAAATGGCTCCTCGAGCCCTTGCATGTGACCCACTTCCCTCATAAAATCGTAGGCAGGGCATACCAGGTCCTATGGCACCCAAGGGACCACCAGGATGTGTATCGAGTGTGAGTTAACATGGCTTCCAACCCTAGATCCCCCCTTCACTGCCCAAAACATGGAACCACTCCATGGATTGAGACCAAACCCGGCACCTAGCTCCCTCTCGATATTGCACGCGACTTCTCCAACTAGATATTTCATGGTGCTTTGGAGAAATCTCGACTTTCCATTTTCTGAACCAGAAAAAACGGTGTTTTTCCCAAAGGAGGTGCAAGATTATTGCACGCCCATGGGCCCGAGGCAATTTCCACGCATGCTACACCATGGTGCATGGCCATTCCCAGGAGGTGGGTATTTATCTCGTGGTGTAGGCATATACTGTATTTTTTTTGAGTTATGGCCTGGTAAATGCGGTATCTAACTGCATGTCCCCTATAAGACACTCTCAATTGTCGGGGAAAATGGTTTGGGGTGCCCCATGGGGTACCTAGGCTGGATGCATGCCTGGGTCCAAGATTGCACCGACTATCGTGTTTTCGCGGCCGCCGCCGGGTTTTGTCGTTTTCTTGGGCAGCACCAAACAAAATATAAAAAAATAAAAAAACGTAAAAACGGCTCCTGGAGCCCTTGCATGTGACCCACTGACCTCATAAAATCATAGGCAGGGCATACCAGGTCCTTTGGCACCCAACGCACTACCATGATGTCTATTGAGTCTGAGTTAACATGGCTTCCAATCCTAGATCTTCCCTCGCTACCCAGAACATGGAACCACTCCATTGATTGAGTACAAACCTAGCACCTAGCTCCCTCTCGTCATCGCAAGCGACTTCTCCAACTAGAAATTTTGTGGTGCTTTGGAGAAATCTCGACTTTCCATTTCATGAACCCGAAAAACCAGCGTTTTCCCAAAGGAGGTGCAAGATTAGGGCCTTCTAGAAGCGCCCATATGAGGCTAGGTTGATCCTGCGTCCCAATTGTAATGCACCATTGGATTGGGGAGAATGGACGATAAGGATCATCCTTTGTAATAGCGATCTACGAGTAGGCATTTCTGTGTCCCTATTGGCCCTAGCAACCACCATTGGGCCTATCTCCTTGACTTTATAAACGCGACCGTGTGGCCGAGGCTCAAACCCCGTTCGTTCCCTGCAACTTTCGTCAGCACAAGCATCAAATCCTACATGAAGAAACGGCGCCTTGCACAAGATCGAGTTTTTCGCCCAGTACGACATACTCGCGTCGCCGCTAGCGAGGCTGCCGGACTTCTACAAGCTCAGCTACATTGGGGTTCCCAGGGCACCTCTCTTGTGCGACATCACGCTGTCGAGGCAGATCGAGGAGCATCGCCACCAGCTGCGGGAGCGGAAGAGGGCAATGAACCGATACGCGCGCACCAGCGCGTACTGGCCAAGGTGCTTCAAGAAGGAGTAGGAGGCGTTGATTTGGATATGTAGAGCTCACTGTTCGGAGATCCACCCGGATCTGCGCAACCCCGAAGGGAGGCAGTGCTTCTAGGTAGTGCCTGGGCGTACTCCCTCCACCGTTATCGATACTGCGCACCGTGCAGCACTGTGAAGAGGAACACCACGGGGCTCATCCTCATCGATTCAGATTCCGAAGAGGCGGACGGCGACGCGGAGGACGTCGTGCACAACGAAGACAGCGGGAGCAGCATAGTCGATTAGGGTCACTTGAGCCTAAAATTAATCTATGTATGGTAGCTTTAATGACCTCTTCGGATAGAATGGCCAAGTTGTAAGAGCGTGTACAACATTTTTTGAGTATAGCAAAAATATTAGACACGAATCTTACAGAGGGAAATATGCTACAGCCTTTAGACACACTAATTGGCCCCACCGTTAGAATAAAATCCCTATTTAAAATGTCTCTTTTCTTATTCTTTTCTTCTCGTCAAAGCTCTTTTCTTATACAGCGTCGGTTGAGTCTAAAGAAAAGCTTAGACACGAGTCTAGCAAAACCAAGTATGCTCCAGCGTTTAGATACAGCGGGAGGCTCCTCTACTAGAATAAAAAACCTATTTATGAAGACTCTTTTCTTATCCTTTTTTTCTTGCCAAAGCTTTTTTCCTCTTATAGAGCATCAATGCCCCTGACGTTTCCGATGCGACATCACTGACAAAGACGAGGCGAGGCTGATGGGGCGATATGTTTTCTCTGCTCCTAGCACTTGATGGCACAGTCATAATTTTGGTGTGCGTCAGAGGAGAACGAGACGCGCGTATCCACAAAAAATCTGCTCCCCGCTTGCTAGTCCAGTCGGCATCCTCGATACAGATGCGCACTGCAGAAGACCGACAAGGCAACACGCAAAAATCCCTCGATCAAAGAGCCTCCCATCTTCTTCATCTAGTGTGCACTTCGTTCTCATCCGAAGAATCGGTTCTTGCAGGCCGCCATCACTCTCCTCCAAGAAACTCCAAAAATAATGAATCTGCCCTCGCCCCAGCTCATCCGGACTCAATAGCAGATTCGATGCACATGACTCGGTATGGTGGCTGGAGCAAGTTCAGGGACAACGCCTTCGGAGAAATCGCTATGCGTATCGACACTACCAGCGCCGTCAGGCTAGCCGCATGTTCCAAGGAGTTGTGCCGCCAAGTCGCTGGCGGAAAAGGTAGCAGATGCCCCAACGACGGTTGTGGGACATTGTTCGACTTTCAGGACATCCTCAACCACAAGATGGCATGCCCGCACGGCCCGTGCTACTGCCCTGAGCCTGGCTACGAGTTCCCCACCCCGCCCAGAGCGCAACTCGCCCACCTCGAAAAATCCCACTCGATGGAAGTGCACAGTTTCCACTATGGTGTGGAACACAGGTACATCGCTCAGCCTTTGCTGGCACCTGGCTCATGGAGAGTAGAGACCGTCGGATCTGGGGACGATAGTACAGTGTTCGCCATGCGATTTGACATGCTCCTATCTGGCCTTGCCATATTCGTCGAGTGCGTCAGGTCGGCGACATGCAAGTTTCTACTTACATGGTGGAGTTGCACTTATATAAACCTTCAATGATGGGAGGGGACCAAGAGGAGTTCGCCGAATATAGCCTGTTTTCCAAGCAGAAGAGCAGCGCGTCGCTGGCTTCCGCCAGGATGACTAAAGATTTATGGAATTTTATGATTAATAAACATGATAGGTTCATCCTGAATTACTCATTCTGCATCCACAAGGTGGTAGATGATATATGACCATCTTGATTCTGATGATCTGCCGTTCAAATTTGGGATTAGGTATTGATGTTGATTCTAGTCGACCAAGGTTTTAAGAGCTGAAACAAGAACTGGTTCTATCTATACTGCTATTGTGTTTTAGTGTCTGTATTGCTCAATCGCTCACTTTTAAATCCATCATACACACGTTTATTCTACTGAGAGGATGGCATGTGGGTCCAGATGTGTGATTAAATGGTAGCGCAATCAAGTTCGGAATAGGATAGCGGGAGCGAAGGAAAAAATTCCATCATGTTGGTCCTGTGCCATCGATCCTTCCAGGCCAACACTGCAGGCGACGAGGCAACTCCATGGGACGGCCATAATTTTGGTCGTTGAACTGTTACAAATCCATGGTTATTGTTTATGGGTAATCAGTTTAAAAATTAATGTACAATCTAACGACCTCAAATCAGGTCGACACCACACATCACATACCCGTTACAAGTACCAGATATAAATAAATTTCAATCAAAATTTAAGAAATGACGTTACTGTGCAACATTCTCTCTGCTCCTGTTATTACTATTCAATCCCGCGATGCACTAAACAACAGTTAATGAGGACAGAAACAAAAATGATCAAAATACCAAGTAAAACTAGTTTCAATCTTACCTTTCGTCCGGAGAATCGTACATAGATGAAATTGACAGGGATTTATTATTTCTCCTGCAGTTAGCCGAAAGATCCTCAAGAACATCCTCAATCACCCCAGCAACTTCTTCATATTCAAACTCAACTCCATTATTATCGTTTCCCTTCCACGCCCGCTTACCCTTTTGTTTCTTTTCACCCCTATCCCCGCCGGCACGTCCACGTCCTCAGCAAATTACTGCTTACCAATGTTTCCCTCCACATTCGCATCACCGTTTTCCTTCACATGCAGCACTTCCTCCATGTCATATCGCTGCGCTTCCTCCAGTTCTGCCTTAGAAGTCTCATCTTGTTCCTCCGTGATGTGAACAGGGGCAAGGTCAGCATTTCCAAAATCACGTGGAACTGGGTTTTTGTATTGCCTCTTGATATGGCCCAACCCTCCACACCATTTGCACTTCCACTTCCTTGCTCCTAGTCTGTAACCTTTGGCGGTGAAGGCTTCGGTCCTTTCCTTTCTAGGCCTCCCAGGTGGCCTCCTAAGAACTGATGGTTCGAATTTGAACCCTGGATGGACTATCTCCCAATCATTTTCATCAGCAATAGGTGGTATGTTTTCTGCATAAGTTGTAGCAAACTTGTCCACAGAGAAATAGTTATGAACATAGTTCTCTATTTCAGCACCTCTACCTCTCAGCTTTAAGATGAAGTGTAGTGCATGGTGGCATGGTAGACCAGTAAACTGCCACTTCCTGCATGAACAAGTCTTGTTACCAATGTCTATAGTAAACCTGCGTTCAGTTCCGTGCTTGTCTTGTGCATAAATCTCAGCCAATGTATTGGAACTTCTGACAATCCTCATCTTTATCGTTCTCATTGCCCTGGTTCTTGCATTCAGTAATAAAACCACCTTTGGAATTATTTTACGGCCTACAAATTTTCTCGCACAAATTCTCTGCCTAAAATCTATCGTCACCATTATACACTGTCTTCTGCATCTAACAAAATAACAATTGCAAGTGAATTCATTCTCCTAATCTTAGCATTGAACCTTTCTGTCAGATTATTGCAAACAAAATCCACTTTGCTTAACTCACCAAACTTGCTTCTGGCCCATAACTTTTTATGATGTTCTTCGAGGTATTCTTTCATCTTCGGCATGGTATACAAGTTCTGCATGTAAGTAGCATGCGTGCTTGGGGTGTACATGTATGATGATCTCCACAAGTTGTCTTCCAAGGTATTTTCTTTGAACTTCTTCGTGAAGCTAGTAGCGAGGTGCCTCATGCATTCCCTATGCTCAACCCTAGGAAACACAGCATTAACAGCATTCTAAAGCCCCTTGCATGCACCAGTGTGCATCACCAAGCCTTTAGGGTGACCAATTACTGCACGTAGTCTCTACATGAACCATGTCCAGCTTTCAGTCGATTCACCCTCAAGAATAGCATAGGCTACAGAAAAAAGCCAATTATGCGTGTCCACAGCAAAAGTGGTAGCAAGTTGTCCCCTAAACTTCCCTATTAAAGAAGTTGCATCGGTTGCCATGTATGGCCTGCAGCCGTCTAGGAACCCCTTCCGGCATGCCTTCAGGCAGACAAAACATCTCCTGAAGCATTTCTTATCTGCCTGCTTATACTTGACCCCCCTTGAGACCTTTTCTCTTCATTTCACAACCTCGTAATCAATCTCAACAACACTATCAGGTGATGTCTTCTCTACCTCAGCTTTGAAACTATATAACATGTGAAAACTGCCAGTCCACTTGCCCTGCATAAAGTCTAGAGCCATCCTTCCCATTAAAGACTCTATGGTAAGGAATCAGAACATTAAACTTTTCGCTAAGCTTAGTTCTTAGTTCAGCAGGCTAATGCTATGATCCTGCCTCACCCAGTCAAGTACCTTAGTAGCAATCGACTTGGTTGTCGCCGGTATAACTTTATCACTTAAAGAAGTATTAGGGCAGTTGTGTTTCTTCGTATTTTACTTGATCTGCATTCAATGGGAATAAAATAAATCAGAGGACTCATCAGCAGAACAAATATGAGAAAGACCAAAACTAAATGTAGCTATTGCAACCTGAAATGGGTGTCCACCCCACATGGGAGATGCATGCAATCTCCATTTACACAACTTACTTTCCCTACAATGCACCCTAAATCTCTTTTGGTCACTCTTTTCAACAATAAATTCGAACCCAACTCTTATTGCATAGGTAGGAACGACATATCTGCATTCCTCCACAGTATCAAAGATAGTCCCCTCATAAATTGTAGGGTTGTCCCTGTCAAAGTGTATCACTAGCCTATCCTCGTCTTCGTCATCGTATCTGCATCCCATTTCGCCATCCTCACATTCCTCTTCCTCATCAGTCCCATAGTCAGGCTCATAGTTCGAATCAACCAAATATTCCCTACTCTCCATCCTATCAAGGTCAGCAGCCACATATGGATATGCTTTCTCATCATCTTCAAGCACAAAATCAACCTGACCGCCACAAATTTTGATGTATTCATGCTCAACGAAAGGCTGGTCGGTCGCGCTTAGTATAAAAAACAGAGCCTGCTCTGTTCGCGTTCCACATGGCCCGGTATCATTCAGGACAGTCTCTTCCCCAGTATCTTTGTTAACGATGTGCACAAACATCAACACACTCCCCGTACCGAGGTGTTTACTCCACATCATGGTCAGAGCCTCCTCAGTTCTAACATCGCAGAAAGTATGCGAATTTGTGTCGTAGTACCTGATTACGAATTCATCATGCTGGGCAATGGGAAACTTGCCAAATTGCATGTGCAAGTCACTTAGAGTTATGTCCTCCATGTCTACTGCCAGCTGGTAATCAAATCCACTGGTAACTACGATTCTACCGTCGGACAAGGTTTCAGTCCGACACTCATGCCGAATCTTCAAAAGAAATCTGGATGAAGCAGACGTCCTACGGTCACCAACACAGATCCTCACCATCAACACGGGACTAGAAATGCTAATTGGGAGATGCAGAGATGGAATTGCAGTTCTTACCCTTCAGGGAGGATGTACAACACGTTCAATGGGCTTCAGAGCACCAAAGCTTTGCACCCCGCGTGACGAGGTTTCATCTCGTCAATGCCCATTGTTATGGACTTGGGTTTTGGAGAAGATGGGGATGCTGGAGATCGTGGCACGGTTAACAGACAAGCAACCAGGGGACACGAGATTTACCCAGGTTCAGGCCCCCGGAGGGAAAACCGTACTCCTGCTTGTCTGCTCTTTGATTACGGCGGAACCGAAGGTTACAGGGTGCGCAGATTCGATCTGGCGTGGATGCGTGTGCGAAAGTATGAGTCGGGTTCTCCTAGGACGTGCCCTCCTGGCCTTTATATAGACTTAGGCAGGTCCCGGGCGTAGTCCTAGTCGGTTACAAGTTCTAGGGTTTTACCCCTTTGAATTTCCTATCTCCTCTAGTCTTGCTCTCCAAGGATCCGAAGACGTTATGGGCCTTGGCCACCCGAAAATCTTCATGGGTCAGCGTATGTCTGCCGTGGGCCTTCCTTGGGCTGGACTAGGTATGCTGAAGTTACGTACCCGTAGGGTATAACCATGTCAGTAGCCCCCGAGTGATCAGTCGAATCGTAGATTCGGCTGAGGACTCTTCCATCCTTCGGGAGCAGCTATATGTTAATAGTATATGTGTGTAGGGATTGTTGATGCGTGTGCCTGACTCACCCGACGGATCAGGGTCAGTTAACTGTCTTAGGACGAAACAACACGATCTTCTTCAGGTTCGGGTCCCTTAACCCGGGCCTGGAACATATGCTGGCGTAATTCAACTCAGGCCGTGGAGGACTTATAAGAGTGGAATTCCAGTGATTTTAATTGGTGTACCCAACGCGTCCGTCGGGATTTTTCATCGTACCTGCTGGTACGGATTCATACTAGCAGAGCGCAGTCAGGTGCGTTGCCAGGCCATCAGATGATATCTGTAGGTCTTATCTTTCGCAGACTCAGCATCCGAACATTTATCACCTCGGAGGTGCTTCTGGTGGCCAAGGAGATTGTCGCTCACTCAGCGTTTTGTTGGGGCAGAGTTGCCAAAAAGTTTTTGCGTGCTGATCCGAAAGATCGCAGTCGAAGATTTCATAGGGTGCGCGACCAGCGCTCCCTATGGGAGTAGCCCCCGAGTGTCTGTTCGAGTCGTAGACTCGAACGGAGACTTTTAGTTCAAGCATTGTTTTAATCATTAGGTCCGCAGGACTCGAAAATTTTCGGATGCTTAAATCCATCCTCCCTATGGGAGTAGCCCCCGAGTCCGTAGTGGAGTCGTAAACTCGACGTAGGACTCAGAGAAATAATTTTGTCCTCATTTGTCTGTCGGGTGCGCGGCCAGCGCTCCTGATAGGAGTAGCCCCCAAGTATTTAGTCGAATCGTAGATTCGAGTGAGTACTTTTAGCTGTGGAGCCGAAGTGGTGCTAGTATAGCTTTTGATGACGTCAGTGCTTACGATTGATGACCTCAAGCGTCTGCTACGCCAGAGACGACTGGACTGGACGAAGCGTGGGTCCCACTTGCTGACTTTGAATTGACCGGTCATGCGCAGCGTGGAGATGATTACGGCATCTCCTCGATTTCCGCACGTAGTGGACGGCGTGGTATCGACGGTTCATTTTGGTGCTGACACGTGTACGGCCAGATCTACCGTTGGCGTTAGGTCTTCTCGATGGACGGCCAGCGTGCGTCGTCTTCGCTGTTATAATCCCTGGTGAAATCGTGGTTTGTTTTTCACCGCAGCAGTTCATCTATTCACTGCCCCCTCGTTCTTGAGCTATTCTTGCTGCGCGCTGAGAGTTTCCTCCACATTTCCTTTGTCTTTCTTCGTTGGCAACGCCACCACCGCCGTAGCGCCATGGGGAAAACAAAGAAGTCCTCATCTGCAGTTGGGACCAGCGCTGCCGGAGGCAAGAAGGGCGCCGCCACTGCTCGTGTCACCGACGGTGGCTGGCGGCGATCAGAAATGCGGGAGAGCGATCTCCGCAAACTGCGCGAGCGGAGCCTGATCCCGCAAGACACGACGGCCGTGAGACTCCCCGGCAATGAGGTAATCCCCCGTCCCCCATCTAGGTATCGGGTTATGTTTGTTGCCTTCGTGATTCGCGGGTTTTCTTTTCCGGTCCATGACTTCCTTCGTGGACTGCTCTTTTTCTATGGGGTTCAACTCCATCATCTGTCTCCCAACTCCCTTCTCCACACTGCGTGTTTTATCACGCTTTGCGAGTGTTGGCTTGGCATTGAGCCGCACTTTGGCCTCTTTCGGAAGCTGTATTCCGTGAAGAGGCAGTCTGGTTCAGATGGTGTGTATCCCATTGGGGGTTTCATCATCTCTCTCAGTCCCAATGTGCAATTCTTTTCCTTTTCCATGTCTGAATCTGTCCAGTACTGGCGGAGGAAATGGTTTTACATCCGTGACTCCGTACTGCCTGGGCAAGATTTTGGTCTCGTTCCTTTTGACCCCTCCCAATTGATTGAGAAGAAAAGATCCTGGAAAAACCAAATCTTAGACGGTGAGGTGGCGGAGATAGAGGCCCTGTACCGTCGTGTGGGGGATCTCCAACTGATTCCTGAGAAGGAGGTGAACGGTGTCGACATCATCCGGACGTTTCTTGAGCGTCGGGTGCAGCCTCTCCAAGCGAGGGCGCACCCGATGTTCCTCTACTCTGGGCGCCGTGATCCGACGAGGGTTTCGAGTGAGAAAATCTCCGAGGTGGAACTTGACAAGGCTCTTCGCGCGCTGTTGAAGTTCAAGGCCGACGAAGAAATACCGGGGAAGTCGCTGTTGAACCATGTCACCGCGTCCTCTTCCCCTGTTTCATGCTCCTCCATGTTCTCCAGCCTTGAAGGGTCCATCTCCTCGCTCTCCGTCCGAGAAGGACCCATCTCCGTTTTCTCCGACCATGCAGGATCCATTTCCATTCAGGATCCAGATCAATGCCACCGTCCTTGCGCGAGAACCTAGCGCCCACCAAATGATTTTCATTCCCAAACGCACCTGGGCGGTGACGGGGTAGGGGATGACGGGAGGACGATAGTCCAGGGGGAGGACGAGAGTGTTGCCGAAGGGGACGGAGTAGCGGCGTGCAAGACCAGAGCGGTGGAGCGGATCGGAGCTGCGAGCGAGTGATAGAATATGGAAAATCATAGAATAATGGGGAGTACTAATCCTTGAACCTAGGATGCGCCCCGTCGACGGTCGAGGTTGCGGGTCCGACCAGTCAGTGAAACGCCATGTCCTCTTCCCTTTTTCTGATGGTGTTGTTACAATTCTACAATCGTAGTGGCACGGGCAAAATTTCTAGATACAACTAAGGACACACTCATAAATATACTTAAAATGGAACCCTGACCTGGTACATTGCCTGATCCGGTTACTAGCCACGACCTGTATTTTTAATATCTTAGCACTCTTATGATGAGAAAGGGAAATAAAGATTTAGCAGTTAGTCGAACTAGTTTTGAATAAATAATATACACTCTTAGGAAGCTTAGCTATGGCCCCGCCTAAGAAGAAGCTGCCGCCAAAGCTTGGCTATTTGGCCCCACTGAGGTAGGACATGCAGCTGTACTACAAGGACGATATTCCATTGCCATCCGATACGGTTGATTTCGTAGAATGTGTTGCATCTTCGGCGGCGGTGGCAACAGCGAAGGCCGCCGCAGCGTCGAGAAGGGCCAATCGAGCATCATGGAGAATGCGCGCGGTGTCATTTTCGTGTGCTCTACGCATGAGAAAGAAGGTATGTTCCGAAGCGTTCCTGCGAGCTTGCCACCGAGGAAACAAACCCCCGAATAGGGCGGCACCAAGGTCAACAAACTCTCTCCTCCATGCCTCGGCGGGGGCGACCTTACCGTCGGCAATCTGGTCGTACGCTGTCAGCGGCAAAGACGATCCATGGTACGCACCATCGGCGGCCACACCGTGGTGGCGTGCATCCATCTACACTTAGCTTGTTGGAGTGTTCAACAGCTGCAGCCGACAACGGGAAATAGCTCCGCCCCAGAATTCAGGTTCAGATTCACAGGGACCTACGATCCCTGCCACGAGAAGACGGAGTTCACCTTCGAAGAAATTGTTGCGGTGGCGCGGTTGTTCGTACTAAACTGGGACTGGTTCAAGCACATCAACTAGTGCGTGAACATTGCAGATCTCTTGAAGTTTGGCGGGAAGGAAAAAGATCAGTTGTGGTTGAACGATCACTGAACTTACGTCCTCTCAAGGCAATTGGCTAGGCAACTTTTATGGTGGAGATCTGCAGTTTCTTCATTGTAGAACAGTTAAGTTTAGAGACTAACTCTGTAGAATGCCTTTTATAGAGGCAATAGCCCCCTTTTGTGCAGCTATCCCATACTGTAGTATGGAACTAGTTCGGAAGGAACCAAATACTATCAAGATGTATATATTTATTCAATTACTACTAGTGGTTGAATTCAGTTTATTGTCATACTTATTCGAGGCAGACAAGATTCAAACAACATTTTATGTCGTGGTGGCGTCACGGTAGATGCCATGGGTAGGCTTAAGTTAGGGGCCGAATATGCTTGTGGTCACCAGGGAGGGAGTGCATGGTCTAGCCACGCACGAAGAACAAGATGAACTCTCCGCACTTGGGAATTTTATTGATCTTAGAAGTTTACAAGTGCTCCTTGAGCTGTATGAACTAAGCCTTGGTGCACTAGTCCCCTACTTGGTCCAACCTCTTCTAACCCTAGCTATCCCCGTCCTTATATAGGCATTAGATAGCTAGGTTACACCCCTTTGGGTCCTAGGGTTACTGTTTGGATCTTGGTCCTCACTGTACGGGCCGGGTCACGGGCTAGCCCTAAGCCTAGTGGCCCAGTACATAAAGCTAGACAGCTAACGGTCTTCTCGTACGTAGTCTCCAGTTCTTTTGGTGTCATGCAATAACTTTGTACGTCAGCTCTTGCTTTAGGCGTCACCCGGCTCCTTTCATGTCACCTGGCGTCGCCCTTCTCTTTTGACCGTGCTTTACCATGGTCCCTCCTGAACCTCACTCAAAAAGGTGCCACGTGTCCTATCAGACTCGTCCTTCCCTTGTGAGACTCGGTTCATTGGTTCCTGCAAGATTAACAAACTTGTCTTATATGGGCCGACATAGTTCCTATGTCGGCCGCACACGACCATATTACCCGGTCATTCTTACTCGGCCAGGTTCATTCTTTACTCGGCATAAGCCAAGATGGGCAATGTTTTACCCCTTATGACCCTACCGGCGGTTATTCCCCCGGCATTAGTCCCTGAAGCTGGTGAGGCCTAGCAGTTCTAGCTGTTAGGCGTCTCCAGGTTCCTTAAATGTGATTGTAACTTCTCTTTCTGGCAGCATTAACTGCTTAGGACGCACTAACTGTTTGGCGTAACCTCTATCTTAGCCGAGTCTACTTTGCTCTTTTCGAGTCTCATCTTTGACTTTTTTGGCCCATTTTTGCCCGTGCCAAGTCATTTTGGACGATTACGAGTCATTTTTGGCGTGCCTTAGTCACTGACAGCTTGTAATCATGGTGACTTGCCTCAAATTTTGTCCCAAATCCTGGCCGCACAGTGACGGTGGCGCAGTAACTCCTCATCACTGTGGCAGTCCCATCACTCAGCGCCTCGTGTCTTTGCGCAGCGTGACATGGAGTGGATTTATCGTGTATCACCTACACGTGGCGTTTCCTGACTGGCTCACTCGGCCGAATACATGACCACACGTTGGCCGCACGATGCAGGAGGATCCCGCGTTTGGGGTTTTTACTCCCCTTAAGTAGGGGTGAGGGGAAATTAACTTCCCTCGCATGTTCAGTTTCCCCAAATCCTTCTTATTCTTCCTCCTTGCGCCCCCAAATCCCTTTTCCCTTGCGGTTCTTCTTCTCCACATCTTCTCTTCTGTGATTGCTCTTTTCCCCTTTCCATTCCACTACGGGTCCTCGCTCCTCCAAGCCTCTTCCAGCAGCGGAAGAGACAAAATCCAGGGAGATCGTGGATGCTTGCGATGCCGCCGAAGGATCTGAGGAATAGGAAGTTGCCGCCAGCGAGCGCGGCAGCTGGGAGGGTTCGGAAGTTTCCGCGGAGGAACTTGAGTGGTTGCGCTCCACCAGGCGCATCCCGCTCGAGGTGGATTGCCACCTCCCATCAGGTGAGATTTCTCTCAACCCTGATGCCAACGAGCGGGTAGTTTTCCTCTCCCATTTTGAGCGAGGTTTCTCCTTGCCAGTGAGCAACTTCTTCGTTTCCTTTCTCTCCACTTTCCACTTTCAAACTCACCATCTTCCTGCCAATGCGATTGGCTCCTTGTATTGTTTCATCTCCACCTACGAGGGCTATCTTGGCATTTGTCCCACTTTCCTCCTTTGGGCCAAGTAATTTAGCTTTAAGATCCAAGTAGTGCCAGATCCGAGCGTTCCCCATGCCGAGAAAAGGCCCACCAGGTGCGGTGCCGCTAGCATCACACCCAGGAAAGAGTCCATCTTTCCTCCGGTTACTAGCTTAGACTCTTGCAAGAAATGGCATAGGACCTTCTTCTATGTCAAAAATTGCGGGTCCACCGACTACATCCGGCTCCCCCTTTCTCGGACGAGGTTCCCAGCAAGGAGTCCTGGAAACTTGATCCGCGCGACAAGAATGCCACTGTGAACAAGGCCAATGGGATTCTGGAGAGGCTGTTGTCGCCGAATGAGAACTTCCACTTGACTGAGGAGGATCTCATGTGCGCGTTTATCCTACTCGGCATTCCACACTGGAGCTCACCCACGACTCCATGGCCCGCCGGGTCAGCTCGATCTTCAAGCTGACTTTGGCAGAGGACTGGGCTTGGAGTTGTCCTCCCTTTAGCCGGGATAGGCCTGTCCCCTGGGTAAGTTTCCGAGTCACTTTCTATCCGACATAGTTTTTCTTATGTCCATTCGTTGTTTCGTCTGTTCCTTGTTTTTTATTTTGTTTATCTTTCGCAGAATCGTGTTCACCAGGTTGATGACAGTACTGTCCCTCCTGGTGGCTATTACGAGGACCGCTCCGACTCTGATGCAGTCGAGTTTGATCTGGAGTGCTTTATGCCCATCCCGCACGCGGCTGCCGCTTTAACTCCAGGTAAGACCCACACTCGAAACCCCTTATGAGATTGGTCTGACGACGATGATGATGACTATGAGATTCTGGAGGTACTAGTCTTTTAACCTTAACCTTTTGACTTATCTGAGTGAGCTCGTCGTTTACTTATGCAGCTGGCCAGGTACACGACGCCCCCTCTTGTTGTGGGCGGAGTCGGCAAGATCCCTGCTGCCAAGCCGGGTAAGCGACGTGGGGCCTCCTCCAGCACTCATCCTGCCAAGAAGCGCAAAGTTATTCCAGCTGCTCCTCCTGCTGCCTCACTGACCGAGACTCGCAAAGCTGCTGGGCGCCGGGTCACTCGTCGCATTCAATGCGACCTGAACATTTCTGGATAAGCTTTGATGTTTGCTTACTTCCCATTTTTCCTTTCCTGTTTCTTAATTTCTTTCTTATAAGCATTTCTGTTATTTTTAGCGTGGCGCCTTTGTCTGTCGGCCAGGCTCCTCCCAGTATGGCCTCTTCGCCGCTGAGGACAGCCTCTCCTCCTCGCGCAGACACTACCGTGCCAAGCCTCGCCCGGGTCACGGTTCCTACTACTGAGACTCATGCCTCTCAGAGTGAGGTCGAACCGGTGGCGCATCCGTCGGAGGAGACTTGGCCCAGCTCACCTGCTGCTTTTCCAAAACAAACCTTGACCTCGGCACGAGCAACATCGGCACCGAGAAAACCCCAGATACCAGTTCTCCTGCTCTCAGTATACAAGTTGACCCTGTTGTTGCCCCAACGAACGTTGTTGAGCCTGTTCATTCGGCTCCTGTTTTTTCCCCAACCAGACCTGCTCACTCTCCTTCTCTGTCAAAAGATCAGACCCGGCCTGTTGCTCCTGGCCAGGCTCGCTCCTCAGCCAGCAAACCCTCTTCTACCAAGCAGCTGACCTTGGTCAACTCCCCTGGCACTCCACCCCAGAATCGGCCCACAACAACAACAGCACCCGCTCTGGCGGGTAAGTTGGGCAAATCTGCAGCTGCCAGATCAGGCAGCGCTTCTAGAGACGGCGGCTTACGTACCAGCATCACTGCTACCCACGCCAAAATAGGAACTACCTTGAAAAAGGGGCAGGTCCTCACTTGGACGCTTAGCGGGAATGTCCTCGGTTCTGCAGAGCGCTATGCTGTGGCCTGGAACATAGCTGGCGAGCAAGAGGTCAGCTCCAGCGCTGGCAAGAAGATGAAGCTGGGCCCCAAGGCCGTTTCTGACATGATCCAGTAGTCCATTGCCTTGATGGCTAGAGAAGATGAGGTGAACGAGTTAATCTTCTTACTCTTTTGCGTATTGAGTATATTTTGTTATACATGATCCCTAGTCCACGAGGTTACTGCCGAGTAAGAAACTTATCCGGCTATAAGCTCTAAGTTAGAAATCAACTCTTATTCGGCTGTAAGCTTGATCACACACCTGCTGGTTATCCTTTTCTTGTGTAGCTTACACACAATGAGCGCACCAAGGTGCATCAGGCTCTCCTTTTGGAGTACCGCAAGCTGGAGCTTGCTCACCAAAACCTGCTGGCTGAAGCTAAGGGCCAAGGTAATTTCTTATTCGTCTTCCTTTGTTGTTCGGCACACCTTTTTGTTTCCACCTTTATTATCTTCTCCATTGTCCTTCCATAGATTTTTCCCAATCCACCATTGACGCCCTGCACCTACAGATCAACGATGCTGAAAGTAAGCTCTTGGAGATCTTGTCTTTGCTTTGTATATATGCTTATCTCTTTCCCATTTTTATGTCAATGGATCGGAGAGAGATTTTTTGTTGCTGACGAATCTTATTCCCTGAATATGCAGAGAAGCACCAGATCGAGCTCCAAAAGGAGCGAGACGAGGTGACTCGGCTGAAGAAGCAAATGGCGGATATCGAGCAGAAGCACCAGTCTGAGGTGAAGGGGATACGGGAGGAGCTTGCCGAGAAAGATGGCCAACATGCCGACAGTGCCGAGAAGACCAAGGAGCTGCTGAAGGAGGCCGAGTCAGCGGTTGAGTCGGCTCATCAGGATCTGGACGCTCTTCAGGCCAAGGCTAGGATTTGGTAGAGCAAGCTTGGCGCCATCAATTCTTTCCTCGGTACTGAGTCCTGGCCCTTCTTTTTATTGTATTCACACTCTTTCCTTATGTCCCCTTTTCATTGTTTTTCTAATGTTCTTTTGCTTTTGCAGATAATTTCCCTGAGGCCGATATGTTCGTGATACGGGCCATGAAGAAAATCAGACCCGAGTCTGGACCTCCTGCTGATGGCGAGGTCACTATCGATGAGCACCTTGCAGCGCTGTCCGAACGTGCAAAGACCCTCAAATCATGCGGTGTTGACTTGCTCAAATCAGCGATCCACGCATTCAGGATGCTCTGGCCAGATGAAGACGCGCCCACACTCATCGAGCCTTTGGCTGCCAGGCTGCTTCAGACTGAAGACAGGTTGGATCAATGGCATGAGTCGGTCGGCCGAGCTATAGCAGATAAGGCTCTTGCCTTTGTGCTTTCAGGGTACGAGGACATCAATCTTGATGTTCTTGAGCACATGAGGTCTGAAGGTAAGTGGCACCATGATCTCGAGCTTATCAAGAAATGCCAGGAGCGAGCTTTTATGCCATGGTCGAATATGCCTTTGTGCATGCCTAGTGTGATGGGCCTAGCTTCCTCGACCTTGGCGACTCTCTTGCTGAGATCGCCAATGACGAAGGTGTGGACAGTAAAGCCACCGAGTTAGATGATGCAGCAGATTCGGCCACCAACACCCCTGACTCGGAAAACGCTCTAGATGATGCTCCTAGCTCTAGCCCCAAGGTTACTCCTCCTGGCCAAGCTGCTTCTTAGGCTGGTTACAAAAACACTTGAATTTCATGAGATCCCCGGTATGCCGTGTGCAGATGTATGATATAATGCACTTACTTTTCGTTTGCGCCTTGTGATAAGGCTTAAACTATTATTTTATCTTTGAATGTGAATTATCCAGGGGCAAGTCCCCAAGTTTCATTTTGCCGTTTCCCTTCTCCTTGAATTTGGCTCTTGTCTACCTTTTTTGGCGTTCGACATTAGAGTCTCAAAGTTCTAAGGATTGATTTACCGGATGTGAAACTAGGCCACTTG
The DNA here is from genome assembly GCA_916181665.1 of Avena sativa. Lineage (NCBI taxonomy): Eukaryota > Viridiplantae > Streptophyta > Magnoliopsida > Poales > Poaceae > Avena > Avena sativa. The sequence goes on along the minus strand of OV702295.1, from coordinate 311,128,118 downwards.
TCCTAAGATCATTCGACATACAAAGCAAACATTACCTGTAGTGGGTTAGTAAAAGACATACATAAGGTCGACTCGCGTTTTTCCCTTTACTTATCCGGTGTTCATGTTTACTCGTCATTGACTTTTCCTCTTGCTTGCCATGAAGCCGTGTTTTTGGGCAACAGCATAGTCGACGAGTTGATTCTATTCGATTAAACATTACTTGCTCCGAGATAAGTATTAAGTGCCAACGCCAACCGACATAGAATAATCAAAGGACAAACATAAGGGTCAGTCCCCGAGTCAGTTTTTTGAGTCATACCATTTTATTATCAGCACATAGCCGGCATAAGCGTCCGACATATGAGAGTTTGCTAGATATATACACTGCTCCTCCTAAGTGTAGAAAGGACGTAGCAGTGCCACATTCCATGGCCTTTTCATTTGATCGCCTGATCTGTCCGCCTTGTTCTTTTGTGCTTCGCGAGAATCTATTAGGTAATATGAATCATTGTGCAATGCTTTGCTTACGATGAATGGTCCTTCCCATGGGGGTGATAGTTTATGCATTATAGCTGTGCGTTGCACTATTCTGAGCACCATATCCCCTTCTCGGAAAACATGAGGTTGAACTTTCTGGCTATGGTAGCGTAGGAGACTTTGTTGGTATATGGCAGATCTGGACAATGCCAATTCCCTTGCTTCTTCGAGTAAATCAACTCCATCTTCTCGGGCCTCTTTCACTCGGCTTCCGAGTATTGTCTTACGCTTGGCGAGTCATACTCTATGTCTGCAGGCAAAACTGCTTCTGCCCCATACACAAGAAAGAACGGCGTATAGCCTGTTGATCGCTTCGGAGTTGTCCTTAAACTCCACAGCACTAAGGGTAATTCCTCTATCCAACAGCCATGTGATCTTTGGAGTGGTTCCATTAATCGGGGTTTTATCCCGGATATAACTAAGCCATTAGCTCGTTCCACATGTCCATTTGATTCTGGATGAGCACCTGACGCTATGTCAAGTTGTATTTGTTTTTTCCCACAAAAACGAGTGAAAGCTCCTTCGTCAAAGTTTGTGCCATTATCTGTGATTACACTGTGCGGGTAACCATATCTTAAGATTATATATTTTAGGAATGTGACAGTTATTTTTCCGTCCAATTTCTTGATGGGTTTCACTTCTATCCATTTGGTAAACTTGTCAACCATTACGAGTATGTGGGTCATGCCACCTCTCACTGGTTTGAATGGTCCCACCATATCCCGGCACCATACAGCAAATGGCCAAGTGATTGGTATAGTTTTTAACTCAGATGCTAGTAAATGTGACTTTGACGCGTAACGCTGGCAACCGTTGCATTTTCTCACAAGTTCATGTGCCTCTGCCATTGCGCTTGGCCAATAGAATCCATATCAGAATGCCTTGGAAACGAATGCTCTTGACAATGCATGGTGCCCATATTCTCCTTGGTGAATGTCCAACAATATGTCTTGACCTTAATCTGGACTTATACAATGTTGCAGAACACTTGTCACACTTCTCTTGTACAACTCCTTATTGATTATAGTGTATGCTTTTGCTCTTCTTTCTGTTTGTCTCGCTAGTATCTCGTCATCTGACAAAGTTCCACCTTTCAAGTAATTGAATATTGGTTGCGCCCATGCTGGTATCAATGGTGCCGGATCTGTTTCTTCATCAATTTCCATTGGCTTAGCCAACATATGTTCTGCCGACATAACCTGAGGAGTCCCCTTGTGCAATTCGGCAACCCCTGAGGTGAGCGGAACAGTCCCCGAGTGACTCGAATCTGCCCCTGAGTCGATATCCATTGGCACAGCATCCGACTCCTGATTTGCCGGGGTGAGCCTAATTGACTCGAATTCTGGTGACGGCTTGACCGATGGTTTTCTAAGATGTTCCAATGCTACCCCTAGTGGTATTGCTTGCCGAGATGAGCCTAACTTGGATAGTACATCCGCTGCCTTATTCTCTTCTCTAGGTATGTGATGAAATTCACACCCATCAAAATATCCCAAAATTTGTTGCACATGAAAACGATATAGTGCCATGTTTGCATCCAATGCGTCCCAATGCCCAGATACTTGCTGGATAACCAAATCCGAGTCACCAAAACACATGATCCTTTTGATGCCAATCTCTTTGGCCACTTTTATGCCGTGGACGAGTGCTTCATACTCAGCCACATTATTGGATGCCGCAAAGTGGATCTGCAAAGCATATTTGAGCTGATCCCTCTTTGGTGATGTGAGCACTATCCCAGGACCCAGACCCATGTTCTTCTTGGATCCGTCAAAATGCATCTTCTAGTAATTCGGATCTGGCAGTGGCAGCTCGTATTGCATCTCCACCCAATCCACTAAAAAATCAGCTACGGCTTGGGATTTAATGGCATCTCGCCTATCATATTGTGGAGTATATGGTGCCGGCTCTATGGCCCATTTTGCCACTCGGACATTGGCATCTTTGCTGCCCAAAATATCCGAGATGGGTGCCTAACATATTACCCGTATTGGGTGTTCTTGGAAATAATGCTTCATCTTCTTTGCTGCCATATACACCCCATACGTCATTTTTTGGTAATGAGGGTAATTTTTCTTTGATATAGAGAGCACTTCGCTCAAGTAATAAACTGGCCTTTGGACTGATTTTCCCTCTTCTTCGCGTTCTACCACTACTGCACTTACAAGTCTGTTGGTTGCGGCGACATAGAGCAGCATTGGCTCTTTGGATAGTGGTGATGCTAATATTGGTGTTGTTGCCAACATCTTTTTGAGTTCATGGAAAGCGCTATCAGCTTGCTGTGTCCATGTGAATTTGTCTGATTTTTTCATCAGTTGATATAGTGGTAGGGCTTTTTCACCTAGCCGACTAATAAATCTGCTCAACGAGGCCAGGCATTCTATGAACTTCTGGACATTGTTGAGGGTTTTTGGAAATTCCATTCATTCAATGGACCTGATCTTTGTTGGGTTAGCCTCAATTCCTCGGCTGGATACAAGGAATCCGAGTAACTTCCCAGATGGGACACCAAATGTGCATTTTTCCGGGTTAAGTTTCATCCGGAACCTTCTTAAGTTTGTGAATGTTTGACGCAAGTCCTCAATTAGAGTGTGACTTTGTTTGGTTTTTATTACCACGTCATCGACGTATACTTGAACATTTTTGTCCAATTGATCTTAAAAGCATTTTTGCATGCATCTTTGATATGTTGCACCTGCATTTCTCAATCCAAACGGCATGGTACGATAGCAATAAGCCCCGTACGGGGTGATAAAAGCTGTCTTTATTTGATCATTCGAATTCAGTGGTATCTGGTGGAAACCAGAATACGCGTCCACAAATGACAACAACTCACACCCGACTCTAGAGTCTATGACTTGATCGATCAGTGGCAGGGGAAATGGATCTTTTGGACACTCCTTATTGAGGTTCGTGTAATCAATACACATGCGCCAAACCACTGCCACGTTCGGGTCATCTTTTTTCTTCTCGACCAAGACATGATTTGACAACCAATCTGGGTGTAGTACTTCCATGATAAAACCGGCAGCCAAGAGCCTCGCTATCTCGGCGGCTATCACTTTCCTCCTATCTTCGGCGAAGCGGCGGAGGGGTTGCTTCAGCGCCTTAGCCAGCTCCCTCGGAACTCCTTGCAAATTCGTCGCTGCTGGCTCTTTTTGTCATTCGGCTCTGTGACAAATACAACATAGCTCTGGTGGTGCTCTATGTACTCATTTCTGGTTCCATGGCCGACATGAGCATCGTTACCTCTTGGGTTATGCACTTGATGCACTGCCTCTCTTCTTTCTTGGTTATGATATCTCGGCTTTCTGTTCTCGTATCTATGCTCAACTCCAACAACTTGGGCATTTCCTCCTATGAGCGGTGGAGGGGGAGGTGGTGGCAGTTGCTTAGTCGGCGAATCCACTCTATCTCCTTTATGAAACCAAGTGCATTGTCTTGTTGTGTGATTTGCTGGCTTACTCGGACTTGGTCTGTGGAACTTACACGGTTGATCCAACATCATCTCGTAACTGTATTTCTGCCTGTCCTGGTATGGCTTTCTTTGTTCATATGGCTTCTTGCCATCATTCTTTGGCATCCACTGTTGTTGTCCATTTGTCCTTTGACGTTGACTACTTCCAACATCTGGATGATTCTGACTCACAGTCGCAACTTGAGTCGAACCATACATGTAGTCTGGTCTTTCATTTGTTCTTTTGCTTCTATACTCGGATCTTTCCTGGCGCCTTTGCGACCCGGCAGCATCATAGATCTAGGTCTCAGTCATCCTGTCCGCCAACATGAGCAGAGGCTGAGTCGGATCTCCTAACGCATATGAGTTGGCGATTCTTATTATTTCTGCCAACCTTGTCAGCATATCTCTCTCTAGCCTTTTCCACAGTACACTTCCATGTCTGCACCCCTGTGCAAACCATGCGATGGCTTGAGACTCGATTACCCCTTAGCAAGAGTTACGCATTGTGCACCATCTTGTGAGGAATTCCCTGTCCGTCTCATTTGGCCTTTGCTTGCACATAGCTAGCTGTTGTGGGCGATTCGGCCTCTTGTAGGTGCTTGTGAAATTGCTCACAAAGGCATCCTGAAAATCGATCCAGCTGTTGATGCTTCCAAGTGGCAAGTTATTCAGCCACACCCTTGCTGGTCCCTCTAGCATCTGCGACACATATCGCACTGCCCATCTCAGATTTCCCTGCATGATTTTTACAGCAGTTCCATAATCTATGATCCAGTCTTCTGGATTTGTGCTTCCATCATAAGTTTTTGTCCCTCGGGCCAGCTGGAAGTTTGGCACTGGTGGATCCTTCATGATCCTTGGTCCAAAACATGGTGGACCCTGTGGTCCTTGTGACTCAATCAGTTCCGCCATTTTTATTCGATCAAGCTTTAGCCTTGCATCATCTGGCTGAAGGTTTCTGCCTCCGATTGTGGCTCCCATTGCTTGATACGCATGATCCCGCAATTCATACCCGTCGTTCACCATTGCCGAGTAACCATCATTGTACCTGTTTGCGTTCGGGTCTGCAGGTTGCTGTACTGCTTTTCCCGCACTTTTCTGTCTCTTTTCTGGTTGAGCTGGCGTAGTATTCAGAGCTGGATTTTCTCCTCCCGCTGAGTGAGTTCCACGCCTAGGTTGAGGCACAAATTTTTTCCCTCCATTGTCATTTCTTTGTCCTGCTTGCCTTTCTCGGCCCACATTTTCCTAGTTCTCATTTCCCTGAACAATATTCCTTCTTGTTCCTTGTGCACATGCTGGGTTTCCTTGAGCCATTGCCAGGTCATAGGTAGTCATTTTCTTGTTCCTTCCTGAATCTGCACTCTTTTCTTTCCTCTGCCTCGGAACCACACCTGGTGAAGAATCTGTATGACCTGCTAATCTTGCCGGGATTGTAGTCACCGAGTGAAGCAGCTGTGACCTCCCATCTATACCCGGATTTGCCCTGTAATAAGCCTCATTTAGCATCCCTGCTAATCTCACCAGATCATTGACCCTCTCTTGTTGCTTTCTCTTTGCTTCACCCGTAAAATGGGGGAGCTCAGCCATTGCGGCCTGTGTGTCTCTCAGATTTGCTGCTGCAGTATTGTATGTCGTCCGCATAGCTATTTCGTTGCTACTTTCTAGTGTTATCTTTGACGTTGTGTCCGCCAATTCTTCGTTGAGGTTTCTCCCTCTCAACCTTGTTGCATCAAGCCAGGTATTAGCGCCCTTGACTCGATTTGCCGAGTTGAGCTCTTGGATTGTGATATCCACATCTTGCTGTAACTGCGCTAATTCCTTTGCCTTCTCCAGAACTTATATCCTGGCCTCCTCCAACTCGGCCTGCACGCGCGCCGGGTCAGCCGCTTGCGCTATTGGCTCTTCCAACTTGTCTATTTCCTCTTGCAATTATTTGGCTCTCTTACTCCTAGCTATGTTCTCTGGCTTTTCTAGCAGTGCCTTTGTTGTTCTTGCCGCCCTTGGCATTTCCTCTTGATTTCCTCCCTCAGCATCCTCGTTCACTACGGGAACTACTGGAGGTGCTGCTGGGTTAGGAGCTGTCATCATTACCTCAAAGGAGATGAACTGGTGAAGTTTTCCTGCGACAGGAAGCGCAGGTGGATCCGGCGCCAGGATGACGTGCTCTGGGTGCGCGCTCCACACGCACCACGACGTAGACCTGGTGCTCACCGAAATTGATGAAGCGACCGCCCCTAGGGAACGACTTGGTCTCGAAGCAGCCCGCGTTGTCGCTAACAAAGTTGAGCGCTCCAAACCTTTGGATGAGGCTGGAATAGACGCGCTCGCCGGTCTTGGCAATGATGTTGCTCGTCCGGATGAAAACTCCATCAAGCACCTGCTTCTGCCCCATGGTGGGCGCCAACTATCGTGGTGGTGTCACGGAAGATGCCATGGGTAGGCTTAAGTTAGGGGCTGAATGGATGCTTTTGGTCACCACAGAGGGACTGCACGGTCTAGCCACGCACGAAGAAAAAGATGAACTCTCCACACTTGGGAATTTTATTGATCCTAGAAGTTTACAAGTTCTCCTTGAGCTGTATGAACTAATACTTGGTGCCCTAGTCACCTACTTGGTCCAACCTCCTCTAACCCTAGCTATCCCCCTCCTTATATAGGCATAGGATAGCTAGGTTACACCCCTTTGGGTCCTAGGGTTACTGTTTGGATCTTGGTCCTCACTGTACGGGCCGGGTCACGGGCTAGCCCTAAGCCTAGTGGCCCAGTCCATAAAGCTAGACAACTAACGGTCTTCTCATACGTAGCCTCTAGTTCTTTTGGCGTCACGCGGTAACTTTGTATGTCATCTCTTTCTTTAGGCGTCACCCATCTCCTTTTGTGTCACCCGATGTCGCCCTTCTCTTTTGACCGTGCTTTACCATGGTCCCTCCTTAACCTCACCCGGAAAGATGCCATGTGTCCTATCAGACTCGGCCTTCCCTTCTGAGACTCATTCATTGGTTCCTGCAAAATTAACAAACTTGTCTTATATGGGCCGACATAGGAACTATGTCGGCCGCACACGACCATCTTACCCGTCCATTGTTACTCGGCCAGGTTCATTCTTTACTCAGAATAAGCCAAGCTGGGCAATGTTCTACCCCTTATGACCCTACCGGGGGTTATTCCCCTGACATTATATGAACTGATCTTGGGTGGTTTATTCATGCAAGTTCCATGCAGAATCACGCACCAGCTCGAACAAATATATGTAAAATTTGTTCGAGGCATACAAAGCAGCAGCATTTCGTGCCTTTTGGATCGCTCACCGGCAGCATTTTCCCGGCAATGGTGGCATTGATCATTGCTAGCTCACCCTCTTTTCAGGAGGCTAACCTTGGTTATGCACACAAATTCATTAGCCACACATACTACAAATTCATTAGCCACACAAACTACAAATCATTAGCCACACATACTATGAAATCATTAGCCACACATACTACAAATTCAGTAGCCACACATTACAAATTCAGTAGCCACACATACTACAGCGGTTCAAACTATTACATAAGGCGTACTACATGCTCGAATCTCAAGTCAGCAATCTTTCAGATTCACTAAACCTATGTCTTCACTCGAGGGAAATCGGAATCACCAGCCTGTCCATGCCCAGTCCCCCCCATCGAAACCGTGCGCTCCATCGCGGAACGGTGGTGGTCCTATGCCATCGATCATTCCAGGCCAACGCAGGCGACGAGGACACTTTTTAGCCGCCTCATCGGGGTCCAGGATGCCATGTACCAGATCCTGAACCTCCTGTAGGTGGATGATCACCGGGTGCTTCCAGCAAAGCTGTCCTCTTGCCCTGCTTGGAATCTTGACATTGTACATCTTAGGAACGGTGTTAGGATCTTTTAGCCATGCCTTACCTCGATGATCCATCTGTCGCTCGATGGCACAATCTCCACCAGCTCGCCGCCAAGGCTACTGATGACCTACTTGAGGGCCTCCGGTTCCCAAGCATGCAAAGGGAGGCCATCAAAGCCGAGTTTAGAGAAGAAACGAAGCTTCCCCAAGCGACCGTCCCACCCACAGGCGTGATGCCAACACAGTGCGGTGACCCAGCATACCACTGCATGATGTAGTACACTATAGTCGTTGACATAACACCAACGGAACACCGTTCACTAGTATTACATCCCTCAGAGTGGTACAACAGAAACATAGCGGGTCCAAGACATTACTTTAGATTATATATAACACATTACAAAAGATCCAGAGAACTTCCTCGAACAGTGAGGAATATTATACAGAAAGAACAAGAAAGATCCATTCGGAGTTTACCTTAAGAGTACTACTTATAAGTATATATATAAGCCTTTAAAGTGCTACTATAGTACTGTTCTACAGAAGTAGGTTCTAGATTCTAGGAGTTTTATTTATACTCTATACTTCAACTTGACTTCCTTAGCTTCCGGTAAGGACTTCGACTCCGTTGATCTCCATCATATATCTTCCGCTCTTCAAGTACTTATTTCCTGGAGATGCTATTGGTTTCTTCGAGATCTAGCAAGGGTTAATAAGATACGGTTGAGTACGAGCGTACTCAGCAAGTTCACAAAAGAGAAGTGTTTGATGCACTATATACAGTCACATACCATAGTTCGTAGGGAATGAAAGTTTTTGAAAACATTTGTTCAAAGGTTGCTTTTATTCTGAAAAGCTATGTCCGTCAGCCTTCACATGTTTACCAGAAATTTCATGGAGTTCCTTTCCTGCCGCGTTCGTAGCTCCTTCTCGGAACAATGAGTAACAAGTTACAGTTCTTACACTCCATAGAGGTGCGTTGCTTTACCCATGAGAGATCTTAGCTTTGTTGCACATCCGAGTTATAGGCTCGTTCACACTTCCTTGGTATGAGGCCCAGACTAAGATCCAACCCAATCACTGTCCTTCTCCGTGACCCCGCATACACCGCAATTATTGTATGCCCAAACTCAAGGTAGACTTTTCCCCATATAAAATGGCTATACCTTAGTTGGATACACACAACAACCATTTAACACTAGAAATCTATCTTTTATAATACCAGATCCACGGTATACCTTCCCCCGTATAAAACGGCTATACCCAAGATCTGCAACTTACAAATGCCCAGAACAGTGTCCAATGCATGCGAAAGGGAGCCGATCCAGCTGACTTCTCCGTCCCTTTCCAAGTCGCATGGTTAACGCGTAATATATGGCGCAAAAATCACTGGCGACATTGGTTGTTAAGTCCTAGATGATATACTTCTAAGTAGTGGTATTCCAACTACAAGGTTTAATAGATTAGCTGATCACCCTGGATCAGTAACCAATAGTTCACATTATTATTATCAAAAATAGTATTTTCTGACCTTTTTGAAATGCAGGTGATGACAACACTAGATTTGCAAAATTATTTACAGAAAATAATCAAAGGACATGAGCAAGTGTGAACTTGCCTTTTGTGATTGCAAGATTATGCACTCACGGTCTTCGAGACAATAGAAGATCCAATATCTGAAATCAGCATCATTGGTCCGGTAAGGACTAATGTTTAAAGAAGCATGATGCCATTATGCATAATTAATGCTATGCAATTTTATAATTCCCAAAATGAAGCCCTCAACATTATAAATGAGTTGATCTTAGGTATCTTATTTAAGACTGGGTTTATCTTTAAGTTTATTTCATAAGCAATGGCTTTTATAAGGAACTTAAGTGTTAACAATCTAAAATATACATGTAAGGATAAAGTAATGTGATTATGATTAATTGTTATCTGGTGACTAGGATAAAAGTCTTTGGGTTGAGTTGTTAAGAGTTGGAGGAACTATTATAGACCTATTGTGTGAAGTGGCACAAAGAATAACATTTGAAGAAACTAGTTTTTAGTTAAGGTTAATCAGTCTTGAGTTTTATTAGGTTTTACATTAGGGTTTGTGATGGTTACAAATGATGTTGAGTTATCATATTTTAATTTATGGTACAAGTGCCCAAAGTTAACTATAAAAAAAGAGAAGTAAATCTTAAGATGTAGTGAGTTTTAGAACATCATCTAGTTTTAGGGTTTTGACAAATATGATTATGAATTTAGACTTAGTAATTAAATTTAAAAGATTTAGTGTTTTTATTAAGAAATGTGATTATTTCTTTCTTAAATAAATTTAAAGAATTAACAAAGTGGTTATTTTATTTTAGTAAAATAAGTAAATGAATTTTATTATCTTAGGTTATTAAAATATTTTTTAATAATATACATAATATTTTTCTAGTAAAATATACTTATTAAAGATCTAAAAAATGAATTTTATTTATTTTTAGATGTTACCTTTATTTTTATAAAATTCTTCAAAGAATTAAATGTCTTTAAATATTTTCTTTATATTTTATCTTTAAAACTCCAAGTTAGTATTTTTATAAAATAGTAGATTCTTTTTTATAAATAAAAATTATTTTTATTAAATTTGAGGGACTTTTCCTTATTTTATGAAATTTCACTAAGGCTTTAGTGGTGTTAATATTTATTTGCATTCTATTTAAATTAAATAAGTAAAGTTATATTTTTCTTAGGTAGATATTATTTTTATGATGATTTTTATATATAATAAATATTTTTAAGATTTTTCTAGAGCTTTAAATATCTTCAGGGTCATTTATATAAACTTGCATTTTTTTCTTGAATTAATTTATTTTATTTTAAGATGGGCCTATCACCCAACAATGCGCTAAATTAGCCTAGCAGGGGGGTACTGGATCGGTCAAACTGACCAAGCCGGTAGCTCGCCTCATCCCCCCCGAAGCTTATCTCCTCCTCTCGTTCTCTCTTCTCGCGCTCCTAGGCGCTGCCACCGCCGCCAGCACCGCCATTTGGCTCCCGCTGCTCCCGCCCTCTCCTGTGCCGGCGAGATGGGGTTTTGGTCTGCCCTGCTATGATCTACAACCTCCTCTCATTTGATTTGTCCAATATCCTAGGCTTGCCTCTCTGGTCCGGCCATCGTCGACGAACTCAGGTACCGGCACTTTTTGGCCTGGTTCCGCCACCTCCATCTCTATTGAACCCCTAGTGTTGTTACATTCTCCCCACCTGCACGTGTACTTCTACACTGTCTACAAGCTCTGCTGCTGGCAGTTGCTCTTGGTCGATGTCAACCACTATCCAAGCTTCTCTGATGGTTTTATTATAGTGGTGGTGTACCAGTGGTGGTTTTATGTGTGGCGATGGTGGTGTTATGGATGCTGCAAGGCTGTCGTGGTGATGGTTATGTCATTTACTCTAGGCTCGACCCCGGTGGGACGGCGCTACCAACGCAATCCCGGCGTCAGCTGTGACAACTAGGACTTTGCCATGCCTCCGCTCCAGGTGCTTGACACACACAGTGAATCATATCTCTTTTGTGACCAGCTTTTGTGCTGATGATAGCACCTAGTGGTATTTGATTAAGATTCATGGAACTAAAGCTTGATGTGCTTCCCTTCTAGTTATAGATAACACATATGTGGCCATTGCAAGAGAAATCAGTGATGACATATCTTCTTGACAGTTTAGTAAATAAAAAAACTAAATAATTCCTAGGTATTCATACCAGGAAAATGATTTGTTCTATACTGGTTATTGTTTATTGATGAAATGGTATATCATCCATGGCTGGTCCATATGGAAGTGATTCTTTTACAATGATTCCTAATGTTTATACTTAGGAAAATGATTTGATTAGAATCCTTTGTCTTCAATTATTGGTGGTTGCTAAGCAGTACCTTGGGCTTGGTCACTCCAAGCCTGGTAGCTCTTTTGGCTTGGTTGTTACAGAGATCATATTATTTGCTTAGGCTTGATAATCTATTTAATGTCTTCTAGTCTCTGGACTAGATAAGTTGCACAGACTGGATGCTTATGAACCAGAGTTGAAATAGTGATTCTTCTTTGTGGTTAGTTAAATTTTGATGTAACTAACCAGTAATTTATGACTTGTATAAATGATTCCTGAAATTATTAGGAAGATGATTTGAATTCATTACTAAATGATATTATGAACATATATATACTTGATTCTTAGGGTTAATGCATAAGAAAATGATATGAATTAGTTCCTTTCAATTTTGGTTGGCTTCTCTGACAAACGGTGTGGATCATTGATTCAGGTGCATATATGATGATCCACTAGTTTCTATACTGGTGGCTTATATAATGATGGTGGTGATTTGGTTTACTGTCTTTGTTGATAGTAAAGTAAAGTATACAATTGATTCCTAGAGTCTTCTACTAGGAAAAATGATAGGTTTGTTTGGCTAAGATAACTCAATGATTATTTTGGGTGATGATACATTCTAATAGCTATTGTGTATCAGACTGTCACTATGGTGCCTCCATTTTGGAGTGTGCATAGTGACAAATCCCCCTCGAAGCTTATCTCCTCCTCTCGTTATCTCTTCTCGCGCTCCTAGGCGCTGCCACCGCCGCCATTTGGGTCCGGCTGCTCCCGCCCTCTCCGGAGCCGGCGAGATGGGGTTTTGGTACGCCCTGCTATGATCTACAACCTCCACTCATTTGATTTGTCCCTCTCTACCTCTCGTGTACGCCCCCTCTGAGAATATCCTAGGCTTGCCGCTCCGGTCCGGCCATCGCCAACGAACTCAGGTACCCGCACTTTTTGGCCTGGCTCCGCCACCTCCATCTCTATTGAACCCCCAGTGCTATTACATTCTGCCCACCTGCACGCGTACTTCTACGCTGTCTCCAAGTCCTGCTGCTTGCAGTTGCTCTTGGTCGATGTCGACCACTATCCAAGCTTCTCTGATGGTTTTATTATAGTGGTGGTGTACCAGTGGTGGTTCTATGTGTGGCGATGGTGGTGTTATGGATGCTGCAAGGCTGCCGTGCTGATGGTTATTTCATCTACTCTAGGCTCGACACCAGTGGGATGGCCCTACCAACGCAACCGCGGCGTCGGCTGTGACAACTAGGACTTTGCCACGCCTCCGTTCCAGGTGCTTGGCACACGCAGTGAATCATATCTCTTTTGTGACCAGCTTTTGTGCTGATGATAGCACCTAGTGGTATTTGATTAAGATTCATGGAACTAAAGCTTGATGTGCTTCCCTTCTAGTTATAGATAACACATATGTGGCTATTGCAAGACAAATCAGTGATGACATATCTTCTTGACAGTTTAGTAAATAAAAAAACTAAATGATTCCTAGGTATTCATACCAGGAAAATGATTTGTTCTATACTGGTTATTGTTTATTGATGAAATGGTATATCATCTATGGCTGGTCCATATGGAAGTGATTCTTTTACAATGATTCCTAATGTTTATACTTAGGAAAATGATTTGATTAGAATCCTTTGTCTTCAATTATTGGTGGTTGCTAAGCAGTACCTTGGGCTTGGTCACTCCAGGCCTGGTAGCTCTTTTGGCTTGGTTGTTACAGAGATCATATTATTTGCTTAGGCTTGATAATCTATTTCATGTCTTCTAGTCTCTGGACTATATAAGTTGCACATACTAGATGCTTATGAACCAGAGTTGAAACAGTGATTCTTCTTTGTGGTTAGTTAAATTTTGATGTAACTAACCAGTAATTTATGACTTGTATAAATGATTCCTGAAATTATTAGGAAGATGATTTGAATTCATTACTAAATGAGATTCTGAACATATATATACTTGATTCTTAGGGTTAATGCCTAAGAAAATGATATGAATTAGTTCCTTTCAATTTTGGTTGGCTTCTCTGACAAAAGGTGTGGATCATTGATTCAGGTGCATATATGATGATCCACTAGTTTCTATACTGGTGGCTTATATAATGATGGTGGTGATTTGGTTTACTATCTTTGTTGATAGTAAAGTAAAGTATACATTTGATTCCTAGAGTCTTCTACTAGGAAAAATGATAGGTTTGTTTGGCTAAGATAACTCAATGATTATTTTGGGTGATGATACATTCTAATAGCTATTTTGTATCAGACTGTCACTATGGTGCCTCCATTTTGGAGTGTGCATAGTGACAGATCCTGTTTGCATGATCTGTTGTGAGCTTGGTTGACTAAAACTTGATAAGATCATATACCTGGCCTATGATGCAAAGGTTGAGGCCAAACTCTCAATAAGAACAGATACTAAAGTGTGGCTACCAGATTCTCTAGGATGAACTTGCATAGCATCACTATGCAAACTTTGAGAAATCTCTCCTTCTATTCCTCCTAGACAATCTCTAGTTGCAGGTTAGCTGGATTTGGATGAATTTGTAACAAATCCATTATTGTATTTGAACCTGATGGTGAAAACTATGAAAACATATGGTATATGATCTGGTGGTACTTTCATTTACCTTGTTGCCTGATGTAGATAATAATTTCTGGATTTGGTTGGATCACACCAATGTATTTGATCTGATGTTGATGATCTGATTCAATTACTGCTTCATGTTCCTGTCCTTCTCCACCTAGCTTCTATACGTCACTTGTTCTTGATCTACTCCTGATGCAACTGTGGCCTTGCCTTCTTCTCCCGAGACTAATTCTTGGATGGATCCAGGGAGCAACCAGAGTTGGTTGATGGTGCTGGTCTAGATTGGTGATATTTTGGTGATGAGCAAGAATGGATGTTGTTCCTAGTGATGAACTATTGATTTGATGGTAGTTCTGGACTAGGTAAACTGTGTGCAGATATTCTAATCAACCTAGCTTATCTGTTACAGCTGTGCTCTCCCCTTTGTATTTCCTGTGATGCCTTTGGTGCTTGACGGCATAGCTGCTGCATGCAGTGAGTAAGATGCTAGCTTGTTTGCTGTGATGTGTGGATAAGATCAAGTGGATGCCTGATATTTCCTTCTCTTATACTGTAGCTTTCCTTATTTCATCCTGATGGAGGCAATAGTCATTTGGTTCAGTTAAATGGGCTCTTTACCCTAACCAGATATTTGTGGCTTTTACATAGCAATTGAGCTATTGCTTAATTGCCATGTGACTTTAAGTATTTGGTAAAAATCAAATCAACTACTAATCTTATTAGCTGAATAGTGCTAAGACAGATTACTTGTTGTTTTACTTTGATTTTATTTTCTTGAACTTAGCTAGGCTTAGGAGGGTGCCATAGCATGCTTATTGTTGTCTTCAATTGATGGATGAGATATGTACTGGTTTCCTGGATTTTCACAATTGCCTCTCATTACTCAAGTGTTTAGTGCCCAGATCCATACCCTAATTGTTGCCTAGATTTGGTGGTACCCTCCTAGGTTATTAGTGGATTTTGGTAATTCTTACCAAAATTCCTAAGCTATTTTCATACATTTAATTGGCTCACATGTGGTGGGGCAAACATTTTAACATTAGAGCAATGTTTCTTTTTATTTTTTATTGTTTATTTTACAGGGATGAAGATCAAGAAGAAGAAAAGAAGCTTATTTAGATTTTATTTTTTTTGAAGCTTATCTACTGTAGGGGAGACCCCCATAGCCCTTTATTCAAAATTAACTAGAGGTTCAAATTTATGTACAAACTGAGAAAAGGAAAAGGGATAAACTACAGAACTACTTAGAAAAAAGCAAGATTACAACAGATTGTCAATCCAATTTGATAGAACTGTAACTTTAGAAATTTTTACTCTATGTTTAAGCAAGGAGACATCTTAGAAAAATCCAGCATTCCATGCTTTGAATGTTGGCTTCATCCCTTTAAAAATCTTATTGTTTCTTTGCCTCCAAATATTCCAACAGGCTAAGATGACTATCTCAACAAAACATGGGCCTGAGAACCTTTTCTTTGCAGTTTTTAACATTTCTGGACCTGAAGCCGTACCCCAATTGATCTGTAAATATTTCCAAACTCTGACACTATAATTACATTCAAAGAATAAATGAGACCAATCCTCCAGAGTCTGACATGGACATAACACACAATCTGAATCAGTAGTCACATTCCAATGTCTTCTTATTAACATATCCTTTGTGTTAATTCTATCATGTAAGATTAACCAAGCAAAGACCTTGTGCTTTGACATACATTTACTCTTCCATAGCCACTTAGAAGGGAAATGATCTGGGATCAGGTCAAAATGAGCTTTGTACACCATATTTATAGAGTAATCCCCAGATTTTGATAACTTATTATCCTATTTATCCCTTACATGTGGGTTAATGCTGACATGTTGTAGTTGGATTTGTAACCTTGAAAGTTCTGTAGTGGCTTCATCTGATAAAGGCAGTTGAAAATCCTCCTCCAGCTATACTAGTGCAATGGCTTGTTGAACTGAGCAGTTCTTATCAAGAGCAAAAGAGAAAAGCCTTGGGTAAGACTAGGCTAAAGGTAGATTATTTCAAGAATCTACCAAGAATAAAGATGAATCACCTTTACCAATTTTACAAACTGACAGAGATCGAAAGTCTTCTTCAAATTTCATAACACTTTTCCACCAAAAGGAGCCACAAATAGTAACATTGTGAGGCACTTCATTGTAATAATAAGTATTTTTGACTAACTTTACCCATGGAAGGTCCTCATTATTGTATAATTTGTGCAGATGCTTCATGAGTAGACATTTGTTTTGAATTTCCAGATTTATTATGCCTAAACCACCTTTCACTTTTGGCTTGCAAATCATGTCCCATGAGGCAAGGGAATTTATCCTCCCATCTTCTTTCTTTTTCCTCCATAAACAATGTCTTCTTGCTCTATTTATTACTTCAATGACTCCTTTTGGAATTTCAAGAGAACAAAGGTAGTGTAGAGGCATTGAGGAAATCACAGAGTTTACAAGGACCAATCTATCTCCATAATAAAGGAAGGAAGCAGTGGCAGAGAGTCTTCTTTCCACTCTATCAATTAAAGGTGACATATCTTTAATAGTTGGCTTTGTAATCCCCATAGGCAAACCAAGGTATGGAAATGGTAGTGAAGCAGTAATACATCCAATTTCCAAAGCAAGCAAACCAGCATCATCTTCATTCATATTGATTGGAATCAGAGCAGATTTATGAAAGTTGACTTTTAGTCCTGTGAAGGAGTAATACTCATCCAATATTTATTTTAGTATAAGTAACTGATCAGGATCTGCTTGCATGGCAATGATGGTGTCATCAGCATATTGGACAATAGGGAAGTCATAAGTTCCTCTGTTTGGGATAGGAGTTCTCAGTCTTCCATCTCTATAGGCCTTATTTATGAAACTTTGTAATAGGTCCCCACCTAGTACATACAGTAAAGGAGATAGGGGATCACCCTGTCTAACCCCACGCTTACAGTAAAAGTTTCTTCCTGGAACTCCATTCAGTAATATAGAGGACGTACCAGGATAGATAATTTATTTTACCCAGCCAATAAATACTTCATAAAATCCTTTACACCTCAAAATCCTGATAATTGCTTCATGTTCAATAGTGTCAAAAGCCTTTTCAAAATCTAGCTTGATAATTACTGTTCTCCTCTTAGAAACATGGCATTGATTCAAGTATTCAAAAGTCCAACCAAGACAATCTTGTATGGTTCTGCACTTAATAAATCCATATTGGTCGTTATGAATACATCTTTTTATCTCCTTCTAAAGTCTGTTGGCAGCTAGCTTAGTGAGAAATTTTAAACAGGTATTTGTGAGAGAAATGGGTCTAAAATCATTAACTGTCTCAGGGCTAACTTTTTTTTGGAACCAGAGTGATATAGGAACCATTTATGCTCTCAAGTGGTGTGAGGCCCTTATGGAAATCATGACATAGCTTGATAAAATCATCTTTAATAATATGCCAACATTTTTTAACAAAAGCTCCATTGAATCCATCAGGGCCTGGTGCCTTATAAGTTTTCATATATTTTACTACATCCTCAATTTCTGAATTACTGAATTCTGCTGACAAACAATGTAAATTATCCACTTCTTGAATCAAGTCTGATAGATCTGCTCTATTCTCAACACCAATAGAAACCCTCATTCGGTTCTTATAACATCTCCACAAAGCATCAACTTTGTCATTATGATTGATTAATGTATTGCCATGTTCATCTTTGATCTCCTTGATAACATTGCACCTGTACCTTTCAGTGGCCTTAGCATGATTTTTTTTGAATTTTCTCCACCAAACTTTACCCATCTTATGGTGCATCTATTCTTCCAGTAGGTTGACTGAATGTTTAATAATCTTTTTAGGTGTAACTTTACAATATTTCTGAAATTAAATTCCGGCCTGCTGAGAATTCTCCTGTCTTCAATATCATCAAGCATTAGAATGACCTTATTACATTTTTCTATGAGAGCTTTGATATGAGACAGCCTTTTCCCCCACTTTTTCAGAGCATATCTTGTATTTTTGAACTTTGCTGTAATCATGTTGGCAGTAGGACCCTCCTTAACTGGCTGCCCCCAAGCTTGTTTAACCACATCAATAAAACCAGGTTGCTGAATCCACATATTCTCAAATCTGAATATTTTTGCTTTTGGAATGTTTGTGGAAATGTTTACCACACAAGGAATGTGATCAGAAGTAGTTTTTGATAATGGATTGACCATAGTGTTGGGATATTGAAGTATCCAATTGCAAGAAGTGAAGAACCAGTCAAGCTGTTCTAAGAGTGGGTTGTCCTGCATATTGGACCAAGTGTAGTTTCTGCCTTTTAAAGGCAACTCAATAAGGCCAAGGTGACTAAGAATACTGTTAAATAGGAAGATATCATTCATGTCAGCCCCATCTTTATTCCTGTTCTCAATTGATCTAATAAAGTTGAAATCCCCTACCAACAACCAATGGTCATGGACAGGTATTTGCAAATCATAAAGCCATTGTACAAAATTGTCTCTCTCCTGACCTTTGCAAGGCCCATATACATTCACTAAAGTCCAAATTTCAGAGTTGTGTGAGGAGGTGAACTTTACTTTTATAGCAGCTCTGTTTATTTCAATTAGTTCTCCTCTGAAAATAGAACTGTTCCATAAGACAATAATACCTCCAGATGCCCCAACCGATGGTGATAAAATGAACTGGTCAAAATGTTTACGACAAAAAGATCTTATGAATGAGTGGTGAAAACTTTCACACTTAGTTTCTTGTAGACAAATAACTGCACAATTGCTTTCATCCATTTTTTTATACACTACCAATTGTTTGTCCTTGTCATTAAGTCCCCTAACATTCCAGCACAAAACTTTCCAGTCTTGATTTATGTTTGAGTAACTATTCATTGATAACCAAAGTAATTGTGGTAAAAGAATGACAAGCATAGCAAGCCAACATATCAGAAAACAAAATTCCCCAGGAAATCATCAACTTATATGACATATTTAGAGCCAAATTGTAATTCATTGCCACTGCTCCATCATACTGGACAAAATAACATAACCAGCAACTAACTGTGCTATACAGAGTGGATAAAAAGTTTGATAGGACCAAATTTATAAGAGCCTGACTGCAAAATACAAGTTCACAATTCTGAACCCAACCTTTCCAGCACCACCCAAAAACAAAAGCTTCACTTATCATTGGAGTCCTTCTTTGTGGTTGGAGAAGGTGGAGCAGCCATAAGCTTCTCCACAGTTATGTCTTCAGGTGGGATCTCCAAGTCTTGACCTGTTCATTGCAGAGTAGTGATGGGAATGACAGGCAAGATATCTTCCTCTGCATTTTCCAAAGGCTTAGCTGACTGAGCCTTCTTCCTGGTTTTGGGTTTGTCAGACATCAAAGAAATCTTATAACCTGCAGCCTTGTTTGCCATTCTTGTGCTCCTTCTAACAGGGGTCTTTTCATTTGACTCCTGTCCTTTGCCAATGAAAATTGAGCTACTGACCCCATCAGAAATTTTCTGTCTTTTCTTATCTGCAATCAGAGGCTTGGATTGACTACGTGTGAATCTGATAGGCAGTACAGTGTTGCACAAGGAGTTCTTCTTTTTAGTCTTTGGAGAAGAAATTGGTGAAGCTAAAAAAACTGGTGATGGACCACTCTTCAAAATATCTGACTCATCATAATTGAGCATCTTGGCAACTGTCTTGCGTCTCCCAACCAAGGAGCCCATGGCTTCAGATTTCTTCCATGAGACAGTAAAATTCAGACAATCTTCAAAAGCACAGAACCAATCTCTTTTTGCCAAAAGTGTGCTGATAATTGGACTAGGAAGACCAACAGGGATAAAGTCCATGCAGTGCTTAGGCAACATTGAATTTAAGAGCTGGTCAATTAGCAGTCTGGGAGGGGGACTAGGCCCATATTTCACAGGCAACAACATGCTTTCATCTGGGGCAATTTTGACCTGATTAATAATTATATTTTGATGATGCACCATGTTGTCATTATGATGAGAACACCCAGAGTCATCAATATCTTCTGTCACTGCAGAATTATCAACTTGATCCATGTTCAGATCATCTTGTTGTTGAAAACCATCTGCATTGTTATCTTGGTGTTGGAAAAAATTATTAGCATTGTGTTGATCAAAATGTTGTTGAGGATCCTCTTGATGATTCCAACCAATTTCAGGAAAAGGTGGGTTAGCAAAAATATTATTGTCTCCAAATTGCTGGTTACCAGGCATTGGATGAGGATTCCCATTGAATGGCATCTAATCTTCATCATGTGGCAGTTGATCAGCAAATTCAGAAGTAAGGATATAACATACTGCAGTCCATGACTCTCTTACTCCACCCACAGATGCATAATTTCCAAAAACATTATCTCTAGGGACTCTTGCTATAGATGGGAATGAAGCATAAACTAATGTCCTTTAAATCACATCCTGATCTTGATGCCAGTGCAAACATTTACCAAAAGTAGCAATAGCATTGTTTATATCATAGTCATTCCTATAATATAATGGCAGTCCCAGGAACATCAACCATCCAGTAGAGAAACCCAATTCTTCTCTATGATTTTCTCTATCATCATGTCGCACAAAACGTACAAAGATACCGTTCTGTAACTGAAAAGGAATGTGATTCACAAGAGAAGCTGTAGCTGCAACACTATGCAGGAAGAAAAATCTGATACCAAAGAGACAGGGCTGAATAGCATCCACCTCACGATGCAGCTGGTGCACAATAAAGTTCCTGACCTGTTGCCTCCAGTAAGGTTCAAGATGAGGTGGAGGATGTGGCATGAGCTCGGTAGTAACAACGTGGTCATGGCGTCGCCGCGGCAAGACAGACGACATGTAGAAGGTCCTAGGCAGTCTTGTGGGTCCACCATCGATGATTTGATAGCCTTCAGGGATCCACCTCGTTGGATCAAGCAGAAAGTTAGCCATTGTCAGCGAGGTAGGCGAATGCGGCGATTTTGCGGTAGGGTTCAGAGTTGTGTACGAGGGGGAGGAGGAAGACGAATCGACAAAGAACTGTTTGCTCTTGTCCAAAACCTGGTCGGTGTCGTCTTTATGACACGTATTGTCCAACTTGGCTACTCCAGAAACAATGTTAACTCTGTTTCCCTTAGGAATCCACCGCATCCTAGCTTGGCTCTTCAGCTTTAGACATTCTTTCCTGATATGACCATAATGAAAGCAGGCCCGACATCTAATTTGATTTGAGCATTGATTAGTAACATGTCCCATACTTAAACATTTACCACACTTAAAGACCTTGTAGACCATATCATCAATCATTTTCCCAAAATCAGGGTCCTCCTCATCTTGCACTTTGCTATTTAAATCCTTCCCGTGAGAAGGTTGAGTTTCATCAGTAAACGTGCCAAACTGAATATTTTGTGTAGCAGCAGAGACAGATGGAGGCATAATTACTCCAGCCTTTCTCCTAAATTGAGGACAATCATATCCGGCTTCTATGTAAACTTCTGCCTGATCTTTTGAAACTGGGCATTCATAACCTTCACAAGCATCATAACTTTTCAAAAGCAGCAAAAGATAATTTCTTAGAAACATAGCAATCCTTTCTAAAGCGTGAACTTGCAGGCCTCTTTCTTAGAGCATTCAAAGCACGATCAGTTCTTTTTTTGTTGGGGCTAATAAGTGTCCACTCTTCATTACACTCTTTCTGCCAAGCATTAAATTCTTTATTCCAAAGGGGACCTCCATTACTCCAAAGATGAAAGAAACATTTAAAATCCGTGCAAGAATATTGTTGAAGCCCATAGACCAAAAATCCAACATATTTTGAAGAAACTGAAAACCTGAAAACCCTGTCTGCAAGTTTGATAACCGAGAGATCCTGTGCAGAACCTCCAATGCAGGATTCCAATGCCAAAGCAGCAGATTTATCATCAAGTTTAAATTTGGATCGGCCAAAGGAAACAACCATCAGAAAATGATGTGCTTTGCCCAACGGATGAACAGTTGATCTGAATTTCCTCTTGACATCATTTTTGAAAGCAAGCCCCAAAGAAAGATCCAGATTTAAAGAATGAGCCGAAAATATCGGATCTATGATCGGATCGATCAAATTAACAACATGACTGCGGTCACATACCTCAGGTGAAAGAGTGCAAGAAAGAATAGTGACCTTAAACCTAGTAAAAGATATAATGGATCCGATCCTAGGTAGATCATTAGAGGGTATCTTCTTACCAATGAGGCCACCTCCTTTTGCATTGATCAGGGCCAGCCAATTGGCCTAGGACAAAGGTGAATCTCACCATCGTACTGCTTTTGACGAGCCCGATCCAAATCCTTGGAAGTGGAATAAGTGACCCTCCATCGCCAAGCCGGCTCTAGACATGCCATGATCAAAGAAAGTTGAGAAAAAGGATATCACCTTGTAGAGGGAAGAACGCCAAAGAAAAAAGGTGGGAGGGAAGGGTTGATTGCCGGCAATCAGAGGAAGATCACCGGCGGTGAAGGTGGCTACGGTTTAGGGTGGGGTGGGTGGGGGAGTCGCCATTTACTTGATATGAAATAACACCTATTAATATGAAATATATGTATGAACAGTTATATTTTATTTTATTACTCTTGTTGTATTTCCTTTTTATTCAAACGTCTAAAGATTTTGTATTATTATTATAATTGTAATAAATGAACTACTTTATTTATTAATTCTTCCTTTGTAAATAAATGTTGTATTGTTGTATTTTATTCAATAAAGTTTACTTATTTCCTTTTTCTTTTACAAAACATTTGTAAAGACAATGTCATATATATTTTGTAGTAATAAAGAATTTTTTTATTTATTTCAGTAATGTAATTCCTTTTTCTACTTATTTGTTTCCTGATACTTTACTTTTATTTATCTATTGTAAAAGATCAATGTAATACTATATGTATACATATATTAATAAAGAATCCTTTTTATATCATTTTTGTAATCATTTCATTTCAAGTTATTAAATATTTCAAATTTCCATTTGTGAATTTTATAAATTCATTTCAATTCATATTTGAAATTCAAATACATGTTTGAACAACTTTCCCCAAAAACAAAGAATTCTACAAAGGTCATGATGAAATCTATCGCACTTGCTCCAAGTTTCCTTCAGTACAAGAGAGATCCCGATCCCTTTATAGCTCTTTTAGTTTTGCGCGAAAATTCCCCGGATTTTCTTATGCATCTATGTAATGCACAAACCTGTGTCCTCTCTATTTCTAGATACTAATCCTGGGATGTTACACGTAGGAAGCTCATTTTCTCCCCACAATACTCGAAAGAATGGAAAGAATGCAGAACACGCTCGCTGTCTGAGATGTGGGCGAACCGAACGAAAAAATCAAATGGTGGCACGCATACCTCAATATTGACCACTTTTTGTCAGGCCCAAAACGAGACCTGAAAACCGACAGCAAGTCTGCCAGCGACATGACGGGACGCGTGCCCAGCACGGTGGCCTTGAGAGCGTTGTCGTTGAACTCTCCTGCCAGGGATACCATGCCGTCATTGCCCGATACAATGGGGTTCTCAATAGCACGCAACCTCCCTAGGCCGGTCGCCAGTCCGGATTGCCCGACCGGACGCGCTCCACCGTGCGAGAAGGTCTAGGCAGCAGCGAGAGGCTAGGATGGGGATGCGAAGCTGCGACATGCCGACTACGAAAAATGAGGCGAGGGCGACGGCGACGATCTTCGATTAAGGGCATGGGAGGTTGACTGGACATGGCGGGGATGCAAGGAGAGCAACGGAGAGCTTCGATCTGGAGACCAGTAGCCGGAGCTAAGCAAGGTAATGGAGAATGAAATAAGAGGGGAGAAGAGCAGAATAGAGAAGAAGATTTAGTCATCACAGGGGTAACCAGTCCACGACTGCAAAGGATAACGGGAAATACTGACGGGTCAATGCAAGAAGAGTTGACCTAACAGCGGGATTTGAGTTCCACCCTTTTTTTGACTGGTTAAAATGATCGTTTGGCCATTAGATTTGTTTTTACCCCCATTTAGCCCCTCTTGACAATTGGCGAAGCTACTACAACCCTTCCAAGAGATTACATGCAACTTTGACCCCGCGTTGCCTTGACGTCGGCACTTTGGGGCCGCATATTAAAATGGATCGCGGCGACGCGTCGGCGACGGTGAGGAGAGATAGGAGGGTAGTGAGTGGAGAGAGAAGGAGTGGGGAAAGTGTAGTCCGTCAACATTGCCACATTGACTAAATTGGCATGCTACAATGGTTTAATTGATACAATGTCCTGTGGCTGGATTGTTTGACTTATAGCAACATAAAATCTCATATCTAATAGTTTTTCTCTTCCTTCATTTTAATTTTTAATATTAATCATGTTCTTCCTTCTTCCCAATTTGTTTGACTTATAGCAACATACAAAATCTTATGTACGAACAAAATATTATTATGGTTTATGGTTTAGGGTCTAATGAACTGTTTATTGTACTAACCCCTTAACCCTTATTCCTAAATCCTAGACCTGTCCATCCAATAGATCACTGTCTCCTACTTAGTAAGTTTTTTCCTAAACCCTACGCTCGTTCATCTATGATAGTACTTCCTTCTAAGTAACAGATAGTTATCCAGCAATTAGTCAAATTACTGATCTCATAGAGCATTATATTACATCATAATCATGTCAACTACAAGGTACTTATATATCACCTTGTTCATTAATGGTTTCAATGAATGATATGTCCCAAAATCCCAACAGCTCACAACACATTATATTACAATCTCTCAACAATCATAATCTCAGAAAAAAATATAACACATCATCTCAGCAAATATAATCATGTCAACTACAAGGTACTTCTGTCTTATTACAACAACGATGCTTTCATCGAGTGATATGTCTAAAAATCTCAACAGCTCATAGAACATTGGATTGCAATCTCTAAACAAACATGACCACATAAACACAGTTTCAAAGCAACAACAATCTTTGTTACAAATACAGGCAGGGGAACCCTGCATTCTATCTGACACGCCCTGGGTAGAATCTCTCATCAGATCTGATCAACGTCTATCGCCTCGTTCTGTTTAGCCACAACAGGGGCCTCTGCATCCACTACAACCTGTCCAACAACATCAGAAATGGCATCCAGGAATAACACCTTCCTGGTTTACTTCTTTCGTCGCATCATATGCATTAGATCATCGATATCCAAAACCTCTATGAACTTCTGCTCCTTATGATGCCACCACCAGAGTCGTGGCATCTGCTTAGGGCCAATAATGATTTCCTTACCAATCATCTCTCTCAGTTCAACAAGAGTTATGTTTTTGGAATCGACAGCTATCTCCACAGTACATGAAAAAATTGTCTTATTATCTCCGCCATCAAGTTTTACTGTGTATGAATCCACCTCTAGGTGTATATTGAACTTAGATTGATCAGCATCTGGTGGTCCGTAAACTCGAGCAGCGGAAGCTCTAGCAGCAAGATCTCCAGTATCTGCATACATATCATCAATCATCACTTCAACTTTCACCTGACGATCAGCTGCACAACACTTCCAAAGCATCTGAAGATCATGGGAGTGCTCAATTTGCACATAGGTATCACTCATGTTATGCCACACCAATTTTGCCCTCTGTCTCCATTAAGAATGGCAATGGGTAGGGTATGGTAAGGGTAGAGCAATACCATACCCATACCCGTGTAGCCAATGGGTACAAAAACTTACCCATACCCGTACCCACGGGTATAAAACTTTACCCATACCCATACCTGGCGGGTGCCCGTACCAATTGGGTACCCGACGGGGTATATCCAATAGTATACAAGTTATTCAAAATTTTACTTTCATCAATAGCATATTTTACAAAAGACAATAAACTCTACTTACTAATAGTAGACAAGTACATGAAAGTATCAAATTAAATTTTAGAAGTCGCAATCTTATACTCGTCCCTAGGCTTCTCGGCCGCATAATTTGATATGTCAGTTTAAACAGGCAGGGTATGGGTATACCCATGGGTACAAGTCTATACCCGTGCCCGTACCTGTGACTTAACAGGTAGGGTATGGGTATTACACATGGGTATAAAAGTGTGCCCATACCCTACCCATGCGGGTACGGTACCCGCGGTTACCCGTACCCATGGGTAAAATTTCCATCCTTAGTCTGGATCCCCAGGGATTTTATAATGAAGCATATCTATCAGCTGCGAAACAGACATAACCTCTTTGTAGTTGACAAGAAGACGCACATCCTGCCCGAATAGAACCCTCTCGCAACCAAAATCTAGTTTTGTAGTGTATACTGGCGAACATGAACCATGAACTCATATAGGTCCGCTGCATCGAAGCAGTTCCTAATTTGAGTAAAGGGGGACCTTTCAGTTCATTCGACACTACTTTGCAGTAATTAATGCAAAACATGGAACATAAAAGAAAAAATCACCTCTCGCTCTTCTTCTGGGTGGTTTTCTTCGATATCTGGGTTACACGACCCTTCACTGCAACCGAACACTCCGCCACCGGCCTAGCTCTTCTCTTCAACCCGCTGCTTGTAGGTACCCTATTATTAGACTTCTGGCTGACCTCCTCGCTAACCTGGGCTACAGACCCCGCCGCTGCTTCGCTTGTCTAGCGTTGTGCCCGAGATGCTGGCTCCGACGAAGCCGAATCAGTCGCCGACGAAGCTACCACCTTGGCCTCGCTTGACATGCCGCTGCCGGATTTAGTGTGTGTGTGGGTGGGTAGGAGGAGGGGCACGGATAAAAACGACCATCGCCACCCCCGAACCAGATTTATTGTAGGGGAGGGAGAAAAACAATATCCACTGCCGGCAGATTCAGTGTCAGGGGTTAGGAATGTACAGAAATGGATTTTCCTGTGCGACACGTGGACGATGACTTAGAAGGGGCACAACAGGGGCACGACAGGTACTAATGTAACGAAATATCCTGACATAAGGCTAAGATTTGAAAATATTTGGTCTGTCCACCATTCACTCGAAATGCCCCTCTCTATAATTACCCCTCCAACTTTTGAAATCGCAGTGATTACACGCAACTCGGATCCCGCGATGCCTTTGCCTGTGAACTTTCGGGCCGCAAAGTAACAAACCCCCGAGAGAGTACATTTTACATGAAGGACCTAAAAAATGGGAAATTGCATCGAGGTCCATACATCTGGCACGAAGCACCATACAATTAAGCAAAGAAAATAGACGGGTCGAATCCTTCTCGAAAAATCATCTTATCAAGACATACTCATCATACTACTTCCCTTTCGATTGTTTTCAAAATATGGATAAATTTGGCGTCAAGTAATTCTTGGATATGGGATTATCATCGACATAAAGTATGATGTATATATGGCCATGACCTCGGTTGTTCGGCTCGAAATCCAAAAAAAAACCACACTCGTTAACAACTAAGATTAAATTTGTTTATATTTTACCACTTACTTTTAGATTAAAATTTTACACGAGCGGTGTGAGTACATTATACATCAAGGGCCTAAAAAGGTAAAATTACATCGAGGTCCATACATTTACCATGAATGGACCTAAAAATGGAAAATTACACCAAGGTCCATAGTACTATAGCACGAAGCACCATATAATTAAGCAAGGAAAACAGTCGAGTCAGTTCTTCTCGAGAAAGCTCTTCGATTGTTTTCAAAATATGGCCAAATTCGGTGACATGAAAATACTTGGATATGGGATCATCATCGATAGAAAATATGATTTATATATGGCCATGACCTTTGTCGTTGAGCTTGAAATCCAAAAATGTTCATAGTAATTGACAACTAAGATTAAATTAGTTTAGATTTCACCATTTACTTTTAGGTTAAAATTTTACTCGCACCGGGTGAATATATTTTACATCAAGGACCTAAAAATGGAAAATTGCATCGAGGTACATACATCTTGCACGAAGCACTATACCATTAAGCAATGATAATAGACGGGTTGAAACCTTCTCAAAAAAACACCTCATTGAGCCATACTCGTCATACTACTTCCCTTTCGATTGTTTTCAAAATATGGACAAATTTGGCATCATGTAATTCTTGAATATGGGATTATCATCGACATAAAGTATGATGTACATATGTTCATGACCTCGGCCGTTCGGCTCGAAATCAAAAAATGTTCATACTCGTTGACAACTAAGATTAAATTTGTTTATATTTTACCACTTATTTTTAGATTAAAATTTTACATGGCCGGTGTGAGTACATTTTACATCAAGGGCCTAAAAACGGAAAATTACATCGAAGTCCATACATTTACCATGAATGGACCTAAAAAGGGAAAATTACACCAATGTCCATAGCACTATAGGACGAAGCACCATATAATTAAGCAAGGAAAACGGTCAAGTCAGTTCTTCTCGAGAAAGCTCTTCGATTGTTTTCAAAATATGGCCAAATTCGGGGACATGAAAATTCTTGGATATGGGATCATCATCGATAAAAAATATGATTTACATATGGCCATGACCTTTGTCGTTCATCTTGAAATACAAAAATGTTCATAGTAATTAACAACTAAGATTAAATTAGTTTAGATTTTACCATTTACTTTTAGGTTAAAATTTTACTCGTACCGGGTGAGTATATTTTACATCAAGGACCTAAAAAGGAAAAATTGCATCGAGGTACATACATCTTGCATGAAGCACCATACAATTAATCAATGATAATAGACGGGTCGACTCCTTCTCAAAAAAACCTCATTGATCCATACTCGTCATACTACTTCCCTTTCGATTGTTTTCAAAATATGGACAAATGTGGCGTCATGTAATTCTTGGATATGGGATTATCATCGACATAAAGTATGATGTACATATGGCCATGACCTCGGTCGTTCGGCTCGAAATCCAAAAATGTTCATACTCGTTGACAACTAAGATTAAATTTGTTTATATTTTACCACTTATTTTTAGATTAAAATTTTACATGGCCGGTGTGATTAAATTTTACATCAAGGGCCTAAAAAGGGAAAATTACATCGAGGTCCATACATTTACCATGAATGGACCTAAAAAGGGAAAACAATACCAAGGTCCATAGTACTATAGGACGAAGCACCATATAATTAAGCAAGGAAAACGGTCGAGTCAGTTCTTCTCGAGAAACTCTTCGATTGTTTTCAAAATATGGCCAAATTCGGTGACATGAAAATTCTTGGATATGGGATCATCATCGAAAGAAAATATGATTTACATATGACCATAACATTGGTCGTTCGGCTTGAAATCCAAAAATGTTCATAGTCATTGACAACTAAGATTAAATTAGTGTATATTTTACCATTTACTTTTAGGTTAAAATTTTACTCACACGGGTGAGTACATTTTACATCAAGGACCTAAAAAAGAGAAAATTGCATCGAGGTCCATACATCTTGCACGAAGCACCAGAGAATTAAGCAAGGAAACTAGATAAGTCGACTCCTTCTCAAAAAAGCCCCTCATCCAGCCATACTCGTCATACTACTTCCTCTTCGATTATTTTCAAAATATGGCTCAATTTAGCGTCATGCAATTCTTGGATATGGGATCATCATCGACATAATGTATGATGTACATATGGCGATGACCTCGGTCGTTCGGATCTAAATCCAAAAAAATCATACTCATTGACAACTAAGCTTAAATTCTTTTAGATTTTACCACTTAGTTTTAGGTTAAAATATTACATGAGCGGTGGTTGTACATTTTATAACAAGGACCTAAAAAAGTGAAAATTACATCATGGTATGTAAATCTACAAAAAAGGGCCCTAAAAAGGGGAAAATTACATTGAGGTCCATATACATCTAACATGAGGCACCATAAAATTAAGGAAGGAAAATAGTCGGGTCGGCTCCTTCTCAATAAAGCACCTCGTATCAATCCATAGTCTTCATCAATGTTAAGGAAATCGGTAATCGTTAGCTGCTCGGTTGGCTTGGGAGTAGCGATTAATCGGAATTCGGATGATTAACTGATTTAATCGGTCGGCTATTAATCGGTGCAGCCTACAAAAATTAGCACCTAAAACACGTATGAATCATCAGCCTTAAGCTCCCGGATGAGATCCTCAAGGCGCTCGAGCTATTGTATCTGAGGTCTAGTTGGAAACTACGAGGAACTGGTCAACAACGATAAGAAACTAGTTGGTGATGGCTCAAATAAAGCTCCTGGAGAAATGTATCGAACGGGAGCTTCACAAAACCTACTTTATTGGGGCGGGCTAGCAGATGGATGGACGATATGTGTTGATAATTTTGCAACTTTTTTGACCAAGTGTAGTGGTTAATCGGGAACATACCTAGTAATCGGAGTGTCGGGCCTATTAATCGGGCTAAACGATTAACACAAAGGATTAGTGGTAATCTACACGGTCAGGTCCCTAATAGCGATTAATCGGCCTATTAATCACTATTCGGCCTATTTTTTGAACAGTGGTCTTCATACTACCTCCTCTTCGATTGTTTTCAAAATATGACCAAATTTTACATGGGCGATGGGAGTACATTTTACACCGAGGACCTAAAAAAGGGAAAATTAAATCGGGGTACATACATTTACAAATAGGGCCCTAAAAAGAAAAAATTACATCAAGGTCAATATACATCTAGAACGAAGCACCATAAAACTAAACCAGGAAAACAGTCAGGTCGGCTCCTTCTCGAGAAAGCACCTCAACGAGCCATACTCTTCATACTACTTCCTCTTCGAATGTTTCCAAAATATGGCCAAATTCGGCGACATGCAAATTCTTGGATATGGGATCATCATCGACAAAAAATATGGCTATGACCTTGGTTGTTCGGCTTGAAATCCAAAAATATTCATACTCGTCGACAACTAAGATTAAATTTATTTAGAATTTACCATTCACTTTTAGGTCAAAATTTTACGTGCACTGGGTAAGTACATTTTACATCAAGGGCCTAAAAAGGGGAAAATTACATCGAGGCCCATACATCTGGCATGAAGGACCATATAATTAAGCAAGGAAAACAGATGGGTCGACTCCTTCTCGAAAAAGCACCTCATCGATCCATACTCGTCATACTACTTCCTCTGCGATTGTTTTCAAAATATGTCTCAATTTGGCGTCATGTAATTCTTGGATATGGGATTATCATAGACATAAAGTATGATGTACATATGGCCATGACCTCGGTCGTTCATCTTGAATCCAAAAAATTTCATACTCGTTGACAACTAAGCTTAAATTTGTTTAGATTTTACCACTTACATTTGGGCTAAAATCTTACATGGGCACTGGGAGTACATTTTACACCAAGGACCAAAAAAGTGAAATTACATCGAGGTCCATTCATCTACTAAATAGGGCCCTAAAAAGGGAAAATTACATCGAGGTCCATATACATCTAGCACGAAGCACCATAAAATTAACCAAGCAAAAAAGTCGGGTCAGCTCCTTCTCGGGAAAGCACCTCATCGAGCCAAACTCTTGATACTACTTCCTCTTTGTTTTTTTTAAATATGGCCAAATTCAGTGGCATGCAAATTCTTGGATATGGGATAATCATCGAAAAAAAATATGATTTACATATGGCCATGACATTGGTCGTTCGTCTTGAAATCCTAAAATGTTCATACTCATTGACGACTAAGATTAAATTCATTTAGATTTTATGACTCACTTTTAGGTTAAAATTTTACTCGCACCAGGTGAGTTCATTTTACATCAACGACCTAAAAAGAGGGAAAATTGCATCTAGGTCCATACATCTAGTACGAAGCACCATATAATTGAGCAAGGAAAATAGACGGTTCGACTCCTCGAAAAAGCACCTCATCGAGCCATACTCGTCATACTACTTCCTCTCTGATTGTTTTCAAAATATGGCTCAATTTGGCTTCATGTAATTCTTGGATATGGGATTATCATAGACATAAAGTATGATGTACATATGGCCATGACCTCAGTCATTCGTCTCGAAATCCAAAAATATTCATACTCGTTGACAAGTAAGCTTAAATTCGTTTAGAATTTACCACTTACATTTGAGCTAAAATCTTATATGGGCAGTGGGAGTATATTTTGCACCAGGACCAAAAAAAATAAAATTACATCGAGGTCCATACATCTACCAAATAGGGCCCTAAAAGGGGGAAAATTACATCGAGGTCCATATACATCTAGCACGAGGCACCATAAAATTAAGAAAGGAAAATATTCAGGTCGACTCCTTCTCGAGGAAGCACCTCATCTCAAGCCATACTCTTCATACTACTTCCTCTTCGATTGTTTTCAAAATATGACCAAATTTTACAACGGGGGTGGGAGTACATTTTACACCGAGGACCTAAAAAGGGACAATTAAATCGAGGTCCATACATTTCCAAATAGGGCCCGAAAAATGGAAAATTACATTGAGGTTCGTATACATCTAGCACGAAGCACCATAAAATTAACCACGAAAAAAGTCTGGTCAGCTCCTTCTCGGGAAAGCACCTCATCGAGCCAAACTCTTCATACTACTTCCTCTTCATTTTTTTCAAAATATGGCCAAATTCAGTGGCATGAAAATTCTTGGATATAGGATAATCATCGACAAAAAATATGATTTATATATGGCCATGACATTGGTCGTTCGTCTTGAAATCCTAATATATTCATACTCGTGGACGACTAAGATTAAATTCGTTTAGATTTTACGAATCACTTTTAGGTTGAAATTTTACTCGCACCGGGTGAGTTAATTTTACATCAAGGACCTAAAAAGGGGAAAATTGCATCTAGGTCCATACATATAGTACTAAGCACCATAAAATTGAGCAAGGAAAATAGATGGTTCGACTCCTTCTCGAAAAAGCACCTCATCGAGCCATACTCGTCATACTTCTTCCTCTGTGATTGTTTTAAAAATATGGCTCAATTTGGCATCATGTAATTCTTGGATATGGGATTATTATAGACAAAAAGTATGATGTACATATGGCCATGACCTCGGTGGTGTTGGAATTATGCCCTAGAGGCAATAATAAAGATGTTATTATTATAATTCTTGTTCATGATAATGTTTATATTCCATGCTAGAATTGTATTAAGCGGAAACTTTAATACTTGTGTTGTTTGTCAACAACACCGTGTCCCTAGTATGCCTCTATGGACTAGCTCATTGATTAATGATGGTTAAGGTTTCCTAGCCATGGACATGAGTTGTCGATTAATAATGAGATCATATCATTGGGAGAATGATATGGTGGACAGACCCAAACTAAGCGAAGCAATTAGATCGTATCATCGTGTTCGTCTTTGCGAAGCTTTTCTTATGTCAAATATTGTATTCCTTAGACTATGAGATAATACAACTCCCTGGTATCGGAAGAAAGCTTTGAGGTCATCAAACGTCATCCTATGAGAGGGTGATCATAAAGGTGTCTCTCAGGTGATCGGAAAGTATCTATTGGGTTGTATGTATCGAGATGGGATTTGTCCCTCCCAAGGCGGAGAGATATACTTTGGGCCCACTCGGTAATCGATATCAACACCTCTTGCAAGCATGTGGTTAAGGAGTTAATCACAAAGTGATATCGGATTACGGAACGAGTAAAGTACTTGCTGTGAACGAGATTGAACTAGGTATGACGGTACCGATGATCAAATCTCGGGAAAGTAAAATATCGCGAGACGAAGGGAATATATATATGGGATTGATTGAATCCTGGCATCGTGGTTCATCCGATATGATCATCGATGAATGTGTGGGAGTCAATATGGGTTTCCAGACCCCGCTGTTGATTATTGATACAAGATCATGTCTGCATATTCTCGAACCCGCAGGGTCACACACTTAACGTGTCTCGACGCTAGGATATATTGGATAATTGGTTTATGAGTTTTTGTTTGGAGTCTCGGATGGGATCCGGGACATCACGAGAGGTTCCGGAATGGTCCGGAGAATAAGATTCATATAAGGCATGGGCCTATGAGGGAGTGCCCTGGCCGCATTGGGCCAGGGGCACAAGGCCCCATAGGGCCCAGCTGGCCAAGAGAGGTTTAAACTCGAGATAGACCTTCTAGAAGGGGGGGTTCCTTGCCCCCCACTCCTTATCCTTTGGGGCCGCCGGTTTGGGCTTGGGGGAGGGGCTAGGGCTGCGACCCCCCTCTATATAAAGAGGGGTGGGGGCGCACCAACCCCCTACACCTTCCCCTCCACCCCTAGCCGCCCTGCTGCCCTCCTCTCTCCCTCTCGACTGCTTGTAGGCAAAGCCCTGTTGCAGAAATTCTCCACCAGTTGCACCGCGCCGTCGCGTTGTAGATCCAACCCATCTCTCCACCATACTTGCTGGACCAAGGAAGGAGGATACGTCGAGGTGCCGCACGTGTGCATCTCACGGAGGCACCGCCACTTGTGGTGCTAGATCGGATCGGATCGCGAGGAGGAGAAGCGAGTACGACTACATCACCCATGTTCCGACGAACGTTCCGCTGTGCGAATCTTCAAGGGTATGAAGATCTAATCCAATCTCTCTCGTTGATTGCATCTCCTAGATTAGATCTTGGCTTCCCTCTGTTCGCATCCGTAGAAAATTTTGATTTACTATGTCCAAACCCTTCAGTGGTATCAGAGCTAGATCTATGCGTAGATGTGTTTCACGAGTAGAATGCAACATGGTTGTTGCGGGCGTTGATGTTTTCTGTTGCAAGCCTCTTGTTTGTGTTCTTCTTATGACGCGGGATAGTGAGATAGAAGCGGTCCAGGCCAACCTTACGCGACGTCATTCGCGAGACCGGCTCCGCACTTGACGTGTGGCTTGTTCCACACATGCGGCTGGTGGATGTCAGTTTCTCTCACTATAGTTGTCATGGGATTAACACCGGAGTTTGGCAACCATAATATCACCGTTGTGGCTTTCCGTAGGTAAGAATCGTTCTTAGCATCTACTCCCATAAGCCACGTAAAATATGCAACAACAAAGTAGAGGCGTCTAACTTGTTTTGCAGGGAGTGTTTTCTGTGATATGGTATGGCCCAAGATGTGATGTGTATAATGTATGCGATGATCATGTTTTGTAATGTTTCACGACTTGCATGTCGATGAGTACACAACCGTCAGGAGCCATATGGTTGTCTTTATAATTGTGTATGACCTGTGTGTCAACTTCTTATACGCCATGTAATAGTTTCACTTTATCGCTAAGTAGTTAGCAATAGTTGTAGTTGCTATTCGTGGTGGAGGAAATCATGGTGGAGTGATGGAGATCATGCCGGAATGCACAAGATGGAGATCATTGCGTGAAGATTGGCTATACCATGTCACATTAAAGTTATATGCATGTGATGTTTATCCTTTTATGTATCTTATTATGCTTAGATCGCGACGGTAGCATTATAAGATGATTCCTCAACTAAAGATCAAGATAAAAACTGTGTTCTCCCCAAGTATGCACCGTTGCGAAAGTTCGTCGTGTCCAAGCATCACGTGATGATCGGGTGCTATAGACTCTACGCTCACATACAACGGGTGCAAGCCAGTTTTGCACACGCGGAAATACTTGGGTCTAACTTGACGAGCCTAGCATGTACAGACATGGCCTCGAAACACAAGAACCGAAAGGTTAAGCATGAGTCATATGAATGATATGATCGACACTTCGTTGTCCACCATTGAAGCCACATCTCTTCTCGTGATGATCGGATGAGGTGTGGTGAATTTGGATCATGTTCACTAAACAACTTGAGGGATGTTGAATTTAGTGGGAGTTCATCTAGTAATTTGATTAAAAGTTGAACTAGTTATCATGAACATAGTCTAAATTGTACTTGCCAATACTGTAGATCACATGGCGAAGTCCAACTTCAACTTCAACGTTTTTGCTGAGAAGGAAAAGCTTAGAAACAATGGGTCTAACTTCACCAATTGGTTCCGCAATCTAAGAATCATTCTCTCTGGCGGTCAAAAGGACTATGTCCTTGGGAAAGCGTTAGATGACCCCCCTGCTGCAACTGCGCCGGCTGATGAGAAAGCTGTCTATCAGTCGCGCAAGGATGATTATGGTGTGATTAAGAGCACCATGTTGTTTGCTATGGAACCGGAACTTCAAAATCGTTTTGAAGACTATCCCGGGCCCTTTGAGATTCTCGAAGAGCTGAAAACCATGTTTCATACTTAGGACCGTTCTGAGAGATATGAGATCTCTGAGAAGTTCTTTAACTGCAAGATGGAGGAGGGGAGTTCCGTTAGTGAGCACGCCATTAAGATGACGGGCTACACTCAACGCCTTGAGCAACTGGAATGCACGATTTCAGAGGAGCTCAAGATTGACAGGGTTCTGCAGTCACTCCCTCCCAGCTACAAAAGTTTTGTAGTGACTCATAATCAGATTGGTTCCACTGATACGATCACCGAGCTCTTCGCAAAGATGAAGGCCGCGGAAGTGGACATCAAAAAGGATAATCGTGTGTTGATGGTCAACAAGCCCACCTTCAAGAAAGGTAAGGGAGCGAAGAAGCCCTTCAAGAAAGGCGGCGGCAAGCGCGTTGCCCCTGCTGAGAAGAAGCTCAGGTCTGGTCCTAAGCCAGACACTGAGTGCTTCTATTGCAAGGACAAGGGTCACTGGAAGTGCAACTGTCCGAAGTACTTAGCGGACAAGAAGGCTGGCACCATCAAAGGTATATTTGATATACATGTTATTGATGTTTTCCTTACTAGCCCTTGTTGTAGTGCCTGGGTATTTGATACCGGTTCAGTTGCTAATATTTGTAACTCGAAACAGGAGCTACGAAATAGATGGCGGCTTGCGAGGGGTGAGGTGACGATGCGCGTTGGCAACAGATCAAGAGTTGATGTGATGGCCGTCGGCACGCTCTCCTTAGTTTTACCTTCGGGATTAGTTTTAAACCTTAATAAATGTTATTATGTGCCTGCATTGAGCATGAACATTATTTCTGGATCGTGTTTATTGCAAGACGGTTATTCATTTAAATCGGAGAATAATGGTTGTTCTATTTATATGAGTAACATCTTTTATGGTCATGCACCTCTTGTGAATGGTTTATTTCTTCTAAATCTCGAAAGGGATGAAACACACATCCATAACATTGAGGCTAAGAGATGCAAAGTAGATAGTGATAATACTACTTATTTGTGGCACTGTCGTCTAGGTCATATTGGTGTAAAGCGCATGAAGAAACTCCATTCTGATGGACTTTTGGAGTCTCTTGATTTTGAATCATTTGACACATGCGAACCATGCCTCATGGGCAAGATGATCAAAACCCCGTTCTCCGGTATGATGGAGCGAGCAACAGACTTGTTGGAAATCATACATACCGATGTATGCGGACCGATGAGTGTTTCGACGCGCGGTGGATATCGCTATTTTCTCACTTTTACCGATGACTTAAGTAGATATGGGTATATCTATTTAATGAAACATAAATCTGAAACGTTTGAAAAGTTTAAAGAATTCCAGAATGAAGTGGAGAACCATCGTAACAGAAAGATTAAGTTTCTACGATCCGATCGTGGAGGTGAATATTTGAGTTATGATTTTCTCACGCATCTTAAAGCAAGTGGAATCGTTTCACAACTCATGCCACCCGGAACACCACAGCGCAATGGTGTGTCTGAACGCCGGAACCGAACCCTATTAGATATGGTCTGATCGATGATGTCTCTTACTGATTTGCCGTTATCATTTTGGGGTTATGCATTAGAAACCGCTGCATTCACTTTAAATAGGGCACCATCTAAATCCGTTGAGACGACACCGTATGAACTGTGGTTTGGTGCTAAACCTAAGTTGTCGTTTCTTAAAGTTTGGGGATGCGAAGCTTACGTCAAGAAGTTGATGCCGGACAAGCTCGAACCCAAAGCGGAGAAATGCGTCTTCATAGGATACCCTAAGGAAACTATTGGGTATACCTTCTATCACAGAACCGAAGGCAAAGTGTTTGTCGCAAAGAACGGTTCCTTTATTGAGAAGGAGTTTCTCTCGAAAGAAGTGAGTGGGAGGAAAGTAGAGCTAGACGAGGTTATTGAGTTGGAGAGTAGCGCAGCACCTGAAATTGTTCCAGTGCCGCCTGCACCAACAATAGAGGAAGCTAATGACAAGGATCATGAAGCTTCAGACGATGCTGGTACTGAACGTCGCAGGTCGACAAGGTCGCGTGCCCCTCCTGAGTGGTACGGCAATCCTGTCTTGACTGTCTTGTTAGTAGAAGAGAGTGAACCTACGAACTATGAGGAAACGATGATGAGCCCAGACTCTGAGAAGTGGCTAGAAGCCATGAAATCCGAATTGGGATCCATGAGAGAAAACCAAGTATGGACTTTGGTGGACCCTCCTAGCGACTGAAAGGCCGTTGAGTGCAAATGGATCTTCAAGAAGAAAACGGACGCGGATGGTAATGTTACCGTCTATAAAGCACGGCTTGTCGCGAAAGGTTTTCGACAAGTTCAAGGTGTTGACTACGATGAGACTTTCTCTCCCGTAGCGATGTTTAAGTCCATTCAGATTTTATTAGCAATTGCTGTGTTTCATGATTATGAAATATGGCAGATGGATGTCAAGACTGCGTTCCTCAATGGCAACATTGATGAAGAGTTGTATATGATGCAACCCGAAGGTTTTGTCGATCCTAAGGATGCTGATAAAGTATGCAAACTTCAGCGTTCCATTTATGGACTGAAGCAAGCATCTCGGAGTTGGAACCTTCGTTTTGATCAAGTGATCAAGAGCTTTGGATTTGTTCCAAATTGCTACGAAGCTTGCATCTACAAGAAAGTGAGTGGGAGCTCGGTGACGTTTCTGGTACTATATGTGGATGACATATTGATTATTGGAAATGACACTAACATGCTTAACAATGTGAAGAGTTATTTGAACAAGTGTTTTTCAATGAAAGACCTAGGTGAAGCTGCTTATATATTGGGCATCAAGATCTATAGAGATAGACAAAGACGCCTGATAGCTTTAAGCCAGAGTACATACCTAGACAAAGTTCTGAAAAGGTTCAGAATGGATAAGGCAAAGAAAGGTTCAGTGCCTATGTTGTCAGGTAAGATATTGAGCAAGGCTCAGTGTCCAGCTACGGTAAATGATAGGGAATCTATGAGCAAAGTGCCTTATTCCTCGGCCATAGGTTCTATCATGTATGCCATGCTGTGTACTAGACCGGATGTGTCCAATGCTCTTAGTTTGACGAGCAGATATCAAAGTGATCCAGGAGTGGAACACTGGACAACCGTGAAGAACATCCTAAAGTACCTAAATAGGACTAAAGAAATGTTCTTAGTCTATGGGGGTGATGAACAGCTCGTCGTAAAAGGTTACGTCGATGCTAGTTTTGACACCGACAAGGATGATTCTAAATCTCAGATAGGATACGTGTATATTTTGAATGGAGGAGCTGTGAGCTGGAGAAGCTGCAAGCAAAGCGTGATCGCGGGATCTACAGTAGAAGCGGAATACATGGCTGCTGCAGAAGCGTCAAGTGAAGGAGTTTGGATCAGAAACTTCATCACTGAGCTTGGCGTGGTTCCAAGTGCATTGGACCCACTGGAGATATTGTGTGACAACACTGGCGCCATAGCACTCGCTAAGGAACCAAGATATCATCCAAAGACCAAGCATATCAACCGCAAGTTTCATATAATCCGAGATTATATAGCAGATGGAGATCTGAAGATTAGCAAAGTACATACAGATCTGAATGTCGCAGATCCATTGACTAAACCTCTTCCACGTGTAAAACATGATCAGCACCTTAGTGCCATGGGTGTGAGGTTGTTGCCAGATGTAAACTAGATTATTGACTCTAATGCAAGTGGGAGACTGTTGGAATTATGCCCTAGAGGCAATAATAAAGATGTTATTATTATAATTCTTGTTCATGATAATGTTTATATTCCATGCTAGAGTTGTATTAAGCGGAAACTTTAATACTTGTGTGGTTTGTGAACAACACCGTGTCCCTAGTATGCCTCTATGGACTAGCTCATTGATTAATGATGGTTAAGGTTTCCTAGCCATGGACATGAGTTGTCGATTAATAATGAGATCATATCATTGGGAGAATGATATGGTGGACAGACCCAAACTAAGCGAAGCAATTAGATCGTGTCATCGTGTTCGTCTTTGCGAAGCTTTTCTTATGTCAAATATTGTATTCCTTAGACCATGAGATAATACAACTCCCTGGTATCGGAAGAAAGCTTTGAGGTCATCAAACGTCATCCTATGAGAGGGTGATCATAAAGGTGTCTCTCAGGTGATCGGAAAGTATCTATTGGGTTGTATGTATCGAGATGGGATTTGTCCCTCCCAAGTCGGAGAGATATACTTCGGGCCCACTCGGTAATCGATATCAACACCGCTTGCAAGCATGTGGTTAAGGAGTTAATCACAAAGTGATATCGGATTACGGAACGAGTAAAGTACTTGCTGTGAACGAGATTGAACTAGGTATGACGGTACCGACGATCAAATCTCGGGCAAGTAAAATATCGCGAGACGAAGGGAATATATATATGGGATTGATTGAATCCTGGCATCGTGGTTCATCCGATATGATCATCGATGAATGTGTGGGAGTCAATATGGGTTTCCAGACCCTGCTGTTGATTATTGATACAAGATCATGTCTGCATATTCTCGAACCCGCAGGGTCACACACTTAACGTGTCTCGACGCTAGGATAGATTGGATAATTGGTTTATGAATTTTTGTTCGGAGTCTCAGATGGGATCCGGGACATCACGAGAGGTTTTGGAATGGTCCGGAGAATAAGATTCATATAAGGCAGTGCAGTTTTTGGAGTTCGGAATTGTTCCGGGTTAATCGGTATTGTACCGGAAGCTTCTAGAACCTTCCGGAAGGGGACCAACGTGGCCCCACCTTCCGGGAGGGGGCATGGGCCTATGAGGGAGTGCCCTGGCCGCATTGGGACAGGGGCACAAGGCCCCATAGGGCCCAGCTGGCCAAGAGAGGTTTAAACTCGAGATAGACCTTCTAGAAGGGGGGGGTTCCTTGCCCCCCACTCCTTATCCTTTGGGGCCGCCGGTTTGGGCTTGGGGGAGAGGCTAGGGCTGCGCCCCCCTCTATATAAAGAGGGGTGGGGGCACACCAACCCCTACACCTTCCCCTCCAACCCTAGCCGCCCTGCTGCCCTCCTCTCTCCCTCTCGACTGCTTGTAGGCAAAGCCCTGTTGCAGAAATTCTCCACCAATTGCACCGCGCCGTCGCGTTGTAGATCCAACCCATCTCTCCACCATACTTGCTGGACCAAGGAAGGACGAGACGTCGAGGTGCCGCACGTGTGCATCTCACGGAGGCACCGCCACTTGTGGTGCTAGATCGGATCGGATCGCGAGGAGGAGAAGCGAGTACGACTACATCACCCACGTTCCGACGAACGTTCCGCTGTGCGAATCTTCAAGGGTATGAAGATCTAATCCAATCTCTCTCGTTGATTGCATCTCCTAGATTAGATCTTGGCTTCCCTCTGTTCGCATTCGTAGAAAATTTTGATTTACTATGTCGCGAAACCCTTCAGTGGTATCAGAGCTAGATCTATGCGTAGATGTGTTTCACGAGTAGAACGCAACATGGTTGTTGCGGGCGTTGATGTTTTCTGTTGCAAGCCTCTTGTTTGTGTTCTTCTTATGACGCGGGATAGTGAGATAGAAGCGGTCCAGGCCAACCTTACGCGACGTTGTTCGCGATACCGGCTCCGCACTTGACGTGTGGCTTGTTCCACACATGCGGCTGGTGGATGTCAGTTTCTCTCACTATAGTTGTCATGGGATTAACACCGGAGTTTGGCAACCATAATATCACCGTTGTGGCTTTCCGTAGGTAAGAATCGTTCTTAGCATCTACTCCCATAAGCCACGTAAAATATGCAACAACAAAGTAGAGGCGTCTAACTTGTTTTGCAGGGAGTGTTTTCTGTGATATGGTATGGCCCAAGATGTGATGTGTATAATGTATGCGATGATCATGTTTTGTAATGTTTCACGACTTGCATGTCGATGAGTACACAACCGGCAGGAGCCATATGGTTGTCTTTATAATTGTGTATGACCTGTGTGTCAACCTCTTATGCGCCATGTAATAGTTTCACTTTATCGCTAAGTAGTTAGCAATAGTTGTAGTTGCTATTCGTGGTGGAGGCAATCATGGTGGAGTGATGGAGATCATGCCGGAACGCACAAGATGGAGATCATTGCGCGAAGATTGGCTATACCATGTCACATTAAAGTTATATGCATGTGATGTTTATCCTTTTATGTATCTTATTATGCTTAGATCGCGACGGTAGCATTATAAGATGATTCCTCAACTAAAGATCAAGATAAAACTGTGTTCTCCCCAAGTATGCACCGTTGCGAAAGTTCGTCGTGTCCAAGCATCACGTGATGATCGGGTGCTATAGACTCTATGCTCACATACAACGGGTGCAAGCCAGTTTTGCACACGCGGAAATACTTGGGTCTAACTTGACGAGCCTAGCATGTACAGACATGGCCTCGGAACACAAGAACCGAAAGGTTAAGCATGAGTCATATGAATGATATGATCGACACTTCGTTGTCCACCATTGAAGCCACATCTCTTCTCGTGATGATCGGATTAGGTGTGGTGAATTTGGATCATGTTCAATAAACAACTTGAGGGATGTTGAATTTAGTGGGAGTTCATCTAGTAATTTGATTAAAAGTTGAACTAGTTATCATGAACATAGTCTAAATTGTACTTGCCAATACTGTAGATCACATGGCCAAGTCCAACTTCAACTTCAACGTTTTTGCTGAGAAGGAAAAGCTTAGAAACAATGGGTCTAACTTCACCAATTGGTTCCGCAATCTAAGAATCATTCTCTCTGGCGGTCAAAAGGACTATGTCCTTGGGAAAGCGTTAGGTGACCCCCCTGCTGCAACTGCGCCGGCTGATGAGAAAGCTGTCTATCAGTCGCGCAAGGATGATTATGGTGTGATTAAGAGCACCATGTTGTTTGCTATGGAACCAGAACTTCAAAATCGTTTTGAAGACTATCCCGGGCCCTTTGAGATTCTCGAAGAGCTGAAAACCATGTTTCAGACTTAGGTCCGTCCTGAGAGATATGAGATCTCTGAGAAGTTCTTTAACTGCAAGATGGAGGAAGGGAGTTCCGTTAGTGAGCACGCCATTAAGATGACGGGCTACACTCAACGCCTTGAGCAACTGGAATGCACGATTTCAGAGGAGCTCAAGATTGACAGGGTTCTGCAATCACTCCCTCCCAGCTACAAAAGTTTTGTAGTGACTCATAATCAGATTGGTTCCACTGATACGATCACCGAGCTCTTCGCAAAGATGAAGGCCGCGGAAGTGGACATCAAAAAGGATAATCATGTGTTGATGGTCAACAAGCCCACCTCCAAGAAAGGTAAGGGAGCGAAGAAGCCCTTCAAGAAAGGC
This sequence comes from Avena sativa, assembly GCA_916181665.1. Taxonomy (NCBI): domain Eukaryota; kingdom Viridiplantae; phylum Streptophyta; class Magnoliopsida; order Poales; family Poaceae; genus Avena; species Avena sativa. The sequence continues at coordinate 311,084,430 of OV702295.1, read as the reverse complement.
GGCGGCAAGCGCGTTGCCCCTGCTGAGAAGAAGCTCAGGTCTGGTCCTAAGCCAGACACTGAGTGCTTCTACTGCAAGGACAAGGGTCACTGGAAGCGCAACTGTCCGAAGTACTTAGCGGACAAGAAGGCTGGCACCATCAAAGGTATATTTGATATACATGTTATTGATGTTTTCCTTACTAGCCCTCGTTGTAGTGCCTGGGTATTTGATACCGGTTCAGTTGCTAATATTTGTAACTCGAAACAGGAGCTACGGAATAGACGGCGGCTTGCGAGGGGTGAGGTGACGATGCGCGTTGGCAACAGATCAAGAGTTGATGTGATGGCCGTCGGCACGCTCTCCTTAGTTTTACCTTCGGGATTAGTTTTAAACCTTAATAAATGTTATTATGTGCCTGCGTTGAGCATGAACATTATTTCTGGATCGTGTTTATTGCAAGACGGTTATTCATTTAAATCGGAGAATAATGGTTGTTCTATTTATATGAGTAACATCTTTTATGGTCATGCACCTCTTGTGAATGGTTTATTTCTTCTAAATCTCGAAAGGGATGAAACACACATCCATAACACTGAGGCTAAGAGATGCAAAGTAGATAGTGATAATACTACTTATTTGTGGCACTGTCATCTAGGTCATATTGGTGTAAAGCGCATGAAGAAACTCCATTCTGATGGACTTTTGGAGTCTCTTGATTTTGAATCATTTGACACATGCGAACCATGCCTCATGGGCAAGATGATCAAAACCCCGTTCTCCGGTATGATGGAGCGAGCAACGGACTTGTTGGAAATCATACATACCGATGTATGCGGACCGATGAGTGTTTCGACGCGCGGTGGATATCGCTATTTTCTCACTTTTACCGATGACTTAAGTAGATATGGGTATATCTATTTAATGAAACATAAATCTGAAACGTTTGAAAAGTTTAAAGAATTTCAGAATGAAGTGGAGAACCATCGTAACAGAAAGATTAAGTTTCTACGATCCGATCGTGGAGGTGAATATTTGAGTTATGATTTTCTCACGCATCTTAAAGCAAGTGGAATCGTTTCACAACTCATGCCACCCGGAACACCACAGCGCAATGGTGTGTCTGAACGCCGGAACCGAACCCTATTAGATATGGTCCGATCGATGATGTCTCTTACTGATTTGCCATTATCATTTTGGGGTTATGCATTAGAAACCGCTGCATTCACTTTAAATAGGGCACCATCTAAATCCGTTGAGACTACACCGTATGAACTGTGGTTTTGTGCTAAACCTAAGTTGTCGTTTCTTAAAGTTTGGGGATGCGAAGCTTACGTCAAGAAGTTGATGCCGGACAAGCTCGAACCCAAAGCGGAGAAATGCGTCTTCATAGGATACCCTAAGGAAACTATTGGGTATACCTTCTATCACAGAACCGAAGGCAAAGTGTTTGTCGCAAAGAACGGTTCCTTTCTTGAGAAGGAGTTTCTCTCGAAAGAAGTGAGTGGGAGGAAAGTAGAGCTAGACGAGGTTATTGAGTTGGAGAGTAGCGCAGCACCTGAAATTGTTCCAGTGCCTTCTGCACCAACAATAGAGGAAGCTAATGACAAGGATCATGAAGCTTCGGACGATGCTGCTACTGAACGTCGCAGGTCGACAAGGTCGCGTGCCCCTCCTGAGTGGTACGGCAACCCTGTCTTGACTGTCTTGTTAGTAGAAGACAGTGAACCTACGAACTATGAGGAAGCGATGATGAGCCCAGACTCTGAGAAGTGGCTAGAAGCCATGAAATCCGAATTGGGATCCATGAGCGAAAACCAAGTATGGACTTTGGTGGACCCTGCTAGCGACTGAAAGGCCGTTGAGTGCAAATGGATCTTCAAGAAGAAAACGGACGCGGATGGTAATGTTACCGTCTATAAAGCACGGCTTGTCGCGAAAGGTTTTCGAAAAGTTCAAGTTGTTGACTACGATGAGACTTTCTCTCCCGTAGCGATGTTTAAGTCCATTCGGATTTTATTAGCAATTGCTGCGTTTCATGATTATGAAATATGGCAGATGGATGTCAAGACTGCGTTCCTCAATGGCAACATTGATGAAGAGTTGTATATGATGCAACCCGAAGGTTTTGTCGATCCTAAGGATGCTGATAAAGTATGCAAACTTCAGCGTTCCATTTATGGACTGAAGCAAGCATCTCGGAGTTGGAACCTTCGTTTTGATCAAGTGATCAAGAGCTTTGGATTTGTTCCAAATTGCTACAAAGCTTGCATCTACAAGAAAGTGAGTGGGAGCTCGGTGACGTTTCTGGTACTATATGTGGATGACATATTGATTATTGGAAATGACATTAACATGCTTAACGATGTGAAGAGTTATTTGAACAAGTGTTTTTCAATGAAAGACCTAGGTGAAGCTGCTTATATATTGGGCATCAAGATCTATAGAGATAGACAAAGACGCCTGATAGCTTTAAGCCAGAGTACATACCTAGACAAAGTTCTGAAAAGGTTCAGAATGGATAAGGCAAAGAAAGGTTCAGTGCCTATGTTGTCAGGTAAGATATTGAGCAAGGCTCAGTGTCCAGCTACGGTAAATGATAGGGAAGCTATGAGCAAAGTGCCTTATGCCTCGGCCATAGGTTCTATCATGTATGCCATGCTGTGTACTAGACCGGATGTGTCCAATGCTCTTAGTTTGACGAGCAGATATCAAAGTGATCCAGGAGTGGAACACTGGACAGCCGTGAAGAATATCCTAAAGTACCTAAATAGGACTAAAGAAATGTTCTTAGTCTATGGGGGTGATGAACAGCTCGTCGTAAAAGGTTACGTCGATGCTAGTTTTGACACCGACAAGGATGATTCTAAATCTCAGACAGGATACGTGTATATTTTGAATGGAGGAGCTGTGAGCTGGAGAAGCTGCAAGCAAAGCGTGATCGCGGGATCTACAGTAGAAGCGGAATACATGGCTGCTGCAGAAGCGTCAAGTGAAGGAGTTTGGATCAGAAACTTCATCACTGAGCTTGGCGTGGTTCCAAGTGCATTGGACCCACTGGAGATATTGTGTGACAACACTGGCGCCATAGCACTCGCTAAGGAACCAAGATATCATCCAAAGACCAAGCATATCAACCGCAAGTTTCATATAATCCGAGATTATATAGCAGATGGAGATCTGAAGATTAGCAAAGTACATACAGATCTGAATGTCGCAGATCCATTGACTAAACCTCTTCCACGTGTAAAACATGATCAGCACCTCAGTGCCATGGGTGTGAGGTTGTTGCCAGATGTAAACTAGATTATTGACTCTAGTGCAAGTGGGAGACTGTTGGAATTATGCCCTAGAGGCAATAATAAAGATGTTATTATTATAATTCTTGTTCATGATAATGTTTATATTCCATGCTAGAATTGTATTAAGCATAAACTTTAATACTTGTGTGGTTTGTGAACAACACCGTGTCCCTAGTATGCCTCTATGGACTAGCTCATTGATTAATGATGGTTAAGGTTTCCTAGCCATGGACATGAGTTGTCGATTAATAATGATATCATATCATTGGGAGAATGATATGGTGGACAAACCCAAACTAAGCGAAGCAATTAGATCGTGTCATCGTGTTCGTCTTTGCGAAGCTTTTCTTATGTCAAATATTGTATTCCTTAGACCATGAGATAATACAACTCCCTGGTATCGGAAGAAAGCTTTGAGGTCATCAAACATCATCCTATGAGAGGGTGATCATAAAGGTGTCTCTCAGGTGATCGGAAAGTATCTGTTGGGTTGTATGTATCGAGATGGGATTTGTCCCTCCCAAGTCGGAGAGATATACTTCGGGCCCACTCGGTAATCGCTATCAACACCGCTTGCAAGCATGTGGTTAAGGAGTTAATCACAAAGTGATATCGGATTACGGAACGAGTAAAGTACTTGCTGTGAACGAGATTGAACTAGGTATGACGGTACCGACGATCAAATCTCGGGCAAGTAAAATATCGCGAGACGAAGGGAATATATATATGGGATTGATTGAATCCTGGCATCGTGGTTCATCCGATATGATCATCGATGAATGTGTGGGAGTCAATATGGGTTTCCAGACCCCGCTGTTGATTATTGATACAAGATCATGTCTGCATATTCTCGAACCCGCAGGGTCACACACTTAACGTGTCTCGACGCTAGGATAGATTGGATAATTGGTTTATGAGTTTTTGTTCGGAGTCTTGGATGGGATCCGGGACATCACGAGAGGTTCCGGAATGGTCCGAAGAATAAGATTCATATAAGGCAGTGCAGTTTTTGGAGTTTGGAATTGTTCCGGGTTAATCGGTATTGTATTGGAAGCTTCTAGAACCTTCCGGAAGGGGACCAACGTGGCCCCACCTTCCGGGAGGGGGCATGGGCCTATGAGGGAGTGCCCTGGCCGCATTGGGCCAGGGGCACAAGGCCCCATAGGGCCCAGCCGTCCAAGAGAGGTTTAAACTCGAGATAGACCTTCTAGAAGGGGGGGTTTCCTTGCCCCCCACTCCTTATCCTTTTGGGGCCGCCGGTTTGGGCTTGGGGGAGGGGCTAGGGCTGCGCCCCCCCTCTATATAAAGAGGGGTGGGGGCGCACCAACCCCCTACACCTTCCCCTCCAACCCTAGCCGCCCTGCTGCCCTCCTCTCTCCCTCCCGACTGCTTGTAGGCAAAGCCCTGCTGCAGAAATTCTCCACCAATTGCACCGCGCCGTCGCGTTGTAGATCCAACCCATCTCTCCACCATACTTGCTGGACCAAGGAAGGAGGAGACGTCGAGGTGCCGCACGTGTGCATATCACGGAGGCACCGCCACTTGTGGTGCTATATCGGATCGGATCACGAGGAGGAGAAGCGAGTACGACTACATCACCCACGTTCCGACGAACGTTCCGCTGTGCGAATCTTCAAGGGTATGAAGATCTAATCCAATCTCTCTCGTTGATTGCATCTCCTAGATTAGATCTTGGCTTCCCTCTGTTTGCATCCGTAGAAAATTTTGATTTACTATGCCGCGAAACCCTTCAGGTCGTTCGTCTCGAAATCCAAAATGTTCATACTCGTTGACAACTAAGCTTAAATTCATTTAGATTTTACTACTTACATTTGGGATAAAATCTTAGATGGCAGTGGGAGTACATTTTACACCAAGGACCAAAAAAAGGTGAAATTACATCGAGGTCCATACATCTACTAAATAGGGCCCTAAAAAGGGAAAATTACATCGAGGTCCATATACATCTAGCACGAAGCACCATAAAATTAAACAAGAAAAAAAGTCGGGTCAGCTCCTTCTCGGGAAAGCACCTCATCGAGCCAAAATCTTCATACTACTTCCTCTTTGTTTTTTTAATATGGCCAAATTCAGTGGCATGCAAATTCTTGGATATGGGATAATCATCGACAAAAAATATGATTTACATATGGCCATGACATTGGTCGTTCGTCTTGAAATCCTAAAATGTTCATACTCATTGACGACTAAGATTAAATTCATTTAGATTTTATGACTCACTTTTAGGTTAAAATTTTACTCGCACCAGGTGAGTTCATTTTACATCAACGACCTAAAAAGAGGGAAAATTGCATCTAGGTCCATACATCTAGTATGAAGCACCATATAATTGAGCAAGGAAAATAGACGGTTCGACTCCTTCTTGAAAAAGCACCTCATCGAGCCATACTCGTCATACTACTTCCTCTGTGATTGTTTTTAAAATATGGCTCAATTTGGCTTCATGTAATTCTTGGATATGGGATTATCATAGACATAAAGTATGATGTACATATGGCCATGACCTCGGTCATTCGTCTCGAAATCCAAAAATATTCATACTCGTTGACAAGTAAGCTTAAATTCGTTTAGATTATACCACTTACATTTGAGCTAAAATCTTACATGGGCAGTGGGAGTATATTTTGCACCAGGACCAAAAAAGGTAAAATTACATCGAGGTCCATACATCTACCAAATAGGCCCTAAAAGGGGGAAATTACATCGAGGTCCATATACATCTAGCATGAGGCACCATAAAATTAAGGAAGGAAAATATTCGGGTCGACTCCTTCTCGAGGAAGCACCTCATATCAAGCCATACTCTTCATACTACTTCCTGTTCAATTGTTTCCAAAATATGACCAAATTTTACAACAGGGGTGGGAGTACATTTTACAACAAGGACCTAAAAAAGGGACAATTAAATAGAGGTCCATACATTTACAAACAGGGCCCTGAAAAGGGGAAATTACATCGAGGTCCATATACATCTAGCACGAAGCACCATAAAATTAACCAAGGAAAACAGTCGGGTTAACTCCTTCTCGAGAAATCACCTCATCGAGCTAAACTCTTCATACTACTTCCTCTTTGACTGTTTTCGAAATATTGCCAAATTCAGTGGCATGCAAATTTTTGGATATGCGATAATCATCGACAACAAATATGTTTTAGATATGGAAATGACCTTGGTCGTTCGTGTTGAAATTCTAAAATGTTCATACTCGTTGACGACTAAGATTAAATTTGTTTAGATTATACGACTCACTTTTAGGTTAAAATTTTACTCGCTCTGGGTGAGTACATTTTACATCAAGGACCTAAAAAGGGGGGAAAATTGCATCGAGGTCCATACATCTAGTATGAAGCACCATAAAATTAAGAAAGGAAAATAGACGGGTCGACTCCTCGAAAAAGCACCTCATCGAGCCATACTCGTCATACTACTTCCTCTTCGATTATTTTCAAAATATGGCTCAATTTGATTCATGCAATTCTCGGATATGGGATCATCATTGACAAAAGTATGCTGTAAATATGTCCATGACCTCGGTCGTTCGTCTCGAAATCCAAAAATGTTCATACTTGTTGACAACTAAGCTAAAATTCTTTTAGACTTTACGAGGTACTTTTAGGTGAAAAACTTACACGGGAAGTGGGTGTAAATCTTACACCAAGGACCTAAAAAAGTGAAAATTACATCGTGGTCCATACATCTACCAAAAAGGGCCCTAAAAAGGGGAAAATTACATTGAGGTCCATATACATGTAACATGCGGCACCATAAAATTAAGCAAGAAAAATAGTCGGGTCGGCTCCTTCTCGAGAAAGAACCTCATATCAATCCATAATCTTCATACTACTTCCTTTCTGATTGTTTGCAAAATATGGCCAAATTTTACATGGGCGGTGGGACTACATTTCACACCAAGGACCTAAAAAAGGGAAAATTAAATCGAGGTCCACACATTTACACATAATTTCTTAAAAAAGGAAAATTACATCAAGGTCCATATACATCTACCATGAAGCACCATAACCAAGTAAAAAATTCGGGTCGGATCCTTCTCGAGAAAGCACCTCATCGATCCATTCTCTTCATACTACTTCCTCTTCGACTATTTTCAAAATACGACCAAATTTGGTGACATTCAAATTCTTCCATATAGGATCATCACCGACAGAAAATATGATTTACATATGGCCATGACCTTGGTCATTCGTCTTGAAATCGTAAAATGTTCATACTCGTTGACAACTAATATTAAATTCTTTTAGATTTTACCACTCACCTGTAGGTTAAAATTTTACACGGACTGAGTGAGTACATTTTACACCAAGGACCTAAAAAAGGGGGAATTGCTTTGAGGTCCATACATCTAGTATGAAGCACCTTCTCAAAAAAGCACATCATCGAGCCATACTCGTCATACTACTCCCTCTTCGATTATTTTAAAAATATGGCTCAATTTGGTGACATGCAATTGTTGGATATGGGATCATCATCGATAGAAAGTATGATGTACATATGTCCATGACCTCGGTTGGTCGGCTCAAAATCCAAAAATGTTCATACTCGTTGACAACTAAGCTCAAATTCTTTTAGATATTACCAAGTACTTTTAGGTTAAAAACTTACACGGGCGGTGGGTGTAAATTTTACACCAAGGACCTAAAAAGTGAAAATTACATCATGGTCCATACATGTACCAAAAAGTGCCCTAAAAGGGGAAATTACATTGAGATCCATATACATCTAACATGAGGCACCATAAAATTAAGCAAAGAAAATAGTCGGGTAGGCTCCTTCTGGAGAAAGCACCTCATCAAGTCATAATATTCATACTACTTCCTCTTTAATTGTTTTCAAAATATGGCCAAATTTTACACAGGCGGTGGGAGTACATTTTACACCGAGGACCTAAAAAAAGGGAAAATTAAATCGAGTTCCATACATTTACACAAAATGTCCTAAAAAGGAAAATTACATCAAGGTCCATATACATCTAGCACGAAGCAGCTTAAAATTAACCAAGGAAAACATACGGGTGGGCTCCTTTTCGAGAAAGCACCTTATCGAGCCATACTCTTGATACTACTTCCTCTTCAATTCTTTTCAAAATATGGCCAAATTCGGCGGCATGCAAATTCTTGGATATGGGACCATCATCGACAAAAAATATGATTTGTAGCCATGACCTTGGTCGTTCGGCTTGAAATCCAAAAATGTTCATACTCGTTGACAACTAAGATCAAATTCATTTAGATTTTGCCACTCACAATTAGGTTAAAATTTTAGATGGACCAGGTGAGTACATTTTACATCAAGGAGCTAAAAAGGGAAAATTGCATCGACGTCCATACATCTAGCAGGATGAACCATAAAATTAAGGAAGTAAAACAGATGGGGCAGTCCTTCTCGAAAAAGCACCTCATCGAGCCATAGTCATCATACTACTTCCTCTTCGATAATTTTCAACATATGGCTAAATTTGGCTTCTTGCAATTCTTGGATATGGGATCATCATCGACATAAAGTATGATGTATATATGGCCATGACCTTGGTCGTTTGTCTTAAAATCCAAAAATATTCATACTCGTTGACAACTGATTAAATTTATTTAGATTTTACCACTTACTTTTAGTTTAAAATTTTACACGGTCCGTGGGAGTACATTTTAAATCAAGGACCTAAAAAACGGTAAAATTGCATCGAGGTCCATACATTTAGCACAAAGGGGACTAAAAATTTCGTCAAACTTTTCATAGCTTGACTTTTCAGAAAAAGGCCTTAATCCTTTGACCGAGGGAGTACTAATGAAGGGGATAGAGGGTTACCCTCTCCTCCCACCATCCCCTATCACTATCAAATTCCCACACTCACCTCTCAACTCCGAGTCGTTAACCCGAGTTGCTTTGATGGAACATATGCCAAAACATTTTTCTTTGGTGGAGCTGGGGTCCTCATCAAGCTCTGCTTCAAAGCTGTAGGTGGTTTGTTCGATTCCTCCGGCCGCAGCACCCTTTCTGAAGCGTCCTTTGACTTTTGTGTGTGTGCAGGTCGCGTGCAAAGTGAGGTGTCCGTCTCCCTTAGGGGTTCGGCCAGCCGCGTCGGAACCCTCATTTCCTGCCGATTGGTCGTCCAATCTTACGGCGCCTGCTTCGTCGGGCCCGGATGCTCGTGCGGCTGTGGACGCATTCTTGTCGTCTACAGGTTGGACTCTCATTCCTAATGTGCTAGATTTCAGAGTCACTACAAGAAAATTCTCCTTTTACAACAAATGTTTTTCGTGGTTGATGGCCCTTTTCCTGGCTAAAGAGTCTTTTATGACTGATGCCCTTCATGGTAAAAGCCCCATCACAAATGAATCTACCACGGTTTTTTCCAAACGTGGAGGATCGCACCCTTCAGCCATGAAAAGTTGTTCTGTCATATATGTGATCGCCAGCCGCGTTGACTATTGACATCATGAAAACTTCCACGTGGCGAGCGCCATTAACGACCAATTAACTCTGTTAACTGTCAATGAAACCGTGGTAGAAGACAGGCCCAGCCAAGGCCTGATAATTATTAAGTGGGCTGGCCCATTAAGGAAGCCCAACAGGATCGTGACCCATTACTGTTTGAACATACACTGTTACAAATGGGCCCACTAGTGCAGCCGTAGTCAGCCCATAAACTTTCTGGCTCGTTACTGTTTCCACACACACTGTTTGAAATTGGCCTATTCGCACGACCCATAAATATTCAGGCCCGTTAGTGTTCCGCCCTGCACTGTTCAAAATTGGCCCGTTTGGCCAGCCCGCTTTGGCTCTTAACCGTTCCGGCCATTACTGTATATCCACGTAATGTTCAAACCGGGGCCATATACTTTGGGCCCTAATGTTCAAGCCCGTAAATGTTCGGCCCATGTTGTGGCCCGTTACTGTTTTTACCTGGTGATTTTCCCAGCCTGTTACTATTTTGGCATGGTGCAAACTCGGCCTGCTACTATTCTGGCCCGTTACTGTTTTGGCAATTTAAGGTTCTGGCCCGTTATTTTTCTGGTCCCTAATGTTTTGAGTGTTACTATTTTGGCCTGTTACGATTTTGTCATATTAGTGTTTTGGCCTGTTACAGTTTCGATCTATTAGGGTTTCGGCATTTTACTGTTATGGGATGTTAATGTTTTAGGCCATTACTGTATTGGCATGTTAGTGTTTCCACAGGTTCCTGTTTCGGCCTGCCACTATAATGGCCGGTTACTGTTACTAATCTTGCATGTGGGTAGGCCCCATTACTTTTATGGTCTTTTATAGTTTCTGCATTTCTGGAGACCCTTTCGGTATCATAAAAGGTATACAGTGTGTGAGTATTTTTACTGTTCATCGTCGACCTAATACAAGACGATCAAATACAGAGCAAGATGGTGTATTCTAATTGATCTAGCTAGCAAAGGTACGGTACCGCCTACCGCTATGTGTGGACGGCATCAAATAAATGCCTACACGGCCTATGCAATTAGTATAGATTTTACATCAAATGTAAACTACTTAAAATTATTACAAATTATCAACTCATGGGAAAGAAAAATCGGCATTTCAGTTGACAATCGAGTTGATGGCAGTCCTCAATTTGGTTTCTCCATCACCCGCATCTCCCTTTTCAGTATGACATCTACATTGGAAAACGAACTTAAGACAAGATGTTGCAGCCCCCTCTTTGGTGTTGATAGCAATAATTGCAGTATGAAACTAAGTAATAATAAGTTAATACGACAAATAAGACAAACTACTCATTTAACTGATATGACAGGAGCTATGAACTGTAGTTTACTACTGGTCAATGGTTCAAATATATTGACCATCACGCCAAACAAACATGGCAAGCAAGTATTAAATAAGTGTGCCTACCATGAAACTAGAAATATAACAATCTGTGTGGTTTATAATTTCAGCAAATATAATCTAACTAGGTCATTTCAACAAATATATATAGAAGAATAAACCAGACAATGGCATGCCATTAATGTCGTAGCTAAGAATGAACGAGACAGAAATTATAACGACATCATGCAAGAACTTGTAGAGTGGGAATGCAAACCACAAATGAACTATACAGTAGAGGATAGTTAGGTCGTTTCTTAGGACGAACCAGAACCAGATACAAAATATAATAGCGTCGCTTGTGTACCAGTAGAACAGGACAGGCAAGCATTAGGAAAGTGTGCCTACAATGAAATGAGAAGTCAAACAAAGTGTTTCTTAGAATTTCAGCAAATATAAACTAGCCAGGTTATTTCAACAAATATATATGGAATTAGTTGTAAATCCTGAAAAGCAAGAGACGTTGGTTGACCTAGAATTTGCGGTGAGCTACACAATGGCATACAGTTACTGTCGTACCTAAGAATAAACCAGATAGAAATTATAATGGCATCATACCAGAACTTGCAGAGCAAGAACGCAAACCACGAATGAACTACACAATATAGGATAGTTATGCCATTGCTTTAGGATGAATCAGCACCAGATTAGAAATATAATGGCGTCTCTGGCAAACCTTTAGAAGAGGACAAGCAAGCATTATAAAAGTGTTCCTACAATGAAATGAGCAACCAATCAAAGTGTTTCTTAGAATTTCAGGAAATATAAACTAGCAAGGTAATTTTAACAAATATATATGGAAGCAGTCGTTTATCCTGGAATGCAAGAGACGTTGGGTGACCCAGAATTTGCGGTGAGATACATAATGGGCATGCAGTTACTGTCATAGCTTGGAACCGAACATAAATAATAATGGCATCATAATAGAACTTGTATAGCAAGAATGCAAACCACGAATGAACTACATATAGAGGATAGCTATGTTGGTGTTTAGGACGAACCATTAGATATGAAATATAATGGCATTGCTTGTGAACTTGTAGAACAGGACAACCAAGCATTACATAAGTGTGCCTGTAAATGAATTGAGCAATCGAATAAAGTGTTTGCTAGAATTTCAGAAAATATAAACTAGCCAAGTCATTTCAACAAATATATATATGGAAGCAGTAGTATATCCTGGAATGCAAGAGACGTTGGGTGATTCGGAATTCGCGGTGAGCTACACAATGGGCATGCAGTTACTTTCGTAGCTAAGAATGAATGAGACAGAAATTATAATGGCATCATGAGAGAACTTGCAGAGCAGGAACGCAAACCACGAATGAATTACATAGTAGAGGATAGTTATTCGTTGCTTAGGATGGACCGACACCAGATTAGAAATATAATGGCGTCTCTTGCAAACCTGTAGAAGAGGACAGGCAAGCATTAGACAAGTGTGCATACAATGAAATGAGCAGTCAATCAAAGTGTTTCTTAGAATTTTAGCAAATATGAACTAGCCAGGTCATTTCAACAAATATATATGGAAGAAGTCGTTTATCCTGAAATGCAAGAGACGTTGGGTGACCCAGAATTCACGGTGAGCTACACAATGTGCATGCAGTTACTACCGTAGCTAGGAACCAAATAGAAATTATAAAGGCATCAAAAGAGACCTTATAGAGCACGAATGCAAACTACGAATGAACGATATAAACAGTAGTGGATAGCTATGTCGCTGCTTAGGACGAACCATTAGACATGAAATATAATGGCATTGCTTGTGAACCTGTAGAACAGGACAAGCAAGCAATAGACAAGTGTGCCTATAGAGTGTTTCCTAGAATTTCATTAAATATAAACTAGCCAGGTCATTTCAATAAATATATATGGAAGCAGTAGTATATCCTGGAATGCAAGGATTAGGTGACTCGAAAATTTCGCTGAGCTACACAATGGGCATGCAGTTACTTTCGTAGGAGTAGCTAAGAATGAACGAGATAGAAATTATAATGGCATTATGCCAGAACTTGCAGAGAAGAAACACAAACCACGAATGAACTACACAGTAGAGAATAATTATGTCGTTGCTTAGGATGAATCAACACCAGATAAGGAAACAATGCCATCGCTCTTCTGAACATATAGAAGAGGCCGTGCAAACTAATATGTTCAGTGTTCCCTTTTGAGCTCTATGCAAAGAAAAAGCAAACCGTCACTATTGCATTTTTTAAAGATCTAGAGAGCAACAACAAAATTATTATCAAACTAGTACAATGAGTTTAAACAGGTACTATAGATTTGTAGAATGATGCCAGGGAGGAAATAATAGGAAGAACTTAGCTCAGGATGAACCAGATAGATTCAGTAACTATGGTGCAGGACATCCACACTAATATTTTTACTGACTTTACATTTTGCAAAAACTACACAATAGAAGGCAATTACTATTGTTGGGAGTATCTAGGAACATGTGCATGACAAAATAACAAACATGAGCATTACTTGAAATTTGTAGAGCAGCGAATGCAAACAAACATGTATAGTGACCTTGTATGTAGCAAAAAGAACATGCATGCCCAATGACTTGTATGTACTACCATGATAACAAAAATGAAGTTCAATACAACAGGCTTTAAACTGCTATATTGCTGAGAAAATAAAAAGGAGTTGGATATTAGGTTACCTTGGTCAGAGAGGCGTCTAAGTATCGTCGATACCATGCGGGATGACGTGTGTAGGTCACTGAGGGTGCTGCAGTTGCGGCTAAGTAGATCTTGGGCGATCAGGAAGCAGATCTTGGGCAGTCGTAGAAGAAGATCTTGGGCGGTCGATGCCGGCTTGAGCGCGGAGGACGAGAGGTCGCTGAGTCAGATCTGATGCAGTGAATGGAAACGCCCGTGCAGCTGGTCTGGAATGGTGGACATGGAACTCGTTAAACTAGATCCCATTCGGTGGACATCGGCGGCTCAAGTACGGTTGGGTAGCATTCGGAGGCGGGGAAGCAGAGCTTGGGCGGTCTATGACGCCATCAACATGGTGAACGAGACCGCATGCAGCTCCACTGTCGTGGCACCAAAGCTAGGTGAACTAGATCCGGTGGGGTGGGTGCTGGTGAAGCGGCTCCGTGGTGGTGCACGAGACCGCAGCTCAAGTGGCTCAGGCCGCCATGGAATTGCAGTCGGACAGTGGTCATGGAGGGGACAGAGGAGCTTGGGATTTTTGGGAGGGCCGGCGGGAAAACTGCGGAATAGCGACCATAGAGGTGAACATGATAAAAATTACGATTGTGCCCCCAAGATACCGAATATAGCCTGCCGATTTGTCGTCTGAACAAAGAGTAGAATGGGAATTTTACAGTTAGAAGTTTTTGAAACAGAGGAGCGTGAAATGCTTCAAGGTCGATGTGTAATATTGCCGCTCGATTGAGATTTTGAATTTGGCTAGCGCCCATCTTCTGTTCTAATAAAATGGTACTACCCAGTGGGAGATTTTGGCTCAATTTTTTTGAAATGGAGGGGCGAGAAGGTCAGTGGGTGGTTTTGCCGGCGATTGAGATTTTGAAATTGGATAGCGTCCAAATAATAGTAATAATAATAGTACTAGAAAAGTGGTACTCTAACAGTGGGACATTTTGCCTAAAAATGTTTGAAACAGAGGCGCACAAAATGCATATGAGTCGGTGGAGAATTTGCCGCTTGATTATGATTTTGAATTTTTTTGCTAGCGTCCAAGTAGTAATAGAAAAAAGCTAGTAGACCATACGCTATCTGTCCAGGAATTCAAGTCTCAGAGTCACATCAATTGATCATCTATGACCATAATTAATGCGCAGACTAATATTTTTAATTTGGCTAGCGTCCAATTAATAATAGAAAAAAGGGGTATCTCCCTCTTCAAGAATTTAAATGTCGAGTTTGAATAATCATCCATAATGAAAATTGGATACCTCTGATTCAAACAGGGTTGGCCGCTCGACTAAGATTTTTGAATTTCGGAAGCATCCAGGAAATAATACTAATGGTACTCCTTCAGTACGAATTGAAGGCTGCTCATCAAACACTTACCATCTTGGAAAACAAAATTGGATAATACAAAATCTCAGATTCAAACAGGGTAGGCGGTATGTTTTGTCGACCGACTAAGATTTTGAATTCGGCGGTTTGTCCAAAGAATAAAAAACCTTTTTGAGGTTCATGAATCCAATGCTTAAGGGAAGCCACGGTGTATGGCCAAAAATGGTTTTGAAACTGCTAGTATTTGGCTTTTGGAATTGATTCTCTATGCTTTGGAGATGGTTCCAAAACAAACAAAACTAGGAACCGGAGAAACTAAATGCTCCGAGGCCAAATTCTACACTAATAATAAAATAATATATTTCTTCAAACTGCCAGCAGCTAGAGCTCTCAGATTCCAACCACTAGGCACTTCAGATTACATGATTAAATTTTACAACGATTGTGCTTCAGCAAAATTATACATAAATGATACACAACAACAAATAGAGAAGCATGTATCGATCACTCACAAAATTCACACACACATCTAGGGAAATGGATTAACAAACCTGACCAAGATGAGAACTGGACATGCAGTAGAAAGACGAGAGCTTGGATAAAGGTTTCACATGATGTTGGCTGCCTCGAGATGCAGGGGTCTGGGATGCATACTCTATGCCTGCAGCTGGTCAACCGCCGTCAATACGAGCACGCCAGCGTATGCTGTTTGAGTAGGCGAGTCTGCCGTTGATCTATCGGCCACCGTCGCTTGACTCACCCGCCACCACAGAGCCACCTCTCGCGTTGCTCTTAGAACCACAGAGCCGTCTACCAGGCGCCCACCACCTCTGCTGGGTCAATCCTCTCGGATCTGAAAGCAGGTCAAAAGGGGGAGAAAAGGAGAGAAAGATCCATGGACGGGGTGTGGCTGGGAACAACCGTGAACGCGCGAAAATATTCTGAGGAGGGAAGAGAGGGGGCACTTTTTCTATGATGTTTTATCTCGTGTTAGGACCCACGGGACATGTATTTGGCTATCGCAATACTATGAAGCCCTTTCCATATTTTTCTCCGATGCCAAATCCTGCGCTTTGCTGTGTCAGGTTCGGGCGCAGGATTTTTGTGCATGGAGCACATCATAAAGTACTTCCAGCACATAAGAAAAGAAAATATCAGGCCGACAAGACAAGGAAATTCACCCTCATTATTGGAAATAACAATCTATTCGCATGGCGGCTCTTGCATCACCCTTCGAAAATCATCTGCCTTCTCAAGGATGCTCGGAGAATCTCTGCTCGTTCTTGCACATGTTCCAATAATGTCTAGTTGATCTCATTGACATGTGCATCAGCCGGATTGGGAACACGATTTTCAGCCACTAACTACCGAAGATCATCGGCATCATCAAGGCCATCTTCAATCGTAGAAATCTGGCCCCGGTTCAATTCTCTGATTCGCTGAGTGATCGTGTCCAAATCCTGCTAGAGAAGCCTAATCTTAGCTTCGGCCATGCACCATACTTATGTTTGGTTCCTAGAAATGACTGCATCACTTGCACACTGCTGAATACCTATGCTGTGAACCTCCTTGGCAGGGACATGATCATGCACTTTCTACTACAAATTGTAGTGCAGCAAATCAATCACCAATTAACACAAGAAAGCTGCAACAAATAGCCATGTTTGTGTACCAGTTGTGCTGTGCTGAGCGGGGCTACATCTGAATATCCAAAACTCACCAGGTTTTGTTGGCATCGATTATCATTGGGCAGTACATCATCTTCCATGCCTTGAAAAAATAAAAGATATATATATAGACGGGTACATGAGAAGGCAGGGCAAGCAAACGATGAACTACTCTCGAAAATACATATATGCAAAGTGGAAGCAAACCTTTGTCTAGGGAGGATTGTTGGGGGTTATCATTGGGTCGGCGAGGTCTTGTAGTGCTGCGAGATAACCAATTTGGCTTCACGACTCGTAGTTTCCTTATTTTCTCTTGGAAACGATCCCGCAGTACAGCAACTAGCATGCATTATTAGAAATATAATAAGGCACTACAAGGAAGAAGAGATGAACTACATTTGGAAGTAAAATGCAAGGAAAGCAGGCATAGGAAGTGTGTAGAAACCTTTGTCTTGGTTGTAGGGAGTTTTAACAGTCGCCCTGGTGAGGGGTCTGAGTGGCTTACGCATAACTCGGTTGCGGCAGTGGGAAAGAGATACAGCAAAGCAGACTCCGGCGAGGTGGATGACAGCGTCGCTGAGCAGACTCCGACAAGGTGGAAGTCGGCTAAGGAGGGACGTGATAGAGGAGGGTGAGGGGATAGCGGGAGGGATCGGCTAGAGAACGAGCCAGAGGCCCCGTCAGTATGCAGGTAGCTAGGAGGATCCTGCCAATATTCCTCTAAAATTTTGAACTACTAGAAGAAGATCCTGCCAATATCACACCAAAATTTAGTGCTGAGTCGCGCTTGGCTCACCTCCCGGGTAATAAAAATATTAAATGGAAGGATCGAAATGCAATAGGCATCGAATGCGATTAGACGGTGGCATGTGCAGATTGTGAAGAAAGGTGGCTAAGTCTACTAAGGTTGTGAGGGTGGTGCTTTTCTTTTCTTTTGTTTTTGAAAATAATAAGGAGAGGATAACTCTCTGTGGATACCAATAAACTGCTAATTGACCCCCGATGGGTACCTCCAAAAGCTTTTTCATAAAACTTTCTAAGAAACCTACGATTTACTTGTAGTTCAAATTTGACATAATTTCGATAAATTGACATAAAGTCATTCAAGTGGGCAGAGTTAGCTAGGAAGTTTGAAAACTCATAAGACATGGGATTCGAAAGTACAACATGGCGGTCCACTATATATATGATTGAAAGCTTCTCTTGTGGCATTGAGATCCATATTCTTCAGACTTCCTTTACGAAAAATAACAATCTCGTCATCACTTAGAAAATTGAGAATATTCTTTCATGATAGTTGGAAACTCACACCGGCAGAATTGTTTACTAAAATAAGATGCACCCATCTACCTAGAAAAAGAGAATTAATTCAAGAGCAATATAACACGCTTACTGGTAGATCAAGTTTGACCTAATTTCGTTAAATTGTCGATATGAATAGTCAAAACTCTAGATGGTGTTTGTGATATATTAAATGACCCCCCCAATGGTTACCTCAAAAAAAATTGCAAAACTTTCAAAGCAACATACAATTTACTCGTAGTTCAAATTTGATCTAATTTCGATAAATCGACATAAAGCTATTCAAATGGGCATAGTTAGCTAGGTCGAAGTTTGAAAACTCGTGAAACATGGGAATCATATAAGTAGTACAAAACATGTCGATCCACTATATTCTTGAGACCTTCTTTACGGAAAGGAATAATCTGATCATGACTCGCAAAATTGAGAATGTTCCTTAATGTAGTTGGAAACTCACACCGATGGCATTTTTATTTACTAAGAGATGATGCACCCATCTACCTCCAAAAATACAAATAATTCAAGAGCAATCTATCACGATTACTAGTAGTTCAAGTTTAACCTAATAATTTTTGGGTTGTCAAGAATCATAGCAAGAAGTTGAACTTGTTGTTAAAATTCTCGATGGTGGTTTGCGATATATTAAATTACCCACCAATGGTTACCTCCAAAAAATCGCAAAACTTTCAAAGAAACCTACAATTTTCTCCTAGATCAAATTTGACCTAATTTCGTCGATAAATCAACATAAAGCCATTCAAGTGGGCAGAGTTACCTAGGTCGAAGTTTGAAAACTCGTGAAACATGGGAATCATATAAGTAGTACACAACATATCGGTCCACTATATATATCTGAAAAGATCTCCTTGTGGCATTCAGATCTATATTCTTGAGACCTTTATACACAGGAACAATCTAGTTATCCCTTAGAAAATTGAGAATGTTCTTTCCTGAGGCTTCTGATTTAATAGACTTCCAAAGGAATGAAAATAAGGAGACAAATTAGCTCGATGGCTTGGATCGACCGGTACCTCTTCACGCGTGGGGGTAGGATCTGGATTCATAAAATTTAGACCATCTATGTAATGCCCACCAAAGCCCGTATGGGCCTGAAGCGTGTCAATTATCGGGTATTTTGTGCATGCGACATGGAAACGTAAGTGTCCAACTCAAATAAAACACTTGCACATGCGCGCTGTCATTGCAACACTAAGTACGTGGTTTAGGGTGAGTTCTTTTGGGCCCGTTGATGGGCTATCCTCGCACACGCTCCTCTAATACGCACATGGGGAAATTCTACCCTTTCGAACGTTTACAAATTTTCAGAGTAGGGGGTCTATGGAATCACACCTCATATCGAAAACCACCAAAAAGCTTCTTCGTAAAACTTTCAAAGAAACGTACAATTTACTTGTAGTTCAAATTTGACCTAATTTAGATAAATTGGCACAAAGTCTCATTCAAGTTGATAGAGTTAGCTAGGAAGTTTTAAAATTCGCAAAACATGGGGAAATTGAGAATGTGCTTTTTCTAATAGTTGGAAACTCAAACCAACGTCATCATCATTTACTAAAAGATGATGCATCCATCTACCTTCCAAAAGACAATTAATTCAAGAGCAGTTTATCTCTCTTACTTGTAGCTCAAGTTTGACCTAATTTAGTTAAATTGTCAAGATGCAAAAACTTAGCAAGAAGTTGAACCTATTGTCAAAACTCTCGATGGTGGTTTGTGATATATTAAATGACCCCTCGATGGTTAAATCCAAAAAAATAGCAAAACTGTCAACGCAGCCTACAACTTACTCGTAGTTCAAATTTAATCTGACCTAATTTTGATAAATCGACATAAAGCCATTCTAGTGCATAGAGTTAGCTAGGTCAAAGTTTCAAAACTCGAGAAACATGGGAATCATATAAGTTGTACACAACATGTCGGTCCACTATATATGTCTGAAAAGCTTGTCTCGTGGCATTTAGATCCATATTCTTCAGACTTTCTTTGCGGAAAGGAGCAATCTCGACACCACTTGAAAAATTGATAATGTTCTTTCCTAATAGTTGGAAACTCACACCGACAGTATTGATTACTAAAAGAAGATGCTCCCATCTACCTCCGAAAAGACAATGAATTCAAGAGCAATATCTCTCTCTTACTGTGATGGGGATAAGCCTACCGGGTATGCCCATCAGGACGTTTCCTATTGGCCCAAGCCGAAAGCGAGTGGGCCTGCAGGACGGCGACTGGATCGAGACTTGGCGAGGACTCAGGCTACTGGAAGCTGGAGGCCCAGAAGCGTAGCTAGGCCCAGTCAGACTAGGTCAAAGACCCTCTGAATCATTAACTAATTCGGTTGTAATCTGTAAACCCTAGAGAGGTGAGCCTATATAAACCTCCCTAGGGTACGCATAGAGGACACGTTCCATCATACACCCAAACGACTCGCCGCCTAGCCGTCGAGCTCGCCCCTTGTACTCTCTCTATAATACAATCTAGCAGGAGTAGGTCTTTACCCTTAGAGGGGCCGAACCTGGGTAAAACCTTGTGTCTCCGCCCTCATATCACACCACAGATGATTGGCCGCCCTTGCCCCATGTTCTACTACTCACTGCCGATTGCAGCATCTGCCGTGGTCATTCCCACAACAGTTGCGCCCACCGTGGGGCCTGGCCGGTCAGGCCGGTGTTCTGCGGCGAGATCCAATCTGCCCATCAACGAGTCGATCGCCACCGGCCGCATGATCGCGATCGGCGAGATGCTCCAGATCTTGCCGAGCAGCTACGTCCCGGCGGCACGACCCGTCACACACAGCGTGATTTTGCCGGTTGGCACGATCAGCCTGTTTGTCGGCCTCACCGACATCATCGTCTCGGAGGACTCGGCTCGTATCCGCGAGTCACCGCCACGCGACCGGCTCTCTGAGATCCAGGTCCGCACGATTCACCGACTCGCCTCCGAGTACGAATCTTCCCACAGCAACATGGCTGAAACCACCGCGGTCGCGGACGACGCGGCCCTCAACGACGACGCCGATTCGGCGACCCCGGCGTCGGCCGCCGGATCCATCGTCGCCGCATCGCCCGCAGGCTCCATCACCCAGGTCTCCAACGTAGGAGACTTCGAGGACCCCTCCATCCTTGGGATCTTCGACTTCAACTCCGGCTCGGAGAACTCCGCCGACCTCCACGACGGAACCGGTTGCCACGCCGCGACCTACATGGCGACTGGCGCCGACCCCCTGGAAGACCCCTTCTCCATGCTGATACCACCAAACGCGACGGCAACGGAGGCCGAGGAACTCCGCCTGCAACTGGCGGAGGCGGTCCGCAAGGAACAAGGCGAGCGCGAAAAATTTCGCCTCGAGCTGGTGACAGCGCAGGAGCTTTCGCGCTATCACCAACTCCGAATCAGGTCGCGTCTGAACCCTACCATTCAGGGGCACGCCCTGAACTTCGACGATGAAAACGACCCGGCTCGCATGGCCGAGCACGCGATCTGCGAGAACGCGCCGCCAGGAGGAAGCGCCCGACCCCCACCAGGCGCGACGGCCAATGGCGCCCCACCACCACCCAACCGCGCGCCCCTAGGGACCAACCAAGGATCATGGTCTCCTCACGAGAGCGAGATGCAAACGGCCTCCCGCTGTTCTCCACCCCAATGGACAACATCGTTGCAGGCCGAGCAGCAGTCGACAACATCCAAGTCATCGGGGAAGGCGCCTTGCAGATCCAGTACGCCAAGGCTCTGCTCGCCAAAGCAGTTGAGCAACAAAACGCGGGCGCCGACTCACAGAGTCGGATGTACTCGCGTTCATCAGGCAGCAGGGCGGCCTCGAGCGGCCGCCCAATGGCGGTGAATACCCTCAACTGCCCACCACCCGAGCCCCTGCAGCTCCAACACCGACCCGTGAACACGGAACTCTCCACCAACAACCCACGGCCGGCAAAAAACTTCGTCGCCGCCAACGGGCAGCCCGTCGATGCACGCACCCACATCATCAACAACCAGAGCTGGCGCGCATGCCAGCCTGAAGACCTGAGGCATACCCTCACCAACCGCCGCGACGGCGAACCAAGGGGATCGTTGAGCCGAGTCGGACCCTAGTGCTTTGGACCAATGATCTGAGGCGAAAGATACCCGGCAAACTTCAAAGCGCCGAAGGAGATCGAGAAGTACGACCCCTCGTATGATCCGTCCATGTGGCTGGACACTTACCTCATGGCGATGGGGATCGCCGGCCACACCGACCTACTCGCCGCCCGCTTCCTTCCCCTGATGATGGAGGGAGCGTGCAGGCAGTGGATTAACACCCTCCCCGCGGATAGCATCGACTCCTGGGAGGAAATGCGCGACGCCTTTGTCAGGCACTTTGAGGGTTCCTACACCCGCGCCACCACCATCGAGGACTTGGAGCGATGTGTCCAGGGACCCCACGAGTCGACCCGCAGTTGGGTCCAACGGTGGCAAGACCTGTGGTATAACGCGGACGGAATCCACCAGGACACCACGATCCACTGCTTCAAGACCTCGTGCCGCTACGAGCCCCTGGACGCCAAGCTCAAGCGAGTGTACAGAACACTCGACAACATACCGGACCTCCTGGAGATCGCAAAGCGGTACGCGCAGGAGGATCCAAACCAAGAAACCGACGACGAGTCGAGAGGAAATCGCCGCACAAACGGCCACGGCAATGGGAGGCAACCCGAGCTATGCTACAGCAACACTCGCCTCACCGGCAAACGCCGCGGTGACGGGCGAGTCGACTTCATCGCCAACACAGGATACGCTCCGAGCGAACCCAAGAGCTTCCGCCGCGACGGAGGCCAGCGCCGCGACGGCGGCAACTACAAGGCAAAGCCGAGGTTTGATCCCACGGCTCTCCTCAACCAACCCTGTGTGTTTCATAGCAGGGAAGGGAAGCCCGCCACGCACACGATCGTCGACTGCCACTCTCTCAAGGAGATCGATAAGGCACGACGCGCGCAGGAAGACCCCGACAACAACTCGCCAAATGGCAGAAAGTTCGGCAGCGTCGCCGGCTCGCTCCACACCTTCACAGGCTTCAACACGAAGCGCGAGAAGAAGGTCATCGCCCATGCCGTCGCTGTCAACGCGGTGTACCAGATAGACATCCCCCAGTTCCTCAACTGGTCCGAGCAACCAATCACCTGGAGCCGCGAGGACCACTCGCCACGGATCGAATATCCGGGCCGAGTCGCCTTAGTGGTCAAGCCCAAGGTGGGAGACTACTGGCTCCCCAAAACGCTGATGGACGGCGGCAGCTCCATCAACATCCTGTACTTGGACACGTTCAGGCGACTACGGCTCCCGCAGTCTATGATCGAGACGACCTACACCACCTTCCACGACATCGTCCCTGGTCGGAAGGCGTACCCGATCGGCAAGGTGACGCTGCCAGTCACCTTCGGCACACCAGCAAACTTCCGCACCGAGCGGACTGTCTTCGAGCTGGTGTGATTCAACAACCCCTACCACTGCGTCCTAGGGCGCCAGGCGTTCGCCAAATTCATGGCAGCGCCCCACTACGCGTACAACGCGATGAAGCTACCCGGGCCATGTGGCATCATCACTGTCCATGGAAACCCCGACATGGCCGCAGAATGCAAGGCCAAAGGCGCCGAACTCGCGGACGCCCTCATCGCGGCGGAGGCCAACCACGCTAAGGATCTCACCAAGTACGCGAGCGGGGTCAGCAATGACGACCCCACCATACTCAAGAAGCCCAATTCGGAGGGTGGCAACTCCGCCGCCTTCGAGGCAACAACACACAGCCGCACCGTCGAGCTGGTCCCAGGCGACTCCAGCCACGATGACGATCAGGACGGGCATGAGCCTAGCATAGGACGACGCGCTCATCGAGTTCTTACGTGAGAATCGGGACATCTTTGCATGGAAGCCATCCGACATGCCTGGTATCCCGAGGGAACTCGCTGAGCACAAACTCAACGCCGACCCCAAAGTGCGACCCGTCAAGCAGTCGCTGCGGCCCTTCAATGAAGAGCACCACCGAGCAATCGCCGAGGAGGTGCAGCGTCTACTGGCTGCATTCGGCCAATCAAATACTCCAAGTGGCTGTTAAATCCAGTACTGGTCGAGAAGAAAAACGGGACCTGGAGAATGTGTATCGATTACACAAACTTAAACAACGCCTGCCCGAAGGAACAATTCGTCCTCCCGCGGATCGACCAAATCATCGATTCAACCGCGGGCTCGGAGTCACTATGCTTCCTCGACGCCTATTCTGGGTACAACCAGATCAAAATGGCCGTCGAGGATGAAGAGAAGACGGCGTTCATCACGCCATTCGGAGCCTTCTGCTACACTGCCATGACCTTCGGCCTCAAAAACGCCGGGGCGACCTACCAGAGGTGCATGCATGAGTGCCTTGCGAGCCAAATTGGCCGCAATATCCACGTCTACATCGACGACGTGGTGGTGAAATCCACTCGCCAGGGCGATCTACTCGCCGACCTGGCGGAAACCTTTGCCAACCTGCGACGGTACAAGATAAAGCTAAACCCAGGAAAGTGCACCTTCGGTGTACCTACTGGACAGCTACTGGGATACGTCGTCTCCAAGCGCAGGATCGAGGCGACCCCGCCAAGATCAACACGATCGCCCGACTCGGCAGACCCGAGTGCCTGCATGACGTCCAGAAGCTGGCCGGGCGAGTCGCGGCTCTCAGGCGCTTCATCCCCCGGCTAGGCGAAAAGGCGATGCCCCTCTATCGCCTAATGCGCAAGAACCCCACCTTCTAGTGGGACAAGGAGGCAGACGACGCGCTCCACGCTCTCAAGGAGGTGTTGCTCGCAGCACCACTACTCGCCGCCCCGTCGACATGGAGCCCATGTTGGTCTATGTCGCAGCTTCCGAGCGCGTCGTCAGCGCCGTCATGGTCGTCGAACGACCAGAGGAAGGGAAGGAACGCCCAGTGCAGCGACCCGTATACTACATCAGCGAAGTCCTTACCGAGTCGCGCCAGCACTACCCGCAGTACCAGAAATTGGTATACGCGGTCTTCAGAGCACAACGGCGACTGTCACACTACTTCTAGGAGCACCCAATAACGGTCGTCTCCTCAGCACCGTTGCAGGACATCATCCAAAACCGTGAGGCGACCGGGCGAGTCGCCAAGTGGGCCGTCGAGATCGGCGTCCACAACATCAAGTACGAGTCGTGCAAGGCGATCAAGTCACAAGCTCTCGCAGACTTCCTCGCCGACTGGGAGGAGGCCCAGCAGCCAGAGAAGCTGCCATACCTCCATTACTGGAGTCTACACTTCGACGGCTCCAAGAACTCGGATGGTGCAGGAGCGGGGATCGTGCTAACATCTCCGAAGGGCGACAAGCTCCGCTACGTCCTCTACCTCAACTTCACCCCCTGCACCAACAACATGGCCGAATATGAGGCGCTACTCCACGGCATGCGGGCAGCCAAGGAGATGAACATAAATCGCCTGCGCTGCTATGGATACTCCGACCTCATCGCCGGGCAAGTCGCCCGCTCCTGCGACACCGTCTCCCCCACCATGGCGGCATACCGCCAAGCAGTGGACCAGCTGGGAGGACACTTCGCAGGCTATTCCGTCTAGTGGATCGACATGCAGAAGAACGAGGAGTCCGACGCACTCTCTCGCATCGGCTCAGCTCGACTCGCACCACTCGCCGGTGTCTTCCTCGACACTATCACCAAGCTCTCCGTCTCTCCCCCAAGGGAGATCGACATCGGAATTCTGCTGCAACCAGAAGCATCCCTGGTCGCACTAATCGCCAAGTCAAGCGACTGGACCGCGCCATACGTCGCTTACCTGGAGGGAGGCACCCTACCCGTAGACGAAACGGAGGCCTGGATGATAGCACGCCGCTGCAAATCCTTCGTCATCATCAACGACGAGCTCCACAAGCGCAGCGTGACCGGCGTGTTCCAACGCTGCGTCCAACCCGCTGAAGGACGCAAAATCCTCCAATACATCCACTCCGGTGACTGCGGCCATCACGCCGGCGCCCGCTCTCTGGTCTCAAAGGCCATGCGACATGGCTTCTACTGGCTCACCGCACACGCAGACGCTGTCGACATTGTCCAGCGGTGCGTCGGATGCCAGAAATACGCCAACCAGACTCACGTGCCGAGCTCGGCGCTCAAGACAATCTCAATCACCTGGCCGTTCGCCGTGTGGGGCATGGACATGGTAGGCCCCTTCAAGAAGGCCCCCTCTGGCTTCACCCACCTCCTAGTCGCAGTCGACAAATTCACAAAATGGGTGGAGGCCAACCCAGCCCGCAAGTGCGACGGGAAGACCGCTACAAAGTTCCTACGCGAGCTCATCTATCGCTACGGGTTCCCAAACAGCATCATCACGGACAACGGCACAAACTTCGCCAAGGGAGGCATGGCCGAGTTCTGCGAGGAGCACAACATCCGACTCGACCTCGCCTCAGTCGCCCACCCGGAGTCCAATGGCCAGGCGGAACGCGCCAATCAGAGCATCCTCCATGGCCTGAAGCCATGGCTACAAGTCCCACTCGAGCGTACCGCCGGGTGCTGGGTCGAAGAACTCCCTTCTGTCATCTGGGGCATCCGCACCTCCATCAACAGGTCGACAGGGTTCACCCCCTTCTTCATGGTGTACGGTGCTGAAGAAGTCATGCCAACTGACCTCGAGCACGATTCACCTAGGGTGGTCAACTACATGGAGGCTGACAACGAGCTCGCACGACAAGACGGATTCGATCAGCTCAACGAAGCACGCGACCTAGCTCTCTCCCGCACCGTCATCTACCAGCAAGGGCTACGCCGCTACCACAGCCGACGAGTACGGACTCGCACTTTCCAGGAAGGTGACCTGGTACTACGCCTAATCCAGGACAAGAAAGGCATGCACAAGCGCTCACCCCCTTGGGAGGGATCATTCGCCATCGGGCGAGTCCTGGGCAACGACGCCTACTACCTCACCGACATCCGAAGCGATCGAAAACTCGACATAAAGCGGCCTGGAATGTAAACCTACTACGGAAGTTCTACTCCTAGAACTCCAGACATGTACCCCCTACCCGCTATGAAATAAAACAAATTGGTTACCACAAATTGCGTCTACTCTCCATGTCTTGTGCCAGTCGCACTCGTAATAATAGCGTTACGCTATTCGCAGAAGTCAACCTTTGGTAAAGCGACTGGCACGGCCAAGTAGTGCGGTACAAGGGCACTGGGAAAACTCAGGCCTCGTACCGTCCACGAAAAAAGCTAACCCGGATCCCCATTGGAGTCGCCTAGCTTGACTGGCTCCCCGAGCCAAGACAACTGCACTCGCTCCCCACATTGACCAAGTCCTCTGCATCCTCGGCGCAGCGACTCGAACAGCAAAGTACCACGCTCGGGGACTGACACCAGACCAAAGACGAGCGGCTAGGGAAAAACGCCAAGTATGAGAGCGCGCCCAGGACTCGCCATGCGACTGATCTTACGGATCAGGCAGGAGTGACGCGCCTAACATAACGCGCTTAGTCCTCACCTACCTTCGGCTTGCGACTAGAACGGCCAAGTACCACGCTCGGGGACTCGGCGACCCGACCCCGTTCGCGCCCGGGAAAACGGTCAAGTAAAGAGCACCCCTAGGAGTCGCCACGCGACTGGCTTTCCGAGCCATGGCGAGTCGACCTTAACTCACTAACAGTTCACAAAACATATAAAAACAAGGTAAACCCCATAAAAAGGGCGGACACGCTTGGGGACTCGCACAACCAACATTCAAATCGCAAAACGACTGACAAAATAACACGAGCATTCCTTTATAGCAGCAAAATTTGAATGTTGGAAACTCACACCGATAGTATTGATTACTAAAAGAAGATGCGCCCATCTACCTCTGAAAAGACAATGAATTCAAGAGCAATATATCTCTCTTACTGGTACCTCAGTCTGAAGAAATTTCGTTAAGTTTTCAAGATGCGAAATCTTAGCAAGAAGTTTATCCTGTTGTCAAAACTCTCGGTGATGGTTTGTGATATATTAAATGACCCCCTGATGGTTACCTCCAAAAAAATCCGCAAAACTGTCAATGCAACCTACAACTCACCCCTAGTTCAAATTTGACCTAATTTTGATAAATCTAAATAAAGCCATTCAAGTGGTCAGAGTTAGCTAGCTTGATGTTTGAAAATTGTAAGTAGTGCAACACGTCAATCCACTATATATGTCTGAAAGCTCTACTTGTGGCATTAAGATTCATATTCTGCACACTTTCTTTGCAGAAAGGAACAATCTCGTCATCACTCGAAAATTTAATAATGTTCTTTCCTAATAGTTGGAAACTCACACTAACGATATTTTTTACTAAACGAATTTGCACCCATTGATGACCCACAAGTATAGGAGATCACAACAGTCTTCGCAGGTAGTATTACCCAGTTTATTGATTCGACACAAGGGGAGCCAAAGAATACTTGCAAGCCTTAACAACTGAGTTGTCAATTCAGCTGCACCTAGAAATAGTTCTTGCTCACAGAAGTTTATCAGTACCAACAGTTTGTAGTAGCAACAGCAAAGCAACAGCAACAGTGAAACAGGAGCAATAGTAACAGTAGTAGCAAACAGTAGGATATGAGTGCGGTAGGCATAGGGATGGATGGACGGCCATTGCATGGACGAGTATAAACATGTAATTTCAAGATCTAGGGCATTGCAGATAAATAAGAATAAACATCCAAGTACTAAACAATCCTAGGCATGTGCTCCAAATATAGTCATGCATGCTCGCAATGAGAACATGCACAACATGTTTTGTCCTGCCAGCCCGTGGCAGCAGGGCATCTAGGGAACTACTGGCAATTAAGGTGCTCCTTTTAATAGAGCACCGGAGCAAAGCATTAACACTCCATGAACACATGTGATCCTCACACCACAGCCATCCCCTATGGTTGTCCCAATTTCTGTCACTTCGGGGCCTTTGGATCTGGACAATGATATGTATACACAACTTGCAGATAAGATCACAAACAATACTATCATAATGATTCAATAATAAGTTCAGATCTGAGATCATGGCACTCGGGCCCTAGTGACAAGCATTAAGCAAAACAAGTTGCAACAAAGTCAAATAGCACTAATAGAGATACTAGGCACTATGCCCTAACAATCTTATTCGATTACAAGATAGAACTCATCCAATCTCTACCATCCCCATAGCCTACAGCGGGGGATTACTCACTCATGGATGATGGAAACATCGATGGTTGATGGAGAGGTGTTGGTGATGATGATGGCGATGATCCTTCCCAAATTCCCCGTCCCAGCAGGGTGCCAGAATGGAGTTTCTAGATCCGAATCGTGGCTTCTGGTGGTGGCGGCGGACAGGAACTCTTTCTGAAAAAACGTCGACCCCCCGGGGGGGTTAGGTCAAGGGGTAACTTATAGGCGAAGAGGGATCCCAAGGGGGTGCCTGGGGTGGCCGCACCCCCCTAGGCGCGGGCTGGGCCCACCCGCGCCTGGCAGGGGTGTGGGCCCCCCAGGCCTGCACTCTGTCTCGTATTCTGGCTCCGTGGATCTTCTGGTGAAATAGGATTTTTGGTATATTTTCCGGGATTTTTCCTGATAGTTGATTTTCTGCACAAAAACTAGACACCAAGGTAATTCTGCTGAAAACAACGTCAGTCCCTGTTAGTTGTATCCAAATCACACAAGTTTAGAGGATAAACAATAGCAAAAGTGTTCGGGAAAGTAGATACGTTTTGGACGTATCAACTCCCCCCAATCTTAGCTTATTGCTTGTCCTCAAGCAATTCAGTTAAAAACTGAGTGCGATAAAAAACTTTCACAAACACATTTGCTTCATATGATGCATATATTCTCAGCACAGGAGTAGATACTTAAACCATTCATAATAAGAAGTAAGCAACCAAGTCTACTCAATAGTCGTTGCAAGCTATAAGAGAAACCAACTCAATAATAATAAGTAGCATGGAACATAAACATAAGCAACATTGCAATTCTCATAGTAAGGTATGATAGAGTGGTATCTCGCTTGCCTTTGTTTGTAGAGCACAATATAAATGCCAAGGCACCTCTGAAGTTCACATGAAGACTAGAAGTAAAGATATCAGAGATACAAGCATCAAAGTCATGACATAATTAACCAAGTTTTGAAACAAACACAAGAATGACAACTATGCTCTCAAGAAGGTGCTCATAGAATAAGTGGTGACTCAACAAGGAAGTGAAAAGGTTTTGAAAAGTTTGAAGGGCTTCCAAATGCTGATAGGAAGGCACTCATTAGCTTTGAGATCTCATTGCCCCTATCATAAGCATCTTTATATGGTTAAGGTGAAAGTGAGGTCCAATATGAGTTATATGCTTGACAGACCATAAACTGGAAATCCCAAGTCCCTTGAGTATGAGAGCCGCTCCGCATGCTACTCAACTTTGGTTACATGCAAGTTCTTGTCATTGTACATACATGCATATCATAGAGAACCGCCAACGGGGTACCCCTTGCACATGATACAGGAGCTATCTCATGATCAAAATGACAGGCAAGCAGACAATGAGCATCTCAGTGATCTTTTTATTTACTATGTGCATAGATTTTTATTCAGGATGCTTCACAGAATGCTCATTATGGTGATGCTGCAAGTTTCCACCATGATTAGGCATGTCTTAGGCTAGCGGCCCAGGCATTTCTCTAACACATATATATATACTCCATGAACTCACAAGCTCCCCTTTTATTTCACACCGTTGACATCCACAAACAAAAGAGCAAGATATCAACT
Organism: Avena sativa; assembly: GCA_916181665.1. Classification (NCBI taxonomy): domain Eukaryota; kingdom Viridiplantae; phylum Streptophyta; class Magnoliopsida; order Poales; family Poaceae; genus Avena; species Avena sativa. Next base: position 311,053,524 of record OV702295.1, on the reverse strand, counting down.
GGATAGGTATCCATAAGTGTTGAAAGCATTCCCCGTGACAGCACGATTCTGCTAACTCCCAACCTATAATTTGCAAGCATATAACTTTCATGGACAGGTCACACTGGTTCAGGATTATTAAGTACAATGAATAAAGTGTGCCATCAATTTCGTGAGAACTTTACTAACTAACTTTCTCAAAACAGACAACCATTTTATTTGGAAGAAAACAAGGCATATAGAATATGCACTAAAATAGCAAAATGATGCTAATAGGTAGGTATGGTGGACACTGTTGGCAATATTGGTTTTGGCGAGTTGGAAGCACAAGTAGAGCTCATAATCAGTGCAAGTGCAGGCTAGCAATAGAGAGGGAGCGAAAAAGGAGAGAGCAATAACTGTCATAATCATGGTTGCAACAAAACAGGACTAATTATGGCACGAAAGTGATACAAGAACTCTGAGGCAAAATAAATCATCGAGGCTTACTGACTATTGTTTAGTCATATGCATGAGTGAGCATGTGCCAAGTCGATCCACATGAAGCATTCAGAGGAGGATACCACAATATCATACCAAAATATGAATAAAACAATGCAAGCAAACATTCATATTGACATGCTACAAACTATTAGCAAGCTGGAGCTAATCACAGACAAGAAAGAACTAATAAGCATCCATCAGTAACATACTCCTTACAATGAATAGACTAAGCATGCTCACAATGATGAGTATATGTACAAAAATGAAAACAAATAGAGTTCGTTATCAGCCTCTTACCACACCTCAAGTTGTCTTAATCTTCATTATTGTCGTTCACTTGTGTGACTTGAATAATAACATGAAACCAAAATCCACTGAGGATGGATGAACCTTGCAAAGAACTCACAAAACCAAAGAAGAACAACAAATATTTTTCGTGTTTTCAATTTTTAAAAAAAGCAAACAAAGCAAAAACAAACAAAGCAAAAATAAACCAAGCAAAGCAAAAAAACAAAAATCCAATAAGGCAAACTAAATCTAAAAAGCAAAGAAACAAATCAATAGAAACAACAAAAATATTTTTGGTATTTTTGTGTTTTGAGAAAGCAGAAACAAAAACCAAAAAGAAAGTGAAACAATGGATATACAAATAACCGACCGAACATGATATAAAGATAAGTGCGATGTTGGTATACCTCCCCCCAAGCTTAGGCTTTTGGCCTAAGTGGGGCTCAATAGCGCGGGTAGTAACCCCAAGGTGGTGGGTCATCATAGGAAAGATCATAGTCAGGCACTTGCGATGAAGAAGAAGACGCGCCCAATCAAATGAGGGATGCTGGTATGAAGACTCTCCCAAGTTGGAGGGCTGAACCGAATCATCTTCGGCATCCTCTCCAACATTCTCCTCTTGCTGGGAGAGCTCCGCCACATATGTGTCAACCTCCTCCTATGTGACCGACCATCCTTGCATGTTATCAAAGTTAAACAAAGCAGGTGCAGGCAAATAAACTATTTTCTCAGTCCTACCCCCTCTCCAACCTCCTGGGAAAAAGATAGTTCAAACGGTAAACTTCTCACATTAGCCCCCAAGGAAACAAAACCATGCTGAATCATGGATTCAAGATCAAGCCTCTCTATAGGGAACCAATAATCTGAATGGTGAGGCTCTAATCCATCGAAATCTAGCAACCTAGAAGCAATGAGACATCCACAAATTCCACCCTTCTCGTGGTTGGTGGTGAGATGGTAAGCTATCAAAGAACCCAGGTTATAAGATCTATTCCTATTCAAAGAAGCTGCAACAAAAGCTAGATCAAAAGAAGATAACTTCCTAGCAATCTTTCTAGCAAGAACACACTTGGTAATGAAATAGGCAAAATATCTAAAGGCTGGGAACTTAATGTTCCGAATTTTACCACTTTCCTTTGAGAAGTTGAAACCTCGGCAAATCTCAGCATATAAATCCATAAATGACTTGGACCTCTCCTTGATCTTCTCACAAGATCCCCACGGAGGTACTCTAATAGTTGCACAGAAATCAGCAAAAGGCAGATCGACAGCTATATTGTATATCTTATAATGGACCATGGGATTAGATGAAGACCAAGTAAACCGGAAGTCATGCACAACAACCACTGTTAGCTTAACATACTGAAATGGTTCACCTTCAACAAAGTGTTCCAACCCTACATTGGCAATCATAGTTTAGAAATCCTGGGAGATTCCAGCAGTTCTCATAAATTTATGGCATGGATATATGGAAGGAAAAACTCCTTCCTCATGATGAACTTTCATTGGCTCAGGCACCACCAGTTCATATTGATTTAGTGGGAATGAACTTATCTTCTTTTCTGAAATTTTTAGACAAACATCAAACCAAGTGATTTCCAAGTTGATAATTGATGAAAAACTACTATAGGAACTTGCTAGAGGGCTACACATGCATCAAAATGAAATCTCTAAGCATATAACAAGCATGTAAGCTCACACAACCTATCACCTATAGCAGCAAAATACTCAAGATACAATCTATCAATCACAAATCTAATTGGACAAGTGATGGAGGCACATACCAAGGAGCAATCCCTCCAAAAATCAACAACAAAGAGGGGCTGAGCAAGGAGATCGAAAATTGTGAGCAAGAACAGCAAGAACTCGAGCTTGATCAAGTTTTCCGCTGTTTTAGGGAGAGAGAAAGAAGATGGCTAGGAGGAGATACTTTGGAGGGGCCTAGGAGGGCCACACCCCACCTAGGCGCCACCTGTAGGGGGGGCACGCCCACTAGGGGTGTGGGTGCCTGGGGTGGCCCCCTGGGTCACTCCAGGTGTCCCTCTGACCCTTTTTTCGAGGAAAAATATATTTGAATTTTCTGGAATTTTTCGGGAAACTTTACTTTTGGCCAATTTTTAGGGTATGAAAATTGATTATCTCACAGAAACAGCTTTTTAGAAGAAGCAAAAGCAAACCAAAAACCAAACTACAGAAGTTCTAAGACACTCTAACAAGCAAGCAACTAAAAAAACCAAAGCTAGCAAAAGAAAAGGCAAAGACTAGGAAGGAGAAAAATAAAAGAAAGCAAGTATAACCACAGTGAAAACATTATTTTGTTCATAAAAATCCTTTTGTTAACAAGGTTGATCAAGTATTGTTACCAAAACAATCTTATATGAAACAAAACTTTGTATTCTACAAGGTGATTATGTTACCTCATACTTGATAGCAATGGTCCCAATCATAATAGTTTCAAAATTTTCTTGTGGAATGGGACAATATATTTCTCCAACCTTGATGCTCTCAATATTTTCAATGGAATTCAGGCAATAGCTCTTAACAAACTTCTTGGGGAAATAAACAGTATGCTCTTTGTCATTAATATTGAATGTTACTTTCCCTTGATTGCAATTAATAACATCACCTGCAGTATTAAGAAAAGGTCTCCCAAGAATAATAGACATATTATCATCTTCAGGCATTTCAAGCACAACAAAATCAGTTAAAACCAAGCAATTATGAGCCACTTGAACAGGAACATCCTCACATATACCAACAGGAATAGTAGTTGACTTATCAGCCATTTGCAAAGATATATCAGTTGGTAGCAAATTTTCTAGATGGAGTCTCTTGTATAGAGAAAAAAGCATAACACTAACTCCATCTCCCAAATCACATAAGGTAGTTCTAACATAATTATTCTTAATAGAGCAAGGAATAGTTGGTATACCTGGATCACCAAGTTTCTTTGGAACCTTACCATTGAAGTAATAATTAGCAAGCAGAATATAAATCTCCTCATTAGGAATCTTCCTTTTATTAGAGGCAATATCCTTCATATACTTTGAATAAGGAGGAAATTTAATAGCATCGGTCAATGGAATTTGCAAAAATAAAGGTTTCATCCAATCAGAAAACTTGTTGTAGTGTTCTTCCTCCTTTAACTTGTGTTTCTTACCTGGAAAAAGCATAGGTTTCTGCACCCAAGGTTCTCTCTCTTTACCATGTTTCTTAGCAATAAAATCTTCTTTAGTGTACCTAGTGTTCTTAGTGTGCTTCTCAGGTTCTTCCTCAACTTCCTCCTTATCAGGAGCATCATTATTACCATTATCACTCTCAGTTTCAGCATGAGAGACAGATATACTATTAGTATCTATAGCAGGTTCTAGTGGTTCCTCAACTATCTTATGTTTCTTTTTCTTTCTCTTACGAGGACTACCACTACTTTCACCTTGTTGAGAATCCTGCTCAATTCTTTTAGGGTGTCCTTCAGGATATAAAGGATATTGAGTAGCTATACCATTCCTAGTTCTAATTCCATAAGCATGTTTATCTCCTGAGGCATTAACTAGCATATCCGTTTATACCTTAGCAAGTTGATCAAGTTGGGTTTGAACCATTTGAAAGTGTTTACAAAGCATTTTAATATCATTAGAAGTTCTTTCCACAATATCTTTCAACTCATTGATAGATCTAGAGTTTTCCAATAAATGATTATAAACTTGTTTATTAAAATTACCTTATTTAACAATAAAAATGTCAACTTCCTCTAAACATTGATCAGGAGGCTTACCATAAGGAATATCACCTTCATCAAAGTGTTGGAGAGAGTGTACCTCAATAGTAGATGAGTGGGGAATTGGCTTACATAATTCTTCTATAGGAGGTAGATTCTTCACATCTTCAGCTCTAATACGTTTCTCCTTAAGACATTTCTTAGCTTCCTTCATCACTTCATCATTTAATGCAATAACTCCCCTCTTCTTTGGTGTTGGTATTGGATCTGGTTCAGGCACAACTGGTTCAGGAGTAATAGGCTCAGGTGCATTTAGCTCAGTTGAAGTCCAATCATCATAATTCTTGCTTATCTTAGCCATTCATTCTTTAGTGTCTGTAGGGGTTCTTTTCCTGAAAACACAATTAGCAAAGCTATCTAGGTATGTCCTAGAATCATCAGTTAGTCCATTATAATAAATATCAAGAAGCTCATTTTTAGGTAATGGATATCCAGGATGTGCATGAATCAAGGCACAAAACCTTGTCCATGACTTAGGAAATTTCTCTTCTTCTCCCTGTTTAAAATCAGAAAGTCTCTACAAAGCAGCATGTGTAGCACTAGGAGGAAAATATTTTTAGAAGAAAGAAGCAATCAAACAATCAAGGCTATCAATAGAACCAGGAGGTAATCTATTAAACCAAGCCCTAGCTTCTCCCTTTAGTGAAAAAGGAAAGATCTTTGTAACAAAGTACTTGCGCATCTTAAAATCATCAGATAATAAAGAACTCATAGTGGAAAGCTAATTCAATGAGCCACATCACTCTCATTTTTAGTCCCACAAAAAGGTTCTTTCTCAACAATGTCCAAATAGGATAAATGAAGAGATAAATCATAATCTTTATCTTTAATATCTATGGGAGAGGTGGCAAACTTTGGATCAGATGATAGTTTAGGAATAATGGTACGCCTAGCAAGGAGACTCTTAATAGCACTAGCACCATGTGTGTTTTGGCACTCTTCAACAAATTCATTAGTAAACTCAATGTAACCATCATTAATATCATAACTCTCTCTAGACTCAGGTGAGCTAATAGGTGTAACAGTGTCTTCACTAGGAGTTTCCGTATTTCCGAGACCAGCCATAGTAGCATCTAGGAAAGGACCTAATGAACCACTCACATCAAGCACAGTAGAAGTAACATTATGAGCATCAAAAGCAATTTTAGACTCAGTAGTAGTAACAGTGTGTGTAAAATGAGTATGTGGTGGTGGTGTAACAAGCTTACTTATAACAGACGGTGAATCAACAGCAACAGAGGTGTTTAGGACTATACCTCTTCTTGTAGTGGATGGTAAAATAGGAAACTTTCCATCACGAGACTTCCCCATGATGAAAGGAGTAGTAGTGAACAATAATAGATCCAAGTGAACTTACAAATAAAAGCTATGCTCCCCGGCAACGGCGCCAGAAAATAGTTTTGATGACTCACAAGTATAGGGGATCGCAACAGTCTTCGTTGGTAGTATTAACCAATTCATTGATTCGACACAAGGGGAGCCAAAGAATACTAGCAAGCCTTAACAACTGAGTTGTCAATTCAGCTGCACCTGGAAATAGTTCTTGCTCATAGAAGTTTATCAGTAGCAACAGTTTGTAGTAGCACAGCAACAGTGAAACAGGAGCAATAGTAACAGTAGTAGCAAACAGTAGGATATGAGTGCGGTAGGCATAGGGATGGATGGACGGGCGTTACATGGACGAGTCTAAACATGTAACTTCAAGATCTAGGGCATTGCAGATAAATAAGAATAAACATCCAAGTACTAAAAAATCCTAGGCATGTGCTCCAAATAGTCATGCATGCTCACAATGAGAACATGCACAACATATTTTGTCATGCCAGCCCGTGGTAGCGAGGCCTCTAGGGAACTACTGGCAATTAAGGTGCTCCTTTAATAGAGCAACGGAGCAAAGCATTAACACTCCATGAACACATGTGATCCTCACACCATATCCACCCCCTTCGGTTGTCCCAATTTTTGTCACTTCGGGGACTTTGGATCCGGACAATGATATGTGTACACAACTTGCAGATAACATCACAAACAATACTATCATAATGATTCAATAATAAGTTCAGATCTGAGATCATGGCACTCGGGCCCTAGTGACAAGCATTAAGCACAACAACTTGCAACAAAGTCAAATAGCACTAATAGAGATACTAGGCACTATGCCCTAACAATCTTATTCGATTACAAGATAGAACTCATCCAATCCCTACCATCCCCATAGCCTACAGCGAGGGATTACTCACTCATGGATGAGGGAAACATCAATGGTTGATGGAGAGGCGTTGGTGATGACGATGGCGATGATACTTCCCAAATTCCCTGTCCCAGCAGGGTGCCAAAACGGAGTTTCTGGATCCGAATCGCAGCTTCTGGTGGTGGCGGCGGACAGGAACTCTTACTGGAAAAACGTCGAACCCTCCCCCGGTTTTTAGGTTAAGGGGTAACTTATAGGAAAAGAGGGAGCCCGAAGGGGTGCCTGAGGTGGCCGCACTCCTCTAGGCGCGGGCTGGGACCACCCGCGCCTGGTAGGGGTGTGGCCCCCCCAGGCCTGCACTCCGTATTGTATTCTGGCTCTGTGGATCTTCTGGTGAAATAGGATTTTCGGCATATTTTCCGGGATTTTTCCTGATAGTTGATTTTCTGCAAAAAAAACTAGACACCAAGGTAATTCTGCTGTAAACAACGTCAGTCCGTGTTAGTTGTATCAAAATCACACAAGTTTAGAGGAGAAACAATAGCAAAAGTGTTCGGGAAAGTAGATATGTTTTGGACGTATCACCCATCTACCTTTGAAAAGACAATTAATTCAAGAGCAATCTATCGCGCTTACTTGAGCTCCAGTTGACCTAATTTCGTTAAGTTGTCAAGATGCAAAATCTTTGCTAGAAGTTGAACCTGTTGTCAAAATCCCAGTGGTGGTTTGTGATACATTAAATGACCCCTGATGGTTACCTCCAAAAAATTGTAAAACTTTCAACCCAACCTACAATTTACTTGTAGTTCAAAATTGACCTAACTTCGATAAATCGACATGAAGTCATTCAAGTGGACAGAGTTAGCTAGAACAAAGTCTGAGAAGTCATAAAACAAGGGAATCATAAGTACAACATGTTGGTCCACTATATATATATATGTGAGAAAGCTTGGCTTGTGGCATTCATATCCATATTCTTCAGAATTTCCAAAATCTTAGCAAGAACTTGAACCTGTCGTCAAAAATCGATTATTACCTGCAAAAATATTTCAAAAAATTATCAAAGCAACCTAAAATTTACTTCTAGTTCAAATTTGACCTAATTCGAAAAATTGGCATAAAGTCATTCAAGTGGACAGAGTTAGTAGGAAGAAGTTTGAAAGCTCATAAAATTGAACATGGGAATCATAAAAAAACATGTTGGTCCACTTAATATGTGTGGAAGCTTGGTTTGTGCCATTCAGATCCATATTCTTCGGACTTCCTTTACAAAAAAGAACAATCTCATTATCACTCGGGGAACTGAGAATGTCCTTTCTTGATAGTTGGAAAGTCACACCGGCGACATTGTTTTCAGAAGATGCACCCATCTACTTCCGAAAAGATATTTAATCCGAGAGCAACCTATATCCCTTACCTGTATCTCAGGCTTGACCTAATTTCATTAAATCGGCCATACTCATCATAGTACTTCCTTTTTCGAGTGTTTTCAAAATATGGCCAGATTTGACAACTAAGCTTTAAATTTTACCACTTAGTTTTAGGTTAAAATTTTACACAGACAGTGTGAGTACGTTTTAAATCAAGGACCTAAAAAACAGACAAGTACATCGAGGTCCATACATCTCAAACCAAGCACCATAAAATAAAGTAAGGAAAATAGTCGGGTAGGCTCCTTCTCAAAAGAGCATCTCATCCATCCATACTCTTCATACTACTTCCATTTTTATTGTTTTCAAAATATGGACAAAATTGGCGGCATTTATGGACAAGTACAACTTCAGAACAATCTACTTCCACTGATCAAAATAATTACCTCTATTTTCTAGAAGTAATATTGGCGGGATTTATATGAATGGACAAAATTGGCTGCATTTATGGACTAGTACAACATCAGAACAATCTACAAAGTACATTCATATTATGATCATAATATGATCAATGGAATAACATCAAAACACCATCAGATCCTAATACGAACGATTCAAGAGCTTGAAAATAAGCCGGCGGCTTCGATAGGAAATGGTGGAACGCAGTCCGCGCGGCATCGGCCGGCACACTTTTTGGCCGAGAATAAACTTGGACCTTATAGAAGATACAAATAGGGCACAATGATGCCACCCTCACCTCATACTTCTCCAATTCCCACACTGTGGACCTTATGGGGCTAATGGTTAGTACAATCTTCGTGTTGTGTCCGTCAATCTGGCCGATGAACAGCGTGCCCGCCTTCCCGATGTCGATGACATTTATTCTCGGCGAGAATAGTGTAGTCATCGGTTTAGACGGTTCCCATTTTTGATGATGTAGTAGAATCTGGGAACCTCCATCGAGTGGGCAGAATAGAGGTGCGGATGCACCTCAGCTTGGTGGCCGACCCACTTGCATGTCCATGCAGATAAACGGGGGTCGAAGAAGCGGACCATGTGGGTATAGAGTGCGTTGAAGGATACCATTGTCGAGAAGCCATAGTTCGGGCACCTGTAGTAAACTTCTCCGCTGACGACTTGGCGATGTAGCTCCTTGAATCATGCGGCCAGCCGGACGGCACTTTTAGCATCCAGACGCTCAGCGATTTGGTTGACGACGTTGTCGCCGACTTTGCTAAAGCCGCTGCACCACCGACTCTCCCTCGAACCTCTCCAAATTTTGTACAGAACATGCTCCACCGCGTCTAGGATGATTGGGGGAGAGGGTGGATCTATATAGAACTGTTGGAGGTTTTTTTGGGGGAGAGGGGTGGTGTCCTAGAAGGATTGATGCAACGGGTGACATGGCGAGGAAAATGTGTGAACCGCGTGGTGGAGAGGATCCCAAATGCGGCCAGGCGGCATCGGCGAGTAGGGATAAATAGAACGGAGATGGGGAAGATGGAATGGCTCTTCGAGGAAAGAGGTTTTTTCTTTTCTTCTGCTGTACGAAGCGGCTGCATCGAGGACGTCGGTTAGAGTGATAGACTAGCACGCCGATGTGCACTAAATTAACCATGTCACCTCCTGGTGCAGTATAGTCTCGTCATGTCAGTTGACCAGACATGTTATTTATTTTTGGCTTCTATTTGCATACTACTATTAATAGTATACTTAGGCTAGTCTTAGTGGGAGTAACCTGAGTATGTTGAGCCGATTCAACTACTAATGTGCCAGAGTAGGAATCGGTAGCAATTTTGCTGCTATGCGTTGAATCGACCGTGGGTCCCATTTTAAATAAACAACTAGTTATTTTCGATACCTTCCTAGCATTTTCCCCTCACATATCTGCCAAAGGACCCACAAATGCATGCAAATAACTGAACCCCACAAATGCATGCAAATAACTGAACCAAGATGTTGGTTCGCTTTTCTTGTCAGAACTTATCAGCCGATTCCCTACAATGTGTGGAACCGATTCCTCCATCCCTTTGAACCGCTTTAGTACATGGTCTAAGTGACTCAACTTGGAACTACTCTTTTTAACTGATGCGATATAGAGTACGTAATCTAGAAAAAATTGAGGCCATTAAAAATATGAACTGGAGGGAGTAGCTAGTATAAAATGGAAGAAATAAGTATAAATCATCTCACAGTTGTCTCATGGAAGCATGCAAGTCTTGAGTTATACTACTTCGTACTCCATAACTTTAGTCGGCATCCTTGATGCAGCTACACCTGGCAGAAGACAACCGAAGGAGCACGGAAAAACCCCTCGTTCAAAGAGCCATCCCCAACTCCGCCAAGCCACATTTGGATATTCTCGCGCATGCACTTGACACATTTTTATCTCCATATCACCCGCAGCATCGCTCCTTCTAGGCCGCCACCCCTCTTCTCCAAATACGCACAACAGTCATAAATAGATCCGCCCTTGCCCCCAATCCATCTGGACATGATAACTGTGGATTCGAGGCACAACCATCTGAACCACCTCTGGAGGAAGGTCGGCGACGACGTCTTCAACAAAATAGTTATGCGTCCTGGACACTACCAGCGCCGTCCGGCTGGCGGCATGCTCGAAGGAGCTGTACTGCCAAGTCGCCGGCGGAAAAGGTAATACATGACCCCAACAACATCTGCTGGACTTTGGTCTCCTACAAGGACGTCTACGACCACAAGATCGCATGCAACTACCGCCGGTGTGTCTGCATGGAGCCAGGATGCGAGTTCACCGGCGTCAAGAAAGTGTTTGTCGAGTACCTCATATCTGCCCACATGATGACGGTGCCCAGATATAGCCCCAAAAAATGGGACCCAAAAATGTCGGTTCCTGCACCGGGCTCGTGGAGAGCTAGGGTCATCGGCATCAGGAAGGAGGGCAAGTTGTTCGTCGCCCAAATTGACGGGCATAGCACGGACTTTATCTTGTCCTTCAAGCCAGTCGGGTTGGCGGCGTGCTAAACGTCGTGGTATGATTTGAGATTTTGGTCGTTTGTCTTGTTCGCTAGTTTCAATCAGGTTCTAGTAATGAGGTCATCCAAGACAACGATTAGGCTGTAGCTCGCTGACGCCATGCCGGAAGTGCTCACGTCTTATCCGTGGAAGCCGCGGCTTTACTGGCATACTGCCGAACCTGTCATCAGACAAGATTCACCGGTGAGATATCACATACTAATCCTCTTGTGATGATCCTAGTTTGAGTGTATGTAATGTTTGTACTGTTAGATAGATCTCTCCCCGTTCGAGCCTAACGGCCGAACGGAGTCCCTTATCCGCGCCCTGATCGGGGGAGCCCCACCTCATCTGGTGGGTGGGCCCCTGTCGCCAGCGCTATATAAAGAGGTGGGGGGCCGGCAGCACGCCTCACGAGGTTAGCCGTGCCCTAGCCGCCCCACCTACAAGCCAATCCGATCTAAGCCTAGTGCTACGCCGACGGGAAGCACCACCTCCGCCACACTCTTCCCCCCTATCACCCATGGCCAACAACGGCGGCTCCAGCTCCGGCACCAGCTCGGACATCCCCTCTGGCTCGTGCTTGTCGAGCCAGGGCACAGGTAGCTCACTCTCTCTCTCTCCCTCTCTGGTTCTCACCTTAATCGTGCAAAGCTAAAAGTACTACTGATTCTAGTCTAGCCTAGCCGATCCTAAGTAGTATCTATCAATGGTATCAGAGCTTTTGGCGACATCCCTCTAGAGCTGGCTGATGGCTCTTCTCTTTTGCTTAAGGATGTTCTTTTTGTTCCTTCAATTCATAGAAATTTAATAAGTGTGTCGTGCTTGGACAAAGATTCTTATGAGTGTTATTTTGGACATGGCAAATGTGCCATCTGGTTAAAAGATATTTGTGTGGGTGTTGCTACCCTACATGACAAGCTATATTTATTATCTTTGCATGAGAAAGTATTTTATCTGTGTGATGTGAATGAAAAAGTTCCCTTGTCGAACAAAGAACAAAAGAAAAGAAAGCGAACTCTTGACTCATCGAAGTTTTGGCACTGCAGATTAGGCCATATTTCGAGGGGAAGAATAGAAAGCCTCGTTAAAAATGACATTCTTCCTCTGTTAGAGTTCTCAGACATAGAACAATGCATAGATTGCATTAAAGGAAAGTATGTCAAACAAATTAAAAGGGTGCAAACCGAAGCATAGCTACACTAGAAATAATCCACACGGATATTTGTGGACCGTTTCCGTTGAAAAGTGTGGATGGCTATGATTCATTCATAACATTCACGGATGATCACTCCCGGTATGGTTATATTTATCCAATTAAAGAAAGATCTGAAGCATTTGATAAATTTAAAATTTTCAAAGCTGAAGTAGAAAATCAGCATGATAAAAGAATTAAGATAGTTCGGTCCGATCGTGGGGGGGAGTACTACGGTCGGCATACTCCATATGGTCAAGTACCAGGACCCTTTGCAAGGTTCCTGCAAGAAAATGGAATAGTCGCCCAGTATTCTATGCCGGGCGAACCTCAGCAAAACGGAGTAGATGAAAGGCGTAACCGTACCCTTATGGATATGGTGCACAGTATGATGAGCTATTCCACCCTCCCATTGGGATTGTGGATGGAGGCGCTTAAAAACACCATTCACATGCTCAACAGAGTACCAAGTAGTCGGTGCCCAAAACACCATATGAATTGTGGACAGGCAGAGTCCCCTCTCTGCACCACTTGAGGGTCTGGGGGAGCCCAGCTGAGGCAAAAGTTAACAATCCAAACATTGCAAAGTTAGACCCCAAAACAGTATCTTGCCACTTTATTGGCTATCCAGATAAGTCAAAAGGCTATCGTTTCTACTGTCCCGATAGATACACAAAGTTTGTAGAAACAAGACATGCAGTCTTCTTGGAGGACGAATTGATGAGCGGGAGCACGGTAGCTAGGAAAATTGATCTTGAGGAGAAGAGGGTGCATGCACCTAATCCGATGACTCAGGAGCCATTTTTCTCGCTACCTATTGTGCCACCATCTACAACCCCTGAGGTTGTGGTGCTAGCACCTGTTGTGACTCCACACATGACAACAATGGGCGAAAGTTCGGAACCTGTCCATCAGGAGCCACCTAAACCCACTGTTGAGCACGAAAGGGATCTAGAACAGCCTCATACTGTAAATGTGCCTGAACCCGAGGCAAGAAATGAGCAAGAGTCTGATGAACTCAGAAGGTCTAAAAGAGAACGAAGACCAGCCATTTCCAAAGAAATTTACAAAGTCTACAATGTTGCTCATATGGAGGGCGATCCTACCTCATATGAAGAAGCCATGAGTAGCCCTCACTCAGCCAAGTGGGTGGAGGCAATGGAAGATGAAATGAAATCAATGAGTTCCAACAATGTTTGGGACCTAGAGGAAATCCCTAAAGGAGCCAAAATAGTAGGATGCAAATGGGTCTACAAAACAAAGTATGACTCAAATGGGAATGTAGAAAAGTACAAAGCTAGACTCGTGGCAAAAGGCTTTACGCAAAGAGAAGGCGTAGATTACAATGAGACTTTTTCTCCGGTCTCATGTAAGGACTCCTTCAGAATCATCATGGCACTAGTTGCACATTTTGATTTAGAGTTGCATCAAATGGATGTCAAGACGGCATTTCTAAATGGAGATTTAGAAGAAAAATGTTTACATGAAACAACCCAAAGGTTTTTTCATGGAGGGGAAGGAACATATGGGATGCCGCCTAAAGAAATCCATTTATGGGTTAAAGCAAGCCTCTAGGCAGTGGTATTTAAAGTTTAATGATACCATTAAAAGATTTGGTTTCAAGGAAAATGTTGAAGACAGCTGCATTTATGCAAAGTTCAAAAGTGGGAAATATATTTTCCTAATTCTGTACGTGGATGACATTCCGCTTGCTAGCAGTGATGTTAGTCTACTACTAGAGACAAAGAAATTCTTGTCACCAAATTTTGACATGAAAGACCTTGGTGAAGCTTCTTATGTTTTGGGCATAGAAATTCATCGAGATAGAAAGAATGGAGTGTTAGGACTATCGCAGAAAGCGTATTGTGGAAAGATCTTAAAGAAATACAATATGCATGCGAGTAATGCAACACCTGCTCCCATAGTCAAGGGCGATAGTTTTGGGAAATCCCAATGTCCAAAGAATCAATATGAGATCGATCAAATGAAGTCAGTACCATGTGCTTTGGCTGTTGGAAGCTTACAGTATGCACAAGTGTGCACTCGCCCTGACTTAGCGTTTATCACCGGGGTACTCGGTAGATATCAAGAGAATCCAGGCATAGAGCACTGGAAGATGGTAAAGAAAGCTTTGCGTTATGTGAAAGGCACAAAAGGCCTCATGCTAACATATAGAAGATCTGATTCCCTAGAGATAAAAGGGTATTCAGATGCGGATTTTGCGGGAGATAAAGACGACCGAAAGTCCACGACAGGGTATGTCTTTACTCTCGCAGGAGGTGCTATTTCGTGGAGAAGTGCCAAACAGTCGATAGTTGCATCATCTACGATGTATGCAGAATTTGTAGCATGTTATGAGGCCATGGGACAGGCGTTATGGTTAAAGAAATTTTTACCCGACTTGAAAGAAGTTGACTGCATCAGCAGGCCACTAAAGATGTACTGTGACAACGAGCCCGCAGTATTCTATGCTCACAACAACAAGTCGAGTAATGCTACAAAGTCTATAGATATAAAGTATTATGTTGTGAATGACAAAGTCCAGGATCAAACTATAAGACTCGAGCATATAAGGACAAAGGATATGCTTGCAGATCCGATAACGAAAGTCTTACCACCCAATGTGTTCAAGGAACACATAGCCGGCATGGGTTTAACGGGAAGCCTATGATTCCTGGACTACAGAGGCCCAAAAGTAACAGGATTTGTTTCAAAACATGAATGTATATAGTGGTTGTCTGATTCTATCGGCAATTGAGATGAGACGATGAAACATGCTCTATGTATCGTTCTGTAATGAAATAAGTAAAGAACAAAGTTAAAAGTAAAGTCGAGATCAAGGGGGAGAATGTTAGATAGATCTCTCCCCATTCGAGCCCAATGGCCGAACGGAGTCCCTTATCCGCGCCCCGATCGGGGGCGCCCCACCTCATCTGGTGGGTGGGCCCCTGTCGCTAGCGCTATATAAAGAGGTGGGGGGCCGGCAGCACGCCTCACGAGGTTATCCGTGCCCTAGCCGCCCCACCTACAAGCCAATCCGATCTAGGCCTAGCGCTGCGCCGACGAGAAGCACCACCGCCGCCACACT
This sequence comes from Avena sativa, assembly GCA_916181665.1. NCBI lineage: Eukaryota > Viridiplantae > Streptophyta > Magnoliopsida > Poales > Poaceae > Avena > Avena sativa. Next base: position 311,038,158 of record OV702295.1, on the reverse strand, counting down.
CTCCCCCTACCACCCATGGCCAACGACGGCGGCTCCAGCTCCGGCACCAGCTCGAGCATCCCCTCTGGCTCGTGCTTGTCGAGCCAGGGCGCAGGTAGCTCACTCTCTCTCTCTCCCTCTCTGGTTCTCACCTAAATCGTGCAAAGGTAAAAGTACTACTGATTCTAGTCTAGCCTAGCCGATCCTAAGTAGTATCTATCATGTACTAATCCACTAATTTATGTTGGTAGCAGATTTCCTTCGTAATCGGAATTGCGGAAATTAAGGATCCTGAATTTTCTGATTTGTCACATGAATTTTACATGTACGCTGCTGACCTAGAGGACGACAGGCGACAATGAAATGAGAGATGCGTTCCAGGCAGGAAATCAAGCGCGCTGCCCGGGCAGCACTTCACACTGAAGCATTCTCTTTCTTCTACACATATTATGCGACATTTAGTGGTTCCAAATTGCTACTGAATCTTACAAATGCTACTGAATCTGTCAAACTATCATTCATTGCTATTACTAAATTATTTCATAGAGCTAATACTAATGTACTGATACGTGTTTAGATCAAGGGCATTAGATGGCCAGTCTTGCTTTAGTTTTGAAACATGGCCTTGTGACAATCTAGATGACGCTAGGGCATTTTGGGTTGCATATATGTTGGCCACACAGGCATTGATCTAAGAACGAGGTATGCATACAAAAGCAGACTCGGTCGTCTGTTTTGCATGCTCCAATGACGGAGTGCGCGAAGAAAAGTGCAAACTCATCGTGCGCCAAGGTTTTTTTGAGCTCAAACAAGAACTGATTATCTCTCTACTGCTATTGAATTTAACATGGTTGCTAATTACATATACGGACACTTTGGTATGAAACCTGGTCATATGGCTGCTAATTATTTGATGTACTGAACTTGTTCTACATATGTTTGCACTTGTCGAATTAAGCTTAATCCAATTTAGACAGGGAAAACAATGTCTAGGATTACAATCCAACAGGAAAATATCATCATGTCTCATACATTTTGAAATGATAAAAACAAAAAAAATCAATATTCTTCATCTCACTGCATAATTTGAAACAATAGTCTAATCATCGTCACCATCACCGCTTTCAGCACCGTTCTAGATCCACATGTTCTGACTAGGCTGGATCTTCTTCCTCTTGCCATTCATCATACATTTCCTGAGATTCATCAGGTAGAACCAGTTTATTTTTGTCTTTGTCCACTACACTAACCTCGACAGTGAAATCTACTTGTCCATCATGCATAGACCTGCCTCTGGCAATCAAATTTCCATCAACGTCAGCCAGTTCAGTTACCAAACAAACAGTGGGATCAACTTGGTGGGAAACATCAATGGTGACTGGCTCGTCATAGTCATTCATATTTCTGACCTTTTTTTGATGCGCCTGCAACTCAGCTGCGGCTAAGTTTCGTGGCGCAATGTCATACTCAGTCCTCTTTCCATAGAACTGCAATTTTTTGAGTTTTTTAGGAATTTTTGGCCTTCAGGAAGAAAAACCCATGGCCAAGGTAACTGGTCTTATTTTGCTGCCTCAATGTGACCTGTTTTGACTCACAGTGAACACATGCGTTGTAACCTCCTGTCACTCTTCCTGATAGAGTGGCAAGAGCTGGAAAATCATGGGTGCAGAACAGCACAACAGCATGCAGAGGGAACTTGGCATCTTCAGGTTTGCTTGCAAGGATATCAGGAGTCATGACACCCTTCCATAGTTTCTGCAATTCTCGTATAAGAGGCTGCATGAACAGATCAAAATCCATCCTAGGTGATTTGGGACCTGGGATGAGTAAAGTCAGCAAGCAGTCTGACTGATCCATGTATGCCCAGGGAGGCAGGTTGTAAATTGTAGCAAGCACTGTCCACATGCTGTACGAGTTACTCATGTTGCGAAATGGTTTAAATCCATCTGTAGCTAGGACAAGCCTCAGGTTCCTTGGATGCGCAGGAAATCCTGGATGAACCTTGTCAAAGTTCTTACATTCATCACCATCAGCTGGATGTCTCAGTAAGTAATCGCCTGGCTTGAGAATCTCTTTATGCCATCTTGTTTCCTTAGATGTTTATTCTGACTGAAACAGCCTTTACAATCTATCTATAATTGAAAAATATCTCAGAACCTTACAAGGATATTTCTTATTTTTATCACCATTTTTCCATCTTGATTCATTACATACTAGGAATTCATCGAGGTTTTCATAATCCTACCAGAACAGTACAAGGTTATTTGGACAAAATGGATCTTCTCATATGATTGTCCGAGTATCTTGATGTACTGTTTCATCGCATAAAAGTATTTTGGTTGTCCTTCCCTAGGGATTGACTCGATGTACACATTAATCATTGAATCGAAAGCTTTGTGGGTAACCTTGCTGAACGACTTTTCCTTTAGTAATTTCATTACCTATTCGAATCTTGACATACCAGAACTAGGGTCCACTAAACACTTGGCATCTTCTATCAGCTTAGAGAAAAGTGTTCTTTTAAGAGAAGGGCTGCCCTTTTTGCTTGCAGTGGGGTACAGGTCCCTTAACAAACCAGAAAGGTCCTCATCCTCGATCTCATGAGATTCAAGCAGATTAGAATCAGCTAGCGGATCAAGAACAGGTTGATCATATGGTTCACCATGTTTAGTCCAACTAATATATGTGCATTGCATATCATTACTGAATATATGCTCTGCAACTGTGCTCTGACTCAGCTTTTTATAATGGAGGCATTGTTGGCATGGGCACAACACATCCGAGTCACTGTTATGCTGTCTAACAAACTTCATGAAGTCATTAACACCTTCCCAATATGAAGGTGTTACTTTTTGTCTGTTCAATATCCAATATCTATCCATTTGTTGAGGATATAGATGGTCAGAATCTTTCAAATATTTTAGGGAACAGGTAGATTACAGATCTAATTAAGCAAAGATATCTGAGCAAATTGATGGAATATAGAACTATAAATGCCACGTAATTTTAGCCTATTTCAGAAATTAGGTGCAGAACTATGGTACATAGTAGAGAGAACAGATCGATCGATCACAATAAAATGCCAACCAATTCGAACAAATAGATCAAGTGCAAAACAATGTCAAATAAATAGATCAAGTATGAAACCACTTCTAGGGAACGATTCGAGCAAACTAAAGAAATTATAAGCATACTGTGGGGATCGACCAGCTGACTGCCGCCCTGTGTGCGTCTCGAGAAGAAAGCCACCAGCCTGTGTGCTGGTAGACGGAGGGTGAATGTTTTGGAGCACAGCCTGTGGTTTTCACGGCTGGTGCGTCTCCAGAAGAATGGCGCAAAGACATAGTAGCTAGCTGCTAGAGTGAATGCGCGAGTAGGAAAGTTTTGGTGCGCGCGGGCTATGTGTCCTGGTTGTCAACAGTTTTCACGCAAAATATCTACCAATTTTTTCGCCCTTGTTTTTTCTTCCTTGTTGACGTCTAGAATTTTTATTACTAAGCGCATGAAATTAGCCTATGAGGTCCAAACATAGCCAAAAAACTTGCTAATTCAGCCTTTTCATGGTCTTGTGGCTGCCAATCATAGCCCATACTTTTTAGGAGTGAGCCCATTGAATATTTCCCATGACGATAAAAAAACACCGCCTACCTATTTTTTGTGTAAAAACTATTACATTATGTAGCAGTTTTTAGTTTAGCTTCCAGGAGCGCCGCTTTATTATTTGAAAGGAGATAAACATTGTCAAATAAAGTCTTTTAAACTTATAGAAGGAACCGTTTAACGTTTCTTTTCTATTAATTGTTCCTTTCACAATGGCAAGCTAAGCCGTTTAACGTTTTAGACATCTAGAGTTCGAATCCTAGGCAAATGTTTTCCTTGCGGTCATCTTTTTGTACTCTGAGACTGACATCTGGGACCTAGGTAAATTACTGCTGCGTCTAGCAATGTTGCCAAGGTAAGAACAGGGGACTCGATGCAAAAAAATAGTCCAACACATACACGTTTCTTTCAAATAGAGGCTGACACCTGGGACCCAGCATAGACACGTTCCCTGCACAAAGGAGGCTGACATCTGGGACCCAGCAATGGACCAAGGTCAAAACAGTGGCCGTGGCAATTTCTGTTATTATATATTAATGCTGACATGTGGGACCCAGCAATGGAGTATAGATTAACTTTTTTGAAAACAAGACTGATACCTGGGACCCAGATAAACTGTTGTTGCATCTAGAAATGTTGCCAAGATCAGAACGGTGGACTCGACCTAAAAAAACAGTCCAACATAATACAAATATTTCTTTCAAATGGAGGCTGACATCTGGGACCCAGCCTACACACGTGTCCTGCACAGAGGAGGACGACATCTGAGACGCAGCAACGGACCAAGGTCAGAACAACCGCCCGAAAAATTCCATCATACTAGCACGTTTCATTTACAGAGAGGCTGACATGTGGGCCCACCATTTACAGAGAGGTTGACATCTGCATCAAGCAACTTTGCCTGTTCGAATAAGGGAGGCGCGAGCGAGGAAAAAGTCCAACATGCAGACGTTTCTTCAAATGAGATGCTGACATGTGGGACCAAGCTGTGTGACCAAACGTCAGATTGGCCGAGCAACGCTATCAAGTTAACACGGAGGTGCGACCGAGGAACAGGGTAGTTCTAGAGAAGAAAAAAATTTAATTAAATACACACGATTCTTATAATGTGAGGCTGGCATATGAGACCCACCAGCCTGAATAAACGGTTGATGCAGCAAGTAACGCTATCAAGTTAACACGGAGGCAAGACCGAGGGCAAAAATTCCATCATACACATGTTTCTTCTAATGAGAGTATGACATGTGCGCCCAGCTGCGTGAATAAACGGTTAGCAGCGCAATCAAGTTCAGAACAGGGTAGCAGGAGCGAAGGAAAAATTCCATAATACACACGATTCTTATAATGAGAGGCTAGCATGTGGGACCCAGCATCACGATTAACGACCGAAAGATCGAGCAACATTATCAAGTTCAAATTAGGGAGGCACGAGCCAAGGAAAAAATCATCATGCAAACGTTTCTTCTGATGAGAGGATGACATGTGGGGCCTAACTGCGTGATTAAACTATAGATGCATCTAGAAGCGCTATCAAGTTCAAAACAAGTTAGCGGGAGTGAAGGAAAAAATTCCATCATACACACGATTCTTGTACTAAGAGGCTGTCATGTGGGACCCAGCGTCGTGATTAATGACAAATAGATCGAGCAACGTTATCGAGTTCATATCAGGGAGGCATGAGCCAAGGAAAAAAATCCATCATGCACACATTTCTTCTAGTGTGAGGATGACACGTGGGACCCAGCAGCCTGATTAAACGGCAGATGCATCAAGCGACGCTATCAAGTTTGGAACAGGGAAGGAAAAAAAATTCATCATACACACGATTCCCCTAATGTGATGCGGACATGTAGGACCCAACAGCCTGAATAAACGTAAGAGGTTTCAAACAAAGTTATCGAGTTCAAATCAGGGAGGCGCGACCAAAAAGTTTGGTCCGGTATAGTCACTGACGTCCGAGACCCACACGCAAAAAAATACTTCCTCGAGTCAACAACTTGCGAGGAAGGGGAAATCTTACTTCTGGCACGCGCCCTTGATCTTCCTCCATGTTTCTAGTGGTTTCGTCATAGTAGAGGGGCGCGAAACTGGAAAAAAAAAGTTTTTCATCTGCCACGGTCGAGCCAAGATTTTCGTCGCGGAAGAGGCGCCTTCTACGACGACAGACGGGCCCAGTCATTGCGGAAGGAAACATTTCTTGTAGTGATCTCTGGTTACTTCTAGTATCCAGGCATCTGACAAGGGTGAACCCGTCAAGGGTAATGATCCCATGGTAATGTCTCCAGGGAAGCTGGATAAAATCACTGGCTCTACTACATCTGGCCTGTAGCGGAAGAAGAATGAAGAGATTCTCATGTTGGCGCAATCCAGCCTTGAGAAGCAAGTCCTCACTCCAGAAGCAGCGAGCTAGGAGACGGAGGATGTCAATTTGGAGAGCCTCCTAGACCAAATCTTGATCTAGGACCAATAAATCGAAACTGAAGAGCTCCCAGCGACAACTGCACTCCTCTATCCCTTGCCGAGAAAGTTTTCCACAATACGAAACACGGATTTGAGAAGATGCACCTAGAGCATATTGTAAGTTTTCTAATTTATTGTTTGTAGTATTTTATTGTCATATCCTATAGACCCCAAGCATAAAGTCGGATAAAGATCATAGCATAAGATCCGAGTTGATGCTTATAGGATGCAAAAGAACGATATAGTGTAGGCCCCAAGGCTCGTGTTTGATTTTGACTTAGTTAAAGTTGCAGCCCAAGTCTTAGCAGCCATCTAATGGTATTTCGTCTTTAACTTACAGAAATTTACATCTTACAACCAGGATTTTCTCAAGAACATTTGCAACAAGCGCAGAGATATCAAAGCTTTGCTTCTTGAGAACTTCAAGCTACAGGTTGAGAAGGATGAGGTAGAAGGTAAACATTTCCGGCTCTCAACCACTACTGTTTTTCCTTCGATCGAATGTTATTTTGACTAATATCTTTTCCCTTTGCAGAATTTCTAAAACAATCTAGCAAGATGGTGGAGGAGGCCGAGAACTTCAAATTCTTCCAAATGGAGAATGCTGAACTTCAGGATGAGCTAAAGAAGCTTAAAAATGAGCACGAGAAATCTGTGAATGCCATCCTGGAGTCAAGCAATATCGAGACTGAGAGGCTCGAGAAATTGGTGGCCCTCCGGGGTAAACAACTTAAAGATTTGAGGAAGAATTTCTACAGTAAGAAGGATCTTGCCTAGGCCATAGAAGAAGAACTGAAGAGTCTCTGACAGGAGCATTCTCAGTGGAACCACTGCGTGCTAGATAATATTTTTGACTTCAGTCTTCCTTTGATTTCCGATGTTTCTTTTGTCAGTTTTTTATTTTTGGTTCTTTCCCAGATCCTCTGCATTTTTCTGACTCTTCTACCTCTGAACCTCGCCTCGAGCGCATTAAATTAGTCGAAGATGTTCTTTTCTACTTCCGCCAGACTCTTGAGGAGGCTGGTGAGTCGGTTAGACTTTCCGACCTAACCAACTTGCCATTGCTTGAGAAGAGGGACGGAGCAAAGGAGATTCCGAATCTCATTGAGGACTGGAAGATTTCCTATGCTCGGACCGCTGCACAGACTGCCTTTACCATGGTGATGACCCACCATAGCGATATGCAAATATGGCATATCACTAAGGGCATCGCCAACGAGGATAATGAGGGCCAGCCACAAGACATCAAGGCTATCCAAGAGTCTTGTGCTGGTTATGCTTGTTTCGTGGCGGAGATGACGAACTACATGACGCCATTCTTCTAGTCTGTCGATGTGCCTCCTTATCCCCAGGAGCCGGAAGATAATCTCATTGAACATGAAGAAACTTCCGAGTCTCCGGATCAAGGTGGCGATGATGTCAACTCCGGCGCTCCAAGGTCTCCACCGCCATAGCCTGAATCTATAGCATAAAATATTTGATGCACTATTCTAAACTTTTCATTTGGTCTATAATGATGGGAACTATATTTTGTGTTTTGAATGTGCTGGTATGTAAGAACTTATGCTTTACTACTTAGCACTTTTTGTATATATTTAATGTGTGTGCTCGAAAATTTCTTAAGCACTTTATGTTTACACTTTTCGTTTTATCTAGCTCTCTACCTCATCCCTTTCATGAGCCGTCCAACCTTTAGCACGGGAACTTTGTTGGGTCAACGGAGTGCAATTTCTAAACCAGTTTAAACTTGGAAACAAAGTCGGCTTCCAGTACCAACAATTTATTCCTCGGAAAATGCCGGCGTCTAAGCAATCAGAAAAAAATCCAAAGCATAAACATAAAATGAGATTTACACCCTAAGGTAAATTTTTTATAGATATTCAAAAATCATAACCAGAACGAACATGAGCATAAAGTACTTTCAAGCATCTTGGGATTTTTGAAATTGACATGCTCTTTTGGAAATAGGATGGTTAAAAACTTCTTAGTAAAAAATATATGAGGAAACCAATACTTTATTTCTCTTTGAACATGTAAATATATGATTACAAGGAAATATAACTAAGAATAGACGTAGCTGTGCAATATTCCAGGGATGGTCTAATTTATCCGGGTCTGTGCTACCACCAGGTCTCTTCCTCTTCTGAGTGTTAAGTCTTTCCTTGATTGGTCTGGTATCAGTTAAATAATATGACCCGTTATGCAGAACACAGCTGATCACAAAAGGTCCTTCCCAAATCGAGGAAAGTTTGTGATTTCTTTTTTTGCACGAGTCGGAGAACCAAATCACCCTTTCTGAAAGAACGATTCTGGACACTTTGACTATGATACTTGCGAAACTTCTACTGATAGGATGTAGATCTCTGCTCATCAACGATGCGAACTTCTTTGACTATGTCGAGATACTTCTGCATCTTCTTTGATATACGCTTTGACTCTAGGAGCCTGATGGATTAAATCACTTGAAAGAACTCCCTCTGCACCATAGACCAAGAAGAAAGGAGTATATCCGATTGACCTGTTAGGAGTTGTACGTAAGCTCCATATCACAGAAGGTAGTTCTTCCACTCAATCCCCCGCGGCATGACGAATGTGTGCCTTGAGACAAGGTCAGAGTCCCCACTCGCCTTCGCTTTCGTGGATTTGGCTCTAGGATTTGGCTGTGGCATGGTGAACGCATTCGCCTTCGTGGATTTCTCGTAAGATTTCCGCTCCTTCTTCTGGAGAAATACAACGCTTGAAAACCCCAGAAACACTTCGCTTATAGAGCTCACCATTAATTATCATATAGGATTTTTCTCGTCGGACGATCTGCCAGCCTAGAACTTTGTCTTCGGGTAATTTTCCGACTATTAGGAAATCCAGATAGGGTGTTGTCCAGCTGGAAATTATAGCCAGAACTTCTACTAAAGGTAAGTAGGATTTCGTCGGATAGTCCTCATCAACTCCTGTGATAGAGGGTACTCTTAGGTGCTCTATAAAAGCACCATCCAGGACTTGTTTTCGCGCAGAGCCTATTCTTGATAGAGCATCTGCTTCCTCATTTTCTTCTTGAGGGATGTGTTGAACCTCAAAACCCTCAAACAATTTAGATAATTCATCCACAACAGCTTTTTAAGCTGCCATGTGCTTGTTTGCATTGTAGATATCGGACTTGCTGGGCAACTAAATCCGAGTCTCCGTAACACATGAGTCAAGTTACGCCAATGTTTTTGGCCATGCGTATTCCATGTAACAGTGCTTCATACTCGGCAATATTATTGGTTTCCATAAAGTGTATCTGTAGCACATATAATAGATTATCACCTTGGGGTGACTTGAGCACCACACCAGCCCCCGAGCCTCTTCGTGCTTTTGATCCATCAAATGAAGGGTCGAAAATTTCGAGTCTGGAGGACTTGTGTTTTCTATAGTCTCTGTCCAGTCAACGATGAAATCAGCGAGTATTTTGGATTTGATTGCTATTCGTGGCTTGTACTCGATGTGTAAAGCTACAAGCTCTATTCCCCACTTTGTGACACGTCCTATGGCATCGCGATTGTTGATAATATCTCGTAGGGGAGGAGTACTCACCACTGTGATCTTGTGCTCTTGAAAATAGTCTCGTAGCTTTTTTGCAGCAAAGAATACTCCATAGGCTAGATTTTGGTAATGTGGATATATTTTCTTCGACTCTGTGAGGACCTCGCTTAGGTAATAAGTTGGACGTTGCACCTTTTGCTCATGATTTTCTTCCTCGCTCTCCACTGATGTTACCACACTTACAACCTAGTTAGTCGCTGCGATGTAAAGTAACATAGACTCTTGTGGCTCTAGTTCTGCGAGAATTGGTGGATTTGAAAGTAAATCTTTCAAAACTTTGTAGAGCAATGTCGGCTTCCTTGGTCTAGACAAAATTGTCGGTTTTGTTCAAGAGCTTGTATAAAGGCGCGGCTCTTTCTTCGAGTCAGCTGACGAACTGGCTCACTGCTGCGATGCAACCGGTGAGACGTTGCACGTCCTTCAGGCGAGTCGGCCTAGTAATTTTAAGTATAGCCTTCATTTTGTCCCGGTTCACCTCTATGCCTCTTTCAGACATGATGAAACCTAACAATTTTTAGGATAGGATTCCAAAGAAGAACTTCTTCGGATTTAGCATTATGTTGAATTTTTGTAGGCTCGCCAATGTTTCTTCTAAGTCAGAAATAAGAAGTTTCCTTCTTTTTGGACATCACTACTATATCATCAATGTATACATGGACGTTGCATCCGATTTGCTTGTTAAGGCAATGCTGCATGGTGCATTGCTATGTAGCTCCTATATTCTTTAAGACAAAAGGCATAGTTTTGTAGCAGAAGGATCCAAAAGGTGTGACGAAAGACATCTTGAGTTGATCTGATTCTTTCATCGGTATTTGGTGATATTCAAAATATGCGTCGAGAAAACAGAGTAATTCCGACCCTGCCATGGAATTGATAACTTGATCGCTTCTTGGCAAAGGGAACGGATCTTTAGGACAGGCCTTATTCAAGGCAGTATAATCAATGAACATCCTTAAATTAATAGTTTCCTTTTTAGGGACGAGTACATGATTTTCCACCCATTCAGCATGGATGACCTCTGCGATAAATTTGGCTAATTCTAGTCGGGCTAATTCCTTAGCTATAGCTTTGCGCTTTTCATCACCAAACCGTCGTAAGGACTGTTTGACGGGTTTAGCGTTAGGGTACACATTAAGAAAGTGCTCGGCAATTCCCTAGGTACTCCGGTCATGTCAGAAGGTTTCCATGCGAAGATATCTTTGTTGGCTTTGAGGAACTCGATGAGCACACTTTCCTATGCGAGGTATAAGTGTTCCCCTATGTTTGTCGACTTGGAGGGATCATCTTCCTTCAGCGACATTTTCTTCATAGCAGGCATCTCAGACGGATCAATGCTCTTCTTGATCTCCTAGTACTTGTAACATCCCAAAATCCATGAATTACAAAAGCATGCATTGCATTCATGTATTCATAACATTCTTGACTTGCAAAAAAAAATTCAAATCAAAACTCCAAATAAAACCAATTCTATGCCTATTATTCTTATATCAATAAGGCATGGTTTTTTCAAATGATCAAAGTGTAGTTGATTAAACAGTAGTGTTTTATACACAAATAAGTGAAAGGTTCACACTACAAAAATCTAGAGAAAATTTGAAATCAAACTCAATTGAATTTGGTTTGAAAATGGTTCCTGAAAAATCAAATAGAAAAAGAAAAGGAGAAAAGAAAAAGAAAAACACTGCGCTACCTATTCGGCCTAGTGCCAGAAATGGCCCAACAGCCCACCCGGGCCATTCCCCCTCCCTCTCTCTCTCACGCGCACTAGCCCTACCCCGCTGTCACTGCCCAGTGGCCCCGCGCCAGCTCGACACCTTCTTCCCGAAATCCCGCGCCAGACCCCGTCGCCGCTGCCATTCGCTGCTGTTGATGGCGCGGCTTAATTTCCATTGATACGGCAAGTAATTCTCTCGCCCTCCTCTGCCTACTTAAACCCCTCCCCGCCGCGAGCATTTCCCCTCACTCGCCACCCCCTTTCCGCCACGACGCTGCTCGTATTTCAACTCAAAACCTCGCTGCTCGACGAACTCCGACGAGGTATTCCGGTGAGCACCGCCCGCCCCGTGCCCTCTGATTCTTACTACCCTGCATCCCTTGCTCGTGTGCTTCTTCTCATACCTTTATTTTTGTCTGATCGTGACCCAGAGCGTCGGCTTCGTCAAACACCGCGAGCACTCGACGCTGCCCTCGTCTCCAGAGAGCAATTCTGGTAAGACGCGACCATGCCTTGGCTTATGGTTCACACCATCTCGTTCGCCTGACCCTTGTGCATACGCTGATGCCTCTGGTTTGTGCTAGGGTGACCCTGGTCGTCGCCTTCGTCGCCGCCCGCACGAGTCTGACGCTGCCCGCAACTCCGACGAGCTCCAGCCGCCGCAGCAGCACGCCCCTGTCCAAGCCGAAGCCACGTTGAGCTTCCTTGCGACCTTGGGACATTGGTAATCCACCGCACAGCCCCTAGCCTCCTTTGTACTCACCGGAACAGCACCGCCAGTAGCTCCATCGTCGCAGTAGCCACGCGCGCCGCCAAACTTTGGTCGTGTGTGTCGTAGCCGTTAGATCTAGATCTAATGGATCTGATTAGATCACTTAGCGAAGGGGTAAGCTTAGATCTGAGCCACGGGATCTAACTTAAATACTACGGCCCACGTTGGCCGATCCGTGCGAAACAGTATGGGCCAATCAGATACATCCACGTGTCTGAGATTTACATTTAAAATCTGTTTTTGAATCTATTAGAGATTTAAATTTGTATAATTCATAAATTTTGTTATGATTGTCCAAAAAAATGCAAATAATATGTCATTGGATTCAGAAAAATAAATCCTACACTATTGTGGTCTTAAAAATTGATTTGTTTGCAGAATCAATTATAGGCTTATTTTGGCCATATAAATTATTTGGAAAATGAGTTTAAAGCAAATTTAAGTTTATTTAAACTGTAAATAGATGGTTTTGTGTTCAATACTATTTGACTTGACTTGTTTAGTATAGAAAAATCATTTCATTGTATTTGCATGCATTCATAATATTTTTTTTCTTGAATATTGGAATGTGAATTTGGTGCTATTATTTTATGTGTAGATTTTGGTGCTAGTGGTGATTGTGATTGTGAAGATTGTTTCTACTCCCCCAACTACCAAGGCAAGTGGTGCTTCATGTAATTGTCCTATTATTTTTGACTATGAACTAGTGATATTTTTTAATAGGGCTTGCATGAAAAGTTTTGCTAAGTATCTATATGCTATGCTTGGGAAATCCTAGTAGTTGTAATCTTAGTATAATTTTATCTAAGTTAAGATACTTGCCATGTTAACATGCTTAGCCTAGATAGTAGCAAACAAGGGTGGAATATACTCATGCGATAGAAATATTGCTAAGTCTTTTGACTTGTGTTTTTGCTTAATAAAACAACTAAGTAAATGAATCACCTGGGTGGAATGGTATGATGGTTTATGTTGAGTGGTTACACAAGGCCCATGTATATGGTTTACCTTGTGTATCTCACTTGTGGAAATCCACCCAGGAACAAAGGGATTTGAGATACTTAGTGTTTAGAAGATTCCAGTGCAACCACATGGCATGTGGGCTCTGCCTTGATCATATAGGTTGCAATAACTTAGCCAGATGGACAGTTGGTGGTAGGGTGATAGGATGGAACACGTCCATGGTGGTCTAAGGGAAGGCTTCTGAAAGGTCTCGTCTCGATGCATGTCGAGTCTTGTGGGGAAAGTGCACCACCTCTCGAGAGGGTAAAACCTAAGTACTTAGCCGTGTCCCCGGAAATGGATAATTTGAGCATCAAGACATTGAAGCTATAAAGGATCTCCTCATCCCAATTTCTAAGTTAAAAACTTCTGGTTGAACAAGCGTAAAGGTTCACCAATGTATATTGGTGGTTACTTGGGAGTTTTTGTTAAACAAAAATTTAGTGTTTTTAACTGATAGGAAAAACCTATTTTGAGCAAAGCAAGCCTAAGCTACACTTATCCAAATTCATATAGATGTTAGATACTACTATTCTACTATGGTATCACTTGCCAATACAATTCCAAATGTATTGACCCCCTGTGGTTGTAACTTATGATGTTGCAGGTTACTCTAATGAGGATTAGGGTTATGAGTCTACACTCAACATGCTTGCCTGTGGCACATGAAGATGAAGACTTTAACTTATTTACTTATGTTATGGACTCTTGTACTAGACTTTGTCTATGGAGTTGTAAAAGACTATGTTATGTCTGGAATGACGATGTAATAAAGACCTTTGTATCTGTGTACTTCATCTTAAACTGTGGATGCTAGCATTTGATCCAGGGACTAGCATTGCAATAACAGGGACCTTTACCTTTATAAAGGTGGGGTATTACAGTACTCCTGGGCGTGCAGCATGGCTTCAGCAAAGGCAACAGATCCTTCCTCGCAATCTCATGATTTCTTCGAGTTTCCCCAGATGGTGATGATGTCGTTGGGACCTGGTAACTTCATCATATTGTATATGTAGCAGGGATGAGCCATGAACGCCCAGTAAGCTGGACATCCAAAGATGTCATGGTAAGCACTTTTGAACGATACCACCTCGAAGAAGAGTGGCTCGGTGTGGTAGTTGTCTGAAGTTCTGAATGTTACTTCCAGTGTGATCTTACCTAGAGAATCTGCCTGTCGTCCTGGTACAATGCCATGAAACATCACATTGTTGTGGTTTAATTGGCTTTCATGAATCTTCATGCGGTGGAGCGTTACAATGTAGAGGATGTTGATGCTACTGCCACCATCCATGAGAGTTTTAGAGAAATCATAGCCATCCATAGGAGGATTGATTACCAGAGGGTAATTTCCCCGACGATGTGTTTTCTTTGGGTGATCGCTTCGGTCAAAAGTGATCATTACATCCGACCAGTCCAGAAACTGGGGGACAGACGGAACCATGGCATTGAGCTCATGGAGAACCGCCTTTCTGACCTTAACCAACTGAGTTCCAAGGTAGCAGACATAATTGTCTTTCTTTGTGGGATAATCCTTCTTTCCATCCGATTTGGGTTGTGCGGCATCCGCTTCTTCCATGTCGGAATCTTCCTTGGCCTCCTTGCCCTTCTCGGATTTTTTTCCTTTGTGTCGCTTGCCCCTGTAGCCAGTGGATTCGTCTCATCACTGAAACGACACTCAGCTTTGGTATGGGTAGAACCTCCATTCCCATCCAGGTGATGTAAATAGGGGTTGTTGGCAATGTCGGACTAGGAGTACGATTTTTCGGGCTACTTCTCTCCTCTACCCTAGACTCGGGAAGTTTCGTGGACTTGTCCCTGGCCACCTCCACGCCCTCCTTGTCTTCCGGATCCGAATATTGAGTTGACAGCTGCGTTGTCCGGAACCGGTTTATCTTTCGAGGTATTCTTGCGCTTCTGAGTTTGTTGCTTCTGCTGCTTGGCCGCATGTTGATTGGCCAGAATATTCAGCAGTCCATCTGAATCGTCATCGCCATCGGAATATTTGCCTACCGTTTCTATCATTTCTCCCGAGTTCGTGACATGGTCACGCTTAATTCTATGACGCAATAATCTGGCAGGGAGTCCTTCAATGAAAGCTTCAATCTCGGTTTTCTCGTTTACTCCTTCACAGGAGTTCTTCATGTTGATCCAGCATCCGAGGTAATCTTGGCAGGTTTCTCCGAGTCTTTGAGTGCAACACTGCAAAACTCTGACTGTGCAGGGCCTCCTATATGTTCCCTTGAAGTTTGAAAAGAACGCACTTTGCATATCATACCAGTTGTGAATCGAGTTCTCTGGCAGTTCATTGAGCCACGAACGAGCCATCTTCCACAACATAAGTGGGAGATATCGTACTGTGACCAAGCTGTTTCCTCCTTTGGCCATTTAGCAGGCCTAGAAGAAATCCTGAAGCCAAGTATCTGGCCGAACCGCACCATCATAGGGTTTAATGTGTTTAGCAATGCCGAAGTCAACCGAAAACTTTGTTTGACGTATACGTGGGCCAAAGCATTTGGGTCCCACATACCCGTCTTCTTCCTCATACCGACATGCTGCCATATTGGATTCAATGCAGTGGCGATCATCGTTGGGCGAGACAGACCTACTCCTTGGAGGCTCGCGGCTACTTCGTGGTGGCGGAGTCGGATTCCTGGTTCTTCTTCCACCATCTCTGCATCGGCTCCTGTGGCTCACATGGCTGCGATGAGATCCTTCATGGTCACTACTGGGCGGTGATGGTTGCTCTGGTGGGTTATTTCGTCGGGATTTGTCCCTACTTGAGTCAGGGCAATCCGGGTCGTTTCTTCGTCTAGCGTTGTCATTACGACGAGGATCCGTCTGACGGCTAGGGGTGGCATCCTTAGCCGGTCCTATTCTCGTTGGTAGCGCACCTCCGGGTCTTCCCTGTGGCAATTATTCTGTCGACGATGGGTTTGTTGAGGTACTAATGCCCTGACGATATCTTGAGACACCACCGGAATAACTCCCGGCCAGTCTCATGCGGCCCTGTGAGGATGACTGTTTGATCTAGTCCTTCAATTTTCTTGCTCCTAGGTACGATGACGTTGGTTCGTATCCCTGCGGGGTCTTTCATCTGCGTTTTTATCGATGTTAGTGTGGCAAAATTCCGACTTTGAAGCCAGCTTGCCACTAAATGATGCAGCTATCTTCTGCTATTGTAATCCTTTGTCCAGCAATGCTACGCAATGCGGCACCTGTTCTGGAGAGGGATTATTGGCGAGGATGGCTCAAGCGGCAGTAGCGTTCTCAACTGGCATGCTATAGACTCGGATCTTCTCTCCAGGTTTACCGTCAAATAGATCTCTGTGGATATCCGGGTTCCTATTAACAAGAACCGGACCACCTCTTGTCTTGTTTGGTAGTCGCTTGAATTCTGCTAGAACTGGGCATGATTGTTGTATATCTGTTGTCTAAGCTCGACGATGTGCGCAGCTACTTTGAGCAAAAACAAGCGATGCTTTTCCAGGTCCTCAGCCCTTTTCTCCAGCTGTTCCGGAGTGATATCCGAAGCAGTTGGTATTGGTATCATGAGTGCATCTCCGTAGATTTCACGTGCACGCTTGGTGACAACGTGTCCATCCACAGGAGGGTCGGTCGGTGTGGGATTAGCCGGATCTCCATCCTAGTTCTCCATCATGATGTCTTCATCAACTTCTTCCTCGTTGGCTTCCTCTATCGGCTCTGCTGATGTCAGGTTCTTATTCTTCTTCTTATTTGACCGCCCAGTAGCCTTAACGTGTGTACCGGTGGCAAAGACAAATTTTGGTCCGGTACCGGGAGATAAACTTCCATCGATACTTTTAGTCATGGTTGGCTTCTGGACCTCGGATGAATCTCCGGTGTCCATGTCATATTGCGAGGTGTAGTCTTCGTCCATGCTATCATACGTACTCGGAGGGGTCTCTGGCTCACCTTGCGTTGGCTTGGAGGTGTATTCTTCTTCGTACGCTGCCATCTCCTTCTCGAAGTCTTGGAGTTCCTGCCACGTCAGTGATTCCTAAGGGGAAGTAGGTAAGTCAGTATTTTCTCCAATTGCATCAAGAACCGAGTCGTTACAGGCTCCAGCATCTACAAAGTCGGATCCAGAGCCAACTAGCGCACGAAGCAATGCTTTATTTTCTTCATGGACTCAAGGAAGTAGTACAGTTGGGTTTTCTCCTCTTCCATCTCAAAGCTCTATTTGATCTCAGTGATTTCTTTGTAGTCGATGTAGGGGCGCTTCATCATATGATTTATCATGTGCCTCAAGAGTGTTTCTTCTACTCTAGCATCGGTGGAACCGGATCCGAAGCGAATATACTCCTCATCTATGTACCCGATCTCAACTGGGAGATCAGATCCGAATTTTTCTACCACCACTTCTCCCACTACAGGAGCAGGCTGGGTGGGTTCAGGTTCTTCTAGGATCGTGAACTCTTTCGCCTCTGCAGAAAGAGAAGATCCGGATTTTTCTTCCACCATGGTCATCACCTCAAGGGTGGATTGGGCGAGATCAGCGAAACCGAGGTACATATCAATCTTGCCAATAGGCATGCTTGTGTAGGTCGTCATGGGCTCCTTAGCCGGAATCCAGGTCTCGTCGAGGAGAACAAGAGGGATGTCACTAGCGTAAACCACGTGACCGATGGCGATTGATTCACTGATTCCTGCATGCGCAGATTCCGCCCGGGACAAACCTCCGAAGGTCACCTGCCCCACGGTGGGCGCCAACTATCATCGGATTATTGACAAGTACGCCATAGGGGGTCCTGAAGGCATTAAGAATATGGGGTGTGAGTCGTACGGTTTTCTGGGAGCGGTGAGCAAAAGTTTACCCAGGTTCAAATCCGACTGCAATGATCGGATCCTACTCCTGCTAGCAACCTAGTAATATATTTGCGAGAGCCAAATGTTACAGCCGATTACAAGAGAGGTTCGCATGTGCGAGTTGGTTGTAGAGATTGTGCCCTAAAGGCTCCCTCGGGTCCGGTTTATATAGTCACCAGGGCCTAGGGTTAGAGGAGAGACCTATCGGACTACATTACAGCGTCGGTAACTAGATACAGCTTGAACTACAAGTAATACTACATGCCTAAGTCGGTAATATTCTGGGCATGTCGTAGCCAGAAAAGACTCTTCCTCTTTCCCTGACTATGCCGCCCGTGAAACAAAGCTCTAACCCGTTGGTGGGCCACCCTGGTCAGCGAGTCTTATGGGTATATCTATAGAATATATCCCCAACACTAGTCACACAATCATGCAAAGCAATGATTAGAATAACTTGAAGCAAATGGTCTCCCAAATAAGATATAGAGATATGTATTTGAGGAACACTGCACCAAGAATTTCTTACTCAAACAAAAACCGAAAATACAAGCAATAAAAGATTCTAACAAAAATAGGACCTTGTTTGAGCCAACATCCACCTAGAAACAAGATAATCAACAATATCAACTATAAGTGGCACTACCTCATATGTTCACATTTCCTAGGATTGCGATATGCAAAAGAAGCATATTACTCGGGAGTGTTTGCTGTGCAATCAGCCAAATCATGCAATTATGCAAACAAATCAGCCGGAGCCATCCGATACGGGAACTGCGGCCAGATGGAAATTGGCGTTCTTCCACCTCCAGGTTAGTTGTAAGTTTTTGAAAACCCCCTGCACGTCTTACATGTGCAATACAGATCACACGTTCTTCTCCAACAGATCATGATTTTTCATAGCAAACAACGCCCAGTTCAAGAAAAGATGTTGCACACAAGGCTTGTGTGGGTGGAGGGGATAGATATCGGAGGGCTCGGCGTACTGGAATCCGGAATAGAGGGTTCCCCGGAGAAGAAGGCCAAGAGGGAACGGGGTCTCGGCGGTAGAGATAGACACGACGGAACCTACGAGGACAGTGCATGAGGGGCGCACAAGATTCTGGGTTAGAGGAAGCTCCATGGACGAGAGGCTCACAACAAGGTCGTCGTGCGTGGGAACGATGCTTGGAATGCACATCTTTTTGGGAGGTCCAGGCCGTCCAGCTCGAGCAATGAAATAGTTCATCGTCTAGGAATTGACTTTATCTATTTCACTTTCTCAAACGCAGGATGGATTCCTCTGCAGAATCAAATGTTAACCAAGAAAACGTAGAAGTCAAGTACATTGAACTGTCGTTGATGGATCTAAGTTGTGACTACTTAATTAGGAGATTAGAACAGGTACAACCTACAAATGAATGTTTCTTTATAATTAGTCTGAAACTCCTAATTATCTGAACCAAGAGAAGGAAGATGCTGCATGTAACGACTGCCTAAACAATCAAGCAAAATATATACTATGTCCTACTGATCAGTCTCCAAAAAAATTTCTTACGAAACAGTAGGGGACCTAGAAATACAAACTGTGTCATTTAGAGACAACCAACAGAACGGAACACCTTGTACTAAGACTGAATCGCTTAGTGTCAGATATACAAACAAAATACTCAAGCTTAATCCATTTGGAAGAACATAATGTCAGTAGCGTATTTACCACAAGGGATAACAATATGGCGCAAAAAATCATGTTACAGTTTGACACAAATGAAAGTAAAAAATATGAAACTAATCTTATGCCATCTCAGTTAGCGGGTTTTTGTTTGGACACTTGCGACTATTATGACCAACTTCCTTGCAACTCCCGCATTTCCGTTTTGCCTTCGGATTCCCACCTTCCTTCTTTTTCCCCTTGTCCCCATGTCCCTTTATTCTCTTGCATCTACCCTTAGTACGAACATATGTTGGTGGTAAGATGCCAACTTCGAATGGAATGCTACAGCCAAGAAAAGCTTCATGTTCTTCTTGCCTTGTAACCGAAACAGCGGGGACCAACTTAGAAAGATTTTCCTCCATGTTGAGCAAACTTGTTGTGAGGAATTCAATGCCTTCTTTAGAGTTCTTAGCAATTTGAACCAATGATTCGAACTTGTTTTGTGCATCTGAAATTTTTCTTCTCTTAGCTGCCTCAACCGGGTCAATGGGCTTCTCCGCAAGCAAGTTACCCTCGCTGTCATATACACTACCCCTGCACAAAATGATCATGTCAGCCAATAACCTAGAGAAAAGAGCATAATTTACTTTACTGATATTTACCTTTTGCAATTTTTCTCCCACCTTTTTAGTACATAGGAGCTCAATTATACACTAGTGTATTCAACTTTGGCAGCCCTCAAGAATCGTATGACATGGCGGCATGGGATTCCTTTAGACTCAAATAACATGCAAGAACATTTAGCTATCTTGGTTGATGTATCATATTGTACTTCCCTGACCTTATTGGAGGCATCGCTAATCTCCACGACTTTCATTCCCTGTACCATTTTAGTTCCCTGCATGTCACAATGCTCTCTAGCAGCAAGTACCTCTTTTTGGAAATTATCAAACACCTCATGCGTGAATACCTCGCTGCCTTGCTTTTCTATTTCCCATGTCATAATCTGAGGCGGTGTATGGATACTTGTGTTTTCAGCTATCAATTATTCTTGCTGTTGAGATTGCAAAGTTGTGTCAAATCTATGCCAAAACTCGACAAATGCGAGCTTGTGACCAACAAAACGATTAAAAAATGAATTTGCACTCTCCAACCTTGATGTAGTTCTAAGAATGCCTGCTAGACGTATGTCCCTGAAGTAGGCTGGGATCCATGACTAACGGATCTTGTACCTAGTAGCCAACCACTCGTTGTCTTCCAACTGAAAATTGGAAATGAAAGAGTGCCAAGTTAACTCAAATTCTTCTGGTGTTTCTGAATCCCATACACACGAGTTGACCCTCTTAAAAAATGAAGGTTTCTCTCTTAAGTGAGGACTAATTTTTTCAGGAAGTTTCTTCATAATATGCCACATGCACAATCTATGTATAGTAGTTGCAAGAACAAATCTCATGGCCTCCCTCATGCTAGCATCCTCATCTGTTATCAGAAGTCTCGAATCTTTCCCTCCCATAGTTTTTTTAAAGGTCGCAAACAACCATTTGTAAGATGCGATCCTCTCATTCACAACAAAGCCAGCACCGAAAAACACAAACTGCATATGATGGTTCACCCCGGAGAAAGTTGCAAAAATCATATTGTAATGGTTAGTGGTGTATGTAGAATCAAAAGAGACAACATCTCTAAAATGGCTATAGGTTTTCTTGCCATGGCATCTGCGCAAAACACATGCAACAACCTACCATTTTCATCCACATCATAACCAAAGAAAAAAGTTGGGTTGAGTTCCTTCATTCTGCCCAATTGATCCAGGAACATTTGAGCATCACAATCATTGATTTTATTTTTCAATTCACAATAGTAATTTTGTAAATCTCTTTTCGTGCATCCCACATCCTCAAAACTACCAGCGCCAACATGAAGCAATCTAAATGCTTGTGATGTGCCTATGCTTTCTTTGTGACATGAGTAGAGTGTCTGTTTTCTCTTCTCATTGACTCGACGGTTGGATCTGATCAGATGATGCTTACTAGGTGTCACTAGTCCATGATTGTGATGCTCAACTAGTGAAGCTATCCTATATTTGTTATCACTAGTCCTCTTGACAAAAATATGTGCATCACATCCACACCTTGTTTCCTTTCTCTTGCGCTTTTTTGGGTTCTTCTTTGAGAGACACTGGTGGAAAAAGGGGCTCTAGTCCCGGGTCGCAACGGGCTCTAGTCCCGGTTTTGGGCCCAGGACTGCGAAAACGGGACTAGAGCCCCCCCCTCTAGTCCCGGCTCGCAAAGGCCCGCGACTGATAATAGCCACGTGGCTGTTTCAGCGCCGCGGGGGGCGGAACCCTCTAGTCCCGGGCTGTAACACCACCCGGGACTAAAAGGTTTCCTGCCGCGGCAGAGAAACACCATATTTCTCTGCCGCGGCAGAGATTGTGTATTTCCTTTTTTTGCCATTTTGTTCCTTTTTCGTTTTGTGTTTCACTATAACTTAACAAAAATATATTTCAGTAGACATATTATACGCTACTACATACACACTACACGTCGATGCATTTATATAAGATCGATCCCTTGCAAGCATACATATAATCAATCATATCAAAAGGAAGAAATGTTTTGAAAATTACATGGTCATTGATGAATATATATATATCATATGAGCTACATGGAGATGACTAAGGCAAATCGAGTTCCACGTCATCCGCATAATGCTCTCCATGTACATCAAGGACTTCTTTCATCATAAATCCCGCCAGCTCCTCTTGAATTGCTCTTATGCGCTGGTCTGGCTCTAGTGTCTCCCACAAATCATAAATATAATGTGAGTCAACTTTTTGCTCACTGATCAACTCGCGGATGTACTCGCAGACGTAGTATCCACATAAATGAGTTCCCGGTGGCTGTTGTAAACTCTTCGCCATTTTATAAGTTAGCTCCTCTTTGAAAGGACCTGGTATTTTCTGTCTGAACCGTGTCCAACACCTGCTCGGCAAAGAAAATGAACAAAGGAGTTATTAGTTACTTGATATCCAGGAAATGAATGAAAGAGGACGATATAATGCGATAATGATTGAAATTACTTATGGAGCATTGCTTTCATGTCGCTCCACTTCTCTTGGTCCCAACTTAATGAGTCGTGGACTTCGACTAGGGACTTGTCAACTTGAATGTTTAGCAAGATCGAGTGGAATCTGCGGATATTTACATAAGCATACATGCATAGCTCATCCAGTAAGCAAAAATAAAATGTGTACAAGATATAAACACTCACTTGAAGTTGTAAGGAAATAGTATTTCCTTAACAAAATTATGCTCGGTTAAGAACCTGGACAGGTCTTCCTCCACGTCTTTGGGGTGATTCTTTAACGTATATTCATTAATGATATATGGGTCAATGAACCCAACATCGTATCTTCTAGCTCTTTTGCATTCAAGCATCTTCATTCTGCGGAATATAATATCATCATACAAAAGGATATATAGTTAGGATAATATATTAAATGCAATGAACGAGCTAAAGCTACAAACTTAATTATAGAAATAAATAACTTACAGACAGTAGCAACCAATGATAGATTTGTCGAGGGCGCGCTGGTTGTATAACTCAAAAAGTTCGGTCATTTGAACCTGTATCGAGTATGGTTTGAAGTGATGCTCCTTTCTAAGGTCCACCGGAAACCAATCTTTATGATGCTTTTTTTCTGCTTGCGACATGTACCATTCATGCAGATTTCGCATATGTGTGGATAGATGCGCGAGCTCCTCATTACTGACTAGAGGCTGCCCTTGGACATACTGCCGTACTATCTGACCCACTGGCGTATTTTCATAGCCTAAATATTGACCAAGAGACATATTTGCTTCGTTAGCAAGTGCTTTGGCATGCGATACAATGATTCCCATAAGTGCAGCACTATTACGGGCTCTAGGGTCCATTATTTGCATGTCCATATCCATTTCAGCTCTGAAGGCCTTGTCGAGGTCTGAAATGACTTTGAGCGGGGCGATCGATTGATTCTTCTGTGCTCCGAGCTGGGCAACTTGCTTCCCGCTTTTTGCACTTGTGATTTTTTTCTTCTGTGCTTGCTTAATAATCTCCCGGTCATAGTCTGATTCTAGATTCATCGATATCTGGGATGGTTGCTCAAGAAAGGACTTAGCCCACTTTTTTGTTTTTTTTGTTATATACCGGCTTTGGCTCAGGCTTTTTGGGTGCAAAATGCGCCTTAACTTGGGCAGCCACATCCGCGTTAGTTTCCTCGTCGGTCTTGTCATAAGGTCTCTTTGGAAGAGCCGGCGGGATATCGACTATCTTCGGCGTTTGACCTTTCTTCGATGTGGGGCGCGGGGGACCGTCGAACTTCCGTTTCTTCGACGAGGTAGTAGTATTGCACAGAGGCGGAGGCGGAGATCGAGTTGATGTACTCCTGCTGCGGCGATCGTCAGCGGGGCGGGGTGGACTTGGAGGTTGGCGATAATCGGTTGGGGGTGGACTTGGAGGTTGGCGATAATCGGGTTGGGGTGGACTTGGAGGTTGACGATATTCGATGCGGGGTGGATTTGGATTCCTTGGAGTCGGTGGCCTTGGCGCCGAGCCTGTAAACTTGATGTACTTCTTATTCCATAGAATGATGTTGCGCTTGACATCTCCTAGTTTCGTAAGGCCTTCAGGCGTAGCGATTTCAATCTCTAGGTCCGCAAAATCCTCCACGAAAAATGGCCACCATATGCTCCAGGTTATTAGTCCCGGGCCGTATTACGGGCCGGGACTAATACTTTGGTCCGGCCCGGGACTAATAAGTATGTCCATTTCTAGCCGTTGGGGGCTTCACGGACCGGGACTAGTGTTAGCACTAGTCGCGGTTCGTGATGGGCCGGGACTGCTGGGCGTCCAGTGATCGAACGGAAGATGGTTTTTCTAGTAGTGAGACTAGTGGTCGTTGTAGCTTTCTGAGAGGGATTACAAGTATACGTACCTTTTGTCGACTTAAATCCTTGTCTATCACATAAGAAACACTTCCACAATACTAAATCGTCAACTAGCTTCTTCTGCTGCCCAACACGGACTCCGAATCCAGCATTATGTGCATATGTCTTGTAAAATTCTTCCACGGAGTCAATATCATCAAATATCATGCCTAGTATGGGCTTCAGTTTCTCATCACATTCAGGAGTGAACGACGAACACTATAACAACATAAATATGAGTCAGTTTGTACCGCACTATATATCTACCTAAATTTTAAAATTGGAGCACACGTTATAGTGTCTGGCTTTGATATATACTCACACGTAGAGGTATGATTGTTGTTTTCATAGGCGTGCTGAAACGATCATTATTACTTGGTGCGGCATTGATGTCCATGGACGATTGGGCATCAACAAATTCATGTGCAGGCGTGCTATTGTTAGCTTCCATAATCTGCGAGGATGGTTTTTGACCATCAGTTAGTACACATACGTTGATATTGAACTGTACTAGATGCATAAGGCTGTGAGTGCACTGTCTTGCATTTGATGAATTGTTTCCCTTATATAGCCAACAAGATATGTGTACAAAAATATAACCATATAAGGATGGAAATGTAAGACCCCACCTTTTAAAGGTAAAGGCCCCTATGATTGCAATGCTAGTCCCTGGATCAAATGCTAGCATCCACAGTTTAAGATGAAATACACAGATATAAAGGTCATTATTACATTGTCATTTCATAGATAACATAGTCTTTACAACTTAATAGCTCAAGGCTAGTACATAGAGTTCATAACATAAAGTAAATAACTATAAGTCTTTATCTTCATGTGCCACAGACAAACATGTTGAGTATAGACTCACAACCCTAATCTCCATCAGAGTAACCTCCAATATCATAAGTTACAACCACAATGGGTCAATACATTTGGAATTGTATTGACAAGTGATACCATAGTAGAATAATAGTATCTAACAACTATATGAATTTGGCTAAGTTTAGCTTAGGCTTGCTTTGCTCAAAATAAGGTTTTCCTTATTAGTTGAAAAACACTAAGTTTTTATTTGTCAAAAACACCCAAGGAACCACCAATAGACATTGGTGAACCTTTACCCTTGTTCAACCACAAGCTTTTAACTTAGAAATTGAGATGAGGAGATCCTTGATTGCTTCAATGTCTTTGATGCTCAAATTGTCCGTTGCCAGGGACACGGCTAAGTACTTAGGTTTTACCCTCTCGAGAGGTAGTGCACTTTCCCCATAAGATTCGACATGCATCGAGACGAGACCTTTCAGAAGCCATCCCATAGACCACCATGGACGTGTTCCATCCGATCACCCTACCACCAACTCTCCATCTGGCTAAGTTATTGCAACCTATATAATCAAGGCAGAGCTCACATGCCATGCGGTTGCACTAGAAGCTTCTAAACACTAAGTATCTCAAATCCCTTTGTTCCCGGGTGGCTTTCCACAAGTGTGATACAAAAGATAAACCAGAGACATGGGCCTTGTGTAACCACTCAACATAAACCAACATACCATTCCACCCAGGTGATTCATTCAGATAGTTGTTTTATTATTAAAAAAACACAAGTCATAGACTTAGCAAAATTTCATAGCATGAATATTCCACCCTTGCTTGCTACTATCTAGGCTAAGCATGATAACATAACAAGTTTTCTTAACTTAGGGAAAATTCTATTAAGACTACAACTACTCGGATTTCCAAGGCATAGCATATATATACTTAGAAAAATTCCATGCAAGTCCTACTAAAAATATCACTACTGCATGGTCAAAATAATAGGACAAAAATATATAGAGCATCACTTGCCTTGATAGTTGGGGGAGTAGCAACAGACCTCACAATCACCACTATCACCAAAATCTACACATAAAATTCTAGCACCAAATTCACATCCAAATATTTCAAACAAATATATATATGGATGCATGCAAATGCAATGGAATGATTTTTCTACACTAAACAAGTCAACCAAATAGTACAGAACACAAATTAAACTTTCTAAGTTTCAAATAAAACAAGTTTCACTCTAAAACAAATTTTAAAACATTTTATATAGTCAAAATAAGCCTATAATTGGTTCTGCAAATAATCCTATTTTTTCAGAAGCAAAATTCTAATTCAAGGCTACAGAAGTGTAGGGCTGAATTTTCTGAATCCAATGATATATTATTTGCATTTTTTGGACAAACAGATCAAAAGATATGAATTTTACAAGTTTAAATTCCTAATAGATTCAAAAGCAGATTTTAAATCTAAACTACAGACACGTTTCCGCGCCGTTGGATCAAGTCAGATCCAACGTGCTAGATCAAAACATACCGCTTCACTCACGATCTAATCTACAGTGCTCGATCTAGATCTAACGGCACTAGATCAAACGACCATACTCGGGAGGCGCTGATGGCTACTGGTAGCGGTGGCGCTTCTGCCAGCGACGCTCCGGCGAATCCAGAGGGGGCTAGGGGTAGTGCGATAGCTTACCAGCATCGCACAGATGTGAGGAAGCTCAAGGAGGAGTTGGCTTGGACAGGGGCAAGCTGCTGTGGCCGTGGGAGCTCGTCGGAGTAGCTGCTGGCGTCGGGCTTTTGCAAACGGCAACGGAGGCGACGACCTAGGTCACCATTGCGCAAACAAAGGGCATCACTGGTTGCACAAGGACACGACGCACATACGGGTTTGAACTAGAAGGCAAGGGGCGTGCTAACCTGAACGAAATTACTCACCGGAGTTGCTCAGAGCTTCGGTGTTCACGGTGCTTGATGCGGCCGATGACCTGAGGTAGTACAGGGAAAACTAGAGGCAAGGTTAGATGCACCAGAGGATGGTGACGACGACAAGGTGAACCAGAGGGCACGGGGTGGACGATTCTCACTGGAATCACTCGCCGGAGATGCTCGGGTCCACGGCGGTGCAAGCACGATTGTGGGAAGCCTAGGGGCACTTGGGCGTGGAAGTTTGAGGGGAAATGGCCGTGGCGAGGTGCTGGTTAAATAGCCAGACCAGTGGTGGCAATTGCATGGCCAATCAATGGGATTTAACCGGATTGATTGCGGTAGTGAATGGGGAGGAAATGGCGGCGACGACGTGATCTGCGTGTGGGGTTTGGGGACGATGACTACGTGGCATTGGGGCCACTGGTCAGTGAGCGCTTGGTAGAGTTCGCGTGGGTGGAAGAGGGGGCATAGGGAGAGAAACCCCGGGTGGGCTGTTGGGCCGGTTCTAGCATTGGGCTGAAAAGGCTGCGCCTATTTTTATTTTTTTCTTTAACCTTTTCTTTTTCTGTTTGATTTTTAGGAATGAATTTGAAACCTTAATTCAAACTTGTTTGAATTCAAATATTTTCTAGATTTTTGTACTGTGAACCTTGCACTCAAAAGTGTGACAAATACATCTGTTCACTCAAAAACACCTTGGTATTTTGAAAATAAAAATAAAACCATGCCTCATATGATTAATAAAATGGGCATAAATATGGTTTTATTCGGTTTCAAACTTTGAATTTTTTTGTGCAAGCTCTAGATGCTATGATGATTTGAATGCAATGCATTCTTTTACAATTCATGAATTTTTGGGATGTTACAAATCTAACCCCCTTAAGATGAATCTCGCCCTTGAGATTCGGATTGGCTAGAAAATAGGTGTGGGAGATCTTTCCGAAGGTCATCTTCTCTTTCCCAAGTTGCTTCTTCTTCGGTATGATGATTTCACTGTACTTTGCTGAATTTGATAGTCTTACTGCGAGTAACTCTTTCTGTTATCTCAAGAATCTTGATAAGTTTCTCTTCATAAGTAAGATCACTCTCCAACTGAACCTCTTCTAAAGGTATAGTGTCCTTCAATGAAGTTTCTTCCATCTCCGGATGACACTTATTCAACTGACTCATATGAAACACATTGTGAACTGCTGACAGTGATTCAGGCAATTCAATCTCATAAGCCACTTCTCCTTTGCGGCTCAAAATCTTGAATGGTCCAACATACCTTGGTGCCAATTTTCCTTTGACTCCAAATCTCTTCACACCACGAAGTGGTGAGACTCTAATATACGCTCTATCACCTACCTAATAGGTGACTTCCCTACGCTTTGGATTTGCGTAGCTCTTTTTTCGGGACTAGGCTATCTTTAATCTGTCCTTTACCAATTTAACCTTCTCTTCAGCTTCGTTGATCAGTTCTAGTCCGAAGAGATTTCTTTCTCCTACACCACTCCATAGAAATGGTGTAGTACACTTCCTTCCATAAAGAAACTCAAACGGTGCCATCTCAATGCTTGCTTGATAGCTATTATGATAAGAGAATTCTGCGTAAGGCAGAATTTCATCCCAACTAGCACCATAGTCTAGGGCACATGCCCTCAACATATCCTCCAAAATCTGATTGGTCCTTTCTGTCTGTCCATCAGTCTGGGGGTGAAAAGTTGTGCTGAACTCTAACCTTGTTCCCAATGATTCATGCAGTTGTCACCAAAAATGCAAAGTGAACTGAGTTCCTCTATCAGACACAATACTCTTAGGTGCTCCATTAGACATACAATCCTATTCATATAGATCTTGGCCAATTTAGCACTTGTATAAGTAGTCTTCACGGGTATGAAATGATCCACTTTAGTTAGGCGATCCACAACAACCCATATAGAATCATATCCAGATCTGGTCCTTGGTAGTCCGGTGATAAAATCCATACCAATCTTATCCCGCTTCCAATCAGGAATAGGTAGTGGTTGTAATAACCCTGCCGGTTTCTGATGTTCCGCCTTAACTCGACTACATACATCGCATAAGGAAATATGTTCCGCAATATCCTTCTTGAGGTTGTTCCACCAAAATCTTTCCTTCACACACATGTACATTTTGGTGTTACCTGGATGAATAGAATATGGTGAATTGTGTGCTTCTTGCAGAATCAATTTCCGAAGTTCCGGATCTTGCGGAATGCGGATACGCTTTACATACCATAAAGTACCTTGTTCATCTTCATGGAATCCTTTAGCCTTCCCTTTGCTAATTTTACCTTTAATATCTTCAATTTCCTTGTCCAACTTTTGGGCTTCTTTAATCTTGTACAAAAATGTTGGTTGAACTTCCAATGACATGAGATATCCTTCAGGCACTATCTCCAATCTGAGATCTTTGAATTGGGAACACAGACCATCTGGCAATTCTACCTTAGTAAGGCCATTCACATAGACCTTACGGCTTAAAGCATATGCTACAACATTTTCTTTACCGGGATGGTATTGTAAACTCAAGTCATAGTCTTTGATGAGCTCTAGCCACCTTCTTTGTCTCATATTGAGTTACTTCTGAGTGAATATATATTTCAAACTCTTGTGATATGTGAACACTTCACACCACTTTCCCAAAAGATAGTGTCTCCATGTTTTGAGTGCATGGACAACAGAGGCTAACTCTAAGTCATGAGTAGGATAATTCATTTCATGAGTTTTGAGTTGTCTCGAGGCATAATCCACAACTTTCCCTTCTTGCATCAAAACTCCACCCAATCCTTGGTGAGATGCATCACGATAGACATGGAAATCCTTCTCCAAATCTGGCAGACATAAGACTGGTGCTGATACTAGTCTCTTCTTAAATTCTTGGAAACTGATTTCACATCCTTCAGTCCAATCGAACTTCTTTTCTTTCTTAAGTAACTCAGTCATTGGCTTAGCTACCTTTGAGAAATTTTCAGTGAACCTTCTATAGTATCCTGCTAAGCCTAGGAAACTGTGAACTTCTTTAACTGACTTTGGAGATTCCCATTCAGTTACAGCTGACACATTTGCGGGATCGACAGCAATACCATCTCCCGACATAATATGCCCGAGAAATCCAACTTCACACAACCAAAATTCACACTTACTGAACTTGGCATACAATTTGTACTCCCTGAGCTTCTGAAGTATCAAACACAAATGTTCTTCATGCTCTTCTTTGCTCTTGGAATAGATCAGAATGTCATCCATGAATACGACAACAAAATTGTCAAGAAACTCGATGAACACCTTGTTCATCATGTTCATGAAATAAACTGGTGCATTTGTCAATCCAAATGGCATCACGGTATACTCATACAATCCATACCTGGTGGTAAAAGTAGTCTTAGGTATATCTTGCTCTCTAATCTTTAGCTAGAAATAGCCTGATCGGAGATCAATCTTTGAGAACACATGGGCTCCTTCTAGCTGATCAAATAGATCATTGATTCTAGGCAAAGGGTACTTGTTCTTTATAGTCACCTCATTGAGTGAACGGTAATCTATGCATAACCTTTGGCTTCTATCCTTCTTCTCAACAAATAGAACTGGTGCACCCCAAGACGAAGAACTTGGTTGAGTAAATACCTTCTGCAACTATTCTCCAAGTTGTTTCTTGAGTTCTTTCAACTCATCAACTGACATCTTGTAGGGTCTCTTTGCTATTGGTCCAGATCCTGGCAGCAAATCAATCAGAAACTCCACATATCTATTTGGTGGCATTCCTGGCAATTCTTCCGGAAACACATCCGGATACTCCTTCACCACTGGTACACTATCTATGCTAAGCCCCTTAAGAGAATTTATCTTACTCCCTTTAGATTCAAAGTTAGATTTGAACCTAATCCATTTCTTATCCAGGGTTGTGAGTGTAACAGTACGATTGGCACAAACTATTACTCCTTCATTCTTAGTCATCCAATCCATGCCCAAAATTACATCCAATCCTTGGGAATCTTGGATTATAAAACTAATTGGAAACTTATACTTTCCAAATTCTATCACTAGATTATGACATCCAAAATTCACTATCATCTCTCCACCGGGAGAGCTTACTTTAATTGGACACCCAATAGTTTCAGTTGGAAGTCCATTTTTATCAACAAATGCTTTTGATATGAATGAATGCGATGCCCCGGTATCAAAAAGAACAAGTGCTGGAAAATAATTAATCTTGAACTTACAGGCCACAATATCAGATTCCTCATAGATTTCCTCCACATTGATGTGGTTCACTTGTCCCTTCTGGAAAGGGTTAGGCTTGTTGGCTCCTTCAGCCTTATTTTCTGGGCATTGATTTGCGTAGTGCCCAGTTTTCTTGCACTTAAAGCACTCAACCTGACCGATGTCCCATTTTGTAGGATGACTTCCATTGCCATTCCCACTATGGTGGCTCTTGTGTCCACTCTTGTGGTTCTTATATCTATCATTTTCATGACTGCGGTGGTGCTTGTTGTCATGGTGAAGGTTACTGTTGTGGTGGCTGTTATACTTCCCATGCTTGTGGGACCCAGAACCTCCACTATCATCACCATGGGAACGCTTGTGAGACGATCCCGAGCTATGCTTGTCAAAGTGATGTTTTCTCTTCCTGTTCTCAACTTGTTTCATCTTGCTTTCCAAGATGGTGGGCTTGTCACACAATGATTAATAAGTTGGAACATATGCAACAGATAGCTGCAGGTTCATCTCATCATTCAACCCTTCCAGGAATTTTTCTTTCCTCTTAGCATCAGTGTCAACTTCATCCGGTGCATAGCGTTCCAGATTGTTAAACTCCTCAATATATTCTGCCACACTGCGGTGATGTTGCTTAAGATTGTGGAACTCTTTCTTCTTCAAATTCATCACTCCTAATGAGATATGGGCAGTACGGAAACCATCCTCAAATATTGCCCAAGGCACATCCTCAATAGGAGTGGTGATCTGGAAGTTATCCCACCATGTTGTTGCTGGTCCTTCAAGCAGATGTGATGTGAATCTGACCTTTTCCTCATCGATGCAGCCAACGGTGACCAAGTCCTTATTCACAGAGCGTAACCAGTCATTGGCTACCATAGGATCGGTGGTTCCCGAGAACTTGGCAGGACTCAACCTCAAAAACCTTGTAAGCATATCAAAGGCTGGTGGGTTGTTTTGATTGTTGTTATTGTTGTTGTTGTTGTTTTGATTCTTATTTGCCATGAACTGGGTCATCATCTGCATCAACTGAGTTTGAGCTTTCATCAGCTTCTGCATCTCGGGATTGTTGTTATTGTTGTTTTGGTTGGGATTGGCACGACGGGGAGGCATATGTGGTTTCAATAAGAATAAGTAATGAGATATAGCCCATAGATGCTAACATGCACAATACATCACATAGAAACAATCTAAAATAATCAAACACAAACAAAAATAAACTTAGAGTTTGAACAACGTAAACAACAAGTTTTGGAAAAGTAAACACACTAGCAAGCCATCCACATGTTGGATGATCATTGCAACTCGATAAATAAAGGATGATAGATAAATAGATAATTGAGTAGTCAACACAACTCCTCCATGTCGACATCCTCGTCCACACGAGTAAGTCCAGCTGTCTCCATGGCTGTCTTGTACTCCTCCACATTGGTGGTCAAGGCCTCAATCTTCGCATGAAGGGCTCTCTTCTGCGAGCGCAGCCTCTCTATCACTCCCTGCCGAGTCTCTATCTCAAGGTCCTTGAGCTCTATCTCGGCTCTCATGTCATTGATCTTCTTGTTTCTATCCTTCATTCTCTTCTCTTGATTCTTGAACTTCTTTTCTTGGCTCTCGAATCTGGCCTCCATCTCCTTGATGATCTCATCCTGCTCCGCGAAGAGCTTGTCCTTCTCCCTCAACTGAACCTGAAGGTCATCATTGCTAAGCATGACGTTGGTCCTATCTGTGTCGAGGTGTCTAACGAGGCTCTCTAGGTCCTGGAGATATAGACGTACAGGCTCAATCGTATCTCTAGCAGCATCATCATACACTATAGCCTCACCCTGTTCGTCACGTCTCCCGAACGGGTGGACGTAGAGGCCCCTGAGCTCGGTGGAGTGTCGTCCGCAGAGGTGTCCGAGTAGCTCCTGCATGACTACGTCAAGTCCCTTCTCCTTGTCATCATGCATCAGCTTGAAGGTAATCTCCTCCATGGATGGCTCCGTCTGGCGTCCAGGCTGCGAGACTCTAAAGCCCCAAATATCCTTCCTCTCGAACTTCATGAGTTGAAGTGCCTTAATACTAGGGAGTGGGAGATTGAGCACACTAGTGATCTCCACAAGTCGAGAACCGAAACTAGTTTCCTTGAACTCCTCGGCAGTGCTGACAACAAAGCTAGGCATCTATTGTATAAGATAGAGAAAAATTAGAAACAATACAAGTAGACAGAAAACACAAGATAGTGAAACAAAAGCCAAAAGCATACATTTAACAATAAAACATACAAGTCATGGCATACAAAATTCTACCACAAGCACTAAGGTTCAAACATAACTTAGACAAAAACTTGCCATACCACATAGGTTGGTATGATCAAATTATTAATGTGAGAAAAACAACAAGTGTGGTGGTCTATCTATCGGAGTACGTCTCACTTCTCACTCATATGCTAAGTCTATGATATCTTCCCTTAGACGTTTTATGGCGGTCTCTAAGTCTTGGGTATATTTCTTCTCTTCTCTAAGGTCATTTTGAGTGTTGAGAATTCTACGCTTGAATCTTTCACCAAGCTCCTTGATAGCATTCCAAGCTGCATTTCTTGCAGATTCAAAGAATGACATATACATTTCTGAGTTGGTGACCATGCAGAATTCCGACTCTTTGTGGTTGTCTCCCTTGTTTTTGTACAAGTGGAGTTGCACCCACCAATATTCTTCTCCTTCATCCATCACGGGAAATCCCTTGTACACGGCCTCACCATGTATCCCCAAGCTAACCATGAGGTTTTTGAGTGCTTTGGGAAACTCCGTCTCACATTCTAAGGTCATGGTCATAAGTGGTCCCTTCTTGACGGCTTCATTGATGGCGGCCATCTACAAATAGAGATGAGAAAGAAGATTAGGAGAAGTTTACGAGAAGAAAAATACAAGTGTGGAATTTGAAAAGAGTTGCATTTTTCCTAGTGGTTTCCTTAGTCTAATGCAACTTAGGGTCATAATCCTACATGCAACATAGTGCTCTGATACCATTTGTAATACCCCACCTTTTAAAGGTAAAGGCCCATGTGATTGCAATTCTAGTCTCTGGATCAAATGCTAGCATCCACAGTTTAAGATGAAGTACATAGATACAAAGGTCATTATTATATTGTCATTCCAGAGATAACATAGTCTTTACAACTCAATAGCTCAAGGCTAGTACATAGAGTTCATAACATAAAGTAAATAACTATAAGTCTTCATCTTCATCTGCCACAGGCAAACATCTCCATTAGAGTAACATGCAACATCATAAGTTACAGCCACATTGGGTCAATACATTTGGAATTGTATTGGAAAGTGATACCATAGGAGAATAGTAGTATCTAACAACTATATGAATTTGTATAAGTGTAGCTTAGGCTTGCTTTGCTCAAAATAAGGTTTTCCTTATTAGTTGAAAAACACTAAGTTTTTGTTTGTCAAAAACACCCAAGGAACCACCAATAGACATTGGTGAACCTTTACCCTTGTTCAACCATAAGCTTTTAACTTAGAAATTGGGATGAGGAGATCCTTGATTGCTTCAATGTCGTTGATGCTCAAATTGTCCGTTGTTGGGGACACGACTAAGTACTGAGGTTTTACCCTCTCGAGAGGTGGTGCACTTTCCCCACAAGACTCGACATGCATCGAGACGAGACTTTCCGGAAGCATTCCCTTAGACCACCATGGACGCGTTCCATTCTATCACCCTACCACCAACTATCCATGTGGCTAAGTTCTTGCAACCTATGTGGTCAAGGCAGAGCCCATATGCCATGTGGTTGCACTAGAAGCTTCTCAACACTAAACATCTCAAATCCCTTTGTTCCTGGGTGGCTTTCCAAAGTGTGATACATAAGGTAAACCATAGACATGGGCCTTGTGTAACCACTCAACATAATCCAACATACTGTTCCACTCAGGTGATTCATTCACATAGTTTTTTTATTATTTAAAAAAAACACAAGTCGTAGAATTAGCAAAATTTCATAGCATGAATATTCCACCCTTATTTGCTACTATCTAGGTTAAGCATGATAACATAACATGTTTTCTTAACTTAGGGAAAATTCTACTAAGACTACAACTACTAGGATTTCCCAAGGCACAGCATATATATATTTAGAAAAATTCCATGCAAGTCCTACTCAAAATATCACTAGTGCATGGTCAAAATAATAGGACAAAAATATATGTATCATCACTTGCCTTGATAGTTGGGGGAGTAGCAACAGTCCTCACAATCACAATCACCACTATCACCAAAATCTACACATAAATTTATAGCACCAAATTCAAAATTCAATTATTTTAAACAAAAATATATATGGATGTATGCAAATGCAATGGAATGATTTTTCTACACTAATCAAGTCAACCAAATAGTACTGAACACAAAGTAAACTTTCTAAGGTTCAAATAAAACAAGTTTCACTCTAAAATAAATTTTAAAACATTTTATATAGTCAAAATAAGCCTATAATTGGTTCTGCAAATAATCCTATTTTTTGAGAAGCAAAATTCTAATTCCAGGGAACATAAGTGTAGGGATCAAATTTATGAATCCAATAATGTATTATTTGCATTTTTTGGGCAAACAGATCAAAAGATATGAATTTTACAAGTTTAAATTCCTAATAGATTCAAAAACATATTTTAAATCTAAACTACATACACGTGGACGCATCTGATTGGTTGGTACCAATTCGCGCGGATCGCGTTTCCGTGCCATTGGATCAAGTCAGATCCAACGCGCTAGATCAAAACATACCGCTTCACTCATGATCTAATCTACAACGCTTGATCTAGATCTAACGGCCCTAGATCAAACGACCGTACTCGGGCGGCGTTGATGGCTACTGGCGGCGGTGGCGCTTCTGCCGGTAATGCTCCGGCAAATCCAGAGGGGGCTAGGGGTAAAGCGGTGGCTTACTAGAGTCGTAGAGATGCGAGGAAGCTCAAGGCAGAGTTTCCTTGGACATGGGCGAGCTGTTTTTGCTGTGGGAGCTCGTCGGAGTAGCTGCTGGCGTCGGGCTTTTGCAAATGGCAACGGAAGCGATGACCTAGGTCACCATAGCGCAAACAAAGGGCATCAGTGGATGCGCAAGGACACAGCGCACATACAGGTATGAACTAGAAGGCAAGGGGCGTGCTAACCTGGATGGAATTACTCACCAGAGTTGCTCAAAGCTTCGGGTGTTCGCGGTGCTTGGCGGGGCCGACGACCTGAGGTAGTATAAGGCGAACCAGAGGCAAGGTTAGATGCGGCAGAGGATGGTGAGCACGACAGGGTGAACCAGAGGGCACGGTGTGGACGAAGCTCACCGGAATCACTCACCGGAGATGCTTGGGTTCGCGGTGGTGCAAGCACGATTGTGGGCAGCCTGGGGGCGCTTGGGCGTGGGAGTTTGAGGGGAAATGCCCGTGGCGAGGTGCTGGTTAAATAGCCAAAGCAGGGGCGGCAATCGCGTGGCAAATCAATGGGATTTCACCGGATTGATCGCGATAGTGAATGGGGAGGAAACGGCGGCGGCGATGACGTGCTCTGCGCGCGGGGTTTGGGACGATGACTACGTGGCATTGGGGCCACTGGTCAGTGAGCGCTGGGTACAGTTCGCGCGGGTGGGATAGGGGGCAGAGGGAGTGAAACCCCAGGTGGGTTGTTGGGCCGGTTCTGGCGTTGGGCTTAAAAGGCAGCGCCTATTTTTATTTTTTCCTTTAACCTTTTCCTTTTCTGTTTGATTTTCAGAAATAAATTTAAAACCTTAATTCAAACTTGTTTGAATTCAAATCTTTTCCATATTTTTGTACTGTGAACCTTGCACTTAAAAGTGTGACAAATACATCTGTTCACTCAAAAACACCTTGGTCTTTTGAAAATAAAAATAAAACCATGCCTCATATGATTAATAAAATAGGCATAAATATGGTTCTATTTGGTTCCAAAATGTGAAATTTTTTGTGCAAGCTCTAGATGCTATGATGATTTGAATGCAATGCATGCTTTTACAATTCATGATTTTTGGGATGTTACAGGAAATTTCCATTTGGCCACAGTTCCCGCATCGGACGGCTCCAGCTAATTTGTTTGCATAATTGCACAATTTGGCTGATTGCACAGCAAATGCTCCCTATTACTCCCCCATAATGTGATATTATTTTTTTCTTAATAAGACGCAAAGCAAACTCAACTAGAGAGAATTAATGGACATTTAGAATTTGAATTTCTCATGAGTATGACATACCACATAGTGACTAGATAAGCTTGAAATAACAATATTAAGTGGTTGTAGTAATTTACACATGTTTTAAGGTTTGAGAGATGCGTGAGGCATATCACTCCCCCAAAATGAGATGTTCCATTAACCACTCGAAAAGAGCCAAATAGGATACCATCAATATGCACTAGAGGCTCAAAACAAAACACACGAGTAAATGATGTTCCAAACACCTAGACATACTTAAATACACAAAATGAGAAAGCATAAGGCACACAAATACAAACATATACTTGGTACATAATAAAAACATGTAAAGGGGCAAGTAACTTACAATATAAAAGAGTTGAGTTCGAATTACCACAAAGAGGTGCATTGGGTATATGGTAGGGATATATAATCCTTATAACTTGGCTTGATCATATATAATATATGAAGATCCCTTAATTCTTCATGAGTTAGCCAAGTCTCCAATAACCTCCACAAATACATATTGATCAAGTTTGAGCTTGTTGATACCCAACCAAGTTGGGTCCTAAGAGGTTAGTCACAATAGGCTTGCAAACCCAAATAGTTCTTTTCTTGACACCACTTTGAGTTCAAACAAACTTGGCAAACACATTACCATCCTTATTCTTCCTAAGAGAATAATAATCATCAACAATGATAGGGTTATAAAAGGTACAGTTTGAACATGAAGAGGTAAAGTGCCCCTTCACACAACATATGTAGCAAAAAGTGCTCCCCTTTCTCTTATTGATTGATTTCTTGTCTTGGGGAGCATTATCTTGATTCTTCTTCGAAAGTGGCCTAACATCAACTTGGTGTGACACCCCCGGGATCAGGGCTAAACAAATCCTAGACCTCCGTCTGACATAAGCTTAACCTTGAGCTCGAGGATATCCAGTGAAGAATCGATAACACAACAGTGACCCTACGACACAAAAATTATTACAACAAGCTCATAACTGAGCAGAGAACCAAATTATTACAAGCACAGGTCACTAACCAAAAACATCAAACAATGGAAGGCAAATTATGCTATTAAGTATAGAAAACTTAACAAATGGCCTAAGAGGCTTGAAGCATAACGATGACGTCCCAGCCCATAGATTCCAGGCTGCTGGCCGGGAACCCCAAGCTACTCGTCGATGTCAATGTAGTACAGAACTTGTCTTCAGGGAAACACTTACTCTGACAAAAGTATCAACAAAGCAAGAGTGAGTACAAGGTGTACTCCGCAAGACTTATAGCTAGTGGAGTTGTTTTGCATAAAGCCATCTTTGTTTATAAATCAAGGGAGAGAAGAATCTCGTCTAGTCAGAGTATTTTAAAAGGGGATAAGAGAGCGACATCTCTGACATATTGATCATCATCTTTTGATATCCATCGAATCATCATCACCTGAACTAGGATCACCCCCTCGTACCCATGAGGAAGCATCCTTAATCACACGTTGATCTGCCAAGTTTTACGATTAGGTTATAGTTCTCTATGATCTTGAGTCCGGTCGCCAAGTCATTCATAACCGTGAAAACGGCTTTTGAAAAGATTATTACCCTGCAGGGGTTTACAACTTTACCCACACGTACCAACCGACTCTTAATGCCACTTGACACACTTACTTGGTGTGCTGGCAGAGGGTGTGGTTGGACACGACCTTTACCTTGCTTTCGTCGAGACCATGAGTCAAGCAATAAGTATGGTTCCGCCGTAATGGGTCAAATCCCGAAGCTAGTACTTAAAGATGTGAGGCTAGGTTGGTTTACCAGGGGCTCCATCGACCCCAAGCAACCCGGTCTAGCTTCCCTACCTGTTATGAATGCACTTCCTTCACCGCCTTTGAGAAGATCCAGAATGCATGTCGAATGGAACGCCCGAACTATGTGACTCATGGAATCTACTAGGCAAGTTAGTTAGTCATGAGGTTGTCCAGGCCCCGTGTAGTTGTACGCTCATCTTGGTTCCAAAGGCAAGAACTCGGGTCCTAGTGGTGGCGAGCATGGGACTAGAAAAACCACATCCCAACGTGGCCTCCCATACAAGCCTTAGCATATTTAATCTCATGTCACCTCTGATCTCATCTCATCACATTCTCCTTTTATACTAGATTCTCTGTATCTAATACATCATCTGGATGAACCATACTCAACAGCTATGCATGGCTAAGCAGGACACGGATATAAGCTCTAGCAGTGCACACAAGCCAAATCTAGTTATGCTAGGAGTAGTGGATCAGGTAATATAAGCTCAAGGGAGTAATGCAACAGATATGATACTCTAAGCAGATCTTCGGGGGAATTGTAGACTTGGTTACAATTGGTCAAGTATTGTTCGTCGATATTTGATCTTCGACGGTGTTGATATCGGTCTTCGATCTCGATCTCAATATCGTATTCTACCGAGAAGAACCAAATGCCGGAAAGAAAGGGAAACAATCAACACATGGCATCGATGCAATGCTGAAACAAGTATGATGATATGAAAAGTTAAATTGTATTGAATTGAAACCCTAAAACATGCTCGATGGTTTAATCGGGGTTCCGAGGGGTGAAAACCCTAACTTGAGGAAACTCCGGATGTATATGAGAGGGGTTGGTTTGTTCTTATAATTAAATTTGTCATGAAAGATGATTATCAATGCATGATTATAGCTTAAATAGGTAGTTCTCATTTTTCTGAACATTTTGATATATTATTTGTATTTTTCTGACTTATGAATAATTAGTTATTGAATTTACAATATTTATCCTTTTCTGAAATTATTAAACTAGTTTAATTCACTTTTTTGAAAATAAAAGAAACTAGATAACTTTTTACACAAGGGCTGAATCTAGCCAATGAGGCTGACAAAAGGGCCCGATGCCACATCTGCAGCCACGCGGACACAGTGGGACTCGCCCAGGGTTTGACTGGGGCTGACCACACCTGCTGGAGTCACGGTGACGTCAGCTTGACGTCACCCGATGGTGATACTCCCAGACGGCGATGGGGACGGTGCTAGACGGCTCGCGGGACGGTGCGGGTGCGACGATTTGACTCAGAGAAGCGAGGAGCCTAATGGTAGCGGCGCCACCAACTGTTGGTCATCGGAGTGGCTCGTACGGCGACGGCCAGCGGCGGCGGCGACATGCATACGGCGGCAGGGTGATTCGGGAAGCGATGGAGATAGAGGAGGGTCTTTGGATAACGGGTAGCTCACCCTGATGCTCTTGGAAGGTTCAGGAAAGGCGGAGGAGGATTGAATCGTCCATGGCGGCGGCCGGAGCTCGGGAACGAGGTGTCGATTGGAGATTCCAGAGACGGCGGCTTATGTATCCTATGTATAAAGTAACAGGAAGACAAGAGGATCTCCGTGGTGGCCTCGGTTTGCCCTAAGGCGGTCGGAGGAAGTGAGGACGATGACGAGCACCAAACTAGGGTTCGGCCAGAGGGTAGGAATTTTGGGAAGATAGGAAACTAGGGTTCATCTCTGCGGTGTTTTGGGCTACTTGTAGACGAAGGAGAGCGGCGACGTTCATCCTGGCGCTCGACGACGTGGCGGTGGCATCGGACGAAGGGGAGCAGTCCACCGAGATGCTTCTCTCGCTCTCTTTGTCGCGAGGAAGGAGAAAAGAGAAAGACGACACAGGGGTACCGAGCAGTGTGGGCTGTTGCTGGGCCGGGGATGGGCCACAGAAGAGGGAGAGAGGAGAAGGAGGCTGCTGGGATGAGGCCTGAGAGGTTCTGGCTCCAGGTTTTTTATAGAAACCCTTTTATTTTTCTGTTTTGTCTTTTCCTCTTTGTATTTCCATTTTGAAATCTGTTTTGGTTATTTCAAAATTATCAGAACTTTTGCAAATGTTAAACTATTTCAAGGACCCTTATAACAATTTGGGCTCCAAGCATTTGGTAGTTTTTCAAATACAAAACCGTTTTGAATTGATTTCGAATAGAGGGAAAGAGTAGGGTTTAGGGTTTTATTTTATTTTCTTTGCATGCACTTTTAAAATGATGCTCATGAATGCACAAACAAACCCTAATTATGGATTAGCTAAAATTGGGGTGTTACAGCTCTATCCCCCTGACGAGAATCTCGACCCGAGATTCCAGAGGTAGGAAGAGAGACATGGAGGGAAAGAAACAAGGTCACTCTAAAGATAAGAGGGAAACACACTAAACAACCCACCGAGTATCTCATGGTCAAATCATGGATGGAGTGCTTAGAAACAACTCTGAGATGAAAAACATGAAACACATCAAGGTAACGGAGGGAACAAGAGGAGATGGTTTCAAGTTGTTAGTTAGCTAGTCTTCATAAGGATTGAGACCATGGAGCTCATGGAAGAGTTTAAGCTTCTGAAGAGGAGAGCTTACAACAGAAAGAACATGACCATAGACTTCGATAGGGAACCTCTACTAAACGACTTAAGTGGAGGTTTTGGGTTGCAGAGATATGGATCAACAAAACCAAGCTATTGAACTAATTTTGACACAGAAGGTTCACTCTTTCATCCAACCGAAGGCCAAAACAAAAAGGTGTTTTGGGGAGAGGACTCATAAGAGTCACAAGAAACATGTAATGAGAGAAACTCCTGACTACAAAAATCATAGTCACTCTTAAAACATGATTAAGAAAACGAAGGAAACTCTTTATTCATCCAGGTCTATCAAAATCTTTGCCAAAGATCATGATATCACTTTACACCACTAAGATGAATAGTTAAGAAGATTCCTGATGACATGAGAAAAAAAACTTCATTCTCATACTTCAACTTCTTGGAACATCAAGACGCTTGCCAACTGTAACATCCCAAAATATTTCCAAATTTTGAAATGTGAAAAATAAATAAACAAAATAAAATTTGTTGAAATTTAGGGTGAGAAGAAACTTTTGATTCCAAATGGAACATCAAATCCTATTTTGATCAAATAAAATCCAAAAGGGATTTAAAAATATTAACAAATAATAAATAAAGTTATAATAGTTGGAATCACCATTTTTGGATCTTTAAATAAAAAGATATGGTTTTTATAAGCAAAGGTAGAAATAATGAATAAGGTCTATTTTTCAAAAAGAACCAAATTAATCTTGGCCAAGCATTTAAAATAAAATATTTTGTTTGATAAAATTAGTAAAGGCTTATTTAAATAAAACCATGAGGATTTATTTATATCCAAATTTCATTCAAGTATAGACATTTTTTCCTATTTTTGATTGAGCATTAAAAACTTAATAAAGTATTTTATTTTAAGGTGTTTTAGTATTTTTTTTTAGGGTAAAACAGTAGGGCAAAAAACCCCACTGCAATTTTTATAAATTATAGAGAGTTACAAAAGAATATTTACAAACTCAATCCACCTCAAAGAAGAGGGATAACATTCTAATCAGCTATCTGCTGTCTAAATTGATTTCAATCCAAACTTTAAGGCCTTGATGATACTTCTTCTTAATTCTATAAAGGACCTATCTTAATTCCTGGGCTACAATAGCCTTCCAGTTCTCCATCGACGCATGATGATTATTGAAAATTTCATTATTTCTGCAAATCCAAATGCCCCAAGTTCCAAGTATCAGAATTTCCATTGCAAAAGGGACATTAAGATCTTTTTTAATACTGGATAAGGCTTCAAAGATATTTTGATCAGCCATAGTGACCTGTGAAATTTCAGCCCAGCAGGCTCTTGCAAAGGGGCATTCCCAAAACAAATGTAGGCTGGTTTCTTCACTGTTGCAACCCTGGAAAACACAGTCATAAGATGCCAGAGAAAAACATTTCCTTTTCAGAAGGTTTCTTGTGTTGAGCCTATCAAGCAGTAAGAGCCAGAAGAAGAATTTGTGCTTTTGCTGACAAGAAGATTTCCATAACCAAGAGAAATGTGGCTGAACCAGTTGGCAACCAGCTAAGGAGCAGTAAGCCTTTTTGACCGAAAAATTACTGCCCCAAATGTAAGACCAACAATCAGATTCCCCTTGCCTGCCAGTATTGAGAATTTGTTCAAGACTTTGATATTCCTGATAAGCTTGTTGGGACAAAGGAAGGTAAAAAAGGTCCTGAGTATTTGCAGTATGCAGGAACTCACTGACAGAGATGTGAGGGTTTTTTGCATATGAGAGGAGATGAGGAAGCTTATGTTGAAGGCAGCTATCATTCCACATATCAGACCAGAATAGTGTGGATTTCCCATTTCCAACCAAACACTTTGCAAGTCCTTTAAAAATGTCAATCAGTTTTAGATGAGCTTTCCACCAAAAGGATCCCTCAAGACTTCTTCCAGGGAGCTTATCATTACAATAGTAAGTATTCCATACAAGGTGAACCCAAGGAATATCCTTGTGATTATAAAACTTATCCAAATTCTTCAAAAGAAGAGCAGAATTTTGAACATTAAGGTCTAGAACTCCCAATCCTCCCTGGTTCTTGGGTCTACAAACTTTCTTCCATGCTACAAGAGCAGTACCTCTAGCTTGAACATCAGAAGTTTTCTTTCTCCACAAGCATTGCCTCATATATTTAATCAACTGCTCCTTGATAGCGACAGGAAGATCAAAACAGCTCATGTAATATATGGGAAGGGAAGACAACACAGATTTGACTAACTGCATTTTCCCCCCATAATTAAGAAAGTCAGCTATTCCACACAACATTCTCTCAATTCTCTGAACAATAGGCAGGAAATGTTCCACAGCAGGTTTATTCAAGCTCAGAGGCAAACCAAGATAGGTAAAAGGCAAGGAACCAGTGAGGCAAGTAAGGGTATTAGCAAAATGCCCAAGCCTCTCAGAGTCCATGTTAATTGGCATCATGCTGGATTTGGAATAATTGACTTTGAGTCTAGTGG
Source organism: Avena sativa (assembly GCA_916181665.1). Taxonomy (NCBI): domain Eukaryota; kingdom Viridiplantae; phylum Streptophyta; class Magnoliopsida; order Poales; family Poaceae; genus Avena; species Avena sativa. Next base: position 310,993,610 of record OV702295.1, on the reverse strand, counting down.
AGAGAGCAAAAGTATGTAGAATTGCCTTAAGGCACAAGAGTTGCTCAGAATCAGCCTTAAGGATTACTAAAGTGTCATCTACATACTAAACCGCAGGGAAGTCAGGACAGAACACATTTTCAGTGGGCAAAGAAAGAAGACCCAGGTTCATTGCCTTATTGAGGATACTTTGAAGGAGATCAGCAGCCAGAACAAACAATAAAGGAGATAAAGGATCTCCTTGCCTAACACCCCTTCTACAGTAAAAAAATTTCCCAGGCACACCATTTAAAAGCACAGAGGAAGAAGCTGACCCAAAGATCATCTGAATCCAAGAAATCCATTTAACTCCAAAACCTTTGGCTTTAAGGATATTGATGATTGCAGAATGCTCAATTCTGTCAAAAGCCTTCTCAAAATCCAGCTTAAGAATTAAAATTTCATCCTTTGACTTGTGGCATTGATCAAGAAATTCAAATGCCCAACCTAAACAGTTTTGGATAGATCTTTGCTTGAGGAAACCATATTGATTCTTGTGAACAAGTTTAAGTATGACTTTTTGCAGTCTGTTAGCCAGAATCTTGGTGATAATCTTAAGGACACTATTTAGCAAAGAAATAGGCCTAAAATCAGCAGGAGTCAAAGGAGCAGCAATTTTTGGAATGAGGGTGATAAAAGAAGAATTAATGCTTTCCAAAGAGGCTTTCCCTTCATAGAACTCCACAAGTAGATGCTTCACATCATCCTTAATAATAGGCCAGCAAAGCTTCATGAATTCATTATTAAAACCATCAGGGCCAGGGGATTTATCATTAGGCAGATTTGTGATGACTTCATCAATCTCCTCATCAGAGAAAGGCTTTTCCAAAGCATCCCTTTCTTCCTGGCTTAAGCAATCACCAGCCAAGTCATTAAGATTGAAATGCATTTCAGGCTTATCAGAAGAGCCCATTCTATTTTTAAAGGAATTCCAAAGGAGATTTGCTTTGCCATCATGATCATAGACCTCAAGATCAGAATCATCCTTGAGCATGGAAATGTAATTATGTCTAAAACTTATGGTAGCTCTGGAGTGAAAGAACTTGGTGTTCTCATCCCCCAGCTTAACCCATTTAATTTTCCCCCTCTGTTTCCAATAAGTATTCTAGTCTTGTAAAAGAGAAATAATAAGATTTTTCAGGATATCCCTAAGATTCCACTCTTGAACAGTAAGAGTTCTCATTTCCTCCATGATATCAAGAAAGTCAATGGTGGCATTAACATTATAGATTTGTGCCTTGAGGCAAGGTAGCTGTTTGGCCCAAAGCTTCAGCCCTCTTCTCACATTTTTGAATTTAGCATTATTTTTTTTTGCAGAATCCATAAAACCCACAGGAATGTTCCAGGAATTTTGAACAATAGCTTTAAACTCCTTATGATGCAATCAATGATTTTCAAATCTAAACACCTGAGCTTTGGGAATCATTGTGCCAATGGAAATGACACAAGGAAGATGATCAGAGCTAGGCTTTGCAAGAGGAGCAACAAAAGTTGAGGGAAAACTCTGAGTCCAGGCAGCAGAAGTAAAAAACCAATCCAATCTTTCCAAGAGGGGATCTTTCTGCATGTTACTCCAAGTGAACTTTCTACCCTTAAGTGGTAACTCTATGAGACCCAAATTATTAATGGCTTCATTAAAGAGAAGCATACCATTCACATCTCCACCCAATTTATTTCTATCTGAAGGCTGTCTACAGAAGTTAAAATCTCCCACAATGAGCCAGTCCACATCATCAGGCATATCAATGCTGCCAAACCAATCTAAAAATTTAGACTTTTTTCAGGTAAACATGGCCCATAAATGTTGGTGAGGATCCAGGATTCATTGGACAAGAGAGATGTCAAGGTGACGGAGATAGAAAACTCATTGAGAAAAGAAAGATGTCCAGAGAACAGGGAACCATTCCAAATGGTGATCAAACCTCCAGATGCACCTCTGGAGGGAAGAAATTCAAAATTGGTAAATTTTGAGGGGCAGAATTTTTTAATGTAGGAGCTATCAAAGTCCTCACGCTTAGTTTCTTGGAGACAGATAATGTCACAACCAGACTCCTCAATTTTGTTTCTGAGAGCAATCCATTTTTTTTAGAATTGATTCCCCTGATATTCCAATTCAAGATCTTCCAAGTTCTTTTGTTATTCATTAAGAAACCAGGAGCAAGTATAGCTATGGGGTGATATAAATAGTGTAATCACCCAGGAGAGGAAACAGCAATTACAGAGACAAAAGGCAATCCAATTCAGGGTACCACAGAGATAATCCATAACAAGTACCATCCACATTGCAATATCACAATCACAGAACACATAACAGGGAGTCAACAAGACTCCAGCAAAAGACTTAGTTTGATACATTAAAACACTTAAGAAGAGGGCTTCTTCTTGGCTTGCTGTCCACAGGTACCAGCAGCCCCAGGCTTCTTCTTGCCACCAATGCCCAAGCTGGAAGAGGGTCCTCCTTTAATGCTGCCTTTTGTAGGAGCCTTAACTGCCACTTCATTGGCCTTCCCTTTCTTGAGCAACCTCTTCTCCAGTTCCCCATCTTTTACCTTGCAGAATGAAGCAGCAAGATTTTTAACCACTTTGGAATTCAGACAAGGAGGAGCAGCATTACAAACCAGGCAATCAACAATTAGACAATTTATGTGACTTTTAAAACCCCCAATTAGTTCAACAATTCTAGGGCTTCTTCTCACCTCAGATTCCACAAGAGGTTCCTTGCCCTTTCTCTTTCTAGCAGGGGTAGAGGGAGAGCATGAAGATTTATTGGATTCAAAACCCAGGCAAGAAGGGGCCATCTGGGAAAAGTTCTCATTAGGAATGATGAAAGAAATTGAACTTTCCTCAGAAATAGGTTCTTTAATAATTTCCCATAAGGGAGAAGTAAGAAATCCCTTGACCCAATTAAACTTCTCAGGAGTAGCAAGCATGAGAGTAATGAAGTTAAACCAACTTACAGGAATATCACATTTAAGAGAGCCCATTGAAGAAGATTCCTTCTGGATATGAGGGGCAAAATAATTCTCCCAGAGCTCCAAGCCTTGTTGGGAAAATCCCTGCTTAGCCACATGCACATCAGGAATGGAGATAAAAGTTCTCACCATCCCAACCTGAAGGTGAGCCTCATTTGGAGAAAGAAGGTGCTGATCCTCCAACATCCGATCATCATTCTTAGGAGCCACAGTACTTGAGTCCATAGGACTTCCTGCCCCCTCCTCAGCATCAGAATTGGCCTCCTCTTCATCAGCCAGATAGTTCTGAAAAAAAATTTGCAGTCCTTCACCAATGCCAACCCCTTGTGGTGCAACTGCCACACCTTGCTCCTCCACAGCCTCAGGCTCATTAACAGATTCATCATCATCAGACTCCCAGTCTTGAACAATGATAGCACTTGTAACTCCACTGTTCACATCTTGAGGTGGCAGATGCTGATTGTCAATAGGCATATCTTCTCCAGAAGCAATGACAGGGCCCTGAACAGGAACAGCAGCAGCCTCCCAGGGACCCCAACCTTCAGCATTACAACCATCAGGAGCAGGATCCTGCACAGGGGCCATCCACTGTCCCCAATCACCCCCAGGAGCAGGGGGGAGGGGGAGGTGGAACCTGAGGCCCAAAGACTGGGCCATGTGCAGGAACAGGGTGTGGGTCCATATTGTCATCTGGCAGTGGGTCCTCCTCAGGTGGGCCCCCTCCAAGCAAGTGACTCTGAAGAACTTCAACAGAAAAAGTCCATGACTCTGTCTCCACCAAGTCACCGATGGTAAACCTCACACTCTTGGGGATGTCAACCAAGTCAGTAACACGAATATTAGCAATAATCCTACCCTTTTGGTCAGGGTCCCGCTCCCACAGAAGAACTTTTCCAATGTCCGCAAAGACAACATTCAGATCCTCCGTATGCCAGTGGTCAAGGGGAGGCCCTACTAGCATCACCCAACACTCATTATTAAACTGAGTCCTACGCCAGTTATCACCCTCATTGTGCTTAACAAAAGAAACATGCACATCTTGAAACGGAATCGGGCTCGCCGCAATGAGTCTATCACGGTCGCTGACATGATGAAACTGCACATACGCAGACCCAAAGGGACAATCCTGGATATCTCTGAAGTGCACTCCAACCTCATTGTTGAAGAAATCAACTAGGACACCATGAATATTCAAGAACAGAACAGGACCAGGGGGAGGGGAAAAATGTTAGCAATGGCATACTGTTCATGCGCCCTTGACCTCTGAGGCACCACCACCCTTTTAACACGATTCCGCCCAGCCACCTGCATAATCTGGAAGCCATTCGGCAGGAAAGGCGCAGGATCAATCGGAATGTTCGCCATTGTGACGCCCTTTGCCGGCAACGAGCAGGATGGGAATGGGGTTTCAGCGGGCGGGGGAGTTGAGGAGACAGGGGAAGTGGTAGTTGTTTTTTGCAACGAAGTGGTGAACTCGTGAAAACTGCCGTGAATAATGGGCCGGGAATGTGAAACTACCTGGGCCTTGAACCATCCCTCATACGAATTGTCGGGCCAACTACATTTAGGGAAAGAGGGGAATTTTAGAAAAGGAAGGAGACCAGGCAGTTTAAATGCCGCGCGATTGGCGCCTCCCCCAGACCCGACCGGCGTTACCATCGACTTAAAGCCACCATCAGTGAGCACCTGAGCATAAGATCTGCCATGAAGACCTGATTTGAACTCACCATTAATACGTTGCTCATTCACAGGCGAAGGACCCTCAGGAGACACAGGAAATTTGAGTCTTTGAAAAACCGAGCCACCTTTACTAGAAGGCTTTAAAGAAGGAGACTTTTTTGGACTTTCTTTTTTGTACGTGACAACTTTCCATTCTTTAGCAGACTCCTTGTAGAATTCCCTTTCTTCATGAATCCAATTCGGACCCCCATTACCCCAGAGATTGACATGAATCACAAAAGAATTACATGAAAACTTTGAGATATTGTAGATCTCAAAACCCACTGCCCTTGAAGCAACCGAGAAACAAAAAGTTCTATCTTGCAGAAGCTTCACCTGGAATTTAGAAGCATTAGCACCAAAACAGGCTTGAAGAGCAAGACTAACAGTATGAAATTCCAACTTAAAATTTGCTCGCCCAAAAGAACAGACCAGATAAAATGGTCTTTTCCTGAAACCACCAATGAAATTAACTTGATGCCTGAATTTATCAAAAATCCTCTTCTCAAAATCACGCCCTAAAGAAAAATCCAGGGCAGGTCGACACGAAGCAACATCTTTAGAAGCACACCCTGAGGGGAGATTTTCAGAGAAATCCAGAGATCTAGGCACCATCTTCTCAATATTGGTGGAAAATTTCTTAACCAAAGGGCTTGGTAAAATCTGAGTACCAACCACAACCCTCTTCACCTGGAGATCAATAGAGATGCCAGAAGCCACCACCTCACCATGAACCAAGTATCTAGCATCGATCACAACCTCATTATGGTTGAGGAGAACAAGCCTTTTAGAACTAGGAAAAAGCATGAGAAAACCTTTAGAAGGCTCAAGATCATCAGTCGGCAAAGAGGAGCAAAGGGCATGCCATTTAAGGCCAGTGTCTTCATCTGATCTAGTGATGGTAGGAGATCTACCAAGAAATCCAGATGAGGGATCCAAAGAATCATTAACACGAGAGAGATGAGAGGGGAACCTCAAAACAGACCAACAGAGATCTTCTCCCCATTTTCCAAACATCGCCCCTCAAGGGGAGAGCCTTTGGCATTGAGAAGAACCAGCCAAGAATCAGCCGAGACAACGAGAGAACCTTCCAGAAACTTACCACCCGTGGTCACACCAGAGTAGGTGACCTTCCAGCAACCTCCAGAGGAATCCATGCAGAGCCTATGCCGGCGAGGTGCCGGCGAGAGCCGGAGGCCGACCAACGGTCACCTCAGAGGAGCCTCATGCCTCGGAAATCGTGCGGGTCAAGTGGGGGGGGGGTTAGGTGTTTTAGTATTCAGATAAAACCTACTGAAAAAGATTTTTGTAGGAATTTATAAAGTCAAATAGAGTTTTAAACATATTTGAATCTTATTTGAAATAAAGACTAAAGTCTATTTATTTATTTTTAATAAATAGTAAACCCTAAAAATTATTGTTTTAAATTTGACTTTAGATTGTATTGTTAAAAAGTATTAAAATCAACACAAATATTTGTGGAAGTTTGAATTCATTTGGAGTTTGAATTGTTTGAAATAAAATCAAAACAAAAAAAGGAAAAGCATTCAGTATAAAAAATGAATCAAAGCAGCCCACTGCCAAGGCCCAGTCCAGCCCAACTCGCAGCCCACCTATTCCCCCTTTGGTGAACCATTTTTCACTCAGAAAAGAAACCACCCCATCGCTGACAACAGGACCCCACTCCCTCTCCCTCTCTCTCGCAGACAGCGCGGTCCCATGTCGTCAGTCGTTGTCTCCACCGCGACCACGTCCCCCTCGCCGTTTCTGCTATCGAATGTGGCGATCAATTCACGTTGATGGAGGGATTAAACTCGCCAGCAACCATGCTCACTAAAGCGCCTCGCTCTCCTCTTGCATTCCCCCCAAGCAACACCTCCTCCCTGCCTCCAGGCTGCGCAAATTGCGAGCTCGAACCTCTCTGCCCCGACAAGCTTCTCCGGCGATATCCCGGTGACTCCGGCCACCTCTCCACTCCCTGGCATCACTACCTTTCTCCCCATCGTCAGGCGCACCTACTAGTACCACTAGCTCGCTCGCGCCCGCTCCACAACATCGGCAACAAGATCGCCTGAGCACTACCGACGTCTGCCACTTCTCCGGCGACCCCTCCACGTAAGTACAGGCCGCCCCGAACCCTCCCGATGATGCTCCTGTAATCCCCACACTCGCCCGCGTCTAACCATGCCTTTATCTTGCCTTTGGGTGGCCTGCAGCTCCGCCTCTGACGACAAACAGAGACGCCCGACGACGCCAGGAACACCGGCGAGCAATAGCCACTATCCCCGTGCGCCCCTTGACCAACAACCGCTACGTTGAGCTTCACCACAATCGCGCGAGCACGGTGAGCACCTCTGTTTCCCCTCTTGCTTCCTGGTTCGTCGGCAACGACACTTACAGAGCGCTCCGCTGCTCGCCGCCGCGCCAGCGCCGCCAGTCCTTGGTCAAACACCCTGTGCCCGTTGGATCTTGATCTTGTGGCTGAGATTAGATTATAAACCAAGGGTACGCGTCCATCTGTGCCGTGCGTTTTAAGTGAAATCCTATGACCGGTGTTGATCGATCCGCACGAAGCGGTACCGTCCAATAGGATAGAGCCACGTGGCCAGACTCAGGATTTAAATTAGAAATTTGATCTATTAGATTTGCAAACTTGCAAAATTCATAACTTTAATTCTACACGTCGAAATTTTGCAAATTTTATATCAATGGATTCAGAAGAACAAGTACTTTGCAACCATGCACTTTGTTTAATGTTTTGATTCTGTAAAATTGGTTGAAATTGCAGAAACTTGTGTAGGCATAATTTCAATATAAAAATTGTTCTAGATATATTTTTAAGGTGAAATCTTTTGAAAATGGATTGTTTTGAACCTACTGACCATAGGAACCAACTTATGGATATAAAGATGTATTTTGTGAGCTTAAGGAATAAATATTTGAATTAGCACAGTTCTAGTCAAATAAAAATATTGTTTATGGTTTAGAAATGAATTTTGAGTAAAACCTTTGGGAAATGATTTGATTCAAACCTTCTGACCCTAAAACACCAAGTTTTGAGATTAAGAACATATTTGATGAACCATATAAAGTTATTGCTTTGCTAAAAGATATTTTCAACAACATAAAATATCACCTTAGCATAATATTTGGTTTATGAGATAAAACCTTTTGCAAATGGTTTTACCACTTTTGTAAATGACCAATGTGAGCTTGAAAATGTTTAGAGCCTAGTAGAAACCACTTTTCCAAATAAAACTATCTTTTGCATGCTTGCATGCATGACCTTGTTTTTGTTATTTTATGTGGTGAAATGGTTTGAATGCTAGTTGAATTTGTGTTTGCTTGATTGAATTGTAGTGAAGTTATAAGAGTGTGATATTTGCAAGATCAAGAAGTGAACCAACATTCTCTACTAAAAAGGCAAGTGACACTATCATCCATGTCCTACTATTTTCATTACACTTAGTGTATTTTTGTAACATGCATTTAAAGGACTACTATATTTTATGCTATGCTAAATCCTAATAGGATACCCTTATATCTTCCTTAGTGAAAACATTGTAGTTGTAGTAAGCTTAGCCCTGCTATATATTTGTGATGGGATACATGATATGATTATATGAAGTGTTGGAAAGATATATGTTTTATATAATAAAACAAGTACTCAATGAACCACCTGGGTGGAAAAGGATACTCAAGTTTTGGACAAGGTGGCAACAAAGGGAACCATGTTTATATGACTATCTTTTTCTATGTGCACTAGAAGAAAACCACCCAGGGACTTAGAGATTGAACATGTTTCTCGTACAGTGGCTTCCGTGTACAGCCACATGCTAAATGGGATCTGGCTTAGTCAACTACATAGTGGAAGACCCATGCATTGGCATCTTCAGGTTAACTAGAATTGTGTATGGGAAATTTATCCCTACATTGGTGCCTGGTTGACAAGCTAGCATTGTGTATTGGGAGGACTTCTATGGAAAGACTTTGTCACATTCTCGATTTGCCGGTACTCCATATTGGTGAGTACTTATACAGTGGCCACTGGTGGCGTCAAGATGAGATTGTGTCATGTGGGTAAAGTGTACAACTTCTGTAGAAGATCAAATTCTATGTACTTAGCCGTGTCCCCGGTTATGGACAACTCTGAGCAACTAAGGCCTGAAGCTCTGGAAGATCTCGACATTCCAATTTCTCAAAGTAAAACTTGATGGACAACAAGGGATTAGAAGCACTTGGAGTTTTCCAAGGAGTTCAGAAAGATTTTCAAAAAGATCAAAGTTATTTTGAAAAGATAGGATAAAACTATATTGCTTTCTGCAAATGAGCCTAAACCCTACTTAGCCAAATATGCATGTAATGATAGGATCCACTTATTTCTACATAGTAGTGAAACTTGCCAATACAATTCAAATGTATTGACCCTTGTGGCTGCAACTTATTATGTTGCAGGTTTGTTTGATGTTAGTGAAGTGTGTTGATTAGGATTACAAGTCTACAACCAACATGATTGCCTATGGCACTTAGAAGATGAAGGACTCCATGCTATAGTTATTTCTGCTGCTTTGTAATGAGATAGCCAGATGAGCTATGTAAGATGTAATGAATTATTTTATTCCTGGTTATAAAGTTGTTATGACCTTTGTTTCTTGATATTACATCTTAACTGTGGATGCTAGCTATTGATCCAGGGACTAGCATTGTAAACATAGGGATCTCTACATTATTAAAGGTTGGGAACCTTACAGATGGTATCACAGCATTGTGTTGCCTGTAGGATTGTAACCCTAGGATTGGACAAAACCCCTTAGAAAAATAGGAGTTGTACTTGTTCCAAAACTTATTTACAAACAATCTTGTAAACTCTTTTCTCAACCTTTTGGTTTTGATTCTACATCTCTTCCTTTTCAACTTGATGGACAAAGCCTTCACCATGACCAATGGCTTCAACTTTAATTTTACCAAGGACTTCAACTTAGACATCACTAAGGACTACAAGTGAGAACCAAGAGACATTAGATTGCCTACCAAAACATTGATATCATGTTAGTGTATGGATCATATTGACTTATGAGGTATAACTATACTAAGTTAATTATTTTAAGAAAACTTGTTGTTTCCTTCAACTCATGGGTTAAGCTCATAAGTTGTTAAGTGAATAATTGCTTGATGATTGCTTGATTGTTTGATTTGAACTTGATTGTTTTGGATGGTGTGTTAGAACTCCTTTAGACCTATCCATCATTACTTATCCCTATCAAACCGACAGATGCCTCCCCGTCGTGCCAACCCCAACCAAAACCACAACAACATCACTCCTGAGATGCAGCAGATGATGACAGCTCAGACACAGCTGATGCAGATGATGACCACGTTCATACAGAATTACAACAACAACAACAACAACAATCAAAATAATCCTCCAGATCATGACATGCTCACCAGGTTTTTGAAACTAAGACCTGCAAGGTTCTCTGGGACAACTGACCCAATGTTAGCCAATGATTGGTTACGTTCGGTGAATCAGGACTTAGTGACTGTTGGCTGCACTGACGAAGAAAAAGTTAGGTTTGCATCACATCTACTTGAAGGACAAGCAGCAACATGGTGGGACAACTTTCAGATCACCACTCCCCTTGAAGATGTAACTTGGGCTATTTTTGAGGATGGTTTCCGTATAGCTCACATCTCATCTGGAGTGATGCACTTGAAGAAAAAGGAATTCCACAATCTGAAACAATGTCACCTCAGTGTGGCTGAGTATATTGAAGAATTCAACAATCTGGCACGCTATGCACCAGATGAAGTTGATACAGATGCTAAGAGGAAGAAATTCCTCGAAGGACTTAATGATGAGTTGAACCTGCAGCTAGTTGTTGCCTATGTCCCAACTTATCAATCACTCTGTGACAAAGCCACCATCTTGGAAAACAAGATGAATCAAGTTGAGAACAGAAAGAGGAAGCATAAACTCAAGTATCACTCAGGGTCATCACAAAATAAGCGTTCATTCAAAAAGAGCAATGAAGATTCTGAACCACATCAGTATCACCACAACAACAATGGAAGTGATAATAATGGAAATGATACTGACAATGGAGATGACCTTGGTTAGAACCAACATGACACTTTTTGGAAGAAAGACATTAGCCAGTTGCAGTGCTATAATTGTAAGGAACTTGGACACTATGCATCAGACTGTCCTGAGAAGAAACAGAAAAAGGATGCCAGAAACTCCAATGGAAATGACTCCAATGTGACCCAGAAAGGACATGTGAACCACATTGACATGGATGGGAACTTTGAAGAGATAGAAGAAGTGGATATCAGGAACTAGTTAACTCAGAAGAGTCAAATAAGGATTCCTTGTCTGGATATCAAGTGTTGAACCCATAGTCAAGTGAACCATCAATGTAACCCTATGAGACTTTCTTTTAAGGGTGGTAGTACCCTAGTTGTCTTCAAGACAACTTGTAACCCTACCTTCCCAAATCTCGAGACGAGATTTCTTTTAAGGGTGGTAGCCTGTCACATCCCAAAATTTTCCAAATTTTGAAATGTGAAAAATAAATAAACAAAATAAAATTTGTTGAAGTTTAGGGTGAGAAGAAACTTTTGATTCCAAATGGAACATCAAAACCTATTTTGATCAAATAAAATCCCAAAGGGATTTAAAAATATAAACAAATAATAAATAAAGTTATAATAGTTGGAATCACCTTTTTTGGATCTTTAAATAAAAAGATATGGTTTTTATAAGCAAAGGTAGAAATAATGAATAAGGTCTATTTTTCAAAAAGAGCCAAATTAATCTTGGCCAAGCATTTAAAATAAAATATTTTGGTTGGTAAAACTAGTAAAGGTTTATTTAAATAAAACCACGAGGATTTATTTATATCCAAATTTCATTCAAGTATAGACATTTTTTCCTATTTTTGATTGAGCATTAAAAACTTAATAAAGTATTTTATTTTAAGGTGTTTTAGTATTCAGATAAAACCTACTGAAAAGATTTTTGTAGGAATTTATAAAGTCAAATAGAGTTTTAAACATATTTGAATCCTATTTGAAATAAAGACTAAAGTCTATTTATTTATTTTTAATAAATAGTAAACCCTAAAAATTATTGTTTTAAATTTGACTTTACATTGTATTATTAAACAGTATTAAAATCAACACAAAGATTTGTGGAAGTTTGAATTCATTTGGAGTTTGAATTGTTTGAAATAAAATCAAAACAGAAATTCAAAACAGAAAAAGGAAAAGCATTCAGTATAAAAAAATGAATCAAAGCAGCCCACTGCCAAGGACCAGTCCAGCCCAACTCGCAGCCCACCAACTCCCCCTCTGGTGAACCATTTTTCACTCAGAAAAGAACCCACCCCGTCGCTGACAACAGGACCCCACTCCCTCTCCCCCTCTCTCGTAGACAGCGCGGTCCCACGTCATCAGTCGTCGTCTCCACCACGACCACGTCCCCCTCGCCGTTTCTGCTATTGAATGCGGCAATCAATTCGCATTGATGGAGGGATTAAACTCGCCAGCAACCACGCACACTTAAGCGCCTTGCTCTCCTCTTCAATTCCCCCCAAGCAGCACCTCCTCCCTGCCTCCAGGCTGCACAAATTGCGAGCTCGAACCTCTCTGCCCCGACAAGCTTCTCTGGCGAAATCCCGGCGACTCCGGCCACCTCTCCACTCCCTGGCATCACTACCTTGCTCCCCATCGTCAGGCGCACCTACCAATACCACTAGCTCGCTCGCGCTCGCTCCACAACGTCGGCAACAAGCTCGCCTGAGCACCACCGACGTCTGCCTCTTCTCCGGCGACCCCTCCATGTAAGTACAGGCCGCCCCGAACCCTCCCGATGATGCTCCTGTAATCCCCACACTCACCCGCTTCTAACCATGCCTTTATCTTGCCTTCGGGTGGCCTGTAGCCCCGCCTCTGACAACAAACAGAGACGCCCGACGATGCCAGGAACGCCGGCGAGCAATAGCCACTATCCCCGTGCATCCCTTAACGGACAACCTCTACGTTGAGCTTCACCACAATCGCGCGAGCATGGTGAGCACCTCCGTTTCCCCTCTTGCTTCATGGTTCATCGGCAACGACACTGACAGAGCGCTCCGTCGCTCGCCGCCGCGCCAGCGCCGCCAGTCCTTGGTCAAACACGCTGTGCCCGTTGGATCTTGATCTTGTGGTTGAGATTAGATTATAAACGAAGGGGTACACGTCCATCTGCGCCGTGCGTTTTAAGTGAAATCCTACGACCGGTGTTGATCGATCTGCACGAAGCGATACCGTCCAATAGGATAGAGCCACGTGACCAGACTCAGGATTTAAATTAGAAATTTGATCTATTGGATTTGCAAACTTGCAAAATTCATAACTTTAATTATACACGTCCAAATTTTGCAAATTTTATATCAATGGATTCAGCAGAACAAGTAATTTGCAACCATGCACTTTGTTTAATGTTTTGCTTCTGGAAAATTGGTTGAAATTGCAGAAACTTGTGTAGGCATAATTTGAATATAAAAATTGTTCTAGATATATTTTTAAGGTGAAATCTTTGCAAAATGGATTGTTTTGAACCTACTGACCATAGGAACCAACTTATGGATTTAAATATGTATTTTGTGAGGTTAAGGAATAAATATTTGAATTAGCATAGTTCTAGTCAAATAAAAATATTGTTTATGGTTTAGAAATTAATTTTGAGTAAAACCTTTGGGAAATGATTTGATTCAAACCTTCTGACCCTAAAACACAAAGTTTTGAGATTAAGAACATATTTGATGAACCATATAAAGTTATTTCTTTGCTAAAAGATATTTTCAACAACATAAAATATCACCTTAGCATAATATTTGGTTTATGAGATAAAACCTTTTGCAAATGGTTTTACCACTTTTGTAAATGACCAATGTGAGCTTGAAAATGTTTAGAGCCTAGTAGAAACCACTTTTCCAAATAAAACTATCTTTTGCATGCTTGCATGCAAGACCTTGTTTTTGTTATTTTATGTGGTGAAATGGTTTGAATGTTAGTTGAATTTGTGTTTGCTTGATTGAATTGTAGTGAAGTTAGAAGATTGTGATATTTGCAAGATCAAGAAGTGAACCAACATTCTCTACTAAAAAGGCAAGTGACACTATCATCCATGTCCTACTATTTTCATTACACTTAGTGGATTTTTGTAACATGCATGGAAAGGACTACTATATTTTATGCTATGCTAAATCCTAATAGGATACCCTTATATCTTCCTTAGTGAAAACATTGTAGTTGTAGTAAGCTTAGCCCTGCTATATATTTGGGATGGGATACATGATATGATTATATGAAGTGTTGGAAAGATATATGTTTTATATAATAAAACAACTACTCAATGAACCACCTGGGTGGAAAAGGATACTCAAGTTTTGGACAAGGTGGCAACAAAGGGAACCATGTTTATATGGCTATCTTTTTCTATGTGCACTAGAAGAAAACCACCCAGGGACTTAGAGATTGAACATGTTTCTCATACAGTGGCCTCCATGTACAGCCACATGCTAAATGGGCTCTGGCTTAGTCAACTACATAGTGGAAGACCCATGCATTGGCATCTTCAGGTTAACTAGAATTGTGTATGGGAAATTTATCCCTACATTGGTGCCTGGATGACAAGCTAGCATTGTGTATTGGGAGGACTTCTATGGAAAGACTTTGTCACATTCTCGATCTGCCTGTACTCCATATTGGTGAGTACTTATCCAGCGGCCACTGGTGGCGTCAAGACGAGATTGTGTCATGTGGGTAAAGTGTACAACTTCTGAAGAAGATCAAATTCTAAGTACTTAGCCGTGTCCCCGGTTATGGACAACTCTGAGCAACTAAGGCCTGAAGCTATGGAAGATCTCGACATTCCAATTTCTCAAAGTAAAACTTGATGGACAAAAAGGGATTCGAAGCACTTGGAGTTTTCCAAGGAGTTCAGAAATATTTTCAAAAAGATCAAAGTTATTTTGAAAAGATAGGATAAAACTATATTGCTTTCTGCAAATGAGCCTAAACCCTACTTAGCCAAATATGCATGTAATGATAGGATCCACTTATTTCTACATAGTAGTGAAACTTGCCAATACAATTCAAATGTATTGACCCTTGTGGATGCAACTTATTATGTTGCAGGTTTGTTTGATGTTACTGAAGTGTGTTGATTAGGATTACAAGTCTACAACCAACATGATTGCCTGTGGCACTTGGAAGATGAAGGACTCCATGCTATAGTTATTTCTGCTGCTTTGTAATGAGATAGCCAGATGAGCTATGAAAGATGTAATGAATTGTTTTATTCCTGGTTATAAAGTTGTAATATGACCTTTGTTTCTTGATATTACATCTTAACTGTGGATGCTAGCTATTGATCCAGGGACTAGCATTGTAAACACATGGATCTCTAGCTTATTAAAGGTTGGGAACCTTACACCAACATAAAGGGTCTGGATGATCGACCAAGAGACATTTAGCAACACTACTTTAAATGTTCTCCTTGATGTTCGAGCAATCAACATCAATTAAAGGTCGTACTTCGTATACAAAGGAAACCATAAGCACAACTCCTATAATAACTTATAGAAAAAGTCTCATGAAGAGTGGTTGTTATTGCTGAATCAAGATAATATGACAAAGGGTCTTTTCGGCTAGGTGTGTCAACCATTACGTCAATCCTGCCGAATTTACAAAGAAACCTATGTCATAACCTTGAGGAACACAGACCATCTTTGCTGCTTGAGATTTAGCTCTAGTTAGGTGAAATGATACTTCCGACCCAGCATGTCCGAATAGAAAGTTTGCAACATTTACCGTGAAGGTAAAGTTACTAGATTCTCAAGATAGGAACTATAGTGTAAAGCTCCAAGAGACTAAGCTAGATTTCTATACCCATGTATTTAGCAACTTGTCAAAAGACAACTGCATACATATAAAGTAATGACAATAAAACACACATATGTCCTTAAGGAAAGAAATATAACTCTTCTCGAATCCATGACGACATCTTTCAACATTTGCACGTGAACCGGAGAAGGTTACTTCTAACATCCAGACCGCATACTTCGAGATGACTCGAGGATGGTTCTCGGAAGTTTCCAACATTAATGCCAATGTTCCATATGAATCTAATCTAACAAGGAGGAGATAAGGATGTCATCGATGGGCTCAACAACAAACTTATTGAGACACTCCAAGAAGATGGACTCATATGTCGTATGAACAAGGCAAACTATTGGTCAGACCAAAGACATGAAGATGTACCCAAGTGAAACTTCACGAGTAGCAACACCATCAAGATAGTCCTTGGAACTGAGTTTAATTTGACGATAACCCAAATCAAATCAAAGGTGGGGAAAATAACATATCCGCAAAGGAGATACTATATTTCTTCGGCACGAACAAAACTAGACATCCCTTTAAGAAGTAACAGAGTTAGTTAGAACTTTTGTCTTACAACTCTCTAAGTTGTTGTTTAAGCTCAACCAACTGCTCAGGGGTATCCAGTATGGATCCTTGGAGAAAAGATCAGTTTAGAGAACTTGCTTGATCAAGAACCTGACAACACGGTCATGTGGCAACAAGGCGATACTTCTAGGAAGGCATCCAGAATATCATGAACCACTGATATGTCACTTAGTTCAAGAGGAAACTTGCTTGGTAGGGCAAGAAGACATAGTATTAGAGCTTTAGCACAAGCCTGACTCTTTGACCGAAGAGATTGTACAAAAATAATGGATTTGGTAGCACAATCATTCCTTTGCTTAGTGATGGGGTTAACCAATCATGCTAAGAATGACTCAAATGTCCTTTGAGTTCTAAGCAATGAAAATTGCTAGGAATCTCAGCTAGCCACATTATTACGCACACGCATTACTCATGAGCACCAAAGCTCGAGGAAGGGTGTGTATTCATGTGTAAGAGCATCACTTCATTAAGAGGTCAGGAAACTCAGCACGACCTCTTTGTATAAAAGAGTGTGACACTTTAAGGTAGAACAGACAAAAGCTATTAATGCCTCTTGTTCTGCGGATTACAACACATTAACCTAGTACTAGATATGACGAGGTATCGGAGTTTGTTTCTCTTGACATCCCGAAATGGTTTGTCATGAAGGACCACAAGAGTATCTTGCATTGGAAGACACCAATGCATATTTACTACTTGGCTACCAACTGGTAGATAAAGGGCAGAAAACGACAAGGGGAAAGGAACATACTCAGGATAGAATCCCGAGATGTGGATGCATAAGTCAACAATCTTCTGAAAACCAATGAAAGAAGACATAAGGTGTGGCAGGGTCATGAGTATAGATGCGGGGCTATCAAGGAGTACTCTTGTCGTAATCTTTTTGGTTACATTAAAGAACATCTGCCATAGCATGTGGTAGGGAAAGTACTTAATTGTCACAATTCAATCCGACAAAGACCATAAGCTTGAAGGCTAGGATTACAGTACCAACCATCCTGAGGTAATGTGTGAACATTAACGATAGAGGTCAAAGGATGGATATTAAGTTAAAGGTCAGCTTCATGTACAAGATTCACAACACTATTATCTAGCATAATTAGGGATCTTAGGTTCAAGTCCAAGGGTTAAAATCCAAATAAAGGAGTAACTACTACTTAAGTGACATAGCGTACACTATAAGATAGTAATCACAAGGTAGCTTCCAAAAGAAGTAACAACTTCTGAAGTACCCAAACAAATAAGAAGGAGGCACACCAGGAGAAAGGAAATCTCGAATCCTAGAATAGAACACTATGGATTATTATATTGTAGGATCCATAAAATAGAGAGATCATGATAGAAAGGAATCTCTCGGATAAACAAGATCAAGGGGAACAAGGAATTCACAATACACACAACTCTAGAGAACTTAAAACTAGGTCAACTGGTTGAGAAACGACATGCCAAAGGCACCTAAACTTTGAAGAACTAGAAGATATATCAAAACTTTTCAAAGTCAACACAAGATAAGATAACCCAGAGTTAGAGAGAAACTGGATAAGGAGAAAAAGAAGCATACTAGAGTTTTCACAAATACTTTTCAGCTTTAAAATAGTTTTCATAAGTACTAGACTCAACATCGACCAATAGCAAGGTTTTCCTACGGTCGGTACTGCTCTGATACCAAGACCTGTGACACCCCCGGGATCAGGGCTAAACAAATCCCAGACCTCCGTCTGACATAAGCTTAACCTTGAGCTCGAGGATATCCAGTGAAGAATCGATAACACAACAGTGACCCTACGACACAAAAATTATTACAACAAGCTCATAACTGAGCAGAGAACCAAATTATTACAAGCACAGGTCACTAACCACAAACATCAAACAACGGAAGGCAAATTATGCTATTAAGTATAGAAAACTTAACAAATGGACTAAGAGGCCTGAAGCATAACGATGACGTCCTAGCCCATAGATTCCAGGCTACCGGCCGGGAACCCCAAGCTACTCGTCGATGTCGATGTAGTACAGAACTTTTCTTCAGGGAAACACTTACTCTGCCAAAAGTATCAACAAAGCAAGGGTGAGTACAAGGTGTACTCCGCAAGACTTATGGCTGGTGGAGTTGTTTTGCATAAATCCATCTTTGTTTATAAATCAAGGGAGAGAAGAAGCTCGTCTAGTCAGAGTATTTTAAAAAGGGATAAGAGAGCGACATCTCCGAAATATTGATCATCATCTTTTGATATCCACCGAATCATCATCACCTGAACTAGGATCACCACCTCGTACCCATGAGGAAGCATCCTTAAGCACACGTTGATCTGCCAACTTTTATGATTAGGTTATAGTTCTCTATGATCTTGAGTCCGGTCGCCAAGTCGTTCATAACCGTGAACACGGATTTTCGAAAAGATTATTACCCTGCAGGGGTGTACAACTTTAACCACACGTACCAACCGACTCTTAATGCCACTTAATACACTTCCTTCGTGTGCTGGCAGAGGGTGTGGTTGGACACGACCTTTACCTTGGTTTCGCCGAGACCATGAGTCAAGCAATAAGTATGGTTCCGCCGTAACGGGTCAAATCCCGAAGACGGTACTTAAATATGTGATGTGAGGTTGGTTTACCAGGGGCTCCATCGACCCCAAGAACCCGGTCCACGCTTCCCTACCAGATATGAATGCACCTCCTTCACCGCCTTCGAGAAGATCCAGAATGCATGTCGAATGGAACGCCCGAACTATGTGACTCATGGAATCTACTAGGCAAGTTAGTTAGTCATGAGGTTGTCTAGGCCCCGTGTGGTTGTACGCTCGTCTTGGTTCCAAAGGCAAGAACTCGGGTCCTAGTGGTGGCAAGCATGGGACTAGAAAAACCATATCCCACCGTGGCCTCCCATACAAGCCTTAGAATATTTAATCTCATGTCACCTCTGATCTCATCTCGTCACGTTCTCCTTTCATACTAGATTCTCTGCATCTAATAAATCATCTGGATGAACCAGACTCAACAGCTATGCATGGCTAAGCAGGACACAGATATAAGCTCTAGCAGTGCACACAAGCCAAATATAGTTATGCTAGGAGAAGTGGATCAGGTAATATAAGCTCAAGGGAGTAATGCAAAAGATATTATACTCTATCTATCATTAAAAGACCACAGTAGAATCGTATGCATCATGGAAGAATTGAAATTCTTTCGAACACATAGGATTATATCATGGTGGGGATATGCTTGCCTTTGCCTATTGATAACCAATAAGCAGTTCTTCGGGGGCCTTGTACTTGACTTGGTTACAGTTGGTCAAGTATTGTTCGTCGATATTTGATCTTCTACGGTGTTGATCTTTTTCTTCGATCTCGATATCGATATCGTATTCTACGGAGAAGAACCAAATGCCAGAAAGAAAGGGAAACACTCAACACATGGCATCGATGCAATGCTCAAGCAAGTATGATGATATGACAAGATAAATTGTATTGAATTGAAACCCTAAAACATGCTCGACAGTTTAATCGGGGTTCCAAGGGGTGAAAACCCTAACTCGGGGAAACTCCGGATGTATATGAGAGGGGTTAGTTTGTTCTTATAATTAAACTTGTCCTGAAAGTTGATTATCAATGCATGATTATAGCTTAAATAGGTAGTTCTCATTTTTCTGAACATTTTGATATATTATTTGTATTTTTCTGACTTATGATTAATTAGTTATTGAATTTACAAGATTTATCCTTTTCTGAAATTATTAAACTAGTTTAATACACTTTTCCGAAAATAAAAGAAACTATATAACTTTTTACATAGGGGCTGAATCTAGCCAGTGAGGCTGACAGAAGGGCCCGATGCCACATCTGCAGCCACGCAGACACAGTGTGACCCGCCCAGGGTTTGACTGGGGCTGACCGCACCTGCTGGCGTCACTGTGACATCATCCTGGCATCAGCTGACAGTGATACTCCCAGACGGCAAAGGGAACGACGCTAGACGGCTCACGGGACGGTGCGGGTGCGACGGTTCGAGTCAAAGAAGCGAGGAGAGCCTAATGGTAGCGGCGCTGCCAACTATTGCTCACCGGAGTGGCTCGTACGGTGACGGCCAGCGGCGGCGGTGACATGCGCATGACGGCAGGGTGATTAGGGAAGCGATGGAGATAGAGGGGGGTCTCTGGAGAATGGGTAGCTCACCCTGATGCTCTTGGAAGGTTCAGCAGAGGCAGAGGAGGATTGAATCGTCCATGGCGGCGGCGGCGGGAGCTCGGGAACAAGGTGTCGATTGGAGAGATTCCCGTGACGACGGCTTCTGTATCCTATGTATAAAGCAACAGGAGGACAAGAGGAGATCGGTGGTGGCCTCGGTTTACCCTGAGGCGGTCGGAGGAAGAGAGGACAACGACGAGCACCAAGCTAGGGTTCGGCCAGAGGGTAGGAATTTGGGGGAGATAGGAAACTAGGGTTCGTCTCTGTGGCGTTTTGGGCTACTTGTAGACGAAGGAGAGTGGCGGCGTTCATCCTGGCGCTCAGCGACGCGGCGGTGGCATCGGACGACGGGGAGCAGTCCACCGAGCTACTTCTCTCGCTCTCTCTGTCACGAGGAAGGAGAAAAGATAAAGACGACGATGGGGTACCGAGCAGGGTGGGCTGTCGCTGGGCGGGGCATGGGCCGCAGAAGAGGGAGAGAGGAGAGGGTGGCTGCTGGGCTAAGGCCTGAGAGGTTCTGGGTCCAGTTTTTTTATAGAAACCTTTTTATTTTCTATTTTGTCTTTTCCTCTTTGTATTTCCATTTTGAAATCTGTTTTGGCTATTTCAAAATTATCAGAACTTTTGCAAATTTTAAAATATTGCAAGGACCCTTGTAACAATTTGGGCTCCAAGCATTTGGTAGTTTTGCAAATACAAAACCATTTTGAATTGATTTCAAATAGAGGGAAAGAGTAGGGTTTAGGGTTTTATTTTATTTTCTTTGCATGCACTTTCAAAATGATGCTCATGAATGCACAAACAAACCCTAATTATGGATTAGCTAAAACTGGGGTGCTACACTTGTGCTTGACCTTGAACTTGTGGCCGCTTCCCTTGATGCTTCTCACTCAAGTGATTTTTATTCAATGGACAAGATCTTACATGATGTCCTTCAACCTTGCACTTGAAACAAATAATCTTGGCCAAATTCTTGACTTAGTATTGGCCCTTCGTCTTGTTGCTCTTGGACTTGTTATTGTTATTGGAGTTGAATACAAGTCCACTTTTATCATTAGTGGATTTTTGCACATTCAAAATATTATCAAGTGTGGATTTCCTTTCATGACTCTTTTCCAAGTGTTTCTTCAAAGAAGTGACTTGGGCCTTGAGCTCTTTGATTTCCTCTACATGGTTAGTAGAAATAGAGGTACTAGAGTAAGTAGAAGCTTCATTTTTAGAACAACAAGGCAAAGAAAGTAATCCAACACAAGGTTTATCACTAGTATGACTAGAAGGATCACTAGGACTAGCACATGGCAAAATAGAATTTTGAGTAGAGTTGTGCTAATGTCCAAAAGAGGCTCACAAGTTGTTACCTTAGTAATACTTGCCTCAAGTGCTAACTTTAGCCCATCATGGGAGATTATAAGATCGTTATGAGATCCTGAGAGCTTTTCAGGACTTTCTTCCAATTTCCTATACTTGCTAGTTAGCAACTCAAGTTGAGCCCTTAGCTCAACATTCTCCTTTAGGTTAGATGCTTCACAAGAAGTATACTTACTATCACAAGCATCATTAATGGAATTTTGATTTTCAATCTCATAAGATTCAATTTTTTGTCTGAGGAGACAATTAGTGTGCTTCTCCTCGGCAAGCTCTTGCTTAAGGAGATTGAATATTTTACTCCCATCATCAAGTTGGAAATCCAACTCCTCTATGGTTCCCGTTTTTTTAGTTATGGTGTCCATAACGTGTTTGAGACAAGTAATGGCCTTATTATTACCATGAAGAGAGGTACACAAAAAAAGTCAACTCAAGCATGAGAGAACTAGAATCCTCATCAATGCCATCATCACTATCATCATTATCATTGCTATTATATTTAGAAGATATATTGGAATCCAAAGTAGGAGATACCTTTGATCCTCTTGCCATAAGACACATGTGAGCACGGGAGGATGAAGATGAGGATATTCTTGAATCTTGATTCATGATCATGTATTTCTCCATAGAATGTTTGATTTCCTCTACATTGTTAGATAAAAAACTAGAGTAAATAGAAGCATTTTTTTCATGGGAACAAGGCAAATAAAGCATATCATCTACACTAGTACTCAAATAGTTTCTAGATGATATGCAAGGACTAGCAACACAAGGGGATATAGCATCATTGTTGCAAGAAGTTATTAAGTCCAAAGAATAAACATTGCAATGGGATAAAGATGAAAGATCATCACTAGTGAGCACAATATCAACATTGCAATTCCCAACACCACTCACTATATCGTTACCTTGTGTCTTGCCACAAGTTAGTGAAGTGGATGAAGATGAGAACTCATCATGGCCTAAGGTGGAAGCAACTTGGAGCTCTTCAGGATGTGAAGGAGAAGAGATCTCCTTGGAGAAACCACCTATGATATAAGAAATGGAGCCACCAAATATTTCTTTAAGCTTGGTCCACTCCTCAAGAGACGACTTACGCTTTACAATCGTCAAGAAAAAAATAATAGTGGGGCTCAAAGAGAAACTAATCTCATTAGATACTTGAGATTCGAGATGTAAATTTTTTTCATCCACTAAAGATAGATTTTGAGGATCCATCGGAGGAGAACAACCTACATCTAGAAATCGCTCAATATTTGGACACAAGGTCCGAATATTACAAATCAAGAAATTTCTGCACAAAGCATAATTTGTGCCATCAAAGATAATTGTGTCATTGTGCACTATACTACTAGTCGACATCTTTACATTCTAGGCGGTGAAGCCTAAATAAGGAGAGACCTTGCTATGATACCAATTGAAAGGATAGAGATGTACCCTAGAGGGGGGTGAATGGGCAATTTCAAAACTATTACGGTTTTGGCTTCATAGAATGCGGAATTAACCTAAGTTTATTTTACAAGCACAAAACCTAAATACACTAGGTTCAACTAAGTGCACCAACAAGTTACGATAAGAAATATAGCACAAGATAAATATACCACAAGTGATAAGCAAGATATAAGTACTTCAAGCTCGATGGCTATCACAAGGAAAGTAAGCTCAGGTATATAGATAACCGAGGCACGCGGAGATGAAGATGTAATCTCGTGTTCCCTTACAACCAAGGTACGTCAAGTATTTCCCAACACCATGAACGCTCACCTTCTTCTCTGAGTCTATCCCACGAAGGAATATGTCATTTCCTTATGGCTAGCCCGGTAGGGTCATTAGGGGTAAAACATTACCGAGCTTGGCTTATGCAGAGTCAATGAAGCCTCTGGCCGGGTCTCTATGGCCAGATATGAAGCGTATGCGTGGCCGACATAAAAACTATCTCGGCCCGCATAGGACAAACTTGTTTACCTTGCAGGAAGCAACGAGCCGGGTCTCACGAGGGAAGGCCGAGTCAAAAAAAGACGCGTGGCAGATTTCCGAGTGAGATACAGGAGGGACCATCATAAATCATGGTCAAAAGGGAGAAGGGCGACACCCGGGTGACATAAAAGGAGCCGGGTGACGCCCAAAGCAAAGACTGACGTACAAAGTTACCATATGACGCCAAAAGAGTTGGAGGTTATGTACATGAAGCCCGCACAGTAAGGACAAAAATCCAAACAGTAACCCTAGGGCCCAAATATGTAACCTAGCTGGCCATCGCCTATATAAGGAGGGGCATAGCTAGGGTTTAGGGAGGTTGGACCAAGTAGGAAACTAGTGCCCTGAGTCTATGCTCCAACAGCTATAGGAGCACTTGTAAACTTCTTGGATCAATAAAAATCCTAAGTGTGGAGAGTTCTACATGTTCTTCGTGCGCAGCTAGATAGTGTACTCCCTCCCCGGTTACCTCAAGTGTCCTTTCGGCCCCCAACTCAAGCCTACCCATGGCATCTGCCATGACACCACCACGACAGTTGGCGCCCACCATGGGGCAGAAGTAGGTGCTTCCTGGAGTTTTCATCCGGACAGGCAACATCTTCTCCAAGACGGGCCAGCACGTCTATTCTGGCCTCATCCAGAGGTTCGGGGCACTCAACTTCATCAGCGACAACGCGGGCTGCTTCGGGACCAAGACGTTCCCAAGGAGCAGTCGCTACATCAAGTTCGGCGAGCACCAGGTCTACGTCATGGTGCGCGTGGAGCACACATACCTGGAGCGCGCCATCCTGGCGCCGGATCCACCTACGGTTCGCGCCGTGTGAAAGCTTCATCAACTCGTCTCTGCCGAGGTACTGATGACAGCTCTAAACCCATCGCGTCCCCCAGCACCTCCAGCAGCTCATGTAGTGAATGTGAATGCTAAGGGAGAAAACCTGGAAGGAACGCCAAGGGCAACAAGAACAGCGAAAGCGCCACTAGAGAATCCATAAAACATAGCTAGGAGTAAAAGAGTCAAAGAGTTGCAGGAAGCAATAGAAAAATTAGCAGAACCAGTGGCGCCAGCAGCAGACCCGGCACGCGTGCAGGCCAAGTTAGAGGAAACCAGGAAAAAAGTGTTGGAAAAGGCAAAGGAATTAACCCAGATGCAGCAGGATATGGATATCACGATCCGAGAGTATAACTCGGCAAATCGAGTCAAGGGCGCTAAGACCCGTCTTGATGCAACAAGGTTAAGAGGAAGGAACCTCAATGAAGAATTGGTGGATGCACCATCAAAGATAACACCAAAAAATAGCAACGAGACAGCCATGCGGCCGACATACAACACGGCAGCAGCGGATTTGAGAGCCACAGAAGCAGCGATGGCCGAGTTACCCCATCTGACGTGTGAGGCATAGAAAAAGCAACAAGAACGGGTAAATTAGTTGGTGAGAGCAGCAGGAATGCTGAATGAAGCATACTATAGGGCGAATCCGGGTATAGCTAGGAGGTCATAGCTCATTCACTCGGCAACTCCAATCCCGACAAGATCAGCGGGACATACGGCCTCCTCTCCAGGAATAGCCCGAGACAGAGAAAAGAAAAGAGTGTGGACTCAGGAAGGAACAAGCAGATGGTTGCTTATGATCTGGCAGTGGTTCAAGGAAAACCGGCCCGTGCACAGGGAACAAGAATAAATGTCGCTCAGATAAATGAGAACCAAGAAATTGCTGGTCGAGAGATGCAAGCAGGACAAAGAAATGACAATGGAGGGCAGAACTTTGCACCTCAGCCTAGGCGTGGAACTCACTCGGTAGGAGGAGGAAAGGCAGCTCTGAATCCTCCACCAGCGCAGCCCGAAAAGAGACAACAAAGTGTAGGAAAAGCAGCGCAGCAACCCGCAGACCCGAACGCCAATAGATACAATGATGGTTACTCGGCAATGGTAAATGGCGGGTACGAGTTGCCGGATCACGTGTACCAAGCTATGGGGACCTGACTTGGAGGTAGAAATCTCCAGCCGGATGATGCAAGTCTAAAGCTTTACCGAATAAAGATGGTAGAGCTGATCGAATCGCAAGGTCCACAAGGTCCACCTTGTTTTGGCCCAAGGATCATGAGAGAGCCGCCCGTGCAAAACTTCCAGCTGGCAAGAGGAAAAAAACCTATGATGGAAGCACAAAGCTAGAGGACTGGCTCTTATATTATGGAACTGCAGTGAAATTCACACAGGGAAATCTGATATGGGCAGTGCGGTATGTACCGCAAATGCTAGAAGGACCAGCGAGGGTGTGGTTGAATAATTTGCAACCTGGAAGCATCAACAGCTGGATTGATTTCCAAGAAACTTTTGTGAGCAATTTCACAAGAACGTACAAGAGGCCAAATCACCCACAACAACTGGCTATGTGCAAGCAAAGGCCGAATGAAACAGACAGAGAGTTCCTCACTAGATGGTGCACTATGCGCAACTCTTGTGAAGGGGTAATCGAGTCTCAGGCCATTGCATGGTTTGCACAAGGATGCAGGACGGAAGTGTACTGTGGCAAAGGTTACAGAGAGATATGCCAGCAAGCTTGGTAGAAATGATAAGAATCACTGAATCGTATGCGTTAGGAGATCCGACTCAGCCTCTACTTATGTCGGCAGATGGGATGACTAAAACTCAGATCTATGACGCAGCCGGGTCGCAAAGGCGCTAGGAAAGGGCCGAGTATAGAAGCAAAAGATGGGATGAGAGAGCAGACTATAGGTATGGCTTGACTCAAGTCACAGCTATAAGTCAGGATCATCAAGATGCTGGAAGCAGCCAACATCAAAGGACAAGTGGGCAGCAACAATGGATACCAAAGAATGATGGCAAAAAGCCATATGAACAAAGAAAGCCATATCAAGACAGGCAGAAGTATACTTATGAGATGATGTTGGATCAGCCGTGCAAGTTTCATATGCCATGTCCGAGTAAGCCGGCAAATCACACAACAAGACAATACACATGGTTTCATAAGGGGGACAGTGTAGACTCTCCGACTCAGCAGCTACCACCACCTCCCCTGCCACCACTCACAGGAGTAAATTCCCAGGTTGTTTGAGCTGAGCATAGATATGAGAACCGATAGCCGAGGTATTATAACCAAGAAAGAAGAGAGGCTTTGCATAAAGTGCATGACCCAAGAGGCGATGGCGCTCATGTCGTCCATGGGACCAGAAACGAGTACAGAGAGCATCACCAGAGCTATGTCATGTTTGTTACAGAGCCAAATTACAAGAAGAGTCAACAGAGACAGATGATGGAAGTGAACGCCACAATGTCATCAATACCAAAATACATGCACTGGTCTGAACAGGAGATAACTTGGAGCATAAAGGATCACCCCAAGATTATGTCGACGCTAGGAGGTTATGCTATTGTTTTGGATCCAATGTTCATGGGCCCAAATATCAATGTCAAGTTTTCCAAGGTACTGATAGATGACGGCAGTAGCATCAACATCATGTACAAGGATACTATGCTCAAGTTAGGCATCACTATGAACATGTTGGAGCCGACTAAGACAACCTTCCATGGTATTGTAACAGGATTGTCATATGAGCCCATTGGGAAGATCTGGGTTGATGTCTGATTCGGCAACAAGGAGAATTGTCGCACTGAAGCCATAGAGTTCGAGGTGGTAGACCTTGTCAGTTCATACCATGCTTTACTTGGCAGGACGGCTATGGCAAAGTTTATGGCTACTCCTCATATTGCCTACTTAAAGATGAAGCTGCCAGGTCCATGTGGACTTATCACAATTGAGGGTGACTACAAGAGATCTATCGCATGCGCCTCAGCCGGATCTTCGTTGGCCGAGTCACTAGTGATAGCACAGGAGAAACAGCAAATGATGGAAGTTGCAGCATTGGCCAAGGCGCCACAGATATGTATGTCGGCACTCACTAACCCGCATGGTAGTGTGTCTTTCCAAGCCACCAAGGAAACAAAGAAGATACAGGTTGATGAGGCATTCCCAGAGCACACAGTGCCTATTGGAACCAGGCTATCCGAAAATAGGAAAGCGAGCTCATCAGCTTCCTCCGTGAGAATCGGGATATCTTTGCATGGTCCACACAAGACCTACAGGGAGTTCCGAGGGAGCTGGCTGAGCACTCTCTTCATCTGTATTGACTACATGAACCTCTTCGTGATGCCAAGCCGGTGAAGCAACCCCTCCCCTGCTTTGCCAAAGATAGGAGGAAAGTGATAGCCGCCGAGATAGCGAGGCTCTTGGCTGCCGGGTTTATCATGGAAGTACTGCACCCGGATTGGTTGTCAAATCTAGTCTTGGTCGATACGAAAAAGGATGACCCAAATGTGGCAGTGGTGTGGCGCATGTGTATTGACTACATGAACCTCAATAAGGTGTGTCCAAAATATCCATTCCCATTGCCACGGATCGATCAAGCCGTTGACTCTACTGTCGGTTGTGAGTTGTTGTCATTTGTGGATGCGTACTCTGGTTTCCACCAGATACCACTGAATCCGGATGATCAAATAAAGACAGCCTTTATCACCCCGTATGCGGCTTATTGCTATCGTACCATGCCATTAGTATTAAGAAATTCAGGTGCAACATAACAAAGATGCATGCAAAAATGTTTGCAAGATCAACTTGACAAAAATATTCAAGTATACGTCGATGACGTGGTAATAAAAACCAAGCAAATTCATACTCTAATCGAGAACTTCTGTCAAACATTCACAAACTTAAGAAGATTCCAGATGAAACTTAACCCGGAAAAATGCACCTTTGGTGTCCCGGCTGGAAAGTTACTCGGATTCCATGTATCCAGCCGAGGAATTGAGGCTAACCTGACAAACATCAAAGCCATCGAAAGAATGGAATTGCCGAAAACCCTCAATGATGTTCAGAAGTTTACAGGATGCATGGCCTCGTTGAGTAGGTTTGTGAGTCATCTAGGAGAAAAATCCCTACCATCATATCAACTGATGAAAAAATCAGCCAAATTCACATGGACACAGCAAGCTGATAGCACTTACCATGAGCTTAAAAAGATGTTGGCAACAACACCAATATTAGCCTCACCACTGTCCAAAGAGCCAATGTTGCTCTATGTCGCTGATGTAGCGCTGAGTTGATGTAGGAGCGCTTCGTTGGGAACCCCAAGAGCAAGGTGTGAAGCAACATAGCAGCAAGTTTTCCCTCGGTAAGAAACCGAGGTTATCGAACCAGTAGGAGGAAGGAAACGTCATACAGGTCTTTTAAGCAATGCGGAGACCTGAACAACACAAACTCAAGACTTTGCCCCAACGAATCAGTGAGGTTGTCAAGCTCACTGGTTTGCTGTAACAAAGGATTAAACGTATGGTGTGGAAGGTAATCGTTTGCAGCAAGTAAACAAGTAACAGTGGAAGATGTATCAATGGTAAAGATTGGACCGGGGTCCATAGTTCACTAGAGGTGCTCTCGTTAGATAAACAACATGGCATGAAGGGTAAACAAATTACAACAGGGAAATTGACAGGAACTGAGCATGGCATAACAATACAATATCAGACAAAAATATCCTATGAGATTCGATTGGGCAATACAACAATATACATAGACCGCCACCCAACTGCATCTATGACTAGAAGTCCACCTTCAGGTTATCATCCGAACCCCCTCCAGTATTAAGTTGCAAGCAACAGACAACTGCTTTAAGCAAAGTGTGTAAGGTAAACAATCCACTTGTTCTATGAACAAGAGACCGTTGTTTTCTCACTAGTGGCAACAACACATATACAACCGAAGAGATTTATGTCACTTCCCTTGGAAACTATAGGCATGAATCCACTATCGAGCATAAATACCCCCTCTTGGAGTCACTAGCAACTACTTGGCCAAGATAGCTACTAACAACGGAGAGCATGCAAGATCACAAACAACACAGACATGATAGTATCAAATTGACAAAACCATTAATCAATCTGACATAGTAATCTCGATATCCATCGGATCCCCGCAAACACAACATGCATGATTACAAATAGATAAGATCTTGATCATGAACGGAGCTCACAAGATCTATACATGAAAGCACAAGGAGGAGATACAACCATCTAGCTACTACATGGACCCATAGTCCAAGGTGGAACTACTCACGCATCATACCGAAGAAGAAGGCCTCCGGGATGATCTCCCTTCCGGCAGGGTGTCGGGAAGAACGTCAGACCCCCCCACCCTGACTAGGGACGACGGTAGCGGATGCTACAGAAGGTTTCGTGGAGTTTTGATCGGGTGCCTAGGTTTTCTGCATCGGGGGATTCTTATAGGAGAAGAGGCGAGGCTGGGAGGCGGCCAGGGGCCCTACACCCTGCCTAGGTGTGGGGTGGGCCCACCCGCACCTAGGGGGGTGTGGCGGCCCTGGTTCGCCTCTCCGTCTCCCCTCTGTACTTCATGACGCCCACGGTAAAATATTGACTTTGGCTTTTGTCCCATCCAATTCTGAGAATATTGATTTTCTGTCTTTCTGGAACCAAAAACAGAAGAAAACAGGCTACTGGCACTGTGGCAACTTGTTAATAGGTTAGTTCCAGAAAATATATAAAAGCACCTCAAAGTGTAGACAAAGCAAAGCAAAGTAGATAGTAAACAAGCATGGAGCATCAAAAATTGTAGATACGTTTCCGACGTATCAGTCGCAGCAACCAATAGAGTTATCAGTGCGGTAATAGTGGTAGAGCGTGAAGAAGAGGGAAAATCAGTCCAAAGGACAGTCTATTACCTAAGTGAAGTGCTCTCTACATCAAAGAAAAACTACCCCCACTACCCAAAAAATGACATATGGGGTGTATATGGCAGCAAAGAAGCTGAAGCACTATTTCCAAGAACACCCAATCAGGTAATATGCGAGGCACCTATATCGAACATATTGGGCAACAAAGATGCCAGTGGACGAGTGGCAAAATGGGCCATAGAGCTAGCACCATACACTCCACAATACGACAGGCGAGATGCAATTAAATCTCAAGCTATAGCAAATTTCTTCGTGGACTAGATGGAAATGCAATATGAACCACCATTGCTAGACCCGAATTACTAAAGAATGCAATTTGACGGGTCCAAGACAAAGATGGGCCTGGGTGCCGGGATAGTACTTACCTCACCCAAGAAGGATCGGCTCAAATATGTGTTGCAGATCCACTTCGCTACATACAATAATGTAGCCGAATATGAACCACTTGTCCATGGGATAAAAGTGGCCAAGGAGATTGGCATCAAAAGGATCATGTGTTTCAGTGATTCGGATTTGGTTGTTCAACAAGTGTTTGGACATTGGGATGCACTGGATGCAAACATGGAACTTTATCGTTTTCATGTACACCAAATTTGGGGATATTTTGATGGATGTGAATTTCATCATATACCCAGAGCAGAAAACAAGGCAGCTGATGTATTATCCAAGTTAGGCTCATCCCGGCAAGCAATCCCGCCAGGAGTAGCATTGGAACATCTCAGGAAACCATCAATCAAGCCATAACCAGAATCTGAGTCAATATTCGCCCCGGCAAGCCAGGAGTCGGATGCGGTGCCAATGGACATTGACACAGGGAAAGGTTCGAGTAACTCGGGAACTATTCCGCCTAACCCAGGGGTTGCCGAATCGCACTTGGGGACTCCTCAGGTTATGTCGGCAGAAATTATGTCGGCTGAGCCAATGGAAAATGATGGAGAAGTAGATCTGGCACTAGTAATACCAGCCTAGTCACAACCAATATTCAATTACTTAAGAGATGGAAATTTTCTGATAATGAGATATTGGCAAGACAAACAGAAAGAAGAGCAAAAGCATACACAATAATTAACAAGGAGTTGTACAAGAGTAGTGTGACAAGTGTATTGCAATGTTGCATAAGTCCAGAGCAAGGCCAAGAGATAATGTTGGATATTCACCAAGGAGAATGTGGGCACCATGACTCGTCAAGAGCATTAGTAGCCAAGGCATTCCGACATGGATTCTATTGGCCAAGTGCACTGGTGGAAGCATAAGACCTAGTGAGGTAATGCAATGGCTTCCAACGCTACGCAGCAAAGTCACATTTACCTGCATCCGAATTAAAAACTATACCAATCACCTGGCCATTTGCAGTATGGTGCCTGGATATGGTGGGACTATTCAAACCATCACGGGGGCGGCATGACTCACATACTAGTAATGGTCGACAAATTTACCAAGTGGATAGAAGTGAAGCCCATCAAAAAACTTGATGGAAAAACAGCTGTCATGTTCCTAAAGGACATAATCCTGAGATACGGTCACCCGCATAGTGTGATTACAGACAATGGCACAAACTTTGCTGAATGAGATTTTTCTCGATTTTGCAGGGAAAGACGAATAAAACTCGACAGTAGCATCAGTCGCCCATCTAGAATCAAATGGACTAGTTGAAGGAGCTAACGGCTTAGTTCTATCCGAGATAAAACCCCGTCTAATGGAACCACTCCAGAGATCACATGGTTGATAGATAGAGGAACTACACTCAGTACTATGGAGCTTAAGGACAACTCCGAATCGATCGACAGGCTATACGCCATTCTTCCTTGTGTATGGGGCAGAAGCAGTTTTGCCTGCCGACATAGAACATGACTCGCCAAGAGTAAGGCAATAGTTGGAAGCCGAGGTAAAAGAGGCCCGAGAAGATGGAGTAGATTTACTTGAAGAAGCAAGAGAATTGG
Source organism: Avena sativa (assembly GCA_916181665.1). Classification (NCBI taxonomy): domain Eukaryota; kingdom Viridiplantae; phylum Streptophyta; class Magnoliopsida; order Poales; family Poaceae; genus Avena; species Avena sativa. The sequence continues at coordinate 310,961,162 of OV702295.1, read as the reverse complement.
CATTATCCAGATCCGCCGTATACCAACAAAGTCTCCGATGCTATCATAGCCGGAAAGTCCAACCTTGTGTTTTCCGAGAAGGGGATATGGTGCTCAGACTAGTGCAACACACAGCTAGGATGCATAAACTATCACCCCCATGGGAAGAACCATTCATTGTAAGCAAAGCATTGCACAATGATTCATATTATCTAATAGATGCTCGTGAAGCAGAAAAGAACAAGGCAGACAGATCGGGTGATGAGACCAAAAGGCCATAGAATGTGGCATTGCTCCGTCCTTTCTACACTTAGGAGAAGCAGTGTATGTATCTCTCGAACTCTCATATGTCAGATACTTATGCCGTCTATGTGCTGATAATAAAATGGTATGACTCTAAAAACTGACTCAGGGATTGCCCCTCATATTTATTCTTGAAAATTCTATGTCGGCTAGCGTTGACACTTAAACTTACCTCGAAATAAGTAATGTTTATTCGTATGAGGTCAACTCTTTGACTATGTTGTTGTCTGAAAACACGGCTTCATGGCAAGCAAGAGAACAAGACCAAGGACGAGTAAACATGAACAATGGATAAGTAAGGGAAGAAACGCGAGTTGGCCCTATGTATGCTTATAACTAACCCATTGCAGGATATATAGGCTTGTATGTCGAATGACCCTAGGTCAAGTTGTCTAGTTTCATATCCGCTAACTGAATTCTTAGAAATTTGAGACTCTAATTTCGAACGCCAAAAAAAGGTAGACAAGATCCAAATTCAAGGATAAGGAAAACGGCAAATGAAACTCGGGGAATTGCCCCTGGATGATTTGCATTCAAGCAAAATAAAGTTTAAGCCTTAGCAAAGGCACAAACCTAAAATAACTGCAGTATATTTTACATCTACACTCGGCATACCGGGGATCTCATCAGAGTTAAGTGTTTTTGATATAACCAGCTTAAGAGGCAGTTGGAGTCGAAGGAGCTTCGTTGGGGTTAGAGCTAGGAGCATCATCAGGAGCATCGGCCAAATCAGGTGCATCAGCCGAGTCATCTGGAGCTTCTGACTCGGTGGCTTCGCTGTCAGCACCGTCATCATCAATAGTCTCGGCAAGCGGCTCGGTGAGATCAAGGAAGCTGGGCCCATCGCACCAGGCATGCACCAGAGTGTACTCCACCATTACATAGGCTCGCTCTTGGTGCTTCTTGATGAGATCAGGTTCATCGATCCACTTGCCTTCGGCCCTCATATGTTGGAGAACATCAAGATTGATATCGTCGTACCATGAGAGCACAAAATCAAGGGCCTTGTCCGCTGCTAGATGACCAGCTGACTCTCTCCATTGATCAAGCCTTTTTTTTGGTGAGTAGCAACTTGGCAGCCAAAGGTTCAACGAGCGTGGGCACATCTTCATCCGGCTAGAGCATCCTGAATGCATGGATTGCCGACTTAAGTAAGTCGAAACCACATGACTTGAATGTGGTGACACGCTTTGAGAGCGCGGCAAGATGCTCGTCGATGGTGATCTCGCCGTCCGCTGGAGCTCCAGATTCGGCTCGCACTTTCTTCATTGCCCTTAAGGCGAACATGTAGTCCTCAGGGAAGTTCTCTGCAAAAACAGAGGAGCATCAAAAACAGCGGAAAAGGAGTAAAGAGTAAGGATAAGAGCACAATGAAAAGAGTAAGAACTCACTACCGATGAAATATTTGATCGTTCCGAGCTTGGCCTGCCAGGTCTTTGCCTTGTCCTAGAGAGCTTCCAGATCTTGATGATCCGACTTCACCGCTAACTCGGCATCCTTGAGCAGTTTATTTGTCTTATCAGCACTGGCAGCATGCTACCCATCTTTCTCGGCGAGATCTTGGAGCAGGCCCTCCAACTCAGACTTGTGCTTCTGCTCCATGTCCGCCACTTGTTGTTTTAGCCGAGTCACCTCGTCTCGCTCCTTCTGGAGCTAGATCTGGTGTTGATCTGCTTATTCAGAACATGTGACTCATCAATAACAACAAAACATCTCGGCCTTTCTCAGATAAAAATGGAGAATGATGAAACACAAATGTTAAGCAATCACAAAATTTCCAAGGGTAAAGGAGTTACTCTCAGCGTCGGTGATCTGTTTATGCAGCGTCTCAATGGTGGATTGGGCAGAAGCTCTGGAAGAACAGTGAGGAAAACTCAAGAGGACGGAACAGAAGAGGTCGCTGACTGAAAGCGAGTCGAGAAAGAAAATACCTTGGACCTGAACCTCATGTTTCATATTTTAGTGAGCAACCTCAAGCTTTCGGTATTCCAGAAGAAGAGCCTGATGCACCTTGGTACGCTCGTTATGCGTAAGCTACACGAAAGAGATTTAATCAGAAGATACTCAGTACATCAAGTAATTCTACCTCGGCGGAAAATGGAAAAGATGTATGCAAATGCTTGAACTTATAACCGAATAAGTACCTTACTCGGCAGTAACCTTGAGGACTAGAGATCAAAAGTCCGACATACAAATTTGGCAAGAAGAAAGAAAAGATATATTTTACCTAAGAGCTTACAGCCGAATAAGTGCCTTACTTGGTAGTAACCTTGGGGACTAGGGAACATGTACGAATATAAAAATACTTGGTACACAAAAGAGTAAAGATATAACATGCCTCATTCACATGATTTGCTCGGGCCATCAGTGCGATGGCCTGCTGGGTCATCTCAGAGACAGCTTTGGGGCCCAATTGCAGCAGCTGGCCAGAACTGGAGTTCACTTCTTGCTCGCCTGCAGCATTCCAAGCTATGGCATAACGCTCTGCAGAGCCAAGGCCCTACCCACTGAGTGTCCAAGTAAGGACTTTCCCTTTTTAGGCTATCCCCCACTCCGGCACGGGTAGCAGCAACACTGGCGTGCAAGGTTCCAGCCCTGGGAATGCTGCCAGACCCGGCAGCGGCAGATTGGCCCAACTGACCCGCTGGAGCAGGTGTCATTGTTGATGGTGTGGGCCGAATCTAAGGAGCGGAGCCTAGGGCATGGAACAAGGTCAATTGCTTGGAAGTTGATGGCCTAATGGGCGCAGAGCGAGTCTGGCCTTGAGGAACAGGCCGGGTCTTTTCCTTGAACAAAGAGGCAGGGGGAGCAGATCTGGTACTGGTTTTAGAAGACAATGGAGCCAACTGAGCAGGCTCAACAACTAGGGGGGAGCAACAACTGGATCAACTGGTGGGACAGGCCTATCTCGGCTAAAAGGAGGACAACTCCAAGCCCAATTTTCTGCTAAGTTCAGCTTGAAGATCGAGCTGACTCGGCGGGCCACGGAATCATTGGTGAGCTCAAGGGTGGAGTGCTAAGTAGGATCGCGAGGACCGCTCATGAAGCACATCTGGTGGCTTCTGGCCTGTATGGGACTGACTCGGCGAGCGATGAACATGCACATGAGGTTTTCCTCGGTCAGATGGAAGCTCTCCTCCGGGTCAAGCAACCTCTCAATGATCCCATGAGCCTCATTCACCGCGTGGTTCTTGTCGCACGGGTCAAGCTTCCAAAGCTCCTTGCTGGGAACCTCGTCCTTGAAGGGGGAAGACGGATATAGTCGTTGGACCCGCTATTCTTGACATAGAAAAGTTTATATGCCATTTCTTACAAGAATCAATACCGGTGACCCGGGGGAAGACAGCATCCCTCCTGGGTGTGATGCTTGCACCACCACACCTGGTGGGCCTCTTCTCAGCGCGAGGAACGTCGAGATCAGGGACAACCTGGATTCCGAAGTTGAAGTATTTGGCCCAAAGAAGGACAATGGGCCAAATGCCGAGATAGCCTTCGCAGGCAGAGATGAAGCAGGAGAGAGAGACGATAGCATTGGCAGGCAAGTGATGGGTTTGCAGTTGGAAAGTGGAAAGAAAAGACTTGAAAAAATCGCTAACTGGAAGATCAAAGCCACGCTCAAAATGCGAAAGGAAAACCACCCGCTCATTGGGCTCTGGTTTGGGAACAATCTCATCGACGGGGAGGCGGCAATCGACCTCGAGCGGAATACGCCTGGTGGAGCGCAATCAGTCAAGTTCCTCCACGGTGACTTCGGAGACCTCCTAGCCTCCGCACTCGCCGGCGGCCTCATGCTCCTCCACCTCCTTGCCGCTGTCGCGTGCATCCATGATTTCGTGCTATTCGGGCTCTTCCGCCATTGGAAGAGGCCTAGAAATGCAGGGACCCGTCGGGGAATGGGAAAGGAGTGCAAAGAATCGCTAGAGCATAGTAGGAAGAAAGAGGAATAGCGAAGGGGTGGTTTTGGATTGAGAGGCTCAAGGAAGAAGAAGGCAAGGGGGAAACTGAACCAGCAGGGGCAGTTAAGTTCCCCGCGCCCCTACTTAAGGAGAGTAAAAAACCCGGCGTGTGATCCCTTTGCGCCGTGTGGCCGCTATGTTGCCGTGTGCACGGCCGAGTAAGCGCATCAGCAAGAACCACGTGTACGTGATACACGGAAAATCCAAAGCCATGTCATGTTGCGCAGGACATGAGGTGTTGAGCGATGGGACTGCCATAGTGACGGGAGTAACTGCGCCGCCATCACTATGCAGTCAGGATTTGAGACAAAATTTGAGGCAAGCAATCATGATTACAGCCTGTCAGTGACTAAGACAAGCCCAAAATGACTCAGCAACATCATAAATGACTCGGCACGAGGCAACGATGGCGCAGAAAGTCAAAGATGAGACTCGGCAAAGATCGAGGTTACTCCAAATAGTGCGTCCTGAGCAATAAATGCTAAGAGAAAAGAGAAGTTCCAAATACATTAAAGGAACCTAGAGACGCCTAACAGTAGGAACTACTAGGTCTCACCAGCTTTGGGGACTAATGTCAGGGGGATAACCCCTGGTAGGGTCATAAGGCGTAAAACATTACCGAGCTTGGCTTACGCCGAGTCAAAGAAGCATCTGGCCGGGTCTCTACGGCCAGATACGAAGCATATGCGTGGACAACATAAAAACTATGTCGGGACGCATAGGACAAACTTGTTTACCTTGCAGGAAGCAACGAGCCGGGTCTCATGGGGGAAGGCCGAGTCAGAGAAGACGCGTGGCAGATTTCCGAGTGATATACAGGAGGGACCATGGTAAATCATGGTCAAAAGAGAGAAGGGCGACGTCGGGTGACATAAAAGGAGCTGGGTGACGCCCAAAACAAAGACTGACGTACAAAGTCACTTTATGACACTAAAAGAGATGGAGGCTACGTACGTGAAGACCATTGGCTGTATAGCTTTGTGGACTGGGTCAAGGGCTCAGGGCTAGCCCATGACCCGGCCCGCACATTAAGGACAAAAATCCAGACAGTAACCCTAGGACCCAAAGATGTAACCTAGCTGGCCATCGCCTATATAAGGAGGGGCATAGATAGGGTTTAGGGAGGTTGGACCAAGTAGGAAACTAGTTTCCTGAGGCTATGCTCGAACATCTCTAGGAGCACTTGTAAACTTCTTGGATCAATAAAAATCCTGAGTGTGGAGAGTTCTACGTGTTCTTCGTGCGCGGCTAGACCGTGTACTCCCTCCCCGGTTACCTCAAGCATCCTTTCGGCCCCCAACTCAAGCCTACCCATGGCATCTGCCGTGACACCACCACGACAACCACTATGGGATAGCTTCATTGAGACACGTCTTCACATGTCCATTATAACAAATATGGACAGCAAGCTTCATGCAAATGATCTTCTCGAGATGCTTATCTTGAACTTGCCCTCCTAAACCTTGATGACAATCACTAACTGATGTCATCCTCTCATGAGATATATGAAATCTTCACTTTTGAAGCATGCCCATGAGATACATATCCCATATAGAAAATGCAAAGGAACATATATAATGGGTTAATTCATGATGCATAATTGACAAGGCTTACCATACCACAAGATCCATGTGATACATTATTTATGCTTCATGTGTTGACCAACTTGAAATCACTCTTCACTCTTTGTATAGGTCAGCCATGTATCTAATCATGCTCCATCTCAATATCTTGAGGTACATATAGAACTATTCATTTGATTACATGCTCTAAATCTTAGTCAACTATAGCTCAACTAATGAGGCTATCATGACACAGACTTAGAGCCATATCTTGAATTCTTTTGTTGAGATCACACTCTCAAGATCTTGATCATATCATATTCTTCTCTTCAACTCGATGATCTTGATGCCAATACTAAAGGTATATCTTTATCTTCATGGCATCCATACTTGAATCCAACACATGGACTACAAGCATGACCTATGGAATATTACTTCATATAAAAATCAGCGAAAACATTAGTCCGTAGGGATTGTCATTAATCACCAAAACCACACATAGGGGCAATTACCCTTTCATAATTCTTAAGATTTTGATCTGTATTTTACTTAATAAATGTTATAACTCGGTGCTTCGTGGTATAACGTTTGGATCAAAAGACCATTGCTATGCCTATGGATCGCATGGGCTTTAGTGTTTATGGATGTGCTGCCCACAACCCTATCTATATTAGATCATTTCACACATGAATGTTCTTATTATTATATATCTTTATCCCATTGCAACAACCAATGATTCAAAGTAAACTAGAAAGGTCCGATAAATGTAAGGTAAAAAGAGTAAACAAGTCTTGTAGAAGTTCCTCATATTTCCATACAGCAATTGTTTCCCCAGGTTTGATAAACCTAGGTCTACTAGGGAAAAAGATACTATGTTGTATCCGTAATCCAGATCGAAGATATCAACCCTTTTTCTAGCGCCGTTGCGGGGAAGCATTCGCTATCCTGGTGAGGTCACTGGAGACCTTGTTTTTAGTTTATTTCCTTCTACTGCAATGATGATTTTATTCGTGCACCTATTACTCATCCCTCTATTGAAGTGGAAACCTATGAAATTAATCCTAACATTTTGAGTTTGGTTTAGCAGAATCAATTATGAGGACTCAGGTTTGCACTTAAACACATTCACTAACATATGCGACATGATGCGCATAAAATATGTTGACCCCAATGCGGTCAAAGTACGCTTATTTGCTTTCTCTTTAATAGGAAAGACTAAGGAATGGTTGCTAGCTTTTCCTAAAGGCACTATTCCATCTTGGGAGGAATGTACTAATCTATTTATGACTAAATTTTTTCCTCCATCCAAGAATATGCTGCTAAGTTCCAACACAACAAGGTTTAGATAAGAAGATCGCGAGCCACTAGCGCTTTCTTCGGAGGGAATGAAGGAAGCAGTCATGAACTGTCCTAGTCATGGGATGGAAGAATGGCTTATATTATATTTATTTTATAATGCTCTTAACCCATTGTCTATGTCTATGCTGGATACCGTAGCAGGAGGAACCTTCATGGGGAAGTAAGTGAATGTTGTAAAACAACTTGTTGATGATATGAAAAGCAACCATGCCCAATTTCATGTAGAGAGAACCTCCTCAAAAAGGATGAATTCAATCACCGAGGAGCACAATTAAGAGCTATTTAATATTTTAAAGGGTAAGGAAGATACCCAAGTAGATGATATCACTACCAATGCTAATGAAGACAATTTTATAGCTTGTAATCCTTATAACCCTGCACGAGAGAGTCAAAACTATGGCTCGAACTTTCAAAAAAAATATTCTAATCCTACGGGTGCTCCAAATAATAATAACTTCAATAATCATAATGGATACCATGGTAATCTTCCTTTTGAGAATTCTTTAGAACCTTTATGCAAGCACAAACTGATCAAAATAATGTGCTTACTAAAATAATGTAGAACCATGACAATATTATTGGTAAATTAATTTAATCAGGTCATTTCTGTTAGAAATGATGCCAATACAAGAAAAATTGTCTTTTACAACGGACAATTTTCATGGTTGAGATACCGTTTTTCTTGGTTAGAAATTCTTCTACGAGGGATGGCCTCCATGGTAAATGCCCTGTCACTAAATAACTACCACGGTTTTTTCGACCGTGGTGGATAGCACCCTTTAGACACTGGAACTTGTGCCGTCATAAGCTGTAACGTCCCAATTTCAGCAACCCTGATTTGTTGTCCAAAAGGCAAAAATCGTGGGGAACAAAAAAAATATTGTTAAGTGTTGCCATGTGTGTTTGATTGTTTGCTTGTGCTCATACATTTGAGTGTGTATTAGATACTATACTCATTACCTCAACCTTAGTTGACAAAAACTATTTTACAAAAGAGAGGTCTTGGCTCATCTTTCATATTCTCAAATGTTCTGGCATTTCAAACTTGAGCCAAGATGACTTTGACACAACAAATATTTTATTAGTTTCTACTTAACAAAACTATGGAGACCTATATATAATCTCCTTATGTTTTCAATACAGAACCTTCAACTACTCTTATCTCTAGGTTTTCCAAAACCTTTCCTAAAACCTTTTTTATTCTAATATTGGTAGAAATACCAAGAGGCCCTTATCTTCATTCAAATCACAACCTCTTCAAAACACCCATGATTACCTCAATCTAGGCTTGATGGTAACCTTAGTAGTAGTGGATATCTTTGATAAGATGAATTGCCTTGATCTGTTGATTCCCTTGTTTGATTAGGGACTAGAGTGAGCTAATCTAGTAGCTCATCCCTTTGGGTAAAACCAATGGTTAAGATCACCAAATTTTGAACCAAGCCCCCTAAACTGGATCTATCCTAATCACTCAAGTGACACTCTAATCTATTTAACCAGAACCCTTCTGAGCTAATCCTTTGAATTAGCACCAAACTCATCAAAGACCAAATATAAGCCTGGTTTCCCTCCATTAAATTTTTACTTCAATGTCATCAAATTGATGATGAGAATTGACCCTTGCATCCTCTCCAAAGACTTCCCTGATTCCTACTTGTCCAAATCCACCAATCTGACAAATTTGGCTAAGTCCTAAATTCTTATCTAGATTCAATCTTTGGAACTCCACCTATTCCAACCTATGTGCATTATTAAGAATGTACTTGGACCATCTTATAGTACATCATTATTACTACGAAATCCCACTCATGATCTTGGCTAAAACCTTCCTTTACCCACTCATCCTTGATGGTTTTGTTGACAAGATAATAATCTTTCCTGCAAATCTTATCATCTTGCCTACCTTGGCAGAAGCTCACATTGATATGCTACCTCCCCTTGACCAAATCTTTGCATGGTTATTATCTTATAACCATGGTATATAAATCCACCCCTCACTTGTTTCCATTGTAGCCTTGAGCTTCTTAAACCCACATGGTTTATGAGGCTTCATGATGCATTTGTTATGGCAACCTTATTTTCAACAAAGATTGCCATCACTTCTACATCACCTCAAATACAACCAAGCCCAAATCTTGGCACCATGATCATCTATATAACTTGGAATATATATCCATTTATCCCTTGTACTAAGGTGGGCTCTAAGATCCCTAATCCAACCAAGTTTAGGGGGCATAAAAATATCAAAACCCGATCCTCTAAAATCTAAATTCCTTCCATGTTCAAGGTAGATTATCAAACCCCAAGGTTTTTTATGATATATAACCCAAGTTGAAATCATCCACCTTGGGTGTAATCATTTATAAAATAATTTCCACAATTATGTGTGCCCTAAAAACATTTAAATTCCATTCTTGGTAAAATCTTCAAAACCTTTCCTATAAAGGCAAGTTTGTTTTTCTCCAAATCAATTTGTCAACTTAGGGAACATTTGAGGCCTATACATCATACCCTACCTTCACACCTCAAAAATAAATATTTCTGAGATTCTTTATTATTTCTTTTTGCCCTTTTTTCTTAAATGGCACAAACAAGAAATAATAGCTTAAAAATACCTTTCCTTCTAAATTAAATTCCAAGAAAATTCTCTAATGTGTGATATGGTATTTAGGACCATCTCACATAAAAGACCACCCTTTGCCAATGGAAAAATATCAAATGAGATTCCTGGAACCAATTCAGCACTTTTTGAATGAATGATTTTAAGTGGACTTTAAATCCTTTGAAAAATCCCAAACAATTCCTAGGGTCATGACTTAACTATACCTACCCACCAGTACCATTTCCACCACCTTGGCAATGCAAATTATTAAACTTCCTTCACAAGCACCATCATGATCAATATTGCATTCTAAGAAAATCCTAATCAAAACACTACTAAACATTACCAACTTGGCCAAGCAAGATTCCCTAGCAACATTACTCCCTCCTGGTCGAAATCACTATAGCTAGCATTGTTCACCCTTGTCCTTGCCTTGTAAATATCTCCACCCCCAGGGCAGCCACCTCCCTCTCTGCCCCTTCTAGGGCCCACACACGACCACTCTGCCGCCCCTAACGGCCAATCCCCTACCAAAATCCCCTCCCCATGGCTCACATGAGCTTGGATCACCATGAACCGATCTAGCTGGGGATAAAAGGCCTATAGGACACCAACCCCGCTACTCCTCCATCATTTCCACCCCACAGCTCCTCAGAGCCTTCCCTGTAGCTCCCACTCTCTCCTCTGACCTCCTTCGCCTTGGATAGGTAGTTTCGAGATCGAACATCTGCCAAAAAGAAGGAGACCGTGTGATCTCCCTACTACCTTTCTCCCTCTCGTTTTTGCTCTGGTTTGATCCCCTGGTCAAGCTGCATCTAACCCTCGCCCTCTTTTCTGCATGCATGGTCCCTGGGAGGCGCTCCGACCTGCTCCTGAACGAGTACAACTGTCGTCTTCGTGTGAGCCCTCTACCAAGGTCGAACAGAGCCTTGCCGCACCTCCTCAGACGCGTCTCAGAGTCCTCGGTCACCCTGCACCATCTCCGCCACCTCTTAGCCCCTCGCTGATCTCCCCTCCACACTCCTTCTGCCCCTAGTGCTTCGTCTCTCCGGCGTTCTGTCGGAGGTGGGAGACGACGCCCAGCCATCGATCTCCACTAAATCTCATGGATGGGGTCGCCTGATACCCCTTCGGCGCTCAGCAACGCTGGCCATTAGGGCCTCCCCCAGCCGTTTTAATCCAGCCATCTCCCATGCACGGTGTCATCCGGCCGGCCTAGATCCCTTTCATGGCCCAGTTCTGTTCGAAACCTGGTCTAGTGCATGCTTCCCTTCTATTTTTGTTTTATGAATTTGAGATCTGCATGTTAGATGTATATATCTGTATATTGTATTTCCCCCATATGTTAGGGGGCTTCCTGCATATTTGCCCTGTACCTGTACTATATATTGTGGCCTTTGGCCCCCAGAGGAATACATGTTGCATATTCCTGACATGGTATTAGAGCTAGGTTAGACAATTTTTCTGCAACATCGTCATAGCCGCCACCGTCCCTGTCGTCGTCGTTCTTCCGACGTCGTCGCCGCCGGTTGCCGCTGTCGTCGGCCACCTTGGATCTGTCGTATTCTTTCCAGATCGATTCCAACTCGGATCTCCTCCACGTGCGATACTGAACCGCCGCCATCTTCACGCGCCTGGGACTCTCACCGTCGCCGATTCATCTTCACGCGCGGACCCTCCCGTCCCTGGGACTCCACGCGCCTGGGACCCTCCACGTGCCTGGGATCTTCACGCGAGGACTCCTCTGCTAGCGCCTGGGATCTTCCACACGCGAGGACCGAGGACAGCCATCTCCCTAGACTCCACGTGCCCCGCCTGGCCTGCCGCTGTTCCCCACTTGCCTCTCCTCTAGGCACGGGACCCGATGCCCCTCGTGGCCTGCCGCTGCGCCCCTGGCTCGAGCGCCCCTGGCTCCTGAATTGACGGTGGACTCCCTAGCTCGAGCGCCCCTGACTCCCTGGCCCGCCGCTATTCCCTGGATGCCCCTGATTGACGCGCCCCTGGATTGACGCGCCCTGGCTCCCTGGCTCCCTGGCTCCCGGCTTGACGCGCTCGCGCCCGCCCATCTCCTGGCTCTCGTGCCGCCCGCCTATCTGCTCACCAGGACGCCCTCTGCTGGCCCTCTGCTTCTTGACGACTGTCCGCCTGGCCCGCTGCATCTCCGCCGACTGCTGGCCTGAATCTCGTCAGATATGATCTGAGTCTGACGTGTTGACTTCACAAAAAAAAGTCTTCTTCATCGGGATATGTTGCGATTCCTCGCTGTCCGGTGATCTTCGATGGCGCGAATTATCCTGATTTCGCTGCCTTTATGCGCGTTCACATGCGCGGTCTCCTGTCCGCCGTACCCCCCTGCTCCTGTGGCTCCCCTTCCGCCGACGCCGATTGTTCTTGGTGCTGATGCTTCTCAGGAGGCCAAGGATGCTGCTCAGAGTGCTGATGATAGTTCCATTGCTGCTTATGACCTGAAGTCTAAGTAGTACTCTTCTGATGTCGAGGCCTATCGCCACGCTCTGACTGCCTACGCTCAGTGGGTTGATGAGGATGCTCGTGCTGCTGCTGTTCTCACCTCCAGCGTTCTGCCCCAGTATGCTGCTGAGTTCATGAGTCTCCCTACTGTTGCCGCTCAGTGGGCCCATCTTCGTCAGCGCTACCAGCCGTCTGGGGATGCTCTTTACCTGTCTGTGGTCCGCCAGGAGCATGCTCTCCAGCAGGGTGATTCCACTATTGATGAGTTCTATACTCAGAGTGCTGCTATCTGGCGTCAGCTTGATTCTCTCCGTACTGCTGTTTGTGGCACATGCTCGTGCTGCCAGATTGTGCGCTCGGATTTGGAATTTCACCGCATCTATGAGTTTTTGTCTCGCCTTCGCTCGGAGTTTGAGCCCCGGCGTGCTCAGCTGAATGCTCGTGGTCGTGTTCCGCTCTCTGAGGTGTTGTCCGAGCTTCGGGCTGAGGAGACACGTCTCCGTGGTGCTGGTCTTCTTGCGGTTCGATCTGTGCTTGCTACTCGTGGTGCTCCTTTGCCGCCTGCTCCCTCGACTCAGTCGCGGTCCCCTGTGCCGCCGCCGCCGATACTACCCACTCCTCCAGGTCAGGGTCAGGGTCAGCTTCAGCAGTCTCAGGGTTAGAGTCAGCACCAGCAGGCTCGTGGTCAGGGTCGTCGTGGTTCTCTTTGTCACTGCTCTTACTGCAACAGGGATGGCCACACTTGGGCCACCTGTTATACACGAGACCCCAGTCTACGTCAGCAGCACCAGGCTCGTGGACAGCCGGCTCCTTCCGGGTCTTCAGCAGTTGCTCTCTCTGATCAGGACATTATCAGGGGTCTTCGCGGTCTTCTTGCTGCTACAGGCTCTTCTTCGACGGGCACTGCTGGTTCTGTGACTGATTCTTCCGGCACTGCGCGACCACCACCTTCTACACAGTCAGGTACGTCCCCGTGGTATTTGGATTCTGGAGCTTCCTTTCATATGACATCTGAGTCTTCTTTTCTGTCTGCTCTTCGTTCTCTCCCTTCTCATGTCCGTGTCTTTACAGCTGATGGTACCTCTCTTCCCGTTTCTAGTCGGGGCACCCTTTCTACTTCTTCTTTTTTTGTTCCTGATATTTCTCATGTCCCTCTTCTTAAGATGAATCTGTTCTCTGCTAGCCAGCTTACTGACTCTGGTTGTCGCGTCATTCTTGATGCTGATTCTTGTGTTGTCCAGGACCGCCGCACACAGGCCCTGGTTGGAGCTGGCCCTCGCAGCCGTGACTCTTCAGGACTTTGGGAGTTAGACTGGCTTCGTGTTCCTTCCGCTGCCACTTCATCTGCCAGTTCTTCTCCGGTTGTCGCCTCTACTACCAGCTCTTTTCAGCAGTGGCATCATCGTCTTGGTCACCTCTGTGACTCTCGCCTGTCATCATTAGTTCATCGTGGTCTTCTGGGGTCTGTCTCAGGAGATGGGTCTTTGCATTGTCAGGGTTGTAGGTTGGGTAAACAGATTCAGCTTCCCTATCCTACTAGTGCGTCTGTCTCTCAGCGACCTTTTGATTTAGTTCATTCCGATGTTTGGGGTCCGGCTCCCTTCGCTTCGAAAGGGGGCCATCGCTACTATATTTTATTCATCGATGATTTTTCTCGGTACACTTGGTTGTATTTTATGCGCTCTCATAGTGAGGTGCTCTCCATATATCAGCGTTTTGCGGCCATGGTTCGCACTCAATATTCTACCCCCATCCGTGTGTTTCGTGCTGATTCTGCTGGTGAGTATATCTCCCAGATGTTGCGAGGTGTTCTTGCTGAGCAGGGTACTCTTGCTCAGTTCTCCTGTCCTGGTGCACATGCCCAGAATGGCGTTGCTGAGCGTAAGCATCGCCATCTTCTTGAGACCACTCGCGCTATGATGATTGCTTCTTCTCTCCCGCCGCATTTCTGGGCTGAGGCTGTCGCTACGTTAGCTTACCTCATCAATATTCAGCCTTCTGCTGCCTTGCAGGGTGGTATCCCTCTTGAGCGCCTCTCTGGACAGTCTCCAGACTACTCCATGCTTCGCTTGTTTGGTTGTGTTTGCTATGTTCTCCTTGCTCCTCGCGAACGCACTAAACTGACCGCTCGGTCTGTTGAGTGTGTCTTCCTCGGCTACAGAGATGAGCATAAGGGCTATCGCTGTTGGGACCATGTTGGTCGTCGGATGCGTATCTCTCGTGATGTTACTTTTGATGAGACGCGTCCTTTCTATCCTCGTCCCACCGCTGGTACTTACCTGGTGGAAGATATCTCTTTTCTTCTCTTTCCTGACACACCTCCTTCTACCCCTATTGTGTCTTCTTCAGGATCTCCTCCCCCTGATGTCTCTTCTTCAACACCGTACTCTTCTGCTCCGTCTAGTTCTCCTAGTTCTCCTCGTTATCCGGAGACTTCCTCTCCTATTCCCTCTTCTTCATCATCGTCTCCTGCGTCGTCTTCCTCTGATGATCTTCCCTCTACTCGTCATGTTCGTTAGCGTCGTGCCCCCAACCGTTACTCTCCTAGTCAGTATGGTCTTTCTGTTGCCTCCGAGCCGTCCTCTTATCGGGATGCTGAGCATCATCCTGAATGGCAGCTGGCCATGGCTGAGGAGATTGCTGCGCTTGAGCGCACTGGCACCTGGGATCTTGTTTCTCCTCCTCCCGATGTTCGTCCTATCACGTGTAAGTGGGTCTATAAGATTAAGACTCGCTCTGATGGATCTCTTGAGCGCTATAAAGCGCGTCTTGTGGCTCGTGGTTTTCAGCAGGAGCATGGTCGTGACTATGATGAGACCTTTTCTCAAGTCGCTCATATGATCACTGTGTGTACTCTTCTTGCTGTTGCTTCTGCTCGTCATTGGTCTGTGTCCCAGCTTGATGTTCAGAATGCCTTTCTTAATGGTGAGTTGAGTGAGGAGGTTTATATGCAGCCTCCTCCTGGGTACTCTGTTCCTGAGGGGATGGTTTGTCGTCTTCGACGTTCTTTTTATGGCCTCAAGCAGGCTCCTCGTGCCTGGTTTGAGCGCTTTGCTTTTGTCGTGACAGCTGATGGTTTCTCTCCTAGTGCTCATGATCCAGCGTTGTTTGTTCACACCTCTCCTCGTGGACGCACTCTTCTTCTTCTCTATGTTGATGATATGATCATTACCGGTGATGATCCTGAGTATATAGCCTCTGTTAAGGCTCGTCTTCGTGATCAGTTTCTTATGACTGATCTTGGTCCTCTTCGATACTTTCTTGGGATTGAGGTTTCCTCCACTTCTGATGGCTTTTATATCTCTCCGGAAAAGTATATTCAGGATCTTCTTGCTCGTGCTTCTCTTGGGGATGAGCGCACTGTTGAGACCCCTATGGAGCTTAATGTTAAGCTTCAACTTACTGATGGTGATCCTCTTTCTGATCCGACGCGTTATCGTCATCTTGTTGGGAGCCTTGTTTATCTTGCTGTCACTCGTCCTGACATCTCTTATCCTGTTCATATTCTGAGTCAGTTTGTTTCTTCTCCTACCACTGTTCATTATAGTCATCTTCTCCGTGTTCTTCGTTATCTTCGTGGTACGATCACTTGTCGCCTCTTCTTTCCTCGTTCCAGCTCCCTCCAGCTCCAGTGCTATTCGGACGCCACGTGGGCGAGTGATCCTTCGGATCGTCGTTCACTTTCTGCTTACTGTGTGTTTCTTGGTGGTTTGCTCATTGCTTGGAAGACGAAGAAACAGACAGCGGTTTCCCGTTCGAATGTTGAGGCTGAGTTGCGTGTTATGGCCTTGTTGACTGCTGAGGTGACCTGGTTATGGTGGTTACTTGCGGATTTTGGGGTCTCTATTACCACACCCAGTCTGGTTTTGTCTGACAGTACAGGTGCTATTAGTGTTGCACATGATCCGTTCAAGCATGAGCTTACCAAGCATGGGGTCTCTATTATACACGTGCTCAGGTGCAGGCTCAGGTTGTTGCGCTTCAGTATGTGCCTTCAGATTTACAGTTGGCGGATTTCTTCACGAAGGCCCAGACCAGAGCGCAGCATGATTTCTTACTCTCCAAACTCAGTGTCGTGGATCCACCATGAGTTTGTGGGGGGGGTGTTAGATGTATATATCTGTATATTGTATTTCCCTCATATGTTAGGGGGCTTCCTGCATATTTGCCCTGTACCTGTACTATATATTGTGGCCTTTGGCCCCCAGAGGAATACATGTTGCATATTCCTGACACTGCACAGATGGCTGCTTAGTTTAACTCAAAACAAAAATGTAAAATTACCAAAACATGCCAGATCTAAATTCCTCCATGATACCACATGTCTTGTCAAACATGCAGAACAAGTGCTGCACCAAAATAACATCTACATATTTTATAGTGAAAATAATACCAGAAGGTGCCCTTTTCACTTTTTATTTATTTATGGGAGTTTGGGAAACCTAAATGGGTTAATTCCAACTCTATATAGTATATATGCAGTAGGCATGCCTTTTCCCCTTGACCTCACCGCAAATTGCTTCCTAGTTTGCCCATAGTAAAAATAACTAAACAACCCTTCTCATTTTTTAGGAAATTCTCTAGGTCAAATAAAAAGGGGTATTGTCCTGGTTGCAACTTTCATAATTCATAAACCATAACCTCTATCAAACCCTAGGAGCCCAATATTTATTGAGCTTTCATTAAATTCTTATGAATTAACCTATTCTGTGCATGATTATTTCTCTATAAAAACCACTATTGAAGTTCTATTAATCCAAAAGGAGTGATTCCAATTTCTACAGAAATTTATTCCAAATACCCAACATGTGTCCTTGAAATCACATCAAAATCTCCTGTAGATTAATTCTGGTTAAAAAGACAAAACTTTCCAGAACTGCCTTTGGGAATTTCATCAGGGCATTCTGGTAAACATTTTAAAGTGATTCCTTCTCTCAATGAATCAGTCCATCCAACTCTATCTAACCATCCAAGGAAATAATTTTTGGACCTCCATAACTTTTTTGGTGAATTATTTCCTAAAACTAGAGCTTTTATCACTAGGAAATTCATAGTAATTCAAAGGAAATTGATAAAATAGTGAAACCACTTTTGTTGGTTTCATTTTATCAAAACCTATCTGATGGTATCCTTTTATAACATTTTTGGTGAATTATTTCCTAAAACTAGAGCTTTTATCACTAGAAAATTCATTGTAATTCAAAGGAAATTGGTAAAATAGTGAAACCACTTTTGTTGATTTCATTTTATCAAAACCTATCTAATGGTATCCTTTTTCTACAATGTTATCATACAGACTAGGATCTAGGTCCAAAGCCCCTCTTCTAGGTAGTTTCCTAACTATAAATCATAAGGGATCTTCTTCCAATGCCTTTAAATCATTTACCCATCTCATCAACCCAATCATCCAGCACCCTATTGTTTTATATCAAGTGATTATCTTTTGTTTGTTGTATGTATTGATGCATGTATGTATTGTATTGATTGGTGCTTTGCTTGCATGCATGTTTGCTCAGTAACGGCGATACTTGCGTTTGTGTGATGCCGAAACGAAGGAAGCATCAGATTATTATTATTATATAGTTGGTATTATGGGAATTTTGGTATTCTAAAGAAGTCCAGGGACGTCTTGTTGGTCACAGGCAAGCCACCTTCTTGCTTATAAGCCTTGTCCTACTATCTTATTTATGCATGTTTTACCTACTATCTATCGAAACTGCATTGTTTTATTATACGATGATCTATATATGGTAGTGGCTTGGATCCTCCAAACCATTACACTTTTGTACTACTAAGTGCAAACCCCCTTGATGAAACCTACTTGCCCCTAGTATGGTAGATGGTATAACACCATACCCCTTTGGAGACTCTGTTCTAGCCAAAGCAAAACCATTGGATGGGAAGACCCCGAAAAACTTTACAAAAACGTTTTATGAGAAAACCTTGGTGAGGTTTGGCCTGCCAAGAGAGTTCGAGAATGAAAAAAGTTTTGGGTTTTGCAAATGATGTTGAAGTGGAGAAGGAGGAAAAATGTTTGCAAAAACGCACCTGGTTCTTTAAAGTTTTAGCTATAACAACTTAACCCATGCAACCACATTACTCCTATTTGGGAAGGGGCTGGATTTGATGTTTACTTACTCTGGTATAAGCTGCCTCACAACTACTATAGGGGGGTGTAAAACCCTGGAGGGTGGGTCTTCTCTGGTACAACGGTCCATGTAAAACATCGAACGGGATAAGGAACAAAGGGTCTACGGGCCTCCACGCATTACTATGAGCCCCTCATTGAAAGCGCACACTTTGTGCAGTGGAAAAGGTTCTCTGGTTGGCTTGGGAACTATATAGGGTGTCTTGGTGTTGAGGGAACAACTCTCTTAGGGTAGGCACTTATCCTGGAGTGGCATCCGGAGAGTCTCGACCGGTTACTCAACCCACGATCGGTGTAGATCAGGGCAGGGTACCCGGAGGTGTGGGTAAAGTGTACAACCTCTGCAGAGTGTAAATCTATTCGAATAGCCGTGTCCGCGGTTATGGACGGGTTTGACAAACTACTATAGCATGGTGCTGGTTTTGATTTCAAAAAGGATTTCAGAAAATCAATGGCTTTGGAAATGTTTTGACCATTGGATGGTCGGAAAGGAAGGAAAGGAGTTTTGTCATGGGATGACCAGAAGGAAGAAACAAATGGGTGACCCAATCCTAGTGTTTTTCAAAACTTTTCAAAAAGGTTTCCAAAATGTTTTACAAAAGTTTTCAACCAAGATATATACATTCTATATCTACAAGAGAAACTATTTTATAAAAGAACCTCTCATGGAGCCCTACTACTACCACAACCATATTGCATATCTTTCAGTATTGTTCCTTTAAGGTGGTTTGCGAGTACATTCAAAGTACTCGCGCGACTTTTTCCTTGGCTATTTACTTGGACAAACTTTTAGAGATTCAAGAGGAACGATGGAGATGGTGACGTCTATGCGAGCTAGGACATCTTACCAGTCCGTTGCCTGTAGGTTAAGGCTTTACATGGGCTCTACGAATAAAGACTTCCGCTATTTGATGATTGTAATCGCCATAATGGAAATGATGTAAGTTTTGTACTCGTTACTTTCTAGATGTTGTAATGATACTTGTCGGGGGGATAACCCCCGGGTGGGGAAATCCAGGCACAAGTAGGCCAGCTCCAGAAGATGCAGGCCGCCTGGCCTCCAGGAAGGACAACTCTAGCTAACTGGCAAACACACCCAGCTGGGCTTATAACCTTCCTGGTTGGCCCGTCTAGCCGGTGGCCAGAAGAGCCGGTCGGGTGGCCATTTCCACCCGGCTCACCTCGGTTTCGATGGGAGCACAGAAGGGTTGACACTCCATGTAGGGTACGCCTCTAGATCTCCCTCATCATCGGGCTAGCTGGCATGCCGTCATGACCAGCGCTACCCGACGAAGATAAAGCAAGGTGGTCGGCTGGACTGGCGAAAGCAGTCCGGGTGACCGTTAAAGCAAGGATGATGCCCCAAAGGAAGCCTGGGTGACTGCTAAAGAGAAGGATGACGCTAAAAGAAGGGCGGACTGGATCCTGGACCACCGGCTGGGCCCTGCAGCCGACCATGTCCTGTAAACCCATATCCCAACAGTAAACCCTAGGACCCAATCTGTAATCTGCCCCCCATACCAGTATATAAGGGAGGGAAGAGCTAGGGTTCTAGGTAGGCAACAATAGAAGGATAGAAGTGCTAGCATCAAGTTCCCATCTTCCTCTAGCCCTCGATAGTTGCTAAGGAAACAGCTCAAGGAGCATCTGTACTGAGCATCAGCTCCCACATATAGTTCATCTTGTAGGAGTAGGGGTGTTACCTCGCCAAGAGGGCCCCGAACCTGGGTACGTCCCTGTGTTTGCAGTTCATCATGCCCAACCCGTTGCGTGAGCCACCGAATGCATCCGTGTGTCCCTTCTTTGTCATCCCCGATGGCACTGCCGTGTTCCACACCATGACAGTTGGCTCCCACCGTGGGGCACAGCGTTTCGGCTGGGATCATCTTCCGCACGGGACTTCCACTCGTCGCCGGCGAACGCGTGGCCTCTGGCCTCGTTCTCACACTGGGTGCCTTCGACTGCGTCATCGACAACGCAGCGTGCTTCGCCGGTAACACCTTCCCCACCGACGGCTCCATCATGCATTTTGGAGACGTCCGCGTCTATGTCGCCATTGTCGCTGTGGTTTTCCCTAGCGTGGTCACCCCCGTCCTCGACGTGCCCCTCACTCGCGGCATAGCCGTAGGGAGTGGTTGCGTCGAAGTCATGGTGGTAAACGCTCGCGAAAACCACCGACCACCTCAAGAACGTCGGGCAGGAGGAGAAAACTCCGCGCCCGAGCAAGAGCAAGATCCGCTCACCGCCTCCATCCAGCACTTGCGTGCTCCGGTCATCGTCGAGACAGATCCGGCGACTGCAGTGGCAGCGCTTGAAGCTATGTGCCAGAAACTCCTGGAGGAAGCCACCAAGGTCACGGCTAACCAGCGTCGGCTAAACGCCACAGTGCATCAATACAATGCGGCTCACGGCTTCGCCAAGAAGATCCAGCACCGGGGGCGCGACCTGGCGTCGGAACTGGACCGCGCCGCCGATTCGCATGCAGGTGTGGCGCAGTCCGTCTACAGCACTCCCGCCAAGAACATGTGGGCAGCCGAGGCGGCGACTGCAGAGCTGAAACACCTTGAGGGCGAGGAGCTTCGTCGCTAGAAGGAGCGCGTGCAGCTCCTCGTGGCCACTGCGAACAAGCAGCAAGCTGAGGGCGGCCCTAGCCAGGTGGGCAACTCCCGCGACATCTCGTCCGCAAAGGCGCGGACCACACGGCGCATGGAGGAAGCAAGCATCAACATGCCTCTAGAGGAGAAAGTCCGGCTGGCCCAAAGTGTTTCAGTCCGCGCATCCGGAACGAGGCGTTTCCGAAGGGATTTTTCGCTCCCAAGGGACACGCCAAAGTAAACGGAACCGTCAAGCCTGAGGATTGGTTGGTCGATTACAACACCACGGTGGGAATCACCAATGGCAACCTCCGCCTGGCCGTCCGCTACGTCCCCCTCATGCTCGTCGACTCGGCAAGGACGTGGCTCAATAGCCTCCCCGACAACAGCATCAACGCATGGCTGGACTTCGAAGAAGCGTTCATCTGCAACTTCACCGGAACATACAAGTGACCGGGTCGGCCTCACGAGCTTGCCCTCTGCGTACAGGGCAAGGACGAGTCGGATCGTGCCTACCTCACCCGGTGGACTAGCATGCACAATTCTTGCGAAGGGGTGAGTGAGCACCAAGCGGTAGACTTCTTCACGAACGGCTGCCGAGACGGCACCATGCTGAAGCATAAGCTCAGGCGGGCAGACCCGTAAACCATGGCCCAGGTCATGGCCATCGCGGACAAGTACGCCACCACTGACGCAGCAATGAACAAGCCCATCGTGGTGGACGACCAAGGCCAAATCGTCACGGACGAGCATGCGGAGCGACGGCAGCCGGGTGACCTTCATCCTAGGCGGCACGTTCACGACAACCGCCATGGCAAGAGAAAAGACGACCAGCCGGATAGCCGGTACGACACCAAACAAGTAGCCGCGGTGCATGAAGATCTGGCTGCAGGAGGCAGCCGGAGGCAGAGGCCGGACGATAGGCCGCCTCGGCCTAAGTACACCATGGAGTCCATGCTCGACGGGACATGCAAGTTCCACAGTGGCGGCAACAAGCCCGCGAATCACACGACGCGCCAATGCAGCTAGACAAAGAAAATGGCTGAAGCCGATGGACTCCCACCACCAGCTCCACCACCAGCCGGAGGTCCACCGGACAACAGGGAACGATGCAACCGCATGACGAAGACGGTACCCGCGGCAGGTGGGTAATTACCACATATTCCTGGCAGAGCAGGAAACGAAGCACGCCAAGCAGAGACGCAAGGCGGAGGTGAATGAAATTTCCCCCCCCCCCCTCCCGTTCCCCAGTACCTACACTGGTCCGACCAGGCGATCACCTCGAGCAAGGCGGATCAGCCGGACGTGTTGCCAAGCCCCGGTAGCTACGCATTGGTCCTCGACCCCATCATCATCTCCAAGAAGCACTCGTGCCGCTTCTCCCGGGTACTGGTCGATGGAGGAAGCAACATCCACCTCCTCTACCGGAGCAGCCTCGAGAGGCTAGGCATCAGCGAGTCCTAGCTGCAACCCTCGAGCACTTCGTTCCATGGAGCAGTACCAGGGCCATCGCACTCCCCAATCGGCAAGATCCGGCTGGACGTCATCTTTGGCAGCGAGAACAACTTCCGTCACGAGCCAATTTGGTTCGAGGTCGTGAACCACTCTAGTGCCTACCACACCATACTAGGGCGCCCGGCTCTGACCAAGATCATGGGAGTACCGCACTACGCATACCTCAAGATGAAGTTGCCGGGCCCAAAGGGAGTGATCACTGTTGATGGATGCTACAAGCATTCGATCGAGTGCGCCTCATACAGCTCCAAGCTAGCCGAAGTAATGATCATCTCTGAAGAGAAGCGCATCATAATGCAGAACGTGGCGGCTCTGCAGAAGGATATGTCGGCTGGAGAGCCCAAACCGGCTGGAGAATCACAGTTCAAGCCCTCGCAGGGAACAAGGAAGATCCTGCTAAACGAGGAAGACCCAAGAAAGTTCGTCCTGGTCGGAGACGGCCTGGACAGCAAATAGGAAAGCTCGCTCGTCGATTTCCTCCATGAGAATCGGGACATTTTGCATGGTGCCCCAAAGACATGCCAGGTGTACCGAGGGAACTCGCCGAGCACTCCCTTCATGTTCGACCAGACGCGAAGCCGGTCAAGCAAACTTTACGCCACTTCGTAGAATAAAAAAGAAGAACCATTGGTGAGGAGATCACACGGCTGCTCGCAACCGGCTTCATCATGGAAGTTTTCCACCCAGAATGGCTTGCCAACCCGATGCTGGTGCTGAAGAAGAACAAGACATGGCGCATGTGCGTCGACTATACCAGTCTCAACAAAGCTTGCCCCAAAGATCCTTTTGCTCTGTCGCGGATTGGTCAACTCATCGACTCCACTGCCGGGTGTGATTTGTTGTATTTTGTGGACGCTTACTCGGGCTATCATCGGATCAAGCTCAATGTAACCGATCAAATAAAGAAATCATTCATAACCCCGTATGGATCATACTGCTACACCACCATGCCCATCGGGTTGAAGAACGCAGGCGCAACCTATCAGCGCTACATGCAGAAATTCCTGCAGACGCAGATCAGAAAAAACGTGCATGCCTACATCTACGACGTCGTCATCAAGACCAAGGAGCAGCACACACTCCTTGAGGATCTGAAGGAAACATTCGACAACCTTCGCCATTTCCAGATCAAGCTGAACCCGGAGAAGTGCGTGTTCGGCATCCCAGCCGGCAAGCTCTTGGGATTTCTTGTCTCCGAGCAAGGAATCGAGGCGAACCCGGAGAAGATCGGAGCCATCGAATGAATGGAGTTGCCCCAGAACCTGCGCGACGTGCAGAAATTCACCGGGTGCCTCGCTTCCCTCAGCCAATTCATCAGCTGGCTAGGAGAAAAAGGCCCTTCCCCTATACCAGCTGATGAAGTAGACGGACAAATTCGTCTGGACAGCTCAGGCAGACGAAGCTTTCCGAGACCTCAAGCACATGCTCACCTCACCGCCCAACCTGGCGGTGCCAGCGGCAAATGAGCCCATGCTGATGTATATCGATGCCACAAACAGAGTGGTTAGCATGGTACTGGTAGTGGAGCGACCAGAGGAAGGGAAGGCTCAGATGGTCCAGCGCCCCGTATACTACCTAAGCGAGGTGCTCTCACTCTCCAAGCAGAACTACCCCCACTATCAGAAACTGGTGTACGGCGTATACATGGCCGCCAAGAAACTCAAGCACTACTTCCAAGAGCACTCCATCCGGGTAGTAGCATTGGCCCCACACGCGGAAATCATTGGCAACAAAGACGCCACTGGCCGCATGGCAAAATGGGCCATCGAGCTTGCTGCGCATAACATCCAGTACGAGCCGCAAACCGCAATCAAGTCGCAAGCACTGGCTGATTTCATCGTCGATTGGGATGAGACACAATACATGCCTCTAGTGCCAGATTCAACTTACTAGAAACTACACTTCGACGGATCAAAAATTCGAGGAGCACTCGGAGCCAGAATCGTGATAACGTCGCCCAAAGGTGACCGGCTGGAGTACGTTCTCTAGATCCACTTCAAAGCTTCCAACAATGTCGCCGAGTACGAAGAACTCATCCATGGACTCAAGATGGCCAAGCAGATAGGCATCCAGTAGTTGTGTGCCTGTTTCGAAGGATGTGAGTTTCACCATGTTCCCAGAGCCAACGATGAGGCTGCTGACGCCTTGGCCAGGGTCGGTTCAACAAGACAAGCCATACTGCCTGGGGTCTCCCTCAAGCACTTGCGCAAGCCCTCCATCACCCCCTCACCAGAGTCCGACTCCATCGTGCTCAGCGCGGACCCAGGAACGGCCGGTGCTGCGCCGCACCCGGGGACTGCCGTGCCGCACCCTGGGACTGCCACGCCGCACCCAGGGACGGCCGTGCCACACCCTCGGACTATCGCGCTGCACCCGGGGACTGCTGCACCTCACACGGGGACTGCTTTGCCGCACCGGGCGCTACCGCGACGCGGCTCATGGTCGACATCAGCATGCTTCCACCCGGCAGGCCTCCTGACATTCCGGAGCCGGTCGTCCGTGAGGAGATCAAGCTCATCATCCAAATGGTGCACACCATACGGGAAGCGCCCGACTGGGCAAATCCGTACATGGATTTCCTGGCCAAGGGCAAACTCCCGACAGAAGAGGTGGCAGCACGACAAGTGTGGCGAAGGGCAAACACCTACACCATCATCAACAATGAGTTGTACAAGCACAGCGTCGGGGACATCTATCAATGATGAGTCAGTCAGGAGGAAGGAACCAAGCTACTAACAGACATACACTAGGGCGAGTGTGTCCACCATGCTTTGTCAAGGGCAATAGCAGCCAAGGCCCTTTGGCATGGTTTCTACTGGCCGGCGGCGCTGAAGGACGCCGAAAAAATAGTCAACACATGCAACGGCTGTCAGCGATTCAGCCAGCTGAAGCACACACCGTCTGCGGCACTCAAGACAATACCAATCACCTGGCCATTCGCGGTCTGGGGCCTCGACATGGTTGGGCCATTCAAGACAGCTCGATCCGGTATGACACACCTAATCGTAGCCATGGACAAGTTCACCAAGTGGATCGAGGCGAAACCAATCAAGAAGTTGGACGGAGCGACGGTGATCAAGTTCTTCACGGACATCATCATCCGGTTCGGCTACCCGCATAGCATCATCACCGACAATGGAACCAACTTCGCGAAAGGAGTTTTCACTCGCTTATGCGGGGAAAAAGGGATCCGCCTGGATCTGGCATCAGTCGCACACCCACAGTCCAATGGACAGTGCGAGCGCGCTAACAGTCTGGTTCTAGCCGGAATCAAGCCAAGGCTCATCGAACCGCTCATCAGATCACCCGGATGCTAGATAGAGGAGCTGCCAGTAGTACTTTGGATCATGCGCACCACACCCAATCGCTCAACCGGCTTCATGTCGTTCTTCCTCGTCTATGGGTCAGAGGCCATTCTCCCCACAGACATCCAATTCGACGCACCCCACAAGCAGCTCTACACGAAGCAGGAAGCCAAGGAGGCAAGGGAGGACAGTGTGGACTTGCTCGAGGAGGCACGCGAGTTGGCTCTGTCCAGATCAGCAATCTACCAGCAAGACCTGCGCCGATACCACGCCAGCCGGATCCGGCCCACCTCCTTCCGCGAGGGAGACCTGGTGCTGCGCCTGGTCCAGAGCACCAAAGGAATGCACAAGTTGTCCCTGCCATGGGAAGGCCCATTCATCATCAGCCGAGCGCTCCCCAACAATTCATACTATCTGATCGACACACAGCAGCCGATGAAAGGCAGATCGCTCAAACGAGGAGACAGAACGCCCATGGAACGCGAGCCTACTCCGGCCATTTTACACTTAGGCAAAGAAAAGTGTATGTATCTTCCCTTTTCATGTAACAAGTGAACAAGATTGAAAGCCTTGGCACGACGCTGAGGACTTTGTCCCAATTCCGCACACCATCTGCATTTTCGTACCGGCTGGCCTAGGCCCCGCGATTTCTACAGGCCGCATAATATTGCACACAGCGCCTAGAGTAACCTCTTCGGTTCTGGCTTCAGTACGCACGCCGGCTCTCGACCCGGCAAGAGCAAAAACTCAAAGCGCACGCTGCAAGAAAATGCCAACGCCGAAAGCAAGGGCGTCCAGGCGAACCGGCCGCGCCCTGCATGAGCTAAGCCAACAACAGCGAACCGAAGTATCGCGAGGCACGCCAGCGTAGCCAATCCTTTGGTTCCGGCTGCAGACCGCAACCCGGCTGTCAGCCGGCAAGGAAAAATGCTCGAAGGGCCAATACTGGCTGAGAAAAGGGAAGTTGCTAACGACCTAACTCGAAGGGGCGTGCATCTATTTTCCTTCTACGATAAGTACCAACTAACGAATGAGCAAATGCACAAGAAAACTAACCCAAAGCAACGCTTTGTCTCGCATGACCCGAGCCAAAAATTGGCAGGAACAAGGGGGCAAAAGAGCTTCGACCCGGCGGGCTACCCCAGCCGGCCCGAACCTCGGAGACTACACCCAGTGGACGCGCTCCCGCGCACCCACAAACTCAAGTCAAGGTAGCCAAAAGATCTTCGACCCGGCTGGCTACCCCAGCCGGCCCGAACCTCGAGGACTACACCTAGTGGACGCGCCCCCGCGCACCCACAAACTCAAGTCAAGGTAGCCAAAAGAGCTTTGACCCGGATGGCTACCCCAGCCGGCCCGAACCTCGGGGACTACACCCAGTGGACGCGCCCCCGCGCACCCGCAAAGTCAAGTCAAGGTAGCCAAAAGAGCTTCGACCCGGCTGGCTACCCCAGCCGGCCCGAACCTCGGGGACTACACCCAGTGGACGCGCCCCCGCGCACCCACAAAATCAAGTCAAGGTAGCCAAAAGAGCTTCAACCCGGCTGGCTACCCCAGCCAGCCCGTACCTCGGGGACTACACCCAGTGGACGCGCTCCCGCGCATGCACAAACTCAAGTCAAGGTAGCCAAAAGAGCTTCGACCTAGCTGGCTACCCCAGTCGGCCCGAACCTCGGGGACTACACCCAGTGGACGCGCTCTCGTGCACTCGCAAACTCAAGTCAGGACGGCAAAATGACAAAGGTGTAAACAAAGAAGCACCAAAGATAAGCAGAAGGGACCAAGCAATGAAGCGGAGCATGAATGCTCCGTGTAGATTCAGAATTTGGTGACAAAAGTCAGCCAAAATGTAGCAACAACAAAATAACAAGTTTCACAAGTACACCCGGCATTCCGGGGATCAAGACTCTGGGACTGAAGCAGTGGAAGGAGCAGGAGCTGGAGCTGGATCAGGAGGGGCGGCACCGGCATCTGTTGAAGGAGGTTGGCTCCTGGAGGCGACGTCAATGGGATTCCAAGGCGCCGGGGCCACGTGGAAAGGCCGTGGCTCTCCGGGGGCACTGAAGTCACGCTCCAAGTCCACGTAGGTGCCAATCTTCACCCCATAGGGTTAGAGCGCCGGGGTGCTGGCGCGGAGGCCCTCGTAGATCGTCCCAAGACGGAAGCCACGAGTGGGCACGCTCAGGTCGGCACCCGGATACCACGACTTCACCAGAGCTAGCACCATCTCCACTCCGCCTCGAGCAGCCCACTCCTTATGCACGTCCAGCACGTCAATGCCTCTGGACAGAGCCACAGCCAGGCTGGCAATGTCGTGCACCTCGCCCGCGTCCGGCCAGATGTAGTGGAAGAGATCGTTGCCAACAGCGCAGGCCATTGCTCTCCTCCGCCAGCACCTTGACCAGATCGAGGGCAGTCAGGTCGTGTCCAACCTCATCCACGGGCAGCTTCTCCATGGCCATCTCGGTCGCCTCAGGATAATAAGCTGCAGCCAAGCACAAAGCAGAATAATCAGACAAGATCGAGCAAGTCATGACACAATGGAAGAAGGAAACTAAAGAACTTACTGATGACCATCTCCAAGATGTCCTGGAGGTGCTGAGTAAGCTCCCCCTCAAGGGCGCGAAGCATCTTGATTGTCTACTCCTGTTGGGTGGAGATCGTCTCAAAATTTTTCAGCGCCTCCGCTCGGATGTCAGCTGCCTTCTTGCCCCGCTCCACGCTAACCTCAAGTTGATGCTTGGTCGCAGCAAGTTGATCAAACTGCGCCTGTCGCGCCTTGTTCGATTCTTCCAGCTAGGCGACCTCCGCTTTGAGGCGCTCCACCTCCCTCTCCTTGTCCTGGATCATGGCTGTAGGAGGATACCTAATGGTCAACAAAAAACGGGAAAAGGGAGGCAGTCGCCAAGACAGATCTGAAGAAGCAATCTTATGGCCAAGATCCCGGGTGTTCTTCACAGACTCCGCAAAAGCTCTCTGCAACAAGAAAACAAATGAGCAACAGAGAAGCAATCCGGATGGAAGAACAGAATGATGTGAAGGTCAACGACTTACCTCCATCAAAACAGACAATTTTTTGCCTCGCCAAGGCCCTTTTTCATTCCCTCAACCAGGTCGCAAACCTGGCTGAGTGCGACGGGTGTCACGCCCAAGAGCTGGGCAAGGATCGCACCCGGCGTTAGCATAGCCGGAGCTGTCCTTGAGCTGGTGACGACAACCTCGTCATCATCGGTAGCCACACACGAAGGCGTAGCCACCACCAACTCCCTCCCAGACGGCGCAGAAGCACCCGGCTGGCCGCCATCCGTCGCAGCCGCCTGCGCAGCCCCAGCCTCCTCCGTCACCTCCGTAATTACGGGCCTGGTGGAGCTGCTTGGAGTATCGCTCCAGGCCGGGTTCACGCCAGCCCCGGGACGAAGGACGAGGGTCTCCGGGTCCTGTGCAGCCGCAAACAGCAGCCCCAACCGCGAAGACACACGCACTTGGTGCAGCAGCCCCGTGGTCGGAGAGCCCTGAGGGGCCCTGGGCGGAGACGGCGCAGCTGGCGCAGCTGACTTCGCCACCTCTTCAACTGGCGACGTCGCCACCTCTTCAACTGGCGGAGGAGGGGGATGAGCAACGACGGAGGCACCACCATCGCCAAGCAGCATGGCCTCGATAGGTAGAGTGAAGAGTCAAAGGAGGTACCAGCAGAACCACAGAGCGGCAAGCAAGGGAAAGGGAGATACTAACCCAACGACGAACAATGGAGCAATGACCTGACGCCCTCGGCATGTCTTTTTCGCTTCAACTGGAATAGGAGCGGCAACAGGTGCCGCCCTCTTTCCCCGGTCTCTCGCCGCAGGATTCTCTCGGCCACCCTCCTCGTCGGTGACATCGACTGTGACACAAGCAAAGAATCAAAACCACAACATCAAGAACAAAGACGAAGGAATGAACTGCGGTCAGCAACTTACCATGAGGATCCGAGGGGCCGTCATCCGCCCGGACGGGAAACCCTTCGGGCTCCGTCTAGGGGTACTTCTTCGGCTTCCTGTCCTCCAAGAAGGACGGAAGCGGGAAGTCACATATACCGTCCTCAGCTAGCTGCGCCGTGAACAACTAATCAAAAAGGGGAGCATAAGGCACACAAGAAAAGCTAGCAATGACAAGGAGCGAGATGCAAGATAACCAGAGAAAAACATACCTGAGGCGGCAGGCGGCCGCGATGATACGGAGGGAAGGAGTACGCCTAGGTGGCCTCCATGCGGAACTTGGAGATCATGGAGACCCAGTTCCGCAGGTCCTGATAGGGCACATCCTTCCGTGACGTCCTCGTTGGATCGTTGGCCGTCGATATGTGGCACATCTTGTGCGATCACTTCTGCAGCGGAAGCACGCGACGCACCATCCACGACAAGGTGATGTCCCGGGCGGTGAGCCTCTCTGTCTCCACCATCATCTCCAGCCGGGTGGCCATCCGGTCGAGGTACGCTGTCGCGCCCATGCCCTTCGTCGCCCAGCCTTTCTGCGTCGAGGGCACGTCGGCAAAAGGCGAAAGGTAGATCCAGTCAATCTCGGTGGCATTGCTCACATAAAAATATGAGCGCTTCCACAGCTTGACGGTGTCGGGAAGCTCGAACCGCGGCATCGGCGAAGAGGACCGCGGGTAGATGGCGCGGCAACCCGTCTGCGTCAGAGAACCACCCTTGGAGGTGTTCTGGGCCTTGAAGTGGAAGAACTTGAGAAAGTTCGCCACCTCGGGCCACACCCCAAGATATGATTTGCAGCAGGCCGCATGATGCGACAGCTGCGCAATGGCATTGGCGCCCAAGTGATGAAGCTGGAGATCGAAGAAGAGAAAGAGCTGGAGGAGGAAAGGGCTGATGGGAAGGCCGAAGCCGCGGGAAAAATGCACGAGGAAGACGACGCGCTCCCACGACCGAGGATTTGGCACCCGCTCCCCCTCCGGCGCGAGCTGATGCTTCACGAGCATCGACGAGGGAAGAAACCTCCCCCTTCGGTACGTGTTGACAAGCTCGTCGGTCACAAAGGACCCGCACCAGCCGCCGTGTTGCTCCGGCAGCATCTCGACAGAGGAGGTGGCCGTGGTGGATGGGTAAGAAGTGGCCGGCGACGGCAAGGAGAGGGCGCTCAAGGGCAAAGGGCGCTAGGGTACAAGGAGAAAATGATCCGGAGGATGGATAAGTGTGGGAACCGATCCCCCTTAGAGCTCTATTTATCCCCGTGGATGGGACCGTCGCCCCTTCGGCTTCTGCGCGACGCGTGGCGTCGCGGAACCACAGCCACACGATGCTTCGGCTCTAGATCCTCTTCACCGTCATAATCGCCACAGAAGATCTGCGGGCGTTACTAGGAGACGAGGCGTGCGTGCTCTCCCCGAGAAACCGCTACGGCAATTTGCGTGTGCAGTCACCAAAAAACTGACGCAGCGACGCGGAAGTCAAACTGACGCGGTGTGCGCCAGAACCGCAGCTGTGGGTGACGAAATCAATGACGTCATCAAGATAAACGCTTCATATTCAGCTGCGCCAGTCGGTACCTGCCTTTGCTATTTACACCCAGTGGACGGCCATCGATTCCGCAGCCGGTTAAATCCAGCCGGAAAGCAAAAGCAAAAGCCACAGCCGGATGCAACAAAACAACTCTCTCAGGAAAAGAAGGAGCACGGAAGATCTTTCCCACCGGCCAAGCCCATACGTGCTCGGGGACTAGTGTCGAGGGGATAACCCCTGGGTGGGGAAAGCCAGGCACAAGTAGGCCGGCTCCAGAATATGCAGGCCGCATGGCCTCCAGGAAGGACAACTCTAGCTAACTGGCGAACACACCTGACTGGGCTTATAACCTTCTTGGCTGGCCCGTCTAGCCGGTGGCCAAAAGAGCCGGTTGGGTGGCCGTTTACACCCGGCTCACCTCGGATTCAATGGAGAGCATGGAAGGGCCGACGCTCCGTGCGGGGTACGCCTCTAGCTCTCCCTCGTCATCGAGCTAGCTGGCATGCCGTCATGACCAGCTCTACCCGATGAAGATAAAGCAAGGTGGTCGGCTGGACTGGCGAAAGCAGTCCGGGTGACCGTTAAAGCAAGGATGACGCCCCAAAGGAAGCCCGGGTGACCGCTAAAAGAAGGGCAGACTGGGTCCTAGCCCACCGGCTGGGCCCTGCAGCCAGCCCTGTCCTCTAAACCCATATCCAAACAGTAAACCGTAGGACCCGATCTATAATCTGCCCCCCAGACCAGTATATAAGGGAGGGCAGAGCTAGGGTTCTAGGTAGGCAACAATAGAAGGATAGAAGTGCTAGCATCAAGTTACCATCTTCCTCTAGCCGTCGATAGTTGCTGAGGAAACAGCTCAAGGAGCATCTGTACTGAGCATCAGCTCCCACATATAGTTCATCTTGCAGGAGTAGGGGTGTTACCTCGCCAAGAGGGCCCCAAACCTGCGTACGTCCCTGTGTTTGTAGTTCACCATGCCCAACCCATTGCGCGAGCCACCGAATGCATCCGTGTGTCCCTTCTTTGCCATCCCCGATGGCGCTGTCGTGTTCCACACCACGATAATACTCGTCGGTTATGCTCACGGCTCACTGATCATGGGAACATGACTTGCAGCCATAATAGGGATTCTCGGACCGTAAATCCAGGGTCCCACACCAGTCTCGCTGAGTGCTGATGTCACACAAACTGCCACATGGAAAACACCGTTAACGGCTAGTAACCGCCATTAACAAACAAAAAAATGTGGTAGAAGCTAGGCCCGGCCAAGGACTGCTAATTATTAGGTGGACCGGCCCTTAGGATAGTCCAATAAGAAGATGTCCCGTTACTATTTCGCCCTTCACTATTTGAAATGGGCCCATAACTTCAGCCAACTACAACCTGTAAACTTTCTGGTTTGTTACTATTTAGGCCTAAATAAGGCTATCTTAGTCCAGTACTATGCGGCCCATTAGTGGCATGCGCCATGTCGTTCTGGTACTGTTAATACCTATGTTGGGACCGCCACTGTTCTTAAAGCCCGTCGTTGGCCGCCCAACAACGACCCTTTTGTGAGAACGTCCGCTACTGTTCTAGCCTTTTATTGTTTTGGCACTATACTATTCTAGACATTCTCTCTTCTCTCCTTTTACTGTTCAGGCTTGTTCATGTTCTGGCACGTACATTTTTTGGCATTTCACCATTTACGCGGTCTGTTATGATTCTAGCATGTTACTATTCTGGCATGATATTTTTCTAGCCTTGTAATGTTCTTAGAGCCCGTGTGTGGGTCATCCCATTACTGTTACGGTCACTTACAGTTTCCACATTTCTTAGGCCCATGCCAATATCATAAAATTTGCATAATCCTCGAACATCTTTTACTGCTCATCCATGGCCCAATACAAGACGGACCAATAACAAAGCCCGGTATTGTTCCCTAATAGACCTGTCTGGCCCAGTTATGGTACCTCCATATGTGAATAGCGTCAACTAAATGCCTACATGGCCTATGCAGTTTACCTATATATTACATCAGCTGCAAACTTTTTAAAATTATTACATATTACCAACAAACTCAAGGGATAGAAAAATTGGCATTACGCGATTGAGACGTATCTTCCTTTTGAGTGTCCTAGCTACATTGGAAAACCACCTTGCGACATGTTTTTGCAGTCCCCTCTTTGGTGGTGATATCAATACTTGTAGTCTAAAACTAATTAATACTCCCTCCGTTTCAGGGTTTAAGGCGTCCTCGTTTTGCGTGTTTTTTCTTTGACCAAGAATTATTCTAAATACGTAAAGAGTTTTAGTATAAAACTAGTATCACCGGAAAGTATTTTTCAATATGAATCCAACCGTACTAATTATGTACAATATAATTAAGATTTTGTTGCTCAATTCTTTTGGTCAAACTTTGCTTTGAAAAGTGTGTGCGCATTGAGCCTTGAAACGGAGGTAGTAAAAACTTGATACATCAGACTAGGTAAACTACTCATTTGACTTATATGATAGGATCTATGAACTAGATTTTACTATTGGTCAATGGTTCGATTATTGACGAACACGTCAACGAGCAATCAAACAATGTGTGTGTGGCTTAGAATTTCAGCAAATATAAACTAGTCTGGTCATTTTAACAAATATATACAGAAGCAGTTGTATATCTTGGCATGCAAGACACGTTAGGTGACTCGGAATTACACAATGGCATGCAGTTACTAAGGATGACCTAGATAGAAATTTGTAACATCCCAGAATTTAGAATGGGAAAGTTTCACAAGATTCATGTGCAATGCATTATTAGCATCATGCAAAAACTTTTTCCCAGAATCCTTTTTATCAATTACATATTTAAAATCCTCTAAATGCATATATTAAGGTTTGTAGTGAAAATTATTTTTGATATTTTGTAATGGGCGGAAAAAGATTCCCTAGTAGCCCTAAGATTCTATTCTAATTTTTAGAGAATTTTAGGTTTTGGTTTGAACACATTTGGTGGGATATTTCAAAAGTTCTAAAAGAAATAAGAAAGTAGAAAAATAAAAGGAAAAGAAAAAAAGGAACCTAATCTACAGCTGGCCCAACCCAAGCTTGCTCGGGCTTCCTCTGCCTATCTACCGTGCAATGCGCGCGCGCAGCAGCAACAAGCGACCAGCACCAGTGGCCCAACATCGGCAGCGCAGCCTACAGAGCACCCCCCTATCCCTTCGATCCTGACCGGCTACACTACAAAATCTGCTCGAGTTTGTTCACGTTCTTTCCCTCCACCGAATGCCTCCACCCCTATAAAATCCTCCTCCTTCGCCTTGTCGGTTTTTTCGAGTTTCGGAAACCCTAGACGCCTTCCCACGACCTCGTCGAAGATCACGCCCGTGCCTCGAGAGCTTCCAAATCAAGCTCAAACTCGACAAATTTGGTCACCCCTCGCCCTCTTATCCCTCCTATTCTCTTCCCCATGATCCGCCACTTCGCCCTTACCCTCCTCCCCTTCCGCAGATTGTCGAAGCACCCAGGAACCGACGCCAGAGTCTGCAGCGACCATACGCCATCGTCTGTGCCTCACCGTCTGCACAGGAAGAGAAGGACGAAGACGAGGCTACTAGGGATCTCTCCATCATTGTCTAATTCTCGTGGACATCCTCAACACCGCCAGGGACCACCAGTGTCGCCACCATCGTCGCCATCTGACTTGCTGCCGTCGCCCACGTCGAGTCGCCGGTGAGCACCAGGAAGCACCCGTCTGATCGCTCGTAGATGGCTCCAATTAGAAGGTGTATGCATCAGCGCGCCCGTGTCAGCGCCCAGTCAGCCGCCCGCCCAATGAGAGTGGGCAGTGTGGACATATTGTCGGCTAACTGTGTAAACCCCTTTTCAAAATAGACAGAAATTGTAGACTGACTCACCATCAAGATTCAAAATAAATAACTCGTCCTGGACGGGTGCAAAGCCGTGAAACATATCATTCAAATATAAAGAACAACCAATATTCTTAATATTCGACTCATAGCCTTGTCTCACCAAAATGAGGCAGAAATAATGTTTCTACTAAGCACTAGATCATAATAACAATTATTTAGTTCCATCATGTCAACTTCCAACGCAGCTACTCTCGCTTTGCTTCTGACTCAACTATCAACCTCGCCTCTTACTAAGATCCTAGTTCTTACCAGTCCCTGCAACAAGTTGCAGATATGAATAACTGATCTGGAATCATATACCCAAGAACTATTAGGTGCATCAGCAAGATAAATGTCTATAACTTTGCAAACAAGTGTA
Source organism: Avena sativa (assembly GCA_916181665.1). NCBI lineage: Eukaryota > Viridiplantae > Streptophyta > Magnoliopsida > Poales > Poaceae > Avena > Avena sativa. The sequence continues at coordinate 310,925,615 of OV702295.1, read as the reverse complement.
CCTGAGACGGAAGTCACACCTCCGCTCTTGGCTTTGTTGGATAAATACTTGCTGCAGTTCCTCTTCCAATGTCCATCCGCCTAGTAGTAGAAGCAAGTGGATCCATCTGAAGGAGATGGCTTAGTCCCTAAGGAAGCGCTTAGCTAGTCCAAGAACTTTTCTTAAACTTAGCCTTATTATGCACCATCAACACTTGACTAGCGCCCTTCTTGAGATCCGCCTATACCTGCTTAAGCATCCCATGTAATTCAGTAAGCTTATTATTGATGACTGCAAGTGCACAGATCGTTTATAGCTAGTTTCGAAATAAAGATATCGATCCCATAGGGAGCAGTAGGTGAAAGACTAAAATGCTTTTAATTAAAACTAAACGTGGTACTTAAGGAATAATTCTAAGATGCAAGAAAAGTATAATTGTTTTGGGGTTTTTGGTTGAGTGAAACGGTAAAAAAACATAAAGTAAAACTTAATGCAGAAAGTAGTAATCGTATGTGTAATAAAGATTGAAACTGCAATAGGGGAAAGGCGTTCTCAGGGAGTGGTGGATACACCACTAGCAATTTATAATAAGTGATCAAGATTATTATAATGACTATTCTCATGATATGCATGTATGTGGGAGGAGATCCATATATGGATGATTAGGCAGCAACCACTGCTCACACCATCCTTCATAACTATAGCTAACAGATAAACGACATCAATCGTATTATCCCACTATAAAGGGATTTATCCCACGACATGGACATGGCTTAATGAGTTCTTATTACTTCCCCAAGTTAGTATGTAAAGGATGATAGCAACTTTATAATCATAGTAACTGCTATTATCCCTCCGTCTACCAACAAGTAACCCTCTTCATCAAGTCCCTATAAGAGGAAAATATTAAGGAGGTACACAACTCCCAACATCAAGATGAAGACAATTAACACATACATATAATGATGTATAATATAATAATCCCTATTTCATCTCAATCATATACTATGGTTTCTCCATCTCCCCAAGAACTAATGATCTACTCAGACATGGAGGCAAACAGCATCATGACAATGGTAATGGAAATTATTATCGATGAATAGTACTTGTATAAATTCACAACTAGTGCAAGAATTACAACAAGATCTAGATGGGATGGATGGAGATGATGGTGGTGATGGAGATGCAGCGGTTGATGAAGATGGAGATCGATGCCTTGGCCTCCTAGATCTGCTTACGGTGAAGATGGATCCCTAGGGAAAGTTCCCCCTCCAGATCCCTTCCGAGGGTGAGGTTTCAAGCAATTTCTGGGTGTTCTGTATGTCGTCTCTCTGATCCAGTTGCACGGGGTGAAATTATTTGAGGACGACGCCAACTATACAGCCGGAAAAGTTCTCCCGCCATATAGTTGGTTGTTAAACCTTCTATATGTCTCAATTTCTTTGGGTTTTCTTCTGGTATTATTAATATTTCCCAAATAATAAATTTACATAGTTTTTGGCTCCTTTTTACTCCAATATAACTGGTCCAAGAATTGTGTCCATCGGATCCATCATCTATCCTGATCCTGGTGAAAATAAACATAAAAGGTGCATGTGAACGCCGGAAAATACCAAGATCCTATAACTACAATGCAAAATAATGATCTAAAACATGATGCAAATATGCACTCGTCAACTCCCCAATCTTAGACTCTTGCTCGTCCCTGAGAATTTCTTAGCTTAATGGATGTGATCCTCATATTCACGAAGCTGAGTCGACAAAATAAATGAGGCAGTTGCAGCATGTGTTTATCATAAAGGATACATATAAATAAGTTCATGAATAGTACTTTACTCGAACCATCTGAATAATACTAGCAGGCTTCCACACCTTTAGCAATTAACATTTTACAAAATATTATTCTCAAGATGATGTAAAAGTATTTGGTTTGACTGAATGAGTTAGTGAGGTAGTCCCAAGTGTTTTTAGGATTAACATATTCAATTGGGATTCAAAATCTCAAACGTCTCTTTGTCTTACTACAATATAGTGGTATATGCCTATTTGCTCTTTGCACATTCGCTCTTTTTCTTCATCTTTCTTTTCTTCTTTTTCTACATATATTTGTGCTCACACTTTTGTTTAAGTGTCGTGCAAAGGAGCTGGCCATATATTCAACTTGATGTAGGAATTTCAAAGTTTAACAATCTCAATTACCAAATACCAAATATATATGAAGCATATTTATAAACCTCAACTTGTTCTCACTCTATTTGATAGCACTTATAATTTCCCCTTTGTTCAAGGTTTTCCTTTTTCATCTTAATTAATTAGATCATCTTTCCTTTTTGTAAATCAAACCATTGACCTACAACATATTGACCAAATTATCTTTATATGTTCCGTTAATACCAATGGTGTGGAAGACTCCTATTACTATCATCAAGTGCAAGTAAAATCATACTCAAGCCATTTGTATATCCAATAAGACAAACTCCAACTCAATGATGCTCCATATATTGTAATAAACTCCGAATTTCACAAGAGGGATCGACTATTCCTAAAGGGAATTCTAATGATGCAATCTTTTATTTCTAAATTCGAACTAAAGTGAAACTAAAGATAATAATAAGCTTATAAGATTGATTACAAGGTTTTAGATATCTCCCCAAGCTTGGGATCAAGCCAGGCGGGATCAAATAACTCCTTGTTGGTACCTATTCCTCCTCCTGGGTAGGAAGAGCATTGGCGTCCTCTCCTGGGTTGCTAACTTTAGCCACGCTTGCGAGGCAGATGTTGAGCTTGGCCATGTCGTATTGAAGCTTCAAAATTTTCCTCTGAAGGAATTTCTTCTCATCTGTCAACTCAAAAACAGTTTTATTCAAGAAACCAACTCTACCATTGATGTCATTGACCTTTTTCTCAAGGTCTTTTCTCATCATCCAGTAGGATTTAATCCCTTCTCCAATAGTTTCAACACATGCCTTTGAAGCTTTTTCCAATTGATAGATCTTATCATGAATCTCATCTTTCCAAACCTTCTTGGGTTTAAGAGGTGGTAGACTAAGAGGAGGTTTATAATAAGATCCTATGTTGTGACGATAAGGATTAGGGAGATACTCATCCTTGCTCTGTCCCTGGTCTACTTGCCTCATCATCTCCATCCCTTGCGGGAACATGTCCTCCCAATTTGGGAGAGGCTTGATCTCCGAGCTGGATGACGATGATGCTTCTTTTGGTTCCACCTCCTGGATCCTCTTTACGGGCTTTTCTTCCTTCTTCCTCCAAATATTGTTGACATGGAAAGGTTGCATGGTTTTGCTGCACGGATGTTGTTAGAAGGGTTGTGTATGGAGATGGCGATGGTTTTTTGAGGCTGGAGGCTGTAGCTCTGCTAAAACTTACTGAAAAAGGTTAGATGCAACCGTCTTTAAAAGGGGAGGTCGAAAACCCTAGCCGCCAGGCTTAACGAGCAACTATACGCGCGCAGATCATAGATTTTTTATTTATCTAAGGCGGTACCAACTATACGGTCGCAACTATACGGCTGGAATATTTCTTCCCGCCGTATAGTTTGTCCTTAAACCTTATGTATCTTGGCATAAAAATTTGCTGATGCGATGAATAACTATACGGCCGCAACTATAAGCTTGGAAATTTATTTCCCGCCATATAGTTGGTCGTTAAGGTTACAGTATACATCAAAATTTATCTGTTTCTTTGGGAATTCTTTATTAGTCTAAAACTTAATGAAATACCAAGTTTTGGCAGAAGAATGGCAACTTAAATTTTTGACCAACATTAACATTCATTGAACGAGATTTTTATCATGACCAAATTTCTTTTATTTCACAAGATCTTCAAGTGTTCCTTTATGCAATCTCAAACTTAGCTAAAACTTACTTGAAAATTTAAAACTTACTCGTCCCTTTATTTCACATGGGTTGCCTCCCATGAAGCGCTCATTTATGGTCTATAGCTTGACCATAGTGTTGATCACTTCGTCTCGATTTTATCCTTCTTCCAGTTACCATTCCTTCCATACGGTCCGAGAATACCCGTTATGCCTGCAATTCACATTCCCATGATCAGTGGGTCGTGAGCATAACCGACAAGTATCATCACAACATCCAAGAATTTAACGAATACAAGTACTTACAATATGGCCAATATGGCGATTACAACAACAATAGCGGAAATCTTCAAGCGCAGAGCACATGTCATGCCTTAACCTACAGGCGACTAACTGGGAAGGCGGCCTAGCTCGCATAGACGTCAACATCTCCATCGTTTCTCTTGATCATCTGAAAGTCTGGCCAAGTAAATAGCAAGGGATAATGTCGGTAAGTACTTTGAATGTACTCGCAAACCACCTTAAGATAACAATAAGTAAAGGATATGCAGTATGGCTGTGGTAGGATGGCTCCATAAGAGGTTGTTTTGTAAATTAGTTTATCTTGTAGATATAGCATGTATCTATATCTTTGTTGAAAACTTTTGTAAAACATTTTTGGAACCTTTTTGAAAAGTTTTAGGAAAACACTAGGATTGGGTCACCCATTTGTTTCTCCTTCCGGTCATCTCATGACCAAACTCCTTCCTCCATTTTCTCGACCATCCCATGGTCAAAACATTTTCGAGCCATTGCTTTACCGAAGTCCTTTTTGAAAACAAAACCATCACCCCCATACAACAGCCATCACAACCGTCCATTACCGAGGACTCGACTATTCGAATAGATTTACACTCTATAGAGGTTATACACTGTACCGACACCATCCGATTACCCGTCCCTGATCTACACCGATCGTGGGTCGACTAACCGGTCAAGACCTTCCAAATGCCCTCTCCTATACAAGTGCCTACCCTATGAGCTTAATCCCCTCAAAACCGGGATGCCCTATATAGTCACAAGCCAACCGGAGCGTGTTTTGCACCCTGCAGGGTGTGCGCTTTCAATGAGGGGCTCATAGTATCGTCTGGCCGCCATTTAGATGGTATTTACCTTCCCTAGACCGATGTTTCACATGGGCCTTTACAGGGGAAATTCTAGCCTCCGGGAATTTGTTCTTCCCCGTAGTAGTTTGAGACACCTATAACGGATTAGACAAACTTCCAGCCCAGCCCCGACCCATTCCAGAGTAATGTGGTTGGACGGGTTAATTGTTCAAGCATTAGGAACTGTACAGCCGGGCATGTTTTCATAAACATTTTCCTCCATCTCTTGTCCACCTTTTTGTAAAACAAAACCCTTCTAATTTTCCAAACCACTTGGTAGGCCAAGCCTCACCAAGATTTTCTCATAAAAAATTTTGTAAGTCTTTTCCCAGGATCTTCCTATCCTACACTTTTGGTTAGGCTAAAACGGGGTCTCCATAGGGTTATGGTGTTAAACACCATCTACCATACTAAGGAAAGGTAGGTATTATACAAATGGGTTATACCTAATGGGTACTAAGGGATAACTATTTGGAGGAGCCAAACCTTCCCCATATAAAACATAATATAGTAAAACAATGCAATTTTCATAAAAGAGTAGCTAAAACATGCATAAATAAAATAATGGGGCAAGGCATATGAGAAAGAAGGTGGCTTGCCTTTTTACCAATGAGATGTCCCATGACTTCTTTAGAATACCAGAAAGCAAATATAATCATAATAAGAATATCCCGATGCTTCATTCTTCTCGGTGTCACATAATCGCAACTATCACCGTCATCGAGCAAACATGTAAGAAAGCAACACCACAATCAAAACAATGCTTACAATCATCAATACATACAGCAAGAAATCATACAACACAAGGTATACATCAGTAGGGTGTTGGATGATTGGGTTGATTAGATCGGTAGAAGATGTGGAAGCCTAGGAAGATGATCCCTTCGGATTTGAGGTCTAGGAAATACCTAAGAGAGGGGTTTTTGAGCAAGTACAAGTTTTGTATGATATCATTGGATAAACGGATAGAATCAGATAGGTATTGATAAAATGAATCCAACAAAAGTGGTTTCACTATTTTATAAATTACCATTGATTTATAATGATTTTTATAGCGGATAAAACTCTAGTTTTACGAAATAATTCACCAGAATTGTTCTGGAGTTCCAAAAATTATTTCCTTGGGTGATTAGATATTATATGATGGATTGATTCATGAGGAGTTCGAATTAGGTTCAAACCTCACTTGGTTTAACCTAGGGAATTTCCTAAAGTCAAAAGGAGGCTATTTTTGTTATTTTTACTACTGGAAAACTAGGAAGCAATTTTATCTGGGGCTAGTGGTACAAGTATGTTATAGATAATACCTTTCAATACAAATTGGGTTCATGCCATTTGGAAATATCTAACTCTCTGAACTCAAATTTGAGTAATCTAGGCACATGTTGGGATTTTAATTGTGAAGATAAACCTGAATACTATTTGGGCATGGTACTTGGTATGCATGTTAGGGAAGACATTAGTGCATCTAAGAAAATTTAGATGTGGGCCAAAGGGGTGGTTTTACATTTTGATTTGCATTAAAACTGAGCAGCTATTAAGCAGATCTAAAATAATCGAAAAAGAAAGAGGGGAGAGGGTACGTGCCAGATCCGAACCTCACTGGGCCGCATAGCCAGTCAGCCTGCCCAACTAGGCCAGATCCTGGGGGGGAGAAGTTTTAAGCTGACAAGAGGGGCCCGTCTGTCGGCGAGAGACCACCTGCGAATGGGTATCTAGAGATCCCAGCCGTTGGATCAGATGGCGATCGACGGCGCTGGCTCGTCTCCTTACTCGCGAATGGAAGAGCTGGGAGGAAACCCTAATTGAAGACGGTGACGCCTGGTGAAGGGATACGGGTAGGCTACACTAGCACAAATCAAAGTTTTCTACCGCATAAACCAGGATTACTGTTGTCATAAATCACGGGATTACCACTAGACGCGCAGTTGCGGAATCGATGAAGCGCGTCGAGGCAATGCAGACGTTCCACGTCTCCTCCTTGTCCTCGTCCCACGAGAAGATACCCTTGCGCGGCTCGTCCAAGTGCTACAGATGCAATGCCTCTGAGGTATCCACACGTACAGGGTGGAAGCGTCAGACGCCGGACTGCTAGGTCCACGCGTGCCACACATGCGTGAGGAGTGGCGGTTGGGTGGAATGGTCCAAGGTCTTACCCTGGTCAGCTCGCCCCACCCTCTCTTATATAGGCGTCCCTAGTGGGCTTCTATATTAGCAGCCCATTAGTAGCCTAAACCTGGTCTAATTCGGATCCAATCCTCATTAGGCTTCCATCCCCTTAAGTGTGTGACCCTATAGGTTCATATACGTGTAGACATGACACGAGTACACTTATTCTGTCAATAGTTGGTAGCGGCCTCTATCAAGATGTGCCAACTCCTAAACGCATACAAAGATCATATCGTACAAACCATCACAAGGTTTAGTACATGTCTTTCCCTTTGCCTCACGATATTTGGTCTATCTCCAAGCTAACCTCTCTTTCTCGATACTGCGATTTGGAATCCCTTTACTAGGATAACTCTTAACCATATGTAGCACGGTCATGCATTTCTGGATCCGATCACTCGAGGGGCCCAGAGATATCTCTCTCAAGTAGAGAGGGGAAATCCCATCTTGATTGACCATGCCTTGCAGCATGCTTCAGGACAAACCCGAAAGCTACCTTTATAACTACCCAGTTACGGAGCAGCGTTTGATAACCCCAAAGTAGGTCGATCCACATCTCAAGTACATGCGACAATCTCAGGTCTAAGGACAAATGTACACGATTTGTAGGGAGAGAGCTGCAACTAATTGCCAGTCTCAAGTTGGGTCAGTCCAACCCAATGTTCATAACATGTGTCCACATGATTGGTTTGACATCTCCATGTCTATGACTTGCGAAACATAGTCATCAACCAATCGATGTGCTAGTCTAATATTCACGTGTGTCCTCACATGAACTCCGACTAGGGAAAACTATTAAATAACCATACAAGTAATGAGTTTCACAAATAATTCACATAATTGCCAATCAATACAAGTTGCCTGATATGGATATTCAAGGAACATTACAATAACTCATGGATACATATGAAATATAATCATATCTATGATTTCCTCTAGGGCATATTTCCTTCACCTAGGGAGCTCACGGGGGCACGGTAGAGGCGGCGCGGAGGTTCCAGGGCAAGGCGGAGGTCGGCGGGGAGTCCAATGATGGGCGGCATGGGGTGGTTCGGGCACTGGAGCCCGCTCGCGCGGACACGAACTTGGTGGTCTCTTCGGTGCTTCGTGGCGATAGCGAGGGAGGTGGTCCTGGGCAAAGAGGGAAGTAGGGTTAGATACAGAGGGTTCAGGGGAGCTCAACAAGCTGGCATGCAACGTTAGGGAAGCATAGAAGAGGGATCACCGGCCAGATCTTGAAGAAGCCTGAAAATGGAGTTTCCTCCTTCTCCTTGGCAGCAGAGAGGGAGAGAGTAGTGTAGTTCTGGAGGGGATATATGGAAGGGTAGGTGGGTGGAAATGATCCAGAGGGGAAGGTGGTATTGTCCTCAGGACTTATATGCAAGGAACAAGGGGTCCATGGTGGACAAGGTCCATTTTGGACATGGGCAAGGTGCTAGGCTAGGATAGGGCTAGAGGGGCGATGGAGTGGGTCCTGCTGGTGTGCTCTGGTCATGCAGAAGGGGTGGAGTGGTGGGATGCAACAGCTGCAAGAGTTTTAAAATGGCTTGAAGGGACATGACCTTTGTTCCTCTCATAAACAAACACAAAGGACAAGAGGAATGGTGGTGGGGTACTATAGTGCTACAGTGGCGTCGACCAGGGGAGTGCTGAGTGCTGGAGTGAAGTGTTTGACAAGCTTGGGAATGGTTGGATTTGGTTTTGATTGAGTGATTTGGTTAGTTTGCCCATTTGAACAAAACAAGGATTATGAAGGAAGTCCAAGTTTTTACATTGGAAAAGATGGGGAAAGAGTATTGGAACTTAGAGGATGTAAATTCATCTCACCAATATTTATTTGGGATTTTTCTAATGATTAAAAGTCAACTTAAACTTAAATATTCAAATAGTCTAGAAGTAGTTTCTAGAAGCTTATTTGATATTTTTTACATTGGACAGGGTTGTTTTTTGATGTGATATGGTTTTAAATACCATATTACACATTGGAGAATTTTATTTGAATTTATTGGAGTGGGAAAGTATTTTTAGGGAATTATTTCTTGTTTCTGCCATATAAGAAAAAGGGCAAAAAGAAATAATAAAGGATCTCAAAAATATTTATTTTTGAGTTTGGAAGATTGGGTATGATATATAGAACTCAAATGTGCATTGAGTTGGCCATGTTATTTGGAGAAAATCAGATTTGCCTTTATATACATAGGTTTTAGGGTTTTGCTAGAAAAAGAATTTAAGTAGTTTTAGGCTCCAAATCATTATGGGAATTATTTGGGGAACTTTCCTAACCAAGGTAGATGATGTAACCTTGATGTATACATAATTTCTAACCTTTGGTTTGGAAGAATTGTGGTAAAAAAGGAAGGAACTAGATTTCTGGGAATCTAGGGTTTTGTTGTTTTCATGACACCAAAACATGGTTGTATTTATGACACTACTAGGAAAACAACAGTTAGTGGCGCACGTGGAAAAGCCATCCGTGGCGCACTGCCCGTGCGCCACTAGGCTTGCGCTGCGGCTATCTCATAGTCGTGGCGCACTGCCTGGTGCGCCACGCATGTGCAGAGATAGGCGTGGCGCACATGCCAGTGCGCCACGGATACCTGTCCAGGTGCGCTACAAGACTTATTTTCTGTGGCGCATCTGTTAGTGCGCCACTAGCATGCGCATGTGCGCTTTAGGCACTGTGCGCCACAGAAGCTGTGCCATGTGCGTCATGGGTGTCTTTTTTTTTAATTTCAGGGCCAGATGATATACAATACAGATTATATACAATATTATAGGCAGATATACACACAAATATAAGATATACAGTTATATATATAAATACACAATTCGCAAAACAAGATTGAAACAAATACATATAGATAAGTCTCATACATGAATACATAAGTTATACATTGTTTCGATCAAGTTACACAGTAGTTGGTGACATGCGAATACATGTGTCGATCGAACAAGTTAGAGCTCTGAAGCTCGCCTAGACTTCTAAACTAGCTAGACACAAACGCAGGATAAACAACCAAAGAAGATAAGCATGATCACCGCGACAAAGGTGTAGGTCTTCATCCGGTTCCTCGTCCTAACTCCCGCTAGATAGCGCGTGTATCTAGCTTCCTCCTCCGCCATAGTGTTGTACCCTTTGTAGCTATTGTCGTTGAAACGATGCACCTGTCTCTGGCAGTCTTTCCAATCATCGTAGACTCCGGGAACCCGTCCCTTGTACACGACGTACCGCGTCATCTACAAGTTGACAATAATAATTAACCGATGATTGAAAAAAAAACATATATAATTAAAGTCACATATGAAGATACACTTATATAAAGTACTCGTAAAACAAAAAGACCAAACTCAAAAAGCATGCCTCATATATAACTAGGTTGTTCGACATAGGAATATGCTATGATGGAACTGTCTGACAAGTAGGATGCACAACACCTGGACCTGTGCATAGCACAAGGCGGACAATCCCATCGCAGCACATTCACATATATAGTGTGCCACGACATTTCAATCATCGGCATTATTATCGAAAAAGACCAAAGTAACTCGAAAAGAATGCCTCATATATAACTAGCTAGGTCGTTGGACACAGGAATATGCTATGATGGAACCGTAAGCCAAGTAGGATGCACAACATCTGGACTTGTGCATAACACAAGGCTTACAATCCCATCACAGCACATTCACATATATAGTGTGCCACAACATTTCAATCATCGGCATTATTTTCGAAAAAGACCAAAGTAAATCAAAAAGAATGCCTCATATATATATATACATAGGTCGTTGGACACATGAATATGCTATGATGGAACTGTGAGCCAAGTAGGATGCACAACACCTAGACATATCACAAGGCTCACAATCCCGTCGTAGCACATTCACATATATATTGTGCCACGACATTTCAATCATTGGCATTATTCTCGAAAAAAGACTAATAAAGTAAGGAAAAAAAGAAGGACCAAAATGAGCAAAGGACCAAAGAGTAAGCAAAAAAACCAAGCATTGATTGATATATAATAATAATAAGCAAAAGAAGTAAGCGGTGATTCATAAACCTAATAAGATAAGTATAGTAGCATGTACACTTGTCCACATACACACAAAGGTCATCTATAGTTTGTAACTACAACTAGGCCAACATCAAGCCTTCTGGCTCGGCTTAGAGAACGGGAGGACGCCTTGTCTCGTCATGAACTTCCTATAGTCACCCTGCATCTCTAGGCGATCTTCTATGTCACGGTTATTCGGGATATTTCCTCCGTAGAAGATCCCCCCCCCCCCCGAAGTCATGACATCACGAAAGATGATTGCCCCAAACTGTTGCTGGATGCGATACATCTCTTGTCTAATATCTGAATCAGTGATCTTGGCCTTTGCTTCGGCCCACTGTTTGAGATGGTCTAGCAGCGTAGAATTCTGCTGGTCAAGTAGGAACGCCCTCATGTGATGGAGTGCGTAGTAGGCTTCCTTCTTACTGTTCTCCGGCTGCTTCACACAGGGGAACTCCATTACGTGGTTGAAGAAGTGCCTGCCGAACTTGACCTTCGTATGCACGAAGGTGGTGCCTTCCGTCGAGGCATAGCCAGTGAGAGCATCATCCAGAACTTCATTGATCTTGTCGTAGTTTTTCTTCTTTTCTAGACTCCCCGAGTCGAAATACGGAGATGAGCGTGCAGTGTTCATCTCTGCGCAAAAAATTCAAATGGAATGTGTTGGAAAAAGAATGATGATAATCTAATAAAGCCAATCGACGGTGGCGAGTGAATAACGACTTACTCGGGAAAGTAAGGCACGAGAATGTATTCCTTTGTCTTGTTCGCCATGAGGATTTTTTTTTAGGTACGAGGCCACGATATGCCGTTCAGCGGGGGAACCCAAGCAGCCGTCACGCATGTAGTAGGGGTCCACTATAGCGATGCCCGGTGTGTTCTCTCTAATGATCTGCATGGCCAGGCTAAGAGAAAATAGGCGGACCATGGTATAGTGCAGCGGGTATAGGTGGAACATATTGAAGATGTCGTCGAACCGCAGGAAGAATAGATCCGCAGGGGCATTGTCGATGAAGCCCAAGCCTAGTGGCACCTTAACCACGAATACCAGCTGCGAGGGATCTTTCTCTGATAGAAGGTGTCTCTCTATCGTCAGCACGCCGTCATGCACACTTTGCAGTTCCGAACTGGCGAGCCTCCGCAAATTCTTAGGTAGCATGGGCTCACCCGCCACATGAATCCTCCACATAATATCCTCGGGTCTTGGTGGCCCGTCCCGAAACCTGATCGGATTCGCAGTTGACGCCACCGGCTGGCTCGAGCTGCTAGATTTTCTTTTCCTGCCCTTTTTTTCCTTTTGGAGAGCAGGCATGCACCGCAATCTGAGCACCAGCACAGCCAGCACTCTGCTACTAGAAAGTTACTATATGAAGTAGCCAATTATTCAATTACTGGAAAGTAAATGGCAACAATGAAAGCAGCCACATATTTAATTAAGAACACATTATGCTGAATCTGCAAGATCACGCGGTTGATATTTAGATGATGGCTTTGTGCTTTAAGGTGGTTGATATTTGTATTGACCATTTGTGACCCTTAAGCTATAAACTTATCATACTCACAACCATTAATTGGAGCAGTGGAAGCATACACTTCATATAAGAACTATTAATTGGAGCTGATGCACTACAGAAATATGGCAAGCAAAAATCTACCTACTACAGCAACTACTAATATAGTAACTACTACTACATTTCTCACTAACCTACTGCTAACCTACTACTTCTAACCTACTACAGCAACTGCAAGCTAACCTACTGCTACCTACAAGCTAACCTACTGCCAGGTATATTGCAAGCTACTGCTAACTACAAGTAGAACAAATAAAACTTACAATATTGCTAACTACAAGCTAACTATAGGTATATTGCAAGCTACTGCTAACTGTTTTTATATCACCTGTCATTTACCTGTTTTTATATTGTTTTTATATCACCTATGCACTACAGATTGTTAGCGTTGCAATGTCACTAGCACTAGCTACTGCTATTTAGATTCTACATTAACACTAGCACTAGCTACTGCTAACACTACATCTCTAATCCAAGCTACTGCTAACACTAGAATTTTCTGAAAACTAACACTAGCAAGCTACTGCCTAGGAATTTTCTCTGAACTAATGGCACTAATCATTGCCACTAACACTAACACTAGAATTAATCCTCTGAACCCTAATCCAGGAACCCTAATCCTCTGAACCCTAAGATGAGGACGACATATGCAGAGAGAGGGGAGAGAGGGAGAGAGGTGAGGGGCGAGGCTCACCTCTAAGATGAGGACGATGGTGCGCGCTCCTCCACGGCCTCCTCCTCCTCGAGAAGCAGCAGCCTCCTCCTCCTCGAGCGACGGTGCGCGCTCCTCCTCCTCGAGCGACGGGCGCACGGGCTCCTCCTCCACGGGCGTGCGGGCTCCTCCTCCTCGAGCGACGGGCGCATGGACTCCTCCTCCACGGGCATGCGGGCGGGCTCCTCCTCGAGCGACAGGCGCGCAGGCTCCTCCACGGCCTCCTCCTCGAGCGACGGGCATGCGGGCGGGCGACGCGCGCATGGCTGGGATGCGGCGGCGGTGGCGTAGATGTGGATGGGATGCGGCGGCGGTGGCGATGTGGCGGTGGCGATGCGGATGCGGCGGCGGTGGCGATGCGGGGGATGTAGCGGCGGTGGCATCGTCTGTGTCTGAGGACGATGGGGAGGCTAGGGACAACGTGGCGAGTTAACTAGTCCTACCCACTTAGGCGTAGCGCACCCTGGCCAAGTGCGCTACGGATAAACCGTAGCGCACTTGGCCAGGGTGCGCTACGCCTAAGTGGGTAGGACTAGTCAGATAAGAGGTCTGCCATCCCCTTTGTTAACAACAGCACTGCCTTATCCCACTGGTTCCGCCCACTGCTCTATTCTAAACCTGTGAGCACCCAGGTTCGAATCCTGGTGCCCACATTCTTTATTTTTATTTTAAAAATACTTTTAGATGTTCCAAAAAATGCCCAAAAGTAGTGATATATGCCATAAAAGTTTTTTTGTTTTTAAAATACTTTTAAATATTCCAAAAATGCCCAAAAGTGATAATATATGTCATAAAGTGGTACAAATTAAATATGATTCAAATATGTCATAATAATTTGTCCATGATACAAATATGTCATAATAATTTGTCCATTTATATTACAATCTTTTTTGACCACGCGTTTTACAATATTTTTTCAGCTAGCGTTTTACAATCTTTTTTCCCTTCTTTGTCGCGGTTGAATAATTTAGCCCCGGCACTTTAATGTTTCTTATTTCGAACGGACTACCTTTTTTTGGGTAGGGTTGTCCTTTTTCTTCTTGTGATGTATGTTGCTGCATCGTAGTCGTCGTCATCTTCAATCTTTGGATCGCCGTACTGGTCGAAGTCTTGCTCGTTGGCGACTCCATCCATTCCGATGATGTTTCTTTTTCCTCTCCTCACGACCAGTTCTAAATGCTGTAGCGCGACGAGGTTTGCTCGATCGAAGTCTGCGCGTCGAAAATCGAAGTCTGCATGCAGTATGCGACGACCCTCTCGGTGACCAGATCCGTTGAGCTTGCCAAGGTGCCTATTGACAGGAAGACCGATAGGGTTCTCAATGTCTAGATAATTCGTGCAGAAAGAGATGCACTCTTCGGCCAGAAAGCCCTTGGCTATGCTTCCATCTGGACGGGACCTGTTGCGAACGTATCCTTTGATGTGTCCGTTCATCCTTTCGAACGCCATCATGCTATGGAGGAACATCGGCCCGAGTTGGACGATGTCCTCCACGACATGGACTAGTAGATGCACCATAATGTCGAAGAATGCGGGTGGGAAGTAGACCTCAAGCTCGCATAGTATCACCACGATCTCCTCCTGTAGCCTCCCGAGCTGATTCACACCAATCGACTTCCTAGAGATGACGTCGAAAAACTTGCAGAGGCCAAATAACGTTTCACGGACGTGCTCGTCCATTATCCCTCTTAGTGCAACCGGAAGTACCTGCGTCATTAGCATGGCACAGTCGTGAGACTTCATGCCACTAAACCTCTGCTTCGCCTCGTCTAGGTATCTGCTTATCTTGCCCACGTAGCCGTAAGGAAATTTGACTCCTAGAAGGCACTTGAAAAACTGTTTGATCTCATCCTGGCTTAGAGTGAAGCAAGAAGGAGGGCAGTAATATTCGTTCTTCTTGAACTTTTTACCCTTCCGACGACCTTGTGTCGTCTCCGACTCATGATCATCGTCATATTCCTGATCATCAGGAGTAGTGCGTCCTCCGTGAATCTCATTCCGGATACCCATGAATATCAGGTCATGCCTTGCTTTCGGACCATCTTTCGTCCTATCTGGCATGTTGATTATGGTGGCGACCAGACTCTCGCACACGTTTTTCGTGATATGCATGATTTTGAGGCTATGAGGCGTGCGGAGAAACTTCCAGTATGGCAACTCCCAGAAAACAGACCTTGTTTTCCATACCTTCATTAGCGGCTTGTCTTGCTGCCTCTTTAGCTTCTTTCCAGGCTTAGGACAATCTTTCCAGTTTTTAAGCAACTCTTCCACTTCTTTGCTGCTCCTATGCTCTGGGATTCCTCGGGTCTCGGATTTGCCATCGAACAGGTCTCCACGTTTTCTCCATGGATCATTCTTGCCGAGCCACCTTCGGTGCGCCATGAACACGGTTTTCGAAGACCCTAGATCTTTCTCTAGTTGGAGATAACTTGTGTTATCCATGAACCTAACGCATGCGCAGAATCCTTGGATAACCTTCCCCAAGATATACCCGCAACCTGGATAGTCATGCACCGTAGTGACCAACGCGGCTCTCATAGTGAAATAATCTTGTGCGACGGCGTCGTAAGTATTGGCTCCAGATTCCCATAATGTGGCTAGCTCCTCTTTCAACAACCCGAGATACAGATTGATGTTGGTACCAGGTTGTTTTGGCCCTTGAATTAGCATACTCATTTGTATGTACTTCTTCTTCATGCACAACCATGGAGGGAGGTTGTACATCCATACAAACACGGGCCAAGGGTTGTGCGTGCTGCTCTGGCTACCGAACGGATTGAGTCCATCGATGCTCGCACCAAGCCTGATGTTCCTCGAATCTCCACCTAATTCTGGGAATTCGAGGTCCAATGCTTTCCACTGGCTAGCATCTGAAGGGTGCGTCAGCAGCTCATCCTTTTCGGGGTCATCATCGTCATCTCCTGGCTTCTTCCTTTCTGCATGCCATCGCATGAGCTTTGCTTCCTTAGGGTCCGAGAAATAGCGCTGCAGACGAGGAGTGATGGGAAAGTGTCATACCACTTTTCGAGGTGCTTTCTTCCCTTTCTTGTATCGACTCACACCGCACACCGGACATGTGGTTTTCTCCGCGTCCTCGCCCTGATAAATGATGCAATCGTTGATGCATACGTGATATCTAACGTGCGGTAGATCGAGAGGACAGACGATTTTCTTGGCGTCCTCGATACTAGTTGGACATGTGTTCCCCTCTGGGAGACGATCGTGCCAGAATGCCATCATATCGTCAAAGCTTGCGTCGCTCAATTTGTATTTTGCCTTCATCTCCATAGCCTTGAGAGTTACATTCAACCGGGTATCATCGGGCCTGCATCCTTCATACAATGGATTAATCGCGTCTTTCTCAAGTTGCGCAAGCTTGGCTTTCTCTCTAGCGGTAGCCCTGGGGTTACTCGTCTGCTTGAGAAGCAGCTCTTGCACATAAGGGTCCCGCACCCAGCCTGACGTTGTTCCATCGTCGTTTGCTCCTCTGGCATCTAGATCATCATCATCCCGGTCTGCTTCCGCACCTTCACCATCTCCAGGAGACTCTTCATCATCTCGCCCATTCTTGCCGTGATGATGATCATCGTCATGTTGCCCACCTTCACCGTCTCCATAGTCTTCGTCATCTCTTATCCAACGAGTGTATCCATCCATGAAACCATGGCGGAGAAGGTGCGCCTGCAGATTCCTGGAATCTGGGTCGATCACCCAGTTGAGTTTGCATCTTCTGCACGGACATCTTATCTCTGTCTTGTTATTTTGAATCATGTTGGCCGTCGCACATTTCAAAAATCTAGCCACAATGTCTTCACTCATTATGAGCACCATTTTTGCCTGCACTGTGTACACGGTACAGTTAGAAGTCTATTAGAACCACATAATCAATGCATGCATGCAATGGTCGATAGAAAATTTCGGCATGACCTATCCTAAAATTAGGACCTTTGAGAAATGCCAAAGTCTTGCCAAAATGGAAATGAATCAACATTTTGGCAAAAAATTGGCAACTTGTTCACATACAAACACAAGAGAGAGAGAGAGAGAGAGAGAGACCGATCCATACACACATGAACATATCATTATCCTCTCCATATACACATGCATGAGCATCATCGATACTCTCCATATACACACACATGACCATCGATCCTCTCCATACACACATCATGAGCATCGATCATCTACATACATATGAGCATATCATCCATATACACATGAACACATCCTTACATGGACAACTTACCGAGATGAGAGACCGATCGCGAGAAGATGGAAAGGAGAGGTGCGCGCGAGACCGGAGAAGGAGATGAGAGACCGGAGAGCTTCCTCTATTACGTATGTAACATCCAAGGCAAGTTCTACATGCTAAAAATGGTGAATGAGTGGAGAAATTGAGGTGGGAAGGAGAAGGATCCCTACTAGATCTAAGGAGGAAGAAGAAGGGGAAAGTGAAGTGTGGGGTGGTGGATGATCACACATGTGCACAAAGTGGAGCTGCCAAAAAAGGGTTGCCACATCCGTGGCGCACGTGGCCCTAGTGCGCCACAGGGATTAATAACATCTGTGGCGCACATGCCATAGTGCGCCACGGATGTGTCTGCCCGTTTTACAGAGCAGAGGGGCATGCGCTTAGGCGTAGCGCACCCCCCCAACGTGCGCCATGGTTAACACTAACAAGCGTAGCGCACCTACCCTATGTGTGCTACGGGTATCTGGCGTGCGGCCAGCAGGGCCCTGGCCCACACATATCTGTGGCACACTATGACCATGTGCGCCACAGTTGTTCTAGTTACTAGTAGGGCACTGCCCATAGGTGAGCCACGCCTGTTTTAGCCGTGGGGCACTTCAACCATCTGAGCCACAGATGTGCTGATTACCTATAGCCATTTTCCTAGTAGTGTGAGCTCAGAGATCACCTTGGTACAAGGGAGATATGGATAGCTAGACCAAGTTATATATATGAGAAAGGAACCAAAAGTTGGGCTTGGTTGGATTTGAGGGTCTATAAGAGATGGCAAACTTTGTTGAAAATAAGGCTGCCATAGAAGATACATCAGGTAGCCTCCTAAACCATGTGGGTTTAGGAAGCACAAAGCTTCAATGGGAACAAGGGAAGTGGGGGTTGATAGGCCATGGTTGGTAGATCATGACCATTCAAAGATTTGGTCAAGGGGGGTGGTATATAGATGTGAGATTCTGCCAAAGTAGGCATGTTGATTCGTTTTGCAGAAAGGATTACCATGATGTCAATAAAACCATTAGGGATGAGTGGGATTAAGAATGGTTTACTCAAGAGTAATAGGGGGCCTTGGTAGTACTAGTGATGTACTACAATATGGTTCAAGTACATTCTAAAGAATGCACATAGGTTGGAAAAGGTAGAGCTCCAAATATTGAATCTAGATAAGAATTTCAGACTTAGCCATTTAGGCGGATTTAGGGTTTTAGACTAGAGTGCAAGTGTAGATGATTTTGAGAGGATGCTAAGTTCCAAACTCATGATCAAGGAGATGATGTTTAAGTGTTAACTAAGTAGGTAGGATCCATGCTTATATGGGGTCTTCACTGAGTTGGAACTATTAGAAGGGATTATCCCTAGATTGATCTGATTAGGAGGGGAGATGATCACCTTAGTGGTTAGGATAGATCCAGACTTGGATGCTTGATATGAGATTGATGATCACAATCATAGATTGGGTCCTAAGGTATGAGCCACTAGATTATCTCACTCTAGTTCCTAAGCAACAATGCAATCAGCAGATCAAGGCAATTCATCCTATCAAACTTACCAACTACTACTACGGTTACCATCAAGCCTAGCTGGATGTAAGGATGGGCATTTTGAAGTGGTTAGGTTTTGAAGTAAGATAAGTACCTCTTGGTATTTCTACCAAGATTGGAAAGAAGAGGTTTTTAATAAGGGTTTTGGAAACCTAGGGGGGAAGTAGTTGACAGTTCTGTCTTGAAAACATAAGGAGATTACATTTTTGTTCTCCATAGTTTTGTTAATAGAACTAGTAAAATATTTTTGTTTTGTCAAATTCATCTTGGCTCAGGTTTTGAAATGCCAAAACATTTGAGAATATGAAAGATGAGCCAAGACATCTCTTTTGTAAAAAAAAATTTGTCAACTAGTGTTGAGATAAGAAGTATAGCAGCTAATACACAAACAGTTGCAAGAACACAAACAAGCAAGTAAACAAACATTGCACATGTAACAAGAAAAAGTTTTTGTTCCCCCTGATTTTTGCCTTCTGGTCAACAACTCAGGGTTGCTTAAATTGGGATGTTGCAGACCTTTCCCCCTTAAAATAATCTCGTCCCAGGATTAGGGAGGAGTAGGGTTGGGGATAACATCCGCTTGACAATTTCAACGATGGAAATATGGGATGCTAACAGGTTTTCCAACAAACAAGCGTGATCAGTTACGGTTCGGAGCTGAGTGGCTTTTGATTAAAAGAGTGG
Source organism: Avena sativa (assembly GCA_916181665.1). NCBI lineage: Eukaryota > Viridiplantae > Streptophyta > Magnoliopsida > Poales > Poaceae > Avena > Avena sativa. The sequence continues at coordinate 310,905,681 of OV702295.1, read as the reverse complement.
AAAAGACGCAGCCTTTTCCCCTTAGGACGATTCTAGGTAAGTTTAGTGTCGCGGGGTCCTTTCTTCTTGCGGTGAGACGGCTAGTGGAGCCTTCTCTAGTCTTTTCTTATTGATATCCGCCTTTATACTTTCTTGGTCTTGAAACACCAGGGAGTGGTGGTCATCACTTAACGGTATCTAGTGGCCGACTCCAGGGTTCTATCGAGTTTTGGGGCGGGAAAGACGCAGTCTTTCCCCCTTAGAGTGACACTAGGGGTTTCTGGTGGAGTCGCCGACCTTCTTCATTAGAGTCGTATGCTGATGCTGGGGGATGGCGCTGCACCTTTGATCCTGAGGTGGTTACCTTCTGTCGACCTTGTATAATCCGCTTTATCGGAGGCGTCGATGCCACTTCTTGAAGTAATATTCGTAGCGGGAGAGGTGTTTAACTAGCTTCTGGTTAGTTAGTTCTGAGCTAGGTAGGGGTCCACTAGGTTGAGGATTGCCGTTGGTTGGCGGTCTCAAGATGCGGTCCTTTAGAAAAGGGGGGTCTTTTCGGGTTCGGTCTGATGTAACATCGTGGGTAAAACACGCAAATAAGGGCATTACTCTTGCACATCATCCAACAAGGTCCATCCAGAGTTTAGTAGACTTGCGCCGGCCACTGGTGAAGGTACTTGATGCCTTATTGAGGAAGTTTCGAGACGATCCATCACTTACTAGAGGCTAGCGGAGTAAGTTGGTAGGGTACGAAGGGCTATGTCGAGAGTGCTCCTTGAATCTTGTAGCCGTCCTTGTGTTGGGTACCAACTTTGGTTACTGTATTTGCTTAGGGGTATGAGGGACATTCAGCTCTTCAGTAGTGAGGGTCGTGCCTTCTCTGATGTTCTTCTTCGACGAGTGGATCTTCCGGGGTGGTGACTTGAAGAGGGGTTAATACTCGTGAAGGGGACAGTTCTTCATTCCTCATCTCAGGGTTTGTAGATTTGGAGGTCCTTTTTCGGTGGGTCGCTAGTAGCAGAAGTAGAGAAGGGGTTTCGTGTCATCCTCAGGGAAACTTGATGTCATGGTTTTCTTTCTACTGCTTGGGAAGTAGTATCGGCAACGTCGGGTAGTCTTGTCGTCTTAAATCTGAACGTCTCGGTGATTGGGGAGGATCGATCATACTTATGGATATTGTTGATGATGTCTGTGTTCTGTTTCGCTGACAACTCTAGGGGTGGGGTTTGGAGCAGGTTCTTGGATTGGAGATCTTCTGGTATTATCTTCTCATGGTCGGTCTTCTGGAATAGAGTGGAAAGACGCAGTCTTTCCACCTTAGAGCTTTACTTGGGGTCGTCGAGGTTGTGGTCGATCCTTCGTCTTGGGGCATTTGCGTGATAATGGAGTTGTGGTCTTCGAGTGACACCTTATTGCTACTACCTTCATATGGTTATTACCTAATGAAGTCGTATCTGTTATCTCGGGGTAGTTTTAGCGGTTAGCGACGCTTCTTATGAGTCCTTAGTAGAGGTGGAGGCATTTTGGCTTCAGATGGGTTGTCTTCACTTGAACTTGTTGTGTTGCTTTGGTTCGATGACGGAGTAGACTCGTTGTCTTCAGGCCTTCTTATCTTCCGGCTTTTTGGCGAAGACTTCATGTTGATTTGGCGGAGGGTTTATTAGGATGGTTCTTCTTTTGGGCGATTAGAACTAAGGCATGAGTAGGAGTTTTCATGGATTTCTTTAGGTGGCCATCCTTCTGAGGAGAGGTTCCAGCTATGGGGTTGCGAGGGTTAGCATTGGGATACGCAAACAAGGTGGTCATACAATAGGATCAAGCGATCCGAGGCAGACAAGCAATACATTTCAAGCATCACACAAGCAGATGACAAGCAAACAAGGCGTACCATAAGTACTAAGGAGGTGACTACACGCCATAATGGGAATCCTATTTTATGGATGCTAATCCTAAGTACGGACGTTATGGGGGTCTTATCTTCTGTCCTGCCGTATTTTGTTGTCGGTGCCATACTTGATTAATTTGGGGGCGATGAAGGACTCCGTCGGTAGGGCATTCTTGTAGTGTCTTTCATCGTTGGTGGATCCTTTGGGTTGCTTGTCTTGGTGACTCTTGATTCCGGGATCTCCGTCTTCCTAGTCTCCGAGTCGGAATTTGTTTGTGAATACCAATTAGTTGAAGTAGACAAGATGTAGAGTATTCCATCGAAAAGCCCGAGTCAGACTTTTCAAATTGTTTAAGTCAGAGAAGATGAGATAAGAAATTCCTTCGAAAAGCTTTTGAGAAACTAGTTTTTCGAGAACCGGGTGTTTTTCCAAAAGAGTGGTTGTCAGGTCTAACGTCCATTCTAAATAAGGTCTCCTACAGCCAGGATGGCTCTGATACCATGTCTGTGGCACCCCGTATTTACGGTCCGAGAATACCCGTTATGCCTGCAATTCACGTTCCCATGATCAGTGAGCCGTGAGCATAACCGACAAGTATCATCACAACATCAAAGAATTTAATGAATACAAGTACTTACAATATGGCCAATATGGCGATTACAACAACAATAGCGGAAGTCTTCAAGCGTAGAGCCCATGTCATGCCTTAACCTACAGGCGATTGACAGGGAAGGCGGCCTAGCTCGCATAGACGTCAGCATCTCCATCTTTTCTCTTGATCATCTGAAAGTCTGGCCAACTAAATAGCCAGGGACAATGTTGGTGAGTACTTTGAATGTACTCGCAAACCACCTTAAGATAACAATAAGTAAAGGATATGCAGTATGGCTGTGGTATGATGGCTCCATAAGAGGTTCTTTTGTAAATTAGTTTCTCTTGTAGATATAGCATGTCTCTATATCTTTGTTGAGAACTTTTGTAAAACATTTTTGGAACCTTTTTGAAAAGTTTTAGGAAAACACTAGGATTGGGTCACCCATTTGTTTCTCCTTCCGGTCATCTCATGACCAAACTTCTTCCTCCATTTTCCCGACCATCCCATGGTCAAAACATTTTCGAGCCATTGCTTTTCCGAAGTCCTTTTTGAAAACAAAACCATCACCCCCATACAACAGCCATCACAACCGTCCATGACCGAGGACTCGGCTATTCGAATAGATTTACACTCTGCAGAGGTTGTACACTGTACCCACACCATCCGATTACCCGTCCCTGATCTACACCGATCGTGGGTCGACTAACCGGTAAAGACCTTCCGAATGCCTTCTCCGATACAAGTGCCTACCCTATGAGGTTAATCCCCTCAAAACCGAGACGCCCTATATAGTCACAAGCCAACCGGAGGGCGTTTTGCACCCTGCAGGGTGTGCGCTTTCAATGAGGGGCTCATAGTATCATCTGGCCGCCATTTAGACGGTATTTACCTTCCCTAGACCGATGTTTCACATGGGCGTTTACGGGGGAAAGCCCAGCCTCCGAGAATTTGTTCTTCCCCGTAGTAGTTTGAGACACCTATACCGGATTAGACAAACTTCCAGCCCAGCCCCGTCCCATTCTAGAGTAATGTGGTTGCATGGGTTAATTGTTCAAGCATTAGGAACTGTACAGCCGAGCGTGTTTTCGTAAACATTTTCCTCCATCTCTTATCCACCTTTTTGTAAAACAAAACCCTTCTGATTTTCCAAACCACTTGGTAGGCTAAGCCTCACGAATGTTTTCTCATAAAACATTTTGTAAGTCTTTTCCCGGGGTCTTCCTATCCTACACTTTTGGTTAGGCTAAAACGGGGTCTCCAAGGGTTTATGGTGTTAAACACCATCTACCATACTAAGGAAAGGTAGATATTATACAAATGGGTTGTACCTAATGGATACTAAGGGGTAACTATATGGAGGAGCCAAACATTCCCCATATAAAACATAATATAGTAAAACAATGCAATTTGCATAAAAGAGTAGCTAAAACATGCATAAATAAAATAATGGGGCAAGTCATATGAGCAATAAGGTGGCTTGACATTGAACAGCGAGATGTCGCATGACTTCTTTATAATACCATAAAGCCAATACAATTATAATAATAATATCCCGATGCTTCATTCTTCTCGGTGTCACATAATCGCAACTATCGCCGTCATCGAGCAAACATGCAAGAAAGCAACACCACAATCAAAACAATGCTTACAATAATCAATACATACAACAATAAATCATACAACACAAGGTATACATTAGTAGGGTGCTGGATGATTGGGTTGATTAGATTGGTAGAAGATGTGGAAGCCTAGGAGGATGATCCCTTCGAATTTGAGGTCTAGGAAATACCTAAGAGAGTGGTTTTTTAGCAAGTACAAGTTCTATATGATATCATTGGATAAAAAGGATACCATCAGATAGGTATTGATAAAATGAATCCAACAAAAGTGTTTTCACTATTTTATCAATTACCATTGATTTATAATGATTTTTATAGTGGATAAAATTCTAGTTTTAGGAAATAATTCACCAGAATTGTTTTGGAGTTCCAAAAATTATTTCCTTGGGTGATTAAATATTATTTGGTGGACTGATTCAAGAGGAGTTGGAATTAGGTTCAAACCTCACTTGGTTTGACCTAGGGAATTTCCTAAAGTCAAAAGGAGGTTGTTTTTGTTATTTTTACTACTGGAAAACTAGGAAGAGACTTTTTGTTGGGCCAGTGGTACAAGTATGGTATGGGTAATACCTTTCAGTACCAATTGGGTTCATGCCATTTGGAAATATCTAACTCTCTGAACCCAAATTTGAGTAATCTAGACACATGTTGGGATTTTAATTGTGAAGATAAACCTGAATATTATTTGGGCATGGTACTTGGTCTGCATGTTAGGGAAGACATTAGTGCATCTAAGAAAATTTAGATGTGGGCCAAAGGGGTGGTTTGAAATTTCGATTTGCATTAAAACTAAGAAGCTATTAAGCATATCTAAAATAATCAAAAAGGAAAAGGAGGGGGAGAGGGTACAGGCCAGATATGAACCTCACTGGACCGCAGAGCCACTCAGCCGGCCCAACTAGGCCAGATCCTGGGTGGGGGCGAAGTTTGAAGCTGACGAGACGGGCCCGTCTGCCGCTGAGAGGCCACCTACGAAGGGGTATCTAGAGATCCCGGTTGTTGGATCAGATGGCGATCGACGACGCTGGCTCGTTTCCTTCCTCGTGAATGGAAGAGCTAGGAGGAAACTCTAATCAAAGATGACGGCGCCTGGGGAGCTCACGGGGGCGCAGTAGAGGTGGCGCGGAGGTTCCAGGGCAAGGCGGATGTCGGCGGGGAGTCCAATAATGGGCGGCATGGGGTGGTTCGGGCACGGGAGCCCGCTCGCACGGACGCGAACTTGGTGGTCTCTTCGGTGCTTCGTGGCAACGGCGAGGGAGGTGGTCCTGGGCAAATAGGGAAGTAGGGTTAGATACAGAGGGTTCACGGGAGCTCAACAAGCTGGCATGCAACGGTAGGGGAGCAGAGAAGAGGGCTCACCGGCCAGATCTTGAAGAAACCCGAAAATGGAGTTTCCTCCTTCTCCTTGGCAGTAGAGAGGGAGAGAGTAGTGTGGTTCTAGAGGGGAGATATGGAAGGGTAGGTGGGTGGAAATGAGCCAGAGGGGAGGGTGGTACTGTCCTCAGGACTTATATGCAAGGAACAAGGGGTCCATGGTGGACAAGGTCCATTTTGGACATGGGCAAGGTGCTAGGCTGGGATAGGGCTAGAGGGGCGGTGGAGTGGGTCATGCTGGTGTGCTCTGGTCGTGCAGAAGGGGTGGAGTGATGGGGTGCATCAGTTGCAAGAGTTTTAAAAGGGCTTGAAGGGACATGAACTTTGTCCCTCTCATAAACAAACACAAAGGACAAGAGGAATGGTGGTGGGGTACTATAGTGCTACCGTGGCGTCGACCAGGGGAGTGCTGAGTGCTGGAGTGAAGTGTTTGACAAGCTTGGGAATGGTTGGATTTGGTTTTGATTGAATGATATGGTTAGTTTGCCCATTTGAACAAAACTAGGATTATGAAGGAAGTCCAAGTTTTTACATTGGACAAGATGGGTAAAGGGTACTGAAACTTATAGGATGTAAATTCATATCACCAATATTTATTTGGGATTTTTCTAATGATTAAAAGTCAACTTAAACTTAAATATTCAAATAGTCCAGAAGTAGTTTCTAGAAGCTTATTTGATATTTTTACATTGGACAAGGTTGGTTTTTGACGTGATATGGTTTTAAATACCATATTACACATTGGAAAATTTTATTTGAATTTATTGGAGTGGGAAAGTATTTTTAGGGAATTATTTCTTGTTTCTTCCATTTAAGAAAAATGGCAAAAAGAAATAATAAAGGATCTCAAAAATATTTATTTTTGAGTTTGGAAGATTGGGTATGATATATAGAACTCAAATGTGCATTGAGTTGGCCAAGTGATTTGGATAAAATCAGATTTACCTTTATAGACATAGGTTTTAGGGTTTTGCCAGAAAAAGAATTTAAGTAGTTTTAGGCTCCAAATAATTATGGGAATTATTTGGGGAACTATCCTAACTAAGTTAGATGTTGTAACCTTGATGTATACATAATTTCTAACCTTGGGTTTTGATGAATTGTGGTAAAAAGGGAAGGAACTAGATTTCTGGGAATCTAGGGTTTTGTTGTTTTCATGCCACCAAAACATGGTTGTATTTATGAGCTCAGAGGTCACCTTGGTACAAGGGAGATATGGATAGCTAGACCAAGTTATATAGATGATAAAGGAAGCAAAATTTGGGCTTTGTTGGATTTGAGGTGGTCTAGAAGAGATGGCAAACTTTGTTGAAAATAAGGCTGCCATAGCAGATACATCAGGTAGCCTACTAAACCATGTGGGTTTAGGAAGCACAGAGCTTCAATGGGAACAAGGGAAGTGGGGGTTGATAAGCCATGGTTTGTAGATCATGACCATGCAAAGATTTGGTCAAGGGGGGTGGCATATAGATGTGAGATTCTGCCAAAGTAGGCAAGTTGATTAGTTTTGTAGAAAAGATTACCATGATGTCAATAAAACCATCAGGGATGAGTGGGATTAAGAATGGTTTGCTCAAGAGTAATAGATATCCTTGTTACTAATAGTTATTTACTACAATATGGTTCAAGTACATTCTCAAGAATGCACATAGTTTGGAAAAGGTAGAGCTCCAAAGATTGAATCTAGATAAGAATTTTAGACTTAGCCATTTTGGCAGATTTAGGGTTTTAGACTAGAGTGCAAGTGTAGATGATTTTGAGAGGATGCTAAGTTCCAAACTCATGGTCAAGGATATGATGTTTAAGTGTTAACTAAGTATGTATGATACATGCTTAGATGGGGTCTTCACTGAGTTGGAACTATTAGAAGGGATTATCCCTAGATTGATCTGATTAGGAGGGGAGATGATCACCTTAGTGGCTTAGGATAGATCCAGACTTGGATGCTTGATATGAGATTGATGATGACAATCATAGATTGGGTCATAAGGTATGAGATACTAGATTATCTCACTCTAGTTCCTAAGCAACAATGCAATCAGCAAATCAAGGCAATTCATCAGACAACAGATCAAGGCAATTCATCCTATCAAACTTACCAACTACTAATAGGGTTACCATCAAGCCTAGCTGGATGTAAGGATGGGTATTTTGAAGTGGTTAGGTTTGGAAGTAAGATAAGTACCTCTTGGTATTTCTACCAAGATTGGAAAGAAGAGGTTTTGAATAAGGGTTTTGGAAACCTAGGGGGGAAGTAGTTGAGAGTTCTTTCTAGAAAACATAAGGAGATTATATTTTTGTTCTCCATAGTTTTGTTAATAGAACTAGTAAAATATTTTTGTTTTGTCAAAGTCATCTTGGCTCAGGTTTTGAAATGCCAGAACATTTGAGAATATGAAAGATGAGCCAAGACATCTCTTTTGTAAAATAGTTTTTGTCAACTAGTGTTGAGATAAGAAGTATAGCAGCTAATACACAAACAGCTGCAAGAACACAAACAAGCAAGTAAACAAACATTGCACATGTAACAAGAAAAAGTTTTTGTTCCCCCTGATTTTTGCCTTCTAGTCAACAACTCAGGGTTGCTGAAATTGGGATGTTACACTTTTGTTCAGTCAACTCTTCTAGGGTAATTATTTGTAAGGTGATTGCACTTATATCTTCTTTTGCATGATAATGCTTCAAGCGTTGTCCATTCACCACCCATGAAAGAGATGGTGTTTTCCCCTGGAGCTTCACTGCTCCCGATGCATAAGCTTCTTCAACTATATAGGGGCCTTACCACTTTGATCTGAGCTTTCCTGGAAACAACTTAAGGCGAGAGTTATAGAGTAAAAAATTATCTCCACTTTTAAAGACTTTATCTTCTATTCTTCTATCATGCCAACTTTTTACTTTTTCCTTAAAAAATCTAGCATTTTCATAAGCCTCACTCCTAAACTCATCTAAATCATGTATGTCTAATAAATGGTTTTCTCCTACTGCTTTAAGATCATAGTTTAAGTTCATGATTTCCCAAAAGGCTTGTCGTGGTGGTGGCACGGCAGATGCCATGGGTAGGCTTAAGTTGGGGGCTGAATGGGTGCTTATGGTCACCGGGGAGGGAGTGCACGGTCGAGCCATGCACGAAGAACAAGAAGAATTATCCAGACTTAGCGGTTTGATTGATACCCGAAGATTACAAGTGCTCCTTGAGCTGTATGAACTAGGGTTTAGTGCACTAGTTCCCTACCTGGTCCAACCTCCTTCTACTACAGCTATGTCCTCCCTTATATAGGCAGTGCTAGCTAGCTTATACCCCTTTGGGTTCTTGAGTTTACTGTTTGGATCTTGGTCCCTATAATGTGGGCCGGGTCATGGGCTTGCCCTAAGCCCAATGGCCCAGTCCATAAAGCTTGAAAGCTAACGGTCTTCTGGTACGCTGCTTCTTGTTCCCTTTTGGCGTCACGCTGTAACTTTGTACGTCAGCATATGCTTTGGGCGTCACCCGGCTCCTTTTGTGTCACCCGGCATCGCCCTTCTCTTTTGACCACGCTTTACCATGGTCTCTCATGAACCTTACTTGGAAAGGTGCCACGCGTCCTACTTAACTCGGCCCTTCCTCGGTAGACTCGGCTCGTCGGTTCCTGCAAGAATTACAACTTTGTCTTATGCGGGCCGACATAGTTTATATGTCGGCCGCTCATGCTTCTCTTACCCAGCCGTTCTTACCCGGCCTGGTTCTTTCTTTACTTGGAGCTAACCAAGCGGTGCTATGTTTCACCTCTCGTGACCCTACCGGGGGTTATCCCCTCGACATTAGTCCCCGAAGCTGGTGAGGTCTAGCAGTTCAAGCTGTTAGGCATCTCCAGGTTCCTTTTGTGTGATTGGAACTTAGATTTTGTCTTTTTTTGTCACAATCTTGTACTTTGTCGAGTCTATCTGACAGTTTTCGGATCCACTCTTTGAGTTCCTGGCTCATTTTTGCCTCGAGCCGAGTCACTTTGGCCAATTTCGAGTCATTTTCGGCGTGCTTCAGTCACTGACAGCTGGTAATCATGATTACTTGCCTCAAATTTTGTTCCAAGCTCTGGCGGCTCAGTGACGGCTGCATAGTTATTCCCCGTCAATGTGGCAGTCCCATCGGCCTACGCCCCTTGTCCTTCCTATCATGACATGGCACGGGATTTTTCGTGTATCTCTGGCTACGTGGCGCTTGCTGATTGGCTTACTCGGCCTGGCACACAGCCACACGATGGCCGCACGGCACAGATGGATCCCACGACCAGGGTTTTTACTGTCCTTAAGTAGGGTTGGGGGTTTCCACTTCCCCCACGCCCGTTCAGTTTCCCTTGCCTCTTCTTCTTCCTTGCGCCTGCAAGATCGAACCGCCCCCTTTGCGGTTTCCTCTTCCTCCTGTTCTTGTCCTGCAATTGCTCCTCTTTTCTTTCCATTCCACCACGGGTCCACGTTGTTCCAAACCTCTTCCAACTGCGGAGGAGACTGAATATGCGAAACTCATGGACGCTCGTGACGGCGCTGATGGTGCTGAGGAGCAGGAGGTTCCCGCCGGCGAGCGCGGCGGCTGAGAAGGCTTAGAGATCTCCACTAAGGAGTTGGAATGGCTCCGCTCCACCAGGAGCATTCCACTGCAAGTGGATTGTCGTCTCCCTGCAGGTGAGATCTCTCCTAAACCCGATGCTAACGAGCGGGTGGTTTTCCTCTCTCACTTTGAGCGCGGTTTTGCTCTTCCAGTGAGCACCTTCTTTTCCTCGTTTCTCTCCACATTCCATCTGCAAACCCATCATCTCCCTGCCAACTCCATTGGCTCTCTTTCTTGCTTTATTTCTGCCTGCGAGGCTTACCTCAGGATTTGGCCTACAGTTCTTCTATGGGCCAAATATTTTAGCTTTAAGGTTCAAGTTGTTCCCCAGCCTGGTGTTCCTCGATCCGAGAAGAGGCCGACCCGGTGCGGTGCTGCTAGTATCATGCCTAGGTGATATTCCATCTTCCCTCGGGTTACTGGTATTGATTCCTGCAAGAAATGGCATATGACTTTCTTCTATGTCAAAAACAGTGGGTCCACCGATAACATCCGTCTCCCCCTTTCTCGGACGAGGTCCCGAACAAGAAGTTCTGGCAGCTTGACCCGCGCGACCAAGATGCTGCGGTGAACGAGGCTAACATGATCTTGGAAAGGTTACTGTTGTCGGATGAGCATTTTCATCTTGCCGAGAGGGACCTCATGTGCACCTTCATCTAACGCCGGGTCAGCCCCATCCAAGCTAGGAGCCATAAGATGTGCTTCATGAGTGGATCCCATGATCCCACTCGGCACTCTACCAAGGAGCTCTCCCATGACTCCATTGCTCGCCGAGTAAGCTCCATCTTTAAACTGAACTTGGCGGACGATTGGGCTTGGAGCTGTCCTCCGTTTAGCTAGGCAAAGCCTGTCCACTAGGTAAGTTTTTCGGGTCTTTTTCCTTGCCGAGTAGGCTTTAGCTCTTTTGCCACACTCAGTCTAGTTTTTGGTTACTCATTTTGTTTGTCTTTCACAGAATCTTGTTTACCAGGTTGATGACAGTACTGTCCCTCCCTACGGTTATAACGGGGATCGCTCCGACTCTGATGAAGTCGAGTATGACCTGGAGTGCTTCATGCCCATCCTGCATGTTGTGGCTGCTTCAGCTTCAGGTAAGAGTCGATCTCGCAATCACTTACAAGATTGGTCTGACGATGATGAGGATGATGATTATATGCTTTTGGAGGTACATGCCTTGCGACCTTAGTCTCCCAACTTATCCGAGTAAGCATGTTATTTACTTATGCAGCTGGCCAAGTACATGACACTCCTCCTCTCACCGTGGGCGGAGTCGGCAAGATCCCCGTCGCCAAGCCGAAGCGGAGCCTCCTCCAGCACTCAGCCGGCCAAGAAGATCAAGCCCACTCCGGCAGCTCCTGTTGCCTCTTCTGCTGCCACTCTGGCTGAGACTCGCCAAGCCGATGGGCGCCGAGTCACACGCCGAGTCACCCGTGACCCGGTTGTCACCGGGTATGTTTTTACACTCTGCTTTCTTCGTTCTTTCTTTTTTCTCACTGATGTTCTCTTATAAATGTCTCATTGCTTTCAACACTGCACCTTTGTCGGCGAACCAGGCTGCTTCTAGCATCGCCTCACCGCTAAGGCTTGTGCCTACTCCAGCTGATTCAACGGCGCCGAGTCCCGTCCGAGTCGAGGCTCCCACTGTTGAGGCTCACGCCTCATAGTGTCAGTCAGACCCGGTGGGTCATTCGGCTAACTCCCTTGGTGCTGGCCAGGAACAACTTTCTGATCTTGGTGCCAGTGATTCTGGCGCCGATAAACCTTCCGCCACCATTTCCTCTGGCATCGGCCCTCAGGCTGGTGCGAATGAACAACTTCCTAATCTTGGAGCCAGCAAAACTGCTGAGCCCGGTCAGCCGGCTCCACTTTGTTCTCCAAATCCTCCTGCTCGCTCTCCAATTCTGTCAAAGGGCCAGACCCAGCCCAAGGCCTCTGGCTCTGCTCGCCCTTTATCTGGCAAATCCACCTCATCCAAACAGACAACGCTGGTCTACGCTCCGGGTTCTGCCCCTCAGATCCGGCCTCCGACGTTGGAAACAATGCTCGCTTCAACGAGCAAGGCTGGCGAGTCCGCGGCTTCCGGGTCAGGTGATGGCTCTAAGGCTGTTACCATCCATACTAGTGCTGCAGCGACCCGTGCCAATGTGGGAACTACCCTGAAAATGGGTCAAGTTCTCACTCGGACGCTTAGTGGGAAAAGCCTTGGTTCGGCTGAGCCTTATGCTGTGGCATGGAATGCAGCTAGAGAGCAGGAGGTCAGCACCCGCGCTGGCAAGAAACTGAAGCTGGGCCCTAAGGCCGTCTCTGACATGACCCAGCAGGGGGCCGAAAAAGTGAACGAGGTAAAGTAACTTCTTACTCTTTTGTATTGTTGAGTATCCCCTTTATACATATGACCTAGTCCCCGAGGTTACTGCCGAGTAAGGAACTTACTCGGCCGTAAGCTTTCAATAATCACTTAGTCTTTAAATTTTTTACACCAAGCTTGCATGTTAGAGCTTCGATCCCTAGCCCTTGAGGTTACTGTTGAGTAAGGAACTTACTCAGCTGTAAGCTCTTAAGCTTTTTCATTTCCTTATGCCAAACTCATATGTTAGAGCTTCGATCCCTATCCCTCGAGGTTACTGTCGAGTAAGGAACCTACTCGGCTGTAAGCTCTTAAGCTTTTTAATCTAGCAGGCTGCTTGACTTGACCTTTCCTTACTATCAGTCTTCTTTATCCAGCTCACGCATAACGAGCGCACCAAGGTGCACCAAGCTCTCTTTCTAGAGCATCGCAAGCTCGAACTTGCGTATGAAAAGCTGCAGACTAACACCCAAGGCCAAGGTAATATCCTTAGTCATCCTTTCTCTATTCGGTATATTTTTCTTTGGTACATTTCCTCAATCTTTTCTTTCTCTTTTCTCACAGCCTCCGCTCAGTCCACCATCGAGGCTCTTCACTCGCAAATCAGCGAGGCCGAGAGTAAGTTTCTTGCCTCATTAATTCGATAGCTGAAGGTTTATGTTGGTGCTGACAAGTAATTTGTTCCGAATAAGCAGAGAAGCACCAAGCCGAACTCCAGAAGGAGCGAGATGAGGTGACTCGGCTAAAGAAGCTAATGGCCGAGACGGAGCAGAAGCACTTGGCCGAGGTGAAGGGGCTGAAGGAGGAGCTTGCCGAGAAGAATGAGCAGTAGGCCGCCAGCGCCGAGAAGACCAAGTGGCTGCTTGATGAGGCCGAGTCATCGGTTGAGTCGGCAAATATGAACTTTGACGCCCTCCAAGCCAAGGCCAAAACTTGGCATAGCAAGCTCGCCACTATCAACTTCTTTCTCGGTAGTGAGTTCTTACTCTTTTTGCACTGTACAGGTCGCTCTGGACTTCTTCCATCTACTTTTGTTATTTTGTTAACTTTCTCTTTTGCTTGCAGAGAATTTTCTTGAGGCCAATATGTTTGCCATCCGAGCCATGAAGAAAGTGAGGGCCGAATCTGGTGCTCCGGCCGACGGAGAGGTGTCCATGGAGGAGCTTCTCGAAGCGGTGTCAGAACGGGTCAGGACCCTCAAGTCTTGCAGTATGGACCTGCTCAAGTCGGCTATTCATGTGTTTCGCATGCTCTGGCCGGATGAAGACGCACCTGAACTCATCGAGCCACTTGCTAAGAGATTGCTCCTTACTGAGGACCGGCTGGATCAATGGCGTGATTCGGCCGGCCGAGCTGCAGTGGACAAGGCTCTTTCCTTTGTGCTTTCATGGTACGAGGACATCAATCTTGATGTTCTTGCTTGCATAAGAGGAGATGGCAAATGACTGAATGACCCGGAGCTGATCAAGAAACGCCAGGAACAAGCTTACGCCATGATCGAGTATACCATGGTGCACGCTTGGTGCGATGGGCTCAGCTTCCTCGACCTTGGCGACCCGCTCGTTGAAGTTGCTGACGAAGAGGGTGGCAACAGCGAAGAAACCGAGTTAGATGGTCCGGATGACCCGGCCACGGATGCCCCTGACTCGTCCGATGCTCCAAGCAACGCTCCTGGCTCCAAGGGTGCTCCTCCGAGTCCTTCTGCTTCTTAGGCTAACAAATAGTTGAACTTTTGATTAGATCCCCGGTATGCCGGGTATAGATGTAACATATATTGCACTTTAAGTTTGATTATGCGCCTTTTGATAGGCTTTATATATTTGCGTTATGTTCTAAATGTGAACCATTCAACGGCAAGTCCCCGAGTTTCATTTTGCTGTGTCACCTTTCCTTGACTTTGGCCCCTGTCTACCTTTTTCGGTGTTCGACATTAGAGTCTCAAAGTACTAAGGATATAGTTAGCGGATATGAAACTTGGATCACTTGGCCGAGATTGTTCGACACGCAGTATAACATGACCTGCAGAGAGTTAGGCAAAAACTTAAAACCGGCTCGTGTTTCTCCTTTGCACTTATCCGGCGTTCGTGTTTACTCGTCATAGATTCTTTCCTCTTGCTTGCCATGAAGCCGTGTTTTCGGACAACAGCATAGTCGAAGAGTTGATTTTTTCCGAGTAAACACTACTTGTTCCGAGATAAATTTCGGGTGTCACGCCTGCCGACATAAAATAATTGAGCGAGAAAACTTAAGGGGTAGTCCACGAGTTAGTTTTTTGAATCATACCATTTTATTATCAGCACATAGCCGGCACACACGTCCGACATATGAGAGTTCGAGTGATACATGCATTGCTTCTCCTAAGTATAGATGGGATGAAGTAGCGCCACATTCCATGGCCTTTTGGTCTCATCTCCTGACCTGTCCACCTTGTTCTTTTGTGCTTCATGAGCATCTATGAGATAATAGGAATCATTGTGCAATGCTTTGCTTACAATGAATGGACCTTCCCATGGGGATGATAATTTATGCATTCCTGCTGTGCGCTGCACCAGCCTTAGCACCATATCCCCTTCTCGAAAAACATGAGGTTGCACTTTCCGGCTATGGTAGCGTTGGAGATTCTGTTGATATATAGCGGATCTGGATAATGCCAGTTCCCTTGCTTCTTCGATTAAGTCTACTCCATCTTCTCGAGCCTCTTTTACCTTGGCTTTCGAGTATTGCCTTATCCTTGGCGAGTCATACTCTATGTCGGCGGGAAAAACCGCTTCTGCCCCATACACGAGGAAAAATGGCGTATAACCTGTTGACCGATTTGGAGTTGTTCTTAGGCTCCATAACACTGAGGGTAGTTCCTCTATCCAACAACCAGGTGACCTCTGGAGTGGTTCCATTAAGCGGGGTTTTATCCCTAACAAAACTAAGCCATTATCCCGTTCAACTTGTCCATTTGATTCTAGATGGGAGACTGATGCTACATCGAGTCTTATTCGGTGTTTCCCGCAGAAACGAGCAAAAGCTCCTTTAGCAAAGTTTGTGCTATTATCAGTGATTACACTGTGTGGGTAACCATATCTGAGGATTATATCCTTTAAGAATGTGAAAGTTGTTTTACCATCCAGCTTTTTGATTGGTTTCACTTTTATCCACTTGGTGAACTTATCAATCATGACCAAAATATGAGTCATGCCTCCCCTCGCTGGTTTGAATGGTCCTACCATATCTAGGCACCACACTGCAAAAGGCCAAGTGATTGGTATAGTCTTTAATTCAGACGCTGGTAGATGTGACTTGGATGCATAGTGTTGACAACCACTGCATTTTTCGACTAACTCTTGCGCTTGTGCCAATGCGCTTGGCCAATAGAATCCATGTCGGAATGCCTTGGCCACCAACGCTCTTGATGATGCATGGTGCCCACATTCTCCTTGATGAATATCCAATAAGATCTCCTGGCCTTTCTCTGGGCTCGTCACACTTCGCTTGTATAATTCCTTGTTGATTATGGTGTACGCTTTTGCTCTTCGTACTGTTTGCCTTGCCAATGTTTCATCACTCGGCAGGGTCCCATCTTTTAAGTAGTCGAATATTGGTTGTGCCCATGTTGGTATCAGTGGTTTCGGGTCTGATTCAGCATCAATGTCCATTAGATCCGCCGACATATGCTCTGCCGACATGACCTGAGGAGTCCCCGAGTGTGATTCGGCAGCCCCTAAATTGAGCGGATCAGTCCCCGAGTGGTTCGAACCTAGTCCTGAGTCGATATCCATTGGTACCACATCTGACTCCTAAATCTCCGGGGTGACCCTGATCGAGTCGGATTCTGGTGACGGCTTGATCGATGATTTCCTGAGGTGCTCCAGTGCTACTCCCGGTGGTATTGCTTGCTGAGATGACCCTAGTTTGGATAGTACATCAGCTGCCTCATTTTCTGCTCTAGGAACGTGATGGAATTCGCATCCGTCAAAGTATCCCGAAATTTGTTGCACATGGAAACGATATAATGCCATGTTTGCGTCCAGCGCATCCCAATGTCCAGACACTTGCTGAATCACCAAATCCGAATCGCCAAAACACATGATCCTTTTGATACCAATTTCCTTGGCCACATTGATGTCGTGGACAAGTGCTTCATACTCGGCAATGTTGTTGGAAGCAGCAAAATGAATCTGTAACACATACCTAAGTTGATCCCTCTTTGGAGATGTGAGCACTATTGTAACACCCTCAGAATCGGCCCTATGCAAGTTTCAGCGCTTCCCGCCAAACCCGCATAGGAACGATTCAAAGGTGCCCACCAGGCACTTTCGTGCGGGTGGAAACGAAGTAATAACATTACACAACAGCCCTCGATGGGACCCACAGAACAGATATATATACAACACGACTCCATGAGTCAAGAATACAGATATACAAGACAAAGATCCAAATCACCTTGAAATAATAGAGCGTCCGAGTACGGACAAGATGCAAATTGAGCTAAGAGCCCTGAAGAATAGCCAATGGCGTCCATAACCCTGCCCAGGCCAAGCCGGAAGGGTAACCCTGCTAACGACGGCGATCTCAAACCTGCTAAACAAAAGGGCTGCCGACAAAGGGCAAAGGGAAAAGAGGAGCGTCAGTACTGAGGCCAGTACACGGCGAGACTAGAATTCGGCGGTCCTCGCCTACATAGGTATGGTGGTCTGCAGCGGCAGCGCGGCATGCACTAAACAACCTATAGAGACTCGAGATAACTGTCGGCTATCAGAGAGGGATAAGAAGGACCTATTCGGAACCAACCTGACACTACAACCAAACAAACCCATCCTGGTATTTCCCCTCGATACCAACCGAGAAGTCAACCGAGGAACTCACACAGTTAACATACACCCATCGGTATGTCGGCGGGGCCTAAGTCATGACGTTTCCCAGACCCAAAGCAAGTACATGGGGGCCACCCCACTAAGTCTACCCGCAACGAAGTCGGCCGGGCTCCGAGACGGACTTAGGGTTTGGGTAGACGGCTGTGAACGACTGGGAACCCAAAACTGGGCTTGTCGACACCGCGAAAACGTGTCCCGATCCTAAACAGTACAGGTGCTATCCATCGCACGATTTAAATAAAGCAGTAAAGCATGGCATAAGTACAGGATAGTAAATAAAACCTCAAACTAGTTTGTGGCCCCCAGTACAATACTTTGAAATTAGGTACTAATCGATGGGGGGCCCATATCTCCCCACCTGTGGTTAGCGCGCTCGATCTCGGAACAGGTGTCAAGAACTCGGGGTCCTACGGGACACCAGTGAGCGGTCGGAAACCAAATATTGTCTATCACCCACCGGTGCCTCTGCATTTACCTACTTCAATTTTAGTTATTAAACAGTAATTAAAGCCATGATCAACTCCAACATTAAACACACGGCCAAACTCCAACAACTGTGGTACTCGACGACACGCAAAGGCACTTGAGCAAGCGACTACGACGCGCAAGTCCAACTATCTACCAATCAACAGGTAATAGGATGTGTCCAAGGCTATATAAGGCTGCAAGGGATACCACGGGCACGAAAACTAGAGCATCGTAACACAGATAGCAATAGATCAACAGGAGGGAATAAATACTATAAAAGTAAGATAGGTAGAAAGGGGGAGGTGCTCGCCTGAAAACATTGCCGAAGGTTCATCCGAAGATCGGGTCGACACTCGCATCAACTCATCGGCCTAATCCGTGAAGAAGCAAAACACTAGAAGAAACACCGGATGCACTATTTAATACATCGGCAGAAGATCGGGCATGATGCATGTATGAGGTATGACATGGCAAAGGTGCGATGCAATTAGGTCATATTAAGCGGAACCGGGGTCCCGACAATTATGAATAGGTTCATGTTATTTAGAAGCCCCACAATTTAAATGTTGTCTTAACATGGCAAAAGATAGCACCGGTTCGCTGCACAAATTTAAATGAGACCAATATACGACTAGATTCGCCCGCATATGGCCCCATACTTAATTTAGGTGAATCGGCATAAGGCCCCCAAACCACTAAACATGCATGCGAGTATGATGATTTAATATGCAACAAGATCAATATCATATATTATAAAAATATGAGGGGTCTCGGATAGGGAATCACATTAGGGTTTGGCGATCTTGGCTCCGAGGGGTTCGGTCTCAGGGTACGGATCTGGGGTTCGGTCTCGACGGGATCGTTCTCGGACAACGGAAGTCGATCTTGGTGTGCCGAGGTTCGAACTTCGAGGCCCCCGAAGGAGGTTTTGTTGATTCATGTAGAGGGTCATGACGTTCCGCGGGGATGAACTCCATGGGTCGATGTCTCGATACAATCATCAAATGTACACACAAGGTTCCGTCGATGGCAGCGGACAATGTCACGCGGCTTCAGGTCACGCCATATTGTCGCGAAGATCTTGTCAAGGCTCGCAGCTACAGGGAACACGCGGGAGCATCCCGACCGGCTCTTGAGCACCAGCACCGAAGCATGTGGCCGAGGCAGCGCCGATGCGGGGCTTGGGTCAGATGAGGCCTAGAAGAAAAAGGCCGATCAAGCGCTAGCGTTGCACAGCAGAGGGGCGACACCCACGTTGGAGTCACTCATGCGCGCGACGGTGGCAGACGACAGAGTGGCGACCCGGCGAGGCAGGGCGCTGGCGGCTGGAGCAGGGCGGTGCAGAGGGCGCGGGTCGACGACGCTGACGCGGGGCGGGGGGAGGTGCTCGCAGGCACGAAAAGGGCGACGAGGTGTCCAAGAGAGGCGAGGGAGAGGAGGGCCTCGACGGCGGAGGCGCATGCGGCTAGCAGACGCGAGGAGGAGGGTCGCAACGGCGGGCATGGCGGCCGGGGAGGAGGAACGAGGGGGCGCCGACGGTCAGGAGGCCGAGGAGAAGGCGGCGGGGCCGGCGTCACGGCGGCCAGAGGCGCGGCGACGAGCTCGGGGTTGGGGACGGGCGCTGCAGAGGGAGCCTGCGGCGGCCGGAGAGGAGCTCGGCTCGAGCGGCCGCGGCGGCGGTTGGAGCGAGCGTCGGCGGTGAGCGGACGGCCCGGCGAGGAAGGGAGACCGACGGCGGGGCGCGGGGAGCGGAGGACGGAGGGAGGCGAGGGGTGCAGGCGGGGCCGGCGCGGGACCGGCGAGGCAGAGGCGCGGTCGGGGGAGACGGCCTGGCCGCGGGCAGGGGCGGCGGCAGGGACACCGAGGAGAGGGCGGGCGAGGGGAGCGGTGGTAGGGGAAGCGGGGTTGGTGGGGGACTAGGGGCGCGGGGAGGCGTGCCCAGGGGGGTCAGTCGGGGTGGGCCACGCGGAGACGGTTGGTGTGGTGGCGTGTGTGGGCCGGCTGCGGGGTGGGACCGGGGAGACAGGGGTGAGAGAGAGAGAGGAGGGTTTGGGCAGGTGGCGTGTGGCTGTGTGTGTCGGGGTTGGTGGGGAGTGGTGGAGATGAGGTGGTAGGTGGTGGTTGGGTGGGTGAGGGAGGAGAGGTGAGGTGGCGGTTTGTGATAGGACGGAGTGAGGTGGCTGAAGGGTGGGTAGGTTAGGTTGGGTAGGAAAAGGGTTTAGGGGGGCTGGTTTTGTACTGGGGTGGCCGACTGGGTCGGATCGTCCCGGTTCGGCTGCCCCTAAAAATAATTAAACATTTTATTTATTGAAAACGGGGCTTTTGAAATCCATTGGTGGACGAAACAAAATAATCCGGAGACCCGGGTTTTACTTTGAAATAAAGACGGGGCGTTTCGAAAACAAAGATAGTCTTTCGAAAATAGTTTTAGACAAGCAGATGCATGATGATGACGATGCTCAAATGCAATGTGGCATGATGACATGAGCATGCGGTCATGATGATGCAATGCACCACAAGCACTTCGACCCTTTTTGCCAGATCAGTTAACATACACCCATCGGTATGTCGGCGGGGCCTAAGTCATGACGTTTCCCAGACCCAAAGCAAGTACATGGGGGCCACCCCACTAAGTCTACCCGCAACGAAGTCGGCCGGGCTCCGAGACGGACTTAGGGTTTGGGTAGACGGCTGTGAACGACTGGGAACCCAAAACTGGGCTTGTCGACACCTCGAAAACGTGTCCCGATCCTAAACAGTACAGGTGCTATCCATCGCACAATTTAAATAAAGCAGTAAAGCATGGCATAAGTACAAGATAGTAAATAAAACCTCAAACTAGTTTGTGGCCCCCAGTACAATACTTTGAAATTAGGTACTAATCGATGGGGGGGCATATCTCCCCACCTGTGGTTAGCGCGCTCGATCTCGGAACAGGTGTCAAGAACTCGGGGTCCTACGGGACACCAGTGAGCGGTCGGAAACCAAATATTGTCTATCACCCACCGGTGCCTCTGCATTTACCTACTTCAATTTTAGTTATTAAACAGTAATTAAAGCCATGATCAACTCCAACATTAAACACACGGCCAAACTCCAACAACTGTGGTACTCGACGACACGCAAAGGCACTTGAGCAAGCGACTACGACGCGCAAGTCCAACTATCTACCAATCAACAGGTAATAGGATGTGTCCAAGGCTATATAAGGCTGCAAGGGATACCACGGGCACGAAAACTAGAGCATCGTAACACAGATAGCAATAGATCAACAGGAGGGAATAAATACTATAAAAGTAAGATAGGTAGAAAGGGGGAGGTGCTCGCCTGAAAACATTGCCGAAGGTTCATCCGAAGATCGGGTCGACACTCGCATCAACTCATCGGCCTAATCCGTGAAGAAGCAAAACACTAGAAGAAACACCAGATGCACTATTTAATACATCGGCAGAAGATCGGGCATGATGCATGTATGAGGTATGACATGGCAAAGGTGCGATGCAATTAGGTCATATTAAGCGGAACCGGGGTCCCGACAATTATGAATAGGTTCATGTTATTTAGAAGCCCCACAATTTAAATGTTGTCTTAACATGGCAAAAGATAGCACCGGTTCGCTGCACAAATTTAAATGAGACCAATATACGACTAGATTCGCCCGCATATGGCCCCATACTTAATTTAGGTGAATCGGCATAAGGCCCCCAAACCACTAAACATGCATGCGAGTATGATGATTTAATATGCAACAAGATCAATATCATATATTATAAAAATATGAGGGGTCTCGGATAGGGAATCACATTAGGGTTTGGCGATCTTGGCTCCGAGGGGTTCGGTCTCAGGGTCCGGATCTGGGGTTCGGTCTCGACGGGATCGTTCTCAGACAACGGAAGTCGATCTTGGTGTGCCGAGGTTCGAACTTCGGGGCCCCCGAAGGAGGTTTTGTTGATTCATGTAGAGGGTCATGACGTTCCGCGGGGATGAACTCCATGGGTCGATGTCTCGATACAATCTTCAAATGTACACACAAGGTTCCGTCGATGGCAGCGGACAGTGTCACGCGGCTTCAGGTCACGCCATATTGTCGCGAAGATCTTGTCAAGGCTCGCAGCTACAGGGAACACGCGGGAGCATCCCGACCGGCTCTTGAGCACCAGCACCGAAGCATGTGGCCGAGGCAGCGCCGATGCGGGGCTTGGGTCAGATGAGGCCTAGAAGAAAAAGGCCGATCGAGCGCTGGCGTTGAACAGCAGAGGGGCGACACCCACGTTGGAGTCACTCATGCGCGCGACGGTGGCAGACGACAGAGTGGCGACCCGGCGAGGCAGGGCGCTGGCGGCCGGAGCAGGGCGGTGCAGAGGGCGCGGGTCGAGGACGCTGACGCGGGGCGGGGGGGAGGTGCTCGCAGGCACGAAGAGGGCGATGAGGTGTCCGAGAGAGGCGAGGGAGAGGAGGGCCTCGACGGCGGAGGCGCATGCGGCAAGCAGACGCGAGGAGGAGGGTCGCAGCGGCGGGCATGGCGGCCGGGGAGGAGGAACGAGGGGGCGCCGACGGTCAGGAGGCCGAGGATAAGGCGGCGGGGCCGGCGTAACGGCGGCCAGAGGCGCGGCGACGAGCTCGGGGTCGGGGACGGGCGCTGCAGAGGGAGCCCGCGGCGGCCGGAGAGGAGCTTGGCTCGAGCGGCCGCGGCGGCGGTTGGAGCGAGCGTCGGCGGTGAGCGGACGGCCCGACGAAGAAGGGAGACCGACGGCGGGGCACGGGGAGCGGAGGAAGGAGGGAGGCGAGGGGTGCAGGCGGGGCCGGCGCGGGACCGGCGAGGCAGAGGCGCGGTCGGGGGAGACGGCCTGGCAGCGGGCAGGGGCGGCGGCAGGGACACCGAGGAGAGGGCGGGCGAGGGGAGCGGTGGTAGGGGAAGCGGGGTTGGTGGGGGACTGGGGGCGCGGGGAGGCGTGCCCAGGGGGGTCGGTCGGGGTGGGCCACGCGGAGACGGTTGGTGTGGTGGCGTGTGTGGGCCGGCTGCGGGGTGGGACCGGGGAGACAGGGGTGAGAGAGAGAGAGGGGGGTTTGGGCAGGTGGCGTGCGGCTGTGTGTGTGGGGGTTGGTGGGGAGTGGTGGAGATGAGGTGGCAGGTGGTGGTTGGGTGGGTGAGGGAGGAGAGGTGAGGTGGCGGTTTGTGATAGGACGGAGTGAGGTGGCTGAAGGGTGGGTAGGTTAGGTTGGGTAGGAAAAGGGTTTAGGGGGGCTGGTTTTGTACTGGGGTGGCCGACTGGGTCGGATCGGCCCGGTTCGGCTGCCCCTAAAAATAATTAAACATTTTATTTATTGAAAACGGGGCTTTTGAAATCCATTGGTGGACGAAACAAAATAATCCGGAGAACACTCCGGCAACAAAAGGTCGAAGGTAAAGGTATCAACAAATAAAGCCACCTCTAACTTCGATAAGACGAGAGAACCGATGCATTCTCATCCACTTCAATGTACAAAAGCGAATAGAAGGGGTAGTCGGCATGGGGGCCAATCCATCACGCACCCAAGCTATTACTCCGCACAATCAGTAGAAAAGCGTGCAACCATTTTCGGAATCAGACTGCCTCCTTGTCTGCCTCCTTGTCCCACTGGAACGTGGGATTCTTGCGCATTAGGCGGTAGAGAGGCATTGCCTTCTCGCCTAACCGGGGGATGAAGTGACTAAGAGCCGCGACTCGCCCGGCCAACTTCTGTACGTCGCGCAGGCACTCGGGTTTGCCAAGCCAGGCGATCGTGTTGATCTTGGTGGGGTTTGCCTCGATGCCTCGTTTGGAGACTACGTACCCTAGTAGTTGTCTAGTAGGTACACCGAAGGTGCACTTTCCTGAGTTTAGTTTGATCTTGTACCTCCGCAAATTTGCGAAGGTCTCGGCCAGGTCGGCGAGTAGACATCACCACCACGTCGTCGATGTAGACGTGGATGTTGCGGCCAATTTGGCTCGCAAGGCACTCCTGCATTCAACTCTGGTAGGTCACTCCGGCGTTCTTGAGGACGGAAGTCATGGCGGTTTAGCAGAATGCTCCGAATCGCGTGATGAACGACGTCTTCTCCTCATCCTCGACTGCCATTTTGATCTAGTTGTAACCAGAGTAGGCGTCAAGGAAACACAGCGACTCCAAGCCCGCGGTCGAGTCGATGATTTGATCGATCCGCGGGAGGACGAACTGCTCCTTTGGGCACGCGCTGTTGAGGTTTGTGTAATCGATACACATTTTCCAGGTCCCATTCTTCTTCTCGACCAGGACTGGGTTTGCCAGCCACTTGGAGTATTTGATTGGCCGTATGAAGCCTGCAGCAAGTAGATGCTGCACCTCTTCAGCGATTGCTCGGCAGCGCTCTATATTGAAGGACCGTAGCGACTGCTTGATGGGTCGCGCTTTGGGGTCGGCGTTGAGTTTGTGCTTAGCGAGTTCCCTCGGGACACCAGGCATGTCGGATGGCTGCCATGCGAAGATGTCGCGATTCTCACATAGGAACTCGATGAGCGCGCCTTCCTATGCTGGGCTCATGCCCGTCCCGATCGTCACCGTCTGGCTGGAGTCGCCTGGGACCAGCTCGACAGAGCATGTGTGCATGGTCGCCACAAACGTGGTCGAGCCGCCGTTCTCTGAGTTGGGCTTCTTGAGTATCGTGGGGTCGTCGATTGACCCCGCTCGTGTACATGGCGAGCTCCTCCGCATGGTTGGCTTCTGCGGCGACGACGGCGTCGGCGAGCTTGGCGCCCTTGGCTTCGCACTCCGCGGCCATGTCAGGGTCGCCATGGATGGTGATGATACCGCACGGCCCTGGGAGCTTCATCGCGCTCTACGCGTAATGTGGCGCTGCCATGAACTTGGTGAACACCTGCCGCCCCAAGACGCAATGGTAGGGGTTGTTGAAGGGCACCAGCTCGTAGACGATCCGCTCGTTGCGGAAGTTTGTTGGGGTGCCGAAGGTGACTGGCAGCGTCACTTTGCTGATCGGGTACGCCTTCCGACCGGGGACAATGCCGTGGAAGGTGGTATAGGTCGTCTCGATCATCAACTGTGGGAGCCACAGTCGCCTGAACGTATCCAGGTAGAGGATGTTGATGGAGCTCCCGCCGTCCATCAGCGTCTTGGGGACCAGTAGTCGCCTACTTTGGGCTGGACCACCAAGGCGACTCGCCTCGGATATTCGATCTGTGGCGAGTGGTCCTCCCGGCTGAAGGTGATCCGCTGCTCGGACCAGTTGAGGAAGCGAGGGACGTCGACTTGGGATACCACGTTGACGGCGACGGCGCGGGCGATGACCTTCTTCTCGTGCTTGGTGCTGAAGCTGGTGAATGTGTGGAGCAATCCCACGTTTGGCAGGTGGTTGTTGGGGTCCTCCCGTGCGTGTCGTGCCTTCTCGATCTCTTTCAAGGAGTGCCAGTCGGCGGTCGTGTGCGTGGCGGGCTTCCCCTCCCTTCTGTGGAACACACAGGGCTGGTTGAGGAGAGCCATGGGGTCGAATTTCGGCCCCGCCTTGTAGTTGCCACTGTCGCGGCGCTGGCCCCCGTCGCGGCGGAAGCTCTTGGGTTAGAGTGGCGTGTATCCGGTGTTGGCGACGCAGTCGACTCGCCCGTCACCATGGCGCTTGCCGGTGAGGCGAGTGTTGCTGTAGCGTAGCTCGGGTCGCCTCCCGTTGTCGTGGTTGCTTGGGAGGTTTCGACCTGACTCCTCGTCGGTTTCTTGGTTCGGGTCCTCCTCTGCATACCGCTTGGCAATCTCGAGGAGGTCTGGGTTGTTGTCGAGTGTCTTGTACACCCGCTTGATCTTGGCGACCAAGGGCTCGTAGCGGCACGAGGTCTTGAAGCAGTGTATCGCTGTGTCCGGGTGGATGTCGGCCGTGTTGAACCACAGGTTCTGCCATCGCTGGACCCAACTGCGGGTCAACTCGCGGGGTCCCTGGAAGCATCGCTCCAGGTCCTTGATGGTGGTGGTGCAGGTGTAGGAACCCTCGAAGTGCCTGACGAAGGCGTCGCGCATATCTTCCCAGGAGTCGATGTTGTCCGCGGGGAGGGTGTTGATCCATTGTCGGCTCGCTCCCTCCATCATCAGGGGGAGGTAGCGAGCGGTGAGTAGGTCGGTGTGGCCGGCGATTCCCATCGCCATGAGTTATATGTCTAGCCACATGGACGGGTCGTACGAGGGATCGTACTTATCGATCTCCTTTGGCGCTTTGAAGTTCGCCGGGTATTTTTCGCCTCAGATCATTGGTCCGAAGCACCGGGGGCCGACTCGGCTGAGTGATACCCTTGGTTCTCCGTCGCGGTGGTTGGTGAGGATGTGCCTCAAGTCGTCAGGCTGGCGTGCGCGCCAGCTCTGGTTGTTGGCGATGTGGGTCCGTGCGTCGACTGGCTGCCCGTTGGCAGCGACCATGTTATTTGTCGGTCGCGGGTCGTTGGTGGAGAGTGCCGCGCTCGTGGGTCGTGGTTGGAGCTGCAGGGGCTTGGGGTGGGCAATTGAGAGTGTTTGCCGTAGTTGGGCGGCCGCTCGAGGCCGCCCTGCTTCCTAAAGAGCGCGAGTACATGTGTCCCCACAAATCAGCGCCTGCGGTTTGCTGCTCAACAGCTTTGGTGAGTAGGGCCTTGGTGTACTGAATCTGCAGCCCGCCTTCCCCCGTCACATTGAGGCTAGCGACCGTGGCTCGACTCGCGATGACGTTGTCCATTGGATTGGAGAACAGCGGGAGGCCGTTCGCGTCCCGCTTTTGCAGGGAGGTCATGATCCTTGGCTGATCCGGGGGCGTGCGACTGGGCGGTGGGGGGAGCTCCGTTCACCGTTGCGCCTGGTGGCGGCCGGGCACTTCCTCCCGGCGGCGCATTCTCGCAGGCCGCACGGTCGTCCATGCGGGTCGGGTCATTCTCGTTGTTGAAGTTCAGGGCGTAGCCCTAAACGGTAGGGTTCAGGCACGAACTGATGCGGCGCTGGTGGTAGAGCGAGAGCTCCTGCGCCGTCACTTGCTCGAGGCGAAATTTTTCGCGCTTGGCCTATTCCTTGCGGACTGCCTTGTCCAGTCTTAGGCGGAGTTCCTCGACCTCCGTCGCCGTCGCGGTTGGCAGGATCAGCGTAGATAAAGGGTCTTGTGGAGCGCTCGTGCCGCTCGCCATGTAGGTCATGATGAAGCGACCCGATCCGGCGTGGAGGTCGCCGGAATTCTCCGACCCGGAGTCGGAGTCGAAGATCCCAAGGATGGAAGGATCCTCTAAGTCCTCCATGTTGGAGACCTGGGTGATGGAGCCCGCGGGTGACGCGATGATGATGGATCCGGTGACTGACGCCGCGGTCGCTGAGTCGGCGTCGTCATTGAGGGTCACGTCATCCGCGGCCATGCTGGTCTCGGCCATGTTGTTGTTGGCCGAGTCGTACTCGGAGGCGTGGTGGTGGATGGTGCGAACCTGACTCTCAGAGAGCCGATCGCACGGTGGCGACTTGCGGATGCGAGCCGAGTCCTCCAAGACGATGACGTCAGTGAAGCCGACGAAGAGGTTGATCGTGCCGACCGGCATGATCACGCTGTGCGTGACAGGGCGCGCCACCGGGACATAGCTGCTCGGCAAGATCTAGAGGATCTCGTCGATGGCGATCATGCGGCCGGTGGCGATCGTCTCATTGATTGGCAGATTCGATCTCGCCGTAGAACACAGGCCTGACCGGCCAGGCCCCACGGTGGCCAGGCCTGACCGTATCAATCCGAGTGGGGTATACCCGTGGTATTGCACGGTAGATGCTACTGGGGGTAGCTTACGTAGAGGGAGCAAGGCGACGTAGGAGAATCCTGGAGCGAGATTGGCACACGATGTACCCAGGTTCACATCCCCTCGGTAGAGGATCGCTACATCATGTTGTCAATCCAGTATATGTACATAGATTGGATTACAATGGAGTCGCCAGAGGCGGTGGGAGAGACTAGATATAATATGACGTGGGAGAGCATGATCCCCGTGGGGTTCCCCTGGTGGCTTTATATATGCAGCCAGTTAGGGTTTACAAGTGTTAGTGGGCTTTGTATACGAGTCGCCATCTTGGGCCTCCAGTCGACGCCAGTCGCCTGGGTCCAGTATGCGCCAGTCATCATATCCGGCGAGTCGACCCGCTCTGGGATTGGCGATCCAGCTGGTGATTCCTCTTCATGGGTGTACCCCGACTGTTATTACCCCATCAGTAGTCCCCGAGCGCGTTAGGGATTCGGCGATGACTTCAAGTCGCCGAATCGGCACAGGCGATTCCAGGGTGAAGTCAATGGCGAGTCGTTGGCGAGCTCCTGAAATAGATAAATAACTCATGAAGTAGTTCATTCGCCTTGGCGAGTCGATGTGCCAGGCGAGTCGCCATTGGACGGAGTCGCCTTTGGAGAATTTCGGTTGACGCCTTGTCAACTTGCTGTCGTAGAGGACATGGAGGCCACCAAATCGTTGATGATGAAATCGCCAAGTCGGCGAAGGAGAATATGCGAGAGTGAGCCTGCGATGGCGAGTCGAGTCCCCGAGCATGACGAGCGCGCGAGGGTGAGCCCGCGATGGCGAGTCGACAAGGGTGAGTCCGCGATGGAGAGTCCCTGAGCGTGTTGAGTATGTGAGGGTGAGTCTGCGGTGGCGAGTCCCCGAGCGTGTTGAGTACACGAGGGCGAGTCCGCGGTGGCAAGTCCCCGAGCGTGTTGAGTACACGAGGGCGAGTCCGGGTGGCGAGTCCTCGAGCGTGTTGAGTACGCGAGGGCGAGTCCGCGATGGCGAGTCGCCGAGCGTGGCGAGCCGCGGTTGTGGAACCACGCGTACATGCAGTATGCCTAGGAGTAGTCCCCAAGGCTCGAGTTGGCTTGTAGAGGCGACTTGAGGCTCTTTAGAGATGCATATTCTAAAAATATTAGTGGTTGTTGCCGAGCATGGCAAGTGGCGAGGTCAGGCGACCGGCGAGTGTCGAGTCCCCGAGCGCGGCGAGTGGAGAGGTCGGGCGACCGGCGTGTGTTGGGTCCCCGAGCGAGACGAGTGGCATGGTTAGGCGACCAACGAGTGGCGTTGTCTGGAGCACGCCGAGTCCCCGAGCATGGCGAGTGGCGAGGTCGGGCGACCGGCGAGTGGCGAGGTTGGGCGACCGATGAGTGGCACTGTTTGTAGCGCACTGAGTCCCCAAGCGTGACGAGTGCCGAAGTCGGGCGACCGGCGAATGGCGTTGTTTCTAGCGCATCGAGTCCCCGAGCGCGGCAAGTGGCGATGTCGGGCAACCGGCGAGTGCCGAGTCCCCGAGCGCGACGAGTGGCGAGGTTGAGCGACCGGCGAATGGCACTGTCTGTAGCGCGCCAAGTCCCCGAGCGCGACGAGTAGCGAGGTCGGACAACCAGCGAGTGCCGAGTCCCCGAGCGCGACGAGAGGCGAGGTCGGGCGACCGGCGAATGGCGCTGTCTGTAGCGTGTCAAGTCCCCGAGCGCGGCGAGTGGCGAGTTCGGACGACCGGCGAGTGTCAGTCCCCTAGCGCGACAAGTGGCGAGGTCGGGTGACCGGCGAATGGCGCTGTCTGTAGGGCGCCAAGTCCCCGAGCGCGACGAGTGGAGAGGTCGAGCGACCGGCGAATGGCATTGTCTGTAGCGCACCAAGTCCCCGAGCGCGGCGAGTGGCGAGGTCGGGCGACCAGCGAGTGCCGCTGTCTGAAGCGCACCGAGTCCCCGAGCGCGGCGATTGGCGAGGTCGGGCGACCGGCGAGAGCTGCTGTCTGGAGCGCGCCGAGTCCCCGAGCGGGGTGAGTGGCAAGAAAGACATCAGACTGTTTCGCTGAGAAGGAGAAAAAGGTACACTGCAATAAGGTGTATTTATGAAATATGTTGAACATTTGTAAAGAGTGGATTCGTAGGTGTTGAAGAAAATGCACTTTTGTTATGTGGATCGATGGGCAGTATGTAAGGTTTATGCGTGTCTTTTCATAAATAGGCAGATCTCCAGCATCAAACGCTTGTCGGATATCAGGGACGCTGAACTCGAAGAAAAGGTTGGCCTTTTGGTACCCATCGTCACTACTTTGACGGACGCAAATAAACAGAACTGAAACCGATCCCAAGTATGGTTTTGTAAATTGAACGAAAAGATGAATATGTTTTGGACTTATAGCATATACGGATATAAAAGAACTTAGTTGTCAAACGCGGACAGAGTCGATGCGGCGGGGGAGTCGCCGAGCATGGCAAGCCGACGTGGCGGACACGAGGTCGACGCGGCGGATAGAGGTCGCGCTATGGCGAAGTCGATGCGACGGACACGGGGTCGACGCAGCGGACGGAGGTCGCGTTATGGCGATGTCGACGACGGCGAGGCCACGAGAGCGAGGTCGCGATGGCGATCCCGCGGCAGGCGAGTCCCGAGCGTGGTGAGTCGGTGAGTCCCCGAGAATGGCGAGTCCGTATTGAGTGAATCCGGAAGGGCGGCGAGCAACAGAAGCCGAGCCAGCAATGGGTGAACCCGCGACCAACTGGCGCAGCGCTCGACGAATTCTCGTTCTTGGAGAGACGAGAAGATTGATTAATAAATATAATATAATAATTAAAATAAGTTTGAGTTAAGAGAGAATTATTAGTCATAGTCAAGACGTTGCTGGCGCGTTTGTAGGCAAGCACGGCAGCGAAGCAGTTAGAATTGTTGACGAAGCGTGTGTTCGGCCGGACCTTGGAATCGCTGTTGACGCAATTGGATTTTTTTAAACCAACTGTATGTAATCGTGGCTGTAGGATTTATTTCCTTCGGTCCCAGCGCAATCGCCTCCTGGAACAGAGTATACCAACGAAAAGCACACGGTGATCCGATCTTGCATTCATGGACAAAGCTTCAGCCGATGGAAAAATCAAAGTAGTAAACTAAATGTGAATAAATTAATTAATTAGGAGAGCAATGGGTGGAACAGAGAGGATCAGATAGAAAAATCCCATGACATATGTGCGATCGATTGTGGGGCATATGTCTCCTTTGTTGACATAGGTTTCCGCAGTCCTGGTTGGTGCCGACCCGGCCAGCAATAACTCTTGTCCTATATTCATGGTCAATTCTCCAAACGTCTTACGCACGCAAGTAAAGTTAGATCTAAATAAAATATCAATTGGAGAAGTAATTAACACAAGATGGGATTGAATTAAGAACTTAGCTGCCGTGGAGAACCAGCAGGCCGTGCATGCTAGCATGACCAAGCTTTGCCGGAGACGCGCCGGACGGCGATTGGATGGCGATCGGCCGAAATCGGATGCGATCCGATCGATGTTAATGGTGAGGGATCCCGTCTGGATTATCGTCTCCAAGCACCATTTGTCCCACGGTGGGCGTCAACTGTCATGGTATTGCACGGCACATGCTACTGGGTAGCTTACATAGAGGGAGCAAGGCGACGTACGAGGTTCACGTTCCCTCGGTGGAGTATCGCTACATCCCTACTGTCAATTCAGTATATGTTCATAGATTGGATTACAATGGAGTCACCGGAAGCGGTGGGAGTGACTAGATCTAATATGACGTGGAAGAGCATGATCCCCATGGGGGTGCCCCTGGTGGCTTTATATATGCAGCCAGTTAGGGTTTACAAGTGTTAGTGGGCTTTGTATACGAGTCGCCGTCTTGGGCCTCCAGTCGGTGCCATTCTCCTGGGTCCAGTATGCGCCAGGCGTCATATCCGTCGAGTCGACCCGCTCCGGGATAGGCGATCCAGATGGTGATTGCTCTTCATGGGTGTACCCCGACTGTTATTCCCCCATCAAATGCTATCATCCCCGGGGAGAAGAAGAAAATTTAAGGACGTGTTCAAACGGTCATCATCGCAGGCCTACACGTGACTGGGCAAGAATTATTCCGGCTGTGTCCGAAGATGCCATAAGGGCAATGGTACCTCATCAGGGCCATCGTCGGCAAAACAACCGCTACAGAGAAGACTTGGAAGCGCGCCGCTAGCAAGAACAGGATCGGCTAATAATGCCACCACCAAGCCATCCGGCTGGTAACGCCAGACAAAGAGATGATCCGGATCGTCCTGAATCAAGTAGGGACGGAGCCCGAAGAAACCAAAATCGGAGTCGGCATGATGAGGCTCCACCACCACGTAACCCAGCCGGAAACAACCCACCAGGGCCACCATCGCCCCCAGGTAGCGACCATGAAGGATCTCATCGCAGCCATGGAAGCCGCAGGGGAGGAGGCAGCAATGGTGAGAGGAGAAGCAGCAATCCAACTCCGCCACGCAGAAGCCGCGAGCCTCCAGGGCATAGATCTCTCTCGCCAAATGATGTTCGCCACCGCATTGAATAAAACATAGAAGCGCGACGGTACGAGGAAGAAGATGTGTACATGGGACCCAAGTGCTTTGGCCCATGCATACGTCAGACAAAATTTCTGGTTGACTTTGGAATTGCCAAACATATTCAATCCTATGACGGTACGGCTCGGCCAGATACTTGGCTCCAAGATTTTTCCAGGCTTGCTGCATCGTCAAAGGAGGAAACAACCTGGTCGCAGTCCGATATCTCTCGCTTATGCTGAGGAAGACGGCTCGATCATGGCTCAATGAGCTACCAGAGAATTCAATTCATAACTGGTATGATATGCAAATAACGTTCTTTTCAAACTTCAAGGGAACATACAGGAGGCCCAGCACAGTCGGTGACTTGCATCATTGCACCCAAAGACCCGGAGAACTTGCTGGGATTACCTCGGACACTATATTGACACAAAAACTCCTGTGAAGGAGTAAACAAGCAAACTGCGATTGAAGCTTTCATTGCAGGACTCTCGGTCGGACTTTTGCGTTATACACTGAAGTGTGACCACGTCACAGATTTGGGAGAGATGATAGAGACAGCAAGCAAATACTTGATGCCGATGATGATCCAGAAGGGCTGCTAAATATTCTGGCCAACCCTAATGCGGCCAAATAGCCAAAACAGCAAACTCAGAAGCGTAAGAACACCTCGAAAGATAAACCGGATCCGGATAATGCAGTTGTCAACGCAACATTCGGATATAGAGGACGAGGAGGGCGCGGAGGCGGCCGGGGTCGAGGCCGCGGAACTTCCCGAATCCAAGGCAGAGGAGAGCAGCAACCCGGAAGAACCTATACCTAGGCTGACATTGCCAATAATACATGTGTCCACCACTTAGATAGTAATGGAGGATCTACCCACACAAATGCCGAGTGTCACTTCAATGACGACATCAAAAAAGACGAATCCGCTGGCTATAGAGCCAAGCGACGAAAAGGAAAGAAATATTCCGAGAAAGGCAAGGAGCCCAAGGAAGATTCCGACATGGAAGAAGCGAACGTCTCACATCCCAAGTCCGATGGAAAGAACGATTATCCCACAAAGAAAGACATATACTTCTGCTTCCTTGGATCTCAACAGGCCAAGGCCAAGAAGGCGGTTCTCCATGAGCTCAACGCCATGGTTATGGCTATCCCCCAATTTCTGGATTGGTCGAATGTAACCATCACCTTTGGTCGCTCGGATCACCCGAGGAAAACACATCATCGGGGAAAATACCCTCTGGTCGTCAATCCTCTTATTGATGGCTATGAGATCTCTAAAACCCTCATGGACGGTGGTAGCAGCATTAACATCCTCTACATCGAAACGCTCCACCGCATGAAGCTCCACGAAAGCCAGTTGAGTTACAGCAATGTAACTTTCCATGACATTGTACCAGAGAGACAGGCGGACTCTCTGAGTGAGATTACACTGGACGTGACATTCGGAACACGAGATAATTACCGGATCGAGCCACTCTCTTTCGAGGTAGTGCCGTTCAAAAGTTCTTACCACGCCATCTTCGGGCGTCCCGCTTACTGGGCGTTCATGGCTCGTCCCTGTTACATTTACAATATGAGAAAACTTCTAGGTCCAAAGGGCGTCATCACCATCCGGGGAAATCCGAGAAAAGCGCGAGAGTGTGACGAAGGATCTGTCGCCTTTGCCGAAGCCATGCTACACGCCTAGGAGTACCAAGAGATCAAGAATACCATCGATCCGTCTGAGATGCCCGCTATGAAAAATGAGGTGCTGAAGCCAAGCATGTAGTTCAAGGCATCGGAAGAGACGAAGAAAACGTCGTTGAAGGAAGATGATCCATCCAAGACGACGAACATAGGGGTTTGATCGTACTATGCAGTTATGTCCAAAAAGAAGGAAACTTTAATTTCCCACTTTGAGGAAACATTTGCTATCCTACGAAAATTCAATATGATGCTAAATCTGAAGAAGTGTTTCTTTCGAATCCCAGCCAAAAAATTATTAGGTTTCATCATGTCTGAAAGAGGCATAGAGGTGAACCAAAAAAAATTAAGGCTATATTAAACATTACCAGGCCGACTCGCCTGAAGGATGTACATCGTCTCACTGGTTGCATCGCAGTAGTGAGCCGGTTCATCAGCCGGCTCGGAGAAAGAGCTCCACCTTTATACAAGCTCTTAAAGAAAACCAACAAATTTGTCTGGACACAGCAAGCCGGAGATGCCCTACAAAGTTTGAAAGACCTGCTTTCAAACCCACCAGTTCTCGCAGCGCTAGAGCCTCAGGAGCCCATGTTACTTTACATTGCAGCGACTAACAAAGTCATAAGTGTAGTAACAGTAGTAGACCGCGAGGAGGGAGGCCATGAACATATGCAACATCCAACTTATTACCTAAGTGAGGTTCTGACAAAGTCGAAACAATGGTATCCACACCATCAAAAGCTAGCCTATGGAGTGTTCTTTGCATCCAGAAAGCTACAACACTACTTCTAAGAGCACAAGATCACAGTGGTGAGTACTTCTCCCCTGCGAGATATAATCAACAATCATGACGCCACAGGATGTTTTGCAAAGTGGGGAATAGAACTTGTAGCTTTCAACATTGAGTACAAACCACGTACAACAATCAAGTCCTAGATACTAGCCGATTTTCTCGTTGACTGGACAGAGACGGCAGAAAATACAAGTCCTCTAGACTCAGAATTTTGGACCATTCACGTTGACGGATCAAAAGCACGAGGAGGCTCGGGGGCTGGCGTGGTGCTCAAATCACCCCAAGGATATAAGATGTTCTATGTGTTACAAATACACTTCACGGCAACCAATAATATTGCCGAGTATGAAGCATTGTTACAAGGAATACGCATGGCCAAAAACATTGGCATAACAAGACTCATGTGTTATGGAGACTCGGATTTAGTTGCTCAGCAAGTATCCGATATCTTCAATGCAAATAAGCACATGGCATCTTACAAAGCTGTTGTGGATGAATTATCATCGTTCGAGGGTTTTGAAGTATAACACATCCCTCAAGCAGAAAATGAGGAAGCAGATGCTTTATCAAGAATAGGCTCGGCGTGGAAACAAGTCCCGGATGGCGTTTTTTTAGAGCATTAAAGGGTCCCCTCCATCATTGGAGTTGATGAGGACTATCCGACAAAATCCATCTCACCTTTAATAGCAGTTCTAGCTATCATTCCCAGCTGGACAACGGCCTATCTGGATTTCCTGATAGATGGAAAATTACCCGAAGACAAAGTCCTGAGCCGACAGATCGTCCGACGAGCAAAAGCCTACACAATAATAAATGGTGAGCTCTACAAGTGAAGTGTTTCTGAGGTTTTTCGGCGATGTAAGAAGAAGTAGTGGAAATCTTGCGAGAAATACATGAAGGCGAGTGTGGTCACCACGCCTCAGCCAAATCTTTAGTGGCAAAAGCTTTTAGACATGGATTCTTTTGGCTTACAGCAAAGGCAGATGCCGACAAACTGGTCAAAACGTGCAAAGGCTGCCAAAAGTACGCCCATCAAGCACATGTTCCGGCTAATCAGCTGCGAACGATCCCTATTACATGGCCATTTGCGGTCTGGGGGTTTGATATGGTAGGGTCGTTTCATACGACAAAATATGGATTTACTCACATACTAGTGATGGTGGATAAATTTACAAAATGGATTGAGGCTAAATCCGTAATAAGTTGCGATGGAGCCACTGCCAGAAAGTTCGTCGAGGACGTGATCGTCCGATTTGAATATCCACACAGTATAATCACTAACAACGGGAGCAACCTTTCCATGGGAGAACTTGCCGAATTTTGCGAGGAACAAGGGATCCGACTCGATATCGCATCAGTCGCGCATCCACAGGCTAATGTACAAGTCGAAAGAACTAACGGTCTTATTTTACAAGGACTCCGACCTTGTCTCGAGGCACCACTTCATCATGCCGCAGGGGCTTGGGCGGAAGAATTACCAGATGTGATATGGAGCTTACGTACAACTCCTAACAGATCAACCGGATATACTCCTTTTTTATTGGTCTATGGTGCAGAAGCAGTTCTTCCTAGTGATCTAATTCATCAATCTCCTCGATTCAAAACGTATATCGAAGAGGATGTGGAAGTTACTCTACAAGATAATCTCAATATAATCGAATAAGTTCGTGTCGTTGTTGAGCAGAGATCTATAGCCTATCAGCAGAAGTTACACAAGTATCATAGTCAGAGAGTGCAGAACCGTTCTTTTAGGAAGGGTGATTTGGTTCTCTGACTTGTGCAAAAAAGAAAGCACAAACTTTCCTCTATTTGGGAAGGACCTTTTATGATATGCAGAGTCCTGTATAATGGGTCATATTATTTAACCGATATGAGACCAGTCAAGGAAAGACCAGATACTCGGAAGAAAAAGAGAGCTGGCGCTAGTACAGACCCGGATGAGATAGACCGACCATGGAATATTGCACAGCTACGTCTCTTCTATTCTTAGTTATATTTCCTTGTAATCATATATGTACATGTTCAAAGTGAAATAAAGTATTGGTTCCCTCATATGTTATTATTGAGAAGTTTTTTACCATCTTATTTCCAAAAAAGAGCATGTCGTTTCAAAAATCCCAAAATGCTTGAATGTACTTTATGCTCACGTTCATTCTGGTTATGATTTTTGAATATCTAAAAAATGTTACCTTAGTGTAAAAAATTCAATTTATTGTCTATACTTCGGTTTTCTATTTGATTGCTCAGACGCGGGTATCTTCCGAGTAATGAATTGTTGGTACTGGAAGTCGGCTTTATTTCCGAGTTTAAACTGGTTTAGCAATTGAGATCCCTTGCTCGAAAAAGTTTCCGTGCTAAAGGTTGGCTGGCTCATGAAAGGGACGAGGCAGAAAGCCAGATAAAACAATAAGTATAAATATAAAAAAAGTGCTTAAGAAATTTTTAGGCACACGCGTAAAAATATATACAAACAAGTTCTACGATAGTAAAGCATTAAGTTTTTACAGACTGACACATACTCAAAAGCAAAGTATTGTTTCCATCATTACATGCCAAAGTTCAGAATAATACATTGTAAATATTTATGTTGCAGACTCAGGCAGTGGTGATGAAGAACGTGGAGCGTTGGAGTCGACATCATCGTCGGCCTGGACCTAGGACTCGGAAGCTGCTTCAGCGAGGCTATCTTCCGACTCTTGAGGCGAGGGAGGCACGATGACGGATTCAAAGAATGGAGTCACATAATTGGTCATGTCCGCCACATGGCAAGCATAACCTGCGTAGGATTCTTGGATAGCCTTGATGTCCTGCGGGTTACCCTCATCGTCCTCATTGGCGATACCCTTGGTGACGTGCCATATCTCCATATCGCTATGGTGGCTCATCACCATGGTAAGGGCGGTCTACACAGCGGTCCGAGCGTAGGAGATCTTCCAGTCTTTGATAAGCTTTGGAATCTCCTTAGCCTTGTCCCTCACCTTGTGCACTGGCATTTTATGCAAGTCGGAAAGTCTGACCGACTCGCCAGCCTCTTAAAGAGTCTGGCGAAAGTCAAAAAGAATATCTCTGATGAGCTTTATGCGCTCGAGGCGAGGTTCAGAGGTAGGAGAGTCGGAAAGTTTTAGAGGATCTGGGAAAGATCCAAAGAATCAAAACTGACTAAAAGAAAGTCGAAAAATCAATCGAATAAAGAAAGTCAGAAATCTTACCTAGAACGGAGTGGTTCCACTAAGCACGCTCCTCTCGGAGGATTTTCAGTTCCTTCTATGTGGCCTGGGCTAGATCCCTCTGGCTATCGAAGTCCTTCTTGAGATTAGCTAGTTGTTTATCTTGGAGGGCTAGCAGCTTCTCGAGCCTCTCGGTCTCCATGTTGATTGAATCCAGGACAGCATTTACGGATTTCTCCGATTCAGTCTTAAGCTTCTCAAGCTTGTCCTGGAGCTCAGAATTCTCCATCTCCAAGACCTTGAAGTTCTCGGATTGCTCCACCATCTTGCTGGATTCGCACAACAATTCTGCAAAGGGAAAATTATTAGTCGGACAGAATAAGTTTGACTATGGCAATAACTAAGTGAAAAAGAGGAAGTCAGAAAAGTTTACCTTGTGCTTCATCTTTCTCAACTTTCAGCTTTGAATTCTCAAGGCGTAAGGCCTTAATTTCCTTGCGCTTATTGCATATATTATTGAGCAATTCCTAGTTGGAAGATGCAATTTTCTGTAAGTTTAGAGACGGAATACCGGGAGACGACTACTAAGACTCGGGCTGCAAATTTAACTAAATAAAAATACAACACGAGCCTTGGGGGCTACACTACATCGTTCTTTTGCATCCTATAAGCATCAACTCGGATTCAATAATGTTTATCCAACTTTATGCTTGGGGGATAGAGGATATGAGAATAAACACTGCTAATAGGAATCGGAAACTTACAATGTGTTCCAGGTGCAGCTTCTCAAATCCGAGTTTAGTGTTATGAAACACTTTCTCGGCAAGGGAGAGGGAGGGAACGTCCGTCGCTGGGAGTTCGCTAGACTCAATCTTCACATCCCAGACCAAAATTTGGTTCAGGAGGCTAACCAGCTTAACATCCTCCGTCTCCTGGCTCGTTGCCTCTAGAGTGAGGACTTGTTTCTCGAGACTGGACTGAGTCAGCTTGAGAATCTCCTTCCTTTTTTCCGCTTTAAGACGGAGACAGCAGAGCCGGCCACTTTATCCAATTTTCCTATAGATATTACCATGGGATTATTACCCTTGACGGGTTCACCCTTGTTAGTTGCCTGGCTACCAACGGTAACCAGGGCTTTCGAGGTGTTGCTGGCATCAGGAATGGTAGAGCTGGCATCAAGAGAGGTGGAAACCTATGGTGCTTATGACGGGGCACTGGTTGGAGTTGGTGGTGGCATTGCTGGGGAGATGACAAGCTTATGCTGACGAAGATGCTTGCTCGGCTTGCTGTCTGGCTTCAGTTTGCTCTTCAAAACTGGTTTTGCTTTGAAACACGTAAATCTAAATATCAGTTGTGCTTCGGAAAGAAAGAAAATGTACAGAGTACTGAAAACATTAACAAGGTGCTTACTTTTTAACTACTAGAAACACTTGGCTGCCAGCAGTGATAACAACCTCCTTGGCCTTGCGCTCCTTGGAAGCAGAGGCAGGAACTTCTTGTACCTCATCATCCTCCGCCGCCTCTGGATTGTCTGAAAGATAGCCCTCTAGTGGACCTAACTCGGACTCGGGGAGCTTCTCGAGCTAGTAAAGTCGAAAAGCATCGATAAAAATAGAGTCGGAGGAAAAGACAGAAAAGGATAACAAAACGCAAATGCAGAGTCGGAATATTTACCGGAGTCAGAGGACGAGAAGACGTAAACATCTTCAAGGAGACATCCGGAACTTTTCTTTCCACTCTCTCCTTGATCAAAAATTGCATGAGGGTCTTGTAATCCTTTGACTGAATACAGTTTGGAATGACCCGCGGGCTGTCCTTCTTGTCACCAGTGATGGTGTGCATAAGGCGATCTCCATGATGCTGCAGAGGCTAGATCCGGCAATCCAGCCAGCAGTGGATCAAGTCGGATCCACGGAGGCACATATGCTTCATCAGAAACTCAATTCGCCTCTTGGCGAGGATCAAGATATTCGACAGTTCCGGTGCCTCCGCGTCCCATGACTCTTGGTGAGGAGCAGCACCCTTGACGAAGGCCGGAAGGGTGAGGAGCGGCACCCTTGACGAAGGCCGGAAGACCTTCCGCCTTTTCAGGAGTCTGAATATCCTTGTTGTAGAAGAAATTTCTGGCCCAACGTTTAACAGATTCACTAGCGTTAATCCTACGGTAGACTCGGTTTCTCCTAAGGACTAAGATAAGATTGCCAGTGGTGTAAGGAACACTGGCATTGATGCAATTCTTTCGAGTACCATAGTAGTACCGGAAAAGGGTGATACTTGGCCTAATGCCAAGAAACCCCTCACTCAAAGCTGCATGAGTGCTAAGCTCTAGCAGGGAGTTGGGAGGAAGATTATGGAGCTACACACCATAGTATTTGAGGACCTCGATGAAGAAGTCCGACGGTGGCAAGCTGAGGCCGCGATCGACGTGTGTGCCGAACAACACTCGCTCGTCGTCACGCGGTGCAGGAGTGGCGTGTCCAGTGGCGCTTCACCATGTGCCGGCGACGAGGTAGCCCTCATCCTCCATGACCTGGAGCTCAGCGTCGTCCATGATGCTTGGGACCCAGAGGCCCCGCATCTTCCTTTCGTCCGCTGCCGATGTACCCGTCGCCGCCGCTCCGGAGCCAGATGCAGATGTCATCGCTCTTGGAGGAGATGAAGGAATGGTGGAGGTTGGGATTTTCTCGTAGCGTGTAGACGAGAATGGGTGCAGAGAGATCGAGGAGTACGAGGAGGCAATAAGTGAAATGGTGGAGAGATGAATTTGGGGGAGAAGGTTTTTCCTCCCTCTTTTATTTGCCTCTGCACCAAGATTCTTGCTTCAATCGCGTGATTTGCGCCACGCGTATAGGAGACAGGGAGGTGGCTTCCTCGCGACTCCTCCGCCCCCTCGATTCTGACGTGAGCATTGAAATAGTGCACTGTTCCGTAGGGAACGGACCCACCAACGTTCGTGTTGACGGGTGATACGTCGGAAATGTATCTATAATTTTTGATGTCCCATGCTTGTTTACTATCAACTTTGCAATGTTTTGTCTACACTTTGAGGTATTTTTATACACTTTATAGAACTAACCTACTGACAAGATGCCACAATGCCAGTTGTGTGTTTTCTGATGTTTTTGGTCTCAGAAAGCTAAAAAATGAATATTCTCGGAATTGGATGGAACAAAAGCCAAAGTTCATATTTTTCCCTGAACGATACGGAAAATCGAGGACGAGACGGAGGAGGACACCAGGGTGGCCACACCCTAGGTGGGCGTGGGGCCACCCTGGCCACGCCCATAGGGAGTGTGGGCCCCCTGGACCTCCATCGACCTTGCCTCCTTCGCCTATAAGAAGCCTCTGACCCAAAAACCCTAAATAACCGACCAAAAAGCCACGAAAAGTTCCGCAGCGCCGCCGCCACCGAAGGGGAGATTCGGGGGACAGAAAGTCTCTGTTCCGGCACCCTGCTAGGACAGGGAAGTGCCCCCGGAGCCATCTCCATCGATCTCCACCACCATCTCCATCGCCTTTGCTGATTCCCATGATGAGGAGGGAGTAGTTCTTCCTCGAGGCTAAGGGCTCTACCGGTAGCTATATGTTCATCTCTCTCCCTATGCATGATCTTGTTGTGGTCATGACCTTTGTAATCAAGTAGATCTACCTTGCTACTCAAGTGCTTCAATAGATCTCTTCTGTCCCCATGTGTGTGAAAGTGACAGCGTGCATGCCATGGTGGCACTTAGG
The DNA here is from genome assembly GCA_916181665.1 of Avena sativa. NCBI lineage: Eukaryota > Viridiplantae > Streptophyta > Magnoliopsida > Poales > Poaceae > Avena > Avena sativa. The sequence continues at coordinate 310,864,293 of OV702295.1, read as the reverse complement.
CTAGAGTCTACATAAATAATCATCGTGCTTTAATAGATCTATGCTTTTCCCCACGTGTGTGAAAGTGACAGCGTGCACGCCGCGTGTGGCACTTAAGCTAGACTACATATATATTTGTCATGAGTTATATTTGGAGTTGGATGTCTTTATGAAATTGTGGTGTTTGTTGGAACCGTCTAGCGCTCAAGGTGATAGTGTGGGGTTATCTAGATGGGGAAGGCAGACTTTGAGGTATGCTTTTGTAGGCCTACCGTGGATTAGAGTGTCCAACCGGAGAGTAGTTCAAGGTAGTATCATTAAGAGAATATATTTATATGAGAGAGTGTTCATTAGTGAAAGTATGATCCCTAGTCCTTGTTTCTAAACATTGAAACACCGTTCACATCTAGATCTGTTGCATGTTTGCTTGGTTTCTTCTTTATTTCAGTTAGCCTTTAGTTTCTCCCACGTCAACAACTAGTCACAAGCTATTTTCTGGCACCGTTACCACTTGTATTTCACTATCTCTTCGCCGAACTAGTGCACCTATACACCTGACAAGTGTATTAGGTGTGTTGGGGAAACAAGAGACTTCTTGTATCTTGATTGCAGGGTCGCTTGAGAGGGATACCTTTGACCACTTCCTCTCTGAGTTTGATAAACCTTGGGTAATCCACTTAAGGGAAACTTGTTATTGTTCTACAAACCTCTGCACTTGGAGGCCCAACAACTGTCTACAAGAATAGAAGTGCGTAGACATCAAGCTATTTTCTTGTGATGTTGCCAGGGAGGTAAGGTAAAAGGTACTCACATCCTCCGGTGTGAGTGCTCGAAGTTCTTTCCTTTAGATTCTGCAGTTTTTCTTTTTGTTTCTTGTTTTCACTAGTTAGGCTTAATGGAAAACAACAACAAAATTAGAGAGCTTTATAGTATTTATCTTGAGTTGGGACATGAAGTGTTTGAAGATAAAATTAAAAAACCTATGGAACTTTATTTGCATGCTAATAGTAATGTTATTAGTATGAATTCTTTGAAATTATTGCTAATGCTATGGAAAAGTCTAAGCTTGGGGAAGCTAGTTTTTATGGAAATGATCTTTTTAGTTCCCCAGCATTGGAAGGTAGCTATTGTATTGCTTATGATGATACCAAACCTCCAATATATGATGATTACAATGATGAGTATGATATTTTCAGTCCACCTACTATCGAGGAGAAAATTGATTGTGATTACAACATGCCTCCTATATTTGATGATTATGGTGATGAGAATAATAATGATAGCTATTTTGTTGAATTTGCTCCCACTACAATTAATAAGAATGACTATGCTTATGTGGAGAGCAATAATTATTATATGCATGTGGCTCATGATAAGAATGTTTTATGTGATAGTTATATCGTTAACTTTATTCATGTTGCTACTGAAAGTTATTATGATAGAGGTAAACATGGTCTTATGTATCTCAACAATATTAAGTTTCCCCTCTTTATGTTCAAAAATCTTGAATTTGCACTTGTTTTGCTTTCCTATGCAAGTTGCTTTGTGCTTGCATGACTTGTTTCTTTACAAGATTCCTATGCATAGGAAGTGGGTTAGACTTAAATGTGTTTTGAATTTGCTTCTTGATGCTCTCTTTTACTTCAATTCATATTTCTTATGAGAGCATCTTCTCAAACTATCAAGCCTAACTTAAAGGCGTTAAAGAAAAGTACTTGTTGGAAGATAACCCAAGAGTTTTATTGAGTCTTGGAAGTTATTACTTTAGTAATGACCTATCCTTATCCTTTTTGTTTGCTTTTTGTGCCAAGAATAACCTCTAATGAGAGGGAGGTAAGATTTGGGGAGTTGCTGTCCCAAAACAGATTTTTGTGCTCCACCGTAAAAATTACTCAGGAGTCTATGTAAGTAGGATTGAGCTGATATTTTACGAATAAATTCCCCAGTATGTTAGATAACTTTAGTTAGTTCAACACTTTTTGAGTTGAGCAACAGATGGTCTTCGAAAAAATCGGTTTATACCCGCTGGTCTGTTTTGACAGATTTCTGCCATTATTTGCATTTGCTTCTTAATGATTTCTTTTTGGGTTCGTTTTGGAAATTGAGCTTTTTGAGGGAATTGCTACAGTATCTTGTGTTTTTAGTGAAAGTTTTGCTGTTCCAAAGCTAAACCCAAAGGTATATTATCTTTTGAATACACTAATGTTTCTAATGAAGATTGTGTGAAGTTTTGTATGAAGGAAAATTTTCAGGTGTAGTGAAAGAATGATGTAATGAGATGAAGAATGGACAAAAGCTCAAGCTTGGGGATGCCACCCTATGTCACGCCATTAAACATTCAATAGGTACTAGCGTCAAAGCTTGGGGATGCCCAAGGCATCCCCTTCTTCATCAATAAAAATCTCAGGTCTTTCTAGACACTTCGTTTTTATTATTTCATGCATTGTTGTGTTGTTCTTGGAGCGTCTTTGTTTTTTCTTTAGTTTTATTTTGCTTGGTTTACTTGAATAAGTTGGTTTGATCACAGCACACTTCTTTTTTAGAGAGACACGCTCTGTTTTCATTGTCTAGAACACTCTAGTTTTCATTCTTATTGTCTTGTGAGTGTTCTCTTTTGCTAGCACTGTGTTTAGCCTTAGTTTTCTTGTGCTTTCATATTAGAACTTGTTAGTTCTTCTTTGTGGATTTGTGAGACAATCTCACTGATCTTTATTGATTATTATATTTGTGAGTTTTTCAAATAAGTTGATTGGTGTTGGAAAAGAGTAGAAAGTTTCATGCTTATGGTGGTACAAAAGGAAGCTTGTTTTGACTGTGTCTTAGACTTTATCATGTCATGCTAGATGTTGTTTTGTCCTTATGCTTACTGATTATTGTTGTAGCATGACTTGATCCAAACAATTAGGATTGCTTAATGTGCCTTGAAAGAATTATGCGTTGTTTTAGCATACAAAGGCATAATATTGTGGTATTCTCCTTTGATGCTTTATTTGGGTTGACTTGGCACATGCTCACACCATGTTATGACTATGAACCAGTCACCTTAGACTCTATGATCATTTAGTTTTTACTTGTGGTACCACTTTATGCTTTGATTAGTAATGTTTTGTCGCTTTGCATGATTATGTCCATTATTGCTCTCTTAGTTGGTCGCTCCCTGTCTTTTGCTAGCCTCCACTTGTATTGAGTAAGCTCTACTCATGCATCCAAATCCCAAGAAACCAAGTTATTCCAAAGTGTCCACTATAAATTCCTATGCATGGTGTGGTACACCATTCCAAGTATATTCTTGGTTTCATCTATCTTCCAATTAAAAATTATTTTGTTATGTGAAAACTATGTTGTATATGCTTGCACTTATACGTTGGGAATTAGCAGTACCATGTTGTCATGGGGGACGCTTTCAACATTGCACTTGTACTTTGTACACAGTTGATATTATGCTCTTTTGTCTATGGATGTCATCGGTGCGAAATAAAAGGGGAGCTTGTAAGTCCATGGAGTTATGTATGTGTTTTAGAGAAACGTCTGGGCCGCTAGCCTAAGCCATGCCTAATCATGGTGGAAACTTGCAGCATCACCATAATGACATCTATGAAGCTTTCTTCTTATAAAAAAAGAGACATATTGAGAAAAGAGGAAAGAGAGAAAAAACACCATTTTCCCATGGTAAATAATAAGATTGCTGAGATGCTCATTGTCTGCTTGCCTTGTCATTTTGATTATGGGATAGCTCCTATATCATGTGCAAGGGGTACCCCGTTGGCGGTTCTCTATGATACACATGTACTTACTATGACAAGAACTTACAGGTGACTAAATTTGAGTAGCATGAGGTGCGGCCCTCGTATTCAAGGGACATGAGATTGCCAACTTATACTTTTTCAAGCATATACTCCATAGTTCGTTCACTTTAACCTTAATCACTTCAAGATGATTATGATAGGGGCAATGAGGGCTGAAAGCTAACAAGTACCATAATTTTTGGAAGCTCTTTTTGAAACTTGAAATCCCTGCTTCCCTTTATGAAGGGCATTTCTTTCACTATAATATTGAGTCTTCACCTTATATCCTTAGACACCAGTTAAGAGAGCATAGTTGCCATTCTTAGTTCTATGTGCATTGTCCCAAAACTTATTGATTGATTCATATTGTTGATATTACTTGTTCTTGAACTATTTGTATCTAGTCACTCTTATGAACTTTGAAGGTGTCATATGCATCTATTTGCTACTCCATGAGGGACAATATGAATGCCACTATGCTATGTTTTCTGTATGTGAAACAAGCAAACATTTTTCAATGCATGTTATTCATGATCTTTGTTTGTAACCTTTCATGTTGCATGCATAGTTACTTTATCTTACTGTTAGAACTCCATCTTTCATGCTCATGTTTAGAGTACTTTGATCCTAGCTTTTAATGCTTGCAAATGGTTTGATCTTGATTTTGATGGTGCATGTCACCTCAAAAATTATTGTTTTTATCACTTACCTACTCGACGAAGAGCAGGAGTTAATCTTGGGGATGCTTGATAGATCGGAAACGTATCTATAATTTTTGATGTTCCATGCTTGTTTACTATCAACTTTGCTATGTTTTGTCTGCACTTTGAGGTATTTTTATACACTTTCTGGAACTAACCTACTGACAAGATGCCACAGTGTCAGTTGTCTGTTTTCTGATATTTTTGGTTTCAGAAAGCTAAAAAATGAATATTCTCGGAATTGGACGGGACGTCCAAAGTTCATATTTTCCCTGAACGATACGGAAAATCGAAGACGAGACGGAGGAGGACACCAGGGTGGCCACATCCTAGGTGGGTGCGGGGCCCACCCTGACCACGCCCATAGGGGGTGTGGGCCCCCTGGCCCTCCACCGACCTTGCCTCCTTCGCCTATAAGAAGCCTCTGACCCAAAAACCCTAAATAACCAACCAGAAAGCCACGAAAAGTTCCACAGTGCCACCGCCACCAAAGGGGAGATTCGGGGGACAGAAAGTCTCTGTTTTGGCACCCTGCCGGGATAGGGAATTTCCCCCAGAGCCATCTCCATCGATCTCCACCACCATCTCCATCGTCGTTGCTGATTCCCATGATGAGGAGGGAGTAGTTCTTCCTCAAGGCTAAGGGCTCTACCGGTATCTATGTGTTCATCTCTCTCCCTATGCATGATCTTGTTGTGGTCATGATCTTTGTAATCAAGTAGATCTACTTTGCTACTCAAGTGCTTCAATAGATCTCTGCTCTCCTCATGTGTGTGAAAGTGACAGCGTGCACGCCATGGTGGCACTTAGGCTAGAGTCTACATAAATACTCATCGTGCTTTAATAGATCTATGCTTTTCCCCACATGTGTGAAAGTGGTAGCGTGCACGCCGTGTGTGGCACTTAAGCTAGACTACATATATATTTGTCATGAGTCATATTTGGAGTTGGATGTCTTTATGAAATTGTGGTGTTTGTTGGAACCGTCTAGCGCTCAAGGTGACAGTGTGGGGTTATCTAGATGGGGAAGGCAAACTTTGAGGTATGCTTTTGTAGGCCTACCATGGATTAGAGTGTCCAATCGGAGAGTAGTTTAGGATAGTATCATTAAGAGAAGATATTTATATGAGAGAGTGTTCACTAGTGAAAGTATGATCCCTAGTCCTTGTTTCTAAACATTGAAACACCATTCACATCTAGATCTGTTGCATGTTTGCTTGCTTTTTTCTTTATTTCAGTTTGCCTTTAGTTTCTCCCACATCAATGACTAGTCAGAAGCTCTTTTCTGGCACCGTTACCACTTGTATTTCACTATCTCTTCACCGAACTAGTGCACCTATACACCTGACAAGTGTATTAGGTGTGTTGGGGACACAAGAGACTTCTTGTATCTTGATTGCAGGGTTGCTTGAGAGGGATACCTTTGACCACTTCCTCCCTGAGTTCGATAAACCTTGGGTAATCCACTTAAGGGAAACTTGTTGCTGTTCTACAAACCTCTGCACTTGGAGGCCCAACAACTATCTACAAGAATAGAAGTGCGTAGACATCAATGGGACTACTGCCAGTGATAGGACCTGGTCTGAAAAGTTGTTAGACAGCACGCCGCTGTTTAAAATCCGGCTCATATTTCAAACTGAGCAAAGGAAAAGACTAAGGTCAGAGTCGAACATATATGAATCAAATGATTCAGAATCCTACACTAATGAAAGAAGTTTTAGGGAACCCTTCAAGATTCTCAAGACGAATAAACCATCAAGCTAGATGATTTATCCGACTTTGGATCTTGGAGACTTCCGGGGGATACTATTGGGGATATACTTTCCGGGTATACCCACATGACTCACTGACCAGGGTGGCCCACTAACGGGTTAGAGCTTTTCTTCACGGGCGGCCCAGTCAGAGAAAGAGGAGGAGCCACTTCCGGCTACGACAAGGCCCAGAAGAGTTACCGACTTAGGCATGTAGTATTACTTGTAGTCCAAGCTGTATCTAGTTACCGACTCTATAATGTAGCCGGATAGGTCTCTCCTATAACCCTAGGTCCTGGTGACTATAAACCAGCCCTATGGGAGCCTTTAGGGAAACAACTACAATTACAACTCGCACAAGCGAACCTCTCTTATAATCCGATGTAACATCCGGCTCTCGCCGATATATTACTGGGTTGCTAGCAGGAGTAGGATCCGATCACCGCTGTCAGATCTGAACCTGGGTAACTTGTGTTCACCATTTCCGGAACATTCGACGTCTCACACCCCATCTTATCAACACCGTCAGGACCCCCTATGGCGTACTTGTTGACAATCCGATGATAGCAGGAACTATATGGCCGGAAAAGTTCTCACGCCGTATAGTTGGTCGTTTAACCTTCTGTATGCATCAATTGCTTCGGGTTTTCTTCTGGTGTTATTAATATTTCCCAAATAAGCAATTTACGTAGTTTTTGGCTCCTTTTCACTCCAATATAACTGGTCCAAGAATTGTGTCCATCGGATCCATCATCTGTCCTGATCCTGGTGAAAATAAACATAAAAGGTGCATGCGAACGCTATAAAATACCAAGATCCTATAACTACAATTCAAAATAATGATTTAAAACATGATGCAAATATGCACTCATCAATTATCCATACCATGCATGTGGTAGTTCGATATGAACTGAACATATGCACCAGGAAGAGAGTTCAGAATTATGTCTGTAGTAAACTCTTCGCTAATGGGGTAGCCAAGCCTTTCCAGAGACTGGACGTAACCAACCATCTTGATCACATGCGGACTCGGTGGATCACCATCCTTAAGCTTGCAACTTAGCAAAGCCTAAGAGACTTGATACCTCCCGGTCTTTTCCTGATCCTGGAACATACTTTTGAGGCTTTCGGTCATATCATAGGCATCAACATTCTCGAACAATGGCTGCAAGTACGGTTCCATGTGAGCAAGCATAAGACAGTTAATTTCCGTGGACTCATCTCGAATCTGACGGTAAGAATTGGTGGCAGTGAAAGTCGCGTTCTCATTCGGCTCATCTGGAAGTGGGTTGTCTAGGACATGGTGCTTCTTTTCTTGTTTGAGAACAATTATCAGATTTTGATACCAGTTAGTAAAATTAGTGTCATTCAGCTTATCTTTCTCAAGAATAGTTCTCAATGCAAAACCGGATATCTGAGGGTTACTGCTACTTGGTGCCATGATCTACAACAGAAAAAAATGCAAAACACTTAAGACATGTATTCATTAAAGAGCAAACATATTAAACATTTTAACACTTATGCTCCCACTAGAACCAACACCTCTATAATGGTTACTTAGTGATTCAGGATCCTACATAAGCAAGTTGGCTAGTGAGCTTTAGCATCACCACTAGCCACCAAGTGATCTAGGTAGACAACTCCTTGTTAATCGCATATCATACGACTCCTATTGGTCGGGTGGCATCACATGCCCCGGCTCCCTACCGACCCTTTTCCGAGTCCCACAACCGTTGTGATAGACCCGTCTAGCTTACCGAATGTTTCCGTTGTAAGAGTCTGACTCGAACCCACCTAGTCTGAAAGAATTGGTAGCACCCCCCTTTTATGAGCCCACTACCAAAAATGTCCTACTTGTGATGGCGCAAACATTGGCGGGAAAACCGACTAGACCTTCTTTGAGGGGTTAAATTTTACCGACTATCTAATAGAGGTAAAACCAGAGATATATCAATAACACAAAATAAGCAATTATAATGTGAAATAGTATGGCTTTCTTCATGGTGATATCCATCTCCACAAGGCATGTAATCCGACTCGTGCAACTCTTGTCACTTGTCGTCTTACTCCATGTCGTCGACTTGTACATCGAATTGCATGCCATCTGGGTTCTCCAAATAGCTACACTAGCTTAGTAAAGTGAATTACATAGAGAATCCGACAGGCAAGTCGTTATACAATAATATGATAGCACCTAGGCTCCAGTCGGCTGACAAAACCATGATTCACAAAACCATGATTCACAGATCACGTATGGATTACACATATACATCACATGCATATGAACTATACCATTGACAACTTCCTACAAAAATAATTTATGTATAGATACGATATCTATCGGCATTGAGAAACTTGTAACGACATCTATTGCTCTATGATAGGGCGAAGCCGGTGGTCCTACTATCCGGATAGAGGGCGGGGGTCGAAGGGGCAGTTCCCCTCGCTGGTGCGGGCAGCGCCTGATATTTTTTACGAAAACATAGGTCTCATCTACATTTCGGACATGGATTCCGACCATTTTTCTGGTTCAATCAAACTCTTTTGATCTTCGATCACTGCTTCTCGATTTACATGTCATAGTCTATCCCGATGGTAGAAACCGACTGGTAGGGGTATGTCGTTTCACGACCTCGGAAGTATGATCACAGAAATAAAATCTTCCATTCCCCAAGTACAATTGATCCAATCAACCTCGTACAAAACCTATCTATCTCATAAATCGACTACCAAAACAGCAAATAGATCCAATCTATAGCCTACCGCATATCACATATGCACGATCTCAAACCTAAAACCAGAAGCTTTTGCTCTGATATCACTGTTGGGCCATGTAGAGATAAAACAAAACTTTTTCTCTAACGTGGTGATCCCAACATCTAGCTAAGGTGATAAGCCACGAGAATTACCACTAGACGCGCAGTTGCGGAATTGCTGAAGCGCGTCAGTTGAATGTAGTGCAGTCCTCATGATCCGATCCGGTCACGATTGTCGTGGTGCCGATCATAGAGCATCGTTGCCGGTATCCACACGTGCAAGGAAGAGCGTCGGCGGTGAACTGCTAGGTTTTTATGGTGATAGGACTGAACTGGAGCTAGGGTTTCCAACGCGTGGAATGACCTAATCGCAGCATCACTCTAGGTATGTGTGCCCCAGTATATATAGAGAGTGAAAGTGGGATTCACTCACTCGTGGCCCATTCACTAAATCCCATATTAGTCATTGTGAGTCTGACTCACTAACTCAGTCCAAATCCGGTTCAGGTCTAACCCAAATGGATTTCTGGTTTAGATCCAATCTGAATTTTCTCCCGCTCTTAAGTGTGTGACCCAGCAGGCTCATGGAAACTTGGACACTATTGGAGTCCGACTCACGATCGATCAATCAGTAGTGGATCCTAGCAGAATGTGCCGACTCCCAAGTACCAAAGAGTCATGATGACATGCCTTTCCATTGTGACATGTGTCTGAGTCCCTTTTTCCTCACGATATACCTTGTTAGTCTATAGGTGAATAATCTTCATCCCTTAAATAGTCCAACTCTCTTCTCGATCCGAGATAAGTGATTCATCTGACTAAATCTTAGTCAATTGTCTCGATTAACACTTAACAGATTCGTGCATGGCCATGCTTTCTGAATCATATCATCCGAGAGGACCCAGATAATATCTCTCCAAGTGGAGGGGAAAATCCCATCTTGGTTATTCACATCATGCAGCTTGATTCTCAGTCGACCCGAACTCTGCATTTATAACTTCCTTGTGACGGAACAGCGTTCGACACAACCTAAGTCGGTGATCCTCAACTCGGATTGTGCACCAACCTCAGGTCAAAGGATTACATTGATTGAGACATACAAATGACGAATTGTTCATTGTATCTCAATATGGGTCAATCCGAATTGCTAAATTCTTTAGTTGAATCTGTGTAAGTCAGAATAGCATCACCATGCCCATGGCAAGTGGAATCGAGTCATCTGCCGACTTTCACATTAGTCTAAGTTGTGTGTCCAGCACAACCTCAATGACCAGGGATATTTAGTATGAACAACGTGAATATATAGTTTCACAACCGAATCACATATTCAATGATATACACCAGATGTTCATGCAAGGACAACTTAATAACTTTATCGAAATACACCAGGAATTACATGACACATGATTGCCTCTATGGCATATTCCCAACAATCAAGAGGGGACAGATGGGGGAACTCCATGCCCCATGCGCACAGCCCCATGGGGGCTTACCCCTCCCCCTATAAAAGGATGGGTGGAGCTCCTCTCCTCTCACTCATCCATCTCCTCTCATATGCCCTTTGGTTGGCATCTTCCTCCCCTTGCTAGATTGTCCATTGTCACGAGCACGGTACTTAGGTGAAGCCTTGTTTAAGATCTTCCTCACCACCACCACTACCATGTCGTAGTGTTGCTAGAGTTCCTGAGGATCCCCTACTTTCGCTGCCTAACTAGAGTAAGGGATAGAATTCGTCGGCACACCGAACGTGTAACCGATTACGGAGGCGCTGCCCATTTGTGGCATTGATCGTCTGCACGTCCTTGAGGAAGGTCATGTAAATCTACAACAACCATGTTTGTTTGAGTTATCCTACTTACGGTCTTTAAGGGTGAGTCCTTCTGAAACTGTTACAAGTGTCGCCTAGATTCGATCTTGGCAGTTACAATCACAGGAAAAAATTGTTTTCTATGCAACGAACCCCTTCAAGATCAGCCTCCATAGAATAGAGCATGCCACTCTGGACACGGGCGTTATCTTCCACCTTCGTCTGATAACTTTTTACCATCTTGGGAGGCGGAGTCACCAGGTTGGTCACCTAGATCGTTTTCTAGTACATAGGAGAGCTTCTGGGAACGAGGAGAATCCTTAAATTGTGGGACCGGGCGAGGAAGTTGGACCCATCAGTTTTAAGCTTTTATTTCTCAAGGAAAGGGCCTAGGTTGAAGGTAGGGAGATACATCTATAGTTGGGATTTGCAAAGTCGTTAATATTATGTTCATAATACGATTTTGGCTATGGTGTTCTCGACGTTGTTGATGTAGCCGAAGCATAGCTGATATCAAGGTCGAGAAGTATTCAAGAATCCATCACCACAACTGACATGGTTATACCCTACGGGTACGTGACTTCAGCATACCTGGTCCAGCCCAAGGAAGGCCTACAGCAGACATACGCTGGCCCATGAAGATTTTTGGGTGGCCAAGGCCCATGACGCCTTCGGATCCTTGGAGAGCAAGACTAGCATAGATAGGAAATTCAAAGGGGTAAAACCCTAGAACCTGTAACCGACTAGGACTATGCCCGGGACCTGCCTAAGTCTATATAAAGGCCAGGAGGGCACGTCCTAGATTTCTTGACTCATACTCTTGCATACGCACCTCACGCCAGATCGAATCTGCGCACCCCTTTAACCTTCGGTTCCGCCATAATCAAGAGCAGACAAGCAGGAGTAGGGTTTTCCCTCTGGGGGCCTGAACCTGGGTAAATCTCGTGTCCCCTGGTTGCTTGTCTGTTAACCGTTCCATGATCTCCAGCATCCCCATCTTCTCCAAAACCCAAGTCCATAACAGTGGGCATTGATGAGATCAAACCTCGTCAATTGGCGCCGTCTGTGGGAAAAGGGGCTGCTGATTGTGCGATCGTGACGGTCCCGACCCGATCGATCTACAACTCTGCGGCGACGGAGAATCACCTCCTCTTCGGCCCTTTCGACTTCACCGCCCACTCGCCAGCCACCGTGAAGGACTTCGAGCCCGTAGGCGACGGACTCGAAATCTTGTTCGGGAGCTTCTGCTTCCAGGTGGGGCAAACTGGCACCCTCCGCCTTCCTGAGCGGGTTCCCCTACCATCAATCAGGCCAGCCTCATGGGCTCCACACCCTGTGCTACGCACATCACCATCGACAGATGAGTCCTACGACAGCAACAGCTGCAACTCCGATCTGTGCGATCCACCTTCGGATGAAGGGACCTACGGTTCCGGATCCAAAAGCTGCGGCAGCAGGGGACCAATCTACGAGCGCTACCAATGCACTGCAGTCATCCAGGAACAAAAAACGCCTAACCCGCCGCCCAACCCGAACCCCAACCCGCAGGACAGAAACGGCGGAAACGGCGGGAACAGGAGAAGCCAGTCCCCCCCCCCCCACCCAACGGGGAAAACAACGGCCACCTCATCCAACTTAGCAAAGAAGGATGGGTCCAGGCACGCCGTGCCGTAGCAGGCGACATAGTCCTGCCTGTAGACTCCTCACGCGAACTACTCATGGCATACCACTACCTCCTCATCGAGGAGCACAAGAAGCAAGTCAAGATGCAGGAGACACTCGACAAACGCAAGCAAGCAGCCTCTGAGTCTAGCGCGCGACGAGTTGCGCTCTCCGCCATGGCACCCGGCTCAAGCACAAACGGAAACCAGGGAAACAAGCACCGCTCACGGGTGGAGAACATGGATCTCAGGGAGCGTCGTGATGTGACCCGAACTCTCCACACATCGTTCATGGATATGGATGCCGACGGCAACATCATCCCGAAGACACCACAAGCCGCGATCATGGCAGCCACTGCGTATCTCGCGGCCCACCCACCTCCGGAGGGGGACCCGAAAAGAGCCATGCATAAGTCCGCACTCACTGGACTCGGGCTTGTCGGAGCTGCGCTCCACGAAGACGCTCCTGCGGAGCCGAAGAAGAAAGCTCCAGCCAGGCGCGATCGGAGCCCCACCCCTTCATCCGAAGAGGAAGAGGAACACGACCTTCCTCGAAGGAAGAAGAGCTCGCTCCACCATAAACGTGACTACGACGCCAGAGACGCGCTTACACAGCGCAAAATCAACAAAGCGCGAGCAAAACGTGCATGCTCGTCTGAATCCGAGATGGACGAAGACGAAGGAGAACTCTGTGGAGCCCGATGCTTCAGCAGATCTGTTCGGAGAACACAGATGCCACGCAATTTCAAGCTTCCTTCGGATACTCCGAAGTTCAACGGCACGCAAGATCCAAAATCCTGGCTCAGCGACCATCTGTCATCCGTCAAGCTGCACGGCGGTAACAAAGAAACCGCCATGCAATGCCTTCAACTGCAGCTGACAGGCGCGGCACGGGTCTGGCTCAACAGCCTATCATCAGGATCCATCCGAAGCTGGGAGGAGCTCGCTTACAGCTTCATCCGCAATTTCAAAGGCACTAGCAAGAGGCCCGCCTCAATCGAAGAGTTGCGAGCCTGCACTCAGAGAACGGGCTAATCTATTCGCTCGTACATACTACGCTGGTCTACCACCAAGAACTCCGCAGCACACATCTCCGAAGAGAGGGCCATCGACGCCTTCAGGGACGGCGTTAAACGCCAAGATTTCAAGGAGGAACTTGGGCGCGTCAAGCCCAAAACACTCGACCACCTCATGGACATCGCCAACAGGTGGGCCGACAGCGAAGATTGCATTCACCGAGCACAATCGGATGAAGAGGACGACTATGGCCGAAGACGGGAACTCCGAAGCAAGAGGAGATCATGCGTCTACGAGGACCGTGATGGACCCGACATGGTCGCGGCCGGCTACGCCGACCGCCGCAACGACAACAGCCGCAACAGCGGAGGATACCGCGGAGGAAACTTCCGCGACAGCGAACGCCCAGCACAGTCATGGCAACGCCGCGACCGCGACAACGGACCCTCAGCATTCGACAAACTTTCGGGTCCATGCACCATCCACTTCTACATCAACAAACAGGATGGCAAAAAGAAAGCCAGCCACATGCTCAAGGACTGCCGCGAGTTCCAGAAACTCAGCGAAAGCATGGTGCAGATGAGGCAACAAGCCCCAATCCCTGCGTTCGGAAACGCACCTGCGCCAGGTGAAATAGCACACGGAGCTCCTCCACCGCCGCCTATTGGAGGCCCAAACCAACCAGTCGCACCAGCGCAGAACAACGCCGGGAACGGGTACCCCCCACCAAAAGGAGCACTAAATATGATCCAAAAGGGACGCCCCACGAATAGGGTGCAGAAGAAAATCACCCGACAAATCAACTTGGCTGTGGCAACTCTGCCTGCAATCCCTGAGTACCTCAGCGGATCAGAGTCCTGCATCACATTCACTCGCGCGGATCACCCTTGCCAGATCCCTCGCCCAGGTCATGCTGCCCTGGTGCTGGAGGCGCAGATCAGAGGCTTCAAGATGAGTCGCGTCTTCGTGGACGGCGGCGGCGGCATCAATCTAATGTTCGCAAGCACTCTAGCAGCAATGCGGATCCCGCAATGCAGCCTGGAACAGTCAGACACAACGTTCCACGGCATCGTTCCAGGGAAGGGCATATTCCCCCTGGGCAAAATAGGGCTCGACGTCATCTTCGGGAAGCCGGACAACTTTCGGCAGGAGCGACTCGAATTTGAAGTGGTGGACTGGCCGTCACAATACCACGCCATCCTTGGGCGTGTAGCATTCACAAGGTTCCTGGCTGTCCCACACTATGCATACCTACTACTCAAGATGCCAGGACCAAGGGGCGTCATCACAGTCCATGGGAGCTTCACCCGATCGGACCAATGCGACAGGGATTTCAACAAAATCTCCCAGTCTTTCGGCATGCAAGACGAACTCGTAAGGCTCCGTGAGGTGACGGACAATGGGGTACCCCCAGTCACAAGGCAGAACGCACCTGACATGTCCTTCGACTCCACCGTCAACACAAAGAAAGTGCAGGTCCATCCAACGGATGCCTCCAAGACGGCCCTGATCGCCAACGACCTCGGCCCCTCATAGGAAGACGTGCTCGTCGAATTCCTCCGTGAGCGCTGGGAAATCTTCGCCTGGTGTCATGCGGACATGCTAGGAGTTCCCAGGGAATTCGCCGAGCACGCACTCAATGTCTTTCCAGACACCAAGCCAGTCAAGCAGTCCATCCGGAGACTGTCGGAGCCCCGAGCTGAAGCTATCGGCAAGGAAATCAATAGACTACTCGCTGCAGACTTCATCAGGGAAATCAAGGAAAGCGAGTGGCTTGCAAATACAGTGATGGTCCCAAAGAAGGACACGGACATCCTGCGGATGTGCGTGGATTTCACGTCACTTAACAAGCATTGCCCAAAGGACCATTTCCCTCTTCCTCGGATCGACCAGATCATCGATTCGACTACAGGTTGCGAGAAACTCTCCTTCCTCGATGCCTACTCAGGCTATAACCAGATTCGACTCAAGGTCGAAGATCAGGAGAAAACGGCGTTCATCACGCCGTTCGGAGTATTCTGTTACAACACAATGCCCTTCGGGCTAAAGAACGTAGGTGCCACGTACCAGCGATGCATGCAGGCCTGCCTCAAGGACCAGATTGGCCGCAACGTCCAAGTCTATGTTGACGACATAGTGATAAAAACCAAAGAGGCAAGGACACTTATCGACGATCTCCGTGAGACGTTCGACAACCTTGATCGCTACAGGATAAAGCTCAACCCCGAAAAATGCGCCTTCGGCGTCCCATCGGGTCAGCTGCTTGGGTACTTCATCTCTCAACGAGGGATCGAGGCGAACCCGAAGAAAATCAGAGCCATCATGACGATGTAGAAGCCGAAAAACCTCAAAGGCGTCCAGCAGCTCGCAGGACGAGTAGCGGCGCTAAGCAGATTCATCAGCCGCATGGGCGAGAAGGCCCTACCATTCTACCAGCTGCTGCGCAAAGCAGATAAATTCGAGTGGACGCCAGAAACCAACGACGCATTCGAAAGCCTCAAGCGGCTTCTCTCCACCTCGCCCGTATTGGTCACGCCAAAGGAGCGCGAGCCTCTGCTGTTGTACATATCAGCCACACATCAGGTGGTCAGCACCGTACTAGTGGTCGAACGACCCGAAGAGGGCAAGACCCACGGGGTCCAGCGCCCAATCTACTACCTTAGCGAGGTACTCACACCAACAAAACAGAGGTACCCCCACTACCAGAAACTCGCCTACGGCATGTTCATGACGGCTCGGCGGCTGAGCCATTACTTCCAGGAGCACCAGGTAATGGTCGTCAACGAGGCACCCCTGAACAGCATCCTGAATAATCCAGAGGCCACAGGACGCGTGGCCCTGTGGGGCATCGAACTGTCACCCTTGGACATCGTCTACGAAAAGCGACTCGCAATCAAATCTCAAATCCTTCCGGACTTCCTGGTATATTGGATGGAGCTGCAGCTGCCAGACACCCCAGACATGTCGCAGTCATGGACGATGCACTTCGACGGCTCCAAGCATGAAGCTGGAGCAGGAGCAGGGGTCATACTAACCTCCCCGCAAGGCGACAAGATGAAGTACGTCCTTCGGATGAAATTCTGAGCCTCCAACAATGAGGCCGAATACGAAGCCCTCATCCATGGCATGAGGATGGCAAAGATATGCGGCGCAACGCACCTAGTCATCTACGGTGACTCCAACCTCGTCTTCCAGCAGACGATGAACGAGTGCGACGCACACGCCGAAAACATGATCGCGTACCGCGCGCTCTACAACGCACTCGAAGGAGAATTTGACGGCTGCGAGCTTCGGCACGTTGGAAGAGAAAGCAACGAGGAAGCCGACAGACTCGCCAACATCGGCTCCACTTGCGCAAAGGTGCCACTAGGTGTGTTCCTCGAACATATCTGCGTGCCATCCATCAAGCGGAAATTCCCCAAGGGATCACCCGAAGAAGCAGAACACTCGGGGGCTACGCTGCCCGAACGACACGAAGGACCAGAAAAACTGGACACAGAGGTAGCCATGGTCAACCTAATGCAGGTCATGGCAGTCGAAGAAACTTGGACGCGACCATACCTCCAGTTCTTAATAAACGGAGAACTGCCTGACAGCTCGACAGATGCCCGGCGCATATCTCGCCGGTCAAAAGCCTTCACCACCATCAATGGCGAGCTGTATAAGCGCAGTATAACAGGTGTACTACAAAGGTGCGTCACCATCGGTGACGGGAAAGCCATCCTCCAAGACATCCACGAGGGAATCTGCGGCCATCACACAGGCAGCCGCTCCCTTGTCGCCAAAGCTCTACGAGCAGGATTCTACTGGCCAACGGCCATGAGCGACACAAAGGACATCGTCCGAAGATGCAACGGATGCCAATGGTTCGCCGACAAACCGCACGCACCTGGGTCCGAGCTCAGACCCATACCCATAGCCTGGCCTTTTGCTCAATGGGGCCTCGACATGATCGGCAAACTGCCAAAGTCCTCGAAAGGGGGACACATTTACCTCCTGGTCGCAGTCGACAAGTTCACCAAGTGGATCGAGGCCATGCCGGTTACCAACCAGAAAGGCAAAACTGCCGTCAAGTTCTTTGAATCCATTGTCTACAGGTTCGGCGTACCGCATAGCATCATCACCGACAATGGATCGAACTTTATCTCCAAGGAATTCCAGGACTTCTGCGAAGGCCTCGGGATCAACATCACGTACGCCTCAGTGGCCCACCTGCAAACGAACGGGCAAGTGGAAAAGGCCAACGGCCTAATCGGCGTCGGCATCAAGAAGCGCCTAATGAGCCCACTCGAAAGAAAAGCAGGAGCCCGGACGAAAGAGCTACCATCCGTCCTATGGAGCTTGCGGACCACGCCAAACAGCTCCACAGGCTACACACCGTTCTTCATGGTGCACGGAGCTGAAGCCGTACTGCCAGCCGAAGTACGCCACCAGGCCCCTCGGGTCGTCGCATACAGTGAAGCTGAATCCACGGCTGCACTCAAAGACGCCGTCGATACACTCGACGAAGCAAGAGACATAGCAGCAGCTCGATCAGCGGTGTACCAGCAGAGTCTCCGCAACTACCACAGCCGCCGGCTGCGCCCAAGGTCCTTCGTCGAAGGAGACCTCGTCTTGCGACTCAAGCAAGAGCGACCGACGAAATTTGAGTCACCATGGGAAGGACCCTACGTCATCACCGAAGTCATCCCAGGTGGCGCCTACCGCCTCAAGAACGTGGAGTCTGGAGTCGCATACTCCAACCCATGGAACATCTCGCACCTGCGACGATTCTATCCCTAGCTACCTACCCCCTTTACTTTCAATAAGGCTTTCAGCCAAGGCTATTCAGCCGAACAATGTACTTCCTCCATTATGATATAAATAAAGCAAAGTGTCTCGCCCCAAACTTCAGTTCGCAATTTTGCAACTTTACTTTACGCTACAAATGCACTCGGGGGCTCCCTCCACCTCACGATTTCATCGACTGAGGATCGAGCGTGTACGCCTGAGTAGCTGACAACGTCAGGCAAACAAAAAGGACACGTACTCAATCAAAGCACTGCGTGCTCACAACAAACAAACCTTTACAACAAAGGGCACAACACGCCCAGCCGAAATATACAAATTTTACATCTATCTCTTTTTTCAGGTACTACCTATTCTGAAGAATAACCTGAGCACGCTGCTCAAACAAATCTACGACCTGTTCGGCATACTGCCTTACAGCTGCGTAATATGGACGCATGTCCCACTCATCACCATCCGGCCGAGGAGGTGGCCCAGCAGCCACAGCAGCCAAATCAACATCAGGCCGGTGCAGCCTCACAAGAGATAAAGCAGCCTTCACTCCTGCGACGAGCTGTTGCCGCACCAACTCCTTGACATTGCTCACATTCCGAAATTTCGACAGAAGACCAGCAAGGCTCGTCGGTACGGCATCCAAAGGAAACATGACGTGCAGCACCGAGGCAAGCGACGTCTGCACTTGGCGAAGCACTCGCGAAACCTGGTGCACACGATCCTGCACCGTCGCCAGAGCCATGGCACGGTCACGATCCATCCAGAAGAAGTCACCGGCCTCCATGTCCTGTTGAGTCAAACAATTGACCCGAACAGCGACACGCTCCTTATCTTCCCTTGGAGCAAGGTTCGCACCTGCGACAATTGCACAGAAAAAGAGCAGTCCACGGAGGAAGTTGTGGACTGGAAAAGAAAACCCACGAATAACGAAGGCGAGAAACATAACCCGATACCCAGCTGGGGGACGGGGGATTACCTTGTTGCCGGGGAGTCTGACGGCCTCCCTATCTTGTGAGATCAGACCCCGCTCGCGAAGCTTGCGGAGATCGCTCTCCCGCGTCTCTGATCGCCGCCAGCCACCGTCGGTGATGCGGGTAGCGGCGGCGCCTTTCTTTCCTCCGGCGGCGCTGGTCCCAACTGCAGATGACGATTCCTTTGGTTTCCCCATCACGCTGCGGCGGCGCCGGCGGTGAAAGCGCAGAAGGGAAGATGGAAATGTGGAAGGAAATCCCAGCGCGCAGCAAGAATCGCTAGAGCTCAAGGAGGCAGTGAAAACAAGAACTGATGCGGTGAAAACAAACCGCGGATTTCCCCAATGATTATAACAACAAAGACGACGCACGACAGCCGTCCATCCAGAAGACCTAACGCCAACGGCAAATCTGACCATACACGTGTCAGCATCACAACGAACCGTCGTTACCACGCCGTCCACTACGCGCGGAAATCGAGGAGACGCCATAATTATCTCCACGACGCGCGTGACTGGTCAATTCAAAGTCAGCAAGTGGGACCCACGTTCGTCCAGTCAAGTCATCTCTGGCGTAGCAGACGCTTGAGGTCATTGATCGTCAGCACTGATGTCATCAAAAGCTATACTAGCACCAACTACAATTCTTCGGCTCCACAGATAAGAGTACTCACTCGAATCTTCGTTTCGACTAAATACTCGGGGGCTACTCCTATCAGGAGCGCTGGTCGCGCACCCGAAAGACGAATAAAGACAAAGTATTTCTTCGAGTCCTACGTCGAATCTACGACTCCACTACGGACTCGGGGGCTACTCCCATAGGGAGGATGGATTTATGCATCCGAATTTTTTTGTGTCCTACGGACTTAGCAACTGAACAAATGTTTGAACTAAAGTCTCCGCTCGAGTCTACGACTCGAACAGACACTCGGGGGCTACTCCCATAGGGAGCGCTGGTCGCGCACCCTATGAAATCTTCGACTGCGATCTTTCGGATCAGCACGCAAAAACTTTTCGGCAGCTCTGCCCCAACAAAACGCTGAGTGAGCAACGATCTCCTTGGCCACCCGAAGCACCTCCGTGGTGACAAATGTTTGGATGCTGCGTCTGCGACGCAAAGATAAGACCTGCAGATATCATCTAATGGCCTGGCAACGCACACGACTGCGCTCTGCTAGTATAAATCCGTGCCAACAGGCGTGATGAAAAATTCCGACGGACGCGTTGGGTACATCAATTAAAATCACTGGAATTCCACTCCTGTAAGTCCTTCACGGCCTGAGTCGAATTACGCCAGCATATGTTCCGGGTTCGAGTTAAGGGACTCGAACCTGAAGAAGATCGTGTTGTTTCGTCCTAAGACAGTTAACTGATCCGTCGGGTGAGTCAGGCACACGTATCAACAATCCCTACACACATATGCTGTTATTACATAGTTGCACCCGAAGGATTGAAGAGTCCTCAGCCGAATCTACGATTTGACTGATCACTCGGGGGCTACTGACATGGTTATACCCTACGGGTACGTGACTTCAGCATACCTGGTCTAGCCCAAGGAAGGCCCACAGTAGACATACGCTGGCCCATGAAGATTTTCGGGTGGCCAAGACCCATGACGCCTTCGGATCCTTGGAGAGCAAGACTAGCATAGATAGGAAATTCAAAGGGGTAAAACCCTAGAACCTGTAACCGACTAGGACTATGCCCGGGACCTGCCTAAGTCTATATAAAGGCCAGGAGGGCACGTCCTAGATTTCTCGACTCATACTCTCGCATACGCACCTCACGCCAGATCGAATATGCGCACCCCTGTAACCTTCGGTTCCGCCGTAATCAAGAGCAGACAAGCAGGAGTAGGGTTTTCCCTCCGGGGGCCTGAACTTGGGTAAATCTCGTGTCCCCTGGTTGCTTGTATGTTAACCGTTCCACGATCTCCAGCATCCCCATCTTCTCCAAAACCCAAGTCCATAACAATGGGCATTGATGAGTCAAACCTCGTCAACAACTGGTGGTGCCTCCGTAGTACTACACATGTCTGGTGTAGAGACTTTTCATGGGCTCTGGTCCAGCAAAGCAGCAGAAGAAGATCCGGACCGGCTCTAATTGCACGACAGTGTGCGTATGATGGAGAAAGCTCTACCTCGTAGAGCACGTTTCAAACTAGGGGAACACGCACGAGAGGGAGAGAGGGAGAGAGAGAGGAGAAGGCGGATGCAATTGGGATGAGATTTGGAGGAGGGACCTCCCATCTATATATAGGGGAAAAGGGATCACTCCCTCCCTTCAAGTCCCGGGGTGGGACTAAACAAAGGGAGGAGGAAGGGTTGCCCGTCGGCATTGGGTGGGCCCCTCCCCGCGTGCGCCTTGGCCTAGGGTTGGCTGGTGGTTGGGAGGTCCCACACCCCGCGTGCCTCCTTGCCCACATGGGCCCTTCCCTCTAGGAGGGCCCATTAGGTGGGATTTGCTCCATTAAATTAATTAAATATATTTATTATTTAATTCATTTAATTAATAATAAATATATATTAATTTATCGATTACACTTCGAAACGCCTTTCGAACCCCTCTAAACATCTTCTGTTTATCCCCAGGACGATTTCGGATCTCTCTCTCTCTCTTATATTTCGATCACGGATCAACCCTAAGTGTCTCTACCCTTTAGAGTGACACCTTTATGGTTAGGGAATGCCTAGACATGATCGAGACTCTCTCCGATCAATGACCAATAGCGGTGTATGTAAACTCATGATGGCCCCCATGCATTCAACGAATAACTTTGATCGCTTGAACCTTAAACATTGAGTCTCATTCGCCTTGTTCTAGGATACCTAATTTGTCCAAGATCTGATCTATGGTATTAATATACCTAGTTCGATCTTGTTACCTACAAATAGATTTACTTATTCCCGTGACATTACATCCTTGTGACCTAATCACATGCTTGAAAGCTTATTGATGTAATCTCACCGAGTGGGCCTAGAGTATCTATCCAGTCACTCGGATAGGAAAATCTCAATCCAGATGCATATGCCTCAACATATTCCTTTGAAATACCCAATATACATCTTTATGATCATCCTATTACGGTGTGACGGTTGATGCAATCAAAGCAGCCGCGGGTGACAATGATTAAATATTATCTCACAGTCAAAGGAGTGAGTTACTATGTTTTACTAGATATTGTAATGTTGAACTCTGTGAGTGGATCACATTGCAATAATACGATTGGGTCTGTCTCTATCACATAATTCATCCAATGAAGTGATCTCGTTGTCAGCTGACATAGATGTCCATAATCGGGAAACCTCGATCATCGGCTGCCCAACTAGCTAGTCTTCTAAAGGATAATAGGGACCCGGTTTGTTTATATACCACACGTGTATTAGTGTTTCCTCTTAATATAATTATAGAATGGTACAAAACTATTATAAACATATGAGATATATCAATAAAAACAATTTTAGTATAGGCCTCTAGGGCATATCTCCTTCAATTACGGCAGCAGTAACAGTTAAACATTATAATAAGATGGTGAAGCATCTTCCAGAGCATGACAAGCGCATGCAACAAGTTTTATAATAATTGGTCTAGTATGTGTGTCTTCTATCAGAGGGCTTCAGCGGAGGCGTAGATATTGATTTAGGCAGCGGAGGGTCCTATCCACAAGAGTTATGCTTGGGATACTTGTCCTGGTACATGGCAGCCGGTACACAACAACAAAATGATGGATTTAACATGTTAAATCCAGACTAAGTATGTTTGAATATACTCGTAATACACCAATAAAATGACATGCAAGGAATATCTAAATGGTATGGCATAAGTTCTGAAATTTAAGTGCGGGTCCAAGCTTAACGGTTGGACTTAACTTACCTTCTTACCTTTGTTGAGAATATCATAGTCGAAACAAGTGTTCTCATTTCCCGTATACAAGATCACATGGTGGAAATGTGTATTCTCGTCCCCACACAATATCAACAACATGACTAGGCCCACTAGCTTCTAGCTATATAGGTTGGGTAATAACTTTACCATGCTTAAACTTTAGTGATTAAATATCCATACTCGACACGACTAAACTCAAAAGTGTGACTAGATCCAAACATGTTCAAAACCTTGGGAGAAGGGTAGACTAGTCTTAAAGCAACTGCAGCGGCTGCTAATTCCATCCAACCAAGTGCTCTCCATTTGGCCATCTCTCTCGGTCGCACACATCGAGCCGTACAAAATCAAGATACACTTACATGACCATTCACGGTACAGAGGCACTCTTTCTAGCCACCGACCTATCCTACAGATTTAATCCTATGCCTAAGTTATTCCAGCATGCCCTCCTGTGCACTGAGGGATGCCTAGCTCTGGAACCTTCATAAGATTTAGCCCAGATCGTGCAAAGAAATATCCGACAAAATCTTGCCACGAGGGGTTGCATCTAAAGAGTCTCGTATAGCTTACATAGGTTAAGGTTCACTCACAGGAACAGCGATGGTAAAAGCGGGGACGGTTTGGGAAGTGGCACCAAGTAACTCAATCAAGTCGATAGAAGTGATTATGTCCTTAGTCAAGATTAATACAACTTCGGTTTTATATGCAATATGACAAGTCACAAAATAATATATGACTGAGTAAAAGCTAACAGTTCTATATAGAGAAATAAAATCAACTACTCATCAAGATTATTCAACTAGGCATTTGAACCTAGACGCAAGAGTCCTAGTTCTTTAGCCAACTAATACTGTAGAAAGTAAACGAACCTGGATGCAAGCATCCTAGTTATCTATCTATAATAATATTGAAAGTAAACGAAACCCGGACACAAAGCATCCTACTTTACTATCCATAATACTGCAGAAAGTAATGCTGAAAGTAAACGAACCGACACAAAGCATCCTAGTTCCCTATCCATAATACTGCAGAAAGTAAATGGACCCGGACGTAAAGCATCCTAGTTCCCTGTACATAATATTGCAGAAAGTAAAGCTATATCAACGAAGTATTTATCCATCTAGAAAGTTGGTGCATATAAAAATTTAAAAGTTCAAATCAGCATGAGTGCAATTAAGAAGAAAAGGTGGGGTTGCTGGGATCCAATTGAGATGGGGTTTGCATTGTTGAAAAGAGTGACAAAAGGTATACAACATTGGTGTTCACGGGTTTGCCAAAAGGCATACAACATTGGTGTATGATGTTAGTAGTGTCCTACGGCATCTACTTTGGGCATTGGTAAATTGTAGAAAAATAGTTTTCATAGCTTTTATATTAAAAAGGGGTTTTGGGCAGAAAAATCACTAGGGTTTTAGAGAGGGTTGGTACATAGTACCTAGCAAAAAAAATTGCACATTTGGGCTATATATGCCCTAGTGATCATCCCCAATTTTTTGGGGAGTTTTCTGAAGCATGTAGAGGGTACTCCTTTTGGAAATCTAGGTTTAATAGATTTTCTCTTATTGAGAAAATGAAAAAGGGATAGGTGGATTTATTTTGTGAAAATAATCATGGGTCAAAATAACAAGCATGTTGACAAGTTCAAAGATCAATATCAAATTTCCAAGGTGGCCATGGCTTTGAGAACTTGAGAATAGGCAAGAGCAAATGGAAAATTTTCTGACAAAGCCAAAATATTTTAGGGTTTGAGAAAATTCAAGAAGCGAAAAAATTGAGATGTTACACGCATGCGGCCGCTCCCGCATTGATCTTCGCCCATAGACAAGCGAGGGCTCAAAAAAAAACATCTGAAGCACCCAAGACGAATTCCTCGCGGCACATGCTGACGACACCCTTGTCACCGCGCGTGGGACTTGCGCATACAGCGACCGGTGGCTGATAAACGGCGCGACAATCACGTTAATCAATGCCACAGCGTTCCAAAGATCCGGACTTCGTAGTCCTAGAAGGTCCTGCAGCTCGCCATGGCCCACCGGGGCAAAAACTTCGTCGCCAAAACATGAAGGGGAGGTGGCGATTCGTCCATTTATATATATATATATATATATATATATATATATATATATATATATATATATATATATAAAGGCGTGTGGGGTTTGTGGCATGTCCTTGCTATGGGTACTGTTCATGATTGTATGAACGGTAATACGGGTATGAATAGTGTGTGGGCCTTTTCGGCTATTCATCTCCGATCCGGTGGCGCGTGTTCGAACGCGTGTATTATTTCTTTTAATTTTGTTTAATCGTGTGTCACGTCACGTAGATGTAATTTTTTGGCTCTTGTCTTAACTGATATTTTATTTACGTTCATCTTTTCTAATTATTGGCTCAAATTTTCTGGCACACTTTTTCCATCGATTCGATCCGGCGGCCGCGTTCGGACGTGTACTATTCATCGTCTAACTTTGTGCAAACGCGTGCCACGTTACATAGATGCAATACAACTTTTTGGCAAAAAAATTCTTGCCGGTGCGTATACTATTTATCGTCTAATTTTGCCCTATCGTGTGCCACGTCACATAGACGCAATACAACTTTTTGACTAAAATTTTCTTGCCCTAATCTTCGTCTTAAATTTTCTAGAACACCATTTCTAGCCCTAATTTTTCTACTTAATTTTTGGAGACAACTTCTCGGCTTCACTTTTGTAGCGGTAGTTATTCGATAATATTTTTTATTACTTTTGTTGTTATTCAATAATATTTTTTCTAATTATTAGGCTTAAATTTTCTGACACACCTTTTTCGTCTATTTGATCCGGCGCCGCGTTCACGCGTGTATTATTTATCGTCTAATTTTGTCCAAATGTGTGCCACGTCACATAGCCGCAACACAACTTTTCGGCAAAAAATTTCTTGCCCGCGCGTGTACTATTTATCGTCTAATTTTGCCCAATTGCGTATCACGTCACATAGATGCAACACAACTTTTTGGCTGAAATTTTCTTGCCCTGATTGATATTTTTTTACGTTCATCTTTTCTAACTATTCGTCTTAAATTTTCTAGAACATCTTTTCCGGCCCTAATTTTTCTACTTAATTTTTTGAGACAACTTCTCGGCTTCAATTTTCTAGCAGTAGTTATTCAATAATATTTTTTATTCCATTTTTTGTTATTCAAAGGTAATTTTTCAAAGTAACTTTGGTAGTTAACCCATGGTAACTTCTCACCGGTATAACTGTATACCCTTATATTTCTTTTAGGGTTATTTCATATTTTTTAGCGGAGGTGTTTCTTTTAGGTTATTTTAAACTTTTTAGCAATAATTTTTCCTCGCACTTTCCCATTTGTAATTTCCATACGAGTAGTTAGCTTCAGTACTTTTCTAAGAGTGAATAATTTTTAGCTATAATTAACAAGCAATAATTCAATTTTATTATACTTTTTCATTCTTCCACACTAATTGTATCATCCTTTACCTTTTTTATTTGCAAATAGTACTATTGTTTTTTACTTCCGCAACTTCGGATAACAATAATACACTGCATAAGACGTACCTCTCCAACAATAATTTTAACCGACTAATTTATAACATTGCCCCTCACGGACGCCGGATAGAATGGGCGGAAAAATTGTGTTGCGTCTTTACATTATATTTTCTAACTGTTCGGCTTAAATTTTTTGACCACCTTTTCTGTCCGTTCTATCCGGCGGCCCGCATCCGCGCGTGTATCACATCACGTAGACGCTATACAACTTATCTATTGAATTTTTTTACCCTAACCCATATTTTTTAATCGTTTATCTTCTCTAACTATTTGGTTTAGATTTTCTAGCCCACCTTTATTGGTTGGATTTTTTCTACTTAATTTACACAATGTCTCGGCTTCATTTTTGAGCTGTAGTTATCCTACGTCTATGATACTATTTTTTGACTTTATTTCTTGATTATTCGAAGGTAATTTTCCGACAATAGTTTCTAGGCATAATTTTTCATCGGTAATTAACTAACGGTAACTTTACGACAGCGCGTGACTATCTATTCTTACTTCGATAGCAGCATTTATTTTAGGGTTATTTCATTCTGTCACACTTTTCCATATGTGATTCTCACACGGTAATTATTCTTTAATTTTCTACGAGTGAGCAAATTTTTTGGCCATATTCATAATTGGCAATTCAATTTTGTTATACTTTTTATTCGTCGACACTAATCGCACCATCTGCCGCCTTTTTTATCTAGAAATAGTGCTACCATTGTCTTTCGCCGTAACTTCAGACAACAATAATCTCTAGCAACAAGTTTAATGGATTAATTCATGGCATTGTCCCTCAGGGGCGCGGCGTCACACCCGCGCCACATTCCCTAATAGAGTTAAGGGCACGTCTCCCACACTTCTGCATGCATGCAACAAATGGACACATGGAATCGAAAATACGCTCTCCCATGCCTGACTCCACACAAGCAGTCGATTCTGCAGTTCCAATCGAGCTTAGCTCCCATCGAGCCTAGACAGGAGTTCTAATACGCTCTTAATTGGTGGATACGGAGGATCCACCTTAGATTTATTTTTATTTTTTTTCATCTAGGATTAGAACCATATACTTTGATAATAATAGAAACGGCTCATGGCAAAGAAAAGTTCAATTCAAAGGGAGAAGAAATGGCCGAAATTAGAACAGAAATGTCATTTGGTTCTATCAATCTTTAGTACTTCCCCGACCCATATTAATTAACTCACAACTGTTTAGATTTAATAAATCTAGACATTATTTAATATATAGGTTTATCCAAATTTTGATAAATCCAAGTCAATTAATATGGGTAGGAGGGAGTAGTAGAAAAAAAAGATAAAAGCAAAGTTTCTCCTTGAGAGTGGAAAACGAAAATATAATGCATTCCCTACCATGTAATAGTGCACCTACGACTTAAGTTGCTTTAAGGAACACCCGGACGGATATCTAGAGATGAGTTAGGAATCCAAACACCCAAATTATGGCCCATTGTAGCTGAGAAACGACTCAATGAGTAAGAAAACACGCCCCATCAGTTACATCCACCTCAGTCTGCTACAAAGAGCAACTCTCTTTCTTCCATCCCAAGCCAAATTCCATCCTTCACCTCTCTTTCGGTCCATTGTAACCACCAGCCCATCACTAATACCCTGCTCAATGTCTACCAAGACCTCACCACGCAGCTCCACAAAAAAAAATTTAAAAAAAAGGACCTCCCAGCGGACTTCCTCTAACATAAACCATGTTCTAGTGCTGCCATGATCTTCACAGGGCTCAAACCTACTACCGCTTGTCATATTCCTGCCTACTCCCTTTTCAAGAAGAGTACCACCCATCAATCGCAGTTACTAAGCTTCATAAACAAACATTTGGACCATATTTGCAGAAATTAGTATGAAAACTGCTGTTACAACGTCTAAAAACTAATGTTACTAAGACTAGTTGAATGCCCGTGCGTTGCTATGGTTTTTAGCGGCACATATGTTGTAGACGTAAGCATAAAATGCAGGTAAATATTTACATGCATATAAAAGACAACAATATAGATATCTGACGTGTGTGAGGCATATGTGAAACATTGACACATATATTTTTGTTGTCTAAGATGTAAAGAATATATGCCCTAGAGAATACTCGGTGTAAACTGGATGAATTAGTTCATTACCATTCCATGACAGCATATAAAAAAAAGAAAATAACCAGACAAACTCTTCATATCATTATCTTTAATATTGAGATAATAAGAAAATAAAATTCTTCTAAGTGAATAATCCGGTGCTAGGAGAATGGGGCGAAGTCAGACTGTCTAATGTAGAAATGGAGAGTTCTGTGACTTAATGTTCGGTTTATGGATCTCGGATTACTGGGTTTAAGTGGGCTAATGCAGTTGTTTATTGGGTAATAACTGGTTTGTGGTTGGATTGGAGTTTCGTGATAATACGGCCTCAGACAACAGCTCACGGGTATGTATAAATTCAGTGTCTGAAACATATTTTAAAATGTTAAAAAATATTCACATGTATTGAGCATTCTATGTTCGTAGATAAGTTTTCGGGGGGAAATATAACATTCTTTGTGTCGTGGTATTGCCGACGAGTACGCCATGGAGGGGTTCTCACGGTGCGTGTTTAGAGACGTGGGCTAAGGCGGACGGTTGACGGGTACGAGGTAACACAGCTTACCCAGGTTCAGATCCCACAACGGTGGCGGAATCCTACTCCTGCTATAAATCACTATAATGGCAATACGCCGAGTTACAGATATAGGTTCGCTGTGCGAGGTGTATGTAAAACGATACTAGGTTGTATGAGATTGTGCCCTAAAGGCTCCCATAGGCCCGACTTATATAGTCGCCAGGTCCTAGGGTTACAGGGAAAAGTTCTAGCCGGACAGGTTACAGAGTCCTACACCGTCTATTACTAGTCTTGTGTATCTTGTACTCCAAGGCTCCGGGTACGCT
This sequence comes from Avena sativa, assembly GCA_916181665.1. Taxonomy (NCBI): domain Eukaryota; kingdom Viridiplantae; phylum Streptophyta; class Magnoliopsida; order Poales; family Poaceae; genus Avena; species Avena sativa. Next base: position 310,834,721 of record OV702295.1, on the reverse strand, counting down.
GGTGACTCCACCGTAATCTTCCTTTATCCGCCATGGGCCTCCCTTCTGGATCCACCTAACTGGGCCGCCCAGCAGGCCACAGGCCATGCTACCGACTATTGGCCACCCGGGTTAGTCGGATAAGAGACATGCTATGAGGATACCCATATAGCATATCCCCAACAGTAGCCCCCGGAGAACTCCGAGATCTTGCGCCGTCTTGCCTCTTCTCATGGAATGCTCCGTCTAGGTGGATGTCGGCAAGTCGTCAAGCAACATCTTGTAGTCCTCCCAAAGAACCCTGCAAAGTTTTTCTCCGTCCTCTATTAGTAAGTCAAAGAAATGCTGAATCTTCCATCGTACGCTCCCGTTATCGGATTAAATCCATCCATGCCGGAATCTTCGATGGGACGGCTCATCTACCATGTCAGTTATGGCGACGTAGGCTGTAGGTCAGCGACGCCTCGTAACTCACACATGCAGAGAATGTAATCATATCCGATTTTCCCGCGCGAGCGATACGAACCGTTGGCGGCGGCGGTTGGAGACGTGGCGAAATTACCGCGCACGCTCATGAACACGTCGTCTACGCGGCAACCGTCCGATTAGCTGCACGAATCTTGACGCAGAGTAAGATAAATAGTAACCATGGGACACTTGCCACTTTTTTCACCCTATTCTCTCGCATCGTCGTCTTCTTCCTCCAGCCGCACGCCTCCTCGAGCTCTCCGCGGAAAACCTCGTGAAACCCTAGCCTCTCTCTACACCAGTCGCTTCCTTCCATTCCTTCCATTGCTAGCAGCAGCTCCTCCCCGTCGATGGCGGCGTCGAGCGAAGCCACGACGAAGCCACGGCGAAGCCGGTGAGCTCCATCGCCGTGCCCCCAGAGGGCCTGGTCATCCCCGCGTCAGCAGTGATTGAAACCACCGGCGGCGACCACAATCTGGCGGCGCTGGAGCCCCTGGAAGAGGAGCCAGACTCGCACAAAGGCGACTAGCGCGGCTCGGACATCACCGGCCGCGACATCCAAGAGATGGTCGATGAGGGTTACCTCCCCGCGACGGAGGGGCTTGCCTGGCGGGCGGCGCCGGCCGGCGAGGTGACCCCTTCTCCCCAAGCCGGAGAGAAAGTGTACCTCAAGGCGCAATTGGTACGCGGCGTTTCTCTGCCCATCTCTCACTTCTTTCTGTCCGTCTTGAATCACTTCAAGGTCCAACCCCATAACCTCTCCCCCAATAGTATCTTAGTGCTTAGCAACTTCGCGGCACTTTGTGAGGGTTACCTAGGGATTAGGCCTAGGTTAGACTTGTTTGTATACTTCTTCACCGTCAAACGTGAAGCCGGACACAGTAGAGAGGAGCTTAGGAACCGCGGCACCATAAGCTTCAAGATCCGTCCTGGCCGGCGGTTCCCCGACATCGTCGGCCACGAGTCGTGTAAAAACTGGCAGCGGACGTACTTCTACGGCCCCGAAATTCCTTTGGCGGGCCGATAAGTAACGTACCCGGACTTCGTGGATGGAGCCGCCGCTGAAGTCTCCACATGGCAGTCCCATGCCTCCCTTCCCTCCGACCTCGACGCTTCTCGCGCAATAAGGCGGATCGAGTGGTTCGTAGAGACGGGTCTAACCGGCTTGGACCTAGCCATGTGCTGGTTCATCAGGCGGATCCAATCTCTGAAGCACCGCATGAAGCTTATGCACGAGTACACTGACGACCGAAGGGATACCCTCCGGATCTCCGAGGACAACTTCTCGAGCGACTCCGTCAAGTTCCGCCTTAAGGACATCGTCAAGGTGAAGGATAAGAAGCGTGGCTTCACCCTCACCTACGACATGTTCGTAGACGGCAAGTGCCCAAAGGTAGATATTTATTTTCCGTGTATGACATTGCTCCAATTTTTCCGTCTTGCCAATACCATCTTGCCTAACACGATGATTTCTCACTTAACAGCTTAGCGATCTAGAGGAGGGCAACCTGGCTGCCCAAATCTACGATCCCAAGATGAAGGAAGTCACGGTCGTGTCCGACGATGATGCCCCGTTGGCGCGAAAGCGGAAGAGCTCCACCTCTGACGCTGCCGACGGAGGTAAGAAGAAGAAGACGGAGGGTGGAGCCTCCAAAAAGAGTACTGCCACCCTGGAGACGGAAAAGAAGAAAGCCACCGGGATGTTTGCCAAAGCGCCCCCCCCCCTAGTGTAAGCCTCTCGTTCTCCGACATTGTCTTATTTTATCTGTCTTATTCCTGTACTTATGCATTTTGCACGTTTCAGGAAGAAAGCCACAACCAGCCTCAAGAAGTCCTCCAAGACTCTTGGGGCTTCTAGAAATATCAAAGATATGCTGCATCGCGACTCCTCCCCTGCTACTCCTGTCGTCAAGCCCTTCTCTGCTCCGACAAGCTCCCCAGTCCAGGAGGCACCAGGCCCTTCCGCCATGGAAGTGGACTCTGTCGCCTCTACCGAACTAGCTGTTGTCGGCGAGCAGGCGACGCAGGAGAGTGCTGCTCTTCAAATGGCTGAAGCTCCGGCTAAGGATGCCATCGGTAGCGGCAAGGCGGTGGTGGGAGCTGGTACTTCTGCCGAAGGCGGCGCCTCTGCTCCCCAGAAACCCTTCGAGTTCCCGAAGATTGTTTACCCGGCGCTTATGCCGAGTAACACAACTATGGTTCCTGGAGGAGTGTCGTCATCTCCGACGTGCGGTCTTGAGGAGCTACTCCGACAAGCAGACATCTTGCAAGGAAACAGCATTGCCTTTGGCAAGCTGCTGGCCGAGAGCGCTACAAGCCTCAAGATCATCGCACTTGTAAGTTTTACTTTACCTTTTGCATTTCGTATGAGTACCCCACTATAGCCCCCGAGGATGTAGACGGAAAACCATAGGTTTTGCATCTATATGCTCTAAGGGTGACTAAGTTAGAAAAAACTCTCACTATAGCCCCCAAGCATTTAGATGGAATGAATTATTCCGACTAGATGCTTTAAGAGTAGCACAAGCAGTGTTCATGATTTTCAATGTTGTAGCCCCCAAGGCTCTAGTTGTAACTGAATTTAGCTCCGACTAGATGCTTTAAAGAAAAGCTAAGCATTTTCTGAGTTAAAAACTTTATACTGTAGCCCCCAAGCCTCTAGTTGAGAACTCAATTAGCTCCGACTAGATGCTTAAAGAAAAGCAAAGTATATTGCTAAGTTAAAAACTCTCGCTGTAGCCCCCGAGCATCTAGGTGGAAAATTTCCGACTAGAAGCTCCAAGCAGACTAAACAACGACTTGACTTTGTATTTGTTTCCACAGAACGAGAATGCTCGGAGGGGCATGGACAATGACAAGTACCAGAAGATGCGCGCAGACCTTGAAGCTGAAAAGGGTAAAACCGCCATCTTGAAGGAACAGATCATCAAAAATAAGAGTCTATTTTCTTATTACGCATTTTTGTCTTATTTTTGTGCCCACAATCTCCGAGTACTCACTCTGCACTGTGTTTTCTCCGACTTGCAGAGCATGTCGCCAAGGCCAAGGATATTGTCGAGCAGTTCAAGCACATCCAGCAGCTAGACAGCGAGAACAAAATCCTTAAGAAGGAGAGAGAAGAAATGCTGAAGATGCACGAGGATTTCATGAAAGCCCTGCAGGACTCCGCCTCCGCGGAGATCAATCGCTTGAAGGAGGAGCTTGCGATCCTAAAGGATCAGAAGCAAGCTGCCGATGAGCAAAACCTTCTCCATAGCGAGGCGTTTAAGCTCCTCCAACAAGAGAAGGAATCCTTGGCGGACATCGTCTGGCAGGCCAAGGCCAGCATCTTCAGTAAGTGTCCTCCACCTTGTAGTTTTGTAGTCTGGATACTTAGAATTTATTGAACTCATGCAATTCTTGTCGGAATTTTCAGCTCCTATGGGTTTAACCCGCTCGCCTCCTTCGGACAAGGAATGCATGATTCTTTCCGGCAACTTCATCCACACCGCCATCACCCAATCCAAGGAGATTGCCAAGCCCCTCCAGATTTATATCAAGGCCTCGGACTCCGTGGTGAAGTACTCGGAGATTCTGTGCCGAGCCCCCGAGCGTGTCGCAAGCTGGAAAGCTTCATGCGCATGGGCTGGCGCAAGGATGGCGCTGTCTATGGTGAAGGCACACTATGAAGATGCCGACATCGACACAGTGACCTCTGGCATCCCCGACGTAGATGATGACGGCAAGGAGATCGATCACGAAGCCATCCTGTCATCGCTCGCGGGGTATGATACCAGGGTTGCCGAGTTGGTAGATGTTGACGTCTTCGTGCCCAGGAACTTTCTCGACAATGCCAACACGGATTCCTCCGAGTCTCATCACAGCGCTGACGCTGAGGGTGATTCTCTGGCTGGTGATGATGCGGCCTCCAAGTCCCCTGCACCCAAAGAGTAAAAAACACTTTGTAATTTCTGTTTCACCTCTGGAGTGTGCGCGGGAAAAACTTTGCTGATGTAATCTTAAGGCGGAAAACAATGGTTATCGTATCCTGCTACTTAAGAATTAAGTTTCAGTATGTATATTTTTTAAGCAAGTGCTGGCTTATCCATTACTCTGGTTCTTATGCTTGACTTTTCGTGAGTCGGAAGACTCGTTGTCGGAACCATGCGCTTAGGTGATGATGCCCAATGTCACTGTCAATAACCTGAGCACAAAATCGCCGACAATAAGCGCTGAAATTCACTACTCCAGAATCCACATAAAAACAACAAAGAACGTGTAGACCAGAAAACTTAAGCTAACGCCCGTAGGCGGAATTTTCACAAGTGCGATCGCAAGACTTGTGCATAAAAGTTTTATATGATCCAAAAATAAACACTAAAGGAGGTAAAAGACTCAGCAAAATGAGTGAACCAAAAAAGCTTTATTTCATTGATCATATAAGAGGTACACAATTAGATAAAAATGTTAAATGTAGAAAGGACGTAGCTGTGCTATGTTCCATGGCCGATCAAGCTCCGGGTAGTCATCATCCAGGTCACGTCGCTTACGCTTATGATCCTCGTTGGGTCTATCCTTGAGTTCACGATTGTCGATAAGGTAGTAAGACCCATTGAGCAGCGCCTTGCTTATGATGAACGGTCCTTCCCATGGCAGGGATAATTTGTGTGACTTCTTCTGCTTAAGTTGGAGTACTAAATCCCACTCTTTAAACGAGCGATGCCGAACGCAGCGACTATGGCAGCTGTGTAGCTTCTGCTGGTAGATGGCGGATCTTTGGCATGCCAAAACACGCTCCTCCTCGAGAAGGTCCACATCTAGGCGTCTGGATTCTTCAGCGTCATCTTCGTTGTAGGCGGCAACTCTTGGTGCATCGTGGAGGATGTCGGAAGGTAGGATGGCTTCTGCTCCATATACCATGAAATAAGGGGTGTAGCCGGTGGATCTGTTGGGTGTAGTTCGTAAACTCCACAGCACAGATGGCAATTCTTCCGCCCAGGCTCCAGCTGCTCTATGTAGTGGTGCCTCAAGACGTGGCTTGATTCCCTGCAGAATTAATCCATTGGCTCGCTCAACTTGACCATTGAATTGTGGGTGTGCCACAGATGCAAGCTCAAGTCGGATGCCTTTGTCCCAGCAATAGGCCTCCACTTCCCCGAGTGACAAGTTGCTTCCGTTGTCGGTGATGATGCTATGTGGGAGACCAAATCTCACCACTAGATCCCGGACAAATCTGAGGGCAGTTGCCCCATCAAGCTTTCTAATGGGTTTAGCTTCTATCCATTTGGTGAATTTTTCAACTGCTACAAGCAGATGCATAAATCCACACGGTGCCATTTGTAACGGCCCCACCATGTCTAGCCCCCAGACTGAAAACGGCCAAGTTATTGGTATTGTTCGCAATTCTTCAGCAGGAACATGTGGTTGTCGGGCATAATACTGGCATCCTGTGCATGTCTCAACCAGCTTGTCGGCGTCCGCCTTCGCGGTCAGCCAGTAGAATCCTTGCCTGAAGGCTTTCGCGACCAACGATCGAGGAGCGGCTTGATGCTCGCAATCTCCGAGATGGATTTCGCGTAGGATTTCCATACCTTCTAGCTGGGAAACACACTTTAGGTATACACCAGTAGTGCTCCTCTTGTAGAGTTGCCCATTGATTATGGTATAACCCTTTGCTCGTCGTACTATTTGCCGTTGTTCGACTTCATCGTCTGGCAAAGTTCCGTGTTCGAGATATTCCATGAACGGTTTTGTCCAAGCCGGAGGGATCTTTGTCACCATGTTGACGAAAGAGTCAGCTATATCCGGGTTGTCGATGTCGGCGCCCTTCACGGATGGTGTGCGTATATGCTCTAGGAAAACCCCTAGCGGAATTTGCTTGCGCCCTGATCCAAGTTTAGACAGTAGATCAGCCGCCTCGTTTTGCTCCCTAGGCACATACTTGACTTCGTAGCCCAAGAAGCTCTTGGCTATCTCGTCCACTTCGTCGCGATATGCCGCCATCATAGGGTTCCGCGCATTCCAGGTGCCAGCCACCTGCTGGGCAACCAAGTCGGAATCTCCACAGCAAACTATGTGCTTGATGCCAATATCCTTGGCTACACGCAGTCCGTGAATGAGTGCTTCGTACTCCGCCATGTTGTTTGTAGCCTCGAAGTGGATCTGCAGAACGTAGTGTATCTTGTATCCTTTTGGTGACTGTAGTAGTACACCAGCCCCCGAGCCGTTGAGCATCTTTGATCCGTCAAAGTGCATCACCCAATACTCTGGTTCTGGCAGTGGAGTAGCATCTGGCATCTCCGTCCAATCTGCAATAAAATCCGCCAAACCTTGTGACTTGATAGTGTCGCGTCTCTTGTAGGTGATCTCGAAGGCGGCAAGTTCAATGCCCCACTTCGCGACCCTTCCTGTAGCGTCGCTGTTGTTGATAATGTCGGACAGTGGAGTCTTGCTCACTACTGTGATTGGGTGCTCCTGAAAGTAATGCCTCAGCTTCCGAGAAGCAAGGAATACTCCATAAGCTATCTTTTGGTAGTGCGGGTAACGCTGCTTGGACTCCGGCAAGACCTTGCTTACATAGTAAACTGGTCGTTGAACTCCGTGCTCGTAGCCTGGTTCCTTCCGCTCTACCACGATGACGATGCTAATAACCCGGTTGGTTGCCGCCATGTAAATTAACAGGGGCTCTCCAGGCTCGGGTGCTGCAAGGATGGGCGCTGAGGAAAGAATCTCCTGGAGCTGCTTCAATGCTGCATCTGCTTCGTCTGTCCATGTGAATTTGTCCGCCTTCTTCAGTAACTTGTACAGCGGCAGAGCCTTCTCTCCAAGTCGGCTGACGAACCTACTAACTGCTGCAACACAACCTGTTAGTCGTTGGATGTCCTTTAGGCATGTCGGACGGTTTATGTTTAAGATGGCCTTGATTTTCTCCGGGTTGACCTCGATTCCGCGCTAGGAAACGATGAAGCCCAACAGTTTGCCGGCTGGAACCCCGAAGACGCACTTCTTAGGGTTGAGCATCATGTTGTATTTCCAGAGATTATCAAAGGTTTGTTTTAAGTCGGAGATTAAGTCGTTTGACTTTTTAGACATCACCGCGATGTCGTCCACATAGGCGTGAACGTTCCGACCAATTTGGTCGTGAAGGCAACGTTGCATTGTCTGCTGGTAGGTAGCACCTGCGTTTTTCAGCCCAAAGGGCATTGTGACATAGCAAAACGTGTCGTATGGGGTAGTGAACGAAGTGGCCAATTGGTCCGACTTCCTCATCTTTATCTGGTGGTATCCTGAGTATGCATCGAGAAAACACAAAAGTTCCGAGCCAGCCGTCGAGTCAATGACTTGGTCAATGCGAGGCAAAGCAAACGAATCTTTGGGACACGCTTTGTTCAAGCCGGTGTAATCAACGAACATTCTTAATTCATTAGTTCCCTTTTTGGGGACAAGTACAGGATTGGCCACCCATCGGGTGTGAAGGACTTCTCGGATAAAACCAGCCTTAAGTAACCTAGCTATCTCTTTGCCAATGGCGCGTCTCTTCTCATCTCCGAAGCGTCGTAGAGGTTGTTTCACTGGTTTACATTTTGGATCTATGTTTAAGCTGTGCTCGGCAAGTTCCCTAGGTACACCTTTCATGTCGGCAGGTTGCCATGCAAAGATGTCCCTATTCTCACAGAGGAACTCGATGAGCGCGCTTTCCTATTTGGGATCCAGGTTCGTCCCAATGGCGACGGTCTTGGAGGCATCGCCTACCACAAGTTCCACCGGCTTGGTCTCGATGGCGGCCTTGAACGCAGGAGCGGAGTCAGAGATCTGCTTCTTCGACGCGGGCATCTCTGAGTCATTGACCTTGCTCTGGATCTCCTTGAATTCTTCGCTATAGAGGACAGCTTCTGCAACGGCTGCTTCATTGATCTCGCAGTCCCTTGCCTTGGTAAAGCTTCCAAATACGGTGATGACGCTGTTTGGTCCGGGTATCTTGAGTTTGTTGTAGAAGAAGCATGGCTTGGCCATGAACGTGTGGAATATGTCACGGCCGAATATGACGTGGTACACGCTCTTGAAGGGGACCACCTCAAAGGTCATACGCTCTTGGCGGTAATTATTAGCGTCGTCGAAGGCTACCTGAAGCGTAATGCACCCAAGGGACCGAGCCTCCCGACCAGGAACTACGCCATGGAACACGGTGTTGGTCCGCCTTAGGTTTGCCTCCGTCAAGTTCATCTTCTGCAGTGTATCCAGGTACATGATGTTGATGCTGCTTCCACTATCCACCATGCACTTGGTGAACTCCGTGCCGTCAATCAATGGGTTGATGACCACGGCGTACTGGTTCTCCGTGGGCACAAGGTCTGGGTGGTCCGTCCTGTCCCAAGTTATTGGAACCTCCGACCAGCGCAGGTATTGGGGGACTGGGGGAGAGTTGCCATCAGGATCCTTAGAGAGGTCTTCTGTTGTCGGACGGTGGGGGTGCCAAGGAAAGTGTGGTAGACTGGGGCCTTCTTTGCAAAGAGGTTCTTGCCCTTGTCGTCGCTCTTGGCGGCGTGCTTGGGGTCAACGTCCTCGTCCATGTCACTTGAATCCTTGGACTCCTCCTCTTTCTTCTTCCCCTTGCCCTTGCCTCGCGGTCTGTTCTTCCGACTTTGCTTATAGCCGGACTCCAGGTCTTCCTTGAGGTCGTTGACGAACTTGCAGTGTCGATTGGTATGGGTGGCCTTGCCGTTGGCGTCGAGGTGTACGAGGCACGTCATATCGCGGTACTCTTCGTAGGTTTGGGGAATGCGGAGCGGCGCCGAGTTGGTTTCTTCCTCGTTGCTGCCCGCGGCTTGCTCCCCTTCCTCAGCCACGTTGTCCGCCTTCTCCTCGTCCTGCAAAAGTCATTGCGACCATGTCGGTAGATTGCTTTTCTTCTGGAGCGGTTTTCCGCTTTGTACTGATGTTCCTCCGAGCTTGAGTTGGAACGGCCGTTGCCGGCAAAGAGCCACGAGCATCGTCGGCGGCAACTGCGAACTCACTAGCTAACTGAATCATCTGATTCAAGTCAAGCTGATGATTGTCCTACAAGCGCTTGAGCTTATGTCGGAGCAACGTGCCCCTTTCCAACCCATCGATGAAGGCGGCCATGGCGGTCTGGGCGTGCACTCCTGCACAGGAATTCTTCATATCCAGCCAGCGGGAGAGGTAGGCGCGAGATGTCTCGTCTTTCTCCTGCACGCACCGCTGTAGATCGCCCACAGTGCAGGGACGCTCTTTCTCCGTGGTCGGAGGATATGGGGATAGCATCCTTCCTGTTGCGCTCATCCCTCCGTCTTCGTTCTGATGAACCCGTCTGTGATCCGACATCCTGAGGAGATCTGTCCCTTGGAGGTTTGTACTGGCTAGATCGGCAGAGCGCTGGGTCAGACTCAAGCCTCTGAGAGGTGGCATTTTCCTGCTGCTTTACCGCCTTGGCCACTAGGTCATAGACCTGTTCTACTGCCTCAGGTGATCTATCCTGTTCCAGAAGGGTCTTGGCGACAGCGAGGTTAAGGGGTGGGGTGGGCATCACCTGCTTGCCTTCACTATCAATGTATGGCTTGGCCTGTGCCGGCTTCGAGGGAGCCCATCCTAGGTTGCGCCGTACACCAGGATCGTTGATGACGCGATCCGGAGCTTTCTTAGCCTTCTGCTGCTGTAGCAGAGTCTTGTACTCGGCCTCCATTGCTCTAGCTTTCTCTATGGATTTCTGCGTGTTGACCAGATCTCGATCTAGTTTAGCGCCTTGCTCCGTGATGGCTTGCGCCTCCTCCAGTAGCTGCTGGCGCTTCTCGTCAAGCTGAGTCACGTTCTGGATATGATCAACAGTTAGTGGCTCAACGAGGAGATTGCCGTACATCACTCTATCAGCTGGAGTAACATGGCCTGCTGCCGACGTGGATGCCGGGGGCGGCAAGTTTGCGGTGTTGTTATTGCTCGGACCGGTGCTGAGTTCCTGCGGCTGCTGCACTGGGTTAGGCGGAGGGGGCATGACTTTTGCGCGATCATCGCCAGCAGCAATAAGTGGCCCCTTCCCCTTATCCAGCGCCGTAGGCGGAGCTTGCCCGGGTTGGTCTTCATCCATCGCCGTCCCAATGGTGACGAACACCCCTCAGGACATGACGGTATTATTGGCTTGCTCGTCGCGCGAGTACTCCTCCTCCATCTCCTGCATAGCGGAGTCTAACTCTTCTGGACTGAAGTCTATCTCCTCTGAATCTGCACTGAAGTCAGCATAAAGCGCGTCAATGACAGAGTCGGAGGGTGCCAGGACTTCCTCGATGACGGGCGGTGGAGGTGCAACGGGCTCGATGATGACTGGAGGTGGTGGTGCTGCTGCGACGATGGCGGCTGGAGGCGGTGGTGGTGGCTGAATCGGAGGGGCTCCGTCAATGAGCGCAAGTGCTGTCTGAGCTGCCGCTTCGGCCTCCGCGTAGTTGTTGACGGTGTTCACCATGCCTTCGAAGGTAAGGCGTCCTGACGCCTGCTGCCGCCTTAGAGAATGTCGGAGAAGCGTGCCATGGTCCAGTCCTTCCACAAAGTGATAGACAGCATCATCATTGGGGTAGTTGGCCAGGTCGGCCCGTATACGGAGCCACCTGGCGAGGTAGTCGCGGGGGTTTTCGCCCTCTCTCTGAACGCAGCGCCCCAGATCGAAGATGGTAACCACGCCGACGAACTTAGATCTCTGTTGTCCATACGCACGGATAAAGCCGGCGGACTTGCAGTGATCTTCCACCTTTATATCCTGCACAGGGGCGGTTTGGGTGGGTCTTGAATTTTTCTGATCTTTGCCGGCAAACTCCGAGGAGAGATCCGACATTGATCCTTCCGCAAACGTATCCTGCCCGTAGGTGGTCCGTGCGGGTCTTGACGCTCCTCCGACATCCAGGAAACTAGTTCCCGAGTCGGTTTCGCCGATGAAGAGGTGAATGTCTCCGATAGGAACGATCGAACACCACGTAGGGTTCGTCTTCGCCGGGATCCAGAACTCGTCGGGGGGACGATCGGAACGTTGCCGGAGAAGAGAACGCGACCGATGGCTACGGTTTCGCCGATTCCCGCGAAGATCTTGGTCCTCGCCCGCTGAAGAGCCTGAAGCGCCTCTTGCCCCACGGTGGGCGCCAACTGTCGTGGTATTGCCGATGAGTACGCCATGGAGGGGTCCTCACAGTGCGTGTTTAGAGACGTGGGGTAAGGCGGACGGTTGACGGGTACGAGGTAACACAGCTTACCCAGGTTCAGATCCCACAACGGTGGCGGAATCCTACTCCTGCTATAAATCACTATAATAGCAATACGCCGAGTTACAGAGATAGGTTCGTTGTGCGAGGTGTATGTAAAACGATACTAGGTTGTATGAGATTGTGCCCTAAAGGCTCCCATAGGCCCGACTTATATAGTCGCCAGGTCCTAGGGTTACAGGGAAAAGTCCTAGCCGGACAGGTTACAGAGTCCTACACCGTCTATTACTAATCTTGTGTATCTTGTACTCCAAGGCTCCGGATACGCTGGTGACTCCACCGTAACCTTCCTTTATCCGGCATGGGCCTTCCTTCTGGATCTACCTAACTGGGTCGCCCAGCAGGCCACAGGCCATGCTACCGACTATGGGTCACCCGGGTTAGTCGGATAAGAGACATGCTACGAGGATACCCATATAGCATATCCCCAACACTTTGTGTCCTATGCAAAAATAACAAATTTTAATGCTTTAACGTGACATTTCACGGGCATTTATTTTGTATTCTTAAGCCAAGCCACAATTTTTTTTAATCCCCAAAACTTGTGTGTGGACCTTGTCCGGACACGTTTCAGATTTTTTTGACATTTTGTATTATGTTTTCTTTACATTTTGCAAAACAAGCACCACCTCCCTCGCACAACTCTTCTAATTAAAAGAAAGTCACTCCTCTTCGCCGTCCCACCGTGTCACCCTTCCCCTCTCACGCTCACACCTCACTCATGCTCATAGTTGCCAAGTTTCCGGAACGGTGGGAACGAGAAACGGGAAGGAGGGTCGAGAATCGCTAGGTGGACAAAACACGAAACAATAGGGGTATACATCTGTCGAGCGAACCGATCGGTAGCGGGGACGCGATCCGAGCTGTTTGGGTTCGACGTCCCCAGGACGATAGCTGGGACGAGAAAATATTTATGCTTGTTACCGGTGCGATCATGTTTATTCGATAGCCAGATAGATAGCTAGGTTGTACGAAGTTAGTCCACGCTGGATTTGTACGGGCCTTGGTTGCCATGCTGGCCCATGAGAGCAATGCATCGTAAACCTACATACTGGACGCTACCTCTGCTAGAGCGAGACCCTGCCGCCGTACCCTGGTGTCCCGGGTCGCGTTCCCGTCAGTGAATCGCATTGTACTGCTCCTCGTCCCCGAACCCCAATTCGGGACGACGATCCCGGGACAGGGAACGGTATACCGTTCCCCGTTTTCGGCTACTATGCTCATGCTATCTCGCTGCACGGCAGTCGGCAGCCACACCCTCGCCCCACGACCTCCTCTTCCACTTCAACGTAGCTAGCCTTGGAAGCCACAATCCCGGCAGATCAAGGCGCATGGCTACAACTTGGAACGCTGTCAAGCAGCGCACGGACAAGGCGGCAGACCACACACGTTGGAGCTTCAGTCGTGGCGGCTCTAAAGCACGGGAGTGATAACAGTTGATGATGGAGGTGGGGAGGCTGGCCTGCATAGACGAGTATTTTTCCCATGTACTAAATGTCACCCCCTCACTCTAGATTCCTTGCCGATTTAATATTTTTTCTTTTTGCGGCAGACGACGATGGTTCTTAAGAGAGGACAAGGAGACGAAGGCGACCGTGATCATGGCGACATTGTTTAGATCACCATGCAGTGATTGAGAATGATTGTATACCATGCGTTGTCGAAATAGGTGGTAATCCTTGAAACAAAAAGAAAAGTTCAGAACACATGGTGCTAGCTTCTTATGCTTCCTTATCTTTACTCAGAGCAGATTTACCTTATTCTGGAAGCTGATTTGGTTCCTCGATATTGTCGCGTGTCATGTTTGAATTCATCACAGTTTCACATTGTGACGGTGACACTCTAAATTGAATAGTTGTCTTGATATAGTCAAAGCCAACCATCATACCTAATGATTTTTTGTGGGTCTGATGTTTTACCTAAATGAATGCCTTCTAATAGTTTACAGTTAGCATGCCATGTGGTCACTCTAAAATGGTACTATTAAACGGATTTATACGGAGATTCTAAAACTAATTGCTAAAATTGTATGTTTTTTACCTTATTCGCAAGCTGTTTTGGTTGTTCAAAATAACCGGCATTGAGACCTGCAACCTTTTTTTGCTGGCGGGATATGCCCTGGTCTATTAGATATTATGCTTTCTTATCAGCAGGCAATCAAGCATACCAAGTTGTAACACTATTTTGGTGTCGTTCCCAATCTCCATCCGCATCTTTGTTGGTTAGGTCTTTAAGCAGGATACGCTCCCTCGATGTTGATCCAGATGCATTTTCTTTTTCTTTTCTGTAGAAATATTATGAGATCGATAGCTTCACATACTAAGTTTGATTAATAGCTATTATAGAATAAGTTTGATCAATAGCTCCATTAAATATTTGGTTGCCTAGTTTGTTGTAAATAAGTGAACTTCTAATTGCTTTGAATAACTGAACTTTTGATTACTGGAAATAAGTAGAGAAATTTTTGTTCACTCTATTCTTTCTGGAACAACAAGTTTAGAAATTCACCTGATCTCAGCGCATGTGTGCTTCAGTACAGCGGGAAGAGTGCTTGGGACACTGGTTCGGTCTGACCAGAAGAGAGATAGTGTGCATGAACTTCTAATACTGATAGATCATCATCTTTTAAAAAAGGCAATGCTTGTTGTCGGATTCAGGATGATGAACCTGAGCGTGAAGACTACTAAGGAGTATAACACAATCGCTAGGGGCGTCGGTGAGCGCAGTGTGGCAGATGTTGATCTGGTGCTAGGCTGCAAGAAGGCGCGATGAAGCATAATCAGAAGAGAGATGCTAAGTTGACAACTAAAATTAGAAGTGAGATCAGATAAAAAATTGGCTGATCGTCATCATATTTGGTATATACTCCATTGGTGATTTCTATCAAAAGACATGCTAACTTCATCGGCAATGCTTGCCATCGGTTTCAGGATCACGAACCTCGATTGGTGAAGACCACAAAGCAGTAGCAGGTGGTGATCTGGTCTATGGTTGCAAGGAGAGATGGTGCCGGTGAGATCTAGAGAAGACCAGAAGAGAGATGGCAGCGACATCGCGTGATAATTTTTTGGATCCAATAATTTGACCACTAATCGCCAAGACAACGGCCGTACGCTGCAGCGGCGATAGGGAACTTGGTTGTCATGGACGTTGTGTGCTGCTGGTAGAGGTGATGCAAGTGGCGGCAATCAACCCAAGAGCAGCGCTAGGAACTGTCCTAAGAGAGCGCCACGACGGTCAGCTCAACGAGCAGCAGGCAGAGACGTGAACTTGAGAATTTTGAATAGTTGTTGTGACAATATAAAAGTTTGTTAGCTTTATAGTTGCTCATGTTTTGTTAAGTTGTTAGCCATACTTGCTTTTTTTGTGGGAGCCATACCTACTTTGTTGTAGGTTGTTAGTTTGTTTTTTAAGCTATGAGTGGTTTGTTGGGGGTGGCATTTGATGTAATTAGTTTAAAGTGTCATAATTAGTTTAAAGTGTGACACTGTGCCACCGCTTTGCTTTTAATAGTAAAGATTTGAACCATATTTGTAACTAATGTTACAACGTCTAAAAACTGTTGTTCCTAATCTACATATGGCATCCCTTGGATGATATTTCTACAAATATGCATAAATAATTATGCACTAAGATTACACAATTCCCCAATGATCAGAATTACAACAAATGAACCAACACACGGAGGTTTAGTTCTGATGCCAAACTCTTTTAAGTTACACATAAAACTTGGTATCTTACTTTCCTGAAGAACTGGGATGATGGCTCCCAAAATCCCCTTCAACCATAAGCTGACATATGACGATGCTCATCAACAGGACCAAGATTTCGTCATCAGGCTTCTGTGACCAAGCACCGTTGATTCACAAGTCAGATCTACCAAGAAAAAGTAACTGAATCATAAATTGGATCATTCATATCGGTATTTACAGGAGAAGAACAACGACACATCTTCCAGTTAGAGCATCCACGTGATCCTGCCAGCTGGGGCAATGCTCGAGATGGGAACTTCAATTAGCAACAGTGCGCTATGCATTGTAGGCAACGTGGCTAAAGGCGCAAACAAATAGCGTTATTGCATCAACACTAAGCTTTGCTGCTTGAGCCAACTCGTTTATTGTTTGAACATAAAAACTAGTTTGTACAATAATTTGGTACCAGTCTGTACCAGTAGGTGGTGCACGGTTACAACAAAAGTTGTTTATAATGTTTCTTTACACAGTAGGTGGTGGACGGTTACAACAAAAGTTGTTTATAAATGTTTCTTTACAAAGCAGTGGATGTAGCCACACGTAATTGGTATTTTGCCAGGTTACTTCCAGATTATGCCAAACAATGCATTTGCACACATGAAAAACTGTTGGAAAAATACAAAGATAACCTAGAAACATACTCCCCAGGGTTTAAGACCAGTGCCCACTCCCCCACAAGTCTCAGGACAAGATACCATATTAACAGCCTCAGCCAAAGAAATAGCAAGAAAAAGAAAAACAAAGAGATAAGAACTCAAACCCAAAATAAAATGAAACTCAAACCTACCTCAATAAGTCTAGGCACCACCAACCAGGTCCTTTAATTCAAAAAGGCAGTCATCAAGTTCTTTATACTCCACTGTACCTACAAAGTCCTTTGCCTACATAGATAAGATCTTACAGTTAGTTGTTTGGGAGAAACAAAACAGGAGAAGCAAGAGAAATGGGTAGGCTATTATAAATGGCATGGCTTTCTTTCCATTCCTGATGTGTATTTCACATGTTCATGAACAAAATTTTGTTGTTAAAGATGGCTAAACTCTACATCCTTGTGAGCATTCAAGAATTGATAATAAATATTGCAAAATCACAACTGTTGAGGTATCCACATCGCTTTTTACCACCAGTCTATGGGCAGCCTGTGTCTCAAGAATTGATAGTAAATATTGCAAAATCACTACTGTCGAGGTATCCACGTCCCTTGTTACCACCAATCTATGGACAGCCTTACTGACTACTTGCTCCCATATGGCAATGCTGAGAAAGCAGAGAAGCACCACCAGTAGGCAGATCGTCGAATTGCAGTTGAGCTTGACCAAGCCAGTATAAGCCACACGAGAGTGCATCGCTCACTTTGTGGAACTCAGTTCAGCCCATTTCAACTTTTATTCGGCCACTTACGAAGCAAATCCCCAATACCAATCAAACCCTAAGTCCCTAAATTTCAATAAATGTGTGGTGTGAAAAAGATACAGCTGCTGAACTTTCGGTTGTACATACAAACTGTCAAACCAGGTGTGATAGCAGCACGATCCGTCGGTATCATTGTAACAGCAGGACCCCACACTGCAGGACAGCCAGAGCAATGATCATATGCAGCCGTAGCATCATTGTTGTCATTTCTTTGCACCACACCTTAATACTTACTGGTGCTCGCGCTTCACAGGACCTATTTGAGAGCACCGCGCTGTTAAAATATTACTCTTAATGATCACCTCTTATCGAGCTGCTTGAGTTGCTTGGCTACTCACTGAACATTATCCATTCTTTCACCGCTCCATTATGGCGTGCTCGGAAGCGGCGGATGGCAGCAACACAAAAGCTTTCTTGGCAGGAAAAATAATACTAGCAGGGAGGCGAGAGAGACGGGAGAGCACGCTCTATACAGCGGCTGGTCTGCCTCAACTCACGCCTCATCATCTGCTACATACATGGCTGCGTTACAGGACCAATCTTTGCCTTGTCAGCACATGTGGGCCTAGGCTGTTAAGAGCCCTAAGGGGTAAGATTTGGGCTTTAAGTATAATGGTGGACGTGTGAAAGTTCTTCCGAATGTGGTGAATAAGTGATATAGATGCCGGAATGGTTGAGATTTTGCAATATTTCCTCATGAACTATATATAGTGGGCAGCGAAACCACAAGGCAAGTACCTGTTTCAAGGAGCTTTTAAGATGCATCTCAGCTAACAATAATTCTCGTCTGCTTCCTGACGTGGATGAAATTTCCATGTAGAACTTGCAAAGCTGCAACAAAGCTTGGGCAAACTTCTTGAACTTCTCATGGTCATGACATAATTCTGAACCCTGTGAGGCTAACAGTCACTAACATGATGTGAAACAATAAGGAGTAATAGAACACAAATACGGTACACAGTCTGATGCAAGTAGAAAGTAACAATGAGATAGGAATACTTGGATTCATCAACAAGAAAATGGAAGTCAGCACTTACACAGCATTCGTTAGATTCTCAAACGAAGTACTTCGTAGTAATTATGCATCCATCAAATTCAGTGCTACTTAAGATAATGGGGATATACGAATAACATTAAGGGGGCAATTCAATATTTGGCCAGTACGAATGTGTGTTTAACCTTGTGAATAATCACCTATCTGCAACTAAAAAGGCACACAATGTAAACGAGGGAGAATAGGAGGTTTGGGGGAGGCCACACATGGGTGCAACTGCCGTGGGCGTCCTTTTTCATACGGTGCTCAAGGAGCAATTCGGGATACAAACACCATAACAAGATATGCGGAATCAGTAAAAGCAAATTAATTGTAAACACTGCACAATTTGCAGATGCCATTGTAAAGAAGCAACATGGGTTTCTCCCAATATTTTTTTTTTGAAGCAACAACATATTTCATTAATAGAAATCAAATTACATGAACACACACACACGTGGAAACTAAAAGACAGACCAGGAAAAAGTGGTTGTCCTGGAAACTTTGCATATGATAGAAAGATACAGAACAATCCCTAGGGTTTCCTGCACAATTCCAGCGCCGCCGAGGCGCACGCCGGAAGAGACGTTGAGTCTCTACCATTGCCAGCTCCAAGGAAGCACCATCGCCAACAAGGCAGGCCTGCTGCGAGCACCGAGGTACATGTTGCTGTGGCACGTCGTCCGGGGGACGTCCCCGTGTTGTCTTGGTCCTAGATTCACAGTAGACCATCGACGAAGTCGACAAAGAACGACGGATCCACCACCTTCGGACCAACATCCTCGCTCCAGAGCGTCCACCTCGCCCCAGCCACCAGCGCCACCGCGGATATGGATCCACCACCTTCAGACTAACATCCTCGCTCCAGAGCATCCACCTCGCTCCAGCCGCTAGCGCCACCACGGATCATAGCAAACGCCAGCGACAGACCGAGAAAGTAATCTTGCTAGATCTAAAGAACGGCGAGAGGCCAAGACCTGCTCCACGACACCGCCGATTAGAGGACCATCGAGATGGGGGAGAAGCAGGCCACCATATTCCGACACGGCGCCATCCCCACCACAAACAATTAATTACACTATTCCAAAATACCATCCACTCTTTCTTTCTTGTGCCTCCCAACACCATTCCCCCTCTCCAACTTATTAGTGTACCAGCTTTCTGTCCCTCTCTAAACCCTAGGTGAAGCTCCCTCTCTAAACCCTAGGTGAAGCTCCTCCTCTAAACCCTAGGTCTCGCAGCATGCTAATGCTCAAGCCCACTTGCAATTCATCACAGTTAAGACCTTAACAGTCTTGACATGGTCATGTCCCCCATCCTATACTATTATACTATTGCTACAATAGCTCCAACCCAGACAGCGGCGCCAAGATGCACCTGAGCAGCACTATGGAACAAGAGCTGTGTTAGTCAGGCGGAATGGGGTGACTAACACCAATTGGCATCTTACCATCACAACCACCAATAGCATGCCATTTACATTCTGTAGGCTACAAGAATGTCTATGTCAGAGGTGTGTCTGGTGACTCAGCATGCCCCACCGGTGCCTCCATGAAGCGGCTCAAGAACCCGACGGCGAATGAAATATCCGTGCGGGTGTGAACCAGGTACCGGAGGCTGCCAATGACACTCCTGTAGAAATTTTTGTCCACTGCTGCCTCTTTGCTTTCCTTGCTGAGACGACACCGCGTCTCCATCGGCGTGTGCATAGAGTTGCAGTCCGCCATGCCATCTTTCTCGAGGAGTTTAGCGGCGTAAGCTAATTGCGTGAGCGTGGTGCACCGCTTCCCCTGCCGGACCTCCAGCCCGAGGTAGTACCGCAGCAGGCCGAGGTCGCTCATGCTGACCATCTGCTTCATTTACTCGTTGAAGCTGAGCACCTCCTGTTGTCGAGCGCCGGTGATGACAAGATCGTCCACGTACACACCGACGATCAGGAGCTCGTGATCCTTGCCCTTTGCGTACACGCCATGCTTGGTGGCGCTACGAGTGAAGCCGAGAGAGACGAGGCTAGCATCGAGCTTGGCGTTCCACGCCCGCGGAGTTTGCCGCATACCGTAGAGCGCCTTGTGTAGCTTGTAGACGTCACGTTCATGACCGTCGGCGACGAAGCCCGGTGGCTGAGACACGTAGACCACCTCCTCGAGCTCGCCGTTGAGAAGGCGGACTTGATGTCCATATGATGCACCTCCCAGCCACGGTTTGCCGCCAGCACAAGGATGAGCCGTACTGACTCCAGCCTGGCCACCGGCGCGAAGACCTCGTCGAAGTCCACGCCGGCGCGCTGGACGTACCCCTTCGCCATGATAGATAAGTCTCTGTACTGTTGGTCTTTGTGGGGTTACAGCACACATGGTCCTTGGCAGTTAGGATAAAGCATCAAGGACATCAAGGACTGGCTGTTAGGATAGCATCCTTGATTGCCTTTAGAGCAGCATCTTAAGACTAGCATCTAACATATGCTTGGCTGGTTAGCAGCCTATAAATATGTATCCCCAACCCCTGTGGTTGGCATGACATTTGTGTGAGTTTTGTGAGAAATAAAACCAGAAATTTGCCCCAACTCCTAGTGTCATCCTCTTCTTCAATGAGAGTAAATCTAGAGATCTTATCAAGTGGTATCAGAGCGACGTTGTCTTGTAGGGTGTTTCCTGCTCATCCCCTTCATCGGGTGTGCAGCAGCCCCAGCGGGCAAGTACAGCAGCTCAAATAGTCCCTGGTGGCCTCTCTCCTTCCGCGCAGTCGAGCAGCATCTCTCCCTCCACGCAATAGCCCCCCAACGGCTAGCCATGTCCCAAGGACGCTCTCAGCACTCGGCTACCTCGAGCGTGCGGCGTCGGCAGGAGGCCGAGCTCGCCGCGGCAGAGGAGCATGAGCGGGCGGCGGCGGCAGCCGTTGCGATGGCAGCCAGGGCATCAGCTGGCAGCGACGGAACTGGCAGCAGCCAGAGCGGAGGCAGAAGCAGCAGCAACGGTGGAGGCAGCACGTGCAGCAGTGGCAGAGGTCCAGGCTCTGCGCGACAGCATCAACGACTCCATTTCAAGCGACGGCAACGTCGACACGGCCCACGAGCGGACGGTGCGGTGGGCAGCCGAGCATGCCCAAGCACACGGCGGTGTCGCTCTCGGAGGAGGCGAGCACTGCGGTGGCGCTCCCGAAGGAGGCGCGCATGGCAGCGACGGCCGAAATGACCAAGACCGCGGCCTCTACGAGGTTCGGACTATGGTCAGGGACGTTGGTCCCGGTGCTGGGTGGCCTACCCTCACCAAAACCAACTACGTCGAGTGGGCCGCGGTCATGAAGGTCCGGCTCCAGGTGCGGCACATGTGGGAGGGAGTCTAGGATGCCAACGTCGACCACCATGACGATCGACGGGCGTTGGACGCCCTCATTGCCGCAGTCCCGCCCGAGATGCAGTTCTGCTTTCCAACAGGCGAACTACCAAAGAGGCCTGGGATGCCATCGCTGCATCGCACATCGGCAGCGACCGTGCTCGCAAGTCCACTCTGCAGGCACTCCTCAAGGAGTGGGATAACCTAGCTTGAAGGTCAGGTGAGGACGTCGATGACTTTGCTCTGCGTCTCAACACTTTGCTGCAGAAGATGGTGTAGTTCGGCAATGTCACATACGATGAGGAAAGAGCTTTGCGTCCCCGCGAAGTACAAGCAGATGGCTCGCTCGATCGAATCCCTGCTGGACCTCAGCACGATGTCGATCGAGGAGGCAATAGGTCGCCTCAAGGTCGTCGACACCGACGAGCCACAGCCTCTCTCGGGGCTCATCACCACTGATGGGAAGCTGCTCCTCACTCGGGAGCAGTGGGATGCCGGCCACAGCGACAGGAAGAAGGGGAAGTCCTCTTCCGCGACAGGCGGCCGCAGGCGCGGCAAGCCGCGCAAGGGGCACAGAGACAGCCAGGGCAGGGCGCAAGGTGATGCACGCGTAGGTGCCCGGGGAGGCGCCGCCGGCAGGCCCAAGACGGCCCAAGATGACGCCTGCCACAACTGTGGCCAGCTTGGCCATTGGGCCAATGAGTATCGATAGCCACGACACGGCCAGACCCATGTCGCACAGGCAGGGGAGGAGAAGCCGGCTTTGTTCATGCAAGCATCGAGCTACGCCCTGCGGCACCGACTGCAGCGGCTCCCCTCCACCTCGACGAGCCAAAGGCACACGCCCTTCTCGGCGACGGCTCCAACACCAACAAGACTGGCGGGTGGTGCCTCGTCACCGGCGCCACCCACCACATGACCGGTCGACGGGAGTTCTTCGCCGAGCTCGACTCCGACATGCGAGGCTCCGTCAAGTTTGGAGATGCCTCCGCCGTGGAGATTCAGGGTGTCGGCTCCATCATCTTCACCGCCAAGACTGGAGAGCACGCACCGGATGCTCACCGGTGTCTACTACATCCCCGCGTTGAGGAACTCCATCATCAGCTTGGGACAGCTGGATGAGAACGGCTCGCGCGTGCTGATCGAGCACGGGATCCTGCGCATCTGGGATCGCCATCGTCGTCTTCTCGCCAAGGTAACTAGAGGCGCAAATCGGCTCTATGTCCTTGATGTGCAGAGGTGGCATAGCCCCTCTGCCTCGCCGCTTGTCGGGACGACGAGGCGTGGCAGTGGCACGAGCGATTCGGGCACCTTCACTTCGAGGCCCTGAAGCGGCTCAGCATCAAGGAGATGGTGCGAGGCCTGCTGTGCCTCGAACACGTGGAGCAGTTCTGCGATGTCTGCGTGGTGACAAAGCAAAGGCGACTCCCCTTCCCCAGCAGGCAAGCTTCAGAGCCAAGGAGAAGCTCGATCTCGTGCACGGGGACTTCTATGGACCGGTGACTCCGACCACACCGGGAGGACGGCGCTACTTCCCACTGCTCGTCGACGACTTCTCCCGCTACATGTGGGTGGTGCTTCTCGGAAGCAAGGGAGAAGCAGCGGACGCCATCAGGCGTGCGCAGGTTGCTGCAGAGGCAGAGTGCGGCCGCAAACTGCGCGTGCTATGCACCGACAACGGCGGCGAATTCACAGCAACTAAATTCGCGTCGTACTGCGCTGATAAGGGTATTCAGCGCAACTACTCCGCCCCATACAGCCCGCAGCAGAACGGCGTCGTCGAGCGGCGCAACCAGACGGTTGTGGGGATGGCTCGGGCCCTCCTCAAGCAGAGAGGGATGCCGGCTGTCTTCTGGGGAGAGGCGGTGCCGACAGCCGTCTACATCCTCAACCGCTCACCTACGAAGGCACTCGACGGCAAGACACCATACGAGGCTTGGCATGGGCGCAAGCCAGCGGTCTCCCACTTGCGAGTCTTCGGCTGCCTCGCGTTCGCCAAGGAGCTCGGCCACATCGGCAAGCTCGACAACAGGAGCACTCTGGGAATGTTCATCGGCTACGCGGAGGGCTCGAAGGCCTACCGCATCCTCAACCCGAAGACACAATGTGTGCGCACGACGCGAAACGTTGTGTTCAACGAAGGGCGAGGATGGGCATGGGGCAAGGCGGTGGACGACGGCTCGACTGCGACGTATGATGGCTTCATTGTCGATTACGTCCACTTCGCAGGAGCCTGTGCTCCTCCTCGCCAAGCACATGTACCTCGGTTCCCGAGTCTCCATCGATCTCGGTGGCTGCCACACCGACGACACCACAGACGCCGACGCCACACCTCCAGGCACGTCTACACCAGCACCGGCACCAGCTCGCGTCGAGCACAGCCCGGTGGAGTTCGCTTCCCCGCTCGCTCACGACGAGGAGCACATCGACGTGTACTACGACGGCGAGTCGTTGCGGTACCGTACGATGGAGGGTCTTCTCGGCGACCAGCTGATGCCGGGACCGGTGCCACGCAACCTGGAGGCACAGCTGCAACTTGCATGTGACGACGGTGAACCTCGGTCTTTTGCAGAAGCCGAGCAAGAAGCGGCATGGCGCGTCGCGATGCAGTTGGAGATGGATGCGGTCAAGAAGAACCGCACCTGGGAGCTCGCTGACCTCCCTCGTGGTCATCGGGCGATCACCCTTAAGTGTGTGTTCAAGTTGAAGAGGGATGAAGCCGGCGCCATCATCAAGCACAAGGCTCGCTTGGTGGCCCGAGGTTTCTTGCAGCAGGAGGGGGTCGACTTCGACGACGCCTTCGCTCCCGTGGCACGGATGGAGTCCGTGCAACGACTCCTTGCGCTAGTCGCTCAAGAGGGTTGGCGCGTCCATCACATGGATGTCAAGTCTGCCTTTCTCAACGACGACTTGAAGGAGGAGGTCTACGTGCAACAGCCACCGGGATTTGCGATTCCTGGCCAGGAAGGCAAGGTACTTCGTCTACGCAAGGTTGTCTATGGTTTGTGGCAGGCACCAAGGGCATGGAACGCCAAGCTGGATACCACACTCAAGACGATGGGCTTCGGGCAAAGCCCGCACGAGGTGGCCGTCTACCGACGGGGCAATGGAGGAAATGCCCTGTTGGTAGGTGTCTATGTCGACGACTTGGTCATCACCGACACCAAGGATGCAGAGGTGGCGGCGTTCAAGGAAGAGATGAAGGTCGCCTTCCAAATGAGTGATCTGGGGCTCCTCTCCTACCTGGGGATCGAGGTGCACCAGGACCACTCCAGGATCATGCTTCGACAGACCGCCTATGCCAAGCGCGTCGTTAAGCTAGCCAGGCTCACCGACTGCAATCTAGCTCTCACTCCGATGGAGAAGAGGCTGAAGCTGAGCCGCGACAGCACGGTGGAGAAGGTGGACGCTACACAATACCGGCGTCTTGTGGGGAGCCTTCGCTACCTCGCCCACAAACGGCCGGACTTGACATTCTCCGTCGGCTACGTTAGTCGGTTTATGTAGCGACCGACGAAGGAGCATCAGCAGGCTATGAAGAGGATCGTCTACCATGGCCTCTACTACCCTAGGTGCCCTGGGGCGATACATTTCGTCGGGTACAGCGACAGCGACCACGCCAGCGACATCGACACCAGCAAGAGCACAAGCGGGATCCTCT
Source organism: Avena sativa (assembly GCA_916181665.1). NCBI lineage: Eukaryota > Viridiplantae > Streptophyta > Magnoliopsida > Poales > Poaceae > Avena > Avena sativa. Next base: position 310,809,846 of record OV702295.1, on the reverse strand, counting down.
TTTTCCTCGGCAAGTGCCTCGTGAGCTGGCAGTCGGTCAAGCATCAGGTGGTGGCCATGTCCAGCTGCGAGGCCGAGTACATAGCGGCCTCCACTGCCTGCACTCACGCTCTCTAGCTTGCTCAACTGCTTGGTGATCTCCTCGATCGAGACACCAGTACAGTGCAGCTCATGGTGGACAGCAAGTCCGCTCTGGCCCTGGCGAAGAACCCCGTGTTCCACGAACGGAGCAAGCACATCCGGGTGAGGTACATTTCATCTGACGTTGTTTGGATGAAGGGAGCATCACGCCGAGCTACATCAACACCAAGGGTCAGCTTGCGGACCTGCTCACCAAGCCTCTTGGGCGGATCACGTTCCTTGGACTCCGCTCTAGGATTGGGATGGTCTAGCATTCCCACAAGACAACGCACAAGACTTAGGGGGAGAATGATGGATAAGTCTCTGTACTTTTGGTCTTTCTGGGGTTACAACACACATGGTCCTTGGCAGTTAGGATAAAGCATCAAGGACATGAAGGACTGGCTGTTAGGATACCATCCTTGATTGCCTTTAGGGCGGCATCTTAGACTAGCATCTAGCATATGCTTGGCTGGTTAGCAGCCTATAAATATGTATCCCTAACCCCTGTGGTTGGCATGGCATTTGTGTGAGTTTGTGTGAGAATTAAAACCAGAAAATTGCCCCAACTCCTAGGGTCATCCTCTTCTTCAATGAGAGTAAATCTAGAGATCCTATCAGCCACGAGCCGGGCCTTGTGCTTCACCACGTTCCCGTGCTCGTCCTTCAACTTGAACACCCACTAAAGCCCAATCGCTCGCTGGCCTGCAGGAAGTGGGGTGAATGTCCAGGTGTGGTTGTCGTCGATCGACTGCATCTCGTCGAGCATAGCGTGATGTCAACAGTCCTCACGCTCTGCTTTAGCGAATGATGCTGCTCTTCCCCTGCCACGAGGTGCAAGACCTCGTCGTCATGTTGTTCGTCCATCGGTATGGGGCGCTTTGCACGACGTGGTGGCGATGCAGGCGTGCTAAGGAGGTCCGTGACGCGATAGAACCGGTGTGGTGTTGTGGCGCTGTCATCAGCGTCAAGCTGCTCTGACCGCGTCGAGGGAGGCGACATGAACTCCGCAGGTGTGCTGCTGGAGCGGGACATGGGTGTCACAGGTGGTGTCGCTCTTCCGTGGGCCGGAGTGTTGGGCACCGGCGAGGCGCTAGCAGCAGGCACCGTCGCGGCCCGCTTGTTGCTGCTCACGGCGGCCCGTGTATTGTACAAAAGGTACTCCACGGTGAACGAGTTGCTCGCCAGCGGCTCGCTCGGCTCCTCCCAGTTCTAGCACTTGTCCTCGTCGTTCCAGCACTTGTCCTCGTCGAACACGACGTCGCGCGACACATGCACGCGCTTGGATGTAGGATCGTACATCCTGTAGGCCTTGGAACCTGTATCATACCTAATAAACACCATAGGTGAGCTTCGATCAGCAAGCTTTTGCTGGTTCGGCGGCGCTGACTTGACGTGGCCGACGCAGCCAAACACGCGCAGGAAGCGCACGTCAGGCTTCACGCCGTGCCACGCCTTATATGGCGTCTTGCCGTCGACGGCTCGACGCTCCGTGTGAAGGAGCTGTTGAGGATGAATGCCGCCGTCAGCACCACCTCCCTTAGAAGGTGTTCAGCATGTTCTTGGCCTTGAGCATGCTTCGTGCCATGACCAGGAGCGTCTGGTTCCTGTCTAGTTCCTACGCTCCACGATGTCGTTCTGCTGCGGCGTGTATGGTGCGGTGAGGTGGCGTTGCACCCCGCTTTCCTCGCAGTGCTGGTAGAAGGTGGCCGACGTGAACTCGCCGCTGCGATTTGTGCGCAGCATGCGAAGCTTGTGGCCGCACTCATTCTCCGCCGCGGCCTAAAACTTGACTATGGCGCGTGCTGCTTGGTCCTTGGTGGCGAGGAGTTCCACCCACATGTACCAGCTCCGATCATCGATCAGAACCAGCATGTAGGGATGGCCTCCAGGAGTCGGTGGAGCGATGGGGCCGCAGAGGTCGCCGTGTACAAGCTCGAGCGGTTCTGTCGCTCTGAACTTCGCCTTCTGCGGGAATGCCAAGCATCGTTGTTTGCCGGCGAGGCATGCCTCGCACAGCTCGTCAGCGTGCTCGATGTGGAGTAGACCACGCACGAGCTCGCCGCTCACAAATGGCCGAGTCGGGTGTGCCATCGCCATGCCTCGGACACATGCCCCATGGCAAGGCACACGGGACGGATTGGTGTGAATGACAACTTGTATAGGCGACTGGGCAATCACTTTACCTTGAGGACGAGGCGCTGACGATGATCGTGAACGGTGAGCGTGCTGCGATGAATGTTGATGTCGTACCATCCCTCGTCCAGCTGCCCCAAGCTCACCACGCTACTCTTCAATGCTGGGATGAAGACCTTCGTGAACACGCAGTGATCTCACCCATCAACGAAGAAGCCGACAGTGCCCCGCCCATGGATGTCAACTACGAAACCATCGGCGAAGCACACCTTGCCCGCCACCGTCCAGCTCCGCAAACGCGTCGAGCGAGCCAGTCATGTGGTTCGTCGCGCCATTGTCAAGGAACCAGGCTTCGAATTCGTGCTTGCCGCCAAGAGCAGGCGTGACGATGGCGCTCTGCTCGTTGAGGAAGATCTAGCCATTGTTGCACATGGCGGTTTCCGGTTCGGCGACCGGAGTTGGCTTGGGCATGGCGTTGGTGACGCAGGGCTCGACACACTCGTACACCTCCTCGACGATGGCCATCATCAGGCCTGGCCCGTCGTCCTCCTCTTCAGCTTCCACGAGGTTTGCGACCACTGCCGCCGCTTTGTCGTGCTGCTTTTTGCGGCACTCGCGCTCCTAGTGCCCTTTCTTGCCACAGTAGCGGCACTTCTCTCTGTCGCCGTAGGCATTCTAGGCACGAGGGGTAGGTTGCGCTGCAGGCGCACCCTTGCGGTTGTCGTTGGCGCGAGCGTCGCCGCGGGCGTGCCCTTTGCCGCTCAAGCTGCCACCTGTGGCGCCTCCACGGGGCTGGCACTTCCTGGCCTCCCACTGCTGTTCTGTGAGGAGCAGCTGCCCGCCGCCGATGCCTTGATCGTTGTCCAAGCGCTCTTCCACGGCACGAAGGTGGCCCGTGACTTCCTCGAGCGTGAGCACGGACGGATCGAGCAGTCTCGATTGAAAAAGCGATCTGCACGAAACATGTTGGAACAACAAAAAGGAATTTTCTCACAACATTTTCATCCCCAAGGGAACGGAGGGCGACAGCGATGTTGGAGAGGCGCATGGCAAAATCAGGGATCTTCTCACCATCCTTGAAGGAGACGGTCTCGAACTCTGTACATAGTCGCCGCACACGCGAGTCACGTAGCCGGTTGTTGCTCTGGTAGTGGAGCCTGATCGCCTCCCATGCTCCCTTGGCGCTGCCCTTCCCCACAAGCATGAGTGCATCTCTGTAGGCATGGAGCGGAGGAGGGCAGCCAGGGCCTGCTTGTCTTCGCGGCGTGGGACGTCATCGTCCTCGATCGCGTACCAGAGCAACGCCGCTTGGAGGTTGACCTCAATCACCATAGCCCAGTTGGTGTAGTTGGTCCACGTAGCATCAGGAAGGAGGTTGGTGCCGCCGCTGCCGGGCTCGCGCACCACCTGCTGCACAACGATCTCGCCGCCGCGGCCGTGTCACACCCTGCTCCGCCCGCAACTCGGCGAACGCCGTCGCGGCAGTGGGGCTATAGTCCTGGACGGACGTGCAGCCGGAGCGCTGTGGCCACCTCTGCCCGCCATGGCTCTGATGCCAATTGTCGCCCTAAAAATCAAGTTTGCTCTGAATTGAGTGAATCAAGAGGAAGATGAACTCAGGTGGTTTTTTGTGTTGCGCACTGTCTACAGCTTTTCTATTATCCATTTATAGATTGAGAGAATACAAACGTGCCCTGACATCGTGCTCCACTACTGACCATGCCATCCCATGATCCGAGCGACGTGCGAGCGATCTACTACTAAGTCGGAGGCGCACAAAATGCGACCTCCAACGTGTGCTGAAAAATAGCAACAAGAAACTCTGAATAAATCCTATCCTAAACTACGGTGTCGGACGTGACACTTATGGAAATTCAGAAAAGACTACTCCAGCATCAGAGAGACAGGGTTTAAGACCACATGCCATAGCCAGCAGAGCAACTCCGAAACCCGTGTCCAAAAACTTTCTTTTTTGTTGCATTTCTTTTTTATTTTTCTGTCAGAGGGCCAAGTTGCCAAGTTGTCACTTTGGTATTCGTCAAATTCGTTTGCTAACAAATCCTATTTCTAACCTTTGCAATGACCCACAGAAATAAGATCAATTTGAAGGGCCCTAAAAGAAAATGGACAACTTCTTTTGACACCATACATTGTCACGTGTATGCTCATCTCGTATTCTCCTCACTGGAGACAATGAGTTAAGCAGGATGCCACAATACCGCCGGCCTCCCGGCGGCACATGAACAGCTGCATACGCTGATGTCTAATGTTCTGACCAGCGCTAACACCAGTCTTGCAGATGCAGATAGCCAGATACATGATTTGAATTGCTAGATATGATGAACTGTATGCAGAGGAACATGTATCGTGAGTGCTCGACTTGGAGAATCTGCTATGTCTGCGCTAATAGGCTTCATGTTACACCCATTTGAATGTGCTCGACTTATTTGTCGAACTTGTGTTGTTCAATATATTTATGTTCAAACATGCAATTTGACCAGCGTGTGCCCTGCCCTATCTCCAGTTGGCTAAGTAGACTACTGCAATGAAGTACTATGTACCATAATTAAAACATTAAGACATATAGCAACCAAAAAGAAAGAGATAAAAGAGTCAAGTCATTCAGTGTGGACTAAGTTTATGAACCTGGAGATATTGAACTTGACTGAGCAAAGCTTTAGAACATTTCTTGAGGTTGCCCTTGTTCTTATGGCATCTAGCATATAATCCCCATATGTCCGGAACGCTAGCCCCAGTTTCTACAATCTAGAAACACAACCAATCAGATAAACTGCAGAACAATGCAGGAATAAAGATGAAAGCCAACTAATAGCTTATGAACCTGCTGAAGGATATCACCAATTATATCTAATAATTGACTCGATCGCCTGGTCTCTTTATTGGCATAATCTGAAGTTGTGCCTATCGATTTATCTCCTTGAGTATCCTTCAGATGTGTAGCTTGTTCTTCGAGGGTGGTCATCACCCTGTCCAATAAATCAACATTGAAGCGCTTGTTGTTGGACAAATTTAATACCATTTTGACAGCTTCAAGTGTCTGCACAGGATACTATGCATTATTTTATGTCATTCTACAACACATTATAGCTGGCGTATAGGCCTGAGATACTCAGATATTCAAATGAAAGAACATGTCCGCCCTACAGGGAGACATGGAGAAAAGCTATCTACTTCATGAATATAACAAACTTGGTATAATATGGCGCTCTATTATTAAACCATTGAGTACCAAAGTTTACAAATGGCATTACACTAAATAAGTAAAGAAACAAACAAACCATTGCATATCTGTAAGTATGATACAACAAGCCAAGTTACCAAAGGCCATGGGAAGAGCATTGCAGCAAGTCAGTTCTGACCTCAACCAGTGGTTAGAGTAGTTTCTTTTCTTATCTCTGACTATGTAACTATATTTAGATTTATTATACTAACAGAAGGGTTCTTGTGTGCTCTATTCCCTTCAACAAAACCAAACGATAATTAACGAGTATAAAATCAGGATCAGATTCCGTAAAGGGGATTGTGCTGATGTGTGTGATCAGCTGAAAAGTATAAATGCAGTAGCTTCAACTGAGAAATCTAGAAGTCTTGACATCAGTATATTTCTTACCAGTTGAATATTGCCTGTGTCCAACGCAACCTTACTGTAATTTTCCCAAACTTCCCAACTATTCCTCCTATAAATGATTTCATTTTAATAAGAAACAATTTAGTTAATAAACTTATGGAGTAGGAGGTGATACACACTTGAACTTAACAGCTTCCCTGAATGACTGGACTGACGCCTGACTCTTCCCTCTAATCATGTGCCTGGAAAATTGACTATTAGATAAATCATAAGAGAATCTTGTGAGAATAATCCTGGCTTAGGATTTAATCTAGTAGGTTATGTATTGTCATTAGTAGCATTAATCAATATGTAAGCCTTAGGAACTAAGCTATGGTGGCAGTAGGAAACTTTATTTGGTCATCTTGGAAAGCACTAGTGGGTTGTCAGGTCCAAACCATCGTAACGACCTTGTATCCTAAATAAACCACTATGAAATACAAGGACTGCAGCCTTTGCAGCACACACATAAACCATCTAGCCACGTACATTTTGTACAACAGGAAGAATTTCCAGCAATTTTATGTCACAAAAATCAAAATGGTATATTTCATAATAAACAAAATATCATGAAAATTTCTTGGGCAAGAAGTACACAAAACCATTCTTTATGAAAGCTGGTTATTCTTAGACCAAGATACAACATAGCACTATCCAACAAGGTGAACATGTCAAAACCAAAAACAAAAATGCTCCGGTGCTAGTTTGACCTGGTGAATTGAAGTGTCCAGTTGAAATAAAGAAATATCAACAGTGCAACTACAAGAATGAATACGAAACAGGACACCTGAAGCCATCACAGCTACAACATAGTAATGGAGGAATAAATATAGAAGGGTGAGCATACAGGCAGGCTATATTGTTCCATGCTTCTCCATTTTCAGGATCTAACTGCACAGCACGACTAAAAGCATCCAAAGCCTTCTCAAGATCTTTATCCTGTATGAACAAAACAAGACAGCTAATGTCTGTTCAAGTCGTTTTTTCAAAAATTAATATAAACAATGTTCATCTATTATGATATGAGCAGCCAAAGGAACTATGAAAAATGCACACATGGTGACATGCCCACAATTTTCAGTGGACGAAGTTCGCGACCAGGCGGAAGGATAAATGGTGAGAAAGTTAAAACAGGTTGGTTGTAGGAACTGCATTGACTAACTCTGCAAGAAATCTCCATTTGGCATTATGGAGGATTATGATAATCTCTTTTTTTTTAGCTGAAAACTGTAGGGGAGGCCCCGACAGTAAAACTTTATTAAGAGGAAAAATATGTACAAGAAGGGCGAAAGAATATACAAGAGGGCTTAGCCCAGGGCATAGCCCAGATAAAGTACAGAGCGTCTAGCCAAGTAACTAGGGATTATGATAATCTCGCTCGCCTGACCAGCATTTGACTATTTTACTGATGATTGTTTTACCAAAAATATCCTGTTTGGCTATTTTTCTGCAGCAGATCATAAAATATGTTTGCAAGTGCTCTCTCGGTAATGGTAGCAAAATAAGTGCAAAATAAAATTATCTCATGATGCATGTCACAGTTGATGCCACTGGCAAAGGAAAGATGATTGCGCAAGGGTAGAAATACCAGAACATGTGTCATGACAACAAGAAAATAATTTAGATCACACTGGGGGCGTGGGCACCTAATTCAAAGTAAGAAATTGCATAGTACTACCTATACTCCCAACAGAAAATTCGCAGATAGTAGAACACGTTCTTCTGGTGGCTTAATGAATAATCACATATCCATATCGCTCAGCAGAATATATCCATACATAGGAAGTAAGCACACATCCAAATCCCTTTGTAAAAGGCCATATATCCTCCTGTTGTCCCGTCTCAAGAAATTTCCAATGCAAACAAAATGGTTTCAAAAAAGTTACCTTCCATGCAGTTGTACCATAGGCAAACCAGCCATCTGGATACAGCGAATTCAATGCCAATGCAGATTCCCTGCGCAAAGTTCCAAGGCAAGTGATTTTCAAGCAAGTAACAACTGCAAACATACATGTTGCTTAAATGTATTCTTTTACCAAAGAATTTTGGATGTGTAAAAGTCATTCTTGTTGTACGCACTACGAGCCAGAGAACGCTACACCAAAAGAAGAGAATGTAAGACCACTTCCCATTAAATTATACACTAGTAACACAAAAAAGAGGCTAGTGAGCAAAACAAAAGAGATGAATACCAGAGCTCGAGCAGATCTGTTATTGGAGACTTCCAATGCTTTCTTATAATGATCGGCGTTATTTGTAGCATCACCAAGTGAACACCTAAATAAAAATAAAGCAATTCAACAACAAATAGAAATTACATATTTGGTGCCAATATAAATACAAAATAGCACAAGCCTGAGCAGAATCATCCCATAAAGATATAAGTATGAGAGAGAGAGAGAGCCCATGATACGTATCCTAGCATGCATGGGTCCACCAGGAAGCTATAGTACTACCAGCACTAATCTGTTACTACTGCTGGGTTTCATATATATAATTTTCCAGGACGAGAAATCTTCATCCTGAAATGCCAGCAATGTCACAGGCACATGAGTGGAATGACAACTGCACGATGACATCTATGCAAGGATTATAAGTAACTCGACTAGTCACAACTTGGAGGTCGACTCGATGTGTCGACTCGACTCATTGGCCGAGTCAAGCATCCTGAGTCGAGCAACCAACAACCACAACATCATAGCCTTTTGTCCCAAGCAAGTGCATGTAGACTACATATGAAACCCAACAAAAAAGTATGGAAACCAAAAAGAGAAAGAGTAAAACAAAGTATGATTACACTAAGATTAGGGCACGTGGATTGCTGATTTCCATGCAGTCCTATAAGAGCCAAATCTCTAGGTACATTCAAGTTCCTCAAGTCCCTTTTTACCGCTTCCACCCATGACTTTGGTCGCCCTCTGCCCCTCCTAGTATTTTCCCTACCCTTAGGAATCAATCTTGAATCAAGCTACCATAAAGAAAAAACAACTTTCAGAATTTTGACTATATCGGCTTGCCCTTTGGTTTGGAAGGTAGCACCCAACCCCAATGGCGGAGCTTCAAAGAAAATCTTGGGCGGGCCAAACTAAAGCAGAGCACGAAGAATTGCAATTGTAAACCATATACTTCAGTAGGCAAGAAGGCATTAGTCAATACTCAATTCTCAATTGAAGTGAAGGTTTAGCTTTATATATAAAGCTGGGCTATGGCCTTTCAATCGAAATTCGACTGAAGGAAAAGGATGATCTTCGTTTGCATCATCTCTTTTTTTTAAACCAAATCAATTATTCTCTGACTAACCTTGCCTAGGGTACCTAAATTGCAATTTGTAAACAACAATGGATAACTTATTCATGCTACCAAATTTTTAACAAATAATTTTGGTTGCTACAGCCACTAGGGAAATTGGTACTGAGAGAGAATTAAAACGTGATGATATTGCCGTGAAGTGGCTTACACTTGCAGCAGAAAAGTTGAAGAAGACAAAGGACTAGAGAAGATGAGGACTTGGTCACTGCATCGCCGCTGCTAGTTGTATGCCGCCTGCCTGGGATTTGGGGATGGGGCCTGGGCAGCGGGTGCCCTCGCCGGCGCTACTCGCTGCTGGACGTCGCCGCTTGCCGGATCAAGTCTCTACAGCAGTCCAGCTGCTAGCTATGCCTCTCAGTCACCAGCTGACGGCAGCTGCCCTAGCTAGCACCATGGATGCGCTCATCGAGCAGGAACAAGGAAGTGGCAACTTAGTGGGCTTTTTACACATAAAGGCATAGGTATAACTTTTTTCTCTCCTGGGCTGGGTGGGCCATGGCCCGGTTTTGCTCTCACTAAGCTCCGCCAGTGCCTGACCCACTCCTCTCCCGAGAAACAAATCGAGTGGCCTCTCCCCTGGCCGCCGCTGGTCGTGACTAGTCAATGAGTTGGTACCCCAGATCAACTAGAGGGGGGAGGGGGGAATTGTGGCTAAGTTCATGTCGACTAGTCAAGGCTAGTTTATGAGTTGGTACTCCAAACCTGAAGGGATCGGATCAGTGAAGAGGAGGGAGATGGGTCGCATATCCAACAACCCAAAAGCACGCACTTCTCTTGCTTGATGAATGGACGTCAGGCGCAACAAAGAGAGCAATAGTTGATCCCTCAAAAAAAAGAGCAATAGTTGATTATTTTGGAGCAGGAGCAGCACCAGAGGAGCACTCCTCAATCGTCATAGAGCGGAGCTGGAGCTGACTACAAAACCAGCCACCTTAACCACTGTTGTTGGATGCAGGGAACTGGCGTTGATGTTGCCATATGTCAGCCCTTCATCATACATACTAGGATGAGGCACTGCTAATCGGTAGTCACCCGCATGACACCCCCCCCCCCTTCATCATCCATCCTAGAGTGAGGTGCTACTAACCACCCAGGCCCACCTTAACCGACATTGCAGAGTGCAAGGAACATATGTTGCCACATGTCACCCTTTGATTATCCAGAAGGTAGGGTGCTTCATGCACAACCATTCGTTGTCAGAAGCGACGGGAAAAGCAGCAGATATGCCCTAAAGTTGCGACGGATATGTGCATGACTGCATGGCACACAATGACAGGAAGTGGAGCAAGATGATAATGGAATGAAGTAAAGAGCGGCCATCGAGTAAAAGACGGGGCGATGGGGGATAACCGATGCATATTTTCACTTCCCACTTGTGGGATGACTAATGCATGGTGAGAAAAATGTCTATGAAGTACATAAACAGAGACACCTATGCCACAGTAACTCCTAGTAATAATATGGGAAGTCCAAAAAAAAAGTGAACATTGCAAAATCTGATTGAAACTCTGTTTATGCAACTCTTATTAAAAATGAAAAATATCCCACCAAACAAATTCAAAATAGACTCCAAGATCTACTTACCATAATTTTGGGTCACTGGGTGTAATGGAGAGACGGGTATTTATTAGACTAACGGCATCAGCAACTTTACCCAATAATCTGCCAAATATTGAAGACTTAAGTGATTACAGGGCAGTCAGCTGAAAAACATGAGTTACTTTGCATGTGGAAATGCATACCGATAGCAATAGATAAGATTATCCCACAATTCGAGATCTTTGAAAACATTTAGAGCTTCTCCGAGTAAACCACAACTTATCAACAGTTCACCATATTCTCTGAGTTCACAAGGAGCTAATAAGTCACATTTAAGGATTGGTGTTACTGCAAAATGTACGAAGGTTTGGGCATGTCAATACATACTTCCTTAATGCAGGAAGAGTCGGCATCTGGACTCCAAAAACCAATCTAGCTCTTTCTGAAGACACTGGAAATTCTTTGCTGATATCTTCAACCTAAGGAATGCATCGAATTTGCATGTTAGTAGCAGCATATGTATTGAACTTATTAGCACACAAATACTTCACCATAACTTCTTTGGAACAAGATCCAGCACTTGCTATGATCAATGGACTAACACTCGGATAAAGCTGGTTATACCTTGTGGTCCTAATTAATGTGTGCACTACATTGCTGCCATTAACATATTATCTTAACAATAATGGCTTGGTGTTAGGCGACGGATCTTCCGCGCTATTCTGGAAGGACAGGTGGTTGGATGGGAAGTCCATAGGGGAGATAGCGCCGGATTTACTAGCGCTAATCCCTAGACGACCTAGGAAGCGCCGCAGGTGAGGCAAGCGCTAGCAGATCGCAGCTGGATAACTGACATCTCAGGGGCACTGAGCCCCCTGGCGCTATGGCACTATGTCCAGCTGTGGAGAAGGGTGCAGGGTGTGCCACTGGGTGAGGAGTCAGACAAGCTCCTGTGGCGGTGGACTCCGGACGGTCAGTACTCGTCCAAATCATGCTACAACGCCCTCTTCCAAGGGTCGCTTGTCTCAGGATCTTGGGAGCTTAACTGGCACTCCTGGGCGCCACCAAGGATGAAGTTCTTCATCTGGCTGGCCTGCATGGACAGATGCTGGACGGGTGAGAGGCTGGCACGGCGTCGCCTACCCCACCAACCGTACTGTGTGTTATGTGACCAGTCGGAGGAGACAATGTCGCACATCCTTACAGGATGCCCATTTTCAAGGATGGTGTGGCACGAGGTCCTATCTTGGATAGGTTCGGTGGCAGGCCCGCCGGTTGCTGAGGGTGATTTCGCGGAGTGGTGGTCGCTGGTGGTGCGCTCCATCCCACGTCCCATGCGCAAAGGAACCTCGTCGCTGGTCATGCTAATGGCTTGGTGCATTTGGAAGCACAGGAACGCGGTTACCTTCAACAACGAGCGCCCTTCGGTGGCTCCCCTCATGGACACGATCAAAGCGGAAGCTAAGGCGTGGGCGGAGGCTGGAGCTCGGGGGCTGCGCCAGCTACTCCCCTAGTCTAGTTGTCTTGGGTTGAGTTGTACGGCATGGGTGTTCATCCGCTTCTGCGGACTTGTACATGAATCTTCTTATTCTATCAATGCATCGAAACGCAAGGCTTTTGCGTTTTCGCGGAAAAAAATCTTAACAATAACTAGATAAAACCCCGCTCGTTGCTGCAGAATTTTTTATTAGTTCTAAATTTTACAAATGTGAGAACTCTCTTCACAAAAGAAAATCCTTACTATAAAACATTAAATATGCCCCAATAAAATGCGATGGGATTTAAAACCCACTTAGAATGCACTAATACTCCATGTCCAGATCAAACTGTAATTGCTAGACCAAGATAGCGAATCCAACAGCTACAACAATTTTGATGATGTGGCGCATTGTGGGAGCAGAAAAATAGCAATTAATGCTTGCTAGTGGGGTTTGTCTATTCACTCATTTCAGTCCGTATCTAATCCACATTATAAGAGTTCTGGATCTCTCCTTTAGTAATTTATATCTAGTCCATAGTATTGAGAACACTATCTATGTTGTGTGTAGGTACTGATATTGCACTTACCAAATTCTATAAAAATAGTCCATAGTATTGAGAACACTATCTATAAAAATAGCAAGATTGAGGAATTTCACGATAGTGTAGGTACTGATATTGCACTTACCAAATTCTCCATCATTAACAGTGCACGCTGTTTTGTCCGACTGCGGGTGGACTCCCACCTAATACGCAGAACATCACACAACCTCCTAACCTGAATGAGACACAGCAGACCTGTATGAGACAGAGCAGACCTGAAGTAACTACAGTTAACTATCGAACCAACTTTGGCAAAAACTTACTTACAATATGTCTATAAAATTAGTATGCAGATATGACACTGAAGCATTTTACAAGGCAAATACAACAGTATCATTATATATTTTGTATAAGTTAGTGGTCAATGACGTGCAATGAACTGTGAAAAGGCTGTTCTATTTTGGGAAGGAGGTAGTAAGAACCAAGTTGCATACAGAGCAATCCCCAAACTAGGGAAGCATCTTTTTCCTAATTGTGTGCACATGTTTCCAAAAGTTAAATAAGATGCGATTAAAACATACCACATAGCACGAATCATCTTGAGAGTCAATTGACTCTATGTATGGTGCCATCTCCCATCCTATGTAGAAATAAAATGCATGAACCGAAAAGAATCAGTGAAGCATTCTCAGTTTTGAGCAAACACATAGATGAAAAAAGATCATATGAAAATATAAATATTGGGGAATAGTATTGAGAACAGGTCAAATTAACATAAAAACAGGTTGAAGTTTGAAATGCGTAAACATACTAGCAAATGTATTTGCTATGCGTACGACTTAGATCTTGTTTAAATTACAGAGTAACAAAGAGAATATTATGACAAACTATAAAACAAAATGCTTTGACCATAAAAGGTTGTTTCTTCCCATTTTGTTTTTCCAATACCCTCAAGTATGCAAAACAAACTAAATGTCATTTGGAAATGATGCAAGTATATTGTGAACAGACCGACGACAAAAATAACCTCTAATATTTTACATTATGCTTTTACACTCACGAATTTTAGCAACTTCACCCTTTCAGTATGTACAATTTTTTTTACCATACCCCTTTTTTATGTATAAATATGTATTTCAAAATTCGCTAAAACCTATGGACCTTGCACAAACAACCAAACAATGTAGTATGTATTTATAAACTACACACTACAGATACATACTCTGCAGCATGTTAGATACCACCTAGACTGTACGAAACACATGAACAAGTACCCACGTCTCATATACTACTATGGAGTAGTATGTATACTACTTTAACACTTCTAATATACCCATATATTATTTCTAATATTTTAGGAAGGAAACTACATGAAAAATCGCAAGTTTGTAACTGAGTTCAAACTTTTTACTGTAATTTAGGAATACCTTCATATATGCAGATATAAAAGAGTGCCAAAAAATAGCACATACTGTTTAAAAAAGTATTATACTATTCGAGTATCTGAGGTATTCAATTCCTAACTCCTAAGTAAGGAGCATCGGCTTCCATAAAGCCAATGTACTCCTACTGAATTGGGAGGTCTAGTACCTGTAAATAGGCTTTTCAGCCAAAGATAGGTTCGCATCTAAGGGGGTGTCCGGAACAGAGGATAGCTGGAGGAACTAGAATTCCATAGGTTTTGATTCCTTTTGAGCGTTCAGGACACAGGAATTGTGAACACTCAAACGTAGAAAAAGACTCCTTTCCTGCAGGTTCTCTACAGATTTCACAGGAAAGTAAACATGAGGTCTGAACTCCTTTTTTCCTGCCCTTCGCATAGGACCGAGGAGAGGCGCACTGCTGCGCCAGTGCAGGCCACACCAAAGCCAGCCTCACCACGCCACTGACAGCAAGCCCAAAACTTTGTGGGATTCATTCTCTATATTATTTTATATTAGTAGATGCTCCACGATTCCTACGTTTCAGGCTATCTAATCCTTTGTTTTGCATTCCTTTGTAAATCACTTATTAAAATCCTTTCCTATTCCTATGATTCTAGTGTTCCTATGGTTTTTCAATCCATGTTCCGAACGGGGCCTAAATGTTCTTATATCAACACATACTGCAGCTTACATAGTACATACTCATTGGAATGGAAGATAATACCTAGATCTCTAGATCCAATGAAATACGTGGGTGTAACTTCAGCCGTTAGTAGAGAAAAGGTTTAAACATGTGGGTGTAATTTCTCCCGGTTAAACAAGTGGCTGTTAACTTCACTCGGTTTGGAAGATACTAGCTAGATCCCATATATACACGGTAGGCTAAGAACAGCTTATCCTATACCCCCTAATAAAACAGTTCTCTTCTCAAAAAAAACAGTTCAACCTATATTAAAATAGGCACAAAATGCAGATATTTTGTACTGTTTAACTACAGGTGTAGAATAAGCTATTACTCCCTCCATTCCAAAATATAAGATGGTTTAGCTTTTTTTTAAAACACATGTATCTAGATGCAGTTTAGTGTGTAGGTTCATTCATTTTGCTCCGAACCTACACGCTAAAAGGCGTCTAGATACATACGTCTCAGAAAAAGGCTAAAACATCTTATATTCAGAAACGGAGGGAGTATAAGCTTTGGCCTAGTATATATAATATAGTGAATAAAATAAAAGGATGAACAAGACCTAGACAAAAGACCAAAGGCAAACCACAAAAAAGAACAAAAAAAAGAGAGAACTACAAGATAATCAACAGCCAGGACTTCTCCGACCATATCATGCTTCAACATCTAACAGTTTTCAAATCGTTATTGCAAAATAGGACATTTTTGTGACACGTAGTAGAGCACCCTATTTGTGAACTGAGATAGAAAATTTTGGTACCGACTGTATATCACATTTAATATTTAAAACACAACAAATGTATCTTACACTGTCCAGAAGAAAAGGAAATATGAGCGTACCAGACATTTCATCACTCCGACTCCTCCGACTCGCATGTAAACAATGTGCAAGTACAGCAGCCTGCTGGACCGGAGTTAGTGATATCTGTGTGCTTCCACTATTCGAGTCATTCACATTTTCTGCTAGCAAAGGCGTTCTTAGTATATCACAAAATTCATCACTTTCACCAGGAACAGAGCTCCTTGTCTTTCTTGCCACAACATCACCCAGAGCTCTTGTTAGTTCTGTTGATTGCCACTCATCACCTGCTGGTTTAGTGGTCTTCGCAATAAGTACCATTTGGGACTTTGCGTCCACCTATAGCAAAGAATTGATCATTTCAAAAAGATGAAAGGATAATGATTCGACATATGTTACGCAAAATAAACATGAATGATAGAAATGAAGTATAGCATTTAAGTATAAATGTGATGGATACATTGTTTTCTCCTTTTCTAACAAGGTCCTCAAACAGTCAGACTAAGAGGGAATTAGGTGGTGTGTAATACTATTTTGAGAAAACGGAAGTCGATACATTCATTTGAAAAGCATGCCTTGCAAAATGAAATGGTCCTCTATCATCAAGCTCCAGAAGCTAAAACAGAGACAGGAAGTGCCACGAGGTCCAGCACAATATACCTGGTGTATAGTTCGAAAACCAAGAATCCCTGTGAGAGAAAGATGAATCCCACATGCCTCTTGAGCCCTATCCAGATGCAACCTATACAAATACAAACGCCATAATTATAAGACAGTATTATGCTCAGATCGGCAACAGATTTTTTGTCCCCACCGACATTCAGCATACAAGTTGGCTAATTCAGCAAAACGAAGATACCCTATGATAGTAAATCAGATACATATACATCTAGAAGTGCAGCACAGATAAGCTATCAAACATTCATGAAAGATACTTCTATAGAGAACATTTGTTTCCACACATGTCCCTGGATGTGTAACAAACTTTTTAACAGTAATTGGCTCGTCCACTAAGTCAGTCTAGACATGGTATGCCTAGCATTTTAGCTTCATGACTGCCTCTGAGCGTCCCATAGTAATATTTTGAGTGCCTGACATACAAGACATTTGACTTCTTATCAGCTATAGACTACCTAAGTCATTTCTACTTGTACACTAATTTCTGAACATCCCATGTAGGGAACTATTTCAAGTGTTTGAGATACAAGACACTTGACTTCTTATCAACTATCTACTATCTAAGTTATTTCTACTTGTACACTAATTTGTGAACATCATATGTAGTGAGAAATAGTATTTTGAGTGCCTGACATACAAGACATTTGACTTCTTATCAACTATCTACTATCTAAGTTAGTTCTACTTGTACACTAATTTCATTTTCTCAAAAGCACCAAACTAGGTCCATTTTAGATGTAACCTAAGAGAAATTAACTAGTGATATAGTAGACTGCAACAAACTGAACATCACTGTTTGACATCTATATGTACCAACGTCTTGATACATTCTTACTGTTATTCAGTTTACCACAAGTGATCTTGAATAATCTGCACACACCTCGCTCCCATGAGCGGCACCGGGGCAAAGCCTGCACAACGACGGCAGGACCACTCTGCCGCGAGGTGCGACGAAGATGACAGGGCTGGGCTGGATGCTTTGGTGATCTTCACGAGCCTGGTGACTCATCATGAAGGCCGACGTGGAGGAGTTGAGCGCAGAGCGCTGGCTGGACAGGTTGGCACAGTCAAAGCTGGCTGCCGTGGCGGTGTGGATCTGGATCGATCGCTTGCAAGCGGGCCAGATCTGGGCAGGAGCGGGCCAATGTGGGCCTATTGCGCTGTGCGCGAGGCTGCAGGCTGTCATGGTGTCACTCTCGGGTCCGATGCAGGAAGGTCCCCATGGCTGCCACTCTCGGGTCTACACGGCATACTCTAGAAAGTGCAGGCCGCATGCGCGAGTCATTGGCGGCTGATGGGAATGAGGCTGTGGATGAAGCCACGGATCTGATGAACTGCAGAGGGAGGGTGGACTGGCCAGATTGCATCTCTTGGCGGGAGAATTTCCGAGGAATCATCGGATGAAGATCTGTCTTTGACCGTGGCTGGAGCCATCAACGAAGACGTTCGTGGTTGTTTTAGGCATCAATGTTGCTCTTGATTTCTTTGCCAAAGAAAGCTCTAGGGGAAACCCTGGACCCGAAAGGGACGAATGATGGCGGCGTATTGGCGGTGTCCCCCTCATGAGCATCATTTATTGAGCTCGATCTGACGAAAGGGACAAGCGGATGGCACTTATGTTGGTGTCTTGTTTGGCAACGATGGTAGTGATGAGTGGAGCTAGGTTATGGATGTGTTTTGGTAGTCGTCAGTTGCAGGGGCTTGGGTGGTGCAAAGTCAACCTTCCTTCTCCTGCAATGTTCGCCCTCAGAGTAGTTGCCTCGTCGCTAACTTGGGTGGTTGATAGTTTGGCACGGGCCGACAGTGGTTCCGGCATCTATCGCTGCGAGAGCTATGTTGGTGGGCGTCTAAGCTGAATTTGAAGTCACTGGCTTGAGGAGTGATGCCAATGATGCTCGAGGCAACCTCCATGGTGGTCTTTCCTCGACAATGTGTGTCCTTTGTGTGGGTAGCCAGGTCTAGGGGTGTCAACGAGCCGAACTCGAGCGAACATACATAGGCTCGGCTTGAGCTTGAATTTCCCTTCGAGCATAATATTAAGCTCGAGCTCGACTCGCAAGCTTAGCAGAAGGCTCGAGCTCGATTCGTCGAGGCCTCAACGAGCTCAGGACTCATGAGGCTCCAACAAATTTTATTTTTGAATATTTTTACCACCACACACACTAGTTGGTGTTGACGTAATAAGGCAAAGGACCGGTGCCTCTTTTTTTTTGTTGAGGGAAGGCCAGGTGCCTTCTTTGATATACTTGACTCTAGGGCCATCATTAGATAGCGCTGAGCCTCACTCTTCTCTAGCGAGCGAGGTGATACTAAGTGGTATGTTAGGTTGTCTCAGCACGCGGCCTAAGCACGTACTGGCGATACAAATGGTCCTTCCCGAGCTGCAGAATTCGGCCCTATGAGTGTAGATGCAACAAAAAGGTAGGCTTCGTCTCTAAAAAAAGGGGTAGGCTTCTTCTTTCCTTTATTTTGACGTTACGAGAGATCTTGAACTATGATGAAAATTACATTGGGCCACAACTTGTTAGGCATATGGCCCTCTGGGGTATAGGACATTTCAATTGTTTCCCTCAAAAAATAGAGATAAATGAATCGTGATCTGCTTACTACGGCTTATGCCGAGCTCAATCGAACTGCTCGAGCTCGAGACAAAAAAACTTGTGAGTTGTAGTTAGGCTTGAGTTTGGTTTGTTTAGGCTTAGAGCCGAGCACGAGCCAAAGCTTTATCGAATCAAGCTAAAATAGTTTGACGAGCCCGAATATTTTTGACAGCCCTAGCCAGGTCGGCCGAGTTTGATCTATTATTTGTGGACGGTTGTGACGGTTTTCGCTCAATTTTCCACTAATTAACTAGGCAATTCTGTTCATAATTAATGAGATGAGGCAAAACTTTTGCCTCCGTTTAAAAAATATTCCCTCCATCTAAATTAACTGCTCAACTTTGTCTAGATATGCATGTATCTAGACACTAAAACACGTATCTAGACAAAGTTGAGTCAATTAATTTCAAAAGGAGGGAGTAATAATAATCACCTTAGGGCAAGTATAGTCTCATAGGCTTAGGTTCTTGTGAGAACACAAAGAGCACACATATCCTCTAGGAAACTTGTAATATGATTTCTTACCTTGAAGCATCAACTCGACCATACTTATACTCTGCGAGTCCAGCTTCCAAAAGAGCAGTTGAGACTAAAGAAGAGCCTTCTCCATCACATAAGAAATAACCCCAATAGCTAGAAACCCTTTCAAGTTCACCAAAATGAGTCAACATTTTATTTTTGTGCACCTGTACTTGATCAAACAAAGAGGACGATAGCTCATCTAAAATATTCTGCTGGGACATGGATAATCTGCACAGCCACCATGATACACTCCAAAAATCAAAGTCTAGACCCTTTAAGCTTGTCATCAGAAGTTCCGCAAAGACAATGAACTGCAAAACAGCAAGATAAAAGCTAAGACTGCTCAATAACTGAGATACACTATATATTTTTCTGAATTTATGTCAAGAATCAGTCACAACGCTAAAGAGAAGGTACCCTCATAGAACACTAATTATAAGTTCTATCCTTTCTTAACTTATGCATTTAATAAACCCCAATTCCAATGAAAAGGCAATCCAAGAGATGGAACAACACCGCTAACATCCAAGCATATTTACCAATACTCCCCCCCCCCCCCCCCCACACACACACACACAACCCAAAAAGAGAGGAGACTTTGACCAACGGTTACTTATTAATATGACATAGCCTTGTCTTGAAATGGGGAATACTGAATTAAATTGAATTACAAAATACTAGAGTAATACTACATGCGCCAATTTGTAAGTCAAAAGGAATAGTAGCCTGCTTACCACTTCTTTTCTAGTGTCATTAGAAATATAATGTGTCAATGTCATTATGTGCTCCGTATGTGTGCAAAGACTATTTCAGACAGGTCAAGCTTAATCCCAGATGGTTAAATCCGTAGAGTGAGCTAACAATAATCTACATTATTAGCTCATAAAGAAACCTATCGTCTCAATGTATTTACCAAATTATGAGACATTTCAAGATCGTAGAAAAGGTGCAAATAAAGTAAAGAAATAAAATTGAAAGAAACAATAAAATAGGAAAATTAGAATGAGTGGATAGATAAATGAGCAAGCCACCAGAAGATATACCTGCAAGAACAAGAATTTCCCATGAACATGGGAACCAAAAGAAGCTAAATGATGAGAAGCCCATGCCCCCCATTTGCCTCCAGGATCAGCGAATTTCCCATGAACACGGGAATTAAAAGAAGCACATTTATCCTGCTTGCCTCCAGCATCACTGTACCACCCGTTATCCAATGATGAAGTACTAAAGAGAGGAAAGGGTGAATATTTTCCTGAAGGCCTGCAAATAGAAACAAACTCAAATAATTTCCAAATGTCTAGAGGCTTGACGAATACACAAAATGAAAGTTTTTACACGGTAGAAAAGATGCAAGTAATCGAATTATCAATTCAAAATTTTACAAGCCACGCAACCATATGCTGGACAGGTTATCCCATAAATGCTGTAGAAAACAGTTGAGCGATACCAACTCACCCTGTCACGTTCTGCTGCGTGAATGCGAGCAGCGCCGCCACCGCAGCGGACAGAACAAGCACGCACCTGCACTCGAACCCCTCGTCCGTCACCCCCCCTCCGACATTCCCCAGGAGGAACACCTCGACAGCGGCAGCGAGATGGCCGTAGAACTGCGCAGGGGAGTCATTGTCAGGCTCGGTTGAAGCAGAGGCGCGGAGGATGTGCGGGACAGCGGAGGCGAGCGCAGCTGTGTAGTCCCCGAGCTCGACAGCGGCGAGGGCGGAGGCGGCGACGGGGCCGAGAGGGTGGATTGGGGGAAGTGAAGGGGGCTTTTGTCGGGAGGCTGCGGTGGGGAGGGTAGAGCGCAGGAGGCGGAGCTCGGCCTCACGGAGGAAGGTGGGGGAAGGGCTGGATGCCCCCATGGCGGCGTCGAGTGGTGAGTCTAGGGTTTTACAGACCCAAGGGGTATGTATGTGGGCATGTATAGCACGAGCAGTTCACGGCGTGTTTGCCAGCTGTATCCATTTTCTGCGAGTCCGACGCAAATCTGGCCAAGTGTCTGGCCGGGCCGGCCCGCGGTACGCCGAAAATGGCCCGCCACAAGCCCGACACGGCACGTGGCTGACGGGTCTGTGCCGGCTCGTGGCACATGGGTGCCGTGCCCGTGTCTGACATGGTTATACCCTACGGGTACGTGACCTCAGCATATCTGGTCTAGCCCAAGGAAGGCCCACGGCAAATGTATACTGGCCCATGAAGATTATCAGGTGGCCAAAGGCCCATGACGTCTTCGGATCCTTGGAGAGCAAGACTAGCGTAGATAGGAAATTCAAAGAGGTAAAACCCTAAAACTTGTAACCGACTAGGTCTATGTCCGGGACCTGCCTAAGTCTATATAAAGGCTAGGAGGGCACGACCTAGATCTCTCGACTCATACTTTCGCATACACACCTCCACGCCAGATCGAATCTGTGCACCCCTGTAACCATCGGTTCCGCCGTAATCAAGAGCAGACAAGCAGGAGTAGGGTTTTCCCTCCGAGGACCTGAACCTGGGTAAACCTCGTGTCCCCGTGTTGCTTGTTTGCTAACCGTTCCACGATCTCCAGCATCCCCATCTTCTCCAAAACCCAAGTCCATAACAATGGGCATTGATAAGATCAAACCTCGTCAATTGGCGCCGTCTGTGAGAACTGGGGCTGCTGATTGTGCGGTCGTGACGGTCCCAACCCGATCGATCTACAACTCTGCGGCGACGGAGAGTCACCTCCTCTTCGGTGTTTTCGACTTCACCGCCCACTCGCCGGCCACCATGAAAGATTTCGAGCCCGTAGGCGACGGACTCGAGATCCTATTCGGGAGCTTCTATTTCCAGGTGGGTCAGACTGGTACCCTCCGCCTCCCTGAGCGGGTGCCCCTACCATCAATCAGGCTCGCCTCGTGGGCTCCACACCCTGTGCTACGCACATCGGCATCAACAGATGAGTTCTACGACAGCAGCAGCTGCAACTCCGATCTGTGCGATCCACCTTCGGATGAGGGGACCTACGGTTCCGGACCCGAAAGCTGCGGCAGCAGCGGACCAATCTACGAGCGCTACCAATGCGCCGTAGTCATCCAGAGCGACGTGGAGCAGCAAACGCCCAACCCGCCGCCCAACTCGAACCCCAACCCGCAGGACAGAAACGGCGGGAACAGAAGAAGCCAGTCCCCCCCACCCGACGAGGAAAACAACGGCCACGCCATCCGACTTAGCAAAGAAGGATGGGCCCAGGCACGCCGCGCTGTAGCAGGCGACATAGTGCTGCCTGCAGACGCCTCACGTGAACTACTGATGGCATACCACTTCCTCCTCATCGAGGAGCACAAGAAGCAAGTCAAGATGCAAGAAACACTTGATAAACGCAAGCAAGCAGCCTCTAAGTCCAGCGCGCGACGAGCTGCGCTCTCCGCCATGGCCCCTGGCTCTAGCACGAACGGAAACCAAGGAAACAAGCACCGCTCTCGGGTGGAGAACATGGATCCCAAGGAGCGCCGTGATATGACCCGAACTCTCCACACATCGTTCATGGAGATGGATGCCGATGGCAACGTCATCCCGAAGACGCCGCAAGCTGCGATCATGGCAGCCACTACGTATCTCGCGGCCCACCCACCTCCGAAGGGGACCCAAAAAGAGTCATGCATAAGTCCGCACTTACCGGACTCAGACTTGTCGGAGCTGCGCTCCACCAAGATGCTCCTGCGGAGCCGAAGAAGAAAGCTCCAGCCAGACACGACCGGAGCCCCACCCCTTCATCCGAAGAGGAAGAGGAACACGACCTTCCTCTAAGGAAGAAGAGCTCGCGTCACCATAAACGCGACTACGACGCCAGAGACGCGCTTACACAGCGCAAAATCGACAAAGCGCGAGCCAAGCGCGCATGCTCGTCTAAATCCGAGATGGACGAAGACGAAGGAAAACTCTGTGGAGCCCGATGCTTCAGCAGATCTGTTCGGCGAACACGGATGCCACGCAATTTCAAGCTTCCTTCGGATACTCCGAAGTTCGACGGCACGCAAGATCCAAAAGCATGGCTTAGTGACCATCTGTCATCCGTTAAGCTGCACGGCGGTAACAAAGAAACCGCCATGCAATGCCTTCAGCTGCAGCTGACAGGCGCGGCACGGATCTGGCTCAGCAGCCTATCATCAGGGTCCATCCGAAGCTGGGAGGAGCTAGCTTACAGCTTCATCCGATATTTCAAGGGCACCAGCAAGAGGCCCGCCTCAATCGAAGAGTTGCGGGCCTGCACTCAAAGAACGGGCGAATCTATTCGCTCGTACATACTACGCTGGTCTAATACCAAGAACTCCGTAGCACACATCTCCGAAGAGAGGGCCATCGACGCCTTCAGGGACGACGTCAAGCGCCAAGACTTCAAGGAGGAACTTGGGCGCGTCAAGCCCAAAACACTCGACCACCTCATGGACATCGCCAACAGGTGGGCCGACGGCGAAGATTCCATTCACCGAGCACAATCGGATGAAGAGGACGACTACGGCCGAAGACGGGAACGCCGTAGCAAGAGGAGATCGCGCGTCTACGACGATCACGACGGACCCGACATGGTCGCGGCTGGCTACGCCGACCGTCGCAACGACAACAGCCGCAACAGCGGAGGATACCGCGGAGAAAACTTCCGCGACGGCGGACGCCCAACACAGTCGTGGCAACGCCGCGACCGCGACAACGGACCCTCAGCATACGACAAACTTTCGGGTCCATGCACCATCCACTTCTACATCGACAAGCAGGATGGCAAAAAGAAAGCCAGTCACATGCTCAAGGACTGCCGCGAGTTCCAGAAACTCAGCGAAAGCATGGTGCAGATGAGGCAGCAAGCCCCAATCCCTGCGTTTGGAAACGCACCTGCGCCAGGTGAAATAGCGCATGGATCTCCTCCACCGCCACCTATCGGAGGCCCAAACCAACCAATCGTGCCAGCACAGAACAACGCTGGGAACGGGTACCCCCCGCCGAAAGGAGCACTGATGATCCAGAAGGGGCGCCCCACGAATAGGGTGCAGAAGAAAATCACCCGACAAATCAACCTGGCCGTGGCAACTCCACCTGCCATCGCTGAGTACCTCAGCGGATCGGAGTCCTGCATCACATTCACTCGTTCGGATCACCCTTGCCAGATCCCTCGCCCAGGTCATGCTGCCCTGGTGCTGGAGGCGCTGATCGGAGGTTTCGAGATGAGTCGCGTCTTCATGGACGGCGGCAGTGGCATCAACCTAATGTTCGCAAGCACTCTAGCAGCAATGCGGATCCCGCAATGCAGCCTGGAACAGTCAGACACAACGTTCCACGGCATCGTTCCAGGGAAGGGAAAATTCCCCCTGGGCAAAATATGGCTCGACGTCATCTTCGGCAAGCCGGACAACTTCCGGCTGGAGCGACTCGAATTTGAAGTGGTGGACTGGCCGTCACAGTACCACGCCATCCTCGGGCGTGTAGCATTCGTAAGGTTCCTGGCTATCCCACATTACGCATACCTACTACTCAAGATGCCAGGGCCGAAGGGCGTCATCACAATCCACGGGAGCTTCACCCGATCGGACCAATGCGACAGGGATTTCAACAGAATCTCCCAGTCATTCGGCATGCAGGAGGAGCTCCTAAGACTCCGCGAAGCAACAGACAATGGGGCACCCCCAGTAGCACGACAAAACGTGCCCGACATGTCTTTCGACTCCACCGTCAACACAAAGAAGGTGCAGATTCATCCGACGGATACCTCCAAGACGGCCCTGATCGCCAACGACCTCAGCCCCGCATAGGAAGGCGCACTCGTCGAATTCCTCCGTGAGCGCTGGGAAATCTTCGCCTGGTGTCCTGCGGACATGCCAGGAGTTCCAGGTAATTCGCCGAGCATGCACTCAACGTCTTTCCAGACACCAAGCCCGTCAAGCAGTCCATCCGGAGACTGTCCGAGCCACGAGCCGAAGCTATCGTCAAGGAAATCAATAGACTACTCGCTGCAGACTTCATCAGGGAAATCAAGGAAAGCGAGTGGCTTGCAAATACAGTGTGAAGGGTTTCGCGGCATAGTAAATCATAATTTTCTACGGATGCGAACAGAGGGAAAGCCAAGATCTAATCTATCAGGATGTTCATCACCCCCATAGACTAAGAACATTTCTTTAGTCCTATTTAGGTACTTTAGGATGTTCTTCACGGCTGTCCAGTGTTCCACTCCTGGATCACTTTGATACCTGCTCGTCAAACTAAGAGCATTGGACACATCCGGTCTAGTACACAGCATGGCATACATGATAGAACCTATGGCCGAGGCATAAGGCACTTTGCTCATAGCTTCCCTATCATTTACCGTAGCTGGACACTGAGCCTTGCTCAATATCTTACCTGACAACATAGGCACTGAACCTTTCTTTGCCTTATCCATTCTGAACATTTTCAGAACTTTGTCTAGGTATGTACTCTGGCTTAAAACTATCAGGCGTCTTTGTCTATCTCTATAGATTTTGATGCCCAATATATAAGCAGCTTCACCTAGGTCTTTCATGGCTTCTAGCCATTTCTCAGAGTCTAGGCTCATCATCGCTTCCTCATAGTTCGTAGGTTGACTGTCTTCTACTAGCAAGACAGTCAAGACAGGGTTGCCGTACCACTCAGGAGGGGCACACGACCTTGTCGACCTGCGACGTTCAGTAGCAGCATCGTCCGAAGCTTCATGATCCTTGTCATTAGCTTCCTCTATCGTTGGTGTAGGCGGCACTGGAACAATTTCAGGTGATGTGCTACTCTCCAACTCAAGAGAAGGTTCAATAACCTCGTCTAGCTCTACTTTCCTCCCACTCACTTCTTTCGAGAGAAACTCCTTCTCAAGAAAGGAACCGTTCTTTGCGACAAACACTTTGCCTTCGGTTTTGTGATAGAAGGTATACCCAATAGTTTCCTTAGGGTATCATATGAAGACGCATTTCTCCGCTTTGGGTTCGAGCTTGTCCGACATCAACTTCTTGACGTAAGCTTCGCATCCCCAAACTTTAAGAAACGACAACTTAGGTTTAGCACCAAACCACAGTTCATACGGTGTCGTCTCAACGGATTTAGATGGTGCCCTATTTAAAGTGAATGCAGCGGTTTCTAATGCATAACCCCAAAATGATAACGGCAAATCAGTAAGAGACATCATTGATCGGACCATATCTATTAAGGTTCGATTCCGGTGTTCAGACACACCATTGCGCTGTGGTGTTCCTGGTGGCGTGAGTTGCGAAACGATTCCGCTTGCATTAAGATGCGTGAGAAAATCATAACTCAAATATTCACCTCAACGATCGGATCGTAGAAACTTAATTTTTCTGTTACGATGGTTCTCCACTTCATTCTGAAATTCCTTGAACTTTTCAAATGTTTCAGATTTATGTTTCATTAAATAGATATACCCATATCTACTTAAGTCATCGGTAAAAGTGAGAAAATAGCGATATCCACCGAGCGTCGAAACACTCATCGGTCCGCATACATCGGTATGTATGATTTCCAACAAGTCCGTTGCTCGCTCCATCATACCGGAGAACGGGGTTTTGATCATCTTGCCCATGAGGCATGGTTCGCATGTGTCAAATGATTCAAAATCAAGAGACTCCAAAAGTCCATCAGAATGGAGTTTCTTCATGCGCTTTACTCCAATATGACCTAGACGACAGTGCCACAAATAAGTAGTATTATCACTATCTACTTTGCATCTCTTAGCCTCAATGTTATGGATGTGTGTTTCATCCCTTTCGAGATTTAGAAGAGATAAACCATTCACAAGAGGTGCATGACCATAAAATATGTTACTCATATAAATAGAACAACCATTATTCTCCGATTTAAATGAATAACCGTCTTGCAATAAACACGATCCAGAAATAATGTTCATGCTCAACGCAGGCACATAATAACATTTATTAAGGTTTAAAACTAATCCCGAAGGTAAAACTAAGGAGAGCGTGCCGACGGCCATCACATCAACTCTTGATCCGTTGCCAACGCGCATCGTCACCTCATCCCTTGCAAGCCGCCGTCTATTCCGTAGCTCCTGTTTCGAGTTACAAATATTAGCAACTGAACCGGTATCAAATACCCAGGCACTACAACGAGGGCTAGTAAGGAAAACATCAATAACATGTATATCAAATATACCTTTGATGGTGCCAGCCTTCTTGTCCGCTAAGTACTTCGGACAGTTGCGCTTCCAATGACCCTTGTCCTTGCAATAGAAGCACTCAGTGTCCGGTTTAGGACCAGACTTGAGCTTCTTCTCAGCAGGGGCAACGCGCTTGCCGCCGCCTTTCTTGAAGGGCTTTATTGCACCCTTACCTTTCTTAAAGGTGGGGGGCTTGCTGACCATCAACATATGATTATCCTTTTTGATGTCCACCTCCGCTACTTTCATCTTAGCGAAGAGCTCAGTGATCATATCAGTGGAACCAATTTGATTGTGAGCAACTACAAAACTTTTGTAGCTAGGAGGGAGTGATTGCATAACTCTGTTAATCTTGAGCTCCTCTGGAATCTTGCAGTCCAGTTGCTCAAGGCGTTGAGTGTTGCCCGACATCTTAATGGCGTGCTCACTAACGGAACTCCCTTCCTCCATCTTGTAGTTAAAGAATTTCTTAGAGATCTCATATCTCTCAGAACGGGCCTGAGTCTGAAACATAGTTTTCAGCTCCTCAAGAATCTCAAAGGGCCCGGCGAACTCCTCAAAACGATTTTGAAGATCCGATTCCATAGCATACAACATGGCGATCTTAATCAAATCATAATCATCCTTGCGTGACTGATAAACAGCTTTCTCATCAGCCGGCGCATCTACAGCAGGGGCGTCACCTAGCGCTTTCTCAAGGACATAGTCCTTTTGTCCGCCATCGAGAATGATTCTCAGAATGCGGAACCATTTGGTGAAGTTAGACCCATTGTTTCTAAGCTTTTCTATCTCAGCAAAAACGTTGAAGTTGAAGTTGGACTTAGCCATGTGATATACAGTATTTGTAAGTACAAATTAGACTATGTTTATGATAACTAGTTCAACTTAATCAAATTACTAGATGAACTCCCACTAAATTCAACATCCCTCAAGTTGTTTAGTGAACACGATCCAAATTCACCACACCTAATCCGATCTTCACGAGAAGAGATGTGGTTTCAATGGTGGACAACGAAGTGTCGATCATACCATTCATATGACTCATGCTTAACCTTTCGGTTCATGTGTTCCGAGGCCATGTCTGTACATGCTAGGCTCGTCAAGTTAGACTCAAGTATTTCCGCGTGTGCAAAACTGGCTTGCACCCGTTGTATGTGAGCGTAGAGTCTATATCACCCGATCATCACGTGATGCTTGGACACGACGAACTTTCGCAACGGTGCATACTTGGGGAGAACATAGTTTTTTATCTTGATGTTTAATTGAGGAATCATCTTATAATGCTACCGTCGCGATCTAAGCATAATAAGATACACAAAAGGGATAAACATCACATGCATATAACTTTATGTGACATGGTATAGCCAATCCTTGCACAATGATCTCCATCTTGTGTGTGACGGCATGATCTCCATCACTCCACCATGATTGCCTCCACCACGAATAGCAACTACAACTATTGCTAACTACTTAGCGATAAAGTGAAACTATTACATGGCGCATAAGAAGTTGACACACAGGTCATACACAATTATAAAGACAACCATATGGCTCCTGCCGGTTGTGTACTCATCGACATGCAAGTCGTGAAACATTACAAAACATGATCATCGCATACATTATACACATCACATCTTGGGCCATACCATATCACAGAAAACACCCCCTGCAAAAACAAGTTAGACGCCTCTACTTTGTTGTTGCATGTTTTACGTGGCTTATGGGAGTAGATGCTAAGAACGATTTTTACCTACGGAAAGCCACAACGGTGATATTATGGTTGCCAAACTCCGGTGTTAATCCCATGACAACTATAGTGAGAGAAACTGACATCCACCAGCCGCATGTGTGGAACAAGCCACACGTCAAGTGCGGAGCCGGTCTCGCGAACGGCGTCGCGTAAGGTTGGCCTGGACCGCTTCAATCTCACTATCCCGCGTCATAAGAAGAACACAAACAAGAGTCTTGCAACAGAAAACATCAACGCCCGCAACAACCATGTTGCGTTCTACTCGTGAAACACATCTACGCATAGATCTAGCTCTGATACCACTGAAGGGTTTCGCGGCATAGTAAATCATAATTTTCTACGGATGCGAACAAAGAGAAAGCCAAGATCTAATCTAGGAGATGCAAACAACGAGAGAGATTGGATTAGATCTTCATACCCTTGAAGATTCGCACAGCGGAACGTTCGTCGGAACGTGGGTGATGTAGTCGTACTCGCTTCTCCTTCTCGTGATCCGATCCGATCTAGCACCACAAGTGGCGGTGCCTCCGTGAGATGCACACGTGCAGCACGTCGACGTCTCCTCCTTCCTTGGACCAGCAAGTATGGTGGAGAGATGGGTTGGATCTACAACGCGACGGCGCGGTGCAATTGGTGGAGAGTTTCTGCAGCAGGGCTTCGCCTACACGCAGTCGGGAGGGAGAGAGAGAGGAGGGCAGCAGGACGGCTAGCTCTTGGAGGGGAAGGTGTGGAGGGTAGTGCGCCCCCAGCCCTCTTTATATAGAGGGGTGGGGCGCAGCCCTAGCCCCTCCCCAAGCCCAAACCGGCGGCCCCAAAGGAGGAGGAGTGGGGGGCAAGGAAACCCCCCTTCTAGAAGCTCTATCTAGGGTTTAAACCCTCTTTGGCCGGCTGGGCCCTATGGGGCCTTGTGCCCCTGGCCCAATGCGGCCAGGGCACTCCCTCATAGGCCCATGCCCCCTCCCGGAAGGTGGGGCCACGTTGGTCCCCTTCCGGAAGGTTCTAGAAGCTTCCGGTACAATACCGATTAACCCGGAACAATTCCGAACTCAAAAAACTGCACTGCCTTATATGAATCTTATTCTCTGGACCATTCCGGAACCTCTCGTGATGTCTCGGATCCCATCCGAGACTCCGAACAAAAACTCATAAACCAATTATCCAATCTATCCTAGCGTCGAGACACGTTAAGTGTGTGACCCTGCGGGTTCGAGAATATGCAGACATGATCTTCTATCAATAATCAACAGCGGGGTCTGGAAACCCATATTGACTCCCACACATTCATAGATGATCATATAGGATGAACCACGATGCCAGGATTCAATCAATCCCATATATATATTCCCTTCGTCTCGCGATATTTTACTTGCCCGAGATTCGATCGTCGGTACTATCATACCTAGTTCAATCTCGTTCACAGCAAGTACTTTACTCGTTCCGTAATCCGATATCACTTTGTGATTAACTCCTTAACCACATGCTTGCAAGCGGTGTTGATATCGATTACCGAGTGGGCCCAAAGTATATCTCTCCGACTTGGGAGGGACAAATCCCATCTCGATACATACAACCCAACAGATACTTTCCGATCACCTGAGAGACACCTTTATGATCACCCTCTCATAGGATGACGTTTGATGACCTCAAAGATTTCTTCCGATACCAGGGAGTTGTATTATCTCATGGTCTAAGGAATACAATATTTGACATAAGAAAAGCTTTGCAAAGACGAACACGATGACACGATCTAATTGCTTCGCTTAGTTTGGGTCTGTCCACCATATCATTCTCCCAATGATATGATCTCATTATTAATTGACAACTCATGTCCATGGTTAGGAAACCTTAACCATCATTAATCAATGAGCTAGTCCATAGAGGCGTACTAGGGACACGGTGTTGTTCACAAACCACACAAGTATTAAAGTTTCCGCTTAATACAACATAGGCACTGAACCTTTCTTTGCCTTATCCATTCTGAACCTTTTCAGAACTTTGTCTAGGTATGTACTCTGCTTAAAACTATCAGGCGTCTTTGTCTATCTCTATAGATTTTGATGCCCAATATATAAGCATCTTCACCTAGGTCTTTCATGGCTTCTAGCCATTTCTCAGAGTCTAGGCTCATCATCGCTTCCTCATAGTTCGTAGGTTCACTGTCTTCTACTAGCAAGACAGTCAAGACAGGGTTGCCGTACCACTCAGGAGGGGCACACGACCTTGTCGACCTGCGACGTTCAGTAGCAGCATCGTCCGAAGCTTCATGATCCTTGTCATTAGCTTCCTCTATCGTTGGTGTAGGCGGCACTGGAACAATTTCAGGTGATGTGCTACTCTCCAACTCAAGAGAAGGTTCAATAACCTCGTCTAGCTCTACTTTCCTCCCACTCACTTCTTTCGAGAGAAACTCCTTCTCAAGAAAGGAACCGTTCTTTGCGACAAACACTTTGCCTTCGGTTCTGTGATAGAAGGTATACCCAATAGTTTCCTTAGGGTATCATATGAAGACGCATTTCTCCGCTTTGGGTTCGAGCTTGTCCGGCATCAACTTCTTGACGTAAGCTTCGCATCCCCAAACTTTAAGAAACGACAACTTAGGTTTAGCACCAAACCACAGTTCATACGGTGTCGTCTCAACGGATTTAGATGGTGCCCTATTTAAAGCCTTCTCAGGCTATAACCAGATTCGACTCAAGGTCAAAGATCAGGAGAAAACGGCGTTTATCACACCGTTCGGAGTATTCTGCTACAACACAATGCCTTTCGGGCTAAAGAACGCAGGTGCCACGTACCAGCGATGCATGCAGGCCTGCCTCAAGGACCAGATCGGTCGCAACGTCCAAGTCTATGTTGACGACATAGTCATAAAAACCAAGGAGGCAAGGACACTTATCGACGATCTCCGCGAGACGTTCGACAACCTTGATCGCTACAGGATCAAGCTCAACCCCTAAAAGTGTGCCTTCGGCGTCCCATCGGGTCAGCTGCTTGGTTACTTCATCTCTCAGCGAGGGATCAAGGCGAACCCGAAGAAAATCAGAGCCATCATGGCGATGGAGAAGCCGAAAAACCTCAAAGGCGTCCAGCAGCTCGCAGGACGAATAGCGGTGTTAAGCAGATTCATCAGC
The DNA here is from genome assembly GCA_916181665.1 of Avena sativa. Taxonomy (NCBI): domain Eukaryota; kingdom Viridiplantae; phylum Streptophyta; class Magnoliopsida; order Poales; family Poaceae; genus Avena; species Avena sativa. The sequence continues at coordinate 310,777,364 of OV702295.1, read as the reverse complement.
CGCATGGGCGAGAAGGCCCTACCATTCTACCAGCTGCTACGCAAAGCAGATAAATTCGAGTGGACGCCGGAAGCCAACGATGCATTCGAAAGCCTCAAGCGGCTTCTCTCCACCTCGCCCGTCTTGGTCACGCCAAAGGAACGCGAGCCTCTGCTGCTGTACATAGCAGCCACACACCAGGTGGTCAGCACCGTGCTAGTGGTCGAACGACCCAAAGAAGGCAAGACCCATGGGGTCCAGCGCCCAATCTACTACCTCGGCGAGGTACTGACACCAACAAAGTAGAGGTACCCTCACTACCAAAAGCTCGCCTACGGCGTGTTCATGATGGCTCGACGGCTGAGCCATTACTTCCAGGAGCACCAGGTAATGGTCGTCAACGAGGCACCCCTGAACAGCATCCTGAATAATCCAGAGGCCACAGGACGCGTGGCCCTGTGGGGCATCGAGCTGTCACCCCTGGACATCATCTACGAGAAGCGACTCGCAATCAAATCTCAAGTCCTTCCGGACTTCCTGGTACATTGGATGGAGCTGCAGCTGCCAGACACCCCAGACATGTCGCAGTCGTGGACAATGCACTTCGACGGCTCCAAGCGCGAAGCTGGAGCAGGAGCCGGGGTCATACTGACCTCCCCGCAGGGCGACCAGATGAAGTACGTCCTGCGGATGAAATTCCGAGCCTCCAACAACGAGGCCGAATACGAAGCCCTCATCCACGGTATGAGGATGGCAAAGATATGCGGCGCAACACGCCTGGTCATCTACGGCGACTCCAACCTCGTCGTCCAGCAGACGATGAATGAGTGCGACGCACACGCTGAAAACATGATCGCGTACCGCACTCTCTACAATGCACTCGAAGGAGAATTCGACGGCTGCGAGCTTCGGCACGTCGGTAGAGAAAGCAACGAGGAAGCCGACAGACTCGCCAACATCGGCTCCACCTGCGCCAAGGTGCCATCGGGTGTGTTCCTCGAACAGATCTGCGTGCCATCCATCAAGCGAAAATTCCCCAAGGGATCACATGAAGAGGCAGAACACTCGGGGTCTATGCTGCCCGAAGGACCCGAGAAACTGGACACAAAGGTCGCCATGGTCAACCTGATGCAGGTCATGGCAGTCGAAGAAACTTGGACGCGACCATACCTCTAGTTCTTGATAAACGGAGAACTGCCTGACAGCCCGACAGATGCCCGGCGCATATCTCGTCGGTCAAAAGCCTTCACCATCATCAATGGCGAGCTGTACAAGCGCAGTATTACGGGTGTACTACAACGGTGCGTCACCATCGGTGACGGGAAATCCATCCTCCAAGACATCCACGAGGGCATCTGCGGCCATCACGCAGGCAGCCGCTCCCTTGTCGCCAAAGCTCTACGAGCCGGATTCTACTGGCCAACGGCCATGAGCGACGCAAAGGACATCGTCCGAAGATGCAACGGGTGCCAACGGTTTGCCGACAAACCGCAGGCACCCGGGTCCGAGCTCAGACCCATACTTATAGCCTGGCCTTTTGCTTAATGGGGCCTCGACATGATCGGCAAACTGCCAAAGTCCTCGAAAGGGGGACACGTTTACCTCCTGGTCGCAGTCGACAAATTCACCAAGTGGGTCGAGGCCATGCCGGTCACCAACCAGAAAGGCAAAACTGCCATCAAGTTCTTCGAGTCCATTGTCTATAGGTTCGGCGTACCGCACATCATCATCACCGACAATGGATCGAACTTTATCTCCAAGGAGTTCCAGGACTTCTGCGAAGACCTTGGGATCAACATCACGTACGCCTCAATGGAGGTACCATGCCCGGCACCTTGAAGCTCTGCCAAAAAGAAGGGAGTTTGTTAGCAAACAAAAGAAAACAAATACGCAATCGACGAAAAGCGCTACGCGCACGAATCTACACCTATGGAACAGCTAGCGTCAAAGAAAACAGCGGAGTCAGCGACTTCCTCGGGATATCCTCTCCAGCCTTGTACTTCAACAGCGTACGAAGGGCCTTGTCGAGATCACCCTGGGAAAGCTTCTCGGCCGAAACTCTCGTCGGGTCATGGCGCCCAGCATAAAGAAACATCGGGTGCGCCCTAGCCTGGAGTGGCTGCACCCGACGCTCGAGAAATGTGCGGATAATATCCACGCCGTTCACTTCTTTATCAGGAATCAACTGGAGATCCTCCACCCGACGGTAAAGGGCCTCTATCTCCGCTGACTCGCCGTCCAAGATATGATTTTTCCAGGACCTTTTTGGCTCGATTATCTGGGAGGAGTCGAAAGGCGCAAGACCAAATTGCTGCCCCGCCACTGTGGAGTCGCGAATGTAAAACCATCGCCTCCGCCAGTACTGGACAGATTCGGACATAGAGAAAGAAAAGAAAAGAATATTGGCCTTAAGAGAGATGATGCAACCCCCAATGGGGTACACACCATCCGAGCCGGATTGCCTCTTCACGGAATAGAGCTTCCGAAAAAGACCAAAGTGCGGCTCGATACCGAGCCAGCACTCACAGCAAGTGATGAAACAAGCAATGTGAAGAAGAGAATTGGGTGAAAGATGATGCAGCTGGATGCCGTAAAGAAAGAGCAGGCCACGAAGGAAGTTGTGGACTGGGAAAGAGAACCCACGAATAACAAAGGCAAGAAACATAACCCGATACCCAGCGGGGGGACGGGGGATTACCTCGTTGCCGGGTAGTCTGGCGGCCTCCCTATCCTGCGGGATTAAACCGCGCTCGCGAAGTCTGCGGAGATCACTCTCCCGCGTCTCTGATTGCCGCCAGCCACCGTCGGTGACACGAGTGGTGGTAGCGCCTTTCTTCCCTCCGGCGGCGCTGGTACCAACCGCAGATGACGATTTCTTCGTTTTCCCCCATCGCGCTCCGGCGGCACCGGCGGCGAGAGTGCGGACGGGAAGAAGGAAATGTGGAAGAATATCGCAGCGCGCAGCAAGAATCTCTAGAGCACAAGGGGACAGTGAAAACAAGAGTAGATGCGGTGAAAACAAACTGCAGCTTTCCCCAATGATTATAACGATGAAGACGACGCACGACAACCGTCCATCCAGAAGACCTAACGCCAACGACAGATCTGGCCATACACGTGTCAGCATCACAACAAACCGTCGTTACCACGCCGTCCACTATGCGCGGAAATCGAGGCGACACCGTAATTATCTCCACGCCGCGCGTGACCGGTCAATTCAAGGTCAGCAAGTGGGACTCACGTTCGTCCAGTCAAGTCATCTCTGGCGTAGCAGACGCTTGAGGTCATCGATCGTCAGCACTGATGTCATCAAAAGCTATACTAGCACCAACTACAATTCTTCGGCTTCAAAGCTAAGAGTACTCACTCGAATATTCGATTCGACTAAATACTCGGGGGCTACTCCTATCAGGAGCGCTGGCCGCGCACCCAAAAGATGAATAAAGACAAAATATTTCTTCGAGTCCTACGTCGAGTCTACGACTCTACTACGGACTCGGGGGCTACTCCCATAGGGAGGATGGATTTAAGCATCCGAAATTTTTTGTGTCCTACGGACTTAAAAATAAACAAAGTGCTTGAATAAAAGTCTTCGCTCGAGTCTACGACTCGAACAGACACTCCGGGGCTACTCCCATAGGGAGCGCTGGTCGCGCACCCTATGAATTCTTCGACTGCGATCTTTCGGATCAAACACGCAAAACTTTTTCGGCAACTTTGCCCCAGTAAAATGCTAAGTGAGCAATGTTTTTCCTTGGCCACCCGAAACACCTCCGCGGTGACAAATGTTCGGATGCTGTGTCTGCGACGCAAAGATAAGACCTACAGATATCATCTGATGGCCTGGCAGCGCACCCAACTGCGCTTTGCTAGCATAATCCGTGCCAGCAGGTGCGATGAAAAATCCCGACGGACGCGTTGGGTACACCAATTAAAATCACCGGAAATTCCACTCCAGTAAGTCCTCCGCGGCCTGAGTCGGATTATGCCAGCATATGTTCCAGGTCCGAGTTGAGGGACTCGAACCTGAAGAAGATCGTGCTGTTTCGTCCTAAGACAGTTAACTGACCCCGATCCGTCGGGTGAGTCAGGCGCACGCATCAACAATCCCTACACACATATACTATTAATACATAGTTGCACCCGAAGAATGGAAGAGTCCTCAGTCGAATCTGCGATTCGACTGATCACTCGGGGGCTACTGACATGGTTATACCCTACGGGTACGTGACCTTAGCATACCTAGTCCAGCCCAAGGAAGGCCCACGGCAGATGTATACCGGCCCATGAAGATTTTCGGGTGGCCAAGGCCCATGACGCCTTCGGATCCTTAGAGAGCAAGACTAGCGTAGATAGGAAATTCAAAGGGGTAAAACCCTAAAACTTGCAACCGACTAGGTCTATGCCCGGGACCTGCCTAAGTCTATATAAAGGCCAGGAGGGCACGACCTAGATCTCTCGACTCATACTTTCGCATACACACCTCCACGCCAGATCGAATCTGCGCATCCCTGTAACCTTCGGTTCCGCCGTAATCAAGAGCAGATAAGCAGGAGTAGGGTTTTCCCTCCGGGGGCCTGGACCTGGGTAAACCTCGTGTCCCCGTGTTGCTTGTTTGCTAACCATTCAACGATCTCCAGCATCCCCATCTTCTCCAAAACCCAAGTCCATAACAATGGGAATTGATGAGATCAAACCTCGTCAGTGCCGGCAGGCCAGGCACGCGGGCCAGTCATGGCACGGCCCGTTAACTGCGAACGCGGGCTGGCCCGCCAGGCACGCCAACGGCCTGTCACGCGGGGAGCCAGGGGGAGCGGGGGGAGCGGGAATTTTCAAATTTTCGGGGGAGCGGGGGTGGGGGGTGTTTTTGAATAGATGGCGGGTCCAGGGGAGCGGGGGCGTCGGGGGGAGAGATTTTTTTACCGTTGGACTGTTTGGTTAGGGTTTGAGGGGTATTTTGGTCCGTTTTTTGTATTTTTAGGGTTTTAGGTCATTGGGAAGGGTTTTTTGGTCCGAATTTGATCAAATTTTTGCTATAAAAAGGGCAGCACACCCCTCTCAATCTCCACGCCATCCAACCCCTCTCTCATATCCTACATCAACACATGGCTAATCCCAACCAGTTTCTTTTCAATGACGAAGATTTGGGGGTCGATATCAATATTCCTCCCGACTTCAATACTTCTCCCTTCCACGGCAATGACAACATCGACACCATGCAATATCCATATACTCCCTTCGAGCAACCAACACCATCAAACACAAGTTCTCTTGATACATCCACCACCTCTGCTAGCCAAATTTCCACCGCTACCGGTAGCAAGCGGCGGAAAAAACCCTCGAAGATCTGGCAGCACTATACGGAAGAACAATATGTTGATGCCGATGGTGTGACGAAGACGAGAGCTCGGTGCTTGCATCCGGGTTGCTCGAGCAAGTTTGCTCTGCAAGTGGGAGGAGGGAACGACCACATGACGAGGCACGCGGCGACCCACGCCAAGGCAGATGGAGAGGCCGCGGTGATCCAGAGCAGGATCAACTTCAACCCCGACGACACCTCCCGAGGTATATTTGTCTATGATTCAGCTCGTCAAAGAGATGCTCTCGCAACATTGATTGCCGTTAATGATTTACCATTAGGGTTTGGCGAGTCTCCTGGTTTTGTTGAATATATTAGAACTGCTCACACCCCTAGTTTTACACCAGTCTCTAGACAAACTACAACTAGGGATATGAAAAAGCTAGCCAAAGCAGGTCGTGCCGCCATAAAAGAACAATTACTATCGTCAACTTTTTCAGTCTCCATAACTTCTGATATTTGGAGTGGTCATGCTAAGCAAGATTATATTACTGTTGTTGCTCATTATGTTAGCTCATCATGGGAATTAAATAAAAGGATAATAGGATTTGAGTTAATCGATGTATCACACAATGGTGTGAATATTGCTAATGATATACTTAAAGTTGTTACTGAATTTGGTCTTACCGACAAAATATTTGCAGCAACTTTGGATAATGCTTCTGCAAATACTACTGCAATGAATACTCTAATTCCTATATTTGAAGTATATGCATCAAAATTCCTACTTCATCAACGTTGTGCTTGTCATATAATTAATCATATTGCTAAAAGTGCTTTAGATGATCTAGAACCACACATTGATAACTTGCTTTTGGCAATATCATGGTTGAATGCTTCTAATACTAGACTTGGAGACTATAGAAATTATTGTGATGTTATTAATGTACCATGCCATGGTCTTCATCTATACATGTCGGTTAGATGGAACTCTACATATCTGATGCTTCAGTTAGTTATACGTGACCAAGTTCAATTTTCCGCATTTGTTAATGCAAATTTTCATCAAAATGACGGGAAACCTTTACTTGGTGAAGCTACTTGGCACGTTGATGGATCAATCTTTAAGTTTCTAGCAACATTTTATGAATCAACTGTCACTTTATCTGGGGTTTATTATCCCACATCTCATTTGATTGTGCATCATATTTTAGAAATTGCCCAACACCTAAAAGAGTATGAGAATGATGCCACCTTACTAGTAGCCGTCTATAACATGAAACAAAAATATCTCAAATTATGGCAAACTATCCCTTTGCTCTATGCTATCGCATTTATTTTGGATCCTAGGGCTAAAATGGAAGGGTTTAGTGGGGTTATTTCGCTCTTAAGTTTTACCGTAAATGTTAGCTATGATCAATATTCACTTGATGTCAAGGACAAGCTGCAGGATGTTTATTCTAAGTACAAGCTTAAGTATGGCCCAGCTGTGGCACATAGACCTCCGGCAGTACCGGCATCCGGTAGGAGTAAGAAAAAAGTGTGGTGCAAAATATTTGGTACTTCCACGGCCACGCCGAGCTCATCCACACAAACTCCCGTGCTTCAAGGTGGAGGGGAGTTATCAAAGTATCTGAACAGTGCAGTACTTGCGACTAATGATGATGACAACGACTTCGACATACTTCAGTGGTGTCAGGAGAAAAGGTCAACATATCCGGTGCTTTCCATATTAGCACGGGATGTGCTATCGGTGCCTGTCTCAACTGTTTCATCGGAGTCTGCTTTCAGTCTTGCTAGAAGAATAATTGATGATAGAAGAACTAGTCTCACTCCAGATATGGTGAAAACACTGATGTCTATCAAAGATGGAGAACTAGCCAGAAGAAGAGCCCAGCACACCACCGAGAACCCAGAACTGATAGCCGCGTTCGAAGCTATGCGGTGGACTGAAGACCAAGACGAAACTTAGTTGTAGGATTTTTTAATCTCTTTGTAATTTTTATTCTCTTGTGTATTTTTCTCTTCTTTTTAGAGCCAGTTGTACTCTTTTCCCTTCCCAGGGATGGAAGGTTTTGATGAGGCAGCTAATAATAAAGGCTAATTTTTATCCCCATACAAACTTGTCTCCCTTTCCTTCCCGCCCTTTCCTTCTCGCCCTTTCCTTCCCGCTCTTTCCTTCCTGCCCTTTCCTTCCCGCCCTTTCCTTCCGAGTCTATAAAACCCACCTATCCATTAAGGTGAGTAAGCATGCCAACATGTCGGGTTTTCCATCCGATCGTAGGTTTTTACCCCTGATGTCTGAACACCTTTTGCGTTTTGCTAGAAATTTTATAATAGACAAGATCCAAGTTCCATTTGAGGAACTCATCGGTAGTGATGTTTTTCTCAATGAGATGGGTGAGGCATTATGTACAAAAGGGTGGCCATCGAGGAAATCTGAGGAAATACGACAAGAACTTCTCAGGATCAATGCAAGGTGGACCAAGCTGAAATTTAATAGTGAAGCTTCGAGAGAGAGGTTTATTGATAAACCTTCGTTGTGGATAGAAGAGAGCGAGGACGAAGATGATATCTTCATGCCGCCTTTCGATAAGAAGGCGAGAGTTGTCTGGGAGAAGGAGCAGGCGAAGAAGGCCAAGAAAAAGGAATCATCAAAGGACAAGGACGAGGCATCGTCGAAGGGTAAGGGTGAGGCATTAGTGGAGGATGACGATGATGACTTCATGCCGCCTTTCGGTAAAAATGCGAGAGCTGCCTGGGAGAAGGAGCAGGCCAAGGGCAGGAATTTGTAAATCTTATATCCCCATATTGCCCCTCCCTTAATTTTTCCTCCATATTTCCCTTTAAATAGAGAAACCCACCACCCTCATTCTCCACACCACCACTCTCATTCTCCAAACCACCACTCTCATGGCTGCTGAACCAAATCCCAACCAACCGATACCCCCCAACCCCAATCAACCAAGAAGAAGACGCCACCTTTGGGACCAGGACTACGATGAAGAATTTGTTATGATAGATGGTGTCAAAGTGCACCAAGTTAGGTGCAAAAGATGCGACCGTATCTTCATCTTGCACAAAGGGGGTGGAAATGGTTACTTGCACAGGCATGTCGAGTTTCATCTGAGACAAGCTCGAGGGAACTAATTAGTTGATGTAATTTTTCTTTTCTTTTCGAGCGGTTGTACTCTTTTTCCTTGCTAGGGATGTAAGGTTTTTAATGAGACAACATCAATAAAGCTCAGTTTTTATCCCATATAAAAATTTGTGTCATTTTACTATTTTTTTGCATTTTTTGACATTTTTAGCATTTTTTCAGACTCAAATCAAAAAAACAGACAAAACAGGAAAACATAGACAAAACGGGCCAGAACAGTCCCCGCGGGCCAAACGTGCCGCGGGCCGGCCAGAGCCGGGGTCGGGCTCGGGCCGCCAGGCGGGGCACGCGTGCCGGCCCGGCACGTCACGCGGCCTGGCGGGCCACGGCGGGCCGTGCCGCGTGCCGACCCGTTTACCGCGTGCCGGGCCGGTGCCATGCCGGGCCGGCCCATTGGCCAGATTTGGTCCGGCGGTGTCGTAGCTCGCACCGGTCCTATGCAGGCCTTAGAGAAAGTCCAACAGGAGCCCAAGAGGCTCCCCGATACCACATATAGGGGAGAGAGAATGAAAAAACGCCCTCCAGGAGGACCCCTACAGCCTCCCCGACGTTTCCGCCTCCCCGAACCAGCCCCTCCACATCCCCTACGAATCGGGACGACGGAGGCGTCCCCAATCCATGGACGCGAGCAACTGCTCGCGCTGGAAGACTCCCTCCTGCCACCCGCGCCACGAGCTCAACACCAGGTTCGTCGAGTCCCTCTTTTTTTCTTCAAATCAAGATCGAAATTAGGCAGCTATGGCGGGGCGGCACACACATGACGGCCGCCGCGACGCGGTAGAGGAGGGGAGAGGCACCTCGTGGCCACGAAATTAGGGGAGTGGCACCTCGTGACCATGAGAGGAGGGGAGGGGCAACTCGCGGCGGCGGAGCCATGGTGTTGTGTCAGCTAGGAGAAGAGGGAGGGGCACCTGCGCGCGGCTTGGGGCGAGCTTGGCGAGCCCGCCGCCTAGGGGGATCTCAGTGTCCGAGCCGTGTGGGGCGAGCTTGGCGTCCGCGCTGCCGGAGCTTGCGTGCGCATGGCCTGGGAACGGGTCTAGGGTGCACACGACCTGGAGATTTCCAGCTGTGCTACTTTCTACTATCTGTTTGCTAGCCGGTGAGCAAATTGTTTCCTGTTTTTGATTGATGTCCAGTTGCTGTTCAAATTCTGTCAAATAGATGTCCAATTGCCCCATGCCAATTGCTATATTGGTATGATGATATTACAATATTGTTGATTCTTGTTTGTTGTTCTGCAATTTTGCTAGCTGAAACAACTATTGAGACACGTGATGTATGAACTAGTAAGACATGTAATGTGATGTATGAGACATGCTCTAGAGACAAGTTGCTCAGTTGTATTGAAAAGATATTTCATAAACAATTTAGAAAAATATTACATTGCGTTTATCATATATTATTTAAATTACAAAATAGATGGACTATGGTACCGGGCATACATACAAAATAGATGGAGATAGTCATTTGAAATCTGGCGGTTATAGAAATAATCATTTATAAAGTTAGTTATGAAATATTGATAAAATATATATGAATGTGATATAGGGGAGAGTATATAGGGGAGCTGCTGAAAATAGAAAAATTATAGGGGAGGTATCTTTTTAGGGGAAGCCCCTATAGAGATATATAGGGGAATAATTTTAGGGGAGCTGCTGGACTTGCTCTTAGGCTATGAATAGCAATTTTATTTGGTGGTCTGCATGTTTTTTGTATCGACAAAAAATACAAATGTGTATGTTTGGTTGTTTGTATGCATCTATGAATACAAGCAAGTTATGTGTTTGGTTGCTTGTAGTGTTGCTGATCGGATCACCGAGGTGAGGATACCACATAAACACAAACACAAATGTAGATCAGACGACAATTCATCGGCCACACAAACACAAATGAGAAAAACTTTCATGTAGACAGAAGTCATCGCTGCTCCATGATCCTCCTGAAAGCTTCAGGGTGCTCAGGGCACCTCTTGACAAACTCGGCTTGACTGTAGCCGTAGATGACCACCTTGTAAACCTTTGGGATAGATCTTCTTGAAGTGCAGCATGGAACCGATCTTTAGGTCATGAGCTACTGCAAAAGTTGTTTAGCCTTGATCGGAGCAAGATTTACCGTTGACATCAGAGATGGTGATGTCCCATTGGCATCCAGTCGTCAGCTCCAATGTGACCGTGTCAAGGACATTGTCCAAGTATGGCATGAATGCGTCTGGGATAAAAATCAATCCTAGTCTAGGCGCTACCAACACCTTGCAAAACTGGGTAGGGCTCACTGCCTCTTCCCAGTTGCCAATGCTGGGAGGCATCCCTGCTTTCTTTGCTCTCTTGTTCGAGCCATCGATAGGCTACTTTCCCCGGCCACCGATGTTGATAGCCGCAATGAACACAATCCTAAGCAGTCAACACAAATGCAAAGCAATGAACACAATTTGATGCAATGAAGGAAATGCAAAGCAATGAACATAAAGAAAATGAATGAACAAAATGCAAAACAATGAACACAATCCGATGCAATGAAGAAAATGCAAAGAAATAAACAGAAAGCAAAGCAATGAACAATATGCAAAGCGATGAACACAATCTGATGCAATGAACACAATGCAAAGCAATTAACAAAATCTGATGCAATGAACACAATGCAAAGCAGTGAGTCAGAAACATGGTTCCTCATATTTGGCAATTTGTGGTCACACACAATATGGGAATTTCATTTCAACTTCAGGGATGGCGTGAGCAAACCAAATCATATGCACAAATACAGAGTTTGTATACACAACAAGGTTCGATCAGTTATCCCTGAAGTTAGAGTGTGTGACAAATGTAATTATCGACGTAGAACACATAGCAGGGACATAAAGATATGAACAATTTAACATGTCTCTATACAAATTTCCTCTTTGGGCAAAAGTACTAGGTACCATCCATAGAAAGTTGCTGCATGTGGAACTATCCTAATAATTAGCAGTTCACAAAGGTGGAAACATTTCCTCATATAGGTCTGACTTGCAGTTATCAGTACTACTGCTTGTGGCAACGGATGAACACGAGTTTCAGGGAAGGGTGAGTGAACCTGGAGGAATGCACAAACCCTTTAAACACTCATCCTGGTTCAATCTGTTGGAGATGTGCCCAAGAGGCAATAATAAAGAGGTTATTATCATATCTTCATGCTTATGATAAATGTTTACATGTCATGCTATAATTGTATTAACCGGAAACATTAATACTTGTGTGATTTGTAAACATAAAAGAGTCCCTAGTAAAGCCTCTTGTTAAACTAGCTTGTTGGTTAATATATGATCATGGTTTCCTGATCATGAACATTGAGATGTTATTAACAATAAGATCATATTATTAGGAGAATGGTGTGATGGACATACTCCTATAGATAAGCGTAGCATAAAGATCAAGTCATTTCAATAATTCGTTTGCTATAAGCTTTCTGATACATAGTAACCTAATTCCCTCGACCATGAGATCATGCTAATCACCATCACCAGATGGATGCTTTGATGACATCAAACACCACACCGTAACTGGGTGGCTATAAAGGTGGCATTGAGTGTTCGGAAAGTATGTGTTGAGGCACATGGATCAAGAGTGGGATTTGTCCATCCATATAACGGATAGATATACTCTAGGCCCTCTCGGTGGAATGTCATCCAATTAGCTTGCAAGCATATGACTGGCTCACAAGAGATCACATATCACGGGAACGAGAAAAGAGTACTTATCGGTAACGATGTTGAACTAGGTATGCAGAGATACCGACGATCAGACCTCGCATAAGTAAACTATCGCGAGACAAAGGGAACTTGGTATCATATGTAAGTGGTTCATTTGATCACAAAGTAATCATATAAATACGTGGGAGCCATATGAATTTCTAGATTCCTCTATTGGTTATTGATCGGAGAAGAGTCTCGATCATGTCTGCATAATTCACGAACCGTAGGGAGACACACTTAAGGATTCGATGTTGTTTAGTAGATATGGAATGTAAGTAGGGAGACCGAATGTTGTTCGGAGTCTCGGATGGGATCCGGGATATCACGAGAAGATCCTGAATGGTCCGGATAATAAGATTCATATAAGGAAAGTCCAATTCCGGAGTTCGGAAATGATTCGAGTGTTTTCACCGGAATGATCTAGAAGGGTCTAAAAGGTTCACCGGACCGGAAGGGGAAGGGTACATGAATGTGTCATGAATAAGTGGAATGATTGCATCATGTCCTAGGTCACTTGGTTGGGCATTTGTAAGAAAGAAATTGAGCTCCAAATTGGAAGTCAAAAGGCAAGTTTGAAAAGTCAAATTGGGACAATGTATCCTGGTGGAGGAAGGAAAGAATCCTTCTTTCCCTCCACCACAAGCCAACAAGGAGAGGGAGTTGGGGAAAGATTCAAACTACCCTCTTCCAAGCTACCCTCCCTCTAATAAATAGAGAGGAGGGGGTGCCCCAAGAGACACGCAACACCAGCCCTCCCCACATAGCCGTCGCACCGCCGCCGTTTCGTCGCGCCGCCCTAGCCGCCTCCGAGTCCACCTCCTCTTCCCCGTCCCTATAAACCCTAGATCGCCGGAAACCCTAATTCTCCACCATAACTCGCTCCGGCTTAGGCTAAGCCCTGCGGGATCTTCCCTCTACTTCCGACACCACGCCATCGTGCTACCGGAATCGCGAGGGGAGAACTACGACCTCCATTGCTTGCTAGAACAAGGGAGAGAAAGGTCTTCATCGAGTACTGAACGTGTGACCGACTGCGGAAGCGCTGCCGGAACGCAACGCCGGAAGGATCGTTGATACGTTGGAAACGTATCTATAATTTTTGATGTTCCATGCTTGTTTAGTATCTACTTTGCTTTACTTTGTCTACACTTTGAGGTACTTTTTACATGTTTTCTGGTACTAACCTATTAACAAGTTGCCACAGTGCCAGTTGCCTGTTTTCTACTGTTTTTGGTTCCAGAAAAGCTAGTAAGGAAATATTCTCGGAATTGGACGGGGCAAATTTCAAAGTCAATAACTTTCCGTGGAGAACAAGAAGTCCAGAGGGGAGACGAAGAAGCGGGCCAGGGCGCCCAGACCCACTAGGCGCGGCTGGGCCCTGCCCCGCGCCTAGGCAGGGTGTGGGGCCCCTGGCCGCCTCCTTTGTGCTTTCATGTATAGATCTTGTGAGCTCCGTTCATGATCAAGATCTAATCTATTTGTAATCATGCATGTTGTGTTTGCAGGGATCTGATGGATATTGAGATTATTATGTTGGTTTGATTAATGGTTTTGTTTTTATGATTCTATCATGTCTGTGTTGTTTGTGATCTTGCATGCTCTCTGTTGTTAGTAGCTATCTTGGCCAAGTAGTTGCTAGTGACTCCAAGAGGGAGTATTTATGCTCGATAGTGGGTTCATGCCTCTAGTTTCCAAGGGAAGTGACAGAAATCTCTTCGGTTGTAGATGTGTTGTAGCTATTAGGGAGAAAACAACGGTCTCTTGTTCATGGAACATGTGGACTGTTTACCTTACACACTTTGCTTAAAGTAGTTGTTTGTTGCTTGCAACTTAATACTGGAGGGAGTTCGGATGATAACCTGAAGGTGGACTTCTAGTCATAGATGCAGTTGGATGGCGGTCTATGTATCTTGTTGTATTGACCAGTCGAATCTCATTGGATCTTTCTGACTAGTAATTGCATTATTATGCCTTGCTTAGTTCCTGTCAATTGTCCTGCTGTAATTTGTTTACCCTTCATGCCATGTTGTTTATCTAAGGAGAGCACCTCTAGTGAACTATGGACCCCGGTCCAATCTTTACCATTGATACATCTTCCATTGTTATTGTTTACTTGTTGCAAACCACCATTACCTTCCACACCATACATTTAATCCTTTGTTACAGCAAAACGATGAGCTTGATAACCTCACTGATTCGTTGGGACAAAGTCTTGAGTTTGTGTTGTGCATGTCTCCATGTTGTTTGGAACACTTGTGTGATGTTTCCTTCCTCCTTCTGATTCGATAACCTCGGCCTCAACTGAGGGAAAACTTGTTGATGTGCTCTTCACACCCTGCGCTTGGGGTTACCAACAAAGTGCCACGTCGAGCACCATCAAGTCTTTCTGGCACCGTTGTCGGGGAGGCTAAGGACGTATTCACAAGGAGAGTACTCCACTTCCTTTCTCTTTACTTTGTTTTTAGTTTGTTTTGTTTATTTTTCTTGGTTTTGTTTGCCTCTTTTCAAAAAACTCAAAAAAATTAGTCTAGTTTGGTTTGCTTTCTTTATTCAAAAACACAAAAAATTAGTTCCTACTCTAGTTGCCACCATGTCTGGTTTTGGACCAATCTTTATTTCACCTATGGAAGAGATCTCCACTTTTAAGCAAAAAAGTGAAGAGAGTTTTAAAGAAGCTTGGTCTAGAATCTCCGCTTTATAGAGGGGCTCTAAGCTTAAGATGAGTCTTGGCTTGGTTATTGATAGTTTCTACCGCGGTATTGCTCTTCGTTATAGATGTGCTTTGGATGATGTGGCTGAGAAAGATATTTTGCTATGCACTAAGGATGAAGCTTTTGATGCCATAAAAAATTGATTATAATCTATGGGACACCTGGCAAGTCTGATTCCTCCTTCACAAATATTTTTGCTAGGTTGAACACTCTTGAGACCAGTATTACTGCTATGAATAGTTGCTATCACACGCTTAGGGATTACCATGATTATGTTCCCATAAATTTTGAGCCTTTAAAGTGGTTTCCCACAATCAAAGTCTCTAAAAATACTACACTTTTTGATGCTCGCTGTGATATCATGTCTGAATTTTGTCTCATGTCTAAATATATTTATGATTCTTTCAGTCTTTGGGGGATTTCTGAAGGAGGAGAGGAAATCTCTCTCACTAATAATGCCACCTTATTGCCCATTGGAATAGCTGAAGGTGTGTTTACAAAAATCTCAGGGAAAATGGTGTCTATTGATTATCTTGTTATTGAATGTGTAGGGAAAAGACATATCACACTTGGAAGATCTCTACTGAAACACCTTGGAGCGGTAATAGATATGGGAAAAGGCATTATGCATTTTTCTCCTCCAGTAAGCAATCATATATTCCCTAAAGATAATAAGAAAGGTAAGAAAGGAAAGAACAAGAGGGTTAATGCTTCCTCATTTGAAAATATTTGATTCTTCTTGCTTCTTGTGCCTAACATAAAGGCATTAAAGAAAAGTACTTGTTGGGAAAAATAACCCAAGAGTTTCCTTGAGTCTTGGAAGTTATTACTTCAGTAATGATCTCTCCTTATCCTTTTTGTTTGCTTTTTGTGCCAAGAATGATCTCTAATGAGAGGGAAGTAAGATTTGAGGAGTTGTTGTCCCGAAACAGATTTCTTTCCTCCACCATAAAAATTCGTGAGGAGTCTCTGTAACTCGGATTGAGCTCAAATTTTATATACCTCCAAGTATGTTAGCTAACTTTCGTTAGTTCAACACTTTTTGATTTGATCATCAGAAGATTTTTGAAAAAATTGGTTTCTACCTGCTGGTTTGTTTTGACAGATTTCTGCCATTATTTGCATTTGCTTCTTAGATTCCTTTTTGAGTTCTCTTTTGGGGAATTGAGCTTTTTGAAGGAGTTGCTACAGTATCTTGTGTTTTTAGTGAAAAGCCTTGCTATTCCAAAGCTTTACCAGAGGTTTAATATCTTTTGAATAAACTAATGTTGCTAATGAAGATTGTGTGAAGTTTTGTATGAAGGAAGAATTTTAGGTGTAGAGAGAGAATGATGCAATGAGATGAAGAATGGTCAAAAGCTCAAACTTGGGTATGCCACCATGGTGTCACCCCAAGAAATATCCAAGAGGTACAAGCGTTAAAGCTTGGGGATGCCCAAGGCATCCCCTTCTTGATCAATAAAAAGCTCAGGTCTGTCTAGACACTTAGTTTTTATTGTTTCATGCACTGTTGTGTTGTTCTTGGAGCGTCTTAGTTTTCGTTTGCTTTGCTTAGGTTGTTTAGTTTGCTTGAATAAAGAGTTTGGACCCCCGTTCTCGTTGTGTTGTTTTGCAAATAAGTTGTTTGGTGTTGGAAAGGGGTAGTAAGTTCTTGCTTGGAGGTGCAGGATGAGCTTGCATTGACTGTGACTTAGACTTTAGCATGACATGCTAGGTGTTGTTTTGACCTTATGCTTAGTTATTATTGCTGTAGCATGTATTGTTCCAAACAATTGGGATTACTTAGTGTGCCTTGAAGAAATTATGCGTTGTTTTAGCATGTAAAAAGCATAATATTGTGGTATTCTCCTGTGATGCTTTGTTTGGGTTGACTTGGCACATGCTCACATCTTGTTATGACTCTCACAAGTCACCATTTGCCTCTATGATCATTTAGTCCTTGACTTGTATTACCACCCTATGCTTTGATTAGTAATGCTTTGTTGCTCTGCATGATTATGTCCATTATTGCTCTCTTAGTTGGTTGCTCCCAATCTTTTGCTAGCCTCCACTTGTATGAGTAAGCTCTACTCATGCTTCCAACTCCCAAGAAACCAAGTTATTCCAAAGTGTCCACTATAAATTCATATGCATGGTGTGTTACACCATTCCAAGTATATTCTTGTTTTCAGCTATCTTCCAATTAAAAACTATTTTGTTATGTGAAAAATTAGTGATTAAAGCCCTCACAAACTTGATGGAACACTTTATATTCTTTGCCCCTAATAAACTTGAACCATCGTGTCATCTATGGTGTATATGCTTGCACTTATACGTTGAAATTAGCAGAACCGTGATGTCACAGGGAACATTTTCAACATTGCACTTGTACTTTGTACTTAGTTGATATCATGATCTTTTGTCTATGGATGTCACCGGTGTGAAATAAAGAGGAAACTTGTAAGTCCATGGAGTTTGTATTTTGTGTTAGAGAAACGCCTGGGCCGCTAGACTAAGCCATGCCTAATCATGGTGGAAACTTGCAGCATCACCATAGTGAGATATCTATGAAGCATCCTCAATAAAAAGCTATGCATATGGTAAATAAAAAGATCGCTGAGATGCTAATTGTCTACTTGCCTTGTCATTTTGGTTATGGGAAAGCTCCTGAACGATGTGCAAGGGGTACCCCGTTGGCGGTTCTCAATGATATGCAAATACTTACAATGACAAGAACTTACAGGTGACTGAAGTTGAGTAGCATGAGGTGTGGCCCTCATATTCAAGGGACTTGAGATTGCCAACTTATACTTCGTCAAGTATATACTCCATAGTTTGTTCATCTTAACCTTAATCACTTCAAGATGCTTATGACAGGGGCAATGAGGGCTGAAAGCTAACAAGTACCATAATTTTTGGAAGCTCTTTTTGAAACTTGAAATCCCTACTTTCCTTTGTGAAGGGCCTTTCTTCCACCATTATTTAAGTCTCCACCTTCTACCTTTAGGCAGCATTAAGAGAGCATAGTTGTCATTCTGTGTGCAGTGTCCCAAAGCTTATTGATTGATGCATATTGTGATATTACTTGTTCTTGTGCTATTTGTTTCTAGTCACCCTTGTGAACTTTGAAGGTGTCCTATGCATCTATTTGCTACTCTATGAGGTACAAGCTGATTGCCACTATGTTATGTTTTTTTGTATGTGAAACAAACAAACGTTTTTCAATGGATGTTATTCATGATCTTTGTTTGTATCTTGCTATGATGCAACATTACTTGCTCTGTCATATTATTAGAACTCCATCTTTCATGATCATGTTTAGAGTTCTTTGATCCTAGCTTTCAATGCTTGCAAATGGTTAGATTTTTATTGTGAGGGTGCATGTCACCTCAAAAATTATTATTTTTACCACTTACCTACTCGAGGATGAAAGCTTGGGGATGCTTGATACGTCGGAAACGTATCTATAATTTTTGATATTCCATGCTTGTTTAGTATCTACTTTGCTTTGCTTTGTCTACACTTTGAGGTGCTTTTTACATGTTTTCTGGTACTAACCTATTAACAAGATGCCAAAGTGCCAGTTGCATGTTTTCTGCTGTTTTTGATTCCAGAAAAGCTAGTAAGGAAATATTCTCGGAATTGGACGGGACAAACATCAAAGTCAATAACTTTCCATGGGGAACAAGAAGTCCAGAGGGGAGACGGAGAAGCTGAAGGGTTTCGCGGCATAGTAAATCAAAATTTTCTACGGATGCGAATAGAGGGAAAGCCAAGATCTAATCTAGGAGATGCAAACAACGAGAGAAATTGGATTAGATCTTCATACCCTTGAAGATTCGCACAGCGGAACGTTCGTCGGAACGTGGGTGATGTAGTCGTACTCGCTTCTCCTTCTCGCGATCCGATCCGATCTAGCACCACAAGTGGCGGTGCCTCCGTGAGATGCACACGTGCAGCACCTCGACGTCTCCTCCTTCCTCGGT
The DNA here is from genome assembly GCA_916181665.1 of Avena sativa. Classification (NCBI taxonomy): domain Eukaryota; kingdom Viridiplantae; phylum Streptophyta; class Magnoliopsida; order Poales; family Poaceae; genus Avena; species Avena sativa. The sequence goes on along the minus strand of OV702295.1, from coordinate 310,758,523 downwards.
CCAGCAAGTATGGTGGAGAGATGGGTTGGATCTACAACGCGACGGCGCGGTGCAATTGGTGGAGAATTTCTGCAGCAGGGCTTCGCCTACAAGCAGTCGGGAGGGAGAGAGGAGGGCAGCAGGGTGGCTAGGGTTGGAGGGGAAGGTGTAGGGGGTTGGTGCACCCCACCCCTCTTTATATAGAGGGGGGGCGCAGCCCTAGCCCCTCCCCCAAGCCCAAACCGGCGGCCCTAGAGGATAAGGAGTGGGGGGCAAGGAAACCCCCCTTCTAGAAGGTCTATCTCGAGTTTAAACCTCTCTTGGCCGGATGGGCCCTATGGGGCCTTGTGCCCCTGGCCCAATGCGGCCAGGGCACTCCCTCATAGGCCCATGCCCCCTCCCGGAAGGTGTGGCCACGTTGGTCCCCTTCCGGAAGGTTCTAGAAGCTTCCAGTACAATACCGATTAACCCGGAACAATTCCGAACTCCAAAAACTGCACTGCCTTATATGAATCTTATTCTTCGGACCACTCCAGAACCTCTCGTGATGTCCCGGATCCCATCCGAGACTCTGAACAAAAACTCATAAACCAATTATCCAATCTATCCTAGCGTCGAGACACGTTAAGTGTGTGACCCTGCGGGTTCGAGAATATGTAGACATGATCTTCTATCAATAATCAACAACGGGGTCTGGAAACCCATATTGACTCCCACACATTCATCGATGATCATATCGAATGAACCACGATGTCAGGATTCAATCAATCCCATATATATATATTCCCTTTGTCTCGCGATATTTTACTTGCCCGAGATTTGATCGTCGGTACCGTCATACCTAGTTCAATCTCGTTCACAGCAATTACTTTACTCGTTCCGTAATCCGATATCACTTTGTGATTAACTACTTAACCACATGCTTGCAAGCGGTGTTGATATTGATTATCGAGTGGGCCCGAAGTATATCTCTCCGACTTGGGAGGGACAAATCCCATCTCGATACATACAACCCAACAGATACTTTCCGATCACCTGAGAGACCTTTATGATCACCCTCTCATAGGATGACGTTTGATGACCTCAAAGCTTTCTTCCGATACCAGGGAGTTGTATTATCTCATGGTCTAAGGAATACAATATTTGACATAAGAAAAGCTTCGCAAAGACGAACACGATGACACGATCTAATTGCTTCGCTTAGTTTGGGTCTGTCCATCATATCATTCTCCCAATGATATGATCTTATTATAAATTGACAACTCATGTCTATGGTTAGGAAACCTTAACCATCATTGATCAATGAGCTAGTCCATAGAGGCGTACTAGAGACACGGTGTTGTTCACGAACCACACAAGTATTAAAGTTTCCGCTTAATACAATTCTAGCATGGAATATAAACATTATCATGAACAAGAATTATAATAATAACAGCTTTATTATTGCCTCTAGGGCATAATTCCAACAGTCTCCCACTTGCACTAGAGTCAATAATCTAGTTTACATCTGGCAACAATCTCACACCCATGGCACTGAGGTGCTGATCATGTTTTACACGTGGAAGAGGTTTAGTCAATGGATCTGCGACATTCAGATCTGTATGTACTTTGCTAATCTTCAGATCTCCATCTGCTATATAATCTCGGATTATATGAAACTTGCGGTTGATATGCTTGGTCTTTGGATGATATCTTGGTTCCTTAGCGAGTGCTATGGCGCCAGTGTTGTCACACAATATCTCCAGTGGGTCCAATGCACTTGGAACCACGCCAAGCTCAGTGATGAAGTTTCTGATCCAAACTCCTTCACTTGACGTTTCTACAGCAGCCATGTATTCCGCTTCTACTGTAGATCCCGCGATCACGCTTTGCTTGCAGCTTCTCCAGCTCACAGCTCCTCCATTCAAAATATACACGTATCCTGTCTGAGATTTAGAATCATCCTTGTCGGTGTCAAAACTAGCGTCGATGTAACCTTTTATGACGAGATGTTCATCACCCCCATAGACTAAGAACATTTCTTTAGTTCTATTTAGGTACTTTAGGATGTTCTTCACAACTGTCCAGTGTTCTACTCCTGGATCACTTTGATATCTGCTCATCAAACTAAGAGCATTGGACACATCCGGTCTAGTACACAGCATGGCATACATGATGGAACCTATGGCCGAGGCATAAGGCACTTTGCTCATAGCTTCCCTATCATTTACCGTAGCTGGACACTGAGCCTTGCTCAATATCTTACCTGACAACATAGGCACCGAACCTTTCTTTGCCTTATCCATTCTGAACCTTTTCAGAACTTTGTCTAGGTATGTACTCTGGCTTAAAGCTATCAGGCGTCTTTGTCTATCTCTATAGATCTTGATGCCCAATATATAAGCAGCTTCACCTAGGTCTTTCATTGAAAAACACTTGTTCAAATAACTCTTCACATCGTTAAGCATGTTGATGTCATTTCCAATAATCAATATGTCATCCACATATAGTACCAGAAACGTCACCGAGCTCCCACTCACTTTCTTGTAGATACAAGCTTCGTAGCAATTTGGAACAAATCCAAAGCTCTTGATCACTTGATCAAAACGAAGGTTCCAACTCCGAGATGCTTGCTTCAGTCCATAAATGGAACGCTGAAGTTTGCATACTTTACTAGCATCCTTAGGATCGACAAAACCTTCGGGTTGCATCATATACAACTCTTCATCAATGTTGCCATTGAGGAAAGCAGTCTTGACATCCATCTGCCATATTTCATAATCATGAAATGCAGCAATTGCTAATAAAATCCGAATGGACTTAAACATCGCTGCGGGAGAGAAAGTCTCATCGTAGTCAACACCTTGAACTTGTCGAAAACCTTTCGCGACAAGCCGTGCTTTATAGACGGTAACATTACCATCCGCGTCCGTTTTCTTCTTGAAGATCCATTTGCACTCAACGGCCTTTCGGTCGCTAGGAGGGTCCACCAAAGTCCATACTTGGTTTTCGCTCATGGATCCCAATTCGGATTTCATGGCTTCTAGCCATTTCTCAGAGTCTGGGCTCATCATTGCTTCCTCATAGTTCGTAGGTTCACTGTCTTCTACTAACAAGACAGTCAAGACAGGGTTGCCGTACCACTCAGGAGGGGCACGCGACCTTGTCGACCTGCGACGTTTAGTAGCAGCATCGTCCGAAGCTTCTTGATCCTTGTCATTAGCTTCCTCTATTGTTGGTGCATGCGGCACTGGAACAATTTCAGGTGCTGCGCTACTCTCCAATTCAAGAGAAGGTTCAATAACCTCGTCTAGCTCTACTTTCCTCCCACTCACTTCTTTTGAGAGAAACTCCTTCTCAAGAAAGGAACCGTTCTTTGCGACAAACACTTTGCCTTCGGTTCTGTGATAGAAGGTATACCCAATAGTTTCCTTAGGGTATCCTATGAAGACGCATTTCTCCGCTTTGGGTTCGAGCTTGTCCGGCATCAACTTCTTGACGTAAGCTTCGCATCCCCAAACTTTAAGAAACGACAACTTAGGTTTAGCACCAAACCACAGTTCATACGGTGTCGTCTCAATGGATTTAGATGGTGCCCTATTTAAAGTGAATGCAGCGGTTTCTAATGCATAACCCCAAAATGATAACGGCAAATCAGTAAGAGACATCATCGATCGGAACATATCTAATAAGGTTCGATTCCGGCGTTCAGACACACCATTGCGCTGTGGTGTTCCAGGTGGCGTGAGTTGCAAAACAATTCCGCTTGCTTTAAGATGCGTGAGAAAATCATAACTCAAATATTCGCCCCCACGATCGGATCGTAGAAACTTAATCTTTCTGTTACGATGCTTCTCTACTTCATTCTGAAATTCTTTGAACTTTTCAAACGTTTCAGATTTATGTTTCATTAAATAGATATACCCATATCTACTCAAGTCATCGGTAAAAGTGATTAAATAGCGATATCCACCGCGCGTCGAAACACTCATCGGTCCGCATACATCGGTATGTATGATTTCCAACAAGTCCGTTGCTCGCTCCATCATACCGGAGAACGGGGTTTTGATCATCTTGCCCATGAGGCATGGTTCGCATGTGTCAAATGATTCAAAATCAAGAGACTCCAAAAGTCCATCAGAATGGAGTTTCTTCATGCGCTTTACTCCAATATGACCTAGACGACAGTGCCACAAATAAGTAGTATTATCACTATCTACTTTGCATCTCTTAGCCTCAATGTTATGGATGTGTGTTTCATCCCTTTCGAGATTTAGAAGAGATAAACCATTCACAAGAGGTGCATGACCATAAAATATGTTACTCATATAAATAGAACAACCATTATTCTCCGATTTAAATGAATAACCGTCTTGCAATAAACACGATCCAGAAATAATGTTCATGCTCAACGCAGGCACATAATAACATTTATTAAGGTTTAAAACTAATCCCGAAGGTAAAACTAAGGAGAGCGTGCCGACGGCCATCACATCAACTCTTGATCCGTTGCCAACGCGCATCGTCACCTCATCCCTTGCAAGCCGCCGTCTATTCCGTAGCTCCTGTTTCGAGTTACAAATATTAGCAACTGAACCGGTATCAAATACCCAGGCACTACAACGAGGGCTAGTAAGGAAAACATCAATAACATGTATATCAAATATACCTTTGATGGTGCCAGCCTTCTTGTCCGCTAAGTACTTCGGACAGTTGCGCTTCCAATGACCCTTGTCCTTGCAATAGAAGCACTCAGTGTCCGGTTTAGGACCAGACTTGAGCTTCTTCTCAGCAGGGGCAACGCGCTTGCCGCCGCCTTTCTTGAAGGGCTTTATTGCACCCTTACCTTTCTTAAAGGTGGGCTTGTTGACCATCAACACATGATTATCCTTTTTGATGTCCACTTCCGTGGCCTTCAGCTTTGCGAAGAGCTCGGTGATCGTATCAGTGGAACCAATCTGATTATCAGTCACTACAAAACTTTTGTAGCTGGGAGGGAGTGATTGCAGAACCCTGTCAATCTTGAGCTCCTCCGGAATCGTGCATTCCAGTTGCTCAAGGCGTTGAGTGTAGCCCGCCATCTTAATGGCGTGCTCACTAACAGAACTCCCTTCCTCCATCTTGCAGTTAAAGAACTTCTCAGAGATCTCATATCTCTCAGAATGGGCCTGAGTCTGAAACATGGTTTTCAGCTCCTCGAGAATCTCAAAGGGCCCGGGATAGTCTTCAAAACGATTTTGAAGTTTCGGTTCCATAGCAAACAACATGGTGATATTAATCACACCATAATCATCTTTGCGCGACTGATAGGAAACTTTCTCATCAGCCGGCGCAGTTGCAGCAGGGGGGTCACCTAACGCTTTCCCAAGGACATAGTCCTTTTGACCGCCAGAGAGAATGATTCTTAGATTGCGGAACCAATTGGTGAAGTTAGACCCATTGTTTCTAAGCTTTTCTTTCTCAGCAAAAACGTTGAAGTTGAAGTTGGACTTGGCCATGTGATCTACAGTATTTGCAAGTACAATTTAGACTATGTTCATGATAAATAGTTCAACTTAATCAAATTACTAGATGAACTCCCACTAAATTCAACATCCCTCAAGTTGTTTAGTGAACACGATCCAAATTTACCACACCTAATCCGATCATCACGAGAAGAGATGTGGTTTCAATGGTGGACAACGAAGTGTCGATCATATCATCCATATGACTCATGCTTAACCTTTCGGTTCTTGTGTTCCAAGGCCATGTCTGTACATGCTAGGCTCGTCAAGTTAGACCCAAGTATTTCCGCGTGTGCAAAAACTAGCTTGCACCCGTTGTATGTGAGCGTAGAGTCTATAGCACCCGATCATCACGTGATGCTTGGACACGACGAACTTGCACAACGGTGCATACTCGGGGAGAACACAGTTTCTATCTTGATCTTTAAGTGAGGAATCATCTTATAATGCTACCGTCGCGATCTAAGCATAATAAGGTACATAAAAGGATAAACATCACATGCATATAACTTTATGTGACATGGTATATCCAATCTTCGCGCAATGATCTCCATCTTGTGCGTGCCAGCATGATCTCCATCACTCCATCATGATTGCCTCCACCACGAATAGCAACTACAACTATTGCTAACTACTTAGCGATAAAGTGAAACTATTACATGGCGCATAAGAAGTTGACACACAGGTCATACACAATTATAAAGACAACCATATGGCTCCTGCCGGTTGTGTACTCATCGACATGCAAGTCGTGAAACATTACAAAACATGATCATCGCATACATTATACACATCACATCTTGGGCCATACCATATCACAGAAAACACTCCCTGCAAAAACAAGTTAGACGCCTCTACTTTGTTGTTGCATGTTTTACGTGGCTTATGGGAGTAGATGCTAAGAACGATTCTTACCTATGGAAAGCCACAACGGTGATATTATGGTTGCCAAACTCCGGTGTTAATCCCATGACAACTATAGTGAGAGAAACTGACATCCACCAGCCGCATGTGTGGAACAAGCCACACGTCAAGTGCGGAGCCGGTCTCGCGAACGACGTCGCGTAAGGTTGGCCTGGACCGCTTCAATCTCACTATCCCGCGTCATAAGAAGAACACAAACAAGAGGCTTGAAACAGAAAACATCAACGCCCGCAACAACCATGTTGCGTTCTACTCGTGAAACACATCTACGCATAGATCTAGCTCTGATACCACTGAAGGGTTTCGCGGCATAGTAAATCAAAATTTTCTACGGATGCGAACAGAGGGAAAGCCAAGATCTAATCTAGGAGATGCAAACAACGAGAGAGATTGGATTAGATCTTCATACCCTTGAAGATTCGCACAGCGGAACGTTCGTCGGAACGTGGGTGATGTAGTCGTACTCGCTTCTCCTTCTCGCGATCCGATCCGATCTAGCATCACAAGTGGCGATGCCTCCGTGAGATGCACACGTGCAGAACCTCGACGTCTCCTCCTTCCTCGGTCCAGCAAGTATGGTGGAGAGATGGGTTGGATCTACAATGCGACGGCGCGGTGCAATTGGTGGAGAATTTCTGCAGCAGGGCTTCGCCTACAAGTAGTCGGGAGGGAGAGAGGAGGGCAGCAAGGCGGCTAGGGTTAGAGGGGAAGGTGTAGGGGGTTGGTGCGCCCCCACCCCTCTTTATATAGAGGGGGGGCGCAGCCCTAGCCCCTCCCCCAAGCCCAAACCGGCGGCCCCAGAGGATAAGGAGTGGGGGGCAAGGAAACCCCCCTTCTAGAAGGTCTATCTCGAGTTTAAACCTCTCTTGGCCGGCTGGGCCCTATGGGGCCTTGTGCCCCTGGCCCAATGCGGCCAGGGCACTCCCTCATAGGCCCATGCCCCCTCCCGGAAGGTGTGGCCACGTTGGTCCCCTTCCGGAAGGTTCTAGAAGCTTCCAGTACAATACCGATTAACCCGGAACAATTCCGAACTCCAAAAACTGCACTGCCTTATATGAATCTTATTCTCCGGACCACTCCGGAACCTCTCGTGATGTCCCGGATCCCATCCGAGACTCCGAACAAAAACTCATAAACCAATTATCCAATATATCCTAGCGTCGAGACACGTTAAATGTGTGACCCTGCGGGTTCGAGAATATGCAGACATGATCTTCTATCAATAATCAACAGCGGGGTCTGAAAATCCATATTGACTCCCACACATTCATCGATGATCATATCAGATGAACCACGGTGTCAGGATTTAATCAATCCCATATATATATTCCCTTTGTCTCGCGATATTTTACTTGCCCGAGATTTGATCGTCGGTACCGTCATACCTAGTTCAATCTCGTTCACAACAAGTACTTTACTCGTTCCGTAATCCGATATCACTTTGTGATTAACTCCTTAACCACATGCTTGCAAGCGGTGTTGATATTGATTACCGAGTGGGCCCGAAGTATATCTCTCCGACTTGGGAGGGACAAATTCCATCTCGATACATACAACCCAACAGATACTTTCCGATCACCTGAGAGACACCTTTATGATCACCCTCTCATAGGATGACGTTTGATGACCTCAAAGCTTTCTTCCGATACCAGGGAGTTGTATTATCTCATGGTCTAAGGAATACAATATTTGACATAAGAAAAGCTTCGCAAAGACGAACACGATGACACAATCTAATTGCTTCGCTTAGTTTAGGTCTATCCATCATATCATTCTCCCAATGATATGATCCCATTATCAATTGACAACTCATGTCTATGGTTAGGAAACCTTAACCATCATTGATCAATGAGCTAGTCCATAGAGGCGTACTAGAGACACGGTGTTGTTCACAAACCACACAAGTATTAAAGTTTCCGCTTAATACAATTCTAGCATGGAATATAAACATTATCATGAACAAGAATTATAATAATAACAGCTTTATTATTGCCTCTAGGGCATAATTCCAACAGAAGCGGGCCAGAGCGCCCAGACCCCCCTCTAGGCGCGGGTGGGACCTGCCTCGCGCCTAGGCAGGGCGTGGGGCCCCTGGCCGCCTCCTCGGCCTCCCCCTTCGCCTATAAGAAGCCCCCGATGTAGAAACCCTAAGTACCCGATCAATATTCCATGAAACCTTCTTTATCCGCCGCCACCGTCGTCCCTAGATTAAGGGGGATCTGAAGTTCTTCCCGACACCCTGCCAGAGGGGAGATCATCCCGGAGGCTTTCTCTCCGGTATGATGCGTGAGTAGTTCCACCTTGGACTATGGGTCCATGTAGTAGCTAGATGGTTGTATCTCCTCCTTTGTGCTTTCATGTATAGATCTTGTGAGCTCCGTTCATGATCAAGATCTAATCTATTTGTAATCATGCATGTTGTGTTTGCGGGGATCCTATGGATATTGAGATTATTATGTTGGTTTGATTAATGGTTTTGTCTTTATGATTCTATCATGTCTGTGTTGTTTGTGATCTTGCATGCTCTCCATTGTTAGTAGCTATCTTGGCCAAGTAGTTGCTAGTGACTCCAATAGGGATTATTTATGCTCGATAGTGGGTTCATGCCTCTAGTTTCCAAGGGAAGTGACAGAAATCTCTTCGGTTGTAGATGTGCTGTTGATACTAGGGAGAAAACAATAGTCTCTTGTTCATGGAACATGTGGACTGTTTACCTTACACACTTTTCTTAAAGCAGTTGTCTGTTGCTTGCAACTTAATATTGGACGGGGTTCAGATGATAACATGAAGGTGGACTTCTAGTCATAGATGCAGTTGGATGGCGGTCTATGTATGTTGTTGTATTGCCCAATTAAATCTCATAGGATCTTTCTGACTAGTAATTGCATTGTTATGCCTTGCTCAGTTCCTGTCAATTGCCCTGCTGTAATTTGTTTACCCTTCATGCCATGTTGTTTATCTAAGGAGAGCACCTATAGTGAACTATGGACCCCGGTCCAATCTTTACCATTGATACATCTTCCACTGTTACTTGTTTTCTTGCTGCAAACCACCATTACCTTCCACACCATACGTTTAATCCTTTGTTACAGCAAATCGGTGAGCTTGACAACCTCACTGATTCGTTGGGACAAAGTCTTGAGTTTGTGTTGTGCAGGTCTCCACATTGTTTGCAACACCTATGTGACGTTTCCTTCCTCCTTCTGGTTCGATAACCTCGGTCTCAACTGAGGGAAAACTTGTTGTTGTGATCTTCACACCCTACGCTTGGGGTTACCAAGAAAGTGCCACGTCGAGCACCATCAATCGTCAACGCGATCTTGAGACCGGCAAGTGTACGACTATATCACCCACGAGAATCTGCTCTCGTTAATCACTTTGGAATCTTTGAGGATGAGTACTCTAATCGACTCGTTGCTACAATCTAGTAGATAGATCTTGGCTTGTTTGTGTTCACGCGGTAGAATTTGTTTGTTTTCTATGCTACGAACCCCTACAGTGGTATCAGAGCCGTGTCTATATCTATATCTGTTGTACGAGTAGAACACGATGGTCATTATGGGAGTTGATGCTTTTATTGTCGATTGATTCTTGTGTACTTTGCATCTTGCGGGATGGTGGGATGAAGCGGCCCGGGCTAACCTTACATGATATCGTTTATGAGACTTGCTCCACGCCTGACATGCAACTTGTATTGCATAAGTGGCTTTGCAGGTGCCTGTTTCTCCCAACATAGTGAATATTCAATTTACAACGGGTGATTGACAATACTAGTATCAACGTTGTGGTTCGTGTTCGTAAGTTAGAATGACACTTATTGAAAGCCCCAGACCACGTAAAACATGCAAAGAAAATTAGAGGCATCTAACTTTGTTTTGCAGGGGTGTGCTATGATGTGATATGACCATGATTGTGATTATATATGATGTATGAAATGTTCCTTATTGTAAGTCGGCAACCGACAGGAGCCTTATGGTTCTCTTTTAATTTCGTTAAGACCTGCATGTCTATTATTCAAAGTAGTTATAATAGTTGATCTAGTGGACGACAACCATGGAGCGGTGCCATTGACCTTGACGCCACGCCGGTGATGATGGAGATCATATTCGTGCTTGAAGATGGAGATCGGAAGCACAAGAAGAAAGGCCATATCATATCACATATTATGAATTGCATGTGATGTTAATCCTTTTATGCATCTTGTATTGCTTAGATCGCGACGATAGCATTATAAGATGATCCCTCTCACAAAATATCAAGTTATAAAGTGTTCATCCTTAGTAGGCACCGTTGCCAAAGCTCGTTGTTTCGAAGCTCCACGTGATGATCGGATGTGTTAGATTCTGCGAGTGTATACAACGGGAGAAAGCCAGATTTGCTCATGCGGAAACTAAGGTTACATCTTGACGAGCCTAGCATGTACAGACATGGTCTCGGAACACGGAATACCGAAAGGTAAAGCATGAGTCATATAGATGATATGATGAACATGATGATTGTTCGCCTTTGAAACTACATCATGTCACGTGATGATCAGACTTGGTATAGTGGATTTGGTTCATGTAATCACTAAAACAATGTGAGGTATATTGTTTTGAGTGGGAGTTCAACATCAATATGATTAAAAGTTGAACACTATTTATCATAAATTAAATCAAAGTGAATTTGCATTTTTGTTGTAGTCATTGGCATCCGTTTACCACCTTGCACTTAGTTATAATTGAGATAATAGAGCTATAGAATTCTGGTTAGTTACTTTACGAATTGGTATTGTATTGTTTTGAAGTGTTGATCTAAAGTTTAAAAGTTATATTGCAAACTTTCAGTAAGTTCCGATTACTCCGTAAAGTTTAATAATTGGTATTAAATTAAGACTGACAATTCTAGTGTTAGTAATTAAGTATCATGTTTATCTCTATGATTCTTGATATTCAAAAGATTTTTTAATATCAAGGTTATCTAGGAACTAAAAAAATTGTTTCGGAAACCATCATATGTGTAAGATATTTATCTGAAACGATGTTTTGATTACAACATGATAGAGTATAATATAGCAAAGTTTATGTTCTCATATTTGATGAGAATTTTCAAAAGGTTGGAGACGCTAGTCGTCCTAATTCTCCAAAAGGTTTTGGAAGAGCGACAATATACTCGCAATTCACCGTGATAAGCTAAAATAGCTTGATCATGAATAGTTCCATGATAAGGATGAATATTTGATGTAGGTAAAATGTTTACTATACTCAAAGATACTAAAGAATGGAATTTGAAAGAACACCAAACATTTGATGATGGTGATGTACTTCAAATTGCAAGTCCAAAGACATTGGTATTTAACTATACATGTTTTGGACTATGTGTCATAAGTATGGCGCCACTGTTGACGTTGGTAGATTCTTTTGAAAGGATAAAGAAATACTGAAAGAGAAATCTATGAAATATTTGGCAGAAGAGAAAAGACTAGAATTGTTCAGCTTAGGTATATAGAGGATATACATGTTATGGTTGTATTCTTTGCTTGTTAAACAATGTAGTTCCTGAGTATTGGATACTGAATTTATTGGTGTGAATCGTCATACGAAACAACACAATTCATGAACTACAATGGCCTAAGTAACTAGAAAAAGAATATGTGATGGTGTTCATCGAGAACAAATAAAGGGTTGTTGTGTTGCTCGTTGAAATCAAAACTTACCTTCAAGATTTGTTTCAATAATTGCGTCAACACCCGGATTTTTAATCACAGATGCCTGTTATGCCATACATCGCAATCCCAGGATTACCATCTTTGCGAGACATAATAGATTTGGATATCACAGTATATCATCCATTACAAACCATACATAAGGTCTTACACAAATAAGGATCTCATGATCCAGTTCTTAGTACAATTCAAGCAGCGGAATAACGTAAAGATAACGATAGCGTGGGCGAAGCTCCATCTTCGGTGTCACAGGCAATGCTGACGATGGGAGATGATCCTAGTTGTCGTAACCTTCCTGCGGTCCGTCATCCTGATACTCCTCTTCATAGTCTGGCCACGGGAATAGCCAGGGACAAAGCCATGAGTACTGTTTAAGTACTCGCAAACTAATACTAATAAGTGAAGGGGTTTTTTGTAGTAGGATACTAAGCTCTAGGGTTGTTTTGCAAAAAGCCAGATTTACTCTACTAAGTTCAAAAGCAAAGAAAGCTAGCTGAAAGTTTTATAACACCTAAATGGGAACTTGAATTTCATATCACAACTCTGTTGTGTTCAAGTCAAAGTCATGAATCATTTCATAAGTCATTTTGAAAACATCTGACGGGGGAACAATATGGCCACTCCAACTGTCCATAACCCCGTACGCGGTTATTCAAATAGTTTGACACTCTGCAGAGATTGTACACTTTCACCACAACATTCGATACATCCATCAGGAACAATCCTGAATTCACCATACTCAGTATGCGGATAATCAATCCTAACCTTTCCATTACACGCCCTAGTATAGGCACCTCTCCTGTGAGTTTGGCCTCCCAACCATTACCAACTGTCATCTTGGGTACTGCACAGGTGTACAATCTTCACAAGGTAGCCTCAGCTCATACCTTGGCCGCACAGGAACCCATACTAAGGTATATAATTTTCCAGTCAAGCCCTACCCAATTTTAGGGTATTGTGGTTGTACGGTAAAATTGGAATGGTATCGCATCCAGACAACCATCAGTTTTATAAAGGGCTAAGGCTCATGCCTCAACATATTCATCATCAAAATCATCTGGTGTTAAAGAACACATGTCAAAACATTTCAGTAGAATGACTCATCATTCTAAGGTTTTCATAACCATTTTCACCAAGTATTCCCATCTACAGTTGATCCAGTTTTATGCTTAGCACTAGCATCTACAAGTGGGGGTGAATACTAATGATGGGTAATAAACTAGTGGGGATTTACTAAGTTAAATCTCATGCCTTAGGATGACATCAAGATTATCTAACTTAGGCCAAATTTTATGCTCTTTATGCTACCTTCAGTTATATTTCTAGAATCTAAAGGTCACTAAGTAAACTCTAAGAGAAAGCTTTGATAAAGAAAATAAAGTATTAAGCTTGCAAGTAAAACTAGGATTGGGTATCAAGTGGTGTAAGCTTGCAAGTAAAACTTGCATGGTTTAGCTTGTTAATATAGTAGTATAAGCTTGCTAAGTTGCAAGTGTTAGCTTGCTGAGTTAATAGCTTGCTAATTCAACTAGTAGTATTAGGTTTGCCTTGTGCAGAGCAGTGGTTGAAGTTCTCCTCGGCTTCTTCCTCATAGTATTCTCCTTCCTCCTCGTATCCTCGGTCGGTACTAGCGTCTATAAATAAAATACGAGGTACACAATCACCAAACAATACTTAACTATTTCTAATCATCACACAAAGGTTCACACTAGGTGATCTAGCATCATCACTAACATTACAAGATTAAAGCACTTGTCCCATTTATTTTATTTCGAGAAAGGTAATTTCTACTCACTGAAAACTACTTAAGATTTAATATTCTCCAACTCAAACATGGGATCCTATTGACACATGTCATCACCACATATTTTAGTACATGGGAATGTGATTTAAAGTGGTGTCACAATTTAATGAGGTTTAACCTTTTTATTTAATTTAATTAAAGTGACTAGAAATGCCTATGTGGCATTCTTTTATTACTTGATCATTATTTCTGTAAGTAAACCTATATGTTTTTATATATTCTGAAAGGTATGGTTAAATGTGATTTTTGAGAGTTGGAATTAACTCAAAAGCTCTTATGGTTGAATTTTGAAAAATGTTTGAATGCATAAAAGCTTCTGCCTTGTTATTTTTACCATAGGTGATCTACAAATCTAAATGGTTTGAATCCAATGGGTTTGGATTAAGCATTCCAGTACCTTTCTAACAAAATTGGTTTCATGCATTTTGGTTCAGTGAATCGAGCTGGGCTGATTTTTGAATCTAGGTATAGAACTGTGTTTGAAATTAAATGAATAAACTTAAGTTTGAATTGTTGGGTCGCGCGGGACGTTTAACTGGGCCGGCCCACTACGCACAGCGCATGCGCGGGCGGGTTAAGTGGCTGTCTCCATGCGTCAGTGAGACAGTGAGGGGTGAAGCGGTACGAGGAGATCTAGGACGCACGATCTAACTCTAATTGAACAGCTCTGGTTCATCGTCCATGTCGGGAAGCACCGACGAGACAGAACCCTAGCGCGGCAGGTAGGGGTTTTGGGAGGCTCACCAGGGCTCAGGCGATGGTCGGCGATGAGGGCGAATGACAAAGTCGACGACGGCGATCCTCCTGATACCGGCAGCTTCTCCTAGGGCGGCTCCAATCGACGGCGCCTCTCCTCCTCTACAGCGGCGAACTCCGGTGAAATTCCGGCCACCTGGTGCTCGCCTTGCTCCGGTAGTGAGTGGGTGTGATCAATGAGAGGTGGGGAGTGAACTGGTGTGAAGAAAACGAGCGGTGGAGGCCTCCTTTTATAGTGGCTGAAGGGGACCAACGGGCGCGGGCTGAGCTCGTCATGGTCGATGGCACAGAGGGCTAATGGCATGGGCGACGATAGGGGGCGGTGCTGTGCTCCCTAGCGAAGCTCAACGGCATGGTGGCGAGGCGTGGGGCGGTGTTGATCGGTTGGAACGCGTCGACACACTAGGCGGGTCCGACGGTGATTTTAATGGTGCACAACCTGCGTGGTCCGCGCGGCGGTGAACGGGCATGTCCGTGGGGTTGTTGGGGTGTTGGCGATCACGTTTGCAAGCGGCGAGGGCGGCGTGCGGTCTATGGGCGTTGGTCGAGTGTGGCGCACTGGCGCTCTCTCGGCTCGCACGCAGAGAGACTTGGCAAGCTCCGGCAGTGTGGTCGAGGGGCTGGCAGTGCTCGAGGCTTGGACAGGGTGTGGCGGGGGACGGTGGTCAGTGCTCTAGACAGCTTGCTAGGCTTGGTGCTTCTCCTTGCTCGCTGTTGACATGTGGGTGGCAAGTTAGGCTCGGCATGGTCACCATTAATGGCTATGCTAAGCTCATAGTGGTGCTAAGGCTTGTTAATTGGGCTAGATCATCTACTGAGAGTGTAGTGAGAGCTAGAGAGGGAACAAGGTTGGCCAAAATCACTGCTCACTATAGTGTTTGTTGTTTGTTTGCTGTAAACAAGGTGTTTGATGAAGTGGCCGAAAGAAACTCAAATTTGAATTTTGGATTCAAACTTGGTGGGTTTGCTAGGCACATACTAGGGAGTCTCTGGTTAGTTGGATTAGTCAAGGGGCACTGGTTTGGTTGAGTTTTGAAAATGTGCGATCTTCACATATGATAAAGATTCAATTTTTACTTGTGATTTGAATGAGGTTGCCAAATGTTTCTGCAAGTTTAAAAGGTGGGCTTTGCTTCATTTTTACTTGGTCTAGCAAGGGGTGAAAAGAATTGGAAAAGTTTCTGTTTGAAATCTTGGACTAGAAACACTCAAAGTGACCTAGTGAGCAAGATTGGCAAAAATGACCATTTGCCTTAATTGATTTGTTTTTGATTTTATATTTATTTGTTTCTGCTTGGAAATGTTTTATATGATGTTATTTTCATCTTTAAACCATTTCTTGCTATTTAGGTTAATCACATAAGTTCATCCATGCATTCATCAAATCATCACATACACACATGCATCATATGATTTTAATTACTCAAAGTTTTTGTTAACCCTAATTTTAGTGATTAGAGTTTGATGATCATTGTTTTATATTTTTGGGATGTTACAAATTGTTATTTTGATAAGGTATTATGAGAAAAAAGGGTTGTTCATATAATTACCGTAATCCATAAAAGATGGATGATTTACAAATCTCGTTGGAGAAATCACATCCATAAAACTAGTGCTAAAAATGTCGAAAGACAAATTGATTGAAAGATCACTTGGGAAGTGACATCACTGTTTAATTTATATTGGAAAGAAAACATGAAGAAACTCCATGTGGATGGAATTTTGGAGTCTTTTGATTTTTGATCAAATGACGCTTGTGAAACTTTCCTAGAGATAATTAAAACTCCATTCATAGGCCAAAAGGGAACGAATGACTAGATTATTGGAATTTGTACATATTTGATGTATGAACTCCATTACATGTAGTCGAGAGCGATGGATTTCAACTTCATATGCTTTCTCCAAAAAATTGAGTGAATATATGAATCTTTTACTTAATGAGGATGAAGTGTGAAACATTTGAAAAGTTCAAAGACTTTCAAGATGAAGTGCAAAATCAATGTAACAAGAAAATAAAGAATTTATGATAGGATCATAAAGGAAGATATTTGAGTTACAAATTTAGCATAACACCTAAGATTTGAGGAATTATTCCATGGATTTGCATTTCCCGAAACACCATATGAGTATGGAATAATCAAGATATGCAATGGAACCTTGTTTGACATGGTAAGATCAAAGGTGTATTTCATAAAACTGCCATTATATTTTAAAGATAAAAACTTTAGAGACTACCGCTTTTTCACTAAAAAGAGCTCCATCATGATCCGTTGAAATGACACCATATAAAGTTATGGTTTGGGATAAAACCCAAGTTGTCCTTTCTTAAACATTGGTATGCTATGCATAAGTGAGATGTTTACTACCAAAGTCGGATGAACATGTCTTTGTATGTTATTTCGAATAATCGTTGAGTATTCCTCCATAACACCGAAGACAAAAATGTTTGTCGCTTAGAACGTCAAGTTTCTTTGAGAAGGAATTTTCCGTAAAAAGTTAAGTGGGAGGACAATAGAACTCTGATAAGGTTAAACGAACCTTAGCTATATGTGCAAATTTGCGCAGCTCCGAAAAGTGTTTCGGAGGCAGCAACAATGCTCATGGCTCACGTGCCTTAAAGGTTGTGGCAAGGAGGTCTAAGTTCCTATTGAACCAAGTAGGTCGGGTAAACAATCAAATACCAAGATCTGAGGGTTGAATCATTATTTGACAATAATGAACGAACTACATGCAAAGAAGCGATGATGGGCCTTGACTCCGTCAAATGGCTTGAAGCCATAAAATCCGTGATAGTTCTATATACGAGAAATCAAGCTTTGAACTTGAAAGACCCTATGGAAAGGTGTAAGACCTTACAGTCGTGTTTGGATCTATAAAGAAATAGACATGGATGTTTCACATCTATGAAATAGTCGACATGCTGGGAAAGAGTTCACAACAATGTTCAAAGGTTGACTATGACAAGATTTGATCTTTCATAGCGATATTTAGTCTAGACGGATTACTGTAGCAACCACTACATATAATTTTGTTATGTGGTAGTTGAATAAACAAAACAAGTTCTTCTAATATAATTGTTACCTAGGACATGTGCATAACACAGTCCAAAGGGTTTTGTTAATTCAAAGGATGCAAAAAATTGTATGCAAACTTCAATGGTTGAAGTGAGCATCGCAGAGTTGGAATCTTCACCATGATGAAACTATTAAAAGAGTTTAAATTCATGAGAGACGATGAAGATGCTTGCATTTGCAAGAAATGAAGTGGGAGCGCTAAGACATATTTCTAATACATTATGTGGAAGATATATTATTGATTGGAAATGATGTATCTTTTATTAACACATGTTAAGAATTTCGTCTCGATGAAAGACTTAGGCAAAACCCAAATATTAAGCATCAATATCTATATAGGTAGATTGAGACGATAATATGGTTGTGAAGGGAATATGCCCGAGAGGCAATAATAAAGTGGTTATTATCGTATTCCTTATTTATGATAAATGTTTATTTTGCATGCTATAATTGTATTAATACAGAAACATCAATACATGTGTGTTTAAGAAAAAAAGGAAGTTCCTAGTTATGCCTCTCTTATAAACTAGCTCGTTGATTAACAAGATGATCAAGGTTTCCTGATCATGGACATTGGATGTTGTTAATAACAAGGTCAGAACATTAGTGTAATGATGTGATGAACATTCACCCGAAGTATAGCATTACGATCAAAGTCATTGAGTTTATATTGCTATAACAACTTACGAAGTGATCCTAATCCTTAGACCATGAGATCATGTCAATCACTAACACCGGAAGAGTTTCTCGATGACATCAAACATCACACCGTAATTGGGTGATTATAAAGATGGATTCATAACTACTAAAGTGTTATGTTGAGTCTCATGGATCAAAAGTGGAATTTGTTCATCCCGATGATGGATAGATATGCTCTGGGCCCTCTCAGTGATATCACATTGATTAGCTTGCAAGCAAGTGATTTGATCACTAGAATGTTATATCACGGGAACAAGAAAAGAGTGCATGTCGGTAACGAGATCAAAATAGGTATGGAGATACCGATGATCGAATCTCGGACATGTAATATATCGTGAAACAAAGGGATTAAGATACTAGAGTAAAAGGTTCCGACGATCACAGAAAAGTCATCGTTGAATGTGTGGGAGTCAGTATGGATCTCCAGGTCCCGCTTCTGATTATTGATCAGAGAAGGGTCTCGATCATGTCCGCATTATTCGCGAACTGTAGGGTGGCACACTTAAGGTACACTGACATCCAATTGGAGCAAAAGTTTCATGTCGGAAAGAATAATAAGCGCATGAATTTATTTCACTAGACACCAAAACTGTTTCGGTTGAAATTGCTGAAACTGGTTCTGCATGTGAAATTGAATACTAGCAAGGGGTTTTATGTGAATGTCTGTTAATTAAAGTAATTAACAAAATTCTGAATAAATAAATAAAAGATTTTTATTTAAATGAGAGCTTGCATTAAATTTGGTGGAAATTTAATGCATGTGAGTGGATTTTTGAGTGGAGGCTCTTTTATGGGAGTGGAGGCTTTTCATTTTGAGTGGGGAGCTCCACCCACATGAATGTGGAATAGGTGGGGGAAGCCCCCATGGCTGGGCGCCATACCCCTTGGGTGCCCCCTCTCCCCTATAAAAGGCCCCCCTCTCATCCTCTCAAAGCACACCTCCTCGTGAAGGATCTCTCTCCCCCTCTAGAATTTATCCCCCATGGTCTCGGACTAGTGAGATACATGTTCCCGGTGGCTATTCGGCAAGAAAGGGTTGTGCTTCCGCTGCATCGCTGGAGCGAGGAGGTGGAGGTTGCTCGGTGTCTTGTACGTGTGTGCGAGCATGGATGCGCTGCTGTTTTGCGGCGCTAGGACTTCCTCTCAATCTTGAGATCGGCAAGAGATCGTCTACATCAACCACGAGTTTGGACTCATTAAGCTTTGTCGGTCTTCAAGGGTATGTTCTCTACGGATGTATATCTGCCCGTTGCTTGTATCTAGTAGATAGATCTTGGTACATGGTTGTTCCCATCGTAGGAATTTTTTTGTTATCTTTGCTGCGAACCCTACGGTGGTATCAGAGCCGGATCTATGCGTAGATGCTTTGCACGGGTAGTACACATATGAATATGTGGGCGATGATGATAATTTTATTGCTACTTAGTTGTACTTTGGATATTGGTGGCATAGTGGGATGAAGCGGCCCGGACAAACTTTACATGTCCTCGCACATGAGACCTGTTCCACGCTAGACATGCAACTAGTTTTGCATAAGTGGCTAGCGGGTGTCTGTATCTCCTACTATAGTTAATATCTAATTTGCAATGAGTTGTCAACAATTTGGTTATCCTAGTTGTGGTTCATGTTCGTAGGTATGAACGGTTCTAACTTCGAAAGCCCTAAGCCACGTAAAACTTGCAATGGATAAATTAGAGGCATCTAGTTTAAATTGTTGCTGGGCTAGTGTTATGATATGGTGATGTTGTAAGTAGAAGTATGAGATGATACTCTTACAACACACATAACATGTAAGTTCCATATACCTTGGCCTTACACATAGAGGTATGATAGTGATCATACCAAGGTGCACATGATGGAGATCAAGTGCAAGAACCATATCATTTCACTTTGTAACATGAGATGTTTGTTGCATCTTATATTGCTTGTTTGGCGTTTTATTAGCATAATAAGATGATCCCTCATTTAGATATCAAGATAAAAATGTGTTCTTCCTTAAGTATGCACCGATAATGTTTCGTCGCTTCAAGATATCACGTGATGATCAGGTGTACTTGAATACATGAGCATATCTCGGGTGTAAGACAGTTACACACGCGAATACTAAGGTTCTTACTTGGCAAGCCTAGCATGTATAGACATGGCCTCGGAACACAGACCGAAAGGTTAAGCATGAGTCATATGTTTTGATATGATGACCATATTGTAGGGGTTCGTAGCATGGAAAACAAAAAAATTCTACCGCGTGAACACACAATCAAGATCTAATCTATGATCAAGCCAAGATGTATCTACTAGATCGGTGCAACAAGTTGATAGAGTACTAACCCTCGAAGATCCAAAGCGGTTAACGAGAGCAGATTCTCGTGGGTGATGTAGTCGTTCACTTGTCGATCTCAAGATCGCGTAGACGATCCTTCCGGCGCCGCGTTCCGGCAGCGCTCCCACAGTCGGTCACACGTATGGTACTCGATGAAGACCTTCCTCTCCCTTGTTCCAGCAGGCAGCGGAGGTTTTAGATCTCTCCTCGCGATTCCGGCAGCACAACGACGTGGTGTCGGAAGTAGAGGGGATATCCCGCAAGGCTTTGCCTAAGCCAGAGCGAGTATGGTGGAGTAGAGGGAGCCCCGACGATCTAGGATTTAGAGGGCCAAGGTTTAGAGGTAGCTAGAACTAGAGTTTAGATAGTCGGTAGCGGTTTAGAGGAGATCTAGATTGGTCGCAACTAGAGAGGGGGGCGGCGGCCAACCTAGGGTTTCTTGGGCGCCTAGGGCAAGGGGGATTTGATTTTTTCAAACTGCCTTTTTGACTTTCAAATTAGAGTTTGATTTCTCTCTTCCAAGTGTCCAGCCAAGTGACCTGGGACATGATGCAACCATTACACTTTGTCATGACACATCCATGTACCCTTCCCCTTCTGGATCGGTGAACCTTCTAGACCCTTCTAGAACATTCCGGTGAAAACATCAGAATCATTCCCAAACTCCGAAATTGGACTTTCCTTATATGAATCTTATTCTCCGGACCATTGCGGATCTCCTCGTGATATCCGGATCCCATCCGAGATTCCGAACAACATTCGGTCTCTTTACTCACATTCCATATCTACTAAACAACATCAAATCCTTAAGTGTGTCTCCCTACGGTTCGTGAATTATGCAGACATGATCGAGACTCTTCTCCGATCAATAACCAATAGAGTAATCTAGAAATTCATATGGCTCCCACATATTTATACGATTACTTCGTGATCAAATGAACCATTTACATACGATACTAATTTCCCTTTGTCTCATGATACTTTACTTATTCGAGGTTTGATCGTCGGTATCTCTGCATACCTAGTTTAACCTCGTTACCAATAAGTACTCTTTTCTTGTTCCCGTGATATGTGATCCCTTGTGAGCCAGTCACATGCTTGCAAGCTAATTGGATGACATTCCGCCGAGAGGGCCCAGAGTATATCTATTCGTTATATGGATGGACAAATCCCAATCTTGATCCATGTGCCTCAACACATACTTTCCGAACACTCAATGCCACCTTTATAGCCACCCAGTTACGGTGTGGTGTTTGATGTCATCAAATCATCCTTCCGGTGATGGTGATTAGCATGATCTCATGGTCGAAGGAATTAGGTTACTATGTATCAGAAAGCTTATAGCAAGTGAACTATATTAAATGACTTGATCTTTATGCTACGCTTAACTATAGAAGTATGTCCATCACATCATTCTCCTAATGATATGACCCTGTTGTTAATAACATCTCTATGTTCATGATCAGGAAACCATGATCATATATTAACCAACAAGCTAGTTTAATAAGAGGCTTTACTAGGGACTCTTATATGTTTACAAATCACACAAGTATTAATGTTTCTGTTTAATACAATTATAGCATGGTATGTAAACATTTATCATAAGCATGAAGATATGATAATAACCACTTTATTATTGCCTCTTGGGCATATCTCCAACAGTCTCCCACTTGCACTAGAGTCAATAATCTAGTTTCAAACCTTTGTGCATTCAACACCTATGGCTTTCCGGTGTTGTATTTACACGATTGCTAGTGGTCAACTGATCTCCCGATCCGACACTTTTAGGTCCGTGTGTAATTGCATGTCTTTGCATCTCTACGCATCACTCATTCTCTAATGAGATGGCTTTGTATAAATTTGGTCCTTTGGTGAGACCTTTAGTTCCTTGGGGTTAAAACATGTTGATAATATTGTCGTACAATATATCTTCATAGTACTATCCCGCTGTGAACCGCACCTAGTTTGATAACAAACTACTTGACACAAATGCCCTCTTTTGCTGCTATTATAGCAGTCATATACTTAGCCTTTTGTTGTACTATCTGTCACAATGTCTTAACTTTGGAACTCATCCAAATCCATTATGGAACTTACTTTCCATCATATTGTGCCACCCTTAGTTTAGATAGAGATAAACTTAATTTGTACTTTGTGACAAAACTAGTATCAATGTAATACTTTTACAATGAACTAACCATCTATTTGTCACTTCTACAAAATAATATATTCTTAGTTCTACTAAAAGATCATAAGAATATCTTTACTATCGTCCAATAATTATCTTATGAATCATTCTGGTATACGCTCATAACATTTAGAACATAGGACATATCTGGATTTGTACACATCATAACATGATTGATAAAGTATTCTTTGTGATTTTATATATCAAGTATCAAAAATACTTGAATCTTTATTCAATCCTTCCTGTGCAACAAGGACCTTTCTTGTATTTTCTATATTGAACTCATTCAATATCTCATCTATGTCCTTATGGCACAACCATATTAGCGTCTCAATTTATCCATATAGACATTGATGCCAAATATTCGGGTTCTGCCTAAGCCTTTCATCAAGATGAAATTCTTAACCTGTGTCAATAAAAATATACATCATTTCCAATCAACAATATGTCTTCCACATAATGTATTAGAAACATGTCTTAGCGCTCCCACTTAATTTCTTGCAAATGCAAGCATCTTCATCGTCTCCGATGAAATTAAACTCTTTTAACAGTTTCATCATAGTGAAGATTCCAACTCCGCGATGCTTACTTCAACCATTGAAGTTTGCATATGCTTTTAGCATCCTTTGAATTAACAAAACCCTTTGGACCGTGTCATGCACATGTCCTAGGTAACCATTCTATTAGAAGAACTTGTTTTGTTTATTCAACTACCACATAACAAAATTATATGTAGTGGTTGCTACAGTAATTCGTCTAGACTAAATATCGCTTAATGAAAGATTAGATCTTGTCATAGTCAACTCTTTAAACATTGTCGTGAACTCTTTCCCGACACGTCGATAATTTCATAGATGTGAAACATCCATGTCTATTTCTTTATAGATCCAAATACGACTGTAAGGCTTTGCACCTTTTCAGATGGTCTTTCAAGTTCAAAGCTTGATCTCTCGTATATGGAATTATCACGGATTTTATGGCTTCAAACCATTTGATGGAGTCAGGGCCCATCATCGCTTATTTCCATGTAGTCGGATCATTATTGTTAAATAATGATTTAACTCTCAAATCTTGGTATTTGATTGGTTACCCGACATTCTTGTTTCAATAGGAACTTAGACTTCCGTGACCACAACGTCTGAGGCATGTGATCCATGAGCATTGTTGCTGCCTCCGGAACACTTTTCAGCGCTGCGCAACTTTGCACATATAGCTAAGGTTCTTTTAACCTTATCAAAGTTCTATTGTCCTCCCACTTAACTTTTCACGGAAAATTCCTTTCTCAAAGAAACTTGATGTTCTAAGCGACAAACATTTTTGTCTTTGGTGTTGTGGAGGAATACTCAACGATTATTTAAAATAACATACAAAGATATGTTCATCCGATTTTGGTTGCAAACATCTTTCTTATGCATAGCATACCAATGTTTAAGAAAGGACAACTTGGGTTTTATCCCAAACCATAACTTTATATGGTGTCATTTCAATGGATTATGATGGAGCTCTTTTCGGTGGAAAACAGTAGTCTCTAAAGATTTAATATTTAAAATATAATGGCAGTTTTATCAATTACACCTTTGATCTTACCATGTCAAACAAGGTTTCATTCAATATCTCGATTATTCCATACTCATATGGTGTTTCGGGAAACACAAATCCATGGAACGATTCCTCATCTTAGGTGTTATGCTAAACTTTATAACTCAAATATCTTCCTTTATGATCCTATCATAATTTCTTTATTTTCTTGTTACATTGATTTTGCACTTCATATTAAAAGTCTTTAAACTTTTCAAATGTTTCACACTTCATCCTTATTAAGTAAATATTCATATATTCACTCAAATTTTCGGCGAAAGCATATGAAGTTGAAATCTATCGCTCTTGACTACACATAATGGACTTTATACAATAATATGTACAAGTTCCAATAAGCTAGTCATCCATTCCCTTTGGCCTATGAGCGGAGTTTTAATTATCTCTAGGAAAATTTCACAAGCGTCATTTGATCAAAAATCAAAAGACTCCAAAATTCCATCCACATGGAGTTTCTTCATGTTTTCTTTCCAATACAATTTAAACTGCGATGTCACTTCCTAAGTGATCTTTCTTATCAATTGTCTTTCGACATTTTTAGCAATATTTTTATGGATGTGATTTATCCAACGAGATTTGTAAATCATCCATCTTTTATGGATTACGGAAATTATTTGAACAACCCTTTTGTTCTCATAATACCCGATAAAACAAATCTTGAAGGCAAGCTTTGATGTTAACGAGCAACAGAACAACCCTTTATTTGTTCTCGATGAACATCATTACATATTCTTTTGCTAGTTACTTAGGCCATTGTAGTTCATGAATTATGTTGTTTCATATGATGATTCACACCAACAAATTCAGTATCCAATACTTAAGAACCACATTCTTTAATAAGCAAAGAATATAGCCACAACATGTATATCCTCTATATACCTAAGCTGAACAATTCTAGTCTTTTCTTTTCTGCCATATATTTCTGAGAATCTCTTTCAGTATTTCCTTTTTTGTTCGAAAGAATCTATCAACATCAATAGTGGAGCCATACACATGACACATAGTCCAAAGCATGTATAGTTAAATACCAATGTCTTTGGACTTGCACTTTGAAGTAGATCACCATCATCAAATACTTGGTGTTCTTTCAAATTCCATTCTTTAGGAATCTTTTAGTGTAGTAAACATTTTATCAAATATTCACCCTTATCATGGAACTATTCATGATCAAGCTACTTTTAGCTTATAACGGTGAATCGTGAGTATAATGTTGCTCTCCAAAACCTTTTGGAGGATTAGGACGACAAGCGTCTCCAACATTTTTCAAATTCTCATCAAATATGAGAACATAAACTTTGCCATATTATACTCTCTCATGTTGCAACCAAAACATCATTTCAGATATCGCAATATCTTCCACACATCATGGTTTCTGAAACAACTCTTTCAAATCCTAGATAACCTTGATATTAAAACAATTTTTTGAATATCAAGAATCATGGAGACAAACATGCTACTTATATACTAACACTGGAATTGTCACTCTTGATTTAATAGCAATTGTTAAACTTCACGGAGTAACCGGAACTTACTGAAAGTTTGCAATAGGACTTTTAAACTTTAGATTAACACTTCAAAACAATACGATACCAGTTCGTAAAGTAACTAACCAGAATTCTATAGTTCTATTATCTCAATTATAACTAAGCGCAAGGTGGTAAACGGATGCCAATGACTACAACAACTATGCAAATTTACTTTGATTTAATTTATGATAAATAGAGTTCAACTTTTAATCATATTGCTATTGAACTCCCACTCAAAACAATATCCCTCACATTATTTTAGTGATCACATGAACCAAATTCACTACACCAAGTCTAATCATCACGTGACATGATATAGTTTCAAAGGCGAACAATCATCATGTTCATCATATCATCTATATGACTCATGCTTTACCTTTCAGTATTCCGTGTTCCGAGACCATGTTTATACATGCTAGGCTCGTCAAGATCAAACCTTAGCTTCCGCATGAGCAAATCTGGCTTGCTCCCATTGTATACACTCGCAGAATCTAACACACCCGATCATCACTTGGTGCTTCGAAACAACGAGCTTTGGCAATGGTGCCTACTAAGGACGAACACTCTATAACTTGATATTTTTTGAGAGGGATCATCTTATAATGCTACCGTCGCGAACTAAGCAATACAAGATGCATAAAAGGATTAACATCACATGCAATTCAAAATATGTGATATGATATGGCCTTTCTTCCTGTGCTTACGATCTCCATCTTCAAGCACGAACATGATCTCCATCATCACCGGCGTGGCGTCAAGGTCAATGGCGCCGCTCCATGGTTGTCATCCACTAGCATCAACTATTACAACTACTTTGAATAATAGGCACGCAGGTCTAGACGAAATTAAAAGACAACCATATGGCTCCTGCTGGTTGCCGACTTACAATAAGGAACATTGCATACATCATATATAATCACAATCATGGCCATATCACATCACAGCACAACCCTGCAAAACAAAGTTAGACGCCTCTAATTTTCTTTGCATGTTTTACGTGTTTGGGGCTTTCAATAAGTGTCGTTCTAACTTACGAACAAGAACCACAACGTTGATGCTTGAACTATCAAGTGCCCGTTGTAAATTGAATCTTTACTATGATGGGAGAGACAGACACCCGCAAAGCCACTTATGAAATACAAGTTGCATGTCCAGCGTGGAGCAAGTCTCATGAACGATGTCATGTAAGGTTAGCCCGAGCCGCTTCATCCCACCATACCGCAAGATGCAAAGTACACAAGAAGCAATTGATAATAAAACACCACCGCACACAATGACCATTGTGTTCTACTCGTGCAACATATCTACATATAGACACGGCTCTGATACCACTGTAGGGGTTCGTAGCATGGAAAACAAAAAAATTCTACCGCATGAACACACAATCAAGATCTAATCTATGATCAAGCCAAGATCTATCTACTATATCGGTGCAACAAGTTGATAGAGTACTAACCCTCGAAGATCCAAAGCGGTTAACAATAGTAGATTCTCGTGGGTGATGTAGTCGTTCACTTGCCGATCTCAAGATCGCGTAGACGATCCTTCCGGCGCCGCGTTCCGGCAGCGCTCCCGTAGTCGGTCACATGTACGGTACTCAATGAATACCTTCCTCTCCCTTGTTCCAGAAGGCAGCGGAGGTTGTAGCTCTCTCCTCGCGATTCCGACAGCACGACGGCGTGGTGTCGGATGTAGAGGGGAGATCCAGCAGGGCTTCGCCTAAGCCAGAGCGGGTATGGTGGAGTAGAGGGAGCCCCGACGATCTAGGGTTTAGAGGGCCGAGGTTTAGAGGTAGCTAGCAACTATAGTTTAGCTAGTCGGTAGCGGTTTAGAGGAGATCTAGATTGGTCGCAACTAGAGAGGGGGGCGACGGCCAACCTAGGGTTTCTTGGGCGCCTAGGGCAAGGGGGGTTTGATTTTTTCAAATTGCCTTTTTGACTTTCAAATTAGAGTTTGATTTCTCTCTTCCAAGTGTCCAACCAAGTGACCTAGGACATGATGCAACCATTACACTCTATCATGAGACATCCATGTACCCTTCCCCTTCTGGATCGGTGAACCTTCTAGACCCTTCTAGAACATTCCGGTGAAAACACCGGAATCATTCCCGAACTCCTAAATTGGACTTTCTTATATGAATCTTATTCTCTGGACCATTCCGGATCTCCTCGTGATATCTCGGATCCCATCCAAGACTCCTAACAACATTCGGTCTCTTTCATCACATTCCATATCTACTAAACAACATCAAATCCTTAAGTGTGTCTCCCTACGGTTCGTGAATTATGCAGACATGATCGAGACTCTTCTCCGATCAATAACCAATAGAGGAATCTAGAAATTCATATGGATCCCACATATTTCTATGATTACTTCCTGATCGAATGAACCATTTACATACGATACTAATTTCCCTTTGTCTCATGATACTTTACTTATCCGAGGTTTGATCGTCGGTATCTCTGCATACCTAGTTCAACCTCGTTACCAATAAGTACTGTTTTCTCGTTCCCGTGATATGTGATCCCTTTTGAGCCATTCACATGCTTGCAAGCTAATTGGTTGACATTCCACCGAGAGGGCCCAGAGTATATCTATCCGTTATATGGATGGACAAATCCCAATCTTGATCCATGTGCCTCAACACATACTTTCTGAACACTCAATGCCACCTTTATAGCCACCCAGTTACGGTGTGGTGTTTGATGTCATCAAAGCATCCTTCCGGTGATGGTGATTAGCATTTTCTCATGGTTGAAGGAATTAGGTTACTATGTATCAGAAAGCTTATAGCAAGTGAACTATATTAAATGACTTGATCTTTATGCTACGCTTAACTATAGGAGTATGTCCATCACATCATTCTCCTAATGATATGATCCTGTTGTTAATAACATGTCTATGTTCATGATCAGGAAACCATGATCATATATTAACCAACAAGCTAGTTTAACAAGAGGCTTTACTAGGGACTCTTTTATGTTTACAAATCAGACGAGTATTAATGTTTCCGTTTAATACAATTATAGCATGGTATGTAAACATTTATCATAAGCATGAAGATATGATAATAACCACTTTATTATTGCCTCTTGGGCATATCTTCAACACATATGGATGCTCGCCTTTGAAGCTACACCGACTCACGTGATGATCGGACTTGGTGTAGTGGATTTGGTTCATGTAATCACCAAAAAGGCACGAGGGATGTCATTTTTCAGTGGGAGTTTATTTCTAATTTGGATTAGTAGAACTCAATGTATCATAAAGGAAATCAAAGTGAATTTGCATAATTTGTTGTAGTCATTGGCATTCGTTCACCACCTTATGCTTAGTTGTAATTGAGATAATAGAACTATAGAATTCTGGATATTTACTTTATGAACTAGTATCGTATTGTGTTGAGTGTCAATCTAAAGTTTAAAGTTCTATTGCAAACTTTTAGCAAACTCTGTTTACTCCGTGAAATTTAATAATTGGTATTAAATCGAGAGTAACAATTTCAGTGTTAGTATCTTAAGTATCATGTTTGCCTCCATGATTCTTGATTTAAATATCGAGATTATCTAGGAGCTGAAAGAATTGTTTCAGAAACCATCATGTGTGGCAGATATAACAATATCTGAAACAATGTTTTGGTTGCAATATGATAGAGTATAATATATGTTCTCATATTGGATGAGAATTTGCAAAGGTTGGAGATGCTAGACATCCTAATCATCTAAAAGGGTTTTGGAAAGTAATGTTATACTCATGATTTGCCTTTATAAGCTACAGTAGCTTGATCATGAAAGTCGTCATGATAAGGACGAATAGAAGATGTATGTAAAGTGTTTACTACACTAAAAAGATTACTAAAGAATGGATTTTGAAAGAATACCGATCATTTGATGATGGTGATCTACTTCAAAGTGCAAGTCCAAAGGTATTATTATTTGAATATACACGCTTTGGACTATGTGTCATGTATATGGCGCCACTGTTGATGTTGATAGATTCTTTTAAAAAGGAAAAGGAAATGCTGAAAGAGAATTTATAAAATATACTTGGCAGAAAAAAAAGATTGGAAATATCCAATTTAGGTATATGGATGATATACATATTATGGTTGTATTCTTTGCTTGTTAGACAATGTGGTTCTTGGGTATTGGATACCGAATTGGTTGGTATGAAATTTCATATGGAACGACGCAATTCATAAACCACAATGGCCTAAGTAACTAGCAAGAGAATATGTGATGATGTTCATCAAAAACAAACAAACCGTTGTTTGTATTTCTTGTTGATATCAAAGCTTGACTTCAAGATTTGTTTTAATAATTGTTATTTAAATCAGGTATTATGAGAACACTGGTTGTTCAAATAATTACCGTATTCCATATAAGATGGATGATTTACAAATCTAGTTGGAGAAATCACATCCATAAAGCTAATGCTAAAATGTTGCAAGACAAATGATTGGAAGATCACTTACAAAGTGACATCGCTGTTTAAATTATATTGGAAAGAAAACATGAAGAAACTCCATTTTCATGGATTTGTGGAGTCTTTGATTTGATCAAGTGACGCTTGTGAGACTTTCCTCGGTATAATTAAAACTTCGTTCAAAGGCCAAAGAAGAACGAACGACTAAAATATTGGAATTTATACATATCGATGTATGTAGT
Organism: Avena sativa; assembly: GCA_916181665.1. Classification (NCBI taxonomy): domain Eukaryota; kingdom Viridiplantae; phylum Streptophyta; class Magnoliopsida; order Poales; family Poaceae; genus Avena; species Avena sativa. Next base: position 310,727,803 of record OV702295.1, on the reverse strand, counting down.
CCATTATGTATAGTTGTAAGCGATGGATTTCAACTTCATATGCTTTCTACGAAAATTTGAGTGAATGTTCACTTAATGAGAAAGAAATATGAAATATTTGAAAACGTTTCAAAGATTTTCAGGATGAAGTGGAAAATCATTGTAACAACAAAATAAACGATTTATGATTTTATCATAAAGGGATTTATTTGAGTTACAAGTGTAACAAGAAAATAAATGAATTATGATTTTATTATAAAAGGATTTATTTGAGTTGGGAGTTTAGCAAAATACCTAGATTTACATCTCTCGAAATACCATAGGAGTATGGAGTGTTTGAGATTTGTAATGAAACCTTGTTTAACATGGTTGTATCAAAGGTGTTATTTATAAAACTGCCATTATGTTTTAAAAGATTAACTTTAGAGACTACGACTTTTACACTGAAAAGAGCTCCATCTTGATCCATTGAAACGACACCATGGAAGTTATGGTTTGGGGTAAAACCCAAATTGTCATTTCTTAAATTTTGGTATGCTAAGCATAAGTAAGATGTTCACAACCAAAGTCGGATGAGCATGTCTTTGTAGGTTATTTCGAATAACAATTGGTTATTCCTCCATAACACCGAGGACAAAAGGGTTTGTCGCTTGAAATGTGAAGTTTCTTGAAAAAGGAAGTTTTCGCAAAACTTAAGTGAGAGGACAATAGAACTTTGATAAGGTTAACGAACCTTAGCTATATGTGCTGAGTTGCGCAGCGCTGGAAAATGTTCCGGAGGCAGCCAGAATGCTCGTAGCTTATGTGCCTCAAAGGTTGTGGTCATGGAGATCTAAGTTCTTATTGAACCAAGTAGGTCGGATAAACAATCAAATGCTGAGATTTGAGAGTAAATCATTATTGTTTGACAATGATGAACTGACTACATGCAAAGAAGCGATGATGGGCCTTGACTCCTGAAGGGTTTCGCGACATAGTAAATCAAAATTTTCTATGGATGCGAACAGAGGGAAGCCAAGATCTAATCTAGGAGATGCAAACAACGAGAGAGATTGGATTAGATCTTCATACCCTTGAAGATTCGCACAGCGGAACGTTCGTCGGAACGTGGGTGATGTAGTCGTACTCGCTTCTCCTCCTCGCGATCCGATCCGATCTAGCACCACAAGTGGCGGTGCCTCCGTGAGATGCACACGTGCAGCACCTCGACGTCTCCTCCTTCCTCGGACCAGCAAGTATGGTGGAAAGATGGATTGGATCTACAACACGACGGCGTGGTGTATATGGTGGAGAATTTCTGCAGCAGGGCTTCGCCTACAAGCAGTCGGGAGGGAGAGAGGAGGGCAGCAGGGCGGCTAGGGTTGGAGGGGAAGGTGTAGGGGGTTGGTGCGCCCCCACCCCTCTTTATATAGAGGAGGGGCGCAGCCCTAGCCCCTCCCCCAAGCCCAAACCGGAAGCCCCAAAGGATAAGGAGTGGGGGGGGGGCAAGGAAACCCCCCCTTCTAGAAGGTCTATCTCGAGTTTAAACCTCTCTTGGCCGGCTGGGCCCTATGGGGCCTTGTGCCCCTGGCCCAATGCGGCCAGGGCACTCCCTCATAGGCCCATGCCCCCTCCCGGAAGGTGGGGCCACGTTGGTCCCCTTCCGGAAGGTTCTAGAAGCTTCCGGTACAATACCGATTAATCCAGAACAATTCCGAACTCCAAAAACTGCACTGCCTTATATGAATCTTATTCTCCGGACCACTCCGGAACCTCTCGTGATGTCCCGGATCCCATCCAAGACTCCGAACAAAAACTCATAAACCAATTATCCAATCTATCCTAGCGTCGAGACACATTAAGTGTGTGACCCTGCGGGTTCGAGAATATGCAGACATGATCTTCTATCAATAATCAACAGCGGGGCCTGGTAACCCATATTGACTCCCACACATTCATCGATGATCATATCGGATGAACCACGATGCCAGGATTCAATCAATCCCATATATATATTCCCTTCGTCTCGCGATATTTTACTTGCCCGAGATTCGATCGTCGGTACCGTCATACCTAGTTCAATCTCGTTCACAGCAAGTACTTTACTCGTTCCGTAATCCGATATCACTTTGTGATTAACTCCTTAACCACATGCTTGCAAGCGGTGTTGATATCGATTACCGAGTGGGCCTGAAGTATATCTCTCCGACTTGGGAGGGACAAATCCCATCTCGATACATACAACCCAACAGATACTTTCCGATCACCTGAGAGACACCTTTATGATCACCCTCTCATAGGATGACGTTTGATAACCTCAAAGATTTCTTCCGATACCAGAGAGTTGTATTATCTCATGGTCTAAGGAATACAATATTTGACATAAGAAAAGCTTCGCAAAGACGAACACGATGACACGATCTAATTGCTTCGCTTAGTTTGGGTCTGTCCACTATATCATTCTCCCAATGATATGATCTCATTATTAATCGACAACCCATGTCCATGGTTAGGAAACCTTAACCATCATTAATCAATGAGCTAGTCCATAGAGGCGTACTAGGGACACGGTGTTGTTCACAAACCACACAAGTATTAAAGTTTCCGCTTAATACAATTCTAGCATGGAATATAAACATTATCATGAACAAGAATTATAATAATAACATCTTTATTATTGCCTCTAGGGCATAATTCCAACAGTCTCCCACTTGCACTAGAGTCAATAATCTAGTTTACATTTGGCAACAATCTCACACCCATGGCACTGAGGTGCTGATCATGTTTTACACGTGGAAGAGGTTTAGTCAATGGATCTGCGACATTCAGATCTGTATGTACTTTGCTAATCTTCAGATCTCCATCTGCTATATAATCTCGGATTATATGAAACTTGCGGTTGATATGCTTGGTCTTTGGATGATATCTTGGTTCCTTAGCGAGTGCTATGGCGCCAGTGTTGTCACACAATATCTCCAGTGGGTCCAATGCACTTGGAACCACGCCAAGCTCAGTGATGAAGTTTCTGATCCAAACTCCTTCACTTGACGCTTCTGCAGCAGCCATGTATTCCGCTTCTACTGTAGATCCCGCGATCACGTTTTGCTTGCAGCTTCTCCAGCTCACAACTCCTCCATTCAAAATATAAACGTATCCTGTCTGAGATTTAGAATCATCCTTGTCGGTGTCAAAACTTGCGTCGACGTAACCTTTTACGACGAGCTGTTCATCACCCCCATAGACTAAGAACATTTCTTTAGTCCTATTTAGGTACTTTAGGATGTTCTTCACGGTTGTCCAGTGTTCCACTCCTGGATCACTTTGATACCTGCTCGTCAAACTAAGAGCATTGGACACATCCGGTCTAGTACACAGCATGGCATACATGATAGAACCTATGGCCGAGGCATAAGGCACTTTGCTCATAGCTTCCCTATCATTTACCATAGCTGGACACTGAGCCTTGCTCAATATCTTACCTGACAACATAGGCACTGAACCTTTCTTTGCCTTATCCATTCTGAACCTTTTCAGAACTTTCTCTAGGTATGTACTCTGGCTTAAAGCTATCAGGCGTTTTTGTCTATCTCTATAGATTTTGATGCCCAATATATAAGCAGCTTCACCTAGGTCTTTCATTGAAAAACACTTGTTCAAATAACTCTTCACATTGTTAAGCATGTTAATGTCATTTCCAATAATCAATATGTCATCCACATATAGTACCAGAAACGTCACCGAGCTCCTACTCACTTCCTTGTAGATACAAGCTTCGTAGCAATTTGGAACAAATCCAAAGCTCTTGATCACTTGATCAAAACGAAGGTTCCAACTCCGAGATGCTTGCTTCAGTCCATAAATGGAACGCTGAAGTTTGCATACTTTATCAGCATCCTTAGGATCGACAAAACCTTCGGGTTGCATCATATACAACTCTTCATCAATGTTGCCATTGAGGAAAGCAGTCTTGACATCCATTTGCCATATTTCATAATCATGAAACGCAGCAATTGCTAATAAAATCCGAATGGACTTAAACATCGCTACAGGAGAGAAAGTCTCATCGTAGTCAACACCTTAAACTTGTCGAAAACCTTTCGCGACAAGCCGTGCTTTATAGACGGTAACATTACCATCCGTGTACGTTTTCTTCTTGAAGATCCATTTGCACTCAACAGCCTTTCGGTCGCTAGGAGGGTCCACCAAAGTCCATACTTGGTTTTCGCTCATGGATCCCAATTCGGATTTCATGGCTTCTAGCCATTTCACAGAGTCTGGGCTCATCATCGCTTCCTCATAGTTCGTAGGTTCACTGTCTTCTACTAACAAGATAGTTAAGACAGGGTTGCCGTACCACTCAGGAGGGGCACGCGATCTTGTCGACCTGCGACGTTTAGTAGCAGCATCGTCTGAAGCTTCATGATCCTTGTCATTAGCTTCCTCTATTGTTGGCGCAGGCGGCACTGGAACAATTTCAGGTGCTGCGCTACTCTCCAATTCAAGAGAAGGTTCAATAACCTCGTCTAGCTCTACTTTCCTCCCACTCAGTTCTTTCGAGAGAAACTCCTTCTCAAGAAAGGAACCGTTCTTTGCGATAAACACTTTGCCTTCGGTTCTGTGATAGAAGGTATACCCAATAGTTTCCTTAGGGTATCCTATGAAGACGCATTTCTCCGCTTTGGGTTCGAGCTTGTCCAGCATCAACTTCTTGACGTAACCTTCGCATCCCCAAACTTTAAGAAACGACAACTTAGGTTTAGCACCAAACCATAGTTCATACGGTGTCGTCTCAACGGATTTAGATGGAGCCCTATTTAAAGTGAATGCAGCGGTTTCTAACGCATAACCCCAAAATGATAACGGCAAATCAGTAAGAGACATCATTGATCGGACCATATCTAATAAGGTTCGATTCCGGCGTTCAGACACACCATTGCGCTGTGGTGTTCCGGGTGGCGTGAGTTGCGAAACGATTCCGCTTGCTTTAAGATGCGTGAGAAAATCATAACTCAAATATTCACCTCCACGATCGAATCGTAGAAACTTAATCTTTCTGTTATGATGGTTCTCCACTTCATTCTGAAATTCTTTGAACTTTTCAAACGTTTCAGATTTATGTTTCATTAAATAGATATACCCATATCTACTTAAGTCATCGGTAAAAGTGAGAAAATAGCGATATCCACCGCGCGTCGAAACACTCATCGGTCCGCATACATCGGTATGTATGATTTCCAACAAGTCTGTTGCTCGCTCCATCATACCGGAGAACGGGGTTTTGATCATCTTGCCCATGAGGCATGGTTCGCATGTGTCAAATGATTCAAAATCAAGAGACTCCAAAAGTCCATCAGAATGGAGTTTCTTCATGCGCTTTACACCAATATGACCTAGACGACAGTGCCACAAATAAGTAGTATTATCACTATCTACTTTGCATCTCTTAGCCTCAATGTTATGGATGTGTGTTTCATCCCTTTCGAGATTTAGAAGAAATAAACCATTCACAATCGGTGCATGACATAAAAGATGTTACTCATATAAATAGAACAACCATTATTCTCCGATTTAAATGAATAACCGTCTTGCAATAAACACGATCCAGAAATAATGTTCATGCTCAACGCAGGCACATAATAACATTTATTAAGGTTTAAAACTAATCCCGAAGGTAAAACTAAGGAGAGCGTGCCGACGGCCATCACATCAACTCTTGATCCGTTGCCAACGCGCATCGTCACCTCATCCCTCGCAAGCCGCCGTCTATTCCGTAGCTCCTGTTTCGAGTTACAAATATTAGCAACTGAACCAGTATCAAATACCCAGGCACTACAACGAGGGCTAGTAAGGAAAACATCAATAACATGTATATCAAATATACCTTTGATGGTGCCAGCCTTCTTGTCCGCTAAGTACTTCAGACAGTTGCGCTTCTAGTGACCCTTGTCCTTGCAATAGAAGCACTTAGTGTCCGGCTTAGGACCAGACCTGAGCTTCTTCTCAGCAGGGGCAGTGCGCTTGCCGCCGCCCTTCTTGAAGGGCTTCTTTGCTCCCTTACCTTTCTTAAAGGTGGGCTTGTTGACCATCAACACATGATTATCCTTTTTGATGTCCACTTCCGCGGCCTTCAGCTTTGCGAAGAGCTCGGTGATCGTATCAGTGGAACCAATCTGATTATGAGTCACTACAAAACTTTTGTAGCTAGGAGGGAGTGATTGCAGAACCCTGTCAATCTTGAGCTCCTCTGGAATCATGCATTCCAGTTGCTCAAGGCGTTGAGTGTAGCCTGTCATCTTAATGGCATGCTCACTAACGGAACTCCCTTCCTCCATCTTGCAGTTAAAGAACTTCTCAGAGATCTCATATCTCTCAGAACGGGCTTGAGTCTGAAACATGGTTTTCAGCTCTTCGAGAATCTCAAAGGGCCCAGGATAGTCTTCAAAACGATTTTGAAGTTCCGGTTCCATAGCAAACAACATGGTGATCTTAATCACACCATAATCATCTTTGCACGACTGATAGACAGCTTTCTCATCAGCCGGCGCAGTTGCAGCAGGGGGGTCACCTAACGCTTTCCCAAGGACATAGTCCTTTTGACCGCCAGAGAGAATGATTCTTAGATTGCGGAACCAATTGGTGAAGTTAGACCCATTGTTTCTAAGCTTTTCCTTTTCAGCAAAAACGTTGAAGTTGAAGTTGGACTTGGCCATGTGATCTACAGTATTTGCAAGTACAATTTAGACTATGTTCATGATAAATAGTTCAACTTAATCAAATTACTAGATGAACTCCCACTAAATTCAACATCCCTCAAGTTGTTTAGTGAACATGATCCAAATTCACCACACCTAATCCGATCATCACGAGATGAGATGTGGCTTCAATGGTGGACAACGAAGTGTCGATCATATCATTCATATTACTCATGCTTAACCTTTCGGTTCATGTGTTCCGAGGCCATGTCTGTACATGCTAGGCTCGTCAAGTTAGACCCAAGTATTTCCGCGTGTGCAAAACTGGCTTGCACCCGTTGTATGTGAGCGTAGAGTCTATAGCACCCGATCATCACGTGATGCTTGGACACGACGAACTTTCGCAACGGTGCATACTCGGGGAGAACACAGTTTTTTTATCTTGATCTTTAAGTGAGGAATCATCTTATAATGCTACCGTCGCGATCTAAGCATAATAAGATACATAAAAGTATAAATATCACATGCATATAACTTTAATGTGACATGGTATAACCAATCTTCGCGCAATGATCTCCATCTTGTGCGCTCCGGCATGATCTCCATCACTCCACCATGATTGCCTCCACCACGAATAGCAACTACAACTATTGCTAACTACTTAGCGATAAAGTGAAACTATTACATGGTGCATAAGAAGTTGACACACAGGTCATACACAATTATAAAGACAACCATATGGCTCCTGCCGGTTGTGTACTCATCGACATGAAAGTCGTGAAACATTACAAAACATGATCATCGCATACATTATACACATCACATCTTGGGCCATACCATATCACAGAAAACACTCCCTGAAAAAACAAGTTAGACGCCTCTACTTTGTTGTTGCATGTTTTACGTGGCTTATGGGAGTAGATGCTAAGAACGATTCTTACCTACGGAAAGCCACAACGGTGATATTATGGTTGCCAAACTCCGGTGTTAATCCCATGACAACTATAGTGAGAGAAACTGACATCCACCAGCCGCATGTGTGGAACAAGCCACACGTCAAGTGCGGAGCCGGTCTCGCGAACGGCGTCGCGTAAGGTTGGCCTGGACCGCTTCAATCTCACTATCCCGCGTCATAAGAAGAACACACACAAGAGGCTTGCAACAGAAAACATCAACGCCCGCAACAACCATGTTGCGTTCTACTCGTGAAACACATCTACGCATAGATCTAGCTCTGATACCACTGAAGGGTTTCGCGGCATAGTAAATCAAAATTTTCTACGGATGCGAACAGAGGGAAGCCAAGATCTAATCTAGGAGATGCAAACAACGAGAGAGATTGGATTAGATCTTCATACCCTTGAAGATTCGCACAGCGGAATGTTCGTCGGAACGTGGGTGATGTAGTCGTACTCGCTTCTCCTCCTCGCGATCCGATCCGATCTAGCACCACAAGTGGCGGTGCCTCCGTGAGATGCACACGTGCAGCACCTCGACGTCTCCTCCTTCCTTGGACCAGCAAGTATGGTGGAGAGATGGATTGGATCTACAACACGACGGCGTGGTGTATATGGTGGAGAATTTCTGCAGCAGGGCTTCGCCTACAAGCAGTCGGGAGGGAGAGAGGAGGGCAGCAGGGCGGCTAGGGTTGGAGGGGAAGGTGTAGGGGGTTGGTGCGCCCCCACCCCTCTTTATATAGAGGGGGGCGCAGCCCTAGCCCCTCCCCCAAGCCCAAACCGGCGGCCCCAAAGGATAAGGAGTGGGGGGCAAGGAAACCCCCCTTCTAGAAGGTCTATCTCGAGTTTAAACCTCTCTTGGCCGGCTGGGCCCTATGGGGCCTTGTGCCCCTGGCCCAATGCGGCCAGGGCACTCCCTCATAGGCCCATGCCCCCTCCCGGAAGGTGGGGCCACGTTGGTCCCCTTCCGGAAGGTTCTAGAAGCTTCCGGTACAATACCGATTAATCCAGAACAATTCCGAACTCCAAAAACTGCACTGCCTTATATGAATCTTATTCTCCGGACCACTCCGGAACCTCTCGTGATGTCCCGGATCCCATCCGAGACTCCGAACAAAAACTCATAAACCAATTATCCAATCTATCCTAGCGTCGAGACACGTTAAGTGTGTGACCCTGCGGGTTCGAGAATATGCAGACATGATCTTCTATCAATAATCAACAGCGGGGTCTGGTAACCCATATTGACTCCCACACATTCATCGATGATCATATCGGATGAACCACGATGCCAGGATTCAATCAATCCCATATACATATTCCCTTCGTCTCGCGATATTTTACTCGCCCAAGATTCGATCGTCGGTACCGTCATACCTAGTTCAATCTCGTTCACAGCAAGTACTTTACTCGTTCCGTAATCCGATATCACTTTCTGATTAACTCCTTAACCACATGCTTGCAAGCGGTGTTGATATCGATTACCGAGTGGGCCCGAAGTATATCTCTCCGACTTGGGAGGGACAAATCCCATCTCGATACATACAACCCAACAGATACTTTCCGATCACCTGAGAGACACCTTTATGATCACCCTCTCATAGGATGACGTTTGATGACCTCAAAGCTTTCTTCCGATACCAGGGAGTTGTATTATCTCATGGTCTAAGGAATACAATATTTGACATAAGAAAAGCTTCGCAAAGACGAACACGATGACACGATCTAATTGCTTCGCTTAGTTTGGGTCTGTCCACCATATCATTCTCCCAATGATATGATCTCATTATTAATCGACAACCCATGTCCATGGTTAGGAACCTTTAACCATCATTAATCAATGAGCTAGTCCATAGAGGCGTACTAGGGACACGGTGTTGTTCACAAACCACACAAGTATTAAAGTTTCCGCTTAATACAATTCTAGCATGGAATATAAACATTATCATGAACAAGAATTATAATAATAACATCTTTATTATTGCCTCTAGGGCATAATTCCAACAACTCCATCAAATGTATTGAAGCCATATAATCCGTGAAAGTTCCATACACGAGAAATCAAGTTTTGAACTTGGAAGACCCTCCGGAAAGGTGTAAAAACCTATCGGTCGTATTTGGATCTATAAAGAAACAGACATGGATGTTTTACATCTATGAAATGGTCAGCATGTCATAAAGAATTTTACGACAATGTTCAAGGAGTTGACTATGACCAAATTAGATCTTTCATAGCGATATTTAGTCTAGACAGATTAAAGTAGCAACCACTACATATAATTTGGTATATGGTAGATGAATAAACAAAACAAAGTTCTTCTAATAGAATGGTTACCTAGGATGTGTACATGACACGGTCCAAAGGATTTTGTTAAATTCAAAGGTGCTAAAAGGGCATGAAAACTTCAATGGTTGAAGTAAGCATCGCGGAGTTGGAATCTTCACCGTGATGAAAAATGAGTTTTCATCAGGAGACGATGAAGATGCTTGCATTTGTAAGAAATTAAGTGGGAGCGCTAAGACATATTTCTAATACATTATGTGGAGGACATCTTGTTGATTGGAAATGATGTATCTTTTATTGACAAAGGTTAATAATTTCATTTCGATGAAAGACTTAGGCCAAACCCGAATATTTAGCATGAATGTCTATAGTGGATAGACTATGATGCTAATATGGTTGTGCCAAACGTACATATATGAGATATTGAAGGAGTTCAATATAGAAACGACAAGAAAAGGTTCTTGTCGCATGGAAAGGAATTGAATCAAGATTCGAGTGTATCTACACTTGATAAGTGAAACAAGATTCAAGTGCTTTGATACTTGATGAGTGAAATCACGAGAATGTTTTGATCAATCATACCATGATATGTACACATCCAGATATGTCCTATGGTCTATGTGTTATGAGCATATACCAGAATGAATCATAAAATAATCATTGGACGATAGTGAGGATATTCTTATGATATTTTGGAAGAACTAAGAATATATTTGTGTAGAGGTGACAAACAATTACAAATAGTTCATTGTAAAGCGTTACATTGATACTAGTTTTGTCACAAGATACAAATTAAGTTTATCTCAATTTACACTATGGGTGGCACAATGAAATGGAAAGAAAGTTTCCATGATGGATTTGGATGAATTCCAAAGTTAAGACATTGTGACTGATACTACAACAAAAGGCTAAGTATATGACTGCTATAGTAGCAGCAAAGGAGGGAATTTGTGTCAAGTAGTTTGATATCAAACTAAGGTGTGGTTTGCAACAGGCTAACACTAAAGATATATTGTACGACAATAGTATCGACATGATTTAAACCCAAGGAACTAAAGGTCTCACCAAAAGACCAAATTTATACAATGCCATCTCATTGGAGAATGAGTGTTGCGTGAAGACGCAAAGACATGCAAATACACACAGACCTGAAGTGTCAGATCCGTAGATTATGTTAACCACTTGCAATTGCGTATATGGAACACCAGAAAGCCATATGTGTTCAATACGCAAAGTTTTCAAACTAGATTATTGTCTCTAGTGCAAGTGGGAGACTGAAGGGAATATGCCCGAGAGGCAATAATAAAGTGGTTATTATCATATTCCTTATTTATGATAATGTTTATTTTACATGCTATAATTGTATTAATACGAAAACATTAATACATGTGTGTTTAATAAACAAAAAGGAAGTTCCTAGTTATGCCTCTCTTATAAACTAGCTCGTTGATTAACAAGATGATCAAGGTTTCCTGATCATGGACATTGGATGTTGTTAATAACGAGGTCAGAACATTAGTGTAATGATGTGATGAACATTCATCCGAAGTATAGCATTACGATCAAAGTCATTGAGTTTATATTGCTATAACAACTTACGAAGTGATTCTAATCCTTAGACCATGAGATCATGTCAATCACTAACACCGGAAGAGTTTCTCAATGACATCAAACGTCACACCGTAACTGGGTGATTATAAAGATGGCTTCAGAATTACTAAAGTGTTATGTTGAGGCTCATGTATCGAGAGTGGAATTTGTTCATCCCGATGACGGATAGATATGCTTTGGGCCCTCTCGATGATATCACATTGATTAGCTTGCAAGCAAGTGATTTGATCACTAGAATGTTATATCACGGGAACGAGAAAAGAGTGCATGTCGGTAACGAGATCAAACTAGGTATGGAGATACCGATGATCGAATCTCGGACATGTAATATATCGTGAAACAAAGGGATTAAGATACTAGCATAAAAGGTTTCGACGATCACAGGAAAGTCATCGTTGAATGTGTGGGAGTCAGTATGGATCTCCAGGTCCCGCTTCTGATTATTGATCGGAGAAGGGTCTCGATCATGTCCGCATTATTCGCGAACTGTAGGGTGGCACACTTAAGGTACACTGACATCCAATTGGAGCAAAAGTTTCATGTCGGAAAGAATAATAAGCGCATGAATTTATTTCACTAGACACCGAAACTGTTTCGGTTGAAATTGCTGAAACTGGTTCTGCATGTGAAATTGAATACTAGCAAGGGGTTTTATGTGAATGTCTGTTAATTAAAGTAATTAACAAAATTCTGAATAAATAAATAAAAGATTTTTATTTAAATGATAGCTTGCATTAAATTTGGTGAAAATTTAATGCATGTGAGTGGATTTTTGAGTGGAGGCTCTTTTATGGGAGTGGAGGCTTTTCATTTTGAGTGGGAGCTCCACCCACATGAATGTGGAAGAGGTGGGGGCAGCCCCCATGGCTGGGCGCCATGCCCCTTGGGTTCCCCCCTCTCCCCTATAAAAGGCCCCCCTCTCATCCTCTCAAAGCACACCTCCTCGTGAAGGATCTCTCTCCCCCTCTAGAATTTATCCCCCATGGTCTCGGAATAGCGAAATACATGTTCCCGGTGGCTATTCGGCAAGAAAGAGTTGTGCTTCCACTGCATCGCTGGAGCGAGGAGGCAGAAGTTGCTCGGTGTCTTGTACGTGTGTGCGAGCACGGATGCGTTGTTGTTTTGTGGCGCTAGGACTTCCTCTCGATCTTGAGATCGGCAAGAGATCGTCTACATCGACCACGAGTTTGGATTCATTAAGCTTTGTCGGTCTTCAAGGGTATGTTCTCTATCGATGTATATCCGCCCGTTGCTTGTATCTAGTAGATAGATCTTGGTACATAGGCGTTCCCATCGTAGGAATTTTTTTGTTTTCTATGCTGCGAACCCTACAGGTTGTGCCAAATGTACATAGATGAGATATTGAATGAGTTCAATATAGAAATGACAAGAAAGGTTCTTGCCACACATAAAGGATTAAATCGAAATTCAAGTGTATAGACACTTGGTAAGTGAAACAAATATTCAAGTATTGATTGATATTTGATGAAAAAAATCACAAAAAGTATTTTTCAATCATATTGTGATATGTACAAATCTAGATATGTCCTATGCTCTTAATATTATGAGAATATACCAGAATGAATCATAAGATGATCATTGGACAATAGTAAGGATATTCTTATGATCTTTTGGAAGAACTAAGAATATATTATTTTGTAGAAGTGACAAATAGATGGTTAGTTCATTGTAAAATGTACTAAATTGATACTAGTTTTGTCACAAAGTACAAATTAAGTTTATCTCAATCTAAACTAAGGATGACACAATATGATGGAAAGTAAGTTCCATAATGGATTTGGATGAGTTCCAAAGTTAAGACATTGTGACAGATACTATAACAAAAGGCTAAGTATATGACTGCTATTATAGCAGCAAAAGAGGACATTTGTGTCAATTAGTTTGTTATCAAACTAGGTGTAGTTCACAGCAGGATAATACTATGAAGATATATTGTGGGACAATATTGTCAACATGTTTTAACCCTTAGGAACTAAAGGTCTCACCAAAGGACCAAATTTATACAAAGCCATCTCATTAGGGAATGAATGATGCGTAGAGACGCAAAGACATGCAATTACACACGGACCTGAAAGTGTCGAATCCGAAGATTGGTTGATCACCAGAAATCGTATACATACAACACCGGAAAGCCATAGGTGTTGAATACACAAATATTTGAAACTAGATTATTGTCTCTAGTGCAAGTGGGAGACTGTTGGAGATATGCCCAAGAGGCAATAATAAAGAAGTTATTATCATATCTTCATGCTTATGATAAATGTTTACATGCCATGCTATAATTGTATTAACCGGAAACATTAATACTTGTGTGATTTGTAAACATAAAAGAGTCCCTAGTAAAGCCTCTGGTTAAACTAGCTTGTTGGTTAATATATGATCATGGTTTCCTGATCATGAACATGGATATGTTATTAACAACAAGATCATATCATTAGGAGAATGGTGTGATGTACATACTCCTATAGATAAGCGTAGCATAAAGATCAAGTCATTTCAATAGTTTGTTTGATATAAGCTTTCTGATACATAGTAACCTAATTCCTTCGACCATGAGATCATGCTAATCACCATCACCGGATGGATGCTTTGATGACACCAAACACCACACCATAACTGGGTGGCTATAAAGGTGGCATTGAGTGTTCGAAAAGTACGTGTTGAGGCACATGGATCAAGAGTGGGATTTTTCCATCCATATGACGGATATATATACTCTGGTCCCTCTCGGTGGAATGTCATCCAATTAGCTTGCAAGCATGTGACTGGATCACAAGGGATCACATATAACGAGAATAAGAAAAGAGTACTTATCGGTAATGAGGTTAAATTAGGTATGCAGAGATACCGATGATCAGACCTTAGATAAGTAAATTATCGCGAGACAAAGGGAAATTGGTATCGTATGTAAGTGGTTCATTCGATCACAAAGTAATCATAGAAATATGTGGGAGCCATATGAATTTCTAGATTCCTCTATTGGTTATTGATCAGAGAAGAGTCTTGGTCATGTCTGCATAATTCACGAAACGTAGGGAGACACACTTAAGGATTCAATGTTGTTTAGTAGATATGGAATCTAAGTAGGAAGACCAAATGTTGTTCGGAGTCTCGGATGGGATCCAGGATATCATGAGGAGATCCGGAATGGTCCAGAGAATCAGATTCATATAAGGAAAGTCCAATTTCGGAGTTCGGAAATGATTCCAGTGTTTTCACCGGAATGATCTAGAAGGGTCTAGAAGGTTCGCCGGACAGGGAGGGGAAGGGTACATGATGTTGGAGATATTCCCAAGAAGCAATAATAAAGAGGTTATTATCATATCTTTACGCTTATGATAAATGTTTACATACCATCCTATAATTGTATTAACCGGAAACATTAATACTTGTGTGATTTATAAACATAAAAGAGTCCCTAGTAAAGCATCTTGTTAAACTAGCTTGTTGGTTAATATATGATCATGGTTTCCTGATCATGAACATTGAGATGTTATTAACAACAAGATCATATCATTAGGAGAATGGTGTGATTGTAAGATCCCTCCCTTTATAAAGGTAAGGATCCCTATGATTGCAATGCTAGTCCCTGGATCAATTCTAGCATCCATAGTTTAAGATGAAGTACACAGAAACAAAGGTCATTATTACATATCATTCCAGAGACAAACATAGTCTTTTACATACTCCATGGCCAAAGGCCTAATACAAGAGTTCACATATATAATAAGATAAGTAAGTCTTCATCTTCATGTGCCACAAACAAGCATGTTGAATGTAGACTCATAACCCTCTAATCACCATCAGAGTAACCCGCAACATCACAAGTTACAGCCACAGTGGGTCAATACATTGGAATAGTATTGGCAAGTTATACCTTAGAATAATATTGGTAGACTAGATACTATATGCATTTTGGCTAAGTGTAGCTTAGGCTTGCTTTGCTCAAAATAGGTTTTACCTATCAGTTGAAATCACTAAGTTTTTCTTTGTCAAAATCTTTCCCAAGGTACCACCAATAGACATTGGGGAACCTTCACCCTTGTTCAACCACAAGTTTTTACTTAGAAATTGGGATGAGGATATTCTTGATAGCTTCCATGTCTTGATGCTCAAGTTGTCCAATATCAGGGACATGGCTAAGTACTTAGATTCTTCCATCTGCAGAGGTTGTGCACTTTCCCCACAAGACTTGATTTTCACCAAGACAGGACCTTTCAGAAGCCTTCCCTTAGACCAAATGGACGCGTTCCAACCTATCATCCCACTACCACCAACTGTCCAAATGGCTAAGTTATTGCAACCTATGTGATCCAGGCAGAGCCCATATTGCCAAGTGGCTGCACTAGAAGCTTCTTAACATATGGTATCTCAAATCCCTTTGTTCCTGGGTGGCTTTCCACAAGTGAGATACACAAGGTAAACCATGGAAATGGGCCTTGTGTAACCACTCAACATAAACCATTCCTTCCATTCCACCCAGGTGTTTCATTCACTTAGTTGTTTTATTAAACAAAACACAAGTCCAAAGACTTAGAAATATTTTATCATAGCATGAATACATAACCACCCTTGGTTGCTACTAGCTAGGCTAAGCATGGCATAGATAAGCATCTTAACTTGGAAATTTCTAGCAATTCTACAACTACTAGGATTTCCCAATCATAGCATATAGATCAAAATATTCATGCAAGTCTAGCAAAAATATTTCTAGTGCATAGTTGAAAAACATAGGAATAATATCATGAATCACCACTTGCCTTGGTAGTTTGGAGAGTAGCTACAATCCTCACAATCACAATCACTATTTGCACCAAAATCTACACATAAAATAATGGCACAAAATCACATACACAATTTTAATACAAGCAAAAATACATGAATGTATGCAATATGCCATGTGATGATTTTATACACCAAACAAGACAAGTGCTCTGTACTGAATCATAAACAAGTTCAAAACTTGCCAAATAAACTTTATTTGAATATTAAAACATTTTTTAAATAATTATTATACCCAAATTATGCCTACAAATGTTTCTGCAAAAACAACCATTTTAACAGAAGAAAAACATTAAACACATTGCATAAATGAAAAGGGTTTTGTCTCCTGATTCCATTGATATAAAATTTGTCAAATTTGGACATGGGAATCGAAAGTTATGAATTAAACAAGTTTAAACATCTAATAGATTTAATTCAGAATTTTAAAACAAAGAACATGCCACGCGGCAGCTTCTGGTTGGCTGGTACCGCTTCACGCTGGATCGTGCTCGTGCACCGTCAGATCTACTTAACATCTGCGGCTCAGATCTACCCATACCTCTTCGACTACGTTCTATCGCGTTCGTCCGATCTACATCGCACGGCTCACAGCGTTTGACCATCGAGTGGCGGCGCTGGCGGCAGCGACATGCGGCGGCGCGCTCAGGCTGCAAGCTTGCCGGCGAACTAGGTCGCCCGGGGAGGTGTGAGGATACTCCCTAGAATCTCCGTGGCGAGGGGATGCTCAACGTGTGCTCGGTTGGCGAAGGGGCGTACAGAGTCGATGTCGATTGCTCGTCGGAGATCGAGACAGCGTCGGTTGCTCTCGGTTGGCGATGGAGACGATGTTCTGAGCCACGCTAAGACAAGAAAAGGGTGCCGTTAGGTGCGTAGGATGTTGGGGATCACACGCGTATCAAACAGAGGGAGAGGGGAAGCTGGGGCTTATGGGGAACGGTCGCCGGAGTTCGAGCAGACGGTGGCGAAGCTCAGTCGATGATGTTGCCGAGGCTACAGAGCATGCACGAGCAAGCGGAGGATGTCAGTAGGTGCGTACGAGGATGCAGAAACAACTAGACTAAACCATAGGCAGAGGGGAATACGGTGCTCACCGGAATTTGACGACGAGCTCGTCGGAGCAGAGGGGCATCTCGAGACGATTCCGAGCAGCCTGGGGGCTCTCTATGGGTGTGGCTTGGGGAAAAAGGGGAAGTGGAGCATGGCGCTTAAGTAGGCAAGGACGTGGGCATGAATTACTCGAGCATTCAACGGGAATTGAAGCCACAGAATTAAACAGGAAACGCCCGGAGTGATTTGGGGAAGAACTGGTCGCTGGGGGTGGAGACGATGACTGACGTGTGGGTCGCGGTTGTCAGCAAGAGAAAAGAAAAGGAGGTGGGTCCAGGCAGTCAGCGAGAGGGGGGGTAGGTTTCTGAGTGCGAATCGTTTTCTTCGCGGGAGAGAGTTGCTGGGCTAGATGGGTCGAACTGGGCTGGGTTGGGCCAGATTTGCTGTTTGCTTTATTTTTTCCTACCTTTCACTTTTCTTTTTCTGTTTGATTTTCTAGAAATGATTTTTCAACTCTAATTCAAATAAGTTTGAATCCAAATCTTCTCTAGATTTTTATATAGTGAACTTTGTACTCAAATGTGTGTCAAACACTTCTGTTTACTCAAACACACTTTGAACATTTGAAAAATAAAATAAAACCAAGCCTTTATGAGATATAAATAATAGGCACAAATTTGGTTTTATAATCATACTTTGTTTTGAAACTTTGCCCAGGTTTTGGAAAACCCTTAAGTTGAACTCAAAACATTACAAAAATAAAATAAGTACCTTTCTTATTAGAAAGAAAGTAGCACTAAGTCTAGAGCATACTCACATAAAATAATGAGCAACATATGCTCCTGTTTTGAAATGGTTTTGAAATGGAACCCTAAATGCTCATGGATGCATGGATGATATGCATGAGTTTTGAAACATGATTTTAGGGATGTTACAAATCTAACCCCCTTAAGGTGAATCTCGCCCTCGAGATTCGGGTTGGCTAGCAAATAGGTGAGGGTGGTCTTTCCGAAGATCATCTTCTCTTTCCCATGTTGCTTCTTCTTCGGAATGATGGTTCCATTGAACTTTGCAGAATTTGATAGTCTTGGTCCGATGAACTCTTTCTGCTGTCTCAAGAATCTTGATAGGTTTCTCCTCGTAAGTGAGATCACTTTCCAATTGAACCTCTTCCAAAGGTATAGTATCCTTCAAAGAAGTCTCTTCCATTTCTGGATGACATTTCTTAAGCTGACTCACATGAAACACATTATGAACAGCTGACAAAGACTCTGGCAATTCAATCTCATAAGCTACTTCTCCTTTACGACTCAGAATCTTGAATGGTCCAACATATCTTAGGGCCAATTTACCTTTGAAACCAAATCTCTTTACTCCACGAAGTGGTGACACTCTAAGATAAGCTCTATCACCCACTTCATAGGTGACTTCTCTACTCTTAGGATCTGCGTAGCTCTTTTGTCGGGACTGTGCAATCTTCAACCTATCCTTAACCAGCTTGACTTTCTCTTCAGCCTCTTTGATTAGTTTTGTCCCGAACAAACTTCTTTCTCCCACACCATTCCATAGCAGTGGGGTGGTACACTTTCTCCCATAGAGAAACTCAAATGGTGCCATCTCAATACTGGCTTGATAGCTGTTATTGTAAGAGAATTCTGCGTAAGGCAGACTTTCATCCCAACTGGCTCCATAGTCTAGAGCACATGCTCTCAACATATCTTCAAGAATCTGATTGGTCCTTTCTGTCTATCCATCAGTTTGAGGGTGAAAAGCAGTGCTGAATTCCAACCTCATTCCTAACGACTCATGTAATTGCCTCCAAAAATGGGAAGTGAATTGAGTTCCCCTATCAGACACAATACTCTTGGGTACTCCATGTAGACATACAATTCTACTCATATAGATCTTGGCTAACTTAGCACTTGTGTAAGTTGTCTTCACGGGTATGAAATGAGCCACTTTAGTTAGGCGATCCACTACTACCCAAATAGAATCATATCCTGACCTGGTCCTTGGCAATCCGGTGATGAAATCCATGCCAATCTTGTCCCACTTCCAATCAGGAATAGGTAGTGGTTGTAACAATCCTGCTGGTTTCTGATGTTCCGCTTTCACTCTACTACATACATCACACAAAGCAATATGTTCGGCGATGTCCTTCTTGAGATTATTCCACCAAAATCTTTCTTTCATATCCATGTACATTTTGGTGTTACCCGGATGAATGGAATATGGTGAGTTGTGGGCTTCTTGTAAAATCCGTTTCCGAAGCTCCAGATCTTGTGGAACACAGATACGTTTTCCATGCCATAAAGTACCCTGTTCGTCTTCATGGAATCCTTTGGCTTTCCCTTTGCCAATATTTTCCTTAATCTCTTCAATTTCCTTATCTGTCTTTTGGGCTTCTTTGATTTTGTACAACAAGGTGGGTTGAACATCCAAAGGCATGAGATGTACCTCAGGCACAATCTCCAATCTGAGATCTCTAAATTGGGCACACAGATCATCTGGAAATTCTCCCTTAGTAAGGCCATTCACAAAAACCTTACGGCTCAGGGCATCCGCTACAACATTTGCTTTTCCGGGATGGTATTGCAAACTCAAGCCATAGTACTTGATGAGTTCTAGCCATCTTCTTTGTCTCATGTAATTTCTTTCTGGGTGAAGATATACTTCAAACTCTTGTGATCTGTGAACACTTCACATCGCTTTCCCAAAAGATAGTGTCTCCATGTTTTGAGTGCATGGACAACAGAGGCTAACTCCAAATCATGAGTAGGGTAGTTTACCTCATGAGTTTTGAGTTGTCTCGAGGCATAAGCCACAACTTTCCCTTCTTGCATAAGTACTGCACCTAATCCATGATGAGATGCATCACAATACACTTGGAAATCTTTCTCCAAATCTGGCAAACATAAGACTGGTGCTGTCACTAGCCTCTTCTTCAATTCTTGAAAGCCGAGTTCACAACCTTCAGACCAAGCAAATTTCTTGTCTTTCTTTAGTAATTCTGTCATAGGCTTAGCTACCTTGGAGAAATTTTCAATGAACCTTCTGTAGTATCCTGCCAAGCCAAGGAAACTACAAACCTCTTTCACTGACTTAGGAGATTCCCATTCAGTTACAGCTGAAACTTTAGCAGGATCAACTGCTACACCATCTCCTGACACAACGTGTCCAAGAAATCCAACTTCATTCAACCAAAACTCACACTTGCTAAATTTGGCATACAACTTATGCTCTCTAAGCTTCTCAAGTATCAAACGCAAATGTCCTTCATGCTCTTCTTTGCTCTTGGAATAGATCAAAATGTCATCAATGAAAACGACAACAAATTTGTCAAGGAATTCCATGAACACCTTGTTCATCATATTCATGAAATAAGCTGGTGCATTGGTCAAACCAAATGGCATCACGATATACTCATACAATCCATACCTTGTGGTGAAAGCTGTCTTAGGTATGTCTTGTTCCCTTAACTTGAGCTGGAAATAACCTGACCGGAGATCAATCTTTGAGAACACACAAGCTCCTTCTAACTGATCAAACAAGTCATTGATTCTAGGCAAAGGGTATTTATTCTTGATGGTCACCTCATTAAGTGAACGGTAATCTATGCATAACCTTTGACTTCTATCTTTCTTTTCCACAATAAAACTGGTGCTCCCCAAGATGAAGAACTTGGTTGAATAAATCCTTTCTGCAACTTTTCTCCAAGTTGTTTCTTGAGTTCTTTCAACTCATCAACTGGCATCTTGTACGGTCTTTTTGCTATGGGTCCAGATCCTGGTAGCAAATCAATAAGAAATTCCACATCTCTATCTGGTGGCATTCCCGGCAATTCTTTCGGAAACACATCCGGATATTCACTCACAATTGGCACACTGTCTATGCTAACCCCCTTAAGAGAATTTAGCTTACTCTTTTTTGATTCAAAGTTGGTCTTGAATCTGATCCTTTTGTTTTCTGGAGTTGTGAGTGAGAAAGTATGGTTGGCACAATCTAGCACTCCCTTGTGCTTAGTCATCCAGTCCATTCCCAAAATGACATCCAATCCTTGGGAGTTTAGGATTATCAGATTAACGGGAAACTTATACTTCCCAAACTCTATGACTAGGTCATGACATCCTGAATTCACTATCATTTCTCCGCCAGGAGAACTTACTTTTATAGGACACCCAATAGTTTCTACCGGTAGTTCATTTCTTTCAACAAATGCTCTTGATATGAATGAATGAGATGCACCAGTATCAAAGAGAACAAATGCTGGAACAGAATTGAGTTTGAACTTACCAGCAACAGCATCAGGTTCCTCATAAATTTCCTCCACATTGATGTGGTTCACTTGTACCTTTTGAAAAGGGTTGGGCTTGTTGGGTCCTTCAACTTTCTTTTCTGGGCATTCATTTGCATAATGCCCCATCTTCTTGCACTTGAAACATTCAAACTGACTAAGATCCTTCTTGACAGGCTGGCTTCCACTGCCACTTCCACTGCCATTGTGGTGGCTCTTATATCCACCCTTGTGATTCTTGTAATTATCGTTGTCATGACTACGGTGGTGCTTGTTGTCATGATAACGGTTGTGGTTGTGGTGTTTGTTGAACTTTCCATGCTTGTGGGATCCAGAACTGCCACTGTCATCATAATGGGAACGCTTGTGAGACGATACCGAGCTGTGCTTGTCAGAGTGCTTTCTCTTCCTGCTTTCAACTTGTTTCATCTTTCTCTCCAAAATAGCAGCCTTGTCACAAAGAGACTGGTATGTGGGAACATAGGCCACAGCTAACTGCAGATTCAATTCATCATTCAACCCTTCAAGGAACTTTTCCTTCCTCTTAGCATCAGTGTCAACTTCATCCGGTGCATATCGCGTCAGATTATTGAACTCCTCAATATACTCTGCCACGTTGCGGTGGCGCTGCTTCAAGTTATGAAATTCCTTTTTCTTCAGACTCATCACTCCGGATGAGATGTGAGCGGTACGGAAACCATCTTAAAAGATAGCCCATGTCACATCCTCAATGGGAGTGGTGATCTGGAAGTTATCACACCAAGTGGCTACTGGTCCTTCCAACAAGTGAGCTGCAAATCTGACTTTCTCCTCATCAGTACAGCCAACAGTTACCAAGTCCTTGTTCACGGAGCGTAGCCAATCATTGGCCACCATAGGATCAGTAGTTCCTGAGAACTTTGCTGGCGTCAGTCTTAAGAACCTGGTAAGCATGTCAAAACCCGGTGGGTTGTTCTGATTGTTATTATTATTATTATTATTATTGTTGTTGTTGTTGTTCTGATTCTGGATGAACGTGGTCATCATTTGCATCAACTGAGTCTGAGATGTCATCATCTGCTGCATCTCAGGGGTGATGTTGTTGTTGGGGTTGGGATTGGCACGTCGGGGAGGCATCTGTGGTTGTTCAATGGAGATAAGAATGAGATTCCCATAGATGCTAACATGCACAATACATCACATAAACAATCACTAAACATGCATCATAATAATAAAAGTTCAACAACATAGACAACAAGTTCTGAAAAGTAAACACACCAATAGCAAGCCATCCACATGTTGGATGGTCATTGCGACTCAATAATCGAAAGCATGGTAAATAAATGATAAATGAGTAGTCGTCACTACTCCTCTACATCAACCTCCTCATCAACAAGTGTAAGACCTGCATTCTCCATTGCGCTCTTGTATTCCTCGACATTGGTGGTCAAGGTCTCTACTTTGGATTTGAGAGCCCTCTTCTGTGCACGAAGCCTCTCAATCACACCTTGCTGATGCTCGAGCTCGAAGTCCTTGGCCTCTAGTTCTGCAGTCATGTCTCGAATCCTCTTGTTCCTATCTTGGACTCTCTTCTCTTGACTCTTGAACTTTCTATCCTGACTCTCAAACTTGGCCTCCATTTCTTTGACTATCTCATCTTGCTTCGCGAAGAGCTTGTCCTTCTCACGAAGCAACACCTGGAGTTCGTCATTGCTGAGCATGACGTTGGTCCTATCAGTGTCTAGGTGCCTAAGAAGAACCTATAAGTCCTGGAGGTATACACGAATCGGCTCTGCCGTCTCTCTCGAAGTATCCTCGAAGTCAATGGCCTCACCATCCTCATCACGTCTACCGAAGGTGTGGAAGTGAGTACCTCTAACCTCCCGAGAGTGTCTCCCTAACAAGCGTCCAAGCAAGTCCTGCATGACTACCTCTAGGCCTCTCTCCTTGTCATCATGCATGATCTTGAAGATGATTGCCTCCGTGGTAGGCTCAGTCTGGCGTCCTGGCTGATTAACCTTAAAGCCCCAAAGGTCTTTCCTCTCAAACTTGGTGAGGGGAAGCATCATGATAGTAGGAAGAGGGAGATTGAGCAGACTAGTGAGCTCAATAATACGAGGGCCAAAACAAGTTCCCTTGAACTCTTCAGCCGTGCTGATAGTAACATTAGGCATCTATTTAATAAGATAGAAAAAGTTAGAATCAACACAATTTAAGTCAAATCACAAGACAAGGCATCACATGCATAACTTTGGAAATCAAAACACACAAGTCATGGCATACATGGATTCATTACAAACAACCAAGGTTCAACTTATTTTAAACAACATTTGGGAAATAAAGTGTGGTGGTCCAACTAACGAAGTACGTTTACAATCCCATCTCACTTGCCAAGTTGTCTAACACGACATCCCTAGAGGCAATCTGTTTATCTAGATCACATGACTCCATTGCTAAGTCTATGATGTCCTTCCTTAAACTTTGGTTGGTAGCCTCTAACTCTTGGGTATGCTTGTCGTGGTGGTGGCACGGCAGATGCCATGAGTAGGCTAAAGTATGGGGCCAATGGATGCTAGAGGGATCTGGGGAGGGAAGATGCAGTTGATTCTACACAGAGAAGACTAAGGCTAAGATCTTTATTTCTCCTTCCTTGGGCTACAAGTGCTCCTTGAGCTGTATACAAGGAGAAAGGAAGAACTTTACCAGCACAACGGTACTAAAAAAAATGAGCCCCCCTTCCTGAGGGTCCAAGCCTCCCCTTATAAAGGAGAGCCTTGGGTTCCTTTAGGGCTGATGTGGCAAGCATATTCGAGGAATATGCTTGTCCCAATATAGTAGTTCGGCGCCCCCCTTTCCCTGTCGCTCCCCTAATGACGGCAAGGTTCCAGAGGGCCCCTCCTGTGCGCCTCGGGCTTCAGGACTGTCACCTCCGTGACCTCCTTTTGCCTCTCTGTCGCTCTGCGCCTTTGTCCCTAGTGCTTGGCTCCGCTCAGATTCTCCCTAGCCTGCGGCTAGAGTTTGACTTTAGGCTTCTCCTTCTCCTGCAAGCTTCGTATCATTCGGCCCTGCCTCGTGTAACTCGGCTTGTCCTTCACCTGCATCAAGATTACTCGGGCTAACCCGGCCGACTTACGCAGTATCTCGGCCGGGTAATGCCTTGCCATCATTATAAGGGTCCTGCCCTTTCCTTTCTCGGCCGACTTCTACAGGATTCGGCCTATTCAGACTGTAACTCGGAAACTAGACGGGGGGACATCCTTTCGTCTTTCCCCGTCTTTACCCTATCCGGGGTTACCTCCCCAACATTAGTCCCCGAAGCTGGTATGGCCCCGCCGATAACCTCGGCCGGGCCGTATCAGTTTCATGACACACATTCCGCATTGTTTCCGAGTTATTTCTTTCTCATTCGAGGTATCATCGTATCTTCTCGCGTACGCCTCGTCCTATGTGTCATCCCCATCATTGTTTCTCTAGTTTTTTGTTCCTCTACAGTATTTACTGACAGGCTACAGTTACTACTGCGCCTGTCGCGCCAGCGCTGCGACGCCTCGTGTGCCGTTTCCGTTGGGGATCGTGACCTTCTTTGCTACCGTGTGGCCCTTGGTGCGGTTCCGCTCAACGATGTGCGGTCGTGCGGCGCACACGATCTACACGGCCAACCGCCACACCCACGATCCCACTACCTCGCTTGCGGCTCGGTTATAAAGAGGGGCGCGGCGCTGGGGGATTCACTTTCCCCTTTTTGCTCGCCCGCGCCCTTCTTCTTCCTCTCGCTTCTGTGCCCGTTCGCAGCTCCGCCGCCGCGCGTTCATCTGAACCTCCGACGGCGAGGACTCCGCCGTGTTGCTCCGTCTGCCTCGTCCTTGTTCGCTAGCTTCGGCGTCGTCGCCGGTGAGTTCTTTCCGGTCCCGTCGCCTAGGCTTTCCTCTAGATTTCTCTGTCTCCATTTCGTTTTCGTGCGGTGGTTCCTTTGCTGCTCCGCCGCCATTTCTGTGTAGAATCACGACGGGGCCTTGTAGTTCTAAACTTTCCTCCGCCGCTAGTTCTTCCTCCACTGATTTTTCCGGCGAGCCCATGTCTAGCTCCTTCAGCGGTGCCCTGATAGAGGATGACGATGCTGGCTCTGGGCCCGAGCGAGGATCGTGGCAGGGCTCCTCCGTTACTCGCCGCGAGATCGAGTGGCTTATCCGAACTCGGAGGACTCCCGCCGAGGTCTCCTGTCGCTTACCCGGCAGCGAGTCCTCTCCGGATCTTAGGGAGGGCGAGTATGTAGTTTTCATGTCGCATTTCTCGCGCGGCTTTGGTCTCCCTCTTAGCGACTTTGCTAGGGAATTTCTCGACTACTTCGGCCTTCAGCCGCATCATCTTCCTGCAAATGCCATCGCCTCTCTCTGCTTTTATCTCTGCCTCGGAGGGATACTTCGGCCTATGGCCGTCCGTGCATGTCTGGTCGAAGTTCTTCCAGATTCGTTCTAACGTTGTCCCCGACAAGTCTCTGCATCCTTCCAAGAAACTTCTTACTCAATGTGGAGCAGCGTCCATTACACCTCGGAGGAAGTCCGTATTTCCTCGTGTCACGGGGCTAGAGTCGTGCAAAAAGTGGCACAAATCCTTCTTCTATGTCAAGAACACGGGAACAGAGGACAAGATTCGGCTCCCTGCATTCTCCATTGGTACGCCCTCCAAGGTGAATTGGACTTATAATCCGAGGAAGAGTCACGCCTTGGCCGAGGCTTTTGAGATTCGGCTTAAGGAGCTGATCCGCGCCGGGTTACGCGGCGAGGATTTGATGGCTACCTTTATCAGTAGCCGAATTTGCCCATTCCAGAAACGGACGCACAAACTCTGCTACATGAGCGGTCCTCTTGACCCCAACCGAGTCTCGACTGTGGAGCTGGACAACTATCTCATCTTTAAGTGTGTCCGAGCTATCTTCAAGACGGAGATGCCTGAGGACTGGGCTTGGGGATTGAAGTCGTTCACCTGCGAGCGTCCCCCTCCCGAAGTAAGCTTAACCACTAACGCTCTGTTTTCCAATTGTTTTCGTAACTGTTTTCGCTAATTTTCCTTTTTCTTGTCTTACAGAGGTTCGCAGAGCAGAAGGACGAGGATGCCGAAGTTTTGTCGCTTCCGTGGCCTGCGGACCGGAATACCCCGGACACTGGGGAGCCGGACTCGGAAGAGTTTGTCCCTAAGTCGGATCCCGCCCCGACTCGTGCTCGTGGCAAGACCTCGGCCCACGAGGAGGAAGGTGATTCGGACGAGGTCCAAGTTCTAGAGGTAGTTGCCGCAATGCCTATTTCTTATGCATTTCCAGCTTTTACTTTCCCAGCTAATCCGGCCGGTCAGGTTCACGACGCCGAGCCTATTGCTTCCCGGCCCCCTGTTACCTCGGGGAAACGTGGGGCTCCTGCTGGTGCCTCAGAGGCGGCCCCCAAGAAATGAATGAAGAAATCCGCACCGAATCCTCCCCGGCGCAAGACCATGCCTGGAGTCGCAGGGTAAGTTCCTTTTGCTCGTATTTCTTGTTTCTCTCTTTCTGTTTTTCAACCTGACGCCCTTCTTTCTTTTCTATTTTCGCAGTGCTCCACTTTCTGTTAAGCCCGACGGTCCTAGCATGACTAGCCGTGTGACTCGGCAGCCGTCTCCTCCGCCTACCGAAGATACCAGGATTCCTAGTCCTGCTCGTGCTGCATCTCCTCCAGTTCCGAATCGATCGCCCCCTCGCCACGATGTGCCTGAGACTCCTCTTGTTGACGTTGATTCCACTCGGCCCTCCGAGATTTCCACCGAACCAGTTGCCTCCTCTGTGAATCCGAGCGTCTCTACCGAGCCTCTTTCTACCCCCGCGGTTTCTATAGTAGCTCCAGCCCCGGCCGAGGACGTCAATATCTCGGCGCCCTCTGCGACCGTGACCCCTCCGGATCCTAAAGACACTATTCCCATTGCCGAGGTATCAGCTCCTGCTGATGCCTCTAAAGCAAGAAAAGCTGTCACCGCCAAGGCTTCCACTTCCTAGAAAGGTCTTGTCGGCTCTTCTCAGCCGAGTATCGCCGATGTGCTGCGCAAAGGAACTGCCTCCACCAAAACCTCCGTTACTCTGGCCGCCGGTACCCAGCTTGCTCTTCATAAAAGCCCTGCGGCCGCGGTGGTTACACAGCATGTCCGGGGTAAAGTCCTAACTCGGACGGCAAGTGGGAATAGCCTCGGCTCACTGGTGGAGTATGCCAATAACTGGAATGCTGCCGATCAATTTGAGGGTAATCCCAGCAGTCAGCCGTTCCAGCTTTCCGACATTAGCAGCCGCTTGGATCAAGCCGCCAAGATCGTCCTTGATAGTAACAGGATGAATGAGGTAATTGTTGTTTTACGGAGTTTTGATTAATTCTCCAGATGCTACTATATATACTCTAGTCCCCAAAACTTGCAAGCGAATAACTTGTTATTCGCTTGGAAGTTTTATAATGCTCTACTTAATTCGATTTAACTTTAGGGTTCGAACCTATATCCGACTAGATCTGCCTTGAACTTTGCTTGATTTTTGTCTAGCTGATCTTTGAATATCCAGCCACCTAGATCCGGGTTAAGTTTTGCTTGACTTGGATCTGTGTTGGCTTTGAATATCCAGCCACCTAGATCCGGGTTAAGTTTTGCTTGACTCGGATCTGTTTTGGCTTTGAATATCCAACCACCTAGATCCGGGTTAAGTTTTGCTTGACTCGGATCTGTTCTGGCTTTGAATATCCAGCCACATAGATTCGGGTTAAGTTTTGCTTGACTCAGATCTATTTTGGCTTTGAATATCCACTCATCGTTTGCTCTATTGCTCAGATTGCACATGACCGGCGGACTGCTGAATTTCAAAGATTGCTTTTTTCGCACAGAAAACTGGAAGAAAAATATGAGAAAGTTATTCCTGTGGTGAAAAAAGCTGGTAAGTCGACAATTCTTTTCGTCATCTCCGACATTCCTATTGTTTTGTATGCGAGATGTCGGCTCACTTTGTTGGTGAATAGGTAACATTAATAATCTCAACACCTGTCTTGAGAAGAAAGTCAAGAACCTGGAAGGTCAGTTTCCCTTTTACCTTATACCTTTCCCTCTTTAAAATGTGCGCTAAGTTTCTTTTATCTCGTTTGGCTTTGGTAAAGCCGAGTTACAAACCTTTGCAGCATCTCACCAAGATTGCACGCCCATGCCTGATGTGATGCTACATTTTTTAGAACAAAGCGCTACTCATTCGGCGCAGCTAAAGGAAAAGGACGATGAAATAGCTCGCCTGCGTGCCGAGGTGGAGGCCCTTAAGCTCTCTTAGAAGTCCGAACTAGAAAAGGTTGACCAGGAGTTCTCCGAGGAGAAAAATCGGCTAGCTCTACAATTGCAGAAAAATAAAGAGCTCCTCGAGGCTGCCGAACTGAAAACTCGGGGAATGAGCGAGGAGATCGCTCGCTTTGAGAAGATCAAGATTGACTGGGCTAAATACCTTCAAATAATGATGAGTTATATTCATCGTAAGCTTCTTAGCACAGCCGGATTATCTTTTTCTTTTTTCTTGCTGCCCCCTGACGCATTCGTGTTTTGCGCAGATCATTTTCCAGAAGCTAAGCCCGTGAGCTCTAAAGCGGTTCTTGCTGCTCGTGTGCGCCGAGGTGTCCCTGTTGACGCAGACTCGGAGTACTCGATGGAAGATTTCCTGGTTACTGTCGGTGCTGCAGTTGGTCCGATGAAGATTATGGGCAGGGATTTGGTGCAGGCAGCTATTCGAGCGTACCATGTTCTTTGGCCGAATACTTCTGGGACTCCTGATATCAATGAGGTCCAATTGCTGGTGAAAAGATTAATGGCGTCCGAGAGGCAACTAAGTCTTTGGAGGGAATCAGCCGGACGAGCTGGCGCTGATATGGCTCTCACTGTTATTATGTCATGGTATGAAGATATTTCTCTTGATATCTGGAGAAATTTGCGCACTGGTTCCCGTTGGGTTGAGGACCCCACCTTCGTCGCTCTTCGGCAAGCTCGTGCCTTTCAGCTCGTTGAGTATGCCGACGTGCATACCTGGAATGAAGGTTCGAGTTTCCTTCCGAACCCGGACGACGAGGTCGTAGTCGAGGATGCATCGGATAACAACTCAGCTAAACAAGGGGAAGATGAGGATGACTCGGCTACTTCTGGTGATTCCAGTTCGAGCTCGGATGGAAACGGCGACGCGTGATCCTCCTCCAAAGGTACTGGGCATTCAACTACACAAACTGATGCTCCTCAGCAGCCTCGGGCTTCCGCCGAAGTCGCACCTGGGTCTGTGGAGGGCGAGGCAACCTCGGCCGAAGCTCCGCCTACCTCGGAGTATCCAGCCCCTGACCAAGTTATTGCCTCTCCAGCTGAAAACCTTTAAGTCATTTCTTATCCCTGGTATGCCGGGCGTACGATGTACGTGGAACATTTGTCCGTCTTCTGTATGGCATGAATTTATTTTGCCGTGTGCTGCTGAGACATATATGTTTGTAGTTGTTATCACTTCGTTTAAGTGGTTTTGTTCGTCCGAATCCTTGCTTTGGTGGCCTGCGATTTCTTGATTTTAGGATATATCTTTGCCTTTGTATTCCCGTGGTTTAGCCAATTAATCTGGGTGTGAGCTTCGAATATCATACGAGATTGAGCTGTTCTTACTCTGAGTGTCGAAGTTTGATACCTTCCTTGTATCAAAGGCTAACCACTACTTCGGAACAATATATGGCAGTCCCCGAGTCACTGCCTATAGCGCCGAAGTCTAGTGTGTAAACCAAATTTCAGAAATAATATAAGACGGTTGCCGAGTCGCTGCTCAAGGTGCCGAGGTTTAGTACATAACATAAAATTGGAGCAACATATGGCAGTCCCCGAGTCACTGCTCTGGATGCCGAGGTTTAATACATAAGATAAAATTGAAATAACATATGGCAGTCCCCGAGTCACTGCTCTGGATGCCGAGGTTTAATACATAAGATGAAATTGAAATAACATATGGCAGTCCCCGAGTCACTGCTCTGGATGCCGAGGTTTAATACATAACCCAAAATTGAAATAACACATGACAGTCCCCGAGTCACTGCTCTGGATGCCGAGGTTTAATACATAATTGGTTCTTGATCTTGAGATACTATGCTACGAGTAAAATGGACGAAGTAAAGCGACGTTCCATGGCCGCTTCGTTTCTTCGCCGGCTTTGTCTGCCCTGTTCTTTCCAGGGGATTGAGCATCGATTAGGTAATAGGCATCATTGTGCAATGCTTTGCTCACGATGAATGGTCCTTCCCATGGAGGTGACAGCTTGTGCATGCCGGCCGTGCGTTGCACCAGTCGGAGAACTAAATCCCCTTCTTTGAACACTCTTGGATTCACCTTCTTGCTGTGATATCGTTGCAAGTTCTGCTGATAAATAGCTGATCGTGATAGCGCCAGCTCTCTGGCTTCTTCTAGCAGGTCAACAGTATCTTGCCGAGCTACTTCATTTATCTCTGAAGTTGTATATTGAGTAACTCTTGGCGAGTCATGTACTATGTCGGCTGGAAGCACGACCTCTGCCCCGTATACCAGAAAGAATGGTGTATAACCTATTGATCTGTTCGGAGTAGTCCTGAGGCTCCATAATACTGCTGGTAATTCCTCAATCCAACATCCTGCTGACCTTTGCAATGGTTCGACGAGTCGTGGTTTTATTCCGGACAACACTAGTCCATTAGACCTTTCCACTTGCCCATTAGATGCTGGGTGAGCCACAAAGGCAACATCTAATCTTATGTATTTCTCTTGGCAAAACCTAGCGAAAGCTCCTTCTGCAAAGTTTGTGTCGTTATCTGTAATAACACCGTGCGGGTACCCATATCTTAAGATAATATCTTTGAGGAATTTCACTGCTGTGGGCCCATCACATTTTTTTATTGGTTTCACTTCAATCCATTTTGTGAACTTGTCCACCATAACCAATATGTGGGTCATCCCCCCTCGGGCCGGCTTAAATGGTCCCACCATATCTAAGCACCACACAGAAAACGGCCAAGTAATGGGTATCGTTTTTAACTCAGACGACGACATGTGTATCTTGGTTGCATATCTCTGACAACCATTGCATTTTTCAACCAGCTCTTTGGCTTCCTTCAACGCCGTTGGCCAATAAAACCCATGCCTGAATGCTTTGGCCACTAAGGCACGAGATGAGGTGTGGTGTCCACATTCTCCTTGATGTATATCGAGGAGGATCTCCTGGCCTTCTGCCGAACTCACACACCTTTGCAATACACTTGTGACGCTTCTTTTATATAGCTCATTATTTATGATTGTATAAGCTTTAGCTCTCCTTGTTATCTGTCTTGCTAACACTTCATTATTCGGCAAAATCGCATCTTTAAGGAAAGAGAATATGGGTTGCGCCCATACCGGTGTGATTTTCTCTGGTGTGGTCTCACTGTCTATTTCCATGTTTTCTGCCGACATAACTACCTCGGCTTTCTCCATAGTTATGCTTACCTCTGCTGTCCTCCTCTTGGGGAGTTCCGGGTTATATTGCTGGTCTAGTTTCATCAGCACATTATCTTCTGCTGAATTTGCCGGAATAAAGATGGATTCGGACTCTGGTGATGGAGTTATTGATGGTTTCCTGAGGTGCTCTAGGGCAATACCTGGGGGAATTGACTGCCTGGTTGATCCTAGCTTTGACAACGTGTCTACGGCATCATTTTCTGCTCGAGGTATGTGGTGAAATTCACACCCTTCAAAGTATCCACTGATCTTTTGCACATGAAATCTATACAAAGCCATATTATCATCTAATGCGTCCCAATTGCCTGAGACTTGCTGTACTACTAGATCCGAGTCCCCATAGCATAAGATTCGGCGTATGCCAATCTCTTTTGCTACTTTCAATCCATGGACCAGTGCTTCATATTCGGCTACGTTGTTTGACGCGGCAAAATGTATTTGCGACACATATTTCAGTTGATCGCTTTTGGGCGAGGTTAACACTATTCCTGCCCCAAACCATTTCTTAGTTTGGAACCGTCGAAATGCATCGTCCAATATTTTGGGTCTGGTAATGGTGGCTCATACTGCACCTCGGCCCAATCTACGAAGAAGTCGGCGACCGCCTGAGATTTGATTGCATCTCTCCTATCGAATTGTGGAGCATATGGTGACAACTCAATTGCCCATTTTGCTATTCGGCCACTTGCATCTTTGTTGCTCAATATGTCGGCTATGGGTGCTTCACAGATCACTTTGATGGGGTGCTCTTCGAAGTAATGTTTAAGTTTCTTCGCCGACATGTACACTCCATAAGCCATCTTCTGATAATGTGGGTAATTTTGCTTTGAAGCGGATAACACCTCGCTTAAATAATATACCGGCCTCTGTACCGACTTATCATCTTCGAGTCGTTCTACGACGACTACAGCACTCACTACTCTGTTGGTAGCCGCTATATAGAGTAACATAGGCTCTTTTGATAGTGGAGAAGCCAAAATGGATGCTGTGACCAACATCCTTTTCAACTCATGAAATGCACTGTCTGCTTGTGGAGTCCAAATGAACTTATCTGATTTCTTCATCAGTTGATAGAGTGGTAGTGCCTTCTCTCCCAGCTGACATACAAACCGGCTGAGCGAGGCTAAACATCCCGTGAACTTTTGTACGTCATTTAGACACCTTGGCAACTCCATTCTTTCTACTGCCTTTATCTTTGTTGGGTTGGCCTCTATACCTCGGCTAGATACAAGAAAACCGAGTAATTTTCCTGCTGGCACGCCAAATGTGCATTTTTCCGGGTTAAGCTTCATTCGGAACCTTCTCAGGTTCGCGAAAGTCTGCCGTATATCATCCAGTAGCATTTTGCTTTCCTTGATTTTGATGACCACGTCATCTACATATACTTGTACATTTTTTCCTATCTGGTCGTGTAGACATTTTTGCATGCATCTCCGATACGTTGCTCCTACGTTTCGCAGGCCGAATGGCATTGTGCGATAGCAATAAGCCCCGTACGGGGTAATAAACGCAGTCTTTATTTGATCGGCCGGATTTAACGGTATCTGGTGAAAACCAGAATATGCGTCTACAAATGACAATAACTCACAACCAGCAGTCGAATCAATGACTTGGTCTATTCTAGGTAATGGAAAAGGATCTTTTGGACACGCCTTGTTCAGGTTCGTGTAATCGATACACATTCGCCATACAATGGCTACATTCGGATCATCTTTCTTCTTTTCTACTAGCACCGGATTTGACAACCAATCATACAGCACCTCCATGATGAACCCGGCCGCGAGGAGCCGAGCTATTTCATCCCCTATTATTTTTCTCCTGTCTTCGGCGAAGCGGCGGAGAGGTTGCTTCACCGGCCTTGCTCCTGGCCTTACATTCAGAGAGTGCTCAGCCAACTCCCTCGGAACACCTTGCAGATCCTGAGTTGACCATGTAAATATGTCCCGATTCTCATGGAGGAAGTTGGTGAGCTCGCTTTCCTATTTAGCATCTAGGCCTGCACCAATAGTAACAGTACGCTCTGGGAATTGCTCATCTATCTGAAACTTCTTCGTTTCTTTAGTCGGCTGAAAGGAGACACTTCCATGTGGATTGGCTAGTGCCGGCATATTCAACTGTGCCGACTGAGCGAGGGCTGCTACCTCCTGAATCCTTCTTTTTTCTCTTGCTATAACCAATGATTCGGCCAAATTTGACCCGGCTGAAGCACATTCCATTGACTTCTTGTAATCCCCTGCTACTGTTATCACTCCTTGTGGTCCGGGTAGCTTCATTTTCAGATAACTTATTGTTGGAGATATGCCCTAGAGGCAATAATAAATATAGTTATTATTATATCTTTGTGTTTATGATAAATGTTTGCATTCATGCTATAATAGTATTAACAAGGAAACCATTAATACTTGTGTGAATTGTAAACTTAATTTGAAGTCCCTAGTATAGCCTCTATACTTCACTAGCTTGTTGGTTGATTGATGATGTGGTTTCTTTGTCATGAACATTGAGATGTTATCAACAACAAGATCATATCGTTAGGAGAATGATATGGTGGACATACTCCTATAGACAAGCGTAGCATAAAGATCAAGTCATTTCAATAGTTCAATTGCTATATGCTTTCTGATACATAGTAACCTAATTCCTTCGACCATGAGATCATGCATATCACCTTTACTGGATGGATGCTTTGATGTCATCAAACACCACACCGTAACAGGGTGGCTATAAAGGTGGCATTGAGTGTTCGGAAAGTATTGGTTGAAACACATGGATCAAGAGTGGGATTTGTCCATCCACATGACGGATAGATATTCTCTGGGCCCTCTCGGTGAAATGTCATCCAATTAGCTTGCAAGCATGTGACTGGGTCACAAGGGATCACATATCACGGGAACGAGAAAAGAGTACTTATCAGTAACGAGGTTGAACTAGGTATGCAGAGATACCGAAGATCATAACCTCGGATAAGTAACATATCGTGAGACAAAGGGAAATTGGTATCGTATGTAAGTGGTTCATTCGATCGCAAAGTAATCGTAGAAATATGTGGGAGCCATATGAATTTCCAGATTCCTCTATTGGTTATTGTTCGGAGAAGTGTCTCGATCATGTCCGCATAATTCACGAACCGTAGGGAGACACACTTAAGGATTCGACGTTGTTTGAGTAGTTATGGTATTATGAGAAAGAGACCGAATGTTGTTCGGAGTCTCGGATGGGATCCGGGATATCACGAGGTGATCCGGAATGGTCCGGAGAATAAGATTCATATAAGGAAAGTCCCGTTTCGGAGTTGGGGAATGGTTCCGGTGTTTTCATCGGGAACATTCTAGAAGGTCCCGGAATGTCCGGCACTCCGGGGGGGAAGGGGTACATGAATGTGTCATTGCATGTTGGAATGATTGCATCATGTACTAAGTGTTCTCGCTGTCCGAAATAAAGGGTTAATTCAAATCCTAATTGAAAAAGTCAAACTGCCAGTTTTCGGTCAAACTGCCAGTTTTCGGAAAGAGGAGAAAGAGGAGGAGAGGTGGAGGCCGAGTTGGAGGAGGGTTCCTCCCCTTGGCCGGCGCACCTCCCAAGGCCGAGTTGGGGAGGAACTCCTCCCCTTGGCCGCCGGCCCTCCCACCTATAAAGGGAGGGGCAGGGCTCCCCTCTCTACACAACACAAGTTTCCTATCTTCTAAACTAAACCCTAGATCTAGACCCCGGTTTAGAGCTATTCGGTTTAGAGCCTTCTAATTGGTTTAGAGCCCTCTAATTGGTGTGTCTAATTACTAGACCACTAATAGCCTCTCTCATAAGCTCCACCATACTCGCACCGGCTTAAGGCGAAGCCCTGCGGGATCTCCCCTCTACCTCCGGTACCACGCCGTTGTGCTGCCGGAATCGCGAGGAGAGTGCTACAACCTCCGCTGCCTGCTGGAACAAGGGAGAGGAAGGTCTTCGTCGAGTACCGAACGTGTGACCGACTGCGGGGGCGCTGCTGGAACGTGGCGCCGGAAGGATCGTCTACGCGATCTTGAGATCGGAAAGAGTACGACTACATCACCCACGAGAATCTGCTCTCGTTAAACACTTTGGAATCTTCGAGGGTGAGTTATTCCATCGACTCGTTGCTACAATCTAGTAGATAGATCTTGGCTTGTTTGTTTGTATGCGATAGAAAATTTTTGTTTTCCATGCTACGAACCCCTACAGTGGTATCAGAGCCGTGTCTATATGTAGATCTGTTGCACGAGTAGAACACAATGGTCATTGTGGGCGTTGATGCTTTTATTGTAGATTGCTTTTTGTGTACTTTGCATCTTGCGGTATGTTGGGATGAAGCGGCCCGGGCTAACCTTACATGACATCGTTCATGAGACTTGCTCCACGCTTAACATGCAACTTGTATTGCATAAGTGGCTTTGCGGGTGCCTGTTTCTCCTAGCATAGTAAAGATCCAATTTACAACGGGTAATCAACAATGCTAGTATCAATGTTGTGGTTCTTGTTCGTTGGTTAGAACGACACTTATGGAAAGCCCCAAACCACGTAAAATATGCAAAGAAAGTAGAAGCGTCTAACTTTGTTTTGCAGGGGTGTGCAGTGATGTGATATGGCCATGATTGTGATTATATTTGATGTATGCAATGTTCCTTATTGTAAGTTGGCAACCGGCAGGAGCCATATGGTTGTCTTTAATTTCTGTTAAGACCTGCGTGTCTATTCAAAATAGTTGTAATAGTTGAAGCTGGTGGACGACAACCATGAAGAAGCATCATTGACCTTGATGCCATGCCGGTGATGATGGAGATCATATTCGTGCTTGAAGATGGAGATCGGAAGCACAAAGAAGAAAGGCCATATCATATCACATATTATGAATTGCATGTGATGTTAATCCTTTAATGCATCTTGTATTGCTTAGTAGACGACGGTAGCATTATAAGATGATCCCTCATGCACATAAATTTCAAGTTCTAAAGTGTTCACCCTTAGTATGCACCGTTGCCAAAGCTTGTTGCTTCGAAGCACCACGTGATGATCGGGTGTCTTTGATTCCGCGGGTGAATACAACGTAAGCAAGCCAGATTTGCTTATGCGGTAGCTAAGGTTTGATCTTGACGAGCCTAGCATGTACAGACATGGCCTCAGGAACACGGATCGCCGAAAGGCAAAGCATGAATCATATAGTAGATATGATGAACATGATGATTGTTCGCCATTAAAACTATATCGGCTCTCGTGATGATCGGTGTTGATATAGTAGTTTTGGTTCGTGTGATCACTAAAACAATGTGAGGGATGTTGTTTTGAGTGGGAGTTCACCTAGTTTAATTTCATTAATTAATTTGAACTCAATTTGTCATAAACTTAGTCTAAACTATTGCAAATATGTTGTAGATCAATGGCAGCCCCTACCATCAATTTTAATGCGTTCCTAGAGAAAGAAAAGTTGAAAAACAATGGAAGCAACTTCGCGGATTGGTTCCGCAATTTGAGGATTGTCCTCACAGCTGGTAATTTGACCTATGTGCTGGATGCACCGCTAGGTGACCCACCTGCAGCTGATGCTACCGATGAAGTAAAGAATGTTTACCTCGCTCGGAAGAATCAGTACTCCATAGTTCAGTGTGCTATCTTGTATGGTTTAGAATCGGAGCTTCAGAAAAGGTTTGAAGAGTCAGATCCATATGATATTGTCGAGGATCTCAAATTAATTTTTGAGACTCATGCGGCAATTGAGAGTTATGAAGCTTCTGAAAAGTTCTTTAACTGCAAGATGGAAGAGGGTAGCTCCGTCAGTGAGCATGTGCTTAAGATGTCTGGGCACGCAAATAAACTTCAAAGTTTGGGTATAGTGATTCCTAATACTTTGGGAGTTTACCGCATCCTCCAATCACTACCACCAAGTTACAAGAACTTTGTGATGAACTACAACATGCAGAACATGAACAAAGAGTTGCCAGAACTATTTGCTATGTTAAAATCTGCAGAAGTGGAGATCAAGAAAGAGCACCAAGTGTTGATGGTCAATAAGACCACCAAATTCAAGAAAGGCAAGTCTAAGCAAAAGGGACACTTCAAGAAGGGTGGTAAGAAAGTTACCATGCCAACGAAGAAGACCAAGGCTGGACCTAAGCCTGAAACTGAGTGCTTTTACTGCAAGGGAGAAGGTCACTGGAAGCGGAATTGCCCAAAGTACTTGGCGGATTTGAAGAACGGCAACATCAAGAAGAAAGGTATATTTGATATACATGTTATTGATGTGTATCTCACTAGTATTCGTAGTAGTGCCTGGGTATTTGATACTGGTTCGGTTGCTCATATTTGTAACTCGAAACAGGAGCTGCAGAATAAACGGAAGCTAGCGAAGAACGAGGTGTCGATGCGTGTGGGAAACGGATCAAAGGTTGATGTGATCGCGGTCGGCACGCTACCTCTTCATCTACCATCGGGATTAGTTTTATACTTAAATAATTGTTATTTGGTGCCTGCGTTGAGCATGAACATTATATCGGGATCTTGTTTATTGCGAGACGGTTACTTGTTTAAATCAGAGAATAATGGTTGTTCGATTTATATGAGTAATATGTTTTACGCACATGCACCTTTGATAGATGGTCTATTCTTATTGAATCTCGATAGTAGAAATACACATCTTAATAACATTGAAGCTAAACGTTTGAAATCAAGCGATAATTCGACCTATATGTGGCACTGTCGTCTTGGTCACATTGGAGTGAAACGTATGAAGAAACTCCATTCCGATGGACTTCTTGAATCACTTGATTTTGAATCACTTGAAAGATGCGAAGCATGTCTGATGGGTAAAATGACTAAGACTCCATTTTCTGGTATAATGGAGCGAGCTACGGACTTATTGGAAATCATACATACCGATGTGTGTGGTCCAATGAGTGTAGCATCGCGCGGTGGTTATCGTTATGTTCTTACCTTCACGGATGACTTGAGTAGATATGGGTATATCTATTTCATGAAACATAAGTCCGAAACTTTCGAGAAGTTTAAGGAGTTTCAAAGTGAGGTAGAGAATCAACGTAACAAGAAGATTAAATTTCTACGTTCTGATCGTGGAGGTGAATATCTAAGTTACGAGTTTGGCGAGCATTTAAAGAAGTGCGGAATACTTTCACAATTGACACCGCCGGGAACACCACAGCGTAATGGTGTGTCCGAACGTCGTAATCGAACTCTCTTAGATATGGTTCGTTCTATGATGTCACTTACAGATTTACCGCTAACATTTTGGGGTTATGCATTAGAAACAGCCGCATTCACTTTAAATAGGGCACCATCTAAATCCGTTGAAACGACACCGTATGAATTATGGTTTGGGAAGAAACCTAAATTGTCGTTCCTTAAAGTTTGGGGATGCGAAGCCTATGTAAAGAAGTTACAGCCGGACAAGCTTGAACCCAAAGCGGAAAAATACGTCTTCATAGGATACCCAAAGGAAACTATTGGGTATACCTTCTATCATAGATCCGAAGGCAAAATCTTCGTTGCCAAGAATGGATCCTTTCTAGAGAAGGAATTTCTCTCGAAAGAAGTGACTGGAAGGAAAGTAGAACTCGACGAGGTTGTCGAACCTTCTCTCGAAATTGCGAGTAGCGCAGCACCGGAAGAAGTTCCTGTGGTGCCTGCACCAATAAGAGAGGAAGCTAATGATAGTGATCATGAAACTTCGGTTGAAGTTGCTACAGAGCCTCGGAGGTCAACGAGAACTCGTACCACTCCAGATTGGTATGATTCCGTTATGAATGTCATGTTGGTGGACAACACCGATGACCCCGAGACATATGAGGAAGCGATGATGAGCCCAGATTCCAATAAATGGCAAGAAGCCATGAAATCCGAGATTGGATCCATGTACGAAAACCAAGTATGGACTTTGGTGGACTTACCGGATGGCCGGAAGGCTGTCGAGAACAAATGGATTTTCAAGAAGAAAACAGATGCTGATGGTAATGTTACTGTCTATAAAGCTCGACTTGTCGCAAAAGGGTTTCGACAAATTCAAGGAGTTGACTACGATGAGACTTTCTCACCAGTAGCGAAGCTAAAGTCTGTGAGGATTATGTTAGCAATCGCTGCATATTATGATTATGAGATATGGCAGATGGATGTCAAAACAGCATTCCTCAATGGAGACATTGATGAAGAGTTGTATATGATGCAACCCAAAGGTTTTGTCGATCCTAAAGATGCTAACAAGGTATGCAAGCTTCAACGGTCCATCTATGGATTGAAGCAGGCATCCCGAAGTTGGAATCAACGTTTTGATAAGGTAATCAAAAGTTTTGGTTTTATACAAACTTATGGAGAAGCTTGTATTTACAAGAAAGTGAGTGGGAGCTCTGTAGCATTCTTAATACTGTATGTGGATGACATATTGTTGATTGGGAATGATGTAGACATTCTTAATAGTGTCAAGGAATATTTGAATAATAGTTTTTCAATGAAGGATCTTGGCGAAGAAGCTTACATATTAGGCATAAAGATTTATAGAGATAGATCGAAACGCCAAATATCATTGTCACAAAGTACATATTTGGACAAAGTTCTAAAGAGGTTTGGAATGGAAGAAAGCAAGAAAGGGTTCTTGCCCATGTTGCCCAATACGACCTTGAGTAAAACTCAAAGTCCGACATCGGCAGAAGATAGAGAAAGGATGAGTAAGACTCCCTATGCCTCAGCCATAGGATCTCTAATGTATGCCATGCTATGTACTAGACCCGACATTGCATATGCTGTTAGTTTAACTAGCAGATATCAAAGTGATCCAGGAGTGGATCATTGGACAGCGGTCAAAAACATCCTTAAGTACTTGAGAAGAACTAAGGATATGGTTCTTTCTTATGGAGGTGATGAACAGCTCGTTGTTAATGGTTACACCGATGCTAGTTGGAACACTGATCCGGATGATTCTAAATCACAATCTGGATACGTATTTATTTTGAATGGTGCAGCAGTTAGCTGGAGGAGTGCAAAGCAAAGCGTTGTGGCGAGATCTTCAACTGAATCGGAATACATGGCTGCTTCGGAGGCTTCATAAGAAGCGATATGGATGAAAGAGTTCATTACAGAGCTGGGTGTGGTTCCTAGTGCGCTGGACCCAATGTCTATCTACTGTGATAACATGGGCGCCATAGCCAATGCGCAAGAACCAAGGTCACACAAGAAGCTGAAGCATATCAAGCTACGTTTTCACGCTATTCGAGAACATATCCAGGATGGGGATATAAAGATTTGCAAAGTACACACAGATCTGAATGTGGCAGATCCGTTGACTAAACCTCTCCCGAGGGCAAAACATGACCAACACCAAACTGCCATAGGTGTTCGGTGTATTACCATGTAATCTAGATTAGATGACTCTAGTGCAAGTGGGAGACTGTTGGAGATATGCCCTAGAGGCAATAATAAATATAGTTATTATTATATCTTTGTGTTTATGATAAATGTTTGCATTCATGCTATAATAGTATTAACAAGGAAACCATTAATACTTGTGTGAATTGTAAACTTAATTTGAAGTCCCTAGTATAGCCTCTATACTTCACTAGCTTGTTGGTTGATTGATGATGTGGTTTCTTTGTCATGAACATTGAGATGTTATCAACAACAAGATCATATCGTTAGGAGAATGATATGGTGGACATACTCCTATAGACAAGCGTAGCATAAAGATCAAGTCATTTCAATAGTTCAATTGCTATATGCTTTCTGATACATAGTAACCTAATTCCTTCGACCATGAGATCATGCATATCACCTTTACTGGATGGATGCTTTGATGTCATCAAACACCACACCGTAACAGGGTGGCTATAAAGGTGGCATTGAGTGTTCGGAAAGTATTGGTTGAAACACATGGATCAAGAGTGGGATTTGTCCATCCACATGACGGATAGATATTCTCTGGGCCCTCTCGGTGAAATGTCATCCAATTAGCTTGCAAGCATGTGACTGGGTCACAAGGGATCACATATCACGGGAACGAGAAAAGAGTACTTATCAGTAACGAGGTTGAACTAGGTATGCAGAGATACCGAAGATCATAACCTCGGATAAGTAACATATCGTGAGACAAAGGGAAATTGGTATCGTATGTAAGTGGTTCATTCGATCGCAAAGTAATCGTAGAAATATGTGGGAGCCATATGAATTTCCAGATTCCTCTATTGGTTATTGTTCGGAGAAGTGTCTCGATCATGTCCGCATAATTCACGAACCGTAGGGAGACACACTTAAGGATTCGACGTTGTTTGAGTAGTTATGGTATTATGAGAAAGAGACCGAATGTTGTTCGGAGTCTCGGATGGGATCCGGGATATCACGAGGTGATCCGGAATGGTCCGGAGAATAAGATTCATATAAGGAAAGTCCCGTTTCGGAGTTGGGGAATGGTTCCGGTGTTTTCATCGGGAACATTCTAGAAGGTCCCGGAATGTCCGGCACTCCGGGGGGGAAGGGGTACATGAATGTGTCATTGCATGTTGGAATGATTGCATCATGTACTAAGTGTTCTCGCTGTCCGAAATAAAGGGTTAATTCAAATCCTAATTGAAAAAGTCAAACTGCCAGTTTTCGGTCAAACTGCCAGTTTTCGGAAAGAGGAGAAAGAGGAGGAGAGGTGGAGGCCGAGTTGGAGGAGGGTTCCTCCCCTTGGCCGGCGCACCTCCCAAGGCCGAGTTGGGGAGGAACTCCTCCCCTTGGCCGCCGGCCCTCCCACCTATAAAGGGAGGGGCAGGGCTCCCCTCTCTACACAACACAAGTTTCCTATCTTCTAAACTAAACCCTAGATCTAGACCCCGGTTTAGAGCTATTCGGTTTAGAGCCTTCTAATTGGTTTAGAGCCCTCTAATTGGTGTGTCTAATTACTAGACCACTAATAGCCTCTCTCATAAGCTCCACCATACTCGCACCGGCTTAAGGCGAAGCCCTGCGGGATCTCCCCTCTACCTCCGGTACCACGCCGTTGTGCTGCCGGAATCGCGAGGAGAGTGCTACAACCTCCGCTGCCTGCTGGAACAAGGGAGAGGAAGGTCTTCGTCGAGTACCGAACGTGTGACCGACTGCGGGGGCGCTGCTGGAACGTGGCGCCGGAAGGATCGTCTACGCGATCTTGAGATCGGAAAGAGTACGACTACATCACCCACGAGAATCTGCTCTCGTTAAACACTTTGGAATCTTCGAGGGTGAGTTATTCCATCGACTCGTTGCTACAATCTAGTAGATAGATCTTGGCTTGTTTGTTTGTATGCGATAGAAAATTTTTGTTTTCCATGCTACGAACCCCTACACTTATATGACAGCTGCCCATGAATTTGGCCAACGCGGGCCATCCGAGTAAAGCATGATAACAACTCTCTAGATCCACCACCTCAAACTCTAAGTTTTCTGCTCTGCAGTTATCTCTTGTGCCGAATAACACATCCACTCGGACCTTACCAATGGGTTCGCATGAAAGCCCTGGCACTATCCCATGGAAAGTGGTCCTCGTGGATTGCAGCATGTTCTGCGATATTCCGAGTTTATGCATGGTATCTTTGTACATGATGTTGATACTACTCCCATTGTCAATGAGAACCTTTGAAAATTTCACATTAATGCTTGGTCCAACAAATGTCGGATCCAACACGAGTGCATACGACCCCGGATTCGGCATTATCTTGGGGTGATCCTTTATGCTCCAAGTTACTTTCTGATCTGACCAAGGCACATATCTTGGCACTGCCGGCATAACTGCATTTACTTCCATATTCCGGCGTTGCACACTCTGCTTGTCTTGCTGTTCCGTTGTGAACATGCAATAAGACTGATGATGTTCTCTGTAATCATTGCGTCCTGTATTTCCTGGATTTGTCCTTCCATCCTGGCTTTGGTTCATCACTTGATGTACCGCATCTCTCCGGTCCGAGTTATCGTATCTCGGGGGAGGAGGTGGTAACATCAGTTGCTGTGCATTTGCTCCAGTCAACTGTGGCTGATGCTGTTGATGTACTTGAAGGGGCGCTGCCTGAATGCCTGCGGGGTTTCCCATTGCATTTTTCATCCATGCACATTGGCGGGTCGTATGGTTGGCTGGCCTGGATGGGTTTGACGTGTGAAATTTACATGGCTGATCTAACATAGATTCGAACGTGTACTTCGGCCTCTCCTGCCATTGCTTCTTTTGTTCTGGGGTCCATTGTCTTTTTCCTTCATTCCTTGGTGTCCACTGCTGAGGACTATTCTTTTCCCGTTGAGTTGTTCCGTGACTCTGCTGATCCTGCGCTACCGCTGCCACTTGGGCCGAATTATATCTATAATCCGGCCTTTCTTCTCTTCTTCTTCCTCTAAAGTCATTGCGCCTGGATGACCCGGCCAAATCTCTTGCATATTGGTCTTGTTGCTCCCGATGATCTGCCGACATTAATTCTGGTTGCGTTGGATCTCCTAATGCATAGGAGTCCGCTATTCTGATAGTTTCTGCCAATGTGGTTGGCATATCTCTTTGCAGTCGTTGCCACAATACACTAGCATAACGGCATCCTTGAGCGAACCAAGCTATTGCTTGCGACTCTATAACTCCTTCACATGAGTTTCTCAGGTTACACCATCGAGTTAAAAACTCTCTATCTGTTTCATTCGGCCTCTGCTTGCACATGGCTAACTGTTGCGGCCTGTTTGGCCTCTTGTATGTGCTGGTAAAGTTGCTGACGAACATTTCTTCAAAATCTAACCAACAGTTGATACTGCC
This sequence comes from Avena sativa, assembly GCA_916181665.1. NCBI lineage: Eukaryota > Viridiplantae > Streptophyta > Magnoliopsida > Poales > Poaceae > Avena > Avena sativa. Next base: position 310,682,907 of record OV702295.1, on the reverse strand, counting down.
TGCCGGTAGATTATTCAGCCATACCCTAGCTGGTCCTTCCAACATTTGTGGGACATACCGTACTGCCCATCATAAGTTTCCACCCGCTATTTTCACAGCAGTGGCATAATCAATCAACCAGTCTTGTGGTTTGGTACTCCCATTATATGTTTTCGTGCCTCTCGCTAGCTGAAAGTTCGGCACAGGTGGTTCGCCCATGATCCGTGGTCCAAAGCACGTCGGACCTGGTGGACCCTGTTCTTCCAGCAACTCGAACCGGTATAGCCGGTCTAACTTTACTCTTGCATCATTTGATGGCAAATCTCTGTACAGAACTCTGTCTTGCATTCCATAGTGGTTATTTCCACCATGGATCGCATATTCCATCTCGGAATAACCATCATTGTACCTTTCATTCACTTGATTGTGGTGAGCTGGTCTCGCTTCTCTTTCCTGCCGAGGTTCATGTCTTGGCTGTGGGTTGAGCGGCGGTTCTCTCCTTACTTCCACCGGGGTATTGTTCTCATGATTGCCTCTTCCGAGTTCTCTTCTGCCGAGGTCTTCATTGCCTCGGCTTCCGCCGTCTTTCTCAATACGGCCAGGATTCCTCTCACCACTGTTACCTCGGCTTCCATTGCCTCTGTTCTCGTTTGCTTTCCCGGCTATTGCCGGATCATACGGAGCAATTTGCTTGTTTCTCTTTCCTGAAGTCACTGCTTTGTCCTTTCGTGCATTATTTCCGGGTGAGGACGCTGCTGCCACGGACAAGGCAGGTGCTGCTCCAGCTGAGTGAACCATTCGTGAGGCCCCCGGCCTCGCCGGGTCTGCCCTGAGCATTTCTTCGTTTTGCTGGTTCGTGATGCGCACCAGCTCCTTCACTCTTTCTTGCTGTTTCTGCCGGGCTTCGCCGGTCAACCCCTCTAATTCTAATGCTGCGGCATTTGCCGCTCTTAGGTTCTTTGCCGGGGTACTGTACCTCGGCAAGCCCAAATCAACTGATTCTGCCTTATGAGCATCATGCTCCTTGTTGATATCATCTATGAGGTTCTTCCCTCTTAATCTTAACTCGTCCACCCGTTCGGGCGCGACGTCAAGCTTATTAGCTTTGGCATATTCTCGCAGGGTCCTGTTTAGAGACTCCCGCAGGGCCGACACCTTTTTTGCCTCTACCAGCACCTTTTGCCTGGTTTCTTATAACTCTGCCTGAGCATTAGCCGGATCAAGTATCTGCGCTACAGGTGTAGTCAAGTTTTCTATGGTTGCCTGAAGAATGTTTTCTGGCCTTTCCAGAGGTGGCCCTCTTACTCTTGGTGCTTTTGGGGTAGTGTCCTGTACTTCGGCCTGGTTGGTCACTGGAGGGATTACCTCAGTGGGTGGTGTCGTCTGCTTGGGCGTGATCTGCACGCCTGCAGCAGGGTCTCTGGTTGATCCGGCACCCTCTACTCCCGTCTGCACTCCGGCTGCGACCATCACCTCGACGCTGCTCACCGGATGTGCTCCGCACGGACGGCTCGCAGCGCTAAGGGGTGGCTCTCCTGCAACAACAACTTGGTGAGGATAAATGCCGGAGATGTCGACGCCGACGTAGACCTTGTGCTCGCCCAAACTGATGAAGACACCGTTCCACGGGGGAGTTTTTCCCCTGAAGCTGCCCGCATTGTCGCTGACATAGTCACAGAGATCGAATCTCCGGACCAGGCCAGAAACCACGCGCTCGCCGGTGTTGATGAAGTTTCCTGTCCGGATCATGACTCCAGCTAGCACCGCTGCTGGCCCCACGGTGCGCGCCAACTGTCGTGGTGGTGGCACGGCAGATGCCATGGGTAGGCTAAAGTATGGGGCCAATGAATGCTAGAGGGATCTGGGGAGGGAAGATGCAGTTGATTCTACACACAGAAGACTAAGGCTAAGATCTTTATTTCTCCTTCCTTGGGCTACAAGTGCTCCTTGAGCTGTATACAAGGAGAAAGGAAGAACTTTACCAGCACAACGGTACTAAAAAAAATGAGCCCCTCTTCCTAAGGGTCCAAGCCTCCCCTTATAAAGGAGAGCCTTGGGTTCCTTTAGGGCTGATGTGGCAAGCATATTCGAGGAATATGCTTGTCCCAATATAGTAGTTCGGCGCCCCCCTTTCCCTGTCGCTCCCCTAATGACAGCAAGGTTCCAGAGGGCCCCTCTTGTGCGCCTCGGGCTTCAGGACTGTCACCTCCGTGACCTCCTTCTGCCTCTCTGTCGCTCTGCGCCTTTGTCCCTAGTGCTTGGCTCCGCTCAGATTCTCCCTAGCCTGCGGCTAGAGTTTGACTTTAGGCTTCTCCTTCTCCTGCAAGCTTCGTATCATTCGGCCCTGCCTCGTGTAACTCGGCTTGTCCTTCACCTGCATCAAGATTACTCGGGCTAACCCGGCCGACTTACGCAGTATCTTGGCCGGGTAATGCCTTGCCATCATTATAAGGGTCCTGCCCTTTCCTTTCTCGGCCGACTTCTACAGGATTCAGCCTATTCAGACTATAACTCGAAAACTAGACGGGGGGACATCCTTTCGTCTTTCCCCGTCTTTACCCTATCCGGGGTTACCTCCCCAACAATGCTTCTTTTCTTCCCTAAGGTCATTCTGGGTGTTAAGCATTCTGCACTTGATTCTATCACCAAGTTCTTTGATGGCCTTCCAAGTTGCATTCCTTGCTGAATCAAAGAATGTGGTGTGCATCACTGAGTTGGTGACCATGCAGAATCCTAAGTCTTTGTGGTTGTCTTCCTTGTTTTTATACAAGTGAAGTTGCACCCACTAGTACTCAACTCCTTCATCCATCACAGGAAAACCTTTGTACACAGCTGCACCATGTATTCCCATGGCAACCATGAGGTCCTTGAGAGTCTTGGGGAATTCTATCTCACATTCCAAAGTCATAGTCATGAGTGGTCCCTTCTTCACGACTTCGTTGATGGAGTTCATCTACAAATAGAGATGAGAAAGAAGATTAGAAAAGTTTACGAGAAGAAAAGACAAGTGTGGAAGTTGTTGAATTTTTTCCCTTAGTGGTTTCCAATACTAGGGTCATAATCCTACATGCAACACAGTGCTCTGATACCATCTATAAGATCCCTCCCTTTATAAAGGTAAGGATCCCTGTTATTGCAATGCTAGTCCCTGGATCAATGCTAGCATCCACAGTTTAAGATGAAGTACACAGAAACAAAGGTCATTATTACATATCATTCCAGAGACAAACATAGTCTTTTACATACTCCATGGCCAAAGGCCTAATACAAGAGTTCACATATATAATAAGATAAGTAAGTCTTCATCTTCATGTGCCACAGGCAAGCATGTTGAGTGTAGACTCATAACCCTCTAATCACCATCAGAGTAACCTGCAACATCACAAGTTACAGCCACAGTGGGTCAATACATTGGAATAGTATTGGCAAGTGATACCTTAGAATAATATTGGTAGACTAGATACTATATGCATTTTGGTAAGTGTAGCTTAGGCTTGCTTTGCTCAAAATAGGTTTTACCTATCAGTTGAAATCACTAAGTTTTTCTTTGTCAAAATCTTTCCCAAGGTACCACCAATAGACATTGGGGAACCTTCACCCTTGTTTAACCACAAGTTTTTACTTAGAAATTGGGATGAGGATATTCTTGATAGCTTCCATGTCTTGATGCTCAAGTTGTCCAATATCAGGGACATGGCTAAGTACTTAGATTCTTCCATCTGCAGAGGTTGTGCACTTTCCCCACAAGACTTGATTTTCACCAAGACAGGACCTTTCAGAAGCCTTCCCTTAGACCAAATGGACGCGTTCCAACCTATCATCCCACTACCACCAACTGTCCAAATGGCTAAGTTATTGCAACCTATGTGATCCAGGCAGAGCCCATATTGCCAAGTGGCTGCACTAGAAGCTTCTTAACATATGGTATCTCAAATCCCTTTGTTCCTGGGTGGCTTTCCACAAGTGAGATACACAAGGTAAACCATGGAAATGGGCCTTGTGTAACCACTCAACATAAACCGTTCCTTCCATTCCACCCAGGTGTTTCATTCACTTAGTTGTTTTATTAAACAAAACACAAGTCCAAAGACTTAGAAATATTTTATCATAGCATGAATACATAACCACCCTTGGTTGCTACTAGCTAGGCTAAGCATGGCATAGATAAGCATCTTAACTTGGAAATTTCTAGCAATTCTACAACTACTAGGATTTCCCAATCATAGCATATAGATCAAAATATTCATGCAAGTCTAGCAAAAATATTTCTAGTGCATAGTTGAAAAACATAGGAATAATATCATGAAGCACCACTTGCCTTGGTAGTTTGGAGAGTAGCTACAATCCTCATAATCACAATCACTATTTGCACCAAAATCTACACATAAAATAATGGCACAAAATCACATACACAATTTTAATACAAGCAAAAATACATGAATGTATGCAATATGCCATGTGATGATTTTCTACACCAAACAAGACAAGTGCTCTGTACTGAATCATAAACAAGTTCAAAACTTGCCAAATAAACTTTATTTGAACATTAAAACATTTTTTAAATAATTATTATACCCAAATTATGCCTACAAATGTTTCTGCAAAAACAACCATTTTAACAGAAGCAAAACATTAAACACATTGCATAAATGAAAATGGTTTTATCTCCTGATTCCATTGATATAAAATTTGTCAAATTTAGACGTGGGAATCAAAAGTTATGAATTAAACAAGTTTAAACATCTAATAGATTTAATTCAGAATTTTAAAACAAAGAACATGCCACGCGGCAGCTTTTGGTTGGCTGGTACCGCTTCGCGCTGGATCGTGCTCGCGCACCGTCAGATCTACTTAACATCTGCGGCTCAGATCTACCCATACCTCTTCGACTACGTTCTATCGCGTTCGTCCGATCTACATCGCACGGCTCACAGCGTTTGACCATCGAGTGGCGGCGCTGGCGGCGGCGACGGGCGGCGACGCGCTCAGGCTGCAAGCTTGCCGGTGAACTAGGTCGCCTGGGGAGGTGTGAGGATGCTCACCAGAATCTCCGTGGCGAGGGGATGCTCAACGTGTGCTCGGTTGGCGAAGGGGCGTACGGAGTCGATATCGATTGCTCGTCGGAGATCGAGACGGCATCGGTTACTCTCGGTTGGTGACAGAGACGACGTTCTGGGCCACGCTAAGACAAGAAAAGGGTGTCGTTAGGTGCGTAGGATGCTGGGGATCACACGCGTATCAAACAGAGGGAGAGGGGAAGCTGGGGCTTACGGGGAACGGTCGTGGAGTTCGAGCAGACGGTGGCGGAGCTCAGTCGATGACGTCGCCGAGGCTACAGAGCATGCGCGAGCAAGTGGAGGATGTCAGTAGGTGCGTACGAGGATGTAGAAACAACTAGACTAAACAATAGGCAGAGGGGAATATGGTGCTCACCGGAATTTGACGACGAGCTCGTCGGAGCAGAGGGGCATCTCGAGACGATTCCGAGCAGCCTAGGGGCTCTCTGTGGGTGTGGCTTGGGGGAAAAGGAGAAGGGGAGCATGGATCTTAAGTAGGCGAGGACGTGGGCGTGAATTACTCGAGCATTCAATGGGAATTGAAGCCGCGGAATTAAACAGGAAACACCCGGAGTGATTTGGGAAAGAACTGGTCGCTGGGGGTGGAGACGATGACTGACGTGTGGGCCGCGGTTGTCAGCGAGAGAAAATAAAAGGAGGTGGGTCCAGGCAGTCAGCGAGAGGGGGGTAGGTTTCTGAGTGCGAATCGTTTTCTTCGCGGGAGAGAGTTGCTGGGCTAGATGGGTCGAACTAGGCTGGGTTGGGCCAGATTGGCTGTTTGCTTTATTTTTTTCCTACCTTTCACTTTTCTTTTTCTGTTTGATTTTCTAGAAATGATTTTTCAACTCTAATTCAAATAAGTTTGAATCCAAATCTTCTCTAGATTTTTATATAGTGAACTTTGTACTCAAATGTGTGTCAAACACTTCTGTTTACTCAAACACACTTTGAACATTTGAAAAATAAAATAAAACCAAGCCTTTATGAGATATAAGTAATAGGCACAAATTTGGTTTTATAATCATACTTTGTTTTGAAACTTTCCCCAGGTTTTGGAAAACCCTTAAGTTGAACTCAAAACATTACTGAAATAAAATAAGTATCTTTCTTATTAGAAAGAAAGTAGCACTAAGGCTAGAGCATACTCACATAAAATAATGAGCAACATATGCTCCTGTTTTGAAATGGTTTTGAAATGGAACCCTAAATGCTCATGGATGATATGCATAAGTTTTGAAACATGATTTTAGGGATGTTACAGTGATGGACATACTCCTATAGATAAGCGTAGCATAAAGATCAAGTCATTTAATATAGTTCAGTTGCTATAAGCTTTTCAGATACATAGTAACCTAAATCCTTCGACCATGAGATCATGCTAATCACCATCACCGGATGGATGCTTTGATGACATCAAACACCACACCGTAACTGGGTGACTATAAAGGTGGCATTGAGTGTTCAAAAAGTATGTGTTGAGGCACACGGATCAAGAGTGGGATTTGTCCATCCATATGATGGATAGATATACTCTGGGCCCTCTCGATGGAATGCCATCCAATTAGCTTGCAAGCATGTGCCTGGCTCACAAGGGATCACATATCACAGGAACGAGAAAAGAGTACTTATCGGTAACGAGGTTGAACTAGGTATGTAGAGATACCGACGATCAAATCTTGGATAAGTAAACTATCGCGAGACAAAGGGAAATTGGTATCGTATGTAAGTGGTTCATTCGATCGCAAAGTAATCATAGAAATATGTGGGAGCCATATGAATTTCCAGATTCCTCTATTGGTTATTGATCGGAGAAGTGTCTTGGTCATGTCCGCGTAATTCACGAACCGTAGGGAGACACACTTAAGGATTCGATGTTGTTTAGTAGATATGGAATGTAAGTAGGGAGACCGAATGTTGTTGGGAGTCTCGGATGGGATCCGGGGTATCACGAGGAGATCCAGAATGGTCCGGAGAATAAGATTCATATAAGGAAATTCCAATTCCAGAGTTCGGGAATGATTCTGATGATTTCATCGGAAAGGTTCTAGAAGGGTCTAGAAGGTTCACCAGACTGGAAGGCGAAGGGAACATGAATGTGTCATGGATAAGTGGAATGATTTGATCATGTCCTAGTTCGCTTGGTTGGGCATTAGCAAGAAAGAAATCAAGCTCCAAATTGAAAGTCAAAAGGCAAGTTTGAAAAGTCAAACTGGGACAATGTGTCCTAGTGGAGGAAGGAAAGAATCCTTATTTCCCTCCACCACAATCCAACAAGGAGAGGGAGTTGGGGAAGGATTCAAACTCCCCTCTCCCAAGCTGCCCTCCCTCTCAAAAATAGAGGGGAAGGGTGCCCCAAGAGACACATAACACTAGCCCTCCTGACATAGCCGCCGCGCCGCCATCGCCGGTTCGTCGCCGCTGCCCTAGCCGCCGCCGACTCCACCTCCTCTTCTCTGGCCCTCTAAACCCTAGATCGCCGGAAACCCTAATTCTCCACCACCCGCTCCAGCTTAGGAGAAGCCCTGCGGGATCTTCCCTCTACTTCCGACACCACGCCGTCGTGCTGCCAGAATCGCGAGGGGAGAACTACAACCTCCGCTGCCTGCTGGAACAAGGGAGAGGAAGGTCTTCATCGAGTATCAAACATGTGACCGACTGCGGAAGCGCTGCTGGAATGCAACGCCGGAAGGATCGTCTACGCGATCTTGATATCGGCAAGTGTACGACTGCATCACCCACGAGAATCTACTCTCGTTAACCGCTTTGGAATCTTCGAGGGTGAGTACTCTAATCGACTCGTTGCTACAATCTAGTAGATAGACCTTGACTTGTTTGTGTGCATGCGGTAGAATTTTTTATTTTCCATCCTACGAACCCCTATACATGAATGTGTCATGAATAAGTGGAATGATTGCATCATGTCCTAGGTCACTTGGTTGGACATTTGTAAGAAAGAAATTGAGCTCCAAATTGAAAGTCAAAAGGTAAGTTTGAAAAGTCAAACTGGGACAATGTATCCTGCTGGAGGAAGGAAAGAATCCTTCTTTCCCTCCACCACAAGCCAACAAGGAGAGGGAGTTGGGGAAGGATTCAAACTCCCCTCTCCCAAACTGCCCCCCTCTCATAAATAGAGGGGAGGGGGTGCCCCAAGAGACACACAACACCAGCCCTCCCCACATAGCCGCCACGCCGCCGCCGCCAGTTCGTCGCCGCCGCCCTAGCCGCTGCCGACTCCACCTCCTCTTCTCCGTCCCTATAAACCCTAGATCACCAGAAATCCTAATTCTCCACCATAACCCGCTCCGGCTTAGGCGAAGCCCTGCGGGATCTTCCCTCTACTTCTGACACCACGCCGTCGTGCTACCAGAATCGCGAGGGGAGAACTACAACCTCCGCTGCCTACTGGAACAAGGGAGAGGAAGGTCTTCATCGAGTACCGAACGTGTGACCAACTGCGGAAGCGCTGCCGGAACGCAACGCCGGAAGGATCGTATACGCAATCTTGAGATCGGCAAGTGTACGACTACATCACCCACGAGAATCTTCTCTTGTTAACCACTTTGGAATCTTCGAGGGTGAGTACTCTAATCGACTCGTTGCTATAATCTAGTAGATAGATCTTGACTTGTTTGTGTTCATGCGGTAGAAAACTTTGTTTTCCATGCTACGAACCCCTACACAATCGCCTCATCCTAAAATTGTCCTTATCAATTGTAATCATCGGCAAATGGTCATCCAGGCAAAGTTGTCAGATCCCGGTTCAATACTACCGAAGAAATGCACCACAAATTGCATGAACTAGTCCTTCTAATGCTACAACAGTGAACCGCCAAAATAAAAAAAACCTTGAGCAAGGGATATCTGGGCAGATCTACAACGCACACCATCTGGAACCATAACCATAACCTTCTAGGAGCAGATTGATGGCTGTGAAATATAGCCATCCACACTCACATTTAAACTGGATATTATTCATATACTTGATGAAATATCTCTCTAAACTCTGCCACTAATGCCTAATGATCAAAGTGGTATGCAACCCTTTCTTTCTATTTTCCCCTGCGCAGATAATGACATTTGATGATGGGAATCACTACATTAAAGTCAAAGATACGAGATTTCTAACAAACCAAAGAAACCTGGAGCCGTGAAGTGGAGGCAGTGCCTTTAACGACCAACTATACGGTCGGAATAAAATTCCCGCCGTATAGTTTCGGCCGTATAGTTGGCACCAACATCGCCAGGTCAAACAGAACAACTTTCATGAAGGGCCCCCTATATAAAGATGCCTCGGGCGACGAGAAAACCGCTCTCGACCTCTGCCCCCGACTCTTTTCCACCAGAAGCCACCAATCCGGAGGAATATATCTAGATCTAATCTCCAAACCCTTCTCGACCACCATAGTCATATTCACCACTTGTAATGGTAGATCTCATCTCTAATTGGCGACATTGTAAGACTATTTGCTATCAATCTCATGATTTCCATTATAATGTTTTTGGTTGTTAATTTCATCTTTATGTGTGAGTAATTCTCCTTGGGCTAAGGGCTTCGGCCTAGTCATGTAGCTTTTGTGCATGTTATTTATCATGGATGGGATCATGTATTAGTTTGTATGACATGATGATTATTGTACCCTCTCTTTCCTCAATTTAAGGACTTGTCAGGTACCCAAGACCCCAAGGATTGATCTAGGTATAAGGAGTGTGAGTGATGACTGATCTGCAGGTTGGGAACCCTAGTGACAGAAGGGGTAGTATGGTTGTATGTGAGGGATTTACTAGGGATTAATAGTGACATCATTATGCATATCATTAGTTCTCTTTCTTCTATGGATGAGACTAGTATGTTATTGCTATAAGCGGTTGCGGAGGCAATAGAAATTATGTATGCACTGCCCATATATAATTATCTTGCTCTAACAATTACATGCATAATTTATTATTATCTTTTATTTCCATCAAATGTTTTGTACAACTACTGGTGAAACCTAAAGCCCTAGGCCCTCTCTCTCCATCATCAACAACAACAAAAGATCGCAAACTCTTGGTCCGGTGAAAACACAAAAGGAATTTTAAAACTACCGAAGGTCCGTGAAAGCAACCTTACTATGCTTTCTGCTTTCCGAGGATTCGATAAACCTAGGTCTACTAGGAAAAAAGAACTATACTACATCCGTAATACGGATCGAAGGTATCAACCTTTTTTTCCGGCGCCGTTGCCGGGGAAGCAATAGCTACCCTGGTGAGGTTAGTAGGAACCTTGCTAGTTTTAATTCTTGTTTTTAATTATGTTAGTTTGCTTTCAGTCTTTGTTTGAAAAACCAAAAAAATATTTAGTCTTTTAATTCTTGTTTTTACTATCATTAGTATTTGTTTAAGAAAATCCAAAAACATAGGAAATATGGCTGAAAAAAATCTTGGGGAGTTTGCAACCCCTAACAATGATTATTTGCATACTCCTATTACATAGCCAGCAATTATTGCTGAAGATTATGAAATTAAGCCTCACTATTTAAGTTTGGTTCAACAAAATCAATTTGAAGTCTCTGCTATTGAGGATACAGGTATACACTTAAATACTTTCACTGAAATATTTGATATGATGAGCATTAAAGATGTTGACCCCGATACGGTCAAGTTGCGGTTATTTCCTTTCTCTCTTAGAGGAAGGGCTAAAGAATGGTTGTTATATTTTTCTAGAAATACTATTGCATTATGGGTGGAATGTACTTCTTTATTTATGACTAGCAAAATGCCCGCGCGTTGCGGCGGAAGAAGTTAGGTGGATATTTGAGAGATTTAGAGTACCGTGAGATCTCCTGCGGGTTCTCGAAAAAAACTTTACTTACTCCCTCCGTTCCAAAATAGATGTCTCAAATTTGTCAAAATTTGAATGAATCTAGATACTATTTAGTACATAGATTTATGCAAAATTTGAAAAACCCAAGACATCTATTCTTGGACGGAGGGAGTACTTACAATAGTTCCTATCTAACTCATTGCTATCGGACATCTATTCTTGGACGGAGGGAATACCACTCACTCATTGTCAGATTGAGGTATGTTACCTGGCGTCCAATAAGAATGTGAACCACTAAGGTCTTGGTCGTGGTTAGCTTGACTTATTTTGAGTAAATGGTGGCAAATTGTGCATAACCATTGATAAAAAGATGCTACATGGTTAAAAATTGCATACCCGAGAACAATATTCGGAATGCAAGCAAATTGCTATCGGACACTTATCGAAGCAAGACTTGACTGGAATTTTCACGATGTACGACTATGGCTCTATAAATCATCCACAATGAACATATAGATCCCGATGTTTCTGAACCTCTTTTTTAAATCCCCAAAACACCTTGCCCACAAATTTCTTCTACAAACTTCAGAGATCTAATGGAAGTAGTCAGTCCTGGCTGGCTCCCTCACCACGTTGGTCATGTTTCTGGATATGTTTCTCCAATCAATTGAAGAAAATATATACATTAAACTTAATGGGTGGAGTTGTGTGTGAAGTTTTTACAGGGGCTTGCAGCGACTTTGCAGCCCACCGACGCATCCATGCAACAGACCACCGCGACTTCGACGTAGCCACCGCGACTTCCGCACGTCCGGCCTTGGAGCTGTGGAGGCGACTCCTCTGGCTGGGAAATCTACGGATCCAGCCAGCATAACTCCGATCCGAGGACATGGAGGAATTGGGGAGAAGCCGACGTCGTAAGGAGCACACGACAGTTATCCTGGTGGTGGCGTAAGGAGACTGTTCGGCTTTCCCGCGTGCCGACGCCTGGTCCAAGCCGACGTCGTAAGGAGCACATGGCAGGTATCCTGGTGGCGGCGGAAGGAGACTGTTCGGCTGTCCCACGTGCCGACGCCTGGCCCGGAAGAGAATTGGATGCGATCATGCCAACGATAGACGTGATAGAGCAATCGTGGAGGGCCTTTGACGTTTTATTTGTATAGAATGTTCTATTTTCGTAATAATATGATTTATGATGTCGTTATAGGTATTTTTAATGTCGTGCCGGACATCGATATATTCTAGACGACCGCCATAAATTGCACAAATCATGGCGCTTTTTAAGAGGACCTCTTCGATCCGAATCTCTTTTCCACACGAATCTGGGGCGCCGGGCCACACGCGCTGCAGCCAGCGGATAGGTGGACGTCGTTTTTGTCATGGTTGATCTACGGCGGTATGCATGTGTATGAGCCCAAACACAGTACCCGGCAAACATCCTCCTTTTTCATGCATGTGTATGAGCCCAAACACAGCCACTTGCGTCCTCTAATTCCTCTTGCGTTTTCTAAACTTTTCTCTTAATTTTTCATGCATGTGTATGAGCCCAAACACAGCCACTTGCGTCCTCTAATTCCTCTTGCGTTTTCTTAATTTTCCTCCTTCCTTTCATTCGAGAATGCAACGGCCCACTTTTCCTTTCATTCATGCAGGCGCCCATCATCAACACATGGTGAATTTTATCCCACTTGATCATTTGGTTTCATACCAATCATTCTTGTTGCCGCTTGCTGATACTACAGAAGAATTTTTAACGTATATAAACTGATAATACTCGTTGTAAAGCAGCAAGGTGGGACTATTTTTGAACCCAAAAATCGATACGTCTTAGGTTTGTACTTCTAAGTGCAATTGACCCTGGACCAGCAGCCCATGCCATGACTCCCGAACAAACCCAGCTAGACCAGCCCAAAAAAATTCATCAGGAATCGCTCGCTTGTGTGCACGTTGCGGATGGCCACAGCTAGAAAGATACCAATATTTTTTTAAACAGTGGCATTGGTGGTATTACGTATTTTGGTGGGAGAGCAAAACGGTCTAAAAAAGTGTTGGACTGGAAGAAACACTTCGTGCTTTCTTATTACTAGCAAAAGTGTCCGTGCGTTGCACTAGGAGAACACGAATACACGCTCTAGCGGATCATCTTTGTTGATACTTCTCCTCCATGGTAACACCAATTTAGTAACGTGACTTATATGCAAGACGACATCTACAGAATTGTAACATCAAGTACAGAGTAGCAGCGTAGGTAAGAAAATAATAGTGACATGTACAATATTTGCTTCATGGATGAACAGCCAAAGTAAGCCAAAAAAAAGTTTACATAAAAAACCTTGCTGCTCTCTCGATTAAAAAACTCCAAACCAGCAGTTTTATGGTTGACCATATCCTACCGGTCTTGACACCAGGCTCTATCTTCTCACGCATAGGAGTAACAAATCAGATTAGCCGTGAGATATGTTGGATAAACTGCGAGAACTATTAATGATCATGAAGATGCATTAGCTCCAATCCTGGAGATTACCTCCTGCTTGACATTCTTTCTCAGATCGGTGTTGCTCAATCTCCTCCATGGTCGCTGGCTTTGGTTGTCCTCATATCCTACACCACGTCTCCTTCCTTAGAAAGGACTACTCAACGCTACAGGAGGCCAGTCATTAGTCACGACCAGCTAGCCGGCGGATCCAGTGCAGTCATTGGAGGAAGCATGCCATATTAACAGCCCGGTCTCCAGCAATTTGGGCTTGCCGGCATGGGACCCACACTCCATCGAAGAGTAGGCCTTGCGCACATCCCCGAGGTCGAAGAGTAGCCCGGATCATCGCCACTGCCAAGCCCTCCACCTCTTCCTTTGAGCGCGTGAGACATACATATAGGAGGAAGGGGGAAAACACAAAGTCGTGATTGGATCTCTGAACCTACAAGCACTCACCCAGCTCGCTTGTCGGTGTCTATCGTCCATATTCCTTTGAGGCTTTGGGTGTAGCCGCGACCCAACTTCAACGCTAAGGAAAACCAGTCGGGTCAGGGAGAGGTTCTAGTGGTATTTGTAGCACCTGCGTGGCATGAAGTGCTCGATGTCCTCTTGATGCCGGAAGCAGGCGATGGTGCCTAGCTCCGGGAACAGCGCTTGCGCGGTGGTCTCGATCGGATGTCCTCAGTCCCAGCTATATGGCCACGACGCTAGATTTTCTCCGACTAAGAAAAGAATTCTGAGATTGCGGTCAAGATAGATCAAGCTTTCGCCGGTTCAGATCGACTCAAGATGAGACAGCACCGCTGCCTGCATGATCTCGAAGTGCTCGCCCTGATAGGCGTGATCATCTGGATCTTGTTCTTCTCGTCCATCCAACCTGATCGCTCTGGCTTGAACTATCGATTCCAAACACATGATTTTAAAAGGTTGGATTGATTTGTTGGACAAGCGTGATATCTTCTTCTGTCCGCCCCAATCGCTCTTGCTTGAACTCTCGATTTTCGAACGCCCGGGTTTGAAAGGTCGGGTTGATTTATTGATTGGGCAGTCGGTGGCTCCCATATACTCCTATATAGGCTCCTTGCGAGGCAAGAATAGGCGGTCTCTTGCGCGATAGATTTTTTTTTGAGGAATCTTAGCGATAGAGTTAGGACCTCCAACAATAGATGAAACAAACGGCCCATAGACGAAACTAACGACAAGAAATCTACAAACCGTTTCGGGTTTGACTTGACGGTGGGAAGTAGCGTAATATCCTTGAATTGTTAAGTCTAAAATAGTTTAAAAAAATGTTAGACCGAAATAAACACTTTATCATTTATTATTATAGGAAGCGTGCCCGTGCGTTGTGACGGAAGAGAAAAATAATGCGTCAGTGTGTCTTTAGCACATGGATGGTTAGATCGCTTACACCGTCTCACCTTCCCCTTTGGCTAGACCATCGAATACACATGTGTCAATATCAGAAGAGCCATGTGTCACCTACCCTACTTCGAGAAGGCCTTTGTGTCCCTCGGGGTAGGGAAGTAGAAGAAACAGAGAAAATTGGACGTATTGTTGGGGTAGTCGGGATGAGATCGACCCAAAACATTAAGGTATTTTTTGGGGTGCAGATTTAGTCCTTTCTTTTATTATGTTACTATACTAAAATGAGTGTAAAAAAGGGACACACAAATTCAATCATCATCGACATAGAACTCTGCCTGACTTATATAATATTGTATTGTAGCAATTCACAATCCCATTATATTTAGCTCACATCACACGCCTTTAATCTTGCAGCATGTGAAACCCCCCTCACGCCCCTTAATATTGCAGCAGCCCACAATCACAATCCCTATTATTAGCTCACATCACACGCCTTAAATATTGCACCAATCCTTCATTATTTAGCTCAAGCCCTTATAATCCCATGCGCAGCAAGCTATGCCCGCAATCCCAATTAGGCAGCGATCTATTTCCAAACCAAACAGCAGTGGCTACTTGTTTATTCATAGGCATGCTTGCTGATACTCTAATTAAGTTGGAAACATATATAAACTGGTGAAACTTGACGTAAAAAAATAGGGTGGGACTAAACTTGATTTGTATCGGGTATTGGTTCCACGTGACAGTACGCCTAGTTTATTGTTGTTGTAGCATGTGTGGACGCACATAGGCCATAGCCCACGACACATTGGCATCGATCGACCCCAGCTCGCAAGCAAGCCGCATGTTGCAAATTCGGCCACGACACTCTTATATCGTAGGTCGCCGATCTTTGGCTGTTCGGGACGGTTTCTTTACAGGGTCGCTACAATTAATTTCTTTCAGGTTTGAGAAGAGCCACCTATGGACGGATGAATTTTTTTTTGACTTACCGGTGGCACACGTGGGTAATTTCTTTTTTAACTTTTTTTATAGAAAGCTATACTTATCGGTGGTAGTTGCGATTAATACGTGGTTTTGTGAAGGGTAAACGGTTCAAAAAAGTGTTGGATCGGAAGAAACAGTTCGTGCTTTATTATATACCAGCAGAAAAGCCCGTGCGCTGCACCGGGAATAAAAACGATCCATATCCTACTCCAACTATAACACGTGGTGCTAGAGAGGACTTCATCTTCCTCTGGATAGGGGATTAGAGGAAGCAGCAAAAAACGAATATTTCGTTAGAAAGGAGTCATAATGCGGACAAGATTGATTGGATTAACCCTTAACTGTAGGAGTGATTTGATTTTTTAAACATTATTTCCGTGCTAGACACCGAATAAGGGATCCCACGGAGTGCCGCAGTGTCTGGCACGCTGCAGGCGCAATCAGACTATTTTTATTAAGAAAATGAATGAAACATTGCGTATAAAGATCGGCGATTCTTTATTTTTCAAAATTGGCCAAGTTACCCATTACAAATTGACACTTATCGAGTTTCTTAATTTTTTCATGCATGTGTGAGTTTCTTAATTTTCCTCTTAATTTTTTCATGCGTGTGTATGAGCCCACAAACACAAGCCACGTGGCGTCTCTTAATTTTCCTCTTCTTAATTTTCCTCCCACACCGTGCGTCCTCTAATTCCTCTTCTTCTTAATTATCCTTCCCTGAGGCAGCGGAGTCGAGTGTTATCCGGATTTCCCCATCACCCACCTCTTCCTCGACCCTGCCCTCAAGCACACAACACACAACGCACGCACGCACACATCCCTCGCCCGCGACGCCACCACACGCGGTCGCCACCTACCCCCTTCGTCGCGAGGCGCGCCCTCGCTCGCCTGGATCCCCGCCGCTGCCATTTCCAGGGACCTCCTCTCCCTTTACCAGCAGCTCTGCCGCTCGTCCTCAACCCCGCGCGAGCCGCAGGGATAGTGTCATCCGGATTTCCCCATCACCCACCTCTTCCTCGACCCTGCCCTCAAGCAGCGGCGCGGTTAGCTGATTCCCCCAAATCCGCAGTCGCCGCGTCGCCCCTTATCTCTGGATTCCGTCCAGTTCCGCTGCTTGCCGCAGGCTGCATTTTCGCTGCAAACCACCAGCTTTTCCGCGCGCGCGCCGAGGAGCAGCCACGGTCGGCATGAATGCTCCCATCGGTCTCGCCCTCAAGCAGCAGCAGCAGACTAATTTCCCCATCCCCGACCTCCTCCTCGACCCTGCAGACTAATTATTACCTTGGCTGTAGATCTTTGCTTTACTCTGAAGTCTGACTCGGAAACAGTCACTTGGCTTTAGTCAAGACTGCATGCCGAAATAGAAAATTTACTTGTACTGTTCAGCTCCTGCACAGCGGACGCACAATTACACTCCACTTTTTTGACAGTGCTGGAGCCAGATCTTTCGCAAAGCTTCCATATGAGGTTAGAACAGAAGCTCGACTTCATTTTTCTTTTTAACCACAAGATATTTGGTATCCATGTTAGGTGTCTGTATCATCTCTTATTAACTATTATGTATAACAAAATAGCAGATTTGTCTAAATTAGTCATGTTTCCTTTTTTATCAAGGTTTATTATTAGGATCTTCATATCAGAATTTATTATTATTTGGAATGATATACATTTTAATTAAGGTGATAAAGAAATAGTTAATTTTACCTCTTTTGTAGAAGCAAATAGTAAATAACGATAAAAGTAAACACGCAGGAGACACACGATTTTAACGTGGAAAAACCTCTGTAACAAAGAGAGAAAAAAACCACGGTGTAAACTTCACTATATCGGTATTGTTTACAGGATGGCGTTGAGTCTTGCAATTATGCGATAACCCCTAGCCAGTTGCTTACACGAAGATCAGTTATTTGGTTAGGACTTCTGTGTACACTATATTTTTAGTGTACATCTCGCTTGTGTTTTTTTTCTTCTCTTTTTCCTTGCCTTCCTTCTCCTTATCATGTGCACCTGTCAGTACCTTTATGTTTGCTGTTGATATCGCTCTAGAGAGTGCGACATATAGTTGACCATGTGAGAAAACCGGTTCTGGTAGGTAGATGCCTACATTTGGTATTGTTTGACCTTGTGACTTGTTTATTGTCATTGCGAAGCTCAGCCTGATAGGAAATTGTTTCCTTTTGAAACGGAAGGGGAACATGTCGTCGTCTGAGGGGCATAATGGTATTCTAGGCAGGAAAACTCGATTGCCAGAATGTTGCCCTAGCACAATCTCTGCATCAATTGCATTTTTCTGAAATCCACGCACCAACCTTGTCCCGTTGCATAGGCCATTAGCTGGGTCTATGTTTCTCAGTAATATAATGGGACAATTAATCTTGAGCTTTAGCATATGCGGAGGTAGTCCATTTGGGGTCTGGTTGTTTAGGAAATCCTTTGGATAGTATCCATGTGGGTCTTCTTCTACAGAATCGAAGCTATGGTACATCATCTCCTTCCCTTGGAATCGATCAATCATTTTTAGGTTGATTCTGTCTACGCAGTCGTTCTTTGTGGCTAAAATTGCTCTTGACGTTATGTATTTTGGGTCTTCTAGTGAGGTGCTGGGTGTTTTGTAGATATGGCTGATCAGTCTATCTAGGCCATTATCTTCCTTTTTATTTGGCACGCATATACTTCTAGGTAGTAGTATTTCACCGTTATCGTTTGTCTCTTCGGTTCCGTTTCCAATGCGCAGTAGGTATTCCGCGAACTCCGGGTCATTTTTAGCTCTCATGTTTTGTACAAGCTTTAATTGCCTCATGCATCTCCATATCTCTGACCTGCTTAGTGACGCATCTACTATTTGGGCCCTTGATCCCTTTCGGACAACAGGTAGCACTTGTCTAAAATCTCCTCCAAATACGACTGTTTTCCCACCAAATGGTAGGTCAGGTCTGTCCATTATGTCCCGCATGCTTTTGTCCAGCGCCTCAACTGCCTGCCTCTTTGTCATAGATGCTTCGTCCCAGATTATTAGAGATGCTGCTTGCAGTAGCTTGGCTGTTCCGCTTTGTTTTGTGAATCCACAAATAGCTTCATCATCTATTTTAAGTGGAATCTTGAACCTCGAGTGTGCGATTCTCCCTCCAGGCATTATGGAAGCGGCAACACCGGAAGTGGCTGTTGCCAGAGCAATTTTCCCTGTTCTCGTACTGTTGCCAAGAGCGCTCTATAAAGAAACGTTTTTCCCGTCCCTCCTGGTCCATCGACGAAGAATATGCCTCCTGTTTGGGTGTTTATTGTTTGTAGTATTTCATCGTATGCCCTCCTCTGCTCTTTGTTTAGTTTCTTATGCAAAGATTTGTCCTGTGTGTTTACCTCGATTGATAATTCCTCGTTTATTTCCCTAGGTACGTCCTCTGCTGTGTCATGTTGTTCATCAATCTCTGGCAGCGGGTACGATTTGATATCTTTTCCCATTGATTGTAGCATGTCCCTGATATTTTTGAGTACCATCTGTTCGACCGTGTGTTTGCATTGGCATCTTTTGCTGTAGTCTTCAGACATTGCCTCTAGGTGATTGTTCCATAGGCCACGGACATCGCTAGTCTCGCAAAACACAAGGATTGTTGCGAATAGCCTTCTTAGCGACGATGGCATCCGGAACAACTCCGCTTCTGTCATGCAGTCATCTAGTGTGTTGTCTGCCTCGATGAGTCCCCTTTTTTCTGCAGCTTCACGGAAGTTCGGCATTAATTGACCATCGACTGTCCGTAGATCCTCGTAGCTTGTGGCATCTGGAACGTGGTTTAGGAGAACTCGGAGATAGTATCGTTCTCCTTCGGCCGGATGTGCTGCTACGATCCTTCCTACTTGAAATTTAGATTTATGTTTTCTTTTTTGCCAAAACTTCCCAGTTGTTTGCCACGTATAATGTTCTGGATAGTCCCTGTATAGCATGCGTTGTGATCTCTCATGTAAGTTGTTTTCCTCAAAATATGCTGTAAGCATTGACCTTTCTGTTCCATCACGGTTGATAACGTTGTTGATATTTTCTTTGCCATCATATGAGACCATGTGCATATTCTCGAGATGAAGTTGCAGTTGCAGCACTGGTGGATGTATTTTGCTTAGTTCAAAGCCATATATTCTCCACAGTGCTTCTGGAGGTGTCACCCACCGTGCATCTCTATACTGTCTAATTTCGTCGATTTCGGCTTCATTTATTTTCTCAGTCACGCTTACAGATGCCCGATCATGTCCCTTGTATATGTACTTGAATAGGTACTTAACAGCTTTAATGCTTGAGCATATCTCAACATTAATGTGGCAGTTGAACATCCTCAATAGATATGGGTTGTAAGGAACAATCCATCTGTTATCTAGCGTGCACTTCCGTACTATTTCTTCCCGGCCGTCTCTGCGTCTCCTATACACTGGATAGGAGTCCTTTCCTTAAATTGTATTTTCATTAAATGGCCTGGGATAATTGTTTTTGCAGGTCTGGCGATTCTTTGTGCATGGACAGTTTCTATTTAGTGCACCACAAGGACCATGCATCATATGCTTGATTACCATTTTATATAGCTCTGGGTACTTGTTCTTGTTAGGGAGCTCTGCGGAGATGATTTTGTCATATTGCTCTGGACATGTGTACTTGTATTCTCCGGTTGAGGAAGTGAGCATGTGGCAGTCCCCGTTTCTGGAACTCTACAACATAGGTATATGCCGTCACCTTTCCAAGAATGCCCTTCTTTAATATTTCATTCTTCATTTCCTCTAGCTTTGCTCTGAAAACACGGACGACGATATCTGGGCGATCTTGTGGTGTTTGTCCTCGCTCTAGTTCACGTGTTATTTCTTCCCAGTTTGGGTTACAGGTCATCGTGAGGAATATGTCAGGCTTTCCATATTTTCTGACTAAAGTCATTGCATCTAGATACCTACGTAGTTTATCTCTTGGACCTCCAATAAATGATGATGCTAGAATTCTTCTTTTTCCTACCGCATTTCCGTCTTGTTCTCCTGCTTGAATGCTATCTAGAAGGCCTTGATATAGATCGGCCCTTAATTCTTTCTGATGATGAAACATGTAGTCCAGTCTGCAGCTTTCAATCTTGATGTATGTATCTACCACAAACTGTTGGAGTAGCCTCCCCCCGTATAATATCGGGTTGAATATGTTTGGTCGCGTATGTAGTTTATAGCAATAGTATTCTTTCATGGTTACCCACATTTTGCTGGTTGCATCTGTTCCAAGCATTGCAACCAAAACAGTTAGTTGCATGGTTAGTAATGTATACATTTTGTAAAGCTAAAATTCTAAATATTTACCTGGGTCAACATCATCATTGTTATCTTCTGCATCTGCCCTTCTCTCATCTGCCTCTTTCAATTTGTTTTTCTTTATCTTCCTATGCCAACCTAGTTCACCTTTTGGAAAGAATAGAGGATATGATAGCGGATCATAGCACCCATAATATGGTTTTATGCTCTGTATTTCAATGCTGTTTCCATGTAGTATGACATTCTTTTCAAATGACTTTTTTATTTCATTTCCTTCAACCCATACTGCAGCTACCTCCGTAGTGCTTGGTAAGTTGTATGTTCTCTGATCCAATCTTTGGTCAAGGTTCAAGATCAGCCTATAGTCATCAAGGTTTTCTGCTTGTCCCAAACTCCTAAATTGTTTAGAATATGGGTTGTCACGTAGAATGTCGGTTATTATCCCGACTATGTGTTTGTCCTGGTCGTATGTTTCCTTGCGGCAACGGCGATACCGATGTTCTAAGGTTGGATCATCGTCATAGAAGTATAGCTCCAGATGCTTTGGTTCTGATCGACTATTTGCAAATGAGTGTAAATTGTGATAGATCTGACCATGAGCCTGAAAGGTGTAAATACCAGACATTCGCATGTCAGTTGTGTCTCTGTCAAGGTGGCAGTATAGAGTAGTAAATGAGAAATGACCGTTGAAAAACCTTATATTTTTTTGAAAATATGTTGCATCATAGTCGTTGCTTGTCCAAAGTCTCATGAGTTCAGGTGGTGTCTCTGGATTTGCAAGTTTAATCTTCCCTTTCTTGCAACATAACCCCTCTGATTCATATTGGAATTTTTTCGCACAGCAGAATTTGCAATTTTGTATAGTCTTGAGCATGTGTGTGCTTTTTGGCATTTTCTTGTAGACGTCGTCATACGGATCAGGCTTGTTGCAATCCTCGTCTTCTTTGATTTCGATTTCCACTTCTGTTTCCCATTCTGTTTTGATTTGTGTCACCAAAATTTTAGTAAATTAGTATTAATGAGTAAAATAAATTTTTAAAAAATTGAGATTACCTAGAGCATAAAACTTGTCTTCATCCTCGCTTGTGTCATGTTCAAATATGACATCATCATCACCTGCACACCATATTGTTGTATATTTTTTATTTTCCACCATAATATATATGAAATTCGAAAGCTTACCTTTATCATCATGATTGCATAATGATTCCATTGGTGCATCTATATCTATGTTTGTTGGACATGCTGAAGATTTGATGACTTCTGACTGTTTTATAGGTCGTATGTCACCGCCTCCATTTTGTATCATGGACATTAAGAGATCTATATTTTTTCCATGGTTATCATCATTGATGAATGGTTTTGCTGTTGAATCCTCATCTTTTTTGGTTGGACACAATGGAACGTGGATTCCAGTCAATAAAGGTTTGTTAGTTGTATACATAGTTTATATTATCTTTGGAATGTATCGGTTTATTATGTAAAAGTATTACCTCTAATCATGACTTCTGGATGCTTTGTAGGTTCTATGTCATCGATGCCACTGTTCATCATAGATGTGTCTTCTTGTGTTGATAACGAAGAAGGTTTCCTCTGTTTTACCGAGAACTCTTCGTTACGTCGACGTAGCCATGTTAGTCTTTCTCTCGGTGTCACGGGATTTCTTTGTTTTTCATCCTCTTCTGTTGCAATATATGTAGGGTTCACCATCGCATTTGAATATTTGCTTGGTGTGTTGCGCTTCAGGTCACGGCTAGCAACAACTTGTTGTATTCTAGCCTTCTTTTTCTCTGTCTTTAAATTTGCATATTTCTGCCTTTTTTGAGCGCATATGTTATTCCTTTGTTGTTGGTCTATATCTGCATATTTCTTTACTTTTTTTCCTGATATGCTTCACGTCTTTTTTTAAGTTTCTCCTGCTTTTCTTCGTCTGTCATCCGTGCATACAGCTCTCTTTCTCTTTTCCTTTGTTCCTTGACATCCATGATTCAAGATCTGTACCTGACCAACAATGCTTCATATTAGAGTTTCATAAATTTTATTTTTAGATAGTTTTTACTGGGTATGTATGCTAGTATCGACATCTTATAAGCATGTTATATAACAAATTTCTGTTAAATAAGTTGTAGGAGATGTTGAGAATACCTGATGTCTTGTATCAGCGCTTATACCGGCGGGGCTGTTGTCGAGGTTGTGGCAGTAGTCAGCTTTCACTCTGATTTGATCCAGCCAGGGGAGACAAGATCAATAGCGATGCTAGTAGATTCAAGATTGCTATCCTAAACAACATAGATTTATATTAGAGTTTCATTTTTTTTACCATGTAAATACCTGTTTTCTCCTTTGCGAGTCTACGGTCGTGGCTTTGGCAGCATCCAGCTTGCCTGTAAAGTTATGTGGTGGAGTCACAGATTCCCTGGCGAGGTCATGTATATATGAGAAGAAGGCTGAGTCGTTTTATGACTTCCCTATGTACGTATATTATTAGGACTCTTCAAGTCGGTTTTTTATATTTAAGGAAACTACACGAAGCTAAGTCAGATTAGGACTCCGGGCTCTTTGATGATCTTTTGTAACTAAATTTGTACTTTTTAGATTCACACAAGTCTAGCACATGCCATATTTGTAACTATTGGTGTCTCATTTAAGTTCTTTTCCCATATTAAACCAACGTTTGATGGTCGGTGTAAAAGAGAACATCTTTATTTTTCAGCCTCTGGATACATTTTAAGTTTTGTCCGTGTTGATCCAGATTTGCTTAGCCGGTTACTTCCACGCGATGGCCACATCAACTGTACTCGTGTCTCCTTGATGCCTTCTGCACGTCACCTTCCCAGAGAGACGATAACAGACTAAGACTTGACCGAGTTCTGAATCAGACATCAATTGATGCTTTTATACGTTGTTTGATCCCTCCCGTCTTGTCCTAGGCTATTAAAAAGCCATTAACCATTGAGGCATTTGATCAAACAGGGAAAATACAAGGAGATACATTCTCAAATATAGAGCAATTAGATCAGTACCTTTGTCATAAATTATCGGTTTGGTTTAGGGTATTCATTTTTTCAGAAAAAGATGGGTTTTTTGGTTCAGGATTTGGCCGACGACAGCGGCTGGCCAGGGGAGCTCGGGAGTGTTTGTGAGGTGAGGATCTTGAGCTGCTGGCTCTGCTACAATTTAACTCGTCTAGTATGAGCTGGTTCCTAGCCTACGTCCAAATATTTGTTGATCAACTCATGCGCTCCAGGAGCATCCATAGCGCCCGCCACAACCCACAAATCAAATTAACAAATGCCGACTCATGGGTTTTTTGGTTCAGGATTTGGCCGACAACAACGGCTGGCCAGGGGAGCTCGGGAGTGTTTGTGAGGTGAGGATCTTGAGCTGCTGGCTCTGCTACAATTTAACTCGTCTAGTATGAGCTGGTTCCTAGCCTACGTCCAAATATTTGTTGATCAACTCGTGCGCATCCATAGCGCCCACCACAACCCACAAATCAAATTAACAAATGCCGACTCCATACGTAAATATTCTGGCCATCTAAAGATGATGATAAGGTCAACACGTGATAGTTTCTTTTGGTATACAGTGGAAAACACCTAGGAAATGAGTAGCATCTCCTTGTGGACGAGAGAATTAAATTAACCGGAGTACTATGAAAGCAAAGCAACATTGTAAACTAAGAGAAACTAACTGAAAAGCAACAGCAAGCAAATAGTATGTAGATGTATAGTTTCCTCATTTGGAACTAATAAAATGACACCGTAGTTCCACAATATAATTCACTTGAGAAACTGGATACAAAGTAAACATTTTAATTGGCTAAACCTATTCCTAAAAGCTGGAGAAAGTGTAGGCATTATGGAGCAGCAACTGGATTGTAGTTTGAAGATGCAACTTCTTTATTGGTCTCGTTTCTTTTGAGTCTCGGGTCTTCACTTGTTTTGGATTTTCCTGATACAGTTGATGAAATCCAAGACACCAGTAGACATGTTCTTTTCACATGTATTCTTCTTGATTGTTAGTAGCTGTCCTACTATTTGTTTCCTGAGCTCGTACACATCCTACACATTGTAATAAATTAATAAGATCAGCATTGCTCGTGCAAAAATATGATTATTGAAATGATTAAGATATTGACCTTTATAAATGGTAAATGAAGTTTTCCATCATTCCATGTGGACATGAAGAGGGTAACCAAGAAACCAGACAGTTCCCTGTATAAGATATAGTATTAGTATTCGATGCAATAATTACATATCGTACATATTCTGACCATAAAATAGTAAGTAAAAAATTTACCTTTTGTAAAAAGAAATATCATTCACTATGTTTTGTTGCCATAGGAATATATTTTCTTTCCATGGAGAACCAGGACATTCCTTTGACATTGCTCTCGGTAAATGTTCGGCAATCCATAATATTCTTTTAACGTACTTTGCATGAGGGTTCAGTTTATACATTTCTTCAATAGGAGAAGGGTCTAAAATATAGACGCTTCTGGTTTTCTTGTCCAATATGAATAGAATATAACCACCAGTGTTTGATTTGATTGGAATATGGACCTAAAATAGGCTTGATATTAGATTCATATAAAAAACAATTGTTAGGGCATGAATGAATAGAATATTTTTCTTACCGATTTGCATGACGAAATGTTATATTTCATACCAGGCCAACTGCGAATAGAGGATGCTAATTGTTCCACATCTAATTCCTTTCGGTAGTTTGGATGTCGTCCAAAATCAGTTATCATCTAGGATATTATAGAATATAAATATTTAGAAAGGCAATACAAAGAGTTAGTATATATGGAGTTCAAAGTATGTAGTGCGTGTAAGATTATACCCAAAATTGCATGTCAAGGCAGTGTTTTGATATGAATCCTCCTTTCTTTTTTACTATTTCAATGTTGACAAACATTATCATGCGTACGGCCAAATTGAAACAATGAAAGTCCATTGTCAACTCTTCATTTAGCATCCCTTGTAGTTTTTTGAGAGTCAAGCTGATAGGGTACGGAAGAGAGCTTTGTACCCAGATTTTCATGTAAATCGTTACCATAAAAATATTAATAATTTATTTATGTTTTCAGTCATAGGGAATACAAAAATAAAAATTTCAGGAAATAGATGGCTTACTCTAAAACTTTTGCAGATTTGATTGATCTTATGTAGTTACAGAGTCCACTTACTAACTCATGTATGCTCAAGGTTGAAAGAACAGACATCAGCGACATGTATTTGTTTTCGGCAAATAATGAGTTCATTTCTTTTGGTTGATTATCATCAAATGGGCTATCTGATATCATAATATCATTTGCATCTTCTTCATCGTAATCGCTTTCTTCAATAGTTGTAGTTGGTGGCGCCGTGTTGTTTTTCCAACACAATAGCATGGCAGCTAACTTAAATCTAAATTTAGTAACAATTTCCTGCGCACAACCAACAGATAGTTGCATAGGTAATAAATTAAATGAAAGCAACTATATATTCTTATGAAACAGAAGAGTTACTTACTTGAGTAATCACATTTGAGAGTGTATGTCCGGTCCAATATTCCATAAATTTAAGTATAAACAGGCCGCAAGATGAACTGCATTATTAAATTAAATCTGAGCACTCAATGTGAATCACAATCACAAAAATTTAAGTATACATGGTTAGTAAAATAGAACAAATGTATATTCCATAAATTTAAGTATAAACAGAATGCATGATGAATTGCATAATTAAAATAAATTGGACCACTCAATGTGAATCACAATATTTCTTATACAAGGTTAGTTAAATAAAACAACTGTGCTTTTTATACCTGTCCATCTGGATTGGTGTTTGGAATTGTTCGATTATAGTCCATTTGGTAAAGTCAATTTCCTTCCATTTTGGATCAATGGAATTTTCTTCACTTTTTAGAATATCCAAATGATGTTGTAGTCCTTGAATCTGTCAAATAATTATTGATAAGTAAAGGATAGCGTAAGAGTGTTGTTTCAATTTACGCCATTTTATGAAAAGCTGTAAAAATGATACAGTAACTAACCGTATAGGTGAGGTCAGCCCGGTTGTGCTCCCAACACAATGAGTCTAGTACCTGGAATTCACACCTTTCGAAATTGGCAGTAGCTAAATACCAATGGGATTCAATGATATTTATTGGTAGATGAACCTATAATTAATACAATGTTTTACTTGTTGACATGTAAAATATAAATATTAAATCAATTAAAGGTAAATGTTTACAATTGGGGTATTGTTGTTACCATGTCATGGTTCAGATAATTTTTGACAACCTTTGTCATACCAGTAGGTCCATCTATTCCACTTTGACCGTCTTATTTCAATAGCCTGGTAACAAAGGGATTTTCATAATAGACTTTTGAATCATTCTGGTTTTGCAAATGTGCTTGCTCCTTTAGACAACAAATATATGCACTTATCACCTATAAATATTAGAAAATACATTAATGATGGGTATTAATAATCATTAACTATTTCATTTTTTGTAATGGTATACTTACTTCATCGTCTAGCCATTTATTTTCATCTAGGAGGCATTTCAAGAAACGTTTCTTGATAGATATTTCATCTATCTGAACCAATATATCATCTTCTTTAGCGTTTTGTATAACACATTGAGCACAACAATCTAGTTCAGTCAATGTATAATCTGCAAGAACGTAAAAAATAAAGCAAGTAAACTTTGAATAAATAACTTGCAAAAATAATGCTTATAATAACACCAAATGAAATAGTAATTAATAATTGACCTTGTGGAATATGGTCGTATGTCACGCTATTTACTATTCTCTTGGGTTGCAATGGAGATGATTCCAATGGCTCAACATCTAATTCTGAACTAAGCGAATCAGGACATTCAGAAATTAAAGATGACGAAATGGCTTGTGATGGGAATTGATCATCCAGAACACTTGATTGAAGACATTTTAATTTCTTTGAAGGTGGGTTAGCAAAATCGTTTTGATCCAATGTCTGCAATGACAAACAAAAAAAACATTTATACATATATACATATTTTTTTGTTCAAGATATAGATTTCAATGATCTAAAACTTCAATTAATTCATTATGCATGAGGACAGAACATAGCAATGAGCTGAATAATTACTCTTACAAACAAAGCATTCCCACACAATTATTTTTCTACTTCACAAGTATATGAAGGCTAACAGAAACTAACAAACAATGATTCAGATGAATTCGTTTCCCATTGGCCTGCCATATCCTTTCTCATCTACGAGAAACAGACAATGCAGATTAAATAGAGAATGGCTATCATCAAGTAAGGTATAATTCAGTGTAAAGAATGCCATTGTACAATAAGAACTCCAAAAAATAATCAAGCATAATTGTTTGTTAGGAAGAGAACTCATAAAAGGTTTTGATAATTTACCTCTTCACTCAAAGATTCATATGAATTTGTTTCCCCGTGGCCTGCCATATCCTTTCTCATCTACGAGAAACAAACAATGCAACATTAATTGACTATACAAAAAAAAAGGATATATGGAGTAACAATACTGTAGTAATAATTGACTGAAAGTAACTCCACATATAGATCTCCTGATGATATTGAACTGAAAGAACTCCAGGCCAAAAACTCATAAAAGCTTTCGATAATTTACCTCTTCACCCAAAGATTCAGATTCTGATGAATTTGTTTCCCCACAGCCTGCCATATCCTGTCCTGGTCCTTTTACTCCCTCACTCATCTACGATAAACAAACACTGCAAGATTATTTGACTGTAAAAAAGCATCAAGGATATATTGAGCAATAGTA
The DNA here is from genome assembly GCA_916181665.1 of Avena sativa. Classification (NCBI taxonomy): domain Eukaryota; kingdom Viridiplantae; phylum Streptophyta; class Magnoliopsida; order Poales; family Poaceae; genus Avena; species Avena sativa. The sequence continues at coordinate 310,654,169 of OV702295.1, read as the reverse complement.
CTGTAGCGATGATTGACTAAAAGCAACTGAATATAAGATCTCCTGATGCAGCAAAGATCAAACAACATAAAGAGATATTTATTAGATGATACATATGAGAGAGATCTACAAAGAAGGGTCAAGGAAAGCAATACATTGTACTATAACCTTCTTGCAAAACAATAGCAGTTACGATCCCATAAAAAAGCAATTCGAGTTAAAACTTGCAGAAGGTATGGAAAATTTACCTCATGCATAGAAAAAGACTGATTGTCCTCCCCGTAGTCTGCCATCTTCTGTACTGGTCCTTGAACACCCTCTATTCCCTACAAATATGTTTTTGTTCAAATTAGTACAAGCAGTACATTGTACTATTAACCTTCTTGCAAAACAATAGCAGTTCCAGTTCTTAATCTATAGAATAAATATAATAAGCCTGCTATAAAACAATCCTAACAAAGCAATAATAAGCAGTTTCAGTTTCAATGAGAGATCTATTTTTAACAGAGATCTAATATGCTAGCAAAACAGTCATAACAAAGCAATAAAAAAGCACTTCCAGTTTCACTAAGAGATCTATGCAAGAGCTGCAGAGTTTCACTAAGAGATCTATGCAAGAAACATAACAGAGATATCTATATAGGACACATATGAGAAAGATTAAGCTGCAAAGCATGTACGCAAGCAGTGCAAAGTTTGGGTTGTAGAAGGATGAAACGATGGCAATGTCGACCTTGAGAAGAATCGATCTGGGATTTTGATCAAGGGAACTCGAGCGGAATCGGTGTGGGATTTCGAGCAAGGGTTTGGAACTCTTTTTATAGTCGTTTTACAGCAGAGTTTGTATAGGACACTTTTCCTTTTAAAGGAGACCGGGAGCAGAGTTTGTATTGGAACAGAGTTTGTATAGAATTGGCAGCAAAATTTTCCTCCCATACGCATCAAATCAATCGACAGGCCCAATTCGTTGCCGTGTTTGAGATGGACACCTATTACATGGAGCCTGAATATTGCTAGGTGTGTTACTACTCAGGCTTGTTCTGAATTTCAGAGTGACTCAAAGAAGAATGATTACTGAAAAGGCAGATCGATGTGTGTACCTGAAAGATGGAGGCAATAGAACATCCTGTTCTGAAACGCAGAGGTGGATGAATTGACCAGGTGAACCCCTTCGTTCTCTAGCACTTTGACGCACTTGGACATGGGCAGCGCTCCGGCCACGTTGCTCAGCAAATCGATGTGTGTACCTTCTACTGCAGCGCCGGCGATCTCGAGCGTCGCCGTTCACCTTCTACTGCAGCGGATTGTGGCATCGGGAGCTGCCATGGCGGCCGCCGTGACCATGGCTGGCGGCGCTCAAGCAAGTCGCCGGTTCAAGCTTGGCGACGGGTCTCACGACCTCGGGCGGAACCTCTCCATGGTCGCGGTCGCGCGGTGGCGGGAGCTCAAGCATCCGGGGCGGGGATTGTGGCATCGGTGAGGCGTCCGGTCTCTCGCCGGCTAAAGCTACTCCCGACCGCTCCTTAGGCGCTGGATGTTCGACCTCGGGCGGAACCTCTCCATGGTCGCGGTCGCGCGGTGGCGGGAGCTCAAGCATCCGGGGATGGTGGCATGGTCTCTCGCCGGCTGAAGCTAATCCCGACCGCCCCGACCTCTCCGTGGGTGTTGGATGTTTTTTTTTCGGCTGAACTTTTTTTAGCAATGCGCTGAACGTTTTGTATTCTACAAGCAAACAGACATGGTATACTGGACCGGCCCAAACACACCAAATCGAGCTGTGTCGGGCAAGGAAAAAAAATTATATTTCTGTTTTTTTTTCTGATTAGCGTTGGCACGGGGTAATAAGTGGTTTTGTGGGAGGGCAAAGTCGTCCAAAAAAGTGTTGGACCGGGAAAAACACTTCGTGCTTTATTATTAGGTATATATATATATATATATATATATATATATATATATATATATATATATATAGAGAGAGAGAGAGAGAGAGAGAGAGTGGTATAGATTAGATAGTATAAATTAAAAAAAATAAGAAAAATGCACGTGCCTTGCATCGGGTGAAAAACAACCACATTGTGCTCCTTTCATTTTTAGTCCAAATAGCCCACGTCAGCTTAATTATTTTAGCCACACAACAGAGTTCCGTATAGCCTTTGCCGCATACTCCATTCATATTTTTTCAGTCCAAATAATTTCCCCCAGCTTAATTATTTTTTCAGTCCAAACAATTCCCCCCAGCTTAATTATTTTATTCAGCCTTTCATTCAGTCCAAGCAGTCAGACAAAGACTCCCCCCATCTATTCTTTTTTCCATCGTCTTCACTTTGATTAGTAGATTTCACATTAATCAACTTTATTGCTTCTTGTTTATAGAGCTTTTTCGACGTATATAAATTGGTGATACTCTTTCTAAGAAAACGAGGTGGGATTATTATATCCAAAATATTCATGTGACTTGTCTTTTTTTAGGGAGTGTCTAGGTAGCAACCGGTGGCTGGTTAGTCTAAACCAGCCACCACCTAAAAAGGAAAGATCTGGTCAGCCACACCTGGCCAGAAACAGACACGACCCCGTGCCCAGGACCTGATCGCGCGGGCAGTCCTAGTTTGGTTCGCACGGGCGAACGTGCCAACTATCCCCTCCACCAAGTCCAGTTGACAACCCAACTCTCCTCTCTGTCTCTTCTTCCTCTCCATCTCCCAAGGCAGATCTCTCCTTCTCCCTATTTCCATTAGAACCTTCAAAATTCTTTAGATCCAGGGCAAGAAAAAAAAAGTATAGCAGCAAAAAGCATCCCTCTCTCTCTTTCTCACCTCCTCCCTCACTTCCTTGTAAGGTTAGTATTTGTTCCCCTGGGATCTGTGTAAGAAATTGCTTCTGAAACCAAAATCATGAGCACCCCCTTCCCTCTCCAATCCCCTCTCTCTTGTTCCCAGAAAATAGGAGCACTCTTTGAGTACCAGGGAAAATCAAACCTGATATCAAACTTAATACTAGGGGAAAAACAGAACAGCAACAAGGAAATAAGTATTTTGTGCAAAAAACAACTATATAGCATATAACCTGGACCAACTTGGATGTATGTTAGAAACAACAAAACCTAATCTAGTTCCATGTATAAAAAGCAAAAATCATGCAGCAAGGGACCATCCAAGCAGTACATATTCCAAAAATATCTCACACATAGTAGGCTTCACGAGATATGTACTTTGACATAGACAGTACCGGGACACAAAATCAATGCGACCCTTTGTTGTTTTCACTTGGGTTGTACATAGTGGTGATAAAAGATCTCACACATAGTAGGCTTCACGGGATATGTACTTTGACATAGACAGTACCGGGACACAAAATCAATGCGACCCTTTGTTGTTTTCACTTGGGTTGTACATAGTGGTGATAAAAGAGACATTCTTACCAATAGAAACTTGTCGTTGGTTTGTTGCCACAAGAACCTGAAAAAATGGAGCAACAACAAAATCAGAAAAAGTAACTTTATTTGGTTTGCATGTGTACTTGCATGTTGTTTAGGTGTGGGAGAAAAAACAACAGTCCTGGTTCCTAATAAAATATACTTTATAAATATTTTGCGGATGTCTGGTCTAGATCTTAATGCGCTACCTAATGATATCGAATTGAAGATCTTGAGCCGTTGTTCTGCACTCAAGCTGTCTGACAGAGATTGTAGAGGAATCTCCAGACAATGTTATAGCTGGGCAAGTTGCAGATGGTGTTGATTCAGGTGTACATAGTGCTAGAGGAAATGTCGCGCCACCACCAGCCTGTAAGGTCCCTCCTTTATAAAGGAAAAGGATCCCTGTGATTGCAATGCTAGTCCCTGGATCAACAGCTAGCATCCACAATTAAGATGTAATATCAAGAAACATAGGTCATAATACAACTTTATAACCAGGAATAAAATAATTCATTACATCTTACATAGCTCATTTGGCTATTACATTACATTGCAGCAGAATATCTATAAGCATGGGGTCCTTCATCTTCAAAGTGCCACAGGCAGACATGTTGGTTGTAGACTTGTAATCCTAATCATTAAACTTCACTATTATCAAACAAACCTGCAACATAACAAGTTACAGCCACAAGGGTCAATATATTTGAATTGTATTGGCAAGTGATACTATGGTAGTATAGTGGAGTCTATCATCTATATGCATTTGGCTAAGTGGAGCTTAGGCTTGCTTTGCTCAAAATAGATTTTCCTTATCATTTGAAAACACTAAGTTTTTGTTTGTCAAAAATCACCCAAGGCATCTCCAATAGAAATTGGTGATCCTTCAACCCTTGTTCAACCACATGTTTTTAACTTAGAAATTGGGATGAGGAGATTCTTGATAGCTTCCATGCCTTGATGCTCAAATTGTCCTTTACTAGGGACATGGCTAAGTACTTAGGTTTTTACACTCTGCAGAGGTGGTGCACTTTCCCCACAAGACTTGGTTTCCCAAGGCAAGATCTTTCAGAAGCCTTCCCTTATACCAAAATGGGCGCGCTCCAACCTATCAAACCCCTACCACCAACTGTCCATTTGGCTAAGTTATTGCAACCTATATGATCCAGGCAGAGCCCATAATGCCAAGTGGTTGCACTTGAAGCTTCTCAACATTTGACATCTCAAATCTCTTTGTTCCTGGGTGGCAATCCACAAGTGTGATACACAAGGTAAACCATAGAAATGGGCCTTGTGTAACCACTCAACCAAAAACCACCAAGAAAGTCCCTTTCCACCCAGGTGATTCATTCACTTAGTTGTTTTATTAAACAAAACACAAGTCCTCAGACTTAGAAATTTTTCCATAGCATGAATATATATTCCACCCTTGTTTTCTACTAGCTAAGCTAAGCATGATAGTAGTAGGAATATTAACTTAGGAAATTCTACTAAGGTTACATCTACTAGGATTTCCCATAGCATAGTTTATACTTAGCAAAATTCCATGCAAGTCCTACTTAGAAAATATCACTAATGCATAGTGAAAATAATGGGACAAAGTATGAAGCATCACTTGCCTTTTTGGTAGAGAGTATAAGTTCACTCCTTGTCCTTGTAACAATCACACTCTTCAAGTCACTACAATTCAATCAAGCAAGGCACAATTTCAATCCACCAATCAAGCAATTCATCACATAAAATTATAGAAACAAAACATTGCATGCAAGCATGCAAGAGATTGTTTTATTTGTAAAAGTGGTTTCTAATGGTTCATAAACATTTGAAAACACCTAATGGTCATTTTGTAAAGTGGCAAAGTCATTTGCAAAAGATTTCACTTCATAAACCATTTTTAAACCAAGTCATTATTTTATGTGGTGAAGAAATGCTTTTAATAAGGCATTAATCTATAGGGTTTACAAAATATGTTTTCAAACCATATAATCTTGTGTTTAGGGTCAGAGATTTTATTTCCAAAACATTTCTCAAAGGTTTTTCTTCCAAAACCATTTTTAATAATCAAACCATATTTTTATTTGACTAGAAATGGTTTAAATCAAAGATTCATTCTTTTGTTTCTCCAAATACATTTTTGAATCCATAATTTGTTTCCTATGGTCAGTAAGTTCAAAACACACCATTTTCCAAAGATTTTATCCTAAAAAATCATTTTGGAATAATTTCTATAACCTAAACAAGCATACATAAGTTTATGCAAAAACAAACAATTTAATAGAAGCTATTTTCTAAACAAAGTGCATGGTTGGCTAGGGCTTGTTTTTTTGAATCCATTGATATAAAATTTGCAAAATTTGGACGTGTGGTTTGAAAGTTATGGATTTTACAAGTTTGCACAATAACCAGATTCAAATTCCTGTTTTAAAACAAACTAGTGCCACGCGGCGTGTTTCTACTGGACGGTACCGGTTCGCACGGATCGGCCTCTGTGAGGCGTTAGATCTAAACAGATCGCGCGGCTCAGACTGCTTCTTACGCTTTCAGTTAAGTCTAATCGCAGCCATACGATTTGCATCGCACGGCTCACAGCTGCTCGACCAAGTTCTGGCGGCGCTGGCGGTGGCAGACGGCGGCGCGCGGTCAGACGGTGGCGTTGCGGCGGCTACAGGAAGCAAAGGAGGAAATAGGGGTGCTCACCGTGCTCGCGAGGTCGAGGTGATACTCAAGGTGGCGCTGGCTTGGAGAGGGGCGCTCAGAGATGGTGGCAATTCCTCGCCGGAGTGGGTGGCGGCGTCAGGCGGCTCTGGAGGTCGTCGAGGGCGACGCTGCAGTTCACCCCAAGGTCAAATAAGGACACGGTCAGATGCGTAGTGATCTGGGGAAGGTGGGAGCATCAATAGGAGGGCTCGGGGCGGTCTGGCTTACCAGGAGGACTCTACCGGAGCGATGGCAGACGGCGGTGGCGAGTCGAGGTCGACGAAGCCGAGCTTCCAGAGTGCGCGGGAGCTAGCTGAGGCTATGGGCAGACGTGCAAGGTGCTGGAGAGCATGCTCGCGTGCAGAGGGAGGCGAGAGGCGGCGGGGTGTGGCCGGAATTTCTCTGGGATGCTCATCGGAGCAGTGACGGAGCAGGAAGAAATCGGGGCAGCCTAGGGGCAGAGAGGGAGAGGCGAGCGAGGGGAAATGGTGAGTAGACACGGGCGGTTAAATGGGCATAGTCACTGGAGGAATCAAGGCCGCCATCAACGCGTAATCAACGCCGGAGTTACTCGGCTGCAACGGCAGGGGCGACGGGGTCGTGGTGGAGACGATGAACAGAAGGGTGGGGCCGTGCTGTCAGCGAGGAAGAGAGCTAGGGAGTGGGTCCTCTGCGTCAGTGGCTGTGTGGGTTCTTTTCCTGGTGAAAAAGTTTCGCGCGTGGGGTATGCCGGGTGGGCTCTTGCTGGGCTTAGTGGGCTGGCCAGTTGGGTTTGGTCCGATTCATTTTTTTTATACTGATTCCCTTTTCTTTTTCTATTTGATTTTCTATTTTGAAATTCAATCAAACAACAAATGGATTCAAACTTTTGCTAAACTTTGTATCCTTTTTAGTTCTGTTTACCAACACAATTCAAAGTCCAAAATAAAATAATACTTTTATTCTTTTAGGATCTATTTAATAATTAAATAAAATAGACCTTAGTTATTAATTCAAATAGGATTTGTTTTATTAAAATCTCCATTTTGAAATCTAAATAATACCAAAATCATTTCAGTAGGTTTTATTTGAAAATATAAAACACTTGAAAACTTATTTAAAATAAATTAATAAGTTTTAGTGTTTATTCAAAATGGGAAAACCTTTACTTTAATAAAATTGGGTATTAATAAATACTCATTATTTTATTTAAATAGACTTTTACTCTTGTTATCAAATAGAAATATTTTATTTTCAAAATCTTGGCCAAGATTTAATTTGGCTCTATAAAATAGTCCTTATTTATATTTCTACCTTTTCATTTGAAAACCAAATCTTTTTATTAAAAGATCCAAAAATAGTAATTCCACTTATTTATAATTTTTTTTATTAATTGTTTATCTTTTCAAATCCCTTTAGGATTTGTTTGATCAAAATAGGTTTGAAGGTTTCCAATTGGAATCAAAAAGTTTCTTCTCACCCTGAAAAAGCAACAAAGTTTTATTTTATTTATTTATTTTTCACATAACAAGATTTGGAAAATCTTGGGATGTGACAGGCTACCACCCTTAAAGTAAATCTCGTCCCGAGATTTGGGAAGGCTAGGGTTACAAGTTGGCTCAAAGCATCTAGGGTACTACCACCCTTAAAATTTTTCCAACTAAATTACATTTTGGCTTGCTTGGAATCTTGGGGAAACTTCTCTGGGCAAACATCTGCATAATGTCCTTTGTTTCCACACTTGAAACATGTGACAAGGCTGAGATCCTTCATAGGCTTGTTTATCTTGTGCTTCATCTTTTCTGGATAGTTGCTTGCATAATGTCCTTGGTTACCACAATTGTAACATGTGATAAGATTGAGTTTATCACGTATCTTTTGTGGACAAGTTGCTACATAATGGCCTAGCTCTTTGCAGTTGTTGCACCATACTTGGCTAATCTCCTTATACTTATTCTTCTCTGGACATTCACTGGCATAGTGTCCCATTTCTTTGCAATGACCACATTGCACATGGCTTTTCTCCTTCTTTTTCTTGGGTTTCTCCAAAGATAGGAGTGCTTCTAGTTCATGTTCTTCATATGATATCTCATAGGTAGGAATGTCTACTGGTTTCCTTGACCTTCTATTGCTCCTTGGATAATTCATATGTCTATTCTTTGGTCCTTTAAATTGGGTCATATTGCATGGAGGTACAAGTGGAGATTTTCCTTTGTCTTCATCCTTCTTGGTAGACTTGGCTCTCTCATGGTAATCTGCAATCAGTTGTTGCACTCCACCTTGTTTCCTTTGTTCAACTATGGAATAGATGGGGCATTGGATAGGGACATGATTATTTCCTTCACATAGGTAACAAGTAGCTTGAGATGTGGGGCATTGGTCATCTGGATGTTTCTCTTCACAATTGGGGCATTGATCTCCATGCTCCTTGGAAGTGTGATCCTTGTCTCCACAAATATTGCAAGCTTGGGTTCCTTCTAAAATAACATCTTTGTCATCCTTGTTGTCACAAACTCCTTTGGAAGAGCTGCTTCCCATGTTGATCATTTGATCTGTCACCTTATGCAACAATTGGGTTTGGGTTTCCAAAAACCTTTGCATGGTTGGATCTACTTCACTGGTGTTGGCTATAAATTGAGCTGTCACTTGGTTCAACTGGGTTTGGGTTACTATGAGTTCTCTCATGTTGTCTTCTTGGTTGTTTTTGTTGTCACCATCCTTGATGTTGGAGTCTATTGGAGAAGTCATCTGTTTGGGTTGGATTGGGATTAGAATGGGCAAAAGATTTCTAAGAAAATAATTCTATTCACACACATCGCAATTCACACAAGCAATGTGCAAGCAATCACAAACAAACATTCCACTCAAACAACAAGTTTAAGCACATTTTTAGGCAACCAAAAATATTTTAGTTACACCACATAAGTTGGTGTGTTTGACTTAACTAAATATGGTGGTCCATCTATATGGTTCACTTGAGATCTTTCCATCTTTCTTGGTTGATTCTTCTTGCATGAGATCATGGTTTCCTTGGGAAAATTCTTGGTCACAAAAACTTTAAAGTGATGGTGATGCCTTCTAAGTTGTTTTTCCTTAGTCTTCAAGTCTTGAGCAATATTTGTTGTTTCACTTGTAGTCCTTAGTGATATCCAAGATTGAAGTCCTTGGTGAAAATGTTGAAGATGTTGAAGTCATTAGAGTTGAAGATGTTGAAGTCATTAGAGTTGAAGATGTTGAAGTCATTAGAGTTGATGAAGTATTTTGCACATGGTGAAGTCTTTGGCCATGGGGTAGGTTTTGTCCATCAAGTAGAAATAGAAGAGATGTAGAATCAAAACCAAAATGGTTGAGGAAAGAGTTTACAAGATTGTTTGTAAATAAGTTTTGGAACAAATACAACTCCTATTTTTCTAAGGGGTTTTGTCCAATCCTAGGGTTACAATCCTACATGCAACATAATGCTCTGATACCATCTATAAGGTCCCTCCTTTATAAAGGAAAAGGATCCCTGTGATTGCAATGCTAGTCCCTGGATCAATAGCTAGCATCCACAGTTAAGATGTAATATCAAGAAACATAGGTCATAATACAACTTTATAACCAGGAATAAAATAATTCATTACATCTTACATAGCTCATTTGGCTATTACATTACATTGCAGCAGAATATCTATAAGCATGGAGTCCTTCATCTTCAAAGTGCCACAGGCAGACATGTTGGTTGTAGACTTGTAATCCTAATCATTAAACTTCACTATTATCAAACAAACCTGCAACATAACAAGTTACAGCCACAAGGGTCAATATATTTGAATTGTATTGGCAAGTGATACTATGGTAGTATAGTGGAGTCTATCATCTATATGCATTTGGCTAAGTGGAGCTTAGGCTTGCTTTGCTCAAAATAGATTTTCCTTATCATTTGAAAACACTAAGTTTTTGTTTGTCAAAAATCACCCAAGGCATCTCCAATAGAAATTGGTGATCCTTCAACCCTTGTTCAACCACATGTTTTTAACTTAGAAATTGGGATGAGGAGATTCTTGATAGCTTCCATGCCTTGATGCTCAAATTGTCCTTTACTAGGGACATGGCTAAGTACTTAGGTTTTTACACTCTGCAGAGGTGGTGCACTTTCCCCACAAGACTTGGTTTCCCAAGACAAGATCTTTCAGAAGCCTTCCCTTATACCAAAATGGGCGCGCTCCAACCTATCAAACCCCTACCACCAACTGTCCATTTGGCTAAGTTATTGCAACCTATATGATCCAGGCAGAGCCCATAATGCCAAGTGGTTGCACTTGAAGCTTCTCAACATTTGACATCTCAAATCTCTTTGTTCCTGGGTGGCAATCCACAAGTGTGATACACAAGGTAAACCATAGAAATGGGCCTTGTGTAACCACTCAACCAAAAACCACCAAGAAAGTCCCTTTCCACCCAGGTGATTCATTCACTTAGTTGTTTTATTAAACAAAACACAAGTCCTCAGACTTAGAAATTTTTCCATAGCATGAATATATATTCCACCCTTGTTTTCTACTAGCTAAGCTAAGCATGATAGTAGTAGGAATATTAACTTAGGAAATTCTACTAAGGTTACATCTACTAGGATTTCCCATAGCATAGTTTATACTTAGCAAAATTCCATGCAAGTCCTACTTAGAAAATATCACTAATGCATAGTGAAAATAATGGGACAAAGTATGAAGCATCACTTGCCTTTTTGGTAGAGAGTATAAGTTCACTCCTTGTCCTTGTAACAATCACACTCTTCAAGTCACTACAATTCAATCAAGCAAGGCACAATTTCAATCCACCAATCAAGCAATTCATCACATAAAATTATAGAAACAAAACATTGCATGCAAGCATGCAAGAGATTGTTTTATTTGTAAAAGTGGTTTCTAATGGTTCATAAACATTTGAAAACACCTAATGGTCATTTTGTAAAGTGGCAAAGTCATTTGCAAAAGATTTCACTTCATAAACCATTTTTAAACCAAGTCATTATTTTATGTGGTGAAGAAATGCTTTTAATAAGGCATTAATCTATAGGGTTTACAAAATATGTTTTCAAACCATATAATCTTTTGTTTAGGGTCAGAGAGTTTATTTCTAAAACATTTCTCAAAGGTTTTTCTTCCAAAACCATTTTTAATAATCAAACCATATTTTTATTTGACTAGAAATGGTTTAAATCAAATATTCATTCTTTTGTTTCTCCAAATACATTTTTGAATCCATAATTTGTTTCCTATGGTCAGTAAGTTCAAAACACACCATTGGCCAAAGATTTTATCCTAAAAAATCATTTTGAAATAATTTTTATAACCTAAACAAGCATACATAAGTTTCTGCAAAAACAAACAATTTAACAGAAGCTATTTTCTAAACAAAGTGCATGGTTGGCTAGGGCTTGTTTTTCTGAATCCATTCATATAAAATTTGCAAAATTTGGACGTGTGGTTTGAAAGTTATGGATTTTACAAGTTTGCACAATAACCAGATTCAAATTCCTGTTTTAAAACAAACTAGTGCCACGCGGCGTGTTTCTACTGGCCGGTACCGGTTCGCACGGATCGGCCTCTGTGAGGCGTTGGATCTAAACAGATTGCGCGGCTCAGACTGCTTCTTACCCTTTTAGTTAAGTCTAATCGCAGCCATACAATTTGCATCGCACGGCTCACAGCTGCTCGACCAAGTTCTGGCGGCGCTGGCGGTGGCAGACGGCGGCGCGCGGTCAGACGGTGGCGTTGCGGTAGCTACAGGAAGCAAAGGAGGAAACGGGGGTGCTCACCGTGCTCGCGAGGTCGAGGTGATGCTCAAGGTGGCGCTGGCTTGGAGAGGGGCGCTCAGAGATGGTGGCAATTCCTCGCCGGAGTGGGTGGCGGCGTCAGGCGGCTCTGGAGGTCGTCGAGGGCGACGCTGCAGTTCACCCCAAGGTCAGATGCGTAGTGATCTGGGGAAGGTGGGAGCATCAATAGGAGCATCAATAGGAGGGCTCGGGGCGGTCTGGCTTACCAGGAGGACTCTGCCGGAGCGATGGCAGACGGCGGTGGTGAGTCAAGGTCAACGAAGCCGAGCTTCCAGAGTGCGCGGGAGCTAGCTGAGGCTATGGGCAGACGCGCAAGGTGCTGGAGAGCATGCTCGCGTGCAGAGGGAGGCGAGAGGCGGAGGGGTGTGGCCGGAATTTCTCTGGGACGCTCGTCGGAGCAGTGGCGGAGCAGGAAGAAATCGGGGCAGCCTAGGGGCAGAGAGGGAGAGGCGAGCGAGGGGAAATGGCGAGTAGACACGGGCGGTTAAATGCGCGTAGTCACTGGAGGAATCAAGGCCGCCATCAACGCGTAATCAACGCCGGAGTTACTCGGCTGCAACGGCAGGGGCAACGGGGTCGTGGTGGAGACGATGAACAGAAGGGTGGGGCCATGCTGTCAGCGAGGAAGAGAGCTAGGGAGTGGGTCCTCTGCGTCAGTGGCTGTGTGGGTTCTTTTCCTGGTGAAAACGTTTCGCGCGTGGGGTATGCCGGGTGGGCTCTTGCTGGGCTTAGTGGGCTGGCCAGTTGGGTTTGGTCCGATTCATTTTTTTATACTGATTCCCTTTTCTTTTTCTATTTGATTTTGTGTTTTGAAATTCAATCAAACAATTCAAACAACAAATGGATTCAAACTTTTGCTAAACTTTGTATCCTTTTTAGTTCTGTTTACCAACACAATTCAAAGTCCAAAATAAAATAATACTTTTATTCTTTTAGGATCTATTTAATAATTAAATAAAATAGACCTTAGTTATTAATTCAAATAGGATTTGTTTTATTAAAATCTCCATTTTGAAATCTAAATAATACCAAAATCATTTCAGTAGGTTTTATTTGAAAATATAAAACACTTGGAAAACTTATTTAAAATAAATTAATAAGTTTTAGTGTTTATTCAAAATGGGAAAACCTTTACTTTAATAAAATTGGGTATTAATAAATCCTCATTATTTTATTTAAATAGACTTTTACTCTTTTTATCAAATAGAAATATTTTATTTTCAAAAGCCTGGCCAAGATTTAATTTGGCTCTATAAAATAGTCCTTATTTATATTTCTACCTTTTTATTTGAAAACCAAATCTTTTTATTAAAAGATCCAAAAATAGTAATTCCACTTATTTAGAATTTTCTTTATTATTTGTTTATCTTTTCAAATCCCTTTAGGATTTGTTTTATCAAAATAGGTTTGAAGGTTTCCAATTGGAATCAAAAAGTTTCTTCTCACCCTGAAAAATCAACAAAGTTTTATTTTATTTATTTATTTTTCACATAACAAGATTTGGAAAATCTTGGGATGTGACAGAGCCCCTGGTAGCAACCAAAACATCCCCACAAACAATATCCCTACATGAACTTCTACTGAACTCAACTTGGCAGAAGATGGTAATGATAGCGTTCCGGTGAATGAAGAAGTTGCGTCTAGTCCGCAAGAACCCTTCCTAGGGATGACATTTGATAGTATTGCCGATACGAGAGTTCGCTACAATGCTTATGCCATCAAGTTGGGATTTTCTATCAAATCAAATACATCTTAATGACACCCTTTCACTAACGAACTTACGAAGCAGATGTTTGTTTGCAACACGTACATGCCACTGAAGACAACTGAAGACAGAAGAAGAAAAACAAAAGAAGATGACTGTTGTGGAAGAAAATGAAGAAAGTAGCCTATTTGTATGGGGCAACTTAGTGATGAAAGTAAAAGCAATTTAGTATGATATCAAATGAACTAATACTTTTATGAAAAGCAACTTAGTAATTTAGCTATGCTAAAAATATGAGCAACTTAGTTGTATTTTAAAATGAACTTAAAATTGAACTTAGCATGGCGGTGCTTACAATAACTAGAAGATAAAATCAATTAAAACATGATGACAAAAGCAAACTAGTTGAATTTAGAACCAACTTAATCATGTTGAAGAAAAAACTCAACGGTGATGAGCAAACAACTTAATCAAATTAGTATCAAACCAAACCATTAAAAGCAACTTAGTTGAATTTAGAAAAGAACTTAACCATGTTAAAAAACAACTTAGCCATGATGAACAAACAACTTAATCAAATCGGTATCAAACTTAACCATTAGAAGCAACTTAGTTGAATTGAATCGACTTAACCATGTTAAAGAAACAACTTAATGAATTCAGTGTACAACTTAATCATGGTGCTAAAACAAAATTAGTTACTTTGGCATAAATTTATCTCCATCATATGCTATACCTGGGACAATCGTGTTCACCGGATACTAGACGACTCCCAATTGTGTCATTGGGTACTGACATCTGCAAATATAGTTCTTAGTGATCTTACTCCTTAGTGGAAAACAACTTGTCTAGCATCACCTTGGACATATTAGTCTTAAATAAAAGGAACTTTGCCTAATCTGCCTATCAACTTAATTAAATGCTCAAAGAAACTTACCTATGGTGACAGTACTATTATTGAAGGAAAAAGACAGTGAATCAACCAAACTAAACTGCCAATAACTAATCTATCTAATCAAATCAATTGAAACAGTGCAAAAAATTAAGTTACTATACTGACAAATCAACTAAAAATGGGGAAAAGAGAAGTTACAAAAGCAAAACAGCTCCTCCCTACAATTGTTGTGCAATTTAGACTAATATACTTATTGAAAATATTTAATGGTGCAAGGAACTTAACTATGTTAGCAGAAAACAAGTTAGCTATGTAACAAAAACAACTTAATCTATGTAGTGAAATTCAATTCAGTAGTAAAAGTCGTTTTTCCAAATAAACTCCCCAATTTGGATGTGCATGATGATCAGCTGTATTTTTCCACACCTAAGTTGGATTTGCATATACCATTAGTTACATATACCGGTAAATCCAATTTAATCCCTAAGTTGGATATGCATGTATGATTAGTTGTCTTTGTCCATCCCTAAGTTGGATTTTCATTTACCCTTAGTTGTATATACTGGTAAGTCGCTAAGTTTGATGTGCATGTATGATAAAGTTTGGAAAATATACTCTCACCAACAAAATTTCGTGGTTGATCGGCATCCCCTTGCCGCTTCTAGAAGGTAGCTTGAGATCGTGTCGCGATCGCCACCATGGGAAGGTGGCCACTTCACCTTGCCCAAATCATCTATGGTAGTCGTCACCGCCATAGCTAGACGCTGCTCCACCTGGCCGAAACAACTATAGCTAGACACTTCTCTACCTGGACAAAATAACCAGACGCAGAAATCAACATACAACTTTACACCACCCCTACTGCAACTAAGGGGTATAGTAATTACAACTAGAAGAAAAATCATATCTACCCAAACTTGGT
Organism: Avena sativa; assembly: GCA_916181665.1. Classification (NCBI taxonomy): domain Eukaryota; kingdom Viridiplantae; phylum Streptophyta; class Magnoliopsida; order Poales; family Poaceae; genus Avena; species Avena sativa. The sequence goes on along the minus strand of OV702295.1, from coordinate 310,638,762 downwards.
TGCAGGATTTCAACAAAAATCAACCAATAATAAATCACCATACAACTCTATATCATCCCTGCTAAAACTTATGGTCTTAGGCTAGAGTAAAAGCAATTAGATGGAAAATCATGTATCCAAACTTTGTTCCAGAGGTTTTAAAAAAAGCAACTAATGAGACACCATCAAACAATTCTACATGATATGCACTGCAACTTAGGCTAGAGTAAAAACAACCAGATAAAATCATACACCATCATACAACTCTACATGATTTCTACTGCAACTTAGGGACAGTAAATACAACTGGATGGAAAACATGCACCTAACTGAGTTGTAGGGATTTCATAGAAAGAAAGTAATCAGAAACCATCATACAACTCTACATGATCTCTTCTGAAACTTAGGGACGACAACTAGAACTGGATGGAAAACATGCACCCAATTGAATTAAAGGGATTAAAAAACTAATCAGACACCATCATCTAGTTTTGCCTGATCCCATCTACAACTCAATTGGGTAATGACTGCAACTAGACTTAACCTGCAACAAATCAGATGATGAAAAATGAGTGCATACAGTACCTACAACCCTAACAATGTACATGCATTTGAAGTGTCTATGCTTTACCCCCATTAAGCGTACTTTGCAAACAAAAATCTGATGTGGAGATAAAATCAAACTAAGCTAGAAGATAAAAACACAAACTAAATGCATACTAATAATAAAAACAACTTAGTTAGATTCGTTAAACAAGTAAATCATGTTGAACAATACAACTTAATGAAATCTAGTATGCAACTTACTAAACCGTAGGATAAAATCCAGTATACGGCCCCTTGATGCTGCATCAACTTCTCGTAAACGTAAATGGGCGCTTTGGTTCTATCTTTTGTCATTTGTTCTTACTAGACTTAAAAATCTTGTCTCCTCGAAAGCATAATTGTAATTAAAATCATTATTGCATCTTAGCCAAACAAAATTAGCATGGAAAAATAGCAAGATGCAACATAGCATGATCACAAAAGCACCTTAAGCATGTTGATAATGCAACTTAAATAGACCACTGGACAACTTATACATGTTGCTCAAATTAACAAAAACCTAGATAGATTGGAGATACCCCATCTTAAGCATTGGAGATAATCAACTTAATTAATTTCAGTACTGAACTTAAGAATGTTGAAAAGGTAACTAATTAAACCAGTGGACAAGTTATGCATGTTGCAAAGTAGGGAACACCCGGTTGGATTGTACTAGAAAATACCCCACAACTTAAATGTACAACTACCGCATAGGGATAAAACAACTTATGAGGTCGCTAGCAAACTTATCCCTATAGCTCGAGAGAAATAAACCTGCATAAATCATGGCATCGAGTAGGAAGAACTAAAACTACCATCTAAAAGACCTTGTAATCTGTCCAGTTTTTCTATTACAACCATAAGAACTAGGTAGTGGTAAGTAAAAAATTTAGGTAATAAAATGATAGGTGAAAACACTCTAATGGTTAACACACCAGATGGGATAATTTTTGGGTCATACGAAACCTCTATTAACCTTCACTTTCTTACGTAAACAACGTTATCACGAGAACATAAAAACGATGAAGTGCACCCTAGAAAAACATGGGGATCTTCAAAAGTCCACTGGTATGCCCAGGTTCTATGCAATTAGCAACTTCAAAACGTTTGCCGTTGTCCTATCAAACGAGATCTGTGCACACAAGGAGGAAGGATACATGTACATAAAAAACGAGCGGGTTATTGACACCTAAATAATTTCCACCGCATGAATCGTGTGCACCATCATGGTTTAGAGGACATCTACATCCCTACAGAGTCCAATCAGCATGAGCAGGGGTCCACTACAAACAAAAATGAGCAGGAAATATGCACCGTGACCTAAAATCCCCACACTCTTAACTACGAATTGCTTTCATCAGAACAAATCTCTAGGTATTGAGAGGTTTGAGCATAGGAAATCACCTCAGTCGTCGGGTGAAGTCACCTCCGTCGCAGCTCGTCGCAAGCAGAGCACCCCGCCGCACGCACGACTAAATCTCCTGTGCAAATCTTACCCCCGTCGCGCGCGTCTCGCTCCCAGCCGTGGAGCTCGCCACCACCTACGGCGTTCTCCTAGCCGTGGAGCTCGCCACTGCAGAGCTCTGGTTGGAAACTGCAGAGTGGCTGTGGTGAACTCGTTGTGCTGCTACCACCGCTATTGCCCTCCTACGCCCTCCGCCTGGTTCCTGCTATCGTCTCCTCCACAGATGGCTGGCCGGCCGATCGGCGACCGGTGGTGTTGGGATTCATGAGAATTGCTGCACCGGCGCGAATCTGCGCTGCTCCTGCTGACGCCAGTGGTCACCGCCTCCATGAACAGACGGACGCCCAGCCTTGGAGTGGGTGGTGGAAATCGCGAGACTCTCTTTGCCAGCGAGCAGCCGCCAACATGTTGGGTTCCTGCCGATGTTTGGGGGCTGCGGAGATGCGGCGTCAGCGAGGGAATCAGTCGTGGGGAGTGGCCACGACGGTCGGAGAGGAAGGGGTGCTCCGACGAGGGACTCCGCCGGCGAAGGTGAGCGGCAGAGAGAAAAGGGGATTGATGGAAATTCGGGTGTCGGGGGCGAGACACGGAGGCGTGTGTATTTTTTTGGAGTCCACTCCTGTCGCTTTCTTTCGCTGTCGGAAACAATAGTTGAGCGGTTCATCACGATTTATCGGACGGACGAGGATCGATGGCTCGGAAGAACAAACGAGCCACCGTGCACTTTTTAGTGTTTGAGTTTTTTTACTTATAAATATAAATAAATCTCTTTTGATATCCCTGCACCCTGACCGGCCCAGCTAGACCAGGCCAAAGAGGCCATCCACGAGACCACGTCCACAATCTCTCGTACGCTAAAAAAGACTTCATACTAATTTGTTCTTGCATGACGGTCGTCTTCTTCCCCCAAATTCTCTCTCCCTGTCTGTCAATCTCTCCTAACATTTGAATTAGACACCAAATTATGTATGAAATCGAGATAAAATTCAACTTAGAAGCCCTAGTCCACGGCTCACCCCATTCCATCAATTGGATTTTGAGCTGACCTCACCAATTAGGGATCAAGCGCAAGCATGTCCCGTCCATGATCCTCGGCCTTTACATGTCTCGATTTGATGAAAGAATCTCCAAATCACCTTGCTGTGAAGCAAACAGGAGCAGAGATGACACCCCAAGCACACAACCGCGTGCCTCCCACGCCGTCGACGAGACAAATCCATTAACACATGCAGTTGCTCCTCCTTCTATCCGGACCAGTCTATCTCCGCCAGCCAGGACCGACCGTTCGCCAACAGCAGGGGCGGAGCTAGGGGCAGTGCTACCGGTGCCGTAGCACCGGCCTATCAGCTACAATATAAGGAGCATGCATTAGATTCAAGGCTATATAAACATGAAAATCCTAGGTATTTGCACCACTAACCTAGTATTAGCACCGGACTTGAGCTGTTTCTAGCTCCGCCCCTGGCCAACAGGGCAACGCGGCAGCAGGCCTTCCATCCCGGCCAACGTCACCGGCAGTCCGACACAGTGCGTGCCTTCCATCCTGGCCGACGTCACCGACAGTGCTCTTCCACTTCACGGTGTGTGATCGTTAGGAGTTATTTGACTTTTTGATTGCACGGTGGGTAACAAACCTGAGTTGATAGGGGCAAAATTGTCCAAAAAAATGTTGGACTGGGAGAAGCACTTCGTGCTTTATTATTAGGTATAGATAAATTCTTTCCACCTGCAAAGACTATGCAACTAAGATCTAATATTACTGGTTTTAGACAGAAAGAGCGTGAGCCACTAGCGCTTGCATGGGAGAGAATGAAAGAATGCATGAGAAACTGTCCCAGCCATGGGATGGAAGATGGGTTAATTCTCCATTTATTTTATAATGCTCCTAACCCTGTGTCTAAGTCTATGCTTGATACTGCAGCTAGAAGAACATTTATGGGTAAACAAATTACCAAAGAAAAGTAGCCGCTAGACAATATGAAAGACAACCATGAGCAATGTCATGTGGAAAGATCAAACACAAAGAAGGTGAACTCTGTCACACCTCAAGAAAATGAAGAGCTAAATGCTAAGTTAGATGAGCTCATATTAGCCGTCAAAGGTAATGAAACTCAGGTAAGAGCTATCCCAGAATAAAATATTAAAGAAATAGACTTCATAGCTTGTAATGATTATAACCCTGCTTGGAAGAAGAATTATAATCCAAATTTTTAGAAACACTATTCTAGTCCTGCATGTAACTCTAATAATAATTTAGTATCAAGTAATGGTAGTCTCCAAGAAACTCTTAAGTCTTTTATGGAATCACAAAATGAGAAAAATAATATCATAGTTAAAATAACGGAGAACCATGATGCTATGCTTGGTAAATTATTTAACCAAGCTATAAGTTTGAGGAATGATTTGGAGGCCCTCCAGAAAAGAACAAGGATTCTTGAGGCACAGCTAGGTAAGATAACCGATAGTCAAACTCTCATTCTAGCTAAATTTGCAGGTAAAGCTGAGCCTAGTCCGGTTGAAGACCTCAAGATAATAAGAATCCAAAGTGAGGAACCTGAAGAACTTGATTATAGTAATGCTCCTTCACCAAATTACACTATTGAAGATCTTGTGAAAAGGATCAATATCAAGATTCTGGTAAGTGAAGGAAATGAGGAAGCCATGTATCAACACTTCATGAATCAGGTAGCTATAAAGGTATATGAGCTTGAGGAGGAGTATAAGAAAATTGCTGAAAAATTACCCGTTAAGTTTGATGATATATTTGAGCCTACTATTAAGATTAAAATTGGGACTAATAAAATAGCTGCACTTTGTGATTTAGGTGCAAGTGTTTCAACAATTCTAAAGAGTCTTTTTAATAAGTTAAATCTTAGCTCTTTTGAAATCACCGAGTTAAAAGTACATCTAGCAGATTCTACCTACAAACAAGAAGTATAAATTAAATAAAATGCTTAGTATACATTAAAGGTTTTCCTGCTCTTATTGATTTTGTTATTGTTGACATGCCTAAAGATGCTACTGCTCCTATCATATTAGGTCGTCCATTCTTAAGAACTATTAAGGCTTTGATTAATCTGCATGAAGGGAACGTGATGCTTCAATTGCCTTCATGGGATCCTTTTGTTATTCATTTTCCCAGGAAGAAGAAAGCCAAGCATGATGAGAAGGAGGCCATCACTTTAAAGGCAAACTATTTTGGAGTGGGTGTTCCACTCATTTGGCCTAAGTGAGCAACATTAAGGTCAAGATATTGACCATAAAAGAGCGCTGCATGGGAGGCAACCCATGTAAAATAAAGGTTTGAGTAAAGTACTTAAGTTTTATTTTAAGTTTCATGTTGAATAAGAGTGCTAGGAAACTCCATTTGAGAAGGAGAGATTCAGTGGTACTAAAATTCCTGTTTTATACATGCTAATGTTGGTTGATAATTTAGTCTGTCATTTTTCTGTCAAAACATGGTGTTTCGCTAAGTTTCAGTTTAAAAAGTAATTCTCAAAGAAATAGAATTTTTTTTGATGACTACAGTACCTTTAATGACTAACTATACGGCAGGAATTAAAATTCTAGCCGTATAGTTTCGGTTGTATAGTTATTTGAGCCATTGACAAATTTTCTTCTCAGGATACAGAAGGTTTAATGACCAACTATACAACGGGACTATTTTGGTCCGGCCGTATAGTTGCGCCCGTATAGATACAACCGCTAGGAAAGAAACCCTAATTTTTGTCGTCAGACCAACTATATGGCGGGAACAAAATGTTCCGGATGTATAGTTGCGACTGTATAGTTGCGTCCGACCACTTAAACGCACGTGAAGGTACCCAAAAAACCAAAACTTCAATCCTTTTTCTCTCTTCTACCTCCAAACTCTCTCAAAACCTCAAGGGATCTTCATCTCCACTCAATTTTGTTTGATTTCCTTGCACACAAGTGATCTACGGTATGTTTCTCCTCTGATCCTCCAATTAATTTTTGCAAATTAATCTATGATCTATTGTCATTATCAATCTAGGGTGAGACTTATTTAGAACCAATTGCCATGTTTCTCTTGCCTATATTATTATGTTGAGGAGATTCTTTAGTGTGCTATGATGAGGAATATGTTATGCTCATTATTGTTGGATCAAAAATCTTTCTTATTTATTTTTAGAAGATGAACACAAGGATCCAAACGCGTGCTCGTGCCCTGTGAGTTCTTCACAGGCTGCCGCTACCGCTGCAGCTCGGGACCGCATGGGGATACGGTTCAGGAATAAGCTCCAACGTGATCGCTTCAACAAGATCAAGAACCGAGAAGTGAAGGCAACCAATGTTGGAGATATGCCCAAGAGGCAATAATAAAAGTAGTTATTATTATATCTTTGTGTTTAGGATAAATGTTTACATTCATGTTATAATTGTATTAACCAGAAACGTTAATACTTGTGTGATTTGTAAACTTGTTAGAGACCTTAGTAAAGCCTCTTTGTAATACTAGCATGTTGGTTAATAGAAGATCATGGTTTCCTGATCATGGACAGTGAGATGTTATTAACAATAAGATCATATCATTAGGAGAATGGTGTGATGGACATACTCCTATAGTTAAGCGTAGCATAAAGATCAAGTCATTTCAATAGTTCGTTTGCTATAAGCTTTTAGATACATAGTAACCTAAATCCTTCGACCATGAGATCATGTTAATCACCATCACCGGATGGATGCTTTGATGACATCAAACACCACTTTGCAACTAGGTGGTTATAAAGGTGACATTGAGCGTTCAGAAAGTATGTGTTGAGGCACATGGATCAAGAGTGGAATTTGTCCATCCATATGACGGATAGATATACTCTAGGCCCTCTTAGTGGAATGTCATCCAATTAGCTTGCAAGCATGTGATTGGCTCACAAGGGATCACATATCACAGGAATGAGTAAAGAGTACTTATAAGTAACGAGGTTGAACTAGGTATGCAGAGATGGCGACGATCAAACCACGGATAAGTAAAGTATCGCGAGACAAAGGGAAATTGGTATCGTATGTAAATGGTTCATTTGATCACGAAGTAATCGTAGAAATATGTGGGAGCCATATGAACTTCCAGATTCCTCTATTGGTTATTGACCAAAGAAGAGTCTCGATCATGTCTTCATAATTCACGAACCGTACGGTGACACACTTAAGGATTCGATGTTGTTTAGTAGATATGGAAAGTGAGTAAAGAGACCGAATGTTTTTCGAAGTCTCAGATGGGATCCAGGATATCATGAGGAGATCCAGAATGGTCCAGGTAATAATATTCATATAAGGAAAGTCCAATTCCGGAGTTCGAGAATGGTTTCGGTGTTTTCACTGGAATGTTCTTTAAGGGTCTAGAAGGTCCACCAATCCGTAAGGGGAAGGGTACATGGACGTGTGATGACAATGTGGAATGGTTGCATCATGTCCCAAGTCACTTGGCTAGGAAATTGGAAGAGAGATATCAAACTCTAGCTTGAAAGTCAAACACTAGTTTGAAAAAGTCAAACGCCAACATTGATTGCCTAGTGGAGGGAGGGAAGGAATCCTACCTAAGGGAGGATTCATCCCTCTCCTTGCCGGCGGCCACACAAGGTGGAGTTGGGGAGGATTCCCACCCCCTTGCCGCCTACCCACCTATAAAAGGAGGGGTAGGGCGCTCCTACCCCTCATAACAAACCCTAGCAAGGCACCACCACCTCTCAAGTCGCCGCTACCTAGGGAGCTCCTCCCAAGTCGCCGAGTAGGGCAATGCCCTAGCCCTAGCCGCGGCCACCACCCCCTTGGCCCTTTAAACCCTAGATCGCCAAGGACCCTCTTCTTCTCCACCATACCTGCTCTGACTTAGGAGAAGACCTGCGGGATTTCTCCTCTAAACTCCGACACCATGTCGTTGTGCTGCCGGAATCACGAGGAGAGATCTACAACCTCCACTGCCTGCTGAAATGAGGGAGAGGAAGGTCTTCATCGAGTACCGTATGTGTGAACAACTGGGGGAGCGCTGCCAGAACGCGGCGCTGGAAGGATCGTCTACGCGATCTTGAGATCGGCAAGTGAATGACTACATCACCCACGAGAATCCGCTCTCGTTAACCGCTTTGGAATCTTCAAAGGTGAGTACTCTATCGACTCGTTGCTACAATCTAGTAGATAGATCTTGGCTTGTATTTGTTCATGCGGTAGAATTTTTTGTTTTCCATGCTACGAACCCCTACAACCAAGTGGGATTATCCCGTTATATTGAACCAACTCAGTATTTCTGATGACTTTAATTTACTTTGCAATAGGATTGGCCTGCAAAACTTTGTATTCCATGATGTGCCTATTTATCGCCGGTTAACTCTAGAATTTTTAAGTTCTTTGACAAGCATCGTTAAAACATGGCATGGAGAGGACACGATTTCCTTCCGACTTATGAACAACAATTACACATTAACACTTGATGAATGGTGCAATTGTCTTAGTTTACCAAACAATAATGTTAATGCTTTACGCACATCTTTTGTCGACATGCATCCCTCCTCAGATCATTATTATAATGGAATGAGTTTCACTTCTAGAGTCAATAAGGGGAAGAATATTCATCATCCTGCTATTCGCTATTTGTTCTATGTTATTGCTAACACCTTGCAGGCACGAAATGAGTTTACAAGACTCAATGAGGAGGACATCATAGTCCTCGCAAAAGTTGCTTTCAATAACATCGACTTGTCACTCAATTTGGGCGCAATTCTTGTGTGCTACCTGGAGCACTAGTCCTCCCAAAGCCAAGGACCAATTACAGGTGGAGGCATCATCACCGTGCTTTCCATTGCCCTAGGCATCGACCTAAGTGAGTTGCAACCAGTGTTAGGTGAGCGACGTTTTGGTTTCTCTACTTTGAAAGCTTGTGGAATGCTCACTCTGAGAGGTGGTGGGTTTTACTTGCATATTGCAGGAGCTGGGCGTCTCTACCCTGCTCCTTTTCCTAATGGTATCTTATCTATTGAGGAGGGACGTTTGCTATATGATGTCCAGGTTGAACAACATCAACCCGAGGAGGAGATTCCTGATGAGGATGATGACCAAGAAGAGGAGCAAGAAGTTCCTTATCAAGAGGAGCTGCCACCAAAACCGTTCGCTACATATCAAGACTTCCAAGAACTTGGAGGGACTATGGAGGGGATGCATAATCTCGCCCTGAACCTCCGAGAAACCACAAGTAACCTATCAACTCAATTTTGCGGACTGGAGTTACAGCTTTTTCCCGTCACCTCAGTGATTTGAAGGGCTTGCAAAAGCCTAAGCTTGGGGAAGCTTTCTATTTATTTTTATTTGGTGTTCATTTGCTTTATTTTATTTCGAGGTTATGCTTTTTATTTGAGTTTATAATCACTCGTGTTGGTTTCCCCAACACTTTATCTTTAGTTATTTTGTTTTCGAGATTTTCAAGGTGAGCTTTGCCGCAGGGGTGTGTTGTGATTTGATATGACAATAATTGTGATTATATATGATGTATGCAATGATCCTTATTGTAAGTTGGCAACTGGCAGGAGCCTTATGGTTGTCTTTAATTTCGTTAAGACCTGCGTGTCTATTATTCAAAGTAGTTGTAATAGTTGATGCTGGTGGATGATAACCATTGAGTGGTGCCATTGACCTTGACGCCACGCCGGTGATGATGGAGATCATGTTTGTGCTTGAAGATGGAGATCAGAAGCACAAGAAGAAAGGACATATCATATCACATATTATGAATTGCATGTGATGTTAATCGTTTTATGCATCTTGTATTGCTTAGATCGCGAAGGTAGCATTATAAGACGATCCCTGTCACAAAATATCAAGTAATAAAGTGTTGGTCCTTAGTTAGCACTGTTGGCAAGACTTGTTGTTTTGAAGCGCCTCGTGATGATTAGGTGTATTAGATTCTGCGTGTGCATACAACGAGAGCAGGCCAGATTTTCTCATGCGGAAACTAAGGTTAATCTTGACGAGCCTAGCATGTATAGACATGGTCTTGAAACACCAATCACCAAAAGGTAAAGCATGAGTCATATATTAGATATGATGAACATGTTGATTGTTCGCCTTTGAAACTACATCATCTCTCGTGATGATCGGACTTGATGTAGTGGATTTGGTTCGTGTGATCACTAAAACAATGTGAAGGATATTGTTTTGAGTGGGAGTTCACCTAGATTAATTTAAGTATTAATTAGAACTCAATTTGTCATAAACTTAGTCTAAACTATTGCAAATATGTTGTAGATCATGGCGGCCCTTACCATCAATTTTAATGCGTTCCTAGAGAAAGAAAATTTGAAAAACAATGGAAGCAACTTTGCGGATTGGTTCCGCAATTTGAGGATTGTCCTCAATGCTGGTCAGTTGACCTATGTGCCAGATGCACCGCCGGGTGACCCACTTGCGGATGATGCTACCGATGAGGTAAAGAATGTTTTCCTCTCTCGGAAGAATTAGTACTCCACAGTTCAATGTGCTATCTTGTATGGTTTGGAATCAGAGCTTCAAAAGAGGTTTAAGAACTTTGACCCACATGATTGTAACATCTCAAAAATATTAATGAGGATATCAATTTCTAATCAACCAAAATTAGGGTTAACAAAAGCTTTTATTAATAAACAATATTTTTAATGCATGTGTGTATGAATGTTTGTAATGCCATGTTTGATTGTTGTAAATGATGAGAAATGGTTTAAAGATCAAAACCATATCATATAGGTCATTTCCAAACCAGATCACAACAAAAGAAAATTAAAATATGAAGCATATGACCTAATGGTCATTTTTGCAAAAGTTAGAAATTAGCACACTTTGAGCATCTCTAGCAAGTGATCTCAAACAGAAACAATTCCATTTCTTTTCTCCCCTTGCTAGACCAAGTAACACTAAACACAATAGAACTTTACAATCTTGCAGAAACATTTCCAAATCCATTTGAGAGGCAATTCAAAATTGAATCTATCTTATGCATTAAGATAGTCATTTTTGGAAAACCACTAAAACCTCCGCCACTTAACAAACCCTTGCACCCACAGACTACCAAGATTAGTACCAGCACACCCACCAAAAATCACTTGAAAATATGAAAGTTTAGTTCTTGTGGCAATTTGATCAAACACCTGGTGATCACAGTACAACCTCAACAACTATATACTGTTTTGATCAATCCTTTGATCATATTTGTGACCTCACCGAGCTCCCACGACATGCCCTTAACTCACCTAGTACCAACCCGTGCAATGGAGCTCCTATCACCCACCGTTTGACCAGTGGAAAATGGTACCCGAGCTCACCTTGCCACCCCGATGCGGACACGCTGCCACAGACCACGCCGCCCTCGCCCATGATGTCTAGGAGGTAGCCCTGACCTCACTGCCCTTGCCTGTGCACACCTCGACCAACGACCGCCCGCGGAGACGCCAGCACAATCGTGCCCATTTAACACCAGACCATGCCGGTCGCCACGCCAGAGCACCTAGCAATCTCGGTTGCACACGTCGCACCTCGCTCCCTCCTTGCGCCAATAAGTTCGTCGTGACTCCAGCGACCGCCCAGACATGATCGTTTGACCCCGCGCTCACCGTGACCACCGTACGCCGTGAAGAATGCCGACATTACTGCCGCAAAACACAGAAGTTCTAGAATGATGGAGACCGCGCCTCGCCGTGCCATTGTGCGCATGACAACCGCCCTGAAGCACTGCGTCGACCTACACCCTTGGTCATGCTGATAGCACACTGTAACTACGTCGCAGATGAGCCCGAGCCATGCCGTCGTGCCCCCTTCGCTGCAGTATAAATAGAGCCCACCCCAGCCTCAAAAAGCACACCATTCCACTCCCCTATCACCCAGCAACCTCTCTGACCCGTCCTTGGAGCAAGGCGAGCACCACCTCGCCGGAATTTTACCGGAGCCCGCCGCTATACGGGAGAAGAGGAGCCGACACTAGGAGCCGCCCCAGGAGCTGCCGCGACCACCAGTCGAACCGCCATCATCGACTTGTTCGTTTGCCCACCTCGCCGGACCTAGCTGGAGCCATGATAAGCCCCCGCCGACCCCCGTCGTAGTGCTAGGGTTCTGTCTCGCGTGCCCCGTGCGACGGAGACGACGACGCCCAGCCGTCGATCATGCTCTAATCGTGCGACTTAGATTGTAAGTTACCGCTTCGTGTTTGGTTAGCCGCTGACGAGTGGGACTAACCCCGGTGCACCCCGCCGCGCGTGCGTCACGTATTTGGGCCAGCCCATTAGCATTCCCGCGCGTAGACCACAGATTCAAACTTAGGTTTTGTTTTTATTTGAAAATCCCATACTGTAGGTAACTTTGAAAATCAATTCAGGAAGATTCACTGAACCAAATTGAATGAATCCAATTTTGTTAGAAATTAGATGAAAACCTCTAAACACTCCCGTTGGAAACTGTTTGAAATTATAGATCACCCTCAGTCAGTAAAAATAACAAGACAATAGCTTTTATCACTTCAAACATTTTTATAAAATCAACCATAAGTGATTTTGAGTTGATTCCATGTCAACACCCAAATTTTTAATCCCAGATGCCTGTTATGCCATACATCGCAATCCTAGGATTACCATTTTTGCGAGACATAACATAATTGGATACCATAGTACATCATCCATTACAAACCGTACATAAGTTCTTACACAAATAGGGATCTCATGATCCAGTTCTTAATACAACATCAAGCAGTGGAATACGTAATAATAACGGTAGCGTGGGCGAAGCTCCATCTTCGGGGTCACAGGCAATGCTGACGATGGGAGATGATCCTAGTTGTCGTAACCTTCCTGGGGTCCATCCTCCAGGTACTCCTCTTCATAGTCTGGCCATGGGAATAGCCAGGGACAAAGCCATGGGTACTCTTTAAGTACTCACAAACTAATACTAACAAGTGAAAGGGTTTTTTGATAATAGGACACTGGGCTCTAGGGTTATTTTGCAAAAGCCAGATTTATCTCTACTAAGTTTAGGAGCAACGAATGATAGTTGAAGTTTTATAACACCTAAATGGGAACCTGTATCTCATATCACAACCCTGTTGTGGTCAAGTCAAAGTCTCAATTCATTTCACAAGTTATTTTGAAAAGTCTGACGGGGGAACAGTATGGCCACTCCAACTGTCCATAACCGCGGATGCGGCTATTCGAATAGTTTGACACTCTGCAGAGATTGTACACTTTCACCACAACATTCGATACATCCGTCAGGAACAAATCCCAAATTCACCATACTCAGTATGCGGATAATCAATCCTAACCTTTCAATTACACGCCCTAGTATAAGCACCTCTCCTGTGAGTTTGGCCTCTCAACCATGACCAACTGTCATCTTGGGTACTGCACAGGTGGACAATCTTCACAAGGTAGCCTCAGCTCAGACCTTGGCCGTGAGGGAACTAATACTAAGTTATATAAGTTTCCAGTCAAGCCCCACCCAATCTTCGGGTATTGTGGTTGTACGATAAAATTGGAATGGTATCGCATCCAGACAACCATCAGTTTTATAAAGGGCTAAGGCTCATGCCTCAACATTTTCATCACCAAAATCATCAGGTGTTCAGAAACACATGTCCAAAACATTTCAATAGAATGATCCATCATTCCAAGGTTTTCATAACCATTTTCCACCAAGTATTCCCATCTAAAGTTGATCAAGTTTTATGCTTAGCACTAGCATCTACAGGTGGGAGTAAGCACTAATGAGGGGTGGTAAACTAGTGGAGTTTTAACTAAGTTCAATCTCATGCCTTAGGATGACATCAAGATTATCTAGCTTAGGCCAAATTTTATGCTCTTTATGCAACCTTCACATATCTTTCTAGTATCTACCATTCACTTAGGTAAATCTAGGTAAGAGCTTTGATAAAGAAATAAAGTAAGAAGCTTGCAAGTAAAACTAGGATTGGTTTATCAAGTGGATATGATCATATATGCTTAAGGCATATAGTTGGCATGGTAAAAAATAGTGGTTTGTTGCATCAGTGGAGTATCTTGCAAGTGTTAGCTTGCACATTCACTAGTAGTATTAGGTTTGCATTGGTCAACTTGATTAGTAAAGCTTGCAAGTATTGGCTTGCACAATATCAGTATAAGCTTGCTAAATTGCAAGTGTTAGCTTGCATAGGTATAGTATCAGCTTGAATTGGTACACTTGGTTAGTAAAGCTTGCCTTGTGCAGAGCAGTGGTTGAAGTTCTCCTCGGCTTCTTCTTCGTAGAATCCTCCTTCCTCCTCGTATCCTTGGTCGGTACTAGCGTCTATGAATAAATACGAGGTACACAATCACCAAACAATACTTAACTACTTGCAATCATCACACAAAAGGGTCCTATAGATGATCTAGCATCATCACTAACATTACAAGATTAAAGCTTGGTTTAATTCCTTTTATTTTTAGAAAAGTAATTTCTACTCATTGAAAAACTACTTAAGATTTAATATTCTCCAAACCAAACATGGGATAATGTTGACACATGTCATCACCACATATTTTAGTCCATGGGAATATGATTTAAAGTGGTGTCACAATTTAATAAGGTTTTACCCTTTTATTTTAAGTAAATAAAGTGACTAGAACATTATTTCTGCAAGTAAACCTATATATTTTTATATATTCTGAAAGGTATGGTTAAATGTGATTTTTGAGAGTTGGAATCAACTCAAAAGCAATTATGGTTTAAATTTTAAAAATGTTTGAATGCAGAAAAGCTTCTGCCTTGTTATTTTTACCATGGGTGATCTATAGATCCAAATGACTTGAATCCAACGGGCTTGGATTCAGCATTCCCAGACCTTTCTAACAAAATTAGTTTCAATATATTTGGTGTACTGAATCGATCTGGGTTGATTTTTGAAATTGGGCATAGAAGTGTGTTTGAAATAAAATGGAAAAAGTTTAATTCAAATAGTTGGGCTGCGCGGGAAAAATTAACGGGCCGGCCTGCTAAGCGTAGTGCTTCCGTGGGCTGTTTAAGTGACTGTCCCCACTCGTCAGTGAGACAGGGGGTGCGAAGCGGTATGGGGCGATGTGGGGCGTTCGATCTGGTTCTAATCCAACGGCTGGGAGTCATCGTCGACGTTGGGCAACGCCGGCGAGACAGAAAGCTAGCATGGCCAGTGGGGGTTGCTGGGGGCTCACCGGGGTGCAGGTGAGTGTCGGCGAGGCGGGCGAACGACGAAGTCGACGAGGGCGAATCTCTTGGTACCGGTGGCTCCTCCTGGGGCGGCTCCAATCGCTGGCTCCCTTCTTCTCCAGAGGCGGCGGGCTCCGGTGAAATTCCGGCAAAGTGCTGCTCGCCTTGCTCCGGGAACGGTGTGGCACGATCAGTGAGGAGAGGGGAGTAGAATGGTGTGCTCAATTCGGCTGGGGGTGGCCTCTATTTATAGTCGAGCGAGGGGACCGACGGGGCACACGGTGAGCTCATCGGGGGCGATGGTACAGACGGCTATTGGCATGGGCGAAGGTAGGGGACGGTGCGGTGTTCCCTGGCGATGCTCAACGATTATGGTGGCGAGACGTGGGGCGGTGCGGGTTGGTCTGGAACACGCGACGCTCTGCGCGGCAGAGGCGGCGTCTTCGACGGCGAGCGGTGGCTGTGGGGCATGGGGCGGTGAACAAGGATGTCTGGCGGTCTCCTGGGTCGGTGGCGATCGTGTATGCACGTGTCGAGGGCGGCGCGCGGTCTGTGGCTTCGGTCGAGGGTGGCGCTCTGGCGCACGCTCGACACGGTTGGCAGAGGCACGGGCGCGGCGTTCCTGGGTGCTCTGGTCGGTGTCTTCGAGGCAGGGCTGGTCGAGAGGGGGCGGTGAGGCATGGGTGATCTCCCAGACAAGGTTGGCATAGCTAGTTTCTTTCCTAGCTTGTTGTCTACACTAGGGTGGCAAGGATGCACTCGGCTGTTCACCATTGATGATATTGGCAAGCTCACAGTGGTGCTAGTGCTTGGTTAATCTTGCTAGATGATCTACTGAGATGGTTGTGAGCTAGATAGGGAACCAGTTAGGCTCAAAACACTGCACACTATAGTTTTTTTGATTTTGTTTGATTTGTGTCTGCCAAGTGTTTGATGAAATGGCCGCATGAATTAAAATCTTGAATTTTGAAAAGATTTTTGGTGGGTGTGCTAGATTGGTGCTGGTGAGTCTGCAGATGCTTGGGTTTTGAAAGTTGAGCTTGTTTGAGTGGTTTTTGAAAAAGTGGGATCTTCCCATATGATAAAGATTCAATTTTGAATTGTCATTTGAACTATGCATTTGAAAGTTTTTGGATGATCACAAAGTGGGCCTTGATACTTTGTTATGAGTACAATCAAGGGGTGCAAAGATCCAGAAAAGTTTATGTTAGGTTCTGAAAGTTTGAGACAACCAAAGTAGGCATGGGAGTTAAATTGGTCAAAATGACCATTCCTTTATTTTATTTGTTTTGCTTTATTTGTCTTTAGGAAAAGTGTGGGAAAAGTTTAGATGATGTTTATTTCACCTAAGAAACATTTTAAAAGCAAATAAACACACAAACAAGGTGGTTCAAAAGAATTTCAAATTAAATGCATACACCTATGCATGCTTTCATAATTTTATTTAGAAAAGTTTTTGTTAACCCTAATTTTGATGATTAGAGTTTGATGATTTAAGTTTAGTATTTTTGGGATGTTACAAACCTTCCCCCCTTAAACAAAATCTCGTCCCGAGATTTGAAAAAGGACGAAAAGATTACCTAGGATTTGAAGAGATCGGTAAACTCCGTCCTGATGTGATCTTCGCGCTCCTAGGTAGCTTCCTCTTCTGTGTGGTTGCTCCACTGAATCTTGAGAAACTTGATGCTTCGGGTTCGGGTAGTTCGAAAAGCTTCTTTCAAAATATGGATGGGTACTTCGGGATAGGTCAGGTCATCGTTGATCTCTATGGTCCGATGATCGATATTTTTGAACACTTCGGTCTTCTCTGGGACTTCAAGACACTTGCGAAGTAACGAGATATGGAACACATTGTGCACGGCTAACATCTGTTCGGGTAATTCCAATTGATATGATACTTCTCCTCAACGGTTCAGAATCTTGAAAGGTCCGATATATCTAGGGGCTAACTTTCCCTTGAGTTGGAAACGCTGCATTCCCTTCAATGGCGACACTTTCAGATAAACAAAATCTCCTAGGTTGAAGGCGAGGTCTCGACGTCTCTTGTCGGCGTAACTCTTTTGTCTGGATTGGGATGTCTTGAGGTGATCACGAATCTTGTGAACCTTCTCTTCTGCTTCTCGTAGGATGTCAGGTCCGAAAATCTGACTCTCTCCTACTTCCGACCAGTTCAAAGGGGTGCAACACTTCCTTCCGTACATGAATTCAAATGGGGCCATTTGCAAACTAGCCTGATAAGTATTGTTGTATGAAAATTCTGCAAACGGCAGACAGTCTTCCCACTTGGATCCATATTCTAGCACACATGCTCTCAGCATATCTTTGAGTATTTGATTTACTCGCTCCGCTTGTCCATCCGTCTGAGGGTGATAAGCGGTACTGAAATCTAAGCGGGTTCCTAAACCTTCTTGGACTTTCTTCCAGAATCTCGAGGTAAACTGAGTTCCTCGATCCGATACGATGTTCTTGGGGACTCCATGCAAACTAACGATTCTAGCGATGTACAACTCTGCTAGTTTCGAACTCTGATATGTGGTCTTGACGGGTAAGAAATGGGCGACTTTGGACAATCTGTCCACTATGACCCAAATAGAGTCATTTCCCCTACTAGAAGTAGGCATTCATGCGATAAAGTCCATTCCAACATAATCCCATTTCTATTACGGAATCTGTAATGGTTGCAACAATCCAGCGGGTCTTTGATGTCCTGCCTTGACTCGCTGACATATATCACACTTGGCAATATAGCTTCCGATTTCTCTCTTCATCTTATGCCACCAAAATTGCTCTTTCAAATCTTGATACATCTTAGTTCCTCCGGGATGGATAGAATAAAGAGTATCATGAGCCTCCTTCAAAATCACTTCTTTCAACTCAGAATCTGCTGGTACACAAAGGCGTCCTTTGTACCAAAAAACTCCTTCTTCGTCCTCGGTGAATCCAGGTACTTTGCCTATACCGATACGACGCTTGATTCCGTCAATACTAGCATTTCCCTTCTGCGCGTCTTTAATCTGACTGATCAAAGTGGGCTGGAGTTCTATGCTAGCCAAAAATCCTTCACTCACTAATTCTATTCGAAAATCTTCCATCTCTTTGTGCAAGCTTGGTTGCTCCTTCAAGATCATGGAGTTCAAGCGGCACGGAAATCTGCTAAGGGCATCGGCTACCACGTTGGCTTTACCAGGGTGATAGTGAATGTCCAGGTCGTAATCCTTGATTAGCTCAATCCATCTTCTCTGCCTCATACTCAGCTCCTTCTGAGTGAATATATACTTTAGGCTCTTGTGATCCGTATAGATCTCACAACGGTTTCCCATCAGGTAATGTCTCCATGTTTTCAGGGCTAGAACTACGGCTGCGAGTTCGAGGTCATGGGTCGGGTAGTTTTGCTCATGTTGCTTCAGTTATCGATATAGATAAGATATAACTTTGCCTTCTTGCATTAGCACACATACGAGACCGATCTTGGATGCATCACAATACACATCGAAGGGCTTCGTGATATCTGGCATGATCAAGATTGGGGCTAAAATCAATCTCCTCTTGAGTTCTTGAAATGCACGAACTTGGGTTTGAGTGGTTGGGGCTTGCCAATCTTCTACATCTTTCACTTTGGCAGGGTCAACGGCAATTCCTCCGGCTGATACAATGTGACCGAGGAATCCTACCTCCTGTAACCAGAATTCACATTTGCTAAACTTTGCATACAACTGATGCTCTCTAAGGGTTCCAAGAATGGTCCTTAGGTGTAGCTCATGTTCTTCTTCTGATTTGGAATAAATCAGAATGTCATCGATGAAAACAATGACAAACTTATCCAGGAAGTCCATAAAAATCTTATTCATGAGATTCATGAAATAAGCGGGGGCATTGGTTAGTCCGAAAGACATGACTGTATACTCATACAATCCATATCTGGTGGTCAAGGCAGTCTTTGGAATATCCTATGCACGAATTTTGAGTTGATGATAGCCAGTTCTAAGATCAATCTTAGAAAACACTTTGGCACCGGTCAACTGATCAAACAAATCTTCTATCTTGGGCAAGGGGTACTTGTTCTTGATGGTGACATCATTCAATTCCCGATAATCCGTACACAAACGGTTACCTCCATCCTTCTTGTCCACTAACAAGACAGGTGATCTCCAAGGTGACGCACTGGGTTGAATCAATCCAATTTCCAGCATGGAATCCAGTTGCTTCTTCAGTTCTGCGAGCTCTGACGGGTTCATACTATAGGGTCTCTGGGCTATGGGTCCAGTTCCGGGAATTAGTTCGATGATAAACTCGATATCCCGATCTGGGGGCATACCGGGCAAAACATCTGGAAACACATCGGGGTATTCACAGACTATCCAAACTTGGTCAATGGTAGGTTGGGCTATACTCTTGTTGCATTTGAATTTGCGAGGTAAGGTTTCAGATATATGCTCGACTGATATTCCGGCGGTACTGGTCATGGTTATGGCTTTCTTGGCACAGTCAATCAATCCTTATCCAATCCATTCCTAGTACTACTTCCAAACCTTTAGTTCCGAGTACTATTAGATTTGCATAAAAATCTATGCCATGGATTCGGATAGGGACGGCTTTGCAAATTTGCCTAGCCTTGGTGGTTGATCCGGGAATTTGAACAATCATAACATGCTTCAGTTTGGTTGGTTGACTTTTACTAGTGCATGCAAATTCTTCGGTGACAAATGAATGTGATGCACCAGAATCAAACAACACTCTTGAAAGTACTGAATTAACCGAAAACATACCCAGCACGACGTCTGGCGCTTCCTGAGCTTCTTCAGCATGCATGAGAAAAAGACGGCCGTTGCGGTTGAGCGAATTCCATGGGGCAAATCTCCTTCCTGGCTGAACACGACGCTGTTGCTGAGCTGGGACATTGGCATTGGGTGCTGCGGCAATCTTCTTGTTGGGGCACTCGTTGGAATAGTGGCCTTTATTTCCACAGTCATAACAAGTCACTTGCGACTTGTCCTTTGCTGCTACAGGCACAGCATTGCTTCCAGTCCTAGGGGTAGTGTTGGTGTTGGCGGTAGCATTGTTGTTGTTGAACTTGGGTGGGGCACGATTGAAATTGCTAGCGTTACCGGGGTTGTTGTGATTTCCTCCGGGCCTAGGGTTTCCACGGTTGGGATAGGTCGGACGGTTCATCGGGGGTCTGTTGGTTCTCGGGGAAAATCCTGGAGATGGGTTGGGGCGATACTTTGGGGTCTGATGGGTTCCTGGTTGATGCATCATGCGACGCTTGCGGTTCTCATTGGCTTGGTTGATCTTTCCTTCCATCTGGATAGCTGAGTCGAAAAGGGCTTCAATATCCGCAAAGGGGATATTGACTAACATAGTCTGCATCTCATCATGCAGAACATTCAGGAATCTTTCTTTCTTCTTGGCTTTGGTGTCGATCTCATCCGGGGCATACCTAGCTAATGACAGAAATTTGTCACGGTATTCCACTACAGTCATCCTTCCTTGCTTCAGCTCTCTGAACTCGTCTCTCATTCTCTTGATCAAACCTGGTGGCACATGGGTTCTGCTAAACTTGACCTTGAATTCCTCCCAGGTCATCATCTAGCCTCCGGTCATTGCGCAAACACTATTCCACCATGCCCTGGCATCTCCGGCTAGATAGTGGGTGGCGAACAGAACTTTCTCGTTGGCTTCCACTCCGGCGACTTCTAGGTTATTTTCCATGGTTTGCAGCCAATCATCGGCGTCTAGGGGTTCTTCTGACTTAGTGAAAATAGGTGGGTTGGTATTCTGGAAATTCTTGAGCTTAGATCCATGGTTGTCCTGATTTCCGTGGCCTTGGTTGTTGTGGGTAAGCTGGGCTATCTGTTGCAGTGTGGCTAGGTTGGCTTGACGTTCCGCTCTTTCAGCTTCGTGGTCAGAAGTCAACATTTGCAGAATCTACAACATCGGGTCCGGGGATGAACCACTTCCTCCACGTGGCATCTGAAGATTGAGATATATCATGAGAAAAGAGGGAAATTTCTAAAGTTTTGGGTCTTTGAATTTTTTTTAAAGTTTGACTCAGATTTTTTTAGCAACTTGCCTTTTCATTCATTCATTCATAGCACACGGTACAACACACACCACAACAAAGAAAAGCAGATGGTTTTAAGAACCATTCAGGAAACTACGATACAGTGGGACCGAATACTACTCACTACGCTAGTGCTCAAGTGCTACTACTCCTCAGAATTGGTGGCTTCACCGTCCTCATCATCATCGATGAAGGCGAAATCATCTTCATCGGTGAAGAAGTCCATAGCCTGATCCTCTAGGAAATCATCGTCATCGCTGAGATAGGAGTAGGGGTCTCCATGAAGATCCTCTCCGGCATTATCCCTTTCCTCCAACTGCATGTCTCTCTCGTGGACGGTCTCCTCCAAAGATGAGATGCGGTGGCAAAGACAGGAAATGATGCGCTCCTTCTTGTCGAGATGACGGCGGCGAGACTTGCGATCCTTTGCTAGCATGTCGATGGTTTGGTCCTTCATCTTGATGATGGCAGATTTGTGGTTGGAGTAGTCACGACAGTTGTCTAACTCCTGCTGACGATCGTACATCATGAAGCTAAGGTGGTCCAATTGAGTCTTTAGCTCGGGGTGGTATGGGGCTTCGAGTGGTTGTCCATTTGCATCACGCCTTGGGCAAAACTCAAAGCGAGTACCCTTGATCTGATTGATGCTCTGCCCACACAGACAGGAAAGAGCTTCCTGCATGGCCCTGGCAAGTCCATCGAGCCAGTTGTTCTCTCTTAAGGTAAACTGAATTCCTTCCGCAGTGGGAGGTTCAATCTTTCCTTGGAGACTTGCAACAATTAGCCACTGCAGATCTTCTCCTCCTTGATCATTGAGCTGAGCTCCGAAGAACTCGGGGTGCGGACGCTCCAGAAGTTCCGAAAGCTGGTCCAAATCCCTCTCAAAGATAAGGTCTCCTCCATTCCCCAACTAATAAAACTTGTTGTACTTCACGTCCATCTATAAGAATATAGGATGAGTAAGTTAGTAGAGTGATCAAGTGTGTCAAAATTTTATGTATTTTGCAAGGGTTTTTGAGGAACATGAATTTTCATGAGAGAATCCAAGGGGTAAGAATGAGAATAAGTTTTTGGTAAATATTTGTTTTCTTTGGTTTTGAAACTAAGTTTTTGATTCAAACGTCCAGTCTAACTAGGGTCTCCTATGGTCAGGATGGCTCTGATACCAACTTGTCAACACCTGGATTTTTAATCCCAGATGCCTGTTATGCCATACATCGCAATCCCAGGATTACCATTTTTGCGAGACATAACAGAATTGGATACCATAGTACATCATCCATTACAAACCGTACATAAGTTCTTACACAAATAGGGATCTCATGATCTAGTTCTTAATACAACATCAAGCAGCAGAATACGTAATAATAACGGTAGCGTGGGCGAAGCTCCATCTTCGGGGTCACAGGCAATGCTGACGATGGGAGATGATCCTAGTTGTCGTAACCTTCCTGGGGTCCATCCTCCAGGTACTCCTCTTCATAGCCTGGCCATGGGAATATCCAGAGACAAAGCCATGAGTACTCTTTAAGTTCTCGCAAACTAATACTAACAAGTGAAAGGGGTTTTTGATAATAGGACACTGGGCTCTAGGGTTGTTTTGCAAAAGCCAGATTTATCTCTACTAAGTTTAGGAGCAACGAATGCTAGTTGAAGTTTTATAACACCTAAATGGGAACCTGTATCTCATATCACAAGCCTGTTGTGGTCAAGTCAAAGTCTCAATTCATTTCACAAGTTATTTTGAAAAGTCTGACGGGGGAACAGTATGGCCACTCCAACTGTCCATAACCGCGGACGCGACTATTCGAATAGTTTGACACTCTGCATAGATTGTACACTTTCACCACAACATTCGATACATCCATCAGGAACAAATCCTGAATTCACCGTACTCAGTATGCGGATAATCAATCCTAACCTTTCAATTACACGCCCTAGTATAAGTACCTCTCCTGTGAGTTTGGCCTCCCAACCATGACCAACTGTCATCTGGGGTACTGCACAGGTGGACAATCTTCACAAGGTAGCCTCAGCTCAGACCTTGGCCGTGAGGGAACTAATACTAAGGTATATAAGTTTCCAGTCAAGCCCTACCCAATCTTCGGGTATTATGGTTGTACGATAAAATTGGAATGGTATCGCATCCAGACAACCATCAGTTTTATAAAGGGCTAAGGCTCATGCCTCAACATTTTCATCACCAAAATCATCAGGTGTTCGGAAACACATGTCCAAAACATTTCAATAGAATGATCCATCATTCCAAGGTTTTCATAACCATTTTTCCACCAAGTATTCCCATCTAAAGTTGATCAAGTTTTATGCTTAGCACTAGCATCTACAGGTGGGAGTAAGCACTAATGAGGGGTGATAAACTAGTGGAGTTTTAACTAAGTTCAATCTCATGCCTTAGGATGACATCAAGATTATCTAGCTTAGGCCAAATTTTATGCTCTTTATGCAACCTTCACATATCTTTCTAGTATCTACCATTCACTTAGGTAAAATCTAGGTAAGAGCTTTGATAAAGAAATAAAGTAAGAAGCTTGCAAGTAAAACTAGGATTGGTTTATCAAGTGGATATGATCATATATACTTAAGGCATATAGTTGGCATGGTAAAAAATAGTGGGTTGTTGCATCAGTGGAGTATCTTGCAAGTTTTAGCTTGCACATTCACTAGTAGTATTAGGTTTGCATTGGTCAACTTGATTAGTAAAGCTTGCAAGTATTGGTTGCACAATATCAGTATAAGCTTGCTAAATTGCAAGTGTTAGCTTGCATAGGTATAGTATCAGCTTGCATTGGTCCACTTGGTTAGTAAAGCTTGCCTTGTGCAGAGCAGTGGTTCAAGTTCTCCTCGGCTTCTTCTTCGTAGAATCCTCCTTCCTCCTCGTATCCTTGGTCGGTACTAGCGTCTATGAATAAATACGAGGTACAAAATCACCAAACAATACTTAACTACTTGCAATCATCACACAAAAGGGTCCTATAGATGATCTAGCATCATCACTAACATTACAAGATTAAAGCTTGGTTTAATTCCTTTTATTTTTAGAAAAGTAATTTCTATTCATTGAAAAACTACTTAAGATTTAATATTCTCCAAACCAAACATGGGATCATGTTGACACATGTCATCACCACATATTTTAGTCCATGGGAATATGATTTAAAGTGGTGTCACAATTTAATAAGGTTTTACCCTTTTATTTTAATTAAATAAAGTGACTAAAAATGCCTATGGGGCATTCTTTTATTACTTGAACATTATTTCTGCAAGTAAACCTATATATTTTTATATATTCTGAAAGGTATGGTTAAATGTGATTTTTGAGAGTTGGAATCAACTCAAAAGCTATTATGGTTTAAATTTTAAAAATGTTTGAATACAGAAAAGCTTCTGCCTTGTTATTTTTACCATGGGTGATCTATAGATCCAAATGACTTGAATCCAACGGGCTTGGATTCAGCATTCCCAGACCTTTCTAACAAAATTAGTTTCAATCAATTTGGTGTACTGAATCTATCTGGGTTGATTTTTGAAATTGGGCATAGAAGTGAGTTTGAAATAAAATGGAAAAAGTTTAATTCAAATAGTTGGGCTGCGCGGGAAAAATTAACGGGCCGGCCTGCTAAGCGTAGCGCTTCCGCGGGCTGTTTAAGTGGCTGTCCCCACTCGTCAGTGAGACAGGGGGTGCGAAGCGGTATGGGGCGATGTGGGGCGTTCGATCTGGTTGTAATCCAACGGCTGGGAGTCATCGTCGACGTTGGGCAACGCCGGCGAGACAGAAACCTAGCGCGGCCAGTGGGGATTGCTGGGGGCTCACCGGGGTGCAGGCGAGTGTCGGCGAGGCAGGCGAACGACGAAGTCGACGACGGCGAATCTCTTGGTACCGGTGGCTCCTCCTGGGGCGGCTCTAATCGCTGGCTCCCTTCTTCTCCAGAGGCGACGGGCTCCGGTGAAATTCCGGCGAAGTGCTGCTCGCCTTGCTCCAGGAACGGTGTGGCACGATCAGTGAGGAGAGGGGAGTAGAATGGTGTTCTCAATTCGGCTGGGGGTGGCCTCTATTTATAGTCGAGCGAGGGGACCGGCGGGGTGCACGGTGAGCTCGTCGGGGGAGATGGTACAGGCGGCTATTGGCATGGGCGAAGGTAGGGGACGGTGCGGTGTTCTCTGGCGATGCTCAATGATACGGTGGCGAGACGTGGGGCGGTGCGGGTTGGTCTGGAACACGCGACGCTCTGCGCGACAGAGGCGGCGTCTTCGACGGCGAGCGGTGGCTGTGCGGCATGGGGCGGCGAACGGGGATGTCTAGCAGTCTCCTGGGTCGGTGGCGATCGTGTATGCACGCGGCGAGGGCGGCGCGCGGTCTGTGGCTTCGGTCGAGGGTGGCGCTCTGGCACACGCTCGGCACGGTTGGCAGAGGCACGGGCGCGTCGTTCCTGGGTGCTCTGGTCGGTGTCTTCGAGGCAGGGCTGGCCGAGAGGGGGCGGTGAGGCATGGGTGATCTCCCAGAAAAGGTTGGCATGGCTGGTTTCTTTCCTAGCTTGCTGTCTACACTAGGGTGGCAAGGATGCACTCGGCTGTTCACCATTGATGATATTGGCAAGATCACAGTGGTGCTAGTGCTTGGTTAATCTTGCTAGATGATCTACTGAGATGGTTGTGAGCTAGATAGGGAACCAGTTAGGCTCAAAACACTGCACACTATAGTGTTTTGATTTTGTTTGATTTGTGTCTGCCAAGTGTTTGATGAAATGGCCGCATGAATTCAAATTTTGAATTTTGAAAAGATTTTTGGTGGGTGTGCTAGATTGGTGCTGGTGAGTCTGCAGATGCTTGGGTTTTGAAAGTTGAGCTTGTTTGAGTGGTTTTTGAAAAAGTGGGATCTTCCCATATGATAAAGATTCAATTTTGAACTGTCATTTGAACTATGCATTTGAAAGTTTTTGGATGATCACAAAGTGGGCCTTGATACTTTTTTATGAGTACAATCAAGGGGTGCAAAGATCCAGAAAAGTTTCTGTTAGGTTCTGAAAGTTTGAGACAGCCAAAGTAGGCATGGGAGTTAAATTGGTCAAAATGACCATTCCTTTATTTTATTTGTTTTGCTTTACTTGTCTTTGGGAAAAGTATGGGAAAAGTTTAGATGATGTTTATTTCACCTAAGAAACATTTTACAAGCAAAGAAACACACAAACAAGGTGGTTCAAAAGAATTTCAAATTAAATGCATACACCTATGCATGCTTTCATAATTTTATTTAGAAAATTTTTTGTTAACCCTAATTTTGATGATTAGAGTTTGATGATTTAAGTTTAGTATTTTTGGGATGATACATTCCAACTCTCAAAAATCACATTGGCCATGACCTATCTCAATATGTAAAAATATATATTTTTGCATACAGTAGTCCTGGACCAAAATTAAAGAATGGCTTTATAGTCATTTCTAGTCACTTAAATATTATTAAATGGTATTGGTAAAACTTTACAAAGTAGGCCAACCACTTTAAATCACATTCCCAAGAATTGGAATATGTGGTGATGACATGAGTCAATATGATCCCCTATTGCAATTGGAGAATATTAAATCTTAAGTAGTTTTTCAATGAGTAGAAATTACTCTTCTTAAATAAATAAAATCTTGTCACCCTTTTCTTGTAATGATAGAGATGATGCTAGATCATCTAGTGTGGATCCTTGTGTGTTAAGTAGAGGTAGTTAAGTATTATTTGGTGATTGTGTACCTCATATTGATTTATAGACGCTAGTATCAATCCGAGTTACGAGGAGGAGGAATTCTACGAAGACGAGGAAGAGAACTTCAACCACCTTACCAACCAAGGCAAGCTAATCTAAACCATGCAAGACTCACTTGCAAGCAATTGTGATACCACTTTGATTATACCAATCCCAAGCTTTACCTGCAAGCTTTATCTTTTATCCTTTTTGCAACATTGTTCAAGTAGTTAATTAATTGGTGATTAGTGGAAGATTAGGAAAGGTGTCATAAAGAGCTTGGAACTTGATGTAGGTAGCTACACTTGTTTAGCACCCCTAAATAGTGACACCCTTATTGATAGATGCTAGTGCTAAAATAATCTTGATCACTATAGATGGGAACAAATGATTATGAAAACCTTGGAATGATGAGTCATTCTATTGAAATGTTTTGACATGTGTTATGGACACAATGAGTTGAAGATGTGTAGTGGCCCAGCATACCACTGCATGTGTAGTACACTATAGTCGTTGACATGACATCCACAGATCACCGTTCTGTAAATATCACGTTCCTCAGAGTGGTACAACAGAAACATTGCGGGTCCATATTACAAACATACACTCATTATTATAATTACAATACCAGAAGTTCAAGACTTCAAAGGATTCAACTTACAAACCAAATATAAAGTGTTTCAGCGGATGATTTAAAAGTAACAACTCCAACTAGAAGTTGAGCTCAACAGCTTATTATATAGAGTTCATGCTGCTCGGCTCCATTGATTACTAATAATTAGATCAACTAAGCTGATTCGTTGCCATCTACTCCATATCGGATCTTGTAATCCACTCCTTCAACACCACCTGACAGGTCAGGCTCCTCGTAGAAGACATCTTCTTGGCATTCTGCTGCATACATTGGAGTATCTTCGGGATCCTTAGAGTCTAAGTAGGGGATCAAAGGAAAAGGTGAGTAACAGCGTTACCCAGCAAGTTCATTATATGCAAGGTGGGAAGTTTGATGCTCTATCTACCACCTCGGACTATAAGTCCTTGGCACTATGCAGTTTTCATAAATCTTTCTTCAAAGATTTATTTTATTATTAAAATCTATGCCCATCAGCCTTCATAGGTTTACCAGAACTTTCATGGAGTTCCTTTCTTGCGGCGTTCGTAGCTCCTTCCCAGAACAAGGAGTAACAAGTTAAAGTTTTTACACTCTACAGAGGTGCGTTACTTTACCCATGAGAGATCAACTCCTTGTTGCACAACCGGGCGTACTTTCCCGTCCACAATTCCATGATGTGGGGCCCAGTAGGTGATCCAAGCCAATCACTGCCCCCTTCGCGACCTCTCATGCCTCCTTAGTGTACACCATGCCCACCCATTAAATTACGGCAATGGTTTGTACAGACCGTTAGATGCCAGAACTATCATGGGACGATGAGGGTCCCTACCCATATGCTGCATATCCTCTACGAATTACCAATTAATATGCACGCTACAAGGATAATAACCACGACCTGCACATCCGGCTACATGCGAGAGGAAGAAGATACAGCTGACTTCTCTGTCCCATTCCAAATCTCGTTGTTAACGCGTGATATACGGCGCTAGAATCACTGATGTCATGGGTTGTTAAGTTCCTAGTTGATCATCATTGTTGCAAATAGAAACCTTCTATTGCTTCATTATATCATCAACCTAAGTTCTATTGCTTCATTATATCATCACTTAGGATGATATGAACAATTTATTTACTTGAGAAAATAATATTTCCTTTCCTTTAAACATAGATGATAACGCACAATTTATAAATACTTTGATAAAGACTCTTCAAAGGACATGAGCAAGTGATGAACTTGCCATGTGATTGCAAGGTAGTGAAGTCGGATGCTTGCATTGGACCTTGAGCTTCTATGTCTACAAAACATCATTATTGCCCGGTAAGGACAATATTTAAAGAAGCAAAATGAATATGCATAGTAATGTAATGCATTATTTATCATTTGTTTTCTTTGTTTGTTTTGTCCATTATTTAAGTTCCAAGACTTCCTTTAAATAATAATAAAGGATTTCAAAAATAATCTGTAATATTTATTGAATATCCTATTTGCCACTTTATATGATAATAATTTATTTTTAGAAGAATTTAATATAAATTCCTATATTTATTTATTTAATAATTCTTTTAAGATTTAACACTTAAATACACTAATTTCTTTTTATAACTTCAAATATTTATTTAGTATTTTTCTAAAACACTACAATAATAATATATAATAAAAGTGATTTTTATTTATTTTTATCCTCTTTCTATAATTTTATAAAATTCCATAAGGAATATATATATCAAAAAAAATCTTGTCTAAAATTATATTCATAAAAATTATTTCTAAATTTATTTAAATAGGTTGGGCTATTATGAATCCAAACGTATATTTTTTTGTAATTTTTAGACTGCTATTATATTTTCTAGAATTTTATTTAACTCTAGGGTATTTTGGGCATTTATTAATTATTAAAACTTTTTTTTTAAGTTTTGGGCTTGCCCTATTAGGCTTATTGGGCCAATTTGGCCCAAGTGACCTGACCAAAAGGGCACCTCGAAGGGCTCTGGCCCTATTGGCTCATTCCCTCGGTCTCTCTCTCTCTCGACCTCACTTCCTATCATCCTCGACCCCGTGGTCACTGGCGCCGCTGCCATGCTCTGGCCGCCACCGTGGTCCTTCCTGGCCGCTGCCATGGTGCATGGCGAGGTTGTAGAGCATGCTACTTCATCTGCTCCGCCTCGATTTGATCCTGGGGCCCTCCTGTGGCCAGGCTAGCCTCCTTCCCGAACCCTAGGGTTTTGGGATGGTGTTGCTACCGCCACCGCCGATGCTCCCATGGTGATGTGCAGTGCTCGTGCGTCCTTGTGTGCTGCGGTGGCTGCTGCCGTGGCTGGTGCGGGTTGCAGCGCCCTCTGGGCTGCTCCCCGTGCAGCCACGAGCTCGTCGGCCCCTCTGCTTCCTCTTCAATTCTTCAGCGAGGACCATCAGTGAGTTGTGTCTCTGTGATCACTCATGCCTCTGGCTACCTCGAGTACCTCTGTGTATATCTAGTGGCCAATCTATATTTAGGTGTTGCACTGATTCTAGGGTTCATCCCTGTGTGCTTGTGAATTGATGCTATGATCTAGTAGTGATGCTCAGTGAATATTGGATTCTCTGCACCTCAGTGCTTGTTGTCATCCTTTGATTATGTGATGCTGTCGTTGGTCTGAGGCTAATGTTGATCTAATGCTAGTGTCTCATTGTGTTGCCTCTGATTAGTAACATGGTTGCTTAGTGTGTTCATCTTCTATCAGTATCTTGATACTGATAGGAACACTGTCAGTGATGATCCACTACACCAGTGAGTATTTGCTTGTATGTTCCTCCATAGACCGGGCTGAATTATTATTAGAGTCTGATGATTCTTTGGAGATAAGTTGATATATTAAATGATCTCTGAGTATGGTCTCAGGGAAATGATATGTATTGGTCTGTTGGTTTATTTATGAAAGCTAGACTATCTGGTTGGCTTAGCTGTAGGATCATTTCTTGTGAAACCATCTTAGAATGGTACACAAGTTGATCTTGTTGCTGGCTTTACTTATGGTCAGTACTTGAGACTTGATAGATGCTTAATGATAAGTTGAAAAGTTCACTTAATGTTTATGCCTATGATGCTGGTTTGAGGCTCTAGGAACTAGGTTCCTGTTTTGCTGTCACTTTCAAAGTTGGTTAAGGCATCATAGTTACTTATTGGATCTTGGATCCTAGTTGGTTAAATTAATTGATTTGTTTGTAGCTTATAAGATCTACAGTGCTACTCTTTCTTGGAGATGTGCCCAGATCTTATAAGAACAAATGATAGAACATATAATTTGCCCTTTTTGGTATCACCAAATCTATGAGGCTAGTCTGAGATTTTGATGTGTTTGTTAGAGTTTTTTTGCCTTTATGTTTGAAATCCTCTAGGATAGGGTCACCCCACTTGGGTGATCACTGATAGGTTGTCTTATGAAACAACACATATTTTCTGTTTGGATAAGATAAACAGATCATGTGGATATTTATGACACTCACCACAAAAATGGATGATTGTGGTAGCTTGATGTGCTGGTGGTGTTGCTGGATTGATCCTATCATTCATCTCCTGGTGCTGTTATTGTTTCCACTGGTTCCTGTGCTTGTCCTTGATCAAGCGTACTCCTCCTAGCTCTTGTGCTTGGCCTTGCTGTCCAGCTAATTCTCCCCCTCCTTATGTCACCATCTGGTGATACTTGGATTGATCTGGTATGAGGTTTTGTTGGCTAGTTTGCTTGGCTTTGGCTAGGTTGGTTGTTCTTGTGTGGTGTGAGCAATGGAGAGGTGCACTAGTGCTTGACCACGGCTATGCTTGGTCCTTTTGCTGGTTTGAACTGCTGGGACTGTGTCGACAGCACACCCATGCAGTTAGGTGACTGAGCTGTTTGTGTGTCTGCTACATGGTTGTGGATATTCTCAATGAGGTGTTCTACCTTTTGATCTTGTTACTATTAATCTGCCTGGTGAAACTTGCCCCTTTACTTGCTGTGATCATTTGACTTGTGGCTTATTTGTTATGAAAGATTGAATTCTTTCATATTGGTGAAACTTGCCCCTAAAGGATTTACTCAATGATGTAAAGTTGAGCAGTACAACTCACTGCTCTCTACTGAGAGTAAAAATTAATAACTTAACCTTCAATTTTCCTTTTCGTTTATTCCTTGTTTTGTAGGTACAAGCTTTGAAGATTCAAGATTAGTATAGGTTTACTTTTAGACAGATCACTGCCTTTGTAATTTTTATTTCATCCTTTTGTAAGAAATGTGTAATAGTTTATTAATATGTAAATATTCCTCTTTTTTGTAATTTCTTTTCTGTAAAGATTCTTTATTGACTTAATGAGTTACTTTTTGTAACTTATTCATGGAATAAATATATGGAATAAATATTCATTTGTTTAATTGTATTTCTTATTGGGAGTTTCTATTACTATATATTATATCTTGATTAAATAATATCACTAAATCATAATTCGTAGCTTTTAAAATATAAAATCAAATTTCAAGTTTGAATTTAAATTCCTTCCCCCAAAACACACTAATTCATAAAGATCATGTCAAAATTTATAACGATCACTTTAAGTTTTTTTTGGCAAAAAATTTACCCACATTTTGCAGATGAATGGATGCATATGCACAATTTCCTAAATCTACCATTCGTTAGTTCCTAAATGCTGGGATGTTACAAGATGATACTGAATGAAGTGTGTGACCTGACTTTGATAAAAACTAATGGTTGGGTTCGGATGCGATACCATTCCAATTTTACCATACAACCACAATACCCGAGTTTGGGTAGGGCTTAACTGGAAGTTTATGTGTCTTAGTATGGGTTCCCTCGTGGAACGAGGTGAGATGAGACTACCTTGTGAATATGAATGTCCACTTGTGCAGTTCCCAGGATGACAGATGGTCATGGCTGGGAGGCCAAACTCATAGGGGAGGTGCCTATACTAGGGTGTGTAATTGAAATGTTAGGATTGATTATCCGCATACCAAGTATGATGATTTAGGGTTACCCCTAACGGATGTATTGAATGTTGTGGTGAAAGTGTACCACCTCTGCAGAGTGTCAAACTATTCGACTAGCCACGTCTGTGGTCATGGACAGTTGGATGGCCATATTGTTCCATTGTCAGATGTTTTCCAAAATGACTTGTGACTTGAAGTATGACTCTGAATTAACTCCACAAGGATGTGGACATGAAACTAGGTTCCCACTTAAGTAATCTAGACAACTAAAGTTAGGTCTTACTACTAAGTACTTATGCAATAAAATTGCCTTTTTGCAAACTAACCTAGAGCTTAGGATTCCTACTAGAATGGTCTTACTGCTTTAGTGATAGTTTGCGAGTACTTAAAAGTACTCATGACTTTGTCCCTAGCTATTCCCATGGCCAGACTACAAAGGGGAGTACGTGGAGGATGGACGGTAGGATGCCTATGATAACCAGGATCGTCTCCCATCGTCAGCATTGCCTATGACCCTGAAGATGGAGCCTCTACTACGCTACTATTATTCCGCTGCTTTGATTTGTATTCAAACTTGATCTTATGATCAGCTACTTGTAAGACTATTATGGTTTGTAATGGATGATGTACCGTGCTACCAGTTCTGTTATGTCTCGCAAAAATGGTAATCCTGGGATTGCGATGTACGACGTAACATGCATCTGGGATTAAAAATCCGGGTGTTGACAATGATATTGTCCGTGAACTCAAAATGATATTTGAGGCTCACGCGGCAGTTGAGAGTTATGAAGCTTCTGAAAAGTTCTTTAACTGCAAGATGGAAGAGGGCGGCTCCATCAGTGAGCATGTGCTTAAGATGTCTGGGCACTCCAATAAGCTCCAGAGCTTGGGTATAGTGATTCCTAATTCTTTGGGGATTCACCGTGTCCTCCAATCACTACCACCAAGTTACAAGAACTTTGTGATGAACTACAACATGCAGTGCATGGATAAGTCATTACCAGAACTCTTCTCTATGTTGAAGTCTGCGGAAGTGGAGATCAAGAAAGAGCACCAAGTGTTGATGGTCAATAAGACCACCATTTTCAAGAAGCAAGGCAAGCCTAAGGGAAAGGGTAACTTCAAGAAGGGCGGTAAGGAAGCTACCGCGCCAGCGAAGAAGACCAAGGCTGGGCCTAAGCCTGATACTGAGTGCTTTTACTGCAAGGGAGAAGGTCACTGGAAGCGGAATTGCCCCAAGTATTTGGCGGATCTGAAGAACGACAACATCAAGAAGAAAGGTATATCCGATATACATGTTATTGATGTGTATCTTACTAGTAGTCGTAGTAGTGCCTAGGTATTTGATACTGGTTTGGTTGCTCATATTTGTAACTCGAAACAGGTGCTGCAGAATAAACGGAGACTAGCGAAGAACGAGGTGACGATGCGCGTTGGAAATGGATCAAAGGTTGATGTGATCGCAGTCGGCATGCTACGTCTTCATCTACCATCTGGATTAGTTTTATACTTAAATAATTGTTATTTGGTGCCTGCGTTGAGCATGAGCAGTATATCAGGATCTTGTTTATTGCGAGATGGTTACTTGTTTAAGTCCGAGAATAATGGTTGTTCGATTTATATGACTAATATCTTTTATGGTCATGCATTGTTGATAGATGGTCTATTCTTAATGAATCTCGATAGTAGTGATACACATGTTCATAATATAGATGCTGAAGGTTTGAAATTAAATGATAATTCGATATACATGTGGCACTGTCGTCTTGGTCACATTGGAGTGAAGCCTATGAAGAAAATCCATTCCGATGGACTTCTTGAATCACTTGAAAGATACGAAGCATGTCTGATGGGAAAAATGACCAAGACTCCATTTTCTGGTATGATGGAGCGAGCTACGGACTTATTAGAAATCATACATACCGATGTGTGTGGCCCGATGAGTGTAGCATCACGTGATGGTTATCGTTATGTTCTCACTTTCACGGATGACTTGAGTAGATATGGGTATATATATTTCATGAAACATAAGTCCAAAACTTTCGAGAAGTTTAAGGAATTTCAAAGTGAAGTAGAGAACCAACATAACAAGAAGATTAAATTTCTACGATCTGATCGTAGAGGTGAATATCTAAGTTACGAGTTTGGCGAGCATTTGAAGAAATGCGGAATACTTTCACAATTGACACCGCCGTGAACACCACAATGTAATGGTGTGTCCGAATGTAAGATCCCTCCTTTGTAAAGGAAAAGGATCCCCGTGATTGCAATGCTAGTCCCTGGATCATTGCTAGCATCCACAGTTTAAGATGAAGTACACAGATACAAAGGTCATTTATTACATTCATTCCAGAGATAAAACATAGTCTTTTACAACTCAAGGCCACTGGCCTAGTACAAGAGTTTTGGAATAAGTAAATAAACATAAGTCTTCATCTTCATGTGCCACAGGCAAGCAGGTTGAGTGTAGACACACCTAATCATCATCGGAGTAACCTGCAACATCACAAGTTACAGCCACAGTGGGTCAATACTTTGGAATAGTATTGGCAAGTGATACCTTAGTAAATTTTAAGTGGACTATATTACTATATGCATTTTGGCTAAGTGTAGTTTGGCTTGCTTTGCTCAAAAATAGGTTTTTCCTATTAGTTGAAATCACTAAGTTTTTCTTTGTCAAACATTTCCCAAGAAACCACCAATAGACATTGGGGTCCTTCACCCTTGTTCACCCACAAGTTTTACTTAGAAGTTGGAGTGATGAGATTCTTGATAGCTTCCATGTCTTGATGCTCAAGTTGTCCATTGCCATGGACTTGGCTAAGTACTTAGATTTTTCCATCTGCCGAGGTTGTGCACTTTCCCCACCAGACTTGGTTTCCCAAGACAGGACCTTTCAGAAGCCTTTCCTTAGACCAAATGGACGCGCTCCAACCTATCATTCCCACTACCACCAACTGTCCAAATGGCTAAGTTCTAGCAACTTATGTGATTTAGGCAGAGCCCATATTGCCAAGTGGCTGCACTAGAAGCTTCTCAACACTTGGCCTCTAAAATCCCTTTGTGCCTGGGTGGCATACCACAAGTGAGATACACAAGGTAAACCATGTCCATGGGCCTTGTGTAACCACTCAACCAATAACCACCATTCAAGTCCCATTCCACCCAGGAGGTTCATTGACTTAGTTGTTTTATTAAGAAAACATAAGTCCAAAGACTTAGAAATATTTTCATCATAGCATGTATATACTTTACCAACCCTTGTTTGCTACTAGCTAGGCTAAGCATGGCATAGTAACTTAACTTAGGAAATTTCCTAGCAATTCTACAACTACTTAGTATTTCCCATCATAGCATTTGGCAAAATAGTAACATGCAAGACTTAGCAAAATATTTCTAATGCTTGTACAAAATATAGGGATGGAAATATTCATGAAGTACCACTTGCCTTGGTAATGGGGAGAGTAGCACTCTTCACAATCACAATCACTAGCACCAAAATCTACACAAAAATTGGTAGCACAAAATTACACACAATTCATATACAAACATAAATATATGCATGCATGCAAAATTCTAAGTGATGATTTTTTTAAAACTCCACCAATCAAGTGCACAGTACTGAACCAATACCAAGTTTAAAACTTGCCAAACCAAACTTATTTAGCATTAAAACAAATTACTAAACAAATTCTATACTCAAAATAGTCCTAAACAAGTTTCTGCATAAAAAGTCATTTTAACAGAAAATTTTTACTAAACACATTGCATAAACAGAAAGGGCTTGTCTCCCTGATTCCAACGATATAAAATTTGCAAAAATCTAACATGGGAATCAAAAGTTATAGCCATTTCAATTTTTGATCTAAATCTGTTTTCAAATCTGTTTTTGAATCAAACCCTAGCCACGCGTTCACCCTCCCGCGCCGTTGGATCTATTTAAAACACACGGCTCAGATCTACCCATAACGATTCGCTAAATGATCTAATTCTATACGTTGGATCCAGATCTGACGGCTCTGGATCAAGCGACCAAAACGGGGCGGCGCTGGCGGCGGCTACTGGCGGCGGCGAGTTCTGTCTTCGGCGGTGCGGCGCTACAGGTCGTCCGGAGGGGCAGGAGGATGCTTACCAGGTTCGCAGCATCGAGGAGAAGCTCAACCTAGCAGTGGCTTGACGAGGGGCGCACGGGACTTACTGCTATTGCTCGCCGGAGTCGAGTGGCGGCGCTGGTGGTTGCGGGCGTGAACAGAATCGATGACCTGGGTCATGAGCAAGCAAACCAGAGGCGTCAGCAGATGTGCAAGATCATGCTGGACATGACAGTTTGAACCAGAGAGAGGGGGGCGGTCGAGGCTCACCGGAATTAGTCGCCGGAGTCGTTGGTACTGCGGGGCTTCGAGGTCAAATGCGCGCAGCCTGGTGGCGGAGTGAGCGAGGAGAGTGGGGGAAATGACCGCGGTGCAGAGGGGGTTTTGTAGGCGAGAGGGGAGCGGCGATTAAGCGCGGAATCAAGAGCAATTAAGCGAGAATCAATCACGGCAGTGATGGGCGGAGGAAACGGCCGGCGACGGGGTCGGGCGCGATTTGGGGAAGACGAGGGTGAGTTGGCGAGGTCCACCAGTCAGTGAGTAAGACGGAGAGGGGGTGGGGTCCGAGTGTCAGCGACCGCGTGGGTACGTCTGCGCGTGCGAGCGAGCGAGAGAGTGGCCGGGTGGGCTAGTTGGGCCGGTTCTGCTGCTGGGCTAGAATAGGAGCGCCTGACCC
The DNA here is from genome assembly GCA_916181665.1 of Avena sativa. NCBI lineage: Eukaryota > Viridiplantae > Streptophyta > Magnoliopsida > Poales > Poaceae > Avena > Avena sativa. The sequence goes on along the minus strand of OV702295.1, from coordinate 310,601,428 downwards.
TTTTCTTTTGTTTAATCCTTTTCTTTTTCTGTTTTGGTTTTCAGGAATGGTTTTCAAATGAATTCAAATTCTCTTTGAATTCAAATCTTTCTGGGGTTTTTGTAGTGTGCAACAGTCTCAAATCTAGGCATAAAACCATATGGTTGTTTTGTAAAGGCTTGGTCATTTTGGAGAAACAAAATATCAGGGACTTTGCACTTGATTGCAAATGTTTGAAAAATGGTTTTTGAATCCATTTCCATTTTGTAAGGCTTGGTTCAAATTCCACACTCAATCCATTCAACAAGGGAGACAAACAATCTAGGTTTAAAACATTCAAACTCTCAAATGGGGATGGCCATTTGATTTAAGTTTGCTCACATAAAATGATAGCACTATGTGCTTCTGTTTTTTTGAAATGAGTTTTTGAAATTTGATCTCAATTCTATATGCATGCATGAATGATATGCAATCTTTGAAATCATGATTTTAGGGATGTTACACCGAACGTCGTAATCGAACTCTCTTAGATATGGTTCGTTCTATGATGTCATTTACAGATTTACCATTATTATTTTGGGGTTATGCATTAGAAACAGCCGCATTCACTTTAAATAGGGCACCATCTAAATCCGTTGAAATGACACCATATGAATTATGGTTTGGGAAGAAACCTAAATTGTCGTTCCTTAAAGTTTGGGGTTGCGAAGCTTATGTAAAGAAGTTACAGCCCGACAAGCTTGAACCCAAAGTAGAAAAATGCGTCTTCATAGGATACCTGAAGGAAACTATTGGGTATAACTTCTATCATAGATCCAAAGGCAACATATTCGTTGCCAAGAATGGATCCTTTCTAGAGAAGGAGTTTCTCTCGAAAGAAGTGAATGGAAGGAAAGTAGAACTCGACGAGGTTGTCGAACCTTCTTTCGGATTTGAGAGTAGCGCAACATCGGAAGTAGTTCATGTGGCGCCTACATCAATAGGAGAGGAAGCTAATGATGGTGATCATGAGACTTCGGTCGAAGTTACTACGGAACCTCGCAGGTCAATGAGGACTCATACCACTCCCGATTGGTATAATCCCGTTATGTGTGTCATGTTGGTGGATAACACTAACGACCTTGAGACATATGAGGAAGCGATGATGAGCCCATATTCCAATAAATGGCAAGAAGCCATGAAATCCGAGATTAGACCCATGTACGAAAACCAAGTATGCACTTTGGTGGACTTACCGGATGGCCAGAAGGCTGTCGAGAACAAATGGATTTTGAAGAAGAAAACATATGCTGATGGTAATGTAACCGTATATAAAGCTTGAGTGTCGCAAAAGGGTTTAAACAAATTCAAGGAGTTAACTACGATGACACTTTCTCACCAGTAGTGAAGCTAAAGTCTGTGAGGATTTTGTTAGCAATCGCCGCATATTATGATTATGAGATATGGCAGATGAATGTCAAAATGACATTCCTCAATGGAGACATTGATGAAGAGGTGTATATGGGACAACCCAAAGGTTTTGTCGATCCTAAAGATGCTAACAAGGTATGCAAACTTCAACGGTCCATTTATGGATTGAAGTAATCATCCCGAAGTTGGAATCAATGTTTTGATAAGGTGATCAGATTTTTTGGTTGTATACGAACTTATGGAGAATCTTGTATTTGCAAGAAAGTGAGTAGGAGCTCTGTAGCATTCCTAGTACTATATGTGGATGACATATTGTTGATTGGGAATGATGTAGATCTTCTTAAAAGTGTCAAAGATTATTTGAATAATAGTTTTTCAATGAAGGATCTTGGCAAATCTGCTTACATATTAGGCATAAAGATTTATAGAGATATATCGAGACGCCTAATATCGCTTTCACAGAGTACATATTTGGAAAAAGTTCTAAATAGGTTTGGAATGGAAGATAGCAAAAAAGGGTTCTTGCCCATGTTCCCCAATACGACCTTGAGTAAAACTCAAAGTCCAGCTACGGCAGAAGATAGAGAGAGGATGAGTAAGACTCCCTATGCCTCAGCCATAGGATCTATCATGTATACCATGCTATGTACTAGACCCTACATTGCATATGCTGTTAGTTTGACTAGAAGATATCAAAGTGATCCAGGAATGGATCATTGGAAAATGGTCAAAAACATCCTTAAGTACTTGAGAAGAACTAAGGATATGGTTCTTTCTTATGGAGGTGATGAACAACTCGTTGTTAATGGTTACATCGATGCTAGTTGGAACACCGATTCAGATGATTCTAAATCTCAATCTGGATACGTATTTACATTGAATGGTGTAGCAGTGAGCCGGAGGAGTGCAAAGCAAAGCGTTGTGGCAAGATCTTCAACTGAATCAGAATACATAGATGCTTTAGAGGCTTCACAAGAGACGATATTGATGAAGGAGTTCATTATGGAGATTGGTGTGGTTCCCAGTGTGCTGGACCCAATTGCTATCTACTGTGATAACATGGGTGCCATAGCCAATGCGTAGGAGCCAAGGTCACACAAGAAGCTGAAGCATATCAAGCTGCATTTTCACGCTATTCGAGAGCATGTACAAGATGGTGACATAAAGATTTGCAAAGTACACACAGATCTGAATGTGGCGGATCCGTTGACTAAACCTCTCCCGAGGGTATCGCACCCTGGATAAAACCACTACTAGAAAATAGTGTGTTAATTAATACTTTGTGCATCATCAGGACATCATCATATTTGCCTAAAAGTATTTTACTAAAAACCCTATTTTGTTTACTACATTATTTCCCTCCTTTGTTTTAAATATAAAACTCCAACGTTTTCGGATACCCCTATTTATCTAGACATATTTATAAAATATTTTATTAAAATAAAAGTAACCAAATATTTTAAATAAAAATAAATAGTGGTACTGGGAGAGGCAGAAAACCGTCCAGGCCCAAACGCAACCAAAGTCCACCTACAACCCTAGTGCAACAAACCCTAACCCAGCCACCAAACCCTAGTCCTATTCCCTCCACCATCCGCCACCCCCACCTGGAACCGAACCCACACACGCAAACACCACGCACGCCTACACCCGACCCTACCCACTTACTACACCACACAGCCCCCAGCAAGCAACGGCCCCAAACCGCGCACGCTACCCAGCACCCCAACCCGGTCAACCCTTCCTCGCCCGCCCTTGGCCCCACGAGAACCCGCAACGTTCACCACTCACGAGCCTGGCCCCACCCATACCTCACGCGGCCTCGACGCTCTCCACCAACCCCCGCATCCCCTTCCTTGCTTGATGATGCCTCCACCCCGTTCGCCTATCCCTGCCTCCCTCCTCGGTCTATGACTCCACCGTCGCCTACATGGTCCCCGCCTCCGTGGACCTGCTCCTCGCAATCCACTGCTGCCAGCTAGCATCCTCCGCCGCCTGCCCTCTAGGCGCAATCCCCCAGCACCAAGACCCCTCCTCTCAGGATAGCCTCGCTTGCGGCCCCGCGCCCTTCGCCACCGGTCTCCTCCCACCGCAAGGATGCGCCGCCCCTGCTTCCTTGGACCGGACTGCGCCTGACCATCCTGTGCGACACCATCGCATAGGCCTTGACCTCGGACTCCTTCCCGGGTTACCCCGCAAGTCGTCGTTGCCATGGCCGCCTTTGCGCCTCCCACCGAGGTTCCCTTCCTCGGCCACAACATCCTGCGTTCCCTCCTCCTCACCCGCATGGGTGCTGACCTCCGGCTTCGGCCTCCTCCTGCTTGAGGCGCAGCGCGTCGCCTCCCCGTCCACGCCTCGCCTCTCCTGCCGCATGCTTCTCGTCCGCGTCGCCATGAGGCCCTCCTCCGATGACCAACTCGTTGGTTCTGCTATCCTGTGCTATTTCTGTCGGGCACCAGGAGCTATGTGTTGTATATATTTCGCAGGAGCCACCCCAACCGTCGCCGACATGTGCTCTATGGTTTTGTTTTCCTAGGAGTGTGCCACTAGAAACGACGGGATAGTGTGGTATTATGGGTTCTTGTGGTCACAAGGATGATGCAGTGTTGTGGTGATGCATTGTTATGATGAAGTGGTGTTGTTTATCTTGGCAAATACCACTACGGCTACGAAGTCGATGAGATGGTGTTGATATGCTTCCGCAAACCAAGACCTTCCGGCGGATGAGAACGAGATGTTGGGAAAGGGCATCAATGTTGTCGACAAGATCTCCTACACGGACGCCAAGACCTCAATCCGAAGATCGATCCCCGTCAAACCCTCGGAACCCCCAAGATCGTCGGACCCTATGTGTGACCCCTATCCGAGCCCGCCCTATTTTTATAATATGTCATATATACTTGTGCATTTAAATTCTCATGATTGCATTATTAACATGTGTTTTGGGGGCATTATGCCGATTCACCTCATAATTAAATATGGAGACCATATGCGGGCTAATCTAGTCTTATATTGGCTCCATTTAAATTTGTGTAGCGAACCGGTGACATATTTTGCCCTGTTAAGACAACATTTAAATTGCGGGGTATCTAAAACAACTATAACCATATACTTATCGGGACCCCGGTTTCGCTTAATATGGCCAAATTGCATCACACCTTTGCCATGTCATACATCATACATGCATCATGCCCGATCTTCTGCCGTAGTATTGAATAGTGCATTCGGTGTTTCTTCTAGTGTTTTGCTTCTTCGCGGATAAGGCCAACAAGTTCATGCGAGTGTCGACCCGATCTTTGGATAAACCTTCGACAATGTTTTTAGGCGAGCATTCTCCCCCTTTCTACCTATTTTACATTTCTAGTATTTATTTCCTCCTATTGATCTATTGCTATCTGTGTGCGATGCTATAGGTTCCGTACCCCTTTATTTTTTCCCTGCAGCCCCTATATTGCCATGGACACCTCCTATTACCTGTTGTTTGGTCGATAGTTGACCTTGCGTGTCGTAGTCTCTTGCTCAAGTGCTGCTGCGTGTCGTCAAGTACCACAGTTGTTGGAAGGCTGCCATAGGCTTTATGTTGGAGATGATCATGGCTTTAATTACCGTTTAATAACTAATATTAAAAGTAGGTAAATAATGCAGAGGCACAGGTGGGCAATAGATGTTATTTGATTTTTAACCATCCACTTGTGTCCCATAGGACACCGAGTACTTGATACCTGTTCCTTGAATATTCGCACTATCCGCATGTGGGACCATGAATCCCCTTAGCATGAGCTTGAGTCATATCTTATTTCTTGGGGCCACAAATTAGTTTGAGGCTTTATTACTGTCCTGTACTTATGCCATGTTTTACTGCTTTATTTACTATTGCGCATGGAGCACTTGTACTGTTTAGGTAAGTGGAATGTTTTCGCAGTACCGACAAGCCCAGTGACACTTTCGGGTTCCCAGTCGTTTACAACCATTGACACAAACCTCTAGGTCCGTCTCGGAGCCGGCCAACTTCGTCGCGGGTAGCTCAGTGGGGTGGCCCCCTAAAATATTATATGAATCTTGCGATTTCTTTGTCGTGATCCCTCTTTGGGTTTTCATTTGGTTTTTCCAAGGTTGATCGTGCGTGTGTTGCTATTTGTGCCCCCTGCAGGGTAAAACTTTCTGAAAGTCGTGTCCGCGGTTATGGACGACTTGGAGCATAGTATCTCGATCATAGACAACTATAACTAAAGTAGTGCTATAAATTTAACTTTGAAATGACTAGTAATTAGCTTCACTATAATGGAATGGCTAAATAAAAGTACCAACAGCTAATGGGTCTTGAATGTCTCATGCTATTTCTATCTGACTAGTAAGTATTACAACTACAACACAATGATTAACTAAAACTGCCCACTGCATATTATACCAGGATGACTCATGCTATCTATATCTGGCTAGTAATTGCTGCAACTATAATGGAATGAATAAAACTGCCAACTATGTGAGTTCCTCGGTTTGACTTCCTCGTTTGGTCTCGAGGGGGAAATACCAGGATGGGTATGCTTGGTGATAGTTTCAGCTTGGTTCCGAATAGGTCTTTCTTATCCCTCTTTGATAGCCGACAGTTCTATCAAGTCTCTATAGGTTTTTTAGTGCATGCTTCGCTGCCGCTTCAGTTCACCAAACCTATGTAGGCGAGGACCGCCGAATTCTAAGACTCGCCATGAACTGGCCTCAGTACTGACTGCTCCCTTTTTATTTTGCCCTTTGTTGGCAACCCTTTTGTTTAAGCAGGTTTGAGATCGACGTTGTTAGCAGGGTTACCCTTTCGGCTTGGCCTGGGCAGGGTTATGGACGCCATTGGTTATTCTCAGGGCTCTTAGCCCAATTTGCATCTTGTCCGCACTTGGATGTTGTATCGTTTTAAAGGTTATTTGGAACTTTGTATTGTATATCTATATTCTTGACTCATGGATTCTTTGTTGTATATATCTGTTCTATGGATTCCATCATGGATTAATGTGTAATGGTATTACTTCGTTTTCCACCCGCACGAAAGTGCCTGGTGGGCGCCTTTGAATCGTTTCTATGCGGGTTTGGCGAGAATCACTAACACTTGCATAGGGCCAATCCGAGGGTGTTATAGAGGGCAAAACATGACCAGCACCAGACCGCCATGGGTGTTCGGTATATTACCATGTAATCTAGATTATTGACTCTAGTGCAAGTGGGAGACTATTGGAGATATGCCCAAGAGGCAATAATAAAAGTAGTTATTATAATATCTTTGTGTTTATGATAATTTTTTACATTCATGCTATAATTGTATTAACCGGAAACATTAATACTTGTGTGATTTGTAAACTTGTTAGAGTCCCTAGTAAAGCCTCTTTGTAATACTAGCTTGTTGGTTAATAGATGATCATGGTTTCTTGATCATGGACATTGAGATGTTATTAATAACAAGATCATATCATTAGGATAATGGTGTGATGGACATACTCCTATAGTTAAGCGTAGCATAAAGATCAAGTCATTTCAATAGTTTGTTTGCTATAAGCTTTCACATACATAGTAACCTAAATCCTTTGACCATGAGATCATGTTAATCACCATCACCAGATGGATGCTTTGAAGGCATCAAACACCACTTCATATCTGGGTGGTTATAAAGGTGGTATTGAGCGTTCAGAAAGTATGTGTTGAGGCACATGGATCAAGAATGGGATTTATCCATCCATATGACAGATAGATATACTCTGGGCCCTCTCGATGGAATGTCATCCAATTAGCTTGCAAGCATGTGACTGGCTCACAAGGGATCACATATCATAGGAACGAGTAAAGAGTACTTATCGGTAACGACGTTGAACTAGGAATGTAGAGATTCTGACGATCAGACCTCGGATAAGTAAAGTATCGCGAGACAAAGGGGAATTGGTATCCTATATAAATGGTTCATTCGATCACGAAGTAATCATATAAATATGTGGGAGCCATATGAATTTCAAGATTCCTCTATTGGTTATTGACCAGAGAAGGGTCTTGGTCATGTCTTCATAATTCACGATCCGTAGGGAGACGCACTTAAGGATTTGATGTTGTTTAGTAGATATGGAAATTGAGTAAAGAGACCGAATGTTGCTCGGAGTCTCGAATGGGATCCGGAATATCACGAGGAGATCTAGAATGGTCTGGAGAATAGGATTCATAGAAGGAAAGTCCAATGCCGGAGTTTTGGAATGTTTTTGGTGTTTTCACCGAAATGTTCTAGAAGGGTCTAGAAGGTCCACCGATCCGGAAGGGGAAGGGTACATGGATGTGTCATGACAATGTGGAATGGTTGTATCATGACCTAGGTCACTTGGCTGGGCAATTGGAAGGAGATATCAAACTCTTGTTTGAAAAAGTCAAACGCCAACATTGATTGCCTAGTGGAGGGAGGGAAGGAAACCTACCTAAGAGAGGATCCCCCCTCTCCTTGCCGTCGACCACACAAGGTGGAGTTAGGGAAGGATTCCCTCCCCCTTGCCGCCTCCTTACCTATAAAAGGAGCGGTATGGCGCCCCTACCCCGCACAACAAACCCTAGCAAGGTGCCACCACCTCTCAAGTCACTGCCACCTAGGGAGCTCCTCCCAAGTCGCCGACTAGGGCAATGCCCTAGCCCTAGCCGCCGGCCACCCCCCTTGGCACTCTAAACCCTAGATCGCTAAGGCCTCTCTTCTACTCCACCATACCCGCTCCGGCTTAGGCGAAGCCCTGCGGGATTTCCCCTCTAAACTCCGACACCACGCCGTTGTGCTGCCGGAATCGCGAGGAGAGATCTACAACCTCCATTGCCTGCTGGAACAAGGGAGAGGAGGGTCTTCATCAAGTACCGAACGTGTGACCGACTACGGGAGCGCTACTGGAATGCGATGCCGAAAGGATCGTCTACGCGATCTTGAGATCGACAAGTGAACGACTACATCACCCACGAGAATCCGCTCTCGTTAACCTCTTTGGTATCTTCGAGGGTGAGTACTCTATCGACTCATTGCTACGATATAGTAGATAGATCTTGGCTTGTATGAACCCCTACAACCAACTGGGCTTGTCCCGTTATATTGAACCAACACGTTATTTCTGATGACTTTAATTTACTTTGAAATAGGATTGACCTTTAAAACTTTGTATTCCATGATGTGCCTATTTATCGCCAGTTAACTCTAGAATTTTTAAGTTCTTTGACAAGCACCGTTAAAACATGGCATAGAGAGGACATGATTTATTTCCGACTTATGAACAACAATTACACATTAACACTCAATGAATAGTGCAATTGTCTTAGTTTACCAAAAAATGTTGTTAATGCTTTATGCGCATCTTTTGACGACATGCATACTTCCTCGGATCATTATTATAATGGAATGAGTTTCACTTCTAGAGTCAATAAGGGGAAGAATATTCAGCATCCTGCTATTCTCTGTTTGTTCTATGTTATTGCTAACACCTTCCAGACACGAAATGAGTTTACAAGACTCAATGAGGAGGACATCTTAGTCCTCACAAAAGCTGCTTTCAATAACATCAACTTGTCACTCAACTTGGGCGCAATACTTGTGCGTTACCTGGAGCACCAGTCCTCCCAAAGCCAATGACCAATTACAGGTGGAGACATCATCACTGTGCTTGCCATTGCCCTAGGCATCGACCTAGGTGAGTTGCTGTAGCACCCCGGGTAAAACCACTACTAGAAAATCGTTGTGTTCTTGTTTGTTGCATCATCATGACATCATCATGCATGTTTGTTCATAAAACTAATTTGCAAAGACCCTATTTTCGTTTGTCATTACTCAATCTTGTATATCAAATTAAATCGCAGGCTTTTCTGTAATATTTTCGTTTGTCTAAAACCATTTGCAAAAGTCTATAAAACATAATAATAAAAATAAAACATTTTCGGGGGGAGTCGGCCGGCCAGGCCAAAATACGAGCCAGCCAGACTAGTACCCCCAATGTCCCAACCCACCTAGCCAAACCCTAACCCTAGATGAAACCCTAGCTACCCAAACCCCCAGCCTAACCCTAATCCCTCCCCACCCGCTGCCGGCTCTTCCCACATGGCTGCACCCTCCCACGGTTCCACCCCAACCCGATCGAACCCATCCAGTGACACAAACACACACGCACACCCTACCCATTCCCACAACACGCATGCACTCAGGAACCGACACACTACACTGGAACCGGCCCCACTTCCCTACTCAGCAGGCCCACCCTTGCAACCCGCTCCTCCCTCGCCTCCCATGATCCCACAAATCCCACCGCCACATCCCTTTCCTCCCCTCGATGGCGCCCCTCTACTCCTCTCCGTCTACGTTCACCTGTGCGCCGTCTTCTTCCCCTCCTCATCAAGCGACGCAAGCGCCATGCGCCCCTGTCGCCTTCTCCGGTTGCAAACAGAGCCGCCGCCCGCTCGCTGATCTCGCCCCCGACGCCTGTCTCCACCGCGGAAACCGCCTCCTCTCCTCTAGCATCGAGCCCAGCCCCGCCCTCGCCTATGATATTCCCTCTGGCCGTCGTTTACATTTGGCCCTACCAAGCCCCTCCTCGTCACTGCCGCCAGACCTCTCTGCAGACGAGCTCCCCATCCTCCTCGCGAGCTCGCCTCCTCGCTCCATGGGCCACCACCGCGCCCGTCGCTGCCTCGCCACGCCAACGCCCTGCCACCCTCGTCGGCTCTGTTGCAGCTGTTTTTCTGCAGCGTGACACGCATGCGTCGCCTCGCTATTTTGACCTCTCTCAGTGTCGTGGTATTGCCGACGAGTACGCCATGGAGGGGTACTCACAGTGCGTGTTTAGAGACGTGGGGGAAGGCGTACGGTTTCCGGGTACGAGGTAATACAACTTACCCAGGTTCAGATCCCACAATGGTGGCGGAATCCTACTCCTACTATAAATCACTATAATGGCAATACACCGAGTTACAGAGATAGGTTCGCTGTGCGAGGTTGTCTCAGATTGTCTAAAGTTGTGCCCTAAAGGCTCCCATAGGCCCGACTTATATAGTCGCCGGGTCCTAGGGTTACAGGGAAAAGTCCTAGCCGGACAGGTTACAGAGTCCTACACCGTCTATTACTAGTCTTGCGTGTCTTGTACTCCAAGGCTCTAGGTACGTCGGTGACTCCACCGTAGCCTTCCTTTATCCGGCATGGGCCTCCCTTCTGGATCCATCTAACTGGGCCACCCAGCAGGCCATGGGCCATGCTATCAACTGTGGGCCACCCGGGTTATCCGGATAGGAGACATGCTATGAGGATACCCATATAGCATATCCCCAATAGTAGCCCCCGGAGAACTCCGAGATCTTGCGCCGTCTTGCCTATTTATGTGGAATGCTCCGTCTAGATGGATGTCGGCAAATCGTCAAGAAATATCTTGTAGTCCTCCCAAAGAACCCTACAAGGTTTTCTCCGTCTTCAACTTGTAAGTCGGAGAATTGCTGAATCTTCCATCGTACTCTTCCATAGCCGGACTAGATCCTTCCATGCCGGAATCTTCTAATGTGATGGTTCATCTGCCTATGTCATCTAGGGCGACGTAGACGTAGGTCAGCAACGCCTCGTAACTCACACATGTAGAGAACGCAATCATGTCCACTTTTCCCGCGCGAGCGATACGAACCATTGGCGGCGATGGTTGGGACGTGGTGAAATTTCCACGTACGTCCGCACACACGTTGTCTACGCGGCAACCGTCCGATCAAGCTGCACGAATCTTGATGCTGCAGACCATAAATAGTAACTGTGGTGAAAAACTTACTTTTCACCTTATTCTCTCCTCACATCATCTTATTCCTCTAGCGAGCGCCCCCTCGAGCTCTCCGTGCAACTTTGCAAAAAACCCTAACTCCCAATCTCGCCAGTCACCTCCAAACACACGCAATGGCCAGCAGCAGCTCTTCTCCCTCGATGGTGGCTTCGGGCGAAGCCGCGGCGAAGCCGGCGAGCTCCGTCGTCGTTCCCCCAGAGGGCCTGGTCATCCCCATATCCGCGGTGGTCGAGGCCACCGGCGGTGACCACAATCCAGCGGTGCTGGAGCTGCTGGAGGAGGACAACGACTCCCACAAAGGCGATTGGCATGGTTCGGACATCATGGACCACGACATCAAGGAACTGATCGTCGAGGGCTATCTCCCCGCGACGGAGGGGATCTCCTGGAGGGCGGCACCGGCCGGCGAGGTCACACCTTCTCCCCAAGCCGGAGAAAAGGTGTACCTCAAAGCACAGATGCTACGCGGCGTCTCCCTGCCCATCTCTAACTTCTTCCTTGCCGTCTTAAACCATTACTGGGTCCAGCCCCAAAACCTTTCTCCCAATAGTATCCTAGCTCTTAGCAATTATGCGACGCTTTGCGAGGGATACCTAGGGATTAAGCCTAGGATAGACCTCTTCATCTATTTCTTCACCGTCAAGCACGAAGCCGGAGCCAGCAAGGATGAACTTAGAAATTGTGGCACTATTAGCTTCAAGATATGACCTGGCCGACGCTTCCCCGACGAGTCCTGCAAGAAATGGCAGCGTACTTACTTCTATGGCCCAGATATCCCTATGGCCGGCCGAGAAGTAACATACCCGTACTTCGTCGATGGAGCCTCCGCCTAAACTTCGACATGGAGATCCCAGGCCTCCCTTCCCTCCGACATCGATGCTTCCCGCGCCATAAGGCGGATAGAATGGTTCGTAGAGACGGGTTTGACCGGCTTGGACCTAGCCTTGTGCTGGTTCATCAGGCGAATCCAGCCTCTGCAGCACCGCTCGAAGCTGATGCACGAGTATACCAACGATAGAAGGGATAGCCTCCGCATCTCCGTGGACAACTTCTCGAGCGACTCCGTCAAGCTTCGCCTGAAGGACATCGTCAAGGTGAAGGATAAGAAGCGTGGCTTCACCATCACCTACGACATGTTCATAGAGAGCAAGTGCCCAAAGGTAACTGTTTACTTTTCGTGTATGACATATACTCCAGTTCGTCCGGCTAGCAATTGCCATCTCATCTAACACGGTGGTTCTTCACCTTATAGCTTAGCGACATAGATGAGGACAGCATGGCTCCTCAAATCTATGATCCAAAGATGAAGGAAGTCACCATCGTGTCCGACGACGATGCTCTGTTGGCTCGAAAGCGGAAGAGCTCCACCTCTGACGCTGCCGACGGAGGCAAGAAGAAGAAGACGGAGGGTGGAGCCTCCAAAAAGACTACCACCGCCCTGGAGGCGGAGAAAAGAAAGATTACCGGGATCCCCTTTGCCAAAGCACCCCCTCTTGTGTAAGCTTCTTTCTCTCCGACATTGTCCATTTATCTGTCTTGTTCCTGTACTTATACATTTTGCACGTTTCAGGAAGAAAGCCACGACCAGCCTGAAGAAGACCTCCAAAACATCGGGGGATTCTAGAACCATTAAGGACATGCTGCATCGCGACGCATCTCCCGTCATCGCCCCTGTCACTCCCAGCATCAAGCCCTTCTCCGCTCTGACAAGCTCCCAAGCCAAGGAAACATCTGGCCCTTCCGCCATGGAAGTGGACTCAGGTGCCTCTACCAAGCTTGCTGTTGTCGGCGAGCAGGCGACGCAGGAGAGTGCCGCACACCAAATGGCTGAAGCTCTGGCTAAGGATGCCATCAGTTGCGGTAAGGCGGTGGTGGAAGCTGGTACTTCTGCCGAAGGCGGCGCCCCCGCACCCAAGAAAACCATATAGTATCCAAAGATAGTCTATCTGGTACTTACACCGGGTAACACTGCTCTGGTTCCTGGTACAGCGCCGACATCTCCGACGTGCGGTCTAGAGGATCTTCTCCGGCAAGCAGAGATCTTGCTAGGAAACAGTGTATCCTTTGGCAAGCTGATGGCTGAGAGTGCTACTAACCTCAAGATCATTGCACTTGTAAGCTTTATTCGCCTTTTGCTTTTCATATGGATATCCCACTGTAGCCCTCGAGGATGTAGACGGAAAACCATAGGTCTTTGCGTCTAGATGCTCTAAGAGTGACTAAAGTAGAAAACTTCTCACTGTAGCCCCCAAGCATATAGGTGGAATGAATTATTCCGACTAAATGCTTTAAGAGTAGCATACGCAGTGTTTATAAATTTCAATACTGTAGTCCCCAATCTTCTAGTTGTAACTGAATTAGTTCCAACTAGATGCTTAAAGAGAAGCTAAGCATACATCCGAGTTAAAAACTTTATACTGTAGCCCCCAAGCTTCTAATCGAGAACTGAAATAGTTCCGACTAGATGCTTAAAGAAAGACTAAGCATATTGCTAAGTTAAAAACTCTCGCTGTAGCCCCCGAGCGTCTAGGTGGAAAACTTACGGCTAGATGCTCCAAGTAGACCAAGCAACGTTTAATTCCTCTTTTTTCCATAGAACGAGAATGCTCGGAGGGGCATGGCCAACGACAAGTACCATAAGATGCGCACGGACCTGGAAGCTGAAAAGGGTAAAACTGCCTTATTGAAGGAACAAATCATCAAGAGCAAGCGTCTGTTTTTCCTTTCTTTTTCGTATTCTGACTTAAACTTGTGTATTCTCCGAGTACTCATTATGTACTTTGCTTTCTCCGACTTGCAGAAACCATTGCCAAGGCTAAGGACATTGTCGAGCAATCCAAGCACATTCAGGAGATGGATAGCGAGAACAAGATCCTTAAGCAGGAGAGTTAAGACATGCTAAAGATGCATGAAGAATCGATGAAAGCCCTGCAGGACTCCGCCACCGAGGGGATGAACCGCTTGAAGGAGGAGATCTCGATCTTAAGAGATCAGAAGAAAGCTGCCGATGAGCAGAATCAGCGCCATCATGAAGCGTACAAGCTCCTCCAACAAGAACGGGACTCCTTGGCGGATACCCTCTGGAAAGCTGAGGCTAACATCTTCAGTAAGTGATTCTCCGTCTTGGATTTTTGTAGTCTAGATATTCTGAATTTTTGAACTCATGTGCTCCTTGTCGGAATTTGCAGCTCCTATGGGTTTAACCCGGCCGCCTCCTCCGGCAAAGGAATGCATGGTTCTTGCCGGCAACTTCATCAACACCGCCATCGCGCAAGACAAAGAGATTGCCAAGCCCCTCCAGATCAACATCAAGGCATCGGACTTTGTGGCGAAGTTCTCGGAGATCCTGCGCCGAGCCCCCGAGCGTATCACAAGCTGGAAAGCTTCATGTGCACGGGCCGGTGCAAGGATGGCGCTGTCCATGGTTAAGGCACATTACGAGGATGCCGACATCGACACGATAATCTCTGGCATACCCGACGTAGATGACGATGGCAAGGAGATAAACCATGAGTCCATCTTGTCATCACTCATGGGTTATGACACCAGAGTTACCGAGTTAGTCGACCTCAACGTCTTCATGCCGATGAATACCATCGATGGCGGCAACCAAAGCTCCCCCGAGTCTCTTCACACTACCGACTTCGAGGGTGATTCTCCTGCTGCCGATGATGCTGCTTCCAAGTCTCCTGCGCCAAAGGAGTGAAAAACAACTTGTAATATTTGTTTCATCTTTGATGCGTATGCGAAAAAAAAACTATGTATTAACTTAAGGCGGAAAACAATGATGTATGTCCTGCTACTTAAGGACTAGTTTCTAGCATGTATATATTTTTAAGCAAGTGTTGTCTTATCCATTACTTTGGTTCTGATGCTTGACTTTTTATGAGTCGGAAGACTCGTTGTCGAAACCATGCGCTCAGGTGATGATGCCCAATGGCACCATCAATAACCTAAGCACAAAATCGCTGACAATAAGTGCCAAAAGTCACTACTCCAGAATCCATATAAAAACAACAAAGAATGTGTAGACCAGAAAACTTAAGCTAACGCCCGTAGGCGGAATTTTCACAAGTGCAATCGCAAGGCTTGTGCATAAAGGTTTTATATGATCCAAAAATGAACACTAAAGGAGGTAAAAGACTCAGAAATATGAGTGAACCAGAGAGCTTTATTTCATTGATCATATAAGAGGTACACAATTAGATAAAAAATGGTAAGTGTAAAAAGGACGTAGCTGTGCTATGTTCCATGGCCGATCAAGCTCCGGGTAGTCATTATCCGGGTCATGTCGCTTACGCTTATGATCCTCGTTGGGTCTATCCTTCAGTTCATGATTGTCAACGAGGTAGTAAGACCCATTGAGTAGCGCCTTGCTTATGATGAATGGTCCTTCCCATGGCGGGGATAATTTGTGTGACTTCTTCTGCTTAAGTCGGAGCACCAAATCCCCCTCTTTAAACGAGCGATGCCGAACGCGATGATTATGGTAGCTGCGTAGCTTCTGCTGGTAGATGGCGGATCTTTGGCATGCCAAAACGTGCTCCTCCTCGAGAAGGTCCACATCTAGGCGTCTGGATTCTTCAGCGTCATCTTCGTCATAGGCGGCAACCCTTGGTGCATCGTGAAGTATGTCGGAAGTTTGGATGGCTTCTGCTCCATATACCATGAAGTAAGGGCTGTAGCCGGTGGATCTGTTGGGTGTAGTTCGTAAACTCCACAGCGCAGATGGCAATTCTTCCGCCCAGGCTCCAGCTGCTCTATGTAGTGGTGCCTCAAGACGTGGCTTGATTCCCTGCAGAATTAATCCATTAGCTCGCTCAACCTGACCATTGGATTGTGGATGCACCACATATCCAAGGTCAAGTCGGATGGCCTTCCCCCAACAATAAGCCTCCGCTTCTCCGAGTGACAAGTTGCTGCCGTTGTCGGTGATAATGCTATGTGGGAGACCAAATCTCACCACTAGATCCCGGACAAACCTGAGGGCAGTTGCCCCATCAAGCTTTCTAATGGGTTTAGCTTCTATCCATTTAGTGAATTTATCAACTGCTACAAGCATATGTGTAAACCCACATGGAGCCGTTTGTAATGGTCCCACCATGTCTAGCCCCAGACTACAAACGACCAAGTTATTGGTATTGTTCGCAATTCTTCAGCAGGAACATGTGGTTGTCGGGCATAATACTGGCATCCCATGCATGTCTCAACCAGCTTGTCGGCGTCCGCCTTTGCGGTCAGCCAGTAGAATCCTTGCCGGAAGGTTTTCGCGACCAACGATCGAGGAGTGGCGTGATGCCCGCAATCTCCGAGATGGATTTCGCTTAGGATTTCAATACCTTCTAGCTATGAAACACACTTTAGGTATACACTAGTGGTGCTCATTTTGTAGAGTTGTCCATTGATTATGGTATAACCCTTTGCTCGTCGTACTATTTGCCGTCTTTCGACCTTGTCGTCGGGCAAAGTTCCGTGTTCGAGATTTTCCATGAACGGTTTTGTCCAAGCCGGAGGGACCTTTGCCACCATGTGGATGAAAGAGTCAACTCTATCCGGGTTGTCGATGTTGGCTCCCTTCACAGATGGTGTCCGTAGATGCTCTAAAACTCCCGGTGGAATTCGTTTGCGCCCTGATCCAAGCTTAGATAGAAGACCAGCCACCTCGTTTTGCTCCCTAGGTACATACTTGACTTCGTAGCCAAAGAAGATCTTGGATATCTCATCCACTTCATCTCGATATGCCACCATCATAGGGTTCCGCGCATTCTAGGTGCCAGCCACCTGCTGGGCAACCAAGTCGGAATCTCCACAGCAAACTATGCGCTTGATGCCAATATCCTTGGCTACACGTAATCCTTGAATGAGTGCTTCATACTCCGCCATGTTGTTCGTAGCCTCGAAGTGGATCTGCAGAACGTAGTGTAGCTTATCTCCTGTTGGTGACTGTAGCAACACACCAGCCCCCGAGCCGTTGAGCAGCTTTGATCCATCAAAGTGCATCACCCAATACTCTGGTTTCGGCAACGGAGTAGCATCTGGCATCTCCGTCCAATCTGCGATAAAATCCACCAAGGCTTATGACTTGATAGCGTCGCGTCTCTTGTAGGTGATATCGAAGGCGGCAAGTTCAATGCCCCACTTAGTGACCCTTCCCGTAGCGTGGCTGTTGTTGATAATGTCGGACAGTGGAGTCTTGCTCACCACTGTGATTGGGTGCTCCTGAAAGTAATGCCTCAGCTTCCGAGAAGCAAGGAATACTCCATAAGCTATCTTTTAGTAGTGCGGGTAACACTGCTTGGACTCTGTCAATACCTCTCTTACATAGTAAACTGGTCGTTGAACTCCATGCTCATAGCCTGGTTCCTTCCGCTCTACCACGACGATGATGCTGATTACCCGGTTGGTTGCCGCTATGTAGATTAACAGGGGCTCTCCAGGCTCGGGTGCTGCAAGGATGGGCGCTGAGGAAAGAATCTCCTTGAGCTGCTTCAATGCTGCATCTGCTTCATCCGTCCACGTGAATTTGTTCGCCTTCTTCAGCAACTTGTACAGCGGCAGAGCCTTCTCTCCAAGTCGGCTGACGAACCGGCTAACTGCTGCAACACAACCTGTTAGTCGTTGAATGTCCTTTAGGCATGTCGGACGGTTTATGTTTAAGATGGCCTTGATTTTCTCCGGGTTGACCTCGATTCCACGCTGGGAAACGATGAAGCCCAACAATTTGCCGGCTGGAACCCCAAAGACGCACTTCTTAGGGTTAAGCATCATGTTGTATTTACGGAGATTATCAAAGGTTTCTTTTAAGTCGGAGATTAAGTCATTTGACTTTTTATACATCACCTCTATATCATCCACATAGGCGTGAACGTTCCGACCAATTTGGTCGTGAAGGCAACGTTGCATTGTCCGCTGGTACGTAGCACCTGCGTTTTCAGCCCAAAGGGCATCATAACATAGAAAAACATGCCGTATGGGGTAGTGAACGAAGTGGCCAATTGGTCCGACTTCCTCATCTTGATCTGGTGGTATCCTGAGTATGCATCGAGAAAACACAAAATTTCCGAGCCAGCCGTCGAGTCAATGACTTGGTCAATGCGAGGCAAAGCAAACGGATCTTTGGGGCATGCTTTGTTCAAGCCAGTGTAATCAACACACATTCTTAATTATTTAGTTCCCTTTTTGGGGACAAGTACAGGATTGGCCCCCCATCGGGTGTGAAGGACTTCTCAGATAAATCTAGCCTTAACTAACCTAGCTATCTCTTTGCCAATGGCGCATCTCTTCTCGTCTCCGAAGCGTCGTAGAGGTTGTTTCAATGGTTTGCATTTTGGATCAATGTTTAAGATGTGCTCGGCAAGTTCCCTAGGTACACCTTTCATGTCGGCAGGTTGCCAGGCAAAGATGTCCCTATTATCACGGAGGAACTCGACGAGTGCGCTTTCCTATTTGGGATCCAGGTTCGTCCCAATGGCGGTGGTCTTGGAGGCATCGCCTACCACAAGTTGCACCGACTTGGTCTCGATGATGGCCTTGAATGCAGGAGCGAAGTCAGAGATCTGCTTCTTCGACGCGGGCATCTCTGAGTCATCGACCTTGCTCTGAATCACTTTGAATTCTTCGCTGTAGAGGACAGCTTCCGTGAAGGCTGCTTCATTAATCTCGCAGTCCCTTGCCTTGGTAAAGCTTCCGGATACGGTGATGACACCGTTTGGTCCGGGTATCTTGAGTTTGTTGTAGACGAAGCATGGCTTGGCCATGAAGGTGTGGAATATGTCGCGGCCGAATATGACGTGGTACACGCTCTTGAAGGGGACCACCTCAAAGTTCATGCGCTCTTGGAAGTAATTATTAACATCGCCAAAGGCAACCTGAAGTGTGATGCACCCAAGGGACCGAGCCTCCCGACCAGAAACTACGACGTGGAAGATGGTGTTGGTACGCCTTAGGTTTGCCTCTGTCAAGTTCATCTTCTGTAGTGTATCCAGGTACATGATGTTGATGCTGCTTCCACTATCCACCATACATTTGCAGTGTCGATTGGTATGGGTGGATTTGCCGTTGGCATTGAGGTGTATGAGGCACGACATATCGCGTTACTCTTCGTAGGTTTGGGGAACGCGGAGCGGTGCCAAGGTAGTTTCACTTCCTCGCTGTTGCCCCCGACCAGCTCCCCGTCCTCGGCCACGTTGTCCACCATCACCTCGTCCTGCAAAGGTCATGGCGACCATGTCGGGAGTTTGCTTTTCTTCTGGAGCTATTTTCTGCTTTGTGCTGCTGTTCCTCCGAGCTTGAGTTGGAGCGGACGTTGCCGGTAGAGAGCCGCGAGCATCATCGTCGGCAACTGCAAACTCACAAGCCAACTGAATCATCTAGTTCAACTCAAGCTGATGATTGTCCTGCAAGCTCTTTAGCTTATGTCGGAGCAACGTGCCCCTTTCCAACCCATCAATGAAGGCGGCCATGGCGGTCTGAGCGTGCACGCCTGTGCAGGAATTCTTCATATCCAGCCAGCGGGAGAGGTAGGCACGAGATGTCTCGTCTTTCTCTTGCACGCACTGCTGTAGATCGCCAACAGTGTAGGGACGCTTGTACGTACCCTCGAAGTTCTTGGTGAACGCTTCTTGCATGTCCAACCAATTGCATATGAATTTCTCTAGCAAGTTATCAATCCATTGACGGGCCGTGCCCGCCAACATCAAAGGGAGGTACTTGACGGCAACGTTGGGGTTACCTCCGGCAATCTCCAACGCGTTGCCGTAGTCCTGCAACCATGTGGCTGGCTTGGCGGTGCCGTCATAGGGTTTGATGGTCTTGTCAATCCGGAAACCTTTGGGGTAAGTTGCGGATCTATCGCAGGTCCAAAGCAACGTGGTCCTAGGTATGGTCCTTCTCGGGCCTCGTGGATCTTATCGATCCGTGAACATGCATCGTATGGATTCGGGTTTTTCTTCTTCTTGTCAACAAGGGATGGGCTACGTGAACAACGCGGCCCCCCTCCACCATGGTGACTGCTAGGTGGCGACGGAGGCGGAGGTGGCGGTGGGTTAGCCTTCTTGCTATTACCCTCCTGCGATGCCTCACGCTTGTCGCGATTGCTTGCCGGACGCGGAGGGTCATGGCGTGACCTGCTCTTGTGTCCTTGGTTGCGCTCTCCGTCATGACGTGTCTGCTCCGCGTTGCCTTGGCGGGGGCATATCCGTACGATTCCGCACTGCCTTGGCGGGGGCATATCCGTACGATGGTGAGCCTTAGGGTCTTCGCGATGTCGGGGGGATCGGGGCAGTGGCGATGGGCGGCGAGGTTGGGCTTTTTCTCCGTGGTCGGAGGATATGGGGATAGCATCCTTCCTGTTGCGCGCATCCCTCCGTCTTCATTCTGATGAACCCGTTTGGGACCCGACATCAAGAGGAGATCTGTCCCTTGGCGGCTTATGCTGACTAGACTGGCAGAACGCTGGGTCAGACTCAAGCCTCTGAGAGGTGGCCTTTTCCTGCTGTTTTGCCGCTTTGGCCACTAGGTCATAGACATGTTCCACTGCCTCGGGCGATCTATCCTGCTCCAGAAGGGTCTTGGCGACGGCGAGGTTGAGGAGTGGGGTGGACATCACCTGTTTGCCTTCACTGTCAATGTATGGCTTGGCCTGTGACGGCTTCGGGGGAGCCCATCCTAGGTTTCTCCGTACACCAGGATCATTGATGACGTGAGCTGGAGCTTTCTTGGCCTTCTGCTGCTGCAGCAGAGTCTTGTACCCGGCCTCCATTTCTCTAGCTTTTTCTATGGATTTCTGCGCATTGACCAGATCTTGATCTAGCTTAGCGCCTTGCTCCGCGATGGCCTGTGCTTCCTCCAGCAGCTGCTGGCACTTCTCGTCAAGCTGAGTCACGTTCCGGATATGAGCTAAAGTCAGTGGCTCAACGGGGAGATTTTCGTACATCACTCTATCAGCCGGAGTAACTTGGGCAGCAACAGACGTAGATGCTGGAGGAGGCAAGTTTGCGGTGTTGTTGTTGCTCGGGCCGGTGCCGAGTTCTTGTGGCTGCTGCACTGGATTAGGCGGAGGAGGCATGACCTTTGCGCGATCATCGTCAGCAGCAATAAGTGGCCCCTTCCCCTTTTCCAGTGTTGTAGGCGGAGCTCATCTGGGTTGATATTCATCCATCACCGTCCCAATGGTGATGAACACCTCTCGAGACGTGACGGCATTGTTGGCTTGCTCGTCGCGCGTGTACTCCTCCTCCATCTCTTGCATGGCGGAGTTTAGTTCCTCTAGACTGAAATCTATCTCCTCTGAGTCTGCACTGAAGTCAGCCTAGATCACGTCAATCACAGAGTCGGAGGGTGCCAGGACTTTCTCGATGACAGGGGATGGAGGTGCAACAACATCGATGATGACTGGAGGTGGTGGCGCAGCTGCGGCGATGGCGGCTGGAGGTGGTGGAGGCGGCTGCTTAGGCGGCGACGCTCCGCCAATGAGCACGAGATCCGCCTGAGCTGCCCCTTCGGCCTCCGCGTAGCTGTTAACGGTGTTCACCATGCTTTCGAAGGTGAGACGCCCTGAAGCCTGCTGCCGCCTTAGAGAATGCCGGAGGAGCATTCCCTGGTCCAGTCCTTCCACAAAATGATACATAGCATCATCATTAGGGTAGTGGGACAGATCGGCTCGTATACGGGGCCACCTGGCCAGGTAATCGTGGGGGTTTTCGCCCTCTCTCTGAATGCAATGCGCCAGATCGAAGATGGTAACCACGCCGACGAACTTGGATCTCTACTGTCCAGACGCTCGGGCGAAGCCGGCGGACTTATAGTGATCTTCCACCGTTATATCCTGCACAGGAGCGGTTTGGGTGGGCATTGAATTTTTTCCGATCTTTGTCGGCAAACTCCGAAGAGAGATCCGACATCGATCCTTCCACGAACTTATCCTGCCCATAGGCGGTCCGTGCGGGCCTTGATGCTCCTCCGACTCCCAGGGAACTAGTGCCCGAGTCGGTTTCTCCAATGAAGAGGTGGATGTCTCTGATAGGAACGATCGAACACCGCGTAGGGTTCGTCTTCGCCAGGATCCAGAACTCGTCGGGAGGGACGATCGAAACGTTGCCGGAGAATAGAACGCGACCGATGGCTATGGTTTCACCGATTCCCGTGAAGATCTTGGTCCTCGCCCGTTGAAGAGCCTGAAGCGCCTCATGCCCCACGGTGGGCGCCAACTGTCATGGTATTGCCGACGAGTAAGCCATGGAGGGGTCCTCACAGTGTGTGTTTAGAGATGTGGGGGAAGGCGGACGGTTGACGGGTACGAGGTAACACAGCTTACCCAGGTTCAGATCCCACAACGGTGGTGAAATCCTACTCCTGCTATAAATCACTATAATGTCAATACGCTGAGTTACAGAGATAGGTTCGCTGTGCGAGGTTGTCTCAGATTGTCTGAAGTTGTGCCCTAAAGGCTCCCATAGGCCTGACTTATATAGTCGCCAGGTCCTAGGGTTACAGGGAAAAGTCCTAGCCGGAAGGTTACAGAGTCCTACACCGTCTATTAGTATTCTTGCGTGTCTTGTACTCCAAGGCTCCGGGTACACTGGTGACTCCACCGTAGCCTTCCTTTATCCGGCATGGGTCTCCCTTCTGGATCCATATAACTAGGCCGCCCAGCAAGCCATGGGCCATGCTACCAACTGTGGGCCACCCGGGTTAGCCGGATACGAGACATGCTACGAGGATACCCATATAGCATATCCCCCAGAGAACTCCGAGATCTTGCTCCGTCTTGCCTCTCACGTGGAATGCTCCGTGTAGATGGATGTCGGCAAATCGTCAAGCAATATCTTGTAGTCCTCCCAAAGAACCCTACAAGGTTTTCTCCGTCTTCAACTTGTAAGTCGGAGAATTGCTGAATCTTCCATCGTACTCTTCCGTAGCCGGACTGGATCCGTCCATGCCAGAATCTTCTGATGTGATGGTTCATCTGCCCATGTCAGCTAGGGCGACATAGACGTAGGTCAACAACTCCTCGTAACTCACAAATGCAGAGAACGCAATCATGTCCACTTTCCCGCACAAGCGATACGAACCGTTGGCGGTGACGGTTGGTACGTGGCAAAATTTCCGCGCACGTCTGCGCACACGTCATCTACGCGGCAACCGTATGATCAAGCTGCATGAATCTTGACGCTGGGTATCACAAATAGTAACTGTGGTGGAAAATTTACTTTTTCACCTCATTCTCTCCTGCATCTTCTTCTTCTTCCTCAGGCAAGCGTATCCTCGATCTCTCCGCGGCTCACACGAAAAACCCTAA
Organism: Avena sativa; assembly: GCA_916181665.1. Taxonomy (NCBI): domain Eukaryota; kingdom Viridiplantae; phylum Streptophyta; class Magnoliopsida; order Poales; family Poaceae; genus Avena; species Avena sativa. Next base: position 310,577,944 of record OV702295.1, on the reverse strand, counting down.
CTCCCAATCTCGCCACTCACTTCCAAACGCTCGCAATGGCCAGCAGCAGCTCCTCTCCTTCGATGGCGGCGTCGGGCGAAGCCGCGGCGAAGCTGGCGAGGTCCATCGTCGTGCCCCCAGAGGGCTTGGTCATCCCCATGTCTGCGGTGGTCGAGGCCACAGGCGGCGACCACAATCCAGCGGTGCTGGAGCTGCTGGAGGAGGAAAACAACTCCCACAAAGGCGATTGGCACGGTTTGGACATCACGGACCGCGGCATCAAAGAGTTGATCGTCGAGGGATACCTCCCCGCGATGGAGGGGCTCTCCTGGTGGGCGGCACCGGCCGGCGAGGTCACACATTCTCCCCAAGCCGGAGAAAAGGTGTACCTCAAAGCAAAATTGGTACGCGGCGTCTCCCTGCCCATCTCTAACTTCTTCCTTGCCGTCTTGAACCATTACCGAGTTCAACCCCAAAACCTCTCTCCCAATAGTATCCTAGCGCTTAGCAATTACGCGGCGCTTTGCGAGGGTTACTTAGGGATTAAGCCTAGGCTAGATCTCTTTATCTATTTCTTCACCGTCAAGCGCGAAGCTGGAGCCGGCAAGGACGAACTCAGAAATTGTGGCACCATTAGCTGCAAGATCTGGCCTGACCGGCGCTTCCCCGACATCGTCGGCCACGAGTCCTGCAAGAACTGGCAGCGTACTTACTTCTACGGCCCATATATCCCTCTGGCTGGCCGAGAAGTAACGTACCTGGACTTCGTCGATGGAGCCGTCGCCGAAACTTCGACATGGAGATCCCAGGTCTCCCTTCCCTCCGACATTGATGCTTCCTGCGCTATAAGGCGGATAGAGTGGTTCCTAGAGACAGGTTTGACCGGCTTGGACCTAGCCATGTGCTGGTTCATCAGGCGAATCCAGCCTTTGCAGCACCGCTCAAAGCTAATGCACGGGTATACCAACGATAGAAGGGATAGCCTCCGCATCTCTGAGGACAACTTCTCGAGCGACTCCGTCAATCTTTGCCTCAAGGACATCGTCAAGGTGAAGGACAAGAAGCGTGGCTTCACCATCACCTACGACATGTTCGTAGAGAGCAAGTGCCCAAAGGTAACTGTATATCTTTAGTATATGACATATAATCCAGTTCTTCCGTCTAACCATTACCATCTTGTCTAACACGGTAACTTCTCACTTAATAGCTTAGCGATCTAGAGGAGGATAGCATGGTTGTCCAAATCTATGATCCAAAGATGAAGGAAGTCATGGTCGTGTCCGATGATGATGTTCCGTTGTCATGAAAGAGGAAGATCTCCACCTCTGACGCTGGCGACGGAGGCAAGAAGAAGAAAGCGGAGGGTGGAGCCTCCAAGAAGACTACCGCCGCCCTGGAGGCGGAGAAAAGAAAGACTACTGGGATCCCCTTTGCCAAAGCCCCCCCTCTTGTGTAAGCTTATTTCTCTCCGACATTGTCCATTTATCTGTCTTGTTCCTGTACTTATGCTTTTTGCACGTTTCAGGAAGAAAACCACGACCAGCTTGAAGAAGACCTCCAAAACATCGGGGGCTTATAGAACTATCAAGGATATGCTGCATCGCGACGCATCTCCCGCCATCGCCCCTGTCACTCCCATTGTCAAGCCCTCATCTGCTTCGAAAATCTCTCAAGCCAAGGAAGAGCTGGCCCTTCCGCCATGGAAGTAGACTCAGGTGCCTCTACCGAGCTTGATGTTGTCGGCGAGCAGGCGACGCAGGAGAGTGCCGCACACCAAATGGCTGAAGCTCCGGCTAAGGATGCCATCGGTAGCGGTAAGGCAGTGGTGGAAGCTGGTACCTCTGCCGAAGGCGGCACCCCCGCACCCAAGAAAACCATAGAGTATCCGAAGATAGTCTATCCGGTACTTACACCGGGTAGCACTGCTCTGGTTCTTGGTGCGGCGCCAACATCTCCGACATGCGGTCTAGAGGATCTTCTCTAGCAAGCAGAGATCTTGCAAGGAAACAGTGTGTCCTTCGGCAAGCTACTGGCTGAGAGTGCTACCAACCTCAAGATCATTGCACTTGTAAGTTATTTTTTCCTTTTGCATTTCATATGAATATCCCACTGTAGCCCCCGAGGATGTAGACGGAAAACCATAGGTCTTTGCGTCTAGATGCCCTAAGAGTGACTAAGCTAGAAAACTTCTCACTGTAGCCCCCAAGCATATAGGTGGAATGAATTATTCCGACTAGATGCTTTAAGAGTAGCATACGCAGTGTTTACAACTTTCGATACTGTAGCCCCCAAGCTTCTAGTTGCAACTAAATTAGTTCCGACTAGACGCTTAAAGAGAAGCTAAGCATACTTCCGAGTTAAAAACTTTATACTGTAGCCCCCAAGCTTTCAATCGAAAACTGGATTAGTTCCGACTAGATGCTTAGAGAAAGACTAAGCATATTGCTAAGTTAAAAACTTTCATTGTAGCCCCCGAGCGTCTAGGTGGAAATTTTCGGCTAGATGCTCCAAGTAGACTAAACAACGTTTAATTTTCTTTTTTCCACAGAACGAGAATGCTTGGAGGGGCATGGCCAACGACAAGTACCAGAAGATGCGCGTGGACTTGGAAGCTAAAAAGGGTAAAACTGCCTTCTTGAAGGAACAAATCATCAAGAGCAAGCATCTGCTTTTTCCTTTCTTTTTCGTATTCCGACTTGAACTTGTGTATTCTCCGAGTACTCACTGTGTACTTTGCTTTCTCCGACTTGTAGAAACCATTGCCAAGGCTAAGGACATTGTCGAGCAATCCAAGCATATTCAGGAGCTGGATAGCGAGAACAAGATCCTTAAGCAGGAGAGGAAGGACATGCTGAAGATGCATGAAGAGTCAATGAAAGCCCTGCAGGATTCTACCACCGAGGAGATGAACCGCTTGAAGGAGGAGATTTCGATCTTAAAAGGTCAGAAGAAAGCTGCCGATGAGCAAAATCAACGCCATCATGAAGCGTACAAACTCCTCCAACAAGAATGGGACTCCTTGGCAGATACCCTCTGGCAAGCTGAGGCTAGCATCTTCAGTAAGTGATTCTCTGTCTTGGATTTCTGTAGTCTGGATACTTTGAATTTTGGAACTCATGTGCTCCTTTGTCGGAAATTCGCAGCTCCTATGGGTTTAACCCGGTCACCTCCTCTATCAAATTAATGCATCGTTCTTGCCAGCAACTTCATCAACACCGCCATCATGCAAGCAAAAGAGATTGCCAAACCCCTCCAGATCAATATCAATGCATCGGACTCTGTGGCGAAGTTCTCGGAGATCCTGTGCCGAGCCCCCGAGCGTATCACAAGCTGGAAAGCTTCATGTGCATGGGCCGGTGCAAGGATGGCGCTATCCATGGTCAAGGCACACTACGAGGATGCCAACATCGACACGGTAACCTCTGGCATTCCCGACGTAGATGACGAAGGCAAAGAGATAAATCAGGAATCTATCTTGTCGTCACTCGTGGGTTATGACACCAGAGTTGCCGAGTTAGTGGACGTCAATGTCTTCGTGCCGATGAATACCATCGATGGCGGCAACCAAATCTCCTCCGAGTCCCTTCACACTGCCGACTTCGAGGGTGACTCTCTTGGTGCCGATGATGTTGCTTCCAAGTCGCCTGCGCCAGAGGAATGAAATTTTTTTTGTAATATTTGTTTCCTCTGTGATGTGTATGCGGAAAAAACTATGTATTAACTTAAGGCGGAAAACAATGATGTATGTCCTTCTACTTAAGAACTAGTTCCAGCATGTATATATTTTTAAGCAAGTGTTGGCTTATCCATTACTTTGGTTCTTATGCTTGACCTTTCGTGAGTCAAAAGACTCGTTGTTGGAACCATGCGCTCAGGCGATGATGCCCAATGGCACCGTCAATAAACTAAGCACAAAATTGCCGACAATAAGTGCCGAAAGTCACTACTCCATAATCCACATAAAAACGACAAAGAACGTGTAGACCCGACAACTTAAGCTAACGCCCGTAGGCGGAATTTGCACAAGTGCAATCGCAAAGCTTGTGCATAAAGGTTTTATATGATCCAAAAATGAACACTAAAGGAGGTAAAAGACTTAGAAATATGAGTGAACCAGAGAGCTTTATTTCATTGATCATATAAGAGGTACACAATAAGATAAAAAATGCTAAGTGTAAAAAGGACGTAGCTGTGCTATGTTCCATGGCCGATCAAGCTCCGGGTAGTCATCATCCGGGTCACGTCGCTTATGCTTATGATCCTCGTTGGGTCTATCCTTCAATTCACGATTGTCAACGAGGTAGTAAGACCCATTGAGTAGCGCCTTGCTTATGATGAATGGTCCTTCCCATGGCGGGGATAATTTGTGAGACTTCTTCTGCTTAAGTCGGAGCACCAAATCCCTCTCTTTAAACGAGCGATGTCGAACGCGGCGACTATGGTAGCTGCATAGCTTCTGCTGGTAGATGGTGGATCTTTGGCATGCCAAAACGCGCTCCTCCTCGAGAAGGTCCACATCTAGGCGTCTGGATTCTTCAGCGTCATCTTCGTCATAGGCGTCGTAGAGGTTGCTTCACTAGTTTGCATTTTGGATCAATGTTTAAGCTGTGCTCGGCAAGTTCCCTAGGTACACCTTTCATGTCGGCAGGTTGCCAGGCAAAGATGTCCCTATTCTCACAGAGGAACTCGACGAGTGCGCTTTCCTATTTGGGATCCAGGTTCGTCCAAATGGCGGTGGTCTTGGAGGCGTCGCCTACCACAAGTTCCACCGGCTTGGTCTCGATGGTGGCCTGAGCGGAGTCGAAAATCTGTTTCTTCGACGCGGGCATCTCTGAGTCATCGACCTTGCTCTGGATCTCTTTGAATTCTTCGCTATAGAGGACAGCTTCCGCGAAGGCTGCTTCATTAATCTCGCAGTCCCTCGCTTTGGTAAAGCTTCCGGATACGGTGATGACACCTTTTGGTCCGGGTATCTTGAGTTTGTTGTAGACGAAGCATGGCTTGGCCATGAAGGTGTGGAATATGTCGCGGCCAAATATGACGTGGTACACGCTCTTGAAGGGGACCACCTCAAAGGTCATGCGCTCTTGGCGGTAATTATTAACATCGCCAAAGGCAACCTGAAGTGTGATGCACCCAAGGGACCGAGCCTCCCGACCAGGAACTACGCCGTGGAAGATGGTGTTGGTCCGCCTTAGGTTTGCCTCCGTTAAGTTCATTTTCTGCAGCGTATCCGGGTACATGATGTTGATGCTGCTTCCACTATCCACCATACACTTGGTGAACTCCACGCCGACAATCAAGGGGTTGATGACCATGGCATATTGTTTCTCCGTAGGGATAAGGTTTGGGTGATCCTTCCTGTCCCAAGTAATTGGAACCTCCGACCAGCGTAGGTACTGGGGAACTGGGGGTAGAGTGGCCATCAGTATCCTCATAGAGGTCTTCTGTTGTCGAACGGTGGGGGTGCCAAGGAAAGTGTGGTAGATTGGCGCCTTCTTCACAAAGGGGTTCTTGCCTTTGTCGTCGCTCTTGGCAGCGTGCTTGGGGTCAACATCCTCGTCCATGTCACTTGAAACCTTGGACTCCTCCTCCTTCTTCTTCCCCTTGCCCTTGCCTCGCGGTCTGTTCTTCCGACTTTGCTTGTAGCCAGACTCTGGATCCTCCTTGAGGTCGTTGACGAATTTCAGTGTCAATTGGTATGGGTGGCCTTGCCGTTGACATCGAGCTGTATGAGGCACGTCATATCGCGGTACTCTTCGTAGGTTTGGGGAACACGGAGCAGTGCCGAGGTAGTTTCACTTCCTCGCTGCTGCCCACGACCAGCTCCCCGTCCTTGGCCACGTTGTCCCCCATCACCTCGTCCTGCCAAGGTCATGGCGACCATGTCGGGACATTGATTTTCTTCTGGAGCGGTTTTCCGCTTTGTGCTGCTGTTCCTCCGAGCTTGAGTTGGAACGGCCGTTGTCGGCAGAGAGCCGCGAGCATCATCGTCGGTAGCTGCAAACTCACTAGCCAACTGAATCATCTGGTTCAAGTCAAGTTGGTGATTTTCCTGCAAGCGCTTCAGCTTATGCCAGAGCAACGTGCCCCTTTCCAACCCATCAATGAAGGTGGCCATGGCGGTCTGAGCGTGCACTCCTGCGCTGGAATTCTTCATATCCAGCCAGCAGGAGAGGTAGGAGCGAGATGTCTCATCTTTCTCTTGCACGCACCGCTGTAGATCTCCAACAATGCAGGGACGTTTTTACGTACCCTCGAAGTTCTTAGTGAACGCCTCTTGCATGTCCAACCAATTGCAGATGGATTTCTCTGGCAAGTCGTCAATCCATTGACGGGCTGTGCCCGCCAACATCAATGGGAGGTACTTGACGACAAAGTTGGGTTTACCTCCGGCAATATCTACCGCGTTGCCGTAGTCCTGTAGCCATGTAGCTGGCTTAGCGGTGCCGTCATATGGCTTGATGGTCTTAGCGGGGTAAGTTGCGGACCGTATCGCAGTTCCAAAGCAATGTGGCCCCAGGTATGGTCCTTCCCGGGCCTCGTGGATCTTATCGATCTGTGAACGTACATTGTATGGCTCCGGGTTTCTTTTCTTCTTGTCAACAGGGGATGGGCTGTGTGAACGACGCGGGCCTCCTCCGCCATGGTGACTGCTAGGTGGCAACGGAGGCGGAGGTGGAAGTGGGTTAGCCATCTTGCTGTTACCCTCCTGCGACGCCTCACGCTTGTCGCGATTGCTTGCCGGACACGAAGGGTCATGGCGCGACATGTTCTTGTGTCCCTGGTTGCACTCACCGTCATGATGGGTCTGCTCCGCGTTGTCACGGATGACGATGCCGCTCTGCCTTGGCGGGGGCATATCCGTATGATGGTGAGCCTTGGGGTCTTCGCGATGTCGGGGAGAGCGGGGCGGTGGTGATGGGCGGCGTGGTCGGGCCTTTTCTTCGTGGCCGAAGGATATGGGGATAGCATCCTTCCTGTTGCGCGCATCCCTCCGTCTTTGTTCTGATGACCCCGTCTGAGACCCGACATCAAGAGGAGATCTGTCCCTTGGCGGCTTATGCTGGCTAGACTGGAAAAATGCTGGGTCAGACTCAAGCCTCTGAGAGGTGGCCTTTTCCTGTTGCTTCACCGCCTTGGCCACTAGGTCATAGACCTGGTCCACCGCCTCGGGCGATCTATCCTGCTCCAGAATGGTCTTGGCGACGGCGAGGTTGAGGAGAGGAGTGGGCATCACCCGCCTGCCTTCACTGTCAATGTATGGCTTGGCTTGTGCCGGCTTCGGGGGAGCCCTTCCTAGGTTTCGCCATACACCAGGATCGTTGATGACGCGAGCCGGAGCTTTCTTGGCCTTTTGCTGCTGCAGCAGAGTCTTGTACTCGGCGTCCTTTGCTCTAGCTTTCTCTATGGATTTCTGCGCGTTGACCAGATCTCGATCTAGCTTAGCGCCTTGCTCCGCGATGGCCTGCACTTCCTCCAGCAGCTGCTGGCGCTTCTCATCAAGCTGGGTCACATTCCGGATATGAGCTACGGTCAGTGGCTCGACGAGGAGATTGCCGTACATCACTCTATCATCTGGAGTAACATGGGCAGCAGCAGACGTAGATGCCAGAGGCGGCAAGTTTGCGGTGTTGTTGTTGCTCGGGCCAGTGCCGAGTTCCTGCGGCTGCCGCACTGGGTTAGGCGGAGGGGGCATGACCTTTGCACGATCAATGTCGTCAGCAACAGGTGGTCCCTTCCCTTTGTCCAGGGCTGTAGGCGGAGCTCGTCTGGGTTGATCTTCATCCATCGCCGTCCCAATGGTGACGAACACCTCTCGAGATGTGACGATGTTGTTGGCTTGCTCGTCGCGCGTGTACTCCTCTTCCATCTCCTGCATGGCAGAGTCTAGCTCTTCTGGACTGAAATTTATCTCCTCTAAATCTGCACTGAAATCGGCGTATAGCGCATCAATCATAGAGTCAGAGGGTGCCAGGACTTCCTCGATGACGGGGGGTGGAGGTGCAATAGCAGCAACGATGACTGGAGGTGGCGGCACGACTGTGGCGATGGCGGCCGGAGGTGGTGGTGGCGGTGGCTGAATCGGAGGGGCTCCGTCAATGAGCGCAAGTGCTGTCTGAGCTGCCGCTTCGGCCTCCGCGTAGTTGTTGACGGTGTTAACCATGCCTTCGAAGGTAAGGCTTCCCGAAGCCTGCTGCCGCCTTGCCGGAGAAGCGTGTCGTGGTCTAGTCCTTCCACAAAGTGATACATGGCATCATCATTGGGGTAATGGGACATATCGGCTCGTATACGGAGCCACCTGGCAAGGTAATCGCGGGGTTTTTTCCCTCTCTCTGAACGCAACGTGCCAGATCAAAGATGGTAACCACGCCAACGAACTTGGATCTCTGCTGTCCAGACGCAAGGGCGAAGCCGGCGGATTCGCAGTGATCTTCCACCATTATATCCTGCATAGGGGCGGTTTGGGTGGGCCTTGAATTTTTCCGATCTTTGCCGACAAACTCCGAAGAGAGATCCGACATCGATCCTTTCGCGAACGTGTCCTGCCCGTAGGCGGTCCGTGCGGGCTTTATGCTGCTCCGACTCCCAGGGAACTAGTGCCCGAGTCAGTTTCGCCAATGAAGAGGTGGATGTCTCCAATAGGAATGATCGAACACCGCATAGGGTTCGTCTTCGCCAGGATCCGGAACTCGTTAGGAGGGACGATCAGAACATTGCCGGAGAAGAGAACGTGAACGATGGCTACGGTTTCGCTGATTCCCGCGAAGATCTTGGTCCTCGCCCGCTGAAGAGCCTGAAGCGCCTCTTGCCCCACGGTGGGCGCCAACTTTCGTGGTATTGCCGACGAGCACGCCATGGAGGGGTCCTCACAGTGTGTGTTTAGAGATGTGGGGGAAGGCGGACGGTTGACGGGTACGAGGTAACACAGCTTACCTAGGTTCAGATCCCACAACGGTGGTGAAATCCTACTCCTGCTATAAATCACTATAATGTCAATACGCCGAGTTACAGAGATAGGTTCGTTGTGCGAGGTTGTCTCAGATTATCTGAAGTTGTGCCCTAAAGGCTCCCATAGGCCCGACTTATATAGTCGCCAGGTCCTAGGGTTACAGGGAAAAGTCCTAGCCGGACAGGTTACAGAGTCCTACACCGTCTATTACTAGTCTTGCGTGTCTTGTACTCCAAGGCTCCGGGTACGCTGGTGACTCCATCGTAGCCTTCTTTTATCCGGCATGGGCCTCCCTTCTGGATCCATCTAACTGGGCCGCCCAGCAGGCCATGGGCCATGCTACCAACTATGGGCCACCCGGGTTAGCCGGATAAGAGACATGCTATGAGGATACCCATATAGCATATCCCCAACAGGTGTTGCTTTTACAATAGTTTGATTTGCATATTGTAGATAGGAAAGGTGCTTAAAATCCTGTTGCTGACAATTTATCTCGTTTGGAAAACATTTCTTTTGACCCTTTGCCTGTTAATGATAGTTTTCCAAATGAACAGTTGGCTGCAATAAGGGTAAGCCCGCATGAGAGTCCTTGGTATGCTGATTACGCTAACTTTATTGTTTCCAAGTATTTTCCTCCAACCTTTACAACCTAGAAAAGAAGAAAATTATTTTATGATTTGAGGCATTACTTTTGGGATGACCCACATTTATATAAAGGAGTAGTATGCGAAGATGTGTTCCATAGTATGAATAACAAGAGATATTGAGAAAATGCCATGGCAGTGCTTATGGAGGACATCATGCTGGGGATAGAACTGCACAAAAAGTTTTACAATCTGGATTTTATTGCCCTACCCTTTTTAAGGATGCAAGGAAGTTTGTTTTATCTTATGACGAATGTCAAAGAGTTGGTAACATTTCTAGACGCAATGAAATGCCTATGAATTATTCTCTTGTTATTGAACCTTTTGATTGTTAGGGATTTGACTTCATGGGTCCTTTTCCTCCTTCAAAAGGGTATACTCATATTCTTGTTGTTGTTGACTATCTTACAAAGTGGGTAGAAGCCATACCTACAAACAGCGCCGATGGTAAGACCTCTTTAAAAATGCTTAAAGATGTTATTTTTCCTAGGTTTGGTGTGCCTAGATATCTCATGACCGATGGAGGCTCTCATTTTATTCATGGTGGTTTTAGAAAACTCTTGCCAAATATGATGTTAACCATAGAATTGCTTCAGCTTATCACCCCCAAACCAGTGGGCAAGTAGAACTTTCCAATAGGGAAATTAAACCTATCTTGCAGAAGACTGTTAATAGATCTAGGAAAAATTGGGCTAAAAAGTTGAATGACGCTTTATGGGCTTATAGAACTGCTTATAAAAATCCTATGGGGATGTCTCCTTACAAAATGTTTTATGGGAAAGCTTGTCACTTGCCTCTAGAATTAGAACACAAAGCTTATTGGGCAGTGAAAGAATTGAATAGAGATTTTAAAATTGCCGGTGAGAAAAGATTGCTTGACTTGAGTACCTTAGATGAGTCGAGAAGTGAAGCTTATGAAAATGCTACACTCTTTAAGGAAAAAGTAAAAAGATGGCATGATAGGAGAATCCTAAAAAGTAAATTCCATGTTGGTGAGAAAGTTCTTTTTTATAGGTCTCGTCTGAGATTTTTTGCAGGGAAACTACTCTCAAAATGGGAAGGACCTTTTGTTATTGAGGAAGTGTATCTTCAGGGACTATCAAAATATCTTCCATGAAGGACAATACTACACAGGTGGTGATTGGTCAAAGGCTAAAACATTATATTTCTGGAGATTCTTATAATGAAGATGTTGATATTATTCAAATGGTGACTCCAGAAGAATTTATTAGAAACCAAACACCATAATCTGCAGAGTCCGTCTTTGAATAGGTAAAAGTGGTGAAAATAGAAGGTTCGTGAAAACCTTATATTTTTATATTTTTGATGTTTTTATTGCATACAGAAGGTTAGGAGACGAAACAGAGGAGGAAACGGAGGCCAGGGTGGCCACACCCACCCTAGGCGTGGGCCCCAGCTGGCCGCACCTGGAGGGGGTGTGAGCCCCCTGAACTCCGTCTCCGCCTCGTTTTCGCACAATACCTTCTAATGCATTGAAACTTCATAATATATAAACCCTTAGATCTCCCGAGGTTCGTGTGTCGTGTTCTCGTCGTGTTTCTGTTTCAATATGTTTCTGTCAGGAAGATTATCAGTTTTGGGGCTACAATGTCTTCCTATGGATCACCCATGGAGGATTCCTCCGCGGATGTCATCAACCCGTATATGTATGAGTTGAAGATTCATCCTAAGGAGTTGATTCTCAAGGATGGGAATGTGCAGATGAAGGAAGTTCAAGGCCCTAAAGGAGAAGGCGGTCTGGAAGACATGACGGAAGCATTGGAGCAGGAAGTTTTTAGGTACAAGAAGATGGCGAAACGCGAAGTGGATGTCATCCATAAGATAAGTTCAAAACTCATCGCCAAGCACAAGGAGGAGGTTGCTGAGCTCCGAGACGAAATCCTCTCACTCCATCAGGCCACCAACCAATTACAAGCACATCTCTACGACATACAAAATCAAAACTATGAGTACGAGGCTAGATTTAATCGCATAAGCTCTGCTGCTAGTTTCAGGATTGTGGAAACCAAGACATCCTTTGTAGATGGGGATCCTTTACCTTGGAAGTCTGATGATGACAAGGGACCACCACCACCGAAGGAGTAATTTGTCATCAGGTTTGGCATCCCCTTGGCTTGTTCCAAGCTTGGGGGAGTGCTGCGGTATCACATCATTATCTTTTATCTTTTACCTTTTTAGTAGATACATATCTTTGGTAGAGAAGTTATCTTAGAGGTTGGTTTTCATTGTGGAAGTATCTCTCCTTTATTTGGTTATCTATGTATCCCTTGGTGTGAGTGCCTTTATGGAATATTAATGAGAAGTCTCATCTTTTACTTTTGCACTTCTTATTTTAGTTTGCAATCTCTATTATATGATTGATCTTGTTGATCAGTATTGGTATCACTTTGGGTGCATCAAGTAGATCTAAACTGGTTTTGGCAAACCGAGCTCTCGTCAGTAGCAACACTTTTTGAGGGTTGAAAGGAAAAGAGAAAAAGATTACATGTATTTTGTATCATTTATTTTATTTCTTGATTGGCTCATAAGCTTAGTATTCTTTATTTAAGATCTTTTGTGTCTTCAAGGAAGATTGCATGTTTGGCTTTATCACTTGTAAGTTTGCTTGTTTCCTTCAACTCTTTTGCTTGCTACCCAGCCTTCCTAGCCAAAAACCTGTTTTGAGAGGGCATACTTCTCATGCATCCAACCCCTTTGAACCAAAACCTGTGCCATTTCTGTCCACCATATCTACCTATTAGCATTATTGCTATTCCCAGCAAATTCTCAAGCTTCATCTATCTTTCGATTTAAAAAATTATTTTGTTATGTGAAAACTAGTTAGTAAAGCTCTCACGAACTTGATGGCACACCTTATTTTCTTGCCCCTAATAAACTTGAACCATTGTGTCATCGAAGTTGTATATGCTTGCATCTATACGTTGGGATTAGCAGAACTGTGCTGTCACGAGGAACACTTTTAACACTTATGGATACTTATCCAGTTGACATCATGCTCTTTTGTTTGCAGATGTCATCGGTGTGAAATAAAAGGGGAGCTTCTAAGTCCATGGAGTTATGTATGTGTGTTAGAGAAACACCTGGGCCGCTAGCCAAAGCCATGCCAAATCATGGTGGAAACTTGCAGCATAACCATAGTGAGCAATCTGTGAAGCATCCTCAATAAAAACCTATGCAAATAGCAAATAAAAAGATCGCTGAGATGCTCACTGTCTGCTTGCCTTGTCATTTTGATTATGGGATAGCTCCTGTATCATGTGCAAGGGGTACCCCGTTGGCTATTCTTTATGATACACATGTACTTACAATGACAAGAACTTACCGGTAAGTAAAGTTGAGTAGCATGAGGAGCGGCCCTCATACTCAAGGGACATGAGATTGCCAACTTATATTTCGTCAAGCATATACTCCATCTTTGTTCACTTTAACCTTAACCACCTCAATATTCTTATGATAGGGGAAATGAGAGCTCAAAGCTAGTAAGTACCATAATCTTTTGGAAGCTCCTTATGTACTTGAAATCCATGCTTCCCTCTATGAAGGGCATTTCTTCTACTTCTAAGTTGAGTCAGTAAACCCACTTCCTCTCTATCTCCAGAAAGCATTTGAGTTGTTGTGTTTCAAGCATTCATATAATGATTTATTCAATCATGTTCTTTATCTTCCTTGTTTGCACAAGACTCTTATCTAATGAGTACTACTTTGAAAGCCTTCATTGTGAAAAACCTTTTATGTTTGAACAAAGAGTACTCTTGTTGTGAAACTTCTTTACAAAAGCTTTACTTGAAAACTGTTTGACAGCTGTTCTCTGACCAAGAACAAAGTTTGCCAATCCCAATTATGATTCATCTTTATGCATCTCTATTGTGACTCCTATACTTGTTCCAAGCTAAGTTATATAATGGTGAGTTGATTTCTTTATGAGTTGTGTAATGGTAAGTGTGATGCTTCTTGTCCGTATTCTTCTATCGACACTTCACTCCATAATCCGTGGACATGTTTACTGAGCTCAGATTTCGCTTGGGGACAAGCGAAGGTCTAAGCTTGGGGGGAGTTGATACGTCCAATTTGCACCACCATTCTATATCATAATTTGCCTCTATTCATTTATATATTTCTTATTAAGAGGTGTTACTTATGTCTTTTCATCTGTTTTTGCATGTTGGATGATTCTTGGAGGATGAATTGCCGGAGTCAGGATTCTGATGGAAAAGGAGGTGTTTTGATGCAATTTTGTGAAGATCAGAAAAATACCAGAACAACTATGGAAAATCCTATTTTCCCAGAAGACGAAGAATGCTAGAAGGGGAGGCGGAGATGGGCCACAGGGGGGCCCACACCCCCCAGGCGCGGGCCACCCCTAGGCCGCGCCTATAGGGGTGTGGCCCACTTGGCCCACCTCTAGCTCCGCCCTCTCGCCTATATTTTCTCCTCAAAACCCTAATACACGGGGAGCAACCACAGAAAGATTTCGCTGCCTCTACGGGGCGGAAAACACCGAGAGAGAAAGAGCTCTCTAGCAGACAGATTTCTGCCAGGGAAATTCCTTCCCGGAGAGGGGAGATTGTCGCCATCAACACCATCATCAAGCTAGACTTCGTTGGGATCATCATCACCATCCACACCATCATCTCCACCAGCACCATCATCATCACTCCATCCCGCTGTAACAATTGTGTTGAACCTTTCATACTTGTTAGGGGAAACTTTCCCGGTGTTGATTACTATTGTAGTTGATGCTTGTGAGTGGAACCATTGAATTATTATTTATGTTAAGATTGTTATTCATCACCATATCATCTTTGATCTTGATCCATATGATGTCTCGTGAGTAGTTCGTTTAGTTCTTGAGGACATGGGAGAAGTCATATTGTTAGTAGTGGATTTGTGTTGAGATATTATTCAATGGTTTAGTATTTAAGTTGTTGTGCTATTCTTCTAGTGGTGTCATGTGAACGTCGACTACATGATACTTCACCCTTTATGGGCCTAGGGGAATGCATTGTGTATTTGGCTACTAATTGTGGGGTTGCCGGAGTGACAGAAACCTGATCCCCTGTTAGGAAACCATTGCACAAGGGAGAGTAGGATCTCCGAGTTTAAGGTTGTGGTTAGGTCTATACCTTAATTTCTTTCTTGTAGTTGCGGATGCTTGTAGGTGGTTTAATCACAAGTATGTATTAGTCCAAGTAAGGTAGGTACATTAGCACAGGTTCACCCACACAACACTTACAAAACCAAAGAAGACTACTCAGCTATATGAAGCGAAAGCACTGGACAAAATTCCCATGTGTCCTCGAGAACTTTTGGTCCTCATAAGTGTTTCCACCAGATTGTCCTTTTCTAAGAAAGGACTGGGACACTTGCTGCATTTGTTTGCTGTCTTTATTACTTGCACTCTATTTCTTTGCTTTATCAGAAAAACCCTAAAAATACGTTTGCTAAGTATTTGCAGAGATTTCCTGCTCCATACGACTAGTCAACACCTTCTGCTCCTTGTTGGGATCGACACTCCTATTTATCGAAAGTACTAAGATGCACCCCCTATACTTGTGGGCCATCATCCCCCATACCTATATAGGTGAGAGCCACCGAATTCTAAGACTCGCCATGTACTAGCCTCAGTACTGACCGCTCTCTTTTTTCTTTGCCCTTTGTCGGCACCCCTTTTGTTTAAGCAGGTTTGAGATCGACGTCGTTAGCAGGGTTACCCTTCCGGCTTGGCCTGGGCAGGGTTATGGACGACATTGATTATTCTTCAGGGCTCTTAGCTCAATTTGCATCTTATCCATACTCGGATGTGTATCGTTTTCAAGGTGATTTGGATCTTTGTATCGCATATCTGTATTCTTGACTCTATGAGTCGTTGTTGTATATATCTGTTCTATGGGTTCCATCGTGGACTAATGTGTAATGGTATTACTTCGTTTTCCACCCGCACGAAAGTGCCTAGATGACACCTTTGAATTGTTTCTATGCGGGTTTGGCGGGAATCCCTAAAACTTGCATAGGGCCGATCCGAGGGTGTTACAAGTGGTATCAGAGCTCAGTAGTTGCGATACCCCATTGGTCCAGCCTGTAGGATAACCTAGTTAACAGACGTTGTAGAGTGTCAAACTATTTTGAAAAATCGGTTGGATAGATCTTATTAGGTCTAAATCTACTCTCTTACCTTTTCTTCGAGTCCAGGAATTCTCGTGGTTGGGTTTCTGTCGTACCTTCAGGGTTTCGCTTCCGTCCTTTTTGTAAAAGTTCTTCGACATCCGACCCTCATGCTATCCGATAAATATTTCATCTGTTGTACCTTTCAGTGGACCAAAATTCACTAAAAAATTTCTTTGTATCTTACGGTGTTTTCCTTCGTGACGACATCATCTCCATCAGAACCGACAAATAACCTGCATCGTTCTTTTCTTTCTGAACCTTGATTGTCGAGATCTTCAGTCTGATTCCGAGAGTTGGTTGCATAATTATCCTATTCATATGCAGAGTAATGTTTTGGGTGCGCGATGGACTGATCACCATCCGGTTACTCTTATCATTCGCTCTTGTACATTGAATCGGTGAATCAAGCAATTTTACTCCTTCCACAGAAGTTAGAGGTGGCCTTATCTTTTGACACATCGACGTTCATCGTTGTTTCTCTGGAGTGTTATCTCGACAAACGGGAGCATCGACCCTTGTTGGTGGTGTCGCCAATTCTAAGATGGATAAAGAACCCTTGTTAGTGGTGTCGCAAGGATCATCACGAAGCGCGAAGATCCAGACCGTTGACCTTCTTTCCCGTACCAGGAGGCGGATCTCGAGGGCGATATCCATTGTTAGTGGTGTCGAATTGTAGCACCCCTAATAAAACCACTACTAGAAAATCGCTGTATTTTTGTTTGTTGCATCATCATGCATGTTTGTTCATAAAACTAATTTGTGAAGACCCTATTTTTGTTTTTCATTACTCAATCTTGTATCTCAAATTAAATCGCAGGCTTTTCTATAATATTTTTGTTTGTCTAAAATTATATGCAAAAGTCTAAAAAACACAATAATAAAAATAAAACGTTTCTAGGGGAAGTCGGCCGGCCAGGCCAAAAGCCGAGCCAACCAGACTACTACCCCAGTGGCCCAACCCACCTAGCCAAACCCTAACCCTAGATGAAACCCTAGCTACCCAAACCCCCAGCCTAACCTTAATCCCTCCCACCCGCCGTCGGCTCTGACCACATGACTACACCCTCCCGCGTTTCCACCCCAACCCGAGCGAACCCACCCAGCGACACAAACGCACACACACACCCCGTCCATTCCCACAACACGCACGCACTCAGGAACCGAGACACTCCCCTGGAACCGGCCCCACTCCCCCACTCAGCAGGCCCACCCTCGCACCCTGCTCCTCCCTCGCCTCCCGTGATCCCGCAAATCCTGACGCCACATCCCTTTCCTCCCCTCGACGGTGTCCCTCTGCTCCTCCCCGTCTACCTTCGCCTGCGCGCCGTCTTCTTCCCCTCCTCGTCAAGCGCCGCAAGCGCTGCACGCACCTGTCGCCTTCTCCGGTTGCAAGCAGAGTCGCTGCATGCTCGCTGAACTTGCCTCCGACGCCTGTCTCCACCGCGGAAACCGCCTCCTCGCCTCTAGCGCCGAGCCCGGCCCCGGTCCCTCGCCCGCAAGATTCCCTCTGGCCACCATTTACGTTCGGCCCTGCCAAGCCCCTCCTCGTCACCACCGCCGGGCCTCTCTGCGGACGAGCTCCCCATCCTCCTCGCGAGCTCGCCTCCCCACGCCATGGGCCATCGCCGCGCCCGTCGCTGCCTCGCCACCCCAACGCCCTGCCACCCACGTCGGCTCTATCGCCGCTGCTTTTCTGCAGCGCGCCACGCATGTGTCGCCTCGCTGGTTTGGCCTCTCTGAGGCATGTCCCTGTGTAGGTTCTCGTGTTGTAGCTGATGGATCCTCCATTGGAGGATTGTCCTTTTTTTTGTTGATACCGTCTGCAGGTGAGTGCTTTGGCCAGGGAAGCATATGGGCATCACACTAGTTTCAGATTACAGTGGCTGTGTTCCCGTGTTGCTGGCCCAAGAACCCCAATATCTTGTTCGGAGATGTACCTAGGCTTTTGGAGTACCATGAGCCCGTACCCTGCAAGACCGACGATGAATGTAATCCGAAGACCATTGGCGTTGATTGAGAGATCTACATGGAGCTGAAGACTGCAGAACGCCATGATCTCCTTCCCGGACCCAAAGACCACGAACCCTGGATCTGAAGACAGATCTCGTCGACCCCGAAACCCCCAAGTTCGCCAAACCCCTATGTGTGACCCATTTTTACGAGCCCATATTTTATAACATGACACATACTTATTGCATTTAAATTGTTCATACTTGCATACATATCATGTGGTTTTGGGGGGCATTATGCCGATTCACCTCATAATTAAATATGGAGTCCATATGCGGGCTCTTCTAGTCTTATATTGGCTCCATTTAAATTTGTGTAGCGAACCGATGATATATTTTGCCTTGTTTAGACAGAATTTAAATTGCGGGTATCTAAACAACATAAACCACTTAATTAATTGCCGGGATCCTGGTTCCACTTAATATCGTCTAATTGCATCGCACCTTTGCCATGTCATGAATCATATATGCATCATGCCCGATCTTCTGCCGTAGTATTAAATATTGCATCCGGTGTTTCTTGTAGTGCTTTGCTTCTTCACGGATTAGGCTGATGAGTTGATGCGAGTGTCGACCCGATCTCCAGTGAACCTTCGACAATGTTTCTCAGGCGAGCATTCTCCCCCCTTTCTACCTATTTTCCATTTCTAGTCTTTATTTCCTCCTATTGATCTGTTGCTATCTGTGTTGCGATACTATAGATTTCGTACCCCTTTATACTTCCCTAAAGTCTCTATATTTCCATGGACACCTCCTATTACCTGTTGTTTGGTAGATAGTCGGCTATGCGAGTCGTAGTCGCTTGCTCAGGTGTTGCTTCACGTTGTCGATGTTTCATCGTTGTTGGGTGGTTAGCACATTCTTAATGGTGGAGATGATCATGGCTTTAATTACAGTTTAATAACTAAAATTGAAAGTAGGTAAATAATGCAGAGGTACCGGTGGGTAATAGACAATATTTGGTTTTCAACCGCTCACTGGTGTCCCGTAGGACCCCGAGTTCTTGACACCTGTTCCGAGATCGAGCGCGCTAACCACAGGTGGGGTGTGTGGGCACCCCCATCAATTTAGTACCTGATTTAAAAGTACTGTACTAGGGACCACAAACTAGTTTGGGGCTTTATTACTATCCTGTACTTATGCCATGCTTTACTGCTTTATTAACGATTGTGCGTGGAGCGCATGTACTGTTTAGAACCCCGTGATATGCTTTCGCTGTATTGACAAGCCCAGTCACACTCTCGGGTTCCCAGTCATTTACAGCCATCGACACAAACCCTGGGTCCATCTCGGAGACCAGCCAACTTCGTTATGGGTAGATTAGTGGGGTGGAACCCATGTGCTTGCTTTGGGTCTGGGAAACGTCATGTCCGAAACCCCGTCAACATACCGTTGGGTGTATGTTTGTGATCTTGTACCTACCTGATCTGACAACAAGGGTGTAGGTGTGTGTGGAAACTTTGGTGCACCCCTGCAGGGTTTAAATCTTTTCAAGAAGCCGTGTCCGTGATTATGGATGACTTGGAGCATAGTTCTCGATCATAGACAACTATAACTAAAGTTTATTGTTATAATTTGACTTGTATCTGATATGACTAGTAAGTTGGATAACCACCATAGAAAGAATGAATAAATCTGCCAACCATGTGAGTTTCCTCGGCAGGACTTCCTCGTTTGGTCTCAAGGGGGAAATACCAGGATGGGTATGTTTGGTGGTAGTATCAGGTTGGTTCCGAATAGGTCTTTCTTATCTCTCTATGATAGCCGATAATTTTATCGAGTCTCTATGGGTTGTTTAGTGCATGCTTCACTACCGCTTCAGTCCCCCATACCTATGTAGGCGAGAGCCACCGAATTCTAAGACTCGATGTGTACTGGCCTCAGTATTGACCGCTCTCCTTTTCCTTTGCCCTTTGTCAGCACCCCTTTTGTTTAAGAAGGTTTGAGATCGACATCGTTAGCAGGGTTACCCTTCCGGCTTGGCCTGGGCAGGGTTATGGACGCCATTGATTATTCTTCAGGGCTCTTAGCTCAATTTGCATCTTATCCGTACTCAGATGTATATCGTTTACAAGGTGATTTGGATCTTTGTACCGTATATCTGTATTCTTGACTCTTTGAGTCATTGTTGCATATATCTGTTTTGTGGGTTCCATCATGGACTAATGTGTACTGGTATTACTTTGTTTTCCACCCCCACGAAAGTGCCTAGTGGGCACCTTTGAATCGCTTCTATGCGGGTTTGGCAGGAATCGCTAAAACTTTCATAGGGACGATCCGAGGGTGTTACAGTTGCAACTAGTACTAGGTGAGCGACGTGTTGGTTTTTCTACTTTGAAATCTTGTGGAATGCTTACTCAGAGAGGTGGTTTTTACTTGCATATTGCAGGAGCTGGGCGTCTCTACCCCTCTCCTTTTCCTAATGGTCTCTTCTCTATTGAGGAGGGACATTTGCTATATGATGTGCAGGTTGAACAACATCAACCCAAGGAGGAGATTCCAGATGAGGATGAGGACCAAGAAGAGGATCAAGAAGTTCCTTATCAAGAGGAGCAGCCACCGAACCGGTTCGCTACATATCAAAACTTCCAAGAACTTGGAAGGACTGTGGAGGGGATGCATGATCTCGCCCTGAACCTCCGAGAAACCACAAGTAACCTATCAACTCAATTTGCAGACTGGATTTACAGCCTTTTCCCGCCACCTTAGTGATTTGAAGGGCTTGCAAAAGCCCAAGCTTGGGGAATTTTTCTATTTATTTTTATTTGGCATTCATTTGCTTTATTTTAATTTTGAGGTTATGCTTTTTATTTTAGTTTATAAGCACTCGTGTTGGTTTCCCCAACACTTTATCTTTAGTTATTTTTTTTTCGAGATTTTGAAGCCGAGCTTTGCCACCAATTTTCTATTCTTTAATTCCCTCTGTCAAAAACAACAAAAAGATTTCTCCATTTATCTTTATTTCCCTCTTTCTTTTCTCCTCGAGGTTCTCATGTATTTGCAGGAGAGTGTTCGACTTCGAGTTTCCAAGGAACAAATCAAAATGGAAGAGAGAAGTGGAACCAAACATGAGAGGTATTCCTTATAACTCCCCAATTTTGAAGTTTGTTAAACCCATGCTAGTTAGTAGTAAATGTTAAGATATTATATTGTTGGAGTGAGTCTCTATATTGTAGTAAAATTTTGTTTGCATGGGTATTTAGTTGAGTATATTTTGTTCCAACTCTTGTAGTTAACCAAGTCTTGCCTAAAAATTTGCTAAACAATTGAAATAAGAAAAAGTCTCACAATTGAAGGCTTGGGTGTTGTAGTGTTTAGTCTTGAAAGCTTATTCTTAGAGACACTCAAAATGACACAAAATAATGATTGACTTGATAGCTCTCTTTGAAAAGATTTGTTCAATTGAATTAATGTTTAGCGGTTTTTGTGAGCATGCCAAAGTTTGACTTGTGAATCATAAGAATAATATAGCTTTATGCGTGTTAAACTTCATGGGATGCCAACAACTCTGCTAGCCTACGAACGATCTTCATGGAGGAAACTCCTAGATTTCGGCTATGAGTTGATTAAACATATGTAGCAACAATGCTATAATGGGTAAGATTCTTGGCACTCCCGGGTAGCTGTGTTCATGATGGAATCACTCCTCTAGCTGTTATGAGTAATCATTATGCAAAAGGAACAAAAACCTTAGTGATGCCACGAGTGTCCATCACAGCGCGATAAACTAATGATTTTTTTGGCATGCTCTCAATTGCTTAAGAACTGAAATTATTGAAGGACAATGAATAGAAACGTAGTGCTTGAAAAGTCTTGATTTATTGATGTGGGAGAATTGAGATACTTTAGTGTATATTCTTTTCATGACAAACTCTCACACTCTCAATTTCACATGATTATACCTTATTGTTTAAAGGAAAGCTTATGAGTTGATTACATGACATGGAATAGAGTTTACTCATTTGAATCATCCATCCTTACAATAATTTTGCTACGCTATAAGCATTCATGAAACCCGTATGATATGCTTGCCATTACTCTATCTATGTTGAAGTTTTTTCAGATTAATAAAGTGGAGGAAACATGAGATTACCAATCATGAGTAAGATCGTCATCTCGTTATTTCAGTTTAAATGCTGAGTTCCTTTTTGGTTTTGGCTTTCTTGCTCGAGGACGATCAAGTTTAAGTTTGGGGAGGTTGATGGCTATGAAATATAGCCATCCACACTCACATTTAAACTGGATATTACTCATATATTTGATAAAATATCTCTGTAAACCCTGCCACTAATGCCTAATGATCAAAGGGGTATGCAACCCTTTCTTTCTATTTTTTCCTGCAAAGATAATGACGTTTGATGATGGGAAAAACTATATTAAAGTCAAAGATACGAGATTTCCAACAAACCAAAGAAACCTAGAGCTATGAAGTGGAGACAGTGCCTTTAACGACCAACTATATGGCCGAAATAAAATTCCTGCCATATAGTTCTGGCCATATAGTTGGCACCGACATCGCCAGGTCAAACAAAACATCTTTTGTGAAGGGACCCTTATATAAAGATGCCTCGGGCGACGAGAAAACCGCTCTCAACCTCTGCCCTCGACTCTTTTCCACCAGAAGCCACCAAGCCGGAGGAATAGATCTATATCTAATCTCCAAACCCTTCTCCGCCACCATAGCCATATTCCACCACTTATAATAGTAGATCTCATCTCCAATGGGCGACATTGTAAGAATATTTGCTATCAATCTCATGATTTCCATTACAATGTTTTTGGTTGTTGATTTCATATCTATGTGTGAGTAATTCTCCTTGGGCTAAGGGCTTTGTCCTAGCCATGTAGATTTTATGCATGTTATTTATCATAGATGGGATCATGTATTAGTTTGTATGACATGATGTGTCAAGGGTATAACCCCCGGTAGGGTCACGAGAGGGGAAACATAGCGCAGCTGGGTTGGCACCGAGTAAAGAAAGAACCAGGCCAGGTAAGAACGGCCGGGTAAGATAAGCATGAGAGCCGACGTACAAACTATCTTGGCCTGTATAGGACAAAGTTGTAACCCTTGCAGGTACCAACGAGCCGAGTCAACCGAGGAAGGGACGAGTCGAGAAAGACACGTGGCACCTTTCTGAGTAAGGTTCAGGAGGGACCATGGTAAAGCATGGTCAAAAGATAAACGCGATGCCGGGTGACACAAAAGGAGACGAGTGACGCCCAAAGCATGCGCTGACGTACAAAGTAACAGCGTGACGCCAAAAAGAACAAGAATCAGCGTACCAGAAGACCGTTAGCTGTCAAGCTTTATGGACCGGGCCTCTGGGCTTAGGGCAAGATCATGACCCGACCCATATTGTAGGGACCTAGATCCAAACAGTAAACTCTAGAACCCAAAAGGGTATTAGCTAGCTAACACTGCCTATATAAGGGAGGGCATAGCAGTAGTAGAGGGAGGTTGGACCAAGTAGGGAACTAGTGCTGTAAACTCAAGCCTAACAGCTCAAGGAGCACTTGTAATCTTTGGGGTATCAATCGAATTGTCAAGTCTATAGAGTTCTTCTTGTTCTTCGTGCATGGCTCGACCATGTAATCCCTCCCGGTGACCACAAGCACCCATTCGGCCCCCCAACTTAAGCCTACCCATGGCATCTGCCGTGACACCACCAGGACAGTTGGCGCCCACCGTGGGGCAGAAGCATGTGCTTGGTAGAGTCTTCATCCGGACGGGCAACATCATCACCAAGACCGGCGAGCGCGTCTATTCCGGCCTCATCTAGAGGTTTGGAGCGCTCAACTTCGTCAGCGACAACGCGGGCTGCTTCGGGACCAAGCCGTTCCCTAGGGGTGGTCGCTTCATCAAGTTCGGAGAGCACCAGGTCTACGTCGTGGTGCGCGTGGAGCGCGCATATCCTGAGCATGTCGTCCTGGCGCCGGATCCTCTAGCGGCTCATGTCGCGGGAAAACCACATCAACTTGTCTCCATGGAGGTAATGATGACAGCCACAAACCCCGTAGCTCCTCCAGTAGTTCCAGTGGTGAATGAGAACGCAGAAGGAGGAAATCATGAGGAAACGCCAAGGGCTGCGAGAACAGCAAAGGCGCCACTGGAAAAACCAGAGAACATAGCTAGGAGCAAGTGGGCTAAGGAGTTGTAGGAAGCGATAGATAAGTTGGCAGAGCCAGTGGCACATGCAACTGACCCGATGTGTGTGCAAGCCGAGTTGGAGGAAGCTAGGATAAAAGTCCTGGAGAAAGCCAAAGAGCTAGCACAGTTACAGCAAGACGTGGATATCATCATCAGAGAGCTTAACTCGGCAAATCGAGTCAAGGGCGCAAAGACCCGACTTGATGCAACGAGATTGAGAGGAAGGAACCTCAACGAAGAGCTGGCAGATGCGACATCGAAGATAACACCGGAGAATAGCAATGAGACGGCCATGCGCCCAACGTACAACACGGTAGCAGCTAATCTGCGAGCGGCAGAAGCAGCAATGGCAGAATTACCCCACTTGGAGGGGGAAGCAAAGAAAAGACAGCAAGAACGAGTCAATAAGTTAGTAAAAGCAGCCAGCATGTTGAACGAGGCGTATTACAGAGAAAATCCAGGTATAGCGGGGAGGTCACAGCTGGTTCACTCGGCGACTCCTGTCCCGGCAAGATCAGTTGGGCACACAACATCCTCACCCGGAGCGGCGCCTAGGCCGAGAAAAGAAAAAAAGTGTGGATTCTGGGAGAAACAAGCAGATGGTCGCCTATGATCCGGCAGTGGTTCAAGGAAACCCGGCGCATGCGCAAGGGGCAAAAAGAAATAACCCCCAAGAAAATGAAAACCAGGAAAAAATTGGGCAGATAAATGACAACAGAGGGCAAAATTTTGCGCCTCATGCTAGGCGCGGAACTCACTCGGCAGGAGGAGGAAATATAGCTCCGAATAACGCACCAGCTCAGCCAGAAAGAAGACAGCAAAGCGCGGGAAAAGCAGTTCAATAGTCTGCTGACCCGAACACGAATAAGTATAATGATGGTTACTCGGCTATGGTAAATGACGGGTATGAACTGCCAGATCATGCATATCAGGAAATGGGAGCAAGATTCGGAGGCATTAACCTTCACCCGGATGATGCAAGGCTGAAGCTTGACCGCATAAAAATGGCAGAGATAATTGAATCGCAAGGTCCGTAGGGTCCACCGTGCTTTGGCCCAAGGATCATGAAGGAGCCACCGGTGCCAAATTTCCAGCTGGCCAGAGGGACAAAAACATATGATGGAAGCACAAAGCCAGAGGACTGGCTCATAGATTATGGAACCTCTGTGAAAATCGCACAGGGAAACATGAGATGGGCAGTACATTACGTGCCACAGATGCTGGAAGGACCAGCTCGGGTATTGTTGAACAATTTGCCACCCGGAAGCATCAACAGTTGGATCGATTTTCACGACGCTTTCGTGAGCAATTTCACGAGCACTTACAAGAGGCCGAATCGCCCACAACAACTAGCAATGTGCAAGCAAAGACCGAATGAGACAGACAGGGAATTCCTCACAAGGTGGTGTACGATGCGTAACTCTTGTGAAGGGGTAATCGAGTCACAAGCAATCGCATGGTTTGCACAAGGATGTAGACATGGAAGTGTGTTGTGGCAAAGGTTACAAAGAGATATGCCGGCAAGCCTGGCGGAGACGATAAGAATTGCCGACTCGTATGCGTTAGGAGCTCCGACTCAGCCGCTGCTCATGTCGACAGATGGGATGACTGAGACTCAGATCTATGACGCTGCCGGGTCGCAAAGGCGACAGGAAAGATCCGAATACAGAAGCAAGAGAAGAGACGAAAGACCAGATTACAGATATGGTTCGACTCAGGTTGCGGCTGTGAGTCAGGATCATCCAGATGCTGGAAGCAGTTAGCGTCAAAGGACAAATGGTAAACAACAATGGGTGCCAAAGAATGACGGCAAAAGGCCATACGATCAGAGTAAGCAGTATCAGGACCGACAAAAATACACCTATGAGATGATGCTGGATCAGCCATGTAGGTTTCACACGCCCAGTCCGAGTAAACCAGCCAATCACATGACGAGGCAATGCACTTGGTTTCAGAAGGGAGACAAAGTGGACTCGCCAAATAAGAAGCTCCCACCACCTCCCCCTCCACCACTTATAGGAGGAAATGCTCAAGTAGTATGAGCAGAAAACAGATATGAAAACAGGCAGCCGAGGTATAAGAATCAAGAAAGAAGAGAAGATGTGCACCAGGTACACAATCCAAGAGGTGACGACGCTCATGTCGGCCACGGAACCAGAAATGAGTATAGAGAACACCACCAGAGCTATGTTGTCTTTGTCACAGCAAAATGACAAGAAGAGCCAGTAGCGATGAATGATGGAAGTGAATGCCATGATGCCGGCAATTCCCAAGTACATGCATTGGTCTGAGCAAGAGATAACTTGGAGTATAAAAGATCACCCCAAGATCATGCCAACTCCTGGAGGATACGCTCTGGTTTTGGATCCAACATTCATGGGCCTAGATATCAACGTGAAATTCTCAAAAGTATTGATCGACGATGGCAGTAGCATCAACATCATGTACAAGGATACCATGCTCAAGTTAGGCATTACCATGAACATGCTGGAGCCGACTAAGACAACTTTCCACGGTATCGTGCCGGGACTATCCTGTGAGCCAATTGGCAAGATCTGGGTCGACGTCTTATTCGGCAACAGAGAAAATTGTTGCACTGAGCTATAGAGTTTGAGGTGGTAGATCTGGTCAGCTCATATCATGCCTTACTCAGCAGGCCGGCTATGGCAAGATTCATGGCTACTACCCACATCGCTTACTTGAAGATGAAGCTGCCAGGCCCATGTGGGGCGATCACAGTTGAAGGGGACTACAAAAGATCTATTGCTTGTGCCTCAGCCGGATCTTCACTAGCCGAGTCACTCGTCATAGCACAAGAGAAAAGTCAGATGTTGGAAGTAGCAGCATTGGCCAAGGCAGCACAAATGTCCATGCCGACACTCACCAACCCGCATGGCAGTGTGTCATTTCAAGCTACCAAGGAAACCAAGAAGGTGCAGGTGGATGAGACTTTCCCAGAGCGCAGAGTCACCATTAGGGCTGGCATTACGGACAAATAGGAAAGCGAGCTCACCAGCTTCCTCCGTGAGAATCGGGACATCTTTGCATGGTCCACTCAAGATCTGCAAGGAGTTCCGAGGGAGCTGGATGAGCACTCTCTTTATGTAAGGCCAGATGCAAAGCCGGTGAAGCAACCCCTCCGCCGCTTCACCGAAGATAGGAGGAAAGTAACAGCTACAGAGATTGCAAGACTTTTGGCTGCTGGATTCATCATGGAAGTACTGCACCCGGACTGGTTGTCATATCCAGTCTTGGTCGAAAAGAAAAAAGACGACCCGAACATGGCAGTGGTATGGTGCATGTGTATTGATTACACGAATCTCAATAAGGCATGTCCAAAAGATCCATTTCCTCTGCCTCGGATCGATCAAGTCATAGATTCTACTGCTGGGTGTGAGTTGTTGTCGTTTGTGGATGGGTATTCAGGATTCCATCAGATACCATTGAATCCAAATGATCAAATAAAGACAGCTTTTATCACCCCGTACGGGGCTTATTGCTATCGCACCATGCCATTTAGATTGAGAAATGCAGGTGCAACATATCAAAGATGCATGCAAAAATGCTTGCAAGATCAATTGGACAAAAATGTTCAAGTATACGTCGATGACGTGGTGATAAAAACCAAACAAAGTCATACTCTAATTGAGGACTTGCGTCAAACATTTGCAAACTTGAGAAGATTCCGGATGAAACTTAACCCGGAAAAATGTACATTTGCGTCCCGGCTGGCAAGTTACTCGGATTCCTTGTATCCAGCCGAGGAATCGAGGCTAACCCGACTAAGATCAGGGCCATCGAAAGAATGGAATTGCCAAAAACCCTCAATGATGTCCAGAAGTTTACTGGATGCCTGGCTTCATTGAGCAGGTTTGTTAGTCGGCTAGGTGAAAAAGCCCTACCACTATATCAGCTGATGAAGAAATCAGACAAATTCGCATGGACATAGCAAGCTGATAGCGCTTTCCATGAATTAAAGAAAATGTTGGCAACAACACCAATATTAGCGTCATCATTATCCAAGGAGCCAATGTTGCTCTATGTCGCTGCAACCAACAGAGTTGTAAGTGCAGTAATAGTGGTTGAACGTGAAGAAGGGGGCAAATCAGTCCAAAGACCAGTGTATTACTTGAGCAAAGTGCTCTTTGTCTCGAAACAGAATTACCCGCATTATCAGAAAATGACATATGGGGTATATATGGCAGCAAAGAAGTTGAAACACTATTTTCAATAACACCCAATCCGGGTAATATGTGAGGCACCTATCTCGGATATATTGGGAAGCAAAGATGCCAGCGGCCGAGTCGCCAAATGGTCCATCGAATTGGCACCATACACTCTACAATATGATAGGCGAGATGCAATAAAATCTCAAGTTGTTGTAGATTTCTTTGTAGAATGGATGGAAATGCAGTACGAACCACCATTGCCATATTCAAATTACTGGAAAATGCATTTTGACGGGTCCAAGATGAAAATGGGTCTGGGCACCGGGATAGTGCTCACATCTCCAAAAAGAGATCAACTGAGGTATGTGTTGCAGATTCATTTTGCTGCTTCTAACAACGTTGTCGAGTATGAAGCACTTGTCCATGGCATTAAAGTAGCCAAAGAAATTGGTATCAAGAGGATCATGTGTTTTCGCGATTCGGATTTGGTGATTCAGCAAGTGTCTAGACATTGGGATGCGCTGGATGCAAACATGGCATTATATCGTTTCCACGTGCAACAAATTTTGGGATATTTTGGCGGTTGTGAGTTTCATCACATTCCAAGAGCAGAAAATGAGGCAGCAGATGTACTATCCAAACTAGGATCATCTAGGCAAGCGATACCACCAGGGGTAGCGTTGGAGCATCTCAGGAAGCCGTCAATCAAGCCGTCACCGGAGTCTGAATCAATCAGGGTAATCCCAGCAAGTCAGGAATCAGAGGCAGTGCCAATGGACATCGACTCAGGGGTAGGTTCGAGTCACTAGGGGACTGATCCGTTCAATTCAGGGATCACGGCATCACACTCTGGGACTCCTGAGGTTATGTCGGCAGAGCATATGTCGGCAGAACCAATGGACATTGATGTTGAAGCAGACCCGGAACCACTAATACCAACATGGGCACAACCAATATTCAGATATTTGAAAGATGGGACCTTGTCGAGTGATGAAACATTAGCAAGTCAAACAACACGAAGAGCAAAAGTGTACACCATAATCAACAAGGAACTCTACAAGCGAAGTGTGACAAGTGTACTGTAGCGTTGTATCAGCTCAGAGAAAGGCCAGGAGATCTTACTGGATATCCATCAAGGAGAGTGCGGGCACCATGCATCGTCAAGAGCATTGGTAGCCAAGGCATTCTGACATGGATTCTACTGGCCAAGCGCATTGGCACAAGCGCAAGAGTTAGTCGAAAGATGCAGTGGTTGTCAACACTATGCGTCCAAGTCGCATTTACCAGTGTCTGAATTGAAAACCATACCAATTACTTGGTCTTTTGCAGTATGGTGCCTAGATATGGTAGGACCATTCAAACCAGCAAGGGGAGGCATGACTCATATCATGGTCATGATTGATAAGTTCACCAAGTGGATAGAAGTGAAACCAATCAAGAAATTGGACGGCAAAACAGCTGTTACATTCTTAAGGGATATAATCCTCAGATACGGTTACCCACACAGTGTGATCACTAACAATGGCACGAACTTTGCCGAAGGAGATTTTGCTCGTTACTGTGGGAAACACCGAATAAGACTCGATGTAGCATCAGTCGCCCATCCAGAATCAAATGGACAAGTTGAGTGGGCTAATGGCTTAGTTCTGTCCGGGATAAACCCCGCTTAATGGAACCACTCCAGAGATCACCTGGTTGTTGGATAGAGGAACTACCCTCAGTACTGTGGAGCCTAAGAACAACTCCGAATCGGTCAACTGGTTATACGCCATTTTTACTTGTATATGGGCAGAAGCAGTTTTGCCGGCCGACATAGAATATGACTCGCCAAGGATAAGGCAATACTCGGAAGCCGAGTTAAAAGAGGCCCGAGAAGATGGAGTAGACTTACTCGAAGAAGCAAGGGAACTGGCATTCTCCAGATCCACTATATATCAACAAAATCTCCAACGCTACCATAGCCGGAAAGTGCAACATCGTGTTTTTTCAGAAGGAGATATGGTGCTAAGGCTGGTGCAGCGCACAGCAGGCATGCATAAATTATCACCTCCATGGGAAGGTCCATTCATTGTAAGCAAAGCATTGCACAATGATTCCTACTATCTCATAGACGCTCGTGAGGCGCAAAAGAACAAGGCATACAGGTCAGGAGATGAAACCAAAAGGCCATGGAATGTGGCACTACTTCGTCCCTTCTATACTTAGGAGAAGCAGTGCATGTATCACTCGAACTCTCATATGTAGGACGTGTTTGCCGGCTATGTGCTAAGAATAAAATGGTATGATTCGAAAAACTGACTCGGGGACTACCCCCTAAGTTTTCCATTTCAATTATTTTACGTCAGCTGGCGTGATACCCAAAATTTATCTCGGAACAAGTACTTTTTACTCAGAAGAAATCAACTCTTCGACTATGCTGTTTTCCGAAAACACGGCTTCATGGCAAGCAATAGAAAAAGATGTAAGACGGGTAAACACGAACACCAGATAAATACAAGGGAGAAACGCAAGTTGGCTTTAGTTTTTGCCTAACTCTCTGCAGGTCGCGTTATACTACGTGTCGATTAGTCTCGGCCAAGTTATCCAAGTTTCATACCCGCTAACTATATCCTTCGTACTCTGAGACCCTAATGCCGAACACCGAAAAAGGTAGACAGGGACCAAATGCAGGGAAAGGTGACACGGCAAAATGAAACTCGGGGACTTGCCCTTGAATGATTCACACTTAGAACATAATGCAAACATATAAAGCTTGTCAAAAGGCACATAATCAAACTTAAAAGTGCAATGTATGTTACATATGTACCCGGCATACCGGGGATCTAATAAAAGTTCGAGTATTTGTTAGCCTAAGGGCAGAAGAACTCGGAGGAGCACTCTCGGAGCCAGGAGTGGTGCTTGGAGCATCGGCCGGGTGAGGGGCATCTGTGGCCGGGTCATCTGGATCATCTGACTCGGTTGCTTCGCTGTCGCCACCCTCTTCATCAGCAACTTCGACGAGCGGGTCGCCAAGGTCGAGGAAGCTAGGCCCTTCACACCAAGCGTGCACCATGGTGTACTTGATCATGGCATAAGCTCGCTCCTGGTGCTTCTTGATCAGCTCCGGGTCATTCAGCCATTTGCCATCCCCCCTTATGCGAGCAAGAACATCAAGGTTGATGTCTTCGTACCATGAAAGCACGAAGGAGAGAGCCTTGTCCGCAGCAGCTCGGCCGGCCGACTCACGCCATTGATCCAGCCGGTCCTCGGTAAGGAGTAATCTGTCGGTGAGTGGCTTGATGAGTTCGGGTGGGTCTTCATCTGGCATGAGCATGCGAAACGCATGGATAGATGACTTAAGCAAGTCAACACCGCAAGACCTGAGGGTCTTGACCCGTTCAGACACCGCTGCGAGAAGCTCCTCCATGGACACCTCGCCGTCAGCAGGAGCACTAGCTTCGGCTCTCACTTTCTTCATGGCTCGGATGGCAAACATGTTGGCCTCAGGAAAATTCTCTGCAAGCAAAAAGAGAAAGTTAGCAAATAACAAGGGCAGATGGAAGAGGTCCAGAAGGACTTATACGGTGCGTAAAGAGTAAGAACTCACTACCGAGAAAGAAGTTGATGGCGGCGAGTTTGCTATGCCAAGTCTTGGCCTTGTCTTGAAGGGCATCCAAGTTCAGATTTGCCGACTCGTCCAATGATTCAGCCTCGTCGAGCAGCTTCTTGGTCTTCTCGGCGCTGGCAGCCTGTTGCTCGTTCTTCTCGGCAAGCTCCTCCCTCAGCCCCTTCACCTCGGCCAAGTGCTTCTGCTCCGTCTCGGCCATCAGTTTCTTCAGCCGAGTCACCTCATCGCGCTCCTTCTGGAGTTCGGCTTGGTGCTTCTCTGCTTATTCAGGACACATATTTATCAGTACCAACAGAAAACTTTCAGCTATTGGCTTAGGAAGGAAAGAAATTTACTCTCGGCCTTGCTGATTTGCGAGTGAAGATCATTGATGGTAGACTGAGCAGTGGCTGTGGAACAAGTGCGAGAGAAAAAATGAGAAGTTGAACCAAGTAAAATTACACCGAATAGAAAAAAGGAAGAGCAAAGATATTACCTTGGTCGTGGGTGTCAGTCTATAGCTTTTCATACGCAAGTCCGAGCTTGCGATGCGCCAAGACAAGAGCTTGGTGCACTTTGGTGCGCTCGTTATGTGTAAGCTAATCAAAGAAGACAGACAACAAGGAAGAGTCAAGTCAAGCAACCTGCGGAATCAAAAAAGCTTAAGAGTTTACAGCCGAGTAAGTTCCTTACTCGACAGTAAACTCGAGGGCTAGGGATTGAAGCTCTAGCATGAGTTCGGCATAAAAGAAATCAAAGAGCTTAAGAGCTTACAGCCGAGTAAGTTCCTTACTCGACAGTAACCTCGGGGACTAGGTGATATGTATAAAGGAAATACTCAACAGTATAAAAGAGTAAGAAATTACTTTACCTCGTTTACTTCGTCGGCGCAGGACATCAGAGTAATGGCCTGCTGGGTCATGTCGGAGACGGCCCTGGGGCCCAGCTTGAGCTTCTTGCCGGCACGAGTGATGACCTCCTGCTCGCCTGCTGCATTCCATGCAACGGCATAAGGCTCAGCCGAACCTAGGCTCTTGCCACTGTGCGTCCGAGTGAGAACTCGACCCGTTTTCAGGGCAGTTCCCACAGTAGCACGGGTCGCAGCAGCAGAAGTATGGAGGGTAACATCCCTGGAATCATCACCTGACCCGGCAGCCACAGATTCGTCCCCCTTACCCGTTGAAGCAATCAATGTCGCCGACGTCGGAGGCCGGATCTGAGGAGCAGAACACGGAGCGCAGACTAGCGTGGTTTGCTTGGAATGAAGGAAATATGCCCTAGAGGCAATCATAGAGATGATTATATTTCATATGTATCCATGAGTTATTGTAATGTTCCTTGAATATCCATATCAGGCAACTTGTATTGATTGGCAATTATGTGAATTGTTTGTGAAACTCTTTACTTGTATGGTTGTTTAAGAGTTGTCCCTAGACGGAGTTCATGTGAGGACACACGTGAATATTAGACTAGCACATCGATTGGTTGATGACTATGTTTCGCAAGTCATAGACATGGAGATGCCAAACTAATGATGTGGACACATGTTATGAACATGGGGTTGGACTGACCCAAACTGAGACTGGCAATTAGTTGCAGCTCTCTCTCTACACATCGTGTACGTTTTGTCCTTAGACCTGAGATTGTCGCATGTACTTGAGATGTGAATCGACCTACTTTGGGGCTATCAAACGTTGCACCATAACAGGGTAGTTATAAAGGTAGCTTTCGAGTTTGTCCTGAAGCATGCGGCAAGGCATGGTCAACCAAGATGGGATTTGCTCCTCTCTACTTGAGAGAGATATCTCTGGGCCCCTCGAGTGATCGGATCCAGAATGCATGGCCGTGCTACACAAGGTTAAGAGTTAACCTAGTAAAGGGATTCTGAATCACGGTATCGAGAAAGGGAGGTCAGCTTGGAGCTAGACCAAATATCGTGAGGCAAAAGGAAAGACATGTACTAAACCTTATGATGGTTCGTCCGATATGATCTGTGTATGCATTTAGGAGTTGGCACGTCTTGCTAGAGGCCGCTACCAACTATTGACAGAATAAGTGTATTTGTGTCATGTCTATACGCATATGAACCTATAGGGTCACACACTTAAGGGGCTGGAAGCCTAATGAGGATTGGATCTGGATTAGACCAGGTTTAGGCTACTAATGGGATGTTAATGTAGAAGCCCACTAGGGTATATGCCTATATAAGAGAGGGTGGGGCGAGCTGGCCAGGGTCAGACCAGAGATCATTCCACCCAGCCGCCATCCTCACACCTGTGTCGCGCGCGCGGACCTAGCAGTCCGGCGTCTGACGCTTCCACCCTATACGTGTGGATACCTCGGAGGTGCTACATCTGTAGCGTTTGGACGAGCCGCACAAGGGGAGCTGCTCGTGGGACGAGAACAAGGAGGAGACGTAGATCGTCTGCACTGCCTCGACGCGCTTCATCAATTCCGCAAATGCGCGTCTAGTGGTAATCCCGTGATCTATGACAACAGTATTCCTGGTTTACGCGGTAGAAAATTTTGATTTGTGCTAGTGTAGCATACCCGTATCCCTTCAGTGGTATCAGAGCCGATGTTGTTCAGTTATAGGTTTGGGATGTTTGCATATGGTGATATGCAGACTGATATGAATGATGTGATCGTTTATATGGCGGTGGTTCAGGATTGATTATATGATCTTGCTTTCCGTGATCGTAATTCTGAGGTTGTCGAACGACTTACCCCTACCGGTCGATTTCCGCCATCGGGGTAGATAGTGACACATAAATCATGTTGAATCACGCGAAAATCAATATGATTGATCGAATTGGAACCTAGATCTAAAATCGATGTACCGTGATCAAAGGAGTTTGATTGAATCGGGACAGGAGTCGGTTTATGGTAAATTTGATTTGTCGGTCAAAATCCTTAAAGAAAATTGTGAAGATTCAATCTCTCATTTTTCACGGTTAAGGTAACTAGGTGCTGCCCCTTCGAACCCCGCAGGAGGAGACGCCCTAGACCCCCCCTTAATCGTAGCCCCTTTTGTATCTCGTTAACGTAACTAGGTGCTGCGATGTCACATGATCCGGTAGAATGCGATTCTATGCATAACTTGTTTTTGCAGGATGTATGTGATCAGTATGGCCCATATATGTATGTGATGCATGTATGAAATTTTGCATGACCTGCGTGTCGTGAGTAGGGAAACACGGCTGGAGCCATATGTGTTTTCATTTATTGTAATGGCCTGCGTGCCAACTTGTGATGATCCCAATACTATGTAATTTTGATTACTAGCTGTTAGGAGTAATAGCTTGTATTAGTTCTTGGAGGACTCATCACTTGGAGGATGGCTCACATGGAACATGAAGATGGAGATCATCATGGTGGACAGGTTCTATGGCGATGGAGATCACCATGAGAAAATGGGCCATACTGTGTCACATCTATGTGAATGTTATTCTTATGCGTTTTACTACTATGCATGCTTAGATGATAGAAGTAGAACGATCCCTCATAAATTTTAAGTTAAACTATGCCCTCCCAACCAAACCTTGCACCATCCTATGCCCTGTACAATCGTTGGTGGGCCTATGAAACTAGGGTGCCGCGGTTTTCCTTGGCTGGATGGGTTTGTATCGGATACCTACACGCATAAGGGTTGGTGAACTTGACAAGGTCATCTTAATAGTTAAGGACCTTGGGGCATAAAGGTTGGGCGCCTAGTTTTGACATAGAGATGTCACCCAACAACAAGGGTCATATGTGATATGATTAGCAAGTGTTGCTTACCGATTTACCTTGTCTTCTAACAGTGATGCTAAAGCTCACTAGTCGACTTGTTAATTGTGGATCTTGAATCACTTAGTATCAATAGAGGGATATTGATTTAAGTGGGAGTATATGCTATTAAATTGTTTAATATGTTTTACTCTTTCATGGTTACATGGCTTAGTATTTTGCATGTTTTCTGTTGTAGATCAATGGCACCGAACACTGCATCACCTTTTTCTTTGCGTTCGATTCTTGACAAATATAAACTTAATGGAACAAACTATACGGACTGGGTCCATAACCTGAGAATTGTTCTCAGGTCTGATAAAAAGGAAATGGTTCTGGATGCCCCAATCCCCGATGAACCTGCTGATAATGCATCTACTGCCCTCAAGAATGCCTACAAGAGAGCATGTGACGATTCTCTTGAGGTTAGCTGTCTTATGCTTGCATGCATGGAACCTGAACTTCAAAAGAAGTTTGAGGATTAGGATGCATACGATATGATCGTTGCACTTAAGGACATGTTCCAAGGTCAGGCAAGGACTGAGAGGTACAATGTTGCCAATTCTTTTGTCGAATGCAAGCTAGCAGAGGGAGCAGCTGTAGGCCCCCATGTGATCAAAATTGTTGGTTACAGTCAGACTTTGGAAAAGCTTGGTTTTCCACTAGGCCAAGAGTTGGCCACTGACTTCATTTTGGCGTCTCTTCCATCCAGCTATGGGCAGTTCATTTCGAACTACCATATGCATGGGGTGGAGAAGGGCCTTAATGAATTATGTGGGATGCTTAAAACAATAGAAAGTGACATGAAGAAGTGTACAGGGCATAGCCATGTGATGGCTGTGCAGAACAAGCCTAGCTTCAAGAAAAAGGGTACTTCTTGGAAGAAGAAGGGCAAGGCTAAGGATACGATCCCTAAGCCTGCACCCAAGCAAAAGGCTGGACCTGTAGAAGACACTGAGTGCTTCTTTTGTCATGAACATGGCCACTGGAAGAGAAACTGCAGCAAGTACCAGGCTTCTTTGAAGAAGTGTGGAAGTAAGAGTACTTCCCACTCAGGTACGCTTGTTGTAAATGTTGTGGACATTCTTCTCGATGATTCCTATGTTAACTCTTGGGTATTTTATACCGGATCGGTTGCTCATATTTGCAATTTGACGGAGGGGCTAATAAGGACTAGAGAAGTGCAGAAAGGCGAAGTGGATTTTCGCGTCGGAAATAAAGCAAGGGTTGCTGCATTGTTCGTCGGCGTCATGCAACTTCACCTTCCGTCAGGATTTATTATGGAGTTGAATAATTGTTATTACATTCCAAGTACGGGTCGAAACATTTTATCACCTTCATGTTTGATGAGGGATGGATATTCATTTGCGAGTATAAACAATGGTTGTGTAATCTCTAAGAATGATATGTTTATGGCTAATGCTCCCATTGTGAATGGGTTATTTATTTTAAATCTTGATGATGCATCTGTTTACAATGTTAGTGCTAAAAGGCTTCGGCCTAATGATTTGAGTCCTACCTATTTATGGCATTGTCGTTTGGGGCATATAAGTGAAAAGCGCATGAAGAAGCTCCATGGTGATGGTCTTATAACTTCGTTTGATTTTGAATCATACGAGACATGTCAGGCTTGTTTACTTGGAAAGATGACCAAGTCACCTTTTTCGGGTTTACCCGAGAGAGTGACAGACTTGTTGGAACTCATACGTACTGATGTATGTGGGCCAATGAGCACGACAGCCAGAGGAGGATATCACTACTTCATTACTTTCGCTGATGATTTAAGTAGATATGGTTATGTCTACTTGATGAGGCATAAGTCTGAAACTTTTAAAAAGTTCAAGGAGTTTCAGAGTGAAGTAGAGAATCAACGTGGCAAGAAAATAAAGGCCTTGCGATCTGATCATGGAGGTGAATATTTGAGTCACGAATTTAGCGATCATCTTAAGAGTTGCGGAATTGTTCCACAACTTACGCCGCCCGGAATGCCTCACAGAAACGGGGTCTCCGAACAGCATAATTGAACTTTGTTGGACATGGTTCGATCTATGATGAGCCAGTCGGATTTACCATTATCATTTTGGGGTTACGCTCTAGAAACGACAGCTTTCACACTTAATAGGGTACCATCTAAATCCGTAGTTAAGACACCATATGAGATGTGGACTGGAAAGAATCCCAGTTTGTCTTTTCTAAAGATTTGGGGTTGTGATGCATTTGTCAAGCGACTTCAGTCGGACAAGCTAAAACCAAAATCGGATAAGTGCATTTTCGTGGGATATCCGAGGGAAACCTTAGGGTATTACTTCTACAACTGAGAAGAGGGCAAAGTGTTTGTCGCTCGCAGCGGTGTTTTCCTAGAGAAAGAGTTTCTCACAAAGGGAACAAGTGGAAGGTCAGTGCGACTTGAAGAAGTTCAAGATGAGCCAGTTGGCGATGCTTCTACGAGTGATGCTATTGTAGCAGAACAAGTTGAGGAACCAGTGGCAACAGAAGCACCACAACCACGAAGGTCGGCGAGGCTCCGCGAAGCGCGGGAATTATTATTGTTGGACAATGATGAGCCTGCGACCTATGCAGAAGCGGTGGTGGACCCAGACTCTGAGAAATGGCTGATCGCCATGAGATCCGAGATAGAGTCCATGGGAGACAATCAAGTTTGGAACTTGGTTGACCTGCCTGATGGTTTTAAAGCCATCGAGTGCAAATGGATCTATAAGAAGAAGATTGATATGAATGGAAATGTTCACATCCATAAAGCTCGACTTGTTGCAAAAGGTTTTCGACAAGTTCAAGGAGTTGACTATGACGAAACTTTCTCGCCCGTAGCGCTTAAATCTATACGGATAATTCTAGCTAGTGCTGCACATTTCGACTATGAAATATGGCAGATGGATGTCAAGACGACTTTCCTAAATGGAATCCTAACTAGGGACGTGTATATGATGCAGCCCGAAGGTTTTGTCGATCCAAACAATGCTGGAAAGGTATGCAAACTTCTGAAGTCCATTTATGGGCTGAAGCAAGCATCTCGGAGTTGGAACATTCGATTTGATGAAGTTGTAAAGGAGTTTGGCTTCATCAAAAACGAACAAGAACCTTGTGTTTACAAGAAGGTAAGTGGGAGAGAGCTGGTATTTCTAATCTTATATGTAGATGACATTGCTGATTGGAAATGACATTCCTATGCTTGAATCTATTAAGACCTCATTGAAAAATAGTTTTTCGATGAAGGACTTGGGAGAAGCGGCATATATTCTGGGAATCAAGATCTATAGAGATAGATCAAGAAGGCTAATTGGATTAAGCCAGAGTACATACATTGACAAAGTGTTGAAACGGTTCAGCATGGAAGAGGCTAACAAGGGGTTCTTGCCCATGTCTCACGGCATAAAACTTAGCAAGACTCAGTGTCCTTCGACTACTGATGAGCGTGAGCGCATGAGTAGGGTTCCATATGGTTCGGCTATTGGATCCATCATGTATGCAATGATATGTACTCGCCCAGATGTTTCCTATGCTCTAAGTGTTACGAGCAGATACCAGGCTGATCCAGGTGAAGGTCACTGGACAACGGTAAAGAACATCCTTAAGTACTTGAAAAGGACTAAGGATGTGTTCCTAGTTTATGGAGGTGAGGATGAAATCAGTGTAAAGGGTTACATAGATGCGAGTTACCTTAACGACTCAGATGATTTGAAATCGCAATCAGATTATGTGTTTGTCATGAATGGTGGTGCTGTGAGCTGGAAAAGTTCCAAGCAAGATACGGTGACCTCCTCTTCAACAAAAGCTGAATATATTGCTGCCTCAGAGGCTGTAAAGGAAGCTGTTTGGATTAGGAATTTCCTGATCGCTCTCGGTGTGGTCCAGGGCGCGTCCAATCCCTTGGACGTTTATTGTGACAACAATGGTGCTATTGCACAAGCCAAGGAACCTAGACAGCACCAGAAGAACAAACATATTCGCATGCGTTACCATCAGATTCGAGAGTTTGTTGAGGATGGTAGTGTCATGATATGCAAAATACATACAGACTCAAATGTTGTTGATCCATTGACTAAGCCTCTCCCACAGCCCATGCATGAAGCGCACACAAGAGCAATTGGTATTAGATACATTTTAGATTGACTCTAGTGCAAGTGGGAGACTGAAGGAAATATGCCCTAGAGGCAATCATAGAGATGATTATATTTCATATGTATCCATGAGTTATTGTAATGTTCCTTGAATATCCATATCAGGCAACTTCTATTGATTGGCAATTATGTGAATTGTTTGTGAAACTCTTTACTTGTATGGTTGTTTAAGAGTTGTCCCTAGTCATAGTTCATGTGAGGACACACGTGAATATTAGACTAGCACATCGATTGGTTGCTGACTATGTTTCGCAAGTCATAGACATGGAGATGTCAAACCAATGATGTGGACACATGTTATGAACATGGGGTTGGACTGACCCAACCTGAGACTGGCAATTAGTTGCAGCTCTCTCTCTACATATCGTGTACGTTTTGTCCTTAGACCTGAGATTGTCGCATGTACTTGAGATGTGAATCGACCTACTTTGGGGCTATCAAACGTTGCATCGTAACAGGGTAGTTATAAAGGTAGCTTTCGGGTTTGTCCTGAAGCATGCGGCAAGGAATGGTCAACCAAGATGGGATTTGCCCCTCTCTACTTGAGAGAGGTATCTCTGGGCCCCTCGAGTGATCGGATCCAGAAATGCATGGCCGTGCTACACAAGGTTAAGAGTTAACCTAGTAAAGGGATTCTGAATCACGGTATCGAGAAAGGGAGGTCAGCTTGGAGCTAGACCAAATATCGTGAGGCAAAAGGAAAGACATGTACTAAACCTTGTGATGGTTCGTCCGATATGATCTTTGTATGTGTTTAGGAGTTGGCACGTCTTGCTAGAGGCCGCTACCAACTATTGACAGAATAAGTGTATTCGTGTCATGTCTATACGCATATGAACCTATAGGGTCACACACTTAAGGGGCTGGAAGCCTAATGAGGATTGGATCCGAATTAGACCAGGTTTAGGCTACTAATGGGCTGCTAATGTAGAAGCCCACTAGGGATGCCTATATAAGAGAGGGTGGGGCGAGCTGGCCAGGGTCAGACCAGAGATCATTCCACCCAGCCGCCAGTCCTCACGCCTGTGGCGCGCGCTGACCTAGCAGTCCGGCGTCTGACGCTTCCACCCTGTACGTGTGGATACCTCGGAGGCGCTACATCTGTAGCGTTTGGACGAGCAGCGCAAGGGGAGCTGCTCGTGGGACGAGAACAAGGAGGAGACGTAGATCGTCTGCACTGCCTCGACGCGCTTCATCAATTCCGCAACTGCGCGTCTAGTGGTAATCCCGTGATCTATGACAACAGTATAACTGGTTTACGCGGTAGAAAATTTTGATTTGCGCTAGTGTAGCCTACCCGTATCCCTTCATGGAAGAGGTGGATTTGCCAGATGAGGGGCGAGTAGAGCCAGAAGCCTTGGGTTGGGTCTGGCCCTTTGACAGAATTGGAGAGCGAGCAGAAGGATTCAAAGAAGAGCGTGGAGCCGCCTGACTAGGCTCAGCAGTTTTGCTGGCTCCAAGATCAGGAAGTTGTTCATTCACATCAGCTTAAGGGATGATGCCAGAGGAACTGGTGGCAGAGGGTTTCTTGGCGCCAGACTCGCGGGCACCAAGATCAGGAAGTTTTTCCTGGCCAGCGCCAGGGGCGCTAGCCGAGTGACCCACCGGGTCTGACTGACACATAGAAGCGTGAGCCTCAACAGTGCGAGCCTCAACCCGGACGGGACTCGACATTGCCAAGTCAGCAGCAGGAGGTGCAGGCCTAAGCGGCGAGGCAATGCTAGGAGAAGCCTGATTCGTCGTCAAAGGTGCGACACTGAAAACAACAAGACAACGAGAAATATGTAAGAGAACATCAGTAATGAAAAAGAAAAAAACAGAGAAGGCAAAGTACAAAGACTTACCCGGTGACAACCGGGTCACGGACGACTCGGCGTCTGACTCGGCGCCGAGCAGCTTGGCGAGTCTCAGCTAGGCTAGCAGCAGCAGAGGCAGCAGGAGCTGCCGGAGTGGGCTTGTTCTTCTTGGTTGGCTGAGTGCTGGAGAAGGCTCCGCGTCGCTTCGGCTTGGCGACGGGGATCTTGCCGACTCCACCCACGGCGAGAGGAGGAGTATCATGTACCTGGCCAGCTGCATAAGTAAATAACGGGCTTACTCGAATAAGCAAAGAGATTAAGGTCATAAGGCATGTACCTCCAAAAGCGTACAATCATCATCCTCATCATCGTCATACCAATCTTGTAAGGGGTTGCGAGATTGACTCTTACCCAAAGCTGAAGCAGCCGCAGTGTGCGGGATCGGCATGAAGCACTCCAAGTCGTACTCGGCCTCATCAGAGTCGGAGCAGTCCCCATGATAACCAGCAGGAGGGACAGTAATGTCATCAACCTGGTGAAGGAGATTCTATGAAAGACAAACAGAATGAGAAACAAAAAACTAAACTAAGAGTAGGAAAAGAGCTAAAGCCAACCCGGCGAGAAAGTGATTCGTAAAACTTACCCAGGGGACAGGTCTGACCCAGCTGGACGGTGGGCAGCTCCAAGCCCAATCATCCGCCAAGTTCAATTTAAAGATTGAGCTTACTCAGCGGGCAATGGAGTCATGGGTGAGCTTCTTAGTGGAGTGCCGAGTGGGATCGTGGGAGCCACTCATGAAGCACATCTTGTGGCTCCTCGCTTGGATGGGGCTTACCCGGCGTGAGACGAAGGTGCACATGAGATCAGAGTCGGCGAGATGGAAGTTCTCATCCGGCGACAGCAACCTTTCCAGGATTGTGTTAGCCTCGTTTACCGCAGCGTCTTGGTCGCATGGGTCAAGCTGCCAGTGCTTCTTGTGGGGGACCTCATCAGAGAAAGGGGGAAGCCGGATGTTATCAGTGGACCCGCTGTTTTTGACACAGAAAAAGGTTCTATGCCACTTCTTGCAGGAGTCAATTCCAGTAACCCGAGGAAAGATAGAATCTCTCCTGGGTGTGATGCTAGCAGCACCACACCGGGTCGGCCTCTTCTCGGATCGAGGAGTGCCAGGCTGGGGAACAACCTGAACCTTAAAGCCAAAATATTTGGCCCACAAAGGAACTGTGGG
This sequence comes from Avena sativa, assembly GCA_916181665.1. NCBI lineage: Eukaryota > Viridiplantae > Streptophyta > Magnoliopsida > Poales > Poaceae > Avena > Avena sativa. The sequence goes on along the minus strand of OV702295.1, from coordinate 310,535,336 downwards.
CCAAATTCCAAGATAGGCCTCGTAGGCAGAGATGAAACAAGAGAGAGAGAGCCAATCGCATTGGCAGGAAGATGGTGGGTTTGCAGATGGAAAGTAGAAAGAAAATACGAGAAGAAGGTGCTCACAGGAAGAGCGAAACCACGTTCAAAATGGGAAAGGAAAACCACCCGCTCGCCAGCTTGAGGTTTGGGAGAGATCTCATCGGAGGGGAGGCGGCAATCCACTTGCAGCGGAATGCGTCTGGTGGAGCGGAGCCACTCCACCTCCTCGATGGAGACCTCCGAGCCTTCCCAGCCACTGCGCTCACCGGCGAGAATCTCCTGCTCCTCAATATCGTCGCGAGCGTCCATGAGATCAGCATAGTAAGTCTCCTCCGCGGTTGGAAGAGGCTTGGAACAGCGAGGACCCGTGCTGGAATGGAAAGAAGACAAGGGCAATCGCAATTGAAGAGAAGAAGGAAGAAGGAACCGCAAAGGAGGCAGTTCGATTTTGCGGGCGCAAGGAAGGAGAAAGGCCGAGGGAAAACTGAACGGGCTTGGGGGAAGTGGAAACCCCCAACCCCTACTTAAGGGCAGTAAAAACCCCGGTCGTGGGATCTATCTGCGCCGTGCGGCCAGCGTGTGGCCGTGTACCAGGCCGGGAGATCCAGTCAGCGAGCGCCACGTAGCCAAGGATACACGAAAAATCCCGTGCCACGTCATGACTAGAAGGACAAGAGGAGCATGTCGATGGGACTGCCACAATGACGGGGAATAACTGCGCAACCATCACTGTGCCACCAGAGCTTGGAACAAAAATTGAGGCAAGTAATCATGATTACCAGCTGTCAGTGACTGAAGGGTGCCGAAAATGACTCGGAATTGGCCAAAGTAACTCGGCTCGAGGAAAGAATGAGCTAAGAAGTCAAAGAATTGACCCGAAATTGTCAGACTAACCCGGCAAAGTGCGAAGTTGCAACGGATAAAGAAAAAAACTAAGTTCCATTCACATAAAAGGAACCTGGAGACGCCTAACAGCTTGAACTGCTAGACCTCACCAGCTTCGAGGACTAATGTCGGGGGGATAACCCCCGGTAGGGTCACGAGAGGGGAAACATAGCGCAGCTGGGTTGGCACCGAGTAAAGAAAGAACCAGGACGGGTAAGAACGGCCGGGTAAGATAAGCATGAGAGACGACGTACAAACTATCTCGGCCCGTATAGGACAAAGTTGTAACCCTTGCAGGTACCAACGAGCCGAGTCAACCGAGGAAGGGCCGAGTCGAGAAGGACACGTGGCACCTTTCCGAGTAAGGTTCAGGAGGGACCATGGTAAAGCATGGTCAAAAGAGAAGGGCGACGCCGGGTGACACAAAAGGAGCCGGCTGACGCCCAAAGCATGCGCTGACGTACAAAGTAACAGCGTGACGCCAAAAAGAACAAGAAGCAGCGTACCAGAAGACTGTTAGCTGTCAAGCTTTATGTACCGGGCCTCTAGGCTTAGGGCAAGCCCATGACCCGGCCCATATTGTAGGGACCTAGATCCAAACAGTAAACCCTAGAACCCAAAGGGGTATTAGCTAGCTAGCACTGCCTATATAAGGGAGGGCATATCAGTAGTAGAGGGAGGTTGGACCAAGTAGGGAACTAGTGCTGTAAACTCAACCCTAACAGCTCAAGGAGCACTTGTAATCTTTGGGGTATCAATCGAATTGTCAAGTCTGGAGAGTTCTTCTTGTTCTTTGTGCATGGCTCGACCATGTAATCCCTCCCCGGTGACCACAAGCACCCATTCGGCCCCCAACTTAAGCCTACCCATGGCATCTGTCGTGCCACCACCACGACATGATGATTATTGTACCCTCTGGTGCCTCAATCTAAGGACTTGTCAGGTACCCAAGACCCCAAGGATTGATCCAAGTATAGGGAGTGTGAGTGATGACTGATCTGCAGGTTGGGAACCCTAGTGACAGAAGGGGTAGTACGGCTGTATGTGAGGGATTTACTTGGGATTAACGGTGACATCACTATGCATATCATTAGTTCTCTTTCTTCTATGGATGAGACTAGTAGGTTATTTCTATAAGCGTTTGTAGAGGCAATAGCAATTATGGATGCACTGCCCACATATAATTATGTTGCACTAGCAATTACATGCATACTTTATTATTATCTTTTATTCCCATCAGATGTTTTCCATAGCTACTGGTGAAACCTAAATCCCCAGGCCCTCTCTCTCCATCATCAACAACAACAAATGATCGAAAACTCTTGATCCGGTGAAAACATAAAAGGAATTCTTAAATTCCCGAAGGTCCGTTAAAGTAACCTTACTATGCTTTCTGCTTCCCGAGGATTCGATAAACCTAGGTCTACTAGGGAAAACGAACTATACTACATCCGTAATCCGGATCGAAGGTATCACAGATCTATCGTCTAGATGCCTCGAGTAAATAGGGGGAAAATCTTATCACCATGGTTCGGGATTCGCCGCTATTTCTCGTGCAAAGATCACCTCCTCTGATGCTGAGCGAAAACCTCAACGCCAGAGTCTACTCCCTCCAAGCCCTTCACCTTGGAGTCTCCTCCCTCTATGCCCTTCATCGCCGCCTCCAAGTGTTGGGGATATGCTATATGGGTATCATCATAGCATGCCTCTAATCCGGATAACCCGGGTGGCCCACAGTTGGTAGCAAGGCCCATGTCCTGCTGGGCGGCCCAGTTACATGGATCCAAAAGGGAGGCACATGCCGGATAAAGGAAGGCTACGGAGGAGTCACCGACGTGCCCGGAGCCTTGGAGTGCAAGACGCGTTATACTAGTTGTATGTTGTGTAGGACTTTGTAACCTGTTCGGCTAGGACTTCCTTTGTAACCCTAGGACCTGGCAACTATGTAAGCCGGACCTAAGGGAACCTTTAGGGCATCAATTAACTCATATCGCACATAGCGAACCGATCCCTCTAACTCGGCGTATTGCCATTACAGTGATTTATAGCAGGACTAGGATTCCGCCACCATTGTGGGATTTGAACCTAGGTAAGCTGTGTTACCTCGTACCCGTCAACTGTCCGCCTTACCCCACGTCTCTAAACACGCACTGTGCGGACCCCTCCATGGCGTACTCGTCGGCAATACCAAGACAGTTGGCGCCCACCGTGGGGCAAGAGGCGCTTCAGGCTCTATAGCGGGCGAGTTCCAAGCTCTTCGCGGGAATCGGCAAAACCGTAGCCATCGGTCATGTTCTATTCTCCGGAAATATTCCGATCATCCCTCCCGACGAGTTCTGGATCCCGGCTAAGACGAACCCCACTCGCTGCTCGATCGTCCCAATCGGGGACATCCACCTCTTCATCGGCGAAACTGACTCGGGCACTAGTTCCCTAGAAGTCGGAGGATCGTCAAGACCCGCACGGACCGCCTACGGGCATGATACGATCGCGGAAGGATCGATGTTGGATCTCTCTTCAGAGTTCGCCGACAAATATCGGAAAAATTCAAGGCCCACCCAAACCACCCCTGTGCGGGATATAATGGTGGAAGATCGCTGCAAGTCCACCGGCTTCACCCGTGCGTCTGGACAGCAGAGATCCAAGTTCGTCAGCGTGGTGACTATCTTCAATCTGGCACGTTGTGTTCAGAGAGAGGGTGAAAACGCCCAAGATTACCTAGCTAGGTGGCTCCGTATACGAGCCGACCTGGCGCATTACCCCAATGATGATGCCATGTATCACTTTGTGGAAGGACTGGATCACGGTACGCTTCTCTGGCATACGCTAAGGCGGCAGCAGGCCGCAGGTCTCCTCACTTTCGAAGGCATGGTGAACACCGTCAAAAACTACGTGGAAATTGAGGAGGCATCTCAGACAGTGCTCGCGCTCTTAGACGGCGCCCCTCCGCCTTAGCCACCGCCACCACCGCCTCCGGTCGTCGTCGTTGCAGCCGCACCACCGCCTCCGGTCATCTTCGCTGCAGCCACACCACCACCTCTAGTCATCGTCGCTGCTATCGCACCACCACCGCCCATCATCGAGGAAGCTCTGGCACCCTTCGTCTCCGTTCTTGACGCGCTCTATGCTGACATCAGCACTGACTTGGAGGAGATAGAGTTTAGCCCGGAGGAGCTAGACTCTGCTATGCAGGAGATGGAGGAGGACTTCAAATGCGACGAGCAGGCCAACAATGCCGTCATGTCCCGAGAGGTGTTCCTCATCATTGGGACTGCGATGGATGAAGATCAACCCGGACAAGCTCCGCCTAAAGCGCTGGACAAGGGGAAGGGACCACCTGTTGTTGCCGACAATGATCGTGCAAAGGTCATGCCCCCTCCGCCTAACCCAGTGCAGCAGTCGCAGGAACTCAATGTCAGTCCGAGTAACAACAACACCGCAAACCCGCCGCCTTCGGCATCTATGTCCGCTGTAGCCCAAATCACTCCGACTGATAGAGTGATGTACGGCAATCTACTCGTTGAGCCCATGACCATGTCCCATATACGGAATGTAGTCCATCTTGATGATAAGCGCCAGCAACTGCTGGAGGAAGCGCAGGCCATCGTGGAGCAAGGCGCAAAGCTGGATCGAGATCTGGCCAACACGCAGAAGTCAATAGAGAAGGCTAGAGCCATGGAGGCCGAGTACAAGAGTCTGATCAAGCAGCAGAAGGCTAAGAAAGCTCTGGCTCGCATCATCAACGATCCTAGTGTACGGCGAAACCTAGGATGGGCTCCCTCGAAGCCGCCACAAGCAAAGCCATACATTGACAGCAAAGGCAGGCAGGCGATGCCCACTCCTATTCTTAACTTAGCCGTCGCCACGACCCTTCTGGAGCAGGATAGATCACCCACAACTGTGGAGCAGGTCTACGACCTTGTGTCCAAGGCGGTGAAACAACAGGAAAAGGCCACCTCTCAGAGGCTTGAGTCTGACCCAGCGTTTTGCCAGTCTAGCCATCCTAAGCCGCCAAGGGACCGATCTCATCATGATGTCGAGTCCCAGATGGGTTCATCAGAAAAAAGACGGAGGGATGCACGCAATAGGAAGGACGCTATCCCCATATCCTCCAACCACGGAGGCAAGGCTCATCCTAATCACCTATCTCCGCCGCCCCGATCCCCCCGACACCACGAAGACCCCAAGGCTCGCCATTGCACGGACATGCCTCCGCCAAGACAAAGCGGCATCGTCATCCGCAACAACACAGAGCAACCCCGTCAAGATGGAGAGTGCAACCAAGGACACAAGAGCAGGTCGCGTCATGACCCTCCGTGTCCGACAAGCAACCACGACAAGTGTGAGGCGTCGCAGGAGGGTAACAACAAGAAGTCTAACCCACCGCCACCTTCGCCTCTGTTGCCCCCTAGCAGCCACCATGGCGGAGGAGGCCCGCGTCGTTCACGCAGCCCATCCCCTGGCGGCAAGAAGAAAAGAGCAAGCCCTGAGCCATACAATGCACGTTCACGCAAAGTCCGGCTACAAGCAAAGTCGGAAAAACAGACAGCGAGGCAAGGGCAAGGTGAAGAAGAAGGACGAGGAGTCCAAGGATTCAAGTGACATGGACGAGGAAGTTGACCCCAAGAACGCCGCCAAGAGCGATGGCAAGGGAAAGAACCCCTTTGAGAAGAAGGCCCCCGTCTACCACACTTTCCTTGGCACCCCAACTGTCCGGGCATAGAAAACCTCACCGAGGATACTAATGGCCACCCTACCCCCAGTCCCCCAGTACCTGCACTGGTCGGAGATTCCAATTACTTGGGACATGAAGGATCACCCAGACCTCATCCCTACAGAGAAACAGTACGCCATGGTCATCAACCCCCTGATTGATGGCAACTAGTTCACCAAATGTATGGTGGATAGTGGAGGAAACATCAACATCATGTACTTGGATACGCTACACAAGATGAACTTGATGGAGGCTAACCTAAGGCGGACCATCACCGTGTTCCATGGTGTAGTTCCTGGCCGGGAGGTTCGGTCCCTTGGGTGCATCACACTTCAGGTCGCTTTTGGTGATGTTAACAATTACCGCCAAGAACGCATGACCTTTGAGGTGGCCCCCTTAAAGAGCGTGTACCACGTCATCTTCAGATGCGACATCTTCCACACCTTCATGGCCAAGGCATGCTTCGTCTACAACAATCTCAAGATACCCGGACCAAACGACATCATCATCGTATCCGAAAGCTTTACCAAGGCAAGGGACTGCGAGATTGGAGAAGCAGCCTTTGCAGAAGTTGTCCTCTACAGCAAAGAATTCAACGAGATCTAGAGCAAGGTCGATGCCATGGAGATGCCGACGTTGAAGAAGCAGATTTCTGACTTCGCCCCAGCTTTCAAGGCCGCCATTGAGACCAAGCTGGTGGAACTTGTGGTAGGCGATGCCTCCAAGACCACCGCCATTAGGACGAACCTGGACCCTAAATAGGAAAGCGCGCTCATCGAGTTCGTCCATGAGAATAGGGACATCTTTGCCTAGCAACCTGCCGACATGAAAGGTGTACCTAGGGAACTTGCTGAGCACAACTTGAATATTGATCCAAAATGCAAACCGATGAAACAACCTCTATGATGCTTCGGAGCAGAGAAGAGACGCGCCCTAGGCAAAGAGATGGCTAGGTTACTTAAGGCTAGTTTTATCCGAGAAGTCCTTCACACCCGATGGGTGGCCAATCCTGTACTTGTTCCCAAAAAAGGAACCAAAGAATTAAGAATGTGTGTTGATTACACCAGCTTGAACAAAGTGTGTCCCAAAGATCCGTTTGCTTTGCCTCGCATTGACCAAGTCATTGACTCGACGGCTGGCTCGGAACTTTTGTGTTTTATTGATGCATACTCAGGATACCACCAGATAAATATGAGGAAGTCGGACCAATTGGCCACTTCGTTCACCACACCTTACAACACGTTTTGCTATGTCACGATGCCCTTTGGGCTGAAAAACGCAGGTGCTACGTACCAGCGGACCATACAACGTTGCCTCCACGATCAAATTGGTAGGAACGTTCATGCCTATGTGGACAATATAGCGGTGATGTCTAAAAAGTCAAATGACTTAATCTCTAACTTAAAAGAAACCTTTGATAATCTCCGGAAATACAACATGATGCTTAACCCAAAGAATTGCGTCTTCGGGGTTCCAGCCGACAAATTATTGGGCTTCATCGTTTCCCAGCGTGGAATCGAGGTCAACCTGGAGAAAATCAAGGCCATCCCAAACATAAACCATCCGACATGCCTAAAGGACATACAACGGCTCACAGGCTGCGTTGCAGCAGTAAGCCGGTTCGTCAGCCGACTTGGAGAGAAGGCTCTGCCGCTGTACAAGTTGTTGAAGAAGGCAGATAAATTTACATGGACGGACGAGGAGATGCAGCATTGAATCATCTAAAGGAGATACTCTCCTCAGCACCTATACTTGCAGCACCCGAGCCTACGGAGCCTATGTTAATTTACATGGAGGCCACCAACCGGGTAATCAGCATCGTCGTCGTGGTAGAGCGGAAGGAACCAGGGCATGAGTACGGAGTTCAACGACCAGTTTACTATGTAAGCGAGGTCTTGACGGAGTCCAAGCAGCGTTACCCGCACTACCAGAAGCTAGCTTATAGAGTGTTCCTTGCTTCTCGGAAGCTAAGGCACTACTTCCAGGAGCACCCTATCACAGTTGTGAGCAAAGCTTCACTGTCCGACATCATCAACAACAGTGATGCTACAGGAAGGGTCGCGAAGTGAGGCATTGAACTTTCCGCCTTCGAGATCACTTACAAGAGACGCGACGCTATCAAATCACAGATCTTGGTAGATTTTATTGCAGATTGGACGGAGATGCCAGATGCTACCCCTATGCCAGAGCCAGAATACTGGGTGATGCACTTTGATGGATCAAAGCTACTCAATGGCTCGGGGGCTGGTGTACTACTACAGTCACCAACTGGGGAGAAGCTACACTATGTTTCGTAGATCCACTTCGAGGCTACAAACAACATCGCGGAGTATGAAGCACACATTCATTGACTACGCGTAGCCAAGGATATTGTCATCAAGCGCATAGTTTGCTGTGGAGATTCTGACTTGGTTGCCCAGCAGGTGGCTGGCACCTGGAACGCGTGGAACCCTATGATGGCGGCATATCGAGACGAAGTGGACGAGATAGCCAAGAACTTCTTGGGCTATGAAGTTAAGTATGTCCCCAGGGAGGAAAATGAGGCAGCTGACCTACTGTCAAAGCTTGGATCAGGGTGCAAACAAATTCCGCCTGGAATTTTTCTGGAGCATCTACGAACACCATCCGTGAAGGGAGCGGACACCGAGAACCTGGATAGAATTGAATCTTTTGTTCAAACAGTGACAAAGGTCCCTCCGGCTTGGAAAAAAACGTTCATGGAATATCTGGTACCCAGAACTTTGCCCATCGACGAGGTCAAAAGTAGGCAAATAGTACGTCGAGCAAAGGGCTATACCATAATCAATGGACAGCACTACAAAAGAAGCACCACTGGTGTATACCTTAAGTGTGTTTCCCAGCAAGAAGGTATTGAAATCCTTCGTGAGATCCATCTCGGAGATTGTGGGCATCACGCCGCTCCTCGATCGTTGGTCTCCAAAGCCTTCCGGCAAGGATTCTACTAGCTGACCGCGAAGGCGGACGCCGACAAGCTGGTTGATACATGCATGGGATGCCAGTATTATGCCCGACAACCCCATGTTCCAGCTGAAGAATTGCGAACAATACCAATAACTTGGCCGTTTGCAGTATGGGGGCTAGGCATGGTTGGTACATTACAGACGGCACCATGTGGGTTTACGCATCTGCTAGTAGTAGTTGATAAATTCACCAAATGGATAGAAGCTAAACCCATTAGAAATCTTGATGGGGCAACTGCCCTTAGGTTTGTCCGGGATCTAGTGGTGAGATTTGGTCTCCCACATAGCATTATCACCGACAACGGCAACAACTTGTCACTCGATAAGTGGAAGCCTATTGCTGGGAGAAGGGCATCCGACTTGACTTAGCGTATGTGGAACATCCACAGCCTAATGGGCAAGTTGAGCGAGCCAATGGATTAATTCTGCAGGGAATCAAGCCACGTCTAGAGGCACTGCTACATAGAGTATCTGGAGCCTGGGCGGAGGAATTACCATCTGTTATGTGGAGTTTACGAACTACACCAAACAGCCCTACTAGCTACACTCCCTATTTCATGGTATATGGAGCAGAAGCCATCCTGCCATCCGACATCCTTCACGATTCACCAAGAGTTGCCGCCTACGACGAAGATGACGCTGAAGAATCCAGACGCCTAGATGTGGACCTTTTCGAGGAAGAGCGTGTATTGGCATGCCAAAGATCCGCCATCTACCAGCAAAAGCTACACAACTACCATAGTCACCGCGTTCGGCATCGATCGTTTAAAGAGGGGGATCTGGTGCTCCAACTTAAGTAGAAGAAGTCACATAAACTATCCTCTCCATGGGAAGGATCGTTCATCATAAGCAAGGCGCTACTCAATGGGTCTTACTACCTCGTTGACAATCTTGAACTTGAGGATAGACCAAACGATGATCATAAGCGTAAGCGACATGACCCGAAAGATGACTATCCGGAGCTTGATCGGCCATGGAACATAGCACAGCTACGTCCTTTTTTACACTTAGCATATTTTTATCTACTGTGTACCTCTTATATGATCAATGAAATAAATCTATTTGGTTCACTCATATTCTTGAGTCTTTTACCTCCTTTAGTGTTCATTTTTGGATCGTATAAAACCTTTATGTGCAAGTTTTGCATTTGCACTTGTGAAAATTCCGCCTATGGGCGTTAGCTTAAGTTTTCTGGTCTACACGTTCTTTGTTGTTTTTATGTGGATTCTAGAGTAGTGACTTTCGGCACTTGTAGTCAGCGATTTTGTGCTTAGGTTTTTGACGGTGCCATTGGGCATCATCACCTGAGCGCATGGTTCTGACTACGAGTCTTCCGACTCACAAAAAGTCAAGCATAAAAACCAAAGTAATGGATAATCCAGCACTTGCTTAAAAAATATATACATGCTGGAACTAGTGCTTGAGTAGCAGGAAATTACAACTATTGTTTTTCCACCTTCAGTTAACATAGTAGTTTTTTCGCATACACCAATCCAGAGGAAACAAATATTACAAAGTGTTTTATTTATTCCTCTGGTGCAGGAGACTTTGAAGCAGCAGCATCGGCGGCAGGAGAGCCATCCTGATCATCTTCAAAGTCGGTGGTCATGAGGGACTCGAAGTAGCTTTGGTGGTCACCGTCAATGATCTCAAGGGGAACAAAGACGTTATGATCGACCAGCTCGGCAACCCTGGTGTCAAAACCCGCGAGCGATGCCCAGATAGCCTTGTGGTCAATCTTCTCGCCTCTATCGTCTACGTCGGGAAGACCCGAGGTCACCGTGTCGATGTCGGCGTTCTCGTAGTGGGCCTTGACCATTGCCAGCGACATTCTTGCACCAGCCCGGGTACATGAAGCTTTCCAGCTTACGATACGCTCGAGGGCTTGGCGCAGAATCTCTGAGTACTTCATCACGGAGTCCACCGCCTTGATGTTAATGTTGAGGGGCTTGGAAATCTCCTTGGCTTGCTTGACAGTGGTGCTGATGAAGTTGCCAGCGAGAACCATGCATTCCTTTGGCGGAGGAGGTGACTTGTTCAAACCAATCGGAGATGCATTTTCGACAAACAAAGGAGCACATGAGTTCAATAACACAAAAGTTTAGAGTACCTGGCTTACAGAAGCACAAGACGGAGATCGCTTACCAAAGATGCCCGCCTCCGCTTGCTGGAGTGTCTCCACCATGGATGGTCGCTCTTGTCGGAGAACCTTGTAAGCCTCAAGGTTGCGTTGATTCTGCTTGTCGGTAGCTTTCTTCTGCTCCTTGAGGATTGCAATTTCCTCCTTCAGGCGGTTCATCTCCGTGTTTGCGGACTCCTGCAAAGCCTTCATGGATTCCTCGTGTATCTTCAGGGTATCAGCCCTCTCCTGCTTAAGGATCTCGTTCTCGCTATCCAGCAACTCAATGTGCTTGGATTGCTCGACAATGTCCTTAGCCTTGGCGATGGTTTTTGCAAGTCGGAGAAAGAACAACACACAATGAGTAGTCGTAGAGTGATGGCACAAGACCAAGTTTGATTGCGAAATGAAAGGAAAAACAGACTCTTGCTCTTGGTGATTTGTTCCTTCAAGAAGGCAGTTTTACACTTTTCAGCTTCCAGCTCAGCGTGCATCTTGTGGAACTTCTCGTTGGTGACGCCTCTCCGAGCATTCTCATTCTGTGAAGACAAGATCAAAATAACTTAGTCTACTTGGGCATCTAGCCGGATAAATATCCACCTAGAGGCTTGGGGGCTATAGAGAGTTTTCTAACTCGTCAATATGCTTAGTGTTTCTTTAAGTATCTAGTCGGAACTAATTCTGTTTCAACTAGAGGCTTGGGGGCTACAGTATTGAAATTTACAAACACTGCGTATGCTAATCTAAAAGTATCTAGTCGGAATAATTCATTCAAACTAAATACTTGGGGGCTACAATGCGAAGTTTTCTACCTTAGGCACTCTTAGAGCATTCAGATGCAAAGACCTATGGTTTTCCGTCTAAATCCTCGGAGGCTACAGTGGGATACTCATATGAAATGCAAAAATAAAATAAAACTTACAAGTGCGATGATCTTGAGATTGGTGGCGCTCTCGGCGAATATCTTGCTGAAGGAAAGACTATTTCCTTGCAGGATATCAGCTTGCCTGAGAAGCTCCTCAAGGCCGCAAGTCGGATAAGTTGGCGTTGTACCAGGAGCCAGAGTTGAGCTACTCGGCGTAAGCACCGGGTAGACAATCTTTGGAAGATCTATTGACGTCCTAGGTGCAGTGGCGCCGCCTTCGGCGGACGTTCCGCCTACCACCATCGCCTTGCCGCTACCGATGGCATCCTTAGCTGGAGCTTCAGCCATTTTGGTCGTGGTGCTTTCTTGTGTCACCTGCTCGCCGACAAGGACAAGATCCACGGTGACACCTGGATCCACTTCCATGGCGGAAGGGCCAGATGCTACCTTAGCTGGAGATCTTGTCGGTGCAGCAGCAGGCTGGACACTGGGAGTGGTAGGGGCAATGGCGGGAGACGCTTGGTGCAACATATCTTTAATATTCTTAGAATCCTCCAATGTTTTGGAGGACTTCTTCAAACCTAAACTAGCCTTCTTCCTGAAACGTGCAAAGGTATAAGTACAGGAATAAGACGAGCAATGGACAATGTCGGAAGATAAGAAACTTACACAACGATGGGTGCCTTGGTGAAAGGGATGCCGGTAATTCTTCTTTTCTCCGCCTCCAGGGCGGCAGTGGACTTCTTGGAGGCTCCACCCTTCGTCTTCTTCTTTTTGCCTCCGTCGGCAACGTCAGAGGTGGAGCTCTTCCGCTTACGCGCCAACAGGAGATTGTCGTTGGACACGACGGTGACATCCTTCATCTTGGGGTCAAAGATTTGGACAGCCATGCTATCCTCCTCTAGACTTTTGAGTTGTTAAGTGAAATCCCAAAGTGTTAGATGAAACGATAATGGCTAGATGGAAGAACTAGAGTATATGTCATACACGGAAAATAAACATGTACCTCTGGGCACTTGCCCTCTATGAACATGTCGTAGGTGATGGCGAAGCCACGCTTCCTTTCCTTCACCTTGACGATGTCCTTGAGGCGGAGCTTGATGGAGTCACTCGAGAAGTTGTCCTCAGAGATGCGGAGGCTATCCTTCCTATCCTTGGTGTACTGGTGCATCAGCTTCGTGCGGTGCTGCAGAGGCTGGATCCGCCTGACGAACCAGCACATGGCTAGGTCCAACCCTGTCAGACCCGTATCTACGAACAACTCGATCCGCCTTATGGCACGGGAAGCGTCATTGTCGGAGGGAAGGGTGGCCTGGGATCTCCATGTCGGGGCTTCAGCGGCGGCCCCATCGATGAAGCCCGGGTACGTTGCTTCTCAGCTAGCCAGAGGGATATTTGGGCCGTAGAAGTACGTATGCTGCCAGTTCTTGCAAGACTCATGACCGACGATGTCGGGGAACCGCCGGCTAGGCCGAATCTTGAAGCTAATTGTTCCGCAGTTCCTAAGCTCGTCCTTGCTAGCCCGACTTCCCTCGCAAAGCGCTACATAGTTGCTAAGTGCTAGGATGCTATTTGGGGAGAGGTTCTGAGGTTGAACCCGGTAATGGTAAGGATAGCAAGGAAGAAGTCAGAGATCAGGAGGGAGACGCCGCGTACCAATTGCGCTTTTAGGTACACCTTCTCTCCGGCTTGGGGAGAAGCAGTGACCTCGCCGACCGGTGCTGCCCGGCAGACAAGCCCCTCCGTCGCGGGGAGGTATCCTTCAGTGAGAAGCTCCTTGATATCACCATTGGTGATATCAGAGCCACGCCAATCTACCTTACGGGAGTCACCCTCCTCCTCCAGCGGCTCCAGCCCCGCTGGAATATGGTCGTTGCCGGTGGTTTCCACCACCGCAGACCGCGACACCACAATGCCCTCTGGGTCACATGGACGGAGCCTGCTGGCTTGGCCGCGGTCTCGTTTGTCGCCGCCATGGATGGGGTGGAGCTGCTGCTCGCCATTGGGGTAGGAGAGAGGTGACTAGGAGATTGGGGAGAAGCTAGAGTTTTTCGCGTGCGCGCGGAGATCTCGAGGAGGTGTTCGCAGGAGGAAGACGATTACACGGGGGAGAATGAGGTGAAAAGATAACATCTACCACGGTTGTAATTTATAACCCCTAGCGTCAAGATTTGTGCGAGTCGATCGAATGGTTGCTGCATGGACAACGCGTGTGTGTACGTGCTCGGTAATTTCGCCACGTTCCCAACCGCCGCCGCCAACATTTCGTATCCTTTGCGCGGGAAAAACGGACATGTTTGTGTTCTCTGCATGTGTGAGTTATGAGGCATCGCTGACCTATGGTCTATGTTGCTCTAGCTGACATGGGCAGGTGAACCATCCCATCGGAAGATTCTGGCATGGACGGATCCAGTCCGGCTACGGGAAGAGTACGATGGAAGATTTAGCAGTTCTCCGACTTACAAGTTGAAGACGGAGAGCATTGCAGGGTTCTTGGGAGGACTGCAAGATATTGCTTGACGATTTGCCGACATTCATTTAGACGGAGCACTCAACCTGAAGAGGCAAGATCGCGCAAGATCTCGGAGTTCTCCGGGGGCTACTGTTGGGGATATGCTATATGGGTATCATCATAGCATGTCTCTAATCTGGATAACCCGGGTGGCCCACAGTTGGTAGCAAGGCCCATGGCCTGCTGGGAAGCCTAGTTAGATGGATCCAGAAGGGAGGCCCATGCCGGATAAAGGAAGGCTACGGAGGATTCACCAACGTGCCCGGAGCCTTGGAGTGCAAGACACGCTAGACTAGTTGTATGATGTGTAGGACTCTGTAACCTGTCCGGCTAGGACTTCCCCTGTAACCCTAGGACCTGGAAACTATATAAGCCAGACCTAAGGGAGCCTTTAGGGCATCAATTAACTCATATCGTGCACAGCGAACCGATCCCTCTAACTCGGCGTATTGCCATTATAGTGATTTATAGCAGGAGTAGGATTCCGCCACCGTTGTGGGATCTGAACCTGGGTAAGCTGTGTTACCTCGTACCCGTCAACCGTCCGCCTTACCCCACGTCTCTAAACACGCACTGTGAGGACCCCTCCATGGCGTACTCGTCGGCAATACCATGACACCGAGAATGACACCGTCGAGTGGTGGGGGAGAGTCAATGTAGAGCACATAGGAGAGTGAGCGAAAAGGGTGGGCGGTGAGGGATTTATGGCGGTGGGTCACAAGCGACGCGACGTCTCCCCCGTGTTCTCCCACCAGTGCAACGCTTCGGATCTTTTTCGCTGGCCCGAGCCAGACCCCAGAAAAATGGTCGATTCGAGCGTTGTCCCTGGGCATATCTTCGACCTACTTTAAGACGCCCGCGGGCCACAACATGGAGGGGTTTCAGGCAACCAACGGGCCAATTTTTTCCCAACAGGGCCTGCCCGGGGGAACTACATGCTACCAAACGCGCCCTCAGTGTAAGAGCATATCTAGCAAATACAGCATACAGCCTCATATCGCAAAATAACCGTCAATTTGTGGTACAAGGCGGAATAAGTGGCCATTCCAGATACCCTAAATGGTATCGCATCCGAAATATTTTTGTGGTTCACCGCAAAACGTCGCTTTCATGCCGCATATATACCATATGGAGGGTTCGCGATGTGGTTCACCGCAAAACATCGTTTCCATTGGAGGGAGGGTAATTTCACCTCTCCTTCTTCCCGCGCAGCCGCCACCGCCATGGATCTGCCTTCGGCGGCTGTTTCCACCACCAGCGTCTGCATCCTCCCTACCTCTCTCTCTCTCTCTCTCTCTCTCTCTCTCTCTCTCTCTCTTTGTATCTCTCTCCTCCCTGCTGCCATGCCGTGACCCAATCTAAACGAGTACGAGGTCACGAGGTTCATGCAGTATAACATCCTTGCGTCACCTCGCGTGATGCTTTCGGCTCGCTGGGAACTGAGCTATGTCGAGGTGCCGGTGAGGTCGCTTCCACGCGGCTATTGGTTGGCTCGCCAAATCAAGGAGCGTCGCCACCAACTGCTATAGTGGAAGATGATGTGGATATGCCGAGTAGGGTATGCCCGGCAGGATGTTTCCTACTGGCCCATAATGCCAGCGAGTGGGCCTGCAGGACGACGACTGGATCACAACCCAACAAGGAGCCAAGCGACTGGAAGCTGAAGGCCCAGAAGCGTAGCTAGGCCCAGTCGGATTAGGTCAAGAACCCTCTGAGTCCTTATCCAACTCGGTTGTAGATCTGTAAACCCTAGCAAGGTGACTATATATACACCTCCCTAGGGCACGCTTAGGACTTATGTTCCATCATCCACCCCCTGCGACTCACCGCCTAGCCGCCGAGCTCGCCCTTGTACTCTCTCATCAATACAATCTAGCAGGAGTAGGTCTTTACCCTCCGGGGGCCGAACCTGGGTAAACCCTGAGTCTCCGCCCTCATCTCGCACCGTAGATGGCTGGCCGCCCTTGCCCCTCGTTCTACTACTCGTTGCCGATTGCAGCGTCTGCCATGGCCATTCCCACGATAGTGGCGCCCACCGTGGGGCCTAGCCGGTCAGGCCTGTGTTCTGCGGCGAGATCCAACTTTCCAATCAACAAGACGATCGCCACCAGCCGCTACGTCTCGGCAGCACGCCCGGTCACACACAGTGTGATCATGCCAGTCAGCACGATCAGCCTCTTCATCGGCTTCACCGACATCATCGTCTCGGAGGACTCGGCTCGCATCCGCGAGTCTCCACCACGCGATCGGCTCTCCGAGAGTCAGGTCTGCACCATCCATCGCCTCGCCTCCGAGTACGACTCGGCCAACAACAACGTGGCCGAGACCAACGTGACCGCGGACGACGTGGACCTCAACGACGATGCTGACTTGGCGACCCTGGCGTCAATCCCCGGATCCATTGTCGCCGCGTCACCCGCGGGCTCCATCACCCAAGTCTCCAACATGGGGGACTTCGAGGATCCGTCCATCCTTGGGATCTTCGACTCCGACTCCGGGTCGGAGAACTCAGGTGACCTCCACGCCGGATCGGGTCGCTTCGTCGCGACCTACATGGCGAGCGGCACAAGCGCCCCGCCAGACCCCTTCTCTATGCCGATCCCGCCGACCACGACCGTGACAGAGGTCGAGGAACTCCGCCTGCGACTGGAGGAGGCAGTCCGCAAGGAACAAGCCGAGCGCGAAAAATTTCGCCTCGGGCAAGCGATGGCGCAGGAGCTCTCGCTCTACCACCAGCACCGCATCAGGTCGCGTCTGAACCCACCGTTCAGGGTCACGCCCTGAACTTCGACGACGAGAACGACCCTGCCTGCATGGCCGACCGTGTGGCCTGCGAGAATGCGCCACCAGGAGGATGTGCCCGGCCACCACCAGGTGCAACAGCGAACGATGCTCCCCCACCACCGCCCGGTCGCACGCCCCCTCCGGACCAGCCAAGGATCATGATCTCCCCACAAGAGCGGGACGCGAACGGCCTCCCGCTGTTCTCCACTCTAATGGAAAACATCATCGCAAGTAGAGCCGCGGTCGCCAGCCTCAACGTGACGGGGGAAGGCGCACTGCAGATCTAGTACGCGAAGGCTCTACTCGCCAAGGCCATCGAGTAGCAAACCGCAGGCACCGATTCGCGGGGGCGCATGTACTCCCGCTCTGCAGGAAGTAGGGCGGCCTCGAGCGGCCTCCCAACTATGGCAAATACTCTCAATTTCCCACCTCCCGAGCCCCTGCAGCTCCAACCACGACCCGCAAACGCAGCACTCTCCACCAACAACCCGCGACAGACGAACAACATGGTCGCTACCAACGGGCAGCCAGTCGACGTGCGGACCCACATCATCAACAACCAAAGCTGGTGCGCACGCCAGCCCGATGACTTGCGGTACACCCTCATGAACTTCCGCGACGGCGAGCCAAGGGGCTCACTTAGCCGAGTCAGCCCCCAGTGCTTCGGACCAATGATCCGAGGCGAAAAATATCCGACGAACTTTAAAGCGCCTAAGGAGATCGAGAAGTATGATCCCTCGTATGACCCGTCCATGTGGCTGGACATGTACCTTATGGCGATGGGAATCGCCAGCCACACCGACCTACTCGCCGCTCGCTACCTCCCCCTGATGATGGAGGGAGCGAGCCGGCAATGGATCAATACCCTCCTCGCGGATAGCATCGATTCCTGGGAGGACACGTGCGACGCCTTCGTCAGGCACTTCGAGGGTTCTTACACCCACGCCACCACCATCGAGGACCTGGAGCGATGCGTCCAGGGACCCCGCGAGTCGACCCACAGCTCGGTCCAACGATGGTAGGATCTGTGGTTCAACGCGGCCGGCATCCACCCAGACACGGAAATACACTGCTTCAAGACCTTGTGCCGCTACGAGCCCTTGGTCGCCAAGCTCAAGCGGGTGTACAAGACACTCGACAACATCCTAGACCTCCTCGATATCGCCAAGCGGTATGCAGAGGAGGATCCAAACCAAGAAACCGATGATGAGTCGGGTGGAAACCGCTGCCCAAGCGGCCACGACAATGGGAGGCGACCCAAGCTACGCTACAGCAACACTCGCCTCACCAGCAAACGACGCGGTGACGAGCGAGTCGTCTTTGTCGCTGATACGTCGGAAAAGTATCTATAATTTTTGATGCTCCATGCTTGTTTTGTATCTACTTTGCTTTGCTTTGTCTATACTTTGAGGTGTTTTTTATATCTTTTCTGGAACTAACCTATTAACAATTTGCCATAGTGCCAGTTGCCTGTTTTCTTCTGTTTTTGGTTCCAAAAAGACGGAAAATCAATATTCTCGGAATTGGACGGGACAAAAGCCAAATTCAATATTTTACTGTGGGCGACACGAAGCCAAAAGACGAGACGGAGAGGCGCCACAGGGCGGCCAAACCCCCCAGGCACGGGTGGGCCCACCCCGCGCCTGGGTAGGGTGTGCCCCCTAGGGGCCCTCCTGCCTCGCCTCTTCGCCTATAAGAAGCCCCCTATACAAAAACCCTAGGCACCCGATCAAAACTCCACGAAATCTTTTGTAGCCGTCGCCACCATCGCCCCTAGATCGGGGGGATCTGAAGTTCTTCCCGGCACCCTGCCGGAGGGGAGATCATCCCGGAGGCCTTCTTCTCTGGTATGAAGCGTGAGTAGTTCCACCTTGGACTACGGGTCCATGTAGTAGCTAGATGGTTGTATCTCCTCCTTTGTGCTTTCATGTATAGATCTTGTGAGCTCCGTTCATGATCAAGATATAATCTATTTGTAATCATGCATGTTGTGTTTGCGGGGATACGACGGATATTGAGATTACTATGTCAGATTGATTAATAGTTTTGTCTATTCGATACTATCATGTTTGTGTTGTTTGTGATCTTGCATGCTCTCCGTTGTTAGTAGCTATCTTGGCCAAGTAGTTGCTAGGGACTCCAAGAGGGGGTATTTATGCTCGATAGTAGGTTCATGACTCTAGTTTCCAAGGGAAGTGACAGAAATCTCTTCGGTTGTAGATGTGTTGTTGCCATTAGGGGGAAAACAACGGTCTCTTGTTCATAGAACAAGTGGATTGTTTACCTTACACACTTTACTTAAGCAGTTGTCTGTTGCTTGCAACTTAATACTGGAGGGGGTTCGGATGATAACCTGAAGGTGGACTTCTAGTCATAGATGCAGTTGGATGGCGGTCTATGTATATTGTTGTATTGCCCAATCTAATCTCATAGGATCTTTTTGTCTAGTATTGCATTGTTGTTCCTAGCTCAGTTCCTGTCAATTGCCCTGCTGTAATTTGTTTACCCTTCATGCCATGTTGTTTATCTAAGGAGAGCACCTCAAGTGAACTATGTACCCGGTACAATCTTTACCATTGATACATCTTCCACTGTTACCTGTTTAATCCTTTGTCACAGCAAACCGGTGAGGTTGGCAACCTCACTGATTCGTTGGGGCAAAGTCTTGAGTTTGTGTTGTGCAGGTTTCCATGTTTCTTGCAACACATGTGTGACGTTTCCTTCCTCCTATTGGTTTGATAACCTCGTTTTCTTACTGAGGGAAAACTTGCTGTTGTGCGCTTCACACCTTGATCTTGGGGTTTCTCGACGAAGCGCTCCTACATCAACTCAGCGATGCATCAGTCGCCAACGTAGGATACGCCCCACGCGAACCCAAGAGCTTCCGCTGAGACGGAGGCCAACACCGTGACAGCGGAAACTACAAGGCGAGGCCAAAATTCGACCCCGCGGCTCTCCTTAACCAGCCCTGTGTGTTCCACAGCAGGGAGGGGAAGCCCGCCACGCACATGACCACCGTCTGCCACTGCCTGAGGGATATCGAGAAGGAACGGCACGCACAGGAAGACCCCAAAACCACCCGCCAAACGGTGGGGCATTCGGCAATGAGGCCGGCTCGCTCCACACCTTCACCGGGTTCAGCACCAAGAGCGAAAAGAAGGTCATCGCCCGTGTCGTCGTTGTCAATGCAGTGTCCCAAGTCGATGTCCCCCGCTTCCTCAACTGGTACGAGCAGCGGATCACCTGGAGCCGTGAGGACCACTCACCACGGATCGAATATCCGGGGCGATTTGCTTTGGTGGTCAAGCCCAAAGTGGGCGACTATTGGCTCCCCAAGACACTGATGGACGGCGGAAGATCCATCAACATCCTCTACCTGGACACGTTCAGGTGACTGCGGCTACCGCAGTCGATGATCGAGATGACCCACACCACCTTCCACGACATCTTCCCCGGTCGGAAGGCGTACCCGATCGGCAAGGTGACGCTGCCAGTCACCTTAGGCACACCAGCGAACTTCTGCACCGAGCGGATCGTCTTCGAGCTGGTGCCCTTCAACAACCCCTACCATTGCGTCTTGGGGCGGCAAGTGTTCGCCAAGTTCATGGCGGCACCGCACTACGCGTACAATGCGATGAAGCTCCCAGGACCGTGCGGTATCATCACCGTCCAGGGCGACCCCGACATGGCGGCGGAGTGCAAGGCCAAGGGCGCAGAACTCACCGACGCCATCAACACCGCAGAAGCAAACCATGTAGAGGAGCTCGCCAAGTACACGAGCGGGATCGACAATTACGAACCCACAATACTCAAGAAACCCAAGTCGGAGAACGGCGACTCGACCGCATTCAAGGCAACCACGCACACGTGCTCCATCGAGCTGGTCCCAGGCGACTCTAGCCAGACGGTGACGATCGGGACAGGCATGAGCCCAGCATAGGAAGGCGCGCTCGTCGAGTTCCTACGTGAGAATCAGGACATCTTCGCATGGAAGCCATCCGACATGCCTGGTGTCCCGAGGGAACTCGCTGAGCACAAACTCAACACCGACCCCAAAGCGTGACCCATCAAGCAGTCGTTGTGGCCCTTCAATGAAGAGCTCCGCCGAGCAATCTCCGAGGAGGTGCAGCGCCTACTCGCTACAGGCTTCATACAACCAATCAAATAGTCTAAGTGGCTGGCAAACCCAATCCTGGTCAAGAAGAAGAATGGGACCTGGAGAATGTGTATCGAACACAAACCTCAATAGCGCCTACCCAAAGGAGCAGTTCGTCCTCCGGCGGATCAATCAAATCATCGACTCGACCGCGGGCTCGGAGTTGCTATGTTTCCTTGACGCCTACTCTGGTTACAACCAGATCAAAATGGCAGTCGAGGACGAGGAGAAGACGGTGTTCATCACGCCATTCGGAGCATTCTGCTACACCGCCATGACATTCGGCCTCAAGAACGCCGGAGCAACCTACCAGAGGTGCATGCAGGAGTGCCTTGCGGGCCAAAATGGCTGCAACATCCACGTCTACATCGACGACATGGTGGTGAAGTCCACCTGCCAGGGCGATCTACTCGCCGACCTGGCCGAAACCTTCACAAATCTGCGGAGGTACAAGATCAAACTCAATTCAGGAAAGTGCACCTTCGGTGTACCTACTGGACAGCTGCTGGGGTATGTAGTCTCCAAACGAGGCATCGAGGTGAACCCCAGCGAGATCAACACGATCGCCCGGCTCGGCAAACCCAAGTGCCTGCGTGATGTCCAGAAGTTGGTCGGGCGAGTCGCGGCTCCCAGTCGCTTCATCCCCCGGCTAGGCGAGAAGGCAATGCCTCTCTACCGCCTAATGCACAAGAACCCCACATTCCAGTGGGACAAGGAGGCAGACGACGCGCTCCACGCACTCAAGGAAGTGCTACTCGCGGCCCCACTACTCTCTTCCCCCATCGACAAGGAGCCCATGCTTGTCTACGTCGTGGCATCCGAACGGGTCGTTGGTGCCGTCATGGTCCACGAACAACCAGAAGAAGGCAAGGAGCGCCCGGTGCAGCGACCTGTCTACTACATCAGTGAAGTACTCATCGAGTCGCGACAACGCTACCCATAGTACCAGAAGTTGGTATATGCAGTCTTCCAAGCTCAGCGGCGACTGCTGCATTATTTCCAGGAGCATCCAAACACGATTGTCTCCTCGGCACCGTTGCAGGATATCATCCGCAACCGTGAAGCGACGGGACGAGTCGCCAAGTGGGTCGTTGAGATCGGTGTCCACAACATCAAGTATGATCCTCGCAAGGCAATCAAGTCGCAGGCCCTAGTGGACTTCCTCGCCGACTGGGAGGAGGCGCAGCAGCCGGAGAAACTACCGTATCTCCACTACTGGTCGTTACACTTCGACGGGTCGAAGAACGCAGATGGCGCAGGAACAGGGATCGTCCTCACATCCCCCAAGGGAGACAAGCCGTGCTACGTATTGTACCTCGACTTCACCCCCTGCACCAACAACATGGCCGAGTACGAGGACCTCCTTCATGGCATGCGAGTAGCCAAGGAGATGAACATCAATCGTCTGCACTGCTACGGCGACTCTGACCTGGTCGCTTCACAAGTCATCGTCACCTACGACGCCATCTCCCCCACCATGGCGGCATACCGCCAAGCAGTGGACCAGTTGGGGGACCACTTCGTCGGCTACTCCGTCGAGTGGATCGACCGGCTACAGTCGTGGTATTGCCGACGAGTACGCCATGAAGGGGTCCTCACAGTGCGTGTTTAGAGACGTGGGGGAAGACGGAGAGCGTCCGGGTCGGCTTGACACAGTTTACCCTGGTTCAGATCTCACGAAGGTGGCGAGATCCTACTCCTGTTATAAATCACTAATGGCAATACGCCGAGTTACAGGATTGGGGGGTTCGCTGTGTGCGGGTAGTGCTATGCACTTGTTGTTATCTGTCCTAAAGGCTCCCGTAGGCCGGCTTATAAGGACGCCAGGACCTAGGGTTACAAGGAGAGTCCCAGCTAGATACGGTTACAGAGTCCTAGACTAATACTAACTAGTCTTCGTGTCCTCCAAGGCTCTGGCTTCCATCTATGGCGGTGGCACGTCGCCTTCCTTCATCCCTGCTGGACCTCCGTCTTGTCTATCAGCAACTGGGCCGCCCGGTTATTCCATAGGCCTAACCACCAACTATGATCCACCCGAGCTTGCCGGTATGAGACTATGTCGTAGGTATACCCATTTGGTATATCCACAACAGTAGCCCCTGGAGTTCTTCAAGATCCTTGTGTTCCTCCGTCTAGCAATGAGCGTAAGTATCACGTCGTCTTCAATTTTTAGGCGTGCTTCACGAAGAATCTTGGAGAGCTCCCATATCATATTCTCATCCGACTAAGCCTAGCCAGAGAGTTTCTTGTATGCTTCTGCGAACGAATCCAAGGCGGAGAATTCTCTAACGAATCGTTAGTGATTCTTCCAAGGTCTAGGAACGTCTTCAATATCATCATCCATGCAGGACGATAGGTAAGCCGGAAAAAATCACGACTACCAGGCCACGATCGTAAAGGCTGCCAAACTATCGACTTAGAGCCAGCAAAGTCATAAACATAAGAGCTTACCGAATTAAGGTCTTAGAGCCTCTCAAGTCATGGATGTTCAGGCCATCGAGCCGTGTAACCCAGGAAACTTCCGTGAAGGCAAAGTTAATGTCAAGCCTCCAAGTTTCGTTAGCCGGATTTTTCACTGTCTTGAAAGTTTTGTTGACATAACCATATGTAGCCCCCGAGCATTAAGTCGGCTTCGTCGAAGGCGGCTTGATGCTCAAAAGAACATGCATAATTGTACATCAAACTATTGTAGCCCCCGAGCGCCAAGTCGGAGTTTTAAAAGAAATTCGTCTTGGTGCTCTCAGAGTAGCTTTAGAGAAAATGTGAATAGTGTAGCCCCCGAGCGCCAAGTCAGAATTATTTTGGCTTGGTGCTCCAGAGAGAACTTTAAAAAAATTCAGCATCGGTGTAGCCCCCGAGCGTCAAGGTGGAATTCACTTGAATTTTCCGGCTTGATGCTCAAAGAGAACTTCACCATAACTGGGAGATTAACGTAATGTAGCCCCCGAGATTTGTTCCGACATGAACGCAAGGCGGGACAAAGCTCTTAAGTTAGAGATGTCAAGCCCCCAAGCGTCGATCCGACTTCCTCAAAAGCGGCTCAAGTCTTGGTCAACAATTGCAATTGCAGTCCCCGAGGTGTCAAGCCTAATGAAATTTCGGCTTAAAACACCTTAATCCAAGGAACGCGGCAATGTCCAAGTGTTACATACCTGAAACATAAATATAAAAATACAAATATATTAAATTGTTCCTTTAATTGTGTCCAACAAACAAATGTACGGCGGAACAAACATGGCCTTTGAACAAATGCATTAAAGCTGAAACAATGCAGCAGCTGGACAACATAAATCTGTTTAGGAGGAAAAAACTCAACTAATTTAAACAGTTGTATGTAAAATTTTGTTTAAGCAAGTGCTGGCTTATCCATTATTCTGGTTTTATACTTGACCTTTCGTGAGACGGAAGACTCGCAGCACAGAACCATGTCCTTCGGCGATGATGCCTAATGACACCGTCCAGAACCCAAGGCCAAAACGCCGGCTTTGAGTGCCGAGAAGTCACTACTCCGGAATCCACATAAAAACAACAGAAAACGTGTAGACTAGAAAACTTAAGCTAACGCCCGAAGACGGGTTTTTGCATGATACTGGGGCCTTAAAATGGCAACCCAGTAAAAAGTTTATACTCACGAGCGCAAGACAAATCGTGGAAAAGATACGACCAAAACGAAAGCGGTAAAAGACTTAGGATATAAGTGAACCAATCTTAATCTCATGATCATAAATAATAATATAAATAAAGACTTAGCTGTTTGAGCGAAGTCAGCGTTGTTCGTGACGAAAACGAATCTGACGGTGATGAAGCTGGTTGTAATGAAGTCGGAAAAATCTGCCGTAACGACGAAGGTTGTCGCGATGGAAATGAAGTCGGACTGTTGTAGACTGGTTGTTTCCCTCGGAGGAGTTTTCTTGTACAAGCGCATCACAAAGATGAAGTCCCAACCGAATCCCGGCGATAGCCACATGCGGATTAAAGCTTCACGGAAAATAACTTCGTGATTTAGAGATTGCCGCAGCAGGTCCTCCGTGGCCTCAAATCTATACACGTAGCTAGCCTCTTGATCGATTTTGCTTTCCTCTTCCTGTGAAGTAGTACCGGGAGTGGCTTTCTTTTGGGATTTGTGTGTTGCCATCCACGTTTACTTAGACTAATCTGACCGGCATGCGTGCAGCACCACCCCATGGCGATCATTGATTCAATCAAAGCTAGCACGTGATGATTTGATCTACACGTTCAGGTGTAAACAAAATAAATAAGTTCTGGGAGTTGGGACTCACGCTGCCGGGCACTTGATCATTGACCATGTGAAAACCAGCACGAGAGTACGCCGACTCGAACCAAGATCTGACTCCAAATAATCCAACGCCGAAACTTAGAAGACATCACGTGCAATGAAACTGCCGCTGGCTCTAACCCGGCAATGCGCCATGGCGGAGAACAGCACTACTGGACTCCGCGGTGGCCGAATTGACGAATCTCGAGCCGTCTGCAGTGTCTACGCTTGATGTAGATCGGATGCTGCTGGCGAGTCCGCCGACACAGCCGATAAAATTGATGCCGATGATGAAGACGTACCACCTAGATGTGATCTGATCGTCTTCGAAATCAGCAAGGGATCCCGTCCGGATCCGTGCTGTAAGCGCCTCAAGCCCCACGGTAGGCGCCAACTGTCGTGGTATTGCCGACGAGTACGCCATGAAGGGGTCCTCATAGTGCGTGTTTAGAGACGTGGGGGAAGACGGAGAGCGTTCGGGTCGGCTTGACACAATTTACCCAGGTTCAGATCTCACGACGGTGGCGAGATCCTACTCCTGCTATAAATCACTATAATGGCAATACGCCGAGTTACAGGATTGGGGGGTTCGCTGTGTGCGGGTAGTGCTATGCACTTGTTGTTATCTGCCTTAAGGGCTCCCGTAGGCCGGCTTATAAGGACTCCAGGACCTAGGATTACAAGGAGAGTCCCAGCCGGATACGGTTACAGAGTCCTAGACTAATACTAACTAGTCTTCGTGTCCTCCAAGGCTCCAGCTTCCATCTATGGCGGTGGCACGTCGCCTTCCTTCATCCCTGCTGGACCTCCGTCTTGTCTATCAGCAACTAGGCCGCCCGGTTATGCCATAGGCCTAACCACCAACTGTGGGCCACCATCGCTTGCCGGTATGAGACTATGTCGTAGGTATATCCATTTGGTATATCCACAACAGACGCCATCTACCCCACCATGGCGGCATACCGCCAAGCAGTGGACCAGCTGGGGGCCACTTCGCTGGCTACTCCGTCGAGTGGATCGACCGGCGCAAGAACGAAGAGGGCGACGCCCTCTCTTGCATCGGGTCGGCTCGCCTCACGCCACCCGCTGGTGTCTTCCTCGACACCATCACCAAGCCGTATGTCTCTCCCCCGAGGGAGATCGACATCGGGATACCACTGCAACCAGAACCAGCCCTGGTGGCCATGGTCACGGAGCTAAACGACTGGAAGGAGGGACCCTACCCGCAGACTAGGCGAAGGCCCGCATGATAGCACGCCGCTGCAAGTCCTTCGTCATCATCAACGGCGAGCTCCACAAGCGCAGCGTGACCCACGTTTTCCAACGCTGCGTACAACCCGCGGAAGGTCGCAAAATCCTCCAAGATATCCACGCCGGCGACTGCGGCCACCACGCTGGCGCCCGGTACCTGGTCGCCAAGGCCATGCGACATGGTTTCTACTGGCTCACCGCACACGCCGATGCGATCGACATCGTCCAACGCTGCATCGGGTGTCAGAAGTACGCCAACCAGATGCACGTACCAAGCTCGGCGCTCAAGACCATCCTCATCACCTGGCCATTCGCCGTATGGGGCATGGACATGGTGGGCCCGTTCAAGAAGGCCCCCTCCGGATACACCCACCTCTAGTCGCAGTCGACAAATTCACAAAGTGGGTGGAGACCAAGCCAGTCCGCAAGTGCGACGGGAAGACCGCCACCAAGTTCCTACGTGAGCTCATATATCGCTACGGGTTCCCGCACAGCATCATCACGGACAACGACACCAACTTTGCCAAGGGAGTCATGGTCGAATTATGCGGGGAACACAACATACGACTCGATCTCGCCTCAGTCGACCACCCTGAGTCCAACGGCCAAGCGGAACGCGCTAACCAGAGCATCCTCCATGGCCTGAAGCTACGGCTATAAGTCCCCCTCGAGCGAACTCCGGGGTGCTTGGTCGAAGAACTGCCCTCCCTCATCTGGGGCATCCGCACCTCCGTCAACTGGTCGACCGGATTCACCCCCTTCTTCATGTTGTATGGCACTAAAGCCGTCATGCCAACCGACCTAGAACACGACTCGCCTCGGGTCGCCAATTACGTGGAGGTCGACAACGGGCTCGCACGCCAAGACGGAGTCGACCAGCTCGACGAAGCACGCGACCTAGCACGCTCCCGCACCGCCATCTACCAGCAAGGACTCCGCCGCTACCACAGCGGCAAAGTCCGAACTCGCACCTTCCAGGAAGGCGACCTGGTCCTGCGACTAATCCAGGACAAGAAGGGTGTAACATCCCAGCATTAGAGCTTAGAAATAAGCTGAACACAGATGTGTGCATTGCATTCATGCATAGAAAATCCGAATAATTTTCGCGCTTTTGAACAAAACTTGTCAAAGTGATTGAATCTTCTCTCAACTTGATGGAATTGAAGTAGATCATCAAGTTGACTGCGATAAGTTTCAATATGATCTTTGCTAAAACCTTACTTTGGGTAAACATGATTTGATCTAAGGGTAGATTAAATATAATAAAACTAAACCACAACATATTACTTAATGATAATATATGATCCTTAAGTGATCACTCCATAGTATTCATTACAATAACCCATGAATGTCAAGCTATGAATATAACTCAAGTAACAAGAATGTAATAACTAACTATTGACCTATTTTATCCTTATCTATTTATACCATAAGGATCATGGTAATACTTTACCTTAAACCTTTAGTTGTATTGAGTAGGAAGGAAAGTAATTCAAGACCATTCACTACATATCTTTCTTCCCATATCAATCCTTATCATCTCTATTGAATCTTATTCTAATATCTATTGTTCATCAATGTTGAGTAATCAACTATTGATTCACCAATTCTTAACCTATCAATTCTTGACCTAGCAAATCTTGTCCTCATCATAGCATTCACTTAAGTCCTTTAGTGAAAGAAGTAAGAAGAGGTAAGTGGTAATGCTAGATTTAAATATCATCTATAGGATGGGAGTGTTGGAAGAGAATAAGATCAATAGGATAATTGATGGAGTTAACTTACTCCTGAAATGATAGAAGAGTTATCTAGAATATATATTTGTATGGTAACAAAGAAGTTTACAAGGATGAATTCTGAAGATAGTTACCAAGAGCAATGCTATTGGATCAAGCAGATATAGTCAATAAGTAGTATCTTCTATTTAGTTAGAGGTACTAAGCAGATAATCACAATACAACTGCAAGGTTGTATTGATGAAGGCCTTGATTAGCCAACTGGAAACCTAAACCACAAAGAATCAAAGGATTATAATGATCATGCTTTAGTCACCAAGATTGAATGCTTATATCATGTATAAGT
This sequence comes from Avena sativa, assembly GCA_916181665.1. Lineage (NCBI taxonomy): Eukaryota > Viridiplantae > Streptophyta > Magnoliopsida > Poales > Poaceae > Avena > Avena sativa. Next base: position 310,506,670 of record OV702295.1, on the reverse strand, counting down.
GACATTGGTGGATAGAACATGATTGAACCCTAGTATAGATATGTTATTCTAGGTTAGCCATGACAAGTCACCATGATATGATGTAAGTTTGTATATAATATACTGGAGTTAAGTAGATATAAGACAGTATAATTAAGCGGAAGCTAGAGTAGCATGGAGTTATTGAAGTAGTGTTATTCCTCTTAAAGAATGGTAAACTTTTGAGGAAAGTAGTCTGATATATACATCTACTGGAGTAATATTAGTGGTGGATGATTAAGGAAGAGTATGAATAGAGTTAGAAGTAACCACTTAATGGGTTAGAGGTTATCATTAGTAGAGTAGTGGATATAACCAGGTGTTGATATAAGAAGATTATGAAAAGCCTTAGTGTCAAGCTCATTGAATTTATAAATGGATTTAGAAGAATAAAGGTGGATAAGAATGTTTTTGTAAAGTAAAGATCATCATGTTAACACATGATTATGGATATAAAGAAGTAGAATATCTAGGAAAGGAATTCTTTAAGTAGAAGTAAAGAATTGTGAATTATAGAAGATAGGAATTCTTGGTAAACACTCAACTTTAAATCATTAACCAAACATAATATCCATTTCATATGATTGATCTATCATCTTATTTCCACAATGCTTTATAGGAATATATTCCTATAGCAAAGCACTTAAGCACATCTTTGTCATTTCCAATTATCATAACCATATGTGCTTAGGAGTTATCTTTATCTATTCTCTCTCATAATTCATTCCAGAAAATAACTTTCTATTTTAAAGGGTGATATCATTAAAGATCACAAACATAAAGACAATATGTTTAGCCATTAATCTTTATTCACATTAATAAAAGAATATAAGTATATTAAGTACCCTAAACCCTAGGGTAAGTATTTACAATTCAAACCCTAACTCCTGTGTTAGTTATACTAAAATATATGCATTGCTATTTCCTAAATTCATGAGAATAATATTAACCATATTAATTCCCTAGAACTTTGTGTATCATATAATAAGAAAAGGACCACAATATATATATATTTCCCTCCAAACTATAAATTAACTAGAACTAAGTTTTATAAATAAATAAGGAAAGATCATTTAACAAATCCATGGTTTATTATAGAAAGAAAATTAATAACAAAGGCCCTTACAAAATATTAAAAAGGATTTATATAAAGAAAATAAAGGAACATAAAAATACATAATAAAAGTTCACAAAATGATACTAAATACATTTTAGTATTGCTACAATTATCTAGCAGATAAATTTCTATAAGAAAAATTCAAATCAAATGTTAAAATAGAAATCTGAAAATAAAACAGAAAGGAGAAAAGGAAAAGAGAAAACTAGTAGTGCCAGCCCATGGCCCATTTCCTCTTCGTCCTATTCGTCGCTCGCGAGCCGCAGCCAACCCTCTCCGCTCGATTCACATCGGCCCAGGCCCAGATACCGCTTCGTCGTCGTCTTCCTCGATGTCACAAGCAGCTCTCTGGAACGAGCGCCGTCGCCCGATGCTGGTCACCGTAGTCAGCAGAAATTGGACCGCTGTGATGCTCGCCACCGCCACGGACCTTGTTGATAAGATCGACCGCGACCTCTTATATCCATAGATACCGATATTATCCTCTCTCTCGCCCTCCAGAGCAAATCCATTTTCCCCACCGAGAACCCTAGCTCGGAGGTGAGCCGGTGACGTTGACTTTGTGCTCGCCTCAACCAGATGAGACCACAGTGGAGACCGTCGTGCTCCTCTAGTTCTTTTTCCCCAACTCGCACCAGTCGGGGAGGCACTGCTCAGTCCAATTGCACCCTCAGTTCCTGGCGTTATTCGTCGACCTCACTATCGTCTCTGACCTTGCCTCGCTTCACCGGCCACACCATCGCGTTGCTGGTGAGTTGTTGAACACTCGAGTGTCGTCCTTTTTCTAGATTGTTTCCGAAATCACCACCGAAGTGGCCATCTTCCAGCGCCGTCGTGTGAGTTCGTCGCCGACGAGGTTCCGACAACCATTCCTGATCAGCGCTGCCACTTTTGGGTTCAGTATGACGCGCTTGTTCGAACTAGGGTAGTCACGCTTGCTGGGGCGCTGTAGATCACCGTCGGCGACCATTCACCGGCGATGGAGGCCGTGCTAACGTCACTGCAACGTCATGCTTGCGTCGAGTCTGCAGGTTAACTAGTCTTTGCCCATGTGGCATGTGACATGGCCCAGGGCCCATCTGTCAATGACTGTGAGTAGAAGCAAGGCTAGTAACAAATGCATTCACTAACCTGAGCATATCACGTGGCCATTGGCCCACCAGTCAGTGTCTGTGTGGGTAGGAATAGGTTAGTACCGAAAGTTTTATTAATTAGGGTTTTGTTTACTGATGTCATCTTAAACCTAATAAAAATATTTAATAATTTTACAAAATGATTAAACCTTAAAAATTCAATAACATTTGTTATATAAATCAGAAAAATATGTTTAATATATGAAAATTTTCAGAAAAATAAAATCTACAACTTAGAACTATTATCAAACTTTATTATACTATATGTTTAAATAATTATCATTTAATAAAGATTTTATAAGTATTAATACTTTGAAAATTCATATTTTAATATTGTAAATGTTAAAAAATATAAATAAAATACCAAAAATCTTAGAAAAATAAGAACTATAATTTAAAACTATAATCATGCATTATTATTCCACCTAATTAAATATTTATTATAAAATAATAAAACTTATAAAAATCATATCTTATCATTTATATATCATAAAAATAAATGTAATATACCAAAATGATCACAAAAATAATACCTACATGTTAAAAATGTAATATTCCACTTTTAAGGTAAATAAAAATTTAAACAACTTAATAAATTAAATTTAAACCTATTTCCTTAGTTGATAATTCATATAAGGGTAAATTTGCTAATATTTCTAAAAATTAGCCAATTGAGTCTAATAAATAGTATTAGTATTAAATGTTGATAATATAAAGTCAAAATGGTTCAACACATTTTAAATACAATTTTATTGAATTATCATTCAACCATAAGTGTAGATTATTTTCTAAAAAGATCCTTATCCAATATAAAATATTCAAGAATAATTTGTGACTAAATTAAATCTTTTATCAACCTACTAAAATACTATAGCAAATTCATAAATAGTTAAGTAATATTATTTCCTTGTTTATAAACTATAACCACTCATTTATAAAAAGGTAAATGATTCTATTCCATTGTAATATTGGAAAAACCACTACTCAAATAAAAGTAGTACCATCCCTAGTTAACTTTAAAGAAACATTATAAAGTGAACAAGATACAAATATCATAAGCATTACACCCTAAGTCCATCTTTGTTCTTGAAGTTAACATTAAGTCTACAAGCCTTTAAATATATGCTAAAACCTTGTTATGTGTTTTATAGTTAACTTTGGTCTATTTTAATTAAGACCTAAAGCATCTCAAGTCCAGACTATTCAAAGCAAGCATAAACAACATCAATCACAATCTATCATTCATATTCTAAAAGCTATCAGGATTGTTTAAATCTTAGTAATGAAACCTTTTCTTCAAATGTTATTCTTTTTGCCACTTTAGACAACAGATGACAATTAATAATAATCACATTACTTTATAATTTACTTGTATACTTAGGATTGTAAACACTTAAGTTCCTTATAAATGCCATTACTTGTAAAGTAAAATTTTAAGATAAACAATTCTTATATAAGTAGTCTTTGAGTAGCATTCCACATGTGTGTATCTTATTATTGTATGGTTTTATAATTACATGTTGTTCACACCCACTCACAAGCCTTAATAAGAAGCATAGGTGTGAGGCTTATCTAAAAGTACAGCATATTCTAAATGAACCATTTACAGTATCCAAACCCTAGGACGGCGCTTGTTCCGGTAATTCGAGTTTACGAAATTACATTACATTACTTATGCATAATAACATCTTGCTTCTTTAAACATTAGTCCTTACCGTACCAATGATGCTGATTTTAGATATTGGATCTTATATTGTCTCGAAGACCGTGAGTGCATAATCTTGCAATCACAAAAGTCAAGTTCACACTTGCTCATATCCTTTGATTATTTTTTGTAAAGTATTTTGCAAATCCAGTGTTTTCATCACCTGCATTTGAAAAAGGTCAGAAAACACTATTTTCATAATAATGTGATTATAGGTTATTTACCATGAGCTAATAACCTACTATAAAAGTTCCGGTGGTAAAGGAACATATTATCTAGGACTTAACAACCAATGTCGCCAGTGATTCTTGCGCCGTATATCACGCGTTAACCATGAGATTTGGAACGGGATAGAGAAGTCAGCTGTATCTTCTTCCTCTCGCATGTATCCGGATGTGCAGGTCATGGTTGTTATCACTCATAGCGTGCATATTAATTGGTAATTCATAGAGGATATGCAGCATATGGGTGGGAACCCTCAACATCCCACGATAGTTCTGGCATCTAACGATCTGTACAAACCATTGCCGTAATTCAATGGATGGGCATGGTGTATACTAAGGAGACATGCAGGGTCGCGAAGGGGGCAGTGATTGTCTTGGATCTTACATTGGGCCCCATACCAAGGAAGTATGGACAAGGTCATGTCTTGGTTGTGCAACAAGGCTAAGGTTTGTCATGGGTAAAGTAACGCACCTCTGCAGAGTGTAAGAACTGTAACTTGTTACTCCCTGTTCCGGGAAGGAGAAATGAACGCGGCGGGAAAGGAACTCCATAAAAGTTCTGGTAAACCCGTGAAGGCTGACGGACATAGCTTTTCAGAATAAAAGCAACCTTTGAAGAAATGTTTACGAAAACTTGCATTGCCTACGAACTACGGTCTGTGACTATAGATATAGTGCATTAAACACTCCTTTTTAGTGAACTTGCTGATTATGCTCGTACTCAATGTATCTTCTTAACTCTTGCTAGATTCTAAAGCCATTAAGACGACGTCTACAACAAGTTATGCTCCAGGAATCGTCATCAAAAGCTCAAGATCTTCAATGAAGTCAAGGAAGTCAACATACACATCAACTAAAGTGAAGACGAAGTTACTGATTAAATAGGAATAAAATCTCTAGCCATAGAACCTATTTCTGTAGAGTATTGCAATAGCAGCAATACAAGCCCCAATAGTTTAGATACTAGTCTTATTGTATGATAGATTTGAAGTTGTTATTCTTTGATTCTTCTTTGTAAGAAGTTTCTTTTTCTCTCTTTAACCTAGAGTGTTCTCTGGATCTTTTGTAAACAGTCGAGTTGTAACATCTAGTCATGTCTTGGACCTACTGTGTTTCTGTTGTACCACTCTGGGGGATGTAATACTAGTGAATGGTGTTTCATTGGTGTTATGTCAACGACTATAGTGTACTACATCATGCAGTGATATGTTGGGTCACCACAAAGGGCATGCACAAGCTCTCTCCCTCGTGGGAGGGACCATTCGCCATAGGGCGAGTCCTGGGCAACGACGCCTACTATCTCATCGATGTTTGAGGCGACAGGCAGCTCGACGTCAAGCGGCCATGGAATGTAAACCTCCTAAGGAAGTTCTACACCTAGACTCCAACATGTACTCCCCCCGCTATGAAATAAAGAAGATCAACTCGCACAAATTGTGTCCACTCTCCATATCTTGTGCCACTCGCACTCGTAAAAACAGCGTCACACTAACCACGGAAGTCAACCCTTGGTTCGCGACCAGCACGGCTAAGTAGTGCGATACGAGGGCACCGATAAATTTCGGGCCTTGTGTCATCCATGAAAACACCAACCCGGAGCCCCATCAGAGTCGCCTCGCTCGACTGGCCCGCCGGGCCAAGACAACCGCACTCGCTTCTCACAGCGACCCAGTCCTCCACATCCTTGGCGCAGCGAATCAAACGGTCAAGTACCACGCTCGGGGACTGACGTCAGTCCAAACCCACGCGGCTACGGAAAACACCAAGTATGAGAGCGCGTCCTGGACTTGCCACGCAACTGATTCTCCGAGTCAGGTGGAGTGACGCGCCAAGTACAACGCGCTTCGTCCTCACCTACCTTGGGCACGCAACTAGAAAGGCTAAGTACCATGCTCAAGGACTCGTCCAACCAACCCCGTTCGCGTCCGAGAAAACGGCTAAGTATAGAGCATCCCTTTGGATCGCCATGTGACTGGCTTTTCAAGCCATGGCGAGTCGACCTAAACTAACTAAATAACAACAAGCATACACACAAATAAACTAGGTAAACCCCACAAAGGGCAGACGCGCTTGGGGACTCACACAACCAAATAAATAACAGTCAAAACAAAACTGACAAAAGCACTCATGCATTCCTTCCAGCAGCAAAATTTGTTCGCTTACAAGGGCAGGCATACTTTACTTTACAACTAATGACAATCGGCAAACTGTTCTACTCCGCAGGCTTCGATGATGACATGCCACCATCTCCATGGACATGGATGAAGGGAAACCACGGGTTCGACGTATACGTCTTCAAGGTGCCCGCCATCGCTGCTCGGAATGGCTGCTCCACCTTGAAGTCGTGGTTCGCCGGCTCCGCGTCAGTCGGGGCGACGATCGTCTCCTACTACGGCAGGAGGTCGCCCATCGCCAACACCCAGTCAGAATAGATCGCAGACCGGTCGGTCAGCTTCAGCACATCAGAGATTTCGACTGCGCCTGTCGCTGAAGGGTACCCGCTGGTGACGCCGTCGAGGTCGAAGTCGTCGGGGAAGTGCGCGAGCCCAAGGCTCAGCGCATTCGCAGCTCCACAATGGAAAGATGACCGCGACATGAACTCCACAACCGCTGAAGCCTTCTCCAGATAGCGCCAGACTTCAGTGAGCTCGCTGGGGATCACCTCTGTCGGCGAGATCTCCTAAAGATACGCACGAATGCAAGTCGCCGAGAGAGCGGAAGAGTCCACTAGCATGGTGACACTTCCGTGCATTGTACGACTCTGCCTCGGCCTCGTCATCAAGAATCTTCTTGGCGAAGCACAAGAAGTTCACAATCAGAAGGGTGTAAAAGCACAAAGGCAACCCGCACGTTCGGGGACTAGCCAAGCCAACTACATGCAAGAAAAAGGAACTCACCAATCAAAGGACGATAGAACCCTGTAATGAAATCCTAAAGACCAGACAAGTCCGTCTGTAGCCCCGCGACGAGAGCATCCGACACCTTCCGCTCTTCGGCAGCGGCAGCGACAGCCGCCTTAGCCCTCTCGTCAGCTGAGGTCGCTTCCGCCTTGGCCGCTTTGAGCTCCCGCTCGAGCTCGGCCACTCGCTTTTCCGTGGCGGTCAATGACGACTGGGCAGTCGTCAATTCACTTGCGGGGACCAAACCCTTGCAAGCCTTGTCAAACGTCGCTACATGACCCTCTATACCAACACGAGCATGAGTATGAAATCAGAAAAGACATCCATGGAGAAGGGCATCTCAAGTTCTTACCAGCAGCCGCTTGAAGTTGTTCGTTCACCTCCCGCACGGAGCGGAATTCCTTCTCCAGACGATCCTTGGCGGCCAATCGCTCCGCCGACTCGCGCTGGAGGCCTTGCACAGACATGGCAAACATTAGCCAAAAATTACAAAATTTCCTAAGTGCCTAGCCGCTGAAATTCAGCGACTGGCCACTCGGGGGATGGACAACAAAGAAGTTCCTAAGCACCTAGTCGCTGAAATTCAGCGACTAGCCGCTCGGGGACTGGATATTGAAAGAATAGTAAGAATCTACCCGCTGAAATTCAGCGACCAGATCCTCGGGGACTGGACATACCTGGATAGCCGCACCCAGCATACTGTGCAGCTCGACCGCGTCCACTGACGGGAGCACGAGAGGTGTGCGCCCGCGATGCTGCTCGACCTCTGAGCCCAAAACTTCGAGCACCTGGGCCGACTGCGCCGACGCGCTTGTAGTGGAGGCCCTCGCTACAAAGCGAGGGAAGGTCGCCACTACCGCTCCCGTAGCACTCGTCAACGGGGCCGTCACCCCAACCAACGCCACGGCTTCCACTTGCTGCGACCCTACGTCCGGTACAGCCTTCACGGCAGCACCCACTCCAGTCGGAGCCTTACTAGGGGCGTCGACTAGCTCGTTCGAGATCGTGACGACCTCGTCGCCCTTCGCTCTCTTCGCACCTTCAGCAGGCGCCTTGACCTCGTCACCCTTCCTCTTCTTCGAGGAATCGTCCTCTTCCCCCGCGGTGACTACTGGAACCTTAGCCACTGAGGGGTGGCCGATTTTCTTTACGCCAGTCCTGCAAAACGACATTATCAGAAAGCTCACAAGACAAGTACAAGCCAGTCACTCAAAGGAGTACACCAAAAATACTTACTTAGTGACTGGGATGAAACGTAGGCCGGTGCGGATATGCGCCGGCTTCTCCAACTCTGGCCCCAGCTTTCGGCTGAGGCCCGTCTCAAACAAGCTCGGAGCCCACGACACGGACACCTTCTTTGAGGATGAAGACACGGCAGGAAGCTCCCCGGCGGTCGACGCAGGTGCCTCCCGTGGTGGCGATGCCCCCGCGGGTGGAGAAGCCCCGAGCCCAGTGACTACGGGGAAAGGTATTGGCAGCGACGCCAACGGCACTTCATCTTCTACCACGGCTACATCAGCTGGCCCCGGTCTTGTCGGTTGCGCTGGTCGCTTCGGAGCTACTCGTAGACCGAGGCGACGACACTGCTTTGGCCGGCCCCTTCTTCTGCAGCGACTTCTTCTTCGACGGAGTGGCCGTGCGCCAAGAAGTGTGTTTGAGGGCCTCTCCTTCGCCCCTCAAGCTCGTGCTGCTGTTGCCCGCGGGTCTTCCGAACCGCGGGTGTGGCAACCTCCACGGCCTCGTCATAACCTTCGTCGTCATCATCATTGTTGTCACCTCCGACATTGCCCCTGTCGGAGGAGGACTCGCTCTTGTCCTCAACGGACTCGCTCGAGTTTTCCTCATCGGTGGGTGGAAGCCAACCTTCCACCACTTGGAAAAGCTACACAAATGAAACATGATCGGTAAAAGCCGCGACTGAAATTCTGCGACTGCAAAATGAACAAGGAAAAGTAGACTCACTGGTGGTGCCTTGCGCTTCATGGTATACGGGGGAATCCTGGCCCTTGGGTCGAGATATTCCGCGTCGGTGATCTTCTTTAGTGCGAGGGAATAATCGTCGGCGCTCGACTCGGCGGTGCAGGACTCGGTCGTGTCGTCCTTGCCCGCATACTCGTACATCCAATGGGCGCGGCTGGCCAGAGGCACTAGCCGCCGCCCGAGCCAGCAGTTGTACAAGTTGATGGTTTGAAGGCCCTTCTTCTTCAGTTGACGGATCATCGTCAACATTTCGTCGAACACCATCCGCTGGTCGAGTGGGAGCTTCACGACTTGAAGCGGACATGGCTCGGGCTGGTCGGCGGAGTACATCAGAAGCGCCACCTCGCCGTCCAGTGTCGACTCGCTCATGTAAAACCAATGTTTCTTCCATTCGTTTGCCGCCTTCTTCGGCAGCATGAGGTCGAGGAACGAGGCCTTGGACTTCAGCTGGAAGGTGAGGCCGCCTGCAGCCAGCATCGGGCCGCCTGCCCCTTCGTGTCCAACCCGCTTGTGGAACAGCTCCTGCCATCTGGGGAAGTACGGGCGGCAGCCCAGATAGCACTCGTAAAATGCCACAAAAATGGCGAGTTGCTCGATGCTATGTGGCCCTAGATCTGACGGCTGGATGTCATAGTATGCACAGAAGCGACGGAAGAAGATGGAGGTGGGGAAGCCGAGTCCCCTCTCCAAGTGGCTGGTGAAGCAGATCCGGTACCACCTCTCCGGCCATGGGGATTCGCCATCTCCCGGCATGGAGGATTCCCGCATCCTCGAAGGATTTCAACAGCGTCTTGGTGCATTTGGATCTTCCCCATGAATCTGTTGAAGGCGCCATCGATCGGCGGATCTGGGCTCACGGGGTCGCTCTAGATCGCTCTAGATCGCTCTGGGTCGCTACGGAGGAACGGGAGATTGGGAGACGTGCGAGATCTGAAGAAATGAGGGGAATGATCATCCTTCGCCCATCACTCTCCTTATATAGTGGTTGCTACCCGCCATTTTTGGGGAGCCATTACCGCGTGATGATTACGCCGATATTACCGTTGGATTACCCAACGGCTAGTTTCACCAAGATTGACGGTCCAACTTCATCTACTCGACTCGCCAGCTGCAGCGATTCGACTTCTCGCCGACCCATTCGCCATAGCTGCGATTCGACTCCTCGCCAACCTACTCGCCAATATTGACGATTCGACCGGTCACCATTGCTGCGGCTGAGGAAATACGTTAAAGGACCTATCTTTTGTTGAAGGAGTCCACCGCAGATTCGACTGGACGTCCAAATTGGACCCGAATACTCTGACTGCCAAAGAACACCTGCGACGAATCAACGATGGCCTCGGGGACTACTGATGGGGATATGCCGAGTGGGGTATGCCCGGCAGGACGTTTCCTACTTGCCCATAATGCCAGCGAGTGGGCCTGCAGGACAGCGACTGGATCACAACCCAACAAGGAGCCAAGCGACTGAAAGCTGAAGGCTCAGAAGCGTAGCTAGGCCCAGTCGGATTAGGTCAAGCATCCTCCGAGTCCTTATCCAACTCGGTTGTAGATATGTAAACCCTAGCGAGGTGACTCTATATAAACCTTCCTAGGGCACACATAGGACTTACGTTCCATCATCCACCCCCTGCGACTCGCCGCCTAGCTGCCGAGCTCGCCATTGTACTCTCTCATCAATACAATCTAGTAGGAGTAGGTCTTTACCCTCCGGGGGGCGAAACTGGGTAAACCCTGAGTCTCCGCCCTCATCTCACACCGCAGATGGCTAGCCGCCCTTGCCCCTCGTTCTACTACTCGCTGCCGATTACAGCGTCTACCGTGGCCATTCCCATGACAGAAGAGGGCAATGCCCCGATACACGCCGGCGAGCTCCTATTGGCGCAAGCGTTTCGAGAAGGAGCGCAGGGCGGAGCTCAGCCTCTACATCGTTCACGGGTGGCAGGTCCACCCTGATCTCCACAACGCCAAAGGGAGGGCACGCTTCTGGGCAGTTAGTGGCCGCACAATCGACTCCTTCATTGCCGAGGCACGCCAAGAAAAGAGTTCCGGAGACACGCGAACCTCGCCAGAATCGTCGAGATTCATGACAGCGGAAGCGACACGGAGGAGGCGGGGTATGGTGGCGCGGAGGCAGACAGCGAAAGCGACATCTTTGATTAGGTTTTCATATTAGTCGTTTGTTATTACTACGATTGAACATTTCATCATTGAGCTGTGTGATATCTATGTCGAATTTCTGTTCTCATGTAATATGTGCTTCGAGGTGAAATTTGTGTGATTTAAGGTGAAATGTGTTTTTGGGTACACGCGATGGGGCGGAATAGCTATGGCATACCTGACCCGTAAAAATGAATATTCTGTTTTACGGTACACTATGCGACATCTACTCGACCCTGGAATTTTTTGTACCACAAATGCAAGATGCAGTTCATAGCAAACTCATTCTTCGGTATAGCCGGATACAGTATCTGCTAGAGATGCTCTAACACTGAAACTTATGTATGTACTTATCAATTGGAAAAGGATACACTGCTCCCAAGGGATCGCGTCGCTCGCATCCTAGCTCCCCGGCTCCTCCTCGTGATGCACTTTTTCCGGTAGGAGTGGGCCCAAAGACAACCACATAGCTTAGTAAAAATCACATATAATCCTCTTACTCGCTCCAGGAGAACACCGCCATCGTAGAATCCATGCATGCCACCACCTCCCTATCCCAGCGCCAACTGCCATCACCGGGCTAGCCCAACGCCGGCCGCCGCCCTAACTCTTTATGGCAACAATCATGGCCATTTTTCGTTGGAAATCTAAATACAAAATATTATAGTAAGCTTTTTTTACATAAGGGTGACTCGAGGGTTTAAAATTTTAAATCGAACTTTTGGGGAACTGGCTTAGAAGTTATTTATTTTCTCCTTGTCAAGCAACCTATAAAGCAAGATAATTTATCTTGTGTCCCTAACTCCACCAAGTGGTTGTCAAGCACAAGGTTTTGTATTAGTAATATGAAATAAAATACAGTAAACTAAAATAAATAAAGTAAAGTAATACAAACTAGATGATATGGAAGATAGTAAATTTTTTATACAAACTCAAATAAATTCCAAATGTCTAGAGGCTTCACGAATACACAAAATGGAAGTTTTTACACGGAAGTAAAGATGCAAGTAATTGAATTATCAATTCAAAATATTACAAGCCACGCAACCATATGCTGGACAGGTTACCGCATAAATGGTGTAGAAAATAGTTGAGCGATACCAACTCACCCTGTCACGTTCTGCTGCGTGAATGCGAGCAATGCCGCCACCGTAGCAGACAGAACAAGCACGCACCTGCACTCGAACCCCTCGTCCTTCACCCCCCGTCCGACATTCCCCTGGAGGAACACCTCAACAGCGGTGATGGTTGTGGTAATACAACATTTTTTAGCTATATAAATTGTGTCATTTGCCTATCATATCATGCTCCATCTAACTATTACTATGCCTGATATGCATGATTACTTATTTTCATTAAAATCAATATGACCTTTGCACATTTAGTAGTTTAGGTAGAATTTTATCCCCCTTCCTTGTCTTTGACATGTGTGTAGGTGTTGATGATGATTATGGATAAAACAAAGGCAAAATGAACAAAGAGAGCATAGTATGGAGGAGCTGCAGGACCAGACTTAGCCATTGCAGGTGTTGGAAAAGGTGATTTTTTCCAACTTCTCAAAATGAAGATCGAATACCATGGGTTGTAGCCCTCGTCAATTCGAATCCAACGAGCCCAAGAACATTCAAAACGGAGTTCGTATGAAGAAATGGCGGCCAAAACACTACGAAACCCGAAGGTTCAACGACCAACTATACGACCAGAGCAAAAAATTTCCGCTGTATAGTTTGGCCATATAGTTAGTAAAAAGTTTGCAAACGAAGGGATTTTGCCCCCCGGAAGCTCCAGAACCTCTCCTAAGTCATATACGGTATTGGGGGAACCCTAGGGCACCCCAAGGCCTATATAAAGTTGGGAGGAGTCAAGGCAGAGAGGACGAACCCACCAATACACCATATACAAGATCTAGATCCCATCTACCGCCTCCATGGCGGCTCCCTGCCGCCGTGCCACCAACATAGCCTCTACAGCTCCACCAAGATCCAGATCTCCATCAACACCATCAAGCCATCCAAGCAAGAATAGGAGGAGAAGGAGGACGCCACCATCACCGCGCCATCATCACCATCTCCATCGTCGCTACTCCTTCATCCTTCCCTATCATGGTCTCCGTAATGGGTTGTAACATGGCTTGCACCCCCTTTTATTAATGTTATGATTAATTGAGTAATTGAAGTGTGGTGTGTTCTTGTTAATTAATATGTTTGTGCTTTCTCTTTACATTGTTCTATTCAGGATATTATTGTAGTGATTGGAGACATCGAATCCATTGTTGAGGAATTTACTAGGGATTCATGGTGTGTCACAAAACATATCATTAGTCTCTGCTCTTCCATGGATAGAACTAATAGGCTATTTGCTATAAGTGATTTGCGGAAGCAATAGCAGCTTAGGATGCACCATCCAGAGTTCCCCCAAGATCACTCATGATATATATAGGTATAGTGTTGCGAATTGCTTAACCCCAAAGTGACAGATGGGATATCTTGTGACTATCACACTTGCTTAGGAGTACGGTTGTCCATAGAACTTAATGCATTTGCTCTAGTTACCTTAATTGGTCTTGTTACCTTAATACACTATTCTTTTGCGAGATGACCCATGTCCGAAGAGAGTGTGGACAGTTGAGTTGTCTAGTTGCCACTTACCAACAATGGGAGACAACAGTATATGAGGGACCGCCACAATTATAGTTAACAGCTATTCCATAAGCACTTATCATGCACATCCGTGTACACAATATTACTCAAGGAGTCATAGCATTAATATTTCATCTCATTGCATTCACCTCTTTCTAGTTTTACTTTTATTCTAGTTTTCTTCTAGTCCTAGTAGTAGTTGTTACAAATTATCATAAATTCATGTATCCTAGCAACTTATAGATAGGCTATTTCCAAACCACGGTTTGGGTGCGAACGTGGCCGCATTGACAATGTGGCTGCGGGGTCATGTTCGTCGAGCTCCCATCAGGACAAACTCTTTAAATATTTGCTGCTATAAGTACTGCAATAAACATGTTATTGGTACAGGAACCCATTCATCAAATTGGCGCCATTGCCGGCGAGTAAATCATTCGGTTATCTACTCATACCTAGTTTATTACCGTTTGTTGCTATTATCTTACTACTTTCTTTTATATTGGAAACAATAAAAAATACAAAACCAAAAAATTATAAAAACTATTGCTACTAATCATGTCTTCCGAGATAAAAAAATTCAACAGATAATACAAGCATTGGAGGAGATAAAGGATTCAAGTTTACCAAGCCTGGTTGCTAGACATAAGCTAATAAAGAAATTGCTGGACCAATTGAAAAAGCATTCATTATGGTTCTGTGCTAATGATGGATCTTATTGCACAATTTGTATAATAGATGACCACCTTAATTTTTAATGTACATGTTCCAACAATCCTACTCTAGCAAATTATAATAGAGATAAATCCTATGCTAGTTTGGACGTATTAAAATATGTTCTTTTCAAAGGTCCATCTGAAATAGTATTTAGACTAGGAAGTATTGATGTTGAATGTGAAGCACTTGATGGAGTTTTTAATTTAGTATACCTCATATTCCTCTTTTGTGAAAATAATTTAAGTAATAGTGCACTGGTATCATATTATTTGAAGCGGTCTAAAACCGCCATGGAGAAAGATAACCTTTTGCAAGACTCACTAAAGAGCGGAGAGGAAAAGGAGCACAAGGAAGAGGAGGAAGAACGGATTGATCACCCGTTCACACCTTCAACTCCTACTTTTGATTCTATAATTGCTATTAAAATACTAGTCGATGAAAAGGAGGAACAAAAAGGTGGGGTTGACAAAGAGAGTCACACTAAAACTTTTGTTTGCGATGCCTCTCACTCTAGTAGTGATTTTTATGATGCTAAAATTGTTGATAATTGTTTTGCGGAGGCCTTGTGCCTAGACACTCATATGGAGAGCATTAATAATAATGAACTAGAGATAGAACAATGTTATACTAACATGCAGGGTCCTAAACTCCCTGCTATGAAAGAAGAGTACTATGAAGTGTTCCCCTACACAGGTAACCAAGGTAAAGATTTAAGAATTATAGATGAATCTTCAATCCTCTCATTTCAGCTATACACAGAGGCATTTTCACCAAGCTTGGTGCATCAACACTCACTTGAAAGCGAGAACTTGTTCATCTACATGATACCGATGCACCATAAGCGGGTATGACTCCGACCAAACTATACTCTAAGATGCTTCAAGATGGTATGTCTAACCACACCTCGAGTCGATAAACCTTGGGATCCAGGTGCTGTCGTGGGAATGGCCACGACAGATGCTACGATGGACCGCGAGTAGTAGGATGAAGGGCAAGGGCGGCCAGCCATCTGCGGTGCGAGATGAGGGCGATGACACAAGGATTTACCCAGGTTCGACCCCCGGAGGGTAAAGACCTACTCCTGCTAGATTGTATTATCCAGTGGTTACAATGGTGGCGAGCTCAGCGGTTAGGCAGCTAGTCGACGAGGTGTATGATGGAATGTGAGTACAGAGAGTACCCTATGGAGGTTTATATAGGGGTACCTCGCTAGGGTTTATAGGTATACAACCAAGTCAGTTAGGGTCTTGGAGGACTTGACCTAATCCGACTGGGCATAGTTACGTTTCTAGGCCTCTAGCTTCCAGTCGCCAGGTCCCTTCTTGAATCATGATCCAGTCACCGTCCTACAGGCCCACTCGCTAGGAGCTTGATCCAATAGGAAACGTCCTGCTGGGCATACCCCCTTCGGCATATCCCCATCAGTAGTCCCCGAGGCCGTCGTTGATTCAGCACAGGTGTTCTTTGGCAGTCAGAGTATGCGGGTCCAATCTGGATGCCCAGTCAAATCAGCGATGGACTCCATCAATGAAGGAAGGAGTATGTCTTCAGTCACAGCATTTGGTGTCCGGTCGAATTGCAGCATTTGGCAAGTTGAGTGAATGAAGTTGGACCGTCATGTTAGTCAAACTAGCCGTTGGGTAATCCAACGGTAATATTGGCGTGATTACCACGGGGTAACGGCTCCCCCGAGATTGGCGGGAAGCGTCCCCTATATAAGGAGAGTAGCGGGGGAAGTTATGAATCTTCCTCGCATTTCTCCGACCCCGCGCATTATCAGTCTTCTTCCTCCTCCCGATACGAAATTTCCAGAGTGAGTGAGTCTAGATCTCTGTTGATGGCGCCTCCAAAGGACCAGTGGGGCAAGTCCAAGTGCATCGTGGCCTCGCTGAAGTCCTTCTAGGAGGCGGGGATTCTTTGTAAAGGGAAATGGAGGATTCCCGCAGATAGAGAGACGGAGCCCAACACCCGCCCAGAGAGTTTATCTATTTCTTGAGCCACCTAGAGAGGGGGCTCGGCTTCCCCACGTCGGTCTTCTTCCGGCGATTCTGCGTGTATTACGCGATCAAGCCCTCAGATCTGGGGCCACATAGCATCGAGCAGCTCGCCATTTTCGTAGTGCTATCGGGGGTGTCGCCCCTATTTCCCCCTATGGCTGGACCTATTCCACGGCTGCGCCAGCCGCGAGGGGTCAGGTGGCCCGATTCTGGAAGCTGGCAGCCTCTTCCAACTGAAGACCAAGGGTTCCTTTCTGGATCTAATGCTCCCGAAGAAAGCCGCCAGTAAGTGGAATAAGTATTGGTTTTACATGAGCGAGTCGACACCGGACGGCGAGGTGTTGCTCCCAACGTATACTGCTGAAAGGAGTGAGCTGTGCCGGCTGCTGACGACCAAGCTTCCCAATGACTAGAGGATGGTCGTAGATGAGATGCTGACGCAGATCTAGACGCTCAAGAAGGAGGGTCTGGAGACCATCAGCCTTTACAATTGCTGGCTTGGGCGGCAACTGGTCCCATTGGCGAGTCGAGCCCACTAGATGTACCAGTACACCGGCAGGGACGACAGGACGAAGGCGTGCTTGGTGACTTGGAATGCCGATGATTATATCGCCGCGCTGAAG
Source organism: Avena sativa (assembly GCA_916181665.1). Taxonomy (NCBI): domain Eukaryota; kingdom Viridiplantae; phylum Streptophyta; class Magnoliopsida; order Poales; family Poaceae; genus Avena; species Avena sativa. The sequence continues at coordinate 310,489,460 of OV702295.1, read as the reverse complement.
AAGATCATGGAGGTGGAGTACACCAACTTGAAGGCCGGGCTCGCTCTGTATACCGCCACAGGGAAGCGCCAGGCGCCAATAGTAACTTCCTCTCTTGACTTCGCAGTCATGGTTCTCTGATGTTTTGATTTGTCTTTGTCGGTTATTTTAGGTCTTGGAGAATTGGCTCCCTCCCGTAGATGAAGACTCCTCCGAAGAGTTCAGAGAGGATTCGGATGAATCCTCCGAAGACTAGGATAAGGTGGTGGAGGTCGCCGCACCCGCGCCCGTGGCTCGGAAGACCCGTGGGCAGAAGCAACGCGAGCTCGAGGCGAGTCGAAGCCTCGAGGAGCGCAATGAGGAACAGGGCGACATGCAGGAGCATATATCGCGGCGCATGGCCACGCCGACAAAGGCTGTGCGGAAGGCGAAGTCGCCCACGAAGAAGGCGCCGAAGGCGGCGTCGCCGCCGAGGTCGGCGGCCATTTTTTAGTCGGATGATGACGCCAACGACGCATTGGTTGAGGCTTAGACAAAGGTTCCATAAGCGAAGGGATCAGGAGTCGAGGTTGTGGTGGAGGGCGATATCCCGATTGCGGTGATCCCGCCACCATTCTTGGTGACCCTGGGGTGGGGGGCTGCCCTAGCCACAGAGTCGAAGTTGTCACCACCAAAGGGGGCGCAAGCGTCGCCTAGGCCCGAGGTGCCTGCGGCCGTGGGTTCATCGTCGAAGAAGCCCTTAGTCTCTTGGGCCTCGAGCGTGTTCGAGATGGGCCTCACGTGCAAGCTAGGCCCAGAGTTGGATAAGCCCGCGCACATCCGCACCGGTATGCGCTTCATTCCGGTCGCCAAGTAAGTTCACGCCGAGTCATTCGGAGTAGTTTTTGGTGTCGCTAGTCGTAGTGCTGATCATGCTGTTTTGCAGGACTGGCCTCAAGAAGTTTGGTCACCCTTCGGTGGCCAAGGTGCCGCCAGTCACCACCGGAGAGGAGGCCGACCCTTCCAAGAAGAGTAAGGGTGATGCGACCGAGGCGCCAGTCGAAGGAACGAAGAAGAGGAAGGAGGATGATTTTGCAGCAGCTGCTGAAGGACCAATTGACATGTTGGTCGAGGCGCCGATTGGAGCCGCTGCTCCCTTGGAGGCTGTTGAGGTCGCGGGCTCGCAGCTGGGCGAGTCGACTGCACTGGTTGGGGTGTCGGCGCCTGCGACTAGCACCCCGGTAACAACGGCTACGACATTCCCTCGCTTCATGGCGAAGGCTTCCGCTATGGTGACGGGGATGTAGTCGCCTTAGGTGCTTGAAGTCGTAGATGGAGACGCTGGGCAGCGACGTGGGCAAACTCGTTCATGTTGTCGTCGGTGGACGCGGTCGAGCTCTACAACATGCTAGGCGTTGCTATCCAGGTATGTCTAGTCCCCAAGGATCTAATCGCTGGATTTCAGTGGCTAGATTCTTATATATTTTTGTTGTCCAGTCCCCGAGTGGCTTGTCTCTAAATTTCAGCGGCTAGGCGCTTGGAACTTTTGCTGTCCAGTCCCCGAGTGGCTAGTCGCTGAATTTCAGCAGCTAGGCACTTGGAAATTTTGTTGTCCAGTCCCCGAGTGTCTAGTTGCTCAATTTCAGCAGCTAGGCACTTAGAACATCTACTGTTTGCTTATGCGTACCTTCTATTCGCAGGGCCTTCAACCGGAGTCATCGAAGCGGCAAGCCGCGAAGGAGCGCCTGGAGCGTGACCTACGAGCTGCGCAGGAGGTTAACCAGCAGCTGCAGGCGACTGCGGGTGAGTAATCGAGCTTCGGGTGGTTTTTTGATCTTGTCTTGTGGAGTTATTATTGCGATTCTCCTTTTGCAGAGGACCGCTCCACCGCGATCGCCAAGGCCCATGAGGGTTATGTTCCAGCCTCCGAGCTAGACACTACGAAGTCAGTGTTGGCCGCCGCGGAAGAGCGGATCGCCGTGTTGGCGAAGGAGATGGAGACCGCGAAGGCGGAGGCAACTTCGTCTGAGGAGAGGGCCAATGCCTCTGTTGTTGTGGAGGCGAGTGAGAAGAAGGTCTCCGATGCGTTGGTTGCTGGTCTGCAAGACCAGTTGACGGCCCTGCGGGACTTCACCACGGAGCAATGCCATCCACTTCTTGGTAAGAGTTTCTTCGCTGTTTTTTTGTAGTGGCGGGTGGGTCCCCGAGTGGGCAAGTCGCCACGCCGGCGAGTCCCCGAGCGGGTGAGGTTGAGGGTGCGTGCCCTTGCGATTTTGACTTGGTATTGTTGCAAGGGCGATATGCGACGGAGACCCTGAGGTGCAGACGTACAACGCCAAGAGGTGCGTGACCATGTTGGTAGACTCGGCCACCCTCTCGGTGGCGTGCATCCAGGCCGTTCTCCAAGGGATCTTGCCCACCGAAGTGATCCCTAGCGGGTTGACGGAAGTGTGGCGTGTAGGGGTTCATAGCATGGAAAACAAAAAAATTATATCGCATGAACACACAAGCCAAGATCTATTTACTAGATTGTAGCAACGAGTTGATAGAGTACTAACCCTCGAAGATTCAAAGCGGTTAACGAGAGCGGATTCTCGTGGGTGATGTAGTCGTTCACTTGCCATCTAAAGATTGCGTAGACGATCCTTCCGGTGATGTGTTCCGGCACCGCTTCCGTAGTCGGTCACATGTTCGGTACTCGATGAAGACCTTCCTCTCCCTTATTCCAGCAGGCAGCGGAGGTTGTAGCTCTCTCCTCGCGATTCTGGCAGCACGACGGCGTGGTGTCGGAAGTAGAGGGGAGATCCCACAGGGCTTAGCCTAAGCCGGAGCAGGTATGGTGGAGTAGAGGGAGCCCCAGCGATCTAGGGTTTAGAGGTGGTTGGCAACTATGGTTTAGCTAGTAGGCAACTGTTTAGAGGAGGATCTAGATCGGCCGCAACTAGAGAGGGGGGTGACGGCCAACCTAGGGTTTCTAGTAGTGTTCAAGGGGGGTGCCCCTCCCCTCTATTTATGATAGGGAGGGGCGGTTTGGGGGGAGGAGAGTCCTTCCCCAACTCCACTTCTAGGCCGACGCAAGGGAGAGGGAGGAATCCTCCCTTATGTAGGATTCCTTCCCTCCCTCTACTTGGTAACCAATGTGCTAGTTTGACCTTTTCAAACTGGCTTTTTGTCTTTCAAACTAGAGTTTGATTTCTCTCTTCCAAGTGTCCAAACAAGTGACCTAGGACATGATGAAACCATTCCACTTTGTCATGACACATCCACGTACCCTTCCCCTTCCGGATTGGTGAACCTTCTAGACCCTTATAGAACATTCCGGTGAAAACGCCGACACCATTCTCGAACTACGAAATTGGAATTTCCTTGTATAAATCTAATTCTCTGGACCATTCCAGATCTCCTCCTGATGTCCCAGATCCCATCTGAGACTCCGAACAACATTCGGTCTTCTTACTCACATTCCATATCTACTAAATAACATCGAATCCTTAAGTGTGTCTACCTACGGTTCGTGAATTATGCAGACATGACCGAGAGTCTTCTTCGATCAATAACCAATAGATGAATATGGAAATTCATATGGCTACCACATATTTATATGATTACTTCATGATCGAATGAACCATTTACATACGATTCCAATTTCCCTTTGTCTCGCGATACTTTACTTATCCGGGGTCTGATCGTCGGTATCTCTGCATACCTAGTTCAACCTCGTTACCGATAAGTACTCTTTTCTCGTTCCTATGATATGTGATCCCTTGTGAGCTAGTGACATGCTTGTAAGCCAATTGTATGACATTCCACCGAGAGGGCCTAGAGTATATATATTTGTCATATGGATGGACAAATCCCACTCTTGATCCATGTGCCTCAACACATACTTTCCGAACACTCAATGCCACCTTTATAACCACCCAGTTATGAAGCGGTGTTTGATGTCATCAAAGCATCCTTCCGTTGATGGTGATTAGCATGATCTCATGGTCGAAGGATTTAGGTTACTATGTATCTGAAAGATTATAGCAAACAAACTATTGAAATGACTTGATATTTATGCTACGCTTATCTATAGGAGTACGCCCGTCACATCATTCTCCTAATGATATGACCTTGTTGTTAATAACATCTCAATGTTCATGATCAGGAAACCATGATCATATATTAACCAACAATCTAGTTTAACAAGAGGCTTTACTAGGGACTTTTACATGTATACAAACCACACAGGTATTAATATGTCCGGTTAATACAATTATAGCATGGTATGTAAACATTTATCATAAGCATGAAGATATGATAATAAACACTTTATTATTGCCTCTTGGGCATATCTCCAACATGGCGCTACCTCGAAGAGGTGCGCGCCGTGGTCCACTGGATGGCACAGTCGGCCTTTCGCCGCGGGGCCGCGACTGCGCTGAGTCTTGGACTCGCACACTTCCTAAAGGGAATATGCCCTGAGAGGCAATAATAAAGTGTTTATTATGTATATTCCAAGTATATGATAAATGTTTATTTTGCATGCTATAATTGTATTAATACGGAAACGTTAATACATGTGTGTTTAATAAACAAACAGAAAGTTCCTAGTTATGCCTCTCTCATAAACTAGCTCGTTGATTAATAAGATGATCAAGGTATCATTATCATGGACATTGGATGTTATTAATAACGAGATCACAACATTAGTGTAATGGTGTGATGAACATTCATCTGAAGTATAGCATTACGATCAAAGTCATTGAGTTTATATTGCTATAACAACATACGAAGTGATCCTAATCCTTAGACCATGAGATCATGTCAATCACTAACACCGGAAGAGTTTCTTGATAACATCAAACGTAACACCGTAATTGGGTGATTATAAAGATGGGTTCAGAACTACTAAAGTGTTATGTTGAGGCCCATGGATCGAGAGTGGAATTTGTTCCTCCCGATGACAGATAGATATGCTCTGGGCCCTCTCAGTGATATCACATTGATTAGCTTTCAAGCAAGTGATTTGATCACTAGAATGTTAGATCACGGGAACGAGAAAAGAGTGCATGTCAGTAACGAGATCAAACTAGGTATGGAGATACCGATGATCGAATCTCGGACATGTAATATATCGCGAAACAAAAGGATTAATATACTAGCGTAAAAGGTTCTAACGATCACAAGAAAGTAATCGTTGAATGTGTGGGAGTCAGTATGGGTCTCCAGATCCCGCTTCTGATTATTGATCAGAGAAGGGTCTCTATCATGTCCACATTATTCACGAACCATAGGGTGACACACTCAAGATACACCGACATCCATTTGGAGCAAAAGTTTCATGCCGGAAAGAATAACAAGCTCAGGACTTTATTTCACTAGATACCGAAACAGGTTTTCGGGTGAAATTGCAGAAAGTGTTTTTGCATGTGAAATCAAATACTAGCAAGGGGTTATATGTGAATGTTTGTCATTAAAGTAATTGAAAAAATTCTGAATAAATAAAAGGAGTTTTATTTAATGAGAGTTTGTATTAAATTTGGTGGAAATTTAATGGGAATTTGAGTGGGTTTTTGAGTGGAGGGAATTGAAAGGCATTTGAGTGAGTGGAGTGTCCACCCGCATGAATGAAGGAGGGGACAGGGCAGCCCCATGGCCGGCTGCCACCCCCTTGGGTGCCCCCCTCCTCCAATAAAAGGAGCCCCCTCTCCTCTCTCTCACTCACACCTCCTTGTGAAGGATCTCTCCCCCTCTAGTATTTATTACCCATGGTCTCGGACTAGCGAGATACATGTTCCCGGTGGCTATTCGGCAAGAAAGAGTTGTGCTTCCGCTGCATCGCTGGAGCGAGGAGGCGGAGGTTGCTCGGTGCCTCGGATGTGTGTGCGAGCACGGATGCGCCGCTGATTTGTGGCGCTAAGGACTTCCTCTCGATCTTGAGATCGGCAAGAGATCGTATACATCAACCACGAGTTTAACTCGTTAAGCTTTGTCGGTATTCAAGGGTATGTTCTCTACGGATATACATCTGTATGTTGTTTGTATCTAGTAGATAGATCTTGGTACATAGTTGTTCCCATCGTAGGAATTTTTTTATTTCTATGCTGCGAACCCTACACTTCCCCGACAATTTCGACCTCGACGACATCACCAGCGGGTATCCCTCGGCGACTGGCTCGGTGGAGATATCGAAGGTGCTGAAGCTGACTGCCAAGGCAGCTCCTTACGCCGAGCGGGTGTTGGCGATGGGCGACTTACTGCCGTACTAGGAGACAGTAGTGGCGCCAAATGATCTTGAGCCACAGCATCTCGACCTGAAGTCCGAGCAGCCCTTCCGGTCGGCCATGGCGAAGAGCCTGACGACCTACCCGGCAAACCCGTGGGAACCCTTCATCCGGGTCAGGGGTGGTGGCGGTGCGTCTTCTTCAAAGCCTGTAGAATAGATAATTGCCATGGGGCTCTTTGTATTAGTAGTAGGATTGGATCTATGTACTAATCCTTGAATGCAAACAATATTTTGTTGCTAAAAAAGTTAGTCGATGTGCATTATTTTGTGGATTTTGTTTGTTGTGTGAGTCCTTGAACGTGTCTACCCTTTAATGTGGTTTACCTCACATGCGTGCAAGTTTGTTTACGTAATACTGTTAGTTTAGTTAGAGTCGACTCACCGTGGCTTGTAGATCCAGTCGCTTGGCGATCCCAAGGGGTGCTCTATACTTGGTTGTTTTCCTGGATGCAAGCGGGGTCGGTTATGCGAGTCCCCAAGCGTGGTAGTTAGCCGTTCTAGTCGCATGCCCAAGGTAGGTGAAGACATGGTGTGTTGTTTGTAACGCGTCTCTCCACCTGGCTCGGAAAGCCAGTCGCGTGGCGAGTCGAAGATACGCTCCCATACTTGGTGTGTTCCCGAGCCATGTGGGTTTGGACTTAAGCAAGTCCCCGTGTGTGGTACTTAACCGTTCGAGTCATTGTACGCGAGGATGTGGAGGACCGATCGCAGTATGAAGCGTGAACGGTTGTCTTGGCCCAGCGGGCCAGTCGAGCGGGGAGACTCCGATGGTGGCTCCGGGTTGGCGTTTTCGTGGACGACGCAAGGCCCGAATACATTCGGTGCCCTTCTGCCGTACTAATTAGCTGTGTCGGTCGCTCAGCCAAGGGTTGACTTCCGTGGGTAGCATGTTGCGAAAATTACGAGTGCGATTAGCACAAGAGTTTGGCGAGTAGGCACAATTTGTGCGAGTCGAATTTATTGTATTGCATGGCGGGGGAGTACAAGTTGGATTTCTATGTCTAGAACTTCCGTAGGAGGTTTATATTCCACGGCCGCTGGACGTCGAGTTGACTGTCACCTCGCACGTCGATGAGTTAGTAGGCGTCGTTGCCGAGGACTCGTCCTATGGTGAATGGTCCCTCCCATGGGGGACAGAGCTTGTGTATGCCCTTCTTGTCCTGGATTAGTCGCAGGACCAAGTCGCCTTCCTGGAAGGTGCGATTCCAGACTTGGCGGCTGTGGTAGCGGCAGAGTCCCCGCTGGTAGATGGTGGTGCGGGAGCGAGCTACGTCGCGTGCTTCGTCGAGCTGGTCGACCCCATCTTGGCGTGCGAGCTCATTGTCGACCTCCGCGTGGTTGACGACCCAGGGCGAGTCGTGTTCCAGGTCAGTTGGCATGACGTCCTCGTCCACCATGAAAAAGGGCGTAAACCCTATTGACCGGTTGATGGAGGTGAGGATGCCCCATATGACGAAGGGGGATCTTCGACCCAGCATCCTGGAGTTCGCTCAAGGGGAACTTGTAGTCGCAGCTTGAGGCCATGGAGGATGCTTTGATTGGCGTGCTCTGCCTAGCCGTTTGACTCCGGGTGGGCGACTGAGGCGAGGTCGAGCTGTACGTTGTGCTCCTCGCAGAATTCGTCCATGGTGTCCTTTGCGAAGTTGGTGCTGTTGTCTGTGGTGATGCTATGCGGGAATCCTTAGCGGTAGATGAGCTCGTGGAGGAATTTGGCGGTGGTCTTCCCGTCGCACTTCTGGACTGGCTTGGCCTCGACCCACTTGGTGAATTTGTCGACTGCGACCAGGAGGTGGGTGTAGCCAGAAGGGGCCTATTTGAAGGGGCCTACCATGTCCATGCCCCACACGACGAATGGCCAGGTGATGGGGATCGTCTTGAGCGTTGATCTAGGAATGTGCGTCGGGTTGGCGTACTTATGGCACCCGACGCAGCATTGGACGATGTCGACGGCGTCGGCATGCGTGGTGAGCCAATAGAAGCTGTGTCGCATGGCCTTGGCGACTAGAGACCGGGCGCCGCCATGGTGGCAGTCGCCAGCATGGATGTCCTGGAGGATCTTGTGTCCTTCCCCTAATTGGACATAGCATTGGAACACGTCGGTCACACTGCGCTTGTAGAGCTCGCTGTTGATGATGGCGAAGGATTTGCAGCATCGCACGATCATGTGTGCCTCCAGTTCAACCGAAGGCAGCATCCCACTCTCGAGGTAGGCGAGGTATGGAGCGGTCCAGTCGCTGGGTTCTGAGACCATGGCGACCAGGGAGGGTTCTGGTTGTAGCGGTATCCCGACGTCGATCTCCTTCGGTGGGAAGACCGACGGCTTGTGGATGGTGTCGAGGAAGACGCCCACGGGTGGAGTTTGTCGAGCCGATTCAATGTGGCAGAGGTGTCGCCTTCCTCGTTCTTGCACTTATCGATCCAGTCGATGGAGTAGCCAGCGAAGTGGCCCCCCAGTTGGTCCACCGCTTGGCAGTATGCTGCCATGGTGGGGGAGATGATGTCACAGGTACCGGCGACTTGTGTGGCGACGATGTCGGAGTCGCCGTAGCACCGTAGGATATTGACGTTCATCTCCTTGGCGGCCAGCATGCCGTGAAGGAGGGCCTCGTATTCGGCCATGTTGTTGGTGTAGAGCGTGAAGTCAAGGTGTAGCACGTAGCGGAGCTTGTCGCCTTTGGGGGAGGTGAGTATGACCATGGCCCCTGCGCCATCCGCGTTCTTGGACCCGTCGAAGTGGAGCGACCAGTAGTGGAGGTATGGCAGCTTCTCTGGCTGATGTGCCTCTTCCCAGTCGGCAAGGAAGTCTGCTAGGGCCTGCGATTTGATCGCCTTGTGTGGCTCGTACTTGATGTTGTGGACGCCGATTTCGATGGCCCACTTGGTGACTCGCCCGGTCGCCTCGCGGTTGCGGATGATGTCCTTCAGTGGCGAGGAGGAGACGGCCATGATGGGGTGCTCCTGGAAGTAGTGTGGGAGCTGCCTATGGGCTTGGAAGACCGCGTACACCAGTTTCTCGTATTGCGGGTAACACTGCCATGATTCCGTGAGGACCTCGCTGATGTAGTATATCGGGCGTTGTACGGGGCACTCCTTTCCTTTTCTTGTTGCACGATGACCATCACAGCGCTAACGACTTGCATGGAGGTCGCGATGTAGACGAGCATCGGCTCCTTGTTGACGGGTGCGGCGAGTAGGGGTGTGGAGAGTAGCACTTCTTTCATTGCTTTTAGCTCATCGTCCGCCTCTTTGTCCCATTGGAACATGGGGTTCTTGCGCATCAGGCGGTAGAGAGGCATTGCCTTCTCGCCTAGCCGAGGGATGAAGCGACTAAGAGCCACGACTCGACCGGCCAGCTTCTGGATGTCGCGGAGGCACTCGGGTTTCCCGAGTCGTGCGATTTTGTCGATCTTGGTGGGGTTCGCCTCGATGCCTTGCTTGGAGACTACGTACCCTAGGAGCTGCCCGGTGGGCACGCCGAAGGTGCATTTTCCTGGGTTGAACTTGATCTTGTACCTCCGCAGATTTGCAAAGGTTTTGGCCAGGTCGGCGAGTAGGTCGCTCTGGCAATTGGACTTGACCACCATGTAGTCGATGTAGACGTGAATGTCGTGGCCAATTTGGCTCGCGAGGCACTCCTGCATGCACCTTTCGCGCCGGCATTTTTGAGGCTGAACGCCATGGCGGTGTAGCATTAGGTGCCGAATGGCGTGATGAATGCCGTCTTCTCCTCGTCCTCGACCTCCATATTGATCTGGTTGTAACCAGAGTAGGCATCCAAGAAGCACAACGACTCCGACCCCGCGGTCGAATAGATGATCTGGTCAATGCGCGGTAGGACGAACTGCCCCTTTGGGCAAGCACTGTTGAGGCTAGTGTAGTCGATACACATTCTCTAGGTCTTGTTTTTCTTCATGACAAGGATTGGGTTTGCCAGCCACTTGGAGTACTTGATGGGCCGAATGAAGCCTACAGCGAGTAGATGATGCACTTTTTCAGCAATTGCTCGGCAGCGCTCTTCATTGAAGGGCCGCAGCGACTTCTTGACATGTCGTGCCTTGGGGTCAGCATTAAGCTTGTGCCCAGCGAGTTCCCTCGGGAGACCTGGCATGTCAGATGGCTTCCATGCTAAGATGTACCGATTGTCACGGAGAAACTCGATGAGCGCACATTCCTATGTGAGGCTCATACCTGCCTCGATTGTGACTGTCTGTCTAGAGTCGCTCGGGACTAGCTCGACGGTGCGGGTGTGCGTGGCGTCTTAGAACGATGTCTATCCGGTGTTCTCTGTGTTGGGCTTCTTCAGGATCGTGGGGTCATCCTTGTTGACTCCACCCTGGTACCTGACGAGCTCGTTGGCGTGGTTGGTTTCCGTGGTGATAACGACGTCCACTAGTTTGGCGCCTTTTTCCTCGCACTCCACGGCCATATCGGGGTCGCCGTGCACGGTGATGATGTCGCATGGTCCTAGGAGCTTCATCATGTTGTATGCATAATGCGGTGCCACCATGAATTTGGTGAATGCTTGTCGCCCCAGGACGCAATGATAGGGGCTGCGGAAGTTCACCAGCTCGAAGACAATCCGCTCGGTGCAGAAGTTAGCGGGTGTGCCGAAGGTGACTAGTAGTGTCACCTTGCTGATCGGGTACGCCTTCCGACCGGGGATGATGCCATGGAAGGTGGTGAGGGTCGATTCGATCATCGACCGTGGGAGTTGCAGCCTCCTGAATGTATCCAAGTAGAGGATGTTGATGGAGCTCCCGCCATCCATCAATGTCCTGGGGAGCCAGTAGTCAGCCACTTTGGGCTTGACTACCAGAGCGACTCGCTCGGGGTACTCGGTCCGTGGCGAGTGGTCCTCGCGGCTCCACATGATGCGTTGCTCAGACCAGTTGAGGAAGCAGGGAACGTCAACCTGGGACACCGCATTGACAGCGACTGCGCAGGGGAGGACCTTCTTTTCTTGCTTGGTGCTGAGCCCGATGAAGGTGTGCAGCGAGCCGACGTCGTTGCCAAAGGCACCGGCGTTGTCGTGGTCCCTTGGCGGGTTGTTATTGGGGTCTTCCCATGCTCTCCTTGCCTTCTCTATCTCTTTTAGGGACTGGCAGTCGCTGGTGGTGTGAGTGGCGGGCTTCCCCTCCCTGCTGTGATAGACACATGGCTGGTTGAGTAGAGCCGTGGGGTCGAATTTCAGCCTCGCGTGGTAGTTTCCGCTGTCGCGGTAGTTTCCTCTGTCGCGGCGGAAGATCTTCGGCTCGCGTGGCGCGTAGCCAGCGTTGGCGACGAAGTCTACTTGTCCGTCACCACGACGCTTTTCGGTGAGGTGAGTGTTGCTATAGCGCAATTCGCGATGTCTTCCATTATCGTGGCTGCTTATGCGGCGGTTTCCGCCCGACTCGTAGTCGGTTTCTTGGTTCAGGCCTTCCTCCGCGTAGCGCTTGGCGATCTCGAGGAGGTTGGGGATGTTGTTAAGCGTTCGGTAGACCCTCTTGATCTTAGCGACCATGGGTTCATACCGGCACGAGTTCTTGAAGCAGTGGATCGTCGTGCCGGGGTGGATGCTGGAGGCGTTGATCCACAGGTCCTGCCATCGCTGGACCCAGTGGCGGGTCGACTCGCATGGTCCCTGGATGCATCGCTCCAGATCTTCTATGGTGGTGGCGCGGGTGTAGGAGCCCTCGAAATGCCTGACAAAGGCCTTGCGCATGTCCTCCCATGAGTCGATGTTTTCTGAGGGGAGAGTGTTGATCCACTGCCGTGTTTCTCCCTCCATCATCAAGGGGAGGTAACGAGCAGCGAGGAGGTCGGTGTGGCCAGTGATTCCCATTACAATGAGGTATGTGTCCAGCCACACAGCTGGGTCGTACGTGAGGTCGTACTTCTCTATCTCCTTTGGCTCCTTGTAATTGACAGGATATTTTTCGCCTCGGATCATGGGCCCAAAGCATTGGGGGCTGACTCGGCTGAGGGAGCCCCTTGGCTCGTAGCCGCCGCGGTTGGTGAGCGTGTGCCTCGAGTCGTTGGGCTGGCGTGCGTGCCAGGTTTGGTTGTGGATGATGTGTGTCCGCACGTCGATCGGTTGCCCATTGGCGGTGACCGTGTTGTTCGCCAGTCGCGGGTCGTTGGTGGAGAGCCTTGGATGTGCGACCCGTGGTTGAGGCTGTAGGGGCTCGGGTGGCGGGCAGTTGAGAGTGTTGGCAACCGTTGGGCGGCCGCTCGAGGCCGCCCTGCTTTCGGACGAACGGGAATACATCCGTCCCTGCGAGTCGGCTCTTGTGGCTTGCTGCTCGACGTCCCTAGCGAGTAAGGCCTGGGCGTACTTGACTTGTAGGGCGCTTTCTCCCATGATGTTGAGGTTGGTGACCGCGACCTGCCCCATGATGACATTTTCCATCGGGGTGGAATATAGCGGGAAGCCATTCGCGTCGCGTTCGTGCGGAGAGATGAGGACTCTCGGCTGGTTGGGGGGAGGCGTGCAGCCGGGTAGTGGTGGGGGAGCCCCACTGGCTGGTGCTCCTGGTGGTGGATGATTGTTGCCGTCGGGTGGCGCGTTCTCATAGATCGTGCAAGCAGGATCGTTGTCCTCGTCAAAGTTCAGGGCGCGGCCCTGAACGCTAGGGTTCAGGCGCGTCCTAATGCGGCGCTGGTGGGAGAGCGATAGATCCTGCGCCGTTGCTTGCTCGAGGCGAAATTTTTCGCGCTCGGCCTGCTCCTTGCGTGCCGCTTCCTCCAGGTGCAGGCGGGCTTCCTCTACCTCCGTTGTCGTCGCGGTCGGCGGAATTAGCGTGGAGAAGGGGTCCGGCGGGGCACTCATGCTGTCCGCCATGTAGCTCGCAATGAAGCGACTGGATCTGGTGCGGAGATCGCTAGAGTTCTTCGACCCAGAGTCGGAGTCGAAGATCTCGAGGATGGAGGAATCCTCGAAATCTCCAGCATTGGAGACTCGCGCGATGGAGCCTTTAGGTGATGCATCGGTGATAGATCTGGCGATCAAGGCAGGGGTCACCGAATCAGCGTCGTCATGGAGGGCCGCATCATCCGTGGCCGCGTCGGTTCTAGCCAAACTGCTGGTGGTCGAGTCGTACTCGGAGGCGAGGTGGCGGACGGTGCAGATCTGGCTTTCCGAGAGCAGATTGTGTGGCGGCGATCTTCCGATGATCGCTGTTTCCTCAGAGATGATGGCGTTTGTGAAGCCGACGAAGAGGTTGATGGTGCCGACCGGCATTATGGCGATGTACGTGACCGGGCGCGATGCCAAAATATAGCTGCTGGGCAAGATCTAGAGGATCTCGCCGCACGCGATCATGCGGCCGGTGGCGATCGATCGGTTGATTGGCAAGTAGGGTCTCACCGCAGAACTCAGGTTGGGCCGGCCAGGCCCCACGGTGGGCGCCACTGTCGTGGGAATGGCCATAGCAGATGCTACGATGGGTAGCGAGTAGTAGTATGAAGGGCAAGGGAGGCCAGCCATCTACGGTGCGAGATGAGGGCGATGGCAGAAGGATTTACCCAGGTTTGGCCCCCTGGAGGGTAAATACCCACTCCTGCTAGATTGTATTATCGAGTGGTTACAATGGTGGTGAGCTCGGTCGCTAGGCAGCGAGTCGACGGGGTGTATGATGGAACGTGAGTACAGAGAGTACCCTAGGTAGGTTTATATAGGGGTACCTATCTAGGGTTTACAGGTATACAACCGAGTCAGTTAGGGTCTCGGAGAACTTGACCTAATCCGACTGGGCGTAGTTACGCTTCTGGGCCTCTAGCTTCCAGTCGCGAGGTCTCTTCTTAAATCGTGATCCAGTCGCCGTCCTGTGGGCCTACTCGCTAGGAGCTTGATCCAGTAGGAAATGTCTTGCTGGGCATACCCCCTTCAGCATATCCCCATCAGGTGGGTAACGTATGGAGCATCCTAGCCTGACTTTATGGCTATAAAGAGAGCGCTTTCTGTGAGACAACCCGGAAGTCATTAGGCGTCCTTCTTAGTTTTGTGTTTTGACTCTAGTTGCATTCATGTTGCATTGGGAGTTTTATTCTTTCATGTATTTCTATTAGAGTAATCTTGTGGTAGTTTCAATAGTTAGAATTTACTGTCACTATATTATGTGTTGCATAACTCGGCCGTACTTAAATCCTGTTTTATACATGTTAATGTTGGTCAAAAAATAAAGTTATCATTTTTCTGTAAAAACATGGTGTTTCGCTAAGTTTTAGGTTAAGAAAGAATTCGAGAAGAAACAGGTAAATTTTAGCGACTCTAGAAGGTTTAACGACCAACTATAAGGCGAGAATAAAAATTCCGGCCGTATAGTTGCGGTCATATAGTTATCGATTCCTTCGTCAATTTTTTTCCAGGACATAGAAGGTTTAACGACCAACTATACGGCGGGAACTTTTTGGTCCGGCCGTATAGTAGCCATCATATAGATATCGACACCTTCTTACAATTCTTATTTCAGATTACTGCATGTTTGACGACCAACTATATGGCGGGAAATATTTTTCCGGCCGTATAGTTTCAGCCGTATAGTTGTTGCGACCACAAAATCACTATGGAAAGGTAACCCAGATATCAAAATTTCGATATACTTTCTCCCTACTTCCTCTAAAACCTCGAAACTCCACATGGGATCTTCTCTCTTGATCGAAGGGAGACGAATATCTGCAAGCAATAAAAGTTCTACCTAAGAAACTTCCTAGACTATAATTCTCGAAAGAAGTTCATTTTTAAACGAACTATGTTCGTATACCAAACCGATGTATTTTATTTTGTGTGTTATATTCACAGGGACTTGAACCTTGTGTGACGACGTGTAAGGCAGTGCCAACCGTGCAAACACTTGCACGAGCCACTTGGTTGCTTCAATTCAACATGGCTACCTATTCATGTGTGGTAAAACCTTCCAGCTCAAACCTCTTTTAAATAAGCACATAGGGGTTGCACACTCGTGTTTCATATTTTGTCTCACTTACACTTCATCACAATCTAGGAGAAGCGCACTTCTAGAATTAGTTTGCTGACTTAAGCGTGGTGCTTTGGTTGATAAATCGACTCAGTGGGATTGTATTTTTATCACTTGTGAGCTAAACTCGTGTCTTCAAAAACACAAAAATATTATGTTTTCTTTCTGGTCTTGTTCCTACAAGGTTCTTAAGGAAGGCATACATCGGATCATGAAGCATTCATTGAAGTAAAGGTTATTTGTCCATCAAAGTAGAGGTTTAAAGCACCTCAATGGTAAAGTGTGTCACTCTTTCTTTAACTTAAGCTTGGGGAGGTAACCACTTCTTATACTCTCTATTGATAACTGCATTTTCTCTTTTGTTTTCATGATCTTCTCAAGTTGGTATTTTCTTAGCTTGGGAAGGTTATTTTGCATGCGTAGAGTCTTGTGCAATGTTCTTTACATTAAAAGGTTTTCATGCTATTGTGTATCCCTCTATTTTGAATGCTTGCTTAGGTGAGTTTTTGTTTATATTTATATAAGGGATATACTTGCTCATGTTAGGCCCCATAGGAGACAAGCCATAGCTTTGATGCACCTTGTCCAACTTTTATCTAGCTTGTGAAAAATATTGTGATCCTCTAAATATACATTGCCATGTTCTCTACATTTTGAATATATATATATATATATAATAAAGAAGTTCTTTGAAACTTGCTAGTTGTCACTATTTAGAATTGTCTTAAAGTGAATGGTTATGGAGTAGCACGACCTCATAGTGTTGGAAATGATGGTCTTAATATATGCTTACTGAGTGAGTTGTCAAATAAGAAATGATGTTTCAAAGTTTCGAGATTACATATGCCAAAATTTTGTCTTGGAAATCAAAGTGAGATATTGCTTTATGCGTGTCTTGTGCCACTGTCGCACAACATGGGATGCTAACAACTCCGCCGGTCTTTGGACAATCCAAAAAGAGGAAACTCTTAGAGTTTGGATACGAGTTGCCCAACATATGTAGCAAAAATGCTATATTTGGGTATGCATTGGTATTCTCATGGGCCTGCGTTAAAAGCAAAAGTCGAAATACTCCTCTGACCATTATGAGAAATCATTATACCGAAAAGAGAAACCTTGATAATGGTCACGAGTGTCCTTCCTAGCCTACACAGTCTCGATTGAACATATATCACTCTTTTGGCATGGTCGCGTTACTAAGAAATAGATTTTTTATGAGCTCAACAATCAAAGTTTGCACTTAAGGAACTTTAATAGATGGCATGAGTGGGCAGCATTGGAAAACTCTATCTCTATTTATGATTGACAACTAACTGTGTTCAGCTTTGCCTTATACAAATAAAAATGCAAAAATAGAATAAAGTGCGTATAGAAGGATCACAAGTTTACTTGCAAGCTAGATTTAACTTTGACATGGGGCATAGAAGTTTTTGACTAATCTCTAGTGGTTCGGAATAATATAACTGAGCTTATATTGTCTTGTATGATTATGTGCTCTCTTGCTTTGAGCTTGCAAAAAAACAAGGATACGATGCATTGATTTTCAATGATAAGCAAGATCACATCCATTAAGTTATCGATCCCTTTTTGCTCGAGTACAAGCAAGATCTAGCTTGGGGAAGTTGATGGTTATGATAATACAACACTTTTTAGCTATATAAATTGTGTCATTTGCCTATCATATCATGCTCCATCTAACTATTTCTATGCCTGATATGCATGATTACTTATTTTCACTAAAATCAAAATGATCTTTGCACCTTTAATAGTTTAGGTAGAATTTTATCCCCCTTCCTTGTCTTTAACATGTGTGTAGGTGTTGATGATTATTATGGATAAAACAAAGGAAAAAGGAACAAAAAGAGCATAGTATGGAGGAGCTGCAGGACCAGACTTAGCCATTTGAGGTGTTGGAAAAAGTAAAATTTTCCAACTTCTCAAAATGAAGAGCCAAGACCATTGGGTTGTATCCCTCGTCAAGACGAATCCAACGAGCCTAAGAACACCCAAAATGGAGTTCGTATGAAGAAATGGCGACCAAAACACTTCGGAACCCGAAGGTTCAACGACCAACTATACGTCAGGAGCAAAATATTCCCGCCGTATAGTTGGTAAAATGGTCACAAACGACGGGATTTCGCCCACCGAAAGCTCCAGAACCTTCCCTAAGTCATATGACAGTATTGGGGGAACCCTAGGGCACCCCCAAGGCCTATATAAAGGAAGGGGAGTCAAGGGAGAGAGGAGGAACCCACCAATACACCATATACAATATCTAGATCCCATCTACCGCCTCCACGGCGGCGCCCTGCCGCCGTGCCACCTCCATAGCCTCTACAGCTCCACCAAGATCCAGATCTCCATCAACACCATCAAGCTATCCAAGCAAGAAGAGTAGGATAAGGAGGACGCCACCATCACTGCGCCGTCATCACCATCTCCATCGCCGCTACTCCTTCATCCTTCCCCATCATGGTCTCCGTGATGGGTTGTAACATGGCTTGCACCCCCTTTTATTAATATTATGATGATTTGAGTAATTGAAGTGTGGTGTGTTCTTGTTAATTAATATGTTTGTGCTTTTTCTTTACATTGTTCTATTCATGATATTATTCTAGTGATTGGATACGTCCAATCCATTGTTGAGGAATTTACTAGGGATTCACGGTGTGTCAAAAAACTTATCATTAGTCTATGCTCTTCCATGAGTAGAACTAATAGGCTATTTGCTATAAGTGATTTGAGGAGGCAATAGAAGCTTAGGATAGACCGCCCAGAGTTTCCCCAAGATCACTCATGATATAGATAGGTATAGTGTTACGAATTGCTTGACCCCAAAGTGACAAATGAGATATCTTGTGACTAGCACACTTGCTTAGGAGTAGGTTGTCCATAGGACTTAATGCCTTTGCTCTAGTTACCTTAATTGGTCGTGTTATCTTAATATACTATTCTCTTGCGAGATGACCCATGTTCGAAGAGAGTATGGACAGTTGAGTTGTCTGGTTGCCACTTACCAACGGTGGGAGACAACGGTATAATTATAGTTGACAGCTATTCTATAAGCACTTATCATGCACACCGGTATACACAATATTACTCGAGGAATCATAGCATTAATATTTCATCTTATTGCATTCACCTCTTACTAGTTTTACTTTTGTTCTAGTTTTCTTCTAGTCCTAGTAGTAGTTATTACAAATTATCTTTAATTCATTTATCCTAGCAACTTATAAAATAGGCTATTTCCAAACCACGGTTTGGGTGCGAACGTGGCTGCATTGACAATGTGGATGCGGGGTCGTGTTCGCCGAGCTCCCATCAGGACAAACTCTTTAAATATTTGTTGCTACAAGTACTGCAATAACCCTGTTATTGGTGCAGAAACCTAGTCATCAAGCGGCAGCGAGATGGCCGTAGAACTGCGCAGGGGGGTCATTGTCAGGCTCGGTTGAGGCAGAGGCGCGGAGGATGTGTGGGACAGCAGAGGCGAGCGCAGCTACGTAGTCCCCGAGCTCGACAGCGACGAGGATGGAGGCAACGACAAGGCCGAGAGGGTGGATTGGGGGAAGTGAAGGGGGCTTTGGTCAGGAGGCTGCGATGGGGAGGGTGCAACGCATGAGGCGGAGCTCGGCCTCACGGAGGAAGATGGGGGAAGGGCTGGATGCCGCCATGGCGGTGTCGAGTGGTGAGGCTAGGGTTTTACAGAACGAAGGGGGTTTGTATGTGGGCATGTATAGCACGAGCAGTTCACGGCCTATTTGCCAGCCTGTATCCATTTTCTGCCCAGCCTGGCGGTGTTGTGGCTGGCACCGCCGGTCTCATGCATGCCTCGGCCATGGATGGCAATTCGTTTGATAGTATGTATGTTTTTTTTTGCATCGACAAAAATAAAAGTGTGCATGTTTGGTTGCCTGCATGCATCCACGAACACAAGCAAGCCATGCGCATGCAACAAGTTTTATAATAATTGGTCTAGTATTTGTGTCTTCTATCGAAGGGCTTCATGGGAGACGTAGATATTGATTTAGGCAGCGGAGGGTCCTATCCACAAGAGTTATGCTTGGGATACTTGTCCTAGTCCATGGCACCGGGTACACAACAACAAAATGATGGATTTAACATGTTAAAATCCAGACTAAGTATGTTTGAATATCTCGCAATACACCAATAAAATAAAGGTCTATCTAATTGGTATGGCATAAGTTCTTAAGTACGGGTTCAAGTTTAACGGTTGGACTTACATTCTTACCTTTGTTGAGAAGATCATAGAGTCGAAACAAGTGTTCTCATTTCCCGTATACAAGATCACACCGTGGAAATGTGTATTCTCGTCCCCGCGCAATATCAACAACATGACTGGGCCCATAACTTTATCATGCTTAAACTTTAGTGATTAAATATCCATACTCAACACGACTAAACTCAAAGTGTGACTAGATCCAAACATGTTCAGAACCTTGGGAGAAGGCTAGACTAGTCTTAAAGCAACTGCAGCAGCGGCTGCTAATTCCATCTAACCAAGTACTCTCCATTTAGCCATCTCTCTCGGTTGCAAACATCGAGTCGTATAAAATCAAGATATACTTACATGACCATTCACGGTACAGAGGCACTCTTTTTAGCCACTGACCTATCCTATAGATTTAGTCCTACGCCTAAGTTAATCCAACACGCCCTCCTGTGCACGGAGGGATGCCTAGCTCTGGCACCTTCACAAGATTTAGCCTAGATCATGGAAAGAAGTATCCGACAAAATCTTGCCACGAAGGGTGGCATCAAAAGAGTCTTATATGAGTAGCTTACATAGGTTAAGGTTCACTCACAGGAACAACGATGGTAAAAGCGGGGGCGGTTTGGGAAGTGGCACCAAGTAAGGCCTTGTTTACTTGTCCGGTATTTTTTAGATTGGGTGAGTATTTTTCTGACCCACTCAGTAATCCCCGATCTTCCCCGTAGGCCCGTTTACTTCCGGTGTATTTGCAAGTATTATACCGGCCCATACCCGCAGATCCCTCCACCGAACCCAACACATCCGGGGATTTCCACACGCGACACAGACCTCGTGTTTTGTCGGGGAAGAGAGGCGATGGCGACGGCGCGGACCAGAGGCGACGGCGAGGACGCCGCCGATAGACGCCTCCATCAAACAGGGCAGGGCCTTCTCTCCGGTTAGTTCCCGTGGCTCCTCCCCTCCTCCCCTCGTTTCTAGGATTTGTTGTTGCCGCCGTCCGTCTCCTGTCGATCTCATCATCCCCGATCTGATTCTTGGCGAGGCCATTGGATCCAATGAGCACGGCGGCCAGGCGCACACAGGTCTGCCATGGGTTCACCATCTGCTTCGCAAGGAGGGGGGAGAGGGGACAACCGCTGTTCATGGTGCCTAGGTAGACGACCCCCTGCACGAACGTGAAGTACCACCAGTAGATGTTCATGGTGTTCTATAGGAGTGGGAGGCCAAGGGCTGGTCATCGAAACCAAACCATACCTTCTTCCCATATTGGTTTTAACCATTTTCTCTATTTGATATTAACCTTGATCTATTTTGTGATACCTGCCCCTTGTAAGTAACTCCACTCCCGTAGTATACATTTTTTTGTTAACTGAACAATTGAAACATCTCTGAAATGAGAGTACACTTAAGTCTATTCCTGATAGCATACAACGGATCTGTACCTTGTGTATGTTTTCTTGCTTATTTGTTTGAACTGAGTGAAGTGTGCAAATAGAAAGAGTTAAACTGGCAGTACTGACTTGGGAGTCTGGCAGTGGTATACAAATGACTAGTACGTGCTCTGATTTGTTCATGTAGAACTCTATATTTGATCCACAACTGTGTCATAAAAATATGAAACATCAGCTTAGTTATGACCCATGGGAACAATTGCATGATGCTGTAACCCGCAACGACTATTCAGAATGCAGTAGACATGCTTAAGTAGTTTGTATGAAATTGTTTTCCTATTTAATTCTGTTGTGGACTCGCGTCTCTCCAATCATATGGAGACAGGCAAGCAATCCTATGCCAACAACATGCTGTAGTTTCTCTGGGTGCACTATACCATATAAACTGAGAGCAACTTTTTTCTATCTTGATGTTTCTTTCGGTGCACTATGTCTGAGAATGATGGTTTCAGTTTCCCATTCTTTTTTCAGGATGATGCTAGGCAAGGCTAGGAATGTTTAGGGGTGCTCTTGTCTCGTTGTCAAGGCAAAAAAGTGTTTGGATGTTCGATCAATATTTTGAAGTTACAAATGTGCCCATGACCGGGGTTGTAATAATGTTTTATAAATGCATAACTCCATGAAAGTATATGTTTAAACTCCACGAAAGTATGTGTTTAAGCTCTGTGCAAATTCATTCAGTCCAAAGATTGAATAGATTTCATATATTTGGTGCAAAGATTTGATTTGTATTTGAGCCACTATGTCCATGTAGAGGTAAAGTTTTAGTTTTTCTTATCAAGCTCAATACTTCACAATCCCCTCCCATTCCCCAAAATCGAAGTAAACAGAGTGGATTGGGAAATATGGGGAAATTATGGGAAATGTGAGTATTGGGTGAAAAGGAGGGATTCACCAAATCCCCTCACATCCCCAAACTCCAAGGGGGTAGAAATACCCTAGAGGTAAACAAGGCCTAACCCAATCAAGTAGATAGAGGTGATTATCTTCTTAGTCAAGACTAATACAACTTCGGTTTTATATGCAATATGACAAGTCACAAAACAATATTATGACTGAGAGTAAAAGCTAACAGTTCTATATAGAGAAATAAAATCAACTGCTCATCAAGATTATTCAACTAGGCATTTATTCAGATATCTGGAACCTAGACGGAAGAGTCCTAGGCCCCGTTTGGTAGCTAAGTATTTTCTAAGTATTTAACATATACTTCAGTTTTTAGAAATACCATAGTTTTAAATACTTTGAGGTGTTTGGCTCTAATGAAAAGTATAGTTGTAAATACTGTATTATTGGCAATACTGTGGTATTTTCGTTGTATCTAAAAAAGAGCCCCAGACCTCTTTTTTCTAAAACTGAGAAATGATTTCTTCTTCCACCTCTTTCGCTGGTACTGCAGGCGACCGCGCCATCTTTTCCAAAATATGTCAAGGTGCAATCCGTCGCTTCCTTGGATCACTAGCTAATCCAACCTCCACGAGCGTTGCTAGCTGAAATCAATCAAAAAAACAGCTTGTACGTGGGCACTCGCAGGAAAGTATTCAAACAAGTTTGTCCTGTGGCAGCAACCTTTCCCTCCTCTTATTTCTTGCTATGGTTGCTCAGAAAGAGCGAGCGATTTGTCAAGATGGTCCATGCGGGGGCTCGTGCCCTGTCCCTCACTACGGGAGAAAGGTTCTTTGCCGTGTGGGTGTATCCACACGGCAAAGGTCCCTCGGAACACGGCAAACCCTTTGTCGTGTGCTTACACACGGCAAAAGCAACACGGCAACGATCGGGACGGCAAAGAGCCTTTGCCGTGTGTCTTGACGCCCGGAACACGGCAAAGACTTTGCCGTGTGTTTTCTGATCACACACGGCACACTAAAGTAGTTGACGGTTTCGTCCATCTGACGGAGCCAACAGATCGGTGCCGTGTATGACCTTTGCCGTGTATGACCGGAGCCAACAGAGCTGACCAACAAAACCAAGCAAGCTGTTGGACTACTTTTGAATCTTTCAAGGTCACTCTTTGGGTCAATCAAAAGACCAAGATGAGAGGATTTCATGACAAAGTCTGAAATTTGTTGTTTGACATCCTTTATAGATTGTTCTCAATTTTAAGTACCTCAAGGACATGCTAGCACATGCATGAAAAGTGTGGTGCTATGTTGGAATATACAAAAATTAACTACTAGTCTGCGGGTGATTGCATGTGTCCCCTCTCGCATGCATGCGCTCTAACCTAGAAGCGAAGGTTCTGGACCTGTATAAGGGGAATCTCCCCGTTACGGTGAAACTAGACCGTATAGTGCCCCAACTTGTGAACCAACATGGTTTCACATCATCCCATGACATAATCAAACACAAAACAAGAGAGAGCTACGCCGGGCAACCCCTGTCAGAAGAATGTCTAGGGGGGTAGACGATCCGAGCCCCGCAGATTAGGGTTTCGCCAGAGGAAGACCACGAGAACGTCGGAATCATCTGAAAACTTGCATGTGTCCCTAGCATATGTGTGTGAGTGTGGTGCAAGGTTGGTATAGGTGATTGCATGTGTCCCCCTCGCATGCATGCGCTCTAACCTAGAAGCGAAAGGTTCTGGACCTGTATAAGGGGAATCTTCCCGTTCAGGTGAAACCGGGTAGGATAGTGCCCTAACTTGTGAACCAACATGGTTTTACATCATCCTATGACCTAGTAAAACACAAAACAAGAGAGAGCTACGCCGGGCTACCCCTGTCAGAAGAATGTCTAGGGGGGTAGACGATCCGAGGCCCGCAGATCAGGGTTTCGCCGGAGGAAGACCACGAGAACGTCGGAATCGATGAAAACTTGCATGTGTCCCTAGCATATGTGTGTGAGTGTGGTGCCAGGTTGGTATATGTGCTTGCATGTGTCCCCCCTCGCATGCATGCGCTCTAACCTATAAGCGAAGGTTCTGGACCTGTATAAGGGGGAATCTCCCCGTTACAGTGAAACCGGGCCGTATAGTGCCCCAACTTGTGAACCAACATGGTTTCACATCATCCCATGACATAATCAAACACAAAACAAGAGAGAGCTACGCCGGACTACCCATGTCAGAAGAATGTCTAGGGGATAGACGATCCGAGGCCCGCAGATCATCGGGGTTTCGCCGGAGGAAGACCACGAGAACGTCGGAATCATCTGAAAACTTGCATGTGTCCCTAGCATATGTGTGTGAGTGTGGTGCAAGGTTGGTAGGTCCCATGTGTAAGTCCCAAGTGTGACCCCCTTTGTAGACATGCATGTGTTAATACTTAGTAAAATCCTGGATATATACGTGGAAACTCCCGCCACTGGTTCTGTCAACCCTCTTGAGGCGCGGACGATAGTTTCTCTTGTAGATATAGCATGTACCAGCTCTTCATAAGGATTGAGACCATGTAAATATGAACTTTGCACTAGACCATAAGCTTCTGGAGGATGCTGAACTTCATTTCCATTAGGTGGGTGCCTAGTCACAAACTTTGAGAAACAATCCTCAACCAATCGTCAAGAGTAGAATTTCCCCTCACGGTAGAGCTGACGAGGGTTTCGCCGGAGGAAGACCACGAGAACTTCGAAATCATCTGAAAACTTGCATGTGTCCCTAGCATATGTGTGTGAGTGTGCTGCAAGGTTGGTATAGGTGATTGCATGTGTCCCCCCTCGCATGCATGCGCTCTAACCTAGAAGTGGAAGGTTCTGGACCTGTATAAGGGGGAATCTCCCCGTCCCGGTGAAACCGGACCATATAAGGGGGGGTGCATGTATATAGTGATCAAGCCACAATAACCTATGATCATATGTGTGTTCTCATGATCCTATGAAATAATATCACCTAACATATATGTAATAAAAGCCTTGCTAATTAAAGAAAAGAAAAAGGTGAAAAAAATGCTTTGTCGTGTATACAGAAGAATACACACGGCAACTTGCCGTGTACCTGACGGCGAGGGCACACGGCAAAGATTCTGCCGTCAGCCCCTGCCGGCGGGTGACCCTGCGAGGCCACGGGGCCCACCTCTTTGCCGTGAATATATCTTTGTCGTGTGTCTTCATTGACTTTGCCGTGCTGATTTTCTTTTCCGTGTGTTCTCGTCTGTCCATTGCCGTGTTTATTTCTTTGCCGTGTTCTTTTTCTGCAGTTTGCCGTGCACTTGTTCTTTGCCGTGTTCCTCTTGATTTACACACGGCAAAGATAATCTTTGTCGTGTTCCGGGCCTTTTGGCACACGGCAAAGAGCTGGATCGACGGCAGCGAACATTTTTCCCGTAGTGCCTGAACCACGCCATGGCAGTCCAGACCCTGTCCCTGAACCACGCCATGGCAGTCCAGAACTTTATCGGGCGGTTCTCCTCCATAAAACAGAGCAACTAAATACCATAGTACATGCACATTTCCAAACACCTCGGATTTTTGGGCAAAACGGAAGAAAAATGTGGTTTCCCAAAACTGTGGTATTTTATTGCCGGGCATCCGAATACCACGGTTTAGGCATACTATGGTTTTGCAAATACTGAGCTGCCAAACGGAGCCCTAGTTCCTTAGCCAACTAATATTGTAGAAAGTAAACGAACCTAGATGCAAGCGTCCTAATTCTCTATCTATAATGCTGTTGAAAGTAATGTTAAAAGTAAACGAAACCCGAACGCAAAGCATCCAACTTTCCTATCCATAATACTGCAGAAGGTAATGCTGAAAGTAAACGAACCCCGGACACAGAGCATCCTAGTTCCCTATCCATAATACTGCAGAAAGTAAATGGACCCGTACGTAAAGCATCCTAGTTCCCTATCCATAATATTGCAGAAAGTAAAGCTATATCAACGAAGTATTTGTCCATCTAGAAAGTTGGTGCATATAGAAATTTAAAAGTTCAAATCAGCATGAGTGCAATTAAGAAGAAAAGGTAGGGTTGTTGGGATCCAAGTGGGGTTTGTATTGTTGAAAAGAGTGACAAAAGGTATACAACATTGGTGTTCACGGGTTTGCCAAAAGGTATACAACATTGGCGTATGATGTTAGTAGTTTCCTACGGCATCTACTTTGGGCATTGGTAAATTGTAGAAAAACAGTTTTCATAGGTTTTATGTTTAAAAGGGGTTTTGGGCAGAAAATTCACTAGGGTTGTAGAGAGGGTTGGTACATAGTACCTAGCAAATATTTTTTGCACATTTGGGCTATATATGCCCTAGTGACCATTCCCAATTTTTTGTGGAGTTTTCTGAAGCATGTAGAGGGTACTCCTTTTGGAAATCTAGGTTTAATAGATTTTCTCTTATTAAGAAAAAGAAAAAGGGATAGGTGGATTTATTTTGTGAAAATAATCATGGGTCAAAATAACTTGCATGTTGACAAGTTCAAAGATCAATATCAAATTTTCAAGGTGGCCATGGCTTTGAGAACTTGAGAAGAGGCAAGAGCAAATGGAAAATTTTCTGACAAGGCCAAAATATTTTAGGGTTTGATAAAATTCAAGAAGCGAAAAATTTGGGATGTTACACGCATGCAGCCGCTCCTGCATTGATCTTCGCCCATAGCCAAGCAAGGGCTCAAAAAAAATCCGAAGCACCCAAGACGAATTCCTCGCGGCGTAAGTAGATGACACCCTCTTCACCGCGCGTGGGACTTCGCATACGGTGACCGGTGGCTGATAAACGGCACGACAATCACGTTAATCGACGCCACAGTGTTCCAGAGATCCGGGCTTCGTAGTCCTAGAAGGTTCTGCAGCTCGCCATGGGGCACCAAAGCGAAAACTTCGTCGCCGGGACTGTAAGGGGAGGAGGCGATGTGTCCATGATCAGTTGCCGGTGGAACTACCGAGAGACAGTGGGAATGGAGTTAAGGGCGCGTCTTCGCACACTTCTCCATGCATGCAACCGATGGATACATGGAATCCAAAATGCGCTCTCCCTGACTCCACAGAAGCCGTCGATTCTGCAGTTCCAATCAGGTTTAGCTCCCATCGAGCCTAGACAGGAGTTCTCTAGTTCTCTAATACGCTCTTAATTGGTGGATATGGAGGATCCACCTTAGATTTATTTATTTATTTTTCCATCTAGGATTAGAACCATATACTTTGGTAATAATAGAAACGGATCATTCTGGCAAAGAAAAGTTCAATTCAAAGGGAGAAGAAATGGCAGAAATTAGAACAGAAATGTCATTTGGTTCTATCAAGTAGTAAAAAAAAAGATAAAAGCAAAGTTTCTCCCTGAGAGTGGAAAACGAAAATATAATGCATTCCCTACCATGTAATAGTGCACCTACAACTTAAGTTGCTTTAAGGAACACCCTGACGGATATCTAGAGATGAGTTAGGAATCCAAACACCCAAATTATGGCCCATTGTAGGCTTGTAGCTGAGAAACGACTCAATGAGTAAGAAAACACGCCCCATCAGTTACATCCACCTCATTCTGCTACAAAGAGCAACTCTCTTTCTTCCATCCCAAGCCAAATTCCATCCTTCACCTCTCTTTCGGTCCATTGTAACCGCCAGCCCATCACTAATACCCTGCTCAATGTCCACCAAGACCTCCCCACGCAGCTCCACAATTTTTTTTTAAAAGACCTCCCAGCGGACTTCCTCTGACACAAACCATGTTCTAGTGCTGCCATGATCTTCACAGGGCTCAAAGCTACTACCGCTTGTCATATTCCTGCCTACTCCCTTTTCAAGAAGAGTACCACCCATCAATCGCAGTTACTAAGCTTCATAAACAAACATTTGGACCATATTTGCAGAAATTAGTACTCCCTCAGTCCTGAAATAGATGTCTCAAATTTTTCAAAATTTGGATGAATCTAGACACTATTTAGGATATAGATTCATCCAAAATTTAAAAAACTTAAGACATCTATTCTAGGACAGAGGGAGTATGAAAACTGCTGTTACAACGTTTAAAAACTAATGTTACTAAGATTTAATGTTACAACGTCTAAAAACTGCTGTTACTAATCTACTCCCTCCGTTTAGAAATATAAGACGTTTTAGGTTTGTGAAGATGTATCTAGACACGTTTTAGTGTATAGGTTCAAATGAATCTAGACACTAAAATATGTCTAGATACATCTCATTCATAAATCTAAAACATCTTATATTTCCAAACGGAGGGAGTACATATTCCTACTACCGCTTGTCATATTCCTGCCTACTCCCTTTTCGAGAAGAGTACCACCCATCAATTGCAGTTACTAAGCTTCATAAACAAACATTTGGACCATATTTGCAGAAATTAGTATGAAAACTGCTGTTACAACGTCTAAAGCCTAATGTTACTAAGATTTGGACCATATTTGTAACTAATCTTACAACGTCTAAAAACTGTTGTTACTAATCTACATATAGGATCCCTTGGATGATATTTCTACAAACATGCATAAATAATTATGCACTAAGATTACACAATTCCCCAGTGATCAGAATTACAACAAATGAACCAACACACGGAGGTTTAGTTCTGATGCCAAACTCTCTTTAATTTACACATAAAACTTGGTATCTTACTTTCCTGAAGAACTGAGATGATGGCTCCCAAAATCCCCTTCAACCATAAGCTGACATATGACGATGCTCATCAACAGGACCAAGATTTCGTCATCAGGCTTGTGTGACCAAGCACCCTTGATTCACAAGTCAGATCTACCAAGAAAAAGTAACTGAATCATAAATTGGATCATTCATATCGGTATTTACAGGAGAAGAACAACGACACATCTTCCAGTTAGAGCATCCACGTGACCCTGCCAGCTAGGGCAATGCTCGAGATGGGAACTTCAATTAGCAACAGTGCACTGTGCATTGTAGGCAACGTGGCTAAATGCGCAAACAAATAGCGTTATTGCATCAACACTAAGCTTTGCTGCTTGAGCTAACTCGTTTATTGTTTGAACATAAAAACTACTAGTTTGTACAATAATTTGGTACCAGTCTGTACCAGTAGGTGGTGCACGGTTAAAACAAAAGTTGTTTATAATGTTTCTTTACAAAGCAGTGGATGTAGCCACACGTAATTGGTATTTTGCCAGGTTACTTACAGATTATGCCAAACAATGCATTTGCACACATGAAAAACTGTTGGAAAAATACTAAGATAACCTAGAAACATACTCCCCACGCTTTAAGACCAGTGCCCACTCACCCACAAGTCTCAGGACAAGATACCATATTAACAGCCTCAGCCAAAGAAACAGCAAGAAAAAGAAAAACAAAGAGATAAGAACTCAAACCAAAAAATAAAATGAAACTCAAACCTACCTCAATAAGTCTAGGCACCACCAATCAGGTCCTTTAATTCAAAAAGGCAGTCATCAAGTTCTTTATACTCCTCTGTACCTACAAAGTCCTTTGCCTACATAGATAAGATCTTACAGTTAGTTGTTTGGGAGAAACAAAACAGGAGAAGCAAAAGAAATGGGTAGGCTATTATAAATGGCATGGCTTTCTTTTCATTCCTGATGTGTATTTCACATGTTCATGAACAAAATTTTGTTGTTAAAGATGGCTAAACTCTACATCCTTGTGAGCATTCAAGAATTGATAATAAATATTGCAAAACCACAACTGTTGAGGTATCCACATCGCTTTTTACCACCAGTCTATGGGCAGCCTGTGTCTAAAGAATTGATAGTAAATATTGCAAAATCACTACTGTCGAGGTATCCACATCCCTTGTTACTACCAATCTATGGACAGCCTTACTGACTACTTGCTCCCATATGGCAGTGCTGAGGAAGCAGAGAAGCACCACCAGTAGGCAGATCGACGAATTGCAGTTGAGCTTGACCAAGCCAGTATAAGCCACACGAGAGTGCATCGCTCACTTTGTGGAACTCAGTTCAGCCCATTTCAACTTTTATTCGGCCACTTACGAAGCAAATCCCCAATATCAATCAAACCCTAAGTCCCCAAATTTCAATAAATGTGTGGTGTGAAAAAGATACAGCTGCTGAACTTTCGGTTGTACATACAAACTGTCAAACCAGGTGTGATAGCAGCACGATCCGTCGGTATCATTGTAACAGCAGGACCCCACACTGCAGGACAGCCAGAGCAATGATCATATGCAGCCGTAGCATCATTGTTGTCATTTCTTTGCACCACACCTTAATACTTACTAGTGCTCACGCTTCACAGGACCTATTTGAGAGCACCGCGCTGTTAAAATATTACTCTTAATGATCACCTCTTATCGAGCTGCTTGAGTTGCTTGGCTACTCACTGAACATCCATTCTTTCACCGCTCCATTATGGCGCTCAGAAGCGGCGGATGGCAGCAACGCGAAAGCTTTCTTGGCAGGAAAAATAATACTAGCAGGGAGGCGAGATAGACGGGAGAGCACGCTCTATACAGCGGCTGGTCTGCCTCAACTCACGCCTCATCATCTGCTACATACATGGCTGCGTTACAGGACCAATCTTTGCCTTGTCAGCACATGTGGGCCTAGGCTGTTAAGAGCCCTAAGGAGTAAGATTTGGGCTTTAAGTATAATGGTGGACATGTGAAAGTTCTTCCGAATGTGGTGAATAAGTGATATAGATGCCGGAATGGTTGAGATTTTGCAATATTTCCTCATGAACTATATATAGTGGGCAGCAAAACCACAAGGCAAGTACCTGTTTCAAGGAGCTTTTAAGATGCATCTCAGCTAACAATAATTCTCGTCTGCTTCCTGACGTGGATGAAATTTCCATGTAGAACTTGCAAAGCTGCAACAAAGCTTGGGCAAACTTCTTGAACTTCTTATGGTCATGACATAATTCTGAACCCTGTGAGGCTAACAGTCACTAACATGATGTGAAACAATAAGGAGTAATAGAACACAAATACGGTACACAGTCTGTTGCAAGTAGAAAGTAACAATGAGATAGGAATACTTGGATTCAACAAGAAAATGGAAGTCAGCACTTACACAGCATTCATTAGATTCTCAAACGAAGTAGTAATTATGCATCCATCAAATTCAGTGCTACTTAAGATAATGGGGATATACGAATAACATTAAGGGGGCAATTCAATATTTGGCCAGTACGAATGTGTATTTAACCTTCTGAATAATCACCTATCTGCAACTAAAAAGGCACACACTGTAAACGAGGGAGAATAGGAGGTTTGGGGGAGGCCACACATGGTGCAACTGCCGTGGGCGTCCTTTTTCATACGGTGCTCAAGGAGCAATTCGGTATACAAACACCATAACAAGATATGCGGAATCAGTAAAAGCAAATTAATTGTAAACACTGCACAATTTGCAGATGCCATTGTAAAGAAGCAACATGGGTTTCTCCCAATATTTTTTTTTGAAGCAACAACATATTTCATTAATAGAAATCAAATTACATGAACACACACACACGTGGAAACTAAAAGACAGACCATATGAGCTGGCGCCGCACCCTGAAGAGCGGCGCCGTTACGTCTGGCGTCACGCACCTGCGGCTCGCCCGTGGCCTCGTGGGCGCCGGTCCCGCTAGTGCGGTGCCTTGCCTTGTTGCGCCGCACTATGTAGTGAAGCGTCATTGCGCGTGGCGCCGCACTTTAGGTCTTGTACCGACCCAGCCTCATTCCTCTCCCTGCCTCGCACACAGAAGGTCTCATGGTGACGGCGGCTCGACGCTCCCCCACTCAAATCGATTAGATTTGAAGGAATACTCCAAGAAACTTCCTTCCCAATCCCTCCCAGGTATTCTCTCTCACATCCTAGCAATTTCTTCCAATTTATCCTCTATTTGTAAAATCGGGTGAAACCGTAGATTCAATTGGATATTGAAATTTATATGAATCATTGCAATGCTTATTTGATATTTAGGTTTAGATATGGCATAGTACTCATTGGTAGAACTCAAGTTGGTTGATTTAGCTTACAAGTATATGTTAGGTGTTTTGTTCATATTTGTAATTCCATTTTAGGACATAAGGTTGAAACTCTAGTTGGTGTTTTGATTTAGCTTACATCTAGGTGTTTTGATTTAGCATACAAGTATATGGTAGAACTCTAGTTGGTTGATTTAGCCTACAACTCTAGTTGGTTGTTCATGTTAGAATTATAGGTAGAGTAGGGTAGAACTAGATGCTAGATGCTAGAACTATATGTGACAACTATAGTTGGAATAAGATGGACATTTTGTAATTGTTTTTATTCTCTCTATCGTTTTGAATATGTAGGATGTCTCTAAACCCCCTTCTAAACAATGTTCACTATGATGTTCAACACCGTGCCTACAAGATGTCGGAGAAGAGACAGGTACTAAAAACTTCAATGCAAGTCAAACAAGATGCCATGTTTGTTTAGATGGAAATCTAACATTTTGCCATTGTATGTTTGCAGGAGCTTCAACCCCTTCGACTTAGGTACCACGAGGTCTCGTCCGGCAAGATTCCTTATGATGCGCGGTATACTCCGTACATCCAGCAGCTAGGACGCATCCCCTTTATCCACATGGTCACTCGGTCCACACCGGCCTTCAACCCTGCTGCTATCACCACGCTTGTGGACCGGTGGAGGCCGGATACGCACACCTTTCACCTTAGGACCGGTGAGACTACGGTCACTTTGCAGGACATGAGCATGATCCTGGCATTCCCAATCGAGGGAAACCATGTGTGCATAAGCTCGGATTCAGACGGGTGGCGTGAGCAGATGGTCGACCTTATAGGGAAGGATCCACCCGAGGCTATAAACTCGAAGGGGGAAAGACTGAGGGTCGTTGTCGGGGATACTTTTACTTGGATCATCTAGAATTTCAAGATTTTCCTCGAGGATGCCGATGAGGAGACGATAAAGACATACACTCGTGTGTATGTGTGGTATATTATCACGAGGACTCTGTTTCCTGACAACAGTGGGGATCGTGCTCAGTGGCATTGGCTCAAGTTGCTCCTTACTTTTGACTCTACCCTCAGTTGGGGTTCTACGGTGTTGGCCTGGTTGTACCGTCAGGTAATGAGTTCTTTACAAATGTTGTTGTATATTTCTGCATTACCTCAAAAAAATTTGTTCTTACCAAATGGTTGTTCACTTCATCTGCAGCTGGATGATGCTTGTCTTAGGAGCGCCGCCGATTCAGGGATTGGTGGTTGTTTGCTCCTTCTTTCGGTGTGGAGCTGGGAACGCTTCCCCATTGGACGACCGAGCTTGTTGATATTCAAGCCTTACATTGATAACGGCAACAACTACATTCTCCCCACGTGGGCTTACGAGTGGGATGCGGTCTCCGAACCGCCAACGGACCAGTGGAGGAGTACAAGAGGTACACCAACGAGTTTTACACGATCACCATAGATCAGGTAATTTCCTCGGGTGCGGTCAATTATATGTCTTGAACTTGTAATCTTTGACCCTGACATGAGTGTGGTATGATGCAGGTGACGTGGGAGCCATACGGTCGAGGGGACCGCTTTGGTGTTCCGGAGGACTATCGCCTTAACCCTATTTGCCTCAGAGAATCTCGTCTGTGGCTAATGCGTTGCTCCATGGTATGCATGTGGGCTGTTGAGTATCACCAGCCACAGCGTGTCATGACCCAGTTTGGGTTATTTCAGATTGTCCCGCCTAAGTGGAAGGACACAGACTTAGGGCTCCATAGGTAAGCTATTAACTGTCTTACCATGTGATGTACTTATCATTCGCCAAATAACGCTCTAGGACTTGTTGTTTTGTGCAGCTTGGACAGGAAGAAGCAGAGGAAGGAGAAGAATTGGCCCAAACTTCATAGGAAGCACCTTGGAAATTCAGGAGGTGTGTGATCGAGGCTAAGAAAGCAAAAGGAACACAGGATAGGCCCTTTAGTCGGGATGCTTTCAACAACTACATCGCATGGTTCGTTGACAACGCACGGGTGGAGATATACCCACGGGCATTTCGGGATTCGATCTTGGAGGAGCCATTGGTGTTCGATGAGCTTTTAACCGAACAATACAACATCATGGTTAGAGAAGGGCGACAAGCCGAGTTTACTCCCTTGGTCAACTTTGTGGTAAAGTGTGCCGAATATTTTTTTTCCGTCTTGGCGCTTCTCACACCTTGCATGGATAACTTACTAGTTTCTTGTCTATGACAGCGCGTGGAGGTAAGAAAGTCCGCCGATGCATGCGAGGATGCTTTGGACACATACCCTCGCGAAGAGAAGGGAGAGGGTCTGTTTTGTGAGTTTGTTAAGAAGCAGGGCCAACAGTTAAGGCGGTTGTTGAACTTGTTAGGTCGTCGTGACCCCGAGGTGTCAACACCGTCCGCGTCACGGTCCAACACACCCCAAGGTGACAATTCTGGCGATCATCACTCCACATCCGAGGACGAGTCGAACACACCCGAGGTAGTACAACCATTGCATTCCCCACCCTCCCTTGCATTTCTCGTGAATTTGTCCTTACCAATCTTCTTTTGTTGACAGACCCAAGATGAAGAAAGCGTCTCCGACAAGATGACATTGGGAAACTACACTCGCTACAAGGTCCACGAGCGGTCCGACTACGTGCTCAAGCCAAGGCAACCCAAGAAGCCTTACACACCTGACCCTTCCGCGGCCAAGACAAAGAAGTCCAAGAATCCATACCGTTTAGAAGTGGAGGATGAAGAGGAACCGAGGAGGAGGAGGAAGATGCCCGCGAGAAGGGGACGAGGAGCAAAGACCACCCGTGGTAAGTAGAGTAGATGTTGCACTTTGTACTTTGGTGTCGAACCATGTCATGAACTTTGGTGTTGTTTGAATCATGTGGTGTCGTGAACTTTGTATTTGTAATTGGTGTCGTGAACTTGGTACTTGTAATGGGTGTCGTGAACTTGGTAATGGGTGTCGTGAACTTTGGTGTTGTTCGAGCATGTGTTGTTTAAGCTTGTGGTTCAGATTTTGATACTAGTCGTCACATTTAGTTGGCCCAAATAAAGATCAAAAGATCAAAAGAGTTGGAGACTGGGAGAAAAGGAAAGTGCGGCCAAAGACAGACAGACAGATAGCATGACCAAGAAGCACCAGGAAAGTGCGGCGCCGCCGCTCATGGCACCGCACATGAACTATGTGTTGGGCAAAGGGCCCAAGAAAGGGCAAAGTCAATATGCGGCGCCACAAGCAAAGGTGTCGCATAGTGCAACGCATGTTTACATGGTGCCATGTGCGGCGCCAGGCAGCAAGGCGCCGCACTGTGCAACGCGAGCCATGGTGGCGCCACACAGTGCAACGCGACAGGTGGTGGCGCCGCACCGTGCGATGCCACCATGTATGGCGCCGCACATGTGCTCCAGAGCTGGCAGGAGGTTCCTTCAAGTGTTGAAGTGCATGTGCGGCGCCAGGCAGCAAAGCGCCGCACAGTGCAACGCCAAAGCGCCTAGCGCCACACTGTGAAGATGCTGCTGCAGGCAGCTCTTAAGGGGTAGTTTTCGAGGGCAAATCATTAACATGCAAAATCTTTCGGGGGTGGGGGGAATGTTTCGAGGGCAAAATCATCACACATGCAAAATCACACATTGCTCGAAACCCCAAAATGCACGGCCAAAAACTCGCA
This sequence comes from Avena sativa, assembly GCA_916181665.1. Taxonomy (NCBI): domain Eukaryota; kingdom Viridiplantae; phylum Streptophyta; class Magnoliopsida; order Poales; family Poaceae; genus Avena; species Avena sativa. The sequence goes on along the minus strand of OV702295.1, from coordinate 310,454,097 downwards.
CAGTTCTTCCGTTTACAATCCTTGTCTTATTCCCATAAGGTTCAACCATATGAACCATGCCCGAGTTAGCATTGGCCATTGCTAACAACAACCTTGGGATTCGGTTATAAGATTCCTCCTAATCACCATACAACATCTTGAATGCGGCTTGCTTAGCCTTCCATGCCTTCCCATACTTCACCTCATAGTGAAAGAGGGCTTTCACAAGCTCCGTGACCATCTTGATGGTCATTATTGGAAATGACGCAATGTCATTGTAAAGCCTATAAGCGAGGAACTCAGAGGTGAGTTGCCGGTGCTCGTGCTTTGCATCCGTGGGAGACTGTTGGAGATATGCCCTAGAGGCAATAATAAATGTAGTTATTATTATATCTTTGTGTTTATGATAAATGTTTACATTCATGCTATAACAGTATTAACAAGGAAACATTAATACTTGTGTGATTTGTAAACTAAATAAGAGTCCCTAGTAAAGCCTCTTCATAATACTAGCTTGTTGGTTAATAGATGATTGTGGTTTCCCTATCATGAACATTGAGATGCTATTAACAACAAGATCATAACATTAGGAGAATGGTATGGTGGACATACTCCTATAGATAAGCGTAGCATAAAGATCAAGTCATTTTAATAGTTCAATTGCTATAAGCTTTCTGATACATAGTAACCTAAATTCCTTCGACCATGAGATCATGCTTATCACCATCACCGGAAGGATGCTTTGATGACATCAAACACCACACCGTAACTGGGTGGCTATAAAGGTGGCATTGAGTGTTCGGAAAGTATGGGTCGAGACACATGGATCAAGAGTGGGATTTGTCCATCCATATGACAGATAGATATACTCGGGCCCTCTTGGTGGAATGTCATCCAATTAGCTTGCAAGCATGTGACTGGCTCACAAGGATCACATACCACGGGAACGAGAAAAGAGTACTTATCGGTAACAAGGTTGAACTAGGTATGCAGAGATACCGACGATCAAAACCTCGGATAAGTAAACTATCGTGAGACAAAGGGAAATTGGTATCGTATGTAAGTGGTTCATTCGATCGCAAAGTAATCATTGAAATATGTGGGAGCCATATCAATTTCCAGATTCCTCTATTGGTTATTGTTCGGAGAAGTGTCTAGATCATGTCCGCATAATTCACGAACCGTAGGGAGACACACTTAAGGATTTGATGTTGTTGAGTAGTTATGGAATGATGAGTAAGAGACCGAATGTAGTTCGGAGTCTCGGATGGGATCCGGTATATCACGAGGAGATCCGGAATGGTCCGGAGAATAAGATTCATATAAGGAAAGTCCTATTTCGGAGTTGGAGAATGATTCCGGTGTTTTCATCGAGAATGTTCTAGAAGGGTCCGGAAGGTCCGACACTCCGGAGGGGAAGGGTACATGAATGTGTCATGACAATGTGGAATGGTTGCATCATGTACTAGGTATCATGGATGGGCAAAATAAAGGGATAAATCAAATCCTAGTTTGAAAAGTCAAACGGCAATTTGAAAAGTCAAACGGTAGTTTTGCTTGGTGGAGGGAGAGTAGGAAACCTACTTGGGGAGGAGTTCCTCTCCCTCCACCCGCCGGCCAAGGAGGACGACTTGGGGGAGGACTCCCTCCCCTTGGCTGGCGCCCTCCCACCTATAAAAGGAGGGGCAGGGGTGCCCCTCTAGATCTACACCTCTCTCCACCAAAACCCTAACCCTAGCCACCGGCCACCAAGTCGCCGCCGCCGCCCTAGGGTTTGCCCTACCCGCCGAGTTGGGGCCCTCCCCAAGACCTAGCCGCCGGCCTAGCCCTCTCTCCTTGGTGCCTCTAAACCCTAGATCACCAAGGCCTCTCTCATAGTCCACCATACTCGCTCCGGCTTAAGGCGAAGCCCTGCAAGATCTCCCCTCTACTTCCGGTACCACGCCGTCGTGCTGCCGGAATCGCGAGGAGAGTGCTACAACCTCCGCTGCCTGATGGAACAAGGGAGAGGAAGGTCTTCATCGAGTACCGAACGTGTGACCGACTGCGGAAGCGCTGCCGGAACGCAGCGCCGGAAGGATCGTCTACACGATCTTGAGATCGGCAAAGAGTACGACTACATCACCCACGAGAATCTTCTCTCATTAAACACTTTGGAATCTTCGAGGGTGAGTTCTTCTATCGACTCGTTGCTACAATCTAGTAGATAGATCTTGGCTTGTTTGTTTGTATGCGGTAGAAATTTTTTGTTTTCCATGCTATGAACCCTTACATGTGAGGAACTCAAAGGTGAGTTGCCGATGCTCGTGCTTTGCATCCTTGCCATCCACCACCGGGCCTCGGCACATGTGAGTTGATACACAACTAGATATGTGCCAATCGGGACCTCCCTTGAATGGTCTTGCACGCACAATCCAAGGACATCCTTCCTTCTCGCACTTCACCGTGTAACGCTTTTTGATGTCCGAGTGCATGACCGTGTAAGGACGATGATGCTTCACCGAGAAGTCCTTTATCCATTGCTTGAATTCCAACAAGGTCCTGAACCTTGATCCTTTGCAAAAGCCACTATTCACTTCATTGTCATCCCGGTAAGAACTTGTCCTTGGTCCAAGCACTATGCCTTTTCCACCACCAACCGTGGCTTCATCCGCAAGACTAAGATCACGAAACAAAGGCACCCGATGGTCCCGGCCCAATACGGTATCGTGGATTTCGGCCTCTCTAGCCGTGAACCCCTCCTCGACAACTTCTTCTTCGGGACCATCATCATCCGAGTCCGATGCATAGCCTCGAGAATAGGGGAGGTCATGGTCCATGTCATCTTGTGTGATATATTTGTCCAAATCTCCAACATTGTTGTCGTGGAGTTCAACATCATCATTGTCATCTTCATCTCCACCCCCACAATATTGTCCTCTTCCATAACTTCATCTTGGAGTCTTGAAATCGGGCTCAATGTTTGGGTCAAGGGAGGTTCACGGCTTAGCTCTTGGTCTACGGGTGGAGGACTCATAGTACACAATGGGGATGCCATACGGTTCAAGTCCAAAGACAATGAACTACCAACTTTCTTGGTGGCAAATAGCTCAAGAGCCTTGTCTAGTGATTCGGCCACCACCTCCTTGTATGCAAGCCAACGGCCCTCGAAGAAGATACGCATGGTCTTCCAACGGACATGCATTCCCAAGCCAACATTATGTCTTCCCTCCAACTCAACATCATCACTTGGGTCCATCCATTTCAATTCAATCCTCAATTGCTCCAAGACCTCGGCATAGGTTGGAGTACACTCAAACACCAAATCGAGCTCGTCCGGGTCCAGTTCTATGTTACCTCTCAAAAAAGCATCCTTGTCTACATGGTGAACATGAACAATTCTTGCCATGCCTAAGATAATCACAACAACAATACCATGGTCAACATACTCAATAGATACCCATGCTAACATTAACACAATACCCAACCCCTATGCCAATGCAACAACATTCTACCATGCATCTTACAAAACAACCTAGGGTTTGCAAGATATGGACCAAAACAAGAAATTAATGGGTGAAATCAAAGAAGAAGGGGAAGAATACCTCAAGGCACTTGGGGGATCGAACTCCACAGAGAGAGGCTTCCGATTTAGGCACTAGGAGGGAGGAGGTGGAGGGGAAATCAGAGCCGCCGCTGCAGCTCCTGTGTGGGTGAGAAAGAATGAGCTGGGTCGGGGAGGGATGGCGCTGCGCTGGTACAAGACCTAAAGTACGGCGCCACGCGCGATGGCGCCGCACTATGTAGTACAACGCCACATGGCAAGGCGCCGCACTAGCGGGACCGGGGCCCACGAGGCCACGGGCGATCCACGCTGACAGGTGCGCGGCGCTAGGCGTAACGGTGCCGCTCTTCAGGAGAGACGCCAGCTCGTATGGCGTTGCAAAAAGGGTTAGTGCAGTGAATTTCTTTTGGCCAGAGTTCATTCCGTGAATTTGTTATTTTTATGGGTTATTTTCGTCCAAATTGCCGTCTTATACAGATCTTGGGCTATGAATAGCAATTTGTTTGGTAGTTTGCATGTCTTTTTTTATTGATAAAAATACAAACATGTATGTTTGGTTGTTTGTATGCATCTATGAACACAAGCAAATTATGTGTTTGGTTGCTTGCAGTGTTGCTGATCGAGTCACCTCTTTGAAAGAGGTGAGGATACCACATAAAAACAAACACAAATGTAGATCAAATGACAGTTCATCGGCCACACACACACAAATGAGAACAACTTTCATGTAGACAGAAGTCATCGCTGCTCCATGATCCTCCTGAAAGCTTCAGGGTGCTCAGGGAACCTCTTGACAACCTCGGATTGACTGTAGTCGTAGATGACCACCTTGTAAACCTTTGGGATAGATCTTCTTGAAGGTCAGCATGAAATCGATCTTCAGGTCATGAGCTACTGCAAAAGATCTTCTTGAAGGTCAGCATGTCCCATTGGCATCCAGTCGTCAGCTTCAATGTGACCGTGTCAAGGACACTGTCCAAGTATGGCTTGAATGCGTCTGGGATAGAAAGCAATCCTAGTCCAGGCGCTACCAACACCTTGCAGAACTAGGTAGGGCTCACCGCCTCTTCCCAGTTGCCAATGGTTGCAGGCATCCCTGCTTTCTTTGCTCTCTTGTTCGAGCCATCGATAGGCTACTTTCCCCGGCCATCGATGTTGATAGCCTGCAATGAACACAATCCTAATCAGTCAACACAAATCCAAAGAAATGAACACAATTTGATTCAATGAAGGAAATGCAAAGCAATGAATAGAAAGCAAATGAATGAACAAAATGCAAAACAATGAACACAATTCGATGCAATGAAGAAAATGCAAAGCAATAAACAGAAAGCAAAGCAATGGACAATATGCAAAGCGATGAACACAATCTCATGCAATGAACAATATGCAAAGCAATTAACACAATCTGATGCAATGAACACAATGCAAAGCAGTGAGTGAGAAATATGGTGCCTCATATTTGGCAATTTGTGGTCACACACAATATGGGAATTGCGTTTCAACTTCAGGGATGGCGTGAGCAAACCAAATCATATGCACAAATACAAAGTTTGTATACACAACAAGGTTCGATCAGTTATCCCTGAAGTTAGAGTGTGTGACAAATGTAATTATCGGTGTAACACACATAGCAGGGACATAAAGATCTGAACAATTTAACATGTCTCTATACAAATTTCCTCTTTGGGCAAAAGTACTAGGTACCATCCATAGAAAGTTGCTGCATGTGGAACTATCCTAATCATTGACAGTTTATAAAGGTGGAAACATTGCCTCATATAGGTCTGACTTGCAGTTACCAGTACTACTGCTTGTGGCAACGGACGAACACGAGTTTCGGGGACGGGGTGAGTGAACCTGGAGGAATGCACAAGCCCTTTAAACACTCATCCTGGTTCAATTGCCTCGTCCTGGAATTGTCCTTAGCCATTGTAATCATCGGCAAATGGTCATCGAGGCACAGTTGTCAGATCTCGGTTCAATACTACCAAAGAAATGCACCACAAATTGCATGAACTAGTCCTTCTAATGCTACAATAGTGAACCGCCAAAATAAAAAAACCTTGAGCAAGGGATATCTGGGCAGATCTACAACGCATGCCATCTAGAACCATAACCATAACCATAACCTTCTAGTAGCAGATTGATGGCTGTGAAATATAGCCATCCACGCTCACATTTAAACTGGATATTATTCATATATTTGATGAAATATCTGTCTAAACTCTGCCACTAATGCCTAATGATCAAAGGGGGTATGTATGTGGCCATGTATAGGCGTATAACACGAGCATTTCACAGCCTGTTTGCCAGCCTGTATCCATTTTCTTCCTAGTCCGGCAGTGAATAGAAATTTGTTTGATAGTTTGCATGTCTTTTTTTGTATCGATAAAAATAGAAATGTGCATGTTTGATGCAAACACAAGTAAGCCATGTGTTTGGTTTCTTTTAGTGTTGCTGATCGGGTCACCTCTTTGGAAGAGGCGAGGATACCACATAAACACAAACACAAATATAGATCAAATGACAGCTCATCGGCCACACACAAATGAGAACAACCGTCATGTAGATAGAAGTCATCGCTTCTCCATGATCCTCCTGAAAGCTTCAGGGTGCTTAGGGAACCTCTTGACAACCTTAGTTTGTCCAGATTCGTAGATGACCACCTTGTAAACCTTTGGGATAGATCTTCTTCAAGGTCGGCATGTAACCGATCTTCAGGTCATGAGCTACTGCAAAAGTTGTCCAGCCTTAATCGGAGCAAGCTTTACCGTTGACATCAGATATGGTGATGTCCCATTGGCATCCAGTCGTCAGCTTCAATGTGACCGTGTCAGGGACACTGTCCAAGTATGTCTTGAATGCGTCTGGGATAAGAAGCAATCCTAGTCCAGGCGCTACCAACACCTTCCAAAACTAGGTAGGACCCACTACCTCTTCCCAGTTGCCAATGCTGGGAGGTATCCCTGCTTTCTTTTCCCCCTTGTTCGATCCATCGATAGGCTACTTTCCCTGGCCACCGATGTTGATAGCCTGTAATGAACACAATCCTAAGCAGACAACACAAATGCAAAGCAATGAACACAAAATGCAAAGCAATGAACAGAAAGCAAAGGAATGAACAAAATTCAAAGCAATGAACACAATCCGATGCAATGAAGAAAATGCAAAGCAATGAACACAATCTGATCCAATAAACACAATGCAAAGCAATGAATAGAAAGCAAAGCAATGAACAATATGCAAATCAATTAACACAATCTGATGCAATGAACACAATGCAAAGTAGTGAGTCAGAAATATGGTGCCTCATATTTGGAAATTTGTGGTCACACACAATATGGGAATTGCATTTCAACTTTAGGGATGGCGTGAGCAAACCAAATCATATGCACAAATACAGAGTTTTTATACACAACATGGTTCGATCAGTTATCCCTGAAGTTAGAGTGTGTGACAAATGTAATTATCAGCGTAGCACACATAGCAGGGACATAAAGATATGAACAATTTAATATGTCTCTATAAAAATTTCCTTTTTGGGAAAAAGTACTAGGTACCATCCATAGAAAGTTGCTGCATGTGGAACTATCCTAATCATTGACAGTTCATAGAGGTGGAAACATTGCCTCATATAGGTCTGACTTGCAGTTATCAGTACTACTGCTTGTGGCAACGGACAAACACGAGTTTCGGGAACGGGGTGAGTGAACCTGGAGGAATGCACAAACCCTTTGAACACTCATCCTGGTTCAATAGCCTCATTAGTTAAAGAGTTAAGCGGGAGATGCAGGCTGTGCTGAGAGCGCTCCTGCCGTGCGCGCGATCACCGTGTGTCCCTGTTTGTGGGTCTTTTATTTTCTGTCTCTGTAAGTGGGCCGTTGTCTAACTTGTCCTTCGTCAGTTCCGTGTGTTTTTCCCTACCTTCCAACACGCCTTTAAATGCTGGCTGAAGGGTGGCTCCTTCTAGATGGACTTGGCTTGTCATTCACTCTGTATGTTCTGTTGGTTAGTGTTTTGGGTGTTGCTTCTTGCGGGTGGGGCACCGCCTAATCTGGATATTTCCATTACGGTCGTCCTTTTGCCTCTAGGTCTTTGGGCAGATTGTTCGGTGGCCATGGCGGAGGCTTTCTCTGCTGCTGCCGTGCTTTCTTCTCTTTTTCTGCCGCCGCCGGCTAGGCGGGTCGGCCTTGCTCCGGGGCTTCGCGTCTTCTTCCCAGGTTTGTGTCCGCTGCTTTCTTGCGTTTTTTTCTTCAGTTTTTGTTTTGCCCCGGTGGTTTTGGGGGAAATTTGGGTAGGGGACTAGAGGTATGTTTATACAGACCGCTGTTTTCTTGCTTTTTTTCTTCAGTTTTTGTTTTGCCCTGGTGGTTTCGGGGGAAGTTTGGGTAGGGGACTAGAGGTACGTTTATAGAGATTTATGCTGCTGTCATTGTTTCTGTCGAATGGTACTTTACTTTTTGTTTTTGTAAGTTTGGTATGGTGCAAATGCTAGATCCGTACAGGCTTGTAGTTTACTGATTTCAGTCTTTTGAGTGTTAATGTGAATTTGGGGTCCGCCGTAGAGGGGAATGTGAATGCATGTTTATTTTTATATAGATCTGTAATCTCCTGAGTGTGTGTGTCTAATGGGGGTGGATTATGGAAGAGAATGGCAATGTGTGTTGTTGGATTGTATAGTTATTAAGATGGGAAATGGGAATCGTTGTTGAGCTTTTTAGATTACATTTATGGGGAAATATTATTTGTAGGGGTTCTGCCAATCGAGAATGTGTGCTTCGGTCTATTTTTTCGTTTTGTCTGTTTATTGTTATTTTGCGTTTTTTAGTTTCTTCCTTTCTTAGTTGTTTTTACTTTTACTTGTTGATCTCACCTGTGTTTTTTGGTTGTTGGTACCTGCCTGGGTGTCTCTCTGCCGGTGGGTTTACAGCCATTTTTGGTGCTTGGTCGTTGTTGTTTGGTTTCCTTGGATAATTTTTTGGGTGTTCTGATGGGTGATGTTCCTAGTGGTTCGCGGGGAATGTCGAGGAAGCGTCCTGGTATGTTTTCTTTGCTTTATTTTTTTTCTGTTGAGGTTTGTTTGGGTTAATCTTTGTGTTGCTTCCCACAGCGGTTGTCGAGGGTGTGGCGCGTCGGCGTGTGGTACCGCGTTTGGTTCCGTCTTCCGGGGAGCTGGAATCTTCAGTTTCTACTGCACGTTGTCGATCTATTAGGCGGTGTAGGGTTATTCCTTCGCCGTCTCCTTCGGTGCACTTTTTTGTTAGTCTTCCTGTTTCTTTACGGCCTGCTGGTAGGTGTGGTGGATGTTTTGCTGGTTTAATGTTGTTGCTCTATTGGTTGTTTTCTTAGAGAAAGTTCTATGCTGCAGGCGATCCGTTTTTCCTTATTTGTCTGCTGAGATGTCTCAGGAGAATCGCAGGAGGCGTCGTCTTCAGAGGAGGCCTCATCTTTTTGGTGATTGTTTTGGGTCTTTGTTGTTTACTCTCTGCAAGCTTTTGTTTCCAAGGATTCCATATGTGTGTTTTGGGTTTTGTGTTGTAGGTGTTGGAATTATGCCCTAGAGGCAATAATAAAGATGTTATTATTATAATTCTTGTTCATAATAATGTTTATATTCCATGCTAGAATTGTATTAAGCGGAAACTTTAATACTTGTGTGGTTTGTGAACAACACCGTGTCCCTAGTACGCCTCTATGGACTAGCTCATTGATTAATGATGGTTAAGGTTTCCTAACCATGGACATGAGTTGTCGATTAATAATGAGATCATATCATTGGGAGAATGATATGGTGGACATACCCAAACTAAGCGAAGCAATTAGATCGTGTCATCGTGTTCGTCTTTGCGAAGCTTTTCTTATGTCAAATACTGTATTCCTTAGACTAGGAGATAATACAACTCCCTGGTATCGGAAGAAAGCTTTGAGGTCATCAAACGTCATCCTATGAGAGGGTGATCATAAAGGTGTCTCTCAGGTGATCGGGAAGTATCTGTTGGGTTGTATGTATCGAGATGGAATTTGTCCCTCCCAAGTCGGAGAGATATACTTCGGGCCCACTCGGTAATCGATATCAACACCGCTTGCAAGCATGTGGTTAAGGAGTTAATCACAAAGTAATATCGGATTACGGAACGAGTAAAGTACTTGCTGTGAACGAGATTGAACTAGGTATGACGGTACCGACGATCGAATCTCGGGCAAGTAAAATATCGCGAGACGAAGGGAATATATATGGGATTGATTGAATCCTGGCATCGTGGTTCATCCGATATGATCATTGATGAATGTGTGGGAGTCAATATGGGTTTCCAGACCCCGCTGTTGATTATTGATAGAAGATCATGTCTGCATATTCTCGAACCCGCAGGGTCACACACTTAACGTGTCTCGACGCTAGGATAGATTGGATAATTGGTTTATGAGTTTTTGTTCGGAGTCTTGGATAGGATCCGGGACATCACGAGAGGTTCCGGAGTGGTCCGGAGAATAAGATTCATATAAGGCAGTGCAGTTTTTGGAGTTCGAAATTGTTCCGGATTAATCGGTATTGTACCGGAAGCTTCTAGAACCTTCCGGAAGGGGACCAACGTGGCCCCACCCTCCGGGAGGGGGCATGGGCCTATGAGGGAGTGCCCTGGCCACATTGGGCCAGGGGCACAAGGCCCCATAGGGCCCAGCCGACCAAAGAGGGTTTAAACCCTAGATAGAGCTTCTAGAAGGGGGGGTTCCTTGCCTCCCACTCCTCCTCCTTGGCCGCCGGCCTTGGCTTGGGGGAGGGGGCTAGGGTTGCCGCCCCACCCCTCTATATAAAGAGGGCTGGGGGTGCACCACCCCCCACACCTTCCCCTCCCACCCTAGCCGCCCTGCTGCCCTCCTCTCTCCCTCCCGACTGTTTGTAGGCGAAGCCCTGCTGCAGAAATTCTCCACCATATACACCACGCCGTCGTGTTGTAGATCCAATCCGTCTCTCCACCATACTTGCTGGTCTGAGGAAGGAGGAGACGTCGAGGTGCTGCACGTGTGCATCTCACGGAGGCACCGCCACTTGTGGTGCTAGATCGGATCGGATCGCGAGGAGGAGAAGCGAGTACGACTACATCACCCACGTTCCGACGAACGTTCCGCTGTGCGAATCTTCAAGGGTATGAAGATCTAATCCAATCTCTCTCGTTGTTTGCATCTCCTAGATTAGATCTTGGCTTTCCCTCTGTTCGCATCCGTAGAAAATTTTGATTTACTATGCCGCGAAACCCTTCAGTGGTATCAGAGCTAGATCTATGCGTAGATGTGTTTCACGAGTAGAACGCAACATGGTTGTTGCGGGCGTTGATGTTTTCTGTTGCAAGCCTCTTGTTTGTGTTCTTCTTATGACGCGGGATAGTGAGATTGAAGCGGTCTAGGCCAACCTTACGCGACGTCGTTCGCGAGACCGGCTCCGCACTTGACGTGTGGCTTGTTCCACACATGCGGCTGGTGGATGTCAGTTTCTCTCACTATAGTTGTCATGGGATTAACACCGGAGTTTGGCAACCATAATATCACCGTTGTGGCTTTCTGTAGGTAAGAATCGTTCTTAGCATCTACTCCCATAAGCCACGTAAAACATGCAACAACAAAGTAGAGGCGTCTAACTTGTTTTTGCAGGGAGTGTTTTCTGTGGTATGGTATGGCCCAAGATGTGATGTGTATAATGTATACGATGATCATGTTTTGTAATGTTTCACGACTTGCATGTCGATGAGTACACAACCGGAAGGAGCCATATGGTTGTCTTTATAATTATGTATGACTTGTGTGTCAACTTCTTATGCGCCATGTAATAGTTTCACTTTATCGCTAAGTAGTTAGCAATAGTTGTAGTTGCTATTCGTGGTGGAGGCAATCATGGTGGAGTGATGGAGATCATGCCAGAATGCACAAGATGGAGATCATTGCGCGAAGATTGGCTATACCATGTCACATTAAAGTTATATGCATGTGATGTTTATCCTTTTATGTATCTTATCATGCTTAGATCGCGACGGTACCATTATAAGATGATTCCTCACTTAAAGATCAAGATAAAAACTGTGTTCTCCCCGAGTATGCACCGTTGCGAAAGTTCGTCGTGTCCAAGCATCACGTGATGATCGGGTGCTATAGACTCTACGCTCACATACAACGGGTGCAAGCCAGTTTTGCACACGCGGAAATACTTGGGTCTAACTTGACGAGCCTAGCATGTACAGACATGGCCTCGGAACACATGAACCGAAAGGTTAAGCATGAGTCATATGAATGATATGATCGACACTTCGTTGTCCACCATTGAAACCACATCTCTTCTCGTGAAGATCGGATTAGGTGTGGTGAATTTGGATCGTGTTCACTAAACAACTTGAGGGATGTTGAATTTAGTGGGAGTTCATCTAGTAATTTGATTAAAAGTTGAACTAGTTATCATGAACATAGTCTAATTTGTACTTGCTAATATTGTAATCAAATGGCTAAGTCCAACTTCAACTTCAACGTTTTTGCTGAGAAGGAAAAGCTTAAAAACAATGGGTCTAACTTCACCAATTGGTTCCGCAATCTAAGAATCATTCTCTCTGGCGGTCAAAAGGACTATGTCCTTGGGAAAGCGTTAGGTGACCCACCTGCTGCAACTGCGCCGGCTGATGAGAAAGCTGTCTATCAGTCACGCAAAGATGATTATGGTGTGATTAAGAGCACCATGTTGTTTGCTATGGAACCGGAACTTCAGAATCGTTTTGAAGACTATCCTGGGCCCTTTGAGATTCTCGAAGAGCTGAAAACCATGTTTCAGACTCAGGCCCGTTCTGAGAGATATGAGATCTCTGAGAAGTTCTTTAACTGCAAGATGGAGGAAGGGAGTTCCGTTAGTGAGCACGCCATTAAGATGACGTGCTACACTCAACGCCTTGAGCAACTGGAATGCACGATTCCAGAGGAGCTCAAGATTGACAGGGTTCTGCAATCACTCCCTCCCAGCTACAAAAGTTTTGTAGTGACTCATAATCAGATTGGTTCCACTGATACGATCACCGAGCTCTTCGCAAAGCTAAAGGCCGCGGAAGTGGACATCAAAAAGGATAATCATGTGTTGATGGTCAACAAGCCCACCTTTAAGAAAGGTAAGGGAGCAAAGAAGCCCTTCAAGAAGGGCGGCGACAAGGGCACTGCCCCTGCTGAGAAGAAGCTCAAGTCTGGTCCTAAGCCGGACACTGAGTGCTTCTATTGCAAGGACAAGGGTTACTGGAAGCGCAACTGTCCGAAGTACTTAGCGGACAAGAAGGCTGGCACCATCAAAGGTATATTTGATATACATGTTATTGATGTTTTCCTTACTAGCCCTCGTTGTAGTGCCTGGGTATTTGATACTGGTTCAGTTGCTAATATTTGTATCTCGAAACAGGAGCTACGGAATAGACGGCGGCTTGCGAGGGATGAGGTGACGATGCGCGTTGGCAACGGATCAAGAGTTGATGTGATGGCCGTCGGCACGCTCTCCTTAGTTTTACCTTCGGGATTAGTTTTAAACCTCAATAAATGTTATTATGTGCCTGCGTTGAGCATGAACATTATTTCTGGATCTTGTTTATTGCAAGACGGTTATTCATTTAAATCGGAGAATAATGGTTGTTCTATTTATATGAGTAACATCTTTTATGGTCATGCACCTATTGTGAATGGTTTATTTCTTCTAAATCTCGAAAGGGATGAAACACACATCCATAACATTGAGGCTAAGAGATGCAAAGTAGATAGTGATAATACTACTTATTTGTGGCACTGTCGTCTAGGTCATATTAGTGTAAAGCGCATGAAGAAACTCCATTCTGATGGACTTTTGGAGTCACTTGATTTTGAATCATTTGACACATGCGAACCATGCCTCATGGGCAAGATGATCAAAACCCCGTTCTCCGGTATGATGGAGCGAGCAACGGACTTGTTAGAAATCATACATACCGATGTATGCGGACCGATGAGTGTTTCGACGCGCGGTGGATATCGCTATTTTCTCACTTTTACCGATGACTTGAGTAGATATGGGTATATCTATTTAATGAAACATAAATCTGAAACGTTTGAAAAGTTCAAAGAATTTCAGAATAAAGTGGAGAACCATCGTAACAGAAAGATTAAGTTTCTATGATCCGATCATGGAGGTGAATATTTGAGTTATGATTTTCTCACGCATCTTAAAGCAAGTGGAATCGTTTCACAACTCACGCCACCCGGAACACCACAGCGCAATGGTGTGTCTGAACGCTGGAACCGAACCCTATTAGATATGGTCCGATCGATGATGTCTCTTACTGATTTGCCGTTATCATTTTGGGGTTATGCATTAGAAACCGCTGCATTCACTTTAAATAGGGCTCCATCTAAATCCGTTGAGACGACACCGTATGAACTGTGGTTTGGTGCTAAACCTAAGTTGTTGTTTCTTAAATTTTGGGGATGCGAAGCTTACGTCAAGAAGTTGATGCCGGACAAGCTCGAACCCAAAGCGGAGAAATGTGTCTTCATAGGATACCCTAAGGAAACTATTGGGTATACCTTCTATCACAGAACCGAAGGCAAAGTGTTTGTCGCAAAGAACGGTTCCTTTCTTGAGAAGGAGTTTCTCTCGAAAGAAGTGAGTGGGAGGAAAGTAGAGCTAGACGAGGTTGTTGAACCTTCTCTTGAATTGGAGAGTAGCGCAGCACCTGAAATTGTTCCAGTGCCGCCTGCACCAACAATAGAGGAAGCTAATGACAAGGATCATGAAGCTTCGGACGATGCTGCTACTGAACGTCGCAGGTCAACAAGGTCGCGTGCCCCTCCTGAGTGGTGCGACAACCCTGTCTTGCTAGTAGAAGACAGTGAACCTACGAACTATGAGGAAGCGATGATGAGCCCAGACTTTGAGAAATGGCTAGAAGCCATGAAATCCGAATTGGGATCCATGAGCGAAAACCAAGTATGGACTTTGGTGGACCCTCCTAGCGACCGAAAGGCCGTTGAGTGCAAATGGATCTTTAAGAAGAAAACGGACGCGGATGGTAATGTTACCGTCTATAAAGCACGGCTTGTCGCGAAAGGTTTTCGACAAGTTCAAGGTGTTGACTACGATGAGACTTTCTCTCCCGTAGCGATGTTTAAGTCCATTCGGATTTTATTAGCAATTGCTGCGTTTCATGATTATGAAATATGGCAGATGGATGTCAAGACTGCGTTCCTCAATGGAAACATTGATGAAGAGTTGTATATGATGCAACCCGAAGGTTTTGTTGATCCTAAGGATGCTGATAAAGTATGCAAACTTCAGCGTTCTATTTATGGACTGAAGCAAGCATCTCGGAGTTGGAACCTTCATTTTGATCAAGTGATCAAGAGCTTTGGATTTGTTCCAAATTGCTACGAAGCTTGTATCTACAAGAAAGTGAGTGGGAGCTCGGTGACGTTTCTGGTACTATATGTGGATGACATATTGATTATTGGAAATGACATCAACATGCTTAACGATGTGAAGAGTTATTTGAACAAGTGTTTTTCAATGAAAGACCTAGGTGAAGCTGCTTATATATTGGGCATCAAGATCTATAGAGATAGACAAAGACGCCTGATAGCTTTAAGCCAGAGTACATACCTAGACAAAGTTCTGAAAAGGTTCATAATGGATAAGGCAAAGAAAGGTTCAGTGCCCATGTTGTCAGGTAAGATATTGAGCAAGGCTCAGTGTCCAGCTACGGTAAATGATAGGGAAGCTATGAGCAAAGTGCCTTATGCCTCGGCCATAGGTTCTATCATGTATGCCATGTTGTGTACTAGACCAGATGTGTCCAATGCTCTTAGTTTGACGAGCAGGTATCAAAGTGATCCAGGAGTGGAACACTGGACAGCCGTGAAGAACATCCTAAAGTACCTAAATAGGACTAAAGAAATGTTCTTAGTCTATGGGGGTGATGAATAGCTCGTCGTAAAAGGTTATGTCGACGCTAGTTTCGACACCGACAAGGATGATTCTAAATCTCAGACAGGATACGTGTATATTTTGAATGGAGGAGCTGTGAGCTGGAGAAGCTGCAAGCAAAGCGTGATCGCGGGATCTACAGTAGAAGCGGAATACATGGCGGCTGCAGAAGCGTCAAGTGAAGGAGTTTGGATCAGGAACTTCATCACTGAGCTTGGCGTGGTTCCAAGTGCATTGGACCCACTGGAGATATTGTGTGACAACACTGGCGCCATAGCACTCACTAAGGAACCAAGATATCATCCAAAGACCAAGCATATTAACCGCAAGTTTCATATAATCCGAGATTATATAGCAGATGGAGATCTGAAGATTAGCAAAGTACATACAGATCTGAATGTCGCAGATCCATTGACTAAACCTCTTCCACGTGTAAAACATGATCAGCACCTCAGTGCCATGGGTGTGAGATTGTTGCCAAATGTAAACTATATTATTGACTCTAGTGCAAGTGGGAGACTGTTGGAATTATGCCCTAGAGGCAATAATAAATATGTTATTATTATAATTCTTGTTCATGATAATGTTTATATTCCATGCTAGAATTGTATTAAGCGGAAACTTTAATACTTGTGTGGTTTGTGAACAACACCGTGTCCCTAGTACGTCTCTATGGACTAGCTCATTGATTAATGATGGTTAAGGTTTCCTATCCATGGACATGAGTTGTCGATTAATAATGAGATCATATCATTGGGAGAATGATATGGTGGACAGACCCAAACTAAGCGAAGCAATTAGATCGTGTCATCGTGTTCGTCTTTGCGAAGCTTTTCTTATGTCAAATATTGTATTCCTTAGACCATGAGATAATACAACTCCCTGGTATCGGAAGAAAGCTTTGAGGTCATCAAACGTCATCCTATGAGAGGGTGATCATAAAGGTGTCTCTCAGGTGATCGGAAAGTATCTGTTGGGTTGTATGTATCGAGATGGAATTTGTCCCTCCCAAGTCGGAGAGATATACTTCGGGCCCACTCGGTAATCGATATCAACACCGCTTGCAAGCATGTGGTTAAGGAGTTAATCACAAAGTGATATCGGATTACGGAACGAGTAAAGTACTTGCTGTGAACGAGATTGAACTAGGTATGACGGTACCGACGATCGAATCTCGGGCAAGTAAAATATCGCGAGACGAAGGGAATATATATATGGGATTGATTGAATCCTGGCATCGTGGTTCATCCGATATGATCATCGATGAATGTGTGGGAGTCAATATGGGTTTCCAGACCCCGCTGTTGATTATTGATAGAAGATCATGTCTGCATATTCTAGAACCCGCAGGGTCACACACTTAACGTGTCTCGACGCTAGGATAGATTGGATAATTGGTTTATGAGTTTTTGTTCGGAGTCTCGGATAGGATCCGGGACATCACGAGAGGTTCCGGAGTGGTCTGGAGAATAAGATTCATATAAGGCAGTGCAGTTTTTAGAGTTCGGAATTGTTCCGGATTAATCGGTATTGTACCGGAAGCTTCTAGAACCTTCCGGAAGGGGACCAACGTGGCCCCACCTTCCGGGAGGGGGCATGGGCCTATGAGGGAGTGCCCTGGCCGCATTGGGCCAGGGGCACAAGGCCCCATAGGGCCCAGCCGACCAAAGAGGGTTTAAACCCTAGATAGAGCTTCTAGAAGGGGGGTTCCTTGCCCCCCACTCCTTCTCCTTGGCCGCCGGCCTTGGCTTGGGGGAGGGTTCTAGGGTTGCCGCCCCACCCCTCTATATAAATAGGGCTAGGGGCGCACCACCCCCCAAACCTTCCCCTCCCACCCTAGCCGCCCTGCTGCCCTCCTCTCTCCCTCCCGACTGTTTGTAGGCGAAGCCCTGCTGCAGAAATTCTCCACCATATACACCACGCCGTCATGTTGTAGATCCAATCCGTCTCTCCACCATACTTGCTGGTCTGAGGAAGGAGGAGACGTCGAGGTGCTGCACGTGTGCATCTCACGGAGGCACCGCCACTTGTGGTGCTAGATTGGATCGGATCGCGAGGAGGAGAAGCGAGTACGACTACATCACCCACGTTCCGACGAACGTTCCGCTGTGCGAATCTTCAAGGGTATGAAGATCTAATCCAATATCTCTCGTTGTTTGCATCTCCTAGATTAGATCTTGGCTTTCCCTCTGTTCGCATCCGTAGAAAATTTTGATTTACTATGCCGCGAAACCCTGCAGGATGTGCTCGGCCTCCTGTGTTGGTAGATGGCCGACCTGTTAAGATGTCCAAAAGTTATATTGCATATCTGAAAGGTTTGTTCTTGGGTTCTTAGATCTGTCCATGCTTTATTTTATTTTGGTCTTGATTTTTTGGTGTTTAATGTTTTCTGTTTGTGCCTGCAGTTTCTTTTCGTGGTAGGTCGTATCTTGGTGGCCCTGAGTACACATGTGATTACTATAAAGCTGTTTTTTGTTATAATGAGAGGGTTGTTCATCTTAGTTCATTTTGGCAGAGAAGGATGGCCTATAATCATTGTTGCAAGGGTGGTATAGTGTACCTGGATCCGTATAGGCAGTGGCCGGCTCCGCTTGATGGTCTCATTGGTTTTCCTAGAGGGGCTAGGTCTACCGAGTTTATGTGTTTGATCAGGTCTTATAACAGCATGTTTGCCTTTTCTTCTCTCGGTGTTAAGGTTGATGATAGTATAAATATGGGGCGGGGTCCTTATGTTTTCCGTATAAATGGTCTTCCTTCACATCGTATGGGTTCATTGGTTCCTGCACCGAATGAGTCGCCAAAGTTTGCTCAGCTTTATATTTATGATACTGTGAATGAGGTGGATCATCGGATGGCTGTATTTGATGGGTGGGGTAGTGCTATTGTCGGTGGGGAGGATGGTGATGCTGGCGGTGGGGAGGGCGGCGTTGATTTCAATGGGGAGGGTCGTGTTGCTGTTGGTGGGCCTGATCGTGATGTTGTAGCTTCTCTGATTGGTATGTTGGACAATTGTAATGTGTTGGTGAAGCAGTTTAGGATGATCCGGGTTTCTCGGGAGAGGGTGGAGCTTTCTGCTGAGCCTTTCAGGATTTGTATTGTGGGTTCTGGTTCTAATGATCCGGGTGTTTATAGTCCTCCTACTGCATCTGAGTTAGCAGCGCTTATTGTGGGTGATCTTGATGTTGAGAGGTGCAAGTTTGATATTATTGTTGAGATGGAACAGGGCCCTTTGAAGCGGATATCGCCCTTGCATCCTGCTTTTATGTCTTTACAGTATCCTTTGCTTTTTCCTTATGGTGATAAGGGTTTTTATTTGGGCATCAGTTATCGTAGCTCTGATGGTGCTTTGCCGGGGGGTAGGTCTTAGCTTAGTATGTTGGAATATTATGCTTTTCGTTGTCATTATAGGAAGGGGCAGCCTAATTCGTTCCTTTGTTGTGGACGGCTGTCTCAGCAGGCAGCTGTTGATGATTATGCTTCTGTTGAATCGAGTAGGCTTTCATTCATTATTAAAAATCAGGATAAGTTGCGTAGTAAGACGTACCAGGGGATCACCGATGCTGTTGGGCAGGGCTCTTCCAGTGGGAAAAGTGTTGGTGTGAAAGTTTTTTTGCCTTCTGGTTTTACTGGCTCTAAACGTTATATGGCATAGAATTATCAGGATGCCATGGCTATATGTCGTTCTTATGGTGCTCCAGATTTGTTTGTTACCTTTACCTGCAATCCAAAGTGGGATGAGATAGCGGATGCTCTTAGGTTTGAACCTGGTCAGACGCCAGCAGATAGGCCGGATATTGTTTCTCGTGTGTTCAAGATGAAGCTTGATCAGTTGTATGGTGAGGTCAGGAATGGAACCGCATTTGGTCCAACACGTGCTGGTAGGGATTTTGTTTTGGTCTGTTTCATGTGTTTCACTTTTATGTTGGTTAGTTTTCTGCTAATTTTGCTTTCTATCTTTTGCAGCTTTGTATACTGTTGAGTTTCAGAAAAGGGGGTTGCCTCATGCTCACATGTTGGTTTGGCTCGATCATCGGCGATCGCAGGCAGAGGAGGTTCCTAGGGAATCTTCTGCGCAGTTTATTGATAGCATTGTGTCCGCAGAGTTACCGGATGTCTTGCTGGATCCTTTGGCTTACGTGTTGGTGGATGAGTTTATGGTGCATGGTCCTTGTGGGCGGATGAATGTGAAGTGCCCTTGCATGAAAGATGGTGTTTGTTCAAAAAGATTTCCTAAGTCTTTTTGTGAGGAGACTACTGTTGATCAGTCAGGATATCCGGTATATAGGAGGCGTGAAGATGGAAGTGTAGTTGTGAAGGACGGCCATATTTTAAACAACAAATGGGTTGTCCCGCACAATGTTGTTTTGTTGAAGAGGTATCAGGCTCATATGAATGTGGAGTGGTGTAACAAGACAAATTTGGTTAAGTACCTTTTTAAGTATATAACTAAAGGGCCGGATCGTGCAAATGTTGCGGTGCGTGCGGTAGGGACTTCTTCCATTGAGCACTAGGTTGAAGAGGGAGTGGATGAGGTGGCAACGTATTTGAGCTGTCGTTATTTGTCTGCTTGTGAGGCTTTTTGGAGGTTATATTCTTTTGATGTTCATGTTCGAGCTCCTTCGGTTGAGCGGTTGGAGATTCATCTGCCTGGAATGAATAGAGACATAGGAAGTGCCCTTGCATGAAAGATGGTGTTTGTTCAAAAAGATTTCCTAAGTCTTTTTGTGAGGAGACTATTGTTGATCAGTCATGATATCCGGTATATAGGAGGCGTGAAGATGGAAGTGTAGTTGTGAAGGACGGCCATATTTTAAACAACAAATGGGTTGTCCCGCACAATGTTGTTTTGTTGAAGAGGTATCAGGCTCATATGAATGTGGAGTGGTGTAACAAGACAAATTTGGTTAAGTACCTTTTTAAGTATATAACTAAAGGGCCGGATCGTGCAAATTTTGCGGTGCATGCGGTAGGGACTTCTTCCATTGAGCACCAGGTTGAAGAGGGAGTGGATGAGGTGGCAGAGTATTTGAGCTGTCGTTATTTGTCTGCTTGTGAGGCTTTTTGGAGGTTATATTCTTTTGATGTTCATGTTCGAGCTCCTTCGGTTGAGCGGTTGGATATTCATCTGCCTGGAATGAATAGAGTCACTTATTCAGAGGATGCAGATTTGGGTGATATTGTTCAGAATGATAACTGTAGGAAGAGCACGCTCATAGAATGGTTTGTTAT
Source organism: Avena sativa (assembly GCA_916181665.1). Classification (NCBI taxonomy): domain Eukaryota; kingdom Viridiplantae; phylum Streptophyta; class Magnoliopsida; order Poales; family Poaceae; genus Avena; species Avena sativa. Next base: position 310,433,377 of record OV702295.1, on the reverse strand, counting down.
GAATAGAAAACATATTGAATGTAGGGGGCTCACTTATTGTGAAATCCCTACTAAATATACTTGGTATCCGGATCGTAAGCAGTGGGTGCAGCGAGGGCGGGGCTCTATGCTGGGGAGAGTTCGACATGTCGATCCCACTACTGGAGAGTTGTTTTATTTGAGGATGTTGCTTATGGCTGCTCGTGGTGCACGGGGTTTTGATGATCTGAAGTGCCATGCGGGTGTTGCTTATGGTACTTTTCGTGAGGCTTGCCAAGCTAGGGGTCTGCTTGGAGATGACAGTGAGTGGGCACGGGTATTTGATGAGACTGTTGTGTGGGCTAGCGCAACTCAGCTTAGAAATCTATTTGTTACTGTTTTGATGTACTGTGATGTTGGAGATGCTGGAAAGATTTTTGATAATTATTGGAAATATCTGGTGGATGATATCCTTTATACACGGAGGCGGGCTCTGCAGAATCAGCATTATGACATGCCCAAGATTTTGCAGAAATCATGTTTGTTGAAGGAGCTTGGCCGTTTGTTTGCAAACAATGGAGGTGCTCTATCTTCTTATAACTTGCCTGATGCTGTGTGTGCTTCTGCTTCTGGGGAGGCTAATAGGCTAATATTTGAGGAGACTTGTTATGGTTCTGAACAACAGTTTTCTGAGTGGGAGTCTTTGCATGGAAGGCTTAATAGAGGCCAAGCTGTTGTCTATGATGAGGTCATGAAGGTTGTGGAGCGTGTAAGTCGGGATGTTTTGTTTGTGTCTGGACATGGCGGTACTGGGAAGAACTTTTTGTGGAGGACTGTGCTTGCTAGGTTGAGGTCTCAGGGTATGATTGTTCTTGCGGTTGCTTCTTCTAGTGTGGCTGCGCTTCTTCTTCCTGGTGGTCGGACCGCTCATTCGTGGTTTAAGATACCAATTGATATGCATGACAGATCCATGTGTAGTATCCGACGGGGTACTGATTTGGCTGAACTGATTAAGCAAACTTCTTTGGTTTTATGGGACGAGGCTCCTATGTCTCATAGGAGGTGTTTTGAATGTTTAGACAGGACGCTGAGGGATGTGTTGTCTGAAGATGATGTTCGTAATTCTGACTTTCCATTTGGTGGCCTGCCGGTTGTGATGGGTGGTGATTTTCCTCAGGTCCTACCGGTCATACCTGGGGCTTCACTGGCTGAGATAGTGGATGCTTCTCTTAGTTCATCGCCATTATGGTCTCATGTGAAGGTTTTGTCTCTTATTGAGAACATGCGCCTTAGTGCTGAAGGTGTGCCTGATAGTGTGAGGAGGGATTTGGCAACTTTTTCAGATTGGGTGCTTGCTATTGGAGACGGTACATTGCTGGCTGAGCAGCGAGTAGGTGAATCAGAAGCAACCTGGGTGACTATACCTGACAGATTTTTAATCAGAGTAGATGGTGATAGGGTGAATGGTTTGATAGATTGGGTTTATGATAATTTTGTTGCTTGCTATGCTGATCTTGACTACCTTGTTGCACGGGCTATTGTTTGCCCAACTAATGCTGTTGTGGATGCTATTAATGAACTGGTTGCTGCTAGAGTACCTTCTGAGAGTCGAGAGTATTTGAGTGCTGATAGGGTGGCTCCTGGTTCGGAGTAGGTTCCAAATGTGGATGTTTTGTATACAGAGGATATATTAAATGCTATAGTGCAGCCAAATTATCCTGATCATCGTCTGCTGCTTAAGGTTGGTATGCCTGTGATCCTCATGAGAAATCTGAATCAAGGAATGGGTTTATGTAATGGGACAAGGTTGTTGATTACTAGGATGGCCGATTTTGTGCTAGAGGTTACTGTAATGATTGGGTTGGCTATTGGTCAGTCGGTTTGCATCCCAATAATAGTCTTGAATTCGGCCGACCCGAAGTGGCCATTTGTGTTGCAGCGGAGGCAGTTTCCAGTTAGAGTTTGCTACGCGGTCACTATCAACAAGAGTCAGGGCCAGACTTTGGGGAAAGTGGGTATTTATTTACAAAGCCCGGTTTTTACTCATGGGCAATTGTATGTGGCTGTCTCGCGGGTCACTTCACCTGAGGGATTGAAGATTCTTATCGCGGAAGAAGATGGTTCTTGTGGCAGCAAGACTAGAAATATAGTGTATAAGGAAGTGCTTGGTGCCGTCAGCCGGTAGCTTTTGTGTTGTTTTTTCTTTGGTTTTTGTATGGCAGTCTTTTCTGGACTGCCATTTGGGTGGGTGTGTTGTGGTCTCTCTGATTTCTCGCTGTTGTTTGTGTGTTGTATGGTGTTGTTTGCTGTTTGTGTGGATGGATTTGTTGGCATGTACTTGTTTATTTTAGTGTTGTTGTTGTACTGTTTTTTATTTTTATCTGTTATTTTTCAGTGTGCCACTGTTTTTGAGTTTCATGATTTCAGGTGCCTGTATGCATACTGGCTTTTTCTGCGTAATGGTATAGGTCTGTTTCGTTGCTGTTTGGAGTTCCGTTCAGCGGATTTTTTGTGTTTTATGTTCTAATATGCGGGTGGTGTTTGCTTATGGGCTGATTTTTTTGTGCAGATGGCGTACACTTTGCTTCGTGACGTGAACTCGGGATCACGGGATTGGCGTGTGCGTGTAAGGATTGCGCGTTTGTGGGATCATTTGGATGCAAGGAGGGACAATGAGCTTATCCGTTTGCAGTTTGTGATGGTTGACGAGAAGGTGTGACTGGGATTTTCTTTTTTTCATTTATTTGCTTTGGGTGGTGCTGCGTGTTTTTTTAGTGGTTAGGTCGTAATGTGGTTTTTGTTCTGTTGATGACTAGCCTTTTATGTTGCAGGGGTGTGCTATGCAGGGTTCTGTGGGTAAGAATAATGTCGAGAGGTTTAGGGAAAAGCTGGTGGAGGGACGTGCCTATTACATACATTACTTTGATGTTAAACATGCGAGGGATGCTTTTCGTGCTGTTGATCATTCTTTCGAAGTTTTGTTGACCAAGTGGACCGAAATAGCAGAGATCACTCCTGTTCCCGAGAGTTTGCTTATAGGCTTAGGTCATTCCAGAGCATACTTGCGAATGTGACCGACAAGACTTATTTGGCAGGTGATGTTTCTATGGTTATGAGCATAACTTTTTTCTATTATTGTACATTCTAAGTGCGAAGATGTTGTTTTGTATTGTTGTTGCAGATGTTGTGGGCATAGTGACCGGTATACGCCGATCGTAACTATTGATGTGAAAGGCAAATCTACTTCTAAACTTATTCTTCGTCTCACGGATACACGGTTAGTTTTTTTTTGCTGTTTTTGTGTTGTTTCTATTTCTTCTTTTTGTTTATGCTTGCTTTTTTCATGCTACAGAGACAGTGCCACTGTTGCTCTGTGGGATAGTAATGCGGAGAGTATCGATTCGGAGCATCTTATAGATGTTAGTTCGAGAGAGCCTGTGATTGCTTTAGTTATGGGATGCACTCACAAGACACAAGAATGTAAGTTGCGTTGTTTTACTTTTTTAGCCGTCTGGTTTTCCATCTTTTATACTGATGCATAGAATTTGTTCTTTCTGTGGTTGCTACAGCTGTGCTTGAGCTTTCTGCAAGCTATGGATCGCAGGTTTGCATTAACATGGACATTCCTGAGATAGTTGCGCTACGTGACAAGTGCTTTTTTTTGGCTGTTTTCTGTCTACTGATGCTATTCTTGACTGTTTGTAGAAATATGTAGCTTTCTTACTCAAGACTTTTTGGATATATATAGTTTTTTCCTTGACATGTTTTTTGGGTGCCTACTGCATGGTCCTTATCTTTTCAACAAGTTTTTTCATGTTCTCTTTTTAAAGCAAATGTTAAGCGCTTTTTTATATGTCATTATTATTGTTCCAGCTTTTTGGCATTTCCTCTTTTGTAGTCTGGTGTATCTTGGCCAAGAACGGATATTTTCTTTGACACCCCATTATAGTTGTCTATTTTAGTAGAAGAATCTTTTTTTGGATTTTCATTATAATTGTCTTATCTTAGTATAGGAACTAGGAAAGGTAACGCGGCGACACACTGCGTCCCGTGAACATTAATTCGTTTGTGTAGACTGTTATTAAATTGCTGGTAGATTTTATGAATTGTGTTTAATATAACAAAAGCAGTAGAGATTCTTAAAATATTGTATGATACAACCTCGGTGCATGTTGTATCCAATAAAATAGATTATTGTCAGCTGCAAAATCTCTGATACAAATAGTGGGGTTCAGCCACGGATGTGCAGCAAAGACACATACACGGTTACCAGTTTTGCTGACTGTCTATGGTGAAATATTCTCTAATTCATGGATGGCGTTTTCATGGATCGTTCATGTTTTTGCCATGGGAATGAAACCCAGTTGGTAGCTTGGTGCGTTCTAGAATGTGCTATCTTGAGTAAGTTCAGAAACAAAGACTCAAATGGAAAAAAACATAAGTTCATATAAGAGTTGGGAAATGGATTAGTCTTTACAAAGGAAAGGGGTATATTCAGCTGAAGAAACTTGTTCTCCGAATAAAAGAACAGTAAGTTTGAAAAATTGCAGCGCATAAGTAAAAAGGGAAATAAATCAATGATTTAATCGATGTTGCACATGATTCTAAGTGTACATATAAAAATAGATACGTAAATGGTTATTGTATTTAATTCACTCCAAATAAGAATGTAGTCATCATAGCATAATTGAGCTTGTTTCAAACAAAATCAGTCATCATAACTTAGAAACATTTTGGAACATCCATATTCTAGATGAAATAATTTTGATCAGTTTTGTGTTGGTGCGCTTAAGATGAATGGGTACAAGGACTGCTATTGCATTGCTCCAGGTTACCTAAAATTGTACTCCAGTCTAGCTAATTCGCAGTCAAGCATATTTTCGAGCATAAGGTAAAAAGGAAGGCTTTCATCTGTTAGATACCAGGGGAAGAAAAAACTAGGCATTCTGTGTACGAAAAAAAGCTAGACCCTTCGTTTCATCAGCCACGTTGTGTGTGTGTCAGTGTCTAACCTGATCATGTACATTGAGCGAGTGAAGGGTGCCTTTGGCTGAGAACCAACGGATTTGACTTGTCTCTGGTCCTTCTGGCCACCCGAGTCATACGCCGACCGAACTTCGACGGCACCCTCTTCTTCCCGTCCTTGATGTTCTTGAGTCATGATCACGTCGAAGCTCGAGTAGAGGGTAGTGTTGCTCTTTCTTATTAAATATAGTTCTTATCTGTTAGAGACCAGGGGAAGTTGTTATTTTATTACCTGATGTAGAAACACAGTTCAGAGGATCTTTGGATGTATGCTGCATCTTATTGGTTGTCTAACGATTTATGTTTGTTTATTATCTATCTTTTGAGTATCCTTATATTCGCATGGTTGCTGCAATTTACAGAGTTGGTGATATTAGTATTTAATAATCTGCAGGTTGGTAGGTGCATTTTATCCAGTTGAGCTCATGATGGAAAGGGGCCGGCGTTTTGAATCAAGTGAAATCAAGGTTGTCACAGTGGCGGAACTGTCGGAGATGAATCCACATGCTGCCATGGTATGGTAGCTGTGTGCTGTTGCTCTCTCGGTTTTGTATATCATGAATATTAATGGTTTTGTTGCAGGGTAAGAGGTTCAGGTGTAAAATTGTGATTGATGGGCTGCAACGTAATCGGGGATGGTGGTATTTGTCCTGTGATGTCTGTAATAGCAAGGCATATGAGGAAGGCTCTGCTTACAGGTGTGGCAATGAGAAGTGCAGCAACAAGAGTGCTGGCCCAAGGTTGGTGGGGATTGTATTGTGCCTGTCTTTCTTGGTTCTTTTGGCGTGTATTGTAAGTGATAAATGGTTGTCGTTTTCCTATTTCTTACTAGGCTTTGTCTACCAGTGGTCGCATCTAGAGATGGGGCTTATGTAGAGATGGTTTTCTTTGGTGATCTGGCTCGTGATTTAGTAGGCAAGCCTGCTGACCTCCTGGTTGCTGAGAATTGTGGTCTTATCTCTACTATTCCTAAAGAGATAGTTGCTCTAACGGGAAGCCATTATGCTGTCGATGTTTCTGTGTCTCGGTATAGTTTCCGTGTTGAGGACATCACTTTCCAGGTTATCAGGTTTTATCCTGAGGGCAACTCCGTTTTTGTTGGGCTTACTGGTTCGTCGTTGCCCGACGTAGCAAGTGTAGAAGTTGCCAGGACGGTGCCTTTCTCTACTCGGAGTTCTGCTATTCAGGAGACTGTGTCTGGTATGTGGTTTTATTTGCTTATTTAATTATTGCAGATTTTATTTTCTTCCTTTTGTGATTTGTTTCGTTCTTGGCTATCTAGGGTCTACAAGCACTGGACTGCAAACAACGTCTGACAGGGTTTTGCACACCCCGCCTCCAGTTGTTCTGGTCTGCATATGGATTTTAGATGTTATGGTGCGATTATATATCAGTTTTTATTATTGATTGTAGTTTTTTAGTTTCAGGAAACTCAAAACGAGAGGTCATCAGTTGACGTCGAGCAAAACGATGACTTGGGGGATGCTGATTCAGAAGAAAACATGGGAACTATTTTGGAGAAAAGGTATGGTCTTGCTTTCTTTTGTATGCTTTTTAGAATTTTCTTGATTGATGGTTATTGTTTTTTACTCATTTTTTTCGTAGGGAAATCTCTGCTAAGAGGCCACTTTTTCTGGAAGGTAGTTCAAAGTCCATGAAGAAGGTATAGCGATTTATAATTTTTGTTTTTTGGTCTCGGTGCTCATGATGTCCCAGCCAGATGTTAACTAACTTTGTGGCCACCTTGTTTATTCAGAACGCGCGTAAGACCAAGTAGTTTGGGGTTTGCAGTGATGTTTGGTGGCACAAGGGCGTCAGCTGCATCTTCTGAATAAAATATGCCTTCGTTCTGTTTGTGGGGGCCTGTATGTTGTTACTCTGACTGAGACTCGTGTGTTCCTTGGGTACTATGTACTGACTCTTAGTGTGTTCTTTAGCTTCATGTTACTGCAAGACAAATCTCCTGGATTATGTAATGTCTATGGATCGTTGTTGTGTGTGATGCATCTTATGGTACGTTGCTTTTACTGGAAGGCTTGTTCTGTTCTGATTGTCCTTGCTGCTGTGTTGTTTCAGTGTAAAATTCAGCGTCTGTTTTTTATCTCATAAATCGTGAGAGACGTCTACCTAACTTGTGGTTGCTGAAAACGTTCCTTTATCTCTTTATAGATTTTTCTCTGTCTACCAAACACTTCGTTTTTATCTAATAACTTTACTTTATTTACTCAGGAGGGTACTGTCAAGGGCGGGCCACGTGTTAGTTTTTTGGGTGGGCTCCACTTTGTGGGACAGCCCTGGGCGGACCATCCCGTGTACGACGCCCGGGCGATAGCTGTCGGCGCTTTCTCGTGGTTTTCGAGGGACGCCTCCTATATTTAGGCCGCATCAAAGGGGCAAGGCCGGTGTTGGGCAGCAGACCTTTCTAGCGGGCGGACAGAGCCATGGATACGCTTGATGAGATCGTGTTGGAGCCTAGACAGGTGCCTCTCTTTTTTCCCAACTATGCTATTTTTCTTCTTGCGTATATGCCTGAGCAGGTTCTATGTATTTTTGCCGCAGGTCCCTCAACCACCTATGCCGCCTGTAGCTTTCCGTAGAGCAGGTGATTCACGCCGCCCGGTGCTCACAATGCCACCATTGGTTGTCGGTGCGCCGTATTTCGGCGATATGCCGGTGAGAATACGCTAGATTTTGTTTCTATTTATTTTATATTATTTGGCATGTTGATCGTGGCTTCCGAGAGATAGGCAAAGTATTTTTTTGCCTGCTTGGGTTCTGGAAGTAACGAATATTTTTCTCATGTTCTTGGTTCTCCGCTCCCCTGATCACTATTTCTAGATCTAGAGTCTTTTTTATTCCCGGATCTACTGTGCTTTCATTTGTCCTATTTGCTATTGAACGGGTTTAGAGGTGTAGATGTTGATGTGTAGATAGCCTTTTGAAAAAAATGTATGTGCTTATAGATTTTTAGGTAGGTTTGACGTTATGCTTCATACATATATATGCATTATTACTTGCTGAGATCATGATGTATGCATATCATTGATCACATAGGGTGAAGTGTTAATTTGGTATGTTGTATTTGACTACTAATTTGGTATGTTGTATTTGAAATCAAATGATTATTCAGAGTTCTAGGAGTACTGTTCATAGCCCTAATTCTGAATATGTTTCTCTCTGTGTTCTCTTTTTTGCCTATAATTTTCTATTTGAGTTCTAGGTACAGGTTTATGTTGTTCGTCAATTTACGAGAGGTTATATTTTATTATAATCGGTTTGTGAGGTGATTCTTGCTGCTGATGTTCTCTGTTTTGTGTATTTCATGTTTCAACAGATATGGAAATTTTTTCTTTAGTTATAATGTTCTACTCCTGATAAAAGATGTTTGTGATTTTTTATGCAGGCGATACGACTGTCTCGGATGACCATGGCTCGTGACATGATTGCACAGCTTGACCTCACTATTTATACAGAAGGCATAGATGGTCAGGACTCGGGAAAAATTGTAGCTTGGGTTAGATATGATCTGCCTGCCAAAGAAAAGCCGTTTGTATTTAAGTTAAGGAAAACATATGGAGAGCCCCGCTGCTCAGAGACAGACTCTTGGGAGAGCCTTGGAAAAAAGTTGATCCAGGAGATTATGTTAGAGACGGGATATAATGTGGATGATGTTAATTATCGTTTCTGCAATCTGGCCTATGGCCAATTTGCAGAATTGCATCGTATCGCTGGTGGAGCGACCTTTATGGCACATTGTGCCAGGGCGACGGAACCTGAGACTGCTGAGTCGTTGGAGGAGGTGATGACCAAGCTTTCGCGTATTTTCGTTGAGTATGATGATGTTCTCCCCTTTTCAAGGGTTAGAGAAGCAGATCCCGGTGATATGATGACTGGACGGCTTGACGAGCTCGCCAAAGAGCTGCTGAGACTGTCATCAACTCATGTGTCCAGTTTGGATGACATCGATTAAGCGGTAAAGAAAGTGATTAGCATTTGTTTATTTTTTGTTGAGTTCTTTATGAAAGCACTAGGCAAGCTTTATTTGACTGCATTTAACTTTTGTTTTCAGGTGTGCTGGTACTGGCTGTTGCAGCATAGTCCATATGTGTGTGCATATTGGACATGGATCATCCTATGCTATGTAGGTGTTTAAAGTAGTCGTGTCTGTCGACCGTTTGTAGCTGGGTGACTGACAGACAGTGGTGTGTTTTTGGATGCAAGGATGGTTGGTGTGCCTCTTCAGATTGTTGTTCTAGGTTGTTTGTCTCATGTGTTGTCTAGCCTTTCTGCTTGAAAGGTTTGTCATGTGTTGTTGTGTTATCTTTAGTACCTATAGTAGGTGCCTTTGTGCAGCCTCTTATGTAATATTTTCGTCAGAAGATGCTTGTGGTTTGTTTAGTTTGTATGTAAATTATGGGTTCATCTGTCTTACTGTTAGAGTGACACATTGTGATGCTGTTGCTGCTCCTTTAAGAGTCTCTGTAATTCTCTAACCTTCTGCTTACCTGTGACAGTCAATGTGGGCAGCATTTGGTGGTTTCGACAAGTGTTTTTTTGGGCGCTGGTATTTTGTGGATGTGCATCCTGTTAGCGGTATAAAATCTAATATAACAAGGTTCCCAGAAGGTTGCCACTTGGTACATTGGTTGATGAAGGTATATAGTATATGATGAACGGCTGCGAGTCTTCTGTTCATAAAAATATGATGACTGAATTGCAACTGAATATGATGACTGAATTGCAACTGAATATATCCATTTTGTCAGGTAATTATCAAACATTTTATTTGCTGAGCTGTAGTCAGGATATTATTCGTAAATATGTTTCAAGAATTAGCTGATATGTGCAAAATGGTACTAGAATGTTGGACTAGGCGTCGTGCAAGCCATGCTATAGGCTGGTTTAGAATGCAACATCATTAAAGTACAATTACATTAGAGATGGTTTGGAAAGCCAACAGCATCACATTGCATGCTTATTGTTTGAAAATATTGTTATTTAGGTCCAACTACGAACGGTGCAGCTTTTACAAAACTAAGGTAGGCTACACTCAGATCCGACGCTGTTGTTATACAGCTAAATAGTACACTAATATTTCTCTACCATTTTCTCAAACTGTCCGATTTCGTCAAGAAGTATAGTCTCAAGAATCTCATCAGGACGGTCAATAGCACGAGAGGTCAGCAAGTTACTTGTGTGATCGACTGCTTCTAGCGTATGACGCCATCCTTTCGCAACAGCTTTCAGTTTCGACTTGAGCATCTGGATTTCTTCTTTTGCGCGGCGCCAACCCATGCAGGTGTTACAACCAGCAGCATTAAAGCGACGCTTATCTAGCCAATTGAGATCTTTTGTCTCAAATCCATAATTTTTTTCTAGACGGCAGATCATGGACTCTGCTGCCATTTCTTCTGCTTCATCTGTTGTTAGATATTTCTGAAGCTGGAGCTGACCTCCTTTTTCAGCTTCACTGGAATCTGTTGGTCAGGGACGAACACAAGGAATTCGCTGTAGAAACCGCCGTATCTGAACCAAGTGTCAAACACAGGGGTAAATGCAGGCATCCCTTTCACGACTTCCTCCGGCATAACCTTGTAAGAAATTCTCACAGTACGTACATCAGCTGCGAGAAAAGAGAAGGCATTATATGAATAAGAAAACTGAAGAAAGGTCGAATCAGACGCATAAGGAAACACCCTAAGGGTTGCGCCATTGAGACGGGAGGACAAGATCAGAAAAACACTTACAGATAGGAGGAAAGCGAGGAAAGGGCATGACATCCAGACGTGTAGCATCTTCCACCACTTTAGAATTCCACGCTTGCATGTAATCATCGAAATTCAATGGCATCTCAGTTTCTATCATCTGATCGGTGTATGGTACGAGAGCTTTTTTTGGTGAAGAGAGATATAGGCTACAGTAGAGATAATGAATGGCAGCCACAGGTTGTAGCCATGCGTAGGGGTGGGTTACAGCATGCACGCGCTCATGTGTCCGCACCTGGCACACACGTGTCCACGAGTACCAGCGCGGCAGCGCCTAGATGGTACGCGTAAAACGGAGGATCTTCTAAAATCGTTTGGTTCTTTATCTATTATTCAAAAAAATTATACTAATAAAACTCTCCTAAATTAGATCGATTGGTGTGAAGGAAGCTACAAAAAATACTAACGAAACTCTACTAAATTAGATCGATCGGTGCGAAGGAAGCTAGAAAAAAATTAAACTATTTCAGGAGAGCAGTGATATGTGGACGGAAAAGGGCCTGCTATAAAAAAAATCCCTCCGTCCATAATTAGATGTCTTAGATTTGTCAAAATTTAGATAAATCTAAACATTATTTAGTATATAGATTTATCTAAATTTTGACAAACCTAAGACATCTATTTTAGGACGGAGGGAGTAGAATATTTTTATGGAAAAAGTTTAGCATCGTGCATTTAGGTGGACACCCTACCGTGTCTCCCATTTTCCTTGCTTAATAGCATGGACTCAGTGACTTTAATGGATCCTCCTACTTTGGGTACCTGTAATCGATTTTTTTTATCCCAGTCTATATTCATGAATGATAGACCCTCTTCTAAGTATAATGTTTAGAAAAAAGTAGTACAATGTTTTAAAAGAAGACTATTTAACAGATGGAAACAATTCAACAGAATTGAATAGACAAACCCGTGGCAGGCATAAAAGAAGGTTTAGCAATAGACCCGATCTCATAGGATTTGTTTCCCCTATAATCGTCGTTCTTTTGCCTTAAGGGGCTCTTTCTCATTTAATAAATGTCTGAAACTTTGGATTAAAAGTTGGTGGAATACCAAGCAAATCCAAACTCTGTTAACTGATATTCAAGAGAAAGGATCATAGAAAATATTAGAAAATTAGAACAACTTCCTCTCTTGGACCAGATGCTAAAAGAGAATAGTCGGGCGGCAAGATCTTGGTCTGTCAACATGTGTTGTTCTCGATCTTGCACACCTAGAATCTTTGAGTACCCATGGCCGTGGAAGGAGGCTCTTATGGCTCAGGTCTAAGTCCCCTTGGAAAGAAGTTCTTGCTAGGTTCTTCCTTGGAGGCGGTAGATATAAACCTTGGAGTACGTCGTCTCTAGAGCATGACGGACGGGAGATGGAGAGAGTTTTGGTCTTTCTTCCTTGATTCTATAGACTGAAAGTGGCAAAACTAAGATCCAAGCGGAACCAGGAATTTTCTTGGCTGATATGCCCCAAAGATATCAGTCCTGTCGTTCGTGGCGGCCTTCATGCAGCGTCCTACTGTTTAGAAGTCTTAGGCTGAGTGGAGATTACCTCTCTCCCCGTTGAATCCAACTGTCTTTCACTCAGCTCTCTCCTAGATTCGGCATAACAAGCCCCTCCCCTTCCCTTCTCTGATGGTTGTCCGCATTGTGACGTGCTTAGGGACCCATCTCCTTGTACAGAGATAGTTTTAGGGTCTCGGTTGTTACTGATGTTTCAGTTGATGTTGGTCTTCAGATTGATGCCGTTTATAAGGATGCTAGCGGCGTGTTTCTTGCGATCATCGAAAGACCCTCTCACCATTCTTTCCCTAAAAACTCGTAGTCAGGCGGCTAGATCGTGGTCTGTCGCCAGATGGTGATCTCAATCTTGGCCACCTGAAATTTCTGAGTACCCATGGCGATGGAAGGATGCTTTTATGGCCCAGGCTCTTTGGGAACAAGTTCTTGCTAGGTTCTTCTTTGGAGGCGGTAGATGCAAACCTTGGAGTACGTCGTCTCTAGAGCATGAGGGACGGGAGATGGAAAGTGGTTTTTTCTTTCTTCCTCTAATCTATAGACTGGAAGTGGCAAAGCTAAGATCTGAGTGGAATCGGGGATTTTCTTGGCTGATATGCACCAAAAGTGTTAGTCCTCGTGTTTATGTCGGGCTTCATGCAGCATCCTACTGTTTTCAAGCTCTCTTTGACACAGTTCTTCCCTAGATCCTCCCTAGCAGGCCCCTCCACCTACCTTCTCCAATGATTCATGTCATTATGATGTTGTCAGGTACCCATAACCTTATATAGAGATAGTTTTAGGGTGTCGGCTGTTGTCGATGCTTATCTTGATGTTAGTCTTTACATCGCGGCATGCTGTTTGCGTCGGTCGAAAGACCCTCTCACCACTCTTTCTCTCAAAAAACTCATGGTCACGCCGCCATGGTCTGTTGTTAGGTGTTAACCTCGATTTTGGCCAACTGGAGTCTCTAAGTAACCATGGCGGTGGAAAGAGCCTTTTATGGCTCCGATCTCATAGGATTTATTTCCCCTATAGTCGTCGTTCTTTTGTCTTGGGTTTTTTTTTCCCATTTAATAATTGTCGGAAAAATTGGATTAAAATTTGGTGGAATACCAGGCAAACCAAAACTCCGTTAACTGATATTCAAGATTTTTTCCCCAGAAAATTAGAACAACTTTATCTCTTGGACGAGATGCTAAAAGAGAATAGTCAGGCGGCAAGATCTTGGTCTGTCAGCATGTGTTGTTCTCGATCTTGCGCACCTAGAAACTTCGAGTACCCATGGCCGTGGAAGGAGGCTCTTATGGCTCAGGTCTGAGGCCCCTTGGAAAGAAGTTCTTGCTAGGTTCTTCCTTTGAGGAGGTAGATGCAAACCTTGGAGTACGACGTCTCTAGAGCATGACAAACGGGAGATGGAGAGCATTTTTTTCTTCCTTGACTTTGTCAACCGAAAGCGGCAAAGCTAAGATCCAAGTAGAACCAGGGATTTTCTTGGCTGATATGCCTCAAAGGTATCACCCATCGTTCGTGGCGGCCGTCACACAACGTCCTACTGCTTAGAAGCCCTAGGCTAAGTGGAGATTACCTCTCTCCCCGCTGAATCCAACTGTCTTTCACCCATCTCTCCCCTGGATCCAGCATAACATGCCCTTCCCCCTCCCTTCTCTGATGGTTGTCGGCATTATGACGTGCTCAGGGACTCATCTCCTTGTACAGAGATAATTTTAGGGTCTCGGCTGTTACCGATGTTTCACTTGATGTTGGTCTTCGGCTTGATGCCGTTTATAAGGATGCTAGCGGCGTGTTGCATGCGATCATCAGAAGACCCTCTCACTACTCTTTCCCTAAAAAACTCGTAGTCAGGCGGCTAGATCCTGGTCTGTCGCCAGATGGTGATCTCAATCTTGGCCAACTGAAATCTTTGAGTACCCATGGCGGTGGAAAGATGCTTTTATGGCTCAAATCTGAGGTCCCTTAGGAAGAAGTTCTTGCTAGGTTCTTCCTTGGAAGCGGTAGATGCAAACCTTGGAGTACATCATCTCTAGAGCATGAGGGACGGGAGATGGAAAGTGGTTTTGTCTTTCTTCCTCGACTATATATACTAAAAGTGGCAAAGCTGAGTGGAATCAGGGATTTTCTCGACTGATATGCCCAAAAAGTATAAATCCCGGTGTTTATGTCGGGCTTCATGCAGCATCTTATTGTTTTCAAGCCTTAGGCCGAGTAGAGGTTTTCTCTCTCCTATATTGAAGCCAACTCTCTTTGACCCTATTCTTCCCCGGATCCGCCCTAGCAGGCCCCTCCACCTAACTTCTCTCATGGTTCCCGTCATTATGATGTTGTCAGGTACGCATAACCTTATACAGAGATACTTTTAGGGTGTCGGCTGTTGTCGATGTTTGTCTTGATGTTAGTCTTTACCTTGATGTTGTTCGTGAGGATATTAATGGTTCTTACAGGCGGCAAGCATTGTTGAGGTTTATGGTGCTCACGGCAGGCTATTTGCGACGGTCGAAAGACCCTCTCACCACTCTTTCCCTTAAAAAACTCATGGTCAGGCTGCCAAATATTGGTCTGTCGTTAGGTGTTAACCTCGATTTTGGCCAACTCGAGTCTCTGAGTAACCATGGTGGTGGAAGGAGGCTTTTATGGCTTAGATATGAGGCCCCTTGGGTAGAAGTTCTTGGTGGGTATTTCCTCGAAGGCAGTGGATGTTGGAGATATGCCCTAGAGGCAATAATAAATATAGTTATTATTATATCTTTGTGTTTATGATAAATGTTTACATTCATGCTATAATAGTATTAACAAGGAAACATTAAAACTTGTGTGATTTGTAAACTAAATTAGAGTCCCTAGTAAAGCCTCTTTATAATACTAGCTTGTTGGTTAATAAATGATTGTGGTTTCCCTATCATGAACATTGAGATGTTATTAACAACAAGATCATATCGTTAGGAGAATGATATGATGGACATACTCCTATAGATAAGCGTAGCATAAAGATCAAGTCATTTTATTCAATTTCTATATGCTTTCTGATACATAGTAACCTAATTCCTTCGACCATGAGATCATGCATATCACCATCACCAGAAGGATGCTTTGATGACATCAAACACCACACCGTAACTGGGTGGCTATAAAGGTGGCATTGAGTTTTCGGAAAGTATTGGTTGAGACACATGGATCAAGAATGGGATTTGTCCATCCAAATGACGGATAGATATACTCTAGGCCCTCTCAGTGAAATGTCATCCAATTGGCTTGCAAGCATGTGACTGGCTCACAAGGTATCACATATCACGGGAACGAGAAAAGAGTACTTATCAGTAGCGAGGTTGAACTAGGTATGCAGAGATACCGACGATCATAACCTCGGATAAGTAAACTATCGTGTGACAAAGGGAAATTGGTATCGTATGTAAGTGGTTCATTCGATCGCAAAGTAATCGTAGAAATATGTGGGAGCCATATGAATTTCTAGATTCCTCTATTGGTTATTGTTCGGAGAAGTGTCTCGATCATGTCCGCATAATTCACGAACCGTAGGGAGACACACTTAAGGATTCGATGTTGTTGAGTAGTTATGGAATGATGAGTAAGAGACCGAATGTTGTTCGGAGTCTCGGATGGGATCCGGGATATCATGAGGAGATCCGGAATGGTCCGGAGAATAAGATTCATATAAGGAAAGTCCTATTTCGAGGTTGGAGAATGGTTCCGGTGTTTTCATCGGGAATGTTCTAGAAGGTTCTGGAATGTCCGGCACTCCGGAGGAGAAGGGTACATGAATGTGTCATAACAAGTTGGAATGGTTGCATCATGTACTAGGTGTCATCGCTGAACAAAATAAAGGGATAAATCAAATCCTAGTTTGAAAAGTCAAACACCAATTTGAAAAGTCAAACGGCTATTTTGTTTGGTGGAGGGAGAGTAGGAAACCTACTTGGGAAGGAAGTCCCTCTCCCTCCACCGCCGGCCTTGGAAGCCGAGTTGGGAAGGGACTCCCCTCCCCTTGGCCGGCCCCCTCCACCTATATAAGGAGGGGCAGGGCTGCCCCTCCAAGCACACAACTTGCACCCTGCAAACCCTAGCCCCAAGCCGCTGGCGCCGCCACCTCCTGCTGCCGCCGTCGCCTAGGGCAAAACCCTACCTGCCGAGTTGGGGCATCCCCTTTCCCTAGCCGCCGTCCTAGTCTCTCCTCCTTGGTGCGTCTAAACCCTAGATCATCGAGGCTCTCTAATAGTCCACCATACTCGCTCCGGCTTAAGGCGAAGCCCTGCGAGATCTCCCCTCTACTTCCGGTACCACGCCGTTGTGCTGCCGGAATCGTGAGGAGAGTGCTACAACCTCCGCTGCCTGCTGGAACAAGGGAGAGGAAGGTCTTTGTCGAGTACCGAACGTGTGACCGACTGCGGAAGCGCTGCCGGAACGCAGCGCCGGAAGGATCATCTACACGATCTTGAGATCGACAAGAGTACGACTACATCACCCACGAGAATCCGCTCTCGTTAAACACTTTGGAATCTTCGAGGGTGAGTTATTCTATCGACTCGTTGCTACAATCTAGTAGATAGATCTTGGCTTGTTTGTTTGTATGCGGTAGAAATTTTTTGTTTTCCATGCTACGAACCCCTACAGTGGATGCAAAAGTTGAGGGAGCATGCGAGGGACGTGAGATGGAGAGAAGTTTTGCCTTTCTTCCTTTACTCCATAGATCAAAACATGCTAAGCTAAGATTTGAGCGGAATTGGGGATTTTCTAGACTGGTGTGCCCCAAAGGTGTCAATCTTGTTCATGGCAGGCTTCATACGGATCATAGGGCAAATAATCTGCAAGGATGCCTTCTTCGAGTTTAGGCTTGTGTTTGGTATCGATCTGTTCTCCTATCGGTGCCGAGTGGCGTTGTGGTGATTCGGAAATTGCAAAATCTTGGTTTGATCAGGTTGCTGACTTTGAATTTGAATAATAGCACGCCCCTTGATTTTCATAAAATGGGTGGTTTCGTTATCGATCCATTAATCAAATCAATTAGGTCGTAAGGTCAAATCAAGAATTTTATTATATCCCTTTCTTCTACGTTCTATTTTATATGATATTTCATTGGAATAAACCATAGGGATAAGGTCCAAAATAAAATGAATAAAACAATTAGCGGCAATATAAATATTGCTAAGATATCTGGATTGTCTTATTAGTAATTCTAATGAGTTATCTTCGAATTTAGGAAATTAAAAACCCTATATTATGCTCAAGGAAATAGATGTATATAGAAGCTTATACCTTAAAAATATACATTTGTTGTGTGCAGAGAACTCCAGAAGCTTAAGTGTAATTTTATTTTATTTTGGGGTCTGTGTGCAAAGCTACGAAAATGCGTGTTCTCTGGATCGTTTTGGAGAGTTTATATTTCACAAAGTATGCAGAAAATTTCTCTCAAAAAAATGTCGATTATGCAAAGAGGAAGATATATGTTTAACACATAGTTGAACGCGATGCTTATACAAAGGGCATATATATGATTAGGGAATAGGAAAAGGCAACATGCTACACAACGGTTCAACACCGCACGCCCATCAGGTAGTACGTCAGTCGCAAAATTGGCTAAACCGTTTGCCTGACTATGCTAACAAGACTACATACTACTGCAGAAGGCACATAACTAACAACATCTGCCTAGACTGGTTTATACTACTGCAAAAGACACAGAACTAACAACATCTGGCTACACAGATAAGCAACCCATCTCTTGCCGTGGTTGGGTGTTCTCTGGCCGCCGCACCACATACGTCTACGGACGGGCGGCGCTGACGATGTCCAGGGCACGAATGAGATCGGCGACCCAGCCGTTCAAGACACGGTCAGCAGCCTGGGATGACAGAATCTCCTCGTAGGCCTGACGGACATACCGCAAGTCCGTCAGCAGCCTGCGCTGACCACGCCAGAGCAGCTGGACCTCCTCAGAGGCAGCATCCCGCTCAGCTCACGCAGGGCCCTGCGCATGGCGGCCATCTGCCGGCGAGCTCTCCCAGTCCACGAGTAATGCAGGTCGTTCACAATGACGCGCCGCTGCCTCGCAAGGTCCTGAAGCAGACGTGTCGCAGCAGCTTCGACGGCGGCGTCAGAGTCGGCACTGAAGTGGCCGGTGGCGCGCAGAATATCCACACAACCTACATGGCAGCTCAACGGGAGTGTGCTCTGGACAGTGCCGACGAAGCCGCCATTCAGCTGGTTGACCTGGTACACATGCGCGCTGGCACCCATGGTCGCGACTGTTTCGGCAAGTATCACACGACGTGAGATTCGTATGACACGCCGCTGACCTGCAATATAGAACAAACAATGAGAAAAACGGTCTTGGAAGTTGCGCTGGGCTGCCAGACTGAAAAAACAAACATGCATCGGCATTGCTCTACCGTTTGGTGGCACAACGTTGCCGGAAGGTTCCGTCGAGAGGCTGATGCCTTTGCGCCTTCTTCCTTCACCCTCTTCAGTTTACTACCAGCGGTACGAGTAAGAGAAGGTATATCGAGAGCAAGACCAGGTTGACAAATAAGAAGGCCCTTATATACATCCATCATGTTGTGGTCGGTCGACAGGTGGCCGCATTCACGCCACCAAACACACATGCATGTTGACGCAGCCAAGACAGGTGGCCACGTATCGGCCGCTTGCTTGCTTACTGTGTATGCAGCGGAGATATCTGCGGACTAACAAACGCAGGAACACGTGTAAGCGGAGCGGAGATATCTGCGGACTCATAAACAAGTGTAAGCGGACGCATGTCGGGGCTTGGTTCTTTTGCATGCGCCAGCTCACATGCTCCAGCTGGTTTGCATATTTATCTATGTTGTTCTTCTTCTACCTTATTTCCATTGACAGTCACGGGAGTTCGCTACACTGCTTCAGTAGTAATGGCAACACAGAACGAAGAACAGAGTGGTTCTCGCACAGGAGTTCTGCCTAAGGTGGAGTGGAGGGTAATTTCTAACGCACGTGTATCTGCCTTTTTTTTCTCTTGCAGCTAAGAGGTCCTAACAATCTCACAACTTGCAGGTGAAGGGCACGAAGAAGCCGTCGGCCGCTGCTGCATCGATGGTCTTGCCAAAAGAAGAATGTGCGGATCACAAGCGCCTGCCACAGGATACAAGCAGCACGACCCAAGCGCCTCCTCCGCACGTATAGCGGCCGTACGAATTGAAGCCGGTAAATCTACAGCTACGTACCACCATGGCAGGAGATAACAGACGGGTCGTCATTCCAGGGGTAAGCAAAACAAGAACATTTCCGTCCGCCAGCAAATCTTCGCTCTGTTTTTTGTTTCACATTCAGCTTGCTACCGTGTTTCTTCCGCAAAAACGTATATTTTTGTATAGCTAATTTAGCCACGTACATGCATGACCTAAAGATGGTATCATATCGCTCATAGAACTGTAAATGATCATTCCCCCAATTCAATAATAATCCTACAAGTAGTATAGCTTTTACGGTAGAAACAAAACAGTTTGTTCAGGTAATTTTTAAGATTCAATTTATTTTTATGATATGAGAACATCGAGGTAAATATAGCCCACGTAATTAAAATCATGGATGTTTATAATAATTTGATCATTTTGTCTTTTAGATTCAATACTTTGTCTTCATCACTTAGTCTTTTTGATTCAGTAGTCGTGTAACGTTACTACGAAATTGTATTCCTTTACCAGCTATTTTGTATCAGTTTGTTTCAGCCTTGTGTAAACATACAGGCTCATCTAGGATTTGTAGAAAAAAAGTTTTACATAAAGAATCACTGATTCTATTCTTCAATCTTATTCGAAACATTTTGAAATAACCGACGAATATTTCTCAAAAATAATAACTATGCCTTTCACATGTTTATTTTAATTACTCATGGATATTTTTCTTCCATCAGATTTAAAACTACTAGCAATACTCAGATGCCAAACCTAGGTATGCTAGGAGAAGTGGATCAGGAGTATAAGGCTACAACAGGGAAACTATGCAGCAGATAGGTAACCCTAATTACTAGCAAAAGACCACATTGGAATCGTGTGCATCATAGCAAGAAAGTAATATACTTTGTAAAAGTAGGTTCAGAATGAGAGGCTACGCTTGCCTTGTTTGTCAGTAGACAGCAACTTCGGGTTCGGATCCTATCGCGAAGAACCAAATACTGGAAAGGAAGAACAACATTCAATACATGGCATGTGCAACGCTCAATCAATATGGATGATATGACAGGTTAACTTGCGTTGAAATGAAACCCGAAGACATGCTTGACAACTTGAACGGGGTTCCGAGGGTTGAAAACCATAACTCGGGGAAACTCCGGATTCACCTGTGAGGGGTTACTATGTTCTTCTAATTAAACTTGTCATGTAAGTTGCTTAACAATGCATGATTATAGCTCTATTGGATTGCTCTCATTTTTCTGAACATTTTGATATATTATTTGTATTTTTCTGATTTAAAATGAATTAGTTATGAATTTCTCAAATTTTAATTCATTTTAAATTATTTTTGGAATATTTAAATTATTTTCCAACTTGGGCCCACATGTCAGACTTTTATTAATTTTAGAAATGATTTACAAAAATGTTAAAACCCTGACAGATAGGACCCACCTGTCAGCATTTTATCTACTAGACGATACCCCGCGCGTTGCCGCGGGATCCTATGGCAAAACAATGAGGATATCAAAATTCAGAAAAACTTAATCTTAATAAAAATGTGTATAATCGCACAATATCCACCTAGCCTTGCACAATATAGCTGCACCCAAAAATATATACATGCAATTAGATGGTCCTCTATAGTTAATACATGGAAGATACATCGTAACATATGTAGGTAGAATATACTGCCTACTCTTTCTTAAATAATCTTAATGGACAAATATTGTGAAAATTAAAATTTCTCTTCTTATCGGGTAGATGTAAAACACCTTCTAAATATAATGAAAAATAATGTACAAATATAATGCTGGTTGCAAGCAACAATTTAAATAATGTACCGGCAAACTACTATCTGAATAATGAACCGGCAAACTACAAATATAGTGGTAATCCACAATGTTTAAAATGTTGATCATCATATACATAAATTCTGAAAAACCTGAAAGTTTGTTTTTTGGTGAAGTAGGCAAGTGAGACAAAACAGGAGAGGAAGAACAAAAAAAGGTCAACCCGTAAAACTGATATATGTAAGTGAAGATCGGCACTGCACATGTTTTATATCTATTCATTTCATGGTCGATCTGGTCCTCATTACTCACCAGCAAGGCACGTACGTCTCAACAGGCATAGATATATAGGAAGAACAACTCTAGTTATTGATATACACTCCTGAGAAAATGTGTAGGGCTGATGTGCAAGAGGAAATGACAACTTCTTGTCAGAAACCATGAAAAAATGAATTACAACAAAGTAGAACATTGGGCATGTAGGTAGATGCCCATGAAGTGAATTATCTTCTCTTGGACATTGTTGATCATCGTCACTCTTCTCGAATATGTTGTAAGACCACAACCATATGCAGACTAAATATTATAAACCCAACGCACATGAAACAATCATCTGAACAATACTTTGAACCTCTCAATAACTCGATGTCCCACATCCCCACTTCCGTGGTTATCCTGCCAGTCACCACCGAAAACAGCCAGACGGCAACCAATAAAAAAGGTTAAGATAGGATAACCACCATCAGCAAATGCATTCACCACACGATCCAGAGTAGCAGAATTTTCATGCAGCTGACAACACAGGGAAAGAGGAAGAAGCGTCAGGTGGGAGAATGGAGATGGAGATGAGGTATTGAGGAGGTATTAGTATAGCCCAAGAAGAAGAGAGGCACTCAATACGTTGAAATTTCAGTTACAGAATTGATTTGAGGATTAATGAAAAGAAAAGGGTACCGATGCAGGCCACCCAGCTTTTTAGGAAGAGGAATAGATTATACGGAGAGTAATAAACGGAGAAGAGGAAGCATGAACACACATCTTAATTGGCTGCATGCATGGTGTTCGTAACGGACTGCATTTGAGTCTGTTGATGCAATTTTGCCTAGACAAATAAAACAACAAATTAGTGAGCGGAACGGAATGAAACTAACAAACGGAGCAGAATAAAAGGAGGTGACGTGGGCTCACCACAGCTCAGATAATTCATGTAGTGGGGGACTACTATTTAGATATAGAAGATGTATTGCTTCATACATGCTTTTTGTTTACATTCCTGACTGGGCGTTCCTTATAATATAATATGTAGAGTAACATAATTTTTTTTAGGCCCGCCAATCTGTGCATATCTCTAAGCAGAACATCTTGCAGCAGACTTGCACGGCACTGCAGTTGCCTGTGTACAACATCTACACAGTTGCTGAAAACTATGGCGAGATACGTGCCTGCATAGAGTTGCCGTCCTCGCAAAAAACATTTTTGGGTATCCAGAACCAAAAAAATTCTTCGGCGAGCTTGCACATTCTGAATATGCTGCCGTCGAGAGCGTGTCAGAAGAAGTGCTACGCTTTCTGATTGATCACCGTGGAGCGGAGATAGTGGACGTCAATCACTCTGAATTGAAACGTACTGTTAAAAACAAAGCAACATCAGAAACATACCAACAGTTATTCAGAGAAGCCCTTGATGCATCTTATGAATACAACAAGGTAAAATCTGCAAACATATTTGGATAAAATATTTCAAAATAAGGCATGTTCAATTAATATTGTGTGTACTAAATATTGATCTATTACCTAACCTAAACTTGTAGGCCTAGTAGAAGGCCGTCATCCAGCAGACTATCTCCACGACTAGAAGCGAGGGAGACACTGCTGAAGCGAATGCCTAGCCTACACTCAACGGGGTTTTCTAGCGCATCGTCGACCCAGGATGATGACACAGGACATTTTGTTTAGCTGCATCTAATGTAGCAATAGACCCTGAAAAGAGTGTGTAATATTTTGATGTGAAATAATAAAAACTTGTTATGTACCCCCTGATGGCGTGTATATATGTATATAAATAACGATGTGGCATTAAAACCCTGTTGTTATTTTTCATTGTATGATAAAAATACTGCAAGGTGCGTACCAACACATCCGCCTATTCCTGTGGTCACGCAATAATTAAATCCAGTTCTACCAGACAGAGATTATACATTGAAAAAAGATCTCATCAAGAGAAGGAAACCTATGCAGGTTCATATCAAAGACGGTACAAAAAAACAAGAAAATACTCAGATTTAAAAAAACTAAACCAATTTCACCTTATTAAAAATAGGAAAAAATATATCAGGATTTCTGGGAAAAGGTGAGATTTATATAACTCTATCATAATATCACACGCTTGTGTGAGCTAGAAAAAAAAAATAAACAAACACATTGCACATGCCTTTTTTAATTCAACCTTAAAAGAGTTCACAAATAAACGTATTTAATTATTGGTCACAATTTAATACAACTCTTTGAATGACGAAAAACGATGACCAAGAGAAGTAAGGTTAGTCAAAAAATATTATTGATACGGATAGACACAATCTTCTCGGAAAAAAATAGATTTGTCTTTCGCAATGTACATTAACAAACTAAATCACCTCATCATTTTACTTCATGACTAAACAGGGTCTAATCAAATGCACACTACCACTCTACAGCTAAAAATCCAGCAAATCTCTAACGAAATTCTTTAGTGCAGCTCATGTTTTATAAATAAATTCTCTGTTTGCTCTGTCAGTCAAAGAGGGTAAGCAAGTTAGTACCATTAACACAACAACCAAACGACTTCAACTTCATACACACAAACAGGGTACGCATAGATAACAACTACAGAAGGACAAGTAGAGCAACGACCGTTCCAATCAGACAAGAACGGTCCACCTACTAGCTCTACTCATTACAGCAAAACACTGCTGTATCTAACAACAAAAACTACAGAACGAAATTTACAAGGAGACACATAATAAGTACGATTCCTAGCAACTGCTATGTTGCCCGGTCTACAGAAAGAACACATCTTTCAAGCCCTAGTTCCCACCGCCTGCGCCAGGCACACATCCAACATCTCGATCCTGTATTGCATGCTCGCTGAAAGATCGAGCAGTGCATCCAGTACACCCGCAAGATCATCAACACCAGTCTCAGGGCCCAGCCTAGCACTGCCCTAAGAACATATCTCATCGCAAACATCACGGATAGAGATCAGGTCACCCATCACGTCGTTCAGTCCCTCCTCCAGCACTGCGGCCTTGGCGACGGCCCGCTGCTTCTCCAGCAAGGCCTGCTGCTTCTCAAGAAGGGCCTGTTCCTTTTCGCCGCGAGCAGCCTAGGAAGACGCACGAGACAGAGCGGCCTGACGCCGCAGCCGATTCGCCCGCTCCCAGTTGGTGTCGTCGACAACAACGCGGCGGTTCCACCTCAGAAGGATGATGAAGCGCTCCGCCGCGGCTTCTTGCGCCTGAGTGGCGCTTCCAGCTGCGTGACCCCTGGCCCGCATGAGGCCACGACGCCTAGGCCCAGCACCTCTAGGAACACGACTCTCCACAGTGCAAACAAACGCACCATCCTCCCAATCCGTGTTGAACCTCGCGTCGGAGGCATTGGCTCTCAGCAACAACTCTCCAAGTATCAGCCGACGGGAGACACGCACAACCCGACGCTCTGCAAAGAATTACATACTAGATCAAAAAAATGTCCCAACGACAAAATAACGCAACACAATACACACAAGATCTGAACACAGAACGACACTTACCATAAGGAGGATTCAGCGGCACCCCACCGGGAGGAATAACAACGACATGACCGCCGCCAACCGCGTCCTCGACCACCACATCGTGCCCAAGAACAGCGCCCTGGCCTCCACCGGACGCAGCGCCCCCGGCAGCCCTATCCGTGGCTACCTGGACAGGAACGCCGCCGTGGACCGCGACCACCGACCCGCTCTCAGCCACCTTCCCTAGCGCTCCACCAGCTAGGCCATTCTCCACAAGAATCTCAGAAGGCCTACCCTGGCCATCCACGGCGCCGCTCCCAGCAATATCTAGCAAGATCTCCGCCTCAGCGGCAGCAGCACGTCCTAACGACTCCATGACACGTACGCAACAGAGGTTGCGCCGCTCACAGTAGAGAAAGGTGGGGAAAGAAGTACACCGGTTCTGATAATACAAGGCAGCCAGACGCTCCCTATATAATGAAACTACCTCCCACGGATGCTTCAAACAACAACGGGACAAACATACATGCGCAAAGCCACGTTGCAGCCATATGTCGACATTATGGCCCACGATCGCCACAAGTACAACACCCGTCCCCTCGCCTCCCGCGCCTGCGCTCGGTCTACGGAGAGGGAAACTAAAAAAACGTTAAAATAGTAATTTGTTAATTTAATTAAAACAATATAATCTACTTAAAGGGATTCAAAAAATATATTTTTTAAAAAACTCATAAACCGCTTAAAAAATTGTTGGGTTTTCTTCAGCATCGATACATTCCTCAAACCTTGCAATTAAAAACAGTGAAAATGCATTAAAAAAATATAAGTCTAGACCAAATGAGACGATATAAAATATAGTCTAAAACCATTTGACCGTCAAATAAACCAACAAAGGGCAACATGCACTTTATAATAATGGAACAGTAATAGAAAGAATCATTTGTAAATAGTCCTAAATTTGGATCGATATCGTATTTTCATTACCAATAAAATAGTATCACTTGAAAAAAAATTCACCATAGGTTTCAAATGAAAGAGATCTTACACCCTTGCCCTAAACATAATTACTAATCCCAGATGATAAACAATAAACTACTAAACCCTAGGCGCTAATAACTTAAAAATCTCATTTTTTATTACGATTGCTCTAGACTGAAAAAATCGACGAGCCCTTCTTGAGGGAGGAAATAATTTCTGGTACAAAATTGGACAACCAACTTATTTGCTTAAATTATTACTCCAAAGAACCACTTTTTTAAAATCCCCTTCTCTTGAGCTTCAGCTTAACCAGAAAGAACTCCTATTTGGCCGATTAAATCGCCTCCATACCTAACAACTCCACTCCCTCAAAAAAGGACCTCTTTGCCTAACTCAAAATACTAGGCCTTTGTCCACAATCGATGCACCCAATGCATGAAGGCAAGGCGATGCAACGACAAGCCAACTGTGAACTACGTGCGACATTACAATATGGCATAAGCATCGGATCCCCAAAAAACAATTATAATAACATTTGAAAAAAGATCGTCCATAAATAGTTCTAATTTTCGCTCACCATTGTACTTTCGTTACCGAAAAAATAGCCCCAAACCATAAACAATAAACTACTAAACCCTAAGCGCTACACCATAAAACCGAACGCACCTTGCGAGAGAAAAAAATCGCCCCACTTTCCCCCTTGGAAGGAGCATAACCCTCTAACCCTCTAAAGACGAAGAGAATGTAATATCTTCAAAATCTCATTTTTTACTACGATTGCTCTAAAATAAAGAAGCGACAAGCCCCTCTTGAGTGAAGAAGCAGTTTTCACGAATAGAATCCGGTGCTACTTTTGGGTACACAGATGTAAAAACAACTTTTTTGCCTAAACTACTGCTTCCAAAAACTCTCCTTTCCTGCAATCCCCCTTCTCTCGAACTTTAATTTGACTACAAAGAACTATTTGGCCCCCTCCCTCGGAGAAGGACCTCATTGACTAAACTTGACTTGAAATACCAGGTCTTTGTCCCTAATCAATGCATTCATCACATGAAAGTAAAATGGTCCTACAACAAGTAGACAATGAACCACGCGCAAGAGGGCAAGGTGGCATAAGCAAGGCAACGCAGGGAAGAGTGTGGGCGTAACAAATTAAAATCGACACGCGTGAGGGGCGGCTGCACGACGAAAAAACTTCCACCAAGCAAATGAAGGGGGCCTAGATAGCAAGAATCCTCAGGGGACGCACAAGAAGCGTCACCACGGTCTAACCGTAGTGAGAGAGACGGCGAGGAGATGATAAGCATCAACACCCGCTCTCACCTCTGTTTACAAAATTATAACAAGTAGCATCTGACTTTACAAATACTAACAAAAGGCGCCAGTATACTAAAAAAACAAAATCTTTGGGAGACCAATAGGAAACCAATTATACAATAGCCAGATCTAGGAGACTGCGGCGGAACAAGTTAAAATCAACGCATCCTGGGGGGGGCGCACAAAAAAAAACTTCCACCAACGAGCAAAGGGAGAGAACCTAGATAGCAAGAATCCTCAGGGCACGTACAATCGTAAGCGCTTGTGTAGATGCTTAGAGAGGGGGAAAAAGGAACATAATCCTAGCGTCCTTGGGTAGAGTCTCTTGCTTCAACGGGGAACGCTAATTAAGGCGCTTAACGAGATTGATTTTTTAGGCTGCAATCGCTAAAAAAAGAAAGTTGGGTGGAGAAAACTGCGGAGCGCTCGGCGGCAGAACTAGCAGCGACGCTAAGCAGAATACCAGGATCGGCAGGGAATCGGGCCTAACGGCCAGGAAATGAACCCTGACGTCTCTCCTAAGCGCCCCCGTTAAACATGCCCTCAAGGGGCGCACAACAAGCGTCGCCACGGTCGAACCATAGTGACAAAGACGGCAGAAAAATGACAGTCATCAACGCCCTCTCTCACCTCTGTTTACAGAATTATAACAAGTAGCGTCTCACTTTACAAATACCTTCCCAAAGATGAATTCAGATACAAATAAAGGTCTCTGCTCCTCCAACGTGTCAAAGAATACAATCACCCTATTACATCCTTGTATAAGAGACTTCAATCCTACCACTTTTTAAAATCATATTTCAAAGTTTACAACTTATCAACCAAAATAGCCGAGGATTTTTGGATTAAATTATTATATACTCAAAAAACAACAATTTTTTTGGGAGTCCAATAAGAAACCAATTATACAAAGACTGTCGAAGCAGTGTTTTTGACCCAGATAGTTTTCAACCCTTACCAGTCTTGGCCAAATCTAGCAGTTCTTGCCAACCTTAGCCAAATCTAGGAAAGCCCATGGAGATGCTCTTATACAACAACCAAAAACATAAATCTCCTAACAATATACCGTTACCAATGTAACCCTATCCAAATTTGTCAAAACTTACTATAAAAACAGATAAAAACTTAACACTCATAAAATATTCAAGTATACCGTTCAAATCTACGCGACACTAATGAGCTTATTATGAGCTCAATTTAATAGGTACCAACACTAACAAGAATCTTCTCATTTTTTTTTTCTATCAGTACACACCTAGCCTCTACATATCTAGTTTAATATTTATTATTACGCAGTAAAAAGAATCTTACCTCAACTAACATTGTTTCACTTTAGCAAATTCACCTCATAACAATTTCTTTAATTCCCCAAAAAATTATTTCTTTTTCTACGTGTTGGAAATTATGCTAGCTAAATTAGTATAATATGTCGCTTTTGTTTGTTCATACTAAAACATTGTCTCACTAGGCTAATCCACTAATTTCTAGCAACACCTACATAATTATTCACACATTCTGACAAAGCACTACTAGAAGCAACTATCCATACAAACGGAGATACAACAGAAGATATTAAAAACTGCTAAAAAACACAAACACCAGCAAACCCACGGCAACACAAACAAACAGCATCTGCTACTGCTGAACCACGCAACAGCTTCCTACACAGGAACACATAAGAAGAACGAAGCACCGCGACTGTCAGAAACCGCGCGACCTACACGCTAACTAAACTAGCAGAAGACACCTACCCCACGCGACCAGAGTGGCCCAAAGCCGCCGTCAGCCTTGTGGTCGCCGCATTGATCCTATCGGTCATACGCACCGCCAGAGCACTAACACCATTCAGCAGCTCACCAAAGCCATCACCGAGACCCGCAGGATCCCGAACAAGCGACGCCACAGAAGACAACTCCTCCAATGTGGCACGGACAAAAACCAGGTCATCAATAGTGACGAACCATCCCTCCTCCAGCCATTGGGCCTTCTCCACCGCCTGGTGCTTCTCGCGCAAAGCGGTCTGTACAACCGCACGGAGCTGAATGGCATGACGGCGCAACCGGTTCACGCGCCTCCAGTTGGCGTCCGCCACCACCACGCCGCGCCGCCAACGAAGAACGCGGATGAGACCCGCCGCGGCATCATTCTCTGCTTGCAACGCACTCCCTAACACCCGGCTCCTCGCGGTCAACACGCCTGAGCAACCAGGATGGCACCTCCGCGGAACACGACTCTCCACCGTCGACACGTAGCCGCCGTACTCCCAACGAGTACGGTACCTCGGGCCGGTACCACCGGCAGCCACCAGAATCTCGCCGAGCATCATCCGGCTTGGAACTCGAGCAACGAGCTACTGATCTGCAGAGACAAAAAGAATCAGCAAAGCAAGAAAGCTCCAGACCATGGACAAAACACAAAATCTAAACTAAAGAAAAAGCGCTAGAGAACAAATGCTTACCATCCTCAGGCCCCTCCATGGCATCAAGCGACATGACAAACGCAGGGACAGGTCGACCAACATGATCATTCACACCCGGACCTACCACCACACTATGCTCCACGCCGACGTCCGCACAGTCGGCAATAGCGCCCACCACAACAGCATGGCCACGAAGCACGAACACTGGAGAAGCCGGCAGAACTTTGCCAGCGCCCGCGTCAGCCCCTGCACCCCCATGGACAAGCCCATTCGCAGTGGCTAGACCGCTCCTCCCGACGCGTTCCCAAACGACTCCATTGCAGGACGCCAACAAGCAGAAACAAAAACTAAACTGGAAGACATCGAACTACAAAGAGAAGATATCTATATATAGCCACAAAAACTCCGCTCTCACTCTGGCAACAACACACCAAAAATGCATGCAAACAACTGTCATCGTGACACGACGAGAAGACCTGTTCCACCGGCATGACACATAGCACACACGTGTGTACCCACCGACCACATGCAGAACAATATCTACTCTGGCCCTTTGCTACCACGGAAGAGCAGAACTGTCTAGGCGAATTAATATGCACACCATCCGTTTCACACAACGGCGTTGCATAAATTGCTTCATGAATCCAGCCAAACATAAGCAGTCTCTGCCTGCACGCGGGCGATCCATCAAATCAATCAGCATGCGAAATACTCAAAACTTCAAAACGGAATTAAACATACAAAAAAAAACTTACTAAACTTCTATGCCATCTGAATCGAATTATCACAGGCAATAAAACATATTAAGCTATACAATAAAATTGTTTGAAAAAAATATATCAAACCACACCCCATAGCAACACGGATGCGAAAACGCAAAAAAAAATGGAGCGGCGAAGCGCGCAAACACGTCTAGTCTTGAAATTGTGCTTAGCCATTGTAATCATTGGCAAATGGTCATCCAGGTACAGTTGTCAGATCCCGGTTCAATACTATCGAAGAAATGCACCACAAATTGCATGAAATAGTCCTTCTAATGCTACAATAGTGAACCACCGAAATTGAAAAAAAAACTTGAGAAGGGGATATCTGGGCAGATCTACAACGCATGCCATCTAGAACCATAACTTTGACCTTCTAGGAGCAGATCTATCGTATAGATGCCTCGGGTAAATAGGGAAAAAATATTATCACCATGGTTCGGTATTCGCCGTTGTTTCTCGTACAAAGACCGCTACCTCTATTGCTGAGCGACAACCTCAACTCCAGAGTCTCCTCCCTCTAAGCCCTTCATCGCCGCCTCCAGGAACGACACCGCCGAGTGGTGGGGGAGAGTCACCGCAGCGCAGAGAGGAGAGTGAGCGTAAAGGGTGGGCGGTGAGGGGATTTATGGCGATAAGCGACAAGCAACGCGATGTCTCCCCCATGTTCTCCCACGATTGCACCGCTTCGGCTCTTTTTCACTGGCCCAAGCCAGACCCCAGAAAAACGGCCGATTCGAGCGTTGTCCCTGGCCTAGCTCCAGCCTGCTTTGAGACGCGCACAAGCCACAACATGGAGGGGTTGCAGGCAACCAACGGGCCAATTTTTACCCAACGGGGCCTGCCCGGGGGAACTGCAGGCTACCAAACGTGCCCTTAGTGTAAGAGCATATCTAGCAGATACCGCATCCGACCCCATACCGCAAAATAACCGTCAATTTGCGGTACGAGGCGGAAAAAGTGGCCTTTCCAGATACCCTAAACGGTACCGCATCCGAAATATTTTTGTGGCTCACCACAAAACGTCGCTTTCGTGCTGCATATATACCGTATGGAGGGCTCACGATGTGGTTCACCGCAAAACATCGCTTCTGTTGGCGGGAGGGAAATTTTCCATCTCCTTATTCCCGCGCAGCCGCCACCGCCGTGGATCTGCCGCCGGCGGCTGTTTCCACCTCCACTATCTGTCTCCTCCCTACCTCTCTCTCTCTATATATATATATATCTATATATATATCTCCTCCCCACTGCCATGGCGTGACCAAGTCTAAACGAGTACGAGGTCGCGAGGTTCACGCAATACAACATCCTCCCGTCGCATCGTGCGATGCTTTCGGCTTGCTAGGAACTAAGCGATGTCGGGGTGCCGGTGAGGCCGCTTTCGCGTGACTACTGATTGGCTCGCCAGATCGAGGAGCGTCTCCACCAACTGCTAGAGTGGAAGAGGGAAATGCATCGATACGCGCCGACAAGCTCCTATTGGCGCAAGCGTTTCGAGAAGGAGCGCAGGGCGGAGCTCAGCCTCTACATCCCTAGAGGCAATAATAAAAGAAGTTATTATTATATCTTTGTATTTGATAAATGTTTACATTTATGCTATAATAGTATTAACTGGAAACATTAATACTTGTGTGATTTGTAAACTAATCAGAGTCCTTAGTAAAGCCTCGTTATAATACTAGCTTGTTGGTTAATAGATGATCATGGTTTCTGGATCATGAACATTGAGATGTTGTTAACAACAAGATCATATCATTAGAAGAATGCTATGATGTACATACTCCTATAGATAAGCGTAGCATAAATATCAAGTCATTTCAATAGTTCGTTTGCAATAAGCTTTCTAATACATAGTAACCTAATTCCTTTGACCATGAGATCATGCTAATCACCATCACCAGATCGATACTTTGATGACATCAAACACCACACCATAACTGGGTGGCTATAAAGTTGGCATTGAGTATTTGGAAAGTATGTGATGAGGCACATGGATGAAGAGTGGGATTTGTCCATCCATATGACGAATAGATATGCTCTGGGTCCTCTGGGTGGAATGTCATCCAATTAGCTTGCAAGCATGTGACTGGCTCACAAGGGATTACATATCACGGGAACGAGAATAGAGTACCTATCGGTAACGAGGTTGAACTAGGTATGCAGAGACACCGATGATCAGATCTTAGATAAGTAAAATATCGCGAGATAAAGGGAAATTGGTATCATATGTAAGTGGTTCATTCGATCGCAAAGTAATCATTGAAATATGTGGGAACCATATTTATTTCCAGATTCCTCTATTGGTTATTGATCGCAGAAGAGTCTCGAAATCAATAAGAAGCAAATGCAAATAATGGCAGAAATCTGTCAAAACAGACCAGCAGGTAGAAACCGATTTTTTAGAAAATCTTCTGTTGCTCAAATAAAAAAAATGTTGAACTAATGAAAGTTATCTAACATACTGGGGGATTTAGTCTTAAATTTTCAGCTCAATCCAACTTACAGAGACTCCTCACAAATTTTTATGGTGGAGGACATAAATCTCTTTCAGGACAGCAACTCCCCAAATCTTACTTCCCTCATATTAGAGGTCATTCTTGGCACAAAAAGCAAACAAAAAGGATAAAGAGAGGTCATTACTAAAGTAATAACTTCTAAGACTCAAGTAAACTCTTGGGTTATCTTCCAACAAGTACTTTTCTTTAACGCCTTTAAGTTAGGCTTGAAAGTTTGAGAAGATGCTCACATAAGAAATATGAATTGAAGCAAAAGAGAGCATCAAGAAGCAAATTCAAAACACATTTAAGTCTAACCCACTTCCTATGCATAGGAATTTTGCAAGAGAATAAATCAAAGAAGCACATAGTAACAAGAATGGGTAGATAAAACAAGAGCAACTTCAAAACTTTCAGCACATAGAGAGGTGTTTCAGTACCATGAAAACTTCTACAACCATATTTTCCTCTCTCATAATAATTTTCAGTAGCCTCATGAATAAACTCAACAATATTGCTATCACATAAATCATGCTTTTCATGATCTACAAACACATAATTTGTATCAAGCTCAAAAATAGTGGGATTAAAACCTTCATAGGTTTTACCCAAAGTAGATATTTCAAAAGGATCCATGGGAACATAACATTCATCCTCCTTTGGTAAGCATGGGGGACAATCAAATAATGTAAGGGATAAAGAGTTAATCTCATTAGAAGGTAGGCATGGGTAGATAATCCATTCTTCCTCCTTTTGTTCATCACTCTCCTCCTCTTTTTCATCTAATGAGCTTCCAGTTTCAACAATTTCTTCTTCCATAGGCTCCTGCAAGGCATTAGTCTCTTCCATTTGTGGAAAGCATCTATTAAAATATTCTAGAATATAGCCATTTTCTTCCTTGTAATTATCAAAGAAAAATTTAAGTATCTCATAAACCTCATATTCATAAGGTGCATCATTAGTATTTCAAGCAAACTGGCAAGTTCAAATGCACCCTTGAAGGCAATAAATTCTTTAATCTGTTCCACATCATAAAAGTCATAATCTCCTTTAACATAAGAAGATATGGTAACATTATCATTATACTCATATTGAAAGGGGAGGTGTTTGTGCCTCCTACAGCAACAAGCTTTACCAAAGCAATAAGTAACATTATAAGTAGAGCACACCTCTCTAGCAATAGTATTCAACTTATCAATTTGTTCCCATAAGTGTTTCCCTTTTTGTGACAAACAGTGTTCCTTATAATAATACTTTTCTTCTTCCGTGAACCCACCTTGCCAATAAGAACTAGTTTCAAAGAAACCATCCATTGATAGAAAGCATGACCAAGCAAGGCAATGACAGACCAGCAACTAGAGCAAGAACTAATTTTTGTGTGTTTTTGATAAGAGAAAGCAAACCAAACTAGACTAATTTTTTTGGAGTTTTTGATAAAAAGAGGCAAACAAAACCAAGAAAAAGAAACTAAGAAAACTAAAAACAAAGTAAAGAGAAAGGTTGAGGAGGACTCCCCTTGTGAAGACGTCCTTAGCCTCCCCGACAATGGCGCCGGAAAACTTGTTGATGGCTCAGTTGATGTGGAGCCTGTTGGGAACCCCAAGAGCAAGGTGTGAAGAAGCACAATAACAAGTATTCTCTCAGTAAGAAACCGAGGTTATCAAACTAGTATGAGGAAGAAAACATTACACAGGTGTTGTAAGCAACGTGGAAACCTGCACAACATAAACTCAAGACTTTGACCCAACTAACAACGAGGTTATCAATCTCACCGGTTGCTGTAACAAATGATTAACTGTATGGTGTGGAAGGTAATGGTTTGCAGCAAGTAAACAAGTAATAGTGGATGATGTATCAATGGTAAAGATTGGACCAGGGTCCATAGTTCACTAGAGGTTCTCTCATTAGATAAACAACATGGCATGAAGGGTAAACAAATTACAGCAGGGCAATTGACAAGAACTGAGCAAGGCATAACAATGCAATACCAGACAAAAAGATCCTATGAGATTCGATTGGGCAATACAACAATATACATAGACCGCCATCCAACTGCATATATGACTAGAAGTCCACTTTAGGTTATCATCCGAACCCCCTCCAGTATTAAGTTGCAAGCAACAGACAACTGCTTTAAGCAAATTGTGTAAGGTAAACAATCCACTTGTTCCATGAACAAGAGACCGTTGTTTTCTCGCTAGTGGCAACAACACATCTACAACCGAAGAGATTTCTGTCACTTCCCTTGGAAACTAGAGGCATGAACCCACTATCAAGCATAAATACCCCCTCTTGGAGTCACTAGCAACTACTTGGCCAAGATAGCTACTAACAACGAAGAGCATGCAAGATCACAAACAACACATACATGATAGTATCAAATAGACAAAACCATTAATCAATCTGACATAGTAATCTCAATATCCATCGGATCCCCAAAAACACAACATGCATGATTACAAATAGATTAGATCTTGATCATGAACGGAGCTCACAAGATCTATACATGAAAGCACAAGGAGGAGATACAACCATCTAGCTACTACACGGACCCAAAGTCCAAGGTGGAACTACTCACGCTTCATACCGGAGAAGAAGGCCTCCAAAATAATCTCCCCTCTAGCAGGGTGTCGGGAAGAACTTCAGATCCCTCCCGATCTAGGGACGATGGTGGCGGCGGCTACAGAAGTTTTCGTGGAGTTTTGATCGGGTGCCTAGGGTTTCTGCATCGGGGGCTTCTTATAAGCGAAGGGGCGAGGCTGGGAGGCGGCCAAAAGGCCCACACCGTGCCCATGCGTGGGGTGGGCCCACCCGCTTGTAGGGGTGTGTGGCGGCCCTGGCTTGCCTCTCCGTCTCTCCTCTAGACTTCGTGTCGCCCACGGTAAAATATTGACTTTGGCTTTTGTCCCGTCCAATTATGAGAATATTGATTTTCTGTCTTTATGGAACCAAAAACAGAAGAAAACATGCAACTAGCACTATGGCAACTTGTTATTAGGTTAGTTCCAGAAAAGATATAAAAACACCTCAAAGTGTAGACAAGGCAAAGCAAAGTAGATACAAAGCAAGCATGGAGCATAAAAAACTATAGATACGTTTCCGACATATCACTGCCGCCACGCCGCCGCCGCAGCGCCACGGCCGGATACGCCTCTTCCTCTCCGGCTTCTAAACCTAGATTATCGGGAAACCCTAATACTCCACCATAACCCGCTCCAGCTTAGGAGAAGCCCTGCGGGATCTTCCCTCTACTTCCGACACCACGCCATCGTGTTGCCGGAATCACGAGGAGAGAACTACAACCTTCGCTGCCTGTTGGAACAAGGGAGAGGAAGGTCTTCATCAAGTACCGAACGTGTGACCGACTACGGAAACGCTACCGGAACGCATCGCCGGAAGGATCGTCTATGCGATCTTGAGATCGGCAAGTCTACGACTACATCACCCACGAGAATCTGCTCTCGTTAACCGCTTTGGAATCTTCGAGGGTGAGTACTCTAATCGACTCGTTGCTACAATATAGTAGATATATATTGGCTTGTGTGTGTTCATGCATTAGATTTTTTTTGTTTTCCATGCTACGAACCCCTACAGTGGTATGAGAGCCGTGTCTATATATAGATCTGTTGTACGAGCAGAACACAATGGTCATTGTGGGCGTTGATACTTTTGTTGTCGATTGATTCTTGTGTACTTTGCATCTTGCGGGATGGTGGGATGAAGCGGCCCGAGCTAACCTTACATGACATCGTTCATGAGACTTTCTCCACGCTTGACATGCAACTTGTATTGCATAAGTGGCTTTACGGGTGCCTGTTTCTCCCAACATAGTGCAGATTCAATTTACAATGGGTGATTGACAATAGTAGTATCAACGTTGTGGTTCGTGTTCGTAAGTTATAAAGACACTTATTGAAAGGCCCAAACCACATAAAACATGCAAAGAAAATTAGAGGTGTCTAACTTTGTTTTGCAGGGGTGTGCTGTGATGTGATATGGCCATGATT
Source organism: Avena sativa (assembly GCA_916181665.1). Classification (NCBI taxonomy): domain Eukaryota; kingdom Viridiplantae; phylum Streptophyta; class Magnoliopsida; order Poales; family Poaceae; genus Avena; species Avena sativa. The sequence continues at coordinate 310,396,447 of OV702295.1, read as the reverse complement.
GTGATTATATGTGATGTATGCAATGTTTCTGATTGTAAGTCCGCAACCGGCAGGAGCCTTATGGTTGTCTGATACGTCTAAAACGTATCTACTTTCCCGAACACTTTTGATATTGTTTCTCCTCTAAACTTGTGTGATTTGGATACAACTAACACGGACTGACGCTGTTTTCAGCAGAATTACCTTGGTGTCTAGTTTTAGTGTAGAAAATCAACTATCAGGAAAAATCTCGAAAAATATGCCAAAAATCCTATTTCACCAGAAGATCCACGGAGACATAATACGAGACGGAGGGGAGCCCTGGGTGGCCCACACCCCTGCCGTGCGGGTGGGCCCACCCATGCTTGGGAGGGGTGTGGCCAGCCTAGGCACCCCCTCGGCCTCTCTCTTCGCCTATAAGTTGCCTTCTGACCTAAAAACTCACGGGGGTTTGATGTTTTTCCGAAAGAGTTCCGATGCACTGCCACCACCAGAAGCCGCAATTTGGAACCAGAAACTCCATTCTGACACCTTGCCTGGACGGGGAATTTGGGAGGATCATCGCCATCGTCATCACCAACGCCTCTCCATCAACCATCAATGCTTCCCTCATCCATGAGTGAGTAATCCCCCGCTGTAGGCTATGGGAATGGTAGGGATTGGATGAGTTTTATCATGTAATCAAATAAGATTGTTAGGGCATGGTGCCTAGTATCTCTATTAGTGCTATTTGACTTTGTTGCAAGTTGTTGTGCTTAATGCTTGTCACTAGGGCCCGAGTGCCATGATCTTAGATCTGAACTTATCATTGATTCATTATGATAGTATTGTTTGTGATATTATCTGCAAGTTGTGTACACATATCATTGTCCGGATCCAAAGGCCCCGAAGTGACAGTAATTGGGACAACCGGAGGGGATGGCTGTGATGTGAGGATCACATGTGTTCATGGAGTGTTAATGCTTTGCTCTGGTGCTCTATTAAAAGGAGCACCTTAATTTACAGTAGTTCCCTTGAGGCCCTGCTGCCATAGGCTGGCAGGACAAAAGATGTTGTGCAAGTTCTCATTGCGAGCACGCATGACTATATATGAAGCACATGCCTATGATTGCTTAGTACTTGGATGCTTATTCTTATTTATCTACAATTGACCTAGATCTTGAAGTTACATGTTTAGACTCGTCCATGCAACGCCCGTCCATCCATCCCTATGCCTACCGCACTCATATCCTATTGTTTTCTACTACTGTCACTATTGCTCCTGTTTTACTGTTGTTGTTGCTACTACAAACTGTTGCTACTGATAAACTTCTGTGAGCAAGAACTATTTCCAGCTGTAGCTGAATTGACAACTCAGTTATTAAGGCATGCAAGTATTCTTTGGCTCCCCTTGTGTCGAATCAATAAATTGGGTAATACTACCCTCGAAGACTGTTGCGATCCCCTATACTTGTGGGTCATCAAGACTATTTTCTGGCACCGTTGCTGGGGAGCAAAGCTTTATTTGTAAGTTCACTTGGATCTACTATTGTTCACTGCTACTCCTTTCATCATGGGTAAGTCTCGTGATGGAAAGTTTCCTATTTTACCATCCACTACAAGAAGAGGTATAGTCCTAAACACCTCTGCTGCTCTTGATTCACCGTCTGTTATAAGTAAGCTTGTCACACCACCACCACATACTCACGCTACACACACTGCTACTACTACTGAATCTGAAACTGCTTTCGATACTCATGACATTACTTCTACTGTACTTGATGCGAGTGGTTCATTAGGTCCTTTCCTAGATGCTACTATGGCTAGTCTAGGAAATACTGAAACTCCTAGTGAAGACACTGTTACACCTGTTAGCTCACCTGAGTCTAGAGAGAGATACGATATCAATGATGGTTACATTGAGTTTACTGATGAATTTGTTGAAGAGTGCCGAAACACACATGGTGCTAGTGCTATTAAGAGTCTCCTTGCAAGACGTACCATTATTCCTAAACTGTCCTCTAATCCTAAGTTTTCCACCTCTCCCATAGATATTAAAGATAAAGATTATGATTTGTCTCTTGATTTATCCTATTTGGACATTGTTGAGAAAGAACCTTTCTGTGGGACTGAAAATGAGAGTGTTGTGGCTCATATGAATGAGCTTTCCACTATGAGTGCTTTATTCTCTGATGATTTTAAGATGCGCAAGTACTTTGTTACAAAGATCTTCCCCTTTTCACTAAAAGGAGAAGCTAGGGCTTGGTTTAATAGATTACCTCCTAGTTCCATTGATAGTACTGATTGCTTGATTGCTTATTTCTTCCAGAAATATTTTCCTCCTAGTGCTAGACATGCTGCTTTGCAGAGACTTTTTGATTTTAAACAGGGAGAAGAAGAGAAATTGCCTGAGTCATGGACAAGGTTCTGTGCCTTGATTCATGCACATCCTGGATGTCCATTACCTAAAAATGAGCTTCTTGATATTTATTATAATGGACTAACCGATGATTCTAGGACATACCTAGATAGCTTTGCTGATTGTGTTTTCAGGAAAAGAACTCCTACAGATGTTGAAGAATTAATGGCTAAAATAAGCAAGAATTATGATGATTGGACTTCAACTGAGCTAAATACACCTGAGCCTATTACTCCTGAACCGGTTGTGCCTGAACCAGTTCCAACACCAACACCAAAGAAGAGGGGAGTGATTGCATTAAATGATGAAGTGATGAAAGAAGCTAAGAAATGTCTAAAGGAGAAAGGTATTAGAGCTGAAGATGTGAAGAACCTACCTCCTATAGAAGAATTATGTAAGCCAATTCCCCACTCATCTACTATTGAGGTACACTCTCTCCACTTCATGAAGGTGATATTCCTTATGGTAAGCCTCCTGATCAATGTCTAGAGGAACTTGACACATTTATTGTTAAACAAGGTAATTTTAATAAACAAGTTTAGAATAATTTATTGGAAAACTCTAGAGCTATTAATGAGTTGAAAGATAATGTGGAAAAAACTTCTAATGATATTGAAATGCTTTTTAAACACTTTCAAATGGTTCAAACCCAATTTGATTAACTTGCTAAGGTACAAAAAGATATGCTAGTTAATGCCTCAGGAGATAAACATGCTTATGGAACTAGAACTAGGAGTGGTATAGCTACTCAAGATCCTTTATATCTTGAAGGACACCCTAAAAGAATTGATAAAGATTCTCAACAATGTGTAAGTAGTGGTAGTCCTCATAAGAGAAAGAAAAAGAAACATAAGGTAGTTGAAAGAACATGTTGGGCCCCCATGTGTGGTTTTGGTAATTAATGACAATCTTTATGGACTAATGTGTGTATTAAGTTATACTTGTAGGATTTGTCCATTGGCATCGCTTGGAGCATGTGTTGGCTTCAAGGTCAATGAAATGCAAAGAAGATTTGTTGGGCTAGCTCAATATGCGAGGTCGATGATGAGGAATTAAGGAAGACGTTCCATCTTGAGAAGGGCAAGACCGTCTACATCGAGCTCAAGTGGAATGCTCAAGGCAAAGGTATAATCTTGATAGGTGTTTCTCTTTTGCCGGTCTCTTGTTGTGTATAGTAGACTGGGTTTAGGATAGATAACCGTACTATCAAGAGGGGCTCTCGTATGAGTAATTCGGTCACATCGTTCGAAGAGAGCTCAAACATTTGCATACTTGCATCATCATATTTGGCTGTTATTTGGTCTTATCCATGTGATGATATAGAGCTTGTGGTAATCTCCATAACAAGCTCTTGTTCATCTAAATCGGATCTCCCATTTGTATCTTGTTGCGATTTTGATTTATGCGGCTTTTCGGTTTCTCACCAAGTGAGGTATATCACATTATTCTACTTGATACTTTCTCACTTGGTGATAATCAATATTTCCACTTTTTATTGGGAAGCCCTTGTCGCCCTCTATCCAACGCAATTTGAATCAAGTCAATCGGAGCTACCGTTTAAAAGTTATGACCGTTTGAATATTTGCTATTATTCGGTTTAAAAAAGAAAAGGAAAAAGATTTTTTCTGGGCCGTCCGGTACTACCGGGCCCGGTACCGGACGCGCCTGTTTCAGCCCACTCATCCACTATCTGGCTCGGCCCCTGCAGCCGGCACTACCGGACCGGCCCGGTAGTACCGCCCAGGTGGGCCGGTACTACCGGCCGGCCCAGGTAGGCCAACTCTGCTCCCGCTCCCTCGATCGCTGTTCCGCGCATAGCGTCGCGCCTGCTCGCTCGATCCGCCGCGCGTTGACTTCGCCCGCGTGCGCCCTCCCGCTCCCAGATCCCGCGCGCGCTGCCTGGCCCGCTGGCCCCGCTCCCGCCTCCCTCGCTCGCTCGCGTTCTGCCCCTCCCGTGCGCGCGCGCGTTCGCATCGCCTGGCAGCCGCCGCTCTCTCCGTTCCTGCACGCGCGCGTGGCCGCCGCCTCAAATCCCGCGCTGCTGGGCCCATGCTGGCACCAGCGTTTCTGCAGCTGGCCTGCTCGCGCGCACAGCCTCCCGTTTCCCTGCGCCCTCGCCAGGATCGCTCGCTGCCGCGTGATCCCCTGCTGCGCTGCTGCTTCACCTTTTCTTGGAGCGACCGGTACTACCGGTCTCAACCGGTACTACCGGTCCGTCCAGGAAATTCGCCCCAACGGGCAGATTTCGTCCGTCCCTTTAAATACCTTTTGCCCATTTTCATTTCGATGATACTCTTTCCCCTCTTTCTTCAAGCTTTGCTCTATTACTTTTGACACATCTCTTGCTTGATTTCTTCCTCCCCATCCAATGATTCTTGCACACATTTGAGAGGAAGATTGAGGGGATCTAGATCTACGTTTTGACCAAACCAAAACATCTCTTTGTGAGTGTATCTTTGGGGATCTAGATTTTGGAGGATTTTGTGTCTCTCTTTGGTTCCTCCTCTCTTGTTCCCCCAATAGCTTTAGTAGCTTTGTTGGAACTTGAGAGTGAGGGATTTGAGCATCTTTGTGGTGTTCTTGCCATTTGCATTTGTTGCATCGGTTTGAGTTCTCTTTGGAGGATTTGGTTTGAATTGCTCATTGGAGCTTGTCCCTCTTGGGTTCTTGGAACCCTAGACGGTTTTGTGGCCTTGGTGGCATTGTGGCCTTTTGTGGCATTTGTTGGGAGCCTCCAATTAAGTTGTGCAGTTGTGCCCCAACCTTGTGAGAGGTTCCGGTTGCCACCGACAAGTGCACCGATAGTGGAAGCGTGGATCGATCCCATTGGGGTGAGATTCACCGGAGAATAAGGGAGGCCTTTTGTGGCATTGGTGGTTTGATACCACCCCCTCTCCAAACGAGACGTACTCCATGTTGGGAGGAACTCGGTAAAATATCGGTGTCCCTGCGTGCCTCGGTTATCTCTATACCTGAGCTCTTTACTTATGCACTTTACATTGTGATAGCCTTCGTGCTTGAAGTAATATATATCTTGCTATCACTTTGTTGCTTGTATTGCTTAGCATAAGTTGTTGGTGCACATAGGTAAACCTTAGTTGTTTCTAGGTTGTGCTTTACAAAGTAAACATTAGTTTTTTTCCGCCTTTGTTAAGCCACTCTAGGAAAAGTTTTAATCACCTATTCACCCCCCTCTAGGCGACATCCGTATCCTTTCAGTAGTTGAGGAACCACTTGAGTCTTCTGTAGATCCTAATAGTATATCTGTCTTTGATGCTGAAACTGAGAGTGGTAATGATAAAAATGATGCTCCTGATAAGGAGGAAGTTGAGGAAGAACATGAGAAGCACACAAAGAACACTAGGTACACTAAGGAAGATTTTATTTCTAAGAAACATGGTAAAGAGAGAGAACCTTGGGTGCAGAAACCTATGCCTTTTGCAGGGAAGAAACACAAGTCAAAGGAGGAAGAACACTACAACAAGTTCTGTGAGTGGATGAAACCTTTATTTTTGAAAATTCCTTTGACTGATGCTATTAAATTGCCTCCTAATTCAAAGTATATGAAGGATATTGTCTCTAATAAAAGGAAGATTCCTAATGAGGAAATTTCTACTTTGCTTGCTAATTATTCCTTCAATGGTAAGGTTCCAAAGAAACTTGGTGATCCAGGTATACCAACTATTCCTTGCTCTATTAAGAATAATTATGTTAGAACTACTTTATGTGATTTGGGAGCTGGAGTTAGTGTTATGCCTTTTTATCTCTACAAGAGACTCCAGCTAGAAAGTTGATACCAACTGATATATCTTTACAAATGGCTGATAAGTCAACTACTATTCCTGTTGGTATATGTGAGAATGTTCCTATTCAAGTAGCTCATAATTTCATGGTTTTGACTGATTTTGTTGTGCTTGAAATGCCTCAAGATGATAATATGTCTATTATTCTTGGGAAGCCCTTTCTTAATACCGCAGGTGCTGTCATCAATTGCAATCAAGGAAAAGTAACTTTCAATATTAATGATAAATAGCGTACTGTTTATTTCCCCAAGAAGGTTGCTAAGAGCTATTGCCTGAATTCTATTGAAAATATTGAGAGCATCAAAGTTGGAGAAATATATTGTCCCATTCCACAAGAAAATTTTGAAACTATTATGATTGGGACCATTGCTATCAAGTTTGAGATAACATAATCACTTTGTGGAATGCAAAGTTTTGTTTCATATAAGATTGTTTTGGTAACAAGACTTGATCAACCTTGTTAACAAAAGGATTTTAATGAACAAAGCAATGCTTTCACTATGGTTATTCTTGCTTTCTTTTATTTTTCTCCCTCCTAGCCTTTGCTCTTTCTCTTGCTAGCTTTGGTTTTGCTAGTTGTTTGCTTGTTAGAGTGTCTTAGAACTTCTGTAGTTTTGGTTTTGGTTTTGGTTTTGGTTTGCTTTTGCTTCTTCTAAAAAATCTTTTTTGCGAGAAAATCATTTTTCATACCCTAAAAATTGGCCAAAAATAAAGTTTCTCGAAAAATCCTAGAAAATTCAAAATAATTTTTTCCTCGCAAAAAGGGGCAAAGGGACACCTGGAGTGACCCAGGGGGCCACCCCTGGCTAGCACACCCCTGGGTGGCGTGGCCAGCTCCCAGGTGGCGCCTAGCAGAGGTGTGGCCCGCCTATGGCCCTCCAAGATGCCTCCTCCCAGCCATATTCTTTCTCTCTCCCGAAAAACACCGGAAAACTTTCTCAAGCTTGAGTTCCTGCTGTTCTTGCTCCCGATTTTAGATATCCTTGCTCAACCCATCTTTGCTGTTGATTTTTGGAGGGATTGATCCTTGGTATGTGCCTCCTCCGCTTGTCCAATTAGATTTGTGATTGGTAGATTGTATTTTGAGTATTTTGCTGCTATAGGTGATAGGTTGTGTGAGCTTGCATGCTTGTTCTATGCTTAGAGATTACATTTTGATGCATGTGTAGCTCTCTAGCAAGTTCCTATAGTAGTTTCTCATCATTTATCAACTTGGAAATCACTTGGTTTGATGTTTGTCTAAAAATTTCACAAAGGAAGATGAGTTCATATCCACTGAATCAATATGATTTGATGGTACCTGAGCCAATGAAAGTTCATCGTGAGGAAGGAGTCTTCCCTTCCATTTATCCATGCCCCGTATTTATGAGAGCCGCAGGGATCTTCTAATATTTCCAAACTTTGATTACTAATGCAGGGTTGGAACACTTCATTGAAGGGGAACTGTTTCAGTATGTCAAGCTAACCATGGCTGTGGTGCAGGAATTCCGGTTTACTTGGTCTTCATCTAATCCCATGGTCCATTATAAAATATACAATCTAGCTGTCGACCTGCCTTTTGCTGATTTCTGTGCAGCAATTAGAGTACCTCATTGGGATCTTGTGAGAATATCAAGGAGAGGCCTAAGTCACTTATGGATTTATATGCTGAAATTTGCCAAGGTTTTGACTTCTCGAAGGAAAGTTGTAAAATTCGGAACATTCAGTTCCCATCCATTAGATATTTTTCCTATTTCATTATCAAGTGTGTTCTTGCTAGAAAGATTGCTAGAAAGTTATCTTCTTTTGGTCTAGCTTTTATCTCAGCTGCTTTGAATAGGGATAGATCTTATAACCTGGGTGCTTTGATAGCTTACCGTCTTACCACTAACCGCGAGAAGGGTGGAATTTGTGGAGGTCTTATCGCCTCTAGGTTGCTAGCTTTCCATGGTTTAGATCCCCACCATTCAGATTATCGGTTCCCCATAGAGAGGCTTGATCTTGATTCCATGGTTCAGCATAACTTTGTTTCTCTAGGGGCTACTGTGAGAAGTTTACCGTATGAATTATCCTTTTTCAAGCATGGTTGGAGAGGGGGTAGGACAGAAATTAGTTTATTTGCCTGCACCTGCTTTGTTTAATTTTGATAACATGCAAGGATGGTCGCTCACGGAGGAGTTTGACACATACGTGGTGGAGATCTCCCAGCAAGAGAATGTTGGAGAGGATGCCGAAGATGATTCGGTTCAGCCCTCCAACTTGGGAGAGTCTTCATACCAGCAGGCCTCATATGATTGGGGCGCGTCTTCTTCTTCATCGCAAGCGCTGGACTATGATCATTCCTATGATGATTCACCAACTTGGAGTTACCACCCGCGCTATTGAGCCCCACTTAGGCCAAAAGTCTAAGCTAGGGGGAGGTATACCGACATCACTCATCTATATATCATGTTTTGTCGGTCCTTTGTATATCCATGTTTCGCTTTCTTTTTGGTTTTTGTTTCTGTCTTCTTAAAAAACAAAAATACCAAAAATATTTTCGTTGTTTCTCTTGGTTTGTTTCTTTGCTTTTTAGCTTTTGTTTGCCTTAAAGAAAAATCCAAAAAGATTTTGCTTTGTTTGTTTTTGCTTGGTTTGTTTTTGCTTTGTTTTGCTTGCTTTAATAAAATCGAAAACACCAAAAATATTTTTCTTCTTCTTTGGTTTTGTGAGTTCTTTGCAGGGTTCATGTTGGGGATATGCTATATGGGTATCCTCATAGCATGTCTCCTATCCGGATAACCCGGGTGGCCCATAGTTGGTAGCATGGCCCATGGCCTGCTGGGAGGCCCAGTTAGAGGGATCCATAAGGGAGGCCCATGCCGGATAAAGCAAGGCTACAGAGGAGTCACCGATGTACCCGAAGCGTTGGAGTGCAAGACACGCTAGACTAGTTGTAGGTAGTGTAGGACTCTATAACCTGTTCGGCTAGGACTTTTCCCTATAACCTTAGGACCTGGCGACTATATAAGTCGGGCCTATGGGAGCCTTTAGGGCATCAATCAACTCATACCTCGCACAACGAACCAGTCCTGTAACTCGGCATATTGCCCTTATAGTGAATTATAGCAGGAGTAGGATTCCGCCACCATTGTTGGATCTGAACCTGGGTAAGCTGTGTTACCTCGTACCCGTCAATCGTCCACCTTCCCCCACGTCTCTAAACACGCACTGTGAGGACCCCTCCATGGCGTACTCGTCGGCAATACCATGACAGTTGGCGCCCACTGTGGGGCAAGAGGCGCTTCAGTCTCTTCAGCGGGCGAGGACCAAGATCTTCGCGGCAATCGGCGAAACCGTAGCCATCGGCCATGTTCTCTTCTTCGGCAACATTCCGATCGTCCCTCCCGACGAGTTCTGGATCCCGGCGAAGACAAACCTTACGTGATGCTCGATTGTCCCCATCGGAGACATCCACCTCTTCATCGGCGAAACCGACTCGGGCACTAGTTCCCTGGGAGTCAGAGGAGCGTCAAGACCTGCACGAACTGCCTACAGGCAGAATACGTTCGCGGAAGGATCGATGTCGGATCTCTCCTTGGACTTTGCCGACAAAGATCGGAAAAATTCAAGGCCCCACCCAAACCTCCCCTGTGCAGGATATAACAGTGGAAGATCACTGCAAGTCCGCCGGCTTCGTCCGTGCGTCTGGACAGTAGAGATCCAAGTTTGTCGGCGTGGTTACCATCTTCAATCTGGCGCGTTGCTTTCAGAGAGAGGGCGAAAATCCCCGCGATTACCTTGCTAGGTGGCTCCGTATACGAGCCGATCTGGCGCATTACCCCAATGATGATGCCATGTATCACTTTGTGGAAGGACTGGACCAAGGTACTCTTCTCCGGCATTCTCTAAGGCGGTAGCAGGCTTCGGGACGTCTCACCTTCGAAAGCATGGTGAACACCGTCAACAACTACGCGGAGGCCGAGGAGGCAGCTCAGACATCCCTTGCGCTCATTGACGAAGCCCCTCCGATTCAGCCACCGCCACCACTGCCTCCCGCCGCCATCGCCGCAGCTGCACCACCGTCTCCAGTCATCGTCGCTACTGCTGCACCTCCACCCCCCGTCATCGAGGAAGCCCTGGCACCCTCCGACTCTGTGATTGATAAGCTTTACGCCGACTTCAGTGCAGATTCAGAGGAGATAGATTTCAGCCCGGAGGAGCTAGACTCTGCCATGCAGGAGATGGAGGAGGAGTACACGCGTGATGAATAGGCCAACAACGCCGTCACGTCCCGAGAAGTGTTCGTCACCATTGGGACGATGATGGACGAAGATCTACCCGGGCGAGCTCCGCCTATAGCTCTGGACAAGGGGAAGGGACCACCTGTTGCTGCCGACAATGATCGTGGAAAGGATATGCCCCCTCCGCCTAACCCAGTGCAACAACTGCAGGAACTCGGCACCGGACCGAGCAACAACAACACTGCAAACCCGCCGCCTCCGGCATCTACGTCTGCTGCTGCCCAAGTTACTCCAGCTGATAGAGTGATGTACGGCAATCTCCTCGTCGAGCCTACGATTGTGGCTCATATTCGCAATGTAGTCCAGCTTGACGAGAAGCGCCAGCAGCTGCTAGAGGAAGCGTAGGCCATCGCGGAGCAAGGCGCAAAGCTAGATCGAGATCTAGCCAACGCGCATAAGTCAATAGAGAAAGCTAGAGCAATCGAAGCCGAGTACAAGACTCTGCTGCAACAGCAAAAGGCCAAGAAAGCTCCAGCTCGCGTCATCAACGATCCTGGTGTATGGCTAAACCTAGGATGGGCTCCCCCGAAGCCGGCACAAGCCAAGCCATACATTGACAGTGAAGGCAGGAAGGTGATGCCCACTCCTCTCCTCAACCTCGCCGTCACCAAGACCCTTCTGGAGCAGGATAGATCACCTGAAGCGGTGGACCAGGTCTATGACCTAGTGGCCAAGGCGGTGAAACAAGAGGAAAAGGCCACCTCTCAGAGGCTCGAGTCTGACCCAGCGTTTTGTCAGTCTAGCCAGCACAGGCCGCCAAGGGACAGATCTCCTCTTGATGTCGGGTCTCAGATGGGTTCGTCAGAACAAAGACGGAGGGATGCACGCAACAGGAAGGATGCTATCCCCATATCCTCCAACCATGGAGATAAGGCCCAACCTCGTCGCCCATCGCCACCGCCCCGCTCACCCCGACATCACGAAGACACCAAGACTCACTGTCGTACGGATATGCCCCCGCCAAGGCAGAGCGGCATCGTCATCCGCGACAATGCGGAGTAGACCCGTCACAACGGAGAGTGCAACCAAGGACACAAGAGCAGGTTGCGCCATGACCCTCCCCGTCCGACAAGCAACCGCGACAAGCGTGAGGCGTCGCATGAGGGTAACAGCAAGAATGCTAACCCACCGCCACCTTCGCCACCGTTGCCACCTAGCAGCCACCATGGCGGAGGAGGCCCGTGTCATTCACGCATCCCATCCCATGATGGCAAGAAGAAGAAAAGAAGCCCGGAGCCATACGATGCATGTTCGCGTCTAGACAAGATCCATGAGGCCCGGGAAGGACCATACCTAGGACCATGTTGCTTTGGACCTATAATACGGTCCGCAACTTACCCCAAAGGTTTCCGGATTGACAAGACCATCAAGCCCTATGATGGCACCTCCAAGCCAGCTACATGGTTGTAGGACTACGTCAACGCGGTGGAGATCGCCAGGGGTAACCCCAACGTCACCGTCAAGTACCTCCCATTGATGTTGGCGGCACGGCCCGTCAATGGATTGATGACTTGACGGAAAGATCCATATGCAATTGGTTGGACATGCAAGAAGCGTTCACCAAGAACTTCGAGGGTACGTACAAGCGTCCCTGCACTGTTGGCGATCTACAGCGGTGCGTGCAAGAGAAAGACGATACATATCGCGCCTACCTCTCCAGCAGGAGTGCACGCCTAGGCCGCCATGGCCGCCTTCATCGATGGATTGGAAAGGGGCACGTTGCTCCGACATAAGATGAAGCGCTTGCAGGACAATCACCAGCTAGACTTGAACCAGATGATTCAGTTGGCTAGTGAGTTCGCAGCTGCCGATGATGATGCTCGCGGCTCTCTGCCAGCAATGGCCATTCTAACTCAAGCTCAGAGGAACAGCAACACCAAGCGGAAAATCGCACCAGAAGAAAAGCAAACCCCTGCCATGGCCGCTATGACTTTTGCAGGACGAGGTGATGGCGGACAGCGTGGCCGAGGACGGGGAGCTGGTCGTGGGCAGCAGCGAGGCGGTGAAACTACCTCGGCAACGCTCCATGTTCCCCAAACCTACGAGGAGTAGCGCGATATGCCATGCCTCGTACACCTCGACGCCAACGGCAAGGCCACCCACACCAAGCGCCACTGCAAGTTCGTCAACGACCTCAAGGAGGACCCGGAGTCCGTCTACAAGCAAAGTCGGAAGAACATACCGCGAGGAAAGGGCAAGGGGAAGAAGAAGGAGGAGGAGTCCAAGGATTCAAGTGACATGGACGAGGACATCGACCCCAAGCACGACGCCAAGAGCGACGGCAAAGGCAAGAACCCCTTCGAGAAGAAGGCGACAATTTTCCACACTTTCCTTGGCACCCCCACCGTCCGACAACAGAAGACCTCCATGAGGATAATGATGGATACTCTACCCCCAGTTCCCCAGTTCCTATGCTGGTCGGAGATTCCAATTACTTGGGAAAAGAAGGATCACCCAGACCTCATCCCTATGGAGAACTAGTGCGCCATGGTCATCAACCCCTGATTGACGGCAATGAGTTCACCAAATGTATGGTGGATAGTGGAAGCAGCATCAACATCATGTACCTAGATACACTGTAGAAGATGAACTTGACGGAGGCAAACCTAAGGCGGACCAACACCATCTTCCACGGCGTAGTTCCTGGTCGGGAGGCTCGGTCCCTTGGGTGCATCACACTTCAGGTTTCTTTTGGTGATGTTAATAATTACCGCCAAGAACACATGACCTTTGAGGTGGTCCCCTTCAAGAGCGTGTACCACGTCATATTTGGCCGCGACATATTCCACACCTTCATGGCCAAGCCATGCTTCGTCTACAACAAACTCAAGATACCCGGACCAAACGGTGTCATCACCGTATCCGGAAGCTTTGCCAAAGCAAGGGGACTGCGAGATTGGAGAAGCATCCTACGCAGAAGCTGTCCTCTACATCGAAGAATACAAGGAGATCCAGAGCAAGGTCGATGCCTCAGAAATGCTGTGTCGAAGAAATAGATTTCTGACTTCGCCCCAGCATTCAAGGCCGCCATCGAGACCAAGCCGGTGGAACTTGTGGTAGGCGATGCCTCCAAGACCACCGCCATTGGGACGAACCTGGACCCTAAATAGGAAAGCGCGCTCGTCGAGTTCCTCCGTGAGAATAGGGACATCTTTTCCTGGCAACCTGCCGACATGAAAGGTGTACCTAGGGAACTTGCCGAGCACAACTTGAATATTCATCCAAAATGTAAACTAGTGAAACAACCTTTACGACGCTTTGGAGATGAGAAGAGACTCGCCATAGGCAAAGATATAGCTAGGTTACTTAAGGCTAGTTTTATCTGAGAAGTCCTTCACACCCAATGGGTGGCCAATCCTGTACTTGTCCCTAAAAAGGGAACCAAAGAATTAAGAATGTGCGTTGATTACACCAGCTTGAACAAAGCATGTCCCAAAGATCCGTTTGCTTTGCCTCACATTGACCAAGTCATTGACTCGACGGCTGGCTCGATGCATACTCACGATACCACCAGATCAAGATGAGGAAGTCGGACCAATTGGCCACTTTGTTCACTACACCCTACAGCACGTTTTGCTATTGCACGATGCCCTTTGGGCTGAAAAACGCAGGTGCTACGTACCAGCGGACAATGCAACGTTGCCTACACGACCAAATTGGTCGGAACGTCCATGCCTATGTGGACGATGTAGCGGTGATGTCTAAAAAATCAAATGACTTAATCTCCGACTTAAAAGAAACCTTTGATAATCTCCGGAAATACAACATGATGCTTAACCCTAAGAAGTGCGTCTTCGGGTTCCAGCCGGCAAATTGTTGGGCTTCATCGTTTCCCAATGTGGAATCAAGGTCAACCCGGAGAAAATCAAGGCCATCTTAAACATAAATCGTCCGACATGCCTAAAGGACATACAACGACTAACAGGTTGTGCTGCAGTAGTTAGTCGGTTCGTCAGCCGACTTGGAGAGAAGGCCCTGACGCTGTACAAGTTGCTGAAGAAGGCGGGCAAATTCACGTGGACGGACGAAGCAGATGAAGCATTGAAGCAGCTCAAGGAGATTCTTTCCTCAGCGCATATCCTTGCAGCACGCGAGCCTGGAGAGCCCATGTTAATTTACATGGCGGCCCCAACCAGGTAATCAACATCGTCGTCGTGGTAGAGCGGAAGGAACCAGGGCATGAGTATGGAGTTCAACGACCAGTTTACTTTGTAAGCGAGGTCTTGACAGAGTCCAAGCAGCGTTACCCGCACTACTAATAGATAGCTTATGGAGTATTTCTTGCTTCTCGGAAGCTGAGGCACTACTTCCAGGAGCACCCTATCACAGTGGTGAGCAAGACTCCACTGTCTGACATTATCAACAACAGCGATGCTACAAGAAGGGTCGCGAAGTGGGGCATTGAACTTGCCGCCTTCGAGATCACTTACAAAATACGCAACGCTATCATGTCACAAGCCTTGGTGGATTTTATCGCAAAATTGGACGGAGATGCCAGATGCTACCCCAACGCCAGAGCCAGAATACTGGGTGATGCACTTTGACGGATCAAAGCTGCTCAATGGCTCAGGGGCTGGTGTACTGCTACAGTAACCAACTGGGGACAAGCTACACTACGTTCTATAGATCCACTTCGAGGCTACGAACAACATGGTGGAGTATGAAGCACTCATTCACGGACTATGCGTAGCCAAGGATATTGGCATCAAGCGCGTAGTTTGCTGTGGAGATTCCGACTTGGTTGCCCAATAGGTGGCTGGCACCTGGAACGCGCGGAACCCTATGATGGCGGCATATCGAGACGAAGTGGACGAGATAGCCAAGAGCTTCTTGGGCTATGAAGTCAAATATGTGCCTAGGGAGCAAAACGAGGTGGCTGATCTGCTGTCTAAGCTTGGGTCAGGGCGCAAACGAATTCCGCCTGGCGTTTTCCTGGAGCATCTCCAGACACCATCCATGAAGGGAGCGGACATCGAGAACCCGGACAGAGTAGACTCTTTCATCCACATAGTGGAAAAGATCCCTCCGGCTTGGACAAAACCATTCATGGAGTATCTCGAACACGGAACTTTGCCCGACGACGAAGTCGAAAGACGACAAATAGTACGTCGAGCAAAGGGCTATACCATAATCAATGGACAGCTCTACAAAAGAAGCACTACTGGTGTATACCTTAAGTGTGTTTCCCAGCAAGAAGGTATTGAAATCCTACGCGAAATTCATCTCGGAGATTGTGGGCATCACGCCGCTCCCCGATATTTGGTCGCTAAAGCTTTCCAGCAAGGATTGTACTGGTTGACCATGAAGGCGGACGCTGACAAACTGGTTGAGACATGCATGGGATTCTAGTACTATGCCCGACAACCACAGGTTACTGCTGAAGAATTGCGAACAATACTAATAACTTGGCCGTTCACAGTCTGGGGGCTGGACATGGTGGGTCCGCTACAGACGACACCATGTGGGTTTACGCAACTGCTAGTATAAGTTGACAAATTCACCAAATGGATAGAAGCTAAACCCATTAGAAAGCTTGATGGGGCAACTTCCCTTAGGTTTGTCCGGGATCTAGTGGTGAGATTTGGTCTCCCACATAGCATTATCACTGACAACGGAAGCAACTTATCACTCGGAGAAGTGGAGGCTTATTGTTGGGACAAGGGCATCCGACTTGACCTTGCATCTGTGGCACACCCACAGTCCAGTGGTCAGGTCGAGCGAGCCAATGGATTAATTCTGCAGGGAATCAAGCCACGTCTTGAGGCACCGCTACATAGAGTAGCTGGAGCCTGGGCGGAAGAATTGCCATTTGTGTTGTGGAGTTTACGAACTACACCCAACAGATCCACCGGCTACACCCCTTACTTCATGGTATATGGAGCAGAAGCCATCCTGCCTTCCGACATCCTCCACGATGCACCAAGAGTTGCCGCCTACGACGAAGATAACACTGAAGAATCCAGACGCCTAGATGTGGACCTTCTCGAGGAGGAGCGCGTATTGGCATGCCAAAGATCCGCCATCTACCAGCAGAAGCTACGCAGCTACCATAGTCGCCGCGTTCGGCATCGCTCATTTAAAGAGGGTGATTTGGTGCTCCGACTTAAGCAAAAGAAGTCACACAAATTATCCCCGCCATGGGAAGGACCGTTCATCATAAGCAAGGCGCTGCTCAATGGGTCTTACTACCTCATTGACAATCGTGAACTGAAGGATAGACCCAACGAGGATCATAAGCATAAGCGAGGTGACCCGGATGATGACTACCCGGAGCTTGATCGGCCATGGAACATAGCACAACTACGTCCTTTCTACACTTAGAATTTTTATCTATTGTCTGCCTCTTATATGATCAATGAAATAAAGCTCTCTGGTTCACTCATATTTCTGAGTCTGTTACCTCCTTTAGTGTTTATTTTTGGATCGTATAAAACCTTTATGCACAAGTTTTGCGATTGCACTTGTGAAAATTCCACCTACGGGCGTTAGCTTAAGTTTTCTGGTCTACACGTTATTTGTTGTTTTTATGTGGATTCTGGAGTAGTGACTTTTGGCACTTATTGTCGGTGATTTTGTGCTTAGGTTATTGACGGTGCCATTGGGCATCATCACCTGAGCATGGTTCCGACAATGAGTCTTCAGACTCATGAAAAGTTAAGCATAAAAACCAGAGTAATGGATAAGATAACACTTGCTTAAGAAATATATACATGCTGGAACCAGTTCTTGAGTAGCAGGAAATAACAACCATTGTTTTCCGCCTTAATTTAACAAGTAGTTTTTTCTGCATACAAATTATAGAGGAAAAAAATATTACATATTGTTTTTCATTCCTCTGGCGCAGGTGACTTGGACGCAACATCGTCAGCAGCAGGAGAGCCATCTTCCTCGAAGTCGGCAGTGTTGAGGGACTAAGAGGAGCTTTGGCTATTGCCGTCAATGGTTTTCATGGGCACAAAGACGTTGGGGTCGACTAACTCGGCGACTCTGGTGTCAAAACCCGTGAGCGACTCCAGGATAGCTTCATGATCTATCTTTTGGCCTTCATCGTCTACGTCGGGGATACCGGAGGTCACCGTGTCGATGTCGGTATTTTCGTAGTGTGCCTTGACCATTGACAGCGCCATCCTTGCGCTGGCCTGTGTACATGAAGCTTTCCAACTTGAGATACGCTCGGGGGCTCGGCGCCGGATCTTTGAGAACTTCGCCACATAGTCCACCGCCTTGATGTTAATCTGGAGGGGCTTGGCTATCTACTTGGTCTGCTTGATGGCGGTGTTGATAAAGTTGCCGGCAAGGACCATGCATTCCTTTGGCGGAGGAGGCGAATGGGTTAACCCCATAGGAGCTGCAAATTTCCGACAAAGGAGCGCATGAGATCAATAACACAAAAGTTCAGAGTATCTAGCTTACAGAAGTACAAGACGGAGAATCACTTACTGAAGATGCTAATCTCAGCCTGCTGGAGAGTTTCCGCCATGGAGTCCCGTTCTTGTCAGAGGATCATGTACGCGTCCAGATGGTGCTGATTTTGCTCATCGGCGGCTTTCTTCTGATTTTTCAGGATCGCGATTTCCTCCTTCAAGTGGTTCATCTCCTCGTGGGCGGAGTCCTATAGGACTTTCATTGAGTCCTCATGCATCTTCAGCATATCCTTTCTCTCCTGCTTAAGGATCTTGTTTTTGCTATCCAGCTGCTGAATATGCTTGGATTGCTCAACAATATCCTTAGCCTTGGAAATGGCTTATGCAAGTCGGAGAAATAACATACACAGTGAGTACTCAAAGAATGTTGGCACAAGACCAAGTCGGAATACGAAAAATAAAGGAAAAACAGACGCTTGGTCTTGGTGATTTGTTCCTTCAAGAAGGCAGATTTACCCTTTTCGGCTTCCAAGTCCGCGCACATCTTCTGGTACTTGTCATTGGCTACGCCTCTCCGAGCATTCTCATTCTATGGAAAGAGGAAAGTTAACGTTGTTAAGTCTGCTTGGAGCATCTAGCTGGAAAATTTCCACCTAGAAGCTCGGGGGCTACAGCGAGAGTTTTTTTAACTTAGTAATATGCTTAGTCTTTCTTTAAGAATCTAGTCGGAACTAATTTAGTTTTTGATTAGAAGCTTGGGGGCTACAGTGTAAAGTTTTTTAACTCAGTCATATGCTTAGCTTCTATTTAAGCATCTAGTCAGAACTAATTCAGTTACAACTAGAAGCTTGGGGGCTACAGTATCGAAATTTATAAACACTGCGTATGCTACTCTAAAAGCATCTAGTCGGAATAATTCATTCAAACTACATGCTAGGGGGATACAGTGAGAAGTTTTCTAGCTTAGTCACTCTTAAAGCATTTAGATGCAAATACCTATGGTTTTCCGTCTAAATCCTCAGGGGCTATAGTGGGATACTCATATGAAATGCAAAAGGCAAATAAAACTTACAAGTGCGATGATCTTGAGGTTTGTAGCACTCTTAGAAAGCAACTTGCCGAAGGATAAACTCTTTCCCTACAAGATTTCTGCTTTCCAGAGAATCTCCTCAAGACCGCTTGTTGGAGATGTCGGTGTCACACCAGGAACCACAGCGGAGCTACCCGGCGTAAGTACCGGGTAGACTATCTTTGGGAACTCTATGGCTTTCTTGAGTGCGGAGGCGTCGCCTTCGGCAGACGTACCACTCGCCACCACCGCCTTACCGCTACCGATGGCATCCTTAGCCGAAGCTTCAGCCATTTGGGTTGCGGCACTTTCTTGCGTTGCCTGTTCGCCGCCGACGACAAGCTCCGTGGAGGCACCTGAGTCCACTTCCATGGCGGAAGGGCCAGATGCATCTTTGGCCTGTGAGCTTGTCGGAGGGGACGTAGGCTGGACGCTAGGACTGACAGGGGCGATGGCAAGAGATGCGTGGGGAGACACGTCACGATGCAACATATCCTTAATGTTTCTAGAAGCCCCCAAAGTTTTGGAGGTCTTCTTCAAACTGGTAGTGGCCTTCCTCCTGAAACGTGCAAAAAGTATAAGTACACGAATAAGACAAGCAATGGACAATGTCAGATAGAAAGAAGCTTACACAAGAGGGGGTGCTTTGGCAAAGGGGATCTCGGTAACCTTTCTTTTCTCCGCCTCCAGGGTGGCGGTAGTATTTTTGGAGGCTCCACCCTCCGTCTTCTTCTTCTTTCCTCCGTCGGCAGCATCAGAGGTGGAGCTCTTCCGCTTTCGCGCCAATGGGACATCATCGTCGGACATGACAGTGACTTCCTTCATCATTGGATCATAGATTTGGACAACCATGCTATCCTCATCTAGATCGCTAAGCTGTTAAGTGAAAACCCATAGTGTTAGATGAGATGATAATGAATAGACGGAAGAACTGGAGTATATGTCATACAGGGAAAATAAACATCATACCTTTGGGCACTTGCTCTCTATGAACATGTCATAGGTGATGGTGAAGCCACGCTTCCTATCCTTCACTTTGATGATTGTACGGGTTCGTAGCATAGAAAACAAAAATTTTCTACCGCATGCACACAAACAAGCCAAGATCTATCTACTAGATTGTAGCAACGAGTCGATAGAAGCACTCACCCTCAAAGATTCCAAAGCGGTTAACAAGAGCAGATTCTCGTGGGTGATGTAGTCATACTCTTGCCGATCTCAAGATCGCAAAGACAATCCTTCCGGTGCTGCTTTCCGGCAGCGCTTCCGCAGTCGGTCACACATTCGGTACTCGATGAAGACCTTCCTCTCCCTTGTTCCAGCATGCAGCGGAGGTTGTACCACTCTCCTCGTGATTCCGGCAGCACGACCGCGTGGTGTCAGAAGTAGAGGGGAGATCTCGCAGGGCTTCGCCTTAAGCCGGAGCGAGTATGGTGGAGCAAGAGAGGGGCCTTGGCGATCTAGGGCGTAGAAGCACCAAGGGGGTGGTGTAGCCGGCGGCTAGGGTTTGGGGAAACCCTAGTCGGCGACTTGGGAGGAGCCCTAGGCGGTGGCAGCACTTGGAGGTGGTGGCGCGCAGGAGCTATGGTTTGAGGTGTGAGGGGTAGGGGGCGCCCTACCCCTCCTTATATAGGTGGGAGGGAGGCAGTTGGGAGGAGGGACTCCTCCTCCAACTCCTCCTCCTTGGCCGACGGGTGGAGGGAGTGGGACTCCTACCCTAGTTAGGTTTTCTACTCTCCCTCCACCAAGCAAACTTCGGATTTGACTTTTCAAATTGGCGTTTGACTTTCGAACTTGGATTTGATTTATCTCTTCATATTGCCCAGCCAAGTGACCTAGTACATGATGCAACCATTCCACATTATCATGACACATTCATGTACCCTCCCCCTCCGGAGTGCCGGACCTTCCAGACCCTTCTAGAACATTCCTGGTGAAAACACCAGAATCATTTCCGAACTCCGAAACAGGACTTTCCTTATATGAATCTTATTCACCGGACCATTCCGGATCTCCTTATAATATCCCGGATCCCATCCGAGTCTCCGAACAACATTCGGTCTCTTACTCATCATCCATAACTACACAACAACATTGAATCCTTAAGTGTGTCTCCCTACGGTTCGTGAATTATGCGAACATGATCGAGACACTTCTCCGATCAATAACCAATAGAAGAATCTGGAAATTCGTATGGCTCCCTACGGTTGTCGCGTGGGCGACGTGTGTGGGGGCGTGCGTGGAAATTTCGCCATGTCGCCAACCGTCGCCGCTAACGGTTCTTATCGCTCGCGCGGGAAAAACGGACATGCATTCTCTGCATGTGTGAGTTACGAGGTGTTGCTGGCCTATGTCTATGTCGCCCTAGCTGTCATTGGCAGATGAACCATCACATCGGAAGATTCCGGCATGGATGGATCCAGTCCGGCTACGGAAGTGTACGATAGAAGATTTAGCAATTCTCTGACTTACAAGTTGAAGACGGAGAAAACTTGCAGGGTTCTTTGGGAGGACTACAAGATGTTGCTTGACTATTTGCCGACATCCATCTAGACGGAGCATTCAACGTGAAGAGGCAAGACGGCGCAAGATCTCAGAGTTCTCCGGGGGCTACTGTTGGGGATATGCTATATGGGTATCCTCATAACATGTCTCCTATCCGGATAACCCGGGTGACCCATAGTTGGTAGCATGGCCCATGGCCTGCTGGGCGGCCCAGTTAGATGGATCCAGAAGGGAGGCCCATGTCGGATAAAGGAAGGCTACAGAGGAGTTACCGACGTACCCGGAGCCTTGGAGTGCAAGACACGCTAGACTAGTTGTAGGCAGTGTAGGACTCTGTAACCTGTTCGGCTAGGACTTTTCCCTATAACCCTAGGACATGGCGACTATATAAGTCGGGCCTATGGGAGCCTTTAGGGCATCAATCAACTCATACCTCACACAACGAACCAGTCCCTGTAACTCGGTGTATTGCCCTTATAGTGATTTATAGCAGGAGTAGGATTCCGCCACCATTGTGGGATCTGAACCTAGGTAAGATGTGTTACCTCGTACCCGTCAACCGTCCGCCTTCCCCCACGTCTCTAAACACGCACTATGAGGACCCCTCCATGGCGTACTCGTCGGCAATACCACGACAGTTCAGCCGTCCTCAATGGAGTTTGGTTTCATGTTATTATTCAATCCACACAAGTGAAGATCAATAATGAAGATTAAGACAACTTGAGGTGTGGTAAGAGGCTGGTAACGGACTCTATTTTTTTTCATTTTTGTACATATACTCATCATGGTGAGCATGCTTAGTCTGTTCATGTAAGGTGTATGTTATTGTTGGATGCTTAGTAGTTCTTGCTTTCTTGTGATTAGCTCCAGTTTGCTAATAGTTTGTAGCTTGTCATATGAATGTTTGCTTGCATTGTTTTATTCATACTTGGTATGATATTGTGGTATCCTCCTCTAAACGTTTCATGTGAATCGACTTGGCACATGCTCACGCATGCAGATGACTAAACAATAGTCAGTAAGCCTCGATGATTTATTTTGCCTCCGAGTTCTTGTATCACTTTCATGCCATAATTAGTCATGTTTTGTTGTAAGCATGATTATGACAGTTATTGCTCTCTCGTTTGTCGCTCCCTCTCTATTGCTAGCCTTCACTTGCACTGAGTATGAGCTCTACTTTTGCATCCAACTCCCCAAAACCAATTTGCCAACAGTGTCCACCATACCTACCTATTAGCATCATTTGCTATTTCAGTGCATATTCATTATGCCTTGTTTTGTTCCAAATAAAATGTTTGACTGTTTTGAGAAAGTTAGTTAGTAAAGCTCTCACGAACTTGATGGCACACTTTATTCCTTGCACTTAATAAGGCTGAACCATTGTGACTATCCATGAAAGTTATATGCTTGCAAATTATAGGCTGGGAGTTAGCAGAACCGTGCTGTCACGGGGAACGTTTTCAACACTTATGGATACATATCCAGTTGATACCATGCTCTTTTGTTTGCGGATGTCGTCGGTGTGAAATAAAAGGGGAGTTTGTGAGTTCATGAAGTTATATATATGTGTTAGAGAAATGCCTGGGCCACTATCCTAAGCCATGCGTAATCATGGTGGAAACTTGCAGCATCACTATAGTGTGCATTCTGTGAAGCATCCTCAATAAAAAGCTATGCACATAGTAAATAAAAAGATCGCTGAGATGCTCACTGTCTGCTTGCCTTGTCATTTTGATTATGGGATAGCTCCCGTATCATGTGCAAGGGGTACCCCGTTGGCGGTTCTCTATGATATGCATGTATTTACAATGACAAGAACATACCGGTAACTAAAGTTGAGTAGCACGAGGAGCGTCCCTCTTACTCAAGGGACTTGGGATTTCCAGTTTATGGTCTGTCAAGCATATAACTCATATTGGACCTCATTTTCACCTTTAACCACATGAAGATGCCTATGATAGGGGCAATGAGAGCTCAAAGCTAGTGAGTACCTTGCTTTCAGCATTTGGAAGCCTTTCAAAGTTTTCAAAACCTTTTCACTTCCTTGTTGAGTCACCACTTATTCTTTTAGCACCTTCTTGAGAGCATAGTTATCATTCTTGTGTTTGTCTCAAAACTTGGTTAATTATGTCATGACTTTGATGCTTGTATCTCTGATATCTTTACTTCTAGTCTTCATGTGAACTTCAGAGGTGCCTTGGCATTTATATTGTGTTCCATAAACAAAGGCAAGCGAGATACCACTTTATCATACCTTCTTATGAGAATTTCAATGTTGCTTATGTTTATGTTTCATGCTACTTATTATTGAGTTGGTTTCTCTTCATAGATTGCAATGACTATTGAGTGGACTTAGTTGCATACTTCTTATGATGAATGGTTTG
Source organism: Avena sativa (assembly GCA_916181665.1). Classification (NCBI taxonomy): domain Eukaryota; kingdom Viridiplantae; phylum Streptophyta; class Magnoliopsida; order Poales; family Poaceae; genus Avena; species Avena sativa. The sequence goes on along the minus strand of OV702295.1, from coordinate 310,372,683 downwards.
AGTATCTACTCCTGTGCTGAGAATATATACATCATATGAAGCAAATGTGTTCGTGAAAGTTCTTTTATCGCACTCAGATTTCAACTGAATTGATTGAGGACAAGCAATAAATTAAGCTTGGGGGGAGTTGATACGTCCAAAACGTATCTACATTCCCGAACACTTTTTCTATTGTTTCTCCTCTAAACTTGTGTGATTTGGATACAACTAACACGGACTAACGCTGTTTTCAGCAGAATTACCTTGGTGTCTAGTTTTTGTGTAGAAAATCAACTATTAGGAAAAATCCCGGAAAATATGCCAAAAATCCTATTTCACCAGAAGATCCACGGAGCCAGAATACGAGACGGAGGGGAGCCCTGGGTGGCCCACACCCCCATGCCGTGCGGGTGGGCCCACCCCGCGCCTGGGAGGGGTGTGGCCAGCCCAGGAATCCCCTCGGCCTCTCTCTTTGCCTATAAGTTGCCCTCTGACCTAAAAACTCAGGGGGGTTCAACATTTTTCCAAAAAGAGTTCCGCTGCGCCGCCACCAACAGAAGCCACGATTCGGAATGAGAAACTCCGTTCTGGTACCCTACCTGACGAGGATCGATCTCGTCAATGCCCATTGTTATGAGCTTGGGTTTTGGAGAATATGGGGGTGCTGGAGATCGTGGAACGGTTAACAGACAAGCAACCAGGGGACACGACATTTACCCAGGTTTAGGCTCCCGGAGGGAAAACCCTACTCCTGCTTGTCTGCTCTTGATTACGGCGGAACCGAAAGTTACAAGGGTGCGCAGATGCAATCTGGCGTGGAGGTGTGTATGCGGTGGTATGAGAGGTGCCCTCCTCGTTGTGCCCTCCTAGACTTTATATAGAAGTAGGCAGGCCCTAGGTACAGATCGAGTCAGTTACAGGTTTAGGGTTTGCCCCTTTGAATTCTATCTAATCTAGTCTTGCTCTCCAAGGTTCCGAAGACGTCATGGGCTTGGGCCACCCGAATATCTTCATGGGCCGCGTACATTCTCGTGGGCCTTGCTTGGGCTGGACCAGGTATGCTGAAGTCGTGTACCCGTAGGGTATAACCATGTCAGTATCCCCCGAGTGTTCAGTCGAATTGTAGATTCGGCTGAGGACTCTTCAATCTTTCAGGTGTAGTTGTCTCTGCTCTTTAGAGAAATGATTCTGGTGTGTAGGGATTGTTGATGCGTGTGCCTGACTCTCCCGACGGATCGGGGCCAGTTAACTGTCTTAGGACAAAACAACACGATCTTCTTCAGATTCGAGTCCCTCGACTCAAACCCAGAACAAATGCTGGCGTAATTCAACTCAGGCCGTTGAGGACTTACAGGAGTAGGATTCCAGTAATTTTTGAATGATGTACCCAACGCGTTCGTCGGGATCTTCATCTCGCCTGTTGGCACGTATTTTTACTAGCAGAGCGCAATCGTGTGCGTTACCAGGCCATTAGATGGTATCTGTAGGTCTTATCTTTGCGTCGTAGACACATCATCCGAAAATTTATCACCATGGAGGTGTTTTGGGTGGCCAAGGAGGATGTTTCTCACTTAGCGTTAATCGGGGCAAAGTTGCCTAAAAGTTTTTGCGTTCTGATCTGAAAGATCGCAGTCGAAGAATTCATAGGGCGCACGACCAGCGCTCCCTATGGGCGTAGCCCCCGAGTGTCTGCTCGAGTCGTAGACTCGAGCAGAGACTTTAATTCAGCCTTTGTTTGCTTCAGGTCCATAGGACACAATTTTTTCAGACGCCTGAATCGATCCTCCCTATGCGAGTAGCCCCCGAGTCCGTAGTGGAGTCATAGACTCGACGTAGGACTCAAAGAATAGTTCATTGGCATAGTACGCTATTCATGCTTCGGGTGCGCGGCCAGCGCTCCTGATAGGAGTAGCTCCCCGAGTAGTTGATCGAATCGTAGATTCAAGTGAGTACTTTAGTTGTTTAGCCGAAAATTTGTAACCGTTGCTAGTATAGCTTTGATGACGTCGGTGCTGATGATCGGTGATATCAAGCGTCTGCGGCGCCAGAGGTGACGCGACTGGACGAACGTGGGTCCACTTTCTGACTTGGAGTTGAATGGTCATGCACGACGTGGCGATAATTACAGCGTCTCCTCGGTTTCCATGCATGGTGGACAGCGTGCGAGCGACGGTTCGCAGCTGTGCTGACACGTGGACGGCTGGATTTGATGCTGGCTCTAGGGCTTCCCGATGAACGGTCCCTTTTCATCGTCTTCGTCCTTATAACTATGGGGAAAAAATGGTTTGTTTTCACCGCAACCATTCGCTTTTCACTTGCTTCCACTTTCTTGAGCTTTTCTCGCTGCGCGCTGGAAGTTCTTCGATATTTCCCGTCCACTTTTCTGCGCTCACACCGCCGCCGTTGCCATACTGCAATGGGGAAACTGAAGAAGGCCTCTACCATGGTGGGCACCAGCGCTGCTGCCGGCGGCAAAAAGGGCACCACCGCCACTCGCATCACCGATGGTGGGTGGCGACGTACGAAGACGCGCGAGGGCGACCTGCGCAAGCTTCGTGAGCGGGGTATGATCCCGCAGGACAAGGAGGCCGTCAAGATTCCCGGTGACGAGGTAATCCCCATCCACGCGCAGGGTTTCGGGTCATGTTTGTTGCTTTTGTCCTTCGGGGCCTCTCTCTCCCAGTCCACGATTTTCTCCGTGGACTGCTTTTTTTCTATGGCATCCAACTCCACCATCTCTCCCCAAATTCTCTTCTCCACATCGCCTGTTTCATCACCTTCTACGAGTGTTGGCTCGGTATCGAGCCGCACTTTGGCCTCTTCCAGAAGCTCTATTCCGTGAAGAGGCAATCCGGTTCCAACGGAGTTTATCCGATCGGCGGCTGCATTATTTCCCTTCGATCCAATTTTCTCTTCTTTTCCTTTTCAATGTCTGAGTTTGTCCAATACTGGCAGAGGAGGTGGTTTTATATCCGCAATTCCACAGTGGACGGGCAAGACTTTGGCCTTGCCCCTTTCAACTCCACCCAGAAAATCCAGCCGAAAAGGTCCTGGAAGAACCACATCCTGGAGGGTGAGGTGGAGGATATAGAGGAGCTCTACCGTCGGGTGGAGGACCTCCAGGTGATTCCGGAGAAGGAGGTGAATGCTGTGGATATTATCCGCACCTTCCTCAAACGTCGGGTGCAGCCACTCCAGGCTAGGGCGCACCCGATGTTCCTTGACCCGACGAGAGTTGCGGCTGAGGAGCTCTCCAAGGGGGACCTCGACAGAGTCCTTCAGCTGCTGCTGAAGATCAAAGCTGATGAGGACCTTCCGGGGAGATCACTGACCCCTCCATTCAGCGCCTCTCGACTGGTGCCGCAGGTGTAGATCTGAGACGTGCGCGTAGTGATTTTTCCGAATGCGTTTTCTTGTTCTTCCTTGTTCTGAAAGTTTGTTTTCTTTGTGCAGGAGTTCAAGGTACCTGGCATGGTGACTCCACTACCCGAACATTTTCCAAATGCGCCAAACAAGGAGGTAGTGGACTCCATGTCTGAGCTTCCCTCGACGCAGTCACCGGTTGAGGAAGCCCCCGAGTCGAGCGAGGAGCACACCCGAAAGCAGGCACGGAGCTCGAGCGAATCGTCGGATGCCTCGACTCCACCGACGCCTAGGGACCCGCCATGCCTTGTGCGTCACAGTGGAGGTGATGGTGGATCTTCCTCCCCTATTTCGGCCACGCCTGTGCAGGCTGTAACGCAGCAGCCGCCGGCTAAGCGGAAGAAGGAAGAGAAGAAGGGAAAGAGGGCCTTGCCTGTCTTCAACTTGAGCGATATGGACTCGTAAGTTCCTTCGGACGCCTTTTGCTATCTTTCCTTGTTGCTTGCTTGTCTTTGACTGGTGTTTTTATTTTGCAGCCACTCTTCTGAGGGCTCGTTTAGCGATGCCACAAAGGAGATGGTGGGGGATTCGAAGGTGACGCCTCCTCCCTCTCAGACGGTGGCCACCTCTAGGGGCGCTGCTCCGAACCCTTCTCCGCAGGGGGTTCAGGTGGTCGTCTCCCAGAAGACTACAGCCGGACCTTCGGAGTCTCCGTCTGATCATGTAAGTGTTTCCATTATTGCCGTGGGGGGAGCCCCCGAGCGCTTTTCGTATGATCTGCTGATCATTGCTTCTGTTTTGTGCGTGTCTCGGGGGGAGCCCCCGAGCGCTTTTCGTGTGTTTGATTTATTTTTGCTCGTTTCTTGGGCGCAGCCCCCGAGCCCTTTTCCTGATAAGTTGTTTCTTCTTGCAGCCTTTTGTGCAAGGAGCCAACCAACTGGTGAAGCAGCATCTGGCATTGGAGGCTAGCCTGCAGCGGCTTCAAGGTACATTCTTAACTAGATCTTCTAATTTTTCGTCTGCTTGCCAGCTTGCAAATCTCATGCATACTTTCGCTGCTTTTTGCAGATGAAAATAACACTGCCCTCTGCGAGCTTGATGTTCTCAAAAAGAGCCTCGGGCGAGCGGAGAAAAAGGCCGAGGACTTCATTGGTGCGAAGGAGCGCCTCGAGCGGGAGTTAGCCGACGCAGCTGCGGCCAAGGAGCGCCTGCAGCAGGAAGCTACGGACCACGAGGAGAAGCTCGCCACCGCCGCGGCTTCGCGCGAGAAGGAGGTAGCCGAGAAGTTGATGGCTGCTGCCAAGGCTATTTCGGGTGAGTAATTTCATCTATACTTGTTCCATTTCAGCTGCCTTCTCTCTCTGGTTTTGCTTGATTCTCATTTTTCTTTTTCCGTTTTTCTAGATGCCGCAGGCATTGAGTTCGACCGCAATTCTCTGGAGCATGGTAGTGCTCTGGATGATGCTACTGCGGCAATCAAAGACCGCTTAGTACTGTGGTTGGCTCTCTTGCCAAAGCCAAGGAGGTTCTCGGGCGCTTCTACAAGGAGCTCGTCCCCAAGGGCGTTGCCCTTGAGGATGTCAACTTGTTGGCGGATGCGCTGTCAGCCGAGGCTCCCGCGGTGTACATGCGCAAACAGAAGGGCATCAGCGCGTCCATGGGGTTGGCGATGGCCATGGCGTCAGGGGCGGAGCTGGATCTTCATCAGGTCACCTCCCAGATCTCAGGTAGCCTTTGCCCTCTATGCTGCCTGCTATAAACGTTATGGGCCGAAGCTGATTGGCTTGCTAGCGGAGTACGCGGTGAAGCAGCTGGAAGAGGTCAAGAGCAGGCAATCTGGCTCCAAGGCCACTCAGGACGCAGCTGCTTAGGCCTTATAGTTGTAGGATAGTTATCATCTTTCTTTTGTTGTAATATCTTCATGAACACTTCCTGTGCCACGCAGTGGCTTTTTGCGGTGACCTAGCATACCACTTCATGTGTACTATACTATAGTCGTTGACATGACATCCGCAGAACACCGTTTTATAAATATCACATCTCTCAGAGTGGTACAACAGAAACATTGCGGGTCCATATTACAAATATACACACCTTATTATTATTACAATACCGAAAGTTCAAGACTTCCTAAAGATCCAACTTTCAAACCAAAATATAAAGTGTCTCAGCGGAATTTAAAAGTAACAACTCCGACTAGGAGTTGAGCTTAGCAGCTTATTCTATAAAGTTCATGCTGCTCGGCTCCGTTGGTTACTACTAACTAAGGATACTTAGTTGGACTCGTTATCATCGACACCGTAGCGGATTTCGTAATCCACTCCTTCAACACCTCTGGACAGATCAGGTTCATCGTAGAACACCTCTTCTTAGCATTCGGCTGCATACATTGGCACGTCTTCGGGATCCTCAGAGTCTAAGCAAGGGATCAAAGGAAAGAATGAGTAACGGCGTTACCCAACAAGTTCATTATATGCAAGGTGGGAAGTTTGATGCTCTAACTACCACCTCGGATTATAAATCCTTGGCACTATGCAACTTTTGTAAATCTTTCTTCAAAGATTGATTTTATTCTGAAAAACTATGACAATCAGCCTTCACAGGTTGACCAGAACTTTCATGGAGTTCCTTTCTTGCCGCGTTCGTAGCTCCTTTCCGGAACAGGGAGTAACAAGTTACAGTTCTTACACTCTGCAGAGCTGCGTTACTTTACCCATGAGAGATCAACTCCTTGTTGCACAACCGGGCGTACTTTCCCATCCACAATTCCATGACGTGGGGCCCAGTAGTTGGTCCAAGCCAATCACTACCCCCTTCGTGACCTCGCATGCCTCCTTGGTGTACACCATGCCCATATAATGAATTACGGCAATGGTTTATTCAAACCTTTAGATGCCAGAACTATCGTGGGACGATGAGGGTTCCCACCCATATGCTGCATATCCTCTACGAATTACCAATTAATATGCACGTTACGAGGATAACAGTCACCACCTGCACATCCGGCTTCATGCGAGAGGAAGAAGATACAGCTGACTTCTCTGTCCCATTCCAAATATCATGGCTAACGCGTAATATACGGTGCTAGAATCACTTGATGTCAGGGGTTATTAAGTCCCTACTTGATCATCAATGTATAAAATTTTATATGTTATTTTATTTGGATAGTGTGGATTATTGTGAATCCAAAAATATTTTATTTATAATTTTTGGACTTCTATTTTATTTTCTAGAATTTAATTAAGTCCAGGGGTATTTTGGTCTTTTCCTTTTTATTTAAACAGGCCTGAAAGGATTTCTGGGCTGGCTTAAACTTATTGGGCCCTAGTGGCCCATTAGTCATAGACAAAATAATCACACCGAAGGGTTTGGCCCAACTCAGCCCATTCCTCACTGCCTCTCTCTCCCTCGAGCTCCTCCTCTCCTCCTCTGACCTCGACCCCATGGCCGGCGATGCCGCCACAGACGATTCCCACCGCCATGGGCCGTTCTGGTCGCCGCCGTGGTGCAACAGAGGGTTGTCAACAACGCTTGTCTTTTCTATCCAACTATATTTGAGCCTGGGACTCTCCTGCGATGGATTGATGCCGTCCCGAACCCTAGGGTTTGGGGATTGGCGTGGATCTAGGTGCTACTGCCGCCATCACGCGTCGTGGTGATGCTCCTCGCCTCTAGGCGTGGTCAGGGTCGCTGCCGTGGCGCCGTATGGGATGTAGTGCCCCTCCTGGGGTGCTCCCCGTGCCGCCATGGACGTCGGCCCCTCTGCTTCCTCTTCTAGTCTCCAGGGAGGACCTTTGGTGAGTTTTGTTCCTCTCCCCTTATGCTCCCTGTGCTCGCTCATCCCATGCTGGATGTTGGCAGTGACCGCTCTGGTTACTGTCTGGTTCTAATTAGTATGTTCTATCCAAATAGGGTTCTTATCTTGTGGTTGTTCATATACTGGATGAATTAGGTCATGTCTGAATGGTCTGTAAACATGCTAAATGGTTATTGGCCTGAGACTTGTTGCTTGAGATGAACTATGATGATTCTGGTGGCTTATTAGATGATTTTATGCTTGGTTTGCATATGATTCAGATGGTATAGTTGCTTTGGAATCCATGCTTGGTAAAGTTAGTGACTTGGTAACCTTCCACTGTCATTTCATGGTTTAGGAGCATGGTTATGATGTGATGAAATCACTGTCCTAGTGCTGTTGGCTTAGAAATTAATATGTGGTTTGAGTTCATCATGATCTCAAACAGTACAGATAAACATTATGATTCCTGATAGGAAAATGATTAATAGATTAATTTATTGAATCTATGATGATTGGATGTTTATCTAGATTTATATAGAATTGTTCTTGTGACACCATTTTGGTATGACACACAAGTTTGATTCTAATCCATTGATTGGGTTGGTTTAAGCTTAAGACAAGCTTGACTTTGAGAGATAAACATAGATATTCTTTTCTGAATTCCCTAAGACCAATGATGTTGGTCTGAGGCTTAGGGGTTCAGACCTTATCTAGTTGATTCATATAGACAGTCCTGGTAGTGGTACCAGCTATTGTTTCTGAATCAAAACTTGTAGAAAAATGATAGTAGGCTTGATCATTCTATGGATCCAAAAGATTAGTTTCTAAGGTGCCACCCTTTCTTTAGGGATGTGCCTAGAAATTAGATCATAGCTATATTTATGCTTGAATTATAATATATAGCTTCACAACCAGAGCAATGAGTTGCTCTGAGCTCTGGATGGATCCTGGTACTTTGCTGTTTGCTTTTAGAGTTTAAAATCCCTATGATGGAGTCACCCCACTTGGGTGCTTTTCGATGGTTTGTTTTATAAGACACCACATGCTTCTGTCTAGATGATATGATTAGATCATGTGAAGGTTTTATGAAACTCACCACAGAATCTGATGTTTGTGGAGTAAAGTGGTGATGATGATCTTGTTTTGCTGAGCTTCTGTGCTTGTCCTTGAGCTAGCCTGCTCCTCCTACTCCTAGATTTGTCCTTGAGCTAGCCTGCTCCTCCTAGCTCCTGGACTTGGCCTTGCTGTCCACCTGATCCTTCCCCTTCCTTATGTCACCATCCTGGTGATGTTTGGTTGATCTTTGGTGGTTTGGTTTGGCTGTTATGCTTGGTAATCTACTGTCTAAGCTGGCTGTTCTTATGTGCAAGCAGTGGAGAGATGCACTAGTGCCTCTCCACGGCTGTGCTGATGGTTTTGTGAGTTTGGGGCTGTGCTGTGAGGCTGACAGCACATCACATGCATGTTGGTGTGTGTCCTGCCTGTGTGCTTGCTGTGCACTTGTGGACATGCTTTGGTCTTGGAAGTTACTATGATCAGATTACTTTTACCTGGCTGGTGAATTTTCCCCTCCTTGCTGTCAATTTGACCCTTTGGCTTAAAATTTATGAAAGATAGATTCTTTTATATTGGTGAAACTTGCCCCTTTTTATAAGTTTCTCAATGATGAATTTGTATAGTGCACTTCACTGACATGTCTGAGAGAAAAAATAATACTAACTCTAACATTATTATTGTTTTATTAATGTTTATCTTGCAGGTACAGATTTGAAGATGAAGATTGTAGTTTAGTTTTTCTTTTATAGAATAGTTACAGAATAATCCAAAGTAATCTTCTTATTCTTTTGTAATTTTCATTTTATTATCTTGTAATCTTCATTTTATTCTTCTGTAATAAAGATTACATTATTATTAATAAAGAATATTCTTATTCTTTATTTATTTGCTTTTGTGAAGTGTGTGGATGATTTCAATAAGTTACAATTTTGTAACTTGTTTATATATTGATAATACGAAATAAGTTTTCATATTCTTTATTGTTTTTCTTTAGATAGAATTTAAGTTGTAATATTAAACTCTTAATTAAATTAAGATTCAAAACTTATTCCTAATTCATTTGAATTATAATTCAAACTCTCTCAAGTTTAAAATTCAATTTCACTTTAAAAACACTTAATTCCTCAAAGATCACAACAAAGTCTATTGCAATCATCCTTTAAGACTAAACCTAATCTCAAAGTATGAAAGAAACTTGATCACTTTAGGTTTTTATTTGGCAAAAATTTTACCCACATTTTCAAAGATGAATGCATGCAACATTCCATATTCCTAAATCTACCCTTCGTTAGTTCCTAAATGCTGGGATGTTACAGACTTCCCCTCTTAAATTAAACTTTGTCCCCAAGTTTGTGGAGATGTACCTGAATAGTTCTGGATAGGCGTTCCTTAAATCCTCTTCTTTTTCCCACGTGGCTTCCCTTTCAGGGTGATGTTCCCACCATACCTTGCAATATTTGATTGCTCTGTTCCTAAATCTTTTCCAGTTTTCTTCCAGTATCTTACAAGGTTTTTCAATATAGGTCAGGTCTGCTTGTAGTTCTATCTCTTGGTGTGTGATTGCAACATCTGGAGATTTCAAACATTTATGAAGTTGTGATACATGGAAAACATTATGCACTCGAGCCAATCTTGATGGTAACTCTAAAGCATAAGCTATAGTTCTGTTTTGACTCAGTATCTTGAATGGTACGATGTATCTTGGACTTAATTTTCCTTTAACTCCAAATCTTTTCACCCCTTTCATTGGACTTACTTTCAAATAGACCATATCTCCCACTTCTGGATGCCATGATCTTCGACTTTGATCCACGTAACTTTTCTGCCTGCTTTGGGCTATTTTCAGTCTATCCCTTATCTTATCAATGATACCTTGTCTTTCTTTGATATAATCTGGCGCAAATTCTTTGCTGCTTCCAGGCTCATTCCAACATATTGGTGATCTACACTTCCTTCCACACAAAACTTGGTATGGAGCTTCCTTCAGACTACTCTGATAGCTATTGTTATAAGAAAATTCTTCCAATGGTAGATGATCTTCCCATGTTCCTCCAAAATCTAGTGCACCCTTAACATGTCTTCTAGTATTTGATTTGTTCTTTCAGTTTGACCTCCTGTTTCAGGATGATATGCTGTGCTAAAATCTAACTTTGAACCAAGTGCTTCATGCAATTGCTTCCAAAATGCTGAAGTAAACACTGATCCCCTATCAGTTACGACCTTTTTGGGTACTCCATGTTACTTACTATCTCTTTGACATATACTTCAACTAACTTCTCGGCATTATCTTTTTGATTCACCGGAATAAAATGTGCACTCTTAGTGAGTCTGTCCATAATTACCCATATCATATCCTTCCTTTTTGGTGTCATGGGCAATCCTGTGATGAAGTCCATACCTATTTCCTCCCACTTCCATTCAGGAATTTCCAAGGGTTATAATGGTCCTGCTAGACTTTGATGTTCAGCCTTCACCCTTTGACAAGTATGGCATTCAGATACATATTTAGCAATATCTCTCTTCATGTTATTCCACCAGAATAGTTCTTTCAAATCCATATACATCTTAGTACTCCCTGGATGTATAGAATATGGAGTATCATGTGCTTCTCTCAGTATGACATCTCTAATCTCCGTCACATCTAGAACACATAGACGGTCTTGAAACCATAAAGACCCATAATCCCCAAGGCAAAAAATTGATTTTTGCCCTAGAGATATCCTCCGAATTTCCTCAGCAATGAAAGGATCTTCTGCTTGATGTCTAAAAATTTCTTGTTTAAGATCACTGTCTTGCTCTGCAACTACCTGCATAGTAGCTAATCCTCTAAGAACCTCTGTTTTAATAAATTTAAGTTCTAATCTTTCCAAGTCCATTTTTAACTCTTTTGGTAACTCCCGATTACTAGGCTGAATATCAGCACTCTTTCTGCTTAAAGCATCTGCTACAACATTTGCTTTCCCTGGGGTGTAGTTGATTGTTAAATCATAATCCTTGATTAGTTCCAACCAACGCTTCTGTCTCATATTCAATTCCTTTTGAGTGAAGAAATATTTGAGACTTTTATGGTCAGTGTATAACTCACATCTGGCTCCATAAAGAAAATGCCTCCATCCTTTCAGCGCAAAAACTACTGCTGTTAACTCTAAATCATGAGTTGGATAGTTTACTTCATGTGGTTTCAGTTGTCTTGAACCATAAGCAATCACTTTCCGATCTTGCATTAATACACAACCCAAACCTTCTTTAGACGCATCACAGTATACTGTGAAGTCCTCCCCTGTTTTAGGAACTGCTAAGATTGGAGCTGTGGTTAATCTAGTCTTCAACACTTGAAAACATGCCTGACATTTCTCATCCCACTTGAATGGTGTATTATTCCTTAATAATTTGGGCATTGGTCCGGCTATTTTGGAGAAACCTTCAATGAATCTCCGATAATAACCAGCCATTCCTAAGAAACCCCGAATTTGCTTCACATTGGTCGGTGCAGTCCACTCTAGTACTGACCGAACCTTAGATGGATTTACAGCAATTCCATATTTACTGATCACATGACCAAGGAATTCTACCTTATCAAGCCAAAATTCACACTTACTGAACTTAGCATAAAGCTTGTGTTCTCTTAAAGTCTGCAATGCTATTCTCAAATGATCAGCATGCTCTTCCTTATCCTTGGAATATATCAAAATATCATCAATAAAGACTATGACAAACTTCTCCAAATATGGCATGAAGATCTTGTTCATCAAATTCATGAATATTGCCGGTGCATTGGTCAAACCAAATGGTACTACCAGATACTCATGGTGTCCATATCTTGAGACAAATACTATTTTTGGAACATCTTCCGGTTTGATTTTTATTTGATGGTATCCAGATCTTAAATCGATCTTTGAAAATACTCTAGCTCCTTTCACTTGATCAAACAAATCTTGAATTCTTGGTAAAGGATACTTATTCTTGATAGTCACGTTGTTCAGATTTCTATAATCCCCACACATTCTTCTTCCACCATCTCTCTTATCCACAAAGATTACTGGTGTTCCCCATGGGGATACACTTTCCTGAATAAATCCTTTTCTAGCTAACTCATCAATTTGCTCTTTGAGTTCTTTCAACTCTTTGGGTCCCATCTTATATGGTGCTTGAGCTATTGGTGTTGTACCAGGAATTAGGTCAATAGTGAATTCTATCTCCCGGTCTGGTGGCATTCCCGGTAGCTCTGCTGGAAAAACATCTTGGAATTCATTTATTATAGGAACCTCTTCCAATTTGACCTCTTTCATTGAGTTCAACTGTAGATCCACCATGATATGACTGTGCTTATCTGCTTGGTAAATTATCCTTGCTCCACTTGGAGTTTTGATTGAGACAGTTTTCTCCTCACAATTTATGTGAGCTCCGTGTTCCATCATCCAATCCATTCCCAACACTACTGCAATTCCCTTCAAAGGAATCACATAAAGGTCTGCGAAATATGTACAACCACAGATCGAGATAACCTGATCTTGTTTTATGTGGCGTACAAACACATTTCCTCCTGCCATAACTACGGTCATAGGACTTTCTAATGTTGCCCTTCTAATCCCGAACTTATCACAAAATTCTTTAGAAATGAATGAAGTAGTTGCACTAGTATCAAATAGAACTTTGTCGGGATTGGTAAGGATATTTAGCATACCTATCACTGCATGCTCCGAATTATCCACCTCCTCGAGGGTTGCACAGTTCAGTTTCCCGGTAGGTCGGTTCCTCTTGCCATTGTTGTTCTTGCCATTATTTCCTCCTTTATTGGGTTGTCCATTTCCTCCACTGGCTTGTCCTCCTCCCTTGGTAGGCTAACCTCCTGGTGGTTTGCTCGGACAATCTGGCTTGATATGCCCCTTCCGACCACAACCATAACAAATCACTACATGCTTTTTGCATTCCCTCTGGAAATGCCCTGGAATTCCACAATTGTTACAAATAACATTCTTTCTCGGATTGGATTGATTTCCACCACTACCCTTGTTATTGTTGTTGTTATTGTTGCCATAATTCCTATTCCGAGGTTTGAACTCCAGGTTGGGTTTAGGTTTGCTTGCCTGAATTCTCTTGGTTTCCTTCTTGGCTCTCTTCCTCCGGTCCTCTTGGACATTCTTGTAGTCATCTTCAAAAGTAATGGCTGCATCCAATAACTGCTGATAAGTTTGCTTATTGGCTAATCTTAGTTGCATCCACACAAATGGATTTAATCCACGCAGGAAATGCTTCTTCCGCTTCTCTTCAGTGTTGACATCCTCCCCAGCATAGCGAGACAGTTGACTAAACTACCGGATGTACTTCATGACACTCGTATATCCTTGCTGAAGCTCCTCAAATTCTCTCCGCTTCAACTCGATAACACTTTCCGGAACATGATATTCACGGAATCTCTGCTTGAACTCTTCCCAGGTAAACTCCCTTCCTGGTGGTTGCATGGCCAACTGATTTTCCCACCATGACGCTGCATGTCCAGTCAAAAGATGAGTTGCATACCTCAATTTCTCCTCATCATTGCAACATACAGTTTTCAGCTTCCTTTCAGTATCTGCTAGCCAGTCTTCTGCATCCATAGGTTCAGGACCTGATGCAACAGGTAACGGTCTTGCATTCTGGAAATCAGATAGACTCACTCCTCCACCTTCAGGTGCCCTCTGATTTGCTCGCCCCAACAACTCTTCCATAAACTTGTTCTAGGTCTCTTGCATCATTTGCATGCATTGCATAAAGTTCTGCTCCATTAACGACCTCATTGGTGGTGGTGGTGGTAATGCTTCTTGATTTGCTGCATCTGCATCGGCCTTTTCCTTGGCCTCTTGCTCCATCCGCTGCTGCTCAGTTTCCATTTCTACACCCGTATCCATGACCCTCTAGTCCTGCAACATAAAGATATTACTCATATTTACATCATGCACATGTGTTCTAAGCTCGACTTTATGCACAGAACTAGTCACACAATGAAGATCCAAAAAAAATCCAAATATGCATTTCACATCTTTTACATACTATTATAACAATACAAAGTCATTACAACATATACCATATAGGTATAATCACAAAACTACCTCACTCATCTCACTAACTTATTTCTTGGAGTACAATACACGATACTTAATAGTACTAACTAGTTGCCTCCTTGTAGTAGTAACTACGCTCATCATACATGCCTGATGTCCAACCGTGATGACGTGTTGTTCGTCGCACAGTTTGTGGAACATATGGCCTTCCAGAAGGAACATACTCTGTATCTGAAGTGTCAGGACTTGAGTCATTACTCAACCTGAGCATATTGACTCCCTCCAGCTCAGCTAAAAAGTCTTCAGAAACATATTCAACATTATCTCCATCCTGCATCTCCCGAGCTTCATTTCTTGAGTTGTCAACAGGATACGCAGATCCTGCTACTTCCCAGGTGCTCTCTTGGGCAAGATAGTTAAACACTGGATAATGTATATTCCCTGGGTTTTGAGAAGATGTTGATGATTCAAACACTCTCTCCTCAGGATCTTCTTCTTCATCCTGGTTATCTATTGACATGGTATTTCTACTTCTGTTATTAGGGTTCATCCTTACACCCATCCAACTAGATTGTCCAACATTTCTGTCAGAACCATCTGTGGACATCTAGTGTTCATGAGATCCATTATATGATCCCATCCTCCAACCATGCGAATTCTCAATAGGAAGTTCTAAGTCAGAACCATCCTCTGAGCCCTGTGGTACTGCATACCTCACATCCATAGTAGGATCATGTATAGGTTCAGGTCTTGGTGAATAAGGATATGGTATAAAAGATTCAGGATCTATAGGTATATCCTTAAAGATAAGTGTTGCACTACTACTTGCTTCCTTCTCTAACTGGAATGCTAACTGCTTCCTCCTTTCCGGATCAGTTAGATCCTCTAACATATCATTTTTATCTTCGACAATCACTTGATGTGTCATATAAAAAGACGCAACGAGTGTTCAATATATATCCATAAACTTGGAAGCTAACTTAGGATGCTTCTTAACCAAAGTAAGATGATCCAGTATAGGCTCCGAGTCTATAGAATAATGAGGTATCACAAAGAATGTGCTACCTTCTAACTCCTTGGTTTTCTGCTCCTGGATATTAGCTATCGCCTCCACAACAGCAACATGATATGCTGCTAAATGACTCCTACCTTCTCCTATAGGTAGATCATGATATAATCCAAGCTTCTCTGGAAGTTGGATACTCACACGGTACTTGGATAACATCCGGCCATCAAGGTAAGTGATAGTGTTCACTATAATTCTAGTTGGACAACTAAAGAGCTTTAAAAGTTGACGAAGTTGGTCTGTAAATGATCCTTGATAATCATCAAGAGTCTCCTCTTTCTTTACCAAAGTCTGTTTTGGAAACTTTGGTGCCATATCTCTGTATATCAGAAAAATAATTTTGATTAGTATCCAATAATATATTGCATCATAACAAAGAATTATCGCACTAAAATATATAACGGAATATTCTCATTTGATTACCCATTATATTACTTTTAGAGAATTCTTTATTGTTGATAAACTTTTCTACAGGTAATACCATTTACTAGGTTTCCAACCTAAGATCAAAGCAATTTGCTCTGATACCAACTGCGGTGACCCAGCATACCACTGCATGTGTAGTATACTATAGTCGTTGACATGACATCCACAGAACACCATTTGTAAATATCACATCTCTCAGAGTGGTACAATAGAAACATTGCGGGTCCATATTACAAATATACACACCTTATTATTATTACAATACCGGAAGTTCAAGACTTCCTAAAGATCCAACTTTCAAACCAAAATATAAAGTGTTTCAGCGGAATTTAAAAGTAACAACTCCGACTAGGACTTGAGCTTAGCAGCTTATTCTATAGAGTTCATGCTGCTCGGCTCCGTTGGTTACTACTAACTAAGGATACTTAGTTGGACTCGTTATCATCGACACCGTAGCGGATTTCGTAATCCACTCCTTCAACATCTCCGGACAGATCAGGTTCCTCGTAGAACACCTCTTCTTGGCATTCAGCTGCATACATTGGCACGTCTTCAGGATCCTTAGAGTCTAAGCAAGGGATCAAAGGAAAGAATGAGTAACGACGTTACCCAACAAGTTCATTATATGCAAGGTGGGAAGTTTGATGCTCTAACTACCACCTCGGATTATAAATCCTTGGCACTATGCAATTTTTGTAAATCTTTCTTCAAAGATTGATTTTATTCTGAAAAACTATGACAATCAGCCTTCACAGGTTGACTATAACTTTCATGGAGTTCCTTTCCTACCGCGTTCGTAGCTCCTTCCCGGAACAGGGAGTAACAAGTTACAGTTCTTACACTCTACAGAGGTGCGTTACTTTACCCATGAGAGATCAACTCCTTGTTGCATAACCGGGCGTACTTTCCCGTCCACAATTCCATGATGTGGGGCCTAGTAGTTGGTCCAAGCCAATCACTGCCCCCTTCGCGACATCGCATGCCTCCTTGGTGTACACCATGCCCACATAATGAATTACGGTAATGGTTTGTACAAACCGTTAGATGCCATAACTATCGTGGGACGATGAGGGTTCCCACCCATATGGTGCATATCCTCTACGAATTACCAATTAATATGCACGTTACGAGGATAACAGTCACGACCTGCACATCCGGCTTCATGCGAGAGGAAGAAGATACAACTGACTTCTCTGTCCCATTCCAAATATCATGGCTAACGCGTAATATACAGTGCTAGAATCACTGATGTCAGGGGTTATTAAGTCCCTACTTGATCATCATTATTTGCAACTAGAACCCTAAGTTCTATTGCTCCATTATATCATCACTTAGGATTATATCTATGATTTCTTTATTTGTGAAAATAATATTTTCTTTCTTTTATAGCATATATGATAACACACAATTTGCAAATACTTTGATAAATACTCTTCAAAGGACATGAGCAAGTGATGAACTTGCCTTGTGATGGCAAGGTAGTGAAGTCTGATGCTTGCACTGGACCTTGAGCTTCTATGTCTACAAAAACATCTTTATTGCCCGGTAAGGACAATATTTAAAGAAGCAAAATGATTATGCAAGTAATGTAATGCATTATTTAATTGGATATGCATTTACCCTATTATTATATAAGGTTCTTTTTAATAATAATAAAGCATTTATAAATATTACCTTTTAATATTTATCACATATATTGAATTATTTTATTTTATTTCCCTTTTATTTGTCTTTTATTGATTTAATAATTCTTTTAGGAATTATCAATTATACATTAAAGATTGTTATTAAATATTTATTTAGTATTTTTCAAAAATACTACAATATAAATATATAATGAAAGTGATTTTTATTTATTTTTATCATCTTTCAATAATTTTGTAAAATTCCATAAGGAATATATAAATTACAAAATTCCTATAAAAATTTAAATGTCTAAAATTTTATATGTTATTTTATTTGTATAGTGTGGATTATTGTGAATCCAAAAATATTTTATTTATAATTTTTGGACTTTTATTTTATTTTCTAGAATTTAATTAAATCCAGGGGTATTTTGGTCTTTTCCTTTTTATTTAAACATGCCTGAAAGGATTTCTGGGCTGGCTTAAACTTATTGGGCCCTAGTGGCCCATTAGTCATAGACAAAATAATCACCCTGAAGGGTTTGGCCCAACTCATCCCATTCCTTACTGCCTCTCTCTCCCTCGAGCTCATCCTCTCCTCCTCTGACCTCGACCCCGTGGCCGGCGATGCCGTCGCCGATGATTCCCGCCGCCGTGGGCCGTTTTGGTTGCCGCCGTGGTGCAACAGAGGGTTGTCGATGACGTTTGTCCTTTCTATCCAACTAGATTCGAGCCTGGGGCTCTCCTGCGATGGATCGATGCTGTCCCGAACCCTAGGGTTTAGGGATTGGCGTAGATCGAGGTGCTGTTGCCGCCGTCACGTGTCGTGGTGATGCTCCTCGCCTCTAGGTGTGGTCAGGGTCGCTATCGTGGCGCCGTATGGGTTGCAGCGCCCCTCCTGGGGTGCTCCCCGTTCCGCCATGGACGTTGGCCCCTCTGCTTCCTCTTTTAGTCTCCAGCGAGGACCTTTGGTGAGTTTTGTTCCTCCCCCCTTGTGCTCCCTGTGCTCGCTCATCCCATGCTGGATGTTGGCAGTGACCTCTCTGGTTACTGTCTAGTTCTGATTAGTATGTTCTATCCATTTAGGGTTCTTATCCTGTGGTTGTTCATATACTGGATGAATTAGATCATGTCTGAATGGTCTGTAAACATGCTAAATGGTTATTGGCCTGAGACTTGTTGCTTGAGATGAACTATGATGATTCTGGTGGCTTATTATATGATTTTATGCTTGGTTTGCATATGATTCAGATGGTATAGTTGCTTTGGAATCCATGCTTGGTAAAGTTAGCGACTTGGTAACCTTCCACTGTCATTCATGGTCTAGGAGCTGGTTATGATGTGATGAAATCACTATCCTAGTGCTGTTGGTTTAGAAATTAATATGTGGTTTGAGTTCATCATGATCTCAAACAGTACAGATAAACATTATGATTCCTGATAGAAAAATGATTAATAGATTAATTTATTGAATCTGTGATGATTGGATGTTTATCCAGATTTATATAGAATTGTTCTTGTGACACCATTTTGGTATGGCACACAAGTTTGATTCTAATCCATTGATTTGGTTGATTTAAGCTTAAGACAAGCTTGACTTTGAGAGATAAACATAGATGTTCTTTTCTGAATTCCCTAAGACCAATGATGTTGGTCTGAGGCTTAGGGGGTCAGACCTTATCTAGTTGATTCATATGGATAGTCCTGGTAGTGGTACCAGCTATTTTTTCTGAATCAAAACTTGGAGAAAAATGATAGTAGGCTTGATTATTCTATGGATCCAAAAGATTACTTTCTAAGGTGCTGCCCTTTCTTTAGGGATGTGCCTAGAAATTAGATCATAGCTATATTTATGCTTGAATTGTAATATATAGCTTGACAACTAGAGCAATGTTGTTGCTCTGAGCTCTAGCTGGATCCTGGTACTTTGCTGTTTGCTTTTAGAGTTTAAAATCCCTATGATGAGTCACCCCACTTGGGTGCTTTCTGAGGGTTTGTTTTATAAGACAACACATGCTTCTGTCTAGATGATATGATTAGATCATGTGAAGGTTTTATGAAACTCACCACAGAATCCGATGTTTGTGGAGTAAAGTGGTGATGATGATCTTGTTTTGCTGAGATTCTATGCTTGTCCTTGAGCTAGCCTGCTCCTCCAAGCTCCTGGATTTGTCCTTGAGCTAGCCTGCTCCTCCTAGCTCCTGGACTTGGCCTTGCTGTCCACCTGATCCTTCCCCCTCCTTATGTCACCATCCTGGTGATGTTTGGTTGATCTTTGGTGGTTTGGTTTGGTTTGGTTGTTGTGCTTGGTAAGCTGCTGTCTAAGCTGGATGTTCTTGTGTGCAAGCAGTGGAGAGATGCACTAGTGCCTCTCCACGGCTGTGCTGATGGTTTTGTGAGTTTGGGGCTGTGCTGTGAGGCTGACAGCACATCACATGCATGTTGGTGTGTGTCCTGGCTGCGTGCTTGCTATGCACTTGTGGATATGCTTTGGTCTTGGAAGTTACTTTGATCAGATTACTTTTACCTGGCTGGTGAATTTGCCCCTCCTTGCTGTCAATTTGACCCTTTGGCTTAAAATTTATGAAAGATAGATTCTTTCATATTGGTGAAACTTGCCCCTTTTTATAAATTTCTCAATGATGAATTTGTCTAGTGCACTCCACTGACATGTCTGAGAGAAAAAAATAATACTAACTCTAACCTTATTATTGTTTTATTAATGTTTATCTTGCAGGTACAAATTTGAAGATGAAGATTGTAGTTTAGTTTTTATTTTATAGAATAGTTATAGAATAATTCAATGTAATCTTCTTATTCTTTTGTAATTTTCATTTTATTATCTTGTAATCTTCATTTTATTCTTCTGTAATAAAGATTACATTATTATTAATAAAGAATATTCTTATTCTTTATTTATTTGCTTTTGTGAAGTGTGTGGATGATTTCAATAAGTTACAATTTTGTAACTTGTTTATATATTGATAATATGAAATAAGTTTTCATATTCTTTATTGTTTTTCTTTGGATAGAATTTAAGTTGTAATATTAAACTCTTAATTAAATTAAGATTCAAAACTTATTCCTAATGCATTTGAATTATAATTCAAACTCTCTCAAGTTTAAAATTCAATTTCACTTTTCAAACACTTAATTCCTCAAAGATCACAACAAAGTCTATAGCAATCATCCTTTAAGACTAAACCTAATCTCAAAGTATGAAAGAAACTTGATCACTTTAGGTTTTTATTTGGCGAAAATTTTACCCACATTTTCACAGATGAATGCTTACAACATTCCATATTCCTAAATCTACCCTTCGTTAGTTCCTAAATGCTAGGATGTTACACTTTTGTTGTATATAATGAATCTTCGAGTTGTTGCCCATTCGTGTGTTGTTCATATTCTTGTCTATTTTCCTCTAGGGACCTTCGGGTGATGACCCCGTCGATACCTCGTCTGCTCCGTAGCCGCGACCATCCTTGGATGATGCGTCGCAGCTTGTATTTCTTCGTGACCGCATCCGCAGTCTTGAGAAGGGGTTGCTTGGCATCCGGGGCCATGCAGACGTTTGGAAGTCGAAGGCGGAGCGGGGCATCGCCAGAGAGGAATATCCGATGGGTGAGCTGCGGCGTTTGGCCAAACAACTGCAGTATAAGTTTCTTCGAGCTGCTGCTCATTTTCGGATGCGCCTGCTAGCTGGTCATCTTACTTTGTAGGTGTTGCAGGTGCTAACCTTCTTCTGAAGGAGGAGAAGGAGCACGTTGCAGTTCGGATCAATTGCCTGACCAGCAAGATATGGAGGCTGGTTGCTTTTCTGGGTGGATCGCGACCGTGCTATGGTCCTTGCGACTGTACAGGTCGTGCCCACCAAGTGTCGCGGGTGCTGCGGCAAGTGAAGACTTCCTTGGCGTCAATTATTCACGTCATGTTTCCTCTGGATGAAGCGCCATCGACTCTCTAGGGCTTGCTGGCGAAGTTTCGAGATGTGCCATGTCAGGGAGCTGGTGCGGCACCAGCTAGTTGCGGGGGTGAAGACCGCTCTTTCCCTTGTGCGGTTGCATCGCCCTGATGTAAATCTTGCGGCTGTGGCGGCTGGGCCGCCCCCTCGACCAGATGGTGGCTTATGGGACATGCGCCTGCACTATGCGGCCGTGAGGCAGTATGCCGAGGAAGTTGTAGATCTCTTTGAGCACCGTGCATGGGTGATTCTTCAGAATAGGTAGGACCTGTAAAAAGATAGATGTAAAATTTGTATATATTCGACTAGGTGCGTTATGCCCTTTGATGTAAAGGTTGATTGTAATAGCACGTAGTGCTTGTTTGTATGCATGCCCTTTTCGTTAGCCTGACGTGGTCAGCTACTCAGGTGTACATGCGTTATTCTCAGTCGACGAAGTCGTGAGGTGAGGGGGGCCCCCGAGTGCGTTGTAGCATAAAGAAATGCGAGTGAAAGATAAATTTTGGGTGAGACACTTAGATTTATTTATATCGTAACGAGGAGGTACATTGTTCGGCTGAGTAGCCTTGGCTGAATAGCCTTATTGAAAGTAAAGGGGGGATAGCTAGGGGTAGAAGTGTCGCAGTTGTGCGACGTTCCATGGGTTGGAGTATGCGACTCCAGACTCCACGTGCTTGAGGCGATAGGCGCCACCTGGGATGACTTCGCTGACGACGTTGGGTCCTTCCCAGGGTGATTCGAGCTTCTTCGGCCGCTCTTGCTTGAGTCGTAAGACGAGGTCTCCTTCGACGAAGGACCTTGGGCGCAGCCGGTGGCTGTGATAGTTGCGGACGCTCTGCTGGTAGACCGCCGATCGAGCTGCGGTGATGTCGCGTGCCTCGTCGAGTGTGTCCACGGCGTCTTTGAGTGCGGTCGTCAATTTGGCTTTGCTGTAGGCGACGACCCATGGGGCCTTGTGGCGTACCTCTGCAGGCAGCATGGCTTCGGCTCCGTGCACCATGAAGAAGGGCGTGTAGCCAGTTGAGCTATTTGGCGTTGTGCGCAGGCTCCAGAGGACGGAGGGTAGCTCCTCTGCCCAAGCTCCCGCGAGTCGCTTGAGCGGGCTCATTAGGCGCTTCTTGATGCCACCGCCGACGAGGCCATTGGCCTTTTCGACCTGCCCGTTCATTTGCGGGTGCGCCACAGATGCGTATGATATGTTGATCCCGAGGCCTTTGCAGAAGTCCTGGAATTCTTTGGAGATGAAGTTCGACCCGTTGTCGATGATGATGCTATGTGGCATGCTAAACCTTTAGACGATGGATTGGTAAAACTTCACGGCCATTTTACCCTTTTGGTTGGTAACGGTCATGGCTTCGATCCACTTGGTGAATTTGTCGACTGCGACCAGGAAGTAGACGTGGCCTCCTTTCGAGGACTTGGTCAGTTTTTCGATCATGTCGAGGCCCCATTGGGCAAAGGTCCAGGCCAGGGATATGGGCCTGAGCTCCGATCCAGGTGCGTGCGGTTTGTCTGAAAACCGCTGGCATCCGTTACACCTTCTGATGATGTCCTTGGCGTCGTTCATGGCCGTTGGCCAGTAGAACCCAGCTCGTAGAGCTTTGGTGACGAGGGCGCGGCTGCCCGCGTGATGGCCGCAGATGCCCTCATGGATGTCTTGGAGGATAGTTTTGCCGTCACCAATGGTGACGCACCTTTGGAGCACACCCGAAATGCTGCGCTTGTACAACTCGCCGTTGATGATGGTGAAGGCTTTGGACCGGCGAGATATGCACCGGGAATCCGTCGGGTCATCAGGCAGTTCCCTGTTTATCAGGTACCACAGGTACGGCTGCGTCCATGTTTCTTCGACTGCCATGACCTGCATCAGGTTGACCACTGCGACCTCTGTGTCGAGCTTTTCGGGTCCTTCCTGTCCTTCGGGTAGCGCAGCCCCCGAGTGCTCTGCCTCTTCGGGTGATCCCTTAGGGAATTTCCTTTTGATGGATGGCACGCAGATCTGTTCGAGGAACACACCTGGTGGAACCCGTGCGCAAGTGGAGCCGATGTTGGCGAGTATGTCGGCCTCTTCGTTGCTTTCTCTTCCAACGTGCCGAAGCTCGTAGCCGTCGAAGTCTCCTTCGAGTGAATTGTAGAGCGCGCGGTACGCGATCATGTTGGTGGCGTGCATAACGCACTCGTTCATCGTCTGCTGTACGACGAGGTTCGAGTCACCGTAGATGACTAGGCGCATTGCATCGCAGATCTTGTCCATCCTCATGTCGTGGATGAGGGCCTCGTATTCTGCTTCGTTGTTGGAAGCTCGAAATTTCATCCGGAGGACGTATTTCATCTTGTCGCCCTACGGGGATGTCAGTATGACCCCGGCTCCTTCTCCTGCCTCGCGCTTGGAGCCATCGAAGTGCATCGTCCATGACTGTGTCATGTCCGGGGTGTCCGGCAGCTACAGCTCCATCCAGTGGACAAGGAAGTCCGGTAGGACCTGTGACTTGATCGCATGGCGCTTCTCGTAGACTATGTCTAGAGGGGACAACTCGATGCCCCACAGGGCCACGCGTCCTGTGGCCTCCGTGTTGTTCAGGATGCTGTTCAGGGGTGCTTCGTTGATGACCATCACCTGATGCTCCTGGAAGTAGTGGCTCAGCCCACGAGTCGTCATGAACACGCCGTAGGCGAGTTTCTGGTAGTAAGGGTACCTCTGTTTTGTCGGCGTCAATACCTCGCTGAGGTAGTAGATTGGTCGCTGGACCCCATGGGTCTTGCCATCTTCGGGTCGTTCGACCACGAGCACGGTGCTTACCACCTGGTGTGTGGCTGCTATGTATAGAAGTAGAGGCTCGCGTTCCTTTGACGTGACCAGGATGGGCGAGGTGGAGAGCAGCCGCTTCAGATCTTCGAATGCATCGTCCGCTTCAGGTGTCCACTCGAATTTGTCTGCTTTGCGTAGCAGCTGATAGAAAGGCAGGGCCTTTTCGCCCATGCGGCTGATGAACCTACTCAGCGTCGTGATGCGTCCAGCTAGCTGTTGGACGCCCTTGAGGTTCTTCGGTTTCTCCATGGCCATTATGGCCCGGATTTTCTTCGGGTTAGCCTCGATCCCTCGCTGGGAAATGAAATAGCCAATCAATTGACCAGATGGGACGCCGAAGGCGCACTTTTCTGGATTCAGCTTGATCTTGTATCGATCAAGGTTGTCGAACGTCTCGCGGAGATCGTCGATCAGTGTCTTGGCCTCCCTTGTTTTGATTACTATGTCGTCGACATAGACTTGTATGTTGCGGCCGATCTGGCTCTTCAGGCATGCACCGCTGGTACGTAGCACATGCGTTCTTCAGCCCGAAGGGCATTGTGTTGTAGCAGAACACTCCGAACAGCGTGATGAACGCCGTTTTCTCCAGATCTTCGACCTTCAGTCGAATCTGGTTGTAGCCTAAATAGGCGTCGAGGAAGGAAAGTTTCTCGCATCCTGCAGTCGAATTGATGATCTGATCGATCCGAGGGAGAGGGAAGTGATCCTTCGGGCAGTGTTTGTTCAGCGAGGTGAAGTCCACGCACATCCACAGGATGTCCGTGTCCTTTTAGGGACCATCACGGTGTTTGCCAGCCATTCGCTTTCCTTGATCTCCCTGATGAAATTGGCGTCTAGTAGTCTGTTGACTTCGACTCCTATGGCTTCGTCCCGTGGCTCGAACAATCGTCGGATGGAAGGTTTTACGGGCTTGGCATGTGGAAACACGTTGAGTGCGTGCTCGGCGAATTCCCGGGGAACTCCTGGCATGTCCGTAGGACACCAGGCAAAGATTTCCCAGGGCTCACGGAGGAATTCGATGAGCGTGCTTTCCTATGCGGGTCTGAGGTCGTTGGTGATCAGTGCCGTCTTGGAGGCGTCCATCGGGTGAACCTGCACCTTCTTCGTGTTGACTGTTGAGTCAAATTACATGCCCGGTGCGTTTTTCCTTGAGACTGGGGGTGCCCCGTTGTCTGTCACCTCTCGGAGCCTTATGAGCTCCTCCTGCATGCTGAATGACTAGGGGATTCTGTTGAAGTCCCTGTTGTAGTGATCGGATCGGGTGAAGCTCCTGTGGACCGTGCTGACGCCCCTGGGTCCTGGCATCTTGAGTAGCAGGTATGCATAGTGTGGTATTGCCAGGAACCGTTCGAATGCCACGCGCCCGAGGATGGCGTGGTATTGTGATGGACAATCCACCACTTCGAACTCGAGTCGCTCGCACCGAAAGTTATCGGGCTTGCCGAAGATGACGTCGAGCCATATCTTTCCCAGGGGGAATATGCCCTTCCCTGGGACGATGCCATGGAACATTGTGTCGGATTGTTCCAGGCTGCACAGCGGGATCCGCATTAATGCTAAGGTGCTAGCGAACATCAGATTGATGCTGCTGCCACCGTCCATGAAGACGCGGCTCATCTCGAACCCTCCGATCTGCACCTCGAGCACCAGGGCAGCATGACCTGGGCGAGGGATCTGGCGGGGGTGATCCAAACGGCTGAACGTGATGCAGGACCCCGAACTGCTGAGGTACTCAGGGATGGCGGGTGGAGCGGTCACAGCCAAACTGACTTGGCGTGTGATTTTCTTTTGCACCCTGTTTGTTGGGTGCCCCTTTTGGATCATCAATGACCCTTTTGGCACGGGGTACCCGTTTCCGCCCTTGTTCAACGCGGGTGCGATTGGGTGATTGGAAGGTCCCACGGGTGGTGGTGGAGGAGCTCCGTGGGCGATGTCACCTAGTGTGGGTGGGTGCCCGTACCCAGGGTTCGGGGCTTGCTGCCTCATCTGGGACATGCTCTCGCTGAGTTTATGGAACTCACAGCAGTCTTTGAGCATGTGGCTTGCCTTCTTTTTGCCATCCTGCTTGTCGATGTAGAAGTGGATGGTGCATGGGCCAGACAAGTTGTCGTATGTCGAGGGTTCGTCGTCGCGGCCATGGCGTTGCCACGATTGTGCTGGGCGTCCTCCATCGTGGAAGTTGTTTCCACGGTATCCGCCGCTGCCGCGGTTGCCTTTGTTGCGGCGGTCGGCGTAGCCAGCCGCGACCATGTCGGGTCCGTCACGATCGTCGTAGACACGCGATCTTCGTTTGCTACGGCGCTCGCGTCGGCGGCCATAGTCATCTTCCTCCTTCGAATGTGCTCGGTGGACGGAGTCCTCGCCATCTGCCCACCTGTTGGCGATGTCCATGAGGTGGTCGAGTGTCTTGGGCTTGACGCGCCCAAGTTCTTCCTTGAAGTCCTGGCGTTTGACGCCCTGCTTGAAGGCATCGATTGTTCTCTCCTCAGAGATGTGCGCCGTGGAGTTCTTGATGTTGGACCAGCAAAGTATGTACGAGCGAATGGATTCGCCCGTTCGTTGGGTGCAGGCCCTCAGCTCTTCGATCTCGGCTGGCCTTTTGCTGGTGCCCTTGAAGTTTCGGATGAAACTGTACGCCAGTTCCTACCAGCTTCAGATGGATCCTGAGGATAGGCTGCTGAGCCAGATCCGGGCTACGCCTGCCAGCTGCAGCTAAAGGCATTGTAGGCGGTGTTTTTGTTGCAGCCGTGCAGTTTGACGGACGATAGGTGGTCGTTGAGCCACGCCTTAGGGTCCTGCGTACCTTCAAACTTCGGAGTGTCCGAAGGAAGCTTGAAGTTCCTCGGCATCCACGTCTGCCGAACAGATCTGCTAGAGCATCGAGCCCCACATAGTTCTCCTTCATTGTCATCCTCTTCGGATTCGGATGAGCACATGCGTTTGGCGCGTGCTTTGTCGATCTTGCTTTGGGTGAGTTTGCTTTGAGCGTTGTAATCGTGGCTGTGATGTCGCGAGCTTCTTGTGCCGTCGAGGTAGGTCGTGCTCTTCCTCGTCGGATGAAGGTGTGGGACTGAGGTTGAACCTAACCGCAGCCTTCTTCTTCGACTCCTCAGGAGCTTCCCCGTGGAGCGCAGCTCCAACGAGTCCGAGTCCGGCTAAGCGGAATTGTGCATGGCCCTCTTCGGGTCTCCCATCGGAGGTGGATGGGACACAAGGTATGTGGTGGCTACCATGATCACAGCCTACGGCGTCTTCGGGATGACGTTGCCGTTGGCATCCATCTCCATGAATATGTATTGACGGTTCGGGTCACCTCACGACGCGTGGCGGGGTCCAAGTTCTCTACGCGAGAACGATGCTTGTTGGCATGGTTGCCATGCGATCTGGAGCCGCCAACGTCAGAGCGCGCAGCTCGTCGTGCGCTGGACTCCGGGGCCGCTTGCTTGCGTTTGTCAAGCACCTCTTACATCTTCACCTTCTTTTTATGCTCTTCGATGAGGAGCAGGTGGTATGCCATCAGTAGGTCCTGTGAGGCACCCACATGCAGGATCTTGTTGCCCGCCACGGCTTCGTGTGCTTGGTTCCAACCCTCCTCGCTGAGGTGGATTACTCGATTGGCATCGGTGTCGTCCTTGTTGGGCGGAGGGGATTGGTTCCTCCTGTTTTCGCCGTTTCTACCCTGCGGGTTGGGTGGCGGGTTGGGTTTGTTGCTGATCCACGTCACTCTGGATGACTACGGTGCACTGGTAGCGTCCGTAGGTCGGATCGCTGCTACCACAACTTTCGGATCCGGAACAGTAGGTCCCTTCATCCAATGGTGGATCGCACAGATCTGAGTTGAAGCTGTTGCTGTCATAGGACTCATCTGTCGATGGTGATGTGCGTAGCATGGGATGCATTATGATAGTATTGTTTGTGATCTTATCTGCAATTTGTGTACACATATCATTGTCTAGATCCAAAGGCCCCGAAGTGACAGAAATTGGGACAACCAGAGGGGATGGCTGTGATGTGAGGATCACATTTGTTCATAGAGTGTTAATGCTTTGCTCCGGTGCTCTATTAAAAGGAGCACCTTAATTTACAGTAGTTCCCTTGAGGCCCCGCTGCAACGGGCTGTCAGGATAAAAGATGTTGTGCAAGTTCTCATTGCGAGCATGCATGACTATATATGGAGAACATGCCTATGATTGTTTAGTACTTGGATGCTTATTCTTATTTATCTGCAATCCGCCATCCATCCCTATGCCTACCGCGCTCATATCCTACTGTTTGCTACTACTATTACTATTGCTCATGTTTTACTGCTGCTACTACTTTGCTGTTGCTACTACAAACTGTTGCTACTGATAAACTTCTGTGAGCAAGAACTATTTCTTGGTGCAGCTGAATTGACAACTCAGTTGTTAAGGCTTGCAACTATTCTTTGGCTCCCCTTGTGTCGAATAAATAAATTGGGTAATACTACCCTCGAAGACTGTTGCGATCCCCTATACTTGTGGGTCATCAAGATTATTTGCTGGCGCCGTTGCCGGGGAGCATAGCTTTTTTTGTATGTTCACTTGGATCTACTATTGTTCACTACTACTCCTTTCATCATGGAGAAGTCTCGTGCTGGAAAGTTTCCTATTTTACCATCCACTACAAGAAGAGGTACAGTCCTAAACACCTCTGCTGCTCTTGATTCACCATCTGTTATACACACCAGGTGCTTCCCTTGTTCACCCAACAAGTTTTAAACTTAGAGAAATTGGGATGAGGAGATCCTTGATTATTTCAATG
Organism: Avena sativa; assembly: GCA_916181665.1. Taxonomy (NCBI): domain Eukaryota; kingdom Viridiplantae; phylum Streptophyta; class Magnoliopsida; order Poales; family Poaceae; genus Avena; species Avena sativa. Next base: position 310,343,776 of record OV702295.1, on the reverse strand, counting down.
TCTTTGATGCTCAAAATTTCCATTACCGGGGAGACAGCTAAGTACTTAGGTTTTACCCTCTCGAGAGGTGGTGCACTTTTCCCACAAGACTCGACATGCATCGAGACGAGACTTTTCAGAAACAATCCCTCAGACCACCATGGACGCGTTCCACCTATCATCACTACCACCAACTGTCCATCTGGCTGAGTTCTTGCAACCTATGTAGTCAAGGCAGAGCCCATATGCCATGTGGCTGCACTCGAAGCATCTCAACATAAAACATCTCAAACCTCTTTGTTCCTGGGTGGCCATCCACAAGTGAGATACACCAGGGTAAACCATAGAAATGGGCCCTGAGTAACCACTCAACACAAACCAATCTTACCATTCCACCCAGGTGATTCATTCATATAGTTGTTTTATTAATCAAAAACATAGTCATAGACTTTGCTTAATATCATAGCATGAATATTCCACCCTTGAATTTTAATAGCTAGGCTAAGCTTACTGTCATAACATGTCTCTTAACCTAGGAATATTCCTACCAATATATATTCTATATGATCTACTATAGCATAGCAATATATAAAAATAGTCCTATCATGCCTACAACAAAAATATCACTAATGCAATATTGAAAAGATAGGACTTTTGATGACCAAAGTATCACTTTACTTTCTGTAGAAAATCTAGGTACACTCCTTGATCTTGCAATTGTCACACTCTTCAAAGTTCACTACAATTCAATCAAGCAGGCCACACATTCAAAACTAGCATTCATACAATTCACCACATAAAATGATAAAAACAAGGAAATGCATGCAAGATGCAAAAGGTTGTTTTTATTAAAAAGGTGGTTTCTAACAAGGTTCTAACATTTCAAAACACCTACCGGTCCTTAATAAAAGTGGGAAAATCATTTGAAACCAAGTTAGTGAAAATAGGCCTTTTAAATCATTTTTGTTTTACTGGAAATGCTTTTATTCAAAGGAATAATTCCTAGTGTTTAGCAAAATATATTTTTGAATTAAAATGTTAGTGTTTATGGTCAGAGGGTTCAAAACAAATCCCTTTGCAAAAGGTTTCACTCAAAAATCATTTTTAGAACAATTTTTATACTCAAAATAGTCCTATTAATGTTTCTGCAAAACCACCTAATTTTTCAGAAGCAAATGACCAAACCAGGGCCATAGTTGCAAAGTTTACATTTTTCTGAATCCATTGATATAAAATTTGTAATTTTTTGGACATACAGATCAAAAGTTATGATTTTTGTAAGTTTAAACATCTAAATTCATTTTCTGGAATTTTGAACAGACAGGCTGTCCACGTGTCTTGTTTTTACTGGCCCATACCGCTTCGGTTGGATTGAGCTACATAGGCCGTAGGATTTAAGTGGATATGTGCGGCTCAGATCAACCAATATAGCTTCATTAAGTCATCTATTCTACGACGTTAGATTTAGATCTAACAGACCTGGGCGTGCTGACCAGAGACTGGCGGCGCTGGCGATGGTGCGCGGTGGCGGCGCTCTGTCTATGGTGGTCCGGCGAAACTAGAAATCAAGGAAGAGAATACAGGGCTCACTAGGTTCTCAAGGTCATCACGGTTCTCAAGGTGGTCGTAGGAGGGGCAGGGGCGCACAGGGTCATCAAGGATTCCTCGTCGAAGCTATTGTCGGCGTCGGGCACGCACTGGCGTCATCGGAGGCGAAGCTACAGAGCATGCAAAGGCAAAATAAAGATGGTGTTTTATGTGGGAGAGAGAGGTGAGTGCGAGAGCATCAATGAGAGGAAGAGGGGCGATCGGAGCTCACCGGGGAACCTCGCCGGAGCTGCGCGCTCCGTCGGCTGCGTGCAGGCAATGACAGGGTCGACGCTCTGGTGCATGAGAAAACATGTGGGTGATGACAGACATCATAGAACCAAGCAGAGGGAGAGGGGCGGTAGATTTTCACCAGAATCAACGCCGAAGTACGTCGGAGGCAGCGGTGGTTCGAGCAAGAATTCGTGCAGCCTGGGGACTCTCGTGGGGTGGTGACTGAGGGGAAATGGAGAGGAGAGGGAGGTGATTAAGAGAGCATGGTGGCGGGACGGAATCAGTGCAACAATTAAACGAATTTACGCAGAATCAAATTGAGGAAGAAACAGTCAGAGGGGGGCGAGTTTGTCAAGGGTGAAGACGATGATGCCAACATGGCGTGGGTCCAGGGCATCGGTGGGGGTGTGGGTGGAGGCCACGGTGAGAAAGGTTCTACGGGGAGAGAGGGGTGGGGGTTACTGGGTGGGCTTGCTGCTGGGCCTGGGGCTTGCTAGACTGGGCCTAGTTAGCAGGTAGGGTTTGTTTCGTAATTTTTCTCTTCTGATTCTTTTTCTTTTCTTTTTCATATTTTTTGTTTTTATTTGAATCACTTGTTTTAAACAACAATTTGATTTCAAATATTTCTAAAACTTTCAGCAGGTTTTCATACCAGTTATTTAGTGTGTTTAAAAGTCCACTTTAGAATATTACAAATATTCTCTCATGATTTAATATTTATTTAAATTAGGCATTTTGCCTTTATTCAAATAAAATTGAATAGATGTGTGATTCCATAGACCCCCACTCTAAAAAAATTGTAAACGTCCCAAAGGGTAGAATTTCCCCCATGCGTATTAGAGGAGGGCGTGCGAGGGTAGCCCGCCAATGGCCCCAAAAGTACTCACCCTAAACCACGTACATAGTGTTGCCACAATAGTGGACAGGTGCAAGTATTGTATCCAAGTTGGATACTTACGTTTCCACGTCGCTTGCACAAAATACATGCTTACTGATGTGCTTCAAGCCTCTATGGGCTCTGGTGGGCAGTGCATACGCGGTCAATTTTATTTGAATCTCGATCATGCCCCCACATGCAAAGAGGTATCGGTTGATCCGAGCCATTAATATAATTTGTCTCCCTCTTTTTGTTCCTTTGGGGGTCTATTGAATCAGAAGTCAATTGAATATGGTTCAAACCCATATAATTTTATTTAAATAATCTTTTATTCTCTTATTTTATTTGAATTACTTTTATTCCATTTGCTTATGGATTTGGTCAAGATTTAAATTGTCTTTGCAATAATTTCTTATTTATTTAATTCTTTCTTTATCTTATAAATTCATATCTTTTTATTTATAGTTCCAAAATTGGTGATTCCACTTTGTATAATTTTATTTAATATTTATTTTTATTTTTAGATCCTTTTAGGATTACTTTGCTCACAATTTAGTGCTGATTTTAGTTAGGAGCTTTATTAGCCTTGGAAATTACTTTCTTTTATCTTATTAAAATCATAAGTTTTTATCCATGGCTCCAAATTGAATGAAATCAATTCCCATGGTTTTATAATATTTTTGTTTTCCATTTTTGGTCCTTTAGGAATGTGTCTTGTGTCAACACCCGAATTTTTAATCCCAGATGTTTGTTACGCCATACATCGCAATCCCAGGATTACCATTTTTGCGAGACATAACAGATTTGGATATCATAGTACATCATCCATTACAAACCATACATAAGGTCTTACACAAATAAGGATCTCATGATCCAGTTCTTAATACAATTTAGACAGTGGAAAAAAACGTAATAGTAACGATAGCATAGACAAAGCTCCATCTTCGGGGTCACATGCAATGCTGACGATGGGAGATGATCCTAGTTGTCGTAACCTTCCTGCGGTCCATCATCTTGATACTCCTTTTCATAGTCTGGCCACGGGAATAGCCAGGGACAAAGCCATGAATACTCTTTAAGTACTCGCAAACTAATACTAACAAGTGAAGAGAGTTTTTGTAGTTAGGACACTAAGCTCTAGGGTTGTTTTGCAAAAAGTCAGATTTACCTCTACTAAGTTTAGAAGCAAGAAAGCTAGTTGAGATTTTATAACACCTAAGTGGGAACTTGAATTTCATATCACAACCCTGTTGTGGTCAAGTCAAAGTCTCAATTCATTTCACAAGTCATTTTAAAAACATCTGACGGGGGAACAGTATGGCGACTCCAACTGTCCATAACCACGGACGCGGCTATTTAAATAGTTTGACACTCTGCAAATATTGTACACTTTCACCACAACATTCGATACATCCGTAAGGAACAAATCCTGAATTCACCATACTCAGTATGCGGATAATCAATCCTAACATTTCCATTACACGCCCTAGTATAGGCACCTCTCCTGTGAGTTTGGCCTCCCAACCATGACCAACTGTCATCTTGGGTACCGCACAGGTGGACAATCTTGACAAGGTAGCCTTAGCTCAGACCTTGGCCGCGAGGGAACCCATACTAAGGTATATAAATTTCCAGTCAAGCTCTACCCAATTTTCGGGTATTGTGGTTGTACGGTAAAATTGGAATGGTATCGCATCCAGACAACCATCAGTTTTATAAAGGGCTAAGGCTCATGCCTCAATATTTTCATCATCAAAATCATATGGTGTCCGAGAACACATGTCCAAAACATTTCAGTAGAATGACTCATCATTCTAAGGTTTTCATGGCCAGTTTCACCAAGTATTCCCATCTAAAGTTGATCAAGTTTTATGCTTAGCACTAGCATCTACAAGTGGTGGTAAGTACTAATGAAGGGTGGTAAACAAGTGGAGATTAACTAAGTTCAATCTCATGCCTTAGGATGATATCAAGATTATCTAACTTAGGCCAAATTTTATGCTCTTTATGCTACCTTCAATTATATTTCTAGAATCTACAAGTTACTAAGTAAACTCTAAGAGAAAACTTTGATAAAGAAATAAGGTAATCAACTTGTGAGTAAAACTAGGATGGGGTATCAAGGGGTGTAAGCTTGCAAGTAGAACTTTCATAGTTTGGCTTGCTAGGATAGTAGTATAAACTTGCTAAGTTGCAAGTGTTAGGTTGCCTTGTGCAGAGTAGTGGTTGAAGTTCTCCTCGGCTTCTTCCTCGTAGTATCCTCCTTCCTCCTCGTATCCTTGGTCGGTACTAGCGTCTATAAATAAATACGAGGTACACAATCACCAAACAATACTTAACTATTTTCAATCATCACACAAAGGTGCACTAGAGATGATCTAGCATCATCACTTAACATTACTACATTAAAGCATTTGTCTTATTTATTTTAATTTGAGAAAAGTAATTTCTACTCATTGAAAAACTACTTAAGATTTAATATTCTCCAACTCAAACATGGGATCATGTTGACACATGTCATCACCACATATTTCAGTACATGGGAATATGATTTAAAGTGGTGTCACAATTTAATAAGGTTTAACCTTTTTATTTTAAATAAATAAAGTGACTAGAAATGCCTATGTGGCATTCTTTTATTACTTGAACATTATTTATGTAAGTAAACCCATATGTTTTTATATATTCTGAAAGGTATGATCAAATGTGATTTTTGAGAGCTGAAATCAACTCAAAAGCTATTATGGTTGAATTTTGAAAAATGTTTGAATGCAGAAAAGCTTCTGCCTTGTTATTTTTACCAAGGGTGATCTACAGATCCAAATGATTTGAATCCAACGGGCTTTGATTAAGCATTTCAGTACCTTTCTAACAAAACTGGTTTCATGCAATTTGGTTCACTGGATCAAGCTGGGTTGGTTTTTGAATCTATGCACAGAACTGTGTTTGAATTAAAATAGAAAAATCTAAATTCAAACGGTTGGGTCACGCGGGAGAGGTTAATGGGCCGGCCCAGCGTCACTCCGCAGTGCGGGGCTCAGCTGACAGGGGGGGTCTACCAGTCAGCAGCTCATAACGCGCGAAGCGGTATGGGGCGATCTCGGCCGCACGATCTAAATCTAATCGAACGGCTACGGCTCATCGTCCACGTCAGGCAGTGCCGGCGAGACAGAACCCTAACGCGGCAGGTGGGGGTCGTGGGAGGCTCACCGGGGCTCAGGCGAGGGTCGGCGATGGGGGCGAACGACGAAGTCGACGACAGCGATTCTCCTAGTACCGGCAGCTCCTCCAGGGGCGGCTCCAATCGACGGCGCCTCTCCTCCTCTGCGGCGGCAAACTCCGGTGAAATTCTGGCCACCTGGTGCTCGCCTTGCTCTAGGGGTGAGTGGGTGTGATCAGTGAGAGGTGGGGAGCGAACTGGTGTGAAGAAATCGAGCGGGGGAGGCCTCTATTTATAGTGGCGAGAGGGGACCGACGAGCGCGGGCTGAGCTTATCGTGGTCGACGGCACATGAAGCTATCAGCGTGGGCGACGGTAGGTGGCGGTTCTATGTTCCCTGGCGAAGCTCAATGGCATGGTGGCGAGGCGTGGGGCGGTGCTTATTGGTCGGAATGCTTTGACGCTCTCGGCGGGTCCGACGGGGGTTTTGATGGCACACAACGAGCATGGTCCGCGCGACGGTGAACGGGCATGTCTGGCGAGGTGCTGGGGTGCTGGCAATCACTTACACACGCAGCGAGGGCGGCACGCGGTCTGTTGGTGCTGGTCGAGCGTGGCGCACGAGCGTGCTCTCGGCATGGTCGCAGAGAAGTTTGGCATGAGCGTGGCATGTGGTCCAGTGGCTGGCATTGCTCGAGGCTGGGACATGGAGTGGCGATCGACGGTGCTGCATGTCCCAGACAAGGTTGGCGAGGCTAGTGTGGCTGCTTGCTCGCCGACGATAATGGGGTGGCAAGTTTGCTCTCGGCATGCTCACCATTGATGGCTAGGCTTGCTTACAGTGGTGCTAAAGATAGTAAAAGGGGCTAGATGATCTACTAAGGGCTAGTTGCCAGAGAGGGAACATGTTAGGCCAATTTTACTGCACACTATAATGTTTGTGGTTTGTTTGATTTGAATCTACAAGGTGTTTGATGAAATGGCCGCAAGAAACTTTTTTTTGAATTTTGAAAAGATTTTTGGTGCGTGTGCTAGGCATATGCTGTAGACTCTGTGGTTTCTTGGGTTTTGAAAATTGAACTTGTTTGAGTAGTTTTTGAAATAGTGGGATCTTCCCATATGAGATAGATTCAATTTTGAACAGTCATTTAAACTTAGCATTTGAATGTTTTTGGAAGATCACAAAGTGGGCCTTGGTACCTCATTAGGTGTACTAACAAGGGGTGCAAAGATCCACAAATGTTTCTGTTAAGTTTTGAGTGCTTGGAATAGCCAAAGTAGGCATGGGAGTTAATTTGGCCAAAGTGACCATTCACTTCATTTGTTCATTTTGAGTTGTTTGTCTTTGGGAAAAGTTTGGGTATGATTTAGATGATGTTTATTTCATCTAAGAATCATTTTACAAGCAATGTATCACCGAACCATGGCAATTCAAATGAACTCCTAATTTAAATACACATACACATGAATGCTTTCATATTTGGAGATGGAAAAGTTTTTGTTAACCCTAATTTTTATGATTAGAGTTTGATGATCCATGTTTAATATTTTTGGGATGTTACAAAACTTGCCCCCTTAAACAAAATCTCGTCCCGAGATTTGAAAAAGGATGAAAAAGATTACCTAGGATTTGAAGAGATCGGGAAACTCCGTCCTGATGTGATCTTCGCGCTCCTAGGTAGCTTCCTCTTCCGTGTGGTTGCTCCACTGGATCATGAGAAACTTGATGCTTCGGGTTCTGGTAGTTCTGAAAGCTTCTTCCAAAATATGGATGGGTACTTCAGGATAGGTCAGGTCATCGTTGATTTCTATGGTCCGGTGATCAATGTTCTTGAAAACTTCAGTCTTTTCCGGAACTTCGAGGCATTTGCGAAGTAACGAGATATGTAACACATTGTGCACGGCTGACATCTCTTCTGGCAGTTCCAACTGATACGATACTTCTCCTCGATGGTTCAGAATCTTGAAGGGTCCGATATATCTGGGGGCTAACTTTCCCTTCAGTTGGAAACGCTGCATTCCTTTCATTGGCGAAACTTTAAGGTACACAAAATCTCCGATGTTGAAGGCGAGGTCTCGACGTCTCTTGTCGGCGTAACTCTTCTGTCTTGACTGGGCGGTCTTGAGGTGCTCACGAATCTTGTGAACTTTCTCTTCCGCTTCTCGTAGGATGTCGGGTCCGAAAATCTGACTCTCTCCTACTTCCGACCAGTTCAAAGGGGTGCGACACTTCCTTCCATACATGAATTCAAATGGGGCCATTTGCAAACTAGCTTGATAACTGTTGTTGTATGAAAATTCTGCGAACGGCAGACAGTCTTCCCATTTAGATCCATACTCTAACACACATGCTCTGAACATGTCTTCGAGTATTTTATTCACTCGCTCCGTTTGTCCATCGGTCTGAGGGTGATAAGTTGTGCTGAAATATAGTCGGGTTCCTAAACCTTCATGGACTTTCTTCTAGAATCTCGAGGTAAACTGAGTTCCTCGATCAGATACGATGTTCTTGGGGACTCCGTGCAAACTGACGATTCTAGCGATGTATAACTCCGCTAGCTTCGAACTCTGATATATGGTCTTGACTGGTAAGAAATGGGCGACTTTGGACAATCTGTCAACTATGACCCAGATAGAGTCATTTCCCTACTGGAAGTAGGCAATCCGGTGATAAAGTACATTCCAACGGAATCCCATTTCCATTCCGGAATCTATAGAGGTTGCAACAATCCTGCGGGTCTTTGATGTCCCGCCTTGACTCTCTGACATATATCACACTTGGCGATATAGCTTCCGATTTCTCTCTTCATCTTGTGCCACCAAAATTGTTCCTTCAAATCCTGATACATCTTCATTCCTCCGGGGTGGATAGAATAAAGAGTATCATGAGATTCCTTCAGAATAACTTCTTTTAACTCTGAATCTGCTGGTACACAAAGACTTCCTTTGTACCACAGAACTCCTTCTTCGTCTTCGGTAAATCCGGGTACTTTGCCTGTACCGATACGACACTTTATTCCGTCGATACTAGCATTCCCTTTCTGCGCCTCTTTGATCTGGCTGATCAAAGTGGGTTGAAGTTCTATGCTAGCCAAAAATCCTTCACTCACTAATTCCATTCAGAAATCCTCCATCTCTTTGTGCAGGCTTGGTTCCTCCTTCAAAATCATGGAGTTCAAGCGGCACGGCAATCTGCTAAGGGCATCTGCTACCACGTTGGCTTTACCGGGGTGATAGTGAATGTCCAGGCCGTAATCCTTGATTAGCTCAATCCATCTTCTCTGTCTCATATTCAGCTCCTTCTGAGTGAATATATACTTCAGGCTTTTGTGATCCGAATAAATCTCACAACGGTTTCCCATCAGGTAATGCCTCCATGTCTTCAGGGCTAGAACTACGGTTGCGAGCTCGAGGTCATGGGTTGGGTAGTTTTGTTCATGCTGTTTCAGTTGTCGAGATAGATAGGATATAACTTTGCCTTCTTGCATTAGCAAACATCCGAGACTGATCTTGGATGCGTCACAATACACGTCAAACGGCTTCGTGATATCCGGCATGATCAAGATTGGGGCTGAAATCAGTCTTCTCTTGAGTTCTTGAAAACTCACTTCACATTTGTCCGTCCATTCAAACTTCTTATCCTTCTTCAGCAATTGGGTCATGGGTCTGGCGATACTCGAGAATCCTTCTACGAACTTGTGGTAGTATCCCGCTAATCCGAGAAATGCACGGATTTGGGTTTGAGTGGTTGGGGCTTGCCAATCTTCCACATCTTTCACCTTTGCAGGATCAACGGCAATTCCTCCGGCTGATACAATGTGGCCGAGGAATCCTACCTCCTGTAACCAGAATTCACATTTGCTAAACTTGGCATACAACTGATGCCCTCTAAGGGTTCCAAGAATGGTCCTTAGGTGTAGCTCATGTTCTTCTTCTGATTTGGAATAAATCAGAATGTCATCGATGAAAACAACGACAAACTTATCTAGGAAGTCCATAAAAATCTTATTCATGAGATTCATGAAATAAGCGGGGGCATTGGTTAATCCAAAAGACATGACAGTATACTCATATAATCCATATCTGGTGGTAAAGGCAGTCTTGGGAATATCCTCTGCACGAATCTTGAGTTGATGATAACCAGTTCTAAGGTCAATTTTAGAAAACACCTTGGCACCGGTCAACTGGTCAAACAGATCTTCTATCTTGGGCAATGGGTACTTGTTCTTAACAGTGACATCATTCAACTTCCGATAATCCGTACACAAACGGTTACCTCCATCTTTCTTGTCCACGAACAAGACAGGTGATCTCCATGATGACGCACTTGGTTGAATCAATCCAATTTCCAACATGGCATCCAGTTGCTTCTTTAGTTCTGCTAGTTCAGACGGGTTCATACTATATGGTCTCTGGGCTATGGGTCCTGTTCCAGGGATTAGTTCAATGATAAACTCGATATCCCGATCTGGGGGAATACCGGGCAAAACATCTGGAAATACATCGGGGTATTCACAGACTATCCGGACTTGGTCAATGGTAGGTTGGGCTATACTCTTGTTGCACTTGAATTGATGAGGTAAGGTTTCAGATACATGCTCAACTGATATTCCGCTGTACTAGTCATGGTTATGGCTTTCTTGGCACAATCAATTAATCCTTTATGTTTGGACATCCAATCCATTCCTAGTACTTCTTCCAAACCTTTAGTTCCAATACTATCAGATTAGCATAAAAATCTATGCCATGGATTCGGATAGGGACGGCTTTGCAAATTTGCCTAGCTTTGGTGGTTGAACCGCGGATTTGAACAATCATAACATGCTTCAGTTTGGTTGGTTGAATCTTACTAGTGCATGCAAATTCTTCGGTGACAAATGAGTGCGATGCACCAGAATCAAACAACAATCTAGCAAACCAAATTAACAGAAAACATTCCCAGCATGACATCTGGCGCTCTCTGGGCTTCTTCAGCATGCATGAGAAAAAGACGACCGTTGTGGTTGAGCGAGTTCCCTGGGGCAAACCTTCTTCCGGGCTGAACACGACGCTGCTGCTGAGCTGGGGCATTTGCTTTGGGGGCTGCGGCATTCCTCTTGGGGCACTCATTGGAGTAGTGACCCTTATTTCCATAGTCATAACAAGTCACTTGCGACTTGTCCTTTGCTGCAATAGGCACAACATTGCTTCCAGTCCTTGGGGCAGTGTTGGTGTTGGTGGCGGCATTGTTGTTGTTGAACTTGGGTGGTGCACGGTTGAAATTGCCAGAGTTGCCGGGGTTGTTGTGATTTCCTCCGGGACTTGGGTTTCCACGGTTGGGATAGGTCGGACAGTTCATCGGGGGTCTGTTGGTTCTTGGGGAAAATCCTGGAGATGGGTTAGGGCGATACTTTGGTGTATGATGGGTTCCTAGCTGATGCATCATGCGACGCTTGCGGTTCTCATTGGCCTGGTTGATCTTTCCTTCCATCTGAATGGCAGAGTTGACTAGGGCTTCAATATCAGCAAAGGGGATATTGACCAACACAGTCTGCATCTCATCATGCAAACCATTCATGAATCTTTCTTTCTTCTTGGCTTTAGTGTCGATCGCATCTGGGGCATACCTAGCTAATGACAAGAATTTGTCACGGTATTCCACTACGGTGATCCTTCCTTGCTTCAGTTCTCTGAATTCATCTCTCATCCTCTTGATCAAACCCGGTGGCACATGGGTTCAACTTGACCTTGAATTCCTCCCAGGTCATCATCTGTCCTCCGGTCATTGCACGAACGATGTTCCACCATGCTCTTGCATCTGCGGCTAGATAGTGGGTGGCGAACATAACTTTCTCGTTAGCTTCCACTCCGGCGACTTCCAGGTTGTTTTCCATGGTTTGCAGCCAATCATCTACATCTAGGGGCTCTTCTGACTTAGTGAAAACAGGTGGGTTGGTGTTCTGGAAATTCTTGAGCTTAGATCCATGGTTGTCCTGATTTCCTTGGCCTTGATTGTTGTGGGCCAGCTGAGCTATCTGCTGAAGGGTGGATAAGTTGGCTTGACATTCTGCTCTTTCAGCTTCGCGGTCAGAAACCAACATTTGCAGGATCTGCAACATCGGGTCCGGGGATGAACCACTTCCTCCGCGAGGCATCTGAAAATTGAGATAGATCATGAGAAAGGGAAATTTCTAAGGTTCAGGGACTTTGAAAAGTTTTTAAGTTTGACTCGGATTTTCTAGCAACTTGCTTTTCATTCATTCATTCATAGCACACGATACAAACACACACCACAACAAAGGAAAACAGATGGTTTTACGAACCATTCTGGAAACTACGATACAGTGGAACCGAATACGACTCACTAACGCTAGTGCTCAAGTGCTACTACTCCTCGGAGTCAGTGTCCTCATCATCCTCATCATCGTCATCGATGAAGGCGAAGTCATCCTCATCGGTGAAGAATTCCATGGCCTGATCCTCCAGAAAGTCATCATCATCGCTGAGATAGGAGTAGGGGTCTCCACGAAGATCTTCTCCGGCATTATCCCTTTCCTCCAGCTGCATGTCTCTCTCGTGGATGGTCTCCTCCAAATCCATGATACGGTGGCGAAGACGGGCAATGATGCACTCCTTGTCGAGCTGACGGCGACGAGACTTGCGATCCTTCACTAGCATGGCGATGGTCTGATCCTTCGTCTTAACGATGGTGGACTTGTGGTTGGTGTAGTCACGGGCATTGTCCAGTTCCTGCTGACGATCATACATCATGAAGCTAAGGTGGTCCAACTGAGTCTTCAGCTCTGGGTGATGTGGGGCTTCCAGTGCCTGTCCCATAGCATCACGCCTTGGATAAAACTCAAAGCGGGTTCCCTTGATCTGATTGATACTCTGCCCACATAGACGGGCAAGAGCTTCCTGCATGGCCCTGGCAAGTGCATCTAGCCAGTTGTTCTCTCTTAAGGTGAACTGAATTCCGTCTGCAGTGGGAGGTTCAATCTTTCCTCTGAGACTTGCAACAACTAGCCACTGCAGATCTTCTCCTCCTTGATCATTGAGCTGAGCTCCGAAGAACTCAGGGTGCGGACGCTCCAGAAGTTCCGAAAGCTGGTCCAAGTCACGCTCAAAGATGAGTTCTCCTCCATTCCCCAACTGATAAAACTTGTTGTACTTCACGTCCATCTATAAGAATATAGGATGAGTAAGTTAGTAGAGTGATCAAGTGTGTCAAATTTTATGTATTTTGCAAGAGTTTTTGAGGAACATGAATTTTTATGAAAGAATTAAGGTGATGAGAATGGGAATAAGTTTTTTATAAATACACAATTCCTTGGGTTTTAAAACTAAGTTTTTGATTCAACGTCCAGTGTAACTACGGTCTCCTATGGTCAGGATGGCTCTGATACTGACTTGTCAACACCTAGATTTTTAATCTCAGATGCCTGTTATGCCATACATCACAATCCCAGGATTACCATTTTTGCGAGACAAAACAGATTTGGATATCACAGTATATTATCCATTACAAACCATACATAAGGTCTTACACAAATAAGGATCTCATGATCCAGTTCTTAATACAATTCAGACAGCGGAAAAAAACGTAATAGTAACGATAGCGTAGGCGAAGCTCCATCTTCGGGGTCATAGGCAATGCTGACGATGGGAGATGATCCTAGTTGTCGTAACCTTCCTGCGATCCATCATCCTGATACTCCACTTCATAGTCTGGCCACGGGAATAGCCAGGGACAAAGCCATGAGTACTCTTTAAGTACTCACAAACTAATACTAACAAGTGAAGGGAGTTTTTGTAGTTAGGACACTAAGCTCTAGGGTTGTTTTGAAAAAAAGCCAGATTTACCTCTACTAAGTTCAGAAGCAAGAAAGCTAGTTGAGATTTTATAACTCCTAAGTGGGAACTTGAATTTCATATCACAACACTGTTGTGGTCAAGTCAAAGTCTCAATTCATTTCACAAGTCATTTTGAAAACATCTGACGGGGGAACAGTATGGCCACTCCAACTGTCCATAACCGCGGACGCGGCTATTCGAATAGTTTAACACTCTGCAGAGATTGTACACTTTCACCACAACATTCGATACATCCGTCAGGAATAAATCCTGAATTCACAATACTCAGTATGTGGATAATCAATCCTAACCTTTCCATTACACGCCCTAGTATAGGCACCTCTCCTGTGAGTTTGGCCTCCCAACCATGACCAACTGTCATCTTGGGTACTACACAGGTGGACAATCTTCACAAGGTAGCCTCAGCTCAGACCTTGGCCGCGAGGGAACCCATACTAAGGTATATAAATTTCCAGTCAAGCCCTACCCAATTTTCGGATATTGTGGTTATACGGTAAAATTGGAATGGTATCGCATCCAGACAACCATCATTTTTATAAAGGGCTAAGGCTCATGCCTCAACATTTTCATCATCAAAATCATATGGTGTCCGAGAACACATGTCCAAAACATTTCAGTAGAATGACTCATCATTCTAAGGTTTTCATAGCCAGTTTCACCAAGTATTCCCATCTAAAGTTGATCAAGTTTTATGCTTAGCACTAGCATCTACAAGTGGTGGTAAGTACTAATGAGGGGTGGTAAACAAGTGGAGATTAACTAAGTTCAATCTCATGCCTTAGGATGATATCAAGATTATCTAACTTAGGCCAAATTTTATGCTACCTTCAATTATCTTTCTAGAATCTACAAGTTACTAAGTAAACTCTAAGAGAAAGCTTTGATAAAGAAATAAGGTAATCAGCTTGTGAGTAAAACTAGGATGGGGTATCAAGGGGTGTAAGCTTGCAAGTAAAACTTGCATAGTTTGGCTTGCTAGGATAGTAGTATAAACTTGCTAAGTTGCAAGTGTTAGCTTGCCTTGTGCAGAGTAGTGGTTGAAGTTCTCCTCGGCTTCTTCCTCGTAGTATCCTCCTTCCTCCTCGTATCCTTGGTCGGTACTAGCGTCTATAAATAAATACGAGGTACACAATCACCAAACAATACTTAACTATTTTCAATCATCACACAAAGGTGCACTAGAGATGATCTAGCATCATCACTTAACATTACTAGATTAAAGCATTTGTCTTATTTATTTTAATTTGAGAAAAATAATTTCTACTCATTGAAAAACTACTTAAGATTTAATATTCTCAAACTCAAACATGGGATCATGTTGACACGTGTCATCACCACATATTTCAGTACATGGGAATGTGATTTAAAGTGGTGTCACAATTTAATAAGGTTTAACCTTTTTATTTTAAATAAATAAAGTGACTAGAAATGCCTATGTGGCATTCTTTTATTACTTGAACACTATTTCTGTAAGTAAACCCATATGTTTTTATATATTCTGAAAGGTATGATTAAATGTGATTTTTGAGAGTTGAAATCAACTCAAAATCTATTATGGTTGAATTTTGAAAAATGTTTGAATGCAGAAAAGCTTCTGCCTTGTTATTTTTACCAAGGTTGATCTACAGATCCAAATGATTTGAATCCAACAGGCTTGGATTAAGCATTTCAGTACCTTTCTAACAAAACTGGTTTCATGCAATTTGGTTCACTGGATCAAGCTGGGTTGGTTTTTGAATCTATGCACATAACTGTGTTTGAATTAAAATAGAAAAATCTAAATTCAAAAGGTTGGGTCGCGCGGGAGAGGTTAATGGGCCGGCCCAGTGTCACTCCGCAGCGCGGGGCTCAACTGACAGGGGGGGTCTACCAGTCAGCGACTCATAACGCGCGAAGCTGTATGGGGCGATCTTGGACGCATGATCTAAATCTAATCGAACGACTACGGCTCATCGTCCACGTCGGGAAGTGCCGGCGAGACAGAACCCTAACGCGGCAGGTGGGGTTCGTGGGAGGCTCACCGGGGCTCAGGAGAGGGTCCGCGATGGGGGTGAACGACGAAGTCGATGACGACGATTCTGCTGGTACCGGCAACTCCTCCTGGGGTGGCTCCAATCGACAGCGCCTCTCCTCTACAGCGGCGAACTCCGGTGAATTTCCGGCCACCTGGTGCTCGCCTTGCTCCGGGGGTGAGTGGGTGTGATCAGTGAGAGGTGGGGAGCGAACTGGTGTGAAGAAATCGAGCGGGGGAGGCCTCTATTTATAGTGGCGAGAGGGGACCGACGAGCGCGGCATGAGCTTGTCGTGGTCGACGGCACATGCAGCTATCAGCGTGGGCGACGGTAGGGGGCGGTTCTATGTTCCCTGGCGAAGCTCAACGGCGTGGTGGCGAGGCGTGGGGCGGTGCTGATTGGTCGGAATGCTTCGACGCTCTGGGCGGGTCCGACGGGGTTTTTGATGGCGCACAGCGAGCGTGGTCCACGCGGCGGCGAACGAGCATGTCTGGCGAGGTGCTGGGGTGCTGTCGATCACTTACGCACGCGGCAAGGGCAGCGCCAGGTCTGTGGGTGCTGCTCGAGCATGGCGCACGGGCGTGCTCTCGGCATGGCCGCAGAGAAGTTTGGCATGAGCGTGGCATGTGGTCCAGTGGCTGGCATTGCTCGAGGCTAGGACAGGGAGTGGCGATGGACAGTGCTGCATGTCCCAGATAAGGTTGGCGAGGCTAGTGTGGCCACTAGCTCGCTGACGACAATGGGGTGGCAAGTTTGCTCTCGGCATGCTCACCATTGATGGCTAGGCTTGCTTACAGTGGTGCTAAAGAGAGTAAAAGGGGCCCGATGATCTACTAAGGGCTAGTTGCAACCAGAGAGGAACAAGTTAGGCCAATTTTAATGCACACTATAGTGTTTGTGGTTTGTTTGATTTGAATCTACAAGGTGTTTGATCAAATGGCCGCAAGAAACTTCTTTTTGAATTTTGAAAAGATTTTTGGTGGGTGTTCTAGGCATATGCTGGAGACTCTGTGGTTGCTTTGGTTTTTAAAATTGAACTTATTTGAGTGGTTTTTGAAATAGTGGGATCTTCCCATATGAGATAGATTCAATTTTGAACTGTCATTTAAACTTAGCATTTGAATGTTTTTGGAAGATCACAAAGTGGGCCTGGGTACCTCATTAGGTATACTAACAAGGGGTGCAAAGATCCACAAATGTTTCTGTTAAGTTTTGAGTACTTGGAATAGCCAAAGTAGGCATGGGAGTTAATTTTGCCAAAGTGACCATTCACTTCATTTGTTCATTTTGAGTTGTTTGTCTTTGGGAAAAGTTTGGGTATGATTTAGATGATGTTTATTTCACCTAAGAATCATTTTACAAGCAATGTATCACAGAACCATGGCAATTCAAATGAACTCCTAATTTAAATACACATACACATGAATGCTTTCATATTTTGAGATGGAAAAGTTTTTGTTAACCCTAATTTTGATGATTAGAGTTTGCTGATCCATGTTTAATATTTTTGGGATGTTACATCTTGCTAACTTTTTATATGGAATAAGCCATAGTCTTAGAGTGATCTTGAAGATTATTTAATCCATTAGGGTTTTACGGTTTTGGTTTAACTTTTCCCAAGTGCTTTAAATTCAAGATTCTTTCCATGCATGAATGCATTTGATCTTTGGAATATTTGTTTGTTGCTTTCTTATTAAAATTTTGTTCAAGTAGGGTTTTGATGTTTCCATTTAGAAGCAAAAAGTTTCATTTCACCTTAAATTTCAACACTTTTTCTTTTGTTTGATTATTTCACATTTCAAAATTTGGAAAAATTTGGGATGTGATAGACTACCACCCTTAAAAGGAATCTCGTCCCGAGATTTGGGAAGGCTAGAGGTTACAAGTTGGCTTTAAGACAACTAGGATACTACCACCCTTAAAAGGTTTTTAACGAGATTACATCTTGGCTTACTTGGTGTCTTGATGTAACTTATCTGGATAGTTATTTGCATAGTGTCCTTTGTCACCACACTTGAAACATGTGACAAGGCTGAGTCATTTCCCCACCAAACACTCTTCACATTGGTAGTCAAGTCTTTTCTCCAACAGACACTCATTGGCATAGTGTCCAAGATTGTGACAGTTGAAACAGTGAACTGGTCTGTCACCCTTAGCTTGATGTTTCATTTGTTGAACTATAGGATAGATGGGGCATTGGACAGGAACATGATCATTTCCTTCACATAGAAAACATGTAACTTGAGATGTGGGGCATTGTCTAGTTGGATGTTTCTCTTCACAATTAGGGCATTGGTCCATATGCTCTTTATAAGTGTGTCCTATGTCTCCACAGATTTTGCAGGCTTGAGTTCCTTCTATAACATCATCCTTGATATCATTGTTGTCACAATCTCTTTGGGAAGGGTTGCTTCTCATGTTGATCATCTGATTGGTCATCCTTTGCAACAATTGAGATTGGGATTCCAAGAACTTTAGCATGCTGGGTCTAATTCAATGTTGTTGGCTAAAAACTGAGTTGTTTCACTTGATTCAACTGGGCTTGGGTTGATATCAGTTGTTCTGTCATGTGCATCTCTTGGTTGTTGTTATCATCCTTGATGTTGAAGTTGTGGTCTCTTGGAGAAGTCATCTGCTTGGGTTGGATTGGGATTAGATTAAGCAAAAGATTTCTAGAGGAAGAATTCTACTCACACACAACAAATCACACAAAGCAATGTGCAAGCAATCACAATCAAATATTCCACTCAAACAACAAGGTTCAAGCATATTTTAGGTAACAAAAATATTTTTGCTATACCACATAAGTTGGTGTGATCAATAAATCGATTTAAACTAAACAATAGTGTGGTGGTACAACTATGGTTATCACTTGAGATCATTCCATCCTTCTTAGTTGTTACATCATGAACAAGATCATGGTATTCTTGGGATAAATTCTTGCATCTTGGTCACAAGTTCAAAGGTGATGATGGTTCCTTCTAAGTTGTGTTTCCTTAGTCTCCAAGTCTTGAGTAATATTCTTATCTAACTTGTAGTCCTTAGTGATGTCCAAGTTGAAGTCCTTGGTGAATCTAAAGTTGAAGTCATTGGTGATGGTGAAGTCTTTGCTCATGTTGAAGTTTTTGTCCATCAAGTGGAAAAGGAAGAGATGTATAATCAAAACAAAATATTGAGGAAAGAGTTTACCAGATTGATTGTAAATAAATTTGAACAAATACAACTCCTATTTTTCTAAGGGGTTTTGTCCAATCCTAGGGTTACAATCCTACATGCAACACAGTGCTCTGATACCATCTATAGAGGTCCCAACCTTATAAGGTAGAGATACCTGTGTTTACAGTGCTAGTCCCTGGATCGAATAGCTAGCACCCACAGTTTAAGATGTAATATCAAGAAACAAAGGTCATATTACAACTTATAACCAGGAATAAAATAGTTCATCACAACTTACATAGCACATATGGCTATCTTATTACAAAGCAGCAGATATAACTATATAGCATGGAGTCCTTCATCTTCATGTGCCATAGGAAATCATGTTGGTTGTAGACTTGTAATCCCTACTCAACAAACTTTACTAACATCAAACAAACCTGCAACATAATAAGTTACAGCCACAAGGGTCAATACATTTGAATTGTGTTGGCAAGTGATATCATATTAATATGAGCAATCTAGCATCTACATGAATATTTGGCTAAGTGGAGTTTTGGCTGGCCTTTGCATAAAACAAGTTTTCCCTATCCTTTGGAAATAGTTTTATATTTTTCAAAACATTTCATCACACAGTGGCACACTAGATACACACCAGGTGCTTCCCTTGTTCACCCAACAAGTTTTAAACTTAGAGAAATTGGGATGAGGAGATCCTTGATTATTTCAATGTCTTTGATGCTCAAAATTTCCATTACCAGGGACACGGCTAAGTACTTAGGTTTTACCCTCTCGAAAGATGGTGCACTTTTCCCACAAGACTCGACATGTATCGAGACGAGGCTTTTTAGAAACAATCCATTAGACCACCATGGACGCGTTTCACCTATCATCACTACCACCAACTGTCCATCTGGCTGAGTTCTTGCAACCTATCTAGTCAAGGCAGAGCCCATATGCCAAGTGGCTGCACTGGAAGCTTCTCAACATAAAAAATCTCAAACCTATTTGTAAACCATAGAAATGGGACCTGAGTAACCACCCAACACAAACCAATCTTCCCATTCCACCCAGGTGATTCATTCATATAGTTGTTTTATTAATCAAAAACATTACTACCTATAATAGGCCCTAGCCAACCCGCCTTCCTAGGGGGTATGAGCGCGCGCATCAACCAGTGTCGTCTGATCGGTGCAAACAGTACCGTTCTTGTTCCCGGGTTGATTGACCACTGTTAGATGCAGTTGTTTTCGTTTTCTACTTTTTGGATCGCTAAATAGGTCCATGACGAGTGGACCTCCGTTTAGGCAGATGAGGTGGGTAGGTAAAGCTCTGCGTGAGCCAAGTATAAGTATGCGACGAGCGGGAGTACAACCTAGATCGGCCGTGAGGTGAAAATATCCCCTCTGCCTCATCGTTTCATTCTCTCCCTTGCTCTTCCCTCCAGCCCTTCCTCCTCCCCGCCGCCACCTCTCCTTCCCAGCGGCCGCCGCCCCCGGTACAGCTCTCCATCTCATCCGTCCTCCCCAATCCCGCCTCTTCTTCTTCTCCCCCAATCCATGTCTCCTCTCCTCCTACCTCAGCCCGATGGCGGCAGCAGATTGGCGGACGTGGCAAGCAGCAGAAGCTCCTTGAGGTGGTCGGGGCAGGAGCCAATGCCTACTTGTCGTCCTTGCTAGGTAGGAGGTCGAGGAGGACTTGGAGAAGGCACGCGAGGTTGTGCTGGTTCTCACCACCGGACGTGTTTGGCTGCCCTCCTGCCATGCCCCTTGGCCTGCCCTCCAGTTACGTTGCAACGCGAAGGCCTACCACAACTCTCTGATTCCTCTGTGGCTGCCAACTCCCTGCCCAAGCTGCTGCAGCCTCCAGGTATCCCCTTCCTTTTTTGTCTCCAATCCCTCCTAGATAATTTTAAAGTTTGTTTCTTCCTATCGATATTGCTTTAGTTTGCTTTAGAAACAGCTGAACAAACTCTTTAATATCTGTCTCCCCGGAGATCTTATAATTTTTCTCTGACGAGAAATTGACCTTAACATCAATAGGTTCTGAAATTACACAGAGGAATGACATTTGTTAGTACCATCTTATCAATGTAAGACATATCCACTTTTATGTCAGTTTAGAATAATGCCATTAAGTGGTGTGCGGAGCATATCTTGCTGGTTTTTTTTCGAGATTTAATTTCTTTTGAGGTCGATATCTTGCTGGTCTCCGTCCACAATTATAGATTAATACTTGACTAGGACCATATCAACTCTTCAAAAAAACTGTTATACATGAACAGCGGTGACAGATTCTCTACCGCGTATGTAGTTAAAATTTATTTTATCCAAATCGCCCTGCCTAAGGATTAAGGAAGACAAAATTTAGCATGCAATGTATTCAGGGAAGTGAAACACTAATTGATTTGAGAGAATGCAAGCAGCAGACGGAATGGATTTGAGAGAACAGAAGAACAAAAGTCGACACAAATAATAGAAGCTAGGCTGATTCTAAGGTGTTTCTTCTGAGATCTTGTTTGTTTTCTTGGTTGGTCTGAAGGCTCTAATAAGGCAGTGGCCACAAATCCTAGCGTAAGGGCATGCAACCGACAGTTTCTGTAGTTGGTGGACGGAGGGGTCTACGTGATGGCGGTACTAGGTGAATCTTTTTTCGAAACCCCGCTGCCTCCCCCTCTCCTCTCCACCTCTAGCACTCTGATTTGCAATTGCTAACTGATGTTTTTTCTAAACAAGATGTGTGCATGTCTGAGGAAGAAGGGAATAAGGAAGTATCAGGAAGACCAAGGTAGTTTTTCTTCCGAACACATCCTAATTTATAATGATACTGCATATTTCGAGAAAAAAGAGAATATGTGGAAGCTAGAAGATAATGGTATTGCATATTTTGCAGATGAAACAGATAACATTCATATGCTGGTTGAATTATAATGTTAATTAACCATCCATGTTTTATATTGTAGTCCACATGCTCTGGTCAGTGGTGAGAATATATATGGAGGTAGGCCAAGATTCAAATTGTTAGATGTATATATTTGTACATTGTATTTTCCCCATATGTTAGGGGGCTTCCTGCATATTTGCACCTGTACCTGTACTATATATTGTGGCCTTTGGCCCCCAGAGGAATACAAGTTGCATATTCCTGACATGGTATCAGAGCAGCTTCAGCACCGATCGGGAACAGCTCGACGGGAATCAATCAGGCGGCACAGAGGACAGACAGATCGAGGCAGAGACCGTCTGGCCCGCATGTGGATCCAGAGATCTAGACGGAATACGCAGACGGAACAGGCGGCGACCGGCGGCGGCGACGACGGCAAAGCCGGCGGCGTCAGGGACGGTGGCGGCTGACGAAGTTGCAAGAAGGAAGAGGCTAAAAAAAAATCTCAAAAAAAGGGGAGAGAGATATGTCTTCTTCATCGGGTTATGTTGCGATTCCTCGCTGCCCGGTGGTCTTTGATGGCGCGAATTATCCTGATTTCGCTGCCTTTATGCGCGTTCACATGCGCGGTCTCCGTCTTTGGGGTGTGCTCTCCGGCGAGGTCTCCTGTCCGCCGTGCCCCCTGCTCATGTGGCTCCTATTCCGCCGATGCCGATTGTTCTTGGTGCTGATGCTTCTCAGGAGGCCAAGGATGCTGCTTAGAGTGCTGATGATAATGCTGTTGCTGCTTATGACCTGAAGTTCAAGCAGTACTCTTCTGATCTCGAGGCCTATCGACACGCTCTGACTGCTTACACTCAGTGGGTTGATGAGGATGCTCGTGCTGCTGCTGTTCTCACCTCCAGTGTTCTGCCTCAATATGCTGCTGAGTTCATGAGTCTTCTCACTGTTGCCGCTCAGTGGGCTCATCTTCGTCAGCGCTACCAGCTGTCTGGGGATGCCCTTTACCTGTTTGTGGTTCGCCAGGAGCATGCTCTCCAGCAGGGTGATTCTACTATTGATGAGTTCTATACTCAGAGTGCTGCTATCTGGCGTCAGCTTGATTCTCTTCGTACTGCTGTTTGTGGCACATGCTTGTGTTGCCAGATTGTGCGCTCGGATTTGGAGTTTCACTACATCTATGAGTTTCTGTCTCGGCTCCGCCAGGAGTTTGAGCCCCGGCGTGCTCAGCTGAATGCTCGTGGTCGTGTTCCGCTCTCTGAGGTGTTGTCTGAGCTTCGGGCTGAGGAGACCCGTCTCCGTGGTGCTGGTCTTCTTGCGGTTCCATCCGTGCTTGCTACTCGTGGTCCTCCTATGCCGTCTGGTCCCTCGACTCAGTCGCGGTCCCCTGTGCCGCCGCCGCCGATACTACCCACTCCTCTAGGTCAGGGTCAGGGTCAGCTTCAGCAGCCTCAGGGTCAGAGTCAGCACCAGCAGGCTCGTGGTCAGGGTCGTCGTGGTTCTCTTCGTCACTGCTCTTATTGCAACAGGGATGGCCACACTTGGGCCACCTGTTATACACGGGACCCCAGTCTACGTCAGTAGCACTAGGCTCGTGGGCAGCCGGCTCCTTCCGGGTCTTCAGCAGTTGCTCTCTCTGATCAGGACATTATCAGGAGTCTTCGCGGTCTGTTTGCTGCTACAGGCTCTTCTTCGACGGGCACTGCTGGTTCTATGACTGATTTTTCAGGCACTGCGCGACCACCACCTTCTACACAGTCAGGTACGTCCCCGTGGTATCTGGATTCTGGAGCTTCCTTTCATATGACATCTGAGTCTTCTTTTCTGTCTGCTCTTTGTTCTCTCCCTTCTCCTTTCCGTGTTTTTACGGCTGATGGTACCTCTCTTCCCGTTTCTAGTCGGGACACCCTTTCTACTTCTTCTTTTTCTGTTCCTGATATTTCTCATGTCCCTCTTCTTAAGATGAATCTGTTCTCTCCTAGCCAGCTTACTGACTCTGGTTGTCGCGTCATTCTTGATGCTGATTCTTGTGTTGTCCAGGACCGTCGCACACATGCCCTGGTTGGAGCTGGCCCTCGCAGCCATGACTCTTCAGGACTTTGGGAGTTAGACTGGCTTCGTGTTCCTTCCGCTGCCACTTCATCTGCCAGTTCTTCTCCGGTCGTCGCCTCTGCTACCAACTCATTTCAGCAGTGGCATCATCGTCTTGGTCACCTTTGTGACTCCCGCCTGTCGTCATTAGTTCATCGTGGTCTTCTAGGGTCTGTCTCAGGAGATGGGTCTTTACATTGTCAGGGTTGTAGGTTGGGTAAACAGATTCAGCTTCCCTATCCTACTAGCGCGTCTGTATCTCAGCGACCTTTTGATTTAGTTTATTCCGATGTTTGGGGTCCGGCTCCTTTCGCTTCGAAAGGGGGCCATCGCTACTATATTTTATTCATCGATGATTTTTCTCGGTACACTTGGTTGTATTTTATGCGCTCTCGCAGTGAAGTGCTCTCCATATATCAGCGTTTTGCGGCCATGGTCCGTACTCAGTATTCTACCCCCATTCGTGTATTTCGTGTTGATTCTGCTGGTGAGTATATCTCTCAGATGTTGCGAGGTGTTCTTGCTGAGTAGGGCACCCTTGCTCAGTTCTCTTGTCCTGGCGCCCATGCCCAGAATGGCGTTGCTGAGCGTAAGCATCGCCATCTTCTTGAGACCACTCGCGCTATGATGATTGCTTCTTCTCTCCCGCCGCATTTCTGGGCTGAGGCTGTTGCTACGTCGGCTTATCTCATCAATATTCAGCCTTCTGCTGCCTTGCAGGGTGGTATCCCTCTTGAGAGCCTATCTGGACAGTCTCCAGACTACTCCATGCTTCGCTTATTTGGTTGTGTTTGCTATGTTCTCCTTGCTCCTCGCGAACACACCAAACTGACCGCTCAGTCTGTTGAGTGTGTCTTCCTTGGATACAGTGATGAGCACAAGGGCTATCGCTGTTGGGACACCGTTGGTCGTCGGATGCGTATCTCTCGTGATGTTACTTTTGATGAGACGCGTCCTTTCTATCCTCGTCCCACCGCTGGTACCTATCCGGTGGAAGATATCTCTTTTCTTCTCTTTCCTGACACACCTCCTTCTACTCCTATTGTGTCTTCTTCCGGATCTCCTCCCCCTGATGCACCTTCTTCGACACCGTCCTCCTCTGCTTCGTCTAGTTCTCCTAGTTCTCCTCGTTCTCCGGAGTCTTCCTCTGTCATTCCTTATTCTTCTTCGTCGTCTCCTGTGTCGTCTTCCTCTGATGCGCTTCCCTCTACTCGTCCTGTTCGTCAGCGTCATGCCCCCAACTGTTACTCTCCTAGTCAGTATGGTCTTTCTGTTGCCTCTGAGCCGACTTCTTATCAGGACGCTGAGCATCATCCTGAATGGCAGCTGGCCATGGCTGAGGAGATTGCTGCGCTTGAGCGCACTGGCACCTGGGATCTTGTTTCTCCCCCTCCCGGTGTTCGTTCTATCACGTGTAAGTGGGTCTATAAGATTAAGACTCGCTCTGATGGATCTCTTGAGCGCTATAAAGCGCGTCTTGTGGGTCGTGGTTTTCAGCAGGAGCATGATCGTGACTATGATGAGACCTTTGCTCCTGTGGCTCATATGACCACTGTGCGTACTCTTTTTGCTGTTGCTTCTGTTCGTCACTGGTCTGTGTTCCAGCTTGATGTTCAGAACGCCTTTCTCAATGGTGAGTTGAGTGAGGAGGTTTATATGTAGCCTCCTCCTGGGTATTCTGTTTCGGAGGGGATGGTTTGTCGTCTTCGACGTTCTCTTTATGGCCTCAAACAGGCACCCCGTGCCTGGTTTGAGCGCTTCGCTTCTGTAGTGACTGCTGCTGGTTTCTCTCCTAGTGCTCATGATCCAGCGCTGTTTGTTCACACTTCTCCTCGTGGACGCACTCTTCTTCTTCTCTATGTTGATGATATGATCATTACTGGTGATGATTCGGAGTATATCGCCTTTGTTAAAGCTCGTCTTCGTGATCAGTTTCTTATGACTGATCTTGGTCCTCTTCACTACTTTCTTGGGATTGAGGTCTCCTCCACTTCTGATGGCTTTTACATCTCCCGGGAAAAGTATATTCAGGATCTTCTTGCTCGTGCTGCGCTTGGGGATGAGCGCACTGTTGAGACCCCTATGGAGCTTAATGTTAAGCTTCAACCTACTGATGGTGATCCTCTTCCTGATCCGACGTGTTATCGTCATCTTGTTGGGAGTCTTGTTTATCTTGTTGTCACTCGTCCTGAAATCTCTTATCCTGTTCATGTTTCGAGTCAGTTTGTTTCTGCTCCCACCACTGTTCACTATAGTCATCTTCTCCGTGTTCTTCGTTATCTTCGGGGTACGATCACTCGTCGCCTTTTCTTTCCTCGTTCCAGCTCCCTCCAGCTCCAGTGCTATTCGGACGCTACGTGGGCGAGTGATCCTTCGGATCGTCGTTCACTTTCTGCTTACTGTGTGTTTCTTGGTGGTTCGCTCATTGCTTGGAAGACGAAGAAACAGACAGCGGTTTCCCGTTCGAGTGTTGAGGCTGAGTTGCGTGCTATGGCCTTGTTGACTGCTGAGGTGACCTGGTTACGGTGGTTACTTGCGGATTTTGGGGTCTCTATTACCACACCCACTCTGGTTTTGTCTGACAGTACATGTGCTATTAGTGTTGCACGTGATCCGGTCAAGCATGAGCTTACCAAGCATATTGGTGTTGATGCTTTCTATACACGTGCTCAGGTGCAGGCTCGGGTTGTTGCGCTTCAGTATGTGCCTTCAGATTTACAGTTGGCGGATTTCTTTACGAAGGCACATACCAGAGCGCAACATGATTTCTTACTCTCCAAACTCAGTGTTGTGGATCCACCATGAGTTTGAGGGGGGGGTGTTAGATGTATATATTTGTATATTGTATTTTCCCCATATATTAGGGGGCTTCCTGTATATTTGCACCTGTACCTGTACTATATATTGTGGCCTTGGTCCCCAGACGAATACAAGTTGCATATTCCTGACACAAATATTGTTGTGTTCAACACGGTCTGGTACGTAAATTCTTTGCTTACCTCACTATTAAGGTTTCCAGACCAATAGTCTTTGGCTCTTTGCATGTAGGCTAAAAAGATTGTTTCTTGGTTCAGGCTCCCTTATAAAAATGTAAGAGGAAGGTCACACTATTTTTTGCTATTGATACGGCTGAGATGAAGGTGATTGCAGGAAGTTCTTGTCCAGATAGCTACTCACTGTAAACAGAGTACTAAATCTCAAAAATACGAAAACTGCATTAGCAGGTGCAACTAGAAAAACTGTTTTTGTACATTACTGACTTAGTTCTAGATTATTTTACAGGTTATTTAGGATGAAATAATTGGCTCCTAAAACGGCAAGCAATCTGTGAAGAATGTTCTTGCTAATTCATCTCTCCTGCTTTGTACACAGGTCTTCCTTGTTGTTTCTTGTTCTTCCACGACATAGACTGCTCATGCTATCTGGTAGGCGTTAGTCTTCTCCTCTATTATCTTTTTTTATGTTCTTTCAGATTACATGTTTGATTGAATGCCTGCCTTTATCTGCGACGAATGCTCTTGCTAATTCGTCTTTTCAGCTTTGCACGCAGATCTTCCGTCCTGTTCTTCTTCCACGACTTCCACTACTTCCTCTATTGTCTGCATTTTGTGTCCACGCGTTTGATGAAATTGCTGCCTTCTAATTTGCTTTGTTTGCTTTCTTTATTTAACTTGGGATCTATATTTACTTGCAGGTAACCCTGCACAGCTGCTGGTGCTCTCTTTGGTGGAGAGGGGCTTCCTATATGTACGTGTTGATGGAGAGTCGCTTGCGCCCCCCTGCGCTGCAACCTCTCCTCCTCCGTGCGGTGTCGCTGGAAACTGTGTGGTGGCTTCACGTAGGCAATCAACTCCCCTTTTCCTATCTCTATTTCTAAATTTTTAGATGCTATACTCTTGGTAAAGGAGAGTGTTACACAATATGCAGATGGAGCAGCCGGAAGTTGAATGAAATCTTTGGAAGTAGGTTATTTCCAAAGAGTGCTACATAATTTGATATGATCTTCAAGTGCCTTCTCCTTGCAGCTAGCAGCAATTCTGGTGGGGAAATATAAGGAGATAAACGACCAGAGATTGCCGCTGGTATTACAGTAATTTATGCCCCCTCTGTCCTTCTATTTTATTTTATTGGTGGCCATCATGTTGTGTTAAAAGGAGTGCCACATGTGCCTTGAAATTGTCTGTGTTCATGTCTAAATGGAGAAAAAAGAAGATTAACCATTTGTTTGAATATTAACTATATATACTATTTGTTTGTGCCCAGATGAATTATGGCGTGCTGTTCCACCTCCACTATATATTAACTATTTGTTCCCAGTTGAATTGTTTATATAGTTATATAGATGAAGATGTGATATATTTGTAAATAGCAATAGAGCATACGTAGTTTTGATCTATTTCTGTTGATGCTACTTGTCGTGTGCTTCAGTCTCTTTTTATATTTCAGAGTGGCGCAACGGCGGCGGGTGAGAAATCGTGAAAGGTGGCCAGGGGAGATACCGAAGGAACCACTCCTTTCTCCTTACTTTTATCGGGTTAGCTTTTCTATTCTTTAATTTTATCATTGCCTTTTTAAATAATATAACTACGGAGAGTGCAGATAAGTAAGATGTGTTTGCTTCTTCTTTGTAGGAGCAATGGAGATATCATTAAGAATGGTGCTAGAGTTCCGTTTATGTCGGCGCAGATGCGGCAGGCACACCCGTGTCCCCGCTCTTACTCGTCGTGGGCCGGGAGGGATCCACAAGCCACCGCCGGTCGACCTCACCGTGCCCCCGCTCTTGCTCGTCATTCGCTTCCTGTACACTCAAAGGCATATGTAGACTGCGAGCACGACAGCCTGATTGACCATGTCACCGCGGACCACCTCCCTCGCGGTGAGTAGAGTCGCGGTTGCTCTGGCTAGACGGTGGCAGAGGATGTGGTTCTCTTGGTCTTCGTGGGGAAGATGCCAGGCGATCCTGCCTCCACGTCGTCCCCACGGAAGTCCCTGGGACAGATGAGCATAATCCTTTTCTGGTGTAGTTGGTTCTTTCATTTTCTGATGAATTTACTTTTTTCGTCAGCAAGCTTTGCTCTGCAATTTTTTTATTTCCATTACTCTATCCATGATTGCAACACCATTTAGTTCTTTACGTAGTCACTTCAGAATTTTATGGTATTTAGTTATCCAGGTTTTTACAACACACACTATGTTCATTTATATACAACTGATTGAATAGATGACGATGACCTCCTTTTATTCTCATACAACTGATTGAATAGTTTACCATCAGGAAATACAAGAGCACGTTGGTTGCTTCTCTAGCAGAATCCATTTCTCCAAAGACCATAGAGCATATCGTGCCAACACAATTTATCTTCAACAGCGAGTCACAGGACATGTGACATAGTTTTTGGTGAAGATCATTGCTCTCGAGGTGGTCAGGACGATATCCAAAGCAAGATGTCCCTTTATATTGAATTCTATTCAAGTATTGCAAGTTTCCTGGATATTCTCCATCCGTTTAGATGGATTCAGCGATGGGCACCACTCGAATTTCTCGCGCAATGCATTGAGGTAGTTTTTATCCCTTGGCTCTACAAGGACTTGGATATCCTCAAATGTCCAAGCCGCACATTAGTCTTTCTGTTACAAAATTAGATGTGCTTTTGCAAATTGCGAGCTGGCTGAATGTTGTGTTAGTTCCTCGATGTGCATGAAGATAAATGAAAGTGTAGTTCTATTGTTGGTATTCTTTACCTACAAGACCTAAGTTAAATTGATTATAGCACTGTTATACTCCAATATTGGAGCTATACTTGCAAGCTGCAACCATAACCAGCTTCAGAATTCTTTCAAGTGTTGTCCGCTGCTCTAACCATTTCCAGTTTTCTACTAAGAGAATGACATTTATAGGTATAATCAAATTCGTACTATCAGAATCAAGACATATGGTTTATAACTTCATAGTTTCTTTTGCTGCGGGACACTACTATCAAGATAATTCTTCTTTGTTGTGGCCTTTTATACAGAACAAATATCTAATGGTTCCATTCCTTGCATGCCAATTGGTACACACCAACTTATCTATCCTTTTTACTTAATTATTTGCCTCTTTGAAAACTCTGTTATTGCATCAACTCTTGAGGCATCTTCACAGTCTAGGACAAAATCATAGTGATGTCAATGTTAGATTATAGTGTTGTCAATGTAAGATTTTAAAAAGATTCAAGTGTAAAAGGCTTGTTCTATACCACAACTGGGGTAGTTCTTGTACACCACAACTTTTGTTTCTATTTCAGATATTAGTTGAATACAGTGTTAATCCCTAGAGCCCTAATACATTTTATCATATTCTGGCGAGCTTAATTCTAATGGGTGCACGTGCTCAACTTGCAGTTGGTTGATACAGGTAAGAAACTTTCAGAATTTTGGAGCAATTAAATGATCGGTTTATGCTCCTTCTGTTTGTTCATTTGTAGGCAAATAAACTTTTGTTAAGCCCTCCAAGTGTTGTTGGGGTAAATTCGTTGCCAAGGCATGCTTTGTCCATATTTATATCATATACTACATTTGTTACTTTATTGTATACAATACTGCTACCATCTGATGGAAGCCGCTTCTTGCTGGTTTAGAAAAGTGCCCACTTCCCTCCTGGAAAGTGATGATGAGAGTTCCTCCCTACTGGTTTATGCAAGAGTTCAGGGATAAAAATGCTTGGCATTTGAAGGACGATGTTGATATACCTGCTTGAGTTTTTTTTGTTAATGATCTATTTTATTGGAAGATATAAAGATACCATTTTCAGATCCTTATTGAGAAAATTAGTACTCCAGTTCATGTAAGGTACAAGGGATGTATTGGAAGATATAAAGATGCCATTTTCAGATCCTTGTTGAGAAAATTAGGACTTCCTTGATCCTCCGTCCTCGCTGATTTAGTATGATCACCTTCTTGGAATGAAAGCGGTAGAACTCGCCACAGAAAAGGACCATGGCAATACAACATATTTCGTTGCAAGAGTGCCTCATGTTTCTAAGGCAAGGCATGGATAAAACTTGTGTTTGCAATTGTCTCTTCCGACTTTTGCGCCAGTGGCAACATGCAATTCTCAGCTAATGGGTTCAATTAATCTCAGTCATGGATAGAATTTATAAATACAATAGTCTCGCTTTCGGCCTCGGCGCCGATGGCACACCATGTCATGGTCTAAGTTTGTGTTGCTGTCAAGCGGTTTCTAAAAGTCAATTAATCTCAGTCATGGATAGAATTTATGAATACAATACGGTCTCGCTTTTGGCCTCGGTGCCGGTGGCGCACCGGGTCATCTAGTAGTCATAGACTTTGCATAATATCATAGCATGAATATTCCACACTTGAATTCTAATAGCTAGGCTAAGCTTACTAGCATAACATGTCTCTTAACTTAGGAAGATTCCTACCAAGATATATTCTATAGGATCTACTATAGCATAACAATATATAAAAATAGTCCTATCATGCATACTACAAAAATATCACTAATGCAATATTGAAAAGATAGGACTTTTGATGACCAAAGTATCACTTGCCTTTTTGTAGAAAATCTAGCTACACTCCTTGATCTTGCAATTGTCACACTCTTCAAAGTTCACTACAATTCAATCAAGCATGGCACACATTCAAAACTACCATTTAAACAATTCACCACATAAAATGATAAAAACAAGGAAATGCATGCAAGCATGCAAAAGGTTGTTTTTATTGAAAAAGGTGGTTTCTAACAAGGTTCTAACATTGCAAAACACCTACTAGTCCTTAATAAAAGTGAAAAAAACATTTGAAACCAAGGTAGTAAAAATAGGCCTTTTAAATCATTTTTGTTTTACTGGAAATACTTTTATTCAAAGGAATAATTCCTAGTGTTTAGAAAAATATATTTTTGAATTCAAATGTTAGTGTTTATGGTCAGAGGGTTCAAAACAAATCCATTTACAAAAGTTTTCACTCAAAAATCATTTTTAGAACAATTTTTATACTCAAAATAGTCATATTAATGTTTCTGCAAAAACACCTAATTGTTCAGAAGCAAATGACCAAACCAGGGCCATAGTTGCAAAGTTTACATTTTCTGAATCCATTGATATAAAATTTGTAATTTTTGAACATATAGGTCAAAAGTTATGATTTTTGCATGTTTAAATATCTAAATTCATTTTCTGGAATTTTGAACAGATAGGATGGCCATGTGTCTTGTTTTTACTAGCCCATACCACTTCAGTTGGATTGAGATACGCATGCCGTAGGATTTAAGTGGATCTGTGTGGCTCAGATCAACCAATACCGCTTCGTTAAGTCATATATTTTATGATGTTAGATTTAGATCTAACGGACCTGGGCGTGTTGACCAGAGACTGGCGACGCTGGCGATGGTGCGCAGCGGCAGCGCTCTGTCTACGGTGGTCCAGCGACACTAGGAAGCAAGGAAGGGAATACAGGGGCTCACTAGGTTCGCAAGGTCGTCAAGGTGCTCAAGGTGGTTGTAGGAGGGACAGGGGCGCACGGGGTCATCACGGATTCCTCGTCGGAGCTAACGTCGGCATCGGGCACGCACTGGCGTCGTCGGAGGTGAAGCTACAGAGCATGCTAAGGCAAAATAAAGATGGCGTTATATGTGCGAGAGAGAGATGAGTGCGAGAGCATGGTGGGCTTGCTGCTGGGCTTGGGGCTTGCTGGGCTGGGCCTAGTTAGCAGGTAGGGTTTGTTTCCTATTTTTTCTCTCTTACGATTCTTTTTCTTTTCTTTTTCCTAATTTCTGTTTTTATTTGAATCACTTGTTTTAAACAACAATTTGATTTCAAATCTTTCCAAAACTTTTAGTAGGTTTTTATACCAGTTATTTAGTGTGTTTAAAAGTCCACTTTAGAATATTTCGAATATTCTCTCAAGATTTAATATTTATTTAAATTAGGCATTTTGTCTTTATTCAAATAAAATTGAATATGGTTCAAACCCATATAATTTTATTTAAATAATCTTTTATTCTCTTATTTTATTTGAATTACTTTTATTCCATTTTCTTATGGATTTGGTCAAGATTTAAATTGTCTTTGCAATAATTTCTTATTTATTTATTTAATTCTTTCTTTATCTTATAAATTCATATCTTTTTATTTATAGTTCTAAAATTGGTGATTCCACTATGCATAATTTTATTTCATATTTATTTATCTTTTTAGATCCTTTTAGGATTTCTTTGCTCACAATTTAGTGATGATTTTAGTTAGGAGCTTTATTAGCCTTGGAAATTACTTTCTTTTATCTATTAAAATCATAAGTTTTTATCCATGGCTCCAAATTGAATGAAATCAATTCCCATGGTTTTATAATATTTTTGTTTTCCATTTTTGGTCATTTAGGAATGTTTCTTGCTAACTTTTTATATGGAACAAGCCATAGTCTTAGAGTGATCTTGAAGATGATTTATTCCATTAGGCTTTTAGGGTTTTGGTTTAACTTTTCCCAAGTGCTTTAAATTCAAGATTCTTTCCATGCATGAATGCTTTTGATCTTTGGAATATTTGTTTGTTGCTTTCTTATTCAAATTTTGTTCAAGTAGGGTTTTGATGTTTCCATTTAGAAGCAAAAAGTTTCTTTTCACCCTAAATTTCAACATTTGTTTCTTTTGTTTGATTATTTTTCACATTTAAAAATTTGGAAAATTTTGGGATGTGACACTAGATACTGAAGAATTAATGGATAAATAAGCAAGAATTATGATGATTGGACTTCAACTGAGCTAAATACACATGAGCCTATTACTCCTGAACTAGTTGTGCCTGAACCAGTTCCAACACCAACACCAAAGAAGAGGGGAATGATTGCATTAAATGATGAAGTGATGAAAGAAGCTAAGAAATGTCTTAAGGATAAAGGTATTAGAGCTGACGATGTGAAGAATCTACCTCCTATAGAAGAATTATTTAAGCCAATTCCCCACTCATCTACTATTGAGGTACACTCTCTCCACTTTGATGAAGGTGATATTCCCTATGGTAAGCCTCCTGATCAATTCTTAGAGGAACTTGACACATTTATTGTTAAACAAGGTAATTTTAATAAACAAGTTCAGAATCATTTATTGGAAAACTCTAGAGCTATTAATGAGTTGAAAGATATAGTGGAAAGAACTGCTAATGATATTAAAATGCTTTGTAAACACTTTCAAATGGTTCAAACCCAAATTGATCAACTTGCTAAGGTACAAAAGGATAAGCTAGTTAATGCCTCAGGAGATAAACATGCTTATGGAATTAGAACTAGGAGTGGTATAGCTACACAAGATCCTTTATATCCTGAAGGACACCCTAAAATAATTGAGCAAGACTCTCAACAAGGTGAAAGTAGTGGTAGTACTTGTAAGAGAAAGAAAAAGAAACATAAAATAGTTGAGGAACCACTTGAACTTGTTGTAGATCCTAATAGTATATCTGTCTCTGATGCTGAAACTGAGAGTGGTAATGATAAAAATGATGCTCCTAATAAGGGGGAAGT
This sequence comes from Avena sativa, assembly GCA_916181665.1. Classification (NCBI taxonomy): domain Eukaryota; kingdom Viridiplantae; phylum Streptophyta; class Magnoliopsida; order Poales; family Poaceae; genus Avena; species Avena sativa. The sequence goes on along the minus strand of OV702295.1, from coordinate 310,309,429 downwards.
TGAGGAAGAACCTGAGAAGCACACTAAGAACACTAGGTACACTAAGGAAGATTTTATTGCTAATAAACATGGTAGTGAGAGAGAACCTTGGGTGCAGAAACCTATGCCTTTTTCTAATAAGAAACACAAGTCAAAGGAGGAAGAACACTACAACAAGTTTTATGAGTGGATGAAACCTTTATTTTTGCAAATTCCTTTGACTGATGCTACTAAGTTACCTCCTTATTCAAAGTATATGAAGGATATTGTCTCTAATAAAAGGAAGATTGCTAATGAGGAGATTTCTACTTTGCTTTCTAATTATTCCTTCAACGGTAAGGTTCCAAAGAAACTTGGTGATCCAGGTATACCAACTATTCCTTGCTCTATTAAGAACAATTATGTTAGAACTGCTTTATGTGATTTAGGAGCTGGAGTTAGTGTTATGCCTTTTTCTCTCTACAAGAAACTCTAGCTAGAAAAGTTGATACCAACTGATATATCTTTGCAAATGGTTGATAAGTTAACTACTATTCCTGTTGGTATATGTGAGGATGTTCCTATTCAAGTAGCTCATAATTGCTTAGTTTTAACTGATTTTGTTGTGCTTGAGATGCCTGAAGATGATAATATGTCTATTATTCTTGGGAGACCTTTTCTTAATACTGTAGGTGCTGTCATCAATTGTAATCAAGGAAAAGTAACTTTTAATATTAATAACAAAGAGCATACTGTCTATTTTCCCAAGAAGGTTGCTAAGAGCTATTGCCTGAATTCCATTGAAAATATTGAGAGCATCAAGGTTGGAGAAATATATTGTCCCATTCCACAAGAAAGTTTTGAAACTATTATGATTGGGACCATTGCTATCAAGTTTGAGGTAACATAATCACTTGGTGGAATGCAAAGTTTTGTTTCATATAAGATTGTTTTGGTAACAAGACTTGATCAACCTTGTTAACAAAGGGATTTTAATGAACAAAACAACGCTTCCACTATGGTTATACTTGCTCACCTTACTCCTTCCTAGTCTTTGCCTTTTCTCTTGTTAGCTTTGGTTTTTCTAGTTGTTTGCTTGTTAGAGTGTCTTAGAACTTTTGTATTTTGGTTTTTGTTTGCTTTTGATTCTTCTAAAAAAATCTTTTCTGCGAGAAAATCAATTTTCATACCTTGAAAATTGGCCAAAAATAAAGTTTCCCTAAAAATGCCAGAAAATTTATATTAAATTTTTTCTCGAGAAAAGGGGTAGAAGGACACCTGGAGTGGCTCAGGGGGACCCACCAGGCCAGCACACCCCATGGTGGCACGGCCATCCCCAGGTGGCGCCTGGCCTGGGTGTGGCCCACCTGTGGCCCTCCAAGATGCCTCTTCCCAGCCACCTTCTTTCCCTATCCCGAAAAACACCGGAAAACTTTCTCAAGCTCGACCTCCTGCTATTCTTACTCCCAATTTTCTATCTCCTTGCTCAACCCATCTTTGCTGCTGATTTTTGGAGGGATTGCTCCTTGGTATGTGCCTCCTCTACTTGTCCAATTAGATTTGTGATTGGTAGATTGTATCTTGAGTATTTTGCTGCTATAGGTGTCAGGTTGTGTGAGCTTGCATGCTTGTTCTATGCTTAGAGATTTCCTTTTGATGCATGTGTAGCCCTTTAGGAAGTTCATATAGTAGTTTGTCATCATTTATCAACTTGGAAATCACTTGGTTTGATTTTTGTCTAAAAATCTCAGAAAAAGGGTCATGGACAACCACACCTATGGTGAAATATTTGAGAGTGATGCACCTAGAAGGGCAAGGCCTCCAAGATCATCCTCACGAGCTAGGCCCTCATACAATGAGGATCTCATTACACCGCGATTTGGCAACAAGAGAGATGAGGGGGATGCGCACCCTTCTACCTTTCCTTGTCCAACCTTTTTGCGGGCTGGTGGGATTCTCAATGATTTCCTAACCTTGGTTCAGAGGGTTGGAATAACGAGTTATATGCAGGATGAGAGTGTGCAGTATGATACGCTCACTAAAACCTTTGTGGAGAGTTTCTCTTTTTCTAACAGCGTTTTCAAGCCAGATGTGTCTTTCAAAATCTATAATAGGCCTTAATCCATGACATTGAAGAAATTTTGTGAGATCTTGGGTCTTGGTACAGCTGGGACGGTGAAGAAGATTCTGGCTCAACCCACTGATTTGTTGGAGCTCTACCGTGGGATAACTAATGATGATGACCGTAGAGCCCAACGGGGAAAGATAAGAAATATTCAACTCCCAGCTATCAGGTACTTTGCTTATTATCTTGCCACTAGTGTTCTTGGTAGGGAGAACACTAGCAATATTTCCAACTATCATTTGGCCTTCCTAGCTGCTGCACTCAACAATGAAACTAGGTACAATCTTGGTTCTCTCATTGCTCGTCGCTTAGCTGCTAAGGGACCCATTTATGGGGTAATTATTGCTGCACCTGTTGTTGCTGCCTTAGACCTTGCTATTGATCCAAATGATACAGTCTTGGCTCCTCAGAGGCTTGATCTTGCTGCTATGAAAGCGCATCACTTTGTCACTGCTGGATCTACCCTTGAGAGCCTAGTTTATAGAATGTTGTTTACTAACGGGGAAGAGAGAGAGAGATCCCTCTGCCCCAAACCACTTTGTTCAGTATTTCCTAGGGACCTTTGTCGCGCTCCAAGGAGGAGATGGACGAGAAGCTGCACATTCTTGGTTTCCATGGACACGACCAGGGGGATGCGCCCTCATACGACCCCTCTATGCACTACACATGGGAGTCCTCGATCTCGTACCAGGACGAAGGGGCCTCCTCGTCGTACTACGGAGGTGAACCTTCTTGGTCACCATGGAGTTGATCCCCACTTAGGCCAAAAGCCTAAGCTTGGGGGTAGGTATACCGACATCACACTCATCTATATATCATGCTTCGTCGTTTCTTTGTATATCCATTGTTTCGCTTTCTTTTTGGTTTTTGTTTCTGCTTTCTCAAAACACAAAAATACCAAAAATATTTTCGTTGTTTCTCTTGGTTTGTTTCTTTGTTTTCTAGTTTTGGTTTGCCTTAAAGAAAAATCCAAAAAGATTTTGCTTTGTTTGCTTTTGCTTTGTTTCGCTTTGTTTTGTTTGCTTGCTTTAAAAAATCGAAAACACCAAAAATATTTGTTGTTCTTCCTTGGTTTTGTGAGTTCTTTGCAGGGTTCAGCCGTCCTCATGGAATTTGATTTCATGTTATTATTCGAGTCACACAAGTGAAGGGCAATAATGAAGATTAAGACAACTTGAGGCGTGGTAAGAGGCTAGTAACAAACTCTATGTGTTTTCATTTTTGTACATATACTCATCATGGCGAGCATGCTTAGGCTGTTCATGTAAGGTGTATGTTATTTATGGATGCTTAGTAGTTCTTGCTTTCTTATGATTATCCCCAACTTGCTAATAGTTTGTAGCATGTCATATGAATGTTTTCTTGCATTGTTCTATTCATAACTTGGTATGATATTGTGGTATCCTCCTCTGAATGTTTCATGTGAATCGACTTGGCACATGCTCACGCATGAATATGACTAAACAATAGTCTGTAAGCCTCGATGATTTATTTTGCCTTAGAGTTCTTGTATCACTTTCTTTCCATAATTAGTCCTATTTTTTGCAAGCATGATTATGACAGTTATTACTATCTCGTTTGTCGCTCCCTCTCTATTGCTAGCCTTCACTTGCACTGAGTATGAGCTCTACTTGTGCATCCAACTCCCCAAAACCAATATTGCCAACCGTGTCCACCATACCTACCTATTAGCATCATTTTCTATTCAGTGCATATTCATTATGCCATGTTTTCTTCCAGATAAAATGTTTGCTCGTTTTGAGAAAGTTAGTTAGTAAAGCTCTCACAAACTTGATGGCACACTTTATTCCTTGCACTTAATAAACCTAAACCATTGTGACTGTCCATGAAAGTTATATGCTTGCAAATTATAGGCTGGGAGTTAGTAGAACCGTGCTGTCACGGGGAACACTTTCAACACTTATGGATACATATCCAGTTGATATCATGCTCTTTTGTTTACGGATGTCGTCGGTGTGAAATAAAAGGGGAACTTGTGAGTTCATGGAGTTATATATATGTGTTAGAGAAACGCCTGGGCCGCTAGCCTAAGCCATGCCTAATCATGGTGGAAACTTGCAGCATAACCATAATGAGCAATCTGTGAAGCATCCTCAATAAAAACCTATGGAAATAGCAAATAAAAAGATCGCTGAGATGCTCATTGTCCGCTTGCCTTGTCATTTTGATTATGGGATAGCTCCTGTATCATGTGCGAGGGGTACCCCGTTGGCGGTTCTCTATGATATGGATGTATTTATAATGACAAGAACTTGCAGGTAACTAAAGTTAAGTAGCATGAAGAGCGGACCTCGTACTCAAGGGACTTGGGATTTCCATTTTATGGTCTGTCAAGCATATAACTCATATTGGACCTCACTTTCACCATTAACCATATAAAGATGCCTATGATAGGGGCAATTAGAGCTCAAAGCTAATGAGTACCTTACTTTCAGCATTTGGAAGCCTTTGAAAACCTTTTCACCTCCTTGTTGAGTCACCACTTATTCTATGAGCACCTTCTTGAGAGCATAGTTGTCATTCTTGTGTTTGTCTCAAAACTTGATCAATTATGTCATGACTTTGATGCTTGTATCTCTGATATCTTTACTTCTAGTCTTCATTTGAACTTCAGAGGTGCCTTGGCATTCATATTGTGCTCTACAAACAAAGGCAAGCGAGATACCACTCTATCATACCTTATTATGAGCATTGCAATGTTGCTTATGTTTATGTTTCATGCTACTTATTATTGAGCCGGTTTCTCTTCATAGCTTGCATTGACTATTGAGTAGACTTAGTTGCATACTTGTTATTATGAATGGTTTAAGTGTCTACTCCTGTGTTGAGAATATATACATCATATGAAGCAAATGTGTTCATGAAAGTTCTTTTATCGTACTCAGTTTTCAACTGAATTGCTTGATGACAAGCAATAAGCTAAGATTGGGGGGACTTGATACGTCCAAAATGTATCTACTTTCCTGAACACTTCTGCTATTGTTTCTCCTCTAAACTTGTGTGGTTTGGATACAACTAACATGGACTGACGCTGTTTTCAGTAGATTTATCTTGGTGTCTAGTTTTTGTGCAGAAAATCAACTATCAGGAAAAATACCAGAAAATATGCCAAAAATCCTATTTCACTAGAAGATCCACGGAGCTAGAGTACGAGACATAGTGGAGGCTGATGGCTAACGTGGAGCCTATTGGGAACCCCAAGAGCAGGGTGTGCAGCAGCACAGCATCAAGTTTTCCCTCAGTAAGAAATCAAGGTTATCTAACCAGCAGGAGGAAGGAAACGTCACACAGGTGTTGCAAGCAACACAAAAAGTTGCACAACACAAACTCAAGACTTTGCCCCAACGAATCAGTGAGGTTGTCAAGCTCACCGGTTTGCTGTAACAAAGGATTAAATGTATGGTGTGGAAGATAATGGTTTGTAGCAAGTACACAGGTAACAGTGGAAGATGTATCAATGGTAAATATTGGACCGGGATCCATAGTTCACTAGAGGTGCTCTCCTTAGATAAACAACATGGCATGAAGGGTAAAAAAATTATAGCAGGGAAATTGACAGGAACTGAGCAAGGCATAACAATGCAATACCAGACAAAAAGATCCTATGAGATTCGATTGGGAAATACAACAATATACATAGAACGCCATCCAACTGCATCTATGACTAGAAGTCCACCTTCAGGTTATCATATGAACCCCCTCTAGTATTAAGTTGCAAGCAACAGACAACTGCTTTAAGCAAAGTGTGTAAGGTAAACAATCCACTTGTTCCATGAACAAGAGACAGTTATTTTCTCCCTAGTGTTAACAAAACATCTACAACCGAAGAGATTTCAGTCACTTCCCTTGGAAACTAGAGGCATGAACCCACTATCGAGCATAAATAGCCCCTCTTGGAGCCACTAGCAACTACTTGGCCAAGATAGCTACTAACAACAGAGAGCATGCAAGATCACAAACAACACAGACATGATAGTATCAAATAGACAAAACCATTAATCAATCTGACATAGTAATCTCAATATCCATCGGATCCCCGAAAACACAACATGCGTGATTACAAATAGATTAGATCTTGATCATGAACGGAGCTCACAAGATCTATACATGAAAGCACAAGAAGGAGATACAACCATCTAGCTACTACATGGACCCATAGTCCAAGGTGGAACTACTCACGATTCATACCAGAGAGCAGGGTGCCGGGAAGAACTTCAGATCCCCTGATCTAGGGATGACGGTGGCGGCGGCTACAGAATGTTTCGTGGAGTTTTGATCGGGTGCCTAGGGTTTCTGCATCGAGGGCTTCTTATTAGCGAAGAGGCGAGGCTGGGAGGCGGCCAGGGGGCCCACACCCTACCCAGGCGCAGGGTGGGCCCACCCACGCCTAGGAGGGGTCTGGCTGCCCTGGTTCGCCTCTCCGTCTCTCCTCTGGACTTCATGTCGCCCACGGTAAAATATTGACTTTGGCTTTTGTCCCATCCAATTCCGAGAATATTGATTTTCTGCCTTTCTGGAACCAAAAATAGAAGAAAACAGGCAACTGGCACTGTGGCAACTTGTTAATAAGTTAGTTCCAGAAAAGATATAAAAACACCTCAAAGTCTAGACAAAGCAAAGCAAAGTAGATACTAAACAAGCATGGAGCATCAAAAATTATAGATACGTTTCCGACATATCAGAGGCCTGGGGGGCCCACACCCCCTGCCACGCGAGTGGGTACACCCTGCGCCTGGGGGGTGCTGCCGCCTCAGGCACCCCCTCAGCCTCCCTCTTTGCCTATAAGATCCTCTTGACCTAAAAACCGAGCGGGGTTCAACTTTTTTCCGGAAAGAGTTCTGCTGCGCCGCCACCACCAGAAACCGCGATTCGGAACCAGAAACTCCGTTCTGGCACCCTGCTGAGACAGGGAATTTGGGGAGGATTATCGCCATCATCATCACCAACGCCTCTCCATCAACCATCCATGTTTCCCTCATCCATGAGTGAGTAATCCCCCGCTGTAAGCTATGGGGATGGTAGGGATTGGATGAGTTCTATCATGTAATCGAATAAGATTGTTAGGGCATGGTGCCTAGTATCTCTATTAGTGCTATTTGACTTTGTTCCAACTTGTTGTGCTTAATGCTTGTCACTAGGGCCCTAGTTCCATGATTTCAGATCTGAACTTATTATTGAATCATTATGATAGTATTGTTTGCGATCTTATCTGCAAGTTGTGTACACATATCATTGTCCGGATCCAAAGGCCCCAAAGTGATAGAAATTGGGACAACCTGAGGGGATGGCTGTGATGTGAGGATCACATGTGTTCGCGGAGTGTTAATGCTTTGCTCCGGTGCTCTATTAAAAGGAGCACCTTAATTGCCAGTAGTTCCCTTGAGGCCCCACTGCAATGGGCTGGCAGGACAAAAGATGTTGTGCAAGTTCTTATTGCGAGCATGCATGAATATATATGGAGCACATGCCTATGATTGTTTAGTACTTGGATGCTTATTCTTATTTATCTGCAATTGCCCTAGATCTTGAAGTTACATGTTTATACTCATCCATGCAACGCCCATCCATCCATCCCTATGCCTACCGCGCTCATATCCTAATCTTTGCTACTACTGTTACGATTCCTCTTGTTTTGCTGCTACTGCTACTTTGCTATTGCTACTACAAACTATTACTACTGATAAACTTCTGTGAGCAAGAACTATTTCCAGGTGTAGCTAAATTGATAACTTAGTTGTTAAGGCTTGCAAGTATTCTTTGGCTCCCCTTGTGTTGAATCAATAAATTGAGTAATACTACTCTCGAAGACTGTTGCGATCCCATATACTTGTGGGTCATCAGCATGCTCCGTCTTCCTGAGCGAGCGACGACACTGGCAATTGCGCCTGCCTTGTGGATACCTCCGATCGGCGCGGTCAGCGCACCCATGTTGGCATATGACTCAAATAGCAGCAACAACTGCAACTACGATATATGTGATACACCTATGGAGGAAGAAACCTATGGTCTAGATCCGAAAGCTGTGGGAGTAATGATCTCCCGCATCGATTCATGTGCGCGGTCATCGTCAACAGCCATGACACTTAGGACACTGTCGGCAATAGGACTGATTTGAAGTCCCCTAATGTTGTAAACGGAGGCCACCCTCCAAACATCGACGCCAATGGCGCCCCTCCTTTGAATACCAATGGGAACGATCCTCCAAATCCTGAAGCCCCCAATGGCGGCGAATCGGCTCGCCATCAGATCCATCTCAACGAGGCTGAATGGGTAAGAGTCAGAGAGGCCGTACGAGGCAACCCTATGCCGATCGACACCTCCCGTGACATGTCGATGTTCTACCATTGGCTCCTCATAAAGGAGCACAATCGACAAGTATCCCAACACAAGGAGCTCAAATAGCGCAGGCAGGCAGCTAACGAGTCAAGCGCCCAGCGGGAGGCACTCTCCTCCATTGGTGGATCCTCTTCAAAGGACAACGGAGGCTAGGCCACTCACAAAAGTCACTCTCGGCTGGAATGCATGGGCCAAGCTCAAGGCACGAGGCCACCAAAGCCCTTGAATTGTCATTCATGTCGGTGGACCTACAAGGCAACATGATGCCGAAGACACCGCATGCCGCGGTCATAGCAGCTACTACATACCTGCTCGCCAATCATCCACCAGTCAGGGATCCATGATCCGCTATCCACAAATCTGTGATCATGGGCCTCGGGCTCGTTGGAGCCTCATTAACCGGAGAGGCGACTCTGGAACCGAAGAAAGTTGCGGTTAAGTTCACTAGGAACCGCACACCCTCATCCGATGAGGAAGATCATGATCTGTCATGGCGACGCCACATCCTGTGGCGGAGGAGCCACAACTATGACGCTCGTGATGAGCTCACGCAGCACAATATCGACAAATCACACACAAAATGTGCGTGTTCCACGGAGTCAGAAGGCGAAGACATGGAGCTTTGCGGTACCAGGTGCTTCAGCCGAGCCATACGGCAATCTCGTATGCCAAAGGGCTTCAAGCTTCCTTCGGACAACCCGAAGTTTGACGGCTTGGAAGAGCCGAAAATCTGGCTAGACGACCACATATTATCAGTCAAATGTCATGGCGGAAGCAAGAACACAGCCATGCAATGCCTCCAGCTATAGCTTAAGGGCGCGGCGCATGCCTAGCTCAATAATCTCCCCTCCAGATCCATCCGTAGTTGGGAAGAGCTAGTCTACAACTTTGTCCACAACATCAAAGGCACCTGCAAGCGGCCAGCCTCACTCGAAGAGATGCGCCTGCTGTAAAAGGTCCAATGAGTCAATATGCTCATACGTCCAGCGATGGTCCATCATCAAGAACTTAGCAGAAGACATCTCTGAAGAACAGGCGATCGACGCATTCAACAGCGGCGTGATGCGCCGCAAGCTCAGGGAGGAGTTAGGACACATCAAGCCTAAAACCATCGATCACCTGATGGACATCGCCAATTGTTGGGCGGATGGCGAAGAAGCTGTCCACAATAACCGAGCATGCTCGATTGTTGAGGATGACCTCGATCGCAGACGCGACCGCCGAGGAAAGAGGAGAGCGCGCGTCTATGACGACCGCGAGGAGATCGACATGGTCGCGGCTGGATACACTGATTGCCGTGACGATGGAAATCGCAGCGGCAGCTACCGCGACAGCGGAAAGACCACACAAACGTGGTAGCATCACACCCGCGATGATGAACCATCCAAAATTGACAAACTGTCGAGTCCCTATAGCATACAATTCTACATCAACAAACAAGATGGCAAGAAAAAGTCCAGCCATCTGCTCTAATACTGCCGAGATTTTCATAAACTCCACAAAGGGTACGCCCAGCTGCAGCGTGGCACAACAAATCAGGGGTTCGGTTCTGCCCCAGGGCCCATCGCATATGGTGCCCCACCACCACCTAGAGGACCGGCGCAGCCTGCAACTGTGCTGACCCAAAACAATGGAGGAGAACAGTACCCACGCGCATTGGGTACCATGATGATATAGAAGGGGCGTCCATCCAACAGGATATAGAAGACGATCACCCGCCAGATAAACCTGGTTGTCACCTCCCTACTAGCCGTACCGGAGTACTTAAGCGGCTCGAAATCATGCATCACCTTCGACCAATCCGACCACCCCCACCAAATCCCTTGCCCAGGCCATTCTGCCCTGGTGCTTGAGGCTCAGATCAGCGGGTTTGATATGAGCCGCGTATTCATGGACGGCGGCAGCGGCATAAATTTTATGTTCGCTAGTACTCTAGAGGCCATGTGGATCCCGCTCTGCAGCCTCGAGGCATCTGACACAACCTTCCACGACATCGTCCCAGGGAAAGGGGTCTACCTCCTTGGCAAGATATGGCTCGACGTCAACTTCGGCACCCCCAAGAACTCCAGGAATGAGCTACTCGAGTTTGAGGTGGTCGACTGGCCATCACAGTACCACGCCATTATCGGTCGCGTGGCATTCACATGATTCCTGGCGGTACCATACTATGCATACCTCCTGCTGAAGATGCCAGGACCCAATGATGTTATCACTATCCCAGGGAGCTTCACCAAATATGATGGCTATGATAGGAAGTTCAATAGAATCTCCTAGTCTTTTGGCATGCAGGAGGTGCTCGCAAGGTTAAAGGAGTCAATAGACACCAACCTTGCTCGTGTGACTAAGCAAAACGCTCCTGACCAGTCCTTCGATTCTACAGTCAATACAAAGGCAATCTAGGTCTACCCGATGGACCCCGCCAAGACGGCCCTCATTGCCAATGACATGAGTTCCGCATAGGAACCCATGCTCGTCAAATTCCTTTGTGAGCGGTGGGAGATTTTTGCCTGGTGTCCTATGGACGTGCCAGACGTCCCCAGGGAATTCGCCGAGTATGCACTCAACATGTACCCGGATGCATGGCCAGTTAAACAGTTGATGAGTCGACTGTCCGAAGGACGAGCTGAAACAGTTGGCATGGAAGTCAACAGAATCCTCGACACTGATTTCATAAGATAAATCAAGGAAAGAACCTGGGTAGCTAACCCCATGTTGGTCCCAAAGAAAGACACAGACATCATGCGGATGTGCGTGTACTTTACCGCCCTCAACAAGCACTGTCCGAAGGATCACTTCCCATTACCGCGGATCAATCAAATCATCAACTCCACCGCGGGATGCAAGCACCTCTCCTTCCTTGACTCCTACTTGGGATACCAGCAGATTCATATGAAGGTGGAGGACCAGGAGAAAATATCATTCATCACGTCCTTTGGCGTCTTCTGCTACAACACGATGCCCTTCAGGACAAAGAACACAGGTGCAACCTATCAACGATGCATGCAGGCTTGCCTGAAAAGCCAGATCGGTCGAAACATCCAAGTCTATGTCGACGACATAGTAGTCAAGACCAAGGAAGGTAGAACGTTGGCCGACGATATCCACGAGATGTTTAATAATCTTGATCGATACAGAATCAAGATGAATCTAGAAAAGTGCGCCTTCGGCATCCCATCCAGACAACTGCTCGGGTACTTCATCTCTGTGCGAGGTATCGAGGCAAACCCGAAGAAAATAAAAGCCATACTATCCATGGAGGAGCCAAAGAACGTCAAGGGAGTCTAGAAGCTAGCTAGGCGAATTGCAACGCTTGGCAGGTTCATCAGCCGCATGGGTGAAAAGGCTCTTCCCCTTCTATCAACTCCTCCGCAAGACGAAGAAATTCAAGTGGATGGCCGAAGATCAAGATGCATTCGAAGACCTCAAGCGCCTACTGTCCACTTCTCCTGTCCAGGTGACGCCTCAAGAAAGGGAGCCTATGCTGCTCATAGCCGCTACCCATCAGGTGGTCATCACTGCACTCGGCATCGAATGACCCGAAGAGGGAAAGACTCACGGGGTACAACACCCACTATACTACCTCAGTGAGGTCCTGACACCAACAAAGCAGAGGTACCCTCACTACCAAAAGCTAGCCTACGGCATGTTCATGACCACCCATCGACTGCGCCACTACTTTTAGGAGCATCAGATAGTGGTCATCAACGATGCACCATTGTCCCACAAATTACTTTCAGGAGCATCAGAGTGGCCCTCTAGGGCATCGAACTGTCCCCACAGGACATCATCTACGAGCGGCACACCGCCATTAAGTCACAAGTGCTGAAAGAACATGTGGGCCCCCATGTGTGGTTTTGGTAATTAATGACAATCTCTATGGACTAATGCTTGTATCGAGTTGTACTTGTAGGAATTGTCCATATGCAATGCTTGAACCATATGTTGGCTTCAAGGTTTGGAGAAGAAGTGAAGAGGATCATGTGGTGACCAAGGTGTTCAAAGAATGATCCACAGATTGGTCATGTGAGAGTTAAACCTATGGCAAGTATGTCTTGAAGAATAAGATGGAGTAATATCTCTGGTGTACCTTCAAGGCATCAACACAATGAAGAAAAGAAGAAATGATGTGCAAGCTAAAGATGTGCAATATCTAGAAGATCTCATGCTTAAAGCTTGCCATCCTCGGTGATCATGGATCGATGAAGACAAGGTCAAAGTAAAGGCTTCCCCATGTTGTATGGGGGAGCAACTTGCAAGTCTTCATCAAGCAAGTGCGTACAAGAGCAATTAAGAAAGGTGTTCCATCTTGAGAAGGACAAGAACGTCTACATCATAATCAAGTGGAATATGCACAAGGCAAAGGTATGATCTTGATGATGGGTTTCGCAGCATAGTAAATCAAAATTTTCTACGAAAGCGAACAGAGGGAAAGCCAAGATCTAATCTAGGAGATGCAAACAACGAGAGAGATTGGATTAGATCTTCATACCCTTGAAGATTCGCACAGCGGAACGTTCGTCGGAACGTGGGTGATGTAGTCGTACTCGCTTCTCCTCCTCGCGATCTGATCCGATCTAGCACCACAAGTGGCGGTGCCTCCGTGAGATGCACACGTGCGGCACCTCGACGTCTCCTCCTTCCTCGGACCAGCAAGTATGGTGGAGAGATGGATTGGATCTACAACACGACGGCGTGGTGTATATGGTGGAGAATTTCTGCAGCAGGGCTTCGCCTACAAACAGTCGGGAGGGAGAAAGGAAGGGCAGCAGGGCAACTAGGGTTTGGAGGAGGGTGTGTGTACTGGGGGAGGGGGCGCACAAGCCCTCTATATATAGAGGGGGGGTGCGGCCAGCCCTTGCCTCTCCTCCAAGCCTATCTCTAGTTTAAACGATTTAAACTCTCCCTTATCTAGAAATTATATCTCTAGTTTAAACGAGTTTAAACTTATCTAGAATCGGTTGGGCCCTATGGGGCCTTATGCCCCTGGCCCAATGCGGCCAGGACACTCCCTCATAGGCCCATGCCCCCTCCCGGAAGGTGGGGCCACGTTGGTCCCCTTCCGGAAGGTTCTAGAAGCTTCCGGTACAATACCGATTAATCCGGAACAATTCCGAACTCCAAAAACTGCACTGCCTTATATGAATCTTATTCTCCGGACCAATCTGGAACCTCTCGTGATATCCCGGATCCCATCCGATACTCCGAACAAAAATTCATAAACCAATTATCCAATCTATCCTAGCGTCGAGACACGTTAAGTGTGTGACCCTGCGGGTTCGAGAATATGCAGACATGATCTTCTATCAATAATCAACAGCGGGGTCTAGGCACCCATATTGACTCCCACACATTCATCGATGATCATATCGGATGAACCACGATGCCAGGATTCAATCAATCCCATATATATATTCCCTTCGTCTCGCGATATTTTACTTGCCCGAGATTCGATCGTCGGTATCGTCATACCTAGTTCAATCCCGTTCACAGCAAGTACTTTACTCGTTCCGTAATCCGATATCACTTTGTGATTAACTCCTTAACCACATGCTTGCAAGCGGTGTTGATATCAATTACCGAGTGGGCCCGAAGCATATCTCTCCGACTTGGGAGGGACAAATCCCATCTCGATACATACAACCCAACAGATACTTTCCGATCACCTGAGAGACACCTTTATGATCACCCTCTCATAGGATGACGTTTGATGACCTCAAAGCTTTCTTCCGATACCAGGGAGTTGTATTATCTCATGGTCTAAGGAATACAATATTTGACATAGGAAAAGCTTCGCAAAGATGAACACAAAGACACGATCTAATTGCTTCGCTTAGTTTGGGTCTGTCCACCATATCATTCTCCCAATGATATGATCTCATTATCAATTGACAACTCATGTCTATGGTTAGGAAACCTTAACCATCATTGATCAATGAGCTAGTCCATAGAGGCGTACTAGGGACACGGTGTTGTTCACAAACCACACAAGTATTAATGTTTCCGCTTAATACAATTCTAGCATGGAATATAAACTTTATCATGAACAAGAATTATAATAATAACATCTTTATTATTGCCTCTAGGGCATAATTCCAACACTTGATAGGGTTTCCTTCTTACCGGTCTCGTGGTGTTAGTTGGGGAGACCGGTTTATAGGATAGATAACCGTACTATCAAGAGGGGCTCTCAAGTGAGTAACTCGATCATATCTTTCCGAGAGAGCTCAAACCTTTGCATACTTAGCATCATATTTTCTTGGTTGTTATTTGGATCATATCTTTCCAAGACAATGTCGACTGGGCCAGTAACAACAGCGATCGGAAAGGAGGATCCACGTAAGATTGGCAACTAGAGCGAAGGCCCAAGACCGTAGTTAGGCCCAGTCGGATTAGGTCAAACTCCCGAAACCGTCAATGATTCGGTTGAGATCTTGTAAAACCCTAGCGCGACATCCATATATAAGCCTCCTTAGGGTTCCCTTTACATTCACGAGCTATTAGCTACCGAATCCAAGCGACTCGCCGCCCTTACGCCGAGTTTTCCCTCCTTGTAACTCATTCGCCATCAATACAAACAAGGAGGAAGTAGGTATTTACCCTACGGTGGGCCGAACCTAGGTAAACCATGTTTCTCGCTCCCAATATCAATCCGCAGATGGCTACTCGCTCTTGCCCTACTTCGAATCAATCACTACCCCTGGTAGCGACTGTCGTGGCCATTCCCATGATAGTGGCGCCCACCGTGGGGCTTGGTGAGTCAAGCCTTAGATATGCCGCGAGAACCTTCACTCCAACTCGTCGATCCCCTGCTGCCGGCCATGTAATCGCTACCGGCAGAAGCTACTCGGCCATGCATGCCGGACCCGCCAAATTCTTCATCGGTCTCACTAACGCTGTTGACCCTGCAGAGCCCACCGAATCCACCGCCAGCATCGAATCACCGTTGGACAATTTGCTCTCGAGGGAGCAGATCCAATCGACCACCCACCTCATGTCCGAGTGCGAGTTAGAAGAAGATGGATCGGCCCAGAGCAGCTGCACCCTCGGCAACAATGCCAATTCAGCAACCTAGTGCCGACTATGGAATCCGTTCACCTCACGGAGAAATCCAACTCCATCACGAAGGTCTCCAACACCAAACACTATGAGGATGACTCGATCCTCCAACTCCTTGCCTATGATTCGGGGTCGGAGTCCTTGGACGAGATTCACTTCGCCGCCCATCATGCCATCTACATGGTGAATGACAATGAACCGCCAGTGGAACCCTTCACCACCCCCTTCCTCCAACTGTGACTGTCGACGAGATTGAACGGCATCGCGTGGCCCTAAACAAGGCCAAGGAAAAGGAGAAAAGTGAGCGCGAGAAATTCTGCATCAAACAAGAGACCATACAGCGACTATCGGCCTACCACTAGCAACGAGTGGCACGACGACTCCAACTCTCCACCCCAGGTGAACACGATAACGTGACTCCCGGAGAAGGAGATCACCCACTGGCCGGGTTAACCGCGCATGGAGCTCTACCACCACCTCGGCACGCACCACCTCTGAATCAGCCGTGGATGGAAGTCGCACCGAGGGAATACGATGCCAACGGCCTCCCCCTTTATTCAAATCTAATGTACAATGTCATCGCGAGTTAGGCGACAATCGCCAACCTTAAACCTACGGGTGATGGCACGATCCAGATCAAATACACACAAGCCCTATTGGCCAAAGCTGTCGAACAACAAAACGAGGGTTGCGACCCGGCAGGGCGGGTCTACTCTAGATCCACCAACAGTAGGGCGACATCGTCCAACCGCCCAGGCAAACAGACAGAGGCCAATACAAATAACTTCCCGCCTACTGCGCTAATACAACTAGCAGTCGCCAACTCCCTCTCCATGTTTGATAGTCGCGGAAGCCTCATCCGAGTAGGGCCGACATGCTTCTACCAATGGTTTGAGGAGGAAACTAACCCTCCAACTTTCGGGGGCCAAGGGACATTGAAAAATATGACCCCACACTCGATCCCAAAGTATGGATCGACACTTACCTCATGGCGATGGGGATCACTGGCCACAACGAGTTGCTGGCCACTCGCTACCTCCCCCTGATGATGGAGGGTGCAACCCGCCAGTGGATAAACACCCTCCCGGAGAACAACATCGATTCCTAGGAAGATATGTGCACAACATTCGTCAAGAACTTAGAGGGATCTTATTCACTAGCCACCACAATAGAAGACCTGGAGCGATGCATCCATGGGCCCATTGAGTCAACTTGCCACTGGGTCCAACGCTAGCAAGAATTATGGATAAACGCTACAGGCATCCACCTGGACACGGCCATCCATTGTTTCAAGGACGCGTGTCGGTATGAGCCCTTCATCTCAAAGATCAAGCGAGCCTACCGAACGCTAAACAGCATACTGGAACTCCTCGAGGTCGCCAAGCGCTACTCAGAGGAAGACCCAATACACGACCATGACAATGAGTCGGGTTGCAGGCGCCACATGAGCAGCCAAAGCGGCGGGCAATCCCATGACCTCCGTTATGGCAACACATGCTCCTTAACCAAGCGACGCCTTGATGGCAGACCAGACTTTGTCGCCAACACTAGTCGCGACTCACGCGACCCAGCCAAACCTCAGTGCGACTGTAGTATTCAACACAACAATCCCACGGTTCGGCCGAAATTCGACCCGCAGCTCTGCTTAACCAACCATGTATTTATCACAGTAGGGAAGGTAGACCCTCCACCAACAAAATCGCCGATTTCTACACGCAAAAATCGAGAAGGCACGAAAGGCCAGAGAGGGCCAGAACCCCAAAGAGCACGACAAGGAATCTGGCTATATATGAACCTTCATTTTCATCACAGAATCATCATAGTAGTCCGTTTATGACGATTTTGAGATTGCTGAAAGGTGGGCATCGCAAATGAACTATAACAACGTTTTTGGTAAAATCGTCAAAACCATCTATGACAATATTGGATCGTCATAACCGTTATGATGATCCAATATCGTCACGGGCCATCTAGCCTCGCCAGGTCAGATCCTACGTGGCCAATCCGACGTGGCAAAACTATGAAGAAATGAGATCGTCGTAATACAAATTCAGCTGGGTCCATTACGGTGGTCTATTATCAACACCCGAATTTTTAATCCCAGATGCCTGTTATGCCATACATCGCAATCCCAAGATTACCATTTTTGTGAGACATAACAGATTGGTAGCAGCACAGTACATCATCCATTACAGACCATAATAGTCTTACAAATAGTTGATCTCATGATCAGGTCTGATTTAGTCAAAGCAGCGGAATAATAATAGTAGCGTGGTCGGGGCTCCATCTTCAGGGTCACAAGAAATGCTGACGATGGAAGATGATCCTAGTTATCATAAGCGTCCTGCTGTCCAACCTCCTCGTAGTCTCCTTCATAGTCTGGCCATGGAAATAGCCATGGACAAAGCCATGAGTACTTTTAAGTACTCACAAACTATTGCTAAAGCAGTAAGACCAGTCTAATAGGAATCCTATGCTCTAAGTTTGTTTGCAACAAGCCAATTTTATTTCACAAGTACTTAGTGGTAAAGACCTATCTTTAGTTGTCTAGATTACTTAAGAGGGAACCTAGATCCATCTCCACAACTTGTGGGGTCAAGTCAAAGTCACCATTCAAGTCACGGGTCATTTTGGACAACATCTGACAACGTAACAGTATGGCCATCCAATTATCCATATTCGCGGACATGGCTATTCGAATAGTTTGACACTCTGCAGAGGTGGTACACTTTCAGCACAACATTCAATACATCCGTCAGGTATAATCCTAAATCATCATACTTGCTATGCGGATAATCAATCCTAACCTTTCAATTACACACCCTAGTATAGGAACCTCCCCTATGAGTTTGGCCTCCCAACCATGACCATCTGTCATCTTGGGAATTGCATAGGTGGACATTCACACAAGGTAGCCTCATCTCACCTTGTTCCGCGAGGGAACCCATACTAAGACACATAAACTTCCAGTCAAGCCCTACCCAAATTCGGGTATTTTGGTTGTACGGTAAAATTGGAATGGGATCGCATCCGAACCCAACCATCCGTTTTTATCAAAGTCAGGTCACATATTTATCTCATCCATATCTTCAAGTCATTGTGTTCATAACACATGTCAAAACATTTCAATAGAATGACTCATCATTCCAAGGTTTTCATAATCATTTGTTCCCATCTAGATTGATCAAGATTAATTTAACACTAGCATCTACCAATGGGGTGTCACTATTTGAGGAGTACTAAACTAGTGTTTCTACCTACTTCAAGCTCCAAGCTCTTGATGGCATCTTTCCTAAATTTCCACTAATCATCAATTAATTAACTACTGGAACAACTTTTGCAAAAAAGGGTAAAAGGTAAAGCTTGCAAGTAAAACTTGGGATATGCAAAAATCAAAGTGGTATCACAATGGCTTGCAAGTGAGGCTTGCATGGTTTAGCTTAGATTTCCTTGGTTGGTAAGGTGGTGATGAACCACAAGTATAGGTGATCGCAACAGTCTTCGGGGGTAGTATTAACCAATTTATTGATTCGACACAAGGGGAGACAAAGAATACTTACAAGCCTTAACAACTGAGCTGTCAATTCAGCTGCACCTAAAAATAGTTCTTGCTCACAGAAGTTTATCAGTAGCAACAGTTTTGTAGTAGCAATAGAAAAATAATAGCAGCAGTGGAAAAAGGAAGTAGTAACAATAGTAGCAAATAGTAGGACGCATAATGCATACAATTGACCCAAGTTTGAAAGGATTTCATAAACTGAACTTGTGCCGAAAATATTTTACTCCACTAACCCTTTTGTGTAGCTCCTAACAGAAAGGCTTCACACTACACGGTGTAGCGCCTATGTCAAAGGCGCTATACCCCTTGTCCGCGTGGCACGTGCAACCCAGAGCCCACTCCGGTAGCTCTTCGGCGTAAGGCGTTACAATAAGATATAGGCCCTACACTAATATTTATATACGGTGTGCATTTATACAAGATAGAATATTCTATTAGCCTAGATGGTTGAGATCTTTGGTTTTCAATAGCAGGTCATGTGGTCAAGTCCTACATCCTCCTATTTATTGTTTTAAATTTTCTGGGCTTTATTTTTATGGAATTTTTTCTCTAACTCCATAACTGAGTATTATAAAGATACTGTAAAGTATAGCATCCGAATTCGCAACGTGTGGAAAAAGGTGCTCGATGGTGTGCACCACAACATTTAGAATGCCCCCATCAGAAATAAAAAAAACTTCCAGAATGATCCATTCCACTACGCCAACTACTTGGATCATCAAAGGAAAAGAGCAAAATGACAATATACTAAACCCAAAAAATGTTTAGTTCATTTTATCGGGATGGAAGCATGCATTAATGACCCCTAAAAGGTCTACATGTTGGGTGATAATATAAATTATGCAAGTTTCAAAAGGTTTCTTGATTACACCGTAGCTCTACATATGGCGGAGAACGTGTCCTGCACCAAAGCAAAAAATTAAGATTAATTAATAAACTCAAATTACTGACGTAAGATACGAAAAACATCCTTAGTAAGTAGTGCCAGACTACCATGCACTCACATATCCCTTCTATTTGACACTGAAAAATAAGATGAACTTTGTCGCTTGAGTTATGGACTTTGAAAAAAGTTCCTATTTCTTTCGACAGCCCGTGAACATTCAAGTAAGTTTAAGAGCTTAGCCATTAAAAATATAGCTCAGAAAAATTAAAACAATAAATAGGGGATATAGGACTTGAACCTAGGACCTCATGTTGAAAACCAAAGAGCTCAACCATCTAGGATAAGATAATATTTTGTCTACTACAGATGCACACCATATATAAACATTAGTGTAGCGCCTATCTCTTAGGCGCTCCACTTCGTATTATAACGTCTACCGGACCGGACTCTAGGTCCCGTGTGCCATGCTGGTAAGAGGTGTAGCGCCTTTGACATAGGCGCTACACCATGTAGTGTTAAGCTTTTCCATTAGGCGCTACAAAAAAGGTCAGTGGAGTAAAATAGTTTTGACACACGTTTAGTTTGTAAAATCCTTTCAAACTTAGGTCAATTTTATGCATTCTGCCATAGTAGGATATGACTATGGTAGGAATAGGGATGGATGGACGGGCGTTGCATGGACGAGACTAAACATGTAACTTCAAGATCTAGGGCAATTACAAATAAATAAAATAAAGCATCCAAGTAATAAACAATCATAGGCATGTGCTCCATATATAGTCATGCATGCTCGAAATAAGAACTTGCACAACATCTTTTGTCCTGCCAGCTCATTGCAGCGGCGCCTCAAGGGAACTACTGACAATTAAGGTGCTCCTTTTAATAGAGCACCGGAGCAAAACATTAACACTCTGTGAACACATTAATCCTCACATCATAGCCATCCCCTCCTATTGTCCCAATTTATATCACTTCGGGGCCTTTGAATCCGAACAATGATATGTGTACACAACTTGCAGATAAGATCACAAACAATACTATCATAATAAATCAATAATAAGTTTAGATCTGAGATCATGGAACTCGGGCCCTAGTGACAAGCATTAAGCACAACAAGTTGCAACAAAGTCAAATATCACTAATAGAGATACTAGGCAGCATGCCCTAACAATCTTATTCGATTACATGATAGAACTCATCCAATCCCTACCATCCCTATAGCCTACAGCGGGGGATTACTCACTCATGGATGAGGGAAATATTGATGGTTGATGGAGAGGCGTTGGTGATGACGATGGCGATGATCCTCCCTAAATTACCCGTATCGGCAGGGTGCCAGAATGGAGTTTCTGGTTCTAAATCGCGGTTTCTGGTGTTGGCGGCGTAACGGAACTCTTTCTGAAAAAACATCAAACCCCCCCTGAGTTTTTAGGTCAAGAGGCAACTTATAGGCGAAGAGGGAGGCCGAGGGGGTGCCTGAGGCGGCCACACCTCCTCCAGGAACGGCCTAGGCCCACCCGTGCGGCAAGGGGGTGTGGGCCTCTCAGGCCTCCACCCCGTCTCGTATTCTGGCTCCGTGAATCTTCTAGTGAAATAGGATTTTTGGCATATTTTCCGAGATTTTTCCTAATACCTGATTTTCTGCACAAAAACTAGACACCAAGGTAGTTCTGCTGAAAATAGTGTCAGTCCGTGTTAGTTGTATCCAAATCACACAAGTTTAGAGGAGAAATAATAGCAAAAGTATTCAGGAAAGTAGATACGTTTTGGACGTATCAACTCTCCCCAATCTTAGCTTATTGCTTGTCCTAGAGCAATTCAGTTGAGAACTGAGTGCGATAAAAGACTTTCATGAACACACTTGCTTCATATGATGTAAATATTCTCAGCATAGGAGTAGATACTTAGACAATTCATAATAAGGAGTACGCAACTAAGTCTATTCAATAGTCATTGAAAGCTATGAAGAGATTCCAACTGAATAATAATAAGTAGCATGAAACATAAACATAAGAAACATTGCAATGCTCATAATAAGGTATGATAGAGTGGTATCTCGCTTGCCTTTGTTTGTGGAGCACAAAATAAATGCCAAGGCACCGCTGAAGTTCAAGTAAAGACTAGAAGTAAAGATATCAGGGATACAAGCATCAAAGTCATGACATAATTAACCAAGTTTTGAGACAAGCACATTACACTAAGAATAACAACAAAAAGGTGCTCATAGAATAAGTGGTGACTCAACAAGGAAGTGAAAAGGTTTTGAAAAGTTTGAAAGGCTTCCAAATGCCGAACGTATGGTACTCGTTAGCTTTGAGCTCTCATTGCCCCTATCATATGAATCTTTAGATGGTTAATGGTGAAAGTGAGGTCCAATATGAGTTATATGCTTGACAGACCATAAACTGGAAATCTCATGTCCCTTGAATACGATGACTGCTCCTCATGCTACTCAACTTTAGTTACTTGCAAGTTCTTGTCATAGTAAATACATGCGTATCATAGAGAACCGCCAACGGGGTACCCCTTGCACATGATACAGGAACTATCCCATAATCAAAATGACAAGGCAAGTAGACAATGAGCATCTCAGCGATCTTTTTATTTGCTATTTGTATAGGTTTTTATTGAGGATGCTTCATAGATTGCTCATTATGGTTATGCTACAAGTTTCCACCATGATTAGGCATGGCTTAGGCTAGCGGCCCAGGCATTTCTCTAACACACATATATAACTCCATGAACTTACAAGCTCCCCTTTTATTTCACACCGACGACATCCGTAAACAAAAGAGCATGATATCAACTGGGTACAAAGTACATGTGCAATGTTGAAAGCGTTCCCCGTGACAACATGGTTCTGCTAACTCCTAGCCTATAATCATGCTTGCAACAAAACATGACTAATTATGGCATGAAAGTGATACAATAACTCTGAGGCAAAATACATCATCGAGGCTTACTGACTATTGCTTAGTCATATGCATGCATGAGCATGTGCCAAGTCGATTCATATGAAATATTTAGAGGAGGATACCACAATGTCATACCAAGTTATGAATAGAACAATGCAAGCAAACATTCATATGACATGCTACAAACTATTATCACGCTGGAGCTAATCATAAGAAAACAAGAACTACTAAGCATCCATAAATAACATTCACCTTACATGAACAGACTAAACACACTCACAATGATGAGTATATGTACAAAAATAAAAACAAATAGAGTTCGTTACCAGCCTCTTACCACACCCCAAGTTGTCTTAATCTTCATTATTGCTCTTCACTTGTGTGGCTTGAATAATAACATGAAACCAAAATCCATTGAGGATGCCGAACCCTGCAAAGAACTTCACAAAACCAAAGAAGAACAACAAATATTTTTGGTGTTTTCTACTTTTTAAAAGCAAGCACACAAAACAAAAATAAACAAAGCAAAATATTTTTCGATTTTTCTGTAAGGCAAACCAAAGCTAAAAAACAAAGAAACAAACCAAGAGAAACAACGAAAATATTTTTGGTCCTTTTGTGTTTTGAGAAAGCAGAAACAAAAACCAAAAAGAAAGCGAAACATGGATATACAAAGAACCGACGAAACATGATATATAAATGAGTGTGATGTCGGTGTACCTCAGGCTTTTAGCCTAAGTGGGCCTCAATAGCGCGGGTAGTAACCCCAAGCTGGTGGGTCATCATAAGAATGATCATAATCAGGTCCTCGTGATAAGGAAGAAGACACCCTCCAATCATAGGAGGGCTGCTGGTATGAAGACTCTCCCATGTTGGAGGGCTGAACCAAATCATCTTCGACATCCTCTCCAACATTCTCCTCTTCCTGGGAGAGATCCACCACGTACGTGTCAAAATCTTCCTCCGTGAGTGACCATCCTTGCCTGTTATCAAAATTAAACAAAGCAGGTGTAGACAAATAGACTACTTTCTTAGTCCTACCCCCTCTCCAACCACGCTTGACAAAGGATAACTCATACGGTAAATTTCTCATAGTATCCCAAGAAAAAGAAAAATTATACTGAACCATGGAATCGAGATCAAGTCTCTCTATGGGGAACGGATAATCTGAATGATGAGGCTCTAACCCATGGAAAGCTAGCAACCTAGAGGCAACGAGACCTCCACAAATTCCACCCTTCTCGCGGTTAGTGGTAAGACGGTAAGCTATCAAAGCACCCAATTTATAAGACCTGTCCCTATTCAGAGAAGCTAAGATAAAAGCTAGATCAAATGAAGATAACTTTCTAGCAATCTTTCTAGCAAGAACACACTTAGTAATGAAATAGGCAAAATATCTAATGGATGGGAACTGCATGTCCGAATTTTACCACTTTCCTTCGAGAAGTCGAAACCTTCGCAAATTTCAGCATATAAATCCATAAGTGGCTCAGGCCTCTCCTTGATCTTCTCACAAGATCCCCAATGAGGCACTCTAATAGTTGCACAAAAATCGGCAAAAGGCAGGTCGACAACTATATTGTAGATTTTATAATGGACCATGGGGTTAAACGAGGACCAAGTAAACCGGAAGTCCTGCACCACAACCATGGTTATATTAACATACTGATATGGCTCTTCTTCAATAAAGTGTTCCAACCCTGCATTAGTAATCATAGTCTAGAAATCCTGGAAGATTCCCGCAGCTCTCATAAATTCAGGGCATGGATATATGGAAGGGAAGACTCCTTCCTCACGATGGACTTTTATTGGCTCAGGTACCATCAAATCACATTGATGTAATGGGTAAGCACTCGTCTTCATTTCTTTAATTTTTAGACAAACATCAAACCAAGTAATTCCCAAGTTGATAAATGATGAGGAACTACTATAGAAACTTGCTAGGCGGTTAAACATACATCAAAATGAAATCTATAATCATAGAACAAGCATGCAAGCTCACACAACCTGACACCTATAGTAGCAAAATACTCAAGATACAATCTACCAATCACAAATCTAATTGGATAAGCAGAGGAGGCACATACCAAGGAGCAATCCCTCCAAAAATCAGCATCAAAGATGGGCTGAGTAAGGAGATCGAAAATCGGGAGCAAGAACAGCAGGAACTCGAGCTTGAGAAATTTTTCCGGCGTTTTTTGGGAGAGAGAAAGAAGTGGCTGGAAGGAGGCAACTTGGAGGGCCACAGGTGGGCCCTACCCAGGCTAAGTGCCACCTGGGGCTGGTCGTGCCACCAGGGGGTGTGCTGGCCTGGTGGGTCCCCCTGGGACACTCTAGGTGTCCCTCTGCCCCTTTTTCGAGGAAAAATTTAATATGAATTTTCTGGGATTTTTCGGGAAACTTTATTTTTGGCCAATTTTCAAGGTATGAAAATTGATATTCTCACAGAAAAGTTTTTTTAGAAGAAGCAAAATCAAACAAAAACCAAAACTACAGAAGTTTTAAGACACTCTAACAAGCAAACAACTAGCAAAACTAAAGCTACAAGAGGAAGAGCAAAGACTAGGAAGGATAAAAATAAAAGTGAGCAAGTATAACCAATTTGAAAGCATTGTTTTGTTCATTAAAATCCTTTTGTTAACAAGGTTGATCAAGTCTTGTTTCGAAAACAATCTTATATGAAACAAAACTTTGCATTTCACAAAATGATTATGTTACCTCAAACCTGATAGCAATAGTCCCAATCATAATAGTTTCAAAACTTCCTTGTGGAATGAGACAATATATTTTTCCCACTTTGATGCTATCAATATTTTCAATGGAATTCAGGTAATAGCTCTTATCAATCTTCTTGGGGAAATAGACAGTATTCTCTTTGTCATTAATATTAAAAGTTACTTTTCCTTGATTACAATTGATGACATCACCTGCAGTATTAAGAAAAGGTCTCCCAAGAATAATGGACATATTATCATCTTCAGGCATCTCTAGCACAACAAAATCAGTTAAAACCAAGCAATTATGAGCCACTTGAACAGGAACATCCTCACATATACCAACATGAATAGTAGTTGACTTATCATCCATTGGCAAAGATATATCAGTTGGTATGAACTTTTCTAGCTGTTGTCTCTTATAGAGAGAAAAAGGCATAACACTAACTCCAGCTTCCAAATCACATAAAGCAGTTCTAACATAATTATTCTTAATAGAGCAAGGAATAGTTGGTATACTTGGATCACCAAGTTTCTTTGGAACCTACCATTGAAGGAATAATTAGCAAGCAAAGTAGAAATTTCCTCATTAGGAATCTTCATTTTATTAGAGACAATATCCTTCATATACTTTGAATAATGAGGAAACTTAATAGCATCAGTTAAAGGAATTTGCAAAAATAAAGGTTTCATCCACTCACAAAACTTGTTGTAGTGTTCTTCCTCCTTTGACTTGTGTTTCTTATTAGGAAAAGGCATAGGTTTCTGCACCCAAGGTTCTCTCTCACTACCATGTTTATTAGCAATAGAATCTTCCTTAGTGTACCTAGTGTTCTTAGTGTGCTTCTCAGGTTCTTTATCAACTTCCTCCTTATCAGGAGCATCATTTTTATCATTACCACTCTCAGTTTTAGCATCAGAGTCAAATATAGTATTAGGATATACAGCAGGTTCAGAGGGTTCCTCAACTATGTTATGTTTCTTTTTCTTTCTCTTACGAGGACTACCACTACTTTCACCGTGTTGAGAATCCTTCTCAATTCTTTTAGGGTGTCCTTCAGGATATAAAGGATCTTGAGTAGCTATACCACTCCTAGTTCTAATTCCATAAGCATGTTTATCTCCTGGGGCATTAACTAGCATATCTTTTTGTACCTTAGCAAGTTGATCAATTTGAGTTTGAACCATTTGAAAGTGTTTACAAAGAATTTTAACATCATTAACAGTTCTTTCCACAATATTTCAACTCATTAATAGCTCTAGAGTTTTCGAATAAATGATTTTGAACTTGTTTATTAAAATTACCTTGCTTAACTATAAAAGTGTCAAGTTCCTCCAAGCATTGATCAGGAGGTTTACCATAAGGAATATCACCTTCATTAAAGTGGAGAGAGCGTACCTCAATAGTAGACGAGTGGGGAATTGGCTTACATAATTCTTCTATAGGAGGTAGATTATTCACATATTCAACTCTAATACCTTTCTCCTTAAGACATTTCTTAGCTTCTCATCACTTCATCATTTAATGCAATCACTCCCATCTTCCTTGGTGTTGGTGTTGGAACTGGTTTAGGCACAACTGGTTCAGGAGTAATAGGCTCAGGTGAATTTAGCTCAGTTGAAGTCCAATCATCATAATTGTTGCTTATTTTAGCCATTAATTCTTCAGCATCTGTAGGAGTTCTTTTCCTAAAAACACAATCAGCAACACTATCTAGGGTATGTCCTAGAATCTCAGTTAGTCCATTATAATAAATATCAAGAAGCTCATTGTTAGGCAATGGACATCCAGGATGTGCATGAATCAAGGCACAGAACCTTGTCCATGACTCAGTCAATTTCTCTTCTTCTCCCTGTTTAAAATCAAAAAAATTCTGCAAAGGAGCATGTCTAGCACTAGGAGTAAAATATTTCTGAAAGAAAGAAGCAATCAAGCAATCAGGGCTATCAATGGATCCAGGTGGTAATCTATTAAACCAAGCTTTAACTTCTCCTTTTAGTGAAAAAGGGAAGATCTTTGTAACAAAGTACTTGCGCATATTAAAATCATCAGAGAATAAGGCACTCATAGTGGAAAGCTCATTCATATGTGCCACAACACTCTCTTTTTCAGTCCCACAAAAGGTTCTTTCACAACAATGTCTAAATCGTAATTTTTATCTTTAATATCTATGGGAGAAGTGGCAAACCTAGCATCAGAAGACAATTTAGGAATAATGGTACATTTCTCAAGGAGACTCCTAATAGCACTAGCACCATGTGTGTTTTGGTACTCTTCAATAAATTCATCAGTCATTTCAATGTAACCATCACTAATATCATATTCTCTGTAGACCCAGGTGAGCTAACAGGTGTAATAGTGTCTTCACTAGGAGTTTCAGTGTTTCCGAAAATAGTTTTAGCAATAGTAGCATCTAGGAAAGGACCTAATAAACCACTCGCATCAAGCACAGTAGAAGTAACATCATGAGTATCAGAAGCAGTTTCAGATTCAGAAGTAATAGCAGTGTGTGTAGCATGTGTATGTGGTGGTGGTGTAACAAGCTTACTTATAATAGACGGTGAATCAATGGCATCAGAGGTGTTTAGGACTGTACCACTTCTTGTAGTGGATGGTAAAATAGGAAACTTTCCATCATGAGACTTCCCCATGACGAAAGGAATAGTAGTGAACAATAATAGATCCAAGTGAACTTACAAATAAAGCTATGCTTCCCGGCAACGGCGCCAGAAAATAGTCTTGATGACCCACAAGTATAGGGGATCGCAAAAGTCTTCGAGGGTAGTATTACCCAATTTATTGATTCGATACAAGGGGAGACAAAGAATACTTATAAGCCTTAACAACTGAGTTATCAATTCAGCTGCACCTGGAAATAGTTCTTGCTCATAGAAGTTTATCAGTAGCAACAGTTTTGTAGTAGCAATAGCAAAGTAACAGCAGCAGTGGAACAAAGGTAGTAGTAACAATAGTAGCAAACAGTAGGATATGAGTGCGGTAGGCATAGGGATGGATGGACGGGCGTTGCATGGACGAGACTAAACATGTAACTTCAAGATCTAGGACAATTGCAGATAAATAAGATAAAGCATCCAAGTACTAAACAATCATAGGCATGTGCTCCATATATAGTCATGCGTGCTCGCAATGAGAACTTGCACAACATCTTTTGTCCTGCCAGCCCGTTGCAGCGGGGCCTCAAGGGAACTACTGGCAATTAAGGTGCTCCTTTTAATAGAGCACCAGAGCAAAGCATTAACACTCCGTGAACACATGTGATCCTCACATCACAGCCATCCCCTCCGGTTGTCCCAATTTCTATCACTTTGGGGCCTTTGGATCTGGACAATGATATGCGTACACAACTTGCAGATAAGATCACAAACAATACTATCATAATGAATCAATAATAAGTTCAGATCTGAGATCATGGAACTCGGGCCCTAGTGACAAGAATTAAGCACAACAAGTTGCAACAAAGTCAAATAGCACTAATAGAGATACTAGGCACCATGCCCTAACAATCTAATTCGATTACATGATAGAACTCATCCAATCCCTACCATACCCATAGCCTACAGCATGGGATTACTCACTCATGGATGATGGAAACATGGATGATTGATGGAGAGGCGTTGTTGTTAATGATGGTGATGATCCTCTCCAAATTCCTTGTCCCGGCAGGGTGCCAAAATGGAGTTTCTAGTTCCGAATCGCGGTTTGTGGTGGTGGCGGTGCAACAAAACTCTTTCTAGAAAAACGTCGACCCCCCTTGAGTTTTTAGGTCAAGAGGCAACTTATAGGCGAAGAGGGAGGCTGAGGGGGTGCCTGAGGCGGACACACCCCCTCCAGGCGCGGCCTAGGCCCACCCGCACGGCAGGGGGTGTGGGCCCCTTAGGCCTCCACTTCGTCTCGTATTCTGGCTCCGTGAATATTCTGGTGAAATAGGATTTTTGGCATATTTTCCGGGATTTTTCCTGATAGTTGATTTTTTGCACAAAAACTAGACACCAGGTAGTTCTGCTGAAAACAGCGTCAGTCCGTGTTAGTTGTATCCAAATCACACAAGTTTAGAGGAGAAACAATAGCAAAAGTGTTCGGGAAAGTAGATACGTTTTGGACGTATCAGTGGTCGAAGTTCTCTTCCTCGTCTTTGTAGAATTCTTCCTCCTCGTAGTCCGGATTGGTACTAGCGTCTATAAATAAATACGAGGTACACAATCACCAAAAAATACTTAATTACCTCTATTTAACACACAAGGGGTTACTCTAGATGATCTAGCATCATCTCTATTATTACAAGAAAAGGGGTGGTAAGATTTTATTTATCTTATTTTTAGAAATGTAATTTCTAGTCATTGGAAAGTTATTGAAGATTTAATATTCTCCAATTCAAATATGGGATCATATTGACACATGTCATCACCACATATTCCAATACTTGAGAATGTGATTTAAAGTGGTTGGCCTAATTTACAAAGCTTAACTCTATTATTTAATAATATTTTAGAGGCTAGAAATGACTATAAAGCCATTCTTTAATTTTGGTCCAGGACTACTGTATGTAAGTATATATATTTTTACATATTCAGATAGGTCTTGTCCAATGTGATTTTTGAGAGTTGGAATCAACTCAAAATCACTTATGGTCGATTTTAGAAAAAATGTTTGAAGTGCTAAAATATACCATCTTGTTATTTTTACTGAGCATGATCCATAGTTGCAAACTGTTTGAATCCAACGGGAGTGATTAGAGATTTTCATCTACTTTCAAACAAAATTGGATTAATTCAATTTGGTGCTGTGAATCTTCCTTAATTGATTTGTAAAGTTACCTAGAGTATGGGTTTTTTCAAATAAAAGAAAAATCTACATTTGAATCGATGGGCTGTGCGCGGGAATGCTAATGGGCTAGCCCAACTATGCAACGCGTGTGCATCAGGCTGCTCTGAGGCTGGTCCTACCTGTCAGCGGCTAATCAAACACGAAGCGGTATCAGCTAATCTGGGCCTTAGGATTAGATCGTGATGAACGGCTGAGCGTTGTCGTCTCCATCACAGGGCACACACGAGACAGAACCCTAGCGCTACAGCGGGGGTCGTCGGGGCTTACTAGGGCTCCAGCTAGGTCAGGCGATGGGTGCGAATGAATGAGTGGACGACGGTGGTTCGACTGGTGGTCGCGGCAGCTCCTGGGGCGGCTCCTAGCGTATGCTCTTTCCTTCCTTTGAAGCGGCAGACTCTGGTGAAATTCCAGCGAGGTGGTTCCTGCCTTGCTCTAGGGTTGGGTCAGAGTGGTTCCTAGGTGAGAGAGGAGTAGAATGGTGTGCATTTTGAGGCAGGGGGAGGGATCTATTTATACTGCGGCGAAGGGGGCACGCCGGCATGGCTCGGGCTCGTCGGCAACGCAGTTACAGTGAGCTATTCGCATGGCCAAGGGTATAGGTCGATGCGGTGCTTCAGGGCGATCATCATGCGCACAGTGGCACGCCGAGGCGCGATCTAAATTGTTCTAGAACATCCATGCTCTATGGTGGTACCGTCGGTAGTCGTCACGGCGTATGGTGGTCACGACGATCGCGCAGTCAAATGATCGACTCTGGGAGCTTGCTGGAGTCATGGTGAATGTAATGGCTCAAAGCGAGAGCGAGGCGTGGTGTGTGCGCGCGGGATTGCTCGGTGCTCTGGCGCGGCGACTGGAATGGTCTGGTGTTAAATGGGTGAGGTTGTGCTGGCGTCTCCTCGAGCGGTCTTTGGTAGAGGCGTGCACAGGCAGAGGAGGTGAGGTCAAGGCTACCTCCTAGACATCGTGGGAGAGGGCGGCGCGGTCTGTGGCGGCGTGTCCGCGTCGGGGTGGCAAGGTGAGCTCGGATACGATTTTTGCACTGCTCATTTGATCGAGTGAGAGAGCTCCTTCACACGGGCTAGTACTGAGGGAGTTAAGGGCACGCCATGTGAGCTTGGTGAGGTCACAAAGATGATCAAAAGTTTGATCAAAACAGTGTATAGTGGTTGAGTTTGTACTATGATCACCAGATGATCGATCTAATGGCCGCAAGAACTAAAGGATCACATTTTATAGTGATTTTTGGTGGGTGTTCCAGTACTAATCTTGGTAGTCTCTGGGTGCAATGGTTTGCTAAGTGGTGATGGTTTGAGGGGTTTTCCAAAAATGGCTATCTTGATACATAAGATAGATTCAATTTTGAATTGCCTCTCAAAAGAATTTGAAAATGTTTCTTCTAGGTTGGAAAGCTCCATTGTGTTTAGTGTCACTTGGTCTAGCAAGGGGAGAAAACAAATGGAAAAGTTTCTATTTAAGATTAGTTACTAGAGATGCTCAAAGTGCGATAGTGGTTAACTTGGGCAAAAATGACCATTAGGTCATATGCTTCATATTTGGATTTTCTTTTCTTTTGATTTGATTTAGAAATGACCTAGATGATATGGTTTTGATATTTAAACCATTTCTCACCATTTACAATAATCAAACATGGCATTGCAAGCATTCATACACACAAGCATTAAGATTTGAATTTAATTAATAAAAGCTTTTGGTAACCCTAATCTTGGTTAATTATAAATTGATTCTCATTAATATTTTTAGGGTGTTACATCTATATGGGCTAGCCCAATAATGCTGGCCTTTTTCATTTTTGGGCCTAGGCAATTGACATGCATTTCATTTTATGTCGCGCCCATGGGCCATGGCTTTTTTTAGGGTGTATTCTCTTTTGGGCATTTTTTTTATAGCCAATTTATTTTTTATTTTCAACCTTTTTTCCTGTTTTATTATTAATTCCACATGGACTTATTAGATCCAGTACATACCCGAATTTACAAACGCAGCCCAGCAACATTTCCAAATATATAGTTTACACAACACAACAATGAGGCTTGATTCCATAGACCCACGCGCTCTGAAAAGTTATAAAGTTCACAGGGGTAGAATTGTCCCCATGCATTTTCAGAGGAGGGCACACGAGGGTAGCCCCCGAAGCCCATGTCCAGGCCCGTATTCCCACGTATCCGCATAAGTACTATTGACTGCCATGATGTCAACCATTGCCATGCTGCGACGCCATTAGATTTTCCCATTCATTGCCATGTTGTCAACCATTGCCATGTCGCCACGACATTATTAGGTTTGATCACAAAAAGTATTGCGGCCTCCATTTTCCCAAACACCGCTCTAACCCTAAATTTTCGATCATCCTGCCTAGCTCTGGCGGCGACGTGCGCTGGCGAAGGATCCGGATTGGTGACGTGAATCTGACGGCCAACCTTCTAATGATCCAACCATGAGCCTGCCCTGCTCCGAGGGTGAAGTGGTTGTCCGCGCCGTCAGCTGAGATCTAATCCTCCAACTACGAACCCGCCCGGCTCTGGTGGCGATGTGTCCGTCCACACCGATGATAACCGTTCCAATCCTACATCTCCAGATCAAAGGCTAGCCAGATCTGCTCATCCTTAGGCCGCATCAACCAATCCCGTGTCCCATCTCGCCAGCAACGCCCGGAAGATGCGAGTAGTTGCCTCTCTAACCCACATTCTTTCCATCACCTTTAGCATAGAGGCTTAGGGTTCATCTTTGCATCTCCGAGTCCTCCACATATACAACACTGATTAGATTAGCGTTGTTGGTTTTCTTTGCTTGAATAGATGGAGGAATCTATGCCAACTGGGAGTGACAATGAGAGCGTCCCTACACACAATGGTGATTCAAGTTCGAATGATAGAGATAGTTTTTTATCTAAAGATGAGCTTACTGATAATGACCTCTTTGAAGAAAATGGATCCGAGGATGATAAGGTCGAGTGAAGTTTCTTTTTTATTTTGTACACACACCTAGAGCATGAAAATTTATACACATACTTTTTAAATTGTGTAGATGGACATTGTGTTGGGCCACGCAGAGATAAAACAAAACTTTTTCCTCTAACGTGGTGATCCCAAGATCTAGCCGAGGTAGAAGGCCACGAGGTTTACCACTAGACGCGCAGTTGCGGATTACTGATGAAGCGCGTCGGTTGATGCAGTGCAGTCCTTTGAGATCCGATCGTCCTGGTGCTGATCGTACAACACCTCTGCTGGTATCCACACGTACAAGGAGGAGCATAGGCGGCGAACTGCTAGGTTCGTATCGACGGCAGGACTGCTGTGGAGCTAGGGTTTCCAACACATGGAATGACCTAACCAATCAACGATTAACCTTTCTGGGTTACGATGCTCCACTCTCGTGGCCCATTCACTAAAGCCCATATAATACTAGTCACCGTGAGTCCGACTCACTGATTCAGTCCTAATCCGGCTCTGGTCCAACCCGACCAGATTTCCGGTTCAGATCCAATCCGAACTTGCTCCCGCTCTTAAGTGTGTGACCCAGAAGGCACATGGCTACTCGGACACGATTGGAGTCCGATTCTCAATCGTTCAGTCAGCAGCGGCTCCTAGCAGAACGTGCTGACTCCCAAGTACCAATGAGTCATGATGACTTGCCTTTCCAATGTGACTTACATCCGAGTCCCTTTTTCGTCACGATATACCTTGTCAGACTATAGGAGAATATTCGCCATTCCTTCAATAGTCCGATTCTCTTCTAGATCCGAGATAATTTATTCACCCGACTAACTCTTAGTCGACCTCCTCGGTTAACACGTAACCGAGTCATGCATGGCCATACTTTCCGAATCATATCTTCTGAGTGGGCCCAGAGAATATCTCTCCGAGTGGAGGGGCAAAATCCCATCTTGGTTATTCACATCACGCAACTTGATTCTCAGTCGACCCGAACTCTGCCTTTATAACTGCCCAGCTACGGATCAACGTTTGACAGAACCTAAGTCGGTGATCCTCAACTCGGACTATGCAACAACCTCAGGTCTAAGGATTAAATTTATTGAGATATACAAATGACTACTTGTTCGTTGTACCTCAATATGGGTCAATCCGACTTGATAAACTCTTTAGCCGAATCTGTGTAAGTCGGAATGGCATCACCATGCCCATGACAAGTGGAACCGAGTCATCAAGCCGACTTTCACATTGGTCTAAGTTGTGTGTCCAGCACAACCTCAATGACCAAGGACATTTAGTACAAACAACATGAATGCATAGTTCCACAACCGACTCACATATTCAATGATACACATCAGATGTTTATACAAGGACAACTTTATATCTTTATGAATACAATGGGAAATCCCATCATACATGATTGCCTCTAGGGCATATTCCCAACACATTGGTTGTGGAAACAAGGAGCGCCATCGAAAAGAATCGATCTCGGAAAGCATTAGTGATGTATGTTGATGGCTAACGTTGAGCCTATTGGGAACCCCAAGAGCAGGGTGTGAAGCAGCACAACAGGAAGTTTTCCCTCAGTAAGAAACCGAGGTTATCGAACTAGCAGGAGGAAGGAAACGTCACACAGGTGTTGCAAGCAATCCGGAAACCTGCACAACACAAACTCAAGACTTTGCCCCAACGAATCAGTGAGGTTGTCAAGCTCACCAGTTTGCTATAACAAAGGATTAAACATATGGTGTGGAAGATAATGGTTTACAGCAAGTACACAGGTAACAGTGGAAGATGTATCAATGGTAAAGATTGGACCGGGGTCCATAGTTCACTAGAGGTGCTCTCCTTAGATAAACGACATGGCATGAAGGGTAAATAAATTACAGCAGGGCAATTGACAGGAACTAAGCAAGGCATAACAATGCAATACCAGACAAAAAGATCCTATGAGATTCGATTGGGCAATACAACAATATACATAGACCGCCATCCAACTGCATCTATGACTAGAAGTCCAACTTTAGCTTATCATCCGAACCCCCTCCAGTATTAAGTTGCAAGCAACAGACAACTGCTTTAAGTAAAGTGTGTAAGGTAAACAATCCACTTGTTCCATGAATAAGTGACCGTTGTTTTCTCCCTAGTGACAACAACACATCTACAACCGAAGAGATTTCTGTCACTTCCCATGGAAATTAGAGGCATGAACCCACTATCGAGCATAAATACCCCCTCTTGGAGTCACTAGCAACTACTTGGCCAAGATAGCTACTAACAACGGAGACCATGCAAGATCACAAACAACACAGACATGATAGTATCAAATAGACAAAACCATTGATCAATCTGACATAGTAATCTCAATATCCATCGGATCCCCGCAAACACAACATGCATGATTACAAATAGATAAGATCTTGATCAGGAATGGAGCTCACAAGATCTATACATGAAAGAACAAGGAGGAGATACAACCATCTAGCTACTACATGAACCCATAGTCCAAGGTGGAACTACTCACACTTCAAGCCGGAGAGAAGGCCTCCGGGATGATCCTCCTGCAGAGTGCCGGGAAGAACTTTAGACCCCCCTGATCTAGGGACGACGGTGGCGACGGCTACAGACGGTTTCGTGGAATATTGATCAGGTGCCTAGGGTTTCTACATCAGGGGCTTCTTATAGGCAAAGAGGCAAGGCTGGGAGGCGGACTGTGGGCCCACACCCTACCCAGGCACGGGGTGGGCCCACACGCGCTTGGGGGGGGGGTGGCGGCCCTGGTTCGCCTCTCCATCTCTCCTCTGGACTTCATGTCGCCCACGGTAAAATATTGACTTTGTCTTTTGTCCCGTCCAATTCCGAGAATATTGATTTTCCGCCTTTCTGGAACCAAAAACAGAAGAAAACAGGCAACTGACACTGTGCCAACTTGTTAATAGGTTAGTTCCAGAAATGATATAAAAGCACCTCAAAGTGTATACAAAGCAAAGCAAAGTAGATAGTAAACAAGCATGTAGCATAAAAAATTATTGATATGTTTCCGACGTATCAAGCATCCCCAAGCTTAACTCCTGCTCGTCCTCGAGTAGGTAAGTGATAAAAGAATAATTTCTGAGGTGACATGCACCATCAAAACCAAGATCAAACCATTTGCAAACATTTAAAGCTGGGATCAAAGAACTCTAAACATGTGCATGAAATATGGAGCTCTAACAATAGGACATAGTAACTATGCATGCAACATGAAAGGCTACAAACAAAGATCATGAATAACATGCATTGAAAAACGTTTGTTTGTTTCACATACAGAAAACATGGCATAGTCCCTCATAGAGTAGCAAATATATGCATATTACACCTTCAAAGTTCACAAGGGTGACTAGAAACAAGTAGCACACGAACAAGTAATGTCACAATATGCATCAATCAATAAGTTTTGGGACACTTCACACAAAATGATAACTATGCTCTCTTAATGGTTCCTAAAGGTAGAAGGTGGAGACTCAAATAATGGTGGAAGAAAGTCCCTTCATAGGGAAGCAGGGATTTCAAGTTTCAAAAAGAGCATCCAAAAATTATGGTACTTGTTAGCTTTCAGCCCTCATTGCCCCTATCATAAGCATCTTGAAGTGATTAAGGTTAAAGTGAACAAAGATGGAGTATATGCTTGACAAAGTATAAGTTGGCAATCTCAAGTCCCTTGAATACGAGGGCCACACCTCATGCTACTCAACTTCAGTCACCTGTAAGTTCTTGTCATTGTAAGTACATGCGTATCATAGAGAACCGCCAATGGGGTACCCCTTGCACATGGTACAGGAGCTATCCCATAACCAAAATGATAAGGCAAGCAGACAATGAGCATCTCAACGATCTTTTTATTTACTATATGCATAGATTTTTATTGAGGATGCCTCATAGATAGCTCACTATGGTGATGCTGCAAGTTTCCACCATGATTAGGCATGGCTTAGGCTAGCGGCCCAGACGTTTCTCTAACACACAATACATACTCCATGGACTTACAAGTTCCCTCTTTATTTCACATCGGTGACATCCATAGACAAAAGAGCATAATATCAACTGAGTACAAAGAACAAGTGCAATGTTGAAAACGTTCCCCGTGACAACACGGTTTTGCTAATTCAATGGTATAAGTGCAAGCATATACAACATACATGACACAATGGTT
Organism: Avena sativa; assembly: GCA_916181665.1. NCBI lineage: Eukaryota > Viridiplantae > Streptophyta > Magnoliopsida > Poales > Poaceae > Avena > Avena sativa. The sequence continues at coordinate 310,271,870 of OV702295.1, read as the reverse complement.
CAAGTTTATTAGGGGAAAAAAATATAAAGTGTGTCATCAAGTTTGTGAGAGCTTTAATCACTAAGTTTTCACATAACAAAGAGACTTTTTTAACTGGAAGGTAGCTGAAAACAAGAATATACTTGGAATGGTGTAACACACCATGCATAGGGATTTATAGTGGACACTTTGGAATAACTTGGTTTCTTGGGAGTTGGAAGCATGAGTAGAGCTTACTCATACAAGTGGAGGCTAACAAAAGACTGGGAGCAACCAACTAAGAGAGCAATAATGGCCAATAATCATGTAGAGCAATAAAACATTACTAATCAAAGAATTTAGTGGTATTAGAAGTCAAGGAATAAATGATCATAGAGGCTATGGTGACTTGTCATAGTCATAACATGGTGTGAGCATGTGCCAAGTCAACCCAAACAAAGCATCGAAGGAGAATACCACAATACTATGATTTTGCATGCTAAAACAACGCATAATTTTTTTCAAGGCACACTAAGCAATCCCAATTGTTTGGAACAAGACATGCTACAACAATAATCACTAATCATAAGGTCAAAACAACTCCTAGCATGTCATGCAAAAGTCTAAGTCACAGTCAATGCAAGCTCCTCTTGCACTTTCAAGCAGGAACTTCCTACTCCTTTCCAACACCAAGAAACTTATTTGAAACAACACAGCGAGAATGGGGGTCCAAACTACTTTATTCAAGCAAACTAAACAACTAAGCAAACCAAACGAAAACTAAGACGCTGCAAGAACAACACAACTTGTGCCTGAAACAATAAAAAACGAAGTGTCTAGAAAAACCTGAGCTTTTTATTAATGAAGAAGGGGATGCCTTGGGCATCCCCAAGCTTTGACGCTTGTACCTCTTGGATATTTCTTGGGGTGACACCGGGGTGGCATCCCCAAGCTTGAGCTTTTGTCCATTCTTCATCTCATTACATCATTCTCCCTCTACACCTGAAATTTTTCCTTCATACAAAACTTCACACAATCTTCATTAGCAACATTAGTGTATTCAAAGGATAATAGACCTTTAGGTAAAACTTTGGAACAGCAAGTCTTTTCACTAAAAACACAAGCTACTGTTGCAACTCCTTCAAAAATCTCAATTCCCCAAAAGAGAACTCAAAAAGGAATCAATAAGAAGCAAATGCAAATAATGGCAGAAATCTGTTAAAACAGACCGGCAGGTAGAAAACGATTTTTCGAATATCTTTTGTTGCTCAAATAAAAAAGTGTTTAACTAACTAAAGTTAGCTAACATACTGGGGGATTTATTCATAAATCTTCATCTCAATCTGAGTTACAGAGACTCCTCACGTAATTTTTTGGTGGAGGACATAAATCTATTTTGGGACAGCAACTCCCCAAATCTTACTTCCCTCTCATTAGAGGTCATTCTTGGCACAAAAAGCAAACAAAAAGGATAAGGAGAGGTCATTACATAAGTAATAACTTCCAAGACTCAAGTAAACTCTTGGGTTATCTCCCAGTAAGTACTTCTCCTTAACGCCTTTAAGTTAGGCACAAGAAGCAAGAATAATCTAGTATTTTCAAATGAAGAAGCATTAACATCAAACCTTGCTTTCAAAGGAGGAGGAAAAACCAACTTCTTTCTCCTCATAGGGAAGTGTTCAATACCTTTCTTGAATGTAAAATGATATTTAATGGTGCCTTCTTTCATATCAATGATGGCTCCAACAGTTCTAAGAAAAGGTCTTCCCAAAGTAATAGGACAATAAGCATTGTATTCAACATCCAAAACATAGAAATCCATAGGGACATAAGCATTGTTAACCATAATGTTAACATCATTAATACTCCCCATGAGTTTCTTTTTAGAATTATCATTGAGTGGGACATCCAAATAGCAATCTTCCAAAGGTGGCAAATTAAGCATTTCATAAATCTTCTTAGGCATAATAGAGACACTAGAACCAAGATCACATGAAGCTTTGAGATCAAAGTCATTCACTTGCATATTAATAATGGGTTCCCAACTATCTTCTACTTTCCTAAGAATAGAAGCTTTGTGTTTTAGTTTCTCTTCCTTAATCTTAACAAGATCATCTGTAATGTGTTTAGTGAAAGAAACATGCATATCACTAGCATCAGGACTTGTAGCAAGCTTTTGTAGGAACAAAATCACTTCAAAAATATTGCAACCATCTATATCAAATTCAAACTTAGCATCACTAGTAGTAGACTCATTAGGCTTAAGCATAGTAGGAGGAGGAATAGGGGCTTCTTGTGGTTTAGTGGTATCCATTCTAGTGATGGTGCACACACTATTGTTTCTATCAATTTCAGCTCCCTTTTCCCACTTAGCATGAAGTTGGGATAACAGTCTAACATTTTCGTCAATAGTAACTTGTATGGCATGAGTAGCAGCAAAGGTACCTTCCATGGTTTCAGGTTTAGCAGCCATTTTATTAATCAAGGAGGACTGTGCTTTAGACAAAGAGGATATATTCTTTTCAGCATTTAATTTTTTCGACTGTAAACTAGGAATTTCTCTATTTAGATTCTCAAGCTGATGACTAATATTTTTCAAAATAATAGATTGTTCCTCCATAGTTTTAGTGAAAATCTTTCTTTGCTCATATTGCATTTGCATAAAGTTTTTAGTGGATCTCTCAACTTCTAGAATCCTCTCTTCACTAGGCATTCCAGATCTACCCTGATAAGCATTTCCACTAGGAGGATAAGGCCTATAATTACCATAAGTATTGTTGCCAAAATTGTTATTTCTAATGAAGTTCACATCAACCTGCTTTTCTTGAGCAACCAAAGAGGCTAAGGGAACACTATTAGGATCTAGAGGAGCTTTCCCATTAACAAGCATAGCCATAATAACATCAATCTTATCACTCAAAGAGGAGGTTTCTTCAACAGAATTTACCTTCTTACCATGTGGAGCTCTCTCAGTATGCCATTCAGAGTAATTAACCATCATATTGTCAAGGAACTTTGTTGCAACACCCAAAGTGAGGCCCATAAAAGTACCTCCAACAGCTGAATCCAACAGGTTTCTTGAAGAGAAGTTCAAACCTGCATAAAAAGTCTGGATAATCATCCAAGCAGTGAGTCCATGAGTGGGACAATTCTTAACCAAAGACTTCATTCTTTCCCAAGCTTGAGGAACATGTTCATTTTCAAGTTGTTTAAATTTCATAATGTCAATTCTCATTGATATAATCTTATAGGAGGATAGTACTTTCCAATAAAAGCATCTTTGCACTTAGTCCAAGAATCAATACTATTTCTAGGCAAGGATAGCAACCAATCTTTAGCTTTTCCTCTCAAGGAGAAAGGAAACAGCTTGAGCTTAATAATATCTCCATCTACATCCTTATACTTCTGCATCCCACAAAGTTCAACAAATTTATTAAGATGGGCAACAACATCATCAGAACTAGCACCAAAAAATTGCTCTCTCATCACAAGATTCAACAAAGCAGGCTTAATTTCATAAAAAGTAGCATCAGGAGCAGGTGGAGCAATGGGAGTAATAAGGAAATCATTGTTGTTTGTGCTAGTGAAGTCACACAACTTGGTGCTCTTAGCAGAGTTCATTTTGTCAAAGGTGGGCAAGCCAAAAACAGCAGCAACTAGAGAAGGAACTATTTTTTTGTGTTTTTGAAAAGAGGCAAACAAAACCAAGCAAAATAAACTAAGCAAACTAAAAACAAAGTAAAGAGAAAGGAAGTGAAGGACTCCCCTTGTGAAGACGTCCTTAGCCTCCCCGGAAGCGGCGCCAGAGAACTTGTTGATGGCTGGCTGTTGACGAGGGAGCTTATTCTTCTTTAAGTCCCGACAACGGCGCCAGAACTTGATGGCTAATGTGGAGCTTGTTGGGAACCCCAAGAGAAGGGTGTGAAGCAGCACAGCAGCAAGTTTTCACTCAGTAAGAATCCGAGGTTATCGAACCAGTAGGAGGAAGGAAAAATCACACATGTGTTGCAAGCAACACGGAAACCTGCATAACACAAACTCAAGACTTTGCCCCAACAAATCAGTGAGGTTGTCAAGCTCACCGGTTTGCTGTAACAAAGGATTAAACGTATGGTGTGGAAGATAATGGTTTGCAGCAAATACACAGGTAACAGTGGAAGATGTATCAATGGTAAAGATTGGACCGGGGTCCATAGTTCACTAGAGGTGCTCTCCTTAGATAAACGACTTGGCATGAATCGTAAACAAATTACAGCAGGACAATTGATAGGAACTGAGCAAGGCATAAAAATGCAATACCAGACAAAAAGATCCTATGAGATTCGATTGGGAAATACAACAATATACATAGACCGCCATCTAACTGCATCTATGACTAGAAGTCCACCTTCAGGTTATCATCCAAATCCCCTCCAGTATTAAGTTGCAAGCAACAGACAACTGCTTTAAGAAAAATGTGTAAGGTAACAATTCACTTGTTCACAAGAGACCGTTGTTGTAAGATCCCACCTTTATAAAGGTAAAGATCCCTGTGATTGCAATGCTAGCCCCTGGATCAGATGCTAGCATCCACAGTTTAAGATGAAGTACACAGAAACAAAGGTCATTATTACATTGTCATTCCAGAGATAACATAGTCTTTTACAACTCCATAGCCATAGGCTAGTACAAGAGTTTAACTTAACAATATAAAATAGAAGTATTCATCTTCATGTGCCACAGGCAAGAATGTTGAGTGTAGACTCATAACCCCTAATCATCATCAGACTAACCTGCAACATCACAAGTAACAGCCACAGTGGGTCAATACATTGGAATAGTATTGGCAAGTGATACCTTAGTAGAATATTAGCATCTAGTACTACATGAATTTGGCTAAGTGTAGCTTAGGTTTGCTTTGCTCAAAATAGGTTTTACCTATCAGTTGAAAACACTAAGTTTTTTTTGACAAAAACTTTCCCAAGGAACCACTAATAGAAATTGGTGGACCTTCACCCTTGTTCAACCACAAGTTTTAACTTAGAAAATTGGGATGAGGATATTCTTGATAGATTCCATGTCTTGATGCTCAAATTGTCCAATACCAGGGACATGGCTAAGTACTTAGTTTCTTCCATCTGTAGAGGTGGTGCACTTTCCCCACAAGACTTGGTTTTCACGAAGACAGGACCTTTCAGAAGCCTTCCCTTAGACCAAAAATGGACGCGCTCCAAACCTATCATTCCCCTACCACCAACTGTCCATTTGGCTAAGTTATTGCAACCTATATGATCCAGGCAGAGCCCATAATGCCATGTGGCTGCACTAGAAGCTTCTTAACATTTGGCATCTCAAATCCCTTTGTTCCTGGGTGACAATCCACAAGTGAGATACACAAGGTAAACCATAGAAATGGGCCTTGTGTAACCACTCAACACAAACCATTCTTTCCATTCCACCCAGGTGTTTCATTCACTTAGTTGTTTTATTAAGCAAAAACATAAGTCAAGTCTTAGAAGTATTTCTCATAGCATGTATATATAATCCACCCTTGGTTACTACTAGCTAGGCTAAGCATGGCAATAGCAAGTATCTTAACTTAGAGGAAAATTCTAACAATTCTACCACTACTAGGATTTCCCAAGCATAGCATATAGATACTTAGCAAAATTATTCATGCAAGCCCTATACAAAATATTTCTAATGCATAGTCAAAATATTGGGATAAAAACATGAAGCACCACTTTCCTTGGTAGTTGGGGGAGTAGCAACAATCCTCACAATCACAATCACCACTATCACCAAAATCTACACATAAAATGATAGCACCAAATTCACATATCAAAATTAAACAAGCAAAAATATATGAATGCATGCAAATGCTATGTGATGATTTTTCTAAATCAAACAAGACAAGTGGAACAGTAGTGAATCATAAACAAACAAAAACACATTAAATAAACTTTATTTAGTCTTTAAAACATTTTTCAAACAATTTCTATACTCAAAATAAGCCTACAAAAGTTTATGCAAAAACCACAATTTTAACAGATGCAATTTATTAAACAAAGTGCATAATTGGATAGAATTCTTTCTCCTAATTCCAATGATATAACATTTGCAAAATTTGAACGTGGGGATCAAAAGTTATGAATTTTGCAAGTTTGAACAACTAATAGATCTATTTCCAGATTTTAAATTTAAACTCTAGCCATGCGGCGTGTTCTGATTGGCTGATACCATTTCGGCTGGATCGATCAACGAGATCCGCAAGATCTAAATGAAAATGCACGGGCCAGATCTACCCGTACCTCTTAGTTAAGTGATCTAATCCTACGCGCTAGATCTAGATCCAACGGCTGCCAAGCATGCGACCAAGGATGGGTGGCGCAAATGGATGCTGGCAGCGGCGGCGCTACTGGCGACAGCGTTCCGACGATTCCAGAGGGGGCTAGGGGCAGTGGCGGTGCTTACCAGCGTTGCAAGCTTGCGAGGAAGCTCAAGATGCTACTGGCATGGACAGGGGCGAGCTGCTGTGGCCGTGGGAGCTCGTCGGAGTTGAGGACAGCGTCGGGTGCACGGTGACGAAGACGTAGGCAATGCTTTGGATCACCCTAGCACAAACCAGGTGTATCAGTAGGTGCACAATGTCACAGAGAACACTACAGGGTCAAGGAGAAGACAAGGGGCGGTCGGGTTTTACCTCAATCGCTCGTCGGAGCCGAGCGGCGGTTCTGACGTTTGCGGGCGTGAACGGGGACGGCGACCTGGGTCACGAGAAGGCAAACAAATGGCATCAGGAGATGCGCAAGATCATGCTGGTCACGCTCGTTTGAAGCAGAGGGAAAGGGGCGGTCGGGGCTCACTGTAATCACACGCCAGAGTTCGTCGGGCAGCGGCGGTGTGATTCGAAATACTGGCAGCCTGGTGGCGGAGCGAGTGTGCTGTGTGGGGGGAAATGACCGTGGGGAGTAGGGGCTTAAGTAGGCAGAAGCGCGCCAGGAAATGCTTGCCAAATCAAGGCTAATTACGCCGCGCCATTATCGGCAGAAACGGTAGCGACGACGTGGTCCGCGGGCGAGATTTGGGGAAGAAGAGCTGAGGTGGCAGTGGGGTCCGCGGGTCAGCGACTGTGGGTGGAGTTTGCGTGCGTGAGAGAGAAGCAGAGAGGAATTGGCCCGGGTGGGCTTAGTGGGCTGGATCCTGTGCTGGGCCAATTTGGCAGCGCTGGCCTTTTCTATTTTCTTTTCTCCTTTTCCATTTCTATTTTGATTTTCAGAAACCAAATTCAAATGAATTCCAAATGAGTTTGAATTCAAACCACTTCTGAATTTTTGTAAAGTGAAACTAATACACAATTGGCTACAGAACAAAGTTGTACACTTGAAAATGTATTGGCACATTGGAATTTTATAATAAACAATGCCTTTATCAATTGCTTAGTAAAGACATAAAAATGGTTTTAAATTTATACTTTGTTTTGAAATCTTTGTCAAAGCTTCGGAAAACATCAATCAACCATAGGATCAAATATCTTTGGTTTAAAACAAATAATCTCATACTAGAGAGTAGCATTGGGCCAATGCCTTGCTTACATAAAATATTAGACATTCAAAAGCTTCTGATTTGAAATTGACATTGAAAATGATCCTAAAATGATTATGAATGCATGGATGATATGCAAACTTTGAAATCATGATTTTTGCGATGTTACAGTTGTTTTCTCCTTAGTGGCAACAACACATCTACAACCGAAGATATTTCTATCACTTCCCTTGGAAACTAGAGGCATGAACCCACTATCGAGCATAAATACCCCCTCTTGGAGTCACTAGCAACTACTTGGCCAAGATAGCTACTAACAATGGAGAGCATGCAAGATCACAAACAACACATACATGATAGTATCAAATAGACAAAACCATTAATCAATCTGACATAGTAATCTCAATATCCATCGGATCCCTGCAAACACAACATGCATGATTACAAATAGATTAGATCTTCATGAACGGATCTCACAAGATCTATACATGAAAGCACAAGGAGGAGATACAACCATCTAGCTACTACATGGACCCATAGTCCAAGGTGGAACTACTCACGCTTCATACCAGAGAGAAGGCCTCCAGGATGATCTCCCCTCCGGCAGAGTGCCGGGAAGAACTTCAGATCCCCCTCGATCTAGGGACAATGGTGGCGGCGACTATAGACGGTTTCATGGAATATTGATCGGGTGCCTAGGGTTTTTGCATCGGGGGCTTCTTATAGGCGAAGAGGCGAGCCTGGGAGGCGGCCATAGGGCCCACATCGTACCCAGGCACGGGGTGGGCCCACCCTTGCCTGGTGGGGTGTGGATTTCCTGGTTCGCCTCTCCGTCTCTCCTCTAGACTTCGTGTCGCCCACGGTAAAATTTTGACTTTGGCTTTTGTGCCGTCCAATTTCGAGAATATTGATTTTCTGCATTTCTGGAACCAAAAACAGAAGAAAACAAGCAACTGGTACTGTGGCAAGTTGTTAATAGGTTAGTTTCAGAAAATATATAAAAACACCTCAAAGTGTAGACAAAGCAAAGCAAAGTAGATAGTAAGCAAGCATGGATCATCAAAAATTATAGATACGTTTTCGACGTATCATATATCTAGTGCTACATTATTTTTATAACAATTGAATAGACATGTTATATGACTTTGTGTTACAATGCTGTAGGTTGTACTATTCTCTCAGAGTGACCATGATTATTTTGCGGATTCGGACTTAGAAACCTGGGATGAAGAGACGACAGAAGAATCACAAGAACCTGAAGGATCAAAATATGAATTCAAGAGTAATGTAAGTTGCTTATTGTTGTACGACAAGGCATATATATCATCAACCATATGACCACCACTTACATTTTTTTGCTTTTAATTATGTACGTTACAGACAGTTCACATCATGAGCACAGTCAGCATCAAGTGATGCCAAAGAAGGATTTTCAGCATGCTCATGATCAGCGTGACATGCATCATATTGTAAAGGATATGACCTTCCCTTCCGAAGGGGCATCATTCGTTTACTACAACGCATACAACATAAGGAAATAGAAGGTGAAGCGAGATCCTGATGGAGAAATTATACACATGCGGTTAATCTATTCCAGGGCAGGCGTACGTGAGAAAAAGTTTTGAACATGGAGGACCGCAAGAAGAGGCCACGAGCTCTGTCTCGCTACGACTATCGAGCCTATCTCAGCATGTCGTATAACAAATACAAGGAGAATTGGAAAGTTCTGAAATTTTAGGACGAGCACAACCATGTGCTATATAGACCCGATGAAGTCCCATTTCTTCGGTCCCATCGAAAGATCAAGTCTTTTCAGAGAGTTGAAATCATGTTACTGGCAACAACTGGGATGCGAAAGTTCGAGATTATGAAAACCTTTATCAGCAAAAGTGGAAGGTGGAGCAAGGTTGGGTTCGTCTCGAAGGATCTTTACAACATGTGTTCCTAGGAGAAGAGGAACCTCATTGCATCAGGTGACGCTAACACAGCCATCCGCATTATGCAGAATAGGCAGGAGCGTGATCCTGAATTGTTTTTTGATTACCAGCTAGATAAAGAAGGAAATTTGAAAACCATGTTTTGGTGTGACTCTCAGTCACGTCGGGACTATGAAGATTTCGGTGATGTGCTGGTGTTCGATAGTACGTACAAAATAAATCGGTATGGAATGCCGTTCATCCCTTTCGTGGGGTTGAACCGTCACCACAGGACTACTGTTTTCACATGCGCAATCATCTCGAACAAGAAAATAGAAACATATGTACGACTGCTTCAAACATTTTTGGAAGCTATGTGTCAAAAGAAGCTAAAACGGGTTATCACTGATGCAGACGGTTCAATGATAAAAGCCATTGGTATTATCTTCAAGGATGTGTGGCACCGTGTATGTACGTGGAACATTGAAAAGAATATGAAAAAACACCTCTATCACGATTCTCTGAATGAATTCAGGTCATTTCTATACTACAACACCTCAGAAGAGGTCTTTGAGCAGAGATGGAGCGCGTTTATTAAGAAATGGCAGTCGAAGGCAACCAAAGAGTGACTGGGTAGAATGTATAATAAGAAGAGATGGTGGGCCGCCACGTATCTGGCCAATGCATTTTTTCTAGGAATGAAAAGCAATCAGAGGAGCGAGAGTTTGAACTCGTGCCTACACCTTCACGTTGACTCTAAAATGACACTGGTGGATTTGATCGTGCACTATGAGAGCGCCATTAACCGTATCCGTCAGATGCATGACAGGACTGGAAGGACTCACAGACAGCACCTTTGGCGATTACTAAATACAAAGATATTGAGTTGGTTGCTGTGCAAGTATTCACTACAACAAACTTCTATATCTTGCAAGCGGATCTGAAAAGGATTGATGGACTCAAGATTGCTGAATGTGCGCAAGGTGATACCCGTAATAAATACACTGTGGTATGGGCAGATAAAACTACTAGGCAGTTTGACGTGACCTACATGCCTCGAGACAGTGAGGAAACTATAAAGTGCTCCTGTAGAAGAATGACTAGGAAGGGGATACCTTGCAAGCACATCCTATGCATATCGACTTGCCTACGACTAGAAAAAATACCAACTTGTTGTGTCCTTCGGTTCTTCTCAAAGAACGCAAGATTTGGATTGTCTGCGAAGCACGAGAGCGATATGTTCGGATATGGATGGTCAAGTGCAGCTAAGAGGAAATTTTTTCCGACTTGAATGTACAATCTCAAGAAGTTATCACAGTGGTATGCCATGATGAACAGTCTCGTCATGAATACCAAGAATGCATGCAGCGCATAATGCAAAGGACAAAGGGGCTCAACAATATTCAAACAAGCTACTTCGATGCAGATGCACATAACAGTAAGGGAAAAGCACCTCAAGTTGGTGATCCACTAAAAGTTAAATTCAAAGGCGCGCCTAAGAAAAACAAAGGAGTTGTAGCTGATGTTGATAATCCACCCATGAGTAGAAATGGCAGACCACTATCATACAATGAACAAAAAAATAAGAAGAGGAAGGGGCACTACCAGTGCAGCGCATGTAATACTGCAGGTCATAACAGACAAAACGCTAAATTATGCAAACTACATCCGTATTAAGTCATTCCTTGAGTACAACTAAAAAGCATTATCAAAACTTTCATTGAAAGTGTTAATAGCTAACTATGCCTTACTGTTATGCATGCATGTATGTGGAGGTAGCAGAAAACTAGACGTTGCCCTTAATTCATAAACTTTGCTCATACTATGACAAGTTGGTCAGTTGTTTCTAGACAACTCAGATTGGTTAATTTTAGATTCTATGCAATGTTGTTGTGGGTCCATAATTTCCACAAGCATCATGGATAGGTCAAATTTAGGCAAAAAATCAAGGTGTCTAGTAAGGATGCCTGGGGGTTGGACCTTTGTGATGTGAAATTTGCTCCACGCTGAAACATGGCATCCTCTACCTAGAAGTAATTTTTAAATGTGTCCAAGGTTTCACACAACTTTGAATTTTTGGTGGCACAATCAAAATTTGGCCAAATTCTAGGTGCCTGGTAAGGATGTCTAAGGGTTAAACCGTCATGATGTGAAACTAGGTCCATGTTGTAACATGGCATCCTCTACCTATAAGTGAATTTTTAACTTTTCCAAGGATCATGTTGTCCAAGTGATGACTCATACAACCACAAGTTTCTATCTATTTATTCAGAGTTACAGATGCTCAACAAAGGTTCAGAGTTTCAGTGTGAAAACTTTGCTACACACGACCAAATACTACTACTGCCATCCCGCGAATCGAACGTGTAAGGCATAAGACCTAAACAAGTGCTATATGAAACTGAACGAAACAGGGGCAGGGTTTTCAAGTGTGTGTCATGGATTGGCATATCACTCTTATACTTAGATGTATCAACTAGGTAGGATCATGTTGTCCAAGTGATGACTCATACAACCACAATTTGGTTAAAGTGTTTCTAGCCAGCTAAGAGAGGTCTAGATCTCATGCAATGTTGGCATGGGTCGACATCTGCCACAAGTGTGTGTCATGGCTTGGCATATCACTCTTATCCTTAGATGTACTGGGTGAGATCATGTTAGAGCTTGGTGGGACATGGTGCAATCAATAACATTTATGTTAGAGCTTGGTGGGACAAGGTGCCAAGTGTTATTAGTCAAAAGAGCATCATATTCATCTTGCATATAACTCTTATAGTTTGTATCCGTGAGAGCTTCATGCAAGTTTTATGGTTCTCCTGTAGATGTTAACAGTGCCCACCGAATTGTGCCCTCGGTACGAATTTTTGGGTCCTTTATACTTCCTTCGTTTCACAATATAAACCTTTTTAGTGATCTGTTTTAGTTTGCTAAAAAGGCTTACATTTTGAAACGGAGGTAGTACCTTTTTTGTAGTCGAGTGCGGTGTTCAGCAGCAGGTGTTGTAGAAGATCCTGGCGCTGAAGATTGTACAGGTGCAGAATATTCCTGGGCACCAGCACTGGACGACGTGCCGAATGGATCTCCTGGCGAGGCGTCACTCCTGAAGCCGTCAGAAGAACCACGAGGAAGAGCTGGGCGGGAGATCCGCGCGACCACACGTTGGTGGGGACCATGGGGAAGACGTGTCGGGATCCCCATGGCCGCCACAGTTACGCGCAGAACACGATGCAAGGGAGGGCCCAGACCTTGGGGACGTACCGTGAGGGGACTGGCGCGGATCATTACGCCTAGGTGACGGTGCGTCAGAGTCATCGGGGGCGGATCCGAGGCAGATTCCCCCCCGTATCATGCTCAAAGTCCATTTTTTTTTTGGCTTGTAGTGGTGTTTTCTTCAGCCTCATTATCTGATGTGTTGTCATCAGTATTTTCCGCAGAATTTTGCGTGACTAGTTCGGTAGAGCTTTTGGGAAGGGTGTCAACTGTGTCCTGCATAGGATAAACAACAGGAACAATCGGCACATACTGTTCATTAGTATGCATACGCCTAGTTGTTTCTACCAAGGAGGGATTGTCTTAAGGAAGCAAACGAATTTCATCATGCAGACGACGACCCGCAATTTGGATGAAGTGTAGGAAAGGGAAAAACATTTTCCGCAAAAACTACATCCCTTGACATGTAAACACGGCCAGTAGTAGTATCAAGGCATTTTACTCCTTTGTGAGCGATAGGAGAAACGCTGGTGAAGATGTTTCTAGCCAGCATAGAGAGGTTTAGATCCCATGCAATGTTGGCATGGGCCCACATCTGCCATGAGTGTGTGTCATGGCTTGGCATAGCACTCTCATACTCAGATGTATCAATTGGGTTTGATCATTTTGGCCAGGTGATGAGTCACACAACCACAAGTTGATGAGGGAGATTCTAGCCAACCTAAAGAGGTCTAGATCCCATGCAATGTTGGCATCGTCCCACATATACCATAAAGTGTCTCAACATGTCTTGTCATATCAGTCTTATGGTTAGATTGATTAGTTGATATAGCAGGTCATGATGAGATGTCAATTTTTTTAACAAAACCTTGATCTTACTAGTGGCACAACTACGGTCATTGGATAGTCATATTAGGCACAACTAATTACTAGTTTTGAAAAAAACTAGTGGCATCTTGACATGGAGTCTTGTTATGTATCCTACCACCAAGGAAAAATAAGAAACACTGGGTAGTGTAGTTTTTCCCAAAACCACTTCTCAACATATGCTAATAGATATGAAAATGCATGGCTTTCGACTTAATCCCCTTCCCAAACCATATTTTGTCTGAATGAGGCCATATTTGGCACACAAGACTGATGGATTTGTTTGTACAAAACACGCATTTTCCATTTATTAAGTGGCAAAATGTGAATTCCCTCTTTTTGCTTAATTCTAGAATCTTTCTATACACGCATGGCTGGAACAACAGTGGTGTGTAGGGTTCCATTATTTCTTGAATTTATTTTTGAATTTCTGGTGCTTCTTTCAAACTAAGGTAAAAACCATGATAGGTGAGACTCTGAATCCGTAATCACAACTTGAGTGCTATGAGTAAAGCTGAAAGATAGTACTTACACATAATTATGAAAGGCGCCACACAGAATTATGAAAGCTACCACAATAAAAAAATACGTCCGTGCCCCCAAGCTACCTAATGTAGCTTGACCATAGGGCATCTAAACAATGGGTAAAATGGTAATTCTAAAGTCAAAAGTTTTAGAAATAGAGGGCGCGAAATTCTACAAGGTTGATGTGTGATTTTGCCGCTCGACTTAGATTTTTAATTTGTCTAGGGTCCATGCACTAGTAGAGTATAGGAGTACTACTACTAGTAAAAAATTAAGGTGATAGACCGTACGGCTATCTGGTCAGGAATTCATGAGTCACATCAACTGATCATCCATGACCACACTTGAGTAGAGTACTAGTCACTCCCTCCTGTCCATTTTGTTAGGTTCATTCAAATTTTGACAAATCCAAATCAACTAATATGGGTCGGAGGTAGTAGTTTTTCTAGGAATTTCCAATAATGTGTTGCGTATCATGCATAGAATCGTTTGTTGGATCCTTTTTTTGCCCGTGTAGAAACCCCCGCATTAACTTGCCAGGAACCGAACCGAAGAGAGAGATTGCATGTGGGATGGGAAAGGATTGCTAGCGGTTGGGCTTGCGTTTGCTGTGTGCATGCAGTCGTCTCATTTTCACACGCTTCCCTTGGCATTCTCAGGCCTTCTTTAATAAATAATGTTTGTCTCTAGAACCGCTACCTTTGCCATTCAACGGGACCGAGACCACACGAACACCATCATCCATGGCCGGCAACAAGAAGCAGGATTCTCCATGGGCTGATCTCCCTGAGGGATTCATGCAGAAGATAGGTGACATATTCTTGTCGACGGATGATTTCGACTACTATGCTGCTTTCCGGGCAGTCTGCAGCGCCACGCGGCTTCACAGAGGAGCGCTTTATACCAGCCAACTGTATTGTTCTAGAGAACCAATTGTCGGAGGAGTATCAGGTAGACGACACAGCCATCACATTATTGAACGTGAGAACCAGCTGCCACCTTGAGAAGAAGATTAATCGTGTTATTCGCAAGTGCTTTCTTGATATTCATAGGTATAGTGTGATCCTTTTTTGCGTTCACCTCCTATACGATATGTTTTTCAAGTTCTATTTCTCCATCTACTTGTTTATCTTAATTGAATCTCTGTTTGTTTACCTTGACTTAATCTCTGCCTCTTTCTCTCTCTCTCTCTCTCCCTCTCTGTGTCTCTAGAAGGTACTTTTACGTCGGTAGGACAACCGACGACCTCCTTGTGCTTGGACAGAGGGTGCAGCCGTACAAGACATGGTTGTACAACCCCTTCTCAGGCGCTATCAAGAGCCTGAGGGTGGAGATACCGACCGAGCAGGTGGCTTCTGTCGCTGTGACTATGTTCCCGTCGTTGATGGTGTTTACATCAAACCTTCGGAACACCATCATTCGATGGGCGGGATGAGGGCATGGAGGAAGGCAGTATCCCGCTCTTTGGTGAAGGGTGGTACACGCTGAATGACTTCGCGGAACTCCGGAGCATGAATTCTTACGCCGGTGATGTTTTCGTCGCAGACATATATGGGTCTGTCCTCTCGACTATGCCTGATGCTGCTGATGGAGATGTCCAGAGGCAGCGCTCCGCACGGACTCTGAAGACGCATGTCACCGTCACAGGCACTATTCCAGGCTGCCGGTATCCAGAGAATCGTTTTTACCTCGTCTAGACCGATGGGGAGTTGTTGTTCGTTGTGAGTGGACGGTCTATGATGGCATGCCTGTTGTTTACTGGGTTGATACACAGAACCGTGTCCTTCAGCCGGTCGGAGGAATCGGTAGCTGTGCTCTCTTCGTTGTTGGAAATCGGTGCATCTGCATCGACAGCGCCTGGGTACCCACGTTGCAGGCCAACAACATCTACTATCCTGAGCTATCCCAGATTAGATCTTACAACTTTGAGGCTCTTGCGTGGGAAGGGGAGCCAAGGGTTGACCATGGGTATGGAGTAGGAGGATTATGGATCAATGATCGTCCTTTCGAACTCGATCGATTGCTGGTGGAGTATTGCAGAATGGTCGAGCATTTTGAACTGCAGATGGTGCCGCCTTATGGGGAATATGGTACCACCCACTACGATTACTATGATGGCTACCCGTCAGATTAGATTGATGGATCATGTTGGCCTGGTCCTGTTGTATTCTCTGTCTGTGAATTATATGCAAGTGCAAGTTGTATGGTGTGCCTGTAATACAATGGATGCTCTATGTTTCAAAAAGATCATGTGTTGTATCTCTTTCAATTTCACTATTTTTCTATGTACATGTAGTAATTCTGATACATGCTCGCTTTGTAAAAATCCATGCCAAAATTGCATGGGATCTAGACCTGTCTTAGCTATCTAGAAAAACCTTGATCAACTTGTTGCTGTATATAATTTAATACTTGGCCAACATGATTCTACCTACTTGATAGATCTAACTATAATTTTGTTATGCCAAGCCATGACACACACAACTATGGTAGATGTGGGCCCATGCAA
This sequence comes from Avena sativa, assembly GCA_916181665.1. NCBI lineage: Eukaryota > Viridiplantae > Streptophyta > Magnoliopsida > Poales > Poaceae > Avena > Avena sativa. Next base: position 310,255,361 of record OV702295.1, on the reverse strand, counting down.
ACATTGCATGGGCTATTGACCTCTCTGGGTTGGCTAGAAACACCATCATCAACTTAGTGGTTGTATGAGTCACTACACTTGACCAACATGATCCCACCCACTTGATAGATCTAGCTATAAGAGTGCTATGTCAAGCCATGACACACACTTGATGATGGTGTTTCTAGTCAACTCATATGGGTCTAGAGCCCAATGCAATGTTGGGATAACATGATCCCACCCACTTGATAGATCTAAGTATAACACTATTATACCAAGACATGATGAATTTTGAATTGTTTCTAAAAATTAGTTGAATTTTGAATATAAAATAAAAACTACTACGTAATTAATTAGTAAGTTTTTTCATGTAAAACAAATTGGAAAAGATTTTCAGCATACAAACAACAAGCTTGTATATATAAGATGGTAAGTAATTAAATTTGTGCAAACTTATTCAAAATGCAAAATATTATTGTAGTATAATGTAGGGTTCGCGGCATAGAAAACAAAAATTTTCCTATGATGGGAATAACTAAGTACAAATATCTATCTACTAGATACAAGAAACAGGTGGATACACGTCCATAGAACACATACCCTCGAAGACCGAAAAGTGTTAACGAGGTTTTACTCATGGATGATGTAGTCGCACGCTTGCCGATCTCAAGATCGAGAAGAAGTCCATCCAGTCCAGCGCCATCAAGTCCAGCACCGCAAAGCAGTGGTGCATCCATGATCACACACACGTTCGTGTACCCCGAAAAGCTCAACACCCTCGCTCCAGCGAAGCAGCGAAAGCAACAAATCCTTCCAGAAAAAGCCACCGGGAACATGTATCTTGCTGATTCGAGACCATGGGGAAATTCTAAAGGGGGGAGAGATCCTTCGTGAGGAGGTGTGTTGTGAGAGGAGGATAGGGGGACTTTTATAGGGAGAGGGGGGCACCCAAGGGGCATGGAGCCACAGCCATGGTGGCTTCCCCCACCTCTTCCACATTCATGTGGGTGGAGCTCCCACTCAAAATGAAAAGCCTTCACTCACATAAACATGCCTCCACTCAAAAATCCACTCACATGCATTAAATTTCCACCAAATTTAATGCAAGATCTAATTTAAATAAAACTCTTTTATTTATTTATTCAGAATTTTGTTAATTACTTTAATTAACAAACATTCACATAAAACCCTTGCTAGTATTCAATTTCACATGCAGAACCAGTTTCAGCAATTTCAACCGAAACAATTCTAGTGTCTAGTGAAATAAATTCCTGCTCTTTCTTTTTCTTTCTCTGGCATCTTATTTGCTCCAAATGGTGTCGGTATCCCTTAAGTGTGTCATCCTACGGTTCTCTAAATAATCAACAATGGGACCTGGAGATCTGTACTGACTCCCACACATTCAACGATGACTTCTATGATCGTGTGAACCTTATACGCATGTAACTCAATCCTTTTGTCTCGCGATATATTACATGTCCAAGATTTGATCATCGGTATCTCCATACCTAGTTTGATCTTGTTACCGACATGTACTCTTTTCTCGTTCCCATGATATAACATTCTAGTGATCAAATCACTTGATTGCAAGCTAACTAATGTGATATCACCGAGAGGGCCCAGAGTATATCTCTCCGTCATCGGGATGGACAAATTCCACTCTTGATCCATTAGCCTCAACATAACACCTTCATAGCACTGAACCCATCTTTATAGTCACCCTATTACGGTGTGACGTTTGATGTTATCAAGATACTCTACCAGTGTTAGTGATTGACATGATCTCATGGTCTAAGGATTGGGATTACTTTGTATGATGTTATAGCAACATAAACACAATGACTTTGATTATAATCTATACTTTGGATGAATGTTCATCACGTCATTGCAACAATGTTGTGACCTTGTCATTAACAGCATCCAATGTCCATAATCAGGAAACCTTTGATCATCTTGGTAATCAACGAGCTAGTTTATAAGAGAGGCATAACTAGGAACTTTCTTTTTGTTTATTAAACACACATGTATTAATGTTTCCATATTAATACAATTATAACATGCAAAATAAACATTTATCATAAATAAGGAATAAGATAATAACCATTTTATTATTGCCTCTCGGGCATATTCCCTTCAGTATCCCACTTGCACTAGAGTCAATAATATAGTTTAACTTCTGCGTATTGAACACCTATGAATTTTTGGTGTTCCATATACATGATTGCAAGTGGTTAACATAATCTAAAGATCTGACGCGTTTAAGTCCGCATGTATTTGCATGTCTTTGCGTCTTCACACATCACTCATTATCTAATGAGATCGCATTGTATGAATTTGGTCTTTTGGTGAGACCTTTAGTTCCATGGGGTTAAATCACGTCGATACTATTGTCATACAATATATCTGTAGTGTTAGCCCGTTGCGAACCACACCTTAGTTTGATAATAAACTACTTGACACAAATGCCATCCTTTGCTTCTACTATAGTAGTCATATACTTAGCCTTTTGTTGTAGTATCCGTCACAAAGTCTTAACTTTGGAATTCATCCAAATCCGTCATGGAAACTTCTTTCCATTTCATTGTGCCACCCATAGTTTAAATTGAGATAAACTAAATTTGTATCTTGTGACAAAACTAGTGTCATTTTACAATGAACTATTTGTCTCTTATACAAATAGAATATATTCTTAATTCTTCTAAAAGATTATAAGAATATCCTTACTATCGTCCAATGATCATATTATGATTCATTCTGGTATACGCTCATAACACTTAGAGCATAGGACATATTTAGATGTGTACATATCACGGTATGATTGATCAAATTATTCTTGTGATTTCGCTCATCAAGTGTCAAATCACTTGAATCTTGTTTCACTTATCAAGTGTCGATACACTTGAATCTTGATTCAATTCTTTTCCATGCGACAAGAACCTTTTCTCGTTGTTTTTTCATATTGAAATCCTTCAATATCTTATATATGTACGTTTGGCACAACCATATTAGCGTCACAATCTATCCATATAGACATTCATGCCTAATATTCGGGTTTTGCCTAAGTCTTTCATAGAAATGAAATTCTTAACCTTTGTCAATAAAAGATACATCATTTCCAATCAACAAGATGTCCTCCACATAATGTATTAGAAATATGTCTCAACGCTCCCATTTAATTTCTTGCAAATGCAAGCATCTTCATCGCCTCCTGATGAAATTAAACTCCTTTAACAGTTTTATCACGGTGAAGATTCCAACTCCGTGATGCTTACTTCAACCATTGAAGTTTGCATGCCCTTTTTAGCATCCTTTGAATTAACAAAACCCTTTGGAGCGTGTCGTGTACACATCCTAGGTAACCATTCTATTAGAAGAAATTTGTTTTGTTTGTTAAACTACCATATACCAAATTATATGTAGTGGTTGCTATATTATTCCGTCCAGACTAAATATTGCTATGAAATATCAAATCTTTTCATAGTCAACTCCTTGAACATTGTCGTAAAAACTTTACCGACATGTCGACTATTTCGTAGATGTGAAACATCCATGTCTGTTTATTTATAGATCCAAATATGACCGATAGGTTTTTACGCCTTTACGGAGGGTCTTCCAAGTTCAAAATACTTGATTTCTCGTGTATGGAACTATCACGGATTTTATGGCTTCAATCCATTTGACGGTCAGGGCCCATCATTGCTTCTTTGCATGTAGTCGGTTCATCATTGTCAAACAACAATGATTTACTATCAAATCCTAGCATTTGATTGTTTATCCGACCTACTTGGTTCAATAGGAACTTAGACCTTCGTGACCGCAACATTTGAGGCACATGAGCCATGAGCATTGGCTGCCTCCAGAACATTTTCCGGCGCTGCGCAACTCAGCACATATAGCTAAGGTTCATTAACCTTATTAAAGTTCTATTGTCCTCCCACTTAACTTTTGTGAAAAATTCCTTTTCAAGAAACTTCACGTTTTAAGGGACAAACTCTTTTGTCCTTGGTGTTATGGAGGAATACCCAAAGGTTATTCGAAATAACCTACAGAGACATGCTCATCCGACTTTGGTTGTAAAACATCTTACTTATGCTTACCATACCAAAATTTAAGAAAGGACAACTTGGGTTTTACCCCAAACCATAACTTATATGGTGTCATTTCAACAGATCAAGATGGATCTCTTTTCAGTGAAAAAGCGGTAGTCTTAAAGCTTTAATCTTTTAAAACATAATGGCAGTTTTATAAATAACACCTTTGATCCAACCATGTCAATGTAAGACCCCACCTTTATAAAGGTAAAGGTCCCTATGATTGGAATGCTAGTCCCGGGATAAAATGCTGGCATCCATAGTTTAAGATGAAGTACACATAAACAAATGTCATCATTACATCGTCATTCCAGAGATAACATAGTCTTTTACAACTCCATAGCCATAGGCTAGTACAAGAGTTTAACTTAACAACATAAATAAAAGTCTTCATCTTCATGTGCCACAAACCATCTGTAAGACCCCACCTATATAAAGGTAAAGGTCCCTGTGATTGCAATGCTAGTCCCTGGATCAAATGCTAGCATCCACAGTTTAAGATGAAGTACACAGAAACAAAGGTCATTATTACATCGTCATTCCAGAGATAACATAGTCTTTTACAACTCCATAGCCATAGGCTAGTACAAGAGTTTAACTTAGCAACATAAATAAAAGTCTTCATCTTCATGTGCCACAGGCAAACATGTTGAGTGTAGACTCACAACCCTAATCCTCATCAGAGTAACCTGCAACATCACAAGTTACAGCCACAGTGGGTCAATACATTGGAATAGTATTGGCAAGTGATACCTTAGTAGAATAATTGTTTCTAGCTTCTACATTAATTTGGCTAAGTGTAGCTTAGGCTTGCTTTGCTCAAAATAGGTTTTACCAATCAGTTGAAAACACTAAGTTTTTGTTTGGCAAAAACTCCCAAGGAACCACCAATATACATTGGTGAACCTTTACCCTTGTTTAACCACAAGTTTCTAACTTAGAAATTTGGATGAGGAGATTCTTGATAGCTTCCATGTCTTGATGCTCAAATTATCCATTGACGGGGACACGACTAAGTACTTAGATTCTTCCTTCTCGAGAAGTGGTGCACTTTCCCCACAAGACTAGACATGCATCGAGACAAGACCTTTCATAAGCCTTCCCTTATACCAAAATGGACGCATTCAACCTATATGATCCAGGAAGATCCCATATTGCCATGTGGCTGCACTAGAAGCTTCTTAACATATGGAATCTCAAATCCCTTTGTTCTTGGGTGGCTTTCCACAAGTGTGATACACAAGGTAGACCATAGATATGGGCCTTGTGTAACCACTCAACATAACCAAAACATACCATTCCACCCAGGTGATTCATTCACTTAGTTGTTTTTATTAAGCAAAAACACAAGTCCAAAGACTTAGCAATATTTTCCATAGCATGTATATAATCCTAACAAGTCTTAACTTAGAGAAAATTCTAGGCTAAGCATGGTAATATAGCAAGTATCTTAACTTAGAGAAAATTCTAACAAGTCTACAACTACTAGGATTTCCCAAGCATAGCATATAGATACTTAGCAAAAACATCATGCAAGCCCTATACAAAATATCACTAATGCATAGTCAAAATATTGGGAAAAAATATGAAGCACCACTTTCCTTGGTATTTGGGAGAGTAGCAACAATCCTCACAATCACAATCACCACTAGCACCAAAATCTACACATAAAATGATAGCACCAAATTCATATTTCAAATATTCAAGCAAAAATATATGAATGCATGCAAATGCCATGTGATGAATTTTTCTAAACTAAACAAGCAAGTAAACAGGACTGAATCACTAAACTAAACAAATATACACAAAATAAACTTAATTTGGCTTTTAAAACATTTTCCAAATAATTGTTATACACAAAATAGGCCTACAAATGTCTCTGCATAAAATTCTATTTTAACAGAAGCAAATCACAAAACCAAGCCTACAGATGTGTAGGATTTATTTTTGTGATTCCAATGATATATTATTTGTATTTTTTGGATAGACAGAGCAAAAGTTATTGAATTTACAAGTTTAAATAGCTAATAGATAAAAATCCAGATTTTAAATTTAAAACTTAGCCACACAGCAGCCTCTGATTGGCGCGTACCGGTTCGGCCGGATCACGCTTGCGGACCGTAGGATCTAAATAATGATGCACATCCTAGATCTAATCGTACCACTTCATCTAAACATCTAATCATGGCCTTTAGATCCAGATCCAATGGATCAGACATGATTGACCAAAATCCAGCGGTGCGAATGGCGCTGGCGGCGGCGACGCCTCTAGCAGTGACATGCTGGCGAGGTCAGAGGTGTAGGGAGGGGGGGTGTGCTGGTTCTTACCAAGGTCACGAGGTCATGGAGATGCTCACCATGGAGACGGTTGGGGTGGGGGCGCACAGACACAACAACAAATCCTCGTCGGAGTTCGTCCTCGCGTCAGGTGCTTACTGTCGCCGTCGAAGACGATGACCTAGGATGCAAGAGATCAAACGTAAAATGTCTGGCTTTAGGAGGTGCGCAAAGACATGGCAAATACAGTCGAGTGAAGCAGGGGTCAAGGGGAGCACGGGTTTTACCGAATTCGTTCACCGGAGTTGAGTTGCGTCTCGGATGTTTGCAAACGACGACGGGGGCGACGTCCTGCGGCGATGTAGAACAAACCAAAGGTGTCAGAAGGTGCATATGGACAAGAGGATCATGCTCGCATGGACGACAGACAGGGGGCGCTCGACATTCACCGGAAGCAGTCGCCGGAGTTGATCGGTGCTGCGGCAGTGCAAGCAAGAATTCGCGGAGCCTAGCGGCGCTTCTGGCTGGCTGTGTTGGGGGAAATGGCCGCGAGGGAGAGGGGATTAAGTATCCAGAGCAGGGGCGGGGATTACGCATGAAATCAATGGCAATTACTCGAATTAAAACTGCGGCAGTGAAGAAGGAAGAAATGGCGGAGGGCCTGGTCGTGGGCGGGGTTTGGGGACGATGATGAAGGGGCGTGTGGGGCCAGAGCATCATCTAGAGGAGGGGTGCGGGAGTGGGTGAGAAACAGAGAGGAGAGGGGAACCCGGGTGGGCTGGTGTTTGGGCCGTTTCTGCTGTTGGGCTGGAATGGTGGCGCTGGCCCTTTTCTATTTCTTATTTGATTTTCTGAAACCATTTCAAATGCTATTCAAATGATTTTGAATTCAAATCTCCTATGGATTTTTGTAAAGTGATCCAAGCACATATTTGTGTATGAAACATTGTTGTTTATTCACAAATACTTTGGCCCATTGAATATAAAATAAATCCATGCTTTATTTGAATATAACTATTGGGCATATGAAGGGTTTTAGGTTTTGAATTTTTGTCTTTGAAAATTTGTGTGAGCTTGTGTTCACCTTTGATAACCCTCTTAATCAAAACAAGGCATATTTTGGAAAGTAAAATAAAACCATTGCCTCTTTATCTTAAATACATTAGGCATATAAATGGTTTCTGATTTTGAAATTTTGTTTGAAATAACTCAAATGCTAATAAATGCATGAATGATATGCAAACTTTATAAACCATGATTTTTGGGATGTTACAAATATAACCCCCTTAAGGTGAATCTTGCCCTCGAGATTTGGATTGGCTAGCAAATAGGTGAGGGTGGTATTTTCGAAGATCATCTTCTCTTTCCCATGTTGCTTCTTCTTCAGAATGGTGGTTCCACTGAACTTTGCAGAATTTGATAGTTTTAGTCTGAGTAACTCTTTCTGCAGTCTCAGAATCTTGATAGGTTTCTCCTCATAGGTGAGATCACTTTCCAACTGGACCTCTTCCAAAGGTATAGTGTCCTTCAAAGAAGTCTCTTCCATTTCCAGATGACATTTCTTCAACTGACTCACGTGAAACACATTGTGAACGGCAGACAGTGACTCAAGCAATTCAATTTCATATGCCAGTTCTCCTTTGCGACTCAGAATCTTGAATGGTCCAACATACCTTGGTGCCAATTTTCCTTTGACTCCAAATCTCTTCACTCCAAGAAGTGGTGACACTCTAAGATAGGCTCTACCACCTACCTCATAGGTGACATCCCTACGCTTTGGATCTGCGTAGCTCTTTTGTCGCGACTGTGCTATCTTCAATCTGTCCTTTACCAACCTGACTTTCTATAGAGGTCCCAACCTTTAATAAGGTAGAGATCCCTGTGTTTACAATGCTAGTGCCTGGATCAATAGCTAGCATCCACAGTTAAGATGTAATATCAAGAAACAAATGTCATAATACAACTTTATAACCAGGAATAAAATAATTCACTACATCTTACATAGCTCATTTGGCTATCTCATTAAAATGTAGCAGAAATAACTATATCATGCCAGAGGCAGTCATGTTGGTTGTAGACTTGTAATCCTAATCAATAAACTTCACTAACACCAAACAAACCTGCAACATAATAAGTTACAGCCACAAGGGTCAATACATTTGAATTGTATTGGCAAGTGATACTATGATAGTATAGTGGAGTCTATCACCTATATGCATTTGGCTAAGTGGAGCTTAGGCTTGCTTTGCTCAAAATAGATTGTCCTTATCATTTGAAAACACTACGTTTTTGCTTGACAAAAATCACCCAAGGAACCACCAGTAGAAATTGGTGAACCTTCAAGCCTTGTTCAACCACAACATTTTTCACTTAGAAATTGGGATGAGGAGATTCTTGATAGCTTACATGTCTTGATGCTCAAATTGTCCTTTGCCAGGGACATGGCTAAGTACTTAGATTTTACACTCTGCAGAGGTGGTGCACTTTCCCCACAAGACTTGGTTTCACCAAGACAAGATCTTTCAGAAGCCTTCCCTTAGACCAGAATGGACGTGCTCTAACCTATCAATCCCCTACCACCAACTGTCCATTTTGCTAAGTTATTGCAACCTATATGATCCAGGCAGAGCCCATAATGCCAAGTGGCTGCACTTGAAGCTTCTCAACATTTGACATCTCAAATCTCTTTGTTCCTGGGTGGCCATCCACAAGTGAGATACACAAGGTAAACCATAGAAATGGGCCTTGTGTAACCACTCAACACAAACCATTCCTTCCATTCCACCCAGGTGATTCATTCACTTAGTTGTTTTATTAAACAAAACACATGTCCTTGACTTAGAAATATTCCATAGTATGAATATATTCCACCCTTGTTTTCTACTAGCTAATATAAGCATGATAGTAGTAGGAATCTTAACTTAGGAAATTTCTACTAAGGTTTCATCTACTAGGATTTCCCATGGCATAGTTTATACTTAGAAAAAATTCCATGTGAGTCCTACTTAGAAACATCACTAATGCATAATGAAAATAATGGGACAAAAGTATGAAGCATCACTTGCCTTTTTGGTATAGAATATAAGTTCACTCCTTGATCTTGCAATATTCACACTCTTCAAATTCCACTACAATTCAATCAAGCAAGCAAATATTCAATCTACCATTCAAGCAACATCACATAAAATACTAGAAACAAAGCAATCCATGCAAGCATGCCAAAGATTGTTTTATTTGGAAAAGTGGTTTCTAATAGGTTATAAACATTCTAAAACACCTATTGGTCATTTTATAAAAGTGGCAAAACCATTTGCAAAATATTTTACTTATAAATCATTTTTAAACCAAATCAATATTTTATGTGGTTGAAAATGCCTTAAGCAAAGTAATAATCTATAGGGTTCATCAAAATACATTTTTAATTCTAAAACTTGGTGTTTGGGGTCAGAGAGTTTAATCCAAATCATTTCCCAAAGATTTTTATCCAAAAAGTATTTTTAACATATAAACAATATTTTTATTTTACTAGAAATGCTTTGAATCAAAGATTTATTCTTTTGCCTTACATAATATGTTTTTGAAACCACAAGTTGGTTTATATGGTCAGTAGGTTCAAAACAATCCATTTGCCAAAGGTTTTATCACAAAAATAATTTTAGAATGAATTTTATATTCAAAACATGCCTACACAAGTTTCTGCAAAAACAACCATTTTTCCAGAAGCAATTCATTAAAGAAAGTGCATGGTTGGGTAGGGCCTGTCTTGATGATTCCATTGATATAAAATTTGCAAAATTTGGACGTGTGGTTTGAAAGTTATGAATTTTTCATGTTTGAGTAACTTATAAAACATTTTCTGGTTTTTGTAAAACAGTCTGGCCACGCTTCCTATTCTGATTGGTTGAAAACGTTTCGCGCGGATCAAGAGATCTAGGCCGAAGGATCTAATGCAAATCGTGCGGCACGGGTCAGCATACCTCTTCTCTTTAAGTGGATCTATCGTATCCACTGGATCACCATCCTACGGTTCACAGCACACCAGCCACTAACTGGCGGCGCTCGACGGTGGCGCGCGGCGGCGACGCTCTAGCGGCGAGGTTGGCGACGATGCAGGATGCGAGGAAGAGTGAGAGGGGGCTCACCGGGTTCGCAGCTTGCTGCTGATGCTCAACGTGTTTGCTGTTTGTCGAGGGGCGCACGGGATTGACCGTAATTGCTCGCCGGAGAGGTGCCTGGCGTCGGGTGCGATCAGTCGTCGTCGAGGGCGATGCTACAGAGCACGAGAGAGGAAACAGAGGTTGTTGTTAGCTTCGTACGCGTGTTGTAGACAAGTGAGCATCAAAAGGAGGGCAAGGGGTGGACTGTACTTACGGGAAAGGGTCGCCGGAGTAAATGGCAGACGGTGGCGCGTTCGGTCGAAGTAGTTGCCGACGATAGGGGCACGAGCAAGCGAGGGGAAGGCACTGGCAGGTGCAGGAGATGATGGTGAGAAATCTCATGTGCTCTGGAGGCAGTGAGGCTGACGGTGGTGGCCAGAATCGACAGAGAAACTCGCCGGAGCAGTGGAGGTTGTCGAGAGAAATTTGGGCAGCCCTGGGGCGGAGGAGGTGGGATGAGTGAGGGAAAAGAGAGAGAGAGCAGGCGCTAATGTACGCGTGATCGCAGGGCTGTTTAAATGGCGTCGTTACTGCGTATTTACTGGAATAAACGGCACGAGAACGGCCGGGCGTGGTCAGCGGCGGGTGAGGACGACGATGAAGTGGCAGTGGGACCTGGTGTCAGCAAGCAAGAGAGAGGAGGAGTGGTTCCAGGCAGTCAGTGACCGAGTGGGTTCATTGCCGAGTAAAAGAAAACGTTTTAGGGGAGGGAGTGGGAGTGGGCTGCTGGGCTAGTTGGGCCTACTGGATGGGCTGGTTCCGTTTCACATTTTTTGTTCTGATCATTTTTCTTTTTCCATTTCTATTATTCTGTTTTGATTTTGTTTAATCTTTTCAAACAGCTATTTGAATTCAAACTTCAACCAAACTTTGATTAGATTTTAATACTGATTAATAATACATTCTAAAGTCAAATTTAGAATAATATATTTATTCTTTTTAGGGAATATTAATTAATTAAAATAGGCCCTTGTATTAATTCAAATAAGATTTAATAATGTTTTTCAAACTCCATTTGAAATCTAAATCTTTCCAAATATTTTCAGTAGGTTTTATTTGTTTATTTGGGTGTCAAATAATTCACCTTGAATTATTTGGAATGTTTTTAATATGATTTATTAATCATTTAAAATTGGGTATTTGTCTTTATTCCAATGAAATTAAATATAGTTTTAATTCCATAAATTTTATTTGGAAGATTTCTTTGATCTTATTTAAGTTAATTAAACAACTTTTATTCCACTTGGGTAAATTCCAAATATTATTTTCCCATGATTTAATTAATCATTTCTAATAGGGATTTTGTCTTTATTCAAATGGAAATGGAATTTGGTTAATGCCAGTTTATTTAATTTGAAAATTCTTTATCCATTATTTTATTTGGATTTGGATTATATTTATTCCATTTTCTTATGGATTAGGTCAAGATTTAATTTGGCCTTTAAATATTCCTCATTTAATATTTCTATCTTTATCTTATAAAATCCATATCTTTTTTTATAGATCCAAACTTGGTGATTCCAATTTGTAAAATCTTATTTAATATTTGTTTATCCTTTTAAATATCTTTAGGATTATTTGCTCACCATTTGGTATGGATTTCTAGATATGTGCTTTATTAGCTTTGGAAATTCAATTCCCTTATCTTATTAATTTCATAAGATTTTATCTATGGTTCCAAATTGAATGAAATCAATTTCTATGGTTTTATAATATTTTTATTTGTCATTCTTGATCATTTATAAATGTTTGTTGACAAAATTTTATATGGATCAAAACCATGGTCTTAGAGATATCTTGGAAATGATTTTATTCCATTAGGGTTTTAGGGTTTTGGTTTATTTCTCAAGTGTTTAAATTTCTAGATGCAATTATGAAGAATGCATTTCACTTGATTTGAATTTAGTTGGATTCAAACATTAATCAAAGTTTGTTCAAATGGGATTTTAAGTTTCCATTTGGAAATCAAAAGTTTCTTTTCACCCTAAATTCCAATAATTATTTATTTTGTTTATTTATTTTTCACATTACAAAATTTGGAAAATTTTGGGATGTGACAGGCTACCACCCTTAAAATAAATCTCGTCCCGAGATTTGGGAAAGATAGGGTTACAAGTTGGCTCAAAGCAACTAGGGTACTACCACCCTTAAAAAATTTCCAACTAGATTACTTCTTGGCTTGCTTGGGATCTTGATGAGGTTTCTCTGGACACTTGTCTGCATAATGGCCTAGCTCTTTGCATTTGAAACACATCACTTGGCTATTATCCTTCTTCTTCTTTGGTATCAATTCCTCTTGTGTATTTCCTTGGTTCTTCTTCTTTTCTAGGCAATCACTGGCATAGTGTCCCATTTCTTTGCAATTGTAACATTGCAACTTGCTTATGTCCTTATTATTCTTTTGGGGTCTCTCCAAAGCTAGGAGTTCTTCTAGTTCATGCTCTTCATATTTCACCACAAAGGTGGGAAATATTTCTCTCTTCTTGGGGTATTTACTAGAGATATGACCTTCTTCTTCACAAGAGTTGCAACACTTTGTGGACACTTTGGATTTGGCCTTATGATGCATGGTTTTGACTTTGCCTTCATCCTTCTTGGTAGAAGTTGTTCCTTCATGATGGTTTACAAACTGTTGATGCACTCCACCTTGTTTCCTTTGTTGAACTATGGAATAGATGGGGCATTGGATAGGTACATGATTATTTCCTTCACATAGGAAACAAGTAGCTTGAGATGTGGGGCATTGATTAGTTGGATGTTTCTCTTCACAATTTGGGCATTGACCTTCATGCTATTGGGAAGTGTGATCCTTGTCTCCACAAATATTACAAGCTTGGGTTCCTTCTAGAATATCATCCTTGACATCCTTGTTATCACTAACTCCTTGGGAAGGGTTGTCTCCCATGTTGATCATTTGATTTGTCACCCTTTGCATCAATTGAGTTTGGGTTTCCAAAAACCTTTGCATGGTTGGGTCTAACTCATTGTTGTTGGCTAAAAACTGAGTTGTCACTTGGTTCAACTGGGTTTGGGTTACTATGAGTTCTCTCATATTGATCTCTTGGTTGTTGTCACCATACTTAATGTTGGAGTTTCTTGGAGTAGTCATCTGTTTGGGTTGGATTGGGATTAGAATAGGTAAAACATTTCTAAGGAAATAATTCTAATCGCACACATCACAATTCACACAAGCAATGTACAAACAATCACAAACAATCCTTCCACTCAAACAACAAGTTTCAAGCACATTTTTAGGCAACAAAATATTTTTGCTACACCACATAAGTTGGTGGGTTTGAACTAAACTTAATATGGTGGTCCAACTATATGGTTCACTTGAGATCATTCCATCCTTCTTGGTTGCTTCTTCATGAACAAGATCCTTGTATCCTTGGTCACAAAACTTTAAAGGTGATGATGGTTCCTTCTAAGTTGTGTTTCCTTAGTCTTCCATTCTTGAGTAACATTTCTTGTCCCACTTGTAGTCCTTAGTGATATCCATGTTGTAGTCCTTGTTGAAATCACTTGAGTTGGTGAAGTCCTTTGCTCATGTTGAAGTCTTTGCTCATGGTGGAGGCTTTATCCATTAAGTTGAAATAGAAGAGATGTAGAGTTAAAACCAAAAGGTTGAGGAAACAGTTTACAAGATTGTTTGTAAATAAGTTTTTGGAAAAATACAACTCCTATTTTTCTAAGGGGTTTTGTCCAATCCTAGGGTTACAATCCTACAGGCAACACAGTGCTCTGATACCATCTGTAGAGGTCCCAACCTTTAATAAGGTAGAGATCCCTGTGTTTACAATGCTAGTCCCTGGATCAATAGCTAGCATCCACAGTTGAGATGTAATATCAAGAAACAAAGGTCATAATACAACTTTATAACCAGGAATAAAATAATTCATTACATTTTACATAGCTCATTTGGCTATCTCATTACAATGCAGCAGAAATAACTATAGTATGGAGTCCTTCATCTTCAAAATGCCACAGGCAGTCATGTTGGTTGTAGACTTGTAATCCTAATCAATAAACTTCACTAACACCAAACAAACCTACAGCATAATAAGTTACAGCCACAAGGGTCAATACATTTGAATTATATTGGCAAGTGATACTATGATAGTATAGTGGAGTGTATCACCTATATGCATTTGTCTAAGTGGAGCTTAGGCTTGCTTTGCTCAAAATAGATTTCCTTATCATTTGTAAACACTAAGTTTTTGCTTGATAAAAATCAGCCAAGGAACCACTAATAGAAATTGGTGAACCTTCAACCCTTGTTCAACCACAACATTTTTAACTTAGAACTTGGGATGAGGAGATTGTTGATAGCTTCCATGTCTTGATGCTCAAATTGTCCTTTGCTAGGGACATGGCTAAGTACTTAGATTTTACACTCTGCAGAGGTGGTGCACTTTCCCCACAAGACTTGGTTTCACCAAGACAAGATATTTCAGAAGTCTTCCCTTAGACCAGAATGGACGCGCTCCAACCTATCAATCCCCTACCGCCAACTGTCCATTTGGCTAAGTTACTGCAACCTATATGATCCAGGCAGAGCCCATAATGCCAAGTGGCTGCACTTGAAGCTTCTCAACATTTGACATCTCAAATATCTTTGTTCCTGGGTGGCCATCCACAAGTGAGATACACAAGGTAAACCATATAAATGGGCCTTGTGTACCACTCAACACAAACATTCCTTCCATTCCACCCAGGTGATTCATTCACTTAGTTGTTTTATTAAACAAAACACAAGTCCTTGACTTAGAAATATTCCATAGTATGAATATATTCCACCCTTGTTTTCTACTAGCTAATCTAAGCATGATAGTAGTAGGAATCTTAACTTAGGAAATTTCTACTAAGGTTTCATATACTAGGATTTCCCATGGCATAGTTTATACTTAGAAAAAATTCCATGCGAGTCCTACTTAGAAACATCACTAATGCATAATGAAAATAATGGGACAAAAGTATGAAGCATCACTTGCCTTTTTGGTAGAGAATATAAGTTCACTCTTTGATCTTGCAATATTCACACTCTTCAAATTCCACTACAATTCAATCAAGCAAGCAAATATTCAATCTACCATTCAAGCAACATCACATAAAATACTAGAAACAAAGCAATGCATGCAAGCATGCCAAAGATTGTTTTATTTGGAAAAGTGGTTTCTAATAGGTTATAAACATTCTAAAACACCTATTGGTCATTTTATAAAAGTGGCAAAACCATTTTATAAAGATTTTACTTATAAATCATTTTTAAACCAAATCAATATTTTATGTGGTTGAAAATGCCTTTAGCAAAGTAATAATCTATAGGGTTCATCGAAATACATTTTTAATTCTAAAACATGGTGTTTGGGGTCAGAGAGTTTAATCCAAATCATTTCCCAAAGATTTTTCTCCAAAAAGTATTTTTAACATATAAACAATATTTTTATTTGACTAGAAATGCTTTGAATCAAAGATTTATTATTTTGCCTTACAAAATATGTTTTTTAAACCACAAGTTGGTTTATATGGTCAGTAGGTTCAAAACAATCCTTTTGTCAAAGGTTTTATCTCAAAAATAATTTTAGAATGAATTTTATATTCAAAACATGCCTACACAAGTTTCTGCAAAAACAACCATTTTTCCAGAAGCAATTCATTAAACAAAGTGCATGGTTGGGTAGGGTTTGTCTTGTTGATTCCATTGATATAAAAGTTGCAAAATTTGGATGTGTGGTTTGAAAGTTATGAATTTTGCAAGTTTGAGTAACTAATATAACATTTTATGGTTTTTGTAAAATAGTCTGGCCACGCGTCCTATTCTGATTGGTTGAAAACGTTTCGCGCGGATCAAGCGATGTAGGCCGTAGGATCTAGTGCAAATCGTGTGGCACAGGTCAGCATACCTCTTCGCTTAAGTGGATCTATCATATCCACTAGATCACCATCCTACGGTTCACAGCACACCAGCCACTAACTGGCGGCGCTCGACGGTGGCGCGCGGCGGCGACGCTCTGGCAGCGAGGTTGCCGATGATGTAGGATGCGATGAAGAGAGAGAGGGGGCTCACCGGGTTCGTAGCTTGCTGCTGATGCTCAACGTGTTTGCTGTTTGTCAAGGGGCGCACGGGGTTGACCGTAATTGCTCGCCGGAGGGTGCCTGGCGTCGGGTGCGGTCAGTCGTCGTCGAGGGCAATGCTACGGAGCATGAGAGAGGAAACAGAGGTTGCTGTTAGCTTCGTACCGTGTTGTAGACAAGTGAGCATCAAAAGGAGGGCAAGGGGTGGACTGTACTTACGGGAAAGGGTCGCCGGAGTAAATGGCAGACGGTGGCGCGTTCGGTCGAAGTAGTTGCCGACGATAGGGGGCACGCACGAGCGAGGGGAAGACACTGGCAGGTGCAGGAGATGATGGTGAGCAAGATCGTGTGCTCTAGAGGTAGTGAGGCTGACGGTGGTGGCCGTAATCGACAGAGAAACTCGCCGGAGCAGTGGAGGTTGTCGAGAGAAATTTGGGCAGCCCTGGGGCGGAGGAGGTGCGGCGAGTGAGGGAAAAGAGAGAGAGAGAGAGCAGGCGCTTATGTAAGCGTGATCGCACGGCTGTTTAATGGCGTCGTTACTGCATATTTCCTCGAAGAAACGGCGACAGAACGGCCGGGCGTGGTCAGCGGCGGGTGAGGACGACGATGGGGTGGCAGTGGGACCTGACGTCAGCGAGCGAGAGAGAGGAGGAGTGGGTCCAGGCAGTCAGTGACCGAGTGGGTTCGTTGCCGAGTAAAAGAAAACGTTTCGGGGGAGGGAGTGGGAGTGGGCTGCTGGGCTAGTTGGGCCTGCTAGCTGGGCTGGGGTCCGTTTCACTTTTCTTGTTCTGATCATTTTTCTTTTCCATTTCTATTATTCTGTTTTGATTTTGTTTAATCTTTTCAAACATCTATTTGAATTCAAACTTCAACCAAACTTTGAGTAGATTTTAATATTGATTAATAATATATTCTAAAATCAAATTTAGAATAATATATTTATTCTTTTTAGGGATAATTAATTAATTAAAATAGGCCCTTGTATTAATTCAAATAAGATTTAATAATGTTTTTCAAACTCCATTTGAAATCTAAATCTTTTCAAATATTTTCAGTAGGTTTTATTTGTTTATTTGGGTGTCAAATAATTCACCTTGAATTATTTGGAATGTTTTTAATATGATTTATTAATCATTTAAAATTGGGTATTTGTCTTTATTCCAATGAAATTAAATATAGTTTTAATTCCATAAATTTTATTTGGAATATTTATTTGATCTTATTTAAGTTAATTAAACAACTTTTATTCCACTTGGGTAAATTCCAAATATTATTTTCACATGATTTAATTAATCATTTCTAATAGGGATTTTGTCTTTATTCAAATGGAAATGGAATTTGGTTAATGCCATTTTATTTAATTTGAAAATTCTTTATCCATTATTTTATTTGGATTTGGATTATATTTATGCCATTTGCTTATGTATTAGGTCAAAATTTAATTTGGCCTTTAAATATTCCTCATTTAATATTTCTATCTTTATCTTATAAAATCCATATCTTTTTTTTATAGATCCAAACTTGGTGATTCCAATTTGTAAAATCTTATTTAATATTTGTTTATCCTTTTAAATATCTTTAGGATTATTTGCTCACCATTTGGTATGGATTTCTAGATATGTGCTTTATTAGCTTTGGAAATTCAATTCCCTTATCTTATTAATTTCATAAGATTTTATCTATAGTTCCAAATTGAATGAAATCAATTTCTATGGTTTTATAATATTTTTATTTGTCATTCTTGATCATTTATAAATGTTTGTTGACAAAATTTTATATGGATCAAAACCATGGTCCTAGAGATATCTTGGAAATGATTTTATTCCATTAGGGTTTTAGGGTTTTGGTTTATTTCTCAAGTGTTTAAATTTCCAGATGCAATTATGAAGAATGCATTTCACTTGATTTGAATTTAGTTGGATTCAAACATTAATCAAAGTTTGTTCAAATGGGATTTTAAGTTTCCATTTGGAAATCAAAAGTTTCTTTTCACCCTAGATTCCAACAATTATTTATTTTGTTTATTTATTTTTCACATTACAAAATTTGGAAAATTTTGGGATGTGACACTTTCTCTTCAGCTTCCTTGATTAGTTCTGCCCGAACAAATTTCTTTCTCCAAGACCACTCCATAACAATGGTGTAGTACACTTTCTTCCATAGATGAATTCAAACGGTGCCATCTCAATACTGGCTTGATAGCTTTTGTTGTAAGAGAATTATGCGTAAGGCAAACTTTCATCCCAACTAGCACCATAATCTAGGGCACATGCCCTCAACATATCCTCTAGAATCTAGTTGGTCCTTTCTGTCTGACCATCAGTCTGGGATGAAACGCAGTGCTGAATTCCAATCTCGTTCCCAATGACTCATGCAGTTGCCTCCAAAAATGGGAAGTGAATTGAGTTCCTCTATCAGACACAATACTCTTGGGTACTCCATGCAGACACACAATCCTATTCATATAAATCTTGGCTAACTTAGCACTTGTATAGGTTGTCTTCACTGGTATGAAATGTGCCACTTTAGTTAGGCGATCTACCACGACCCAAATAGAATCATATCCTGATGTAGTCCTTGGCAGTCCGGTAATGAAATCCATGCCAATCTTGTCCCACTTCCAATCAGGAATAGGTAGTGGTTGTAACAATAGTGTTGGTTTCTGATGTTCCGCTTTCACTCTACTACATACATCACACAAAGCAATATGTTTGGCGATGTCCTTCTTGAGATTATTCCACCAAAATCTTTCCTTCACATCCATGTACATTTTGGTGTTGCCCGGATGAATGTAATATGGTGAGTTGTGTGCTTCTTGTAAAATCAGCTTCTGAAGCTTCGGATCTTGCGGAATGCAGATACGTTTTCCATACCATAAAGTACCCTGTTCGTCTTCATGGAATCCTTTGGCATTCCCTTTGCTAATTTTTTCCTTAATCTCTTCAATTTCCTTGTCCAACTTTTGGGCTTCCTTTATCCTGTCCAACAATGTGGGTTGAACATCCAATTACATGAGATGTCCTTCAGGCACTATATCCAATCTGAGATCTTTGAATTGGGCACACAGATCATCTGGCAATTCTCCCTTAGTAAAGCCATTCACATAAACCTTATGGCTTAATGCATCCGCTACAACATTTGCTTTACCGAGGTGGTATTGCAAACTCAAGTCATAATACTTGATGAGTTCTAACCATCTTCTTTGTCTCATGTTGATTTCCTTCTGAGTGAAGATATACTTCAAACTTTTGTGATCTGTGAACACTTCGCAATGCTTTCCTAAAAGATAATGTCTCCATGTTTTGAGTGCATGGACAACATAGGCTAACTCTAAATCATGAGTAGGATAATTCACTTCATGAGTTTTGAGTTGTCTGGAGGCATAAGCCACAACTTTCCCTTCTTGCATCAAAACTGCACCTAATCCTTGGTGAGATGCATCACCATAAACTTGGAAATCCTTCTCCAAATCTGGCAGACATAAGGCTGCTGCTGTCACTAGTCTCTTCTTAAACTCTTGGAAACTGAGTTCACATCCTTCAGTCCAATCAAAATTTCTTGTCTTTCTTAAGTAACTCCGTCATTGGCTTATCTACCTTTGAGAAATTCTCAATGAATCTTCTATAGTATCCTGCCAAGCCAAGGAAACTACAAACTTCTTTCACTGACTTAGGAGATTCCCATTCAGTTACAGATGACACTTTTGCGGGATCAACTGCTACACCATCTCCTGACACAATATGTCCAAGAAATCCGACTTCATTCAGCCAGAATTCACACTTGCTGAATTTTTGCATATAGCTTATGCTCCCTAAGATTCTCAAGTATCAATCACAAATGTTCTTCATGCTCTTCATTACTCTTGGAATAGACCAAAATGTCATCGATGAAAATGACAACAAATTTGTCAAGAAATTCCATGAACACCTTGTTAATCATATTCATGAAATAGGTTGGTGCATTGGTCAAACCAAATGGCATTACGGTGTACTCATACAATCCATACCTAGTGGTGAAAGCAGTCTTAGGTATGTCTTGTTCCCTTATCTTTAGCTGAAAGTAGCCTGATCGAAGATCAATCTTTGAGAACACACAGGCTCCTTCTAACTGATCAAAGAAATCATTGATTCTTGGCAAAGGGTATTTGTTCTTGATAGTTACTTCATTGAGTGAACGGTAATCTGTGCATAACCTTTGACTTCTATCTTTCTTTTCAACAAACAAAAATGGTGCACCCCAAGATGAAGAACTTGGTTGAATAAATCCTTTCTGCAACTGTTCCCCAAGTTGTTTCTTGAGTTCTTTCAACTCATCAACTGACATCTTGTAGGGTCTCTTTGCTATTGGTCCTAATCCTGGCAGCAAGTCAATCAGAAACTCAACATCCCTATCTGGTGGCATTCCCGGCAATTCCTCCAGAAACACATCCGGATATTCTCTCACAATTAGCACACTGTCTATGCTACCCCCCTTAAGAGAATTTATCTTACTCCCTTTTGATTCAAAGTTAGACTTGAATCTAATCCTTTTATTATCCAGGGTTGTGAGTGTGACAGTACGATTGGCACAATCTAGTACTCCTTCATACTTGGTCATCCAATCCATTCCCAAAATAACATCCAATCCTTGGGAATCTAGGATTATCAGGCTGACCGGAAACTTATGCTTTCCAAATTCTATTACTAGATCACGACATCCAAGACTTACTATCATATCTCCACCGGGAGAACTTACTTTTATAGGACACCCAATATTTTCAGTTGGAAATCCATTTTTATCAACAAATGCTCTTGATATGAATGAATGCGATGCGCCAGTATCGAAAAGAACAAGTGCTGGAATAGAATTGAGTTTGAACTTACCAGCCACAACATCAGATTCCTCATATATTTCTTCCACATTGATGTGGTTCACTTGTACCTTTTGGAAGGGATTGGGCTTGTTGGCACCTTCAACTTTCTTTTCTAGACACTCATTAGCATAGTGTCCCATCTTCTTACACTTGAAGCATTCAACCTGACTGAGATCTTTCTTTAAGGGCTGACTTCCACTTCCACTTCCACCTCCACTGTGGTGGCTCTTGTGCCCACTCTTGTGGTTCTTGTACTTGTCATTATCATGACTACGATGATGCTTGTTGTCATGATGAAGGTTGTGGTTGTGGTTGTTGTTGTACTTTCCATGTTTGTGGGATCCAGAACTCTCACTATCATCATGATGGGAACGCTTGTGAGATGATCCCGAGTTGTGCTTGTCAAAGCTATGCTTCCTCTTTCTGCTCTCAACCTGTTTCATCCTGTTTTCCAAGATGGTAGCCTTGTCACAAAGTGATTGATAGGTTGGAACACAGGCAATAGACAACTGCAGGTTCAACTCATCATTAAGTCCTTCGAGGAATTTCTCCTTCCTCTTTGCATCTATATCAACTTCATCAGGTGCATAGCACGGCAGATTGTTGAATTCCTCAATATACTCAGCCACACTGCGGCGACGCTGCTTCAGATTGTGGAACTCCTTCTTCTTAAATTCATCACTCTGGATGAGATGTGACCTGTACGAAATCCATCCTCAAAGATAGCCCATGTCACATCCTCAAGAGGAGTGGTGATCTGGAAGTTATCCCACCATGTTGCTGCTGGCCCTTCAAGCATATGTGCTGCGAACCTGACCTTCTCCTCGTTGGTGCAGCCAACAGTCACTAAGTCCTTGTTCACTAAACGTAACCCATCATTGGCTATCACTGGCTCAGTTGTCCCCGAAAACTTTGCAGGCCTTAGTCTCAGAAATATGGTGAGCATGTCAAATCCTGGAGGATTATTCTAATTGTTGTTATTGTTGTTGTTGTTGTTGTTGTTGTTATTGTTGTTGTTGTTGTTATTCTGGTTCTGGTTCTTCATGAACCGTGTCATCATCTGCATCAGTTGAGCTTGTGCTGTCATCAACTACTGCATCTCGGGAGTGACATTGTTGTTGTTGTTGTTGTTGTTGTTGTTGTTGTTTTGGTTGGGGTTGGCACATCGGGGAGGCATCTGTGGTTTTAATAAGGATAAGAATGAGGTACCCATAGATGCTTAACATGCACAATACATCACATAGAAACAATCACAATAACCAAGCTCAAAATAACATAAGGTTTGAACGACATAACAAGTTTTGAAAAATGCAAACATGCCATAGCAAGCCATCCACATGTTGGATGGTCATTGCAAAGTATGGTAGATGAAAGATAGTCGAGTAGTTAACACTACTCCTCCGCATCAACCTCCACATCAACAAGGGTAAGACCTGCATTCTCCATGGCGGTCTTGTACTCATCAACACTAGTGGTCAAGGCCCCAATCTTGTCCCTAAGATCCCTCTTCTATGAGCGAAGCCTCTCGATCACTCCTTGCTGGTGCTCAAGATCGAAGTCCTTGGCCTCTAACTCTTCGTTCATCTCCCTAATCTTGTTGTTCTTGTCTTGGACTCTTTTCTCCTGGCTCTTGAATTTCTTGTCCTGGTTCTCAAATTTGGCCTCCATCTATTTGACGATCTCGTCTTGCTCCGCGAAGAGCTTGTCCTTCTCCCGTAGCTGAACCTGGAGCTCGTCATTTCTAAGCATGACGTTGGTCCTATCCATATCAAGGTGTCTAATAAGACCCTCTAGGTCCTTAAGGTACAGACGAATCGGCTCCATCGTCTCTCTAGTAGTATCATCGTACTCTATAGCCTCACCCTCCTCGTTGCGTCTCCCGAAGGGGTGAAAGTAGAGACCTCTAAGCTCGGTGGAGTGCCTCCCTACCAGACGTCCAAGTAACTCCTGCATGACTACATCTAAGCCTCTCTCCTTGTCATCATGCATTAGCTTGAAAGTGATAGCATCCATGGATGGCTCTGCCTGGCGTGCTGGCTATGTGACTCTGAAGCCCCATAGGTCCTTCCTCGCAAACTTGGTGAGCTGAAGTGTCGTGATGCTAGGAAGTGGAAGGTTGAGCACACTAGTGAGCTCAATGAGACGAGTACCAAAACGAGTTCCCTTGAACTCCTCGGCCGTGCTGATAACAACGTTAGGCATCTATTTTTATAAGATAAAGTTAGAACCAACACAAGTAGAGAAAATTTACAAGACAAAATATCACAAGCACATATTTTTGCAACAAAAAAACAAGTCATGGCATACACAAATCCATTACAAACACCAAAGGTTCAACATAACTTAGACAAACTTTTTGGAAGTAAAAACGATAAGTGTGGTGGTCCAACTAACGAAGTACATTACAATTCTCACTCACTAGTCAAAATAGCTATCAGGGCATCCTTAGTGGCTATCTGTCTATCTTGTTCACAAGACTCCCATATTAAGACTATGATGTCTCCCCTTAGTTGTTGGTTGGTAGTTTCTAATTCTTGGGTATGCTTATTTTATTCTCTAAGGTCATTTTGGGTGTTGAGCATTCTGCACTTGAGTCTATCACCAAGCCCTTTGATGGCATTCCAAGCTGCATTTCTTGCAGAGTCAAAGAATGTTGTGTGCATTTCAGAGTTGGTGACCATGCAGAATCTCGACTCCTTGTGGTTGTCTTCCTTGTTTTTGTACAAGTGAAGTTGCACCCACCAATACTCTTCTCCTTCATCCATCACAGGGAATCCCTTGTACACAGCTACACCATGTATCCCCATGGTAACCATAAGGTTCTTGAGTGCCTTGGGAAATTCAGTCTCACACTCCAAAGTCATGGTCATGAGTGGTCCCTTCCCGACAGCTTCGTTGATGGACTTCATCTACAAATAGAGATGAGAAAGAAGATTAGAAAAGTTTATGATAAGAAAAAGACAAGTGTGGAATTTTTTCAAAGTGCTGAATCTTTTTCCTTAGTGGTTTCTTAGTCTAATCCAATCCTAGGGTCATAATCCTATAGGCAACACAGTGCTCTGATACCATCTGTAATACCCCACCTTTATAAAGGTAAAGGTCCCTGTGATTGCAATGCTAGTCCCTGGATCAAATGCTATCATCCACAGTTTAAGATGAAGTACACAGAAACAAAGGTCATTATTACATCGTCATTCTAGAGATAACATAGTCTTTTACAACTCCATAGCCATAGGCTAGTACAAGAGTTTAACTTAACAACATAAATAAAAGTCTTCATCTTCATGTGCCACAGGCAAACATGTTGGGTGTAGACTCACAACCCTAATCCTCATCGGAGTAACTTGCAACATCACAAGTTACAGCCACAGTGGGTCAATACGTTGGAATAGTATTGTCAAGTGATACCTTAGTAGAATAATAGTTTCTAGCTTCTACATGAATTTGGCTAAGTGTAGCTTAGGCTTGCTTTGCTCAAAATAGGTTTTACCTATCAGTTGAAAACACTAAGTTTTTGTTTGGCAAAAACTCCCAAGGAACCACCAATAGACATTGGTGAACCTTTACCCTTGTTCAACCACAAGTTTTTAACTTAGAAATTGGGATGAGGAGATTCTTGATAGCTTCCATGTCTTGATGCTCAAATTGTCCATTGCTGGGGACACGGCTAAGTACTTAGATTCTTCCTTCTCGAGAAGTGGTGCACTTTCCCCACAAGACTCGACATGCATCGAGACAAGACCTTTCAGAAGCCTTCCCTTATACCAAAATGGACGCGCTCCAAACCTATCACCCCCTACCACCAACTATCCATTTGGCTAAGTTATTGCAACCTATATGATCCAGGCAGAGCCCATATTGCCATGTGGCTACACTAGAAGCTTCGTAACATATGGCATCCCAAATCCCTTTGTTCCTGGGTGGCTTTCCACAAGTGTGATACACAAGGTAGACCATAGATATGGGCCTTGTGCAACCACTCAACATAACCTAAACATACCATTCCACTTAGGTGATTCATTCACTTAGTTGTTTTTATTAAGCAAAAACACAACTCCAAAGACTTAGCAATATTTTCCATAGCATGTATATAATCCACCCTTGGTTGCTACTAGCTAGGCTAAGCATGGCAATATAGCAAGTATCTTAACTTAGAGAAAATTCTAACCAGTCTACAACTACTAGGATTTCCCAAGCATAGCATATAGATACTTAGCAAAAACATCATGCAAGCCCTATACAAAATATCACTAATGCATAGTCAAAATATTGGGATAAAAATATGAAGCACCACTTGCCTTGGTAGTTAGGAGAGTAGCAAGAATCCTCACAATCACAATCACCACTAGCACCAAAATCTACACAAAAAATGATAGCACCAAATTCATATTTCAAATATTCAAGCAAAAATATATGAATGCATGCAAATGCCAGAGCGTTAGCGAGAGGAGGGTTGCGGGAGTCGGTGAGAAACAGAGAGGAGAGGGGAACCCGGGTGGGTTGGTGTTTGGGCCTTTTCTGCTATTGGGCTAGAATGGTGGTGCTCGCCCTTTTCCATTTCTTTTCTTCTTTTCTATTTCTTATTTGATTTTCTGAAACCATTTTCAAATGTTATTCCAATGATTCTGAATTCAAATCTCCTCTGGATTTTTGTAAAGTGATCCAAGAACATATTTGTGTATGAAACATTGCTGTTTGTTTACAAATACTTTGTCCCATTGAAAATAAAATAAATCCATGCTTTATTTGAATATAACTATTGGGCATATGAAGGGTTTTAGGTTTTGAATTTTCTTCTTTGAAAATTTGTGTGAGCTTGTGTTCACCTTTGATAACCCTCTTGATCAAAACAAGGCATAGTTTGGAAAGTAAAATAAAACCATTGCCTCTTTAGCTTAAATACATTAGGCATATAATGGTTTCTGATTTTGAAATTTTGTTTGAAATAACTCAAATACTAATGAATGCAAGAATGATATTCAAACTTTATAAACCATGATTTTTGGGATGTTAAAGTCAAACAAGGTCTCATTACAAATCTCAAACATTCCATATTCCTATGGTGTTTCAGGAGATGAAAATCTAGGTGTTTTGCTAAACTTGCAACTCAAACAAATCCCTTTATGATCAAATCATACATTATTTATTTTCTTGTTACAATGATTTTCCACTTCATCTTGAAAGTCTCTGAACGTTTTCAAATATTTCATACTTCTTCCTCATTAAGTGAATATTCACTCAAAATTCTGGAGAAAGCATATGAAGTTGAAATCCATCGCTTACGACTACACGTAATGGACTACATACATTGATACGTATAAATTCCAATAATTTAGTCAATCGTTCTTCTTTGGCCTTTGAATGAAGTTTTAATTATCCCGAGGAAAGTCTCACAAGAGTCATTTGATCAAATCAAATACTCCAAAAATCCATTAACATGGAGTTTCTTCCTGTTTTTCTTTCCAATATAATTTAAACAATGATGTCACTTTGTAAGTGATCTTTCAATCATATGTTTTGCGACATTTTAGCATTAATTTTTACGGATGTGATTTCTCCAACTAGATTTGTAAATCATCCATCTTATATGCAATACGGTAATTATTTGAACAATCTTTGTTCTCATAATACCTGATTTAAATAGCAATTATGAAAACAAATCTTAAAGGCAAGATTTGATGTCAACGAGAAACACAAACAACCGTTTGTTTGTTTTCAATGAACATTGTCATGGTGGTGTCACGGTAGATGCCATGGGTAGGCTTAAGTTGGGGGCCGAATGGACGCTTGTGGTAACCGGGGAGGGAGTGCACGGTCTAGCCGCGCACAAAGAACAAGATGAACTCTCCACACTTAGGATTTTTATTGATCCAAGAAGTTTACAAGTGCTCCTAGTGCTGTTTGAGCATAGCCTCTAGGCACTAGTTTCCTACTTGGTCCAACCTCCTTAAACCCTAGCTATGCCCCTCCTTATATAGGTGATGGCCAGCTAGGTTACATCCCTTTAGGTCCTAGGGTTACTGTTTGGATCTTGGTCCTTACTATGCGGGCCGGGTCATAGGCTTGCCCTGAGCCCTTGACCGAGTCCACAAAGCCATACAGCTAACGGTCTTCTCGTACGTAGCCTCTAGCCCTTTTGGCGTCATACAATGACGTTGTACGTCAGCCCTTGCTTTGGGCGTCACCCGACTCCTTTTCTGTCACCCGACGTCGCCCTTCTCTTTTGACCATGCTTTACCATGGTCCCTTCTGGATCTCACTCCGAAAGCCGCCACGCGTCCTTTCTGACCCGGCCTTCCCTCATGAGACCCGTCTCGTTGTCTCTTGCAAGGTAAACAAGTTTGTCCTACGTGGGTCGACATAGTTTCTATGTCGGCCATGCCTAAGCTTCGTACCCAGCCGTTGATACTCGGCCAGAGGCTTCTTTGACTCGGCATACGCCAAGACGGGCAATGTTTTACCCCTTATGACTCTACCGGGGGTTATCCCCCCGACATTAGTCCCCGACGCTGGTGAGGCCTAGCAGTTTTTGCTGTTAGGCATGTCCAGGTTCCTTTAATGTACTTGGAACTTCTCTTTCTCTCAGTATTTACTGCTTAGGGCACACTGTTTGGCGTAACCTCGATCTTTGCCGAGTCTATCTAGACCCTTTCGAGTCTCATCTTTGACTTTCTAGGTCATTTTTGCCTTGTGCCGAGTCACTTTCGACGCCGTCGAGTCATTCTAGGCTTTCCCTAGTCACTGACAGGCTGTAATCATGATTGCTTGCCTCAAATTTCGTATCAAATCCTGACTGCACAGTGACGGTGGCGCAGTGCGCCTCGTGTCCTGCGCAACGTGACGTGGCTCTGGATTTTTCGTGTATCGCCTACACGTGGCGCTCGCTGATGCGCTTACTCAGCTAAAGACACGACAACATAGTGGCCACACGGCACAAATGGATCCAACACCAGTGTTTTTACTCTCCTTAAGTAGGGGTGCATGGAACTTATCTGCCTTTGCCTATTCAGTTTCCCCCTTGCCTTCTTCTTCTTCCTTGCGCCTCCCAATCCTAAACCGCCCCTTGCTGTTCTTTTTTCCTACGGCCCTGCTCCAGCGATTCTTTTCTTTTCCCTTCGATTCTCTGACGGGTCCTTGCATTTCCAGGCCTCTTCCAACGACGGAAGAGCCCGAATCGCTTGATATCATGGACGCACGTGACGGAGGTGAGGAGGTGGAGGAGCACGAGACCACTGACAAACGCGACGGTTGGGAGGGCTCCGAAGTCACGGTGGAGGAGCTCGAGTGGTTGCACTCCACCAGGCGCATTCTGCTCGAGGTTGATTGTTGCCTCCCCCTAGGTGAGATTGTTCCCAAGCCCGAGCCCAATTAGAGGGTGGTTTTTCTTTTGCACTTTGAGCGTGGCTTTGCTCTCCCAGTTAGTAACTTCTTCATGTATTTTCTTTCCACCTTCCAACTGCAAACCCATCATCTTCCTGCCAATGCCATTGGCTCTCTCTCTTGTTTCATCTCTACATGCGAAGGCTATCTTGGTATCTGGCCCACTGTTCTTCTTTGGTCCAAGTATTTTAATTTCTGGATCCAGGTTGTGCCTGATCCCGGCGTTCCTCGCGCTGAGAAGAGGCCCAACAGGTGTGGTGCTGCTAGCATCACGCCTAGGAGGGATTCTGTCTTTCCCCGGGTCACTGGCATTGACTCGTGCAAGAAATGGCATAGAAATTTTTTCTATATCAAGAATAGCGGGTCCAACGACTACATCCGACTTCCCCCCTTCAAAGACGAGGTTCCCAGCAAAGAGCTATGTAAGATTAACCCGCGTGACAAGAATCCGGTCTTGAACGAGGCTCATGGGATCATCGAGAGGGTACTTGATTCAGCGGAGAACTTCCACTTAACCGAGGAAGTCCTCATGTGTGCCTTCATTACACGCTGAGTCAGCCCCATCCAGGCCAGAAGCCACAAGATGTGCTTCATGAGCGGCCCGCGAGATCCTACCCGGCATTCCACTCTGGAGCTCACCAATGATTCAGTGGCCCGCCGAGTCAGCTCGATCTTCAAGCTAAACTTAGCGGAAAACTGGGCCTGGAGTTGCCCCCCTTTCAACCAAGATAGGCATGTCCCATGGATAAGCGTCCGATTCGTTGAATCGCTGCCGACATAGCTTTACTTGCGTTTACTCGCTGTTCTGTTTCTTTACTAATTTCATTATGTTTGTCTTTCGCAGAATCTCGTTCACTAGGTTGATGACAACACCATTCCTCCTAGCGCTTATTTCGATGATCATTCTGATGTTGAGGAGGTCAAGTATAACTTTGAGTGCTTCATGCCAATCCCGCACTCTGCTGCTGCTTCTGCTTTGGGTAAGACCTTTACTTGAAATCCTTTGCGAGATTGGTCTAACGATGACGATGTGGACTGTGAAGTTTTGGAGGTACTCATCCTTTGACCTAATTTTCTGTGTTATCCCATTCAGCTTGTCATTTACTCATGCAGCTGGCCAGGTACACGAGGATCCTCCTCTCGCCGTAGACGGTTATGGCAAGCTCCCTGCTACCAATCTGAATAAGCGGCACGAGTCCTCCTCCAGCACTCAACCGTCGAATAAGCGCCGAGTCGATCCTGCCGCTCCTCCTGCAGCCACGTCCTCGTAGTCTCGCAAGACCAACACTCACCGAGTCGTTCATCGAGCTCCTCACGATCCGAACATCTCCGGGCAACTTTTGCTGCCCGTTACCTTTCATTTTCTTCTTCTATTCTTTTTTTGTTCTCTTATAGACTTCTATTTTTATATTAAACGCTGCTATGGCTGCCAATCAAGCTGCTCCCAGCATGGTTTCTTCCTAGTCGAGGCCTGTTTCTCCTCCTGGTCCTGATCCTGTCGTGCAGAGCCCTGTTCGGGTCACTGCCCCCTCCACTGAGGCTCAAGAGTCTCACTGTGAGGCTAAGCCAGCAGCGAGTCTGACAGAGGAGATCTAGCCTCCCTCTCCATTTGATCTTTCCGACCAGAACCTTGGACTTGGCGCCAGCAGCGCCGGCGCCGAGTCTGCCCAGAAAACCTCTGAGACTGCTCCCCATGTTGCTCATACACCCGTTGATCAAGTTCTTGCTCCCCCGCCTGTTGTTGAGCCTGCTCAGTCAGCTCCGTTATCCTCCTCAACCAAGTCCAGACTTGCTCCTTCTGCCTCTTCGGCTGAAGACAAGACCCGGCCTGCTGCTCAAGGCCAAACTCGCGCTGCGCCCAGCAAGCCATCATCTTCCAGGCAGATGACCTTGGTTCACGCCCCAGGTTCCGCTTCGCTGATTCGGCCCACACCACCAACAATGACACCTGATCCCGTGGGTCAGTTGGGCGAATCTGCCGTTGCCGGGTCTGGCAACGTTTCCAAGGTTGGTTCCTTGCATACCAGTACTACCACTACCCATGCCAGGGTGGGGACTATCCTGAAGAAAGGGCAAGTCCTTACTCGGACACTCAGCAGGCAAGGCCTTGGCTCTGCAGAGCGCTACATGATAGCCTGGAATGCGGCCGGCGAGCAAGAAGCAAGCTCCAATTTTGTCCAGAAGCTAAAACTGGGCCCCAAGGCTGTCTTCGAGATGACCCAACAGGCCATCGCATTGATGGCCAAAGTAGATCAAGTGAATGAGGTATGTAGTTTCCTTACTCTTTTGCATACTGAGTACTTTTATATCATACATGTTCCCTAGTCCCCGAGGTTACTGCCGAGTAAGGCACTTATTCAGCTATACGCTTAACCATTTGATACATTTTCTGATTAGATATTTTTTGTGTAGCTCATGCATAACGAGCGTACCAAGGTGCATCAGGCTCTTATCTAGGAGTATCGAAAGCTTGAGCTCGCTCACCAAGATCTGAAAGCTGAGGCTCAGGGCCAAGGCATTTTTCCTGCTCGGCTTGCTTTTACTTGATAGATCTATTTTTGTTTCATCCTCTTGAATTCTCCTCATTGTCTTTCCACAGCTTCTACCCAATCCACCATAGATGCGCTGCATAAAAAGGTCAGCGACGCTGAAAGTAATTCCCTTTTCCTTAGAAATCTTATGTTTACTCAGCATTTACTCATTTTCCATTTTTATCTAGGCAAATCCGAGATGGCTTGCTGTTACTGATGAGTCACATGTTCTGAATAAGCAGATCAACACCGAGTTGAGATCCAGAAGGAGTGGGACAAGGTGACCCGGCTGAAGTAGAAGATGGCGGATATGGAGCAGAAGCACTAGTCCGAGTTGAAGGGCATACATGAAGAACTTGCCGAGAAAGATGGCCAGCATTCTGCTAGTGCTGAAAAGACTAACAAACTGCTCAAGGAGTCTGACTTAGTAGATCAGTCGGCTCATCAAGATCTGGAATCTGTTCAAGCCAAGGCTAAGATTTGGCAGAGCAAACTATGACACCCCGGATTTACGGTCCGAGAATACCCGTTATGCATGCAATTCACGTTCCCATGATCAATGAGCCGTGAGCATAACCGACTAGTATCATTAAAACATCCATATAGTAATGAGTACAAAACTTACAGAATGGCCATTATGGCAATTACAACACAAGTAGCGGAAGTCTTCAAGCGCAGAGCCCATATCATGCCTTAACCTACATGCAACTAACTGGGAAGGCGGCCTAGCTCGCATAGAAGTTAGCACCTTCATCACTTCTTAACATCTGCAATCTGGCCAAGTAAATAGCCAGGGACAATGTCGGTGAGTACTTTGAATGTACTCGCAAAACCACTGAGACAAGGTAATAAGATAATGCATATTTGTCTGTGGCGAGATAGCTCTACACTATAGTTGTTTTCAGAGGAAAATCTACAATGGCATCTCTATATCTTTGTTGAAAAAGAGTTTTTGGAAAATATGCCTCCTTTTTGAAAATCCGGACATCTCCACCTCCTTGTTAAAAACTTTGAAAACAGTTTTTATAGTAAAACCCTTTTTAAACATCTTCAACCATCACTGGTCAAACCCAAAATCATTCTTATCCTTCCTCGTGACCAACTCACATTCTTTTTATTCATCTCAACATATCCGAAGGGTCCTCCTAGCACTTGCCATTCCAACCGTCCTTGACTATGGACACGGCTATTCGAATAGATTAGACTCTGCAAAGTTTGCACACTTTACCCACAAGAATCAATACATCCACCGGGATTACAACCACAACCCGCTACACACGGTAGACGGGGGTTCGGATAATCAAACCTAGCTTTTCATTTGTCCATCCCTAGAAAAGGCGGCTTCTCCTTTTGGGTTTGTTCTTCCCAGCAAGAATATGCGGCACTATGGCCTTAGTCCTCCCTGCAGCACTTCCGTATACCCAAACCCTCGGTTTGGCAATATACAATTGTTGACTCCACTTCCTTCCCTACTCCTAAAACATACCGTCCGCGGGAGACCCAATTGTTGCACCCACCCTTCCGCCGTAGCGGGCAATGGAGGCCCCCAGATCTGCATATCTAGAGTAGATTCCACTCGGGCTTCCAGGGATTGCTCCCGTTAAGCAAGTACAAGTATCCCAGACTAAGGACAACAACTACGAGCTAATCCCCAGTGACTGGGGTAATGTGGTTGCACGGATAAATTGTTCCGAACATTGGCATAGAACATCCCTTCTCTTTCTCTTACTTAACTTTCTCTTCATCATTCTCATATCTTCTTTGGTAAAACTTCCACTCGGAAACGATGCCTCTTTCCAAGGGTTTTATTTTGAAAATTTTGTAGTAGGGTAGAACCCAAAATAGTTTTATCATTGAAAATCCATGGGTTCCAAGAGGGAAGATGCTAACATCTTAGCCTCGATCTAAAGGGGTAAAAATAGGTGTCAATAGGGTAGGTGTCCTATGGGACACTCATCCATAACCTAGAGGAGACAAGTTACTCATGCACTTTTATTTGAAACAAACCATGCATTTAATCACGAGATTCGTAAATGAGATATAAAACAATTTAAACAAAGGAGTAGGTTAACATAGGAGTTCAAGAATGGTGGTTTTCCTATGACCAGCGAGATTTCCCGTGACTTCTTTAGAATACCAGAATGCCAATAATAATAAGAAGAATAACCCGATCCTTCCTTCTTCTCGGCGTCTCGCAAACAAAACTATCGCCGTTATCGAGTACACATGCAAACAAACAACACCACATTCAGTACTATACATACAAACATCAAACCATACAGCAAGCAAGGATAAAAACATGACATACATCAGTAGGATGTTTGAGGTTTGATTGGATTGGATTGGAAGAAGATTTGGAGGCATTAGGGAAAGGATCCCTTTGGATTTATAGTCTTGGAATTACCTAAGAGAGAGGTTTTTGACCAAGGTCTTGATCTATATGATACCATTGTATAAAAATGATACCATCAAATAGGTATTGATAAAATTAATCCAACAAAGGTGGTTTCACTATTTTATCAATTTCCTAGGATTTATAATGGATTTTACAGTTGAAAGGGCATGTATGCCCCCATGTGTGGTTTTGGTAATTAATGACAATCTCTATGGACTAATGTGTAAATTGAGTTTCACTTGTAGGTTTGTCCATTGGCATCGCTTGGGCCATGTGTTGGTCTCAAGGTTGGAAGATGAAGAAATGTCCAAGGGCTTTGTGCCCATTGGAATCATGAAGAAAGAAGGAGCTTGAAGGTCGATCAAGGCATGTGCAAAGAGTTGCATCAAGATGGATCAACCTCAAGTAAGGATGAAGAAGGACGAGCTCAAGATGCGCCATCTCTAGAAGATCTCATGCTTGAAGCTTGCCATCCTCGTGCTCATGGAATGATGAATACAAGTTCAAATAAGAGGTTTCCCCACGGAGTATGGGGGAGCATTTTGCAAGTCTTCACCAAGCAAGAGCGAGCAAGAGCAAACAAGAAAGGTGTTCCCACTATAGAAGAACAAGACGGTCTACATCAAGTTCAAGTGGGGCGTTCAAGGCAAAGGTATGTTGATAGGGCTTCTCATTTGCCGGTCTTGTGTTGTTAGTTGGGAGACCGGGTTTAGGATAGATAGCCGTACTATCAAGAGGGGCTCTCAAGCGGGTGTCTCGTTTGCATCGTTCGGAGAGAGCTCAAACCTTTGCATTCATATCATCATCTTTCTTGGTTATTATTTGGTTCTTGTCCATGAGAGGATCTAGAGCTTGTGGTCACCATCTTAACAAGCTCTAGCTCATCATCTAAGGATTTCACTTGCATATCTTATTGCGGTTTTTGATCTTGCGAGTTTTCCGGCTCCACACCTTGGGGGATAGATCACATATATATTCATGATATTTTCTCCCAAGGTGATACCCAATATTTTTTGTTGGATTCTATTCGTCGTTATCTTTCCAACAAAATTGGTTTCATCCCGTTTGGAGTTCAGATGCAAAAGTTATTGCGTTTCTGGTTTTCTGGTTTCTGGAATTTCCCTGACCGGAAGTTCCGGCTTCCCACCGGAAGTTCCGCCAGGGCGTCTTTGCCACCGAAAGTTCCGGTAGAAGTTCCGGGTCTTCTTCCGCTCATGCTCAGTAACCTTCTGTTTTGAAGCGTTCTATTTGCCGGAACTTGCATCGGAAGTTCACCGGAACTTCCGCTCTGTTTTGACCGGAACTTCCGGTTGCGCTTCTGGAGCGGGCGTCAACGGTCTGATGACCGTTGGAGCCAGGCTGGGAGGAACTTCCGCCCAGAGCCGGAAGTTCCGGCCATGATTCGTTTTTTTTCAGTTTCTCGCTCCGCAGTTTTCGATGATGGCTGGGTGCCACCGGAACTTCCGGCCTCCCACCGGAAGTTCCGGCCAGGTGTCGCGAATGCCCATAATGGGAAGATCTGGGAGCCCTTTAAAAGGGGCTCCTCTTCCCCTTCGTGGGTACTAGCTTTTCTTCTTGGTTCTTGGCTTTCTCTCTCTCCTCCATTGTCAACCTTGAAGAAGCTTTCCCTCTCCCTTTCCCCTCCTATGACTCTTGCATCTTTTTGAGGGATTTGAGAGAGGAGATCTAGATCTACAATCCCCCAAGTCAAATCCCTTCTTTGTGAAGGAATCATTGGGATCTAGATCTTGGAGAGTTTTGTGTTCTTCCTCCCTTATTCCCCCAATAGCTTTTGTAGCTTTGTTGGAATTTGGGAGAGAAGGACTTGCCCTTGCATTTGGTGCATAGGTTTGAGTTCTACTCTTGTGTTCTTGCTCCCTTATTCCCCCGATAGCTTTTGTAGCTTTGTTGGAATTTGGGGGAGAAGGACTTGCCTTTGCATTTGGTGCATAGGTTTGAGTTCTCCTCGGAGATTCGGCGAGTTCAAGCTTGTGATCTTGTTTCTC
This sequence comes from Avena sativa, assembly GCA_916181665.1. Lineage (NCBI taxonomy): Eukaryota > Viridiplantae > Streptophyta > Magnoliopsida > Poales > Poaceae > Avena > Avena sativa. The sequence goes on along the minus strand of OV702295.1, from coordinate 310,219,615 downwards.
TTGGGTTCCTTGGAACCCTAGACGGTTGTGTGGTTGGATTGTTGACCTTTTGTGGTCTTGTTGACCTTTTGTGGTCTTGTAGCCTTTTTTAGCGTTGTTGGCCTTTTGTGGCATTGTTGGCCTTTTGTGGCTTTGTTGTTGGGAGCCTCCAATTGAGTTGTGGAGTTAGCCCCAATCTTGTACGGGTTCGGTGACCGCCCTCAAGCGTCCCATAGTGGATCAAGTGCCCGCCTTTTGTGGTGCGCACTTGGGAGAATAGGGTGAGCCTTTTGTGGCGTCGGTGAGTTGCGTGCTTCCGCATCCAGGGTGAGGCCTTGTGTGGCGTTGGGTGTGCATCAAGCCACCACACCTCGAGGTGAGCCATTTGTGGCGTTCAGAGAGCATTGCGCCATCGCACCTCTCCAACGGAGACGTAGCTTCTTTGGAAGTGAACTTCGGGAAACAAATCATCGTCTCCGCGTCCATCGGTTATCTCTTAACCGAACCCTTTACTTATGCACTTTACATTGTGATAGCCATCGTGCTTGAAGTATTTATACCTTGCTATCACCTTGTTGCTTGTATTGCTTAGCATAGGTTGTTGGTGCACCTAGGTGAACTTAGTGGCTAGGTTTTGTGCTCAATAAATTAAACGTTAGTTTTATTCCGCATTTACTTGAGCCTAAACCGTAATAATTTTAAAAGCCTATTCACCCCCCCCCTCTAGGCGACTTCCTTTGTACTTTCAATTGGTATCAGAGCAAGGTCTCTCGCTTTTAGGCTTCACCGCCTCGAGAGTAAAGATGTCTCCTAGGGGTTTAGTGCACTCTCACACATTTACTTTTGATGGCACACATTATGATGTTTGGCGTACTCGCATGCTTAGTCATTTCCGGGCCATTGACCCAAACATTGAGCACATTCTAGATATGGGCTTGTCTCCTCCTAAGGATCCCCAAAATCTATCTTTGGAGGAGAAGACAAACTCTTATCTCGAAGCTCAAGCATCTAATGTGCTTGTTAATGTTGTGAGCTTTGTAGTTCTTTCCTCAATCATGCCTTTCCGGAATGCTCATGATATATGGACCAAGCTTCAAGCAAAATATGATGTGTCCAAGCTTAATGAGGATGATTGTGTTCCATCCACCTCCGGCCGCGATGAGTTCTCATCTTCTTCCACTAGACCAGCATGTGAGTTGTCAAAAGGTAATGATATGGTGAGTGGTGATAGAACTTGCAATGTAGATAGTGAGATTTCCATTCATGATTCTTTGTCTCTATCTCATTGCAATGTTGTATCTTTGGGCATGAACACTTGTAGGACCATATGTGATTTACATCCTAGTGTTGATTGCCCTTGCATATCTTGTAGAAATGAATTGGATATATCTCATGATGATATGCTTGCTTTGCCTTGTTGCTATGATAAATGTGCTTCCATTTCCTCTAGTTCTTGTGTTGCTAACCATGTAGAGGAAAGTGAAGAATGTGTGGGCCAAGGCAACGTTGTCATTAGAGCTTCATGTGTTCCCTCATCATCATCCTCTTCCAATGTTCACTTGTGCCTCATGGCTAAGGGTTCAAAGGTAACCTCTCCTTTGGACTCCAATATATCTCATGATGATGTGAATGTTGATCATATAGAAGTAGATGATGATGTTGCTTCCTTAAAAGAGAAGGGGGGGCTAGTCCTTCGTGCTCTTCATCCTAATAAAAATGCTTGCTCTACTTTCATTGAAATCTTGACTTGTGCTATTGAAAGTAGGAAACTAATATATGAGCATGAGGAGAAAATAGATAAAATAAGTAGTCTTGAGCGTGAGTATGCTAATGAAATTGCCAACCTAAATGAAGCTCTTGAAGAGGAACAAACCACTAAGGATTCTCTTGAGGAGGCCTTTGCTCTAGAGCTATCTAGAGTAAAGAAATCTCATGATAGAGAGTTTGAGGTGGCAAGTGCTCTTCAAATTAAAAATGATGAACTTGAAGTTGCCTATGCTAAACTCCTTGAGGATTTTGAGCACCTCAACAATGGCTCTAGGGTCATCAAGGGTGAGCTCATCAAACTCACCGAGTCACATGAGCAACTTAAAGCTTCATATTCTAAAGAGCTTTCCAAGTTGCACTCACCTCTTGCTTTTATTGATGATGCGTGTGCTACTAACTCTATTTCTTGTGAAGCATCTATCTTGAAGGAGAATGTTGAGCTAAAGGCTCAACTTGCTTTGCTAACTAGCAACTATGGGAAATTAGAAGAAAGTCATGCCAAGCTCTCAAGCTCGCATGAGGATCTTCTAGTCTCCCATGGTAGGCTAAGGTTAGCTCATGAGGCCATTGTGTCAAAGGTAACATCCAGTGGGCCTCATGTGGACATTATCACTACATCTACTCCTAATGCTATATTGCCATGTGCTAGTCCTTGTAATTCATCCTCTCACAACCATGCTAAATCTTGTGATGAATTGCATCATTTGCCTTGTTGCTCTAACAATGAAGCTTCTACTTCCTCTAGTATTGTTGTTGATACTAACCATGTAGAGGAAGTCAAAGAGCTCAAGGCTCAAGTAACTTCTTTGAAGAATGACTTGAAAAGGTGTCATGAAGGGAAGACCACACTCAAGAAGATGTTGAGTGTGCGACGTCCCCCAAGTGACAAGAGTGGGCTTGGATTCAACTCCAACACCAAGAGCAAGCCCACTAACTCGTTGAAGCACGAGGGGAAAAAGAATAAGGGCCAAGGACAAGTGAAGAATCCGGCCAACATTGTGTGCTTCAAGTGCAAGGAAGAAGGGCATCATGTGAAGGATTGCCCATTGAAGAAGAAGCCTCTTAGTGGGAAGCAACGAGGGAAGCGGCCTCAAGCTCCTCCACAAGCTCAAGATGGGCCACTTCCCAAGAAGACTCAAGCTCTTCTTCATGGTGCAGCTCCTCCCAAGAAGAAAGATGGCAAGAGAAGAACTTGCTACATATGCCGTGAGAAGGGGCACCTTTCTTCCTCATGCACCATGGGTATCTCCTCATCTCATCCTATCTTGATTGATGATGCTTATTTTCTTCGTAAGGATGAGATGGGAAATGTGTTTGCCAAATTTGTTGGTGCCCAAAGTGGTGTCAAGAGAAGAACCATTTGGGTGGCCAAACCTATTGTGACTAACTTCTTAGGACCCAACTTGGTTGGGGACCAACAAGCTAAAACTTGATCAATAGGTGTTTTTGGAGGGCATTGAAGACTTGACAACCTTATGAAGATTTGAGGGATCTTCATCTATTCCTTCTTATGAAAGTCAAGTTATTTGGGTTATCATGCATCTATTCTATATCCAATGTCCCTCCTTCCGGTAACTTGTGCTTAACTCCTTTAAATTTATAGTTACTTGCTCCCTTGTGCATGTGTTGGTTTTGTACCTTGCATGTGTTTGTACATGTTATGCTTCCCACTTACCTATATTGATCTATGATGTATATTTGTGTATGTTGGTTAGCACACCATGTATTTGCGTTTTGGTTTGGAGCCTTTATTGTTTCTAGTAGGTATCTTATTTGGCTCTTATGAGGGATTAATGGACTATTCCGTTTTGGGGGAGTGTCATGCTTGGGCATTCCACAATCCTAAAATGTGTGTACATGAGGAAAACCACTTAGTAGTTTTATTACATGTTTATCTACTCTCTATGTGGTATGTCTCTCTCATGAGAATCTTATATTCCATAATGTCCATTAATACCTCTATTTTGTTTTTCTTGCCTCTTGTTGTTATTTCTTGGTTTATCACATTATGGGGGAGTCATATGCTTTGTGCATATTACAAACCTAGAAAATGTGGACATTTGAGGTAGTGCCACTTAGATTTTATATTGAGAATTATCTAGTTCCTATGTGGCACATTTGCTCATACAAGTTCCAATTTACTTAAATGTTTTTATTGCTCATCTTTTGGATCTTGTTTGTGAGAGTGATTCTTGGTATGTGTTTCCTCATATTTGGATCTACATATCCTCATGGGAATCACTTGCTTCTATTTAATCCAATCACTAGTGATTGTGTGACTATTTGGAGCAATCAAGAATCTCTTTCGAAACATCTAGCTTAATTCCTATCTTGTTATATGCTTCTTTGTGTGAATATGATCTTGGATATCCTTGCAAACTACCTCGGGAAAATTATCCCTATTACTTCTTGTCCTTGGACAATTAGTATTTAATATATGGTAGATTTTATTGATCATATTCACTTCTGCATTTTCTTATTTGTCTTTTCTTTGGTCAAGAAAATGTTTTTCTATTTGCTCCCAAGATTTCCTTGCCTCTTGTGGATCTTCTTATTTTATTTATTTCCCCTTGTGTTTTATTTAGTTTAAGTAGTAGTGATGATCTCATTTGTGGGCATTTTGCATTCAAAGTCAAAATTATATATAATGCTCTACTTATGGGGGAGCTCTCCTATATTATCTAGAATATTGTTTTATGCTTCTTGATTTGATCCTATTTGCTTGGAAGCTCGATCCTTTTTGTGTTGGTACTTTGTGTGCCATCATGAAAAGTGTGAAGAGTTTGTTTTGGTTATTATTTCCTTGCTCTCGTTGGGAGTTGGCTTTATCTCATTCCGTTTCACTTGTTTTGTTCTTTTAGGATGAGATAAATCCTTGAGCCTTGGTATTTTTCTTATCCTCTTTCTTTGGCTCTTTCGAGTTCATTTGTTGAACTTGTGCTCTTTCATGTGTTGATTTGGCTCTTCGATACAATTTGGACACCTTTTGTCGAGTCACACTTTTGTGTGTGTCTTATTGGTTTACTTGGTGTTTTTGTTCAAATTGTATCTCCTTTTGGTTCTTGAAAGCCTATGCATGCATATTTACTTCTTGTATATATTATGGCATGCTTGCTTTCTTTGATCCAATATATAGGAGAAACTCCACCAAATCCTAATGGGCTAAGATGTGCATGAAATTCAATTTCATATCAATATGCACATATTTGTGTGGGGGCTCTCCTATGTATTGAAGTTTCACTAACTACTTTGGACCCAATTTGTTTGGGGACCATAGTGTACTTAATTGTGTTTTAGGTGCATTGGAGATATATATTGGGTGCTTGTATCTTGAACAAGGAAGAAGTGGCGTCTACATGTTAGTTGTATGCAAGTTAGGATGATCAACGAATTCATATCTTATTCATCCTACCAATTATATCTCGGTAACAAGTATCTCTCTCTCTCATGCATAAATATCTTGTTCCCAACCTTGTGTAGGTTGCTTGTTGGCATGAATTTGTGTTCTTCCATATGTAGGATTTCTTGTTTTGGCTTTGAAGAGTTCTCTCTATTGCAAATGTGTGTATGTTGAGATCAGTGCATATAATGGGTACTATACTAAATCATGCTCATGATTCACTAATCCCAAATATGTCAATCTAGCAATTTTGTTGCATATCATTTCCTCAATATCTCCCATGTGCAATAGTGAGTATTTTTGCCAAGTTGATTTCTATCTTGTGATACTTGTTGCCTTTCTCCATATATTCCTTCTATCCTCTTCTTCCCTTGAGAATAGTTGTGTTGTATGGGGTATGTTGGTGTTTGAAGCTCATTGATGTACAATAAGATATATTTGAGCCCTTGGGCATGCTTTTAAGCAAAACATCTTATTGGTATATTCTATGACTTCTTTTTGGGTCTTCATGTGTTTTCTTGAGTATCTATTTTGTGTGTGCATGTTTCTTTGTGGTTATATGTCTTTGTGATATTTTCCACCTAAAAATTTATACACACAAGAGAAGATCAATATTTGGTTGTTTTTGCATTTCTTGGAAATCACCTCTTACTTCATTTTGATTCTTCGGTGGTTTACAAATTATTGTATTTTGTGTGCATTGCTAAATGGTTTTGAAGGAGTGACGATTCCATGGTTGTGCATATTGTTTCCAAATATAATTGCTATAATTTGTGCACAATCTTTGGGAGCTTCTATAATTCATTTAATGATGCACATGTTCCTTCTTTCTCGTTTCTTGTGGTTTAAATGCTTATGGGGGAGCAAGGATTCCATATTTGTGCATATTGTATTCAATACAAGTATACTAATCTTTGCACAAAGTTTGGGGAGATTCTCTATTTTTATTTAAACACTCTTTTGGTTGTTGTTTCCTTTTGACATCATTTGATGGTGTTTCATTTGTTTCATTTGGATCTTTTGATTGCTCGCTTCATTTGTTGAAGCCCTTTTTCTTTTCTTTCTTTTCTTTCTTTTCTTTTTTTCTTTCTTTGGTTCCTCAATATAGTTTTACTTCCTCCCTAGTTCTCATCATTTGCCTTGTGCGTATGCACACCTTTGGAGGAATTCTCACTATGTTGGCCGTCTAGAACTTTTCACCCATTTTGGCAATCGATGCCAAGGGGGGAGAAGTTTTGGAGGGTTTAAGGGAAGTTGGCCTTTGCTTTGAGTGTGTTCTTAAGCATTTGCCTCTCATGCTCTTGCATCTTTGTGTTTGCTTTGCATGTTGAATATATAGAGGAAACTCAACCAACGGTAACGGTTGGCAATCTATGCAATGAAACTCAAGTTCATCACACATGCATAGATTGTGGGGGAGTTTGCTCTATATATTGTGGTTGTACCAACATCACATACTTGTGTAGTATTTGATGTTGGGGCAACCGCTTTGGTCATTAATTGTCATATTTAAACCCTCGCTAAGGGATTGTCATCAATTACCAAAATGGGGGAGATTGAAAGGGCATGTATGCCCCCATGTGTGGTTTTGGTAATTAATGACAATCTCTATGGAATAATGTGTAAATTGAGTTTCACTTGTAGGTTTGTCCATTGGCATCGCTTGGGCCATGTGTTGGTCTCAAGGTTGGAAGATTAAGAAATGTCCAAGGGCTTTGTGCCCATTGGAATCATGAAGAAAGAAGGAGCTTGAAGGTCGATCAAGGCATGTGCAAAGAGTTGCATCAAGATGGATCAACCTCAAGTAAGGATGAAGAAGGACGAGCTCAAGATGCGCCATCTCTAGAAGATCTCATGCTTGAAGCTTGCCATCCTCGTGCTCATGGAATGATGAATACAAGTTCAAATAAGAGGTTTCCCCACGGAGTATGGGGGAGCATTTTGCAAGTCTTCACCAAGCAAGAGCGAGCAAGAGCAAACAAGAAAGGTGTTCCCACTATAGAAGAACAAGCCGGTCTACATCAAGTTCAAGTGGGGCGCTCAAGGCAAAGGTATGTTGATAGGGCTTCTCTTTTGCCGGTCTTGTGTTGTTAGTTGGGAGACCGGGTTTAGGATAGATAGCCGTACTATCAAGAGGGGCTCTCAAGCGGGTGTCTCGTTTGCATCGTTCGGAGAGAGCTCAAACCTTTGCATTCATGTCATCATCTTTCTTGGTTATTATTTGGTTCTTGTCCATGAGAGGATCTAGAGCTTGTGGTCACCATCTTAACAAGCTCTAGCTCATCATCTAAGGATTTCACTTGCATATCTTATTGCGGTTTTTGATCTTGCGAGTTTTCCGGCTCCACACCTTGGGGGATAGATCACATATATATTCATGATATTTTCTCCCAAGGTGATACCCAATATTTTTTGTTGGATTCTATTCGTCGTTATCTTTCCAACAAAATTGGTTTCATCCCGTTTGGAGTTCGGATGCAAAAGTTATTGCGTTTCTGGTTTTCTGGTTTCTGGAATTTCCCTGACCGGAAGTTCCGGCTTCCCACCGGAAGTTCCGCCAGGGCTTATTTGCCGCCGAAAGTTCCGGTAGAAGTTCCGGCTCTTCTTCCGCTCACGCTCAGTAACCTTCTGTTTTGAAGCGTTCTATTTGCCGGAACTTTGTCGGAACTTGCATCGAAAGTTCACCGGAACTTCCGGTCTGTTTTGACCGGAACTTCCGGTTGCGCTTCTGGAGCGGGCGTCAACGGTCTGATGACCGTTGGAGCCAGGCTGGGCGGAACTTCCGCCCAGAGCCGGAAGTTCCGGCCATGATTCTTTTTTTTTCAGTTTCTCGCTCCGCAGTTTTCGACCGATGGCTGGGTGCCACCGGAACTTCCGGCCTCCCACCGGAAGTTCCGGCCAGGTGTCGTGAATGCCCATAACAGGCAGATCTGGGAGCCCTTTAAAAGGGGCTCCTCTTCCCCTTCGTGGGTACTAGCTTTTCTTCTTGGTTCTTGGCTTTCTCTCTCTCCTCCATTGTCAACCTTGAAGAAGCTTTCCCTCTCCCTTTCCCCTCCTATGACTCTTGCATCTTTTTGAGGGATTTGAGAGAGGAGATCTAGATCTACAATCCCCCAAGTCAAATACCTTCTTTGTGAAGGAATCATTGGGATCTAGATCTTGGAGAGGTTTGTGTTCTCCTCTTGTGTTCTTCCTCCCTTATTCCCCCAATAGCTTTTGTAGCTTTGTTGGAATTTGGGAGAGAAGGACTTGCCCTTGCATTTGGTGCATAGGTTTGAGTTCTACTCTTGTGTTCTTCCTCCCTTATTCCCCCGATAGCTTTTGTAGCTTTGTTGGAATTTGGGGGAGAAGGACTTGCCTTTGCATTTGGTGCATAGGTTTGAGTTCTCCTCGGAGATTCGGCGAGTTCAAGCTTGTGAGCTTGTTTCTCTTGGGTTCCTTGGAACCCTAGACGGTTGTGTGGTTGGATTGTTGACCTTTTGTGGTCTTGTTGACCTTTTATGGTCTTGTAGCCTTTTTTGGCGTTGTTGGCCTTTTGTGGCATTGTTGGCCTTTTGTGGCTTTGTTGTTGGGAGCCTCCAATTGAGTTGTGGAGTTAGCCCCAATCTTGTACGGGTTCGGTGACCGCCCTCAAGCGTCCCATAGTGGAGCAAGTGCCCGCCTTTTGTGGTGCGCACTTGGGAGAATAGAGTGAGCCTTTTGTGGCGTCGGTGAGTTGCATGCTTCCGCATTCGGGGTGAGTCCTTGTGTGGCGTTGGGTGTGCATCGAGCCACCACACCTCGAGGTGAGCCATTTGTGGCGTTCGGAGAGCATTGCGCCATCGCACCTCTCCAACGGAGATATAGCTTCTTTGGAAGTGAACTTCGGGAAACAAATCTTCGTCTCCGCGTCCATCGGTTATCTCTCAACCGAACCCTTTACTTATGCACTTTACATTGTGATAGCCATCGTGCTTGAAGTATTTATACCTTGCTATCACCTTGTTGCTTGTATTGCTTAGCATAGGTTGTTGGTGCACCTAGGTGAACTTAGTGGCTAGGTTTTGTGCTCAATAAATTAAACGTTAGTTTTATTCCGCATTTACTTGAGCCTAAACCGTAATAATTTTAAAAGCCTATTCACCCCCCTCTAGGAGTTGTAATATCCTCAAAAAAATTAACATAATGCCCTTGATAAATTCCCAAAGACAGTACTGGATGGGATTTGTATTTTTCATGATATTTAATTTACAGAAGATTTTTAGGTTATTCCAAGGATAGATATTAGGTACTGAGAATACCTTTCTGCAGAAATTGGAATCAACCTCTTTGGAGTTACAGAGCTACTATAGTGATTTTACTAGTGAATAAACTATGCACAGAATAGTTTAATTCACCAACACTCAAATAATGCTCAATAAATATTGATATCCTGGAGTTTTATAGGTAGGGTGATATAGAGGTACTGAGAGTTTGAATCAGGTCATAACCTCACTTGGTTTGACCTAGGGAATTTTCTAAAGACCAAAAAGGCTTGATTTTGATATTTTGCTAAATGTCATTTAGGAAGCAAACTAAGATGGGGCCAGTGGGACATTCAAGGTATGGATGATACCTTCAAGATCAAATTGGTTTTACTCCCTTTAGATTTGTAAAACTTTCTAGAGAATTTATTTAGTGAACTGGATAGATCTTGGTAGATGATTTATCATCTTTAATCTAGACATTATTTTGGTACAAAACTGCGTCGGCATGTTGAGTAAAACATACAGGTACTTGAGAAATTTTAGATCCGATTATTTTGAAGCATTTTACCTTTTTATTTGAATTTAACCCAAACTGCTATTTTCTAGATCTGTAAAGATGAATAAAAGAAAAGGAAAAAGGGAGGCGCAGGCCGGATCTGGCGGAAGTGGGCTGGGGGAAGGGTTTTTGGCCTAGCTAGAGGGGCAGGCTTGCGGGAGGGCCACGACTCAGCTGGCCCGACCGGGGCAAAGGGGTAAGGGTGCGGGGTGGCTGTTGGATTAGAGGAGATCTGACGGCCCGGGCGTCGTCTCCTTCCTCATGACACGGACAGGGGAGGAAACCCTAGGGAGGTCCAGGGAAGATGCAGGGAGGATCACCAGGAGCTCGAGGGCGGTCATGGAGGCGACGGGGCGACACAGTCAACGGCGATGACTCCGGGTATGAGCGACACAGTTCCGTTTGCTTCCAGAACGAGGCTCATGCGAGGGTGGCCGAGGAGGGCGCGCCGGCGTGGCTTCAGTAGCGGCTGCATGTCAACAAACAGGGGCCCATTAGCTTTAGTAGGAAGAGGGGAGTACGGCTAGGTAACATGTAGAGGGAGAGGAGGGATGAGGGAGGAGCCTAGCTCGAGGAGAAGGAAGAGGCCGAGAGCTTCTTTATCTCCTTCTCTCGGGCAAGGCAGAGCAAGGGAGAGGGAGCTCTTGGGAGGAGAGTGGAGGGGAGACGGGGCAAATGAGGGCAGAGGGGTGAGCTGGGGTGGCCCATGGCCTTATAAACCGAGAGGGGTGCTGGTGGGTGGACAAAAATCCATTTGGACAAGGGCAAGGGTGCTGGCTTCCCATTGGCTGCCTAGGGTGGTGTTGATTGATGGTGTGGGGCCAGGTGCTCGACCATAGAGTGGATGGAGGGGTGGTGTGGCTGCTTTCCCCTTTTATTACAAAGATATTCAAAAGTGGGTCCTCTCTTTCTCTCAAGCACATTGGACAAAGGAGGGTAGATGCTACAGTAGCTAGGGCTACAATAGATGGTCGACCAAAGGAGGGTGGGGTGCTGTGGAGGAGTGCTTGACAAGTTTGGAGCTGGTTTGGTTTTAGTTTGAATCAAGTTTTCATTGTTTTAGCAAAATTGATTAGAGGGAGGCTTGTGAAGGAAGTTGATAAATTTTCATTGGACAAGGTGGGGGGAGAGTACTGGTAGGTATAGGAGGTCAAATAATCTCCTCAGGATTTAAATGGGATTTTCTAATGATTATAACCCCAATTAAAGGCACTTATTCAAAAAGTGCAGAGATGGTTTCTAGAAGCTTAAGTGATATTTTTACATGGGACAAGCTTGGTTTTTGATGCGAGATTGTCCTAAATACCATAACACACATTTTAGAATTTTATTGGGATTTATTGAGGTGGAAAAATATTTTTGGGGAATTATTTCTTTTTCTGCCATTTAAGAAAAAGGGCAAAAAGATATAATAAAGAATCTCAAAAAGAATTATTTTTGAGTTGGAAAGATGGGATATGATATATAGTCCTCAAATGTTCCTTGAGTTGGCAAGGTGATTTGGAGAAAAACAAACTTGCCTTGAAGACAAGGTTTGGAGGATTTTGCCTGAAAAAGAACTTAATTAGTTTTAGGCTCCAAATAATTATGGTAAATTATTTGGGGAGTCTTATATCCAAGGTAGATGAGGTAAACTTTATGTATGCATCAAGGTCAACCTTGAGTTTTAAATAATGTGGTGGAAAGGATGGAAACTAGATTTGGGAGGATCTAGGGTTTGGTTATTTTGATGACACCTAAACAAGGTTGGATTAGGGAGCTCAGAGCTCACCTTGGTACAAGGGTTATATGGATGGATAGAACAAGTCATATAGATGATCATGGAATCAAGAGTTGGGCTTGGTTGCATTTGAGGTGATCCAGATGAGATGGCAAACTTTGTTGAAAATAAGGCTGCCATAGCAGATACATCAGGTAGCCTCCTAAACCATGTGGGTTTAAGAAGCACAAGGCTCCAATGGAAACAAGTGAAGTGGGGGTTGATACGACATGATTAGTAGATCATAACCAAGCAAAGGGTTGGTCAAGGGGAGGTGGAATATAGATGTGAGCTTCTGCCAAAGTAGGCAAGATGATAAGATTAGCAGAAAAGATTATTATCTTGACTATAAAACCATCATGGATGAGTGGGAAATAGAATGGTTTAGTCAATGGAAATAGTAGGCTTTGGAAGTACTAAATATGTACTTCAATATGGTTCAATTACATTCTCAAGAATGCACATAGTATGAAAAAGGTGGGGCTCCAAAGATTGAATCTAGATAAGAAATCCAGACAGCCATTTTGGCAGATTTAGGGTTTTAGACTAGAGTGTAAGTGTGGATGCTTTTGAGAGGATTCTAGGTTCCAAACACATGAAAAAGGAGATGATGTTGAGGTAATAAATACGTAGATAGGGTTCATGATTAGATTGGTCTTCACTGGGTTGGAAACTAGCATAAGGATTTATCCCTGGATTGAGCTGATTTGGAGATGAGAGGGTCACTTGAGTGGCTTAGGATAGATCCATACTTGGATTCTTGATATGGGCTTGATGGTCACAAGCAAGGATTGGGTCCTAAGGTATGAGCTACTAGATTATATCACTCTAGTTCCTAAGCAAACAAGACAATCAACATATCAAGGCAATTCATCAAACAGCAGATCAAGGCAATACATATTATTACTTATCTAACTACTTCTAGGGTTACCATCAAACCTAGCTTGAGGTAAGGGTGGGAAATTTTAATTGGGTGTAACTTGAAGTAAGATAAGGATCATCTTGGTATTCCTACCAAGATTGGAATAAAAAGGTTTTGATAAAGATTTTGGAGAACCTAGAGATAAGAGTAGTTGAAGGGTTCTGTCTTGAAAACGTAAGGAGAGTATATATATGTCTCCATAGTTTTGTTAATAGAGATTAGTAAAGTATTTGGTTGTGTCAAAGTCATCTTGGCTCAGGTTTTTGAATTGTCAGAACATTTGAGAATATGAAAGGTGAGCCAAGACATCTCTTTGGTAAAATAGCTTTTTGTAACTAGTGTTGAGATGAGGAGTACACAATAGTACACAAACAGTTGCATGAGCCCAAGCAAACATTGCAAGAAAAGTTTTTGTTCCCCCTGATTTTTGCCTTTTGAGACAATTAATCAGGGTTGCTGAAATTGGGATGTTACAGACCTTTCCCCCTTAAAATAATCTTGTCCCGAGATTAGGTAGGAGTAGGGTTGGGTGATAACATCTGCTTAACAATTTCAGCGGTGGAAATTATTAGGTGTTAACAAATTTTGCAAATAACTGACGTGGTTAGCTATAGATCAGAGCTACGGAGCTTCGGGTTTGGGCATTTAGATTAGGTGAGTGAAAAACACACAGTCTTTTCCCCTTAGGACAAGTTTAGGTAGATTTATTGTCGATAGGGTCCTTTCTTCTCGCGGTGAGATGCCTAATTGAGCCTTCTTTATTCCTTCGCCATGGTAGTCAGCTTTCTATCTTTAAGGTCTTGATACACCGGGATGTTGGCTGGGCGGTCGACCTTGGAGTGGAGGGCTTTCCTGAAGTACCTTCTGATTCCGGAGAAGTCCCGATTGTCGTCCTTCTTGCAGGGTCGATGATTCGGATTTGGAGGGGGTGGTCATCACTTAGTGCTAACTAGTGTCGGACTCCAGGGGTCTATAGGATTTTGGGCGGGAAAGACGCAGTCTTTCCCCCTTAGAGCAAAACTAGGGGTTCTTGGCGGAGTCGCCGACTTTCTTGGTTGGAGTCGTATGCAGATGCTAGGGGAGGACACTGCACTTTTCCTCCGGAGGTGGTTATCTTCTGTTGAAGTCGTCAGAACGACTTCATGCGTTAGACCGTCTACCGGAAAAAGGGCGCCTACTGGCTTCTGGGTAGTTAGTTCTGAGCTGGTTACTGGTCCGAAGGGTTTGAGGATGCCAGTGGAATTTGGCGGTCTAGGAAACGAGGTCCTTTGGAATGGGGTCATTCCGGGTTTGGTATGAGGCAACGTCGTGGGTAAAACATGCAAATAAGGATATCATACTTGCATATCAGCCATGCATTTAGAAGGTTCAAGCCAGTCGGTGGAGGAGGTACTTAAGAGTTTACAAAACAGGTCGGTGCCGCCAGGCGACAAGGCACTTAGAGTTTTACAAAACAGGTTCTCGGGCGATACATGACTCTACCAATGTTGGGGATAGGCGAGCTCCCGGGTGCGAAACTACTTTGAAGGAGCGTCCAGAGTCTTGTCGCCTTTCTAGGGTGAAAGGTTTGTCCTCAGGTAGTACTTTCTCGGTGGAAGAGGAGGTTCTGGGGATAGCGTCCTCCTAATTCTTTTAGCCGAAGGGGCTCGCAGTTTCTTGCCATTTTTGGGTTCCAGAGTTGCTTGCTTTGGGTTCATCCAGTACTGATCTGGACAACTGCGGGCGAAGTGGTCCGGGTATCCACAGGTGTAACAGACGCTTCTATTGGCTTCAGATTCTCTTTGGGATTGCTTTGGGATCTTTACGGGGGCTGGGGAGGTCTTGGCCTTTGCCTTGGCAGAAGTGTTGTCAAGACCACGTTGGGGGCACTCTCGGCTAAAGTGACCCGGTTCATCACATGAGAAGCAGGTGCCTTTCTTGGAACGTCCTTCTCTTGATTTCTTCCCAATGTTGATGCAGGGAAGTTGATGAGCCTTGCCAATCAGGAGATAGAGGGGGTAGTTGGCCGGGGCATGGTCTTGACCTTCACAGAGGAAACATGTGACTAGTTGGGTGGGGCAATCTGCAGGAGAGTGGAGGGCTCCACAGTTTGGGCAGTTGCCTAAGCACTGGCTGGCTTGATGTCCTTCCTCACTGTAGCGGCTGCATCCTTTCTTCGGGGCTCCAATCTTCATGGCCAAACTCAGGGTTTTCTGGTGGAGATGAAATCTCAGGCTATAGAAGGAAACGGTGCGACGGAATTAGTCTTCCGAGTTCGAGGATAGAGGAATTTGTGAGGTATGATATTGGGTGGAAGGCTATGGTTGGCGATGGTAAGTCAGCAGGGGTTTATTGGAGTTGAGTGGAAAGACGCAGTCTTTCCACCTTATAGTTTTACTTGAGGTTTTCAAGGTTCTCTTAGGTGGCCATCCTGCAGAGGAGAGGTTTCCGTATATGAGGTTGCGAGAGTTAGAATCGGGGTACGCCAGCAAGGTGGTCAAAACTTTTAGGGTCGAACGATTTTTGGCAGACAAGCAACACATTCCAAGCATCATATAGGCACATGACAATCAAGCAAAGCATACCATAGGTACTAAGGAGGTGACTACATGCCATAAGGGGAATCGTATTCTAGGGATGCTAATCCTAAGTACAGACATTACGGGGGTTGGACTTCTGTCCTGCCATCTTTGGTTGTTGGTGTCGTACTTGATTGATTTGGGGGCGGTGAAGGACTCCGTTGGTGGGGTGATCTTGTAGTGTCTTTTGTCGTTGGTAGCTCCTTTGTTTTGCTTGTCTCGGTGTCTCTTCATCTCGGGATGTCCGTCTTCATAGTCTCCGAGTCGGAGTTTGTTTGTGAAAACGGATTAGTTGAAGTAGACGAGATATAGAGTAATCCATTCTCAAATTGTTTAAGTCAGAGAACATGAGATAAGAAATTCTTCAAAAAGCTTTTGAGAAAATAGTTTTTGAAGACCGGGTATTTTTCCAAGATAGTGGTTGTCCTGTCTAATGTCCATGCTAACTAAGGTCTCCTACAGTCAGGATGGCTCTGATACCATGTCTGTGGCACCCAGGATTTACGGTCTGAGAATACCCATTATGCATGCAATTCACGTTCCCATGACCAGTGAGCCATGAGCATAACCGACTAGTATCATTACAACATCCATATAGTAACAAGTACAAAACTTACAGAATGGCCATTATGACAATTACAACACAAGTAGCGGAAGTCTTCAAGCGCAGAGCCCATATCATGCCTTAACCTACAGGCAACTGACTGGGAAGGCAGCCTAGCTCGCATAGACGTTAGCACCTTCATCACTTCTTAACATCTGCAATCTGGCCAAGTAAATAGCCAGGGACAATGCCGGTGAGTACTTTGAACGTACTCGCAAAACCACCGAGACAAGGTAATAAGATAATGCATATTTGGCTATGGCGAGATAGCTCTACACTATAGTTGTTTTCAGAGGAAAATCTACAATGGCATCTCTATATCTTTGTTGAAAAAGAGTTTTTGGAAAATATGCCTCCTTTTTGAAAATCCGGACATCTCCACCTCCTTGTTAAAAACTTTGAAACAGTTTTTATAGTAAAACCCTTTTTAAACATCTTCGACCATCACTGGTCAAAACCAAAATCATTCTTATCCTTCCTCATGACCAAGTCACATTCTTTTTATTCATCTCAACATATCCGAAGGGTCCTCCTAGCACTTGCCATTCCAACCGTCCTGGACTGTGGACACGGCTATTCGAATAGATTAGACTCTGCAGAGTTTACGCACTTTACCCACAAGAATCAATACATTCGCCGGGATTACAACCACGGCCTGCTATACACGGTAGACGGGGGTTCGGATAATCAAACCTAGCTTTTCATTTGTCCATCCCTAGCAAAGGCGGCTTTTCCTTTTGGGTTTGTTCTCCCCGGCACGAGTATGCGGCACTATGGCCTTAGTGTTCCCTACAGCACTTCCGTATACCCAAACCCTCGGCTTGGCAATATACAATTGTTGACTCCACTTCGTTCCCTACTCCTAAAACATACCGTCCGCGGGAGACCCAATTGTTGCACCGACTCTCCCGCCATAGCGGGCGATGGAGGCCCCAGATCCGCAGATCTGGAGTAGAGTCCACTCGGGCTTCCAGGGATTGCTCCCGTTAAGCAAGTACAAGTAGCCCCGACTAAGGACAACAACTATGAGCTAAGCCCTAGCGACTGGGGTAATGTGGTTGCACAGATAAATTGTTCCGGACATTAGCATAGAACATCCCTTCTCTTTCTCTTACTTAACTTTCTATTCATCATTCTCATATCTTCTTTGGTAAAACTTCCACTCGAAGACGATGCCTCTTTCCAAGGGTTTTAATTTGGAAACTTTGTAGTAGGGTAGACCCAAAAATAGTTTTATCATTGAAAATCCATGGGTTCCAAGAGGAAATATGCTAACATCTTAGCCTCGATATAAAGGGGTAAAAAAATAGGTGTCAATAGGATAGGTGTCCTAAGGGACACTCATCCATAACCTGGAGGAGCCAAGTTACTCTCGCACTTTTATTTGAAACAAACCATGCAATTAATCATGAGATTCATAAACGAGATATAAAACAATTTAAACAAAGGAGTAGGTTAACATAGGAGTCCAGGAATGGTGGCTTTCCTGTGACCAGCGAGATGTCCCGTTACTTCTTTAGAATACTGTAGCACCCCCCGGGGTTAGGGTTAAACTAACCTCAGATCATCATCTAAGATAAGTTCTACTCCAAACACGGAAGATCACAATACGATTCAGTAACATTATAGAACAAAGGGATTCAACAGCATAAGTTTAAATGCTTATTAGAGTAAGATATTAGAGTTATTACAAACCAGAGGTCAAAGACCCAACATTACATCACACACCGAAAGCAAATTATGTTGTACTACACAACAACTTAGCAAAAGGCCTAAGAGGCCATTAACAAAAGTGACATCCATCCCATAGTCCTCAGGCTACTACCTGGGACCCCCAACTACTCGTCGATGTCAACGTAGAAGCCACCTTCAGTTGTAACCAGATCCGCTGTAGAAAAACAACAATGGCGCAATGCTGAGTACGAGGATGTACTCCGCAGGACTTAGATAACCTAGTATCTACATGCTATGGATAGAAAGGCTTTCTCTGGATTTTCTTTTGCGAAAAGCAATCTTTATTTGTAAACAAGAGAGAGAAGAGGCTTGTCTACTCAGAATCTTTTAAAAGGGATAAGATAGCGACTTCTTCATCTTGTTCATCACATCTCCATAACCACCAGCTTCATCAGAACCTCCTATCTAGGATCACCCCCTCGACCCAGAGGAAGCAACCTTCAGCACACGTGGATCAACAAGTTTTATAGTGGTTAAAGTTATCTATGATCTTAAGTCCGGTCGCCAAGTCGTTCATAACCGTGAACACGGCTTTTCGAAAAGATTTAACCCTGCAGGGGTGTACAACTTTACCCACACATACCAACCGACTCTTAATGCCAAATTATTAGCCCTCTTCCTTGGAAGGCCGGAAGAGGGTGGTTGACCACGACCTTTACCTTGCTTTCGCCGAGACGATGAGTCACGCAATAAGTATGATTCCGCCGTAACGGGTCAAATCCCGAAGCCGGTACTTAAATATGTGAGGCGAGGTTGGTTTACCAGGGGCGCTATCTACCCTAAGCAACCTCGGCCACGCTTACCTACCTGTTATGAATGCACCAACTTCACCCGGCAAATCTTTCAAAAGATTTTCTATGCATATGTCGAATGGAACGCCCGAACTATGTGACTCATGGAATCTACTAGGCAAGTAAGTCAGTCATGAGGTTGTCCAGGCCCCGTGTGGTTGCACGCTCGTCTTGGTTCCAAAGGTAAGAACTCAATTCCTAGTGGTGGCGATCATGGGACTACAAAAACCACATCCAACGTGGCCTCCCATACAAGCCTTAGCATATTTAGTTAACTCCTTCGAGGATGTCATCAACTCCTAACTTTCTAGATTCTCCGACATCTCTGATTCATCGTTCGGATAGATCAGACATTGATACTATGCATGGCTAAGATGTCGATCTCAGAAGCTCTAGCAACACTCAGATGCCAAACCTAGGTATGCTAGGAGCAGTGGATCAGGAGTATAAGGCTACAACAGTGAAACTTTGCAGTAGATAGGTAACCCTAACTACTGATAAAATACCACATTGGCATCGTGTGCATCATAGCGAGAAAGTAATATACTTTGTAAAAATAGGTTCAGAATGAGAGGCTACGCTTGCCTTGTCCGTTTGTAGACAACTATTGATCTTCGGTGTTGTTGACTTCAGCTTCGGGCTCGGATCCTATCGCGAAGAACCAACACCGGAAAGAAATGAAACAATCAAGACATGGCATCGATGCAACACTCAAACAAGGATGATGATATGACAAGTTAAATTGCATTGAAATGAAACCCTAAGGCATGCTTGTCAGCTTAAACGGGGTTCCGAGTGGTGAAAACCCTAATTCGGGCAAACTCCGGAATCACCTGTGAGGGCTTACTATGTTCTTCTAATTAAACTTGTTATGTGAATTTCTTAACAATGCATGATTATATCTCTATTCGATAGTTCTTATTTTTCTAAACATTTTGATATATTATTTGTATTTTTCTGAATTATAAATTAAAAGTTATTGAATTTATAAGATTTATAATAATTTCTGAAATTATTAAACCCTTTTCTTAATTTAAATAAGACTAGAAAACCTTTTTACACCGCAGGTTGGGCTAGCCACAGATACAGACAGGTGGGCCCGTGGCCACCTCAGCAGTTACACACGCGAAAAGGGCTCAGGGCAATTTCCACCGGGGCTGGCTCTAGCCAGAGGGGCTGACTGGTGGGGCCTGGGCCAGACAAGCAAGCCACGCCAGGCGCCACACGGGGCTCGCTGGAGAACGGCCAGACGGCAGCGGCAGGCGCTGCTAGGGGTGATTTGGGAAGCGCGAAGGGGCGGCTTCGAACGAGCTCACCGAGAGGGACCTAACCCTGGTGGCTCTGCCTCGTTTTGGTCGCCGGAGAGATGGCTACGACGGTGACTTGCAGCGCACGGTGGTGGAACACGACGCTGAGAAGAACCAGTGAGGGAGGGGATAGCGAGGTGGTCCAGGAGGACCAGGGGCTCACCGTGGTTGTAACGGGGGTCACGACGAGGCCGGAGGAGGTCTTGAACGG
The DNA here is from genome assembly GCA_916181665.1 of Avena sativa. NCBI lineage: Eukaryota > Viridiplantae > Streptophyta > Magnoliopsida > Poales > Poaceae > Avena > Avena sativa. The sequence goes on along the minus strand of OV702295.1, from coordinate 310,199,801 downwards.
CGGAAATGTCGACGGAGGAGCTCGAACAGAGGCGAGGAAACGACGATGTTGAGGACGATTCGAGGCTTCCGGGCACGATTCCGTTGGCAGGGAGTGAGAGGGAGACGCGGCGCTTCTTCTGAGCTGCTCGGCAAGGCTTAGGGTGGCTGGAGACGATGGAATCGACGGTGGTTCTGCGGCCTAGGGTTCGGCCGCCTCACAGAGAAGAGGGGAGGGGAGAGCCAGGGAAGGAGAGGGACGTGCTCAAGGAGGGTCTTATCCTCGACCGGGGGCGGCGTGACGCATCGTGACGGTCGGAGGCATCGGGCGGCTGCAGCGGCGACAGCGAGAAGCTCCCCGTCATCGACGAAGACGACGAGCGCGAAACGGTACCGGGCTGGAGCGGGCCTCTGCTGGGCCGCGGGATAAGGGAGAGAGGGAAGGGTTGCTGGGCTGCGGCCCTACTGCTATCTGGTTCTGTTTTTATTTTTGAAAACATTTTTCCTTTTCCTGTTTTCATTTCTCTTTTGTAAATTTCATTTTGTAATTTGTTTTGAACATTTTCAAAATACAAGAAGCTTTGTAAATATTTAAAATAACAAGGAGACCCTTAATAACCATTTGGGTTCCAATAATTTTGGGGTTTTCAAAATTCAAACCATTTGAATGTGGTTTCAAAGAGAGGGGAGGAAATTAGGGTTTTGAATTTGCATTCTTAAGCCACACACTTGAACTTATGCATACATTTTATTGATTTAAACAGATGCATGCAATGCTTAGGTACTAATTACATATGTTACAAACTTAGGCTGTTACAGCTCTACCCCCCTTACAAGAATCTCGACCCGAGATTCCTAAGTTTTAGAAAAGAAGGCAGGGCACTCAGATCTAAGACGATCTTCTCGTTCCCAAGTTGCTTCATCCTCAGAGTGATGAGACCACTGAACTTTCAGGAACTTGATGTTCTGACGGCGAGTTTTGTGCTCGGTTTTATCAAGGATACGAACAGGATACTCACAGTAAGTCAGATCCTTTTGGAGATCAAGAGTTTGGTGATCAACACCACAGATAGGGTCTTTGAAGCAACGCTTGAGTTGCGACACATGAAAGATGTCATGCACCTCAGGGAAGTTTGCGGGCAACTCTAGTTTGTATGCAAGGTTACCTTTCTTGGAAAGAACACGAAAAGGACCAACATAGCGAGAAGCTAGTTTGCCTTTGATACCGAAAGGATGGACACCCTTCAAAGGAGTGACCCGAAGATAAGCTTGATCACCAATTTCATATTCCACATGTTGATGATGACGATCATGATAGCTTTTCTAACGAGATTGAGCAGTTTTCAAACGATCTCGAATGATACGAACTTGATCTTCTGCTTCCTGGATCATATCTGGACCAAAGAACTTTCTTTCGCCGGTTTCTGACCAGTTCAAAGGAGTACGACATGTTCTTCCATATAAGAACTAGAAAGGTGCCATTTCTATACTAGACTGGTAGCTGTTGTTGTAGGAGAACTCAGCAAAAGGAAGGCATTTCTCCCAGTTCATGCCAAAAGATATGACACACGCTCTTAGCATGTCTTCGAGGATTTGATTCACTCTTTCGGTTTGACCACCGGTACTAGGATGATAGGCTGTGCTGAAGGAAAGGCGAGTTCCCATAGCTTGTTGGAAACTTGCCAAGAACCTTGAGGTGAACAAACTTTCATGGTCAGAGACGATTTTCTTCGGTACCCCATGAAGAACAACTATTCGAGAGATATACAGATCGGCCAATTGATTAGCAGTAATTCTCTCACGAACAGGTAGAAAGTGAGAAACCTTGGACAGATAGTCAACGATTACCCAGATAGCATCATTTCCTTTCTGAGTCTTAGGAAGACCAGTGATGAAATCCATACCAACTTCATCCCATTTCCACTCAGGTATTTTATGTGGTTGCAGGAGACCAGCGGGTCTTTGGTGCTCAGCTTTGACGCGACGACAAACGTCACATTCAGAAACGAAACGAGCGATGTCCTTCTTCATACCAGACCACCAGAATCTTTGACGAAGATCCCGATACATCTTGGTACCTCCAAGGTGGATAGAAAGAGGTGATTCATGAGCCTCTTGGAGAACTAATTCCCTCAATTTTGTTTTCTTTGGCACTACCAGACGGTCACCAAAGTAAACAACACCTTGCTTATCAACAGAGAAACACTTAGCAACTCCGCTAGCAATGTAAGTGCGCGGGGTGGCCGTTGGATTAGAGGAGATCTGACGGCCCAGGAGTCATCTCCTTCCTCATGACGTGGACAGGGGAGGAAACCCTAGTGAGGGCTAGGGGATATGCGGGGAGGATCACCAGGGGCTCAAGGGCGGTCATGGAGGTGACGGGGCAAAGCGGTCGACGATGATGACTCTAGGATGGGCGACATGGTTCAATTTTCTTCCAGAATGAGGCTCATGCGAGGGTGTCCTAGGAGGGCCCGCCGGAGATCGCCGGCGTAGCTTCAGTAGCGGCTGCACGTCAACAAACAGGGTCCCATTAGCTTTAGTAGGAAGAGGGGAGTACGGCTAGGTAACATGTAGAGGGAGAGGAGGGATGACGGAGGAGCCTAGCTCGAGGAGAGGGAAGAGGCCGAGAGCTTCTTGCTCTCCTTCTCTCGGGCAAGGAAGAGCAATGGAGAGGGAGCTCTGGGGAGGAGAGTGGAGGGGAGACGGGGCAAATGAGGGCAGAGGGGTGAGCTGGGGTGGCATGTGGCCTTATAAACCGAGAGGGGTGGTCGTGGGTGGACAAAAATCCATTTGGACAAGGTCAAGGGTGCTGGCTGTCCATTGGCTGCCTGGGGTGGTTCTGGGTGGTGGTGTGGGGCCAGGTGCTCGACCAGAGAGTGGAGGGAGGGTGGTGTGGCTGCCATCCCCTTTTATTACAAAGATATTCAAAAGAGGGTCCTCTCTCTCTCAAGCACATGGGACAAAGGAGGGTAGATGCTACAGTAGCTAGGGATACAATAGATGGTCGACTAGAGGAGGGTGGGGTGCCGTGGAGCAGTGCTTAACAAGTTTGGAGCTGGTTGGGTTTTAGTTTGAATCAAGTTTGCATTATTTTAGCAAAATTGATTAGAGGGAGGCTTGTGAAGGAAGTTGATAAATTTTCATTTGACAAGGTGGGGAGAGAGTACTGGTAGGTAGAGGAGGTCAAATAATCTCCTCAGGATTTAAATGGGATTTTTCTAATGATTATAACCCCAATTAAAGGCACTTATTCAAAAAGTGCAGAGATGGTTTCTAGAAGCTTAAGTGATATTTTTACATGGGAAAATCTTGGTTTTTGATGTGAGATGTTCCTAAATACCATAACACACATTGTAGAATTTTATTGGGATTTATTGAGGTGGAAAAATATTTTTGGGGAATTATTTCTTGTTTCTACCATTTAAGAAAAAGGGCACAAAGAAATAACAAAGAAACTTAAAAAGAATTATTTTTGAGTTGGAAAGATGGGATATGATATATAGGTCTCAAATGTGCCTTGAGTTGGCAAGGTGATTTGGAGAAAAACAAACTTTCCTTTGAAGATAAGGTTTGGAGGATTTTGCCAAAAAAAGAACTTAATTAGTTTTAGGCTCCAAATAATTATGGGAAATTAGTTGGCGAGGATTATATCCAAGGTAGATGATTTAAACTTGATTGATGCATCAAGGTCAACCTTGAGTTTTAAATAATGTGGTGGAAAGGATGGAAACTAGATTTGGGAGGATCTAGGGTTTGGTTATGTTGATGCCACCTAAACAAGGTTGGATTAGGGATCTCAGAGCTCGCCTTGGTAGAAGGGTTATATGGATGGATATACCAATTCATATAGATGATCATGGAATCATGAGTTGGGATTGGTTGCATTTGAGGTGATCCATATGAGATGGCAACCTTTGTTGAAAATAGTTGGGATTGGTAGCCTCATAAACCATGTGGGTTTAAGAAGCACAAGGCTCCAATGGAAACAAGTGAAGTGGGGGTTGATAGGCCATGATTATTATATCATAACCAAGAAAATATTTGGTCAAGGGGAGGTGGCATATAGAAGTGAGCTTCCGCCAAAGTAGGCAAGATGATAAAATTAGCAGAAAAGATTATTATCTTGACTACAAAACCATCATGGGTGAGTGGGAAATGGAATGGTTTAGTCAAGGGAAAGAGTAGGCTTTGGAAGTACTAAAGATTTACTTCCAGGTGGTTCAATTACATTCTCAAGAATGCACACATGTTGGAAAAGGTAGGGCTCCAAAGATTGAATCTAGATAAGAAATCCAGACTTAGCCATTTTGGCAGATTTAGGGTTTTAGACTAGAGTTTAAGTGTTGATGCTTTTGAGAGGATTCTAGGTTAAAAACTCATGATCAAGGAGATGATGTTGAGGTAATAACTATGTATATAGGGTTCATTCTTAGATTGGTCTTCACTGGGTTGGAAACTAGCATAAGGATTTACCCCTAGATTGAGATGATTTGGAGATGAGAGGGTCACTTGAGTGGCTTAGGATAGATCCAGACTTGGATGATTGATATGGGATTGATGATCACAATCAAGGATTGGGTCCTAAGGGATGAGATACTATATTATCTCACTCTAGTTCCTAAGCAAACAAGGCAATCAGCAGATCAAGGCAATTCATCAAACAATAGATCAAGGAAATTCATCTTATTACTTATCTAACTACTGCTAGGTTTACCAGCAATCCGAGCTTGAGGTAAGGGTGGGTATTTTGAGTTGGGTGTAACTTGAAGTAAGATAAGGATCATCTTGGTATTCCTACCAAGATTGGAATAAAAAGGTTTTAATAAAGATTTTGGAGAACCTAGAGATAAGAGTAGTTGAAGGGTTCTGTCTTGAAAACATAAGGAGAGTATATATATGTCTCCATAGTTTTGTTAATAGATATTATTAAAGTATTTGGTTGTGTCAAAGTCTTCTTGGCTCAGGTTTTTGAATTGTTAGAACATTTGTGAATATGAAAGGTGAGCCAAGACATCCCTTTGGTAAAATAGCCTTTTGTAACTAGTGTTGAGATGAGGAGTACATAATAGTACACAAACAGTTGCATGGGCCCAAGCAAACAAGTAAGCAAACATTGCAAGAAAAAGTTTTTGTTCCCCCTGAATTTTGCCTTTTGGGACAGTTAATCAGGGTTGCTAAAATTGGGATGTTACACAAACTCGGCACGATCAGCTCATTCCTCGGTAGTGAGTTCTTACTCTTTTCACCGTACTTCTATCCTTACTCTTTGCACCCTTTCCATTTTTTTGATGTTCCTCCGTCTTTGCAGAGAACCTCCCCGAGGCCGACATGTTCGCCTTAAGGGCAATGAAAAAGGTGCGAGCTGAATCTTTAGCTCCAGCTGACAGCAAGATCACCATCGACGAGCATCTTGTAGCGCTCTCAGAGCGTGTGACCACACTAAAGTCATGCGGTGTTGACTTGCTTAAGTCGTCAATCCATGCATTTAGGATGCTCTGGCCGGATGAGGATGTGCCCACGCTCATTGAGCCCTTGGCTGCCAAGTTGCTTCTTAATGAAGAAAGGCTAGATCAGTGGCGCGAGTTGGTTGGTCATGTCACAGCGGACAAGGCCCTTGCTTTTGTGCTCTTTTGGTATGAGGATATCAACCTTGATGTTCTCCAGCATATGAGGGCCAAAGGCAAGTGGATCCACGAGCCTGAGCTTATCAAGAAACGCCAAGAGCGAGCCTACGCAATGGTAGAGTATGCTCTGGTGCATGCTTGGTGCGATGGGCTCAGCTTCCTCGACCTTGGCGAGCCGCTTGCCGAGACTATTGATGATGACGGTGCTGACAGCAAGGCCACCGGGTTAGACGGTCTTGAAGACTTGGCTAATGGATCTGACTTGGCCGATGCTCCAGACAACGCTCCCAGATCCAGCCCCAAGAATGCTCCTTCGAGTCCAGCTGCCTCTTAAGTTGGTTAAAAAACACTTAATTCTGATGAGATCCCCGGTATGCCGGGTGCATATGTAAAACATTCGGCACTTATTTTTGTGTGTGTGCCTTTGTTAAGGCTTAAACTTATATTTTTCTTGAATGCAAATTATCCTGGGGCAAGTCCCCAAGTTTCATTTGCCGTTTTCCTTGTCCGTGAATTTGGCTCTTGTCTACCTTTTTTGGCGTTCGACATTAGAGACTCAAAGTTCCAAGGATTTAGTTAGCGGATATGAAACTAAACAACTTGACCTAGAATCATTCGACACTCTAGCCGATATATCCTGTAATGGGTTAATTAAAAACATGCAAAGAGCCGACTCGCGTTTCCCCTTTACATATTCGCTGTTCATGTTTACTCGTCGTTGATCTTTTTCTCTTGCTTGCCATGAAGCCGTGTTTTCGTAAAACATCATAGTCGAAGAGTTGACTTCATACGAGTAAACACTTATTCCGAGATAAGTTTAAGTGTCAACGCAAGCCGAAAAAGAATTTTCAATAATAAACATAAGGGGCAGTCCCCGAGTCAGTTTTTCGAGTCATACCATTTTATTATCAGCACATAGACGGCATGAGTATCCGACATATGATAGTTCGAGAGATACATACATTGCTTCTCCTAAGTGTAGAAAGGACGGAGAAATGCCACATTCCAGGATCTTTTGGTCTCGTCACCCGATCTGTCCGCCTTGTTCTTTTGTGCTTCACGAGCATCTATTAGATAATATGAATCATTGTGCAATGCTTTGCTTACAATGAATGGTACTTCCCATGGGGGTGATAGTTTATGCATCCCAGCTGTGAGTTGCACTAGTCGGAGCACCATATCCCCTTCTCGGGAAACACGACATTGGAATTTCCGGCTATGATAGTGTCGGAGACTTTGTTGGTATATGGTGGATCTGGATAATGCCAATCCTCTTGCTTCTTCGAGTAAGTCAACCCCATGTTTCCGAGCCCCTTTTACCTCGGCTTCCGAGTATTGTCTTACTCTTGGCCAGTCATGCTCTATGTCGGCAGGCAAAACTTCTTCTGCCCCATATATACAAGGAAGAACGGCGTATAGCCTGTTGATCGTTCGGAGTTGTCCTTAAGCTCCATGGCACTGAGGGTAGTTCCTCGATCCAGCAGCCAGGTGATCTCTAGAGTGGTTCCATTAGGCAGGGTTTTATGCCGGATAGAACTAAGCCGTTAGCTTGTTCAACTTGTCCATTTGATTCTAGATGGGCGACTGACGCTATGTCAAGTCTTATTCGATTTTTCCCATAGAATCGAGTGAAAGCTCCTTCGGCAAAGTTTGTGACATTGTCTATGATCACACTGTGCGGGTGACCATATCTTAGGATTATGTCTTTTAGGAATGTGATAGCTATTTTTCCATCTAGTTTTTTGATGGGCTTCACTTCTATCCATTTGGTAAACTTTTCAACCATCACCAGTATGTGAGTCATGCCGCTGCTTGCTGGTTTAACCGGTCCTACCATATCCAGACACCATACTGCGAATGGCCAGGTGATTGGTATAGTTATCAACTTAGACGCTGGTAAATGTGACTTTGATGCATAGCTTTGGCAGCCGTTGCATTTCCTTACTAGGTCTTGCACTTCTGCCAGTGCACTTGGCCAGTAGAATCCATGTCGGAATGCCTTGGATACCAATGGTCTTGATGAGGCATGGTTCCCACATTCTCCTTGGTGAATATCCAATATTATTTCCTGGCCTTTCTCTAGACTTATGCAACGTTGCAATACACTCGTCACGCTCCTCTTGTACAACTCCTTGTTAATTATTGTCTATGCTTTTGCTCTTATTTCTGTTTGTCTTGCCAATATCTCATCATCAGGCAAAGTTCCATCCTTCAAGTAGTTGAATATTGGTTACGCCCAGGCTGGTATCACTAGTGCCGGATCTGTTTCTCCATCAATTTCCATTGGCTCAGTGTAACACCATCAGAATCAGCCCTATGCAAGTTTCAGCGATTCCCGCCAAACCCGCATAGAAACGATTCAAAGGTACCCACCAGGCACTTTCGTGAGGGTGGAAAACGAAGTAATATCATTACACAATAGTCCACGATGGAATCCACAGAATATATATATATATACAACAACGACTCAATGAGTCAAGAATACAGATATAGAGTACAAAGATCCAAGTCACCTTGAAAACGATACAGCGTCCGAGTACGGACAAGATGCGAATTGGGCTAAGAGCCCTGAAGAATAACCAATGGCATCCATAACCCTGCCCAGGCCAAGCAAGAAGGGTAACCCTTCTATGACGTCGATCTCAAAACCTGCTTAAACAAAAGGGGTGCCGACAAAGGGAAAAGGAAAAAGAGAGCGGTCAGTATTGAGGCTAGTACATGGCAAGGCTATAATTCGGCGGTCCTCTCCTACATAGGTATGGTGGACTGAAGCGACAGCGCAACATGCACTAAACAACCTATAGAGACTCGATACAACTATCGGCTATTAGAGAGGGATAAGAAAGACCTATTCGGATCCAACCTAATACTAACACCAATCACACCCATCCTGGTGTTTTCCCCTCGATACCAATCGAGATAGTCGTACCGAGGAAACTCACACAGTTGGCAATTTTATCCATTCCCTTATAGTTGTGGCAATTACTAGTCAGATATAGATAGCATGAGTCATCCTGATAACATAGGCAGTGGGCAGTTTTAGATAACCATTCCATTTTAGTTGCAATACTTACTAGTCAAATACATATACCATGAGACATTCAAAAACCCAGCAGTTGTTGGTACTTTTATTTAGCCATTCCGTTATAGTGAAGCTGATTACTAGTCATTTCAAAGGCAAATTTATAGCACTACTTTAGTTATAGTTGTCTATGATCGAGATACTATGCTCCAAGTCGTCTATAACTGTGGACACGACTTTTATAAAGTTTTACCCTGAAGGGGTGCACAAATAGCAACACACGGACGATCAACCTCAGAAAAAACCAAATGAAAACCCAACGAGGCATCACAACAGAACATTTGAAAGATTCATATTTGATTTCAGGGGGCCATCCCAACAAGCTACCCGCGACGAAGTTGGCCGGCTCTGAGACGGACCCAGAGGTTTGTGCCAATGGCTGTAAATGACTGGCAACCCAAAAGTGTGACGGGGCTTGTCGATACCGCGAAAACATTTCACATGTGTTCCTAAACAGTACAGGCGCTCCACACGCAATAGTAAATAAAGCAGTAAATCATGGCATAAGTACATGATAGTAATAAAGCCCCAAACTACTTTTTGGCCCCAAGGAATTAAATATGACTCAATCTAGGGTTAGGGGGATACATGGTCCCACATGCGGATAGTGCGAATATTCAAAGAACAGGTATCAAGTACTCGGGGTCCTACGGGACACAAGTGGACGGTTATAAACCAAATAAAATCTATTGCCCACCTGTGCCTCTGCATTATTTACCTACTTCAATTTTAGTTATTAAATGGTAATTAAAGCCATGATCCTCTCCAACATAAAGCATATGGCAGTCTTCCATCAACTGTGGTACTTGATGACACCCAACAGCACTTGAGCAAGCGACTACGACACGCAAGTCCAACTATCTACCAAACAACAGGTAATAGGATGTGTCAAAGGCAATATAAGGCTGCAAGGGATACCATGGGTATGAAAACTAGAGCATCGCAAAACAGATAGCAATAGATCAACAGGAGGAAATAAAGACTAGAAAAGTAAAATAGGTAGAAAGGGGAGAATGCTCGCCTGAAAACGTTGTCGAAGGTTCATCCGAAGGTCGGGTTGACACTCACATCAACTCATCGGCCTAACCCGTGAAGAAGCAAAGCACTAGCACAAACACCGGATGCACTATTTAATATTATGGCAGAAGATCTGCATGATGCATGCATGATGACATGGTAAAGGTGCGATGCAATTAGGTCATATTAAGCGGAACCGGGTCCCGACAATTAATTAATAGGTTCATGTTGTTTAGATACCCCGCAATTAAATGCTGTCTTATCAAGGCAAAATATTTCACCGGTTCGATGCACAAATTTAAATGGAGGAAATATAGGACTAGAATCGCCCGCATATGGTCTCCATATTTAGTTATAAGGTGAATCAACATAATGCCTCCAAACCACATAAACATGAGTGCAACATGAACAATTTAATATGCAGCAATTATATTATATATATTACAAAAATATAGGGGTCTCGAGAAAAAGGGTCACACATAGGGGCTCGAAGATCTTGGTTTCGAGGGTTCGGGTTCGAAGGTCTTGGCGCGTAAGGGGGGGGGTCTTCGGTTCGGCGAGATCGGTCTTTGGTGTCGGGTTCGGGGCTTCGAGATCCATGACGGAGATCTTGGGGTCGCTGGCTTCAGTTCTGGGAACGGTCTTGGCGTCCGGGAGTACTTGGTTTGGCATCAGTGGTCGAGGGCGACTTGTTCGGTGTCGAAGTTGGTCTTTTCATACCCGAGCCGCAACAACACCACATCGAGGACTCGCGCACAACATGGTAAAAATGCAATACTGAAACACATCAGGACATGCCGAGACGAGCCGTAGGGGGATGAGCGCAGACGCGATCTTGTGTCCCTGCAGGACAAGCAGAGAAGCAAGGAGCATGCATGCGAGGCGCGCTGCTAGGCCGGGGACGCAGAGACATCGACCACGATGATAGCTAGCCGGGCTGGGGGAAGATTGGGCATGGCGACTTGCTGGTTGGTGGCCGAGGCGCAGGACGGGGAGGCACACGGCGGCGCCTGCGGAAGAGGAGGGCGGCGTCGGTCTTGTGCAGGCCGGGACAGAGGACGGCTCGAGGAAGGACGCTAGGGAGCGGCGGAGGATAGCTTGCAAAGGTGAGGACGAAGGGAAGATGGCGGCAGGGGCCAGGTCGAAGAGGGGTAGCGCCAAAGAGGAGCGGCCGGGGTGGATGCGCGGCGGCTGGCGAGGAAGGGCAACCGCGGAAGGAGGTCGTGGCGGAAAGGAAGCTTGTCGACAGGGGGTCCGATCAGAGACGGCGGCAGGGGCTCTTGGCAGTGGAGGCGGGCGCCTGGGGTTCCTGAGAGGCGGGGGGGGGCGAGTAGCAGAGAGAGGCGAGGTTGGTGGGGAGAGGATGCAGTCCTAGTGAGGAAGATCGGGAGAGGGGAGCAGGGCTTGTGATAGGTGGGGCCGGGAACGGGTCAACACGCGAGGTGGGGTCGTTGCGCTGCAGTGTGGCCAAGTGGTCGTGTTGGCATTTGTGTGTGCGGCGGCGGGTGGGGGTTTGGTAGGTGTCTGGGGATTAGGGTTTGGATGGGAAATTAGGGTTAGGTTTTCCCTGGGGTTGTAGGCCGGCTGCTGGCTGTGCCTTTTGACCTGGCCGGTGCCGGCCTTCCCCAGATAAAATAGTTTTATTATCTAGATAGTTTTTAATATCTTTTGTAAATAGTTTTTAGACAAAACAAGATATCCGGAAGATCGATTTCGATAATTTGAAATAAAGACGGGTTGTTTGTAGAAAACAAAATAGGTTTGAATGAAAAAGTTTTTCAAAGGCAAAAATATGCATGATGATGTCATGAGGATGCACAAGTATTATTTGACACACAATTTTCTAGTAGTGGTTTTACCCGGGTGCTACAATTCGACACCTCTAACAATGGATTTCACCCTCGAGATCCTCCTCATGGTACGGGCAAGAGGACCAACGATCTAAATCTTCTCGCTTCATATAGATCCTTGCGACACCACTAACAAGATTCTTGCTCTATCTTGAAATCAGCGACACCACCAACAAGGGGTCGTTGTTCACGTTCGTCGAGAGAACGCTCCGGATAAACAACGGACAAAGTTAAAGGTAAGGCCACCTCTAACTTACATGGAAGGAGTAAGAATTGCATCGATCCACCATTCAATATACAAAAGTGAATGGTAAGAGTAGTGGTATGGTCGCGACTCCATCCCGCACTTAAAGCATTACTCTGTACACGAACAAACAGAATATGCAACCAACCCTCAGAATTTAGACTAAAGATCTCGACAAACGAGGTTGGGAAGCAAAGAAGTGATGTAGAGTCTTTATCGGATCTGATGGATATGAGGTCGTCGCGTTGAAAAACACCGGAAGATGCAAAGAAATTTTTTAGTGCATTTTTGGTCCACTGAAAGGTACAACAGATGAAAGATTCATCAGATAGCATGAATGTCGGATGTCGAAGCACCGTTACAAGAGGCGGAAGCGAAACCCTGAAGGTGCGACGAAAACCCAGCCACGAGAATTCTTGGACTCGAAGAAAAGATAAGAGAGCAGATTCAAAACACGTTGAGATAAGATGAGAATAGCAGAGGGGTAAGGAGTAAAAGCATATCTAATCAGATCCATCCAACCGATTTTCTAAAATTGTTTTGACACTCTACAACGTCCGTTATCTAGGTTATCCTAGAGGCTGGACCAGTGGGGTATCGTAACTGCTGAGCTCTGATATCACTCTGTAACACCCTCAGAATCGGCCCTATGCAAGTTTCAGCGATTCCCGCCAAACCCGCATAGAAACGATTCAAAGGTGCCCACAAGGCACTTTCGTGCGGGTGGAAAACTGTAAGGTTCCCAACCTTTAATAAGGTAGAGATACCTGTGCTTACAATGCTAGTCCCTGGATCAATAGCTAGCATCCATAGTTAAGATGTAATATCAAAAAACAAAGGTCATAATACAACTTTATAACCAGGAATAAAGTAATTTATTACATCTTACATAGCTCATTTGGCTATCTCATTACAATGCAGCAGAATATAACAATACATGGGGTCCTTCATCTTCAAAGTGCCACAGGCAGTCATGTTGGTTGTAGACTTGTAATCCAAATCAATAAACTTCACTAACATCAAACAAACTTGCAACATATACAGCCACAAGGGTCAATACATTTGAATTGTATTGGCAAGTGATACTATGGTAGTATAGTGGAGTCTATCATCTATATGCATTTGGCTAAGTGCAGCTTAGGCTTGCATTGCTCAAAATAGATTTTCCTTATCATTTGAAAACACTAAGTTTTTGCTTGACAAAATCACCCAAGGCATATCCCAATAGAAATTGGTGATCCTTCAACCCTTGTACAACCACAAGTTTTTAACTTAGAAATTTGGATGAGGAGATTCTTGATAGCTTCCATGTCTTGATGCTCAAATTGTCCTTTACCAGGGACATGGCTAAGTACTTAGATTTTACACTCTGCAGAGGTGGTACACTTTTCCCACAAGACTTGGTTTCACCAAGACAAGATCTTTCAGAAGCCTTCCCTTAGACCAGAATGGATGCATTCCAACCTATCATCCCCTACCACCAACTGTCCATTTGGCTAAGTTATTGCAACCTATATGATCCAGGCAGAACCCATAATGCCAAGTGGCTGCACTTGAAGCTTCTCGACATTTGACATCTCAAATCTCTTTGTTCCTGGGTGGCCATCCACAAGTGTGATACACAAGGTAAACCATAGAAATGGGCCTTGGGTAACCACTCAACACAAACCATTCCTTCCATTCCACCCAGGTGATTCATTCACTTAGTTGTTTTATTAAACAAAAACACAAGTCCTTGACTTGGAAATATTCCATAGCATGAATATAATCTACCCTTGTTTTCTACTAGCTAAGCTATGCATGATAGTAGTAGGAATCTTAACTTAGGAAATTCTACTAAGGTTTCATCTACTAGGATTTCCCATGGCATAGTTTATACTTAGCAAAAATTCCATGCAAGTCCTACTTCAGAAATATCACTAGTGCATAGTGAAAATAATGGGACAAAAGTATGAAGCATCACTTGCCTTTTTGGTAGAGAATATAAGTTCACTCCTTCATCTTGCAATATTCACACTCTTCAAATCACTACAATTCAATCAAGCAAGCAATATTTCAATCTACCATTCAAGCAACATCACAAAAAATAATAGAAACATAGCAATGCATGCAAGCATGCTAAAGATGGTTTATTTGTAAAAGTGGTTTCTAATGGGTTACAAACATTGGAAAACACCTATTGGTAATTTTATATAAGTGGCAAAATCATTTGCAAAATATTTTACTTATAAATCATTTTTAAACCAAATCATTATTTTATGTGATTGAAAATGCCTTTAGCAAAGCAATAATTTTTATAGGGTTCACCAAATACATTTTTAAATCATAAAACTTGATGTTTGGGGTCAGAGAGTTTAAATCAAAACATTTCCCAAAGGTTTTCCTCCAAAAGCATTTTTAATAAATAAACATTATTTTTTTATTTGACTAGAAATGCTTTAAATCAAAGATTTATTCTTTTGCTTCACCAAATATATTTTTGAAACCACAGATTGATTTCTATGGTCAGTAGGTTCAAAACAAACTATTTGACAAAGATTTTATCCCTAAAATAATTTTAGAATGAATTTTATATTCCAAACTTGACTACACAAGTTTCTGCAAAAACAATCATTTTACCAGATGCAATTTACTAAACCAAGGGCATGGTTGGAAAGTACTTGACTTTCTGATTCCATTGATATATAATTTGCAAAATTTGGACGTGTGGTTTGAAAGTTATGGATTTTACAAATTTGATCATCTAATAGGAAAGTTTCTGTCTATTTAATCAAAAGCTGGCCGCGTGGTGCGATCTTATTGGACAAAAACATTTTGTGCGGATCACGTGCTGCAGTGCGTTGGATCTAATGGAAATCATGCGGCTCAGAGCACACGATACCCCTTAGGTTAAGTTTCTATTGCATCCGTCAGATCAAGATCCAGCGGCTCAGGGCACTGCGACCAAAAACCAGCGGCGCTCGACGGTGGCTGGCGGCGGCGATGCTCGGCTAACAGCGGTCTCAGCGAATAAGGAAGCAAGGGAACGAGGGGAATGGCTCACCAGGTTCGCGTGGTGTCACTGATGCTCGAAGTTCTCGCGAGGAGGCAAGGGGTGCACGGAGTTGGCTCGAATCGCTCGCCGGAGTTCATGTCCGCGTCGGGCTCATCTTGTTGTAGACGATGGCGAAAGTACGGTGCACGCTAGAGAGAAAAAGAGGTGTCGTTAGATGCGCGGGGTCGTGGCAAGCACGTGCGTGTGAAAGAGAGGGGTTAGGGCGGTCAGATTTTACCAGGGGTTTCGCCGAAGAGGTGGCAGACGATGGAGGTGCGTTCAGTCGAGGTAGCTGCCGATGATGGGGGCACACGCGAGTGAGCTAAGGCCACTGGGAGGTTCGGGGAGTGATGAGGATCATGCTTGCATGGTCGAGAGAGCGAGGCGCGGCGAGGAGTGGCCGGAATCGTCGTCGGAGCTCGTCGGAGGCCGCGGCGGTACAAGTGATAATGGGGACGGCCTGGGGGCTCTCTTGTCGCGGTGTCTGAGGGGAAATGAAGGGGAGAGAGGGGTGATTAGTAGGGCGTAGTTGCAGCAGAGATTACTCGCGGTGTTGTGGTGAATTTAATCCGTGGAATTCAAGCAGAAACGGGAGAGAGGGAGAAGAAGAACTGGTCGCGCGTGGTTGAAGCTGGTGATGTGGCTGTGGGGTAGCGTTGTCAGCGAGAGAGGAAGAGGGGAGGTGGGGTCTGGTTGTCAGCCACTGTGTGGGTCAATTCGTGGGTGAAAACGGTTCACTACGGGGGGGGGTGGAGAGATGGGATGCTGGGCTTTAGTGGGCTAGCTGGGTTGGGCTGGCTCTGTTTATTTTTGTTTGTACAGATTCTTTTCCCTTTTCTATTTTTATTAATCTGTTTTGATTTTGTTTAATCTGAAGGGAATATGCCCGAGAGGCAATAATAAAGTGGTTATTATCGTATTCCTTGTTTATGATAAATGTTTATTTTACATGCTATAATTGTATTAATACGGAAACGTTAATACATGTGTGTTTAATAAACAAAAAGGAAGTTCCTAGTTATGCCTCTCTCATAAACTAGCTCGTTGATTAACAAGATGATCAAGGTTTCCTGATCATGGACATTGGATGTTGTTAATAACGGGATCACAACATTAGTGTAATGGTGTGATGAACATTCATCCGAAGTATAGCATTACGATCAAAGTCATTGAGTTTATATTGCTATAACAACTTACGAAGTGATCCTAATCCTTAGACCATGAGATCATGTCAATCACTAACACCGGAAGAGTTTCTTGATAACATCAAACGTCACACCGTAACAGGGTGATTATAAATATGGATTCAGAACTAATAAAGTGTTATGCTGAGGCCCATGGATCGAGAGTGGAATTTGTTCATCCCGATGACAGATAGATATACTCTGGGCCCTCTCGGTGATATCACATTGATTAGCTTGCAAGCAAGTGATTTGATCACTAGAATGTTATATCATGGGAACGAGAAAAGAGTGCATGTCAGTAACGAGATCAAACTAGGTATGGAGATACCGATGATCGAATCTTGGACATGTAATATATCGCGAAACAAAAGGATTAAGATACTAGCGTAAAAGGTTCCGACGATCACAAGAAAGTCATCGTTGAATGTGTGGGAGTCAGTATGGGTCTCCAGATCCCGCTTCTGATTATTAATCTGAGAGGGGTCTCGATCATGTCCGCATTATTCACGAACCGTAGGTGACACACTTAAGAGACACTGACATCCAATTGGAGCAAAATTTTCATGCCGAAAAGAATAACAAGCGCAGGAATTTATTTCACTAGATACCAAAACGGGTTTTTGGGTGAAATTGCAGAAAGTGTTTCTGCATGTGAAATGAAATACCAGCAAGGGGTTATATGTGAATGTTTGTCATTAAAGTAATTGACAAAATTCTGAATAAATATAAGGAGTTTTGTTTAATGAGAGTTTGCATTAAATTTGGTGGAAATTTAATGGGAATTTGAGTGGGTTTTTGTGTGGAGGGAATTGAAAGGCATTTGAGTGAGTGGAGTGTCCACCCACATGAATGTGGAAGAGGTGGGGGCAGCCCCATGGCTGGGCGCATGGCCCCTTTGGTGCCTCCCCTCTCCCTATAAAAGTAGCCCCCCTCCCTCTCTCTCACACACAGCTCCTCGTGAAGGATCTCTCTCCCCCTCTAGAATTTATTCCCCATGGTCTCAGACTAGCGAGATACATGTTCCCGGTGGCTATTTGGCAAGAAAGAGTTGTGCTTCCACTGCATCGCTGGAGCGAGGAGGCGGAGGTTGCTCGGTACCTCGAACGTGTGTGCGAGCACGGATGCGCTGCTGTTTTGCGGCACTAGAACTTCCTCTCGATCTTGAGATCGGCAAGAGATCGTCTACATCAACCACGAGTTTGGACTCGTTAAGCTTTGTCGGTCTTCAAGGGTATGTTCTCTACGGATATACATTCGCCCGTTGTTTGTAGCTAGTAGATAGATCTTGGTACATAGTTCCCATCGTAGGAAATTTTTGTTTTCTATGCTGCGAACCCTACATAATCAATTCAAACATCTATTTGAATTCAAACTTTGTGTGGATTCAAACACTGATTATTTATATATTCTGAAGTCAATTTTGGAATAAATCTTTTATTCTTTTTAGGGTCTTTTAATTATTTAAAACAAGCCCTTGCTTTAAATTCAAATAAGATCAAATATATTTTTAATCCTTATTTAAATTTCATTTTTCCATAAAACCTTTTCAGTAAGTTTTATTCATTATTAGGGTGTCAAATAATTCACTTTGAATTGATTGGAATATTCTTAATATGATTTATTAATCATTTTAACTTGGGTACTTGTCTTTATTCCAAAGAATATATGGTTTAATTCCATAAATTTATTTAGTTTGATTCCTTTGATCCCATTTAAGTTATTTAAATAACATTTATTCCACTTGGGTAAATTCCAAATATTATTTTCCATTGATTTAATTAATCATTCCTAATAGGGATTTTGTCTTTATTCAAATGGAATTAGAATTTGGTTAATGCCACTTTATTTTATTTGGAAAATTTCTTTATCCTTTTATTTTATTTGGATTATAATTAGTCCATTTGCTTATGGATTAGGTCAAGATTTAATTTAGTCTTTTAAATATTCCTCATTTAATATTTCTTTCTTTATCTTATAAAATTCACATTTTTTATTTATTGATCCAAACTTGGTGATTTCAATTTGTAAAATCTTATTTGATATTTATTTATCTCTTTAAATATCTTTAGGATTATTTGCTCACCATTTGGTATGGATTTATAGATAGATGCTTTATTAGCTTTGGAAATTCAATTTCCTTATCTTATTAAATTCATAAGATTTTATCTATGGCTCCAAATTAAGTGATTCCAATTCATATGGTTTTATAATATTTCTAATAGTCATTCTTGATCAATTTGAAATGTTTGTTTGACCAATTTTTATATGGATCAAATCCATAGTTTTTGAGATAACTTGAAAATGATTTTCTTCCATTAGGGTTTCAGGGTTTTGTTTTATTTTCCAAATGTTTAAATTTCCAGATGCATTTATGAAGAATGCATTTCACTTGATTTGAATTTTAATTGGTTTCAAACATTTTTCAAAGTTTGTTCAAGATGGGATTTTAAGTTTCCATTTAGAAACAAAAGTTTCTTTTCACCCTAAATTTCAACAATTATTTATTTTTCACATTACAAGATTTGGAAAATCTTGGGATGTGACAGGCTACCACCCTTAAAATAAATCTCGTCCCGAGATTTGGGAAGGATAGAGGTTACAAGTTGGCTCAAAGCAACTAGGGTACTACCACCCTTAAAATTTTTCCAACTAGATTACTTCTTGGCTTGCTTGGGATCTTGTTGAAACCTCTCTGGGCAAACATCTGCATAGTGTCCTTTGTTTCCACACTTGAAACATGTGACAAGGCTGAGATCCTTCATAGGCTTTATCTTGTGCTTCATCTTTTCTGGACAATCACTGGCATAGTGTCCCATTTCTTTGCAATTGTAACATTGCAATTGGCTTATGTCCTTCTTTTTCTTTTTGGGTCTCTCCAAAGCTAGGAGTTCTTCTAGTTCATGCTCTTCATAATTCACCACAAAGGTGGGAAATCTTTCTCTCTTCTTGGGGCAATTACTAGAGACATGACCTTCTTCTCCACAAGAGTAGCAACACTTTGTGGTCACTTTGGATTTGGCCTTATGATGCATAGTTTTGACTTTGCCTTCATCCTTCTTGGTAGAAGTTGTTCTCTCATGGTAGTCTGCAATCAGTTGTTGCACTCCACCTTGTTTCCTTTGTTGAACTATGGAATAGATGGGGCATTGGATAGGGACATGATTATTTCCTTCACATAGGAAACAAGTAGCTTGAGATGTGGGGCATTGATTTGTTGGATGTTTCTCTTCACAATTGGGGCATTGATCTTCATGCTCCTTGGAAGTGTGATCCTTATCTCCACAAATATTACAAGCTTGGGTTCCTTCTAAAATACCATCCTTGACATCCTTGTTGTCATAAACTCCTTGGAAAGAGTTGTTTCCCATGTTGATCATTTGATCTGTCACCTTATGCAACAATTGGGTTTAGGTTTCCAAAAACCTTTGCATGGTTGGATCTAACTCACTGGTGTTGGCTAAAAACTGAGTTGTCACTTGGTTCAACTGGGTATGGGTTACTATGAGTTCTCTCATGTTGGTCTCTTGGTTGTTGTTGTCACTAACCTTGATGTTGGAGTTTCTTGGAGTATTCATCTGTTTGGGTTGGATTGGGATTAGAATAGGCAAAATATTTCTAAGGGAAAAATTCTAATCACACACATCACAATTCACACAAGCAATGTGTAAGAAAACACAAGCAAACATTCCACTCAAACAACAAGTTTCAAGCACATTTTTAGGCAATAAAATATTGTTGCTACACCACATAAGTTGGTGGGTTTAATTTAAACTAAACATGGTGGTCCAACTATATGGTTCACTTGAGATCATTCCATCCTTCTTAGTTGGTTCTTCTTGAATGAGGTCATGGTTTCCTTGGAAAAATTCTTGTGTCTTGGTCACAAAAATTTCAAAGGTGATGATGATTCCTAAGTTGTGTTTCCTTAGTCTTCAAGTCTTGAGCAATATTTCTTGTCTCACTTGTAGTCCTTAGTGATATCCAAGTTGAAGTCCTTGTTGAGACTCAGGTTGATATCTCTTGAGTTGGTGAAGTCCTTTGGTCATGTTGAAGTCTTTGCTCATGGTGAAGGCTTTATCCATCAAGTTTGAAAAGGAAGGAATGTAGAATCAAAACCAAAATGGTTGAGGAAAGAGTTTACAAGATTGTTTGTAAATAAGTTTTGGAACAAATTGAACTCCTATTTTTCTAAGGGTTTTGTCCAATCCTAGGGTTACAATTCTACAGGCAACACAATGCTCTGATACCATCTGTAAGGTTCCCAACCTTTAATAAGGTAGAGATCCCTGTGTTTACAATGATAGTCCCTGGATCAATAGCTAGCATCCACAGTTAAGATGTAATATCAAGAAACAAAGGTCATAATACAACTTTATAACCAGGAATAAAGTAATTTATTACATCTTACATAGCTCATTTGGCTATCTCATTACAATGCAGCACAATATAACAATAACATGGGGTCCTTCATCTTCAAAGTGCCACATGTAGTCATGTTGGTTGTAGACTTGTAATCCTAATCAATAAACTTCACTAACATCAAACAAACCTGCAACATATACATCCACAAGGGTCAACACATTTGAATTGTATTGGCAAGTGATACTATGGTAGTATAGTGGAGTCTATCATCTATATGCATTTGGCTAAGTGGATCTTAGGCTTGCATTGCTCAAAATAGATTTTCCTTATCATTTGAAAACACTAAGTTTTTGCTTGACAAAATCACCCAAGGCATCGCCCAATAGAAATTGGTGATCCTTCAACCCTTGTTCAACCACAAGTTTTTAACTTAGAAATTTGGATGAGGAGATTCTTGATAGCTTCCATGTCTTGATGCTCAAATTGTCCTTTACCAAGGACATGGCTAAGTACTTAGATTTTACACTCTGCAGAGGTGGTGCACTTTCCCCACAAGACTTGGTTTCACCTAGACAAGATCTTTCAAAGCCTTCCCTTAGACCAGAAGGGACACGTTCCAACCTATCATCCCCTACCACCAACTGTCCATTTGGCTAAGTTATTGCAACCTATATGATCCAGGCAGAGCCCATAATGCCAAGTGGCTGCACTTGAAGCTTCTCAACATTTGGCATCTCAAATCTCTTTGTTCCTGGGTGGCCATCCACAAGTGTGATACACAAGGTAAACCATAGAAATGGTCCTTGTGTAACCACTCAACACAAACCATTCCTTCCATTCCACCCAGGTGATTCATTCACTTAGTTGTTTTATTAAACAAAAACACAAGTCCTTGACTTAGAAATATTCCATAGCATGAATATAATCTACCCTTGTTTTCTACTAGCTAAGCTATGCATGATAGTAGTAGGAATCTTAACTTAGGAAATTCTACTAAGGTTTCATCTACTAGGATTTCCCATGGCATAGTTGATACTAAGCAAAAATTCCATGCAAGTCATACTTCAGAAATATCACTAGTGCATAGTGAAAATAATGGGACAAAAGTATGAAGCATCACTTGCCTTTTTGGTAGAGAATATAAGTTCACTCCTTGATCTTGCAATATTCACACTCTTCAAATCACTACAATTCAATCAAGCAAGCAATATTTCAATCTACCATTCAAGCAACATCACATAAAATAATAGAAACATAGCAATGCATGCAAGCATGCTAAAGATGGTTTATTTGTAAAAGTGAGTTATAATGGGTTACAAACATTGGAAAACACCTATTGGTCATTTTATATAAGTGGCAAAATCATTTGAAAAAGATTTTACTTATAAATCATTTTTAAACCAAATCATTATTTTAGGTGATTGAAAATGCCTTTAGCAAAGCAATAATTTTTATAGGGTTCACCAAATACATTTTTAAATCATAAAACTTGGTGTTTGGGGTCAGAGAGTTTAAATCAAAACATTTCCCAAAGGTTTTCCTCCAAAAGCATTTTTAATAAATAAACATTATTTTTTTATTTGACTAGAAATGCTTTAAATCAAATATTTATTATTTTGCTTCACCAAATATATTTTTGAAACCACAGATTGATTTCTATGGTCAGTAGGTTCAAAACAAACTATTTGCCAAAGATTTTATCCCTAAAATAATTTTAGAATGAATTTTATATTCCAAACTTGCCTACACAAGTTTCTGCAAAAACAATCATTTTACCAGATGCAATTTACTAAACCAAGGGCATGGTTGGAAAGTACTTGACTTGCTGATTCTATTGATATATAATTTGCAAAATTTGGACGTGTGGTTTGAAAGTATGGATTTTACAAATTTGATCATCTAATAGGAAAGTTTCTGTCTATTTAATCAAAAGCTGGCCGCGTGGTGCGATCTTATTGGACAAAAACATTTTGTGCGGATCACGTGCTGCAGTGCGTTGGATCTAATGGAAATCAGGCGGCTCAGAGCACACGATACCCCTTAGGTTAAGTTTCTATTGCATCCGTCAGATCAAGATCCAGCGGCTCAGGGCACTGCGACCAAAAACCAGCGGCGCTCGACGGTGGCTGGCGGCGGCGACGCTCGTCTAACGGTGGTGTCAGCGAATAAGGAAGCAAGGTAACGAGGGGAATGGCTCACCAGGTTCACGTGGTGTCACTGATGCTCGAAGTTCTCGCGAGGAGGCAAGGGGCGCACGAAGTTGGCTCGAATCACTCGCCGGAGTTCATGTCCGCGTCGGGCTCATCTTGTTGTAGACGATGGCGAAAGTACGGTGCACGCCAGAGAGAAAAAGAGGTGTCGTTAGATGCGCGGGGTCGTGGCGAGCACATGCGTGTGAAGGAGAGCGATTAGGGCGGTCAGTTTTTACCAGGGGTTTCGCCGGAGAGGTGGCTGACGACGGCGGTGCGTTCAGTCGAGGTAGCTGCCGACGATGGGGGCACGCACGAGCGAGCTGAGGCCACTGGGAGTTTCAGGGAGTGATGAGGATCATGCTTGCATGGTCGAGAGAGCGAGGCGCGGCGAGGAGTGGCCGGAATCATCGTCAGAGCTCGTCGGAGGCCGCGACGGTACAAGTGATAGTGGGGACGGCCTGGGGGCTCTCTTGCCGCGGTGTCTGAGGGGAAATGAAGGGGAGAGAGGGGTGATTAGTAGGGCGTAGTTGCAGCAGCGATTACTCGCGGCATTATGGTGAACTTAATCCGCGGAATTCAAGCAGAAACGGGAGAGAGGGAGAAGAAGAATTGGTCGCGCGTGGTTGAAGACGGTGACATGGCTGTGGGGTAGCGTCGTCAGCGAGAGAGGAAGAGGGGAGGTGGGGTCTGATTGTCAGCCACTATGTGGGTCAATTCGCGGGTGAAAACGGTTCACTGCGGGCGGGGGGTGGAGAGATGGGCTGCTGGGCGTTAGTGGGCTAGCTGGGTTGGGCTGGCTCTGTTTTTTTTGTACAGATTCTTTTCCCTTTTCTATTTTTATTAATCTGTTTTGTTTTTGTTTAATTAATTCAAACATCTATTTGAATTCAAACTTCTCTCAAACTTTGTGTGGATTCGAACACTGATTATTTATATATTCTGAAGTCAATTTTGGAATAAATCTTTTATTCTTTTTAGGGTCTTTTAGTTATTTAAAACAAGCCCTTACTTTAAAATCAAATAAGATCAAATATATTTTTAATCCTTATTTAAATTTCATTTTTCCATAAAACCTTTTCAGTAAGTTTTATTCATTATTAGGGTGTCAAATAATTCACTTTGAATTGATTGGAATATTCTTAATATGATTTATTAATCATTTTAACTTGGGTACTTGTCTTTATTCCAAAGAAGATATGGTTTAATTCCATAAATTTATTTAGTTGATTCCTTTGATCCCATTTAAGTTATTTAAATTACATTTATTCTACTTGGGTAAATTCCAAATATTATTTTCCCATGATTTAATTAATCATTCCTAATAGGGATTTTGTCTTTTTTCAAATGGAATTAGAATTTGGTTAATGCCACTTTATTTTATTTGGAAAATTTCTTTATCCTTCTATTTTATTTGGATTTGGATTATAATTAGTCCATTTGCCTATGGATTAGGTCAAGATTTAATTTGGTCTTTTAAATATTCCTCATTTAATATTTCTTTCTTTATCTTATAAAATTCACATTTTTTTATTTATAGATCCAAACTTGGTGATTTCAATTTGTAAAATCTTATTTGATATTTATTTATCTCTTTAAATATCTTTAGGATTATTTGCTCACCATTTGGTATGGATTTATAGATAGATGCTTTATTAGCTTTGGAAATTCAATTTCCTTATCTTATTAAATTCATAAGATTTTATCTATGGCTCTAAATTAAGTGATTCCAATTCATATGGTTTTATAATATTTCTAATAGTCATTCTTGATCAATTTGAAATGTTTGTTTGACCAATTTTTATATGGATCAAATCCATAGTTTCAGAGATAACTTGAAAATGATTTTCTTCGATTAGGGTTTTAGGGTTTTGTTTTATTTTCCAAATGTTTAAATTTCCAGATGCATTTATGAAGAATGCATTTCACTTGATTTCAATTTTAATTGGTTTCAAACATTTTTCAAAGTTTGTTCAAGATGGGATTTTAAGTTTCCATTTAGAAACAAAAGTTTCTTTTCACCCAAAATTTCAACAATTATTTATTTTGTTTATTTATTTTTCACATTACAAGATTTGGAAAATCTTGGGATGTGACAAAAACGAATTAATATCATTACACAATAGTCCATGATGGAATCCACATAATATATATATACAACAGCGACTCAATGAGTCAAGAATACAGATACACAGTACAAAGATCCAAATTACCTTGAAAACGATACATCGTCCGAGTACGGACAAGATGCAAATTGGGCTAAGAGCCCTGAAGAATAACCAATGGCGTCCATAACCCTGCCCAGGCCAATCCAGAAGGGTAACCCTGCTAACGACGTCGATCTCACCTACATAGGTATGGTGGACTGAAGCGGCAGCGCATCATGCACTAAACAACCTATAGAGACTCGATACGACTATCGGCTATTAGAGAGAGATAAGAATGACCTATTCGGATCCAACCTAATACTAACACCAATCACACCCATCCTGGTGTTTTCCCCTCGATACCAATCGAGATAGTCGTACCGAGGAAACTCACACAGTTGGCAATTTTATCCATTCCCTTATAGTTGTGGCAATTACTAGTCAGATATAGATAGCATGAGTCATCCTGATAACATAGGCAGTGGGCAGTTTTAGATAACCATTCCATTTTAGTTGCAATACTTACTAGTCAAATACATATACCATGAGACATTAAAAAACCCAGCAGTTGTTGGTACTTTTATTTAGCCATTCCGTTATGGTGAAGCTGATTACTAGTCATTTCAAAGGAAAATTTATAGCACTACTTTAGTTATAGTTGTCTATGATCGAGATACTGTGCTCCAAGTCGTCCATAACCGCGGACATGGCTTTTAGAAAGTTTTACCCTGCAGGGGTGCACAAATAGCAACACACGCACGATCAACCTCGGAAAAAACCAAATGAAAACCCAACGAGGAATGACGACAGAACATTCGCAAGATTCATATTTGATTTCAGGGGGCCACCCCACCAAGCTACCTGCGACAAAGTTGGCCGGCTCCGAGATGGACCCAGAGGTTTGTGCCAATGGCTGTAAATGACTGGGAACCCGAAAGTGTGACTGGGCTTGTCGATACCACGAAAACTTTCCACATTTGTTCCTTAACTATAGAGGCGCTCCACGCGCAGTAGTAAATAAAGAAGTAAAGCATGACATAAGTACAGATAGTAATAAAGCCTCAAACTACTTTGTGGCCCCAAGGAATTAAATATGACTCAAGCTAGGGTTAGGGGGATTCTTGGTCCCACATGCGGATAGTGCAAATATTCAAAGAATAGTTATCAAGTACTCGGGGTCCTACGGGACACAAGTGGACAGTTAAAAACCAAATAACATCTATTGCCCACCTGTGCCTTTGCATTATTTACCTACTTCAATTTTAGTTATTAAATGGTAATTAAATCTATGATCATCTCCAACATAAAGCATATGGCAGTCTTCCATCAACTGTGGTACTTGACGACACGCAACAACACTTGAGCAAGCGACTACGACACACAAGTCCAACTATCTACCAAACAACAGGTAATAGGATGTGTCCAAGGCAATATAAGGCTGCACGGGATACCACGGGTACGAAAACTAGAGCATCGCAACACAGATAGCAATAGATCAACGGGAGGAAATAAAGACTAGAAAAGTAAAATAGGTACAAAGGGGAGAATGCTCGCCTGAAAGCATTGTCGAAGGTTCATCCGAAGATCGGGTCGACACTCTCATCAACTCATCGGCCTAACCCGTGAAGAAGCAAAGCACTAGCACAAACACCGGATGCACTATTTAATATTATGGCAGAAGATCTGCATGATGCATGTATGATGACATGACAAAGGTGCGATGCAATTAGGTCATATTAAGCGAAACCGGGTCCCGACAATTAATTAATAGGTTCATGTTGTTTAGATACCCTGCAATTAAATGTTGTCTTATCAAGGCAAAATATTTCACCGGTTCGATGCACAAATTTAAATGGAGGAAATATAGGACTAGAATCGCCCGCATATGGTCTCCATATTTAGTTATAAGGTGAATCAACATAATGCCTCAAAACCACATAAACATGAGTGCAACATGAACAATTTAATATGCATCAATTATATTATATATATTACAAAAATATAGGGGTCTCGAGAAAAGGGGTCACACATAGGGGCTCGAAGATCTTGGTTTCGAGGGTTCGGGTTCGAAGGTCTTGGCACGTCGGGGGGGGGGGGGGGGGGTCGGTTCAGCGAGATCGGTCTTCGATGTCGGGTTTGGGGCTTCGAGATCCATGGCAGAGATCTTGGGGTCGCCGACTTCGGATCCGGGAACGGTCTTGGCGTCCGGGAGTACTTGGTTTGGCATCAGTGGTCGAGGGCGACTTGTTTAGTGTCGAAGTTGGTATTTTCATACCCGAGCCGCAACAACAACACATCAAGGACTCACGCACAACAGGGTAAAACGGCAATACCGAAACACATCAGGACATGCCGATACGAGCCGCAGGGAGGTGAGCGCGGACGTGATCTTGTGTCCCTGCAGGACAAGCAGAGAAGCAAGGAGCATGCGTGTGGGGCGCGCTACTAGGCCGGGGACACAGAGACATCGGCCACCGTGACAGCTAGCCGGGCTGGGGGAAGATGGGGCACGGCGACTTGCTGGTTGGTGGCTGAGGCGCAGGACGGGGAGGCACACAGCGGATCCTGCAGAAGAGGAGGGCGGCGTCGGGCTTGTGCAGGCCGGGACAGAGGACGGCTCGAGGAAGGATGCCAGGGAGCGGCGGCAGAAATCTTGCAGAGGTGAGGGCAAAGGGGAGATGGCGGCAGGGGACAGGTCGAAGAGGGGTAGCACCAAAGAGGAGCGGCCGGGGTGGATGCGCGACGGCCAGCGAGGAAGGGCGACCGCTAAAGGAGGCCGTGGCGGAAGGGAAGCTTGGTGACAGGGGGACCGATCGGCGACGGCGGTAGGGGCTCTTGGCAGCAGAGGCGAGCGCCTGGGGTTCCTGAGAGGCTGCGGGGGGGCGAGTAGCAGAGAGAGTCGAGGTAGGTGGGGAGAGGACACAGTCAGGGTGAGGACGATCGGGAGAGGGGAGCGGGGCTTGTGGAAAGTGGGGCCGGGAACGGGTCAACACGCGAGGTGGGGTGGTTGCGCTGCAGTATGGCCAAGTGGTCGTGTTGGCATGTGTGTGTGCGGCGGCGGGTGGGGGTTTGGTAGGGATCTGGGGATTAGGGTTTGGAGGGGAAATTAGGGTTAGGTTTTCCCTGGGGTTGTAGGCCGGCTGCTGGCTGGCCCTTTTGGGCTGGCCGGTGCCGGCCTCCCCTAGATAAAATAGTTTTATTATCTAGATAGTTTTTAACATTCTTTTGTAAATAGTTTTTAGACAACTAGTGGGATTGCCGGGATGAGCCTAATTGACTCGAATTCTGGTGATGGTTTGATTGATGGTTTTCTGAGATGTTCCAACGCTACTCCTAGTGGGATTGCTTGCCGATATGAGCCTAATTTGGATAATACATCAGCTGTCTTGTTCTCTGCTCTGGGTATATGATGAAATTCACACTCATCAAAGTATCCCGAAATCAGCTGCACATGAAAACGATACAGTGCCATGTTTGCATCCAATGCATCCCAATGCCCATACACTTGCTGGATAACCAAATCCGAGTCACCAAAAGACATGATCCTTTTGATGCTAATTTCTTTGGCCACTTTTATCCCATGGACAAGTGATTCATACTCAGCTACAATATTGGATGCAGCGAAGTGGATCTGCAACACATATTTGATCTAATCTTTCTTTGGTGATGTGAGTACTATCCCGGCTCCCAGGCCCATCTTTGTCTTGGATCTGTCAAAGTGCATTCTCCAGTAATTCGGTTCTAGCAGTGGTGGTTCATATTGAATTTCCATCCTATCCACGAAGAAATCTGCTATAGCTTGAGATTTGATTGCATCTCGCCTGTCATATTGTGGAGTGTATGGTGCTAGCTCTATGGCCCATTTTGCCACTCGGCCACTAGCATCTTTGCTTCCTATATCCGAGATAGGTGCCTCGCATATTACCTGGATTGGGTGTTCTTGGAAATAGTGCTTCAGCTTCTTTGTTGCCATATACACCCCATATGTCATTTTTTGGTAACGGGGGTAGTTTTGCTTTGATGTAGAGAGAACTTCGCTCAAGTAATAAACTAGCCTTTTGATTGATTTGCCCTCTTCTTCGTGCTCTACCACTATCACTGCACTGACAACTCTATTGGTTGCCACGACATAGAGCAGCATTGGCTCTTTGGATAGTGGTGAGGCTAATATTGGTGATGTTTCCAACATATTTTTATGTTCATGGAAAGCGCTATCAGCTTGCTATGTCCATGTGAATTTGTCTGATTTTTTCATCAGCTGATATAATGGTAAGGTTTTTTGCCTAGCCGACTCACAAACCTGCTCAACGAGGCCATGCATCTTCTAAACTTCTGGACATCGTTGAGGGTTTTCGGCAACTCCGTTCTTTCTATGGCCCTGATCTTGGTCGGGTTAGCCTCAATTCCTCGGTTGGATACAAGAAATCTGAGTAACTTTCTAGCCGGGACACCAAACATGCATTTTCCTGGTTAAGTTTCATCCGGAATCTTCTTAAATTTGCGAATGTTTGACGCAAGTCCTCGAGTATAGTATGATTTTTTTTGTTTTTTATTACCATGTCATCGACGTATACTTGAACGTTTTTGTCAAGTTGATCCTGCAAGCATTTTTGCATGCATCTTTGGTATGTTGCACCTGCATTTCTCAATCTGAATGGCATAGTACAATAGCAGTAAGCCCCATACGGGGTGATAAAAGCTGTCTTTATTTGATCATTCGAATTCCGTGGTATCTGGTGGAAACCAGAGTATGCATCCACAAATGACAACAATTCACACCCGAGAGTAGAGTCAATGACTTGATCGATCTGTGGGAGGGGAATGGATCTTTTGGACATGCCTCATTGAGGTTCGTGTAGTCAATACACATACTCCACACCACTGCCACGTTCGGCTCATCCTTTTTCTTTTCGACCAAGACTGGATTTGACAACCAACCTGTCTGCAGTTCTTCCATGATAAACCCAGCAGCCAAGAGCCTGGCTATCTCGGAGGCTATCACTTTCCTCCTATGTTCGGCGAAGAGGCGGAGGGGTTTCTTTACCAGCTTGGCATCTGGCCTTACATGAAGAGAGTGCTCAGCCAGCTCCCTCGGAAATCCTTGCAGGTCTTGTGTGGACCATGCAAAGATATCCCGATTCTCACGAAGGAAGATGGTGAGCTCTCTTTCCTATTTGTCAGATAGCCCAGAACCAATGGTAACTGTGCGCTCTGGGAAGTCCTCCTCAACCTATATCTTCTTTGTTTCCTTGGTGGCCTGGAAAGATACACTGCCATGCGGGTTAGTGAGTGTCGGCATACATCTATGCTGCCTTGGCCAGTGCTACAACTTCCATCATTTGCTGCTTTTCCTGCGCTATGACCACTGAATCGGCCAGCGAAGATCCGGCTGAGGCGCATGCAATATATCTCTTGTAGTCACCCTCAACTGTGATAACTCCGCATGGATCTGGCAGCTTCATCTTTAAGTAAGCAATATGAGGAGTAGCCATAAACTTTGCCATAGCCTGCTTGCCGAGTAAGGCCTGGTATGAGCTGACCAGGTCTACCACCTCGAACTCTATGGCTTCAGTGCGACAGTTTTCTCTCTTGCCGAATAAAACATCAACCCAGATCTTACCAATTGGCTCACAGGACAGTCCTATCACAATACCATGGAAAGTTGTCTTAGTTGGCTCCAACATGTTCATAGTGATTCCTAACTTGAGCATGGTATCCTTGTACATGATATTGATGCTACTGCCATCGTCTATCAGTACCTTGGAGAACTTCACATTGATATCTGGTCCCATGAACGTTGGATCCAAGACAAGAGCATAACCTCCTGGCGTTAGCATGATCTTGGGGGTGATCCTTTATGCTCCAAGTTATCTCCTGTTCAGACCAATGCATGTATTTTGGTATTGCTGGCATTGTGGCGTTCACTTCTGAAAGGATACGGATGTCGCCTAGAGGGGGGGTGAATAGGCGATTAAAACTTTTCCTAGAGTGGCTCAACAAAGGCGGAATAAAACTAGTGTTTACTTTGTAAAGCACAACCTAGAAACAACTAAGGTTTACCTATGTGCACCAACAACTTATGCTAAGCAATACAAGCAACAAAGTGATAGCAAGATATATATTATTTCAAGCACGAAGGCTATCACAATGTAAAGTGCATAAGTAAAGAGCTCGGGTATAGAGATAACCGAGGCACGCGGGGACACCGATATTTTACCGAGTTCCTCCCAACATGGAGTACGTCTCGTTTGGAGAGGGGGTGGTATCAAACCACCAACGCCATAAAAGGCCTCCCTTATTCTCCGGTGAATCTCACCCCAATGGGATCGATCCACGCTTCCACTATCGATGCACTTGTCGGTGGCAACCGGAACCTCTCACAAGGTTGGGGCACAACTCCACAACTTAATTGGAGGCTCCCAACAAATGCCACAAAAGGCCACAATGCCACCAAGGCCACAAAACCGTCTAGGGTTCCAAGAACCCAAGAGGGACAAGCTCCAATAAGCAATTCAAACCAAATCCTCTAAAGAGAACTCAAATCGATGCAACAAATCAAATGGAAAGAACACCACAAAGATGCCCAAATCCCTCACTCTCAAGTTCCAACAAAGCTACTAAAGCTATTGAGGGAACAAGAGAGGAGGAATCAAAAAGACACAAAATCCCCCAAAATCTAGATCCCCAAAGATACACTCACAAAGAGATGAATCGGTTAGGTCAAAACGTGGGGCTAGATCTCCTCTCTCTTCCACTCAAAAATGGGCAAGAATCATTGGAGGGAAAAGATTAGGCAAGCTTCAAGATCTAGAGCAAGTGTGGACAAAGTTTAGCCTAATAGATAAGAGAGGGGTTGCCTAAACTCAAAACGGGCAAAGACTTAAATAAGGCCCCAAAAAATCTGACCATTGGGGCAACTTTTCTGGAGTGTCCGGTAGTACCGGATTGGGCCGATACTACCGGACCCAACTAACTAGACAGCAGCGAGCGAGGCAGAGAGAAGGCAGCAGCAGTAGCAGCAGGTGGGCCATGCGTGGGGCAGAGATGCGCATGCAGCAGCAGCAGGCGCAGCAGCTAGCAGCAGCATGGCAGCAACGCGGCGGGCAGGTGGCCCGCTCAGCAGCATGCAGCGCAGCAGCAAGTGCAGCGAGCGGGTGCAAGCAGCAAAGCGGCAGCAGCAGTGCAGGGCAGCAGCGCGCGCGCGATACGGCAGCGGCAGGCGGTGGGCCAGCAAGCGGGCAGCAGGCAGCGGCAAGGCGCGTGGCGCGCGCAGCGCAAGGCGTGGCCAGGGCGGGGCCAGCTGCCAGCCGCAGCAGCTCGCGCGGGTAGGGCGCACACGCGCGTGAGCAAGGCGGCCGGCCCAACGCAGCAGCAGTTGGTCAAAGCCAGCGAGCAGATCGGATCTGAGAAAAATATCTGGACAAATAAACAGGCCGGCCGGTACTACCGGCCCATCCGGACGGTACTATCGGGCCGACCGGTACTACCGCAAAAAGGTACCTAGCGAGGCAGAGAGAAAATGGGCCGTTTTCAGGCCCGGGCGGTAGTACCGGCCCGTCCGGACGGTACTACCGCTTGGCCCAGAAAACAGCCTAACATGCAAATATTCAAACGGCAATAACTTTTGACTGGAAGCTCTGATTGACCCGATTCAAATTGCGTTAGATAGAGGGCGACAAGAGCTTCCCAATAAAAAGTGGAAATATTGATTATCACCAAGTGAGAAAGTATCAAGTAGAATAATGTGATATACCTCACTTGGTGAGAAACCGAAAAGCCGCATAAATCAAAATCGCAACAAGATACAAATGGGAGATCCGATTTAGATGAATAAGAGCTTGTTATGGAGATTACCACAAGCTCTATATCATCACATGGATAAGACGAAATAACAACCAAATATGATGATGCAAGTATGCAAAGGTTTGAGCTCTCTCCAAACGATGTGACCGATTACTCATACGAGAGCCCCTCTTGATAGTACGGTTATCTATCCTAAACCCGGTCTCACACACACAACGTGAGACCGGCAAAAGGGAAAACCTATCAAGATTATACCTTTGCCTTGAGCATTCCACTTGAGCTCGATGTAGACGATCTTGACCTTCTCAAGATGGAACGCCTTTCTTAATTCCTCATCATCGATCTCGCATATTGAGCTTGCCCAACATATCTTCTTTGCATTTCATCAACCTTGAAGCCAACACATGCTCCAAGCGATGCCAATGGACAAATCCTACAAGTATAACTCAATATACACATTAGTCCATAAAGATTGTCATTAATTACCAAAACAACGCATGGGGGCCCAACATGTTCTTTCAACTTCCATCATTCGTCTCTGTTGACTTTTCTTGTCATTCAGCTCTATGATGAACACGACATAATTCTGGTGATTCTCTCTGTACTCGTTTCTGGTCCCATGTCCTACATGAGCATCATCACCTCTTGGGTTATGCACCTGGTGCACAACCTCTCTTCTTTCTTGGTTGTGATATCTTGGTTGCCTGTTCTCATATCTATGCTCAGCTCCAACATCTTGAGCATTTCCTCCTGTGAGGTGGTGGGGGAGGTGGTGGTAACTGGTGAGTCGGTGAGTCCACTCTGTCTCCCTTCTAAAACCAAGTGCACTGCCTGTTGTGTGATTCGCCGGCTTATTCGGACTTGGCGTGTGAAACTTACATGGTTGATCCAACATCATCTCATAAGTATACTTCTGCCTGTCTTGATATGGCTTTCTCTGTTCACATGGCTTTTTGCCATCATTCTTTGGTATCCATTGATGTTGCCCACTTGTCCTCTAACGCTGGCTGCTTCTAGCATATGGATGATCTTGACCTACAGCTGCGACTTGAGTCGAGCCATACCTGTAGTCTGGTCTTTCATCTCTTCTTTTGCTTCTATACTCAGCCCTTTCCAGGCGCCTTTGTGACCCGGATGCATCATAGATCTGAGTCTCAGTCATGTCGTCTGCCGACTTAAGAAAAGGCTGAGTCGGATCTCCTAACGCCTATGAGTCGGCGATTCTTATTGTTTCTACCAAGCTTGCCGGGATATCTCTGTAACCTTTGCCACAGTACACTTCCATGCCTGCATCCTTGTGCAAACCATGCAATGGCCTGAGATTCGATTACCCCTTCACAAGAGTTGTGCATTGTGCACCACATAGTGAGGAACTCCCAGTCTGTTTCATTCAGCCTTTGCTTGCACATAGCTAGCTGTTGTGGGCGATTCAGCCTCTTGTACATGCTTATGAAATTGCTCACAAAAGCTTCCTGGAAATCAATCCAGCTGTTGATGCTTCCGGGTGGCAAATTATTCAGCCACACCCTCGCTGTTCCTTCTAGCATTTGTGGTACATACCGCACTGCCCATCTCAGATTTCCCTGCACGATTTTTACTGCAGTTCCATAATCTATGAGCCAGTCTTATGGCTTTGTGCTTCCATCATAGGTTTTTGTTCCTCTGGCCAGCTGAAACTTTGGCACTGGCGGCTCTTTCATGATCCTTGAGCCAAAACATGGTAGACCCTGTGGACCTTGCGATTTGATTAGTTCTGCCATCTTTATCTGGTCAAGATTTAGCCTTGAATCATCTGACTAGAGATTTCTGCCTTCGAGTCTTGCTCCCATTGCTTGATACACGTGATCTGGCAATTCATACCCGTCATTTACCATTGCCGAGTAACCATCATTGTACCTGTTGGCATTCGGGTATGCAGGTTGTTGCACTTCTTTTCCCGCGCTTTGCGTGGGGTTGAGCTGGTGGAGGATTCGGAGATGGGTTTCCTCCTCCTGCCGAGTGAGTTCCACGCCTAGGTTGAGGTGAAAAGTTCTGCCCCCCATGGTCATTTATTTGTCCTTCTTGCCTTTCTCGGCCAGCATTTTCTTGATTCTCATTTCCCTGAGCAACATTCCTTCATGTTCCCGGTGCACGGGTCGGGTTTCCTTGAACCACTGCCGGGTCATAAGCAACCATCTGCTTGTTCCTTCCTGAATCTACACTCTTTTGTTTTCTTTGTCTCGGCACCTCTCCTGGTGAGGAAGCTGTATGGCCTTCTGATCTAGCCGGGATTGGAGTTGCCGAGTGAATGAGCTATGACCTCCCAGATATACCCGGATTTTCCCTTTAGTACGCTTCATTCAACATTCCCGCTGCTCTCACCAACTCGCTTACTCGTTCCTGTTGTTTTTTCTTTGCTTCACCCGCCAGATGGGGTAACTCGGCCATTGCTGCCTCTGCGGCTCTGAAATTTCCTGCTATAGTGTTGAATGTCGGCCGCATGGATGTTTCGTTGCTGTTCTCTAGTGTTATTTTTGACGTTGCGTCCGCCAATTCTTCATTGAGATTCCTTCCTCTCAACCTGGTTGCATCTAGCCGGGTCTTAGCGCCCTTGACTCGATTTGCCGAGTTGTATTATTGAATCGTGATATCCATATCCTTCTGCATCTGTGCTAACTCCTTTGCTTTCTCCGGAACTTTATTCCTGGTCTCCTCTAACTCGGCATGCACTCACGCCGGATCAGCTGCTGGTGCTACTGGCTCTTCTAGTTTTTCTATTGCTTCCTGCAACTCCTTGGTCCTTTTACTACTAGCTATGTTTTCTGGCTTCTCTAGTGGTGCCTTTGTAGTTCTTGTTTCCCTTGGCGTCCCTTCTTGGTTTTCTCCCTCATTCTCATTCACCACAGGTGGTACTGGAGGATCCTGGGGGTGTGATGGGTTTGGAGCTGTCATCATTACCTCGATAGAGACGAGTTGCTGAAGCTTTCCTACGACATGAACCGCAGGTGAATCCGGCGCCAGGATGACGTGCTCTGGGTACGCGTGCTCCACGCGCACCGCGACGTAGACCTGGTGATCGCCAAACTTGATGAAGCGAGCACCCCTTCGGAATGGCTTGGTCCCGAAGTAGCCTGCGTTGTCACTGACGAAGTTGAGTGCCCCGAACCTCTGGATGAGGCCAGAGAGACGCGTTCGCCCGTCTTGGCGATGATGTTGCCTGTCCGGATGAAAACTCTAGCAAGCGCCTGCTTCTGCCCCACGGTGGGCGCCAATTGCCGTGGTGGTGTCACGGCAGATGCCATGGGTAGGCTTAAATTGGGGGCCGAATGGACGCTTGTGGTAACC
The DNA here is from genome assembly GCA_916181665.1 of Avena sativa. Lineage (NCBI taxonomy): Eukaryota > Viridiplantae > Streptophyta > Magnoliopsida > Poales > Poaceae > Avena > Avena sativa. Next base: position 310,163,960 of record OV702295.1, on the reverse strand, counting down.
GGGGAGGGAGTGTACGGTCTAGCCGCGCACGCATAACAAGATGAACTCTCCACACTTAGGATTTTTATTGATCCAAGAAGTTTACAAGTGCTCCTAGAGCTGTTTGAGCATAGCCTGTGGGCACTAGTTTCCTACTTGGTCCAACCTCCTTAAACCCTAGTTATGCCCCTCCTTATATAGGCGATGGCCAGCTAGGTTACATCCCTTTGGGTCCTAGGGTTACTGTTTGGATCTTGGTCCTTACTGTGTGGGCTGGGTCATAGGCTTGACCTGAGCCCTTGACCCAGTCCACAAAGCCATACAGCTAATGGTCTTCTCGTACGTAGCCTCCAGCCCTTTTGGCGCCATACGGTGACTTTGTACATCAGCCCTTGCTTTGGGCATCACCCGGCTTCTTTTGTGTCACCCGGCATCGCCCTTCTCTTTTTACCATGCTTTTCCATAGTCCCTGCTGAATCTCACTCGAAAAGCTGCCACGCGTCCTTTCTGACTCGGCCTTCCCTCGTGAGATCCGGCTCGTTTTCTCCTGCAAGATAAACAAGTTTGTCCTACGTGGACCATCATAGTTTCTATGTCGTCCACGCCTAAGCTTCGTACCCGGCCGTTGATACTCGGCCAGAGGCTTATTTGACTCGGCATACGCCAAGCCAGGCAATGTTTTACCCCTTATGACCATACCGGGGGTTATCCCCCCGACAAACATCATCACATATTCTCTTGCTAGTTCATAAATTGTGTTGTTCTATATGATATTTCATACCAACCAATTCGGTATCCAATACCTAAGAACCACATTGTTTAACAATCAAAGAATACAACCATAACATGTATATCATCTATATACCTTATCTGTATATTTCCAGTATGCCAAATATTTTATAGATTCTCTTTTAGCATTTCCTTTTCATTTTAAAAGAATCTATCAACATCAAAAGTAGCGCCATATACATGACACATAGTCCAAAGCGTGTATATTCAAATACTAATACCTTTGGACATGCACTTTGAAGTAGATCACCATCATCAAATGATTGGCGTTCTTTCAAAATCCATTCTTTAGTGATCTTTTAGTGTGGTAAACACTTTACCTACATCTTTTATTCATCCTTATCATGACTACTTTCAAGATCAAGCTAATGTAGCTTATAAAGGCAAATCATGAGTATAATGTTACTTTCCAAAACCTTTTTGGATGATTAGGATGTCTAGCATCTCCAACCTTTGCAAATTCTTATCCAATATGAGAACATATATTATACTCTATCATACTGCAACCAAAAACATTGTTTTAGATATCGTTATATATGCCACACATGATGGTTTCTGAAACAATTCTTTCAGGTCCTAGATAACCTTGATATTTATAAACAATCAAGAACCATGGAGGCAAACATGATACTTTAGATACTAACACTAGAAATTGTTACTCTCGATTTAATACTAATTATTAAATTTCACGGAATAAATGGAGTTTTCTGAAAGTTTGCAATAGGACACACAATACGATACCATTTCGTAAAGTAAATATCCAGAATTCTATAATTCTATTATCTTAATTACAACTAAGCATAAAGTGGTGAACGAATGCCAATGACTACAAAAAATTATGCAAATTCACTTTGATTTAATTTATGATAAATTGAGTTCTACTAATCCAAATTATAAATGAACTCCCACTCAAAAACGACATTTCTCATGTATTTTTGGTGATTACGTGAACCAAATCCAATACACCAAGTCTGATCATCACGTCAGTCGGTGCAAATTCAAAGGCGAGCATTTATATGGTCATCATATCAAACATATGACTCATGCTTAACCTTTCGGTCCGTGTTTCGAGGCCATGTCTGTACATGCTAGGCTCTCCAAGTAAGAACCTTAGTATTCGCGTGTGTAAAACTGTCTTACACCTGATGTATGATCGTGGATTCAAGTACACCGGATCATCACGTGATGTCTTGAAGCGGCAAAACATAGTCGGTACATACTTAAGGAAGAACACATTTTTATCTTGATATCTAAATGAGGGATCATGTTATAATGCTAATAAACGCCAAACAAGCAATATAAGATGCAAACAAACATCATATGCTACAGTGATATGATATGGTTCTTGCACTTGATCTTTATTGTGTGCATCGTGGAATGATCTTTATCATTCCTATATGTGTAAGGCCAAGGTCTATGGAACTTACACTTTGACATATTATAATTTTCAATAGTATCAACCCATACTACAAATTATAACACTACCATATCATAGTTCTTGCCCGGCAAAACCAAAAACTAGACGCCTCTAATTTATCTTTTGCATGTTTTACGTGGATGAGGGCTTTCAGAGATAGAACCGTTCTTACCTACGAACATGGAACCACAACGATGATAATCAAATTATTGACAACGTGTTGTAAATTAGATATTGACTATAGTAGGAGAGATAAACACCCGCAAGACACTTATGCAAAACTATGTCACATCCCAAAATTTTCCAAATTTTGAAATGTGAAAAATAAATAAACAAAATAAATAATTGTTGAAATTTAGGGTGAAAAGAAACTTTTTATTTCTAAATGGAAACTTAAAAACCCATCTTGAACAAACTTTGAATAAAAGGGAATCCAACAAAGTTCAAGTCAAGTGAAATGCATTCATCAAAGAATGAATCTTGAAATTTAAACATTTGGAAAAGTTGAACCAAAACCCTAAAACCCTAATGGAAGAAAATAATTTCCAAAGATTACTCTAAGCCTATGGATTTGATCCATATAAAAATTTGTCAACAAACATTTATAAGTGATCAAAAAGACAAATAAAAATATTTTGAAACCATAGAAATTGGTTTCACTTAATTTGGAACCATAGATAAAAACTTATGAATTTAATAAGATGAAAGGAAATTATTTCCAAAGCTAATAAAGATCCTATCTAAAATCCATATCAAATTTTGAGCAAAGTAATCCTAAAAGGATTTAAAAAGATAAAGAAATATTAAATAAAATTCGACAAATTGGAATCACCAATTTTTGATCTATAAATAAGAAAAGATATGGGTTTTATAAGATAAAGAAAGAAATAAATAAATAAGGAATATTTAAAAGCCAAATTAAATCTTGAATCAAATCAATAAGCAAATGAAATAAAGATATTCCAATTAAAATAAAGGGATAAAAGAATATTCAAATAAAATTATGTGGCCTTAACCAAATTCTATTCCATTTGAATGAAGACAAAATGCCTAATAGAAATGAATAATTAAATCATAAGAAAATAATAAATTGGAATTTATCCAAGTGGAATTAAAGTTATTTAATTAACTTAAATGGAATCAAAGAATTATTTGAATAAAATTTAAATGGGATTAAAACCATATATGATTGGAATAAAAACAATTGCCCAATTTAAATGATTAATAAATCATATTGAAATACTTTAAATAACACCTTATTAAATAAATAAAACCTACTGAAAAAGGTTTGGTGAAAAATTAGAATTCAAATAAGAGTTTGAAAATATAATTAAAATCTTATTTGATTAAAAGCAAGTGTCTATTTTAAATAAATGATAAACCAAAAATGAATAAAATAATTATTAAATGGTCCTTAAAATACAATAATAAACCAGTATAAAACTTACTGAAAGTGGTGAAGAGTTTGAATTCAAACAAGTATTTGAAATGATGTGAATAAATACAAAACAGAAAAGGAAATCAGAAAAAGAAAAGAAAACTAAATAAAAAAACGGAAACAAGGCAGCCCAGCCCACCAAGCCTAGCTAGCGCATCTCTCTCTTCCTCGTAGGAAATGATTCGCACTGCAAACTCAACCTGCTCAGTCTCTGACTCTGCAACCCCACACGAAACCCCTCTCAATCGCTGACAGCGGACCCCATCGCCAGCTCATCATTGTTCTCACTGAGACCCATTCGTCCCCCAAATTACTTTCTCCGTTTCTGCCTTGATTCCTCGTCTTCAATACGTTTGATTGCGCCTGTAATTCCTCCTCGCAACCATGCACGATAAACCCCTCCCTCTCTCCTCTCTTTCCCTCAAACCTTATTCCATCGGAGCCACCAGGCTGCGAGAACCGCTGCTCACACCGTCGTTGTTCCGACGAGCATCCCCGACAATTCCGGCCGCTCCTCGACTCCCCTTGCCTCCCAGACTCCACGAGCCTACTCCCCACCTCCCTACGCGTCTTCTAATAGCACCAGCTCGTCCGCGCAAGCCCTAGAGGCTCGACAACAACGACGCCTCTCGCCACCGCAGTCTGCAACATCTCTGGTGAGCTCTATCACATGACCCACTGCGCGCCTCGACTGCTAGTTCACACCATCTTACTTGCCCGTGTCTTGTGAATCTCCAGGTGCTCGCCAATCAACCGCACGTAATCTGCAGGCTCGCCTCTGACAAGAACCGTGCGTGCCCGAGCCAGTGAGGAACTCCGACGAGAAATCCCTGATGTCCTCGAGCGCCCCTTCACCAACCAAAGACACCTCGAGCATCCCCACGCTACGGTGAACTTGGTGAGATTCTTCCCTCCTTCTCTCGCTTCCTGTATCGCCGGCGACGCCACTGCCAGACCGCTCCACCGCCAGCCACCGCCACAGCGCCACCAGTTCATGGTCAGTGCAATGAGGACCGTCAGATCCCGATCCAGCGGTTAGGATAGATGACTTATCAAAACATTTTTGATTGATCTATGCCGCATGATCCTCTTTTAATCCAACAGTCCATGTTAGTCGATCCGCCCGAACCGGTACCAGCCTATAGGATTGCTCCACGTGGCTCAGACTTTGATTTAAAAACATAAATATTTCTATTAGATGTTTAAACTTGCAAAATTCAGAACTTTAAATCTACACGTCCAAATTTTGCAAACTTTATATCAATGTAATTAGAAAAAAGAGTACTTTCCAACCATGCACTTTGTTTAATGAATTGCTTCTGTAAAATTGGTTGATTTTGCAGAAACATGTGTAGGCATGTTTTGTGTATAAAATTTATTCTAAAATTGTTTTTAGGATATAATCTTTTGTAAATGGTTTGTTTTGAACCTACTAACCATAGAAACTAACTTTTGGATTTAAAAATATATTTTGTGACACTTAGGAATAAATCTTTGAATAAAAGCATTTCTAGTTAAATAAAAATATTGTTTATGTTTTAAAAATGCTTTTTGAGTAAAACCTTTTGAAAATGGTTTGAATTAAACTCTCTGACCCTAAACACCATGTTTTGAATTTAAAAATGTATTTGATTAACCCTAGAAAATTATTACTTTGTTTAAAGGCATTTCTAGCAAAATAAAATGTTGCTTTGATTTAAAAATGGTTTTTAGATGAAACCTTTGGCAAATGATTTAATATTAAACACTTTGACCATAAAAACTAACATTTGTGTTTAAAAATATATTTGGCTAACACTAGAAATTATTCTTGGAATAAAATCAATTCTAGCAAAACAAAAGAGATTTAAAGTGGCCATTTTCACTAACTTGTTATCAAATGGTTTTGCCACATTTATAAATGACCAATAGGTGTTTTATAATATTTATAACCTATTAGAAACCACTTTTCCAAACAAAACAATCTTTGGCATGCTTGTATCCATTGCTTTGTTTTTATTATTTTATGTGTTGAATTGTTTGAATGTTATTTTTGAAATTGTGCCTTGCTTGATTGAATTGTAGTGGAATTTGAAGAGTGTGACCATTACAAGATAAAGGAGTGAACTTAAACTCTCTACCAATAAGGAAAGTGGTGCTTCATACTTTTGTCCCATTATTTTCACTATGCATTAGTGATACTTCTAAGTAGGACTTGCATGGAATTTTATAAGTATAAACTATGCCATGGGAAATCCTAGTAGATGAAACCTTAGAAGAATTTTCCTAAGTTAATATTCCTACTACTATCATGCTTAGATTAGGTAGTACAAAACAAGGGTGGATTAAAATATTTTAGTCTATGACTTGTGTTTTGTTTAATAAAACAACTATGTGAATGAATCACCTGGGTGGAATGGTTGAATGGGTTATGTTGAGTGGTTACACAGGGCCCATATTTGTGTACTACCCTAGTGTATCTAACTTGTGGAAAGCCACCTAGGAACAAAGATATTTGAGATGTCAAATATTAAGAAGCTTCAAGTGCAGCCACTTGGCATTATGGGCTCTGCCTGGATCATATAGGATGCAATAACTTAGCCAAATGGACAGTTGGTGGTAGGGGGTGATAGGTTTGGAGCGCGTCCATTATGGTCTAAGGGAAGGCTTATGAAAGATCTTGTCTCGATGCATGTCGAGTCTCATGGGGAAAGTGCACCACCTCTCGAGAGAGTAAAATCTAAGTACCTAGCCGTGTCCATGGCAATGGACAACTTGAGCATCAAGACATGGAAGCTATCAAGAATATCCTCATCCCAATTTCTAATTTAAAAACTTGTGGTTGAACAAGGGTTAAAGGATCACCAATGTCTATTGGTTGATGCCTTGGGTGATTTTGACAAACAAAAACTTAGTGTTTTCAAATGATAAGGAAAATCTATTTTGAGCAAAGCAAGCCTAAGCTCCACTTAGCCAAATGCATATAGATGATAGAAACTATTATTCTACCATAGTATCACTTGCCAATACAATTCAAATGTATTGACCTTTGTGGCTGTAACTTATTATGTTGCAGGTTTGTTTGATGTTAGTGAAGTGTGTTGATTAGGATTACAAATCTACAACCAACATGATTGCCTGTGGCACTTTGAAGATGAAGGACTCCATGCTATATAGTTATTTCTGCTGCAATGTAATGAGAGAGCCAAATGAGTTATGTAAGATGTAATGAATTATTTTATTCCTGGTTATAAAGTTGTATTATGACCTTTGTTTCTTGATATTACATCTTAACTGTGGATGCTAGCTATTGATCCAGGGACTAGCATTGTAAACACAGGGATCTCTACCTTATTAAAGGTTGGGACCTCTACAAAACTAGTTGCATGTCAAGCATGGAACATTTCTCATGTGCGAGTACATGTAAAGTTTGTCCGGGCCGCTTCATCCCACTATGCCACCAATACCCAAAGTACAAGGAAGAAGCAATAACATGACCATCAGCGCCCACATACTCATCGATACGTCGAAAAAATATCTATAATTTTTGATGCTCCATGCTTGTTTAGTATCCACTTTGCTTTGCTTTGTCTACACTTTGAGGTGTTTTTATATCTTTTGTGGAACTAACCTATTAACAAGTTGCCACAGTGCCAGTTGTCTGTTTTCTTCTATTTTTGCTTCCAGAAAGGCAGAAAATCAATATTTTCGGAATTGGACGAGACAAAAGACAAAGTCAATATTTTACCGTGGGCGACATGAAGTCCAGAGGAGATACGGAGAAGCGGACCAGGGCGGACAGACCCCCCTAGGCCCAGTTGGGCCCACCCCGCGCCTGGGTAGGGTGTGGGGCCCCTGGACGCCTCCCAGCCTCGCCTCGTCGCCTATAAGAAGCCCCCGATGCAGAAACCCTAGGCACCCAATTAAAACTCCACAAAACCTTCTGTAGCCGCCACCACCGTAGTCCCTAGATGCGGGGGATCTGAAGTTCTTCCCGGCATCCTGCCGGAGGGGAGACCTTCCCGGAGGCCTTCTCTCCGGTATGAAGCGTGAGTAGTTCCACATTGGACTATGGGTCCATGTAGTAGCTAGATGGTTGTATCTCCTCCTTGTGCTTTCAAGTATAGATCTTGTGAGCTTCGTTCATGATCAAGATCTAATCTATTTGTAATCATGCATGTTGTGTTTACAGGGATCTGATGGATATTGAGATTACTATGTCAGATTGATTAATGGTTTTGTTTATTTGATACTATCATGTCTATGTTGTTTGTGATCTTGCATGCTCTGTGTTGTTAGTAGCTATCTTGGCCAAGTAGTTGCTAGTGACTACAAGAGGGGGTATTTATGCTTGATAGTGGGTTCATGCCTCTAGTTTCCAAGGGAAGTGACAGAAATCTCTTCGGTTGTAGATGTTCTATTGCCACTAGGGAGAAAACAACGGTCTCTTGTTCATAGAACAAGTGGATTGTTTACCTTACACACTTTGCTGAAAGCAGTTGTCTGTTGCTTGCAACTTAATACTAGAGGGGCTTCGGATGATAACCTGAAGGTGGATTTCTAGTCATAGATGCAGTTGGATGACGGTCTATGTATATTGTTGTATTGCCCAATCGAATCTCATAGGATATTTTTTTCTGGTATTGCATTTTTATGCCTTGCTCAGTTCCTGTCAATTGCCCTGATGTAATTTGTTTACCCTTCATGCCATGTTGTTTATCTAAGGAGAGCACCTCTAGTGAACTATGGACCCCGGTCCAATCTTTACCATTGATACATCTTCCTCTGTTACCTGTTTACTTGCTGCAAACCATTACCTTCCACACCATACATTTAATCCTTTGTTGCAGCAAACCGGTGAGCTTGACAACCTCACTGATTCGTTGGGGCAAAGTCTTGAGTTTGTGTTGTGCAGGTTTCCATGTTGCTTGTAACACCTGTGTGACGTTTCCTTCCTCCTGCTGGTTCGATAACCTCGGTTTCTTACTGAGGGAAAACTTGCTGCTGTGCCGCTTCACACCCTGCTCTTGGGGTTCCCAACAGGCTCCACGTCATTCATCAAGTTCTCTGGCGCCGTTGCCGGGGAGGCTAAGGACATCTTCACAGGGGGAGTCCTTCACTTCCTTTCTCTTTACTTTTTTATAGTTTGCTTAGTTTCTTTTGCTTGGTTTTGTTTTCCTCTTTTCAAAAACTCCAAAAAAAATTAGTTTAGTTTCGTTTGCCTTCTTTATTCAAAAACACAAAAAAATTAGTTCCTGCTCTAGCTGTTGCTGCTGTTTTTGGCTTGCCCACCTTTGTCAAAATGAACTCCGCTGAAAACACCATGTTGCTCCCCAAGTTCACCCTAAAAAACCTTTCAATAGGTAGTGGAACCATAATTGGGAAAGATAATATTGAAGAATTCTTTAATTATGTTAGCAAGCATGAGGATATTGAGGATAAATTTATAGTAGAGCTTGCTCCTAATTATGAGATTACTGCAGCTTCTTTAGTTCATATGCTAGAATCTAGGTTTGTTAGCCTTAACCCCATTATGCAAATTTTGTTCCTAAAACAAAAGAAAGAAAAGATTGCTGAAAAGAGAGAATTTATTCTTGAAACTTTACTAAAAGAGTTCCATGATGTTGTTAAGGAAGCCAGAAAGGTCTTTGAGCATTTTAACATGCTAGGCTCATGCATAGATGTTGTGGATACTTCAAATAAAATCAAGCCTATAGAGGAATTTAAGATACACATACCCTTTAAGCTTGTAGGAATGCATGAAGCCTTTGAAAAGAATTTTGATTGGATTATTCCTAAAAATATTTTTGATGAGAGTAGTAAACCAAAGAAAAATGAGAAGGGATCCTCCAAAACTCATTTGGATGAGATGCCTCTCATAGTTGAAGATTTGCAAGTATTGATCTCACTTCTTCATTTGAAAATACTTGATTCTTCTTGCTTCTTGTGCCTAACTTAAAGGCGTTAAAGAAAAGTACTTGTTGGGAGATAACCCAAGAGTTTACTTGAGTCTTGGAAGTTATTACTTCTGTAATGACCTCTCCTTATCCTTTTTGTTTGCTTTTTTGTGCCAAGAATGACTTCTAATGAGAGGGAAGTAAGATTTGGGGAGTTGCTATCCCGAAACAGATTTCTGTCCTCCACCAAAACAATTCGTGAGGAGTCTTTGTAACTCGGATTGAGATGAAAATTTATGGATAAATCCCGCAATATGTTATATAACTTTATTTAGTTCAACACTTTTTGATTTGAGCAACAGAAGATTTTCTACAGAATCGGTTTCTACCTCCTAGTCTGTTTTGGCAGATTTCTGCCATTATTTGCATTTGCTTCCTATTGGTTCCTTTTTGAGTTCTCTTTTGGGGAATTGAGATTTTTGAAGGATTTTCTATAGTAGCGTGTGTTTTTAGTGAAAATTCTTGCTGTTCCAAAGCTTTTCCTAAAGGTCTATTATCTTTTGAATACACTAATGTTGCTAATGAAGATTGTGTGAAGTTTTGTACGAAGGAAAAAATTCAGGTGTATAGAGAGAATGATATAATGAGATGAAGAATGGACAAAAGCTCAAGCTTGGGGATGCCACCCCGGTGTCACCCCAAGAAATATCCAAGAGGTACAAGCGTCAAAGCTTGGGGATGCCCAAGGTATCCCCTTCTTCATCAATAAAAATCTCAAGTCTGTCTAGACACTTTGTTTTTATTTTTTCATGCACAGTTGTGTTGTTCTTGGAGCATCTTAGTTTTTGTTTGGTTTTATTAGTTGTTTAGTTTGCTTGAATAAAGTAGTTTGGACCCCCGTTCTCACTGTGTTGTTTCAAATAAGTTGCTTGGTGTTGGAAAGGAGTAGGAAGTTCCTGCTTGAAAGTGCAAGATGAGCTTGCATTGACTGTGACCTAGAGTTTAGCATGACATGCTAGGTGTTGTTTTGACCTTATGCTTAGTGATTATTGCTGTAGCATGTCTTGTTCCAAACAATTGGGATTGCTTAGTGTTCCTTGAAGAAATTATGCGTTGTTTTAGCATGCAAAAGCATAGTATTGTGGTATTCTCCTTTGATGCTTTGTTTGGGTTGACTTGGCACATGATCACACCATGTTGTGACTATACAAGTCACCATAGCCTCTATGATCATTTTGTCCTTGACTTGTAGTACCACTCTATGCTTTGATTAGTAATGTTTTATTGCTCTGCAATATTATGGCCATTATTGCTCTCTTAGTTGGTTGCTCCCAGTCTTTTGCTAGCCTCCACTTGTATGAGTAAGGTCTACTCATGCTTCCAACTCCCAAGAAACCAAGTTCTTCCAAAGTGTCCACTATAAACTCCTATGCATGGTGTATTACACCATTCCAACTATATTCTTGTTTTCAGCTACCTTCCAGTTAAAAAGCCTCTTTGTTATGTGAAAAAATAGTGATTAAGGCTCTCAAAAACTTGATGGCACACTTTATATTCTTTGACCCTAATAAACTTGAACCATTGTGTCATCTATATTGTATATGCTTACACTTATACGTTGGAATTAGCAGAACCGTGCTGTCACGGGGAACGTTTTCAACATTGCACTTGTACTTTGTACTCAGTTGATATCATGCTCTTTTGTCTATGGATGTCACCAGTGTGAAATAAAGAGGGAACTTGTAAGTCCATGGAGTATGTATTTTGTGTTAGAGAAACGCCTGGGCCGCTAGCCTAAGCCATGCATAATCATGGTGGAAACTTGCAGCATCACCATAATGAGTTATCTATGAAGCATCCTCAATAAAAAACTATGCACATAGTAAAGAAAAAGATCGCTGAGATGCTCATTATGTGCTTGCCTTATCATTTTGGTTATGGGATAGCTCCTATACCATGTGCAAGGGGCACCCTGTTGGCGGTTCTCTATGATACGCATGTAATTACAATGACAAGAACTTACAGGTGACTGAAGTTGAGTAGCATGAGGTGTGGCCGTCGTATTCAAGGGACTTGAGATTTCCAACTTATACTTTGTCAAGCATATACTCCATAGTTTGTTCACTATAACCTTAACCACTTCAAGATGCTTATGATAGGGGCAATGAGGGTTGAAAGCTAACAAGTACCTTAATTTTTGGAAGCGCTTTTTGAAACTTGAAATCCCTTCTTCCCTTATGAAGGGCCTTTCTTCCACCATTATTTGAGTCTCCACCTTCTAATTTTAGGCACCATTAAGAGAGCATAGTTGCCATTCTGTGTGCAGTGTCCCAAAACTTATTGATTGATGCATATTATGATATTACTTTTCATGCTACTTGTTTCTAGTCACCCTTGTGAACTTTGAAGGTGTCCTATGCATCTATTTGCTACTCTATAAGGGACAAGCTGATTGCCACTATGCTATGTTTTCTTTATGTGAAACAAACAAATGTTTTTCAATGCATGTTATTCATGATCTTTGTTTGTAGACTTTCATGTTGCATGCATAGTTAATATGTCCTATTTTTAGAACTCCATCTTTCATGCACATATTTAGAGTTCTTTGATCCCATCTTTCAATGCTTGCAAATGGTTTGATCTTGGTTTTGATGGTGCATGTCACCTCAAAAATTATTCTTTATCACTTACCTACTCAAGGACGAGTAGGAGTTAAGCTTGGGGATGCTTGATACGTCGGAAACATATCTATAATTTTTGATGCTCCATGCTTGTTTAGTATCAACTTTGCTTTGCTTTGTCTACACTTTGAGGTGTTTTTATATCTTTTCTAGAACTAACCTATTAACAAGTTGCCACAGTGCCAGTTGCCTGTTTTCTTCTGTTTTTGGTTCCAGAAAGGCAAAAAATCAATATTATCGGAATTGGACGGGACAAAAGCCAAATTCAATATTTTACCGTGGGCGACACGAAGTCCAGAGGAGAGACGGAGAAGAGGACCAGGGTGGCCAGACCCCCCTAGGCGCGGGTGGGCCCACCCCACGACTGGGTAGGGTGTGGGGCCCCTGGCAGCCTCCCAGCCTCGCCTCTTTGCCTATAAGAAGCCCTAGATGCAGAAACCCTAGGCACCCGAGCAAAACTCCACGAAACCTTCTGTAGCCGCCGCCACTATCGTCCCTAGATCAGGGGGATCTGAAGTTCTTCCCGGCACCCTGCCAGAGGGCACATCATCCTGGAGGCCTTCTCTCCGGTATGAAGGGTGAGTAGTTCCACCTTGGACTATGGGTCCATGTAGTAGCTAGATGGTTGCATCTCGTCCTTGTGCTTTCATGTATAGATCTTGTGAGCTCCGTTCATGATCAAGATCTAATCTATTTGTAATCATGTATGTTGTGTTTGTGGGGATCCGATGGATATTGAGATTACTATGTCAGATTGATTAATGGTTTTGTCTATTTGATACTATCATGTCTGTGATGTTTGTGATCTGGCATGCTCTCCGTTGTTAGTATCTATCTTGGCCAAGTAGTTGCTAGTGACTCCAAAGAGGGGGTATTTATGCTCGATAGTGGGTTCATTCCTCTAGTTTCCAAGGGAAGTGACAGAAATCTCTTCGGTTGTAGATGTGCTATTTCCACTAGGGAGAAAACAACGGTCTCTTTTTCATATAACAAGTGGATTGTTTACCTTACACACTTTGCTTAAAGAAGTTGTATGTTGCTTGCAACTTAATGCTGGAGGGGGTTCAGATGATAACCTGAAGGTGGACTTCTAGTCATAGATGTAGTCATAGATGATAACCGGATCTATGTATATTGTTGTATTGCCCAATCGAATCTCATAGGATCTTTTTGTCTGGTATTGCATTGTTATGCCTTTCTCAGTTCCTGTCAATTGCCCTGCTGTAATTTATTTACCCTTCATGCCATGTTGTTTATCTAAGGAGAGCACCTCTAGTGAACTATGGACCCCGGTCCAATCTTTACCATTGAACATCTTGCACTGTTACCTGTTTACTTGCTGCAAACCGTTACCTTCCACACCATACGTTTAATCCTTTGTTACAGCAAACCAGTGAGCTTGACAACCTCACTGATTCGTTAGGGCAAAGTTTTGAGTTTGTGTTGTGCAGGTTTCGTGTTGCTTGCAACACCTGTGTGACATTTCCTTCCTCCTACTGGTTCGATAACCTCAGTTTTGTACTGAGGGAAAACTTGTTGTTGTGTTGGTTCACACCTTGCTCTTGGGGTTCCCAACAGGCTCCACGTCAGCCATAACTCGTATGTTTACTACCCGTGCAAAGCATCTACGCATAGATCCGGCTCTAATAATACCACTGTTGGGTTCGTAGCATAGAAAATAAAAAATTTCCTATGATGGGAACAACTAAGTAACAAGATCTATCTACTAGATACAAGCAACGGGTGGATATACATTTATTGAATACATAACCTCGAAGACTGAAAAGCGTTAACAAGGTTGTACTCATGGATGATGTAGTGGAACACTTGCCGATCTCAAGATCGAGAAGAAGTCCATCCGGTCCAGCAGGTCCAGCACCATCAAGTCCAGCACCTCAAAGCAGTGGTGCATCCGTGATTGCACACACGTTCGGGTACCCCGACAACCTCCACGCCCTCGCTCTAGCAAAGCAGCAGAAGCAAAAAATCCTTTCATAAAAAGCCAATGGGAACATGTATCTCGTTGATCCGAGACCATGGGGAAATTCTAAAGGGGGGAGAGAGATCCTTCGCGAGGAGGTGTGTTGTGAGAGGAGGAGAGGGGCTCCTTTTATAGGTAGAGGGGTCACCCAAGGGGCATGGCGCCACAGCCATGGTGGCTTCCCCACCTCTTCCACATTCATGTGGGTGGAGCTCCCACTCAAAATGAAAAGCCTCCACTCACATAAACATGCCTCCACTCAAAAATCCACTCACATGCATTAAATTTCCACCAAATTTAATGAAAGCTCTCATTTAAGTAAAACTATTTTATTTATTTATTCAGAATTTTGTTAATTACTTTAATTACCAAAAATTCACATAAAACCCCTTGCTAGTATTCAATTTCACATGCAGAACCAGTTTCAGCGATTTCAACCGAAACAATTCCGGTGTCTAGTGAAATAAATTCCTGCGCTTTATTTTTCTTTCTCTGGCATCTTATTTGCTCCCAATGGTGTCGGTATCCCTTAAGTGTGTCACCCTATGGTTCGCGAATAATTTATACATGATCGAGACCCCTCTCCGATCAATAATCAGCAGCAGGACCTGGAGATCCGTACTGACTCCCACACATTCAACGATGACTTCTGTGATCGTATGAACCTTATACGCATGTAACTAAATCTATTTGTCTCGCGATATATTACATATCCGAGATTCGATCATCGGTATCTCCATACCTAGTTTGATCTCGTTACCGACATGTAGTCTTTTGTCGTTCCCGTGATATAACATTCTAGTGATCAAATCACTTGCTTGCAAGATAACTAATGTGATATCACCGAGAGGGCCCAGAGTATATCTCTCCTTCATCGGGATGGACAAATTCCACTCTTGATCCATGAGCCTCAACATAACACCTTCATAGAACTGAACCCATCTTTATAGTCACCCTGTTATGGTGTGACGTTTGATGTTATCAAGATACTCTTCCAGTGTTAGTGATTGACATTATCTCATGGTCTAAGGATTGAGATTACTTCGTATGATGTTATAGCAATATAAACACAATGACTTTGATCGTAATGCTATACTTCGGATGAATGTTCATCACATCATTCCAACAATGTTGTGACCTTGTTATTAACGACATCCAATGTCCATGATCAGGAAACCTTTGATCATCTTGTTAATCAACGAGCTAGTTTATAAGAGAGGCATAACTAGGAACTTTATTTTTTTATTAAACACACATGTATTAACGTTTCTGTATTAATACAATTATAGAATTCAAAATAATCATTTATCATAAACAAGGAATAAGATAATAACCACTTCATTATTGCCTCTCGGGCATATTTCCTTCATACAGAAGGGAATGAAAAATATGCCTACTTACACATTTCATGCTCAACGGCCTGCATACGACTAGAAGACCATTGTTGGCCCAAGATGCAGGCCTGCGTAGCGCAAATTTTTCATGTGTAGTCCAATAGGAAGATAAGTGACAGCAGTATGCATCAGGTTGATTTGTTGAGAGAAGCTCATGCCGCTATCATGAATGCAGGGTATATAATTTGGTCGAATCGTTCCACGCTCGGCGATGTGGGACTAAAATCCCACCCGCGTCCGTCCTTCTCGCTATGGTTTTCTGTTGGGCATGAAAGAGCCCATTACTATTTGATTCCCAGGATTAAAATGGGCCGCCCCAATCTACTTGACGCCTGGATGCAGCCGTGACGCGGGAGTGGTAGTAGGAGTTGGGCTGGCTTGTTGCCTGCATGCCGAGTCTTAATTTTTTCTTCTATCCAATATTCTTTTTTATTTTATATTTAAAAATTTGAACAAAAAAGCTATTTTAAATTTTTTATTTTTTTCAAATAAATTACATATTCTTGGTAGGCACCATTGCTATAGCATGTGCAAAACTTTTGGTATCATTTGATGAACATCAAAAAATTGAGAAATTAACGAACAACCCTATTGGTCTCACCTAGGCCTTTTTTCCTAGCAATGCCTTTTTCTCGACTTCCGTGAAACAACCTGTAGACATGCTAACATACACAAACTAAGACACATGTACAAGGTTTCACACAAATTTGAATATTTTGAATTTTTGGTGGATCGGTCAAATTTAGGCCAAAAATCAAGGTGTCTAGTAAGGATGCCTAGGGGTTATACCATTTGTGATGTGAGACATGCTCCATGCTGAAACATGGCATCCTCTACCCAGAAGTAATTTTTAAATGTGTCCAAGGTTTCACACAATTTTGTTTTTTTTGAATTTTTGGTGGTTGATAAAATTTTGAATTTTTGCATGGGATTTAGATCTCTCTCGGATGGCTACAAACACCTTCACCAACTTGTGGTTGTGTGACTCAGTAGTTGGCCAACATGATCCTACCTACTTGATAGATCTAACATAATCATCAGCTTAGTGGTTGTGTGAGTCACTACACCTGACCAACATGATCCCACCCACTTGATAGATCTAGCTATAAGAGTGCTATGCCAAGCCATGACAGACACTGGTGGTAGATGTGGGGCCATGCCAACATTGTATGGGATCTAGACCTCTCTAGGTTGTCTAGAAACACCATCATCAACTTAGTGGTTGTGTGAGTCACTACACCTGACCAAGATGATCCCACCCATTTGATAGATCTAGCTATAAGAGTGATATGTCAAGCCATGGCACACACTTATGGCAAATGTGGGGCCATGCCAACATTGCATGGGATCTAGACCTCTCTGGGTTGGATAGAAACACCTTCACCAACTTGTGGTTGTGTGACTCAGTAGTTGGCCAACATGATCCTACCTACTTGATAGATCTAACTATAATTTTGCTATGCCAAGCCATGACACACACAACCGTGGTAGATGTGGGCCCATGCCAACATTGCATGGGATCTAGACCTCTCTAAGTTGGTTACAAACACCATAATCAACTTAGTGGTTGTGTGAGTCACTACACCTGACCAACATGATCCCACCCACTTGATAGATCTAGATATAAGAGTGCTATGTCAAGCCATGACAAACACTTGATGATGGTGTTTCTAGTCAACTCACATGGGTCTAGAGCCCAATGCAATGTTGGGATAACATGATGCCACCCTGTTGATAGATCTTATTATAACACTACTATGCCAAGACATGATGAGACACAACTATGGCAAATGTGGGGCCATGCCAACATTGCATGTGCTATAGACCTCTCTGGGTTGGCTAGAAACACCATCATCAACTTACTGGTTGTGTGAGTCACTACACATGACCATCATGATCCGACCCACTTGATAGATCTAAGTATAAGAGTGGTATGCCAAGCCATGTCATACACTTGTGGCAGATGTGGGTCCATGCCAACATTGCATGGGATCTAGACCTCTTTGGGCTGGATAGAAACACCTTTACCAACTTGTTGTTGTATGAGTCATCACTTGGCCAACATGATCCTACCTACTTGATAGATGTAGATATAATTTTGCTATGCCAAGCCATGACACACCCTTGTGGCAGATGTAGGCCCGTGCCAACATTGTATGGGCTATATAGCTCTCTGGGTTGGCTAGAAACACCATCATCAACCTAGTGTTTGTGTGCCTCAGCACTTGGCCAACATGATGCCACACTGTTGATAGATTTTATTATAACACTACTATGCCAAGCCATGACACACACAACTATGGTAGATGTGGGCCCATGCCAACATTGCATGGGCTATAGACCTGTCTGGGTTGGCTAGAAACACCATCATGAACTTAGTGGTTGTGTGAGTCACTACACTTGACCAACATGATCCAACCCACTTGATAGGTATAAGTATAAGAGTTTTATGCCAAGCCATGACACACACCTGTGGCAGATGTGGGGCCATGCCAACAATGCATGGGATGTAGACCTCTGTGGGATAGATAGAAACACCTTCAGCCTTCACTTTGTTGTGACAACAAAGTTAATTATGTATGAATCTCTAGTTTGTATTATCATCCTTTCTAATTATTCTACATAGCTGGTCATATGTGCAAATTAGGTAGTTCATTAATCTTTTTTTGAGCTCCAATTTTCTCCTAGCGATCTTGTTGTGTTGAATTATTGAGACAATGTGGAGTGTCCAAAATGTACACAATTTGGCTAGAAAAGTTAAGCAAAATATTGGTATATATAGTCTATTCAAAATATATTAGAGAATTGTTTCTAAAAATTAGTTGAATTTTGAATCTAAAATAAAAACTACTACGGAATTAATTAGTAAGTTTTTCATGTAAAACAAATAGGAAAAGATGTTCAGCAAACAAACAGCAAGCTTGTATATATAATATGGTAAGTAATTAAATTCATGCAGACTAATTCAAAATGCAAAATATTATTGTAGTATGGAAGGGAATGAAAAAAATATGCCTACTTATACATTTCGTGGTCAACAGCATGCATATGACTAGAAGACCATTGTTGACCCAGGATGCAGGCCCACGTAGCGTCAATTTACCATGTGTAGTCCAACAGGCAGATAAGTGACAACAGTATGTGTCTTTGTTAGGAGAAGCTCATGTCGCTGTCATGAATGCATGGTAAATAAGATGGTCGAATCGTTCCTCGCTCGGTGATGTGGGACAAATCTCCCACCTGCGTCAGTCCTTCCCGCTATGGTTTTCGTTGGGCCTAAAAGACCCATTACTATTTGATGCCCGGGATTAAGATGGGCCGCCCCAATCTTCGTGTCGCCCAGATGCAGTCGTGACGCTGGAGCGGGAGTAGGAGTTGGGCTAGCTTGTTGCCTACACGCCGAGTCTTACCTTTTTCTTTTATCCTATATTCCTTTTTATTATCTATTTAAAAATTTGAACAAAATAGCTAGTTTAAAATTTTGAATTTTTTCAAATGAATTACATATTCTTGATAGGCACCATTGGTATAGCATGTGCAATTTTTTTGGGATCATTTGATGAACATCGAAAAATAGCGAAATTTACGAACAACTCTTTTGGTTTCACCTAGGACTCTTTTCCTAGCAACGTGTTTTTTTCGAATTTCGTGAAACAACCTGCATTTTTTTACACATGCTAACATACACAAACTAAGACACATGTACAAGGTTTCACACAAATTTGAAATTTTTTAATTTTTGGTGGCCTAGCCAATTTAGGCCAAAAATAAAGGTGTCTAGTAGGGACGCCTAGGGGTTAGACCTTTGTGATGTGATACATGCTCCATGTTGAAACATGGCATCCTCTACCTAGAAGTAATTTTTAAATGTGTCCAAGGTTTCACACAATTTTGAATGTTTTTGAATTTTTGGTGGCCCGGTCAAATTTTGAATTGTTGCATGGGCTTTAGACCTCTCTGGGGTCGCTAGAAACACCTTCACCAACTTGTAGTAGTGTGATTCAGCAGTTCGCCAACATGATCCTACCTACTTGATAGATCTAACTATAATTTTGCTATGCCAAGCCATGACACACACAACTGTGGTAGATGTGGGCCCATGCCAACATTGCATGGGATCTAGACCTCTCTAGGTTGGCTAGAAACACCATTATCAACTTAGTGGTTGTATGGAAGGCCCGAACTATGTGACTCATGGAATCTACTAGGCAAGTTAATCAGGCAAGGGGTTCACAAGCCCCGTGTGGCTGTATGCTCATATCGGTTCCAAAGGCAAGAACTCAGTTCCTAGTGGTGACGAGCATGGGACTACAAAAACCACATCCCACCGTGGCCTCCCATACAAGCCTTAGCATGTTTAACTCATATCACCTCTGATATCATCTCATCATGTTCTCCTGTGACACTAGATTATCTGCATGTGATACATCATTTGGATGAACTAGACTCAATAGCTATGCATGGCTAAGCAGGACACAGATATAAGCTCTAGCAGTGCACACAAGCCAAACCTAGTTATGCTAGGAGCATTGGATCAGGTAATATAAGCTCAAAGGGAATAATGCAACAGATAGGATACTCTATCTATTGATAAAGACCACAGTAGAATCGTATGCATCATGGCAGGAATTAAAATGCTTTCGAAATCATAGGATTATATCATGGTGGAGCTATGCTTTCCTTTGCCAGTTGATAATAGATAAGAAGATATTCGGGAGCCTTGTACTTGACTTGATTACAGTTGGTCAAGTATTGTTCGTCGATCTTCGATCTTCGATGGTATTGACCTCGGTCTTCGATCTTGATCTTGATCTCGATCTCGATATCGTATCCTACCGAGGAAAAACCAAACACCGGAAGAGAGGAAAACAATCAACACGTGGCATCAATGCAATGCTCAAGCAAGGATGATGATATGACAAGTTAATTTAATTTGAAATGTAACCCTAAAGCATGCTCGGCAATTTAATCGGGGTTCCGAGGGGTACAAACCCTAACTCGGGAAAACTCCGGAATCACCTGTGAGGGGTTACTATGTTCTTCTAATTAAACCTGTCATTGAAGTTGTTTATCAATACATGATTATAGCTTAGATAGATAGTTCTCATTTTTCTGAACATTTTGATATATTATACATACTTTTCTGACTTATAAATCATTAGTTATTGAATTTACAAGTTTTATAACATTGTCTAAAATTATTTAAACCTTTATTACATCAGGATGACGTCACCCTGCCCTAACCCTAATACTTTTCTAACCGAGGCAGATCTAACCCTAGTCACTGACGACGGGGCCCCAGGGACACGTCAGCTAGCCACGCTGGCCAAGCTTGTGCGGCGCTGACTCAAGCGCCACGTAGGATCACCAAAGGAAGCACCAGAAGACAGCGCGGGACGGCGAACCAGGACGCACGAGATAGCTAGATCGAACAAGCGCGATGCGGGGAACCTCACTACGGTGGCACCGCTTGTTTTAGGTCGCCGGAGAATCTTCTGCAGTGGTGACTGACGGAGTCGGATGGTGGTGGTCGACGCGAGGGTGAACCAAAGAGGGAGAGGGGCAACGAGATGGCCCAGGAGGACCGACGGATTACCCTGGATGTGTGTCTGGCCTCGGGGAAGGCTGAAGAGGACGGTGGCAGCGTCAATGGCATCGACGAGCGTCGTTAGTGTCGAAGAAGAAGGGCTCGATTCCGGCGACTGGGACTTCTACTGTGGTTGTTGGTTGGGGAAGTCCAACAAGCCGAGCGAGGCGGTCACCGTGGTGTGGCCAGAGGCGCTCGGGGTGGTCCAGAACGGTGGGGCACCGGAGCTCCTAAGCTAAGGTTCTGCGGCAGGGAAGTAACGAGAGAGGGAGCGAGTGTGGGGAAAGTGAGTGGGTCAGGAGAAGAGGGGCACGGCTCGGCGGGGTCCTTATCCCTCCAAAGAGCAGTGGTGGGCATCATGATGCGGCGACAGTATCGGGCTGCGGTGGCGCAGGCACGCAGCTGCTTGCAGCGACGAGGAAGACGACGAACATATTGGCGAAGGGGTATCGGGCCGCGTTTGGGCTGCTGCTGGGCCGCGGGTGCTGCACGCTGGGCGGCAGGGAGGGAGAGGAGAGAGATGGGCCGGCTGGGCTGAGTTCTAGCTCTAGTTTTTTATTCCAAAACCCTTTTTCTTTTTCCTGAATCTATTTTTCTCTTTTGCTATTCATTTTGAAATCTGTTTTGGATAATTTCAAAAATACCAGAGGCTTTATAAAATATGTAAAATATTCAGAGGCCCTTGTAATTCATTTGAGCTCCAATAATTTTGTAGTTTTCAAAATATTCAAAACCATTTGAATGCATTTTCAAATAGAGGAGGAAGATTAGGGTTTTAGGTTTTCATTATTTCCTTAATTCACAATTTAAGATATGATGCCCATGCAATGCACAATCAAACCCTAATTAAAGATTAACTAGAACTGGGGTGTTACAGCTCTATCCCCCTTACGAGAATCTCGACCCGAGATTCCAAAGGTAGGAAGAGAGACAGAGAGGGGAAGAGATAGGGTCACACTAAGGATAAGAGGGAAACACACTAAACAACACATCGAGTATCTCATGGTCAACTCATGGATGGAGTGTTTAAAAACAACTTTGAGATGACGACATGAAACACATCAAGGTAACGGAGGAAACAAGAGGGGAAGGTTTCAAGTTATTAGATAGATGGTCTTCATTAGGATTGAGACCATGGAGCTTACAGAAGGGTTTAGGCTTCTGAGAAGGAAGGTTCCAACAGAAACAACATGACCATAGACTTCGATAGGGAACCGCTACTAAACGGCTTAAGTGGAGGTTTAGGTTGCAGGGATATGGATCAACAAAACCAAGTTGTTGAACTACTTTTGAAACAGAAGGGTCACTCTTTCATCCAACATAAGGCCAAGAAAGAAAGGTGTTTTGGTGAAGAGGACTCGTGTGAGTCACAAGGAACATGTAGCAAGAGGAACTGCTGACTAGCAAAATCATATTCACTCTTGAAATATGGTTGAGAAAACGAAGGAAACTCTTTATGCATCCAGGTTTATAAAAATCTTTGCCAAGATCATGATATTACTTTGCACCACTAGATGATTAAGTAAGAAGATCCCTGATGACATGAGAAGAAAGATGCTTCATTCTCAGACTTCAATTATTTGGCAGGACCAAATGATTGCCAACATAAAGGGTCTGGAGGATCGACCGAGAGACATTTAGCAACACTACTTTAAATGTTCTCCTTGATGTTCGAGATACGAAGCATCAAGTAAAGGTCGGACTTCGGACACAAAGGAAACCATAAGCAGAACTTCTATAATAAATTATAGAAGAAGCCTCATGAAGAGTGGTTATTATTTGCTGAATCAAGAGAATATAACAAAAGGTCTTTTTGGCTAATTGTGTCAACCATTACATCAATCTTTCCAGATTTACAAAGAGACCTATATCAAAACCTTGAATAACACCAACCATCATTGCTGCTTGAGATTCAGCTTTGGTTAGGTGGAATGATACTTCAGAGTCAGCATGTCCGAATAGAAAGTTGGCAACATTTACCATAAAGGTAAAGTCACTAGATTCTCAAGATAGGGACTACAGTGTAAAGCTCCAAAATATGAGCTATATTGCTATACCCATGTATTAGCATCTTGTCGAAAGACAATTGCCTATATATAAAGTACTAACAAATAAACATAGTTGTGTCCTTATGGAAAGATAGATAACTCTTCTTGAATCCACGGCGACATCTTTCAACAGTTGCACGTGAATCATATAAGGTTACTTTTAACATCCAGAACACATACTTTGAGATGACTCGAAGACGGTTCTCAGAAGTTTCCAACATTAATGCCCATTGTTCCATATAAATCTAGTCTAACATGGAGAAGATAAGGATATTGTCGATGGGCTCAACAACAAACTTATCAGGACATTCCAAGAAGATGGACTCATATGTTACTTGAACGAGCAGTAGTATTGGTCAGACCAAAGGACATGAAGATGTACTCAAGTGAAATATCACGAGAAGAAACACCATCTAGATAGTCCTTGGAACTAAGTTTGATTTGATGATAACCCAAATCAAATCAAAAGAGGGGACGATAACATATCCACGAAGGAGATAATATCTTTCTTCGGCACGAATAAAACTAGAAATCCCTTTTACGAAGGAACAAAGTTGTTTAGAACTTTTGTCTTACAACTCTCCAAGTTGTTGTTTAAGCTCAACCAACTAGTTCAGAGGTATACAGTACGGATCCTTGGAGAAAAGAATAGTTCAGAGAACTTGCTTGCTCAAGAACTTGACAACACAGTCATGTGGAAACATGGCGACACTTCTAGTAGACATCTAGAATATCACGAACCACTGATATGTCACTTAGTTCGAGAGAGAACTTGCTTGGTAAGGCATGAGGATGTAGTCTTAGAGCTTCGGCCCAAGCCTAACTCTTTGACTGAAGAGAGTGTACCAGAATAACGGACTTGGTAGCACGATCAAACTTCGCTTAGTGTTAGGATTAACCAATCATGCTAAGAGTGATACAAATGTCCTTTGAGTTTCAAGCAATGGCAATATCTCAGATGGCCATGTTATTACGCACACGCGTCACTCACGAGCACGAAAGCTCGAGGAAGGGTGGGTAGATATGTGTAAGAGCATCACTTCATTAAGGGGTCATGGAACTCGTCACGACCTCTTAGTATAAAAGAGTGTGATACTTTAAGATAGAATAGATAGAAGATAATCAACGCCTCTTGATCTGCATATTACAACACTTTGACCAGGTCCTAAATATGACAAGGTACTGGAGTTTGTTTCTCCTAGACATTTCGAGATGGTTTGTCATGACGAACCACAAGAGTATCTTGCATCGGAAGACACCGATGCACATTTACTACTTGGCTACCAACTGGTAAACAAAGGTCGAAAAAAAACAAAGGGAAATGAACATGGTCAGGTTAGAATCCCGAGATGTGGATGCATAAGTCAACAATCTCCCAAAAACCAATGCATAGAAGAGATAAGGTGTGGCAGAGTCACGAATATAGATACGAGACTCTTGAGGAGTACTCTTGTCGTGATTTGTTTAGTTCCACTAAAGAACATCTGCCATAACATGTGGTAGGGGAAGTCCTTAGTTGTCACACTTCAATCGCGACAAAGACCACAAGCTTGAAGGCTAGAACTGTAGTACCAGCCATCCTGAGGTAATGTATGAACATTAACGACAGGGTTCAACAAGAGGGATCTTGGGTTAAAGGTCAGCTTCATGTACAAGATTCATAACACCTGAATCGAGCACAATCAGGGATCTTAGATTCAAGTCCAAGGGTTAAAACCCGAGAAAGGAATAACTACTACTTGAGTGACATAGCGTACACTTCAAGGTAGTAATCACGAGGTATCTTCCAAGATAAGAAACGACTTCTGAAGTACCCAACCAAATAAAAAGAAGGCACACGAGGCGAAAGGAAACCTCGAGGCCTAGAACAGAATATTGTGGATCATTATATTGTAGGATCCATAAAATAGAGAGATCATGATGGAAAGGAATCTCTCATGTGAACAAGAGCAAAGGGGAACAAGGAATTCACAACACACACAACTCTAGAGAACTTAACACTAGGTCAACTGGCTTAGAAACGACATGCCAAGAAGGCACGTAAGCTTTGAAAGACTAGAAGAGATATCAAAACTTTTCCAAAATCAACACCAGATAATATAACTCAGAGTTAGAGAGAAACTAGATAAGGATAAAAAGAAGCATACTAGAGTTTTCGCAAATACTTTTCATCTTTGAAATAGTTTTCACAAGCACTAGACTCAACATCGACAAATAGCAAGGTTTTCCTACGGTCGGTACTGCTTTGATACCAAAACCTATGACACCCCCGGGATCAGGGCTAAACAAATCCCAGACCTCAGTCTGACATAAGCTTAACCTTGATCTCAAGGATATCCAGTGAAGAATCGGTAACACATCAATGACCCTACGACACAAAAATTATTACAACAAGCTCATAACTGAGCGAAGAGACAAATTATTACAAGTAGAGGTCACTGACCACAAACATCAAACAACGGAAGGCAAATTATGCTATTAAGTTTATAAAACTTAACAAATGGCCTAAGAGGCCTGAAGCATAACGATGACATCCCAGCCCATAGATTCCAGGCTGCCGGCCGGGAACCCCAAGCTACTCATCGGTGTCGATGTAGTATGGAACTCGTCTTCAGGGAACACTTACTCTGCCAAAAGTATCAACAAAGCAAGGGTGAGTACAGGGTGTACTCCGCAAGACTTATGGCCGGTGGAGTTGTTTTGCATAAATCCATCTTTGTTTATAAAACAAGAGGGAGAGAAGAAGTTCGTCTAATCAGAGTATTTTAAAAATGGATAAGCGAGCGACATCTCGAAAATATTGATCATCATCTTTTATATCCACCAAATCATCATCATCTGAACACTATCTAGGATCACCCCCTCGTACCCATGAGGAAGCATCCTTAAACACATGTTGATCTGCCAAGTTTTACGATTAGGTTATAGTTCTTTATGATCTTAGAATCTGGTCACCAACCGTTCATAACCGTCAACACGGCTTTTCGAAAAGATTTAACCCTGCAGGGGTGTACAACTTTACCCACACGTACCAACCGACTCTTACATTAGCCCTCTTCCTTGGAAGGCCAGCAGAGGGTTGTTGGCCACGACCTTTACCTTGCTCTCGCCGAGACCATGAGTCACGCAATAAGTATGGTTCCGCCATAATGGGTCAAATCCCGAAGCCGGTACTTAAAGATGTGAGGCGAGGTTAGTTTACCGGGGGATCCATCGACCCCAAGCAACCCCGGCCACGCTTACCTACCTGTTATGAATGCACCTCCTTCACCGCCTTCGAGAAGATCTAGAATGCATGTCGAATGGAAGGCCCGAACTATGTGACTCATGGAATCTACTAGGAAAGTTAATCAGGCAAGGGGTTCACAAGCCCCGTGTGGCTGTATGCTCATATCGGTTCCAAAGGCAAGAACTCAGTTCCTAGTGGTGACGAGCATGTGACTACAAAAACCACATCCCACCGTGGCCTCCCATACAAGCATTAGCATGTTTAACTCATATCACCTCTGATATCATCTCATCATGTTCTCCTATCACACTAGATTATCTGCATCTGATACATCATCTGGATGAACTAGACTCAATAGCTATGCATGGCTAAGCAGGACACAGATATAAGCTCTAGCAGTGCACACAAGCCAAACCTAGTTATGCTAGGAGCATTGGATCAGGTAATATAAGCTCAAAGGGAATAATGCAACAGATAGGATACTCTATCTATTGATAAAGACCACAGTAGAATCGTATGCATCATGGAAGGAATATAAATGCTTTTGAAATCATAGGATTATATCATGGTGGAGCTATGCTTGCCTTTGCCAGTTGATAACAGATAAGCAGATCTTCGGGAGCCTTGTACTTGACTTGATTACAGTTGGTCAAGTATTATTCGTCGATCTTTGATCTTCGATGGTATTGACCTCGGTCTTCGATCTTGATCTCGATCTCGATATCGTATCCTACCGAGGAAAAACCAAACACCGGAAGAGAGGAAAACAATCAACACATGGCATCGATGCAATGCTCAATAAAGGATGATGATATGACAAGTTAATTTGTATTGAAATGTAACCCTAAAGCTTGCTCGGCAATTTAATCGGGGTTTCAAGGGTACAAAGCCTAACTCGAGAAAACTCCGGAATCACTTGTGAGGGATTACTATGTTCTTCTAATTAAACCTGTTATTGAAGTTGTTGATCAATGCATGATTATATATTAGATAGATATTTCTCATTTTTGTGAACATTTTGATATATTATACATATTTTTCTTACTTATAAATCATTAGTTATTGAATTTACAAGTTTTATAACAATTTTCGAAATAATTTAAACCTTTATTACATTAGGATGACGTCACCCTGCCCTAACCCTAATACTTTTCTCACCGAGGCAGATCTAGCCCTAGTCACTAAGGACGGGGTCCCAGGGACACGTCAGCTAGCCACGCTGGCCAAGCTTGTGCGGCGCTGACGCAAGCGCCACATCTGCGCCACATAGGCTCGCCGAAGGAAGCACCAAACGGCGGCGTGGGACGGCGCTAGACGGCGAAACAGGACGTGCGAGATAGCTAGATCGAACAAGCGCGACACGGGTAACCTCACTACGGTGGTGCCGCTTGTTTTAGGTCGCCGGAGAGGCTTCGGCAGTGGTGACTGACAGAGGCGGACGGTGGTGGTCGACGTGGGGCGAACCAGAGAGGTAGAGGGGCAAAGAGATGGCCCAGGAGGACCGGCGGATTACCCTTGATGCGTGTCTGGCCTCGGGGAAGGCTGAAGAGGACGGTGGCAGCGTCAATGGCGTCAACGAGCGTCGTTGGTGTCGAAGAGGAAGGGCTCGATTCCGGCGACTAGGACTTCTACGGCGGTCATTGGTTGGGGCAATCGAATAAGTCGAGCGAGGCGGTCACCGTGGTGTGGCAAGAGGAGCTCGGGGTGGTCCAAAACGACGGGGCACCGGAGGTCCTGAGCTAGGGTTCTGCGCCCAGGGAAGGAACGAGAGAGTGAGAGGGTCAGGAGAAGAAGGGCATGATTCGGCGGGGTCCTTATCCCTCCAAAGAGCGGCGGCGGGCCTCGTGATGCGGCGACAACATCGGGCGGCGGCAGCGCGGGCACGCAGCTGCTTGCAGCGACGAGGAAGATGACGAACAGATTGCCGAAGGGGCATCGGACCGTGTTTGGGACGCTGTTGGGCCGCGGGTGCTGCGCGCTGGGCAGTAGGGAGGGACAGGAGAGAGATGGGCCAGCTGGGCTGAGTTCTAGCTCCAGTTTTTTTATTCCAAAACCCTTTTTTCTTTTCCTGAATCTTTTTTCTCTTTTGCTATTCATTTTGAAATTTGTTTTGGATAATTTCAAAAATACCAGAGGCTTTATAAAATATGTAAAATACTCAGAGGCCCTTGTAATTCATTTGGCCTCCAATAATTTTGTAGTTTTCAAAATATTCAAAACCATTTGAATGCATTTTCAAATAGAGGAGGAAGATTAGGGTTTTAGGGTTTTCATTGTTTCCTTAGTGCACAATTTAAGATATGATGCTCATGCAATGCACAATCAAACCCTAATTAAAGATTACCTAGAACTGGGGTGTTACAACTCATTAGACCAAGGATAACACATAGAGTTCTCATTACAAAGTATATAAATAAAGTCTTCATCTTCATGTGCCACATGCAAACATGTTGACTGTAGACTCATAACCCTACTTACCATCAGGGTAACCTGCAACATAATAAGTTACAGCCACAAGGGGTCAATACATTTGGAATTGTATTGACAAGTGATAACACTATTATATAGTAGAGGCTATCAACTACATGAATTTGGCTAAGTGTGGTTTCAGGCTGGCTTTGCACAAAATAGTTTTGTCCTACTAGTTGAAAACACTAAGTTTTTCTTTACAAAAACTCTAAGGAACCACCAATAGACATTGGTGAACCACTACCCTTGTTCACCCACCATTTTTAACTTAGAGAAATTGGGATGAGGAGATCCTTGATCATTTCAATGTCTTTTATGCTCAAATTGTCCATTACCGGGGACACGGCTAAGTACTTAGGTTTTACCCTCTCGAGAGGTGGTGCACTTTCCCCACAAGACTCGACATGCATCGAGACGAAACTTTTCAGAAGCATTCCCTCAGACCACCATGTACGCCTTCCATCCTATCAACCCTACCACCAACTGTACATCTGGCTGACTTCTTGCAACATAGTTGGTCAAGGCAGAGCCCATATGCCATGTGGTTGCACCAGAAGCTTCTCAACACTAAACATCTCAAATCTCTTTGTTGCTGGGTGGCCATCCACAAGTGTGATACACAGGGTAAACCATAGACATGGGCCCTATGTAACCACTCAACATAAACCATTCTTCCCATTCCACCCAGGTGTTTCATTAACAAGTTGTTTTCTTAGTCCAAAAACATATAGGCATAATCTTTCCATAAGATCATAACTTGAATTTTTCACCCTTTAATTCTAATATCTAGTCTAAGCATACTAGCATATCATGTCTCTTAACTTAGGAAAATTTCTACCAAGATATCATCTATAGGATCTACCATAGCATAGCATATACTTTGAAAAATTACAATGCAAATCCTACTCAAAATAATACTAATGCATTAGGAAAATAATAGAACAAAAGATGGAGTATTACTTGCCTTGGTAGCTAGGGGAATATACACAATCCTCACAATCACACTCTCCACAATCCACAAAATCTACACATAAATTCATACAACAAATAATCACAAATCAATATACACACAAAAATAATTATGAATGCATGCAAAATGCAATGAGATGATTTGCCATACTTTTTAAATCAAACTCTATAGTACTAAAGACAAACTATATAATATAAAGTCTAAATAACACAAAAACCACCTAACAATAATATTCTAGATAATTTATATAGTCAAAATAAGACTACGAATGCTTCTTCTTAAAATCCTAAGTTTTCAGAAGGAAATGGCCAAACCAAGGCCATAGATGCAAATATATAATTTTTATGAATCCATAGACATATTATTTGTAATTTTTGGATTTATAGAACAAAAGTTATGCAATTTACAAGTTTAAACAACTAATAGATAAAATCATGGATTTTAAATCAAATTCACTGCCACGCGGCGTGTTCTTATTGGCATGTACCGGTTCGGGTGGATCATGCGCGTGAGCCGCAGGATCTAAGTGGCGATGTGCGGTCCAGATCTAAGCGTACCTGTTCGCTACTAGATCTAATCTAGACCACTGGATCTAGATCTAGTGGATCACATCTACTCGACCATATCCTAGCGGCGCAAATGGCTAAATCGACGGCAACGCTGCTGACGGCAACGCGCCGATGAGGCTAGGGGGTAGGGGAGGGGATGCTAGCGTTACCATGGTCGCAGAGATGAGGAGATGCTCAACATGGATGCGGTTGGGGTGGGGGTGTACGAACACGGGCTGAATCACTCGTCGGAGTTCGGCCGCACTTCAATTGCTTGCAGACGATGACGGGGGCGATGACCTGGGGTGAAATTGGACAAGCTATAGGAATTAGAATATGCATAAGAATTAGGTGCACATGGACGTTTGAACAAGAGGCAGAGGGGAACACGGGGCTTACCGCGATAGCTCGTCGGAGCTTGTCGGAACTGCGGCGGTGCGAAGCAAAATACGGGTAGCCTGGCGGCGCTCTGTGCTTGGGGTGTGAGGGTAAATGGAGCGGAGGGGGAGGGATTTAAGTACCAGAGAGGGGGAGAGAATCACTCGCTGAATAAATGGAAATTAAGCGCGACATCAATGGCAGTGAATGGGGAAAAACGCAGGAGAGCGCGGGTCTAGCACGGGGTTGACGACAACGAGCTAGCATGGCTATGGGGTCCACCTGTCAGCAGGTGGTGCACGCGCGGAGTGCAAAATAGAGGGAGAGGGGGAAGTTCCTGGGTGGTCTAGGTGGGCTACTTTTGGGCCTGGGCCAGAAGGCTGCTTGGCTTTATTTTTTTCTCTCTTTTGCTTTTTCTTTTCTGTTTTGAATTTTTAAATAGGATTTGAATGGGAATTCAAATCCAATTCAATTCAAACTTTCACCAAAATTTTGTGAGGTGACCCTAGTGTTTAAAAGTGTGTCAAACACATCAAATCACTCCAAAAACATTTTGGGTCATAAAATAAAAAATAAAATCATGACCCATACATATAATATAAAAGGGGTTTTAAATATGGTTTTGCTAGGGTTTAAGTTTTGAAATTTTTTGTGCAAAGTAGACATGCCATGATGTTATGAATGCAATAACATGGTTTTGAATTTGATGAAATTTGGGATGTTACAAATCTAACCCCCTTAAGATGAATCTCGCCCTCGAGATTCGTATTGGCTAGCAAATAGGTGAGGGTGATCTTTCCGAAGATCATCTTCTCTTTCCCAAGTTGCTTCTTAATCGGTATGATGATTCCAATATACTTTGCAGAACTTGATGGTCTTAGTATGAGTGACTCTTTCTGCTGTATCGAGAATGTTGATAGGTTTCTTTTCATAAGTGAGATCATTCTCTAGCTGAACTTCTTCTAGTGGTATATTGTCTTTAACGAACTTTCTTCCATCTCTAGATGACACTTTTTTAACTGGCTTACATGAAACACATTATGCACTGCTGATAGTGATTCTGGTAGTTCTAACTCATAGGCCACTTCTCCTTTACGGCTCAAAATCTTGAATGGTCCTACATAACGAGGTGCCAATTTCCCTTTTACTCCAAATCTCTTCACACCATGAAGTGGTGAGACTCTAAGATAAGCTCTATCACCTACCTCATAGGTGACCTCTCTATGTTTTGGATCTGCATAACTCTTTTGTCGGGACTAGGCTATCTTCAATCTGCCCTTTACCATTCTGACTTTCTCTTCGGCTTCCTTGATCAGTTCTGGTCCGAAAAAATTTATTTCTTCTACTCCACTCCATAGTAATGGCGTAGTACACTTCCTTCCATAAAGGAATTCAAACAGAGCCATCTCTATGCTCGATTGATAGCTGTTATTGTAAGAGAATTCTGCGTATGGAAGACTTTCATCCCAACTAGATCCATAGTCTAGCGCACAAGCTCTCAACATATCTTCCAAAATCTGATTGGTTCTTTCTGTCTGTCCATCACTCTGAGGATGAAATGATATGCTGAATTCTAGTCTAGTTCCCAATGACTCATGCAGCTACTTCCAAAAATGCGAAGTGAACTGAGTTCCTCTATCTGACATAATACTCTTAGGTACTCCATGTAGACACACAATCCTGTTCATATAGATCTTGGCTAACTTAGCACTTGTATAGGTAGTCTTTCCGGGTATGAAATGAGCCACTTTAGTTAGGCGATCCACAACAACCCATATAGAATCATATCCGGATCTGGTCCTTGGTAGTCCGGTGATAAAATCCATACAAATTGTATCCCACTTCCAATCAGGTATTGGTAGTGGTTGCAATAACCCTGCTGGTTTCTGATGTTCTGCCTTCACTCCACTACACACATCGCACAAGGCAATATGTTCCGTGATTTCTTTCTTGAGATTGTTCCACCAAAATCTTTCCTTCACATCAATGTACATCTTGGTGTTACCCGGATGAATAGAATATGGTGAATTATGTGCTTCTTACAAGATCAATTTCCGAAGTTCATGATCTTGTGGAATGCAGATGCGCTTCCCATACCATAAAGTTCCTTGTTCATCTTCATGCAATCCTTTCACCTTTCCTTTACCAATTTTACTCTTAATCTGCTCTATTTCCTTGTCCAACTTTTGGGCTTCTTTGATTTTATCCAACAGTGTTGGTTGACCTTCCAATGACATGAGATATCCTTTAGGCACTATCTCTAATCTTAGATCTTTAAATTGGGCACACAAATCATCTGGAAATTCTCCTTTGGTGAGGCCATTCACATAAACTTTGTGGCTTAATGCATCAGCTATGACATTTTCTTTACCGGGATGGTATTGCAAACTTAAGTCGTAATCCTTGATAAGTTCTAGCCAACTTCTTTGTCTCATATGGAGCTCTTTCTGGGTGAAAATATATTTCAAGCTCATGTGATCTGTGAACACTTCTCATCGCTTTCCCAAAAGGTAGTGTCTCCATGTTTTGAGTGTATGGACAACAGAGGCCAACTCTAAGTCATGTGTAGGATAATTTACTTCATGAGTCTTGAGTTGTCTCGAGGCATAAGCCACAACTTTTTCTTCTTGCATCAATACTCCACCCAATCCTTGGTGAGATGTATCACAATAGACTTGCAAGTCTTTCAATAGATCCGGTAGAACTGGTGCTGATACTAGTATTCTCTTCAACTCTTGAGAACTGGTTTCACATCCTTCAGTCCAATCACACTTCTTCTCTTCCTTAAGAAAATCTGTCATTGGCTTAGATACTTTCAAGAAATTCTCGATGAACCTTCTATAGTATCCTGCCAAGCCCAGGAAACTATGAACTTCATTAACTGATTTGGGAGATTCCGACTTAGTTACAGCTGACACCTTTGCAGGATCGATAGCTATACCATTTCCAGACAAAATATGTCCAATAAATCCAACTTCATTCAACCAAAACTCACACTTACTGAACTTGGCATCCAACTTGTGATCTCTGAGTTTCTCAAGAATCAAATGCAAATGTTCTTCATGCTCTTCATTTCTCTTGGAATAGATCAATATGTCATCGATGAATACCACAAAAACTTTTCAAGAAACTCCATGAAAACCTTGTTCATCATGTTCATGAAATAAGATGGTGCATTTGTTAGTCCAAATGGCATCAAAGTATACTCATATAATCCATAACTAGTGGTAAAAGCAATCTTAGGTATGTATTGTTCTCTAATATTTAGATAAAAATAGCCTGATCGGAGATCAATTTTTGAGAACACACGAGCTCCTTCTAGCTGATCAAAAAGATCATTGATTCTGGGTAAGGGATACTTGTTCTTTATGGTCACTTTTTTAAGTAGTCAATAATCTATTCATAGCCTCTGACTTCTGTCTTTCTTCTCGGCAAAAAAACTGGTGCACCCCAAGACGAAGAACTTGGTTGGATAAATCCTTTCTGCAATTGTTCTCCAAGCTATTTCTTGACATCTTTCAACTCATCAACTGACATCTTGTAGGGTATCTTTTCTATGGATCCAGATCCTGGCAGTAGTTCAATCAAAAATTCCACATCCCTATCTGGTGGCATTCCTGGTAATTCTTCCGGAAACACATCCGGGTAATCCTTCACTACTGGTACACTGTCTATGCTAACCCCCTTAAGAGAATTTAGCTTACTCCCTTTGGGTTCAAAGTTAGACTTGAACCTTATCCATTTCTTTGTCGAGGTTGTGAGTGTAACCGTTCGTATGGCACAGTTTATTACTCCCTCATAACGGGTCATCCAATCCATGCCTAATATTACATCCAATCCTTGGGATTCTAGGATTATCAGACTAGCTAGAAACTTGTACTTTCCAAACTCTATTACTAGATCATGACACCCAAAATTTACTATCATCTCTCCACCTAGAGAGCTTACATTAATAGGACATCCAATTGTTTAAGTTGGGGGTCTATTTGTGTCTACAAATTCTCTTTATATGAATGAATGCGATGCGCTGGTATCAAAAAGGATAAGTGCTGGAAAGGAATTAATCTTGAACTTATTGGCCATAACATCAGACTCCTCTTGGATTTCCTCCACATTGATGTGGTTGACATGACCCTTCTAAAAAGGGTTTGGCTTGTTTGTTCCATCAGTCCTATTTTCTGGGCATTCATTTGCATAGTGTCTAGTTTTCTTGCACTTGAAACATTCAACCTGACTGATGTCTCTCTTAGCTGGCTGACTCCCATTGCCATT
This sequence comes from Avena sativa, assembly GCA_916181665.1. Lineage (NCBI taxonomy): Eukaryota > Viridiplantae > Streptophyta > Magnoliopsida > Poales > Poaceae > Avena > Avena sativa. Next base: position 310,128,904 of record OV702295.1, on the reverse strand, counting down.
TCCACTATGGCGACTCTTGTGTCCACTCTTGTTGCTGCGGTAATCACTATTGTTGTGTCCAAGATGTTTATTGCTATCATGGTGGCGGTTACTGTTGTGGTGGTTGTTATGATTCCCGTGTTTGTGGGATCCAGAACCTCCACTTCCTTCAACAAAAGAACGCTTGTGAGACGATCTAGATCCATGCTTATCAAAATGGTGCTTCCTCTTCCTATTCTCCACTTGCTTCATCTTTCTTTCCAAGATGGTAGCTTTGTCACACAGAGATTGATAAGTTGGAACATATGCAACAGATAGTTGCATGCACATCTCATCATTCAGCCCTTCAAGGAACTTCTCCTTCCTCTTTGCATCAGTGTCAACATCATCCAATGCATAGCGTGCCATATGGTTGAACTCCTCATTATATTCTGCAACACTGCGGTGGCGGTTCTTAAGGTTGTGAAATTCATTCTTCTTCAAACTCATCACTCCTAAAGAGATATGAGCAGTGCGGAATCCATCCTCAAATATTGCCCAAGTCACTTCTTTAATAGGGGTAGTGATTTGGAAGTTATCCCACCATGTAGCTGCTGGTCCTTCCAACAGGTGTGCTGCAAATCTGACTTTCGCTTCATCAGTGCAACCAATAGTGACTAAGTCCTCGTTGACATAATGTAGTCAATCATTTGCTACCATAGGATCAGTGGTTCCAAAACTTAGCATGCCTCAATCATAGAAACCTTGTGAGCATATCAAAAGCTAGTGGGTTGTTTTGGTTGTTGTTGTTATTATTATTGTTGTTGCTGTTGTTGTTATCATTATTATTATTGTTGTTGTTGTTGTTGTTGTTGCTGTTGCTGTTGCTATTGTTGTTGTTGTTGTTGTTGTTGGTGGTGGTGGTGTTGTTGTTGGTGTTGTTGTTGTTGTTGTTATTGTTTTTTGGTTCTGATTCTGATTCGCCATAAACCGAGTCATCATTTGCATCAGCTGAGTCTGTGCAGTCATCAATTATTGCATCTCATTGCCATTGTTGTTGTTGTTGTTATTGCTGGGATTGGCACGACGGGGAGGCATCCGTGGTTTCAATAACAATAAGAAGGGATAAATACCCCAAAGATATTAACATGCACATCACAACACATAGCAACAATCACAAATAAGAAAGCACGATATAAACTTAGAGTTTAAACATCACGAAAAACAAGTTTTGTAAAGTAAACACACTAGCATAGTCATCCACATATTGGATGATCAATGCGACTCGATAAATAAAATGATGATAGATCGATAGATAGCCATGTAGTCAACACTACTCCTCCATATCGACTTCCTCCCCACTAGAGTAAATCCTGCTACATCAATTCCTGCCTTGTACTCCTCCACGCTGGTGGTCAAAGAATCGACCTTCGCCTGAAGCTCTCTCTTCTGCGAACCCAGCCTCTCAATCACCTCATGTTGTGTCTCTAACTCAAGATCCTTGAGCTCCATCTCGGCCTTCATCTCATTAATCTTCTTGTTCCTATCTTGCACTCTCTTTTCTTGGTTCTTGAACCTCTTGTATTGCTTCTCAAACCTAGTCTTCATCTCCTTGATGCTCTCCTCCTGCTCCTCGAAGGCCTTGTCCTTCTCCCTCAATTGGACCCGTAGCTCGTCATTTCTAAGCATGACGTTGGTCCTATCAGTATCGAGGTGCCTAATAAGGCTCTCTAGGTCCGGAAGATAGAGGCGCACTGGATCAATTGTCTCCCTAGTGGCCTCGTCATACACTATAGTCTCTCCCTCCTCATCACTTCTCCCAAAGGGATGGAAGTAGAGGCCCTTGAGCTCGGCGGAGTGACGTCCACAAAGGCGTCCAAGCAGCTCCTACATGGAGACGTCGAGGCCCTTCTCCTTGTCGTCATGGAGTATCTTGAAGGCGATGTCCTCGATGGAAGGCTCTGCCTGGCGTCTTGGATATGAGACTCTAAATCCCCATAGGTCCTTCCTCTCGAACTTCCTGAGATGAAGTCCCTTAATGTTATGGAGGGGAAGACCGAGCACACTGACGAGCTCCACAATACGGGATCCAAAACGAGTTCCCTTGAACTCCTCGGTGGTGCTGAAAACAAAGCTAGGCATCTATTCCATAGGATAGAGAAAATTAGAAACAACACAAGTAAAGAGTATAACATAAAGTAGCAAAACAAAAGCCAAAGTCATTCAAAAAACATTAATCCACACAAGTCATGGCATACAATAATCAATCACAAGCACCAAGGATCAACATAACTTAGACAAATTTTTCCATACCACATAGGTTGGTATGATAAAAAATTATTAACGTGAGAAAATGACAAGTGTGGTGGTCCAACTATTGGAGTACGTCACAAATATCACTCACTAGTCAAGGTAGCTATCTGGGCATCCTTGGAGGCAATATGTTTGTCTTGATCACAAGACTCCCATGCTAAGTCTATGACATCCTCCCTTAGACGTTTTATGGTGGTATCTAAGTCTTGGGTATGCTTATTATCCTCTCTAAGGTCATTTTGAGTGTTGAGCATTCTACGCTTGAGTCTTTCTCCAAGCTCCTTGATGGCATTCCATGTTGCATTCCTTGCAAAGTCAAAGAATGACATGTGCATTTCAGAGTTGGTGACCATGCAGAATCCTGACTCATTGTGGTTGTCCTCCTTGTTTTTATATAAGTGGAGTTGTACCCACCTATTTTCTTCTCCTTCATACATCACCGGAAATCCCTTGTACACGGATTCACCATTTATCCTCAAACTAACCATGAGGTTCTTGAGTGCCTTGGGAAACTCCGTCTCACATTCTATGGTCATGGTCATCAGTGGTCCCTTCTTGACGGCTGCGTTGATGGCGGCAATCTACAAATAAAGATGAGAAAGAAGATTAGGAGACGTTTACAAGATGAAAAGAGACAAGTGTGAAATTTACAAAAGGGTTGCATTTTTCTAGTGGTTTCCTTAGTCTCATCCATCTTAGGGTCACAAACCTATAGGCAACACAGTGCTCTGATACCATCTATAAGACCTCACCCTTTTAAGGTAAAGGCCCATGTGATTGCAGTGCTAGTCCCTGGATCAAATTGCTAGCACCCACAGTTTAAGATGAAGTACACAGATACAAAGGTCATTATTACATCATAATTCCAGTAGTACAATAGTTCTTACAACTCATTAGACCAAGGCTAACACATAGAGTTCTCATTACAAAGTTTATAAATAAAGTCTTCATCTTCATGTGCCACATGCAAACATGTTGAGTGTAGACTCATAACCCTACTTACCATCAGGGTAACCTGCAACATAATAAGTTGCAGCCACAAGGGGTCAATACATTTGGAATTGTATTGACAAGTGATAACACTGTTATATAGTAGAGGCTATCAACTACATGAATTTGGCTAAGTGTGGTTTCAGGCTGGCTTTGCACAAAATAGTTTTGTCCTACTAGTTGAAAACACTAAGTTTTTCTTTACAAAAACTCTAAGGAACCACCAATAGACATTGGTGAACCACTACCCTTGTTGACCCACCATTTTTAACTTAGAGAAATTAGGATGAGGAGATCCTTGATCATTTCAATGTCTTTGATGCTCAAATTGTCCATTACCGGGGACACGGCTAAGTACTTAGGTTTTACCCTCTCGAGAGGTGGTGCACTTTCCCCACAAGACTCGACATGCATCGAGACAAAACTTTTCAGAAGCATTCCCTCAGAACACCATGGACGCTTTCCATCCTATCAACCCTACCACCAACTGTACATCTGGCTGACTTCTTGCAACCTAGTTGGTCAAGGCAGAGCCCATATGCCATGTGGTTGCACTAGAAGCTTCTCAACACTAAAAATCTCAGATCTCTTTGTTCCTAGGTGGCCATCCACAAGATGTGATACACAGGGTAAACCATAGACATGGGCCCTGTGTAACCACTCAACACAAACCATTTTTCCGATTCCACCCAGGTGTTTAATTAACAAGTTGTTTTCTTAGTCCAAAAACATATAGGCATAATCTTTCCATAAGATCATAACATGAATTTTTAACCCTTGAATTCTAATAGCTAGGCTAAGCATACTAGCATATCATGTCTCCTAACTTAGGAAAATTTCTTCCAAGATATCATCTATAGGATCTACATAGCATAGCATATACTTTGAAAAATTACCATGCAAATCCTACTCAAAAAAATACTAATTCATTAGGAAATATAATAGGACAAAAGGTGGAGTATCACTTGCCTTGGTATCTAGGGGAATAGACACAATCCTCACAATCACACTCTCCACAATCCACAAAATCTACACACAAATTCATACAACAAATAATCACAAATCAATATACACACAAAAATAGTTATGAATGCATGCCAAATGCAATGAGATGATTTGACATACTTTTTAAATCAAACTCTACAGTACTGAATACAAAGAATATAATCTAAAGTCTAAATAACACAAAAACCACATAAAAATAATATTCTAGATAATTTATATAGTCAAAATAAGCCTACAAATGCTTCTGCTTAAAATCCCAATTTTTCAGAAGCAACTGGCAAAACCAAGGCCATAGATGCAAGGACCTCATTTTTCTGAACCCATAGACATATTATTTGTAATTTTGGATTTACAGAACAAAAGTTATGCAATTTACAAGTTTAAACAACTAATAGATAACATCCTGGATTTTAAATCAAATTCAGTGCCACACGGCATGTTCTGATTGGCGCGTATCGGTTCAGGTGGATCACGCGCGTGAGCTGCAGGATATAAGTGGCGATGTGCGGTCCAGATCTAAGTGTACCTGTTCGCTACTAGATCTAATCTAGACCACTAGATCTAGATCCAGTGGATCACAACTACTCGACCATATCCCAGTGGCACAAATGGCTACAGCGGCAATAAAGCTGCTGACGGCGACACGCCGGCAAGGCTAGGGCGTAGGGTAGTGGGTGCTAGGGCTTACCACGGTCGCAGAGACTAGGCGATGCTCAACGTGGACGCGGTTGGGACGGGGGTGCACGGACACGGGCTTAATCACTCGCTGGAGTTCGGCCGTGCTTTGGGTGCCTGCAGACGACGACGGGGGCGACGACCTGGGCGCAATTGGACAAGCTACATGCGCAAGAAGCAGGCACACATGAACATTTGAACTAGAGGTAGAGGGGAACACGGGGCTTACCGTGGTAGCTCGCGGGAGCTCGTTAGAACTGCAACTGTGCGAAGAAAAATACGGGTAGCCTGGAGGCGCTCTGTGCTTCGGGTGTGAGGGCAAATGGAGCGGAGGGGGAGGGATTTAAATAGCCAAATCTAAGGAGAGAATCACTCGCCGAATCAATGGCAATCAAGCGCGACATCAACGATAGTGAATGGGGAAAAACGGCAGGCGAGCGCGGGTCTGGCGCGGGGTTGACGACGACGAGCTGGCATGGCTGTGGGTCCACCTGCCAGCGTGTTACTATTTATATCGGCTGAGTCCTGTGAAAGTCGGCCGAGATAAGCACGGCCATGATACCTACGAAGGGAGCGATACCTGATCCGGCTGACTTACGAGTTAAGTCGGCCGAGTATGTATGTACAACTTGAATACAGGTAAAGGTCGAGCCGAGTTATCCAAGACAAGGCCGAGTAACATGAAGCTTGTAGGAGAAGGAGGTGCCTAAGGTCAAACCCTAGCTGCTATAGGAGGAATCTGGACAGAGCCAAGCGCTAAGGACAAAGAGCAGAGATTCAGAGGGGCAGACAGGCGTCTTGGAGGTGACAGTGAGGAAGCCCGAGGCGTACATGTGAGGCCCTCTGGAACCTTGCCGGCATTAGAAGGGAGACACGAAAAGGAGCTCGCCGAGTTACCACTTTGGGACAAGCATATTCCAAGAATATGCTTGCCATGTCAGCCCTAGGAGGAGCCAAGGAACCCCTTTATAAGAAGAAGCATGGAGTCCTGAGAGGGGGATCAATTCATTCAAGGCTGTAAGGCTCGTGTAGCTTTTCTCTTACTCTTGCAAACAGCTCGAGGAGCACTTGTAGCCCAAGAGAGGAGAAATAAAGATTTGCATGTTAGTTATTTGTGTGTAGAAGTAACTGCATCTTCCCTCCCCGGATCCGTCTAGCATCCATTGGCCCCAAACATTAGCCTGCCCATGGCATCTGCCGTGCCATCACCACGACACAGCGGGTGGGTGCGCGCGAACGGTGCAAAACAGAGGGAGAGGGGGAAGTTCCTGGGTGGGCTACGTAGGATGCTTTTGGGCCTGGGCCAGAAGGCTGGTTGGCTTTATTTTTTTCTCTCTTTTGCTTTTTGTTTTCTATTTTGAATTTCTAAATAGGATTTAAATGGGCAATTCAAATCCAATTCAATTCAAACTTTCACCAAAATTTTGTGAGGTGACCGTAGTGTTTAAAAGTGTGTCAAACACATCAAATCACCCCAAAAACATTTTGGGTCATAAAATAAAAATAAAATCATGCCCCATACATATAATATAAAATGGGTTTTAAATATGGTTTTGCTAGGATTTAAGTTTTGAAAATTTTTGTGCAAAGTAGACATGCCATGTTGTTATGAATGCAATAACATGGTTTTGAATTTGATGAAATTTGTGATGTTACAACATGATCCCACCCACTTGATACATCTAGCTATAAGAGTGCTATGCTAAGCCACGACACACACTTCTGGGAAATGTGGGGCCATGCCAACATTGCATGGGGTCTAGACCTCTCTGGGCTAGATAGAAACACCTTCACCAGCTTGTTTTTTATGAGTAATTACTTGTCCAATATGATCCTACCAACTTGATAGATCTAACTATAATTTTGCTATGCCAAGGCATGACACACACAATTGTGGTAGATGTGGGCCCACGCCAACATTGCATGGGATCTAGACCTCTTTGGGTTGGCTAGAAACACCATCATCAACTTAGTGGCTGTGTGAGTCACTACACCTAACCAACATGATCCCACCCACTTGCTAGATCTAGCTATAAGAGTGCTATGCCAAGCCATGACACACACTTGTGGCAAATGTGGGGCCATGCCAACATTGCATTGGGTCTTGATCTCTCTATGCTGGATAGAAACACCTTCACCAACTTGTTGTATGAGTCATCACTTCGACAACATGATCCTACCTACTTGATAGATCTAACTATAATTTTGCTATGCCAAGCCATGACACACACAACTGTGGTAGATGTGGACCCATCCCAACATTACGTGGGATCTAGACCTCTCTGGGTTGGCTAGAAACACCATCATCAACTTAGTGGCTATGTGAGTCACTACACCTGGCCAACATGATCCGGCCCACTTGATAGATCTAGCTATAAGAGTGCTATGCCAAGCCATGACACACACTTGTGGCAGATGTGGGGCCATGCCAACATTGCATGGGCTCTCTCTGGCTGGATAGAAACACCTTCACCAACTTGTTGTTGTATGAGTCATCACTTGGCCAACATGATCCTACCTACTTGATAGATCTAACTATAAATTTGCTATGCCAAGCCATGATACACACAACCATGGTAGATGTGGGCCCATGCCAACATTGCATGGGATCTAGACCTCTCTGGTTGGCTACAAACACCATCATCAACGTAGTGACTGGCTGTGTGAGTCACTACACCTGACCAACATGATCCCACCCACTTGATAGATCTAGCTATAAGAGTGCTATGCCAAGCCATGACAGACACTTGTGGTAGATGTGGGGCCATGCCAACATGATCCTACCTACTTGATAGATCTAACTATAAATTTGCTATGCCAAGCCATGATACACACAACCATGGTAGATGTTGGCCCATGCCAACATTGCATGGGATCTAGACCTCTCTGGTTGGCTACAAACACCTTCATCAACGTAGTGACTGGCTGTGTGAGTCACTACACCTGACCAACATGATCCCACCCACTTGATAGATCTAGCTATAAGAGTGCTATGCCAAGCCATGACACACACTTGTGGCAGATGTGGGGCAATTCCAACATTGCATGGGGTCTCTAGACCTCTTTGGGCTAGATAGAAACACCTTCACCAGCTTGTTGTTGTATGAGTCATCATCTGGCCACCATGATCCTACCTACTTGATAGATCTAATTATATTTTCTCTGCCAAGCCATGACGCACACAACTATGTTAGATGTGGGCCCATGCCAACATCGCATGGGCTCTAGACCAATCTGGGTTGGCTAGAAACACCATCATCAACTTAGTGGTGTGTGAGTCACTACACCTGACCAACATGATCCCACCCACTTGATAGATCTAGCTATAAGACTGCTATGCCAAGCCACGACACACACTTGTGGCAGATGTGGGGCCATGCCAACATTGCATGGGGTCTCTAGACCTCTCTGGGCTAGATAGAAACACCTTCACCAACTTTTTGTTGTATTAGTCATCACTTGGCTAACATGATCCTACCTACTTGGTAGATCTAAGTATAACTAGGTGGGATCATGTTAGAGCAAGTGTTGGCTCATATTTCTACAAGTTGGTCAGTTGTTTCTGGACAACTCAGATTGTTTAATTTTAGATCCCAATGAAATATTTCTATGGGTCCATATTTTCCACAAGCATCATGGCTTGGCATAGCAATGATATAGTTACATCTAACAACTAATTGGGATCACGTTGACCAATCATTGACTCATTCAACCAGAAGGTGATCAAGGTGTTTCTAACTAACTCAGATATAGGTCTATAATGTCACCCTAGACTAGGAACTTTGAGCAACATAAAATACTTGTCTCTATTTGTTCTCTCACAATCACACTCCCTCTGAATTTGCTAGTGAAACCTTTCTCTGCAACAAGGAGTGCGTGTCGTGGCAAAGCCTACGCTTGATGTCGATCACCAGGGCCTCTCCCTAGTTCCTAGACTTTGTTCTGTTCACCATCGATGGAGGTGCACACCACAACTTCATGTCGGCCACTGAGGACCAAGATGCAGCGGAGAGGGAGAGCAGGCACAAGCTCCATGTACTTCACACAGACCGCGTCGACGAGTTCACGTGTCGGCCATGTTCGTTGTGCAGTGTGCCGACACCGGTGTCAAGCGCCACCTCACGGCACCGTAATCACCCGAGTAGAACGAGGTGATCATGCGGCACAACCAGACGTTCATAGGAGCGGCCAGAAGCATGCTGAAGGCGAAGGGCATGCCAAATTACTTCTGGGGCGAGACTATGCTGATAGCGCTCTGCATGCTGAACCTGAACCGGGCATTCACGCTATATGAGGCTTGGTATATGTGGACCTTCGGCTGTGTCGCGCACGTACATGAAGAGCATGCATCCTCACCTGAAGAAGCTAGACGACCGGAGCACACCAAGGTCTTCATCGGCTACGAGAGCAGCACCAAGGGCTACCATGTCTATGATCTCGTCGCCAAGCGTGTGCACGCACACGGAACGTAGTCTTTGACGAGGACGCGAGCTGGGACTGGAGCACGCACAAGGACAACCCTGTGAGCATGACGTTCACTGTGGACTGCTACGTGCACTCAACTCCACTGTGTACCGCTACACCTGAGGCGGTAGGCCATAACTCGTCGGCATCTCCATTGACACCAGCTCCCGCAGAGCACAGGTCGCTGATAGCGTCATCCTCGTGCATCGAGCTAGCCTCTCAGACACCTGAAGCAGAAGCCGCGCTTCCATCACATCTGCCTCGCCGCGAGGCGCACCCGATGACCACGCGCACCATGGACGGCACCGTGCAGCCGAACACCCGCCTCGCCTCGTCGCCAAGGGATATGTGCAGTAGCAGGGCATCGACGTAGAGAAGGCCTTTGAACCTATTGCACTGCTGGAGTCCGTGCGGCTCCTGCTGGCGCTCTGTCACATCCCAAGATTTTCCAAATCTTGTAATGTGAAAAATAAATGAATAAAATAAAACTTTGTTGATTTTCAGAGTGAGAAGAAACTTTTTGAATTCAAATGGGAACCATCAAACCAATTTGGATCAAATAAATCCTAAAGGGATTTAAAAAGATAAACATTTAATAAAGGAAAATAAAATATTTTGGAATTACTATTTTGAATCTTTTAATAAAAAGATTTGTTTTCAAAAGAAAAGGATAGATTTATAAATAAGGATTATTTTATAAGCCAAATTGAAACTTGGCCAAGCCTTTGAAATAAAATATTTCTATTTGATAAAAATAGTAAAGGTTTATTTAAAATAAATTAATAAGGATTTAATATCCAAGTTTTATAAATAAAGGTTTTACTATTTCAATTAACCATCAAAACTTATTTATTTAATTCAAATAAGTTTTCCAAGTATTTTATATTTTCAAATAAAACCTACTGATTTGGTTTTGAAAATATTTAGTTTCAAATGGAGCTTTTTATTAAAATAAAACCCATTTGATTTATTAACTAAGGTCCATTTTATTTAATTATAAATGGACTCTAAAATAAAAATATTATTTTATTTTGGTAATTGGTTTATGTTGTTAAACAGAACCAAATTCAATTGCAAGGTGTGTTGAATGTTTGAATGTGATTTGAATGTATGAATGTTGTTTGAAATTTCAAAACAGAAATTGAAATTGGAAAAAGAAAAAGATTCAGACAGAAAAAATAATATGGAAACGGACCTGACCCAACTGAGCCAGCCCAATAAGCCACTCGCAGCCCAGTCTCCCTCCCCCGAAGCGTTTTCTTCCACTCACGATGTAACCCGCACAGACGCTGACCAGAGGACCCCACTTGAAACGTTCCTCCCTCGCTGACTCCCGGACCCCACCCCTCAAGCTCACCTTCTTCCTCGCAACGACCACGCTGGCCGTTTCCTGCCGTTGATGCCGCGCGTAAATTTGCAGTAATGCCGCAGTGATTCCGCGCAGCAATCTCGCCCTCTTAAGCGCCCACTCTCTCTCTCTGGTTTCCCTCTGTCGCCCCACCTCGACACGCCCCCAGGCTGACGAATTCCGCTCAACACCACCCTCTGCTCCGACGAGGTCCGGTGCTAATTCCAGCGACCCAGCGCCACCCCTTGCCTCATCGACCACGCACACATACTCCACACATCCTGGCGCATCTGTCCGTGCCTTTCGTTCAACTGCGGGCGCCCCAGAACGACGTCTTCGACAAGCTCTGAGCGCCGCCGTGTCTGCTACTCTCTCCGGCGACGTCTCCTGGTAAGTCCAGACCACCCCGCGCCTTCTTGTTCACGCACGCGTCATCTCCTTGATCTTACGCGACTAACCATGCTTCTTGTTTGCCCTCTCGTGACCCGTAGCACCGTCCTCGACCACGACCACGTGCAACCGTCGCCAGACCCAACTCCGGTGAGGAATTCCTCCTGTTCCCGTGCGCCCCTTGCCAAGACGACTCCAAGTTGAGCTTCGGCGTTGCCCTGCGATCATTGTAAGCATCTCCCCACCTTCCTTTGTTTCCTGTATCGCCGGCACCGCCACCATCTGGCCGCTCCGCCGCCAGCCACCGCCGCAGCGGCGCTAGTTTTAGGTCGAGCTTGCAGCAGTCGTTCGATCTCGATCCAGTGGCTAAGATAGAAGCTAGGTGAAAGGGTAAGTAGCATATGCACGCCGTGCGATATGACTTGATCCAACGGTCTATGTTAGTCGATCCACGCGAAACGTTTTTGACAAATAGGAATCTGACGCGTGTCACCAGATTGTTTAAAACAGAAATTTGAATCTGATTTAGATGCAGATTTGAAACTCTTGTAACTTTTGATCCACACGTCAAAAAATTACAAACTTTATATCATTGGAATCAGTGGAACAAGCCCTATCCAACCATGCAATTTTTTAGCAAATAGTATCTGTTAGATTGTTTGTTTTTGCAGAAACATTTGTATGCTTGTTTAGATTAGAAAAATTGTTCAAAAATGTTTTTAAGGTTGAAACCTTTGAAAATTGGTTTGTTGTGAACTTACTGACCCTAGGAACCAACCCATGGTTTTCAAAATGAATTTTATGAAGTTTAGGATGGATTAATTAATTTAGCCCATTTCAAGCCAAATAAAAATAATGGTTTTGTGATGAAAATGATTTTGAAACAAAAACTCTGGGAAAATGATTTTAATCAAACCTACTGACCCTAAACACCAAGTTTTGAGAATCAACAACTTATTTGGTGAACAACATAAAGTTGTTGCTTTGATAAAAATATTTTCCACCACATAAAATAATATTTGGATTTAAAATGGTCTATAGATAAAACCCTTTTTTAAATGACTTTGCCACTTTGGAAAATGACCACTTTGAACTTTACAAAGTTTAGAGCCTAGTAGAAACCATGTTTGCAAATAAAACTATCTTATGCATGCTTGCATGCATGACTTAGTTTCCATTGTTTTATGTGTGTGAATTGTTTGATTGATTATTGGTTTGGGATGCTAGTTGATATTGTGTTTGCTTGATTGATTGTAGTGAAGTTAGAAAAGTGTGAAACTAGCAAGATCAAGGAGTAAACCATCATTCCCTACCAAAAAGGCAAGTGACACTATCATCTAAAGTCCTACTATTTTCATTATACTTAGTGGATTTTAAAACATGCATGAAAAGAATTTCTATACTTATGCTATGCTAAATCCTAATAGGATACCCAATACATTCCTTAGTGAAAACAATGTAGTTGTTACATGCTTAGCCATGCTATATTTTGAAAAGATATACATGTTGAGATTTTATGAAGTTGAGAAAAGGACTTGTGTTTTTATATAATAAAACAAGGACTCAATGAACCACCTGGGTGGCCAAGGACTTTGAGTTTTGGAGAAGGTGGCAACAAAAGGAACCATGTCTATGGCAATCTCTTTGTGTTGTGCTCCAAAGAAAACCACCCAGGAAACTTAGAGATTGAACATGTTTCTCCAATTGTGGCTTTCGTGTGCAACCACATGCTATTTATGGCTCTGGTTTAGTCAACTACATTGGGAAGACCCATGCATTGTCTTCAGCTTACTGGACATGAGGACCTGGAATCCTACATGGGTACTGAAGACAAGCTAGCAATGGTGTATGGGAGGACCCTCTGGAAAGACTTCGTCACATTCTCAATCTGCCGGTACTCCATCTTGGTGAGCACTAATCCAGTGGCCACTGGTGGCAAAAAGATGAGATTGTGACATGTGGGTAAAGTGTACTACTTCTGCAGAAGATAATAAAATCTAAGTACTTAGCCGTGTCCCCGGTAATGGACAATACTGAGCAACTAAAGTTTGAAGCTATGGGAGATCTCGACATTCCAATTTCTAAAAGAAAACTTTCTAAGTGACAACAAAAGACTTGATGCACTTTGGGGGTACCAAGGAGCTCAAAAGATTTTGATGAAAAATGATGCACTTGAGGTTACCAAGGAGCTCAAGAGATTTTGATAAAACTTGATGCACTTGGGGGTACCAAGGAGCTCAAGAGATTTTTGACAAGGACTTGAATACTTGGGGATACCAAGGAGTTCAAGGGTTTTGATAAAGAGATTTGACAAAGGAAACAAAACCATTTGAAAAGATAGGATAAATTATTGCTTTCTGCAAATGAGCCTTAAATCCTACTTAGCCAAAAATGCATGTAATGATAGGATCCACTTATACTCAACATAGTAGTGAAACTTGCCAATACTATTCCAAAGTATTGACCCTTGTGGCTGTAACTTGTAATGTTGCAGGTTTGATTGATATTAGTGAAGATTGATTTATTAGGATTACAAAGTCTACAACCAACATGTCTGCCTGTGGCACTTTGAAGATGAAGGGTCCCATGTTATAGATATTCCGCTGCAATGTAATGTAATAGCCAAATGAGCTATGTATGATGTAATAAAAATTATGTTATTCCTGGTTATAAAGTTATATTATGACCTTTGTTTCTGGATATTACATCTTAACTGTGGATGCTAGCTATTGATCCAGGGACTAGCATTGTAAACACAGGGGACTCTACCTTATTTAAAAGGTTGGGACCCTTACAGATGGTATCAGAGAATTGTGTTGCCTATAGGATTTGTAAACCTAGGATTGGACAAAAACCCTTAGAAGATAGGAGTTGTTCCAAAAACTTATTTACAAAACAAACTTGTAAACTCTTTCCTCAACCACTTTGATTTTGATTCTACACCTCATCTATTTCAAACTTGATGGAAAACCTACCCCATGGCCAAAGACTACACCATGTGCAAAGGACTACTTCAACATCTTCAACTCTAATGACTTCAACTTCTTCAGCTCTAATGACTTCAACATCTTCAGCATATTCCCCAAGGACTTCTAACTTGGATACCACTAAGGACTACAAGTGAGACAAGGAACTCTTGCTCAAGATTTGGAGACTAAGGGAATGCAAAAGTTAGAAGAAGCCCACACCACTTGAAGCTTTGTGACCAAGAGTTTTCTCCAAGGAAACCATGATCTCATACAAAAAGAATCAACCAAAGAAAGATGGAAAGATCACAAGTGAACCATGTAGATGGACCACCATATTGTAGTTAAAGACAAACCCACCAACTTATGTGGTGTAACAAAAATATTTTGTTGCCTAAGTAATTGCTTGAACTTTGTTGTTTGAGTGAAAAGCTGTTTGTGAATGCTTGCACATTGCTTGAGTGAATTGTGATGTGTGTGATTAGAATTGATTCCTTAGAAATATCTTGCCTATTATAATCCTCATCCAACCCAAACAGATGACTACTCCAAGAGACTCCAACATCAAGGTTGATGATACCAACACCAACCAAGAGGACAGCATGAAAGAGCTCATAGCAACCCAGAACCAGTTGAACCAAGTGACAACTCAATTCATAGCCAACATTAGTGGAGAAGATCCAACCCTGCAAGGATTTTTGGAAACTCAAGGCCAACTGATGCTTAAGGTGACTGATCAAATGATCAATATGGAAGAAAGCTATTCCAAAAGAGTCTTTGACAACAAGGATGACAGAAATTTTATTCTAGATGGAGCCCCACTTGCATTATTTGTGGAGACAAGGATCATACTTCCAAGGAGCATGGAGATCAATGCCCCAACTGTGAAGAGAAACATCCTGTTGGACAATGTCCCACCTCTCAAGCTACTTGCTACCTATGTGAAGGAAACAACCATGTTCCTATCCAATGCCCCATCTATTCCATTGTGGAACAAAGGAAACAAGGTGGAGTGCAACAAATGATTGCAGACCACCAAGAAGGATCCAAGTCTACCAAGAAGGTTGATGACAAAGGAAAAGGTCCACTTATACCTCCAAGCAAAACAACCCAATTCAAGGGATCAAATAAGAGGAATGTGAATTTTCTAAAGAGCAATAAAAGGTCCAAGAAACATGTAGACATTCCTACCTACCAGATAACATATGAACAACATGAACTGGATGCACTCCTAGCCTTGGATAAACCCAAAAAGCAAAAGAAGGAAAAAAGCCATGTGCAGTGTCATAAATGTAAAGAAATGGGACACTATTCCAGTGAATGCCCAGAGAACCAGAAGAATAAGGAGATTAGCCAAGTGGTGTGCAACAACTGCAAAGAGCTAGGCCATTATGTAGCAACTTGTCCACAAGAGCCACGTAAAGAACTCAAAGATATCAACTGTTTCAATTGCAAGAACCCAGGACATTATGCCAGCAACTGTCCAGAAAAGATGAAGAACAAGTTGAACAAGCCTATGGAGAAAATAAACCTTGGCCCATGAGTCAAGTATGGAAACAATGGACACTAAGCAGAAGTTTTCCCAGAGAAGTTTCCCCAAGATCTCAAGCAAGCCAACTTGTAATTTTTGTTTGAAAATTTTTAAGGGTGGTAGTACCCTAGTTGTTTTGAGCCTACTTGTAACCCTAGCTTTCCCAAATCTCGGGACGAGATTTATTTTAAGGGTGGTAGCCTGTCACATCCCAAGATTTTCCAAATCTTGTAATGTGAAAAATAAATGAATAAAATAAAACTTTGTTGATTTTCAGAGTGAGAAGAAACTTTTTGAATTCAAATGGGAACCATCAAACCAATTTGGATCAAATAAATCCTAAAGGGATTTAAAAAGATAAACATTTAATAAAGGAAAATAAAATATTTTGGAATTACTATTTTGAATCTTTTAATAAAAAGATTTGTTTTCAAAAGAAAAGGATAGATTTATAAATAAGGATTATTTTATAAGACAAATTGAAACTTGTCCAAGCCTTTGAAATAAAATATTTCTATTTGATAAAAATAGTAAAGGTTTATTTAAAATAAATTAATAAGGATTTAATATCCAAGTTTTATAAATAAAGGTTTTACTATTTTAATTAACCATCAAAACTTATTTATTTAATTCAAATAAGTTTTCCAAGTATTTTATATTTTCAAATAAAACCTACTGATTTGGTTTTGAAAATATTTAGTTTCAAATGGAGCTTTTTATTAAAATAAAACCCATTTGATTTATTAACTAAGGTCCATTTTATTTAATTATAAATGGACTCTAAAATAAAAATATTATTTTATTTTGGTAATTGGTTTATGTTGTTAAATAGAACCAAATTCAATTGCAAGGTGTGTTGAATGTTTGAATGTGATTTGAATGTATGAATGTTGTTTGAAATTTCAAAACAGAAATTGAAATTGGAAAAAGAAAAAGATTCAGACAGAAAAAAAATATGGAAACGGACCTGACCCAACTGAGCCAGCCCAATAAGCCACTCGCAGCCCAGTCCCCCTCCCCCGAAGCGTTTTCTTCCACTCACGATCTAACCCGCACAGACGCTGACCAGAAGACCCCACTTGAAACGTTCCTCCCTCGCTGAATCCCGGACCCCACCCCTCCAGCTCACCTTCCTTCTCGCGACGACCACGCCGGCCGTTTCCTACCGTTGATGCCGCGCGTAAATTCGCAGTAATGCCGCAGTGATTCCACGCAGCAATCTCGCCCTCTTAAGCGCCCACTCTCTCTCTATGGTTCCCCTCTGTCGCCCCACCTCGACACGCCCCCAGGCTGACGAATTCCGCTCAACACCACCCTCTGCTCCGACGAGGTCCGGTGCCAATTCCAGCGACCCAGCGCCGCCCCTTGCCTCATCGACCACGCACACATACTCCACACATCCTGGTGCATCTGTCCGTGCCTTTCGTTCAACTGTGGGCGCCCCAGAACGACGTCTTCGACAAGCTCTGAGCGCCGCCATGTCTGCTACTCTCTCCGACGACGTCTCCTGGTAAGTCCAGACCACCCCGCGCCTTCTCGTTCACGCACGCGTCATCTCCTTGATATTACGCGACTAACCATGCTTCTTGTTTGCCCTCTCGTGACCCGTAGCACCGTCCTCGACCACGACCACGTGCAACCGTCGCCAGACCCAACTCCGGTGAGGAATTCCTCCTGTTCCCGTGCGCCCCTTGCCAAGACGACTCCAAGTTGAGCTTCGGCGTCGCCCTGCGATCATTGTAAGCATCTCCCCACCTTCCTTTGTTTCCTGTATCGCCGGCACCGCCACCATCTGGCCGCTCCGCCGCCAGCCACCGCCGTAGCGCCGCTAGTTTTAGGTCGAGCTTGCAGCAGCCGTTCGATCTCGATCCAGTGGCTAAGATAGAAGCTAGGTGAAAGGGTAAGTAGCATCTGCGTGCCGTGCGATATGACTTGATCCAAAGGTCTGTGTTAGTCGATCCACGCGAAACGTTTTTGATGAATAGGAATCTGACGCGTGTCACCAGATTGTTTAAAACAGAAATTTGAATCTGATTTAGATGCAGATTTGAAACTCTTGTAACTTTTGATCCACACGTCAAAAAATTACAAACTTTATATCATTGGAATCAGTGGAACAAGCCCTAGCGAACCATGCAATTTGTTTAGCAAATAGTATCTGTTAGATTGTTTGTTTTTGCAGAATCATTTGTATGCTTGTTTAGATTATAAAAATTGTTCAAAAATGTTTTTAAGGTTAAAACCTTTGCAAATTGGTTTGTTGTGAACTTACTGACCCTAGGAACCAACCCATGGTTTTAAAAATGAATTTGATGAAGTTTAGGATGGATTAATTAATTTAGCCCATTTCAAGCCAAATAAAAATAATGGTTTTGTGATGAAAATGATTTTGAAACAAAAACTCTAGGAAAATGATTGTAATCAAACCTACTGACCCTAAACACCAAGTTTTGAGAATCAACAACTTATTTGGTGAACAACATAAAGTTGTTGCTTTGATAAAAATATTTTCCACCACATAAAATAATATTTGGATTTAAAATGGTCTATAGATAAAACCCTTTTGAAAATGACTTTGCCACTTTGGAAAATGACCACTTTGAACTTTACAAAGTTTAGAGCCTAGTAGAAACCATGTTTGCAAATAAAACTATCTTATGCATGCTTGCATGCATGACTTAGTTTCCATTGTTTTATGTGTGTGAATTGTTTGATTGATTATTGGTTTGGAATGCTAGTTGATATTGTGTTTGCTTGATTGATTGTAGTGAAGTTAGAAAAGTGTGAAACTAGCAAGATCAAGGAGTAAACCATCATTCCCTACCAAAAAGGCAAGTGACACTATCATCTAAAGTCCTACTATTTTCATTATACTTAGTGGATTTTAAAACATGCATGAAAAGAATTTCTATACTTATGCTTTGCTAAATCCTAATAGGATACCCTATACATTCCTTAGTGAAAACAATGTAGTTGTTACATGCTTAGCCATGCTATATTTTGAAAAGAGATACATGTTGAGATTTTATGAAGTTGAGAAAAGGACTTGTGTTTTTATATAATAAAACAAGGACTCAATGAACCACCTGGGTGGCCAAGGACTTTGAGTTTTGGAGAAGATGGCAACAAAAGGAACCATGTCTATGGCAATCTCTTTGTGTTGTGCTCCAAAGAAAACCACCCAGGAAACTTAGAGATTGAACATGTTTCTCCAATTGTGGATTTCGTGTGCAACCACATGCTATTTATGGCTCTGGCTTAGTAAACTACATTGGGAAGACCCATGCATTGTCTTCAGCTTACTGGACATGAGGACCTGGAATCCTACTTGGGTACTGAAGACAAGCTAGCAATGGTGTATGGGAGGACCCTTTGGAAAGACTTCGTCACATTCTCAATCTGCCGGTACTCCATCTTGGTGAGCACTAATCAAGTGGCCACTGGTGGCAAAAAGATGAGATTGTGACATGTGGGTAAAGTGTA
The DNA here is from genome assembly GCA_916181665.1 of Avena sativa. NCBI lineage: Eukaryota > Viridiplantae > Streptophyta > Magnoliopsida > Poales > Poaceae > Avena > Avena sativa. The sequence goes on along the minus strand of OV702295.1, from coordinate 310,109,781 downwards.
CTACTTCTGTAGAAGATAATAAAATCTAAGTACTTAGCCGTGTCCCCTGTTATGGATAATACTGAGCAACTAAAGTTTGAAGCTATGGGAGATCTCGACATTCCAATTTCTAAAAGAAAACTTTCTAAGTGACAACAAAAGACTTGATGCACTTGGGGGTACCAAGGAGCTCAAGAGATTTTGATGAAAACTTGATGCACTTGAGGTTACCAAGGAGCGCAAGAGATTTTGATAAACTTGATGCACTTGGGGGTACCAAGGAGCTCAAGAGATTTTTGACAAGGACTTGAATACTTGGGGATACCAAGGAGTTCAAGGGTTTTGATAAAGAGATTTGACAAAGGAAACAAAACCATTTGAAAAGATAGGATAAATTATTGCTTTCTGCAAATGAGCCTTAAATCCTACTTAGCCAAAAATGCATGTAATGATAGGATCCACTTATACTCAACATAGTAGTGAAACTTGCCAATACTATTCCAAAGTATTCACCCTTGTGGCTGTAACTTGTAATGTTGCAGGTTTGATTAATTTTAGTGAAGATTGATTGATTAGGATTACAAAGTCTACAACCAACATGTCTGCCTGTGGCACTTTGAAGATGAAGGGCCCCATGTTATAGATATTCCACTGCAATGTAATGTAATAGCCAAATGAGCTATGTATGATGTAATAAAAATTATGTTATTCCTGGTTATAAAGTTATATTATGACCTTTGTTTCTGGATATTACATCTTAACTGTGGATGCTAGCTATTGATCGAGGGACTAGCATTGTAAACACAGGGGACTCTACCTTATTTAAAAGGTTGGGACTTTAGTAGTCCAGAATAACCTTTAGTCTAAACCACATTATTCGCATCTACATCCATGCATAATTACCAACCATACTTATCAAAAGATGTTTTCATCCAGCAGCATTAGATTGATGCTAAGAAGAAACATTCTGATGGAATCTCTTCCATCGTGGGACTTTATAAATGGAAGGAAACCGAAGGGACTCGGTTCAGTTCTTCCACCACCCCCACCCTCTCCCACTATGCACATCCAAAGCAGTTCCTCAGAGTAGAGAAGTTCCTCAGAGTAGTTTGTCCCCTCTGATTGATATTTCTCCTCTAATCCCCTCCGCCTTCCCTTTTATTTCTTTGTTTTAGTTCTAATCCTTCTTTGTTTCTTCATTTGAAGAAGCTTTTTTCTTTGTTTTGCATCTCCCTTCCATTCTATTTCTACATCTTGACGGTGAGTTTTGCATCTCCCTTCCATTCTCTTTCTTGGTTTCCCTGTAATCCTTCATCTGTTCTTCCTATCATCTTCTCCCCTCTAGATTTATTTTGATTATGGATCGATTCAATTAGAGTTCCATTGATTTACTAGTTATGGATTAGGGTTTTATACTACTCAGATTAGAGTTGTTTATTATCGTGTAATGAATTTTTTACAGAACATTATGATTCTCGAACACATGACTGGACATTATATTTGATTTACTGGTTATGGATTAGGGTTTTAATTTTTCAGATTGTGCATGCTTGATAACTGAATGCATAGTGTGCTGTAGTTTATTCCTGATAATTGATCTATTTTTCACTTTCTAGATTAGGGTTCTACACTGTTAAATGCATATACTGCCCTCTAGTTTTACTTTTTTCAGGTGTTTCTTGGAATGGACTGTGCCGTGTGTGGGCAACCTGCCCACAATTGTAGTAGGGCACAAAGGAGAGCAGCCAGCTTCCAAGTTAACATTGTTAATGGTTTTCCCATCAATTGTGTGGTAAGTTTTTACATCTTTTCATTTTATGTACTGTTTCTTTTACTATGTTGTATTCCCATGAACTGAACTGTGTTGTTTACCTTTAGGTAGTGCCATTCTCATTTAGAGAAAGGATGAATGATTTCACTCCAAATAATTGGATGGTTGCGAACAGTGAAGCATTAAAGAATTTTGATTTGTTCCTGAAGAAGTCTAATGTTAGGACAATCATCTGTGGTCCATACTAGAAGTCCTTGATGAGGGTTTATGATATAGGACTTGGAGATGTAGTGCGTTTTGAATATGATGACGACGACCCCCTTGATCATGTTGGTTTCAAATTGACCAACTTATTTCATGTCACTTTTACTCTAATGGTGAAGAGGAACAGGTTCATGAAGCAACTATTATTTCCCTTATTTACTGTAAATAATTTGCACTTATAGTCTCTCCTTGTCCTACTACTAAATCATCATAATAACATTGTTTAATAATTAACATTTATTTCCCCTCATTGATCAGTGGTTGGAGATGTGCCTAGTTCCATCAGAAGCATTCTGCACATGACCATCTTCTCATACATAAATGCAGTAACTAAGCAGGAAATGGCTTCCATCTTATTTGGCATTTACAAAGATGTTTATGTCACAAAACATCAGCTTTTTTAAAGTAAAGATGAAAAGCATTTCTAGGTACACAAGATGAATCTGGAAAACCATGAACATAATGCACTAGTTAGTTTCCACATATTTCATCCTATGTTATGTTCAGTTTCCACATAGAATTGAATGCACTTGTAAGTTTAGAATGCTTGTTCAAATACTAACTTTTTTCTTAATTGTAGTTCATGCCAATTGAGGCTGTAGATGGCTTCAGGTACCCAACTCAGGGCATAGCACATCTGTACAGGTAGGGGCATGATCTTGAAGGAGAAGAAGAGAATTTTATTGCATGTGCTTATACTGTACAAAGGGACCATGGACGTGTTAGCTTCACCACAGGGTGGAATGACTTCACATTTGCTGCTGATGTTGGATGGGCATCACTACTTCTGATGAAAGTAGAGCATATGCAGGAGCACCTTGGTGTCAACTTTGTTGAGATTGTCATCTAGTGTTTCACCTTGGAAGAAGCTTGTTTAGATAGTCATCTTTTCTTGTTTCATCTAGTGCCGAAGTCTAATGTGGTCATGTTGTTTAGTAAGTTGAACATATTGTATCTAGTGTATTGTGTTACTGAATATATTTAGTATGTTTAGGTTGTTGTTTCTACTGTAATGTGTTACTGAATGTAAGTTGAACATGTTGATCATCTTGTATGTATTGCATATGTGTATCTTGAATGTTGAATGTATTGCATCTTGGATCATCTTACCGTGATGTACTCACAAGTATACCAAAAGATTCAAAAACGCAGGAATCTGTTACAGAAGAAAGCCAAGCAACAACCAAACAGAAGAATAAGAGGAAACTTGATGAAATAGTTCAAGATGTGGTTGCATGAGTCATCACTTGATAGCATGATCCTACCTAGTTGATAGATCTTACTATAACACTTATATGCCAAGATATGATGAGACACTTTGTGGCAAATGTGGACCCATGCCAACATTGCATTGGCTATAGACCTCTCTAGGTTGGCTTGAAACTCCTTCATCAACTTGTGGTTGTGTGGCTCAACACTTGGCCACCTAGTTGATACATGTCGTGGGAATGGCCACGACAGATGTTGCGATTGGCAGTGAGTAGTAGAACGAGGGGCAAGGGCAGCTAGCCATCTGCGGTGCGAGATGAGGCCAAAGAGACAGGGGTTTACCCAGGTTCACCCCCTGGAGAGTAAATACCTACTCCTGCTAGATTGTATTGATGAGAGATTACAAAGGACGAGCTCGGCGGCTAGGCGGCGAGTCGAGGGGGTGTATGATGGAATGTAAGTGCTATGTGTACCCTAGGGAGGATTATATAGAGTCACCTCGCTAGGGTTTATAGATCTACAACTGAGTTGGATAAGTACTCGGAGGGCTTTGACCTAATCCGATTGGGCCTAGCTACGATTCTGGGCCTTCAGCCTCCAGTCGCATGGCTTCCTCTTGGGTCACGGTCCAGTCGCCGTCTTGCAAGCCACTCGCTGGGAGTATGATCCAGTAGGGAACGTCCTGCTGGGTATACCCACACGGCATATCCCCATCAGTAGTCCCCGAGGCCGTCGTTGATTCGTCGTAGGTGTTCTTTGGCAGTCGAAGTATTCGGGTCCAATTTGGACGGTCAGTCGAATCGGTGATGGACTCCTTCAATGAGACAAAGAATCTTTAGCACATATCTTCAGGCGCAATACCGGTGACCAGTCGAATCACCAATTTGGCGAGTAGTCGAATCGCAGCTTTGGAGAATGGGTCGGCGAGTCGAGTAGACGAAGTTGAACCGTTAGTTTTGTCAAACTAGCCGTTGGGTAATCCAACGGTAATATCGGCGTAATCACCGCACGGTAATGGCTCCCCATGATTGGCGGGAACCAACCTCTATATAAGAAGAGTGACAGGTGAGTTGCGAGCATTCCTCATGTTTCCTCCAACTCCGCACACCCTTCAGTCTCCCATTTCCTCCAGAACCTCTAGAGCGATCCAGCAAGCCCAGATCCTCGATTCGAGCCGTCAGATCTGGGGCGGCACAGCATCGAGAAGCTCACCATTTTCGTGGCGTTTTGTGAATGCTACTTGGGTTGCTGCCCATACTTTCCCCTATGGCAAGAGTTATTCCACGGGTGGATTAGTCGCGATGGGGCAGGCGGCCCGATGCTGCTAGCGGGCGGCCTCACTTTCCAGCTGAAGTCCAAGGCCTCCTTCATCGACCTCATGCTGCCGAAGAAGGCGGCAAGCGAGTGGAAGAAGAATTGGTTGTACGTCAGTGAGTCGACGCTGGACGGCGAGGTGCCACTCCCGGCATACTCCGCCGAGCAAACCGAGCCACGCCGGCTTCAGGTTGCCAAGATCCCGCATGACCAGCGGATGGTTGTAGACGAGATGCTGACAAAGATTCGCCAGCTGAAGAAGGATGGGCTCGAGACCATCAATTTATATAATTGTTGGCTCGGGTGACGATTGGTGCCCCTGGCCAGTTGTGCCCACTGGATGTATGAGTACACCGGTAAGGATGAAGGGACAAACTCCTGCACAGCCGAGTGGAAGGCCGATGACTACGCCTCCGCATTGAAGAAGATCACCAACGTAGAGTTCAACAATCCGAAGGACGGGATCACCCCATACACCGCGAAGCGCAAGGCGCCAACGGTAAGTTTGTTTTCCCTTGTTTATTTCACAGTCGCTGAAATGCAGTCGCGGTTTACTAATCATGTGTTGTTATGTCAGCTGCTCCAAGTTGTGGAGGGCTGGCTCCCTCCCGCTGCCGAGAGATTGGACGAGGTCGAGGGGGACAAGAGTAAGTCCTCCTCCGACGATGATGATGATGATGATGAAGATTATGACGATGATGATGAGGCCGTGGAGGTCAACGCACCCGCGGTTCGGAAAAATCGTGGGCAACGATAACACGAACTCGAGGCCATCAAGAGCCTCGAGGGTCACGACAGGGGCGAGGGCGACGCCCACGACCACAGTTCACAGCGTGTGGCCATACTGTCAAAGAAGAAGTCCCCGAAGAAGAAGTCACCAAAGAAGAAGAAAGCGCCCAAGGCGGTGTCGCCGCCTTGGTCGGTGACTAGCTCTGAGGCGACCAGCGCGACCGACGATGTAGGGGCCGAGGTGTCGATCAAGGCACCAGAGATGGCGAGTACGACGGTGGTGGAGGTAGAGATGCCGTTGGCGCCGATTCCCCCCCCCGTTCTCAGCAGTCACAGGCCTCGGGGTTGCTTCAGTCACAGAGGCCTCGCCATCGAGGGAGGAGCCCGCGTCTATTTGAGGGGAACTTCCTGCTGCTGCGGCCTCGTCGACAAAGAAGGCCTCGGTGACATGGGCTCCGGCCCTGTTCGAGACGGGCATCAGCCGCAAGCTAGGCCCAGAATTGGAGAAGCCAGTGCACATCCGCACTGGCCTGCGCTATATCCTAGTCGCCAAGTAAGGTTTTGCCGCACCGACTTGGCTCAATAGTTTGTAGACGTTGTCTGAGTCGCTGATCGTTTCCTTTACAGGACTGGCAGAAGAATATTGGTCACCCTTCGGTGGCCAAGTTACACATAGTCGCCTTAGGGGAGGAGGCTGATCCCTCGAAGAAGAGGAAGGGCGACGTTGCCGAGGCGCCCACTGAAGGGGCGAAGAATAATAAAGGCAACGACATCGTCATAATCTTGGACGAGCCAGCTAATGCGCCAAGTGAAGCTCTGACTGGAGTGGACACATCCGCAAAGGCCATCGTGGACGCGGGGTCGCAGGAGGTGGAGCTAGAACCCACGTTGAGTGACACGGGAGCGGCGGTGGCGACCATCCCTTGCTTCATGGAGAAGGCCTCCGCTGAGAGTGCCACGGTGCAGTCACCACAATTGCCCGAGGTATTCGGATCGGACATCGAGTAGCGTCGCGGATGCACTCCCTTCATGCTGCCATCGGTGGACGTGGTCGAGCTGCACAATATGCTGGGTGCAGCTATTTAGGTATGTCCAATCCCCGAGGATATGCTCGCTGAATTTCAGCGGGTAGATTCTTTACTGCTTTTTGTTGTCCAGTCCCCGAGTGGCTAGTCGCTGAATTTCAGCGGCTAGGCACTTAAGGAATTTTTCGATATCCAGTCCCCGAGTGGCTAGTCGCTGAATTTTAGCGGCTAGGCACTTAGGAATTTTTTGTTGTTGTCTAACATTTTTCCATCGATGCAGGGCCTCCAGCATGAATCGGCGGAGCAACTGGCCGCCAGAGAGAGCGTCTCGAGCGCAACCTCCAATCCGTGCAGGAGGTGAACCAGCGGCTGCAGATGACCGCAGGTAGGTGTTTGAGTTACCTTCTCCATTACTTTGTTGTGCTTGATTGTGGTCTCACCCCTGTTTTGATATAGAGGGGCATTCAGCCGCGGTTTCCAAGGCCCGTGAGGGTTTTGTCCTGGTCATCGAGTTGACGGGCGCCCAATCGTCATTGACCGCCACAAAGAAGCGGGTTTCTGAACTGGAGAGGGAGCTCAAGGCTGATAAGACGGAAGCGAGCTCGGTGAAGGAGAGGGCCAAGGCTGTTGTCGCTGCCGCGGCTGACGAGCAGAAGGTTTCCGATGCTCTTGTCGCAGGGCTGCAGGATGACTTGTCTGGTCTTCAAGATTTCATCACGGGGCGTTGTCGTCCACTCATTGGTGAGTTTCTTAGACTTGTAGTTATTGAATCAGCGAGTCCCCGAGCATTCGGGTCGCTTATACTATCGAGTCCTCGAGTGGGAGAGCCCAGAGGTGTGCGTCCTTCTGACACTAAGTTGTTGTTGATTGCAGGGAATATACTCGACGATGAGCCCGAGGCGTGGTCGTATGACGCTAGGCAGCGTGTCACCATGTTGGTGGATTCTTCCACCCTTTCGGAGACCTATCTTCGCGCGTACCTCCAGGAGATCTCGCCCACGAAAGTGATTCCCAGCAAGCTCACGGAGGTGTGGCGCTACCTGGAGAGGGCACCTGCGGTGGTCGAGCACATGTTGCGGCCAGCTTTCCGTCGCGGGGCCGCGACTACGCTGAGCCTTGGGCTTGCGCACTTCCCGGACGACTTCAATCTTGACGATGTTACCAGCGGGTACCCATCGGCAACCAGCTCGGTTGAAATTGCCGAAGTGCTGAAGTTGACCGAGAGGGCGGCTGTGTACTCCGAGCGGGTGCTGGCGATGGGCGACCTTCTGCTATACCAGGAGACGATCATTGCTTTGAACGATCCTGAGCCAATGCACCACGACTTCAAGGCAGAGCAGCCGTTCCGTTCGTAGATGGCGGGCAGCTTGACGATGCACCCTTCGAATCCGTGGGTGCCCTTCATCCGTGTTTGCGGTAGCGGCTGTGTGTTGTCTTTGAAGCCTGTGGAGTAGACAATTTGCCGACTGGAATTTGTGTTAGCAAAAAATAAGTGTATGTCTGCCCTTGTAAGAGAAAAATATTTTGTTGCCATAAGGAATGGAAGTATACTTGAGTCATTTTGGATTTTAGTTTGGATTATTTTGTTGCGCGAGTCCCCAAGCGCGTATGCCCTTTCATTGGGTTTACCTCATGTTTTTCTGTGTATGTTTGTTTGTATACTGTTAGTTAGTTGAGGTCGACTCACCGTGGCTTGGGAAGCCAGTCGCTTGGCGACCCCAAGCGGTGCTCTATACTTAGACGTTTTCCCAGACGCGAATGGGGTCGGTTGGACGAGTCCCCAAGCATGGTATTTAGCCGTTCTAGTAGCATGCCCAAGGTAGGTGAGGACAAAGCGCGTTGTATTTGGCGTGTCACTCCACCCGACTCGAGGAGTCAGTCGCGTGGCTATTCCAGGGGGCGCTCTCATACTTGGTGTTTTCCCGAGCCGCATGGGTTTGGACTAGCATGAGTCCCCGAGCGTGGTACTTGACCGTTCGAGTCGCTGCGCTGAGGATGCGGAGGACCAGGTCGTTGTGAGAAGCGAGTGCGGTTTTCTTGGCCCGGCGAGCAGGGCGACTCCGATGGGGGCTCCGGGTTGGCATGTTTGTGGACGACGCAAGGCCCGAATTCCGTTGATGCCCTTGTGTTGCACTACATAGCCATGCCGGTCGCGCAACTAAGGGTTAACTTCCGTGATTAGCACAATGCTATTTTTACGAGTGCGAATGGCGCAAGGGTTGGAGAGTAGACACAATTTTTGTGAGTCAAATATCTTTATTGCATGGCGGGGGGAATACATGTCGAAGTTCTAGGTGTAGAACTTCCTTAGGAGGTTTACATTCCAAGGCCGCTTGACTTCGAGTTGTCCGTCGCCTCGGACGTCGATGAGGTAGTAGGCGTCGTTGCCCAGGACTCGCCCTATAGCGAATGGTCCCTCCCATGGGGGAGAGATCTTGTGCATGCCCTTCTTGTCCTGGATCAGTCGCAGGACCAGGTTACCTTCCTAGAAGGTGCGAGTCCGGACTCGGAGGCTATGGTAGCGGTGGAGTCCCTACTGGTAGATGCGATGCGGGAGCGAGCCAGGTCGCATGCTTCATCAAGCTGGTCGACCCCATCTTGGCGTGCGAGCTGGTTGTCGGCCTCCGCGTAGTTGACGACACGAGGCGAGTCGTGCTCAAGGTCAGTTGGCATGACGGCTTCGGCACCATACACCATCAAGAAGGGTGTGAACCCAGTCGATCGGTTGACTGAGGTGCGGATGCCCTAGATGACGGAGGGAAGCTCCTCGACCCAGCATCTTGGAGTTTGCTCTAGGGGAACTTGCAGTCGCGGCTTGAGGCCGTGGAGGATGCTCTGGTTGGCACGTTCCGCCTGGCCGTTGGACTCCGGGTGCGAAACTGAGGCAAGGTCGAGCCGTATGTTGTGATCCTCGCAGTACTCGGCCATGGCGCCCTTGGTGAAGTTGGTGCCGTTGTCCGTGATGATGTTGTGCGGGAATCCGTAGCAGTAGATGAGATTTTGTAGGAATTTGGTGTCGGTCTTCTCGTCGCACTTGCAGACTGGCTTGGCCTCCACCCACTTGGTGAATTTGTTGACTGCGACAAGGAGGTGGGTGTATCCAGAGGGGGCCTTCTTGAAGGGGCCCACCATGTCCATGCCCCATACGGCGAATGGCCAAGTGATGGGGATGGTCTTGAGCACCGAGCTAGGTACATGCGTTTGGTTGGCGTACTTTTGGCACCCGACGCAGCGTTGGACGATGTCGACCGTGTTGGCGTTTGCCATGAGCCAGTAGAAGCCGTGTCGCATGGCTTTGGCGACCAGGGACCGGGCGCTGGCATGGTGGCCGCAGTCGCCGGCATGGATGTCTTGGAGGATCTTGCGGCCTTCCGCAGGCTGCACGCAACGTTGGAACATGACTGTTATGCTGTGCTTGTTGAGCTTTCCATTGATGATGACAAAAGTTTTGCAGCGGCACACGATCATGTGTGCCTCCGTCTCGTCTGCTGGCAAGGTCCCTCCCTCGAGGTAGCCGATGTATGGCGCGGTCTAGTCGCTTGGTTCCGCGACCATGGCGACCAGGGCGGGTTCTGGTTGCAGCGGGATCCCGAGGTCGATCTCCTTCGGGGGAGAGATAGAGGGATTGTGGATCGTGTCGAGGAAGATGCCGGCAGGTGGTGCTTGACGAGCCGACCCAATGCGAGAGAGGTTGTCGGCCTCTTTGTTCTTGCGCTGGTCGATCCACTCGACAGAATAGCCGGTGAAGTGGCCCCCAGCTGGTCCACTGCTTGGCAGTATGCCACCATGGTGGGGGAGACGGCATCGCAGGTGCGGGCGACTTCCGCAGCAACAAGGCCGGATTCGCCGTAAAAGTTTAGGCGATTGATGTTCATCTCCTTGGTGGCTCGCATGCCGTGAAGGAGGGCCTCGTATTTGGCCATGTTGTTGGTGTAGGGGGTGAAGTCGAAGTACAACACGTAGCAGAGCTTGTCGCCTTTGGGGGAGGTGAGTACGATTCCTGCCCCTGCGTCGTCTGTGTTCTTCGACCTATCAAAGTGAAGCAACCAGTAGTGTAGGTACGACAACTTCTCTGGCTGCTGCGCCTCTTCCCAATCGGCGAGGAAGTCCGCGAGAGCCTGCGACTTGATCGCTTTATGCGGCTCATACTTGATGTTATGGACGCCGATCTCGACGGCCCACTTGGAGACTTTCCCAGTCGCCTCACGGTTGCGGATGATGTCCTGCAACGGCACGGAGGAGCCGACCGTGATTGGGTTCTCCTAGAAGTAGTGCGGTAGCTGTCGCTAGGCTCGGAAGACCATGTACACTAGTTTCTGGTATTGCGGGTAGCGCTATCGCGAATCTGTGAGGACCTCGCTGATGTAGTAGACTGGGCGCTGCATGGGGCGCTCCTTACCCTCTTATGGCCTTTCGACGACCCTGATGGCGTTGACGACTCGCTCGGATGTCGTGAAGCGAGTAGCACTTCTTTGAGTTCGTGGAGCGCGTCGTCTGCCTCCTTGTCCCACTAGAACATGGGGTTCTTGCGCATTAGGCGGTAGAGAGGCATTGCCTTCTCGCCTAACCGGGGGATGAAGTTGTTGAGAGCCGTGACTCGCCCGGCCAACTTCTAGACGTCGTGGAGGCACTCGGGTTTGCCGTGTCGGGTGATCATGTCGATCTTGGTGGGGTTCACCTCGATGCCTCGCTTGGATACTACGCACCCTAGTAGCTGTCCAGTGGGTACACCGAAGGTGCACTTCCCTGGGTTGAGTTTGATCTTGTACCTTTGCAGATTTGCGAAGGTTTTGGCCAGGTCGGCGACTAGATCGCTCTGGCGATTGGACTTGACCACCACGTCATCGATGTAGACGTGGATGTTGCGAACAATTTGGCTCGCAACACACTCCTGCATGCACCGCTGGTAGGTCGCTTCAGCGTTCTTGAGGCCAAATGTCATGGCGGTGTAGCAGAAGGCGCTGAATGGCATGATGAACGCCGTCTTCTCCTCGTCCTCGTCCGCCATCTTGATATGGTTGTAACCTGAGTATGCTCAAGGAAGCGTAGCGACTCTGAGCCCGCGGTCGAGTCGATGACTTGATCGATGCGCTGGAGGACGAACTACTCCTTTGGGCAGGCGCTGTTGAGGTTTGTGTAGTCGATACATATTCTCCAGGTCTTGTTCTTCTTCTTGACCAGGACTGGGTTTGCCAGCCAATTGGAGTATTTTATGGGCCGGATAAATCCTGTAGAGAGTACATGTTGCACCTCTTCAGCGATTTCTCGGCGGCGCTCTTCATTGAAGGGACGCATCGACTGCTTGACAGGTCGTGCTTTGGAGGTCGGCGTTGAGCTTGTGCTCAGCGAGTTCCCTCGGGACACCTGGCATGTTGGATGGATTCCATGCGAAGATGTCACGATTCTCACGTAGGAAATCAATGAGAGCACCTTCCTATGAGGGGCTCATTCCTGTCCCGATCGTGACCGTCTGGCTGGAGTCGCCTGGGACTAGCTCGATAGTGCTCGTGTGTGTGGTGGCTTCGAACGCGGTCAAACCCTCATTCTCCGTGACGGGCTTCTTTAGTATGGAGGGGCCATATTTGTCGACCCCGCTCGCGTATCTGGCGAGCTCCTCTGCGTGGTTGGCCTCCACGGCGATGACGCCACGGTGATGATGGCGTCCATGAGCTCTGCGCCTTTCTCCTCGCACTCTATGGCCAAGTCGGGGCTCGCTGTGCACGGTGATGATGCCGCATGGCCCTGGGAGCTTCATCGCATTGTACGCGTAGTGCGCCGCCGCCATGAACTTGGCGAATGCTTGTCTCCCCAGGACACAGTGGTAGGGGTTGTTGAAGTTGACCAGCTCGAAGATGATCTGCTCGGTGCGGAAATTCGCTGGTGTGCCGAAGGTGACTGGCAGCGTCACTTTGCCGATCGGGTATGCCTTCCGACCAAGGATGATGCCGTGGAAGGTGGTGAGGGTCGTCTCAATCATCGACTGTGGGAGCCGCAGCTGCCTGAACATGTCCAGGTAGAGTATGTTCATGGAGCTCCCGCCGTCCATCAGTGTCTTGGGGAGCCAGTAGTCGCCCACTTTGGGCTTGACCACCAGGGAGACTTGTCCGGTATATTCGATCCATGGTGAGTGGTCCTCGCGGATCCATGTGATGCGCTGCTCGGACCATTTGAGGAAGCGGGGAGGTTGACCCGGAACACCACGTTGACGGTGATAGCGTGGGCGAGGACCTTCTTTTCGCAAGTGCCGCTCGCCATGTAGGTCGCGATGAAGCGACCGGATCCGGCGTGGAAGTCGCCAGAGTTCTCCGATTCGGAGTTGGAGTCGAAGATCCCGAGGATGGACGGATCCTCGAAATCCCCCACGTTGGAGACTTGGGTGATGGAGCCCACTGGTGATGCGGCGACAATGGATCTGGTGACTGAAGCCTGGGTCGCCGAGTTGGCATCGTCGTTGAGGGCCATGTCGTCCACGGGCGCGTTGGTCTCAGCCACGTTGCTGTTAGCTGAGTCGTACTTGGAGGCGAGGCGGTGGATGGTGTGTACTTGGCTCTCAGAGAGCCGATCACACGGCAGCGACTCACCGATGCGCGCCGAGTCCTCTGAGACGATGACGTCGTTGAAGCCGAAGAAGAGGTTGATCGTGCCGACCGGCATGATGACGTTGTGGGTGACCGGGCACGATGCCGGGACATAGCTGTTGGGCAAGATATGGAGAATCTTTCCGATTGCAATCATGCGGCCGGTGGCGATCATCCGGTTGATGGGCAAGTAGGGTCTCGCCGCAGAACACAGGCCTGATTAGATAGGCCCCACGGTGGGTGCCACTGTCGTGGGAATGGCCGGGGCAGATGCTGCGATTGGCAGCGAGTAGTAGAACGAGGGGAAAGGGTGGCTAGCCATCTGCGATGCGAGATGAGGGAAAAGACACATGGGTTTACCCAGGTTTGGCCCCCCGGAGGGTAAAGACCTAGTCCTGCTAGATTGTATTGATGAGAGATTACAAAGGGCGAGCTCGGCGGCTAGGCGGCGAGTCGAGGGGGTGTATGATGGAACGTAAGTGCTAAGTGTACCCTGGGGAGGTTTATATAGAGTCACCTTGCTAGGGTTTACAGATCTACAACCAAGTTGGATAAGGACTCGGGGGGATTTGACCTAATCCGATTGGGCCTAGCTACGCTTCTGGGCCTTCAGCTTCCAATCGCCTGGCTTCCTTTTGGGTCGCGGTCTAGTCGCCGTCCTGCAGGCCCACTCGCTAGGAGTATGATCCAGTAGGGAACGTCCTGCTGGGTATACCCCACTCGGCATATCCCCATCAATACATATAAGTATGAGAGTTCTATTCCAATCCATGACACACTTTTTTGGAAATGGGCGCATTTATTAACATGACACACACTTGTGGCATATGTGGGCCCATGCCAACATTGCATGGGATGTAGACCTATCTAAGTTGTCTATAAACACCTTCATCAACTTGTGTTTGTATGAGTCATCACTTGGATAACATTATCCTACCTAGTTGATAGATCTAAGTATAACACTACTATGCCAAGACATGATGACACCCTTTGTGGCAAATGTGGTTTGCATGGGATATAGACCTCTCTTGGTTGGCTAGGAACTTCTTCATCAACTTGTGGTTATGTGGCTCAGCACTTGGAAAACATGATCCCACCCAGTTGATACATCTAAGAATGAGAATGTTATGCCAAGACATGACACACACTTGTGGCAGATGTGGGCCCATGCCAATATTGCATGGGATGTAGACCTATCTAAGTTGTCTAGAAACAACTTCATCAACTTGTGGTTACATGTGTCATCACTTGGATAACATGATCTTTCCCAATTTATAGATCTTAGTATATAACACTTCTATGCCAAGACATGATGAGACACTTTGCGGCAAATGTGGGCCCATGCCAACATTGCATGTGTTATAGACCTATCTAGGTTGGCTAGAAACACCATCATCAACTTGTGGTTGTGTGGCTCAGCACTTGGCCACCTAGTTGATACATCTAGGTATGAGAGTGCTATTCCAATCCATGACACACACTTGTGGCATATGTTGGCACATGCCAACATTGCATGGCATGTAGACCTATCTAAGGTGTCTATAAACACCATCATCAACTTGTGGTTGCATGAGTCTACCTAGTTGATAGATCTAAGTATAAGACAACTATGCAAGACATGATGAGACACTTTGTGGAAAATGTGGGACCATGCCAACATTGCATGGGCTATAGACCTCTCTCGGTTGGCTAGAAACACCACAATTAATTTGTGGTTTTGTGACTCGACACTTCGATAACATGATCCCACCCAGTTGATACATCTAAGTATAAGAGTGATATTGCCAAGCCATGATACATACACTACTGGTAGATGTGGGCCCATGCAAACATTGCATTGGATCTACTCCTATCTTAACTGTCTAGAAACATCCTCAAATTTCTTCAGAGTCGACATGTGTTATCTGTGTTATCCATGGAGGATTGAGGGTGCCCGGAGGCCGTGCATATGATGCTGATGCGCAAGGGGTCCATTTTATCCATGTTATCCATGTCTACTATAGAATAATTAAGTAAAAACGGTTTGAATTAATGTATGGAAAGCAAGCCAGCGTAGAAAATGTTTTTATCTACTCCCTTAGTCTCAAAATAGATGTCTCAAATATGTCAAAATTTGAATGAATCTAGACACTATTTAGTATATTCATCCAAATTTTGAAAAACCTAAGACATCTATTTTGAGACAGAGGGAATATTTTGTTACATGAACATGTGCATAAAGAGAAGCACTACTCAAAATGCCACCCAAAAAGTACACATTTTTATGCCAAAGCTATATGTTCAGAAAAGAGTGAAATAAGATAAGGTTAATATTCAGGGCTTGACTGACGAACTGACAAAACAAAGCAAAACGGAGAAAACTTGGCGAAATTCGTGATGCTTTTTATTTAGGGCTTGTAAAGCATGAGGAAGCTAACGGATACACTCATTACAGTGTCTACTTCTTAATGATAAGCATATAGACTAACCCAAGAGCAACTACAAAAAAATAAAATATAGCATTCATTATGTTCGCCTACTTCTTTAGATCGATAATCTGCCTTAACTGCTTGTTGAGTTTCTTCAGTTCTCCCTTAACTTCTGCATCCCCCGCCATAGCAACAATTTCAGAGGCCAAGTTCTTGACAATATCAGGGTAATTGGGTTCAATCGATGCACCCCCTTCCGATCAATTGCGCCCTCTAGTTTAATCCTCTCAATATACTCATCCATCCACTCAAAATGCCTACAATTCTTCATATCCTGAAACTGGATGGGAAAGATGAACCCTGATTCAAATCCCAAATCCGAGGAAGAACCAAAATTAGCAAACGAAGTTACCAAATTGACTTAAGAAAAACTCAGATCTAACCTTCCCCTCATCTGGCTTGCTCTCCCATTTCACAAATTCGCGCCCACAGTTGCCATTTTCCTCGTTCTTAGTGACCAATCGTTTCAGTGGCGCGATGCGTGGGCAGTCAGGGCACATCGTCATTTGCACTTCACCATACCACAGACATGAGGGGCCGGAGGTTGTAATGGAGTTCGGCATCTATCGCTGGTGTTGCCGGGGAAGAAGAATAAAGGCACCCAAAGAAGAGAGGGAAAGAAAGGGAAGGAAATGGCGGCTCGAGATCCTGTTTCCCCCTTTTTCTAAAGGTAATGATGAGGTGGATATGTGGTTGGTCCCGTGATGTTAGGGCCGGTGGCTGCATCAGGACAGGATGCCAGAGGAGTGCGGGATACACATCAAACACTGTAAGAGCATCTCCAATAGGCGCACTAAAATTCGGCGCGCTATATGTCGGTGCTACCGCGCTGTAAACGCTTACCGCACGCTGTGCTTGATTTTCCCCCGCTGGACGCTCCATTATGTAGCGTGTGCTCGAGCGCTAAAAAAGTTCCCTCGCCGGGCGCTCCATTATGTAGCGCACAGTGCGGTGCAAACAACATTTTGATCACATTTTCCATACGGAATAGATAAAACAAGACATGAAAAATTAACTGAAAATATGGAATATATTACAAACCTCAAGCATACAACCACTTATTTTGAAACTACCCTAAACTACTAGGAATGCCAGTCGAAATCCGATGAGCCCACAGTCGTCGACGACACCGGAGTGGATGTCCACTAGAGGGAGGAGGAGGAGAGGACGATCCTCGACAGGCCGACACTGTTTTTCTTCTCCTCTGGCTTCCTCGCGGCCTTCTCCTCCCTCTCCTTCTTCCTCGCTACCGACTCCGCCCTCCACTCCTCGCGATCCTCCTTCTTCGCCACCTTTGCTTCCGCCTTCTCCTCTTCCTTCTTCTTGTAGAATGCCTCCATCGCGGTGACGTCCTCTCGGAACTGGCACGCCCACTCGAGGCGGAAGCGCTAGTCGAGATCCGTCTTGACAAGCCGCTTCTGGAGCTCGCATTGGCACTGTTGCTTCTTGCACGTGACAGCCTGAGGCGGCGGCGCAAGTGATTCCGCCTGTTCCTGCGTCCACACCTCGTAGAAGTTCATCGTCCGACAGGAGCGGCCGAGGCGCCATGCTATCGCGTCGTAGGCACGCGCCGCCTCGTGCGCCATCTTGAATGTGCCGAGCCCTATGCGCTCGTCGCTGCTGCGGATCTCAGCGTAGAACGTGCCACTTGGCCGCGCGTGGATGCCGCGGTAGACGGAGGTTGAGCGGTGGCAGGGCGGCATCTCGTCGGTAGGTGGAGCGGCGGCACGGAGCGAGGTGGCAGGCGGGGCGGCGAAGCGACACTGGGGGATGTGAAACTTCCAGACGATTGGGTGTGTGCGTGCGCGGCAGTCAACGAAGCAAGTTTGGCGTGCAGGATGGCGCAAAAGTTTTAGTGCCCGTGGCTTTATCACGTGTCCGCTGGAGGTTCGTGCAGGCTCCCGCACGTGCCAAATCGGCGGTTTATTTATCGCGCGCGCCTTTTGCGCCTCCATTTACCAGTCTACGGCGGCAAGCCTGATGTTCAAGAGGTTGATACAGAGAACCATATCCTTCTGCTGGTCAAAGGCATCGGGAGTCGTGCTCTCTTCGTTACTAACAATCGGTGCATCTGCATCGACAGCGTCAGGGTACCCACGGTGCAGGCCGACAATATCTACTATCCGGACCTATCCTAGATTAGATCTTACAACTTTGAGGCTCTTGCGTGGGAAGAGGAGCCAAGGGTTAACCATGGGTATGGAGTAGGAGGTTGATAGATCTAACTATAATTTAGTGGTTGTGTGAGTCACTACACCTAGCCAAGATGATCCCGCCCACTTGATAAATCTAGCTATAAGAGTGCTATGCTAACCCATGACACATTTGTGGCAAATGTGGGGCCATGCCAACATTGCATGGGGTCTAAACATCTCTGGGCTGGATAGAAACCCCTTCACCAACTTGTTGTATGAGTCATCACTTGGCCAACATGATCCTACCTACTTGATAGATCTAACTATAATTTTGCTATGCCAAGCCATGACACACACACAACTATGGTAGATGTGGGCCCACGCCAACATTGCATGGGATCTAGACCTCTCTGGGTTGGCTATAAATACCATCATCAACTTAATGGCTATGTGGGTCACTACACCTGACCAACATGATCCCACCCACTTGATAGATCTATCTATAAGAGTGCTATGCCAAGCCATGACACACACTTGTGGTAGTTGTGGCGCCATGCCAACATTGCATGGGGTCTCTAGACCTCTCTGGGCTGGATAGAAATACCTTCACTAACTTGTTGTTGTATGAGTCATCACTTGGCCAAAATGATCCTACCTACTAGCTAGATCTAAGTATATCTAGGTGGGATCATGTTTGAGAAAGTGTTGGCTCATACTACTACAAATTGGTCAGGTGTTTCTGGACAACTAAAGTTGTTTAATTTTATATCCCAATGAAATGTTGTGTAACAGCCCAAGTTTGTGATATATGTAAATAGTACTTAAGCATGGCATGCATCTGTTTAAATCAATACAATATTTGCATGTGATCAAGTGTGTGGTTCAAGATGCAAAACCAAAACCCTAAATTCTTTCCCTCTCTTTGAAACCACATTAAAATAGTTTGAATTTTGCAAATGACAAAATATTTGGAGCCCAAAAGGATTAATAGGGCCCCTGCAATATTTCAAATAATTCTAACAAAGTCTTGTATTTTGAACTATTCAAAACAGAACTCAAATGAAAATACAAAAGCAAAACTGAAATCAGAAAAAGGAAAAGGAAAAGATTTTGTTAAAAAAATAGAGCCGCAGCATGCCAGGCCGCCGCCCAACAAACTTCGTCCCCTCTCTCCCTCTTCCGCGGCCCAGTAACCGGCCCACGCCAGCACGCCAGCGGCCTCGTACCGCTTCGGACCTGAGGACGCGTCGTCGTCTTCGTCCCCGATGAGCAAGCTGCTCGCTGTCAAGATTCGCGCCACCGAGGACGCCGAGGCCTACAAGAACCCCCCTTCCACCATGGAGAACCCTAACCTTCTTTCTCCCCCTCACTCGCTTCTTTTTCCTCCTAGGCCAAACCCGAGCCGTTCGGGCTCCGGCGAGTTCTGCCGTCTCCGGCCGCCCCGTGCACTGTGGAGTGGTCTGGGAGAAGCACCGCGTCGCCGTCGTCGTCTCTGTCAAGCCACGCAAGCTGGAAGGACATCTCTTGGCCGGAATCGAGCTCGACCTCAACTCTGGCCGCTGCAGTCAAGTCGTCAATTCTTCCCCCTCCGGCCTCCCCTCGCTTCATCGACCTCACCGTCGTTACCATGGTGAGATAGCGGTCCTCGTGGACCTCTCCGTTCCTCCCCTCTCGCATTGTGCTGCTGGCCCAACGAGCACCTGATGCCGCCTACGCTGTTTGTTGTCACCGTCATCTCTCCGATGACCTTTTAGCAGCGGCACCGCCACTACCAGGTCGGCCGCGACCCGCTCTCTCCATCGCGGCCAAGAACGCATCTAGGTGCGCACGGGATCGAGAGATCCGTGCTCGACCTAGGGCATCCCCATTGATGACGTCAGCAAGGCGTCATGCTGGCGTCATAATCCCTTTTCTTTTTGTTTCTTTTATTTCCTGTAAATTATTTCTATAATAAGTAAAATGCTGATAGGTGGGCCCTGTCTGTCAGGGTTTTAACATTTTTGTGAATCATTTCTGAAATTAATAGAAGTCTGACATGTGGGCCCAAGTTAGAAAATAATTTAAATATTTCAAAAATAATTAAAAGTTGAGAAATTCATAACTAATTCATTTTAAATTAGAAAAATACAAATACTATATCAAAATGTTCAGAAAAATGAGAACTATCTAATAGAGCTACAATCATGCATTGTTAAGGAACTTACATGACAAGTTTAATTAAAAGAACATAGTAACCCCTCATAGGTGATTCCGGAGTTTCCCCGAGTTAGGGTTTTCACCCCTCGGAACCCCGTTTAAGCTGTCAAGCATGCCTTAGTGTTTCATTTCAATGCAATTTAACTTGTCATATCATCATCCTTGTTTGATCATTGCATTGAAGCCATGTCTTGATTTTTGCCTTTCTTTCCAGTATTTGGTTCTACGCGAATAGGAATCGAACCCGAAGCTGGAGTCAACAACACCGAAGATCAATACCTGTCTACTGACGGACAAGGCAAGCGTAGCCTCTCATTCTGAACCTATGTTTTATAAAGTATATTACTTTCTCGCTATAATGCACACGATTCCAATGTGGTCTTTTGTCAGTAGTTAGTATTTCCTATCTGCTGCATAGTTTCCCTGTTGTAGCCTTACACTCCTTATCCACTGCTCCTAGCATACCTAGGACTGGCATCTGAGCATTGCTAGAGCTTTTGTTACCAACAGCTTAGCCATGCATAGTAACAACATCTGATATATCCAAACAATGAATCAAAGGTGCTAAGGAAGGTAGTGAGGTAGGAGATGGTGACATCATTCAAGGAGTAACTAAATATGCTAAGGCTTGTATGGGAGGCCACGTTGGGTGTGGTTTTTGTAGTCCCATGCTCGCCACCACTAGGAACTGAGTTCTTACCTTTGGAACCAAGACGAGCGTACATCCACACGGGGCTTGGACAACCCCTCGACTAACTAACTTGCCTAGTAGATTCCATGAGTTACATAATTCGAGCGTTCCATTCGACATATGCATAGAAAACCTTTTGAAAGATTTCTGGGTGAAGAAGGTGCATTCATAATAGGTAGGGAAGCGTGGTTGCGGTTGCTTGGGGTAGATAGTGCCCCTGGTAAACCAACCTCGCCTCACATCTTTAAGTACCGGCTTCGGGATTTGACCCGTTACGTCGGAATCATACTTATTGCGTGACTCATGGTCTCGGCAAAAGCAAGGTAAAGGTCATGGTCAACCAACCACTGCCGTCCTTCCAAGGAAGAGGGCTAATAATTTGGCATTAAGAGTTGGTTGGTACGTGTGGGTAAAGTTGTACACCCCTACAGGGTTAAATATTTTCGAAAAGCCGTGTTCACGGTTATGAACGACTTGGCGACTGGACTTAAGATCATAGATAACATTAACCACTATAAAACTTGCTGATCCACGTGTGCTTAAGGATGCTTCCTCCGGGTTGAGGGGGTGATCCTAGATAGGAGGTTCTGATGAAGCTAGTGGTTATCAAGATGTGTTGCACAAGATGAAGAAGTGGTTATCTTATCCCTTTTAAAAGATTCTGAGTAGACGAGCCTCTTCTCTCTCTTGTTTACAAATAAAGATTGCTTTCCGCAAAAGAAAATCCAGAGAAAGCCTTTCTAGCCAGAGCATGTAGATACTAGGTTATCTAAGTCTTGCGGAGTACATTCTCGTACTCAGCCTTGCGCTATTGTTGTCTTTCTATAGAGGATCTGGTTGCAACTGAAGGTGGCTTCTACGTTGACATCGACTAGTAGTTGGGGGTCCCAGGTAGCATCCTGAGGACTATGGGATGGACGCCACTTTTGTTAATGTCCTCTTAGGACTTTTGCTAAGTTGTTGTGTAGAACAACATAATTTTCTTTCGCTGTGTGATGTAATGTTGGGTCTATGACCTCTGGTTTGTAATAACTCTAATATCTCACTCTGCTAAGAGTTTAAACTTATGCTATTGAATCCTTATGTTCTGTAATGTTACCGAAACATACTTTGATCTTTCGTGTTTGGGAGTTGAACTTATCTTAGATGGTGATCTGAGGTTAGTTTAACCCTAAACCCCGGGGGTGCTACAAGTTTTGGTATCAGAGCAGGACTGCCTGTAGGAAACCCTTTTATTGGTCGATGTTGAGTCTAGAAGTTGACAAAACTATTTGAAAGTTAAAACTATTTGCAGAAACTCTAACTAGGATTCTTTTTATTCCTTCTCTGGTGTGTTTCTGATGCTGGAGTTTCTCTTACCTCATTTGGTTTGAAAAGGTTTTCATTCCTTACCTCATATCTCAAAACTTTTAGGATCGTGGTTTTGGGGTTGTTTCTCTAAAAGTACTCCGTACTTGGTTGTTATTCTCAGAGTTCCAAGATATCTCAGTTTTGCTTGGTGTGTAACATCTTAGCATTCCATTGTCATGGTTTGTATGTTAGCTGGTTAGTGTATACATTAGTATGCTTTGATACTACCATGCTTGATAAGATGATATGTTTATATCAAGTACTCTTTGTTCATCTTTCCGTCTTGCTCCTTTGAATCCTTTGTCTAATCTCTTTTTGTTCTTTCAGGATGGGTGATACCTCTCGTGCCCGTACCCGTGCTCATGCTCGGGGTGCCGCAAATGAGGGTGAATCTTCCAAACTTCCTCCACCACCGTCCATGGTTCAACTCATGGCCATGTACGAAACCAACTGTGCTAACAACATGAGGCTCCTTGAAAGGATTGAGCACAAAACTGCTCAACGCCAGAACAATCAAGTTGGTATCAAGGAATTCACACGTCTCACTCAGCCAGTTTTCAGCTATTCCATTAAGCCACTTGATGCAGATTACTGGCTTCGCACTATGGAGCGCAAACTTTAGGTTGGTCATGTTGCTCAAGCTGATTGGGTGACTTTTGCTGCCTATCATATGGAGGGAGCAGCCAACTCCTGGTGGGAAAATTTCTTGGCTATGCAAGAAGCTCAACATGTTGTTACATGGCAAGAGTTCACTGAAGCCTTTAGAGGTTACCATATTCTGGAGGGTATGATGGATCAGAAGAGGGAGGAGTTCCTCAAGCTAAAGCAGGGCACTGGTTCCGTGAGTGATTACCAGCGCAACTTCAATCGTCTTGCCTGCTATGCTACTGAAGAGGTCTCCACTGATGTTAAGAAGCATGCTCTATTCTGCAAGGGACTGGATCCTGAGGTTCGTCGTGATCTCCATCTCATGGATTTTGTTAACTTCCAAGGTCTTATTAACAAGGCAATGAAATCCGAGAGTGGAAAAGTGGAGTACGAAGAGACTCGTAAGCGTCCTCAGGAGGGGTACAACAAGGCTGGTTCTGGTAATAAGAAGTGCCGTGTCTTCGTGCCTTACAGTGATGTGCCACGTGCTCCTTATACTCCAAGGACTTCTGGATATGCTCCTCGTCCGAATGCTACTTCAAGCAATGCTGGTGGATCAAATTATCCTGCTACTGGTACTGGATCAGGTCTCATATGTTTCAACTGTCTCCAGCCTGGCCACTATGCAAGAGACTGTCCTCAAAAGAGTGCTGCTGAGAAGGCACAACCACCAAAAAAGAATGATAAGTATCCAGGTGCTGGAAAAGGACGCCTGAACCACATCTCTGCTGAGGAGGCTCAGGAAGATCCAAGCGTCATCATGGGTACGCTTCGTATCAATAAAATTCTAGCTAAAGTTTTGTTTGATTCTGGAGCATCGCATTCATTCCTGTCACAAGCTTTTGCTCAAATGCATGGGATAAGTTTTGAGGGGTTATTTGTTCCTCTGTTAGTTCAGTCTCCTGGTTCTACTTGGCGTTCCACCATGGTTAGTCATGGGAATCTAATCTAAGTTGCATTTCAACTTTTCCCCACTTCTTTGATTGCCCTCAAGTCAACTGATATTGACATCATTCTGGGTAAGGATTGGTTGACCGGCTATCAAGCTATCCTAGATTGTACAACCAAGTCTGTGACTCTGACTAGTCCTGCTGGCATAACAGTCAAGTACTGCACCGTAGGGTCACTATCTCCTTCATCTGTTTCTATTCCTGAAGCAGAGTTGTATGCTCTTGAAGTTTTACCTCCATTAGAGATCCAAGATGTTGCCGTGGTCTACGAGTTTCCGGATGTCTTTCCTGAGGAGTTGCCTGGCATGCCACCTGATCGAAGTGTGGAGTTTGTCATAGAGTTAGTTCCGGGAACTGCTCCTGTTTCTAAAAGACCCTATCGTATGCCTCCTCATGAGCTTGTGGAGTTGAAGAAGCAACTAGAGGAGTTGGAAGGAAAAGGATACATCAGCCCAGCACACCTTCTTGGGGATGTCCTACCATCTTTGTTAAGAAGCGGGATACCAATATACCACGTCTGGTTGTGGATTATCGCCCACTTAATTCTGTGACCATCAAGAACAAGTATCATATCCCTAGGATCAACGATCTATTTGATCAGTTAAGTGGTGCCACTGTCTTTTCCAAAATGGATTTAAAGTCAGGGTATCACCAGATAAAGATCCGTAAGGAAGATATTCCAAAGACTGCTTTCACCACTCACTGGTGGAAAACAGGGCTGTAGTCCCAGGCCGCAACGGGCTCTAGTCCCGGTTTTGGGCCCGAGACTGCAAAAACGGGACTAGAGCCCCCCCTCTAGTCCCGGCTGGCAACGACCCGCGACTGATAACAGCCACGTGGCTATTTCAGCGCTGCGGGGGGCGGAAGCCCTCTAGTCCCGGGCTGTAACACCACCCGGGACTAAAAGGTTTCCTGTCGCGGCAGAGAAACACCACATTTCTCTACTGCGGCAGAGATTGTGTATTTCCTTCTTTTTGCCATTTCGTTCCTTTTTCGTTTTGTGTTTCACTATAATTCAAACAATATTTCAGTATACATATTATACGCTACTACATACACACTACACATCGATGCATTTATATAATTAATTGATCCCTTGCAAGCATACATATAATCAATCATATCAAAAGGAAGAAATGTTTTGAAATTACATGGTCATTGATGAATATATATATATATATCATATCAGCTACATGAAGATGAATAAGTCAAATCGAGTTCCACGTCATCCGCATAATGCTCTCCATGTACATCAAGGACTTCCTTCATCATAAATCCCGCCAGCTCCTCTTGAATTGCTCTTATGCACTGGTCTGGCTCTAGTTTCTCCCGCAAATCATAAATATAATGTGATTCAACTTTCCCCTCACTGGTCAACTCGCGGATGTACTCGCAGATGTAGTATCCACATAAATGAGTTCCCGGTGGCTGCTGTAAACTCTTCACCATTTTATAAGTTAACTCTTCTTTGAATGGAACTGGTATTTTCTGTCTGAACCGTGTCCAACACCTGCTCGGCAAAGAAAATGAACAAAGGAGTTATTAGTTACTTGATATCAGGAAATGAATAAAAGAGGACGATATAATGCGATAATGATTGAAATTACTTATGGAGCATTGCTTTCATGTCGCTCCACTGCTCTTGGTCCCAACTTAATGAGTCGTGGACTTCAACTAGGGAGTTGTCAACTTGAATGTTTAGCAAGATCCAGTGGAATCAGCGGACATTTACATAAGCATACATGCATAGCTCATCCAGTAAGCAAAAATAAAATGTGTACAAGATATAAACACTCACTTGAAGTTGTAAGGAAATAGTATTTCCTTAACAAAATTATTCTCGGTTAAGAACCTGCACAGGTCTTCCTCCACGTCTTTGGGGTGATTCTTTAACGTATATTCATTAATGATATATGGGTCAATGAACCCAATGTCGTATCTTCTAGCTCTTTTGCATTCAAGCATCTTCATTCTGTGGAATATAATATCATCATAAAAAAGTGTTGGAGATATGCCCTAGAGGCAATAATAAATGTAGTTATTATTATATCTTTGTGTTTATGATAAATGTTTACATTCATGCTATAATAGTATTAACAAGGAAACATTAATACTTGTGTGATTTGTAAACTAAAATAGAGTCCCTAGTAAAGCCTCTTTATAATACTAGCTTATTAGTTAATAAATGATTGTGGTTTCCCTATCATGAACGTTGAGATGTTATTAACAACAAGATCGTATCGTTAGGAGAATGATATGGTGGACATACTCATATAGATAAGCGTAGCATAAAGATCAAGTCATTTTAATAGTTCAATTGCTATATGCTTTCTGATACATAGTAACCTAATTCCTTCGACCATGTGATCATGCATATCACCTTCACCGGAAGGATGCTTTGATGACATCAAACACCACACCGTAACTGGGTGGCTATAAAGGTGGCATTGAGTGTTCGGAAAGTATTGGTTGAGACACATGGATCAAGAGTGGGATTTGTCCATCCATATGACGGATAGATATACTCTGGGCCCTCTCGGTGAAATGTCATCCAATTATCTTGCAAGCATGTGACTGGCTCACAAGGGATCACATATCACGGGAACGAGAAAAGAGTACTTATCAGTAACGAGGTTGAACTAGGTATGCAGAGATACCGACGATCATAACCTCGGATAAGTAAACTATCGTGAGACAAAGGGAAATTGGTATCGTATGTAAGTGGTTCATTCAATCACAAAGTAATCGTAGAAATATGTGGGAGCCATATGAATTTCCAGATTCCTCTATTGGTTATTGTTCGGAGAAGTGTCTCGATCATGTCCGCATAATTCACGAACCGTAGGGAGACACACTTAAGGATTCGACGTTGTTTGAGTAGTTATGGAATGATGAGTAAGAGACCAAATGTTGTTCGGAGTCTCGGATGGGATCCGGGATATCATGAGGAGATCCGAAATGGTCTGGAGAATAGGATTCATATAAGGAAAGTCCTGTTTCGGGGTTGGAGAATGGTTCCGGTGTTTTCATCGGGATTGTTCTAGAAGGTTCCGGAATGTCCGGCACTCCGAAGGGGAAGGGTACATGAATGTGTCATACCAAGTTGGAATGATTGCATCATGTACTAGGTGTCATCGCTGAACAAAATAAAGGGTTTAATCAAATCCTAGTTTGAAAAGTCAAACGCCAATTTGAAAAGTCAAACGACTATTTTGGGAAGTGGAAGGGAAGTGGGAAACCGAGTTAGGGAGGAGTTCCTCCTCCACCGCCGGCCCACTTGGGATCCGAGTTGGGGAGGGACTCCCCTCGCCTTGGCCGGCGCCTCCCACCTATAAAGGGAGGGGCAGGGCTGCCCCTCCTAGCACACAAGATCTCCACCCAAAACCCTAGCCGGCGCCGCCACCTCCTATTGCCGCCGCCTAGGGCTCCCCTAGCCGCCGACTTGGGCAAGCCCCAAACCCTAGCCGCCGGCCCTAGCACCTCCTCCTTGGTGTGTATAAACCCTAGATCGCCGAGGATCTCTCTCATAGTCCACCATACTCGTTCCGGCTTAAGGCGAAGCCCTGCGAGATCTCCCCTCTACTTCCGGTACCACGCCGTTGTGCTGCCGGAATCGCGAGGAGAGTGCTACAACCTCCGCTGCCTGCTGGAACAAGGGAGAGGAAGGTCTTCGTCGAGTATCGAACGTGTGACCGACTGCGGGAGCGCTGCCGGAACGCAGCGCCGGAAGGATCGTCTACGCGATCTTGAGATCGGGAAGAGTACAACTACATCACCCACGAGAATCCGCTCTCGTTAAACACTTTGGAATCTTCGAGGGTGAGTTATTCCATCGACTCGTTGCTACAATCTAGTAGATAGATCTTGGCTTGTTTGTTTGTATGCGATAGAAAATTTTTGTTTTCCATGCTACGAAACCCTACAGTGGTATCAGAGCCGTGTCTATATGTAGATCTGTTGCACGAGTAGAACACAATGGTCATTGTGGGCGTTGATGCTTTTGTTGTCGATTGCTTCTTGTGTACTTTGCATCTTGCGGGATGGTGGGATGAAGCGGCCCGGGCTAACCTTACATGACATTGTTCATGAGACTTGCTCCACGCTTGACATGCAACTTGTATTGCATAAGTGGCTTTGCGGGTGCCTGTTTCTCCCAACATAGTTAAGATTCAATTTACAACGGGTGATTGACAATACTAGTATCAAGGTTGTGGTTCTTGTTCGTAAGTTAGAACGACACTTATTGAAAGCCCCAAACCACGTAAAACATGCAAAGAAAGTAGAGGCGTCTAACTTTGTTTTGCAGGGGTGTGCAGTGATGTGATATAGCCATGATTGTGATTATATTTGATGTATGCAATGTTCCTTATTGTAAGTTGGCAACCGGCAGGAGCCATATGGTTGTCTTTAATTTTGTTAATACCCACGTGTCTATTCAAAGTAGTTGTAATAGTTGAAGCTGGTGGACGACAACCATGGAGAAGCGTCATTGACCTTGATGCAATGCCGGTGATGATGGAGATCATGTTCGTGCTTGAAGATGGAGATCGGAAGCACAAAGAAGAAAGGCCATATCATATCACATATTATGAATTTCATGTTATGTTAATCCTTTATGCATCTTGTATTGCTTAGTTAATGACGGTAGCATTATAAGATGATCCCTCACGCACATGAATTTCAAGTCATAAAGTGTTCACCCTTAGTTAGCACCGTTGCTAAAGCTTGTTGTTTCGAAGCACCACGTGATGATCGGGTGTGTTAGATTCCACAAGTGTATACAACGTGAGCAATCCAGATTTGCTCATGCGGAAGCTAAGGTTTGATCTTGACGAGCCTAGCATGTACAGACATGGTCTCGGAACACGGATCACCGAAAGGTAAAGCATGAGTCATATAGTAGATATGATGAACATGTCGATTGTTCGCCATTGAAGCTACATCAACTCTCGTGATGATCAGTTTTGATGTGGTGGATTTGGTTCGTGTGATCACTAAAACAATGTGAGGGATGTTGTTTTGAGTGGGAGTTCACCTAGATTAATTTAACTATTAATTAGAACTCAATTTTTCATAAACTTAGTCTAAACTATTGCAAATATGTTGTAGATTAATGGCGGCCCGTACCATCAATTTTAATGCGTTCCTAGAGAAAGAAAAGTTGAAAAACAATGGAAGCAACTTCGTGGATTGGTTCCGCAATTTGAGGATTGTCCTCACAGCTGGAAATTTGACCTATGTGTTGGATGCAGCGCTAGGTGACCCACCTGCAGCTACTGCTACCGACGAAGTAAAGAATGTTTAGCTCGCTCGGAAGACTCAGTACTCCACAGTTCAGTGTGCTATCTTGTATGGTTTAGAATCGGAGCTTCAGAAAAGGTTTGAGAATTCAGAACCACATGATATTGTCCGTGATCTCAAATTGATCTTTGAGACTCACGCGGCGATTGAGAGCTATGAGGCTTCTGAAAAGTTCTTTAACTGCAAGATGGAAGAGGGCAGCTCCGTCAGTGAGCATGTGCTTAAGATGTCTGGGCACGCAAACAAACTTCAAAGCTTGGGTATAGTGATTCCTAATGCTTTGGGGATTTACCGTGTCCTCCAATCACTACCACCAAGTTACAAGAACTTTGTGATGAACTACAATATGCAAAACATGAACAAGCAGTTTCCAGAACTCTTTGCCATGTTGAAATCTGCAGAAGTGGAGATCAAGAAAGAGCACCAAGTGTTGATGGTCAATAAGACCACCAAATTCAAGAAAGGCAAGTCTAAGCAAAAGGGACACTTCAAGAAGGGTGGTAAGAAAGTTACCGCGCCGACGAAGAAGACAAAGGCTGGACCTAAGCCTGATACTGAGTGCTTTTACTGCAAGGGAGAAGGTCACTGGAAGCGGAATTGCCCAAAGTACTTGGCGGATTTGAAGAACGGCAACATCAAGAAGAAAGGTATATCCGATATACATGTTATTGATGTGTATCTCACTAGTAATCGTAGTAGTGCCTGGGTATTTGATACTGGTTCGGTTGCTCATATGTGTAACTCGAAATAGGTGCTGCAGAATAAACGGAAGCTAGCGAAGAACGAGGTGACGATGCGCGTGGGAAATGGATCAAAGGTTGATGTGATCGCGGTCGGCACGCTACCCCTTCATCTACCATCGGGATTAGTTTTATACTTAAATAATTGTTATTTGGTGCCTGCGTTGAGAATGAACATTATATCGGGATCTTGTTTATTGCGAGACGGTTACTTGTTTAAGTCCGAGAATAATGGTTGTTCAATTTATATGAGTAATATGTTTTATGCACATGCACCTTTGATAGATGGTCTATTCTTATTGAATCTCGATAGTGGAAATACACATATTAATAACATTGAGGTTAAACGTTTGAAATCAAGCGATAACTCGACCTATATGTGGCACTGTCGTCTTGGTCACATTGGAGTGAAGCGTATGAAGAAACTCCATTCCGATGGACTTCTTGAATCACTTGATTTCGAATCACTTGAAAGATGTGAAGCATGTCTGATGGGTAAAATGACTAAGACTCCATTTTCTGGTATGATGGAGCGAGCTACGGACTTATTGGAAATCATACATACCGATGTGTGTGGTCCCATGAGTGTAGCATCGCGCGGTGGTTATCGTTATGTTCTAACCTTCACGGATGACTTGAGTAGATATGGGTATATCTATTTCATGAAACATAAGTCTGAAACTTTCGAGAAGTTTAAGAAATTTCAAAGTGAGGTAGAGAATCAACGTAAAAAGAAGATTAAGTTTCTACGTTCTGATCGTGGAGGTGAATATCTAAGTTACGTGTTTGGCGAGCATTTGAAGAAATGCGGAATACTTTCACAATTGACACCGCCGGGAACACCACGGCGTAATGGTGTGTCCGAACGTCGTAATCGAACTCTCTTAGATATGGTTCGTTCTATGATGTCACTTACAGATTTACCGCTATCATTTTGGGGTTATGCATTAGAAACAGCCGCATTCACTTTAAATAGGACACCATCTAAATCCGTTGAAACGACACCGTATGAATTATGGTTTGGGAAGAAACCTAAATTGTCGTTCCTTAAAGTTTGGGGTTGCGAAGCTTATGTAAAGAAGTTATAGCCAGACAAGCTTGAACCCAAAGCGGAAAAATGCGTCTTCATAGGATACCCGAAGGAAACTATTGGGTATACCTTCTATCATAGATCCGAAGGCAAAATCTTTGTTGCCAAGAATGGATCCTTTCTAGAGAAGGAATTTCTCACGAAAGAAGTGACTGGAAGGAAAGTAGAACTCGACGAGGTTGTCGAACCTTCTCTCGAACTTGCGACTAGCGCAGCACCGGAAGAAGTTACTGTGGTGCCTGCACCAATAAGAGAGGAAGCTAATGATGATGATCATGAAACTTCGGTTGTAGTTGCTATAGAGCCTCGCAGGTCAACGAGAACTCATACCACTCCTGATTGGTATGATCCCGTTATGAGTGTCATGTTGGTGGACAACACCAATGACCCTACGACATATGAGGAAGCGATGATGAGCCCAGATTCCAATAGATGGCAAGAAGCCATGAAATCCGAGATTGGATCCAGGTATGAAAACCAAGTATGGACTTTGGTGGACTTACCGGATGGCCGGAAGGCTGTCGAGAACAAATGGATTTTCAAGAAGAAAATAGATGCTGATGGTAATGTTACTGTCTATAAAGCTCGACTTGTCGCAAAAGGGTTTCGACAAATTCAAGGAGTTGACTATGATGAGACCTTCTCACCCGTGGCAAAGCTAAAGTCTGTGAGGATTATGTTAGCAATCGCTGCATATTATGATTATGAGATATGGCAGATGGATGTCAAAACAGCATTCCTCAATGGAGACCTGATGAAGAGTTGTATATGATGCAACCCAAAGGTTTTGTCGATCCTAAAGATGCTAACAAGGTATGCAAACTTCAACGGTCCATCTATGGATTGAAGCAAGCATCCCGAAGTTGGAATCAACGTTTTGATAAGGTAATCAAAAGTTTTGGTTTTATACAAACTTATGGAGAAGCTTGTATTTACAAGAAAGTGAGTGGGAGATTTGTAGCATTCTTAATACTATATGTAGATGACATATTGTTGATTGGGAATGATGTAGACCTTCTTAATAGTGTCAAGGAATATTTGAATAATAGTTTTTCAATGAAGGATCTTGGCGAAGCAGCTTACATATTAGGCATAAAGATTTATAGATATAGATCGAGACGCCTAATATCATTGTCAAAGAGTACATATTTGGACAAAGTTCTAAAGAGGTTTGGAATGGAAGATAGCAAGAAAGGGTTCTTGCCCATGTTGCCCAATACGACGTTGAGTAAAACTCAAAGTTCGACGACGGCAGAAGATAGAGAAAGGATGAGTAAGACTCCCTATGCCTCAGCCATAGGATCTCTAATGTATGCCATGCTATGTACTAGACCCGACATTGCATATGATGTTAGTTTAACTAGAAGATATCAAAGTGATCTAGGAGTGGATCATTGGACAACGGTCAAAAACATCCTTAAGTACTTGAGAAGAACTAAGGATATGGTTCTTTCTTATGGAGGTGATGAACAGCTCGTTGTTAATGGTTACACCGATGCTAGTTAGAACACCGATCCGGATGATTCTAAATCACAATCTGGATACGTATTTACTTTGAATGGTGCAGCAGTTAGCTGGAGGAGTGCAAAGCAAAGCGTTGTGGCGAGATCTTCAACTGAATCGGAATACATGACTGCTTCGGAGGCTTCACAAGAAGCGATATGGATGAAAGAGTTCATTACAGAGCTGGGTGTGGTTCCTAGTGCGCTGGACCCAATGTCTATCTACTGTGATAACATGGGCGCCATAGCCAATGCGCAAGAACCAAGGTCACACAAGAAGCTGAAGCACATCAAGCTACGTTTTCATGCTATTCGAGAACATGTCCAAGATGGGGACATAAAGATTTGCAAAGTACACACAGATCTAAATGTGGCGGATCCGTTGACTAAACCTCTCCCGAGGGCAAAACATGACCAGCACCAAACTACCATGGGTGTTCGGTACATTACCATGTAATCTAGATTAGATGACTCTAGTGCAAGTGGGAGACTGTTGGAGATATGCCCTAGAGGAAATAATAAATGTAGTTATTCTTATATCTTTGTGTTTATGATAAATGTTTACATTCATGCTATAATAGTATTAACAAGGAAACATTAATACTTGTCTGATTTGTAAACTAAAATAGAGTCCCCAGTAAAGCCTCTTTATAATACTAGCTTGTTGGTTAATAAATGATTGTGGTTTCCCTATCATGAACATTGAGATGTTATTAAAAACAAGATCGTATCGTTAGGAGAATGATATGGTGGACATACTCCTATAGATAAGCGTAGCATAAAGATCAAGTCATTTTAATAGTTCAATTGCTATATGCTTTCTGATACATAGTAACCTAATTCCTTCGACCATGAGATCATGCATATCACCTTCACCGGAAGGATGCTTTGATGACATCAAACACCACACCGTAACTGGGTGGCTATAAAGGTGGCATTGAGTGTTCGGAAAGTATTGGTTGAGACACATGGATCAAGAGTGGGATTTGTCCATCCATATGACGGATAGATATACTCTGGGCCCTCTCGGTGAAATGTCATCCAATTAGCTTGGAAGCATGTGACTGGCTCAAAAGGGATCACATATCATGGGAACGAGAAAAGAGTACTTATCAGTAACGAGGTTGAACTAGGTATGCAGAGATACCAACGATCATAACCTCGGATAAGTAAACTATCGTGAGACAAAGGGAAATTGGTATCGTATGTAAGTGGTTCATTCGATCGCAAAGTAATCGTAGAAATATGTGGGAGCCATATGAATTTCTAGATTCCTCTATTGGTTATTGTTCGGAGAAGTGTCTCGATCATGTCCGCATAATTCACGAACCGTAGGGAGACACACTTAAGGATTCAACGTTGTTTGAGTAGTTATGGAATGATGAGTAAGAGACCGAATGTTGTTCGGAGTCTCGGATGGGATCCGGGATATCACGAGGAGATACGGAATGGTTCGGAGAATAAGATTCATATAAGGAAAGTCCTGTTTCGGGGTTGGAGAATGGTTCCGGTGTTTTCATCGGGAATGTTCTAGAAGGTTCCGAAATGTCCGGCACTCCGAAGGGGAAGGGTACATGAATGTGTCATACCAAGTTGGAATGATTGCACCATGTACTAGGTGTCATCGCTGAACAAAATAAAGGGTTTAATCAAATCCTAGTTTGAAAAGTCAAACGCCAATTTGAAAAGTCAAACGGCTATTTTGGAAAGTGGAAGGGAAGTGGGAAACCGAGTTGGGGAGGAGTTCCTCCTCCACCGCTGGCCCACTTGGGATCCGAGTTGGGGAGGGAATCCCCTACCCTTGGCCGACGCCTCTCACCTATAAAGGGAGGGGCAGGGCTGCCCCTCCTAGCACACAAGATCTCCACCCAAAACCCTAGCCCGGCGCCGCCACCTCCTGTTGCCGCCGCCTAGGGCTCCCCTAGCCGCCGACTTGGGCAAGCCCCAAACCCTTGCCGACGGCCCTAGCACCTCCTCCTTGGTGTGTCTAAACCCTAGATCGCCGAGGAGCTCTCTCATAGTCCACCATACTCGCTCTGGCTTAAGGCGAAGCCCTGCGAGATCTCCCCTCTACTTCCGGTACCACGCCGTTGTGCTGCCGGAATCGCGAGGAGAGTGCTACAACCTCTGCTGCCTGATGGAACAAGGGAGAGGAAGGTCTTCGTCGAGTACCGAACGTGTGACCGACTGTGGGAGCACTGCCGAAACGCAGCGCCAGAAGGATCGTATACGCGATCTTGAGACCGGGAAGAGTACGACTACATCACCCACGAGAATCCGCTCTCGTTAGACACTTTGGAATCTTCGAGGGTGAGTTATTCCATCGACTCATTGCTACAATCTAGTAGATAGATCTTGGCTTTTTTGTTTGTATGCGATAGAATTTTTTTGTTTTCCATGCTACGAAACCCTACAAAAAGGATATATAGTTAGGATAATATATTAAATGCAATGAACGAGCTAAAGCTACAAACTTAATTATAGAAATAAATAACTTACAGACAGTAGCAACCAATGATAGATTTGTCGAGGGCGCGCTAATTGTATAACTGAAACAGTTTGGTCATTTGAACCTGTATCGAGTATGATTTGAAGTCTTGCTCCTTTCTAACGTCCACCGGAAACCAATCTTTATGATGCTTTTTTTCTGCTTGCGACATGTACCATTCATGCAGATTTCGCATATGTGTGGATAGACGCGCGAGCTCCTCATTACTGACTAGAGGTTCCCCTTGGACATACTGCCGTACTATCTGACCCACTGGCGTATCTTCATAGCCTAAATATTGACCAAGAGACATATTTGCTTCGTTAGCAAGTGCTTTGGCCTCCGATACAGTGATTCCCATAAGTGAAGCATTATTACGGGCTCTAGGGTCCATTATTTGCATGTCCATTATTTGCATGTCCATTATTTCCATGTCCATATTATGAAGGCCTTGTCGAGGTTTGAAATGACTTTGAGCGGGGTGACCGATTGATTCTTCTGTGCTCCGAGCTGGGCAACTTCCTTCCCTCTTTTTGCACTTGTGATTTTTTCTTCTGTGCTTGCTTAATAATCTCCCGGTCATATTCTGATTCCAGATTCATCGATATCTGGGATGGTTGCTCAAGAAAGGACTTAGCCCACTTTTTGGTTTTTTCTTATATACTGGCTTTGGCTCAGGCTTTTTGGGTGCAAAATGCGCCTTAACTTGGGCAGCCACATCCGCGTTAGTTTCCTCATCGGTCTTGTCATAAGGTCTCTTTGGATGAGCCGGCGGGATATCGACTATCTTCGGCGTTTGACCTTTCTTCGATGTGGTGCGCGGGGGACCGTCGAACTTCCGTTTCTTCGACGAGGTAGTAGTATTGCACGGAGGCGGAGGCGGAGATCGCGTTGATGTACTCCTGCTGCGGCGATCGTTAGCGGGGCGGGGTGGACTTGGAGGTTGGCGATAATCGGGTTGGGGTGGACTTGGAGGTTGGCGATAATCGGGTTGGGGTGGACTTGGAGGTTGACGATATTCGATGCGGGGTGGATTTGGATTCCTTGGAGTCAGTGTCCTTGGCGCCGAGCCTGGAAACTTGATGTACTTCTTATTCCATAGAATGATGTTGCGCTTGACATCTTCTAGTTTCATAAGGCCTTCAGGCGTAGCGATTTAAATCTCTAGGTCCGCAAAATCCTCCACTATGTCATCCACCGTGACACGAGCATAGCCTGGTGGAATCGGAAGTGAATGGTGGAGTGCTCTAGGTAGACAAGGTAAAGCAGTGCCGATCACCACCTTGAATGACAGGTTGTTCATTGGCTGATGTAGCTCACATTGTGCCATCTCTCTGACATCATCCACGGGGTAGTGAGGAGCCGGTGCATCATCCAGCAGTGCTTGATCATCAGCACGGACCTCCGTGGAAGCCACGCTGCTTCTCCATTGGCTAAGATCCAATGCAGGATCATCAGACCACAGGTGAGTTGACGACGGTGGCCTTTGGCTAATTTCATGCATGAGGTTCTTTAGATCAGCTAGGTCCTGCTCTACCCTGGAGATCCGGTCCGCCTCCCGGTCCTTCTTTCTCTGACGGCTTCTGTAACTGGCATCGTACTAAGGAAACCCTTTCTTCCACGAGACACCGGCGCCTTTGCCTCATGTTCGTCCTCCCTTTTCAGGATTCCCTAGGGCGCGTGTCAGCTCGTCGTTCTCTCTCTCAGAACGGAATAATCCCAATTGAGCATCGTTCATTGCTTGAATAAGGTCTTGGGAGGGTTTTAGAATTTTATCATGAAATAATGTCTTCCCTGTTTCTGGGTCCAAGAATCCCTCGTGCCCGTACCACCAGTGCTTTGACCTCTCGGGCCATCCATCTGTACCAGGAGTGACGCCTCTAGCCCTCATATCCTTCTCCATAGTTTCCCACTTAGGGATGGCACTCTTGTAGCCACCTGTCCCCATTTTATGATGGTATTTCTTGTTGGCAGCATTTAACGCGTTCTTTGCTGACTTTGCCTTTGCTTTATCAGATTGCTTGTACTGTACAAAATCGGGCCACTGTTCTCTCAACTTCTCGTTTACTCCTTTGAAGTCTGGAGTTTTCTTTTTCGCGACATATTTGGCATATAAACTTTTCTTGTGGTTCCGGTACAGTTCAGCCATCTTGCTCAGTGCCCACTCCTTGACTTTTGCTCTATTTTAAATCCCACCCGGACTTGGGGTAATACCATCTACCTCAAATTCCTCATACTCTGGAGGTAGTATGAAATGCGCTATGAGCTTCTGCCAAAGGTCATCTCTGGCATCATCGGTGACATAGCTGTTGGATTGTTCACCGACTTTCTTTGACTTATTCCATTCTTGGATGGTGATCGGCAGGTTGTCCCTAACAAGCACCCCGCATTGATTTATAAACATCCTCCGGTGCTTCTCTGGAGCAATCGGTTCACCATCATCATCTATTTCTTCGATAGTGAACCTCTGATTACCATCCAACTTTTTGTTTGGCCCTCGTTTCGTTCGAGCTGTCAATTGCTTCGATCCGGTGGGCTAAAAGAAGAAGAGAGAGTGATTAATATATATCTAGATCAGTTAATGAATAGAGGTAACACGAGACTTTATATATATATGTACCTCGCCGGATCCTGTCGAGGGGCCATCATTATTGTTGTTATTTGTTTGCCCTTCGTCCATCTGGTCTTCCCCTTGGTACATTAGGTTTTCCTCTAGTCCATCACCGGATGGATTCAGATATGAGGATATTTCTTCCTCGAGCAAAATATCTTCGGCGCCGGTAGTAATATTAAGAGGAATTTCGCCTCTTATCATGCCTTGAAGAAAACCTTCACCGATGTGACCAGGATCTTCGGATGGATCCATGACTTAATTATCTATAAAAAAATAATCCTAATAACTAAAACAATATAATCCTAATATTATTTGTGCTAAAACAATAATCATAATAACTAAAACAAAAAAATAACCCTAATAAAACAATATAATCCTAATAAATAAAACAAAAAATAACTGAAACAATAATCCTAATCCTAATTCTAATATTTTAATTAAAACAATAATTCTAATACTAAAACAAAA
Source organism: Avena sativa (assembly GCA_916181665.1). Lineage (NCBI taxonomy): Eukaryota > Viridiplantae > Streptophyta > Magnoliopsida > Poales > Poaceae > Avena > Avena sativa. Next base: position 310,072,271 of record OV702295.1, on the reverse strand, counting down.
AACTAATATAAAAAAACTATAGAAACAAACTATAACAAAAAACCCTAATAAACCTAATTATAATAATCCTAATACTAATCCTAATAACTAAATCTTAATTATAATAATCCTAATTATAATCCTAATTATAATAACCTAACTATAAAAAACAATAAAAACTATAGAAAAAAACTATAATAAAAACCCTAATAATCCTAATTATAATCCTTTTTATAATAATCCTAAACTAGCTAACAATATAATCCTAATTATAATCCTAACAATATTCTTAATTCTAACACACTCTAGCTAATTATAATCCTATAATTAATCCTAACCCTAGCTAACAATATAATCCTAATCCTAATTAATAACAAAAACTATAATTAATTCTAAATAAAACAAAAACTATAATCCTAAAAAACATCCAACGGGCCGCCCGTACCCCTCCCCGCGGCGCGCGACGGCACGAGAGAAGACGCAGCGGCGCGGCGGCACGGCTAGCGGCGAGGCGGCGCGCGGTAGAGTGGCGGCACGCTGGAGCACGCACGGCGGAGCGGCACGACGGTGGTAGACAGCACCTCCCCTGCGTTGCGTTACGTCGTCGCCTGAGTGCTTCGTCTTCATCTTCCTCGAGGAATGCCAAGTGCTGGTGGACAGCACTGGCCTCTCCTGGCGCGAAATATATAGTGGCCACCCCTTTAGTCCCGGTCTAAGCCACGGGACAGGTCTAAAGAGTCTTTAGTCCCGGGACATGGCTTAGCCCGCGACTAAAGACCCCCCCTTTAGTCGCGGGTTAAGCCACGACCTGGGACTAATGTGTTTTTTCGGCCGCTTCGTTTTCGCGCGCGCAGGCACCCTTTAGTCCCGGGTCCAGCCACGACCCACGACTAATAGTTTTTTTGTATATTTTCTTTTTTAATTCAAATCAAATATAAAAACTTTGGAAAATCATATCTTTTATTGTAATAATCCAAATAAAACAAATAATATGTCTATTATTATCATAAAAATATAAAGAATCTTAATATAATATCCATTTATCTGTTTGCATCATTTATAAATTATTTCATTTGTAAATTTTCTTTTTTTAATTCAAATCAAATATAAAAACTTTGGAAAATCATATCTTTCATTGTAATAATCCAAATAAAACAAATAATATGTCTATTATTATCAGAAAAATATAAAGAATCTTAATATAATATCCATTTATCTGTTTACATCATTTATAAATTATTTCATTTGTAAATTTTCTTTTTTTAATTCAAATCAAATATAAAAACTTTGGAAAATCATATCTTTTATTGTAATAATCCAAATAAAACAAATAATATGTCTATTATTATCAGAAAAATATAAAGAATCTTAATATAATATCCATTTAGTCCCGATTGTAGTCACAAACCGGGACTAAAGATATTTCCCGCCATTTCCCACTGCTTCCCGCCAAGTTTTCCTGCCCTTTCCTTTCCACGAGTGCTTTTAGTCCCGGATGTATTCACTAACCGGGACTAAAGATATTTCCCGCCATTTCCCAAAGCTTCACGCCAAGTTTTCCCGCCCTTTCCCTCTATATTTAGGGTGATCGCGCCATGGCTATCCACACATCCACACCTTCCTCTCTTAGAACAATGGACAATGCCTACTGGGCCATTCTGACCCTCAGGAGACCGAGGCGCTGTGCGCCTCCAACTACCCTTGTCCGCTGGGCTACCGCCCGCCCACCGGCTGGATGCTGAGTGCTAGAGGGGTTCCTGTCCCTCCTGTCCCTCAAGGTTCCGCACGTCAGGCGGCCATCACAAACCACTTCTACCACGAGCTCACGCCGGAGCAGCGGATGGATCCCCAGTGAGATCTCGACAACTACGACACCTGGAATGCCCTCCTTTAGTCCCAGTCCAGCCAAAAAATGGGACTAACACACTCAAGATTGTTTGTAGAGAACACTATAAAAATGGACACATGCATGGAGCATCTTCACTCATAAAATGTTACAATTATTACATATCATTTCTTTGTGTGTGTTCATTTCTGATCCCGTCGTATCCATGGAGCATCTTCATTCATTAATATGATGCTTGGGTCATCCTTCACCGCGAAGGGCGGAATTTCATGAAACTTATCACAATCTTCTGACATGTCTGTCTTGTCCTCCACTCCCACGATGTTTCTTTTTCCTGAAAGAACTATGTGGTGCTTTGCCTCATCGTCTGATGTATTCTTTTTCTTATTTTTTCTTTTTCTAGGTTTGGTAGACATGTCCTTCACATAGAAAACCTGAGCCACATCATTGGCTAGGACGAATGGTTCGTCTAAGTACCCAAGATTGTTGAGATCCAACAATGTCATTCCGTATTTCTTGTCTACCTCAACCCCTCCTCCTGTCAGCTTGACCCATTTTCACCGAAACAAGGGGACCTTAAAAGTAGGTCCATAGTCAAGTTCCCATATCTCCTCTATGTAACCATAATATGTGGTCTTTGACCCATTGTTGTCTGTTGCATCAAAGCGGACACCACTGTTTTGGTTGGTGCTCTTTTTATCTTGGGCTATCGTGTAAAATGTATACCCATTTATCTCGTACCCTTGGAAAGTCGATATAGTCGAAGATGGTGACCTAGACAACAAGTATAGCTGATCTCCAAGAGTGTTGTTTTTGATGAGATGTTGCAACCAACCGCCGAAACTCTTCATGTGTTCATCGCTAATCCAAGAGTCATGCTTTCCAGGGTTGTTGGAGCGTAAGATTTTCTTGTGTTCCTCGATATATGGGGCTGCCAAGATAGAATTCTGTAGAACGGTGTAATGTGCTTCGGTGTAAGAATGTCCGTCCCTACATATTATTGATTTCCTTCCTAGAGTACCCTTTCCACTCAGGCTCCCCTCATACCGCGATTGAGGAAGACCAATCGGCTTAAGGTCAGGAACAATGTCAACACAAAATTCAATGGCCTCCTCTGTTCCATAGCCCTTGGAGATGCTTCCTTCTGGCCTAGCATGGTTACGAACATATTTCTTTAAGATTCCCATGAACCTCTCAAAGGGAAACATATTGTGTAGAAATACAGGACCAAGAATGGAAATCTCTTTGACTAGGTGAACCAGCAGGTGCGTCATAATATTGAAGAAGGATGGTGGGAACACCAACTCAAAACTGACAAGACATTGGACCACATCATTCTGTAACCGTGGTAGATCTTCAGGATTGATTATCTTCTGAGAAATTGCATTGAGAAATGCACATAGCTTCATAATGGGTACTCGAACATTATCTGGTAGAAGCTCCCTCAATGCAATCGGAAGCATTTGCGTCATAATCACGTGGCTGTCATGAGACTTTAGGTTTTGGAACTTTTTTTCTGCCATATTTATTATTCCCTTTATATTCGACGAGAAGCCAGACGGGACCTTAATACTGCTTAGGCATTCAAAAAATATTTCCTTCTCTTGTTTGGTAAGAGCATAGCTGGCATGACCTTGAAACCATTCTGGATGCAGGCCATCTGGGTCTTTCATACGTTGATGGTCCTTTCGTGCTTCCGGTGTATCTTTTGTCTTCCCATACACGACCAAGAAGCCTAGCAGGTTCACGCAAAGATTCTTCGTCACATGCATCACATTGATTGCAGAGCGGACCTCTAAGAATTTCCAATATGGTAGCTCCCAAAATATAGATTTCTTCTTCCACATGGGTGCGTGTCCTTCAGCGTCTTTCGGAACAGATTTTCCGCCAGGAACCTTTCCAAAGGTTACCAGTTGATCCAAATCTTTGACCATATCAAATATATCAGCACCAGTACGCTCCTTAGGCTTCGTCTGGTGACATGCCGGACCATTGAAATGCTTTCCTTTCTTTCTTAAGGGATGCTTGGCCAAAAGAAATCGATGATGCTCATTGTATACATTCTTCTTACAATGTTCCAAATATATACTTTCAATCTCATCTAAATAGTGTGTGCATGCATTGTATCCCTTGTTCGACTGTCTTGAAAGGTTACTAAGAGCAGGCCAATCATTGATTGTTACGAAAAGCAATGCTCGGAGGTTAAATTCTTCCTGCTTGTGCTCATCCCACACGCGTATCCCGGGTTCATGCCACAACTGTAAAAGTTCTTCCACTAATGGCCTTAGGTACACATCAATGTCGTTGCCGGGTTGCTTCGGACCTTGGATCAACAATGGCATCATAATGAACTTCCGCTTCATGCACAACCACGGGCCAGGTGCTGTGACTGGAGCTCTACTCCCCAAAGGGATTCATGCCATCTGTACTTAGACCAAACCTTAAACTCCTTGCGTCATCTGCAAAGTCCGGGTACTTTCTATCGATTTTTCTCCATTGCGACCCATCGGCGGGGTGTCTCAACATTCTATCTGACTTACGTTCCTCTTTATGCCATCGCAACAACTTGGCATGCTCTTTGTTTTTGAATAAGCGTTTCAACCGTGGTATTATAGGAGCATACCACACCACCTTCGCAGGAACCCTCTTCCGGGGGGCTCGCCCTCAACGTCAAGAGGGTCATCTCGTCGGCATGAATCTAAATTCTCATAGTCCTCACCGCGGTAGAGGATGCAGTCATTAGGGCATGCATGTATCTTCTGAACCTCTAAACCTAGAGGGCAGACAACCTTCTTTGCTTCGTACGTACTGGCGGGCAATAAGTTATCTTTTGGAAGCATATTCTTCATCATTTTCAGCAACTTTTCAAATGAGGAGTCAGGTATAGCACACTCAGCCTTCCATCGCAGCAATTCCAGTATGCTGCCCAGCTTTTTCAGACCATTTTTGCAATTTGGGTACAACAAATTTTTGTGATCCTCTAGCATGTGATTGAACTTCTCCCTATCCTTTTCAGTTTGACAATCTCTTCTTGCATCGGCAATGGTCCGACCAAGATCATCAGCGGGTTCATCATGTGTCTCTTCTTCATCCTCCCCTTCAGCATCCCCCATGGAAGTATCTCTGTACTCAGGGAAACCATGATAGTTGTCATCCTCCTCCTCTTCTTCATTGTCTTCCATTATAACCCCTCTCTCTCCGTGCTTGATCCAACAATTATAACTGGGCATGAAGCCAGACTTCAACAGGTGGCTGTGAAGGGTTTTTGAGTCAGAGTAGTCCTTCTGATTCCTACATCCATTACATGGACAGAATACAAAACCATTGTGCTTGTTTGGATCAGAACACGGATGAATTCATGCACGCCATTAATGAACTCGCCAGAGCGTCGGTCAGTACCGTACATCCATTCCTGGACCATCTGCATTATAGTAAAAGTATATCAAAAACCATTACATGACATGATAAAATTATTACAATTTATATTGAGAGCTTCTAGAGCATTAATTTTGAATTTTGAAAAATTTACATGCACCAATTTGTGAATTGGAGAAAACAATCAACATGATAAATGTGGAGTTTTTTATTATTGTTCTTTCAGTGAAAACCTCATTCCATTCTAAGCTCTGAAACTCTAAAATTACACATTTCAATATTCAGTAACTATGTGCCTAATCAAAATTTGTTCTAGCTACTTCTAGAGCATGCATGCATTTGATCCATATCTCTATACTTCTAGAGCATTATAGAGCTAAAGTAGCAATAAGAGATGAAAGAATGAAGTTATAAACTTTTAAAGCTTTGGATTTAGATGTTGCAAACTAAATCTTGAGAAATCTTGAGAAAAAAATGGCATGAACTCTCTTGCTTCTTTGAAAAAATGGCCACCATATGCTTTAGGGCGCAGCTGGCTAGGAAGCTGTATATATACTGATGGACAACTAGTCTCGTGCTGTGATACGACCCGGGACTAATAGTCCCCGAAAAGAGTTGTTGGCCCGCTCCAGCTTATTAGTCCCGGGCCGTATTACGGACCAGGACTAGAGCTCTGGTCCGGCCTGGGACTAGTGTCTTTGTCCATTTCTAGCCGTTGGAGGCCTCACGGCCCGGGACTAGTGCTAGCACTAGTCGTGGTTCGTGACGGGCCGGGACTATTGACGTTGTTCAGTTCGAACCGAAGGCCTGTTTTCCAGTAGTGACTCGTTATGGTCTTTAAGAGTATACAGTCATGTCCTTTGGTCTTACCAATGATCTAGCCACTTTTATGCGGCTTATGAACTCTGTCTTCATGGAGTATCTTGACAAGTTCATCATGGTATATATCGATGATATTCTGGTCTATTCCAAGACTGAAGAAGAGCACGCTGAACATCTTTGTCTGGTGTTGACAAAACTCCGAGAACACCGTCTCTATGCCAAGTTTTCCAAATGTGAGTTCTGGTTACAAGAGCTCGTATTCCTTGGTCATGTTGTTTCCGCTCAAGGGGTTGTTGTTATCCCCGATAAGGTCCAAAATATCCTCGACTGGGAGTCTCCCAAATCCGTCTAGGATGTTCGAAGTTTTCTCGGGATGGCTGGTTATTACCGTCGATTCATCGAGAACTTCTCCAGAATTGCCAAGCCAATGACTGATCTTCTTAAGAAGAATAAGAAGTTTGAATGGTCTGATAAGGCTAAAGAGAGCTTCCAGATGTTGAAAACCAAGTTAACCACTGCACAGTGTTGGTTCTTCCAGACACTAGCAAGGACTTTGTTGTCTTCTGTGATGCTTCTCACCAAGGTCTCGGATGTGTGTTGATGCAAGATGGACATGTGGTGGCTTATGCCTCCCGTCAGCTAAAACCACATGAGAACAACTACCCAACTCATGATCTTGAGCTTGCAGCTGTTGTTCATGCTCTTAAGCAATTGCGACATTACCTCCTTGGTAGTCGTTGCGAGTTATACTCGGATCATCAGAGTCTGAAGTACCTTTTCACACAACCTGATTTGAATCTTAGGCAAAGAAAATGGTTGGAACTCATCAAGGACTATGATTTGGGTCTCAACTATCAACCTGGGAAAGCCAATGTCATTGCTGATGTGTTAAGTCATAAGTCTTATTGCAACAATTTGATGATCAAACAATCTCAATCTTCTCTTCATGAGGAATTTGCTCGATTGAATCTTGAAGTAGTTCCTCGTGGATTCCTTTCTACTCTTGAAGTGAAGTCTTCTATAGAGGATGACATCAAGCTTGCTCAGAAACATGATTCCGAAATTGCTGAGATCAAAGGGAACATTGCTAGCAGAGTTGCTAAGTGTTTCACTCTTGATAATCAAGGTACTGTCTACTTTGGTACCCGTCTGGTAGTGCCAAATAGAACAAAATTGAGGGATTTAATTCTCCAAGAGGCTCATGAATCACCTCTCTCTATCCACTCTGGAGGTACCAAGATGTATCGGGATCTTCGTCAAAGATTCTGGTGGTCTGGTATGAAGAAGGATATCGCTCGTTTTGTTGCTGAATGTGACGTTTTTCGTCGCGTCAAAGCTAAGCACCAAAGACCCGCTGGTCTCCTGCAACCACATAAAATACCTGAGTGGAAATGGGATGAAGTTGGTATGGATTTCATCAATGGTCTTCCTAAGACTCAGAAAGGAAATGATGCCATCTGGGTAATCGTTGACTACCTGTCCAAGGTTGCTGACTTTCTACCTGTTCGTGAGAGTATCAATGCTAGTCAGTTAGCAGATCTATATATCTCTAGAATAGTTGTTTTTCATGGGATTCCAAATAAAATCATCTCTGACCGAGGGAGTTTGTTCACCTCAAGGTTCTGGACAACCTTCCAAGCCGCTATGGGAACTCGCATCTCCTTCAGCACAACCTATCATCCTAGCACCAGTGGTCAAACCGAAAGAGTTAATCAAATCCTTGAAGACATGCTTAGAGCGTGTACCATATCTTTTGGCAAGAACTAGGAGAAATGCCTTCCTTTTGCTGAATTCTCCTACAACAATAGTTATCAGTCTAGTATAGAAATGGCACCTTTCCAGTTCTTATACGTAAGAACGTGTCGTACTCCTTTGAACTGGTCAGAAACCGGCAAAAGAAAGTTCTTTGGTCCGGATATGATTCAGGAAGCAGAAGATCAAGTGCGTATCATTCGAGATCGTTTGAAAACTGCCTAGTCTCGCCAGAAAAGCTATCATGGTCGTCACCATCAACATATCGAATATGAAGTCGGTGATCAAGCTTATCTCCAGGTCACTCCTCTGAAGGGTGTCCACTGTTTTGGTATCAAAGGTAAACTAGCTCCTCGCTATGTTGGTCCTTTTCGTGTTCTATCCAGGCAAGGGAACCTCGCATACAAGTTGGAGTTGCCTGCAAACTTCCCAGAGGTGCATGACGTCTTTCATGTGTCTCAACTCAAGCGTTGCTTCAAAGATCCTGTCTGTGGTGTTGATCACCAAACTCTTGATCTCCATAAGGATCTGACTTATCATGAGTATCCTAACTGTATCCTTGATGAAGCTGAGCACAAAGATCATCGTCAGAACATCAAGTTCCTGAAAGTTCAGTGGTCTCATCACTCTGAGGACGAAGCAACATGGGAACAAGAAGATCGTCTTCGATCTGAGTACCCTGCCTTCTTTTCTAAAACTTAGGAATCTCGGGTCGAGATTCTTGTAAGGGGGGTAGAGCTGTAACAGCCCAAGTTTGTGATATATGTAAATAGTACTTAAGCATGGCATGCATCTATTTTAATCAATACAATATTTCCATGTGATCAAGTATGTGGTTCAACGATGCAAACCCAAAACCCTAAATTCTTTCCCTCTCTTTGAAACCACATTCAAATAGTTTGAATTTTGAAAATGACAAAATGTTTGGAGACCAAAAGGATTAATAGGGCCCCTGCAATATTTCAAATAATTCTAACAAAGTCTTGTATTTTGAATTATTCAAAACAGAACTCAAATGAAAATACAAAATACAAAACTGAAATCAGAAAAAGGAAAAGGTTTTGTTAAAAAAAAATAGAGCCGGAGCAAGCCAGGCCGCAGCCCAGCAAACTTCCTCCCCTCTCTCCCTCTTCCGCGGCCTAGTAACTGCCCCACGCCAACCCGGCAGCGGCCTCGTACCGCTTCGGCCCTGAGGACGCGTCGTCGTCTTCGTCACCGACGAGAAAGCTGCTTGCTGTCACTACGTTCGCCGTCCGCCGCCGTGCCGCGCCAAGATTCGCGCCACCGATGACGCCGGCGCCTACAAGAACCCCCCTTTCGCCGTGGAGAACCCTAACCTTCTTTCTCCCCCTCGCACGCTTCTTTTTCCTCCTAGGCCAAACCCTAGCCGTTCGGGCTCCGGCGAGTTCCGCCGTCTCCGGCCGCCCCGTGCACCGTGGAGTGGTCTAGGAGAAGCGCCGCGTCGCTGTCGTCGTGTCTGTCAAGCCATGCAAGCTGGAAGGACGTCTCTTGGCCAGAATCGAGCTCGACCTCAACTCCGGCCGCCGCAGTCAAGTCGTTGATTCTTCCCATTCCGGCCTCTCCTTGCTTCATCGACCTCACCGTTGTGACCGTGGTGAGCTAGAGGTCCTCCTGGACCTCTCCGTTCCTCCCCTCTCGCGCTGTGCTTCTAGCCCGACGAGCACCCGACGCTGTCGCCGCTGTTTGTTGTTGCTGCCGTCGCTCCGATGACCTTTTAGTAGCGGCGCCGCCACTACCAGGTCGGCCGCGACCCGCTCTCTCCAACACGGCCAAGCACGCATCCAGGCGTGCACGGGATCAAGAGATCCGTGCTCGACCTGGGGCTTCCCCATTGATGATGTCAGCAAGGCGTCATGCTGGCGTCATAATCCCTTTTCTTTTTGTTTCTTTTATTTCCTGTAAATTATTTCTGTAATAAGTAAAATGCTGACAGGTGGGCCCTGTCTATCAGGGTTTTAACATTTTTGTAAATCATTTCTGAAATTAATAAAAGTCTGACATGTGGGCCCAAGTTAGAAAATAATTTAAATATTTCAAAAATAATTTAAAATGAATTTAAAGTTGAGAAATTCATAACTAATTCATTTTAAATCATAAAAATACAAATAATATATCAAAATGTTCAGAAAAATGAGAACTATCTAATAGAGCTACAATCATGCATTGTTAAGCAACTTACATGACAAGTTTAATTAAAAGAACATAGTAACCCCTCATAGTTGATTTCGGAGTTTCCCCGAGTTAGGGTTTTCACCCCTCGGAACCCCGTTTAAGTTGTCAAGCATGCCTTAGGGTTTCATTTCAATGTAATTTAACTTGTCATATCATCATCCTTGTTTGAGCATTGCATCGAAGCCATGTCTTGATTGTTGCCTTTCTTTCCGGTATTTGGTTCTTCGCGAATAGGAACCGAACCCGAAGCTGAAGTCAACAACACCGAAGATTAATACATGTCTACTGACGGACAAGGCAAGCGTAGCCTCTCATTCTGAACCTATGTTTTATAAAGTATATTACTTTATCGCTATAATGCACACGATTCCAATGTGGTCTTTTGTCAGTAGTTAGTGTTGCCTATCTGCTGCATAGTTTCCCTGTTGTAGCCTTACACTCCCGATCCACCGCTCCTAGCATACATAGGACTGGCATCTGAGCAATGCTAGAGTTTTTGTTACCGAGAGCTTAGCCATGCATAGTAATAACATCTGATATATCCAAACAATGAATCATAGGTGCTAAGGAAGGTAATGAGGTAGGTGATGGTGACATCATTCAAGGAGTAACTAAATATGCTAAGGCTTGTATGGGAGGCCACGTTGGGTGTGGTTTTTGTAGTCCCATGCTCGCCACCACTAGGAACTGAGTTCTTACCTTTGGAACCAAGACGAGCGTACAGCCACACGGGGTTTGTACAACCCCTCGACTAACTAACTTGGCTAGTAGATTCCATGAGTCACATAGTTCGAGCGTTCCATTCGACATATGCATAGAAAACCTTTTGAAAGATTTGCCGGGTGAAGAAGGTGCATTCATAACAGGTAGGGAAGCATGGCCGCGGTTGCTTGGGGTAGATAGCTCCCCTGGTAAACCAACCTCGCCTCACATCTTTAAGTACCGGCTTCGGGATTTGACTCATTATGGCGGAATCATACTTATTGCGTGACTCATGGTCTCGGCGAAAGCAAGGTAAAGGTCGTGGTCAACCACCCTCAACCGGCCTTCCAAGGAAGAGGGCTAATAATTTGGCATTAAGAGTCGGTTGGTACATGTGGGTAAAGTTGTACACCCCTGTAGGGTTAAATCTTTTTGAAAAGCCGTCTTCATGGTTATGAACGACTTGGCGATCGGACTTATGATCATAGATAACATTAACCACTATAAAAATTGTTGATCCACGTGTGCTTAATGATGCTTCCTCCGGGTTGAGGGGGTGATCCTAGATAGGAGGTTCTGATGAAGCTGGTGGTTATCAAGATGTGTTGAACAAGATGAAGAAGTGGTTATCTTATCCCTTTTAAAAGATTCTGAGTAGACGAGCCTCTTCTCTCTCTTGTTTACAAATAAAGATTGCTTTCCGCAAAAGAAAATCCAGAGAAATCCTTTCTAGCCAGAGCATGTATATACTAGGTTATCTATGTCTTGCGGAGTACATTCTCGTACTCAGCCTTGCCTTATTGGTGTCTTTCTACAGAGGATCCGGTTGCAACTAAAGGTGGCTTCTACGTTGACATCGACCAGCAGTTGGGGGTCCCAGGTAGCAGCCTGAGGACTATGGGATGGACGTCACTTTTGTTAATGGACTCTTAGGCCTTTTGCTAAGTTGTTGTGTAGAACAACATAATTTTCTTTCGCTCTGTGATGTAATGTTGGGTTTGTGACCTCTGGTTTGTAATAACTCTAATATCTCACTCTGCTAAGAGTTTAAACTTATGCTGTTGAATCCTTGTGTTTTGTAATGTTACCGAAACATACTATGATCTTCCGTGTTTGGGAGTTGAACTTATCTTAGATGGTGATCTTAGGTTAGTTTAACCCTAACCCTGGGGGTGTGCTATATGTTGGTGTGAGTCCATATTTGCCACAAGCATCATGGCTAGGCATAGCAATGATATAGTTACATCTAACAACTAGTTGGGATCATGTTGACCAATCGTTGACTCATTCAACCAGAAGGTGATCAAGGTGTTTCTAACTAACTCAGATGTAGGTCTATAATATCACCCTAGACTAGGAAGTTTGACCAGCACAAAATACTTGTCTCTGCTCGTTCTCTCACAATCACACTCGCTCTGAATTTGCTAGTGAAGCCTTTATCTACTACGAGGAGCGTGTGCCGTGGCGAAGCCAGCGCTTGATGTCGATCACCAGGGCCTCTCCCTGGTTCCTGGACTCCGTTCTGTTCACCATCGACGATGGTGCGCACTGCACCTTCACGTCGGCCACCGAGGACCAAGCTGCAATGGAGACGGAGAGCGGGCGCAAGCTCCGAGTACTGCGCACGTACCATGTCGTCGAGTTGACATGTCGGCCACATTCGTTGTGCAGTGCGCCGACACCGGCGTCAAGCGCCACCTCCGACTGCCTTCGGGAGCATAAGAGCATCCAGGAGGTGCGTATTCTTGATTAGAAGTACCTAGATTGAGGTTAGTCATTGAAAAATGACTAGAGTTGGCGTGATTTTCTTCAGGATATTCCTGTATTTCTTTCAACGCTTCCTCAAAGTAAGATAGTTCCTTCGCCTTTTCCTTTATCCATTCATACATATTGGTATAATAACTACCAGGACATTCTTCTAAGTCTATAGGATTGGTATTAACACCATATGGTCCATAAGGCTCTCTAAGCTTATTGTTGGTTTCTTCTCCCATACCTACATCACAAGGTATAGGATTTCCTATAGTTCCATCCTTAGATTCTACTACCCATTCATAATATTCCTTATTAGGAATATTTGGAATGGCTTCTCCCCAAGTTTTCTGTTTTGAGGTATACCTCATCCATGGATCTTCAGGTGATTGGGGTTAATTCTGATAGTAGGCATAGGTTTTGGACTGTGGATCATCGAATTCGGTTTCTGCATACACTTCACCTGAAAAGATAATTTTGGGATGCTTAGCTTCTTTATCTAACTTATTTATACGTGTCATTGCTTTTACAGGATCGGTAAAATCCTCAATGACAGTATCCAGCTCCTGAACTAATACTTGGTAAGTGTTATGGAAGGTGTTTAGTAAATACCTATAACGATCCATATACTCTATGGCTAGAGTGGGTTTAGTTCATACCAGAGTAGAGTGTTTTACCTCATTCTCTGTACTTGAGGTTTCATGGGGTATAATGGTGTGAGTACACCCAACCAGAGCTTGGGTTTTCTGTTCTCGGATCATGGTTATGGCTGCTATTACTACAATCTGATATGCCGATGCCATGCACCTTGACTCTCCTGATGGCATTTCTCCATTAAGTCCTAACTTCTTGGGTAACATGATCACGACACAGTATTTGGATAATACCTTCCCGTCATAGTAACTGTAAATCTTCACCAAAAGTCTTGATTCACAATCCAAACTCCATAGAAGTTGTCGGAGAGTATTTGTCCAATCCCCTTCGTAGTCATTTAACGTCCTGTTCAACACTTGAACATTCCGGGGTGGATACCGAGGTGCCATTTGATACTGTAGATAAGAAATTATCATCAATCATATAGCGTTGAAAACTCACGATAATTATTTGAATTGCAACTTAATAAAGAATTATCACACTAGCAACATGATAAGATTATTCTCAATTGAATATCCACCATATCTCTAGAGAACTCTTTATTAGTGCGGATATCTTTCCTACAGGTTCTACCCATTTACTAGGTTTCCAACCTAAGGTCAAAGCATATGCTCTGATACCAGCTGTGGTGGCCCAACATACCACTGCATGATGTAGTATACTATAGTCATCCACATAACACCAATGAAACACCGTTCACTAGTATTACATCCCTCAAAGTGGTACAACAGAAACTCAGCAGGTCCAAGACATGACTATAGGTTACAACTCGACTCTTTACACAAGATCCAGAGAATACTCTAGGTTAAGAACAAGAAATAAACTTCTTACAAAGAAGAACCAGAGATAATCAACTCATAACTATTATGCTAATAATATTAGAATCTTACTATGAAGCTTGTATTGTTGCTATTGCAATACTCTACTCAAGTAGGTTCTATGGCTAGAAATTATTTTCCTATCTAATCAACAACTTCATCTTCACTTTGGTTGATGTATAAGTTGACTTCATTGAATCTGTTGAAGAACTTGAACTATTGATGACGATTCCCTTGAGCATAAGTTGATGTAAACATCGTCTGTATTGGCTTCAGAATCTAACAAGGGTTAAGAAGATACGTTGAGTATGAGCATACTCAGCAAGTGCAGTAAAAAGGATTGTTTGATGAACTAGCAACAACCACAGACCATAGGTCATAGGCTATGTAGGTTTTCGAAAACATTTCTTCAAAGTTTGCTTTTATTCTGAAAATCTATGTCCGTTAGCCTTCACAGGTTTACCAAAACTTTCATGGAGTTCCTTTCCTGCCGTGTGATACATCCAATTTGCATCACCATTCTATATCATAATTTCCTCTATTCATTGATATATTTATTATTAAGAGGTGATACTTATTCCTTTGCAACCACAAAAAGATTCCGCCGCCTCTACGGGGCGGAAAACACCGAGAGAGAAAGAGCTCTCGAGTAGACAGATTTCTGTCGAGGAAATTCCTTCCCGGAGATGGGAGATCATCGCCATCAACACCATCATCAAGCTAGACGTCATCGGTATCATCATCATCATCCACACCATCATCTCCACCAGCACCATCATCACCACTCCACCACGCTGTAAAAATTGTGTTGAATACTTGCATAGTTCTTAGTGGAAACATTCCCTGTGTTGATTACTATTGTAGTTGATGCTTGTGAGTGGAACCATTGGATTATTTCTTATGTTCAGATTGTTATTCATCACCATATCACCTTTGATCTTGATCCATATGATGTCTCGTGAGTAATTCGTTTAGTTCTTGAGGACATGGGAGAAGTCATGTTGTTAGTAGTGGATTTGTGTTGAGGTATTATTCAATGGTTTAGTATTTAAGTTGTGGTGCTATTCTTATAGTGGTGTCATGTGAATGCCAACTACATGATACTTCACCATTTATGGGCCTAGGGGAATGCATTGTGTATTTGGATACTAATTGTGGGGTTGCCGGAGTGACAGAAACTTGAACCCCCGTTAGGAAACCATTGCACAAGGGAGTGTAGGATCTCAGAGTTTAAGGCTGTGGTTAGGTTTATATCTTAATTTCTTTCTTGTAGTTGCGGATGATTGCAAGGGGTTTAACCAAAAGTATGTATTAGTCCAAGTAAGGTCGGTACATTAGCATAGGTTCACCCACACAACACTTATAAAACCAAAGAAGATTAATCAGCTATATGAAGCGAAAGCACTTGACAGTATTTCCATGTGTCCTCGAGAACGTTTGGTCCTCATTAGTATTTTCACTGGCTTGTCCTTTGCTAAGAAAGGATTGGGCCACTTGCTGCAATTGTTTGCTGTTCTATTTACTTGCACTTTATTTCCTTGCTTTATCAAAAAACCCCTAAAAATCCATTTGCTAAGTATTTACAGAGATTTCCTACTCCATACCACTAGTCATCACCTTCTACTCCTCGTTGGGTTCGACACTCCTATTTATCGAAAGTACTAGGATACACCCCCTATACTTGTGGGTCATCAAGACTATTTTCTGGCGCCGTTGCTGGGGAGTGAAGCGCCATTGAAGAGTGGAACTGGTAGAGGAAACTTCTACTGTGAGTATTGTTTTTATTTCTGTTTGTTACTTTGTTTCCAATATGGATAACCCACTTGTTTTCTGTTTGGTAAAACTATTACCACTATTAGGGTAGTAGATGAACCACCGCCTGTTGAGATAGATCCTTTTAAGATACCTACAAGTATTATTGATCGTGTTATGGATAACTATTATTTAGGGGATGGAACTGTCCAACCCGGTGATCACTTGATTTTTATCCATGAATTATGCGGGTTGTTTAAGTGTGGAGGTATCACAACTGAACAGGTGAAGAACAAGTTACTCTCTATATCATTGAAAGGAAGAGCTGACGAATGGTATAAGCTTCTGAAGAATGGACAATCCATGGAATGGGAGGAAATAGTACCTCTCTTTTATTCTAAATTCTATGCTCCTAGTGAGATTCATAAGGATAGGAATCTAATATATAACTTTTTTCCTCGTGATGGAGAGAGTACAGATCAAGCTTGTGGAAGATTAAAGTTATTAATGCTTAAATGTCCTATTCATGAACTCCCCAACAAAATTATTATCAATAACTTTTATGCAAGGCTTTCTCTTCATGATAAAGATTTACTAGATGCTTCTTGTGCTGGATCATTCACACGTATGAAGGAAGAAGCTAAATGGGATCTCCTACACCGTATTCAAGAGAACACCGGAGCTTGGGAGAATGACAAAGGAAGAAAGTCAGGTATAAACTATGATTATGAATGCATTAAATCCTTTATGGGAACTGATGACTTCCGTGATATTAGTACTATGTATGGTATTGATTCTCAACTTCTTGCAAAATGTTTTAAGCCATTTGCCTCTTATATTGAAATTCCCAAAAAGGAGTGGAACAAGTACCATGCTCCTTATGAAGATATTGTTTCCCATGTTCCTGCTAGCATTGAGTTTGTACTGTTGATCCTATCTTGCCTGAACCTTATGTGGAGAAAATCCCTTTTCTTGCTAAGGTAAAGGAACATTCTATCATAGCTAATGTGGTTAGAAAAGTGCAAAGAAAACTATGGAACCCGATGAGAAAATAAACATTGAACCTTTGGTAGTTATTGTGAAAGATCTTGTCACTAAAAATATAGAGGACGAGTGCATTCTCTTCTGTGAAGACGCTTCAAATATTGTCTCTCATCCTAGTAAAGCTAGAAAAGCTAGTACCCCTGTGCTTTCTGTTAGAATTGGTGATCATTGCTATTATGGTTTATATGACATTGGTGCTAGTTCTAGTGCTATTCCTTATGAGATTTATAGGGAAATTATGCATGAAATTGTTCCTTGTGAGCTTGAGGACATTGATGTGGTTATTCACCTGGCTAATAGAGAGACTGTTTATCCAATTGGCATTGTAAGAGATGTGGAGATTCTTTGTGGTAAGATTAAATATCCTACTAATTTTCTAGTGCTTGGTTCTGAAGCTAGGAAAACCTGTCCTATTATCTTTGGTAGACCTTTCTTGAATACTTGTGGGGATATTATAGATTTTAGGAAGGAGAAAGTTTTGACTAAGTTTGATGGATAATCATATGAGTTTAATTTTTTCCAAATTTGCTAAAACTCCTTATGAAAACGAATTGCCTAGTGAGGATTTCAGGGTTGAACCCTTGATGCTTCTCAAAAGAATTATGCTACTACTGAAAAGGAGTTCTTAGCTATAATATTTGCTTGTGATAAGTTTAGGCCCTATATTGTCGATTCAAAGGTTACTATTCATACTGATCATGCTGCTATTAAGTACCTTATGACAAAGAAAGACGCTAAGCCTAGGATTATTAGGTGGGTGTTTCTTTTACTAGAGTTTGATCTGCATATTGTACATAGGAATGGTGCTGAAAATCCTGTTGCTGACAATTTATCTCGTTTGGAAAATATTTCTTTTGAACCTATGCCTGTTAATGATAGTTTTCCAAATGAACAGTTGGCTGCAATAAGGCTGAATCCGCATGAGAGTCCTTGGTATGCTGATTATGCTAACTTTATTGTTTCCAAGTATTTGCCTCTAACCTTTACAGCTCAACAAAGAAGGAAATTCTTTTATGATCTAAGGCATTACTTTTGGGATGACCCACATTTATATAAAGAAGGAGTTGATGGTATTATGCGAAGATGTGTTCCAGAGTATGAACAACAAGAGATATTGAGAAAATGTCATGGCAGTGCCTATGGAGGACATCATGCTAGGGATAACTGCACAAAAAGTTTTAAAATCTGGATTTTATTGGCCTACCCTTTTCAAGGATGCAAGGAAGTTTGTTTTATCATGTGACGAATGTCAAAGGGTTGGTAATATTTCACATGCGAAACATGGGCAAAGATTGGGTACAAGCAAGCAGGGAAGCGTGCGACGACGTCCACATGCGAGATTGGGTACAAGCAAGCGTCGGGGACACAAGAAGTACCCAGGTTCGGAGCCCTCGGGTTGAGGTAAAACTCCTACTCCTGTCGATCTGACTATAGGGATGAACACAAATGGCTATAAGGCTCCTCGATCTATCTCTAATCTGCCTATGATTCTAGGAGAGTCCAACCCTTGCTATGTTGCCCCTGCCACCCCTTATATAGGCCGAGGCGGCGTGGGCAAAGACCTGGCCGACTGGCGGGTCCCACAGGCGGGCCCCAGCCGGCTAGGTCATCTATAGTGTCCGGCATGGAGGGCGTGTACCCACAGTCAAGCCCGTGCCACCACGCCATCTACAGTGGTCGCCGTGCGGGTAGTTATGCACAGTGCCACCTATTGTCCACTGTTACAACTGTCATCGGTAAAGTCGTCGGTATGGGACAAGTGTGTGAGTCTCCTTTTTGTCTTGTCCGCCGTCCTGGGCATACTGCGCACTATGCTCTATGTCACCGTGTACCTTGCCTGTCTTGAGTGGACGGCTAGGGTGGCCTAGCCGGCTGACCTTCCTGGGCTGGATGGCTGGATCCATCCGGCTACTCCTGTTCCCTTGCTTGCCTCATCTGGCTGGTCTTTCTACCGGTTGACTCCTGGTCTATCTTGCTCCGGCCGGCTGACTTAGTTCAGTCGGCTACCAGGCTTTGCTGATGGTTCTTATCTGGCTAGCTAGTTTGCCAGCTTGGTCTTGGTCTAGCCTTCCTTCTGATCTGTCTTTGAGTTTTTGCATCCGTCTAGGCAGCCGTCTTGCAGGTAAGTGCCTTGTATCTTGTCCGGTTAGCCTACCCGGGGGTGATCCCCCCGACACTAGCCCCAGAGCACGCGTAGATTCAGCCCTTAGGAGAATGTGCGCGGGCTCAAAAGCTAGATTTTTGAAAATCTTCTCGGTTGAATTTGGCGATTGAGCTGCCCGGCTGCGTCATCACTGACGTCAGCCATGCGCGATGATGGTCGTGGGAGGACGTGCGTCGTGGGTTCGCGTCGGTTGTCGCCTCGAGAACTGGCGTCGGTGCCTCGCCTCCTGCACTGGGATCTTCTGCGTGCGGTGCGCGGCCACAAAGGATCCGAGGGCCGGTGGAACCGAGGGAGCCGCCACGTGGCAGGCTGGTGGTTTGCCTCCCGGCCCCTTTAAGTAGAGGCCAAGGCGCCGCGCCGCCCCCACTGGTTACTTGCCCCTCTTTGCCCTTGCCTTCGATGCCGCTGCTCTCACCAGCTTCTGCCTCCGCCCTTCCTTTGTGCCGCCGGCGAGCTCGTGCTGTCTGCTCCGCCCGCACCGCTAGTCCTTTTCCTTGCCGGAGCGACGGGAAAACGCTGCTCCTCCGTCGCTCCTCTTCTACCTTCTCCCCCTCGCTCCCCTTCCCCCCTGCGCTCTACCGCCGCTACCATGCCCAAAATCTGAGGCACTTGGTGCGGCTCCTATGTGACAAAGGCGCAAGTGGAGAAGTACTGGCGGTCGCGCCTCCTGCCGACCGCCGGAGTGGTTGGGGTCTGCCTGGCCCCGGCGGATGAGATCTCGGCGGCTCCGCAAGCCAGCGAACGATTCGTTTTCCTCGTGAATCTCACGCGCGGCCTGGCCTTTCCGGCCAACGCCTTTTTCTTGTCCTTCCTCGCCCACTTCGATCTCCGTCTCCATCATCTCGGGCCAAATGCAATCGGCATTTTGGCCCACTTTGTTGCTTTCTATGAGTGCTACCTCAGGATCCAGCCGGATCTCGGGTTGTTCTGCCGGCTCTTCCTGATTCGGCCCCAGCTGCAATACGCCAAGGTTTCGCTGGTGACTTGCGGCGGGTGATTGCTCTAGTGGCTCGATCAGCCGGGGCTTGATTCCGGCTAGCACCAAGCCGTTGGCTCTTTCCACCTGCCCATGGGACTGCGGGTGGGTGACAGATGCGAGGTCCAGTCGGATCCCTTTGTTGTGGTAGAACCGGGTGAAGGACCCCTTGGCGAAGTTCGTGCCATTGTCGGTGATGATGCTATGGGAGTAGCCGAACCGGATGATGATGTCGCGGAAGAAGGTGACGTCCATGGCCCTGTCCAGCTTCCAGATCGGCTTCGCCTCGATCCACTTGGTGAACTTGTCCACCGCCACCAGCAGGTGAGTCATGCCGGCTCGAGCTTGCTTGAAGGGGCCGACCATGTCTAACCCCCAGACCACGAAGGGCCAGGTGATTGGTATTGTCTTGAGCGCGGAAGCCGGCATGTTCCTTAGCCGGCCGAACCGCTGGCACCCATTACACGCGCGAACCAGCTGGTCCGCATCCTTCGAAGCAGTCGGCCAGTAGAATCCGTGGTGCATCGCCTTCGACACTAGGGCTTGCGAAGAGGTGTGGTGACCGCACTCCCCCTGGTGGATATCCTTCAGCAGCCGGTAGCCGGTATCCACGTCGACGCACCGCTGGAAAATGCCTGCGGTGCTGCGCTTGTACAACTCCTTGTTGATGATGGTGTATGGTGCGCGCGGCGCCGGATCTGCCTTGCCTCCACCTCGTCATCCGGAAGCTCGTCGTTGAGTAGGTAGGTCATGAAGGGCTGGGCCCAGGATGGAACTTCCCGGATGGTGAAGACGCTAGCCAGCATGATCTGGAGCTCGTCCGTAGGGCGGCCGGGTGGGATACCTGAGTTAGCTGCACCGAGCCTTTTGCCTTGCTCGATGACGTCTTGACCAAAGAGGAGGTAGCCCCCAGGTCTTTCGAGCCGGAGGGCACAGCAGCGGGGCCCGTCTCTTTCGAGATGGCATCCCCTGGGTCTGCTACCCAGATGATGGACTCGGATTCTAGAGAGGGGGTGATGCTGGGCTTGCGAAGGTGCTCCAAGGACACTCCGGGCAGGATGGCTGCTCTAGTGGACCCGACTCGTGCGAGCGCGTAGGACGCCTCGTTGTTGGCGCGGGGGACGTGGTGGAATTCACATCCCTCGAAGCCAGCACTGAGCAACTGGACGTAGAACCGATACAGGGCCATGTTGGCATCTCGAGCGTCGCACTCGCTGGATACTTGTTGCACCACCAGATCCGAGTCGCCGAAGCGAAGGATCCGGCGGGTGCCGATGTCTTTCGCGAGTCGGAGCCCGTGCGCGAGAGCTTCATACTCGGCGACGTTGTTCGACGTGGTGAAGTGGATCTGCATCACGTACTCCAACCGGTCTCCCTTGGGCAAGGTGAGCACGATGCCGACTCCCGAGCGCCCGCGCATTTGTGAGCCATCAAAGTGCAGCCTCCAATAGTCGGAATCTAGAACCGATGGCAGGTACTGGTTCTCTGCCCAGTCGATGAAGAAGTCCACCACCGCCTGAGACTTGATGGTGATCCGGGGCTCGTACCGGATGCAGTAGGCGGCCAGATCGATGGCCCACTTGGCTACTCGGCCCGTGGCGTCTTTGTTGCCAAAGATTTTGCCCAACGGTGCAGTGGACACCACGGTGATCGGATGCTCCTGGAAGTAGTGCTTGAGCTTCTTGCAGGCCAGGTACACCCCATAGCACATCTTCTGGTAGTGGGGCTAGTTCTTCTTGGAGAGGGAGAGCACCTCGCTGAGGTAGTAGACGGGTCGCTGAACCGGCTGTGCCTTGCCTAGCTCCGGCCGCTCCACCACCAGGACGACGCTGATTACCCAGTTGGTGGCGGCTATGTAGAGCAGCATCGGCTCCTTTGCAGCCAACGTGACGAGAACCGGTGCCATCGACAGCATGCGCTTGAGGTCTTGGAAGGCCGTGTCCTCCTGA
Organism: Avena sativa; assembly: GCA_916181665.1. Lineage (NCBI taxonomy): Eukaryota > Viridiplantae > Streptophyta > Magnoliopsida > Poales > Poaceae > Avena > Avena sativa. The sequence goes on along the minus strand of OV702295.1, from coordinate 310,050,493 downwards.
GCTATCCAAGTGAACTTGTCCGTCTTCTTCATCAGCTGGTACAGGGGTCGAGCCTTCTAGCCTAGCCGGCTGACAAATCGGCTGAGGGAAGCCAAGTAGACGGTGAACTTCTAGACACCAATCAAGCTCTTGGGTGGATGCATCTTTTCCGGATTAGCCTCGATTCATCGGCTCGACACGAGGAAGCCTAGGAGCTCTCCGGCTGGCATGCTAAACACGCACTTCTCCGGGTTCAGCTTCATCTGGTACCGGCGGAGGTACGCGAACGTCTCGCAGAGATCTTCCAGCAGGGTCTGTTTTTCCTTCGTCTTGATGACGACGTCGTCCATGTACGCGTGGACATTTCGGCCAGTCTACGAGTGCAAGAATTTCTGCATGCAACGCTGATAGGTAGCACTTGGATTCTTCATGCCGAATGGCATGGTTACATTGTAGTAAGCCCCATACGGGGTGATGAACGACGTTTTCAATTGATCAGCCGGATTCTGCCGGATCTGATTATATCTGGAATAACAATGAAGAAAGGAAAGCAGATCGCAGCCGGTCGTAGAGTCAATCACTTGATCAATACGGGGCAGAGCGAAGGGGTCTTTCGGGCAGGCCTTGTTCAGGCTCGTGTAGTCGATACACATACGCCAGGTCTTGTTCTTCTTCAACACCAGGACTGGGTTGGCCAGCCAATCCGGGTGGTACACTTCCATAATGAAGCCGACAACAAGTAACCGGGCGATCTTGTCGCCGATGACCTTCCTCTTGTCCTCTGCGAAGCGACAGATAGGTTGCTTGACCGGCTTGGCATCCGGACGCATAGGAAGCGAGTGCTCGGCGAACTCCCTCGGCACACCCGACATGTCTTTGGGAGACCATGTGAAGATGTCCCGATTCTCACGAAGGAAGTCAACGAGTGTGCTTTCCTATTTGTTCTCTAAGCCAGCACCGTTGGTGACACACTTGGAGGGGTCATCCGGGTCGAGCGGGATCTGCTGAGTCTCCTTGGACGGCTGGAATGCCATGTTCCCAGCCGGCTTCATGCCAGCCGGCACTTCTTGCTGCAACATGGCACATTGCGCAGCATCTCGCGCTTCTCCTCGGCGATGAGCAGGGCCTCAGCTATCTTGGCACCTTCCTTCGCGTAGGCCATGGACCTCTATAGCAGCCGGCCATAGTGATCACACCATTCGTCCCCGACAACTTAATTTTGAGGTATGCGTAGTGGGGGACCGCCATGAACTTTGCGAGGGAAGGGCGCCCAAGAAGGACATGGTAGGTGCTGGCAAGGTGGACCACCTCGAACCAGATTGGCTCGCACTGGAAGTTTTGTTCCGAACCAAAAATGGCGTCCAGCCGGATCTTGCCTAGCGTGACACACGGTGGCCCAGGCGCGACGCCGTGGAACACAGTAGTCAAAGGCTGGAGGTCACATTCCCGGATACCTAGCTTCTCCATGGAGGACCGGTAGAGAAGGTTGAGGCTGCTCCACCGTCCACCAGCACGCGCGAGAACCGGCAGGTGCGGGCGTCAGAGATGACGAGGGGGTCCAGCACCATCGTGTAGTCCCCGGGATTCGGGAGCGAATCCGGATGGTCCGCCTGGCTCAAGGTGATGGAGGTCTCAGACCAGTTGAGACGCAGGGGGACTGGGGGGACGACATCGTTAACCTTCCCGCTGTGCTACTTCTAGTCGCCATTGTCAATCAGCTCGGCCTCGAAGATGTGGTAGTTCTCGTGCTGCTGGGGGTAGCCTCTGTTGCCGCGGTTGTTGCCGGCTGCCCTAGCCGGTGGCGGGGGACCGCCGGGAGGAGGTGTGGGGAGAGGAGGTAATCTGGCCTGCTCCTTGATCTGGCGGGTCCAGCTGCACTACCGAGTGGTGTGCGTAGCCAGCTTGGTGCCGCTGTGGTACTTGTAGGGCCCGTCGAACATTTGCTCGAAGGTGAAGGCATTCCTCTACCTCTTGTCGTTGTGGGCCGACGTGCCCTGCACCGTGTTTACTTGCCGCTGGTGGTAGCGCGGGCTCTGCTGCTCGACCGAGCGCTTGCCCTGGTAGTGGCTGTCGTTGCCATGCCACCAGGACGATCCGACATCCCCGCCTTGGCCGTCTGGCTTCTCTCTAGCCGGCTCGGTGGGAACCGGCCGTCCCTCCGCGTTTACTCAGAGGGGCTTCTTCATTGCCGCGTCCTCCATGGCGTACTGGTCGACAACGGTCATCAGCTCCGCCATGTTCTTGGGCTCATCGCACAGCAGCCGGTGGCACAACATCGTCGCGGCACCCTTCGATGACGAAACCAATTGCTTGGTTCTCCACCACCCCTTCGCAGGAGTTGTGCAGCTCGGTCCACCGGGCGAGGCACGAGCGATCCGACTCGCGGTCTCCCTAGACACACAGAGAAAGATCGCGGGGCCTGCCAGGACGCTTGTACGTGCCGTTGAAGTTCCGGATGAAGACTTTCTCGAAGTCTGACCAGGCATTGATGTTGTTGGGAGCGAGGCTGTTGAGCCAAGTCCTGGCCGATCCGGTCAGCATGAGCAGAATGTAGCGAACCGCCACGCGCTTGTTGCCGTGGGCGATTCCGACTGCGGTGATGTAGTTGGTTAGCCAGTCTTCTCGGCTTCATGCTGCTATCGTACTTGGGGGTGTCCCGGGGCAGGGAGAATTTGTTAGGGAAGGGCTCCTTCCAGATGCATGCCCCGAAGCGCACTGGGTCGGTTGCATCCTCCTCCTAAGTGATGCGAGCTTCCATCAAGAGGTCGATGCGGGCGCGCGCATCCGGCTCAACCGGATTGGGAGTTCCCACCCGGCCAGAGAGGTAGGATGGTGGAGGGGGGTTCTGGCCAGCCGAAGGTGGGTGGCTTGTGGCGCCCTGCTGGCCGCGAGGCTGGCTGCTACTAGATTGGCGACGCTTGGAGCGTTGGGGGTGCTGACCCGGAGATGCGGAGCACTCAGTCTGGCGGGTGCCAGCTCGTTAGCCTGCTCGTCAGCCATGCTCGTCAACCTGGTTTCCACGGGGACCAGCTCCTGACTCATGCGCGACGCGAGCGGCCTCAGCCTGCTCATCAGCCATGCGCAGCAGGTGCTGCACTCGCTGGAACTGCACAGCATTTTATCCCCCTCCAGGTGAGGTAGGTCTTCCGCGACGGCTCGTGCCGCCCGTACATTCTTGACCGCGGTGTCGTAGATGGGCGGAGGGAAGTAAGTGCAGGAATCTGGCTCAAGATCATGCTCGAAACGGGTGCCCAGCTCCCCCCACGACGCTACATGGAGCCCAGCCGGCTAGGATCCTCGTTAGCCGAGGTGAAGTCGTGTACGCGATTATACTCGCAGATGTTGCTCTCCATCCGGTACTTGGTGGAGGCCAGGCCCTGGGCCTGCTGGAGCAAACGCTCACGCGCTGCATCGATCTTGGCCATAGCTATCTCCGGGTCATCCCCGGGGTGCACCGGCTCGAGGAGTTCCTAGATAACCTCGTCCACCATGCCCTTCTCATGCACCGGAGTGGATGGGCCACCTTGCTCTCCGCCGCCCTCGAGATGGGGACAACGGCTATTGCCTGAGCCGACCATCATCACCTCCACAGCACCGGCCGCAACAAGCGCGCTGCCGGCTGAGGGCAATGGCTTGGCGAAAGAGAGGATTTCTCGAGGGAAATGCTCTGGCACGGTGGCGACGTAGACGGGCAGGACGCCGAATAGCAGGATGGAGCCACCTGCTGGGAAGCTGGATCCGGCGAAGCAGCGAACGTTGTCGATAACACAGTCGAATTTGCCCAGCATGAGCACGAGGCCGGAAGCCACGCGCTCGCCGGACGAAGTGCAGGGTCCCGTGTGGAATGTCACTCCAGTCGCCGCCATCTCTGCCCCACGATGGGCGCCAACTATCGTCATTATGGAAACGACAGAGCCTAAGGAGGTTAGATAGAGGTGTGGGAGCAAGCAGGGAAGCATGCGACGGCGTCCACAAGTGGGATTGGGTACAAGCAGGCATCAGGGACAACAAGAAGTACCCAGGTTCAGAGCCCTCCGGTTGAGGTAAAACTCCTCGAGCTGTCTCTGGTCTAGATAATGATTCTAGGAGAGTCCAACCCTTGCTATGTTTCCCCTGCCACCCCTTATAGAGGCCGAGGTGGCATGGGCAACGGTCAGCCAACTGGCGGGTCCCACAGGCGGGCCCAGCCTGCTAGGTCATCTACAGTGGCCGGCATGGAGGGCGTGTACCCAAAGTCAAGCCCATGCCGCCACGCCATCTACAGTGGTCGCCGTGCGGGTAGTAATGCACAGTGCGACCTACTGTCCACTGTTACAACCGTCATCGGTAAAGTCGTCGGTATGGGCCGAGTGTCTGAGTCTCCTTTCTATCTTGTCCATCGTCCTAGGTGTACTACGCACTGTGCTCTACGTCACCATTTACCTTGCCTGTCTTGAGTAGCCGGCTGACCTTCCTGGAATGGATGGCCGGATCCATCCGGCTACTTCTCTGCCCTTGCTTGCCTCATCCGGCTGGTCTTTCTACCGGTTGACTCCTGGTCTATCTTGCTCCGGCCGGCTGACCTAGTTCATTCGGCTAGCAGGCTTTGCCGATGGTTCTTATTCGGCTGGCTGGTTTGCCAGCTTGGTCTTGGCCTGGCCCTCCTTCTGATCTGTCTTTGAGTTTCTGCATCCGGCTAGGCAGCCGGGTTGCAGGTTAGTGACTTGTATCTTGTCCGATTAGCCTACCCAAGGGTGACCCCCTTGACATAGATGCAATGAAATGCCTATGAATTATTCTCTTGTTATTGAACCTTTTGATTGTTGGGGATTTGACTTTATGTGTCTTTTTCCTCCTTCAAAAGGGTATACTCATATTCTTGTTGCTGTTGACTATGTTACAAAGTGGGTAGAAGCCATACCTACAAACAACGCCGATGGTAAGACCTCTTTAAAAATGCTTAAAGATGTTATCTTTCCTAGGTTTGGGGTGCCTAGATATCTCATGACTAATGGAGGTTCTCATTTTATTCATGGTGGTTTTAGGAAGACTCTTGCTAAATATGATGATAACCATAGAATTGCTTCAGCTTATCACCCCCAAACCAGTGGGCCAGTAGAACTTTCTAATAGGGAAATTAAATCTATCCTGCAGAAGACTGTTAATAGATCTAGGAAAAATGGGCTAATAATTTGAATGACGCTTTATGGGCTTATAGAACCGACTATAAAAATTCTATGGGAATGTCCCCTTACAAAATGGTTTATGGTAAAGCTTGTTGCTTGCCTCTATAATTAGAACACAAAGCTTATTGGGAAGTGAAAGAACTAAATAGAGATTTTAAACTTGCTGGTGAGAAAAGATTTCTTGACTTGAGTACCTTAGACGAGTGGAGAAGCGAAGCTTATGAAAATGCTAGACTCTTTAAGAAAAAGTAAAAAGGTGGCATGATAGGAGAATTCTCAGAAGGGAATTCCATGTTGGTGAGAAAGTTCTTTTGTATAGGTGTCGTCTCAGATTTTTTGTAGGGAAACTACTCTCAAAATGGGAAGGACCTTTTGTTATTGAGGAAGTGCATCATTCAGGGGCTATCAAAATATCCTCTTTGAAGGATAACACTACACAGGTGGTGAATGGTCAAAGGATCAAACATTATATTTCTAGAGATTCTTATAATGAAGATGTTGATATTATTAAAATGGTAACTCCGGAAGAATTTATTAGAAACCAAACACCAGAATCTGCAGAGTCCGTTTTTGAGTAGGTAAAAGTGGTGAAAACTGAAGGTTCGTGAAAACCTTATATTTTTATTTTTTGATGTTTTTATTACATACGGAAGGTTATGAGAAGAAACAGAGGAGGAAACGGGGGCCGGAGGGGCCACACCTACCCTAGGCGCGGGCCCCAGCTGGCCGCGCCTATAGGGGGTGTGAGCCCCCTGGAGTCCATCTCCGCCTCGTTTTCACACAGTACCTTCCTTATGCATTGAAACTTCATAATATATAACCCCCCGGATCCCCCGAGGTCAGTATATCATGTTCTCATCGTGTTTTCGTTTCGATCTATTTCTGTCAGGAAATCTTCTCAAGTTTAGAGCACCATGGTCTCCGCTAGCGACAAAGGCAAGAAGCCCGTGGAAGAAGAAAGGATCGCTGCTAGGCACGAAGACATGGGGTGGAGCATCGAGGAGAAAGTAAAGGACATGTCGGAAGGCATGAAGGGACAGGCTGCCACATGATTCAGGGCAAGGAAACCTACTTTTGTAGGGGAAATTAACACTGTACGTGCTTTTTCTCGTAATATGCAGGGTATCATGACCTCCATTCCAGACTTGAGATCCTGCCCTGAGGGAATGGAAGCCCTTCGAACCACTAATGAGTTTTGTGATAAGTACTATGCTCTAAGGATGAAGGTGGATATACTTCAAGAGGAGAATAACAGGCTTCATAAGATGCTGGAGGGTTTTCTCACCCTAAACAAGGAAACACCACCACCGAAGGAGTAATTCATCATCAGGTTTGGCATCCCCTTGGCTTGTTCCAAGCTTCGGGGAGTGCCGCGGTATCACATCATTATCTTTTATCTTTTACCTTTTTAGTAGTTTCATATCTTGGGTAGATAAGTTATCTTATAGGTTGGTTTGCATATGGAAGTATCTCTCCTTTAGTTGGTTATCTATGTATCCCTTAGTGTGAGTGCCTTTATGGAATATTAATGAGAAGTTTCATCTTTTACTTTTTGCACTTCTTATTTTAGTAGATCTAAATTGGGAGATTGCATGTATTTTGGGAGCATCAAGTAGATCTAAATTGGTTTTGGAAAACCGAGCTCTAGTCAGTAGCAACACTTATTGAGGTTTGAAAGGAAAAGAGAAAAAGCTTACATGTATTTTGTATCATTTATTTTGTTTCTTGATTGGCTCATAAGCTTAGTATTATTTATTTAAGATCTTTTTGTGTCTTCTAGGAAGATTGCATGTTTGGCTTTATCACTTGTAGGTTTGCTTGTTTCCTTCAACTCTTTTTCTTGCTACCCAGCCTTGCTAGCCAAAAACCTGTTTTGAGAAGGCATACTTATCATGCATCCAACCCCTTTAAACTAAAACCTGTGCCATTTGTGTCCACCATATCTACCTATTAGCATTGTTTCTATTCCAAGTAAATTCTCAGGCTTCATCTATCTTTCGGATTAAAAATTATTTTCTTATGTGAAAACTAGTTAGAAAATCTCCCACGAACTTGATGGCACACCTTATTTTCTTGCCCCTAATAAATTGAACCATTGTGTCATCGAAGTTGTATATTCTTGCACCTATACGTTGGAATTAGAAGAACTGTTTTGTCACGAGGAACGCTTTCAACATTGCACCTGTACGTTGTACACAGTTGATATCATGCTCGTTTGTTTGCGGATGTCGTCGGTGTGAAATAAAAGGGGAGCTTGTAAGTCCATGGAGTTATGTATGTGTGTTAGAGAAACGTATGGGCCGCTAGCCTAAGCCATGCCTAATCAGAGTGGAAACTTGTAGCACAACCATAGTGGGCAATCTGTGAAGCATCCTCAATAAAAACCTGTGCAAATAGCAAATAAAAAGATGGCTAAGATGCTCACTGTCTGCTTGCCTTGTCATTTTGATTATGGGATATCTCCTGTATCATGTGCAAGGGGTACTCCGTTGGCGGTTCTTTATGATACGCATGTACTTACTATGACAAGAACTTACCGGTAACTGAAGTTGAGTAGCATGAGGAGCGGCCCTCGTACTCAAGGGACATGAGATTGCCAACTTATATTTCGTCAAGCATATACTCCATCTTTGTTCACTTTAACCTTAACCACCTCAAGATGCTTATGATAGGGGCAATGAGAGCTCAAAACTAGTAAGTATCATAATATTTTGGAAGCTCTTCATGAACTTGAAATCCCTGCTTCCCTCTATGAAGGGCCCTTTCTCCTATTTCTAAGTTGCGTCAGTAAACCTACTTCCTCTCTATCTCCATCAAGCATTTGAGTTGTTGTGTTTCAAGAATTTATATGATAATTTATTCAATCTTGTTCTTTATGTTCCTTGTTTGCACAAGACTCTTATTTAATGAGTATTACTTTGAAATTTATCATTGTGAAAAAACTTTTATGTTTGAGCAAAGAGTACTCTTGTTGTAAAACTTTTACAAAAGCTTTATTTGAAAACTGTTTGCCAACTGTTCTCTGACCAAGAACAGAGTTTGCCAATTCAATTATGATTTATCTTTATGCATCTCTATTGTGACTCCTATAATTGTTGCAAGCTAAGTCATATAATGGCGAGTTGCTTTCTTCTATGAGTTGTGTAATGGTAAGTGTGATGCTTCTTGTCCATATTCTTTTTATCGACACTTCACTCCATAAACCTATGGACATGTTTACTGAGCTTAGTTTTTGCTTAGGGACAAATGAAGGTCTAAGCTCACTACAAGAAATGTGTTATTCTATGACCTTCTAATAGTGACCGTGAACAAAATCGTCATAGAGTTATGACGATTTTGCATGAGATGGTCGTAAGCAGTTCAAGAGGGCCTATACCCTAGAAAATTACGACGATTTTGCTAAAAATCGTCATAGTTACTTTAGATGAAATCGTCATAATCTGGTGGAAGAAGCCAATGATGTTACTTGTAGCTCACTATGACGATTTTAAATCGTCATATTGTCCAAATTAGGATAACTTGAAATGAGTAGTTGGCCACATCAACAATTGCGCCTATGTGGCGTGTCTATGTGTCAGTTTTTTACATGTCTTATCCATGTGTCAATATTCGCTCATATGTCAATATTTATTAGGATTATATTAGTCAAAAAGAGACATACGAATTATTAGGTATAATTTAGTATAATTATATTAATATATATATTTAATAGAAAACTCAAAATTTATATTACATAAATAGGAGAATTATTAGTCAAAAAAGTATCTGTAGAGGGGTTCGAACCCACGACCAAGCGGTCAGACAAGGTCAAGCGTAACCAATAGGTCAACCAACTACTTCTGTACATTTACAATCGCAACATGGTTTTAATCGCAACGTCTTATACCTTTTTCAAAGTATTTGTGTCGATTCTTTGTGAGTTGCCTGCAACCAATCAGAACATAGAACTACTTTTCTCACGGATGACCCATGTAAAATCAAAATCTGAGCCGTCTAGCTCCAAACTCCCTCCCACCACCCATTTCCCTCCGTCTATTACAATTTCTCCCGCCTAGCCCGCTCCCCAAATTTTCGCTGGAAATGACGGAAAAACCCCACCATCGCATTGCTGCACCACAAAATATCTAGGGGCAATTTCGTGAAACTATACACCTGCCAATAACTCCACGGGAACCGCAGTCTCCTTCGAACCCTAGCCGATTGTCCCACAACCCTAATCTCACACACAGGCAGTCTCTCCTCTCCCCCTGTAGCCGCTGCCCCCACGTCGGTTGTACTCCGCCATCGCGGCCACGCCGGTTGCTCTCCACCATCGCCGCCACCTTCCTCTTCGGATAGTAGCTTCCCCGAAGAATCTCACCAACCGCACCGCACCAGATCTTCTCCCCTCACCGCTGCCGCCACCACCACCCACCTCCTCTCTTTCCTTCCTATCGCGTCAGATCGACCGCGAGGCCTCCCGAGCCAGATCCCCATCGATCGAAAGCCCTCAAGAGCCTCCCTTATCCTTCCAACCCCGCATCGACCGGAGCCCTCCCGAGCCAGATCCCCACCTCTCTTCGTCAGGGGGCTAGCCGCCACAGACGCTCCTCCATCCCCCTATGTGCCGTCGAGAGCCTCATCGTCGAGTACGCGGGGCCTGGAGCTTCCACTTCGAGTACCTCACCTACTTCGAGGACCGCGTCATGGGGGTGGGGTGGGTGGGGGGTTGCTCCGCTACGGCTCCTTCACCGAGCTCGAGGACGCAGATCAGGCTGTCGAGAACCTGTTGCTATGGAGGGAGGAGGCGGCGCAGGTGGAGATGGGGAGGTCGCCAGGGTCGCCAACGCCCACTCCTTCATCATCAAGCTCTATTCGGTGGTTCTTTCAAGGGTCGCAAGAACACATCAAGCTCCGACAAGATCTCATCTAGTGAGTCTGTTTAAGTTGGTTCAATTATCTTTAAACTGAAATGAACACGGCGTAGGTTCAATTAGATTAGAACCAATCAGTTTTGACATAGGTTTGAATTTGTGTATATATTTATCAGGAAGAGTGCATACGTACTCTTTATTCTTTTCAGTTTAATGATCACATGACACTAAGTTTTTGTGGTTATGCTTGTCCGCTTAATAAATAGACCTTGCCAATTGACCGTTTTTCTTAGAACAAGGTTTGGGAAATTCTATATATTTGGTCAACTCTTGTGGTTAATCACACTTCCATTCCTTGCAGTACAGCCGAACTAGAGGAAGAAGAGACATGATTATCCATAGATTTGTTATTGTTGCTGACTAACATCACTTTGGGTTGTTGATGACATCATTTGAGGTACTTCATATATAAAATAAGAAGTGCTTGAATATTCACCGCTAGGATATTTTCTTCAGCTTCACTACTAGGGAAACAATACGTAGAAATGCTTTGCATCATGCGATATAAAATATTAATCTTGTGATTCACTACTAGGGAAACAATACGTAGAAATGCTTTGCATCATGCGACATAAAATATTAATCTTGTGACTATTAGGCCATTATATTCTGCTTCCGTAGAAGGTAAAGGAAAATGGAATTTTCTACTATAATTTTAGTCGTCGAGTACAAGGTAAACTTCTCCTACTATTTATCTATCAGAGGTGCTACTAGTTTTTAGGAGTACTTTCTATGTTCTATATGATGATAATCTTAGCAGACCCCATTCCTTAATCGATAGCAGCTAGATTCATGTTCTTGTGCCGTGGATAAAATCTACACTACATGTTTCTTTCTTGGTTTATTTATTACTGAGTTGCTGGTCTCACTTGTATGTCACTTGTATCCTCCATCGACCTCAAGTCATCATCTTATAGTACTGCTGCTATAGATTAAGTATCCAGTCCCTCTTCTACAGCAATGTTATGACCGTATACTGTATTCCTTAATTTGTAACTATTGTGTAGACTTGCTTCTACGGTTCCTTCTTTAATATATTCTTACTGTGTAACTATAGCATAAATGTATTCTTATTCTTATATTTGTGCACTTCTTATACAAGAAATAGACTTGCTTCTGCAGTTTCTTCTTTCTATTCCTCGGAGATATGCTATACAGCAGCACTTCCTCTAGTAGCAGTAGCAGTACGGTAGGAAATGACCTCTAGCGTGGTAAGGAGAAATGTAATTTGTAGTTAGCAATGATCTGTACCAAATGTTAGATGTTTCACTTGTTTATTTTGTTAAGGTTTTAGAGTAATTTGCAGATCTTTACTAAAGAAATTACCTAGTTATCCCTCATATGCCGTGTTACTGTTTGGGTGCTGCTGCTTTTCATATTTTACCCACATAATAGTTTCAATAGACTTACTTTTTAAATAAAGGCTTTAACTTATCACTTCTATTGTTGCTTAACTAAGTTTAGCATGACTGATATATCGATACATGCTTGTAGCAGGCTACTATAAATTGATAAGACGTGGAGATCGCAGGTACTCCCGAATCTGCGGGGCTGGGGTTCTCTTGTTCGTTGCATCTACCTTGACATCGGATGTATCATGCGCAAGCTCCCTGCTAGTGAGTTACAGACCGTCCATCGCGACATGATTCCAGGTTAGATGGATTGATTACACCCTCCCTGCAGTTTGAGTTTGATGGATTGTTCATTTTGATTTATCCGATGCTAGCTTTGATGGTAAATTTAGTCCTGATTAGATGATAAGTTTAGTGCTGGTTATCTGACCAGGTTTTTTGTGTGTGGAAAATCATCTTGTATCCATGTTCTCTGGTTATCTGGACCAAGATCTCCTGCTAGCTGTGTTTCTCTCCTATATCACTGCATTTTCTAGTGTCTATTAAGTACTGCTGACCTATGTCACTCCTTACAAATCAAATATATGAAAAACTTTCCATGACAACCAGCAACAAACACATGTTATGTTTAACAGTTTATGAATTGGTACCATGGCTAGTTTCTATTCATATGTCTATACAAAAGGATGAGAAAATGATGATTACATCATGCTTGTTTATCTGTTGTCATGTTTGTTTATGTACAGGTTTGAGAGGTTATTACTGATGTTCCCGAAGTTGCCTGGAGCCGGAACAACTATCCCCTTTGTCCTGTAGTTGATAGACAGAAGGATGGTCTGGATTCTCAAATTTGATATCTTTGGTCCCTCTTTTGTGCATTATTAATGTCAATTACTAAAGTATTGCCTGATGTTTATTTGTTTATTTGTAGGATGTTTGAGACAAATACAACAACATTGCAAGAAAGAATGTCCTTCGGAGGAAGTTACACGGTGTCATCTATGCTTAATTGTAATAGTACTATTGTGTGTGAACCTGGTTGTAATAGTACTATTGTGTGTGAACCTGGTTGTATGTCATGGTGTCTTGTAATTCAAATGGAGTCAGATCTATTCAGTTATTTAGATTCTACCTACTGTTTCATTGTATATTTATTAGAAAATTTACCTTATTTAATATGTGTTTGATATATATAATTGGGCAACTAAACCTAAGGAGGCCAAGACCCAAACAGTGTTGCACTATCAAAAGTCTGCATATGTTTTGTAACAAGGCCATGGCCCATAAAATTCTGGATAAAAAGCTTGAAAATATACAATTAATGGACGTGAAAGGGACAAAGCCCACCAATAATTGATCCTCAAAGGCCACGGCCTAGAAGAATAAAATGGTCTTGGCCCATATAAGAAACCAAACTAGACTGGGCCGAATTTGCATTGCGACGGTCCCATTTTGTCATAGTTTTGCCACATCGAATCGGCCACGTAGGATCTGACCTGGCTTAGCTAGATGGTCCATGACGATATTGAATCGTCATAGAAGTTATGACGATCCAATATTGTCATAGACAGTTATGACGATTTTATAAAAAATGTCGTTATAGTTCATTTGCGACGCTCAGCTTTCGACGATCTTATTTTCGTCATAGGATCGTCATAGATGGACTACTGTGACGATTCTGTGACAAAAATGGAGGGTCATAGAAGCCCAGATTCCTTGTAGTGGCTTGGGGGGAGTTGATACGTCCAATTTGCATCACCATTCTATATCATAATTTTCTTGTATTCATTGATATCTTTCTTATTAAGAGGTGATACTTATACCTTTTCATCTGTTTTTGCATGTTGGATGATTCTTGGAGGATGAACTGCCGGAGTCAGGATTCTGATGAAAAAAGGTGTTTTGATGCAATTTCACGAAGATCAGAAAAATACCAGAAAACTACTGAAAATCCTATTTTCCCAGAAGACGAAGAATGCCAGAAGGGGACGCAGAGATGGGCCATAGGGGGCCCACACCCCCTAGGCGCGGACCACCCTAGGACGCGCCTACAGGGGGTGTGGACCACCTGGCCCACATCTGGATCCACCCCCTCACCTATATCTTCTCCTCAAAACCCTAATATAGGGGGAGCGACCACATAATGATTTCGCCGCCTCTGTGGGGTGGAAAACACCGAGAGAGAAAGAGCTCTTCGGCAGATAGATTTCTTCCAGGGAAATTCCTTCCCGGAGATGGGAGATCATCACCATCAACACCATCATCAAGATAGACTTCATCGGGATCATCATCATCATCCATACCATCATCTCCACTAGCACCATCATCACCACTCCATCCCGCTGAAACAATTGTGTTGAATACTTGCATAGTTCTTAGGGGAAACTTTCCTGGTGTTTATTACTATTAATACTTGTGAGTGGAACCATTGGTTTATTGTTTATGTTCAGATTGTTATTCATCACCATATCACTTTCGATATTTATCCATATGATGTCTCGTGAGTAGTTCGTTTAGTTTTTGAGGACATGGGAGAAGTCATGTTCTTAGTAGTGGATTTGTGTTGAGGTATTATTCAATGGTTTAGTATTTAATTTGTGGTGCTATTCTTCTAGTGGTGTCATGTGAATGTCAACTACATGATACTTCACCATTTATGGGCCTAGGGGGAATGCATTGTGTATTTGGATACTAATTGTGGGGTTGCCGGAGTGATAGAAACCTGAACCCCCGTTAGGAAACCATTGCACAAGGGAGTGTAGGATCTCAGAGTTTAAGGCTATGGTTAGGTTTATATCTTAATTGCTTTCTTGTAGTTGCGGATGCTTGCAAGGGGTTTAATCACAAGTATGTATTAGTCCAAGTTACGTCGGTACATTAGCACAGGTTCACCCAGACAACACTTATAAAACCAAGGAAGATTAATCAGCTATACGAAGCGAAAGCACTTAAGAGTATTCCCATGTGTCCTCGAGAATGTTTGGTCCTCATTAGTATTTTCACCAACTTGTCCTTTGCTAAGAAAGGATTGGGCCACTTGCTGCAATTGTTTGCTGTTTTATTTACTTGCATTTTATTTCCTTGCTTTATCATAAAACCCCTAAAAATCCGTTTGCTAAGTATTTACAGAGATTTCCTGCTCCATACCACTAGTCAACACCTTCTGCTCCTCGTTGGGATCGACAGTCCAATTTATCAAAAGTACTACGATACACCCCCTATACTTGTGGGTCATCATCGTGTTCGTAGCTTCTTCCCGAAAGAGAGAGTAACAAGTTACAGTTCTTACACTCTTGAGAGGTTCGTTACTTTTCCCATGAGATATCAACTCCTTGTTGCACAACCGAGCAGGTTACCCATCCACAATTCCATGATGTGGGGCCCAGTAGGTGATCCAAGTCAATCACTGATCTTTCCGTGACCCCGCATGTCTGCACGATCCTTCGGGGCCGGCTCACCTCGTTATGCCCCCTTTCGGGCAGGTTATAACCCTGATGAGTTCCTGAAGACTCTATGAGCTGGTGATGCCCCTGGAAAGTAGCATATATGTATGGCTATACCTCCGAAAGCCACTCATAGATAATCTAAACACCAAAAGTGACGAGGTTTCGACTCGTCAATTCCCATTGTTATGAGCTTGGGTTTTGGAGAATATGGAGGTGCTGGAGATCGCGGAACGGTTAACAGATAAGCAACAAGGGGACACGAGATTTACCCAGGTTCAGGCCCCTGGAGGGAAAACCCTACTCCTGCTTGTCTGCTCTTGATTACGGTGGAACTGAAAAGTACAAGGGTGCGCAGATGCAATCTGGCATGGAGGTGTGTATGCGGTGAGAGTTTCCCACCTTGTCGTGCCCTCCTAGCCTTTATATAGAGATAGGCAGGTCTCGGGCACAGATCGAGTCAGTTACAAGTTAGGGTTTGCCCCTTTGAATATTCTATCTACTCTAGTCTTGCTATCCAAGGATCCGAAGACGCCATGGGCTTGGGCCACCCTAAAATATCCATAGGCCACGTATATTCTTTTGGGACTTCCTTGGGCTGGACCAGGTATACTAATATTGTGTACCCGTAGGGTATAACCATGTCAGTTTCCCCCGAGTGTTCAATCGAATCGTAGATTCGGCTGAGGACTCTTTAATCTGTCGTGTGCGGCTGTTTCTGTTCATAAGAGAAAGAATGATTTTAGTTTGTAGGGATTGTTGATGCGTGTCCCTTACTCTCCTGATGGATCAGGGTCAGTTAACTGTCTTAGGACAAAACAACACAATCTTCTTTAGACTCGTGTCCCTAGACTCGAATCTGGAACGGATGCTGGTGTAATTCGACTCAGGCCGTTGAGGTCTTATAGGAGTCGAATCCCAGTAATTTTCGAGTAATAAACCCAACGCATCCGTCAAGATTTTTCATCGTGTCTGTTGACACGGTATTCTACTGGAAGAGCGCAGTCAGGTGCGTTACTAGGCCATTAAATGATATCTGCAGGTCTTACCTTTGTGTCGTAGACACAACATCCGAAATGTTATCACCGTGGAGGTGTTTCGGGTGGCCAAGGAGGATGATTCTCACATAGCGTTTATTGGGGCAAAGTTACCAGAAAGTGTTTGCATTTTTTATCCGAAGGATCACAGTCGAAGAATTTATGGGGTGCACGACCAGTGCTCCCTATGGGAGTAGCCCCCGAGTGTTTGTTCGAGTTGTAGACTCGAGCAGAGACTTTAGTTCAATTGAATGGGCTTTAGGTCCATTAGACACAAATTTTTCGGATGCTTGATCAGTCCTCCCTATGGGAGTATCCCCCGAGTCCCTAGTGGAGTCGTAGACTCAACGTAGGACTCGAAGTTCAAGAGTTGTTTATTATTCAGGTCCGTAGGATACTAATATTTCTTTCGGGTGCGCGGCCAGCGCTCCTTATAGGAGTATCCCGCGAGTAGTTGTTCGAATCGTAGATTTGAGTGAGTACTTTTAGTTATCACCCGAAGATTTCTAACCGTTGCTAGCGTGGTTTTGATGACGTCAGTGCTGACGATCGGTGACCTCAATCGTCTACGGTGCCAGAGGTGACGTGACTAAACGAACGTGGGTCCCACTTTCTGACTTGGAGTTGACTGGTTGTGCGCGACGTGGCGAGAATTATGGTGTCTCCTCAATTTCCGTGCATAGTGGACGGCGTGTGGGCGAAGGTTCACTGCTGTGTTGCCACGTGGACGGTTGGATCTGGCCCTAGCGTTAGGGCTTCTAGATGAACGGTTCCTGTTCGTCGTCTTCATCCTTATAACCGTGGGGAAAACAGCAGTTTGTTTTCACCCTTTGCCATTTTCTTTCACTGCCTCCATTTCACGAGCTCATTTTCGTGCGCACTAGACGATCTTCGATCTTTCCCTTCTTCGTTCTTGCACGCAAACCACCGTCGTCGACCCGCCGCGATGGTGAAGTTGAAGAAGGATTCCACCGGAGCAGGCACAGGTGCTGCTGCCGGCGGCAAGAAAAGCACCACCTACGCTCGCATCACCGATGGCGGGTGGCGATGCACGGAGACGCGCGAGGGTGACCAGCGCAAGCTGCGTGATGCGGGTTTAATCCCGCAGGATAAGGAGGCCGTCAAAACCCCGGCGATGAGGTAATTCCCCGTCCACCCGTAGGGTTTCGGGTGATGTTTGTCGCCTTCGTTCTTCGCGGCCTTTCTCTCCCAATCCACGATTTTCTTCGTGGAATTTTGTTTTTCTATGGCATCCAACTCCTTCATCTTTCGCCCAATTCTCTTCTCCACATCACCTGCTTCATTACTTTTTGCGAGTGCTGGCTCGGTATCGAGCCGCAATTTGGCCTCTTCCGAAAGCTCTATTCCGTGAAGAGGCAGTCTGACACCGGCGGGGTCTACCCGCTTGGCGACTGTGTCATTTACATCCGATCTATTGTTCTTTAATTCTCTTTCTCTATGTCTGAGTCCGTCCAATACTGGCGGAAGAAGTGGTTTTATATCTGCGACTCCACAATGGACGGGAAAGTCTTTGGCATCGCTCCCTTCGACTCCGCCCAGGAGATCTTGCTGAAGAGATCCTAGAAGAACCATATCCTGGAGGGCGATGTGGCAGAGGTGGAGGAGCTCTACCGTCGGGTGGAGGCGCTCCAGATGGTGCCAGGGAAGGAGGTCAATGGTGTGGATATGTGACACCACCGGGATCAGGGCTAAACAAATCCCATACCTTCGTCTGATATAAGCTTAACCTTGAGCTCGAGGATATCCAGTGAAGATTCGATAACGCATCAGTGACCCTATGACACAAAATTTATTACAGCAAGCTCATAACTGAGCAGAAAACCAAATTATTACAAGCAGAGGTCACTGACCACAAACATCAAACAACAGAAGTAAAATTATGCTATTAAGTATATCAAACTTAATAAATGGCCTAAGAGGCCTGAAGCATAACGATGACATCCCAGCCCATAGATTCCAGGCTGCCGGCCGGGAACCCCAAGCTACTCGTCGATGTCGATGTAGTACCAAACTGATCTTCAGGGAACACTTACTCTCCCAAAAGTATCAACAAAGCAAGGATGAGTACAGGGTGTACTCCCCAAGACTTATGGCTGGTGAAGTTGTTTTGCATAAAGCCATATTTGTTTATAAAACAAGAGAGAGAAGAAGATCGTCTATTCAGATTATTTTAAAAGGGGATAAGAGAATGACATCTCCAAAGTATTGATCATCATCTTTTGATATCCACCAATCATCATCTCCTGAACTAGTATCACCCCCTCGTACCCATGAGGAAGCATCCTTAAGCACACGTTGATCTGCCAAGTTTTACGATTAGGTTATAGTTCTCTATGATCTTGAGTCCGGTCGCCAAGTCGTTCATAACCGTGAACATGGCTTTTAGAAAAGATTATTACCCTGCAGGGGTGTACAACTTTAGCCACACGTACTAACCTTCTCTTAATGCCACTAGATAAGACCTCTTCCTTGGAAGGCCGGCAGAGGGTGGTTAGACACGACCTTTACCTTGCTTTCACCGAGACCATGAGTCACGCAATAAGTATGGTTCCGCCGTAACGGGTCAAATCCCGAAGCCGGTACTTAAAAATGTGAGGCGAGGTTAGTTCACCAGGGGATCCATCGACCCCAAGCAACCCCTGCCAGGCTTACCTACCTGTTATGAATGCACCTTCACCCGGCAAATCTTTCAAAAGGTTTTCTATGCATATGTCGAATGGACCGCCCGAACTATGTGACTCATGGAATCTACTAGGAAAGTTAGTTGCTCGTGAGGTTGTCCATGCCCCGTGTGGTTGTACGCTCGTCTCGGTTCCAAAGGAAAGAACTCGGTTCCTAGTGGTGGCGAGCATGGGACTAGAAAAACCACATCCCACCGTGGCCTCCCAATACAAGCCTTAGCATTTTTAATCTCATATCACTGATCTCATCTCATCACATTCTCATGTCATACTAGATTATCTGCATCTGATACATCATCTGGATGGACCAGAGCTGACAGCTATGCATGGCTAAGCAGACACATATAATAGCTCTAGCAGTGCACACAAGCAAAACCTCGTTATGCTAGGAGAAGTAGATCAGGTAATATAAGCTCAAAGGGAGTATGCAACAAATAGGATACTCGATCTGTCGATAAAAGATCACAGTAGAATTGTATGCATCATGGCAGAAATTGAAATACTTTCGAAATTGTAGGATTATATCATGGTGGGGCTATGCTTGCCTTTGCCCGTTGATAACCAATAAGCAGATCTTCGGGATCCTTGTACTTACTTGGTTATAGTTGGTCAAGTATTGTTCGTCGATCTTCGATCTTCAACGGTGTTGATCTCGGTCTTTGATCTTGATCTTGTATTCTACCGGGAAGAACCAAAACACCGGAAAGAGAGGGAAACAATCAACACATGGCATTGATGTAATGATCAAGCAAGGATGATGATATGACAAGTTAAATTATATTGAAAAGTATCCCTAAGGCATGTTTGATCATTTACCGAGGGGTATAAACCCTAGTTCGGAGAAACTCCGGAAACACATGAGAGGGGTTGATTTTGTTCTCTAATTAAACTTGTCATTTTAGTTGTTGATCAATGCATGATTATAGCTCTAATAGATAACTCTCATTTTTCTAAACTTTTTGATATATTATTTGTATTTTCTCATTTAAAATGAATTAGTTATGATTTTTCCCAATTTTAATCCATTTTAAATCATTTTAGGAAATTATAAAACATTTTTGGATTATTTAAATTATTTCCAGCTTGGGCCCACATGTCATAAGTTTAATCATTTCAGAAAATATTTATGGAAATTATTAAAATCCTGACAGGGGTGGACCACAGGGGTATTTATAATTTCCAGAAAACATTTACAAATCATTTAAATAAAAGAAAAGGGATGCCCTCAGGTGACGATCGAATCCGGCTCTAGGGGCGATGCGGGGCTGTGTGGATGGGAGCGCTGGAAGGAGGAGAGCGAGGGGGGCCTGATAGAGGTGGCGCCGCCCTCAAATGGTCGCCGGAGCAGCATGTGCAACGGCGGCCGACGGCGGAGCTCGCAGCTGGACATGGGGAAGGACATCCAGAGGGCTAGGGAGGAAGAGGAGAGCACTGGCATGCTCACGAGATCACCAGCAACGCGACAGAGGGGTCGGCGAGGCAAGGCGTGCACGGAGGGCGCCATAATCAATGATGGACGTGCGACCGAACTTTGGGAAGATGAGGTCATTGCTGATGATTCGAAGCGTCTCCGGTCGATTCCTTTGGCAGGGATGATCAGCACGGCAAGGTGAAGCCCAACGCAACAACGGCAGGGCTCTGGGAGGCTCCTAGCGATGAGGGTGAACGGCGGCAGTAGGGGCTAGGGTTTCGAGAAGCTCGGCAGAGAGAGGGAGCGAGCGCTAGGGGGAAAGTGAGAGGATAGGATGAGCGAGAAGGCAACGTGGTGGTCTTCTCCTCCTCCAGACAGCAGCAGACAGCGGTGCGCAGGAAGCGTGAATCAACGGTGGAGGCGGCGACAGAGACCTACTCGTCGCCGGGGACGAAGACGACAGGCGACGAAGAGGTATCGGGCCACGCTGGGCCGGTTTGGGCCCTGGGTGGGCCAAGCGGGAGCGCGCTAAGCGGTAGGGAGAGATAGAGAAGGGTTGCGATGAGGCCCAGATTAGCTAGAATTAGTTATTTTTTATTTACATAATCTTTTCATTTTCTGTTTATCTATTTTCTCCTTTGTATTTGAATTTCCAACTGTTTTTTAATCATTCAAAAATACCAGAGGTTTTTATAAAACATATGAAATAAATTGGGGCCCTTTTTATTACATTTGGGCTCCATTCATTTTGTAGTTTTCAAAATACATAAACCATTTGAAGTGATTTTCAAATAGAGAGGAAGATTAGGGTTTAGGGTTTTATCTTTATTTATTCAATGCAAGAAATTTAAAGATGATGCTCATGATATCCACAATTAACCCAAAATATTGATTTACTAAAACTGGGGTGTTACAGGATATAATCCACACCTTCCTCAAACGTCAGGTGCAGCCACTCTAGGCGAGGGCGCATCCGATGTTTCTTTACACTGGCCGCCACGACCCGACGAGGGTCTCAGCCGAGGAGTTATCCCGAGGCGACCTCAACAGAGTTCTTCAGCCGCTGCTGAAGTACAAGTCCGAGGAGGATCTTCTGGGGAAGTCATTGACGTCCCCCTTAAGTGCTACAAAACCAGTTCCGTAGGTGTAGATTTGTGACGTGCGCGCTGCGCCTTCTTCGAGTGCTTTTCCTTACGATTGCTTGTACTGATCTTTGATGTCTTCATTGTGCAGGAGCTTAAGGTGGCTGGCATGGTGCCTCCACTGCCCGAAAAGTTTCCGATTGCGCCGGACAACAAAGTCGTGGACTTCGAGTCCGAGCTTCCGCTGGCGCAGTCGCCTACTCATGAAGCCCCCGAGGCGAGTGAGGGGCAGACCTGTAAGCGGGCATGGAGTTCGAGCGAGTCTTCGGATGCCTCGACTCCGCCAACGCCTAGGGACCCATCTTTCCTTGTGCGTCACAGCGGGGATGATGACGCTTCCTCCTCACCATTCCTGGTCGTGCCTCTGCGGGCTACGGCACCGCAGCCACCATCCAAGAAGAAGAAAAAGGAGAAGGCACCGCAAGTCTTCGATTTGAGCGACATCGACTCATAAGTAGCTTCGGATGCTATTCATTCTTGTATTTGTGCACTTTTCTGTTTTGCTTTTATGAATGTTTTCCTTGTAGACACTCCTCGGAGGGTTCTCTTAGTGAGGGCTCTCAGGAGACCAAAGGGGAGTCGAAGCCGACGGCCCCTCCCTCTCAGACGGTGGCCACCTTTGGGGACGATGCTCCAAACCCCTCTCCGCAGGAGTCTCGACTGATCGTTACTCAGAAGACTGCACCTGGACCTTCAGAGTCCCCGTCTGAGCATGTAAGTTATTTTTTCCTTTGTTCCTGGGGGGAGCCCCTAACTCTTTTTCGGGTCGTTTTTTTCGGCGTTTTGCTCATTTCGGGGTGCATCCCCCGAGCCCTTTTCTTGATTGTTTTGCTTCTACTTCTTTCCATAGCACTTTGTGCACATTGCGAACCTGCTCGTCCAGCAACATCTGGCGCTGGAGGCCAGCATGCAGCAACTTCAAGGTACGTGTCATACATGTTCTTATCTTTTTCGTCTGCTCACTTGGATGTAGCTTCTGTTGCGCATGTGTGTTCTTGATGCTTTTGTAGATGAAAATAATGCCACTCTTCGTCGACTGGACACTCTTCAAAAGAGTCTTGGTCATGCGGAGAAACAGGCTACTAACGCTGTGGAGGCGAAAGAGCGCGTGCAGCAGGAGTTGGTTGCTGCTGCCGAGGCCAAGGAGCGATTGCAGTGGGAGGCTTCGGATCGCGAGGAGCAGCTTGCAACTGTTGCATATGCGCGCGATAAGGAGTTTGCTGAGAAGCTGATGGCTGCTGCCAAGGCCGTTTCTGGTAAGTGCTTTGCCTGCTTTTGGTTTTCTGGCTGCTCGTGTCTTTATGCCTTTATTCAATTCCCGCTTTGTATTCTTTGCTCCAGATGCTTCGGCTATTGCATTCGATCGTAGTGCCCTGGAGCACGGGAGCGCTCTTGAAGATGCCACCGCGGCGATCGAAGACCGTTGCGGTACTGCTGCAGGCTCCCTTGCAAGGCCAAGGAGGTCCTTGGGCGCTTATACAAGGAGATCATTCCCAAGGGCGCTGCCCTTGAGGATGTTGATTCTTTGGCGGATGCGCTGTTAGAGGATGCACCTGCGGCCTACAAGTGCAAGAAGAAGGGCCTCGGCGCCTCGATGGGGTTAGCCATGGCCGTGGTATCCAGAGTGGAGCTGGACCTTCCGCGCATCACCTCCTAGATGCCAACGGCTGCAGATGGCTCAGAGGTAGCTTTCACTCTCTTCGCCTCCTGCTATAAGAGTTATGGGCCGAAGCTCATTGACCTTCTGGCGGAGTATGTGACGAAGCAGCAACAGGAGGTCAAGAGCAGGCAGTCTGACTCTGAGGCCACTTCGGATGCGGTGCCTAGGCTCTGTTGTTGTAGTTTAGGATAGTTGTCTTCTTGTTTTGTTGTAATATTTGTCGAACAGTTTCCTTGTGCCACGCAGTGGCTTTTTGATGTATATAAATGATGCTTTGAGCTTTTTTCAATGAGGCATGCTCTTCATACTTTTACTTGCTTGCCTTTAGGGTCCTTCGGGTGAGGCTCCCGTTGATGCTTCGTCTGCCCCTCAGCCGCGACCATCTTTTGATGATGCGTTGTAGCTTGTTTTCCTTCATGACCGCGTCCGCAGCCTTGAAAAGGAGATACTTTGTGTCCGAGGCCACACGGATGTGTGGAAGTCGAAGGCGGAGCGAGCTACCACTAGGGAGGAGTATCTGATGGGGGAGCTGCGGCAGTTGGCCGAGCAGCTGCAGTGTAAGTTTCTTGAGCTGCTGCTCGTCTTCGGATGTGCCTTGTTTTTGTATCATTTTACTCTGAATTTTCTACAAGTGCCAACCTTGTTCCGAGGGAGGATAAGGAACGCATTGCAGTTCGGATCAACAGCCTGACACAATAGGATATGGAAGTCAGAGGCTTTTTCTGGATGGATTGCGATCGGGCCACTGTCCTTGCAATGGTGCAGGATCGTGTTCATCCGGTCTCACGGGTGCTGAGGCAAGTGAAGACTTCCCTTGCATCCATTATGTATGTCATGTTTCCTCTGGATGAGGCGCCGTCCACTCTATGGGGTTTGTTGTCAAAGTTTCGGGACGTGAATCACGTGCGGGAGTTGGTGCGGCACCAGCTGGTGGCAGGGGTGAAAGCCACCCTTTTGCTTGTTCGGCTGCATCGCCCAGATGTTGATCTTGCAGCGGTGGCGACAGGGCCGCCCCCTCGACCAGATGGTGGCCTATGGGACATGCTCCCACATTACGCGGCTGTTAGGAACTATGCCAAAGAGATTGTAGATATTTTTGAGCATCGGGCGCACGTGATCCTTCAGAATAGGTAGGTCCTGAAAAAAGATAGATGTAAAACTTGTATATATTTTGACTGGGCTTGTTTTTCCCTTTGTTGTAAAGATTATTTGTATTAGAACATGGTTCTTTGTTGTGTGCATGCCCTTTTCGCTAGCCTGACGTGGTCAGCTACTCAGGTTTACATGCGTTATTCTCAGTCGACAAAGTCGTGAGGTGAGGCGGAGCCCCCGAGTGTGTTGTAACAGAAGTAAATGTAAGGAAAAAGATTTTCGGACTGGGGACTTAGCTTTTATTCATATTGTAACGAGGAGGTACATTGTTCGGCTGATTAGCCTTGGCTGAGTAGTCTTATGGAAAGTAAAGAGGGATATCTAGGGGTAGAAGCGTCGTAGTTGTGCGACGTTCCATGGGTTGGAGTATGCGACTCCTGACTTTACGTCCTTGAGGCGATAGGCGCCACCTGGGATGACTTCGGTGACGATGTAGGGTCCTTCCCAGGTTGACTCGAGCTTCTTCGGTCGCTCTTGCTTGAGTCGTAGGACAAGGTCTCCTTCGACGAAGGACCTTGGGCGCAGCCTATGGCTGTGATAGTTGCGGAGGCTCTGCTGGTAGACCGCTGAGCTAGCCACGGCGATGTTGTGTGCCTCATCGAGTGTGTCGACAGCGTCTTCGAGTGTGGCCATTGATTCGGCTTCGCTATAGGCGACGACCCATGGGGCCTTATGGCGAACTTTTGCAGTAGTACGGATTCGGCTCCGTGTGCCATGCAGAAGGGCGTGTAGCCAGTTGAGATGTTTGGCGTTGTGCGCAAGCTCCAGAGGACGGAGGGTAGCTCTTCTGCCTAGGCTCCCACAAGCCGTTCGAGTGGGCTGAGTAGGCGTTTCTTGATGCCGCCGCTGACGATACCGTTGGCCTTTTCGACCTGCCCGTTGGTTTGCAGGTGCGCCACGGAGGCGTATGATATGTTGATGCCAAGGCCTTGAGCAGAAGTCATGGAATTCTTTGGACATGAAGTTTGACCCGTTGTCCGTGATGATGTTGTGCGGCACGCCGAACCTGTAGACTATGGACTCGAAAAACTTGACAGTCGTTTTGTCCTTTTGGTTGGTGACAAGCATGGCTTCGATCCATTTAGTGAACTTGTCTACTGTGACCAGGAGATAGACATGACCTCCTTTCGAAGATTTGGGCAGTTTGCTGATCATGTCGAGGCCCCATTGGGCGAAGGGCCAGGCCAAGGGTATGGGCCTGAGCTTTGATCCTAGTGCGTGTGTCATGTCCGCAAACCTCTGCCAGTTATTGCACCTCTGGAAAATGTCCTTGGCATCGTTCATGGTCGTTGGCCAGTAGAATCCAGCTCATAAAGCTTTGGTGACGAGGGCACGGCTACCTGCATGATGGCCGCAGATGCTTTCGTGGATGTCTTGGAGGATGGTTTTGCCGTCACCGATGGTGACACACCTTTGGAGTACACCCGAAATTCTGCGCTTGTATAGCTCACCATTGATGATGGTGAAGGCCTTGGACCGGCGACATTTGCGCCGGGCGTCTGTTGGGTCGTCATGCAGTTCTCTGTTTATCAGGTACCGAAGGTACGGCTGCGTCCATGTTTCTTGACCTACATCAGGTTGACCAATGCGACCTCCATGTCGAGCTTTTCGGGTCCTTCCTGTCCTTCGGGTAGCGTAGCCCCCGAGTGCTCTGCCTCTTCGGGTGATCCCTTGGGGAATTTCCTTTTGATGGAAGGCACGCAGATTTGTTCGAGGAACACACCTGGTGGCACCCGTGCGCAGGTGGAGCCGATGTTGGCCAGTCTATCGGCTTCCTCGTTGCTTTCCCTTCCAACATGGTGAAGCTCGTAGCCGTCAAAGTCTCCTTCGAGCGAGTTGTAGAGCGCGCGGTATGCGATCATGTTGGAGGCGTGTGCTTCGCACTCGTTCATCGTCTGCTGGACGACGAGGTTCGAGTCACCATAGATGACTAGGAGTGTTGCACCGCAGATCTTGGCCATCCTCATGTCGTGGATGAGGGGCTTGTATTCGGCCTCGTTTTTGGAGGCGCGAAATTTCATCTGGAGGACATATTTCATCTTATCGCCTGGCGGGGACGTCAGTATGATGCTAGCTCCTGGTCTGGCTTCGCGTTTGGAGCCGTCGAAGCGCATTGTCCATGATTGCGTCCTGTCCGGGGTGTCCGGCAGCTGGAGTTCCATCCAGTGGACGAAGAAGTCAGGGAGGACCTGTGATTTTATCGCATGTCACCGCTCATAGACAATGTCTAGAGGGGATAGCTCGATGCCCCACAGGGCTACACGTCATGTAGCTTCGGGGGTTTTCAGGATGTTAGACAGTGGCGCCTCGTTGACGACCATTATCTGATGATCCTGGAAGTAGTTGCTCAGCCGACGAGCCGTCATGAACACGCCATAGGCAAGTTTCTGGTAGTGAGGGTATCTCTATTTTTTTTTGCGTCAATACCTTGCTGAGGTAGTAGATTGGGCGTTGGACCCCATGGGTCTTGCCTTCTTCGGGTCATTCGACCACGAGTACGGTGCTTACCACCTGATGCATGGCTGCTATGTATAGCAGCGGAGGTTCGCGTTCATTTGGTGTGACCAGGACGGGCGAGGTGGAGAGAAGTCACTTCAGATCTTCGAATGTGTCGTCTACTTCATGTGTTCACTCGAATTTGTCTGCTTTGAGTAGCAGTTGGTAGAAGGGAAGGGCCGTCTCACCCATGCGGCTGATGAATCTGCTCAGCGCCGTGATGCGCCCAGCTAGCTACTGGACACCTTTGAGGTTCTTTGGCTTCTCCATGGCCATTATGGCCCTGATTTTCTTTGGGTTCGCCTGGATCCCTCACTGGGAGATGAAGTAGCCAAGTAGTTGGCCAGATGGGACGCCGAAGGCGCACTTTTCTGGGTTCAACTTGTCGCGGAGATCATCGATCAATGTCTTGGCCTTCCTTGTCTTGACGACTATGTCATCGACATAGACCTGTTTGTTGCGGCCGATCTGGCTCTTCAGGCACGCCTGCATGCACCGCTGGTACGTGGCACCTGCGTTCTTCAGCCTGAAGGGCATTGTGTTGTAGCAGAATACTCCGAACGGCGTGATGAACGCCGTTTTCTCCTGATCTTCGACCTTCAGCCAAATCTGATTGTAGCCTGAGTAGGCATCGAGGAAGGAGAGTTTCTCGCATCCTGCAGTCAAATCGATGATCTGGTCGATCCGAGGAAGTGGGAAGTGTTCCTTTGGGTAGTGCTTGTTGAGCGACGTGAAGTACACGTACATCCGCATGATGTCCGTGTCTTTTTTGGGGACCAGAACAGTGTTGGCTAGCCTCTAGCTTTCCTTGATCTCCCAGATGAAGTGGGCATCGAGCAATCAGTTGACTTTGACTCCGATGGCTTCGGATCGTGGCTCAGACAATCGTCGGATGGACTGTTTGACAGGCTTGGCGTCTGGAAACACATTGAGTGCATGCTCGGCAAATTCCCTAGGAACTCTTGGCATGTCCGCAGGACACCAAGCGAAGATTTCCCAGCACTCACTGAGGAATTCGACGAGCGCGCTTTCCTATGCGGGGCTGAGGTCATTGGCGATCAGCGCCGTCTTGGAGGCGTCCGTCGGGTTGAACTGCACCTTTTTCGTGTTGACTGTTGAGTCAAACGACATGTCAGGTGCGTTTTTCCTGGAGACCGGGGGTGCCCCGTTGTCTGTCACCTCTCGAAGCCTCGTGATCTCCTCCTGCATACCAAACGACTAGGAGATTATATTGAAGTCTCTATCGCAGTAGTCGGATCGGGTGAAGCTGCCCTGGACCGTGATGACGCCCCTAGGCCCTGGCATCTTGAGTAGCAGGTACGCATAGTGCGGTACTTCCAGTAACCTTGCGAATGCCACGCGCCCGAGGATGGCGTGGTATTGTGATGCCCAGTCCACCACTTTGAACTCGAGCCGCTCACACCGAAAGTTTTCGAGTTTTCCGAAGATGACGTCGAGTCATATCTTTCCCAGGGGATATATGCACTTCCCTGGGACTATGCCGTGGAACGTTGTGTCGAATTGTTCCAGGCTGCATAGCGGGATCCGCATTGCTGCTAGGGTGCTAGCGAACATCAGGTTGATGCCGCTGCCGCCGTCCATGAAGATGTAGCTTATCTCTAATCCTCTGATCTGCGCCTCAAGCACCAGGGCAGCATGACCTAGGCGAGGGATCTGGCGGGGGTGATCCGAATGACTGAATGTGATGTAGGAATCCGAGCCGCTGAGGTACTCAGGGATGGCAGGTGGAGCGGTCACAGCCAGGATGACCTGGCGGGTGATCTTATTTTGCACCCTATTTGTTGGGCGCCCTTTTTGGATCATCAGGGACCCTTTTGGCGCTGGGTACCCATTTATGCCGTTGTTCTATACGGGTGAGATTGCTTGATTCGAAGGTCCCACGGGTGGTAGTGGAGGAGCTCCGTGGGCTATGTCACCCGGTGCATGTGTGGGCCCGAACCCGGGGTTCAGTATCTGGTGTCGCATCTGGGTGAGACCCTAGATGTGTTTTTGGAACTCGCGACAATCCTTCAACATGTGGATGGCCTTCTTTTTGCCATTCTGCTTGTCGATGTAGAAGTGGATGGTGCAAGGGCCCGACAACTTGTCGTATGCCGAAGGCTCGTCGTCACGGTTGTGATGTTTCCACGTCTGTGCAGGGCATCCTCCGTCGCGGAAATTGCCTCCACGGTATGCTCCGCTGCTGCGGTTGTTATCGTTGCGGCGTTCGGCGTAACCAGCTGCAACCATATTGGTTCCTTCGTGGTCATCATAAACGCGCGATCTTCGTTTGCTACGGCGTTCATGTATGCGGCCGTACTCATCCTCCTCATCCGAATGTGCACGATGGAGGGAATCCTCGCCATCTGCCCACCTGTTGGCGATGTCCATGAGGTGGTCTAGTGCCTTGGGCTTGACGCGTCCAAGTTCCTCCTTGAAGTCAGGGCACTTGACACCGTCCTTGAAGGCGTCGATCATTCTCTCCTTGGAGATGTGCGCCACGGAGTTCTTGATGTTTGACCAGCGCAAGATGTACGAGCGAATGGATACACCCGTTTGTTGGGTGCAGGCCCGTAGCTCCTCGATCGACTCTGGCCTTTTGCTGGTGCCCTTGAAGTTTTGGATGAAACTGTATGCTAGCTCCTCCCAGATTCGAGCTGCGCCTGTCAGCTGCAGCTGAAGGCATTGTAGGGAGGTGTTTTTGTTACCACCGTGCAGCTTGACGGACGACAGGTGGTCGCTGAGCCAGGACTTTGGGTCCTGTGTCCCGTCAAACTTCGGAGTGTCCAAAGGAATCTTTAAATTTCTCGGCATCTACGTTCACCGAATAGATCTGCTGAAGCATCGAGCTCCGCAGAGTTCTCCGTCGTCATCCTCTATGGATTTGGTTGAGCACACGCATTTGGCGCGTGCCTTGTCAACCTTGTGCTAAGCAAGGTCGCTTCAAGCGTCGTAGTCGCGGCTGCAACGTCTCGGACTCTTGCGTCGTCGAGGTAGATCGTGCTCGTATTCATCCTCGTTGGACGAGGGCGTGGGGCTACGATTGAATCTGACCGCGGCTTTCTTCTTCGGCTCCGCGGGAGCTTCATTGTGCAGCGCAGCTCCGACGAGTCCGGCTAGTGCGGACTTATGCATGGCTCGCTTCGGGTCACCTACCGGAGGTGGATGGGATGCGAGGTATGTGGTGGCTGCCATGATCGCAGCTTGTGGCGTCTTTGGTATGACGTTGCCGTTGACGTCCATCTCCATGAAGGACGTGTTGAGGGTTCGGGTGACCTCGCGACATGCAGCGGGGTCCATGTTATCCGTGCGAGAGCGATGATTGTTGGCATTGTTTCCGTGCGAGCTGGAGCCACCAGCGGCGGAGAGCGCAGCTCACCGCGCGCTTGAATCCGAAGCTGCTTGCTTGCGTTTGTCGAGCTCCTCCTGCAGCTTCACCTGCCCGTTGTGCTCTCCGATGAGGAGGAGGTGATATGCCATCAGCAGGTCTCGTGAAGAATTTACGAGTAGGATCTTGTTGCCCGCCACGGCTTCACGTGCTTGGCGCCAACCGTCCTTGTTGAGGTTGATCCGATTGTAGGCGGCTGTGTCGCCCTCGTTGGGCAGGAGGGATGGTTTCCTCCTGTTTTCTCCGTTTTCACCCTCTGGGTTGGGTGGTGGTACGTGGGAAACCAAACCTGGTGGTTGTTGTTCCACGTTGCTTTGGATGACCACGGCGCATCGGTAGCGACCGCGGATTGGATCGCTGCTGCCGCAGCTTTCGGATCCGGAACCGTAAGTTCCCTCATCTGACGGGGGCCGCACAGATCCGAGTTGCAGCTGCTGCTATCGTATGACTCGTCTATCAATGTTGGCGTTCGTAGCATGCTGGGATGCGGGGCCAACGAGGCGGGCCTGATTGATGGTATTGGCACCCGCTCTAGGAGGCGGAGAGTGCTAGTTTGTCCCACCTAGAAGAAGAAGCTCCCAAACAGAATCTCGAGCCCGTCGCCTACGGGCTCGAAATCCTTCATGGTGGCTGGCGACTGGGTGGTGAAGTCGAAAGCGCCAAAGAGTATATGGCTCTCCATCGCCGAGGAGTTGTAGATCGCTTTGGCCGGGACCGTCATGATCGCACAATCAGCGCCTCCGATTACCACAGACGGCGCCAATTGATGAGGTTTCGACTCGTCAATGCCCATTGTTATGAGCTTGGGTTTTGCAAAAGATGGAGGTGCTAGAGATCGCGGAACGATTAAGAGACAAGCAACTAGGGGACACGGGATTTACCCAGGTTCAAGCCCCCGGAGGGAAAACCCTACTCCCGCTTGTCTGATCTTGATTATGGCGAAACCGAAAAGTATAGGGGTGCGCAGATGCAATCTGGCGTGGAGGTGTGTATGCGGTGAGAGTTGCCCTCCTCATCGTGTCCTCCTAGCCTTTATATAGAGATAGGCAGATCTCAGGCATAGATCGAGTCGGTTACAAGTTAGGGTTTGCCCCTTTGAATATTCTATCTACTCTAGTCTTTCTCCTCCAAGGATCCGAAGACACCATGGGCTTGGGCCACCCGAAAATCTCCACAGGCCGCGTATATTGTTGTGGGCCTTCCTTGGGCTGGACCAGGTATACTAATATTGTGTACCCGTAGGGTATAACCATGTCAAAAAGCATGGGGCTTAAGGGTGCCCACCCATATGTTGGATCCGCACAAGGAATCACAACATCACGTTAAGGTCGTCTTGCCTACATACGAAAAGAAAA
Organism: Avena sativa; assembly: GCA_916181665.1. Lineage (NCBI taxonomy): Eukaryota > Viridiplantae > Streptophyta > Magnoliopsida > Poales > Poaceae > Avena > Avena sativa. The sequence continues at coordinate 310,019,298 of OV702295.1, read as the reverse complement.
AATACAGCTGACTTTTCTGTCCCATTCCAAATCTCATGGTTAACGCGTAATATACGGTGCAAGAATCACTGGTGAAATTGGTTGTTAAGTACTAGATAATATGTTCCTTTACCATCGGAACATTCATAGTAGGTTATTACCACATGGTAGATATAATTAGTTTATTATGAAAATAATGTTTTCTGACCCTTTTGAAATGCAGGCGATGACAATACTGGATTTTCAAAATACTTTATAGAAAATAATCAAAGGACACGAGAAAGTGTGAACTTGCCTTTTGTGATCGCAAGATTATGCATTGATGGTCTTCAAGACAATCAAAGATCCAATATCTAAAAACAACATCATTGGTCTCGTAAGGAGTAATGTTTAAAGAAGCAATATGTAGTTATGCATAAATAATGCTATGCATTTTGTAAAACTTCTAAAGTGAATCCCAAATTCTTAGAGTGAAGTGAGTTTTGGGTGATTCTTTTAAGAGTTGGTTTATCTTCAAGTTTTACTTTACAAGTAATGGAATTTATAAGGATCTTAAGTGTTAACAATCCAAATATACAAGTAAAGGCTAAAGTAATGTGATTGTGATAAATTGTTATCTGGTGACTATTTTAAATGTTCTTGGGTTGAGTTTTTAAGAGTTGAAGGAACTACTATAGATTTGTTGTTTGAAGTGACAAAAAGAATAACCTTCAAAGAAAAGATTTCCTTTCTAAGGTTTAAACAATCTTTATTATTAATAGAATGTGATTGTCACATCCCAAGATTTTCCAAATCTTGTAATGTGAAAAATAAATGAATAAAATAAAACTTTGTTGATTTTCAGGGTGAGAAGAAACTTTTGTTTCCAATTGGGAACTTTCAAAACCTATTTGGATCAAATAAAATCCTAAAGGGATTTAAAAGGTCAAATAAACAATAAAGTTAAAAATATTTGGAATTATTTTTTTGGATCTTTTTAAATAAAAGATTTGGTTTCTAAAAGAAAAGATAGATTTATAAATAAGGATTATTTTATAAGCCAAATTAAAACTTGGCCAAGCCTTTGAATTAAAATATTTCTATTTGATAAAAATAGTAAAGGGCTTTTTAAAATAAATTAATAAGGATTTAATATCCAAGTTTTATAAATAAAATTTTATTATTTTAATTAACCATCAAAACTTATTTATTTATTTTCAAATAAGTTTTCCAAGTATTTTATATTTCCAAATAAAACCTACTGATTTGGTTTTTGAAAATATTTAGTCTCAAATGGAGCTTTCTATTTAAAATAAAACCCATTTGACTTATTAACTAATGTCCATTTTATTTAATTATAAATGGACTCTAAAATAAAAATATTATTTTGGGAATTGGTTTATGTTGTTAAACAGAACCAAATTCAATTGCATTGTTTGGTTAATGTTTGAAATGTGATTTGAATGTATGATTGTTGTTTGAAATTTCAAAACAGAAATTGATTTGGAAAAAGAAAAAGATTCAGACAGAAAAAAAATATGGAAACGAACCTGACCCAACCGGCCCAACCGGCCCAACAGCGAGCCCACTCCCACTCTCTCTCGCAAAACGTTTTCTTACTCTGCAACCCACCCACTCTGCGACTGACTGGTGGCCCCTCCTTCCCTCTCTCTTCCTCGCTGACGCCCGGACCCCACACAGCCAGCTCGTTCTCTTCTTCCTCGCGCAGATGACGCCGGCCGTTTCCTGCCATTGATGCCGCGCTTAAATTCGCCTTAACGCCTTCACCATTACTCGCCGCGACCACGCACGTTAAAGCGCCCACTCCTCCTCTCCATTTCCCCTCACGAGCCTCCCTCTCCGTCCCCAGGCTGCCCTGAATCGAGCTCGCCCTCTCACTGCTCCGACCATCGTCCCTCCTCAATTCCGGCCGAGCCTCGCCACTCCTTGACTCCCCGACCAAGCACACGCGTTCCCCACTCCCAGGCGCACCTGTCCGTGCCCTCAGTTCAACCGCGGGCGCCCCAGAGCGTCGACTTCGACAAACCTCCGAGCGCCGCCGCGTCTGCAACTTCTCCGGCGAAGTCCCCTGGTAAACATAGACCGCCCCACGCCGTCTTGTTCACGCTCCCACACTCGCCTCACTCTCCTGCACCTAACCATGACCTCTGTTTGACTTCTCGTGATCGACAGCGTCGCCTCCGACCACGACCAGAGCCGCCTGACGCCGTCCTTGACTCCGGTGAGGAATTCCGACGGACCCTGAGCGCCCCTTGCCAAGCCGACCATACCTTGAGCGTCACCACGTCCCTGCGATCTCGGTAAGCATGTTCCCATCCTCCCTTGCTTCCTGTAGCCGCCGTAGCGCCACCGCCTGACCGTGTGCTGCCACTAGCCACCGCCGGCGCCGCTCGCGTTTGGTCAAGCAAACCAGCACCGTTAGATTTCCATCTGGCGGCCACGATAGATTCATTTAACGAAAGGGTACGGACTAGTCTGAGCCACGCGATCTGTTTAGATCCAATGGCTGCAGTTGCGCGATCTGTGCGAACCGGTACCGGCCAGTCATATCACGCCCCGTGTCACTGGATGATTTAAAACAGAATTTGAAAACAGATTTGATTTGAAAATTGAAACCCTTATAACTTTTGATCCACACGTCCAAATTTTACAAACTTTATACCGTTGGAATCAGTGGAACAAGCCCTAGCCAACCATGCAATTTGTTTAGTAAATAGTATCTGTTAGATTGTTTGTTTTTGCAGAAACATTTGTATGCTTGTTTAGATTAGAAAAATTATTCAAAAATGTTTTTGAGGTTGAAACCTTTGCAAATTGGTTTGTTGTGAACTTACTGACCCTAGGAACCAACCCATGGTTTTAAAAATTAATTTGGTGAAGTTTAGGATGGATTAATTGATTTAGCCCATTCCTAGCCAAATAAAAATAATGGTTTTGCTATGGAAATGACTTTGGAGTAAAAACTTTGAGAAAATGATTTGGAGCAAACCTACTGACCCTAAACACCAAGTTTTGAGAAACAACAACTTATTTTGTGAACAACATAAAGTTGTTGGTTTGATAAAAACATTTTCCACCACATAAAATAATGAATGGATTTAAAATGGTTTATGAATAAAACCCTTTTTCAAATGACATTGCCACTTTGGAAAATGACCAACTTGAACCTTACAAAGTTTAGAGCCTAGTGGAAACCACCCTTGCAAATAAAACTATCCCTTGCATGCTTGCATGCATAACTTAGATTCCATTGTTTTATGTGTGTGAATTGTTTGATTGATTATTGGTTTGGAATGTTTGTTGATATTGTGTTTGCTTGATTGATTGTAGTGAAGTTAGTAAAGTGTGAGACTAGCAAGATCAAGGAGTGAACCAACATTCCCTACCAAAAGAAAGGCAAGTGACACTATCATCTAAAGTCCTACTATTTTCATTATACTTAGTGGATTTTGAAACATGCATGGAAAGAATTTCTATACTTATGCTATGCTAAATCCTAATAGGATACCCTACACATTCCTTAGTGAAAACAATGTAGTTGTTACATGCTTAGCCATGCTATATTTTTAAAAGAGATTCATGTTGAGATTTTATGAAGTTGAGAAAAGTACTTGTGTTTTTATATAATAAAACAAGGACTCAATGAACCACCTGGGTGGACAAGGACTTTGAGTTTTGGAGAAGGTGGCAACAAAAGGAACCATGTCTATGGCAATCTCTTTGTGTTGTGCTCCAAAAGAAAACCACCCAGGAAACTTAGAAATGGCTCTGGCTTTCGTGTGCAACCACATGCTATTTATGGCTCTGGCTTAGTCAACTACATTGGGAAGACCCATGCATTGTCTTCAAGTTACTGGACATGGGGACCTGGAATCCTACATGGGTACTGAAGACAAGCTAGCAATGGTGTATGGGAGGACCCTCTGGAAAGACTTCGTCACATTCTCAATCTGCCAGTACTCCATCTTGGTGAGCACTAATCCAGTGGCCACTGGTGGCAACAAGATGGGAGTGTGACATGTGGGTAAAGTGTACTACTTCTGCAGAAGATAATAAAATCTAAGTACTTAGCCGTGTCCCCGGTTATGGACAATACTGAGCAACTAAAGGTTGAAGCTATGGGAAATCTCGACATTCCAATTTCTAAAAGAAAACTTTCTAAGTGATAACAAAAGACTTGATGCACTTGGGGGTACCAAGGAGCTCAAGAGATTTTGATAAAACTTGATGCACTTGGGGGTACCAAGGAGCTCAAGAGATTTTTTTGACAAGGACTTGAATACTTGGGGATACCAAGGAGTTCAAGGGTTTTTGTTAAAGAGGTTTGATAAAAGATCAAAACCATTTTGAAAAGATAGGATAAATTATTGCTTTTTGCAAAGAAGCCTAAAACCCTACCTAGCCAAATATGCATGTAATGATAGGATCCACTCATATTATACTTAGTAGTGAAACTTGCCAATACAATTCAAATGTATTGACCCTTGTGGCTGTAACTTGTAATGTTGCAGGTTTGATTGATTTTAGTGAAGATTGATTGACTAGGATTACAAAGTCTACAACCAACATCTGCCTGTGGCACTATGAAGATGAAGGACCCCATGCTTATAGTTATTCCGCTGCAATGTATTGTAATAGCCAAGTGAGCTATGTAAGATGTAATAAAAATTATGTTATTCCTGGTTATAAAGTTATATTATGACCTTTGTTTCATGATATTACATCTTAACTGTGGATGCTAGCTATTGATCCAGGGACTAGCATTGTAAACATAGGGGACTCTACCTTATTCAAAGGTTGGGACCCTTACAGATGGTATCAGAGCATTGTGTTGGCTGTAGGATTTGTAAACCTAGGATTGGACAAAAACCCTTAGAAAATAGGAGTTGTTCTTGTTCCAAAACTTATTTACAAACAATCTTGTAATACTCTTTCCTCAACCATTTTGGTTTCAACTCTACATCTCTTCTATTTCAACTTGATGGAAAAACCTACCCCATGGCCAAAGACTACACCATGTGCAAAGGACTTCTTCAACATCTTCAACTCTAATGACTTCAACATCTTCAACTCTAATGACTTCAACATCTTCAACTATAATGACTTCAACATCTTCAGCATGTTCACCAAGGACCTCCAACTTGGATACCACTAAGAACTACAAGTGAGACAAGGGAATCTTGCTCAAGATGTGGAGACTGAGTAAATGCAAAACTAGAAGGAGTTCACATCACTTGAAGTTTTGTGACCAAGAGTTTTCCTCAAGGAAACCATGATCTCATGCAAAAAGAATCAACCAAAGATGGAAAGATCACAAGTGAACCATATAGATGGACCACCATATTCTAGTTAAGTCAAACCCACCAACTTATGTGGTGTAACAAAAATATTTTGTTGCCTAAGTATGTGCTTGAACTTGTTGTTTGAGTGAAAAGTTGTTTGTGATTGAATGCACCTTGTTTGTGTGAATTGTGATGAGTGTGATTAGAAATAATTCCTTAGAAATATCTTTCCTATTCTAATCTTCATTCAACCCAAACAGATGACTACTCCAAGAGACTCGAGCATCAAGGTTGATGACACTAACACCAACCAAGAGGACAGCATGAAAGAGCTCATAGCAACCCAGAATCAGTTGAACCAAGTGACAGCTCAATTCATAGCCAACACTAGTGGAGAAGATCCAACCCTGCAAGGATTTTTGGAAACTCAAGGGCAATTGATGCTTAAGGTGACTGATCAAATGATCAATAGGGAAGAAAGCTATTCCAAAAGAGTTAGTGACAACAAAGATGACAGAAATATTATTCTAGATGGAGCCCTAGCTTGCATTATTTGTGGAGAGAAGGATCATACTTCCAAGGAGCATGGAGATCAATGCCCCAACTGTGAAGAGAATCATCCTGTTGGACAATGTCCCACCTCTCAAGCTACTTGTTATCTTTGTGAAGGAAACAATCATGTCCCTATCCAATGCCCCATCTATTCCATTGTTGAACAAAGGAAACAAGGTGGAGTGTAACAAATGATTACAAACCATCAAGAAGGATCCAAGTCTACCAAGAAGGTTGATGACAAAGGAAAAGGTCCACTTATACCTCCAAGCAAAACAACCCAATTCAAGGGATCAAATAAGAGGAATGTGAATTTTCTAAAGATCAATAAAAGGTCCAAGAAACGTGTAGACATTCCTAAATACCAGATAACATATGAACAACATGAACTGGATGCACTCCTAGCTTTGGAGAAACCCAAAAAGCAAAAGAAGGACAAAAGCCATGTGTAATGTCATATATGTAAGGAAATGGGACACTATTCCAGTGAATGCCCAGAGAACCAGAAGAATAAGGAGATTAGCCAAGTGGTGTGCAACAACTGCAAAGAGCTAGGCCATTATGTAGCAACTTGTCCACAAGAGCCACGTAAAGAACTCAAAGACATCAACTGTTTCAATTGCAAGAACCCAGGACATTATGCAAGCAATTGTCCAGAAAAGATGAAGAACAAGTTGAACAAGCCTATGGAGAAACTCAACCTTGGCCCATGAGTCAAGTGTGGAAACCAAGGAAATAATGCGAATGTTTGCCTAGAGAAGTTTCCCCAGGATCCCAAGAAGGCCAATATGTAATTTAGTTGGAAAAATTTTAAGGGTGGTAGTACCCTAGATGCTTTGAGCCTAATTGTAACCCTAGCCTCCCCAAATCTCGGGACGAGATTTATTTTAAGGGTGGTAGCCTGTCACATCCCAAGATTTTCCAAATCTTGTAATGTGAAAAATAAATGAATAAAGTAAAACTTTGTTCATTTTCAGGGTGAGAAGAAACTTTTGTTTCCAATTGGGAACTTTCAAAACCAATTTGGATCAAATAAAATCCTAAAGGGATTTAAAAAGTCAAATAAACAATAAAGTTAAAAATATTTGGAATTGTTTTTTTGGATCTTTTTAAATAAAAGATTTGGTTTCTAAAAGAAAAGATAGATTTATAAATAAGGATTATTTTATAAGCCAAATTAAAACTTGGCCAAGCCTTTGAATTAAAATATTTCTATTTGATAAAAATAGTGAAGGGCTTTTTAAAATAAATTAATAAGGATTTAATATCCAAGTTTTATAAATAAAGATTTTATTATTTTAATTAACCATCAAAACTTATTTATTTATTTTCAAATAAGTTTTCCAAGTATTTTATATTTCCAAATAAAACCTACTGATTTGGTTTTTGAAAATATTTAGTCTCAAATGGAGCTTTCTATTTAAAATAAAACCCATTTGACTTATTAACTAATGTCCATTTTATTTAATTATAAATGGACTCTAAAATAAAAATATTATTTTGGGAATTGGTTTATGTTGTTAAACAGAACCAAATTCAATTGCATTGTTTGGTGAATGTTTGAAATGTGATTTGAATGTATGATGGTTGTTTGAAATTTCAAAACAGAAATTGATTTGGAAAAAGAAATTCAGACAGAAAAAAAATATGGAAACGAACCTGACCCAACCGGCCAGCCCAACAGGCCCAACAGCGAGCCCACTCCCACTCTCTCTCGCGAAACGTTTTCTTACTCCGCAACCCACCCACTCTGCGACTGACTGGTGGCCCCTCCTTCCCTCTCTCTTCCTCACTGACGCCCGGACCTCACACAGCCAGCTCGTTCTCTTCTTCCTCGCGCAGACGACGCCGGCCGTTTCCTGCCGTTGATGCCGCGCATAAATTCGCCTTAACGCCTTCACCATTACTCGCCGCGACCACCCGCGTTAAAGAGCCCACTCCTTCTCTCCATTTCCCCTCACGCGCCTCCCTCTCTCTGCCCCCAGGCTGCCCTGAATCGAGCTCGCCCTCTCACTGCTCCGACCATCGTCCCTCCTCAATTCCGGCCGAGCCTCACCACTCCTTGACTCCCCAACCAATCACATGTGTTCCCCACTCCCAGGCGCACATGTCCGTGCCCTCAGTTCAACCGTGGGCGCCCCAGAGCGTCGACTTCGACAAACCTCCGAGCGCCGCCGCGTCTGCAACTTCTCCGGCGAAGTCCCCTGGTAAACACAGACCGCCCCACGCCGTCTCGTTCACGCTCCCACACTCGCCTCACTCTCCTGCACCTAACCATGCCCTCTGTTTGACTTCTCATGATCGACAGTGTCGCCTCTGACCACGACCAGAGCCGCCTGACGCCGTCCTTGACTCCGGTGAGGAATTCCGACGGACCCTAAGCGCCCCTTGCCAAGCCGACCATACCTTGAGCGTCACCACGTCCCTGCGATCTCGGTAAGCATGTTCCCATCCTCCCTTGCTTCCTGTAGCCGCTGTAGCGCCACCGCCTGACCGTGCGCCGCCGCTAGCCACCGCCGGCGCCGCTCGCGTTTGGTCAAGCAAACCAGCACCGTTAGATTTCCATCTGGCGGCCACGATAGATTCATTTAACGAAAGGGTACGTACTAGTCTGAGCCACGCGATCTGTTTAGATCCAACGGCTACAGTTGCGCGATCCGTGCGAACCGGTACCGGCCAGTCATATCACGCCGCGTGTCACTGGATGATTTAAAACAGATTTGATTTGCAAATTGAAACCCTTATAATTTTTGACCCACACGTCCAAATTTTACAAACTTTATACCGTTGGAATCAGTGGAACAAGCCCTAGCCAACCATGCAATTTATTTAGTAAATAGTATCTGTTAGATTGTTTGTTTTTGCAGAAACATTTGTATGCTTGTTTAGATTAGAAAAATTATTCAAAAATGTTTTTGAGGTTGAAACCTTTGCAAATTGGTTTGTTGTGAACTTACTGACCCTAGGAACCAACCCATGGTTTTAAAAATGAATTTGGTGAAGTTTAGGATGGATTAATTGATTTAGCCCATTCCTAGCCAAATAAAAATAATGGTTTTGCTATGGAAATGACTTTGGAGTAAAAAATTTGAGAAAATGATTTGGAGCAAACCTACTGACCCTAAACACCAAGTTTTGAGAAACAACAACTTATTTGGTGAACAACATAAAGTTGTTGCTTTGATAAAAACATTTTCCACCACATAAAATAATGAATGGATTTAAAAATGGTTTATGAATAAAACCCTTTTTCAAATGACATTGCCACTTTGGAAAATGACCAACTTGAACCTTACAAAGTTTAGAGCCTAGTGGAAACCACCCTTGCACTATCCCTTGCATGCTTGCATGCATAACTTAGATTCCATTCTTTTATGTGTGTGAATTGTTTGATTGATTATTGGTTTGGAATGTTTGTTGATATTGTGTTTGCTTGATTAATTGTAGTGAAGTTAGTAAAGTTTGAGACTAACAAGATCAAGGAGTGAACCAACATTCCCTACCAAAAGAAAGGCAAGTGACACTATCGTCTAAAGTCCTACTATTTTCATTATACTTAGTGGATTTTGAAACATGCATGGAAAGAATTTCTATACTTATGCTATGCTAAATCCTAATAGGATACCCTACACATTCCTTAGTGAAAACAATGTATTTGTTACATGCTTAGCCATGCTATATTTTTAAAAGAGATTCATGTTGAGATTTTATGAAGTTGAGAAAAGGACTTGTGTTTTTATATAATAAAACAAGGACTCAATGAACCACCTGGGTGGACAAGGACTTTGAGTTTTGGAGAAGGTGGCAACAAAAGGAACCATGTCTATGGCAATCTCTTTGTGTTGTTCTCCAAAAGAAAACCATCCAGGAAACTTAGAGATTGAACATGTTTCTCCAATTGTGGCTTTCGTGTGTAACCACATGCTATTTATGGCTCTGACTTAGTCAAATACATTGGGAAGACCCATGCATTGTCTTCAATTTACTGTACATGGGGACCTGGAATCCTACATGGGTACTGAAGACAAGCTAGCAATGGTGTATGGGAGGACCCTCTGGAAAGACTTCGTCACATTCTCAATCTGCCAGTACTCCATCTTGGTGAGCACTAATCAAGTGGCCATTGGTGGCAACAAGATGGGAGTGTGACATGTGGGTAAAGTGTACTACTTCTGCAGAAGATAATAAAATCTAAGTACTTAGCCGTGTCCCCGGTTATGGACAATACCGAGCAACTAAAGTTTGAAGCTATGGGAAATCTCGACATTCCAATTTCTAAAAGAAAACTTTCTAAGTGATAACAAAAGACTTGATGCACTTGGGGTTACCAAGGAGCTCAAGAGATTTTGATAAAACTTGATGCACTTGGGGGTACCAAGGAGCTCAAGAATTTTTTTTGACAAGGACTTGAATACTTGGGGATACCAAGGAGTTCAAGGGTTTTTGTTAAAGAGGTTTGATAAAAGATCAAAACAATTTTGAAAAGATATGATAAATTATTGCTTTCTGCAAAGAAGCTTAAACCCTACCTAGCCAAATATGCATGTAATGATAGGATCCACTCATATTATACTTAGTAGTGAAACTTGCCAATACAATTCAAATGTATTGACCCTTGTGGCTATAACTTGTAATGTTGCAGGTTTGATTGATTTTAGTGAAGATTGATTGACTAGGATTACAAAGTCTACAACCAACATGTGCCTGTGGCACTATGAAGATGAAGGACCCCATGCTTATAGTTATTCCGCTGCAATGTATTGTAATAGCCAAGTGAGCTATGTAAGATGTAATAAAAATTATGTTATTCCTGGTTATAAAGTTATATTATGACCTTTGTTTCATGATATTACATCTTAACTGTGGATGCTAGCTATTGATCCAGGGACTAGCATTGTAAACACAGGGGACTGTACCTTATTCAAAGGTTGGGACCCTTACAGTGATCAATGTCTCTTTGGGTTTTGATTAATTAGTTTGGATTTGAGATGCTTTATGTCTTAATTGAAATAGACCAAAGTTAACTATAAAAACATAAGTAGCTTATTAGACAAGATATTTATAAGTTTTGAGACTAAAGTTAACTTTAAAAGGTGAAATAAACTTAAGGTGTAATATGTTTTAATTATTCTCAAGTTTTCCTTTTATGATAAGTATGACTGAGGTGTGGAATTATTCACTTTATATCTAAGTGAAGTGTTAGATTTGAATTGGTTTTGCCATTATGAAAATAATATGTAACTATTCAATGTAGGTATAAGTTGGATGATCTTCTTAAGGTGTTAGATTTAAAGTAGTATTACAAGGTTAATAATTTACCCTTAAGTCTTATTATGAGTTTTTAACTATGGATTTAGACTTAGTAATTTAAGCTTGAAGGGTTTAGTGTTTATAAGTAAATGTGATTATTTCTTACTTAAATAATTTGAATGAATCAATAAAATAGTTATCTTATTATAATAGGTAATAGATAAAGATTTATTACTTTTAAAACTTTGAAAAAACTTTTTAATGTTCATTTAATAATTTTCTAGTATAATATATTTATTTAAGATATTTTAAAAATGACATTTTTTTTAAGAATTAGTCTTATATTTATAAAATTCTATAAAGGATTAAAGATCTTTGAATACTCACTTCAAATTTTATTTACAAAAAATTAGGTTAGTAAAATGATATATTTATTTTTATAAAAATTATTTTTATTGATTTTTAGGACTTTACTTAATTTTATAAAATTTCACTTCGGACTTAAAAATGTTATTTACTTATTTGCATTTTACTTGATATCTATAAGTAAATTTATATTTTCTTAGGTAAATATTATTTTTGTAATGATTTTAATATATTTTAAGTATTTTTATGAATTTTATAGATATAAATTAAGATTTGTTTGTATTTCCTTAATTTTAAGCATTTCTATTTTATTTAACTGGGTCTGGCATGTGGTCAGCCCAGCCCAATTACGAGGCCCAATTACACGGTCTAGTAGGATCGGGTTCAACACCAACCCTGGCCCACTCCTCTTTCTCGTATATACACACGCACGGGATGCTCATACCCGACCTCGCCCCTCTCGTTCCTCTCTAGCCGGCGTCGCCATCGTCGCTCGTCGATTCCAGCAGTATAGGCCATTCCGGTTACCGCCACCGATCGCTGGAACTCCACCTCCCTCTAATCGACCAGGCCCTACAATTCGATTTATCTCGAAGGCTCTCTCGAGCTCGTCTCCTTCCATTCGCTGGCTCTAGGTTTTCGGTGATGTGACGCTGCTGCTCGCTGGGTTTACTCTGGTGCCTGCTTGCTTGGTGTGATTGTCATCCTAGGGTTGATGCAGGATGTAGTTCCCTTCGTGGGTGCTCCCTGTGCCGCCCTGGTGGTGTAGTGCATCATTGAAGGACGTGCTAGGGTTTTAATGACATGGACGCTGCTGCTGGTCGCGTCTTAGTGTAGGCGCAGCACTATCGTGCCCCTGTGTCGCCGTGCCGTGGCTCCCGTCGCCACTTTGGTTGCCTCTCTGCTTCCTCTTCTACAACCTCTAAGCAAGGACCATAGGTAAGTTTGCAACTCCTCCCCCTTGCTCTATGTCTTTCTTTCTATTCCTTACTGCTAATGTGATGAATCCTTAATTAGTGTTAATCCTATGTTCTAGGGTTCATCTGCTTGATGAAATTGCTTGTGACTTATGGTTCGATTGAGTTAGGATTAGTGAATACTTGTATTGTCACTTATACATGGACTTTGATCTTGTTTATGCTCAATGTGCTTTAATAAAGTTACTATCTATGTGATATCTGTTTACTGGCTATGATTTAGTCCAGTGACTCATATCTTGTGAATCTCTATGACTTCTATGATATTGCTGGTGAAGTCCTCGCTTTAGACTGGATAAATAATATAGTACGTTTTCTCTGTGAACTGATATGTCGGAAACATATCTATATCTTTTGATGTTCCATGCTTGTTTAGTATCTACTTTGCTTTGCTTTGTCTACAATTTGAGGTGTTTTATATGTTTTCTGGTACTAACCTATTAACAAGATGCCATAGTGCCAGTTGCTTGTTTTCTTCTGTTTTTCACTAAGGAAGAAAATAAATATTCTTGGAATTGGACGGGTCAAAAGTCAAAGTCAATGTTTTACCGTGGGGAACACGGAGCCAGAATACGAGACGGAGGGGAGCCACTAGGGGGACACACCCCCTGACCGTGCGGCTAACCCTAGCCCGCGCCTAGGGGGTGCAGCCGCCCTGGCTGCCCCCTGCCTCGCCTCTTTGCCTATAAAGACCCCCAATACAGCAACCCTAAGGACCCGATCAATATTCCACGAAACCGTCTGTAGCCGCTATAACATCCAAATTTCAGCAACCCTGAATTGTCCAAAAGGCAAAAATCAGGGCGAACAAAAACTTTTTCTGGTTACATGTGCAAATGCTTGCTTACTTGTTTTCTTGTGCTCATGCAATTGATTGTGTAACATGTAGTATACTTCTCCTCTCAACCCTAGTTGACAAAAGCTACTTCACAAAAGAGATGTCTTGGCTCATCTTTCATATTCTCAAATGTTTTGGCATTTCAAAAACCTGAGCCAAGATGATTTTGACACAACAAAATACTTTACTAGTTTCTATCAACAAAACTATGGAGACCTATATACAATCTCCTTATGTTTTCAAGACAGAACTTTCAATTACTCTTATCCCTAGGTTTTCCAAAACCTTTTTCCTAAAAACCCCTCCATTCCAATCTTAGTAGAAATACCAAGAGGTACTTAACTTACTTCAAAACATAACCAATTACAAATACCCATCCCTACATCAAGCTAGGCTTGATGGTAACCCTAGTAGTAGTTGGATCAGTTTGATAAGATGAATTGCCATGATCTGCTATCTAATGAATCTTATTGATATGTTGATTGCATTGTTTGCTTAGGAACTAGAGTGAGATAATCTAGTATATCATCCACTAGGACCCAATCTATGATTGTGATTATCATTCTCAAACCAAGCATCCAAATCTGGATCTATCGTAAGCCACTAAGGTGATTATCTCCCCTCCAAATCAAATCAATCCAAGGATAATCCCTTTTGATAGTTTCCAACTCAGTGAAGACCCAATCTAAGCATGGATTATATCTACTTAGTTAACACTTCAACATCATCCCCTTTATCATGAGTTTGGAAACTAGCATCCCCTCAAAAAAATCATCTACACTTACACTCTAGTCTAGAACCCTAAATCTGCCAAAATGGCCAAGTCTGGATTTCTTATCTTGATTCAATCTTTGGAGCTCTACCTTTTCCAACCTAGGTGCATTCCTGAGAATGTACTTGAACCATATTGTAGTAAACTATTAGTGCTTCCAAAGACCACTCTTTCCCTTGGCTAATCCATTCTGGTTCCCACTCTTCCATGATGGTTTTATAGCCAACATAATAACCTTTCCTGCAAGTCTTATCATCTTGCCTACTTTGGCAGAAGCTCACATCTATATGCCACCTCCCCTTGCCCAACGCTTTGAATGGTTATGATCTACTAACCATGGTATATTAATCCCTACCTCACTTGTTTCCGTTGGAGCTTTGTGCTTCCTAAACCCCCATGGTTTATGAGGCATCATGACAACTCTGTTATGGCAGCCTTATTTTCAACAAAGTTTGCCATCACCCCTAAACCACCTCAAATCCAACCAAGCCAAACTATTTTATCCTTGATCATCTATATAACTTGGTCTAGATATCCCTATCTCCCTTGTACCAAGGTGAGCTCTGAGCTCACAAATACAACCCTGTTTAGCTGACATAAAAATAACCAAACCCTAGATCCTCCCAAATCTAGTTTCCATCATTTTCACCACATTTATTCAAAACTCAAGGTTGACCATGATTCATACATCAAGTTTACATCACCTACGTTGAATATAATCATTTGCCAAATAATTCCCATAATTATTTGGAGCCTAAAACTAATTAAATTCTTTTTCTCGCAAAATCCTCCAAACCTTGTCTTCAAAGGCAAGTCTGTTTTTCTCCAAATCATTTGACCAACTCAAGGCACATATGATTCCTATTTATCATTTCCTATATTTCCAACTCAAAAATAAATATTTTTGAGATCCTTTATTATTTCTTTTTGCCCTTTTTCTTAAATGGCTGAAATAAGAAATAATTCCTTAAAAATACTTTCCCACCTTAATAAATTCAAATAAAATTCTACAATGTGTGTTATGGTATTTAGGACCATATCACATCAAAAACCAACCTTGTCTAATGTAAAAATATCACTTCTGCTCTTTTTGAAGAAATGATTTTTAGTGAACCAAAAATCATCCTAAAAATCCCAAAATAATTATGTGAGGTGTATCTTGACCATGCCCACCCATCAGTACCTTTTACCCATCTTGCAAGACCAATATTTGAAATTTCCTTCACACTCAATGTTTGGATCAATTTTGCCAACAAAGCAAATCCTCCAATCAAAACCCACCAAACCAACACCAAGCATGATCAAGCAAGTTTGTACAACACTCCCCACACCCCTGGTCGTGTGGTACTGTAGCCCTAACTACTGTTGCACCCCCTCCCCCTTGTCCCATGTGCTTGAAAGAGGAGAGAAATTGTGTGGCCCTTATGTGTTACCAAAATATCTTCACCCAGCAGGCCCTGTCCCTCTCAGGTCGTGCATGCCACCTCCCTCCCTCCAAGTTCCCCATGGACATGGTCCATCAAAATCCTCTCCCTTCGGTTTATAAGCCCAAGGCCACCCAGCTCACCCCTTGCCCTCATTTTGTCCTTTTCCTCCCTACCTCATCTCCCAGAGCTACCTCTCCCTCCCACTTGCTCTGCTCTGCCCGAGGAAGAAGAAGAAAGGAGCTTCAACTTCCTTCCTTCTCGCAATCACAGCTCCCTCCTTCCTTTGTTTCTCCCTCTGCATTGTACCTAGTAGTGCTCCACTCCCTCTGCTCTATCTGACCGTACCCTTATTCGTGCCCAGGAACCTCTGCATCGTCGCCTAGGACGAGCTCTGGCGAGCTAGGCTCAGGCACCGTCATGCGAGGGCATCCCCGATGTCAAACCCCACTGCGTCGTCCCTCGTTCTAACCGCCGGCGTCGACCGCGTCACCTCGGCCCCTCCCCGTCTCCTCTTCGCCCTCATGTGATCCGCCCTGTGCCCCGCTGCTCTGCCCTAGGGTTTCCCCTCACCGCCGTAGGGCTATAGGATGACGACGCCTGGCGTCCGTCGATCCGCGTCTAAGAGGACGGCTCAGGGAGCTCTATACCCCTTCGGTCGTCCCTGGTGGATGTCAAGCGGGCCCGACCCCACGGGATTTCAAATCCCGGCGCTCACGTAATGTGCCGCCCGGGTGGGCCGAATGTCCCCTGTGCGGCCCACTTCGGTCAATGAATCGGCCCAACACTCCCTCTACCCTTTTATTTCTATGGATATTCCAGATCTGCTAATTAGTGTCCAGGTTTAACTCAAAATAAAATTGGAAAACTACTGATTATGCCTAGATCTAATTTTTAATAGATGCACTCATGTTTTCCCTAACATGCAGAGGATTTGGCTAGCCCTTTTGAGGTTTATAATAAATGTGAAAAATCATCTACTTAGCTATGTCCATTTCACTAATAAAATCTTCCAGAGAGTTTAATATTTCCAAATGGAGCAAAACCAATTGGCACTGAAAGGTATTTACCATACCTTGCATATCCTACTAGCCCCACATAAAAAGGCTTCCGAGTTTTCCTTTGGTAAAAATAACAAAAACAGAGCTTTTCTACCTTTAGGAAATTCTCTAGGTCAAACCAAATGAGCTTTTGACCTAATTCCAAACCCCTGTACACCTACATATCAACATTTTCAAAATCCAATAGCTCATAATTTTATGAACTACTGTTCAAGTTTGGTGAATTAAACTATTATGTGTATTGTTTATTCACCAATAAATTCATAGCAGTAGCTATGTAACTCCAAAAAGGTTGATTCCAATTTCTACAGAAAGGTATTCTCAGTACCTAACACATGTCCTTGGAATCACATCAAAATCTTGTATAGTTTAAATATGATGAAAAAGACAAATCTCATCCAGTACTGTCTTTGGGAATTCCTTAGAGGCATAATGGTAAATGTTTTGAGGTGATTCCAACACCTCTTGAATCAGTCCACTAAATACCACCTAATCACCCAAGGAAATAATTTTTGGAGCTCCATATTATGTCTGGTTAGTTATTTCCTAAAACTAGATTTTTAATCACTATAAAATCCCTTAAATCAATGGTAATTGATAAAATAGTGAAACCACTTTTGTTGGCTTCATTTTATCAATACCTATCTGATGGTATCATTGTTACCCAATGTTAACATACAGAACTTCACCTTGCTCTAAAACCCCATATCTAGTTAGTTTTGGAACTATAAATGCTAAATAAGTCAACCCACAAATGCAACCAAAGCATTTCCTTTGTATCCCCAATCAAATCCTAAATTCTTATGGATATATAAGCTTGTTTTGTCCATTGCTTGCTGTATGCTTTGGTGTTGGTATGCATTGTATTGATTGTGGTGTAGTTCGCTTGCATGTTGCTCGATGACGATGATAGTTATGATTATGTGACACCGAGAAGTAAAGCAACAAGATATTCTTATTATGATTGTATTCGGTATTCTCATATTCTAAAGAGGTCACGGGACGTCTCGCTGGTCGCAGGCAAGCCACCTTCTTGCTCATATGCCTTGTCCTATTATTTTATCTATGAATGTTTTATCTACCCGTTTATGCAAAATGCATTGTTTTACTATATTATGTTATGTAGGGAAATGTTTGGCTCCTCCAAACCATTACCCCTTAGTACCATTAGGTACAACCCACTTTTATGATACCTACCTGCCCCTAGTATGATAGATGGTGTAACACATCATGCCCCTTTGGAAACCCTATTTCAGCCGAAGCAAAACTATGGGATGGGAAGACCCAGGAAAAAGGTTTACAACAATGTTTTATGAGAAAACCTTGGCGAGGCTTGGCCTACCAAGTGATGTTGAAAATGAGAAAGGTTTTGGTTTTCAAAATGGTAGGACGAAAGATGGAGTAAAAATGTTTACGAAAACACGCCAGGATGTACAGTTCCTAATGCTTGAGCAATTAACCCGTGCAACCACATTACTCTGGAATGGGACGGGGCTGGGCTAGAAGTTTGTCTAACCCGGTATAGGTGCCTCGAACTACTACGCGGGAGAACAAATCCCCGGAGGCTAGGACTTCACATGTAAGGCCCATGTGAAACATCGGTCTGGAGAAGGTAAATACCGTCTAATGGCGGCCAAACAATACTATGACCCCATCACTGAAAGTGCACACCCTCCGAGGTGCAAAACGCGCTCCGGTTGGCTTGTGACTATATAGGGCGTCCCGGTTTTGAGGGGATTAACCTCATAGGGTAGGCACTTGTATCGGATAGGGCATCCATAAGGTCTTGACCGGTTATTCGACCCATGATCAGTGTAGATTAGGGAAGGATAATCGGATGGTGTGGGTACAGTGTACAACCTCTGGATAGTGTAAATCTATTCGAATAGCCGAGTCCTCGGTCATGGACGGTTGTGATGGCTGTTGTACAGTGGTGATGGTTTTGATTTCAAAAAGGACTTCGGAAAACAAATGGCTTGGAAATGTTTTGACCATGGGATGGTCGGGAAAAAGGAGGAAGGAGTTTGATGTCCGGAAGGAAAAACAAATGGGTGACCCAATCCTAGTGTTTTCTTAAAACTTTTCAAAAAGGTTTTTCCAAAATGTTTTACAAAAGTTTTTCAACAAAGATATAGAGATATGCTATATCTACAAGAGAAACTAGTTTATAAAAGAACCTCTCATGGAGCCATCCTACCACAGCCATATTGCATATCCGTTATTATTGTTATCTTCAGGTGGTTTGCGACTACCTTCAAAGTACTCACCGGCATTGTCCCTGGCTATTTACTTGGCCAGAATTTTCAGAAGCAAGAGGAGCAATGGAGTATGCTGACATCTATGCGAGCTAGGCCGTCTTCCCAGTCAGTTGACTATAGGTTAAGGCATGACATGGGCTCTATGCTTGAAGACTTCCGCTATCGTTGTTGTATCAACATAATGGCATGAATGTAAGTACTTGTATTCGATATTTATGGATGTTGTAATGATACTTTTCGGTTATGCTCACAGCTCATTGATCATGGGAACGTGAATTGCAGGCATAACAGGTATTCTCGGACTGTAAAAATCCGGGGTGTCATAGACTTGGTATCAGAGCCATCCTGACTATAGGAGACCTTTGTTAGCATGGACGTTAGACAGGACAACCCCTATTTCTGAAAACACTGGCTTTCAAAAACTATTTCTCAACAACTTTTCGAAAGATTTCTTATCTTATCTTCTCTGATTTAAAAGAATTGAAAATGGATTACTCTATATCTTGTCTACTTCAAAAAGTTTCATTTCCAACAAAGTTTGATTTGGAGACTATGAGACAGAGACACCGAGACAAGCAAAATAAAGGAGCTACCAACGATGAAAGACACTACAAGATCGCCCTACCAACGGAGTCCTTCATCGCCCCCAAATCAATCAGGTACGACACCGACGACAATAGATGGCAAGACAGAAGCCAAGAAACCAGTATCGTCCGTACTTAGGATAAATAACCCCTAGACAGGATTCCCCTAACGACACGTAGTCACCCCTTAGTATATATAGTACACTTTGCATGCTTGTCATGTGCTTGTGTGATGCTTGAAATGTGTTGCTTGTCTGCCTCGGATCACTCGATCCTATTGTATGAACACCTTGTAGATGTATCCCGCTGCTAACCCTCGCAACCCCATAGCTGGAAAACCTCTCCTTAGTAGGATGGCCACATAAAGAAATCCCTGACAACTCCTGCTCGTTCCTTAGTTCTAATCGCCCCAAAGGAGCAACGACCTAGCCAACTCTCCGCCAAATCAACGGGAAGTCCTCAGCATAACAGAAATGCCCCAAGATTATAGAAGATAAGGAGGCCCGAGGACAACAAGTCTACTCCGTCATCGACCCAAAGAAACACAAAGAGCTCGAGCTACGACCCCCACTCTGAAGATAACATGCCTCCACCCCAACGAAAGACCAAGAAGAATAGTCGCTAACCACTAAAACAACACCGAGTTAACCTTTACGGCTTTGTTAGGTAACCACCATAGGAAGGTAGTCGCAATAAGGCGTCACTCGAGGATCTCAACTCAAGCGTCACGCCTTGCTCCAAGACGAAGGATCTACCCCAACCTCGACAACCCCAAGTAAAGCTCTAAGGGGAAAAGACTACATCTTCTACACCTGTTTAATCCGAAGCCACTCACCTCTGACCCATATCGGACCATGCTTGTTTATTGAAAAACCTGTTAGCATCCAATTTTACCAATGCTGAAATTGTCAAGCGGATGTTATCACCCAACCCTACACCTCCCTAATCTCCGGACGAGATTATTTTAAGGGGGAAAGGTCTGTAACATCCCAATTTTAGCAACCCTGAATTGTTGTCCAAAAGGCAAAAATCAGGGGGAACAAAAACTTTTTTCTGGTTACATGTGCAAATGCTTGCTTACTTGTTTGCTTGTGCTCATGCAACTGATTGTGTAACATGTAGTATACTTCTCCTCTCAACCCTAGTTGACAAAAGCTACTTCACAAAAGAGATGTCTTGGATAATCTTTCATATTCTCAAATGTTTTGGCATTTCAAAAACCTAAGCCAAGATGATTTTGACACAACAAAATACTTTACTAGTTTCTAATAACAAAACGATGGATACCTATATAAAATCTCCTTATATTTTCAAGACAGAACTTTCAACTACTCTTATCCCTAGGTTTTCCAAAACCTTTTTCCTAAAAACCCCTCCATTCCAATCTTGGTAGATATACCAAGAGGTACTTATCTTACTTAAAAACATAACCAATTCCAAATACCCATCCCTACCTCAAGCTAGGCTTGATGGTAACCCTAGTAGTAGTTGGATAAGTTTGATAAGATGAATTGCCTTGATCTGTTGTCTAATGAATCTTCTTGATCTGCTGATTGCATTGTTTGCTTAGGAACTAGAGTGAGCTAATCTAGTAGCTCATCCCCTAGGACACAATCTATGATTGTGATCATCATTATCAAACCAAGCATCCAAATCTGGATGTATCCTAAGCCACTAAGGTGATCATCTCCCCTCCTAATCAGATCAATCTAGGATAATCCCTGTTGGTAGTTTCTAACTCAGTGAAGACCCAATCTAAGCATGGATCATATCTACTTAGTTAACACTTCAACATCATCCCCTATATCATGAGTTTGGAAACTAGCATCCCCTCAAAAAATCATCTACACTTACACTCTAGTCTAAAACCCTAAATCTGCCAAAATGGTTGTCTGGATTTCTTATCTTGATTCAATCTTTGGAGCTCTACCTTTTCCAGCCTAGGTGCATTCCTGAGAATGTACTTGAACCGTATTGTAGTACATTATTAGTGCTACCAAAGCCCACTCTTTCGCTTGGCTAAGTCTTTACGGTTACCACTCATCCATGATGGTTTTGTAGCCAAGATAATAACCTTTCCTACAAGTCTTATCATCTTGCCTACTTTGGCAGAAGCTCACATCTATATGCCACCTCCCCTTGACCAAATATTTGCATGGTTATGATCTACTAACCATGGTATATGAATCCCTACCTCACTTGTTTCCATTGGAGCTTTGTACTTCCTAAACCCCCATGGTTTATGAGGCATCATGACAATTCTGTTATGGCAGCCTTATATTCAACAAAGTTTGCCATCACCCCTAAACCACCTCAAATCCAACCAAGCCTAACTCTTGCTTCCTTGATAATCTATATAACTTGTTATAAATATCCCTATCTCCCTTGTACCAAGGTGAGGTCTGAGCTCACAAATACAACCCAGTTTAGGTGGCATAAAAATAACTAAACCCTAGATCCTCCGAAATCTAGTTTCCATCCTTTTCACCACATTTATTCAAAACTAAAGGTTGAACATGATGCATACATCAATTTTACATCACCTACCTTGAATATAATCATTTGCCAAATAATTCCCATAATTATTTAGAGCCTAAAACTAACTAAATTCTTTTTCTAGTAAAATCCTCCAAACCTTGTCTTCAAAGGAAAGTTTGTTTTCTCCAAAAATTTTGACCAACTCAAGGCACATATGATTCCGATTTATCATGTCCTATCTTTCCAACTCAAAATAAATATTTTTGAGATCCTTTATTATTTCTTTTTGCCCTTTTCCTTAAATAGCTGAAATAAGAAATAATTCCTTAAAAATACTTTCCCACTTAAATAAATTCAAATAAAATTATCCAATGTGTGTTATGGTATTTAGAACCATATCACATCAAAAACTAACCTTGGCTAATGTAAAAATATCACTTCAGCTTCTAGAAATCATTTCTACTCTTTTTGAAGAAATGATTTTTAGTGAACCAAAAATGATCCTAAAAATCCCCAAATAATTATGTGAGGTGTATCTTGACCATGCCCACCCATCAGTACCTTTTACCGATCTTGCCAAGACCAATATTTGAAATTTCCTTCACACTCATTATTTGGATCAATTTTGCCAACAAAGCAAATCCTCAAATCAAAACACGCCAAACCAATACCAAGCATGATCAAGCAAGTTTGTACAGCACTCCCCACACCCCTGGTCATGTTGCACTGTAGCCCTAGCTACTGTAGCACCCCCTCCCCCTTGTCCCATGTGCTTGAAAGAGGAGATAAATTGTGTGGCCCTTATGTGTTACCAAAATATCTTCACCCAGCAGCCCCTGTCCCTCTCAGGTCGTGCATGGCCACACAACTCCTCTCCCACCACCCTTGTTGCCCAATACATGGCCACCTCCCTCCCTCCAAGTTCCCCATGGACATGGTCCATCAAAAGCCTCTCCCTTCGGTTTATAAGCCCAAGGACACCCCAGCTCACCCCTTTCCCTCATTTCCCCCTTTTCCTCCCTACGTAACCTCCCAGAGCTACCTCTCCCTCCCACTTGCTCTGGTTTTCCCGTGGAAGAAGAAGAAAGGATCTTCGGCCTCCTCCGTTCTCGCAAGCACAACTCCCTCCTCCCTCTGTTTCTCCCTCTGCATGCTACTTAGCAGTGCTCCCCTCCCTCTGCTCTATCTGACCGTACCCTTATTTGTGCCTAGGAACCTCTGCATCGTCGCCTACGATGAGCTCCAGAGAGCTTGGCTCCGATGCCGTTGCACAAGGGTGTCCCCGATATCAAACCCCACTGTCCTGCCCCTCGTTCTGACTACCGGTGTCGACCACGTCGCCTCGGCCCCACCCGGCTCCTCTCCGCCCTTAGGTGAGCCGCCCCGTGCCCCGCCACTCTTCCCTAGGGTTTCCCCTCACTGCCGTTGGGCTAGAGGATGACGACGCCTGGCGTCCGTCGATCCGCGTCTAATCGGACGGATCAGGGAGCTCGGTACCCCTTCGGCCGTCCCCAGTGGCTGACAAGTGGGCCCGGCCGCGCGGGATTTCAAATCCCGGCGCTCGCGCAGTGCACCGAATGTCCCCTGTGCGGCCCACTTTGGTCAAAGAATCGGCCCAACACTCCCTCTTCCCTTTTATTTTTATGGATATTCCAGATCTGCAAATTAATGTCCAAGTTTAAGTCAAAATAAAATAGGAAAACTACTAATTATGCCTAGATCTAATTTTCAATAGATGCACTCATGTTTTTCCTAACATGCAAAGGCTTTGGTTAGCCCTTTTGAGGTTTAGAATAAATATGAAAACTCGTCTACTTAGCTATGTACATTTCACTAATAAAATCTTCTAGATAGTTTGATATTTCCAAATGGAGCAAAACCAATTGGTACTGAAAGATACTGACCATACCTTACATGTCCCACTGGCCCCACATAAAAAGGCTTCCTAGTTTTCCATTAGTAAAAATAACAAAAAATAGAGCTTTTCTACATTTAGGAAATTATCTAGGTCAAACTAAATGAGATTTTTACCTAATTCCAACCCCCTGTACACCTACATATCGACATATTTTAAAATCCAGTAGCTTATAATTTTATAAACCCCTATTAAATTTTGGTGAATTAAACTATTCTGTGTATTCTTTATTCACCAATAAATTCATAGCAGTAGCTCTGTAACTCCAAAGAGGCTGGTTCCAATTTCTATAGAAAGGTATTCTCAGTACCAAACATATTCCATAGTTTAAATATGATGAAAAAGACAAATCTCAGCGATTACTGTCTTTGGCAATTCCTCAAGGGCATTCCGATAATTGTTTTGAGGTGATTCCAACACCTCTTGAATCGAGTTTACTAAATACCACCTAATCACCCAAGGAAATAATTTTTGAAGCTCCAGATTATGTCTGGTGAATTATTTCCTAAAACTAGATTTTTAATGCAACATCCCTAAAATCATGTTTTCAAAGATTGCATATCATCCATGCATGCATAATCATTTAGGGATCAATTTCAAAGCCATTTCAAGAAAACAGAAGCATTGAGTGCTTATTATTTTATGTAGACAAGCATTGGTCAAAGTGCCACTCTCAAGTGAGAGTATATTTGTTTCAAACCAAGTTTTGTTTGCTCATAAGTTAGTTAAGTTGAGTTCAAAGCTTGGACAAAATTTTCCAAAACAAACATGGTTTTAAAACCATTTTCCTATCTTCATCAAATTTTGTGCTAAGGCACTATTTATTTTAAATTTCAATGGAATCAAGCAAGTCTAGTAAGACAGCATGGTTTTATGTTCAAAATCATGCAGGTTTCACTTTATAAAAGTCCAGAAAGTTTTGGAATTCAAATACATTTGAATTCATTTGAAAAGGTTTCCTGAAAATCAAATTAGAAAAATAAAAAGGTTTAGAAAACATAGCTGGGCCTGGCGCCACTCTTTCGGCCCAACAGACAAAGCAGCCCACCCGGGGTTTTTCCTTTCCCTCTGTTTCTCACCACAGCCGCGTGCACCCACCCGCTGACAGTCTGACCCCACCGTGCCCCGCCAGCTTCGTCCCCAATCAACCCGCGGCCGAGCCGCTCCGCCGTTACTTTGCCATAGTCACTGCCCGCTTAAATCCCATTGATGCAGGGAGTAATCCCCGCCCCGCTCCTGGCTATTTAATATCCTCTTCACCACAGCCATTTCCCCTCACCCCACTCGCTCGCTCCGCCACGAGGCTTCTCGGATTTCGCCAAACCTCGCCGATGTCCCGACGAACTCTGACGTCTGTTTCTGGTGAGTACCGAGCGCCCCTCGTCTTCTACTTGCCTCTGTCAGGTTCGCCATGTCTCTGTGATTCACCTAATACCTTTGGTTTGCCTGTGCATGACCCAGGTCGCCGTCCCCGACCACCTCAGCGAACGATAGAACCACCGTCTCAACTCCAACGAGCAATAGCGGTATAAATTGAACGCCCCTTGACCTCGTGTGCATACTGTCAGATTCGCCTTGTCTTTGCACAGCTATTAACACCACTGACTTGTGCTAGGGCGACCCAGAACCTCGGCAACGACCACGTCTGCAAACTCCCGACACCGCCAGCAACTCCGACGAGCCCTAGGACCCGCTACAGCACGCCCCCTGCCCCACCGCAAACACGTTGAGCTCCCTTGTGCACGTGTGAGTCTGGTAAGCATCTCCATCACCCCTAGATCTCTTTGGATTCACCATTCCACCATCGACAGTAGTGCCTCCGCCGTCAGCAACCAGCTGTGCCGCCGGATTTAGGTCAGAGCATTTTTGTCCACTGGATCTAGATCCAGTGGTGTAGATTAGATGCAGGCCGAAGAGGTACGGGCAGATGAGAACCCCTGGTTTTAAGTTAGATCCAACGCACCGCATCGGCCGATCCATGCGAAACGGTACCGACGAGTCAGAGAGCGCCGTGTTGCCTGAGTTTAAATTTAAAACAGAAATTTGATCTATTAGTTAATCAAACTTGTAAAATTCATAACTTTTGATCCACACGTTCAAATTTTACAAATTTTATATCATTGGAATCAGGAGAAAAAATTCTATCTGTTTATGCAATGTGTTTAATGTTTTGCCTCTGTAAAAAAGGTTATTTTTGCAGAGACATGTGTAGGCTTAATTTGAGTATGGAAATTATTTGAAAAATGTTTTAAAGATCAAATAAGGTTTATTTGGAGTATCTTGGTCATATTTATGTTTCAGTACTGTTTACTTGTCTTGTTTGGTGTAGAAAATCATCACATGGAATTTTGCATGCATTCATATATTTTTGTTTGTACATTTTGTTATGTGATTTGGTGCCCTTATTTTATGTGTAGATTTTGGTGCTAATAGTGATTGTGGTTGTGAAGATTGTTGATACTCCCCAAACTACCAAGGCAAGTGGTGCTTCATGTTTTTATCCCTATATTTTCACCTATGCATTAGAAATATATTGTATAGGACTTGCATGAATATTTTGCTAAGTATCTATATGCTATGCTTAGGAAATCCTAGTAGTTGTAGTAATATTAGAATTTCCTCTAAGTTATGATACTTGCCTTTTCCATGCTTAGCCTAGATAGTAGCAACCATGGGAGGTTTATATATTCATACTATGTGAAATATTTCCAAGTCATTGACTTGTGTTTTTGCTTAATAAAACAACTAAGTGAATAAAACACCTAGGTGGAATGAAAGAATGGTTTGTGTTGAGTGGTTACACAAGGCCCATATCTATGGTTTACCTTGTGTATATCACTTGTGGAAAGCCACCCAGGAACAAAGGGATTTGAGATGCCAAATGTTAAGAAGCTTCTAGTGCAGCCACATGGCAATATGGGCTCTGCCTGGATCATATAGGTTGCAATAACTTAGCCATTTGGACAGTTGGTATTAGTGGGATGATAGGTTGGAACGCGTCCATTTGGTCTAAGGGAAGGCTTCTGAAAGGTACTGTCTTGGTGAAAATCAAGTCTTGTGGGGAAAGTGCACAACCTCTGCAGATGGAAGAATCTAAGTACTTAGCCATGTCCCTGGTATTGGAAAACTTGAGCATCAAGACATGGAAGCTATCAAGAATCTCCTCATCCCAATTTGTGGTTGAAAAAGGGTGAAGGTTCACCAATTTCTATTGGTGATTCCTTGGGAAAGTTTTGTCAAAGAAAAACTTAGTGTTTTCAACTAATAGGTAAAACCTATTTTGAGCGAAGCAAGCCTAAGCTACACTTAGCCAAATTCATATAGTATTTAGATGTTAATATTCTACTAAGGTATCACTTGCCAATACTATTCCAATGTATTGACCCACTGTGGCTGTAACTTGTGATGTTGCAGGTTATTCTGATGGTGATTAGGGGTTATGAGTCTACACTCAACATGCTTGCCTGTGGCACATGAAGATGAAGACTTATTTATATTGAACTCTTGTATTAGGCCTATGGCCATGGAGTTGTAAAAGACTATGTTTGTCTCTGGAATGATATGTAATAATGACCTTTGTTTATGTGTACTTCATCTTAAAATGTGGATGCTAGCATTGATCCAGGGACTAGCATTGCAATCACAGGGATCCTTACCTTTATAAAGGGAGGGATCTTACAGATGGTATCAGAGCACTGTGTTGCCTGTAGGATTATGACCCTAGGACTGGATTAGAAACTACTAAGGAAAAAAATTCAACAACTTCCACACTTGTCTTATTCTTCTCGTAAACTTTTCTAATCTTCTTTCTCATCTCTATTGATAGAAGGATGTTTTGATAGCCTTTAGATTAGAGAGTGAGAGTTGTAATGTGCCTTGTTAGTTGGACCACCACACTTATCATTATATTTCCAAAATTTTGACTAAGTTATATTGAACCTTGAATGCTTGTAATGGATTTATGTATACCATGACTTGTGTGTTTGTTTGTCAATGATATGCTTGTGATACTTGTCTTGTGTATTTTTCTATCTATGTTGATTCTAACTTCTCTCTGTCTTATAAAATAGATGCCTAATGTTACTATCAGCACGGCTGAAGAGTTCAAGGGAACTCGTTTTGGCACCCGTCTTATTGAGCTCACTAGTGTGCTCAATCTTCCGCTTCCTAGCATCATGATGCTTCCCCTCACCAAGTTCGAGAGGAAGGACCTTTGGGGCTTCAAGGTTACTCAGCCAGAACGCCAAACTGAGCCAGCCACGGAGGCTATCACCTTCAAGCTTATGCATGATGACAAGGAGAGAGGCCTAGAGGTAGTCATGCAGGATTTACTTGGGCGTCTGTTAGGGAGACACTCTCGAGAGATTAGAGGTACTCACTTCCACGCCTTCGGAAGACGCGACGAGGATGGTGAGGCTATTGAGTTCGAGGATGCTGCTAGAGAGACGGCAGAGCCGATTCGTCTATACCTCCAGGACCTAGAGGTTCTTCTTAGGCACCTAGATACTGATAGGACCAACGTAATGCTTAGCAATGACGAGCTCTAGGTGCAGCTTCGTGAGAAGGACAAGATCTTCGTGGAGCAAGATGATATAGTCAAGGAAATGGAGGCCAAGTTCGAGAGTCAGGATAGAAAGTTCAAGAGTAAAGAGAAAAGAGTCCAAGATAGGAACAAGAGGATTCGAGAGATGACTGCAGAACTACAGGCCAAGGACTTCGAGCTCGAGCATCAGCAGGGTGTGATTGAGAGACTTCGTTCACAAAAGAGGGCTCTCAAAGCCAAGATAGAGGCCTTGACTACCAATGTCGAGGAGTACAAGACCGTTATGGAGAATGCAGGTCTTACACTTGTCGACGAGGAGGTTGATGCAGAGGAGTAGTGATGACTACTCGTTTATTTTATTTACCATGCTTTTGATTATTGAGTCGCAATGACCATCCAACATGTGGATGGCTTGCTATTGGTGTGTTTGCTTTTTCAAACTTGTTGTTTATGTCGTTGAAACCTTATGTTATTTTGATGCTTGTTTAGTGATTGTCTATGTGTTGTATTGTGCATAATAAGCATCTATGGGTATCTCATTCTTATCCTTATTGAAAACCACAGATGCCTCCTCGACGTGCCAACCCCAACCCGAACAACAACAATGTCACCCCAGAGATGCAGCAGCTGATGACAGCACAAGCACAGCTGATGCAAATGATGACTACTTTCATGCAGAATCAGAACAGCAACAATAACAACAACAACAACAACAATCAGAACAATCCACCAGGTTTTGACATGCTCACCAGGTTACTAAGACTGAGGCTTGCAAAGTTCTCAGGAACTACGGATCCCATGGTGGACAATGATTGGCTACGCTCAGTGAACAAGGATATGGTAACTGTCGGCTGCACCGACGAGGAGAAAGTCAGATTCGCAGCACACTTGTTGGAAGGACTAGTAGCTACATGGTGGGATAACTTCCAGATCACCACTCCCATTGAGGATGTGACATGGGCTATCTTTGAAGATGGTTTCCGTACAGCTCACATCTCATCCGGAATGATGAGCTTGAAGAAGAAGGAATTCCATAATCTGAAGCAACGCCACCGCATCGTGGCTGAATATATTGAGGAGTTCAACAATCTGGCGCGTTATGCACCGGATGAAGTTGACACTGATGCCAAGAGGAAGGAGAAGTTCCTCGGAGGACTAAATGATGAACTGAATCTGCAGTTAGCTATGGCCTATGTCCCCACTTCTCAATCTCTTTGTGACAAGGCTGCCATCTTGGAGAGCAAGATGAAACAGGTTGAAAGCAGGAAGAGGAAACACTCTGACAAGCACAGCTCGGGATCATCTCACAAGCGTTCCCATTATGATGATAGTGGGAGTTCTGGATCCCACAAGCATGGAAAGTACAACAGCCACCACAACCACAACCGTCATCATGACAACAAGCATCACCTTAGTCATGACAATGACAAGTACAAAAATCACAAGAGTGGATACAAAAACCACCACAATGGAAGTGGAAGTGGTAGTGGAAGCCAGCCTGTCAAGAAGGATCTTAGTCAGGTTGAATGCTTCAAGTGCAAGAACATGGGGCATTATGCAAATGAATGCCCAGAAAAGAAAGTTGAGGGACCCAACAAGCCCAACCCTTTCCAAAAGGGACAGGTGAACCACATCAATGTGGAAGAAATCTATGAGGAACCTCATGCTGTTGCTGGTAAGTTCAAACTCAATTCCATTCCAGCATTTGTTCTCTTTGATACTGGTGCATCACATTCATTCATATCAAGAGCATTTGTTGAAAGAAATGAACTTCCAGTAGAAACTATTGGGTGTCCTATAAAAGTAAGTTCTCCTGGCGGAGAAATGATAGTGAACTCAGGATGTCAAGATCTAGTCATAGAGTTTGGGAAGTATAACTTTCCCGTTAATCTGATAATCCTAAATTCCCAAGGATTGGATGTCATTTTGGGGATGGACTGGATGACTAAGCACAAGGGAGTGCTAGATTGTGCCAACCATACCGTCACACTCACAACTCCCGAAAACAAAAGGATTAGATTCAATACTAACTTTGAACCGAAAGGGAGTAAGCTAAATTCTCTTAAGGGGGTTAGCATAGACAGTGTGCCTATTGTGAGTGAATATCCAGATGTGTTTCCGGAAGAATTGCCGGGAATTCCACCAGATAGAGATGTGGAATTTCTTATTGATTTGCTACCAGGATCAGGACCAATAGCAAAGAGACCATACAAGATGTCAGTTGATGAGTTGAAAGAACTCAAGAAACAACTTAGAGAACAGTTGCAGAAAGTATTTATCCAACCAAGTTCTTCATCTTGGGGATCACCGGTTTTGTTTGTGGAAAAGAAAGATAGAAGTCAACGGTTATGCATTGATTACTGTTCACTCAATGAGGTGACTATCAAGAACAAATACCCTTTGCCTAGAATCAATGACTTGTTTGATCACTTAGAAGGAGCCTATGTGTTCTCAAAGATTGATCTCCGATCAGGTTATTTCCAGCTCAAGATAAGGGAACAAGACATACCTATGACAGCTTTCACCACTAGGTATGGATTGTATGAGTAGACCGTGATGCCATTTGGTTTGACCAATGCACCAACTTATTTCATGAATATGATGAACAAAGTGTTCATGGAGTTCCTTGACAAGTTTGTTGTCGTATCCATCGATGACATTTTGATCTACTCCAAGAGCAAAGAAGATCATGAAGGACATTTGCGTTTGATACTTGAGAAGCTTAGAGAGCATAAGTTGTATGCCAAATTCAGCAAGTGTGAATTTTGGTTAATGAAGTTGGATTTCTTGGACACGTTGTGTCAGGAGATGGTATAGCAGTTGATCCTACAAAAGTGTCAGCTGTAACTGAATGGGAATCCCCTAAGTCAGTAAAAGAGGTTCATAGTTTCCTTGGATTGGCAGGATATTACAGAAGATTTATTGAGAATTTCTCCAAGGTAGCTAAGCCAATGACGGAGTTACTAAATAAAGACAAGAAATTTGCTTGGTCTGAAGGATGTGAACTCAGTTTCCAAGAATTGAAGAAGAGACTAGTGACATCACCAGTCTTATGTCTACCAGACTTGGAGAAAGATTTCCAAGTGTATTGTGATGCATCTCATCATGGATTGGGTGCAGTACTAATGCAAGAAGGGAAAGTTGTGGCTTATGCGTCGAGACAACTCAAAACTCATGAGGTAAATTACCCTACTCATGATTTAGAGTTATCCTCTGTTGTCCATGCACTCAAAACATGGAGACACTATATTTTGGGAAAACGATGTGAAGTGTTCACAGATCACAAGAGTTTGAAGTATATCTTCACTCATAAAGAAATCAACATGAGACAAAGAAGATGGATAGAACTCATCAAGGACTATGACTTGAGTTTACAATACCACCCCAGTAAAGCAAATGTTGTAGCAGATGCTCTAAGCCGTAAGGTTTTTGTGAATGGCCTTACTAAGGGAGAATTGCCAGATGATCTGTGTGCTCAATTTAGAGATCTCAGATTGGAGATTATGCCTGAAGGACATCTCATGTCATTGGATGCTCAACCCACTTTGATGGACAAAATTAAAGAAGCCCAAAAGACAGACAAGGAAATTGAAGAGATTAAGGAAAATATTGGCAAGGGAAAAGCCAAAGGATTCCATCAAGACGAACAAGGTACTTTATGGTATGGAAAACGTATCTGCGTTCCACAAGATCCGGAGCTTCTGAAACTGATTTTACAAGAAGCGCACAACTCACCATATTCCATTCATCTGGGTAACACCAAAATGTACATGGATATGAAGGAAAGATTTTGGTGGAATAATCTCAAGAAGGACATCGCCGAACATATTTCTTTGTGTGATGTATGTAGTAGAGTGAAAGCGGAACATCAGAAACCAGCAGGATTGCTACAACCACTACCTATTCCTGATTGGAAGTGGGACAAGATTGGCATGGATTTCATCACTGGATTGCCAAGGACCAGGTCAGGATATGATTCTACTTGGGTAGTAGTGGATCGCCTAACTAAAGTGGCTCATTTCATACCCGTGAAGACAACCTATACAAGTGCTAAGTTAGCCAAGATCTATATGAGTAGGATTGTATGTCTGCATGGAGTACCCAAGAGTATTGTGTCTGATAGGGGAACTCAATTCACTTCTCATTTTTGGAGGCAAATACATGAGTCATTGGAACAAGATTGGAATTCAGCACTGCTTTTCATCCTCAGACTGATGGATAGATAGAAAGAACCAACCAGATTCTTGAAGACATGTTGAGAGCATGTGCTCTAGACTATGGAGCTAGTTGGGATGAAAGTATGCCTTATGCAGAATTCTCTGACAATAATAGCTATCAAGCCAGTATTTAGATGGCACAGTTTGAGTTTCTCTATGGGAGAAAGTGTACTACCCCATTGATATGGAATGGTGTAGGAGAAAGGAACTTGTTCGAGCCAGAACTAATCAAAGAAGCTGAAGAGAAAGTCAAGCTTGTAAAGGATAGATTTAAGATAGCACAGTCCCGACAGAAAAGCTACGCAGATCCTAAGCGTAGATAGGTCACCTATGAAGTGGGTGATAGAGCTTATATTAGAGTGTCACCACTTCATGGAGTGAAGAGATTTGGAGTCAAAGGAAAATTGGCCCCAAGATATATTGGACCATTCAAGATTCTGAGTCATAAAGGAGAAGTAGCTTATGAGATTCAATTGCCAGAATCATTGTCTGCCGTTCACAATGTGTTCCATGTGAGTCAGCTAAAGAAATGTCATCCAGAGATGGAAGAGACTTCTTTGAAGGATACTATACCTTTGGAGGAGGTTCAGTTGGAAAGTGATCTCACTTATGAGGAAAAACCTATCAAAATTCTTGAGACTGCAGAAAGAGTTACTCGGACTAAGACTATCAAATTCTACAAGGTTCAATGGAACCATCACTCCGAAGAAGAAGCAACATGGGAAAGAGAAGATGATCTTCGGAAAGACCACCCTCACCTATTTGCTAGCCAATCCGAATCTCGAGGGCGAGATTCACCTTAAGGGGGTTAGATTTGTAACATCCCTAAAATCATGTTTTCAAAGATTGCATATCATCCATGCATGCATAATCATTTTGGGATTAATTTCAAAGCCATTTCAAGAAAACAGAAGCATTGAGTGCTTATTATTTTATGTAGACAAGCATTGATCAAAGTGCCACTCTCAATTGAGAGTATATTTGTTTCAAACCAAGTTTTGTTTGCTCATAAGTTAGTTAAGTTGAGTTCAAAGCTTGGACAAAATTTTCCAAAACAAACATAGTTGTAAAACATTTTCCTATCTTTATCAAATCTTGTGCTAAGGCACTATTTATTTTAAATTTCAATGGAACCAAGCAAGTCTAGTAAGACAGCATGGTTTTATGTTCAAAATCATGCAGGTTTCACTTTATAAAAGTCCAGAAAGTTTTGGAATTCAAATACATTTGAATTCATTTGAAAAGGTTTCCTCAAAATCAAATTATAAAAAGAAAAAGGTTTAGAAAACATAGCTGGGCCTGGCGCCACTCTTTCGGCCCAACAGGCAAAGCAGCCCACCTAAGGGTTTTCCTTTCCCTCTGTTTCTCACCGCAGCCGTGTGCACCCACCCGCTGATAGCCTGACCCCACTGTGCCCCGTCAGCTTCGTCCCCAATCAACGTGCGGCCGATCCGCTCCGCCGTTACCTCGCTGCAGTCACTGCCCGCTTAAATCCCATTGATGCAGGGAGTAATCCCCGCCCCGCTCCTGGCTATTTAATATCCTCTTCACCACACCCATTTCCGCTCACCCCACTCGCTCTCTCCGCCACCAGGCTGCTCGGATTTCGCCAAACCTCGCCGTTGTCCCGACGAACTCCGACGTACGATTCCGGTGAGTACCGAGTGCCCCTCATCTTCTGCTTGCCTCTGTCAGGTTCTCCATGTCTCTGTGATTCACCTAATACCTTTGGCTTGCCTGCGCATGACCAAGGTCACCGTCCCCGACCACCTCAGCGAACGACAGAACCACCGTCTCAACTCCGACGAGCAATAGTGGTATAAACCGAATGCCCCTTGACCTCGCGTGCATACTGTCAGATTCTCCTTGTCTTTGCACAGCTATTAACACCACTGACTCGTGCAAGAGCGACCCAGAACCTCGGCAACGACCACGTCTACAAAGTCCCGACACCGCCAGCAAATCCGACGAGCCCTAGGACCCGCTACAGCACGCCCCCTGCCCAACCGCAAACACGTTGAGCTCCCTCGTGCACGTGCGAGTCTGGTAAGCATATCCATCACCCCTAGGTCTCGCTGGATTCACCATTCCGCCGTTGACAGTAGCGCCGCCGCCGTTAGCAACCAACTGTGCCGCCGGATTTAGGTTAGAGCATTTTTGTCCACTGGATCTAGATCCAGTGGTGTAGATTAGATGCAGGCCGAAGAGGTACGGGCAGATCAGACCGCTGGTTTTAAGTTCAATCCAACACACAGCATCGGCCGATCCGTGCGAAACGGTACCGACGAATCAGAGAGCGCCACGTGGCCTGAGTTTAAATTTAAAACAGAAATTTGATCTATTAGTTAATCAAAACTTGTAAAATTCATAACTTTTGATCCACACGTTCAAATTTTACAAATTTTATATCATTGGAATCAGGAGAAAGAATTCTATCTGTTTATGCAATGTGTTTAATGTTTTGCCTCTGTAAAAATGGTTATTTTTTCAGAGACATGTGTAGGCTTAATTTGAGTATGGAAATTATTTGAAACATGTTTTAAAGATCAAATAAGGTTTATTTGGAGTATCTTGGTCATGTTTATGTTTCAGTACTGTTTACTTGTTGTATGGTTCCCAACCTTTAATAAGGTAGAGATCCCTGTGTTTACAATGCTAGTCCCTGGATCAATACCTAGCATCCACAGTTAAGATGTAATATCAAGAAACAAAGGTCATAATACAACTTTATAACCAGGAATAAAATAATTCATTACATCTTACATAGCTCATTTGGCTATTACATTACATTGCAGCAGAATATCTATAAGTATGGGGTCCTTCATCTTCAAAGTGCCACAGGCAGAGATGTTGGGTGTAGACTTTGTAATCCTAATCAACACACTTCACTAAATCAAACAAACCTGCAACATAATAAGTTATAGCCACAAGGGTCAATACATTTGAATTGTATTGGCAAGTGATACTATGGTAATATAGTGGAGTCTATCATCTATATGCATTTGGCTAAGTGGAGCTTAGGCTTGCTTTGCTCAAAATAGATTTTCCTTATCATGTGAAAACACTAGGTTTTTGCTTGACAAAATCTTTCCCAAGGCATCTCCCAATAGAAATTGGTGATCCTTTCAATCCCTTGTTCACCCACAAGTTTTTAACTTAGAAATTGGGATGATGAGATTCTTGATAGCTTCCATGTCTTGATGCTCAAATTGTCCTTGATTTGGATGATAGATTCTTGATACATTCATTGAGGAATGCATTTCCCTTGATTTGGATTTTTGTTGGATTCAAACTTTGACCAAAGTTTGTTCAAGATGGGATTTTAAGTTTCCTTTTAGAAACAAAAGTTTCTTTTCACCTTGATTTTCAACAAAAATTTATTTTGTTTATTTTATTTTTCACATTACAAGATTTGGAAAATAATGGGATGTGACAGTTGTCTTGTTTTGTGTAGAAAAAATCATCAGATGGTATTTTGCATGCATTCATATATTTTTGTTTGTATATTTTGTTATGTGATTTGGTGCCCTTATTTTATGTGTAGATTTTGGTGCTAATAGTGATTGTGGTTGTGAAGATTGTTGCTACTCCCCAAACTACCAAGGCAAGTGGTGCTTCATGTTTTTAT
The DNA here is from genome assembly GCA_916181665.1 of Avena sativa. Taxonomy (NCBI): domain Eukaryota; kingdom Viridiplantae; phylum Streptophyta; class Magnoliopsida; order Poales; family Poaceae; genus Avena; species Avena sativa. The sequence continues at coordinate 309,983,174 of OV702295.1, read as the reverse complement.
CCCTAAATTTTCACCTATGCATTAGAAATATTTTGTATAGGACTTGCATGAATATTTTGCTAAGTATCTATATGCTTAGCTTGGGAAATCCTAGTAGTTGTAGTAATATTAGAATTTCTTCTAAGTTATGATACTTGCCTTTGCCATGCTTAGCCTAGCTAGTAGCAACCATGGGTGGTTTATATATTCATACTATGTGAAATATTTCCAAGTCATTGACTTGTGTTTTTTCTTAATAAAACAACGAAGTGAATAAAACACCTGGGTGGAATGGAAAGAATGGTTTGTGTTGAGTGGTTACACAAGGCCCATATCTATGGTTTACCTTGTGTATCTCACTTGTGGAAAGCCACCCAGGAACAAAGGGATTTGAGATGCCAAATGTTAAGAAGCTTCTAGTGCAGCCACATGGCAATATGGGCTCTGCCTGGATCATATAGGTTGCAATAACTTAGCCATTTGGACAGTTGGTGGTAGTGGGATGATAGGTTGGAACACGTCCATTTGGTCTAAGGGAAGGCTTCTGAAAGGTCCTGTCTTGGTGAAAATCAAGTATTGTGGGGAAAGTGCACAACCTCTGCAGATGGAAGAATCTAAGTACTTAGCCATGTCCCTGGTATTGGACAACTTGAGCATCAAGACATGGAAGCTATCAAGAATCTCCTCATCCCAATTTTCTAAGTTAAAACTTGTGGTTGAACAAGGGTGAAGGTTCACCAATTTCTATTGGTGATTCCTTGGGAAAGTTTTGTCAAAGAAAAACTTAGTGTTTTCAACTAATAGGTAAAACCTATTTTGAGCGAAGCAAGCCTAAGCTACACTTAGCCAAATTAATATAGTATTTAGATGTTAATATTCTACTAAGGTATCACTTGCCAATACTATTCCAATGTATTGACCCACTGTGGCTGTAACTTGTGATGTTGCAGGTTATTCTGATGGTGATTAGGGGTTATGAGTCTACACTCAACATGCTTGCCTGTGGCACATGAAGATGAAGACTTATTTATATTGAACTCTTGTATTAGGACTATGGCCATGGAGTTGTAAAAGACTATGTTTGTCTCTGGAATGATATGTAAGAATGACCTTTGTTTCTGTGTACTTCATCTTAAACTATGGATGCTAGCATTGATCAAGGGACTAGCATTGCAATCACAGGGATCCTTACCTTTATAAAGGGAGGGATCTTACATTTAATCAATATAAAATCCCTTAAATCAATGGTAATTTATAAAATAGTGAAACCACTTTTGCTAGATTCATTTTATCAATACCTATCTGATGGTATCATTGTTACCCAATGTTAACATACAGAACTTGACCTTGCTCTAAAACCCTATATCTAGTTAGGTTTGGAACTATAAATCCTAAATAAGTCAATCCACAAATGCAACCAAAGCATTTCCTTTGTATCCCCAATCAAATCCTAAATTATTACCGATCTATAAGCTTGTTTTGTCCATTGCTTGCTGAATGCTTTGGTGTTGGTATGCATTGTATTGATTGTGGTGTTGTTCGCTTGCATGTTGCTCGATGACGATGATAGTTACGATTATGTGACACCAAGAAGAAGGAAGAAATGGATATTCTTATTATGATTGTATTCGGTATTCTAGTATTCTAAAGAAGTCACGGGATGTCTCGCTGGTCACAGGCAAGCCACCTTCTTGCTCATACGCCTTGTCCCATTATTTTATCCATGTGTGTTTTATCTACCCGTTTATGCAAAATGCATTGTTCTACTATATTATGTTATGTGGGGAATGTTTGGCTCCGCCAAACCATTACCCCTTAGTATCATTAGGTACAACCCACTTTTATGATACCTACCTGCCCGTAGTATGATAGATGGTGTAACACATCATGCCCCTTTGGAAACCCTATTTCAGCCGAAGCAAAACTATGGGATGGGAAGACCCCGGAAAAAGGTTTACAACAATGTTTTATGAGAAAACCTTGGCGAGGCTTGGCCTATGAAGTGATGTTGAAAATGAGAAAGGTTTTGGTTTTCAAAATGGTCTGACGAAAGATGGAGGAAAAATGTTTATGAAAACACGTCGGGTTGTACAGTTCCTAATGCTTGACCAATTAACCCGTGCTACCACAATACTCTAGAATGGGACGAGGCTGGGTTAGAAGTTTGTCTAACCTAGTATAGGTGCCTCAAACTACTACGGGGGAAAACAAATCCACAGAGGCTGGGCCTTCACCTGTAAAGGCCCATGTGAAACATTGGTCTGGAGAAGGTAAATACCGTCTAATGGAGTCCAGACGATACTATGACCCCCTCATTGAAAGCGCACACCCTGCAAGGTGCAAAACACGCTCCGGTTGGCTTGTGACTATATAGGGCATCCCAGTTTTGAGGGGATTAACCTCATAGGATAGGCACTTGTATCAAAGAGGGCATCCGGAAGGTCTTGACCGGTTATTCGACCCACGACCAGTGTAGATCAGGGACGGATAATCGGATGGTGTGGGTACAGTGTACTACCTTTACAGAGTGTAAATCTATTCGAATAGCTGAGTCCTTGGTCATGGACGGTTGTGATGTCTGTTGTACGGTGGTGATGATTTTGATTTCAAAAAGGAATTTGGAAAAGCAATGGCTTGGAAATGTTTTGACCATGGGATGGTCGGGAAAAAGGAGGAAGGAGTTTAGTCATGAGATGACCGGAAGGAAAAACAAATGGGTGACCCAATCCTAGTGTTTTCTTAAAACTTTTCAAAAAGGGTTTTCCAAAATGTTTTACAAACGTTTGTCAACAAAGATATAGAGATATGCTATATCTACAAGAGAAACTAGTTTATAAAAGAACCTCTCATGGAGCCATCCTACCATAGCCATATTGCATATCCGTTATTATTGTTATCTTAAGGTGATTTGCGAGTACCTTCAAAGTACTCACCGACATTATCCCTGGCTATTCACTTGGCGTCAGAAGCAAGTGGAGAAATGGACTATGCTGACGACTATGCGAGCTAGGCCGACTTTCTAGTCAGTTGCCTGTAGGTTAAGGCATGACATGGGCTCTGTTCTTGAAGACTTCCGCTATTGTTGTCGTATCGCCATAATGGCATGAATGTAAGTACTTGTATTCGATATTGGATGTTGTAATGATACTTTTAGGTTACGCTCATGGCTCACTGATCATGGGAACGTTAATTGCAGGCATAACAGGTATTCTCGAACCGTAAAAATCCAGGGTGCCACAGCCTCCGCCACCATCGTCCCTAGATCCGGGGGGGTCTGAAGTTCTTCCCAGCACCCTGCCAGAGGGGAGATCATCCCGGAGGCCTTCTTGTTCATCATGCCCGCCTCCAGTATGAAGTGTGAGTAGCTCCACCTTCGACTATGGTTCATGTAGTAGCTAGATTGTTGTATCTCCTCCTTTGTGCTACCATGTTTAGATCTTGTGAGCTACATTCATAATCAAGATCATCTATTTGTAATCATTTATGTTGTGTTTGCGGGGATCCGATGGATATTGAGATTACTATGTCAGATTGATTAATGGTTTTGTCTTATTGATTCTATCATGTGTGTGTTGTTTGTGATCTTGCATGCTCTCCGTTTCAAGTACCTATCTTGGCCAAGTAGATGCTAGTGACTCCAAGATGGGGTATTTATGCTCGATACTGGGTTGATGCCTCTATTTTATCTAAGGGAAGTGATAGAAATCTCTAAGGTTGTAGATGTGCTGCTGCCACTAGGGAGAAAACAACGATCCCTAATTCATGGAACAAGTGCATTGTTTACCTTACACAATTTTGCTTAAAGCAGTTATCCGTTTCTTGCAACTTAATACTGTAGGGGGGTCCGATGATAACCTGAAGGTGGATTACTAGTCATAGATGCAGTTGGATGGCGGTGTATGTATCTTGTTGTATTTCCCAATCGAATCTCATAGGATCATGAATGTCTAGTATTGCATTGTTATGCCTTGCTCAGTCCTGTTAATTGCCCCGCTATAATTTCTTTACCTAGCATGCCATGTTTGTTTATCTCAAGGAGAACACCTCTCGTGAACTATGGACCCCGGTCCAATCTTTACCATTGTAAGATCCCTCCTTTATAAAGGAAAAGGATCCCTGTGATTGCAATGCTAGTCCCTGGATCAATGCTAGCATCCACAGTTTAAGATGAAGTACATAGATACAAAGGTCATTATTACAGCCATTCCAGAGATAAACATAGTCTTTACAACTCCAAGGCCATAGGCCTGATACAAGAGTTTGAATAAGTAAATAAATAACAGTCTTCATCTTCATGTGCCACAGGCAAACATGTTGAGTGTAGACTCATGACACCTAATCCTCATCAGAGTAACCTGCAACATCACAAGTTACATCCACAGTGGGTCAATACATTGGAATAGTATTGGCAAGTGATACCTTAGTATAATTTTAGGTGGACTAGATACTATATGCAATTTGGCTAAGTGTAGCTTGGCTTGCTTTGCTCAAAATAGGTTTTGCCTATTAGTTGAAATCACTAGGTTTTTCTTTGTCAAAACTTTTCCCAAGGAGCCACCAATAGACTTTGAGGTCCTTCACCCTTCTTCACCCACAAGTTTTTACTTAGAAATTGGGATGATGAGATTCTTGATAGCTTCCATGTCTTGATGCTCAAGATGTCCATTACCAAGGACTTGGCTAAGTACTTAGATTTTCCATCTGCAGAAGTTGTACACTTTACCCACCAGACTTGGTTTCACCAAGACAGGACCTTTAGAAGCCTTCCCTTAGACCAAATGGACGCGTTCCAACCTATCATCCCACTACCACCAACTGTCCAAATGGCTAAGTTCTAGCAACCTATCTGATCCAGGCAGAGCCCATATTGCCAAGTGGTTGCACTAGAAGCTTCTTAACACTTGGCCTCTAAAATCTCTTTGATCCTGGGTGGCTTTCCACAAGTGAGATACACAAGGTAGACCATAGAAATGGGCCTTGTGTAACCACTCAACATAAACCATTCCTTCCTTTCCACCCAGGTGTTTCATTAATTTAGTTGTTTTATTAGGCAAAACATAAGTCCAAAGACTTAGAAATATTTTCATCATAGCATGTATAATTCACCAACCCTTGTTTGCTACTAGCTAGGCTAAGCATGGCATAGATAGTAACTTAACTTAGAAATTCCCTAGCAATTCTATAACTACTAGGATTTCCCATCATGGCATATAAGTAAAATATTAACATGCAAGACTTAGCAAAATATTTCTAATGCTTAGTATAAAACATAGGGATAGAATATTCATGAAGTACCACTTGCCTTGGTAGTTTGGAGAGTAGCTGCACTCCTCACAATCACAATCACTAGCACCAAAATCTACACAAAGAATCATAGCCACAATCACATACAAAACATATATAATCAAAAATATATGCATGCATGCAAAATACTAAGTGATGATTTTTTTTTAAACTCAACCAAGCAGGTGTACAGTACTGATTCCTAAACAAGTCAAAAACTTGCCAAACAATATTTATTTAACCCTTAAAACAATTCCTAAACATTTCATATACTCAAATAAGCCCTACACATGTTTCTGCAAATAAAACCATTTTAACAGAGGCAAAACATTAAACACATTGCATATTTAGAAAGAGCTTGCTCTCCTGATTCCAACGATATAAAATTTGTCAAATTCTAACATGGGGATCAAAAGTTATAGCCAAATCAAATTCAAACAATAATCAGATTCAAATTATGTTTTTAAACTCTAACAGGTGCCACGCGTCTTAATCTTATTGGCGCGTACCGGTTCGCGTTCGATCATGCTCGGCTACCGTTGGATCTAACTAAACACGCACGGCTCAGATCTAAACTTACCTCTTCGTCACAGATCTAATCTCACACGCTAGATCTAAATCCTACGGCCCCAATCTAGTTGACTATACACAGGCGGCGCTAGCGGCGGCGACTGGCGGCGGCGTCTCTGTCAGAGCTGCTGCCGGTGTTCTAGGTCGCGCGGGAGAGGGGGAAGGGTCTTACCGTGCTCGCTGTGTGCTGCTGATGCTCAAGATGTGCTTCGTTGGCGAAGGGGCGCGCAGAGGTGGTCGCTGGAGCTCGTCGGAGTCGTGCACGGCGTCAGGTGGTTGCAGACGGAGTTGTTGCCGACGCTCTGGGCCTTCCTAGTACCAACCAGAGGCATCAGTAGCTGCACGAGGACAAGGCGAACCTAGTCGTATGCAAGAGAGGTCAAGGGGCTCTTAGTGCTTACCGCAATCGATCGCCGGAGAAGAAGAAAGCGTCAGGCACTTGCGGTCGTCGTCGTTGGCGAGTCTCCAGACGGTCCTAGCATGCACCAATAGGATGAGAAGATGCGAATGGATGTTGTGATCATTCTGGCAAACTTAGACAGCAAGGGGCGACAGGGTCTTACCGGAATCGCACGCCGGAGGTCGTCGGAGCTGCGGCGGTATGGGCAAGACTACGGGCAGCCTGGTGGCGTGGAGAGGAAATTGAGTGAGGGGAAATGTTCGCGGTGCAGTGGGGGTTAAATAGCTAGGAGGGGGGCGACGATTACGCGCTGTATCAATCGCAATTACGCAGGCAGTGACTGCGGCGAGGTAACGGCGGAGCGCCTCGGCCGCGCGTTGATTGGGGATGACGCTGACGTGGTCGCGGGGTCCACTCGTCAGCGGGTTTAAACAGCGAGGGGGTGGGGTCCTGGCGTCAGTGACCTATTGGGTTCGTTCGCGAGTGAGAAGGAGAGAGGGGGAACCCGGGTGGGCTTAGTGGGCTGCTTTCTCAGTTGGGCCAAAAGACTGGCGCTGGCCTTTTTCTATTTCCTTACTCCTTTTCTTTTTCTGTTTTGATTTTCTGGAATGATTTTCAAATGGTTTCAAAAGCTATTTGAATTCAAACCTTTTCAGGATTTTGTAGGGTGCAACATTTACACTTCTGGGCATAAAACCAAGTGGTCTCTTTGAAATGGTTTGGCCACTTAGAATAAAATAAAATAAGAAGTGGCATAGCCCTAGTTTGAATAGGTTTTGAAATTGGTTTTCAAATCATATCTGTTTTGAAATTTTGGTTTAAACCTTAGCAATCTAGCAATACAACCTGAGAGAAATAAGACAGCAAAGTTTGGTTTCATGAACACAATCTCTCATTGGAGAGTAGCATTTGTTTCAAATGCTGATCACATAAAATAATGAGCTCATATGCTCCTGTTTTGAAATGGTTTTTGAAACTGAAATCCTAAATGATTATGGATGCATGGATGATATGCATGAGTTTGAAACATGATTTTGAGGATGTTACAAATCTAACCCCCTTAAGGTGAATCTCGCCCTCGAGATTCGGATTGGCTAGCAAATAGGTGAGGGTGGTCTTTCCGAAGATCATCTTCTCTTTCCCATGTTGCTTCCTCTTCGGAATGATGGTTCCACTAAACTTTGCAAAACTTGATAGTCTTAGTCCGTGTGACTCTTTCTGTCGTCTCAAGAATCTTGATAGGTTTCTCTTCATAAGTGAGATCACTTTCCAACTGAACCTCTTCCAAAGGTATAGTATCCTTCAAGGAAGTTTCCTCCATTTCTGGATGACATTTCTTGAGCTGACTCACGTGAAACACATTATGAACTGCTGACAAAGACTCTGGCAATTCAATTTCATAAGCAACTTCTCCTTTTCAACTTAGAATCTTGAATGGTCCAACATATCTTGGGGCCAACTTTCCCTTGACTCCGAACCTCTTCACTCCACGAAGTGGTGATACTCTAAGATATGCTCTATCACCAATTTCGTAGGTGACTTCTCTACGCTTAGGATCTGCGTAGCTTTTCTATCGGGACTGTGCTATCTTCAATCTGTCCTTAACCAACTTAACCTTCTCTTCGGCTTCTTTGATAAGTTCCAGTCCGAACAAACTTCTTTCTCCCACACCATTCCATAACAATGGAGTGGTACACTTTCTCCCTAGAGAAACTCAAAAGGTGACATCTCAATGCTGGCTTGATAGCTGTTGTTATAAGAAAACTCTGTGTAAGGCAGACTTTCATCCCAACTGGCTCCGTAGTCTAGGGCACATGCCCTCAACATGTCTTCAAGAATCTGATTGGTCCTTTCTGTTTGTCCATCAGTTTGAGGATGAAAAGCAGTGCTGAACTCCAACCTTGTTCCCAACGACTCATGTAGCTGTCTCCAAAAATGGGAAGTGAATTGAGTTCCCCTATCAGACACAATACTCTTGGGCACTCCATGTAAACATACAATTCTACTCATATAGATTTTGGCCAACTTAGCACTTGTGTAGGTTGTCTTCACGGGTATGAAATGAGCCACTTTAGTTTGGCGATCCACTACAACCCAAATTGAATCATATCCTGACCTGGTCCTAGGTAATCCAGTAATGAAATCCATACCAATCTTGTCCCATTTCCAATCAGGAATAGGTAGTGGTTGAAGCAAACCTGCTGGTTTATGGTGTTCCGCTTTCACTCTACTACACACATCACACAAGGCAATATGTTCGGCGATGTCCTTCTTGAGATTATTCCACCAAAATCTTTCCTTCATATCCATATACATTTTGGTGTTACCAAGATGAATGGAATATGGTGAGTTGTGTGCTTCTTGCAAAATCAGTTTCCGAAGCTCCGGATCTTATGGAACACAGATACGTTTCCCATGCCATAAAGCACCCTGTTCGTCTTCATGGAATACTTTGGCTTTTCCCTTGCCAATCTTTTCTTTAATCTCTTCAATTTCCTTATCCATCTTCTGGGCTTCTTTGATCTTGTCCAACAAAGTGGGTTGAACATCCAAAGACATGAGATGTCCTTCAGGCACAATCTCCAATCTGAGTTTTCTAAATTGGGTACATAAATCATCTGACAATTCTCCTTTGGTAAGGCCATTCACAAAAACCTTACGACTTAAAGCATCCGCTACAACATTTGCTTTATCGGGATGGTATTGCAAACTTATGTCATAGTCCTTGATGAGTTCTAGCCATCTTCTTTGTCTCATATTAATTTCCTTCTGGGTGAAGATATACTTCAAACTCTTGTGATCTGTGAACACTTCACAACGTTTTCCCAAAAGATAGTGTCTCCATGTTTTGAGTGCATGGACAACAGAGGCTAACTCTAAATCATGAGTAGGATAGTTCACTTCATGAGTTTTGAGTTGTCTTGAGGCATAAGCCACAACTTTACCATCTTGCATAAGTACTGCACCCAAACCCTGATGAGATGCATCACAATATACCTGGAAGTCTTTTTCCAAATCTGGCAGACACAAGACTGGTGCAGTCACAAGTCTCTTCTTCAATTCCTGAAAGCTAAGTTCACAACCTTCAGACCAAGCAAACTTCTTATCTTTCTTTAGCAATTCCGTCATGGGCTTAGCTACCTTGGAGAAATTTTCAATGAACCTTGGGTAGTAACCTGCTAAGCCAAGGATACTACGAACCTCTTTCACTGACTTGGGAGATTCCCATTCAGTTACGGCTGAAACCTTAGCAGGATCAACTGCTACACCATCCTTTGTCATAACATGTCCAATAAAACCAACTTCATTCAACCAGAATTCACACTTGCTGAATTTGGCATAAAGTTTATGCTCTCTTAATTTCTCAAGTATCAAACGCAAATGTCCTTCATGCTCTTCTTTGCTCTTGGACTAGACTAAAATGTCATCGATGAAAACGACAACAAACTTGTCAAGGAATTCCATGAACACCTTGTTCATCATATTCATGAAGTATGCTGGAGCATTGGTAAAACCAAAAGGCATTACGGTATACTCATACAATCCATACCTTGTAGTGAAAGCTGTTTTAGGTATGTCTTGTTCCCTTATCTTGAGTTGAAAATAACCTGACCGGAGATCAATCTTTGAGAACACACAAGCTCCTTCTAGCTGATCAAACAAGTCATTGATTCTAGGCAAAGGGTATTTATTCTTGATAGTCACTTCATTGAGTGAACAATAATCTATGCATAATCTTTGACTTCTATCTTTCTTCTCCACAAACAAGACTGGGGCTCCCCAAGATGAAGAACTTGGTTGAATAAATCCTTTCTGCAACTGTTCTCCAAGTTGTTTCTTGAGCTCTTTCAGTTCATCAACTGACATCTTATATGGTCTCTTTGCTATTGGTCCAGATCCTGGTACCAAATCTATAAGAAATTCCACATCTCTATCTGGTGGCATTCCCGGCAATTCTTCCGGAAACACATCCGGATATTCACTCACAATTGGCATACTGTCTATGCTACCCCCTTAAGAGAATTAAGCATACTCCTTTTTGCTTCAAAGTTGGTCTTGAATCTGATCCTTTTATTTTCTGGAGTTGTGAGTGAGACAGTATGGTTGGCACAATCTATCACTCCTTTGTACCTAGTCATTCAGTCCATTCCCAAAATGACATCCAATCCTTGGGAGTTTAGAATTATCAAGTTAACAGGAAACTTATACTTCCCAAACTCTATGACTAGATCATGACATCCTGAATTCACTATCATTTCTCCACCTGGAGAACTTACTTTTATAGGACACCCAATAGTTTCTACCGGTAGTTCATTTCTTTCAAAAAATGCTCTCGATATGAATGAATGAGATGCACCAGTATCAAAGAGTACAAATGCTAGAACAAAATTGAGTTTGAACTTACCAGCAACAGGATCAGGCTCCTCATAAATTTCCTCCACATTGATGTGGTTAACTTGCCCTTTCTGGAAAGGGTTGGGCTTGTTGGGTCCTTCAACTTTCTTTTCTAGGCATTCATTTGCATAATGCCCCATCTTCTAGCACTTGAAGCATTCAACCTGACTAATGTCTCTCTTAACAGGCTGGCTTCCACTTCCACTTCCACTTCCATTACCACTGTGGTGGCTCTTATATCCACCCTTGTGGTTCTTGTACTTGTCATTGTCATGACTACGGTGATGCTTGTTGTCATGATGGTTGTGGTTGTGGTGCTTGTTGAATTTCCCATGCTTGTGGGATCCTGAGCTTCCATTGTCATCATAGTGGGAACGTTTGTGAGACGATCCCGAGCTGTGCTTGTCGGAGTGCTTTCTCTTTCTACTCTCAACTTGTTTCATTTTGTTCTCCAAAATAGCAGCCTTATCACAAAGAGACTGATAAGTGGGAACATAGGCCACTGATAGCTGCAGATTCAGTTCATCATTCAGGCCTTCAAGGAATTTCTCCCTTCTCTTAGCATCGGTGTCAACTTCATCCGGTGCATAACGCACCAGATTGTTGAACTCCTCAATATACTCTGCCACGCTGCGGTGGCGTTGGCTCAAGTTATGGAACTCCTTCTTTTTCAGACTCATCACTCCGGATGATATGTGAGCAGTACGACAGCCATCCTCAAAGATATCCCATGTCACATCTTCTATGGGAGTGGTGATCTGGAAGTTATCCCACCAAGTGGCGGCTGGACCTTCCAGCAAATGTGCTGCAAATCTAACCTTTTCAGCATCAGTACAACCCACAGTTACCAAGTCCTTGTTCACAGAGCATAGCCAATCATTGGCCACCATGGGATCAGTTGTTCCTGAGAAATTTGCTGGCCTCAATCTCAAGAACCTAGTAAGCATTTCAAAACCCGGTGGGTTGTTGTTGTTGTTGTTGTTATTGTTGTTGTTATTGTTATTGTTGTTGTTTTGGTTCTGGATGAACGTCGTCATCATCTGCATCAGCTGAGTTTGAGCGGTCATCATTTGTTGCATTTCTGTAGTGATGTTGTTGTTGTTGGGGTTGGGGTTTGCACGACGGGGAGGCATCTGTAGTTTGTTCAATAGAGATAAGAATGAGATACCCATAGATGCTTTTATGCACAATACATCACACAACAATCTCAAAGCATGCAACAAAAAGGATAAAGGTTCAACAACAAGATAACAAGTTCACAAAGTAAAACACACACAGATAACAAGCCATCCACATGTCGGATGGTCAAATAACAAGTTACCAACAACAAGTATGATAATAAATGGTAAATGAGTAGTCAAATCTACTCCTCGGCATCAACCTCCTCCTCGACAAGTGTAAGACATGCATTATCCATTGCGGTCTTGTATTCCTCAACATTGGCGGTCAAGGTCTCTATCTTGGCTTTGAGAGCCCTCTTCTAGGAACGAAGCCTCTCAATCACCGTCTGCTGATGCTCGAGCTCGAAGTCCTTGGCCTCCAGTTCTGCGGTCATGTCTCGAATCCTCTTGTTCCTATCTTGGACTCGCTTCTCTTGACTCTTGAACTTTCTGTCCTGGCTCTCGAACTTCGTCTCCATCTCCTTGACTATCTCATATTTCTCTGCAAGAGCTTGTCCTTCTCACGAAGCTGCACCTGGAGTTCGTCATTGCTGAGCATGATGTTGGTCCTATCAGTGTCTACATGCCTAAGAAGAACCTCTAAGTCCTGGAGGTATAGACGAATAGGCTCTGCTGTGTCCCTTGAATCGTCCTCGAAGTCAATGGCCTCTCCATCCTCATCACGTCTACCGAAGACGTGGAAGTGTGTACCTCTAACCTGTCAAGAATGTCTCCCTAACAGACGTCCTATCAGATCCTGCATGACTACCTCAAGGCCTCTCTCCTTGTCATCGTGCATGAGCTTGAAGATGATGGCCTCCGTGGTATGCTCTGCCTGACGTTCGGGCTGATTGACCTTGAAGCCCCAAAGGTCTTTCCTCTCAAACTTGGTGAGGGGAAGCACCATGATGGTAGGAAGAGGGAGATTGAGCAAAGTGGTAAGCTCAACAATACGAGGACCAAAGCGAGTTCCCTGGAACTCCTCAACAGTGCTGATGGTAACATTAGGCATCTATTTATAAGATAGAAAAAGTTAGAACCACACAATCCAAATGAAACACAAGGCAAAGTATCACATACATATCATTTGGAAATCAAAACACACAAGTCAAGGCATACATGGATCCATTACATCAATCAGGGTTCAATCTTATTTTTAAAGCAACATTTGGAAAATAAGGTGATAAGTGGTGGTCCAACTAACGAAGTACGTTTACAATCCTATCTCACTAGATCTGTTGGCTAACACAATATTTCTAGAAGCAATTAGCCTATCTTGTTCACATGACTCCATCACTAAGTCTATAATGTCTCCTCTTAAAGTTTGGTTGGTAGCCTCCAACTCTTGGGTATGTTTCTTCTCTTCCTTTAGGTCATTTTGGAGGTTGAGCATTATGCACTTGGCTCTATCACTAAGTTCTTTGATAGTCCTCCAAGTTGCATCCCTTGCTGACTCAAAGAATGTGGTGTGCACCACAGTGTTGGTGAACATGCAGAATCCTGTTTCCTTGTGGTTGTCTTCCTTGTTTTTGTATAAGTGAAGTTGCAGCCACCAGTACTCAACTCCTTCATCCATCATAGGAAAGCCTTTGTACACAACTGCACCATGTATTTCCATTGCCACCATGAGGTCCTTGAGAGCTTTGGGAAATTCTGTCTCACACTTCAAAGTCATGGTCATGAGTGGTCCTTTCCTTACGGCTTTGTTGATGGAGTTCATCTACAAATAGAGATGAGAAAGAAGATTAGAAAAGTTTACGAGAAGAATAGACAAGTGTAGAAGTTTGTTGAATTTTTTTTTCCTTCTGTAGATAGGGTCATAATCCTACAGGCAACACAGTGCTCTGATACCATCTGTAAGATCCCTCCTTTATAAAGGAAAAGTATCCCTGTGATCGCAATGCTAGTCCCTGGATCAATGCTAGCATCCATAGTTTAAGATGAAGTACACAGATACAAAGGTCATTATTACAGCCATTCCAGAGATAAACATAGTCTTTACAACTCCAAGGCCATAGGCCTGATACAAGAGTTTGAATAAGTAAATAAATAAAAGTCTTCATCTTCATGTGCCACAGGCAAACATGTTGAGTGTAGACTCATGACACCTAATCCTCATCAGAGTAACCTGCAACATCACAAGTTACATCCACAGTGGGTCAATACATTGGAATAGTATTGGCAAGTGATACCTTAGTATAATTTTAGGTGGACTAGATACTATATGCAATTTGGCTAAGTGTAGCTTGGCTTGCTTTGCTCAAAATAGGTTTTGCCTATTAGTTGAAATCACTAGGTTTTTCTTTGTCAAAACTTTTCCCAAGGAGCCACCAATAGACTTTGAGGTCCTTCACCCTTCTTCACCCACAAGTTTTTACTTAGAAATTGGGATGATGAGATTCTTGATAGCTTCCATGTCTTGATGCTCAAGATGTCCATTACCATGGACTTGGCTAAGTACTTAGATTTTCCATCTGCAGAAGTTGTACACTTTACCCACCAAGACAGGACCTTTCAGAAGCCTTCCCTTAGACCAAATGGACGCGTTCCAACCTATCATACCACTACCACCAACTGTCCAAATGGCTAAGTTCTAGCAACCTATGTGATCCAGGCAGAGCCCATATTGCCAAGTGGTTGCACTAGAAGCTTCTTAACACTTGGCCTCTAAAATCTCTTTGATCCTGGGTGGCTTTCCACAAGTGAGATACACAAGGTAGACCATAGAAATGGGCCTTGTGTAACCACTCAACATAAACCATTCCTTCCTTTCCACCCAGGTGTTTCATTAATTTAGTTGTTTTATTAGGCAAAACATAAGTCCAAAGACTTAGAAATATTTTCATCATAGCATGTATAATTCACCAACCCTTGTTTGCTACTAGCTAGGCTAAGCATGGCATAGATAGTAACTTAACTTAGAAATTCCCTAGCAATTCTATAACTACTAGGATTTCCCATCATGGCATATAAGTAAAATATTAACATGCAAGACTTAGCAAAATATTTCTAATGCTTAGTATAAAACATAGGGATAGAATATTCATGAAGTACCACTTGCCTTGGTAGTTTGGAGAGTAGCTGCACTCCTCACAATCACAATCACTAGCACCAAAATCTACACAAAGAATCATAGCCACAATCACATACAAAACATATATAATCAAAAATATATGCATGCATGCAAAATACTAAGTGATGATTTTTTTTTAAACTCAACCAAGCAGGTGTACAGTACTGATTCCTAAACAAGTCAAAAACTTGCCAAACAATATTTATTTAACCCTTAAAACAATTCCTAAACATTTCATATACTCAAATAAGCCCTACACATGTTTCTGCAAATAAAACCATTTTAACAGAGGCAAAACATTAAACACATTGCATATTTAGAAAGAGCTTGCTCTCCTGATTCCAACGATATAAAATTTGTCAAATTCTAACGTGGGGATCAAAAGTTATAGCCAAATCAAATTCAAACAATAATCAGATTCAAATTATGTTTTTAAACTCTAACAGGTGCCACGCGTCTTAATCTTATTGGCGCGTACTGGTTCGCGTTCGATCATGCTCGGCTACCGTTGGATCTAACTAAACACGCACGGCTCAGATCTAAACTTACCTCTTCGTCACAGATCTAATCTCACACGCTAGATCTAAATCCTACGGCCCCAATCTAGTTGACCATAGACAGGTGGCGCTAGCGGTGGTGACTGGCGGCGGCATCTCTGTCAGAGCTGCTTCCGGCGTTCTAGGTCGCGCAGGAGAGGGGGAAGGGTCTTGCCGTGCTCGCCGTGTGCTGCTGATGCTCAAGGTGTGCTTCGTTGGGGAAGGGGCGCGCAGAGGTGGTTGCTGGAGCTCGTCGGAGTCGTGCACGTCGTCAGGTGGTTGCAGACGGAGTTGTTGCCGACGCTCTGGGCCTTCCTAGTACCAACCAGAGGCATCATTAGCTGCGCAAGGACAAGGCGAACCTAGTCGTATGCGAGAGAGGTCAAGGGGCGCTCAGTGCTTACCGCAATCGATCGCCGGAGAAGAAGAAAGCGTCAGGCACTTGCGGTCGTCGTCGTTGACGAGTCTCCAGACGGTCCTAGCATGCACCAATAGGATGAGAAGATGCGCATGGATGTTGTGATCATTCTGGAAAACTTAGACAACAAGGGGCGACAGGGTCTTACCGGAATCGCACGCCGGAGGTCGTCGGAGCTGCGGCGGTATGGGCAAGACTACGGGCAGCCTGGTGGCGTGGAGAGGAAATTGAGTGAGGGGAAATGTTCGCGGTGCAGTGGGGGTTAAATAGCCAGGAGGAGGCGGCGATTACGCGCTGTATCAATGGCAATTACGCAGGCAGTGACTGCGGCGAGGTAACGGCGGAGCGCCTCGGCCGCACATTGATTGGGGACGACGCTGACGTGGTCGCGGGGTCCACTCGTCAGCGGGTTTAAACAGCGAGGGGGTGGGGTCCTGGCGTCAGTGACCTGTTGGGTTCGTTCGCGAGTGAGAAGGAGAGAGGGGGAACCCGGGTGGGCTTAGTGGGCTGCTTTCTCAGTTGGGCCAAAAGACTGGCGCTGGCCTTTTTCTATTTCCTTACTCCTTTTCTTTTTCTGTTTTGATTTTCTGGAATGATTTTCAAATGGTTTCAAAAGCTATTTGAATTCAAACCTTTTCAGGATTTTGTAGGGTGCAACATTTACAATTCTGGGCATAAAACCATGTGGTGTCTTTGAAATGGTTTGGCCACTTAGAATAAAATAAAATAAGAAGTGGCATAGCCCTATTTTGAATAGGTTTTGAAATTGGTTTTCAAATCATATCTGTTTTGAAATTTTGGTTTAAACCTTAGCAATCTAGAAATACAACCTGAGAGAAATAAGACAGCAAAGTTTGGTTTCGTGAACAACAATCTCTCATTGGAGAGTAGCATTTGTTTCAAATGCTGATCACATAAAATAATGAGCTCATATGCTCCTGTTTTGAAATGGTTTTTGAAACTGAAATCCTAACTGATTATGGATGCATGGATGATATGCATGAGTTTGAAACATGATTTTGAGGATGTTACAACCATTTATACATCTTCCACTGTTACTTTTTACTTTCTGCAAACCACTATTACCTTCCACACCATACATTTAATCCTTTGTTTGCAGCAAACAGGTGAGATTGACAACCTCACTGTTTGTCGGGGCAAAGTCTTGAGTTTGTGTTGTGCAGGTTTCCAAGTTGCTAGCAACACCTTTGATTTGTTTCCTTCCACCTACTAGTTTGATAACCTTGGTTTCTTACTAAGGGAAAACTTGCTGCTGTGCTCATCAGACCTTCCGCTTGGGGTCTCCCAACGAAGTGTTCACGCACTCATCAAGGCTTTTTCTGGCGCCATTTCCGGAGAGGCTAAGGACGTCTTCACAAGGGGAGTCCTTCACAACCTTTATCTTTACTTTGTTTTTGTTTTGCCTAGTTTCTTTTGCTTGGTTTTGTTTTCCTCTTTTTATTAAAAACTAAAAAAATAGTTTAGTTTGGTTGGTTTGTCTGATAAAAAACTCAAAAAAATTAGTTCCTGCTCTAGTTGCTAGTCTTTTATTGCCTTGCTTTATCATGCTTTCTATCAATGAATGGTTTCTTTGAAACTAGTTCTTATTTCAAAGGTGGGTTCACGGAAGAACAAAAGGATTATTATAAGGAACACCGTTTGTCACAAAAAGGGAAGCACTTATGGTAACAAATTGATAAATTGAATACTATTGCTAGAGAGGTGTGCTCTACTTATAATGTTACTTATTGCTTTGATAAATCTTGTTGCTGTAGGAGGTATAAACACCTACCTTTTCAATGTGAGTATAATGATAATGTTACCATATCTTCTTATGTTAAAGGAAATTATGACTTTATGATGTGGAACAAATTGAAGAATTTATTGCCTTCAAGGGTGCATTTGAACTTGCCAGTTTGCTTGAAAATACTGATGATGCACCTTATGAATACGAGGTTTATGAGATACTTAAATTTTGCTTTGATAATTACAAAGAAGAAAATGGCTATATTCTTGAATATTTTAATAGGTGCTTTCCACAAACGGAAGAGACTAATGCCTTGAAGGAGCCTATGGAAGAAGAAATTGATGAAACTAGAAGCTCATTAGATGAAAAAGAGGAGGAGAGTGATGAACAAAAGGAGGAAGAATGGATTAGCTACCCATGCCTACCTTCTAATGAAAGTAACTCTTTACCTCTTACATTATTTGATTGTCCCCCTTGCTTACCTAAGGAGGATGAATGTTATGTTCTTGTGGATTCTTTTGAAATATCTGCTATGGGTAGAACTTGTGATAATAGTTATGCTCCTGTTATCTATGATAATCCTATATTTGTGCCTAACTTCTAAATGAATGCTAATAAAGAGTTTTTCTTAGAAAATGTTTATGATAAATCTCTACATGATGGTCCTATATTGAATGATCAGTTTTCTTGCTATAAAATTGTTAAAAGTGGGTTTGAAGGTTTTAATCCGACTATTTTTGAGCTTGATAAAAATTATGTGTTTGTAGATCATGAAAATCATGATTTATGTGATAGTTATATTTTTTAGTTTATTCATGAGGCTACTGAAAATTATTATGAGAGAGGAAAATATGGTTGTAGAAGTTTTCATAGTACTATAACAACTCTCTATGTGCTGAAAGTTTTGAAGTTACTCTTGCTTTATCTTCCTATGCCTGTCACTTTGTTCTTTGTGAATTTATTTGCATACAAGATTCTTATGCATAGGAAGTGGTTTAGACTTTAATGTGTTTTAAATTTGCTTCTTGATGCTCTCTTTTACTTCAATTCATATTTCTTATGTGAGCATCTAGTCAAATTATCATGCCTAACTTAAATGCGTTAAAGAAAAGTACTTATTGGGAGATAACCCAAAAGTTTTGTTGATACTTGGAAGTTATTACTTAAGTAATGACCTCTCCTTATCCTTTTTATTTGTCTTTTGTGCCAACAATAACCTCTAATGAGATGGAAGTAAGATTTGGGGAGTTGCTGTCCCAAAACAGATTTTTGTAATCCACCGTAAAAATTTGTGAGGAATCTCTGTATGTCGTATTGTGCTAATATTTTCTTAATAAATCCCCCAGTATGATAGAAAACTTTCGTTAGTTCAACACTTTTTTATTTGAGAAACATAAGGTCTTCGAAAAAATCGGATTCTACCTGCTGGTCTGTTTTGATAGATTTCTACCATTATTTGCATTTGCTTCTTATTGATTCCTTTTTGGGTTCTTTTTTGGAAATTGAGCTTTTTGAGGGAATTGCTACTGTAGCTTATGTTTTTAGTGAAAGTTTTGTAGTTCTAAATCTAAACCCAAAGGACTATTATCTTTTGAATACACTAATGTTGCTAATGAAGATTGTGTGAAGTTTTGTATGAAGGAAATTTTCACGTGTAGAGCAAGAATGATGTAATGCGATGAAGAATGGACAAAAGCTCAATCGTGGGGATGCCACCCCATGTCACCCAAAGAAATATTCAACAGGTACAAGTGTCAAAGAATGGGGATGCCCAAGGCATCCCCTTCTTCATTGATAAAAATCTTAGGTCTTTCTAGAAACTTCGTTTTTATTGTTTCATGCACTATTGTGTTGTTCTTGAAGCGTCTTAGTTTTCGATTGGCTTGCTTAGTTTTCTTGAATAATGTAGTTTGGACCCTCGTTCTCGCTGTGTTGTTTCAAATAAGTTGATTGGTGTTGGAAAGGAGTAGAAAGTTCTTGCTCAGTAGTACAAGAGGAGCTTGCTTTGAATGTGACTTAGACTTTATCATGTCATGCTATATGTTGTTTTGACTTTATGCTCAGTGATTATTGCTGTAGCATGACTTGTTCCAAACAATTGGGATTGCTTAGTGTGCCTTAAAGATATCATTCGTTGATTTAGCATACAAAAGCATGGTATTATGGTATTCTCCTTTCATGCTTTGTTCGGGTTGACTTGGCACATGCTCACACCATGTTATGACTATGAACAAGTCACCATAGCCTCTATGATCATTTAGTCCTTGACTTGTAGAACCACTTTATGCTTTGATTAGTAATGTTTTATCGCTCTGCATGATTATGGCCATTATTGCTCTCTTAGTTGGTCACTACAAGTCTTTTGCTAGCCTCCACTTGTATGAGTAAGCTCTACTCATGCTTCCAACTCCCAACAAACCAAGTTATTCCAAAGTGTCCACTATAAATTCCTATGCATGGTGTGTTACACCATTCCAAGTATATTCTTGTTTTCATCTACCTTCCAATAAAAAAGTATTTTTTATGTGAAAACTTAGTGATTAAAGCTCTCACAAACTTGATGGCACACTTTATTTTTATTGCCCCTAATAAACTTGAACCATTGTGTCATCTATGTTGTATATGCTTACACTTATATGTTGGAATTAGTAGAACCGTGCTAGCACCAGGAACGCTTTCAACATTGCACTTGTACTATGTTCACATTTGATATCATGCTCTTTTGTCTATGGATGTTGTCGGTGTGAAATAAAAGGGGAGCTTGTAAGTCCATGGAGTTATGTATTTGTGTTATAGAAATGCTTGGGCCGCTAGCCTAAGCCATGCCTAATCATGGTGGAAACTTGCAGCATCACCATAATGACATCTATGAAGCTTTCTTCTTATAAAAAAGAGACATACTGAAAAGAGGAAAGAGAGAAAAAATCACCGTAATCCCATGTTAAATAAGAAGATTGCTGAGATGCTCATTGTCTACTTGCCTTGTCATTTTGATTATGGGATAGCTCATGTATCATGTGCAAGGGGTACCCCGTTGGCGGTTCTCTATGATACACATGTACTTACTATGAAAAGAACTTACAGTTGCCTAAATTTGAGTAGCATGAGGAGCGGCCCTCGTATTCAAGGGACATGAGATTGCCAACTTATACTTTGTCAAGTATATACTCCATAGTTTGTTCACTTTAACCTTAATCACTTCAAGATGCTTATGATAGGGGCAATGAGAGCTAAAAGCTAACAAGTACCATAATTTTTGGAAGCTATTTTTGAAACTTGAAATCCCTGCTTCCCTTTATGAAGGGCCTTTCTTCCACCATTATATTGAGTCTCCATCTTCTACCGTTAGGCACCAGTTAAGAGAGCATAGTTGCCAATCTTAGTTCTATGTGCATTGTACCAAAACTTATTGATTTATGCATATTGTTGATATTACTTGTTCTTGTGCTATTTGTATCTAGTCACTCTTACGAACTTTGAA
This sequence comes from Avena sativa, assembly GCA_916181665.1. NCBI lineage: Eukaryota > Viridiplantae > Streptophyta > Magnoliopsida > Poales > Poaceae > Avena > Avena sativa. The sequence goes on along the minus strand of OV702295.1, from coordinate 309,962,132 downwards.
GGTGTCCTATGCATCTATTTGATACTCCATGAGGGACAAGCTGAATGCCACTATGCCATGTTTTCTGTATGTGAAACAAACAAACGTTTTTCGATGCATGTTATTCATGATCTTTGTTTGTAGCCTTTCATGTTGCATGCATAGTTACTTTGTCCTATTGTTAGAACTCCATCTTTCATGCACATGTTTAGAGATCTTTGATCCTAGCTTTCAATGCTTGCAAATGGTTTGATCTTGTTTTTGACGGTGCATGTCACCTCAAAAATTATTCTTTTTATCACTTACCTACTCGAGGACGAGCAAGAGTTAAGCTTGGGGATGCTTGATACGTCGTAAACGTACCTATAATTTTTGATGTTCAATGCTTATTAGTATCTACTTTTCTTTGCTTTGTCTACACTTTGAGGCATTTTTATATGTTTTCTGGTACTAACCTATTAATAAGAGGCCACAGTGCCATTTGCTTGTTTTATTCTATTTTTGGTTCCAGAAAGGCAAAAAAATCAATATACTTGTAATTGGACGGGACAAAAGCCAAAGTCAATATTTTACCATGGGGAACACGGAGCTAGAATACGAGACGGAGGGGAGCCACCAGGGGGCCACACCCCCTGGTCGCGCGGGCTAGGGTTAGCCGCGCCTAGGGGTGTGACCACTCTGGCCACCCCCTGCCTTGCCTCTTCGCCTATAAAGACCCCCCGATGCCAAACCCTAAGTACCCGATCAATATTTCATGAAACTGTCTGTAGCCGCCGCCACCATCGTCCCTAGATAGGGGGATCTGAAGCTCTTCTCGGCACCCTGCCGGAGGGGAGATCATCCGGAGGCCTTCTTCTTCATTATGCCAAGCTCCGGTATGAAGTGTGAGTAGTTCCACCTTGGACTACGGGTCCATGTAGTAGCTAGATGGTTGTATCTCCTCCTTTGTGCTACCATGTTTAGATCTTGTGAGCTCCGTTCATGATCAAGATCATCTATTTGTAATCATGCATGTTGTGTTTGCGAGGATCCGATGGATATTGAGATTACTATGTAAGATTGATTAATGGTTTTGTCTTATTGATTCTATCATGTTTGTGTTTTTTATGATCTTGCATGCTCTCCGTTTCTAGTAGCTATCTTGGTCGAGTAGATGCTAGTGACTCCAAGAGGGGGTATTTATGCCAGATAGTGGGTTCATGCCTATATTTAATCTAAGGGAAGTGACGGAAATATCTAAGGTTGTAGATGTGATGTTCCCACTAGGGAGAAAACAACGGTCTCTTGTTCATGGAACAAGTGGATTGTGTACCTTACACACTTTGCTTAAAGCAGTTATCCGTTGCTTGCAACTTAATACTAGAGGGGGTTCGGATGATAACCTGAAGGTGGATTACTAGTCATGGATGTAGTTGGATGGCGGTCTATGTATCTTGTTGTATTGCCCAATTGAATCTCATAGGATCATGAATGTCTAGTATTGCATTGTTATGCCTTGCTCAGTCCTATCAATTACCCTGCTGTAATTTGTTTACCCAGCATGCCATGTTTGTTTATCTAAAGGAGAACACCTCTAGTGAACTATGGACCCCGGTCCAATCTTTATCATTGATACATCTTCCACTGTTACTATTTACTTTCTGCAAACCACTATTACCTTCCACACCATACAGTTAATCCTTTGTTTTCAGCAAACCGGTGAGATTGACAACCTCACTATTCATTGGGGCAAAGTCTTGAGTTTGTGTTGTGCAGGTTTCCTAGTTGCTAGCAACACCTTTGATTCGTTTCCATCCTCCTACTGGTTCGATAACCTTGGTTTCTTACTGAGGGAAAACTTGATGTTGTGCTCATCATACCTTCCTGCTTGGGGTCTCCCAATGAAGTGTTCACGCACTCATCATGAACCAAGATTTTAGATAGAGTTTATCTTAATTTAGTCAGGTTACCCTGAGGTGTCAATCATGTGAAAAACAATCTAAGAAAATGATTCCTAAACTTTCTGTTTAGGAAGATGATTTGAATATCCTGGTATAATTTCTTATACTTGTTTCCTCATATTTGAGAAATGGCTAAAGGATGAAACTGCTATAGAGGTGCTACCATTCCTTGGAATGTGCCCTATAGTAGTTCATCAATGCATCTGCTGTCATCTAGTTGTAAACTAGTGAATAGTAGAGACCTGTATGAGTTGGAATTTGTAGAGTAGATTCTTTTTATCTACTTGACTACTTAATATCAAGTTGAATGATTCCTAGTAATTAAGGCTAGGGAAATGATTTGAAGTGCAGCATGTGATACAAACTAGTTGGAACTCGGAACACAAGTTACTTTGAGTAAATAGGGTGATCTTATAAATGATTCCTAGAATATTTGTCTAAGAAAGTGATTTAGGTGATAATTGTACTTGCTTGTAGATGAGCTTAGAATCTTTCTTTTGATGAGGAGATGTTTTAGTTAATTATAGTGGCTTTATTATTTTTTAGATTGCTATTGTGGAACCTTACTAAAGGGTGCACAGCAGCATGACTATAATGAATATAATTTGCTGCTACTTTGAATACATAGCTGGTCAAAGGTCATTTGTTCTTGATGATTTGTGTGTGGAACCAGTTCCAGCCGATGATGAAAAGGCTGAGGCTTTGATGATGTTTGGATAAAACAATTACTGCTTGCTTATAAGAATTATCCAGTGATGATCTGGTACTCCACTTGAGTACAGATCTGAGGATTTTCGATTACCCCATCCATTTTCTAGGATGCAATAGTAAGAACATATATAAAGGTATGGTCTTAGATGGATGACCTGTTGTGGTGAAGCTGTGGTTGCTCTTGGGGAACTTGTTCTATTGAATCTGCTACTGCTTTTCTTCTGCTGGTCCTCCAAGATCTTGATCTCCCCTTATTCTAGCTCTTGGATGGCTCCAAGGAGCAACCAGAGTTAGAGTTGTGGTGGGATGATGGATCTGATCCGTGGGGTTTATTTGGAGTGCTTGGTAGGAGAATGGTTCTTGACTAAGTGCGGTGGAAGTGAAGGTGTGGTGAATGGTGGGATAGCTACGGCTAGTGCACTCTTATTTTCTCCTTGAGGCTTCCTTGTGCTGACAGCACACACACATGCAGTTATGTGTATGTTGCATGCCTTCTAGCCTGCACTGTTGTAGATCAGATCAAGTGATTTCAGTGATTTTACTTCTTCCATTCTACCTCCTCTGGTGAAACTTGTGTATGACCAGCTACTCCTTGCTATTTCTGTCCTGAACTTCCTGTAACGTCTACCTTTTTACATATAATCCGATTACTTGATCTTGCCCCTAGTATGCTTTAATTCTTTGATATTGTTGTGGTGATATGGAGAATAGTTCCTGGAATTTCCCTACTGCTACTTTTGTACTGTTATATTACTCACTGTGGTAGTGACAACACATGCCATGCATGTGTTGTGTGAGCTACTTGCCTGCTTCATCCATCATGTGGATCAGATCAAGTACACTAGATCTTTTGCTGGTATTACTGCTTTTCCTTTTACTTGATACTAGATTGGTGAAACTTGCCCCATGCCACATTTGGAAATAAGAACAGATTACACACTTTGGCTCCTTTTATCCATTTGTTACTCGATGATGAGTTTTGAAATGCACTTCATTGCATAATCTGAGAGTACAACTAACACTAACATAACTTTTCTTTATTTTTGGTTTTGTTTCCTTTCTTGTTTGTTTTTCTGGTAAAGAAGAATAAGCATAAAAGAGAGTACAAGAAATAGTATAGGAAATACTTTAGGTTTTCTTTTTTTATCAGCTATAGTAATTTCTTTTCTGTTTGAATATTGTAAAAACATTGTATGGTTGTATCTTATTCAATAAATTAATTGTTTTCCTTTTCTTTTATAATTTATTTGTAAAGACAATGTAATACTCTATAATATTAATAAAGTTTAATTTTTATTTCTATTTGTAATTTAAATTCTTGTAATATTTAGATCTTGTTTATAAATTTGAAATTAATTCTTATTGTAAATATTTTTCCTTTTGTATTTATATTTAAATTATCTTTTCTATTTGGATAATTGTAAATATTGTATATTATTCATAAATAAGGGTTTTCCTTTTATTTATTATTACAATTTACTTTCTAGTTATTATTTTATTTCAAATTCTTTTATAATTCAAATTTATCAATTGTATACTCAACTTTGAATTTTATCTTGCCCAAACACAAAAATATAGTAGAGGTCATGTCAAAATCTATCGCACCTGCCCTGACGTCTCCATTAGAACAAGAAAGATCTTGATCAATCTATAGCTCCTTTAGTTTTGTGCGAAAATTCCCCGGATTTTCTGATACATGAATGCAATTCACACACACATGTGTCCTCTCTAATTCTAGGTGCTAATCCTGGGATGTTACAGACTCTCCCCCTTAAAGTAAACTTCATCCTCGAAGTTCATACTCTCTTTTGTTTCGGAATGAGGAAGTTACTTGTATTGGTTATGACATTTCTCACTCCTTGGTAACCTCAACTGGGAACAATTGTAATATCCCATATCCAGATCTTTTTCTTGAATTTTCATCATACTTGGCAACCTCCAACTTGTTTTCCAAAAATCCAAAGATCCTTTTTACTCTCATCTTTTAGAGATAAATCCTTATTATACTATGTAAGGTCTAGGAATTCTCACTAAATTAGGGTTTTAAATTTTTATTAGACAATAATTGTGGCCAAAAAATTAAATCCTTGGTTTGTCATGGTATGGTTTATATTGGTAGTCTTTCTGAATATTGGTTTTGAACACATTTAGTCCATACCATCGGAATTTCTTGTTCCTCAACACTTGTCCAATTTGATGTGCTCTATTCCCTCTTAAGGACTACTTAAGAGTTATTTCCCCTAAACTAGTCGATTAGGATTAATCTATTTTATCACCTTCAGGCTTTTACCTAATCAAGCTTAGATAATCCTTTGTTATTACTTTAAGTATTTCTTTAATTTACATCTTGTAATTAGCTTAATATTTGAGTACTACTATCTTTAAGTATATTTTATCCAGACATACTTACAAAAGTACTTTTATAATGATATCTTCTTATAACCTTATGAAAATAAGGCTTAATTTTGTTCTTATGTAGTACATCTTTTCCGATCTTTACTCGGAAAATCAGATAAGAATACTTCCATTTTATTGTGTACTCTCCCCATTAGGAATTTCTAATGGTCTCCAGACTGCCTATATAGTAACCATTTATTTTATAACTAGGATGTTGGTCTCTGTTCAGCTTATATTTAACCTAGTTAAGGTTTCACAAAAGATATTACGGTATACCCTCACAATTGTAAATATTCGAAATGCGTCTTTCAACATTATTTGTCTTACTTACCTTTTGGACATTCTTGCTTAGGTATGCCTATCTTCCCGAAGCGTCCTGAAAGACGATCGCTTAACTAGCATACTTCTTTAAGTCTTTCTTAACTTAGGCCAAGTTTTATGCTCTTTATAGAATACTAAGATGATCTGGTTAGCTACGTTAACCAATTACCAGTTGCGGACAAGATACCACCTGAAGACCATCCTAGGTATATGTATTACCCTATGGTTTCGATGTTGTACCTATATTCTCTCTGATTTGTCGGGGCTTGAATACCACTTTATATTCCAGTACTTCTTATTTGTACTTATTCATGATACTTCCATGAACTTGGTACAACTACTTTATTAATTCCTTAGCAACATTCCTAACTTTGTGTGGATTTACGTTTATTACTTCTCATTGCGCTATAAATTTGATACACTCATTTTCCTTCTTGTTATCAGCTAGTCATGATCTAAACTTGATCCATCTTACAAATTGTCTGGAGATACTCTTTATAATTGGCTTCATTCGTCATGTAAGTCTTCATGTTGGTTTTTGAACTCGTCACACCCTTACACGAATTCCCCCTTTTCCATCTAGGTCTATAATATCAAGTAATAACTTCGTGATGCAACATGCATTTGCACACCAAGTCAAACTTCATGTATAGATCTAGTCAATCAAGAAGATTCAGAAAGATCTAAAAAAATCAATAACAACTTGAACATATACCATGTATTATACATAGGTCTTATATAAGTTACAGATGAACTGAAAGTTCCAACTGTTTGCCTCACATATTACATACATAGCTATCTTACAAGAACTTTTTATTCATGTGAGTATTTCCTCACTTATTTCAGAAAACCACTCAAAAACTACAATACACAATACCCAATATATAAATTATTCAAGAACTCTTCCCTTTGGATTTCATCCCATTCTTATTTCATCCTCTTCTAGTGCTTCTTGGAGTTCCGTCCATGATGACGTGAAGTCCTCCGACTGCCTTCGGGAGTATAAGAGGATCCAGGAGGTGCGTATTCTTAATTAGAAGTACCTAGATTGAGGTTAGTCATTGAAAATGACTAGATTTGGCGTGATTTTCTTCAGGATATTCCTGTGTTTCTTTCAACGCTTCTTCAAAGTAAGATGGTTCCTTCGCCTTTTCCTTGATCCATTCATAAATATTGGTATAATAACTACCAGGACATTCTTCTAAGTCGATAGGATTGGTATTACCCCCCATACGGTCCATAAGGCTCTCTAAGGTTATAGTTGGTTTCTTCTCCGATACCTGCATCACAAGGTATAGGATTCCCTATAGTTCCATCCTTAGATTCTAATCCCAATTCACAATAGTCCTTCTCGGGATTATGTGGAATGGCTTCTCCCCAAGTTTTCTGTTCTGAGGTATACTTCGTCCATGGATCTTCAGGTGATTGGTGTTTATTCTGACATTAGGAATAGGTTCCGACTGTGGATCATCGAATTCGATTTCTTCATACACTTCACCTAAAAAGATATGTTTGGGATGCTTAGCTTCTTTATCTAACTTCTTTCTACGTGTCATTGCTTTTATAGGATCAGTAAAATCCTCAATGACAGTATCCAGCTCCTAAACTAATACTTGATGAGTGTTATGGAAGGTGTTTAGTAAAGACCTATACCAATCAATATACTCTATGGCTAGAGTGGGTTTTGTTCGTACCAGAGTAGACTGATTTAGCTTATGCTATGTACTTGAGGTTTCATGGGGTATAATGGTGTGAGTTCTACCTACCAGAGCTTGGGATTTCTATTCTTGGATCATGGTTATGGGTGCTATTACTACAATATGATATGCCGATGCCATGCACCTTGCCTCTCATGATGGAATTTTTCCATTAATTCCTAACTTCTTGGGTAACATGATCACGACACGGTATTTGGCTAATACCTGCCCGTCATAGTAACTGTAAATCTTGACCAGAAGTCTTCATTCACAATCCAAACTCCATAGAAGTTGTCGGAGAGTATTTGTCCCATACCCTCCGTAGTCATTTAACGTCCTGTTCAACACTTGAACATTCCGGGGTGGATACCGAGGTTCCATTTGATACTGTAGATAAGAAATTATCATCAGTCATATAGAGTTTAAAACTCATGATAATTATTTGAATTGCAACTTAATAAAGAATTATCACACTAGCAACATGACAAGGTTATTGTCAATTGAATATCCATCATATCTCTAGAGAACTCTTTATTATTGCGGATATCTTTCCTACAGGTTCTACCCATTTACTAGGTTTACAACCTAAGGTCAAAGCATAAGCTTTGATACCAGCTGCGGTGACCCAGCATACCACTACATGATGTAGTATACTATAGTCATTGACATAACACCAATGAAACACCGTTCACTAGTATTACATCCCTCAGAGTGGTACAAAAGAAACACAGTAGGTACAGACATGACCATAGGTTACAACTCGACTCTTTACATAAGATCCAGAGAATACTCTAGGTTAAGAACGAGAAATAAACTTCTTATAAAGAACCAGAGATAATCAACTCATAACTATTATGCTAATAATATTAGCATCTTACTATGAAGCTTGTATTGGTGCTATTGCAATACTCTACAGAATAGTGGCGGAGGACGAAAGTATTTTGTGGTGTGGCGAAACTAGCAGCATCACAATATGTTTTACTAAATATATGTTCATAAAGTATAGGACAATCCATAATCAACATTGCACAGTAACTATAATATGCCTGTTCGTACATAACAAAGATAAAAATTATCTCTATAATTAAACTGAACTTAAAAAATAGTTCACTATGAATTTATTAATCATATAGACTTGACCTGTCAAAGAAACATAAAAATATTTACTTCAGAATTAGTTTATGCAAGGAGAAACGGATGGAAAGAGAATACATGAAGAAAACGGGACATACCACTGAAGCACTAATTGGGTCTAGCTAGGAGCGCGAGAATCAAGGTATGGCGGGCACCATAGCTTGCCACAGAAGGTCCTCCGTCCCTTCTACAGAAGTAGGTTCTATGGCTAGAAATTATATTCCTATCTAATCAGCAACTTCATCTTCACTTTTGTTGATGTATAAGTTGACTTTATTGACCCCGTTGAATAACTTGAACTATTGATGAAGATTCCCTTGAGCATAAGTTGATGTAAACATCGTCTGTATTGGCTTCAGAATCTAGCAAGGGTTAAGAAGATACATTGAGTACGAGCGTACTCAGCAAAAGCACTAAAAAAGTTTGTTTGATGCACTAGCTACAACCACAGACCATAGGTCATAGGCTATGCAGGCTTTTATTCTGAAAAGTTATGTCCGTCAGCCTTCACAAGTTTATCAGAACTTTCATGGAATTCCTTTCCTGCCGTGTTCGTAGCTCCTTCCCGAAACAGGGAGTAACAAGTTATAGTTCTTACACTGTACAGAGGCGTGTTACTTTTCCCATGAGAGATCAACTCCTTTTTGCACAACCAGGCAGCTTACCCGTCCATAATTCCATGATGTGGGGCCTAGTAGGTGATCCAAGCCAATCACTGCTCTTTCTGCGACCCCGCATGTCTACACGATTCCTAAAGGCCGGCTCACCTGCGTTAAGCCCCCTTTCGAGCAGGCTATAACCCTAATGAGTTCCCAAAGACTCTATGAGCTGGTGATGCCCCTGTCAAGTACCATATAGGTCCGGCTATACCTCCGGCAGCCACTCATAGATAATCTAGACACCAAAAGCGTGGGGCTTAAGGGTGCCCACCCATATGTTGGATCTGCACAAGGAAACACAATGTCACGTTAAGGTCGTCTTGCCTACATACGAAAGGAAAAGAATACAACTGACATCTCTGTCCCATTCCAAATCTCATGGTTAACGCGTAATATACGGCGCAAGAATCACTGGCGACATTGGTTGTTAAGTCCTAGATAATATATTCCTTTACCACTGGAACTTTCATAGTAGATTATTATCACATGGTAGATAACCTATAATAATTTTATTATGAAAATAATGTTTTTGACCCTTTTGAAATGCAGGTAATGACAACACTGGATTTTCAAAATACTTTACAGAAAATAATTAAAGGACATGAGCAAGTGTGAACTTGCCTTTTGTGATTGCAAGATTATGCACTCACGATCTTCGAGACAATCAAAGATCCAATATCTAAAAACAGCATCATTGGTCTGGTAAGGACTAATGTTTAAAGAAGCAATATGTAGTTATGCATAAATAATGCTAGGCATTTTGTAAAACTTCTAAAGTGAATCCCAAATTCTTTGAGTGAAGTGAGTTTTGGGTGATACTTTCAAGAGTTGGTTTATCTTCAAGTTTTACTTTACATGTAATGGCATTTATAAGGATCTTAAGTGTTAACAATCCAAAATATACAAGTAAAGGCTAAAGTAATGTGATTATGATCAATTGTTATTTGATGACTATGATAAAAGTTCTTGGATTGAGTTGTTAAGATTTGAAGGAACTACTATAGAGTTGTTGTTCGAAGTGACAAAAAGAATAACCTTCGAAGAAAAGATTTCCTTTCTAAGGTTTAAACAATCTTTATTGTTAATAGAATGTGATCAATGTCTCTTTGGGTTTTGATTGATTAGTTTGGACTTGAGATGCTTTATGTCTTAATTGAAATAGACCAAAGTTAACTATAAAAACATAAGTAGCTTATTAGACATGATGTTTATAAGTTTTGAGACTAAAGTTAACTTTAAAAGGTTAAATAAACTTAAGGTGTAATATGTTTAAATTATTCTCAAGTTTTCAATTTATGATAAGTATGACTGGGGTGTGGAATTATTCACTTTATATTTAAGTGAAGTATTAGATTTGAATTGGTTTTTCCATTATGAAAAAAATATGTAACTATTCATTGTAGGTATAATTTAGATGATCTTATTAAGGTGTTAGATTTAAAGTAGTATTACAAGGCTAATAATTTACCCGTAAGTCTTATTATGAGTTTTTAACTATGAATTTAGACTTACTAATTTAATCTTGAAGGGTTTAGTGTTTATAAGGAAATGTGATTATTTCTTACTTAAATAATTTGAATGAATCAATAAAATAGTTATCTTATTATAATACTTAATAGATAAAGATTTATTACTTTTAAAACTTTGAAAAAAATTAATGCTCATTTAATATTTTTCAGTATAATATATTTATTTAAGATTTTTAAAAAAATGATATTTATTTTTTAAGAATTAGTCTTATATTTATAAAATTCTATAAAGGATTAAAGATCTTTGAATAATCACTTCAAATTTTATTTACAAAAAATTAGGTTAGTAAAATGATATATTTATTTTTATAAAAATTATTTTTATTGATTTTTGGATTTTACTTAATTTTATAAAATTTCATGTAGGACTTAATAATGTTATTTACTTATTTGCATTTTACTTGATATCTATAAGTAAATTTATCTTTTTATTAGGAAGATATTATTTTTGTAATGATTATAATATATTTTAGATATTTTTATGAATTTTATAGAAATATATTAATATTTGTTTGTATTTCCCTAATTTTAAGCATTTCTATTTTATTTATTTTATAACTGGGTCTGGCCTGTGGTCAGTCCAGCCCACTTACGAGGCCCAATTACACGGCCTAGTAGGATCCGGTTCAACACTGACCCTAGCCTACTCCTCTTTAACGCACATACACACGCACGCGACGCTCACACCTGACCTCGCCCCTCTCGTTCCTCTCTGGCCTGCGTCGCCATCATTGCTCGTCGATTCCAGCGGTATAGGCGGTTCCAATTACCGCCATCGGTCACTGGAACTCCGCCTCCCTCTAATCGACCAGGCCCTCCAATTCGATTTATCTCTAAGGCTCTCTCGAGTTCGTCCCCTTCCATTCTATGGCCCTAGGTGTTCGGTGATGTGCCGCCGCCACTCGCTAGGTTTACTCCTGTGCCTACTTGCTTGGTGTAATTGTCATCCTAGGGTAGATGCAGGATGCAGTGCCCTTCGTGGGTGCTCCCTGTGCTTCCCTGGTGGTGTAGCGCGTCGCTGACGGACGTGCTGGGGTTTTAATGGCATGGACGCTGCCGCAGGTCGCGGCTTGGTGTAGGCGCAGCACTATCGTGCCCCTGTGCCGCCGTGCCGTGGCTCCCATCGTCACTTCGGTTGCCTCTCTGCTTCCTCTTCTACAAGCTCTAAGCAAGGACCATAGGTAAGTTTTCTACTCCTCCCCCTTGCTCTCTGTCTTCCTTTCTATTCCTTACTGCTACTGTGATGAATCCTTAATTAGTGTCAATCCTATATTCTAGGGTTCATCTTCTTGTTGAAATTGCTTGTGACTTATCGTTCGATTGAGTTAGGATTAGTGAATCCTTGTATTGTCACTTATACATGGACTTTTATTCTTGTTTATGTTCAATGTGCTTTAATAAAGTTACTATCTATGTGATATCTATTTACTGGCTATGATTTACTCCAGTGGCTCATATCTTGTGAATCTCTATGACTTCTGTGATATTGCTGGTGAAGTTCTCTCTTTACACTAGATAAATAATATAGTACCTTTTCTCTGTGAACCAAGATTTGAGATAGAGTTTATCTTAATTTAGTCAGGTTATCCTGAGGTGTTAATCATGTGACAAAAAATCTAAGAAAATGATTCCAAAAATTTCTATTTAGGAAGATGATTTGAATATCCTTGTATAATTGCTTATACTTGTTTCCTTAGATTTGAGAAATGGCTAAAGAATGCAACTGTTGATACGTCGGAAATATATCTATAATTTTTTATATTCCATGCTTGTTTAGTATCTACTTTGCTTTGCTTTGTCTACACTTTGAGGTGTTTTTATATGTTTTCTGGTACTAACCTATTAACAAGAAGCCATAGTGCCGGTTGCCTGTTTTGTTCTGTTTTTGGTTCCAGAAAGGCAGAAAAATAATATTCTCGGAATTGGACGGGTACTAAAAGACCCCCCCTACAGCAACGCGTTCATCTGTATCTATATGTCTATATATGCGTTGCTAGCGCATATACCAACAGATTATGATGCGTTGCGTTTTTGGGCGTTGCAAGGGCACAATGCAACGCTTATCGATCAGTTGGTAACAAGAACGTTGCTAGGTAGCAACATATAGAACTAGAGGTGGATAACATTTATATCTGTTGGTGCTTGCACTATCCGATTGAATTTTATGGTTGATATTATACAACAGATATATTTGTAGTGTCTACAAGCGTTGGTCCATATATATATATATCATTTATAATGTTTATTAATATATTTATTGCCAATAACTTGAAATAGTTATTAATATATTTATTTCCAATAATTTTCCACGTAATCATGCATAATACTAATTTTTATTACCAAAATAGGTCCACACGGTGCTTTGAAGACATATGTGAAGTGAGAAAATTAATATCGCTATATACACGAGAGAACCATATCATATATTGGATAAAATTGTTGCATTACAAGAGGAACACCATCCACGTGGTACATTATATAAATATATTCTTTTGATAACATCACTGTCCTATGAAATAACTAAAGATGCCGGGTGAACTAGTTTATCCAGCTGCAACAACGTTGCGCTCCTTGCCTTCAACATGGCTCCTTGCCTTCAACATGGCACCCATATCATCGATTTATCTTTTGAATCTACAAAAAATAGGTAAACTATTAGCACAACATTTGGAAGAAACAGCATAACATAATGCAAATAATGAGATAGTAAAATAGCTGTCACATACAAAGGTTGACGGCCATGCAATTCTTGTTCCTTCAGCATTACCAAGAATGGTGCAATTTTTCCGTTTTCGTACCAACTCTTCAGTTTTCACAAATGCGGCATTGACATGTATAGCCCAAAATTGATTTGTTATTTCAACACCATCAAGTTTATATTTTGGATCACAACTTACAATTGTCGCGATAACAACATCCTTGTTTCCACTTGATAGGCTCTTCAAGAATACGTTAGTGCCTACCTGTTAGTTTGACAAAAAAGTTAGAATTGGTGGGCGCATGCCCATCCTCCGCAAAAAAAACTATAAAAATAGATTTGTTTAAAGAATGTAATCAAACTTAAACTAAGATAAAGAATTATCACTCGCATCAAGTGAATCTTACATGAAAGGATGAACGTGAGAATATTCAGGGGCGATTTTGCCAGTAAGGCTTCGTTAGGCTTGAGCCTCACCTCCAGTTTTGCAAAAATATTATCCAATATACAAACTCTAGTTGTTTAGCAATCAACTGAAGCTTCTCCTGTTCTCAGGGGACTGCCTGTTTTCTAGACATGTGTTCTCGATATGCAGGAAAGAAAAGAAAATCAGCAAGTGTTTTCTTGACTAGGCCTCGTGGTACATGTATTTGGTCCATTAGCGGAGACCTACAGCCGTACAGCAGCCAAACTTGATCCATCGCCCCTCGTCTCGCCCCTCGTCTCTTCGGCCAGGTCACACGGCGTGCGGCGGCGGAGACGGACAAAACTACGGTCCCTCGAACTACACTCACAGGCAGGCGAGAATCGGCCATGCCGCCATGGTGCCGGACTGCCGGACTCAGGGCTTCAAGGCAACCATTGATCCCTCGCTAACTCTGTCAAGTTATTCAGTTTCGGTCTACACCTCATGTATACCCATAGGAACTGTCAAATGCATGTTTAGGTAATTCATTAGGCTCAAATCAATCTTAAATAATTGCCTCGTTTGTATCAAGTAATCTATATAAATTTGTCACTGACGTATTATTCTGTCAATAGATCTGCAAATGAAGAAACGATTACTCAAATCGGCTGACAAAAATCTAGCTGATCTCCAATGACTTTGGTATGCTACACTGAGTGACGAATATTCAAAAGTACTGAGGATGCCAAGATAATAAAACGATTTCAAGCTATGAAAGACAGTACTGGACATCTTCCTAAACAAAGAATCATATCATCTTAGTGGTACGTAAAATTATTTAGAGCATTGGTCATTTTTATCGATGTTTCACTAATTTTCTAATCTTACCATGCAGCTCACTAGATACTTGACGAGTATATTTATTTTCAAAGATACTTATGTTTTATGTTAGCAGCTTAGCAAGGTATGTTTTTGTATTTTTTTTACTGTAGCCATTGAATTTAGAATGTCATGCATTGATAAAAGAACCTATAGTACACGAGATATATTGCATTGATTAATGACAATCTAGTTAACTTGAGGGATCTGTTATTTCGAGCCTACCCTCTAATTTCATTCTAGAATCGCCACTGAGAATATTTGATATAAAGAAATTTCTTTCCATGTAATTATACACATAATAAGATTAAGCAATCTAAACAGAAGGAATGAAATGAGAAAATATGTTATATAATAAAAAACATTTTCCAAGTAATCATGCACACAACAAAGTTGAGCAATCTTACCGCTAGTGAACCGCCACCCATCCATGAACCGGCACCCAAACATCCTAGTGAACCACTTTGTTGTTTCTATAAAAGATATCATGTAATATGTAAGCTCCAATGCAAGTAAAATGTTAGAAACAACATATTTAGAAGGTGCGTGTTTACATTAGAAAGCATGGATGCATTAGCCCCTTTTGAGTTCTTGTTCAGGACATCATGCTGATAGCCATATGTCAAATTGTTGTAATAATCATTGGAGTACCAAACTTTGAACATAGATCTTCATATGATGATGCAGACATACCTTGTTTGATGTTGATACTCTAGTTAATCTTTGCTTGTCATTATGTTGGGAGAATATTTTCTTGTTCTGAAATTATAATGCAATAATAAATTACCAACAAAAATATGATACTTCAAAATTCAAAATGGTAATAAGTTCCAAAAGTAAGAGTGAACTAACATTGTGTGCAACAGCATTTTTCTCCCCTTGTTGAGCATTTCCATTTGGAACAAAACTTTCTTTGTTCTGTGATAAAGGAATACATCACAAGTTTGGGAAAAAGAAGTGAGCCATTACAACGTGAACAATTCAAGCATCATTTTTTTATCATGAACAATGCTAGGTTCCAGACAATAATTAATAAGCAAACCTTATACGTAGCATCCTGCTTGTTTGATGGTTGCGAGTCCAAACCATGTGAACCACTTTGCTTGATCTGTAGTGAAAGGTAAAAAAATCAATTGTTTCTCTAAAGTTATGGCTGGGACATAAAATCACATTTATACAATACCATCAAATTATTTTGTTCCTCAACCATTGGGATTCGTTTACTAGGAGAAGTACCATATACTCTCTACAGGTAGAGAAATAAAAATAAAAGGTGAGACCATATTTATCGGAGTTAACTTTGAGAAATGTATCATGTACTTCAAAAAGGTACACACCTTCCTTTTCATATAATGTCCATCTACAGGAGCATCATCTCCATGTGTAGGCGCTGGATCAGAACTAGGAGCATCATCTCCAAGTGTAGGCGCTGGATCAGAACTTGTCTGTCATAGCAATGAAATTAGTTATAAAAATAAATGGTGGTGAAGTTACTATAAATTTACCTGATTCGATTCTCCTTCCAACTTTCTTATCTTCTCTTTTAGTTCCAGAATTACAGAATCTTGATTTTTCACACGTTGTCCCATTTTTTTCATGTCAAGTCTAAAAGCTAGCAGGGCTTCGTTTGGTATATCCTCCAATGAAGTAAAATGTGTAGAAACGATGGGAAGTTGACACATCAAAAACTTTGTTTGGATTAGGAACTAGTCCCAAACCATGTACATGGCCAGATTTTTCATCTCCTAAAACTCTATTCAGTGCATCGCCTTTCCAAGCAGTCTTTCCTTGGTTGTTATCTGCTAACTCTGGTTGGTTCTTTAAGATACCCTTCAGCTCTTCCTAAACACAAGGAAAATAAGATGAAGATATGTATGAAATAAATGCACAAACTATGAATGGCTGAGAGATGAGAATATACCACATGTGCATTAATATTCTTGTTATTCTTGGTTATAGGCTTGTGTGTATGGATGAACAAGACAGCCCTATGAGGATACTTCTTCTCTGGATCTTGTTCTCTCTAATAAAAGATGAATAAATTAGTTAAGGAGTTGGGTGATGCTGGTACATTATATGAATGGAAAAGAGATGCGTATAATATATAAAATTGTACCAATTCTTCTCTGTTTCGAGAAAAACTCTTAGTTCCAGCTGTATGTGTGGACTTCCTCTTCCCACAATTTTCCCTATTTTAAGAACTTATATCCTACCAAAGAATAAAGGGAAAATATGAGCATATCTTTGTACTTCTGTGGAAAAGCTAATTTGATAGATGAAATGTAAATGATAAACTTCATAAATGTCTTTGCTTTCTGGCTAGTCCAGTTATTCACTAGAGCTCTCCACTGATCCGGACTCACTCCCTTTGGACAATTGTTGTAATTTGCTTCAATACTCTTTTTCTCATGAAAATGTTGTGCTTTCAGATCTGATTTATGTTGCCTCCATCGGTCTCTAATTGTTTTTAATATATATGGCTCCAATCGAGCAGGATAAAGGAACCTCATCTATATAATAAAAACAATAGCCTAAGTAAAATTTAAGGTAAAATATATGAATCTAGTAAAAGACACAGTACTACAATTTACCTTTACTTGGTCAAGTATAGCCTTTAAGTTTACCTTTTTATTCGTTTCTATATCTGTTTCTCCTATCAACAATCTCCAGTCCTTGTAGAACAAGCTACACAAGGATCCATTCCTGGCAATCGTGCCAAGAAAGTTTCCAAGATGTTTAGCTTCTTTTCCAATTGGTTGATCTAAATCATTGCATTTAACCACAATTCTTTACCCTCTTGGAAGGTTCCAGATATCTTTAAGCTTTCTCTTCTTACGATCTTTTATTCCTCCATTTACACCTGACCAGTGTCACATTAACATTAAAATACATTAAAATATTCAGCTAAGAATTATCTCGTATGGTGATGACTAGTTTTATATTGCAGTGAATAAGGAATAACATCCAAATTACCTTCACCATTATCACCATCATCAACATCAGAATTTGTGAAGCCTTCTTCAATATTACTTGTTATTACCTGGAGATCAGATGATTCTGGAACTTGTTCAATACAATTCTGTTGTTCGATCTGTTCTTCCACCAAATATTCTTCACTAGAGTCCACGACATGCATTTTTTTCCTTGTCATATCTGTGTACAACCTTGCAAAGAGTCAGTCAATGACACATACATGAGGCAAACTATTTGACTCTCTCTCCCTCTGAGCTGGTAGGTACTCCTATCTCTAGCAATCCGGTATTTCTCTCTCTCCCTTTGACCGAGTTCCTATCTAGTGTGTTCATGCATGGGGCTGGCCTGGCGCCAAAATCTAAACTAGGCATGTAAGCGGACGTCCACCTAGATCCAGATATGTCCGCCTAACCAAGTTCGTTTGCTCATCACCAAAGGAACTAATCACGTATGCAGTCGTATGTAGCTAATTTATTTTTGGAGGACTGTCCGCCTTGTCCGCCGGCGTGTCCACCTGCATCTGTAATCTAAACCATACAATTCATCGCAACTCCTTTTTTCCCCAAATACAAAATGGGGAAAACAAACAATTTGAATGATTATTTGCTAAGGCTCCTACAATCAAATAAAGATATAATGCCAGCAAGAATAAACACCAGCACAAAAAAAAGGCCAAACAGAACCTGTGGGACGACCTACTAAGATGAAAAAAAATGAAAACGGAACCTACCCGCGTTTGAACAGCAAAAATTTGTTCGCGTGAAGTGAAAGGGGGCGCGGAAATTGTGTGGGAGAGGGATCAGGGATTGGGGAGAGGAGGGCACTGACCTGACGAATTCTTCGCAGAGTCCCTACCACCACCGTATGGTTCTGCCTACGATGACCGATGGAAATTGGGAAATTGAGTTATAGCATAGGAATAGCAAGATTAGGGATCGGGAGAGGAGGCCGGCTGACCTGATGAACTCGTTGGGGTGCTATCGACAACAGCCTTCTGCTCCTAGGACTAGGAGATCCATGGTATTTGAGTTAGAGAAGTGGATCTGGGGTAAAGGGATCAATAGAAGAGAAGAGATCGGAAGGGAGGCCACTAACCTGATGAACTCCAAGGGGATGCTGCTGCCACCCGGCGGCCGTGCGGATGAGTATGACCACGGATGACCACCTGTGCGTGAGATGACCTTGATGCGAGTAGAAATAAGGAACCGCTGTTTATGTGGTCTGGTAGCTGATTTTGAGGATAGATTTGTTCTCTTCCAATTTTTACTCGGGACACTTGCGGACTTCCTATGAGAAGTGGGGTCAGCCTAAAATTAGCGCGGGTAATTATTTTTTTGAGCAGATTAAAGACTACCTGAGAGCGAAAGAATGGAGGGAAATAAAAAGGTGGAGGGAAAAAATGGAACGAAAAGAAGAAGAGAGTCTTTTGTTTTGAGAATAAAGATGGAGGGAGTCGAAATCAATGTCTCGGTCATACAATTTTTTTCCGGCTCCAAATTTCTTCATTCTCCTTTAACAAGAAATAAAATTTTAATTAAAATAACCTTTTTACTAATGATTACTTACAATAATATTATGAATATATATACTCTCTCCGATATAAATTATTTAACTCAAATTTGTCTAGATTCGGGTGTATGTAGACATGTTTTAGTGATAGATACCTTTGAATCTAGACAATACCAAGTCAATTAATTTGCATAGAAAGAAGTAATAAATACTCAAATGCATTTATATTTATTTACGAAAATAAATTCTAGCACACTGTATATTATTCATGGAGACCGATGATATAAATGTTACAATTCTTCTTCCTCCATGTCTCCCACGATGGGACCCTGGTTCCCGCCACACAGCACCCCCCTCTCCCCTTCCCCCCTCCTTGCCGCCGCCGGACATAGCCCAGGCGCTGGCGGCGGCGAGGCCTCCTTTTCCCCCACACGCGGAGGCGACGGTGCGGGACGTGGCGGCCGTGGTGGGCGGCGTGCTTGGTGAGGGGCGCATCGGCGCGGTCAGCGACGGCGTGGTGGGGAATGCTATGTGCCGCGGGAGAGCCGAATCGCAGTGGGGAATGGGTTGTCTCGCCGACAGGGTTGGCCCACCCTTTTTTTTCCTTTCATCCGGCATTCCTAGGCGACTCTCGATGTCCCGGGTTCGTCCTAGGAATGCCGGATGAAAGTTGGGCCAAATCGAGCGGGATTCGGTGTCCTGGAAACGTGGCTAAGCGAGACTCGCCATCCGGATGAAAAGGCCGGCTTGCTAAGGCCCTCCTAGGAATGCTAGTGGAGATGCTCTAAGGGTCTAAGAGCATCTCCACTCGCCTACCCAGGACGTCGAATTTCGGTCTGGACGTCGAAAATCGGCCCAGTCGCGTATCCAGGGACCTATTTTCGTCCGGATTTCGGCGTGTTTTGGTCCGGCCTATCCAGGCCATACCCAGGATCCCGGGTACACTCTGGGAACGCCAGACTCAGCGAAAACGGGCATGGGCCAGCTCTGTCGGCAAGAGAAGGCGCCACTCCCGCCACTTCGCCGAGCTCTATCGACGAGGGTCCGATGGAGAAGAAGGCGAGGAAGCTGAGAGCGTCGCCGATGAAGCCGGAGGGCATGTCCTCGGCTGAGTGGGAGAAGAAGGAGCACACCAGGCAGATCTCGTCGGCCGAACGGAAGGACATGAAGGAGAGGGCGAAGCTCCAGCAACAGCAAGCGGAGGAGGAGAAGTCGATGGTGAAGGCGGCGGCCGAAGAGCAGGCGATGATGAAGGCGAAGCAGGCGGCGGCGACGCGGTCGGCGTTGATGGAGGCGCCGTACCCACCACACTGGGGAAGCCAGGCGAGCGACGGCTCACCCGCTGGA
This sequence comes from Avena sativa, assembly GCA_916181665.1. Classification (NCBI taxonomy): domain Eukaryota; kingdom Viridiplantae; phylum Streptophyta; class Magnoliopsida; order Poales; family Poaceae; genus Avena; species Avena sativa. Next base: position 309,941,953 of record OV702295.1, on the reverse strand, counting down.
TTCTCGCCGATCTGCGCCGAACGCGCCTGCGCCGAACGCTCCCACGCCGAGCTCTGCTTCGACTTCCTCCAACCCGGCGGCCTTCACCGGCGAGACGGACGACAATGCCGCGTCGGCCACGCCGCATGAGCCCATTCCATCGACGACTGAGAGTCATTTCCCCTGTTATGTAATAAAAATCGGTCGCCAAACTTATGGGCGTATCGGTCGAACACCTTGTGGCCGAGCACTCGCCGGCGGGAACGATAAATATTCAAATATATCGTCGTTTTGTGTTCGCCTGGCTTATCTTCATCTTTGCTTACTAAATGATTTCAAGAGAGAATAGCACTATACACATATTGTCACAACATCAGGATCAGATACCTGTTTTAGGTTGAACTTCAATACACCACATACATACATGACAACCTCGAGACTAAATCACGAGCAATCCACTGATGAGTGGGCAATGGCAAGGAAAGGCCGTGAGATGGTACCTTACCTATCTGCAGCCTGTAGAACATGTCCTAGATAACCTTACACTTGCGGCAAGCCCAAAATAAGCATGCCGCTAAGGCACCACACTTTAAAACCAATATGAATGTCAGAAATCATCTTAAAAACCTTGGATCTCTGTTTGAGCAGAGTTAACCAGTGGTAGAGACCTTTTAAACAGAAGTTTTCCTTTTGCAGCACTTCTCAACAAAGATCGTGACTAGCCATTGTTGATACATATGAAACTTAAATATCAGCAAAAGCTGACGCGTCAACAACTAAGCCAGGAGAAAAAAATAGAGCTCCAAAACTGAATGCAATGAATTCTGGAGCAAGAAAATCTAGCAATAGCACTAATTCGTGTACTAAGTTGAAAGGCATTTCAAAATGCATAAATATGCCAAGTATGTCTTATTAATGCAACCAGATCAGCTTCCCCAAAATCTTAAGATTACGCTTCAGTCCTGTAACTTTCTTGCTGTCACATAGAGCTGCAAGCAAGGCCCAGCAACTGTACTTCCAAGTGACCACCTTACATGACTAGCAACAAAGTACAGCTGCAACTTACAAGGAATTGCAATGCACAAATAGCAGGTGGGAAATCAAGCAGCTACTCTAACGCACAACTATAAATATACAAAAATTAAGTCTGACAACAAATAGTCTCCAGAAAATGAACAGTAATTGCTTCATTCTAGGCTTTCAGATCCACTCCACATTCAGAATCCAATGAACCTGCACGCAAAAGCAAAAGTCCAATAGAAATATAAATTAATCTAGAAAACACCTTGCGCTAAAATCACAATTTAAATAGATGATGTTGTTGCTTCTATAATTCATCCACTGTTGAAGAAAATGTAGCAAGTGAATCACACAAGAAGCTGACCTTTATTGAGGTATTGTCTCATCAGGTACTGTTTCATCAAGTGACACCATGGGAGCATCTACGGTAGCTCCCTCTATATCTCTTCTCATCCAAGTTTGTTTCTGATGGGCAATATCAAAAAGCTCCAAGAACTTGCTGACATGATAAGGTTCAGTTTCCACATCGTTCCACTCTTCACCCATTTCAAAATCATCTCGAGGCTTCATCTTCAAAGCAATTGACCATACTTGATAAAGATGGTCATCCACGTAAAATACTTGGTCAACTTGATTGGCAAACACAAAAGGTTCATCACCTGCCCTTTTACCAGTGTGAATTTGATGCGAGAAGTTTACAAGTGTACAACCATACTTATCTATTTGCACACCTTTTCCTTCGGTAGGATCAACCCATTCGCACTTAAACAACACAATTGAAAATTTTCTATAGTAGTCTAACTCAATTATGTCAACTATCCTTCCAAAGTACATGACATTTCCAAGGATTGGGTTTTTGTCACGTGCAAAAGTGTAGCTTGATGTTTTTGCGATCAGAACAACTCCACTATTTTGAGTTACCTTGTCATAACGCTTCGGTATAAATCTGTACCCACGAATGTTAAAAGCTCTATGCCTTGTTGCAACCTGGAGTGGACCACGGGCCAACCATCTAATATCCTCAGCGATGCTGCTAGTACCATTATCCCTCTCCAATTGCATGACCTGTACCAAAGCAATGTAATAAGTAAGCTTAATTTAAATGAACAATAAATAAATCATGAATAGATTGCAGAATGGAACTTACATAATCCCTGAACCATTCAGGAAATTGTTCATGTTGCATCTTCTCAAAGGTATTTGGATCTAGGCGTTTCCTTCGGTTGATTCTTCTCAAAGAAGCACCATGTTTTCTAAAACACAAAGACCATGTTTAGATCAAAACTTAATAATAAAAATATTAAGAAGTTGTGCCATGAGATTTACTCTAAATATGGCTTGACAGCGTCACAATTGAATAGCACATATCTATGGGCTTGTACTGCCTCGTTTTCGCCTAAAGTGTAACCAATTGGTCTTCCCAGAGATTTCCCAACCGGAGGAAACAACATAGACTCGTATGATAATAAGGAAGATTCAGATTGATGTGGAGTGTCATCATTCCTTGCTGGTTGGTTATGCTTAGTGGAGAAACCCTCTAAGTATCTTAAACAAAATGCCATACATTCATCCGCCAAATATGACTCTGCAATTGAACCCTCCGGACGAGCTTTATTGCGAACGTACGACTTCAGCTTACCAAGATACCTGTAGGACATACATAACCATTAAGTTAGCAAGCTATATGACATGAAATAAAAAAAATAAAAGCTGAATTTAGGTTAAGAACAAATGATTACCTTTCAATGAAATACATCCATCGGTAGCAAACTGGTCCAGCGATCTTACACTCGGTCGCTAAATGGACAACTAATTGAACCATAACCGTGAAAAAACCAGGAGGGAATATCATCTCCATTTTGCAGAGTGTAATTTTTACTCTTTCTTCCAAACGGGAAAGCTCATCTATATGAAGAACTTTCGAACATATTCCACGAAAGTAAGATGATAGTTCAAATAGTACTGTTGTCACATTATCTGGTAGAATACCTCTCAAAGCAATAGGCATGAGTTGATGCATTAGGACATGACAATCATGTGTTTTCAGCCCATGAATTTTTCCTTCAACACAGTTCACACATTTGGATATATTTCCACAATATAAATCTGGCACTCTTATATCTCGATGAACTTTGCAGAATAATTGCTTCTCACTTTTACACATAGTAAAGCTTGCAGGTGGTAAGTACAACTTGCCTAAAGGTTTTGGTTTGGGATGGAGATCCTCTCTAATGTCCATGTCTTCGAGATCTTAACGAGCCTGTCGATTATCTTTTGACTTCCCGTCCAAATTTAGAAGTGTGCCATAAATATTATCAAGCACATTCTTCTCTATATGCATAACATCAAGATTATGTCGAAGGAGATTACTGTCCCAATAAGGTAAGTCGAATAGACTGCTTTTTCCCTTGTAAGTTTTGGACTTCTTAAAATCTCCGATAGCAGCTATATCATCTAGCACAGGGCGCCCATAATAAGTTTCAGGCTCTGCTCTATGCTCACTTGTTCCATCAAAAGAAGAAGCATCATTATGGAATTCATGATCAGGTGGCAATGATTGTCGGTGACCCATAAAACAATATTTTTTTCCATGTTTCAAGCGCTTGGTCCATGCATTTGCACCGCAAGGTGGACACGCAAATTCTCCATGCACCTTATATGAAGCAAGCATCCCTAATGCAGGTAAGTCATTTATGGTCCACAACACGGCTGCTTTTAGAGTAAAGACTCGATTTTTGGATGCATCATAGGTGGAAATGCCATTCAAAAATAGATCTTTCAAATCTTCTAAAAGGGGTTGGAGAAAGACATGAATATTATCTCCAGGGCTCTTAGGTCCAGGAATTATTAAAGACAATGAAAGGTAGGCTTCCTTCATGCATAGCCATGGAGGCAGGCTATACATGACTAAGACAACTGGCCAACAACTATAGCTAGAACTCAACATCCCATATGGATTAAATCCATCGGTAGCTAGGCCAAACCGAATATTGCGGGAATCGGATGCAAATCCTGTCTTCTCATCAAAATGTTTCCATGCCCGGGAATCAGCTGGATGTCGTAGCAAGCCATCCTTGGTTCTCTCTTCATCGTGCCATCGTGCTAAAGCTGATGTTTCTTTGCACATGAAGAACCTTTTCAGCCTCTCCTTTATCGGAAAGTATCTTAAAACTTTGCTTGGGACTGGTTTCTTTCTTTGTTTTTGGTTAACTTGGTTTCGGGTTCTTTATCTTTCCATCTAGAAGCCTTGCAGATAGAGCAAAAATCATCATTTGCTTTTTCTTTCCAGAACAACTGGCAGTTATTTGTGCAAGCATGGATTTTTTCATAACTGAGGCCTAACTTCGAAACAATCTTCTTAGACTCGTAAAAATTATGGGGAAGTTCCTTTCCATTAGGAATAGCCATGTGCAGAATATCAAGTAGATCTCCAAATGATTTATCAGACCACTTGTTCATGGATTTTATATTAAACAAAAGCACAAGTAAGGATAGCTGAGATAGTTCACATTCTGGCCACAAAGGTTTCTCTGAGTCTTTGATCAATTTGTAAAAGTTTTCTGCTTCTATGTTTGGTCCATGTGAAGGTGGATTTGGAAAATCAGTATTGTCACTCATAGGAACATCATCATATACTTGTCTAATTGCATCATTAATTAATTGGTGCATGTGAGCATTCGTTCCTTCATTGCGAGATTGTGGTTGCTAATCTGGTTGTTCTAATATAGACTCACCATGAAAAACCCATTTATCATAACTCTGAAGTATTCCATTGCACACCAAGTGGTCACATACATCATCTCTTGATAGTAGAACAGTGTGCACGAATCTTCACATGGACAGCGAATCTTTGTATCTGTTGGCTTATCTTTATATGCAAATTCCAGAAATCCATCTACGCCAGCTAAGTGCTCTGGAGTTCCTCTAGGATAACGCAATAACAACTTAATGTGTTCTAAATCCATACCACACTACATAAAGAGATCAGTAACATGAATGAGGTTCATGTGTAGTTCATTTTAATGCAATTTATTTCGAGACCATACATTTGAAAAATAAATTTATCCATTGTATAAGAGATTTGATACATATTAATCTGTATCACCCGGTATTAAAATCCTCAATTCTCAGCTGCATCAATTTCAAATTGGGCAAAAAAGTATGGATCGAGAGAGGAAGGCGCTGACCTGATGAACTCGTTTTGTGACCTGCCGACACCAGCCTGGTGTGCCTGGGATGCGACCAGCGCGACTTGAGTTATAGAATTGGACTAGGCATGGAGGGATCAAGAGAAAGAGGAGGAATCGGGGAAGATGATTCTGACCTGATGACTTGCAGGGGGCGCTGTCGACACAGCCTGGCGACGGATTGGATTAGAAGAGGAGGGGTCAGGAGAGGATGGCGCAGACGTGATGAAGTTGCAGCAGCGCTGCCGCCACCAGACCGATGTGGATGCAACAACCGATGGAGTTTAGAAAAAAATGAATCGGCCATCAAATCAAACTGCATACATATACAGCTCACTAAAATTTATTCAACACAAGCAGGGCATAATTTGACAGCAATTCATATTTTTACAGAAATTGAACAGCAATTTGACAGAATTGAACAGTTGATAGAAAAACTAACAGGAAAAATGTAGGAACAAACTGTTGTACAAATGCATTTTGGTCTACTCGCGTCCATGCATGTATACCGTGTACCTCTATTTGTAGATTAAAAATTCTACCAAGGTGCCATGCTTATGCTTCAGCAAAAACTGAACAAGTGCTCGATCTACCATATGCTTGAGCATCGCTCGCTCAACTCACGCACAGGCAGGACTCAAAGAGAGAACAGCAGTCTGAACACGCATGGAGCAGAGGCCCAAGCATGGGCGCGCGTTACTACGGCTGCCGTACCGGCTCCATCCAAATCGAGCGGAAATATGAGTGTCCGCGAGTTCTTTATGCGTGCTCGTGGGTGTCTACGGAAGCGAATTAAGAAGTTCTTCCTCTCCAATCCCACCATGCCAGTGCATCTAGAGCTCAAATTCAAGCTCGATACGTGCGAAATAGAAGAGAAACGAGGGCGGGGACAAACCTGGGCGACACGCGTGGTGGCGGGAGGGAAAAATCTGCAGCGGGCGGTTTCTCCCGGGGATGGATAGGGGAGGCCTCCACCGCCCTGATGTGTAGGGGAGAGGAAGGGCTGGGTCGGGGACGCGGAAGGAGGGGGCGATGTGCAGGGTGCCACCGGGATGTTTTCAGGTACGTGGACTTGCTCTTTTGCAGGGGTATCTCCTGTTTTAGAAAAAATAGCCTTTTGTATAAAAAGTTACAACACATTAAGTGGTTGTTTGGATAACAAATTTTAGGGGCAGGTTTATAGGAAATGAGTTTTTAGCAGATTTTTAGCAGAACCAGTTTTGATGACTTCTATGTTACAAACAAGTTGAAGAAAAACTATGTTTGGATAAGGAAAGGTAAACCTGGTTTGTCTACTGTCGACTGATCATACTCCTTAGCTTGAAAAGAAAATTCCATCTTCTCTTCGAGGGACTAGTCTTGACGACATGGCCTTTTCCTTCTAATTCCCCATGGCCGCTTGCTCATGCCATATTGGCAAACAAGGCCACCTATTGGCAAACAGAATTATGGTCACAATAAAATTGCAACACATATATTACAACGCGCATATATCTGTTGTTGTATGCATGGTGGAGAACACATACCAACGGCAATGCATGGTATCAGTTGCTGCATGTATAGCGGAGAACGGATATGGACAGCAACGCATATATACGTATCCATACAAAAAAATGCAACACATAATTTGATCGTTGCAGAGTATGTATTGGTATAGGGGGGGTTTCCTTGTAGGGGACAAAAGCCAAAGTCAATATTTTACCGTGGAGAATACGGATCGAGAATACGAGACAAAGGGGAGGCACCAGGGGGCGAGACCCCCTGGCGGCGCGGGCTAGGGTTAGCTGCGCCTGTGGGTGTGAACACCCTGTCCGCCCCCTGCATCGCCTCTTCGCCTATAAATACCCCCGATGCCAAAACCCTAAGTACCCGATCAATATTCCATGAAACTGTCTGTAGCCACCGCCACCATCGTCCCTAGATCAGGGGGATCTGAAGCTCTTCTCGGCACCCTGTCGGAGGGGAGATCATCTCGGAGGCCTTCTTCTTCATCGTGCCAACCTCCGGTATGAAGTGTGAGTAGTTCGACCTTGTACTACGGGTCCATGTAGTAGCTAGATGGTTGTATCTCCTCCTTTGTTCTACCATGTTTAGACCTTGTGAGCTCCGTTCATGATCAAGATCATCTATTTGTAATCATGCATGTTGTGTTTGCAGGGATCCAATGGATATTGAGATTACTATGTCAGATTGATTAATGGTTTTGTCTTATTGATTCTATCATGTCTGTGTTTTTTATGATCTTGCATGATCTTCATTTCTAGTAGCTATCTTGGCCAAGTAGATGCTAGTGACTCCAAGAGGGGGTATTTATGCTAGATAGTGGTTTATGCCTCTATTTAATGCAGGGCCGGCCCTGACATATGGGGGCCCCGGTGCAAGAAAAAAGAGGCCCCTATACACAAATAATGAAGGTGTTTTTATATTATTTCAATAGAAGTTTATGAGTAAATATGAACATAGTTTTTTTAAACGGTCGTTCTAGAATCAATATATAGCTGTTCACCGTGCACATGTACATGCATCAGGCTTAAAAGGCCTCAGCTGCTAGTGGGCTGATTCTGTTCACGTTATTTTTCTAAGAAGAGGGCATGGCTGTATGTACGTGGTTGGGGCCCCTAACAAATGGGGGCCCAGTGCGGCTGCACTGGTTGCACAGGCCCAGGGCCGGCCCTGATTTAATGTAGCGGTCCCAACGTGATAAGGTAGAGACCCCTGTGTTTACAATGCTAGTCCCTAGATCAATAGCTAGCATCCACAGTTTAAGATGTAATATCAAGAAACAAAGGTCATAATACAACTTTATAACCAGGAATAAAATAATTCATTACATCTTACATAGCTCATTTGGCTATCTCATTACAGTGCAGCAGAAATAACTATGTAACATGGAGTCCTTCATCTTCAAAGTGCCACATGCAATCATGTTGGTTGTAGACTTGTCATCCTATTCAACACACTTCACTAACATCAAACAAACCTGCAACATAATAAGTTACAGCCACAAGGGTCAATACATTTGAATTGTATTGGCAAGTGATACTATGGTAGAATAGTGGTATCTATCATCTATATGCAATTTGGCTATGTGGAGCTTAGGCTTGGTTTGCTCAAAATAGATTTTCCTTATCATTTGAAAACACTAAGTTTTTGTTTGTCAAAAAGTCACCCAAGGCATCTACCAATAGAAATTGGTGATCCTTTAACCCTTGTTCAACCACAAGTTTTTAACTTAGAAATTGGGATGAGGATATCCTTGATAGCTTCCATGTCTTCAAGCTCAAATTGTCCATTACCGGGGACACCGCTAAGTACTTAGATTTTACTCTCTCGAGAGGTGGTGCACTTTCCCCACAAGACTCGACATGCATCGAGACAAGATCTTTCAGAAGCCTTCCCTTAGACCAAAATGGACGTGTTCCAAACCTATCATCCCTTACCACCAACTGTCCATCTGCCTAAGTTATTGCAACCTATATGATCTAGGCAGAGCCCATATTGCCATGTGGCTGCAATTGAAGCTTCTTAACACTTGACATCTCAAATATCTTTGTTCCTGGGTGGCTTTCCACAAGTGAGATACACTAGGGTAGGCCATGAATATGGGACCTAGGTAACCACTCAACACAAACCATTCACACCATTCCACCCAGGTGATTCATTCACATAGTTGTTTTATTAGACGAAACACAAGTCATTGACTTAGAAATATCACATAACATGAATATAATCTACCCTTGTTTTCTACTAGCTAGGCTAAGCATAATAGTAGCAAGAATCTTAACTTAGGGAAAATTCTACTAAGGTATCATCTACTAGGATTTCCCAGGGCATAGCTTATACTTAGAAAATTCCATGCAAGTCCTACTCAAAATATCACTAATGCATAGTGAAAATAATAGGACAAAATGTATGAAGCACCACTTGCCTTTTTGGTAGAGAATATAGGTTCACTCCTTCGTCTTGCAAATGTCACACTCTTCAAGGTTCACTACAATTCAAGCAAGCAAGGCACAATTTCAAAACTAACATTCAAACAATTCACCACATAAAATAAAGAAAACAAAACAATGCATGCAAGCATGCAAAAGATTGTTTTATTTGGAAAGGTGGTTTTTAATAGGCTATAAACATTTTAAAACACCTATTGGTCATTTATAAAAGTAGCAAGGTCATTTGAAAACAAGTTAGTGAAAATGGCCATTTAAATCATTTTTGTTTTGCTAGCAATGATTTTAATCAAAGGAATAATTTCTAATGTTAGCCAAAATGTTTTTAAACACCAATATTAATTTTTATGGTCAAAGTGTTTTAAAACAAAGCTATTTACAAAAGGTTTCACCCAAAATCATTTTTAAATCAAAGCAACATTTTATTTTTCTAGAAATGCCTTTAATCAAAGTAATAATTTTCTAGGGTTTAATCAAATACATTTTTAAATTGAAAACTTAGTGTTTAGGGTCAGAGAGTTTAAATCAAATCATTTTCCAAAGGTTTTACTCAAAAAGCATTTTTAAACCATAATCAACATTTTTACTTAACTAGAAATGCTTTTTTCAAAGATTTATTACTTAGTATCAAAAAATATACTTTTAAATATACAAGTTGGTTTTTTATGGCCAGTAGGTTCAAAACTATCAATTTACAAAAGATTTTACCCTAAAAACATTTTTAGAATAACTTTTATAATCAAAATAGGCCTAATAATGTTTCTACAAAAATCTACTTTTACAGAAGCCAAACACTAAACAAAGGGCATGGTTGCAAAGGTTTCATTTTTCTGAATCCAGTGATATAAAATTTGTAAATTTTGGACATGTATATTTAAACTTATGAATTTTTCAAATCTAAACATCTAATAGATAAGTTTCTGTTTTTAAAACAATAGACATGCCATGTGGCTGATTCTTATTGGACAAAAACGGTTTGCATGGATCGATCAGTATAGACCGTTGGATTTAAGTGCGATAGCATGGTATAGATCTAGCATACCCCTTTGTTTAAGTGAATCTATCGCATCCTTACGATCTACATCCAACGGCTCGCGCTGCTCTAACCATCAACTCGCGGCGCTGGTCAACGACGAGCGGCGGCGCGCTCGGGATGCAGTGGTCCGGCCAAAGCAGGAAGCGAGGGAGAGGGAGGAGATGCTCACCAGGTTCTCCGTGGAGTACTGATGCTCAACATGCTCGTGGGGAGGCAGGGGCGCTTGGAGTCACTGGCGATTCCTCGCCAGAGATGGTCCTTGCGGCGGGCGCTCACTGTCGATGACAGAGGCCATGCTACGGTGCGAGCTAAGACAAACAAACGCTTGTGTTAGATGCGCACGAGGTCACTGGTCACACGTGTATCCTTGAGAGGGAGAGGTACGGTGACCCAGCATACCACTACATGATATAGTACACTATAGTCATTGACATAACACCAATGGAACACCGTTCCATCCAAATTATATCCATCAGAGTGGTACAACAGAAACATCGTGGGTACAAGACAACACTTTAGATTACATATAACATATTACAAAAGATTCAAAGAATCTTCCTCGAACAATGAGGAATATTATATAGAAAGAACCAGAAAGATCCATTCGGAGTTTACCTCAAGAGTACGAATTATAAGTATATATAAGGCATGAAAGTGCTTCTATAGTCCTGTTCTACAGAAGTAGGTTTTAGATTCTAGGAGTTTTATTGATATTCTACGCTTCATCTTGTCTCCGATAGCTTCTAGTAAGGTCTTCGACTCCGTTGATCTCCATCAGATATCTTCAACTCTTCAAGTAACTTATTTCCTGGGAACGCCATTGGTTTCTCCGAGATCTAGCAAGGGTTAATAAGATATGTTGAGTATGAGCATACTCAGCAAGTTCACTAAAGAGAAGTGTTTGATGCACTATCTACAGCCACAGACCATAGGTCGTAGGCAATGAAAGTTTTCGTCAACATTTCTTCAAAGGTTGATTTTATTCTAAAAAGCTATGTCCATTAGCCATCACTGGTTTACCAGAACTTTCATGGAGTTCCTTTCCCGCAGCATTCGCATCTCCTTCCCGAAACAGAGAGTAACAAGTTATGGTTCTTACACTCTGTAGAGGTGCGTCACTTTACCCATGAGAGATCTTAGCTTTGTTACACATTCGAGTTATAAGCTCGTTCACACTTCCTTGGTGTGAGACCCAGACTAAGATCCAAGCCAATCACTGTCCTTCTCCGCGACCCCGCATACCCGACGGATTGCACATCGGACCTAGGATAAAACTTGTTTCTATTATCAGTCTAAGGTGTACAACCCTCATAGATACCAGAAGCCGTGGGACGTTGAGGGATCCCACCCATAACCTGCTAACCCTCTACAAGAGGAGTTGCAACAACGGCCCGGTCATCCGTTGGCATGTGAGAGAGAGCCGATCCAGCTGACTTCTCTGTCCCATTCCAAATCTCATGGTTAACGCGTAATATACGGCGCAAGAATCACTGGCGACATTGGTTGTTAAGTCCTAGATAATATGTTCCTTTACCACCGGAACTTCCATAGAAGGTTATTACCTCATGGTAATTAACCTATAATGATATTATTATGAAAATAGTGTTTTCTGACCTTTTTGAAATGCAGGTGATGACAACACTGGATTTGCAAAAAACATTACAGAAAATAATCAAAGGACATGAGCAAGTGTGAACTTGCCTTTTGTGATTGCAATATTATGCACTCACGGTCTTTGAGATAATAGAAGATCCAATATCTAAAATCATCATCATTGGTCCGGTAAGGACTAATGTTTAAAGAAGCAAGATGCCATTATGCATAAATAATTCTATGCAGTTTTATAATTCCCAAAGTGAAACAATTAGTATTTTAAATAAGTTGATCTTAGGTATCTTCTTTAAGATTGGGTTTATCTTTAAGTTTATTTCATAAGAGATGGCATTTATAAGGAACTTAAGTGTTAGCAATCCAAAATATACAAGTACGGATATAGTAATGTGATTATGATTAATTGTTATCTAGTGACTAGGATAAGAAGTTCTTGGGTTGAGTTCTTAAGAGCTGAAGGAACTATTATAGACTTGTTTGTGTGAAGTGGCAAAAAGAATAACATTTGAAGAAACTAGTATTTAGTTAAGGTTAATTAGTCTTAAGGGTTATTAGGTTTTACATTAGGGTCTGTGAGGGTTACAAATGATGTTGAGTTATCATATTTTAGTTGATGATACAAGTGACTAAAGTTGACTTTAAAAACATGAATAAACTTCAAATGATATGTTTATGATTGTTTAGACCAAAGTTAACTATAAAAATAGAAATGAATTTTAAGATATAATGAGTTTTAGAATATCATCTAGTTTTAGGGTTTTGACAAATATGATTATGGATGATCTCTTTTAATGTAAGTAAAAGATGAATTTAAAACATGTATCTTGTTCATGGGAGCATAATTAGATGATCTTATAAATTTGTTAGAGTTTAGAATCATTTTAAGAGTGATTAAGAGATGAACAATATTCACCATCTTATACATGAGTGATAGATAATATTTATTTAAAAGGAGTTTTATTTGAATTTAAGATCTAATAAGAGTATTTAAAAGTTAATAGTTATACTTAATTTTTATTATGAATTATGATTATAGAATTATACTTAATAATTAATTTTAAAGGATTTAGTGTTTTTACTAAGAAATGTGATTATTTCTTTCTTAGTAAATAATTTTAGAGAATTAACAAAGTGGTTATATTATTTTAGTTAAATAAGTAAATGAGTTTTATTATCTAATGTTATTTAAATTTTCTAGAATAATATATATAGTACTTTCTAGTAAAATATATTCATTCAAGATCTTAAAAATGAATTTTATTTATTTTTAAGTATTACCTTTATTTTTATAAAATTCTTCAAAGAATTAAGTGTTTTTAAATATTTGATTTATATTTTATTTGTAAAACTCTAAGTTAGTATTTTTTTTTATAAAATAGTAGAGCTATTTTTATACACAAAATGATTTTTATTTATTTTTAGGAGTTTTTATTATTTTATTAAATTTTACTTAGGATTTAATGATGTTAATATTTATGTTCTTTATATTTATTTTAAATAAATAAAGTTATATTTTTATTAGATATATTTTATTGTTATGATCATTTTGACATATTATATGTATTTTTGGAATTTTTATTTACTTTTATACAATTAATATTATATTGAGGCTATTTTGGTAATTATTAGTTTTATTCTATTTTACGGTGGGCCTGGCATTTCAGCAAATGGGTGAGTTAGACCAGCTGGGGTACTGGATCGGTCAAACCGACCTAGCCCACATCTCGCCCCATCACCCCGACGTTCCTCTTCTCCTGTGCTCCCCTTGTTCTCATGCTAGCGACCGATGTTGCGTCGCCAGATTCCATCGAGCTTGGCCACCCCAGCCGGTGCCAATGGCCCTGCTCGACGCGCCTGTTAAAGCTTCACCAGCCTACCCAATTCGATTCGTGTCTCATGCCCCTACGCGCCCACCACCATCCCTAAACCCTAATTCCCCTTTCTGCCATTACTCCGGCGGGACGGCGAGGTTCTCGGCAATCCCAGTGATATGGAGAGGGTGTTCGGATGCTAGGCCTTGCTAGTGGTGTGGGCTGAGGCAGTGCAACGCCATGGCTCTCCTTGTGTGGATGTACCGCCGTGCTGAGCTTCGTCTCTCTGCCGTCGCCACAATTGCTATTTCACCGGCGATCTTAGACTCGTCCCAGGTAGGCACTCCTTCACCCCTCTCTACATATTTTACTCTTACCCTCTTCTAGTGAAAATTCCAGAACCCTGGTAATATCTTCTATAGCTTTATGTAGTTGACAGATAATATTCATTAGATGGCTTGATTGAATCTTGGTTTTGTTGGTAATAACCCTCAGAGTGCTAGGACGTTTCCTAATTGTCTTGCTAAGAAATTGATCTGATAAACCCTTCTCGATGATTACAGTAGACATGAAAATTCAAACCATTGTTTTGGATTTTATCTAGTTGGAATATTTGTTGATCTGAACATCTGCTAGTTCATGTTGACAGTTAAGAACTATTGACACTGATTCCTAATTGTGTTGGTTAGGACAATGATTTGGAAATAATATTTGTTTGAAGTTGATGTTGGATGCAAGTAACTAGTGGCTTCTGACATTATATGACCATGGAGAATACACTAAAATGATTCCTAGAAACATTTTCTAGGAAAATGCTTTGTTTCCTGTCAGAACTGACAGTGAAATAAGGTGTTGCTTTCATTCTAGAATTACTGCTAGGAAAATGATAAATATTATTTGGGTAATATTGGTAAGTGTAAATGGATGGTCAATATGATTACTCTGTCCATATGACAACAATAATTTAAATGATTCCTACAATTATTAGGAAGATGATTTGAATTCTTTACTAAATGAGATTCTGAACATATATATACTTGATTCTTAGGGTTAATGCCTAAGAAAATGATATGAATTAGTCCCTTTCAATTTTTGGTTGGCTTCTTTGACAAAAGATGTGGATCCTTGGTTCAGGTGCATATATGATGATGGTGGTGATTTGGTTTACTATCTTTGTTGATAGTAAAGTAAAGTGTACCATTGATTCCTAGAGTCTTCTACTAGGAAAATGATAGGTTTGTTTATCTAAGATATCTCAATGATTATTTTGGGTGATGATACATTATAATAGATATTGTGTATCAGACTGTCACTGTGGGGCCTCCATTTTGGAGTGTGCACAGTGACAGATCCTATTTGCATGACCTGCTGTGAGCTTAATTGACTAACACTTGATAAGATCATACACCTGGCCTATGATGCAAAGGCTAAGGCCAAACTCTAAATAAGAATAGAGATTATGATGTATCTTTCTAATTCTCTATGAGGAAAATACGTAGCATCTCTATGTAGATCTAAGAGAAAACCCTCCTCCAATCCTCCTAGATGATCATCTAGTTGAAGGGTAGAGGAATTGGTTTGATGTGGATTATTCCCTTTATTTTCCCAAGATGCTTATGCAAAAGCTAAATACAGATCTTAAAGATCAACCTGTTTCCTGTAGAGTGGTTGCTACCCCATGGCCGGTATGCTGGTAGTTGTTCCTAATCAACTACTAATTGGTTTGATGGCTTGCTCCACCTTCACACCTTGTTGCTACTGGATTTTAGCTTAAGCTGTTGTTTATCCTTCTCCTAGTGCTCCTGATCTTCTCCTTGTGCTCCTAATACAACTGTGGCATGGCCTTGAATTTCTCCTTGTACTAGCTCTTGGATGGCTCTAGAAAGCAACTAGAGCTGGTTGATGGTGCTGGTCTAGATTTGTGATCTTGTGGTTGTTTATGTGTGGGCTTGGGAGCTCTAGTGCTAAGAAATAAGCTGGGGTGTGTGTTGATATGCTATAGAGATATTTGGATTAGCTCTAGCTGAGCTGCTACGGCTGTGTTACCCCTTTTATGTGCATTGGCTGCTGTTGTGGTGTTGATAGCACACTAGTGCATGATGGTGAGTGAGCAGTCTGCTTGCATGTTGTGGGTTGGGGATCAGATCAAGTAAAAGCTTGATATTTACTGATGTTTTACCTCTTTACCTTCTTATCTGGCTTTGGTGAAACTTGCCCTTAAGCCAATGATGTTGTACTGAGGACAGAAATACTGATATGAACATATGCTACTATTTGGTGAAACTTGCCCCTTACAGATTATCTCAATGATGAATTTTTAACAGTGCATTTCACTATTCACTTCTGAGAGGAAAACTAACCAACTAATCATTCTTTTATTTTGTTTTTGTTTTGTTTTCTTTTTCTTTTTGTTGTTTTTTCAGGAAATGAAGAGAAGAAGATAATGTCAACTGTTGAAGGACATAAGTGAACAGTAGCTTAGGAATTTCTTTGTAATAAATATTGTAGTTTATTTTTCTCTTTTAAATATTGTAAAAACATTGTATTATTGTATTCAATTCAATAAAGTTTACTTATTTCATTTTTATTTTACAATTCTTTTGTAAAGACAATGTCATATATATTTTGTTGTAATAAAGAATTCTGTTATTTTTCAATTATGTAATTCTTTTTCCTAATTATTTGTTTCCTAATACTTTACTTTTATTTATCTGTTGTAAAATTTCAATATAATACTATATGTATAATAATATAAAGAATCCTTTTTATATCATTTTTCTAATCATTTTATTTCAAGTTATTAAATATTTCCAATTCCTATTTGTGAATTTTATAAATTCATTTGAATTTCATATTTGAAATTCAAATACATGTTTTAACAAATTTCCCCCGAAACAACGAATTCGATAAAGGTCATGTCGGAATCTATCGCACTTGCTCCAAAGTTTCCTTTAGTACAAGAGAGATCCCGATCCCTCCATAGCTCTTTTAGTTTTGCGTGAAAATTGCCCCGATTTTCTTATGCATGAATGCAATGCACAAACCTATGTCCTCTCTATTTCTAGGTGCTAATCCTGGGATGTTACAAGAGGGAAGGTTAGTATATACCAGGGGGCATCGCCGGAGTTGGAGAAAGAGGCGGCGGCGCTCTGACGTCGTTGTTGTCGAGGCTGTGGAGCGCGGGGGGGGCAAGAGGGAGGCACTGGAAGGTGCGCCTAGTGCTGGCGAGTACTCTCATGGAAACCAGGGGTGGTGGGGGTGACTGGGGTGGTCAGAATTGTCGGAGGAGCTCGCTGAAGTCAGTGGCGTTGCCGCAAGCAATTCGTGCATCCTTGTGGCGATTAGGTGTGGGAGAATGAGGGGAAAGGGAGAGGAGAGACAGGCGATTAAGTAGGGCGTGATCGCTGGTGGTTTAATCGCGGCATTAAGACGAATTAAAGGGGAGAAATCAGCGGCAGAAATGGGCGAGTCAAGGGGGAAGAATGGGTCACACGGAGACGATGAGATGAGTTGGCAGATGGGTCCCTTTCGTCAGTGGGTTGAGGGGTATGTTGGCGGGTGAGAAAGAACGAGGCACAGGGGTTCCCCGGGTGGGCTCCTGCTGGGCTGGTTCTTTTCCATTTTTTTATTCAGTTTCTTTTTCTTTACTGATTTTCTGTTTTGGTTTTATTCAAATGATTTCAACCCTCTTTTAATCCAAAACTTTTCCCAACTTTCAGTATGTTTTTAATATTGTTTATTAATGTATTTTTAAAGTCCATTTTAGAATAATTCTTTTATTCATTTATGGTTTATTATTTATTTGAAATAGGCACTTATCTTTATTTAAATGTGATTTTAAATATATTTTCAAACTTCTATTTGAATTCTAATTTTTATCAAACCTTTTTCAGTAGGTTTTATTTATTCATTAGTGTGTTAAATAATTTACTTTCAATTTTAAGATATTTTAATATGATTTACTATTTATTTAAATTGGAAATTTGTCTTTATTCAAATAGAATTGGATTTGGTTAATGCCATATAATTTTATTTGAATATTCTTTATGCCTTTATTTGGTTTGGATTTGGGTTATTTTTATTCCATTTGCTTATGGTTTTAATTCAAGTTTTTAAATTGTCTTCTAAATAATTTCCTTGGGATTTACTATTTAGGCAATTTGTCTTTACTTAAATAAAAATTGGATATTGTTTAATCCTTATGATTCTATTTTAAATAATCATTTTCTTCCTTTTTATTATTCTATAACTTTCATTTATTTATGAATTTGGCCAGTATTTAATTTGGCTTTTAAATATTCCTTACTTATTTATTTCTTTCTTTATCTTCTAAAATCCATATATTTTTATTTACAAACCCAAAATTGGTGATTCCAATTTGTATAACTTTATTTAATATTTGTTTATCATTTTAAATCCTTTTAGCATTATTTTGCTCATAATTTGGTATGGATTTTTAGTTAGGAGCTTTATTAGCTTTGGAAATTATTTCCTTTTAACTTATTAAATTCATAAGTTTTTATCCATGGCTCCAAATTAAGTGAAACCAATTCCTATGATCTTATATTATTTTTGTTTATCATTTTTGATCATTTATATATTTTTGTTGCTAAATTTTTATATGGATCAAATCCATAGTCTTAGGGAGATCTTGGAAATGATTTTCTTCCATTAGGGTTTTAGGGTTTTGGTTTAACTTTTCCAAGTGTTTAAATTTCAAGATACATTCAATGATGAATGCATTTCACTTGGTTGAAATTTTTTGGATTCCCTTTAATTCAAAGTTTGTTCAAGATGGGTTTTGATGTTTCCATTTGGAATCAAAAAGTTTCTTTTCACCCTAATTTTCAAAAATTGTTTATTTTGTTTATTTATTTTTCACATTTCAAAATTTGGAAAATTTTGGGATGTGACAGGCTACCACCCTTAAAAGAAATCTCGTCCCGAGATTTGGGAAGGCTAGAGGTTACAAGTTGGCTTCAAGGCAACTAGGGTACTACCACCCTTAAAAAGGTTTTCCACTAGATTACGTCTTGGCTTACTTGGGTTTTGATGTAGCTTCTTTGGACAGTTGCTTGCATAATGGCCTAGCTCTTTGCATTTGAAACACAACACTTGGATAATATCCTTCTTTTACTTTGGTACCACTGCCTCTTGTTTGTTTCCTTGGTTCTTCTTCTTTTCTAGACATTCACTGGCATAGTGTCCCATCTCTTTGCAATTGTAACATGGCACTTGGCTTTTGTCCTTCTTCTTCTTTTTGGGTCTCTCCAAAGCTAGGAGTTCTTCTAGTTCATGTTCTTGATATCTCACCTCAAAGGTGGGAAATCTTTCTCTCTTCTTGCGGCAGTTACTAGAGATATGACCTTCTTCTCCACAAGTGTGGCAACACTTGGTGGTCACTTTGGATGTGGCCTTGTGAGGCATGGTTCTGACTTTCCCTTCATCCTTCTTGGTAGAAGTTGTTCCCTTGTGGAGGTTTCCAAACATTTGATGCATTCCATCTTGTTTGATTTGTTAAACTATAGGATAGATGGGGCATTGGATAGGGACATGATCTTTTCCTTCACATAGGAAACAAGTCACCTGAGATGTGGGGCATTGTTTATTTGGATGTTTCTCTTCACAATTAGGGAATTGGTCCACATGATCTTTGTAGGTGTGTTCCATGTATCCACAAATATTGCAAGCTTGAGTTTCTCCTATAATATCATCCTTGATATCATTGTTGTCACAATTTCCTTGGGAAAGATTTTCTCTCATGTTAATCATTTGATTTGTCATCCATTGCAACAATTGGGATTGGGTCTCCAAACACTTTTGCATGGTTGGGTCTAACTCATTGTTGTTGTCTAAAAACTAAGTTGTCACTTGATTCAACTGGGCTTGGGTTGCTAGTAGTTATTCTCTCATGTGCATCTCTTGGTTGTTGTTGTTGTCACCATTCTTGATGTTGGAGTCTTTTGGAGAGTTCATCTGTTTGGGTTGGATTGGGATTAGAGTAGACAAAATATTTCTAGGGAAGAAGTCTATTCACACACAACAATTCACAAGCAATGTGTAAGAAATCACAATCATACATTGCAATCAAACAACAAGGTTCAAGCACATTTTTGGCAACAAAATATTTTTTCTACACCACATAAGTTGGTGTGATTGATATAACTAAACACTAGTATGGTGGCCCAACTATGGTTATCACTTGAGATCTTTCCATTATTCTTAGTTGTTTCTTCATGACTGAGATCATGGTTTCCTTGGGAAAATTCTTGTATCTTGGTCACAAACTTCAAAGGTGAGGATGATTTCTTCTAAGTTGTGTTTCCTTAGTTCTCCAAGTCTTGAGTAATATTTCTTGTCTCACTTGTAGTCCTTAGTGACGTCCAAGTTGATGTCCTTGATGAAACTAAATTTGAAGTCATTGGTGATGTTGAAGTTGAAGTCCTTTGAGTTGGTGAAGTCCTTGCTCATGTTGAAGTCTTGGTCCATCAAGTTGAAAAAGAAGAGATGTAGAATTAAAACCAAAAGGTTGAGGAAAGAGTTTACAAGATTGTTTGTAAATAATTTTGAACAAATACAACTCCTATTTTTCTAAGGGGTTTTGTCCAATCCTAGGGTTACAATCCTACATGCAACACAGTGCTATGACATAATCTGTAGAGGTCCCAACCTGATAAGGTAGAGATCCCTGTGTTTACAATGCTCGTCCACGGATCAATAGCTAGCATCCACAATTTAAGATGTAATATTAAGAAACAAAGGTCATAATACAACTTTATAACCAGGAATAAAATAATTCATTACATCTTACATAGCTCATTTGGCTACCTCATTACAATGCAGCAGAAATAACTATGTAGCATGGAGTCCTTCATCTTCAAAGTGCCATAGGCAATCATGTTGGTTGTAGACTTGTAATCCTATTCACCACGCTTCACTAACATCAAACAAACCTGCAACATAATAAGTTAAAGCCATAAGGGTCAATACATTTGAATTATATTGGCAAGTGATACTATGGTAGAATAGTGGTATCTATCATCTATATGCAATTTGGCTAAGTGGAGCTTAGGCTTGATTTGCTCAAAATAGATTTTCCTTATCATTTGAAAACACTAAGTTTTTGTTTGTCAAAAAGTCACCCAAGGCATCTACCAATAGAAATTGGTGTCCTTTAACCCTTGTTCAACCACAAGTTTTTAACTTAGAAATTGGGATGAGGATATCCTTGATAGCTTCCATGTCTTCATGCTCAAATTGTCCATTACCGGGGACACCGCTAAGTACTTAGATTTTACTCTCTCGAGAGGTGGTGCACTTTCACCACAAGACTTGACATGCATCGAGACAAGATCTTTTAGAAGCCTTCCCTTAGACCAAAATGGACGTGTTCCAAACCTATCATCCCTTACCACCAACTATCCATCTGCCTAAGTTATTACAACCTATATGATCCAGGCAGAGCCCATATTGCCATGTGGCTGCAGTTGAAGCTTCTCAACATTTGACATCTCAAATATCTTTGTTCCTGGGTGGCTTTCCAGAAGTGAGATGCACTAGGGTAGGCCATGAATATGGGCCCTAGGTAACCACTCAACACAAACCATTCACACCATTCCACCCAGGTGATTCATTCACAGAGTTGTTTTATTAGACAAAACACAAGTCATTGACTTAGAAATATCACATAACATGAATATAATCTACCCTTGTTTTCTACTAGCTAGGCTAAGCATAATAGTAGCAAGAATCTTAACTTAGGTAAAATTCTACTAAGGTATCATCTACTAGGATTTCCCAGGGCATAGCTTATACTTAGAAAATTCCATGCAAGTCCTACTCAAAATATCACTAATGCATAGTGAAAATAATAGGACAAAATGTATGAAGCACCACTTGCCTTTTTGGTAGAGAATATAGGTTCACTCCTTCATCTTGCAAATGTCACACTCTTCAAGGTTCACTACAATTCAAGCAAGCAAGGCACAATTTCAAAACTAACATTCAAACAATTCACCACATAAAATAAAGAAAACAAAATAATGCATGCAAGCATGCAAAAGATTGTTTTATTTGGAAAGGTGGTTTTTAATAGGCTATAAACATTTTAAAACACCTATTGGTCAGTTATAAAAGTGGCAAGGTCATTTGAAAACAAGTTAGTGAAAATGGCCATTTAAATCATTTTTGTTTTGCTAGCAATGATTTTAATCAAAGGAATAATTTCAAATGTTAGCCAAAATGTTTTTAAACACCAATATTAATTTTTATGGTCAAAGTGTTTTAAAACAAAGCTATTTACAAAAGGTTTCACCCAAAATCATTTTTAAATCAAAGCAACGTTTTATTTTTCTAGAAATGCCTTTAATCAAAGTAATAATTTTCTAGGGTTTAATCAAATACATTTTTAAATCGAAAACTTAGTGTTTAGGGTCAGAGAGTTTAAATCAAATCATTTTCCAAAGGTTTTACTCAAAAAGCATTTTTAAACCATAATCAACATTTTTATTTAACTAGAAATGCTTTTTTCAAAGATTTATTACTTAGTATCAAAAAATATACTTTTAAATATACAAGTTGGTTTTTTATGGCCAGTAGGTTCAAAACTATCAATTTACAAAAGATTTTACCCTAAAAACATTTTTAGAATAACTTTTATAATCAAAATAGGCCTAATAATGTTTCTACAAAAATCTACTTTTACAGAAGCAAAACACTAAACAAAGGGCATGGTTGCAAAGGTTTCATTTTTCTGAATCCAGTGATATAAAATTTGTAAATTTTGGACATGTAGATTAAAAGTTATGAATTTTTCAAATCTAAACATCTAATAGATAAGTTTCTGTTTTTAAAACAATAGACAGCCCACGTGGCTGATTCTTATTGGACTGTTGGATTTAAGTGGGATCGCACGGTATAGATCTAGCATACTGTAACATCCCTAAAATCATGTTTTTAAAGATTGCATATCATCCATGCATGCATATCATTTAGGGATCAAATTTCCAACTCATTTCAAGAAAACAGTAGCACTTGGTGCCATTATTTTATGTGAGCAAACACTAATCAAATGTCACTCTCAATGAGAGTATAATTGTTTTAAAACCAAGATTTGTTGCTCTTAGATTGTTTTGGTTGAATGTTAGTGCTTGGACCAAAATTTACAAAACAAATATGGTTTTAAAACCATTTTCACAACTTATTCAAATCAAGTGCTATGACACTGTTTAATTTGTTTAATCAAAGGGACCAAGCTAGTACAGAGAGACCACATGGTTTTATGCCCAAAAATATGAGTGTTACACTCTACAAAAATCCATAAAATATTTGAATTCAAATTGCATTGGAATTTATTTGAAAATGAATCCAGAAAATTAAAACAGAAATAGAAAAGGAGAAAGAATTAGAAAAAGGCCGGCGCTTCAAATCAAGCCCAGAACCATCCCAAAAGCCCACCCGGGCCACCTCCTCTCTGCTTTTTCTCTCACCCGCACCGAACCAACCCACACGTCGCTGACTGGTGGTCCCTCTCCACGTCAGCTCCTTCTTCCCCAAATCCCACGCGCAGACTCCGTCGCCGCCTGTTTCTTCCCCCATCACTGCCGCGATTTTACTCCGCTTAATTGACGATTAATGCGAACGCAATCTCCGCCCCTGCTCCGGCTATAAGATCCCCTCCCCTCTCTGCTCCATTCCCCTCACTCACCAACCACAGAGCGCCGCTAGGCTATCCACAATCGAGCTCGCGCCGCCGCTGTCCCAAACCACTCCGGTGAGCCATCACGGTGAGCTCTGACCACCCCCTAGTCTCTGGTTCAAACAAACGTGACCAGCATGTCCTTGCGCATTCCCTGATGCCTTTTGTTTGCTTTCTGGTGGCCCAGGTTGCCCTCACCGTTCATGCCCGTGAACATCAGAACCGTCGCTCGACTCCGACGAGCGATTGAGGTAAAACCCGACCGCCCCTCGAATTCTCCTTGATCCAGTAGTGTTCGATGTAGCCTTGCGCACCCCCTGATACAACTGGTTCATGCTAGGGTGATCCAGAGCGTCGCCAACGTCTTCGTCACCGAGCACCCGACGCTGCGCTGAACTCCGATGAGTTCCTACGGCCACATCAACGCGCCCCTGTCCATGCCAGCCACATCTCGAGCTTCCTCGCAACTTTGCGATGCCGGTAAGCTTCGCCACTGTCCCTAGACCATGCTAGAATCGCCGATCCATCGCCGGCAGAGCCGTCACCGCCGTTCTAGCCATTTGCGCCGCCGGTTTTTAGTCAAAACGATTAGATCCACTGGATCTAGATCCAGTGGTCTAGATTAGACGCCAGACCGAAGAGGTACGGGCAGATCTGAGCCATTGGATTTTATTTCGATCTGACGGTGCGCGTTTGTGATCCGCGCGAAGCGGTACCATCCAATCAGGAAGCGCCGCGTGGCATGTTCTTCGTTTTAAAATTCTGAATTAAATCTATTAGATGTTTAAACTTGTTTAATTCATAACTTTTGATTCCCATGTCCAAATTTGATAAATTTTATATCAATGGAATCAGGAGAGAAAATACTTTCCATTTATGCAATGTGTTTAATGTTTTGCTTCTGTTAAAATGATTATTTTCATAGAATCATTTTTAGACATAATTTGGGTATAGAAATTATTTGAAAAATGTTTTAATACTCAAATAAAGTTTGTTTGGCAAGTTTTGAACTTGTTTAAGATTTAGTACTGTGCACTTATCTTGTTTGGTGTAGAAAATCATCACATAGCATTTTGCATGCATTCATATATTTTTGCTTGTATATATTTCGTATGTGATTTTGGTGCTATTATTTTATGTGTAGATTTTGGTGCAAATAGTGATTGTGATTGTGAGGATTGTTGCTACTATCCAAACTACCAAGGCAAGTTGTGCTTCATGATTCATTCCTATGTTTTTCAACTATGCATTAGAAATATTTTGCTAGTCTTGCATGGATATTTTTGATCTATATGCTATGCTTGGGAAATCCTAGTAGTTGTAGAATTGCTAGAAATATTTCTAAGTCTTATCAATTCCATGCCTAGCCTAGCTAGTAGCAACCAAGGGTGGTTATATATTCATGCTATGAGGAAATATTTCTAAGTCTTTGGACTTGTGTTTTGCTTAATAAAACAACTAAGTGAACGAAACACCTGGGTAGAATGGAAGGAATGGTTTATGTTGAGTGGTTACACAAGGCCCATTTCTATGGCTTACCTTGTGTATCTCACTTGTGGAAAGCCACCCAGGAACAAAGGGATTTGAGATGCCAAATGTTAAGAAGCTTCTAGTGCAGCCACTTGGCATTATGGGCTCTGCCTGGATCATATAGGTTGCAATAACTTAGCCATTTGGACAGTTGGTGGCAGTGGGATGATAGGTTGGAGCGCATCCATTTGGTCTAAGGGAAGGCTTCTGAAAGGTCTTGTATTGGTGAAAATCAAGTCTTGTGGGGAAAGTGCACAACCTCTGCAGATGGAAGAATCTAAGTACTTAGCCATGTCCCTGGTATTGGACAACTTGAGCATCAAGACATGGAAGCTATCAAGAATCTCCTCATCCCAATTTCTAAGTAAAAACTTGTGGTTGAACAAGGGTGAAGGTTCACCAATTTATATTGGCGATTCCTTGGGAAAGATTTGACAAAGAAAAACTTAGTGATTTCAACTGATAGGTAAAACCTATTTTGAGCAAAGCAAGCCTAAGCTACACTTATCCAAAATGCATATAGTATCTAGTCTACCAATATTCTACTAAGGTATCACTTGCCAATACTATTTCAATGTATTGACCCACTATGGCTGTAACTTGTGATGTTGCAGGTTATTCTGATGGTGATTAGGGGTTATGAGTCTACACTCAACATGCTTGCCTGTGGCACATGAAGATGAAGACTTATTTATCTTATTATATATTTGAACTCTTGTATTAGGCATGTGGCCATGGAGTTTGTAAAAGACTATGTTTGTCTCTGGAATGATATGTAATAATGACCTTTGTTTCTGTGTACTTCATCTTAAAATGTGGATGCTAGCATTGATCCAGGGACTAGCATTGCAATCACAGAGATCCTTACCTTTATAAAGGGAGGGATCTTACAGATGGTATCAGATCACTGTGTTGCCTGTAGGATTATGACCCTAGGATTGGAAGCCACTAAGGAAATTTTTTAACAACTTCCACACTTATGTTTTCTTCTCGTAAACTTTTATAATCTTCTTTATCATCTCTATTTGTAGATGAACTCCATCAACGAAGCCGTGAAGAAGGGACCACTCATGACTATGACTTTGGAATGTGAGACAGAATTCCCCAAGGCTCTCAAGGACCCCATGGTTGCCATGGGAATACATGGTGCAGCTGTGTACAAAGGTTTTCCTACGATGGATGAAGGAGTTGAATACTGGTGGGTGCAGCTTCACTTGTATAAAAACAAGGAAGACAACCACAAGGAGTCAGGATTCTGCATGGTCACCAACTCAGTGATGCACACCACATTCTTTGATTCAGCAAGGGATGCAGCTTGGAAGGCCATCAAAGAACTTGGTGATAGAATCAAGTGCAGAATGCTCAACACCTAGAATGACCTTAGGGAAGAAAATAAGCATACCCAAGAGCTAGAGGCTACCAACCAAAGTTTAAGGAAGGACATCATAGACTTAGCAATGGAGTCATGTGATCTAGATAGGCAGATTGCCTCTAGGGATGCCCTGTTAGCCAACTTGGCAAGTGAGATGGGATTGTAAACGTACTCCGTTAGTTGGACCACCACACTTATCATTTTATTTCCCAAATGTTGTCTAAAATAAGTTGAACCTTGGTTGTTTGTAATGAATCCATGTATGCCATGACTTGTGTGTTTTGATTTCCAAAGTTATGCATGTGATGCCTTGTCTTGTGATTTATCTTAAATTGTGTTGATTCTAACTTTTTCTATCTTATTAAATAGATGCCTAATGTTACTATCAGCACGGATGAAGAGTTCAAGGGAACTCGTTTTGGCACTCGTATTATTGAGCTCACTAGTTTGCTCAATCTCCCACTTCCTACTATCATGATGCTTCCCCTCACCAAGTTTGAGAGAAGACCTTTGGGGCTTCAAGGTTAATCAGCCAGGACGCCAGACTGAGCCTACCACGGAGGCAATCATCTTCAAGCTCATGCATGATGACAAGGAGAGAGGCCTAGAGGTAGTCATGCAGGATTTGCTTGGACGTTTACTAGGGAGACACTCTCGAGAGATTAGAGGTACTCACTTCCACGCTTTCGGTAGACGTGATGAGGATGGTGAGGCCATTGACTTCGAGGATACTTCAAGAGAGACGGCAGAGCCGATTCGTCTATACCTCCAGGACTTAGAGGTTCTTCTTAGGCACCTAGATACTGATAGGACCAACGTCATGCTCAGCAATGACGAACTCCAGGTGCAGCTTCATGAGAAGGACAATCTCTTCGCGGAGCAAGATGAGATAGTCAAGGAGATGGAGGCCAAGTTTGAGAGTCAGGATAGAAGGTTCAAGAGTCAAGAGAAGAGAGTCCAAGATAGGAACAAGAGGATTCGAGACATGACTGCAGGACTAGAGGCCAAGGACTTCGAGCTCGAGCATCAGCAAGGTGTGATTGAGAGGCTTCGTGCACAGAAGAGGGCTCTCAAAGCCAAAGTAGAGACCTTGACCACCAATGTCGAGGAATACAAGACCGCTATGGAGAATGCAAGTCTTACACTTGTTGATGAGGAGGTTGATGCAGAGGAGTAGTGATGACTACTCATATACCATTTATTTACCATGCTTTTGATTATTGAGTCGCAATGACCATCCAACATGTGGATGGCTTGCTATTGGTGTGTTTACTTTTTCAAAAACTTGTTGTCTGTGTTGTTGAACCTTTTACTACTATGATGCATGATTGTGGTTTGTTATGTGATGTATCGAGCATGTTAGCATCTATGGGTATCTCATTCTTATCCTTATTGAAAACCACATATGCCTCCCCGACGTGCCAATCCCAACCCCAACAACAACAACATCACCCCTGAGATGCATCAGATGATGACAGCTCAGACTCAGTTGATGCAAATGATGACCATGTTCATCCAGAATCAGAACAATAATAACAATAACAACAACAACAACAATCAGAACAACCCACCAGGTTTTTACATGCTTATCAGGTTCTTAAGACTGAGGCCAGCAAAGTTCTCAGGAACCACTGATACTATGGTGGCCAATGATTGGCTACGCTCTGTGAACAAGGACTTGGTAACTGTTGGCTGTACTGATGAAGAGAAGGTCAGATTTGCAGCACACTTGTAGAAGGACCAGCAGCCACTTGGTGGGATAACTTCCAAATCACCACTCCCATTGACGATGTGACATGGGCTATCTTTGAAGATGGTTTCCATACTGCTCACATCTCATCCGGAGTGATGAGTCTAAAGAAAAAGGAATTTCATAACTTGAAGCAGCGCCACCGCAGCGTGGCAGATTATATTGAGGATTTCAACAATCTGGCGTGTTACGCACCGGATGAAGTTGACACGGATGCTAAGAGGAAAGAAAAGTTCCTTGAGGGATTGAACGATGAATTGAACCTGCAGTTAGCTGTGGCCTATGTCCCCACATATCAGTCTCTTTGTGACAAGGCTGCCATCTTGGAGAGCAAGATGAAACAAGTTGAAAGCAGGAAAAGAAAGCACTCTGACAAGCACAGCTCGGGATCATATCACAAGCGTTCCCATTATGATGATGGTGGGAGTTCTGGATCCCAAAAGCATGGGAAGTACAACAAACACCACAACCACAACCGTTATCATGATAACAAGCACCACCATAGTCATGACAATGATAAGTACAAGAATCACAAGAGTGGATATAAGAGCCACCACAATGGAAGTGGAAGTGGTAGTGGAAGCCAGCCTGTCAAGAAGGATCTTAGTCAGGTTGAATGTTTCAAGTGCAAGAAGATGGGGCATTATGCAAATGAATGCCCAGAAAAGAAAGTTGAAGGACCCAACAAGCCCAACCCTTTCCAAAAGGGGCAAGTGAACCACATCAATGTGGAGGAAATCTATGAAGAGCCAGATGTTGTGGCTGGTAAGTTCAAACTCAATTCTATTCCAGCACTTCTTCTTTTTGATACCGGAGCATTGTGTTCATTCATATCAAAAGCATTTGTTGATAGAAATGGGTTTTCAACTGAAAACATTGGGTGTCCAATAAAAGTAAGTTCTCCAGGTGAAGATATGATAGTGAGTCTTGGATGCCGGGATCTAGTGATAGAGTTTGGAAAACATAAGTTTCCAGTGAGTCTGATAATCCTAGATTCCCAAGGACTGGATGTAATTTTGGGAATGGATTGGATGACCAAGTATGAAGGAGTACTAGATTGTTCCAACCGTACTGTCGCACTCACAACCCCAGAAAAGAAACGGATAAGATTCAAGTCCAATTTTGAATCGAAAGGGAGTAAGCTTAATTCTCTTAAGGGGGTTAGCATAGACAGTGTGCCTATTGTGACTGAATATCCGGATGTGTTTCCGGAAGAATTGTCGGGAATGCCACCAGATAGAGATGTGGAATTTCTTATGATCTGCTACCAGGATCTGGACCAATAGAAAAGAGACCATACAAGATGTCAGTGGATGAGTTGAAAGAACTCAAGAAGCAACTTGGAGAACAGTTGCAGAAAGGATTTATCCAACCAAGTTCTTCATCTTGGGGAGCACCAGTTTTGTTTGTGGAAAACAAAGATAGAAGTCAAAGGTTATGCATAGATTACCGTTCACTCAATGAGGTGACTATCAAGAACAAATACCCTTTGCCAAGAATCAATGACTTGTTTAATCAGTTAGAAGGAGCTTGTGTGTTCTCAAAGATTGATCTCCGGTCAGGTTATTTCCATCTCAAGATAAGGGCACAAGACATACCTAAGACTACTTTCACCACAAGGTATGGATTATATGAGTATACCGTGATGCCATTTGGTTTGACCAATGCACCAGCATACTTCATGAATATGATGAACAAGGTGTTCATGGAGTTCCTTGACTAGTTGTTGTCGTATTCATCGATGACATTTTGATCTACTCCAAGAGCAAAGAAGAGCATGAAGGACATCTACGTTTGATACTTGAGAAGCTTAGAGAGCATAAGCTGTATGCCAAATTCAGCAAGTGTGAATTTTGGGTAAATGAAGTTGGCTTTCTAGGACACATTGTGTCAGGAGATGGTGTAGCAGTTGATCCTACTAAAGTTTCAGCTGTAACTGAATGGGAATCTCCTAAGTCAGTGAAAGAGGTTCGTAGTTTCCTTGTCTTGGCAGAATACTACAGAAGGTTCATTGAGAATTTCTCCAAGGTAGCTAAGCCAATGACAGAATTGCTAAAGAAAGACAAGAAATTTGCTTGGTCTGAAGGATGTGAGCTCAGTTTCCAAGAGTTGCAGAAGAGGCTAGTGTCAGCACCAGTCTTATGTCTGCCAGATTTGGAGAAGGATTTCCAAGTGTATTGTGATGCATCTCATCATGGATTAGGTGCAGTACTTATGCAAGAAGGGAAAGTTGTGGCTTATGCCTCGAGACAACTCAAAACTCATGAGGTAAATTACCCTACTCATGATATAGAGTTAGCCTCTGTTGTACATGCACTCAAAACATGGAGACACTATCTTTTGGGAAAGCGATGTGAAGTGTTTACAGATCACGAGAGTTTGAAGTATATCTTCACCCAGAAAGAAATTAACATGAGACAAAGAAGATGGCTAGAACTCATCAAGGACTACGACTTGAGTTTGCAATACCACCCCGGTAAAGCAAATGTTGTAGCGGATGCTCTAAGCCAAAAGGTTTTTGTGAATGGCCTTACTAAGGGAGAATTGCCTGATGATCTGTGTACCCAATTCAGAAATCTCATATTGGAGATTGTGCCTGAGGGATATCTCATGTCTTTGGATGTTCAACCCACTTTGTTGGACATGATCAAAGGAGCCCAAAAGATAGATAAGGAAATCGAAGAGATTAAGGAAAAGATTGCCAAGGGAAAAGCCAAAGGATTCCATGAAGATGAACATGGTACTTTATGGTATGGGAAAAGTATCTGTGTTCCACAAGATCCGGAGCTTCGAAAACTGATATTACAAGAAGCACATAACTCACCATATTGTATTCATCCGGGTAACACCAAAATGTACATGGATATGAAGGAAAGATTTTGGTGGAATAATCTCAAGAAGGACATCGCGGAACATATTGCTTTGTGTGATGTATGTAGTAGAGTGAAAGCAGAACATCAGAAACCAGCAGGATTGTTACAACCACTACCTATTCCTGATTGGAAGTGGGACAAGATTGGCATGGATTTCATCACCGGATTGCCAAGGACCAGGTCAGGATATGATTCTATTTGGGTAGTAGTGGATCGCTTAACTAAAGTGGCTCATTTCATACCCATGAAGACAACCTATACAAGTGCTAAGTTAGCCAAGATCTATATGAGTAGGATTGTATGTCTACATGGAGTACCCAAGAGTATTGTGTCTGATAGGGGAACCCAATTTACTTCTCATTTTTGGAGGCAACTACATGAGTCATTGGGAACGAGGTTGGAATTCAGCACTGCTTTTCACCCTCAAACTGATGGAGAAACAAAAAGGACCAATCAGATTCTTGAAGATATGTTGAGAGCTTGTGCTCTAGACTATGGAGCCAGTTGGGATGCAAGTCTGCCTTACGCAGAATTCTCTTACAATAACAGCTATCAAGCCAGTATTGTGATGGCACCATTTGAGTTTCTCTATGGGAGAAAGTGTACAACCCCATTGCTATGGAATGGTGTGGGAGAAAGAAGTTTGTTCGGACCAGAACTAATCAAAGAGGCTGAAGAGAAAGTCAAGCTAGTTAAGGACAGATTAAATATAGCACAGTCCCGACAAAAAAGCTACGCAGATCCTAAGCGTAGAGTGGTCACCTATGAAGTGGGTGATAGAGCTTATCTTAGAGTGTCACCACTTCGTGGAGTGAAGAGATTTGGTGTCAAAGGTAAATTGGCCCCAAGATATGTTGGACCATTCAAGATTCTGAGTCGTAAAGGAGAAGTATCTTATGAGATTGAA
The DNA here is from genome assembly GCA_916181665.1 of Avena sativa. NCBI lineage: Eukaryota > Viridiplantae > Streptophyta > Magnoliopsida > Poales > Poaceae > Avena > Avena sativa. The sequence continues at coordinate 309,910,230 of OV702295.1, read as the reverse complement.
TTGCCAGAATCATTGTCTGCCGTTCACAATGTGTTTCATGTGAGTCAGCTTAAGAAATGTCATTCAGAAATGGAGGAGACTTCTTTAAAGGATACTATACCTTTGGAAGAGGTTCAATTGGAGAGTGACCTCACTTATGAGGAGAAGCCTATCAAGATTCTTGAGACTGCAGAAAGAGTTACTCGGACTAAGACCATCAAATTCTGCAAGGTTCAATGGAATCATCATTCCGAAGAAGAAGCAACATGGGAAAGAGAAGATGGTCTTCGGAAAGACCACCCTCACCTATTTGCTAGCAAATCCAAATCTCGAGGGCGAGATTCACCTTAAGGGGGTTAGATTTGTAACATCCCTAAAATCATGTTTTTAAAGATTGCATATCATCCATGCATGCATATCATTTAGGGATCAAATTTCCAACTCATTTCAAGAAAATAGTAGCACTTGGTGTCATTATTTTATGTGAGCGAACACTAATCAAATGTCACTCTCAATGAGAGTATAATTGTTTTAAAACCAAGATTTGTTGCTCTCAGATTGTTTTGGTTGAATGTTAGTGCTTGGACCAAAATTTACAAAACAAATATGGTTTTAAAACCATTTTCACAACTTATTCAAATCAAGTGCTATGACACTGTTTAATTTGTTTAATCAAAGGGACCAAGCTAGTATAGAGAGACCACATGGTTTTATGCCCAAAAATATGAGTGTTACACTCTACAAAAATCCAGAAAATATTTGAATTCAAATTGCATTGGAATTTATTTGAAAATGAATCCAGAAAATCAAAAACAGAAATAGAAAAGGAGAAAGAATTAGAAAAAGGCCGGAGCTTCAAATCAAGCCCAGAACCATCCCAAAAGCCCACCCGGGCCACCTCCTCTCTGCTTTTTCTCTCACCCGCACCGAACCAACCCACATGTCGCTGACTGGTGGTCCCTCTCCACGTCAGCTCCTTGTTCCCCAAATCCCATGCGCAGACGCCATCGCCGCCTGTTTCTTCCCCCATCACTGCCGCGATTTTACTCCGCTTAATTGACTATTAATGCGAGCGCAATCTCCGCCCCTGCTCCGGCTATAAGATCCCCTCCCCTCTCTGCTCCATTCCCCTCACTCACCAACCACAGAGCGCCGCTAGGCTATCCACAATCGAGCTCGCGCCGCCGCTGTCCCGAACCACTCCGGCGAGCCATCACGGTGAGCTCTGACAACCCCCTAGTCTCTGGTTCAAACAAACGTGACCAGCATGTCCTTGCGCATTCCCTGATGCCTTTTGTTTGCTTTCTCGTGGCCTAGGTTGCCGTCACCGTTCATGCCCGCAAACATCAGAACCGTCGCTCGACTCCGACGAGCGATTGAGGTAAAACCCGACCGCCCCTCCACTTCTCCTTGATCCAGTAGTGTTCGTCGTAGCCTTGCGCACCCCCTGATACAACTGGTTCTTGCTAGGGTGATCCAGAGCGTCGCCAACGTCTTCGTCACCGAGCACCCGACGCTGCGCTCAACTCCGATGAGTTCCTATGGCCACATCAACGCGCCCCTGTCCATGCCAGCCACATCTCGAGCTTTCTCGCAACTTTCCTAGACCACGCTAGAATCGCCGATCCATCGCCGGCAGAGCCGTCGCCGCCGTTCTAGCCATTTGCGCCGCCGGTTTTTAGTCAAAACGATTAGATCCACTAGATCTAGATCCAGTGGTCTAGATTAGATGCCAGACCGAAGAGGTACGGGCAGATCTGAGCCGTTGGATTTTATTTAGATCTAACGGTGCGCGTTTGTGATCCGCGCGAAGCGGTACCATCCAATCAGGAAGCACCGCGTGGCATGTTCTTCGTTTTAAAATTCTGAATTAAATCTATTAGATGTTTAAACTTGTTTAATTCATAACTTTTGATTCCCATGTCCAAATTTGATAAATTTTATATCAATGGAATCAGGAGAGAAAATACTTTCCATTTATGCAATGTGTTTAATGTTTTGCTTCTGTTAAAATGATTATTTTCATAGAATCATTTTTAGACATAATTTGGGTATAGAAATTATTTGAAAAATGTTTTAATACTCAAATAAAGTTTGTTTGGCAAGTTTTGAACTTGTTTAAGATTTAGTACTGTGCACTTGTCTTGTTTGGTGTAGAAAATCATCACATAGCATTTTGCATGCATTCATATATATTTGCTTGTATATATTTGGTATGTGATTTTGGTGCTATTATTTTATGTGTAGATTTTGGTGCAAGTAGTGATTGTGATTGTGAGGATTGTTGCTACTATCCAAACTACCAAGGCAAGTTGTGCTTCATGATTCATTCCTATGTTTTTCAACTATGCATTAGAAATATTTTGCTAGTCTTGCATGGATATTTTTGATCTATATGCTATGCTTGGGAAATCCTAGTAGTTGTAGAATTGCTAGAAATATTTCTAAGTCTTATCAATGCCATGCCTAGCCTAGCTAGTAGCAACCAAGGGTGGTTATATATTCATGCTATGAGGAAATATTTCTAAGTCTTTAGACTTGTGTTTTGCTTAATAAAACAACTAAGTGAACGAAACACCTGGGTAGAATGGAAGGAATGGTTTATGTTGAGTGGTTACACAAGGCCCATTTCTATGGCTTACCTTGTGTATCTCACTTGTGGAAAGCCACCCAGGAACAAAGGGATTTGAGATGCCAAATGTTAAGAAGCTTCTAGTGCAGCCACTTGGCATTATGGGCTCTGCCTGGATCATATAGGTTGCAATAACTTAGCCATTTGGACAGTTGGTGGCAGTGGGATGATAGGTTGGAGCGCATCCATTTGGTCTAAGGGAAGGCTTCTGAAAGGTCTTGTATTGGTGAAAATCAAGTCTTGTGGGGAAAGTGCACAACCTCTGCAGATGGAAGAATCTAAGTACTTAGCCATGTCCCTGGTATTGGACAACTTGAGCATCAAGACATGGAAGCTATCAAGAATCTCCTCATCCCAATTTCTAAGTAAAAACTTGTGGTTGAACAAGGGTGAAGGTTCACCAATTTATATTGGCGATTCCTTGGGAAAGATTTGACAAAGAAAAACTTAGTGATTTCAACTGATAGGTAAAACCTATTTTGAGCAAAGCAAGCCTAAGCTACACTTATCCAAAATGCATATAGTATCTAGTCTACCAATATTCTACTAAGGTATCACTTGTCAATACTATTTCAATGTATTGACCCACTGTGGCTGTAACTTGTGATGTTGCAGGTTATTCTGATGGTGATTAGGGGTTATGAGTCTACACTCAACATGCTTGCCTGTGGCACATGAAGATGAAGACTTATTTATCTTATTATATATTTGAACTCTTGTATTAGGCATGTGGCCATGGAGTTTGTAAAAGACTATGTTTGTCTCTGGAATGATATGTAATAATGACCTTTGTTTCTGTGTACTTCATCTTAAAATGTGGATGCTAGCATTGATCCAGGGACTAGCATTGCAATCACAGAGATCCTTACCTTTATAAAGGGAGGGATCTTACAGATGGTATCAGATCACTGTGTTGCCTGTAGGATTATGACCCTAGGATTGGAAGCCACTAAGGAAATTTTTTAACAACTTCCACACTTATGTTTTCTTCTCGTAAACTTTTATAATCTTCTTTATCATCTCTATTTGTAGATGAACTCCATCAACGAAGCCGTGAAGAAGGGACCACTCATGACTATGACTTTGGAATGTGAGACAGAATTCCCCAAGGCTCTCAAGGACCCCATGGTTGCCATGGGAATACATGGTGCAGCTGTGTACAAAGGTTTTCCTACGATGGATGAAGGAGTTGAATACTGGTGGGTGCAGCTTCACTTGTATAAAAACAAGGAAGACAACCACAAGGAGTCAGGATTCTGCATGGTCACCAACTCAGTGATGCACACCACATTCTTTGATTCAGCAAGGGATGCAGCTTGGAAGGCCATCAAAGAACTTGGTGATAGAATCAAGTGCAGAATGCTCAACACCTAGAATGACCTTAGGGAAGAAAATAAGCATACCCAAGAGTTAGAGGCTACCAACCAAAGTTTAAGGAAGGACATCATAGACTTAGCAATGGAGTCATGTGATCTAGATAGGCAGATTGCCTCTAGGGATGCCCTGTTAGCCAACTTGGCAAGTGAGATGGGATTGTAAACGTACTCCGTTAGTTGGACCACCACACTTATCATTTTATTTCCCAAATGTTGTCTAAAATAAGTTGAACCTTGGTTGTTTGTAATGAATCCATGTATGCCATGACTTGTGTGTTTTGATTTCCAAAGTTATGCATGTGATGCCTTGTCTTGTGATTTATCTTAAATTGTGTTGATTCTAACTTTTTCTATCTTATTAAATAGATGCCTAATGTTACTATCAGCACGGATGAAGAGTTCAAGGGAACTCGTTTTGGCACTCGTATTATTGAGCTCACTAGTTTGCTCAATCTCCCACTTCCTACTATCATGATGCTTCCCCTCACCAAGTTTGAGAGAAGACCTTTGGGGCTTCAAGGTTAATCAGCCAGGACGCCAGACTGAGCCTACCACGGAGGCAATCATCTTCAAGCTCATGCATGATGACAAGGAGAGAGGCCTAGAGGTAGTCATGCAGGATTTGCTTGGACGTTTACTAGGGAGACACTCTCGAGAGATTAGAGGTACTCACTTCCACGCTTTCGGTAGACGTGATGAGGATGGTGAGGCCATTGACTTCGAGGATACTTCAAGAGAGACGGCAGAGCCGATTCGTCTATACCTCCAGGACTTAGAGGTTCTTCTTAGGCACCTAGATACTGATAGGACCAACGTCATGCTCAGCAATGACGAACTCCAGGTGCAGCTTCGTGAGAAGGACAATCTCTTCGCGGAGCAAGATGAGATAGTCAAGGAGATGGAGGCCAAGTTTGAGAGTCAGGATAGAAGGTTCAAGAGTCAAGAGAAGAGAGTCCAAGATAGGAACAAGAGGATTCGAGACATGACTGCAGGACTAGAGGCCAAGGACTTCGAGATCGAGCATCAGCAAGGTGTGATTGAGAGGCTTCGTGCACAGAAGAGGGCTCTCAAAGCCAAAGTAGAGACCTTGACCACCAATGTCGAGGAATACAAGACCGCTATGGAGAATGCAAGTCTTACACTTGTTGATGAGGAGGTTGATGCAGGGGAGTAGTGATGACTACTCATATACCATTTATTTACCATGCTTTTGATTATTGAGTCGCAATGACCATCCAACATGTGGATGGCTTGCTATTGGTGTGTTTACTTTTTCAAAAACTTGTTGTCTGTGTTGTTGAACCTTTTACTACTATGATGCATGATTGTGGTTTGTTATGTGATGTATCGAGCATGTTAGCATCTATGGGTATCTCATTCTTATCCTTATTGAAAACCACATATGCCTCCCCTACGTGCCAATCCCAACCCCAACAACAACAACATCACCCCTGAGATGCATCAGATGATGACAGATCAGACTCAGTTGATGCAAATGATGACCATGTTCATCTAGAATCAGAACAATAATAACAATAACAACAACAACAACAATCAGAACAACCCACCAGGTTTTTACATGCTTACCAGGTTCTTAAGACTGAGGCCAGCAAAGTTCTCAGGAACCACTGATCCTATGGTGCACGAAGCCATTTATTCAACCAAGTTCTTTATCTTGGGGAGCACCAGTTTTGTTTGTGGAAAAGAAAGATAGAAGTCAAAGGTTATGCATAGATTACCGTTCACTCAATGAGGTGACTATCAAGAACAAATACCCTTTGCCAAGAATCAATGACTTGTTTGATCAGTTAGAAGGAGCTTGTGTGTTCTCAAAGATTGATCTCCAGTCAGGTTATTTCCAGCTCAAGATAAGGGAACAAGACATACCTAAGACTGCTTTCACCACAAGGTATGGATTGTATGAGTATACCGTGATGCCATTTGGTTTGAGCAATTCACCAGCATACTTCCTAAATATGATGAACAAGGTGTTCATGGAGTTCATTGACAAGTTTGTTGTCGTATTCATCGATGACATTTTGATCTACTCCAAGAGCAAAGAAGAGCATGAAGGACATCTATGTTTGATACTTGAGAAGCTTAGAGAGCATAAGCTATATGCCAAATTCAGCAAGTGTGAATTTTGGGTAAATGAAGTTGGCTTTGTTGGACACATTGTGTCAGGAGATGGTGTAGCAGTTGATCCTGCTAAAGTTTGAGCTGTAACTAAATGGGAATCTCCTAAGTCAGTGAAAGAGGTTCGTAGTTTCCTTGGCTTGGTAGGATACTACAGAAGATTCATTGAGAATTTCTCCAAGGTAGCTAAGCTAATGACAGAATTGCTAAAGAAAGAAAAGAAATTTGCTTGGTCTGAAGGATGTGAGCTCAGTTTCCAAGAGTTGCAGAAGAGGCTAGTGTCAGCACCAGTCTTATGTCTGCCAGATTTGGAGAAGGATTTCCAAGTGTATTGTGATGCATCTCATCATGGATTAGGTGCAGTACTTATGCAAGAAGGGAAAGTTGTGGCTTATGCCTCGAGACAACTCAAAACTCATGAGGTAAATTACCCTACTCATGATTTAGAGTTAGCCTCTGTTGTACATGCACTCAAAACAAGGAGACACTATCTTTTGGGAAAGCGATGTGAAGTGTTCACAGATCACGAGAGTTTGAAGTATATCTTCACCCAGAAAGAAATTAACATGAGACAAAGAAGATGGCTAGAACTCATCAAGGACTATGACTTGAGTTTGCAATACCACCCCGGTAAAGCAAATGTTGTAGCGAATGCTCTAAGCCAAAAGGTTTTTGTGAATGGCCTTACTAAGGGAGAATTGCCTGATGATCTGTGTACCCAATTCAGAAATCTCAGATTGGAGATTGTGCCTAAGGGATATCTCATGTCTTTGGATGTTCAACCCACTTTGTTGGACATGATCAAAGGAGCCCAAAAGACAAATAAGGAAATTGAAGAGATTAAGGAAAAGATTGGCAAGGGAAAAGCCAAAGGATTCCATGAAGATGAACATGGTACTTTATGGTATGGGAAAAGTATCTGTGTTCCACAAGATCCGGAGCTTCGAAAACTGATATTACAAGAAGCACATAACTCACCATATTGTATTCATCCGGGTAACACCAAAATGTACATGGATATGAAGGAAAGATTTTGGTGGAATAATCTCAAGAAGGACATCGCCGAACATATTGCTTTGTGTGATGTATGTAGTAGAGTGAAAGTGGAACATCAGAAACCAGCAGGATTGTTACAACCACTACCTATTCCTGATTGGAAGTGGGACAAGATTGGCATGGATTTCATCACCGGATTGCCAAGGACCAGGTCAGGATATGATTCTATTTGGGTAGTAGTGGATCGCTGAACTAAAGTGGCTCATTTCATACCCGTGAAGACAACCTATACAAGTGCTAAGTTAGCCAAGATCTATATGAGTAGGATTGTATGTCTACATGGAGTACCCAAGAGTATTGTGTCTGATAGGGGAACCCAATTTACTTCTCATTTTTGGAGGCAACTACATGAGTCATTGGGAACGAGGTTGGAATTCAGCACTGCTTTTCACCCTCAAACTGATGGACAAACAGAAAGGACCAATCAGATTCTTGAAGATATGTTGAGAGCTTGTGCTCTAGACTATGGAGCCAGTTGGGATGAAAGTCTGCCTTACGCAGAATTCTCTTACAATAACAGCTATCAAGCCAGTATTGAGATGGCACCATTTGAGTTTCTCTATGGGAGAAAGTGTACAAACCCATTGCTATGGAATGGTGTGGGAGAAAGAAGTTTGTTCGGACCAGAACTAATCAAAGAGGCTGAAGAGAAAGTCAAGCTAGTTCAGGACAGATTAAAGATATCACAGTCCTGACAAAAAAGCTACGCAGGTCCTAAGCGTAGAGTGGTCACTTATGAAGTGGGTGATAGAGCTTATCTTAGAGTGTCACCACTTCGTGGAGTGAAGAGATTTGGTGTCAAAGGTATATTGGCCCCAAGATATGTTGGACCATTCAATATTCTGAGTCGTAAAGGAGAAGTAGCTTATGAGATTGAATTGCCAGAATCATTGTCTGCCGTTCACAATGTGTTTCATGTGAGTCAGCTTAAGAAATGTCATTCAGAAATGGAGGAGACTTCTTTAAAGGATACTATACCTTTGGAAGAGGTTCAATTGGAGAGTGACCTCACTTATGAGGAGAATCCTATCAAGATTCTTGAGACTGCAGAAAGAGTTACTCGGACTAAGGCCATCAAATTCTGCAAGGTTCAATGGAATCATCATTACGAAGAAGAAGCAACATGGGAAAGAGAAGATGGTCTTCGGAAAGACCACCCTCACCTATTTGCTAGCCAATCCGAATCTCGAGGGCGAGATTCACCTTAAGGGGGTTAGATTTGTAACATCCCTAAAATCATGTTTTTAAAGATTGCATATCATCCATGCATGCATATCATTTAGGGATCAAATTTCCAACTCATTTCAAGAAACAGTAGCACTTGGTGCCATTATTTTATGTGAGCAAACACTAATCAAATGTCACTCTCAATGAGAGTATAATTGTTTTAAAACCAAGCTTTGTTGCTCTTAGATTGTTTTGGTTGAATGTTAGTGCTTGGACCAAAATTTACAAAACAAATATGGTTTTAAAACCATTTTTCACAACTTATTCAAATCAAGTGCTATGACACTTTTTAATTTGTTTAATCAAAGGGACCAAGATAGTACAGAAAGACCACATGGTTTTATGCCCAAAATATGAGTGTTACACTCTACAAAAATCCAGAAAAGATTTGAATTCTAATTGCATTGGAATTTATTTGAAAATGAATCCAGAAAATCAAAAACAGAAATAGAAAAGGAGAAAGAATTAGAAAAAGGCTGGCGCTTCTAATCAAGCCCAGAATCAGAACCAGCCCAAAAGCCCACCCGGGCCACCTCCTCTCTGCTTTTTCTCTCACCCGCACTGAACTAACCCACACGTCGCTGACTGGTGGTCCCTCTCCACGTCAGCTCCTTCTTCCCCAAATCCCGCGCGCAGACACCGTCGCCGCCCATTTCTCCCCCCATCACTGCCGCGATTTTACTTCGCTTAATTGATGATGAATGCGAGCACAATCTCCTCCCCTGCTCCGACTATAAGATCCCCTCCCCTCTCCGCTCCATTCCCCTCACTCACCAACCACAGAGCGCCGCTAGGCTGTCCACAATCGAGCTCGCGCCGCCGCTGTCCCAAACCACTCCGGCGAGCCATCACGATGAGCTCCGACCACCCCCTAGTCCCTGGTTCAAACAAACGTGACCAGCATGTCCTTGCGCATTCCCTGATGCCTTTTGTTTGCTTTCTCGTGGCCCAGTTTGCCGTCACCGTTCGTGCCCGCAAACATCAGAACCGTCGCTCGACTCCGATGAGCGATTGAGGTAAAACCCGACCGCCCCTCGACTTCTCCTTGATCCAGTAGTGTTCGCCGTAGCCTTGTGCACCCCCTAATACAACTGGTTCATGCTAGAGTGATCCAGAGAGTCTCCAACATCTTCGTCACCGAGCACCCGACGCTGCGCTCAACTCCGACGAGTTCCTACGGCCACATCAACGCGCCCCTGTCCACGCCAGCCACATCTCGAGCTTCCTCACAACTTTGCGACGCGGTAAGCTTCACCACTGTCCCCAGCCCACACTAGAATCGCCGATCCATCGCCGGCAGAGCCGTCGTCGCCATTCTGGCCATTTGCACCGCCGGTTTTTAGTCAAAACGATTAGATCCACTAGATCTAGATCCAGTGGTCTAGATTAGACGCCAGACCGAAGAGGTACAGGCAGATCTGAGCCGTTGGATTTTATTTAGATATGACGGTGCGCGTGTGTGATCCACGCGAAGTGGTACCATCCAATCAGGAAGCGCCGTGTGGCATGTTCGTTGTTTTAAAATTCTGAATTAAATCTCTTAGATGTTTAAACTTGTTTAATTCATAACTTTTGATTCCCACGTCCAAATTTGATAAATTTTATATCAATGGAATCAGGAGAGAAAATCCTTTCCATTTCTGCAATGTTTTGAATGTTTTGCTTCTGTTAAAATGATTCTTTTCACAGAATCATTTGTAGACATAATTTAGAAATTATTTGAAAAATGTTTTCATACTCAATAAAGTTTGTTTGGCAAGTTTTGAACTTGTTTAAGATTCAGTACTGTGCACTTGTCTTGTTTGGTGTATAAAATCATCACATAGCATTTTGCATGCATTCATATATTCTTGCTTGTATATATTTGGTATGTGATTTTGGTGCTATTATTTTATGTGTAGATTTTGGTGCAAATAGTGATTGTGATTGTGAGGATTGTTGCTACTCTCCAAACTACCAAGTCAAGTGGTGCTTCATGATTCATTCCTATGTTTTTCAACTATGCATTAGAAATATTTTGCTAGTCTTGCATGGATATTTTTGATCTATATGCTATGCTTGGGAAATCCTAGTAGTTGTAGAATTGCTAGAAATATTTCTAAGTCTTATCAATGCCATGCCTAGCCTAGATAGTAGCAACCAATGGTGGTTATATATTCATGCTATGAGGAAATATTTCTAAGTCTTTGGACTTGTGTTTTGCTTAATAAAACAACTAAGTGAACGAAACACCTGGGTATAATGGAAGGAATGGTTTATATTGAGTGGTTACACAAGGCCCATTTCTATGGCTTACCTTGTGTATATCACTTGTGGAAAGACACCCAGGAACAAAGGGATTTGAGATGCCAAATGTTAAGAAGCTTCTAGTGCAACCACTTGGCATTATGGGCTCTGCCTGGATCATATAGGTTGCAATAACTTAGTCATAAAGATTTGACAAAGAAAAACTTAGTGATTTCAACTGATAGGTAAAACCTATTTTGAGCAAAGCAAGCCTAAGCTACACTTAGCCAAAATGCATATAGTATCTAGTCTACCAATATTCTACTAAGGTATCACTTGCCAATACTATTCCAGTGTATTGACCCACTGTGGCTGTAACTTGTGATGTTGCAGGTTATTCTGATGGTGATTAGGGGTTATGAGTCTACACTCAACATGCTTGCCTGTGGCACATGAAGATGAAGACTTATTTATCTTATTATATATTGGAACTCTTGTATTAGGCCTATGGCCATGGAGTTTGTAAAAGACTATGTTTGTCTCTGGAATGATATGTAATAATGACCTTTGTTTCTATGTACTTCATCTTAAACTGTGGATTCTAGCATTGATCCAGGGACTAGCATTGCAATCACAGGGATCCTTACCTTTATAAAGGGAGGGATCTTACACATACCCCTTTGCTTAAGTGAATCTATCGCATCCTTACGATCCACATCCAACGGCTCGTGCTGCTCTAACAATCAACTCGCGATGCTGGGCAACGACGAGCGGCGGCGCGCTCGGGCTATGGTGGTCCAGCCAAAGAAGGAAGCTGGGGAGAGGGAGGAGATGCTCACTAGGTTCGTTGTGGAGTACTGATGCTCAACATGCTCGTGGGGAGGCAGGGGCGCTCCGAGTCACTAGTGATTCCTCACCGGAGATAGTCCTGGCAGCGGGTGCTCACTGTCGATGACGGAGGCCACGCTATGGTGCGAGCTAAGACAAACAAACGCTCGCGTTAGATGTGCACGAGGTCACTGGTCACACGTGTATCCTTGAGAGGGAGAGGGGAGGTTAGTAGATACCAGGGGGCGTCGCCGGAGTTGGAGAAGGAGGCGGTGGCGCTCTGACGTCGTTGTTGCCGAGGCTGTGGAGCACGCGCGGGCGAGAGGGAGGCACTGGCAGGTGCGCATGGTGCTGGCGAGTACTCTCGTGGAAACCAGGGCAGTGGGGGTGACTAGGGTGGTCGGAATTGTCGGAGGTGCTCGCTAGAGTCAGTGGCGTTGCCGCGAGCAATTCGTGCAGCCTTGTGGCGATTAGGTGTGGGAGAATGAGGGGAAGGGCGAGGAGAGACAGGCGATTAAGTAGGGCGTGATCGTTGGTGGTTTAATCGCGGCATTAAGACGAATTGAAGGGGAGAAATCAGCGGCAGAAATGGGCAAGTGAAGGGGGGAGAATGGGTCGTGCGGAGACGATGAGCTGAGTTGGCAGGTGGGTCCATTTCGTTAGTGGGTTGAGGGGTATGTCCGCGGGAGAGAAAGAAGGAGGCAGAGGGGTTCCCCGGGTGGGCTCCTGCTATGCTAGTTGGGCCTTCTCTGCTGGGCTGGTTCTTTTCCATTTTTTTATTCTGTTTCTTTTTCTTTTTCTTTTCTGATTTTCTGTTTTGGTTTTATTCAAATGATTTCAAACAGTCTTTTTAATTCAAAACTTTTCGCAACTTTCAGTATGTTTTTAATACAGTTTATTAATGTATTTTTAAATTCCATTTTAGACTAATTCTTTTATTCATTTATGGTTTATTATTTATTTGAAATAGGCACTTATCTTTATTTAAATAAGATTTTAAATATATTTTCAAACTTCTATTTGAATTATAATTTTTACCAAACCTTTTTCAGTAGCTTTTATTTATTCATTAGTGTGTTAAATAATTCACTTTGAATTATTCAAGATATTTTAATATGATTTACTATTTATTTAAATTGGAAATTTGTCTTTATTCAAATAGAATTGAATTTGGTTAATGCCATATAATTTAATTTGAATATTCTTTATGCCTTTATTTTATTTGGATTTGGTTTATCTTTATTCCATTTGGTTATGGTTTTAATTCAAGTTTTTAAATTGTCTTCTAAATAATTTCCTTGGGATTTACTATTTAGGCAATTTTCTTTATTTAAAATTTTTGGATATTGTTCAATCCTTATGATTTTATTTTAAATAATCCTTTTCTTCCTTTTTATTATTCTATAACTTCCATTTATTTATGAATTTGGCCAATATTTAATTTGGATTTTAAATATTCCTTATTTATTTATTTCGTTCTTTATCTTCTAAAATCCATATCTTTTTATTTATAAACCCAAAATTGGTGATTCCAATTTGTATAACTTTATTTAATATTTGTTTATATTTTTAAATCCTTTTAGGATTATTTTGATCATAATTTGGTATGGATTTTTAGTTAGGAGCTTTATTAGCTTTGGAAATTATTTCCTTTTAACTTATTAAATTCATAAGTTTTTATCCATGCCTCCAAATTAAATGAAACCAATTCCTATGATCTTATATTATTTTTGTTTATCATTTTTTATCATTTATAAATGTTTGTTGCTAAATTTTTATATGGATCAAATCCATAGTCTTAGGGAGATCTTGGAAATCTTCCATTAGGATTTGAGGGTTTTGGTTTAACTTTTCCAAGTGTTTAAATTTCAAGATACATTCAATGATGAATGCATTTCACTTGATTGAAATTTTTTGGATTCCCTTTTATTCAAAGTTTGTTCAAGATGGGTTTTGATGTTTCCATTTGGAATCAAAAAGTTTCTTTTCACCCTAATTTTCAACAATTATTTATTTTGTTTATTTATTTTCACATTTCAAAATTTGGAAAATTTTGGGATGTGACATTCAATCTAAGGGAAGTGATAGAAATCTCTAAGGTTGTAGATGTGTTGTTGCCACTAGGGAGAGAACAACGGTCTCTTGTTCATGGAACAAGTGGATTGTTTACCTTACACACTTTGCTTAAAGAAGTTATCTGTTGCTTGCAACTTAATACTGGAGGGGGTTCGAATGATAATCTGAAGGTGTATTTCTAGTCATAGATACAGTTGGATGTCGATCTATGTATCTTGTTATATTTCCCAATCAAATCTCATAGGATCATGAATGTCAAATATTGCATTGTTATGCCTTGCTCAGTCCTGTCAATTTCCCTGCTGTAATTTGTTTACCCAACATGTCATGTTTGTTTATCTAAGGACACCAGTCCAATCTTTACCATTGATACATCTTCCACTATTACTATTTACTTGCTACAAACCACTATTACCGTCCACACAATACAGTTAATCCTTTGTTACAGCAACCAGTGAGATTGACAACCTCACTGTTCGTTGGGGCAAAGTCTTGAGTTTGTGTTGTGCGGGTCTCCAAGTTGCTAGAAACACCTTTGAGACATTTGCTTCCTCCTACATGTTCGATAACCTCGGTTTCTTACTGAGGGAAGACTTGTTGTTGTGCTCATCACACCTTGCTCTTGGGGTCTCCCAACGAAGCGCTACCACGCGCCATCAACAAGTATTCTGGCGCCGTTGCCGGGGAGGCTAAGGACGTCTTCACTGTAGGGGTTCGTAGCATGGAAAACAAAAAAATTCTACTGCATGCACACAAAAAAGCCAAGATCTATCTACTAGATTGTAGCAACGAGTCGATTAGAGTACGAACCCTCGAAGATTCCAAAGCGGTTAACGAGAGCATATTCTCGTGGGTGATGTAGTCGTACACTTATCAGTCTCAAGATCGCATAGATGATCCTTCCGGCACTGTGTTCTGGCAGCGCTTCCATAGTCGGTCACAAGTTCGGTACTCTATGAATACCTTCCTCTCCCTTGTTGCAGCAGGCAACGGAGGTTGTAGTTCTCCCCTCGCGATTCCGGCAGCACGACGGTGTGGTGTCAGAAGTAAAGGGAAGATTGTGCAGGGATTCACCTAAGACGGTGCAATTTATGGTGCATCTAGGGTTTTCTGGCGAGCTAGGTTTAGAAGGCCGGGAGGAGGAGGAGGTGTCGGAGGCGACGCGGCGGCGCTAGGCGGCGGCGGTGCATGGGGTGGGGAGGGCTGGCTCTTGTGTTGCTTGGTGCAGCCCCCCCTCTATTTATGAGAGGGGGGGCAGCCTTGGGAGGGGAGAATTTGAATCCAAACCCAAACCCAAGTTGGATTGAAGGAAGGACTCTTTCCTTCTTCCACTAGGAAACCATTGTTCCAGTTTGAATTTTCAAACCTCCCGTTTGACTTTCAATTTAGAGCTTTAAATCTCTCTTTTAAATGCCCAAACCAAGTGACCTAGGATATGATCCAATCATTCCACTTACCCATGACATATTCATGGACCATTCCCCTTCCGGTCCGGTGAACTTTCTAGAACCTTCTAGAACCTCTCTAATGAAAACATCGAAATCATTCCCGAACTCCGGAATCGGACTTTCCTTATATGAATCTTATTCTCCGGACCATTTCGGATCTCCTAGTGATATCCCGGATCCCATCCGAGACTCCGAACAACATTCGGTATCCCTACTTACACTCCATATCTACTAAACAACATTGAATCCTTAAGTGTGTCTCCCTAGGGTTCATGAATTATTCGGACATGACCGAAACACTTCTCCGATCAATAACCAATAGAGGAATCTAGAAATTCATATGGCTCCCACATATTTCAACAATTACTTTGCGATCGAATGAACCACTTACATACGATACCAATTTCCCTTTATCTCGAGATAGTTTACTTATCCAATGTTTCATCGTCGGTATCTCTGCATACCTAGTTCAACCTTGTTATTGATAAGTACTCTTTTCTCGTTCCCGTGATATGTGATTCCTTGTGAGCCAGTTAAATGCTTGCACGCCAATTGGATGACATTCCACCGAGAGGGCCCAGAGTATATCTATCCATCATATGGATGGACAAATCCCACTCTTGATCCATGTGCCTCAACACATACTTCCGAACACTCAATGCCACCTTTATAGACACCCAGTTACGGTGTGGTGTTTGATGTCATCAAAGCATCCTTCCGGTGATGGTGATTAGCATGATCTCATGGTCAAAAGTATTAGGTTACTATGTATCAGAAAGCTTATAGCAAATGAACTATTGAAATGACTTGATCTTAATGCTACGCTTATCTATAGGAGTATGTCCTTCATACCACCATTCTCCTAATGATATAATCTTGTTGTTAATAACATCTCAATGTTCATGATCGATAAACCATGATCATCTATTAACCAACAAGCTAGTATTATAAAGAGGCTTTACCAGGGACTCTAATTTAGTTTACAAACCACACAAGTATTAATGTTTCCGGTTAATACTATTATAGCATGAATGTAAACATTTATCATAAAAAAAGATATAATAATAACCACTTTTATTATTGCCTCTAGGGCATATCTCCACCAGTCTCCCACTTGCACTAGAGTCAACTAATCTAGATTACATGGTAATATACCAAACACCCATGGTGGTTTTGGTGCTGGTCATGTTTTTCCCTCGGGAGAGGTTTAGTCAACGGATCTGCCACATTCAGATCTATGTGTACTTTGCAAATCTTCATGTCACCATCTTGAAATGCTCTCGAATAGCATGGAAATGTAGCTTGATGTTCTTCAGCTTCTTGTGTGACCTTGGTTCTTGCGCATTGGCTATGGTGCCCATGTTATCATAGTAGATAGACATTGGGTCCAGCGCACTTGGAACCACACCGAGCTCTATAATGAACTCCTTCATCCATATCGCCTCTTGTGAAGCCTCTGAAGCAGCTATGTATTCCGATTCAGTTGAAGATCTCGCCACAATGCTTTGCTTTGCACTCCTCCAGCTAACTGCTGCACCATTCAAAGTAAATACGTATCCAAATTGAGATTTAGAATCATCCGGATCTATGTTCCAACTCGCATCGGTGTAACCATTAACAACGAGATGTTCATCACCTCCATAAGAAAGAACCATATCCTTAGTTCTTCTCAAGTACTTAAGGATGTTTTTGACCACTGTCCAATGATCCACTCCTGGATCACTTTGATATCTGCTAGTCAAACTAACAACATATGCAATGTCGGGTCTAGTACATAGCATGGCATACATAAGAGATCCTATGGCTGAGGCATAGGGAGTGTTACTCATCCTTTATCTATCTTCTGCATTGCAGGACTTTGAGTTTTACTCAAGGTCGTATTGGGCAACATGGGCAAGAACCCTTTCTTGCTATCTCCCATTCCAAACCTCTTTAGAACTTTGTCCAAATATGTACTCTGTGACAATGATATTAGGCGTCTCGATCTATCTCTATAAATATTTATGCCTAATATGTAAGCTTCTTCGCCAAGATCTTTCATTGAAAAACTATTATTCAAATAATCCTTGACACTATTAAGAAGGTCTACATCATTCCCAATCAACAATATGTCATCTACATATAGTATTAAGAATGCTACAAAGCTCCCACTCACTTTCTTGTAAATACAAGCTTCTCCATAAGTTTGTATAAAACCAAAACTTTTGATTACCTTATCAAAATGTTGATTCCAACTCCGGGATGCTGGCTTCAATCCATAAATGGACTGTTGAAGTTTGCATACCTTGTTAGCATCTTTAGGATCGACAAAACCTTTGGGATGTACCATATACAACTCTTCATCAATGTCTCCATTGAGGAACGCCGTTTTGACATCCATCTGCCATATCTCATAATCATAATATGCAGCGATTGCTAACAAAATCCTCACAGACTTTAGCTTTGCTACCGGTGAGAAAGTCTCATCGTAGTCAACTCCTTGAATTTTCGAAACCCTTTTGCGACAAGTCGAGCTTTATAGACAATAACATTACCATCAGCATATGTTTTCTTCTTGAAAATCCATTTGTTCTCGACAGCCTTTCGGCCATCCGGTAAGTCCACCAAAGTCCATACTTGGTTTTTGTACATGGATCCAAACTCGGATTTCATGCCTTCTTGCCATTTATTGGAATCTGGGCTCATTGTCGCTTCCTCATATGTCGCAGGGTCATCAGTGTTGTCCACTAACATGAAACTCATAACGGGATCATACCAATCAGGAGTGGTACGAGTTCTCGTTGACCTGTGAGGTTTCGTAGTTACTTCAACCGAAGTTTCATGATCAACATCATTAGCTTCCTCTCTTATTGGTGTAGCGCCATAGGAACTACTTCCGGTGATGCGCTACTCTCAAGTTCGAGAGAAGGTACAATAACCTCGTCGAGTTCTACTTTCCATCTAGTAACTTCTTTCAAGAGAAACTCCTTCTCAAGAAAGGATCCATTCTTGGCAACGAAGATTTTTCCCTCGGATCTATGATAGAAGGTATACCCAATAGTTTACTTCGGGTATCCTATGAAGACGCATTTTTCCGCTTTGGGTTCAAGCTTGTTGGGCTGTAACTTCTTTACATAAGCTTTGCAACCCCAAACTTTAAGGAACGACAATTTAGGTTTCTTCCCAAACCATAATTCATACGGTGTCATTTCAATGGATTTAGATGGTGCCCTATTTAAAGTGAATGCAGATGTTTCAAATGCATAACCCCAAAACGATAGAGGTAAATATGTAAGTGACATCATAGAACAAACCATATCTAAGAGAGTTCGATTACGACGTTCGGACACACCATTACGTTGTGGTGTTCCCGGCGGTGTCAATTGTGAAAGTATTCTGCATTTCTTCAAATGCTCGCCAAACTCGTAACTTAGATATTCACCTCCATGATCAGATCATAGAAATTTAATCTTCTTGTTATGTTGATTCTCTACCTCACTATGAAATTCCTTAAACTTTTTGAAAGTCTCGGACTTATGTTTAATGAAATAGATATACCCATATCTACTCAAATCATCCGTGAAGGTAATAACATAACGATAACCATCGTGTGATGATACACTCATTGGGCCACACACATCAGTATGTATGATTTCCAATAAGTTCGTAGCTCGCTCCATCATACCAGAAAATGGAGTCTTAGTCATTTTACCCATCAGACATGCTTGACATCTTTCAAGTGATTCAAAATAAAGTGATTCAAGAAGTCCATCGGAATGGAGTTTCTTCATACGCTTCACTCCAATATGAACAAGACGATAGTGCCACATATAGGTCAAGTTATCGCTCAATTTCAAATGTTTAGCTTCAATGTTATTAATGTGTGTATTTCTACAATCGAGATTCAATAACAATAGACCATCTATCAAAGGTGCATGTGCATAAAACATATGACTCATATAAATCGAACAACCATTATTCTCGGACTTAAACAAGTAACCGTCTCGCAATAAACATGATCCAGATACAATGCTCATGCTCAACGCAGGCACCAAATAACAATTATTTAAGTATAAAACTAATCCTGGTGGTAGATGAAGAGGTAGCGTGCCGACCGCGATCACATCAACCATTGATCAATTTCCAACGCGCATCGTCACCTTGTTCCTCGCTAGTTTCCGTTTATTCTGCAGCACCTGTTTCGAGTTAAAAATGTGAGCAACCGAACCAGTATCAAATACCCAGGCACTACTACGAGTACTAGTGAGATACGCATCAATAACATGTATATTGGATATACCTTTCTTCTTGATGTTGCCGTTGTTCAAATCCGCCAAGTACTTAGGGAAATCCCGCTTCCAGTGACCTTCTCCCTTGCAGTAAAAGCACTCAGTATTAGGCTTAGGCCCAGCCTTGGTCTTCTTCGCCGGTGCGGTAACTTTCTTACCGCCCTTCTTGAAGTTTCCCTTTTTATTAGACTTGCCTTGCTTCTTGAATTTGGTGGTCTTATTGACCAACAACACTTGGTTCTCTTTCTTGATCTCCACTTCCGCAGACTTTAACATGGGGAAGAGTTCAGGCAATGACTTGTCCATGTTTTGCATATTGTAGTTCATCACAAAGTTCTTGTAACTTGGTGGTAGTGATTGGAGGACACAGTGAATCCCCAAAGCATTAGGAATCAGTATAC
Source organism: Avena sativa (assembly GCA_916181665.1). Taxonomy (NCBI): domain Eukaryota; kingdom Viridiplantae; phylum Streptophyta; class Magnoliopsida; order Poales; family Poaceae; genus Avena; species Avena sativa. The sequence goes on along the minus strand of OV702295.1, from coordinate 309,890,577 downwards.
CCAAGCTTTGAAGCTTGCTTGCGTGCCCAGACATCTTAAGCATGTGCTCACTGACGGAGCTGCCCTCTTCCATCTTGTAGTTAAAGAACTTTTCAGAAGCTTCATAACTCTCAACTGTCGCGTGAGCCTCAAATATCATTTTGAGTTCATGCACAATATCATGTGGTTCATGGTTCTCAAACCTTTTCTGAAGCTCCGATTCCAAACCATACAATATAGCACACTGAACTATGGAGTTCTGATTCTTCCGAGCGAGGAAAACATTCTTTACCTCATCGGTAGCATCAGCTGTAGGTGGGTCACCCAGCGGTGCATCCAGCACATAGGTCAAATTACCAGCATTGAGGACAATCCTCAAATTGTGGAACCAATCCGCGAAGTTGCCTCCATTGTTTTTCAACTTTTCTTTCTCTAGGAACGCATTAAATTGATGGTAGGGGCCGCCATTGATCTACAACATATTTGCAATAGTTTAGACTAAGTTTATGACAAATTGAGTTCTAATTAATAGTTAAATTAATCTAGGTGAACTCCCACTGAAAACAATATCCCTCACATTGTTTTAGTGATCACACAAACCAAATCCACCACATCAAAACCGATCATCACGAGAGTTGATGCAGCTTCAATGGCGAACAATCAACATGTTCATCATATCTACTATATGACTCATGCTTTACCTTTCGGTGATACGTGTTCCGAGACCATGTCTGTACATGCTAGGCTCGTCAAGATCAAACCTTAGCTTCCGCATGAGCAAATATGGCTTGCTCACGTTGTATACACTCGCAGAATCTAACACACCCGATCATCAGGTGGTGCTTCAAAACAACGAGCTTTAGCAACGCTGCTTACTAAGGATGAACACTTTATAACTTGAAATTTTTGTGCTTGAGGGATCATCTTATAATGCTACCATCGCAAACTAAGCAATACAAGATGCATAAAAGGATTAACATCACATACAATTCATAATATGTGATATGATATGGCCTTTCTCCTTATGCTTCCGTTCTCCATCTTCAAGCACGAACATGATCTCCATCATCACCGGCTTGACGTCAAGGTCAATGGCGCCGCTTCAGGGTTGTCACCAGCATCAACTATTACAAATACTTTGAAAAATAGACACGCAGGTCTTAACGGAATTAAAATACAACCATATGGCTCCTGCCGGTTGCGGACTTACAATACGGAACATTGCATACATCATATATAATCACAATCATGGCCATATCACATCACAGCACACCCCTGCAAAACAAAGTTAGACGCCTCTAATTTTATTTGCATGTTTGACGTGGTTTGGGGCTTTCAATAAGTGTCGTTCTAACTTACGAACAAGAACCACAACGTTGATACTAGTATTGTCAATCACCCGTTGTAAATTGAATCTTAACTATGTTGGGAGAAACAGGCACCCGCAAAGCCACTATGCAATACAAGTTTCTTGTCAAGCGTGGAGCATCTCTCATGAATGATGTCATGTAAGGTTAGCCCGGGCCGCTTCATCCCACCATCCCGCAAGTTGCAAAGTACATAGGAAGCAATCGACAACAAAAGCATCAACGACCATAATGACCAATGTGTTCTACTCGTGCAACATATCTACATATAGACACGGCTCTGATACCACTGTAGGGGTCCGTAGCATGGAAAACAAAAAAATCTACCGCATGCACACAAACAAGCCAAGATCTATCTACTAGATTGTAGGAACGAGTCGATTAGAGTACTCACCCTCGAAGATTCCAAAGCGGTTAACGAGAGCAGATTCTCGTGCGTGATGTAGTTGTACACTTGCCGATCTCAAGATCGCATAGACGATCCTTCCGGTGCTGTGTTCCGGCAACGCTTCCACAGTCGGCCACACGTTCGGTACTCGATGAAGACCTTCCTCTCTCTTGTTGCAGCAGGCAGCGGAGGTTGTAGTTCTCCCCTCGCGATTCCGGCAGCACGACGACGTGGTGTCGGAAGTAGAGGGAAGATCTCAGAGAGCTTCTCTTAAGCCGATGGGATTGATGGTGGATCTAGGGTCTTCCGGCGATCTAGGTTTAGAAGGACAGGAGGAGGAGGAGGTGTCGGCGGCGACGTGTAGTAGCGGCTAGGCGGCGGCGGGCGCACGGGGTGGGGAGGGCTGGCTCTTGTGTTGTTTGGGGTAGCCCTCCCCCTCTATTTATGAGAGGGGGGGCAACCTTGGGAGGGGAGAGTTTGAATCCAAACCCAAACCCAAGTTGGATTGAAGGAAGGACTCTTTCCTTCTTCCACTAGGAAACCATTGTTCAAGTTTGACTTTTCAAACCTCCCGTTTGACTTTCAATTTAGAGCTTTAAATCTCTCTTGCAAATGATCAAACCAAGTGACCTAGGATATGATCCAATCATTCCACTTACCCATGACATATTCATGGACCATTACCCTTCTGGTCCGGTGAACTTTCTAGAACCTTCTAGAACCTTTCCGATGAAAACATCGAAATCATTCCCGAACTCCAGAATCGGACTTTCCTTATATGAATCTTATTCTCTGGACCATTTCGGATCTCGTCGTGATATCCCGGATCCCATCCGAGACTCCAAACAACATTCGGTATCCCTACTTACATTCCATATCTACTAAACAACATCGAATCCTTAAGTGTGTCTCCCTACAGTTCGTGAATTATGCAGACATGACCGAGATACTTCTCCGATCAATAACCAATAGAGGAATCTAGAAATTCATATGGCTCCCACATATTTCAACGATTCCTTTGCGATCGAATGAACCATTTACATACGATACCAATTTCCCTTTGTCTCGCGATAGTTTACTTATCCGATGTTTGATCGTCGGTATCTCTGCATACCTAGTTCAACCTCGTTATCGATAAGTACTCTTTTCTCATTTCCGTGATATGTGATTCCTTGTGATCCAGTCATATGCTTGCAAGCCAATTGGATGACATTCCACCGAGAGGCCCAGAGTATATGTATCCGTCATATGTATGGAAAAATCCCACTCTTGATCCATGTGCCTCAACACATACTTTCCGAACACTCAATGCCACCTTTATATCCACCCAGTTATGGTGTGGTGTTTGATTTCATCAAAGCATCCTTCCGGTGATGGTGATTAGCATGATCTCATGGTTGAAGGAATTAGGTTACTATGTATCAGAAAGCTTATAGAAAATGAACTATTGAAATGACTTGATCTTAATGCTACTCTTATCTATAGGAGTATGTCCATCATACCATTCTCCTAATGATATGTTCTTGTTGTTAATAACATTTCAATGTTCATGATCGAGAAACCACGATCATCTATTAACCAACAAAGCTAGTATTATAAAGAGGCTTTACCAGGGACTCTAATTTAGTTTACAAATCACACAAGTATTAATGTTTCCGGTTAATACTATTATAGCAGGAATGTAAACATTTATCATAAACACAAAGATATAATAATAATAACTACTTTTCTTATTTCCTCTAGGGCATATATCCAACATTCACAAGGGGAGTCCTTCACAACCTTTCTCTTTACTTTGTTTTTGTTTTGCTTAGTTTCTTTTGCTTGGTTTTGTTTGCTTATTTATTTCAAAAACTCCAAAAAATAGTTTAGTTTGGTTTGCTTTTTCCTATCAAAAACACAAAAAACTTAGTTCCTACTCTAGTTGCTACCATGTCTGGTTTTGGTCCAATCCATATGTCACCTATGGAAAGGATCTTTACTTTCAAGAAAGGAAGTGAAGAGACTTCCAAAGACGCTTGGTATAGAATCTCTGCTTTACAAAGGGAAACTAATCCTTAGATGAGTCTTATCTTGGTTATTAATAGTTTCTATAGCGGTATTGCTCTTTGTTATAGATATGATTTGGATGCTGTAGCTGAGAAAAATATTTTTCGATGTACTAAGGATGAATCTTTGGATGCCATAAAGAAATTGATTATAATTTATAATATGCGTAGCAATTCTGATTCTTCTTTTATAGACATTTATGCTAGGTTGAACACTCTTGAGTCCAGTACAGTTGCTTTTAAAAATTGATATAATGTTCTTAGAGAGCACCATGGTTATGTTCCAATAAATTCTGAACCTTCAAAATGGTTTCCTACAATAAAATTTTCTATAAATAGTGAAACTTTTGATGCTCGCTGTGATATAATGTCTGAATTTTTCCTTATGCCTAAAGATATGTATGAGTCTTTGAGTCTTTGGGGACTTTATAAAGGAGGAGAAGAACTATCTCTTACCAATAATGCAACTTTATTACCCATTGGAATAACTGAAGGTGTGTTTACAAAAATCTCAGATAAAATGGTGTCTACTGATTATCTTGTTATTGAATGTGTAGGAAAAGGACAAATTACACTTGGAAGATTCCTGCTTAAACACCTTGGAGCAATAATAGATGTGGGAAAAGGCATTATGAATTTTTCTTATCCAATAAGCAATCACATATTCCCTAAATATAAGAAGAAATGTAAGAAAGGTAGGAGCAAGAGAGTTTGTGTTAATGCTTCGTCATTTGAAAATACTTGATTCTTGCTTCTTGTGCCTAACTTAAAGGCGTTAAAGAAAAGTACTTGTTGGGAGATAACCTAAGATTTTTCTTGAGTCTTGGAAGTTATTACTTCAGTAATGACCTCTCCTTATCCTTTTTGTTTGTTTTTTTGCCAACCTCTCATGAGAGGGAAGTAAGATTTGGGGAGTTGCTGTCCCAAAACAGATTTTTGTGCTCCACTGTAAATATTCGTAAGGAATCTCTGTAAGTCTAATTGAGCTGATATTTTGTGAATAAATCCCCCAGTATGTTATCTAACTTTATTTAGTTCAACAATTTTGGATTTGAGCAACAGAAGGTCTTCGAAAAAATCAGTTTCTACCTGCTGGTCTATTTTTATAGATTTATGCCATTATTTGCATTTGCTTCTTATTGATTCCTTTTTGGGTTATTTTTGGGAAATTGAGCTTTTTGAGAGAATTACTACAGTATCTTGTGTTTTTAGTGAAAGTTTTGTTGTTGTAAAGCTGAACCCAAGGGTCTATTATCTTTTGAATACACTAATGTTGCTAATGAAGATTGTGTGAAGTTTTGTATGAAGGAAAAATTTCAGGTGTAGAAAGAGAGTGATGTAATGAGATGAAGAATGGACAAAAGCTCATGCTTGGGGATGCCACCCCGTGTCACCCCAAGAAATATTCAAGAGGTAAAAGCTTCAAAGCTTGGGGATGCCCAAGGCATCCCCTACTTCATCAATAAAAAGCTCAGGTCTTTCTAGACACTTCGTTTTTATTGTTTCATGCACTGTTGTGTTGTTCTTGGAGTGTCTTAGTTTTCGTTTGGTTTACTTAGTTTGCTTGAGTAAAGTAGTTTGGACTCCCGTTCTCGTTGTGTTGTTTCAAATAAGTTGATTGGTGTTGGAGAGGAGTAGAAAGTTCTTGCTTTAATAGTGCAAGAGGAGCTTGCTTTGACTGTGACTTAGACTTTAGCATGTCACGCTAGATGTTGTTTTGACTTTATGCTTAGTGATTATTGTTGTAGCATTACTTGTTCCAAACAATTAGGATTGCTTAATGTGCCTTGAAGGAATCATGCGTTGTTTTAGCATACAAAAGCATAGTATTGTGGTGTTATCCTTTGATGGTTTGTTTGGGTTGGCTTGGCACATGCTCACACAATGTTAGGACTATGAACAAGTCACCATAGCCTATATGATCATTTAGTCCTTGACTTGTAGTACCACTTTATGCTTAGATTAGTAATGTTTGTCGCTCTGCATGATTATGGCCATTATTGCTCTCTTAGTTGGTCACTCCTAGTATTTTTCTAGCATCCACTTCTTTGAGTAAGCTCTACTCATGCTTCCAACTCCCAAGAAACCAAGTTATTCCAAAGTGTCCACTATAAATTCCTATGCATGGTGTGTTACACCATTCCAAGTATATTCTTGTTTTTCATCTATCTTCCAATTAAAAAGTATTTGGTTGTGTGAAAACTTAGTGATTAAAGCTCTCACGAACTTGATGGAACACCTTATTTTTCTTGCCCCTAATAAACTTGAACCATTGTGTCATCTATGTTGTATATGCTTGCACTTATACGTTGGAATTAGCAGAACCGTGCTATCAAGGGGAACACTTTCAACATTGCACTTGTATTTTGTACACAGTTGATATCATGCTCTTTTGTCTATGGATGTCCTTGATGTGAAATTAAAGGGGAGCTTGTAAGTCCATGGAGTTATGTATGTGTGTTAGAGAAACGCCTGGGCTGCTAGCCTAAGACATGCCTAATCATGGTGGAAACTTGCAGCATCACCATAATGACATCTATGAAGCTTTCTTCTTATAAAAAAAAAGAGACATATTGAAAAGAGGAAAGAGAGAAAAAAGCACCATTTTCCCATGGTAAATAAGAAGATTGCTGAGATGCTCATTTCTGCTTGCCTCCTCATTTTGATTATGGGATAGCTCCTGTATCATGTGCAAGGGGTACCCCTTTGGCGGTTCTCTATGATACACATGTACTTACTATGACAAGAACTTACAGGTAACTAAAGTTGAGTAGCATGAGGTGTGGCCCTCGTATTCAAGGGACATGAGATTTCCAATTTATACTTTGTCAAGCATATACTCCATAGTTTGCTCACTTTAACCTTAATCACTTCAAGATGCTTATGATAGGGGCAATGAGAGATGAAATCTAACAAGTACCATAATTTTTGGAAGCTCTTTTTGAAACTTGAAATCCCTCCTTCCTTTTATGAAGGGCCTTTCTTCCACCATTATATTGAGTCTCCACCTTCTACCTTTAGGCACCAGTTAAGAGAGCATAGTTTCCATTCTTAGTTCTATGTGCATTGTCCCAAAACTTATTGATTGATGCATATTGTTGATATTACTTGTTCTTGTGCTATTTGTATCTAGTCACTCTTATGAACTTTGAAGGTGTCCTATTCATCTATTTGCTACCTCATGAGGGACAAGATGGATGCCACTATGCTATGTTTTCTGTATGTGAAACAAACAAACGTTTTTCAATGCATGTTATTAATGATCTTTGTTTGTAGCATTTCATGTTGCATGCATAGTTACTTTGTCTTACTGTTAGAACTCCATCTTTCATGCTCAAGTTTAGAGTTCTTTGATCCCATCTTTCAATGATTTCAAATGGTTTGATCTTGATTTTCATGGTGCATGTCACCTCAAAAATTATTATTTTTATCACTTACCTACTCGAGGACGAGCATGAGTTAAGCTTGGGGATGCTTGATACGTCGGAAACGTATCTATAATTTTTGATGTTCCATGCTTGTTTAGTATCTACTTTTGCTTGCTTTGTCTACACTTTGAGGTGTTTTTATATGTTTTCTGGTACTAACCTATTAACAAGATGCCATAGTGCCAGTTGCATGTTTTCTTCTGTTTTTGGTTCCAAAAAGGTAGAAAATCAATATTCTCGGAATTGGACGGGACAAAAGCCAAAGTCAAAATTTTACCGTGGGGAACATGGAGACAGAATATGAGACGGACGGGAGGCACCAGCGGGCCACACCCCCTGGCGGCACGGGCTAGGGTTAGCCGCGCCTAGGGGGTGTGACCACCCTGGCCGCCCCTGCCTCGCCTCTTCGCCTATAAAGACCCCCTGATGCGAAAACCCTAAGTACCCGATCAACCGTCTATAGTCGCTGCCACCATCGTCCCTAGATCGACGGGGATCTGAATATCTTCTTGGCACCCTGTCGGAGGGGAGATCATCCTGGAGGCCTTCTTCTTCATCATTCCAGCCTCCGGTATGAAGTGTGAGTAGTTCCACCTTGGACTACGGGTCCATGTAGTAGCGAGATGGTTGTATCTCCTCCTTTGTGCTACCATGTATAGATCTTGTGAGCTCCATTCAAGATCAAGATCATCTATTTGTAATCATGCATGTTGTGTTTGCAGGGATCCGATGGATATTGAGATTACTATGTCAGATTGATAAATGGTTTTGTCTTATTGATTCTATCATGTCTGTGTTGTTTGTGATCTTGCATGATCTCCGTTTCTACTAGCTATCTTGGCCAAGTAGATGCTAGTGACTACAAGAGGGGGTATTTATGCCAGATAGTGGGTTCATGCTTATATTTAATCTAAGGGAAGTGACCGAAATATCTAAGGTTGTAGATGTGTTGTTGCCACTAGGGATAAAACAAGGTCTCTTGTTCATGGAACAAGTGGATTGTTTACCTTACACACTTTGCTTAAAGCAGTTATCTGTTGCTTGCAACTTAATACTGGAGGGGGTTCGGATGATAACCTGAAGGTGGATTTCTAGTCGTACATGCAGTTGGATGGCGATCTATGTATCTTGTTGTATTGCCCAATCGAATCTCATAGGATCATGAATGTCTAGTATTGCATTGTTATGCCTTGCTCAGTCCTGTCAATTGCCCTGCTATAATTTGTTTACCCAACATGCCATGTTTGTTTATCTAAGGAGAACACCTCTAGTCAACTATGGACCCCGGTCCAATATTTACCATTGATACATCTTCCACTATTACTATTTACTTGCTACAAACCACTATTACCTTCCACACCATACAGTTAATCCTTTGTTACAGCAACTGGTGAGATTGACAACCTCACTGTTTGTTGGGGCAAAGTCTTGAGTTTGTGTTGTGCATGTCTCTGAGTTGCTAGCAACACCTTTGAGACGTTTCCTTCCTCCTACTGGTTCGAATAACCTCGGTTTCTTACTAAGGGAAGACTTGCTGCTGTGCTCATCACACCTTGCTCTTGGGGTCTCCCAACGAAGCACTACCACGCGCCATCAACTGCTACAGAGGTGCTACCATTCTTTGGAATGTGCCATGTAGTAGTTCATCAATGAATCTGCTGTCATCTAGTTCTAAACTAGTGAATATTAGTTTAGGTCAATGATGCTTGATCTGAGACCTGTATGAGTTGGAATTTGCATAGTAGATTCTTTTTATCTACTTGACTACTTGATATCAAGTTGAATGATTCCTAGTAATTAAGGCTAGGGAAATGATTTGAAGTGCAGCATGTGATGCAAACCAGTTGGAACTTGGAACACAAGTTAGTTTGAGTAAATAGGGCGATCTTATAAATGATTCCTAAGCTATTTGTCTAAGAAAGTGATTTAGGTGATAATTGTACTTGCTTGTAGATGAGCTTAGAATCTGTATTTTGATGAGGAGATCTTTTAGTTAATTATAGTGGCTTTATTAATTTTTATATTGATATTGTGGAACCTTACTAAAGGGTGGACATCAGCATGACTATAATGCTGCTACTTTGAATACATAGCTGGTCAAAGGTCATTTGTTCTTGATGATTTATGTGTGCAACAAGTTCCAGCCTATGATGCAAAGACTGAGGCTTTGATGATGTTTGGATAAAAAATTACTGCTTGCTTATAATAATTATCCAGTGATGATATGATACTCCACTTGAGTACTGGTCTGAGGATTTTTGATTACCCCATCCTTTTTCTAGGATGCAATAGTAAGAACAGATATAAAGGTATGGTCTTAGATGGATGACCTATTGTGGTGAAGCTGTGGTTGATCTTGGGGAACTTATTCTATTGAATATGCTACTGCTTTTCTTATGCTGGTACTCCTAGATCTTGATCTCCCCTTATGCTAGCTCTTGGATGGCTCCAAGGAGCAACCAGAGTTAGAGCTATGGTGGGATGATGGATTTGATCTGTGGGGTTTATTTGGAGTGCTTGGTAGGAGAATGGTTCTTGACTAAGTGTGGTGGAAGTGAAGGTGTGGTGAATGGTGGGATAGCTACGGCTGGTGCACTCTTATTTTCTCCTTGAGGCTTCCTTGTGCTGATAGCACACACACATGTAGTTATGTGTATGATACATGCCTTCTAGCCTATACTGTTGTAGATCAGCTCAAGTGATTGCAGTGATTTTACTCCTTCCATTCTACCTGCTCTGGTGAAACTTGTGTATGACCAGCTACTCCTTGTTATTGCTGGCCTGCACTTCCTGTAACCTCTACCTTTTTACTTATACTCCAATTACTTGATATTGCCCCTGGTATGTGTAACACCCCAAAAATATTAATCAAGATTATCAAGTTCCAATCAACCAAGTTTAGGGTTAACAAAAACTTTTGTTATTAAAATTAATATGAATGCATATGTGTGTGTGATGAATGCAATGCCATGTTTGATTGCTATGAATGGCAAGGATTGGTTTAAAGATGAAAACAATATCATCTAGATCATTTCCAAGCAGAACCAAATGAAGAGAAAATCAAATATAAACAATATAAGGAAATGGTCATTTTTACCAAAGTTAACCACTAGACCACTTTGAGTGTTCCGAGCCCAAGTTTTCTAACAGAAACAAATCCAATTCTTTTCACCCCTAGCTATACCAAGTGAAAGTGAAACCAAGCCCACTTTGCAAACCAATAGAAATAAATTTCTAATATATTCAAATGACAATTCAAAATTGAATCCTTAATAGGTACTAAGATCACCATTTCTCAAAAACCACTCAAACCATTTCACCTTGACAAACCCAAGCAACCAGATACTACCAAGCATGTGACTAGAGCACTCAAACAAATTTATCCAAAAATTCAAATTTAAACTTCATGCGGCCATTTCATCAAACACTTGGCAGACACAAATCAAACTGCCTAACTTTCACTATTCTTGATCAATGCTTTGTTCCCCCACTACACCCAATTCTCTCCCCTTGTCTCCCCCAGTGACTACCAGTGCTTTGAAAGAGCTACAAACCCTAGCATTGCACCAGTGCCGTGCCACCCAAAGCCACCATTGCCTGCCGACCATGGCCAACATGCAGGATCACATGCCGCGCCCGTCCATGATGTCTAGGTGGTAGCCCACTGTCCACCGCCACCCCTGTCTAACCCTTGAGCTTACCCAGGCCCTGGACCATAGAGAAAACGCCGTGCCCATTTCTTCTCTACCATGCTGAGAGCGCGCCAGACCACCGCAGCCGACACGCGCGTACACGCCGCGCCTCGCCCTCACCGCGCATGTCTGCACTCACCATGACACTAGCTACCTACCAGACACGCCCGTTCGCCGCCGCGCGACCAATAGCACATGTGTGTCGTCGAAAATGCCGTCGGTGCCGCGAAGAGCGTCGACCCGTTCCGACTGTTCTCGACCGCCCCTTGTTGCGCCATTAAGCCCTTGAGGATCGCCAGGAGACACCGCACTGGCCTACGCCCTTCGCCATGCCGTTATCTCACTGCATCATCGTCACCGACGAGCTCCGACCATGCCGCACTTCCCCTCTCGCTCGGCTATAAAAGGACGCCACCCCCGCCTCAATTCGCCACACCATCTCACTCCCCACTTCTCACAGACCACCCCTGACCATTCCCTAGAGCAAGGCGAGCTCCACATCGCCGAAATTTCACCGGAGTTCGTCGCTGCAGAGGAGGAGCAGAGCCGTTGATTGGAGCCACCCCAGGAGCCGCCGCGACCACCGTTCGAACCGCCGTCGTTGACAATGTTGTTCGCCCCCATCGCCGACCCTAGCTGGAGCCCTGGTAAGCCGCCGTGTACCCCCACCGTAGCCGTTAGGGTTCGGTCTCGTCGGAGCTATTCGGCGGAGACGACGAACGTAAGTCATAGATCCTAGTCTAATCGTAAGGCCCATATTGAAACTTACCACTTCGCGTAGTTAGAGCCGCTGAAATGTGGGACCTCTCTGTTAGCAACCCGCTGCACGCACGCTGTGCAGTTGGTCGAGCCCAGTTTAGTTCCCGCGCTCAGCACAGAAATTCAAACAGAGATTTTCCAATTTAGTTCAAACCTAGTTCTGTTAGTAGATTCAAAAATCAATTCAAATAGTTTTATGGAACCAAATTGCATAAAACTAATTTTTCTAGAAAGGTATTGAAATTATTAATCCAAGCCCGTTGGATTCAAACCAATTGGAATTATAGATCACCTATAGTAAAAATAGCAATACAGAGACTTTTCTACATTCAAACATTTTAAAAAAATCAACCATAATTGCTTTTTAGTTGATTCCAACTCTCAAAAATCACATTTTACCAGATATTTCTGAATATGTAAAAATATTTCGGTTTACATGCAGTGATCTTGGACTAGTATTAAAAGAATGATACATAGGCATTTCTAGTCACTTTAATTATTTAAAATAATAATGTTAAACCATATTAAATTGTGACACCACTTTAAATCACATTCCCAAGTATTAAAATATGTGGTGATGACATGTGTCAACATGATCCCATATTTTAATTGGAGAATATTAAATCCTAAGTAGTTTTCAATGAGTAGAAATAACTTTTCTAAAATAAAATAAATAAAACTAAGGCTTTATTTTATGTGATGATTGTGATGATGCTAGATCATCTTGTGTGAACCTTGGTGTGCCAAATAGAAGTAGTTAAGTATTGTTTGGTGATTGTTTACCTCGTATTTATTTATAGACGCAAGTACCGACCAAGGATACGAGGAGGAAGGGGACTACTACGACGAAGAAGAGAACTTCAATCACTACAACAATCAAGGAAAGCTAATACTTGCAAGCCCCACAATACAAGTTAACTTTGCAAGCTAGATAACCTATGCAATGCATTAGGCATGCTTTGGTTATGCAACCTTGATTATACCAAATCCCAGTTTTACTTGCAAGCTTTATTATTTATTTCTTTATCAAAGCTCTTTATTACTTTTACTTAGTGACTTGGGAGTTTTGGAAAGAAATTATAGGTAGCATAAAGAGCATAAAACTTGGCCTAAGTTAGTTAGAACTAGATGTCATAATGAGGCATGAGATCTAGATTTGGATAATCACACTTGATTAGCACCCCTCATTAGTTATCACCCTCAATTTTAGTGGCTAATGCTAAGCATAAAGTTGATCACTTTATATGGGAATACTTGGTGAAAATGATTATGAAAACCTTAGTATGATGAGTCATTCTAATGAAATGTTTTGACATGTGTTATGAACACCATATGATTTGATGATGAAAATGTTGAGGCATGAGCCTTAGCCTTTATAAAACTGATGGTTGGGTATGGATGCGATACCATTCCAATTTTACCGTACAACCACAATCCCCGAATTTGGGTAGGGCTTGACTAGAAGTTTATATATCTTAGTATGGGTTCCCTTGTAGAAGAGGTTTGAGATGAGGCTACCTCATGATGAATGTCCACCTGTGTAGTTCCCAAGATGACAGATGGTCATGGTTGGGAGGCCAAACTCACAGGGGAGGTGCCTATACTAGGGTGTTTAATTGAAAGGTTATGATTGATTATCCGCATACTGAGTATGGTGATTCAGGATTGTTCCTGATGGATTATCGAATGTTGTGGTGAAAGTGTACCACCTCTGCAGAGTGTCAAAGTATTCAAATAGCCGCGTCCGCGGTTATGGACAGTTGGAGTGGCCATACTGTTCCATCATCACATGTTTTCAAAATGACTTTTGAAATGAACTTTGACTTTGACTTGACCACAACAGGGTTGAGAACATGAAAACTAAGTTCCCACTTAGGTGTTGTAAAACATTAAACTAGTTTTCTTTACTTCTAAACTCAGTTAGAGATAAACCTAGGTTTTTGCAAATAAACCTAGAGCTTAGGATTCCTACTCAAACTACTTACTTGTTAGTATTAGTTTGCAAGTATTTAAAGAGTACTCATGGCTTTGTCCCTGGCTATTCCTATGGACAGACTATGAGGATGACTACCAGGATGATGGACAGTAGGAATTCTATGACAACTAGGATCATATCCCATCGTTAGCATTGCCTGTGACCCTAAAGATGGAGCTTCGACCATGCTACCCCTATTATATTATTCCGCTGTGTTGATTGTATTAAGAATAGATCATGAGATCCTTTATTTGTAAGACCTTTATTATGGTTTGTAATGGATGATGAACTATGGTACCAATCTGTTATGCCTCGCAAAAATGGTAATCCTGGGATTGCGAAGTATGGCATAACAGGCATCTGGGATTAAAAATCCGAGTGTTGACAAGTTGGTATCAGAGCCATCCTGACCATAGGAGACCCTAGTTAGAACGGACGCTTGAATCAAAAACTTAGTTTCAAAACAAAAGAAGTGAGTATTTATGAAAACTTGTTCTCATTCTTATCTATTAGATTATTTCAAGAAAATTCATGTTCCTCAAAAATTCTTGCAAATCTTACATAAAATGTGACACAGTTGATCACTCTACTTACTTATCCTACATTCTTATAGATGGAGGTGAAGTATAGAAAGTTCTACTAGTTGGGCAATGGCGCACAACTCATCTTCGAGCGCGACTTAGACCAACTCTCGGAACTTCTTGAGCACCCGCACCCCGAGTTCTTCGGAGCACAGCTCAATGATCAACAAGGAGGAGAACCACAATGGTTGATTGTTGCAAATCTCAGAGGAAAGATGGAGGCACCCACCTCAGAGGGGATCCAATTCAGTTTGAGGGAGAACAACTGGCTAGACGGACTCGCCAGGGCTATGGAGGAAGCTCTTGTCCTTCTGTGTGGGCAATGCATCAACCAGATCAAGGGCACTCGCTTGGAGTACTACGCAAGGCGTGATTCTATGGGACAGCCATTGGAGGTACCAGGCCATCCAAAGCTGAAGCATCAAGTGGATCATCTCGACTTTATGCTGTATGATAGGCAAAAGGTGTTGGATAACGCCCGCACTTACGCCAACCACAACTATGCCATTGTAGTCAAGAAGGACCAGACCCTTGCCATCCTTGCGAAGGAGCGGAAGTCATTTTTCCGTCTGCGTGACAAGAAGGATCGCATCATTGCTCGCCTTCATCATAAAGTGTCAGACTTGGATGAGACCATCCATGAGCGGGACATGCAGCTGGAGGAAAGGGAGAATGCAGGGGAAGATATCCAGTACCACTCTATCGTAGCTTCACATAACGGTTCTTAAAACCATCTGTTACCTTAGTGTGGTGTGTGTTGGTATTGGGTGCTAAGAATGAATGAATGAATGAATGAATGAATGAATGAAAAGAAAGTTGCTAGTTGGAAAGACCAGAGTCAAACTCAAAATTTAAAACCTTTGCAAAAACAAATCCATGAACCTTAGAAATTTCCCTCTTGTCTCATGATCTATATCTATCTTCATATGCCTCGTGGAGGGAGCAGTTCATCTCAGGATCCAATGCTGCAACTCTTGAAAATGTTGGTTTCCGACCGTGAAGCGGAAAGAGCTGAACGTCAAGACAATTTAGCTACCCTTCAACAGATAGCTCAAATGGCCAACAATCAAGGCCATGGAAACCAAGAAAACCATGGATCCAAGATCAAGAACTTTCATAACACAAATCCACCCATATTTAGTAAGTCTGAAGAGCCATTAGATGCTAATGACTGGCTGCAGACCATGGAGAACAACTTAGAAGTCGCAGGAGTGGAGGCCAATGAGAAAGTACTGTTTGCCACCCATTATCTGGCAGGTGATGCAAGATCTTGGTGGAATAGCATTCGCACCATGAATGGAGGACAAATGATGACTTGGGATGAATTAAAACTCAAGTTCATCCCGAACCCATGTGCCACCGGGTTTAGTTAATAGGATGAGAGATGAGTTCAGAGAATTGAAGCAAGGGAGGATGACAGTAGTTGAGTACCATGACAAATTTTTGTCGTTGGCTAGGTATGCACCAGATGAGATTGACACTGAAGACAAGAACAAGGAGAGATTCTTGAATGGTCTGCATGATGAGATGTAGACGGTATTAGTCAACATTCCTTTTGCTGACATTGAAGACTTAGTGGATTCTACAATCCAGATGCAAGGCAAGATCAACCAAGACAATGAGAACCGCAAGCGTCGGATGAGTCGGATGATGCATCAACCAGGAACCCACCATACCATAAGTATCGCCCCAACCCGTCTGCATGATATGCCCCGAGAAACAATAGACCCCCGATGACCCGTCAGACCTATCCCAACCATGGAGGAGGAAACCCAAGGCCCGAAGGAAACCACAACAACAACCCCGGCAACTCTAACAATTTCAACCGTGCACCGCCCAAGTTCAACAACAACAGCAACACCAACAACACCAATACTGCCCCAAGGACTGGAAGCAATGCTATGCCTGTTGAAGGAAAGGACAAGTCTCAGGTTACTTGTTTTGAATGCAGAGTCAAGGGTTACTACTCCAATGAGTCCCCCAAGAAGCTTGCAGCAGCCACCAATGTGAATGCCCTAGCTCAGCAGCAGTGCCGTGTTCAGCCTGGAAGGAGATTCGCCATAGGGAGATCACTCAACCGCAACGGCCGTCTGTTTAACATGAATGCTGAAGAAGCCCAGGAAGCGCCAGATGTCGTGCTGGGTATGTTTTCTATTAACTTAGTACTTGCAAGAGTGTTGTTTGATTCTGGAGCATCGCACTCGTTTGTTACAGAAGAATTTGCATGCACTAGTAAGATTCAACCAACAAAATTGAAGCATGTTATGATAGTTCAAATACGTGGTACAACCACCAAAGCTAGACAAATTTGCAAGGCCGTACCTACTAGAATCCATTGAATATATTTTTATGCTAATCTAATAGTACATGGAACCAAAGGTTTGGAAGTAGTACTAGGAATGGATTGGATGTTGAAACATAAAGCATTAATCGACTGTGCCAAGAAAGCCATAACCATGACTAGTACCACTGGAGTATCAGTAGAGCATGTATCTGAAACTTTGGCCTGTCAATTAAAGTGCAACATGAGTCTAGCCCAACCAACCATTGACCAAGTTAGATTAGTCTGTGAATACCATGACATATTCCCAGATGTATTGCCCGGTATGCCCCCATATCGGGATATCAAGTTTATCATTGAACTAATCCCTGGAACTGGACTCATAGCTCAGATACCTTATAGTATGAACCCATCTAAATTAGTGGTGCTAAAGAAGCAACTAGATGCTATGCTGGAGATATGCCTGATTCAACCAAGTACGTCGCCATGGAGATCACCTGTTTTGTTTGTGTATAAGAAAGATGGAGGTAACCGTTTGTGCACGAATTATCGGAAGCTGAATGATGTCACCATTAATAACAAGTATCCACTACTGAAGATAGAAGATCTGTTTGATCAGTTGACCGTTGCCAAAGTGTTTTCTAAGATTGATCTTAGAACTGGTTATCATCAACTCAAGATTCGCATAGAGGATGTTCCAAAGACTGCCTTCACCACCAGATATGAATTTTATTAGTACACTGTCATGTCTTTTGGATTAACTAATGCCCCCGCTTATTTCATGAACCTCATGAATAAGTTTTTTATGAACTTCCTGGATAAGTGTCACATCCCAAGATTTTCCAAATCTTGTAATGTGAAAAATAAATGAATAAAATTAAATTTTGTTTGATTTTCAGAGTGAAAAGAAACTTTTTGAATCCAATTGGAAATCTTCAAACCAATTTGGATCAAATAAAATCCTAAAGGGATTTAAAGAGATAAACATGTAATAAAGGAAAATTAAAATATTTTGGAATTACTATTTTGGATCTTTTAAATAAAAGGATTTAGGTTTCAAAAAAAAATAGAAGTCTTATAAATAAGGATTATTTTATAAAGCCAAATTTAACCTTGGACAAGCTTTTGAAATAAAACATTTTGTTTTGATAAGAATAGTAAAGATTTATTTAAATAAATTAATAAGGATTTAATATCCATGTTTTATAAATAAAGGTTTTACTATTTCCAAAACATCAAAACTTATTTATTTATTTCAAATAAGTTTTTCAAGTATTTTATATTTTCAAATAAAACCTACTGATTTGGTTTTGAAAATAAATAGATTTCAAAAGGAGTATTTAAATAAAACAAATCCTATTTTGATTTTAATAACAATGGTCTATTTATTTAATTAATAATGGACCCTAAAATAAAAATTATTATTTTGGTTTTGGAATTTGGTTTATGTTACTGAACAGAACCAAATTCAAAGTTTCAAAGTTTGGTGATTGTTTGAATTGATTTGAGTATTGTTTGTTTGATTGAATTTCAAAACAGAAATTAGATTTAGAAAAAGAAAAGGTTTCAGGAAGAAAAAAATAAGGAATTGGTCGACCCAACCCAGCAGCCCAACAAGGCCCAGAACCAGCCCAGCTTTCCTTCCCCGAAGAAAACGATTCGCACTCAGCCTCTAGCCCGAATAGACGCTGACTGGTGGACCTCCCTCTCACTCCTTTTCCCACTGACCAGCAGACCCCACTTTTCCAGCTCATCTCCTTCCTCGCGATGACCACGCCAGCCGTTTCTGCCGTTGATGTCGTGGCTTCAATTCGACATAATGCCGCCCCTTAACCTCGCCGTGACTGCACGCTATTAAACGCCAGCGTCTCCTCCTCCTTTACCCTCACACGCCACTCCCTCTCTGCCTCGAGGCTGCCTCAAATTGAGCTCGCCCTCCCACTTCTCCAATCCCAGCCAGCACTCGCCACCTCCTGCCTCCCCAAGCACACGAGCACACTCACCACTCCCAGACAAATCTCCCAGTACCCTCCGTTCAACCGCGGGCGCCCCAGGGTGTCACCTTCGACAAGCTCGGACCTCACCGCCGCGTCTGTCTTCAACTCCGGCAAGTACCCAGGTAGTTTCAGACCACCCCGCGCCTTCTAGTTCACGCACACGTCATCCCCGCGATCTCCTACATCTGACCACACCCTCTGTTTGCCTCCTCGTGATCGACAGCTTCGCCTTCGACCTCGACCAGAGCCAACCGTCGCCAGACCAAACTCCGGCGAGGAATTGCGACAGTCTCCGAACGCCCCCTTCCACGTCGACCACACGTTGAGCATCACCACGTCCTCGCGATTCTGGTGAGCATCTTCCCTCCCCTCTTCGCTTCCTGTAACCGCCGTGCGCCGCCGCTAGCCACCGCCGGCGCCGCTCGCATATGGTCAAGCAGACCAGCACCATAGGATCGAGATCTGACGCTCACGATTAGATCACTTAAGCAGCGAAGGGGTATGCTTTCTGGACCGTGCGATCTATTTAGATCCAATGCGCCGCAGAGCCGATCCGGCTGAACCGGTACCAGCCAGTAGCGTTGCGACGCGTGGCCAGTTTTGGTTTAAAACAGATTTGAAAAAAACAGATTTGTGTTGCAAATTGAAATCCCTATAACTTTTGATCCACACGTCCAAAATTCACAAATTTGATGTCGTTGGAATCAGTGGAACAAGCCCTAGACAACCCTGGAATTTTTTTAGCAAATAGTATCTGTTAGATTGGTTGATTTTGCAGAAACATTTGTATGCTAGTTTAGATTAGATAAATTGTTCAAAAATGATTTTGAGGTTAAAACCTTTGCAAATTGTTTTGTGGTGAACTTACTGACCCGAGGAACCAAACCATGGTTTTGAAAATTATTTTGGTGAAGTTTAGAAAGGATTAATTGGTTTATCCCATTTCTAGCCAAATAAAAATATTGGTTTTTGTGATGAAAATGTTTTTGAGTAAAAACTTTGGGAAAATGTTTTGGACCAAACCTACTGACCCTAAAAACACCAAGTTTTGAGAATTAGAAACTCATTTGGTGAAAGACTTAAAAGTTTTGTTTTGATAAAAACATTTTTCACCACATAAAATAATGAAAGGATTTAAAAATGGTTTTTGGATAAAAACTTTTGCAAATGACTTTGCCACTTTGGAAAAAAATGACTAACTTGAACCTTACAAAGTTTAGAAGCCTAGTGGAGACCATGTTTGCAAACAAACCTATCTCTTGCATGCTTACATGCATGACTTAGATCCCATTGTTTTATGTGTGTGAATTGTTTGATTGATTATTGGTTTGGAATGCTAGTTGATTTTGTGTTTGCTTGATTGATTGTAGTGAAGTTAGAAAAGTGTGAGACTAGCAAGATCAAGAAGTGAACCATCATTCCCTACCAAAAAGGCAAGTTACACTATCATCTAAAGTCCTACTATTTTCATTGTACTTAGTGGATTTTGAAAACATGCATGAAAAGAATTTTCTATACTTATGCTATGCTAAAATCCTAATAGGATTCCCTATACATTCCTTAGTGAAAACAATGTAGTTGTTACATGCTTAGCCATGCTATATTTTGAAAAGAGATACATGTTGAGATTTTTGAGAAGTTGAGAAAAGGACTTGTGATTTTATATAATAAAACAAGGACTCAATGAACCACCTGGGTGGCCAAGGATACTTTGAGTATTGGAGAAGGTGGCAACAAAAGGAACCATGTCTATGGCAATCTCTTTGTGTTGTGCTCCAAAGGATACCACCCAGGAAACTTAGATATTGAACATGTTTCTCCAATTGTGGCTTTCGTGTGAAACCACATGCTATTATGGCTCTGGCTTAGTCAACTACATTGGGAAGACCCATGCATTGTCTTCAGGCTACTGGACATGAGGACCTGGAATCCTACATGGGTACTTGAAGACAAGCTAGCAATGGTGCATGGGAGGACTCTTTGGAAAGACTTTGTCACATTCTCAATCTGCCGGTACTCCATCTTGGTGAGCACTAATCCAGTGGACACTGGTGGCAAAAGGATGAGATTGTGACATGTGGGTAAAGTGTACTACTTCGGCAGAAGATAATAAAATATAAGTACTTAGCCGTGTCCCCGGTTATGGACAATACTGAGCAACTAAAGTCTGAAGCTATGGGAGATCTCGACATTCTAATTTCTAAAAGAAAACTTTTAAAGACTTGATGCACTTGGGGTTACCAAGGGGCTCAAGAGACTTTGACAAAACTTGATGTACTTGGGTGTACCAAGGAACTCTAGAGATTTTGTTGAAAACATGAACACTTGGGGTTACCAAGGAACTCATGAGATTTTTATAAGACTTGATGCACTTGGGGTTACCAAGTAGCTCAAGGGATTTTTGACAAGGACTTGAACACTTGAGTTTCTACCAAGGAGTTCAAGGGATTTTGAAAAGGAGATTTGACAAAGGACCAAAACCATTTTTGAAAAGATAGGATAAAGTTTTGCTTTATGCAAAAGAGCCTAAAACTCTACTTAGCCAAATATGCATGTAATGATAGGATCCACTTATATTCCACATAGTAGTGAAACTTGCCAATACAATTCAAATGTATTGACCCTTGTGGCTGTAACTTGTAATGTTGCAGGTTTGATTGATTTTAGTGAAGATTGATTGATTAGGATTACAAAGTCTACAACCAACATCTGCCTGTGGCACTTTGAAGATGAAGGACCCCATGATTATAGTTATTCCGCTGCAATGTAATGTAATAGCCAAATGAGCTATGTAAGATGTAATAAAATTATGTTATTCCTGGTTATAAAGTTATAATATGACCTTTGTTTCTTGATATTACATCTTGACTGTGGATGCTAGCTATTGATCCAGGGACTAGCATTGTAAACACAGGGATCTCTACCTTATTAAAGGTTGGGAACTCTACAGATGGTATCAGAGCATTGTGTTGCCTGTAGGATTTGTAAACCCTAGGATTGGACAAAAACCCTTAGAAAATAGGAGTTGTACTTGTTCCGAAAACTTATTTACAAAAACACTTGTAGACTCTTTCCTCAACCATTTTGGTTTCAACTCTACATCTCTTCTATTTCGACTTGATGGAAAAACCTACCCATGGCCAAAGACTACACCATGTGCAAAGGACTTCTTCAACTTCTACAACTCTAATGACTTCAACTTCTTCAACTCTAATGACTTCAACATCTTCAGCATATTCACCAAGGACTTCTAACTTGGATATCACTAAGGATTACAAGTGAAACAAAGAAATCTTGCTCAAGATTTAGAGACTGAGGGAATGCAAAAGATAGAAGAAGCCTACATCATTTGAAGTTTTGTAACCAAGAGTTTTTCTCAAGGAAATCATGATCTCAAGTAAGAAGAAGCAACCAAGAAGGATGGAAATATCACAAGTGAACCATATAGATGGACCACCATATTTTAGTTAAGTCAAACACACCAACTTATGTGGTGTAACAAAAATATTTTGTTGCCTAAGTATGTGCTTGAACTTTGTATTTGAGTGAAATGTTTGACTTGTGATTGTATGCACATTGTTGTGTGAATTGTGATGTGTGTGGTTAGAATTGATTCCTTAGAAATATCTTGCCTATTCTAACCCTCATCCAACCCAAACAGATGACTACTCCAAGAGACTCCAACATCAAGGTTGATGACACCAACACCAACCAAGAGGACAGCATGAAAGAGCTCATAGCAACCCAGAACCAGTTGAACCAAGTGACAGCTCAATTCATAGCCAACTCCAGTGGAGAAGATCCAACCCTGCAAGGATTTTTGGAAACTCAAGGCCAATTGATGCTTAAGGTGACTGATCAAATGATCAAAATGGAAGAAAGCTATCCCAAAAGAGTCTTTGACAACAAGGATGACAGAAACATTATTCTAGATGGAGCCCCAGCTTGCGTTATTTGTGGAGACAAGGATCATACTTCCAAGGAGCATGGAGATCAATGCCCCAACTGTGAAGAGAAACATCCTGTTGGACAATGTCCCACTTCTCAAGCTACATGCTATCTATGTGAAGGAAGCAACCATGTTCCTATCCAATGCCCCATCTATTCCATTGTGGAACAAAGGAAACAAGAAGGATCCAAGTCTACCAAGAAGGCTAATGACAAAGGAAAAGGATCACTTATACCTCCAAACAAAACAACCCAATTCAAAGGATCAAAGAAACCCAAGAAGCAAAAGATAGACAAAATCCATGTGCAATGTTATAAATGTAAGGAAATGGGACACTATTCCGGTGAATACCCAGAGAACCCGAAGAATAAAGAGATTGGCCAAGTGGTGTGCAACAATTGCAAAGAGCTAGGCCATTATGTAGCAACTTGTCCACAAGAACTACGTAAAGAACTCAAGGATATCCACTGTTTCAATTGCAAGAACCCAGGACACTATGCAAGCAACTGTCCAGAAAAGATGAAGAACAAGTTGAACAAGCCTATGGAGAAACTCAACCTTGGCCCATGAGTCAAGTATGGAAACAAAGGACACAATGAAAATGTTTGCTTAGAGAAGTTTTCCAGGATCCCAAGAAGGCCAATATGTAATTTTTGTTTGAAAATTTTTAAGGGTGGTAGTACCCTAGTTGTTTTGAGCCTACTTGTAACCCTAGCCTCCCCAAATATCGGGACGAGATTTATTTTAAGGGTGGTAGCCTGTCACATCCCAAGATTTTCCAAATCTTGTAATGTGAAAAATAAATGAATAAAATAAAACTGTGTTTGATTTTCAGAGTGAAAAGAAACTTTTTGAATCCAATTGGAAATCTTCAAACCAATTTGGATCAAATAAAATCCTAAAGGGATTTAAAGAGATAAACATTTAATAAAGGAAAATTAAAATATTTTGGAATTACTATTTTGGATCTTTTAAATAAAAGGATTTGGGTTTCAAAAAAAAATAGAAGTCTTATAAATAAGGATTATTTTATAAAGCCAAATTTAACCTTGGCCAAGCTTTTGAAATAAAACATTTTGTTTTGATAAAAATAGTAAAGATTTATTTAAATAAATTAATAAGGATTTAATATCCAAGTTTTATAAATAAAGGTTTTACTATTTCCAAAACATCAAAACTTATTTATTTATTTCAAATAAGTTTTTCAAGTATTTTATATTTTCAAATAAAACCTACTGATTTGGTTTTGAAAATAAATAGATTTCAAAAGGAGTATTTAAATAAAACAAATCCTATTTTGATTTTAATAACAATGGTCTATTTATTTAATTAATAATGGACCCTAAAATAAAAATTATTATTTTGGTTTTGGAATTTGGTTTATGTTACTGAACAGAACCAAATTCAAAGTTTCAAAGTTTGGTGATTGTTTGAATTGATTTGAGTATTGTTTGTTTGATTGAATTTCAAAACAGAAATTAGATTTAGAAAAAGAAAAGGTTTCAGGAAGAAAAAAATAAGGAATTGGTCGACCCAACCCAGCAGCCCAACAAGGCCCAGAACCAGCCCAGCTTCCCTTCCCCGAAGAAAACGATTCGCACTCAGCCTCTAACCCGAACAGACGCTGACTGGTGGACCTCCCTCTCACTCCTTTTCCCACTGACCAGCAGACCCCACTTTTCCAGCTCATCTCCTTCCTCGCGACGACCACGCCGGCCGTTTCTGCCATTGATGTCGCGGCTTCAATTCGCCATAATGCCGCGCCTTAACCTCGCCGTGACTGCACGCTATTAAACGCCAGCGTCTCCTCCTCCTTTCCCCTCACACGCCACTCCCTCTCTGCCCCGAGGCTGCCTCAATTTGAGCTCGCCCTCCCACTGCTCCGACGAGCTTTCTTCTCCAATCCCGGCCAGCACTCGCCACCTCCTTCCTCCCCGAGCACACTCACCACTCACCACTCCCAGAAAAATCTCCCAGTACCCTCCGTTCAACCGCGGGCGCCCCAGGGTGTCACCTTCGACAAGCTCGGACCTCGCCGCCGCGTCTGTCTTCAACTCCGGCAAGTACCCAGGTAGTTTCAGACCACCCCGCGCCTTCTAGTTCACGCACGCGTCATCCCCGCGATCTCCTGCATCTGACCACACCCTCTGTTTGCCTCCTCGTGATCAACAGCTTCGCCTTCGACCTCGACCAGAGCCAACCGTCGCCAGACCAAACTCCGGCGAGGAGTTGCGACAGTCTCCAAACGCCCCCTGCCACGTCGACCACACGTTGAGCATCACCACGTCCTCGTGATTCTGGTGAGCATCTTCCCTCCCCTCTTCGCTTCCTGTAACCGCTGTAGCGCCACCGCCTGGCTGTGCGCCGCCGCTAGCCACCGCCGGCGCCGCTCGCATATGGTCAAGCAGACCAGCACCGTAGGATCGAGATCTGACGCTCACGATTAGATCACTTAAGCAGCGAAGGGGTACGCTTTCTGGACCGTGCGATCTATTTAGATCCAACGCGCCGCAGAGCCGATCCGGCCGAACCGGTACCAGCCAGTAGCGTTGCGACGCGTGGCCAGTTTTGGTTTAAAACAGATTTGTGTTGCAAATTGAAATCCCTAACTTTTGATCCACACGTCCAAAATTCACAAATTTGATGTCGTTGGAATCAGTGGAACAAGCCCTAGACAACCCTGGAATTTGTTTAGCAAATAGTATCTGTTAGATTGGTTGATTTTGCAGAAACATTTGTATGCTAGTTTAGATTAGATAAATTGTTCAAAAATGATTTTGAGGTTAAAACCTTTGCAAATTGTTTTGTGGTGAACTTATTGACCCTAGGAACCAAACCATGGTTTTGAAAATGATTTTGGTGAAGTTTAGAAAGGATTAATTGGTTTAGCCCATTTCTAGCCAAATAAAAATATTGGTTTTTGTGATGAAAATGTTTTTGAGTAAAAACTTTGGGAAAATGTTTTGGACCAAACCTACTGACCCTAAAAACACCAAGTTTTGAGAATTAGAAACTCATTTGGTGAAAGACTTAAAAGTTTTTTTTTGATAAAACATTTTTCACCACATAAAATAATGAAAGGATTTAAAAATGGTTTTTGGATAAAACCTTTTGCAAATGACTTTGCCACTTTGGAAAAAAATGACTAACTTGAACCTTACAAAGTTTAGAAGCCTAGTGGAGACCATCTTTGCAAACAAACCTATCTCTTGCATGCTTACATGCATGACTTAGATCCCGTTGTTTTATGTGTGTGAATTGTTTGATTTATTATTGGTTTGGAATGCTAGTTGATTTTGTGTTTGCTTGATTGATTGTAGTGAAGTTAGAAAAGAGTGAGACTAGAAAGATCAAGAAGTGAACCATCATTCCCTACCAAAAAGGCAAGTTACACTATCATCTAAAGTCCTACTATTTTCATTATACTTAGTGAATTTTATAAACATGCATGAAAAGAATTTTCTATACTTATGCTATGCTAAAATCCTAATAGGATTCCCTATACATTCCTTAGTGAAAACAATGTAGTTGTTACATGCTTATCCATGCTATATTTTGAAAAGAGATACATGTTGAGATTTTTGAGAAGTTGAGAAAAGGACTTGTGATTTTATATAATAAAACAAGGACTCAATGAACCACCCGGGTGCCCAAGGATACTTTGAGTATTGGAGAAGGTGGCAACAAAAGGAACCATGTCTATGGCAATCTCTTTGTGTTGTGCTCCAAAGGATACCACCCAGGAAACTTAGAGATTGAACATGTTTCTCCAATTGTGGCTTTCGTGTGCAACCACATGCTATTATGGCTCTGGCTTAGTCAACTACATTGGGAAGACCCATGCATTGTCTTCAGGCTACTGGACATGAGGACCTGGAATCCTACATGGGTACTTGAAGACAAGCTAGCAATGGTGCATGGGAGGACTCTTTGGAAAGACTTTGTCACATTCTCAATCTGCCGGTACTCCATCTTGGTGAGCACTAATCCAGTGGACACTGGTGGCAAAAGGATGAGATTGTGACATGTGGGTAAAGTGTACTACTTCGGCAGAAGATAATAAAATCTAAGTACTTAGCCGTGTCCCCGGTTATGGACAATACTGAGCAACTAAAGTCTGAAGCTATGGGAGATCTCGACATTCTAATTTCTAAAAGAAAACTTTTAAAGACTTGATGCACTTGGGGTTACCAAGGGGCTCAAGAGACTTTGACAAAACTTGATGTACTTCGGGGTACCAAGGAACTCAAGAGATTTTGTTGAAAACATGAACACTTGGGGTTACCAAGGAACTCATGAGATTTTTATAAGACTTGATGCACTTGGGGTTACCAAGTAGCTCAAGGGATTTTTGACAAGGACTTGAACACTTGAGTTTCTACCAAGGAGTTCAAGGGATTTTGAAAAGGAGATTTGACAAAGGACCAAAACTATTTTTGAAAAGATAGGATAAAGTTTTGCTTTATGCAAAAGAGCCTAAAACTCTACTTAGCCAAATATGCATGGAATGATAGGATCCACTTATATTCCACATAGTAGTGAAACTTGCCAATACAATTCAAATGTATTGAACCTTGTGGCTGTAACTTGTAATGTTGCAGGTTTGATTGATTTTAGTGAAGATTGATTGATTAGGATTACAAAGTCTACAACCAACATCTGCCTGTGGCACTTTGAAGATGAAGGACCCCATGATTATAGTTATTCCGCTGCAATGTAATGTAATAGCCAAATGAGCTATGTAAGATGTAATAAAATTATGTTATTCCTGGTTATAAAGTTATAATATGACCTTTGTTTCTTGATATTACATCTTGACTGTGGATGCTAGCTATTGATCCAGGGACTAGCATTGTAAACACAGGGATCTCTACCTTATTAAAGGTTGGGAACTCTACAATAAGTTTGTAGTTGTTTTCATTGATGACATTTTGATCTACTCCAAATCAGAAGAAGAACATGAGCTACACCTAAGGACCATCCTTGAAACCCTTAGAGAGCATCAGTTCGATGCCAAGTTTAGCAAATGTGAGTTCTGGTTAAAGGAAGTAGGATTCCTAGGACATATCGTGTCGGTAGGAGGAATTGTTGTCGACCCTGCCAACGTTAAGGATGTTGAAGAATGGCAAGCCCCAACCACCCAAACCCAAGTTCGTGCATTTCTCGGATTAGCGGGATATTACCGCAAGTTCGTAGAAGGATTCTTGAGCATCGCAAGACGCATGACCCAATTGTTGAAGAAAGAAAAGAAGTTTGAATGCACGGACAAATGTGAAGCAAGTTTTCAAGAGCTCAAGAAGAGATTGATTTCAGCCCCAATCTTGATTATTCCAGATATCACAAAGCCCTTTGATGTGTATTGTGACGCATCCAAGGTTAGTCTCGGATGTGTGTTAATGCAAGAAGGCAAAGTCATATCCTATATGTCCTGACAACTCAAGCAACAAGAGCAGAATTACCCTACCCATGACCTCGAACTAGTAGCCGTAGTTTTAGCCTTGAAGACATGGCGGCATTACCTCATGGGTAACCGCTGTGAGATTTATTCGGATCACAAGAGAATAAATTATATTTTCACCCCAAAAGGAGCTAAATATGAGCCAAAGGAGATGGATAGAGCTAATCAAGCACTATGACCTTGACATTCACTATCACCCCGGGAAAGTCAATGTGGTAGAAGATGCTCTTAGCAGATTGCCATGTCGATTGAACACCATGATTCTGAAGGAGCAACCAAGTTTGCATAAGGAGTTGGAAGACTTCAGAATGGAGCTAGTTAGTGAAGGATTTTTGGCTACCATAGAACTTCAACCCACTTGGATCAGTAAGATCAAGGAGGTGCAGAAAGGAAATGCTAGTATCGACGGAATCAAACGTCGTATCGGTATAGGAAAGGTACCCGGATTCACAAAGATGAAGAAGGAGTTTTGTGGTACAAAGGACGTATCTGTATACCAACAGATTCCGAGTTGAAGCAAGTTATTTTTCAAGAGGCCCATGATACTCTTTATTCTATCCACCCTGGAGGAACAAAGATGTATCAGGATTTGAAAGAGCAATTTTGGTGGCATAATCTGAAGAGAGAAATTGGAAGCTACAAAGCCAAATGTGATATCTTTCAGAGAGTCGAAGCGGGACATCAGAGACCGGCTGGACTTTTGCAACCATTGTAGATTCCGGAATGGAAACGGAATTCCGTAGGAATGGATTTTTATCACCGGTTTGCCTACATCTAGTAGGGGAAATGACTCTATTTGGTTCATAGTGGATAGACTGTCCAACGTAGCACATTTCTTACCGGTCAAGACCATTTATCAGAGTTCGAAGCTAGCAGAGTTATACATTGCTAGGATAGTAAGTTTACATGGAGTCCCCAAGAACATTGTGTCAGATCAAGGAACCCAGATTACCTCGAGATTTTAGAAGAAAGTCCAAGAAGGATTAGGAACCAGACTGGATTTCAGCACCGCTTATCACCCACAGACTGATGGACAAACGGAGCGAGTAAACTAGATACTCGAAGATATGTTGAGGGCTTGTTTGTTGGAATATGGATCAAAATGGGAGGACTATCTGCCTTTCGCAGAATTTTCATACAACAATAGTTATCATGACAGTTTGCAAATGGCCCCGTTTTAATTTATGTATGGAAGGAAGTGTCGTACCCCACAGAATTGGTCAGAAGTAGGAGAGAGTTAGATTTTCGGACCCGACGTCCTAAGAGAAGCCGAAGAGAAAGTTCACAACATCGGTGAGCACCTTAAGACCGCCCAATCCAGACAGAAGAGTTATGCCGACAAGAGACGTTGAGACCTAGCCTTCAATATAGGAGATTTTGTGTATCTTAAAGTATCACCCTTGAAAGGAATGCAATGTTTCCAAATCAAAGGAAAGTTAGCCCCCAGATATATCAGACCCTTCAAGATTTTGAATCGCCGAGGAGAAGTATCATATCAACTGAAACTGCCAGAGGAGATGTCAGCCATGCATAATGTGTTTCATATCTCGTTACTTCGCAAATGCCTAGAAGTCCCGGAGAAGACCAAAGTTTTCAAGAATATTGATCATAGAACCATAGAGAGCAATGAGGACCTAACATATCCTGAAGTACCCATTCGTATTTTGGAATAAGCCTTCAGAACCACCAGAACCCGGAGTATAAAGTTTCTCAAGATCTAGTGGAGTAACCATACTGAAGAAGAAGCTACTTGGGAACGAGAAGATTACATTAGGACTGAGTTTCCAGATCTCTTTAGTTCCTAGTTTTCTATTTCTCAAATCTCAGGACGAGATTTTGTTTAAGGAGGGAAGGTTTGTAACATCCCAAAAATATTAATCAAGATTATTAAGTTCCAATCACCCAAGTTTAGGGTTAACAAAAACTTTTGTTATTAAAATTAATATGAATGCATATGTGTGTGTGATGAATGCATACATGTTTGCAATGCCATGTTTGATTGCTATGAATGGAAAGTATTGGTTTAAAGATGAAAACAATATCATCTAGATCATTTCCAAGCAGAACCAAATGAAGAGAAAATCAAATATAAACAATATAAGGAAATGGTCATTTTTACCAAAGTTAACCACTAGACCACTTTGAGTGTTCCTAGCCCAAGTTTTCTAACAGAAACAAATCCAATCCTTTTCACCCCTAGCTATACCAAGTGCAAGTGAACCCAAGCCCACTTTGCAAACCAATAGAAATAGATTTCAAATCTATTCAAATGACAATTCAAAATTGAATCCTTAATAGGTACTAAGATCACCATTTCTCAAAAACCACTCAAACCAGTTCACCTTGACAAACCCAAGCAACCAGATACAAGCAAGCATGTGACCAAAGCACTCACCAAAAATTAAAATTCAAACTTCATGCGGACATTTCATCAAACACTTGGCAGACACAAATCAAACTGCCTAGCTTTCACTATACTTGATTAATGCTTTGTTCCCCCACTACACCCAATTCTCTCCCCTTGTATCCCCCAGTGACTACCAGTGCTTTGAAAGAGCTACAAACCCTACCATTGCACCAGTGTCGCACCACCTGAAGCCACCATTTCCGGATGACCATGGCCAACATGCAGGAGCACACGCCACGCCTGTCCACAATGTCCAGGAGGAAGCCCACCGTCCACCACCACCCCTTTTCCAAACCTCGAGCTTAGCCAGGCCCTGGACCATAGAGAAAATGTCGTGCCCATTTCTTCTCTACCATGCTGAGAGCGCGCCAGACCACCGCAGCCGACACGCGCGTACACGCCGCGCCTCGCCCTCACCGCGCATGTCTGCACTCACCGTGACACTAGCTACCCCCCAAACACGCCCGTTCGCCGCCGCGCGACCAATAGCACATGTGTGTCGTCGAAAATGTCGTCGGTGCCACGCAGAGCGTCGACCCGTTCGGACTGTTCTCGACCGCCCCTTGTTGCGCCATTAAGCCCTTGAGGATCGCCAGGAGACACCGCACTGGCCTACGCCCTTCGCCATGCCGTTATCTCACTGCATCATCGTCACCGACGAGCTCTGACCATGCCGCACTGCCCCTCTCTCTCGGCTATAAAAGGACGCCACCCCCGCCTCAATTCGCCACACCATCTCACTCCCCACTCCTCACGGACCACCCCTGACCCTTCCCTGGAGCAAGGCGAGCTCCGCACTGCTGGAATTTTACCGAAGTCCACCGTTGCAGAGGAGAAGTGGAGCCGTTGATTGGAGCCGCCCCAGGAGCTGCCGCGACCACCGATCGAACAGCCGTCATCGACAACGTCGTTATCCCACCTCGATGACCCTAGCTGGAGACCTGGTAAGCCACCGCGTACCCCCACCGTAGCCGTTAGGGTTCGGTCTCGCTGGAGCTGTTCGGCAGAGACAACGAACGTAAGCCATAGATCCTAGTCTAATCGTAAGGCCCGGATTGAAACTTACCGCTTCGCGTAGTTAGAGCCGCTGACGCGTGAGACCTCTCTGTTAGCAGCCCGCTGCACGCACGCTATGCAGTTGGGCCGGCCCAGATTAGTTCCCGCGCTTAGCCTAGAAATTCAAACAGAGATTTTCCAATTTAGTTCAAACCAAGTTCTGTCAGTAGATTCAAAAATCAATTCAAAGAGTTTTACTAAACCAAATTGCATGAAACTAATTTTGCTAGAAAGGTATTGAAATTATTAATCCAAGCTCGTTGGATTCAAACCAATTGAAATTATAGATCACCTATAGTAAAAATAGCAAGATAGAGAATTTTATACATTCAAACATTTTTAAAAAATCAACCATAAATGCTTTTGAGTTGATTCCAACTCTCAAAAATCACATTTGACCAGATCTTTCTGAATACGTAAAAATATTTAGGTTTACGTGCAGTGATCTTGGACTAGTATTAAAATAATGCTACATAGGCATTTCTAGTCACTTTAATTATTTAAAATAATAATGTTAACCGTTATTAAATTGTGACACCACTTTAAATCACATTCCCAAGTATTAAAATATGTGGTGATGACATGTGTCAACATGATCCCATATTTTAATTGGAGAATATTAAATCTTAAGTAGTTTTCAATGAGTAGAAATTACTTTTCTAAAATAAAATAAATAAAACTAAGGCTTTATTTTATGTGATGATTGTGATGATGCTAGATCATCTAGTGTGAACCTTGGTGTCCCAAATAGAAGTAGTTAAGTATTGTTTGGTGATTGTGTACGTCGTATTTATTTATAGACGCTAGTACCGACCAAGGATACTGTCACATCCCAAGATTTTCCAAATCTTGTTATGTGAAAAATAAATAAAACAAAATAAACAATTATTGAAAATCAGGGTGAAAAGAAACTTTTTGTTTTTAAATGGAAACTTAAAATCCCATCTTGAACAAACTTTAATTAAATATTGAATCTAACTAAATTCAAATATAGAGAAATGCATTCCTCAATGAATGTATCTTGAAATTTAAACACTTGGAAAATAAATTCAAATCCTAAACCCTGAATGGAATAAAAACCATTTCCAAGTTATCTCCAAGCCTATGGATTTGATCCATATAAAAATTTGTCAACAAACATTTACAAATGATCAAGAAAGACAAATAGAAATATTATAAGACCATAGAAATTGGTTTCACTTAATTTGGAGCCATAGATAAAATCCTATGAATTTAATAAGCTAAGGAAAAGTAAATTCCAAAGCGAGTAAAGCACTTATCAAAAATCCAAACCAAATGGTGAGCAAATAATCCTAAAGGGATTTAAAACAATAAACAAATATTAAACAAGATTTTACAAATTGGAATCACCAAGTTTGGATCTCTAAATAAAAAGATATGGATTTTATAAGATGAAAAAAGAAATACTAAATATTTAAAGACCAAATCAAATCTTGGCCAAATCTATTAAGCAAATGGAATGAATATAATCCAAATCCAAATAAAATAAAAGGATAAAGAATTTCCAAAACAAAATAAATGGCATTAACCATTCTATCCCTATTTTAAGAAAGACAAATCTCTAATAAGAATGATCATTTAAATCATGAGAAAATGATATTTGGAATTTACCCAAGTGGAATAAAAGTTGTTAAATCAACTTAAATAAAATAAATCTTCCAAATAAAATTTAGGGAATTAAAACTATATTAAATTCCTTTAGAAGTAAAACAAATACCCAATTCAAATGGTTTAAGAATCATATTAAATACTTTCCAAATAATTCAAAGATGAATTATTTGACACCCTTTTAAATAAATAAAAACCTACTGAAAAGATTTGGAAGGTTTAAGAAATTAAATGGTGTTTGAAAATATTATTAAATCTTATTTGATTTAAAATTAGAGCCTATTTTGAATAATTAAAAGATCCCAAAAAGAATAAGGTTTTAATCTAAATTTGACATCAGAATGTGGTATTAAACAGTGTTTGATTATTCACAAAATTTGGCAAAGGTTTGAATTCAAATGAGTGTTTGAATTAATTAAACAAAACCAAAACAGAATTGAAAAATAGAAAAAGAAAAAGTTTTCAGTATAAAAAAAATTGGAACCAGCCAGCGAGCCCACTAGGCCCAACAGCCCACCGCACACCCCCTCCCCTGAATCGTTTTTCTCACCGCGAAAGAAACCCACACAGACGATGACAGCCTGGACCCACGCCCCCTCCCCCTCTTTCGTTGACAAGACGACCCCACCGCCACGCAAGCTTCTTCCTCCCCGCGATGAACTCGCCTGACCGTTTTCTACCGTTGATTGCTCGAATCAATACGCGTAAATGGCCCAGTGAATTTCCCCTGCGACCACGCCCTCTTAATCCCCTCCCTCTCCTCTTCATTTCCCCTCAAACCCCGCTGCCAGAGAGCCACCAGGCTGCCTCCATTTTGCTCCACACCGCCGCTGTCTCCGGCGAGCTCACCGAGCGATTTCGGCCAGTCGACATCACCCCTCGTCTTCTCGAGCATGCAAGCGTGAACCCCAGGCCCTAGCGCACCTCCCTGTATCTCCAGCTCGCCCCCGTGCGCCCCAGGACCTCGGCAACGACGACCTCAAGCTCCACCGCCGCCTGCCATTTACTCCGGCAAGGTTCTCTGGTAAGCTCGGACCGCCCCGGTGATTATCATTGATGCTCGCATGTTCTTTGGTATCGTGCGCGTCTAACCGTACCTCCCACTTGCCATAGGGTTACCCGTAGCCTCGCCTCCGACGACTCCCAAACGTGCTGACGCCAGGAGCATCTCCGGCGAGGAATTCCGTCTACACCTGTGCGCCCCTTCACCGACGGAGACCACGTTGAGCATCAGTGCGTCAAGGCGATTCTGGTGAGCCATTCCCCATGTTCCCTTGCTTCCTATTTCGTCAGCTCTGCCGCTAGCCGAGCGTCGCCGCCGCGCGCTGTCGTCGAGCGCCGCCAGTTCCTGGCAAGCGCCTTGTAGCCGTAGGATCTTAATCGCGTGGCCACGATAGATTGACTGAGCGAAGGGGTACGCTAGCCCCTGTGCCGCACGATCCACTTTAGATCTAACGGCTGCTGTCTGTCGATCCAACCAAAGCGGTATAGACGAATGAGAAGCAGCCACGTGTCCCAGCTGGTTTGATTTAAACCAGAATTGTTCTATTAGATGTTCCATTTTGTAAAATTCATAACTTTCAAACCACACGTCCAAATTTTGCAAATTTTATATCAATGGATTCAGCAAGACAAGCCCTATCCAACCATGCACTTTGTTTAGTAAAAAGCTTCTGTTAGATTGTTTGTTTTTGCAGAAACTTATATATGCATGTTTAGGATATAAAATTTGTTCCAAACTGATTTTGAGGATAAAATCTTTGGCAAATGGTTTGTTTTGAACCTACTGACCTTAGGAATCAAATTGTGGTTTCAAAAATGTATTTGATGAAGCAAAAGGATGAATCTTTGATTTAAACCATTTCTAGTCAAATAAAATATGGTTTATTTATTAAAAATGGTTTTGGAAGAAAACCTTTGGGAAATGTTTTGTTTTAAACTCTCTGACCCCAAACACCAAGTTTTATGATTTGAAAATGTATTTGGTGAACCCTATAAAAATTATTGCTTTGCTAAAGACATTTTCAACCACATAAAATAATGACTTGGTTTAAAAATGGTTAGTGAAGTAAAACCTTTTGCAAATGATTTTGCCACTTTATAAAATGACCATTTGGTGGTTTCAAATGTTTATGAACCATAAGAAAACCACTTTCTCAAATAAAACAATCTTTTTCATGCTTGCATGCATTGTTTTGTTTTATTATTCTATGTGATGTTTTGCTTGATTGGTAGATTGAAATTGTGCCTTGCTTGATTGAATTGTAGTGACTTGAAGAGTGTGATTGTTGCAAGGACAAGGAGTGAACTTATATTCTCTACCAACAAGGCAAGTGATGCTTCATACTTTTGTCCCATTATTTTCACTATGCATTAGTGATATTTCTAAGTAGGACTTGCATGGAATTTTTGCTAAGTATAAACCCCATGCTATGGGAAATCCTAGTAGATGAAACCTTAGTAGAAATTTCCTAAGTTAAGATTCCTACTACTATCATGCTTAGATTAGCTAATAGAAAACAAGGGTGGAATATATAATTCATACTATGGAAAATTTCCAAGTCAAGGACTTGTGTTTTGTTTAATAAAACAAGTTAATGAATCAGCCGGGTGGAATGGAAGGAATGGTTTGTGTTGAGTGGTTACACAAGGCCAGGGGACTGGTGAACCTTGTGTATCTCACTTGTGGATGGCCACCCAGGAACAAAGAGATTTGAGATGTCAAATGTTGAGAAGCTTCAAGTGCAGCCACTTGGCAATATGGGCTCTGCCTGGATCATATAGGTTGCAATAACTTAGCCAAATGGACAGTTTGTGGTAGGGGAATGATAGGTTGGAACGCGTCCATTCTGGTCTAAGGGAAGGCTTCTGAAAGATATTGTCTTGGTGAAACCAAGTCTTGTGGGGAAAGTGCACCACCTCTGCAGAGTGAAAATCTAAGTACTTAGCCATGTCCCTGGCAAAGGACAATTTGAGCATCAAGACATGGAAGCTATCAAGAATCTCATCATCCCAATTTCTAAGTTAAAAACTTGTGTCTGAACAAGGGTTGAAAGGATCACCAATTTCTATTGGGAGATGCCTTGGGAAAGATTTTTGTCAAAGCAAAAACTTAGAGTTTTCAAATGATAAGGGAAATCTATTTTGAGCAATGCAAGTCTAAGATCCACTTAGCCAAATGCATACAGATGATAGACTCCACTATATTACCATAGTATCACTTGCCAATACAATTCAAATGTATTGACCCTTGTGGCTGTAACTTGTTATGTTGCAGGTTTGTTTGATGTTAGTAAAGTTTGTTGATTAGTATTACAAGTCTACAACCAACATGTCTGCCTGTGGCACTTTGAAGATGAAGGACCCCATGCTACTGTTATATTCTGCTGCATTGTAATGAGATAGCCAAATGGGCTATGTAAGATGTAATAAATTATTTTATTCCTGGTTATAAAGTTGTATTATGAC
This sequence comes from Avena sativa, assembly GCA_916181665.1. Taxonomy (NCBI): domain Eukaryota; kingdom Viridiplantae; phylum Streptophyta; class Magnoliopsida; order Poales; family Poaceae; genus Avena; species Avena sativa. Next base: position 309,854,115 of record OV702295.1, on the reverse strand, counting down.
CTTTTTTTCTTGATATTACATCTTAACTGTGGATGCTAGCTATTGATCCAGGGACTAGCATTGTAAACACAGGGATCTCTACCTTATCAAAGGTTGGGAACCTAACAGATGGTATCAGATCATTGTGTTGCCTGTAAGATTTGTAACCCTAGGATTGGACAAAACCCCTTAGAAAAATAGGAGTTGTATTTGTTCCAAAACTTATTTACAAACAATCTTGTAGACACTTTCCTCAACCATTTTGGTTTTACTCTACATCTCTTCTATTTCAACTTGATGGGCAAAGCCTACCCCATGGCCAAAGACTTCACCATGTGCAAAGGACTTCAACAACTCTAATGACTTCAACATCTTCAACTCTAATGACTTCAACATCTTCAACATTTTCACCAAGGACTTCAACCTTGGATATCACTAAGGACTACAAGTGAGACAAGAAATCTTGCTCTAGACTTGAAGACTAAGGAAACACAACTTGGGAACCATCATCACCTTTGAAGCTTTTGTGACCAAGAATTTTCCCAAGGAAACCATGATCTCTTTCAAGAAGAATCCACCAAGATGGATAGAATGATCTCAAGTGAACCATATAGATGGATCACCATATTTAGTTTAAGTCAAACCCACCAACTTATGTGGTGTAACAAAAATATTTTTGGTTGCTTAAAAATGTTCTTGAACTTTGTTGTTTGAGTGGAATGTTTGTTTATTGTTGGTTGCACATTGCTTGTGTGAAATGTGATGTGTGAGATTAGAATTATTTCCTTAGAAATCTTTTTGCCCATTCTAATCCAAATCCAACCCAAACAGATGACTTCTCCAAGAAACTCCAACATCAAGGATGGTGACAACAACAACAACCAAGAGGACAACATGAGAGAACTCATAGTAACCCAAACCCAGTTGAACCAAGTGACAGCTCAATTTATAACCAACACCAGTGAGGTAGATCCAACCATGCAAAGGTTTTTGGAAACCCAAACCCAATTATTGCATAAGGTGACAGATCAAATGATCAACATGGGAAACAACTCTTCCAAAGGATTTTGTGACAACAAGGATGACAAAGATGATATTCTAGAAGGAATCCAAGCTTGCAATATTTGTGGAGACAAGGAGCACACTTCCAGAGAGCATGAAGATCAATGCCCCAATTGTGAAGAAGAACATCCAATTGACCAATGCCCCACAACCCAAGCTACTTGTTACTTATGTGAAGGAAATAATCATGTCCCTATCCAATGCCCCATCTATTCCATAGTTCAACAAAGGAAACAAGGTGGAGTGCAACAACTGATTGCAGATTACCATGAGAGAGCCAAGTCTATCAAGAAGGACGAAGACAAAGGAAAATCTCAGCTTGCACCTCCAGGCAATATGGCTCAATTTAAAGGACCAAAGATGAGACATATGTATTATCCAAGGAGCAATAGAAGGTCAAGGAGACCAGGAACTGTTCCTACCTTTGAGATAACATATGAAGAACATGAACTAGAAGCACTCCTAGCTTTGGAGAAACCCAAGAAAAAGAAGGACAAAAGCCATGTGCAATGTGGTCATTGCAAAGAAATGGGACACTATGCCAGCGAATGTCCAGAGAAGAAAAATTATTAGGAGATTAGCCAAGTGTGGTGCAACAACTGCAAAGAGCTCGGCCATTATGTAGCAACTTGTCCACAGAAGATACGTGAAGAACTCAATCTTATCACATGTTACAATTGTGGTAAGCAAGGACATTATGCAAGCAATTGTCCAGAAAAGATGAAGCACAAGATAAACAAGCCTATGAAGGATCTCAGCCTAGTCACATGTTTCAAGTGTGGAAACAAAGGACATTATGCAGATGTTTGTCCAGAGAGATTTCAATAAGATCCCAAGCAAGGCAAGATGTAATCTAGTTGGAAATTTTTTAAGGGTGGTAGTACCCTAGTTGCTTTGAGCCAACTTGTAACCCCTAGCCTCCCCAAATCTCGGGATGAGATTTATTTTAAGGGTGGTAGCCTGTCACATCCCAAGATTTTCCAAATCTTGTTATGTGAAAAATAAATAAAACAAAATAAACAATTGTTGAAAATCAGGGTGAAAAGAAACTTTTTGTTTTTAAATGGAAACTTAAAATCCCATCTTGAACAAACTTTAATTAAAGTTTGAATCTAACTAAATTCAAATCTATAGAAATGCATTCCTCAATGAATGTATCTTGAAATTTAAACACTTGGAAAATAAATTCAAATCCTAAACCATAAATGGAATAAAAACCATTTCCAAGTTATCTCCAAGCCTATGGATTTGATCCATATAAAAATTTGTCAACAAACATTTACAAATGATCAAGAAAGACAAATAGAAATATTATAAGACCATAGAAATTGGTTTCACTTAATTTGGAGCCATAGATAAAATCCTATGAATTTAATAAGCTAAGGAAAAGTAAATTCCAAAGCCAATAAAGCACTTATCAAAAATCCAAACTAAATGGTGAGCAAATAACCCTAAAGGGATTTAAAAGAATAAACAAATATTAAACAAGATTTTACAAATTGGAATCACCAAGTTTGGATCTCTAAATAAAAAGATATGGATTTTATAAGATGAAGAAAGAAATACTAAATATTTAAAGACCAAATCAAATCTTGGCCAAATCTATTAAGAAAATGGAATGAATATAATCCAAATCCAAATAAAATAAAAGGATAAAGAATTTCCAAAACAAAATAAATGGCATTAACCATTCTATCCCTATTTTAAGAAAGACAAATCTCTAATAAGAATGATCATTTAAATCATGAGAAAATGATATTTGGAATTTACCCAAGTGGAATAAAAGTTGTTAAATCAACTTAAATAAAATAAATCTTCCAAATAAAATTTAGGGAATTAAAACTATATTAAATTCCTTTGGAAGTAAAAAAAATACCCAATTCAAATGGTTTAAGAATCATATTAAATACTTTCCAAATTATTCAAAATAAAAACCTACTGAAAAGATTTGGAAGGTTTAAGAAATTAAATGGTGTTTGAAAATATTATTAAATCTTATTTGATTTAAAACTAGAGCCTATTTTGAATAATTAAAAGATCCCAAAAAGAATAAGGTTTTAATCTAAATTTGACATCAGAATGTGGTATTAAACAGTGTTTGATTATTCACAAAATTTGGCAAAGGTTTGAATTCAAATGAGTGTTTGAATTAATTAAACAAAACCAAAACAGAATTGAGAAATAGAAAAAGAAAAAGGTTTCAGTATAAAAAAATTGGAACCAGCCAGCGAGCCCACTAGGCCCAACAGCCCACCGCACACCCCCTCCCTTGAATCGTTTTTCTCACCGCGAAAGAAACCCACACAGACGATGACAGCCTGGACCCACGCCCCCTCCCCCTCTTTCGCTGACGAGACGACCCCACCGCTACGCAAGCTTCTTCCTCCCCGCGATGAACTCGCCTGACCGTTTTCTGCCGTTGATTGCTCGAATCAATACGCGTAAATGGCCCAGTGAATTCCCCCTGCGACCACGCCCTCTTAATCCCCTCCCTCTCCTCTTCATTTCCCCTCAAACCCCGCTGCCAGAGAGCCACCAGGCTGCCTCCATTTTGCTCCACACCGCCGCTGTCTCCGGCGAGCTCACCGAGCGATTCCGGCCAGTCGACGTTGCCCCTCGTCTTCTCGAGCATGCAAGCGTGAACCCCATCCCTAGCGCATCTCCCGGTAGCTCCAGCTCGCCCCCGCGTGCCCCAGGACCTCGGCAACGACGACCTCAAGCTCCACCATCGCCTGCCATTTACTCTGGCAAGGTTCTCTGGTAAGCTCGGACCGCCCCGGTGCTTATCATTGATGCTCGCATGTTCTCTGGTATCGTGCGCATCTAACCGTACCTCCCACTTGCCGTAGGGTGACCCGTAGCCTCGCCTCCGACGACTCCCGAACGTGCTGACGCCAGGAGCATCTCCGGCGAGGAATTCCGTTTACACCTGTGCGCCCCTTCACCGACGGACACCACGTTGAGCATCAGTGTGTCAAGGAAATTCTGGTGAGCCATTCCCCATGTTCCCTTGCTTCCTATTTCGTCGGCTCCGCCGCTAGCCGAGCATCGCCGCCGCGCGCTGCCGTCGAGTGCCGCCAGTTCCTGGCAAGCGCCTTGTAGCCATAGGATCTTAATCGCGTGACCACGATAGATTGAATGAGCGAAGGGGTACGCTAGCCCCTGTGCCGCACGATCCTCTTTAGATCTAACGGCTGCTGTCTGTCGATCCAACCGAAGCGGTATAGACGAATGAGAAGCAGCCACGTGTCCCAGCTGGTTTGATTTAAAACAAAATTGTTCTATTAGATGTTCCATTTTGTAAAATTCATAACTTTCAAACCACACGTCCAAATTTTGCAAATTTTATATCAATGGATTCAGCAAGACAAGACCTAGACAACCATGCACTTTGTTTAGTAAAAAGCTTCTGTTAAATTGATTGTTTTTGCAGGAACTTATGTATGCATGTTTAGGATATAAAATTTGTTCCAAAATGATTTTGAGGATAAAATCTTTGGCAAATGGTTTTTTTTGAACCTACTGACCTTAGGAATCAAATTGTGGTTTCAAAAATGTATTTGATGAAGCAAAAGGATGAATATTTGATTTAAACCATTTCTAGTCAAATAAAAATATGGTTTATTTATTAAAAATGGTTTTGGAAGAAAACCTTTGGGAAATGTTTTGTTTTAAACTCTCTGACCCCAAACACCAAGTTTTATGATTTGAAAATGTATTTGGTGAACCCTATAAAAATTATTTCTTTGCTAAAGACATTTTCAACCACATAAAATAATGACTTGGTTTAAAAATGGTTAGTGAAGTAAAACCTTTTGCAAATGATTTTGCCACTTTATAAAATGACCATTAGGTGTTTTCAAATGTTTATGAACCATAAGAAAACCACTTTCTCAACTAAACAATCTTTTGCATGCTTGGATGCATTGTTTTGTTTTATTATTCTATGTGATGTTTTGCTTGATTAGTAGATTGAAATTGTGCCTTGCTTGATTGAATTGTAGTGACTTGAAGAGTGTGATTTTTGCAATGACAAGGAGTGAACTTATATTCTCTACCAACAAGGCAAGTGATGCTTCATACTTTTGTCCCATTATTTTCACTATGCATTAGTGATATTTCTAAGTAGGACTTGCATGGAATTTTTGCTAAGTATAAACCATGCTATGGGAAATCCTAGTAGATGAAACCTTAGTAGAAATTTCCTCAGATAAGATTCCTACTACTATCATGCTTAGCTTAGCTAATAGAAAACAAGGGTGGAATATATAATTCATACTATGGAAAATTTCCAAGTCAAGGACTTGTGTTTTGTTTAATAAAACAACTAAGTTAATGAATCACCTGGGTGGAATGGAAGGAATGGTTTGTGTTGAGTGGTTACACAAGGCCAGGGGACTGGTGAACCTTGTGTATCTCACTTGTGGATGGCCACCCAGGAACAAAGAGATTTGAGATGTCAAATGTTGAGAAGCTTCAAGTGTAGCCACTTGGCAATATGGGCTCTTCCTGGATCATATAGGTTGCAATAACTTAGCCAAATGGACAGTTGGTGGTAGGGGAATGATAGGTTGGAACGCGTCCATTCTAGTCTAAGGGAAGGCTTCTGAAAGATCTTGTCTTGGTGAAACCAAGTCATGTGGGGAAAGTGCACCACCTCTGCAGAGTGAAAAATCTAAGTACTTAGCCATGTCCCTAGCAAAGGACAATTTGAGCATCAAGACATGGAAGCTATCAAGAATCTCTTCATCCCAATTTCTAAGTTAAAAACTTGTGGTTGAACAAGGGTTGAAAGGATCACCAATTTCTATTGGGAGATGCCTTGGGAAAGATTTTTGTCAAAGCAAAAACTTAGAGTTTTCAAATGATAAGGAGAATCTATTTTGAGAAATGCAAGTCTAAGCTCCACTTAGCCAAATGCATATAGATGATAGACTCCACTATATTACCATAGTATCACTTGCCAATACAATTCAAATGTATTGACCCTTGTGGCTGTAACTTGTTATGTTGCAGGTTTGTTTGATGTTAGTAAAGTTTGTTGATTAGGATTACAAGTCTACAACCAACATGTCTGCCTGTGGCACTTTGAAGATGAAGGACCCCATGCTACTGTTATATTCTGCTGCATTGTAATGAGATAGCCAAATGGGCTATGTAAGATGTAATAAATTATTTTATTCCTGGTTATAAAGTTGTATTATGACCTTTGTTTCTTGATATTACATCTTAACTGTGGATGCTAGCTATTGATCCAGGGACTAGCATTGTAAACACAGGGATCTCTACCTTATCAAAGGTTGGGAACCTAACAGATACGAGGAGGAAGGGGACTACGAAGAAGAAGAAAAAGAAGAAGAGAACTTCAATCACTTCGCCAATCAAGGCAAGCTAATACTTTCAAGCCCCATAATACAAGTTAAATTTTCAAGCTAGATAACCTATGCATTGCATTAGGCATGCTTTGGTTATACAACATTGATTATACCAAATCCCAGTTTTACTTACAAGATTTATTATTTATTTCTTTATCAAAGGTCTTTATTACTTAGTGACTTGGGAGTTTTGGAAAGAAATTATAGGTAGCATAAAGAGCATAAAACTTGGCCTAAGTTAGTTAGAACTAGATGTCATACTGAGGCATGAGATCTAGATTTGGATAATCACACTTGATTAGCACCCCTCATTAGTGATCACCCTCCATTTTAGTGGCTAATGCTAAGCATGAAAGTTGATCACTTTAGATGGGAATACTTGGTGAAAATGATTATGAAAACCTTAGAATGATGAGTCATTATAATGAAATGTTTTGACATGTGTTATGAACCCCATATGATTTGAAAATGAAAATGTTGAGGCATGAGCCTTAGCCCTTTATAAAACTGATGGTTGGGTTTGGATGCGATACCATTTCAATTTTACCGTACAACCACAATACCCGAATTTGGGTAGGGCTTGACTAGAAGTTTATATATCTTAGTATGGGTTCCCTTGCGGAAGAGGTTTGAGATGAGGCTACCTCATGATGAATGTCCACCTGTGTAGTTCCCAAGATGACAGATGGTCATGGTTGGGAGGCTAAACTTATAGGGGAGGTGCATATACTAGGGTGTGTAATTGAAAGGTTAGGATTGGTTATCTGCATACTAAGTATGGTGATTCAGGATTGTTCCTAAAGGATGTATCGAATGTTGTGGTGAAAGTGTTCCACCTCTGAAGAGTGTCAAACTATTCGAATAGCCGCTTCCGTGGTTATGGACAGTTGGAGTGGCCATACTGTTCCGTCATCAGATGTTTTCAAAATGACTTGTGAAATGAACTATGACTTTGACTTGACCACAAAAAGGTTGTGAACCTGAAAACTAAGTTCCCACTTAGGTGTTGTAAAACATTAAACTAGTTTTATTTACTTCTAAACTTAGTTAGAGATAAACCTGGCTTTTTGCAAATAAACCTAGAGCTTAGGATTCCTACTCAAACTATTTACTTGTTAGTATTAGTTTGCGAGTACTTAAAGAGTACTCATGGCTTTATCCCTGGCTATTCCTATGGACATACTATGAGGAGGCCTACCAGGATGATGGACAGCAGGAAGTCTATGACAACTAGGATCATCTCCCATTGTCAATATTGCCTGCGACCCTGAAGATGGAGCTTCGACCATGCTACCCTTATTATATTATTGCGCTGCATTGATTATATTAAGAATAGATCATGAGATCCTTTATTTTTAAGACCTTTATTATGGTTTGTAATGGATGATGAACTATGGTACCAATCTGTTATGTCTTGCACAAATGGTAATCCTGGGATTGCGATGTATGGCATCATAGGCATTTGGGATTAAAAATTTGGGTGTTGAAAGTATGCTTTAATTCTTTGATATTGTTGTGGTGATATAGAGAATAGTTCTTGGAATTCCCCTACTGCTACTTTTGTATTGTTATATTACTCATTGTGGTAGTTACAACACATGCCATGCATGTATTGTGTGAGCTACTTGCCTGCTTCATCCATCATGTGGATCAGATCAAGTACACTAGATCTGTTGCTGGTATTATTGCTTTTCCTTATACTTGTTACTATATTGGAGAAACTTGCCCCATACTTGTGATGCATAGACTGAGGCCCCATTTGGATAAGAACAGATTGCACACTTTTTCCCCTTTTCTCCATTTGTTACTCGATGATGAGTTTTGCAATGCACTTCATTGCATAATCCGAGAGTACAACTAACACTAACATAACTTTTCTTTATTTTTGGTTTTGTTTCCTTTCTTGTTTGTTTTGCAGGTGAAGAAGAATAAGCAGAAAAGATAGTACAATAAATAGTATAGGAAATACTTTAGGTTTTGTTTTTTATCAGCTGTAGTGATTTCTTTTCTGTTTGAATATTGTAAAAACATTGTATGGTTGTATCTTATTCAATAAATTACTTGTTTTCCTTTTATTTTATAATTCATTTGTAAAGACAATGTAATACTATATAATATTAATAAAGTTTAATTTTTCTTTCTATTTGTAATCTAAATTCTTGTAATATTTAGATCTTGTTTATAAATATGAAATTAATTCTTATTGTAAATCTTTTTTCCTTTTGTATTTATATTTCAATTATCTTTTCTATTTGGATAATTATTATCACATCCCAAAATTTTCCAAATTTTGAAATGTCAAAAATAAAAAAAATTAAATTTAGGGGGAAAAGAAACTTTTTAATTTCTCTAATGGAAAAATATTGCAACACCAATTTAAGACATAAATAAAATCCATGTCTAAATGGAAAAGAATTATATTTAAATGATACATATTTTTTTGAATCTTATCTACTGTAGGGGAGACCCCCACAACCCTTTATTCAAAATTAACTAGAGGTTCAAATTTATGTACAAACTGAGAAAAGGAAAAGGGATAAACTACAGAACTACTTAGAAAAAAGCAAGATTACAACAGATTGTCAATCCAATTTGACAGAACTACAACTTTAGAAATTTTTACTCTATGTTTAAGCAAGGAGACATCTTGGAAAAATCCAGCCTTCCATGCTTTGAATGTTGGCTTCATCCCTTTAAAAATCTTATTGTTTCTTTGCCTCCAAATATTCTATCATGCTAAGATGACTATCTCAACAAAACATGGGCCTGAGAACCTTTTCTTTGCAGCTTTTAACATTTCTGGACCTGAACCCGTACCCCAATTGATCTGTAAATATGTCCAAACTCTGACACTATAATTACATTCAAAGAATAAATGAGACCAATCCTCCAGAGTCTGACATGGACATAACACACAATCTGAATCAGTAGTGACATTCCAATGTCTTCTTATTAACATATCCTTTGTGTTAATTCTATCATGTAAGATTAACCAAGCAAAGACCTTGTGCTTTGACATACATTTACTCTTCCATAGCCACTTAGAAGGGAAATGATCTGGGATCAGGTCGAAATGAGCTTTGTACACCATATTTACAGAGTAATCCCCAGATTTTGATAACTTATTATCCCATTTATCCCTTACATGTGGGTTAATGCTGACATGTTGAAGTTGGATTTGTAACCTTGAAAGTTCTGTAGTGGCTTCATCTGATAAAGGAAGTTAAAAAGCCTCCTCCAGCTGTACTAGTGCAATGGCTTGTTGAACTGAGCAGCTCTTATCAAGAGCAAATGAGAAAAACCTTGGGTAAGACTGGGCTAAAGGTAGATTATTCCAAGAATCTAACCAGAATAAAGCTGAATCACCTTTACCAATTTTACAAACTGACAGAGATCGAAAGTCTTCTTCAAATTTCATAATACTTTTCCACCAAAAGGAGCCACAAACAGTAACATTGTGAGGCACATCATTGTAATAATAAGTACTTTTGACTAACTTTACCCATGGAAGGTCCTCATTATTGTATAATTTGTGCAAATGCTTCATGAGTAGACATTTGTTTTGAATTTCCAGATTTATTATGCCTAAACCACCTTTCACTTTTGGCTTGAAAATCATGTCCCATGAGGCAAGGGAATTTATCCTCCCATCTTCTTTCTTTTTCCTCCATAAACAATGTCTTCTTGCTCTATTTATTACTTCAGTGACTCCTTTTGGAATTTCAAGAGAACAAAGGTAGTGTAGAGGCATTGAGGAAATCACAGAGTTTACAAGGACCAATCTATCTCCATAAGAAAGGAAGGAAGCAGTGGCAGAGAGTCTTCTTTCCACTCTATCAATTAAAGGTGACATATCTTTAATAGTTGGCTTTGTAATCCCCATAGGCAAACCAAGGTATGGAAATGGTAGTGAAGAATTAATAAAGCCAATTTCCAAAGCAAGCAAACCAGCATCATCTTCATTCATATTGATTGGAATCAGAGCAGATTTATGAAAGTTGACTTTTAGTCCTGTGAAGGAGTAATACTAATCCAATATTTCTTTTAGTATAAGTAACTGATCAGGATCTGCTTGCATGACAATGATGGTGTCATCAGCATATTGGACAATAGGGAAGTCATAAGTTCCTCTGTTTGGGATAGGAGTTCTCAGTCTTCCATCTCTATAGGCCTTATTTATGAAACTTTGTAATAGGTCCCCACCTAGTACATACAGTAAAGGAGATAGGGGATCACCCTGTCTAACCCCACGCTTACAGTAAAAGTTTCTTCCTAGAACTCCATTCAGTAATATAGAGGATGTACTAGAAGATAGAATTTCTTTTACCCAGCCAATAAATACTTCATCAAATCCTTTACACCTCAAAATCCTGATAATGGCTTCATGTTCAATAGTGTCAAAAGCCTTTTCAAAATCTAGCTTGATAATTACTGTTCTCCTCTTAGAAACATGGCATTGATGCAAGTATTCCAAAGTCCAACCAAGATAATCTTGTATGGTTCTGCACTTAATAAATCCATATTGGTTTTTATAAATACATCTTTTCATCTCCTTCTGAAGTCTGTTGGCAGCTAGCTTAGTGAGAAATTTTAAACAGGTATTTGTGAGAGAAATGGGTCTAAAATCATTAACTGTCTCGGGGCTATTTTTTTGGAACCAGAGTGATATAGGAACCAAAGTGATATAGGAACCTCACTGGCTCATTGCCATTCACCTACCTTGGTCTGCCTTTAAGTATAAATAAGCCTGCAATGGAACATTTCCTGCCTATTGTTCAGAGAGTTGAGAAAAGGTTGTGTGGGATAACTGATTTTCTTAATTATGGGGGGAAACTGCAGCTAGTTAAATCTGTTTTATCTTCCCTTCCCATATATTACATGAGTTGTTTTGAGCTTCCTGTCACTATTAAGGAACAGTTGATTAAATATATGAGGAAATGCCTGTGGAGAAAGAAAACATCTGATGTTCAAGCTAGAGGTAAAGCTCTTGTAGCATGGAAGAAAGATTGTCGGCCCAAGAACCAGGGGGGATTGGGAGTACTTGACCTTAATGTTCAAAACTCTGCACTTCTTTTGAAGAATTTGGATAAATTTTATAATCACAAGGATATCCCTTGGGTTCACCTTATATGGAACACTTATTACTGTAATGGTAAACTCCCTGGACGAAGTCTAGAGGGATCCTTTTGGTGGAATACTCATCTGAAATTGATTTACATTTTGAAAGGAATTGCCAAGTGCTTGGTGGGAGATGGAAAATCCACCCTTCTCTGGTCTGGTATGTGGAATGATGGTTGTCTACAACATAAGCTTCCTCAGCTCCTCTCCTATGCAAAAAACCCACACATCTCTGTCAATGAGTTCCTGCAGACAGATAATACTCAAGATCATTTTTAACTCCCTCTGTCACAGCAAGCTTACCAGGAATATCAAAGTCTTGAGCAAATTCTTAATACTGGCAGGCAGGGGGAAGCTGACAACTGGAGTTACATTTGGGGCAGTAATTTTTCAGTCCAAAAGGCTTATTATTCTTTATCTGGTTGCCAACCTGTACAGCCACATTTCTCCTGGTTGTGGAAGTCCTCTTGCCAACAAAAGCAGAAATTCTTCTTCTGGCTCTTACTGCTTGATAGGCTAAACACAAGAAACCTTCTGAAAAGGAAATGTTTTTCTCTGGCATCATATGAATGTGCGTTCCATGGCTGCATCAGTGAACAAAACCATTCTACATTTATTTTGGGACTGCCCTTTTGCAAGAGCTTACTGGGTGAAATCTCACATGTTCAAGTGGCTGATCAAAATCTTTTTGAAGCTTTAGCCAGTATTAAAAAAGATCTTAAAGTCCCTTTTGCAATAGAAATTATTATACTTGGAGCTTGGGGCATTTGGATATGCAGAAACAATGAAATCTTTAACAACAAGCATGCTTCGCTTGAGGAATGGAGAGCTATTGTCGCTCAAGAATTAAGATGGGTCCTGTATAGAATTAAGAAGAAGTATTATCAGGGCCTCAAAGATTGGATTGAAAATAATTTAGACAGGAGATAGCTGCTTAGAATGTTATCCCTCTTTTGAGGTGGATTGAGCTTGTAAATATTTTTGTAACACTCTATGATATATAAAAATTGCAGTGGGGTACTTTGCCCTACTGTTTTACCCTAAAAAAAGTGGTGTGAGGCCCTTATGGAAATCATGATATAGCTTGATAAAATCATCTTTAATAATATGCCAACGCTTTTTAACAAAAGCTCCATTTAATCCATCAGGGCCTGGTGCCTTATCAGTTTTCATATATTTTACTACATCCTCAATTTCTGAATTACTGAATTCCGCTGACAAACAATGTAAATTATCCACTTCTTGAATCAAGTCTGATAGATCTGCTCTATTCTCAACACCAGTAGAAACCCCCATTCAGTTCTTATAACATCTCCATAAAGCATCAGCTTTGTCATTATGATTGATTAATTTATTGCCATGTTCATCTTTGATCTCATTGATCACATTGCACATGTACCTTTCAGTAGCCTTAGCATGATTTTTTTTTAATTTTCTCCACCAAACTTTACCCATCTTATGGTGCATCTATTCTTCCAGTAGGTTGACTGAATGTTTAATAATCTTTTTAGGTGTAACTTTACAATATTTCTGAAATTAAATTCCGGTCTGCTGAGAATTCTCTTGTCTTCAATATCATCAAGCATTAGAATGACCTTATTACAATTTTCTATCAGAGCTTTGATATGAGACAACCTTTTCCCCCACTTTTTCAGAGCATATCTTGTATTTTTGAACTTTGCTGTAATCATGTTGGTAATAGGACCCTCCTTAATTGGCTGCCCCAAAGCTTGTTTAACCACATCAATAAAACCAGGTTGCTGAAGCCACATATTCTCAAATCTGAATATTTTTGCTTTTGGAATGTTTGTGGAAATGTTTACCACACAAGGAATGTGATCATAAGTAGTTTTTGATAATGGATTGACCATAGTGTTGGGATATTGAAGTGTCCAATTGCAAGAAGTGAAGAACCAGTCAAGTTGTTCTAAGAGTGGGTTGTCCTGCATACTGGACCAAGTGTAGTTTCTGCCTTTTAAAGGCAACTCAATAAGGCCAAGGTAACTAATAATACTGTTAAATAGGAAGATATCATTCATGTCAGCCCCATCTTTATTCCTGTTCTCAATTGATCTAATAAAGTTGAAATCCCCTACCAACAACCAATGGTCATGGACAAGTATTTGCAAATCATAAAGCCATTGTACAAAATTGTCTCTCTCCTGACCTTTGCAAGGCCCATATACATTCACTAAAGTCCAAATTTCAGAGTTATGTGAGGAGGTGAACTTTACTTGTATAGCAGCTTTGTTTATTTCAATTAGTTCTCCTCTGGAAATAGAACTGTTCCATAAGACAATAATACCTCCACATGCCCCAACCGATGGTGAGAAAATGAACTGGTCAAAACGTTTAGGACAAAAATATATTATGAATGAGTGGTCAAAACTTTCACACTTAGTTTCTTGTAGACAAATAACTGCATAATTGCTTTCATCAATTTTGTTATACACTGCCAATTGTTTGTCCTTGTCATTAAGTCCCCTAACATTCCAGCACAAAACTTTCCAGTCCAGATTTATGTTTGAGTAACTATTCATTGATAACCAAAGTAATTGTGGTAAAAGAATGACAAGAATAGCAAGCCAACATATCAGAAAACAAAATTCCCCAGGAAATCATCTTATATGACATATTTAGAGCCAAATTGTAATTCATTGCCACTGCTCCATCTGACGAGGTTTAATCTCATCAATGCCCATTGTTATGGACTTGGGTTTTGGAGAAGATGGGGATGCTGGAGATCGTGGCACGGTTAACAGACAAGCAACCAGGGGACACGAGATTTACCCAGGTTCAGGCCCCCGGAGGGAAAACCCTACTCCTACTTGTCTGCTCTTGATTACGGCGGAACCGAAGGTTACAGGGTGCGCAGATTCGATCTGGCGTGGATGCGTGTGCGAGAGTATGAGTCGAGTTGCCCTAGGACGTGCCCTCCTGGCCTTTATATAGACTTAGGCAGGTCCCGGGCATAGTCCTAGTCGGTTACAAGTTCTAGGGTTTTACCCCTTTGAATTTCCTATCTACGCTAGTCTTGCTCTCCAAGGATCCGAAGGCGTCATGGGCCTTGGCCACCCGAAAATCTTCATGGGCCAGCGTATATCTGCTGCGGGCCTTCCTTGGGCTGGACCAGGTATGCTGAAGTTATGTACCCGTAGGGTATAACCATGTCAGTAGCCCCCGAGTGTTCAGTCGAATCGTAGATTCAGCTGAGGACTCTTCCATCTTTCGGGTGCAGCTATATATTAATAGTATATGTGTGCAGAGATTGTTGATGCGTGTGCCTGACTCACCTGACGGATCAGGGTCGGTTAACTGTCTTAGGACGAAACGACACGATCTTCTTCAGGTTCGGGTCCCTCAACCCGGACCTGGAACATATGCTGGCGTAATTCGACTCAGGCCGCGGAGGACTTACAGGAGTGGAATTCCAGTGATTTTAATTAACGTACCCAATGCGTCCGTCAGGATTTTTCATCACGCCTGTTGGCATGGTTTTATACTAGCAGAGCGCAGTCGTGTATGTTGCCAGGCCATCAGATGATATCTGCAGGTCTTATCTTTGCGTCGTAGACGCAGCATCCGAATGTTTGTCACCACGGAGGTGTTTCGGGTGGCCAAGGAGATCGTTGCTCACTTAGCATTTTGTTGGGGCAGAGATGCCGAAAAAGTTTTTGCGTGCTGATCTGAAAGATCACAGTCGAAGAATTCATAGGGTGCGCGACCAGCGCTCCCTATGGGAGTAGCCCCCGAGTGTCTGTTCGAGTCGTAGACTCGAGCAGAGACTTTAGTTCAAGCATTTATTCGGTTGCTAGGTCCGTAGGACTCAAAAAATTTCGGATGATTAAATCCATCCTCCCTATGGGAGTAGCCCCCGAGTCCATAGTGGAGTCGTAGACTCGATGTAGGACTCAGAGAAGTACTTTGTCCTCATTTGTCTGTCGGGTGCGCGGCCAGCGCTCCTGATAGGAGTAGCCCCCGAGTGTTCTGCTTCTTCGGGTGATCCTTTGGGGAATTTCTGCTTGATGGATGGCATGCAGATTTGTTCGAGGAACACACCTGGTGGCACCTTTGCGCAAGTGGAGCTGATGTTGGCGAGTCTATCGGCTTCCTCGTTGCTCTCTCTTCCAACGTGCCGAAGTTCGCAGCCATCGAATTCTCCTTCGAGTGCGTTGTAGAGCGCGCGGTACGCGATCATGTTTTCGGCGTGTGCGTCACACTCATTCATCGTCTGCTGGACGACGAGGTTGGAGTCACCGTAGATGACCAGGCGCGTTGCGCCGCATATTTTTGCCATCCTCATGCCATGGATGAGGGCTTCGTATTCGGCTTCGTTGTTGGAGGCTCTGAATTTCATCCGAAGAACGTACTTCATCTTGTCACCTTGCGGGGAGGTCAGTATGACCCCTGCTCCGGCTTCGCGCTTCGAGCCGTCTAAATGCATTGTCCAAGACTGCGACATGTCTGGGGTATCTGGTAGCTGCAGCTCCATCCAATGTACCAGGAAGTCCGGGAGGACTTGAGATTTGATTGCGTGTCGCTTCTCGTAGACGATGTCCAAGGGTGATAGTTCGATGCCCCATAGGGCAACCCGTCCTGTTGCCTCTGGATTATTCAGGATGCTGTTCAGGGGTGCCTCGTTGACGACCATCACTTGGTGCTCCTGGAAGTAATGGCTCAACCGTCGAGCCGTCATGAACACGCCGTAGGCTAGCTTCTGGTAGTGAGGGTACCTCTGCTTTGTTGGTGTCAGTACCTTGTTGAGGTAGTAAATTGGGCGCTGGACCCCGTGGGTCTTGCCTTCTTCGGGTCGTTCGACCACGAGTACGGTGCTGACCACCTGATGTGTGGCTGCTATGTACAGCAGCAGGGGCTCGCGCTCCTTTGGCGTGACCAAAACGGGCGAGGTGGAGAGGAGCCGCTTGAGGCTTTCGAATGCGTCGTTGGCTTCTGGCGTCCACTCGAACTTGTCTGCTTTACGCAGAAGCTGGTAGAATGGTAGGGCCTTCTCGCCCATACGGCTGATGAACCTGCTTAGTGCCGCTACTCGTCCTGCGAGCTGCTGGACGCCCTTGAGGTTTTTCGGCTTCTCCATTGTCATGATGGCTCTGATTTTCTTCGGGTTCGCCTCAATCCCTCATTGAGAGATGAAGTACCCGAGCAGCTGACCCGAGGGGACGCCGAAGGCGCACTTTTCTGGGTTGAGCTTGATCCTGTAGCGATCAAGGTTGTCTAACGTCTCGCGGAGATCGTCGATAAGTGTCCTTGCCTCCTTGGTTTTTATTACTATGTCGTCGACATAGACTTGGACGTTGCGACCGATCTGGTCCTTAAGGCAGGCCTGCATGCATCGCTGGTACGTGGCACCCGCGTTCTTTAGCCCGAAGGGCATTGTGTTGTAGCAGAATACTCCGAACGGTGTGATGAACGCCGTTTTCTCTTGATCTTCGACCTTGAGTCGAATCTGGTTATAGCCTGAATAGGCGTCGAGGAAGGAGAGTTTCTCACAACCTGCAGTCGAATCGATGATCTGATGGATCCGAGGAAGAGGGAAGTGGTCCTTTGGGCAGTGTTTGTTTAGTGACGTGAAGTCTACGCACATCCGCAGGATGTCCGTGTCCTTCTTCGGGACCATCACCGTGTTTGCCAGCCACTCGCTTTCCTTGATTTCCCGGATGAAGTCTGCTGCGAGTAATCTGTTGATTTCCTTGCCAATAGCTTCGGCCCGTGGCTCCGACAGTCTTCGGATGGACTGCTTGACTGGCTTGGTGTCTGGAAAGACATTGAGTGCGTGCTCGGCGAATTCCCTGGGAACTCCTGGCATGTCCGCAGGACACCAGGCGAAGATTTCCCAGCGCTCACGGAGGAATTCGACGAGCGCGCCTTCCTATGCGGCGCTGAGGTCATTGGCGATCAGCGCCGTCTTGGAGGCATCCGTCGGATGGACATGCACTTTCTTGGTGTTGACGGTGGAGTCGAAGGACATGTCAGGTGCGTTCTGCCTTGTGACTGGGGGTAGCCCATTGTCCGTCACCTCGCGGAGCCTTACAAGCTCGTCTTGCATTCCGAAAGACTGGGAGATTTTGTTGAAATCCCTATCGCATTGGTCCGATCGGGTGAAGCTCCCGTGGACTATGATGACACCCCTTGGTCCTAGCATCTTGAGTAGTAGGTATGCGTAGTGTGGGACGGCCAGGAATCTTGCGAATGCTACACGCCCCAGGATGGCGTGGTATTGCGACGGCCAGTCCACCACTTCAAATTCTAGGCGCTCCTGCCAAAAGTTGTCCGGCTTCCCGAAGATGATGTCGACCCCTATTTTGCCCAGGGGGAATATGCCCTTCCCTGGGACAATGCCGTGGAACGTTGTGTCTGATTGTTCCAGGCTGCATTGCGGGATCCGCGTAGCCGCTAGAGTGCTTGCGAACATTAGGTTGATGCCGTTGTCGCCGTCCATGAAGACGCGACTCATCTCGAAGCCTCCGATCTGCGCCTCCAGCACCAGGGCAGCATGACCTGGGCGAGGGATCTGGCAAGGGTGATCCGCGCGAGTGAATGTGATGCAGGACTCCGATCCGCTGAGGTACTCAGGGATTGCAGGCGGAGTTGCCACGGCCAAGTTGATTTGTCGGGTGATTTTCTTCTGCACACTGTTTGTGGGGTGTCCCTTCTGGATCATATTCAGTGCTCCCTTTGGTGGGGGGTATCCGACCCCGGCATTGTTTTGCGCTGGTGCGACTGGTTGATTTGGGCCTCCAATAGGCGGCGGTGGAGGAGCTCCCTGTGCTATTTCACCTGGCGCAGGTGCGTTTCCGAACGCAGGAATTGGAGCTTGTTGCCTCATCTGCACCATGCCTTCGCTGAGTTTCTGGAACTCGCGGTAGTCCTTGAGCATATGGCTGGCTTTCTTTTTGCCATCCTGTTTGTCGATGTAGAAGTGGATGGTGCATGGACCCGAAAGTTTTTCAAATGCTGAGGGTCCATTGTCGCGGTCGCGGCGTTGCCACGACTGCGTTGGTCGTCCGTTGTCGTGGAAGTTTCCGCCGCGGTATCCTCCGCTGTTGCGGCTGTTGTCGTTACGGCGGTCGGCGTAGCCGGCCGCAACCATGTCGGGTCCATCGCGGTCCTCGTAGACGCGCGATCTCCTGTTGCTGCGGCGTTCACGTCTTCGGCCGTAGTCGTCCTCTTCATCTGATTGCGGTCGCTGGATGCAATCTTCGCCGTCTGCCCAACTGTTGGCGATTTCCATGAGGTGGTTGAGTGTCTTGGGCTTTACACGCCCAAGTTCCACCTTGAAGTCTTGGCGCTTGACGCCGTTCCTGAAGGCTTCGATGGCCCTCTCTTCGGAGATGTGTGTTGTGGAGTTCTTGGTTGTAGACCAGCGTAATATGTACGAGCGAATAGATTCACCCGTTCTCTGAGTGCAGGCTCGCAATTCTTGGATTGAGGCGGGCCTCTTGCTGGTGCCTTTGAAATTTCGGATGAAGCTGTAAGCAAGATCCTCCCAGCTTCGGATGGATCCTGATGATAGGCTGCTGAGCCAGACTCGCGCCGCGCCTGTCAGCTGCAGTTGAAGGCATTGCATGGCGATTTCTTTGTTGCCTCCGTGAAGCTTGACGGATGACAGATGGTCACTGAGCCAGGATTTTGGATCTTGCGTGCCGTTGAACTTCGGAGTGTCCGAAGGAAGCTTGAAGTTGCGTGGCATCTGTGTTCGCCGAATAGATCTGCTGAAGCATCGGGCCCCGCAGAGTTCTCCTTTGTCTTCATCCATCTCAGATTCAGACGAGCATGTGCGTTTGGCGCGTGCTTTGTCGATCTTGCGCTGTGTAAGCTTGTCTCTGGCGTCGTAGTCACGTTTGTGGTGGTGTGATCTCTTCTTCCTTCGAGGAAGATCGTGCTCCTCTTCCTCTTCGGATGAGGGTGTGGGGCTCCGGTCGCGCCTGGCCGGAGCTTTCTTCTTCGGCTCCGCAGGAGCGTCTTCGTGGACCGCAGCTCCGATTAGTCCTAGTCCGGTGAGTGCGGACCTATGCATGGCCCTTTTCGGGTCCCCCTCCGGTGGTGGGTGAGCCGCGAGATACACAGTGGCTGCCATGATCGCAGCTTGTGGCGTCTTCGGGATGATGTTGCCGCCGGCATCCATATCCATGAACGATGTGTGGAGAGTTCGGGTCACGTCACACCGCTCCTTGGGATCCATGTTTTCCACCCGTGAGCGGTGCTTGTTTCCTAGTTTCCGTTTGTGCTAGAGCCAGGTGCCATGGCGGAGAGCGCAGCTCGTCGCGCGCTGGACTCGGAGGCTGCTTGCTTGCGCTTGTCTAGCGTCTCCTGCATCTTGACTTGTTTCTTGTGTTCCTCGATGAGGAGGTAGTGGTATGCCATCAGTAGGTCACATGAGGCGTCTGCAGGTAAGACGATGTCGCCTGCGACTGCACGGCGCGCCTGGACCCATCCTTCTTTGCTAAGTTGGATGACGTGGCCGTTGTTTTCCCTGTTGGGTGGGGGGGACTGGCTTCTTCTGTTTTCGCCGTTTTCGCCGTTTCGGTTGGGCGGCGGGTTAGGTGTTTCCTCGTCGGTTTGGATGACTGCGGCGCATAGATAGCACTTGTAGATTGGTCGGCTGCTGCCGCAGCTTTCGGATCCGGAACCGTAGGTCCCTTCATCCGAAGGTAGATCACATAGATCGGAGTTACAACTTCTGCTGTTGTAAAACTCATCTGTTGATGGTTACGTGCGTAGCACAGGGTGTGGAGCCCACGAGGAGGGCCTGATTGACGGCACGGGCACCCGCTCAGGGAGGCGGAGGGTGCCAGTTTGTCCCACGTGGAAGCAGAAACTCCCGAACAAAATCTCGAGTCTGTCACCTACGGGCTCGAAATCCTTCATGGTGGCCGGCGAGTGGGCAGTGAAGTCGAAAGCGCCGAAGAGGAGGTGATTCTCCGTCGCCGTGGAGTTGTAGATCGATCGGGTCGGAACCGTCACGACCGCACAATCAGCATCCGCAATTCCCACAGACGGCGCCAATTGACGAGGTTGAATCTCGTCAATGCCCATTGTTATGGACTTGGGTTTTGGAGAAGATGGGGATGCTGGAGATCGTGGCACGGTTAACAGACAAGCAACCAGGGGACACGAGATTTACCCAGTTTCAGGCCCCCGGAGGGAAAACCCTACTCCTGCTTGTCTTCTCTTGATTACGGCGGAACCGAAGGTTACAGGGTGCGCAGATTCGATCTGGCGTGGATGCGTGTGCGAGAGTATGAGTCGAGTTTCCCTAGGACGTGCCCTCCTGGCCTTTATATAGACTTAGGCAGGTCCCGGGCATAGTCCTAGTCGGTTACAAGTTCTAGGGTTTTACCCCTTTGAATTTCCTATCTACGCTAGTCTTGCTCTCCAAGGATCCGAAGGCGTCATGGGCCTTGGCCACCCGAAAATCTTCATGGGCCAGCGTATATCTGCTGTGGGCCTTCCTTGGGCTGGACCAGGTATGCTGAAGTTACGTACCCGTAGGGTATAACCATGTCACCATCATACTGTACAAAATAACATAACCAGCAACTAACTGTGCTATACAGAGTGGATAACAAGGTTGATAGGACCAAATTTATAAGAGCTTGACTGCAAAATACAAGTTCACAATTCTGAACCCAACCTTTCCAGCACCACCCAAAAACAAAAGCTTCACTTATCATTGGAGTCCTTCTTTGTGGTTGGAGAAGGTGGAGCAGCCATAAGCTTCTCCACAGTTATGTCTTCAGGTGGGATCTCCAAGTCTTGACCTGTTAATTGAAGAGTAGTGATGGGAATGACAGGCAAGATATCTTCCTCTGCATTTTCCAAAGGCTTAGCTGACTGAGCCTTCTTCCTGGTTTTGGGTTTGTCAGACATCAAAGAAATCTTATAACCTGCAGCCTTGTTTGTCATTCTTGAGCTCCTTCTAACAGGGGTCTTTTCATTTGACTCCTGTCCTTTTCCAATGAAAATTGGGCTACTGACCCCATCAGAAATTTTCTGTCTTTTCTTATCTGCAATCAGAGGGTTGGATTTACTACGTGTGAATCTGATAGGCAGTACAGTGTTGCACATGGAGTTCTTCTTTTTAGTCTTTGGAGAAGAGATTGGTGAAGCTAAAAAAACTGGTGATGAACCACTCTTCAAAATATCTGACTCATCATAATTGAGCATCCTGGCAACTGTCTTGCGTCTCCCAACCAAGGAGCCCATGGCTTCAGATTTCTTCCATGAGATAGTAAAATTCAGATACTCTTCAAAAGCACAGAACCAATCTCTTTTTGCCAAAAGTGTGCTGAGAATTGGACTAGGAAGACCAACAGGGATAAAGTCCATGCAGTGCTTAGGCAACATTGAATTTAAGAGCTGGTCAATTAGCAGACTAGGAGGGCGACTAGGCCCATATTTCATAGGCAACAACATGCTTTCAACTGGGGCAATTCTGACCTGATTAATAATTATATTTTGATGATTTACCATGTTGTAATTATGATGAGTATCTTCTGTCACTACATAATTATCAGCTTGATCCATGTTCAGATCATCTTGTTGTTGAAAACCATCTGCATTGTTATCTTGTTGTTGGAAAAAATTATTAGCATTGTGCTGATCAAAATGTTGTTGAGGATCCTCTTGATGATTCCAACCAATTTAAGGAAAAGGTGGGTTAGCAAAAATATTATTGTCTCCAAATTGCTGGTTACCAGGCATTGGATGAGGATTCCCATTGAGTGGCATCTGATCTTCATCATGTGGCAGTTGATCAGCAAATTCAGAAGTAAGGATATAACATACTACAGTCCATGACTCTCTTACTCCACCCACAGATGCATAATTTCCAAAAACAATATCTCTAGGGACTCTTGCTATAGATGGGAATGAAGCATAAACTAGTGTCCTTTCAATCACATCCTGATCTTGATGCCAGTGCAAACATTTACCAAAAGTATCAATAGCATTGTTTATATCATAGTCATTCCTATAATCTAATGGTAGTCCCAGGAACATCAACCATCCAGTAGAGAAACCCAATTCTGCTCTATGATTTTCTCCATCATCATGTCGCAAAAAACATACAAAGATACCGTTCTGTAACTGAAAAGGAATGTGATTCACAAGAGCAGCTGTAGCTGCAGCACTATGCAGGAAGAAAAATCCGATACCAAAGAGACATGGCTGAATAGCATCCACCTCACGATGCATCTGGTGCACAATAAAGTTCCTGACCTGTTGCCTCCAGTAAGGTTCAAGATGAGGTGGAGGAGGTGGCATGAGCTTGGCAGTAACAACGTGGTCATGGCATCGCCGCGGCAACACAGACGGCGTGTAGAAGGTCCTAGGCAGTGTTGTGGGTCCACCATCGATGATTTGATGGCCTTCAGGGATCCACCTCGTTGGATCAAGAGGAAAGTTAGCCATTGTCGGCGAGGTAGGCGTATGCGGCGATTTTGCGGTAGGGTTCGGAGTTGTGTAGGAGGGGGAGGAGGCAGACGAATGGACAAAGAACTGTTTGCTCTTGTCCAAAACCTGGTCGGTGTCGTCTTTATGACACGTATTTTCCAACTTGGCTACTCCAAAAACAATGCTAACTCTGTTTCCCTTAGGAATCCACCGCATCCTAGCTTGGCTCTTCAGCTTTAGACATTCTTTCCTGATATGACCATAATGAAAGCAGGCCCGACATCTAATTTGATTTGAGCATTGATTAGTAACATGTCCCATACTTAAACATTTACCACACTTGTAGACCTTGTAGACCATATCATCAATCATTTTCCCAAAATCAGGGTCCTCCTCATCTTGCACTTTGATATTTAAATCCTTCCCGTGAGAAGGTTGAGTTTCATCAGTAAACATGCCAAACTGAATATTTTGTGTAGCAGCAGAGACAGATGGAGGCATAATTACTCCAGCCTTTCTCCTAAGTTGAGGACAATCATATCCGGCTTTTCTTAGAAACATCATACTTTTCGAAAGCAGCAAAATATAATTTCGAAAGCAGCAAAATATAATTTCTTAGAAACATAGCAATCCTTTCTACAGCATGAACTTGCAGGCCTCTTTCTTAGAGCATTCAAAGCACGATCAGTTCTTTTTTTGTTGGGGCTAATAAGTGTCCACTCTTCATTACACTCTTTCTGCCAAGCATTAAATTCTTTATTCCAAAAGGGACCTCCATTACTCCAAAGATGAAAGAAACATTTAAAATCCGTGCAAGAATATTGTTGAAGCCCATAGACCAAAAATCCAACATATTTTGAAGAAACTGAAAACCTGAAAACCCTGTCTGCAAGTTTGATAACCGAGAGATCCTGTGCAGAACCTCCAATGCAGGATTCCAATGCCAAAGCAGCAGATTTATCATCAAGTTTAAATTTGGATCGGCCAAAGGAAACAACCATCAGAAAATGATGTGCTTTACCCAACGGATGAACAGTTGATCTGAATTTCCTCTTGACATCATTTTTGAAAGCAAGCCCTGAAGAAAGATCCAGATTTAAAGAATGAGCCGAAAATATCGGATCTATGATCGGATCGATCAAATCAACAACATGACTGCGGTCACATACCTCAGGTGAAAGAGTGCAAGAAAGAACAGTGACCTTAAACCCAGTAAAAGATATAATGGATCCGATCCTAGGTAGATCATTAGAGGGTATCTTCTTACCAATGAGGCCACCTCCTTTTGCATTGATCAGGGCCAGCCAATTGTGCCTAGGCCAAAGGTGAATCTCACCATTGTACTGCTTTTGATGACCCCGATCCAAATCCTTGGAAGTGGAATAAGTGACCCTCCATCGCCAAGCCAGCTCCAAACATGCCATGATCAAAGAAAGTTGAGAAAAAAGGATATCACCTTGTAGACGGAAGAACGCCAGAGAAAAAAGGTGGGAGGGAAGGGTTGATTGCTAAATGATACATATTGTTAAAGAAATTATTTTATAAAACTTTACAAATTGGTGTGACCATTTTTGGAGTTTTAAATCAAAAGATATATATTATACGAGAGCGGGTAAACATGACTATCCGACTTGGTCGAATTTACTCTAACAAACTTAAAAAAAAATACTAATCCACCCAAATTTGAAATATTTAATAGAGGAATGAAATTAATTTCCCAATTATGGTGGAGAAATGTTTTAATACGTCCTATTGTACCTTAAAGACTATATATATCTGGACACCCATGAATCCCCAGCACTTGATTTAAAAGAGAAGGAAATAACATGACATTTCCATTTATAAATTATAAAAAGTGTGGGAAATATATTAAATGCTTATTCATTGTTTATAAAGGAACATATTCTCTTTGCGATTGTGACATTTTTTGAATTGATTTGTAACAATATAGAAAACTCTAAACTATTTTGAAATATTGCCTAACTAGCCATATCAGGCCAAAAGGCACGCGATAATTTTTATAAAATTATTTCAATAAAATGTATTTATAAAGATCCTAAATGACTAGTTTGAACCTTATCATCTTGATTTAATTCGAATCAATTTGGAGCGTTAAAACAAAAGTTAGAAAAGAAAAAAAAAAGGAAAAGAATATTTTATAAAGAAAAAGAAGAAGAAGCGAGCGATCACCATTGGACATATCAAAACAAGTTATCAACCACAAAGAGTCCACCGTAGTCTCTCTCTCCTTTTTTCTATTCTCTTTATTTTTCTTTGACCGAATTCTGGTCCATCTATACCATCAGCCAATGGAACGACCAAGTCGATCCTCTTCTTCCTCATTCACGTAGTTACACATTCTATGGCTGTATCTCTTCTCCTTCTCCTCTCATAAAATCTAAAGGATGTTTCCGTCCACCATAAAAATGATAGTTATTCAGAATTTAATGGTGATTTCATTCAGAGTATTAATTTCCCATTCCCACCTCTTAATCTCTCCAATACAATCTCGTGAACCGAACGCCATTAGCTGACATACCTCTCCAAGCTCCCTCCACAGGCCATACCAAAACGAACCGAGCACATCACATCATTCCCCTCAACCTCCCCCATCATTCTCATTCAGAAAGTTTCTCTAGAGGAGCCTTCTACTGCGCGTGTGGAGTGGATTTACATCAGCTCCAATTTCAAGTTCATGATGAAGGTGTATCGTATCCAGTGACTTTTAATTCGATTCCTTGTACCAGATTGCTATCCTAATCATAGCCTATCTCCAGGACATGGTGGTGTATCTTTCCATCACCGTTGGCCACGTCTCCGTTGAAGCCATGCCATCCATGTCGCCAAACGCTGCCGCCGGAGCATGCCACGCATCTGTCATCTTCACCAACCTCGTCATGACGACCGTTTCGTCCCCACGCACCTCTGCATCCACTCCATTGACCACTCCCCGGTAGCTAGGATCGTCAACATCATCTTCTTCGACTACGTCTAGTTGTGTCTCCTTATCTTCCTCGACACCAGCGATTTCATGGTTACTTGTGGTGAGCACTGGCCCATGTTCCGCTCCTTTCTCCTTTCATTGTTCTAATTTGTACCACCTAGTTTCTGTTTAAACGAACGAATTTTGACTTGTTCTAGACATCTAAATTCAGAAAGCAAAAGAATCCTGAAATCCTTAAACCAACCGCTGGATACTCCAATTTAATTCTTCTTGATTTCCGTGCATAGTTTCTTTTGGTTGCTTGATTTATGCTTTTAGGAAAGAAAGTGATTGAGCTAGTGTTCCAGTACGTACATCATGATAAGAAACTGAGAGCTGTAATCCTAAGATGCCATGAGATGATAGGGCGGTTCAGCTAGGAAGATCGATTGGTTGTATATCTTCACGCACAACTACCGCGTCGGGATGTTCGAATACAAAATAAAAATCCCATTCAATAGTTGTTGATATCCTTTTTGTGTAAAATGTTTATGGCACCTCTTCACGAGACCTCATTCTTTCTTCTAGTTTTCTAATTTTACCGTTACGGCGATCTATGTTTGAGCTAGCTCTATGTATCCTAGACGTTGCACAACATATGGTGAAATTATTCCGATTTACATGTAAATATATTGGCATTGCCCGGAATATGAAATTAATCACGTTCAAGAAAAAAAACACCAACGATTATTTAGCTTTATGGTTATTTATTAAGTGGAATTTAATCAAGTTTTGATAAGTATAAAATATTTAATTTCAAACGTGAGATAAAGAGTATTTTGATCTTAGGCATCCCATGGAACCAATATGCACCATCTCACATGATTCAATTTATTTATAATTTAAGATAAATATTCCAAACCATATCTTTCAAAACTAACAATAGGACATAAATTACTTTTGAAGAGAAAATCAACCAAACATGAATTGATACAAATTTCCTTAAATGGTTTGCTTGTTTTTCATACATGACTTTGTCCTTCGCTTGTTATTTGGCTTTTACACTAGATGTTTATTGTGGTGTATTTCTTTATCATATAGAATTGTGCGGAGTGCAACGTGTGATATTGTGAGGAGTGTATGATCATCAACTACTGAAAAGGCAAGTGACACTATCATCCATGTCCTACTATTTTCATTACACTTAGTGGATTTTTGTAGTATGCATGATAAGACTACTATATTACTATGCTATGCTATGTCCTATTAGGATATCCTTATATCTTCCTTAGTGAAAACATTGTAGTTATAGTATGCTTAGCCCTGCTATAGACTTGGGGTGGAATACCATATTATGATTATATGAAGTGTTGGAAAATATATGTTTTATATAATAAAACAAGTACTCAATGAACCACCTAGGTGGAATGAGGATACCCAATTTTGGACAAGGTGGCAACAAAGGGAACCATGTTTATATGGCTATCTTTTTGTATGTGCACTAGAAGAAAACCACCCAGGGACTTAGAGATTGAACAAGTTTCTCATACAGTGGCTTCCGTGTACAGCCACATGCTAAATGGGCTCTGGCTTAGTCAACTACATAGTGGAAGACCCTTGCATTGGCATCTTCAGGTTAACTAGAATTATGTATTGGAAATATATTCTTATATTGGTGCCTGGTAGACAAGCTAGCATTGTGTATTGGGAGGACTTCTATGGAAAGAATTTGTCACATTCTCGATCGGCCGGTACTCCATTTGGTGTGTACTTATCCAGCGGCCACTGGTGGCGTCAAAACGAGATTGTGTCATGTGGGTAAAGTGTACAACTTCTGCAGAAGATCAAATTCCAGTACTTAGCCGTGTCCCCGGTTACGGACAACTCTGAGCAACTAAGGCCTGAAGCTATGGAAGATCTCGACATTCCAATTTCTCAAAGTAAAACTTCATGGTGTCAACAAGGGATTAGAAGCACATGGAGTTTTCCAAGGAGTTCAGAAAGATTGTCAAAAGATCAAAACTATTTTGAAAAGATAGGATAAAACTATATTGCTTTCTACAAATGAGCCTAAACCCTACTTAGCCAAATATGCATGTATTGATAGGATCCACTTATTTCTACATAGTAGTGAAACTTGCCAATACAATTCAAATGTATTGACCCTTGTGGCTGCAACTTATTATGTTGCAGGTTTGTTTGATGTTAGTGAAGTGTGTGAGGATTACAAGGCTATAACCAACATGATTGCCTATGGCACTTTGAAGATGAAGGACTCCATGCTATAGTAACTTCTGCTGCATTGTAATGAGATATCAAAATGAGCTATATAAGATGTACTGAATTATTTTATTCCTGGTTATAAAGTTGTATTATGACCTTTGTTTCTTGATATTACATCTTAACTGTGGATGCTAGCTATTGATCCAGGGACTAGCATTGTAAACACAGGGATCTCCATCTTATTAAAGGTTGGGACCTCTATAATTATGAATACTTTATCATATTCATAAATAAGGGTTTTTCTTTTATTTATTATTACAATTTACTGTCTAGTTACTATTCTATTTCAAATTCTTTTAGTATTCAAATTTATCAATTCGATACTCAACTTTGAATTTTCGCTTCCCCAAACACAAATACAGTAAGGTCATGTCGAAATCTATCGCACCTGCCCTAATGTTTCCATTAGAACAAGAGAGATCTTGATCACTCTATAGCTCCTTTAGTTTTGCACGAAAATTCCCTGGATTTTCTGATTCATGAATACAATGCACACACAGGTGTCCTCTCTAATTCTAGGTGCTAATTCTGGGATGCTACAGGTGCGCACCGCTCCTTCACGTCGGCCGCCGAGGACCAAGCTGTAGTGGAGATGGAGAGCGGGCGCAAGCTCCGAATACTGCGCATGGACCGCGTTAGCGAGTTCACGTGTCGGCCATGTTCGCTGTGCAGTGTGCCGACACCGGTGTCAAGCGCCACCTCACGATGCCGTAATCACCCCAGTAGAACGGGGTGATCGCGCGGCGCAACCAGACGGTCATAGAGGCGGCCAGAAGCATGCTGAATGCGAAGGGCATACCAAATTACTTCTGGGCGAGACCGTGCTGACAGCGGTCTACGTCGCGCACATACGTGAAGAGCAAGCGTCCTCACCTGAAGAAGCTGGACGACCGGAGCACGCCAATGGTCTTCATCGGCTACGAGAGCGGCACCAAGGGCTACCGTGTCTACGATCATGTCGCCAAGCATGTGAACACACATGGAACAGTCTTTGACGAGGACGCAAGCTGGGACTAGAGCAGGCACGAGCACAACCCTGTGAGCACGGCGTTCACGGTGGACTGCTACGTGCACTCGACTCCCCTGCGTATCGCTACACCTGAGGTGGCAGGCCAGGACTCGCCTTCATCTCCATAGACACCAGCTCCCGTAGATCACACGTCGCCGACAATGTCATCGTCGCGCACCGAGCTAGCCTCTATGACACCTGAAGCTGAAGCCACGCCGCCATCACATCTGCCTCGCCACGAGGCGCACCCGATGACCATACACACCATGGACGACATCATGCAGCCGAACACCCGCCTCGCCTCGTTGCCAAGGGATATGTGCAGCAGCAGGGCATCAACGTCGAGGAGGCCTCTGCGCCTATTGCACGGCTGGAGTCCGTGCGGCTCCTGCTGGCGCTCACCGTGCACTGCGGGTGGCCTATGCACCATATGGACATCAAGTCTGTTGGCCAGTGTTTGTCATGGTTGGCCAGGAGTGCAAGGTGATGCTCCTGCATAAGTCCCTCTACGGACTCCGTCAGGCACCTAGAGGCTAGAGCCTAGAACGCGAAGTTGGACGCCACGCTCGATGCGCTCGGCTTAAATTTAGGTGTTAGTCTGTCAGAGTTTTAGTTTCGTCAGGTTATCACTTAGCCTTTTTAGTTGGTTGATTTAGTTAGAGGTCTAGCTCCGGTTCTGTTCTTACAAACTCCCGCATGACCAGCGGACGGTTGTAGACGAGATGCTGACGACGAATCGCCAGCTGAAGAAGGATGGGCTATTGACCATCAATTTATATAATTGCTAGCTTGTGCGACGATTGGTGCCCCTTGCCAGTCGTGCCCACTGGATGCATAAGTACATCGATACTGATGACGGGACCAAGGCCTGCACAACCGTGTGGAAGGACGACGACTATGCCTCCGCGTTGAAGAAGATCACCAACGCGGAGTACAACAATCCGAAGGCTGGGATCGCCCCATACACCGCGAAGGGCAAGGCACCAATGGTAAGTCTATTTTCCCTTGTTTATTTCGTAGTCGCAGAAATGCAGTCGCGGTTTACTAATCATGTGTTGTTATATCAGCTATTCCAATTTGTGGAGGGCTGGCTCCCTCCCGCCGCCGACGAGAGCTCGGACGAGGTCGAGGGGGACAAGAGAGAGTCCTCCTATGACGATGATGATGACGAGATGACAATGATGATGATGAGGCCATGGAGGTTGCCGCACCTGCGGTTCGGAAAACTCGCGGGCAACAGCAACGCGAACTTGAGGCCAGCAAGAGCCATGAGGGTCACGACGAGGGCGAAGGCGACGCCCATGAACAGAATTCGCGGCACGTGGCCACGCCGTCAAAGAATAAGTTGCCGAAGAAGAAGAAAGCACCCAAGGCGGTGTCGCCGCCTCGGTCAGCGATTAGCTCCGAGGCGACCAATGCGGCCGATGATGCAGGGGCCAAGGCATCGATGAACATGACAAATACAACGAGTATGGCTGTGGTGGAGGACGAGATGCCACTGGCGTCAATTCCCCCCATTCTCAGCAGTCACGGGCCTCGAGGTTGCTTCAGTCGCAGAGGCCTCTCCATCGAGGGAGGCGCCCACATCGAATGGAGGGGAACTTCCTGCTGTTGCGGCCTCGTCGACAAAGAAGGCCTCGGTGACATGGGATCCGGCCCAGTTCGAGACAGGCATCAGCCGTAAGCTAGGCCCAGAATTGGAGAAGCCGACGCATATCCGCACTAGCCTGTGCTGTATCCCAGTTGCCAAGTAGGTTTTTGCCGCACCGACTTGGCTCAATAGTTTGTAGACGTTTTTTGAGTCGTTGATCGTTTCTTTTATAGGACTAACATGAACAAGATTGGTCACCCTTCGGTGGCCAAGTTACCCACAGTCGTCTCAGGGGAGGAGGCTGATCCATCGAAGAAGAGGAAGGGCGACGATGCCGAGGCGCCCACTAAGGGCACGAAGAAGAATAAAGGTGACGACGTCGTCATATCTTGGACGAGCAAGCTAATGCGCCAAGTGAAGCTCCGACTTGAGTGGACATGGCCGCAAAGGCCATTGTGGACGCGGGGTCACAGCAGGTGGAGCCAGAACCCACGTCAAGTGCTACGGGAATGGCGATGGCGACCTTCCCTCGCTTCATGGTGAAGGCCTCCGGTGCGAGTGCCACGGTGCAGTCGCCACAAGTGCCCGAGGTATTGGGATCGGATGTCGAGCAGCGCCGCGGATGCATGCCCTTCGTGCTACCATCGGTGGACGTGGTCGAGCTGCACAATATGCTGGGTGCAGCTATTCAGGTATGTCCAGTCCCCGAGGATCTGCTCACTGAATTTTAGCGGGTAGATTCTTTACTGCTTTTTGTTATCCAATCACCGAGTGGCTAGTCGCTACATTTCAGCGGCTAGGCACTTAAGGAATTCTTCGCTATCCAGTCCCCGAGTGGCTAGTCGCTAAATTTCAGCGGCTAGTGTCGTGGTGGTGTCACAGAAGATGCCATGGGTAGGCTTAAGTTGGGGGCCGAATGGGTGTTTGTGGTCACCGGGGAGGGAGTGCACGGTCTTTCCATGCACGAAGAACAAGATGAACTCTCCACACATGAATTTTATTGATGCTAGTGGTTTACAAATGCTCCTAGAGTTGTATAAACAAGGGTTCTGTGCCCTAGTTCCTTGCTTCGCCCAACCTCCTCTAACCCTGGCTATCCCCCTCCTTATATAGGCGATGACTAGCTAGGTTGCACCCCTTTGGATCCTAAGGTTACTATTTGGATCTTGGTCCTTACTGTACGAGACGGGTCATGGGCTTGTGCTAAGCCCAGTGGCCCAGTCCTTAAAGCTGGACAGCTAACGGTCTTCACGTACGTCGCCTCCAGTTCCTTTGGCGTCATGCAGTAACTTTGTACTTTAGCCCTTGCTTTAGGCGTCACCTGACCCCTTTCGTGTCACCCGGCATCGCCCTTCTCTTTTGACCGCGTTTTACCATGGTCCCTCCCGAGCCTCACTCGGAAAGGTGCCACGGGTCCTATCTGACTTGGCCCTTCCTCGTGAGTCTCGGCTCATGGGTTCCTACAAGATCAACAAACTTGTCTTATATGGGCCGACATAGGCTCTATGTCGGCCGCATATGACCATCTTACCCGGCCGTCCTTACCCAGCCTGGTTCTTTCTTTACTCGGCGTAAGCCAAGTTGGGCAATGTTTTACCCCTTGTGACCCTACCGGGGGTTATCCCCCCGACATTAGTCCCCGAAGCTGGTGAGGTCTAGTAGTTCTAGCTGTTAGGCGTCTCCACTTTCCTTTAATGTGATTGGAACTTCTTCTATTATCTTTGTTTGCTTCTTAGGGCGCACTGTTTGGCGCAACCTGCACCTTGCCGAGTCTATCTGACGGTTTTTGGGTCTATTCTTTGACTTTTTGGCTTGTTTTTGCCTCGTGCCGAGTCATTTTGGCCATTTCCGAGTCATTTTCGGCATGCTTTAGTCACTGACAGCTGGTAATCATGGTGACTTGCCTCAAATTTTGTTCCAAGCTCTGACTGCACAATGACGGTTGCGCAGTAATTCCCTGTCACTGTGGTAGTCCCATCGGTATGTGCCCATTGTCCTTCACTGCGTGACGTGGCAGGGGATTTCCACGTGTATTGTTTACACGTGGCGCTCGCTGACTGGCTTACTCGGCCGAATACACGGACACACGCTGGCCGCATGGCGCAGGGGGATCCTACGATTGGGGTTTTTACTGCCCTTAAGTAGGGGTTGAGGGGATCATAACTTCCCTCGCCCGTTCAGTTTCCCCATAGCCTCTTGTTCTTCCTTGCGCCTCCAAAATCCAACTTCCTCCTCTACGATTGTTCTTCCCCTCAGTCCTTGCTTTGCGATTGCCTTTTTCCTATTTTCATTCCACTACGGGTCCTTGCTCTTCCAAGCCTCTTCCAACAGCAGAAGAGACTGACTCCAGGGAAATCATGGACGCACGCGACGCCACCGAGGGAGCCGAAGAACAGGAGGTTCTCGCCAGCGAGCTTGGCGGCTGGGAGGGCTCGGAGGTTTCCGCCGAGGAGCTTGAGTGGCTATGCTCCACCAGGCGCATCCCGCTCGAGGTGGACTGCCGTCTTCCGTCGGTGAGATTTCCCCCAAACCTGATGCCAATGAGAGGGTGGTTTTCCTCTCCCATTTAGAGCGAGGTTTCTCCTTGCCCATGAGTAGTTTCTTTGCTTCTTTTCTTTCCACCTTCCATATTCAGACCCATCATTTGCCTGCCAATGCGATTGGCTCCCTCTCTTGTTTCATTTCTTCTTCTGTGGGCCAAATATTTGGCCTACAGTTCTTCTGTGGGCCAAATATTTTAGTTTTATGATCCAAATTGTTCCCCAGCCTGGCGCTCCTCGAGATGAGAAGAGGCTGAACCGGTGCGGTGCCGCTAGCATCACGCCCAGGAGAGACTCCATCTTTCCTCGGGTTACTGGCCTAGACTCTTGCAAGAAATGGCATAGGACTTTCTTCTATGTCAAAAACAGCGGGGCCACTGATTACATCTGGCTCCCCCTTTCTCGGATGAGGTCCCTAGCAAAGAGTTCTGGCAGCTTGACCCGCGCAACCAAAACACTGCGGTGAATGAGGCCAACGTAATTCTAGAGAGGTTTGTTGGAGATATGCCCTAGAGGCAATAATAAATGTAGTTATTATTATATCTTTGTGTTTATGATAAATGTTTACATTCATGCTATAATAGTATTAACAAGGAAACATTAATACTTGTGTGATTTGTAAACTAAAATAGATTCCCTAGTAAATCCTCTTTATAATACTAGCTTGTTGGTTAATAAATGATTGTGGTTTCCCTATCATGAACATTGAGATGTTATTAACAACAAGATCATATCGTTAGGAGAATGATATGGTGGACATACCCCTATAGATAAACGTAGCATAAAGATCAAGTCATTTTAATAGTTCAATTTCTATATGCTTTCTGATACATAGTAACCTAATTCCTTCGACCATGAGATCATGCATATCACCTTCACCGGAAGGATGCTTTGATGACATCAAACACCACACCGTAACTGGGTGGCTATAAAGGTGGCATTGAGTGTTCGGAAAGTATTGTTTGAGACACATGGATCAAGAGTGGGATTTGTCCATCCATATGACGGATAGATATACTATGGGCCCTCTCGGTGGAATGTCATCCAATTAGCTTGCAAGCATGTGACTGGCTCACAAGGGATCACATATCACGGGAACAAGAAAAGAGTACTTATCAGTAACGAGGTTGAACTAGGTATGCAGAGATACCGACGATCATAACCTCGGATAAGTAAACTATCGTGAGACAAAGGGAAATTGGTATCGTATGTAAGTGGTTCATTCGATCGCAAAGTAATCATAGAAATATGTGGGAGCCATATGAATTTCCAGATTCCTCTATTGGTTATTGTTCGGAGAAGTGTCTCGATCATGTCCGCATAATTCACGAACCGTAGGGAGACACACTTAAGGATTCGACGTTGTTTGAGTAGTTATGGAATGATGAGTAAGATACCGAATGTTGTTCGGAGTCTTGGATGGGATCCGGGATATCACGAGGAGATCCGGAATGGTCCGGAGAATAAGATTCATATAAGGAAAGTCCTGTTTCGGAGTTGGAGAATGGTTCCGGTGTTTTCATCGGGAATGTTCTAAAAGGTTCCGGAATGTCCGGCACTCCGGAGGGGAAGGGTACATGAATGTGTTATATCAAGTTGATATGATTGCATCATGTACTAAGTGTCATCGCTGAACAAAATAAAGGGTTTAATCAAATCCTAGTTTGAAAAGTCAAACGCCAATTTGAAAAGTCAAACGGCTATTTTGGGAAGTGGAGAGGGAGGTGGAAACCGAGTTGGGGGAGGAGGTCCTCCCCTCCACTGCCCGCCCACCTTGAAGCCGAGTTGGGGAGGGACTCCCCTCCCCTTGGCCGCGCCTCCCACCTATAAAGGGAGGGGCAGGGCTGCCCCTCCTAGCACACAAGTTCCCTACCTCTAAACCCTAGCCCCAAGCCGCCGCCGCCCTCCATAGCCGCCGCCGGCCCTAGGGCACTCGCCGCCACCGCCTAGGTCAAAACCCTAGCCGCCAGCCAAGCCTCCTCCTTGGCGTGTATAAACCCTAGATCGTCGAGGGACTCTCTCATACTCCAACATACTCGCTCCGGCTTAAGGCGAAGCCCTGCGAGATCTCCCCTCTACTTCCGGTACAACGCCGTTGTGCTGCCGGAATCGCGAGGAGAGTGCTACAACCTCCGCTGCCTGCTGGAACAAGGGAGAGGAAGGTCTTCGTCGAGTATCGAACGTGTGACCGACTGCGGGAGCGCTGCCGGAACGCAGCGCCGGAAGGATCGTCTATGCGATCTTGAGATCGGGAAGAGTACGACTACATCACCCACGAGAATCCGCTCTCGTTAAACACTTTGGAATCTTCGAGGTGAGTTATTCCATCGACTCGTTGCTACAATCTAGTAGATAGATCTTGGCTTGTTTGTTTTTATGCGATAGAATTTTTTTGTTTTCCATGCTACCAAACCCTACAAGGTTGTTGTCGCCGGATGAGAACTTCCATCTTGCTGAAACGGATCTCATGTGCACTTTTATTGCATGCCGGGTCAGCCCCATCCAAGCTAGGAGCCACAAGATGTACTTCATGAGCGGCACACATGATCCCACTCGGCACTCTACGAAAGAGCTGACCCACGATTCTGTGGCCCGCCGAGTAAGCTCGATCTTCAAGCTGACCTTGGCAGAAGATTGGGCTTGGAGCTGCCCTCTATTCAGCAGGGTCAGGCCTGTCCCCTGGGTATGTTTCCGAGTCACCTTTTGCTGCCGAGTCAGCTTCAGCTTATTTGCTATTTTCTATCTAATTTTCGATGCTTATTTTGTTTGTCTTTTGCAGAATCTTGTTCACCAGGTTGATGACAGTACCGTCCCTCCTAGCTCCTATAACGAGGACCGCTGTGACTCCGGCGAAGTCGAGTTTGATCTGGAGTGCTTCATGCCCATTCCGCATGCAGCTGCCGCTTCAGTTACGGGTAAGAGCCACACTCAAAATCCCTTACGAGATTGGTCTGATGACGATGATGATGATGATTGTGAGATTTTGGAGGTACTTGCCTTTAGACCTTAGCCTTCTAACTTATTCGAGTAATCCTATCATTTACTTATGCAGCTGGCCAGGTACATGACACTCCCCCTCTTACTGTGGGCGGAGTTGGCAAAATCCATGTCGACAAGACAAATAAGCGACGCGGGGCCTCCTCCAGTGCTCAGCCGGCCAAGAAAAGCAAGGCTACTCCTGCTGCTGTCACGCTAGCGGAGACTCGCAAAGCAGCTGGGCGTCGAGTCACACATCGCCCACCATGCAACCCGACCATTTCCGGGTAAGCTTTCGCGATCTGCCTACTTTGCATTTTTCCTTCTCATGTTTTGCTACTGATTTCTCATGAGCATTTTGTTGTTTTCAGTGTCACGCCTTTGTCGGTCAACCGGGCTGCTTCTAGCATCGCCTCTCCGCTAAGGCATGCGCCTCCTCCAGCTGATTCCACGATGCAGAGCCCCGCAAGTCGATGCTCGCACTAGTGAGGCTCACGCTTCTCAGTGTCAGTCAGACCCGGTGGCACACCCGGCGGATGAGACTCAGCCCAACACCTCTGCAGCACCCCAGGAACAACTTCCTGATCTTGGTGCAAGCAACGCTAGTGCCGAGAAGATCTTCGCCAGCAGTTCCTCTAGCACCAGCCCACAAGTTGGTGTTCATGAACAACTTCCTGATCTTGGTACCAGCAATATTGCTGTGCCCACTCAGTCGGCTCCCATTTCACCTCCAACCAGATCTGCTCACTCTCCTCCTCTGTCATAGAACTAGACCCGACCTGCTGCCCCTGGCCGGGCTCACACTTCATCCGGCAAGCCCTCATCTACCAAGAAGACGACTTTGGTTTGTGCCCCAGGCGCTGCTCCTCTGATCCGTCCTACAACTCCAACAACGATGCTTGTTCCAGCGGGCAAGCCGAGCAGATCCGCAACTGCCGGGTCGAGCGACAGTTCTAAAGCTATTACCTGCACACGAGTGCCGCTGCGACCCGCGCCAATGTGGGAACTTCCCTGAAGAAGGGGCAAGTTCTCACTCGGATGCTCAGTGGGAATGGCCTCGGTGCTGCTAAGCCTTATGCTGTGTCATAGAACACAGCTGGCGAGCAAGAGGTCAGCTCCCGTGCTGGCAAGAAGGTGAAGCTGGGCCCCAAGGTCGTTTCCGACATGTCTCGGCAGGCCATTTCCTTAATGGTTCGCAAAGATGAAGTGAATGAGGTACATAGTCTTCTTACTCTTTTGTGTACTGAGTATTTTTGTTATACATATCCCCTAGTCCCCGAGGGTACGGCCGAGTGAGGCGGTAAGCTCTAAGAGTCAACCCTTATCCGGCTTTGAGCATGACTTCACAATTTACTCACTATATTTTTCCTTTGTGCAGCCTACTCATAATGAGCGCAACAAGGTGCATCAAGCTCTCCTCTTGGAGCATCGCAAGGTCGAACTTTCTCATCAGAAGCTGCAAGCCAAGACTCAACGCCAAGGTAATATTCTTACTCGCCATATCTTTATTTGGCCCATCTTTCCTTGTTTCATATCCTTAATCTTTTCTCGTTGTTTTCCCACAGCTTCTGCCCAGTCCACCATCGGCGCTCTCCACTCGGAGATCAGCAAGATGAAAAGTAAGTCCTTAGCCATCCTTTTGCTGCTTTGTGTTCATGCTCATTCTTTTGCCCTTGTTATCCTGACGGATCAAGATAGCTTTGTTGCCGCTGACGAGTAATTCATTCCGAATAATCAGAGAAGCACCAAGCCGAGCTCCAGAAGGAGCGAGATGAGGTGATCCGGCTAAAAAAGCAAATGGCCAACATGGAGCAGAAGCACCAGGCCGAGGTGAAGGGGCTGAAGGAGGAGCTTGCCGAGAAAGACGGCCAACATGCCGCCAGCGCTGAGAAGACTAGGGAGCTGCTCAAGGAGGCTGAGTCGGCGGTTGAGTCGGCTAACATGGGTCTCTACGCCCTCCCAGCCAAGGCCAAGACTTGGAAAATCAAGCTCGGCGCCATCAATTCTTTCCTTGGTAGTGAGTTCTTACCCTTTTTTGCATTGTGCTTTATGTTCTTGACTTCTGCCTCTTCTTTATTATTTTGCTAATGCCCTCTTTCATCTGCAGAGAACTTTCCCGAGGATGATATGTTTGCCATATGGGCCATGAAAAGAGTGTGAGCCGAGTCTGGCGCTCCAGCTGATGGCGAGGTGACTATTGATGAGCATCTCGAAGCGTTGTCAGAGCGCGTCAAGACACTCAAGTCATGTGGTGTAGACTTGCTAAAATCAGCGATTCATGTGTTCCAAATGCTCTGGCCGGATGAAGACGTGCCCACACTCATCGAGCCCCTGGCTGAAAGGCTGCTTCTTACCAAAGATAGGCTGGATCAATGGCGCGAGTCGGCCGATCGAGATGCAGCGGACAAAGCCCTTTCCTTCGTGCTTTCATGGCACGAGGACATCAACCTTGATGTTCTTGCACGCATAAGGGCGGAAGGCAAGTGGCTCCATGAACCTGAGCTGATCAAGAAACGCCAAGAGCGAGCCTACGCCATGATCGAGTATACTATGGTGCATGCTTGGTGCGACGGGCCCAGCTTCCTCGACCTCGGCGAACCACTTGCTGAAGTTCCTGATGAGGAAGGTGCCGACAGCGAGGCTACCAAGTCTGACAACCCAGAAGACTCGGCGACCGATGCCCCTGACTCGGCAGATGCTCCGAGTGATGCTCCTAACTCCAAGACCGCTCCTCCGAGCCCAGCTGCTTCTTAGGCTGAGTACGAAAACACTTGAACTTTGATGAGATCCCCGGTATGCCGGGTACATATGTAACATACATTGCACTTATTTCTATGTGTCTGCCTTTTGATAAGGCTTAAACTTCTTGTTATATTTTGAACGTGAATCATCCAAGGGCAAGTCCCTAAGTCTGATCTTGGTGTTTCACCTTTCCTTGACTTTGGCTCTTGTCTACCTTTTTTGGCGTTCGACATTAGAGTCTCCAAGTACTAAGGATTTAGTTAGCGGGTATGAAACTTAGATCACTTGACCCAGGATCATTCAACATACAATGCGATATAACCTGTAGTGGGTTAGGAAAAAACATAGGGTCGACTCGCGTTTCTCCTTTTACTTATCCGGCGTTCATGTTTACTCGTCCTGCATCCTTTCCTCTTGCTTGCCATGAAGCCGTGTTTTCGGACAATAGCATAGTCGAAGAGTTGATTGTTTCCGAGTAAAAATTACTTGTTCCGAGATAAGCTTTAGGTGTTACGCCAGCCACCATAAATTAATTTAAAGGATAAACATAAGGGGTAGTCCCCGAGTCAGTTTTTCGAGTCATACCATTTTATTATCATCACATAGCCGGCATAAGCGTCCGACATATGAGATTTCACATGATACATACACTGCTTCTCCTAAGTGTATAAGGGGCGAAGTAGTGCTAGATTCCATGCCCTCATCACCTGATCTGTCCACCTTGTTCTATTGTGCTTCATGAGCATCTATTAGATAATATAAATCATTGTGCAATGCTTTGCTTACAATGAATGGACCTTCCCATGGGGGTGATAGCTTATGCATTCCAGCTATGCGATGCACTAGTCTGAGCACCATATCCCCTTCTCGGAAAACGTGAGGTTGCACTTTTTGGCTGTGGTAGCGTCGGAGATTTTGCTGATATATACCGGATCTGGAGAATGCCAATTCCCTTGCTTCTTCGAGTAAGTCGACTCCATCTTCTCAGGCCTCTTTTACCTCGTCTTCCAAGTATTGCCTTACTCTTAGCAAGTCATATTCTATGTCGGCAAGCAAAACTGCTTTTGCCCCATACACAGGGATGAATCGCGTATAGCCTGTTGATCGATTCGGAGTTTCCCTCAAGCTCCATAGCACCGAGGGTAATTCCTTGATCCAACAACCAGGTGATCTCTGGAGTGGCTCCATTAAGCGGGGTTTTATCCCGGATAACACTAAGCCATTAGCTCGTTCAACTTGTCCATTTGATTCTAGATGGGCGACTGATGCTACGTCAATTCTTATTCGGTTTTTCCCGCAAAATCGAGCGAAAGCTCCTTCGGCAAAGTTTGTGCCATTATCTGTGATTATGCTGTGTGGGTAACCGTCTTTCAGGATTATGTCCCTTAGGAATGTGACAGCTATTTTTCGGTCCAATTTTTTGATGGGCTTCACTTCTATCCATTTGGTAAATTTGTCAACCATTACTATTATGTGGTTCATTCCTCCCCTTGCTAGCTTGAATGGTCCTACCATATCCAGGCACCATACCGCGAATGGCCAAGTGATTGGTACAGTCTTCAATTCAGATGCTGGTTAGTGTGACCTGGATGCATAGCGCTGGCAACCATTCCATTTTTCGACTAGCTCTTGTGCTTCTGCCAGTGCACTTGGCCAATAAAATCCATGTCGGAATGCCTTGGCCACCAATGCCCTCGATGATGCATGGTTCCCACATTCTTCTTGGTGAATATCCAACAAGATTTCTAGGCCTTTCTCTAAACTTATGCAACGCCGCAGTACACTCGTCACACTTCTTTTGTACAACTCCTTGTTGATTATGGTGTAGGCTTTTGCTCTTCTTTCTGTTTGCCTTGCCAATATCTCATCATCTAGTAAAGTTCCATATTTTAAGTAGTTGAATATTGGATGCGCCCATGTTGGTATCAGCGGTGCCGGATCTGTTTCCCCATCAATTTCCATTGGCTCAGCCGACATATGTTCTACCGACATGACCTGAGGAGTCCCCGAGTGTGATTCGGCAACCCCTGAGGTGAGCGGATAAGTCCTCAAGTGTCTCAAACCTGCCCCTGAGTCAATATCCATTGGCACAACATCTAACTTTTGGCTCGCTGGGATGAATATTGACTTGGATTCTTGTGACGACTTGATCGATGGTTTCCTAAGATGCTCCAACGCTATTCCTGGAGGTACTGCTTTCCGAGATGAGCCTAGCTTGGATAGTACATCCGCTGCCTCATTCTCTGCTCTTGGTATGTGATGGAATTCACACCTGTCAAGGTAACCCGAAATTTGTTGCACATGGAAGCGATATAGTGCCATGTTTGCATCCAATGCGTCCCAATGCCCAGATACTTGCTGGATCACCAAATCCGAATCACCAAAACACATGATCCTTTTGATGCCAATCTCCTTGGCCACTTTGATGCCGTGGACTAGTGCTTCATACTCGGCAACGTTATTAAAAGTAGCAAAATGGATCTGTAACACATACTTGAGCTGATCCCTCTTTGGCGATGTGAGCACTATCCCGACGCCTAGACCAATTTTCGTCTTGGACCTGTCAAAATGCATCTTCCAGTAATTCTGGTCTAGTAGTGGTGGTTCGTATTGCATCTCCATCCAATCTACGAAGAAATCAGCTCCGGCTTGAGACTTGATTGCATATCACCTATCATATTGTGGAGTGTATGGTGCTATCTCTATGGCCCATTTTGCGACTCGGCCACTGGCATCTTTGCTGCCCAATAGATCCGAGATAGGCGCCTCACATATTACTCATATTGGGTGTTCTTGAAAATAATGCTTCAGCTGCTTTGCTGCCATATATACCCCGTATGTCATTTTTTTGGTAATGGGGGTAATTTTGATTTGATATAGAGAGCACTTCGCTCAAGTAATAAACTGGCCTTTGGACGGATTTGCCCTCTTCTCACGTTTAACCACTATTACTGCACTTACAACTCTGTTGGTTGCGGAAACATAGAGCAACATTGGCTCTTTGGATAGTGGTGATGCTAATATTGGTGCTGTTGCCAACATCTTTTTGAGTTCATGGAAAGCGCTATCAGCTTGTTGTGTCCATGTGAATTTATCTGATTTTTTCATCAGTTGATATAGTGGTAGGGATT
This sequence comes from Avena sativa, assembly GCA_916181665.1. Taxonomy (NCBI): domain Eukaryota; kingdom Viridiplantae; phylum Streptophyta; class Magnoliopsida; order Poales; family Poaceae; genus Avena; species Avena sativa. The sequence goes on along the minus strand of OV702295.1, from coordinate 309,811,974 downwards.
TTTCACCTAGCTGACTAATAAACCTACTCAATGAGGCCAGGCATCCTATGAACTTCTGGACATCGTTGAGGGTTTTTGGCAATTCCATTATTTCGATGGCCCTGATCTTTGTCGGGTTAGCCTCAATTCCTCGGCTGGATACAAGAAATCCGAGTAACTTCCCAGCCGGGACACCAAATGTGCATTTTTTCGGGTTAAGTTTCATCTGAAATCTTCTTAAGTTTGCGAATGTTTGACGCAAGTCCTCAATTAGAGTATGACTTTGCTTGGTTTTTATTACCACGTCATCGACGTATACTTGAACATTTTTGTCCAATTGATCTTGCAAGCATTTTTGCATGCATCTTTGATATGTTTCACCTGCATTTCTTAATCCAAATGGCATGGTACGATAGCAATAAGCCCCGTACGGGGTGATAAAAGATGTCTATTTGATCATTCGGATTTAGTGGTATCTAGTGGAAACCAGAATATGCGTTCACAAATGACAACAACTCACACCCGGTAGTAGAATCTATGACTTGATCGATCCGTGGAAGCGGAATGGATCTTTTGGACACGCCTTATTGAGGTTCGTGTAATCAATACACATGCGCCACACCACTTCCTAGTTCGGGTCATCCTTGTTCTTCTCGACCCAGACTGGATTTGGCAACCAATCTGGGTGTAGTACTTCCATGATGAATCTAGCAGCTAAGAGCCTGGCAATCTCGGCAGCTATCACTTTCCCCCTATCTGTGGTGAAGCGGCGGAGGGGTTGCTTCACCGGCTTGGCATCTGGCCTTACATGAAGAGAGTGCTCAGCCAGCTCCCTCGGAACTCCATGCAAATCCTTTGTGGACCATGCAAAGATATCCTGATTCTCACGGAGGAAGCTGGTGAGCTCGCTTTCCAATTTGTCAGTTAGCCCAGCCCCAATGGTAACTATGCGCTGTGGGAAATTCTCATCCACTTGTACCTTCTTGGTCTCTTTGATAGCTTGGAATGATACATTGCCATGCAGATTAGTCAGTGCCAGCATGGAGATTTGTGCTGCTTTGGCCAATGCTGCCACTCCCAACATTTGATGCTTTTCTTGTGCTATGACCAGTGATTCGGCCAGTGAAGATCCGGATGAGGCACAAGCAATAGATCTTTTGTAATCTCCTTCGACTGTGATAACTCCACATGGACCTGGCAGTTTCATCTTCAAGTAAGCAATGTGAGGAGTAGCCATAAACTTTGCCATAGCCGGCCTGCCGAGTAAGGCGTGGTATGAGCTGACCAGGTCGACCACCTCGAACTCTATGGATTCAGTGCGACAATTCTCTCTGTTGCCGAATAAGACATCAACCCAGATCTTGCCAATTGGCTCACAGGACAATCCCGACACAATGCCATGGAAAGTTGTCTTAGTCGGCTCCAGCATGTTCATGGTAATGCCTAACTTGAGCATGGTATCCTTGTACATGATGTTGATGCTACTGCCATCATCGATCAGTACCTTGGAAAATTTCATGTTGATATCAGGGCACATGAAAGTTGGATCCAAGACTAGAGCATAACCACCTAGGGTTGGCATGATCTTGGGGTGATCCTTCATGCTCAAAGTTATTTCCTGCTTAGACTAATGCATGTACTTTGGGATTACCGGCATTGTGGCATTCACCTCCATCATCTGTCTCTGCTGACTCTTTTTGTCATTCGGTTCTGTGACAAAGACGACGTAGCTCTGGTGATGTTCTTTGTACTCATTTCTGGTTCCATGGATAACATGAGCGTCGTCACCTCTTTGATTGTGCACAACTTCTCTTCTTTATTGATTATGATACCTTGGCTGCATGTTCTCGTATCTATTATCAGCTCCAACAGCTTGAGAATTTCATCCTGTGAGTGGTGGAGGGGTAGGTGGTGGTAGTTGTTTACTCGGCGAATCCACTATATCTCCCTTCTGAAACCAAGTACATTGCCTTGTTGTGTGATTTGCTGGCTTACTCAGACTAGGCTTGTGAAATTACACGGCTGATCCAGCATCATCTCATAGGTATATTTCTGCCTGTCTTGATATGGCTTTCTTTGTTCGTATGGCTTTTTTCCATCATTTTTTGGTATCCACTGCTGCTACCCACTTGTCCATTGACGTTGGCTACTTCCAGCATCTGGATGATCCTGACTCACGGCCACAACCTGAGTCGAACCATATGTGTAGTCCAGCCTTTCATCTCTTTGTTTTCTACTATACTCGGCTCTCTCCTGGCGCCTTTGCGATCTAGTAACGTCATAGATCCAAGTCTCACTTAACCCATCTGCCGACATGAGTAGAGGCTGAGTCGGATATCCTAACGCATACGAATCAGCAATCCTTATTGTTTCCGCCAAGCTTGCCGGTGTATCTCTCTGTAACCTTTGCCATAGCACACTTCCATGTCTGCATCCATATGCAAACCAAGCGATAGCCTGTGACTCGATTACCCCTTCGCAAGAGTTGCGCATTGTGCACCATCTTGTGAGAAATTCTCTATCTGTCTCATTCGGCCTTTGCTTGCACATAGCCAGCTGTTGTGGGTGATTCGGCCTCTTGTAGGTGCTGGTGAAATTTCTCACAAAAGCATCCTAAAAATTGATCCAGATGTTGATGCTTCCTGGTGGCAAGTTATTCAACCACACCCGTGCTGGTCCTTCCAGCATCTGTGGTACATATCGCACTGTCCATCTCAAATTTACCTGCACGATTTTCACAGCAATTCCATAATCTATGAGCCAGTCTTCTGGCTTTGTGCTTCCATCGTAAGTCTTTGTTCCTCTGGCCAGCTGAAAATTTGGTATAGGTGGCTCTTTCATGATCCTCGGGCCAAAGCACGGTGGACCCTGTGGACCTTGCGACTCGATTAGTTCTGCCATCTTTATTTGATCAAGCTTTAGCCTTGCATCATCCTACTGAAGCTTTATGCCTCCGAGTATTGCTCCCATTGCTTGGTATGTGTGATCCGGCAATTCATACTCGTCATTCACCATCGCCGAGTAACCATCATTGTATCTGTTTGCGTTCGGGTCAGCAAGTTGCTGTACTGCTTTTCCTGCGCTTTGCTGTCTTCTTTCGGGTTGAGCTGGAGCATTATTCGGTGCTGGATTTCCTCCTCCTTCCGAGTGAGCTCCACGCCTAGGCCGAGGCGCAAAATTTTGCCCTCCATTGTCATTCCTTTGTCCTGCTTGTCTCTCTCGGCCTGCATTTTCCTAGTTCTCATCTCCCTGAACATTGTTCCTTCTTGTTCCCTGTGCATGCGCTGGGTTTCCCTGAGCCATTGCTGGGTCGTAGGAGATCATTTGATTGTTCCTCCCTGAATCCACACTCTTTTCTTTTCGCTGTCTCGGCGCCACTCCGGGTGAGGAAGATGTATGACCTGCTGATCTTGCCGAGACAGGAGTTGCCGAGTGAACCTGCTGCGATCTCCCTACTATACCCGGATTCTCCCTATAGTATGCCTCATTCAGCATCCCTACAGATCTTACTAGTTCATTGACTCACTCTTGTTGCCTTTTCTTTGCTTCACCCATGAAATGGGGGAGCTCTGTCATTGCTGCCTCTGCAGATCTTAGGTTAGCTGCTGTTGTATTGTATGTCGGCTGCATGGCTATTTCGTTTCTATTCTCTAGCGTCAACTTTGACGTTTCATCCTCCAGCTCCTCGTTGAGGTTTCTTCCCCTCAATCTTGTTGCATCAAGCCGGGTCTTTGCGCCCTTGACTCGGTTTGCCAAGTTGAGCTCTCGGATTGTGATATCCACATCTTGCTGTAATTGCGCTAACTCCTTTGCTTTCTTCAGGACCTTTATCCTGGCCTCCTCCAACTCGGCCTGCACACGTGCTAGATCAGCTGTTTGCGCTACTGGCTTTGCCAACTTGTCTATTGTGTCTTGGAGCTCTTTAGCTCTCTTACTTCTGGCTATATTCTCTGGCTTTTCTAGCGGTGTTTCTGCTGTTCTTGCAGCTCTTGGCGTATCCTCTTGATTTCCTCTCTCAGTATCCTCATTCACTACAGGAGCTACTGGAGGTGCTGCTGGGTTAGGAGATGTCATCATTACCTCAACAGAGAAGAGCTGATGAAGCTTTCATGCGGCAGGAATCGCAGGTGGATCCGGCGCTAGGATGACGCGTTCCGGATACGCGCGCTCCACTCGCACCGCGACGTAGACCTAGTTCTCGCCGAACTTGAGGAAGCGACCGCCCCTAGGGAATGGCTTGGTCCCGAAGCAGCCTGGATTGTCGCTGACGAAGTTGAGAGCCCTAGACCTCAGGATGAGGCCAGATTAGACGCGCTCGCCGGTCTTGGTGATGATGTTTCCCGTCTGGATGAAGACTCCATCAATCACCTGCTTCCGGCCCACGGTGGGCACCAACTGTCGTGGTGGTGTTACGGCAGATGCCATCGGTAGGCTTAAGTTGGGGGACGAATGGGTTCTTGTGTTCACTGGGGAGGGAGTGCATGGTCTTGCCATGCACAAAGGACAAGATCAACTCTCCACACTTAGGAATTTTATTGATGCTAGTGGTTTACAAATGCTCCTAGAGCTGTATAAACAACGGTTATGTGCCCTAGTTCCCTGCTTCGTCCAACCTCCTCTAACCCTAGCTATCCCCCTCCTTATATAGGCGATGCCTAGCTAGGTTGCACCCCTTTGGGTCCTAGGCTTACTGTTTGGATCTTGGACCTTACTATACGGGCCGGGTCATGGGCTTGTGCTAAGCCCAGTGGCCCAGTCCTTAAAGCTGGACAGCTAATGGTCTTCACGTACATCGCCTCCAGTTCCTTTGGCGTCATGCAATAACTTTGTACGTCAGCCCTTGCTTTAGGCGTCACCCGGCCCCTTTCGTGTCACCCGGCGTCGCCCTTCTCTTTTGACCACGCTTTACCATGGTCCCTCCTGAGACTCACTCGAAAAGGTGCCACGTGTCCTATCTGACTTGGCCCTTCCTCGTGAGACTCAGCTCGTGGTTCCTTCAAGATCAACAAACTTGTATTATATGGGCCGACATAGGGTCTATGTCGGTCGCATATGACCATCTTACCTGGCCGTCCTTACCCGTCCTGGTTCTTTCTTTACTCGGCGTAAGAAAAGTTGGGCAATGTTTTACCCCTTGTGACCCTACCGGGGGTTATCCCCCCGATAGCTAGGCATTAGGAATTTTTTGTTGTCGTCTAACATTTTTTTCATCAATGTAGGGCCTCCAGCATGAATCGGCGGAGCGACTGGCCTCTAGAGAGCGTCTGGAGCACGACCTCTGATCCGTGCAGCAGGTGAACCAGCGGCTTCAGACGACCGCGGGTAGGTGTTTGAGTTACCTTCTCCATTAATTTTTTGTGCTTGATTGTGGTCTCACCCCTATTTTGCTGTAGAGGGGCACTCTGCCACGGTTGCCAAGGCCTGCGAGGGTTTTGTCCCGATCATCGAGTTGACGGCCACCTAGTCGTTGTTGACCTCCGCAGAGAAGTCGGTTGCCGAACTGGAGAGGGAGCTCAAAGATGATAAGGCAGAAGCGAGCTCAGAAGTGGAGAGGGCCAAGGCTGCTGTCGCTGCCATGGCTGATGAGCGGAAGGTTTCGGATGATCTTGTCGCAGGGCTGCAGGACGACTTGTCTGGTCTTCAAGATTTCATCACGGGCCGCTGCCGTCCACTCATTGGTGAGTTTCTTAGACTTGTAGTTGTTGAATCAGCGAGTCCCCAAGCATGCGGGTCGCTTATACTGTCGAGTCCCCGAGTGGGCGAGCCTGGAGGTGTGCGTCCTTCTGACGCTAACTTGTTGTTTATTGCAGGAAAGATACTCAATGATGAGCCCGAGGCGTGGTCATATGACACTAGGCAGTGCGTCACCATGCTGGTGGATTCTGCCACCCTTTCGGCGACCTATATTCGCCATACCTCCAGGCGATCTCACCCACGGAAGTGATTCCCAGCGAGCTCACGGAGGTGTGGCGCTACCTGGAGAGGGCACCGGCAGTGGTCGAGTACATGTCGCGGTCAGCTTTCCGCCACTAGGCCGCGAGTGCGCTGAGCCTTGGTCTTGCGCACTTCCCGGACGACTTCGATCTCGATGATGTTACCAGCGGGTACCCATCGGCGACCGGCTCGATTGAAATTGCCGAAGTGCTGAAGTTGACCGAGTGGGCGACTGTGTACTCCGAGCGGGTGTTGGCAATGGGCGACCTTCTGCTGTACCAGGAGACGATCGTTGCTCTGAACAACCCCGAGCCGACGCACCGCAACTTCAAGACGGAGCAGCCATTCCGTTCGGTGATGTCGGGCAGCTTAACGACGCACCCTTCAAATCCGTGGGTGCCCTTCATCCGTGTTCGCGGTAGCAGCGGCGTGTTGTCTTCGAAGCCTGCGGAGTAGACAGTTTGCCCATGGCGTTTGTGTTAGAAAAATAAGTGTATGTCTGCCCTTGTAAGAGAACAATATTTTGTTGCCGTAAGGAATGGAAGTATGCTTGAGTCATTTTGGATTTGAGTTTGGATTGTTTTGTTGTGCGAGTCCCCGAGCGTGTCGACCCTTTAATTGGGTTTACCTCGTTTTTTTATATGTATGTTTGTTTGTATATTGTTAGTTAGTTGAGGTCGACTCGCCTTGGCTTGGGAAGCCAGTCGCTTGGCGACCTCAAGGGATGCTCTATACTTAGCCATTTTCCTGGACGCGAACGGGGTTGGTTGGACGAGTCCCCGAGCATGGTACTTAGTCTTTCTATTCACATGCCCAAGGTAGGTGAGGACGGAGCGCGTTGTACTTGGCGCGTCACTCCACCTGACTCGAGGAGTCAGTCGCGTGGTGAGTCTAGGGCGCGCTCTCATACTTGGTGTTTTCCCGAGCCGCATGGGTTTGGACTAGCGTGAGTCCCCGAGCGTGGTACATTGCATGGGATGTAGACCTATCTAAGTTGTCTAGAAACACCTTCGTCAACTTGTGGTTACATGTGTCATCAATTGGATAACATGATCTTTCCCAATTTATAGATCTCAGTATATAACACTGCTATGCCAATACATGATGAGACACTTTGCGGCAAATGTGGGCCCATACCAACATTGCATGTGCTATAGACCTATCTAGGTTGGCTAGAAACACCACCATCAACTTGTGGTTGTGTGGCTCAGCACTTGGCCACCTAGTTGATACATCTAGGTATGAGAGTGTTATTCCAATCCATGACACACACTTGTGGCATATGTGGGCACATGCCAACATTGCATGGGATGTAGACCTATCTAAGGTGTCTATAAACACCTTAATCAACTTGTGGTTGCATGAGTCTACCTAGTTGATAGATCTAAGTATAAGACAGCTATGCAAGACATGATGAGACACTTTGCGGAAAATATGGACCCATGCCAACATTGCATGGGCTATAGACCTCTCTCGGTTGGCTAGAAATAGGGGTGGACTCAAAGCTCGAGGCTCGAGACTCGGCTCGGGCTCGACAAGTCTCGGGCGTGGATCGGCTCGGAGGTCGGACAAGCCAAGCCTAATCCTTGATACTCAGGCTCGAGGCTCAACAAGCCAGCTCGATGAAGCTCGCAAGCCCGCTCGAAGGCTCGATGCAAATCTAACAATTTACAATTATAATCGTGAATTGGGAATATATAGGTACATTATAACATACTCTAACAAGTCTCACAAGGTATTAATAACCATAACACTGGCATACATCAGGTTGTTGTTGCTCGTCACTTTGTTAACTGCCATGACAAACCCTAGATTTTGGAATGTATGCATCGAAGTAGAATATATACATCAATATTTCTAACTGATGCAATATTGTCATGTGTGATCTTTCTTTAGCTACTATTCATCTTGAATTTTGGTATGAACTTTTGCAAATTCCAACTACAAATGTAAAAATCGGATCATACATAGAACATTTTTTTAGAAGTCAGGGACAATGATGCTAGTGACACTTATTTCTTGCATAGGGGAATCACGAATTCATGTCATTTATCATCGGGTTAGACCTGCACCTTGCTTACCTATAATACAATTATTTCCAATCAAAGTGTCACGTCATACTTTTGTATTGTATCATCTCCTCTACTTTTTGGCATACACTAGTGGGAACAGCCCCATTGGTCCCAATTGGTAAGGGGCTTCAGTCCCGGTTACCCAACCGGGACGGGGAAATCGGGACTAAAGCCCCAACCTTTAGTCCCGGTTGCCCCACCAACCGGGACAAAAGGGGGTACACGTGGCCGCGGCAGAGGGCGAGGGGGGTGGAGCAATCGTCCCGGTTCGTAACACAAACCGGGACAAATAACCCTCTGCCGCGGCAGAGATTTGACACATTTCTCTGCCGCGGTAGAGAATTCATTTTGGCAACTTTTGTTGCCGCGGCAGCATTTTGGCCACTTTTTGTGCCGTGGCAGAGAATTCATTTATGTTGTTTTATTGTTTATTTAGTGTTTTGCACTCATCAATGAAGGAACCATTATATTACACAAGATCATCATGACAATATAGATCCAAGTGTCAAACATATTACATTCGATACACGGATCGAGTTCATGCACTACATACAAAATAAGTTCTTTGTACACCCGAATAGTGTTCCCCGTTTGGGTTTAGGACTTCTGCATCCAAGAATCCCGCCAATTCCTCCTGAATTGCTCATACGCGATCCTTTGGCAGAAGACCGTCCCGTAGATGTTCGGTCTACTTTAAAATGGAGTCAGCCTATATGAATGAAACTAAACACAATTTGATGGTAATTAAAAACTATAGAGTATTGTTTGCGTACGTGGAGTTGCTCTAAATTTCTGCCCTTCTCACAGCACGTCTGCGGGATGAACTCGCAAACATAGTATCCACATAAATTGTTCCCTGGTCCCTGCGTCAGGCACTTTACGAGAACATAGTTCAATCAAAATAATAATTAAGCATGATAGTAACGGTATCAAAACTAGTATCAAAGAGATGCGCGGATATAGCTAGTTGTTCTTACATCTAGTGCTTGAAATGTAAGCTCCTCTTTCCAAACACCCCTAGCCTTGTTGGTGAACCGTTTCCAAGCGTTGCCCGACGAAGAAAACGAATAAAAGAAGTTATTAATTACTTGATATCACAAAATTCACGAACGTTGCTGATACAGTGTCGTAATGATTAGAATTACCACTGGAGAAGCATCTGCATGTCCTTCCACTGCTCAAGGGGTTTATGTTTCGAGTCCATGACTAGTACACGCCCTTTGTCAAGTTGAATGATTAAACAGAATATAGTGGAAGCTGCACATGCATAACTAATCAATTATATACTTAACATCGAGTAAGCGAAATAGAAAGTGTATACAAGACAATAACACTTACTCGAAGTTGTAAGTAAATATTATTTCCCTTTTGGTTTCTTGAAACCTTAACGCGTGTACGATATTATCCTCCGTATCCTAGGGGCTTGTTTTGAGATTAGCTTGATGAACCCAATATGGGTCAATGAAGCCAATGTCATAGATTTGTCCTCTGCTGCGTTCGAGAATCTTCATTCTGCATATTATAGTATGATTATATACATGCAATTATAGAATTAGTACTTACAGACAATAGGCACTGATGATCGATTTGTCCAAGGCGTCTTGATTGAATAATTGAAATAGTTCATCAAATTCAATGGATATCATGTCATCTATTTATTTCCCATAATGCTTTTTTGTAACCCTCAGCACTACCCAGTTAGCCCCGGCCTTTGTGGCATGCATGTACCAGTTATGCAATCTTCGCATTTTTGTTGGAAGATTATTTACCTCCTCAGGTTTGATGAGAGGTTTGCCGTACTGGTATTTGTATGCTACTTCACTAACGGGCAAGTACTCTAACTGGGATAAGTATTGGGCAATACTCATACCTTGAGCAGCGGCAGCTTCTTTGTATTGTGCAACTACCTCTGGATTATACTGCTCTTCGGCCCCCTATTTTCTCGACCCCACATTGGTATGGGAAATCACCTTGAGAGGGTGCAAGACTGTTTTGCTTATTCTCCGAGCTGGGCAACAGATTTCTCGCTTGCATCAGTACTGCTCTTCGAGGCTTGTTGTGCCGCATGTGACTTGAGAATAAAACGCTCATAGTCTGATGACAGCTTTGGCTCGGGTTGATGAAGAGTCTTTAGCATTTTGAACACTCTGGCTTTTTCTTGTTTGGTGCTGGGGAACTCTGGCTCTTTCGGCCGCCTCAGCTTAGCGAAAAATGCTGTCGTTTCCGCATCAACGATAGTCGTAGTCTCCTCTTCAGTATAGTCATAAGCTCTCTTGGGAGGAACCTTTGGTACTTTTGGAAGAGGCTCTTGTTTACGTTTCGGCGATTTCTTAGCACGACGTAGAGTAGTAGTACGCTTACGATTTTTATCCTGAGGCGCCGGCGATGGCTGCCGCGGCGATGGCTGCGTTGGAGATTAGTGAGGCGACGGAGCCGGGTGAGGCGACGAAGACGGCTCCCGCGGCAGCGACAACCTCGCTGGAGATGGGTGAGGCGGCGGCGAAGATGGCCTTGGCGTGTGATTTCGAAGCACGATACATTCCTTTGGCCATAGAATGGTGACGTTTGTTGCGTCTCCCAGTTCAGTCACATCCCCTTCACCTGCAGGGTAGTCAAGCTTCAAAACTTCAAAGGTGGGCATGATTACATCCACCCCGACAACAGCGTAGCCCTGTGGAACCGGACGACAGTGGTAAGTTGGTGTGGGTCCAATTGGTAAGACATAGCCGACCGCCACCTTCATTGATATGTTCACAACTTTGACATGTAGCTCGCAGTGTGTCATCTGTGTGATATCATCCACTGGGTAGCCAACAGGAGCCATCGTCGGTGCACCATCGTGATCGTCATTGTCATCACCCGGTACCTCGGTGGAAGCCACACTTCTTTTTCGATTATTCGATAGGCCAGTAGCATCGAATGCAGTGTGCTGCTGAGATGGGCTGGTAGTACTTTGCTCTTTAAGTGCATTAATTTCATCATGTTGTTGCTTTATTCATTCTTCAATTATACACATTCGCTCTTTCTGAATATCTGCTTCAACTTCCGCCTTGTCCTTTCTCCTCTGACGGCTTCTATCAGGATATTTCTTCCTCTCTTCGGGAAACCCGGTCCTCCATGGTTTGGAGCCTATTGTGCCTCGTGTTCGTCCATCATGTTCCTTATTTCCAAGGGCGAGTGTGAGCTTATCATTCTCTCTATCGGGAATGAAGTCCCCATCTTTAACAGCCTTTACTGCTTTTCTCATCTTCTCGATTGGCAAGGGGTCTTCTTTATGTCGTATGTTATATATACACTTCCCTTCCGAGTCCAACTTGCCCCCATGCCCGTAAAACCAATTCCTTGCACGTTCGATCCAATCGTCTGTCTCTGGGATGATCTTTTTAGCACGCAGTTCCTGCTCAAGTTTCTCCCACTTAGGAATGCCAGCCCTGTAGCCACCTTGCCCCATAGTATGGTGATACTTCTTGTTAGGAGCATTCAGCTTATTCGTTGCAGACATTTTCTTAGCTTTTGCTGATGTCTTGTAATTCACAAACTCAGCCCAGAATGGTTTTATCTTCTCAAACTGAATCTTCTTGAAATTCGGAGTCTTCTCTTTCACGACATAGTCAAGGTGTAATCTTTTATTCCAGTAGGTGAAACACTGGCCCATCTTCTTCAAAGCCACTCCCTGACCTTAGCCTCCATGGATCTCCCATGTTCTAAGGCGTCCTCAACTGGATCCTCCGCATTTGGATCCAGCTCTATCTTCGGTAGTTTGAAATTAAGCATGAGCCTATTCCACAGTAAATCATTGGCCTTGTTAGGGACAAATAAACATGTTCCCTCTTCTTCCACATCAGCAGGCCTATTCCAATTTCGAATGGTGATCGGGATTAAGTCCCTAACGATTACTCTGCATTGTGCCACAAATTTGTTTGCGACAACTTCGGGAGCCGTCGGTTTGCCGTCTTCACCGACATCTTCAATCCTGAACCTCTCATTGTCTCCCAACTTTTTGGTCGGGCCTCAGCTGCTCTTTTCAGTAGATTTCTTCGATACGGAGGGCTAAAAGAAGAAAGATCGTCGTTACTATTTCTATATAGATAGCAGATGATTAATTAATGAATTAATTATATTACATGCACCTCGCCGGAGCGGTCGTCTTCTCGATCACACAAGGCATCGCCTTCTCCCTCGTGGAAGGCATCACCTTCAACCTCAAACAAGTTGTCTCTTTCGGCAAAAAGAGGATCAGCCTCACCGGAGTTGTTCAGAAACGTCGATACATCTAAATTTTCTTCCCCGCGGATCACACCTTGGATCAACTCTTCCTTTTATTCGTCTTTGTCGTGTGGGTCCATATTTCCTGCATAGGTGGAAAAACGGATAAGTCAAAGCGGCTAAGGGAGAAGGTTAGGTACAGTGTTGAGAGATATAAACCCTAATTCAGAGAAACCCTAATATATACATACACAATATTAAAAATGAATTTACAATATCAGAAACCCTAATTCAGAGAAACCCTCGGGCTCGGATCCTATCGCGAAGAACCAATACCAGAAAGAAAGGCGGCAATCAATACATGGCATAATACAATGTGCAATCAATGTGTATGACATGTCATATTTAGAGATCCTACACTAACCCTAGGTGCAACATCGATTTAAAAGGGTTCGGGATGCCCTAGCAAGTACACACCGGCGAACCCACTTGTACATAAGGGGTGTCGATGTTTCTTTAACTAAACTAGGGTTTAAAGTTGCTTGACAATGTATTATGATTCCTTAGACACATAGCTCTCATTTTTATGAACATTTTGATATATTATTTGTATTTTTCTGACTTATAAATCATTAGTTATTGAATTTACAAGTTTATATCAATTTCTGAAAATATTAAACCATTTTAAAACAGTTACCGTGTCACTTTACATCAGCACAAGGGGGTAGTTTTTCATCGGGTCTGGGGCTACCCATAGTGACTGACTAGTGGGGCCGAAGACTAATAATACCTAACTAATTAATAAACCTAATAATACCTAAGTAATAATAAACCTAATAATCCAAACTAATAAACCTAATATGCTAGGAGCTGTGGAGGTAATATAAGCTCAAAGGGAGTAATGCAACAGATAGGACACTCTATCTATCGATAAAAGACCACAGTAGAATTGTATGCATCATGGCAAGAATTCAAATGCTTTCGAAATCATAGGATTATATCATGGTTGGGCTATGCTTGCCTTTGCCTGTTGATAGCCGAAAGCAGAGCTTCAGGATCCTTGTACTTGACTTGATTACAGTTGGTCAAGTAATTGTCTTCGAGCTTCGACGGTGTTGATCTCTGGCTTCGATCTTGATCTCGATATCTTATTCTACCGGGAAGAACCAAACACCGGAAAGAAAGGGAAACAATCAACACATGGCATTGATGCAATGCTCAAGAAAGTATGATGATATGACAAGTTGAATTGCATTGAAATGTAACCCTGAAGCATGCTCTACAATTAATCAGGGTTCCGAGGGGTGAAAACCCTAACTCAGAGAAACTCCGGAACACATAAGAGGGGTGGATTTGTTCTTCTAATTAAACTTGTCATTTAAGTTGTTGAACAATGCATGATTATACCTTAGATAGCTAGGTTTCATTTTTATGAACATTTTGATATATTATTCATATTTTTCTGACTTATAGATTAAAAGTTATTGAATTTATAAGATTATAATTATTTTCTGAAATTATTAAAAGCTGGTTAAACTTTTTACACCGCAGGCATACCTAGCCACATTGACTAACAGAGGGGCCCCATGGCCACCTCAGCAGACTCGCAAGCAAGAGGGACCGGGGGGCTGGTTGGTTATTTCTCACGGAGGCGGCATCTAGCCAGAGAGGCTGACGAGTGGGCCTGGGCCACGCAGGCAACACGTGGACGCCACACGGACGTCGCGCGGTTGCGTTGAGCCAAAAGGCAGCGGCACCGCTTTGGATTGGTCACCGGAGCATGGCGCACGGCGAGCAGCGGCGATGGTGCTTGTAGGTCGTCGGGGAGCGGTGACTACAGAGTGAGGGAGAGAGGGAAAAAAGGTCAGTGAGATCCGCGTGCTCACCCTGGTGCTCAAGGTAGTGACGTGGAAGCGCGGGGAGGTCCTGAACGGCGTGAATGGCGATGGCGGCCGGCGTCGGTGATGGAGAGGACGTGCTCGATTCCGGCGGGAGAGGGCACCCCAGCAAGCGAGCTTCGATGAGGAGGTTCCTGGCGAGGAGGCGGAGCTCTAGAGGGGCGGCCGGTAGGGCGTGCAGGGCGGCGGGGCAGCCTGACGGCGTCGCTTCAGTCCCTGTGCGCGAGAAGAGATTGTGAGATGGGGAAGAAGAAGAGGAGGGGTACCCAGTTATAACCAAAGGAGTATACGTCCCGGTTGGTGGCTCCAACCGGGACTAAAAGATCATACATCCCGGTTGGAGCCACCAACCGGGACGTATACTCCACTTTTTTTCAGCAGACCAAGGGGCGCGCGCAGGGGTCTTTAGTCCCGGTTGGTGGCTCCAACCGGGACATATGACCTTGTTTTAAAAAAAATCAGGAATTTTCTCTCTGTTCCCGCCTTATTTTTTATTTTGGGGTTTAAATTTGTAATGTTTTTTAAATGATAATTACTTTGGAATTTAGAAAAACTTTAAACATAAAAAGTGTTTGAATTTGAATAACTAATTCAAAATCATTTTCTGTTTTTAAAAATAATTAATGTAACCATATAAATTAAAAATGAATTAACTTATATATTTTGAATATTAATTCGGAATTTAGAAAAACTTTAAACATAAAAAGTGTTTGGATTTGAATAACTAATTAAAACCATTTTCTGTTTTTTAAAAATAATTAATGTAACCATTTAAAATATGAAGCATTTAAAATTAAAAATGAATTAACTTATATTTTTTGAATATTAATTTGGAATTTAGCAAAACTTTAAACATAAAAAGTGTTTGGATTTGAATAACTAATTCAAAACCATTTTCTGTTTTTATAAAATAATTAATGTAACCATTTAAAATTAAAAATAAATTAACTTATATTTTTTGAATATTAATTTGGAAATAAGAAAAACTTTAATCATAAAAAGTGTTTGAATTTGAATAAATAATTCAAAACCATTTTCTGTTTTTAAAAATAATTAATGTAACCATTTAGAATTAAAAATGAATTAACTTATATTTTTTGAATATTAATTTGGAATTTAGAAAAACTTTAAACATAAAAAGTGTTTGGATTTGAATAACTAATTCAAAACCATTTTCTATTTTTAATTTGGATTTGAATTAACTTATATTTTTTATATATTAATGGGCGGGAAAAAAAGGACGGGAAATAATGGGCGGAAAGAAAAATTTATTAGGATATAACTAGAATTAAAGTACATAACGCAACTAACACAAAGTTACATAGAAGAACTGAAAATTAAGATACATGGCCAGATTAAGCTACAATCGGCCGAACTTGTTTTGCAATGTTGGAGTGATTCAGTCATGCTCCTGCCTAAACCTGTAATACTCGCCACTTTAGTCGTCGTACTCGTCGCGGCCGTCATCGCTGTCGTCGTCGGGGTCGCCGTAGTTGAACCTTGAAGGCTGAGCACGAGTGGGATGGAATTGAGGGTAATGCAGGCGGGGGCTAGAGTCGGCGGTCGTGTCGTAGGCCATGACGCTCTGGAGAGTCCGGACATGCCACCACAGCCGACGGCCGGCCTCATTGAAGTTTGGAGGAGGTGGGTTGTCCTGCTCGTGCCTGGCGAGCGCCCTCTCACGCCGATCGACGAAGAAGGCTTCCCAAGTCGGGAAATAGTCGGGATGCCATCTAGGATTCCTCCGCTGCTCTAGCGTGAGCTTGAAGTAGTAGTGGTTCGTGATGGCCATCCGGCGCGCCACACCTAGAGTGACAGGAGGAACCGGCATGCCTCCGGCGCTCAGCATCCAGCCGACGGGGACACAGTAGCCCGGCGGGCAGGGGTAGTTCGAGGCGCAAAGCGCCTCCGCCTCCCTGGGGCTTAGTGCTACGGTGGAAGTCATGGAAAAGACTGATGATGTTGCAGATATGAGTCTAGATATGTGCAATGACAATGGAGGCCAACCCTACATATATATAGTGAGAAATGGCAGGAAGATAACTAGAGGGAAGAACTGGCGGGAAAAACTGGCAGGAAGAAATGGCGGGAAGAACTGACAGAAAAAATGGCAGGAAAAAATGGCTCATTTAGAACTTGCATTGGATCTCTGAAGAAACCACATATTGCGAGTCTAAAAATGATTTTTTCAAAAAATCACGGGCGTTAGATCATGTACCTGTAGTACAAACCGGACCCACTTCCTACCGATTCGGCAGACATTTGTCCGTTTTACCCGGGATGGACGAAAAGGTTTGAGATGTCCCGGTTGGGAGATAGTCCATGTAAGGTGGTCTAGTATTTTAGGAAAATGGTACGGTAGCATTCTGAAACAGCATTTTGGTGGTTACTTCACAAAACGACCCATTTTTTGCGCTCGGAAAATGGAAAAGGGCTTTTCCGTGCGACGAAAAGGAAAACTTCCTCCTGCAACATTGTTCTCCATACCAATGTACACATGCATGCATAATATGGGCATAGCATCACAAACTATGTCCTGATTCAGCACATAACATCGGTCATTTGGACCAAAAGCCATGAAACCTCAAATATGATAGGTCATTTTGTGAAGGTTTTTTTGAGACATGATCAATATACCAAGTCTGGTATTTTTCGTTTCAACTATGTCACATCATATGACACCACGCAAAGGATTTTCATTGTTCGGATTTATTTTGAATTTATTATGCCCGTTCAGAATTTTTTGAATTTCTAACTATGGTCAAACCGGCGTGCATGAAGATAGGGGGCGAGCATCATTAGAACTTGCATTGGATCTCTGAAGAAAACACATATTGCGAGTCTAAAAATGATTTTTTCCAAAAATCACGGGCGTTAGATCATGTACCTGTAGTACAAATCGGACCCACTTCCTACCTATTCGGCAGACATTTGTACTTTTTACCCGGGATGGACGAAAAGGTTTGAGATGTCCCGGTTGGGAGATAGTCCATTTAAGGTGGTCTAGTATTTTAGGAAAATGGGACGGTAGCATTCCGAAACAGCATTTTGGTGGTTACTTCACAAAACGACCCATTTTTTGCGCTCGGAAAATGGAAAAGGGCTTTTCCATGCGACGAATAGGAAAACTTCCTCCTGCAACATTGTTCTCCATACCAATGTCCACATGCATGCATAATATGGGCACAACATCACAAACTATGCCGTGATTCAGCACATAACATCGGTCATTTGGACCGAAAGCCATGAAACCTCGAACATGATAGGTCATTTTGTGAAGGTTTTTTCGAGACATGATCAATATACCAAGTCTGGTATTTTTCCTTTCAACCATGTCACATAATATGACACCACGCGAAGGATTTTCATTGTTCGAGAGCAGGGACACCACTACGACCAGTTTCAGGGAGATGCCGCCGGATCCCAGTCCTCCTGCATCTCCAAGAAACTAGTCATAGAGACACTCCCTAATATGTGAAATTAGTTAGCTCCTAGGTGTATTGATCTAGTTAGAGAATTTACAAGCTGCAAGATGGTTTTCGAGAGCAGGGACACCACCACTACGACCAGTTTCAGGGAGATGCCGCCGGATCCCAGTCCTCCGGCATCTCCAAGAAACTGGTCATAGAGGCACTCCCTAATATGTGAAATTAGTTAGCTCACAGGTGTATTGATCTAGTTAGAGAAGTTACAAGTTGCAAGATGGTGTGCGAGAGCAGGGACACCACTACGACCAGTTTCAGGGAGATGCCGCCGGATCCCAGTCCTCCGGCATCTCCAAGAAACTGGTCATAGAGGCACTCCCTAATATGTGACCGCGCGCGTTTGGAGATCAGATCTTAATGATAAGTACGAATCAGGACAACTTCTTCATAGTCCCGGTCCAGCCACAAAACGGGACTAACACTCAAGACATTTATTAATATTAAAAACTGAGACTACAAAACCGGGACTAAAGGCCCCCTATATATAGTCCCGGTCAAGCCACAAACCGCGAAAGATATCCCGGCCAGACATGAACTAGAGTTATATAATATGAGCATGAACTTATTGGCATATGTCCTTCCTTATGATCGCTTCATACGTAACCATGGAGCATCTTCTTTACTTAACGGAATACTTGGGTCAGTTTTCACTGTGAAGGGCGGAATTTCATCAAACTTATTATAATCTTCTGACATGTCTGTGTTGTCCTCGATTCCCACGATGTTTTTTTCCCTGAAAGAACTATGTGACGCTTTGGCTTATCATATGATGTATTTGTTTGCATATTTTTTCTTTTTTT
This sequence comes from Avena sativa, assembly GCA_916181665.1. Classification (NCBI taxonomy): domain Eukaryota; kingdom Viridiplantae; phylum Streptophyta; class Magnoliopsida; order Poales; family Poaceae; genus Avena; species Avena sativa. Next base: position 309,793,600 of record OV702295.1, on the reverse strand, counting down.
CGGTCTGGAGGACATGTCCTTCACATAGAAAACATGAGACACATCATTGGCTAGGATTAATGGTTCATCTCTATAACCAAGATTGTTGAGATCCACTGTTGTCATTCCGTACATCTGGTCTATCTTTACCCCTTCCCCATTCAGGTTGACCCATTTGCAGCGAAACAAAGGGACCTTAAAAGAGACTCCATAGTCTAGTTCCCATATCTCCTCTATGTAACCATAGTATGTGTCCTTTTCTCCATTCTCGTCTATTGCATCAAAGCGGACACCACTATTTTGGTTGGTGCTCTTTTTATCTTGGGCGATCGTGTAGAATGTATTCCCATTTATTTCGTACCCTTGGAAATTCAATATAGTAAAAGATGGTGACGCGGCCAACAAGTATAGCTGATATCCAACAGTGGTGTCATTCAAGAGATGTGTCCGCATCCAACCACCGATAGACTTCATGTGTTCATCTGTAATCCATGATTCAGGCTTCCCCGGGTTTTTGGAGCGTACAATATTCTTGTGTTCCTCGATATACGGAGCTGCCAAGGTGGAATTATGTAGACCTGTGTAGTGTGCTTTAGTGAAAGAATCCCCGTGCCTATATATCATTGCTTTCTTTCACAGCGTGCCTTTTCCACTTAGTCTTCCCTCACGCCGCTAGTCAGAAACACCAATCGGCTTAAGGTCTGGAATAAAGTCAACACAACACTTAATGACCTCCTTTGTTCCATATCCCTTGGAGATGCTTCCTTCTGGTCTAGCATGGTTATGAACATATTTCTTTAAGACTCACATGAACCTCTCAAAGGGGAACATATTGTGCAGAAATACCGGACCGAGAATGGCAATCTCTTCCACTAGCTGAACCAGGAGATGCGTCATAATATTGAAGAAGGATGGTGGGAACACCAACTCAAAACTAACAAGACATTGTACCACATCCTTCTGTAACCTTGGCAGAATATCTGGATTGATTACCTTCTGAGATATTGCATTGAGGAATGCACACAGCTTCACAATGGGTACTCGAACATTTTCCGGTAGAAGTCCCCTCAATGCAATCGGAAGCAACTGCGTCATAATCACGTGACAGTCATGAGACTTTAGGTTTTGGAACTTTTTCTCTGCCATATTTATTATCCCCTTTATATTATATGAGAAACCAGATGGCACCTTGATACTGTAAAGGACTTCAAAAAAGATTTCCTTCTCTGCTTTGGTAAGAGCATAGCTGGCACGACTTAAGTGACGCCCTTTATCCGTCTTGTTTTGTGTATGCATGTTCTTTGGGTCTTTCATAAATGTTGGTCCTCCCGTGCTTCTGGTGTATCATTTGTCTTCCCATACACGCCTAGGAATCCTAGCAGGTTCACGCAAAGATTCTTCGTCACGTGCATCACATTGATTGAAGAGCGGACATGTAGGACTTTCCAATATGGCAGCTCCCAAAGTATAGATTTCTTCTTCCACATGGGTGCGTGTCCTGTAGCGACGTTGTTCGGAACTGATTGACCGCCGGGACCCTTTCCAAAGATTACTTCTATGTCCTTGACCATACCAAATACATCATCACCAGCAGGGAGTTTAGGCTTCTTCTGGTGATCTGCCTCACCTTTGAAATGCTTCCCTTTCTTTCTTACGGGATGATTGGTCGGAAGAAATCATCGATTCGCCAGGTACACAACCTTCTTGCATTTATGAAAATATGTACCTTCAGTCTTATCTAAACAGTGTGTGCATGCCTAATATCCCTTGTTTGTCTGTCCTGAAAGGTTACTAAGAGCAGGCCAATCATTGATGGTTACGAAAAGCAACCCTCGTCGATCAAATGGCTCCTGTTTGTTCTCATCCCACGCACGTACACCTGGTTTGCCCCACAGCTGTAAGAGTTCTTGAACTAATGGTCTAAGGTACACATCAATGTTGTTGCACGGTTGCTTCGGGCCTTGGATGAGCACTGGCATCATAATGAATTTACGCTTCATGCACAACCAAGGAGGCAGGTTGTAGATACATAGAGTCACGGGCCAGGTGTTGTGACTGTAGCTCTGCTCCCCAAAAGGATTCATGCCATCCGTACTTAGACCAAACCATAAGTTCCTCGCGTCACCTACAAAGTCTGGGAAGTCTCTCTCGATTTTTCTCTACTGTGACCCACCAGCAGGTATCAACTTCCCTTCTTTCTTACAGTCTTCTTTGTTCCATCGCAACAACCTGGCATGCTCTTTGTTTCTGAACATGCGTTTCAACCTTGGTATTATAGGAGCATACCACATAACCTTAGCAGGAACCCTCTTCCGGAGGGGCTCTCACTCAACATCACCAGGGTCATCTCATCTGATCTTATACCGCAATGCATTGCATATCGGGCATTTATCTAAATTCTCATACTCCTTACTGCGGTAGAGGATGCAGTCATTAATGCATGCATATATCTTTTGCACATCTAATCCTAGAGGACAGAGAGTCTTCTTTGCTTCGTAGGTACTCTCGGGAAGTTCGTTATGTTTTGGAAACTTCGGCTTCATTATTTTCAGCATCTTTTCAAATGAGGAGTCAGTTAGCCCACACTCTGCCTTCCATCGCAACAATTCCAGTGTGGTACCGAGCTTTGTGCTGCCATCTTCACAATTTGGGTACAACAATTTCTGGTGATCTTCTAACATGCCCTCTAACTTCAACTTCTCAATTTCTGTTTCATAGTCTCGCTTTGCATCAGAAATGATCCTACCAAGTTCATCAGCCGGCTCATCTGATGCCCGTTCTTCACCTCCTTCCTCTCCATTGTCTTCCATTGCAGTATCACTGTATTCAGAAAACATATGATGATAATTGTTATCATCATCTTCTTCTTCACCATCTTCCATAATAACCCCTCTTTCCCCGTGCTTGGTCCAGCAATTATAGTTGGGCATGAAACCTTTCATAATCAGATGGCCGCAAATGATTTTCGAGGAAGAGTAGTCCTTGTTGTTCCGACATTGAACACATGGACAACATATAAAACCATTCTCTTTGTTTGCCGTAGCCACATCGATAAATTTATCCACACCTTTCATATACTCGGGTACACGCCGGTCACCGTACATCCATTCCCAACCATTCATCTGCATCATATAAGTAAGTTTATCAAAAACACGACATCATAAATAGTGCAATGACCAATTCACATCGACAGATGCATTGTATCAATGATAGAGAAAAGATAAGATTGCTAACCTCGATCGGAAATAAAGAGGAGAGAAAGCTCAAGTGCGTCTCAGACACCATCTATATTTTTGTTCTATTTGAAATTGAACGGGATCATTCACTCAAACATTTCATCAAACACCTTGAATGCATGCATAGGGAAAAAAACTAGCACACCCCTCACACCTTCCACCAAGAAAAAACAGAGTGGAGGCAGAGGGCTGGGGCGTCGCATTTATAGAGGGCGGGATCATACGTCCCGGTTTGTAACACAAACCGGGACTAAAGGCGTGTTCCACGCCATGTGGCTGACGCCCAACCTTTAGTGTTACAAACTGGGACACATGCCCCCTACCAACCGGGACGCATGCCTCCGGACCCCATGCCCGCTCGAACCGGGACCCGTGCCAGCATTAGTCCTGGTTCGTGGCGAAACCAGGACTAATGCTGTTAGGAGGCACGAACGAATAGCCTTTTTTCTACTAGTGATAATACGGCTGTCAATCATTTGGTCATTGAAATGCAGAAAAGTGAATGTGATATGCTAGACGATGACCCTGTTTGAAAGCTCAAAATGTTTTTGCACAACTGTGCCGTCGACTGCTGTTGCAGCTACTGCGGTCGCCGCCATGGCTCGTCGCTGGCACGGAACATGGCATCCCTACAGATCGTTTACCGCTATAACCTCTCCGGTCACACGCAGCGCTGCCTTGCCGGCCATGGTCGCATCTACCTAGCAGAATAAAAGGAATGGATGCATGACAAATCAGACCAATCTGGTAGAAATCTGTTACAGTACATATGATTATCTAGTAGAAATTGATGCAAGATAGAATCAATGGCAAATAGGATCAATCCAATTAAATAGAAAAAAAGACCACGGGACACGGGACACGGACATACCCCTCTACGCCATTAATGTTCCTCGGTGGCAGCGCTCCAGGATGATGTGAGGTAAGGGCTCGCGACTGCCGGAGGAAGACTTGAGTGGCGGAGTGCCGGTGCCCGGTGGACGGAGGACCGCTGCTAGATGAACTGGGACCCGCGAGACCATGGGGAAGAAATCAGAAGGAGCAGGGGAAAAGGTAGCCATGGAGGAGAACTGTAGGAGATGAGGGCGGTGGCGGTGGCCGGCGTTGGTGGCGGTAGCCATCGGTGGAAGCGCGACGGCGCAGAGGGAGAGGAAAGGAAGCCTACGTAGGGGCGTACGCAAGCGGGGATAAGTCAACTCAGCGCTGACATTCGGCTCGACAAGCCTCCCGAGCGAGCCACAAGCTTCCACGAGTGAGCCACGAGACCAGTTTTTAGAAAATTTTAGACACCAAGCCGAGCCAGGTTCGGCTCGTCCTTTTTCGAGCTTGATCAAGCCGAGCCACGAGCCGGCTTGGCTCGGCTCGATTCCACCCCTAGCTAGAAACACCATAATCAATTTGTGGTTTTGTGACTCGACACTTGGCTAACATGATCCCACCCAGTTGATATGTCTAAGTATAAGAGTGATATTGCCAAGCCATCACACATACACTAGTGGTAGATGTGGGCCCATGCAAACATTGCATTGGATCTACTCCTATATTAACTATCTAGAAACACCTCAAATTTCTTCAGAGTCGACATGTGTTATCTGTGTTATCCATGGAGGATTGAGGGTTCCCGGAGGCCGTGCAGATGATGCTGATGCGCAAGGGGTCCATTTTACCCATGTTATACATGTCTACTATAGAATAATTAAGTAAAAACGGTTTGGATTAATGTATTAAAAGCAAGCCAGCATACAAAATGTTTTTATCTACTCCCTCAGTCTCAAATATGTCAAAAAATTTATGCCGAAAGAGAAGCACTACTCAAACTGCCCCCAAAAAAGTACACATTTTTATGCCAAAGCTATATTTTCAGAAAAGAGTGAAATAAGATAAGGTTTTTATTCAGGCTTGACTGACGAACTGACGAGATGAAGCAAAACAGAGAAAACTTGGCCAAATTCATGATGCTTTTTATTCAGGGCTTGTAAAGCATGATGAAGCTAACTTATACACTCATTACAATGTCTACTTCTTAATGATCAGCAAATAGACCAACCCAAGAGCAACTGCAAAAAAAAAATACAGCACTCATCATGTTCGCCTGCTTCTTCAGATCGATAATCTGCCTTAAATGCTTTTTGAGTTTCTTTAGTTCGCCCTTAACTTCTACATCCCCCACCATAGCAACAATTTCAGAGCCCAAGTTCTCGACCGTATGAGGGTAATTGGGCTCAATTGATGAGCCCCCTTCTGATCAACTGCGCCCTCTAGTTTAATCCTCTCAATGTACTCATCCATCCACTCAAAATGTCTACAATTCTTCATATCCTTAAATCGGATGGGAACGATGAACCCTGATTCAAATCCCAAATCTGGGGAAGAACCAAAATTGGAAAACGAAATCAACAAATTGACTTAAGCAGAACTCAGATCTAACCTTCCCCTCCTCTAGCTTGCTCTCGCATTTCACAAATTCACGTCCACAGTTGCCATTTTCCTCCTTCTTAGTGACCAATCATTTCAATGGCGTGATGCGTGGGCAGTCAGGGCACCTCGTCATCTGCACTGCACCATACCATGACCATGAGGGGCCGGAGGTTGTACAGGAGTTCGCCATCTATCGCTGGCGTTGCCGGGAAAGAAGAAGAAAGGCACCCAAAGAAGAGAGGGATAGAAAGGGAAGGCAATGGAGGCTCGGGATCCTGTTCCCCCTTTTTATAAAGATAACGATGAGGATATGTTGTTAGGGCCGGTGGCTGCAGCGTGACGGGATGCCAGAGGAGTGCGGGATACGCATCAAACACTGGAAGAGCATCTCCAACATGCGCACTAAATTTCAGTGTGCTATATGTCGCAGCAACCGCGCTGTAAACGCTTACCGTGCGCTGCACTTGATTTGACCCCGTGGACACTCTATTATGCAGCGCGTGCTCAGGCGCTAAAGATGTTCCTTCGCCGGGCGCTCCATTATGCAGCGCGCAGCGCAGCGCAAACAACATTTTGATCAAATTTTGCATACGGAATAGATAAAACAAGACATGAAAAATTAACTGAAAATATGAAATATATTACAGACTTCGACCCTACAACCACTTATTTCTAAACTACCCTAAACTACTCGTAATGCCAGTCGAAATCTGATGACGATCATCGACAGGCCGGTGCCGTTTTTCTTCTCCTCTGCCTTCCTCGCGGCCTTATCCTCCCTCTCCTTCTTCCTCGCTGCCGACTTCGCCCTCCGCTCCTCGCGATCCGCCTTCTTCGCCACCTTCGCCGCCACCTTCTCCTCTTCCTTCTTCTCGTAGAATGCATCCATCACGGCGACGTCCTGCGAGAATTGGTACGCCCACTCGAGGCGAAAGCGCTCGTCGAGCCCCGCCTTGACAAGCCGCTGCTCGAGCTCACGTTGGCGGTGTAACTGCTCGCACGTGACGGCCGGAGGTGGCGGCGCAAGCGATTCCGCCTATTACCGCGTCCACACGTCGTGGAAGTTCATTGTCCGGCGGGAGCGGCCGAGGCGCCAGGCGACCGCGTCGTAGGCATGCGCCGTCTCGAATGTGCCAAGCCTGATGCGCTCGTCGCTGCTGCGGATCTCGGCGTAGAACATGCTGCTTGGCCGCACGCGGACTTCGCGGTAACCGGAGGTCGAGCGGTGGCGGGGCGGCATCTCTTCGGGAGGTGGAGCGGTGGCAAGGAGCGAGGTGGGAGGCGGAGTGAGGCGGGGGCAGGAAGCAAAATTCAGGGGATGTGAAACTTTCGGACGGTTGGGTGTGCGCGTGCGCGGCAGTCGACACGACAAGTTTGGCACGCAGGATAGCACAAAAGCACACGCGCGGCAAAAGTTTTAGTGCATGTGGCTTTTCTGCGCGTCTGTTGGAGGTTCGTGTAGGCTCCCGCGTGCGCCAAATCGGCAGTTTACTTACCACGCGCGCCTTTTGTCGCGCCTTTTACCAGTCTACGGTGGTATGCCCGTTGTTTACCGGGTTGATACACAGAACCGTGTCCTTCAGCTGGTAAAAGGCATTGGTAGTTGTGCTCTCTTCGTTGCTGACATTCGGTGCATCTGCGTCGACAGCGCCAGGGTACCCACGGTGCAGGCCGGCAGCATCTACTATCCAGACCTATCCTAGATTAGATCTTACAACTTTGAGGCTCTTGCGTGGGAAGAGGAGCCAAGGGTTGACCATGGGTATGGAGTAGGAGGTTGATATATCTAACTATAATTTAGTAGTTGTTGAGTCACTATACCTGGCCAACATGATCCCACCCACTTGATAGATCTAGCTATAAGAGAGCTATGCCAAGCCATGACATACACTTGTGGAAAATGAGGGGCCATGTCAACATTGCATGGGGTCTAGACCTCTCTGGGATGAATAGAAACACCTTCACCAACTTGTTGTTGTATGAGTTATCACTTGGCCAACATGATCCTACCTACTTGATAGATCTAACTATAATTTTGCTATGCCAAGCCATGACACACACAACTATGGTAGATGTGGACCCATGCCAACATTGCATGGGATCTAGACCTCTCTGGGTTGGCTAGAAATACCGTCATCAACTTAGTGGCTATGTGAGTCACTACACCTGACCAACATGATCCCACCCACTTAATAGAACTAGCTATAAGAGTGATATGCCAAGCCATGACACACACTTGTGGCAGATGTGGGGCCATGCCAACATTGCATGGGGTCTCTAGACCTCTCTGGGCTAGGTAGAAACACCTTCACCAACTTGTTGTATGAGTCATCACTTGGCCAACATGATCCTAAGTATAACTAGGTGGGATCATGTTTGAGCAATTGTTGGCTCATACTACTACAAGTTGGTCAGTTGTTTCTGGACAATTAAGGTTGTTTAATTTTAGATCCCAATGATACGTCGTAAACGTATCTATAATTTTTGATGCTCCATGCTTGTTTTGTATAAACTTCACTATGTTTTGTCTACACTTTGAGGAATTTTTATACACTTTCTAGAACTAACCTATTGACAAGATGCCACAGTGCCAGTTGCCTGATTTCTGCTGTTTTTGGTTTCAGAAAGCTAAAAAATGAATATTCTCGGAATTGGATGGGACAAAGGCCAAAGTATATATTTTTCCTTGAATGATACGGAAAATCGAAGACAAGACGGAGGAGGACACCAGGGTGGCCACACCCTAGGTGGGCGCGGGTCCCACCCTGGCCGCGCCCACAGGGGTGTGGGCCCCCTGGCCCTCCACCGACCTTGCCTCCTTCTCCTATAAGATGCCCCCGACTCAGAAACCCTATATAATTGACTAGAAAGCCACGAAAAGTTCCGCAGCGCTGCCGCCACCGAACTGGAGATTCGGGGGACAAAAAGTCTCTTTTCCGGCACCCTGACAGGACAGGGAAGTGCCGCCGGATCCATCTCCATAGCCATCTTCATCACCGTTGTTGATTCCCATGACGAGGAGGGAGTAGTTCTTCCTCGAGGCTAAGGGCTCTACCGGTAGCTATGTGTTCATCTCTCTCTCTCTCTATGCATGATCATATTGTGGTCATGAGATTTGTAATTAAGTAGATCTACCTTGCTACTCAAGTGCTTCAATAGATCTCTGCTCTCCCCATGCGTGTGAAAGTGACAGCATGCACGCTATGGTGGCACTTAGGCTAGAGTCTAGATAAATACTCATCGTGCTTTAATAGATCTATGCTTTTCCTCACGTGTGTGAAAGTGACAGCGTGCACACTGTGTAGCACTTAAGCTAGGTTACATATATATTTATCATGAGTATATTTTGAGTTGGTTGTCTTTAAGAAATTGTGGTGTTTGTTGGAACCATCTAGCGCTCAAGGTGACAGTGTGGGGTTATCTAGATTGGGAAGGCGGACTTTGAGGAGTGCTTTTGTAGCCCTACCATGGATTAGAGAATATATTTATATGACAGAGTATTCACTAGTGAAAGTATGATCCCCAGGCCTTGTTTCTAAGCATTGAAACACCGTTTGCATCTAGATTTGTTGCATGTTTGCTTGCTTCCATCTTTATTTTAGTTTCCCTTTAGTTTCTCCCACGTCAACAAGTCAGAAGCTCTTTTCTGGCACCGTTACCACCTGTACTTCACTATCTCTTTGCCGAACTATTGCACCTATACACCTGACAAGTGTATTGGGTGTGTTGGGGACACAAGAGACTTCTTGTATCTTGATTGCAGGGTTGCTTGAGAGGTATACCTTTGACCACTTCCTCCCTGAGTTCGATAAACCTTGGGTAATCCACTTAAGGGAAACTTGTTGCTGTTCTACAAAACTCTGCACTTGGAGGCCCAACAAATGTTGTAAGATCCCTCCTTTATAAAGGAAAAGGATCCCTGTGATTGCAATGCTAGTCCCTGGATCATTGCTAGCATCCACAATTTAAGATGAAGTACACAGAAACAAAGGTCATTTATTACATCCATTCCAGAGATAAACATTGTCTTTACAACTCAAGGCCACAGGCCTAATACAAGAGTTTGAATAAGTAAATAAATATAAGTCTTCATCTTCATGTGCCACAGGCAAACATGTTGAGTGTAGACTCATGACACCTAATCCTCATCAGAGTAATAAGCAACATCACAAGTTACAGCCACAGTGGGTCAATACTTTGGAATAGTATTGGCAAGTGATACCTTAGTAAAATTTAGGTGGACTATATTACTATATGCATTTTGGCTAAGTGTAGCTTGGCTTGCTTTGCTCAAAATAGGTTTTTCCTATTAGTTGAAATCACTAAGTTTTTCTTTGTCAAAACTTTTCCCAAGGAACCATCAATAGACATTGAGGTCCTTCACACTTGTTCACCCACAAGTTTTTACTTAGAAGTTGGAATGATGAGATTCTTGATAGCTTCCATGTCTTGATGCTCAAGTTGTCCATTGCCATGGACTTGGCTAAGTACTTAGATTTTTCCATCTGCAGAGGTTGTGCACTTTCCCCACCAGACTTGGTTTCCCAAGACAGGACCTTTCAGAAGACTTTCCTTAGACCAAATGGACACGCTCCAACCTATCATTCCCACTACCACCAACTGTCCAAATGGCTAAGTTCTAGCAACCTATGTGATCCAGGCAGAGCCCATATTGCCAAGTGACTGCACTAGAAGCTTCTCAACACTTGGCCAGTAAAATCCCTTTGTTCCTGGGTCGCTTTCCACAAGTGAGTTACACAAGGTAAACCATAGCCATGGGCCTTGTGTAACCACTCAACCAAAATCCACCAATCAAGTCCCTTTCCACCCAGGTGATTCATTGACTTAGTTGTTTTATTAAGGAAAACATAAGTCCAAAGACTTAGAAATATTTTCACCAGAGCATGTATATTTTACCAATCCTTGTTTGCTACTAGCTAGGCTAAGCATGGCATAGATAGTAACTTAACTTAGAAATTTCCTGGAAATTCTACAACTACTTAGGATTTCCCATCATGGCATTAGGCAAAATAATAACATGCAAGACTTAGCAAAATATTTCTAATGTTTAGTATAAAATATAGGGATGGAAATATTCATGAAGTACCACTTGCCTTGGTAGTTGGGAGAGTAGCACTCTTCACAATCACAATCACTAGCACCAAAGTCTACACAAAGAATATAGCCACAATCACATACAAGACATATTCAATCAAAAAATATATATGCATGCATGCAAGATGCTAAGTGATGATTTTTAAAGCTCAACCAAGCAAGTGCATAGTACTGAATTCTAAACAAGACCAAATTTTATTTAACACTAAAACAATTCCTAAACAATTCATATGACTAAACAAGCCCTACACATGTTTTTGCAAAATAAACCATTTTAACAGAAGCTAAACATTAAACACATTGCATATTTGGAAAGGGCTTGTCTTCCTGAATCCAACGGTATAAAATTTGTCAAAATCTAACGTGGGAATCAAAAGTTACAAACAAAAGAAATTTGAACTAAAATCTGATTCAAAATCTGTTTTAAATCTAATTCACTGCCACGCGGCGCTATCCTATTGGCGCGTACCGCTTCGCACGGATCGGTCGACGCAGATCGTTGTATTTAAGTGATCGCGTACGGCTCAGATCTAACGTACCGCTTCGCTAAGTGATTCTATTACACGCGTTGGATCTAGATCCAACGGCTCTCGATCAAATGACCAAGGTCTGGCGGCGCGCGGTGACGGCGAGCGGCGGAGCACTCTGTCAGTGGCGGTGCCGGCGTTCTAGGTCTCCCGGGGAGGGGAGAGGGTGCTTACCAGAACCGTAGGGACGAGGTGAAGCTCGACGTGGCGGTGGCTTGGCAAGGGGCGCTCGGAGTCGTCGGGGATTCCTCGCCGGAGTTCGTGGACGCGTCGGGTATGGCTGCTGGTCGATGTTGGCGAGGTTCTGCGTTGCGCTAAGTCAAAAGGAGGGCACCGTTAGATGCGCAAGACGATGGGGATCCTAGGCGTATCAGACAGAGGGCAAGGGGCGGCTGGTACTTACGGGGAGAGGTCGCCGGAGTTTGTGCGGAGAGCGGCGGCGCTTGGTTGAAGTCGCTGCCGAGGCTACAGACCATGCGAGAACAAACGGGGTTTGTCAGTAGATGCGCAAGGAGTTGCTGAGCTTGATAGCATGAATCATGGACAGAGGGGGACACGGTGCTCACCGGAATTCGTCGGCGAGGTCGTCGGAACAGCGGCAGCGTCGGGCGAGTTGCGAGCAGCCTGGTGGCGTGAAGAGGAAATTGGGTGAGGGGAAATGGCCGCGAGAGGGAGGGGCTTAAGTAGGCAGAGGCTCAACAAGAAACGCTCAGTGATTCAATGCAATTACGCCGCGGAATCAACGCAGCAACGGCCACCTTCATTGATATGTTCACAACTTTGACATGTAGCTCGCAGTGTGTCATCTGTGTGATATCATCCATTGGGTAGCCAACAGGAGCCATCGTCGGTGCACCATCATCATCATCATTGTCATCACCCGGTACCTCGGTGGAAGCCACACTTCTTTTTCGATTATTCGATAGGCCGGTAGCATCGAATGCAGTGTGCTGCTGAGATGGGCTGGTAGTACTTTGCTCTTTAAGTGCGTTAATTTCATCATGTTGTTGCTTTATTCCTTCTTCAATTATACACATTCGCTCTTTCTGAATATCTGCTTCAACTTCCACCTTGTCCTTTCTCCTCTGACGGCTTCTATCAGGATATTTCTTCGTCTCTTCGGGAAACCCGGTCCTCCATGGTTTGGAACCTATTGTGCCTCGTGTTCGTCCATCATGTTCCTTATTTCCAAGGGCGAGTGTGAGCTTATCATTCTCTCTATCGGGAATGAAGTCCCCATCTTTAACAACCTTTACTGCTTTTCTCATCTTCTCGATTGGCAAGGGGTCTTCTTTATGTCGTATGTTATATATACACTTCCCTTCCGAGTCCAACTTGCCCCCATGCCCGTAAAACCAATTCCTTGCACGTTCGATCCAATCGTCTGTCTCTGGGATGATCTTTTTAGCACGCAGTTCCTGCTCAAGTTTCTCCCACTTAGGAATGCCAGCCCTATAGCCACCTTGCCCCATAGTATGGTGATACTTCTTGTTAGGAGCATTCAGCTTATTTGTTGCAGACATTTTCTTAGCTTTTGCTGATGTCTTGTAATTCACAAACTCATCCCAGAATGGTTTTATCTTCTCAAACTGAATCTTCTTGAAATCCGGAGTCTTCTCTTTCACGACATAGTCAAGGTGCAATCTTTTATTCCAGTAGGTGAAACACTGGCCCATCTTCTTCAAAGCCACTCCCTGACCTTAGCCTCCATGGATCTCCCATGTTCTAAGGCGTCCTCAACTGGATCCTCCGCATTTGGATCCAGCTCTATCTTCGGTAGTTTGAAATTAAGCATGAGCCTATTCCACAGTAAATCATTGTCCTTGTTAGGGACAAATAAACATGTACCCTCTTCTTCGGCATCAGCAGGCCTATTCCAATTTCGAATGGTGATCGGGATTAAGTCCCTAACGATTACTCCGCATTGTGCCACAAATTTGTTTGCGACAACTTTGGGAGCCGTCGGTTTGCCGTCTTCACCGACATCTTCGATCCTGAACCTCTCATTGTCTCCCAACTTTTTGGTTGGGCCTCGGCTGCTCTTTTCAGTAGATTTCTTCGATCCGGAGGGCTAAAAGAAGAAAGATCATCGTTACTATTTCTATATAGATAGCAGATGATTAATTAATGAATTAATTATATTACATGCACCTCGCCGGAGCGGTCGTCTTCTCGATCACACAAGGCATCGCCTTCTCCCTCGTGGAAGGCATCACCTACAACCTCAAACAAGTCGTCTCTTTCGGCAAAAAGAGGATCACCCTCACCGGAGTTGTTCAGAAACGTCGATACATCTAAATTTTCTTCCCCGCGGATCACACCTTGGATCAACTCTTCCTTTGATTCGTCTCTGTTGTGTGGGTCCATATTTTCTGCATAGGTGGAAAAACGGATAAGTCAAAGCGGCTAAGGGAGAAGGTTAGGTACGGTGTTGAGAGATATAAACCCTAATTCAGATAAACCCTAATATATACATACGCAATAATAAAAATGAATTTACAATATCAGAAACCCTAATTCAGAGAAACCCTCGGGCTCGGATCCTATCGCGAAGAACCAATACCAGAAAGAAAGGCGGCAATCAATACATGGCATAATACAATGTGCAATCAATGTGTATGACATGTCAGATTTAGAGATCCTACACTAACCCTAGGTGCAACATCGATTTAAAAGGGTTCGGGATGCCCTAGCAAGTACACACCGGCGAACCCACTTGTACATAAGGGGTGTCGATGTTTCTTTAACTAAACTAGGGTTTAAAGTTGCTTGACAATGTATTATGATTGCTTAGACACATAGCTCTCATTTTTATGAACATTTTGATATATTAATTGTATTTTTCTGACTTATAAATCATTAGTTATTGAATTTACAAGTTTATATCAATTTCTGAAAATATTAAACTATTTTAAAACAGTTACCGTGTCACTTTACATCAGCACAAGGGGGTAGTTTTTCATCGGGTCTGGGGCTACCCACAGTGACTGACTAGTGGGGCCGAAGACTAATAATACCTAACTAATTAATAAACCTAATAATACCTAACTAATAATAAACATAATAATCCAAACTAATAAACCTAATAAACCTAATATGCTAGGAGCTGTGGATCAGGTAATATAAGCTCAAAGGGAGTAATGCAACAGATAGGACACTCTATCTATCGATAAAAGACCACAGTAGAATTGTATGCATCATGGCAAGAATTCAAATGCTTTCGAAATCATAGGATTATATCATGGTTGGGCTATGCTTGCCTTTGCCTGTTGATAGCCGAAAGCAGAGCTTTAGGATCCTTGTACTTGACTTGATTACAGTTGGTCAAGTAATTGTCTTCGAGCTTCGACGGTGTTGATCTCTGGCTTCGATCTTGATCTCGATATCTTATTCTACCGGGAAGAACCAAACACCGGAAAGAAAGGGAAACAATCAACACATGGCATTGATGCAATGCTCAAGAAAGTATGATGATATGACAAGTTGAGTTGCATTGAAATGTAACCCTAAAGCATGCTCTACAATTAATCAGGGTTCCGAGGGGTGGAAACCCTAACTCAGAGAAACTCCGGAAACATGAGAGGGGTGGATTTGTTCTTCTAATTAAACTTGTCATTTAAGTTGTTGAACAATGCATGATTATAGCTTAGATAGCTAGGTTTCATTTTTATGAACATTTTGATATATTATTCATATTTTTCTGACTTATAGATTAAAAGTTATTGAATTTATAAGATTATAATTATTTTCTGAAATTATTAAAAGCTGGTTAAACTTTTTACACCACAGGCATACCTAGCCACATTGACTAACAGAGGGGCCCCATGGCCACCTCAGCAGACTCGCAAGCAAGAGGGACCGGGGGGCTGGTTGGTTATTTCTCACGGAGGCGGCATCTAGCCAGAGAGGCTGACGAGTGGGCCTGGGCCACGCAGGCAACACGTGGACGCCACACGGACTCCACGTCGGCTCGCCGGCCAACGGGCCAGACGGCGGCGCGGGTCGGCGCTAGGAGGCGAGCTGGGCTGCA
Organism: Avena sativa; assembly: GCA_916181665.1. NCBI lineage: Eukaryota > Viridiplantae > Streptophyta > Magnoliopsida > Poales > Poaceae > Avena > Avena sativa. The sequence goes on along the minus strand of OV702295.1, from coordinate 309,778,295 downwards.
TGGGCTAGCGCGCTGGACTCGCGCGGTTGCGTTGAGCCAAAAGGCAGCGGTGCCCCTTTGGATTGGTCACCAGAGCATGGCGCACGGCGAGCAGCGGCGATGGCGCTTGTAGGTCGTCGGGGAGCGGTGACTACAGAGTGAGGGAGAGAGCGAAAAAAGGTCAGCAAGATCCGCGTGCTCACCCTGGTGCTCAAGGTAGTGACGTGGAAGCGCGGGGAGGTCCTGAACGGCGTGAATGGCGACGGCGGCCGGCGTCGGTGATAGAGAGGACGTGCTCGATTCCGGCGGGAGAGGGCACCCCAGCAAGCGAGCTTCGATGAGGAGGTTCCTGGCGAGGAGGCGGATCTCTAGAGGGGCGGCCGGTAGGGCGTGCAGGGCGGCGGGGCAGCCTGACAGCGTCGCTTCAGTCCCTGTGCGTGAGAAGAGATTGTGAGATGGGGAAGAAGAAGAGGAGGGGTACCCAGTTATAACCAAAGGATTATACGTCCCGGTTGTGGCTCCAACCGGGACTAAAAGATCATACATCCCGGTTGGAGCCACCAACCGGGACGTATACTCCACTTTTTTCAGCAGACCAAGGGGCGCGCGCAGGGGTCTTTAGTCCCGGTTGGTGGCTCCAACCGGGACATATGACCTTGTTTTAAAAAAAATCAGGAATTTTCTCTCTGTTCCTGCCTTATTTTTTATTTTGTGGTTTAAATTTGTAATGTTTTTTAAATGATAATTACTTTGGAATTTAGAAAAACTTTAAACATAAAAAGTGTTTGAATTTGAATAACTAATTCAAAATCATTTTCTATTTTTAAAAATAATTAATGTAACCATATAAATTAAAAATGAATTAACTTATATTTTTTGAATATTAATTTGGAATTTAGAAAAACTTTAAACATAAAAAGTGTTTGGATTTGAATAACTAATTAAAAACCATTTTCTGTTTTTAAAAAATAATTAATGTAACCATTTAAAATATGAACCATTTAAAATTAAAAATGAATTAACTTATATTTTTTGAATATTAATTTGGAATTTAGCTAAACTTTAAACATAAAAAGTGTTTGGATTTGAATAACTAATTCAAAACCATTTTCTGTTTTTATAAAATAATTAATGTAACCATTTAAAATTTAAAATAAATTAACTTATATTTTTTGAATATTAATTTGGAATTAAGAAAAACTTTAATCATAAAAAGTGTTTGAATTTGAATAAATAATTCAAAACCATTTTCTGTTTTTAAAAATAATTAATGTAACCATTTAGAATTAAAAATGAATTAACTTATATTTTTTGAATATTAATTTGGAATTTAGAAAAACTTTAAACATAAAAAGTGTTTGGATTTGAATAACTAATTCAAAACCATTTTATGTTTTTAATTTGGATTTGAATTAACTTATATTTTTTATATATTAATGGGCGGGAAAAAAAGGACGGGAAATAATGGGCGGAAAGAAAAATTTATTAGGATATAACTGGAATTAAAGTACATAACGCAACTAACACAAAGTTACATAGAAGAACTAAAAATTAAGATACATGGCCAGATTAAGCCACAATCGGCCGAACTTGTTTTGCAATGTTGGAGTGATTCAGTCATGCTCCTGCCTAAACCTGTAATACTCGCCACTGTAGTCGTCGTACTTGTCACGGCCGTCGTCGCTGTCGTCGTCGGGGTCGCCGTAGTTGAACCTTGAAGGCTGAGCACGAGTGGGATGGAATTGAGGGTAATGCAGGCGGGCGCTAGAGTAGGCGGCCGTGTCGTAGGCCATGATGCTCTGGAGAGTCCGGATATGCCACCACAGTCGACGGCCGGCCTCATTGAAGTTTGGAGGAGGTGGGTCGTCCTGCTCGTGCCTGGCGAGCGCCCTCTCACGCCGATCGACGAAGAAGGCTTCCCAAGTTGGGATGCCATCTAGGATTCCTCCGCTGCTCCGGCGTGAGCTTGAAGTAGTAGTGGTTCGTGATGGCCATCCGGCACGCCACACCTAGAGTGATAGGAGGAACCGGCATGCCTTCGGCGCTCAGCATCCAGCCGACGGGGACACAGTAGCCCGGCGGGCAGGGCTAGTTCGAGGCGCAAAGCGCCTCCGCCTCCCTGGGGGTTAGTGCTACGGTGGAAGTCATGGAAAAGAGTGATGAGGTTGCAGATATGACTCTAGAGTTGTGCAATGACAATGGAGGCCAACCCTACATATATATATAGTGAGAAATGGCAGGAAGATAACTAGAGGGAAGAACTGGCGGGAAAAACTGGCAGGAAGAAATGGCGGGAAGAACTGGAAGAAAAAATGGCGAGAAGAAAAATGGCTTATTTAGAACTTGCATTGGATCTATGAAGAAACCACATATTGCGAGTCTAAAAATGATTTTTTCAAAAAATCACGGGCGTTAGATCATGTACCTGTAGTACAAACCGGACCCACTTCCTACCGATTCGGCAGACATTTGTCCTTTTTACCCGGGATGGACGAAAAGGTTTGAGATGTCCCGGTTGGGAGATAGTCCATGTAAGGTGGTCTAGTATTTTAGGAAAATGGTACGGTAGCATTCTGAAACAGCATTTTGGTGGTTACTTCACAAAACGACCCATTTTTTGCGCTCGGAAAATAGAAAAGGGCTTTTCCGTGCGACGAAAAGGAAAACTTCCTCCTGCAACATTGTTCTCCATACCAATGTACACATGCATGCATAATATGGGCATAGCATCACAAACTATGTCGTGATTCAGCACATAACATCGGTCATTTGGACCAAAAGCCATGAAACCTCAAATATGATAGGTCGTTTTGTGAAGGTTTTTTTGAGACATGATCAATATAACAAGTCTGGTATTTTTCGTTTCAACTATGTCACATCATATGACACCACGCAAAGGATTTTCATTGTTCGGATTTATTTTGAATTTCTTATGCCCGTTTAGAATTTTTTGAATTTCTAACTATGGTCGAACCGGCGTGCATGAAGATAGGGGACGAGCATCATTAGAACTTACATTGGATCTCTGAAGAAATCACATATTGAGAGTCTAAAAATTATTTTTTCAAAAAATCACGGGCGTTAGATCATGTAACTGTAGTACAAATCGGACCCACTTCCTACCTATTCGGCAGACATTTGTACTTTTTACCCGGGATGGACGAAAAGGTTTGAGATGTCCCGGTTGGGAGATAGTCCATTTAAGGTGGTCTAGTATTTTAGGAAAATGGGACGGTAGCATTCCGAAACAGCATTTTGGTGGTTACTTCACAAAACGACCCATTTTTTGCGCTCGGAAAATGGAAAAGGGCTTTTCCATGCGACGAATAGGAAAACTTCCTCCTGCAACATTATTCTCCATACCAATGTCCACATGCATGCATAATATGGGCACAACATCACAAACTATGCCGTGATTCAGCACATAACATCGGTCATTTGGACCGAAAGCCATGAAACCTCGAACATGATAGGTCATTTTGTGAAGGTTTTTTTGAGACATGATCAATATACCAAGTCTGATATTTTTCCTTTCAACTATGTCACATAATATGACACCACGCGAAGGATTTTCATTGTTCGAGAGCAGGGACACCACTACGACCAGTTTCAGGGAGATGCCGCCGGATCCCAGTCCTCCTGCATCTCCAAGAAACTAGTCATAGAGACACTCCCTAATATGTGAAATTAGTTATCTCCTAGGTGTATTGATCTAGTTAGAGAATTTACAAGCTGCAAGATGGTTTTCGAGAGCAGGGACACCACCACTATGACCAGTTTCAGGGAGATGCCGCCGGATCCCAGTCCTCCGGCATCTCCAAGAAACTGGTCATAGAGGCACTCCCTAATATGTGAAATTAGTTAGCTCACAGGTGTATTGATCTAGTTAGAGAAGTTACAAGATGCAAGATGGTGTGCAAGAGCAGGGACACCACTACGACCAGTTTCAGGGAGATGCCGCCGGATCCCAGTCCTCCGGCATCTCCAAGAAACTGGTCATAGAGGCACTCCCTAACATGTGACTGCGCGCGTTTGGAGATCAGATCTTAATGATAAGTACAAATCGGGACAACTTCTTCATAGTCCCGGTCCAGCCACAAAACAGGACTAACACTCAAGACATTTATTAACATTAAAAACTGAGACTACAAAACCGGGACTAAAGGCCCCCTATATATAGTCCCGGTCAAGCCACAAACCGCAAAAGATATCCCGGCCAGACATGAACTAGAGTTACATAATATGAGCATGAACTTATTGGCATATGTCCTTCCTTATGATCGCTTCAGACGTAACCATGGAGCATCTTCTTTACTTAATGGAATACTTGGGTCAGTTTTCACTGTGAAGGGCGGAATTTCATCAAACTTATTATAATCTTCTGACATGTCTGTGTTGTCCTCGATTCGCACGATGTTTCTTTTCCCTGAAAGAACTATGTGACGCTTTGGCTCATCATATGATGTATTTGTTTGCATATTTTTTCTTTTTTTCGGTCTGGAGGACATGTCCTTCACATAGAAAACCTGAGACACATCATTGGCTAGGATTAATGGTTCATCTCTATAACCAAGATTGTTGAGATCCACTGTTGTCATTCCGTACATCTGGTCTATCTTTACCCCTTCCCCATTCAGGTTGACCCATTTGCAGCGAAACAAAGGGACCTTAAAAGAGACTCCATAGTATAGTTCCCATATCTCCTCTATGTAACCATTGTATGTGTCCTTGTCTCCATTCTCGTCTATTGCATCAAAGCAGACACCACTATTTTGGTTGGTGCTCTTTTTATCTTGGGCGATCGTGTAGAATGTATTCCCATTTATTTCGTACCCTTGGAAATTCAATATAGTAGAAGATGGTGACGCGGCCAACAAGTATAGCTGATATCCAACAGTGGTGTCATTCAAGAGATGTGTCCGCATCCAACCACCTATAGACTTCATGTGTTCATCTGTAATCCATGATTCAGGCTTCCCCGGGTTTTTGGAGCGTACAATATTCTTGTGTTCCTCGATATACGGAGCTGCCAAGGTGGAATTATGTAGAACTGTGTAGTGTGCTTTAGTGAAAGAATCCCCGGCCCTACATATCATTGCTTTCTTTCACAGCGTGCCTTTTCCACTTAGTCTTCCCTCATGCCGCGAGTCAGAAACACCAATCGGCTTAAGGTCTGGAATAAAGTCAACACAACACTTAATGACCTCCTTTGTTCCATATCCCTTGGAGATGCTTCCTTCTGGTCTAGCATGGTTATGAACATATTTCTTTAAGACTCACATGAACCTCTCAAAGGGGAACATATTGTGCAGAAATACCGGACCGAGAATGGCAATCTCTTCCACTAGCTGAACCAGGAGATGCGTCATAATATTGAATAAGGATGGTGGGAACACCAACTCAAAACTAACAAGACATTGTACCACATCCTTCTGTAACCTTGGCAGAATATTTGGATTGATTACCTTCTGAGATATTGCATTGAGGAATGCACACAGCTTCACAATGGGTACTCGAACATTTTCCGGTAGAAGTCCCCTCAATGCAATCGGAAGCAACTGCGTCATAATCACGTGACAGTCATGAGACTTTAGGTTTTGGAACTTTTTCTCTGCCATATTTATTATCCCCTTTATATTATATGAGAAACCAGACGGTACCTTGATACTGTAAGGACTTCAAAAAAGATTTCCTTCTCTGCTTTGGTAAGAGCATAGCTGGCACGACTTAAGTGACGCCCTTTATCCGTCTTGTTTCGTGTATGCATGTTCTTTGGGTCTTTCATAAATGTTGGTCCTCCCGTGCTTCTGGTGTATCTTTTGTCTTCCCATACACGCCTAGGAATCCTAGCAGGTTCACGCAAAGATTCTTCGTCACGTGCATCACATTGATTGAAGAGCGGACACGTAGGACTTTCCAATATGGCAGCTCCCAAAGTATAGATTTCTTCTTCCACATGGGTGCGTGTCCTGTAGCAACGTCGTTCGGAACTAATTGACCGCCGGGACCCTTTCCAAAGATTACTTCTACGTCCTTGACCATACCAAATACATCATCACCAGCAGGGAGTTTAGGCTTCTTCTGGTGATCTGCCTCACCTTTGAAATGATTACCTTTCTTTCTTACGGGATGATTGGTCGGAAGAAATCATCGATTCGCCAGGTACACAACCTTCTTGCATTTATGCAAATATGTACCTTCAGTCTTATCTAAACAGTGTGTGCATGCCTAATATCCCTTGTTTGTCTGTCCTGAAAGGTTACTAAGAGCAGGCCAATCATTGATGGTTACGAAAAGCAACCCTCGTTGATCAAATGGCTCCTGTTTGTTCTCATCCCACGCACGTACACCTGGTTTGCCCCACAGCTGTAAGAGTTCTTGAACTAATGGTCTAAGGTACACATCAATGTTGTTGCCCGGTTGCTTCGGGCCTTGGATGAGCACTGGCATCATAATGAACTTACGCTTCATGCACAACCAAGGAGGCAGGTTGTAGATACATAGAGTCACGGGCCAGGTGCTGTGACTGTAGCTCTGCTCCCCAAAAGGATTCATGCCATCCGTACTTAGACCAAACCATAAGTTCCTCGCGTCACCTGCAAAGTCTGGGAAGTCTCTCTCGATTTTTCTCCACTGTGACCCACCAGCAGGGTGTATCAACTTCCCTTCTTTCTTACGGTCTTCTTTGTTCCATCACAACAACCTGGCATGCTCTTTGTTTCTGAACATGCGTTTCAACCTTGGTATTATAGGAGCATACCACATAACCTTAGCAGGAACCCTCTTCCGGAGGGGCTCTCACTCAACATCACCAGGGTCATCTCGTCTGATCTTATACCGCAATGCATTGCATATCGGGCATTTATCTAAATTCTCATACTCCTTACTGCGGTAGAGGATGCAGTCATTAATGCATGCATATATCTTTTGCACATCAAATCCTAGAGGACAGAGAGTCTTCTTTGCTTCGTAGGTACTCTCGGGAAGTTCGTTATGTTTTGGAAACTTCGGCTTCATTATTTTCAGCATCTTTTCAAATGAGGAGTCAGTTAGCCCACACTCTGCCTTCCATCGCAACAATTCTAGTGTGGTACCGAGCTTTATGCTGCCATCTTCACAATTTGGGTACAACAATTTCTGGTGATCTTCTAACATGCCCTCTAACTTCAACTTCTCAATTTTTGTTTCATAGTCTCGCTTTGCATCAGAAATGATCCTACCAAGTTCATCAGCTGGCTCATCTGATGCCCGTTCTTCACCTCCTTCCTCTCCATTGTCTTCCATTGCAGTATCACTGTATTCAGGAAACATATGATGATAATTGTTATCATCATCTTCTTCTTCACCATCTTCCATAATAACCCCTCTTTCCCCGTGCTTGGTCCAGCAATTATAGTTGGGCATGAAACCTTTCATAATCAGATGGCCGCGAATGATTTTCGAGGAAGAGTAGTCCTTGTTGTTCCGACATTGAACACATGGCCAACATATAAAACCATTCTCTTTGTTTGCCGTAGCCACATCGATAAATTTATCCACGCCTTTCATATACTCGGGTACACGCCGGTCACCGTACATCCATTCCTGACCATTCATCTGCATCATATAAGTAAGTTTATCAAAAACACGACATCATAAATAGTGCAATGACCAATTCACATCGACAGATGCATTGTATCAATGACAGAGAAAAGATAAGATTGCTAACCTCGATCGAAAATAAAGAGGAGAGAAAGCTCAAGTGCGTCTCAGACACCATCTATATTTTTGTTCTATTTGAAATTGAACGGGATCATTCACTCAAACATTTCATCAAACACCTTGAATTCATGCATAGGGAAAAAAACTAGCACACCCCTCTCACCTTCCACCAAGAAAAAACAGTGGATGCAGAGGGCTGGGGCATCGCATTTATAGAGGGCGGGATCATACGTCCCGGTTTGTAACACAAACCGGGACTAAAGGCGTGTGCCACGCCATGTGGCTCACGCCCAACCATTAGTGTTACAAACTGGGACACATGCCCCCCTACCAACTGGGACGCATGCCTCCGGACCCCATGCCCGCTCGAACCGGGACCCGTGCCAGCATTAGTCCCGGTTCGTGGCGAAACCAGGACTAATGCTGTTAGGAGGCACGAACGAATAGACTTTTTTCTACTAGTGATAATACGGCTGTCAGTCATTTGGTCATTGAAATGCAGAAAAGTGAATGTGATAAGCTAGACGATGACCCTGTTTGAAAGCTCAAAATGTTTTTGCACAACTGTGTCGTCGACTGCTGTTGCAGCTACTTGCGGTCGCCGCCATGGCTCGTCGCTGGCACGGAACATGGCATCCCTGTAGATCGTTTACCGCTATAACCTCTCCGGTCACACGCAGCGCTGCCTTGTCGGCCATGGTCGCATCTACCTAGAAGAATAAAAGGAATGGATGCATGACAAATCAGACCAATCTGGTAGAAATCTGTTACAGTACATATGATTATCTAGTAGAAATTGATGCAAGATAGAATCAATTGCAAATAGGATCAATCCAATTAAATAGAAAGAAAGACCACGGGACACGGGACACGGACATACCCCTCTACGCCATTAATGTTCCTCGGTGGCAGCGCTCCAGGATGATGTGAGGTAAGGGCTCGCGACTGCCGGAGGAAGACTTGAGTGGCGGAGTGCCGGTGCCCGGTGGACGGAGGACCGCCGCTAGATGACCTGGGACCCGCGAGACCATGGGGAAGAAATCAGAAGGAGCAGGGGCAAAGGTAGCCATGGAGGAGAACTGTAGGAGATAAGGGCGGTGGTGGTGGCCGGCGTTGGTGGCGGTAGCCATCGGTGGCAGCGCGACGGCGCAGAGGGAGAGGAAAGGAAGCCTACGTAGGGGCGTACCCACGTGGGGATAAGTCAACTCAGCGCTGACATTCGGCTCGACAAGCCTCCCGAGCGAGCCACAAGCTTCCACGAGTGAGCCACGAGCCCAGTTTTTAGAAAATTTTAGATACCAAGCCGAACCAGGTTCGGCTCGTCCTTTTTCGAGCTTGATCAAGCCGAGCCACGAGCCGGCTTGGCTCGGCTCGATTCCACCCCTAGCTAGAAACACCATAATCAATTTGTGGTTTTGTGACTCGACACTTGGCTAACATGATCCCACCCAGTTGATATGTCTAAGTATAAGAGTGATATTGCCAAGCCATCACACATACACTAGTGGTAGATGTGGGCCCATGCAAACATTGCATTGGATCTACTCCTATATTAACTATCTAGAAACACCTCAAATTTCTTCAGAGTCGACATGTGTTATCTATGTTATCCATGGAGGATTGAGGGTTCCCGGAGGCCGTGCAGATGATGCTGATGCGCAAGGGGTCCATTTTACCCATGTTATACATGTCTACTATAGAATAATTAAGTAAAAACGGTTTGGATTAATGTATTAAAAGCAAGCCAGCGTACAAAATGTTTTTATCTACTCCCTCAGTCTCAAAATAGATGTCTCAAATATATCAAAAAATTTATGCCGAAAGAGAAGCACTACTCAAATTGCCCCCAAAAAAGTACACATTTTTATGCTGAAGCTATATGTTCAGAAAAGAGTGAAATAAGATAAGGTTTTTATTCAGGCTTGACTGACGAACTGACGAGATGAAGCAAAAGAGAGAAAACTTGGCCAAATTCATGATGCTTTTTATTCAGGGCTTGTAAAGCATGAGGAAGCTAACTGATACACTCATTACAATATCTACTTCTTAATGATCAGCAAATAGACCAACGCAAGAGCAACTGCAAAAAAAAATACAGCACTCATCATGTTCGCCTGCTTCTTCAGATCGATAATCTGCCTTAAATGCTTTTTGAGTTTCTTTAGTTCGCCCTTAACTTCTACATCGCCCACCATAGCAACAATTTCAGAGCCCAAGTTCTCGACCGTATGAGGGTAATTGGGCTCAATTGATGAGCCCCCTTCTGATCAACTGCGCCCTCTAGTTTAATCCTCTCAATGTACTCATCCCTCCACTCAAAATGTCTACAATTCTTCATATCCTAAAATCAGATGGGAACGATGAACCCTGATTCAAATCCCAAATCTGGGGAAGAACCAAAATTGGCAAACGAAATCAACAAATTGACTTAAGCAGAACTCAGATCTAACCTTCCCCTCCTCTGGCTTGCTCTCGCATTTCACAAATTCGCGCCCACAGTTGCCATTTTCCTCCTTCTTAGTGACCAATCGTTTCAATGGCGTGATGCGTGGGCAGTCAGGGCACCTCGTCATCTGCACTGCACCATACCATGACCATGAGGGGCTGGAGGTTGTACAGGAGTTCGCCATCTATCGCTGGTGTTGCCGGGAAAGAAGAAGAAAGGCACCCAAAGAAGAGAGGGATAGAAAGGGAAGGCAATGACGGCTCGGGATCCTGTTCCCCTTTTTATAAAGATAACGATGAGGATATGTTGTTAGGGCCGGTGGCTGCAGCGTGACGGGATGCCAGAGGAGTGCGGGATACGCATCAAATACTGGAAGAGCATCTCCAACAGGCACACTAAATTTCAGTGTGCTATATGTCGCTGCAACCGCGCTGTAAACGCTTACCATGCGCTGCACTTGATTTGACCCCGCGGACGCTCTATTATGCAGCGCGTGCTCGGGCGCTAAAGATGTTCCTTCGTCAGGCGCTCCATTATGCAGCGCGCAGCGTGGCGCAAACAACATTTTGACGATATTTTGCATACGGAATAGATAAAACAAGACATGAAAAATTAACTGAAAATACGAAATATATTACAGACTTCGACCCTACAACCACTTATTTCTAAACTACCCTAAACTACTCGTAATGCCAGTCGAAATCTGATGACGATCATCGACAGGCCGGTGCCGTTTTTCTTCTCCTCTGCCTTCCTCGCGGCCTTATCCTCCCTCTCATTCTTCCTCGCTGCCGACTTCGCCCTCCGCTCCTCGCGATCCGCCTTCTTCGCCACCTTCGCCGCCACCTTCTCCTCTTCCTTCTTCTCGTAGAATGCATCCATCACGGCGACGTCCTGCGAGAATTGGTACGCCCACTCGAGGCGAAAGCGCTCGTCGAGCCCCGCCTTGACAAGCCGCTGCTCGAGCTCGCGTTGGCGGTGTAACTGCTCGCACGTGACGGCCGGAGGCGGCGGTGCAAGCGATTCCGCCTATTACCGCGTCCACACGTCGTGGAAGTTCATTGTCCGGTGGGAGCGGCCGAGGCACCAGGCGACCGCGTCGTAGGCATGCGCCGTCTCGAATGTGCCAAGCCTGATGCGCTCGTCCCTGCTGCGGATCTCGGCGTAGAACATGCTGCTTGGCCGCGCGCGGACTTCGCGGTAACCAGAGGTCGAGCGGTGGCGGGGCGGTATCTCTTCGGGAGGTGGAGCGGCGGCAAGGAGCGAGGTGGGAGGCGGAGAGAGGCGGGGGCAGGAAGCGAAATTCAGGGGATGTGAAACTTTCGGACGGTTGGGTGTGCGCATGCGCGGCAGTCGACACGACAAGTTTGGCACGTAGGATAGCGCAAAAGCACACGCGCGACAAAAGTTTTAGTGCATGTCGCTTTTTTGCGCGTCTGTTGGAGGTTCGTGTAGGCTCCCGCCTGCGCCAAATTGGCAGTTTACTTACCACGCGCGCCTTTTGTCGCGCCTTTTACCGGTCTACGGTGGTATGCCCGTTGTTTACCGGGTTGATACACAGAACCGTGTACTTCAGCTGGTAAAAGGCATTGGTAGTTGTGCTCTCTTCATTGCTGACAATCGGTGCATCTGCGTCGACAGCGCCAGGGTACCCACGGTGCAGGCCGGCAGCATCTACTATCCAGACCTATCCTAGATTAGATCTTACAACTTTGAGGCTCTTGCGTGGGAAGAGGAGCCAAGGGTTGACCATGGGTATGGAGTAGGAGGTTGATAGATCTAACTATAATTTAGTAGTTGTTGAGTCACTATACCTGGCCAACATGATCCCACCCACTTGATAGATCTAGCTATAAGAGTGCTATGCCAAGCCATGACATACACTTGTGGAAAATGAGGGGCCATGTCAACATTGCATGGGGTCTAGACCTCTCTGGGATGAATAGAAACACCTTCACCAACTTGTTGTTGTATGAGTTATCACTTGGCCAACATGATCCTACCTACTTGATAGATCTAACTATAATTTTGCTATGCCAAGCCATGACACACACAACTATGGTAGATGTGGACCCATGCCAACATTGCATGGGATCTAGACCTCTCTGGGTTGGCTAGAAATACGGTCATCAACTTAGTGGCTATGTGAGTCACTACACCTGACCAACATGATCCCACCCACTTAATAGAACTAGCTATAAGAGTGATATGCCAAGCTATGCCACATACTTGTGTCAGATGTGGGGCCATGCCAACATTGCATGGGGTCTCTAGACCTCTCTAGGATAGGTAGAAACACCTTCACCAACTTGTTGTATGAGTCATCACTTGGCCAACATGATCCTAAGTATAACTAGGTGGGATCATGTTTGAGCAATTGTTGGCTCATACTACTACAAGTTGGTCAGTTGTTTCTGGACAACTAAGGTTGTTTAATTTTAGATCCCAATGATACGTCGTAAACGTATCTATAATTTTTGATCCTCCATGCTTGTTTTGTATAAACTTCGCTATGTTTTGTCTACACTTTGAGGAATTTTTATACACTTTCTAGAACTAACCTATTGACAAGATGCCACAGTGCCAGTTGCCTGATTTCTGTTGTTTTTGGTTTCCGAAAGCTAAAAAATGAATATTCTCGGAATTGGATGGGACAAAGGCCAAAGTTCATATTTTTCCCTGAATGATACAGAAAATCGAAGACAAGACGGAGGAGGACACCAGGGTGGCCACACCCTAGGTGGGCGCGGGTCCCACCCTGGTCGCGCCCACAGGGGTGTGGGCCCCCTGGCCCTCCACCGACCTTGCCTCCTTCTCCTATAAGATGCCCCCGACTCAGAAACCCTATATAATTGACTAGAAAGCCACGAAAAGTTCCGCAGCGCTGCCGCCACCGAACTGGAGATTCGGGGGACAAAAAGTCTTTGTTCCGGCACCCTGAAAGGACAAGGAAGTGCCGCCGGATCCATCTCCATCGATCTCCATCGCCATCTTCTTCACCGTTGTTGATTCCCATGACGAGGAGGGAGTAGTTCTTCCTCGAGGCTAAGGGCTCTACCGGTAGCTATGTGTTCATCTCTCTCTCTCTATGCATGATCATATTGTGGTCATGAGCTTTGTAATCAAGTAGATCTACCTTTCTACTCAAGTGCTTCAATAGATCTCCGCTCTCCCCATGCGTGTGAAAGTGACAGCATGCACGCTATGGTGGCACTTAGGCTAGAGTCTAGATAAATACTCATCGTGCTTTAATAGATCTATGCTTTTCCTCACGTGTGTGAAAGTGACAGCGGGCACACTGTGTAGCAATTAAGCTAGGTTACATATATATTTATCATGAGTATATTTTGAGTTGGTTGTCTTTAAGAAATTGTGGTGTTTGTTGGAACCATCTAGCGCTCAAGGTGATAGTGTGGGGTTATCTAGATTGGGAAGGCGGACTTTGAGGAGTGCTTTTGTAGCCCTACCATGTATTAGAGAATATATTTATATGAGAGAGTATTCACTAGTGCAAGTATGATCCCCAGGCCTTGTTTCTAAGCATTGAAACACCGTTTGCATCTAGATTTGTTGCATGTTTGCTTGCTTCCATCTTTATTTTAGTTTCCCTTTAGTTTCTCCCACGTCAACAACAAGTCAGAAGCTCTTTTCTGGCACCGTTACCACCTGTACTTCACTATTTCTTTGCCGAACTATTGCACCTATACACCTGACAAGTGTATTGGGTGTGTTGGGGACACAAGAGACTTCTTGTATCTTGATTGCAGGGTTGCTTGAGAGGTATACCTTTGACCACTTCCTCCCTGAGTTCGATAAACCTTGGGTAATCCACTTAAGGGAAACTTGTTGCTGTTCTACAAAACTCTGCACTTGGAGGCCCAACAAATGTTGTAAGATCCCTCCTTTATAAAGGAAATGGATCCCTGTGATTGCAATGCTAGTCCCTGGATCATTGCTAGCATCCACAATTTAAGATGAAGTACACAGAAACAAAGGTCATTTATTACATCCATTCCAGATATAAACATAGTCTTTACAACTCAAGGCCACAAGCCTAATACAAGAGTTTGAATAAGTAAATAAATATAAGTCTTCATCTTCATGTGCCACAGGCAAACATGTTGAGTGTAGACTCATGACACCTAATCCTCATCAGAGTAACCTGCAACTTCACAAGTTATAGCCACAGTGGGTCAATACTTTGGAATAGTATTGGCAAGTGATACCTTAGTAAAATTTAGGTGGACTATATTACTATATGCATTTTTGCTAAGTGTAGCTTGGCTTGCTTTGCTCAAAATAGGTTTTTCCTATTAGTTGAAATCACTAAGTTTTTCTTTGTCAAAACTTTTCCCAAGGAACCATCAATAGACATTGAGGTCCTTCACACTTGTTCACCCACAAGTTTTTACTTAGAAGTTGGAATGATGAGATTCTTGATAGCTTCCATGTCTTGATGCTCAAGTTGTCCATTGCCATGGACTTGGCTAAGTACTTAGATTTTTCCATCTGCAGAGGTTGTGCACTTTCCCCACCAGACTTGGTTTCCCAAGACAGGACCTTTCAGAAGCCTTTCCTTAGACCAAATGGACGCGCTCCAACCTATCATTCCCACTACCACCAACTGTCCAAATGGCTAAGTTCTAGCAACCTATGTGATCCAGGCAGAGCCCATATTGACAAGTGGCTGTACTAGAAGCTTCTCAACACTTGGCCACTAAAATCCCTTTGTTCCTGGGTTGCTTTCCACAAGTGAGTTACACAAGGTATACCATAGCCATGGGCCTTGTGTAACCACTCAACCAAAATCCACCAATCAAGTCCCTTTCCACCCAGGTGATTCATTGACTTAGTTGTTTTATTAAGAAAAACATAAGTCCAAAGACTTAGAAATATTTTCACCATAGCATGTATATTTTACCAACCCTTGTTTGCTACTAGCTAGGCTAAGCATGGCATAGATAGTAACTTAACTTAGAAATTTCCTAGCAATTCTACAACTACTTAGGATTTCCCAACATGGCATTAGGCAAAATAATAACATGCAAGACTTAGCAAAATATTTCTAATGCTTAGTATAAAATATAGGGATGGAAATATTCATTAAGTACCACTTGCCTTGGTAGTTGGGAGAGTATCACTCTTCACAATCACAATCACTAGCACCAAAGTCTACACAAAGAATATAGCCACAATCACATACAAGACATATTCAATCAAAAAATATATATGCATGCATGCAAGATGCTAAGTGATGATTTTTAAAGCTCAACCAAGCAAGTGCATAGTACTGAATTCTAAACAAGACCAAATTTTATTTAACACTAAAACAATTCCTAAACAATTCATATGACTAAACAAGCCCTACACATGTTTTTGCAAAAGAAACCATTTTAACGGAAGTTAAACATTAAACACATTGCATATTTGGAAAGGGCTTGTCTTCCTGAATCCAACGGTATAAAATTTGTCAAAATCTAACATGGGAATCAAAAGTTACAAACAAAACAAATTTGAACTAAAATCTGATTCAAAATCTGTTTTAAATCTAATTCACTGCCACGCGGCGCTATCCTATTGGCGCGTACCGCTTCGCACGGATCGGTCGACGCAGATCGTTGGATTTAAGTGATCGCGTACGGCTCAGATCTAACGTACCGCTTCGCTAAGTGATTCTATTACACGCGTTGGATCTAGCTC
Organism: Avena sativa; assembly: GCA_916181665.1. NCBI lineage: Eukaryota > Viridiplantae > Streptophyta > Magnoliopsida > Poales > Poaceae > Avena > Avena sativa. The sequence continues at coordinate 309,762,469 of OV702295.1, read as the reverse complement.
CAATGGCTCTCGATCAAATGACCAAGGTCTGGCGGCGCGCGGGGACAGCTACCGGCGGAGCACTCTGTCAGTGGCGGTGCCGGCGTTCTAGGTCGCCCGGGAGGGGAGAGGGTGCTTACCAGAACCGCAGGGACAAGGTGAAGCTCGACGTGGCGGTGGCTTGGCAAGGGGCGCTCGGAGTCATCGGGGATTCCTCGCCGGAGTTCGTGGACGCGTCGAGTACGGCTGCTGGTCGACGTTGGCGAGGTTCTGCGTCGCGCTAAGTCAAAAGGAGGGCACCGTTAGATGCGCAAGACGATGGGGATCCTAGGCGTATCAGACAGAGGGCAAGGGGCGGCAGGTACTTACGGGGAGAGGTCGCCGGGGTTCGTGTGGAGAGCGGCGGCGCTCGGTTGAAGTCGCTGCCGAGGCTACAGACCATGCGAGAACAAACGGGGTGTGTCAGTAGATGCGCAAAGAGTTGCTGAGCTTGATAGCATGAATCATGGACAGAGGGGGACACGGTGCTCACCGGAATTCGTCGGCAAGGTCATCGGAACAGCGGCAGCGTCGGGCGAGTTGCGAGCAGCCTGGTGGCGTGAAGAGGAAATTGGGTGAGGGGAAATGGCCGTGAGAGGGAGGGGCTTAAGTAGGCAGAGGCTCGACAAGAAACGCTCAGTGATTCAATGCCAATTACGTCGCGGAATCAACGCAGCAACGGCCAGCGGCGGTGTTCGTGCGCGGAATCTGGGGAAGACGATGACGACGTGGACGGGGCCAGATTGTCAGCGAACAGAACAGAGGGGGAGTGGGGTCCGAGCATCAGTGACTGCGTGGGTGCGTCTGCGTGTGCGAGAGAGAGAGAGGTGGCCCGGGTGGGCTAGCTGGGCTGGTTTCACTGTTGGGCCCAAAGTCTGGCGCCGGCCCTTTTCTTTTTCTTTATTCCTTTTCTATTTCTGATTTGATTTTCTGGATTGATTTTCAAATGAATTCAAACTCTATTTGAATTCAAATCTTTTCAGGATTTTTGCAGTGTGCAACAGTCATAATTCTAGGCATAAAACCATGTGGTCACTTTGAGTTGGCTTGGTCATTTTTGGAAAGACAAAATAACAGTGACATTGCACTTGGTTTGCAAATGTTTGAAAGTGGTTTTGAAACCATTTTTATTTTGTAAAAAAAATTTGTTCAAACTCTACACTCAAACCAATCAACAAGGAAGTAAACAAACTTGGTTTAAAACATTCAAGCTCTCAAATGGGGATGGCCATTTGATTTAAGTTTGCTCACATAAAATGATAGCACTATGTGCTTCTGTTTTCTTGAATTTGATTTGAAATTGATCTCAAAACTATATGCATGCATGAATGATATGCAATCTTTGAAATCATGATTTTTGGGATGTTACAAATCTAACCCCCTTAAGGTGAATCTCGCCCTCGAGATTCGGATTGGCTAGCAAATAGGTGAGGGTGGTCTTTCCGAAGATCATCTTCTCTTTCCCATGTTGCTTCCTCTTCGGAATGATGATTCCACTGCACTTTGCAAAACTTGGTAGTCTTTGTCCTTGTGACTCTTTCTGCAGTTTCAAGAATCTTGATAGGTTTCTCTCCATAAGTGAGATCACTTTCTAGTTGAACTTCCTCCAGAGGTATAGTATCCTTCAAAGAAGTTTCCTCCATTTCTGGATGACATTTCTTAAGCTGACTCACATGAAACACATTATGGACAGCTGACAGAGATTCAGGCAGTTCAATTTCATAGGCAACTTCTCCTTTGCGACTCAAAATCTTGAATGGCCCAACATATCTTGGTGCCAATTTTCCTTTGACTCCGAACCTTTTCACTCCATGAAGTGGTGACACTCTAAGATAAGCTCTATCACCGAATTCGTAGGTGACTTCTTTATGCTTAGGATCTGCGTAGCTTTTCTGTCGGGACTGTGCTATCTTCAACCTATCCTTAACCAACTTGACCTTCTCTTTGGCTTCTTTGATAAGATCTGGCCCGAATAAACTTCTTTCTCCCACACCATTCCATAATAATGGGGTGGTACATTTTCTTCCGTAGAGAAACTCAAACGGTGCCATCTCAATGCTGGCTTGATAGCTGTTGTTATAAGAAAATTCTGCGTAAGGCAGACTTTCATCCCAACTGGCTCCATAGTCTAGGGCACATGCCCTCAACATGTCCTCAAGAATTTGATTAGTCCTTTCTGTTTGTCCATCGGTTTGAGGATGAAAAGCAGTGCTGAATTCCAACCTCGTTCCCAATGACTCATGTAGATGTCTCCAAAAATGGGAAGTGAATTGAGTTCCTCTATCAGATACAATACTCTTGGGCACTCCATGTAGACATACAATTCTACTCATGTAGATTTTGGCTAACTTAGCACTTGTATAGGTTGTCTTCACGGGTATGAAATGAGCCACTTTAGTTAGGCGATCCACTACTACCCAAATAGAATCGTATCCTGACCGGGTCCTTGGTAATCCGGTAATGAAATCCATACCAATCTTGTCCCACTTCCAATCAGGAATAGGTAGTGGTTGAAGCAAACCTGCTGGTTTCTGATGCTCCGCTTTCACTCTACTACACACATCACACAAAGCAATATGTTCGGCGATGTTTTTCTTGAGATTGTTCCACCAAAATCTTTCTTTCTTGTCCATGTACATTTTGGTGTTACCTGGATGAATGGAATACGGAGAGTTATGTGCCTCTTGCAAAATCAGTTTCCGCAGCTCCAGGTCTTGTGGAACACAAATACGTTTCCCATGCCATAAAGTACCCTGTTCGTCTTCATGGAACCCTTTGGATTTTCCTTTGCCAATCTTTTCCTTAATATCTTCGATTTCTTTATCAATCTTCTAGGCTTCTTTGATCTTGTCCAACAAGGTGGGCTGAACATCCAAAGACATGAGATGTCCTTTAGGCACAATCTCCAATCTGAGTTTCCTAAATTGGGTACACAGATCATCTGGTAATTCTCCTTTGGTAAGGCCATTTACAAATACCTTACGACTTAGAGCATCTTCTACAACATTTGCTTTACCGGGGTGGTATTGCAAACTTAAGTCACAGTCCTTGATAAGTTCTAGCCATCTTCTTTGTCTCATATTAATTTCCTTTTGGGTGAAGATATACTTCAGACTTTTGTGATCTGTGAACACTTCACAATGCTTTCCCAAAAGATAGTGTCTCCATGTTTTGAGTGCATGGGCAACACAGGCTAAGTCTAAATCATGAGTAGGATAGTTTACTTCATGAGTTTTGAGTTGTCTCGAGGCATAAGCCACAACTTTACCGTCTTGCATAAGTACTGCACCCAAACCTTGATGAGATGCATCACAATATACTTGGAAATCTTTTTCCAAATCAGGTAGACACAAGACTGGTGCTGTCACAAGTCTCTTCTTCAATTCCTGAAAGCTGAGTTCACAACCTTCAGACCAAGCAAACTTCTTGTCTTTCTTTAACAATTCAGTCATGGGCTTAGCTACCTTTGAGAAATTCTCAATAAACCTCCTGTAGTAACCTGCTAAGCCAAGGAAACTACGAACTTCTTTTACGGACTTGGGAGATTCCCATTCAGTCACAGCTGAAACCTTAGCAGGATCAACTGCTACACCATCCTTTGTCATAACATGACCAAGAAATCCCAGTTCATCCAACCAGAACTCACACTTGCTGAATTTGGCATAAAGTTTATGCTCTCTTAACTTCTCAAGTATCAAACGCAAATGTCCTTCATGCTCTTCTTTGCTCTTGGAGTAGACTAAGATGTCATCGATGAAAACGACAACAAACTTGTCAAGAAATTCCATGAACACCTTATTCATCATATTCATGAAATATGCTGGAGCATTGGTCAAGCCAAAAGGCGTTACGGTATACTCATACAATCCATACCTTGTGGTGAACGCTGTTTTAGGTATGTCTTGTTCCCTTATCTTGAGTTGAAAATAGCCTGACCTTAGATCAATCTTTGAGAACACACATGCTCCTTCAAGCTGATCAAACAAGTCATTGATTCTAGGAAAAGGATATTTGTTCTTGATAGTTACCTCGTTGAGTGAACGGTAATCTATACATAACCTTTTACTTCTATCTTTCTTCTCCACAAACAAGACTGGGGCTCCCCAAGATGAAGAACTTGGTTGAATAAATCCTTTCTGCAACTGTTCTCCAAGTTGTTTCTTGAGTTCTTTCAGTTCATCAACTGACATTTTATATGGTATCTTTGCTATTGGTCCAGACCCTGGTACCAAATCTATAAGAAACTCCACATCTCTATATGGTGGCATTCCCGGCAATTCTTCCGGAAACACATCTGGATACTCACTCACAATTGGCACACTGTCCATGCTAACCCCCTTAAGAGAATTTAGCTTACTTCCTTTAGATTCAAAGTTGGACTTGAATTTAATCCGCTTTCTTTCCGGGGTTGTGAGTGCAACAGTATGATTAGCACAATCCAGTACTCCTTCATACTTAGCCATCCAATCCATTCCCAACATTACGTCCAGTCCTTGGGAATCTAGGATTATCAGACTCACTGGAAATCTATGTTCCTGGGTGTACTAGAAACACATCTGGATACTCACTCACAATTGGCACACTGTCCAGAGCCCATATTGACAAGTGGCTGTACTAGAAGCTTCTCAACACTTGGCCACTAAAATCCCTTTGTTCCTGGGTTGCTTTCCACAAGTGAGTTACACAAGGTATACCATAGCCATGGGCCTTGTGTAGCCACTCAACCAAAATCCACCAATCAAGTCCCTTTCCACCCAGGTGATTCATTGACTTAGTTGTTTTATTAAGAAAAACATAAGTCCAAAGACTTAGAAATATTTTCACCATAGCATGTATATTTTACCAACCCTTGTTTGCTACTAGCTAGGCTAAGCATGGCATAGATAGTAACTTAACTTAGAAATTTCCTAGCAATTCTACAACTACTTAGGATTTCCCAACATGGCATTAGGCAAAATAATAACATGCAAGACTTAGCAAAATATTTCTAATGCTTAGTATAAAATATAGGGATGGAAATATTCATGAAGTACCACTTGCCTTGGTAGTTGGGAGAGTAGCACTCTTCACAATCACAATCACTAGCACCAAAGTCTACACAAAGAATATAGCCACAATCACATACAAGACATATTCAATCAAAAAATATATATGCATGCATGCAAGATGCTAAGTGATGATTTTTAAAGCTCAACCAAGCAAGTGCATAGTACTGAATTCTAAACAAGTCCAAACTTTGCCAAACCAAATTTTATTTAACACTAAAACAATTCCTAAACAATTCATATGACTAAACAAGCCCTACACATGTTTTTGCAAAAGAAACCATTTTAACAGAAGCTAAACATTAAACACATTGCATATTTGGAAAGGGCTTGTCTTCCTGAATACAACGGTATAAAATTTGTCAAAATCTAACATGGGAATCAAAAGTTACAAACAAAACAAATTTGAACTAAAATCTGATTAAAAATCTGTTTTAAATCTAATTCACTGCCACGCGGGGCTATCCTATTGGCGCGTACCGCTTCGCACGGATCGGTCGACGCAGATCGTTGGATTTAAGTGATCGCGTACGGCTCAGATCTAACGTACCGCTTCGCTAAGTGATTCTGTTACACGCATTGGATCTAGATCCAACGGCTCTCAATCAAATGACCAAGGTCTGGCGGCGCGCGGTGACGGCGTGCGGCGGAGCGCTCTGTCAGTGGCGGTGCCGGCTTTCTAGGTCGCCCGGGGAGGGGAGAGGGTGCTTACCAGAACCGCAGGGACGAGGTGAAGCTCGACGTGGCGGTGGCTTGGCAAGGGGCGCTCGGAGTCGTCGGGGATTCCTCGCCGGAGTTCGTGGACGCGTCGGGTACGGTTGCTGGTCGACGTTGGCGAGGTTCTGCGTCGCGCTAAGTCAAAAGGAGGGCACCGTTAGATGCGCAAGACGATGGGGATCCTAGGCGTATCAGACAGAGGGCAAGGGGCGGCTGGTACTTATACGGAGAGGTCGCCGGAGTTCGTGCAGAGAGCGGCGGCGCTCGGTTGAAGTCGCTGCCGAGGGTACAGACCATGCGAGAACAAACGGGGTGTGTCAGTATATGTGCAAGGAGTTGCTGAGCTTGCTAGCATGAACCATGGACAGAGGGGACACGGTGCTCACCGGAATTTGTCGGCGAGGTCGTCGGAACAGCGGCAGCATCGGGCGAGTTGCGAGCAGCCTGGTGGCGTGAAGAGGAAATTGGGTGAGGGGAAATGGCCGCGAGAGGGAGGGGCTTAAGTAGGCAGAGGCTCGACAAGAAATGCTCAGTGATTCAATGCCAATTACGCCGCGGAATCAACGCAGCAACGGCCAGCGGCGGTATTCGTGCGCGGAATCTGGGGAAGACGATGACGACGTGGACGGGGCCCGCTTGTCAGCGAACAGAACAGAGGGGGAGTGGGGTCCGAGCGTCAGTGACTGCATGGGTGCATCTGCGCGTGCGAGAGAGAGAGGTGGCCCGGGTGGGCTAGCTGGGCTGGTTTCACTGTTGGGCCCAAAGTCTGGCGCCGACCCTTTTCTTTTTCTTTATTCCTTTTCTATTTCTGATTTGATTTTCTAGATTGATTTTCAAATGAATTCAAACTCTATTTGAATTCAAATCTTTTCAGGATTTTTGCAGTGTGCAACAGTCATAATTCTAGGCATAAAACCATGTGGTCACTTTGAGTTGGCTTGGTCATTTTTGGAAAGACAAAATAACAGTGACATTGCACTTGGTTTGCAAATGTTTGAAAGTGGTTTTGAAACCATTTTTATTTTTTTAAAAAAATTGTTCAAACTCTACACTCTAACCAATCAACAAGGAAGTAAACAAACTTGGTTTAAAACATTCAAGCTCTCAAATGGGGATGGCCATTTGATTTAAGTTTGCTCACATAAAATGATAGCACTATGTGCTTCTGTTTTCTTGAATTTGATTTGAAATTGATCTCAAATCTATATGCATGCATGAATGATATGCAATCTTTGAAATCATGATTTTTGGGATGTTACAAATGTCTACAATAATAGAAGTGGGTAGACATCAAGCTATTTTCTGGCGCCGTTTCCGGGGAGGTTTTGGGCTTTTACCTTACCTCACCGTCAAGCTATTTTCTGGCGCCGTTGTCCGGGAGGTAAGGTAAAAGGTACTCACATCCTCCGGTTTGAGTGCTCGAAGTTATTTCCTTTATATTCCACATTTTTTTCTTTTTGTTTCTTGTTTTCACTAGTTAGGCTTAATGGAAAACAACAACAAAATTAGAGAGATTTATTGTATTTATCTTGAGTTAGGACATGAAGTGTTTGAAGAGAAAATTAAAAAACCTATGGAATTTTTATTTGCATGCTAATAGAAATGTTATTAGTATGAATTCTTTGGACACCATTTTTGCTAATGCTATGGAAAAGTCTAAGCTTGGGGAAGTTAGTTTTGATGAAAATGATCTTTTTAGTTCCCTATTCTATTGCTTATGATGATACCAAACCTCCAATTTATGATGATTACAATGATGAATATGATATTTTTAGTCCACCTACTATTGAGGAGGAAATTAATTGTGATTACAATATGCCTCCTATATTTGATGACTATGGTGATGAGAATGATAATGATAGTTATTTTGTTGAATTTCCTCCCACTACAATTAATAAGAATGACTATGCTTATGTGGAGAGTAATAATTATTTTACGCACGTGGCTCATGATAAGAATGTTTTATGTGATAGTTATATTTTTAATTTTATTCATGATGCTACTGAAAGTTATTATGAGAGAGGGAAACATGATTTTATGTATCTCAACAATATTAAGTTTCGCCTCTTTATGTTGAAATTTTTGAAGTTGCACTTGTTTTGCTTTCCTATGCTTGTTGCTTTGTGCTTTCATGACTTGTTTCTTTACAAGATTATTTTGCATAGGAAGTGGTTTAGACTTAAATGCTTTTGAATTTGCTTCTTAATGCTCTCTTTTACTTCAATTCATATTTCTTATGTGAGCATCTTCTGAAACTATCAAGCCTAGCTTAAAGGCATTAAAGAAAAGTACTTCTTGGAAGATAACCCAATAGTTTTCTTGAGTCTTGGAAGTTGTTACCTCTGTAATAACCTCTCCTTATTGTTTTTGTTTGATTTTTGTGCCAAGAATAACCTCTAATGAGAAGGAAGTAAGATTTGGGGAGTTGTTGTCCCGAAACAGATTTTTGTGCTCCACCGTAAAAATTTGTGTAAATCTCTGTAAGTCGGATTGAGCTGATATTTTCTGAATAAATCCCCCAGTATGTTAGCTAAGTTTCGTTAGTTCAACACTTTTTTATTTGAGCAACAGAAGGTCTTCGAAAAAATCGGTTTCTACCCGCTGATCTGTTTTGACAGATTTCTGCCATTATTTGTATTTGCTTCTTATTGATTCCTTTTTGGGTTCTTTTTGGGAAATTGAGCTTCTTGAGGGAATTGCTACGGTAGCTTGTGTTTTTAGTGAAAGTTGTTCTGTTCTAAGCTAAACCCAAAGGTTTATTATCTTTTGAATACACTAATGTTGCTAATGAAGATTGTGTGAAGTTTTGTATGAAGGAAAATTTTCAGGTGTAGAGAAAGAATGATGTAATGAGATGAAGAATGGACAAAGCTCAAGCTTGGGGATGCCACCCCGTGTCACCCCAAGAAATATTCAAGAGGTACAAGCGTCAAAGCTTGGGTATGCCCAAGGCATCCCCTTCTTCATCAATAAAAAGCTCAGGTCTTTCAAGACACTTCGTTTTTATTGCTTCATGCACTATTGTGTTGTTCTTGGAGCGTCTTTGTTTTTGTTTTTAGTTTTCGTTTGTTTGGGTTGCTGAAATAAGTTGGCTGGATCCCATCACACTTCTTTTTGAGAGAGACACACTCTGTTTTCATTGCCTAGAACACTCTAGTTTTCATTCTTACTGTCTTGTGAGTGTTCTCTTTTGCTAGCACCGTGTTTAGCGTTAGTTTTCTTGTGATTTCAACTTAGAACTTTTTAGTTCTTCTTTGTGGACTTGTGAGACAAGCTCACTAATATTTGTTGATTATTATCTTTGTGAGTCGTTTCAAATAAGTTGAATGGTGTTGGAAGAGAGTAGAAATTTTCATGCTTAAGTGGTACAAAAGGGAGCCTGTTTTGACTATGGCTTAGACTTTATCATGTCATGCTAGGTGTTGTTTTAACCTTATGATTAGTGATTATTTCTGTAGCATGACTTGTTCCAAACAATTTGGGATTGCTTTGTGTGCCTTGAAAAAAATCATGCGTTGTTTTAGCATACAAAAGCATAGTACTGTGGTATTCTCCATTAATGCTTTGTTTGGGTTGACTTGGCACATGCTCACACCATGTTATGACTATGAACAAGTCACCATAGCCTTTATGATCATTTAGTCCTTGACTTGTAGTACCACATTATGATTTGATTAGTAATGTTTTGTCGCTCTACATGATTATGGCCATTATTGCTCTCTTAGTTGATTGCTCCCAGTCTTTTGCTAGCCTCCACTTGTATGAGTAAGCTCTACTCATGCTTCCAACTCCCAAGAAACCAAGTTATTCCAAAGTGTCCACTATAAATTCCTATGCATGGTGTTTTACATCATTTCAGGTATATTCTTGTTTTCATCTATCTTCCAATTTAAAAGTATTTTGTTATGTGAAAACTTAGTGATTAAAGCTCTCACAAACTTGATGGCACACTTTATTTTTCTTGCTCCTAATAAACTTGAACCATTGTGTCATCTATGTTGTATATGCTTGCACTTATACGTTGGAATTAGCAGAACCGTGCTGTCATGGGGAACGCATTCAACATTGCACTTGTAGTTTGTACACAGTTGATATCATGCTCTTTTGTCTATGGATGTCGTCGGTGTGAAATGAAAGGGGAGCTTTTAAGTCCATGGAGTTATGTATGTGTGTTAGAGAAACGCCTGGGCCGCTAGCCTAAGCCATGCCTAATCATGATGGAAACTTGCAGCATCACCATAGTGACATCTATGAAGATTTCTTCTTATAGAAAAGATACATATTGAGAAAGAGGAAAGAGAGAAAAGAGCACCATATTCCCATGGTAAATAAGAAGATTGTTGAGATGCTGATTGTCTGCTTGCCTTGTCATTTTGGTTATGGGATAGCTCCTGTACCATGTGCAAGGGGTACCCCGTTGGCGGTTCTCTATGATACACATGTACTTACTATGACAAGAACTTACATGTAACTAAAGTGAGTAGCATGAGGAGCGGCCCTTGTATTCAAGGGACATGAGATTGAAAACTTATACTTTGTCAAGCATATACTTCATAGTTTGTTCACTTTAACCTTAATCACTTCAAGATGCTTATGATAGGGGCAATGAGAGTTGAAAGCTAACAAGTACCATAATTTTTGGAAGCTCTTTATGAGACTTGAAATCCCTGCTTCCCTTATGAAGGGCCTTTCACCACCATTATTTTGAGTCTCCACCTTCTATCCTTAGGCACCAGCTAGGAGAGCATTGTTGTCATTCTTAGTTCTATGTGCATTGTCACAAAACTTATTGATTGATTCATAATGTTGATATTGCTTGCTCTTGAACTATTTGTATCTAGTCACCCTTATGAACTTTGAAGGTGTCCTATGCATTTATGTTTTGCTACTCCATGAGGGACAAGCTTAATGCCACTATGCTATGTTTTCTATATGTGAAACAAACAAACGTCTTTCAATGCATTGTTATTCATGATCTTTGTTTGTATCATCTCATGTTGCAGCATAGTTTTTATGTCTTATTGTTAGAAATTCATCTTTCATGTTGATGTTTAGAGTACTTTGATCCTAGCTTTCAATGCTTGCAAGTGGTTTGATCTTGATTGTGATGGTGCATGTCACCTCAAAAATTATTCTTTTTATCACTTATCTACTCGAGGACGAGCAGGAGTTAAGCTTGTGGATGCTTGATACGTCGTAACGTATCAATAATTTTTGATGCTCCATGCTTGTTTTGTATCAACTTTGCTATGTTTTGTCTACACTTTAAGGTATTTTTATACACTTTCCGGAACTAACCTATTGACAAGATGTCACAGTGCGAGTTGCCTATTTTATGCTGTTTTTGGTTTCAGAAAGCTAAAAAATGAATATTCTCTGAATTCGACGGGACAAAAGCCAAAGTTCATATTTTTCCCTGAACGATACAGAAAATCGAGGACGATACGGAGGAGGACACGAGGGTTGCTACACCCTAGATGGGCACGGGTCCCACCCTAGCTGTGCCCATAGGGGTGTGGGCCCCTGGCCCTCCACCGACCTTGCCTCCTTCGCCTATAAGAAGCCCCCAACTCAGAAACCCTAAATAGTCATCCAGAAAGCCACAAAAAGTTCTGCAGCACCGCCGCCACCGAAGGGGAGATTCGGGGGACAGAAAGTCTCTGTTCCAGCACCCTGCTCGGACGGGGAAGTGCCCCCGGAGCCATCTCAGTCGATCTCCATCGCCATCTTCATCACCATTGCCGATACCCATGATTGGGAGGGAGTAGTTCTTCCTAGAGGCTAAGGGTTCTACCGGTAGCTATGTATTCATCTCTCTCTCTATGCATGATCATATTGTGGTCATGATCTTTGTAATCAAGTAGATCTACCTTTCTACTCAAGTGCTTCAATAGATCTCTGCTCTCCCCATGTGTGTGAAAGTGATAGCGTGGACGCCATGGTGGCACTTAGGCTAGAGTCTACAAAAATACTCATCGTTCTTTAATAGATCTATGCTTTTCCCCACGTGTGTGAAAGTGACAGCGTGCACACCGTGTGTGGCACTTAAGCTAGGTTACATATATATTTATCATGAGTATATTTTGAGTTGGTTGTCTTTATTAAATTGTGGTGTTTGTTGGAACCATCTAGCGCTCAAGGTGACAGTGTGGGGTTATATAGATTGGGAAGGCGGACTTTGAGGAGAGCTTTTCTAGCCCTACCATGGATTAGTGTGTCCAACCGGAGATTAGTTAAGAGAAGTATCATGAAGAGAACATATTTATATGAGAGAGTGTTCACTAGTGAAAGTATGATTACTAGGCATTGTTTCTAAGCATTGAAACAACGTTTGCATCTAGATCTGTTGCATGTTTGCTTGCTTCCATCTTTATTTCATTTTGCCTTTATTTTCTCCCACGTCAACAACAAGTCAGAACCTCTTTTCTGGCACCATTACCACTTGTACTTCACAATCTCTTCGCCGAACTAGTGCACCTATACACCTAAAAAGTGTATTGGGTGTGTTGGGGACACAAGAGACTTCTTGTATCTTGATTGCAGGGTTGCTTGAGAGGGATACCTTTGACCACTTCCTCCCTGATTTCGATAAACCTTGGGTAATCCACTTAAGGGAAACTTGCTGCTGTTCTAAAAACCTCTGCACTTGGAGGTCCAACAACTGTCTACAATGATATAGTTACATCTAACAACTAGTTGGGATCACGTTGACTAATTGTTTACTCATTCAACCAGAAGGTGATCAAGGTGTTTCTAACTAACTCAGATATAGGTCTATAATGTCACCCTAGACTAGGAAGTTTGAGAAGTACAAAATACTCATTTCTGTTCGTTCTATCACAATCACACTCACTCTGAATTTTGCTAGTGAAGCCTTTCTCTGCGACGAGTTGCATATGCCGTGGCGAAGCCTGCGCTTGATGTCGATCACCAGGGCCTCTCCCTGGTTCCTGGAGTCTGTTCTGTTCACCATCGACGGTGGTGCGCACCGCGCCTTCACGTCGACCACCGAGGACCAAGCTGCAGTGGAGACCGCATCGGCGAGTTCACGTGTCGGCCACGTTCGCTGTGCAGTGCAACGACACCGGCATCAAGGGCCACCTCCGACTACCTTCCGGAGGGTAAGAGCATCCAAGAGGTGCATATTCTTGATTAGAAGTACCTAGATTGAGGTTAGTCATTGAAAAATGACTAGAGTTGGCATGATTTTCTTTAGGATATTCCTGTGTTTCTTTCAATGCTTCCTAAAAGTAAGATGTTTCCTTCGCCTTTTCCTTGAACCATTCATACATATTGGTATAATAACTACCAGGACATTCTTCTAAGTCGATAGGATTGGTATTACCTCCATATGGTACATAAGGCTCTCTAAGGTTATAGTTGGTTTTTTCTCCGATACCTGCATCACAAGTTATAGGATTTCCTATAGTTCCATCCTTAGTTTCTAATACCCATTCATAATAGTCCTCGGGATTATTTGGAATGCCTTCTCCCCAAGTTTTCTGTTCTGAGGTATACTTCGTCCATGGATCTTCAGGTAATTGTGGTTTATTCTGATAGTAGGCATAGGTTTTCGACTATGGATCATCGAATTTGGTTTCTGCATACACTTCACCTAAAAAGATATTTTTGGGATGCTTAGCTTCTTTATCTAACTTCTTTCTACATGTCATTGCTTTTATAGGATCGGTAAAATCCTCAATGACAGTATCCAGCTCCTGAACTAATACTTGATGAGTGTTATGGAAGGTGTTTAGTAAAGACCTATAACGATCCATATACTGTATGGCTAGAGTGGGTTTAGTTCGTACTAGAGTAGAGTCATTTAGCTCATGCTCTGTACTTGAGGTTTCATGGGGTATAATGGTGTGAGTACTACCTACCAGAGCATGGTATTTCTGTTCTCGGATCGTGGTTATGGCTGCTATTAATGCAATCTGATATGTCGATGCCATGCACCTTGCCTCTCCTGATGGCATTTCTCCATTAAGTCCTAACTTCTTGGGTAACATGATCACGACACAGTATTTGGCTAATACCTGCCCATCATAGTAACTGTAAATCTTGACCAGAAGTCTTGATTCACAATCCAAACTCCATAGAAGTTGTCGGAGAGTATTTGTCCAATCCCCTCCGTAGTCATTTAACGTCATGTTCAACACTCGAACATTCCGGGGTGGATACCGAGGTGCCATTTGATACTGTAGATAAGAAATTATCATCAATCATATAGAGTTTAAAACTCACGATAATTATTTGAATTGCAACTTAATAAAGAATTATCGCACTAGCAACATGACAAGATTATTCTCAATTGAATATCTATCATATCTCTAGAGAACTCTTTATTATTGCGGATATCTTTCCTATAGATTCTACCCATTTACTAGGTTTCCAACCTAAGGTCAAAGCATATGCTCTGATACCAGCTGTGGTGACCCAGCATACCACTTCATGATGTAGTATACTATAATCATTGACATAACACCAATGAAATACCGTTCACTAGTATTACATCCCTCAGAGTAGTACAACAGAAACACAGCAGGTCCAAGACATGACTTTAGCTTACAACTCAACTCTTTACACAAGATCCAGAGAATACTCTAGGTTAAGAACAAGAAATAAACTTCATACAAAGAAGAACCACAGATAATAAACTTATTTATTGTATGATGATATTTCCCATTGGGAATATGCCCTAGAGGCAATCATGTATGATGATATTTCCCATTGTATTTATAAAATTATTAAGTTGTCCTTGTATAAATATCTGATGTGTATCATTGAATATGTGATTCGATTGTGGAACTATGCATTCATGTTGTTTGTACTAAATATCCTTGGTCATCGAGGTTGTGCTGGACACACTACTTAGAACAATGTGAAAGTCGGCTTGATGACTCGGTTCCACTTGTCATGGGCATGGTGATGCCATTCCGACTTACACAGACTCGACTAAAGAGTTTAGCGAGTCGGATTGACCCATATTGAGGTACAATGAACAAGTAGTCATTTGTATATCTCAATCAATGTAATCCTTAGACCTGAGGTTGTTGCATAGTCCGAGTTGAGGATCACCGACTTAGGTTTTGTCAAACGTTGATCCATAACTGGGCAGCTATAAAGGCAGAGTTTGGGTCGAGTGAGAATCAAGCTGCGTCATGTGAATAACCAAGATGGGATTTTGCCCCTCCACTCGGAGAGATATTCTCTGGGCCCTCTTGGAAGATATGATTCTGAAAGCATGGCCATGCACGACTCGATTAAGTTTTAACCGAGGCGGTCGACTAATAGTTTGTCGGGTGAATCACTTATATCGGATCGAGAAGAGAGTCAGACTATTTAAGGGATGACAAATATTCGCCTATAGTCTGACAAGGCATATCGTGAGGCAAAAGGGACTCGGACGTAAGTCGCATTGGAAAGGAAAGTCGTCATGACTCATTGGTACTTGGGAGTCGACACATCCTGCTAGGAGCCGCTGTCGACTGATCGATTGTGAGTCGGACTCCAATCGTGTCCGAGTAACCAAGAGCCTATCGGGTCACACACTTAAGAGTGGTAGCAAGTTCGGATTGGATCTGAACTAGAAATCTGGCCGGGTTGGACCCGAGCCGGATTAGGACTAAGTCAGTGAGTCATACTAGAGGTGACTAGTGTTATATGGGCTTTCGTGAATGGGCCACGAGAGTGGAGCCCATGTTCACTCCCTATATATAGTGGATCACCGTAACCCAGAAAGGTTAATCGTTGTTCGGTTAGGTCATTCCATGTGTTGGAAACCCTAGCTCCACAGTAGTCCTGCCGTCGATTCGAATCTAGCAGTTCGCCGCCGGTGCTCCTCCTTGTACGTGTGGATACCAGTAGAAGTGTTGTACGATCAGCACCAGGACGATCGGATCGCAAAGGACTGCATTGCATCAACTGACGCATTTCACCAGTAATCCGCAACTACGCGTCTAGTGGTAAACCTCGTGGCCTTCTACCTCAGCTAGATTTTGGGATCACCACGTTAGAGGAAAAAGTTTTGTTTTATCTCTGTGTGGCCCAACATTATGCTAATAATATTAGAATCTTACTATGAAGCTTGTATTGCTGCTATTGCAATACTCTACAGAAGTAGGTTCTATGGCTAGAAATTATATTCCTATCTAATCAGCAACTTCATCTTCACTTTGGTTGATGTATAAGTTGACTTCATTGACTCCGTTGAAGAACTTGAACTATTGATGACGATTCCCTTGAGCATAAGTTTATGTAAACATCGTTTGTATTGGTTTTAGAATCTAGCAATGGTTAAGAAGATACGTTGAGTACGAGCATACTCAGCAAGTGCACTAAAAAGGATTGTTTGATGCAGTATCTACAACCACGGACCATAGGACGTAGGCTATGTAGGTTTTCGAAAACATTTCTTCAAATGTTGCTTTTATTTTGAAAAGCTATGTCCGTCAGCCTTCATAGGTTTACCAAAAGTTTCATGGAGTTCCTTTCCTCCCGTGTTCGTAGCTCCTTCCCAGAATAGGGAGTAAAAAGTTATAGTTCTTACACTCTGCAGAGGTCCGTTACTTTTCCCATGAGAGATCAACTCCTTGTTGCACAACCGGGCAGCTTACCCGTCCATAATTCCATGATGTGGGGCCTAGTAGGTGATCCAAGCCAATCACTGCTCTTTCCGCGACCCCGCATGTCTGCACGATCCTTCGGGGTCGGCTCACCTCCGTTAAGCCCCCTTTCGGGTAGGCTATAACCCTGATGAGTTCCCAAAGACTCTATGAGCTGGTGATGCCCCTGGCAAGTACCATATAGGTCCAGCTATACCTCCGGCGGCCACTCATAGATAATCTAGACATCAAAAGAGTGGGGCTTAAGGGTGCACACCCATATGTTGGATCCGCACAAGAAATCACAATGTCACATTAAGGTTGGCTTGCCTGCATACGAATGGAAAAGAATACAGCTGACTTCTCTGTCCCATTCCAAATCTCATGGTTAACGCGTAATATAAGGCGCAAGAATCACTAGCGACATTAGTTGTTAACTCCTAGATAATATGTTCTTTTACCACCGGAACTTTCATAGTAGGTTATAACCACATGGTAGATATAATCATTTTATTATGAAAATAATGTTTTCTGACCCTTTTGAAATGCAGGTGATGACAACACTGGATTTGCAAAATACTTTACAGAAAATAATCAAAGGACATGAGCAAGTGTGAACTTGCCTTTTGTGATTGCAAGATTATGTACTCACAGTCTTCGAGACAATCAATGATCCAATATCTGAAAACAACATCATTGGTCCGGTAAGGACTAAAGTTTAAAGAAGCAATATGTAGTTATGCATAAATAATGCTTTGCATTTTGTAAAAATTCTAAAGTGAATCCCAAATTCTTTGAGTGAAATTTGTTTTGGGTGATTCTTTTAAGAGTTGGTTTATCTTCAAGTTTTACTTTACAAGTAATGGAATTTATAAGGATCTTAAGTGTTAATAATCCAAAATATACAAGTAGAGGCTAAAGTAATGTGATTATGATCAATTGATATCTAGTGACTATGATAAAAGTTCTTCGGTTGAGTTGTTAAGAGTTGAAGGAACTACTATAGAGTTGTTGTTTGAAGTGACAAAAAGAGTAACCTTCAAAGAAAAGATTTCCTTTCTAAGGTTTAAACAATCTTTATTGTCAATAGAATGTGATTAATGTCTCTTTGGGTTTTGATTGATTAGTTTGGACTTGAGATGCTTTATGTCTTAATTGAAATAGACCAAAGTTAACTATAAAACCATAAGTAGCTTATTAGTCATGATGTTTATATGTTTTGAGACTAAAGTTAACTTTAAAAAGTTAAATAAACTTAAGGTGTAATATGTTTTAATTATTGTCAAGTTTTCAATTTATGATAATTATGACTGAGGTGTGGAATTATTCACTTTATATTTAAGTGATGTGTTAGATTTGAATTGGTTTTGCCATTATGAAAATAATATATAACTATTCAATGTAGGTATAATTTGGATGATCTTATTCAGGTGTTAGATTTAAAGTAGTATTATAAGGTTAATAATTTACTGTTAAGTCTTATTATGAGTTTTTAAATATGAATTTAGACTTACTAATTTAAGCTTGAAGGGTTTAGTGTTTATAAGGAAATGTGATTATTTCTTACTTAAATAATTTGAATGAATCAATAAAATAGTTATCTCATTATAATAGGTAATGGATAAAGAATTATTACTTTTAAAACTTTGAAAAAAACTTTTTAATGTTCATTTAATATTTTTCGAGTATAATATATTTATTTAAGATTTTTTTAAAAATGATATTTATTTTTTTAAGAATTAGTCTGTCACATCCCAAGATTTTCCAAATCTTGTAATGTGAAAAATAAATGAATAAAATAAAGCTTTGTTGATTTTCAGGGTGAGAAGAAACTTTTTGAATTCAATTGGAAACCTTCAAACCAATTTGGATCAAATAAACCCTAAAGGAATTTATAAAGATAAACATTTAATAAAAGGAAAATAAAAATATTTGGAATTACTATTTGGATCTTTAAAATAAAAGATTTGGTTTTCAAAGGAAAAGATAGTTTTATAAATAAGGATTATTTTATGGAACCAAAATAAACCTTGGCCAAGCCTTTGAAATAAAAATATTCCTATTTGATAAAAACAGTAAAGGTTTGCTCAAATAAAATAATAAGGATTTAATATCCAAGTTTATGAAAAATAAAAGGTTTTACTATTTTAAGTAAAACATCAAAAACTTATTTATTTGTTTTAAACAAGTTTTCCAAATATCTTATATTCTCAAATAAAACCTACTATTTTGGTTTTGGAAATAATTAGTTTTCAAATGGAGATTTTAAATAAAACAAATTCTATTTTGATTTATTAAACAAGGTCTATTTAATTAATTAATAATGGACCCTAAAATAAAAATATGATTTTATTTTGAGAATTGGCTTATGTTGTTAAACAGAACCAAATTCAAATGAAAAGTGTGATGAATGTTTGAATTGATTTGAATGTTGATTTGTTGTTTGATTTTCAAAACAGGAAATAGAATTGGAAAAAGATAAAACAATTAGGAAGGAAAAAAAATAGAATCTGGACTCAGCCCAACTGGCCAAGCCCAACAGCCCAGCAAACAGCCCAGTTCCTCACTCCCGCAGAAAACATTTCGCACTCGCTCACTGACCCACAGAGACGCTGACCAGTGGACCCAACTCCCCTCTCCTCTCCCTCGCTGACCAACCGACCCAACCCCTCCAGCTCATCTTCTTCCTCGCGCTGATGACGCCCGGCCGTTGCAGCAGGTAACGCCGGCGATCAATTCACATAAATGGCCGCATTAATCCACCCTGCGACCATGCCCATTTAACCGCCTGTGTCTCCTCTTCCTTTCCCCTTAGACTCCACGCCCTGAACGCCACCAGGCTGCCCCGAATCGAGCTCGCAGCACTACTGCTCCGACCACCGTCCCCAGTCGATTCTGGCCCAACCTCGCCACCCCTTGACTCCCCGAGCACACGAGCACACTCCCCAATCCTAGACGCTTCTCCTTGTACCTCCCATTCAACCGCGGGCGCTCCAGAACGTCGGCTCCGTCTTCAACTGAGCACCGCCGCGTTAGCAAGCGACTCCAGCGAGTTCTCCTGGTAAGTCCAGACCACCCCGAGCTCTCTCCATAACGCATGTGTCACCTCCTTGATCTTACGCGTCTACCCATGCTCCTTGTTTGCGCTCTCGTGACCCGTAGCACCGTCCTCGACCACGAACGCGTGCAATCATCGCCAGACCCAACTCCGGTGAGCGATTCCACCTGTCCCCGTGTGCCCCTTGCCAAGACGACTCCACGTTGAGCTTCCCCAGGCTTCTGCGATCACGGTGAGCATACTCCCCTCCCTTCTAGCTTCCTGTATCGCCGGCACCGCCACCATCTGACCATCGCCGCCGCTAGCCACCACCAGCACCGCTGCGTTTTGGTCAAATACGTAGGAGCCGTTAGATCTGAATCGGACGCATAAGATTAGAATCAAGTCGAAGCAGTACGAGTGAGCCTGCGCCATGCGATAACAGTTAGATCCAACGGCCTACAGCACGTGATCCACCCGAACTGGTACCAGCGAATAGGAAAGCGACGTGTGGCACCAGACGATTTGGAAATAGAATTTGAAACCAGATTTGTGTGCAGATTTGAAAACCTTATAACGTTTGATCCACAGGTCCGAAAATTACAAACTTTATATCAATGGAATCAGTGGAACAAGCCCTAGCCAACCATGGATTTTGTTTAGTAAAAAGCGTCTGGTAAAATGTTTGATTTTGCAGAAACATTTGTATGCTTGTTTAGATTAGAAATTTTTTTCAAAAATGTTTTTGAGGTTGAAACCTTTGCAAATTGGTTTGTTGTGAACCTACTGACCCTAGGAGCCAACCCATGGATTAAAAAATGAATTTGGTGAAATTTAGGATGGATTAATTGATTTAGCCCATTTCTAGCCAAATAAAAATATTGGTTTTGTTATGAAAATGTTTTTGGAATAAAAACTTTGGGAAAATGATTTGGACCAAACCTACTGACCTAAACACCAAGTTTTGAGAAACAACAACTTATTTGGTGAACAACATAAAGTTGTTGCTTTGATAAAAATATTTTCCACCACATAAAATAATGAAAGAATTTAAAAATGGTATATAGATAAAACCCTTTTGCAAATGACTTTGCCACTTGGGAAAATGACCACTTTGGACTTTACAAAGATTAGAGCCTAGTAGAAACCATCTTTGCAAATAAAACTACCTCTTGCATGCTTGCATGCATGACTTAGATTCCATTGTTTTATGTGTGTGAATTGTTTGATTGATTATTGGTTTGGAATGCTAGTTGATATTGTGTTTGCTTGATTGATTGTAGTGAAATTAGAAAAGTGTGAGACTAGCAAGATCAAGGAGTGAACCAACATTCCCTACCAAAAGAAAGGCAAGTGACACTATCATTATACTTAGTGGATTTTGAAACATGCATGAAAGGAATTTCTATATTTATGCTATGCTAAATCCTAATAGGATACCCTATACATTCCTTAGTGAAAACAATGTAGTTGTTACATGATTAGCCATGCTATATTTTGAGAAGAGACACATGTTGAGATTTTATGAAGTTAAGAAAAGGACTTGTGATTTTACATAATAAAACAAGGACTCAATGAACCACCTGCTGGGTGGACAAGGATACTTTGAGTTTTGGAGAAGGTGGCAACAAAAGGAACCATGTCTATGGCAATATCTTTGTGTTGTGCTCCAAAGGAAAACCACCCAGGAAACTTAGAGATTGAACATGTTTCTCCAATTGTGGCTTTCGTGTGCAACCACATGCTATTTATGGCTCTGGCTTAGTCAACTACATTGGGAAGACCCATGCATTGTCTTCAGGTTACTGAAAATGAGGACCTGGAATCCTACATGGGTACTGAAGACAAGCTAGGAATTGTGTATGGGAGGACCCTCTGGAAAGACTTCGTTACATTCTCAATCTGCCAGTACTCCATCTTGGTGAGTACTAATCCAGTGGCCACTGGTGGCAACAAGATGAGATTGTGACATGTGGGTAAAGTGTACTACTGAAGGGTTTCGCGGCATAGTAAATCAAAATTTTCTATGGATGCGAACAGAGGGAAAGCCAAGATCTAATCTAGGAGATGCAAACAACGAGACAGATTGGATTAGATCTTTATACCCTTGAAGATTCGCACAGCGGAACGTTCGTCGGAACATGGGTGATGTAGTCGTACTCGCTTCTCCTCCTCGCGATCCGATCCGATCTAGCACCACAAGTGGCGGTGCCTCCGTGAGATGCACACATGAAGAACCTCGACGTCTCCTCCTTCCTTGGTCCAGCAAGTATGGTGGAGAGATGGGTTGGATCTACAACGCGACGGCGCGGTGCAATTGGTGGAGAATTTCTGCAGCAGGGCTTCGCCTATAAGCAGTCGTGAGGGAGAGAGGAAGGGCAGCAGGGCGGCTAGGGTTGGAGGGGAAGGTGTGAGGGGTTGGTGCACCCCCACCCCTCTTTATATATAGGGGGGGCGCAGCCCTAGCCCCTCCCCCAAGCCCAAACCGGCGGCCCCAAAGGATAAGGAGTGGGGGGCAAGGAAACCCCCCTTCTAGAAGCTCTATCTAGAGTTTAAACCTCTCTTGGCCGGCTGGGCCCTATGGGGCCTTGTGCCCCTGGCCCAATGCGGCCAGGGCACTCCCTCATAGGCCCATGTCCCCTCCCGGAAGGTGGGGCCACGTTGGTCCCCTTCTGGAAGGTTCTAGAAGCTTCCGGTACAATACCGATTAACCCGGAACAATTCCGAACTCCAAAAACTGCACTGCCTTATATGAATCTTATTCTCCGGACAACCCCGGAACCTCTCGTTATGTCCCGGATCCCATCCGAGACTCCGAACAAAAACTCATAAACCAATTATCCAATCTATCCTAGCGTCGAGACACGTTAAGTGTGTGACCCTGCGGGTTCGAGAATATGCAGACATGATCTATCTTAGGTGAAAATATTCTTCATTCGTTTCTTTTTTGAAATGCAAAATGGCATTAAAATCCATTCTTTCTCATAACTTGAGAATATGTACAGCGCAGAACAGAAAAGAAGGTAGATTTGATGAGTTGTAGGGGTGGACCCACTTCCACTGATTTCTTGCGGGAAGGTTCTATAAGGGAAGAAGAATCAGAGCTGTGACCTGGGAACCTTGATTTCTTTCGGAACGTCATTACGAGAGTAACAAAGAAAGAATAACGTAGATAGGAAGGAGCGAGCCCCAAGGATAATGAATTGGTATGCCGGGTGCTTACTTGAGCAAGAAGCCAAGTCATCGATAATCAAAGAAAGGTGTGAGTGAACGAGCTCAACTTTCCGATTCAAATATGACTCCTTTCCACTTTCAAATCAATAATCAATAGCGGGGTCTGGAAACCCATATTGACTCCCATACATTCATCGATGATCATATCGGATGAACCACGATGTCAGGATTCAATCAATCCCATATATATTCCCTTCGTCTCGCGATATTTTACTTGCCCGAGATTTGATCGTCGGTACCGTCATACCTAGTTCAATCTCGTTCACAGCAAGTACGTTACTCGTTCCGTAATCCGATATCACTTTGTGATTAACCCTTAACCACATGCTTGCAAGCGGTGTTGATATCGATTACCGAGTGGGCCCGAAGTATATCTCTCCGACTTGGGAGGGACAAATCCCATCTCGATACATACAACCCAACAGATACTTTCCGATCACCTGAGAGACACCTTTATGATCACCCTATCATAGGATGACGTTTGATGACCTCAAAGATTTCTTCCGATACCAGGGAGTTGTATTATCTCATGGTCTAAGGAATACAATATTTGACATAAGAAAAGCTTCGCAAAGACGAACACGATGACACGATCTAATTGCTTCGCTTAGTTTGGGTCTGTCCACCATATCATTCTCCCAATGATATGATCTCATTGTTAATTGACAACTCATGTCCATGGTTAGGAAACCTTAACCATCATTAATCAATGAGCTAGTCCTTAGAGGCGTACTAGGGACACGGTGTTGTTCACAAACCACACAAGTATTAAAGTTTCCGCTTAATACAATTCTAGCATGGAATATAAACATTATCATGAACAAGAATTATAATAATAACAAATTTATTATTGCCTCTAGGGCATAATTCCAACAGTCTCCCACTTGCACTAGAGTCAATAATCTAGTTTACATTTGGCAACAATCTCACACCCATGGCACTGAGGTGCTGATCATGTTTTACACGTGGAAGAGGTTTAGTCAATGGATCTGCGACATTCAGATCTGTATGTACTTTGCTAATCTTCAGATCTCCATCTGCTATATAATCTCGGATTATATGAAACTTGTAGTTGATATGCTTGGTCTTTGGATGATATCTTGGTTCCTTAGCGAGTGCTATGGCGCCAGTGTTGTCACACAATATCTCCAGTGGGTCCAATGCACTTGGAACCACGCCAAGCTCAGTGATGAAGTTTCTGATCCAAACTCCTTCACTTGACGCTTCTGCCGCAGCCATGTATTCCGCTTCTACTGTAGATCCCGCGATCACGCTTTGCTTGCAGCTTCTCCAGCTCACAGCTCCTCCATTCAAAATATACACGTATCCTGTCTGAGATTTAGAATCATCCTTGTTGGTGTCGAAACTAGCATCGACGTAACCTTTTACGACGAGCTGTTCATCACCCCCATAGACTAAGAACATTTCTTTAGTCCTATTTAGGTACTTTAGGATGTTCTTCATGGCTGTCCAGTGTTCCACTCCTGGATCACTTTGATATCTTCTCGTCAAACTAAGAGCATTGGACACATCCGGTCTAGTACACAGCATGGCATACATGATAGAACCTATGGCCGAGGCATAAGGCACTTTGCTCATAGCTTCCCTATCATTTACCGTAGCTGGACACTGAGCCTTGCTCAATATCTTACCTGACAACATAGGCACCGAACCTTTCTTTGCCTTATCCATTCTGAACCTTTTCAGAACTTTTTCTAGGTATGTACTCTGGCTTAAAGCTATCAGGCGTCTTTGTCTTTCTCTATAGATCTTGATGCCCAATATCTAAGCAGCTTCACCTAGGTCTTTCATTGAAAAACACTTGTTCAAATAACTCTTCACATCGTTAAGCATGTTAATGTCATTTCCAATAATCAATATGTCATCCACATATAGTACCAGAAACGTCACCGAGCTCCCACTCACTTTCTTGTAGATACAAGCTTCGTAGCAATTTGGAACAAATCCAAAGCTCTTGATCACTTGATCAAAACGAAGGTTCCAACTCCGAGATGCTTGCTTTAGTCCATAAATGGAACGCTGAAGTTTGCATACTTTATCAACATCCTTAGTATCAACAAAACCTTCGGGTTGCATCATATACAACTCTTCATCAATGTTTCCATTGAGGAATGCAGTTTTGACATCCATCTGCCATATTTCATAATCATGAAACGCAGCAATTGCTAATAAAATCCGAATGGACTTAAACATCGCTACGGGAGAGAAAGTCTCATCGTAGTCAACACCTTGAACTTGTCGAAAACCTTTCACAAAAAGCCGTGCTTTATAGACGGTAACATTACCATCCGCGTCCGTTTTCTTCTTGAAGATCCATTTGCACTCAACGGCCTTTCGGTCGCTAGGAGGGTCCACCAAAGTCCATATTGGTTTTCGCTCATGGATCCCAATTCGTATTTCATGGCTTCTAGCCATTTCTCAGAGTCTGGGCTTATCATCGCTTCCTCATAGTTCGTAGGTTCACTGTCTTCTATTAGCAAGACAGTCAAGACAGGGTTGCCATACCACTCAGGAGGGGCACGCGACCTTGTCGACCTGCGACGTTCAGTAGCAGCATCGTCCGAAGCTTCATGATCCTTGTCATTAGCTTCCTCTATCGTTGGTGCAGGCGGCACTGGAACAATTTCAGGTGATGCGCTACTTTCCAATTCAAGAGAAGGTTCAATAACCTCGTCTAGCTCTACTTTCCTCCCACTCACTTCTTTCGAGAGAAACTCCTTCTCAAGAAAGGAACCGTTCTTTGCGACAAACACTTTGCCTTCGGTTCTGTGATAGAAGGTATACCCAATAGTTTCCTTAGGGTATCCTATGAAGACGCATTTCTCCGCTTTGGGTTCGAGCTTGTCCGGCATCAACTTCTTGACGTAAGCTTCGCATGCCCAAACTTTAAGAAACGACAACTTAGGTTTAGCACCAAACCACAGTTCATACGGTGTCGTCTCAACGGATTTAGATGGAGCCCTATTTAAAGTGAATGCAGCGGTTTCTAATGCATAACCCCAAAATGATAACGACAAATCAGTAAGAGACATCATTGATCGGACCATATCTAATAGGGTTCGATTCCGGCGTTCAGACACACCATTGCGTTGTGGTGTTCCGGGTGGCGTGAGTTGCGAAACGATTCCGCTTGCTTTAAGATGCGTGAGAAAATCATAACTCAAATATTCACCTCCACGATCGGATCGTAGAAACTTAATCTTTCTGTTACGATGGTTCTCCACTTCATTCTGAAATTCTTTGAACTTTTCAAACGTTTCAGATTTATGTTTCATTAAATAGATATACCCATATCTACTTAAGTCATCGGTAAAAGTGAGAAAATAGCGATATCCACCGCGCGTCGAAACACTCATCGGTCCGCATACATCGGTATGTATGATTTCCAACAAGTCCGTTGCTCGCTCCATCATACCGGAGAACGGGGTTTTGATCATCTTGCCCATGAGGCATGGTTCGCATGTGTCAAATGATTCAAAATCAAGAGACTCCAAAAGTCCATCAGAATGGAGTTTCATCATGCGCTTTACACCAATATGACCTAGACGACAGTGCCACAAATAAGTAGTATTATCACTATCTACTTTGCATCTCTTAGCCTCAATGTTATGGATGTGTGTTTCATCCCTTTCGAGATTTAGAAGAAATAAACCATTCACAAGAGGTGCATGACCATAAAAGATGTTACTCATATAAATAGAACAACCATTATTCTCTGATTTAAATGAATAACCGTCTTGCAATAAACACGATCCAGAAATAATGTTCATGCTCAACGCAGGCACATAATAACATTTATTAAGGTTTAAAACTAATCCCAAAGGTAAAACTAAGGAGAGCGTGCCGACGGCCATCACATCAACTCTTGATCCGTTGCCAACGCGCATCGTCACCTCATCCCTCGCAAGCCGCCGTCTATTCCGTAGCTCCTGTTTCGAGTTACAAATATTAGCAACTAAACCGGTATCAAATACCCAGGCACTACAACGAGGTCTAGTAAGGAAAACATCAATAACATGTATATCAAATATACCTTTGATGGTGCCAGCCTTCTTGTCCGCTAAGTACTTCGGACAGTTGCGCTTCCAGTGACCCTTGTCCTTGCAATAGAAGCACTCAGTGTCCGGTTTAGGACCAGACTTGAGCTTCTTCTCAGCAGGGGCAGTGCGTTTGCCGCCGCCCTTCTCGAAGGGCTTCTTTGCTCCTTTACCTTTCTTAAAGGAGGGCTTGTTGACCATCAACACATGATTATCCTTCTTGATGTCCACCTTCGCAGCCTTCAGCTTTGCGAAGAGCTCGGTGATCGTATCAGTGGAACCAATCTGATTATGAGTCACTACAAAACTTTTGTAGCTGGGAGGGAGTGATTGTAGAACCCTGTCAATCTTGAGCTCCTCTGGAATCGTGCATTCCAGTTGCTCAAGGAATTGAGTGTAGCCTGTCATCTTAATGGCGTGCTCACTAACGGAACTCCCTTCCTCCATCTTGCAGTTAAAGAACTTCTCAGAGATCTCATATCTCTCAGAACGGGCCTGAGTCTGAAACATGGTTTTAGCTCTTCGAGAATCTCAAAGGGCCCGGGATAGTCTTCGAAACGATTTTGAAGTTCCGGTTCCATAGCAAACAACATGGTGCTCTTAATCACACCATAATCAT
This sequence comes from Avena sativa, assembly GCA_916181665.1. NCBI lineage: Eukaryota > Viridiplantae > Streptophyta > Magnoliopsida > Poales > Poaceae > Avena > Avena sativa. The sequence goes on along the minus strand of OV702295.1, from coordinate 309,735,134 downwards.
CTTTGCGCAACTGATAGACAGTTTTCTCATCAGCCGGCGCAGTTGCAGCAGGTGGGTCACCTAACGCTTTCCCAAGGACATAGTCCTTTTGACCGCCAGAGAGAATGATTCTTAGATTGCGGAACCAATTGGTGAAGTTAGACCCATTGTTTCTAAGCTTTTCCTTCTCAGCAAAAACGCTGAAGTTGAAGTTGGACTTAGCCATTTGATCTACAGTATTTGCAAGTACAATTTAGACTATGTTCATGATAAATAGTTCAACTTAATCAAATTACTAGATGAACTCCCACTAAATTCAACATCCCTCAAGTTGTTTAGTGAACACGATCCAAATTCACCACACCTAATCCGATCATCACGAGAAGGGATGTGGTCTCAATGGTGGACAACGAAGTGTCGATCATATCATTCATATGACTCATGCTTAACCTTTCGGTTCATGTGTTCCGAGGCCATGTCTGTACATGCTAGGCTCGTCAAGTTAGACCCAAGTATTTCCGCGTGTGCAAAACTGGCTTGCACCCGTTGTATGTGAGCGTAGAGTCTATAGCACCCGATCATCACATGATGCTTGGACACGACGAACTTTCGCAACGGTGCATACATGGGGAGAACACAGTTTTTATCTTGATCTTTAAGTGAGGAATCATCTTATAATGCTACCGTCGCGATCTAAGCATAATAAGATACATAAAAGGATAAACATCACATGCATATAACTTTAATGTGACATGGTATAGCCAATCTTCGCGCAATGATCTCCATCTTGTGCGCTCCGGCATGATCCCCATCACTCCACCATGATTGCCTCCACCACGAATAGCAACTACAACTATTGCTAACTACTTAGCGATAAAGTGAAACTATTACATGGCGCATAAGAAGTTGACACACATGTCATACACAATTATGAAGACAACCATATGGCTCCTGCCGGTTGTGTACTCATCGACATGCAAGTCGTGAAACATTACAAAACATGATCATCGCATACATTATACACATCACATCTTGGGCCATACCATATCACAGAAAACACTCCCTGCAAAAACAAGTTAGACGCCTCTGCTTTGTTGTTGCATGTTTTACGTGGCTTATGGGAGTAGATGCTAAGAACGATTCTTACCTACGGAAAGCCACAACGGTTGCCAAACTCCGGTGTTAATCCCATGACAACTATAGTGAGAGAAACTGACATCCACCAGCCGCATGTGTGGAACAAGCCACACGTCAAGTGCGGAGCCGGTCTCGCGAACGACGTCGCGTAAGGTTGGCCTGGACCGCTTCAATCTCACTATCCCGCGTCATAAGAAGAACACAAACAAGAGGCTTGCAACAGAAAACATCAACGCCCGCAACAACCATGTTGCGTTCTACTCGTGAAACACATCTACGCATAGATCTAGCTCTGATACCACTGAAGGGTTTCGCGGCATAGTAAATCAAAATTTTCTACGGATGCGAATAGAGGGAAAGCCAAGATCTAATCTAGGATATGCAAACAACGAGAGAGATTGGATTAGATCTTCATACCCTTGAAGATTCGCACAGCGGAACGTTCGTCGGAACGTGGGTGATGTAGTCGTACTCGCTTCTCCTCCTCGCGATCCGATCCGATCTAGCACCACAAGTGGCGGTGCCTCCGTGAGATGCACACGTGATGCACCTCGACATCTCCTCCTTCCTTGGTCCAGCAAGTATGGTGGAGAGATGGGTTGGATCTACAACGCGACGGCGCGGTGCAATTGGTGGAGAATTTCTGCAGCAGGGCTTCGCCTACAAGCAGTCGTGAGGGAGAGAGGAAGGGAAGCAGGGCGGCTAGGGTTGGAGGGGAATGTGTGAGGGGTTGGTGCGCCCCCACCCCTCTTTATATATAGGGGGGCACAGCCCTAGCCCCTCCCCCAAGCCCAAACCGGCGGCCCCAAAGGATAAGGAGTGGGGGGCAAGGAAACCCCCCTTCTAGAAGCTCTATCTAGAGTTTAAACCTCTCTTGGCCGGCTGGGCCCTATGGGGCCTTGTTCCCCTGGCCCAATGCGGCCAGGGCACTCCCTCATAGGCCCATTCCCCATCCCGGAAGGTGGGGCCACGTTGGTCCCCTTCCGGAAGGTTCTAGAAGCTTCCGGTACAATACCGATTAACCCGGAACAATTCCGAACTCCAAAAACTGCACTGCCTTATATGAATCTTATTCTCCGGACCACTCCGGAACCTCTCGTTATGTCCCGGATCCAATCCGAGACTCCGAACAAAAACTAATAAACCAATTATCCAATCTATCCTAGAGTCGAGACACGTTAAGTGTGTGACCCTGCGGGTTCGAGAATATGCAGACATGATCTTCTATCAATAATCAACAGCGGGGTCTGGAAACCCATATTGACTCACATACATTCATCGATGATCATATCGGATGAACCACGATGTCAGGATTCAATCAATCCCATATATATATTCCCTTCGTCTCGCGATATTTTACTTGCCCGAGATTTGATCGTCGGTACCATCATACCTAGTTCAATCTCGTTCACAACAAGTACTTTACTCGTTCCGTAATCCGATATCACTTTGTGATTAACTCCTTAACCACATGCTTGGAAGTGGTGTTGATATCGATTACCGAGTGGGCCCAAAGTATATCTCTCCGACTTGGGAGGGACAAATCCCATCTCGATACATACAACCCAACAGATACTTTCCGATCACCTGAGAGACACCTTTATGATCACCCTATCATAGGATGACGTTTGATGACCTCAAAGATTTCTTCCGATACCAGGGAGTTGTATTATCTCATGGTCTAAGGAATACAATATTTGACATAAGAAAAGCTTCGCAAAGACGAACACGATGACACGTTCTAATTGCTTCGCTTAGTTTGGGTCTGTCCACCATATCATTCTCCCAATGATATGATCTCATTATTAATTGACAACTCATGTCCATGGTTAGGAAACCTTAACCATCATTAATCAATGAGCTAGTCCTTAGAGGCGTACTAGGGACACGGTGTTGTTCACAAACCACACAAGTATTAAAGTTTCCGCTTAATACAATTCTAGCATGGAATATAAACATTATCATGAACAAGAATTATAATAATAACACCTTTATTATTGCCTCTAGGGCATAACTCCAACAACTACTTCTGCAGAAGATAATAAAATCTAAGTACTTAGCCATGTCCCCGGTTATGGACAATACTGAGCAACTAAAGCTTGAAGCTATGGGAAATCTCGACATTCCAACTTCCAAAAGAAAACTTTCTAAGTGATAACAAAATACTTGATGCACTTGGGGGTACCAAGGAGCTCAAGGGATTTTGATAAAAACTTGAAGTACTTGGGGTTACCAAGGAGCTCAAGGGATTTTGATAAAAACTTGAAGTACTTGGGGTTACCAAGGAGCTCAAGGGATTTTGATAAAAACTTGAAGTACTTGGGGGTACCAAGGATCTCAAGAGATTTTGACAAAGACACTTGGTGGATTCCAAGGAGTACAAAAAATATTTGACAAAGGAACAAAACCATTTGAAAAGATAGGATAAACTATTGCTTTCTGCAAATGAGCCTAAACCCCACTTAGCCAAAAATGCATGTAATGATAGGATCCACCTATATTCCACATAGTAGTGAGACTTGCCAATACAATTCAAATGTATTGACCCTTGTGGATGTAACTTGTAATGTTGCAGGTTTGATTGATTTTAGTGAAGATTGATTGATTAGGATTACAAAGTCTACAACCAACATGTTTGCCTGTGGCACTTTGACGATGAAGGACCCCATGTTATAGATATTCCGCTGCAATGTAATGTAATAGCCAAATGAGCTATGTAAGATGTAATAAAATTATGTTATTCCTGGTTATAAAGTTACATTATGACCTTTGTTTCTTGATATTACATCTTAACTGTGGATGCTAGCTATTGATCCAGGGACTAGCATTGTAAACAAAGGGGACTCTACCTTATTTAAAGGTTGGGACCCTTACAGATGGTATCAGAGCATTGGGTTGCATGTAGTATTTTGTAAACCTAGGATTGGACAAAAACCCTTAGAAAATAGGAGTTGTTCTTGTTCCAAAAACTTATTTACAAAACAAACTTGTAAACTCTTTCCTCAACCACTTTGATTTTGATTCTACATCTCATCTATTTTCAACTTGATGGAAAAACCTACCCCATGGCCAAAGACTACACCATGTGCAAAGGACTTCTTCAACTCTAATGACTTCAACATATTCAACTCTAATGACTTCAACATCTTCAGCATATTCACCAAGGACTTCCAACTTGTATACCACTAAGGAATACCAATGAGACAAGGAAATCTTGCTCAAGATTTAGAGACTAAGGGAATGCAAAATTAGAAGGAGTTCACCTCACTTGAGGTATTGTAACCAAGAGTTTTTCCCAAGGAAACCATGACTTCATGCAAGAAGAATCAACCAAAGAAGGATGGAAAGATCACAAGTGAACCATATAGATGGACCACCATATTTTAGTTAAGTCAAACCCACCAACTTATGTGGTGTAACAAAAATATTTTTGTCTAAGTATGTGCTTGAACTTTGTTGCTGAGTGAAAAGTTGTTTGTGATTGATTGTACTTTGCTTGTGTGAATTGTGATGTGTGTGGTTAGAACTATTTCCTTAGAAATATTTTGCCTATTCTAATCTCCATTCAACCCAAACAGATGACTACTCCAGGAGACTCCAACATCAAGGTTGATGACACCAACACCAACCAAGAGGACAACATGAAAGAGCTCATAGCAACCCAACACCAGTTGAACCAAGTGACAGCTCAATTCATAGCCAACACCAGTGGGGAAGATCCAACCCTGCAAGGATTTTTGGAAACTCAAGGCCAACTGATGCTTAAGGTGACTGATCAAATGATCAATATGGAAGAAAGCTATTCCAAAAGAATTTGTGACAACAAGGATGACAGAAATGTTATTCTAGATGGAGCCCCAACTTGCATTATTTGTGGAGACAGGGATCATACTTCCAAGGAGCATGGAGATCAATGCCCCAACTGTGAAGAGAAACATCCAGTAGGCCAATGTCCCTCCTATCAAGCTACTTGCTACCTATGTGAAGGAAACAACCATGTCCCTATCCAATGCCCCATCTATTCCATTGTTGAACAAAGGAAACAAGGTGGAGTGCAACAAATGATTGCAAACCATCAAGAAGGATCCAAGTCTACCAAGAAGGTTGATGACAAAGGAAAAGGTCCACTTATACCTCCAAACAAAACAACCCAATTCAAAGGACCAAAGAAAATTTTTCCAAAGAGCAATAGAAGGACCAGGAAACATGTAGACATTCCTACCTACCAGATAACATATGAACAACATGAACTGGATGCACTCCTAGCTTTGGAGAAACCCAAAAAGCAAAAGAAGGACAAAATCCATGTGTAATGTCATAAATGTAAAGAAATGGGACATTATTCCAGTGAATGCCCAGAGAACCAGAAGAATAAGGAAATTGGCCAAGTGACGTGCAACAACTGCAAAGAGCTAGGCCATTATGTGGCAACTTGTCCACAAGAGACACGTAAAGAACTCAAAGATATCCACTGTTTCAATTGCAAAAACCCAGGACATTATGCAAGCAATTGTCCAGAAAAGATGAAGAACAAGTTGAACAAACCTATGAAGGATCTCAACCGTGGCCCATGAGTCAAGTGTGGAAACAAAGGACCCTGAGCAGATGTTTTCCCAGAGAGGTTTCCTCAAGATCCCAAGCAAGCCAATATGTAATTTTGTTTGAAATTTTTAAGGGTGGTAGTACCCTAGTTGTTTTAAGCCTACTTGTAACCCTAGCTTTCCCAAATCTCGGGACGAGATTTATTTTAAGGGTGGTAGCCTGTCACATCCCAAGATTTTCCAAATCTTGTAATGTGAAAAATAAATGAATAAAATAAAGCTTTGTTGATTTTCAGGGTGAGAAGAAACTTTTTGAATTCAATTGGAAACCTTCAAACCAATTTGGATCAAATAAATCCTAAAGGAATTTATAAAGATAAACATTTAATAAAAGGAAAATAAAAATATTTGGAATTACTATTTGGATCTTTAAAATAAAAGATTTGGTTTTCAAAGGAAAAGATAGTTTTATAAATAAGGATTATTTTATGGAACCAAAATAAACCTTGGCCAAGCCTTTGAAATAAAAATATTCCTATTTGATAAAAACAGTAAAGGTTTGCTAAAATAAAATAATAAGGATTTAATATCCAAGTTTATTAAAAATAAAAGGTTTTACTATTTTAAGTAAAACATCAAAAACTTATTTATTTGTTTTAAACAAGTTTTCCAAATATCTTATATTCTCAAATAAAACCTACTATTTTGGTTTTGGAAAGAATTAGTTTTCAAATTTTATTTTGAGAATTGGCTTATGTTGTTAAACAGAACCAAATTCAAATGAAAAGTGTGATGAATGTTTGAATTGATTTGAATGTTGATTTGTTGTTTGATTTTCAAAATAGGAAATAGAATTGGAAAAAGATAAAACAATCAGGAAGGAAAAATAATAGAATCTGGACTCAGCCCAACTGGCCAAGCCCAACAGCCCAGCAAATAGCCCAGTTGCTCACTCCCGGAGAAAACGTTTCGCACTCGCTCAGTGACCCACAGAGACGCTGACCAGTGGACCCAACTCCCCTCTCCTCTCCCTCGCTGACCAACCGACCCCACCCCTCCAGCTCATCTTCTTCCTCGCGCTGACGACGGCCGGCCGTTGCAGCAGGTAACGCCGGCGATCAATTCACATAAATGGCCGCATTAATCCACCCCGCGACCATGCCCATTTAACCGCCTGTGTCTCCTCTTCCTTTCCCCTCAGACTCCACGCCCTGAACGCCACCAGGCTGCCCCGAATCGAGCTCGCAGCACTACTGCTCCGACCATCGTCCCCAGTCGATTTCGGCCCAACCTCGCCACCCCTTGACTTCCCGAGCACACGAGCACACTCCCCACTCCCAGACGCTTCTCCCTGTACCTCCCATTCAACTACGGGCGCTCCAGAACATCGGTTCCGTCTTCAACTGAGCACTGCCGCGTCAGCAAGCGACTCCGGCGAGTTCTCTTGGTAAGTCCAGACCACCCCGAGCTCTCTCCATCACGCACGCGTCACCTCCTTGATCTTACGCGTCTAACCATGCTCCTTGTTTGCCCTCTCGTGACCCGTAGCACCGTCCTCGACCACGACCGCGTGCAATCATCGCTAGACTCAACTCCGGTGAGCGATTCCACCTGTCCCCGTGCGCCCCTTGCCAAGACGACTCCACGTTGAGCTTCCCCAGGCTTCTGCGATCACGATGAGCATACTTCCCTCCCTTCTAGCTTCCTGTATCGCCGGCACCGCCACCATCTTACCGTCGCCGCCGCTAGCCACCACCAGCGCCGCTGTGTTTTGGTCAAATACGTAGGAGCCGTTAGATCTGAATCGGACACATAAGATTAGAATCAAGTCGAAGCGGTACGAGTGAGCCTGCGCCATGCGATAACAGTTAGATCCAACGGCCTACAACACGTGATCCACCCGAACCGGTACCAGCGAATAGGAAAGTGACGCGTGGCACCAGACGATTTGGAAATAGAATTTGAAACCAGATTTGTGTGCAGATTTGAAAACCCTATAACTTTTGATCCACACGTCCAAAAATTACAAACTTTATATAAATGGAATCAGTGGAACAAGCCCTAGCCAACCATGGATTTTGTTTAGTAAAAATCCTCTGGTAAAATGTTTGATTTTGCAGAAACATTTGTATGCTTGTTTAGATTAGAAAAAAAAATTCAAAAATGTTTTTGAGGTTGAAACCTTTGCAAATTGGTTTGTTGTGAACCTACTGACCCTAGGAGCCAACCCATGGATTTAAAAAATGAATTTGGTGAAATTTAGGATGGATTAATTGATTTAGCCCATTTCTAGCCAAATAAAAATATTGGTTTTGTTATGAAAATGTTTTTGGAGTAAAAACTTTGGGAAAATGATTTGGACCAAACCTACTGACCCTAAACACCAAGTTTTGAGAAACAACAACTTATTTGGTGAACAACATAAAGTTGTTGCTTTGATAAAAATATTTCCACCACATAAAATAATGAAAGAATTTAAAAATGGTATATAGATAAAACCCTTTTGCAAATGACTTTGCCACTTGGGAAAATGACCACTTTGGACTTTACAAAGATTAGAGCCTAGTAGAAACCATATTTGCAAATAAAACTACCTCTTGCATGCTTGCATGCATGACTTAGATTCCATCATTTTATGTGTGTGAATTGTTTGATTGATTATTGGTTTGGAATGCTAGTTGATATTGTGTTTGCTTGATTGATTGTAGTGAAATTAGAAAAGTGTGAGACTAGCAAGATCAAGGAGTGAACCAACATTCCCTACCAAAAGAAAGGCAAGTGACACTATCATCTAAAGTCCTACTATTTTCATTATACTTAGTGGATTTTGAAACATGCATGAAAGAATTTCTATATTTATGCTATGCTAAATCCTAATAGGATACCCTATACATTCCTTAGTGAAAACAATGTAGTTGTTACATGCTTAGCCATGCTATATTTTGAGAAGAGACACATGTTGAGATTTTATGAAGTTAAGGAAAGGACTTGTGATTTTACATAATAAAACAAGGACTCAATGAACCACCTAGGTGGACAAGGATACTTTGAGTTTTGGAGAAGGTGGCAACAAAAGGAACCATGTCTATGGCAATCTCTTTGTGTTGTGCTCCAAAGGAAAACCACCTAGGAAACTTAGAGATTGAACATGTTTCTCCAATTGTGGCTTTCGTGTGCAACCACATGCTATTTATGGCTCTGGCTTAGTCAACTACATTGGGAAGACCCATGCATTGTCTTCAGGTTACTGAAAATGAGGACCTGGAATCCTACATGGGTACTAAAGACAAGCTAGCAATGTGTATGTGAGGACCCTCTGGAAAGACTTCGTCACATTCTCAATCTGCCAGTACTCCATCTTGGTGAGTACTAATCTAGTGGCCACTGGTGGCAACAAGATGAGATTGTGACATGTGGGTAAAGTGTACTACTTCTGCAGAAGATAATAAAATCTAAGTACTTAGCCGTGTCCCCGGTTATGGACAATACTGAGCAACTAAAGCTTGAAACTATGGGAAATCTCGACATTCCAACTTCCAAAAGAAAACTTTCTAAGTGATAACAAAAGACTTCATGCACTTGGGGGTACCAAGGAGCTCAAGGGATTTTGATAAAAACTTGAAGTACTTGGGGTTACCAAGGAGCTCAAGGGATTTTGATAAAAACTTGAAGTACTTGGGGTTACCAAGGAGCTCAAGGGATTTTGATAAAAACTTGAAGTACTTGGGGGTACCAAGGATCTCAAGAGATTTTGACAAAGACACTTGGTGGATTCCAAGGAGTACAGAAAATATTTGACAAAGGAACAAAACCATTTGAAAAGATAGGATAAACTATTGCTTTCTTCAAATGAGCCTAAACCCCACTTAGCCAAAAATGCATGTAATGATAGGATCCACTTATATTCCACATTGTAGTGAAACTTGCCAATACAATTCAAATGTATTGACCCTTGTGGCTATAACTTGTAATGTTGCAGGTTTGATTGATTTTAGTGAAGATTGATTGATTAGGATTACAAAGTCTACAACCAACATGTTTGCCTGTGGCACTTTGACGATGAAGGACCCCATGTTATAGATATTCCGCTGCTATGTAATGTAATAGCCAAATGAGCTATGTAAGATGTAATAAAATTATGTTATTCCTGGTTATAAAGTTACATTATGACCTTTGTTTCTTGATATTACATCTTAACTGTGGATGCTAGCTATTGATCCAGGGACTAGCATTGTAAACACAGGGGACTCTACCTTATTTAAAGGTTGGGACCCTTACATAGTCTTATATTTATACAATTCTATAAAGGATTAAAGATCTTTGAATAATCACTTCAAATTTTATTTACAAAACATTAGGTTAGTAAAATGATATATTTATTTTTATAAAATTTTTTTTATTGATTTTTCGGACTTTACTTAATTTTATAAAATTTCACTTAGGACTTAATAATGTTATTTACTTATTTGCATTTTACTAGATATCTATAAGTAAATTTTTATTTTTCTTAGGTAGATATTATTTTTGTAATGATTTTAATATAGTTTAAGTATTTTTATAAATTTTATAGAAATATATTAAGATTTGTTTGTATTTTCCTAATTTTAAGAATTTCTATTTTATTTATTTTATAACTGGGTCTGGCCTGTGGTTAGCCCAGCCCAATTACGAGGCCCAATTACATGGCCTAGTAGGATCGGGTTCAACACTGACCTCGGCCCACTCCTCTTTCTCGTACATACACAAGCACGCGACACGCACACCCAACCTCGCCCCTCTCGTTCCTCTCTGGCTGGCGTCGCCATCATCGCTCGTCGATTCCGGTGGTATAGGTCATTCCGGTTACCGCCACCGGTCGCAGGAACTCCGCCTCCCTCTAATCAACCAGGCCCTCCAATTCGATTTATCTCTATTGGTCGATGTAACATCCCAAAAATACTAAACTTAAATCATCAAACTCTAAGCATCAAAATTAGGGTTAACAAAAACTTGTCCAAATAAAATTATGAATGCATGCATATGTGTATGCATTGAATTTGAAATTCTTTTGAACGACCTTGTTTGTGTGTTTCTTTTCTTGTAAAATGTTTCTTAGGTGAAATAAACATCATCTAAAACATTTCCCACACTTTTCCCAAGACAAATAAAGCAAAACAAATAAAATAAAGGAATGGTCATTTTGACCAATTTAACTCCCATGCCTACTCTGGCTGTCTCAAACTTTCAGAACCTAACAGAAACTTTTCTAGATCTTTGCACCCCTTGATTGTACTCATAACAAAGTATCAAGTCCCACTTTGTGATCATCCAGAAACTTTCAAATGCATTGTTTAAATGACAATTCAAAATTGAATCTTTATCATATGAGAAGATCCCACTTTTTCAAAAACCACTCAAACAAGCTCATCTTTCAAAACCCAAGCATCTGCAGACTCGCCAGCACCAATCTAGCACACCCACCAAAAATCTTTTCAAAATTCAAAACTTGAATTCATGCGGCCATTTCAACAAACAATTGGCAGACACAAATCAAACAAAATCAAAACACTATAGTGTGCAGTGTTTTGAGCCTAACTGGTTCCCTATCTAGCTCACACCCAGCTCAGTAGATCATCTAGAAAGATTAACCAAGCACTAGCACCACTGTGAGCTTGCCAATATCATCAATGGTGAACAGCCGAGTGCAACCTTGCCACCCCAGTGTAGACAGCAAGCTAGGAAGGAAACTAGCCATGCCAACCTTGTCTAGGAGATCACCCATGCCTCACCGCCCCTTATCGACCAGCCATGCCTCGAAGACACCGACCAGAGCACCCAGGAACGCTGCGCCCGTGCCTCTGCCAACCGTGTCGAGCATGCGCCAGAGCGCCACCCTTGACCGAAGCCCACAGACCGCGCGCCGCCCTCGCCGCGTGCATACACGATCGCCACCGACCCAGGAGACCGCCAGACATCGCCGTTAGCCGCCCCATGCCGCACAGCCACCGCTCGCCATCGAAGACGCCGCCTCTGCCGCGCAGAGAGTCGCGTATTCCAGACCAACCTGCACCGCCCCATGTCTCGCCACCGTATCCTTGAGCATCACCAGGGAACACCGCACCGTCCCCTACCTTCGCCCATTCCAATAGCCTCCTATACCATCGCCCCCGACGAGCTCACCGTGCGCCCCGTCGGTCCCCTCGCTCGACTATAAATAGAGGCCACCCCTAGCCGAATTGAGCACACCATTCTTCTCCCCTCTCTTCACTGATCGTGCCACACCGTTCTCGGAGCAAGGCGAGCAACACCTGCCGCCTCTGGAGAAGAAGGGAGCCAGCGATTGGAGCCGCCCCAGGTGGAGCCACCGGTACCAGGAGATTCGCCGTCGTCGAATTCGTCGTTCGCCCGCCTCACCGACCCTCGCCTGCACCCCGATGAGCCCCCAGCAACCCCCACTGGCCGCGCTAGGTTTCTGTCTCGCCGGCGTTGCCCAACATCGAAGATGACTCCCAGCCGTTGGATTAGAACTAGATCGAACGACCCACATCGCCCCATACCGCTTCAAACCCCCTGTCTCACTGATGAGTGGGGACAGCCACTTAATCAGCCCATGGAAGCGCTACGCTTAGTAGGCCGGCCCGTTAACTTTTCCCGCGCAGCCCAGTTATTTGAATTAAACCTTTTCCATTTTATTTCAAACACACTTCTGTACCCAGTTTCAAAAATCAACCCAGATCGATTCAGTGCACCAAATTGAGTGAAATTAATTTTGTGAAATAATGTTACTTGCAGAAATAATGTTCAAGTAATACAAGAATGCCCCATAGGCATTTCTAGTCACTTTATTTAATTAAAATAAAAAGGTAAAACCTTATTAAATTGTGACACCACTTTAAATCATATTCCCATGGACTAAAATATGTGGTGATGACATGTGTCAACATGATCCCATGTTTGGTTTGGAGAATATTAAATCTTAAGTAGTTTTTCAATGAGTAGAAATTACTTTTCTAAAAATAAAAGGAATTAAACCAAGCCTTAATCTTGTAATGTTAGAGATGATGTTAGATCATCTATAGGACCCTTGTGTGTGATGATTGCAAGTAGTTAAGTATTGTTTGGTGATTGTGTACCTCATATTTATTCATAGACGATAGTACCGACCAAGGATACGAGGAGGAAGGAGGATTCTACGAAGAAGGAGCCGAGGAGAACTTAAACCACTGCGCTGCACAAGGCAAGCTTTACTAACTAAGTGGACCAATGCAAGCTAACACTTGAAATTTAGCAAGCTTATATTGACACTAATGCAAGCCCAATGCTACTAGCTGAATGTGCAAGCTATTAACCTTGCAAGCTAATACCTGCTTGTTACTATGACCACTATATGCCCTAAGCATATGTGATCATATCCACTTGATAAACCAATCGTAGTTTTACTTGCAAGCTTCTTACTTTATTTCTTTATCAAAGCTAGTATTTAGAGCTTACTTAAGTGAATTGTATATTCTAGAAGGATACTTGAAGGTTGCATAAAGAGAATAAAATTTGGCCTAAGCTAGATAATCTTGATGTCTATGGCATGAGATTGAACTTAGTCAAAACTCCACTAGTTTACCACCCCTTATTTAGTGCATACACCCACTTGTAGATGCTAGTGCTAAGCATAAAACTTGATCAACTTTAGATGGGAATACTTGGTGGAAAAATGGTTATGAAAACCTTGGAATGATGGATCATTCTATTGAAATGTTTTGGACATGTGTTTCCGAACACCTGATGATTTTGGTGATGAAAATGTTGAGGCATGGGCCTTAGCCCTTTATAAAACTGATGGTTGTCTGGATGCGATACCATTCCAATTTTATTGTACAAACACAATACCCGAAGATTGGGTAGGGCTTGACTGGAAACTTATATACCTTAGTATTAGTTCCCTCACGGCCAAGGTCTGAGCTGAGGCTACCTTGTGAAGATTGTCCACCTATGCAGTACCCAAGATGACAGTTGGTCATGGTTGGGAGGCCAAACTCACAGGAGAGGTGCTTATACTAGGGCGTGTAATTGAAAGGTTAGGATTGATTATCCGCATACTGAGTATGGTAAATTCAGGATTTGTTCTTGACGGATGTATCGAATGTTGTGGTGAAAGTGTACAATCTATGCAGAGTGTCAAACTATTCGAATAGCCGCGTCTGCGGTTATGGACAGTTGGAGTGGCCATACTGTTCCCCCGTCAGACTTTTGAAAATGACTTGTGACATGAATTGAGACTTTGAATTGACCACAACAGGGTTGTGAGATGAAATAAAAATTCCCACTTAGGTGTTATAAAACTTCAAATAGCAATTGTTGCTCCTAAACTTAGTAGTGATAAATCTGGCTTTTGCAAAACAACCCTAGAGCCTGGTGTCCTATTATCAAAAACCCCTTTCCCTTGTTTGTATTAGTTTGCGAGTACTTAAAGAGTACTCATGGTTTTTCCCTGGCTATTCCCATGGCCAGACCATGAAGAGGAGTACCTGGAGGATGGACCCCAGGAAGGTTACGACAACTAGGATCATATCCCATCGTCAGCATTGCCTGTGACCCCGAAGATGGAGCTTCGCCTACGCTACTGTTACTATTACGTATTCCGCTGCTTGATGTTGTATTAAGAACTGGATCATGAGATCCCTATTTGTGTGAGAACTTACGTACGGTTGTAATGGATGATGTACTATGGTATCCAATTCTGTTATGTCTCGCAAAAATGGTAATCCTGGGATTGCGATGTATGGCATAACAAGCATCTGGGATTACAAATCCGGGTGTTGACAAGTTGGTATCAGAGCCATCCTGACCATAGGAGACCCTAGTTAGACTGGACGTTTGAATCAAAAACTTGGTTTCAAAACCAAAGAAAACAAATATTTACAAAAACTTATTCTCATTCTTATCCCTTGGATTTTTTCATGAAAATTCATGTTCTTCAAAAACCCTTACAGAATACATAAAATTTTGACACACTTGATCACTCTACTAACTTACTCAACCTATATTCTTATAGATGGACGTGAAGTACAACAAGTTTTATCAGTTGGGGAATGGAGGAGACCTTATCTTTGAGAGGGATTTGGACCAGCTTTCGGAACTTCTAGAGCGTCCGCACCCCGAGTTATTCGGAGCTCAGCTCAAGGATCAAGGAGGAGAAGATCTGCAGTGGCTAATTGTTGCAAGTCTCAAAGGAAAGATTGAACCTCCCACTGTGGAAGGAATTCAGTTTACCTTAAGAGAGAACAACTGGCTCAATGGACTTGCCAGGGCCATACAGGAAGCTCTTTCCCGTCTGTGTGGGCAGAGCATCAATCAGATCAAGGGTACTCGCTTTGAGTATTGCCCAAGGCGTGATGCAAATGGACAACCACTGGAAGCCCCATACCACACCGAGCTAAAGACTCAATTGGACCACCTTAGCTTCATGATGTATGATCTTCAGCAGGAGTTAGACAACTGCCGTGACTACTCCAACCACAAGTCTGCCATCATCAAGATGAAGGACCAAAACATCGCCATGCTAGCAAAGGATCGCAAGTCTCGCCACCGTCAGCTCGACAAGAAGGAGCGCATTATTGCCCGTCTTCGCCACCGCATCTCATCTTTGGAGGAGACCATCCACGAGAGAGACATGCAGTTGGAGGAAAGGGAGAATGTCGGAGAGGATCTTCGTGGAGACCCCTACTCCTATCTCAGCGATGATGATGATTTTCTAGAGGATCAGGCTATGGACTTCTTCACCGATGAAGATGATTTCGCCTTCATCGATGATGATGAGGATGATGAAGCCACCGATTCCGAGGAGTAGTAGCACTTGAGCACTAGCATAGTGAGTAGTATTCGGTCCCACTGTATCGTAGTTCTCAGAATGGTTCTTAAAACCATCTGCCTTCCTCTGTTTTGGTGTGTGTTGTATCGTGTGCTATGAATGAATGAATGAAAAAGCAAGTTGCTAGAAACTCTGAGTCAAACTTTAAAAAAAATTAAAAGACCCAAAAACTTTAGAAATTTCCCTCTTTTCTCATGATCTATCTCAATCTTCAGATGCCACGTGGAGGAAGTGGTTCATCCCCGGACCCGATATTGTAGATTCTACAAATCTTGACTTCTGACTGCGAAGCTGAAAGAGCGGAACGTCAAGCCAACCTAGCCACCCTTCAGCAGATAGCCCAGCTGGCCATAACAACCAAGTCCATGGAAATCAAGACAACCATGGATCTAAGCTCAAGAATTTCCACAATACCAACCCACCTGTTTCACTAAGTCAGAAGAACCCCTAGACGCCGATGATTGGCTGCAAACCATGGAAAATAACTTAGAAGTTGCCGGAGTGGAAGCCGACGAGAAAGTTCTGTTCGCCACCCACTATCTAGCCGGAGATGCCAGGGCATGGTGGAACAGTGTTCGCGCAATGACCGGAGGCCAGATGATGACCTGGGAGGAATTCAAGGTCAAGTTCAGCAGAACCCATGTGCCACCAGGTTTGATCAAGAGAATGACAGACGAGTTCAGAGAGCTGAAGCAAGGAAGGATGATTGTAGTGGAATACCGTGACAAAATTTTGTCATTAGCTAGGTATGCCCCGGATGAGATCGACACCGAAGCCAAGAAGAAAGAAAGATTCCTGAATGGTTTGCATGACGAGATGCAGACAGTGTTAGTCAATATCCCCTTTGCGGATATTGAAACCCTTGTGGACTCTGCTATCCAGATGGAAGGAAAGATCAACCAAGACAATGAGAACCGCAAGCGTCGCATGATGCATCAACCAGGAACCCATCAGACCCCAAAGTATCGCCCCAACCCATCTCCAGGATTTGCCCCAAGAAACAACAGACCCCCGATGAACCGTCCGACCTATCCCAACCGTGGAAACCCTAGGTGTAGCATCCCGGTAAAAAACGTTACTTGGAAATTGCCGTTGTTTTTATTATATGCATCATCATGACATTAACATGCATCTATTTGCCAAAAACTATTTTCTAAACACCTATTTTGTTTTCTAGATATTACCCTCGATGTTCAAATCCAAACCCCAGACCCGTCCGGATCTTTTATTTGTCTAAAATCCTTTTACAAATGTTTTGTTTTAAATATATAGAAAAAAGTTTTGTTAGGAGAGGCAGTCCATCCGGTCAGGCCCAAAGGCCCAACCGGCCAGACTACCTACTACCCAAAATCAAACCTAGATCCCTCCTGCCAAACCCTAATCCCCAGTCTACTTCCTACCTATTCCCACCCACCGCCGCCGGCCACACACAAATATCACACACGCACGCCAGCGCGCAGCGGCCCACACCCACCCATGACCCTGCCTTGGACCCACTCCCCAGCCCCGCACGCTCCGCCTGGACCCACCACTCATCTCCCTCCCCGCATAGAATCCCCACCCCCCGACGCTCCTCTCCATACCACTCTTCCTGCCTTGCCTCTGATCGTAGAGCCCGTCACCGCCGCCCTCTCCCGCGAGCCGCGCCCACCTCCTTCCCTCTGGCCCGCTTCTCTAGAACCACCCTGCCGCCGCTAAACTCATCCCCGCTGCTGAGGCAGCCTCTCCTCCCTCTGGTACCACCTCTAGCCGCCCTGGCTCCCCTCATCTCCCCCATGCCGCCAATGAACCTCGCCGGCTGCGCCTCTCCGTCGTGACCTCGCCGCCCATGTGAGACCCTCGCTGGCCGCCAACGCCGTGTCGGCCTCCCGAAGCTTCACGCCTCCTCCTCCCCGATCGCGTCTGGCCGCCGCCGCGGCGCCGTGCTCCATCTGCCTCGTCTTAGCTCCACTCCTTCCTCCCCCCAACCACGACCGCCCCGAGCTCGCCGGCCCTCGTGCCGCCTCTACCTGGTGAGCCCTGCGCCGTCCGTCTGCCTCGAGTTCGCCGCTGGCCGTCCTCCTGCAACTGCGCCGACGCCGCGCTTGTCCCCAGCCCGGAGTCGAGACGTCCTTGGTTCCTGTCCTCTCTGCCTTCTACATGCGCGCGTGACCGCGAGCGTCTCTGTTCCAGCAGTGGATGCAAATGATGCTCCTTTCTTTGTGTGTGTGCGCCGTTGTGGTACTAGAGGGCGACATGTTGTTGTTCTCCTAGTACACCCCAGACGCACATCTCAGGTACCCTGCGCGCTTGTTAGACCCCAAGCTCGCCTTTGCCAATGTTGTCGGCCAAGCCTTGTTCCGAACCTCGTCAAGATCTTCTCGTTGACAAGACCGAACTAGCACGGAATCAAGTTGGCTACCGATCATCGTCTTCGACTCACAAGAACTTCGTCACGAAACCGTTAGATCTACCACCCGGAGGCGATGACGCCGGTTCGACAAGATCGTCTTCCTGGAGTCAGAAATCCCGAAGACCGATCACGGATCCGCAGACACGTTCCTGGATCCAATGACCCAAAGACCGATCCCAACGTCCAAATCCCAAACCCCGTCGAACCTCGGAACCCCAAGACCTTCGCCCCTATGTGTGACCCCTATCTGAGACCCCTATTTGATAAGTGTCATCTATATAAATTGTTGCATATTAAATTGTTCATACTTGCATACATATTGTGGGTGTTTGGGGGTATTTCGATGATTCACCTAAATTAAATATGGAGGCCATATGCGGGCTTTTCTAGTCTAATATTGGACCCATTTAAATTTGTGCATCGAATCGGTGATATAATTTTTCCTTGTTAAGACAATATTTAAATTGCGGGGTATCTAAACAACATGAACCATTTAACTAATTGTCAGGACCCTGGTTCCGCTTAATATTGCCTAATTGCATCGCATCCTCGCCGTGCCATACATCATATATGCATCATGCCCGATCTTTTACCGTAGTATTAAATAGTCCATCCGATGTTTCTTCTAGTGCTTTGCTTCTTCACAGATTAGGGCGATGAGTTGATGCGAGTGACGCCCGTTCTTCGGATGAATCTTCGACAATGTTTTCCAGGCGAGCATTCTCCCCCTTTCTACCTATCTTACTTTTATAGTCTTTATTTCCTCTTGTTGATCTATTGCTATCTGTGATGCGATGCTCTATTTTTCGTACCCATGATATCCCTTGGAGCCATTAAATTGCCATGGACACATCCTATTTCCTGTTGTTTGGTAGATAGTCAGCCTTGCGAGTCGTAGTGCTTGCGCAGGTGATGTGTCCCTTCGTCGATCTTCCACAGTTGTTGGAGTTATGTCGCATGTTTAATGTTGGAGATGATCATGAATTTAATTACCGTTTAATAACTAAAAATTGAAGTAGGTAAATAATGCAGAGGCACAGGTGGGCAATAGATGTTATTTGGTTTTTAACTGTCCACTTGTGTCCCGTAGGACCCCGGGTACTTGATACCTGTTCTTTGAATATTCGCACTATCCGCATGTGGGACCACGAACCCCCTAGCCAGAGCTTGAGTCATATTTATTTCTTGGGGCCACAAAGTAGTTTGGGGCTTTATTACTATCCTGTACTTATGCCATGTTTTACTGCTTTATTTACGATTGCGCGTGGAGCGCCTGTACTGTTTAGGAATTGTGATACGTTTATGCGGTATCGACAAGCCCAGTCACACTTTCGGGTTCCCAGTCGTTTACAGCCGTCGACACAAACCTCTGGGTCCGTCTCGGAGCCGGCCAACTTCGTCGCGGGGTAGCTTGGTGGGGTGGTCCCCTGAAATTTATATGAATCTTGCAATTGCTCTGTCGTGATGCCTCGTTGGGTTTTTATTGGTTTTTCTCGAGGTTGATCGTGCGTGTGTTGCTATTTGTGCCCCCCTGCAGAGTAAAACGTTTTGAAAGCCGTGTCCGCGGTTATGGACGACTTGCAGCACAGTATCTCAATCATAGACATCTATAACTAAAGTAGTGATATAAATTTGACTTTATAATGACTAGTAATCAGCTTCACTATAACGGATTGGCTAAATAAAAGTGCCAACGATTGCTAGTATGGATTGTCACCTGTTACCATTGTATCTGACTAGTAAGTATTGCAACTACAATGGAATGGCTAAATAAAAGTACCAACAACTGCTGGGTTTTGGGATGCCTCATGCTATATGTATGTAACTAGTAAGTCCTACAACTACAACGGAATGGTTAACTAAAAATGCCCACTGCTTATTATATCAGGATGACTCATGCTATCTATATTTGGCTAGTAATTGCCGCAACTATAACGGAATGAATAAATCTGCCAACTGTGTGAGTTCCTCGGTTGACTTCCTCGTTTGGTCTCGAGGGGGAAATACCAGGATGGGTATGCTCGGTGAGAGTTTCAGGTTGGATCCTAATAGGTCTTTCTTACCGCTATCTGATAGCCGCCAGTTGTATCGAGTCTCAATAGGTTTTTTAGTGCATGCTGCGCTGCCGCTTCAGTCCACCATACCTTTGTAGGCGAGGACCGCCGAATTCTAGTCTCGTCGTGTACTGGCCTCAGTACTGACCGCTCTCTTTTTTCCTTTGCCCTTTGTCGGCACCCCTTATGTTTAAGAAGGTTTGAGATCGACGTTGTTAGCAGGGTTACTCTTCCGGCTTGGCCTGGGTAGGGTTGTGGACGCCATTGGTTATTCTTCAGGGCTCTTAGCCTAATTTGCATATTGTCAGTACTCGAACGTTGTATCGTTTTCAAGGTGATTTGGATCTTTGTAATGAATATTGTATTCTTGACTCAATGAGTCGATGTTGTATATATCTGTTTTGTGGGTTCCATCGTGGACTAATGTGTAATGATATTACTTTGTTTTCCACCCGCACGCAAGTGCCAGGTGGGCACCTTTGAATCGTTTCTATGCAGGTTTGGCGGGAATCGCTAAAACTTGCATAGGGCTGATTCTGAGGGTGTTATAGAGTGGTATCAGACCTCAGCAGTTACGATAGCCACTGGTCCAGCCTGTAGGATAACCAAGCTAACGGACGTTGTAGAGTGTCAAAATTATTTTGAAAAATCGGTTGGATAGATCTGATTAGGTATGCTTTTACTCCTTACCCTCTCCTATCCTCCTCTTACCTCTGCGTGCTTGAATCTACTCTCTTAACTTTTCTTCGAGTCCAGGAATTCTCGTGGTTGGGTTTCCGTCGTACCTTCAGGGTTTCACTTCCATCCTTTGTTAACGGAGCTTCGACAACTGGTCTTCATGCCATCTGATGGATTTTTCATCTGTTGTACCTTTTGTGGACCAAAAATTCACTAAAAAATTTCTTTCTATCCTCCGATGTTTTCCGATACAATGCAGTCATCTACATCAGATCTGATGAGAATCTCCTTCCCTCCTTTGTTTCCAAACCTCGCTTGTCGAGATCTCCAGTCTGAATTCCGAGAGTTGGTTGCATAATTTTACCATTCATGTGCAGAGTAATGCTTTGGGTGCGCGATGGACTGATCACCATCCGACTAATCTTATCATTCGCTCTTGTACATTGAATCGGTGGATCAAGCAATTTTACTCCTTCCGCAGAAGTTAGAGGTGGCCTTATCTTTTGGTACCTTTACCTTCGTCTTTGTTTCTTCGGAGTGTTCTCTCGATGATCATGGGAAACGACCTCTTGTTGGTGGTGTCGCCGACTTCAAGACGGAGAAAGAATCATTGTTAGTGGTGTCGCGAAGATCTACATGAAGCGAGAAGATTCAGAAGGTCGGCTCTCTTCCCCGTACCATGAGGCGGATCTCGAGGGCGAGATCCATTGTTAGTGGTGTCGAATTGTAGCACCCGGTAAAACCGTTACTTTGAAATTGCCATTGTTTTTATTATATGCATCATCATGACATTAACATGCATCTGTTTGCCAAAAACTATTTTCTAAACGCCTATTTTGTTTTCAAGATATTACCCTCGATGTTCAAATCCAAACCACAGACCCGTCCGGATCTTTTATTTGTCTAAAATCCTTTTACAAATGTTTTGTTTTAAATATATAAAAAAAATTTTGTTAGGGAAGGCAGTCCATCCGGTCAGGCCCAAAGTCCCAACCGGCCAGACCACCTACTACCCAAAATCAAACCCTAGATCCCTCCTGCCAAACCCTAATCTCCAGTCTACTTCCTACCTATACCCACCCACTGCCACCGGCCACACACAAATATCACACACGCACGCCAGCGCGCAGCGGCCCACACCCACCCCTGACCCTGCCTTGGACCCACTCCCCAGCCTCGCACGCTCCGCCTGGACCCACCACTCATCTCCCTCCCCGCATCGAATCCCCACACCCCGACGCTCCTCTCCACACCGCCCTTCCTGCCTCGCCTCTGATCGTAGAGTCCGTCACCGCCGCCCTCTCCCGCGAGCCACGCCCTCCTCCTTCCCTCTGGCCCGCTTCTCTGGAACCACCGTGCCGCCGCTACACTCATCCTCGCTGCTGAGGCAGCCTCTCCTCCCTCTGGTACCACCTCCAGCCGCCCTGGCTCCCCTCATCTCCCCCATGCCGCCAACAAACCTCGCCAGCCGCGCCTCTCCGTCGTGACCTCGCCACCCATGCGAGACCCTCGCTGGCCGCCTACGCCGTGTCGGCCTCCCGAAGCTTCACGCCTCCTCCTCCCCGGTCGCGTCCGGCCGCCGCCGCGGCGCCGTGCTCCATCTGCCTCGTCTTAGCGCCGCTCCTTCCTCGCCCCAATCACGACCGCCCCGAGCTCGCCGGCCCTCGCGCCGCCTCTGCCTGGCGAGCCCTGCGCCATCCGTCTGCCTCGAGTTCGCTGTCGGCTGTCCTCCTGCAACTGCGCCGACGCCGCGCTTGTCCCCAGCCCGGTGTCGAGGCGTCCTCGGTTCCTGTTTTCCCATCGCCGTCCTCTCTGCCTTCTACACGCGCGCGTGACCGCGAGCGTCTCTGTTCCAGTAGTGGATGCAAATGATGCTCCTTTCTTTGTGTGTGTGCGCTGTTGTGGTACTAGTAGGCGACATGTTGTTGTTGTCCTAGTACACCCCAAGCGCACATCTCAGGTACCCTGCGCGCTTGTTAGACCCCAAGCTTGCCTTTGCCAATGTTGTTGGCCAAGCTTTGGTCCGAACCTCGTCAAGTTCTTCTCGTTGACAAGACCGAACTAGCGCGGAATCAAGTTGGCTACCGATCATCGTCTTCGACTCACAAGAACTTCGTCACGAAACCGATAAGATCTACCACCCGGAGGCGATGACACCGGTTCGACAAGATCGTCTTCTCGGAGCCAGAAATCCTGAAGACCGATCACGGATCCGCAGACCAGTTCCTGGATCCAATGACCCGAAGACCGATCCCGACGTCCAAAGCCCGAACCCTGTCGAACCTCGGAACCCCAAGACCTTCGCCCCTATGTGTGACCCCTATCCGAGACCCCTATTTTATAAGTGTCATCTATATAAATTGTTGCATATTAAATTGTTCATACTTGCATACATATTGTGGGTGTTTGGGGGTATTTCGATGATTCACCTAAATTAAATATGGAGGCTATATGCGGGCTTTTCTAGTCTAATATTGGACCCATTTAAATTTTTGCATCGAATCGGTGATATAATTTTGCCTTGTTAAGACAATATTTAAATTGCGCGGTATCTAAACAACATGAACCATCTAACTAATTGTCGGGACCCCGGTTCCGCTTAATATTGCCTAATTACATCGCATCCTCGCCATGCCATACATCATATATGCATCATGCCCGATCTTTTACCGTAGTATTAAATAGTCCATCCGATGTTTCTTCTAGTGCTTTGCTTCTTCACGGATTAGGCCGATGAGTTGATGCGAGGGACGTCCGTTCTTCGGATGAATCTTCGACAATGTTTTCCAGGCGAGCATTCTCCCCCTTTCTACCTATCTTACTTTTATAGTCTTTATTTCCTCCTGTTGATCTATTGCTATCTGTGATGTGATGCTCTAGTTTTCGTACCCGTGATATCCCTTGGAGCCATTAAATTGCCATGGACACATCCTATTACCTATTGTTTGTTAGATAGTCGGCCTTGCGAGTCGTAGTGCTTGCGCAGGTGATGTGTCGCTTCGTCGATCTTCCACGGTTGTTGGAGTAATGTCGCATGTTTAATGTTGGAGATGATCATGACTTTAATTACCGTTTAATAACTAAAAATTGAAGTAGGTAAATAATGCAGAGGCACAGGTGGGCAATAGATGTTATTTGGTTTTTAACCGTGCACTTGTGTCCCATAGGACCCCGAGTACTTGATACCTGTTCTTTGAATATTCGCACTATCCGCATGTGGGACCATGAATAGCCCTAGCTAGAGCTTGAGTCATATTTATTTCTTGGGGCCACAAAGTAGTTTGGGGCTTTATTACTATCATGTACTTATGCCATGTTTTACTGCTTTAATTACGATTGCGCGTGGAGTGCCTGTACTGTTTAGGAATTGTGATACGTTTATGCGGTATCCACAAGCCCAATCACACTTTCGGGTTCCCAGTCGTTTACAGCCGTCGACACAAACCTCTAGGTCCGTCTTGGAGCCGGCCAACTTCGTCGCGGGTAGCTTGGTGGGGTGGCCCCCTGAAATTTATATGAATATTGCAATTGCTCTATCGTAATGCCTCGTTAGGTTTTTATTGGTTTTTCTCGAGGTTGATCGTGCGTGTGTTGCTATTTGTGCCCCCCTGCAGGGTAAAACTTTTTGAAAGCCATGTCCGCGGTTATGGACGACTTGGAGCACAATATCTCGATCATAGACAACTATAACTAAAGTAGTGCTATAAATTTGACTTTATAATGACTAGTAATCAGCTTCACTATAACGGAATGGCTAAATAAAAGTGCCAACAATTGCTGGTATGGATTGTCACCTGTTACCATTGTATCTGACTAGTAAGTATTGCAACTACAACGGAATGGCTAAATAAAAGTACCAACAACTGCTAGGTTTTGGGATGCCTCATGCTATATGTACCTGACTAGTAAGTACTACAACTACAACAGAATGGTTAACTAAAACTACCCACTGCTTATTATATCAGGATGACTCATGCTATCTATATCTGGCTAGTAATTGCCGCAACTATAACGGAATGAATTAAACTGTCAACTGTGTGAGTTCCTCGGTTGACTTCGTCGTTTGGTCTCGAGGGGGAAATACCAGGATGGGTATGCTCGGTGAGAGTTTCAGGTTGGATCCGAATAGGTCTTTCTTACCCCTATCTGATAGCCGCCAGTTGTATCGAGTCTCTGTAGGTTGTTTAGTGCATGCTGCGCTGCCGCTTCAGTCCACCATACCTTTGTAGGTGAGGACTGCCGAATTCTAGTCTCGCCGTGTACTGGCCTCAGTACTGACCGCTCTCTTTTTTCCTTTCCCCTTTGTCGGCACCCCTTTTGTTTAAGCAGGTTTGAGATCGACGTCGTTAGCAGGGTTACCCTTCCGGCTTGGCCTGGGCAGGGTTGTGGACGCCATTGGTTATTCTTCAGGGCTCTTAGCCTAATTTGCATCTTGTCCGTACTCAGACATTGTATCGTTTTCAAGGTGATTTGGATCTTTGTACTGAATATTGTATTGTTGACTCGATGAGTCGATGTTGTATATATCTGTTTTGTGCGTTCCATCGTGGACTAATGTGTAATGATATTACTTCGTTTTCCACCCACACGCAAGTGCCTGGTGGGCACCTTTGAATCGTTTCTATGCGGGTTTGGTGGGAATCGCTAAAACTTGCATAGGGCTGATTCTGAGGGTGTTATACTAGGCCCGGAGGAAATCACAACAACCCTGGAAATGCTAGCAATTCCAATCGTGCCCCACCCAAGTTCAACAACAACAATGTTACCGCCAACACCAACTCTGCCCCGAGAACTGGAAGCAATGTTGTGCCTGTAGAAGCAAAGGACAAGTCGCATGTGACTTGTTATGATTGTGGAAATAAAGGCCACTATTCCAACGAGTGCCCCAACAAGAAGAATGCTACAGCCCCCAATGCCAATGTCCCAGCTCAGCAGCAACGTCGTGTTCAGCCATGAAGAAGATTTGCCCCAGGGAATTCGCTCAACCAAACTGAAGCATGTTATGATTGTTCAAATTCTCGGATCAACCACCAAGGCTAGGCAAATTTGCAAATCCGTCCCTATCCGAATCCATGGCATAGATTTTTATGAAAATCTGATAGTGCTCGGAACTAAAGGTTTGGAAGTAGTACTAGGAATGGATTGGATGTCCAAGCATAAAGGATTGATTGACTGTGCCAAGAAAGCCATAACCATGACCAGTACTGCCGGAATATCAGTCGAACATATATCTGAAACCTTACCTCGCCAGTTCAAATGCAACAAGAGTATAGCCCAACCCACCATTGACCAAGTCCGGATATTCTGTGAATACCCCGATGTATTTCTAGATGTTTTGCCCGGTATGCCCCCAGATCGAGATATCGAGTTTATCATCGAACTAATCACCGGAACTGGACCCATAGCCCAGAGACCCTATAGTATGAACCCGTCAGAGCTAGCAGAACTGAAGAAGCAACTAGATGCCATGTTGGAATTTGGATTGATTCAACCCAGTGCGTCACCTTGGAGATCACCTGTCTTGTTTGTGGACAAGAAAGATGGAGGTAACCGTTTGTGTACGGATTATCGGAAATTGAATGATGTCAACATCAAGAACAAGTACCCCTTGCCCAAGATCGAAGATTTGTTTGATCAGTTGACCGGTGCCAAAGTGTTTTCTAAGATTAACCTTAGAACTGGCTATCATCAACTCAAAATTCGTGCAGAGGATATTCCAAAGACTGCCTTTACTACCATATATGGATTGTATGAGTATACCGTCATGTCTTTCAGACTAACCAATGCCCCCGCTTATTTCATGAATCTCATGAATAAGATTTTTATGGACTTCCTGGATAAGTTTGTCGTTGTTTTCATCGATGACATTCTGATTTATTCCAAATCAGAAGAAGAACATGAGCTACACCTAAGGACCATTATTGGAACCCTTAGAGAGCATCAGTTGTATGCGAAGTTTAGCAAATGTGAATTCTGGTTACAGGAGGTAGGATTCCTTGGTCACATTGTATCAGCCGGAGGAATTGCCGTTGACCCTGCAAAAGTGAAAGATGTAGAAGATTGGCAAGCCCCAACCATTCAAACCCAAGTTCGTGCATTTCTCGGATTGGCGGGATATTACCGCAAATTCGTAGAAGGATTCTCGAGTTTCGCCAGTCCCATGACCCAATTGCTAAAGAAGGACAAGAAGTTTGAATGGACTGACAAATGTGAAGCAATTTTTCAAGAACTCAAGAGG
This sequence comes from Avena sativa, assembly GCA_916181665.1. Classification (NCBI taxonomy): domain Eukaryota; kingdom Viridiplantae; phylum Streptophyta; class Magnoliopsida; order Poales; family Poaceae; genus Avena; species Avena sativa. Next base: position 309,708,271 of record OV702295.1, on the reverse strand, counting down.
AGATTGATTTCAGCCCCAATCTTGATCATGCCGGATATTACAAAGCCCTTCGATGTGTATTGTGATGCATCCAAGATTGGTCTCGGATGTGTGCTAATGCAAGAAGGCAAAGTTATATCTTATCTATCTCGACAACTGAAGCAACATGAGCAAAATTACTCAACCCATGACCTCGAACTCGCAGCCGTAGTTCTAGCCCTGAAAACATGGAGACATTACTTGATGGGAAACCGTTGTGAGATTTATTCGGATCACAAGAGCCTAAAGTATATATTCACTCAGAAGGAGCTGAATATGAGGCAGAGAAGATGGATAGAGCTAATCAAGGATTACGATCTGGACATTCACTATCACCCTGGTAAAGCCAACGTGGTAGCAGATGCCCTTAGCAGATTACCGTGCCGCTTGAACTCCATGATTTTGAAGGAGCAACCAAGTTTGCACAAAGAGATGGAAGATTTTCGAATGGAATTAGTAAGTGAAGGATTTTTTGCTAGCATAGAACTCCAGACCACTTTGATCAGTCAGATTAAAGAGGAGCAGAAGGGAAATGCTAGTATTGACGGAATCAAGCGTCGTATCATTATAGGCAAAGTACCTGGATTCACCGAGGACGAAGAAGGAGTTTTGTGGTACAAAGGACGCCTTTGTGTACCAGTAGATTATGAGTTGAAAGAAGTTATTCTGAAGGAGGCTCATGATACTGTTTATTCTATCCATCCCGGAGGAACTAAGATGTATCAAGATTTAAAAGAGCAATTTTGGTGGCATAAGATGAAGAGAGAAATCGGAAGCTATATCGCCAAGTGTGATATATGTCAGCGAGTCAAGGCAGGACATCAAAGACCCGCTGTATTGTTGCAACCATTGTAGATTCTGGAATGGAAATGGGATTCCGTTGGAATGGACTTTATCACTGGACTGCCTACTTCTAGTAGGGGAAATGACTCTATCTGGGTCATAGTGGATAGATTGTCCAAAGTCGCCCATTTCTTACCCGTCAAGACCACATATCAGAGTTCGAAACTAGCAGAGTTGTACATCGCTAGAATCGTTAGTTTGCATGGAGTTCCCAAGAACATCATATCAGACTGAGGAACTCAGTTTACCTCGAGATTCTAGAAGAAAGTCCAAGAAGGTTTAGGAACCCGTCTAGATTTCAGTACCGCTTATCACCCTCAGACCGATGGACAAACGGAGCGAGTAAATCAAATACTCGAAGATATGCTTAGAGCATGTGTGTTAGAATATGGATCCAAGTGGGAAGACTGTCTGCCGTTTGCAGAATTTTCATACAACAACAGTTGTCAAGCCAGTTTGCAAATGGCCCCATTTGAATTTATGTACGAACGGAAGTGTCGCACCCCTTTTAACTGGTTGGAAGTAGGAGAGAGTCAGATTTTTGGACCCGACATCCTACGAGAAGCAGAAGAGAAGGTTCACAAGATTCGTGAGCACCTCAAGACAGCCCAGTCCAGACAGAAGAGTTACGCCGACAAGAGACGTAGAGACCTCGCCTTCAACATAGGAGACTTTGTTTATCTGAAGGTGTCGCCATTGAAGGGAATGAAGTGTTTCCAACTCAAAGGAAAGTTAGCCCCCAGATATATCGGACCTTTCAAGATTTTGAACCGTCAAGGCGAAGTGTCGTATCAATTGGAACTGCCCGAAGAGATGTCAGCCGTACACAATGTGTTCCATATCTCATTACTTCGCAAGTGTCTCGAAGTCCCCGAGAAGACCGAAGTGTTCAAAAATATCGATCACCGGACCATAGAGATCAACAGTGACCTGACCTATCCCGAAGTACCCATCCGTATTTTGGAAGAAGCTTTTCGAACTACGCGAACCCGAAGCATCAAGTTTCTCAAGATTCAGTGGAGCAACCACACAGAAGAGGAAGCTACCTGGGAGTGCGAAGATCACATCAGGACGGAGTTTCCCGATCTCTTCAAATCCTAGGTAATCTTTTCGTCCTTTTTCAAATCTCGGGACGAGATTTTTTTAAGGGGGAAAGGTTTGTAACATCCCAAAAATACTAAACTTAAATCATCAAACTCTAAGCATCAAAATTAGGGTTAACAAAAACTTTTCCAAATAAAATTATGAATGCATGCATATGTGTATGCATTGAATTTGAAATTCTTTTGAACCACCTTGTTTGTGTGTTTATTTGCTTGTAAAATGTTTCTTAGGTGAAAGAAACATCATCTAAAACATTTCCCACACTTTCCCAAAGACAAATAAAGCAAAACAAATAAAATAAAGGAATGGTCATTTTGACCAATTTAACTCCCATGCCTACTTTGGCTGTCTCAAACTTTCAGAACCTAACAGAAACTTTTTTGGATCTTTGTACCCCTTGATTGTACTCATAAAAAAGTATCAAGGCCCACTTTGTGATCATCCAGAAACTTTCAAATGCATAGTTTAAATGACAATTCAAAATTGAATCTTTATCATATGAGAAGATCCCACTTTTTCAAAAACCACTCAAACAAGCTCAACTTTCAAAACCCAAGCATCTGCAGACTCACCAGCACCAATCTAGCACAACCACCAAAAATATTTTCAAAATTCAAAACTTGAATTCATGCGGCCATTTCATCAAACACTTGGCAGACACAAATCAAACAAAATCAAAACACTATAGTGTGCAGTGTTTTGAGCCTAACTGGTTCCCTATCTAGCTCACACCCAGCTCAGTAGATCATCTAGCAAGATTAACCAAGCACTAGAACCACTGTGAGCTTACCAATATCATCAATGGTGAACAGCCGAGTGCAACCTTGCCACCCCAGCATAGACAGCAAGCTAGGAAGGAAACTAGCCATGCCAACCTTGTCTAGGAGATCACCCATGCCTCACCGCCCCCTATAGACCAGCCTTGCCTCGAAGACACCGACCAGAGCACCCAGGAATGCCGCGCCCGTGCCTCTGCCAACCGTGCCGAGCATGCGCCAGAGCGCCACCCTCGACCGAAGCCCACAGACCACGCGCCGCCCTCGCCGCATGCATACACGATCGCCACCGACCCAGGAGACCGCCAGACATCTCCGTTAGCCGCCCCATGCCGCACAGCCACCGCTCGCCGTCGAAGACGCCGCCTCTGCCGCGCAGAGCGTCGCGTGTTCCAGACCAACCCGCACCGCCCCATGTATCGCCACCGTATCCTTGAGCATCGCCAGGGAACACCGCACCGTCCCCTACCTTCGCCCATGCCAATAGCTGCCTGTACCATCGCCCTTGACGAGCTCACCGTGCGCCCCGTCGGTACCCTCGCTCGACTATAAATAGAGGCCACCCCCAGCCGAATTGAGCACACCATTCTACTCCCCTCTCTTCACTGATCGTGCCACACCATTCCCGGAGCAAGCCGAGCAACACCTCGTCGGAATTTCACCGGAGCCTGCCGCCTCTAGAGAAGAAGGGGCCAGCAATTGCAGCCGCCCCAGGAGGAGCCACCGGTACCAGGAGATTCGTCGTCGTCGACTTCGTCGTTCGCCCGCCTCGCCGACCCTCGCCTGCACCCCGGTGATCCCCTAGCAACCCCCACTGGCCGCGCTAGGTTTCTGTCTCGCCGGCGTTGCCCAACGTCGACGATGACTCCCAGCCGTTGGATTAGAACTAGATCGAACGACCCACATCGCCCCATACCGGTTCAAACCCCCCTGTCTCACTGACGAGTGGGGACAACCTCTTAAGCAGCCCGCGGAAGCGCTACGCTTAGCAGGCCGGCCCGTCAACTTTTCCCGCGTAGCCCAGTTATTTGAATTAAACCTTTTCCATTTTATTTCAAACACACTTCTGTACCCAGTTTCAAAAGTCAACCCAGATCGATACAGTGCACCAAATTGAATGAAACTAATTTTGTTAGAAAGGTCTGGGAATGCTGAATCCAAGCCCGTTGGATTCAAAGTCATTTGGATCTATAGATCACCCATGGTAAAAATAACAAGGCAGAAGCTTTTCTGCATTCAAACATTTTTCAAATTTAAACCATAATAGCTTTTGAGTTGATTCCAACTCTCAAAAATCACATTTAGCCATACCTTTCAGAATATATAAAAATATATTGGTTTACTTGTAGAAATAATGTTCAAGTAATACAAGAATGCCCCATAGGCATTTCTAGTCACTTTATTTAATTAAAATAAAAAGGTAAAACCTTATTAAATTGTGACACCACTTTAAATCATATTCCCATGGACTAAAAAATGTGGTGATGATATGTGTCAACATGATCCCATGTTTGGTTTGGAGAATATTAAATCTTAAGTAGTTTTTCAATGAGTAGAAATTACTTTTCTAAAAATAAAAGGAATTAAACCAAGCCTTAATCTTGTAATGTTAGAGATGATGTTAGATCATCTATAGGACCCTTGTGTGTGATGATTGCAAGTAGTTAAGTATTGTTTGGTGATCGTGTACCTGGTATTTATTCATAGACGATAGTACCGACCAAGGATACGAGGAGGAAGGAGGATTCTACGAAGAAGAAGCCGAGGAGAACTTCAACCACTGCTCTGCACAAGGCAAGCTTTACTAACTAAGTGGACCAATGCAAGCTAACACTTGCAATTTAGCAAGCTTATATTGACACTAATGCAAGCCCAATGCTACTAGTTGAATGTGCAATCTATTAACCTTGCAAGCTAATACCTGCTTGTTACTATGACCACTATATGCCTTAAGCATATGTGATCATATCCACTTGAGAAACCAATCCTAGTTTTACTTGCAAGCTTCTTACTTTATTTCTTTATCAAAGCTAGTATTTAGAGCTTACTTAAGTGAATTGTAGATTCTAGAAGGATACTTGAAGGTTGCATAAAGAGCATAAAATTTGGCCTAAGCTAGATAATCTTGATGTCATCCTAAGGCATGATATTGAACTTAGTCAAAACTCCACTAGTTTACCACCCCTCATTTAGTGCTTACCCCCACTTGTAGATGCTAGTGCTAAGCATAAAACTTGATCAACTTTAGATGGCAATACTTGGTGGAAAAATGGTTATGAAAACCTTGGAATGATGGATCATTCTATTGAAATGTTTTGGACATGTGTTTCCGAACACCTGATGATTTTGGTGATGAAAATGTTGAGGCATGAGCCTTATCCCTTTATAAAACTGATGGTTGTCTTGATGCGATACCATTCCAATTTTATCGTACAACCACAATACCCGAAGATTGGGTAGGGCTTGACTGGAAACTTATATACCTTAGTATTAGTTCCCTCACGGCCAAGGTCTGAGCTGAGGCTACCTTGTGAAGATTGTCCACCTGTGCAGTACGCAAGATGACAGTTGGTCATGGTTGGGAGGCCAAACTCACAGGAGAGGTGCTTATACTAGGGCGTGTAATTGAAAGGTTAGGATTGATTATCCGCATACTGAGTATGGTAAATTCAGGATTTGTTCCTGACGGATGTATCGAATGTTGTGGTGAAAGTGTACAATCTATGCAGAGTGTCAAACTATTCGAATAGCCGCGTCCGCGGTTATGGACAGTTGGAGTGGCCATACTGTCCCCCCGTCAGACTTTTCAAAATGACTTGTGACATGAATTGAGACTTTGAATTGACCACAACAGGGTTGTGAGATGAAATACAAATTCCCACTTAGGTGTTATAAAACTTGAACTAGCAATTGTTGCTCCTAAACTGAGTAGTGATAAATCTGGCTTTTGCAAAACAACCCTAGAGCCTAGTGTCCTATTATCAAAAACCCCTTTCCCTTGTTAGTATTAGTTTGCGAGTACTTAAAGAGTACTCATGGCTTTGTCCCTGGCTATTCCCATGGCCAGACTATGAAGAGGAGTACCTGGAGGATGGACCCCAGGAAGGTTACAACAACTAGGATCACCTCCCATCGTCAGCATTGCCTATGACCCCGAAGATGGAGCTTCGCCTACGCTACCGTTACTATTACGTATTCCGCTGCTTGATGTTGTATTAAGAACTGGATCTTGAGATCCCTATTTATGTGAGAACTTATATATGGTTGTAATGGATGATGTACTATGGTATCCAATTCTATTATGTCTCGCAAAAATGGTAATCCTGGGATTGCGATGTATGGCATAACAGGCATCTGGGATTAAAAATCCGGGTGTTGACACTCGAGCTCGTCCCCTTCCATTCTATGGTGCTAGGTTTTCAGTGATGTGCCACCGCCGCTCGCTGGGTTAACTCCGGTGCCTACTTGCTTGGTGTGATTGTACTCCTAGGGTAGATGCAGGATGTAGTGCCCTTCGTGGGTTCTCGCTGTGTCTCCCTAGTGGTGTAGTGCGTCGCTAAAGGACGTGCTCGGGTTTTAATGGCGTGGACGCTGCCACCGGTCGCGGCTTGGTGTAGGCGTGGCACTATCATGCCCCTGTGCCGCCGTGCCGTGGCTCCCGTCGCCACTTCGGTTGCCTCTCTGATTCCTCTTCTACAAGCTCTAAGCGAGGACCATAGTTATGTTTGCTACTCCTCCCCCTTGCTCTTTGTCTTCCTTTCTATTCCTTACTGCTAGTGTGATGAATCCTTAATTATTGTTAATCCTATGTTCTAGGTTTCATCGACTTGATGAAATTGCTTGTGATTTATGGTTTGATTGAGTTAGGATTAGTGAATCCTTGTATTGTCACTTATACATGGACTTTGATCTTGTTTATGTTCAATGTTCTTTAATAAAGTTAGTATCTATGTGATATCTATTTACTGGATATGATTTAGTCCAGTGACTCATATCTTGTGAATCTTTGTGCCTTCTATGATATTGTTGGTGAAGTCCTCCCTTTAGACTGGATAAATAATATAGTACCTTTGCTCTATGGACCAAGATTTGATATAGAGTTTATCTTAATTTAATCAGGTTACCCTGAGGTGTCAATCATCTGACAAACAATCTAAGAAAATGATTCCTAAACTTTCTGTTTAGGAAGATGATTTGAATATCCTTGTATAATTGCTTATACTTGTTTCCTTAGATTTGAGAAATGGCTAAAGAATGAAACTGCTGATACGTGGAAACGTATCTATAATTTTTGATGTTCCATGCTTGTTTAGTATCTACTTTGCTTTGCTTCGTCTACACTTTGAGGTGTTTTTATATGTTTTTTGGTACTAACCTATTAAAAAGATGCCACTGTGCCAGTTGCCTGTTTTCTTCTGTTTTTGGTTATAGAAAGGCAGAAAATCAATATTCTTAGAATTGGACGGGACAAAAACCAAAGTCAATATTTTACTGTGTGGAACACGGAGCCAGAATAAGAGACGGTGCGGAGGCACCAGGCGGCCACACCCCCTGGCAGCGCGGGCTACGGTTAGCCTCGCCTGGGGGGTGTGACCACCCTGGCCGCCCTCCTGCCTCACCTCTTCGCCTATAAAGACCCCTCCCCCGATGCCAAAACCCTCACTACCCGATCAATATTCCACGAAACCGTCTGTAGCTGCCGCCACCATCATCCCTAGATGGGGGGATCTGAAGCTCTTCCCGGCACACTATCGGAGGGGAGATCATCCCGGAGGCCTTCTTCTTCATCATGCCAACCTCCGGTATGAAGTGTGAGTAGTTCCGCCTTGGACTACGGGTCCATGTAGAAGCTAGATGGTTGTATGTCCTCCTTTGTGCTACCATGTTTAGATCTTGTGAGCTCCGTTCATGATCAAGATCATCTATTTGTAATCATGCATGTTGTGTTGCGGGGATCCAATGGATATTGAGATTACTATGTCAGATTGATTAATGGTTTTGTCTTATTGATTCTATCATGTCTGTGTTGCTTGTGATCTATCATGCTCCCCGTTTCTAGTAGCTATCTTGGCCGAGTAGATGCTAGTGATTCCAAGAGGGGGTATTTATGCTAGATAGTGGGTTCATGCCTCTATTTAATCTAAGGGAAGTGACAGAAATCTCTAAGGTTGTAGATGTGTTGTTTCCACTAGGGAGAAACAACGGTCTCTTGTTCATGGAACAAGTGGATTGTCTACCTTACACACTTTGCTTAAAGCAGTAATATGTTGCTTGCAACTTAATACTGGAGGGGGTTCGGCTGATAATCTAAAAAGGTGGATTTCTAGTCATAGATGCAGCTGGATGGCGGTCTATCTATCTTGTTGTATTGCCTAGTCGAATCTCGTAGGATCATGAATGTCTAGTATTGCATTGTTATGCCTTCCTCAGTCATGTCAATTGCCCTGCTGTAATTTGTTTACCAAGCATGCCATGTTTGTTTATCTAAGGAGAACACCTCTAGTGAACTATGGACCCCGGTACAATCTTTACCATTGGTACATCTTCCACAGTTACTGTTTACTTGTTGCAAACCACTATTACCTTCCACACCATACAGTTAATCCTTTGTTATAGCAACCAGTGAGATTGACAACCTCATTGTTCGTTGGGGCAAAGTCTTGAGTTTGTGTTGTGGAGGTCTCCGAGTTGCTAGCAACACCTTTGAGACGTTTCCTTCCTCCTACTAGTTCGATAACCTCGGTTTCTTACTGAGGGAAGACTTGCCGCTGTTCTCATCACACCTTGCTCTTGGGGTCTCCCAACGAATTGCAACCACACGCCATCAACTGCTATAGAGGTGCTACCATTCTTTGGAATGTTACCTGTAGTAGTTCATGAATGAATCTAATTTCATCTAGTTCTAAACTAGTGAATAGCAGATTAGGTCAATGATGCTTGATCTGAGACCTGTATGACTTGGAATTTGCAGAGTCTATTCTTTTTATCTACTTGACTACTTGATATCAAGTTGAATGTTCCTAGTAATTAAGGCTAGGGAAATGATTTAAAGTGCAGCATGTGATGCAAACCAGTTGGAACTTGGAAAACAAGTTAGTTTGAGTAAATAGGGTGATCTTATAAATTATTCCTAGACTATTTGTCTAAGAAAGTGATTTAGGTGATAATTGTACTTGCTTGTAGATGAGCTTAGAATCTGTCTTTTGACGAGGATATGGTTTAGTTAATTATAGGGGCTTTATTAATTTTTAGATTGCTATTGTGGAACCTTACTAAAGGGTGCACAGCAGCCTGACTATAATGAATATAATTTGCCGCTACTTTGAATACATAGCTGGTCAAAGGTCATTTGTTCTTGATGATTTATGTGTGTAACCAGTTCCATCCTATGATGCAAAGGCTGAGGATTTGATGATGTTTGGATAAAACAATTACTTCTTGCTTAAGGATTATCCAATGATGATCTGGTACTCCACTTGAGTACAGATCTAAGGATTTTCGATTACGCCATCCATTTTCTAGGATGGAATAGTAAGAATAGATTTAAAGGTATGGTCTTAGATGGATGACCTATTGTGGTGAAGATGTGGTTTCTCTTGGGGAACTTTTTCTATTGAATCTGCTACTACTTTTATTCTGCTGGTGCTCCTTGATCTTGATCTCCCCTTATTCTAGCTCTTGGATGGCTCCAAGGAGCAACCAGAGTTAGAGCTGTGGTGGGATGATGGATCTGATCTATGGGGTTTATTTGGAGTGCTTGGCAGGAGAATGGTTCTTGACTAAGTGTGGTGGAAGTGAAGGTGTGGTGAATGGTGGGATAGCTACGGCTGGTGCACTCTTATTTTCTCCTTGAGGCTTCGTTATGCTGACATCACACAGACATGCAGTTATGTGTATGCTGCATGCCTTCTAGCCTGCATTGTTGTAGATCTGCTCAAGTGATTTCAGTGATTTTACTTCTTCCATTCTACCTCCTCTGGTGAAACTTGTGTATGACCAGCTACTCCTTGCTATTGCTGACCTGCACTTCCTGTAACCTTTACCTTTTTACATATACTCCAATTACTTGATCTTGTCCCTGGTATGTGTAACGTCCCAAAAATATTAATCAAGATTATCAAGTTCCAATCACCCAAGTTTAGGGTTAACAAAAACTTTTGTTATTAAAATTAATATGAATGCATATGTGTGTGTGATGAATGCATGAATGCTTGAAATGCCATGTTTATTTGCTACGAATAGCAAGGATTGGTTTAAATATGAAAACAATATCATCTAGATCATTTCCAAGCAGAATCAAAGGAAGAGAAAATCAAATATAAACAATATAAGCAAATGGTTATTTTGACCAAAGTTAACCACTAGACCACTTTGAGTGTTCCTAGCCCAAATTTTCTAATAGAAACAAATCCAATTATTTTCACCCCTTGCTAGACAAACCCAAGCCCACTTTGCAAACCAACAGAAACAAATTTTAAATCTATTCAAAGGACAAGTCAAAATTGAATCCTTAATAGGTACTAAGATCACCATTTCTCAAAAACCACTCAAACCAGTTCACCTTGAGAAACCCAAGCAACTAGATACTACCAAGCATGTGACAGAGCACTCACCAAAATTTAGCCAAAAATACAAATTCAAACTTCATGCGGCCATTTTATCAAACACTTGGCAGACACAAATCAAACTGCCTAACTTTCACTATTCTTGATCAATGCTTTGTTCCCCCACTACACCCAATTCTCTCCCCTTGTCTCCCCTAGTGACTACCAGTTCTTTGAAAGAGCTACAAACCCTATCATTGCACTAGTGCCGCGCCACCCAAAGCCACAATTGCCGGTCGACCATGGCCAGCACGCAAGAGCACATGCCGCGCCCGTCCAAGATGTCTATGAGGCAGCCCACCGTCCACCGCCACCCCCTGTCCAACCCTCAAGCGCAGCCAGGCCCTGGACCATAGAGAAAACGTGTGCCCATTTCTTCTCTGCCATGCCGAGAGCGCGCTAGACCACCACAGCCGACACGTGCGTATACGCCGTGCCTCACCATCACCGCGCATGCCTGCACTCACCGCGACACCAGCTACCCCCCAGACATGCCCGTTCGCCGCCGCGCGACCAATAGAACTTTTGCGTCGTCGAAAATACCGTCGGTGCTGTGTAGAGACTCGAACTATTCCGACCATTCTCGACCGCCCCTTGCTGCGCCATTAAGCCCTTGAGGATCGACAGGAGACACCGCACCATCCTACGCCCTTCGCAATGTCGTTATCTCACTACATCATTGTCATTGACGAGCTCCGACCATGCCGCACTGCCCCTCTCGCTCGGCTATAAAAGGAGGCCACCCCCGCCTCAAATCTCCACACCATCTCACTCCCCACTCCTCCCAGACCACCCTTGACCCTTCCCCGGAGCAAGGCGAGCTCTGCATCACCGGAATTTCACCGGAGTCTGCCGCTGTAGTGGAGGAGCGGAGCCGTTGATTAGAGCCACCCCAGGAGCCGCCGCGACCACCATTCAAACCACCGTCATTGACAACGTCGTTCGTCCCCATCGCCGACCCTAACTATAGCCCTGGTAAGCGGCCGCGTACCCCCACCGTAGCCGTTAGGGTTCGGTCCCGCCGGAGCTGTTCGGCGGAGACGACGAACGTAAGCCGTAGATCCTAGTATAATCGTAAGGCCCAGATTGAAACTTACCACTTCGCGTAGTTAGAGTCGTTGACACGTGGGACCTCTCTGTTAGCAGCCCGCTGTGCGTGCTGTGTGCAGTTGGGCCGGCCCAGTTTAGTTCCCGTGCTTAGCCTAGAAATTCAAACAGAGATTTTCCAATTTAGTTCAAACCAAGTTTTGTTAGTAGATTCAAAAATCAATTCAAAGAGTTTTACTAAACCAAATTGCATGAAACTAATTTTGCTAGAAAGGTATTGAAATTATTAATCCAAGACCGTTGGATTCAAACCAATTGTAACTATAGATCACCTATAGTAAAAATAGCAAGACAAAGACATTTATACATTCAAGCATTTTTCAAAAATCAACCATAAATGTTTTTGAGTTGATTCCAACTCTCAAAATTCATTTGACCGGATCTTTCTGAATATGTAAAAATATATAGATTTACATCCAATGATCTTGGACTAGTATTAAAAGAATGCTACATAGGCATTTCTATTCACTTTAATTATTTAAAATAATAATGGTAAACCTTATTAAATTGTGACACCACTTTAAATCACATTCCCAAGTATTAAAATATGTGGTGATGACATGTGTCAACATGATCCCATATTTTAATTGGAGAATATTAAATCTTAAGTAGTTTTCAATGAGTAGAAATTACTTTTCTAAAATAAAATAAATAAAACTAAGGCTTTATTTTATGTGATGATTGTGATGATGCTAGATCATCTAGTGTGAATCTTGGCGTGCCAAATAGAAGTAGTTAAGTATTGTTTGTTGATTGTGTACCTCGTATTTATTTATAAACGCTAGTACCGACCAAGGATACGAGGAGGAGGGGGACTACTACTACGAAGAAGAAGACAACTTCAATCACTTCACCAATCAATGCAAGCTAATACTTGCAAGCCCCAAAATACAAGTTAACTTTGCAAGCTAGATAACCTATGCAATGCATTAGGCATGCTTTGGTTATGCAACCTTGATTATACCAAATCCCAGTTTTACTTGCAAGCTTTATTATTTTATTTCTTTATCAAAGCTCTTTATTACTTTTACTTAGTGACTTGGGAGTTTTGGAAAGAAATTATAGGTAGCATAAAGAGCATAAAACTTGGCCTAAGTTAGTTAGAACTAGATGTCATACTGAGGCATGAGATCTAGATTTGGATAATCACACTTGATTAGCACCCCTCATCAGTGATCACCCTCCATTTTAGTGGCTAATGCTAAGCATAAAAGTTGATCACTTTAGATGGGAATACTTGGTGAAAATGATTATGAAAAACTTAGAATGATGAGTCATTTTAATGAAATGTTTTGACATGTGTTATGAACACCATATGATTTAATGATCAAAATGTTGAGGCATGAGCCTTAGCCCTTTATAAAACTGATGGTTGGGTTCGGATGCGATACCATTCCAATTTTACCGTACAACCATAATACCCAAATTTGGGTAGGGCTTTACTGGAAGTTTATAGATCTTAGTATGGGTTCCCTTGCTGAAGAGGTTTGAGCTGAGGCTACCTCATGATGAATGTCCACCTGTGCAGTTCCCAAGATGACAGATGATCATGGTTGGGAGGCCAAACTCATAGGGGAGGTGCCTATTCTATGGTGTGTAATTGAAAGGTTAGGATTTATTATCCGCATACTAAGTATGGTGATTCAGAATTGTTCCTAACGGATGTATCGAATGTTGTGGTGAAAGTGTACCACCTCTGCAGAGTGTCAAACTATTCGAATAGCCTCTTCCGTGGTTATGGACAGTTGGAGTGGCCATACTGTTCTATCGTCAGATGTTTTCAAAATGACTTGTGAAATGAACTATGACTTTTACTTGACCACAACAGGGTTGTGAACCTGAAAACTAAGTTCCCACTTAGGTGTTGTAAAACATTAAACTAGTTTTCTTCTAAACTCAGTTAAAGATAAACCTGTCGTTTTGCTAATAAACCTAGAGCTTAGTATTCCTACTCAAACTACATACTTGTTAGTATTAGTTTGCGAGTACTTAAAGAGTACTCATGGCTTTATCCCTAGCTATTCTTATGGCCAGACTATGAGGAGGAATATCGGGATGATGGACAACAGGAAGTCTATGACAACTAAGGATCATATCCCATCGTCTGCATTGCTTGTGACCCTGAAGATGGAGCTTCGACCATAGTACCCTTATTATATTAATCCGCTGTGTTGATTGTATTAAGACTGGATCATGAGATCCTTTATTTGTAAGACCTTTATTATGGTTTGTAATGGATGATGAAATATGGTACCAATCTGTTATGTCTCGCAAAAATGGTAATCCTGGGATTGCGCTGTATGGCATAACAGGCATGTGGGATTAAAAATCCGGGTGTTGACAAGTTGGTATCAGAGCCATCCTGACCATAGGAGACCCTAGTTAGAATGGACGCTTGAATCAAAAACTTAGTTTCCAAAACAAAAGAAGTGAGTATTTATGAAAATCTATTCTCATTCTTATCACTTAGATTCTTTCAAGAAAATTCATGTTCCTCAAAAATTCTTGCAAATCTTACATAAAATTTGACACACTTGATCACTCTACTAACTTACTTATCCTACATTCTTATAGATGGAGGTCAAGTATAGCAAGTTCTACCAGTTGGGCAATGGAGGACAGCTCATCTTCAGGCGCGACTTAGACCAACTCTCGGAACTTCTTGAGAACCCGCACTCCAACTTCTTCAGAGCATAGCTCAATGATCAGCAAGGAGGAGAACCACAATGGCCGATTGTTGCAAATCTCAGAGGCAAGATGGAGGCACCCACCTTAGAGGGGATCCAATTCAGTTTGAGGGAGAACAACTGGCTAGACGGACTCGCTAGGACTATGCAGGAAGCTCTTGCCTGTCTGTGTGGGCAAAGCATCAACCATATCAAGGGCACTCGCTTCAAGTTCTATGCAATGCATGATGCTATGGGACAACCATTGGAGGTACCATGCCATCCGGAGCTGAAGCATCAAGTCGGTCATCTCGACTTCATGCTTTATGACAGGCAGAAGGTGTTGGACAACGCCCGCGCTTACGCCAACCACAACTATGCCATTGTAGTCAAGAAGGACCAAACCCTCCCCATGCTTGTGAAGGAGCACAAGTCATTTCGCCCTCTGCGTGACAAGAAGGATCACATCATTGCTCGCCTTCTTCACAAAGTGTCAGACTTGGAGGAGACCATGCATGAGCGGGACATGCAGATGGTGGAAATGGAGAATGCAGGGGAAGATATCCGTGGAGACCCATACTCCTACCTCAGTGATGATGATGACTACCTGGAGGACCAAGCCATGGACTTCCACACTCATGATGATGATTCTGCCTTCATTGATGATGAAGAAGCCACCGATTTAGATGAGTAGTAGCACTTGAGCACTATCGTAGGTGTGAGTTGTATCCGGTCCCACTATATTGTAGCTTCACAGAATGGTTCTTAAAACCATCTGTTACCTTAGTGTGGCGTGTTTTTATATTGGGTTCTATGAATGAATGAATGAATGAAAAGCAAGTTGCTAGATGGAAAGACCAGAGTCAAAATAAAAATTTAAAACCTTTTCAAAAACAAATCCATGAACCTTAGAAATTTCCCTCTTGTCTCATGATTTATCTCAATCTTGGTGTGTGTGTGTGTGTGCATATGTGTGTGTGATGAATGCACCCATGATTTATCTCAATCTTGGTGATGAAACAACCCAAAAATATTAATCAGGATTATCAAGTTCCAATCACCCAAGTTTAGGGTTAACAAAAACTTTTGTTATTCAAATTAATATGAATGCATATGTGTGTGTGATGAATGCATGAATGCTTGCAATGCCATGTTTGATTGCTATGAATGGAAAGTATTGGTTTAAAGATGAAAACAATATCATCTAGATCACTTCCAAGAAGAATCAAATGAAGAGAAATCAAATATAAACAATATAAGCAAATGGTAATTTTGACCAAAGTTAACCACTCGACCACTTTGAGTGTACTTAGCCCAATGTTTCTAACAAAAACAAATCCAATTCTTTTCACCCCTTGATAGACCAAGTGAAAGTGAACCCAATCCCACTTTGCAAACCAACTGAAACAGATTTCAAATCTATTCAAATGACAATTCAAAATTGAATCCCTAATAGTTACTATTATCACCATTTCTAAAAAACCACTCAAACCAGTTCACCTTGACAAACCCAAGCAACCAAATACTACCAAGAATGTGAGCAGAGCACTCACCAAAATTTAGCCAAAAATTCAAATTCAAACTTTATGCAGCCATTTCATTAAACACTTGGCAGACACAAATCAAACTACCTAACTTTCACTATTCTTGATCAATTCTTTGTTCCCCCACTACACCCAATTCTCTCCCCTTGTCTCCCCCAGTGACTAACAGTGCTTTGAAAGAGCTACAAACCCTACCATTGCACCAGTGCCACGCCACCCGAATCCACCATTGTCGGCTGACCATGGCCAGCACATAGGAGCACACGCCGTGCGCGTCCATGATGTCTAGGAGGCAGCCCACCGTCCAACGCCACCCCCTGTCCAACCCTCGAGCTCAGCCCTGCCCTGGACCACAGAGAAAATGCCGCGCCCATTTCTTCTCTGCCAAGCCGAGAGCGCGCCAGACCACCGCAGCCGACACACGCGTACACGCCGCGCCTCGCCCTCACCGTGCATGTCTGCACTCACTGCGACACCAGCTATTGGGGATATACTATATGGGTATCGTCATTGCATGTCTCTTATCCGGATAACCCGGGTGGCCCACAGTTGGTAGCACGTCCCATGGCCTGCTCGGCGGCCCAGTTAGATGGATCCAGAAGGGAGGCCCATGCTGGATAAAACATGGCTACGGAGGAGTCACCGACGTACCTGGAGCCTTGGAGTGCAAGACACGCTAGACTAGTTGTAAGCAGTGTAGGACTCTATAACCTGTCCATCTAGGACTTTTCCCTGTAACCCTAAGACCTGGCGACTATATAAGTCAGGGCCTATGGGAGCCTTTAGGGCACGATAACTTAGACTATCTAGTCACCTCGCACAGCGAACCAATCCATGTAACTCGGCGTATTGCCATTATAGTGATTTATAGCAGGAGTAAGATTTCGCCACCGTCGTGGGATATGAACCTGGGTAAGCTATGTAACCTCGTACTCATCAACCGTCCGCCTTCCCCCACGTCTCTAAACACGCACTATGACGACCCCTCCATGGCGTACTCGTCGGCAATACCACGACAGTTGGTGCCCACCATGGGCAAGAGGCGCTTCAGGCTCTTCAGCGGGCGAGGACCAAGATCTTTGCGGGAATCGGCAAAACTATAGCCATCGGTCGTGTTCTCTTCTCTGGCAACGTTCTGATCGTCCCTCCCGACGAGTTCTAGATCCCGGCAAAGACGAACCCTACGCGGTGCTCGATCTTCCCCATCGGAGATATCCACCTCTTCATCGGCGAAACCGACTCAGGCACTAGTTCCCTGGGGGTCAAAGGAGCATCAAGACCCGCACAGACCGCCTACAGGCAGGATACGTTCGCGGAAGGATCGATGTCGGATATCTCCTCGGAGTTTTCCGGCAAAGATCGAAAAAACTCAAGGCCCACCCAAACCGCCCCTGTGCTGGACATAACGATGGAAGATCGCTGCAAGTCCGCCGGCTTCCCCCGTGCGTCTAGACAACAGAGATCCAAGTTCGTCGGCGTGGTTACCATCTTCGACCTAGCGCGCTGCGTTCAGAGAGAGGGCGAAAAACCCCACGATTACCTTTCTAGGTGGCTTCGTATACGGGCCGACCTGGCTCATTACCCCAATGATGATGCCATGTATCACTTTGTGGAAGGACTGGACCAATGCACGCTTCTCCGGCATACGCTAAGGCGGCAGCAGGCTTCAGGACACCTCACTTTCGAGAGCATGGTGAACATCATCAACAGTTACGCGGCGGCCGAGGAACAAGCTCAAACAGAAGTCGCGCTCGTTGGTGGAGCCCCTCTGCCTCAGCCACCGCCACCACCGCCTCCAGTCGTCATTCCTGCAATGTCACCACCACCTCCAGTAACCATTGCCACTGTCGCACCTCCACCGCCCATCATCGAGGAATCCCCGGCACCCTCCGACTCCATTCTTGATGCGCTCAATGCCGACATCAGCGCCTACTCGGAGGAGATAGACTTCATCCATGATGAGCTAGACTCTGCTATGCAGGAGATGGAGGACGATTTCCAACGCGACGAGCAGGCCGACAAGGACGTCACGTCCCGAGAGGTGTTCGTCGCCATTGGGACCATGATGGAAGAATACCAACCCGGAAAAGCTCCGCCTAAAGCCCTGGACAAGGATCGTGCAAAGGCCATGCCCCCTCCACCTAAACCAATGTATCAGCCGCAGGAACTCAACAGCGGTCCGAGTAACAACAACACCGCAAACCCGCCGCCTCTAGCATCTACATCTGCTGCTGCCAAAATTACTTCGGCTGATAGAGTGATGTACGGCAACCTACTCGTCGAGCCCATGACTATGGCTCATATCCGGAGCGTAGTACAACTTGATGAGAAGCGCCAGCAGCTGTTGGAGGAGGCATAGGCCATCGCGAAGCAAGGCGCAAAGCTAGATCGACGTCTAGCCAATGCGTAGAAGTCCATAGAGAAACCTAGAGCCATGGAGGACGAGTACAAGACTCTGCTCTAGCAGTAGATGGCTAAGAAAGCTCCGGCTCGTGTCATCAACGATCCTGGTGTACGGAGAAACCTAGGATGGGCCCCCTCGAAGCCGCCACAAGCAAAGCCATACATTGACAATGAAGGCAGGCAGGTGATGCCCACTCCTCTTCTTAATCTCGCCGTCGCCAAAACCCTTCTGGAGCAGGATAGATCACCCGCGACAGTGGAGCGGGTCTATGACCTCGTGGCCAACACGGTGAAACAGAAGGAAAAGGCCACCTCTTAGAGTCTTGAGTCTGGCCCATCATTTTGCCAGTCTAGTCAGCATAAGCCGGCAAGGGATCGGTCTCCTCAGGATGTTGGGTCCTAGACGGGTTCCTCAGAACAAAGACGGAGGGATGCCCGCAACAGGAAGGACGCTATCCCCATATCCTCAGACCACGGAGGCAAAGCTCATCCCCGTCGCCCATCTCCATCGCCCCGATCTCCCCGACATCACGAAGACCCCAAGGCTCACCATCGTACGGACATGCCTCAGCCCAAGCAACGCGGCATCATCATCCGCGACAACACGGAGCAGACCCGTCATGATGGGGAGCACAGCCAAGGACACAAGAGCAGGTCGCGTCATGATCCTCCACATCCGATAAACAACCATGACAAGCGTGATGCGTCGCAGGAGGGTAACAGCAAGAAGGATAACCCACCGCCACCTCTGCCTCCATCGCCACCTAGCAGCCACCATGGCGGAGGAGGCCCGTGTCGTTCACGCAGCCCATCCCCTGATGGAAAAAAAGAAGAAATGAAGCCCAAAGCCATACGACGCACGATCACATTTGGACAAGATCCACGAGGCCCGGGATGGGGCATACCTGGGACCATGCTGCTTTGGACCTGTGATACAGATCGCAGCTTACCCCAAGGGTTTCCGGATTGACAAGACCATCAAGCCCTATGACGGCACCGCCAAGCCAGCAACATGGTTGCAGGATTATGGCAACATGGTGGAAATCGCTGGGGAAACCTAAACGTTGCCATCAAGTACCTCCCATTGATGCTGGTGGGAATGGCGCGACAATGGATTGATGACTTGCTGGAAAAATCTATCTGCAACTGGCTGGACATGCAAGAAGCGTTCACCAAGAACTTCAAGGAGAAAGACGAGTCATCTCGCGCCTACCTCTCCCGCTGGCTGGATATGAAGAATTCCTTCATAGGAGTGCACTCCCAGACCGCCATGTCCGCCTTCATTGAAGGGTTGGAAAGGGGTACGTTGCTCCGACATACGTTGAAGCGCCTGCAGGACAACCACCAGCTAGATCTCAACCAGATGATCTAGCTGGCCAGTGATTTCGTGGTTGTCGATGACGATGCTCGCAGATCCTTGCCGGCAACGGCCGTTCCAACTCAAGCTCGGAGGAACAGCAGCACCAAGCGGAAGAGCCCACCAGAAGAAAAGCAAACCTCCGACATGGTCGCCATGACTTTTGCAGGACAAGGTGATAGTGGACAGCGTGGCCGAGGACGGGGGGCTGGTCGTGGGCAGCAGCGAGGTAGTGAAACAACCTGGGCAGCGCTCCGCGTTCCCCAAACCTACAAGGAGTAACGCGATATGTCGTGCCTCGTACACCTCGACGTCAACGACAAAACCACACACACCAATCGCCATTGCAAGTTCGTCAACGACCTCAAGGAGGACCTGAGTCTGGATACAAGCAAAGTCGGAAGAACAAACTGTGAGTCAAGGGCAAGGGGAAGAAGAAGGAGGAGGAGTCCAAGGATTCAAGTGACATAGACGAGGACGTTGACCCCAAGCACGTCGCCAAGAGCGACGACAAGGAAAAAACCCCTTCGAGAAGAAGGCGGCAGTTTTCCACACTTTCCTTGGCACCCCAACCGTCCGACAACAGAAGACCTCCACGAGGATATTGATGGCCACTCTACCCCCAGTTCCCCAATACCTGCGCTGGTCGGAGATTCCAATTACTTGGTACAGGAAGGATCACCTAGACCTCATCCCTACGGAGAACCAATACGCCATGATCATCAACCCCATGATTGACGGCAACGAGTTCACCAAATGTATGGTGGATAGTTGAAGCAGCATCAACATCATGTACATGGATACACTGCACAAGATTAACTTGACAGAGGCAAACCTAAGGCGGAACAGCACCATCTTCCATGGCGTAGTTCCTAGTCGGGAGGATTAGTCCCTTGGGTGCATGACACTTCAGGTCGCATTTGGCGATGTCAATAATTACCGCCAAGAACGCATGACCTTTGAGGTGGTCCCCTTCAATAGTGTGTACCACGTCATATTCGGCCACGACATCTTCCACACCTTCATGGCCAATCCATGCTTCGTCTACAACAAGCTCAAGATACTCGGACCAAACGGTGTCATCACCTTATCCGGAAGCTTTACCAAGGCAAGGGACTGCGAGATTGGAGAAGCAGCCTTTGCAGAAGCTGTCCTCTACAGCGAAGAATTCAAGATCCAGAGCAAGGTCGATGGCTCGGAGATACCCGTGTTGAAGAAACAGATTTCTGACTCCTCCCCAACATTCAAGGCCGCCATCAAGACCAAGCCGGTGGAACTTGTGGTAGGCGATGCCTCCAAGACCACCACCATTGGGACGAACCTGGACCCTAAACAGGAAAGCGCGCTCGTCGAGTTCCTCCGTGAGAATAGGGACATCTTTGCCTGGCAACCTGCCGACTAGGGAACTTGCCGAGCACAGCTTGAATATTGATCCAAAATGTAAACCAGTGAAACAACCTCTACGACGCTTCGGATACAAGAAGAGACACGCCATAGGCAAAGAGATAGCTAGGTTACTTAAGGCTAGTTTTATCCGAGAAGTCCTTCACACCCGATGGGTGGCGAATCCTGTACTTGTCCCCAAAAAGGGAACCAAATAATGAAGAATGTGCGTTGATTACACCGGCTTGAACAAAGCATGTCCCAAAGATCCGTTTGCTTTGCCTCGCATTGACCAAGTCATTGACTCGACGGCTGGCTCAGAGCTTTTGTGTTTTCTCGATGCATACTCAAGATACCACCAGATCAAGATGAGGAAGTCAGACCAATTGGCCAATTCATTCACTACACCTTATGGCATGTTCTATGTCACGATGCCCTTTGGGATGAAAAACGCAGGTGCTACGTACCTGCGGACAATGCAGCGTTGCTTACACGATCAAATCGGTCGGAACGTTCACGCCTATGTGGACAATATAGCGGTGATGTCTAAAAAGTCAAATGACTTAATCTCTGAATTAAAAGAAACCTTTGATAATCTTCCGAAATACAACATGATGCTTAACCCTAAGAAGTGCGTCTTCGGGGTATCACCCGGCAAATTGTTGGGCTTTATAGTTTCCTAGAGTGGAATCAAGGTCAACCCAAAGAAAATCAAGGCCATCTTAAATATAAACCGTTCGACATGCCTAAAGGACATACAACGGCTAACAGGTTGCGTTGCAGTAGTTAGTCGGTTCATCAGCCGACTTGGAGAGAAGGATCTGCTGCTGTACAATTTGCTAAAGAAGGCAGACAAATTCACATGAATGGACGAGGCAGATGCAACATTAAAGCAGCTCAAGGAGATACTTTCCTCAGCGCCTATCCTCGCAGCAGTCGAGCCTGGGGAGGCTATGTTGATTTACATGGCGGCCACCAACCTAGTAATAAACATCATCGTCGTGGTAGAGAGGAAAGAACCAGGGCGTGAGTAGGGAGTTCAACGACCAGTTTACTATGTAAGCGAGGTCTTGAAGGAGTCCAAGTAGCATTACTCGCACTACCAGAAGCTAGCTTATGGAGTGTTCCTTGCTTCTCGGAAGCTGAGGCACTACTTCCAGGAGCACCCTATCACAGTTGTGAGCAAAGCTCCACTGTCCGACACCATCAACAACAGCGATGCTATAGGAAGGGTCACAAAGTGGGGCATTGAACTTGCCGCCTGCGAGATCACGTACAAGAGACATGACGCAATAAAATCACAAGCCTTGATGGATTTTATCGCAGACTGGACGGAGATGCCTGATACTACCCCTATACCAGAGCCAGAATACTAGGTGATGCACTTTGACGGATCAAAGCTACTCAACGGTTCGGGGGCTGGTGTACTGCTACAGTCACCAACCAGGGAAAAGCTACACTATGTTATGCAGATCCACTTCGAGGCTACGAACAATATGGCGGAGTATTAAGCACTCATTCACGGACTACGCGTAGCCAAGGATATTGGCATTAAGCGCATATTTTGCTGTGGAGATTCCGACTTGGTTACCCAGCAGGTGGCTGGCACCTGGAACGCATGGAATCCTATGATGGAGGCATATCACGACGAAGTGGGCGAGATAGCCAAGAGCTTCTTGGGCTATGAGGTCAAGTATGTACATAGGGAGAAAAATGAGGCAGCTGACCTGCTGGCAAAGCTTGGGTCAGGGCGCAAACAAATTCTGCCACATAGACAACCCAGACAGAGTTGACTCTTTTGTTCACATAGTGACAAAGGTCCCTCCAGCTTGGACAAAACCGTTCATGGAATATCTCGTACACGGAACTTTGCCCGACGACAAAGTCGAAAGACGGCAAATAGTACGTCGAGCAAAGGGCTATACCATAATCCATGGACAACTCTACAAAAGAAGCTCTACTGGTGTATACCTTAAGTGTGTTTCCTAGCAAGAAGGTATTGAAATCCTCCGTGAAATCTATCTTGGAGATTGCAGGCATCACGTCGCTCCTCGATCATTGGTCGCTAAAGCCTACTGGCTGACCGCGAAGGCGGACGCCGACAAGCTGGTTGAGACATGCATGGGATGCCAGTATTATGCCCGACAACCACATGTTCCAGCTAAAGAATTGCGAACAATACCAATAACTTGGCCGTTTGCAGTCTGGGGGCTGTACATGGTTGGTCCGTTGCAGATGGCACCATGTGGGTTTACGCATCTGCTAGTAGCAGTTGATAAATTCACCAAATGGATAGAAGCTAAACCCATTAGAAAGCTCGATGGGGCAACTACCCTTAGGTTTGTCCGGGATCTATTGGTGAGATTTGGTCTCCCACATAGCATTATCACCGACAACAGCAGCAACTTATCACTCGGAGAAGTGGAAGCTTATTGTTGGGAGAAGGGCATCCAACTTGACCTTGCATCTGTGGTGCATCCACAGTCCAATGGTCAGGTTGAGCGAGCCAATGGATTAATTCTGCAGGGAATCAAGCCACGTCTAGAAGCACCATTGCATAGAGTAGCTGGAGCCTGGGTGGAGTAATTACCATCTGTGCTATGGAGTTTACGAACTACACCCAACAGATCTACCGGTTACACCCCTTATTTCATGGTATATGGAGCAGAAGCCATACTATCTTCCGACATCCTTCACGATTCACCAAGAGTTGCCGCCTACAATGAAGATGACGCTGAAGAATCCAGAAGCCTAGATGTGGACCTTCTCGAGGAAGAGCGTGTATTGGGATGCCAAAGATTCGCCATCTACCAGCAGAAGCTACGCAGCTACCATAGTCGCCACGTTCGGCATCACTCATTTAAAGAGGAGGACCTGGTGCTCCGACTTAAGCAGAATAAGTCAGAAAAATTATCCCCTCCATGGGAAGGACCATTCATCATAATCAAGGCGCTACTCAATGGGCCTTACTACCTCATTAAGAATCGTGAACTGGAGGATAGACCCAACAAAGATCATAAGCGTAAGAGACGTGACCCGGATGATGACTACCCGGAGGTTGATCAGCCATGGAACATAGCACAACTACATCATTTCTACACTTAGCATTTTTTATCTATTGTGTACCTCTTATATGATCAATGAAAAAAATCTCTCTGGTTCACTCATATTTTTGAGTCTTTTACCTCCTTTAGTGTTCATTTTTGGATCGTATAAAACTTTTATGCACAAGCTTTGCGATTGCACTTGTGAAAATTCCGCCTATGGGCGTTAGCTTAAGTTTTCTGGTCTAAACATTCTTTGTTGTTTTTATGTGGATTCTGGAGCAGTGACTTTCGACACTTATTGTTGGTGATTTTGTGCTTTGGTTTTTGACGGTGCCATTGGGCATCATCGCCTGAGTGCATAGTTCCGACAACGAGTCTTCCGACTCACGAAAAGTCAAGCATAAAACCAGAGTAATGGATAAGCCAACACTTTCTTAAAAAATATATACATGTTGGAACCAGTTCTTGAGTAGCAGGAAATAACAAACATTGTTTTTTGCCTTAAGTTAACAAGTAGTTTTTTCCTCATACAAATTCCAGAGGAAACAAATATTACATATTGTCTTTTCATTCCTCTAGCGTAGGAGACTTGGAAGCATCATCATCGGCAGCAGGAGAGCCATCCTCCTCGAAGTCGGTGGTTTTGAGGGACTCGGAGGAGCTTTGGTTGTCGCCGTCAATATCTCCATGGGAACGAAGACATTAGGGTCGACCAACTTGGAGACTCTGGTATCATAACCCGCGAGCGATGCCAAGATAGCTTTGTGATCTATTTCCTGGCCATCATCGTCCAAGTCAGGGATACCGGAGGTCACCGTGTCGATGTCGGCCTTTTCGTAGTGCGCCTTGACCATTGACAGCGCCATCCTCGCGCCAGCCCGGGTAAACGAAGCTTTCCATCTTACAATATGCTCGTGGGATTGGCGCAAGATATCCGAGAACTTCATCACAGAATCCACCGCTTTGATGTTGATCTGGAGGGGCTTGGCTATCTCCTTGGCCTGCTTGATGGCGGTGCTGATAAAGTTGCCGGCAAGGACCATGCATTATCTTGGAGGAGGAGGCGACTGGGTCAAACCAATAGAGTTCAATAACACAAAAAGTTCAGAGTATCTAACTTACAGAAGTACAAGACGGAGAATCACTCACTGAAGATGCTAATCTCAGCCTGCTGGAGGGTATCCGCCATGGAGTCCCGTTCTTGTCGGAGGATCTTGTATGCTTCAAGATTGCGCTAATTTTGCTCATCGGTAGCTTTCTTCTGCCCTTTTAGCATCAAGATCTCCTCCTTCAAGCGGTTCATCTCCGTGTTAGCGGACTCCTGCAGAACCATCATGGAGTCCTCGTGCATCTTCAGCATATCCTTCCTCTCCTGCTTAAGGATCTTGTTTTTGCTATCCAGCAACTCAATGTGCTTGGATTGCTCAACAATATCCTTGGCCTTGGCAATGTATTCTGCAAGTCGAAGAAAGAATAGTACACAGTTAGTACTCGGAGAATGTTGGCACAAGACCAAGTCGGAATACGAAAACAAAAGGAAAAATAGACTCTTGCTCTTGGTGATTTGATCCTTCAAGAAGGTAGTTTTACCCTTTTCGGCTTCCAAATCCGCACGCATCTTCTAGAACTTCTCATTGGCCACGCCTCTTCGAGCATTCTCATTCTATGGAAAGAAAATTTAAAACTGTTTAGTCTACTTGGAGCATCTAGCCGGATAACTATCCACCTAGAGGCTTGGGGGCTACAGTGAGAGTTTTTTTAACTTGGCAATATGCTTAGTCTTTCTTTAAGCATCTAGTTGGAACTGATTCAGTTTTCAACTAGAAGCTTGGGGGCTACAGTATAATGTTTTTTAACCCAGTCATATGCTTGGTCTTTCTTTAAGTATCTAGTCGGAACTAATTCAATTACAACTAGAGACTTGGGGGCAACAGTACTAAAATTTACAAACACTACGGATGCTACTCTGAATGTATCTAGTCAGAATAATTCATTCAAACTAAATACTTGGGGGCTACAATGAGAAGTTTTCTAGCTTAGTCACTCTTAGAGCATAAAGATGCAAAGACCTATGGTTTTCCGTCTAAATCCTCGGGGGCTACAGTGGGATACTCATATGAAATGCAAAAGGAAAATAAAACTTACAAATGCGATGATCTTGAGGTTGGTAGTGCTCTCAGCAAACAACTAGCTGAAGGAAAGGTTGTTTCCTCGCAAGATATCTGCTTGACGGATAAGCTCCTCAAGACCACAGGTTGGAGATGTCGGCACTACACCAGGAACCAAAGTGGAGCTACTCGGCGTGAGCGCCGGGAAGACTATCTTCAGGAATTCTGTGGTTATCCTAGGTGCGGAGGAGCCGCCTTCAGCAGACGTTCCACCCACCACCACCGCCTTACTGCTACCGATGGCATCCTTAGTCGGAGCTTCGGCCATTTGAGTTGCGGTGCTTTCTTGCGTTGCCTGGTCGCCGACAATGGCAAGCTCCACGGAGGCACCTGAATCCACTTCCATGGCGGAAGGGCCAGATGCATCCTTGGCCCGTGAGCTTGTCGGAGCAGGTGTAGGCTGGACGCTGGGAGTGAAGGTGGAAATGGCGGGAGATGCGTGGGGAGACACGTCATGATGCAACATATCTTTAATATTTCTAGAGGCCCCCAAAGTTTTGGAGGTCTTCTTCAAACTAGTACTGGCCTTCTTCCTGAAACGTGCAAAAAAGTATAAGTACAGGAATAAGACGAGTAATGGACAATGTCTTTTTTCCGCCTCCAGGGCGGCAGTGTACTTCTTGGAGGCTCCACCCTCCGTCTTCTTCTTCTTGCCTCTGTTGGCAACATCAGAGGTGGAGCTCCTCTGCTTTCGCGCCAGCGGGACATTGTCGTCGTTCACGTCGGTGACTTACTTCATCTTCGGGTCATAGATTTGGACAGCCATGCTATCCTCCTCTAGATTGCTGAGCTGTTAAGTGAAATCCCAAAAGTGTTAGATGAGATGGTAATGGTTAGACGGAAGAACTGGAGTATATGTCATACACAGAAAATAAACAGGTACCTCTGGGCACTTGCCTCCTCGAACATGTCGTAGGTGATGGCGAAGCCATGCTTCCTGTCCTTCACCTTGACGATGTCCTTGATGCGGAGCTTGACGGAGTCACTCGAGAAGTTGTCCTCGGAGATGCAGAGGCTATCCTTCCTCTCTTCAGAGTACCCGTACATCAGCTTGGAGCGGTGCTGTAGAGGCTGGATCCGCCTAACGAACCAGCACATGGCTAGGTCCAACCCTGTCAGACCCGTGTCTACGAACCACTCTATCCGCCTAATGGCGGGGGAGGCTTCGTTGTCGGACGGAAGGGTGGCTTGGGATCTCCATGTCGGGGCTTCATCAGCGGCTCCGTCGACGAAGTCCAGATACGTTTCTTCTCGGCCGGCCAGAGGGATATCTGGGCCGTAGAAGTACGTCTGTTGCCAGTTCTTGCAGGACTCATGGCCGACGATGTTGGGGAACCACCGGCTAGGACGGATCTTAAAACTAATTTTCCCACAGTTCCTGAGCTCGTCCTTGCCGGCTCCAGCTTCCCTCTTGACAGCGAAGAAATAAATAAAGAGATCTAGCCTAGGTCTAATCACTAAGTAACCCTCACAAAGCGCCGCGTAGTTGCTAAGCGCGAGGATGCTATTCGGGGAGAGGTTCTGGGGTTGTTCTCGGTAATGGCTAAGGACAGCTAGAAAGAAATTGGAGATGGGCAAGGAAACACCACGTACCAATTGGGCCTTGAGGTACACCTTCTCTCCAGCTTGGGGAGAATGGGTGACCTCGCCGGCCGGTGCCGCCAGCCAGACGAGCCCCTCCGTCGTAGGGAGGTAGCCCTCGACGAGGAACTCCTTGATGTCGCAGTCCGTGATGTACGAATCGCGCCAGTCCCCTTTGTGGGAATCGCTCTCCTCTTCCAGCAACTCTAGCGCCGCTGGAGTGTGGTCGCCGCCAGTGGATTCGACCACCATAGACTTGGGTAGCACTAGGCCTTCTGGGGCACATGGACAGTGCTCGCCAGCTTTGCCGCGGCATCACCTGACGCCGCCATGGAGGGAGCAGAGCTGCTTCTTACCATTGGAGAGGTAGAGGTGGTGACTGGAAGGATTCAGGGGCTAGGGTTTTTCGCGTGCGCACGAAGATCTCGGGGAGGTGTTCGTTGGAGGAAGAAGATGACGCAGGAGGAGAATGAGGTGAAAAGTAAAAATCCACCACAGTTACAATTTATAACCCCTGGCGTCAAGATTTGTGCAAGATGATCGAATGGACGGCGCGTGGACGACGTGTGCGGGCGCGTGCGTGGAAATTTCGCCACGTTCCCAACCGTCGCTGCCAACGGTTGTATCTCTCGCGCGGGAAAAACGGACATGATTGTGTTCTCTGCATGTGTGAGTTACGAGGCGTCGCTGACCTATGTGAATGTCATCCTAGCTGTCACTTGCAGGTGAACCATCACATCAGAATATTCCGGCATGGACGGATCCAATCCGGCTACAGAAGAGTACGATAGAAGATTCAACAATTCTCCGACTTACAAGTTGAAGACGGATAAAACCTTGCAGGGTTCTTGGGAGGACTACAAGATATTGCTTGATGATTTGCTAACATCCATCTAGACGGAGCATTCAACCTAAAGAGGCAATACGGCGCAAGATCTCGGAGTTCTCCGGGTGCTACTGTTAGGGATATGCTATATGGGTATCCTCATAGCATGTCTGATATCCGGATAACCCGGGTGGCCCATAGTTGGTAGCATGGCCCATGTCCTACTGGGGAGCCCAGGTAGATAGATCCAGAAGGGAGGCCCATGCCGGATAAAGGAAGGCTACGGAGGAGTCACCGACATACCCGGAGCCTTGGAGTGCAAGACACGCTGGACTAGTTGTAAGCAGTGTAGGACTCTGTAACCTGTCTGGATAGGACTTTTCCCTGTAACCCTAGGACCTGGCGACTATATAATTTGGGCCTATGGG
Organism: Avena sativa; assembly: GCA_916181665.1. Lineage (NCBI taxonomy): Eukaryota > Viridiplantae > Streptophyta > Magnoliopsida > Poales > Poaceae > Avena > Avena sativa. Next base: position 309,679,416 of record OV702295.1, on the reverse strand, counting down.
ATCCTTTAGGTCATGATAACTTAGACTTTCTAGTCACCTCGCACAGCGAACCAATCCCTATAACTCGGCGTATTGCCATTATAGTGATTTAGTAGGAGTAGGATTCCGCCACCGTCATGGGATCTGAACCTGGGTAAGCTGTGTAACCTCGTACCCGTGAACTATCCGCCTTCCCCCATGTCTCTAAACACGCACTGTGAGGACCCCTCCATGCTATACTTGTCATCAATACCACGACACCAGCTACCCCCTAGACACGCCTGTTTGCCGCCGCGCGACCAGTAGCACCTGTGAATCGTTGAAAATGTCGTTGAAAACCCGTTCCGACCGTTCTCGATCGCCCCTCTCCGTGCCATTAAGCCCTTGAGGATCGCCAGGAGACACCGCACTAGCCTATGCCCTTCGCCATGACGTTAGCTCACTGCATCGTCGTGACCGACGAACTCCGACCATGCCGCACTACCCCTCTTGCTCGGCTATTAAAGGAGGCCACCCCCGCCTCAATTTTCCATAGCATGTCACTCCCCACTCCTCAGAGACCACCCCTGACCCTTCCCCGGAGTAAGGCGAGCTCCGCATCACCGGAATTTCACCGGAGTCCGCCGCTGTAGAGGAGGAGCGGAGCCGTTGATTGGAGCCACCCCAGGAGCCGCCGCGACCACCGTTCGAAACGCCATGATCGACAACATGGTTCGCCCCCATCACCGACCCAAGATGGAGCCCTGGTAAGCCGCCGCGTACCCCCACCATAGCCGATAGGGTTCGGTGTCGCCGGAGCTGTTCGTTGGAGACGACGAACATAAGCCGTAGATCCTAGTCTAATTGTAAGGCCCAGATTGAAACTTACTGCTTCACGTAGTTAGAGCCACTGACGTGTGGGACCTCTCCGTTAGCAGCCCGCTGCACGCGCTGTGTAGTTGGGCCGGCCCAGTTTGGTTCCCGCGCTAAGCAAAGAAATTCAAACAGAGATTTTCCAATTTAGTTCAAACCTAGTCCTGTCAGTAGATTCAAAAATCAACTCAAAGAGTTTTACTGAACGAAATTGCATGAAACTAATTTTTCTAGAAAGGTATTGAAATTATTAATCCAAGCCCGTTGTATTCAAACTAATTAGAATTATAGATCCCCTATAGTAAAAATAGCAAGACATAGACTTTTCTACATTCAAACATTTTTCAAAAATCAACCATAAATGCTTTTGAGTTGATTCCAACTCTCAAAAATCCCATTTGACCAGATCTTTCTGAATATGTAAAAATATTTAGGTTTACATGCAGTGATCTTTGACTAGTATTAAAAGAATGCTACATAGGCATTTCTAGTCACTTTAATTATTTAAAATAATAATGTTAAACCTTATTAAATTGTGACACCACTTTAAATCACATTCAAAAGTATTAAAATATGTGGTGATGACATGTGTCAACATGATCCCATATTTTAATTGGAGAATATTAAATCTTAAGTAGTTTTCAATGAGTAGAAATTACTTTTTTAAAATAAAATAAATAAAACTAAGGCTTTATTTTATGTGATGATTGTGATGATGCTAGATCATCTAGTGTGAACCTTGGTGTGCCAAATAGAAGTAGTTAAGTATTGTTTGGTGATTGTGTACCTCGTATTTATTTATAGATACTAGTACCGACCAAGGATACGAGGAGGAAGGGGACTACTACTACGAAGAAGAAGAAGTAGAGAACTTCAATCATTGCACCAATCAAGGCAAGCTAATACTTGCAAGCCCCACAATACAAGCTAACTTTGCAAGCTAGATAACCTATGCAATGCATTAGGCATGCTTTGGTTATACAACCTTGATTGTACCAAATCCCAGTTTTACTTGCAAGCTTTATTATTTTATTTGTTTATCAAAGATCTTTATTACTTTTACTTAGTGACTTAGGAGTTTTGGAAAGAAATTATAGGTAGCATAAAGAGCATAAAACATGGCCTAAGTTAGTTAGAACTAGATGTCATACTGTAAGACCCCACCTTTTAAACTTAAAGGTCCGTGTGATTGCAGTGCTAGTCTCTTGTAACATCCCTAAAATCATTTTTTCAAGTTTAGCATATCATCCATGCATGCATACTCATTTAGGACTCAAATTCCAACTCATTTTGAAGAAAACAGAAACTTGGAGTGCTATGATTTTATCTGAGTAAGCTTTAACTCAAATGCCACTCTCTAGTGGAGGAATATTTGTTTTAAAACCATTATTGTAAGTTCATAAGATTGGTTTGATTGTGAGCAAGGCTTGGACAAAAATTTACAAAACAAATATGGTTTTAAACCATTGTCAAAACCTATTCAAATCAAATACTAAGGCACTGTTTATTTTGATTTTTCAAAAAGACCAAGCTAGTCTAATGAAACAGCAAGGTTTTATGTTCAAAATTATGAGGTTTACACTTTACAAGAATACAGGAAAAGTTTGTTTTTCAAATGCATTTGATTTCATTTTAAAATGATTCCTGAAATTCATTAAAGAAAAAGAAAAGGCAATAGAAAACCCAACTGGGCCAGGCGCCACCAATTCAGCCCATCAGACAAAGCAGCCCACCCGGGGTCCCTCTTTTTCTCTGTTTCTCACCGCGCCCGCTTGCACCCACCCGCTGACAGCCAGACCCCACCATGCCCCGTCAGCATGGTCCTCAATCAACACGCGGCCGAGGCGCTCTGCCGTTACCTCGCCGCAGTCACTGCCCGCGTTATGGCCATTGATGCAACGCGTAATCGCCGCCCCCCTCCTGGCTATTTAACCCCCCTGCACCGCGAGCATTTCCCCTCACCTAGCGCGACCACTCCGCCACCACGTTGCGCGCATTCGAGCTCAGAACCCCGCAGCACCGATGACCTCCGGTGACCGATTCCGGTGAGCTTCGACCGCCCCCCTCTCTATGCTTCAAACAAGCTTGGCCAGCACATACTGGCGCATCCCCTGATGCTTTTCTTTTTCCTTCTCGTGACCCAGGTCGTCGACTCTGTTAGCATCCGCAACCACCCGAACCGCAATTCAACTCCGACGAGCAATAGCGGCAAGAATCGAGCGCCCCTTGCCTTCTCCTTGAAACCATCTTGCTCGCCGTGACCTTGCGCACCCCCTGATACATTCTGTTTGTGCTAAGGCGACGCAGAGCCACGACAACATAGACGTCTGCAAGCACCCGACGCCGCGCACAACTCTGACGAGCCCCAACGACCACCTCTGCGCGCCCCTTCGCCAACGAAGACCACCTCGAGCATCAGCATCGTCACGTGAACTCGGTAAGCTAAACCACGGCCTTTCTCGCTTCCTGTATCGCTGGCAACATCATCGCCTGAGCGCGCCGCCTCCAGCCACCATCGCGCACTGCCCATCTTTGGTCAAGCAATCGTGCGCTGTTAGATCTAGATCGGATGCGTGGAATTAGATCACTTAACGAAGGAGTAAGGAGCAGATCTGACCGTGCGATTTAAGTTAATATAGCGGTCCACGTGAGCCGATCCGCGCGAATCGGTATCAACCAATCAGAACACGCCGCGTGTCTGTAGGTTTGATTTAAAATCAGAATTTAGATCTATTAGTTGTTTAAACTTGTAAAATTCATAACTTTTGATTCCCACGTCCAAATTTGACAAATTTTATATCATTGGAATCAGGAGAGAAAATTCTTTCAATTTATGCAATGTGTTTAATGTTTTGACCCTGATAAAATGATTGTTTTTACAGAAACATTTGTAGGCATAATTTGTGTATAGTAATTATTTTAAAAATGTTTTGTTGTTCAAATAAAGTTTATTTGGCAAGTTTTGAACTTGTTTAAGATTCAGTACTGTGCACTTGTCTTGTTTGGTGTAGAAAATCATCACATGGCATTTTGCATGCATTCATATATTTTTTTTTGTATAAATTTTGTATGTGATTTGGTGCCATTATTTTATGTGTAGATTTTGGTGCAAATAGTGATTATGATTGTGAAGATTGTTGCTACTCCCCAAACTACCAAGGCAAGTGGTGCTTCATGATTTTATTCCTATGTTTTTCAACTATGCACTAGAAATATTTTGCTAGACTTGCATGAATATTTTTGATCTATATGCTATGCTTGGGAAGTCCTAGTAGTTGTAGAATTGCTAGAAATTTCTAAGTTAAGATGCTTATCAATGCCATGCTTAGCCTAGCTAGTAGCAACCAAGGGTGGTTATATATTCATGCTATGAGAAAATATTTCTAAGTCTTTGGACTTATGTTTTTGCTTAATAAAACAACTAAGTGAATGAAACACCTGGGTGGAATGGAAACAATGGGTTATGTTGAGTGGTTACACAAGGCCCATTTCTATGGCTTACCTTATGTATCTCACTTGTGGAAAGCCACCCAGGAACAAAGGGATTTGAGAGGCCAAATGTTAAGAAGCTTCTAGTGCAGCCACATGGCATTATGGGCTCTGCATGGATCATATAGGTTGCAATAACTTAGCCATTTGGACAGTTGGTGGTAGTGGGATGATAGGTTGGAGCGCGTCCATTTGGTCTAAGGGAAGGCTTCTAAAAGGTTCTGTCTTGGTGAAAATCAAGTCTTGTGGGGAAAGTGCACAACCTCTGTAGATGGAAGAATCTAAGTACTTAGCCATGTCCCTGGTATTGGACAACTTGAGCATCAAGACATGGAAGCTATCAAGAATCTCCTCATCCCAATTTCTAAGTTAAAATTTGTGGTTGAACAAGGGTGAAGGTTCACCAATTTCTATTGGTGATTCCTTGGGAAATTTTGTCAAAGAAACTTAGGGTTTTCAACTGATAGGTAGAACCTATTTTGAGCAAAGCAAGCCTAATCTACACTTAGCCAAAAATGCATATAGTATCTAGTCTACCAAAATTCTACTAAGGTGTCACTTGCCAATACTATCCAATGTATTGACCCACTGTGGCTGTAACTTGTGATGTTGCAGGTTATTCTGATGATGATTAGGGGTTATGAGTCTACACTCAACATGCTTGCCTGTGGCACATGAAGATGAAGACTTATTTATCTTATTATATATTTGAACTCTTGTATTAGGCCTGTGGCCATGGAGTTTGTAAAAGACTATGTTTGTCTTTGGAATGATATGTAATAATGACCTTTGTTTCTGTGTACTTCATCTTAAACTGTGGATGCTAGCATTGATCCAGGGACTAGCATTGCAATCACAGGGATCCTTACTTTATAAAGGGAGGTCTCTTACATCTCTAGATCAAATGCTAGCATGCACAGTTTAAGATGAAGTAAACAGATACAAAGGTCATTATTACATCATCATTCCAGAGATAACATACTCTTTACAACTCAATAGCCAAAGGCTAGTACAAGAGTTCATAACATAAAGTAAATAACTATAAGTCTTCATCTTCATGTGCCACATGCAAGCATGTTGAGTGTAGACTCATAACCCTAATCTCCATCAGAGTAACCTGCAACGTCATAAGTTACATCCACAGTGGTTCAATACATTTGGAATTGTATTGACAAGTGATACCATAGTAGAATAGTAGTATATAACATTTATATGAATTTTACTAAGTGTAGCTTAGGCTTGCTTGCTCAAAATAGGTTTTTCTTATCAGTTGAAAACACTAAGTTTTTGTTTGATGAAAACACCCAAGGAACCACCAATAGACATTGGTGAACCTTTATCCTTGTTACCACAAGTTTTTAACTTAGACATTGGGATGAGGAGATCCTTGATATCTTCAATGTCTTTGATTCTCAAATTGTTTGTTCCCGGGGACACGACTAAGTACCTAGGTTTTACCCTCTCGAGAGGTGGTGCACTTTCCCCACAAGACTCGACATGGATAGAGACGAGACCTTTCAGAAGCATTCCTTAGATCACCATGGACGCGTTCCATCCTATCACCCTACCACCAACTGTCCATCTGGCTAAGTTCTTGCAACCTATGTGGTCAAGGCAGAGCCCATATGCCATGTGGTTGCACTAGAAGCTTCTCAACACTAAACATCTCAAATCCCTTTGTTCCTGGGTGGCTTTCCACAAGTGTGATACACAAGGTAAACCATAGACATGGGCCTTGTGTAACCACTCAACATAAAATCATCATACCATTCCACCCAGGTGATTCATTAGTTGTTTTATTATTCAAAAACATAAGTCAAAGACTTAGCAAAATTCCATAGCCTGATTATTCCACCCTTGTTTTCTACTAGATAGGCTAAGCATGATAACATAACAAGTATCTTAACTTAGAGAAAATTATACTAAAACTACAACTACTAGGATTTCCGAAGGCATATCATATATATAGTTAGAGAAAATTCCATTCAAGTCCTATTCAAAATATCACTAATGCATGGTCAAAATAATAGGACAAAATATATGAAGAACCACTTGCCTTGGTAGTTGGGAGATTATCAACAATCCTCATAATCACAATCACCACTAGCACCAAAATCTACACATAAAATCATAGCACAAAATTCACATTAAAATAATCAAACAAAAATATATATGAATGCATGCAAATGCAATGAAATGATTTTTCTATACTAAAAAATCAAACAAAAAAGTACTGAACACAAAGTAATCTATCTAAAGTCTAAACAAACTCAAATTTTCCTCAAAACAATTTTATAAACATTTTATATAGTCAAAATAAGCCTATAATGTGTTCTGCAAATAATCCAATTTTTCCAGAAGAAAAATACAAATTCAAGCCCACAGTAATGTAGGGTTTAATTTTCTGAATCCAATGATATATTATTTGCATTTTTTGGATAAAAAGATCAAAAGATATGAATTTACAAGTTTAAACATTCAAAAACCTTTTCTCGATTTTGTTAAACAGAACACATACACGTGGCTGTGTCTGATTGGTCCATACCGGTTCGGGTGGATCGCGCACGTGAGCCACAGGATCTAAATGAAAAGGTATGGGCCAGATCGACCGATACCGATTCGAGTAAGTGATCTAATCTAATCCTCTAGATCTAGATATAACGGTGCTGGTTACTCTAACCATACATGGGAGGCGCAAATGGCCAGAACGGCGGCGACACTACTGTCGGCGGTGTACTGGCGGTGCTAGGGTGTATGGGGGAGGGTGTGGTGTGTTACCAAGGTCGCGGAGCTGAGGCGGTCGTAGTGGTTGACGAGGTTGAGGCGGGGGCGCACGGAACCGTCGAGGATTCCTCGTCGGAGTCGAGCTCGTCGTCGGGCATGCGCGGGTGTCGACGAAGACGACGCTACAAGCCACCAGAACAAAAACAGCAAGCAGTATTAGATGCGCGGGAGGGTGGCGAAAATATTAGCAAGAACCAGAGGGCGAGGGGTACGAATGCCTCACCGGAATCGTTCGCTGGAGAGGTTCGGTACCGCGGCGGTGTGAGCTCTAGTGTGGGCAGCCTGGGGGCTCTCCGAGGTTGTGGTGTGAGGGGAAAGGAGAGTAAGGAGGAGGGGGTTAAGTAGAGGAGGTTCGGGCGTGGGATTACTACGGCAATAACTCGAATTGATTCGAAAGTACTCGGCGAGGTAACGGGCGGCGACAGCGAGGTCTACGTGCACTGATTGAGGACAATGGAGACGACATGGCAGTGGGACCAGGAGGTCGGTAAGGGGGTGTGGTCCAAACGCGGTGAGAAAAGAGAGGCAGAGGGGGTGCGGGGGAACCGGGTCGGTTTACTAGGCCGCGGGAGTGGGAATGGGCCAAAAGGCTGGCGCAGTGTTTTATTTTTTCCCTTTATCCTTTTCTTTTTCTGTTTGATATTTCAGGAATGAATTTAAATACTTTTTCAAACTTGTTTGAATTCAAATCTTTTCTAGATTTTTGCACTGTGAATCTTGCACTCAAAATTGTGTCAAACACCTCTGTCCACTCAAAAGCACATTGGTCCTTTGAAAATAAAAATAAAACCATGCCTCATATGTATATAAGTAAAAGGGCATAATAATGGTTTTATTTGGGGTTTTGGTTTGAAAAATTTTGTGCAAGACAAATATGCTATGACAATATGAGTGCAATGCATGCTTTTGTAATTCATGAATTTTGGGATGTTACAAATCTAACCCACGTAAGATGAATCTCTCCCTCGAGATTCGGATTGGCTAGCAAATAGGTGAGGGTGATCTTTCCGAAGGGCATCTTCTCTTTCCCAAGTTGCTTCTTCCTCGGTATGGTGATTCCACTGTACTTTGCAAAATTTGATGGTCTTCGTACGAGTAACTCTTTCTGCAGTCTCGAGGATTTTGATAGGTTTCTCCTCATAGGTGAGATCACTCTCCAACTGAACCTCTTCCAAAGGTATAGTGTCCTTCAACGAAGTTTCCTCCATCTCCGGATGACACTTCTTCAATTGACTTACATGAAACACATTGTGAACTACTGACAGGGATTCAGGAAATTCAATCTCATAAGCCACTTCTCCTTTGCGGCTCAAAATCTTGAATGGTCCAACATACCTTGGTGCCAATTCTCCTTTGCGGCTGCATGCGGAGCTCCTTACCCTATTCTGGCCGTTCGACGACCATGACAGCGCTGGCGACTCGCTCGGATGCCGTGACATAGACGAGCATTGGCTCATTGTCGACGGGGTCGGCGAGTAGCGGGGCCGCAAGTAGCACTTCTTTTAGTGCGTGGAGCGTGTCGTCTTCCTCCTTGTCCCACTGGAACGTGGTGTTCTTGCGCATTAGGCAGTAGAGAGGCATTGCCTTCTCGCCTAGTTGGGGGATGAAGCAGCTGAGAGATGTGACTCGCCCGACCAACTTCTGGATGTCGCGGATGCACTCGGGTTTGCCCAGTCGGGTGATCGTGTCGATCTTGTTGGGGTTCGCCTCGATGCCTCGCTTGGAGACTACATACCCCAGTAGTTGTCCAGTGGGTACACCGAAGGTGCACTTCCTTGGGTTGAGTTTGATCTTGTACCTCCGCAGATTTGCAAAGGTTTCGGTCAGGTCGGCAAGTAGATCGCTCTGGCAATTGGACTTGACTGCCATGTCGTCGATGTAGACGTGGATGTTGCGGCCAATTGGCTCACAATGCACTCCTGCATGCACTGATGGTAGGTCGCTCCGGCGTTCTTGAGGGCGAACATCATGGCGGTGTAGCAGAAGGCGCCGATTGGCATGATGAACGCCGTCTTCTCCTCGTCCTTGACCGCCATCTTGATATGGTTGTAACCAGAGTATGCGTCAAGGAAGCACAGCAACTCCGAGCCTGCGGTCGAGTCGATGATCTGATCAATGCGCGAGAGGATGAACTACTCCTTTGGGTAGGCGATGTTGAGGTTTGCGTAGTCGATACACATTCTCTAGGTCTTGTTCTTCTTCTCGACCAGGACTGGGTTTGTCAGCCACTTGGAGTATTTTATGGGCCGGATAAAGCATGCAGCGAGTAGACGCTGCACCTCTTCGGCGATTGCACGTCGGCGCTCTAAATTGAAGGGACGCAGCGACTGCTTGACAGGTCGCGCTTTGGGGTCGGGGTTGAGTTTGTGCTCAGCGAGTTCCCTCGGGACACTTGGCATGTCAGATGGCTTCCATGCAAATATGTCGCAATTATCACGTAGGAACTCGATGAGCGTGCCTTCCTATGTGGGGCTCATTCCTGTCCCGATCGTGACCGTCTGGCTAGAGTCGCCTGGGACTAGTTCGACGGTGCAGGTGTGCGTGGTGGCTTCGAACATGGTCGAGCCGTCGTTCTCCGTGGTGGGCTTCTATAGTATGGTGGCATCGTCTTTGTTGACCCCGCTCGCGTATCTGGCGAGCTCCTCTGCATGGTTGGCCCCGGGGCGATGACGGCGACCGCGAGCTCTGCGCCTTTCTACTCACACTAGATGGCCATGTCATGGTCACCATGGACGGTAATGATGCCGCATGGCCTCGGGAGCTTCATCGTGTTGTACCCATAGTGTGGCGCCGCCATGAACTTGGTGAATGCTTGTCGCCCCAGGACGCAGTGGTAGGGGTTGTTGAAGTTGACCAGCCCGAAGACGATCCGCTCGGTGTGGAAATTCGTTGGTGTGCCGAAGGTGATTGGCAGCGTCACCTTGCCAATCGGGTACACCTTCCAACTAGGGACGATGCCGTGGAAGGTGGTGAGGGTCGTCTCAATCATCGACTACGGGAGCCCTAGCTGCCTGAACGTGTCCAGGTGGAGTATGTTGATGGAGATCCCTCAGTCCATCAATGTCTTGGGGAGCCAGTAGTCACCCACTTTGGGCTTGACCACCAGGGCGACTCGTCCGGGATATTCGATCCATGGCGAGTGGTCCTCGCGACTCCATGTGATGCGCTGCTCGGACAAGTTGAGGAAGCAGCGGAGGCCGACCTAGGATACCGCATTGACGACGACAACACGGGCGAGGAACTTCTTTTCGTGAGTTCCGCTTGACATGTAGGTCGCGATGAAGCGACCGGATCCGGCATGGAGGTCGCCGGAGTTCTCCAATCCAGATTCGGAGTCGAAGATCTCGAGGATGAATGGATCCTAAAAATCCCCCATGGTGGAGACTTGGGTGATGGAGCATGATGGTGACGCGGCGACAATGGATCCAGCGACTGAAGCCGGGGTCGCTGAGTTAGCGTCGTCGTTGAGTGTCGCATCGTCCACGGCAGTGTTGGTCTCGGCCACGTTGCTGTTGGCCGAGTCGTACTCGGAGGTGAGGCGGTGGATGGTGCGTACATGGCTCTCAGAGAGCCGATCACACGGCGGCGACTCGCTGATGCGCGCTGAGTCCTCTGAGACGATGACGTCAGTGAAGCCAACAAAGAGGCTGATCGGGCTGACCAGCATGATGACGCTGTGGGTGACCAGGCGCGACACCGGGACATAGATGCTGGGCAAGATCTGGAGGATCTCGCTGATGGCAATCATGCGGACGGTGGCGATCGTCCGATTGATGGGCAAGTAGGGTCTCACCACAGAACACAGGCCTGACCGGCCAGGCCCCATGGTGGGCGCCACTATCGTGGGACTGGCCACGACAGATGCTGCGATTGGCAGCAAGTAGTAAAACAAGGGGCAAGGGTGGCCAGCCATCTGCGGTGCGAGATGAGGGCAAAGACACAAGGGTTTACCTAGGTTCGCCCCCCCGGAGGGTAAAGACCAAGTCCTGCTAGATTGTATTGATGAGATATTACAAAGGGCGAGCTCGGCGGTTAGGCGGCAAGTCGAGGGGGTGTATGATGGAACGTAAGTGCTATGCGTACCCTAGGGAGGTTTATATAGAGTCACCTTGCTAGGGTTTACATATCTACAATCTAGTTGGATAAGGACTCGGAGGGCTTTGACCTAATCCGACTGGGCCTAGCTACGTGATACGTCCATAACATATCTATAATTTTTGATGGTTTTATGCTATTATTATGCTTTTGACACTTATTTTTATATGAAGTTCATGAGTTATTTAGACTAACCTACTAATAGTTGCAAAAGTGCACAATGTTCTTGTTTTACACTTTGATGTGTAGGAATTATGAAGAATATAAGTGGAACCCTTGTTGGAGTCAAATTGGGATTTTTTAGAAATCTGTCTCAGAACTCTTTTTCAATATGGTCATGTTTCGGGTCGAACACAGCGTCAAATGGAAAACTCTTTTACTACAAAGTTGTAGGAAATTTTGCGGCAATTATTCTAGACATAAAATTTAGCTGATTCCGAGTTTGGACGGGCCCGGTAGGCCAATTTACTGTAGACCAAGATGGGATGACGGGAATCCGAGAAGCTATATAAAGGGAGGAAGCCTAATTCGTGGAAGAAATTTCCACCCACGAATTTGCAGCCACCAAAGCCACGTTTTTACCTCCCCCATGGATCCCATCTCCATGGGGGAGGGCTCCCAAGAAGCCATGAAGGAAGGGGGCTAAGGGACGGTGCTCCCCCACGACTCCAGCGGCGGGAAAGGAGTCCCCTGAGCTGCCGCCGGCACCGTCGCCGACCTCTTCACCACCATCTTCATCAACTAATACTCCTATTATGCAGTGGTTCATCCTCCCACACACCTCTTTACCGTCCTATGTAAACATGGTGTTTGATGCTATAAGTTATAATCCTATGATCTATGTCATGTTTGTGTAGTTTCTTTGTTCTTAGATTGAATGGTTGAACGTCTTTGGTTCATTAGTGTTGTATGTTGATATGGTATAGTACTTTGGTGTCCATTATATTTGTGCGCGCATGGATTAAACATCATAGGGTTTGTAGTATGTGTAAGGGGAAGGGGGAAGTTCTGCCGGAATGACAGAAATCTAAGGACGCGAACCGGAACGTTGCATGTATGGGAGTAAGAGGACCATTAACTTAAGGATATGGTTCGATAAACCTTAATGGATTGTTAGTAGTTACGGATGTTTGATAACAATCCAATCATATAGTACATATAATTGAAGGGATGCGGGTAGGCTACACTAGCGCAAATCAAAATTTTCTACTTTGTAAACCAGGATTACAGTTGTCATAGATCACGGGATTACCACTAGACGCGCAGTTGCGGAACTTGATGAAGCGCGTCGAGGCAGTGCAGACGATCTACGTCTCCTCCTCCTTCTCGTCCCACGAGAAGCTCCCCTTGCGCGGCTTGTCCAAGTGCTATAGATGTAGCGCCTCTGAGGTATCCACACGTACAGGGTGGAAGCGTCAGATGCCGGACTGCTAGGTCCATGCGTGCGACACAGGCGTGAGGAGTGGCGGCTGAGTGGAATGGTATAACTCTGGTTAGCACGCCCCACCCTCTCTTATATAGGCGTCCCTAGTGGGCTTCTACATTAGCAGCCCATTAGTAGCCTAAGCCTGGTCTAATTCGGATCCAATCCTCATTAGGCTTCCAGCCCCTTAAGTGTGTGACCCTATAGGTTCATACATATATAGACATGACACGAATACACCTATTCTATCAATAGTTGGTAGCAGCCTCTAGCAAGACATGCCAACTCCTAAACGTATACAAAGATCATATCGGACGAACCATCACAAGGTTTTGTACATGTCTTTCCCTTTGCCTCATGATATTTGGTCTAGCTCCAAGCTGACCTCCCTTTCTTGATACTATGATTCGGAATCCCTTTACTAGGTTAACTCTTAACCATATGTAGCACGACCATGCATTTCTGGATCCGATTACTCGAGGGGCCCAGAGATATCTCTCTCAAGTAGAGTGGGGCAAATCCCATCTTGATTGGCCATGCCTTGCAGCATGCTTCATGACAAACCCGAAAGCTACCTTTATAACTACCCAGTTACGGAGCAGCGTTTGATAGCCCCAAAGTAGGTCGATTCACATCTCAAGTACATGCGACAATATCATGTCTAAGGACAAAACATACACGATGTGTAGAGAGAACTGCAAGTCTCATTGCCAGCCTCAAGTTAGGTCAGTCCAACCCCATGTTCATAACATGTGTCCACATCATTGGTTTGACATCTCCATGTCTATGACTTGCGAAACATAGTCATCAACCAATCGATGTGCTAGTCTAATATTTACATGTGTCCTCACATGAACTCCGACTAGGGACAACTCTTAAATAACCATACAAGTATAGAGTTTCACAAACTATTCACATAATTTCCAATCAATACAAGTTGCCTGATATGGATATTCAAGGAATATTACAATAACTCATGGATACATAAGAAATATAATCATCTCTATGATTGCCTCTAGGGCATATTTCCTTCAGTAATTCCAAGTAGTGAATCACATGTATAGTTAGCCTCTCCCGCATAGAAAACTGCAATGAAGACAATGAACCCGATTTACTCGCCAAATAAAATTGGACAAAGCCACCAAAATTACCACCACTATTCCACACTCATGGTTTTGTTAGTTTAGTGTATTTTATTGCTACAGCAACTAGCTTTACTTTCTTACTATTTATTATCTTGCAAAGCTTTCTCTAGTACTGGTATTGTTGCTCTAGTTTTATTTCCTAGATAATGCAAACGTTTAGTCTGCGTAGAGTTGTATCAGTGGTTGATAGAACTTGAGAGAATATTTATCCTACCTTTAGCTCCTCGTTAGGTTCGACACTCTTACTTATCGAAAAGGCTACACACTATCCCCTATACTTGTGGGATATCAAGACCTTTTCTGGCGCCGTTGCCGGAGAGCAATAGCGTGTGGGTGAATATTCTTGTGTGCACTTGTTTGCTTTATCTCTATGTAGTTTTTTCTTTCAATTTTAAGTTGGTCTCTATCTTAGTATGGATAGAGATTTCTAATTACAAAAAAATTAGTTGTACTTGTTACATAAAAACTTTTTCAAAAAGGAAAGTGATTGGAAAGATGAGTAATGGTTAAGTGGGGGTCGACCTTGAACACTTGTGTTCATGCCTATGAAACCAAACCAAATCTTCCCATGGAAGCTTTTCACGTGAAGGAAGGCACCATTAAATATAAATTCCCATTCAAGAAAGGTATAGAATACCTTTTGCCTCTTCTATTAAAAAAAGTTGCTCTTAATGCTTCTTTATTTGAAAATACTTGAATCTTGCTTCTTGTGCCTGACTTAAAGGCGTTAAAGAAAAGTACTTATTAGGAGATAACCCAATAGTTTTCTTGAGTATTGGAAGTTATTATTTCTGTAATAACCTATCCTTATCATTTTTATTTGATTTTTGTTCCAAGAATAACCTCTAATAAGAGGGAAGTAATATTTGGGGAGTTGCTGTCCCAAAACAGATTTTTGTGCTCCAAATTTAAAATTCTTGAAAAATATCTGTAAGTCGTATTGAGCTGTAATTTTATGAATAAATCCCTCAGGTTGTTAGCTAACTTTTGTTAGTTCTACACTTTTTGATTTGAGCAACGGAAGGTCTTCGAAAAAATCGGTTTCTACCTATTGGTCTGTTTCGACAGATTTCTGCCATTATTTGGATTTTCTTCTTATTGATTCCTTTTTGGGTTCTTTTTGGGAAATTGAGATTTTTGAGGGAATTTCTACAGTAGATTGTGTCTTTAGCGAAAGTTTTGCTTTTTTGAAACTAAACCCAAAGGTCTATTATCTTTTGAATGCACTAATGTTGCTAATGAAGATTGTGTGAAGTTTTGTATGAAGGAAAGAATGATAATGGACAAAATATCAAGTTTGGGGATGCCAACCCGTGTCACCCCAAGAAATATTTCAAGAGGTACAAGCGTCAAAGCTTGGGGATGCCCAAGGCATCCCCTTCTTCATGAATAAAAATCTCAGGTCTTTCTAGACACTTCGTTTTATTGTTTCATGCATTGTTGTGTTGTTCTTAGAATGTCTTATTTTTTTTTGGTTTTTGTTTGCTTTGTTTGCTTGAATAAATTGGTTGTACCCCCGCTTCAAATAAGTTGATTGGTGTTGGAGAAGGAATAGGAAGATTCATGTTTATAAGTGGTACAAAAGGAGTTTGTTTTGACTGTGGACTAGACCTTATCATGTCATGTTCGATGTTGTTTTGACCCTATGCTTAGTGGTCATTTCTGTACCATGACTTGTTCCAAAAAATTAGGATTGCTTAATGTTCCTTGAAAAAATCATGCGTTGTTTTAGCATACAAAAGCATAATATTGTGGTATTCACCTTTGATGCTTTGTTTGGGTTAACTTGGCACATGCTCACGCCATGTTATGACTATGAACCAGTCACCATAGCCTCTATGATCATTTAGTTTTTGACTTGTGGTACCACTTTATGCTTTGATTAGTAATGTTTGTCACTCTGCATGATTATTGCCATTATTGCTCTCTTAGTTAGTCTTTTGCTAGCCTCCACTTGTATTCAGTAAGATCTACTCATGTATCCAACTCCCAAGAAACCAAGTTATTACAAAGTGTCCACTATAAATTCCTATGCATGGTGTGTTACACCATTCCAAGTATATTCTTGTTTTATCTATCTTCGAAATTAAACTTGTTATGTGAAAGTTAGTGATTAAACATATCACAAACTTGATGGCACACTTTATTTTTCTTTCCCCTAATAAACTTGAACCATTGTGTCATCTATGTTGTATATGCTTGCACTTATAAGTTGGGATTAGCAGAACCGTGCTGTCACGAAGAACGCTTTCAACACTTGTAAATATCTACCTAGTTGATATCATGCTCTTTTGTCTATGGATGTCATCTGTGTGAAATGAAAGGCGAGCTTGTAAGTCCATGGAGTTATGTGTGTGTGATAGAGAAACGCCTGGGCCGCTAGCCTAAGCCATGCCTAATCATGGTGGAAACTTGCAGCATCACCATAGTGACATCTATGAAGCTTTCTTCTTATAAAAAAGAGACATATTGAGAAAAGAGGAAAGAGATAAAAAAGCACCATATTCCCATGGTAAATAAGAAGATTGCTGAGATGCTCACTGTTTGCTTGCCTTGTCATTTTGGTTATGGGATAGGTCCAATACCATGTGCAAGGGGTACCCCATTGGCGGTTCTCTATGATACACATGTACTTACTATGACAAGAACTTACAGGTAACTAAAGTTGAGTAGCATGGGGAGCGGCTCTCGTATTCAAGGGACATGAGATTGCCAACTTATACTTTGTCAAGCATATACTCCATAGTTTGTTCACTTTAACGTTAATCACTTCAAGATGCTTATGATAGGGGCAATTTGAGCTGAAAGATAACAAGTGCCATAATTTTTGGAAGCTCTTTATGGGACTTGAAATCCCTGCTTCCCTTCTGAAGGGCCTTTAACCACCATTATTTTGAGTCTCCACCTTCTATCCTTAGGCACCAGCTAGGAGAGCATAGTTGTCATTCTTAGTTCTATGTGCATTGTCCCAAAACTTATTGATTGATTCATAACGTTGATATTGCTTGCTCTTGAACTATTTGTATCTAGTCACCCTTATGAACTTTGAAGGTGTCCTATGCATTTATGTTTTGCTACTCCATGAGGGACAAGCTGAATGCCATTATGCTATGTTTTCTATATGTGAAACAAACAAACGTCTTTCAATGCATTGTTATTCATGATCTTTGTTTGTATCATCTCATGTTGCAGCATAGTTGTTATGTGTTATTGTTAGAACTTCATCTTTCATGCTCATGTTTCGAGTACTTTGATCCTAGATTTCAATGCTTGCAAGTGGTTTGATCTTGATTGTGATGGTGCATGTCACCTCGAAAATTATTGTTTTTATCACTTACCTACTCGAGGACGAGCAGGAGTTAAGATTGGGGATGCTTGATACGTCGTAAACATATCTATATTGTTTGATGCTCCATGCTTGTTTTGTATCAACTTTGCTATGTTTTGTCTACACTTTGAGGTATTTTTATACACTTTCCGAAACTAACCTATTGACAAGATGCCACATTGTCAGTTGCATTTTTTCTGCTGTTTTTGGTTTCAGAAAGCTAAAAAATGAATATTCTCCGAATTGGACGGGACAAAAGCCAAAGTTCATATTTTCCCTGAACGATACGGAAAATCGAAGATGAGACGAAGGAGGACACGAGGGTGGCCACACCCTAGGTGGGCACGGGTCCCACCCTGGCCGTGCCCACATGGGGTGTGGGCCCCTGGCCCTCCACCGACCTTGTCTCCTTCGCCTATAAGAAGCCCCCGACTCAGAAACCCTAAATAATTGACGAGAAAGACACGAAAAGTTCCGCAGCGCTGCCGCCACCGAAGGGGAGATTCGGGGGACAGAAAGTCTCTACTCCGGCACCCTGCCGAGACAGGGAAGTGCCCCCGGAGCCATTTCCATCGATCTCCATCGCCATCTTCATCACCGTTGTTGATACCCATGATGAGGAGGGAGTAGTTCTTCCTCGGGGCTAAGGGATCTACCGGTAGCTATGTGTTCATCTCTCTCTCTATGCATGATCATATTGTGGTCATGAGGTTTGTAATCAAGTAGATCTACCTTTCTACTCAAGTGCTTCAATAGATCTCTGCTCTCCCCATGTGTGTGAAAGTGACAGCGTGCACGCCATGGTGGCACTTAGGCTAGAGTCTACATAAATACTCATCGTGCTTTAATAGATCTATGCTTTTCCCCACGTGTGTGAAAGTGACAGCACGCACACCGTGTGTGGCATTTAAGCTTGGTTACATATATATATTTATCATGAGTATATTTTGAGTTGGTTGTCTTCATGAAATTGTGGTGTTTGTTGGAACCATCTAGTGCTCAAGGTGACAGTGTGGGGTTATCTAGATTGGGAAGGCGGACTTTGAGGAGTGCTTTTGTAGCCCTACCATGGATTAGAGTGTCCAACCAGAGAGTAGTTAAGAGTAGTATCATGAAGAGAATATATTTATATGACAGAGTGTTCACTAGTGAAAGTATGATTCCTAGGCCTTGTTTATAAGCATTGAAACACCGTTTGCATCTAGATCTGTTGCATGTTTGCTTGCTTCTATCTTTATTTCAGTTTACCTTTAGTTTCTCCCACGTTAACAACAAGTCAGAATCTCTTTTCTGGTACCGTTACCACTTGTACTTCACTATCTCTTCGCCGAACTAGTGCACCTATACACCTGACAAGTGTATTGTGTGTGTTGGGGACACAAGAGACTTCTTGTATCTTGATTGCAGGGTTGCTTGAGAGGGATACCTTTGACCACTTCCTCCCTGAGTTCGATAAACCTTGGGTAATCCACTTAAGGGAAACTTGCTGTTGTTCTACAAACCTCTGCACTTGGAGGCTCAACAACTGTCTACAAGAATAGAAGTGTGTAGACATCATGGGTCCATATTTGCCACAAGCATCATGGCTAGGTGTAGCAATGATATAGTTACATCTAACAACTAGTTGGGATCATGTTGACCAATTGTTGACTCATTCAACCAGAAGGTGATCAAGGTGTTTCTAACTAACTTAGATATAGGTCTATAATGTCACCCTAGACTAGGAGCTTTGAGCAGCATAAAATACTTGTCTCTGTTTGTTCTCTCACAATTACACTCACTCTGAATTTGCTAGTGAAGCCTTTCTCTGCAACGAGGAGCGTGTGCCGTGGCAAACCCTACGCTTGATGTCGATCACCAGGGCCTCTCCCTGGTTCCTGGACTTTGTTCTGTTCACCAACGACGGTGGTGCACACCACACCTTCACGTCGGCCACTGAGGACCAAGCTGCAGCAGAGACGGAGAGTGGGCGGAAGCTCCGAGTACTGCGTACGGACCGCGTCGGCGAGTTCACGTGTCGGCCATGTTCTCTATGTAGTGTGTCGACACCAGCGTCAAGTGCCACCTCCGACTGCCTTCGGGAGCGTAAGAGCATCCAGGAGGTGCGTATTCTTGATTAGAAGTACCTAGATTGAGGTTAGTCATTGAAAAATGA
Source organism: Avena sativa (assembly GCA_916181665.1). NCBI lineage: Eukaryota > Viridiplantae > Streptophyta > Magnoliopsida > Poales > Poaceae > Avena > Avena sativa. The sequence continues at coordinate 309,660,166 of OV702295.1, read as the reverse complement.
CTAGAGTTAGCGTGATTTTCTTCAGGATATTCCTGTGTTTCTTTCAGCTCTTCCTCAAAGTAAGATGGTTCCTTCTCCTTTTCCTTGATCGATTCTTACATATTGGTATAATAACTACCAGGACATTCTTCTAAGTCAATAGGAATGGTATTACCCCCATATGTTCCATAAGGCTCTCTAAGGTTATAGTTGGTTTCTTCTCTGATGCCTGCATCACAAGGTATAGGATTTCCTATAGTTCCATAGTTAGATTCTACTACCCACTCATAATATTCCTTCTCAAGATTATTTGGAATGTCTTCTCCCCAAGTTTTCTGTTCTGAGGTATACTTCGTCCATGGATCTTCAGGTTACTGGGATTTATTCTGATAGTAGACATAGGTTTCCGACTGTGGATCATCGAATTTGGTTTCTACATACACTTCACCTGAAAAGATATTTTTGGGATGCTTAGCTTATTTATCTAACTTCTTTCTACGTGTCATTGATTTTACAGGATCGGTAAAATCCTCAATGACAATATCCAGCTCCTGAACTAATACTTGATGAGTGTTATGGAAGGTTTTTAGTGAAGACCTATAACGATCCATATACTCTATGTCTAGAGTGGGTTTAGTTCGTACCAGAGTAGAGTTATTTAGCTCATGCTCTGTACTTGAGGTTTCATGGGGTATAAAGGTGTGAGTACTACCTACCAGAGCATGGGATTTCTGTTCTCGGATCATGATTATGGCTGCTATTACTGCAATCTGATATGCCGATGCCATGCACCTTGCCTCTCCTGATGGCATTTCTCCATTGAGTCCTAACTTCTTGGGTAACATGATCATGACATGGTATTTGGCTAATACATGCCCGTCATAGTAACTATAAATCTTGACCAGAAGTCTTGATTCACAATCCAAACTCCATAGAAGTTGTCGGAGAGTATTTGTCCAATCCCCTCCATAGTCATTTAACGTCATGTTCAACACTTGAACATTCCGGGGTGGATACCGAGGTGCCATTTGATACTGTAGATAAGAAATTATCATCAGTCATATAGAGTTTAAAACTCACGATGATTATTTGAATTGCAACTTAATAAAGAATTATCGCACTAGCAACATGACAAGATTATTCTCAATTGAATATCCATCAAATCTCTAGAGAACTCTTTATTATTACGGATATCTTTCCTACAGGTTCTACCCATTTACTAGGTTTACAACCTAAGATCAAAGCATATGCTCTAATACCAGCTATGGTGACCCAGCATACCACTACATGATGTAGTATACTATAGTCGTTGACATAACACCAATGAAACACCGTTCACTAGTATTACATCCCTTAGAGTGGTACAACAGAAACACAACAGGTCCAAGACATGACTATAGGTTACAACTGGACTCTTTACACAAAATCCAGAGAATACTCTAGGTTAAGAACAAGAAATAAACTTCTTACAAAGAAGAACCAGAGATAATCAACTCATAACTATTATGCTAATAATATTAGAATCTTACTATGATGCTTGTATTGCTGCTATTGCAATACTCTACAGAAGTAGGTTCGATGGCTAGAAATTATATTCCTATCTAATAAGAAACTTCATCTTCACTTTGTTGATGTATGAGTTGACTTCACTGACTCTGTTGAAGAACTTGAACTGTTGATGACGATTCCCTTGAGCATAAGTTTATGTAAACATCGTCTGTATTGGCTTCAGAATCTAGCAAGGGGTAAGAAGATACGTTGAGTACGAGCGTACTCAACAAGTGCACCAAAAACGATTGTTTGATGCAGTAGCTACAACCACATACCATAGGTCGTAGGCTATGTAGGTTTTCGAAAACATTTCTTCAAAGTTTGCTTTTATTCTGAAAAGCTATGTCTGTCAGCCTTCATAGGTTTACCAAAACTTTCATGGACTTCCTTTCCTGCCGTGTTCTTAGCTCCTTCCCAGAATAGGGAGTAACAAATTACAGTTCTTATACTCTGTAGAGGTGCGTTACTTTTCCCATGAGAGATCAACTCCTTGTTGCACAACCGAGCAGCTTACCCGTCCACAATTCCATGTTGTGGGGCCCAGTAGGTGATCCAAGCCAATCACTGCTCTTTCCGCGACGCATGTCTGCACGATCCTTCGGGGCCGACTCACCTTCGTTAAGCCCCCTTTTGGACAGGCTCTAACGCTGATGAGTTCCCAAAGACTCTATGAGCTGGTGATGCCCCTGGCAAGTACCATATAGGTCTGGCTACACCTCCGGCAGCCACTCATAGATAATATAGACACCAAAAGCATGGGTCTTAAGGGTTCCCACCAATATGTTGGATCCGCACAAGGAATCACAATGTCACATTAAGGTCGTCTTGCCTACATACGAAAGGAAAAGAATACAACTGACTTCTTTGTCCCATTCCAAATCTCATGGTTAACGCGTAATATATGGTGCAAAAATCACTGGCGACATTGGTTGTTAAGTCCTAGATAATATGTTCCTTTAGCACTGAAACTTTCATAGTAGGTAATTTCCACATGGTAGATATAATCATTTTATTATGAAAATAATATTTTCTGACCCTTTTGAAATGTAGGTGATGACAACACTAGATTTGCAAAATACTTTACAAAAAATAATCAAAGGGCATGAGCAAGTGTGAACTTGGCTTTTGTGATTGCAATATTATGCACTCACGGTCTTCGAGACAATCAAAGATCCAATATCTGAAAACAACATCATTGGCCCCGTAAAGACTAATGTTTAAAGAAGCAATATGTAGTTATGCATAAATAATGCTATGCATTTTGTAAAACTTCTAAAGTGAATCCCAAATTATTTTAGTGAAGTGAGTTTTGGGTAATTATTTTAAGAGTTGGTTTATCTTAAAGTTTTACTTTACAAGTAATGGCATCTATAAGGATCTTAAGTGTTAACAATCCAAAATATACAAGTAAAGGCTAAAGTAATGTGATTATGATGTATTGTTATCTGGTGACTGTGATAAAAGTTCTTGGGTTGAGTTGTTAAGAGTTGAAGGAACTAGTATAGAGTTGTTTGAAGTGACAAAAAGAATAACCTTCAAAGAAAAGATTTCCTTTCTAAGGTTTAAACAATCTTTATTGTTAATAGAATGTGATCAATGTCTCTTTGGGTTTTGATTGATTAGTTTGGACTTGAGATGCTTTATGTCTTAATTGAAATAGACCATATTTAACGATAAAAACATAAGTAACTTATTAGAAATGATATTTATCAGTTTTGAGACTAAATTTAACTTTAAAAGGTTAAATAAACTTAAGGTGTAATATGTTTAATTATTCTCAAGTTTTCCATTTGTGATAAGTATGACTAAGGTGTGGAATTATTCACTTTATATTTAAGTGAAGTGTTAGATTTGAATTGGTTTTGTCATTATGAAAATAATATGTAACTATTCAATGTAGGTATAATTTGGATGATCTTATTAAGGTGTTAGATTTAAAGTAGTATTACATGGTTAATAATTTACCCTAAGTGCTTATAAGGAAATGTGATTATTTCTTACATAAATAATTTGAATGAATCAATAAAATAGTTATACTATTATAATAGGTAATAGATAAAGATTTATTACTTTTAAAACTTTGAAAAAAAACTTTTTAATGTTCATTTAATATTTTCTAGTATAATATATTTATTTAAGACTTTTTTAAAATGATTTTTTTAAGAATTAGTCTTATATTTTTATAAAATTCTATAGAGGATTAAAGATCTTTGAATAATCACTTCAAATTTTATTTACAAAAAATTAGGTTAGTAAAATGATATATTTATTTTTTTAAAAAAATATTTTTATTAATTTTTAGGACTTTAATTATTTTTATAAAATTTCACTTAGGATTTAATAATGTTATTTACTTATTTTCATTTTACTTGATATCTATAAGTAAATTTATATTTTGCTTAGGTAGATATTATTTTTGTAATGATTTTAATATATTTTACGTATTTTTATGAACTTTATAGAAATATATTAAGATTTGTTAGTATTTCCCTAATTTTAAGCATTTCTATTTTACTTATTTTATAACTAGGTCTGGCCTATGGTCAGCCCAGCCCAATTACGAGGCCCAATTACACGGCCTAGTAGGATCGGGTTCAACACCGACCCTGGCCCACTCCTCTTTCTCTCAGATACACACGCACGGGACGCTCACACCCGACCTCTCCCCTCTAATTCTTCTTTGGCCGGCGTCGCCATCATTGCTCGTCGATTCCGGCGGTATAGGCCATTCCAGTTACGTCCACCGATCGCTAGAACTCCGCCTCCCTCTAATCAACCAGTCCCTCCAATTCGATTTATCTCTAAGGCTCTCTCGAACTCGTCCCCTTCCATTCGCTGGCGCTAGGTTTTCGGTGATGTGCCGCTGCCGCTTGCTAGGTTTACTCTGGTACCTGCTTGCTTGGTGTGATTGTCATCCTAGGGTAGATGAAGGATGCAGTGCCCTTCGTGGGTGCTCCCTATGCCGCCCTGGTGGTGTAGCGCGTCACTGAAGGACGTGCTGGGGTTTTAATGGCGTGGATGCTGCCGCCGGTCGCGGCTTGGTGTAGGCGCAGCACTATCGTGCCCCTGTGCCGTCGTGTCGTGGCTCCCGTCTCCACTTCGGTTGCCTCTCTGCTTCCTCTTCTACAATCTATAAGGGAGGACCATAGGTAAGTTTTCTACTCCTCCCCTTGCTCTTTGTCTTCCTTTCAATTCCTTACTTCTACTGTGATGAATCCTTAATTAGTGTTAATCCTATGTTCTAGGGTTCATCTGCTTGATGAAATTGCTTGTGACTTATGGTTTGATTAAGTTAGGATTAGTGAATCCTTGTATCGTCACTTATACATGAACTTTGATCTTGTTTATGCTCAATGTTCTTTCATAAATTTACTATCTATGCGATATCTATTTCTAGCTATGATTTAGTCAAGTGACTCATATCTTATGAACCTCTATGACTTCTGTGATATTGCTGGTGAAGTCCTCCCTTTAGACAGGATAAATAATATAGTGCCTTTGCTCTATGAACTGATACGTCGGAAACGTATCTATAACTTTTGATGTTCCATGCTTGTTTAGTATCTACTTGGCTTTGCTTTGTCTGCACTTTGAGGTGTTTTATATGTTTTCTGGTACTAACCTATTAACAAGATTCCATAGTGTCAGTTGCCTGTTTTCTTCTGTTTTTGGTTCTAGAAAGGCAGAAAATCAATATTCTCGAAATTGGACGGGACAAAAGCCAAATTCAATATTTTACCGTGGGGAACACGGAACCAGAATATAAGATGGAGGGGAGCCACCAGGGGGCTACACCCCCTGGCCACGCGGCTAACCCTAGCCCGCGCCTGGGGGGTGCGGCCGCCATAGCTGCCCCCTGCCTCGCCTCTTCGCCTATAAAGACTCCTCGATACATAAACCCTAAGGATCCGATAAATATTCCACGAAACCGTCTCTATCCGCCGCCACCATCATCCCTAGATCGGGGGGATCTGAAGCTCTTCTCGGCACCCTATCGAAGGGGAGATCATCCCGGAGGCCTTCTTCTTCATCATGCCATCCTCCGGTATGAAGTGTGAGTAGTTCCACCTTGCACTACGGTTCCATGCAGTAGATAGATGGTTGTATCTCCTCCTTTGTGCTACCATGTTTAGATCTTGTGAGATCCGTTCATCATCAAGATCATCTATTTGTAATCATGCATATTGTGTTTGCGGGGATCCGATGGATATTGAGATTACTATTTTATATTGATTAATGGTTTTGTCTTATTGATTATATCATGTCTGTGTTGTTTGTGATCTTGCATGCTCTCCGTTTCTAGTAGCTATCTTGGCCAAGTAGATGCTAGTAAATCCAAGAGGGGGTATTTATGCTCGATAGTGGGTTCATGCCTCTATTTAATATAAGGGAAGTGACAGAAATCTCTAAGGTTGTAGATGTGCTGTTGCCACTAGGGAGAAAACAACGGTCTCTTGTTCATGGAACAAGTGGATTGTTTACCTTACACACTTTGTTTAAAGCAGTTATCCGTTGCTTGCAACTTAATACTGGAGGGGGTTCAGATGATAACCTGAAGGTGGATTACTAGTCATAGATGCAGTTGGATGGCGGTCTATGTATCTTGCTATATTTCCCAATCGAATCTCATAGGATCATGAATGCCTAGTATTGCATTGTTATGCCTTGCTCAGTCCTGTCAATTGCCCTGCTGTAATTTGTTTACCCAACATGCCATGTTTGTTTATCTCAAGGAGAACACCTCTAGTGAACTATGGACCCCGGTCCAATCTTTACCATTGATACATCTTCCACTGTTACTCTTTACTTGCTGGAAACCACTATTATCTTCCACACCATACATCCTTTGTTTTCAGCAAACCGGTGAGATTGACAATGTCACTGTTCGTTGGGGCAAAGTCTTGAGTTTGTGTTGTGCAGGTTTCCAAGTTGCTAGCAACACCTTTGATTCGTTTCCTCCCTCCTACTGGTTCGATAACCTTGGTTTCTTACTGAGGTAAAACTTGCTTCTGTGCTCATCAGACCTTTCGCTTGGGGTCTCCCAACGAAGTGTTCCGCACTCATCAAGGATTTTTCCGGCGCCGTTGCCGGGGAGGCTAAGGACGTCTTCACAAGGGTAGTACTTTACAACCTTTCTCTTTACTCTGTTTTTGTTTTTCTTATTTTATTTTTCTTGGTTTTATTTGCCTCGTTTTATCAAAAACTCAAAAAAAGTGTAGTTTGGTTTGCATTATCTTATCAAAAACTCCAAAAAAAACATTAGTTCCTGCTCTAGTTGCTGGTCTGTTATTGCCTTGCTTTATCATGCTTTCTATCAATGGATGGTTTCTTTGAAACTATTTCTTATTGGCAAGGTGGGTTCACGGAAGAACAAAATTATTATTATAAGGAACACCATTTGTCACAAAAAGGGAAGCACTTATGGGAACAAATTGATAAATTGAATACTATTGCTAGAGAGATGTGCTCTACTAATAATGTTTCTTATTGCTTTGATAAATGTTTTTGCTGTAGGAGGTATAAACACCTACCTTTTCAATGTGAGTATAATGATAATGTTACCATATCTTCTTATGTTAAAAGAAAACTATGACTTTTATGATGTGGAACAAATTCAAGAATTTATTGCCTTCAAGGGTGCATTTGAACTTGCCAGTTTGCTTGAAATACTGATGAGGCACCTTATGAATATGAGGTTTATGAGATACTTAGATTTTGCTTTGATAATTACAAAGAAGAAAATGGCTATATTCTTTGAATATTTTAATAGGTGCTTTCCACAAACGGGAGATACTAATGCCTTGTAGGAGCCTATGGAAGAAGAAATTGCTAAAACTGGAAGCTCATTAGATGAAAAAGATGAGGAGAGTGATGAACAAAAGGAGGAAGAATGGATTATCTACCCATGCCTACCTTCTAATGAGAGTAACTCTTTACCTCTTATATTATTTGATTGTCCCCCTTTCTTACCTAAGGAGAATGAATGTTATGTTCTTGTGGATTCTTTTGAAATATCTACTATGGTTAAATATTGTGATAATATTTATGCTGATGATAATCCTATATTTGTGCCTGACTTCGAAATGCATTGTACTAAAGAGTTTTTCTATAAAATGTTTATGATAAAGCTCTAGATGATGGTCCTATATTGAATGATCAGTCTTCTTGTTATAAAATTGTTAAAAGTGGGTTTGAAGGTTTTAATCCCACTATTTTTGAGCATAATAAAAATTATGTGTTTGTAGATCATGAAAAGCATGCTTTATGTGATAGTTATATTGTTACGTTTATTCATGAGTCTACTGAAAATTATTATGAGAGAGGAAAATATGGTTGTAGAAGTTTTCATAGTACTCTAGCACCTCTCTATGTGCTGAAAGTTTTGAAGTTACTCTTTCCTTATCTTCCTATGCATGTCACTTTGTTCTTTGTGAATTTATTTGCATACAATATTCCTATGCATAGGAAGTGGGTTAGACTTAAATGTGTTTTGAATTTGCTTCTTGATGCTCTCTTTTACTTCAATTCATATTTCTTATGTGAGCATCTTCTCAAATTATCATGCGTAACTTAAAGGCGTTAAAAAAGTACTTATTGGGAGATAACCTAGAAGTTTTCTTGAGTATTGGAAGTTATTACTTCCGTAATGACCTCTCCTTATCCTTTTTATTTTTCTTTTTGTTCCAAGAATAACCTCTAATGAGAGGGAAGTAAGATTTGGGGAGTTGTCATCCCAAACCATATTTTTGTGCTCCACCATAAAAATTCATGAGGAATCTCTATAAGTCGGATAGAGATTATATTTTCTGAATAAATCCCCTCGTATGTTATAAAACTTTCTTTAGTTCAACACTTTTTTATTTGAGCAACACAAGGTCTTCAAAAAAAGCTGTTTCTACCCGCTGGTTTGTTTTGATAGATTTCTGCCATTATTTGCATTTGCTTCTTATTGATTCCTTTTTGGGTTCTTTTTGGAAAATTGAGATATTTGAGGAAGTTGCTACAGTATCTTGTGTTTTTAGTGAAAATTTTGCAGTTCTAAAGCTAAACCCAAAGGTCTATTATCTTTTGAATATACTAATGTTGCTAATGAAGATTGTGTGAAGTTTTGTATGAAGGAAAAATTTCAGGTGTAGAGAGAGAATGATGTAATGAGATGAAGAAAGGACAAAATATCAAGCTTGGGGATGCCACCCGCTGTCACCCCAATAAATATTCAAGAGGTACAAGCGTCAAAGCTTGGGGATGCCCAAGGCATCCCCTTCTTCATCAATAAAAATCTTAGGTCTTTCTAGACACTTTGTTTTTATTGTTTCATGCATTGTAGTGTTGTTCTTGGAGCATCTTAGTTTTAGTTTGGTTTTCTTAGTTTGTTTGAAAAAAGAAGTTTGGACCCCCATTCTCGCTGTGTTGTTTCAAATAAGTTGATTGGTGTTGGAAAGGAGTAGAAAGTTCTTGCTCAGTAGTACAAGAGGAGCTTGCTTTGACTGTGACTTAGACTTTATCATGTCATGCTAGATGTTGTTTTGACTTTATGCTCAGTGATTATTGCTGTAGCATGACTTGTTCCAAATAATTGGGATTTCTTAGTGTGCCTTGAAGAAATCATGCGTTGTTTTAGCATACAAAAGCATACTATTGTGGTATTCTCCTTTGATGATTTATTTGGGTTGACTTGGCACATGCTCACACCATGTTATGACTATGAACAAGTCACCATAGCCTCTATGATCATTTAGTCCTTGACTTGTAGTACCACTTTATGCTTTGATTAGTAATGTTTTGTCACTCTACATGATTATGTCCATTACTTATCTCTTAGTTTGCCGCTCCCAGTCTTTTGCTAGCCTCCACTTGTATGAGTAAGCTCTACTCATGCATCAAACTCCCAAGAAACCAAGTCATTCCAAACTGTCCACTATAAATTCCTATGCATGGTGTGTTACACCATTCCAAGTATATTCTTTTTTTCATCTACCTTCCAACTAAAAAATATTTTGTTACGTGAAAACTTAGTGATTAAATCTATCACAAACTTGATGGCACACTTTATTTTTCTTGCCCCTAATAAACTTGAACCATTGTGTCATCTATGTTGTATATGCTTGCACTTATACGTTGGAATTAGCAGAACCGTGCTGTCACGGGGAACGCTTTAAACATTGCACTTGTACTTTGTTCACAATTGATAGCATGCTCTTTTATCTATGGATGTCGTCGGTGTGAAATAAAAGGGGAGCTTGTAAGTCCATGGAGTTATGTATTTGTGTTAGAGAAACACCTGGGCCGCTAGCCTAATCCATGCCTAATCATGGTGGAAACTTGCAGCATCACCATAATGACATCAATGAAGCTTTCTTCTTATAAAAAAAGAGACATATTAAAAAGAGGAAAGAGAGAAAAAAAGCACCATATTCCCATGGTAAATAAGAAGATTGCTGAGATGCTCATTGTCTGCATGCCTTGTCATTTTGATTATGGGATAGCTCCTTTATCATGTGCAATGGGTACCCCATTGGCGGTTCTCTATGATACACATGTACTTACTCTGACAAGAACTTACAGGTGACAAAAGTTGAGTACCATGAGTAGCGGCCCTCGTATTCAAGGGACATGAGATTGCCAACTTATACTTTGTCAAGCATATACTCCATAGTTTGTTCACTTTAACCTTAATCACTTCAAGATGCTTATGATAGAGGCAATGAGAGCTGAAAGCTAACAAGTACCATAATTTTTGGAAGCTCTTTTTGAAACTTGAAATACCTGCATCCCTTTATGAAGGGCCTTTCTTCCACCATTATATTGAGTCTCCATATTCTACTGTAACATCCCAAAAATACTAAACTTGGATCATCAAACTCTAATCATCAAAATTAGTGTTAACAAAAACTTTTCTAAATAAAAATGAGAAAGCATTCATGTGTGTATGCATCCCATTTTGAATTCTTTTGAATTTCCTTGATTATGTGTTTCTTTGCTTGTAAAATGATTCTTAGTTGAAATAAACATCATCTAAACAATCCCCACACTTTTCCCAAAGACAGATAAATCAAAACAAGCAAAATGAGTGAATGGTCATTTTGACCAATTTAACTCCCATGCCTACTTTGGCTGTCCCAAACTTTCAGAACTTAACAGAAACTTGTTTGGATCTTTACACCCCTTGATTGTACTCATAACAAAGTATCAAGGCCCACCTTGTGATCATCTAGAAACTTTCAAATGCATAGTTTAAATGACAATTCAAAATTGAATCTTTATCATATGGGAAGATCCCACTTTTTCAAAAACCACTCAAACAAGCTCAACTTTCAAAACCCAAGCATCTGCAGACTCACCAGCACCAACCGAGCACACGCACCAAAAATCTTTTCAAAATTCAAAACTTGAATTCTTGCGGCCATTTCATCAAACACCTTGCAGATACAAATCAAACAAAATCCAAACACTATTGTGAGCAATGATTCTTGCCTAACTTGTTCCCTCTCTGGATGCAACTAGGCTTTAGTAGATCATCTAGCTCAATTGCAAACCTCTAGCATCACTGTAAGCTTGGCAATGTCATCAATGGTGAGCAGGCCGAGTACACCCTTGTCACCCCATGTCGACAGCAAGCTAGGAGAAGAAACAAGCCTAGCAAACATGTATGGGAGCAAGCCAAAACCCCACTGCCACTCCTTGTCCAGCGCTCGAACATTGCCAAACCCTGGACCACACGCACGGACAATGCCAAGCTCGCTAGCAACCATGCCGAGAGCGCGCCCCGTGCGCCATGCTCGACCGATGCCCACAGACCGCGCGCCGCCCTCGTCGCGTGGATACGTGATCACCACCGTCCCAGCAACCCTGCAGACATGCTCGTTCGCCGCCGCGCTGACCACGCACGCCGTGCGCATTAAAAACATCCGTCGGGCACGCGCAGAGCACCGCCTCGTTCCGACCAAACCGCACCGCCCCACGCCTCGCCACCATGTCGTTGAGAATCGCCAGGGAGCACCGCACAACCCCCTACCGTCGCCCACGACGATAGCCTTCTGTGCAGTCGACCACGACGAGCTCACCTTGCGCCCCGTCGGTCCCCTCTCGCCACTATAAATAGAGGCCACCCCCAGCCGAATTGAGCACACCACCTCACTCCCCTCTCACCCAGAAACACCTCACCCCGTTCCCGGAGCAAGGCGAGCAACACTTCGCCGGAATTTCATCGGAGCCCGCCGCCTCTGGAGAAGAAGGGAGCCTGCGATTGGAGCCGCCCCAGAAGAAGCTGTCGGTACCAGGAGGTTCGCCGTCGTCGACTTCATCATTCGCCCGCCTCGCTGACCCTTGCCTGAGCCCCGGTGAGCCCCCGACGAGCCCCACTTGCCGCGTTAGGTTTCTGTCTCGCCGGCGTTGCCCAACATTGTCGATGACCCTCAGCCGTTAGATTAGAACAAGATCCCACGGCTCACATCGTCCCATACCGCTTCTTACCCACTCGTCTCACTGACGCGTGGGGACAGCAACTTAACCAGCCCGCGTAAGCGCTATGCTTAGCAGGCCGGCCCAGTATCGCTTCCCGCGCAGCCCAGTCATTTGAATTTAACTTTTCCATTTTATTTCAAACACAGTTCTGTACCTAGTTTCAAAAATCAACCCAGCTCAATTCAGTGAACCAAATTGAATGAAACCAATTTTCCTAGAAAGGACTGGAAATGCTGAATCCAAGCCCATTGGATTCAAGTCATTTGGATCTGTAGATCATCCTTGGTAAAGATAACAAGGCAGAAGCTTTTCTGCATTCAAACATTTTTCAAATTTAAACCATAATAGCTTTTCAGTTGATTCTAACTCTCAAAAATCACATTTAACCATACCTTTCAGAATATATAAAAATATATAGGTTTACTTACAGAAATAATGTTCAAGTAATAAAAGGAGGCCACATAGGCATTTCTGGTCACTTTATTTAATTAAAATAAAAGGGTTAAACCTTATTAAATTGTGACACCACTTTAAATCACATTCCCATGGACTAAAATATGTGGTGATGACATGTGTCAACATGATCCCATGTTTGGTTTGAAGAATATTAAATCTTAAGTAGTTTTTCAATGAGTAGAAATTACTTTTCTAAAAATAAAAGGAATTAAACCAAGCTTTAATCTTGTAATATTAGTGATGATGCTAGATCATCTATAGGACCCCTTTGTGTGATGATTGCAAGTAGTTAAGTATTGTTTGGTGATTGTGTACCTCGTATTTATTCATAGACGCTAGTACCGACCAAGGATACGAGGAGGAAGGAGGATACTACGAAGAAGAAGCCGAGGAGAACTTCAACCACTGCTCTGCACAAGGCAAGCTTATATTGACACTGATGCAAGATAACACTACTAGTTGAATGTGCAAGCTAACACTTGCAAGATACTATACATATGCAAGCAAATACTTGCTTGTTACCATGCCAACTATATGCCTTAAGCATATATGATCATAACCCCTTAATAAACCACTCCTAGTTTTACTTACAAGTTTTATACTTTATTTCTTTATCAAAGATATTACTTAGAGTTTACTTAAGTGAATTGTAGATTCTAGAAAGATAATTGAAGGTTGCATAAAGAGCATAAAATTTGCCCTAAGCTAGATAATCTTGATGTCATCCTAAGGCATGAGATTGAACTTAGCTAAACTCCACTAGTTTACCACCCCTCATTAGTACTCACTCCCACTTGTACATGCTAGTGCTAAGCATAAAACCTGATCAACATTAGATGGGAATACTTGGTGGAAAAATGGTTATGAAAACCTTGGAATGATGATCATTCTATTGAGATGTTTTGGACATGTCACTACTAGGAAAATGGTCGTCTGTGGCACACCTAAAAGGACCATCCGTGGCGCACTGGTGTTGCGCCACGGGCCTTGCGCTACGGCTATCTCCTAGCCGTGGCGCACTGCCTGGTGCGCCATAGTTATATGGAGATAGGCGTAGCGCACCAGCTAGTGTGCCACGGATATGTTGGCAGGTGCGCTACGCCTTGTATCTTCTGTGGCGCACGTTGCAGTGCGCCACTAAGCTGCGCAGGTGCGCTTTAGTTGTAGTGCACCACAGAAGTTGTGCCATGTGCGCCACGGGTGTCTTTTTTTTTTAAATTTCAGGGCCAGATGATATACAATACAGATTATATAGGCAGATATACACGCAGATATAAGATATACAGTTATATATATAAATACACAATTCGCAAAACAAGATTGAAACAAATACATATAGATAAGTCTCATACATGAATACATACGTTATACATTGTTTCGATCAAGTTACAAAGTAGTTGGTGATATGCGAATACATGTGTCGATCGAACAAGTTAGAGCTCGATCAGAAGCTCGCCAAGACATCTAAACTAGCTAGACACAAACGCAGGATAAACAACCAAAGAAAATAAGCATGATCACCACCGCGACAAAGGTGTAGGTCTTCATCCGATTCCTCGTCCTAACTCCCGCTAGATAGCGCGTGTATCTAGCTTCCGCCTCCGCCATAGTGTTTTACCCTTTGTAGCTATTGTCGCTGAAACGGTGCACCTGTCTCCGGCAGTCTTTCCAATCATCATAGACTCCGGGAAACCGTCCCTTGTACACGACGTACCACGTCATCTATAAGTTGACAATAATAAATAACCGATGATTGAAAAAAAACATATATAATTAAAGTCGCATATGAAGATACACTTATAGAAAGTACTCCCAAATCAAAAATACCAAACTCAAAAGCATGCCTCATATATAACTAGGTTGTTCGACATAGCAATATGCTACGATGGAACTGTGAGCCAAGTATGATGCACAAGAACTGGACTTGTGCATATCATAAGGCTCACAATCCCGTCGTAGCACATTCACATATATATTGTGCCAAGACATTTCAATCATCGACATTATTCTCGAAAAAGACCAAAGTAACTCGAAAAGAATGCCTCATATATATACATAGGTCGTTGGACATAGGAATATGCTACGATGGAACCGTAAGCCAAGTAGGATGCACAACATCTAGACTTGTGCATAACACAAGGCTTATAGTCCCGTCTTAGCACATTCACATATATATTGTGCCACGACATTTCAATCATCGGCATTATTCTCGAAAAAGACCAAAGTAACTCGAAAAGAATGCCTCATATATAACGAGCTAGGTCGTTGGACACAGGAATATGCTACGACGGAACAGTTAGCCAAGTAGGATGCGCAATTCCTGGACTTGTGCATATAACAAGGCTAACTATCCCGTCGTAGCACATTCACATATATATTGTGCCACACATTTCAATCATCGGCATTATTCTCGAAAAAGACAAAAATAACTCGAAAAGAATTTCTCATATATATACATAGGTCGTTGAACACAAGGCTCACAATCCCATCGTAGCACATTCACATATATAGTGTGCCACGACATTTCAATCATCGGCATTATTCTCGAAAAAAGAGTAAGGAAAAAAAGAAGGACCAAAGTGAGCAAAGGACCAAAGAGTAAGCAAAAAAACCAAGCATTCATTTATATATAATAATAAGCAAAAGAAGTAAGCGGTGATTCATAAGCCTAATAAGATAAGTATAGTAGCATGTACAATTGTCCACACACACACACAAAGGTCATCTATAGTTTGTAACTACAACTAGGCCAACATCAAGCCTTCTGGCTCGGCTTAGGGAACGGGAGGATGCCTTGTATCGTCATGAACTTCCTATAGTCACCCTGCATCTCTAGGCGATCTTCTATGTCACGGTTATTCGTGATATTTCTGAAGGGAATATGCCCGAGAGGCAATAATAAAGTGGTTATTATCGCATTCCTTATTTATGATAAATGTTTATTTTACATGCTATAATTGTATTAATACGGAAACGTTAATACATGTGTGTTTAATAAACAAACAGAAAGTTCCTAGTTATGCCTCTCTCATAACTAGCTCGTTGATTAACAAGATGATCAAGGTTTCCTGATCATGGACATTGGATGTTGTTAATAACGGGATCACAACATTAGTGTAACGGTGTGATGAACATTCATCCGAAGTATAGCATTACGATCAAAGTCATTGAGTTTATATTGCTATAACAACTTACGAAGTGATCCTAATCCTTAGACCATGAGATCATGTCAATCACTAACACCGGAAGAGTTTCTTGATAACATCAAAGGTCACACCGTAACAGGGTGATTATAAAGATTTGTTCAGAACTACTAAAGTGTTATGTTGAGGCCCATGGATCGATAGTGGAATTTGTTCATCCCGATGAAGGATAGATATGCTCTGGGCCCTCTCGGGTATATCACATTGATTAGCTTGAAAGCAAGTGATTTGGTCACTAGAATGTTATATCACGGGAATGAGAAAAGAGTACATGTCAGTAACAAGATCAAAATAGGTATGGAGATACCGATGATCGAATCTCGGACATGTAATATATCGCGAAACAAAAGGATTAAGATAATAGCGTAAAAGGTTCCGATGATCACAAGAAAGTCATCGTTGAATGTGTGGGAGTCAGTATGGGTCTCCAGATCCCGCTTCTGATTATTGATCCGAGAGGGGTCTCGATCATGTCCGCATTATTCACGAACCGTAGGGTGACACACTTAAGAGACACCGACATCCAATTGGAGCAAAAATTTCATGCCGAAAGAATGAACAAGCGCAGGAATTTATTTCACTAGATACCGAAACAGGTTTTCGGGTGAAATTGCATAAAGTGGTTATGCATGTGAAATAGAATTCTAGCAAGGGGTTATTTGTGAATGTTTGTCATTAAAGTAATTGACAAAATTCTGAATAAAATAAAAGAGTTTTATTTAATGAGAGTTTGCATTAAATTTGGTGGAAATTTAATGGGAATTTGAGTGGGTTTTTGAGTGGAGAAAATTGAAGGGCCATTTTGTGAGTGGAGTGTCCACCCACATGAATGAGGGAGAGGTGGGGGCACCCTCCATGGCCGGCGGCCATGCCCCCTTGGGCTGCCTCCCTCCCCTATATAAGGAGCCCCTCCTCTCACTTCTCACTCACAACTCCTCGCGAAGGATCTCTATCCCCCCTTTAGAATTTCCCTATGGTCTTAGATCAGCGAGATAAATGTTCCCGGTGGCTTTTTCTGGAAGGATTTGTTGCTTCCGCTGCTTCGCTGGAGCGAGGGCGCGGAGGTTGTCGGGGTACCCATACGTGTGTGCGATCACGGATGCACCACTGCTTTGAGGTGCTGGGCTTGATCGTGCTGGACCGGCTGGACCAGATGGACTTCATCACGATCTTGATATCGGCAAGCGTTCGTCTACATCATCCACGAGTACAACCTCGTTAACGCTATTCGGTCTTCGAGGGTATGTATTCTATGGATGTATATCCACCCCGTTGCTTGTATCTAGTAGATAGATCTTGGTACTTAGTTGTTCCCATCGTAGGAAATTTTTTGTTTTCTATGCTGCGAACCCTATAGTGGTATCAGAGCCAGGTTCTATGCGTAGAAGCTTTGCACGGGTAGTACACATATGAGTATGTGGGCGATGATGATCATTTTATTGCTTCTTAGTTGTACTTTGGATATTGGTGGCATAGTGGGATGAAGCGGCCCGGACAAACCTTACATGTCCTCGCACATGAGACTTGTTCCACGCTTGACATGCAACTAGTTTGCATAAGTGGCTAGCGGGTGTCTGTCTCTCCTACTATAGTCAATATCTAATTTGCAACGAGTTGTCAACAATTTGGTTATCCTCGTTGTGGTTCATGTTCGTAGGTAAGAATGGTTCTATCTTCGAAAGCCCTAAGCCACGTAAAACTTGCAATGGATAAATTAGAGGCGTCTAGTTTAGATTGTTGCTGGGCTAGTGTTATGATATGGTCATGTTGTAAGTAGAAGTATGAGATGATACTCTTACAACACACATAACATGTAATCTCCATAGACCTTGGACTTACACATATAGGTATGATAGTGATCATACCACGGTGCACATGATAGAGATCATATGCGGGAACCATATCATTCCACTAATAAACATGTGATGTTTGATAGCATCTTATATTGCTTGTTTGGCGTTTTATTAGCATAATAAGATGATCCCTCATTTAGATATCAAGATAAGAATGTGTTCTTCCTTAAGTATGCACCGAAAATGTTTCGTCGCTTCAAGACATCATGTGATGATCGGGTGTACTTGAATCCACGAGCATATCTCGGGTGTAAGACAGTTACACACGCGAATACTAAGGTTCTTACTTGGCGAGCCTAGCATGTACAGACATGGCCTCGGAACACGGACCGAAAGGTTAAGAATGAGTCATATGTTTTGATATGATGACCATTGTATGCTCGCCTTTGAAGCCACACAGACTCACGTGATGATCGGACTTGGTGTAGTAGATTTGGTTCATGTAATCACCAAAAAGACACGAGGGATGTCGTTTTTGAGTGGGAGTTCATTTCTAATTTGGATTAGTAGAACTCAATTTATCATAAATTAAATCAAAGTGAATTTGCATAATTTGTTGTAGTCATTGGCATTCGTTCACTACCTTATGCATAGTTGTAATTGAGATAATAGAACTATAGAATTCTGGATATATACTTTACAAACTGGTATCGTATTGTGTTGAGTGTCAATCTAAAGTTTAAAGTCCTATTGCAAACTTTCAGCAAAATTCTATTTACTCCGTGAAATTTAATAATTGGTATTAAATCGAGAGTAACAATTCCAGTGTTAGTATCTTAAGTATCATGTTTGCCTCCATGATTCTTGATTGTTTTAATATCAAGTTTATCTAGGAGCTGAAAGAATTGTTTCAGAAACTATCATGTGTGGCAGATATAACGATATCTGAAACAATGTTTTGGTTGCAATATGATAGAGTATAATATATGTTCTGATATTGGATGAGAATTTACGAAGGTTGGAGATACTAGACATCCTAATCATCCAAAAGGGTTTTGGAAAGTAACGTTATACTCAAGATTCGCCTTTATAAGCTACAGTAGCTTGATCATGAAAGTCTTCATGATAAGGATGAATAGAAGATGTATGTAAAGTGTTTACTACACTAAAAGATTACTAAAGAATGGATTTTGAAAGAATACCGATCATTTTGATGATGGTGATCTACTTCAAAGTGCAAGTCCAAAGGTATTATTATTTGAATATACATGCTTTGGACTATGTGTCATGTATATGGCACCACTTTTGATGTTGATAGATTCTTTTAAAAAGGAAATTCTGAAAGAGAATCTATAAAATATATTTGGCAGAAAAGAAAAGATTGGAAATATCCAATTTAGGTATATAGATGATATACAGGTTATGGTTGTATTCTTTGCTTGTTAAATAATGTGGTTCTTGGGTATTGGATACCGAATTGGTTGGTATAAAATTTCATACGGAACGACGCAATTCATGAACCACAATGGCCTAAGTAACTAGCAAGAGAATATGTGACGATGTTCATCGAAAACAAACAAACCGTTGTTTGTATTTCTCGTTGACATCAAAGCTTGACTTCAAGATTTGTTTTAATAATTGTTATTTAAATCAGGTATTATGAGAACAAAGGTTGTTCAAATAATTACCATATTCCATATTAGATGGATTATTTACAAATCTAATAGGAGATATCACATCCATAAAACCTAATGCTAAAATGTCGCAAGACAAATGATTGAAAGATCACTTACGAAGTGACATCGCCGTTTAAATTATATTGGAAAGAAAACATGAAGAATCTCCATATTCATGGACTTTTGGAGTCTTTGATTTAATCAAGTGACGCTTGTGAGACTTTCCTCGGGATAATTAAAACTTCGTTCAAAGGCCAAAGAAGAACGAACGACTAAATTATTGGAATTTATACATATCGATGTATGTAGTCCATTAAGTATAGTCGTAAGCGATGGATTTCAACTTCATATGCTTTCTCTGGAAATTTGAGTGAATGTTCACTTAATGAGAAAGAAGTATGAAATATTTGAAAATGTTTCATAGATTTTAAAGATGAAGTGAAAATCATTGTAACAAGAAAATAAATGGTTTATGATTTTATCATAAGGGATTTATTTGAGTTACAAGTGTAACAAGAAAATAAATGAATTATGATTTTATCATAAAGGGATTTATTTGAGTTGCAAGTTTAGCAAAACACCTAGATTTACATCTCCCGAAACACCATAGGAGTATGGAGTGTTTGAGATTTGTAATGAAACCTTGTTTGACATGGTTGGATCAAAGGTGTTATTTATAAAACTGCCATTATGTTTTAAAAGATTAGAGCTTTAGAGACTTCCGCTTTTACACTGAAAAGAGCTCCATCTTGATCTGTTGAAATGACAACATGGAAGTTATGGTTTGGGGTAAAACCCAAGTTGTCATTTCTTAAATTTTGGTATGCTAAACATAAGTAAGATGTTTACAACCGAAGTCAGATGAGCATGTCTTTGTAGGTTATTTCGAATAACAATTGGTTATTCCTCCATAACACCAAGGACAAAAGGATTTGTCGCTTGAAACGTGAAGTTCCTTGAAGAAGAAATTTTTCATAAATGTTAAGTGGGGGGACAATAGAACTTTGATAAGGTTAACGAACCTTAGCTAAATGTGCTGAGTTGTGTAGCACCGGAAATCGTTCCGGAGGCTGCCATAATGCTCATAGATTATGTGCCTCAAAGGTTGTGGTCACGGAGATCTAAGTTCTTATTGAACCAAGTCGGTCGGATAAACAATCAAATGTTGAGATTTGAGAGTAAATCATTATTGTTTGACAATGATGAATTGACCACATACAAAGAAGCGATGATGGGCCCTGACTCCGTCAAATGGCTTGAAGCCATAAAATCCGTGATAGTTCCATATACGAGAAATCAAGTTTTGAAATTGGAAGACCCTCCCGAAAGGTGTAAAAACCTATCGGTCGTATTTGGATCTATAAAGAAACATACATGGATGTTTTACATCTATGAAATAGTCGACATATCGATAAAGTATTTTACGACAATGTTCAAGGAGTTGACTATGACAAGATTTGATCTTTCATAGCGATATTTAGTCTAGACGGATTAAAGTAGCGACCACTACATATAATTTGTTATATGGTAGATGAATAAACAAAGAAAAGTTCTTCTAATAGAATGGTTACCTAGGACGTGTACATGACACGATCCAAAGGGTTTTGTTAATTCAAAGGATGCTAAAAAGGGCATGCAAACTTCAATGGTTGAAGTAGGCATCGCGGAGTTGGAATCTTCACCATGATGAAAAAGGAGTTTTTCATCAGGAGACGATGAAGATGCTTGCATTTGCAAGAAATTAAGTGGGAGCGCTGAGACACATTTCTAATACATTATGTGGATGACATCTTGTTGATTAGAAATGATGTATCTTTTATTGACAATGGTTAAGAATTTCATTTCGATGAAAGACTTAGGCAAAACCCGAATATTTAGCATGAATGTCTATAGTGGATAGACTGTGATGCTAATATGGTTGTGCCAAACGTACATATATGAGATATTG
Organism: Avena sativa; assembly: GCA_916181665.1. NCBI lineage: Eukaryota > Viridiplantae > Streptophyta > Magnoliopsida > Poales > Poaceae > Avena > Avena sativa. Next base: position 309,639,096 of record OV702295.1, on the reverse strand, counting down.
AAGGAGTTCAATATATAAACAACAAGAAACGGTTCTTGCCGCATGGAAAAGAATTGAATCAAGATTCAAGTGTATCGACACTTGATAAGTGAAACAAGATTCAAGTGCTTTGACACTTGATGAGTGAAATCACGAGAATGTTTTGATCAATCATACCATGATATGTACACATCCAGATATGTCCTATGCTCTAAGTGTTATGATCATATACCATAATGAATCATAAAATGATCATTGGACGATAGTAAGGATATTCTTATGATCTTTTGGAAGAACTAAGAATATATTTGTGTAGAGATGACAAAAAATTACAAATAGTTCATTGTAAAGCGTTACATTGATACTAGTTTTGTCACAAGATACAAACTAAGTTTATCTCAATTTAAACTATGAGTAGCACAATGAAATGGAAAGAAAGTTTCCATGATGGATTTGGATGAAATCCATAGTTAAGACATTGTGACGAATACTACAACAAAAGGGCTAAGTATATGACTGCTATAGTAGCAGCAAAGGAGGGAATTTGTGTCAAGTAGTTTGTTATCAAACTAAGGTGTGGTTCACAACGGGCTAACACTAAAGATATATTGTATGACAATAGTATCGACATGTTTTAACCCCAAGGAACTAAAGGTCTCACAGAAAGACCAAATTTATACAATGCCATCTCATTGGAGAGTGAGTGATGCGTGAAGGCACAAAGACATGCAAATACACACGGACCTAAAGCGTCAGATCCGTAGATTATGTTAACCACTTGCAATTGCGTATATGCATCACCGGAAAGCCATAAGTGTTGAGTACGCAAAGTTTTCAAACTAGATTATTGTCTCTAGTGCAAGTGGGAGACTGAAGGGAATATGCCCAAGAGGCAATAATAAAGTGGTTATTATCGTATTCCTTATTTATGATAAATGTTTATTTTACATGCTATAATTGTATTAATAAGGAAACGTTAATACATGTGTGTTTAATAAACAAACAGAAAGTTCCTAGTTATGCCTCTCTCATAAACTAGCTCGTTGATTAACAAGATGATCAAGGTTTCCTGATCATGGACATTGGATGTTGTTAATAACGGGATCACAACATTAGTGTAACGGTGTGATGAACATTCATCCGAAGTATAGCATTACGATCAAAGTCATTGAGTTTATATTGCTATAACAACTTACGAAGTGATCCTAATCCTTAGACCATGAGATCATGTCAATCACTAACACCGAAAGAGTTTCTTGATAACATCAAACGTCACACCGTAACAGGGTGATTATAAAGATAGGTTCAGAACTACTAAAGTGTTATGTTGAGGCCCATGGATCGAGAGTGGAATTTGTTCATCCCGATGACGGATAGATATGCTCTGGGCCCTCTCGGTGATATCACATTGATTAGCTTGCAAGCAAGTGATCTGATCACTAGAATGTTATATCACGGGAACGAGAAAAGAGTACATGTCAGTAACGAGATCAAACTAGGTATGGAGATACCGATGATCGAATCTCGGACATGTAATATATCGCGAAACAAAAGGATTAAGATACTGGCATAAAAGGTTCCGATGATCACAAGAAAGTCATCGTTGAATGTGTGGGAGTCAGTATGGGTCTCCAGATACCGCTTCTGATTATTGATCCGAGAGGGGTCTCGATCATGTCCGCATTATTCACGAACCGTAGGGTGACACACTTAAGAGACACCGACATCCAATTGGAGCAAAAGTTTCATGCTGAAAGAATGAACAAGCGCAGGAATTTATTACACTAGATACCGAAACAGGTTTTCGTGTGAAATTGCATAAAGTGGTTATGCATGTGAAATAGAATTCTAGCAAGGGGTTATTTGTGAATGTTTTTCATTAAAGTAACAGACAAAATTCTGAATAAAATAAAAGAGTTTTATTTAATGAGAGTTTGCATTAAATTTGGTGGAAATTTAGTGGGAATTTGAGTGGGTTTTTGAGTGGAGAAAATTGAAGGGCCATTTTGTGAGTGGAGTGTCCACCCACATGAATGAGGGAGAGGTGGGGGAACCCTCCATGGCCGGTGGCCATGCCCCCTTGGGCTGCCCCCGCCCCTATATAAGGAGCCCCTCCTCTCACTTCTAACTCACACCTCCTCGCGAAGGATCTCTCTCCCCCCTTTAGAATTTCCCCATGGTCTCGGATCAGCAAGATACATGTTCCCGGTGGCTTTTTCTGGAAGGATTTGTTGCTTCCGCTGCTTCGCTGGAGCGAGGGCGCGGAGGTTGTCGGGGTACCCGTACGTGTGTGCAATCACGGATGCACCACTGCTTTGAGGTGCTGGACTTGATCGTGCTGGACTGGCTAGACCAGATGGACTTCATCACGATCTTGAGATCGGCAAGCGTTCGTCTACATCATCCACGAGTACAACCTCGTTAACTCTATTCGGTCTTGGAGGGTATGTATTCTATGGATGTATATCCACCCGTTGCTTGTATCTACTAGATAGATCTTGGTACTTAGTTGTTCCCATCGTAGGAAATTTTTTGTTTTCTATGCTGCGAACCCTACAATTTCCTCCATAGAAGATCCCCCCGAAGTCATGACATCACGAAAGATGATTGCCCCAAACTGCTGCTAGATGCGATACATCTCTTGTCTAATATCCGAATCAGTGATCTTGGCCTTTGCTTCGGCCCACTGTTTGAGATGATCTGGCAGCGTAGAATTCTGCTGGTCAAGTAGGAAAGCCCTCATGTGATGGAGTGCGTAGTAGGCTTCCTTATTACTGTTTTCTGGCTGCTTCACGCAGGGGAACTCCGTTACGTGGTTGAAGACGTGCCTGCCGAACTTGACCTTCGTACGCACGAAGGTGGTGCCTTCCGTCGAGGCAAAGCCAGTGAGAGCATCATCCAGAACTTCCTTGATCTTGTCATAGTTTTTCTTCTTTTTATTCTTTTCATGTGATGGATCATTCTATTGAGATGTTTTGGACATGTGTTTCCGAACACCAGATGATTTATGGTGATGAAAATGTTGAGGCATGAGCCTTAGCCCTTTATAAATCTGATGGTTGTCTGGATGCGATACCATTCCAATTTTACAGTACAACCACAATACCCGAGAAATGGGTAGGGCTTGACTGGAAACTTATAATCCTTAGTTTTAGTTCCCTCACGGCCAAGGTCTGAGATGAGACTACCTTGTGAAGATTGTCCACCTGTGTAGTACCCCAGATGACAGTTGGTCATGGTGGGAGGCCAAACTCACAGGAGAGGTGCTTATACTAGGGCGTGTAATTGAATGGTTAGGATTGATTATCTACATACTGAGTATGGTGAATTCAGGATTTGTTCCTGACAGATGTATCGAATGTTGTGGTGAAAGTGTACAATCTCTGCAGAGGGTCAAACTATACGAATAGCCGCGTCCGCGGTTATGGACAGTTGGAGTGGCCATACTGTTCCCCCCGTCAGATGTTTTCAAAATGACTTGTGAAATGGATTGAGAATTTGACTTGACCACAACAGAGTTGTGATATGAAATACAAGTTCCCACTTAGGTGTTATAAACTTCCACTAGCTCTCTTGCTTCTGAACTTATTAGAGATAAATCTGGCTTCTTGCAAAACAACCCTAGAGCCTAGTGTCCTATTACCAAAAACCCTTTCACTTGTTAGTATTAGTATGCGAGTACTTAAAGAGTACTCATGGCTTTGTCCCTGGCTATTCCCGTGGCCAGACTATGAAGAGGAGTACCTCGAGGATGGACCCCAGGAAGGTTACGACAACTAGGATCATCTCCCATCGTCATCATTGCCTGTGACCCCGAAGATGGAGCTTCGCCTACGCTATCGTTATTATTACGTATTCCGCTGCTTGAGTTGTATTAAGAACTGGATCATGAGATCCTTACTTGTGTAAGACCTTATGTATGGTTTGTAATGGATGATGTACTGTGGTATCCAATTCTGTTATGTCTCGCAAAAATGGTAATCCTAGGATTGCGATGTATGGCATAACAGGCATCTGGGATTAAAAATACGGGTGTTGACAAGTTGGTATCAGAGCCATCCTGACCATAGGAGACCCTAGTTAGACTGGACGTTTGAATCAAAAACTTAGTTTTGAAACCAAAGGCAGCAATTTACGAAAACTTATTCTCATTCTTACCTCTTGGACTCTTTCATAAAAATTCACGCTAGCAAATATTAACAAAAACTTATTCTCATTCTTACCTCTTGGACTCTTTCATAAAAAATCACGCTACTCCAAAATTCTTTGAAAGCTTACACCAAATTTTGCACCCTAGATCACTTTTAGTAAAACTCACAACTACGCTAGTGCCCAAATGTAGTGAGTAGTATTCGGTCCCACTGTATCGTAGTTTCCAGAATGGTTCTTAAAACCATCTATTTTTATTTGTTGTGGTGTGTGTTGTACCGTGTGCTATGAATGAATGAAAAGCAAGTTACTAGAAAATCTGAGTCAAACTTTAAAAACTTTTCAAAGTCCCAGAACCTTAGAAATTTCCCTCTTTTCTCATGATCTATCTCAATCTTTAGATGCCACGCGGAGGAAGTGGTTCATCCCCGGACCCGATGTTGCAGATTCTGCAAATGTTGGTTTATGACCGCGAAGCTGAAAGAGCGGAACGTCAAGCCAACCTAGCCACCCTGCAACAGATATCTCATCTTGCCCACAACAACCAAGGCCACGAAAATCAGGACAACCATGGATCTAAGCTCAAGAATTTCCAGAATACCAACCCACCTGTTTTCACTAAGTCAGAAGAACCCCTCGATGCAGACGATTGGCTGCAAACCATGGAAAATAACCTAGAATTCGCCGGAGTGGAAGCCAATGAGAAAGTTCTGTTCGCCACCCACTACCTAGCAGGAGATGCCAGAGCATGGTGGAGAAGTGTTCGTGCCATGATCGGAGGGCAGATGATGACCTGGGAGGAATTTAAGGTCAAGTTCAGCAGAACCCATGTGCCACCAGGTTTAATCAAGAGGATGAGAGACAAGTTCAGAGAACTGAAGCAAGGAAGGATGACCGTAGTGGAATACCGTGACAAATTCTTGTCATTAGCTAGGTATGCCCCAGATGAGATCGACACCGAAGCCAAGAAGAAATAGAGATTCCTGAATGGTCTACACGATGAGATGCAGACTGTGTTAGTCAATATCCCCTTTGCTGATATTGAAGCCCTTGTCGACTCTGCCATCCATATGGAAGGAAAGATCAACCAAGCCAATGAGAACCGCAAGCGTCGCATGATGCATCAGCCAGGAACCCATCAGAACCCCAAGTATCGCCCTAACCCATCTCCAGGATTTGCCCCGAGAACCAACAGACCCCTGATGAACCGTCCGACCTATCCCAACCGTGGAAACCCTAGGCCCGGAGGAAATAACAACAACCCCGACAACTCTAGCAATTTCAACCATGCCCCACCCAAGTTCAACAACAATGCTACCGCCAACCCCAACACTGCCCCGAGGACTGGAAGCAATTCTTTGCCTGTAGCAGCAAAGGACAAGTCGCAGGTGACTTGTTATGGCTGTGGAAATAAGGGTCACTACTCCAATGAGTGCCCCAACAAGAAGAATGCCACAACCCCCAATACCAATGCCCCAGCTTAGCAGCAGCGTCGTGTTCAGCCCGGAAGAAGATTTGCCCCAGGGAATTCACTCAAACGCAATGGCCGTCTTTTTCTCATCCATGCTGAAGAAGCCCAGGAAGCGCCAGACGTCTTGCTGGGTATGTTTTCTGTTAATTCAATACATGCTCGAGTGTTGTTTGATTCTGGTGCATCACACTCATTTGTCACCGAAGAATTTGCATGCACTAGTAAAATTCAACCAACTAAACTGAAGCATGTTATGATTGTTCAAATTCCCGGTTCAACCACCAAGGCTAGGCAAATTTGCAAAGCCGTCCCTATCCGCATCCATGGAATAGATTTTTATGCTAATCTGATAGTACTCGGAACTAAAGGTTTGGAAGTAGTACTAGGAATGGATTGGATGTCCAAACATAAAGGATTGATTGACTGTGCCAAGAAAGCCATCACCATGACCAGTACAACCGGAATATTAGTCGAGCATATATCTGAAACCTTACCTTGTCAATTCAAGTGCAACAAGAGTATTGCCCAACCTACCATTAACCAAGTCCGGATAGTCTGTGAATACCCCGATGTATTTCCAGATGTTTTGCCCGGTATGCCCCCGGATCGGGATATCGAGTTTATCATCGAACTAATCCCCGGAACCAGACCCATAGCCCAGAGACCATATAGTATGAATCCATCAGAACTATAAGAACTAAAGAAGCAACTGGATGCCATGCTGGAAATTGGATTGATTCAACCAAGTGCGTCACCATGGAGATCACCTGTTTTGTTTGTGGACAAGAAGGATGGAGGTAACCGTTTATGTACGGATTATCGGAAGTTGAATGATGTCACTATAAAGAACAAATACCCCTTGCCCAAGATAGAAGATTTGTTTGATCAGTTGACCGGTGCCAAAGTGTTTTTCTAAGATTGATCTTAGGACTGGCTATCATCAACTCAAGATTCGTGCAGAAGATATTCCCAAGACTGCCTTTACCACCCGATATGGATTATACGAGTATTCCATTATGTCCTTTGGATTAACCAATGCCCCCGCTTATTTCATGAATCTCATGAATAAGATTTTTATGGACTTCCTGGATAAGTTTGTCGTTGTTTTCATCGATGAAATCCTGATTTATTCCAAATCGGAAGAAGAACATGAGCTACACCTAAGGACCATTCTTGGAACCCTTAGAGAGCATCAGTTGTACGCCAAGTTTAGCAAATGTGAATTCTGGTTACAGGAGGTAGGATTCCTCGGTCACATAGTATCAGCCGGAGGAATTGCCGTTGACCCTGCCAAAGTGAAAGATGTAGACTATTGGCAAGCCCTAACCACTCAAACCCAAGTTCGTGCATTTCTCGGATTGGCGGGATATTACCGCAAATTCGTAGAAGGATTCTTGAGTATCGCCAGACCCATGACCCAATTGCTGAAGAAGGACAAGAAGTTTGAATGGACCGACAAATGTGAAGCAAGTTTTCAAGAACTCAAGAGGAGATTGATTTTCAGCCCCAATCTTGATCATGCTGGATATCACGAAGCCCTTCGATGTGTATTGTGATGCATCCAAGATCGGTCTCGGATGTGTGCTAATGCAAGAAGGCAAAGTTATATCTTATCTATCTCGACAACTGAAGCAACATGAGAAAAATTACCCAACCCATGACCTCGAACTCGCAGCCGTAGTTCTATCCCTGAAGACATGGAGGCATTACCTGATGGGAAACCGTTGTGAGATTTATTCGGATCACAAGAGTCTGAAATATATATTCACTCAGAACGAGCTGAATATGACATAGAGAAGATGGATTGAGCTAATCAAGGATTACGATCTGGACATTCGCTATCACCCTGGTAAAGCCAATGTGGTAGCAGATGCCCTTAGCAGATTGCCGTGCCGCTTGAACTCCATGATCTTGAAGGAGCAACCAAGCCTGCACAAAGAGATGGAAATTTTTCGAATGGAATTAGTGAGTGAAGGCTTTTTGGCTAGCATAGAACTCCAGCCCACTTTGATCAGCCAGATAAAAGAGGCGCAAAAAGGAAATGCTAGTATCGACGGAATCAAGCGTCGTATCAGTACAGGGAAAGTACCCGGATTCACCGAAGATGAAGAAGGAGTTCTGTGGTACAAAGGACGCCTTTGTGTACCAGCAGATTCTGAGTTGAAAGAAGTTATTCTGAAGGAAGCTCATGATACTCTTTATTCTATCCATCCCGGAGGAACTAAGATGTATCAAGATTTGAAAGAGTAATTTTGGTGGCATAAGATGAAGAGAGAAATCGGAAGCTATATCGCCAAGTGTGATATATGTCAGCGAGTCAAGACAGGACATCAAAGACCCGCTGGATTGTTGCAACCCTTGCAGATTCCGGAATGGAATGGGATTCAGTTGGAATGGACTTTATCACCGGATTGCCTACTTCTAGTAGGGGAAATGACTCTATCTGGGTCATAGTGGACCGATTGTCCAAAGTCGCCCATTTCTTACCCGTCAAGACCACATATCAGAGTTCGAAGCTAGCGGAGTTGTACATCGCTAGAATAGTTAGTTTGCATGGAGTCCCCAAGAACATCGTATCGGATCGAGGAACTCAATTTACCTCGAGATTCTGGAAGAAAGTTCAAGAAGGTTTAGGAACCTGCCTAGATTTCAGCACCACGTATCACCCTCAGACCGATGGACAAACGGAGCGAGTAAATCAAATACTCGAAGATATGCTGAGAGCCTGTGTGTTAGAATATGGATCCAAGTGGGAAGACTGTCTGCCGTTTGCAGAATTTTCATACAACAACAGTTATCAAGCTAGTTTGCAAATGGCCCCATTTGAATTCATGTACGGAAGGAAGTGTCGCACCCCTTTGAACTGGTCGAAAGTAGGAGAGAGTCAGATTTTCGGACCCGACATCCTACGAGAAGCAGAAGAGAAGGTTCACAAGATTCGTGAGCACCTCAAGATAGCCCAGTCCAGATAGAAGAGTTACGCCGACAAGAGACGTCGAGACCTCGGCTTCAACGTAGGAGATTTTGTATATCTGAAGGTCTCGCCATTGAAGGGAATGCAACGTTTCCAGCTCAAAGGAAAGTTAGCCCCCAGATATATCGGACCTTTCAAAATTCTAAACCATCGAGGAGAAGTGTCATATCAATTGGAACTACCCGAAGAGATGTTAGCTGTGCACAATGTGTTCCATATCTCATTACTTCGCAAGTGTATCGAAGTCCCAAAGAAGACCGAAGTGTTCAAGAATATCGATCACCGGACCATAGAGATCAACGATGACCTGACCTCTCCCAAAGTACCCATCCGTATTTTGGAAGAAGCTTTCAGAACTACCCGAACCCGAAGCATCAAGTTTCTCAAGAATCAGTGGAGCAACCACACATAAGAGGAAGCTACCTCGGAGCGCGAAGATCACATCAGGACGGAGTTTCCCGATCTCTTCAAATCCTAGGTAATCTTTTTCGTCCTTTTTAAAATCTTGGGACGAGATTTTGTTTAAGGGGGGAAGGTTTGTAACATCCCAAAAATACTAAACTTGGATCATCAAACTCTAATCATCAAAAAATTAGGGTTAACAAAAACTTTTCTAAATAAAAATGAGAAAGCATTCATGTGTGTATGCATCCCATTTGGAATTATTTTGAATTGCCTTGATTATGTGTTTCTTTGCTTGTAAAATGATTCTTAGGTGAAATGAACATCATCTAAACAATCGCCACACTTTTCCCAAAGACAAATAAATCAAAACAAGCAAAATGAGTGAATGGTTATTTTGACCAATTTAACTCCCATGCCTAATTTGGCTGTCCCAAACTTTCAGAACTTAACAGAAACTTGTTTGGATCTTTACACCCCTTGATTGTACTCATAACAAAGTATAAAGACCCACCTTGTGATCAACCAGAAACTTTCAAATGCATAGTTTAAATGACAATTCAAAATTGAATCTTTATCATATGGGAAGATCCCACTTTTTAAAAAACCACTCAAACAAGCTCAACTTTCAAAACCCAAGCATCTGCAGACTCACCAGCACCAACCTAGCACACCCACCAAAAATCTTTTAAAAATTCAAAACTTGAATTCTTGCGGCCATTTCATCAAACACCTTGTAGATACAAATCAAACAAAATCCAAACACTATTGTGAGTAGTGATTCTTGCCTAACTTGTTCCCTCTCTGGATGCAACTAGGCTTTAGTAGATCATCTAGCTCAATTGCAAACCTCTAGCATCACTGTAAGCTTGGCAATGTCATCAATGGTGAGCAGGCCGAGTGCACCCTTGTCACCCCATGTTGACAGCAAGCTAGGAGAAGAAACAAGCCTAGCAAACATGTCTGGGAGCAAGCCAACACCCCACCGCCCTCCCTGTCTAGCGCTCGAACCTTGCCAAACCCTGGACCACATGCACGGACCATGGCAAGCTCGCCAGCAACCATGCCGAGAGCGCGCCCCGTGCGCCACGCTCGACCGACGCTCACAGACCGCGCGCCGCCCTTGCCGCATGCATACATGATCACCATCGTCCCAGCAATCCCGCAGACATGCTTGTTCGCCACCGCACGGACCACGCATGCTGTGCGCATTAAAAACATCCGTCGGGCACGCACAGAGCACCGCCGCGTTCCGACCAAACCGCACCGCCCCACGCCTCGCCACCATGCCGTTGAGCATCGCCAGGGAGCACCGCACCGCCCCCTACCGTCGCCCATGCCGATAGCCCTTTGTGCCATCGACCACGACGAGCTCACCTTGCGCCCGGTGGTCCCCTCTCGCCACTATAAATAGAGGCCACCCCCAGCCGAATTGAGCACACCACCTCACTCCCCTCTCACCCAGAACCACCTCACCCCGTTCTCAGAGCAAGGCGAGCAGCACTTCGCCAGAATTTCACCAGAGCCCGCCACCTCTGGAGAAGAAGGGAGCCAGCGATTGGAGCCGCCCAGGAGAAGCTGCCGGTACCAGGAGGTTCGCCATCGTCGACTTCGTCGTTCGCCCGCCTGTCCGACCCTCGCCTGAGCCCCGGTGAGCCCCTGACGACCCCCACCTGCCGCGTTAGGTTTCTGTCTCGCCGGCGTTGCCCAACGTCGACGATGACCCTCAGCCGTTAGATTAGAACAAGATCCCACGACTCACATCGTGCCATACCGCTTCGCACCCCCTCGTCTCACTGACACGTGGGGACAGCGACTTAACCAGCCCGCGTAAGCGCTATGCTTAGGAGGCCGGCCCAGTATCGCTTCCCGCGCAGCCCTGTCATTTGAATTTAACCTTTTCCATTTTATTTGAAACATAGTTCTATACCTAGTTTCAAAAATCAACCCAGCTCGATTCAGTGAACCAAATTGAATGAAACCAAATTTCCTAGAAAGGTCTGGAAATGCTGAATCCAAGCCCGTTGGATTCAAGTCATTTGAATCTGTAGATCATCCTTGGTAAAAATAATAAGGTAGAAGCTTTTCTGCATTCAAACATTTTTCAAATTTAAACCATAATAGATTTTGAGTTGATTCCAACTCTCAAAAATCACATTTAACCATACCTTTCAGAATATATAAAAATATATAGGTTTACTTACAGAAATAATGTTCAAGTAATAAAAGGATGCCACATAGGCATTTCTAGTCACTTTATTGAATTAAAATAAAAGGGTTAAACCTTATTAAATTGTGACACCACTTTAAATCACATTCCCATGGACTAAAATATGTGGTGATGACATGTGGCAACATGATCCCATGTTTGGTTTGAAGAATATTAAACCTTAAGTAGTTTTTCAATGAGTAGAAATTACTTCTCTAAAAATAAAAGGAATTAAACAAGCTTTAATCTTGTAATATTAGTGATGATGCTAGATCATCTATAGGACCCCTTTTGTGTGATGATTGCAAGTAGTTCAGTATTGTTTGGTTATTGTGTACATCGTATTTATTCATAGACGCTAGTACCGACCAAGGATACGAGGAGGAAGGAGGATACTATGAAGAAGAAGCCGAGGAGAACTTCAACCACTGCTCTGCACAACGCAAGCTTATATTGACACTGATGCAAGACTAATACTACTAGTTGAATGTGCAAGCTAACACTTGCAAGATACTATACCTATGCAAGCAAATACTTGCTTGTTACCATGCCAACTATATGCCTTAAGCATATATGATCATAACCCCTTGATAAACCACTCCTAGTTTTACTTACAAGCTTTATACTTTATTTCATTATCAAAGATATTACTTAGAGTTTACTTAAGTGAATTGTAGATTCTAGAAAGATAATTGAAGGTTGTATAAAGAGCATAAAATTTGGCCTAAGCTAGATAATCTTGATGTCATCCTAAGGCATGAGATTGAACTTAGCTAAACTCCACTAGTTTACCACCCCTCATTAGTACTCACTCCCACTTGTAGATGTTAGTGCTAAGCATAAAACCTGATCAACATTAGATGGGAATACTTGGTGGAAAAATGGTTATGAAAACCTTGGAATGATGGATCATTCTATTGAGATGTTTTGGACATGTGTTTCCGAACACTAGATGATTTATAAAACTGATGGTTGTCTGGATGCGATACCATTCCAATTTTACCGTACAACCACAATACCCGAGAATTGGGTAGGGCTTGACTGGAAAGTTATATACCTTAGTATTAGTTCCCTCACGGCCAAGATCTGAGCTGAGGCTACCTTGTGAAGATTGTCCACCTATGCAGTACCCAAGATGACAGTTGGTCATGGTTGGGAGGCCAAACTCACAGGAGAGGTGCTTATACTAGGGCATGTAATTGAAAGGTTAGGATTGATTATCCGCATACTGAGTATGGTGAATTCAGGATTTGTTCCTGACGGATGTATCAAATGTTGTGGTGAAAGTGTACAATCTCTGCAGAGTGTCAAACTATTCGAATAGCCGTGTCCGCGGTTATGGAAAGTTTGAGTGGCCATACTGTTCCCCCCATCAGATGTTTTCAAAATGACTTGTGAATGGATTGAGAATTTGACTTGACCACAACAGAGTTGTGATATGAAATACAAGTTCCCACATAGGTGTTATAAACTTCCACTAGCTCTCTTGCTTCTGAACTTAGTAGAGATAAATCTGGCTTCTTGCAAAACAACCCTAGAGCCTAGTGTCCTATTACCAAAACCCCGTTTCACTTGTTAGTATTATTTTGCGAGTACTTAAAGAGTACTCATGGCTTTATCCCTGGCTATTCCCGTGGCCAGACTATGAAGATGAGTACCTGGAGGATGGACCCCAAGAAGGTTACGACAACTAGGATCATCTCCCATCGTCAGCATTGCCTGTGACCCCGAAGATGGAGCTTCGCCTACGCTACCGTTATTATTACGTATTCCGCTGCTTGAGTTGTATTAAGAACTGGATCATGAGATCCTTACTTGTGTAAGACCTTATGTATGGTTTGTAATGGATGATGTACTGTCGTATCCAATTCTGTTATGTCTCGCAAAAATGGTACTCCTGGGATTGCGATGTATGACATAACAGGCATCTAGGATTAAAAATCCGGGTGTTGACATCTACCCTTAGGAACCAGTTAATAGAGCATAGTTGCCATTCTTAGTTCTATGTGCATTGTCCCAAAACTTATTAATTAACGCATATTGTTGATATTACTTGTTCTTGTGCTATTTGTATCTAGTCACTCTTATGAACTTTGAAGGTGTCATATGCATCTATTTGCTACTCCATGACAGACAAGCTGAATGCCACTATGCTATGTTTTCTATATGTGAAACAAACAAACATTTTTCAATGCATGTTATTCATGATCTTTGTTTGTAACCTTTCATGTTGCATGCATAGTTACTTTGTCTTACTGTTATAACTCCATCTTTCATTCTCATGTTTAGAGTTCTTTGATCCCAGCTTGCAATGCTTGCAAATGGTTTGATCTTGATTTTGATGGTGCATGTCACCTGAAAAATTATCCTTTTTATCACTTACCTACTCGAGGACGAGCATGAGTTAAGCTTGGAGATGCTTGATACATTGGAAAAGTATCTATAATTTTTGATGTTACATGCTTGTTTAGTATGTACTTTTCTTTGCTTTGTCTACACTTTGAGGTTTTTTATATGTTTTCTGGTACAAACCTATTAACAAGATGCCATAGTGCCAGTTGCCTATTTTCTTCTGTTTTTGGTTCTAGAAAAGCAAAAAATCAATATTTTCGGAATTGGACGGGACAAAAGCCAAGTCAATATTTTACCGTGGGAAACATGGAGCCAAAATACGAGACAGAGGGGAGCCACCAGGGGTCCACACCCCCTAGTCGTGTGGCTAATCCTAGCCCGCAACTAGGGGGTGTGGCCGCCCTGGATGCCCCCTTCATCGCCTCTTCGCCTATAAAGACCCCTCGATACAGAAACCTTAAGGACCCGATCAATATTCCACGAAACCTTCTATAGCCACCGCCACCATCGTCCCTAGATTGGGGAGATCTGAAGCTCTTACCGGCACCCTGCTGGAGGGGAGATCATCCCGGAGGCCTTCTTCTTCATCATGCCAGCCTCCGATATGAAGTGTGAGTAGTTCCACCTTGGACTATGGGTCCATGTAGTAGCTAGATGGTTGTATCTCCTCCTTTGTACTACCATGTTTAGATCTTGTGAGCTCCATTCATGATCAAGATCATCTATTTGTAATCATGCATGTTGTGTTTGTGGGGATCCGATGGATATTGAGATTCCTATGTCAGATTGATAAATGGTTTTGTCTTATTGATTATATCATGTATGTGTTGTTTGTGATCTTGCATGATCTCCGTTTCTAGTAGCTATCTTGTCCAAGTAGATGCTAGTGACTCCAAGAGGGGGTATTTATGCTCGATAGTGGGTTCATGCCTCTATTTAATCTAAGGGAAGTGACAGAAATCTATAAGGTTGTAGATGTGTTGTTTCAACTAGGGAGAAAACAACGGTCTCTTGTTCATGGAACAAGTGGATTGTTTACCTTACACACTTTGCTTAAAGCAGTTAACCATTTCTTGCAACTTAATACTGGAGGGGGTTCGGATGATAACCTGAAGGTGGATTACTAGTCATAGATGCAGTTGGATGGCAGTCTATGTATCTTCCTGTATTTCCCAATCGAATGTCATAGGATCATGAATGTCTAGTATTGCATAGTTATGCCTTGCTCAGTCCTGTCAATTACCCTGCTATAATTTTTTTACCCATCATGCCATGTTTGTTTATCTCAAGGAGAACACCTCTAGTGAACTATGGACCCCAGTCCAATCTTTACCATTGATACATCTTCCACTATTACTATTTACTTTCTGCAAACCCCTATTACCTTCCACACCATACAGTTAATCATTTCTTTTCAGCAAACCGGTGAGATTGACAACCTCACTGTTCATTAGGGCAGAGTCTTGAGTTTTTGTTGTGTTGGTTTCCAAGTTGCTAGAAACACTTTTGATTCGTTTCCTTCCTCCTACTTGTTCGATAACCTTTGTTTCTTACTGAGGGAAAACTTGCTTCTGTGCTCATCATCCCTTCTACTTGGGGTCTCCCAACGAAGTGTTCACGCACTCATCATGAGCCAAGATTTGAGATAGAGTTTATCTTAATTTAGTCAGGTTACCTTGAGGTGTCAATGATGTGACAAACAATCTAAGAAAATGATTCCTAAACTTCCTGTTTAGGGAGATGATTTGAATATCCTTGTATAATTTCTTATACTTGTTTCCTCATATTTGAGAAATGGCTAAAGAATGAAACTGCTACATAGGTGCTACCATTCTTTGGAATGTGCCCTGTAGTAGTTCATCAATGAATCTGCTATCATCTAGTTCTAAACTAGTGAATAGTAGTTTAGGTCAATGATGATTGATCCGAGACCTGTATGAGTTGGAATTTGCAGAGTAGATTCTTTTTATCTACTTGACTACTTGATATCAAGTTGAATGATTCCTAGTAATCAAGGCTAGGGAAATGATTTGAAGTGCAGCATGTGATGCAAACCAGTTGGAACTTGGAACACAAGTTAGTTTGAGTAAATACGGTGATCTTATAAATAATTCCTAGACTATTTGTCTAATAAAGTGATTTAGGTGATAATTGTACTTGCTTGTAGATGAGCTTAGAATCGGTATTTTGATGAGGAGATGTTTTAGTTAATTATAGGGGATTTATTAATTTTTAGATTGCTATTGTGGAACCTTACTAAAGGGTGCACGGCAGCATGTCTATAATGAATATAATTTGCTGCTACTTTGAAAACATAGCTGGTCAAAGGTCATTTGTTCTTGATGATTTATGCGTGCAACCAGTTCCAGCCTATGATGCAAAGGTTGAGGATTTGATGATGTTTGGATAAAACAATTACTTCTTGATTAAGGATTATCCAGTGATGATCTGGTACTCCACTTGAGTACAGATCTAAGGATTTTTGATTACCCCATCCATTTTCTAGGATGCAATACTAAGATCAGATGTAAAGGTATGGTCTTAGATGGATGACCTATTGTGGTGAAGATGTGGTTTCCCTTGGGGAACTTGTTCTATTGAATCTGCTACTGCTTTTCTTCTCCTGGTGCTCCTGGATCTTGATCTCCCCTTATTCTAGCTCTTGGATGGATCCAAGGAGCAACCAGAGTTAGAGCTGTGGTGGGATGATGGATCTCATCCATGGGGTTTATTTGGAGTGCTTGGAAGGAGAATGGTTCTTGACTAAGTGTGGTGGAAGTGAAGGTGTGGTGAATGGTGGGATAGCTATGGCTGGTGCACTCTTATTTTCTCCTTGAGGCTTCCTTGTGCTGACAGCACACACACATGCAGTTATGTATATGCTGCATTCCTTCTAGCCTGCACTGTTGTAGATCAGCTCAAGTGATTTCAGTGATTTTACTTGTTCCATTCTACCTCCTCTGGTGAAACTTGTGTATGACCAGCTAGTCATTGCTATTGATGGCCTGCACTTCCTGTAACCTGTACCTTTTTACATAGACTACAATTACTTGATCTTGTCCCTGGTATTCTTTAATTCTTTGATATTGTTGTGATGATGTGGAGAATAGTTCCTGGAATTCCCCTACTACTACTTTTGTACTGTTATATTACCTATTGTGGTAGTGACAACACATTCCATGCATCTGTTGTGTGAGCTACTTGCCTGCTTCATCCATCATGTGGATCATATCAAGTACACTAAATCTTTTGCTGGTATTACTGCTTTTCCTTCTACTTGTTAGTAGATTGGTGAAACTTGCCCCATGCCTGTGATGCATAGACTGAGGCCCCATTTGGAAATAATAATAGATTACACACTTTGGCTCCTTTTCTCCATTTGTTACTCGATGATGAGTTTTGCAATGCACTTCATTGCATAATCTGAGAGTACAACTAACACTAACATAACTTTTCTTTATTTTGGGTTTTGTTTCCTTTCTTTTTTGTTTTGCAGGTGAAGAAGAATAAGCAGAAAAGGAATAACAAGAAATAGTATAGTAAATACTTTAGGTTTTCTTCTTTTCATCACCTATAGTGATTTCTTTTCTATTTGAATATTCTAAAAACATTGTATGGCTCTATCTTATTCAATAAAGTACTTGTTTTCCTTTTCTTTTATAATTCATTTGTAAAGACAATGTAATACTATATAATATTAATAAAGTTTAGTTTTTCTTTCGATTTGTAATCTAAATCCTTGTAATATTTAGATCTTGTTTATAAATATGAAATTAATTCTTATTTTAAATATTTTTCCTTTTGTATTTATATTTCAATTATCTTTTATATTTGGATAATTGTAAATACTATATCTTATTCATAAATAAGGTTTTTCCTTTTATTTATTATTACGATTTACTTTCCAGTTATTATTTATTTCCAATTCTTTTAGAATTCAAATTTATCAATTGGATACTCAACTTTGATTTTTCTCTTACCCAAACACAAAAATACAGTAGAGGTCATGTCGAAATCTATCGCACCTTCCCTAATGTTTCCATTAGAACAATAAAGATCTTGATCACTCTATAGCTCCTTTAGTTTTGCGCGAAAATTCCCCGAATTTTCTGATGCAGGAATGCAATGCACACACATGTGTCCTCTCTAATTCTAGGTTCTAATCCTGGGATGTTACAGACTCTCCCCCTTAAAATAAACTTTGTCCACGAAGTTCATACTCTCTTGCGGTTTGGAATGAGGAATTTACTTGTATTGGTTACGACATTTCTCACTCCTTGATAACATCGATTGGGAACAATTGTAATATCCCATATCTGGATCTTTTTCTTGAATTTTCATCATACTTGGAAACCTCCAACTTGTTGTTTCCAACAATCCAAAGTTCCTTTTTACTCTCATCTTTTAGAGATAAATCCCTATTATACTATGTAAGGTCTAGGAATTCTCACTAAATTAGGGTTTTAAATTTTTATTAGACAATAATTGTGGCCAAAAAAGATTAAATCATTGGTTTGTCATGGTATGGTTTATACTGGTACTCTTTATGAATATTGGTTTTGAACACATTTAGTCCATACGATCGGAAATTCTTGTTCCTCAACACTTGTCCAATTTGATGTGCTCTATTCCCTCTTAAGGACTACTTAAGATTTGTTTCCCCTAAACTAGTCGATTAGGATTAATCTATTTTATCACCTTCAAGCTTTTACCTAATCAAGCTTTAGATAATCCTTTGTTATTACTTTAAGTATTTCTTTAATTTACATCTTGTAATTAGCTTAAGATTTAAGTACTACTATCTTGAAGTATATTTTATCTAGACATACTTCTGAAAGTACTTTTATAATGATATCTTCTTATAACCTTATGAAAATAAGGCTTAATGTTGTTGTTGTGTAGTACATATTTTCTGATCTTTACTTGGAAAACAGATAACAATACTTCCATTTTATTGTTTACTCTCCCCGTTGGGAATTTATAATGGTCTCCAGACTTCCTATATAGTAACCATTTATTTTATAACTAGGATGTTGGTTTCCGTTTAGCTTATATTTAACCTAGTTAAGGTTTCACGAAAGATCTTACGGTATACCCTCACAACTGTAAATATTCGAAATGAGTCTTTCAACGTTATTTGTCTTACTTACTATTTGGACATTCTTTCTTAGGTATGTCTATCTTCCCGAAGCGTCCTGAAAGACGATCGCTTAACTATCATACTCCTTTATGTCTTTCTTAACTTAGGCCAAGTTTTATGCTCTTTATGGAATACTAAGATGATCTGGTTAGCTAAGTTAACCAATTACCAGCTGCAGACCATCCTAGGTATATGTATTACCCTATGGTTTCGATGTAGTACCTGTATTCCCTATGAATTGTCGGGGCTTGAATACCACTTTCTATTCCAGTACTTCTTCTTTGTACTTATTCATGATACTTCCATGAACTTGGTACAACTACTTTATTAATTCCTTAGCAACATTCCTAACTTTGTGTGGATTTACTATTATTACTTCTCATTGCTCTATACATTTTATACACTAATTTTCCTTCTTGTCATCAGCTAGTCATGATCTAAACTTGATCCATCCTACAAATTGTGTGGAGATACTCTTTATAATTGGCTTCATTCCTCATGTAAGTCTTCATCTTGGTTTTGGAACTCGTCAATCCCTTACACGAATTCCACTTTTTCCATATAGGTCTATAACATCTAGTAATAACTTGGTGATGCAACATGCATTTTCATACTAAGTCAAACTTCATGTATAGATCTAGTCAATCAAGAAGTTTCAAAAAGATCCAAAAAAATAAATAACAACTTGAACATATACCATGTATTATACATAGGTCTTATATAAGTTATAGATGAACTAAAATTTCCAACTGTTCACACATATTCCATACATAATTATCTTACAAGAACTTTTGTTCATGTGAGTATTTCCTCACTTATTTCAGTAAACCATTCGAAAACTACAATACACAATACCCAATATGTACATTATTCAAGGACTCTTCCCTTCGGATTTCATCCCATTTTTACTTTCATCCTCTTCTAATGCTTCTTGGAGTTCCATCCATGATGACATGAAGTCCTCCGACTGCCTTCGGGAGCGTAAGAGCATCCAGGAGGTGCGTATTCTTGATTAGAAGCACCTAGATTGAGGTTAGTCATTGAAAATGACTAGAGTTGGCGTGATTTTTTTCAGGATATTCCTGTGTTTCTTTCAATGCTTCCTCAAAGTAATATGGTTCCTTCTCCTTTTCCTTGATCCATTCATACATATTGGTATAATAACTACCAGGACATTCTTCTAAGTAGATAGGATTGGTATTACCCCCATATGGTCCATAAGGCTCTCTAAGGTTATAGTTGGTTTCTTCTCCGATACCTGCATCACAAGGTATAGGATTTCCTATAGTTCCATCCATAGATTCTACTCCCCATTCATAATAGTCATTCTCGGGATTATGTGGAATGAGTTGTCCCCAAGTTTTCTGTTCTGAGGTATACTTCGTCCATGGATCTTCAGTTTATTGGGGTTTATTCTAATAGTAGGCATAGGTTTCCTATTGTGGATCATCGAATTCGGTTTCTTCATACACTTCACCAGAAAAGATATTTTTGGGATACTTATGAAGGGATACGGGTAGGCTACACTAGCGCAAATCAAAACTTTCTACCGTGTATACCAGGATTACTGTTGTCATAAATCACGGGATTACCACTAGATGCGCAGTTGCGGAATTGATGAAGCGCGTCGAGGTAGTGCAGACGTTCCACGTCTCCTCCTTGTCCTCGTCCCACGAGAAGCTCCCCTTGCCCGGCTCGTCCAAGCGCTACAGATGCAGCGCCTCCGAGGTATCCACACGTACAGGGTGGAAGCGTCAGACACCGGACTACTAGGTCCGCGCGTGCAACACAGGCGTGAGGTGTGGCGGCTGGGTGGAATGGTCTAAGGTCTAACCCTGGTCATCTCGCCCCACTCTCTCTTATATAGGCGTCCCTAGTGGGCTTGTACATTAGTAGCCCATTAGTAGCCTAAGCCTGGTCTATTTCGGATCCAATCCTCATTAGGCTTCCAGCCCCTTAATTGTGTGACCCTATAGGTTCATATGCGTATAGACATGACATGAATGCACTTATTCTGTCAATAGTTGGTAGCCGCCTCTAGCAAGACGTGCCAACTCCTAAACGCATACAAAGATCATATCGGATGAACCATCACATGGTTTAGTACATGTCTTTCCCTTTTCCTCACGATATTTGGTCTAGCTCCAAGTTGACCTCCCTTTCTCGATACTGTGATTCGGAATCCCTTTACTAGGTTAACTCTTAACCTTATGTAGCACGGCCATGCATTTCTGGATCCGATCACTCGAGGGGCCCAGAGATATCTCTCTCAAGTAGAGAGGGGCAAATCCCATCTTGATTGACCATGCCTTGTAGCATGTTTCAGGACAAACCCGAAAGCTACCTTTATAACTACCCCGTTACAGTGCAGCATTTGATAGCCCCAAAGTAGGTCGATCCACATCTCAAGTACATGCGACAATCTCAGGTCTAAGGACAAAACATACACGATGTGTAGAGAGAGAGATGCAACTAATTGCCAGTCTCAGGTTGGGTTAGTCCAACCCCATGTTCATAACATGTGTCCACATCACTGGTTTGACATCTCCATATCTATGACTTGCGAAACATAGTCATCAACCAATCGATGTGCTAGTCTAATATCCACGTGTGTCCTCACATGAACTCCGACTAGGGACAACTATTAAATAACCATACAAGTAAAGAGTTTCACAAACAATTCACATAATTGCCAATCAATACAAGTTGCCTGATATGGATATTCAAGGAACATTACAATAACTCATGGATACATATGAAATATAATCATATCTATGATTGCCTCTAGGGAATATTTCCTTCAGCTTAGCTTCTTTATCTAACTTCTACGTGTCATTGCTTTTACACGATCAGTAAAATCCTCAATGACAGTATCCAGCTCCTGAACTAATACTTTATGAGTGTTATGGAAGGTGTTTAGTAAAGACCTATAACGATCCATATACTCTATGGCTAGAGTGGGTTTAGTTCGTACCAGAGTAGAGTGATTTAGCTCATGCTCTGTACTTTAGGTTTCATGGGGTATAATGGTTTGAGTAGTACCTACCAGAGCTTGGGATTTCTATTCTCGGATCATGGTTATGGCTACTATTACTGCAATCTGATATGCTGATGCCATGCACCTTGACTCTCCTGATGGCATTTCTCCATTAAGTCCTAACTTCTTGGGTAACATGATCACGACACGGTATTTGGCTAATACCTGTCCGTCATAGTAACTATAAATCTTGACCAGAAGTCTTGATTCACAATCCAAACTCCACAGAAGTTGTCGGAGAGTATTTGTCCAATCCCCTCCATAGTCATTTAACGTCCTGTTCAACACTTGAACATTCCGGGGTGGATATCGAGGTGCCATTTGATATTGTAGATAAGAAAAAAATCATCAGTCATATAGAGTTTAAAACTCACGATAATTATTTGAATTGCAACTTAATAAAGAATTATCGCACAAGCAACATGACAAGATTATTCTCAATTGAATATCCATCGTATCTCTAGATAACTCTTTATTATTACGGATATTTTTCCTACAGGTTCTACCCATTTACTAGGTTTACAACCTAAGGTCAAAGCATATGCTTTGATACCACCTGCGGTGACCCAGCATACCACTAAATGATGTAGTATACTATAGTCGTTGACATAACACCAATGAAACACCGTTCACTAGTATTACATCCCTCAGAGTGGTACAACAGAAACACAGCAGGTCCAAGACATGACTATAGGTTACAACTCGACTCTTTACACAAGATCCAGAGAATACTCTATGTTAAGAACAAGAAATAAAATTCTTAGAAATAAGAACCAGAGATAATCAACTCATAACTATTATGCCAATAATATTAGCATCTTACTATGAAGCTTGTATTGGTGCTATTGTAATACTCTACAAATTACAGAAGTAGGTTCTATGTCTAGAAATTATATTCCTATCTAATTAGCAACTTCATCTTCACTTTGGTTGATGCATAAGTTGACTGCATTGACTCTGTTGAATAGCTTGAACTATTGATGACGATTCCCTTGAGCATAAGTTGATGTAAACATCGTCTGTATTGGCTTCAGAATCTAGCAAGGGTTAAGAAGATACGTTGAGTATGAGCGTACTCAACAACTGCACTAAAAAGGATTGTTTGATGCACTAGCTACAACCACAGACCATAGGTCGTAGGCTATGCAGGCTTTTATTCTGAAAAGCTATGTCCGTTAGCCTTCACAGGTTGATCAGAACTTTCATGGAGTTCATTTCCTGCCGCGTTCGTAGATCCTTCCCAGAACAGGGAGTAACAAGTTACAGTTCTTACACTCTGTAGAGGTGCGTTACTTTTCCCATGAGAGATCAACTCCTTGTTGCACAACCGGGCAGCTTACCCGTCCACAATTCCATGATGTGGGGCCCAGTATGTGATCCAAGCCAATCATTGATCTTTCTGCAACCCCGCATGCCTGCATGATCCTTCGGGGCCGGCTCACCTTCGTTAAGGCCTCTTTCGGGCAGGCTATAACTCTGATCAGTTCCCAAAGACTCTATGAGCTGGTGATGCCCCTGGCAAGTACATATAGGTCCGGCTATACCTCTGGCAGCCACTCATAGATAATCTAGACACCAAAAGCGTGGGGCTTAAGGGTGCCCACCCATATGTTGGATCGCACAAGGAATCACAATGTCACGTTAAGGTCGTCTTTCCTACATATGAAAGGAAAAGAATACATCTGACTTCTCTATCCCATTCCAAATATCATGGTTAACGCGTAATATATGGCGCAAGAATCACTAGCAACATTGGTTGTTAAGTCCTGGATAATATATTCCTTTACCACTAGAACTTTCATAGTGGTTATTACCACATGGTAGATGCAACATCCCAGCATTTAGGACTAAACAAGGGGTAGATTTAAGATTTTGTGCATCTGCATGCATGCATCTGAAAAACCGGATAAAATTTTCGCCAAATTAAAAGACTTAGAGTGATCAGAACTCTCACTCCGATGAATTAGGTTTAGTGTCATTAAAAGGGGAGTGGGATGAATTTTGACATGACCTCTATTGTTTTGTTGAGTTATGAGGGGAGAAATTTGATTTATATATAATTATTCACAATAATACAAATACAAGTATATTAAGTAAAAGTATAAAGATTATTAAAATCCAAGATTACAATGTTCTTTTACAATAAAAGGATAAAGAAATATTGCAATGAAGAAAATAAGAGAATAAAGGAAATGGAAAAGGAAGTACAATAATTAAATAAATAGGATAATTCTTTATTAAAAGAATATATATTACATTATTATTATTTTTACAATAAAGGAGTAATAAGAATGGTTACAGTAATAAGATAAACTAATATATTACAATGACTTTACATAAATTCTTGACAGAAAAGGTAATTACAAAAAAATTGGATTAAAAGAAAATTCTAAAACTAATCTTCATCTTCACATCTTTTCAATTTCTGATCTTGTTCCTA
Organism: Avena sativa; assembly: GCA_916181665.1. Classification (NCBI taxonomy): domain Eukaryota; kingdom Viridiplantae; phylum Streptophyta; class Magnoliopsida; order Poales; family Poaceae; genus Avena; species Avena sativa. Next base: position 309,614,943 of record OV702295.1, on the reverse strand, counting down.
TAAAAGCATAAAGTAAACCAAATTGAATATAAAAAACAAACAGAGTTAGTGTTGATTATTTTTGCTCTCAGTATGGCAATGAAATGCATTGCTATTCACATCATTGAGCATATTTAAATTGGGGCAAGTTTCACCAAAAGAATATCTGCTCTTAGCAGTAACTTTGCCTCAGAACCACATCATAGGCAATTTAGGGGCAAGTTTCACCAAGGGCATGTAAAAGGCAAAGAGGTAAAATCCAAGGAAATATCAAGCCTTTACTTGATCTGATCCATCTGAGTGAGGAAAGCTCACACACAGCTCACACACACATGCATGTTGATGTGTTGTCAACACAGGAGGATGCTGTGAGAGAGAAATAAGTACACAGCCGCAGGACATCCACCAGACCAAGTCCCACACTTTAGTCTTAATCTCCAGTTATACAGCCATAAAGAGCACTGCTTGTTCTTGTAGTTCACATCTAAGACACCACTAGATCACCACAGTAGGATTTGGGTAACCAACCCCACAAGAGGAAGGAGTTGTCCCTAAGCACAAGAAAGGAGGAGGAAGATCAGGACCAATTCAGAAACATCCCAGTAGCTAGATCAAGGTGGATAAGTCCATAAGGACAAGAAAGTGGCAAGATAAAGCAGACCAATTGGATAGATAGGTGTAGTGGACCAAGATTCCTCACCAAATCATCTATCTACACTGCAAGCAACAGGTTAATTACTAGAACCATACCAATACTTGTTCTTGACAAATTAAAACAAGTATCAGATGGGATCCAGAGAGAAAGCTCTCAGTATAGTGTAGAAGTGTTACACTAGTTCATCCTAGAGCTGTTAAAAGCCAACAAATTATCTGTTCTTATCTTAGAAAGATTTGGCCTCAGCCTGTGCATCATTGGCTTGGATAAAATCTTAAGGAAACCAATCATGCTATCTAGTCACTGTTGTGCACACTCCAGGAATGGAGGCACCACAGCAGCAAAGGCAGCAGATACCAACCATAGAATTGAATTAGGCACTTGATCCATATATTATAGGCCAAGAAAGCTCTTAAAGAAAAATAGCAGCTATTGTGGCTTGGGATTTGGCCACTGTTCACATTCCAGGGAGGCACCACAGTAGCCAAATCCTATGTGGTAAAATACCACCATCTTCATCCAGTTGTAAGACCACCCAGTCCACTAGCTAGAAGCAACCAAACCATATCTCCAATCATCGTCCTAGTTCATGAACTAGAAATCATTTATTCTATTGTAGAAAAGCTAAAATAATCATTCTATAGTCAAAACATCATACTAATATGATGAAGGGAGCATATTAAGCTATTGTATCATTTAACCACCAGGCCAAAAGCACATATACAAGCCAAAGAAAATGACCATCCTTTTTATAATCCAGCTGCTAGACTACAGGGCACATTCCCAGAGGGTAACACCTCTATATCAAAAAGCTCATCTGTAGCTATTTAATTCAGATAATCATTTTCCTAGACAAAAGAATTCTAGGAATCATTCTTAAAATTCTGATCTCTCTGTCAACCTGGATAGGTAATAAGATCCATCCTAATCATCATTTTAACCTGAAACATATCCCATTTTTACTACCATATCCAACAGATATAATGTTACAGAAAAACTACTTCCTGAAGCAAAGCTTCAGCAAGTTAAGAATCAGAACATTAAGATTACAGTATACATTTAGAATCCACCATTCACAAATCAACCACTGGTTCACATGCAATTATGTCTGAAAGTCAAATCATTTCTTTAGTGTTGGCCACTAGGAATCATTTCAAATAGAAGAACAAGTCATTTTCCTAGGAATAATACTAGGAATTATCTTTGGATACAAATCCATAGTCACCCATGACATTCATTCTATTTAGGGGATAGTCATTTAAGCCAACATACAGATACAATATGTTCCAGGAACTACTCCCTAAAGCAAAGTTTTAGCACTTTAAACTCAAATATCAATCCATTCAAATACACAAGGAACTCACTGAATGGAAATTAGACACATGGTGTAATCCAAACATTTCTTTTGTAATCAATTTAGAAAAAAGGGCCATCTGTTGCCTAAGTATAATATGAACTCTAATTAAATTAACTAACAGACAGGAGAGCAACAGGCCAGGATCATTAGGGGGGCAACAGGTACCACAAACAGATTAACTCCTAGAAGAAGAACCATAGGTTCAGAAATAAAACCTAGACAGGGGGTAATCATAGAAAGCACACTTAATGTTGCAAGATAGATAGAGCATGAAGAGGCGCATAGCAGAGGTATAACCACTTACCGAAGGTCCTTGCTTAAGCTCGAGAAGAGGAAGCAGACCGGTGGGGAAGGGCGCAGTAAACGGTGGCACAAGAAAAACTGAGGCACTTAAACCATGCCGAAGCCGCCTGAGCAACCATCCATCAACGAAGCCTCCAGGCGGCCCCACATCAACTCCAAAACACCACCGTATCGCCATGGAAACACCTCAGGGTGGTAGGCACAGAAACCCTAGGCACCAGATCGGGTTACGCGTGATCGAGGAATGCCATGCCCTTCAAATCGAATAGGACTAGTCGATGCACAGGATCATAATTAATCGGCTAGCACGACGGCAGCGGCCAAGAAGGCTGGAGCGCATCGGAGCTGAGCAGCGACGGCGGCAGCGCCGCAGCATCACGAGGAAGAAGGGTCAAGGCGAGAGAGAGAGAGGAGAGCGTATGGGTAGGGTTGACCGACTCGGTCGGTTGGGCCCTATGATTTAGCCCAACCAGATGGACTAGACTAGGGTTTGGGCTAGATGGGCCCAAGAACTAGGCCCAATTTGTATAATAACAAAAATGGAAATTATTGAAATACCTCTACACATTTTAAGCTCTAGAAAAATGTAAAAAAATCCTAAAAATATATTTAATACATCCTAGTGTGTATTAAAATAATCTCCACCTAAGAAAAATATAATCATATTTATTTAAAATTTAATAAAATACAAATAAATATTAACACCCTTAAATATCTGCATGAAATTTAATAAATTTAGGAAAATTCCTAAAAATAAATAAAAATCACTTTCATAAATAAAAATAAATCTCTTATCTCACAAAAATACTAACTTAAAATTTTACTAATAAAATTTAAAACAAATATTCAAAGACATTAAAAATATATATATAAATAATAATAACAAAGATAATGTTTAAAAATAAATAAAATTCATCTTTAAGAATTTAAGCATGTATATTTATTAGAAAGGTACTAACTATATTATTATAATTTTTTTAAAAATTCTTATATCATATAACTTGAAGTATCTAAGTTATTAAAATAAGATAATTGTTTTGTTAATTGTTTAATATTATTTCCTAAGTAAGAAATGATCTTATTCAAAACATAATCTTTTGACTCTAAGTAGTCTAAACCATGATTATAATTTAATATAAAATCTAGGTGTAAGCATTTAACTTTATAATATTCTTTTAAAATCCTTAACTAACTATAAGTCAAGGATATACAAAGTTATTCTTTACAAATCATTAACAATTCATAAATAATCATATTTATCAAACTTGAAGTTCACTAAATAAATTATAATAAAATTTATCTATTTTTATTCGTAAAGAAAAATCTCAAAGTATGGTCTATAAATATTACACATGCTAAATTTACATCTTTAAAACAAAGTACCATAACCATACTAATTAATAAATGCTACAAGTGCTATATCTCAAGTCCAATTACATTTTTATAGTTTACTTTGGTCTAAGATATCTTAAGCTAGATATATAATAACTCAAAAGCATTTAAACCTTATCAGAAACCTTATTAATCTTCAGAATTGAATAACTTAACATAAAGAATATTTTCTTCAAATGTTATTCTTTTTGCCACTTCCAAAGAAACACTATACCATTCCTTTAAAATCCATGACAACTTAAAACATAAATTTTGTAATAATTACCTAATACCATGAACCCATAGAATTATAATTGTACTTTACTCTTCATATTTTATGTGTTTATCTTCCTTATGAAGTAATTAAACTAAAGCAAATCTTAAATAAATCATAAATATATCTCACTAGCAACGATTGAAGAATTACTTGGGATTTTGCAATATGCATCTCATTACTTATGCATAACAGCATATTGCTTCTTTAAACATTGTCCTTATCGGGCAATGATGATATTTTTCAGAACCCAAGGTCCAGGGTCAAGTCGAGACATTCGACTACAATACTCCGCTATATCAAGGCAAGTTCACACTTGCTCATGTCCTTTGATTATTTTCTGTAAAGTATTTTGCAAATCAAGTGTTGTCATCACCTGCATTTCAAAAAGGTCAAAAACACTATTTTTTGATAATAATGTGAACTATTGGTTACTGATCTAGGGTGATCAGCTAATCTATTAAACCTGGTAGTTGGAATACCACTATTCAGGAGTATATCATCTAGGACTTAACAACCAATGTCGCCAGTGATTCTTGCGCCGTATATTACGCGTTAACCATGAGATTTGGAATGGGACAAAGAAGTCATCTGGATCGGCTCCCTTTCGCATTCATTGGACACTGTTCTGGGCATTTGTGAGTTGCAGATCGTGGGTATAGCCGTTTTATACGGGGAAAGGTCTACCGTGGATCTGGGATTACAAAAGATAGGTTACTAGTGTTAATGGTTGTTGTGTGTAACCAACTAAAGTATAGCCGTTTTATATGGGGAAAGGTCTACCTTGAGTTTGGGCATACCATAATTGTGGTGTATGCGGGGTCGCGGAGAAGGACAGTGTAACATCCCAAAAAGACTAAGCTTGGATCATCAAACACTAATCATCACAATTAGGGTTAACAAAAACTTTTCTAAATAAAATCATGAATGCATGCATATGTGTATGCATAGATTTTGAAATCCTTTAAAACCACTTTGTTTGTGTGAACCATTGCTTGTAAAATGTTTCTTAGGTGAAATAAACATCATCTAAAACACTTCCCACACTTTTCTTAAAGGCAAGTAAATCAAAACAAATATATTAAGTGAATGGTCATTTTGACCAATTTAACTCCCATGCCTACTTTGGCTGTCTCAAAATTTCAGAACCTAACAGAAACTTTTCTGGATCTTTGCACCCCTTGAATGTACTCATAACAAAGTATCAAGGCCCACTTTGTGATCATCCAGAAACATTCAAATGCATAGTTTAAATTACAATTCAAAATTGAATCTTCTTCATATGGGAAGATCCCACTTTTTCAAAACCCACTTAAACAAGCTCAACTTTCAAAACCCAAGCATCTGCAGACTCACCAGCACCAATCTAGCAAACCCACCAAAAATCATTTCAAAATTCAAAACTTGATTTCATGCGACCATTTCATCAAACAGGTTGCAGACACAAATCAAACAAAACATCAAACACTATAGTGTGCAGTGATTCTTGCATAACTTGTTCCCTAGTTAGCTCACACACAGCTCAGTAGATCATCTAGAAAGATTAGCCCAACACTAGCACCCCTGTGAGCTTGCCATTGCCATTAACGGTGAACAGCCGAGCACCCCCATGTCACCCCATTGTGGACAGCAAGCTAGAGAAAGAACTAGTCGTGCCAACCTTGTCTAGGAGGCAGCCCACTGTCCACCGCCACTCACTGTCCCAGCCGCAAGCGTTGCCAAGCCATGGACCACGCGCACAAGCCGCGCCCAGACCATGCCGAGCATGCGCCAGAGCGCCACCCTCGACCAGCACCCACAGACCGCGCGCTGCCCTCACCGCGTGCATACACGATCGCCATCAACCCAGGAGACCGCCAGACATCCCCATTTGCAGCCCCGTGCCGCACAGCCACCGCCCGCCGTCGAAGATGCCGCCTCTGCCGCACAGAGCACCGCCCGTTCCAGACCAAACCACACCGCCCCATGCCTCGCGACCATGTCGTTGAGCATCGCCAGGAGACACAGCACCATCCCCTACTCGTGCCCATGCCATTAGCCGCCTGTAACGTCGCCCCCTACGAGCTCACCGTGCGCCCCGACGGTCCCCTCGCTCGACTATAAATAGAGGCCACCCCCGCACGAATTCTTCACACCATCTCACTCCCCTCTCCTCACTGATCGTGCCACACCATCCTCAGAGCAAGGCGAGCACCACCTCGCCGGAATTTCACTGGAGCCTGCCGCTGCCGTAGAAGAAAGGAGCCAGCGATTGGAGCCGCCCCAGGAGCTGTCGCGACTACCCCTGAGTTCGCCGTTGTCGACTTCGTCGTTCGCCCGCCTCGCCGACCCTCGCCCGTACCCCGGTGAGCCCCCAGCGACCCTCACTGGCCACGCTAGGTTTCGTTCTCGCCGGAGCTGTCTCGCATCGACGATGACTCCCAGCCGTTAGATTAGAACCAGATCGAACGACCCACGTTGCCCCATACCGCTTCGCCCAGCCCCGTGTCACTGACGAGTGGGGACACCCACTTAAGCAGCCCGCGGGAGCACTGCGCTTAGCAGGCCGGCCCGTTAGAATTTCCCGCGCAGCCCAGTTATTCAAATTAAATCTTTTTCTTTTTCAATTCAAACACACTTCTTTACCCAACTTCAAAAATCAACCCAGATTGATTCAGTGCACCAATTTGAATGAAACCAATTTTGTTGGAAAGGTCTATGAATGCTGAATCCAAGACTGTTGGATTCAAGTCATTTGGATCTATAGATCACCCATGGTAAAAATAACAAGGCAGAAGCTTTTCTGCATTCAAACATTTTTCAAATTTAAACCATAATATCTTTTGAGTTGTTTTCAACTCTCAAAAATCACATTTAACCATACCTTTCAGAATATATATTAATATATAGGTTTACTTGCAGAAATATTGTTCAAGTAATAAAAGAATGCTCCATAAGCATTTCTAGACACTTTAATTAATTAAAATAAAAGGGTAAAACCTTATTAAATTGTAACACCACTTTAAATCACATTCCCATGGACTACAATATGTGGTGATGACATGTGTCAACATGATCCCATGTTTAGTTTGGAGAATATTAAATCTTAAGTAGTTTTTCAATGAGTAGAAATTACTTTTCTAAAAATAAAAAGATTTAAACCAAGCCTTAACCTTGTAAGGTTAGAGATGATGCTAGATAATCTACAGGACCCTTGTGTGTGATGACTGCAAGTAGTTAAGTATTGTTTGGTGATTGTGTACCTCGTATTTATTCATAGACGCTAGTACCGACCAAGGATACGAGGAGGAAGGAGGATACTACGAAGAGGAAGCCGAGGAGAACTTCAACCACTGCTCTGCACAAGGCAAGCTAGTAACTATGCAAGCTTATACTGATATTGATGCAAGCTAACCCTTGCAAGATACCCTACTGATGCCACAAACCCATACTTGTGCTATGACTACTATATGCCTTAAGCATATGTGATCATACCCACTTGATAAACCAAATCCTAGTTTTATGTGCAAGCTTCTTACTTTATTTCTTTATCAAAGCTCACTTAGAGTCTACCTAAGAGTTTTGTAGATACTAGACAGTTGTGCTGAAGGTTGCATAAAGAGCATAAAATTTGGCCTAAGATAGAAACCTTGATGTCATCCTAAGGCATGAGGTTGTACTTAGTTGAAACTCCACTAGTTTACCACCCCTCCTTAGTACTACCCCACCTGTAGATGCTAGTGCTAAGCATAAAACTTGATCAACCCTAGATGGGAATACTTGGTGGAAAAATGGTTATGGAAACCTTGGAATGATGGATCATTCTATTGAAATGTTTTGGACATGTGTTTCCAAACACTTGATGATTTTGGTGATAAAAATGTTGAGGCATGAGCCTTAGCCCTTTATAAAACTGATGGTTATCTGGATGCGATACCATTCCAATTTTATCGTACAACCACAATACCCGAAGATTGGGTAGGGCTTAACTGGAAACTTATATTCCTTAGTATTAGTTCCCTCACGGCCAAGGTTTGAGCTGAGGCTACCTTGTGAAGATTGTCCAAGATGATAGTTGGCCATTGTTGGGAGGCCAAACTCACAGGAGAGGTGCTTATACTAGGGCATGTAATCGAAAGGTTAGGATTGATTATTCGCATACTAAGTATGGTGAATTCAGGATTTGTTCCTGACGGATGTATCGAATGTTGTGGTGAAAGTGTACAATCTCTGCAGAGTGTCAAACTATTCGAATAGCCGCGTCCGCGGTTATGGACAGTTGGAGTGGCCATACTGTTCCCCCGTCAGACTTTTCAAAATGACTTGTGAAACGAATTGAGACTTTGAATTGACCACAACAGAGTTGTGACCTGAATTACAAGATCCCACTTTGGAGTTATAAAATTGTGACTAGCTTTGGAACTGAGTAGAGATAAACCTGGCTTTTTGCAAAACAACCCTAGAGCCTAGTGTCCCATTATCCAAAAACCCCTTACATGTTAGTATTAGTTTGCGAGTACTTAAAGAGTACTCATGGCTTTGTCCCTGGCTATTCCCATGGCCAGACTATGAAGAGGAGTACCTGGAAGATGGACCCCAGGAAGGTTACGACAACTAGGATCATCTCCCATCGTCAGCATTGCCTGTGACCTTGAAGATGGAGCTTCGCCTATGCTACCGTTATTATTACGTATTCCGCTGCTTGAATTTGTATTAAGAACTGGATCATGAGATCCCTATTTGTGTAAGAACTTATGTATCGTTGTAACGGATGATGTACTATGGTATCCAATTCTGTTATGTCTCGCAAAAATAGTAATCCTGGGATTGCGATGTATGGCTTAACAGGCATCTAGGATTGAAAAATCCGGGTGTTGACAAGTTGGTATCAGAGCCATCCTGACCATAGGAGACCCTAGTTAGACTGGACGTTGAACCAAAAAAACTTAGTTTCAAAACCAAAGAAAAACAAATATTTAAAAAAACCTATTCTCATTCTTATCTCTTTGATTCTTTCATAAAAATTCATGTTCCTCAAAAACTCTTGCAAAATACATAAAATTTTGACACACCTGATCACTCTGCTAATCTACTCATCCTCTATTTTTATAGATGGACGTGAAGTACAGCAAGTTTTATCAGTTGGGGAATGGAGGAGACCTTATCTTTGAGAGGGATCTGGATCAGCTTTCCAAACTTCTGAAACGTCCACACCCAGAGTTCTTCGGAGCTCAGCTCAATGATCAAGGAGGAGAAGATCTGCAGTGGTTAATTGTTGCAAGTCTCCGAGGAAAGATTGAACCTCCCACTGCGGAAGGAATTCAGTTTACCTTAAGAGAGAACAACTGGCTCGATGGACTTGCCAGAGCAATGCAAGAATCTCTCTCTCGTCTGTGTGGGCAGAGCATCAATCAGACCAAGGGAACCCGCTTTGAGTTTTTCCCAAGGCGTGATGCAAATGGACAAACACTGGAAGCCCTATACCACCCCGAGCTGAAGACTCAATTGGACCACCTTAGCTTCATGATGTATGATCGTCAGCAGGAGTTGGACAACTGCCGTGACTATTGCAACCACAAGTCTGCCATCATCAAGACGAAGGATCAGACCATAGCCATGCTAGCAAAGGATCGCAAGTCTCGTCGCCGTCAACTCGACAAGAAGGAGCGCATTATTGCCCGTCTTCGCCACCGCATCTCATCTCTGGAGGAGACCATCCACGAGAGGGACATGCAGTTGGAGGAAAGGGAGAATGCAGGAGAGGATCTTCATGGAGACCCTTACTCTTATCTCAGCGATGACGATGATTTTCTGGAGGATCAGGCCATGGACTTCTTCACCGATGAGGATGATTTCGCCTTCATCGATGATGCTGAAGATGATGAAGCCACAGACTCCGAGGAGTAGTAGCACTGAGCACTAGCGTAGTGAGTAGTAGTCGGTCCCACTGTATCGTAGTTTCCAGAATGGTTCTTAAAACCATCTGTTTTTCCTGGTTGTGGTGTGTGTTGTACTGTGTGCTATGAATGAATGAAAAAGCAAGTTGCTAGAAAAATCTGAGTCAAACCTTTAAAACTTTTCAAAGACCCCAAACCTTAGAAAATTTCCCTCTTTTCTCATGATTTATCTAAATCTTCAGATGCCACGTGGAGGAAGTGGTTCAGCCCCGGATCCGATGTTGCAGATTCTGCAAATGTTGACCTCTGACCGCGAAGCTAAAAGAGCGGAACGTCAAGACAACCTAGCCACTCTATAACAGATAGCCCAGCTAGCCCACAACAACCAAGGCCACGGAAATCAGGACAACCATGGATCTAAGCTCAAGAATTTTCAGAATACCAACCCACCTGTTTTCACCAAGTCAGAAGAACCCCTAGACACTGCAAACCATGGAAAATAACTTAGAAGTAGCAGGAGTCGAAGCCAACGAGAAAGTTCTATTTGCCACCCACTATCTAGCCGGAGATGCCAGGGCATGGTGGAATAGTGTTCATGCCATGACCGGAGGCCAGATGATGACCTGGGAGGAATTCAAGGTCAAGTTTAGCAGAATCCATGTGCCACCAGGTTTGATCAAGAGAATGAGAGACGAGTTTAGAGAGATGAAGCAAGGAAGGATGACTGTAGTGGAATACCGTGACAAATTTTTGTCATTATCTAGGTATGCCCCGGATGAGATCGACACTGAAGCCAAGAAGAAAGAAAGATTCCTGAATGGTCTGCATGACGAGATGTAGACGGTGTTAGTCAATATCCCCTTTGCTGATATTGAAGCCCTTGTCGATTCAGCCATCCAGATGGAAGGAAAGATCAACCAAGCCAATGAGAACCGCAAGCGTCGCATGATGCATCAACCAGGAACCCATCAGACCCCAAAGTATCGCCCCAACCCATCTCCAGGATTTGCCCCAAGAACCAACAGACCCCCTATGACCCGTCCAACCTATCCCAACCGTGGAAACCCTATACCCGGAGGAAATCACAACCACCCCGGCCACTCTAGCAATTTCACCCGTGCCCCACCCAAGTTCAACACCAACAATGCTACCGCCAACCCCAACACTGCCCCGAGGACTAGAAGCAATGTTGTGCCTGTCGCAGCCAAGGACAAGTCACAAGTGACCTGTTATGACTGTGGAAATAAAGGCCACTATTCCAACGAGTGCCCCAACAAGGAGAATGCTATAGCCCCTAATGCTAATGTCCCAGCTCAGCAGCAGCGTCGTGTCCAGCCAGGGAGAAGATTTGCCCCAGGAAATTCACTCAACCGCAATGGCCGTCTTTTTCTCATGCATGCTGAAGAAGCCCAGGAAGCGCCAGACGTCGTGCTGGGTATGTTTTCTGTTAATTCAGTACTTGCAAGAGTGTTGTTTGATTCTGGTGCATCGCATTCATTTGTCACCGAAGAATTTGCCTGCACTAGTAAAATTCAACCAACCAAACTGAAGCATGTGATGATTGTGCAAATCCCCGAATCAACCACCAAGGCTAGGCAAATTTGCAAAGCCGTCCCTATCCGCATCCATGGCATAGATTTTTATGCTAATCTAATAGTACTTGGAACTAAAGGTTTGGAAGTAGTACTAGGAATGGATTGGATGTCCAAACATAAGGGGTTGATTGACTGTGCCAAGAAAGCCATCACCATGACCAGTACCACCGGAATATCAGTCGAGCATATATCTAAAACCTTACCTCGCCAATTCAAGTGTAACAAGAGTATAGCCCAACCTACCATTGACCAAGTCCGGATAGTCTGTGAATACCCCGATGTATTTCCAGATGTTTTGCCCGGTATGCCCCCAGATCGGGATGTCGAGTTTATCATTGAACTAATCCCCGGAACAGGACCCATAGCCCAGAGACCCTATAGTATGAACCCATCGGAGTTAGAAGAATTGAAGAAGCAACTGGATTCCATGCTAGAAATTGGATTAATTCAACCAAGTGCGTCACCATGGAGATCACCTATCTTATTTGTGGACAAGAAAGATGGAGATAACCGTTTATGTACGGATTATCAGAAGTTAAATGATGTCACCATCAAGAACAAGTACCCCTTGCCTAAGATAGAAGATTTGTTTGATCAGTTGACCGGTGCCCAGGTGTTTTCTAAGATTGATCTTAGAACTGGTTATCATCAACTCAAAATTCGCGCAGAGGATATTCCAAAGACTGCCTTTACCACCAGATATGGATTGTACGAGTATACAGTCATGTCTTTTGGATTAACCAATGCCCCCTCTTATTTCATGAACCTCATGAATAAGATTTTTATGGACTTCCTGGATATGTTTGTCATTGTTTTCATCGATGACATTCTGATTTATTCCAAATCAGAAGAAGAACATGAGCTACACCTAAGGACCATTCTTGGAACCCTTAGAGAGCATCAGTTGTATGCAAAATTTAGCAAATGTGAATTCTGGTTATAGGAGGTAGGATTCCTCGGTCACATTGTGTCAGCCGGAGGAATTGCTGTTGACCCTGCCAAAGTGAAAGATGTAGAAGATTGGCAAGCCCCAACCACTCAAACCCAAGTTCGTGCATTTCTCGGATTGGCGGGATATTACCGCAAATTCGTAGAAGGATTCTCGAGTATCGCCCGACCCATGACCCAATTGCTGAAGAAGGACAAGAAGTTTGAACGGACAGACAAGTGTGAAGCGAGTTTTCAAGAACTCAAGAGGAGATTGATTTCAGCCCCAATCTTGATCATGCCGGATATTTCGAAGCCCTTCGATGTGTATTGTGACGCATCCAAGATTGGTCTCGGATGTGTGCTAATGCAAGAAGGCAAGGTTATATCTTATATATCTCGACAATTGAAGCAACATGAGCAAAACTACCCAACCCATGACCTCGAACTCGCTGTAGTAGTTCTAGCCCTGAAGACATGGAGACATTACCTAATGGGAAATAGTTGTGAGATTTATTCGGATCACAAGAGCCTAAAGTATATATTCACTCAGAAAGAGTTGAATATGAGGCAGAGAAGATGGATTGAGCTAATCAAGGATTACGACCTGGACATTCACTATCACCCTGGTAAAGCCAACGTGGTAGCCGATGCCCTTAGCAGATTGCCGTGCCGCTTGAACTCCATGATTTTGGAGGAGCAACCAAGTCTGCACAAGGAGATGCAAGATTTTCGAATAGAATTAGTAAGTGAAGGATTTTTGGCTAGCATAGAACTTCAGCCCACTTTGATCAGTCAGATTAAAGAGGCGCATAAGGGAAATGCTAGTATCGACGGAATCAGGCGTCGTATCGGTACAGGCAAAGTACCCGGATTCACAGAGGACGAAGAAGGAGTTCTGTGGTACAAAGGATGCCTTTGTGTATCAGCAGATTCAGAGTTGAAATAAGTTATCTTGAAGGAGGCTCATGATACTCTTTATTCTATCCATCCCGGAGGAACTAAGATGTATCATGATTTGAAAGAGCAATTTTGGTGTCATAAGATGAAGAGAGAAATCGGAAGCTATATCGCTAAATGTGATATATGCCAGCGAGTCAAGGCAGGACATCAAAGACCCGCTGGATTGTTGCAACCTTTGCAGATTCCAGAATGGAAATGGGATTCTGTAGGAATGGACTTTATCACTGGACTGCCTACTTCTAGTAGGGGAAATGACTCTATTTGGGTCATAGTGGACAGATTGTCCAAAGTAGCCCATTTCTTGCCCGTCAAAACCACCTATCAGAGTTCGAAGCTAGCGGAGTTGTACATTGCTAGAATCGTCAGTTTGCACGGAGTCCCCAAGAACATAGTATCGGATCGAGGAACTCAGTTTACCTCGAGATTCTGGAAGAAAGTCCAAGAAGGTTTAGGAACCTGCCTATATTTCAGTACCGCGTATCACCCTCAGACCGATGGACAAACGGAGCGAGTAAACCAAATTCTCGAATATATGCTTAGAGCATGTGTGCTAGAATATGGATCCAAGTGGGAAGACTGTCTGCCGTTTGCAGAATTTTCCTACAACAATAGTTACCAAGCTAGTTTGCAAATGGCCCCATTTGAATTCATGTACGGAAGAAAGTGTCACACCCCTTTGAACTAGTCGGAAGTAGGAGAGAGTCAGATCTTCGGACCCGACATCCTACGAGAAGCAGAAGAGAAGGTTCACAAGATTCGTGAGAACCTCAAGACCGCCCAATCCCGACAGAAGAGTTATGCCGACAAGAGACGTCGAGTCCTCGCCTTCAACATAGGAGATTTTGTTTATCTGAAAGTGTCGCCATTGAAGGGAATGCTGCGTTTCCAACTCAAAGGAAAGTTAGCCCCCAGATATATCAAACCTTTCAAAATTTTGAACCGTCGAGGAGAAGTATCGTATCAATTGGAACTACCTGAAGAGATGTCAGCTGTGCACAATGTGTTCCATATCTCATTACTTCACAAATGTCTCGAAGTCCCCAAGAAGACCGAAGTGTTCAAGAATATCGATCATCGGACCATAGAGATCAACGATGACCTGACCTATCCCGAAGTGCCCATCCGCATTTTGGAAGAAGCTTTTCGAACTACCCGAACCCGAAGCATCAAGTTTCTAAAGATTCAGTGGAGCAACCACACAGAAGAGGAAGCTACCTGGGAGCATGAAGATCACATCAGGACGGAGTTTCCCGATCTCTTCAAATCTTAGGTAATCTTTTCGTCCTTTTTCAAATCTCGGGACGAGATTTTGTTTAAGGGGGGAAGGTTTGTAACATCCCAAAAAGAATAAGCTTGGAACATCAAACACTAATCATCACAATTAGGGTGAACAAAAACTTTTCTAAATAAAATCATGAATGCATGCACATGTGTATGCATAGATTTTGAAATCCTTTAAAACCACTTTGTTTGTGTGAACCATTGCTTGTAAAATGTTTCTTAGGTGAAATAAACATCATCTAAAACATTTCCCACACTTTTCTTAAAGGCAAGTAAATCAAAACAAATATATTAAGTGAATGGTCATTTTGACCAATTTAACTCCCATGCCTACTTTGGCTGTCTCAAACTTTCAGAACCTAACAGAAAATTTTCTGGATCTTTGCACCCCTTGAATGTACTCATAACAAAGTATCAAGGCCCACTTTGTGATCATCCAGAAACTTTCAAATGCATAGTTTAAATTACAATTCAAAATTGAATCTTCTTCATATGGGAAGATCCCACTTTTTCAAAACCCACTTAAACAAGCTCAACTTTCAAAACCCAAGCATCTGCAGACTCACCAGCACCAATATAGCAAACCCACCAAAAATCATTTCAAAATTCAAAACTTGATTTCATGTGGCCATTTCATCAAACAGGTTGCAGACACAAATCAAACAAAACATCAAACACTATAGTGTGCAGTGATTCTTGCATAACTTGTTCCCTAGTTAGCTCACACACAGCTCAGTAGATCATCTAGAAAGATTAGCCCAACACTAGCACCCCGGTGAGCTTGCCATTGCCATTAATGGTGAACAGCCGAGCACCCCCATGTCACCCCATTGTGGACAGCAAGCTAGAGAAAGAACTAGCCGTGCCAACCTTGTCTAGGAGGCAGCCCACCGTCCATCGTCACTCACTGTCCCAGCCGCAAGCATTGCCAAGCCATGGACCACGTGCACAAGCCGCGCCCAGACCATGCCGAGCATGCGCCAGAGCGCCACCCTCGACCAGCACCCACAGACCGCGCGCTGCCCTCGCCGTGTGCATACACGATCGCCATCAACCCAGGAGACCGCCAGACATCCCCATTTGCAGCCCCGTGCCGCATAGCCACCGCCCGCTGTCGAAGACGCTGCCTCTGCCGTGCAGAGCACCGCCCGTTCCATACCAAACCACACCGCCCCATGCCTCGCGACCATGTCGTTGAGCATCGCCAGGAGACACAGCACCGTCCCCTACCCGTGCCCATGCCATTAGCCGCCTGTAACGTCGCCCCCTACGAGCTCACCGTGCGCCCCGACGGTCCCCTCGCTCGACTATAAATAGAGGCCACCCCCGCACGAATTCTTCACACCATCTCACTCCCCTCTCCTCACTGATCGTGCCACACCATCCTCAGAGCAAGGCGAGCACCACCTCGCCGGAATTTCACTGGAGCCTGCCGCTGCCAGAGAAGAAAGGAGCCAGCGATTGGAGCCGCCCCAGGAGTTGTCGCGACTACCCCTGAGTTCGCCGTCGTCGACTTTGTCGTTCGCCCGCCTCGCCGAGCCTCGCAGTACCCCGGTGAGCCCCCAGCGACCCTCACTGGCCGTGCTAGGTTTCGTTCTCGCCGGAGCTGTCTCGCATCGACGATGACTCCCAGCCGTTAGATTAGAACCAGATCGAACGACCCACGTTGCCCCATACCGGTTCGCCCAGCCCCGTGTCACTGACGAGTGGGGACACCCACTTAAGCACCCCGCAGGAGCACTGCACTTAGCAGGCCGGCCCGTTAGAATTTCCCGCGCAGCCCAGTTATTCAAATTAAATCTTTTTCTTTTTCAATTCAAACACACTTCTGTACCCAACTTCAAAAATCAACCCAGATTGATTCATTGCACCAATTTGAATGAAACCAATTTTGTTGGGAAGGTCTGTGAATGCTGAATCCAAGACCATTGGATTCAAGTCATTTGGATCTATAGATCACCCATGGTAAAAACAACAAGGCAGAAGCTTTTCTGCATTCAAACATTTTTCAAATTTAAACCATAATATCTTTTGAGTTGTTTCCAACTCTCAAAAATCACATTTAACCATACCTTTCAGAATATATAAAAATATATAGGTTTACTTGCAGAAATATTGTTCAAGTAATAAAAGAATGCTCCATAAGCATTTCTAGCCACTTTAATTAATTAAAATAAAAGGGTAAAACCTTATTAAATTGTAACACCATTTTAAATCACATTCCCATGGACTAAAATATGTGGTGATGACATGTGTCAACATGATCCCATGTTTAGTTTGGAGAATATTAAATCTTAAGTAGTTTTTCAATGAGTAGAAATTACTTTTCTAAAAATAAAAAGATTTAAACCAAGCCTTAACCTTGTAAGGTTAGAGATGATGCTAGATCAACTATAGGACCCTTGTGTGTGATGATTGCAAGTAGTTAAGTATTTTTTGGTGATTGTGTACCTCGTATTTATTCATAGATGCTAGTACCGACCAAGGATACGAGGAGGAAGGAGGATACTACGAAGAGGAAGCCGAGGAGAACTTCAACCACTGCTCTGCACAAGGCAAGCTAGTAACTATGCAAGCTTATACTGATATTGATGCAAGCTAACCCTTGCAAGATACCCTACTGATGCCACAAACCCATACTTGTGCTATGACTACTATATGCCTTAAGCATATGTGATCATACCCACTTGATAAACCAAATCCTAGTTTTATGTGCAAGCTTCTTACTTTATTTCTTTAGCAAAGCTCACTTAGAGTCTACCTAAGAGTTTGGTAGATACTAGACAGTTGTGCTGAAGGTTGCATAAAGAGCATAAAATTTGTCCTAAGATAGAAACCTTGATGTCATCCTAAGGCATGAGGTTGTACTTAGTTGAAACTCCACTAGTTTACCACCCCTCCTTAGTACTACCCCACCTGTAGATGCTAGTGCTAAGCATAAAACTTGATCAACCCTAGATGGGAATACTTGGTGGAAAAATGGTTATGAAAACCTTGGAATGATGGATCATTCTATTGAAATGTTTTGGACATGTGTTTCCAAACACTTGATGATTTTGGTGATAAAAATGTTGAGGCATGAGCCTTAGCCCTTTATAAAACTGATGGTTGTCTTGATGCGATACCATTCCAATTTTATCGTACAACCACAATACCCGAAGATTGGGTAGGGCTTGACTAGAAACTTATATTCCTTAGTATTAGTTCCCTCACGGCCAAGGTTTGAGCTGAGGCTACCTTGTGAAGATTGTCCACCTGTGTAGTACCCAAGATGATAGTTGGCCATGGTTGGGAGGCCAAACTCATAGGAGAGGTGCTTATACTAGGGCGTGTAATCGAAAGGTTAGGATTGATTATCCGCATACTAAGTATGGTGAATTCAGGATTTGTTCCTGACGGATGTATCGAATGTTGTGGTGAAAGTGTACAATCTCTGCAGAGTGTCAAATTATTCGAATAGCCGCGTCCGCGGTTATGGACAGTTGGAGTGGCCATACTGTTCCCCCGTCAGACTTTTCAAAATGACTTGTGAAACGAATTGAGACTTTGACTTGACCACAACAGAGTTGTGACCTGAATTACAAGATCCCACTTAGGAGTTATAAAATTGTGACTAGCTTTGGAACTGAGTAGAGATAAACCTGGCTTTTTGCAAAACAACCCTAGAGCCTAGTGTCCCATTATCCAAAAACCCCTTACCTGTTAGTATTAGTTTGCGAGTACTTAAAGAGTACTCATGGCTTTGTCCCTGGCTATTCCCATGGCCAGACTATGAAGAGGAGTACCTGGAAGATGGACCCCAGGAAGGTTACGACAACTAGGATCATCTCCCATCGTCAGCATTGCCTGTGACCTTGAAGATGGAGCTTCGCCTACGCTACCGTTATTATCACGTATTCTGCTGCTTGAAGTTGTATTAAGAACTGGATCATCAGATCCCTATTTGTGTAAGAACTTATGTATAGTTGTAACGGATGATGTACTATGGTATCCAATTCTGTTATGTCTCGCAAAAATGGTAATCCTGGGATTGCGATGTATGGCATAATAGGCATCTAGGATTGAAAAATCCGGGTGTTGACAGACAGTGATTGGCTTGGATCATCTACTGGGCCCCACACCATAGGAAGTGTGGACGGGAAAGATTCGCCCGGTTGTGCATCAAGGATTTGATCTCTCATGGGTAAAGTAACGCACCTCTGCAGAGTGTAAGAACTGTAACTTGTTAGTCCCTGATTCGGGAAGGAGCTACGAACGCTACAGGAAAGGAACTCCATGAAAGTTCTGGTAAACCTGTGAAGGCTAACGGACATAGCTTTTCAGAATAAAAGCAACCTTTGAAGAAATGTTTATGAAAACCTGTATTGCCTATGACCTATGGTCTATGGTTGTAGCTATAGTGCATCAAACACTCCTTTTAGTGAACTTGCTGAGTACGCTCGTACCCAACGTATCTTCTCAACCCTTGCTAGATTCCGAAGACAATAACGGTCTGGAAGAAGAAATACTATACCCAAATGAAGACCAAGAAGAATTCCGCTATGAAGAACCAGAAGTATCTGGAAGCGTCGAAGGGAACAATTAGGAAAATATCTATGGAATGGAGACCGACGTATCTGAAGTGTAGATGTAGCATATATAGATATCTAGTCCGGTAGTATAAATTTCTATACTCTATCTATAACTAAATCTCGTATAAACCTTAGTTACTTCTTTATTCTGTTCTTCGAGATATTATAGTTTAGCCTGAGTCATCAGGATACCTCTATGGACCTAGGACGATCTCAAAGTCGTCATGTAATTTCTGGTTGTAGTAATGATAATGTATGTTGTGGACCCGCTTTGTTTCTGTTATACCACTCTGAGGATGTAATATTTGCGGAATGGTACTCCGTGAGTGTTATATCCACGACTATAGTATACTACAACATGAAGTGGTATGCTGGGTCACGGCAGTAGATAACCTATAATCATTTTATTATGAAAATAATGTTTTCTGACCCTTTTCAAATGCATGTGATGACAACACTGGATTTGCAAAATACTTTATAGAAAATAATCAAAGGACATGAGCAAGTGTGAACTTTCCTTTTGTGATTGCAAGATTATGCACTCGCAGTCTTCAAGACAATCAAAGATCCAATATCTGAAAACAGCATCACTAGTTCAGTAAGGACTAATTTTTAAAGAAGCAATATGTAGTTATGCATAAATAATGCTATGCATTTTGTAAAACTTCTAAAGTGAATCCCAAATTCTTTGAGTGAAGTGATTTTTGGGTGATTCTTTTAAGAGTTGGTTTATCTTCAAGTTTTACTTTACAAGTAATGGCATTTATAAGGATCTTAAGTGTTAACAGTCCAAAATATACAAGTAAAGGCTAAAGTAATGTGATTATGATCAATTGTTATCTAGTGACTATGATAAAAGTTCTTGGCTTGAGTTGTTAAGAGTTGAAGGAACTACTATAGAGTTGTTGTTTGAAGTTACAAAAAGAATAACCTTCGAAGAAAAGATTTCCTTTCTAAGGTTTAAACAATCTTTATTGTTAATAGAATGAGATCAATGTCTCTTTGGGTTTTGATTGATTAGTTTGGACTTGAGATGCTTTATGTATTAATTGAAATAGACCAAAGTTAACTATAAAAACATAAGTAGCTTATTAGACATGATGTTTATAAGTTTTGAGACTAAAGTTAACTTTAAAAGGTTAAATAAACTTAAGGTGTAATATGTTTTAATTATTCTCAAGTTTTCAATTTATGATAAGTATGACTGAGGTGTGGAATTATTCACTTTATATTTCAGTGAAGTGTTAGATTTGAATTGATTTTGCCATTATGAAAATAATATGTAACTATTCACTTTAGGTATAATTTGGATGATCTTATTAAGATGTTAGATTTAAATTAGTATTACAAGGTTAATAATTTACCCTTAAGTCTTATTATGAGTTTTCAACTATGAATTTAGACTTAGTCATTTAAGCTTGAAGGGTTTAGTGTTTATAAGGAAATGTGATTATTTCTTACTTAAATAATTTGAATGAATCAATAAAATAGTTATCTTATTATAATAGGTAATAGATAAAGATTTATTACTTTTAAAACTTTGAAAAAAACCTTTTAATGCTCATTTAATATTTTTCTAGTATAATATATTTATTTAAGATTTTTAAAAAAATGATATTTATTTTTATAAGAATTAGTCTTATATTTATAAAATTCTATAAAGGATTAAAGATCTTTGAATAATCACTTCAAATTTTATTTACAAAATATTAGGTTAGTAAAATGATATATTTATTTTTATACAAATTACTTTTATTGATTTTTAGGACTTTACTTAATTTTATAAAATTTCACTTAGGACTTAATAATGTTATTTACTTATTTGCATTTTACTTGATATTTATAAGTAAATTTATATTTTTCTTAGGTAGATATTATTTTTGTAATGATTTTAATATATTTTAAGTATTCTTATCAATTTAATAGAAATATATTAATATTTCTTGTATTTTCCAAATTTTAAGCATTTCTATTTTATTTATTTTATAACTGGGTCTGGCCTGTGGTCCGCCCAGCCCAATTACACGGCCTAGTAGGATCGGGTTCAACACCGACCCCGGCCCACTCCTCTTTCTCGCACATACACACGCACGCGACGCTCACACCAGACCTCGCCCCTCTCGTTCCTCGGCATCGCAATCGTCGCTCGTCGATTCTGACGGTATAGGCCGTTCCGGTTACCGCCATCGGTCGCTGGAACTCCGCCTCCCTCTAATCGACCAGGCCCTCCAATTCGATTTATCTCTAATGCTCTCTCAAGCTCGTCCCCTTCCATTCTCTAGCGCTAGGATTTCGGTGATGTGCCGCCACCGCTCGATGGGTTTACTCCGGTGCCTACTTGCTTGGTGTGATTGTCATCCTAGGGTAGATACAACATGGAGTGCCCTTCGTGGGTGCTCCCTGTGCCGCCCTGGTGGTGTAGCGCGTCGCTGAAGGACGTGTTGGGGTTTAAATGGCGTGGATGCTGCCGCCTGTCGCGGCTTGGTGTAGGCGCAACACTATTGTGCCCCTGTGCTACCGTGACGTGGCTCCCATCGCCACTTCGGTTGCCTCTATGCTTATAAACACTAACCTAAGCGAGGACCATAGGTAAGTTTGTTACTCCTTCCCCTTTCTCTTTGTCTTCCTTTGTATTCCTTACTGCTACTGTGATGAATCCTCAATTAGTGTTAATCCTATGTTCTAGGGTTCATCTGCTTGATGAAATTTCTTGTGACTTATGGTTCGATTGAGATAGGATTAGTGAATCCTTGAATTGTCACTTATACATGGACTTTGATCTTGTTTATGTTTAGTGCGCTTTAATAAAGTTACTATCTATGTGATATCTATTTACTAGCTATGATTTAGTCTAGTGACTCATATCTTGTGAATCTCTGTGACTTCAGTGATATCGCTAGTGAAGTCCTCCCATTAGACTAGATAAATAATACAGTACCTTTGCTCTATGAACCAAGATTTGAGATATAGTTTATCTTTATTTAGTTAGGTTACCCTGAGGTGTCAATCATGTGACAAACAATCTAAGAAAATGATTCCTAAACTTTTTGTTTAGGAAGATGATTTGAATATCCTTGTATAATTGCTTATACTTGTTTCATTAGATTTGAGAAATGGCTAAAGAATGAAACTGCTGATACGTCGGAAACGTATCTATAATTTTTGATGTTCCATGCTTGTTTAGTACGTACTTTGCTTTTTTTGTCTACACTTTGAGGTGTTTTTATATGTTTTTGATACGTCCAAAACGTATCTACTTTCTCAAACACTTTGCTATTGTTTTTCCTCTATACTTGTGTGATTTGGATACAACTAACACGGACTGACGTTGTTTTCAGCATAATTACCTTGGTGTCTTGTTTTTGTGCAGAAAATGAACTATCAGGAAAAATTCCGGAAAATATGCCAAAAATTATATTTCACCAGAAGATCCACGGAGCCAGAAGGGGAGATAGAGGGGAGGCCTAGGGGCCCCAGACCCACCCCAGGCACGGGCCCACTAACCCCGCGCCTGGGGGAGGTTTCGCCACCCCAGGCAGCTTCTCGGCCTCCCTCCACGCCTATAAGTTGCCTTCTGACCTAAAAATAGAGGGGGGTTTGATAGTTTTCCAGAAAGAGTTCCACTCCACCACCGCCACCAGAAACCAAGTTTCGGATCCATAAACTCCGTTCTGGCACCCTGCCGAGACGGGGAATCTGGAGAGGATCATCGCCATCGTCATCACCGACACATCTCCATCAACCACTGATGTTTCCCTCATCCATGAGTGAGTAATCCAACACTGTAGGCTTGGGGATGGTAGGGATTGGATGAGTTCTATCATGTAATCAAATAAGATATGTTAGGGCATAGTGCCTAGTATCTCTATTAGTGCTTTGTTGCAACTTGTTGTGCTTAATGATTGTCACTAGGGCCCGAGTGCCATGATCTCAGATCTAAACTTATTATTAAATCATTATAATAGTATTGTTTATGGTCTTATCTGCAAGTTGTGTACACATATCATTATACGGATCCAAAGGCCCCAAGGTGACAATAATTGGGACAACCGGAGGGGATGGTTGTGGTGTGAGGATAACATGTGTTCACAAAGTGTTAATGCTTTGCTCCGGTGCTCTATTAAAAGGAGCACCTTAATTGCCAGTAGTTCCCTAGAGGCCCCGCTGCCACGGGCTGCCTGGAGAGAAGATGTTGTGCAAGTTCTCATTGCGAGCACGTATGACTATATTTTGAGACATGCCTAGGATTGTTTAGTACTTGGATGTTTGTTATTATTTATCTGCAATGCCCTAGTTCTTTGAAGTTACATGTTTAGACTCGTCCATGCAACGCCTGTCCATCCATCACTATGACTACCGCATTCGAATCCTACTATTACCGTTACTATTACTATTGTTGTTTCTTTGCTGTTGCTACTACAAACTGTTGCTACTGATAAACTTCTGTGAGCAAGAACTATTTCCAGGTGCAGCTGAACTGACAACTGAGTTGTTAAGGCTTGCAAGTATTCTTTGTCTCCCCTTGTGTCAAATCAATAAATTGGCTAATACTACCCGCGAAGACTGTTGCGATCCCCTACACTTGTGGGTCATCAAGACTATTTTCTGGCGCCGTTGCCGAGGAGAATAGCTTTATTTGTAAGTTCACTTGGATCTATTATTGTTCACTGCTACTCCTTTCATCATGGGGAAGTCTCGTGATGAAAAGTTCCCTATTTTACCATCCACTACAAGAAGAGGTACAGTCCCGAACACCTCTGTTACTCTTGATTCACCGTCTATTATAAGTAAGCTTGTCACACCACCACCACATGCTCATGCTACACACACTGCTACTACTGCTGAATCTGAAACTGCTTTTGATACTGATGATGTTACTTCTATTGTGCTTGATGTGAGTGGTTCATTAGGTCCTTTTCTAGATGCTACTATCGCTAGTCTAGGAAATACCGAAACTCCTATTGAAGACCCTGTTACACCTGTTAGCTCACCCGAGTCTAGTGGGAGTTTTGATATTAATGATGGTTACATAGATCTCACTCATGAATTGGTTGAAGAGTGCTGAAACACACATGGTGCTAGTGCTATTAAGAGTCTCCTTGCTAGACATACTATTATACCTAAGAAGTCCTATGATCCTAAGTTTGCCACCTCTCCCATAGATATTAAAGATTATGATTTCTCTCTTAATTTATCTTATTTAGATATTGTTGAGAAAGAACCTTTTTGTGGTACTAAAAACGAGAGTGTTGTGGCTCATATGAATGAGCTTTCTACTATGAATGCTTTGTTCTCTGATGATTTTAAGATGCGCAAGTACTTTGTTGCTAAGATCTTCCCTTTTTCACTAAAAGGAGAAGCTAGGGCTTGGTTTAATAGATTACCTCCTGGTTCAACTGATAGCCCTGATTACCTGATTGCTTCTTTCTTCCATAAATATTTTCCTCCCAGTGCTAGAGATGCTGCTTTGCAGAGACTTTTTGATTTTAAACAGGAAGAAGAAGAGAAATTGCCTGAGTCATGGAAAAGATTCTGTTCCTTGATTCATGTGTATCCTGGATGTCCATTACCTAAGAATGAGTTGCTTGATATTTATTATAATGGACTAACTGATGATTCTAGGACCTACCTAGATAGCTTTGCTGATTGTGTTTTCAGGAAAAGGACTCCTACATATGCTGAAGAATTAATGAACAAGATAAGCAAGAATTATGATGATTGGACTTCAACTGAGCTGAATACACCTGAGCCTATTACTCCTGAACCAGATGTTCCTGAACCAGTTCCACCACGAACAACAAAGAAGAGGGGAGTTATTGCATTAAATGATGAAGTGATGAAGGAAGCTAAAAAGTGTCTAAAGGAGACATGTATTAGAGCTGAAGATGTGAAGAATCTACCTCCTATAGAAGAATTATGTAAGCCAATTCCCCACTCATCTACTATTGAGGTACACTCTCCCCAACACTTTGATGAAGGTGATATTCCTTATGGTAAGCTTCCTGATCAATGCTTAGAGGAACTTGACATTTTTATTGTTAAACAAGGTCATTTTAATAATCAGATTCAGAATCATTTATTGGAAAACTCTAGAGCTATCAATGAGTTGAAAGATATTGTGGAAATAACTTCTAATGATGTTAAAATGCTTTGTAAACACTTTCAAATGGTTCAAACCCAACTTGATCAACTTGCTAAGGTGCAAAAGGATATGCTAGGTAGTGCTTCAGGAGATAAACATGGTTATGGAATTAAAACTAGGAGTGGTGTAGCTACTCAATATCCTTTATATCCTGAAGGACACCCTAAAAGAATAGAGCAGGATTCCCAACAAGTTGTGGATAGTGGTAGTCCTCGTAAGAGGAAGAAAAATAAACATAAGATAGTTGAGGAACCACTTGAACCTGCTGTAGATCCTAATAGTATATCTGTCTCTGATGCTGAAACTGAGAGTGGTAATATTGATGAGTCTCCTGATAAGGAGGAAGTTGAGGAAGAACCTGAAAAACACACTAAGAACACTAGGTACACAAAGGAAGATTTTATTGCTAATAAACATGGTAAAGAGAGAGAACATTGGGTGCAGAAACCTATGCCTTTTCCATGTAAGAAACACAAGTCAAAGGAGGAAGACCACTACAATAAATTTTGTGAGTGGATGAAGCCTTTATTTTTGCAAAATCCTTTGACTGATGCTATTAAGTTGCCTCCTTATTCAAAGTATATGAAGGATATTGTCTCTAATAAAAGGAAGATTCCTAATGAGGAGATTTCTACTTTGCTTGCTAATTACTCCAATGGTAAAGTTCCAAAGAAACTTGGTGATCCAGGTATACCAACTATTCCTTGCTCCATTAAGAATAATTATGTTAGAACTGCTTTATGTGATTTGGGAGATGGAGTTAGTGTTATGCCTTTTCCTCTCTACAAGAGGCCCCAGCTAGAAAATGTCACATCCCAAAAATTTTCCAAATTTTGAAATGTGAAAAATAAATAAACAAAATAAAACTTTGTTGAAAATTAGGGTGAGAAGAAACTTTTTGAATCCAATTGGAAACATCCAAATCTATTTGATCAAATAAATCCTAAAAGGATTTAAAAAGATAAACAATTAATAAATAAAGTTTTGATAATTAGAATTACTATTTTGGATCTTTTAATAAAAAGATTTGGTTCCCAAAAGAAAAGGTAGAATTATAAATAAGGATTATTTTATAAAGCCAAATTAAATCTTGGCCAAGCTTTTGAAATAAAATATTTCTATTTGATAAAAATAGTAAAGGTTTATTTAAATAAAATAATGGGGATTTATTAATACCCAATTTTATTAAAGTAAAGACTTTTCCATTTTAATTAAACACTAAAAACTTATTAATTTATTTTAAATAAGTTTTCCAAGTGTTTTATATTTTCAAATAAAACCTACTGAAATGATTTTGGGATTATTTAAGTTTCAAATGGAGATTTTAATAATCAAATCCTATTTGAATTAATAACTAAGGACTATTTTATTTAATTATTAAATAGATCCTAAAAGAATAAAAGTAATATTTTATATTGGACTTTGGTTTGTGTTGTTAAACAGAACTAAAAATTGTTCAAAGTTTGGTGGTGGTTTGATTTGATTTGATGTTTGAATTAATCGTTTGAAAAACAGAACAGAAAATCAATTAGAAAAGGAAAAAGATTCAGTACAAAAAAAAGAATCAAACCTGACCCAACCCAATAGGCCCAGCAGCCCACCAGTCCAGCCCAACTAAACCCCCACGCGCGAAACGTTTTTCACCCAGACTCGCACCCACACAGACGCAGACAGGCAGGCCCCACTCTTTTCCCCTCCACCTCGCTGACAGCACGGCCCCACCCTCCTGTTCATCGTCTCCACCACGACCCCGTCGCCCTGACCGTTGCTGCCGCGTTATTGCCGGCGTTAATACGCATAACTGGCTGAGTAAAACCTCGCTGTGATCACGCCCCCTTAAGCGCCCCTCTTCCCTCTCTCTTTCCCCCCACACAGTGTCCCCCCTCTGCCACCAGGCTGCAGAAATTTTGAGCTCGAAATCTTCTGCTCCGACGAGGTTCCTGGTCGATTCCGACGCCGTCCAGCCACCCCTCTCCTTCCTCTGCACGCGAGCTTGCTTCCCACCTCCTGGCGCACCTCCCCGTGTGCTCCATTCACTCCCGCACACTCTGGAAGCTCGGCTTCGTCCACCACAACTCGCCGCCGCGTCCGACTCGTCTCCGACGACCTTTCCCTGGTGAACTCCGACCGCCCTAAGCTCTCTCGATGAGGCTCACGTGAACCCCACGCTCGCCCGCATCTAACCGTGCACTTATTTTGCATCGGGACGATCTACAGCCTCGCCCCCGACGACCTCTAGAGACAACCGCCGCTCGCAGCAACTCCAGCGAGCAATCGTCACCTCTCTGGTGCGCCCCTCGCCAAGCCTACGCCACGTTGATCTTCGCCAACCCCCTGTGAACACGGTGAGCACCCCCGTTACCTCCCTTGTGTCCTGTATCGCCGGCACCACCGCGAGCAGAGTGTGCTCCGCCAGACACCGCCGCCAGCGTCGCCCATTCCTGGTCAACCTCACAGCCGTTGGATCATCGTCTAATGGCTACGATATAACAGCTTAGCGAAGAGGAATCAGTCAATCTGCACCGTGTGATCTAAATGAGATCCTACGTTCTATAACAGTCGATCCACCCGAAGCGGTACCGGCCAATTAGGTTGCGCCACGTGGACAGGGTTTTGTTTAAAAACAGAATTAGAATCTGATTGGTATGCAAATTTGAAAAATCCATAACTTTAGTTCTACACGTCCAAATTTTGCAAATTTTATATCAATAGAATCAGTGGAACAAGCCCTAGCCAACCATGAACTTTGTTTAGTGAAAAGCTTCTGGTAAAATGTTTGTTTTTGCAGAAACTTGTGTAGGCTTGTTATGAATATAAAAATTGTTCTAGTTATGTTTTGGAGATGAAATCTTTGAAAAATGGTTTGTTGTGAACCTACTAACCCTAGGGAACAACTTATGGATTTAAAAATATATTTTTTGAAGTTTAGGATTGAATAATTGAGTAAGCTCATTTCTAGTCAAATAAAAATATTGATTTTGATATGGAAATGATTTTTGAGCAAAACCTTTGGGAAATGTTTTGATTCAAACCTTCTAACCCTAAACACCAAGTTTTGTGAATTAACAAGTTATTTGGTGAACAATATAAAAATTATTGCTTTGCTAAAAGCATCTTCCACCACATGAAATAATGATTTGATTTAAGAGATGGTTTATAGATAAAACCTTTTTGCAAATGGTTTTACCACTTTGGTAAATGACCACTTTGAACTTTATAATGTTTAGAGCCTAGTAGAAACCACCTTTGCAAATAAAACCATCTTTTGCATGCTTGCATGCATGACTTTGTTTCTATTATTTTATGTGTGATGAATTGTTTGAATATTGGATGGAATGCTTGTTGAATCTATGTTTGCTTGATTGATTTGTAGTGAAGTTAGAAGAGTGTGATATTAGCAAGATCAAGAAGTGAACCAACATTACCTACCAAAAAGGCAAGTGACACTATCATCCAAGTCCTATTATTTTCATTACACTTAGTGGATTTTTGAAACATGCATGATAATGACTTCTATATTTTATGCTATGCTAAATCCTAATAGGATACCCCTATATATTCCTTAGTGGAAACATTGTAGTTGTAGTATGCTTAGTCCTGCTATATATTGGGATGGAATACATGTTATGATTATACGAAGTATTGAAAAGACTTATGTTTTATATAATAAAACAAGTACTCAATGAACCACCTGGGTGGACAAGGATACTCAAGGATGGACAAGTTGGCAACAAAAGGAACCATGTTTATATGGCTATCTCTTTTGTTGTGCACTAAAAGAAAACCACCCAGGGACTTAGAGATTGAACATGTTTCTCGTACAGTGGCTTCCGTGTACAGCCACATGCTAAATGGGCTCTGGCTTAGTCAACTACATAGTGGAAGACCCATGCATTGGCATCTTCAGGTTAACTAGGTTTGTGCTAGGGAACTTGAAACCCTACATTGGTGCCTAAAGACAAGCTAGCATTGTGTATTGGGAGGACTCCTATGGAAAGACTTTGTCACATTCTCAATCTGCCAGTACTCCATCTTGGTGAGTTCTTATCCAGCGGCCACTGGTGGCATCAAGATGAGATTGTGTCATGTGGGTAAAGTGTACAACTTCTGCAGAAGATCAAATTCTAAGTACTTAGTCGTGTCCCCGGTTATGGACAATACTGAGCAACTAAGGCCTGAAGCTATGGAAGATCTCGACATTCCAATTTCTCAAAGATAAAAACTTGAGGGTGACAACAAGGGATTTTGAAACACTTGGAGTTTTCCAAGAAGTTCAAAAAGATTTGACAAAGATCAAAAACTGTTTTGAAAAGATAGGATAAAACTATATTGCTTTCTGCAAATGATCCTAAACCCTACTCAGCCAAATATGCATGTAATGATAGGATGCACTTATTTCTACATAGTAGTGAAACTTGCCAATACAATTCAAATGTATTGACCCTTGTGGCTGCAACTTATTATGTTGCAGGTTTGTTTGATATTAGTGAAGTTTGATGAATAGGATTACAAGTCTACAACCAACATGTTTTCCTATGGCACTTTGAAGATGAAGGACCCCATGCTATTGTTATATTCTGCTGCAATGTAATGTGATAGCCAAATGAGCTATGTAAGATGTAATAAATTATTTTATTCCTGGTTATAAAGTTGTATTATGACCTTTGTTTCTTGATATTACATCTTAACTGTGGATGCTAGCTATTGATCCAGGTACTAGCATTGTAAACACAGGGATCTCTACCTTATTAAAGGTTGGGAACCTTACAGATGGTATCAGAGCATTGTGTTGCGTGTAGGATTTGTAACCCTAGGATTGGACAAAACCCCTTAAAAAATAGGAGTTGTATTTGTTCCAAAACTTATTTACAAACAATCTTGTAAACTCTTTCCTTAACCATTTTGGTTTTGAGTCTACATCTCTTCTATTTCAAACTTGATGGACAAAGCCTACCCCATGGCCAAAGACTTCACCATGTGCAAAGGACTTCATCAACTCTAATGACTTCAACATCTTCAACTCTAATGACTTCAACATCTTGAACATTTTCACCAAGGAATTCAACCTTGGATATCACTAAGGACTACAGGTGAAAAACCAAGAGACACTAGAATGCCTACCAAAGACATTGATATCAAGTTAGAGTATGGATCATATTGACCTATGAGGTATGATTATACTAAGTTATTATTTTCAAGAAAACTTATTGTTTCCTTCAACTCATGAGTTAAGCTCATAAGTTGTTAAGTGGATAGTGGCTTGTTGATTGTTTGATTGTTTGATTGAACTTGGTTGGTTTTGAGTTGTGTGATAGAACTTCTTAAAAACCTATCCATCATTACTTATCCCTATCAAACCAACAGATGCCTCCCCGTCGTGCCAACCCCAACCAAAACAACAACATCACCCCTGAGATGCAGCAGATGATGGCAGCTCAGACACAACTGATGCAACAGATGACCACATATATACAGAATCAGAACAACAACAACAACAACAACAATCAGAATAATCCTCCAGCACTTGACATGCTCCCCAAGTTTCTGAAACTTAGGCCTGCAAGGTTCTCTGGAACAACTGATCCAATGGAAGCTGATGATTGGTTACGTTCAGTAAACAAAGACTTAGTGACTGTTGGCTGCACTGATGAAGAAAAAGTAAGGTTTGCAGCATTTTTACTTGAAGGACCAGCGGCAACATGGTGGGACAACTTTCAAATCACCACTCCACTAGAAGATGTAACTTGGGCTATTTTTGAGGATGGATTTAGAACAACTCACATCTCACCAGGAGTGATGTACTTGAAGAAAAAGGAGTTTCACAATCTGAAACAGCATCACCTCAGTGTGGCTGAGTATATTGAAGAATTCAACAGTCTGGCACGCTATGCACCGGATGAGTTGATACAGATGCTAAGAGAAAAGAAAAATTTCTTGAAGGACTCAAGGATGAGTTAAACCTACAGCTAGCGGTTGCCTATGTCCCAACTTATCAATCACTCTGTGACAAAGCCACTATTTTGGAAAACAAGATGAATCAAGTTGAGAACAGAAAGAGGAAGCATAAACTCAAGAATCACTCAGGATCATCAAAAAAGAAGCATTCATTCAAAAAGAGCAATGAAGATTCTGAACCACATCAGTATCATCACTACAACAATAGAAGTGAGAATAATGGAATTGATAATGACAATGGAGATGACCTTGATCAGAACCAACATGATACTTTCAAGAAAGACATTAGCCAGTTGCAATGCTATAATTGCAAGGATCTTGGACACTATGCATCAGACTTTCATGAGAAGGAAAAGAATAAGGATGCTAGAAGAGCCAAAGGAAATGTCACATCCCAAGATTTTCTAAATCTTGTAATGTGAAAAATAAATGAATAAAATAAAACTCTGTTGATTTTCAGGGTGAGAAGAAACTTTTTGAGTCCAATTGGGAAACTTTCAAAACCTATTTGGATCAAATAAAATCCTAAAGGGATTTAAAAAGATAAATAAACAATAAAGCTAAAAATATTTGGATTTACTATTTTGGGTCTTTTAATAAAAAGATTTGGTTTTCAAATGAAAAGGAAGAAATTTAAATAAGGTTTATTTTATAAGCCAAATTAAAACTTGGCCAAGCCTTTGAAATAAAATATTTCTATTGGATAAAAATAGTAAAGGTTTATTTAAAATAAAATAATAAGGATTTAATATCCAAGTTTATTAAAAATAAAGGTTTTACTATTTTAATTAAACACCAAAACTTATTTATTTATTTTAAATAAGT
This sequence comes from Avena sativa, assembly GCA_916181665.1. Lineage (NCBI taxonomy): Eukaryota > Viridiplantae > Streptophyta > Magnoliopsida > Poales > Poaceae > Avena > Avena sativa. The sequence goes on along the minus strand of OV702295.1, from coordinate 309,582,869 downwards.
TTTCCAAGTATTTTATATTCTCAAATAAAACTACTGAAGTGTTTTTGGTTTTATATTGAGGTTTCAAAAAGATAAAGATTTTATTAAAGCAAATTCTATTTGTTAATAACTAAGGTCCATTTATTTAATTATTAATGGGTCCTAAAAAGAACAAAATTATTTTATTTTGTTTTGGACTTTGGTTTATGTTGTTGTTAAACAGAACCAAAACCCAATACAAGTGTGGTGAATGTTTGAATTAATTTGAATGCTTGATTGGTTGTTTGAATTTCAAAATAGAAAATAGAATTAGAAAAAGAAAAAAACATTTGGACAGAAAAAAATAGAGTCAGACTCGACCCAACTAAACCTGGCCCAGAAGCCCAGTACCAGCCCAGCTACTCCCCCACGCGTGAAGCGTTTTCCACCTGAACCCGCACCCGCAGAGCGACTGACCGGTGGCCCCTCTTTCCCCCACTCTCCCTCGCTGACAGGCAGGCCCCACAACACTATTCGTCGTTTCCACCCGCCGCTGACCACGCCCGGCCGTTCCTGCCGTTGAATGCTCGCGTTAATTCGCTGTAACGCCGCAGTGATTCCGCTCTGCAAATGCGTCCTTTTAATCGCCTGCGCCTTCTCCTCCTTTCCCCTCAAACACCGTTGCATGAGAGCCCCCAGGCTGCCCTGAATCAGATTTACACCACCACTGCTCCGACCATCGTCCCCAGCCAATTCCGGCGAAACCAGACCTCCCCTTGCCTCCCCAAGCACACGGGCACATTCCCCAGACCTAGGCGCTTCTCCCTGTGCCCTCCGTTCACTCGCGGGCGCCCCAGAACGTCGGCTTCGACAAACTCTGAGCACCACCACGTCTGCTACTTCTCCGGCGACCTCCCCCTGGTAAGACAGACCGCCCCACCCCCTCTCATTCATGCTCCTACACTCGCCACACTTGGCTACATCTAACCGTGTCCTCATTTTGCCTCGGAGTGAACCACAGCGTCGCCCCCGACAACGACCAGAGCCACCCGACGCCGTCCTTGACTCCGGCGAGGAATCCCGATGGATCCTGAGCGCCCCTCGCCTCCTCGCAACCACGTTGAGCATCGCCACGATCCCATGAGCACGGTGAGACCTTCCTCTTCCTTCTTTGCTTCCTGTAACCGCCGTTAGCTCATCGTCCGACCGTGCGCCGCCGTCTGCCGCCGTGTAGCGCCGCCAGTTTTTGGCGAGTAGATAAGGGCCGTTCGATTTAGATCGTAGAGACACGATAGAACCACTTAACGGCGAAGGGGTACGCGATCTGAACCGTGCGATCTGTTTAAATCCAATGCCCCGCAGAGGCCGATCCACCCGAACCGGTACCAGCAAGTAATATTGCGCCGCGTGGCCAGTCTGTGATTTAAAACAAATTTTGAATCTGATTTAGATGCAGGTTTGAAAACCTTGTAACTTTTGATCCACACGTCCAAAATTTACAAACTTTATATCAATGGAATCAGTGAGGCAAGCCCTAGCCAACCATGCAATGTGTTTAGTAAAAAGTTTCTGTTAGATTGATTGTTTTTGCAGAAACATTTGTATGCTTGTTTAGGTTATAAAAATTATTCCAAAATGTTTTTAGGGTTGAAATCTTTGCAAATTGGTTTGTTGTGAACTTACTGACCCTAGGAACCAACCCATGGATTTAAAAATGGATTTTGTGAAGTTTAGGAATAAAAAACTTGAATTAGCCTATTTCTAGTCAAATAAAAATATTGGTTTTGTTATGGAAATGATTTTTTTTTGAACAAAAACCTTTGGAAAATGTTTTGATTCAAACCTACTGACCCTAAACACCAAGTTTTGAGAATTAACAACTTATTTGGTGAACAACATAAAGTTGTTGCTTTGAAGAAAACATTTTCCACCACATAAAATAATGATTGGATTTGAAAAAAATGGTTCATAGATAAAACCCTTTTCAAATGACTTTGCCACTTTAGAAAATGACCACTTTGGACTTTACAATGTGTAGAGCCTAGTAGAGACCACCTTGGCAATTAAAACTATCTTTTGCATGCTTGCATGCATGACTTAGATCCTATTATTTTATGTGTGTTTGATTGTTTGAATATTGGTTGGAATGTTAGTTGAATTTGTGTTTGCTTGATTGACTTGTAGTGAAGTTAGAAGAGTGTGATATTAGCAAGATCAAGAAGTGAACCATCATTCCCTACCAAAAAGGCAAGTGACACTATCATCTAAAGTCCTACTATTTTCATTATACTTAGTGGATTTTGAAACATGCATGAAAAGAATTTCTATACTTATGCTATGCTAAATCCTAATAGGATACCCTATACATTCCTTAGTGAAAACAATGTAGTTGTAAAATGCTTAGCCATGCTATATAATTTGAGAAGAGATACATGTTGAGATTTTTATAAAGATGAGAAAAGACTTGTGTTTTATATAATAAAACAAGTACTCAATGAACCACCTGGGTGGACAAGGTTACCCAAGTTTTGGACAAGGTGGCAACAAAAGGAACCATGTCTATGGCAATCTCTTTGTGTTGTGCACCAAAAGAAAACCACCCAGGGACTTAGAGATTGAACATGTTTCTCCAACTGTGGCTTTCGTGTACAGCCACATGCTACATATGGCTCTGGCTTAGTCAACTACATTGGGAAGACCCATGCATTGTCTTCAGGTTACTGAAAATGAGGGAACTCGAAACCCTACATGGGTGCCTGAAGACAAGCTAGCAATGGTGTATGGGAGGACCCTCTTGAAAGACTTCGTCACATTCTCAATCTGCCAGTACTCCATCTTGGTGAGTACTTATCCAGCGGCCACTGGTGGCAACAAGATGAGAGTGTGTCATGTGGGTAAAGTGTACAACTTCTGCAGAAGATAAAAATCTAAGTACTTAGCCGTGTCCTCGGTTATGGACAATACTGAGCAACTAAAGCTTGAAGCTATGGGAAATCTCGACAGTCCAATTTCTAAAAGAAAAACTTTCAAGTGACAACAAAAGACTTGAAGCACTTGGGGATTTACCAAGGAGCTCAAGAGACTTTGATAAAAACTTGAAGAACTTGGGCATTTACCAAGGAGCTTAAGAGACTTTGATAAAAACTTGAAGCACTTGGGGATTTACCAAGGAGATCAAGAGATTTTGATAAAAACTTGAAGTACTTGGGGTGTACCAAGGAGCTCAAGAGATTTTGACAAAGACACTTGGGGATTTACCAAGGAGTTCAGAAAGATTTGACAAAAGAACAAAACCATTTCGAAAAGATAGGATAAATTATTGCTTTCTGCAAATGAGCCTTAAACCCTACTTAGCCAAATATGCATGTAATGATAGGATCCACTCATATTTCTACATAGTAGTGAAACTTGCCAATACAATTAAAATGTATTGACCCTTGTGGCTGTAACATGTTATGTTGCAGGTTTTATTCGATTTAGTGAAGTTGATTGATTAGGATTACAAGTCTACAACCAACATGTTTGCCTGTGGCACTTTGAAGATGAAGGACCCCATGCTTATAGATATTCTGCTACGATGTAATGTAATAGCCAAATGAGCTATGTAAGATGTAATAAAATTATGTTATTCCTGGTTATAAAGTTATATTATGACCTTTGTTTCTTGATATTACATCTTAACTGTGGATGCTAGCTATTGATCCAGGGACCAGCATTGTAAACATAGGGATCTCTACCTTATTAAAGGTTGGGACCTCTACAGGAAATAACTCCAATGTGAACCAGAAAGGACATGTGAACCACATTGACATGAATGGAAACTTTGAAGAAATAGAAGAAGTGGATGCCAGGATTTAGATAACTCAGTTGAGTCAAATAAGGATTCCTTGTCTGGATATTAAGTGTTGAACCCATAGTCAAGTGAACCATAAATGTAAACCTATGAGACTTTTTTTAGGGTGGTAGTACCCTAGTTGCCTTGAAGCCAACTTGTAACCTCTAGCCATCCCAAATCTCGGGACGAGATTTATTTTAAGGGTGGTAGCCTGTCACATCCCAAAAATTTTCCAAATTTTGAAATGTGAAAAATAAATAAACAAAATAAAACTTTGTTGAAAATTAGGGTGAGAAGAAACTTTTTGAATCCCATTGGAAACATCCAAATCTATTTGATCAAATAAATCCTAAAAGGATTTAAAAAGATAAACAATTAATAAATAAAGTTTTGATAATTGGAATTATTATTTTGGATCTTTTAATAAAAAGATTTTGTTCCCAAAAGAAAAGGTAGAATTATAAATAAGGATTATTTTATAAAGCCAAATTAAATCTTGGCCAAGCTTTTGAAATAAAATATTTCTATTTGATAAAAATAGTAAAGGTTTATTTAAATAAAATAATGGGGATTTATTAATACCCAATTTTATTAAAGTAAAGACTTTTCCATTTTAATTAAACACTAAAAACTTATTAATTTATTTTATATTTTCAAATAAAACCTACTGAAATGATTTTGGGATTATTTAAGTTTCAAATGGAGATTTTAATAATCAAATCCTATTTGAATTAATAACTAAGGACTATTTTATTTAATTATTAAATAGATCCTAAAAGAATAAAAGTATTATTTTATATTGGACTTTGGTTTGTGTTGTTAAACAGAACTAAAAATTGTTCAAAGTTTGGTGGTGGTTTGATTTGATTTGATGTTTGAATTAATTGTTGAAAAACAAAACAGAAAATCAATTAGAAAAGGAAAAAGATTCAGTACAAAAAAAAAGAATCAAACCTGACCCAACCAAATAGGCCTAGCAGCCTACCAGTCCAGCCCAACTAAACCCCCACGCGCGAAACGTTTTTCACCTAGACTCGCACCCACACAGACGCAGACAGGCAGGCCCCACACTTTTCCCCTCCACCTCGCTGACAGCACGGCCCCACCCTCCTGTTCATCGTCTCCACCACGACCCCGTCGCCTTGACCGTTGCTACCGTGTTATTGCCGGCGTCAATACGCATAACTGGCTGAGTAAAACCTTGCTATGATCACGCCCCCTTAAGCGCCTCTCTTCCCTCTCTCTTTCCCCCCACACAGCGTCCCCCCTCTGCCACCAGGCTGCAGAAATTTTGAGCTCGAAATCTTCTTCTCCGACGAGGTTCCTGGCCGATTCCGACGCCGTCCAGCCACCCCCTCTGCACGCGAGCTTGCTCCCCACCTCCTGGCGCACCTCCGTGTGCTCCATTCACTCCCGCACGCTCTGGAAGCTCGGCTTTGTTGACCACAACTCGCCGCCGCGTCTGACTCATCTCCGGCGACCTTTCCCAGGTGAACTCCGACCGCCCTAAGCTCTCTCGATGAGGCTCACGTGAACCCCACGCTCGCCCGCATCTAACCGTGCACTTATTTTGCTTCGGGACGATCTGCAGCCTCGCCCCCGACGACCTCCAGAGACAACCGCCGCTCGCAGCAACTCCGGTGAGCAATCGTCGCCTCTCTGGTGCGCCCCTCGCCAAGCCTATGCCACGTTGAGCTTCGCCAACCCCCTGCGAACACGGTGAGCACACCCGTTACCTCCCTTGCGTCCTGTATCACCGGCACCACCGCGAGCAGTGTGTGCTCCGCCAGACGACGCCGCCAGCGCCGCCCATTCCTGGTCAACCTCACAGCCGTTGGATCATCGTCTAGTGGCTACGATATAACAGCTTAGCGAAGAGGTATCAGCCAATCTGCACCGTGTGATCTAAATGAGATCCTACGGTCTGTAACAGTCGATCCACCCGAAGCGGTACCGGCCAATTAGGTTGCGCCACGTGGACAGGGTTTTGTTTAAAAACAGAATTAGAATCTGATTGGTATGCAAATTTGAAAAATCCATAACTTTAGTTCTACACGTCCAAATTTTGCAAATTTTATATCAATAGAATCAGTGGAACAAGCCCTAGCCAACCATGCACTTTGTTTAGTGAAAAGCTTCTGGTAAAATGTTTGTTTTTGCAGAAACTTGTGTAGGCTTGTTATGAATATAAAAATTGTTCTAGTTATGTTTTGGAGATGAAATCTTTGAAAAATGGTTTGTTGTAAACCTACTAACCCTAGGGAACAACTTATGGATTTAAAAATGTATTTTGTGATGTTTAGGATTGAATAATTGAGTAAGCTCATTTCTAGTCAAATAAAAATATTGATTTTGATATGGAAATGATTTTTGAGCAAAACCTTTGTGAAATGTTTTGATTCAAACCTTCTGACCATAAACACCAAGTTTTGTGAATTAACAACTTATTTGGTGAACAATATAAAAATTATTGCTTTGCTAAAAGCATTTTCCACCACATGAAATAATGATTTGATTTAAGAGATGGTTTATAGATAAAACCTTTTTGCCAATGGTTTTACTACTTTGGTAAATGACCACTTTGAACTTTATAATGTTTAGAGCCTAGTAGAAACCACCTTTGCAAATAAAACCATCTTTTGCATGCTTGCATGCATGACTTTGTTTCTATTATTTTATGTGTGATGAATTGTTTGAATATTGGTTGGAATGCTTGTTGAATCTATGTTTGCTTGATTGATTTGTAGTGAAGTTAGAAGAGTGTGATATTAGCAAGATCAAGAAGTAAACCAACATTCCCTACCAAAAAGGCAAGTGACACTATCATCCAAGTCCTATTATTTTCATTACACTTAGTGGATTTTTGAAACATGCATGATAATGACTTCTATATTTTATGCTATGCTAAATCCTAATAGGATACCCCTATATATTCCTTAGTGGAAACATTGTAGTTGTAGTATGCTTAGCCCTGCTATATATTGGGATGGAATACATGTTATGCTTATATGAAGTATTGAAAAGACTTATGTTTTATATAATAAAACAAGTACTCAATGAACCATCTGGGTGGACAAGGATACTCAAGGATGGACAAGTTGGCAACAAAAGGAACCATGTTTATATGGCTATATCTTTTGTTGTGCACTAAAATAAAACCACCCAGGGACTTAGAGATTAAACATGTTTCGCGTATAGTGGCTTTCGTGTACAGCCACATGCTAAATGGGCTCTGGCTTAGTCAACTACATAGTGGAAGACCCATGCATTGGCATCTTCAGGTTAACTAGGTTTGTGCTAGGGAACTTGAAACCCTACATTGGTTCCTGAAGACAAGCTAGCATTGTGTATTGGGAGGACTCCTATGGAAAGACTTTGTCACATTCTCAATCTGCCAGTACTCCATCTTGGTGAGTACTTATCGAGCGGCCACTGGTGGTATCAAGATGAGATTGTGTCATGTGGGTAACGTGTACAACTTCTGCAGAAGATAAAATTCTAAGTACTTAGCCGTGTCCCCGGTTATGGACAATACTGAGCAACTAAGGCCTGAAGCTATGGAAGATCTCGACATTCCAATTTCTCAAAGTTAAAAACTTGAGGGTGACAACAAGGGATTTTGAAACACTTGGATTTTTCCAAGAAGTTCAAAAAGATTTGACAAAGATCAAAAACTATTTTGAAAAGATAGGATAAAACTATATTGCTTTCTGCAAATGAGCCTAAACCCTACTCAGCCAAATATGCATGTAATGATAGGATCCACTTATTTCTACATAGTAGTGAAACTTGCCAATATAATTCAAATGTATTGACCCTTGTGGCTGCAACTTATTATGTTGCAGGTTTGTTTGATATTAGTGAAGTTTGATGAATAGGATTACAAGTCTACAACCAACATGTTTGCCTGTGGCACTTTGAAGATGAAGGACCCCATGCTATTGTTATATTCTGCTGCAATGTAATGTGATAGCCAAATGAGCTATGTAAGATGTAATAAATTATTTTATTCCTGGTTATAAAGTTGTATTATGACCTTTGTTTCTTGATATTACATCTTAACTGTGGATGCTAGCTATTGATTCCATGACTAGCATTGTAAACACAGGGATCTCTACCTTATTAAAGGTTGGGAACCTTACAGAAAAGTTGATACCAACTGATATATCTTTGCAAATGGCTAATAAGTCAACTACTGTTCCTGTTGGTATATGTGAGGATGTTCCTGTTCAAGTTGCTCATAATTGCATGCTCTTAACTGATTTTGTTGTGCTTGAAATGCCTGAAGATGATTATATGTCTATTATTCTTGGGAGACCTTTTCTTAGTATTGCAGGTGTTGTCATCAATTGTAATCAAGGAAAAGTAACATTCAATATTAATGACAAAGAGCACACTGTCTATTTCCCCAAGAAGATTGTCAGAAGATATTGCCTGAATTCTATTGAAAATATTGAAGGCATCTTGGTTGGAGAAATATATATTGTCCCATTCCACAAGAAAATATTGAAACTATTATGATTGCGACCATTGCTATCAAGTATGAGGTAATATAATCACCTTGTGGAATGCAAAGTTTTGTTTCATATAAGATTATTTTGGTAACAAGACTTGATCAGCCTTGTTAACAAAAGGATTTTAATGAAAAAAATAATATTTCCACTGTGGTTATACTTGCTTTCTTTTTCCTTTCTCCTTACTAGTATTTCCTTTAGCTTTTGTTTTGCTAGTTGTTTGCTTGTTTGAGTTTCTTAGAGCTCCTGTAGTTTGGCTTTTGGTTTGCTTTTTCTTCTTCTGAAAAACTGTTTCTGCGAGAAAATCATTTTTCATACCCTGAAAATTGGCCAAAAATAAAGTTTCCCTTAAAATCCCAGAAAATTCAAAATAATTTTTTCTCGAAAAAAGGGGCAGAGAGGTACTAGAGGTGACCCAGGGGGCCACCCCTAGGCCCGACACCTGCGGTAGGCGCGGGCCCACCATTGGTGGCGCCTAGGGGGGTCTGGCCCACCTGGGCCCCTCCAGGCTGCCTCCTCAAAGCCACCTTCTTTCTCTCTCCCGAAAAACATCGGAAAACTTGCTAAAGCTTGAGTTCTTGCTATTCTTGCTCGCGATTTTCGATCTCCTTGTTCAGCCCACCTCAAGTGCTGATTTTTTGAGGGATTTCTCCTTAGTATGTGCCTCCTCCACTTGTCCAATTAGATTTGTGATTGGTAGATTGTATCTTGAGTATTTTGCTATTGTAGGTGAAAGGTTGATTGAGATTTCATGCTTGTTCTATGCTTAGAAACTTTGTTTTGATGCATGTGTAGTCCTCTAGCAAGTTCCTATAATAGTTTCTCATCATTTATCAACTTAGAAATCACTTGGTTTGATGGTTGTCTAAAAATTTCAGCAAGGAAGATGAGTGCTTATTCACTGAATCAACATGACTTGATGGTGCATGAGACAATGAAGGTTCATCGTGAGGAGGCAGTTTTTCCCTCCATATATCCATGCCATGAATTTATGAGAGCTGTGGGGATCCTCCAAGATTTCCAAACCTTGGTTACAAGTGCAGGATTGGAGAACTTTTTTGAAGGTGAACCAATCCAATATGTTAAGCTAACCATGGCTTTTGTGCAGGACTTCCAGTTCACTTGGTCTACTTCTAATCCCATGGTCCATTACAAAATATATAATATGCCTGTCAACCTGCCTTTTGCTGATTTCTGTGCAGCAATTAGAGTACCTCAGTGGGGATCTTGTGAGAATATCAAGGAGAGGCCCAAGTCACTTGTTGATTTGTATGCCGATATTTGCCAAGGTTTCGACTTCTCAAAGGAAAGTGGTAAAATTCGGAACATCTAGCTCCCAGCTATTAGATACTTTTCCTATTTCATTACCAAGTGTGTTCTTGCTAGAAAGACTGCTAGAAAGTTGTCTTCTTTTGATCTAGCTTTTATTGCAGCTGCTCTGAATAGGAATAGTTCTTATAGTTTGGGTGCTTTGATAGCTCATCATCTCACCACGAACCATGAGAAGGGTGGAATTTGTGGAGGCCTCATTGCGTCTAGGTTGCTAGCTTTCCATGGTTTAGAGCCTCATTATTCAGATTTTCAATTTTCCATAGATAGGCTTGATATTGAATCCATGATTCAGCATGGTTTTGTTTCTTTGGGGGCTAATGTGAGAAGTTTGCCATATGAACTATCTTTTGTCCAGCAAGGTCGGAGAAAAGGTAGGAGTTAGAAAATAGTTTATTTGCCTGCACCTGCTTTGTTTAACTTTGATAACAGGCAAGGATGGTCACTTACGGAGGAGGAGGTTGACACATATGTTGGGGAACTCTCCCAGCAAGAAGAGAATGTTGAAGAGGATGCCAAAGACAATTCGGTTCAGCCCTCTAACTTGGGAGAGTCTTCATACCAGCAGCCCTCATTTGATTGGGGAGCGTCTTTTTTTTCATCACAAGTGCCTGACTATGACCATTCCTATGATGACCCACCAGCATGGGGTTACTATCCGCGTTATTGAGCCCCGCTTAGGCCAAAATCCTAAGCTTGGGGGGACGTATACCGACGTCACACTCATATATATCATGTTCGGTCGGTTCTTTGTATATCCATTGTTTCGCTTTCTTTTTGGTTCTTGTTGCTTCTTTCTCAAAAACCCAAAAATACCAAAAATAATTTCGTTGTTTCTCTTGGCTTGTTTCTTTGTTTCTTTGCTTTGGTCTGCCTTAAAAGAAAAATCCAAAAAGATTTTGCTTTGTTTGGTTTGCTTTGTTTTTTTTGGTTTTTCTTTGTTTGCTTGTTTCTAAAAAATCGAAAACACCAAAAATATTTGTTGTTGTTCTTTGGTTTTGTGAGTTCTTCCCAAGGTTCAGCCGTCCTCAGTGGATATTGGTTTTCATCTTGATTATTCAAGTCACACAAGTGAAGGGCAATAATGAAGATTAATACAACTCGTGGTGTGGTAAGAGGCTAGTAACAAACTCTATTTGTTTCATTTTGTACATATACTCATCATTGTGAGCATGCTTAGCCTGTTTGTGTAAGGTGTATGTCATTATGGATGCTCAGTAGTTCTTGCTTGTCTATGATTAGCTCCAGGTTGCTAATAGTTTGTAGCATGTCATATGAATGTTTGCTTGCATTGTTTTATTCATACTTCGGTATGATATTGTGGTATCCTCCTCTAACTGTTCATGTGAATTGACTTGGCACATGCTCACGCATGCATATGACTAATCAATAGTCAATAAGCCTCGATGATTTATTTTGGCTCATAGTTCTTGTATCACTTTCATGCCATAATTAGTCTTGTTTTGTTGCAAGCATGATTATGATAGTTATTGATCTCTCGTTTGTCGCACCCTCTCTATTGCTAGCCTTCACTTGCAATGAGTATGTGCTCTACCTTTTGCTTCCAACTCCCCCAAACCAATATTGCCAGTTGTGTCCACCATACCTACCTATTAGCATCATTTGCTATTTTAGTGCATATTTCATATGCCATGTTTTCTTCCAAAATAAAAATGTTTGTCTGTTTTGAGAAAGTTAGTTAGTAAAGCTCTCGCGAACTTGATGGCACACTTTATTCCTTGCGCTTAATAATCCTGAACCATTGTGACTAGTCCATGAAAGTTATATGCTTGCTAATTATATACTGGGAGTCCGCAGAACCGTGCTGTCATGGGGAACGCTTTCAACACTTTTTGGATATCTCATCCAGTTGATTCCTTGCTCTTTTGTTTATGGATGTCGACAACGTGAAATAAAAGGGGAAGTTGTTAGTTCATGGAGTTTATACATTGTGATAGAGAAACGCCTGGGCTGCTAGCCTAAGCCATGCTTAATCATGGTAGACACTTGCAGCATCACTATAATGAGCATCTATGAAGCTTTCTCAATAAAAAGCTATGCATATGGTAAATAAAAATATTGTTGAGATGCTCATTGTCTGCTTTCCTTGTCATTTTGGTTATGGGAAAGCTCCTGTACCATGTCCAAGGGGTACCCCATTGGCGGTTCTCGATGATATGCATGTATTTACAATGACAAGAACTTTCAGGTGACCAAAGTTGAGTAGCGTGCGGAGCGACCCTCATACTCAAGGGACTTGGGAATTCCAGTCTATGGTCTGTCAAACATATGATTCAGAGTGGACCTCACTTTCACCTTAACCACATGAATATGCCTATGATAGGGGCAATGAGAGCTCAAAGATAACGAGTACCTTCCTTTCAGCATTGGGAAGCCTTTCAAACCTTCACAAAACCGTTTTCACAATTTTTTGAGTCACCACTTATTATATGAGCACTTTATTGAGAGCATAGTTGTCATTCTTGTGTTTGTTCCAAAACTTGGTTAATTATGTCATGACTTTGATGATTGAATCTCTGATATATTTACTTCTAGTCTTCATATGAACTTCAGAGGTGTCTCAGCATTTATATTGTGCTCTTCAAACAAAGGCAAGCGAGATACCACTCTATCATACCTTATTATGAGCATTGCAATGTTGCTCATGTTTATGTTTCATGCTACTTATTTTTATTGAGTTGGTTTCTCTTCATAGCTTGCAATGACTATTGAGTAGACTTAGTTGCATACTCCTTATTATGAATTGTCTAAGCATCTACTCCTGTGCTGAGAATATATACATCATATGAAGCAAAGTATTCGTGAAAGTTCTTTTATCGCACTCAGTTTTCGACTAAATTGCTTGAGGACAAGCAATAAGCTATGCTTGGGGGAGTTGATACGTCCAAAACGTATCTACTTTCTCGAACACTTTGCTATTGTTTTTCCTCTATACTTGTGTGATTTGGATACAACTAACACGAACTGACGATGTTTTCAGCAGAATTACCTTGGTGTCTTGTTTTTGTGCAGAAAATGAACTATCAGGAAAAATCCCAGAAAATATGCCAAAAGTTATATTTCACCAGAAGATCCACAGAGCCAGAAGGGGAGACAGAGGGGAGGCCTGGGGGGCCCAGACCCACCCCAGGCGCGGGCCCACTGACACCGTGCCTGGGGGAGGTTTGGCCACCCCAGGCAGCTTATCGGCCTCCCACCGCGCCTATAAGTTGCCTTCTGACCTAAAAACAATGGGGGCTTCGATAGTTTTCCAGAAATAGTTCCAATCCGCCGCCGCCACCAGAAACCAAGTTTCGGATCCAGAAACTCCGTTCTGGCACCCTTCCGGGACGGGGAATTTGGAGAGGATCATCGCCATCGTCATCACTAACGCATCTCCATCAACCACCGATGTTTCCCTCATCCATAAGTGATTAATCCCCTGCTGTAGGCTTGGGGATGGTAGGGATTGGATGAGTTCTATCATGTAATCGAATAAGATCTGTTAGGGCATAGTGCCTAGTATCTCTATTAGTGCTATTTGACTTTGTTGCAACTTTTTGTGCTTATTCCTTGTCACTGGGGCCCGAGTGCCATGATCTCATATCTAAACTTATTATTGAATCATTGTGATAGTATTGTTTATGGTCTTATATGCAAGTTGTGTACACATATCATTGTCCGGATCCAAAGGCCCCAAGGTGAAAATAATTGGGACAACCAGAGGGGATGGCTATGGTGTGAGGATCACATGTGTTCACAGAGTTTTAATGCTTTGCTCTAGTGCTCTATTAAAAGGAGCACCTTAATTGTGAGTAGTTCCCTAGAGGCCCCGCTGCCACGGGCTGGCTGTACAGAAGATGTTGTGCAAGTTCTCATTGCGAGCACGTATGACTGTATTTGGAGCACATGCTTATGATTGTTTAGTACTTGGATGCTTGTTATTATTTATCCTCAATGCCCTAGTTCTTTGAAGATACATGTTTAGACTCGTCCATGCAACGGCCGTGCATCCATCCCTATGCCTACCGCACTCGAATCCTACTGTTACTGTTACTATTACTATTGCTACTGTTTCACTGTTACTGTTGCTTTACTGTTGCTACTACAAACTGTTGCTACTGATAAACTTCTATGAGCAAGAACTATTTTCAGGTGCAGCTGAACTGACAACTCAGTTGTGAAGGCTTGCAAGTATTCTTTGTCTCCCCTTGTGTCGAATCCATAAATAGGGTAATACTACCCGCGAAGACTGTTGCGATCCCCTACACTTGTGGGTCATCAGTTTTCTGCTACTAACATATTAACAAGATGCCACGAAACTCTCTGTAGATGTCGCCACCATCGTCCTTGGATCCGGGGGATCTGCCAGAGGAGAGGTCATCCTGGAGGACTTCTTCTTCATCATTCCAGCCTCCGGTATGAAGTGTGAGTAGTTCCACCTTGGACTACGGGTCCGTGTAGTATCATGGTTGTATCTCCATCTTTGTGCTACCATGTTTAGATCTTGTGAGCTCCGTTCATGATCAAGATCATCTATTTGTAATCATGCATGTTTTGTTTGCGGGGATCCGATGGATATTGAGATTACTATGTTAGATTGATTAATGGTTTTGTCTTATTGATTCTATCATGTCTGTGTTGTTTGTGATCTTGCATGCTCTCCGTTTCTAGTAGCTATCTTGGCCGAGTAGATGCTAGTGACACCAAGAGGGGGTATTTATGCTAGATAGAGGGTTCATGACTCTATTTAATCTAAGGGAAGTGACAAAAATCTCTAAGGTTGTAGATGTGCTGTTGCCACTAGCGAGAAAACAACAGTCTCTTGTTCATGGAACAAGTGGATTGTTTACCTTACACAGTTTTCTTAAAGCAGTTATCTGTTGCTTGCAACTTAATACTGGAGGGGGTTCGGATGATAACCTAAAGGTGGATTACTAGTCATAGATGCAGTTGGATGGCGGTCTATGTATCTTGTTGTATTGCCCAATCGAATCTCATAGGATCGTAATTATCTAGTATTGCATTGGTATGCCTTGCTTAGTCCTGTCAATTGCCCCGCTTTAATTTGTTTACCCAGCATGTCATGTTTGTTTATCTAAGGATAACACCTCTAGTGAACTATGGACCCCGGTCCAATCTTTACCATTGATACATCTTCCACTGTTACTGTTTACTTGCTACAAACCACTATTACCTTCCACACCATATGGTTAATCCTTTGTTACAGCAACCGGTGAGATTGACAACCTTTGAGACGTTTCCTTCCTCCTACTGGTTTCATAATGTCAGTTTCTTACTGAGGGAAGACTTGCTACTATGCTCATCACACCTTGCTCTTGGGGTCTCCCAACGAAGTGCTACCACGTGCCATCAACAAGTTTTCTGGCGCTGTTGTCAGGGAGTCTAAGGACGTCTTCACAATGGGAGTCCTTCACTTTATCTTTAATTTATTTTTTTTGCTTATCTTATTGTGCTTGGTTTTGTTTTCTTCTTTCTTCAAAAACTCCAAAAAATAGTTTAGTTTGGTTTGCTTTCTCTTATCAAAAACACAAAAAATTAGTTCCTACTCTAGTTGCTACCATGTATGGTTTTGGTCCAATCCCTGTGTCCCCAATGGAAAGGATATTTACTTTCAAGCAAGGAGTGAAGAGAGTTTCAAAGAATCTAGTTCTACAATCTCTGCTTTACAAACGGAAACTGAGCGTAAGATGAGTCTTAGCTTGGTTATTAATAGTTTCTATAGCGGTATTGCTGTTTGTTATAGATATGCTTTGGATGCTCTAGCTGGAAAGATATTTTTCGATGTACTGAGGATGAAGCTTTGGATTCCATAAAGAAATTGATTATAATTTATAATATTCCTAGCAAGTCTGATTCTTCTTTTATAGACATTTATGCTAGGTTGAACACTCTTGAGACCAGTACAATTTCTTTGAACAATTGATATAACGTGCTTAGAGAGCACCATGGTTATGTTCAAATAAATTCTGAGACTTCAAAATGGTTTCCTACAATAAAAGTTTCTATAAATAGTGAAACTTTTGATGCTTGCTGTGTTATCATGTCTGAATTTTTCCTTATGCCTAAAGATATCTATGAGTCTTTGGGGAATTTCTAAAGAAGGATAAGAAATATCTCTTATCAATAATGCAAATTTATTACCCATTGGAATAGCTGAAGGTGTGTTTACAAAAATCTCAGGTAAAATGGTGTCTACTGATTATCTTGTTATTGAATGTGTAGGAAAAGGACAAATTACACTTGGAAGATTCCTTCTGAAACATCTTGG
Organism: Avena sativa; assembly: GCA_916181665.1. Classification (NCBI taxonomy): domain Eukaryota; kingdom Viridiplantae; phylum Streptophyta; class Magnoliopsida; order Poales; family Poaceae; genus Avena; species Avena sativa. The sequence continues at coordinate 309,566,941 of OV702295.1, read as the reverse complement.
AGCAATAATAGATATGGGAACAGGAATTATGCATTTTTCTTATTCAATAAGCAATCACATATTCCCTAAAGATAAGAATAAAGGTAAGAAAGGTAGGAGCAAGAGAGTTGGAGTTAATGCTTCCTCATTTGAAAATACTTGATTCTTGCTTCTTGTGCCTAACTTAAAGACGTTAAATAAAAGTACTTGTTGGGAGATAACCCAAGAGTTTTCTTGAGTCTTGGATGTTATTACTTCAATAATGACCTCTACTTATCCTTTTTATTTGATTTTTGTGCCAATAATAACCTCTAATGAGAGGGAAGTAAGATTTGGAGAGTTGCTGTCCCGAAACAGATTTTTGTGCTCTACCGTAAAAATTCATGAGGAATCTCTGTAAGTCAGATTGAGCTGATATTTTGTGAATAAATCTCCCAGTATGCTAGCTAACTTCCGTTAGTTCAACACCTTTTGATTTGAGAAACAGAAGGACTTCGAAAAAATCGGTTTCAACCTGATGGTCCGTTTTGACAGATTTCTGCCATTATTTGCATTTGCTTCTTATTGATTCCTTTTTGGGTTCTTTCTAGGAAATAGAGCTTTTTGATGGAATTGCTACAGTAGCTTGTGTTTTTAGTGAAAGTTTTTCTATTCTAAAGCTAAACCCAAGGGTCTATTATCTTTGAATACACTAATGTTGCTAATGAAGATTCTGTGAAGTTTTGTATGAAGGAAAATTTTTAGGTGTAGAGAGAGAATGATGTAATGAGATAAAGAATGGAAAAAAGCTCAATCTTGGTGATGCCATCCCGTGTCACCTCAAGAAATATTCAAGAGGTAGAAGCGTCAAAGCTTGGGGATGCCCAAGGCATCCCCTTCTTCATCAATAAAAAGCTCAGGTCTTTTTAGACACTTCGTTTTTATTGTTTCATGCATTGTTGTGTTGTTCTTGGAGCATGTTAGCTTTCGTTTATTTTGCTTGAATAAAGTAGTTTGGACCCCCGTTCTCGCTGTTTTGTTTCAAATAATTTGATTGGTGTTGGAGAGGAGTAGAAAGTTCTTGGTTGAATAGTACAAGAGGAGCTTGCTTTGACTATGACTTAGACTTTAGCATGTCATGCTAGATGTTGTTTTGAATTTATGCTTAGTGATTACTACTGTAGCATGACTTGTTCCAAAAAATTAGGATTGCTTAATGTGCCTTGAAGGAATCATGCGTTGTTTTAGCATACAAAAGCATAGTATTGTGGTATTCTCCTTTGATGCTTTGTTTGGGTTGACTTGGCACATGCTCACACCATGTTGTGACTATGAAGAAGTCACCATAGCCTCTATGATCATTCAGTCCTTGACTTGTAGTACCACTTTATTCTTTGATTAATAATGTTTTGTCGCTCTGCATGATTATGGCCATTATTGCTCTCTTAGTTGGTTGCTCCCAGTCTTTTGCTAGCCTCCACTTGTATGAGTAAGCTCTGCTCATGCTTCCAACTCCCAAGAAACCAAGTTATTCCAAAGTGTCCACTATAAATTCCTATGCATAGTGTGTTACACCATTCCAAGTATATTCTTGTTTTCATCTATCTTCCAATTAAAAAGTATTTTGTTATGTGAAAACTTAGTGATTAAATCTTTCACGAACTTGATGGAACACCTTATTTTTCTTTCCCCTAATAAACTTGATCCATTTTGTCATCTATGTTGTATATGCTTGCACTTATACGTTGGAATTAGTAGAACCATGCTGTCACGGGGAACGGTTTCAACATTGCACTTGTACTTTGTACATAGTTGATATCATGCTCTTTTGCCTATGGATGTCGTCGGTGTGAAATGAAAGGAGAGCTTGTAAGTCCATGGAGTTATGTATGTGTGATGACCCACAAGTATAGGGGATCGCAATAGTCTTCACGGGTAGTATTACCCAATTTATTGATTTGACACAAGGGGAGCCAAAGAATACTTGCAAGCCTTAACAACTGAGTTGTCAGTTCAGCTGCACCTAGAAATAGTTCTTGCTCATAGAAGTTTATCAGTAGCAACAACAAAGCAACAGCAACAGCAACAGTGAAACAGGAGCAATAGTAACAGTAACGGTAACAGTAGGATTTGAGTGCGATAGGCATATGGATGGATGGAAGGGCATTTCATGGACGAGTCTAAACATGTAACTTCAAGATCTAGGCCATTGCAGATAAATAATAACAAGCATCCAAGTACTAAACAATCCTAGGCATGTGATCCAAATATAGTCATACGTGCTCGCAATGAGAACTTGCACAACATCTCCTGTCCAGCCAGCCCGTGGCAGCGGGGCCTCTAGGGAACTACTGGCAATTAAGGTGCTCCTTTTAATAGAGCACCGGAGCAAAGCATTAACACTCCGTGAACACATGTGATCCTCACACCACAGCCATCCCCTCCGGTTCTCCCAATTATTGTCACTTTGGGGCCTTTGGATCCGGACAATGATATGTGTACACAACTTCAGATAAGATCAGAAAAAATACTATCATATTGATTCAATAATAAGTTCAGATCTGAGATGATGGCACTCGGGCCCTAGTGACAAGCATTAAGCACAAAAAGTTGCAAAAAAGTCAAATATCACAAGAGAAACTAGGAACTATTCCCTAACAATCTTATTCGATTTCATGATAGAACTCATCCAATCCCTACCACCCCCAAGCCTACAACGGGGGATTACTCACTCATGGATGAGGGAAACATCGGTGGTTGATGGAGATGCGTTGGTGATGATGATGGCGATGATCCTCTCCAAATTCCCCGTCCTGGCAGGGTGCCAGAACGGAGTTACTGGATCCGAATCTTGGTTTCTGGTGGCGGCGGCGAAGCGGAACTCTTTGTGGAAAACTATCGAACCCCCCTCGGTTTTTAGGTAGAAAGGCAACTTATAGGTGCAGAGGGAGGCCGAGGAGCTGCATGGGGTGGACAGACCTCCTCCAGGCGCGGGGTCATGTGGGCCCACGCCTGGGGTGGGTCTGGGCCCCCCAGGCCTCCCCTCCGTCTCTTCTTCTAGCTCCGTGGATCTTCTAGTGAAATATAATGTTTGGCATATTTTCCGGGATTTTTCCTGATAGTTCATTTTCGGCACAAAAACAAGACACCAAGGTATTTCTGCTGAAAACAGTGTCAGTCCATGTTATTTGTACCCAAATCACACAAGTTTAGAGAAGAAACAATAGCAAAGTGTTCGAGAAAGTAGATACGTTTTGTATGTATCAATGTGTGTTAGAGAAACGCCTAGGCCGCTAGCCTAAGTCATGCCTAATCATGGTGGAAACTTGCAGTATCACCATAATGACAATCTATGAAGCTTTCTTCTTATAAAAAAGAAACACATATTGAAAAGAGGAAAGAGAGAAAAAAGCACCATTTTCCCATGGTAAATAAGAAGATTGCTGAGATGCTCTTTGTCTACTTGCCTTGTCATTTTGATTATGGGATAGCTCCTGTATCATGTGCAAGGGGTACCCCGTTGGTGGTTCTCTATGATACACATGTACTTACTATGACAAGAACTTATAGGTGACTAAAGTTAAGTAGCATGAGGTGAGGCCCTCATATTCAAGGGACATGAGATTGCCAACTTATACTTTGTCAAACATATACTCCATAGTTTGTTCACTTTAACCTTAATCACTTCAAGATGCTTATGATAGGGGCAATGAGGGCTGAAAGCTAACAAGTACCATAATTTTTGGAAGATCTTTTGAAACTTGAAATCCCTGCTTCCTTTTATGAAGGGCCTTTCTTCCACCATTATATTGAGTCTCCACCTTCTACCTTTAGGCACCAGTTAAGAGAGCATACTTTCCATTCTTAGTTCTATGTGCATTGTCCCAAAACATATTGATTGATTCATATTGTTGATATTACTTGTTCTTGTGCTATTTGTATCTAGTCACTCTTATGAACTTTGAAGGTGTCCTATGAATCTATTTGCTACTCCATGAGGGAGAAGCTGGATGCCGCTATGCTAAGTTTTCTGTATGTGAAACAAACAAACGTTTTTCAATGCATGTTATTCATGACCTTTGTTTGTAGCCTTTCATGTTGCATGCATAGTTACTTTGTCTTACTGTTAGAACTCCATCTTTCATGCTCATGTTTAGAGTTCTTTGATCCCATATTTCAATGCTTGCAGATGTTTTCATATTGATTTTGATGGTGCATGTCACCTCAAAAATTATTCTTTTTATCACTTACCTACTCGAGGACAGCAGGAGTTAAGCTTGGGGATGCTTGATACGTCGGAAACTTATCTATAAATTTTGATGTTCCATGCTTGTTTAGTATCTACTTTTCTTTGCTTTGTCTACACTTTGAGGTGTTTTTATATGCTTTTTGGTACTAACCTATTAACAAGATGCCACAGTGCCAGTTTCTGTTTTCTTCTATTTTTGGTTCCAGAAAGGCAGAAAATCAATATTCTCGGAATTGGACGGGACAAAATCCAAAGTCAATATTTTACCGTGGGGAACACGGAGCCAGAATAAGAGACAGAGGGGAGGCACCAGGGGGTCACACCCCCTAGCGGCGCCGTCTAGGGTTAGCCGCGCCTGGGGGTGACCACCCTGGCCGCCCCCTGCCTCGCCTCTGTGCCTATAAAGACCCCCCCATGCCAAAACCCTAAGTACCTGATCAATATTCTACGAAACTGTCTATAGCCGCCGCCACCATCGTCCCTAGATCGGGGGGATATGAAGCTCTTCCCGGCACCCTGCTGGAGGAGAGATCGTCCCGAAGGCCTTCTTCTTCATCATGCCAACCTCCGATATGAAGTGTGAGTAGTTACACCTTGGACTACGGGTCCATGTAGTAGCTAGATGGTTATATCTCCTCCTTTGTGGTAAGATGTTTAAATATTGTGAGCTCCGTTCATGATCAAGATCATCTATTTGTAATCATGCATGTTGTGTTTGCGGGGATCCGATGGATATTGAGATTACTATGTCAGATTAATTAATGGTTTTGTCTTATTGATTCTATCATGTCTGTGTTGTTTGTGATCTTGCATCCTCTCCGTTTCTAGTAGCTATCTTGGCCGAGTAGATTCTAGTGACTCCAAGAGGGGGTATTTATGCTAGATAGAGGGTTCATGCCTCTATTTAATCTAAGGGAAGTGACATAAATCTCTAAGGTTGTAGATGTGATGTTGCCACTAGGGAGAAAACAACAGTCTCTTGTTCATGGAACAAGTGGATTGTTTACCTTACACACTTTGCTTAAAGTAGTTATCTATTGCTTGCAACTTAATACTGGAGGGGGTTCGGATGATAACCTAAAGGTGGATTTCTAGTCATTGATGCAGTTGGATGGCGGTCGATATATCTTGTTGTATTGCCCAATCGAATCTCATAGGATCATGAATGTCTAGTATTGCATTGTTATGCCTTGCTCAGTCCTGTCAATTGCCCTGTTGTAATTTGTTTACCCGGCATGCCATGTTTGTTTATCTAAGGAGAACACCTCTAGTGAACTATGGACCCCGATCCAATCTTTACCATTGATACATCTTCCACTATTACTATTTACTTGCTACAAATCACTATTACCTTCCACACCATACAGTTAATCCTTTGTTATAGCCACCGGTGAGATTGACAACCTCACTATTCGTTGGGGCAAAGTCTTGAGTTTGTGTTGTGCAGGTCTTTGAGGTGCTAGAAACACCTTTGAGACATTTCCTTCCTCCTATTGGTTCGATAACCTCGGTTTCTTACTGAGGGAAGACTTGTTGATGTGCTTATCACACCTTGCTCTTGGGGTCTCCCAACGAAGCACTACTAGGCGCCATGAACTGCTACATAGGTGCTACCATTCTTTGGAATGTGCCCTGTAGTAGTTCATCAATGAATCTGCTGTCATCTAGTTCTAAACTAGTGAATAGTAGTTTAGGTCAATGATGCTTGATCTCAGACCTGTATGAGTTAGAATTTGCAGAGTAGATTCTTTTTATCTACTTGACTACTTGATATCAAGTTGAATGATTCCTAGTACTTAAGGCTAGGGAAATGATTTGAAGTGAAGCATGTGATGCAAACCAGTTGGAACTTGGAACACAAGTTAGTTTGAGTAAATAGGGTGATCTTACAAATGATTCCTAAATTATTTGTCTAATAAAGTGATTTAGGTGAGAATTGTACTTCCTTGTAGATGAGCTTAGAATCTGTCTTTTGATGAGGAGATTTTTTTAGTTAATTATAGTGGATTTATTAATTTTTAGATTGCTATTGTTGAACTTTACTAAAGGGTGCACAACAGCATGACTATAATGAATATAATTTGCTGCTACTTTGAATACATAGCTGGTCAAAGGTCATTTGTTCTTGATGATTTGTGTGTGCAACCAGTTCGAGCCTATGATGCAAAGGATGAGGCTTTGATGATGTTTGGATAAAACAATTATTGCTTTCTTATAAGAATTATTCAGTGATTATCTGGTACTCCACTTGAGTACAGATCTGAGGATTTTCGATTACCCCATCCATTTTCTAGGATGCAATAGTAAGAACAGATATAAAGGTATGGTCTTAGATGGATGACCTATTGTGGTGAAGCCGTGGTTGATCTTGGGGAACTTGTTCTACTGAATCTTCTACTGCGTTTCTTATGCCGGTGCTCCGGGATCTTGATCTCCCCTTATTCTAGCTCTTGGATGGCTCCAAGGAGCAACCAAAGTTAGAGCTATGGTGGGATGATGGATCTGATCTGTGGGGTTTATTTGGAGTGCTTGGCAGGAGAATGGTTCTTGACTAAGTGTGGTGGAAGTGAAGATGTGGTGAATGGTGGGATAGCTATGGATGGTGCACTCTTATTTTGTCCTTGAGGCTTCCTTGTGCTGACACCACACACACACACATGTAGTTATGTGTATGCTGCATGCCTTCTATCCTACACTGTTGTAGATCAGCTCAAGTGATTGCAGTGATTTTACTTCTTCCATTCTACCTCCTCTGGTGAAACTTGTGTATGACCAGCTACTCCTTGCTATTGTTGGCCTACACTTCCTGTAACCTCTACCTTTTTACATATACTCCAATTACTTGATCTTGCCCCTGGTATGCTTTAATTCTTTGATATTGGTGTGGTGATATGGAGAACAGTTCCTAGAATTTCCCTACTGCTACTTTTGTACTGTTATATTACTCACTATGGTAGTGCCAACACATGCCATGCATGTGTTGTGTGAGCTACTTGTCTGCTTCGTCCATCATGTGGATCAGATCAAGTACACTAATTTTTTTGATGGTATTAATTCTTATAATTCATTTGTAAAGACAATGTAATACTGTATAATATTAATAATTTTTAATTTTTATTTCTATTTGTAATCTAAATTCTTGTAATATTTAGATCTTGTTTATAAATATGAAATTAATTCTTATTGTAAATCTTTTTCCTTTTGTATTTATATTTCAATTATCTTTTATATTTAGATAACTGTAAATACTCTATCTTATTCATAAATAAGGGTTTTGCTTTTATTTATTATTACGATTTACTTTCCAGTTATTATTCTATTTCAAATTATTTTAGAATTCATATTTATCAATTAGATACTCAACTTTGAATTTTCTCTTATCCAAACACAAAAATACAGTAGAGGTCATGTTGAAATCTATCGCACCTGTCCTGATGTTTCCATTAGAACAAGAGAGATCTTGATCACTCTATAGCTCCTTTAGTTTTGCGCGAAAATTCCCCGGATTTTCTGATGCATGAATGCAATGCACACACATGTGTCCTCTCTAATTCTAGGTGCTAATCCTGGGATGCTACAGGTGCACACCGCACCTTCACGTCGGCCACCGAGGACCAAGCTGCAACGGTGACTGAGAGAGGGCGCAAGCTCCGAGTACTGCGCACAAACCGCGTCGGCGAGTTCACGTGTCGGCCACGTTCGCTGTGCAGTGTGCCGATACCGGCGTCAAGCGCCACCTCACGATGCCGTAATCACCCCAGTAGAACGGGGTGATCGCGCGGCGCAACCAGACAGTCGTAGCGGCAGCCAGAAGCATGCTGAAGGCGAAGGGCATGCCAAATTACTTCTAGGGCGAGACCATGCTGACAGCGGTCTACGTCACATGTCCTACCGGAAGAATCTGGATGACCGGAGCAGGCCAATGGTCTTTATCGGCTACGAGAGCGACACCAAGGGCTATCATGTCTACGATCTCGTCGCCAAGTGTGTGCACGCACACGGAACATATTCTTTGATGAAGACGCGAGCTGGGACCAAAGCACGCACAAGGACAACCCTGTGAGGACAGCGTTCACAGTGGACTGCTACGTGCACTCGACTCCACTGCGTAGCGCTACATCTGAGGTGGCAGGCCAGGACTCGTCGTCATGTCCATCGACACCAGCTCCCGCAGAGCACATGTCGCTGACTGCATCATCGTCGTGCACCAAGCTAGCCTCTCTGACACCTGAAGCTGAATCCGCGCCGCCATCACATCTGCCTCACCGCGAGGTGCACCCGATGAACACACGCACCATGGATAGCATCATGCAGCCAAACACCCGCCTCGCCTCCTCGCCAAGGGATATGTGTAGTAGCAGGGCATCGACGTCGAGGAGGCCTCTGCGCCTATTGCATGGCTGGAGTCCGTGCGGCTCCTGCTAGCGCTCGTCGCGCACCACGGTTGTGATGTGCACCATATGGACATCAAGTCTAATGGTCAGGGTTCGTCGTGGCTGGCCAGGAGTGCAAGGTGATTCTCCTGCACAAGGCCCTCTATGGACTCCGTCAGGCAATTAGAGGCTAGATCCTGGAACACGAAGTTGGATTCCACGCTCGATGCGCTCGGCTTCAGTTTAGGTGTTAGCCTGTCAGAGTTTCAATTTCATCAGGTTATCACTTAGCTGTTTTAGTTGGTTGATTTAGTCCGAGGTCTAGCTTCGGTTCTATCGTTAGAAACTGGAGAGAGTCACCCGCATAACGATCTGTTTGTGGGATGGCACGAACACAAGTATCATGCCACGTTTTCCCTTTGTAAGCAATAATAAAAGGAGATGAAGTTAGCCGGAAATATGGAATATGCATCTCGGGTTTTTTCATACTTCCTATTATCGATGCATCTTAATTGTAATTTAACAAAATTAAAATTGAGCAATCAAAACACATGAACAACTATGCATAGGCATACACATATATATAAATGTAGCATCAAGTGTGCATCATACCATGGCATAGGAAGTTTTTACTCATACTACAACAAGTTTGATGATGGTGTTCCTAGTCAACTCACATGGGTCTAGAGCCCAATGCAATGTCTGGATATATGAGCCTATATGAGGAACAAGTGTACATCATGCCATGGGAATACCACTTTTATACTTAGATTTAATGTCATGATTTGGCATAGTAGTTGTATATTTTGATGTAACAACTAGGTGGGATCATGTTGACCAAATGATGACTCATACAACCAGAAAGATGATGAAGGTGTTCATAGATAACTCCCATAGGTCAAGAACCCATGCAATATTGGCATGAGGCTATACTTGCTATAAGTATGCATCATCCAAAGTCATGACACACTTGTGGCAGATCTAGACCTATCTCAACTGTCTAGAATACCTTCATTAACTTTTGGTTGCATGAGTCATCACTCTGGACAACATAATCCTACCTAGTTGATTGATCTAAATATAACACTGCTATGCCAAGATATGATAAGCCACTTTGTGGCATATGTGAGCCCATGCCAACATTGCATTGGCAATAAACCTCTCTGGGTACAATGCTAGCATCATTAGGCAAGATATAATGCTAGCATCATTAGCCACGTGGTGATATACCCTTGTGCCAAATTTGAGTCCATTTAGCTAGCATCAATACATCAAAACATGGCTTATGAATTTGTAATTTAAACAATATGAATATTTCACTATTTTTAGTTATGATTTAGGAAGGGTTAATGTATGCATCATTCAGGTCTAGCACTAGTAATTTTTAATGTAATATTAAGTCATAAAAATGAGATATCTTTGTCCAATCTTCGGCAAATCCTAGTTTTTTTAAAAGATAAATTTTACAACGTGGGATATCTTCGGCTAATATTTGGTGCTTAAAAAATGGGTGTCATATAAAAAGGGAAAAGCTGAACTATCTGGGATAGATGGAAAATATAAAGAATCTTTAGTTAGTCCACTATGAATCTAAGTTTGTGTGCTTTGCTATTAAATTTGTTTTCTTCGTGATTGAGTTTGTTTCCCTTAAGATATACCAGGAAGGATGTTTTTTTTGAATTGATCAGTAATTTTTATAGATCGATTTTTAGTGTACGTATAATTTTTTGGGTTTGGTAGTAATCAGTGTAGTGGCCGGTCAAAACTAGCTTCATACACGACTTCAATTCAGAGCACAACATAGTTATTTTGCAAATCCCGCCTTATGTTTTTCTAGTATTTCATAAAACTTGGGGAGTAATACAATAAAGTTGGTCCTAGGGGTACAAAAGGAATTTCGATAGCTATAGATGAACGACTGTGTCCTTTGGAACCCTAACCTAAGGTGCCCCTAACCATCTGCTCTTCCAAGATTCAAATTGATTCTTATATCCTTCCACTAAAACTCTAATATATCACGCCGTTATGAAAGAGAGGGATGAGGGTGTGCTTTCGCCTAAGGTTCCAAGGTCTTGCTGGGTTGTTTCCATGGAAGATTCTCTGGGATTTAGTGAGTTCAACACTTCAGGCGATGGATTTCGAAGAGAAGCTTCTGGTAATGTTGATTGCTTTTATCCAAATGCATATGTATGGTACGGGTCTGTTCTGTGTAGATATAAAGAGGTCTTCAGAGTATATCTGTTTCTTAGGGTATTTAAGAACCGTGCTATAGTTTGGAATGTGATGAAGGATGTGACTTTAATAGTTTCTTATATAAAGGAGTAATTGAAAAATAAAATATTTTCTGTTCTTTAGAAGTGACTGCTTTTAGGAAGGGAAGCTTCAGTAACAGCTACCTTCGCAAATTGGGGGCTGGGGGTGGAATTTAGTAGTGTGATGTAGTTTGTAGGGATTTTATTTCTGTTCTGTTGTTTGATTTGTTATTCTGTAGATGATGAAAGATTGTTGACATGCTTCTATTCCTTTGGATAAAAAATTCATGGCATTATATCAAACATATGACATATGGTTTCTTGTTTGGCAGATGGAGTTGGATCCAGCATATCTGTGGAATTGAGAACATATGTGGATTCAGTGATGATCAACTCAGATTTGGTTTCAAATATTATTACAAAGTCAGAAATTGCAACTTCTATGGCATTGAACCGTTGCAGCATTTTCAATAATGCCTGGTTGTCAGCTAGTAGGTCTCTAATTGTGGAACGCTGGTTTAGTTTGACAAAAACACCAGCACATCTAGGTTTTTTGGTGCAGTCAGGAAACCAGGAACAAGAACAGATGTATTTAGGTTAATTTATGCACGGGGAAATTAGACAGAGGTTTAATCTAATGCTTTACGCCCATTATTAAACTGTGAACTGTTTGAAGGTGCGGATATTTTGAGTTCAGCAGATGGTGTTGTCCTTGGTCTTAAAGCTGGAAGCATGCGTGGGGGTTCGGATCTTTACTACATATTTTGCCCCTCTGCAAGAAAAAAATAGTTTTAGTTCTTTGGAGATGGAGCATATAGTGCAAATTTCAAGAAATGGGGGTCAGCACACTGATAAAACATTTGGGAAGTTTGGGTTGATACTTCAAAGGGGTTGGTCAAGGTTGTGTTTCTTCGATAAAGATGCAGCTACGCTCTTTAATTCTGACTACAATGGGGTAAGCTTTAACAGTACTGATCCGGTGTTTGTTCACGTGTGTATTCATAAAGATGGGGATTGATCAAGAACAGTAAGTTCGCCAATACAATCACCTGTGGTTCCTGTCTTTTACTGTAATCTGTATGGTGTTTTATCCGGAGGAAAGCTCTACATGATGTATGTAGTCGGGTATATAGTTTGTTTGGACATTTTAACATCACAGACTTGCATAATATAATTTTCTGATAAAATTGGATTCAATGTTAACTCTTGCAATGATTACACGGTAGCTCCTAAATGTGGAGGAGGGGTGGTGTTCATTAAGTTTCCCAATGGAGATCTTGAAAGATGGGTGTGGTCTTTGGAGTCTATGGTTGATTTGGTTCAAAAAATTGGATCTAGGATATCAGATGACTACTGGGAAGAAGTTTTCAATAATGAGGGTAAATCAGGGTTTGCAAATTAGTACTACAAAATTCAGGTGAGGAAGGCATCAAACAATGGACGATTTGTATTGTTATCAACTGGGTTTGATCCTGGATTGTTTGAAGTCGACATGGATATGAAAACTGTGACTGAAATTCAGATGTCAAGCAATGAAAGTCAGATGGGTAGGCTCTACTCATCGTCAGAGGAATGGCCTCCAAAAGATTATTTAAAGGGTGGCTTTTAGTATTTTTATTGCGTTATTTCCTGTTATTAGTATGCAACATTGTAATCAATGTATAAAATATTTTGTAACGCTTCAAAGGTAATTTAAAATTTTATTATGTATATCTGTAGTGATGACACCGTTGAGTGATATCGGGGGAGATTTATGGCGCGAATGCTTTTTTGCAGCAGCTGTTACATACCGACATAAGATCCACCATAAAACCATCCTGTAAGATTCTTGTCAAAATCAAATTTTTTGATTCATTCTGGTTTCATTCCAAGGAATTTTTAGATTCATCATGGTTTCGGCCAATGCACGAATGGTAGAGCATGAATGAACGGTGAATCTCATGCCGGTAGGTAACGACTGAGGTTAAATATTCGTGTTTAAAGTGTGGCTTATTGCTTAGTTACATACATGCGAGTTGGGGGAGACATAGTTCATGAAATAAAGATGTCTAGCGGTTCATTTGATCACGCCGAGCTTATTGCTTCAGATGATATAATGTTAAAAAATACAGCAAAGCTAAGATATTATGTTAAAAAATTATTTAATCTGTACTACTCGATATCGTGGATGATGGTTTCTGGGATGGATCCTCTGTTGCCTTCAACACATAATACTAGGGAACATGGCGCGGCGTCACGCCGCGTCCGTGAGGAGCAATATTATGAATTAATCGGTTAAAATTATTGTTGAAGAGTACGTCTTATGCAGTGTATTATTGTTGTCCAAAGTTGTGGCAGGAACAAACAGTAGTACTATTTGCAAATAAAAAAAGGTAAAGAATGGTACAATTAGTGTGGAAGAATGAAAAAGTATAATAAAATTGAATTATTGCTTGTTAATTATAGCTAAAAAATTATTCACCCTTAGAAAAGTACTGAAGCTAACTACCGTATGAAAATTACAGATGGGAAAGTACGAGGAAAAATTACTGCTAAAGAATTGAAAATAACCTAAAAGAAACACCTCTGCTAAAAAATATGAAATAACCCTAAAATAAATATTGCTGGCGAACTAAGGTTATACAGTTATACCGGTGAGAAGTTACCATGGGCTAACTACCAAAGTTATTTTGAAAAATTACCTTTAAATAACAAAAAATGGAATAAAATATATCATTGAATAACTATCGCTACAAAAGTGAAGTCAAGAAGTTGTCTCCAAAAATTAAGTAGAAAAATTAGGGCCGGAAAAGGTGTTCTAGAAAATTTAAGATGAATAGTTAGAAAAGATGAACGTAAAAAAATATTGATTAGAGCAAGAAAATTTTAGCCAAAAAGTTGTGTTGTATCTATGTGATGTAGCACACGATTGGGCAAAATTATTAGATGATAAATAGTACACGCGCGGGCAAAAAAAATTTTGCCGAAAAGTTATGTTGCGTTTATATGACATGACACGTGGTTGGACAAAATTAGATGATGAATAGTACACGCGCGAACGCGGTCGCCGGATCGAATGGGCGGAAAAGGTGTGCCATAAAATTTAAGCCCAATAATTAGAAAAGATAAACGTAAATAAAATATCGATTAAGGCATATTAATCAAAAATTTATATTGCGTCTAAGTAATGTGGCACGTGATTAGACAAAATTAAAAAAAAAACATACGCTATACGCGTTCGTTCGAACGTGGACCGTCTGATCGAAGATGAATGGCCGAAAAGGCACACACAGTGTTCATAACCTTGTTACTATTCATCCAATCTATGAACAGTACTCAGAACAAGGACAGACCACTAACCCCACGCGCCTTAATATATAGGTATAGGTATATGTATGTCGTACAACAGTTTCCTGGAGAATGATGATAATATTTCCTGGGATAAAATTGATAGAAAAGTGTTAGCTTAGCAATATAATACATTACAAAATGGGAAACAAATATAGTACAATTCATACACTTCGAAAAAAATGCATACATCGCAGTTGCTGGTTTCAAAGTTGGTTCCGTTGAAATAAGGCATTGCTCGCAGAGTCAACAGTCCTGTTTCATGTCTAATAGAAAATAATAGAAATTGAGTAATAAGTACTGTGTTTTTTACATAAGAAGAAATAAAGTATGTACATGTTTTAAATTGTACTAAGGATTATACCTTTGTATCCAAATACACAATTAAACATGCATGTTTAAGAATAACTTTGTATCCAAATAATAAATAAATATTAGATCGGATGAATTGTGAACCGGCGTTGAAATTCCATTAGATTCGTAGTGAAGCAACGGCCTGTGGCGAGGTTGAGGAACATGAAGTCGCCGACGTCTGGAAGTATGATATACCAGGATTCAGTTGTTGAGATGGAACTCGGGTTCTTTTAACGCGCGGCGACAGTCGCTGCAGACTCTCCGACAAGCAGCGTAAGCATCGACGTACTCGTCGTTCTCCAAGAAGAATTCGCCAATCTCGGCAAGTGGTCCGTTTGCCGGGAGATCGGACCAGTTCACCTTCATTCTGCAACTCGCCATGCCTTCCTATCGAGGAATAAAGAAGATCAGAAGATGACGAGGAGAAGAACAAGGATAGGAGGAGTCAAAGAGGGAAGCACTGCGCCGGAACAAGGAGGCGAGGAGACGGAACGAAACAGCCACTAGGCCACTATGCGGTCGAGGAACTGGCAATTTTATTTTCTTGTAATATATAAGGACGTCGGCTAACTGCGCTGACAGGTGGGGTCAGTTCATTACGGATAGAGCGTTCATTAAAAAAACCGATCGTACCTACTCTCTCTGTTTCAAAATATAAGATGTTTTAGGTTTGCGAAGCAAATGTACATAGACTTGTTTTAGTGTGTAGATTCACTCCAAATCTATAGGCTTCTTTAGGTTGGCTAGAGACTTCTTCATCAACTTGGTTATGTGACTCAACACTTGGCCAACATAATTCCAACGAGTTGATATCTAAGTATAAGAGTACTATGACACACACTTGTAGTATATGTGGGCCCATGCCAATATTTTATGGGATCTAGACCAATCTTAGTTGTCTAGAAACACCTTCATCAACTTGTTGTTGTATATGACTCAACACTTGGCCAACATAATCCTACCTAGTTAATAGACCTTAGTATAACACTACAATGACAAGAAATGATGATGAGACACTATGTGGAAAATGTAGGCCCATGCATCATTGCATGGGCTATATACTTCATCAACTTGTTGTTGTATATGACTCAACACTTAGCCAACATAATCCTACCTATTTAATAGATCTTAGTATAACACTAGTATGACAAGAAATGATGATTAGACACTTTGTGGCAAATGTAGGCTCATGCATCATTGCATGGTCTATATACTTCATCAACTTGTGGTTGTATATGAGTCAACACTTGGCCAACATGATCATACCTACTTGATAGATCTAAGTATAAGACTGCTATGCCAAGACATGATGAGACACTTTGTGGCAAATGTGGGCCCATGCCAACATTTCATGGGGTATAGACCTCTCTAGGTTCGCTAGAAACACCATAATCAATTTGTGGTTTTGTGACTCGACACTTGGCCAATATGACCCGACCCAGTTGATACATCTAAGTATAAGAGTGATATTGCCAAGCTAGGACACAGACACTACTGACAGATGTGGGCCCATACCAACATTGCATTGGATCTATTACTATCTTAGCTGTCTAGAAACACCCTTAAATTTCTTCAGAGTCGACCGGTGTTATCTGTGTTATCCATGGAGGATTGAGGGTGCCCGGAGGCCATGCAGATGATGCTGATGCGCAAGGGGTCAATTTTACCTGTGTTATCCATGTCTACTATAGAATAATTAAGACAAATCGGTTTGGATTAATGTATGAAAAGCAAGCCAGCGTACAAAATGTTTTTATATACTCCCTCCGTCTCAAAATAGATGTCTCAAATATGTCAAAATTTGAATGAATATAGACACTATTTAGTATATAGATTCATCCAAATTTTGAAAAAACTAAGACGTCTATTTTGAGACAGAGGGAGTATTTTGTTACATGAACATGTGCATAAAGAGAAGCAACCGGAGAAAACTTGAGAAAATTCGTGAAGCTGTTTATTGCGGGCTTGCAAAGCATGAGGAAACTAACTGATACACTTATTACAGTGCCTACTGCTTAATGATCAGCAGATAGACCAACCCAAGAGCAATTGCACAAAAATAAAATACAGCATTCATCATGTTCATCTGCTTCTTCAGATCGATAATCTGCCTTAACTGCTTGCTGAGTTTCTTCAGTTCTCCCTTAACTTCTGCATCCCCCGCCGTAGCAATGATTTTAGAGCCCAAGCTCTCGACCGTATGAGGGTAACTGAGCTCAATCGATGCGCGCCTCTTCCGATCAACTGCGTCCTCTAGTTTAATCCTCTCAATGTACTCATCCATCCACTCAAAATGCCTACAATTCTTTAGATCCTGAAATCGGATGGGAAAGATGAACCCTGATTCAAATCCCAAATCCGGGGAAGAACCAAAATCGGCAAACGAAATCAACAAATTGACTTAAGAAGAACTCAGATCTAACCTTCCCCTCCTCTGGCTTGCTCTCACATTTCACAAATTCACGCCCATATTTGCCATTTTCCTCGTTCTCAGTGACCAATCATTTCAGTGGCGCGATGCGTGGGCAGTCAGGGCACCTCGTCATCTGCACTGCACCATACCGCGTCCATGAGGGGCCGGAGGTTGTACTGGAGTTCGTTATCTATCGGTGGCGTTGCGGGGAAGAAGAAGAAAGACACCCGAAGAAGAAAGAGAAAGAATGAGAAGGAAATGGCGGCTCGGGATCCTGTTCCCCCCTTTTCTAAAGGTAACGATGAGGTGGGTATGTGGTGGGTCCCGCGTTGTTAGGGCTGGTGGATGCATCAGGATGGGATGCCATATGAGCGCAGCATATGCATCAAACACTGTACATATAAGTCGGAGGAGAGCGGGACGCCAGAAGTGGACGGGAGAAAGGAGACTGTCCAACAAAATCAACTGCCTCAAGTTTCATGGCTTCTCCGACTACCATTGAGCGACATCATCCGCACCATATAAGAATCATGGATTACATGCTAACAAAGTTTTCTATGCACTTACACTTCAAGATATAAGATGTTTTAGGTTTCTGAAGAAAATGAATCTAGACTTTTTTTTTAGTTTTTAGATTCACCCTAAAGTTGAGTGAACCTACATCCTAAAACAATTAAAGATACATTTTCTTCACAAAGCTAAAACCTCTTATGTTTTGAAACGGAGGGACTAATTCCCATTCATTTATATGTCTGGTCCATTACTATTTTGGTGAGCGTTGTATTTTAAGCATATGCACTACAACTAGGCCTATGAACATTGCTCATCAAATCCACAAATTTGAGAACATAAACAACCCAAACTTTAGATTACAATCGTAAATTAAGAAAAACGACAAAACCACGGTCATAAAACATTCTTCTTATAAAAACGCAGCACCATGCTCGAACTGTTCAGCAATCAGACAACCCAACTTTGCGTAAATTGTTTAATAGTATACCAACATTAGCCAGGGAATTGGTAGTAGGTATTTTTGTTTCTTGAGTTTTCAAGAATATGTCAGCAGCTACGCGATCTCAAGAACTATGCGTTTTACCTTTTTTAGTTTGTTTATCTTTGACAGAATAATGTTTGCAAAAGTACGTCTCCTAGAATCATTTATCCTTTCCTGTAACAAAATATTAGGAGGGTTAATAAGGTCACATGCTAGTGTATACATATGCAAATACCAAATAGAAATTTTGAATACCTACGAGACTATATCTGTGAATTTATCTCTGTCAAAGTGCTCCATACAGCGTAGCACGAACATTCCACACGAGTTCTTGATCATAACGAATCTCAATTTGAATAAAAGTACTAACACATCAAAATAAATGACATTAGTTTAACCAGAAACTTACGAATCATTTTACCTTGGTGTTTTGCAGCTTACGATCTCCCAATTGGAAACATCATCATGCTTATACTCCGTATGTGTGTTAGCCACTTGCATGTCTTTCAAAATTCGCTCTCTTTATGAAACAAAGAGGTTTAGGGTAATGCTTGGAGTAACCATATAGTCGCTAAATGTATAAAGAAAAAACATACCAGAGCTTTGACATGTTTCTTGACCCTTCTAAATTTAAACAGCAAGTCGAGCACTTGAAATATCTTCTTTGGTCTATTCAGGACAATCGTGCAGGGTGCAAATCGCTTATATTCAACGCACAATATGTCTACCAAAAAGAGACAAGTGTTGTCACATTACATAATTTAGTTTATATCTTGCATTTTCTTGTACAAACAATACTTACCTTATCAGTAATAGATTATTTTTCAAAGCACCTTCCAAAGCATCCTGATATATCATATACAACTTTTTAATTTGTGTCCAAGGTCTCTTTCTTATGCTGGGATCTAGTTTTTCTTCTTAGTGGAGTACGTATTAGAGCATTTTCCCTCTATGCAGGGCACAAGTTTTGGTCATCCTCCAGTCAAAGAAACCATTCTGCCATGTAAGAACCCATAACCTATAGAAAATTTTAATAATGTGTGACAAACGATCCTTCTTGTTTGCATAAAATAATAAAACCGTGGTATTTGGACTTACATTGCTATCCAGCCATAGATAATCAAGGATCTCCCTAATGTGGTTGGCAGTGACCTGAGTGTCGGTCTTGTTATCATAGACACTTTCATTCTAAAAATCTTTACTTTTATTTGCTGTTTGAACGTACAACACCGTAGCATCTATTTGCTGCAGTGTCAACTTATTTAAACTGTTCATGACTTCTGGGTCTTTGAAAATACCTGCATACATAGAAACAAATATTTAATATGTGCATGTAACTATTTTAATTTAATACATGCACAACCATGCAATTTAATGATGTTGCACTACCTTTTCTAACATTATTTTTTTGTTTTTTACCCTTTTTTTCTGCCGATCTACGCTTGCGCTTCTCGCCAACGACTTCTCTCTTCTCACCATTAATAGCTTTTCGAAAAATGGTATGTAGGCTATTAAACGATTTAGATTCATTCGATAGGGTGTCTCCTACCTCACCTTTTTTCCTCCCCGCCCCTTTTTCAATGCAGCTGTGAATGCTTCTAATGGAATTGGCTCTAGGTCCTGTCGCGTCGGTGAAGGACCCCTACCATCAATTAGAATTGTTGACGCTTGGATACTGCCGAGTTTCGCTGGTGTAGTGTGGCAAGCATGCTTCTAATGGAATTGGCTCTAGGTCCTGTCGCGTCGGTGAAGGACCCCTACCATCAATTAGAATTGTTGACGCTTGGATAATGCCGAGTTTCGCTGGTGCAGTGTGGCAAGCATCAATAGCATTTATTTCCTTCTTGTGTGTGGGTAACATGAATATGTCGCCTTCAACCTCTTTCTTCTTACTATTTGAATTGTTCTTTAAATCATCCTGTGCAAATTCAAAGGAGTTATTTATTTGCGTTCTTTAACATGAATAGAACGCTCCATGAAATGTTTTGGCGTATATTTGGTGTTAGTAGATGTGATTCCTTCATCCTTGTCTACCTCCTTCTCTACCTCCTTCTCTACCTCCTTATGTACCTCCTGCTCTACCTTCTTTTTATTGTCATTATTAGACATTTTTTCTTTAGATGGTCTGTACATGACTCCTGTCGAGTTTATCATAATAATAAGTGAATCATCATATCATGTTAAAAAAGCATTTGTTTAACTCAGAGCAGATGACACATAGGATGTATCACCTTAGCACAAGTTTCTGAGAGGACCTCCATCTTTCTATGCAGGGTTTTTTCAATGGTCCTATCAATATGCATTGTTAGATTCTTCATCATCTGTTCCAACACGACTTATGTCTTTCCTTTAGGCACCGTCCTGCTGGATGTTGAACGTCCATCCTTCTTCTTGTAGGGCTCTCTATGTTTCTTACCACATACAATTTCGGGTGTATCGAGAACCTCTTCTCGATGCTTTTGAGTTATGTCATCATCAATCTTCAAGATATGTGTATATAAACCAATTAATATTGACAACCTAGAACCGTTACTAGAACAGAAAATAAGCCACAATATCACTTGTATTTACGTACCTTCCCCGAAGCAGGACCCTTTATTTTTAAGGCGTCTCTCGCAGAAGCCACATCTTCCATCCAGTTCCTCATCAAAGGCCTTCTAGACGTATACTCAGTGCCATCTGGGAGTATCTTCTCATAGTACAGATACTTCAAATATCACAACAAAATTAGATTAAAACAAAGAAAAATATATTGTAGATAATTATATACTCCCTCTGATAGAAATTATTTAACTCAGATTTTTCTAGATTTGGATGTATCTAGACATGTTTTAGTGCTAGATATATCCGAATCTAGACAAAACCAAGTCAATTAGTTTAAATCAGAAGGAGTATGTAAGTTGAGGATGGAATTTACCTGTAACAATATGGTGCTGTCTATCAGCCATCACCTCATCTCATATGCATTGCCTATTTGTTTTAGGCTAGTAATGAGGTATATATGTATGTACTCATTGAAATTAAGCTTTTTAATGCGTCCTACATCTTGTACCATCGCCTCATCTCATATGGATCAAGCTCTAATCGAAGTTCTGCTGAACTTAGTACTAGTAGTACTGTAAAATACCTGCAATGGTAGTGCGTGTGCTGCGATTATCCAGCTCCTCAAAATTAAATGGCGTGAGCTCGATGTAGCTCTCACGTAGGACAGGACGGAAAAAATTCAGATCTTGTCGTTGGCGGTGATGGGCGGAGTTGAGGCGAACAAGAAAAACCCAAGATACGATTTACGTCCCCTCTGATAAGATAGTTGCCTCTTTGTGCGCATGTACAATGTGGGGTGTGAGTGGTGGGTGGGTTGGGGGTTTAGGGTTTAGGTCCATGGATTAAAATAACGTGGGAGTATGATGCATGGGCTTTATCCAGCTCGTAGACCGGTCGACCTGTCGGCTTTAGTCGGTCTGTCTCGGGCCAATTGTGCAATCAGACAATCGTGTCTATGCTTTTAAAGTGTAACTATGAGTGGCTAACCATTAAATGAGTGAGTCTACACGTGGCTTTGTGCATCGAAAGTAGTCATTATTAGTGCATTGAAAGTTACTTACATAATCACGACAATGTTTGTGTTGTGAATAATTTGGAATTATAATGTTAAATAGTAACACATTAGGAATATTTGAAGAGAATATTAAAAATATACATCGCTAGGTTTGAAGGGAGAATATTAAATATGTATAGAACACTAGGCCAATAATGCTACACATATTGATATGTTAACTCGTCGAATAATAATGTTCTCACATGTGGCAGCGAAATAGATAAATAATTATTTCAGGATAGCTAGAAACGAATAAACATCGATCTTAAGAGACAAATAGCTAGATGAGGTCGATAATAAACATAATGTTCATGCCAATTTTTTTTGTGGTCCTAGAAGTATTGAGCAAGGCTTGTCCAACTTGTAGATCATCTTCTTTCATATGGAACTTCCTCCATCCCTTTTTGTTGAATATCAGCCGGCCATCATTTTCAATTGTGTAGTCAATGTTTCTAACTTAAAAATCTCCAACCTGCAGCCCAACCAAGCCTTCCTCGGGAATGTTAAGGCATGCAACAAAAAATTTAGGTTGTTTTTGTGATGTCGTCATAGATGATGAAATCAAAAGAGTAACAATGTGAGACGATTGCCACAAGTTATGCACATATAAGGAGGAAGAACATAATTATAACTACCCCTCCCTCTCAAAATAGATGTCTTAGTTTTTTTGAAATTTGGATGAATCTATATACTAAATTGTGTCTAGATTCGTCCAAATTTTGACAATTTTTGACAAATTTGGGACATCTATTTTGAGACGGAGGGAGTACGAGGATAACATACCATGTTGTATTTCACAAGATTGGCGCGTGTTAAACGGGTTACTAATAGGACCCCAACAATAGTACTACCTGCATGTATAATATTTAAGAGGTGCCCATGCTCATCTTTGCTCAGTTCGCATACTTGGGAGATGATGGTAGAGTCATATGGGTCTTTCTCGCCATCGCTGAAATAAACTATAATGATACTCGGTGTTTTTCCTTCCAATAAAAACACAATCATTTGATCTCCCCCAAACACATGGTTCTGTCTAACAAATTCTTTCCATCCATCACCACCCATATGGGTCAAAGCCTTCTCTTTCACCACATCAACGTCGTATGTACGCCCAATTGCTAGAAAGCGCACAATAGTCTTCTCTTATACATATTCATTGAACATGAACCTTGCATTGCATAGAATAATCTACACAAAATTAATCGAATATACACACATTTAAAAAAGGTAGAGCGCCGCCAACAAAGATTACAAGATAGCAATAGTGCAATGAATCTTCAAACTCTTCATGCATAAAGACACAAAATAATAACCCCGAGGTCAATGAATCACACACACTCTTGCATTTTACGTACAACACCATGTCTTCTAAAACAATAACATAATCATATAAATCTATTACACACATCATACACTAGTACACACATTAAAAACATCAGTCATGCACATGATCAACAAATACAAATAATGTATAGTGAAAGATCTAAATAAATCAATTACACAATTAATATATTATATACTACGTAGTTCATCTAGACAATAAAATCAGAGCTAGCATACAAATTTAATGTAAACGTAAGAGCAATAGAGAGTCTAGGTCTCACGGACGATGGTGCATCGACGTCACGAACGAGAGCAGAGACATCGAGAGAAGATGGGCGTGGGGCAGGGAGAGAGGAGAGGATAGGCGCGACGGTGGGATGAGTAAACCTAATTATGCATTTTATAGGAAACTAATGTTGCTCCGGAAAGGCTGCCGCGTGACGCTTCCATCGGCAGAGTCATGGGCCGCCTTGTAGGCAGCTGATGAATTGGCCCATCTCGTCCCCGCTCTGCTCATCCGCGAGTGCTGTACAACGGGCCCAGATATGATTTTATTATTTTCCTTTTCTTTTCTTCTATTTGTCCCTATTTTCTTACTTCCGTACTTCATAGTCCCTCCATTCCATTTACATTCATTTCACAAAACTAAAACGTCTTAAATTTTGGAACAGAGGGAGTATGTTGGCATGGAGAATTATTTTTATACATGGCATTTTGAACTTAACAATCGAGCATTCACGTAGATATATGAACACATGTCGTGTAAGCTTAAAAACTTGAAACTGGTATGACCAAAAAGCAAATAGGATAACATAATTCGGGTGTCCACTAATAGAGCAAGTGCAACATTCAATACGAAAAATAACTACAGGGCATCATCAGGAAAATGGGAAACAAATAAGTAAGCTGCTTTTTTCACTTGGTACAACAATAACAACATCTTGACATCCAATCCAAGCATACGCTCCTTGTCCATGAAATTCTTCAAGCTACTCACACATAGACGTCCATCCTTATTTGAAATGGTGTATGACCCCTTCACCATTGTGTGGGGATAACACACAATGGTCATGCCACCTTCTTTGTCCATCGTATTTTGGACAAGAAGTTTTGGGAGTTTCTGATTTAAAAAAAAAGTAGCACGACACCAAAAAAATTATCCAGTTAAACTTGGAATGGAATAGAAATGATACTCCCTATATTCACTAAATATAAGCCTTTCCGTTCACTAATACTCCCTCCGTTTAGGAATATAAGACGTGTTAGAGCGAGCTTTATGAACCAAATTTGTCTAAACAACTTTTATACTCCCTCCATCCAACAATAGATGTATTAGGTTTTTCAAATCTTGAATGAATCTATATACTAAATAGTGTCTAGATTTATCCACATTTTGACAATTTTGAGACATCTATTTTAGGATAGAGGGAGTATATAGATTCAAAGTGAACCTATACACTAAAATACATCTAGATACATTCTTTTCGCAAAGCTAAAATGTTTTATATTTATGAATAGTGGAGTATCTTATATTAGTGAACAGACAGAGTAACAAATAAGACCAGTTTGACATTCATAATAAACTTAAAAAGAAAGAAACATGTTGCTAATGATTACCAGGTGTTTGCTTTGGCTACGACATTAAGTCCAGTTTAGGGTATAGACTATTTCTATAGTTGATCCTGGTACATAATTTCCAATATAATAATGTGATATCCTGTAGTGCATAGTCTCTATAGTTTCTATGATTATCTTCATCATCCTCCAGTTTATCTTGGTTCCGTCGGTGGCCTTGATAGAGGCAACAATGCCACGTCTTTTAGGCGAGAGTCGGAAATATCCCGCAATTTATGATTTGAGAAAATATGATATTATTGGTACAATATGAATTATGTTGGAACACTACTTGGATGGGTGGCTGGGAGGATACTAGTTGTGACACGATTTCAAGGAACTTTGATGTTTATAGTGAACTACATTTTTTGGCCAACTTGAATATTGTAGATTATTGCAACTTCCTTTCATTCTCTGCCACTAATGTAGGTTAGACCTGGTTGGTTTGTGACATCAACATAAAATTCCAAGTCCTTATTGGTCCTTATAACAACAGTAAAACTATCTGTGTCATCCTTGCGCACGAAATATGAACTAAGGAAACATGCTCTCACGTAGCACGGGATGACCTAACAACAAATATGTGATTAAAATTAGATTGCCATGTCAAAGAAGGTCTAAGAGTCATGAAATTATATATGCCTTATCTTGATGTTTTTAGCAGTAAGAGCTAAGTGCCATGCAGTGCAAACCATAATCATACAGTTTATTGTCTTCGAACTTTTCATAATACTATACTTCATCAAATTTATATTACGACTAAAAAGAGCAATTACTCTTAATATCAAACATGCACATAAAACTTCAAAAATTACATGCAGGTCCAAGACACTAACATGCAT
Organism: Avena sativa; assembly: GCA_916181665.1. NCBI lineage: Eukaryota > Viridiplantae > Streptophyta > Magnoliopsida > Poales > Poaceae > Avena > Avena sativa. The sequence continues at coordinate 309,541,644 of OV702295.1, read as the reverse complement.
TAATGACTCAAATTAACAACAAAATCTGCCAAACACATAATAAGAAAGAAATAAACAACATGATATACTTGTTGGTAGATGAATACCGTGGTGTCCACAAATCCCTCTTGAAACGTCAAATCAAAGTTGGTCACGCACATATCCCCACCGTCGCATAAACCCTTTGTGTCAAAACAAGTAGGACACTACGATAGAATATAGATCTGATCAGTAATACTAATCGGGAGAGATTTAGTGGTAGGAAGAGACCAAACATGTATGGTACCTCTTTGGTGCCAGCCATCCTTGTTGATGACGACTAGTGTGGCGGGTAAATCTACCGTGAGAGAGCAGTTATCTTTTTATGGAGAAATGGACGGCGTCTGCGATAGTAGAGAAGTGACGGCGCTGCGCGGCCCCGTGTCACAAAGTTGGGATCGTTTGTTCGGGGAGGAATGGAGACTAGGTATTTGGCAAAATCCTACATGCATGGCTGAGCCACTTTTGGCCCGACCTATTAAACGGCTGACGCACATCCTCCCTAAACGGTTGGCCCAGTTGCATTTCATGTGCTTTTGTTTTACTATAATTACATTGAAAAACTACTGAGTGTGACATATCATCATTATGTTGTATTAAAATTGGTTAAGCACAAAAAGTAATTAAGCCACATACAAGAAGTATTGAGTCTATATTTAGTTAAGGAAACGATATTAGCTAGTTAAAACTCGAATACATCATAGAAGATTGTTGAATTAAGCAAACAAAGGGAATTCAAATTTTTCCACTTAAAAAATGAAAATATGTGTTTTGTACAAACAAACCCATCAGTCTTGTGTCCCAAAGATACACTAGTGTGCCAAATATGGCCTCATTTAGACAAAATATGTTTTGGCAAGGGGATTGAGTCGAAAGCCACGCATCTTCATAGCTACTAGCTCAGTTTAAGAAATGATATTCTAACAAGTGTTTCTTAGTTTTCCTTGGTGGTAGTATACATAATAAGACTCCATGCCAAGATGCCACTATTTTTTGAAATTTGTTTAATTAGTTGTGCCTAAAATGACTCACGAATAACCGTATTTGTGCCACTTGTAAGATCATGGCTTCCTTAGGAAAACATTGACATCTCATCATGACCTGTTATATCAACTAATAAATCTAAGCAAAAGACTGTTATGCCAAGACATGTTGAGACACTTTGTGGTAGATGTGGGCCCATGCCAACATTACATGGGATCTAGACCTCTTTGGGTAGGCTAGAATATCTCTCATCAACTTGTAGTTGTGTGACTCAGCACCTAGCCAAAATGATCAAACCCAGTTGATACATCTAAGTATAAGAGTGCTATGCTAATCCATGACACACACTCGTGGCAGATGTTGGCCCATGCCAATATTGCATGGGATCTTGATCTCTCTGGGCTGGCTAGAAACATCTTCACCCACTTGGATAACATGATCCTTGCAAAATTTTAAAAATCACTTATAGGTAGAGGATGCTTTGTTATAGCATGGACCTAGTATCACATCAGAAAGGTCTAACCCCTAGACATCCTTACCAGACACCTAGATTTTTGGCCTAAATTTGACCGAGCCACCAAAAATTCAAAAAAAACAAAATTATATGAACCCTTGGAAAAATTTAAAAATCACTTCTAGGTAGATGATGCCATATTTCAGCATGGACCTAATATCACATCACAAAGGTCTAATCCCTCGACCTCCTTACCAGACACCTAGACTTTTGGCCTAAATTTGACCGGGTCACCAAAAATTCAAAAAAAATTACAATTATGTGAAACCTTGGAAAAATTTAGAATTAACTTCTAGATAGAGGATGGCATGTTTCAGCATGGATCTACTCTCACATCACAAACGTCTAACCCCTAGACATCCTTACTAGACACCTTCATTTTTAGCCTCAATTTGACCGGGCCACGAAAAATTCAAAAAAATCAAAATTGTGTGAAACCTTGGACACATTTGAAAATTACTTCTAGGTAGAGGATAGAATTTTTAAGCATGGAGAAAATCTCACATCACAAAGGTCTAACCCCTAGGCATCCTTACTAGACACTTCAATTTTTGGCCTAAATTTGATGGGGCCACCAAAAATTTAAAAATATTCAAATTTGTTTGAAACCTTGTACATGTATCTTAGTTTGTGTATGTTAGCATGTGTAAGAAAATCCAGGTTGTTTCATGAAAGTCGAAAAAACACATTTCTAGGAAAAGAGGCCTAGGTGAGACCAAAAGGGTGTTCGTAAATTTCTCATTTTTCTTTATGTTCATCAAATGAGCCCAAATTTTTTGAACACGCTATACCAATGGTGCCTGTCAAGAATATGTAATTTATTTCAAAATATTCAAAATTGTAAAATAGCTATTTTGTTTAAATTTTTAAATAGAAAAAAGAATATAGGATAGAAGAAAAAAGTAAGACTCGACGTGCAGGCGCCCAACTCCTACTCCTGCGCCCGTGTCACGGCTATTTCAGGGCGTCAAATAGATTGCGCCGGTCCATCTTAATCCCATGCATAAACATTAATGGGCTCTTTCGGGCCCAACGGAAAACCGTGGCAGGAAGAACTGACGCGGGTGGGAGTTTAGTCCCACATTTCCGAGCGAGGAACGATTCGACCGGCTTATATACCCTGAAGTCATGACCATGGCATGAGCTTCTCTCAACAAATCAACATGACACATACTGCTTTCACTTATCTCCCTGTTGTCCTACATATGAAAAACTTGAGCTTCTCGGGCCTGCATCTTGGGCCATAAATGGTCTTCTAGTCGTATAAAGGCCGTTAAGTACGAAATGTGTAGGTAGTCATATTTTTTCATTTCTCTTTTGTACTATAATAATATTTTGCATTTTGAATAAGTTTGCACAAAATGTGTAGGTAAGCATATTTTCTTCATTCCCTTCTATAATAAGTTTGCCGATGCCAATAATATTTTGCATTTTAAGTAAGTTTGCATGAATACATAAAATGGCTATTTCAACATCAATACTAACATTAGTAAACCAAAAGAAACATCATCATACATATACTGTGACACACCGGGATCAGGGCTAAACAAACCCCAGACCTCTATCTGGCATAAGATTAACCTTGAGCTCGAGGATATCCAGTGATAAATTGATAACACAGTAGTGACCCTACGACACAAAAATTATTACAGAAAGCTCATAACTGATTGAAGAACCAAAATATTACAAGCAGAGGTCACTGACCAAAAACATCAAACAGCAAAAGGAAAATTATGCTAGTAAGCATAGCAAACTTAACAAATGGCCTAAGAGGCATGAAGCATAATGATGACGTCCCAGCCCATAGATTCCAGGATGACGGCCAGGAACCCCAAGCTACTCGTCGGTGTCGATGTAGTAGCAAACTCGTCTTCAGGTGAAAACTTACTTTGTCAAAAGTATCAACAAAGCAAGGGTGAGTACATGGTGTACTCCGCAAGACTTATGGCTGGTGGACTTGTTTGCATAAATCCATCTTTGTTTATAAAACAAGAGAGAGAATAAGCTCGTCTAATTAGAGTATTTAAAAATGGGAATAAGAGAGCGACATCTCCAAAGTATTGATCATCATCTTTTGATATCCACCAAATCATCATCATCAAACCCTAACTAGGATCACCCCCTCATACCCATTAGTAAGCATCCTTAAACACACGTTGATCTGCCATGTTTTATGATTAGGTTATAGTTCTCTATGATCTTAGAATTTGGTTTGTTGGGGATATGCTATATGGGTATCGTCATAGCATGTCTCTTATCCGGATAACCCAGGTGGCCCACAGTTGGTAGCATGGCCCATGGCCTGCTGGGCGGCCTAGTTAGATGGATCAAGAAGGGAGGCCCATGCCGGATAAAGGAAGGCTACGGAGGAGTCACCGACGTACCTAGAGCCTTGGAGTGCAAGACACACTAGACTAGTTGTAAGCAGTGTAGGACTCTGTAACCTATCCGGCTAGAACTTCTCCCTGTAACCCTAGGAACTGGCAACTATATAAGTCGGGCCTATGGGAGCCTTTAGGTCATGATAACTTAGACTCTCTAGTCACCTCGCATAGCAAACCAATCTCTATAACTCGGCATATTGCCCTTATAGTGATTTATAGAAGGAGTAGGAATTCTGCCACCGTTGTGGGATCTGAACCTGGGTAAGATGTGCTACCTCGTACTCGTCAATCGTCCTCCTTCCCCCACGTCTCTAAACACGCATTGTGAGGACCCCTCCATGGCGTACTCGTCGGCAATACCATGACAGTTGGCGCCCACCGTGGGGCAAGAGGCGCTTCAGGCTCTTCAGTGGGCGAGGACCAAGATCTTCGCGAGAATCGGCGGAACCGTAGCCATCGGTCGTGTTCTCTTCTCCGACAACGTTCCGATCGTCCCTCCTGACAAATTATGGATCCCGGCAAAGACGAACCCTACACGGTGCTCGATCGTCCCCATCAGAGATATCCACCTCTTCATTGGCGAAACCGACTCGGGCACTAGTTCCCTGGGAGTCGGAGGAGCATCAAGAACCGCACAGACCGCCTATGGGCAGGATACGTTCGCGGAAGGATCAATGTAGGATCTATCCTCGGAGTTTTCCGGCAAAGATCAGAAAAACTCAAGGCCCACCCAAACCACCCCTGTGCACGATATAACGGTGGAAGATCACTGCAAGTCCGCCGGCTTCGCCCGTGCGTCTGGACAGCAGAGATCCAAGTTCGTCAGAGTGGTTACCATCTTCGATATGGCGCGCTGCATTCAGAGAGAGGGTGAAAACCCCGCGGTTACCTCGCTAGGTGGCTCCGTATACGGGCCGACCTGGCACACTACCCCAATGATGATGCTATTTATCAGTTTGTGGAAGGACTGGACCAAGGTATGCTTCTCCGGCATATGCTAAGGCGGAAGCAGGCTTCAGGAGACCTCACCTTCGAAAGAATGGTGAACACCATCAATAACTACAGGGAGGCTGAGGAGGCACCTTGCGATCCTTGACGGAGCCCCTCCGCCTCAACCACCGCCACTGCCACCTCCGGTCGTCGTCGCCACAGCTGCGCCACCACCTCCAGTCATCGTCACTGCTGTTGCACCTCCACCCCCCATGTGGTGACCCAGCATACCACTGCATGATGTAGTATACTATAGTCGTGGACATAACAATCATGGAGTACCATTCCGCAAATATTACATCCTTAGAGTGGTACAACAGAAACAAAGCGGGTCCGCATCATACATTATCAATATTACAACCAGAAATTACATGACGATTTTGAGATCCTCGTAGGTCCATAGAGGTATCCCAATGACTCAGGGCTAAACTATAATAACTCGGAGAACAGATTAAAGAAGCGACTAAGGTTTATATGAGATTTAATATAGATAGAGGATCGAGATGTATGCTACTGGACTAGATCACTATATATGATACATCTACACTTCAGATACGTCGGTCTCCATTCCATAGATGTTTTCATAATTGTTCCCTTCGACGCTTCCGGATACTTCTGGTTCTTCATAGAGGAATTCTTCTTGGTCTTCAATTGGATATAGTATTTCCTCTTCCTGACTGTTAATGTCTTCAGAATCTAGCAAGGGTTGAGAATATACGTTGAGTATGAGCGCACTCAGCAAGTTCACTAAAAACGAGTATTTGATGCGCTATATCTACAGCCACAAACCATAGGTCGTAGGCAATGCAGGTTTTCGTAAACATTTCTTCAAAGGTTGCTTTTATTCTCAAAAGCTATGTCGCTCAGCCTTCACAGGTTTATCAGAACTTTCATGGAGTTCCTTTCCTGCAGCGTTCGAAGCTCCTTCCAGGAACAGGGAGTAACAAGTTACAGTTCTTACACTCTGCAGAGGTGCGTCACTTTACCCATGAGAGATCAAATCCTTGATGCACAATCGGGCGAATCTTTCCCACCCACACTTCCTATGGTTTGGGGCCCAGTAGATGATCCAAGCCAATCACTATCCATCTCCGGACCCCGCATACACCGCATTTGTTGTATGCCCAAACTCAAGGTAGACCTTTCCCCGTATAAAACGGCTATACCTTAGTTGGATACACACAACAACCATTAATACTAGAAATCTGTCTTTTGTAAGCCCAGATCCACCGTAGACCTTTCCCCGTATAAAATGGCTATACCCACGATCTGCAACTTACAAATGCTTAGAACAGTGTCCAATGCATGCGAAAGGGAGCCGATCCAGCTGACTTCTTCGTCCCATTTCAAATCTCATGGTTACCGCGTAATATACGACACGAGAATCACTGGCGACATTGGTTGTTAAGTCCTAGATGATACATTCCTGTGCAGTGGTATTCCAACTGCCAGATTTAATAGATTAGCTGATCACCCTGGATCAGTGACCAATAATTCACTTTAATCATGAAAATAGTGTTTTTGACCTTTTTGAAATGTAGGTGATGACAACACTAGATTTGCAAAATACCTTACAGAAAATAATCAAAGGACATGAGCAAGTGTGAATTTGCCTTGATATAGCGAAGTATTGTAGTCGAATGTCTCGACTTGACCCTGGACCTCAGGTTCTACAAAAATATCATCATTGCCCGGTAAGGACAATGTTTAAAGAAGCAATATGCTGTTATGCATAAGTAGTGAGATGCATAATGCAAAATCCCAAGTAATTCTTCAATTATTACCAGTGAGATATATTTAGATGATTTATTTAAGATTTTCTTTAGTTTAAGTTTACTTCATAAGAAGGATAAACACATAAAATATGAAGAGTAAAGTACAATCATGATATAATTCTAAGGTTCCACTATATTATGTAATTATTACAAATTTCATGTTTTAAGTTATCATGGATTTAAAGAAATGGTATAGTGTTTCTTTGGAAATGGCAAAAAGAATAACATTCGAAGAAAATATTATTTATGTTAAGTTACTCAACTTTGAAGATTAATAGGATTGAAGCTATGGTTTCGCAATAAGGTTTAAATGATTTTGATTCATTATATCTAGCTTGGGGTATCTCAGACCAAAGTATAATAAAAATATAATTGGACTTGAGGTATAGCATTTGTAAGATTATCAATTAATCGGGTTTTTCCTAAGCATAATAAAAATAAAATCTTATAATTATGGAACTTTGTTTTTAAGATGTAAATTTAGCATGTGTAATATTTATAGATCATACTTTGAGATTTTTCTTTATAAAAATAGATCGATTTTATTATAATTTATTTAGTGAATTTCAAGTTTGATAAATATGATTATTTATGAATTGTTAATGACTGCAAAGAGTAACTTTGTAAATCCTTGACTTATAGTTAGTTAAGGATTTTAAAATAATATTATAAAGTTAATTGTTTACACCTAGATTTTATATTAAATTATAATTATGGTTTAGACTACTTAGAGTCAAAGGATTATGTTTTAAATAAGATCATTTCTTACATAGGAAAGAGTTTTAAATAATTAACAAAGTAGCTATATTGTTTTAATACTTTAGATAATTGAAGTTATATGATTTAGGAACTTTAAAATGTTTTTATAATAACATACTTAGTATTTTTCTAGTAAATATACTTGCTTGAAATCTTAAAAATGAATTTTATTATTTATTGGTATTATCTTTATTTTTATTTTTTTATAAAATTTCTTAATTATTTAATGTCTTTAAATATTTGTTTCATATTTTAATTGTAAATTTTATAATTTAGTATTTTTATGAGATAAGAGATTTCTTTTTATTCCTAAAAATGATTTTTATTTATTTTTAGGAATTTTTCTAAATTTATTAAATTTCATTTGGATGTTTAAGGGTGTTAATATTTATTTGCATTTTATTAAACTTAAATAAAGATGATTATTTTTTTCTTAGGTGGATATTATTTTAATAAACACTTGTATGTATTAAATATATTTTTAGGATTTTTCTACATTTTTCTAGAGCTTAAAATGTGCAGAGGGTATTTTAATAATTTCCACTTTTGTTTTTATTTATATTGGCCTAGTTCTTGGGCCCATCTAGCCCAATACACCTAGTCCACCAGGTTGGACTAAGTCACAGAGCCCAGTCGACCGAGTCGGTCAACCGACCCATACGACCCCTCTTCCCCTTGCACGCGAGCTCGATTCTTTTCTTCTCCCTCTCTGGCGACGTAGTTTCGCCGCCGTCGTCGCGCAACCATGGCCGGCCCAGGCCTCCTTGGCTGCTGCCATTGGTCGCCCTCGACGCTCTCCCATCTGCTACTCCTTCCTATCCAATTCGATTTGTGATACAAACCCTCTTTCGCTCGTCCCCGTTACACTCCGGTGACTAGGGTTTCGGCCTTACTCTCGGGTGTGCTCCGGTGACTCCTGGTTGGTGACAATGGCGAAGTGGTGGTGCGGTTAAGGTGCTTTGCTGATGAATAGGTTGTTGGCGCCGCCACATCTTTGCACATGTATCCACTGGTGCGGCTCGGTGCGGGTTGAGTACTACAGTGCTCCTCGTGCCACCACGTCGTGGTCACAAGTGATGGCTTCAACTGCTTCCTCTTATCGACATAAGCGAGGACCCCGGGTAAGTTATCCATCTACCCCCACATTTTTAGAGTGTCTCTGTTCCTCCTAGAGGTCAAATCCTAATCTGTTCTAGAAGTGCCTTATTATATCATGCGTAGCTTATAGTGGCCTTGCTACTGATCTTGCTAAGTAAATGGAATTAAAACTAGATTGGTGATTTTGGTTTGTGCTTCCCTGAATCCTGTACTCAATGTGGCTTGTTAGCTGATTCATTTGAATTGACATTGTACATGGTGGTTTGTATATCTTAATAAGATTAGATTATGTTGATGTTGAATTGGGATTCATAAGCTGTGATTCAGAAGCATATGTTGGTCATTTTTGATAGATTTTGCGTACCCAACCAATATATTATCTTGGCAGAGAAGTATGCATTTATATGATTTCTCAATATTTACTAGGAAAATGATTATATTATAGTTGTTGTTGATTAGCAGCTGAGTTATGTGCTTTAATAACTAATGGCCTGCTACAGATGCTTTCTGAAGGATTTATTTAGTTGAGTTTGCATTCATTTTCACTAAACCTTTTTATCCAGGAAGGTTTTTGGTGGCTTTTGGGCTTGTGTCTTATTGATGTGGTACCTTGTGGAAAGATGCACAGAATAAGAACAAATGCTCATTTGCCTTGTGAATGGTTGTTCAGAAGAAATGATGTGACTTCTAGATTTGGTTCCAGCAATAGCTTATCATTTGAAGCTGTCCATGAAAACTATATATTCTGATTCCTAATAAAATCTTATTAGGAAAATGATTTATCTTGTTTAGCTTGATTAAAGATAATTCAAGTGCAATGCATGCTTGGTAACTAGAGAGGAATTGATTACCTGTGTATATAGACAGAGAACTGCTATGCATCCTTGATTCCTGGATTATCATCTAGGAAAATGATTGAAATGATTTTGTTTGACTAACTTGGGCTAGCTATTGAAGAACAACTTGTATGCGGGCTCTGTTGCCTTAGGCTGCTACTGTGGTGCCTTCAATCTTGGAGTGTGCACAGTGGTAGCCCAGGTATTATGACTTGTTGTTGTAATCAACAGTAAAGTAGTTGGTGTTGATGCTCAAAATATAGAAACACAGCTCATGATGCATAAAGCTGAAGCTAGTTTGATTGGCTAAAACTCCTTAATTTACTACTATGGTGCCTCCACTAGGTTTGTGCATAGTGGTAACATCTCAGATGTTGTTTGCTGGATTTCTTGGTTTGGTCTGTGATGCAAAGCCTGAGACCCAATCTTCTAGGATAAGAATAGATTCTTTGTTGGCCTCAACAACTCTAGTGTAGCACTTCTACAGTATACTGAGAGCTCCATCTTACCCAAAATCCATCTTGGGAAAAGAAAATAGGAGAACAATTGATATTAAATATTTTGGCTGGCTTAGAGATGAATAACAACCTAGTATGGAAGCTTGATGATGTTGTTCCTAAGATGTGTGCTTGATCAGCTGGCTGTTCTAATTCCTGTGCTTAAGGTGATCCTCCTTGATCTTCTGTTGGCTTGATTCTTGTGTTTTGGCCTACTCCTTGTGCTACTGACCTCCTCCTAGTGTCTTTGCATGGCTTCTTCGAGCAACCAGGTTGCTAGTGATGTGGTTTGATTAGTGTGTTATTGGGAAATCTAATAAGGATAAGTGATATTCTTTGTGGTGCTCTAGAGCTAGTGGAGGACTATGGTCTGGTGGTGTGTGTGAGATAGATATCATAGCATCCCTGCTACGACTGGTGTTGTCTCTCCATTTACTGCTCTCTTGTGGTGTTGACAACACACACAGTTGCATGTGTTGTGTGAGCTGTGTAGTTGCTTGCTGTGATGTTATGGATCAGATCAAGTTAAAATATCTTGATATTTGCTGATGGTTCTACTATTTGACTTTTACCTTTTACTAATTCGGTGAAACTTGCCCCATTCATGTCAATGATGCTGTGCTGAGACAAATTTGATAAGAACATATTTACACTTGACTAGTTTTCTTCTCTAAAACTCAATAATGTGACAAGCAATGCATCACATTGCATTACTGAGAGTAATTCTAACCACCCAAACTTATTTATACTATATTTTATTTTATTCATTTTCCATTTCCTTTATTCACTTATTTGTTTCATTGTAATATTCCTTTATTCTTTTATTGTAAAAGAACATTGTAATGATGGATTTTAATAATCTTTATACTTTTATTTATCATACTTGTATTTGTATTATTGTGAATAATTATTCATAAGTCAAATTTCTCCCCTCATAACTCAACAAAACAATAGAGGTCATGTCAAAATTCATCCCACTCCCCTTTTGATGACACTAAACCTAATTCATCGGAGTAAGAATTCTGATCACTCTAGTCTTCTAATTTGGCAAAAAATTTACCCAAATTTTCAGATGCATGCATGCAGATGCACAAAATCCTAAATCTACCCTTCTTTTAGTCCTAAATGCTGGGATGTTACACACCGTCATCGAGGAATCCCCTGCACGCTCCGACTCCATGCTTGACGCGCTCTACGCCGACTTCAGCGCAGATTCAGAGGAGATAGACTTCGGCCCAGAGGAGCTGTAACATCCCAAAAATACTAAACTTGGATTATCAAACTTTAATCATCAAATTTAGGGTTAAAAAAAACTTTGCCAAATAAAAATATCAATGCATGCATGTGAGTATGCATTTCATTTTGAATCCTTTTGGACCAACTTGTTTGTGTGTTCCTTTGCTTGTAAATGGATGCTTAGGTGAAATAAACATCATCTAAACAATTCCCAAACTTTTCTCGAAGACAAGTAAATCAAAACAAATAAAATAAGGGAATGGTCATTTTGACCAATTTAACTCCCATGCCTACTTTGGCTGTCTCAAACTTTCAGAACCTAACAGAAACTTTTCTGGATCTTTGCACCCCTTGATTGTACTCATAACAAAGTATCAAGGCCCACTTTGTGATCATCCAGAAACTTTCAAATGCATAGTTTAAATGACAATTCAAAATTGAATCTTTATCATATGGGAAGATCCCACTTTTTCAAAAACCACTCAAACAAGCTCAACTTTCAAAATCCAAGCATCTGCAGACTCACCAGCACCAACCTAGCACACCCACCAAAAATCTTTTCAAAATTCAAAACTTGAGTTCTTGCGGCCATTTCATCAAACGCTTGACATACACAAATCAAACAAAATCCAAACACTATTGTGAGCAGTGATTGAAGCCTAACTTGTTCCCTCTCTGGTTACAACTAGGTTTTAGTAGATCATCTAGCTCAATTGCACACCCTTATCATCACTTTAAGCTTGGCATTGCCATCAATGGTGAGCAGGCCGAATGCACACTTGTCACCCCCATGTCGACAGCAAGCTAGGAGGAGAAACAAGCCTAGCCAGCATGTCTGGGAGCAAGCTAACACCCCGCCGCCACTCCCTGTCCAGCGCTCGAACGTTGCCAGCCACTGGACCACGCGCACGAACCATGCCAACCTCGCCAGCAACCATGCCGAGAGCATGCCCCGTGTGCCACGCTCGACCGATGCCCACAGACCGCGTGCCTCCCTTGCCGCGTGCATACGTGATCACCACCGTCCCAGCAACCCCGCAGACACGCTCGTTCGCCGCCGCACGGACCACGCGTGTTGTGCGCCATTAAATTCTCCGTCGGGCACGCTCAGAGCACCGTCGCGTTCCGACCAAACCGCACCGCCCCACGTCTCGCCACCGTGTCATTGAACATCGCCAGGGAGCACCGCACCGCCCCCTACCGTCGCCCACACCGATATCCGTCTGTACCGTTGACCACGACGAGCTTACCTTGCGCCCCGTCGGTCCCCTCGCTCCACTATAAATAGAGGCCACCCCCAGCCGAATTGAGCACACCATCTCACTCCCCTCTCCTTACTAATCGCGCCACACCGTTCCCGGAGCAAGGCGAGTAGCGCATCGCCGGAATTTCACCGGAGCCCGCCGCTACTGGAGAAGAAGGGGGCCAGCAATTGGAGCCGCCCCAGGAGAAGCTGCCGGTACCAGGAGGTTCGCCGTCGTCGACTTCGTCGTTCGCCCGCCTCGCCAACCCTCGCTTGAACCCCGGTGAGACCCCAACGACCCCCACTGGTCGCGCTAGGTTTCTGTCTCGCCGGCGTTGCCCAACGTCGACGATGACCCTCCGATGTTGGATTAGAACCAAATCGAACGCACCACATCGTTCCATACCGCTTCGCACCCCCCTGTCTCACTGACGCGTGGGGACAGCCACTTACGCAGCCCGCTGAAGCGCTGTGCGTAGCAAGCCGGCCCGTTAACCTTTCCCGCGCAACCCAGTTATTTGAATTAAACATTTTCCATTTTATTTCAAACACACTTCTGTACCCAGTTTCAAAAATCAACCAGATCGATTCAGTGCACCAAATTGAATGAAACTAATTTTCTTAGAAAGGTCTTGAAATGCTGAATCCAATACCATTGGATGCAAGTCATTTGGATCTATAGATCACCCTTGGTAAAAATTAACAAGGCAGAAGCTTTTCTGCATTCAAACATTTTTCAAATTAAAACCATAATAGCTTTTGAGTTGATTCCAACTCTCAAAAATCACATTTAACCATACCTGTCAGAATATATAAAAATATATAGGTTTACTTACAGAAATAATGTTCAAGTAATAAAATAATGCTACATAGGCATTTCTAGCCACTTTAATTAATTAAAATAAAAAGGTAAAACCTTATTAAATCGTGACACCACTTTAAATCACATTCTCATGGACTAAAATATGTGGTGATGACATGTGTCAACATGATCCCATGTTTTGTTTGGAGAATATTAAATCTTAAGTAGTTTTTCAATGAGTAGAAATTACCTTTCTAAAAATAAAAGGAATTAAACCAAGCTTTAATCTTGTAATGTTAGTGATGATGCTAGATCATCTATAGGACCCTTTGGTGTGATGATTGCAAGTAGTTAAGTATTGTTTGGTGATTGAGTACATCGTATTTATTTATAGACGCTAGTACCGACCAAGGATACGAGGAGGAAGGAGGATACTACGAAGAAGAAGCCGAGGAGAACTTCAACCACTGCTCTGCACAAGGCAAGCTTATACTGATATTGTGCAAGCCAATACTTGCAAGCTTTACTAATCAAGTTGACCTATGCAAGCTAACACTTGCAAGATACTCTACCTTAGCAAGCCTTACTATACAAGTTAACCTTGCAAGCCAATACTTTCTACCATGCCCACTATATGCCTTAAAGCATATATGTTCATAACCCCTTGATAAACCAATCCTAGTTTTACTTGCAAGCTTATTACTTTATTTCTTTATCAAAGCTCTTACTTAGAGTTTACTGGAATAAATGGTAGATCTAGAAGGATAATTGAAGGTTGCATAAAGAGCATAAAATTTGGCCTAAGCTAGATAATATTGATGTCATCCTAAGGCATGAGATTAAACTCAACTACACTCCAATAGTTTACCACCCCTCATTATTGCTTACCCCCACTTGTAGATGCTAGTGCTAAGCATAAAACTTGATCAACATTAGGTGGGAATACTTGGTGAAAATGGTTATGAAAACCTTAGAATGATGGATCATTCTACTGAGATGTTTTGGCATGTGTTTCCGAACACTTGATGATTTTCGTGATGAAAATGTTGAGGCAGGAGCCTTAGCCCTTTATAAAACTGATGGTTGTCTGGATGCGATACCATTCCAATTTTATCGTACAACCACAATACCCGAAGATTGGGTAGGGCTTGACTGGAAACTTATATACCTTAGTATTGGTTCTCTCACGGCCATGGTCTGAGCTGAGGCAACCTTGTGAAGATTGTCCACCTGTGTAGTACCCAAGATGACAGTTGGTCATGGTTGGGAGGACAAACTCACAGGAGAGGTGCTTATACTAGGGCGTGTAATTGAAAGGTTAGGATTGATTATCCGCATACTGAGTATGGTGAATTCAGGATTTGTTCCTGACGGATGTATCGAATGTTGTGGTGAAAGTGTACAATCTCTGCAGAGTGTCAAACTATTCGAATAGCCGCGTCCATGGTTATGGACAGTTGGAGTGGCCATACTGTTCCCCCGTCAGATGTTTTCAAAAGACTTGTGAAATGAATTGAGACTTTGACTTGACCACAACAGGGTTGTGGCATGAGATACAAGTTCCCACTTAGGTGTTATAAGACCTTAACCAGCATTCGTGGTTTCCAAACTTAGTAGAGATAAATCTGGCTATTGCAAAACAACCCTAGAGCCTAGTGTCCTATTATCCAAAAACACCTTTCACTTGTTAGTATTAGTTTGCGAGTACTTAAAGAGTACTCATGGCTTTATCCCTGGCTATTCCCGTGGCCAGACTATGAAGAGGAGTACCTGGAGGATGGACCCCAGGAAGGTTACGGCAACTAGGATCATCTCCCGTCGTCAGCATTGCCTATGACCCCGAAGATGGAGCTTCGCCTACGCTACCGTTATTATTACGTATTCCGCTTCTTGATGTTGTATTAAGAACTGGATCATGAGATCCCTATTTGTGTAAGAACTTATGTGCGGTTTGTAATGGATGATGTACTATGGTATCCAATTCTGTTATGTCTCGCAAAAATGGTAATCCTGGGATTGTGATGTATGGCATAACAGGCATCTAGGATTAAAAATCCGGGTGTTGACAAGTTGGTATCAGAGCCATCCTGACCCTAGGAGACCCTAGTTAGACTGGACGTTGAATCAAAAACTTAGTTTCAAAACCAAAGAAAAAAATATTTACGAAAACTTATTCTCATTCTTATTCCTTTGATTCTTTCATGAAAATTCATGTTCCTCAAAAACTCTTGCAAAATACATAAAATATTGACACACTTAATCACTCTACTAACTTACTCATCCTATATTCTTATAGATGGACGTGAAGTACAACAAGTTTTATCAGTTGAGAAATGGAGGAGACCTTATCTTTGAGAGGGATTTGGACCAGCTTTCGGAACTTCTAGAGCGTCCGCACCCCGAGTTCTTCGGATATCATCTTAATGATCAAGGAGGAGAAGATCTGCAGTGGATAATTGTTGCAAGTCTCCAAGGAAAGATTGAACCTCCCACTGCTGAGGGAATTCAGTTTACCATAAGAGAGAACAACTGGCTCGATGGACTTGCTAGGGCCATGCAGGAAGCTCTTTCCCGTCTGTGTGGGCAGAGCATCAATCAGATCAAGGGAACCCGCTTTGAGTTTTGCCCAAGGCGTGATGCAAATGGACAACCACTGGAAGCACCATACCACCCCGAGCTGAAGACTCAATTGGACCACCTTAACTTCATGATGTACGATCGTCAGCAAGAGTTGGACAACTGCCGTGACTACTCCAACCACAAGTCTGCCATCATCAAGACGAAGGATCAAACCATCGCCATGCTAGGAAAGGATCGCAAGTATCGCCGCCTCAGCTCCACAAGAAGGAGCGTATCATTGCCCGTCTTCGCCATCGCATCTCATCTTTGGAGGAGACCATCCACGAGAGAGACATGCAGTTGGAAGAAAGGGAGAATGCAGGAGAGGATCTTTGTGGAGACCCCTACTCCTATCTCAGCGATGATGATGATTTTCTGGAGGATCAGGCTATGGATTTCTTCACCGATGAGGTTGATTTCGCCTTCATTGATGATGATGAAGATGATGAAGCCACCAATTCCTAGGAGTAGTAGCACTTGAGCACTAGCGTAGTGAGTAGTATTCGGTCCCACTGTATCGTAGTTTCCAGAATGGTTCTTAAAACCATCTGTTTTTCGTTGTTGTGGTGTGTGTTGTACCGTGTGCTATGAATGAATGAAAAGCAAGTTACTAGAAAATCTGAGTCAAACTTTACAAACTTTTCAAAGCCCCAAAACCTTCGAAATTTCCCTCTTTTCTCATGATCTATCTCAATCTTCAGATGCCACGTGGAGGAAGTGGTTCATCCCCGGACCCGATGTTGCAGATTCTGCAAATGTTGAATTCTGACCGCGAAGCTGAAAGAGCGGAACGTAAAGCCAACCTAGCCACCCTGCAGTAGATATCCCAGCTAGCCCACAACAACCAAGGCCACGGAAATCAGGACAACCATGGATCTAAGCTCAAGAATTTCCAGAATACCAACCCACCTGTTTTCACTAAGTCAGAAGAACCCCTAGATGCCGATGATTGGTTGCAGACCATGGAAAATAACCTAGAAGTCGCCGGAGTGGAAGCCAACGAGAAAGTTCTGTTCGCCACCCACTATCTAGCCGGAGATGCCAGGGCATGGTGGAACAGTGTTCGCGCAATGACCGGAGGCCAGATGATGACCTGGGAGGAATTCAAGGTCAAGTTTAGCAGAACCCATGTGCCACCAGGTTTAATCAAGAGAATGAGAGACGAGTTCAGGGAACTGAAGCAAGGAAGGATGACTGTAGTGGAATACCATGAAAAATTCTTGTCATTAGCTAGGTATGCCCCGGATGAGATTGACCCCGAAGCCAAGAAGAAAGAGAGATTCTTGAATGGTCTTCATGATGAGATGCAGACAGTGTTAGTCAATATCCCCTTTGCTGATATTGAAGCCCTTGTCGACTCTGCTATCCAGATGGAAGGAAATATCAACCAAGCCAATGAGAATCGCAAGCATCGTATGATGCATCAGCCAGGAACCCATCAGACCCAAAGTATCGCCCTAACCCATCTCCCGGATTTGCCCCAAGAACCAACAGACCCCTGATGAACCGTCCGACCTATCCCAACCGTGGAAACCCTAGACCCGGAGGAAATCACAACAACCCCGGCAACTCTAGCAATTTCAACTGTGCACCACCCAAGTTCAACAACAACAATGCTGCCACCAACACTTCCCCTAGGACTGGAAGCAATGATGTGCCTGTAGCAGCAAAGGACAAGTCGCAAGTGACTTGTTATGACTGTGGAAATAAGGGTCACTACTCCAACGAGTGCCCCAACAAGACGAATGCAGCAGCACCCAATACCAATGTCCCAGCTCAGCAGCAGCGTCATGTTCAGCCAGGAAGAAGATTTGCCCCAGGGAATTGGCTCAACCGCAATGGCCGTCTTTTTCTCATGCATGCTGAAGAAGCTCAGGAAGCGCCACACGTCGTGCTGGGTATGTTTTCTGTTAATTCAGTACTTGCATGAGTGTTGTTTGATTCTGGTGCATCACACTCATTTGTCACCGAATAATTTGCATGCACTAGTAAAATTCAACCAACCAAACTGAAGCATGTCATGATTGTTCAAATTCCCGGATCAACCACCAAGGCTAGGAAAATTTGCAAAGCCGTCCCTATCTGAATCCATGGCATAGATTTTTATGCTAATCTGATAGTACTCGGAACTAAAGGTTTGGATGTAGTACTAGGAATGGATTGTATGTCCAAACATAAAGGATTGATTGACTGTGCCAAGAAAGCCATAACCATGACCAGTACCGCCGAAATGTCAGTCGAGCATATATCTGAAGCCTTACCTCGTCAATTCAAGTATAACAAGAGTATAGGCCAACCTACCATTGACCAAGTTTGGATATGTATTTCCAGATGTTTTGCCCGGTATGCCCCCAGATCGGGATATCGAGTTTATCATTGAACTAATCCCCGGAACTGGACCCATAGCCCAGAGACCATATAGTATGAATCCGTCTTAGCTAGCAGAACTGAAGAAGCAACTGGATGCCATGCTGGAAATTGGATTGATTCAACCAAGTGCATCACCATGGAGATCACCTGTCTTGTTTGTGGACAAGAAAGATGGAGGTAACCGTTTGTGTACGGATTACCGGAAGTTGAATGATGTCACCATCAAGAACAAGTACCCCTTGCCCAAGATAGAAGATTTGTTTGATCAGTTGACCGGTGCCAAAGTGTTTTCTAAGATTGATCTTAGGACTGGTTATCATCAACTCAAAGTTCGTGCAGAGGATATCCCAAAGACTGCCTTTAGCACCAGATATGGATTGTATGAGTATACATTCATGTCTTTTGGATTAACCAATGCCCCCGCTTATTTCATGAATCTCATGAATAAGATTTTTATGGACTTCCTGGATAAGTTTGTCGTTGTTTTCATTGATGACATTCTGATTTATTCCAAATCAGAAGAAGAACATGAGCTACACCTAAGGACCATTCTTGGAACCCTTAGAGAGCATCAGTTGTATGCAAAGTTTAGCAAATGTGAATTCTGGTTACAGGAGGTAGGATTCCTCGGTCACATTGTATCAGCCGGAGGAATTGCCGTTGATCCTGCCAAAGTGAAAGATGTCGAAGATTGGCAAGCCCCAAACACTCAAACCCAAGTTCGTGCATTTCTCGGATTGGCGGGATACTACCGCAAATTCGTAGAAGGATTCTCGAGTATCTCTAGACCTATGACCCAATTGCTGAAGAAGGACAAGAAGTTTGAATGGACCGACAAATGTGAAGCGAGTTTTCAAGAACTCAAAAGGAGATTGATTTCAGCCCCAATCTTGATCATGCCAGATATCACGAAGTCCATCGATGTGTATTGTGATGCATCCAAGATCGGTCTCGGATGTGTGCTAATGCAAGAAGGCAAAGTTATATCTTATCTATCTCGACAACTGAAGCAACATGAGCAAAATTACCCAACCCATGACCTCAAACTCGCAGCCATAGTTCTAGCCCTGAAGACATGGAGGCATTACCTGATGGGAAACCGTTGTGAGATCTATACGGATCACAAGAGTCTGAAGTATATATTCACTCAGAAGGAGCTGAATATGAGACAGAGGAGATGGATTGAGCTAATCAAGGATTACGATCTGGACATTCACTATCACCCTGGTAAAGCCAACGTGGTAGCAGATGCCCTTAGCAGATTGCCGTGCCGCTTGAACTCCATGATTTTGAAGGAGCAACCAAGCCTGCACAAAGCGATGGAAGATTTTCGAATAGAATTAGTAAGTGAAGGATTTTTGGCTAGCATAGAACTTCAACCCACTTTGATCAGTCAGATTAAAGAGGCGCATAAGGGAAATGCTAGTATCGACGGAATCAAGCGTCGTATCGGTACAGGCAAAGTACCTGGATTCACCGAAGACGAAGAAGGAGTTTTGTGGTACAAAGGACGCCTTTGTGTTCTTGCAGATTCTGAGTTGAAAGAAGTGATTCTGAAGGAGGCTCATGGTACTCTTTATTCTATCCATCCCGGAGGAACTAAGATGTATCAATATTTAAAAGAGCAATTCTGGTGGCATAAGATGAAGCGAGAAATCGGAAGCTATATCGCCAAGTGTGATATATGTCAGCGAGTCAAGGCAGGACATCAAAGACCCGCTGGATTGTTGCAACCCTTGTAGATTCTGGAATGGAAATGGGATTCCGTTGGAATGGACAATATCACCGGACTGCCTACTTCTAGTAGGGGAAATGACTCTATCTGGGTCATAGTGGACAGATTGTCCAAAGTCGCCCATTTCTTGCCCGTCAAGACCATATATCAGAGTTCGAAGCTAGCGGAGTTGTACATCGCTAGGATACTTAGTTTGAATGGAGTCCCCAAGAACATCGTATCTGATCGAGGAACTCAGTTTACCTCGAGATTCTGGAAGAAAGTCCAAGAAGGTTTAGGAACCCGCCTAGATTTCAGCACCGCGTATCACCCTCAGATCGATGGACAAACGGAGCGAGTAAACCAAATACTCGAAGATATGCTGAGAGCATGTGTGTTAGAATATGGATCCAAGTGGGAAGACTGTCTTCCGTTTGCATAATTTTCATACAACAACAGTTATCAAGCCAGTTTGCAAATGGCCCCATTTGAATTCATGTACGGACGGAAGTGTCGCACCCCTTTGAACTGGTCGAAAGTAGGAGAGAGTCAGATTTTCGGACCCGACATCCTACGAGAAGTAGGATAGAAGGTTCACAAGATTCGTGAGAACCTCAAAACTGCCCAATCCAGACAGAAGAGTTACACCGACAAGAGACGTAGAGACCTTGCCTTCAACATAGGAGATTTTGTTTATCTGAAAGTGTCGCCATTGAAGGGAATGCAGTGTTTCCAACTCAAAGGAAAGTTAGCCCCCAGATATATCGGACCTTTCAAGATTCTGAACCGTCGAGGAGAAGTGGCGTATCAATTGGAACTACCAGAAGAGATGTCAGCCATGCACAATGTGTTCCATATCTCATTACTTCGCAAGTGTCTCGAAGTCCCCGAGAAGACCGAAGTGTTCAAAAATATCGATCACCAGACCATAGAGATCAACGATGACCTGACCTATCCCGAAGTACCCATCCGTATTTTGGAAGAAGCTTTCAGAACTACCCGAACCCGAAGCATCAAGTTTCTCAAGATTCAGTGGAGCAACCATACAGAAGAGTAAGTTACATGGGAGCGCGAAGATCACATCAGGACAGAGTTTCCCGACTCTTCAAATCCTAGGTAATCTTTTTCATCCTTTTTCAAATCTCGGAACGAGATTTTTTTAAAGGGGGGAAGGTTTGTAACATCCCAAAAATACTAAACTTGGATCATCAAACTTTAATCATCAAATTTAGGGTTAACAAAAACTTTGCCAAATAAAAATATGAATGCATGCATGTGAGTATGCATTTCATTTTGAATCCTTTTGGACCAACTTGTTTGTGTGTTCCTTTGCTTGTAAATGGATGCTTAGGTGAAATAAACATCATCTAAAAATTTTCTCAAAGACAAGTAAATCAAAACAAATAAAATAAGGGAATGGTCATTTTGACCAATTTAACTCCCATGCCTACTTTGGCTGTCTCAAACTTTCAGAACCTAACAGAAACTTTTCTGGATCTTTGCACCCCTTGATTGTACTCATAACAAAGTATCAAGGCCCACTTTGTGATCATCCAGAAACTTTCAAATGCATAGTTTAAATGACAATTCAAAATGAATCTTTATCATATGGGAAGATCCCACTTTTTCAAAAACCACTCAAACAAGCTCAACTTTCAAAACCCAAGCATCTGCAGACTCACCAGCACCAACCTAGCACACCCACCAAAAATCTTTTCAAAATTCAAAACTTGAGTTCTTGCGGCCATTTCATCAAACACTTGGCAGACACAAATCAAACAAAATCCAAACACTATTGTGAGCAGTGATTGAAGCCTAACTTGTTCCCTCTCTGGTTACAACTAGGTTTTAGTAGATCATCTAGCTCAATTGCACACCCTTAGCATCACTGTAAGCTTGGCATTGCCATCAATGGTGAGTAGGCCGAATGCACACTTGTCACCCCCATGTCGACAGCAAGCTAGGAGGAGAAACAAGACTAGCCAGCATGTCTGGGAGCAAGCCAACACCCCACCGCCACTCCCTGTCCAGCGCTCGAACGTTGCCAGCCACTGGACCGCGCGCACGAACCATGCCAACCTCGCTAGCAACCATGCTGAGAGCATGCCCCGTGCGCCACGCTCGACCGATGCCCACAGACCTCGTGCCGCCCTTGCCGCATGCATACGTGATCACCACCGTCCCAGCAACCCCGCAGACACGCTCGTTCGCCGCCGCACGGACCACGCGTGTTGTGCGCCATTAAATTCTCCATCGGGCACGCTCAGAGCACCGTCGCGTTCCGACCAAACCGCACCGCCCCACGTCTCGCCACCGTGTCGTTGAGCATCGCCAGGGAGCACCGCACCGCCCCCTACCGTCGCCCACACCGATAGCCGTCTGTACCGTTGACCACGACGAGCTCATCTTGCGCCCCGTCGGTCCCCTCGCTCCACTATAAATAGAGGCCACCCCCAGCCGAATTGAGCACACCATCTCACTCCCCTCTCCTCACTAATCGTGCCACACCGTTCCCGGAGCAAGGCGAGCAGCGCATCGCCGGAATTTCACTGGAGCCCGCCGCTACTAGAGAAGAAGGGGGCCAGCGATTGGAGCCGCCCCATGAGAAGCTGCCGGTACCAGGAGGTTCGCCGTCGTCGACTTTGTCGTTCACCCGGCTCGCCGACCCTCGCCTGAACCCCGGTGAGCCCCCAACGACCCCCACTGGCCGCGCTAGGTTTCTGTCTCGCCGGCGTTGCCCAACATCGACGATGACCATCAGCCATTGGATTAGAACCAGATCGAACGCTCCACATCGCTCCATACCGCTTCGCACCCCCCCTGTATTACTGACGCCTGGGGACAGCCACTTACGTAGCCCGCGGAAGAGCTGTGCGTAGCAGGCCGGCACGTTATCCTTTCTCGCGCAGCCCAGTTATTTGAATTAAACCTTTTCCATTGTATTTCAAACACACTTCTGTACCCAGTTTCAAAAATCAACCCAGATCGATTCAATGCACCAAATTGAATGAAAATATTTTTTAGAAAGGTCTTGAAATGCTGAATCCAAGCCCGTTGGATGCAAGTCATTTGGATCTATAGATCACCCTTGGTAAAAATAACAAGGCAGAAGCTTTTCTGCATTCAAACATTTTTCAAATTAAAACCATAATAGATTTTTAGTTGATTCCAACTCCCAAAAATCACATTTAACCATACCTTTCGGAATATATAAAAATATATAGGTTTACTTACAGAAATAATGTTCAAGTAATAAAATAATGCTACATAGGCATTTCTAGCCACTTTAATTAATTAAAATAAAAAGGTAAAACCTTATTAAATTGTGACACCACTTTAAATCACATTCTCATGGACTAAAATATGTGTTGATGACATGTGTCAACATGATCCCATGTTTGGTTTGGAGAATATTAAATCTTAAGTAGTTTTTCAATGAGTAGAAATTACTTTTCTAAAAATAAAAGGAATTAAACCAAGCTTTAATCTTGTAATGTTAGTGATGATGCTAGATCATCTATAGGGCCCTTTGGTGTGATGATTGCAAGTAGTTAAGTATTGTTTTGTGATTGAGTACATCGTATTTATTTATAGATGCTAGTACCGACCAAGAATACGAGGAGGAAGGAGGATACTACGAAGAAGAAGCCGAGGAGAACTTCAACCACTGCTCTACACAAGGCAAGCTTATACTGATGTTGTGCAAGCCAATACTTGCAAGCTTTACTAATCAAGTTGACCTATGCAAGCTAACACTTGCAACATACTCTACCTTAGCAAGCCTTACTATACAAGTTAACCTTGCAAGCCAATACTTGCTACCATGCCCACTATATGCCTTAAAGCATATATGAGCATAACCCCTTGATAAAGCAATCCTAGTTTTACTTGCAAGTTTATTACTTTATTTCTTTATCAAAGCTCTTACTTAGAGTTTACTGGAATAAATGGTAGATATAAGAAGGATAATTGAAGGTTGCATAAAGAGCATAAAATTTAGCCTAAGCTAGATAATCTTGATGTCATCCTAAGGCATGAGATTAAACTCAACTACACTCCAATAGTTTACCACCCCTCATTATTGCTTACCCCTACTTGTAGATGCTAGTGCTAAGCATAAAACTTGATCAACATTAGATGGGAATACTTGGTGAAAATGGTTATGAAAACCTTAGAATGATGGATCATTCTACTGAGATGTTTTGACATGTATTTCCGAACACCTGATGATTTTGGTGATGAAAATGTTGAGGCAGGAGCCTTAGCCATTTATAAAACTGATGGTTGTCTGTATGCGATACCATTCCAATTTTATCGTACAACCACAATACCCGAAGATTGGGTAGGGCTTGACTAGAAACTTATATACCTTAGTATTGGTTCCCTCACGGCCAAGGTCTGAGCTGAGCCTACCTTGTGAAGATTGTCCACCTGTGCAGTACCCAAGATGACAGTTGGTCATGGTTGGGAGGCCAAACTCACAGGAGAGGTGCTTATACTAGGGCGTGTAATTGAAAGGTTAGGATTGATTATCCGCATACTGAGTATGGTGAATTCAGGATTTGTTCCTGACGGATGTATCGAATGTTGTGGTGAAAGTGTACAATCTCTGCAGAGTGTCAAACTATTCGAATAGCCGCATACGCGGTTATGGATAGTTGGAGTGGCCATACTGTTCCCCCGTCAGATGTTTTCAAAAGACTTGTGAAATGAATTGAGACTTTGACTTGACCACAACAGGGTTGTGGCATGAGATACAAGTTCCCACTTAGGTGTTATAAGACCTTAACCAGCATTCGTGGTTTCCAAACTTAGTAGAGATAAATCTGGCTTTTGCAAAACAACCCTAGAGCCTAGTGTCCTATTATCCAAAAACCCCTTTCACTTGTTAGTATTAGTTTGCGAGTACTTAAAGAGTACTCATGGCTTTGTCCCTGGCTATTCCCGTGGCCAGACTATGAAGAGGAGTACCTGGAGGATGGACCCCAGGAAGGTTACGACAACTAGGATCATCTCCCATCGTCAGCATTGCCTGTGACCTCGAAGATGGAGCTTCGCCTATGCTACTGTTATTATTACGTATTCCACTGCTTGATGTTGTATTAATAACTGGATCATGAGATCCCTATTTGTGTAAGAACTTATGTATGGTTTGTAATGGATGATGTACTATGGTATACAATTTTGTTATGTCTCACAAAAATGGCAATCCTGGGATTGCGATGTATGGCATAACAGGCATCTAGGATTAAAAATCCGGGTGTTGACAGGAGCTAGACTCCGCCATGCAGGAGATGGAGGAGGATTACAAGCGCGACGAGCAGGCCAATAACACCGTCACGTCCCGATAGGTGTTCGTCACCATTGGAACGGCGATGGACGAAGATCAACCCAGACGAGCTCCGCCTACGACGTTGTACAAAGGGAAGCACTAGTGGGAACAACCCTATTGGTCCCGGTTGGTAGGGGGCATTAGTCCTGGTTGGTAAGGGGCATTAGTCCCGGTTAGCCAACCAGGACGGGGCAATCGGGACTAAAGCCCCAACCTTTAGTCCTAGTTGCCCCACCAACCAGGACAAAAGGTGGTACACGTGGCCGCGGCAGAGGGCGAGGGGGCCGGAGCAACCGTCCCGGTTCGTAACACGAACCGGGACAAATAACCTTCTACCGTGGCAGAGATTTGGCCCATTTCTCTGCCACGGCAGAGAATTCATTTTGGCAACTTTTGTTGCCGCGGCAGCATTTTGGCCAATTTTTGTGCCGCGGCAGAGAATTAATTTATGTTGTTTTATTGTTTATTTAGTGTTTTGCACTCATCAATGAAGGAACCATTATATTACACAAGATCATCATGACAATATTACATTCGATACACGGATCGAGTTCATGCACTACATACAAAAGTTGCTCTTTGTACTATCCCTATTGTTTATACACACCTGAATAGTATTCCCCTTTTGGGTTTAGGACTTCTGCATCTAAGGATCCCGCCAATTCCTCCTGAATTGCTCGTACGCGATTCTTTGGCAGAAGACCGTCCCGTAGACGTTCGATCTGATTTAAAAAAGGAGTCGGCCTATATGAATGAAACTAAACATAATTTGATGGTAATTAAAAACTATAAAAATTGTTTACGTACGTGGAGTTGCTCTAAATTTCTGCCCTTCTCATCGCACGTCTTCCGGATGAACTCTCAAACATAGTATCCACATAGATTGTTACCTGGTCCCTGTGTCAGGCACTTTACGAGAACATAGTTCCATCAAAATAATAATCAAGCATGATAATAACGATATTAAAACTAGAATCAAAGAGATGCGCGGATATAGCTAGTGGTGCTTACATATAGTGCTTGAAATGTAAGCTCCGCTTTCCAAACACCCCGAGCCTTGTTGGTGAACCGTTTCCAAGCCCTGCCTGGTGAAGAAAACGAATAAAAGAAGTTATTAATTACTTGATATCATAAAATTCACGAACGTTGCCGATATAGTGTTGTAATGATTAGAATTACCGCTGGAGAAGCATCTGCATGTCCTTCCACTGCTCAAGTGTAAGATCCCTCCCTTTGTAAAGGTTAGGATCCATATGATTGCAATGCTACTCCCTGGATCAATGCTAGCATCCATAGTTTAAGATGAAGTACACAGAAACAAAGGTCATTATTACATATCATTCCAGAGACAAACATAGTCTTTTACAAACTCCATGGCCACAGGCCTAGTACAAGAGTTCAATATATATAATAAGATAAGTAAGTCTTCATCTTCATGTGCCACAGGCAAGCATGTTGAGTGTAGACTCATAACCCCTAATCATCATCAGAATAACCTGCAACATCACAAGTTACAGCCACAGTGGGTCAATACATTGGAATAGTATTGGCAAGTGATACATTAGTAGAATATTAGTAGTCTAGATACTATATGCATTTTTGGCTAAGTGTAGCTTAGGCTTGCTTTGCTAAAAATAGGTTTTACCTATCAGTTGAAAACACTAAGTTTTTCTTTGTCAAAACCTTCCCAAGGAAACACCAACAGAAATTAGTGTCCCTTACCCTTGTTCAACCACAAATTTTAACTTAGAAATTGGGATGAGGAGATTCTTGATAGCTTCCATGTCTTGATGCTCAAGTTGTCCAATACCAGTGACATGCCTAAGTACTTAGATTCTTCCATCTGCAGAGGTTGTGCACTTTCCCCACAAGACTTGATTTTCACCAAGACAGGACCTTTTAGAAGCCTTCCCTTAGACCAAATGGACGCGTTCCAACCTATCATCCCACTACCACCAACTGTCTGAATGGCTAAGTTATTGCAACCTATGTGATCCAGGCAGAGCCCATATTGCCATGTGGCTGCACTAGAAGCTTCTTAACATTTGGCCTCTCAAATCCATTTGTTCCTGGGTGGCTTTCCACAAGTGAGATACACAAGGTAAACCATAGAAATGGGCCTTGTGTAACCACTCAACACAAACCATTCTTTCCATTCCACCCAGGTGATTCATTCACTTAGTTGTTTTATTAAGCAAAATACAAGTCCAAAGACTTAGAAATATTTTATCATAGCATGAATATATAACCTCCCTTGGTTGCTACTAGCTAGGATAAGCATGACATAGATAAGCATCTTAACTTAGAAATTTCTAGCAATTCTACAACTACTAGGATTTCCCAAGCATAGCATATAGATCAAAAAATATTCATGCAAGTCTATCAAAATATTTCTAGTGCATAGTTGAAAAACATAGGAATAAAATCATGAAGCACCACTTGCCTTGGTAGTTTGGGGAGTAGCAACAATCTCCACAATCACAATCACTATTTTCACAAAAATCTACACATAAAATAATGGCACCAAATCACGTACAAAATATATACAAGTAAAAATATATGAATGCATGCAAAATTCCATGTGATGATTTTCTACACCAAACAAGACAAGTGCACATTACTGAACCTTAAACAAGTTCAAAACTTGCCAATTAAACTTTATTTGAACAACAAAACATTTTTCAAATAATTACTATACTCAATTTATGCCTACAAATGTTTCTGCAAAAATAACCATTTTAACAAAGGCAAAACATTAAACGCATTGCATAAACAGAAAGGTTTTTCTCTCCTTATTCCGATGATATAAAATTTGTCAAATTTGGACGTGGGAATCAAAAGTTATGAATTAAACAAGTTTAAACATCTGATAGATATAAAATCTGATTTTAATCAAAGAACTGGCCATGCGGCAGCATCTGATTGGACGATATCGGTTCGCGCGGATCACGCTTGCGGGCCGTTGGATCTAAGTGGCAGTGCACTGCCAGATCTGTGTGTACCGGTTCGATTAAGTGATCTATTCCTGAGCGTTGGATCTAGATCTAATGGCTAAGATGCAAGCGACCAAAGACTGGCGGCGCCAATGGAGACTGGCGGCGGCGACGCTTCTGCCGGCGATGCACCGGTGATTCTAGAGGGGTCTAAGGGTTGAGCAGTGGCTTACCAGACTCGCGGGAACACGATGATGCTCAAGGTGTTGCTGGCGTGGGCGGGGGCGTGCTGTAGAGGCTGCTGGGGCTCGTCGGTGTTGGAGGCAGCGTCGGGTTTGCTCGGACGGCGACGAAGGCGACGTTACTGGCCACCCTAGCACAAACCGAGGGTATCAGCGTGTGCACAACGCTCAGGCGAACCTGACAGTGTCAAATAGAAGGCGCGGGGTGGTCTATTTTTACCTCAATCTCTCGCCGGAGTTGGAGACGGCGTCGAATGCCCACGGTGCTCGTCAAAGTCGACGCTCTGGATCACAAGCAGACCGACAAAGGGGATTAGGAGGTGCGCAAGGATCAGGGGATAATTCCAGGGTGAACAAGGAGTGGGCGCGAACACTAGACTTACCGGAATACCTCGCCAGAGTTGGCTCTGTCTGCGGCGGTGTAATGTGAAATAGAGGCAGCCTGGTGGCGGAGCGAGCGAGTGGAGTGAGGGGAAAGGTGCGGGATGGAGAGGGGGTTTTGTAGCCGGGGTAGGGGCGAGGATCACACAAGGAAACGCCAGCAATTACTCGGGTTTAAAGTGAGGTAGTGATGGCGGAGGAAACAGCCGGCGACGTGGTCGTGGGCATGATTTTGGGGAAGACGGTGGCGAGCTGGCAAGGGTCCACCAGTCAGCGACTGATTGGGTAGCGCGGGTGCGGTGAGAAAAACAGGGAGAGAGGGAAATCCCTGGTGGGCTGGCTAGTGGGCTGCTGCTGGGCTCAAATGCTAGCGCCGGCATTTTTCCATTTCTCTTATCTTTTTCTTTTTCTGTTTGATTTTCTAGGAATCCTTTTCAAATGAATTTAAAGTGGTTTGAATTCAAACAACTCCTGGATTTTTGTAAGGTGAAATAAGTACATAATTGGCTACAGAACAATGTTGTACACTTGGAAATACATGGGCACTTTGGAATTTAAAATCAAACAATGCCTTTATCAATTGTTTAATAAAGACATAAGAGTGGTTTTGAATTCATACTATGTTTTGAAAATTTTGTCTAAGCTTTAGGAAACCTCTATCAACTCTAAGTTCAAATCTTTCTGGTTTAAAATAAATAATCTCATACTAGAGAGTAGCATTGGGCCATTTCCCTGCTTACATAAAATAATAGACATTCAAATGCTTCTGTTTTTTAAATCTTACTTGAAATGATCCTAAAATGATTATGAATGCATGAATGAGATGCAAGCTTTGAAATCATGATTTTTGGGATGTTACAAATCTAACCCCCTTAAGGTGAATCTCGCCCTCGAGATTCGGATTGGCTAGCAAATATGTGAGGGTGGTCTTTCCGAAGATCATCTTCTCTTTCCCATGTTGCTTCTTCTTCGGAATGATGGTTCCATTGAACTTTGCAGAATTAGATAGTCTTAGTCCGAGTAACTCTTTCTGCAGTCTCAAGAATCTTGATAGGTTTCCACTACTAGGAAACAGGCTGTTAGTGGCGCACCAGGAATGCTCATCCGTGGCGCACTAGCAGTGCGCCACGGGCCTTGCGCTACGGCTATCTCTCAGCCGTGGCGCACTGCCTAGTGCGCCACGGTTGTGTAGAGATAGGCGTAGCGCACCTCCTAGTGCGCCACAGAAGTTTGGGATGGTGCGCTACCCCTGGGATCTTCTGTGGCGCACTACCTAGTGCGCCACTAAACTTCCATAGTGCGCTTTAGGTGTAGTGCGCCACAGAAGGTAGACCATGTGCGCCACAGATGTATTTTTTGTTTTTTTTTAATTTCCGAGCCAGATTATATGCAATACAGATTATATACAATATTACAGCAGATATACACACACAGATACAAGATATACAATTATATATATAAATACTCAATATGAAAAACAAGATTGAAACAAATACATATAGATAAGTCTCATACATGAATACATAGTCTAAGTTAATTACATTGTTTCGATCATGTTACAAAGTATTAGTTGGTGACATGCGAATACATGTGTCGATCGAATAAGTTAGAGCTCGGAAGCTCGCCTAGACATCTAAACTAGCTAGCTAGACACAAACGCGGGATAAATAACCAAAGAATATAAGCATGATCACCGCCGCGATGAAGGTGTAGGTCTTCATCCGGTTCCTTGTCCTAACTCCTGCTAGATAGCGCATGTATCTAGCTTCCGCCTCCGCCATAGTGTTGTACCCTTTGTAGCTATTGCCGCTGAAACGGTGCACCTGTCTCCGGCAGTCTTCCCAATCATCGTAGACTCCGGGAACCCGTCCCTTGTACACGACGTACCACGTCATCTATAAGTTAACAATAATAATTAACCGACTATTGAAAAAAACATATATAATTAAAGTCGCATATGAAGATACACTTATAGAAAGTACTCCTAAATCAAAAAGACCCAACTCAAAAAGCATGCCTCATATATAACTAGGTTGTTCGACACAGGAATATGCTACGATGGAACTGTCCGCCAAGTAGGATGCACAACACCTGGACCTATGCATAGCACAAGGCGGACAATCCCATCGCAGCACATTCACATATAGTGTGCCACGACATTTCAATCATCAACATTATTCTCGAAAAAGACCAAAGTAACTCAAAAATCATGCCTCATATATATACATAGGTCGTTCGACACAGGAATATGCTACGATGGAACTGTACATCAAGTAGGATGCACAACACCTGGACTTGTGCATAGCACAAGGCGTACAATCCCATCGTAGCACATTCACATATATAGTGTGCCACGACATTTCAATCATCGGCATTATTCTCGAAAAAGACCAAAGTAACTCAAAAAGCATGCCTCATATATATACATAGGTCGTTGGACACAGGAATATGCGACGATGGAACCGTACGCCAAGTAGGATGCACAACACCTGGACTTGTGCATAGCACAAGGCGTACAATCCCATCGTAGCACATTCACATATATAGTGTGCCACGACATTTCAATCATCGGCATTATTCTCGAAAAAAGAGTAAGGAAAAAAAGAAGGACCAAATTGAGCAAAGGACAAAAGAGTAAGCAAAAAAACCAAGCATTGATTGATATATAATAATAATAAGCAAAATAAGTTCACTTGTCGTCCACACACACACAAAGGTCATCTATAGTTTGTAACTACAACTAGGACAACATCAAGCCTTCTGGCTCGGCTTAGGGAACGGGAGGACGCCCTGTCTCGTCATGAACTTCCTATAGTCACCTTGCATCTCTAGGGATATTTCCTCTGTAGAAGATCCCCCCCGAAGTCATGACATCACGAAAGATGATTACCCCAAACTTCTGCTGGATGCGATACATCTCTTCTCTAATATCCGAATCATTGATCTTGGCCTTTGCTTCGGCCCACTGTTTGAGATGATCTGGCAGCGTAGAATTCTGCTGGTCAAGTAGGAACGCCCTCATGTGATAGAGTGCGTAGTAGGCTTCCTTCTTACTGTTTTCCGGCTGCTTCATGTAGGGGAACTCCGTTCCGTGGTTGAAGATGTGCCTGCCGAACTTGACCTTCTTACGCACGAAGCTGGTGCCTTCCGTCGAGGCAAAGCCAGTGAGAGCATCATCCAGAACTTCATTGATCTTGTCGTAGTTTTTCTTCTTTTCTAGACTCCCCGAGTCGAAATACGTGGCGTGGGAATGCTTTGGCGATAAGGAGATGAGCGTGCAGTGTTCATCTCTGCGCAAAAAATTCAAATGGAATGTGTTGGAAAAAGAATGATGATGATCTAATAAAGCCAATCGACGGTGGCGAGTGAATAACGACTTACTCGGGAAAGTAAGGCACGAGAATGTATTCCTTTGTCTTGTTTGCCACGAGGATTCTTTTTAGGTACGAGGCCACGATACGTTGTTTGGCGGGGGAACCCAAGCAGCCGTCACGCATGTAGTAGGGGTCCACTATAGCGATGCCCGGTGTGTTCTCTCTAATGATCTGCGTGGCCAGGCTGAGAGAAAACAGACGGACCATGGTATAGGTGGAACATATTGAAGATGTCCTAGAACCGCAGGAAGAACAAATCCGCGGGGGCAGTGTCGACGAAGCCCAAGCCTGGTGGCACCTTAACCACGAATACCGGGTGCGAGGGATCTTTCTCCGATAGAAGGCGTCTCTCTATCGTCAGCACGCCGTTATGCACACTCTGCAGTTCCGAACTGGCGAGCTTCCGCAAATTCTTAGGTAGCATGGGCTCACCCGCCACATGAATCCTCCACATAATACCCTCGGGTCTTGGTGGCCCGTCCAGAAACCTGATCGGATTCGCAGTTGTTGACGCCACCGGCTGGCTCGAGCTGCTAGATTTTCTTTTCCTGCCCTTTTTTCCTTTTGGAGAGCGGGCAGGCACCGCAATCTGAGCACTGGCCGCCCTATGTAGTGTGTCAGGGCTTAGAATAAAGGGCCGCTTGGTTGTATCAGCTGGCTCTGTAAAGGCGCAAGCTGGAGGCGTCTCCTGAGAACCAAACAGACGCTTGGTGATAGTGGCTTTCTCTGTGGGGCCACCAGCTAGGTCTCGTTGCCAAACTGAGTGCTGAAGAAGTGATCATTCCAGTCTTCGTCGTCCTCGGCCGGATCCTGCGCCATGTGCATATCATCAACATGATCATCCGACCCACCGCGTGGAGGTGACGGCGAGGGCGGTAAGGGGGCCTTGCCACCGCTTGTCGCTGGCACGACAGACGGTGCTGTTGTCTGTGGCGTGATGGCCCCCGCCGCCCTCAAACGGATCATGCTCTTTGGCCATAGCAAGAATAAGCCGAAGCAACTTCTGAGGACAGACGGCTCTTCTTCATCCGCTCCTGGGGATTGAATGGGAGGTTCCAGGTCGTCGCAGCCCCTTAGCACCCGACTAATTTTAACCCTGTGCACGCTATCTGGCATCGGCTTTGAGTGGAACGTGCGCTGCAAGGGTTGAACGATGGTACCCTTGGCAACATCCCTCAGCTCGTTGTTCACGTAGCATAAGAGAGTGCAAGGAACATCCGTCTGTGGAAAACATGTACGGCGTCGTCAGAGCGAAATGCCATAAGAGTAATAGATGGCATGAAAGGAGGTAATTAAAGCAATTTTGTTTACCGTGATGGCGTCGAGATCGGCTAATGTCGACGCACCGCATACGGCGACGTGCGTGCAAGAGACAGAAGGCAGGGGGAGTCACCAACATGTACTCCGGCGCCGCGGTGATGGCAGGGGGAGTCACCAACACTTGCGGCGCCGCGGTGCTAGCGGGCGGAGTCACGAACATGTAGTTCGCTTGATTCGTCGGTGCCGCGTTGTTCGAGTGGCTGCTGACCATGCTTGGAATCGGGCACGGCCCTACTCGACCACCCGCACTCCAGTTCGCTATTGACTCCACCAAGGTAGGCAGGAAGGACGTGAGGGTGATTGCCACGCTGTCTTGGACGATCTGCGGGATCCATGCCACTTGTGCCTTAAGTTCTTGAACCTCTCGGTTTTACTCCTCGCTCCTTCCCGACGGCGCCACATGCGTCCTCGGCGGTGGACCAAAATGATCCACCCAATTCTTACCCCCGAGGCCGGCCAGATGGCCATCCGACGACGGCTTCTTCGTAACCGGCTCTATTTTCTTGGCCCGGTTCATCGCCCTGTTAAAAGGGTTATCCCACCGGGTGGCCGCCGTCGACCCCTGGGATGAGGAACCCTAGGATCCATGACTAGCAACAATTTCCTCCTCCTGCAGAAGAAGTAACAGTGAATCATTTAGATCATCGATTAGATTGCAATCGTGTTGATCCGCGGTAATTAGATTATACTTACCACAACTTCCTCGAATTCCTTCACCGCAGGATCCGCGATGAGTTGTTTGGTT
Organism: Avena sativa; assembly: GCA_916181665.1. Classification (NCBI taxonomy): domain Eukaryota; kingdom Viridiplantae; phylum Streptophyta; class Magnoliopsida; order Poales; family Poaceae; genus Avena; species Avena sativa. The sequence continues at coordinate 309,507,478 of OV702295.1, read as the reverse complement.
TTTGGGTCCACATGGTAACGGGCCCTGATGAAGTTTCGAACCTGCCCGGGTTCGAATTTAGCAAAGGGGTTTTCTATCCCCTTGGATCTATACTCTTCGTCCTCCTTATTCCATTTGGCCTCCGCGGTTCTGTATCCACCAGATCCGAGATGGTGATGACCTATATTCATCGCCTGCAGCACCTTTCCCCGATTACTATTGGCCAGGGCTCTTTCGGATTCACACCTCTCCTTGAACTCCCGGAACTGATCTTCGGTGATCTGCGGGTCAATCTTCTGGATCTCCTCGAGACTTTTGCCTTCTTTATAGATCTTCTTCTTTATCCGGGTTCTCCAGCTGGCCAGGGCGGTGCTCATCTTTGTGAGGGAGGATTTGTTTACTTCGTTCCCATGATAATTTGTGTTCTGATACTTAGCGGGGAACTTGTATCTTGCGTGCAGCTTCTCGAAGAGGAGTGTGCGCAAGTGGCCATTATCTTTATGCCGGAGATTCTCGGTGTTGATCGAGATGGTTGTCCGGGTGATCGCCGCCACTTGCCCACCGTACCCTTTGACGACAAGGGCGGGCTCCAAAGGAACCCCTGATGGGCTCACTTCTGTAATTTCCTCCCTGACCGTGCCGACCGTGTTCGGGCGCCGGTCCTTCGGCTTCTTCTTCTTCTTAGGAGGGTTGCTACCACTCCCTGTGCCCTCGCCGCCATCAGTGGTTTCATCGTCCGCCGTTCCTTCGGCTTCTTCCTCCGCGTCTTCCATCTCATCATCCTCGCTCTCCTGGGGATGGTATTCTTCATCGTCTTCTAGACGCTGGGCCGCCTCCCAGAATGTCAATTGTTTATTCGGAGGTCTGAGTTCTCCTTCAGCGCTGATGCGCTTAGAACATCCAGCCTCGTCGTTGTCACACATCTTTGCACTAATAAAAAACAAATAATTGGTTAAATGCACGGAAAAATCCGGCATGACCTTTGCTAATTTTCTTAAACTAGGAGTGCCCGATTTCTGCCGAAACGGAAGTTAATCAACATTCCGGCAAAAATCAGGACTCATTTCATACAAGAACCTGCATACACGACATAATAAAGTGCCTCATACAAGCACAATCACAATTTCAAGTGCTACAATTATATCACCACAGATTATATCACCTGTCATTGATGATAGCAAGCAAATACATGCAGATTATAGCACCTGTCATTATATGACAGCAAGCAAATACAAGTTTATATGACAATAAGTAACTTATATGACAACAAATAACTTATATGACATCAAATATGACAGCAAATATGGTCAGATTATATGACAGCAAGTTTTCACCATGTATTTTCAAACCAGGAGCATTTTAAACCAGGAGCATTTTAGATCAGCACTAGCAAATATGGTCAGATTATATGGTCACCATTTCAGCACTACTAGACCATCACCAGGAGCATTTTAGATTAGCCACAAACTAGGATCATCATCAGCATAACTAGGATCATATATCTCCTAGCCACAAACAACACTAAAATCCATGAGTGCAAAACCATATGCTAAACAAATCAACACTAACTGCAAGCTACTACATCCACTACAATGAATCAAGCTAAACAAATCCAGGAGAACTTGATGCTAGGAAACCAGATGCTAGGAAGAACTTGTATCAGCCACTACAGAACTTGTTATGGCTGCTAGGCAAGGGGAAGCTAGGGGGTGCACCCAGGAGTGCAAAACCAGATGCTAGGGGGTGAACCCTAGCTATCTTCTTGTACATAGACTGTCCATGAGATGATTTTATATTGTCTAATCATTTATATAAACAAGTATCACTGACTTCTTGTGAAAGATATCAGTATGACATCTGCAGATAAGTCACAATAAAGATAACAATATGGCCATCTAGTACATTGCTCACTCCCAAACCCTAACCATAATTCACAAGAACATAATTTGCTCACTGTCAAACCCTAACCATCTAGCACCTGTCATTATATGACAGTATGGATCATCAGTAAATGTGTACACATTTTTTGTACACATTGTTTATGACAGCAAATATGACAGCAAATATGACAACAAGTATGGATTATATGTCAGCAAGTATATGACAGCAAATATGATAGAAAATAACAAGTTCATCAGTATATACACATTGTTTGTAGTTGCTGGATCAACCACAAACTAGGGGGTGCACCCAGGAGTGCAAAACAAGATGCTAGGGGGTGCACCTCTGATACAAGCTAAATTTGGATAAACCCGAAGCTAGGGGGTGCACCCAGGTGTGTCCACCTAGGAGTGCAAAACCAGATGCTTTTTACCAAGCTAAATTTGCTAACCCTAGATAGCTTCTTGTACATAGACTATCCATGAGATGATTTTATCTTGTCTAATCATTTATATAAACAATCATTGCAAACTTTTGTAATATCTAAGCCAGAAATGGACATCTACTTGAAAGAAGGATCTTACTACCTTGCACATACACGGTTTGAAAATCCTATTTGATAAAATAAATTATGTGATCTTACTACTAGATCAACTTGAGGACAGTAGGGGGATTTCCACCCCTAAATTCAATTTCATTAATATTGTTAAATTCCATCTAAAGAAATTGATGGGTAATCAGAGTACCAAAGTAGCATTGCACTATCAAATGGGTGAAATTAAATGGGGGAAAACACAAAGGATTTTCATGCACGGGCCACAGAAAGGTACATGCATAATATTATTTCTCATATCCAAGATGAAAATGGGAATAATATGAGAGAGCATACTGAGAAAGATACATCCTTATGGAGATGTTACAAAAATAGGATGGGGGTTTCCTTTCCTACAAATAATAATATGGAGTTAATGGAGTTACTTCCTGAGGTGGACACTCTACAAAGTCTGGATTCCCCAATCACCGAAGAGGAAATATATGGATTGGTTAAATTCTTAATACCATATAAAGCACCTGGACCAGATGGTTTTAATGGTTTCTTTGTGAAAAATGCCTGCATATCATCAAGGAAGATTTCTTCAAGTTATGCTTTTGAGTGTCAGCTTGGGTCCATGCCTTTTACATTTTGGATTTACCCATGGGCACTACTAAACCCTCTGTCAAGGATTTCTCAACAATTATTAACATAATTCGAAGAAGACTGAATGCCACTATATCTTTTTTGTCTTATGGAGACAGTCTCATTCTAGTTAATTCTGTCTTGTCTTCATTGGCAATGTACTTCATGTGTACTGTGGTTATTCCCCTGGGGGTTATTGAGATCATTGATAAAGCTAGAAGAAGATGCTTATGGAGGAAGGAAAAAAACAAGGAAAGAGTAAATTCACTGGCTGCTTGGGATATGATTTGCAGGCCAAAAGAAAAAGGAGGATTGGGAATATTGGATCTCAGGATTCAGAACAAAGCGTTACTGATTACACTTGGATAAATTCTATAATAATGCTGATTTTCCCTGAGTCAAATTGATAAGGGACACTTACTATCATGAGTCTGTTCCCCATACAGTTACACAATGTGGATCATTTTGATAGAGAGGGATATTTAGTCTTGATGATGAATGGAGAGCCATGACTATAGGAAAAGTAGGCAATGGTTTTAGTTTTATTTTCTGGAATGATCTATGGTGGATCACATTGCTATCAACCAAGTTTCCCAGGCTTTTATCATATGCTAGAGAAAAATTGGCATCAGTACATGACATATGTTCTATACAAAATTTACATGAGGCTTTTCACTTTCCATTTTCTATAGAAGCTTTCATAGAGTAAAATCAGTTACAAACAATTCTGAATGGAGTATCCTTGAACTCTAGTTGGCCATTGCTGCACTTTTTTAAATCTTTTCTTGTGAGATTGTTACAGAGAATTGCTACTACTACTACTAGTAGTTGATGACTGCATGGACAACAATGATCGAGCCCATGATTGATGCAATCTCTACCAGTTTGCACATTCAGCGGGGAGAGAGGGAGAGAGGGGCCTGCAAAACCCTAACCATGGCCTGCAGAGAGAGGGGAGAGAGGGAGAGAGAGGGAGATAGGGAGAGAGAGGGAGAGAGGGAGAGAGGGAGAGAGGGGAGAGGCGACGCTGACCTCTGACGGGCGGACAACGGGCGAACGACGATGGGCGGACGACAGCGGCCTCCACCTCCTGAGACGCGGCGGCTGCTCCTCCTCGGACATGAGCCTCCTCCTGAGACGTGGGCGGACCTCCTCCTCGGACACGTATGGGCGGACCTCCTCCTCCTCGGGCGCGGGCAGGCCTCCTCCTCCTCAGACGCAGCGGCGGCGGATCGAGAGCGGCGGCGGCGGTCCTTCGGCTTCGGGCTGAGAGATGGAGAGATGAGGATGAGAGAGGGGGTCGGGCGCCACGTGTGGATAAAGCCACTTAGGCGTAGCGCACTGAGCCATAGTGCGCTACGGATATCTGTAGCGCACTATGGGATAGTGCGCTACGCCTATCGGCTTCTAACTACTGCATAAGAGAACTACAACCCCACTAGCTAACAACTATACTAGCCTATCCCACTGGTTCTGCCCACTACTCTATTCTAAACCTGAGAGCACCCAGGTTCGAATCCTGGTGCCCCAATTTTTTGTTTTGATTTTAAAAATATTTTTAAATATTCCAAAAAATGCCCAAAAGTGGTGATATATGCCATAGAAGTTTTATTTTGATTTTAAAATACTTTTAAATATTCCAAAAGTAATAATATTCCAAAAATGCCCAAAAATATGATTTAAAGTATAACTAAATTTCATAATACTTTGTCAATGAATATTACAATCTTTTTCGACCACGCGTTTACAATATTTTTTGAGCTAGCGTTTTACAATATTTTTTCCCTTCTTTGTCGCGGTTGAATAATTTAGCCCCGGCACTTTAATGTTTCTTCTTTCAAACGGGCTACCTTTTTTGGGTAGGGTTGTCCTTTTTCTTCTTGTGATGTATGTTGCTGCATCGTAGCCGTCATCATCTTCAATCTTTGGATCGCCGTACTGGTCGAAGTCTTGCTCGTTGGCGACTCCATCCATTCCGATGATGTTTCTTTTTCCTCTCCTCACGACAACACGGATAGGCTTTGTCGGGTCGGTAATGAAAAAACATTGGTCCACTTTGGTAGCCAGTACCCACGGTTCATTTTTCGCGGCCACGTTTGCACCGGCGGCCTTGGATTTGGCTGCTTCGGGTATAACCATGGTTGTGAAATACCGGTCTTCTCTTTCGACGCTCTTTGCCCATCTGACACGGAACATCGGCACCTTTTCTCCACAGTAGTCGAGCTCCCAGATCTCCTCGATTCTTCCGTAGAATCTTTCCTTCACGTTGTCATCGGTGTAGAATTCCGACGTTACGCCTGAGTTCTGATAATCACACTTGTTGTCCTTTTCCTCCGTGTAGAATGTGTAGCCGTTGATATCATACGCCTGATAGGTCACCAGGTTTTGCATCGGTCCCTGCGACAAGGTGAATATGATCTTTTTCGTGTCAGAAGAATGCGAGCGCGGGGGATCTTTCTCTTTGATTATTTCTCCCTGCATTTTCTGTATTCCCCGGTCACTGTACTTCTTCTCGATTAACCTTTTGTGCTTCTGTACCCAAGGATCGACCAGTTCTAAATGTTGTAGCGCGACGAGATTTGCTCGATCAAAGTCTGCGCGTCGAAAATCGAAGTATGCATGCAGTATGCGACGACCCTCTCGGTGACCAGATCCGTCGAGCTTGCCAAGGTGTCTGTTGATGGGAAGACCGACAGGGTTCTCGATGTCTAGATAATTCGTGCAGAAAGAGATGCACTCTTCGGCCAGAAAGCCCTTGGCTATGCTTCCATCTAGACGGGACCTGTTGCGAACGTATCCTTTGATGTGTCCGTTCATCCTTTCGAACGCCATCATGCTGCGGAGGAACATCGGCCCGAGTTGTACGATGTCCTCCACGACATGGACCAGCAGATGCACCATAATGTCAAAGAATGCAGGTGGGAAGTAGACCTCAAGCTCACATAGTATCACCACGATCTCCTCCTGTAGCCTTCCGAGCTGATTCAAGCCAATCGACTTCCTAGAGATGACGTCGAAAAACTTGCATAGGCCAAATAACGTTTCACGGACGTGCTCGTCCATTATCCCTCTTAGTGCGACCGGAAGTACCTGCATCATTATCATGACACAGTCGTGAGACTTCATGCCACTGAACCTCTGCTTCGCCTCGTCTAGGTATCTGCTTATCTTGCCCGTGTAGCCGTAAGGAAATTTGACTCCTAGAAGGCACTTGAAAAACTGTTTGATCTCATCCTGGCTTAGAGTGAAGCAAGAAGGAGGGCAGTAATATTCGTTCTTCTTGAACTTTTTACCCTTCCGACGACCTTGTGTCGTCTCCGACTCATGATCATCGTTATCTTCCTGATCATCAGGAGTAGTGCGTCCTCCGTGAAGCTCCTTCCGGATACCCAAGCATATCAGGTCGTGCCTTGCTTTCGGACCATCTTTCGTCCTATCTGGCATGTTGATTATGGTGGCGACCAGACTCTCGCACACGTTTTTCATGATATGCATGATGTTGAGGCTATGAGGCGTGCGGAGAAACTTCCAGTATGGCAACTCCTAGAAAACAGACCTTGTTTTCCATACCTTCATCAGCGGCTTGTCTTGTTGCTGCCTCTTTCGCTTCTTTCTAGGCTTAGGACAATCTTTCCAGGTTTTCAGCAACTCTTCCACTTCTTTGCTGCTCCTACGCTCTGGGATTCCTCGGGTCTCTGATTTGCCATCGAACAGATCTCCACGTTTTCTCCATGGATCATTCTTGCCGAGCCACCTCCGGTGCGCCATGAACACGGTTTTCGATGACCCTGGATCTTTCTCTAGTTGGAGATAGCTTGTGTTATCCACGCACCTAACGCATGCGCAGAATCCTTGGATAACCTGCCCCGAGATATACCCGCAACCTGGATAGTCTTGCACCGTAGTGACCAACGCGGCTCTCATAGTGAAATAATCTTGTGCGACGGCGTCGTAAGTATTGGCTCCAGATTCTCATAACGTGGCTAGCTCCTCTTTCAACAGCCCGAGATACAGATTGATGTCGGTACCAGGTTTTTTCGGCCCTTGAATTAGCATACTCATTTGTATGTACTTCTTCTTCATGCACAACCATGGAGGGAGGTTGTACATCCATACAAACACGGGCCAAGTGTTGTGCGTGCTGCTCTGGCTACCGAACGGATTGAGTCCATCGGTGCTCGCACCAAGCCTGATGTTCCTCGAATCTCCACCGAATTCTGGGAATTCGAGGTCCAATGCTTTCCACTGGCTAGCATCTGAAGGGTGCGTCAGCAGCTCATCCTTTTCGGGGTCATCATCATCTCCTGGCTTCTTCCTTTCCGCATGCCATCGCATGAGCTTCGCTTCCTTAGGGTCCGTGAAATAGCGCTGCAGACGAGGAGTGATAGGAAAGTACCATACCACTTTTCGAGGTGCTTTCTTCCCTTTCTTGTATCGACTCACGCCGCACACCGGACATGTGGTTTTCTCCGCGTCCTCGCCCAGATAAATGATGCAATCGTTGATGCATACGTGATATCTAACGTGCGGTAGATCGAGAGGACAGACGATTTTCTTGGCATCCTCGATACTAGTTGGACATGTGTTCCCCTCCGGGAGACGATCGTGCCAGAATGCCATCATATCGTCAAAGCTTGCGTCGCTCAATTTGTGCTTTGCCTTCATCTCCATAGCCTTGAGTGTTACATTCAACCAGGTATCATCGGGCCTGCATCCTTCATATAATGGAGTAACCGCGTCTTTCTCAAGTTGCGCAAGCTTGGCTTTCTCTCTAGCGGCAGCCCTGGCGTTACTCGTCTGCTTGAGAAGCAGCTCTTGCACATAAGGGTCCTGCACCCAGCCTGACGTTGTTCCATCCTCGTCTTCTCCTCCGGCATCTAGATCATCATCATCCCGGTCTGCTTCCGCACCTTCACCATCTCCAGGAGACTCTTCATCATCTCGCCCGTTCTCGCCGTGATGATGATCATCGTCATGTTGGCCACCTTCTTCACCGTCTCCATCATCTACGTCATCTCTTATCCAACGAGTGTATCCATCCATGAAACCATGGCAGAGCAGGTGCGCCTGCAGATTCCCGGAATCTGGGTCGATCACCCAGTTGAGTTTGCATCTTCTGCACGGACATCTTATATTTGTCTTGTTATTTCGTATCATGTCGTCCGTCGCACATTTCAAAAATCTAGCCATAATGCCTTCGCTCATTATGCGGACCATTTTTGCCTGCACGATGTACACGGTACAATTTTGAAGTCTATTAGAACCACATAATGAATGCATGCATGCAATGGTCGATAGAAAATTTTGGCATGACCTATCCTAAAATTAGGACCTTTGCGAAATGCCAAAGTCTTGCCAAAATAGAAATGAATCAACATTTTGGCAAAACAAATGGCAACTTGTTCACATACAAACACAAGAGAGAGAGAGAGAGACCGATCCATACACACATGAACATATCATTATCCTCTCCATACACACATGCATGAGCATCATCGATACTCTCCATATACACACACATATGACCATCGATCCTCTCCACATACACACATCATGAGCATCGATCATCTACATACATATGAGCACAACATCATCCATATACACATGAACACATCCTTACATGGACAACTTACAGAGATGAGAGACCGATCGCGAGAAAGATGGAAAGGAGAGGTGCGCGCGTCGAACGGAGAAGGATAGATGAGAGACCGGAGACCTCCTCTATTACTTATGTAACATCCAAAGCAACTTTGACATGCTAAAAATGGTGAATGTGTGGAGAAATTGAGGTGGGAAGGAGAAGATCCCGACTAGATCTAAGGAGGAAGAAGAAGGGGAAAGTGAAGTGTGGGGTGGTGGATGTGGTCACACATGTGCACATAAAGTGCTGTCCTAAAGAAATCGACACATCCGTGGCGCACACGGCCCTAGTGCGCCACAGGGAGTACAAACATTTGTGGCGCACTATGCCATGTGCGCCACGGATGCTCCTACTCCCTGTGGCGCACTAGGCCGAGTGCGCCACAGAAGTTTGTGGCCGTTTCAGAGCAGAGGGGGGCATGCGCTTAGGCGTAGCGCACCACCCCCATGTGCGCCACAGATGACACTAACAACCATGGTGCACATGACTATAGTGCGCTACAGATGTTTGGCGTGCGGCCAACAGGGCCCTGTCCCACACACATCTGTGGCGCACTATAGTCATGTGCGCCACGGTTGTTCTAGTTATTAGTAGGGCACTGCCCACAGGTGAGCCACGCCTGTTTTAGCCGTGGGGCACTTCAACCATGTGAGCCACGGATGTGCTGATTACCTATAGCCGTTTTCCTAGTAGTGTTCTCCTCATAAGTGAGGTCACTCTCCAATTGAACCTCTTCCAAAGGTATAGTATCCTTCAAAGAAGTCTCTTCCATTTCTGGATGGCATTTCTTAAGCTGACTCACATGAAACACATTATGAACAGCAGACAAAGACTCTGGCAATTCAATCTCATAAGCTACTTCTCCTTTACGACACAGAATCTTGAATGGTCCAACATATCTTGGGGCCAATTTACCTTTGACACCAAATCTCTTTACTCCACGAAGTGGTGACACTCTAAGATAAGCTCTATCGCCCACTTCATAGGTGACTTCTCTACGCTTAGGATCTGCATAGCTCTTCTGCCGGGACTGTGCTATCTTTAATCTGTCCTTAATTAACTTGACCTTATCTTCAGCCTCTTTGATTAGTTTTGGTCAGAAAAAACTACTTTCTCCCACACCATTCCATAACAATGGGGTGATACACTTTCTCCCATAGAGAAACTCAAATGGTGCCATCTCAATACTGGCTTGATAGCTGTTATTGTAAGAGAATTCTGTGTAAGGCAGACTTTCATCCCAACTGGCTCCATAGTCTAGGGCACATGCCCTCAACATATCTTCAAGAATCTGATTGGTCCTTTCTGTTTGTCCATCAGTTTTAGGATGAAAAGAAGTGCTGAATTCCAACCTTGTTCCCAATGACTCATGTAGTTGCCTCCAAAAATTGGAAGTGAATTGAGTTCCCCTATCAGACACAATACTCTTGGGTACTCCATGTAGACATAAAATTCTACTCATATAGATCTTGGCTAACTTAGCACTTGTGTAGGTTGTCTTCACGGGTATAAAATGAGCCCATTTAGTTAAGCGATCCACTACAACCCAAATAGAATCATATCCTGACCGGGTCCTTGGCAATCCGGTAATAAAATCCATGCCAATCTTGTCCCACTTCCAATCAGGAATATGTAGTGGTTGTAACAATCCTGCTGGTTTCTGATGTTCCGCTTTCACTATACTACATACATCACACAAAGCAATATGTTCGGCGATGTCCTTCTTGAGATTATTCCACCAAAATCTTTGTATAGGTTAGGATCCCTGTGATTGCAATGCTAGTCTCTGGATCAATGCTAGCATCCACAGTTTAAGATGAAGTACACAGAAACAAAGGTCATTATTACATATCATTCCAGAGACAAATATAGTCTTTTACAAACTCCATGGCCACAGGCCTAGTACAAGAGTTCAATATATATAATAAGATAAGTAAGTCTTCATCTTCATGTGCCACATCCAAGCATGTTGAGTGTAGACTCATAACCCCTAATCATCATCAGAATAACCTGCAACATCACAAGTTACAGCCACAGTGGGTCAATACATTGGAATAGTATTGGCAAGTGATAACTTAGTAGAATATTAGTAGTCTTGATACTATATGCATTTTTGGCTAAGTGTAGCTTAGGCTTGCTTTGCTCAAAATAGGTTTTACCTATCAGTTGAAAACACTAAGTTTTTCTTTGTCAAAACTTTCCCAAGGAAACACCAATAGAAATTAGTGTTCCTTCACCCTTGTTCAACCACAAATTTTAACTTAGAAATTGGGATGAGGAGATTCTTGATAGATTCCATGTCTTGATGCTCAAGTTGTCCAATACCAGGGACATGGCTAAGTACTTAGATTCTTCCATCTGCAGAGGTTGTGCACTTTCCCCACAAGACTTGATTTTCACCAAGACAGGACCTTTCAGAAGCCTTCCCTTAGACCAAATGGACGTGTTCCAACCTATCATACCACTACCACCAACTGTCCAAATGGCTAAGTTATTGCAACCTATGTGATCCAGGCAGAGCCCATATTGCCATGTGGCTGCACTAGAAGCTTCTTAACATTTGGCCTCTCAAATCCCTTTGTTCCTGGGTGGCTTTCCACAAGTGAGATACACAAGGTAAACCATAGAAATGGGCCTTGTGTAACCACTCAACACAAACCATTCTTTCCATTCCACCCAGGTGATTCATTCACTTAGTTGTTTTATTAAGCAAAACACAAGTCCAAAGACTTAGAAATATTTTATCATAGCATGAATATATAACCTCCCTTGGTTGCTACTAGCTAGGCTAAGCATGACATAGATAAGCATCTTAACTTAGAAATTTCTAGCAATTCTACAACTACTAGGATTTCCCAAGCATAGCATATAGATCAAAAAATATTCATGCAAGTCTAGCAAAATATTTCTAGTGCATAGTTGAAAAACATAGGAATAAAATCATGAAGCACCACTTGCCTTGGTAGTTTGGGGAGTAGCAACAATCTCCACAATCACAATCACTATTTGCACCAAAATCTACACATAAAATAATGGCACCAAATCACATACAAAATATATACAAGCAAAAATATATGAATGCATGCAAAATGCCATGTGATGATTTTCTACACCAAACAAGAGAAGTGCACAATAATGAACCTTAAACAAGTTCAAAACTTGCCAATTAAACTTTATTTGAACAACAAAACATTTTTCAAATAATTACTATACTCAATTTATGGATACAAATGTTTCTACAAAAATAACAATTTTAACAGAGGCAAAACATTAAACACATTGCATAAACAGAAAGTTTTTTCTCTCCTGATTCCGATGATATAAAATTTGTCAAATTTGTATGTGGCAAACAAAAGTTATGAATTAAACAAGTTTAAACATCTAATAGATATAAAATCTGAATTTAAATCAAAGAACTGGCCACGCGGCAACATCTGATTGGACGATACCGGTTCGCGCGGATCACGCTTGGGGGCCGTTGGATCTAAGTGGCAGTGCACGGCCAGATCTGCACGTACCGGTTCGACTAAGTGATCTATTCCTGAGCGTTGGATCTAGATCTAATGGCTAAGATGCAAGCGACCAAAGACTGGCGGCGCCAATGGTTGCTGGAGGCGGCGGCGCTTCTGCTGGCGATGCACGGTGATTCCAGAGGGGGCTAAGGGTTGAGTAGTGGCTTACCATACTCGCGGGAACACGACGATGCTCAAGGTGTTGCTGGCGTGGGTGGGGGCGTGCTGTAGAGGCTGCTGGGGCTCGTCGGTGTTGGAGGCAGCGTCGGGTTTGCTCGGACGGTGACGAAGGTGACGGTACTGGCCACCCTAGCACAAACCGAGGGTATCAGCGTGTGCACAACATTCAGGCGAACCTGATAGTGTCAAGTAGAAGGCACGGGGCGGTCTATTTTTACCTCAATCTCTCGCCGGAGTTGGAGACGGCGTCGAATGCCCACAGTGCTTGTCAAAGTCGACGCTCTGGATCACAAGCAGACGGACAAAGGGGATTAGGAGGTGCGCAAGGATCAGGGGATAATTCCAGGGTGAACAAGGAGTGGGCGCGAACACTAGACTTACCGGAATACCTCGCCAGAGTTGGCTCTGTCTGCGGCGGTGTAATGCGAAATAGAGGCAGCCTGGTGGCGGAGCGAGCGAGTGGAGTGAGGGGAAAGGTGCGGGGTGGAGAGGGGGTTTTGTATCCGGGGTAGGGGCGAGGATCACGCAAGGAAACGCCAGCAATTACTCGGGTTTAAAGCGCGGCAGTGATGGCGGAGGAAACAGCCGGCGACGTGGTCGTGGGCGTGATTTTGGGGAAGACGGTGGTGAGCTGGCGAGGGTCCACCAGTCAGCGACTGATTGGGTAGCGCGGGTGCGGTGAGAAAAACAGGGAGAGAGGGAAATCCTGGGTGGGCTGGCTAGTGGGCTGCTGCTGCTATTGGGCTCAAATGCTAGCGCCGGCCTTTTTCCATTTCTCTTATCTTTTTCTTTTTCTGTTTGATTTTCTAGGAATCCTTTTCAAATGAATTTTAAGTGGTTTGAATTCAAACAACTCCTGGATTTTTGTAAGGTGAAATAAGTACATAATTGGCTACAGAACAATGTTGTACACTTGGAAATACATGGGCACTTTGGAATTTAAAAATAAACAATGCCTTTATCAATTGTTTAATAAAGACATAAGAGTGGTTTTGAATTCATACTATGTTTTGAAAATTTTGTCTAAGCTTTAGGAAACCTCTATCAACTCTAAGTTCAAATCTTTCTGGTTTAAAATAAATAATGTCATACTAGAGAGTAGCATTGGGCCATTGCCCTGCTTACATAAAATAATAGACATTCAAATGCTTCTGTTTTTGAAATCTTACTTGAAATGATCCTAAAATGATTATGAATGCATGAATGATATGCAATCTTTGAAATCATGATTTTTGGGATGTTACATCAAGGGGTTATGATTCGATGCCATGACTAGTACACGCCCTTTGTCAAGTTGAATGATTAACAAAATATAGTGGAAGCTACGAATGCATAACTAATCAATTATATACTTAACATCGAGTGAGCGAAATAGAAAGTGTATACAAGACAATAACACTCACTCAAAGTTGTAAGGAAATAGTATTTCCCTTCTGGTTTCTTGAAACCTTAACGCGTGTACTATATTATCCTCCGTATCCTGGGGGCTTGTTTTGAGATTAGCTTGATGAACCCAATATGGGTCAATGAAGCCAATGTCATAGACTTGTCCTCTGCTGCATTCGAGAATCTTCATTCTGCATATTACAATATGATTATATACATGCAATAAACAAGGTGAGATAGCTGGAGACTAAATTAATTACAGAATTAGTACTTACAGACAATAGGCACTGATGATCGATTAGTCCAAGGCGTCTTGATTGAATAATTGAAATAGTTCATCAAATTCAATGGATATCATGTCATCCATTTCTTTCCCATAATGCTTTTTGTAACCTTCAGCACTATCCAGTTAGCCCCGGCCTTTGTGGCATGCATGTACCAGTTATGCAATCTTCGCATTTTTGTTGGAAGATTATTTACCTCCACAGGTTTGATGAGAGGTTTGCCATACTGGTATTTGTATGCTACTTCACTCACGGGGAAGTACGCTAACTGGGATAAGTACTGGGCAATACTCATACCTTGAGCAGCGACAGCTTCTCCGTATTCTGCAACTACCTCTGGATCATACTGCTCTTCGGCCCCAAATTTGCTCGACCCCACATTGGTATGGGAAATCACCTTGAGAGGGGCGCAAGACTGTTTTGCTTGTTCTCCGAGCTGGGCAACAGATTTCTCTCTTCCATCAGTACTGCGCTTTGAGGCTTGTTGTGTCGCATGTGACTTGAGAATAGAACGCTCATAGTCTGATGACAACTTTGGCTCGGGTTGATGAAGAGTCTTTAGCATTTTCAACACTCTGGCTTTTCTTCTTTGGTGCTGGGGAACTCTAGCTCTTTCGGCCGCATCAGTTTAGCGAAAAACGCTGTCGTTTCCGCATCAACGATCGCCATAGTCTCCTCTTCAGTACAGTCATAAGCTCTCTTGGGAGGAACCTTTGGTACTTTTGGAAGAGGCTCTTTTTTATGTTTCGGCGATCGCTTACCACGACGTAGAGTAGCAGTACGCTTACGCTTTTTATCCTGAGGCGCCGGCGATGGCTCCCGTGGCGATGGCTGCACCGGATATTGGTGAGGCGACGGAGTCGGGTGAGGCGACGAAGACAGCTGCCGCGGCGGCGACGACCTCGCTGGAGACGGGTGAGGCGGCGGCGAATATGGCCTTGGTGTGTGATTTCGAAGCACGATACATTTCTTTGGCCATATAATGGTGACGTTTGTTGCGTCTCCCAGTGTAGTCACATCCCCTTCACCTTCAGGGTAGTCAAGATCCAAAACTTCAAAGGTGGGCATGATTTCATCCACCCCGACAACAGTGTAGCCCTCTGGAACCGGACGACAGTGGTAAGTTTGTGTGGGTCCAATTGGTAAGGCATAGCCGACCGCCACCTTCATTGATATGTTCACAACTTTGACATGTAGCTCACAGTGTGTCATCTCTGTGATATCATCCACTGAGTAGCCAACAGGAGCCATCGTCGGTGCACCATCGTCATCGTCATTGTCATCACCCGGGACCTTGGTGGAAGCCACACTGCTTTTTCGATTATTCGATAGGCCGGTAGCATCGAATGCAGTGTGCTGCTGAGATGGGCCGGTAGTACTTTGCTCTTTAAGTGCGTTAATTTCATCTTGTTGTTGCTTTATTCGTTCTTCAATTATACGCATTCGCTCTTTCTGAATATCTGCTTCAACTTCCGCCTTGTCCTTTCTCCTCTGACGGCTTCTATCAGGATATTTCTTCCTCTCTTCGGGAAACCCAGTCCTCCATGGTTTGGAGCCGCTTGTGCCTCGTGTTCGTCCATCATGTTCCTTATTTCCAAGGGCGAGTGTGAGCTCATCATTCTCTCTATCGGGAATGAAGTCCCCATCTTTAACAGCCTTTACTGCTTTTCTCATCTTCTTGATTGGTAAGGGGTCTTCTTTATGTCGTATGTTATATATACACATCCCTTCTGAGTCCAACGTGCCCCATGCCCGTAAAACCAATTCCTTGCACGTTCTACCCAATCGTCTGTCTCTGGGGTGATCTTTTTAGCACACAGTTCATTCTCAAGTTTCTCCCACTTAGGAATGCCAGCCCTGTAGCCACCTTTCCCCATAGTATGGTGATACTTCTTGTTAGCAGCATTCAGCTTATTCGTTGCAGACATTTCCTTAGCTTTTTCTGATGTCTTGTAATTCACAAAATCAGCCCGAAATGGTTTTATCTTCTCAAACTGAATCTTCTTGAAATCCGGAGTCTTCTCTTTCACGAAATAGTCAAGGTGCAATCTTTTCTTCCAGTTGGTGAAACACTGGTCCATCTTCTTCATAGCCCACTCCCTGACCTTAGCCTCCATGGCTCTCCCATGTTCTAAGGCGTCCTCAACTCGATCCTACGCATTTGGATCCAGCTCTATCTTTGGTATTTTGAAATTAAGCATGAGCCTCTTCCATAGTAAATCTTTGGCGTTGTTAGGGACAAACAAACATGTTCCCTCTTCTTCCGCATCAGCAGGCCTATTCCAATTTTGAATGGTGATCGGGATTAAGTCCCTAACGATTACTCCGCATTGTGCCACAAATTTGATTGCGACAACTTTGGGAGCCGTCGGTTTGCCGTCTTCAGCGATATCTTCGATCCTAAACCTCTCATGGTCTTCCAACTTTTTGGTTGGGCCTTGTCGTTACTATTTCAGTAGATTTGTTCTATCCGGAGGGCTAAAAGAGGAAAGATCATCGTTACTATTTCTATATAGATAGCAGATGATTAATTAATGAATTAATTATATTACATGAACCTCGCCAGAGCGGTCGTCTTCTTGATTACACAAGGCATCGCCTTCTCCCTCGCGGAAGGCATCACCTTCAACCTCAAACAAGTCGTCTCTTCTGGCAAAAAAGAGGATCACCCTCACCGGAGTTGTTCAAAAACGTCGATACATCTAAATTTTCTTCCCCGCGGATCACACCTTGGATCAACTCTTCATTTTCTTCGTCTCTGTCGTGTGGGTCCATATTTTCTGCATAGGTGGAAAAACGGATAAGTCAAAGCGGATAAGGGAGAATGTTAGGTACGGTGTTGAGAGATAGAAACCCTAATACAGAGAAACCCTAATATATACATACACAATAATAAAAATGAATTTACAATATCAGAAACCCTAATTCGGAGAAACCCTCGGGCTCGGATCCTATCGCGAAGAACCAATACCGGAAAGAAAGGCGGCAATCAAGACATGGCATAATACAATGCGCAATCAATATGTACATCAGCACAGGGGGGTAGTTTTTCATCGGGTCTGGGGCTACCCACAGTGACTGACCAGTGGGGCCAAAGACTAATAATACCTAAGTAATTAATAAACCTAATAATACCTAACTAATAATAAACCTAATAATCCAAACTAATTAAACTAATAAACCTAATATGCTAGGAGAAGTGGAACAGGTAATATAAGCTCAAAGGGAGTAATGCAACATATAGGACACTCTATCTATCGATAACATACCACAGTAGAATCGTATGCATCATGGCAAGAATTGAAATGCTTTAGAAATCATAGGATTATATCATCGTGGGGCTATGCTTGCCTATTGATAGCCAAAAGCAGAGCTTCAGGATCCTTGTACTTGACTTGATTATAGTTGGTCAAGTATTTTTCTTCGAGCTTCGACGGTGTTGATCTCTGGCTTCGATCTTGATCTCGATATCGTATTCTACCGGGAAGAACCAAACACCGGAAAGAAAGGGAAACAATCAACACATGGCATTGATGCAATGCTCAAGCAAGTATGATGATATGACAAGTTAATTTGCATTGGAATGTAACCCTAAGACATGCTCGACGATTTAATCGGGGTTCCGAGGGGTGAAAACCCTAACTCGGGGAAACTCTGGAACATATGAGAGGGGTGCATTTGTTATTCTAATTATACTTGTAATTTAAGTGGTTGAACAATGAATTATTATAGGTTAAATAGATAGGTTTCACTTTTCTGAACAATTTGATATATTATTTGTATTTTTCTGACTTATAAACAATAAGTTATTGATTTTACAATATTAAATCATTTTCTGGAATTATTAAAACCAACTTATATACTTTTTACACCCGGTCTATAGCTATCCAGAGAGACAGACAGTTGGGCCCCATGCCAACTCATCCTCCACGTGGGCATGTGTGCGTGTGCATAGCCAGAGAGACAGACAGCCAGGGTGACGTCACCGTGAGGTCATTGACGTCGGTGAACCTCAGAACATCAAAGGGGACGGCGGTGGAGAGCGAGCTAGGCCGTGTGCGTGTTAGTGCTAGAAAGAGGAGGTTGAGGCGAGCCAAAAAGTAGAGGCGCCGCCTCGAAAAGGTCACCGGAGAGGGGATCACGACGACTGTTCACCTGCTGGCAGGTGGTCGACGGGGAGGAGGAACCAGAGCGAGAGGGGGCGAGAGAGAGGGTCCACGAGGACTAGCAGCTCACCAGGTGTCCGGTGGTGGTGACGGGAAGGCGAGGCGAGGTCGGGAGCCGGCGAATCGACAACGGCACCGGTCGTCGGGCTCGAGGGAGATGGCGGCGGCGACGATGATTGGGAGCGAGCGGGGCTGATTCCTTCGGGGAGAAGCCTCGGAGCAACGAGGCGAAGCTTCCTGCAAGCTTTGCTGGGCGAGGAGCGGCCGGTAGGGCGTGCAGAGCGGCGGGGCAGCCTGATGGCGTCGTGCGCGAGATTGTGAGATGGGGAAGAAGAAGAGGAGGGGCACCCAGTTATAACCAAAGGACCTTTTGTCCCGGTTGGTGGCTCCAACCGGGACTAAAGGGTCATACGTCCTGGTTGGAACCACCAACCGGGACGTATACTCCACTTTTTTTAGCAGACCAAGGGTTAGCGCGCAGGGTCTTTAGTCCCGGTTGGTGGCTCCAACCGGGACATATAACCCTGTTTTCAAATTTTTTCAGGAATTTTCTCTTTATTCCCGCCTTATTTTTTATTTTAGGGTTTAAATTTGTAATGTTTTTTAAATGATAATTACTTAGGAATTTAGAAAAAATTTAAACATAAAAAGTGTTTGAATTTTAATAACTAATTCAAAACCATTTTCTGTTTTTAAAAATAATTAATGTAACCATTTAAATTATGAACCATTTAAAATTAAAATGAATTAACTTATATTTTTTGAATATTAATTTGGAATTTAGAAAAACTTTAAACATAAAAAGTGTTTGAATTCGAATAACTAATTAAAAACCATTTTCTGTTTTTAAAAATAATTAATATAACCATTTAAACTATGAACCATTTAAAATTAAAAATGAATTAACTTATATTTTTTGAATATTAATTTGGAATTTAGAAAAGCTTTAAACATAAAAAGTGTTTGAATTTGAATAACTAATTCAAAACCATTTTCCATTTTTAAAAAAATAATTAATGTAACCATTTAAACTATGAACCATTTAAAATTAAAAATGAATTAACTTATATTTTTTGAATATTAATTTGGAATTTACAAAAACTTTAAACATAAAAAGTGTTTGGATTTGAATAAATAATTCAAAACCATTTTCTGTTTTAAAAAATAATTGATGTAACCATTTCAAATATGAACCATTTACAATTAAAAATGAATTAACTTATATTTTTTGAATATTAATTTGGAATTTAGAAAAACTTTAAACATAAAAAGTGTTTGGATTTGAATTACTAATTCAAAACCATTTTCTGTTTTTAATTTGGATTTGAATTAACTTATATTTTTTATATATTAATGGGCGGGAAAAAAAGGATGGGAAATAATGGAAGGAAAGAAAATTTTATTAGGATAGAACTGGAATTAAAGTACATAACGCAACTAACACAAAGTTACATAGAAGAACTAAAAATTAAGATACATGGCCAGATTAAGCCACAATCGGCCGAACTTGTTTTGCAATGTTGGAGTGATTTAGTCATGCTCCTGACTACACCTGTAATACTCGCCACTGTAGTCGTCGTACTCGCCGCGGCCGTCGTCACTGTCGTCGTCGGGGTCGCCGTAGTTGAACCTTGAAGGCTGAGTACGAGTGGGATGGACTTGAGGGTAGCGCAGGCGGGGGCTAGAGTCGGCAGCCGTGTCGTAGGCCATGACTCTCTAGAGAGTCCGATCGCGCCACCACAGCCGACGGCCGGCCTCGTTGAAGTTCGGAGGAGGTGGGCCGTCCTCCTCGTGCCTGGCGAGCGCCCTCTCACGCCGATCCACGAAGAAGGCTTCCCAAGTTGGGAAATAGTCGGGATGCCATCTGGAATTCCTCCGCTGCTCCGGCGTGAGCTCGAAGTAGTAATGGTTCGTGATGGCCATCCGGCGCGCCACACCTAGAGGGACAGGAGGAACCGGCACGCCTCCGGCGCTCAGCATCCAGCCTACGGGTACACAGTAGCCCGGCGGGCAGGGGTAGTTCGAGGCGCAAAGTGCCTCCGCCTCCCTAGGAGTTAGTTCTCCGGTGGAAGTCATGGGAAAGAGTGACGAGGTTGCAGATATGAGTCTAGAGATGTGCAATGACAATGGAGGCCAACCCTACATATATATAGTGAGAAATGGGAGGAAGATAACTGGAGGGAAGAACTGGCAGGAAAAACTGGCGGGAAGAAATGGCGCGAAGAACTGGCGCAAAAAAATGGCGGGAAGAAATGGCGGGAAGAAAAATGGCTCATTTAGAACCTGCATTGGATCTCTGAAGAAACCACATATTGCGAGTCTAAAAATGATTTTTTCAAAAAATCACGGGCGATAGATCATGTACCTGTAGTACAAACCGGACCCACTTCCTGCTGATTTGGCAGACATTTGTCATTTTTACCCGGGATGGACAAAAAGGTTTGAGATGTCCCGGTTGGGAGATAGTCCATGTAAGGTGGCCTAGTATTTTAGGAAAATAGGACGCTATCATTCTGAAATAGCATTTTGGTGGTTACTTCACAAAATGACCCGTTTTTTGCGCTCGGAAAATGGAAAAGGGCTTTTCTGTGCGACAAAAAGGAAAACTTCCTCCTGCAACATTTTTCTCCATACCAATGTCCACATGCATGCATAATATGGGCACAGCATCACAAACTATGTCGTGATTCAGCACATAACATCGGTCATTTGGACCGAAAGCCATGAAACCTCGAACATGATAGGTCATTTTGTGAAGGTTTTTTCGAGACATGATCAATATACCAAGTCTGGTATTTTTCCTTTCAACTATGTCACATAATATGACACCACGCGAAGGATTTTTCATTGTTCGGATTTTTTTGAATTTCTTATGCCCGTTTTGATTTTTTTGAATTTCTAACTATGGTCGAACCGGCGTGCATGAAGATAGGGGACGAGCATCGTTAAACTTTCATTGGATCTCTAAAGAAACCACATATTGTGAGTCTAAAAATGATTTTTTCAAAAAATCACGGGCGATAGATCATGTACCTGTAGTACAAACCGGACCCACTTCCTGTTGATTCGGCAGACATTTTTCCTTTTTACCCGGGATGGATGAAAAGGTTTGAGATGTCCCGGTTGGGAGATAGTCCATGTAAGGTGGTCTAGTATTTTAGGAAAATGGGACGCTAGCATTCTGAAACAACATTTTGGTGGTTACTTCACAAAACGACCCATTTTTTGCGCTCGGAAAATGGAAAAGGTCTTTTCCTTGCGACAAAAAGGAAAACTTCCTCCTGCAACATTGTTCTCCATACCAATTTCCACATGCATGCATAATATGGGCACAACATCAAAACTATGCCGTGATTCAGCACATAACATCGGTCATTTGGACCGAAAGCCATGAAACCTCGAACATGATAGGTCATTTTGTGAAGGTATTTTCGAGACATGATCAATATACCAAGTATGGTATTTTTCCTTTCAACTATGTCACATAATATGACATCACGCGAAGGATTTTCATTGTTCGGATTTTTTTGAATTTCTTATGCCCGTTTTGAAATTTTTGTATTTCTAACTATGGTCGAACCGGCGTGCATGAAGATAGGGGATGGGCATCGTTAAACTTGCATTGGATATCTGAAGAAACCACATATTGCGAGTCTAAAAATGATTTTTTCAAAAAATCACGGGTGATAGATCATGTACCTGTAGTACAAACCGGACCCACTTCCTGCTGATTCGGTAGACATTTGTCCTTTTTACCCGGGATGGACGAAAAGGTTTGAGATGTCCCGGTTGGGAGATAGTCCATGTAAGGTGGTCTAGTATTTTAGGAAAATGGGATGCTAGCATTCTGAAACAGCATTTTGGTGGTTACTTCACAAAACGACCCATTTTTTGCGCTCGGAAAATGGAAAAGGGCTTTTCCGTGCGATAAAAAGGAAAACTTCCTCTTGCAACATTGTTCTCCATACCAATGTCCACATGCATGCATAATATGGGCACAGCATCACAAACTATGCCGTGATTCAGCACATAACATCGGTCATTTGGAACGAAATCCATGAAACCTCGAACATGATAGGTCTTTTTGTGAAGGTTTTTCCGAGACATGATCAATATACCAAGTCCGGTATTTTTCCTTTCAACTATGTCACATAATATGACACCATGCGAAGGATTTTCATTGTTCGGATTTTTTTTGAATTTTGCATTGTTTGGATTTTCAATATACTAAAGGTTCATCTTTAGTCCCGGTTGGAGGGATTTTGGCAGGCTGGGCCAGGCAGCACTAATGATAGGGGTGAGTGTCGACATTATGCGGCGTGTACCTTGTCCCGGATGGTGTCACCAACTGGGACAAAAGATGAACCTTTAGTCCCGGTTGGAGACACCAACCGGGACAAAACACGAGTCAGCACTGATAATAGGGGTGTGTGTCGACATTATGTCGTAAATGTCGACACTATGCCGAGCTGCTTGTACTATAAATATGCATCCTTGTGACTCCAGTCCTCCAGCCAGATTGAGGCATCTCCAATATTGTTTCTGAGAGCAGGGACACCACTATGACCAGTTTTAGGGAGATGCCGCCGGATCCCGGTCCTCCGACATCTCTTAATGGTAAGTACGAATCGGGACATCTTCTTCATAGTCCCGGTCCAGCCACAAAACGGGACTAACACTCAATACATTTATTAATATTAAAAACGGAGACTATAAAACCGGGACTAAAGGCCCCCCTATATATAGTCCCGGTCAAGCCACAAACCGCGAAAGATATCCTTCGGTCAAGCCACAAACCGCGAAAGACATGAACTAGAGTTACATAATATGAGCATGAACTTCTTGGCATATGTCCTTCCTTATGATCGATTCAGACATAACCATGGAGCATCTTCTTTACTTAACAGAATGCTTGGGTCAGTTTTCACTGTGAAGGGCGGAATTTCATCAAACTTATTGTAATCTTCTAACATGTCTGTCTTGTCCTTGATTCCCATGATGTTTCTTTTCCCTGAAAGAACTATGTGACGCTTTCGCTCATCATATGATGTATTTGTTTGCATATTTTTTCTTTTTTTCGGTCTGGAGGACATGTCCTTCACATAGAAAACCTGAGACACATCATTGGCTAGGACGAATGGTTCATCTCTATAACCAAGATTGTTGAGATCCACTGTTGTCATTCCGTATAAATGGTCTATCTTTACCCCTTCCCCATTTAGGTTGACCCATTTGCAGCGAAACAAAGGGACCTTAAAAGAGACTCCATAGTCTAGTTCCCATATCTACTCTATGTAACCATAGTATGTGTCCTTTTGTCCATTCTCGTCTATTGCATCAAAGCGGACACCACTATTTGGTTGGTGCTCTTTTTATCTTGGGCGATTGTGTAGAATGTATTCCCATTTATTTCGTACCCATGGAAATTCAATACAGTAGAAGATGGTGATGCGGCCAACAAGTATAGCTGATCTCCAATAGTGGTGTCATTCAAGAGATGTGTCCGCATCCAACCATCGAAAGACTTCATGTGTTCATCTGTAATCCATGATTCAGGCTTCCCCGGGTTTTTGGAGCATACAGTATTCTTGTGTTCCTCGATATACGGAGCTGCCAAGGTGGAATTATGCAGAACTGTGTAGTGTGATTTAGTGAAAGAATCCCTATCCCTACATATCATTGCTTTCTTTCCCAGCGTGCCTTTTGCACTTAGTCTTCCCTCATGCCACGTGTCAGAAGCACCAATCGGCTTAAGGTCAGGAATAAAGTCAACGCAAAACTCAATGACCTCCTCTGTTCCATATCCCTTGGAGATGCTTCCTTCTGGTCTAGCACGGTTATGAACATATTTCTTTAATACTCCCATGAACCTCTCAAAGGGGAACATATTGTGTAGAAATACCGGACCGAGAATGGCAATCTCTTCCACTAGGTGAACCAGGAGATGCGTCATAATATTGAAGAAGGATGGTGGGAACACCAACTCAAAACTAACAAGACATTGTACCACATCCTTCTGTAACCTTGGCAGAATATCTGGATTGATTACCTTCTAAGATATTGCATTGAGGAATGCACACAACTTCATAATGGGTACTGGAACATTTTCCGGTAGAAGCCCCCTCAATGCAATCGGAAGAAACTGCGTCATAATCACGTGACAGTCATGAGACTTCATGTTTTGGAACTTTTTCTCTGCCATATTTATTATCCCCTTTATATTATATGAGAAGCCAGACGGCACCTTGATACTGTAAAGGACTTCAAAAAATATTTCCTTCTCTGCTTTGGTAAGAGCATAGCTAGCACGACTTAAGTGACGCCCTTTATCCGTCTTGTTCTATGTATGCATGTTCTTTGGGTCTTTCATAATTTGTTGGTCCTCCCGTGCTTCTGGTGTATCTTTTGTCTTCCCATACACGTCTAGGAATCCTAGTAGGTTCATGCAAAGATTCTTCGTCACGTGCATCACATCGATTGAAGAGCGGACACACAGGACTTTCCAATATGGCAGCTCCCCAAATATAGATTTCTTCTTCCACATGGGTGCGTGTCCTGTAGCGACGTCGTTCGGAACTGATTGACCGCCGGGACCCTTTCCAAAGATTACTTCTATGTCCTTGACCATACCAAATACATCATCACCAGCAGGGAGTTCAGGCTTCTTCCGGTGATCTTCCTCACCTTTGAAATGCTTGCCTTTCTTTCTTACGGGATGATTGGTCAGAAGAAATCGTCGATTCGCCAGGTACACAACCTTCTTGCATTTATGCAAATATGTACCTTCAGTCTTATCTAAACAGTGTGTGCATGCCTTATATCCCTTATTTGTCTGTCCTGAAAGGTTACTAAGAGCAGGCCAATAATTGATGGTTACGAATAGCAACCCTCGTAGATCAAATGGCTCTTGTTTGTTCTCATCCCACGCACGTACACCTGGTTTCCCCCACAACTGTCAGATTTCTTCAACTAATGGCCTAAGGTACACATCAATGTCGTTGCCCGGTTGCTTCGGGCCTTGGATGAGCACTGGCATCATAATGAACTTACGCTCCATGCACAACCAAGGAGGCAGGTTGTAGATACATAGAGTCACGGGCTAGGTGCTATGACTGCAGCTATGCTCCCCAAAGGATTCATGCCATCCGTACTTAGACCAAACCATAAGTTCCTTGCGTCACCTGCAAAGTCTGGGAAGTATCTCTCGACTTTTCTCCACTGTGACCCATCAGCAGGGTGTCTCAACTTCCCGTCTTTCTTACGGTCTTCTTTGTGCCATCACAACAACCTGGCATGCTCTTTGTTTCTGAACATTCGTTTCAACCTTGGTATTATCAGAGCATACCACATAACCTTAACAGGAACCCTCTTTCGTAGGGGCTCTCCCTCAACATCACCAGGGTCATCTCGTCTGATCTTATACCGCAATGCATTGCATACCGGGCATTTATCTAAATTCTCATACTCCTTACCGTGGTAGAGGATGCAGTCATTAATGCATGCATGTATCTTTTGCACATCTAATCCTAGAGGACAGAGAGTCTTCTTTGATTCATAGGTACTCTCGGGAAGTTGATTATGTTTTGGAAACTTCGGCTTCATTATTTTCAGCAACTTTTCAAATGAGGAGTCAGTTAGACCACACTCTACCTTCCATCGCAACAATTCTAGTGTGGTACCAAGATTTGTGTTGCCATCTTCACAATTTGGGTACAACAATTTCTGGTGATCTTCTAACATGCCCTCTAACTTCAACTTCTCATTTTCTGTTTCACAGTCTCGCTTTGCATCAGAAATGATCCTACCAAGTTCATCAGCCGGCTCATCTGATGCCCGTTCTTCACCTCCTTCCTCTCCATTGTCTTCTATTGCAGTATCACTGTATTCAGGAAACATATGATGATAGTTGTTATCATCATCTTGTTCTTCACCATATTCCATCATAACCCCTCTTTCCCCGTGCTTGGTCTAGCAATTATAGTTGGGCATTAAACCTTTCATAATCAGGTGGCCGTGAATGATTTTCTAGGAAGCGTACTCCTTGTTGTTCCGACATTGAACACATGGACAACGTATAAAACCATTCTCTTTGTTTGCCGTAGCCACATCGATAAATTTATCCACACCTTTCATATACCCGGGTACACGCCGGTCACCGTACATCCATTCCCGACCGTTCATCTGCATCATATAAGTAATTTATCAGAAATAGGACATCATAAATAGTGAAATGACCAATTCACATCGATACATGCATTGTATCAATGACAGAGAAAAGATAAGATTGCTAACCTCGATCGAGGGAAATAAAGAGGAGAAAGCTCAAGTGCGTCTCGGACACCTTCTATATTTTTGTTCTATGAGAAATTGAACGGGATCATTCACTCAAAAATTTCATCAAACACCTTGAATGCATGCATAGGGGAAAAAAAACTAGCACACCCCTCACACCTTCCACCAAGAAAAAACAGAGTTTAGGCAGAGGGCTGGGGCGTTGCATTTATAGAGGGCGGGAGCATACGTGCCGGTTTGTAACACAAACCGGGACTAAAGGTGCTGGCAACGCCACATGGTTGACGCCAAACCTTTAGTCCCGGTTTGTGTTACAAACCGGGACATATTCCCCCCTACCAACCGGGACGCATGCCTCCGGGCCCCGTGCCCGCTCGAACCGGGTCGCGTGCACACATTAGTCCCAGTTCGTGGAGGAACCAGGACTAATGATGTTAGGAGGCACGAACAGATAGCCTCTTTTCTACTAGTGAAGGGACCACCTGTTGCTGCCGACAGTGATCGCGCAAAGGTCATGCCCCTCCGCCTAACCCTATCCAGCAGCCGCAGGAACTCGGTACCGGTCCGAGCAACAATAACACCGCAAACCCGCTGCCTCTGGCATCTACGTGTGCTACTGCCCAAGTCACTCCATCTGATAGAGTGATGTACGACAATATCCTCGTCGAGCCTACGACCGTGGCTCATATTTGTAATGTAGTCCAGCTTGACGAGAAGCGCCAGCAGCTGCTGGAGGAAGCGCAGGCCATCGCGGAGCAAGGCGCAAAGCTAGATCGAGATCTGGCCAATGCGCAGAAGTCAATAGAGAAAGCGAGAGCAATGGAGGCCAAGTACAAGACTCTGCTATAGCAGCAGAAGGCCAAGAAAGCTCCGGCTCGCATCATCAACGGTCCTAGAGTACGGTGAAATCTAGGATGGGCTCCCTCAAAGCCGGCACATGCCAAGCCATACATTGATAGTGAAGGCAGGCAGGTGATGCCCACTCCTCTCCTCAACCTCGCCGTCGCCAAGAACCTTATGGAGCATGATAGATCACCCAAAGCGGTGAACCAGGTCTATGACCTAGTGGCCAAGGCTGTGAAATAGGAGGAAAAGGCCACCTCCCAGAGGCTTGAGTCTACCCAGCGTTTTGCTAGTCTAGCCAGCATAAGCCGCCAAGGGACAGATCTCTTCTTGATGTCGGGTCCCAGATGGTTTCATCAGAACAAAGACGGAGGGATGCGCGCAACGGGAAGGATGCTATCCCCGTATCCTCCGACCATGGAGGCAAGGCCCAACTTCGTCGCCCATCTGGATACCAAGGCTTACCGTCGTACGGATATGCCTCCACCAAGGCAGAGCGGCATCGTCATCCGCGACAACGCGAAGTAGACCTGTCATGACGGAGAGCGCAACCAAGGACACAAGAGCAGGTCGTGCCACGATCCTCCGCATCCGACAAGCAACCGCGACAAGCATGAGGCATCACATGAGGGTAACAGCAAGAAGGCTAACCCACCGCCACGTCCCCCTCCATCGCCACCTAGAAGCCACCATGGCAGAGGAGGCCCGCGTCGTTCACACAACCCATCCCCTGATGGCAAGAAGAAGAAAAGAAGCCCGGAGCCATACGATGCACGTTCATGTCTGGACAAGATCCACGAGGCCCGGGAAGGACCATACCTGTGACCACGTTGCCTTGGACATGTGATACGGTCCACAACTTACCCCAAAGGTTTCCGGATTGACAATACCATCAAGCCCTATGATGGCACCGCCAAGCCAGCTACTTGGTTATAGGACTACCGCAACGCGGTGGAGATTGCCGGGGGTAACCCTAACGTCGCAGTCAAGTACCTCCCATTGATGTTGGCGGGCACGGCCCCGCTAATGGATTGATGACTTGCCGGAAAGATCCATCTGCAATTGGTTTGACATGCAAGAAGCGTTCACCAAGAACTTCGAGGGTACGTACAAACGTCCCTGCACTGTTGGCGATCTACATCGGTGCGTGCAAGATAAAGACGAGACATCTCACGCCTACCTCTCTCGCTGGCTAGATATGAAGAATTCTTGTGTAGGAGTGCATGCTCAGAATGCCATGGCTGCCTTCATCGATGGGTTGGAAAGGGGAACGTTGCTCCGACATAAGCTGAAGCGCCTTCAGGACAATCACCATCTAGATCTGAACCAGATGATTCAGTTGGCTAGCGAGTTCACGGCTGGCGCCGATGATGCTCGCGGCTCCCTACCGGCAATGGCCATTCCAACTCAAGCTCGAAGGAACAGCAGCACAAAGTGGAAGACCCCGCCAGAAGAAAAGCAAACCTTCAACATGGTCGCTATGACCTTTGCAGGACGAGGTGATGGCGGACAACGTGACCGAGGACGGGGAGCTGGTCGTGGGCAGCAATGAGGCAGTGAAACTACCTCGGTAGCGCTCCGTGTTCCCCAAACCTATGAGGAGTACTGTGATATGTCGTGCCTTGTACACCTCGACGCCAACATCAAGGCCACCCATACCAATCACCATTGCAAGTTCGTCAACAACCTCATGGAGGACCCGGAGTCCGGCTACAAGCGAAGTCGGAAGAACAGACCGCGGGGCAAGGGCAAGGGGAAGAAGAAGGAGGAGGATTCCAAGGATTCAAGTGACATGGATGAGGACGTTGACCCCAAGCACGCCGCCAAGAGAGACGGCAAGGGGAAAACCCCTTCGAGAAGAAGGCGGCATTTTTCCACACTTTACTTAGCACCCCCATCGTCCGACAACAGAAGACCTCCATGAGGATACTGATGGCCACTTTACCCCCATTTCCCCAATACCTGTGCTCATAGGATATTCCAATTACTTGGGACAGGAAGGATCACCTAGACCTCATCCCTACGGAGAAACAATACGCCATGATCATCAACCCCCTGATTGACGGCAATGACTTCACCAAATGTATGGTAGATAGTGGAAGAAGCATCAACATCATGTACCTGGATACACTACACAAGATGAACTTGACGGAGGCAAACCTAAGGTGGACCAGCACCATCTTCCATGGCGTAGCTCCTGGTCAGGAGGCTCGGCCCCTTGGGTGCATCACACTTCAGGTCACTTTTGGCGATGCCAATAATTACCGCCAAGAATGCATGACCTTTGAGGTAGTCCCCTTCAAAAGCGTGTACCATGTCATATTTGGCCGCGACATATTCCACACCTTCATGGCCAAGCCATGCTTCATCTACAACAAGCTCAAGATACCCAGACCAAACGGTGTCATCACCATATATGGAAGCTTCACCAAGGCTAGGGACTGTGAGATTGGAGAAGCAGCCTTTGCGGAAGCTGTACTTTACAACGAAGAATTCAAGGAGATCCAGAGCAAGGTCGATGCCTCGGAGATGCCCGCGTCGAAGAAACAGATTTGTGACTCCGCCCCAGCATTCAAGGCCGCCATCGAGACCAAGCCGGTGGAACTTGTGGTAGGCGATGCCTCCAAGACCACCGCCATTGGGACGAACCTGGACCCTAAATAGGAAAGCGCACTTGTCGAGTTCCTCCATGAGAACAGGGACATCTTTGCCTGGCAACCTGCCGACATGAAAGGTGTACCTAGGGAACTTGCCGAGTATAGCTTGAATATTGATCCAAGATGAAAACCAGTGAAACAACCTCTACGATGCTTCGGAGACGAGAAGAGACGTGCCATAGGCAAAGATATAGCTAGGTTACCTAAGTATAGTTTTATCTGAGAAGTCCTTCACACCTGATGGGTGGCCAATCCTATACTTATCCCCAAAAAGGGCACCAAAGAATTAAGAATGTGCGTTGATTATACCGGCTTGAACAAGACATGTCCCAAAGATCTGTTTGCTTTGCCTCGCATTGACCAAGTCATTGACTCGACGGCTGGCTCGGAACTTTTGTGTTTTCTCGATGCATACTCAGGATACCACCAGATCAAAATAAGGAAGTTGTCGTGGGAATGGTCACAGCAGATGCTGCAATCGGCAGCGAGTAGTAGAACAAAGGGCAAGGGCGGCCAGCCATCTGCGGTGCGAGATGAGGGCGGAGACACAGGGTTTTACCCAGGTTCGGCCCCCCGGAGGGTAAAGACCTACTCCTGCTAGATTGTATTATGATGGAGGTACAATGGGGTGAGCTCGACGGCTAGGCGGCGAGTCGCTTGGGTGGATGATGGAACGTGCCTCTACACGCCCTGTAGGGAGGTTTATATAGACTCACCTCCCCCTAGGGTTTACATATCTCAACCGAATCAGTTAAGGCTTTGGTACTCGTTTAACCTAATCTGACTGGGCCTATCTACTCTCTTGGGCCTTCAGCTTCCAGTCGCTTGGATCCACGCCAGGCCTTGATCCAGTCACCGTATTGCAGGCCCACTCGCCAGTTCCTGGGCTAGTCGGAAACGTCCTGCTGGGTATAACCTGGTAGGCATATCCCCATCACTAGTCCCCGAGGCCGTCGTCGATTGGACGCAGGTGGTCGCTGGCAGTCGAAGCATACTGGTTCAATGCGGACGTCCAGTCGAATCGGTGGCGGGCTCCTGAATAAAGGAGAAAACTAGTCATTCTGGTCGCAGCTTTGGCGATCGGGTCGGCGAAATATTTAATCACTGTTGTAGTGATCGGGTCGGCGAGCCGAGTGGCTGAAGTTGGACCGTCAAACGCAGTCAAAACTAGCCGTTGGGGTAATCCAACGGTAACTTTTGGCGTAATCATCGCGTAGTAACGGCTTCCTGATTTGGCGGGTAACAACCGGTATATAAAGGGAATGGTAGGCGATCAGAAAACCACCCCCTCGTCATTTCCTCCGATTGCACGCACCTCCATTTTCCTCCGCATCGTGATCCAGCCGATCCAAAATCCTCCGACCTCCACAAACCTTGTCGCCAATGGCCCCCTCCACCGAACCATGGGGCAGGTCCAAGTGTACGAGAGCGCTACTGGCATCTTTCGAGGAGGCCGGGATCCTGCGCGCCGGCAGGTGGCGCATCCCCGCGGCCGGAGAGGTGACTCCAGACCCGCGCGAGGGAGAGTTCGTCTGCTTCACCAGCCACCTAGAACGGGGCTGGGATTCCCCACATCTCTTTTCTTCAGGCTCTTCTGCGCCTTCTACGGGATCCAGCCGTCGGACCTGGGCCCGCACAACATCGAGCAGCTCGCCATTTTCATGGCATTCTGCGAGTGCTAGATCTGTTCCACGGGAGGATCAGTCGCGAAGAAGCAGGCGGCCCAATGCTCGCTGCGGGTGGCTTGACGTTTCAATTGAAGTCGAAGGCCTCCTTTTTTGATCTGATGCTACCCGCCAAGGCGGCGAGTGAGTGGAAGAAGTCTTGGTTTTACGTCACTGAGGCGACTCTAGAGGGCGAGGTGGCGATCCCAAGATACTCCGCCGATCGGCCCGAACCGCGCCGACTCCAAGTCGGCAAGCTCCCAACAGACCAGCGGATGGTCGTGGATGAGATGCTTCAAACCATCCGCGTCCTGAAGAAGAAGGGTCTTCAGACCATCAACTTGTACAACTGCTGGCTCGGGCGGCGACTCGTTCCCCTGGCCCGCCGTGACCATTATATGTACGAGTACACGGGCCGGGAGGACTCGACGAAATCTTGCCTCGCCGAGTGGAAACTCGAGGACTACATTCCAGCGTTGAAGAAGATCACCCAGTCAGTGTACCTGGACGCAAAGGCCGGGGTCGCCCCCTACACCGCGAAGCATCCAACCCCAACGGTAAGTCACTTTCTATCATTCGCAGTCGCAGTTAATGCTGTCGCAGTTATACTGATACTGTCTCATGCTTATTGCAGTTATTTCAAGTGTTGGAAGGGTGGCTTCCGCCCGCAGACGATGAGAATTCGAGCTCGTCCGTCCAGGACGGGGGCGAGTCGCCTCCTTCCAAGGGTGGCGTCGAAAGCGACAGGAGCAACGATGACGACGAGTCCGAGGAAGAGGTCGCCCCGCTGGTTCGCAAAACTCGCGGGCAGCGTCAGCGCGAACTCGAGGCGAGTAGAAGCCTCGAACGTCATGACGATAATGACGGCGAACTTCCCGAACACACCTCGCGCCGCTAGGCCACTCCGTCGAAAAAGAAGAAGAAGAAGGAAGTGAAGGCCCCTCCGAAGAGGAAGACGAAGCCGGCGAAACAGGCAACTCCGCCTCGCTCGGCGAGTAGTTCCGATGCGACCAGTCTGGCCAGGGATGAAGCGGCGCAGACGACAGCAGCACCGGATGCCACCACCGTCCTGAGTGAAGTACCTCTGGCTTCGATCCCCCCCCCCGTTCACCCCAGTCTCTGGGTCGGGGGCTGCTCCGGTCGCTGCAGCTTCACCTCCCAGGGAAGCTCCCGCCGAAAATGTTTTGGAAGCCCCTGTCGCGGCCTCGACAACAAAGAAGCCGTCCGTGTCTTGGGCGCACGATGTCCTGGAGATGGGTCTCAGTCGTAAACTGGCCCCAAACTGGAGAAGCCGGCTGGCATCCGCACGGGGCTGCGGTTCCTACCAGTCGCCAAGTGAGTTTTATTCACCTGCCTTGTTATCGTTGTACTCAAACCACTTTGCTCATGTAATCAATTTGTAGGACTGGAGTTAAAAAGATAGGCCACCCGTCCGTGGCCAAGGTGCCGCCAGTCATCGCCGAGGAGGACCCCTCTCGGAAGAGGAAGGCTGACGAGTTCGTTGCGCCCACGGATAGTGCCAAGAAGGCCAAGGGCGACGATGTCATCACGGTGTCTGACGACATGACGGTTGCTCCGAGTGATCCTGTGGCAGGGGCGGACTTGATGATCAAGGAGAGTGCTCCCTCGCCTGGGGTGGCCGAGCCGGCCTCTTTTGGTGCCGGCGCATCCATCACGACCTTCCCGCGCTTCATGGCCAGCGCGGCTACGTCGAGTGGTACCACGCCCTCGAGCCGCGCACCTGGGGTCACCGAGACGGAGGTCGAGCAGCGTCGCGGGCACACTTCGGCTCTTCTCGCATCCGTGGACGCGATACAGCTTCATGGCATGCTTGGCGCAGCCATCCAGGTATGTCCAGTCCCCGAGGATCGGGCCGCTGAATTGCAGTGGTCGGATTCTTTGTGTCTTGTTTTTGTTTCTCGCATCCAGTCCCCGAGTGCCTAGTCGCTGAATTTCAGCAGGTGGGCACTTAGGTTTTTTGATCTCTAGTCCCAGAGTGCCTAGTCGCTGAATTTCAGCAGGAGGGCACTTAGGTTTTTTGATCTCCAGTCCCCGAGTGCCTAGTCGCTGAATTTCAGCGGGTGGGCACTTAGGATTTCGTTTTTGTTAACTGTTTGACTTTTGCACAGGGTTTGTAGCGTGAGTCAGCCGACCGGCTTGCTGCGAAACGTCGCACGGAGAAGGAACTTGCCACCGTCCAAGAGGCAAACAAGGGACTCCAGGCGATTGCTGCGAAGGCAGAGGAGGTCCGCCAGGGCCTTGTCCCAGCGAGTGAATTGACGGCAGCTCAAACTGCGTTGAGCTCGGCTGAGAAGCGGATCGCCGACCTTGAGCGCGAGCTGAAGGAAGCGAAGGAGGAGGCGAGTTCAGCGGATGGGCGAGCCAAGGCTGCTATTACAGCCGCCGCTGAGGAGCGTAAGGTCTCCGACGCCCTTGTTGCTGGGCTTCAAGACGACTACTCCTCTCTTCAAAGCTTCATCACGGATCTCTCCCGTCCTTTGATTGGTGAGTGTGCCTACCTCTGCCTGTAATTTTTGCATTGTGTAATCTTTGATGTATTCACTGTCACCCTCTTTCCACAGGTCGGATCATCGACAGCGCGGAAGAGGCACAGTCGTTCGACGCACGGCAATGTGTAGCCACGCTGGTCGACTCGGCCACGTTGTCCGCGGCATGTATACGGGCGTATCTTTAGGAGATGTCGCCCACGGAAGTGATTCCCAGCGACCTCTTCGAGGTGTGGCGATACTTGGAGAAGGCGCCGACGGTCATCGAGTTCATGACGCGGTCGGCGTTCCGGCGCGGGGCGGCGACGGCGCTTAGCCTTGGGCTCGCCCACTTCCCGGAGGACTTCGACCTGGACGACGTGAAGAGTGGCTACCCATTCTCGACGGGCTCGGTGGAGATCGCCGAGGTGCTGAAGCTGACGGACCGCGCCGCGGTATACTCTGATCGTGTCTGGGCGATGTGCGACCTCCTTCCTTATCAGGAGACGATCGTCGCACCCAACGACCCCGAGCCGCCGCACCGGAACTTCAAGATCGAGCAACCCTTCCGTGCGGCGATGGCGGGTGAGCTGACGACATACCCGTCGAACCCGTACACTCCTTTCATTTGCAACCGCAGGGGTGGCGGCGAGTCGTCATCGAAGCCTGCAGAATAAGACATTGTGCCCTGGGGCGTTAGTAGCAGTTGGGCTATTGGGTGCACTTTGTACTTTGTAACAACTGTGATATGCTATGATGGGATATCGTGTTATGTTGTGAATTGTCTTGTGTTGGTGATTTGAGGGTTGAACGAGTCCCCGAGCGCGTCCGCCCTTTTTATGGGGTTACCTCGTTTGTTTGTGTTGTGAGTTTGAACGTTTTGTTATTGAGGTCGACTCGCCCGAGCTTGGAAAGCCAGTCGCAAGGCGACTCCCATGAGTGCTCTGTACTTCACCGTTTTCCCTTGCGCGAACGAGGTCGGGTAGCCGAGTCCCCGAGCGTGGTACTTGGTTGTTCTAGTCGCGACTCTAGGGTGGGTGAGGATTGGGCGCGTCAGAGTAAGCGCATCACTCCTGCCTGGCCTGTCGGGTCAGTCGCATGGCAAGTCCTGGGCAAGCTCTCATACTTGGCGTTTTCCCTAGTCGCTCGCGCTGAACTGTTCGTCAGTCCCCGAGCGTGGTACTTGGCCGTTCGAGTCGCTATGTCTAGGACACGGAGGATCGTGGTCGCTGTGAGGAGCGAAGGCAGTTGTCTTGGCTCGTGAAGCCAGTCGATCTAGGCGACTCCAATGGGGCTCCGGGTAAGCGTTTTTCGTGGACGTTACGAGACCTGGGGTAACCCAGTGCCCTCGTAGCGCACTACTTGGCCGTGCCGATCGCTCTGGTTGGACCGTTCCGCCTGGTCGTTGGACTCCGGGTGGGCGACTGACGCGAGGTCGAGCCGGATGTGGTGTTCCTCGCAGAACTCGGCCATGGCTCCTTTGGCAAAGTTGGTGCCATTGTCCGTGATGATGCTGTTTGGGAACCCGTAGCGATATATGAGCTCGCGTAGGAATTTGGTGGCGGTCTTCCCGTCGCATTTCTGGACTGGCTTGGCCTCCACCCACTTTGTGAATTTGTCGACCGCGACCAGGAGGTGGGTGAAGCCAGAGGGAGCCTTCTTGAAAGGGCCTACCATGTCCATACCCCACACGGCGAATGGCCAGGTGATGGGGATTGTCTTGAGCGCTGAGCTCAGCACGTGTGTCTGGTTGGCGTACTTCTGGCACCCGGCGCACCGCTGGACAATGTCGATGGCATTGGTGTGTGCGGTGGGCCAGTAGAAGCCGTGCCGTATGGCCTTTGCGACCAGAGAGCGGGCTCCGGCGTGATGGCCGCAGTCGCCGGAGTGGATGTCGTGGAGGATCTTGCGTCCTTCTGCGGGTTGGACGCAGCGTTGGAACACGCCGGTCACGCTGCGCTTGTGGAGCTCGCCGTTGATGATGGTGAAGGATTTGCATCGACGTGCAATCATCCGGGAGTTTGTCTCATCTGCCGGCAAGGTGCCAGCCTCTAGGTAGGCGATGTACGGCTTGGTCCAGTCGTCTGGCTCGGCGACGAGTGCGACCAGGGCTGCCTCTGGTTGCAGCGGGACTCCGATGTCGATCTCCCTAGGGGGAGAGACTGATGGCTTGGTGATCGTGTCGAGGAAGACACCGGCGGGTGGTGCGAGTCGAGCCGACCCGATGCGAGAGAGTGCGTCGGCCTCCTCGTTCTTCCGCCTGTCGATCCACTCGACGGAGTAGCTTGTGAAGTGTCCTCCCAGCTTGTCTACTGCTTGGCGGTATGCCACCATGGTGGGAGAGACGGCGTCGCAAGTGCCAGCGACTTGTCCAGCGACGAGGTCGGAGTCTCCGTAGCAACGTAGGCGGTTAACGTTCATCTCCTTGGCAGCTCGCATGCCGTGGAGTAGTGCCTCGTACTCGGCCATGTTGTTGGTGCAGGGGGTGAAGTCGAGGCAGAGGATGTAGTGGAGCTTGTCGCCCTTCGGGGAAGTCAGCACGATCCCTGCTCATGCCCCATCCGCGTTCTTGGAGCCGTCGAAGTGCAGGCTCCAATAGTGGAGGTATGGTAGCTTTTCTGGCTGCTGGGCCTCTTCCCAGTCGGCGATGAAGTCCGCGAGAGCCTGCGACTTGATCGCTTTTCGTGGCTCATACTTGATGTTGTGGACACCGATTTCGACGGCCCACTTGGCGACTCGCCCGGTCGCCTCACGGTTGCGGATGATGTCCTGCAACGGTGCTGAGGAGACGACCGTGATCGGGTGCTCCTGGAAGTAGTGCGGCAGTCGCCGCTGTGCTCTGAAGACTGCGTATACCAATTTCTGGTATTGTGGGTACCGCTGGCGCGACTCGGTGAGGACCTCGCTGATATAGTACACCGGTCGTTGTACCGAGCGCTCCTTTCCTTCCCCCGGTCGCTCGACGACCATGACGGCGCTGACGACGCGCTCGGAAGCCGCGACGTAGACCATCATGGGTTCTTTGTCGACGGGGGCGACGAGTAGTGGTGCTGCGAGTAGCACCTTCTTGAGGTCGCGGAGTGCATTGTCCGCCTCCTTGTCCCACTGGAAGGTGGGGTTCTTTCGCATTAGGCGGTATAGGGGCATCGCCTTCTCGCCCAATCTAGTGATGAAGCGGGTGAGAGCCGCGACTCGCCCGGCCAGCTTCTGGACGTCGCGTAGGCACTCGGGTTTGCCGAGTCGAGGGATCGTGTTGATCTTTGTGGGGTTCGCCTCGATCCCGCGCTTGGAGACGACGTACCCTAGTAGTTGTCCTGCTGGTACACCGAAGGTGCATTTGCCTGGGTTGAGCTTTATCTTGTATTTCCGCAGGTTGGCGAATGTTTCCGCTAGGTCAGCGAGTAGATCGCCCTGGCAAACAGACTTCACTACCACTTCGTCGATGTAGACGTGGATATTGCGGCCAATTTGGCTCGCAAGGCATTCCTGCATGCACCGCTGGTAGGTTGCCCCGGCGTTCTTGAGGCCGAAGGTCATGGCGGTGTAGCAGAAGGCTCCGAATGGCGTGATGAACGCCGTCTTCTCCTCGTCCTCAACAGCTATTTTGATCTGGTTGTACCCAGAGTAGGCGTCGAGGAAACACAGCGACTCCGAGCCCGCGGTGGGGTCGATTATTTGGTCGATCCGCGGGAGGACGAATTGCTCCTTCGGGTAGACGCTGTTTATGTTTGTGTAGTCGATATACATCCTCCAGGTCCCATTCTTCTTCTCGACCAGGACTGGGTTTGCCAGCCACTTGGTGTATTTGATTGGCCGGATGAAGCCTGCAGCGAGTAGTCGCTGCACCTCCTCGGCGATGGCTCGGCGGCGCTCTTCATTGAAGGGCCGCAGCGACTGCTTGACGGGTCACACTTTGGGGTCGGCGTTTAGTTTGTGCTCAGCTAGTTCCCTAGGGACACCAGGCATGTCAGAGGGCTTCCATGCGAAGATGTCCCTGTTCTCACGGAGGAACTCGATGAGCGCACCTTCCTAGGCTGGGCTCATGCCCGTCCCGATCGTCACTGTCTGGCTAGAGTCGCCTGGGACCAGCTCGACGGTGCGGGTGTGCATCATTGCCTCGAAGGCTGAGGTGTTGCCGCCCTCTGAATTGGGCTTCTTGAGGATGGTGGGGTCGTCGATGTTGACCGCGCTCGCATATTTGGCGAGTTCGTCGGCGTGATTGGTCTCTGCCGCGATGATGGCGTCGGCGAGTTCGGCTCCTTTGGCCTCGCACTCGACGGCCATGTCGGGGTCACCGTTGATGGTGATGACGCCGCGCGGCCCGGGGAGCTTCATCGCGTTGTACGCGTAGTGGGGCGCTGCCATGAACTTGGCGAACGCCTGGCGCCCCAGGACGCAGTGGTATGGGCTTTCGAAGGGTACCAGCTCGAAGACGATCCGCTCGGTGCGGAAGTTCGCTGGTGTGCCGAAGGTGACTGCCAGCGTAACCTTGCCGATCGGGTACGCCTTCCGACCAGGGACGATGTCGTGGAACGTGGTGTATAGTCGTCTCGACCATCGACTGCGGGAGCCGCAGTCGCCTGAAGGTGTCCAGGTACAGGATGTTGATGGAGCTGCCGCCATCCATCAATGTCTTGGGGAGCCAGTAGTCTCCCACCTTAGGCTTGACCACCAGGGCGACTCGGCCTGGGTACTCGATGCGTGGCGAGTGGTCCTGGCGGCTCCAAGTAATGGGCTGTTCCGACCAGTTGAGGAACTGGGGAACGTCCACCTGGGCCACCGTGTTGACGGCGACGGCGCGGGCGATGACCTTCTTCTCGCGCTTCGTGTTGAAGCCTGTGAAGGTGTGAAGCGAGCCGGCCACACTGCCGAATTTTCCGCCGTTTGGCGGGTTGTTGTCGGGGTCCTCCCGTGCTCGCCGTGCCTTCTCTATCTCTTTGAGAGAGTGGCAGTCGGCGGTCGTGTGCGTGGCAGGCTTCCCTTCCCTGCTGTGAAACGCACAAGGCTGGTTAAGGAGGGCCGCGAGGTCGAACCTTGGTTTCGCCTTGTAGTTGCCGCCTTCGCGGCGTTGCCCTCCATCGCGACGGAAGCTCTTGGGCTCGCGCTGTGCGTGTCAGGCGTTTGCCGGTGAGGCGAGTGTTGTTGTAGCGTAGGTCGGGTCGTCGTCCGGTGTCGTTGCCGCTCGTGCGGCGTTGGCCTCCCGACTCGTCGTCAGTTTCCTGGTTTGGGTCTTCCTCCGCGTACCTTTTGGCGATCTCAAGGAGGTCCGGTATGTTGTCGAGTGTGCGGGAGTGTCGTTTGAGCTTGGCGACCAAGGGCTCATAGCGGCACGAGGTCTTGAAGAAGTGGATCGCGGTGTTCGGGTGGATGCCGGTCGCGTTGTACCATAGTTCTTGCCACCACTGTACCCAGCTGCGGGTCGACTCGCGGGGTCCCTGGACGCATCGTTCCAGGTCCTCGATGGTGGTGGCGCGGGTGTAGGAACACTCGAAGTGCCTAACGAAGGCGTCTTGCATCTCTTCCTAGGAGTCGATGCTATCCTGGGGAAGGGTGTTGATCCATTGCCTGCACGTTCCCTCCATCATCAAGGGGAGGTAACGGGCGGCTAGCCGGTCGGTGTGGCCAGCGATCCCCATTGCCATGAGGTATGTGTCCAGCCACACGGAGGGGTCGTACTTCTCTATTTCCTTCGGCGCTTTGAAGTTTGCCGGGTATTTTTCGCCTCGGATCATCGGTCCGAAGAACCTGGGCCCAAGTCGGCTTAGCGACCCCATCGGCTCGTCGTCGCGGCGATTGGTTAGGGTGTGTCGCAGGTCATCAGGCTGGCGTGCGCGCCAGCTTTGGTTGTTGATGATGTGGGTGCGGGCGTCGACGGGCTGACCGTTGGCGGCGACGAAGTTGGTCGCTGGCCTGGGGTCGTTGGTGGAGAGTGCCGCGTTCGCGGGTCGGTGTTGTAGCTGCAGTGGTTCGGGTGGCGGGCAGTTGAAGGTGTTTGCCGCCAATGGACGGCCGCTCGAGGCCGCTCTGCTACCCGATCAACGCGAGTACATCCGACCCAGTGAGTCGGCGCCTGCGTTTTGTTGCTCGACCGCCTTTGCGAGCAGGGCCTTGACGTAATGGATCTGTAGGGTGCCGTCGCTGGTGGCCGTGATGTTGTCGGCCGCCGCTCGGCCCGCCACGAGGTTGTCCATCAGGGTGGAGAACAGCGGTAGGCCATTCGTGTCTCGCTCCCGTGAGGGAACTACGATCATCGGCTGGTCCCTGGGGGGTGCGCGGTTGGGTGGAGGTGGGGTGCCCATCGCCGTCGACCCTGGTGGGGGCCGGGCGCTTCCTCCTGGTGGAGCGCTCTCGCAGATCGCGCGCTCGGCCACGCGGGCCGGGTCGTTCTTGTCGTCGAAGTTCAGGGCGCGTCCCTGGACGGTAGGGTTCAAGCGCGACCTGATTCGCTGCGCGTAGTAGCGCGACAGCTCCTGCGCCGTCACTTGCTCGAGGCGAAATTTTTCGCGCTCGGCTTGCTCCTTGCGGACTGCTTCCGCTAGCTTCAGGCGGAGTTCCTCGACCTCCGTTGCCGTGGCGTTAGGAGGGATCGGGGTGGAGAAGGGATCCTCCGGCGGATCGGTGCCAGTCGCCATATAGGTCGCGGCGTGGCAACCGGTCCCGTCGCGGAGATCGGCGGAGTTTTCCGACCCAGAGTCGAAGTGGAAGATCCCAAGGATGGAAGGATCCTCGAAGTCTCCCATGTTGGAGACCTGGGTGATGGATCCCGCGGGTGAAGCTGCGGTGATGGATCCAGCGAGTGACGCCGGGGTCGCCGAGTCCGCGTTGTCATTGAGGGCCACGTCTTCCGTAGCCGCGTCGACGTGAGCCGAGTTGTACTCGGAGGCGAGGCGATGGATCATGCGGACCTGGCTCTCGGAGAGCCGGTCGCGTGGCGGTGACTCGCGGATGCGAGCCGAGTCCTCCGAGACGATGACGTCGGTGAGGCCGACGAAGAGGCTGATCGTGCCAACCGGAAACATCATGCTGTGCGTGACGGGTCGCGCCGCCGGGAAGTAGCTGCTCGGCAAGATCTAGAGCATCTCGCCGATCGCTATCATGCGGCCGGTGGCGACCTACTCGTTGATGGGCAGATTGGATCTCGGCGCAGAACACCGTCCAGACCGGCCAGGCCCCACGGTGGGCGCCACTGTCGTGGGAATGGTTACAGCAGATGCTGCACTCGCTAGCGAGTAGTAGAACGAAGGGCAAGGGCGGCCAGCCATCTATGGTGCGAGATGAGGGTGGAGACACAGGGTTTTACCCAGGTTTGGCCCCCCGGAGGGTAAATACCTACTCCTGCTAGATTGTATTATGATGGAGGTACAATGGGGCAAGCTCGACGGCTAGGCGGCGAGTCGCTTGGGTGGATGATGGAACATGCCTCTACACGCCCTGTAAGGAGGTTTATATAGACTCACCTCCCCCTAGGGTTCGGTACTCTCCTGGGCCTTCAGCTTCTAGTCGCTTGGATTCACGACAGGCCTTGATCCAGTCGCCGTCTTGCAGGCCCACTCGCCAGTTCCTGGGCCAGTCGGAAACGTCCTGCTGGGTATACCCCGGTAGGCATATCCCCATCAGAAGTTGGACCAATTGGCCACTTTGTTCACTACACCTTACGACACGTTTTGCTATGTCATGATTCCCTTTGGGCTGAAAAATGCAGGTGCTACATACCAGCCGACAATGCAGCGTTGCCTACATGACCAAATTGGTCGGAACATTCACGCCTATGTGGACGATATAGCGGTGATGTCTAAAAATTTCAAACGACTTAATCTCCGACTTAAAATAAACCTTTGATAATCTCCCGGAATACAACATGATGCTTAACCCTAAGAATTCCATCTTCGGGGTTCTGTAACATCCCAAAAATACTAAGCTTGGATCATCAAATTCTAATCATCAAAATTAGGGTTAACAAAAACTTTTCTAAATGAAATCATGAATGCATGCATATGTGTATGCATTGATTTTGAAATTCTTTTAAACCACCTTCTTTTTGTGAGCCATTGCTTGTAAAATGTTTCTTAGGTGAAATAAACATCATCTAAAACATTTCCCACACTTGTCCTATAGACAAGTAAATCAAAACAAATATATGAAATGAATGGTCATTTTGGCCAATTTAACTCCCATGCCTACTTTGGCTGTCTCAAACTTTCAGAACCTAACAGAAACTTTTCTGGATCTTTGCACCCCTTGAATGTACTCATAACAAGGTATCAAGGCCCACTTTGGTATCATCCAGAAACTTTCAAATGCATAGTTTAAATGACAATTCAAAATTGAATCTTCTTCATATGGGAAGATCCCACTTTTTCAAAAACCACTCAAACAAGCTCAACTTTCAAAACCCAAGCATCTGCAGACTCACCAGCACCAATCTAGCAAACCCACCAAAAATCTTTTCAAAATTCAAAACTTGATTTCATGCGGCCATTTCATCAAACAGGTTGCAGACACAAATCAAACAAACATCAAACACTATTGTGAGCAGTGATTCTTGCCTAACTTGTTCCCTAGTTAGCTCACACACAGCTTAGTAGATCATCTAGAAAGATTAGCCCAGCACTAGCACCCCTGTGAGCTTGCCATTGCCATCAATGGTGAACAGCCGATCACCCTCTTGCCACCCCATAGTCGACAGCAGGCTAGAGGAAGAACTAGTCGTTCCAACCTTGTCTGGGAGGCAGCCCACCGTCCACCGCAACTACCTGTCCCAGCCGCGAGCGTTGCCAAGCCCTGGACCACGCGCACAAGCCGCGCCCAGACCATGCCGAGCGTGCGCCAGAGCGCCACCCTCGACCATCACCCACAGACCGCGCGCCGCCATCACCGCGTGCACACACGATCGCCATCAACCCAGGAGACCGCCAGACATCCCCATTTGCCGCAGAGCCACCG
This sequence comes from Avena sativa, assembly GCA_916181665.1. Classification (NCBI taxonomy): domain Eukaryota; kingdom Viridiplantae; phylum Streptophyta; class Magnoliopsida; order Poales; family Poaceae; genus Avena; species Avena sativa. The sequence continues at coordinate 309,464,387 of OV702295.1, read as the reverse complement.
CCCGCCGTCGAAGACGCCGCCTCTGCCGCGTAGAGCACCGCTCGTTCCAGACCAAACCACACCACCCCATGCCTCGAGACCATGTCGTGGAGCATCGCCAGGAGACACCACACCGTCCCCTACCCTTGCCCATGCCTTCAGCCGCCTGTAACCTTGCCCCCGACGATCTCACCGTGCGCCCCGACGGTCCCCTCGCTCGACTATAAATAGAGGCCACTCCCATATGATTTCTTCACACCATCTCACTCCCCTCTCCTCACTGATCGTGCCACACCATTCTCAGAGCAAGGCGAGCACCACCTCGCCGGAATTTCACTGGTGCCTGCCGCTGCCGGAGAAGAAGGGCGCCATCGATTTCTTCCACCGCAGGAGCTGCCGCGACCACCCCTGAGTTCGTCGTCGTCGACTTCGTCGTTCGCCCGCCTCGCCGACCCTCGCCAGCACCCCGGTGAGCCCCTAGCAACCCTCATTGGCCGCGCTAGGTTTCGTTCTCGCCGGAGTTGTCTCGCGTCGACGATGACTCCCAGCCGTTAGGTTAGAACTAGATCGAACGACCCACGTTGCCCCATACCACTTCGCCTAGCCCCGTGTCACTGACGAGTGGGGACACCCACTTAAGCAGCCCGCGGGAGCACTGCGCTTAGCAGGCCGGCCCAGTAACTTTTCCCGCGCAACCTAGTTATTCAAATTAAACCTTTTTCTATTTCAATTCAAACACACTTTGGTACCCAACTTCAAAAATCAACCCAGATCAATTCAGTGCACCAATTTGAATTAAAGCAATTTTGTTGGAAAGGACTGTGAATGCTGAATCCAAGCCCGTTAGATTCAAGTCATTTGGATCTATAGATCACCCATGGTAAAAATAAGAAGGCAGAAGCTTTTCTGCATTCAAACATTTTTCAAATTTAAACCATAATAGCTTTTGAGTGGATTCCAACTCTCAAAAATCACATTTAACCATACCTTTCAGAATATATAAAAATATATAGGTTTACTTGCAGAAATAATGTTCAAGTAATAAAAGAATGCTACATAAGCATTTCTAGCCACTTTAAATTAATTAAAATAAAAGGGTAAAACCTTATTAAATTGTGCCACCACTTTAAATCACATTCCCATGGACTACAATATGTGGTGATGACATGTGTCAACATGATCCCATACTTGGTTTGGAGAATATTAAATCTTAAGTAGTTTTTCAATGAGTAGAAATTACTTTTCTAAAAATAAAAGGAATTAAATCAAGCCTTAACCTTGTAATCTTAGAGATGATGCTAGATCATCTATAGGACCCTTGTGTGTGATGATTGCAAGTATTTAAGTATTGTTTGGTGATTTTGTACCTCGTATTTATTCATAGACGCTGGTACCGACCAAGGATACGAGGAGGAAGGAGGATACTACGAAGAAGAAGCCGAGGAGAACTTCAACCACTGCTCTGCACAAGGCAAGCTAAAACTTGCAAGACACTCTACTTTAGCAAGCTATTAACCTTGCAAGCTAACACTTGCAATTTAGCAAGCTTATACTGATATTGATGCAAGCTGATACTATACCTATGCAAGCTAACCCTTGCAAGATACCCTACTGATGCAACAAACCCATACTGGTTCTATGACTACTATATGCCTTAAGCATATGTGATCATACCCACTTGATAAACCAATCCTAGTTTTACTCGCAAGCTTCTTACTTTATTTCTTTATCAAAGCTTACTTACAGTTTACTTAAGTGACTGGTAGATTTGGAAAGATACTAAAGGTTGCATAAAGAGCATAAAATTTGGCCTAAGTTAGAAACCTTGATATCAGCCTGAGACATAAGGTTGTCCTTAGTTGAAACTCCACTAGTTACCACCCCTCATTAGTACTACCCCCACCTGTAGATGCTAGTGCTAAGCATAAAACTTGATCAACTTTTAGATGGGAATACTTTATGGAAAAATGGTTATGAACACCTTAGAATGATGGATCATTCTATTGAAATGTTTTGGACATGTGTTTCCAAAAACACCTGATGATTTTGGTGATGAAAATGTTGAGGCATGAGCCTTAGCCCTTTATAAAACTGATGGTTGTCTGGATGCGATACCATTCCAATTTTATCGTACAACCACAATACCCGAATATTGGGTAGGGCTTGACTGGAAACTTATATCCCTTAGTATTAGTTCCCTCACGGCCAAGGTCTGAGCTGAGGCTACCTTGTGAAGATTGTCCACCTGTGCAGTACCCAAGATGACAGTTGGTCATGGTTGGGAGGCCAAACTCACAGGAGAGGTGCTTATACTAGGGCGCGTAATTGAAAGGTTAGGATTGATTATCCGCATACTGAGTATGGTGAATTCAGGATTTGTTCCTGACGGATGTATCGAATGTTGTGGTGAAAGTGTACAATCTCTGCAGAGTGTTAAACTATTCGAATAGCCGCGTCCGCGGTTATGGACAGTTGGAGTGGCCATACTGTTCCCCCGTTAGACTTTTCAAAATGACCTGTGAAATGAATTGAGACTTTGACTTGACCACAACAGAGTTGTGACATGAGTTACAAGTTCCCACTTAGGAATTATAAAATTGGGACTAGCTTTAGAACTTAGTAGAGATAAACCTGGCTTTTGCAAAACAACCTTAGAGCCTAGTGTCCTATTATCCAAAAAACCCTTACCTGTTAGTATTAGTTTGCGAGTACTTAAAGAGTACTCATGGCTTTGTCCCTGGCTATTCCCATGGCCAGACTACGAAGAGGAGTACCTAGAAGATGGACCCCAGGACGGTTACGACAACTAGGATCATCTCCCATCGTCAGCATTGCCTGTGACCCCGAAGATGGAGCTTCGCCTACGCTACCGTTATTATTACGTATTCCGCTGCTTGATGTTGTATTAAGAACTGGATCATGAGATCCCTATTTTATGTATCGTTTGTAATGGATGATGTACTATGGTATTCAATTCTGTTATGTCTCGCAAAAATGGTAATCCTGGGATTGCGATGTATGGCATAACATGCATCTAGGATTGAAAAATCCGGGTGTTGACAAGTTGGTATCAGAGCTATCCTGACCATAGGAGACCCTAGTTAGACTGGACGTTTGAACCAAAAACTTAGTTTCAAAACCAAAGAAAAAAAATATTTACAAAAACTTATTCTCATTCTTATCTCTTTGATTCTTTCATAAAAATTCATGTTCCTCAAAAACTCTCGCCAAAATACATAAAATTTTGACACACTTGATCACTCTGATAATCTACTCATCCTCTATTTTTATAGATGGACGTGAAGTACAACAAGTTTTACCAACTTGGGAATGGAGGAGACCTTATCTTTGAGAGGGATCTGGATCAGCTTTCGGAACTTCTGGAGCGTCCGCATCCTGAGTTCTTCGGAGCTCAGCTCAATGATCAAGGAGGAGAAGATCTGCAGTGGCTAATAGTTGCAAGTCTCAGAGGAAAGATTGAACCTCCCACTGCGGAGGGAATTCAGTTTACCTTGAGGGAAAACAACTGGCTCGATGGACTTGCTAGAGCAATGCAGGAAGCTCTTTCCCGTCTGTGTGGGCAGAGCATCAATCAGATCAAGGGTACTCGCTTTGAGTTTTGCCCAAGGCGTGATGCAAATGGACAACCACTGGAAGCCCCATACCACCCCGAGATGAAGACTCAATTGGACCACCTTAGCTTCATGATGTATGATCGTCAGCAGGAGTTGGACAACTGCCGTGACTACTCCAACCACAAGTCTGCCATCATCAAGACGAAGGATCAGACCATAGCCATGCTAGCGAAGGATCACAAGTCTCGCCACCGTCAGCTCGACAAGAAGGAGCACATTATTGCCCGTCTTCGCCACCGCATCTCATCTCTAGAGGAGACCATCCACGAGAGAGACATGCAGTTGGAGGAAAGGGAGAATGCCGGAGAGGATCTTCGTGGAGACCCTTACTCCTATCTCAGCGATGACGAGGATTTTCTGGAGGATCAGGCCATGGACTTCTTCACCGATGAAGATGATTTCGCCTTCATTGATGATGATGAAGATGATGAAGCCACAGACTCCGAGGAGTAGTAGCACTGAGCACTAGCATAGTGAGTACTAGTCGGTCCCACTATATCGTAGTCTCCAGAATGGTTCTTAAAACCATCTGTTTTTCTTTATTGTGGTGTGTGTTGTACTGTGTGCTATGAGTGAATGAATGAAAAAGCAAGTTGGTAGAAAAACCTGAGTCAAACTTAAAAAAAAAAATTTTCAAAGACCCAAAACCTTAGAAATTCCCTCTTTTCTCATGATCTATATCAATCTTCAGATGCCACGTGGAGGAAGTGGTTCAGCCCCGGACCCGATGTTGCAGATCCTGCAAATGTTGACTTCTGACCGCGAAGCTGAAAGAGAGGAACGTCAAGCCAACCTAGCCACTCTGCAACAGATAGCCCAGCTAGCCCACAACAACCAAGGCCACGGAAATCAGGACCACCATGGATCTAAGCTCAAGAATTTCCAGAATACTAACCCACCCGTTTTCACCAAGTTAGAAGAACCCCTAGACGCTGATGATTGGCTGCAAACCATGGAAAACAACCTAGAAGTCGCCAGAGTAGAAGCCAACGACAAAGTCCTGTTCGCCACCCATTATCTAGCCAGAGATGCCAGGGCATGGTGGAACAGTGTTCGTGCAATGACCGGAGGCTAGATGATGACCTGGGAGGAATTCAAGGTCAAGTTTAGCAGAACCCATGTGCCACCAGGTTTGATCAAGAGAATGAGAGACGAGTTCAGAGAGCTGAAGCAAGGAAGGATGACTGTAGTGGAATACCGTGACATTTTTTTGTCATTAGCTAGGTATGCCCCGAACGAGATAGACACCAAAGCCAAGAAGAAAGAAAGATTCCTGAATGGTCTGCATGACGAGATGCAGACGGTGTTAGTCAATATCCCCTTTGCTGATATTGAAGCCCTTGTCGACTCTGCCATTTAGATGGAAGGAAAGATCAACCAAGCCAATGAGAACCGCAAGCGTCGCATGATGCATCAACCAGGAACCCATCAGACCCCAAAGTATCGCCCCAACCCATCTCCAGGATTTGCCCCAAGAACCAACAGACCCCCTATGACCCGTCCGACCTACCCCATCCGTGGAAACCCTAGACCCAGAGGAATTCACAACAACCCCGGCAACTCTAACAACTTCACCCGTGCCCCACCCAAGTTCAACACCAACAATGCTACCGCCAACACCAACACTGCCCCGAGGACTAGAAGCAATGCTGTGTCTGTCGCAGCCAAGGACAAGTTGCAAGTGACCTATTATGACTGTGGAAATAAAGGCCACTATTCCAACGAGTGCCCCAACAAGAAGAATGCTACAACCCCCAATACCAATGCCCCAGCTCAGCAGCAGCGTCGTGTTCAGCCAGGGAGAAGATTTGCCCCAGGGAATTCACTCAACCGCAATGGCCGTATTTTTCTCATGCATGCTGAAGAAGCTCAGGAAGCGCCAGACGTCGTGATGGGTATGTTTTCTGTTAATTCAGTACTTGCAAGAGTGTTGTTTGACACTGGTGCCTCGCATTCATTTGTCACCGAAGAATTTGCCTACACTAGTAAAATTCAACCAACCAAACTGAAGCATGTTATGATTGTGCAAATTCCCGGATCAACCACCAAGGCTAGGCAAATTTGCAAAGCCATCCCTATCTGAATCCATGGCATAGATTTTTATGCTAATCTAATAGTACTCGGAACTAAAGGTTTGGAAGTAGTACTAGGAATGGATTGGATGTCCAAACATAAGGGATTGATTAACTGTGCCAAGAAAGCCATCACCATGACCAGTACCACCGGAATATCAATCGAGCATATATCTGAAACCTTACCTCGCCAATTCAAGTGTAACAAGAGTCTATCCCAACCTACCATTGACCAAGTCCGGATAGTCTGTGAATACCCCGATGTATTTCGAGATGTTTTGCCCGGTATGCCCCCAGATCGGGATATCGAGTTTATCATCGAACTAATCCCCGGAACCGGACCCATAGCCCAGAGACCCTATAGTATGAACCCGTCAGAACTAGGAGAACTGAAGAAGCAACTGGATTCCATGCTAGAAATTGGATTGATTCAACCAAGTGTGTCACCATGGAGATCACCTGTCTTATTTGTGGACAAGAAATATGGAGGTAACTGTTTGTGTACGGATTATAGGAAGTTGAATGATGTCACCATCAAGAACAAGTACCCCTTGCCCAAGATAGAAGATTTGTTTGATCAGTTGACCGGTGCCCAGGTGTTTTCTAAGATTGATCTTAGAACTGGCTATCATCAACTCAAGATTCGTGTAGAGGATATTCCAAAGACTGCCTTTACCACCAGATATGGATTGTACGAGTATACAGTCATGTCTTTTGGATTAACCAATGCCCCCGCTTATTTCATGAACCTCATGAATAAGATTTTTATGGACTTCCTGGATAAGTTTTTCGTTGTTTTCATCGATGACATTCTGATTTATTCGAAATCAGAAGAAGAACATGAGCTACACCTAAGGACCATTCTTGGAACCCTTAGAGAGCATCAGTTGTATGCAAAGTTTAGCAAATGTGAATTCTGGTTACAGGAGGTAGGATTCCTCGGTCACATTGTATCAGACGGAGGAATTGCCGTTGACCCTGCCAAAGTGAAAGATGTAGAAGATTGGCAAGCCCCAACCACTCAAACCCAAGTTCGTGCTTTTCTCGGATTGGCGGGATATTACCGTAAATTCGTAGAAGGATTCTCGAGTATCGCTAGACCCATGACCCAATTGCTGAAGAAGGACAAGAAGTTTGAATGGACAGACAAGTGTGAAGCGAGTTTTCAAGAACTCAAGAGGAGATTGATATCAGCCCCAATCTTACTCATGCCGGATATCACGAAGCCCTTTGATGTGTATTGTGACGCATCCAAGATTGGTCTCGGATGTGTGCTAATGCAAGAAGGCAAAGTTATATCTTATTTATCTCGATAATTGAAGCAACATGAGCAAAACTACCCAACCCATGACCTCGAACTCGCAGCAGTAGTTCTAGCCCTGAAGACATGGAGACATTACCTAATGGGAAACCATTGTGAGATTTATTCGGATCACAAGAGCCTAAAGTATATATTCACTCAGAAGGAGTTGAATATGAGGCAGAGAAGATGGATTGAGCTAATCAAGGATTACGACCTGGACATTCACTATCACCCTGGTAAAGCCAACGTGGTAGCTGATTCCCTTAGCAGGTTGCCGTGCCGCTTGAACTCCATGATTTTGAAGGAGCAACCAAGTTGGCTCAAGGAGATGGAAGATTTTCGAACGGAATTAGTAAGTGAAGGATTTTTGGCTAGCATAGAACTTCAGCCCACTTTGATCAGTCAGATAAAAGAGGCACAAAAGGGAAATGCCAGTATCGACGGAATCAAGCATCGTATTGGTACAGGCAAGGTACCCGGATTCACCGAGGATGAAGAAGGAGTTTTGTGGTACAAAGGACGCCTTTGTGTACCATCAGATTCGGAGTTGAAAGAAGTTATCTTGAAGGAGGCTCATGATACTCTTTATTCTATCCATCCCGGAGGAACTAAGATGTATCAGGATTTGAAAGAGCAATTTTGGTGGCATAAGATGAAGAGAGAAATCGGAAGCTATATCGCCAAGTGTGATATATGTCAGCGAGTCAAGGCAGGACATCAAAGACCCGCTGGATTGTTGCAACCTTTGCAGATTCCGGAATGGAAATGGGATTCTGTAGGAATGGACTTTATCACTGGACTACCTACTTCTAGTAGGGGAAATGACTCTATTTGAGTCATAGTGGATAGGTTGTCCAAAGTCTCCCATTTCTTGCCCGTCAAGACCACATATCAGAGTTCGAAGCTAGCGGAGTTATACATCGCTAGAATCGTCAGTTTGCACGGAGTCCCCAAGAAGATATTATCGGATCGAGGAACTCAGTTTACCTCGAGATTCTGGAAGAAAGTCCAAGAAGGTTTAGGAACCCACCTAGATTTCAGTACCGCGTATCACCCTCAGACCGATGGACAAACGGAGCGAGTAAATCAAATACTCGAAGATATGCTTAGAGCATGTGTGCTAGAATATGGATCCAAGTGGGAAGACTGTCTGCCGTTTGCAGAATTTTCATACAACAACAGTTACCAAGCCAGCTTGCAAATGGCCCCATTTGAATTCATGTACGGAAGAAAGTGTCGCACCCCTTTGAACTGGTCGGAAGTAGGAGAGAGTCAGATTTTCGGACCCGACATCCTACGAGAAGCAGAGGAGAAGGTTCACAAGATTCGTGAGCACCTCAAGAACGCCCAATCCCGACAGAAGAGTTATGCCGACAAGAGACGTCGAGACCTCGCCTTCAACATAGGAGATTTTGTTTATCTAAAAGTGTCGCCATTGAAGGGAATGCAGCGTTTCCAACTCAAAGGAAAGTTAGCCCCCAGATATATCGGACCTTTCAAAATTCTGAACCATCGAGGAGAAGTATCGTATCAATTGGAACTACCTGAAGAGATGTCAGCTATGCACAATGTGTTCCATATCTCGTTACTTCACAAGTGTCTCGAAGTCCCCGAGAAGACCGAAGTGTTCAAGAATATCGATCACCGGACCATAGAGATCAATGATGACCTGACCTATCCCGAAGTACCCATCCGTATTTTGGAAGAAGCTTTTCGAACTACCCGAACCCGAAGCATCAGGTTTCTCAAGATTCAGTGGAGCAACCACACAGAAGAGGAAGCTACCTGGGAGCGCGAAGATCACATCAGGACGGAGTTTCCCGATCTCTTCAAATCCTAGGTAATCTTTTCGTCCTTTTTCAAATCTCGGGACGAGATTTTGTTTAAGGGGGGAAGGTTTGTAACATCCCAAAAATACTGCTTGGATCATCAAATTCTAATAATCAAAATTAGGGTTAAAAAAAATTTTCGAAATGAAATCATGAATGCATGCATATGTGTATGCATTGATTTTGAAATTCTTTTAAACCACCTTGTTTGTGTGAGCCATTGCTTGTAAAATGTTTCTTAGGTGAAATAAACATCATCTAAAACATTTTCCACACTTTTCCTAAAGACAAGTAAATCAAAACAAATATATGAAATGAATGGTCATTTTGGCCAATTTAACTCCCATGCCTACTTTGGCTGTCTCAAACTTTCAGAACCTAACAAAAACTTTTCTGGATCTTTGCACCCCTTGAATGTACTCATAACAAGGTATCAAGGCCCACTTTGTGATCATCCAGAAACTTTCAAATGCATAGTTTAAATGACAATTCAAAATTGAATCTTCTCCATATGGGAAGATCCCATTTTTTCAAAAACCACTCAAACAAGCTCATCTTTCAAAACCCAAGCATCTGCAGACTCACCAGCACCAATCTAGCAAACCCACAAAAAATCTTTTCAAAATTCAAAACTTGATTTCATGCGGCCATTTCATCAAACAGGTTGAAGACACAAATCAAACAAACAAGCAAGGCGCTACTCAATGGGTCTTACTACCTCGTTGACAATCGTGAACTGAAGGATAGACCCAGCGAGGATCATAAGCATAAGCGACGTTACCCGGATGATGACTACCTGCACAGCTACGTCCTTTCTACACTTAGCATTTTTTATCTATTGTGTACCTCTTATATGATCAATGAAATAAAGATCTTTGGTTCACTCATATTTCTGAGTCTTTTACCTCCTTTAGTGTTCATTTTTGGATTGTATAAAACCTTTATGCACAAGCTTTGCGATTGCACTTGTGAAAATTCCGCCTACGGGCGTTAGCTTAAGTTTTCTGGTCTACACGTTCTTTGTCGTTTTTATGTGGATTCTAGAGTAGTGAGTTTTGGCACTTATTATCGGCGATTTTGTGCTTAGGTTATTGATGGTGCCATTGGGCATCATCGCCTGAGCGCGTAGTTCCGACAACAAGTCTTCCAACTCACGAAAAGTCAAGCATAAAAACCAGAGTAATCGATAAGCCAACACTTGCTTAAAAAATATACACATGCTGGAACTAGTTCTTGAGTAGCAGGAAATAACAACCATTGTTTTCTGCCTGAAGTTAACATGTAGTTTTTCCTGCATACAAATTCCAGAGGAAACACATATTACATATTGTTTTTCATTCCTCTAGTGCAAGCAACTTGGATATAGCATCGTCAGCAGCAGGAGAGTCATCCTCCTCGAAGTCGGCAGTATTGAGGGGCCCAGAGGAGCTTTGGTTGTCTCCGTCAATAGTCTCGATGGCACAAAGACGTTAGGGTCGACCAACTCGGCAACTCTGGTATCAAAACCCGCGAGCGATGCCAAGATAGCTTTGTGATATATTTTCTGGCCATCATCGTCCACGTCGGGTATACCGGAAGTCACCGTGTCGATGTCGGTGTTTTCGTAGTGTGCCTTGACCATTGACAGCGCCATCCTCGCGCTGGCCCGGGTAGATGAAGCTTTCCAGCTTACAATATGCTCGGGGGCTCGGGGCAAGATCAATGAGAACTTCATCACAGAATCCACCGCTTTGATGTTAATCTGGAGGGTCTTGGCTATCTCCTTGGTCTGCTTGATGGCGGTGTTAATAAATTTGCCGGCAAGGACCATGCATTCTTTAGGCAGAGGAGGCGACTGGGTCAACCCAATAGGAGATACAAATTCCGACAAAGGAAAGAATGAGTTAAAAAACACAAAAAGTTTAGAGTATCTAGCTTACATAAGTACAAGGCAGAGAATCACTTACTGAAGATGCTAATCTCAGCCCCCTGGAGGGTTTCCGCCATGGAGTCCCGTTCTTGTCGGAGGATCTTGTATGCTTCAAGATTGCGCTGATTCTGCTCATCGGCAGCTTTCTTGTGCTCTTTCAGCATGGCGATCTCCTCCTTCAAACGGTTCATCTCTGTGTCGGTGGATTCCTGCAGAACCTTCATGGATTCTTCGTGCATCTTTAGCATATCCTTCCTCTCTTGCTTAAGGATCTTGTTTTCGCTATCCAGCTGCTCAATGTGCTTGGATTGCTCAACACTATCCTTAGCCTTCGCAATGGTTTCTGCAAGTCGGAGAAGGAACAGTACACAGTGATTACTCGGAGAATGTTGGCACAAGACCAAGTCAGAATACGAAAAAGAAAGGAAAAACAGACGTTTGTTCTTGATGATTTGTTCCTTCAAGAATACAATTTTACCCTTTTCAGCTTCCATGTCCGCACGAATCTTCTGTACCTTCTCGTTGTTCACGCCTCTCCGAGCATTCTCATTCTGTGGAAAGAAAATTTAACACTATTTAGTCTAGTTGGAGCATCTAGCCGGATAAATATCCAACTAGAGGCTTGGGGGCTACAGTGAGAGTTTTTTAACTTGGCAATATGCTTAGTCTTTCTTTAAGCATCTAGTCAGAACTAATTCAATTTTCAACTAGAAGCTTGGGGGCTACATTATAAAGTTTTTAACTCAGTATTATGCTTAGTCTTTCTTTAATTATCTAGTCGGAACTAATTCAGTTACAACTAGAAACTTGGGGGCTACAATATTGAAATTTACAAACACTGTATATGCTACTATGAAAGTATCTAATTGGAATAATTCATTCAAACTAAATACTTGGGGGCTACAGTGAGAATTTTTCTAGCTTAGTCACTCTTAGAGCATTTAGATGCAAAGCCTTTGGTTTTCCGTCTAAATCCTCGGGGACTACAGTGGGATACTCATATGAAATGCAAAAGGCGAATGAAACTTACAAGTGCGATGATCTTGAGGTTGGTAGCACTCTCAGCAAGCAACTTGCCGAAGGAAAGGCTGTTTCCTTGCAAGATACCTGCTTGTCAGAGAAGCTCCTCAAGACCGCGGGTTGGAGATGTCGGCGCTGCACCAGGAACCAAAGCGGAGCTACTCGGCGTAAGTGCCGGGTAGACTATCTTCGGGAATTCTACGGTTGTCCTGGGCACGAGGCGCCGCCTTCAGCAGACGTTCCACCCACCACCAGCGCCCTACCGCTACCGATGGCATCCTTAGCCGGAGCTTCAGCCATTTGAGTTGCGGTACTTTCTTGCGTTGCCTGTTCGCCGACAACGGCAAGCTCCGCAGAGGCACCTGAGTCCACTTCCATGGCGGAAGGGCCAGATGCATCCTTGGCTTGTGAGCTTGTCGGAGCAGACGTAGGCTGGATGCTAGTAGTGGCCTTTTTCCTGAAACGTGCAAAAAATATAAGTATAGGAATAAGACGAGCAATGGACTAATGTCGGAGAGAAAGAAGCTTACACGACAGGGGTGCTTTGGCAAATGGAATCCCGGTAACCTTTCTTTTCTCCTCCTCTAGGGCGGCAGTGGACTTCTTGGAGGCTCCACCCTCTGTCTTCTTATTCTTGCATCCGTCGGTAGCGTCAGAGGTGGAGCTCTTCCGCTTTCGCGCCACTGGGACATCGTCGTCGGACATGACGGTGACTTCCTTCATCTTTGGGTCATAGATTTGGACATCCATGCTATCCTCCTCTAGACTACTGAGTTGTTAAGTGAAATCCCACAAGTGTTAGATGAAGATGGTAATGGTTAGACGGAAGAACTAGAGTATATGTCACACACGGAAAATAAACATTATACCTTTGGGCACGTGTAGTCAACGAACATGTCGTAGGTGATGGCGAAGCCACGCTTCCTATCCTTCACCTTGACGATGTCCTTGAGGCAGAGCTAGATGGAGTCACTCGAGAAATTGTCCTCGGAGATACGGAGGCTATCCTTCGTATCCTTGGTGTACTCATGCATCATCTTCGAGCGGTGCTGCAGAGGCTGGATCCGCCTAATGAACCAGCACATGTCTAGGTCCAACCTAGTCAAACCAGTGTCTACGAACCACTCTATCCGCCTTATGGCGTGGGAGGCTTCGTCGTTAGAGGAAGGGTGTCTTGGGACCTCCATGTCGGGGCTTCAGCGGCGGCTCCGTCGACAAAGTCCGGATACGTTTCTTCTTGGCCAGCCAGAGGGATGTCTGGGCCGTAGAAGTACGTTTCTTGCCAGTTCTTGCAAGATTCATGGCCGGCGATGTCGGGGAACCGCCGGCCAGGACGGATCTTAAAGATAATTGTCCCACAATTCCTAAGCTCGTCCTTGCCGGCTCCGGCTTCCCGCTTGACGGTGAAGAAGTAAATAAAGATATCTAGGCTAGGCCTAATCCCTAAGTAACCCTCACAGAGTGCCACGTAGTTGCTAAGCGCGAGGATGCTATTGGGGGAGAAGTTCTGAGGCTGTACTCGGTAATGGCTAAGGATAGCTAGGAAGAAATTGGAGACAGGCAAGGAGACGCCGTGTACCAATTGGGCTTTGAGGTACACCTTCTCCTGGCTTGGGGATAAGGGGTGACCTCTCCGGCCGGTGCCGCCCGCCAGACGATCCCCTTTGCCGCAGGGAGGTAGCCCTCAATGAGCAGCTCCTTGATGTCGCCAGTCCCCTTTGTGGGAATCGCTTTCCTCTTCCAGCAGCTCTAGCGCCACTGGATTGTGGTCGCCGCTGGTGGATTCGACCACCGCGGACTTGGGGATCACCAGGCCCTCTGGAGGCACGAGAACGATGCTCGCCGGCTTCGCCGCAGCATCGCCTGACGCCGCCATGGAGGGGGCAGAGTTGCTGCTTGCCATTGGGGAGATTGAGATGGTGACTGGGAGGATTAAGGGGCTAGGGTTTTTCGCGTGTGCGCGGAGAGCTCGAGGAGGCACTTGATGGAGGAAGAAAACGACGCAGGAGGAGAATGAGGTGAAAAGTAAAAATCCAACGCAATTACAATTTATAACCCCTGGCGTCAAGATTCGTGTAAGACGATCAGATGGTTAACGCGTGTACGACGTGTGCGGGCGCGTGCGCAGAAATTTCACCACGTTCCCAACCGTCGCCGCCAATGGTTCGTATCGCTCGCGCGGGAAAACTAACATGATTCTGTTCTCTACATGTGTGGGTTACGAGGCGTTGTTGACCTATGTCTATGTCGCCCTAGCTGTCACTAGCAGGTGAACCATCACATCGGACTATCCCGGCATGGACGGATCCAGTCTGGCTACGGAAGAGTACGATAGAAGGTTCAGCAATTCTCCGACTTACAAATTGAAGACGGAGAAAATCTTGCAGGGTTCTTGGAAGGACTACAAGATATTGCTTGACGATTTGCTGACATCCATCTAGACGCAGCATTCAACCTGAAGAGGCAAGACGGTGCAAGATCTCGGAGTTCTCCGGGGGCTACTGTTGGGGATATGCTATATGGTTATCCTCATAGCATGTCTCTTATCCAGATAACCCGGGTGGCCCACAGTTGGCAGCATGGCCCATGGACTGCTGGGCGGCCTAGTTAGATGGATACAGAAGGGAGGCCCATGCCGGATAAAGGAAGGCTACGGAGGAGTCATCGACGTACCCTGAGCCTTGGAGTGCAAGACACGCTAGACTAGTTGTAAGCAGTGTAGAACTCTATAACCTGTCCGGCTAGGACTTTTCCCTGTAACCCTAGGAACTGGCAACTATATAAGTCGGGCCTATGGGAGCCTTTAGGGCACGATAACTTAGACTCTCTAGTCACCTCGCACAGCGAACCAAGCCCTTTAACTCGGCGTATTTCCCTTATAGTGATTTATAGCAGGAGTAGGATTCCACTACCGTTGTGGGATCTGAACCTGGGTAAGCTGTGTTACCTTGTACCCGTCAACCTTCTGCCTTCCCCCATGTCTCCAAAAACGCATTGTGAGGACCCCTCCAAGCGTTCATAACTGTGAACATGGCTTTTTGAAAATATTTAACCCTATAGGGGTGTACAAATTTACCCACACGTACCAACCGACTCTTAATGCCAACGTGTTAGCCCTCTTCCTTAGAAGGCCGGCAGAGGGTGGTTGACCACGAACTTTACCTTGCTTTCGCCGATACCATGAGTCACTTCCTAAGGATGGTTCCGCCATAACGAGTCAAATCCCAAAGACGGTACCTAGAGATGTGAGGCGAGGTTGGTTCACCAGGGGCTCCATCGATCCCAAGCAACCACGACCACGCTTACCTACCTGTTATGAATGTACCTCCTTCACCTCCTTCAAGAAGATCCAGAATGCATGTCAAATGGAACGCCCGAACTATGTGACTCATGGAATATACTAGGCAAGTTAGTCAATCGAGGGGTTCCCATAAACCCTGTGTGGTTGTACGCTCGTCTTGATCCAAAGGCAAGAACTCAGGTCCTAGTGGTGGCGAGCATGGGACTAGAAAAACCACATGCCACTATGGCCTCCCATACAAGCATTAGCATGTTTAATCTCATATAACCTCCGATCTCATCTCATCATGTTCTCCTGTCATACTAGATTATTTGCATCTGATACATCATCTATATGAACTAGCACTGATGCTATGCATAGCTAAGCAGGACACAGATATAAGCTCTAGCAGTGCACACAAGACAAACCTTGTTATGCTAGGAGCAGTGGATTAGGTAATATAACCTCAAAGGGACTAATGAAACATATAGGATACTATATCTATCGATAAAAGACCACAGTAGAATAGTATGCATCATGGCAGGAATTGAAATGCTTTCAAAATCATAGGATTATATCATGGTGGGGCTATGCTTTCCTTTGCCAGTTGATAACCGATAAGCAGATCTTCAGACATCTTGCACTTGACTTGGTTGCAGTTGGTCAAGTAATGTTCGTCAATCTTCGATCTTCGATGGCCTTGATCTCGTTCTTTGATCTTGATCTCGATATCGTATTATAGCAGGGACGCGTAGAGGGGCGGGTTCGAACGAGCACTACAGGACGAACCTAATAGCGGCGGTGCCACTGCTCCTTGGTCGTCGGAGCAACGTCAACAGCGACGGCGGCGGCGGTGCTCGCAAATCAACGATGCACACGTGATACAGAGGGGGATGGAGGCAGAGGTGTGGTCCAGGTGGACCAGAAGCTCACCCTCGACGCGATGCGGCTACTAGACGGGCCGGAGGGGGTCGTGGTCGATGATGTGGTCGCGACGGAGGATGGTCGGCCACGAGAAAGATGAGCTCGATGGCGATGACTAGAGGCACGTGGTGTTAATTCCTTCGACGGGGTTGCTCAGGACGGCGAGGCAAAGCTTCCTGCAGGATCAGAACAGCGAGGGGAGGCCGGGGATGTCGGGACACCGGCGGAGCTTGTCGTCTAGGATTTAGGCTTGCACGAGAGAGAGAAAACGAGAGCAAGCGAGGAGGGGATAAGGCCAGGGGAGGAGAGAGGCGTGCTCGAGGAGGTTCTTATCCTTTCCAGCGCAGCACAATGGGCGACAGGGAGAAGGCGACGCGATCGACGGCACCAGCAGCGATAGTGAGCTGCCTGCCATTAGCGAGGAAGACGACAAGGGTGACGCTGAAGCGATACTGGGCCTGGGGTGGGCTGTGCTGGTCCGCTGGCTTGCATGCGGGGCTGCTACTAGGTGTTGCGCGCGTGCAGGTAGGAAAGAGAGGAAGAGATGGTCTCGGCCCAGGTGGATAGGATTTCCTTATTTTTTTCCTTGAAACTGTTTTTCTATTTCTGTTTACATTTCTATTTGTATTTCCAATTCATTTCTCATTTGAATGTTTCAAAAATACCAAGGCTTTTATAAAATATATAAAATACTCAAGAGCCCTTGTATTCAATTTGGGCTCCATTATTTTGATACTTTTAAAAATATGAAAACCATTTGAATATGTTTCAAAGAGAGGGAGAGGGAATTTTCCCAATATTTTACAAACAGTATATTACTGGTAGTGAATTAATTGGTTTCTAACTCTAGTTTTGAGTATTATATTTTGCATATTAGTTTTCCTTGCGCTAAAACTATTTTCCATGCATGCAATCAGTACCTCTACTGATTTCTACTATGTGGTACAGCTGTAGCACCAATCCACTTGTCATGCATGCATTCATGCATCATCTTTGTTGCATATGCTTGTGGATTGTTTGTTTATGATTGCAATTGTATCGTGTAGATTGTGACGAGTGTAACGCTTGCTCGTGTGTGGATTGTTCTTCTGACCGCTACAACCAAGGCAAGTAGATGCTACTTTGTACATGATATCGTCCTACTATTTTGAATGCATTGTCGTGTATTTTGTAGATGCATGTGTAGGATGATACTATCGCTATGCTATGTCCTATTATGTGGTAGAGCCTTCCTTGTAGATGAACCACCGTTGGTAGATGTGCTTAGCCATGCTATGTTGAACGAGGGCTGGGTTACATCACTAAGACTTGTTTCTAAAAGTATTGGCTTGTGAAAACTAAAATAACTTAATCAATGAATCTCCTGGGTGTGATGGTATTGATAATTTTTGGTGGTTTCATTGCGGAAAGGCACCCAGGAATCGAGAGAAATTGATTGGATTCTTTATGGTAGCTTACGTGTACAACCATGAGCCAATAATGAAATGGGTGGTTGGTTGGACTTAGTAGGTTGTGGTAACCCGAACCCGCGTATCCAGAGATGTAGAATTTTGGTAGGTTGGACCGGTGCGCGTCGGGATTGGGGAGCTACTTCCCGAACAGTCTCTTCTTGGACTTCTCCCTACCATCACTCATAATGAGAGTGATGGTACGAGCTGGGCTAGCCAAGTCACATGGGTAAAGTGTACTAACCCCTGCAGGGTGTATAAACTAAGTGCTTAGCCGTGTCCTCGGTTATGGACAACTGAGTTGCTTGATATTGATTCCATGACATGTTTCTCGCTCATTCTAATTTCATAATTGCTTTAATATTGTTGGGTTAACTTAATTAGGATCTTTTCAAAGAAAATCAAAAACTGTTTATGAAAGTAGGACAAAGGTATTTGCAAATGCAAGCCAGACACAGCCCCACTTGCCAAATATACATGTAGATGTTAGCACTATTGTCTCCTTTACTAGCTCTACTTGCCATACATTCCAAGTATTGACCCTTCGGGGCTGCTACGTTTCATGTTGCAGGTTATTCCGATTCTGAGTAATCGATATAGGCCACGGTACTCCACTCGGCACTTGTTCACTTGTGGGCAATTTGAAGAATGGAGGATTTACTTTATTTATGTTGCTACCTGAATAATTTGAGTTAGCCTTGAGCTAAGCTTTTATTGTAATAATGGTACTCTAGATCATCGGTATCTATGATACACGGATATTTTGCTATGTTATTCATCTCATTCTATTGTGGGCCAATGAACCGATCCAGGGATTGGCATGTCACATAGAAGCCACGGTCTTTTCAGAACCGCGGTGTTACAAGATGGTATCAGAGCCCGTGTGTCGACTGTAGGATCGTGACCTAGGATTGGATTAGGAAGCCATAGATTTATTAAAACCTATATTAACTCTGTCTTTCATCTTATGTCTTTCACTCTCGTAAATTCTTATCATATGCTATTCTCACACTTTCCTCTTTAATTGATAGATGGGAGAAGTCAGGACTGAGTATGCCACCATGGAGTCACCAAGGCCCTTTGCAAGACAGTTAGCACAGCTCTCGCAGACATTGGGATTGCCACTGCCCATGTCCAAGGGAAGAAGGCTGTACACCTATGGATATGGTGAGGATGCATGGGAGATCACAACCTTCATCTTCAGGGATGCCGCCTTGCCAAATCCTGTGCATCTGATCTACACCAAGACATACTGCAACTGGGGACTTGGAGTTAACTTGGCCATACATGAAGCCCTGTCTCGCTAGTGCCATCATGTCCGACACCTACTGCCAGCAGATTCACCCTACCGTGACTATGGGAGGCGTGATGAAGATGGGCACATTGTGGTTACCCCGGGCGACAGGAACAACATGCCGCCCCGTCGGAGGCACATAGAGGACATGGAAAGGGAGAATGGAGCTCTAGCTGAGAAAGTGATGATGATAAATGAGATTGCAGATTTTGCTAGCAATGGTATGGTGGTCCAAGGACAGGAGATTGACACCCTGCATGAAGCTGTGGGAGTTCTGGAGAATGCCCTGATAGCCAGAGATGCAACCATAGCTCATCTTCATGGTACGGTGCAGGAAAACACCCAGAACATACAACAGTTGCAAGGGACCGTCCAGGAAAGGGATCAAACTATTGAAGCTATGACAACCCAGATTGCCGCTCTCCAAGCACAGCTGAATCCACCCTCTGATGATGACAATGGAGATGATGATGACAGTGGGAATGATGATGATGAGGAGGACGAAGATGATGATGATGGAGACGATGATGGTGGAGGAGATGAAGCTGTTGCGGTTGCAGCTGAAAGTGAAGAAGAAGAGGAGGATCCAGAAGAGGTGGAGTTTGAGATCTCAAGTGATGGTTCAGGAGAAGTGTACACTCCGCCGCCATGGTTGAACCGTGGACCGAAGCGCCAACGCATGAGTGCAAGGACCTACCGCAACCTCTTCAAGAAGTAGATAGAAGTCCACCAATTAGTCCACGTTAGGTAAAATTGGTTAGGATTAGTCTCGGTCGGTGTGACACTTAGTTGCTATTAGTTTAAGAGTTATTAGTTGCTTATTTGTGTACTCCAATATCCCAGGAATTATTTGTGCAAAATTCGATGAAAGAGTTATGGCAAATTTGGTTACTATCTGTGTTATTTTCGCTGCAGTTTTCTGCTGATACAGCAGTACTGTACGATTTTTCATATTTTTCTGGTAACTGGGAAAAATCTGAAAAAATTGGGCTGATGCGAAACTCTCTGTACTGTATGTGCAAAATCAGCTAAATTTTCTGACGAGTCTAAGTCAGGTAGAAAAATTCGTGAACGATGCTGAACTGTTCTGGCTGATTGCTGTTTTTGCTGTTTAGTTGATCAATTGTTTAGTTAACCATTGCCAACTCTTGTAAAACTATTTTAGTAGGCGTATACTGCTAGGATAACCCCTAGGATGTTGCTGGATCGCTTGTTTGTTGATGTGTTGCTTGCTTGTGATTGTCTGCTATTGTTTGTTGTTGTTTGATCATATGCATGGGTAGAATCCTATTATCGTAGTTGATTCTCTCTAAACTTACCTGTGCTGAACCGCAGATGCCTCCCCGCCGTCAACCCACTGAGTTGGAGCAGCTCATGGCAGCTCAGGCACAGTTGACCCAAGTTATGACCCAGTTCATGGAAGCTCAGAACAACAACAACAACAATGAAAACAACCAGCCTCAGGGAGATGCTCTCACCAGATTTCTGAGGCTAAGGCCAACCAAGTTCTCTACTGCAATGGAACCAATGGTTGCTCTCGACTGGTTGCGTTTAGTCAACAAGGATCTGGTAACTGTTGGATGCACGGATGCTGAGAAGGTGAGGTTTGCCGCTCACCTACTGGAGGGACCAGCCGCTTCTTGGTGGGACACTTTTCAGATCACCCACCCGCTGGACACTGTGACTTGGGCAATGTTTGAGGAAGGTTTCAGGACCAACCACGTGTCTTCAGGAGTTCTGAGCCTGAAGAGGAAGGAGTTCCGCAACTTGCGCCAAACCAATCGCACCGTGGCTGAGTACATTGAGGAGTTCAACAACCTGTCCCGTTATGCACCTGAAGATGTTGACACTGATGCAAAAAGGAGGGAGAGATTCCTGGATGGCCTCAGTGATGAGCTTTCAGTACAGCTACTGGTGGTTTACTGCCCTACTTTCCAGGAACTTATGGGCAAGGCCAGGATCTTGGAAGGGAAGCACAAACAGGTGGAGAACCGCAAGAGAAAGAGCAATAATCACCACTCTGGTTCACATCACAAGTCTCGCACTTCATATGATGGATACTCCAAGCATGGAGGGAGTGACCATGGGAGCCATGACCGCCACCACCATGGGGGCGATGGACATCGCCATGACAACCACAAGAGCAACCACCACAGCCACAAGGGAGGACACTCTCACCACTCTGGAGGACACGATGGACATGACCGCAACCGTGATCGCAGCTTTGTGAAGAAGGATCTGAGTGAGGTGACATGCTTCAAGTGTAAACAGAAGGGACACTATGCTGACAACTGTCCGGAGAGGAAAGGACTGAAGCCAACCAACAACGAGAAGGCCACAGTGAACCACATGAATGTGGAGGAGATTCCAGATGAGCCTGACCTTGTGATTGGTAAGTTCCCAATCAACACTCACCCAGCTTTCATACTTTTCGATACTGGTGCATCTCATTCATTCATATCAAGGGCATTTGTGGATAAGTATAAGTTACCTACCGAGTCCATGAAAGGGTCTATTAGAGTGAGTTCACCTGGAGGAGATATGATAGCTAGCGCGGGATGCCGCGGCCTGACTGTGAGGATTGGAACACACAACTTCATTGCACATCTAGTAGTGTTGGAATCACAAGGGTTGGATGTTATTCTGGGCATGGATTGGATGTCTATGCATGAGGGACACATAGATTGTGCACAGCGAGCTGTATCACTCAAAACCCCGGATGGTAAGAGAATTAGATTCAAGTCGGCAGCACGACCGGGAAGATGTAAGCTGAATTCTCTTAAGGGGTTAGCATGGATACTGTGCTAGTGATTAGGGATTACCCTGACATGTTTCCGGAAGAGCTGTCAGGGATGCCACCTGACAGGGAAGTAGAGTTTCTTATCGACCTGATGCCGGGAACAGGACCTATAGCAAAGAGACCATATAAGATGGATGTGGATGAGCTGAAGGAATTAAAGAAGCAGCTGAAGGAGCAGTTGGACAATGGATTCATTCAGCCTAGTTCGTCGTCATGGGGAGCACCTGTTCTGTTTGTGGAGAAGAAAGACAGCAGCAAGAGATTAGTGGTGGACTATCGCTCGCTGAATGAAGTGACTATCAAGAACAAATACCCCCTGCCGAACATAAATGATTTGTTTGATCAACTGGAAGGAGCAAAGGTGTTCAGCAAGATTGATCTGCGATCTGGCTACTTCCAATTGAAGATCCGGGAGGAGGACATACCAAAAACCGCCTTCACCACTAGGTATGGTTTATATGAGTATACGGTTATGTCTTTTGGACTAACGAATGCGCCGGCATATTTCATGACCATGATGAACAAGGTATTTATGGAGTACTTGGACAAGTTCGTGGTGGTGTTTATTGATGACATACTGATATATTCCAAGGATGATACTGAGCATGAGAAGCATCTGCGACTGATTATGGAGAAGCTGAGGGAACACAAGTTGTATGCCAAATTCAGCAAGTGTGAATTCTGGCTTAACACTGTTGGATTTCTTGGACACGTGGTGTCAGGAGAAGGAGTCGCTGTTGATCCAAGCAGAGTGACCGCAGTAACTGAGTGGGAAGCACCCAAGAATGCAGGAGAGATATGAAGCTTTTTGGGACTTGCTGGATATTACAGGAGATTCATTGAAAACTTCTCCAAGATTGCTAAGCCGATGACTGAACTTCTGAAGAAGGAGAGGAAGTTCGAATGGACGGATGTGTGTGAAGCCAGCTTTCAGGAATTGAAGCGTCGACTAGTGACCGCACCCGTTCTGTGTTTACCAGATCTTTAGAAGGATTTCCAAGTGTACTGTGATGCTTCTCGACAGGGACTTGGGAGTGTGCTGATGCAAGATGGGAGAGAAGTGTCATATGCCTCGCGGAAACTCAAGCACCATGAGCGGAATTACCCCACACACGACTTGGAGTTAGCATCAGTGGTTCATGCGCTCAAGGTATGGAGGCACTATTTAATGGGAAAACACTGTGATGTGTACACCGACCACAAGAGCCTGAAGTACATATTTATGCAGAAGGAACTGAACATGAGGCAAAGGAGATGGTTGGAACTTATCAAGGACTATGATATGAATCTACAATACCACCCAGGAAAGGCCAATGTAGTAGCAGATGCTCTGAGCCGGAAGGTTTATGCCAATGGTTTGACAATTGGGGAATTGCCCGAGGATTTGTGCAAGCAATTCAAGGACCTTAGGCTGGAGATAGTGTCTGAAGGATACTTGGCAGCAATGGAAGTCCAACCAACGCTACAGGACAGAATCAGGAAGGCTCAAGTGGGAGACAAAGAGATAGGTGAAGTAAAGGAAAAGATGAAGGAGGGTCGAGCAAGGGAATTCCGCGAGGATGAGCAGGGAACCTTGTGGTATGGAGATCGTTTGTGCGTTCCCAACGATCCCGAGATAAGGAAGTTGATTCTGCAGGAAGCCCATGACTCACCGTACTCTATACATCCGGGCAATACGAAGATGTATATGGACCTAAAGGACAGATTCTGGTGGAACAACATGAAGGGAGACATCGCGGAGCATATTGCCCTATGTGATGTATGTAACCGAGTGAAAGCGGAACACCAGAAGCCAGCAGGATTGCTACAGCCATTGCCCGTGCCGGATTAGAAGTGGGATAGAGTGGGAATGGATTTTATCACAGGATTGCCCAGGACCAGGTCAGGATATGATTCCATTTGGGTAGTGGTCGACCATTTGACCAAGGTAGCCCACTTTATACCAGTAAAGACGACCTATACGAGTGCAAAGTTGGCCAAGATTTATATGGACAGGATTGTGTGCCTACATGGAGTTCCCAAGAGTATTGTATCAGATAGAGGCACCCAATTTACCTCACACTTCTGGCGCCAGCTGCACAAGTCACTTGGTACTAGATTGGAGTTTAGCACAGCGTTTCACCCACAGACTGATGGACAGACCGAGAGGGTGAATCAGATTTTGGAGGACATGCTGAGAGCTTGCGCTTTGGCTCATGGTTCTAGTTGGGATGAGAATTTGCCATATGCTGAGTTTTCCTACAACAACAGCTATCAAACCAGCATCAAGACGTCACCGTTCGACGTGCTGTATGGAAAACGGTGCCGAACACCATTGCTATGGGATGGAGTAGGAGAACGTCAGTTGTTTGGGCCTGATTTGATCAAGGACGCTGAGGAGAACGTCGCCTTGATTAGGGACAGGCTGAAGGTAGCACAATCAAGGCAGAAGAGCTACGCTGACGCCAAGCGCAAGGAAGTGGTGTATGAGATAGGTGATAGAGCATACCTCAGAGTGTCGCCACTTCGTGGAATCAAGAGATTTGGAATTAAGGGTAAGCTGGCACCTCGATTTATTGGACCGTACAGGGTCTTAGCACGCAAAGGAGAAGTTGCTTATCAGTTGGAATTGCCAGAGGCTCTGTCCGCTATTCACAATGTGTTCCACGTGTCCCAGCTGAAGAAGTGCCATCCGGAGATGGTGGATACACCATTGAGAGACACTGTACCGCTAGAGGAGGTTCATCTTGAGAATGATTTGACCTATGAGGAGAAACCGGTCAAGATTCTCGAGACAGCGGAGAGGACTACCCGTACCAAGACGATCAGGTTTTGCAAGGTGCAGTGGAGCCACCACACTGAAGAGGAAGCCACTTGGGAGCGTGAGGATGACATCCGAGAGGACTACCCACACCTATTTGCTAGCCACGCCGAATCTCGGGGACGAGATTCATATTAAGGGGGTTAGTCTTTTCACATCCCAAATTTTAGATTTGGTTCTGCATATCATTCATTCCATTGCATCATACTTTTCCATGCAAAACCATCGGTTGAAAAGATTCGGCAAAACGCTATTTTCAAAACCCTACTCTATTTTACTACGAGGCTCCTGCGGGAGGCTTTAGTAGGACTTGCGTTGTCCACCTTTCTAACCTAGTGGTTCCACTCAACCTTTGACCCTAGGTTGTTCCCCTCGATTTTACAAAAAATTAGGAACAAAAATCACCCGATTCGGAGCTCGTACGGAAAAGTTTTGGAGGTTTTACAAAAGGCAAAAAGGGAAAAGAAACGGACCAAAAAAATCTGCCAGGCCCCGTGTCCGCGTAGGACCCTGCGAGGGGGGGCCCACATAAGAGGCCGCACCCGCGCCTCGGTTCCCGTGCCCGACCCCGCCTTCCTCCCGCGCGCCGCCGCCTCCCTGGAACCGCGTTGCCGCCTCGGGATCGCCACCCGCCGCCGCCTCGAGGTAAGAGCCGCACCACGCCGCCGCGTTGCCCGCCTGCACCGCCCTCCGCGCCGCCTCGCCCGCGCCGCGCGCCTCCGCTCGCCGCTGCCCGCCGCGCCGCCCTCCAGCCCGCGCCGTTGCCGCTTGCCCCGCCTCGCTCGCCCGCCCGCGCGCTGGTGCACGGGCAGCTGCCGCCAGCGCCGCAGCCGCCTCCCGCGCCCGCGCCCGCACTCGCCCACGCGCAGCCGCCCGCCGCCGCTCGCGCCAGCGCCGCGCGCAACCGCCGCCAGCGCCGCCCGCCGCTCGTCGCATTGACCGCCCCGTTCCACGCGCTGACCGTTTCCCCTCCGCGCAGGAACCGCCGTCGCCGAAACCGATCGCCGCCACCGTCCCGAACTCGCCGCCGTTCGTCTCCGGTGAGTCCGCAGCCGCCATCTTTTGGGACCATTCGATCTCAGATCAGTGGTCCAGATCAGCCGTTGACCGGTCAGCCCCAGGCGTTGACTAGTCAGACGCTCAGTCAGCGCCCAGTCAGCAGCCGCGTTGACCAGTCAACAGACACAGTTGACTGGGTATTTTCTTTAATCGATTTAGTTGGCAAATTTCGGTAGAAACTTGTTAATTGCGTAGAAATTAAACCGCTGGGCCAAAAATTGCAAATAAAATATGTGTGGGTTCAGTAAGTCGTGTAGAATCTTGCTGTACCTTGGTTTCACACTTTTGCAGCAAGATTTAGTACAGTTTAATCAAATTATTTAATGGCCTTTTTGGAGTAATTAATTCGTAGAAAAAGATATGTAACTCCAAAAATTGCGTATAATATGTCCCTGGATTCAGTGGAACGAGGGAAATATCATCGTGAATTAAAAAGATAGGCTTACAGCGAAAACTTCTGCAGAAACTGTCTAGTGGCTTTCTGCAGTGTTTTAATTACTCGGGGAGTTTTATAATTCCTTTTTGAGTAATTCCAGTTGGACTGTTTCTAAATAACAATGCCTATACTGCAGAATTTTCCCAAGATTTTACAAACAATATATTACCGGTAGTGAATTAATTGGTTTCTAACTCTAGTTTTGAGTATTATATTTTGCATATTAGTTTTCCTTGCGCTAAAACTATTTTCCATGCATGCAATCAGTACCTCTACTGATTTCTACTATGTGGTGCAGCTGTAGCACCAATCCACTTGTCATGCATGCATTCATGCATCATCTTTGTTGCATATGCTTGTGGATTGTTTGTTTATGATTGCAATTGTATCGTGTAGATTGTGACGAGTGCAACGCTTGCTTGTGTGTGGATTGTTCATCCGACCGCTACAACCAAGGCAAGTAGATGCTACTTTGTTCATGATATCGTCCTACTATTTTCAATGCATTGTCGTGTATTTTGTAGATGCATGTGTAGGATGATACTATCGCTATGCTATGTCCTATTATGTGGTAGGGCCTTCCTTGTAGATGAACCACCGTTGGTAGATGTGCTTAGCCATGCTATGTTGAACGAGGGCTGGGTTACATCACTGAGACTTGTTTCTAAAAGTATTGGTTTGTGAAAACTAAAACAACTTAATCAATGAATCTCCTGGGTGTGATGGTATTGATAATTTTTGGTGGTTTCATTGCGGAAAGGCACCCATGTATCGAGAGAAATTGATTGGCTTCTTTATTTGGTAGATTACGTGTACAACCATGTGCCACAAATGAAATGGGCGGTTGGTTGGACTTAGTAGGTTGTGGTAACCCGAACCCGCGTATCCAGAGATGTAGAATTTTGGTAGGTTGGACCGGCGCGCGTCGGGATTGGGGAGCTACTTCCCGAATAGTCTCTTCTTGGACTTCTCCCTATCATCACTCATAATGAGAGTGATGGTACGAGCTGGGCTGGCCAAGTCACATGGGTAAAGTGTACTAACCCCTGCAGGGTGTATAAACTAAGTGCTTAGCCGTGTCCCCGGTTATGGACAACTGAGTTGCTTGATATTGATTCCATGACATGTTTCTCGCTCATTCTAATTTCATAATTGCTTTAATATTGTTGGGTTAACTTAATTGGGATCTTTTCAAAGAAAATCAAAAACTGTTTATGAAAGTAGGACAAAGATATTTGCAAATGCAAGCCAGACACAGCCCCACTTGCCAAATATACATGTAGATGTTAGCACTATTGTCTCCTTTACTAGCTCTACTTGCCATACATTCCAAGTATTGAACCTTCGGGGCTGCTACGTTTCATGTTGCAGGTTATTCCGATTCTGAGTAATCGATATAGGCCACGGTACTCCACTCGGCACTTGTTCACTTGTGGGCAATTTGAAGAATGGAGGATTTACTTTATTTTTGTTGCTACCTGAATAATTTGAGCTAGCCTTGAGCTAAGCTTTTATTGTAATAATGGTACTCTGGATCATCGTTATCTATGATACACGGATATTTTGCTATGTTATTCATCTCATTCTATTGTGGGCCAATGAACCGATCCAGGGATTGGCATGTCACATAGAAGCCACGGTCTTTTCAGAACCGCGGTGTTACACTTGCCTATGACCAGAGAGATGTCCCGTGACCTCTTTAGAATGCCAGAAAACCAATACGATCATAATAAGAATATCCTGAGGCTTCATTCTTCTTGATGTCTCATAATCGCAACTATCGCCGCTATCGAGCATACATGCACACAAACAATCACCACATCAATACATTTCATACAAACACCAATTCATTCATCAAGAAAATGACAAAAAAAATTGATAGATCAGTAAGGATTTGAGGACATGGTTGGGGATACAAAGGAAATGCCTTGGTTGCATTAGTGGATTTTTTATTTAAGATTTATAGTCCAAAGCTACCTGGATAGAGGGGCTTTTGAACGCGGCCAAGTTCTGTATGATATCAATGTGAAACATGATACGCTCAGATAGGTATTGATAAAATGAAGCCAACAAAATTTGTTTCACTATTTTAT
Source organism: Avena sativa (assembly GCA_916181665.1). Taxonomy (NCBI): domain Eukaryota; kingdom Viridiplantae; phylum Streptophyta; class Magnoliopsida; order Poales; family Poaceae; genus Avena; species Avena sativa. The sequence goes on along the minus strand of OV702295.1, from coordinate 309,436,506 downwards.
CAATTACCAAGGATTTTATAGTGATTTTTATAGTAAATAAAACTCTAGTTTTAGGAAATAATTCACCAGAACTGTTCTGGAGTTCCAAAAATTATTACCTTGGGTGATTAGATAGTATTTGAAGGACTGATTCAAGAGGAATTAGAATCACCTAAAAAAATACCAGAATGCCCTTGGGAAATTCCCAAAGATAGTACCAGATGAGATTTGTCTTTTTCATCATATTAAACCTATAGAATTTTTGGTGTGATTCCAAGGATACTGGTTAGGTAATGATAATACCTTTCATAATAAATTGGAATCACCCTTTTTGGAGATACAGAACTATTTTGGTGATTTAAATAGTGAATAAACTATGCATAGAATTGTTTAGTTCACCGTAACTTAATAAAGGCTCAATAAACCTTGGTCATCTGGTTTTTGGTACCTATTGGTATGGATGTTTAGTGGGAGTTGGAATTAGGTCGAAAACATTTTTGGTTTTTCCTAGAAAATTTCTCCAAGGCTGAAATGTCCTTAATTTGTTATTTTTCTACTGGTAAACCATAGTCCACCTTGGCATGGGACCAGGTCTAGAGGTTTTGTAGTTTCAATACTATCAAGAGGAAATTGGTTTCACCCTATTTGGGTTAACCAAATTCTCTGAAAGATTTTATGAACTCAAAGAATACCCTATGGTAAATTAATTAATGGAAAAACATCCAGGAATAATCTAGCAAAAACAGAGGCACTGCATGTTTAAGAACACAACTGGGTACTTGGCAAAACTCAGATTTGATCATATAAAGCTATTTTCCATTTTTATTCGAATTAAATCGAACAGGTATTTTGCAGATCCAAAATAAAAGGATAGAGAACAGAGAGGGAGATAGGCCGGACCTGCGTGGTCTGGGTCGCGGGGAGCGAGGCCGGCCCAGCAAGGTGGCACCGCCTGCATGGAAAATGGAGGGGATCTATGGGGGAAGGTGCAACGGCCTGCAGACCACCTCGCTGAAGGGGTACCGGGCGATGCTAGTCGTTCGATTCAGAGTAGATCGACGGCCGCGCGCCGTCGCCTACCTCGCGACCTTGGCCGGCGGGCCAGAACCCTAGCGGGGAACAGAGAGGCTCGGCAGCAACTCTATAAGCCTCGCCGGCGACGGGGAAACGGCGAAGTGGATGCTGTGTGCAATGACGAGTCCGACGAGGGGCGGCAAGGGTGGATCTAGCGACAGGGGGTGCCCACGCTATCGTGACCATGGGAGGCGCTCGGGAGGCTCGATGGTGACGCTGGTTGGAGCGGTCCTGAGTCAAGCAAGTAGCAGGGTTAGATACAGAGGAGAGAGGGGATCTTGACATGGTCACATGCAGAGAGGGAGGAGGGGAGCAGGGAGCTCGAGGCTCGTTTCTTGGTGGAGGCCGAGGTGCCTTCTCCTCCTCTTCCCGGGCAGTACAGAGCAGGGGAGCAGAGGAGGGAGCTCTGGGGAGGATAGGTGGGAGTGTGGGGGAGAAATGAGGCCCGAGAGAGGAGCTGGAGTGGGTGGAGGCTTATAATCCAAGCTGGTATGGTCTATGGTAGACAATGCCCATGGGGGAAGAAAGGGAGGGGTGGTGGCCATCCATTGGGCAGTAGGGGTGATGGAGAGAGGTCTCTGGTCGTGGTAGGGGACAGAGAGGTGAGAGGGGCTGCTGTAATGAGAGAAGAAAAAGTATGACATGACCTAGCCTTTGTCTCCCCCCTCAAACAACCTTGTGGGTCAAAGAGGTGGGGCACTCTACAGTGTTCTTCGACCAGAAGGGAGTGATACTGCTTAGGAGACTTACTTGGCAAGCTTTTATGAGGTTTGACTTTGATTTAACTCAAGCTTGGCGGTTTTGTAAAATGTTGATCAAATGGAGGCTTGTGGAGGAACTTGAATAAATTTCATTGGCCAAAGTGTGCAAATGGTACTGGTGTGTGTGTAGAGTCATTGCCTAACCCCAGGAATTATTTGGGATTTTCCAAAGGATATAAGTCCACTAAATCTCATTTATTCAAATAGTGCAGAAATAGATTATGAAAGCAATATTTTTACATTATACAAGGTTTGTTTTTGGTGTGAGATGGTGCTTAATACCATTTACACATTGGAGAATTTATTTGGAATTTATTGAGATTGAAAAGTATTTTCAATGAATTATTTGTTGTTTCTGCCAATTAAGAAAGAGGGCAAAAAGATATAATAAAGAATCTCAAAAATAAATATTTTTGAGTTGGAAAGATGGGATATGATATGTAGAATTCAATTATGTCTTGGGTTGGCTATAGTGATTTGGAGAAAATCAAACATGCCTTCATAGATAAGGATTTTGAGAATTTCGTAGATAAAGGAAATTAAATAGTTTAATAATCCAAATAATTGGGAGAATTATTTGGGGATGCTTATATCCAACGTGGTTGATGTAAACTTGATGTAGGCATCAATATCAACCTTGGTTTTGGAGAAAAGTAGTGGGAAGGGTGGAAACTAGAGTCGGGGAGGATCTAGGGTTTTCTTATTCTGATGCCACCTAAACAGGGTTGGATTAGGGAGATCAGATCTCACCTTGGTACAATGGATATTTGGATAAATAGACCATGTCGTATAGATGATCATGGAAGAAAGAGTTGGGCTTGGTTGGATTTGAGGTGATCATGATGAGATGGCAAACTTTGTTGAAAACAAGGCTGCCATGACAGGTACATCAGGTAGCCTTCTAAACCATGTGGGTTTAAGAAGCACAAGATTCCAATGGGAACTAGGGGAGTGGGTGTTGATAGGTCATGATTAGTAGGTCACAATCATGCAAGGAGTTGGTCAAGGGGAGGTGGCACATAGATGTGAGCTTCTGCTCAAATAGGTCAGAGGATAGGATTCGCAGGAAGGATTATTATCTTGGCTACAAAACCATCAAGGATGAGTGGGAAATAGAAAGGCTTAGCCAGGGGAAAGAGTGGGCCTTGGTAGTACTAAATATGTACTACAAGATGGTTTAAGTACCTTCTCAAGAATGCACACCGATTGGAAAAGGTAGAGCTCCAAAGATTGAATCTAGATAAGAAATCCAGACTTATCCATTTTGGCAGATTTAGGGTTTTAGACTAGAGTGCAAGGGTAGATGATTCGAGAGGGTTCTAAGTTCCAAACTTGTGATCAAGGAGATGATGTTGAAGTGTTAACTAAGTAGATAGGAGCCATGCATAGATTGGGTCTTCACTGAGTTGGAACTAATAGAAGGGATTATCCTTGGATTGATCTGAGCAGGAGAGGAGATAGTCACTCTAGTGGCATAGGACAGATCCAGACTTAGATGCTTGATATTAGATTGATGATCACAAGCATAGATTGGGTCCTAAGGGATGAGCTACAAGATTACCTCACTCTAGTTCCTAAGCAAACAAGGCAAACAGCAGATCAAGGCAATTCATTTCATCACTTATCTAGCTACTACTAGGGTTACCATCAAGCCCAGCTTGGGGTAAGGAGGGTTATTTTGAAGTGGTGATGTTTTGAAGTAAGATAAGTACCTCTTGGTATTTCTACCAAAATTAGAATGAAGAAGTTTGTAAATAGAGGTTTTGGAAAACCTAGGGGTAAGAGTAGTTAAGAGTTATGTCTTGAGGACATAAGGAGATTCTATACAGGTCTCCATAGTTTTGTTAATATAAACTTAGTAAAGTATTTTGTTTTATCAAATTCATCTTGGCTCGGGTTTTGAAATTTCAGAACATTTGAGAATATAAAAGATGAGCCAAGACATCTCTTTTATAAAATAGCTTTTGTCAACTAGGGTTGAGATAAGAGGTATAACATTTAATACGCAATAAGTTGCAAGAGCACAAGCAAGCAAGTGAACAAGCATTGCACATGTAACAAGAAAAAGTTTTTGTTCCCCCTGATTTTTGCCTTTTTGGACAACAACTCAGGGTGGCTGAAATTGGGATGTTACAGACCTTTCCCGCTTAAAATAATCTCGTCCCGAGATTAGGGAGGAGTAGGGTTGGTTAATAACATCCGCTTGGCAATTTCAGGGTGGAAATTATTAGCTGCTAATCGGTCTTTACAATCGAACAAGCGTGGTCAGTTACGGGTCAAAGCTGAGTGGCTTCAGAATGGGGCGGTTTAGATTAAATAAATGGAAAAGACGTAGTCTTTTCCCCTTAGGACAATTCTAGGTAGGTTTAGCATTGAGGGGGGGGGGTACGTCCTTCTTGAGGCGAGACAGCGAATTGAGTATCCTTTGTTCCTTCGCCTCGTGGTCGACGTTTCTCTCTTCGAGTTCTTGATATACCGGAGTGTTGGCTAGACGGTCGACTTCGGAGTAGAGTACTTTCATGCAGTTCCTTCTGATTCTTTGGAGAAGTTCCCATTGTCGTTCTTCTTGCATGGTCGATGATTCGGGCTTGGAGGGGTGGTCATCACTCAGTGCTGTTAGTGGTCGACTCTAGGGGTATGGAGGGTTTTTGGGTGGGAAAGACGCAGTCTTTCCTCCTTAGAGCAAAATTAGGGGTTCTTGGTGAAGTCGCTGACTTTCTTGATTGGAGTCGTATGCTGATGTCGGGGTAAGACTCTACACCTCTCCTTTGGGGTAGTTATCTTCTGCCGACGTCGTCGGAACTGCTTCATGGGATGGAAGGTCTATCGGAAAGGGCGTCTACTAGCTTCCGGGTAGTTAGTACTGAGCGGGTTACGGGTCCGACGGATTTGAGGATGGTGGTTGAGGTCGGCGGTCTAGGAACACAGTACTATAGAAAGGGGTTCGTTTCGGGTTCTGTGTGATGCAACATCGTGTGTGAAACATGCAAGGAATGGCATCATTCTTGCATAATATCCAACATGGTTCCTCCAGGATTTCAGCAGATTTGCGTCGGCCAACAGCGAGGGTACCGGACGCTTACTAAACAGGTTTCGAGACAATCCACCTATTTGTATTTTTAGGGAGAGTGAGTTGGTAGGGTACGAAGGACTATGTAGAGAGTGCTCCTTGAATCTGGTAGTCGTCCGTGGGTTGGGTACCAACTTGGGTTACTGCATTTCCTCGAGGGCATGAGGTACATTCAGCTCTTCAGCGGTGAGGGGCGTTCCTTCTCTATGTTTTCTTTGACAAGTGGATATTCCGGGGTTGGTTACTTGAAAAGGGGTTGATACTCGTGAAAGGGACAATTCTTCATTCTCCATCTCGGGGCTTGTAGATTCGGAGGTGTCTTTTTCGGTGGGTCATTAGTAGTAGAAGTAGAGCAGGGGTTTTGTGACGTCTTTGGAGAAGCTTTATGTTTCGGGCTTCTTTCTACTCCTTGGGGAGTAGTATTGAAAATGTCGGGTAGTCTTGTGTGTCTTAAATATGAACGTCTCGATTATTGGGGAGGATCGAGCCGACTCATGGAGATTGTTGATGATGTCTGAGTTCTGTTCCTCTGACGACTCTTGGGGTGGGGTTTGGAGCAGGTTCTTGGATTAGAGATCTTCTAGTATTATCTCCTCATGGTCGGTCTTCTGGAATAGAGTGGAAAGACGCTGTCTTTCCACCTTAGAGCTTTACTTGGGGCCGTCGATGTTGTGGTCGATCCTTCGTCTTGGGGCATTTACGGGATACTAGAGTTGTGGTCTTCGAGTGACGCCTTGTTGCGATTACCTTCCTATGGTGATTTCCTAAAGAAGCCGTAAAGGTTAACTCGGGGTAGATTGCGGTTAGCGACACTTCTTATTGGTCCTTCGTCGGGGTGGGGGCATGTTAGCTTCAGAGTGGTGGTCGTAACTCGAGCTCTTTGTGTTTCTTTGAGTGATGACGGAGTATCCTCGTCGTCTTTGGCATCCTTATCTTCCATTTTCTTGGGGTGCTTGTGTGATGGAGAGATATCCTTGTTGCTTCGGCAAGGGGTTTAAATCGGGTCGTTGTTCCTTTGGGGCAATTGGAGATATGGCACGACCAGGGTTGTTAGGAATTTATTTATATGGCCATCCTACTAAGGAGAGGTTCCAGCTATGGGGTTGCGAGGGTTAGCATCGAGATACGCCAACAAGGTGTTCATACAATAGGGTCGAGTGATCTGAGGCAGACAAGCAACACATTCCAAGCATCATATCCGCACATGACAAGCAAACAAGTCACACTATCGGTACTAAGGGGTGACTACATGCCATAAGGGGGACTCCTATTTTAGGGATGCTAATCCTAAGTACGGACATTACGGGGGTCTTATCTTCTCTCCTGACATTTGTTGTTGTCGGTGTCGTACTTGATCAATTTGGGGGCGATGAAGGACTCCGTTGGTAGGGCGATCTTGCAGTGTCTTCATCATTGGTAGCTCCTTTGTTTTGCTTGTCTTGGGGTCTCTTCATTTCGGGATCTCCGTCTTCATAGTCTCCACATCGGACTTTGTTTTTGAAAACGGGACATTTGAAGTAGAAGAGAGATAGAGTAATCTATTTTCAAATAGTTTAAGTCAGAGAAGGTGAGATAAGAAACCTTTTGAAAAGCTTTTGGGAAATAGTTTTCAAAAGACGGTGTTTTCAGAAATAAGGGTTATCCTCTCTAATGTCCATGCTAACTAAGGTCTCCTATAGTCAGGCTGGCTCTGATACCATGTCTGTGGCACCCTGGATTTACGGTCCGAGAATACCCGTTATGCATACAATTCATGTTCCCATGATCAGTGAGTTGTGAGCATAACCGACTAGTATCATTACAACATCCATATGGTAACGACTACAAAACTTACAAAGTGGCCATTCTGGCGAATACAACACAAATAGCGGAAGTGTTCAGCGTAGAGTCTGTGCCTTAACCTACAGGCAACTGACTAGGAAGACGGCCTACCTCGCATAGACGTCAGCACCTTCGTTTGTTCTTAACATCTGCAATCTGGCCAAGTAGATAGCCAGGGACAATGCTGGTGAGTACTTTGAATGTACTCGCAAACCACCTTAAGGTAACAAATATAACGGATATGCAATATGGCCGTGGTAGGAGGGCTCCAAGAGAGGTTCTTTTATAAACTAGTTTCTATTGTAGATATAACATGTCTCTATATCTTTGTTGAAAACTTTTGTAAAACATTTTGGAAACCTTTTTGAAGAGTTTAAGAAAAACACTAGGATCGGGTCACCCATTTGTCTCTCCTTCCGGGCATCTCATGACCAAACTCCTTCCTCCATTTTCCCGACCATCCCATGGTCAAAACATTTTTGAGCCATTGATTTTCCAAAGTCCTTTCTGAAAACAAAACCATCACCACTATACAGCCGCCAGCACAACCGTCCTTGACCGAGGACTGGGCTATTCGAATAGATTTACACTCTGCAGAGGTTGTACACTGTACCCACACCATCCGATTACCCATCCCTGATCTACACTGACCGTGGGTCAAATAACCGGTCAAGACCCTCTGAATGCCCTCTCCGATACAAGTTCCTACCCTATGAGGTTAATCCTCTCAAAACCGGGACGCCCTATATAGTCAGAAGCCAACTGAAGTGCGTTTTGCACCCCGTAGGGTGTGTGCTTTCAATGAGGGGCTCATAGTATCGTCTGGCCGCCATTTAGACAGTATTTACCAACCCAGACCGATGTTTCACATGGGCCTTTACAGGGGAAATCCCAGCCTCCGAGAATTTATTCTTCCCCGTAGTAGTTTGAGACACCTATACCGGATTAGACAAACTTCCAGCCTAGCCCCGTCCCATTCCAGAGTAATGTGGTTGCACGAGTTAATTGGCTAGCTTCAAAACTGGCCAGCCCGGCTGTTTTCGTAAACATTTTTCCTTCATCATTATGTAAAACAAAACCCTTCTCATTTTCCAAACCACTTGATAGGCCAAGCCTCACCAAGTTTCTCATAAAACATTTTTGTAAGTCTTTTCTTGGGGTCTTCCCATCCTACGCTTTTGCTTAGGCTAAAACGGGGTCTCCAAGGGGTTATGGTGTTAAACACCATCTATCATAATAGGGGCAGGTAGGTATCATAAGAGTGGGTGGTACCTAATGGTACTAAGGGGTAAACATTTTGGAGGAGCCAAACATTCCCCATATAAAACATAGTATAGTAAAGGAATGCAATTTGCATAAAAGAATAGATAAAACATGCATAGAGAAAATAATAGGACAAGGCATATGAGCAAGAAGGTGGATTGCCTGTGACCAGCGAGATGTCCCGTGTCCTCTTTAGAATGCCAGAAAACCAATACGATCATAATAAGAATATCCTGAGGCTTCATTCTTCTCGATGTCACATAATCGGAACTATCGCCGTTATCGAGCATACATGCACACAAACAATCACCACATCAATACATTGCATACCAACACCAATTCATTCATCAGGCAAATGAAAAAACAAGTTGATAGATCAGTAAGGATTTGAGGACATGGTTGGGGATACAAAGGAAATTCTTTGGTTGCATTAGTGGATTTTCTATTTAATATTTATTGTCCAAAGCTACCTGGATAGAGGGGCTTTTGAACACGGCCAAGTTCTGTATGAGATCAATGTGAGACATGATACCCTCAGATAGGTATTGATAAAATGAAGCCAACAAAATTGGTTTCACTATTTTATCAATTACCAAGGATTTTATAGTGATTTTTATAGTAAATAAAACTCTAGTTTTAGGAAATAATTCACCAGAACTGTTCTGTAGTTCCAAAAATTATTTACTTGGGTGATTGGATAGTATTTGATGGACTGATTCAAGAGGAGTTGGAATCACGTCCAAACAATTACCAGAATTCCCTTGGGAAATTCCCAAAGACAGTACTGGATGAGATTTGTCTTTTTCATCAGATTAAACCTACAGAAGTTTTTGGTGTGATTCCAAGGGTACTGGTTAGGTAATGATAATACCTTTAATAATAAATTGGAATCACCCTTTTTGGAGTTACAGAACTATTTTCCTGATTTAAATAGTGAATAAACTATTTACATAATTGTTTTGTTCACCATAATTTAATAAAGGCTCAATAAATCTTGGGCTTCTGGTTTTTGGTACCTATTGGTATGGAGGTTTAGTGGGAGTTGTAATTTGGTCAAAACCATTTTTGGTTTTGCCTAGAAAATTTATCCAAGGCTGAAATGGCCTTAATTTGTTATTTTTGCTACTGGTAAACCATAGTCCACCTTCGCATGGGACAAGGTCCAGAGGTTTTGTAGTTTCAATACTATCTAGAAGAAATTGGTTTCACCCTATTTGGGTTAACCAAATTATATGAAAGGTTTTATGAACTCAAGGGATACCCTGTGGTAAATTAATTAATGGAAAAAATCCAGAAATAATCTAGCAAAAATTGAGGCACTGCATGTTTAAGAACACAAATGGGTACTTGGCAAAATTCAGATCTGATTATATTAAGATATTTTCCATTTTTGTTTCGAATTAAATCTAACAGGTATTCTACAGATCCAAAATAAAAGGATAAAGAACAGAGAGGGAGATAGGTCGAACCTACGCGGTCTGGGCCGCGGGGAGCAAGGCCGGCCCAGCAAGGTGGCACCGCCTGCGCGGAAAAGGGAGGGGATCCGCGGGGGAAGGCGCACCGGCCCGAAGCCCGCCTCGCTGAAGGGGTACCGGGCAAAGCTGGCCGTTCGATCCAGAGGAGATCGACGGCTGCGCGCCGTCGCCTACCTCGCGACCTTGGCCGGTGGGCCAGAACCCTAGCAGGGAACGGAGAGGCTCGGCAGCGCCTTTGGAAGCCTCGTCGGTGACGGGGAAACGACGGAGTGGTCACAGCATGCGATGACGTGTCTGACGAGGGGCGGCAAGGGTGGATCTGGCGACAGGGGAGCCCGCGCTATCGCGACCGTGGGAGGCGCTCGGGAGGCTCGGTGGTGACGCTAGTTGGAGCGGTCCTGAGTCAAGCAAGTAGTAGGTTTAGATGTAGAGGAGAGAGGGGATCTTGACATGGTCACATGTAGAGAGGGAGGAGGGGAGAGGGAAGCTCAAGGCTCGTTTCTTGGTGGAGGCCGAGGTGCCTTCTCCTCCTCTTCCCGGGCATTACAGAGCAGGAGAGCGTGGGAGGGAGCTTTGGGGAGGATAGGTGGGAGTGTGGGGGAGAAATGAGGCCCGAGAGAGGAGCTGGAGTGGGTGGAGGCTTATAATCCGAGGTGGTATGGTCTATGGTAGACCATGCCCATGGGGCAAGAAAGGGAGGGGTGGTGGCCATCCATTGGGCAGTGGGGTGATGGAGAGAGGTCTCTGGTCGTGGTAGGGGACAGAGAGGTGAGAGGGGCTGCTGTAACGAGAGAAGAAAAGGTATGACATGACCTTGCCTTTGTCTCCCCCCTCAAACAACCATGTGGGACAAAGAGGTGGGGCATGCTACAGTGTTCTTCGACCAAAAGGGAGTGATGCTGCTTAGGGGACTTACTTGGCATGCTTTGATGAGGTTTGACTTTGATTTAACTCAAGCTTGGTGGTTTTGTAAAATGTTGATCAAATGGAGGCTTGTGGAGGAAGTTGAATAAATTTCATTGGCCAAAGTGTGCAAATGGTACTAGTGTGTGTAGAGTCATTGCATAACCCTAGGAATTATTTGGGATTTTTCCAAAGGTTATAAGTCCACGTAATCTCATTTATACAAATAGTGCAGAAATAGATTATGAAATCTAATGTAATATTTTTACATTAGACAAGGTTGGTTTTTGGTGTGAGATGGTGTTGAATACCATTTTACACCTTGGAGAATTTATTTGTAAATTATTGAGATTGAAAAGTGTTTTAATGAATTATTTGTTGTTTCTGCCAATTAAGAAAGAGGGCAAAAATAAATAATAAAGAATCTCAAAAATAAATATTTTTTAGTTGGAAAGATGGGATATGATATGTAGAATTCAACTATGCCTTGGGTTGGCTAAGTGATTTGGAGAAAATCAAACATGCCTTTATAGATAAGGATTTTGAGAATTCGGTAGATAAAGGAAATTAAATAGTTTAATAATCCAAATAATTTGGAGAATTATTTGGGGATGCTTATATCCAAGGTGGATGATGTAAACTTGATGTAGGCATCAAGATAAACCTTGGTTTTGGAGGAAAGTGGTGGGAAGGGTGGAAACTAGAGTTGGGGAGGATCTAGGGTTTTTTTTATGCTAAGGGCACAACAGGAGAGGCTCCTACTGCTTATATATTGATGGGCTGGGAATATACATCATATTTACAGCACGGTTACAGGGATCACCATGAAATCACCATGGTATCCCAACAAAACAGAAAGTCAGACTCTCAAACTAGCAACAAAGGAAGAGATCTTATTACTAAGATCAGTCTTAACCCTACAGCCAAGGAGATCACAATCAGTAGAGAATTTAGCTAGCCAGCCTCTTTTACTGGGAATAATACCATCGAAGAATTTTCTGTTTCTTTGCTTCATAATGTTCCATGCACCTATGATGGCATATTCCAGAAAAAGGGGGCTAGACCAAGAATCAGCAGCTGTTTTAATTCTATCCTTCAACGCAAGAGAAGTGTCCCAATGAATCCCAATGATGTTCTAGCACTCCATGCTATGAGGGCAATCAAAAAAGAGATGATCTCTGTTATTCTGATGCCACATAAACAGGGTTGGATTAGGGATCTCAGAGCTCACCTTGGTGCAATGGATATATGGATAAATAGACCATGTCTTATAGATGATCATGGAAGCAAGAGTTGGGCTTGGTTGGATTTGAGGTGATCACGATGAGATGGCAAACTTTGTTGAAAATAAGACTGCCATGCTAGGTACATCAGGTAGCCTTCTAAACCATGTGGGTTTAAGAAGCACAAGGTTCCAATGTGAACAAGGGGAGTGGGTGTTGATAGGTCATGATTAGTAGGTCACAATCATGCAAGGAGTTGTCAAGGGGAGGCAGCACATAGATGTGAGCTTCTGCTCAAATAGGTAAGAGGATAGGATTCGCAGGAAGGATTATTATCTTGGCTACAAAACCATCATGGATGAGTGGGAAATAGAAGGGCTTAGCCAGGGGAAACAGTGGGCCTTGGTTGTACTAAAGATGTACTACAAGATGGTTCAGGTACTTTCTCAAGAATGCACACAGATTGGAAAAGGTAGAGCTCCAAAGATTGAATCTAGATAAGAAATCCAGACTTAGCCATTTTGGCAGATTTAGGGTTTTAGACTAGAGTGCAAGGGTAGATGATTTCGAGAGGATGCTAAGTTCCAAACTTGTGATCAAGGAGATGATGTTGAAGTGTTAACTAAGTAGATAGTATCCATGCTTAGATTGGGTCTTCACTGAGTTAGAACTATTAGAAGGGATTATCCTTGGATTGATCTAAGCAGGAGAGGAGATAGTCACTCCAGACTTAGATGCTTGATATGAGATTGATGATCACAAGCATAGATTGGGTCCTAAGGGATGAGCTACTAGATTAGCTCACTCTAGTTCCTAAGCAAACAAGGCAAACAACAGAACAAGGAAATTCATTTCATCACTTATCTAGCTACTACTAGGGTTGGCATCAAGCCTAGCTTGGGGTAAGGAGGGGTGTTTTGAAGTGGTTATGTTTTGAAGTAAGATAAGTACCTCTTGGTATTTCTACCAAGATTAGAATGAAGAAGTTTGTAAATAGAGGTTTTGGAAAACCTAGGGGTAAGAGTAGTTAAGAGTTCTGTCTTGAGAACATAAGGAGATTCTATATAGGTCTCCATAGTTTTGTTAATAGAAACTTAGTAAAGTATTTTGTTTTATCAAAGTCATCTTGGCTCAGGTTTTGAAATGTCAGAACATTTGAGAATATGAAAGATGAGCCAAGACATCTCTTATATAAAATAGCTTTTGTCAACTAGGGTTGAGATAAGAGGTATAGCATTTAATACGCAATTAGTTGCAAGAGCACAAGCAAGCAAGTGAACAAGCATTGCACAGGTAACAAGAAAAAGTTTTTGTTCCCCCTGATTTTTGCCTTTTTGGACAACAACTCAGGGTGGCTAAAATTGGGATGTTACAGGTTTCAAGTTTGTTTGATAGATGGTCTTCATAAGGACTGCGACCATGGAACTTCAGAAGAGTTTAAGCTTCTGAAGAGGAGAGCTTACAATAGAAAGAACATAACCACAAACTTCGATAAAGAACCTCTACTAAATGACTTAAGTAGAGATTTCATGTTGTAGAGATATGGATCAACAAAACCAAGCTGTTGAACTACTTTTGAAACAGAAGGGTCACTCATTCATTCAACAGAAGGCCAAGACAGAAAGGTGTTTTGTAGCAAGGACTCATAAGAGTCACAAGGAACATGTAACAAGAGAAACTGTTGATTATCAAAATCATAGTCACTCTTAAAACATGACTAAGAAAACAAAGGAAACTCGTTGTTCATCCAGGTCTATCAAAATCTTTGCCAAATATCATGATATCACCTATACACCACTAGACGAATAGATAAGAAGATTCCTAATGACACGAGAAGAAAGAAACTTCATTCTCAGACTTCAATTACTTGGCACAACAAAGTGCTTTCCAACATAAATTGTCTAGAGGATCGACCAAGAGACATTTAGTAACACTACTTAAAATGTTCTCCTTGATGTTCGAGACACAAGACACCAAGTAAAAGGTCAGACTTCGGAGACAAAGGAAACCGTAAGCACAACTCCTATAATAATTCATAGTAGATGCCTCATGAGGAGTGGTTGATATTTCTGAATTAAGAGAATATGAAAAGAGGTCTGTCCGGCTAAGTGTGTCAACCATTACATTAATCTTGCCAGATTACAAAGAGACCTATGTCAAAAGCTTGAGGAACACCAACCATCATATCTCCTTGAGATTCAGATTTGGTTAGGAGAAATGATATTTCAGACTCAGCATGTCCGAATAGAAAGTTTGCAACAATTGCCATGAAGGTAAAGTCACTAGATTATCAAGATATGGACTACTGTGTAAAGCTCCAAAAGATGACCTAGATTGCTAGACCCATGTATTTAGCAACTTGTCAGAGGACAGCTGTGCACACATAAAGTACTGGCAATAAAACACACATGTGTTAGTAAGGAAAGAGAGATAAATCTTCTTGAATCCACGGCGACATCTTTCAACAATTGCATGTGAGTCAGGGAAGGTTACTTCTAACATCCAGAACTCATACTTCGAAATAACCCAATGACGATTCTCGAAATTGTCCAACATTAATGTCAATTGTTCCATATGAATCTTGTCTAGCATGGATATGATAAGGATTTCATCGATGGGCTCAACAACAAACTTACTGAGACATCCCAAGAAGATGGACTCATATGTTGCTTGAACGAGGCAACAGTATTTGGTTAGACCAAAGGACATGGAGATGTACCCAAGTGAAACTTCATAAGAATAATTATCATCAAGATAGTCCTTGGAACTGAGTTTGATTTGACGATAACCCAAATCAAATCAAAGGTGTGGAAAGATAACATATCCACAAAGGACATACTATATTACTTCAGCACGAACAAAACTAGACATCCCTTTAAGGAGGAACAGAGTTGAATAGAACTTCTGTCTTACAAGTCTCCAAGATGTTGTTTAAGCTCAACCAACTAGGTCAGGGGTATCCAGTATGGATCATTGGATAAAAGTGCAGTTCAGAGAACTTGCTTGCTTAAGAACTTGACATCATGGTCATGTGGCAACATGGGTATACTTCGAGAAACACACCTAGAATATCACGAACCACCGATATATCACTTAGTTCGAGAGGGAACTTGCTTTGTAAGGAAAGAAGACATAGTCTCAAAGATTCGGCACAGGCCTAACTCTTTGACCGAAGAGAGCGTACTAGAATAACGGACTTGTTAACACAATCATTCTTCGCTTAGTGATAGGGTTAACCAATCACGCTAAGAATGACACAAATGTCCTTAGAGTTCAAAACAATAATAATTGCTAAGAATCTCAGATAGACACATTATTACGCACACACATTACTCACGAGCGCGAAAGCTCGAGGAAGGGTTGGTAAAGATGTGTGGGAGTATCACTTCATTAAGGGGTCATGAAAATTAGCATGACCTCTTAGTATAAAAGAGTGTTATACTTTAAGGTAGAACATATGGAAGACAATCAATGCCTCTTAATCTGCGGATTGCAATACTTTGACTTGGTCCTAGATATGACGAGGTACTGGAGGTTGTTTCTCCTGACATCCCGAAATGGTTTGTCATGACAGACCACAACAGTATTTTGCATCAGAAGACACCAATGCACATTTACTACTTGGCTACCAACTGGTAGACAAAGGTCAGAAAGCAGCAAGGGGAAAAGAACATGCTCAGGATAGAATCCCGAGATGTAGATGCATAGATTATCAACCTTCTGAAAACCATTGCAGATAAGGGAAAAGTGTGGAAGAGTCATGAATATAGATGTGAGACTCTCAAGGAGTACTCTTGTTGTGATCTATTTGGTTCCATTAAAGAACATCTTCCATAGCTAGTGGTAGGGGAAGTCCTTGGTTGTCACAATTCAATCGCGACAAAGACTACAAGCTTGAAGGCTAGAATTACAGTACCAGCCATCCTGAGGTAATGTGTAAACATTAACAATAGGGGGTCAAAGAAATGGATCTTAGGTTAAAGATCAGCTTCATGTACAAGATTCAAAACACTAGAATCCAGCACAATCCGGGAACTTGGTTCAAGTCCAAGGGTTAAAACCCAAAGAAAATATTAACTACTACTTGAGTGACTTAGCGTACACTACAAGGTAATAATCACAAGGTAGCTTCCAAAATAAGAAACGACTTATGTAGTACCCAAACAAAAAGGACGCACACGAGGCGAAAGGAAACCTCGAAGCCTAGAATAGAATATTGTGGAACCATCAACATGATGTTGTGGCCCATAAGATAGAGAGATCATGATAGAAAGGAATATCTCAGATGAACAAGAGAAAAATGGGAACAAGGAATTCACAACACAACACAACTCTAGAGAACTCAACACTAGGTCAATTAGTTAAGAAACGACATGCCCAAAAGGCACCTAAGCTTTGAAAGACTAGAAGAGATATCAAAACTTTTCCAAAATCAACTGGATAAGCAATAAAATAAGCATACTACAATTTTCGCAAATACTTTTCATCTTTTAAATAGTTTTCACAAACACTAGACTCAACATCGACCAATAGTAAGGTTTTCCTATGGCCGATACTGCTCTGATACCAAAACCTATGACACCTCCAGATCAAGGCTAAACAAACTCTAGAGCTCTGTCTGACATAAGCTTAACCATGAGATCAAGGATATCCAGTGAAGAATTGATAACACAATAGTAACCCTACGACAGAAAAATTATTACAGCAAGCTCATAACTGAGTGAAGAACCAAAATATTAAAATCAGAGGTCACTGACCACAAGCATCAAACAGCAGAAGGTAAATTATGCTAGTAAGCATAAAAAACTTAACAAATGGCCTAAGAGGCATGAAGCATAATGATGACATCCCAGCCCATAGATTCTAGGCTGCCGGCCTGGAACCCCAAGCTACTCGTCGGTGCCGATGTAGTACCAAACTCGTCTACAGGTGAACACTTACTCTGTCAAAAGTATCAAAAAAGAAAGGGTGAGTACATGGTGTACTCTACAAGACTTATGGCTGGTGGAGTTGTTTGCATAAAGCCATATTTGTTTATAAAACAAGAGAGAGAGAAGCTCGTCTAATCAGAGTATTTTAAAAGGGAATCAGAGAGCAACATCTCCAAAGTATTGATCATCATATTTTGATATCCACCAAATCATCATCGTCGAACCCTAAATAGGATCACCCCCTCATACTCATTAGGAATCATCCTTAAACACACATTGATCTGCCAAGTTTTACGATTAGGTTATAGTTCTATATGATCTTAGAATTCAGTCACCAAGCATTCATAACCGTGAACATGGCTTTTCAAAAAACCTTGAAGGGGTGTACAACTTTACCCACACGTACCAACCGAGTCTTAATGCCAACGTGTTAGCCCTCTTCCTTGGAAGGACGACAGAGGGTGGTTGGCCACGACCTTTACCTTGCTTTCGCCGAGACCATGAGTCGCTCCCTAAGGATAGTTTTGCCGTAACGGGTCAAATCCCGAAGCCGGTCCCTAGAGGTGTGAGGCGAGGTTGGTTGTGACACCTCTGGGATTAGGGCTAGAGAAATCCAAGACCTCCGTCTGATATAAGCCTAACCTAAATCTCGAAAGCGTACAGAGGGAGAATTGATAACACAACAGTGACCCTACAACACAAAAATTATTACAACATGCTCATAACTGAGCGAAGAACCAAAATATTACAAGCAGAGGTCATTGACCACAAACATCAAACAACGGAAGGCAAATTATGCTATTAAGAATAGCAAACTTAAGAAATGTCCTAAGAGGCCTGAAGCATAACGATGACGTCCAATCTGTAGATCCCAGACTGCTGATTGGGAACCCCAAGCTACTCGTCAATGTCGATGCCGTAAAGAACTCATCTTCTATGGTAACATTACTATGCTCCAAAAGTATCAACGAAGCAAGGATGAGTACAGGGTGTACTCCGCAAGACTTATGGCTGGTGGAGTTATTTTGCATAAAGCCATCTTTGTTTTGTAAGACAAAAGGGAGAAGAATCTCGACTAATAAGAATATTTTAAAAGGGGACAAGAGAGCGGTATCACTAGATTTGATCATCTTTTGATATCCACCGAATCATCATCAGCTGAAACTACCTAGGATCACCCCCTCGTACCCATGAGGAAGCATCCTTAAGCACACATTGATCAACTTGCCAAGTTGTTAAAGTTCTCTATGATCTTAGAATCTGGTCTCCAAGTTCGTTCATAACCGTGGACATGGCTTTTCGAAAAGATTTAACCCTGCAGGGGTGTACAACTTTATCCACACGTACCAACCAATTCTTAATGCCAACGTTATTTGCCCTCTTCCTTGGAAGGCCGACAGAGAGTGGTTGACCACGACCTGTACCTTGCTTCGCCAAGACCATGAGTCACGGACTAGGGAGATGCCGTCGTAACAGGATGAGTCCCGAATTTGGTCCTAAATGATGTGAATAGGGTTTGAGATTACGGATGCCGAGCATCTCCCATTCCCTGCCACGCTTACCTACCTGTATGAATGCACCTCCTTCACCTCCTTCGAGAAGAACCAGAATGCGTATGTTGAATGGAATGCCCAAACTATGTGACTCATGGAATCTACTAGGCAAGTTAGTTGGTCGAGGGGGTTTCCAGGCTTCCGTGTGGCTGTACGCTCATCTTGGACCATAGGCAAGAACTCAGGTCCTAGTAGTGGCAAGTATGGGACTGCAAAAACCACAACCCACCGTGTCCTCCCATAGAAGCCTTAGCATGTTTAACTTTCATCTCTGATCATACCACGTCATCCTGTTAAACTAGGTTCATTCGCAGCTCTGATTCATCAACCGGATGGGCCAGTGGTAACAGCTAGGCATGGCTAAGCACAAAAGATGTAACAGCTCTAGCAACGCTTCACAAGCCAAACCCTAGTTATGCTAGGAGTAGAAGGGAGTATAAGCTACAAAGGAAACATGCATCAGATAGGATTACTCTATCTATCGATAAAAGATTTTGGAATCGTATGCACATGGCAAGAATGAAATACTTTGAAAGCATATGATTCATGTGTATGTGTGGGGCTTCGCTTGCCTTTTCCAGTTGATATCCAGAAGGTAGGGATTCGGACATCTGGTACTTGACTTGATTACAGCTGGTCAAGTATTGGTCTTCGAGATTTGACGGTGTTGATCTCGGTCTTCGATTTTGATCTTGATATCGTATTCTACCGAAGAATAACCAAACACTGGAAAGAAAGGGAAACAATCAACACATGGCATCGATGCAATGCTCAAGCAAGGATGATGATATGACAAGTTGAATTGTATCGAAATGTAAACCTAAAGCATGCTCGACCATTTTAAACAACGTCCAAGAGGTGCAAACCCTAAAATAGGGGGATCCGTGGAATCACCTATGGGGTTCATTTTGTTCTTCTAATTAAACTTGGAATGAAAGTTTCTTAACAATGCATGATTGTAGCTCTATTGTGTAGATCTCATTTTTCTAATCATTTTGATATATTATTTGTAGTTTTCTGAATTAAAATGAATTAGTTATGATTTTTCCCAATTTTAATCCATTTTAAATCATTTTAGGAAATTATAAAACATTTTTGGATTTTTTAAATTATTTTCTAGCTTGGGCCCACATGTCATAAGTTTAATAATTTCACCAAATTATTTTTCGAAAAGATTAAAAACCTGGCAGACTAAGCCCATAGAGTATTATTAATTTCCAGAAACAATTTACAAAAAGATTTAAACTAAACAAAAAGGATTAATGCATCACTGTGACGTCAATGTGACTTCACCAATGGTGGATCTTCTCAGATCGAACGCGGGGAAGGCGATAGGGGGCACGCGGGCGAGCGTGAGCGGGCGCGCTGGACGCGGACGAGCAAGGGGAGCCAGAAAGTGGCGGCGCAGCTTGCGTGTGGTCATCGGAGAGGCACCGGCGACGACGAACATCGACGAGGCTCGCAGGTGGCTGTGGTGGCGCTGATACAGAGAGGGAGAGATGAATCGAAAAGGTCTGTGAGGACCGCGAGCTCACCACGAATGCATTGGTGGTGACGGGGAGGCAATGCGAGGCCGAACAACGCCAGAATCGTCAATGAACACGGCGGCCAGAGTCGGGGAAGATGTGGACGACCTGCTCGATTGCGGGCTCCCGCGGACGATTCCTTCCAGGGGGTGGACGAGGGGAGCACAACGGTCCTCCAGGGCATCTCATCGGGGCTCGGGGAGGCTTCAAACTGCGTCAACGCGAAGCTCTGGCCCGGCTAGGGTTTCGGTCCAGAGTGGGGAGCGAGAGAGGGAGAAGAAGAGGAAGTGGGACACGGCTAGGGCTTCTCGGCGGCAAGGCGGGGTCCTTATAGGCGCTACGGGGGCGGCAGCGTGCATCACGACTGCGTGCGATGATCGACGGCGAAGCGGCGGACACCGAGCTGGTTGCCGTTGTTGTCGAAGACGTCGAAGGCGATGAGGCCAAAGCGGTATGGGGCCGCTTGGGCTATAGATGGGCCGGGGTGGGCCGGTGGCGGACGCGCGCGAGTGGCAGAGAAAGGAAGGAGAGGGGGAGAGGGCGAGCTGGGCTTGGCCTGATTGCGGCTGGCTTTGTTTTATTTTGTAAAAGTTTTTCTCTTTTTCTATTTTTGTTTTCTCCTTTGTAGATTCAAATTCAATCTGTTTTGTATAATTTCAAATTACCAGAACTTTTACAAATATTCAAAATATTTCAGAGACCCTTGTAATCAATTTGGGTTCCATAATTTTTGTAGTTTTAAAAATTCAAATCCATTTTTAATAGATGTTCAAATAGGGAGGGGAGATAGGGTTTAGGGTTTTTGCGATTATTTTATTTCATGCATTTGAAAATTATTCTCATGAATGCAAAATCAAATCCTAATTGCATTTATTCAAATTAGGGGTGTTACAATTCTATCCCCCTTAAAAGAATGTCGTCCCGAGATTCCTAGGTAGGAAGACAGAAGGAGCAGGGTTACACTAAAATTCAACGATATTCTTGAAGAGGTTGATCCATACCACCATGACGAGTGGACGAAGCGCTTCATAATCTTCGAGGTGGCTGCTCACGCTAAGGAATAGAAGGAATGACACAGAACCACGAACTGAGTATCTCATGGTCAACTCATGGATAGATGTTTCACAAACATCTCTAGATCCAACAAACATGAAACACGCCAAGGTAATAGGGGAAACAAAAAGAGATGGTTTCAAGTTCACAGATAATTGGTATTCATAAGGATTGAGACCATGGAGCTTGCAGAAGAGTTTTGATTTCTGAGGGAAGGAGACTTCCAACAGATGGAGAAAGTTACACAGACTTCGAGAGGTAAACCTCTACTAAACAGCTTAATAGAGCTTTAAAAGTGGAAGAGATAGATACCAATAAAACTAGTTGTTGAACTAGTTTTGACACAGAAGGGTCACTCTTTCATTCAACAGAAGGCCAAGAAAGAAAGGTGTTTTGGTGGAGAGGACTCGTAAGAGTCACAAAGAACATGTAATAAGATAAACTATTGATTACCAAAATCATGGTCGCTCTTCGAACATGTTTAAGAAATCGAGAAGAAAACTCTTTAATTCATCTAGGACTACCAAAGTCCTTGCCAAGATTATGATATTACTTTACACCAACATATGAATAAACAAGAAGATTCATGATGACATGAGAAGAAAGAAACTTCATTCTCAGACTCCAAGTACTTGGCATCTTGCCATCATAGGAGGGTCTGGAGGATCGACCGAGAGACATTTAGCAACTCTACTTTAATTGTTCTCCTTGATGTTTGAAACACCAATATCAAACTTTTAACAAGCCTTCAATCAGTCATCAAGTAAAGGTTGGACTTCGGAGGCAAAGGAAACCATAAGATCAACTCCTTATGATAAATCATAGAAGATTCCTCATGAAGAGTGGTTATTATTATTGATTCAAGAGAAGGTGACAATAGGTATTTCGGCTAATTGTGCCAACCATTACACCAATCTTTCCGAATATCCAGAAATACCTATGTCAAAACCTTGCGGAACACCAACCATCATTGCTGCTTGAGATTCAGCTTTGGTTAAGTGGAAAGATACTTCAGACTCAACATGTCCGAATAGAAAGGGTGCAACACTTACCACGAAGATAAAGTTACTAGAGTCTGAAGTCACGGACTACCATCTCAATCTCCAAAATATGAGCTAGATTGTGAAACAAATATATTAGCAAGTTGTAAAGGACAATTGCACCTACACGAGTTGTTTGCAATGAAACACAACTCAATCCTTGTTAGGAAGCATTTAGGAGGATATCGAAGTTTTGTTGGACTTCTTATCTTCCGTGAACGAATCAATTAGTGGATTGGTGTGCTTGGAGGATCTTCTCGAGATGTGAAGGTATCAACCTACCATATCAAGAATACCTCACACATGCTTAACTGACTTGGAATGATTCCCGAGGAAACAAAGATAACTCTACTCGAATCCACGGTGACATCTTTCGACAATTGCACGTGAACCAGAGTAGGTTACTTCTATCATCTATGTAAGATCCCTCCTTTGTAAAGGAAAGGATCCCTGTTATTGCAATGCTAGTCCCTAGATCAATGCTAGCATCTACAGTTTAAGATGAAGTACACAGAAACAAAGGTCATTATTACATATCATTCCAGAGACAAACATAGTCTTTTACAACTCCATGGCCACAGGTCTAATACAAGAGTTCAAATATATAATAAGATAAATAAGTCTTCATCTTCATGTGACACAGGCAAGCATGTTGAGTGTAGACTCATGACTCCTAATTATCATCAGAATATCCTGCAACATCACAAGTTACAGCCACAGTGGGTCAATACATTGGAATAGTATTGGCAAGTGATACCTTAGTAGAATATTGGTGGACTAAATACTATATGCATTTTGGCTAAGTCTAGATTAGGCTTGCTTTGCTCAAAATAGGTTTTTACCTATCAGTTGAAAACACTAAGTTTTTCTTTGTCAAAATCTTTCCCAAGGATCCACCAATAGACAATGGGGTCCTTCACCCTTGTTCAACCACAAGTTTTAACTTAGAAATTGGGATGAGGAGATTCTTGATAGCTTCCATGTCTTGATGCTCAAGTTGTCCAATACTAGGGACATGGCTAAGTACTTAGATTCTTCCATCTATAGAGGTTGTGCACTTTCCCAACAAGACTTGATTTTTACCAAGACAGGACCTTTCAGAAGCCTTCCCTTAGACCAAATGGACGTGTTCCAACTTATCATCCCACTACCACCAACTGTCCTAATGGCTATGTTATTGCAACCTATATGATCCAGGCAGAGCCCATATTGCCAAGTGGCTGCACTAGAAGCTTCTTAACATTTGGCCTCTCTCAAATCCCTTTGTTCGTGGGTGGCTTTCCACAAGTGAGATACACAAGGTAAACCATAGAAATGGGCCTTGTGTAACCACTCAACATAACCCATTCCTTCCATTCCACCCAGGTGTTTCATTCACTTAGTTGTTTTATTAAACCAAAAACATAGTCCAAAGACTTAGAAATATTTATTCATATCATGAATATATAACCACCCTTGGTTGCTAATAGCTAGGCTAAGCATGGCATTGTTAATACTTAGAAATATTTCTAGCAATTCTACAACTACTAGGATTTCCCAAGCAGAGCATATAGATCAAAAATATCCATGCAAGACTAGCAAAATATTTCTAATGCATATTTGAAAACATAGGAATAAAATCATGAAGCACCACTTGCCTTGGTAGTTTGGAGAGTAGCTACCATCCTCACAATCACAATCACTATTTACACCAAAATCTACACATAAAATGATAGCACCAAATCACATACAAAATAAATACAAGCAAAAATATATGGATGCATGCAATATGATATGTGATGATTTTCTATACTCAACAAGACAAGTGCACAGTGTTGATTCATAAAAAAGTTTAAAACTTGCCAAACAACCTTTATTTGAACATTAAAACATTTCTCAAACAATTAATATACACAAAATAGGACTACACATGTTTCTGTAAAAATAACCATTTTAACAGAAACAAAACACATTGCATATATGGAAAGGGCTTTCTCTCCTGATTCCATTGATATAAAATTTGTCAAATTTGGACATGGGAATCAAAAGTTATGAATTAAACAAGTTTAAACATCTAATAGATTTAAATTAGAATTTTAAAACGAAGAACATGCCACGCGGCGCTTTCTTACTAGCTGGTACCTCTTCGCGCTGGATCGCGTCTGCGAGCCATTGGATCTAACTAAAACGCGTGGCTCTGATTAAAACATACCGCTTCGCTTAAGATCTATCGTGTCCACTAGATCTAAATAGAACGGCCCTTAGCGAAAGACCAACAAGTGGCGGCGCTAGCGGCGGCGACAGGCGGCGGCGCGCTTAGTCAGTGGCGGAGCCGGTGAACTAGGTCGCCCGGGGAGGTGGGAGGATGCTCACCAGAATCGACGTGACGAGGAGAAGCTTGATGTATGCTCGGTTGGTGAAAGGGCGCTCTGAGTTGTCGCGGATTGCTCGTCGGAGTAGTCCCTGGCGACGGTGGCTTCTGTTCGTCGACGTTGGCGACGCTCTGGGCCACGCTAAGACGAGAGAAAGGTGCCGTTAGATGCGCAGGACACTGGGGATCTCACGCATATTAAACAAAGGGAGAGGGGAGGCTGAGACTTACGGGAAAAGGTCGCCGGAGTTCGAGGAGAGGGCGGCGGAGCTCAGTCGTTGACGTTGCCGAGGCTACAGACCAAGCGCGAGAAAACGGAAAGCATCAGTAGGTGCGCATGGAGATGTAGAACAAGCCAGCATGAACCATAGGAAGAGGGGGGTGCGGTGCTCACCGGAATTCGTCGGCTAACTCGTCGGAGCATCGAGGTTGCGGCGAGGAATTCTCGCAGCCTGGGGGCGCTCTGTGCTTGGGGTTTGGGGGAAAATGGAGAGGGGGCAGAGGGGGTTTAAGTAGAAAGGGCGCGTGCAAGATTTACTCAGGCATTGAACGGGAAATGGCGCCATGAATTTAAACAGGAAACGCCCGACGTAATTTGGGGATGAACTGGTCGCTGGGTGGAGACGATGACAGTTGTGTGGGTCGTGATTGTCAGCGAGAGTAAAGGAGTGGGGATGGGTCCAGGCGGTCAGAAACTCAGTGGGTGTGGGTGCGAGTAAAGAAAAACGATTCGCGGGAGAGGCTGCTGGGCTAGCTGGGTCGAGTTGGGCTGGGTTGGGCCAGATTGGCTTGCTGCTTATTTTTTTCCTCTTTATTCCTTTTCTTTTTCTGTTTGGTTTTCTAGAATTGGTTTTCAAACTCCATTTAAATTCAGTTTGAATTCAAACCTTCTGTAGCTTTTTGTACAGTGTACTTTGCACTCAAATATGTGTCAAACACTTCTGTTTACAAAAACATACTTGGGTCATTTGGAAAATAAAATAAAATCAAGCCTTTATGAGATATAATAATAGGCATAAACTTGGTTTTATTTCATACTTTGTTTCGAAACTTTGTTCAAGATTTTGAAATCACTTAAGTTTGAACTCAAAACATTACTGAATGAATATTAGTACCTTTCTCATTAGCAAGTAGCACAAAGGCTAGAGTATTCATACATAAAATAATGAGCAATGTATGCTCCTGTTTTCGAACTGATTTTGAGATGAAACCCTAAATGATCATGGATGCATGGATGATATGCATGAGTTTTGAAACATGATTTTAGGGATGTTATCCTTGGGAAAGATTTTGACAAAGAAAAACTTAGTTTTTTCAACTGATAGGTAAAAACCTATTTTGAGCAAAGCAAGCCTAAGCTACACTTAGCCAAAATGCATATAGTATTTAGTCCACCAATATTCTACTAAGGTATCACTTGCCAATACTATTCCAATGCATTGACCCACTGTGGCTGTAACTTGTGATGTTACAGGATATTCTGATGATGATTAGGACTCATGAGTCTACACTCAACATGCTTGCCTGTGGCACATGAAGATGAAGACTTATTTATCTTATTATATATTTGAACACTTGTATTAGGCCTGTGGCCATGGAGTTGTAAAAGACTATGTTTGTCTCTGGAATGATATGTAATAATGACCTTTGTTTCTGTGTACTTCATCTTAAACTGTGGATGCTAGCATTGATCCATGGACTAGCATTGCAATCACAGGGATCCTTTCCTTTACAAAGGAGGGATCTTACAGATGGTATCAGAGCACTGTGTTGCCTGTAGGATTATGACCCTAAGATTGGAAACCACTAAGGAAAAAAAATTTAACAACTTCCACACTTGTCTTTTCTTCTCGTAAACTTTTCTAATCTTATTTCTCATCTCTATTTGTAGATGAACTCCATCAACGAAGCCGTGAGGAAGGGACCACTCATGACTATGACTTTGGAGTGTGAGACAGAATTCCCCAAGGCTCTCAAGGACCTCATGGTTGCCATGGGAATACATGGTGCAGCTGTGTACAAAGGTTTTCCTGTGATGGATGAAGGAGTTGAGTATTGGTGGGTGCAACTTCACTTGTATAAAAACAAGGAATACAACCACAAGGACTCAGGATTCTGCATGGTCACCAACTCAGTGATGCACACCACATTCTTTGAATCAGCAAGGGCTGCAGCTTGGAAAGCCATCAAAGAACTTGGTGATAGAATCAAGTGCAGAATGCTTAATACCCAGAATGATCTTAGGGAAGAAAAGAAGCATACCCAAGAGTTAGAGGCTACCAACCAAAGCTTAAGGAAGGACATCATATACTTAGCAATGGAGTCTTGTGATCTAGACAAACAGATTGCCTCTAGGGATGCCCTGTTAGCCAACTTGGCAAGTGAGATGGGGTTGTAATGTACCACATTAGTTGGACCACCACATTTATCATTTTATTTTCCAAATGTTGTTTAAAATAAGTTGAACCTTGGTTGTTTGTAATGGATCCATGTATGCCATGACTTGTGTGTTTTGATTTCCAAAGTTATGCATGTGATGCCTTGTCTTGTGATTTGTCTTAAATTGTGTTGATTCTAACTTTTTCTATCTTATTAAATAGATGCCTAATGTTACTATCAGCACGACTGAAGAGTTCAGGGGAACTCGTTTTGGCCCTCGTATTATTGAGCTCACTAGATTGCTCAATCTCCCTCTTCCTACCATCATGGTGCTTCCCCTCACCAAGTTTGAGAGGAAAGACCTTTGGGGCTTCAAGGTTAATCAGCCCGGACGCCAGACTGAGCCTACCACGGAGGCAATCATCTTCAAGCTCATGCATGATGACAAGGAGAGAGGCCTAGAGGTAGTCATGCAGGACTTGATTGGACGTCTGTTAGGGAGACACTCTCGACAGGTTAGAGGTACTCACTTCCACACCTTTGGTAGACATGATGAGGATGGTGAGGCCATTGACTTCGAGGATACTTCAAGGGAGACAGCAGAGCCGATTCGTCTATACCTCCAGGACTTAGAGGTTCTTCTTAGGCACATAGACACTGATAGGACCAATGTCATGCTCAGCAATGACGAACTCCAGGTGCAGCTTCGTGAGAAGGACAAGCTCTTCGTGGAGCAAGATGAGATAGTCAAGGAGATGGAGGCCAAGTTTGAGAGTCAGGACAGAAAGTTCAAGAGTCAAGAGAAGCGAGTCCAAGATAGGAACAAGAGGATTCGAGACATGACTGCAGAACTGGAGGCCAAGGACTTCCAGCTCGAGCATCAGCAGACAGTGATTGAGAGGCTTCGTTCACAGAAGAGGGCTCTCAAAGCCAAAGTAGAGACCTTGACCACCAATGTCGAGGAATACAAGACCGCTATGGAGAATGCAGGTCTTACTTTTTTGAGGAGGAGGTTGATGCCGAGGAGTAGTGATGACTACTCATTTACTTTTATTTATCATGTCTTTGATTATTGAGTCACAATGACCATCCAACATGTGGATGGCTTGCTATTGGTGTGTTTACTTTGCAAACTTGTTGTCTATGTTGTTGAACTTTTATTATTATGATGCATGTTTGGTGATTGTTTATGTGATGTATTGTGCATGTTAGAATCTATGGATATCTCAGTCTTATCTCTATTGAACAAACCACAGATGCCTCCCCGACGTGCCAATCCCAACCCCAACAAGAACATCACTCCTGAGATGCAGCAAATGATGACAGCTAGACTCAGCTGATGCAAATGATGACTACATTCATCCAGAATCAGAACAACAACAACAACAACAACAACAATAACAACAACAACAACAATAACAACAATAACAACAACAACAATCAGAACAACCCACCGGGTTTTGACATGCTTACCAGGTTCTTGAGACTGAGGCCATCAAAGTTCTCAGGAACTACTGATCCTATGGTGGCCAATGATTGGCTACGCTCTATGAACAAGGACTTGGTAACTATTGGCTGTAATGATGAAGAAAAAGTCAGATTTGCAGCTCACTTGTTGGAAGGACCAGCAGCCACTTGGTGGGATAATTTCCAGATCACCACTCCCATTGCGGATGTGACATGGGCTATCTTCGAAGATGGTTTCCGTACTGCTCACATCTCATCCGGAGTGATGAGTTTGAAGAAGAAAGAGTTCCATAACTTGAAGCAGCGCCACCGCAGCGTGGCTGAATACATTGAGGAGTTCAACAATCTGGCACGATATGCACCGGATGAAGTTGACACTGATGCTAAGAGGAAGGAAAAGTTCCTTGAAGGGTTGAATGATGAACTGAACCTGCAGTTAGCTATGGCCTATGTTCCCACATACCAGTCTCTTTGTGACATGGCTGCTATTTTGGAGAACAAGATGAAGCAAGTTGAAAGTAGGAAGAGAAAGCACTCTGACAAGCACAGCTCGGGATCGTCTCACAAGCGTTCCCGTTATGATGATAGTGGGAGTTCAGGATCCCACGAGCATGGGAAATTCAACAAGCACCACAACCACAACCGTTATCATGACAACAAACACCACCGTAGTCATGACAACGACAAGTACAAGAATATCAAAGGTGGATATAAGAGCCACCACAGTGGAAGTGGAAGTGGCAGTGGAAGCTAGCCTGTCAAGAAAGATCTTAGTCAGGTTGAGTGTTTCAAGTGCAAGAAGATGGGGCATTATGCAAATGAATGCCCAGAAAAGAAAGTTGAAGGACCCAACAAGCCAACCCTTTTCAAAAGGGACAAGTGAACCACGTCAATGTGGAGGAAATTTATGAGGAACCTGATGCTGTTGCTGGTAAGTTCAAACTCAATTCTGTTCCAGCATTTGTTCTCTTTGATACTGGTGCATCTCATTCATTCATATCAAGATCATTTGTTGAAAGAAATGAACTACTGGTAGAAACTATTGGGCGTCCTATAAAAGTAAGTTCTCCTGGCGGAGAAATGATAGTGAATTCAGGATGTCATGATCTAGTCATAGAGTTTGGGAAGTATAAGTTTCCCGTTAACTTGATAATCCTAAACTCCCAAGGATTGGATGTTATTTTGGGAATGGACTGGATGACTAAGCACAAGGGAGTGATAGATTGTGCCAATCATACTGTCTCACTCACAACTCCAGAAAATAAGAGGATCAGATTCAAGACCAACTTTGAGGCAAAAAGGAGTAAGCTAAATTCTCTTAAGGGGGTTAGCATGGACAGTGTGCCCATTGTGAGTGAGTATCCGGATGTGTTTCTGGAAGAATTGTCGGGAATGCACCAGATAGAGATGTGGAATTTCTTATTGATTTGCTACCAGGATCTGGACCAATAGCAAAGAGACCGTACAAGATGTCAGTGGATGAGTTGAAAGAACTCAAGAAACAACTTGGAGAACAGTTGCAGAAAGGATTTATCCAACCAAGTTCTTCATCTTGGGGAGCACCAGTTTTGTTTGTGGAAAAGAAAGATAGAAGTCAAAGGTTATGCATAGATTACCGTTCACTCAATGAGGTGACTATCAAGAACAAATACCCTTCGCCTAGAATCAATGACTTGTTTGATTAGTTAGAAGGAGCTTGTGTGTTCTCAAAGATTGATCTCCAGTCAGGTTATTTCCAGATCAAGATAAGGGAACAAGACATATCTAAGACAACTTTTACCACAAGGTATGGATTGTATGAGTATACCGTGATGCCATTTGGTTTGATCAATGCACCAGCATACTTCATGAATATGATGAACAAGGTGTTCATGGAATTTCTGGATAAGTTTGTTGTTGTTTTCATTGATGACATTTTGATTTACTCCAAGATCAAAGAAGAGCATGAAGGACATTTACGTTTGATACTTGAGAAGCTTAGAGAGCATAAGCTGTATGCCAAATTCAGCAAGTGTGAATTTTGGTTAAATGAAGTTGGTTTTCTTGGACATGTTGTGTCAGGAGATGGTGTAGCAGTTGATCCTGCTAAAGTTTCATCTGTAACTGAATGGGAATCTCCTAAGTCAGTGAAAGAGGTTCGTAGTTTCCTTGGCTTGGCAGGATACTACAGAAGATTTATTGAGAATTTCTCCAAGGTAGCTAAACCTATGACAGAATTGCTAAAGGAAGACAAGAAGTTTGCTTGGTCTGAAGGTTGTGAACTCAGTTTCCAAGAATTGAAGAAGAGACTAGTGACAGCACCAGTACTATGTCTGCCAGATTTGGAGAAAGATTTCCAAGTGTATTGTGATGCATCTCATCATGGATTAGGTTGCAGTTCTAATGCAAGAATGGAAAGTTGTGGCTTATGCCTCGAGACAACTCAAAACTCATGAGGTAAACTATCCTACTCATGATTTGGATCTAGCCTCTGTTGTCCATGCACTCAAAACATGGAGACATTATCTTTTGGGAAAGCGATGTGAAGTGTTCACAGATCACAAGAGTTTGAAATATATCTTCACCCAGAAAGAAATTAACATGAGACAAAGAAGATGGCTAGAACTCATCAAGGACTATGACTTGAGTTTGCAATACCACCCCGGTAAAGAAAATGTTGTAGCAGATGCTCTAAGCTGTAAGGTTTTTGTGAATGGCCATACTAAGGGAGAATTGCCAGATGATCTGTGTGCCCAATTTAGAGATCTCAGATTGGAGATTGTGCCTGAGGGACATCTCATGTCTTTGGATGTTCAACCCACCTTGTTGGACAAGATCAAAGAAGCCCAAAAGGCATATAAGGAAATTGAAGAGATTAAGGAAAAGATTGGCAAGGGAAAAGCCAAAGGATTCCATGAAGACGAACAGGGTACTTTATGGCATGGAAAACATATCTGTGTTCCACAGGATCCGGAACTTCAGAAACTGATTTTACAAGAAGCACACAACTCACCATATTCCATTCATCCGGGTAACGCCAAAATGTACATGGATATGAAGGAAAGATTTTGGTGGAATAATCTCAAGAAGGATATCGCCGAACATATTGCTTTGTGTGATGTATGTAGTAGAGTGAAAGCGGAACACCAGAAACCAGCAGGATTGCTTCAACCACTACCTATTCCTGATTCGAAGTGGGACAAGGTTGGTATGGATTTCATTACCGGATTGCCAAGGATCCGGTCAGGATAAGATTCTATTTGGGTAGTAGTGGATCGCCTAACTAAACTGCCTCATTTCATACCCGTGAAGACATCCTATACAAGTGCTAAGTTAGCCAAGATATATATGAGTAGAATTGTATGTCTACATGGAGTACCCAAGAGTATTGTGTCTGATAGGGGAACACAATTCACTTCTCATTTTTTGAGGCAACTACATGAGTCCTTGGGAACGAGGTTGGAATTCAGCACTGCTTTTCATCCTCAGACTGATGGATAGACATAAAGGACTAATCAGATTCTTGAAGATATGTTGAAGGCATGTGCCCTAGACTATGGAGCCAGTTGGGATGAAAGTCTGCCTTACGCAGAATTCTCTTATAATAACAGCTATCAAGCCAGTATTGAGATGGCACCATTTGAGTTTCTCTATGGGAGAAAGTGTACCACCCCATTACTATGGAATGGTGTGGGAGAAAGAAGTTTGTTCGGACCAGAACTAATCAAAGAGGCTGAAGAGAAAGTCAAGCTGGTTAAGGACAAATTGAAGATAGCACAATCCCGACAGAAGAGCTACGTAGATCCTAAACGTAGAGAAGTCACCTATGAAGTGGGTGATAGAGCTTATCTTAGAGTGTCACTACTTCGTGGAGTGAAGAGGTTTGGTGTCAAAGGTAAATTGGCCCCAAGATATGCTGGACCATTCAAAATTCTAAGTCGTAAAGGAGAAGTAGCTTATGAGATTGAATTGCCAGAGTCACTGTCTGTTGTTCATAATGTGTTTCATGTGAGTCAGCTTAAGAAATGCCATCCAGAAATGGAAGGGACTTGTTTGAAAGATACTATACCTTTGGAAGAGGTCCAATTGGAAAGTGATCTCACTTATGAAGAGAAACCTATCAATATTCTTGAGACTGCAGAAAGAGTTACTCGTACTAAGACTATCAAATTCTGCAAAGTTCAGTGGAACCATCATTCCGAAGAAGAAGCAACATGGGAAAGAGAAGATGATCTTCGGAAAGACCACCCTCACCTATTTGCTAGCCAACCCGAATCTCGAGGGCGAGATTCACCTTAAGGGGGTTAGATTTGTAACATCCCTAAAATCATGTTTCAAAACTCATGCATATCATCCATGCATCCATGATCATTTAGGGTTTCATCTCAAAATCATTTCAAAAACAGGAGCATATATTGCTCATTATTTTATGTATGAATACTCTAGCCTTTGTGCTACTTGCTAATGAGAAAGGTACTAATATTCATTCAGTAATGTTTTGAGTTCAAACTTAAGTGATTTCAAAAGCTTGAACAAAGTTTCAAAACAAAGTATGAAATAAAACCAAGTTTATGCCTATTATTATATCTCATAAAGGCTTTATTTTATTTTATTTTCCAAATGACCCAAGTATGTTTTTGTAAACAGAAGTGTTTGACACATATTTGAGTGCAAAGTACACTGTACAAAAAGCTAGAGAAGGTTTGAATTCAAACTGAATTGAAATGGAGTTTGAAAACCAATTCTAGAAAACCAAAGAGAAAAAGAAAAGGAATAAAGAGGAAAAAATAAGCAGCAAGCCAATCTTGCCCAACCCAGCCCAACTTGACCCAGCTAGCCCAGCAGCATCTCCCGCGAATCGTTTTTCTTTACTCGCACCCTCACCCACTGAGTCGCTGACCGCCTGGACCCATCCCCACTCCTTTACTCTCGCTGACAACCACGGCCCACACAACTGTCATCGTCTCCACCCAGCGACCAGTTCATCCCCAAATTACGCCAGGCGTTTCCTGTTTAAATTCGCGGCGTCAATTCCTGTTCAATGCCTGAGTAAATCTCGCACGAGCCCTTGCTACTTAAACCCCCTCTGCCCCCTCTCCATTTTCCCCCAAACCCCAAGCACAGAGCGCCACCAGGCTGCGAGAATTCCTCGCCGCAACCTCGCTGCTCCGACGAGTTCGCCAACGAATTCCGGTGAGCACCGCACTCCCCTCTGCCTATGGTTCATGCTGGCTTGTTCTACATCTCCGTGCGCACCTACTGATGCTTTCCGTTTGCTCGCGCATGTTCTGTAGCCTCGGCAACGTCAATGACTGAGCTCCGTCGCCCTCTGCTCGAACTTCGGCGACCTTTTCCCGTAAGTCCCAGCCTCCCCTCTCCCTTTGTTTGATACGCGTGAGATCCCCAGTGTCCTGCGCATCTAACGGCACCTTTCTCTCGCCTTAGCACGGCCCAGAGCGTCGCCAACGTCGACGAACAGAAGCCACCGTCGCCAGGGACTACTCCGACGAGCAATCCGCGACAACTCCGAGCGCCCCTTCACCAACCGAGCATACGTCGAGCTTCTCCTTGTCACGACGATTCTGGTGAGCATCCTCCCACCTCCCCGGGCGACCTAGTTCGCCATCTCCGCCACTGACTAAGCGTGCCACCGCCTGTCGCCACCGCTAGCGCCGCCACTTGTTGGTCTTTTGCTAAGGGCCGTTCGATTTAGATCTAGTGGACACGATAGATCTTAAGTGAAGCGGTATGTTTTAATCAGAGCCGCGTGTTTTAGTTAGATCCAACGGCTCGCAGACGCGATCCAGCGCGAAGCGGTACCAGCCAGTAAGAAAGCGCCGCGTGGCATGTTCTTCGTTTTAAAATTCTGATTTAAATCTATTAGATGTTTAAACTTGTTTAATTCATAACTTTTGATTCCCACGTCCAAATTTGACAGATTTTATATCAATGGAATCAGGAGAGAAATACCTTTCCATATATGCGATGTGTTTAAAGTTTTGTTTCTGTTAAAATGGTTATTTTTACAGAAACATGTGTAGTCCTATTTTGTGTATATTAATTGTTTGAGAAATGTTTTAATGTTCAAATAAAGGTTGTTTGGCAAGTTTTGAACTTGTTTATGAATCAGTACTGTGCACTTGTCTTGTTGAGTATAGAAAATCATCACATATCATATTGCATGCATCCATATATTTCTGCTTGTATTTATTTTGTATGTGATTTGGTGCTATCATTTTATGTGTATATTTTGGTTTAAATAGTGATTGTGATTGTGAGGATTGTAGCTACTCTCCAAACTACCAAGGAAAGTGGTGCTTCATGATTTTATTCCTATGTTTTCAAATATGCATTAGAAATATTTTGCTAGTCTTGCATGGATATTTTTGATCTATATGCTATGCTTGGGAAATCCTAGTAGTTGTAGAATTGCTAGAAATATTTCTAAGTCTTAACAATGCCATGCTTAGCCTAGCTAGTAGCAACCAAGGGTGGTTATATATTCATGCTATGAATAAATATTTCTAAGTCTTTGGACTATGTTTTTGGTTTAATAAAACAACTAAGTGAATGAAACACCTAGGTGGAATGGAAGGAATGGGTTATGTTTAGTGGTTACACAAGGCCCATTTCTATGGTTTACCTTGTGTATCTCACTTGTGGAAAGCCACCCAGGAACAAAGGGATTTGAGAGGCCAAATGTTAAGAAGCTTCTAGTGCAGCCACTTGGCAATATGGGCTTTGCCTGGATCATATAGGTTGCAATAACTTAGCCATTTGGATAGTTGGTGGTAGTGGGATGATAGGTTGGAACGCGTCCATTTGGTCTAAGGGAAGGCTTCTGAAAGGTCATGTCTTGGTGAAAATCAAGTCTTGTGGGGAAAGTGCACAACCTCTGCAGATGGAAGAATCTAAGTACTTAGCCATGTCCCTGGTATTGGACAACTTGAGCATCAAGACATGGAAGCTATAAAGAATCTCCTCATCCCAATTTCTAAGTTAAAACTTGTGGTTGAACAAGGGTGAAGGACCCCAATGTCTATTGGTGGATCCTTGGGAAAGATTTTGACAAAGAAAAACTTAGTGTTTTCAACTAATAGATAAAAACCTATTTTGAGCAATGCAAGCCTAAGCTACACTTAGCCAAAATGCATATAGTATTTAGTCCACCAATATTCTACTAAGGTATCACTTGCCAATACTATTCCAATGTATTGACCCACTGTGGTTGTAACTTGTGATGTTGCAGGATATTCTGATGATGATTAGGAGTCATGAGTCTACACTCAACATGCTTGCCTGTGGCACATGAAGACAAAGACTTATTTATCTTATTATATATTTGAACTCTTGTATTAGGCCTGTGGCCATGGAGTTGTAAAAGACTACGTTTGTCTCTGGAACGATATGTAATAATGACCTTTGTTTCTGTGTACTTCATCTTAAACTGTGGATGCTAGCATTGATCCAGGGACTAGCATTGCAATCACAGGGATCCTTTCCTTTACAAAGGAGGGATCTTACAATCTAGAACAGATACCTCGAGATAACATGAAGATGGTTCTCAAAATTTTCCAACATTAATGCCAACTGTTCCACATGAATCTTTTCTAACCTGGATAAGGTAAGGATATCATTGATGGGCTCAATAACAAACTTATCTATACACTCCAAGAAGACGGACTCACGTGTTGTATGAACAAGGCATAGACATTGGTCAGACCAGAGGACATGAAGATGTACTTAAGTGAGACATCATGAGTAGATACACTGGCATTTTAGTCCTTGGAACTGAGTTTGACTTGACGATTGCCCAAATCAAATCAAAGGCATGGAAAGATAACGTGTCCACAAAGGAGATACTATCTTTCTTCGACACGAACAAAACTAGACATCCCTTTAAAGAGGAACAGAGTTGGATAGAACTTCCGTCTTACAACTCTCCAAGTTGTTGCTTAAGCTCAACCAAGTAGTTAAGGGGTATCCAGTACGGATTCCTAGA
The DNA here is from genome assembly GCA_916181665.1 of Avena sativa. Classification (NCBI taxonomy): domain Eukaryota; kingdom Viridiplantae; phylum Streptophyta; class Magnoliopsida; order Poales; family Poaceae; genus Avena; species Avena sativa. The sequence continues at coordinate 309,400,657 of OV702295.1, read as the reverse complement.
GAAAGGAGCAGTTTAGAGAACTTGCTTGCTCCAGAACTTCACAACACGGTCATGTTGCAACATGGCGATACTTCTAGTAGACATACAGAATATCACGAACCACCGATATGTCACTTAGTTCGAGAGGAAACTTTCTTGGTAAGGCAAGAAGGCATAGTCTCAGAGTTTTGGTATGAACCTAACTCTTTGACCGAAGAGAGCGCATTAGAATGACAAACTTGGTATCACAATCATCCTTTGCTTAGTGATAGGGTTAACCAATCAAGCTAAGAATGATACAAATGTTCTTTGAGTTCAAAGCAATAATAATTGCTAAGAATCTCGAATGGCCACATCATTACACACACGCAACATTCGTGAGCGCGAATAGCTCAGAGGAAGGGTGGGTAAGAATGTGTAAAAGCATCACTTCATTAAGGGGTCATGAAACACATCACGACCTCTTAGTATAAAAAGGGTGTGATACTTTGAGGTAGAACATATCAGAAGCTAGTCAACGCCTCTTGATCTGCAGATTACAACACTTTGACCTAGTTCTAGAAACGACGAGGTACTGGAATTTGTTTCTTGTGACATCGCGAAATGGTTTGTCATGATGGACCACAAGAGTAGCTTGCATCAGAAGACACCAATGCACATCTACTACTTGGCTACCAATTGGTAGACAAAGGTCGGAGAACAACAAGAAAGAAGAAGAACATGCTCAGAATGGAATCCCGAGATGTGGATGCATAAGTCAACAATCTTCCGAAGACCAATGCATGAAGGGTTAAGGTGTGGCAGAGTCACGAGAATACATGCGAATCACTAGGAGAACTCTTGTCGTGATCTATTTGGTTCCATTAAAGAACATCTGCCATAGCATGTGGTAGGGGAAGTCCTTTATCGTCATTGTTCAATAGAGACAATATCCACAAGCTTGAAGGCTATACTAGAAGGTAATAGCCATCTTGAGGTAATGTGTAAACATAAACCACAGGGGTCAACAAAATGGATCTTGGGTTAAAGGTCAACTTCATGTAGAAGATTCACAACACTAGAATCCAGCACAATCAGGGATCTTAGGTTCAAGTCCGAGGGTTAAAACACAAAGAAAGGAGTAACTACTACTTGAGTAACAAAGCATACACTACAAGATAGTGATCACGAGGTAGATTTCAAGAGAATATACAACTTTAGAAGTACACAAACAAATGAAAAGTAGGCACACGAGGAGAAAGGAAACCTCGAGACCTTGGACAGATCACTGTGGAACCATCAACATGATGTTGTGGACCCTTAAGGTACAGAGATCATGATAGGAAGAAATCTATCAAACGAACAAGATTAAAGGGAACAAGGAGCACACACACACCAGACTCTAGAAAACTTAACACTAGGTCAACTGGTTGAGAAACGACATGCCTGAAGAGGCACCTAAGTTTTGAAAGACGAGACGAGATAGCAAAACTTTTCCAAATCAATGCAAGATACGATGACCCAGAGTTGGAGCGAAACTGGATAAGGAGAAAAAGAAGCATACCAGAGTTTTCGCAAATAATTTTCATCTTTGAAAATAGTTTTCACAAGCACTAGACTCAACATCGACCAATAGAAAGGGTTTCCTACAGTCAGTACTGCTCTGATACAAAAACCTGTGACACCCCCGGGATTAGGGCTAGACAAATCCCAGACCTCCGTCTGATATAAGCCTAACCTACATCTCGAAAGCATACAGAGGGAGAATTGATACACAACAGTGACCCTACGACACAAAAATTGTTACAGCAAGCTCATAACTGAGCGATGAACCAAAATATTACAAGCAGAGGTCACTGACCACAAACATCAAACAACGGAAGGCAAATTATGCTATTAAGAATAGCAAACTTAACAAATGGCCTAAGAGGCCTGAAGCATAACAATGACGTCCAATCCATAGATCCCAGACTACCAATTGGGAACCCCAAGCTACTAGTCGATGTCTATGCCGTAAAGAACTCATCTTCTATGGTAACATTACTCTGCTGCAAAAGAATCAACGAAGAAAGGGTGAGTACAGGGTGTACTCCGCAAGACTTATGGCTGGGGGAGTTATTTTGCATAAAGCCATCTATGTTTTGCAAGAGAAAAGGGAGAATAATCTCGACTAATAAGAATATTTTAAAAGGGGATAAGAGAGTGGTATCACTAGCTTTGATCATCTTTTGATATCCACTGAATCATCATCAGCTAAACCTACCTAGGATCACCCCCTCGTACCCATGAGGAAGCATCCTTAAGCACACGTTGATCAACTTGCCAAGTTTTACGATTAGGTTAAAGTTCTCTATGATCTTAGAATCTGGTCTCCAAGTTCGTCCATAACCGTGGACACGGCTTTTCGAAAATATTTAACCCTGCAGGGGTGTACAACTTTACCCACACGTACCAAGCGATTCTTAATGCCAGTGTTATTAGCCCTCTTCCTTGGAAGGCCGACAGAGAGTGGTTGACCACGACCTTTACCTTGCTTCGCCGAGACCATGAGTCACGCACTAGGGAGATGCCGCCGTAACGGGTCGAGTCCCGAAGTCGGCCCCTAATGATGTGAAGAGGGTTTGAGATTACGGATGACGGGAATGTCCCATTCCCTGCCACACTTACCTACGTGTATGAATGCACCTGCTTCACCTCTTTCGAGAAAAACCAGAATGTGTATGTTGAATGGAACGCTTGAACTATGTGACTCATGGAATCTACTAGGCAAGTTAGTTGGTCGAGGGGGTTTCCAGGGCCCCGTGTGGCTGTACGCTCATCTTGGACCATAGGCAAGAACTCAGGTCCTAGTAGTGTCAAGTATGGGACTGCAAAAACCACAACCCACCGTGGCCTTCCATACAAGCCTTAGCATGTTTAACTTTCATCTCTGATCATACCACGTCATCCTGTCAAACTATGTTCATCCACAACTCTGATTTGTTAGCTGGATGGACCAGTGGTAACAGCTAAGCATGGCTAAGCACAACAGATGTAACAGATCTAGCAACTCTTCACAAGCCAAACCTAATTATGCTAGGAGTAGTGGATCAGGGAGTATAAGCTTCAAAGGAAACATGCATCAGATAGGATTACTCTATCTGTCGATAAAAGACTTTGGAATCGTATGCGCATGGAAAGAATGAAATACTTTGAAAGCATAGGATTAATATGTATGTGTGGGGCTTCGCTTGCCTTTGCTAGTTGATATCCAGAAGGCAGGGCTTCGGACATCTGGTACTTGACTTGATTACAATTGGTCAAGTATTGGTCTTCAAGCTTTGACGGTGTTGATCTCGGTCTTCGATCTTGATCTTGATATCGTATTCTATCGGAGAAGAACCAAACACCGGAAAGAAAGGGAAACAATCAACACATGGCATCAATGCAATGCTCAAGCAAGGATGATGATATGACAAGTTGAATTGTATCGAAATGTAACCCTAAAGCATGCTCGACCATTTTAAACAGGGTCCAAGAGGTGAAAACCCTAAAATAGGAGGATCCTCGAAATCACCTATGGGGTTCATTTTGTTCTTCTAATTAAACTTGCAATGAAAGTTACTTAACAATGCATGATTATAGCTCTATTGTGTAGATCTCATTTTTCTGATCATTTTGATATATTATTTGTATTTTTCTGAATTAAAATGAATTAGTTATTATTTTTCCCAATTTTAATCCTTTTTAAATCATTCGCAACTCCTTCCCGGAACAGGGAGTAACAAGTTACAGTTCGTACACTCTGCAGAGGTGCATCAATTTACCCATGAGAGATCTTAGCTTTGTTGCACATCCGGGCCGCGAACTCGTTCATACTTCCTTGGTATGAGGCCCAGACTAAGATCCAAGCCAATCACTGCCCTTTATCTCGACCCCACATAGAACACGATCCTTCGGGGCTGGCCCACCTCCGTTAAGCCCCCTTTCGGGCAACCCTGAGGAGTTCCCGAAGACTCTATGAGCTGGTGATGCCCCTGGCAAGTATCTTGTAGGTCCGGAAAAACCGCCGGCAGCCACTCATAGATAATCTAGACACCAATATCGTGGGGAACTAAGGGGTCCCACCCATGCTGAGTCTCTCATTTACATCAGCGTCACGAGATGGACATCTTGTTCATGTGAAAGGAGGAACATCCAGCTGACTTCTTCGTCCCATTCCAAATCTTATGGTTAACGTGTTATATACGGCACAAGAATCACTGGCGACATTGGTTATTAAGTCCTATATAATATGTTCCTTTACCACCGGAACTTTCATATTAGGTTATTACCTCATGGTAAATAACCTATAATCATATTATTATGAAAATAGTGTTTTCTGACCTTTTTAAAATGCAGGTGATGACAGCATTGGATTTGCAAAATACTTTATAAAAAATAATCGAAGGACATGAGCAAGTGTGAACTTGCCTTTTGTGATTGCAAGATTATGCACTCACGGTCTTCAAGACAATATAAGATCCAATATCTGAAATCACCATCATTGGTCCGGTAAGGACTAATGTTTAAAGAAGCAAGATGCTATTATGCATAAGTAATGTAATGCAATTTGATAAAGTCGAATCTTAGGGATAACGTTGTTCTAGGGTTTGGATACTGGAAATGGTTTCTTTGGAATGCATTGCCCTTTTAGATTAAGTTTCACACTTGTGCTTCTTATTAAGGCTTGTGAGTGTGTGTGAAACAACATGTAATTATAAGATAATACACAATGAGATGCACAAATGTGGAATGCTACTCAAGATTGCTTATACAATAGTTGTTTATCTTCAAAATTTACTTTACAAGTAATGTCACTTATAAAGAACTTGAAGTGTTATCAATCCTAAGTATACTGGTAAAGTAGAAAGTAATGTGATTATGATAAATTGTCATATGTTAACTATGATGGAAGTCCTTGAGTTTAGTTGTTAAGAGTTGGGGATATTATCTTAAGATTTGTTGTTTGAAGTGGCAAAAATAATAACATTTGAAGAAAATATTTCCTTACAAAGGTTTAAACAATCTTTGTGGTTAATATAACGTAGTTGATGTTGTTTGAGCTTGCTTGAGTAGTTCGGATTTGAGATGCTTTAGGTCTTAGTTAAAATAGACCAAAGTTAACTATAAAACAGATAATAAAGTCTTTAGCATTATATTTAAAATCTTGTAGACTAAAGTTAAATTTAAAAACATAGATCAACTTAGGGTGTAATGCTTATGATATTTGTATATTGTTCACTTTATAAGGTTTCTTTAAAGCTAACTAGGAATGGTATTACTTTTATTTGAGTAGTGCTTTCTCAATATTAAAATGAAATAGAATCATTTATCTTTTTATAAATGAGTGATTATATTTTGTAAACAAGTAAATAATATTACTTAACTACTTATGGATTCACTATAGTGCTTTGATATGTTTATAAACTTGTGGTTGAATTAATGGAAAAGAATTTATTTAGTTGCAAGCTATTATTGAAGATCTGGTATTGGATAAGAATCTGCTTTAAAAGATATTCTATACTTATGGTGGAATTATAATTCATTAAGATTGTTTTTAAAATGTGTGGAACCATTTTTTTTCATATACTCAATATTTAAGATTTATACTATTTATTATACTCAAATGGCTAATTTTAGAAACATTAGCAAACTTTATTCACCCTTATATGAATTATCAATTATGGAAATTAGATTTAAATTCAATTTATTAGGGTATTGAGTTTTTATTTACTTCAAAGATGCAATGTTATATTTTTAACATGTAGATATTATTTTTATGATCATTCTGGTATATTATATGTATTTTTATGACTTTTAAATATTTTTATAAGGTGTATTACTTTATAAATACTTAATAATTAATAAATATTGAATTAAGTGAAATAATAATGCATGATTATAATTTTAAATTATAGTTCTTATTTTTCTAAAAAAATTGGTATTTTATTTATATTTTTAACATTTACCAATATTAAAATATGATTTTTTCAAAGTTTTATTACTCATAAAATCTTTATTGAATAATAGTTATTAAAATTGTTAAGATAATAATGTTTGATAATAGTTTAATGTTATAGATTTTATTTTTCTGAAAATTTTCATATATTACACATATTTTTCTGAATTATAAAACATAAGATATGGAATTTATAATGTTTAATCCTTTTCTAAAATTATTAAATATTTTTATTAGGTTAAAATGACATAATCAAACAAAAACCTAATTAATAAAACTTTTGCTACTAACCTAGTCCTACCCACGCAGAATTGGTGGGGTCTCCACCACGTCAGCACTCCACATCATCAACGCGGGACCCGGCAGAGTTTGACTAGGCTTGACCACATGCGGTGAAATCACCCTGGCGTCGCGATGACGTCACCCCGCTAGAGTTCATCCCCAATCGAGCACAGACGCAGCGTGATAGCGCGCGCGAGGCTTCCTAGCTAAGAACATAGGGTACAGGGACGCGCACTGAACAATAAAGGGGCGGGGGCGCTGGGTTTTGGTGACTAGCAGGTGGTGCACGACGACAACTGGCGGCTGTGCACGGTGACGCGCGGCGGTGGCTCGGTACCAGAAGAAAACAAATCAATGGAAAGCAGTAGCATGCTCAGTAGCTCACTAGGAAACTCGTGGATGGCTCGGTAAAGTATATCGTGGCTGAAATCGAGGTAGACGACGGCGACTAGACTTCGGGAAGGACATCTCGATTCTTGGTACAGGGACCATTTTAGGTTATGTGGTTTAGCAGGAAGGATCAGGGAGATGAGGTGGAGGCACGAGTGTGCTCGGTGGTGCCTGGGGTGATGCAGAACAACGTTGATTCATCGGACTCTAAAGCTAGGGTTCGGGACAGAGGGGAAACTCGGGAGTAAGAGGAAAGAAATGGAGATAAGGATGTGCGAGGCGGCATCGTGTCCTTGTTATCCCCTTCTGATGACGACAGTTTCGAAACAAATCGTGGCATCCACGGCGGATGGCGGAGCTCGAGCCAGGAAGCTGCTTCGCCGGCGAGTCCTTCTAGTGAGAGGAAGAAGAAAAGAATTGAATCGAAAGGGTACGCGGGCTGCTGTTGGGCCGTCGTGGGCTGCGGTTGGGCTGCTCGCGGGAGACGAGTTAGAGAGAGGAGAAACGGGCCATGGGCCACAAACCTCTCAGATCTGTTTCTTTTATTTTTTTCTACTTCAATCCTTTTTTCTTTTTGCTGTTTTCATTACAAATTTGTATTTTCACATTTAATTTGAATTTTTCCTATAGAAATTTCTCAGCTAGATAATTTCAGCAATACTAAAATGTACTTAGTATCATTTTGTGAAATTTTATTGTATTATTATTTTCTTTATATGTATACTCTTCCTTTTAATATTTCATGGGAACCTTTGTGATGAATTTTATTTACATAACATACTATAAATTTACTATAGGTTATACCCTTATTTATTCATGAAACTAAATTCTCATTATATAAATATATTCTAAGGAAAGTTTCTAATGGTGATCCTACATTACTACTTGATACATAATTTCCTATGAATTACTATGATTAACATTAATTGCATAATTCTAAGGAATAACAAGGTATATGTTTTGTTATAACTTACATAGAAGTTAGGTCTTAGGCTTTAGGAGATTTAATATACCTATATCCTTGGGATAGGCATGGATCAAGATTTTATGGTTAATACATATGGTTTTCATGCTTATGTTTATGAATCCTATCACCAACCAAGATAAAATAGTGGGGTTGTTTTCTAGGATGGCTTAGAGATGGAATTGAAAATTATAGTTTCTAAGCACATATGGTTTTAAAGTTTGGAAGTGACAAAGATATGCTTAAGTGATTTTCTATAGGAAAATATTCCTATAAACCATTGCGAAAATAAGATGATTAATCAAAAAGATGAGACGATATTAAGTTTGATTCTAGATTTAAGGTTAAATTTTTATCAAGAATTTCTATCTTCCATACTTCATAATCATGGACTTCTAATTAAGGAATTCCTTTCGTAGATATACTACTTCTTCCTATTCATCATTATGTGGTAACATGATGAGCTTTACTTCACAAGAATAATCTTATCCACTTTTTATTCTCCTACATCCATTTATAAATCCAATGAGCTTGACACTAAAGCTTTCATAATATTATCATATCTCCACTTGATTATATCCACTTCCCCACTAATGATAACCTCTAATCCATTAAATAATTACTTTTAACTCCAATAGATTTATATATCCAATTCTACTTTCCTCAACAGCTTGCTATCCTTCAAGAGAAATAATACTACTGCAATAACTCCATGCTACTCTAGCTTCAGCTTAATCATACTATCTTATCTCTACTTATCTCCAGTATCTTATATTCCAACTTCTCTTAATACCATTGTGACTTGTCTTGTCTAACCTAGGGTAACTTATCTATACTAGGGTTCAATAATGTTCTATCCACCAATGTCACTTATACATGATATAAGCATTCAATCTCGGTGACTAAAGCATGATCATTATAATCCTTTGATCCCTTATGGTTTAGATTTCCAATTGGCTAATCAAGGATTTTATCCATACAACATTACAATTGTATTATAATTATCTTCTGTTTTTCTCTATTAGACTAAGAGATATCATTTATTTACTATACCTACTTGATCCAATAGGATTACCGCTGGTAACTTTCTTTAGGATTCATCCATGTAATCTTCTTTACCACCATATAATTATATATTCCAAATAACTCTTCTATCCTTTCAGGAGTAAGTTAACTCCATCAATTATCACATTGATCTTATTCCCTTCCAACTCTCCCATTCTATAGATGGTATTTAAATCTAGCATTACTACTTACCTCTTCTTACTTCCTTCTATAAAGGATTTAAAGTGAATGTTATGATAAGAACATGAGTTGATAGATCAAGAATTAATAGGCTAAGAATTGGTGAATCAATAGTTGATTACTCAACATTGATGAACAACAGATATTAGAATAGAGTTCAATAGAGATGATAAGGATTAATAGGGAAAGAAAGATATGTGGTGAATGGTCTTGACTTGGTTTCCTTCCTACTCAATCTCACTAAAGAGTTAAGGTTAGGTATGACCATGATATTCCTGGTATAAGTAGATGAGATTAAGATAGATCAAGATTTAGTTGTTACATTCCTATTACTTAAGTTATATTTATAACTTGGTATTCATGAGTTGTGTAATGAATACTAGGATATGATGTCTTAAAGATCAAATATTATCATTAAGTAATATGTTGTGGTTTAGTTTTATTATATTTGATTACTGTTAGATCAAATCATGTTTACCCAAAATAGGGTTTTAGCAAAGGTCACATTGAAACTTATCGCAGTCAACTTGAGGATCTACTCCAATTCCATCAAGTTGAGAGAAGCTTCAATCACTTTGACAAGTTTTGTTCAAAGTCGTGAAAATTATTGGGATTTTCTATGCATGAATGCAATGCACACATCTGTGTTTAGCTTATTTCTAAGCTCTAATGCTGGGATGTTACAGACTCTCCCTCTTAAAATAAACTTTGTCCTCGAAGTTCGTACACTCTCACATTTCGGAATGAGGGATTGACTTGTGTTTGTTACGGCATTTCTCAACTCCATGTAACCTCAATGGAAATAATTGTAGTATTCCATATCCAGATCCTTTCCTTGAATTCACACCATACTTGGCAATCACCAACTTATGGTCTTAAATATTCCAAAGTTCCTTTTACATTCTTCCCTTAGGGATATGTCCTTATTAATAAATCCTTAAATTGGGGTCTCTTATTTCGTTACTTATCTTGATTAGGTATCCTAATCCAACTCCTTTTATTTAATCATTGAATTCCCTTATTATACTCTGTAAGGTCTAGGAAGTCTTACTAAATAGAGTTTTAAATTTCTATTAGACACTAGTTGTGGCCAAAAGACTAACTTTTGATTTTTTTATTGTATGTCCTATACTGGTAGTCCTTCTAAATATTGGATTTGAACACATTTAGTCCATACCTATTGGAATTTCTTATTTCTCTATACATGTCTAATTGGATGTGATTATTCACTCTTAAGGACCATTGCAGAGTTGTTTCTTTTATAATTATTCTATTAATATTAAGCTACTTTATCACCTTTAAGCTTTTACCTAACCAAGCCTTAGAAAATCTTTTATTATCACCTTACGTACTGCTTCAACTTCCATTTAATAATTGCCTTAAGGTTTGAGTACTACTAACTTGAAGTAAACTTCGATTTTTATCTAGACATACTTCCAAAAGTACTTTAATAATGATGACTTCTTTTAACTTTATGAAAATAAGTCTTAATACTATTATAGTTTAGTATTTCTTCTCCAACCTTTACTCTAGAATACATATAATAGTACTTCTGTTTACTGTTTACTCTCCCCCTTAGGGTTTACTAATGGTCTCTAAACTGCCTATATAGTAACCATTGGCTTTATAACTAGGATGTTGGTCTTTGCCTAGTTTACGCTTAAATTGTATAAGGTTTCATGAAAGAGCTTACGGTATACCCACACAATGGTGGATCTCCCGAAGTAGATCTTCCATCACTATTTGTCTTACATAATATGTGGAAATTTTCGCTTTGATAGGCCTGACTTCGTGAAGCGCCTCGAAAGACGGTCACTTTAGTTTGTATACTCCTTTATGTCTTACTTAGCTTAGGCCAAGTTTTATGCTCTTTATGGACACTTAAGATGATCTGGTTAACTAAGTCAACCAAATACCAGCTGCGGATAAGATACCAGCTATGAACCATCCTAGGGTGTATGTATTACCCTACGGTTTCCGACACACTTCTGGCATTCTCTCTGAATTGTGAGAGCTTGAATACCATTTTCGTTCCAAAACTTCTTCTTTGTACTAATTCATGATGCTTCCATGAACTAAATAATACTACTTCATTAGCTTCTTAGCAACATCACCTATTTTGGGTGAACTTTATGTTTATTACTTTTTGTTGCTCCATACATCTTCTACACTAGTCTTCCTTCTTGTTGTTGGCTAGTAATGATCTTATCGTGATCCAACCTTTAAATTGTGTTGATACTCCTTATACTTTGCTTCATTCTTCTTGTAGGTCTTCATCTTGGTCTTTGGAACTCGTCAATCCCTTACATGATATCCCATTCCTATCTAGGTCTATAACATCAAGTAGTAACTGGATGTTGCAACATGCATTTGAGCACTAAGTCAAACTTCATGTACATATCTAGTCAATCAAGAAGATCCAAGAAAAACGAATAAATCCAAATGTGGTTCATATAACACAAAATATTCTAAGCCTGGAATATAGTAGTTGAGTATAGCATCTCTTGAATTCAGGCTTAGTTGTGTATTATATGGAACCTCCTCGTATAGGTTTAAATTGTGATACTTAGCACATCGGGTCAAAATATTCATTATCTCAATATTTTCCCAAATTGCTCAAGTGCAACAGGATAATCTTAAGAAAAGTGGTATTTGGTTTTGACTAAACTTTTGTCTCACTTTTGGAACGATTAACTATAACCAACCTTTATTGTTTAGTAACTAACCTCACATGATCACTCCAAATGACTGTCACATCCCAAAATTTTCCAAATTTTGTAATGTGAAAAATAAATAAACAAAATAAATAATTGTTGAAATTTAGGGGGAAAAGAAACTTTTGTTTCAAAGTGGAAACATTAAAAGCTCATCTTGAACAAACTTTGAATAGAATTTTAATCCAACTAAATTCAAAACAAGTGAAATGCTTTCTTCATAAATGCATCTTGAAATTTAAACATTTGGAAAATGAACCAAAACCCTAATGGTAGAAAAACATTTCCAAGTTATCTCCAAGACCATGGATTTGATCCATATAATTTTTTGTCAACAAACATTTATAAATGATCAAGAATGACATATGGAAATATTATAAAACCATAGAAATTGATTTCATTCAATTTGGAGCCATAAATAAAATCTTATGAATTTAATAAGATCAGGAAATTGAATTTCCAATGCTAATAAAGAACCTATCTACAACTCCATACTAATGGTGAGCAATTAATCCTAAAGATATTTAAAAGGATAATAAATATCAAATAAGATTTTTACAAATTGGATCACCAAGTTTGGATCTATAAATAAAAAGATATGGATTTTATAAGATAAAGAAAGAAATAATAAATGAGGAATATTTAAAGACCAAATTAAATCTTGGCCTAAACCATAAGCAAATGGAATGAATATAATACAAGTCCAAATAAAATAAAAGGATAAAGAATTTTTCCAAATAAAATAAAATGGCATTAACCAAATTCTATTTGATTAAAGACAAATCTCTAATAAGAATGATTAATTAAATCATGAGAAAATAGTATTTGGAATTTACCCAAGTGGATTAAAAGTCATTTAATTAACTTAAATAGGATCAAAGAAATCAACTAAATAAAATTTATGGAATTGAACCCATAATTAATTTCATTGGAATAGAGATAAATACCCAATTTAAAATGATTAATAAGTCATATTAAAAATGTTCCAAATAATTCAAGGTAAATTATTTGACTCCCTAATAAATAGATAAAACCTACTGAAAAGATTTGGAAAGATTTAAATTTCAAATGGAGTTTGAAAACATTATTAAATCTTATTTGAATTAATACAAGGGCCTATTTTAAATAATTAATATACCCTAAAAAGGAATAAATATATTATTCTAAATTTGACTTCAGAATGAATTATTAATCAGTATTTGAATATACTCAAAGTTTGGTTGAAGTTTGAATTCCAATAGTTGTTTGAAATGATTAAACAAAATCAAAACAGATAACTAGAAAAGGAAAAAGAAAAACATTCAGAACAAAAAAATGAAACGTAGCAGCCAGCCCAGCAAACCAGCCCATCGGCCCAGCATCAACCCACTCCCCCTCTCTCTACGCGCGAATCAATTTCACCGAAGAAGAAACCCGCAACGTCACTGATTACTGGACCCCACCTCATCTCTCTCTCTCTCGCTGTCAATCAGACCCCACCAGTCAGGTCGTCTCCCTCACCCGCGCGAAGACCACGCCCTCCTCCCCGGCCGTTCTGTCGCTGTTTCTTCGATTGAATTCGCAGTAACGACGCCATTTAATAGCCCCCTGACCACGCCTTCTTAACCGCCTCTCCCTCCTCTCCGTTTCCCCCCAGGAACCACCCACTATCTGCCCCCAGGCCGAGCAAATTTTGACCTTGAATGCTCTCTGCTCCGACGAGTTGTCCGGCCAATTCCGGCGCCGTATGACCACCTCTCGCCTCCTAGTGCATGCGAGCCTACTCCCCATCCCCTGGCGTTTCTCTCTGCACCCTCAGCGCACTCAAGCGCGCCTCAGACACTCGGCAACAACTTCAACTGAACTCCGCCACCGTCTGCCTCGTCTTCGGCGACCTCACCCCGGTAAACCCGACCGCCCCTCTCCCCCTCGTTGACACTCTCATACTCGCCTTCCTCTTGCGAACCTAACTGTGCATTCTACTTGTCCTAGCTCGACCTCTAGCTTCGCCTTCGACGACATCTGAGCGTACCCGACGCACCCGCTGACTCCGACGAGCAATAGCTCCTTCTCCCGTGCGCCGCTCGAGTATCCGACCCCACCTCGAGCTTCAGCAAGTCTCTGCGAGACTGGTAAACCTTTCCATCCTCTCCCTCGCTTCCTACATCTCCGACGACACCACTGACAGACCACGTGCTGAAGGGTTTCGCGGCATAGTAAATCAAAATTTTCTACGGATGCGAACAGAGGGAAAGCCAAGATCTAATCTAGGAGATGCAAACAACGAGAGAGATTGGATTATATCTTCATACCCTTGAAGATTCGCACAGTGGAACGTTCGTCGGAACGTGGGTGATGTAGTCGTACTCGCTTCTCCTCCTCGCGATCGATCCGATCTAGCACCACAAGTGGCGGTGCCTCCGTGAGATGCACACCTACAGCACCTCGGCGTCTCCTCCTTCCTTGGACCAGCAAGTATGGTGGAGAGACGGATTGGATCTACAACACGACGGCGTGGTGTATATGGTGGAGAATTTCTGCAGCAGGGCTTCGCCTACAAACAGTCGGGAGGGAGAGAGGAAGGCAGCAGGGCGGCTAGGGTTGGAGGGGAAGGTGTGGGGGGTTGGTGCGCCCCCAGCCCTCTTTATATAGAGGGGTGGGCGCAGCCCTAGCCCCTCCCCCAAGCCCAAACCGGCGGCCCCAAGGAGGAGTGGGGTCCAAGGAAACCCCCCCTTCTAGAAGGTCTATCTCGAGTTTAAAACCCCCTTGGCCGGTTGGGCCCTATGGGGCCTTGTTCCCCTGGCCCAATGCGGCCAGGGCACTCCCTCATAGGCCCATGCCCCCTCCCGGAAGGTGGGGCCACGTTGGTCCCCTTCCGGAAGGTTCTAGAAGCTTCTGGTACAATACCGATTAACCCGGAACAATTCCGAACTCCAAAAACTGCACTGCCTTATATGAATCTTATTCTCCGGACCACTCCAGAACCTCTCGTGATGTCCCGGATCCCATCCGAGACTCCGAACAAAAACTCATAAACCAATTATCCAATCTATCCTAGCGTCGAGACACGTTAAGTGTGTGACCCTGCGAGTTCGAGAATATGCAGACATGATCTTCTATCAATAATCAACAGCGGGGTCTGGGCACCCATATTGACTTCCACACATTCATCGATGATCATATCGGATGAACCACGATGCCAGGATTCAATCAATCCCATATATATTCCCTTCGTCTTGCGATATTTTACTTGCCCGAGATTTGATCGTTGGTACCGTCATACCTAGTTCAATCTCGTTCACAGCAAGTACTTTACTCGTTCTGTAATCCGATATCACTTTGTGATTAACTCCTTAACCACATGCTTGCAAGCGGTGTTGATATCGATTACCGAGTGGGCCCGAAGTATATCTCTCCAACTTGGGAGGGACAAATCCCATCTTGATACATACAACCCAACAGATACTTTCCGATCACCTGAGAGACACCTTTATGATCACCCTCTCATAGGATGACGTTTGATGACCTCAAAGCTTTCTTCTGATACCAGGGAGTTGTATTATCTCATGGTCTAAGGAATACAATATTTGACATAAGAAAAGCTTTGCAAAGACGAACACGATGACACGATCTAATTGCTTCGCTTAGTTTGGGTCTGTCCACCATATCATTCTCCCAATGATATGATCTCATTATTAATTGACAACTCATGTCCATGGTTAGGAAACCTTAACCATCATTAATCAATGAGCTAGTCCTTAGAGGTGTACTAGGGACATGGTGTTGTTCACAAACCACACAAGTATTAAAGTTTCCGCTTAATGCAATTCTAGCATGGAATATAAACATTATCATGACCAAGAATTATTATAATAACATCTTTATTATTGCCTCTAGGGCATAATTCCAACAGTCTCCCACTTGCACTAGAGTCAATAATCTAGTTTACATTTGGCAACAATCTCACACCCATGGCACTGAGGTGCTGATCATGTTTTACACGTGGAAGAGGTTTAGTCAATGGATCTGCGACATTCAGATCTGTATGTACTTTGCTAATCTTCAGATCTCCATCTGCTATATAATCTCGGATTATATGAAACTTGCGGTTTATATGCTTGGTCTTTGGATGATATTTTGGTTCCTTAGCGAGTGCTATGGCGCCAGTGTTGTCACCCAATATCTCCAGTGGGTCCAATGCACTTGGAACCACGCCAAGCTCAGTGATGAAGTTTCTGATCCAAACTCCTTCACTTGACGCTTCTGCAACAGCCATATATTCCGCTTCTACTGTAGATCCCGCGATCACGCTTTGCTTGTAGCTTCTCCAGCTCACAGCTCCTCCATTCAAAATATACACGTATCCTGTCTGAGATTTAGAATCATCCTTGTCGGTGTCGAAACTAGCATCGACGTAACCTTTTACGACGAGCTGTTCATCACCCCCATAGACTAAGAACATTTCTTTAGTTCTATTTAGGTACTTTAGGATGTTCTTCACGGCTGTCCACTGTTCCACTCCTGGATCACTTTGATATCTGCTCGTCAAACTAAGAGCATTGGACACATCCGGTCTAGTACACAGCATGGCATACATGATCGAACCTATGGCCGAGGCATAAGGCACTTTGCTCATAGCTTCCCTATCATTTACCGTAGCTGGACACTGAGCCTTGCTCAATATCTTACCTGACAACATAGGCACTGAACCTTTCTTTGCCTTATCCATTCTGAACCTTTTCAGAACTTTGTCTAGGTATGTACTCTGGCTTAAAGCTATCAGGCGTCTTTGTCTATCTCTATAGATTTTGATTCCCAATATATAAGCAGCTTCACCTAGGTCTTTCATTGAAAAACACTTATTCAAATAACTCTTCACATCGTTAAGCATGTTGATGTCATTTCCAATAATCAATATGTCATCCACATATAGTACCAGAAACGTCACCGAGCTCCCACTCACTTTCTTGTAGATACAAGCTTCGTAGCAATTTGGAACAAATCCAAAGCTCTTGATCACTTGATCAAAACGAAGGTTCCAACTCCGAGATGCTTGCTTCAGTCCGTAAATAGAACGCTGAAGTTTGCATACTTTATCAGCATCCTTAGGATCGACAAAACCTTCGGGTTGCACATATACAACTCTTCATCAATGTTGCCATTGAGGAAAGCAGTCTTGACATCCATCTGCCATATTTCATAATCATGAAACGCAGAATTGCTAATAAAATCCAAATGGACTTAAACATCGCTACGGGAGAGAAAGTCTCATCGTAGTCAACACCTTGAACTTGTCGAAAACCTTTCGCGACAAGTCGTGCTTTATAGACAGTAACATTACCATCCGCGTCCGTTTTCTTCTTGAAGATCCACTTGCACTCAACGGCCTTTCGGTCACTAGGAGGGTCCACCAAAGTCCATTCTTGGTTTTTGCTCATGGATCCCAATTCGGATTTCATGGCTTCTAGCCATTTATCAGAGTCTAGGCTCATCATCGCTTCCTCATAGTTCGTAGGTTCACTGTCTTCTACTAGCAAGACAGTCAAGACAGGGTTGCCGTACCACTCAGGAGGGGCACGCGACCTTGTCGACCTGCGACGTTCAGTAGCAGCATCGTCCGAAGCTTCATGATCCTTGTCATTAGCTTCCTCTATCGTTGGTCCAGGCGGCACTGGAACAATTTCAGGTGCTGCGCTACTCTCCAACTCAAGAGAAGGTTCAATAACCTCGTCTAGCTCTACTTTCCTCCCACTCACTTCTTTCGAGAGAAACTCCTTGTCATGAAAGGAACCGTTCTTTGCGACAAACACTTTGCCTCCGGTTCTGTGATAGAAGGTATACCCAATAGTTTCCTTAGGGTATCCTATGAAGACGCATTTCTCCGCTTTGGGTTCGAGCTTGTCCGGCATCAACTTCTTGACGTAAGCTTCGCATCCCCAAACTTTAAGAAACGACAACTTAGGTTTAGCACCAAACCACAGTTCATACGGTGTCGTCTCAACGGATTTAGATGGAGCCCTATTTAAAGTGAATGCAGCGGTTTCTAATGCATAACCCCAAAATGATAACGACAAATCAGTAAGAGACATCATCGATCGGACCATATCTAATAGGGTTCGGTTCCGACGTTCAGATACACCATTGCGCTGTGGTGTTCCGGGTGGCGTGAGTTGTGAAACGATTCCACTTGCTTTAAGATGCGTGAGAAAATCATAACTCAAATATTCACCTCCACGATCGGATCGTAGAAACTTAATCTTTCTGTTACGATGGTTCTCCACTTCACTCTGAAATTCTTTGAACTTTTCAAACATTTCAGATTTATGTTTCATTAAATAGATATACCCATATCTACTTAAGTCATCGGTAAAAGTGAGAAAATAGCGATATCCACCGCGCGTCGAAACACTCATTGGTCCGCATACATCGATATGTATGATTTCCAACAAGTCCGTTGCTCGCTCCATCATGCCGGAGAACGGGGTTTTGATCATCTTGCCCATGAGGCATGGTTCGCATGTGTCAAATGATTCAAAATCAAGAGACTCCAAAAGTCCATCAGAATGGAGTTTCTTCATGCGTTTTACACCAATATGACCTAGACGACAGTGCCACAAATAAGTAGTATTATCACTATCTACTTTGCATCTCTTAGCCTCAATGTTATGGATGTGTGTTTCATCCCTTTCGAGATTTAGAAGAAATAAACCATTCACAATAGGTGCATGACCATAAAAGATGTTACTCATATAAATAGAACAACCATTATTCTCCGATTTAAATGAATAACCGTCTTGCAATAAACAAGATCCAGAAATAATGTTCATGCTCAACGCAGGCACATAATAACACTTATTAAGGTTTAAAACTAATCCCGAAGGTAAAACTAAGGAGAGCGTGCCGACGGCCATCACATCAACTCTTGATCCGTTTCCAACGCGCATCTTCACCTCATCCCTTGCAAGCCGCCGTCTATTCCGTAGCTCCTGTTTCGAGTTACAAATATTAGCAACTGAACCGGTATCAAATACCCAGGCACTACAACGAGGGCTAATAAGGAAAACATCAATAACATGTATATCAAATATACCTTTGATGGTGCCAGCCTTCTTGTCCGCTAAGTACTTCGGACAGTTGCGCTTCCAGTGACCCTTGTCCTTGCAATAGAAGCACTCAGTGTCCGGCTTAGGACCAGACTTGAGCTTCTTCTCAGCAGGGGCAGTGCGCTTGCCGCCGCCCTTCTTGAAGGGTTTCTTTGCACCCTTACCTTTCTTGAAGGTGGGCTTGTTGACCATCAACACATGATTATCCTTTTTGATGTCCACTTCCGCGGCCTTCAGCTTTGCGAAGAGCTCGGTGATCGTATCAGTGGAACCAATCTGATTATGAGTCACTACAAAACTTTTGTAGCTGGGAGGGAGTGATTGCAGAACCCTGTCAATCTTGAGCTCCTCTAGAATCGTGCATTCCAGTTGCTCAAGGCGTTGAGTGTAGCCCGTCATCTTAATGGCGTGCTCACTAACGGAACTCCCTTCCTCCATCTTGCAGTTAAAGAACTTCTCAGAGATCTCATATCTTTCAGAACGGGCCTGAGTCTGAAACATGGTTTTCAGCTCTTCGAGAATCTCAAAGGGGCCCGGGATAGTCTTCAAAACAATTTTTGAAGTTCCGGTTCCATAGCAAACAACATGGTGCTCTTAATCACACCATAATCATCTTTGCGCGACTGATAGACAAATTTCTCATCAGCCGGCGCAGTTGTAGCAGGGGGTTCACCTAACGCTTTCCCAAGGACATAGTCCTTTTGACCGCCAGAGAGAATGATTCTTAGATTGCGGAACCAATTGGTGAAGTTAGACCCATTGTTTCTAAGCTTTTCCTTCTCAGCGAAAACGTTGAAGTTGAAGTTGGACTTAGCCATTTGTCTACAGTATTGCAAGTACAAATTAGACTATGTTCATGATAACTAGTTCAACTTTTAATCAAATTACTAGATGAACTCCCACTAAATTCAACATCCCTCAAGTTGTTTAGTGAACACGATCCAAATTCACCAAACCTAATCCGATCTTCACGAGAAGAGATGTGGTTTCAATGGTGGACAATGAAGTGTCGATCATATCATTCATATGACTCATGCTTAACCTTTCGGTTCATGTGTTCCGAGGCCATGTTTGTACATGCTAGGCTCGTCAAGTTAGACCCAAGTATTTCCGCGTGTGCAAAACTGGCTTGCACCCGTTGTATGTGAGCGTAGAGTCTATAGCACCCGATCATCAAGTGATGCTTGGACACGACGAACTTTCGCAACGGTGCATACTTGGGGAGAACACAGTTTTTATCTTGATCTTTAAGTGATGAATCATCTTGTAATGCTACCGTCGCGATCTAAGCATAATAAGATACATAAAAGGATAAACATCACATGCATATAACTTTATGTGACATGGTATAGCCAATCTTCGCGCAATGATCTCCATCTTGTGCGTTCCGGAATGATCTCCATCACTCCACCATGATTGCCTCCACCACGAATAGCAACTACAACTATTGCTAACTACTTAGCGATAAAGTGAAACTATTACATGGCGTATAAGAAGTTGACACACAGGTCCAACACAATTATAAAGACAACCATATGGCTCCTGCCGGTTGTGTACTCATCAACATGCAAGTCGTGAAACATTACAAAACATGATCATCGCATACATTATACACATCACATCTTGGGCCATACCATATCACAGAAAACACTCCCTGTAAAAACAAGTTAGACGCCTCTACTTTGTTGTTGCATGTTTTACGTGGCTTATGGGAGTAGATGCTAAGAACGATTCTTACCTACGGAAAGCCACAACGGTGATATTATGGTTGCCAAACACCGGTGTTAATCCCATGACAACTATAGTGAGAGAAACTGGCATCCACCAGCCGCATGTGTGGAACAAGCCACACGTCAAGTACGGAGCCGGTCTCGCGAACGACGTCGCGTAAGGTTGGCCTGGACCGCTTCAATCTCACTATCCCGTGTCATAAGAAGAACACAAACAAGAGGCTTGCAACAGAAAACATCAACGTCCGCAACAACCATGTTGCGTTCTACTCGTGAAACACATCTACGCATAGATCTAGCTCTGATACCACTGAAGGGTTTCGCGGCATAGTAAATCAAAATTTTCTACGGATGCGAACAGAGGGAAAGCCAAGATCTAATCTAGGAGATGCAAACAACAAGAGAGATTGGATTATACCTTCATACCCTTGAAGATTCGCACAGTGGAACGTTTGTCGGAACGTGGGTGATGTAGTCGTACTCGCTTCTCCTCCTCGCGATCGATCCGATCTAGCACCACAAGTGGCGGTGCCTCCGTGAGATGCACACCTACAGCACCTCGGCGTCTCCTCCTTCCTTGGACCAGCAAGTATGGTGGAGAGATGGATTGGATCTACAACACGACGGCGTGGTGTATATGGTGGAGAATTTCTGCAGCAGGGCTTCGCCTACAAACAGTCGGGAGGGAGAGAGGAAGGCAGCAGGGCGGCTAGGGTTGGAGGGGAAGGTGTGGGGGGTTGGTGCGCCCCCAGCCCTCTTTATATAGAGGGGTGGGCGCAGCCCTAGCCCCTCCCCCAAGCCCAAACCGGCGGCCCCAAGGAGGAGTGGGGTGCAAGGAAACCCCCCTTCTAGAAGGTCTATCTAGAGTTTAAAACCCCCTTGGCCGGTTGGGCCCTATGGGGCCTTGTTCCCCTGGCCCAATGCGGCCAGGGCACTCCCTCATAGACCCATGCCCCCTCCCGGAAGGTGGGGCCACGTTGGTCCCCTTCCGGAAGGTTCTAGAAGCTTCTGGTACAATACCGATTAACCCGGAACAATTCCGAACTCCAAAAACTGCACTGCCTTATATGAATCTTATTCTCCGGACCACTCAGGAACCTCTCGTGATGTCCCGGATCCCATCCGAGACTCCGAACAAAAACTCATAAACCAATTATCCAATCTATCCTAGCGTCGAGACACGTTAAGTGTGTGACCCTGCGAGTTCGAGAATATGCAGACATGATCTTCTATCAATAATCAACAGCGGGGTCTGGGCACCCATATTGACTCCCACACATTCATCGATGATCATATCGGATGAACCACGATGCCAGGATTCAATCAATCCCATATATATATTCCCTTCGTCTCGTGATATTTTACTTGCCCGAGATTTGATCGTTGGTACCGTCATACCTAGTTCAATCTCGTTCACAGCAAGTACTTTACTCGTTCCGTAATCAGATATCACTTTGTGATTAACTCCTTAACCACATGCTTGCAAGCGGTGTTTATATCGATTACCGAGTGGGCCCGAAGTATATCTCTCCAACTTGGGAGGGACAAATCCCATCTTGATACATACAACCCAACAAATACTTTCCGATCACCTGAGAGACACCTTTATGATCACCCTCTCATAGGATGACGTTTGATGACCTCAAAGCTTTCTTCCGATACCAGGGAGTTGTATTATCTCATGGTCTAAGGAATACAATATTTGACATAAGAAAAGCTTTGCAAAGACGAACATGATGACACGATCTAATTGCTTCGCTTAGTTTGGGTCTGTCCACCATATCATTCTCCCAATGATATGATCTCATTATTAATTGACAACTCATGTCCATGGTTAGGAAACCTTAACCATCATTAATCAATGAGCTAGTCCTTAGAGGCGTACTAGGGATACGGTGTTGTTCACAAACCACACAAGTATTAAAGTTTCCGCTTAATACAATTCTAGCATGGAATATAAACATTATCATGAACAAGAATTATAATAATAACATCTTTATTATTGCCTCTAGGGCATAATTCCAACACGCGCCGCCACTCGCCACCGCCAGCGCCGCCACTCGATGGCTAGTGATGGTGCGCCGTAGGATTTAGATCCAACGCACGCGATAGAACCTTAGTCGAAGAGGTATCCTGCAATCTGTGTCGTGCGATTAAGTTATATCCCGCGGCCTGTATCTGTTGATCCACGCGAACCGTTTTTGCCCAATAGGAAGCAGCCACGTGGCCTAGAGTTTGTTTTAAAAATATGATTTGATCTATTAGATGATTAGATTTGTAAATTGCATAACTTTCAAACCACACGTACAAATTTTACAAATTTTATATCAATGGAATCAGCAAGACAAGTACTTTCCAACCATGCACTTTGTTTAGTAATTTGCTTCTGTTAAATTGGTTGTTTTTGCAGAAACTTGTGTAGGCATAATTTGAATATAAAATTCATCCTAAAATTATTTTTGTGATAGAACCTTTGGGCAAATGGATTGTTTGAACCTACTGACCATCTAAATCAACTTGTGGTTTCAAAAACATATTTTGTGAAACAAAAGATTAAATCTTTGATTTAGAACATTTCTAGTTAAATAAAAATAATGTTTATATATTAAAAATGCTTTTGTAGGAAACCATTTGGGAAAATGTTTTGATTTAAACTCTCTGACCCTAAACACAAAGTTTTATGATTTAAAAATATATTTTTGAACCCTACAGATTATTACTTTGCTAAAAAGCATTTTCAACCACATAAAATATTGATTTGGTTTAAAAATGGTTTATAAGTAAAATCTTTTGCAAATGATTTTAACACTTATATAAAATGACCAATAGGTGTTTTAGGATGTTTATAACATATTAGAAACCACTTTCCAAATAAAACGATCTTTAGCATGCTTGCATGCATTGCTTTGTTTCTATTATTTTATGTGTTGTTTGCTTGAATGGTAGATTGAATTATTGCTTGCTTGATCGAATTGTAGTGGAATTTGAATAGTGTGATCATTGCAAGATCAAGGAGTGAACTTATATTCTCTACCAAAAAGGCAAGTGATGCTTCATACTTTGTCCCATTATTTTCACTATGCATTAGTGATATTTCTAAGTAGGACTTGCATGGAATTTTTGCTAAGTATAAACTATGCCATGGGAAATCCTAGTAGATGAAACCTTAGTATAATTTTCCTAAGTTAAGATTCCTACCACTATCATGCTTAGCTTAGCTAGTAGAAAACAAGGGTGGAATATATTCATACTATGGAATGTTTCTAAGTCAAGGACTTGTGTTTTGTTTAATAAAACAACTAAGTAAATGAAACACCTGGGTGGAATGGAAAGAATGGTTTGTGTTGATTGGTTATGCAAGTCCAGTATGCTGGGGCAAACTTGGGCATCAGCAAGTCCAGTATGGTGGGGAAAACTTGGTATCTCACTTGTGGAATGCCACCCAGGAACAAAGAGATTTGAGATGTCAAATGTTGAGAAGCTTCAAGTGAAGCCACTTGGCATTATGGGATCTGCCTGGATCATATAGGTTGCAATAACTTAGCCAAATGGACAGTTGGTGGTAGGGGTTTGATAGGTTGGAGCGCGTCCATTCTGGTCTAAGGGAAGGCTTCTGAAAGATCTTGTCTTGGTGAAACCAAGTCTTGTGGGGAAAGTGCACCACCTCTGCAGAGTGTAAAATCTAAGTACTTAGCCATGTACCTGGTAAAGGACAATTTGAGCATCAAGACATGGAAGCTATCAAGAATCTCCTCATTCTAATTTCTAAGTTAAAACTTGTGGTTGAACAAGGGTTGAAGGATCACAATTTCTATTGGGAGGTGCCTTGGGTGATTTTGTCAAGCAAAAACTTAGTGTTTTCAAATGATAAGGAAAATCTATTTTGAGCAAAGCAAGCCTAAGCTCCACTTAGCCAAATGCATATAGATGATAGACTCCACTATACTACCATAGTATCACTTGCTAACACAATTCAAATGTATTGACCCTTGTGGCTGTAACTTATTATGTTGCATGTTTGTTTGATGTTAGTGAGATGTGTTGATTAGGATTACAAGTCTACAACCAAGATGATTGCCTGTGGCATTTTGAAGATGAAGGACCCCATGCTATAGTTATATTCTGCTACATTGTAATGAGATAGCCAAATGAGCAATGTAAGATGTAATAAATTATTTTATTCCTGGTTTTAAAGTTGTATTATGACCTTTGTTTCTTGATATTACATCTTAACTGTGGATGCTAGCTATTGATCCAGGGACTAGCATTGTAAACATAGGGATCTCTACCTTATTAAAGGTTGGGACCTCCACAATGACTAACCAGCTTCTTAAACCAAAGATTATTGGAATTTTCTAGCACCTATGACTTCTATCATAGTTCTACCATATTACTATCTTACTTCTACCTCAGAACGATTTACTAATTACTTGTTATATTTATACTTACATCATGGTTTCGGAGCTAATCTCACCATGATCTCATTATATCTTACCTCTTTATCATGATTCAAGAGCTAGTCTAACCATGATGACTTTGTTTCTCACTACACCATTATTAATTCTTAACATAATTTCACTTCATCACGTAGAATTCTCAAGTGAATCCCACATGATTACTACTCATTACATCTATACATACTCTAATGGTCTCCATTATACTATCTATTGTTATCAATTAATAATAATATTTTACTATCTTCCGTAAAATCTTTGATTAGGCTACACCATTTAAACTATTCCAATTGACATGCTAAACTTGATCCTAATCTACTATGACCATTTGGCTTTCCTAAAGTATCTTGGTGGTTTATGTCTCCTTTGGAAGAAACTACATAGTACTATACTAAGAAAAGATAAAATAATTACTCCTAAGAAAGAATGACTTAAGCATCTAGCTTAAGTGCGACAAAGTTATCCTCAAGTGGATACATATCACCAGTTATAAAAAAAAACTTGGTTAAGATAAGATGGCTTTCTATAGTCACTATCCAACCTATAGATCTTCCTAAAAGGGTTATAATCCTAAGGTCAAAGCATATGCTCTGATACCAACTGCGGTGACCCAGCATACCACTGCATGATGTAGTACACTATAGTCGTTGACATAACACCAATAAAACATCGTTCACTAGTATTACATCCCTCAGAGTAGTACAACAGAAACACAGCAGGTCCGAGACATGACTATAGGTTACAACTCGACTCTTTACACAAGATCCAGAGAACACTCTAGGTTAATGAGAGAGAAAGAAACTTCTTACAAAGAAGAATAAGAAATATACAACTCAAAAACTATCATACTAATAAGACTAGTATCTAAACTATTGGTCTGTCATTGATGCTATTGCAATACACTACAGAAATAGGTTCTATGGCTAGAGATTATATTCATATCTAATCAGTAACTTTGTCTTCACTTGAGTTGATGTATATGTTGACTTTCTTGACATCATTGAAGAGCTTTTAGCTTTTGATGATGATTTCTGCAGCATAACTTGATGTATACGTCGTCTTAATGGCTTCAGAATCTAGCAAGGGTTAAGAATATACGTTGAGTACGAGCGTACTCAGCAAGTTCACTAGAAAAGGGGTGGTTGATGCACTATATCTACAGCCACAGACCATAGGTCGTAGGTAATGCAAGTTTTTGTAAAGATTTCTTCAAAGATTGCTTTTATTCTGAAAAGCTATGTCCGTCACCCTTCATGGGTTTACCAGAACTTTCATGGAGTTCCTTTCCCGCCACGTTCGTAGCTCCTTCCCGGAACAGGGAGTAACAAGTTATAGTTCTTACACTCTGCAGAGGTGCGTCACTTTACCCATGAGAGATGATGGGGATGTGCCTACCGGGGTATACCCAGCAGGACGTTTCCGACTGTCCCAAGACCTGGTGAGTGGGCCTGCAAGACGGCGACTGGATCAAGGCCCGGCGTGGATCCAAGCGACTGGAAGCTGAAGGCCCAGGCGAGTAGATAGGCCCAGTCGGATTAGGTTAAACGAGTACCGAAGCTTTAACTGAATCGGTTGAGATATGTAAACCCTAGGGTAGGTGAGCCTATATAAACCTCCCTGTAGGGCGAGTAGAGATACGTTCCATCATACACCCAAGCGACTCGCCACCTTGCCGCCGAGCTCGCCCATTGTACCACCTTCATAATACAATCTAGCAGGAGTAGGTCTTTGCCCTCCGGGGGGCCGAACCTGGGTAAAACCCTGTGTCTTTGCCCTCATCTCGCACCGCAGATGGCAGGCCGCCCTTGCCCCTCGTTCTACTACTCGCTGCCGATTGCAGCATCTGCCGTGACCATTCCCACGACAGTGGCGCCCACCGTGGGGCTTGGCCGGTCTGGCTGGTGTTCTGCGGCGAGATCCAATCTGCCCATCAACGAGACGGTCGCCACCGGCCGCATGATAGCGATCGGCGAGATGCTCCAAATCTTGCCGAGCAGCTACGTCCCGGCGGCGCGACCCATCACGCACAGCGTGATTCTGCCGGTCGGCACGATTAGCCTCTTCGTCGGCCTTACCGACGTCATCGTCTCGGAGGATTCGGCTCGCATCCGCGAGTCGCCTCCACGCGATCGGCTCTCCGTGAGCCAGATCCGCACGATCCATCGCCTCGCCTCCGAGTACAATTCAGCCCACAGCGACGTGGCTGAAAACTCAGCGGCCGCAGAAGACGCGGCCCTCAACAACGACGCCAACTCGGCGACCCCGGCGTCGCTCGCCGGGTCCATCACTGCGGCTTCACCCGCAGGCTCCATCACCTAGGTCTCCAACATGGGAGACTTCGAGGACCCCTCCATCCTTGGGATCTTCGAGTTCAACTCCGGGTCAGAGAACTCCGCCGACCTCCACGACGGAATACCGGTCGCCACGCCGCGACCTACATGGCGACCGGCACCGATCCACCGGAGGATCCATTCTCCACCCCAATCCCTCCTAACGCCACGACAATGGAGGTCGAGGAACTCCGCCTGAAACTGGCGGAGGCGGTGCGCAAGGAACAAGCCGAGCGCGAAAAATTTCGCCTCGAGCAGGTGACGGCGCAGGAACTATCGCGCTACCACCAGCAGCGGATCAGGTCGCGCCTGAACCCCACCGTTCAGGGGCGCGCCCTGAACTTCGATGAAGAAAACGACCCGGCCCGCATGGCCGAGCGCGCAATCTGCGAGAACGGCGCCACCAGGAGGAAGCGCCCGCCCCCCGCCAGGATCAACGGGCGGGCGAGATCCGTGATGAAGCATTGAAGCAAAGTATGGTCGTCCTGAAGCCCAGCAACAAGGGCGTCCGACACTTTGCGATCCTTTTCGGCGGCTGCAATGGTGGCCTTGGCTCGCCCATCAGCCGAGCTCGCCTCTTCCTTCGCCTCCCACAGCTCGCGCTCGAGGTTGGCGATCCGCTGTTCAGCTGAACTCAAAGCCGATTGCGCCGCCGCCAATTCACCCGCGGGGACAAGACCCTGGCGAGCTTCCTCTGCCTTCGCGGCAACCGCCTGAAGCCCTTTGTTCGCCTCCTGGACGATGTCCAGTTCCTTCTCTGCGCGGTGCTTCGCTGCCAGTCGGTCAGCTGATTCAAGTTGCAGACCCTGCACATCACCCAAAAAGTTAACCAAAGCAAAATTCCTAAGTGCCCACCCGCTGAAATTCAGCGAGTGCGCACTCGGGGACTGGCAATCAAGAAATTCTCAAGTGCCCACCCACTGAAATTCAGCGAATGTGCACTCGGGGACTGGCATTCAAGAAACTCTCAAGTGCCCACCCGCTTAAATTCAGCGAGTGAGCACTCGGGGACTGGATGCGGAAAATAAATATACGACACTAAAAGAATCAGGCCGCTGCAAAGCACCGACCTGATCCTCGGGGACTGGATATACCTGGATGGCTACGCCAAGCATGCCGTGGAGTTGTATCGCGTCCACGGACGCGAGGAGAGCCGGCGTATGCCCACGACGTTGGTCAACTTCAGCATCGGCGACCCCAGGAGCGTGGCTTGAGGGCGAAGTTCCACTCGCCGCGGCCGCCTTGGCCATGAAGCGCGGGAAGGTGGCGATAGAGGCACCCGCCCCAAAGGAGGTCAGCTCGGCTGTTCCAGGCAAGGGAGCGCCCTCCTTCGTGGACGCGGCCGCCTCCGTTACGAGTCTAGCCGGCGCGACCGCCGTGTCGTCAGAAATCGTGACGACGTCGTCACCCTTGGCTTTCTTGCCGCCATCCGCAGGGACGACGACTTCGTCCGCCTTCCTCTTGCGGGAAGGATCCTCCTCATTGACGACGGGTGGCACCTTATCCACGGTCGGGTGGCCCATCCTCTTCACTCCGGTCCTGGACATCAATCATATAAGCAAGATAATTCGAGCTGCTATGGAAGACAAAGGAAGGAGAGTGTACTCACTTGGCGACTGGAATGAAGCGCAGCCCCGTACGGAGGCCGGCTGGCTTCTCTAGTTCGGGGCCCAGTCGGCGGCTGAGCCCCATTTCCAGAAAGTCGCGTGCCCAAGACATGGACGGTTTCTTCGTCGTCGAGGCCGCAACCGGAGCCTCTAGAACATCTTCAACAGGAGCTTCCCTGTGAGGCGAAGCTGCTGCGGCTGGAGCGTCTCCTAGCCCAGAGACTGGAGCGAATGGCGGAGGAATCGACGCCAGGGGCACCTCGATGGTGGCCGTGTCCAGCGCGGCTGTCGTCGGCGGCGCCTCGTCCTTGGCCGGACTGGGGGCGTCAGAACTGCTCGCTGAATGTGGTGGCGAGGCCGGCCTCGTCGGTTTCGTCTTCGTCTTCCTCGGAGGGGCCTTCGCCTCCTTTTCCTTCTTCTTCCTTTTCGATGGAGTAGCCTGGCGGCGCGAGGTGGTTTCTGGAAGCTCGTCGTCGTCGTCATGGCGCTCGAGGCTTTTGCTTGCCTCAAGCTCACGTTGACGCTGCCCACGGGTCTTGCGGAGCAGTGGTGCGACCTCCTCTTCGGACTTTTCATCGTTGTCGCCCTCATCACTCCCGGCATCGCCCTTGGCGGGAGGCGACTCGCCCATGTCCTGGACGAACGAGCTCGAGTTCTCGTCGTCCGAGGGTGGGAGCCATCCTTCCACCACTTGGAATAGCTGCAATGAACACAATATGAAATCAGAATTACCGCGACTGCAAAAACTGCGGCTGCGAGCGAAGTGAAGCGATTACCGTTGGGGCTGGACGCTTTGCGGTATAGGGGGCGACCCCAGCCTGTGCGTCCAGGTACACCGCCTGGGTGATTTTCTTCAGTGCTGGGATGTAGTCCTCCAGCTTCCACTCATCGAGGCAGGCCTTCGTCGAGTCTTCCCGGCCCGTGTACTGGTACATATAATGGTCGCGTCGAGCCAGAGGGACGAGCCGCCGCCTGAGCCAGCAGTTGTATAGGTTGATCGTCTGGAGGCCCTTCTTCTTCAGACCGCGGATGGTCTGGAGCATCTCGTCAACGACCATCCGCTGGTCGTTGGGAAGCTTGCCGACTTGGAGACGGCACGGCTCGGACCGGTTGGCGGAGTACCGCGGAATCGCCGTCTCTCCCTCCGGGGTCGCCTCGGCTACGTAGAACCACGATTTCTTCCAGTCGCTCGCAGCCTTGGCGGGCAGCATCAGGTTGAAGAATGAAGCCTTCGACTTCAGCTGGAAGGTTAGGCTGCCCGCGGCTAACATTGGGCCGCCTGCTTCCTCGCGGCTGATCCGTCCGTGGAACAGATCTTGCCACAGAGGGAAGTAGGGCTGGCAGCCCAAGTAGCACTCGCAGAACACCACAAAGATGGCGAGCTGCTCGATGCTGTGGGGACCCAGATCCGATGGCTGGATCCCGTAGTAGGCGCAGAAGCGCCGGAAGAACAGGGACGTGGGGAACCCTAGCCCCCGTTCAAGATGGCTGGTGAAGCAGATGAATTCCCTCTCTCGCGGATTCGGGGTCGTCTCTCTGGCCGCAGGGATGCGCCAGCAGCCGGTTCGCAAGATCCCGGCCTCCTCGAAGGAAGCCAGTTGCGCCCTCGTGCACTTAGATCTACCCCAAGGCTCGGTGGAGAGGGCCATGGCGGAGAGATTTGCTGGGGGTCGGGGGATGTCTGGTCGGCTGGGTCACGATGCGAAGAGAGGCGAAAATGCGCGCAGTCGGAGGAAATGGTGAGAAGGTGGTTCCCCGATCGCCTGTCATTCCCCTTATATAGCGGAAGTTACCCGCCAAATCAGGGAACCGTTACCGCGCGATGATTACGCCAAAAGTTACCGTTGGATTACCCCAACGGCTAGTTTGACCACGTTTAACGGTCCAACTTCAGCCACTCGGCTCGCCGACCCGTTCACTATGACAGTGTTTCGCCGACTCGACTCGCCAAAGCCGCGAGCAGTATGATTAGATTTTCCTTTATACAGGAGCCCGCCGCCGATTCGACTGGATGTCTACTCAGCAGCCGTATGCTCCGACTGCCAGCAGCCACCTACGCCAAATCGACGACGGCCTCGGGGACTACTGATGGGGATGTGCCTACCGGGGTATACCCAGCAGGACGTTTCCGACTGGCCCAAGACCTGGCGAGTGGGCCTGCAGGACGGCGACTGGATCAAGGCCCAGCGTGGATCCAAGCGACTGGAAGCTGAAGGCCTAGGCGAGTAGATAGGCCTAGTCAGATTAGGTTAAATGAGTACCGAAGCTTTAACTGAATCGGTTGAGATATGTAAACCCTAGGGGAGGTGAGCCTATATAAACCTCCCTGTAGGGCGAGTAGAGATACGTTCCATCATACACCCAAGCGACTCGCCGCCTCGCCGCCGAGCTCGCCCATTGTACCACCTTCATAATACAATCTAGCAGGAGTAGGTCTTTACCCTCCGGGGGGCCGAACCTGGGTAAAACCCTGTGTCTTTGCCCTCATCTCGCACCGCAGATGGCAGGCCGCCCTTGCCCCTCGTTCTACTACTCGCTGTCGATTGCAGCATCTGCCATGACCATTCCCACGACAAGAGATCTTAGCTTTGTTGCATATCCGGGCCGTGAACCAGTTCATACTTCCTTGGTATGAGCCCCAGACTAAGATCCAAGCCAATCAATGCCCTTTCTCGCGACCCCACATAGAACACGATCCTTCGGGGCTGGCTCACCTCCATTAAGCCCCCTTTCGAGCAGGCTAAAACCCTGATGAGTTCCCGAAGACTCTATGAGCTGGTGATGCCCCTGGCAAGTACCTTATAGGTCTGGCTAAACCTCCGGCAGCCACTCATAGATAATCTAGACACCAATATCATGGGGAACTAAGGGGTCCCACCCATGCTGATTCTCTCATTTACATCATCGTCACGAGATGGACATCTTGTTCATGTGAAAGGAGGAAGATCCAGCTGACTTCTTCGTCCCATTCCAAATCTCATGGTTAACGCGTGATATACGGCACAAGAATCACTCGTGACATTGGTCATTAAGTCCTATATAATATGTTCCTTTACCACCTGAACTTTCATATTAGGTTGTTACCTCATGGTAAATAACCTATAAACATATTATTATGAAAATAGTGTTTTCTGACCTTTTTAAAATGCAGGTGATGACAACATTGGATTTGCAAAATACTTTATAGAAAATAATCAAAGGACATAAGCAAGTGTGAACTTGCCTTTTGTGATTGCAAGAATATGCACTCACGGTCTTCAAGACAATATAAGATCCAATATCTAAAGTCAACATCATTGGTCCAATATGCTATTATGCATAAGTAATGTAATGGAATTTGATAATCTTGAATCCTGGGGATAATGTTGTTCTATGGTTTGGATACTAGAAATGGTTTCTTTCGAATGCGTTGCCCTTTTAGATTAAGTTTTACACTTGTGCTTCTTATTGAGGCTTGTGAGTGTGTGTGAAACAACATGTAATTACAAGATCATACACAATGAGATGCACAAATGTGGAATTCTACTCAAGATTGCATATACAATAGTTGTTTATCTTCAAAATTTACTTCACAAGTAATGTCACTTATAAAGAACTTGAAGTGTTATCAATCCTAAGTATACATGTAAAGTAGAAAGTAATGTGATTACGATCAATTGTCATATGTTGAATATGATGGAAGTCCTTGAGTTTAGTTGTTAAGAGTTGGGGATATTATCTTAAGATTTCTTTTTTGAAGTGGCAAAAAGAATAACATTTGAAGAAAAGATTTCCTTACTAAGGTTTAAACAATCTTTGTAGTTAATAGAACGTGGTTGATGTTGTTTGAGCTTGCTTGAATATTTTGGATTTTATATGCTTTAGGTCTTAGTTAAAATAGACCAAAGTTAATGAAAGGGTATTTTACCCTATGCTATTTTTGGTTGACAATGACACCATGGTTAGAGTGGACTAATGCTATTTCTAGTGTCTTACACAGGTTCTAGTCCAATGCTGTGATGAAATGTTATCGGAGACCCCCCCCCCATTTTGATAACGAAGCTTCGCACCGGAGTTTTCCCTTTTCATGTAATTTGAGTCTGGTTAGGAGCTCCGCACTATTAAGAGGGGTTCTCTCAATGAGCTTGTTGGGGATGATCACCTAAGCCATATACACATCCCTCTCTCTCCTACCTAATCCATCACCAAAGAGAGAAGAGAAGAAATCATATCCGCCTGAGCCTTTTCTGCAGATCCGGTTTTCAGACCGGTTGGACCGGCTCCCAGACCGGACCGTCCAGTGTCAGGATCGGAAATCCGGACTCAAACCGGGATCTCCGGTTTTCTCACTCCGAGTATGTCCGAGTCTGGGGTACTGAGAGCAGTTTCGGTTTCAGTCCGGTTTTCCGGGCTGTGGACCGGACTGTCCGGTGTGTGGGCCGGACCAACCGAACTTAAAACCGGACCTTGCGTTTTTGGCTCAAAACGGCTAGTTTTCTCCTTGAGTATAAATATCCCTTCTTCCAGCTTGAGTAGGTTAGGCATTCAGTTCATATCATTTCTTGAAGCTCTCTCTCTCTCCCCATTGTTGAAACACAAAAGCTTGAGGATGTCCCATTCTACCCAACCAAATCCAAATCCCTTTGGTAGAAAGGAAGAGAAGGTCCCGATCTACGTTTCCACCAAGCCAAAGTTCATTCCCCCTTGAGTTCATCGAGTTAGCTTGTTACTCTTGGGTTTGTGGGAAACCCTATGCGGCTAGGGTCGCCCGGAGGCATTCGGCTTGTGATTTGCCCCGTGGAAAGTTTGTGAGGGTTTGGAGACTACCCTAAAGTCTACCACGAGTAAGTGAGTTATTCCTTCGTGGGATAGGCTCGGAGAAGAAGGTGAGCCTTCGTGGCGCGTGAGGAATCCTTCGTGGAACCTCACACCTCTCCAACGTGACGTAGCCCCCTTCCCAAAGGTGGTGAACACGGGAATACATCTTCGTCTCCGCGTGCTTCGGTTATTCCTTAACCGATCTCTTACTTGTGTTGCTTATCTTGTGATAGCCTTCGAGCTTGAAGTATCTTGTACATCATCTAGGTTGCCTCACCTAGTTTGCATTTAGGCTCACTGATATTCCGCAAAGCCTAAAACTTGCAAAAGATTTTAAAGAATTTTGTAGAAACCTATTCACCCCCCCTCTAGGTTAACCATCTTACACTTTCAATTGGTATCAGAGCCAAGGGCTCTTTTAAGGGCTTTACCGCCTAAGAGGAAAGATGGTTTTCTCCGATGATGAGGAGGAAAAAACTTATTCGGTCAAGGAGCTTCGTGAACTCTTAGCCAAGAGTGCCCTTGAAAAGGCCAAGGCGGATTCCGATCTCCTTGTTCGAATGAGTTACCTAGAAGGACAACTTAAGGCCATTGGCGATGGGGCTTTTCTTGGTAATCCATTGGTAGTACCTCAAGGGAGACCAATGGACATCGAGAAGGATAAGGATGCCGAGTCCGCTCATGAGGGCGGCTCGTCAAAAACTTCCACGCCCCCTAATCAATTCCCTTATGTTTATCCTAAGCAAAAGAACATCATGCCTCATATTAATGGTTCGGGCCCTGCACCTCATTATGATGGAACTCACTTCTCTCATTGGAAAGCTTCTATGGAATCTCATCTTCGCAGCTGCAGCTTTGAGCTTTGGGAGATTGTATGCACCGGCTTCCACCCTCATGATCCCAACAACCTCACCCCAGGGGAGTACTACGACCGTCAACTAAATGCAACGGCTTGTGACAAGATAAGGAGTGCCATTCACCGCACTCTCCATGATCAAGTCAGCGACATCCCCACCGCAAAGGATCTTTGGGATAGGATTGTCATTCTCCAAGAGGGAACCTCTCTTATCCAAAAGTCCAAGTATGAAGCTGCCAAGTCTGAGATGAACATGTTCATGAACCATGATGGTGAAACTATCGCTGAAGCATACAAGAGACTCGTTGCCCTCCGCGTGAAGATTGGTGGCCTAGGGTGTGAGAAGTATGATGATGGATTCAATTTGAATGATGAACTTATCAAGTCCAAGATTGTCTCCATGATCACGATCACCGACAAGAAGCTTGCCTTGAACTTGCAACTCCTCGATAGAGCTAATCAATTCACTCCTGATGATCTAGTCTCTTATCTAGTTGCCACGGATAACTTGGCGGATGAAGGGCAAAAGATCAAGGAGATCAACCGTGCTATCGGGTCTTCCCACTCCCTAGCTTTGAAGGCCAAGCAAGTGCAATAAGATGTTGCTAGTGATGAAGATAGCGATGGTGATGGAGTTGATGATATGCTCTCTCAACTTGCTCTCTTCACCAAGAACATGAAGTTCCGAAGAAGGAAAAACTCAATGGGATCAAGTGAGAAGAAGAGGACGTGCTACAATTGTGATGAGGCAACCCATTTTTCCGACAAGTGTCCTTGTGAGAAGAGGCTTGACAAGCCTAAATATGAAGAAGGTGCCAGACCAAGATTGAATCCCAACCCCATCAATGAAAGATACAAGAGGAACAATAGGCGTGATGGTAAGGGCTTCCTAGGCCAAGAATACATATCCGACAATGAGGAAGAGGATGAAGAGAAGGTGGTTGGAGTGGCCGGTTTGGCCTTTGCCAAACCCGGGTCTCTCTTCACCTATGACTACACCAAGGACTACACCGACGACTCTCCTAACCCCAAGGTCACTGCCACTTGCCTCATGGCAAGGAGCTCCAAGGACGAGTCCGACGTGGAGTGTGGGGATAAGGAGAAAGTGGTGGGTGTGACTGGTTTGGCATATGTCGAATCCGGTTCACCTCTCACCTACGACTACTCCAAGGACTACATCGAGAGTTCTCCTATTCCCAAGATCACCGGTTCTTGTCTTATGGCAAGAAGCTCCAAGGTAATTGTCTCCCCTCCATCCCTATCTAGTGTCTTGGATGATTTTGAGGGTGACCATGATAGTGATAGTGATAATGATGAATTTGGAAAAGAATATATAAAAGAAATGTATGCTATCATGAAGTCTCTTCCTCCCATTGCTCGTGCTAGAGTCAAGCAATTAATGGAACTTGTTAGCTCACGCGATGAGACCATTGATAGCTTGGAATCTCATATTGATGATGAGAAACGAAGATTCAATCTTCTTGAGCAAGAGCTTTGTGAGGAAAAGAATACCAACTCTTTTCTTAAACTACAAATTGAAATCTTTGAAATTGATAAAGCAAAAGACATGGACACTATTGATAGGGCTAACTCATTGTCTCAAGAGCTCGATGTCTCAAAGAAAGAGCTTGAAGTTGCTCATGCTTCTCTTACCAAGGACCTTGAGCACCTTGAGAAGGCTAGTTTGCTTGTCAAGCGTGAGCTCATAAAACTTGGAGAGAACCATGATCAACTTCGGGTGTCCTATGAGAAAGCTCTTGGTACATTGAAGGATCCAATTATAGTTGAAAATGATTCTTGTACCTCTAACTCTACCTTTGATCAAGCCCACCTCATTGAGGAAAATAAGAAGTTGAAAGAGCAACTTGAGAAAGAGCGTCGTGCACCTATCTCCAAGGGAAAGATCCTAGATGAGATTTTATCCCGTCAAAAGACGAGAGTTTCCAAGGAGGGTGTCAGTTTTGATCCAAAGAACAACATGAGCAATGCCATTCCACCGAAGAAGATAACCTTTGTGAAGGAAGGTGACAAGGTGGTCGACCGGGTCAAAAGGAATGTGGTGAATGGGGGAGCCATGAGGGGCAATCCCAATCACAAGTTTGCGGGAGAGTCTAATCCTTCCTATGTGCTATGTAAGGGCACTCAAGGAAATGTTTATGCCAAATATGTTGGCCCTCGAAGTGGTTATGCTTATAGGTGGTACTCAATTTGGGTACCTAAGGATCTTGTTGCTAATGCTAGGGGACCCATTACTCAATGGGTTCCTAAATCAAAGAATTGATTTTGTAGGGTTATGCCTCCGGTGGATCAAAATGGGTGTTTGATAGTGGATGCACCAATCACATGACCGGAGGTAGGAGTGGGCTTGACCAATTCATTCACGATGTCAACTCAACGTCAAGCATCACCTTTGGAGATAACTCAAAAGGAAAGGTTCTTGGTTATGGTAAGTTGGTAATTTCCAAGGTTTTGACTCTTGAGACCGTCCTACATGTTGAAAACCTTGGTTACAACTTGCTTTCTATTAAACATCTCGCGGATGCCGGCTATGACTCCTACTTCTCTAGAACTTTTGTGAAGGTCTTTAGGGGTGATGATCTCAGCTTGGTTCTCATTGGACACGTGGAAGACGACCTTTATGTGGTCGACCTCTCGAAAGAGAGTCAATCTCTTCCTACATGTCTAATGGCCAAGGCTGACAAGGGATGGCTTTGGCATCGTCGCCTAGGCCATGTCAACATGAGAAATCTCAATCTCCTCCTAAAAGGTGAACATATTATTGGACTAACCGGTATCTCCTTTGAGAAAGATCGTGTGTGTAGTGCTTGCATTTTAGGGAAGCAAATTGGAAAGCATCATCCTTCAGTTACCAAGGTGGCCACGTCAAGACCCTTGGAATTGCTCCATATGGATCTCTTCGGGCCTTCAACATATGACTCTCTTGGAGGAAGAAGATATGGTCTTGTCATTGTTGATGATTACTCAAGGTATACTTGGGTATTTCTTCTCAAGACGAAGGATGAGACTTTCAAGGAATTCATGATCTTCGCCAAGCAAGCTCAACGCACTCATGGTGTGGAGATCAAGACTATTAGAACCGACAACGGCACCGAGTTCAAGAATTACACCATGCAAGAATTTGTTGAAGATGAGGGGATTAAGCATGAATTCTCAGCTCCTTATACCCCTCAACAAAATGGTGTTGTTGAAAGGAAGAACCGGACAATCATTGAGATGGCAAGAACAATGTTGAGTGAATTCAAGTCTCCTCACAATTTTTGGGGAGAAGCTATTGCTACCGCGGTCCACTACACGAACCGGCTCTTCCTCCGTGCTCCCTTTGACATGACTCCATATGAGATTCTCACAAGTAAGAAGACCAATGTCAACTACTTTCGTGTCTTTGGGTGCAAGTGTCTCGTCAAGAACAAAAAGGAAAAGCTCGGTAAATTCGAATCTAGAACTATAGAGGGTATTTTTGTTGGTTATGCGGAAAACTCTCATGCCTATAGATACTACAACAAGACTAATGGTTGTGTGGAAGTATCTTGTGACGTGGAGTTTTTGGAGAATAATGGTCCCCATGAGGGGCAAGTTTCTTCTCGTGATGTAGGAGATGGTGATTCTTCTCAAGTCATCAAGTTGATGGGTATTGGGCACATCTTGCCTACCGAGTCTCACATTCATGTTCAACAAGATGATGGGGGAGAATCAAGCTCAACTCAAGAAGAGCCAAGCTCTATCCAAGTTGAGCCATCAAATGCATCACAATATCAACATCTCTCTCATGATGCCCTGCAAACCGAAGAACAAGAACCAAGCTCTCAAACCTTCGAGCAAGACCAAGTAGAAGATCAACCTCCATCTCAAGGCCAAGCTCAAGATGGTGCCAA
The DNA here is from genome assembly GCA_916181665.1 of Avena sativa. Lineage (NCBI taxonomy): Eukaryota > Viridiplantae > Streptophyta > Magnoliopsida > Poales > Poaceae > Avena > Avena sativa. The sequence continues at coordinate 309,362,375 of OV702295.1, read as the reverse complement.
CGATCAAGGCCCCTCAAAAGATGAATTTGATGATCATGAAGGCACAATTCGGAAGATTAAGGCCGCCTCCGTTGCAAGTGGACTTCAAGTCAACAATATCCTTGGAAGCATATCAAAAGGGATCGAGACCTGTGCCAAGAAGAAGAACCTCACAACCTTTTGTGGGCACCATGCTTTTGTGTCCAACTTCGAGCTCCTTAAGGTTCATGAGGCTTTGGAGGATCCGGATTGGGTCATTGCCATGCAAGAAGAACTCGAGTGTTTCACCCGCAATGAAGTATGGTCTCTTGTGGAGAGGCCTAAAGATCATCGCATCAATGTTATTGGGACCAAGTGGGTGTTCAAAAACAAGCAAGATGAGAACGGGGTCGTCACGAGGAACAAAGCAAGATTAGTGGCGCAAGGGTATGCCCAAATAGAAGGTATTGACTATGAGGACACCTTTGCGCCCGTTGCTCGTCTTGAAGCTATTCGTCTCTTGCTTGCTTATGCATCTTTCCATAACTTCAAGCTTTATCAAATGGATGTGAAAAGTGCTTTTCTTAATGGTCCCTTGAAAGAGGTTGCATATGTAGCTCAACCCCCGGGTTTCGAAAACACACGCTATCCCAACCATGTGTATCTTCTCCATAAGGCTCTCTACGGACTAAAGCAAGCTCCTCGTGCTTGGTATGAGCACCTTAGGGATTTTCTACTCATGGATGGGTTTAGCGTGGGTAAGGTCGACTCCACCCTTTTCACCAAACGGGTTAAAGGGGGTGGCTTATTTATTGTTCAAATATATGTTGATGATATTATCTTTGGTGGAACTAACGAATCTCATAACAAAGCTTTTGCCGAGTTGATGACTATGAAATTTAGGATGTCCATGATGGGGGAGTTGAAGTTCTTTCTAGGCTTCATCATAAAGCAACTTCCTCATGGCACTTTCATCTCTCAAGAAAAGTACATTAAGGATATGCTCAATAAGTTCGAGATGGCCAAGGCTAATCCCATGAAGACACCCATGCCTCTAAATGGACAACTTGGCCTTGGAGTAGGTGAGAAGGACGTGGATCAAAAGGTATATCGTTCTATGATTGGTTCTTTGCTCTACCTTTGTTCTTCTAGGCCGGATATCATGTTAAGTGTAGGAATGTGTGCTCGTTTTCAATCCGCTCCCAAGGAGTGCCACTTGATGGCGGTTAAACGGATTTTTAGGTACCTTGTTATCACTCCTACTCTCGGGCTTTGGTATCCAAAGGGGTCAACCTTTGAGCTTGTTGGCTATTCGGATGCCGATTGGGCAGGTGATAAGGTTGACCGGAAATCAACCTTCGGGGCTTGCCAATTTATTGGCCGGTCGTTGGTGAGTTGGTCTTCCAAGAAACAAAACTCCACAGCTCTATCCACCGCCGAAGCCGAATACATATCCGCGGCATCTTGTTGTGCTCAATTGTTATGGATGAGGCAAACCTTGAAAGACTATGGTGTGTCTCTTGGTACGGTGCCTCTTCTATGTGACAATGAGAGCGCGATAAAGATTGCCAAAAACCCCGTCCAACATTGCTGCACCAAACATATTGACATTCGCCACCACTTCCTACGTGACCATGTCGCAAATGGTGATATCAATCTCACTCATGTGGGTACGATGTTCCAATTGGCCGATATCTTCATGAAGCCTTTGGATGAGCCCGGTTTGTTATGTTGAGGCGAGAACTCGGTATCCTAGATCCCCGAAACTTGGATTGATTTGCTTCTTGCACTATATTCTTTCTCTTAACATGCTATGTAGACTAGTTGCGCCGCACATGTAGGGATAGCCATCTTACCATGTCTTGGTTTGATGCATACCTATGTGTGCAACATAAATTGATCTCGTGTCATGATATGAGTCCAAGCATCTATCTTTGAGGCTTCATGACACATGTGCTTAAACATAGGGGGAGAAATCCCCCACAACCTTCTAGCCTCCTTTGCTTTTCAATGGTTTCCATCTTGAGGCTCTCTGAGTTTGATCTTTCCTCTCGTTCTTGATATCTTCGAATCATGCCTATTGTTGCTCTTTGTGAGGTTGAAATTGATTCTTTCCAATAGGCATGCCTAGATCACCTGCTTCCTCTACCCTTTTGGAGCCTACTATCTTCCTCTAATTGCACATGCCATCCTCGAAAACAAAACAACAAAAAAACATTCTGTTGTTCGGTTCTTGGCCCGGTTGAACCGGCTCCCAGACCGGACAGCCCGGTGCCAGCGTCGGATAACCGGACTAGAACCGGAAGGTCCGATTATACTATACCGGGTCTATCCGGATCTCGTCTCTGAACCGTTTTTCGGTTCTTGTCCGGTTTTCCGAGCTGTAGACCGGGTCATCCGGTCTGGATCTCAGTTCCACCGGACTTAAAACCGAGCTTCAGATCTGTTTTTTTCCTTTTCTCCCTCTTCTCCCTGGTCCCCCCCCCTCCTCCCACAGTTCCACTTCACTTCCCCCGACCTCTCCTCCTCCATTGTCGCCCCTCCCCACCCTCCCCTCCTCTCCTAGGGTGATTCCAACCCTAGGATCCATAGATCGGGCCTCCAAAAGGAAGGACTTTTGGAGGCCTCTCACCAAAGGAATTTCTTCCTCTCGCGGTGGTTCGGGATCTTTTTGGTGTTCTCCTTCCTCAAGGGCTCCTTGGTGCTTTCCTCCACGGGAAGCCATGTCCTCGGGTACTCCTTTTCTCCCTCTCCTCTTGTTCTTCTCAAATCCCTATGTTTTGCTATACATTGTGTTGGATTTGAGAAATTAGGGGTCCACCTAGTCTTTTTTTTCCCACCCTCGTTCATCCATGTCCTACCCTCTCTGCCTAGAACTGTATTTGCGCAAGTACATGAGTCATTGGTACGATTTTTTTCATTGCATAGTGGTCTTCGTGGATCTCGGTTTCAAACCCGGTTGTTCCGGCCCTGGCACCGGACCGTCCGGTCTGAGTCCGGTTTTCTAGCTCTGACACCGGACCGTCCGGTTCTGCTTTCGGTCCGACCGGCCCTAGCACCGGACCATCCGGTTCTGGGCTCGGTAGCTCCGGCCCTGGCACCGGACCTCTCTGCAATGTGTCTTATTTTACCATGCACTTGCCCAAATCCAAGTTTCTTTTTCTTTCATCCTCTCCTTTGGCATGTGTACTTATCTCTGTGCTCCCCAATCTCTCTCTCTCTCTTTTTCACAGGTGAAGACGATGATTCTGCTAGTGATGAGTATGTGCCTGATCAGGAGTTTGTGCCCGAGGTAGCTAACAGGAGCAAGCGGGTTCGTCGCAACCCTCAGTCTGTGCAGCTTGAGCCTGAGGGGAGCGCTCGCTCTGGGCGCATCAAACTCAAAGCTAACAGGGGTAAAATCTGAAGGGTATGGAGATTGGTCAGTACCGGGCTCTCCGCAAGCAGAATCCCTATCGCTTCAAGCAACGCACCTATAAAGGATCTGACAAGAAGTTTTGGACTGAGACTCAGGCTATGATGTGGGATCACATTTACACTCAGTTCCGGGTCACTCCTTGTGGCCACATTCAAGCCCTCAATCTGGAGTGGTTCAATATGTATGCAGCCTCTGATTATTTCTATGTTGATGAAGCTTTGAGGAAAATGGATCTGTTCGACCTCGTCTGTCTCAAGGAGGACTATTACCCTGACTTCATCCGTTAGTTCTTTTACACTGTCTATTTTCATGATGATGAGGATCGCACTATGACTTGGATGACTGGCACGAGGCGCTTTCAGGCTACTTATGCTGATTTGGTCGATGTCATGGGCTACACTGGTCGAGGCGGCGGCTTCTGTATTCACAGTGAGAAGGTCAAGCCTGCTGAGACTCTTGCTTTCTGCTACCCCAGTGATTCTCAGTGGAGTCCTCCGTGCATGACTGGCATGTATTACTACTATCATACCTTGGCCACTATCTTTCGTCAGTCCCTTGTTCCCCGTGTTGGCGATTCCACCAACTGCCGTGGGTACTTTGCCAACTTGTTGTACTATTGTCACCCGGATCGGCTGAGGAAGATTGATGGATGTGACTTTGTGTACTGTGAGCTGCGGCGGGCTGCTTTGGACAGGATGACTCCCACCTTCTGCGCATATGTTCAGAAGCTGCTCAATCGGGTGGTGCCGCCTGGTGTGATGGTGGGCGAGCGTGAGGAACAAGAAATGCTTAATCTCTGTCTCCGTGCACACACTCCTGAGGTCCCTGGGATGTGGCCTCCTAAGCACCGCACCAAAGCTGCTCATGATCCTCGGCCTTCTTTTTCTACTCGGGCTGGTTCTCGTCGTCCTGTTGGTGAGTCCTCCTCTCACCCAAGGCCGAAGGGTGGTGCTGCCAAGTTTTTTAAGAGGCTATTACAGATGTGTCGTTCTTCCTATGATGTGAGTCACAAGGCTTTGGAATTGAGCCAGGAGACTAGACGTCGCCACAATGAGTATCTTGCGACCCAGAATGTCACTCCTCCACCTGATGGTCCTGAGATGGCCCCTGTTCCTTATGTCAACTATGAGATGCCGCCTCTTGATGATGCTATGTTCTATGGGTTCTTCCCTGGTCAGTTTGCTCCCAATGGTCCTGGTGGTCCCTCTGCTCAGGGTCATGTTGATGATGAGGACAATGATGATGCTGCTGATAGTGACGAGGCCTCTGAAGAGGAAGATGTCCCTCCTCCTCCTCCTCCGCCGTTCTTCTAGTTGGGCTGCGTTAGCATCGCTCTCCTCCTCTTCCTTTTTGGTGTCTCGATGCCAATGGGGGAGAAGAGTAGAGTTCTATTAGTTATCTACGGGTTCCTTGCTGGGGTTTTCCGGGGTTTGCCGTTAGCACAATGCCCCTTGCGTTCTCATTGCTTCTTATGGCATTGTGCTTTCCCTTTCGCTTTATGTATGAACTATCTACTTTCGTTTTGTCTGTTGAACAAGTTTGTGCTTTGTGTGTGAACCTTGGATATTTATATTATGCTATGACTACGTCTTTTGTTGTTTATAATATATTTGCGAACTCTAGCTCGATTTGTCATCGTCAACCAAAAAGGGGGAGATTGAAAGGGTATTTTACCCTATGCTATTTTTGGTTGACAATGACACCATGGTTAGAGTGGACTAATGCTATTTCTAGTGTCTTACACAGGTTCTAGTCCAATGCTGTGATGAAATGTTATCGGAGACCCCCCCATTTTGATAACGAAGCTTCGCACCGGAGTTTTCCCTTTTCATGTAATTTGAGTCCGGTTAGGAGCTCCGCACTATTAAGAGGGGTTCTCTCAATGAGCTTGTTGGGGATGATCACCTAAGCCATATACACATCCCTCTCTCTCCTACCTAATCCATCACCAAAGAGAGAAGAGAAGAAATCCTATCCACCTGAGCCTTTTCAGCAGATCCGGTTTTCAGACCGGTTGGACCGGCTCCCAGACCGGACCGTCCGGTGTCAGGATCGGAAATCCGAACTCAAACCGGGATCTCCGGTTTTCTCACTCCGAGTCTGGGGTACTGAGAGCAGTTTTGGTTTCAGTCTGGTTTTCCGGGCTGTGGACTGGACTGTCCGGTGTGTGGGTCGTACCAACCGAACTTAAAACCGGACCTTGCGTTTTTGGCTCAAAACGGCTAGTTTTCTCCTTGAGTATAAATATCCCTTCTTCCAGCTTGAGTAGGTTAGGCATTCAGTTCATATCATTTCTTGAAGCTCTCTCTCTCTCTCCCCATTGTTGAAACACAAAAGCTTGAGGATCTCCCATTCTACCCAACCAAATCCAAATCCCTTTGGTAGAAAGGAAGAGGAGGTCCCGATCTACGTTTCCACCAAGCCAAAGTTCATTCCCCCTTGAGTTCATCGAGTTAGCTTGTTACACTTGGGTTTGTGGGAAACCCTATGCGGCTAGGGTCGCCCGGAGGCATTCGGCTTGTGATTTGCCCCGTGGAAAGTTTGTGAGGGTTTGGAGACTACCCTAAAGTCTACCACGAGTAAGTGAGCTATTCCTTCGTGGGATAGGCTCGGAGAAGAAGGTGAGCCTTCGTGGCGCGTGAGGAATCCTTCGTGGAACCTCACACCTCTCCAACGTGACGTAGCCCCCTTCCTAAAGGTGGTGAACACGGGAGTACATCTTCGTCTCCGCGTGCTTCGGTTATTCCTTAATCGATCTCTTACTTGTGTTGCTTATCTTGTGATAGCCTTCGAGCTTGAAGTATCTTGTACATCATCTAGGTTGCCTCACCTAGTTTGCATTTAGGCTCACTTATATTCCGCAAAGCCTAAAACATGCAAAAGATTTTAAAGAATTTTGTAGAAACCTATTCACCCCCCCTCTAGGTTAACCATCTTACACTTTCAGTTAACTATAAAACAAATAATAAAGTCTTTAACATTATATTTAAAATCTTGTAGACTAAAGTTAACTGTAAAAAATAGATGAACTTAGGGTGTAATGCTTATGATATTTGTATATTGTTCACTTTGTAAGGTTTCTTTAAAGCTAACTAGGAATGGTATTACTTTTATTTGAGTAGTGGTTTCTCAATATTATAATGAAATAGAATCATTTATCTTTTTATAAATGAGTGATTATAATTTGTAAACAAGGAAATAATATTACTTAACTACTTATGGATTCACTATAGTGTTTTGATATGTTTATAAACTTGTGGTTGAATTAATGGAAAAGAATTTATTTAGTTGCAAGCTATTCTTGAAGATCTGGTACTAGATAAGAATCTGCTTTAAAAGATTTTCTATACTTATGGTGGAATTATAATTCATTAAGATTGTTTTTAAAATGTGTTGAACCATTTTGTTTTCATATAATCAATATTTAAGATTAATACTATTTATTATACTCAACTGGCTAATTTTAGAAATATTATAAAACTTTATTCACCCTTATATGAATTATCAATTAAGGAAATTAGATTTAAATTCAATTTATTAGGGTATTAAGTTTTTATTTACGTCAAAGATGAAATGTTATATTTTTAACATGCAGATATTATTTTTATGATCATTTTGATTTATTATATGTATTTTTATGACTTAATAAGATATGATTTTATAAGGTTTATTACTTTATAAATACTTAATAAATAATAAATATTGAATTAAGTGAAATAATAATGCATGATTATAGTTTTAAATTATAGTTCTTATTTTTCTAAGATTTTTGGTATTTTATTTATATTTTTAACATTTACCAATATTAAAATATGATTTTTTTCAAAGTTTTATTACTTATAAAATCTTTATTAAATAATAGATATTTAAATTGTTAACATAATAATGTTTGATAATAGTTTAATGTGATAGATTTTTTTTCTGAAAATTTTCATATATTACACATATTTTTCTAAATTATAAAACATAAGATATGGAATTTATAAGGTTTAATGCTTTTCTAAAATTATTAAATATTTTTATTAGGTTAAAATGACATCAGCAAACAAAACCCTAATTAATAAAAAATTTGGTACTAACCTAGTCTTACCCACACAAACACTGACTGGTGGGGTCTCCACCACGTCAGCACTCCACATCAGCAACGCGGGACCCGGCAGAGTTTGACTGGGCTTGACCACATGCGGTGACATCACCCTGGCGTCACGATGACATCACCCCGCCAGAGTTCATCCCCAATCGAGCATAGACGCGGCGAGACAGCGCGAGCGAGGCTTCCTGGTTAAGCGTGTAGGGTACAGGGAGGCGCGCTGAACAAAAAGGGGCGGCGCCACTAGGTTTTGGCCACTGGAAGGTGGTGCACGACGGCGACTGGTGGCTGTGCATGGCGACGCATGGCGGTGGCTCGGTACGGGAAGCAAACAAATCAACAGAAAGAAGTAGCATGCTCAGCAGCGCACCAGGAAACTCGTGGATGGCTTGGTGAAGAATATCGTGGCCGAAATCGAGGTGGACAATGGCGACCGGACTTTGGTAAGGACATCTCGATTCTTGGTACAGGGACCATTTTAGGTTATGTGGTTTGGCAGGAAGAATCAGGGAGACTAGGTGGAGGCGCGAGTGTGCTCGGTGGTGCCTGGGGTGATGTAGAACGACGTCGATTCGTCGGCCTCTAAAGCTAGGGTTCGGGACAGAGCGGAAACTCGGGAGAAAGAGGAAAGAAATGGGGATAAGGATGCACGAGGCGTCGTGTCCTTCTTATCCCCTTCTGATGAAGACAGCTTCGGAATGAATCGTAGCAACCACGGTGGACGGCAGAGCTCGAGCAAGGAAGCTGCTTCGCCGGCGAGTCCTTCTGGCGAGAGGAAGAAGAAAAGAATTGAATCGAAAGGGTAGGCGGGCTGTTGTTGGGCCGTCATGGGCAGCAGTTGGGCTACTCGCAGGCGACGAGTAAGAGAGAGGAGAAATGGGCCATAGGCCACAAACCTCTCAGATCTGTTTCTTTTATTTTTTTCTTCATCAATCCTTTTTTCTTTTTGCTGTTTTGATTCCAGATTTGTATTTTCACATTTGATTTGAATTTGTCCTATAGAAATTTATCAGCTAGATAATTGCAGCAATTCTAAAATGTACTTAGTATCATTTTGTGAAATTTTATTGTATAATGTTATTATTTATTATTTTATTTATATGTATACTCTTCCTTTTAATATTTCATGGGAACCTTTGTGATGAATTTTATTTACATAACATACTATAAATTTAATATAGGTTATACCCTTATTTATTCATGAAACTAAATTCTCATTATATAAATATATTCTAAGGAAAGTTTCTAATGGTGATCCTACATTACTACTTGATACATAATTTCCTATGAATTACTATGATTAACATTAATTGCATAATTCTAAGGAATAACAAGGTATATGTTTTGTTATAACTTACATAGAAGTTAGGGTCTTAGGCTTTAGGAGATTTAATATACCTATATCCTTGGGATAGGCATGGATCAAGATTTTATGGTTAATACATATGGTTTTCATGCTTATGTTTATGAATGGTATCACCATCCAAGATAAAATAGTGGGGTTGTTTTCTAGGATGTTTTAGAGATGGAATTAACAATTAGAGTTTCTAAGCACATGTGGTTTTAAAGTTTGGAAGTGACAAAGATATGCTTAAGTGATTTGCTATTGAAAAATATTCCTATAAGCCATTGTGGAAATAAGATGATTAATCAAACAGATGAGATTTCTATCTTCCATACTTCATAATCCTGGACTTCTAATTAAGGAATTCCTTTCCTAGATATACTACTTCTTCCTATTCATCATTATGTGGTAACATGATGAGCTTTACTTCACAAGAATGATCTTATCCACCTTTTATCCTCCCAAATCCATTTATAAATCCAATGAGCTTGACACTAAAGCTTTCATAATCTTCTCATATCTCCACTTGATTATATTGTAAGATGCCACCTTTATAAAGGTAAAGATCCCTGTGATTGCAATGCTAGTCCCTGGATCAAATGCTAGCATCCACAGTTTAAGATGAAGTACACAGAAACAAAGGTGATTATTACATCGTCATTCCAGAGATAACATAGTCTTTTACAACTCCTTAGCCATAGGCTAATACAAGAGTTTAACTTAACAATATAAAATAGAAGCCTTCATCTTCATGTGCCATAGGCAAGCATGTTGAGTGTAGACTCATAACCCCTAATCATCATCAGAGTAACCCACAACATCACAAGTTACAGCCACAGTGGGTCAATACATTGGAATAGTATTGGCAACTGATACCTTAGTAGAATATTAGCATCTAGTTACTACATGAATTTAGCTAAGTGTATCTTAGGCTTGCTTTGCTCAAAATAGGTTTTACCTATCAGTTGAAAATACTAAGTTTTCTTTGGTAAAAACTTACCCAAGGGACCACCAATAGAAATTGGTGAACCTTCACCCTTGTTCAACCACAAGTTTTAACTTAGAAAATTGGGATGAGGAGATTCTTGATAGCTTCCATGTCTTGATGCTCAAGTTGTCCAATACCAGGGACATGACTAAGTACTTAGGTTCTTCCATCTGCATAGGTTGTGCACTTTCCCCACAAGACTTGATTTTCACCAAGACAGGACCTTTCAGAAGCCTTCCCTTAGACCAAATGGACGCGTTCCAACCTATCATCCCACTACCAACAACTGTCCAAATGGCTAAGTTATTGCAACCTATATGATCCAGGTAGAGCCCATAATGCCATGTGGCTGCACTAGAAGCTTCTTAACATTTGGCATCTCAAATCCCTTTGTTCCTGGGTGGCAATTGTCACATCCCAAGATTTTCCAAATCTTGTAATGTGAAAAAAATAAATGAATAAAATAAAACTTTGTTGATTTTCAGGGTGAGAAGAAACTTTTTGATTCCAATTGGGAACCTTCAAACCTATTTTGATTAGGATAAATCCTAAGGGGATTTACAAAGATAAACATTTAATAAAGGAAAATAAAAATATTTGGAAATTACTATTTTTGAATCTTTTAATAAAAAGATTTGGTTTTCAAAAGAAAAGGATAGAATGATAAATAAGCATTATTTTATAAGCCAAATTAAAACTTGGCCAAGCCTTTAAAATAAAAACATTTCTATTTGATAAAAATAGTAAAGGATTATTTAAATAAAATAAAAAGGATTTAATATCCATGTTTATTAAAAATAAAGGTTTTGCTATTTTAATTAAACATCAAAACTTTTTTATTTATTTAAAACAAGTTTTCCAAGTATTCTTTATTTTCAAATAAAACCTACTGATTTGGTTTTGAAAATAATTAAATTTCAAATGGAGATTTTAAATAAAACAAATTCTATTTTGATTTAATAAACATGGTCTATTTATTTAATTAATAATGGACCCTAAAATAAAAATATTATTTTGATCCTTGGACTTTGGTTTATGTTGTTAAACAGAACCAAATTCAATTGCAAAGTTTGGTGAAAGTTTGATTTGATTTGAATGCTTGATTGGTTGTTTGAATTTCAAAAACAGAAAACATAATTGGAAAAGAATAAAACATTCAGAAAGAAAAAAAAATGAAAACAGACTGGACCCAACCAAATTGGCCCAACAGCCCAGTACCAGCCCAGCTTCCCTCTCTCCCGAAGAAAACGTTTCGCACTCAGACTTTAACCCGCGCAGGCAATGACTGATGGACCCTCTCTCTGCCTCTCTCCTTCGCTGACGAAGCGGACCCACCCAGCCAGCTCACCTCCTTCTTCCTCGCGCAGACGACGCCCTGCCATTTCCTGCCCTTTACGCCGACGATCAATTCGCGTGATTAACAGCCATTACTCCCCCGGCGACCACGCCCCATTAAACTTCTCCCTCTCCTCCCCATTTCCCCTCTGTCGCCATAACCAACACGCCACCAGGCTACGCTAATTTCGCCAGAGACCACTCACTGCTCCGACGAGCCTTTGCTCCAATTCCAGCCCAACCTCTCCACCCCTTGCCTCCCTGAGCACACGACCGTGACCCCCACTCCTAGGCGCTTCTTCCTGTGCCATCCATTCAACCGCAGGCGCCCCAGAACCTCGACTCCAAGAACCACTGAGCGCCGCCGCATCTGCTTTCTTCTCCGGCGAACTTCCCTGGTAAGAACAGACCACCCCGCGCCTTCTCGATCACGCACGCGTCATCGCCTTGACCTTGCGCATCTAACCATGCTCTCTGTTTGCCCCCTTGTGATCGGTAGCGTCGACCCCGACCATGAACAGGACCATCTGACGCCGCCGACGACTCCGGCGAGCGATTACTCCCGTCCACGTGCGCCCCTTGCCAAGCCGACTGTACCTTGAGCATCCCCATGTCACCGCGATCACTGTAAGCACCCTCACCTTCCTCTTTGCTTCCTAGAACCGCCGCTAGCCCACCGTCCGAGCGTGCGCCGCCACACAGCGCCGCCCGTTGTTGACCACGCACACGATAGAAACTAGGCGAAGCGGTAAGTAGCGTCTCAGCGCCGTGCGATGTAGTTTAATCCAACGTCCTGCATCGCTCGATCCGTGTGAACCGGTACCGGCCAGTCATATTACGCCACCTGGCACCAGTTTGATTTAAAATAGAGTTTGAAAAACAGATTTAGATGCAAATTTGAAACCCTTGTAACTTTTGATCCACACGTCCAAAATTTACAAACTTTATATCAATGGAATCAGTGGAACAATCCCTAGCCAACCATGCAATTTGTTTAATAAAAATCCTCTGGTAAAATGTTTGTTTTTGCAGAAACATTTGTATGCTTGTTTAGGTGATAAAAATTATTCCAAAATGTTTTTAGGGTTAAAATCTTTGCAAATTGGTTTGTGGTGAACCTACTGACCTTAGGAACCAATTTGTGGATTTAAAAATGTATTTGGGGAAGATTAGGATGGATTAATTGATTTAGCCCATTTCTAGTCAAATAAAAACATTGATTTTGTTATGAAAATGACTTTGGAGTAAAAACTTTGGGAAAATGATTTGGATCAAACCTACTGACCCTAAAACACCAAGTTTTGAGAAAAAACAACTTATTTGGTGAACAACATAAAGTTTTTGCTTTGATAAAAACATTTTTCACCACATAAAATAATGAACGGATTTAAAAATGGTTTATAGACAAAACCCCTTTTGCAAATGACTTTGCCACTTTGGAAAATGTCCACTTTGAGCCTTACATTGTGTAGAGCCTAGTATAAACCACCATTGCAAATAGAACTACCTTTTGCATGCTTGCATGCATGACTTAGTTCCTATGGTTTTACGTGTGTGATGTATTGATTGAATATTGGTTGGAATGCAAGTTGATTTTGTGTTTGCTTGATTGATTTGTAGTGAAGTTAGAAAAGTGTGAAACTAGAAAGATCAAGAAGTGAACCAACATTCTCTACCAAAAAGGCAAGTGACACTATCATCTAAAGTCCTACTATTTTCATTATACCTAGTGGATTTTGAAACATGCATGAAAAGAATTTCTATACTTATGCTATGCTAAATCCTAATAGGATACCCTATACATTCCTTAGTGGAAACAATGTAGTTGGTACATGCTTAGCCATGTTATATTTTGAAAAGAGATACATGTTGAGATTTTAGGAAGTTGAGAAAAGGACTTGTGTTTTTATATAATAAAACAAGGACTCAATGAACCACCTGGGTGGACAAGGATACTTTGAGTTTTGGAGAAGGTGGCAACAAAAGGAACCATGTCTAGGGCAATCTCTTTGTGTTGTGCTCTAAAAGAAAACCACCCAGGAACTTAGAGATTGAACATGTTTCTCCAACTGTGGCTTTCGTGTACAACCACATGCTACTTATGGCTTTTGCTTAGTCAACTACATTGGGAAGACCCATGCATTGTCTTCAAGTTACTGAAAATGAGGAACTTGGAATCCTACATGGGTACTGAAGACAAGATAGCAATGGTGTATGGGAGGACCCTCTGGAAAAACTTCGTCACATTCTCAATCTACCAGTACTCCATCTTGGTGAGTACTTATCCAGCGGCCACTGGTGGCAACAAGATGAGAGTGTGACATGTGGGTAAAGTGTACAACTTCTGCAGAAGATAATAAAATCTAAGTACTTAGCCGTGTCCCCGGTTATGGACAATACTGAGCAACTAAAGCTTGAAGCTATGGGAAATCTCGACATTCCAATTTCTAAAGAAAAACTTTTAAGTAACAACAAAAGACTTGATGCACTTGGGGGTACCAAGGAGCTCAAGAGATTTTGATAAAACTTGATGCACTTGGGGGTACCAAGGAGCTCAAGAGATTTTGATAAAACTTGATGCACTTGGGGGTACCAAGGAGCTCAAGAGATTTTGATAAAACTTGATGCACTTGGGGGTACCAAGGAGCTCAAGAGATTTTGATAAAACTTGAACACTTGGGGATCTACCAAGGAGTTCAAGGGATTTTGATAAAGAGATTTGACAAAAGATCAAAACCATTTTGAAAAGATAGGATAAATATTGCTTTCTGCAAATGAGCCTAAAACCCTACTTAGCCAAATATGCATGTAATGATAGGATCCACTTATATTCTACAAAGTAGTGAAACTTGCCAATACAATTCAAATGTATTGACCCTTGTGGCTGTAACTTGTAATGTTGCAGGTTTGATTGATTTTAGTGAAGATTGATTGATTAGGATTACAAAGTCTACAACCAACATGTTTGCCTGTGGCACTTTGAAGATGAAGGACTCCATGCTTATAGATTTTCTGCTGCAATGTAATGTAATAGCCAAATGAGCTATGTAAGATGTAATAAAATTATGTTATTCCTGGTTATAAAGTTATATTATGACCTTTGTTTCTTGATATTACATCTTAACTGTGGATGCTAGCTATTGATCCAGGGACTAGCATTGTAAACACAGGGGACTCTACCTTATTTAAAGGTTGGGACCCTAACAGCAATCCACAAGTGAGATACACAAGGTAAACCATAGAAATGGGCCTTGTGTAACCACTCAACCAAAAACCACCAAACAATTACCATTCCACCCAGGTGTTTCATTCACTTAGTTGTTTTATTAAGCAAAACCATAAGTCAAAGACTTAGAATTTTTTCCATAGCATGTATATATATTCCACCCTTGGTTACTACTAGCTAGGCTAAGCATGGCAATAGCAAGTATCTTAACTTAGAGGAAATTATAACAATTCTACCACTACTAGGATTTCCCAAGCATAGTATATAGATACTTAGCAAAGCTAATCATGCAAACCCTATGCAAAAAAATTCTAATGCATAGTCAATATATTGGGATAAAAACATGAAGCACCACTTGCCTTGGTAGTTGGGGGAGTAGCAACAATCTTCACAACCACAATCGCTATTAGCACCAAAATCTACACATAAAATGATAGCATCAAAATCACATATCAAAATATACAACCAAAAATATATGAATGCATGCAAATGCCATGTGATGATTTTCTAAACCAAACAAGACAAGTGGAACAGTATTGAATCATAAACAAAACATTTACACACTAAATAAAGTTTATTTAGTCTTTAAATCTTTTTTTCTAATAATTTTTATACACAAAATAAGCCTATAAATGTCTCTGCAAAAATAACCAATTTTATAGAAGCAAATCATTAAACAAAATTCATAAATGGATAGAATTCTTTCTCCTGATTCCAATGATATAAAATTTGCAAAATTTGAACGTGTGGATCAAAAGTTATGAATTTTGCAAGTTTGAACATCTAATAGATCTAAATTCTGTTTTTGAATCTAAACATAGGCCACGCAGCAGCTCCTGATTGGACGGTACCGATTTGCGCTGGATCACGCTTGTGGGCCGTTGGATCTAACTAACTGTGCACGGCCTAGATCTAACTTACCTCTTCGTTTAAGTGATCTATTCCTACACGCCCGATCTAGATCTAACGGCTGCCAAGCATGCGACCAAGGATGGGCGGCATAAATGGATGCTGGCGGTGGTGGCGCTACAGGCGACGGCATTCTAACGATTCCAGGGGGATAGGGGCAGTGGTGGTGCTTACCAGCATCGCAAGGTTGCGAGGAAGCTCAAGATGTTGCTGGCATGGATAGGTGCGAGCTGCTGTGGCCGTGGGAGCTCGTCGGAGTTGAGGACAACGTCGGGTGCACGGTGACGAAGATGTTGGCAACGCTCTGGATCACCCTAGCAGGAACCAGGTGTATCAGGAGGTGCGCAAGGCCACGGCAAATACTACAGGATCAAGGAGAAGACAAGGGGCGGTCGGGTTTTACCTCAATCGCTCGTCGGAGTCGAGCGGCGGTTCTGACGTTTGCGGGCGCGAACGGGGACGGCGACCTGGGTCACGAGAAAGAAAACGAATGGCATCAGGGGACGCGCAAGAACATGCTTGTTACGCTCGTTTGAAGAAGAGGCAAAGGGGCGGTCGGGGATCACTGGAATTTGCCGCCAGAGGTCGTCGGTACCGCGGTGGTTTGAGCTCGAATGCGAGCAGCTTGGTGGCGGAGTGAGTGAGGGAAGTGGGGGAAATGACCGCGGTGGTGAGGTGATTAAGAAGCCAAGAGCGGGGCGAGAATTATGCACTGATTCAATGGGATTTAAGCGAGGTTTAACGCGGCGTCACTGCGCAGTGGTAACGGCGGAGCGGGTCGTCGCGCGGTGATTGAGGACGATGATGACGGGGCAAGGTGGGTCCAAGGCGTCAGCGGGTGGGTGCGCGCGACTGCGGTGAGAAACAGAGGGAGAAGGGAAACCCTGGGTGGGCTGTTTTAGCTACTGGGCTGAAAGGGTGGCGCCGGCCCATTTCCTATTCTTTTATCTTTTTCTTTTTCTGTTTGAATTTCTAGGAATCATTTTCAAATGAATTCAAATGTTTTTGAATTCAAACACTTTCTGGATTTTTTATAAAGTGAAACCTGCACATATTTAAGTATAAAACAATGTTGTTCTCCCAACTTACTTTGGCCCTTTGGAGTTTATATGAAAACATTACCTTTACCATTGTTTAATAAAGGCATAAAAATGATTTTAAATCTATATTTTGTTTTGAAAACTTTGTCCAAATTTTGGAAATTATCACTCAAGCTTAGGATCAAACCCCTACTGATCAAGACAAGTGTTTATAATACTCAAGGGTAGCAATAAGGTTAATGCCTTGATTACATAAAATAACAAGCCTTCATATGCTTCTGTTTTTGAGATGACATTGAAAATCATCCTAAAAGGATTATGAATGCATGGATGATATGAAAACTTTGAATCATGATTTTTGGGATGCTACATATATCCACTACCCCAATAATGATAACCTCTAATCCATTAAATAATTACTTTTAACTACAATAGATTTATATATCCAATTCTACTTTCCTCAACAGCTTGCTATCCTTCGAGAGAAATAATACTACTTCAATAACTCCATGCTACTCTAGCTTCAGCTTAATCATACTATCTTATCTCTACTTATCTCCAGTATCTTATATTCCAACTTCTCTTAATACCATTGTGACTTGTCTAACCTAGGGTAACTTATCTATACTAGGGTTCAATCATGTTCGATCCACCAATGTCACTTATACATGATATAAGCATTCAATCTTGGTGACTAAAGCATGATCATTATAATCCTTTGATCCCTTATGGTTTATATTTCCAATTGGATAATCAAGGATTTTATCCATACAACATTACAATTGTATTATAATTATCTTCTATTTATCTCTATTGGACTAAGAGATATAATTTATTGACTATACCTACTTGATCCAATAGGATTACCCCTGGTAACTTTCTTCAGGATTCATCCCTGTAATCTTCTTTACCACCATATAATTATATATTCCAAATAAATCTTCTATCATTTCAGGAGTGAGTTAACTCCATCAATTATCACATTGATCTTATTCCCTTCCAACTCTCCCATTCTAGAGATGATATTTAAATCTAGCATTACTACTTACCTCTTCTTACTTCCTTCTCTAAAGGATTTGAAGTGAATGTTATGATAAGAATATGAGTTGATAGATCAAGAATTAATATGCTAAGAATTGGTGAATCAATAGTTGATTACTCAACATTGATGAACAACATATATTAGAATAGAGTTAAATAGAGATGATAAGGATTAATAGGGAAAGAAAGATATGTGGTGAATGGTCTTGACTTGGTTTCCTTCCTACTCAATCTCACTAAAGAGTTAAGGTTAGGTATGACCATGATACTCATGGTATAAGTAGATGAGATTAAGATAGATCAAGATTTAGTTGTTACATTCCTATTACTTAAGTTATATTTATAACTTCGTATTCATGAGTTCTGTAATGAATACTAGGATATGATCTCTTAAAGATCAGATATTATCATTAAGTAATATGTTGTGGTTTAGTTTTATTATATTTGATCTACCCTTATATCAAATCATGTTTACCCAAAATAGGGTTTTAGCAAAGGTCATATTGAAACTTATCGCGGTCAACTTGATGATCTTCTTCAATTCCATCAAGTCGAGAGAAGCTTCAATCACTTTGACAAGTTTTGTTCAAAGTCGTGAAAATTATAGGGATTTTCTATGCATGAATGCAATGCACACATCTGTGTTTAGCTTATTTCTAAGCTCTAATGCTGGGATGTTATAGTTACCGACTCTGTAACGTGGCCGGATAGGTCTCTCCTGTAACCCTATGCCCCGGTGACTATATAAACGGACCCTATGGGAGCCTTTGGGGCATAACACAATACACAACCACAACCAACTCGCACAGGAGAACCTCTCTTGTAATCCGCTGTAACATCCGGCTTACGCTGATATATTACTGGGTTGCTAGCAGGAGTAGGATCTAATCACCATAGTCGGATCTGAACCTGGGTAAACTTGTTCTCACCGCTCCTGGAACATCCGACGTCTTACACACCATGCTTCCAACGCTACTAGGACCCCCTATGGCGTACTTGTCGATAACCCGATGATAGTTGGCGCCCACCATGGGGCAAGTGACCTTTGGAGCTTCGTTCCAAGTGGAATCTACGCGTGCAGCAATCGGCAAAACTTTCTCCATGGGTTGTCGTGGTCTATGCTAGTGATGTCCCTCTCGTCTTTCTCGAAGAGACATGGATTTCGGCTTCGAAACCCATGACGACCTACACGATCATGTCCATTGGCGTGATTGATATCTACCTTGGTTTCGCTAAACCCGCCCAACCCACCCTTGAGGTGATGACCACTTAGGAAGAAAAATCCGGATCTACTTTGTTCGCAGAGGCGGAAGAGTTCAAGGTCCTGGAGAAAATCAAACCCACCCAGCCCACAACTATAGTGGAAGAAGAGGTGGAAGAAAATCCAGATCTGATCACCCTGATGTGATGGGATACACGGACGAGGAATATATCATCTATGGCTCCTTCATACTAGCACTACTAGGAAAATGTCTATAGGTAATCAGCACATCCGTGGCTCACATGGTTGAAGTGCCCCACGGCTTAAACAGGCGTGTCTCACCTATGGGCAGTGCCCTACTAGTAACTAGAACAACCGTGGCGCACATGACCATAGTGCGCCACAGATATGTGTGGGCCAGGGCCTTGTTGGCCGCACGCCAAACATCCGTAGCGCACATAGGGTAGGTGCGCTACGAATGTTAGTGTCAACCATGGTGCACATGGAGGGGGTGCGCTACGCCTAAGCGCATGCCCCTCTCTGCTGTGAAACGGCTAGACACATCCGTGGCGCACTATGGCATGTGCGCCACGAATGTATAAACTTAGTAGTAGGGCACCTTGCCCTAGTGCCCTACGCCTAACTATCCTGCACCAACTCCACCCCCCCCCCCCCCCCCCCCGTGGATCGCCTTTTTAGGCTTTGCAAAAAATAAAAGAAATTGATAAACAGTTCAAAAAAATTAATCCTTTCATATGTAGGTAGGTAATGTGGTATAGCTTCTAGTAAAATTAACAAACATGAGTTTCGACTTTATCTACAAAAAAAAGTCATACCACGGTAAAAAGGCCGCAACTTTTGCATACAATATCGAAAAAAATCGTATAATATACCAAAATGACAAGAACGAGATTTCGCAACAACCTTCGGTCGTTTAGCGATTTTTCAGATTTTCAAAATTCAAAAAGAGTAAAAAGTTACGGTCAAAAGACCGTTTTTTCCTGCAGAAAAAAAAATAGAGGGCGACTTACCCGTAGCGCACCACCACCTAGTGCGCCACGGATAAGCTTGGGCGGGATTCAAATTTCGAATCCCCACCCCGCCCACCTACCCCTATTCCCTCCCTCTTCTCCTTTTCATTCTCCTCCCTCCTCCTTTTCCTTCTCTCTTCTCCTCCTCCTACTCCTCCTCCTCCTCCTTTCCTTCTCCTCCTTCCCTTGCACTGACGATGGCGACGGTGGCCTTCTCCTCCTCCTTGCTCCGGCATCCTCCTCTCCTTGCAGTGACGATGGCAATGGTGGCGGCGACCTTCTCCTCCAACTTGAAGTCACGACGGCGACGACCTCCTTCCTTGCGGCCTCCTCCTCCTTGCAGTCATGAAGAGCGACGACGAGCTCCGACGACCGCCGACGACCTCCTTCTCCTTGCGGCGACCTCCTCCCTTCTCCAGCCACACCTCCTTCTCCCTCTCTTCCTTGATGCCGGCGAGGAGTAGCACGGCCATGGCTTCCCGCACCTCCCTGCGGTGGTAGGTCGTGGCCACGGCCACCATGCTCCAGCGAGGCGACACGACGGCGGAGATGCGGACCCGATTGCTTTTGCAATTCAAAACGAGGGTGTTTTTTGCATTTTTTTTTATTTTTGAAAAAAACATCCATGGCGCACCTGTACCCCTACCCGTGGTGCACCTGGTAGTGCGCCACGCCTATCTCGATATAACCGTGGCGCACCATGCAGTGCGCCACGACTACGAGATAGCCGTAGCGCGAGGCCCGTGGCGCACTGCTAGTGCGCCACGGAAGGCCTTTTCAGGTGCGCCACGAATAGGCGTTTTTCTAGTAGTGTAGACGTCATAGCAGAAAAACTACCCTTGAAGCACAGGATAAAGGAGGTGATGAAGCGCCCCTACATCGATTATGAAGCAATCGCCAACATCACGGAGAACTTTGAGATGGAGGAGGTGGAAATCTAGCTGTGCCACTACTTCAAGAACATGAACAAGAAGAAGCATTGTTTTGTGTACCACATAAGCACTAGATCCGACTCTGTCGATGCTAGAGCTGGTAGCGCTTCGGTCCTAGACGCAATCGAGGAAAACGCCGACTCACCTGGCTCCCCTCAGGAGTCAATCACATTGTAGGAACTTCGAGACTTCGACAAAGAGATGGAGGAGTATGAACAAGAGCACATCTCCAAGAAAACGCAAGGTGAGCCGGAAAATCCTCCTAGTCCATATTATAGCATGGATGAAAGCTACACCTAGCAGGAGATGCCGGATATTCCTCCTAGGTCCACAAGGCAACCATGACAGAAAGTACCGACGGAAGTTTATCCCCCGGTACCGGACCAAAAGCCGTCTTTGTCACTGGTACACACATTAAGGCTACTGGGCGGTCAAAGAAGAAGAAGAAGCACAAAAATCCTACACCGGCTGAGCCGGACGTCGAAGAAACTAGTGAAGAAAAAGTTGATGAACAGATCGAGATGGAGAATCAGGATGGAGATCCGATTAATACCACCCCGATCGACCCTCCTGTGGATGGACACATCATCACCAAGGGTGCACGTGAAATTAATGGAGATGCTCTCACAATTCCAATCCCAACGGCTTCGGATCTCACACCAGAGGCACTGAAGAAAAGGGCTGAGAACCTGGAAAAGCACTGTCTGTTTCTACTCGAAGAGGCCACGCGCCTCATCGACATGAGGCAGCAGTTAGACAGTGATCCTGCCAAATATCAGTCCGATTTCAAGAGACATCCAAACAAGACAAGGGGAGATCCGTTTCTTGCTAACAAGAATCCAGATATCCACAGAGATCTATTCAACGGAAATGATGGAGAGAAGATCCGAGTCTACAGCACGCTGTTGGAAAACGTTGCTGCAGCTCGAGCCATCCTCGCCAACAATCCATCTCTTTAGTAGGTCTAGTAGTGCATCGCGTTGCTAGACAAAGGATTAAAGCAGCATAAAATGGCCGCGTCATTTAGTGACAAGATGGCCTCAAAGTCCGAGTTATGCCACACTGGCGCTGACCAAAGCGCTGATGTAAGGCTTCACAGGGATACAACTCAATGCTATCGTCCCCGTGGAGAAGAAAATAATTCAAGAACCGGCTCAAAAGGCCACCCTCGCCGGCCGACACGTGACTGGGCAAGAGTTATTCCAGCTGCATCCGAAGACGCCATCAGGGCAATGGTTCCTCATCAGGACCATCGTCGGTAAAACAACCACTATAGAGAAGACCCGGAAACACGCCGCCAACGAGAGGAGGAAGATCGGCTAAGGATGCCACCACCGAGCCGTTCGGCTGGCAACGCCGGACGAAGAGATGATCTGGACCGTCCTAAATCAAGTAGGGATGGTGCCCAAAGAAACAGTCATCGGAGTTCTCATAATGAGGCTCCACCGCCACCACCACGTAATCCAGTTAGAAATAATCCACCAGGGCCACCATCACCTCCTGGCAGCGACCATGAAGGATCTAAATGAAGCCATGGATGCCGCAGGGGCGGAGGCGGAAATGGTGAAAGGAGATGCAGAAATCTGACTCCGTCGCACAGAAGCTGTGAGCCTCCAAGGCGCAGATCTCTCTCGCCAAACAAGGCTCACCATCGCATTGAATCAAACATCAAAGCACGGTGCTACGAGGAAGAAGACGTGTACATGGGACCCAAGTGGTTTGGACCATGCATACGTCAGACCAAATTTTTGGTTGACTTTGGCATTGCCAAAAACATTCAGCCCTATGACGGCGCAGCTCGGCCAGATACCTGGCTCCAAGATTTCTTCCGGGCCCGCTGCATCGCCAAAGGAGGAAATAACATGGTTGTAGTCCGATATCTTCCACTTATGCTGAGTAATACGGCTCGATCATGGCTCAATGAACTGCCAGAGAATTCAATTCACAACTGGTATGATATGCAAAGCGCGTTCTTTTCAAACTTCAAGGGAACATACAAGACGCCCAAAGACTTGCAGCGTTTCACACAAAGACCCGGAGAAACCTGCCGGGATTACCTCGAACGCTGGATCGACATGAAGAACTCCTGCGAAGGAGTAAATGAACAAACTGCGATAGAAGCTTTTATTGCAGGACTTCCAGTCGGACTTTTACGTCATGGGCTGAAGCGTGACCATGTCACAAATTTGGGAGAAATGATAGAGACAGAAAGAAAGGATGCTGATGCCGACGATGATTCAAAAGGGTTGCTAAATATTTTGGCCAATCCCAATGCGGCCAAACATCCAAAACAAACTCAGAAGCGCAAGAGCACCTTGGACGAAAAGCCATCTCAGGACAACACAGATGTTAACGCAACATTCGGATCTAGAGGACGAGGAGGGTGCAGAGGCGGCCGGGGTAGAGGCTATGGAGCTTCCCGAATCCAGGGCAGAGGAGACCAGCAACCCGGAAGAACCTATACCTGGGCTGACATTGCCAACAATCCATGTGTCCACCACTTGCCTATAAACGGAGGATCTACCCACACAATTGCCGAGTGCGTTTCAATGCCAAGTGACGAAAAGGAAAGAAAAATTATGAGAAAGGAAAGGAGCCCAAGGAAGAGTCTGACATGGAAGAAACGGAAGCCCCTGTAGAGCCCAAGTCCGATGGAAAGAAAACTTTTCCGACTAATAAAGACGCATACGTCTGCTTCCTTGGATCCCAACCTGCTAAAGACAAAAAGTCGGTTCTTCGTGAGATCAATGTCACGGTTCCGGCTGTTCCACAGTTCCTGTACTAGTCAGAGGTTACCATCACCTTTGATTGCTCAGATCACCCGAGGAAAACACATCGTCGGGGAAAGTACCTACATGCGCATTAAAGCCGTAGAGCATCACCAGGAGACCACCAAGCGATCGCCACCGCCGGCCATGCCTCTAGCAGCCCGTAGCCATGTCGCCACCGTCGCCTGCCCATCCCGTTCGGTCTCGTCGTCGTGACTATAAATAGAGGCCACCCCCAGCCGAATTGAGCACACCATCTCACTCCCCTCTCCTCACTGATCGTTCCACCCCGTTCACGGAGCGAGGCGAGCAGCCCTTCGCCAGAATTTCAGCCCGCTGCCTCTAGAGAAGAAGTGAGCCAGCGATTGGAGCCGCCCCAGGAGAAGCTGCCGGTACCAGGAGGTTCGCCGTTGTCGAATTTGTTGTTCGCCCGCCTCGCCGACCCTCGCCTGAGCCCCGGTGAGCCCTCGACGACCCCCACCTTCCGCGTTAGGTTTCTGTCTCGCCGGCGGTTCCCAACGTCGACGATGACCCTCTGCCGTTGGATTAGAACTAGATCGAACGCACCACATCGCCCCATACCGCTTTGCACCCCCTCGTCTCACTGACGCGTGGGGACAGCAACTTAACCAGCCCGCGTAAGCGCTGTGCTTAGCAGTCCGGCCCAGTATCGTTTCCCATGTAGCCTACTCATTTGAATTTAACCTTTTCCATTTTATTTTAAACACACTTCTGCACATAGATTCAAAAATCAACCCAGATTGATTCAGTGAACCAAATTGAATGAACCCAATTTTGTTAGAAAGGTATGGAAATGCTGAATCCAAGCCCGTTGGATTCAAGTCATTTGGATCTGTAGATCACCCTTGGTAAAAATAACAAGGCAGAACCTTTTCTGCATTAAAACATTTTTCGAATTTAAACCATAATAGCTTTTGAGTTGATTCCAACTCTCAAAAATCACAATTGATCATACCTTTCAGAATATATAAAAATATATAGGTTTACTTACAGAAATAATGTTCAAGTAATAAAAGGATGCCACATAGGCATTTCTAGTCACTTTATTTAATTAAAATAAAAGGGTAAAACCTTATTAAAATGTGACACCACTTTAAATCATATTCCCATGGACTAAAATATGTGGTGATGACATGTGTCAACATGATCCCATGTTTGGTTTGGAGAATATTAAATCTTAAGTAGTTTTTCGATGAGTAGAAATTACTTTTCTAAAAAAAGGAATTAAACCAAGCTTTAATCTTGTAATGTAGTGATGATGCTAGATCAACTATAGGACTCTTTTGTGTGATGATTGCAAGTAGTTAAGAATTGTTTGGTGATTGTGTACCTCGTATTTATTTATAGACGCTAGTACCGACCAAGGATACGAGGAAGAAGGAGGATACTACGAAGAAGAAGCCGAGGAGAACTTCAATCACTGCTCTGCACAAGGCAAGCCTTACTAATCAAGTTGACCTATGCAATCCAATACTTGCTTGTCACCATGCCAACTATATGCCTTAAGCATAGATGATCCTACCCACTTGATAAACCAATCCTAGTTTTTATTTACAAGCTTTATAGTTATTTCTTTATCAAAGCTATTACTTACAGTTTACTTAAGTGAATTGTAGATACTAGAAAGATATTTGAAGGTTGCATAAAGAGCATAAAATTTGGCCTAAGCTAGATAATCTTGATATCATCACAAGGCATAAGATTGAACTTAGTTGAAACTCTACTAGTTTACCACCCCTCATTAGTACTTACCCCCACTTGTAGATGCTAGTGCTAAGCATAAAACTTGATCAACTTTAGATGGGAATACTTGGTGGAAAAATGGTTATGAAAACCTTAGAATGATGGATCATTCTATTGAAATGTTTTGGACATGTGTTTCCGAACACCAGATGATTTTGGTGATGAAAATGTTAAGGCATGAGCCTTAGCCCTTTATAAAACTGATGGTTGTCTGGATGCGATACCATTCCAATTTTATCGTACAACCACAATACCCGAAGATTGGGTAGGGCTTGACTGGAAACTTATATACCCTAGTATTAGTTCCCTCATGGCCAAGGTCTAAGCTTAGGCTACCTTGTGAAGATTGTCCACCTGTGCAGTACCCAAGATGACAGTTGGTCATGGTTGGGAGGCCAAACTCACAGGAGAGGTGCTTATACTAAGGCGTGTAATTGAAAGGTTAGGATTGATTATTCGCATACTGAGTATGGTGAATTCAGGATTTGTTCCTGACGGATGTATCGAATGTTGTGGTGAAAGTGTACAATCTCTGCAGAGTGTCAAACTATTCGAATAGCCGCGTCCATGGTTATGGACAGTTGGAGTGGCCATACTGTTCCCCCGTCAGATGTTTTCAAAATGACTTGTGAAATAAATGGAGACTTTGACTTGACCACAACAGAGTTCTGATATGAAATACAAGTTCCCACTTAGGAGTTATAACATTGTTACTAGCTTCTCTTGCTTCTAAACTTAGTAGAGATAAATCTGGCTTCTTGCAAAACAACCCTAGAGCTTAGTGTCCTATTACAAAAATCCCTTCACTTGTTAGTATTAGTTTGCGAGTACTTAAAGAGTACTCATGGCTTTGTCCCTGGCTATTCCCGTGGCCAGACTATGAAAAAGAGTACCTGGAGGATGGACCCCAGGAAGGTTATGACAACTAGGATCATCTCCCATCGTCAGGATTGCCTGTGACCCCGAAGATGGAGCTTCGCCTACGCTACCGTTATTATTACGTATTCCGCTGCTTGTGTTGTATTAAGACTGGATCATGAGATCCTTATTTATGTAAGACCTTATGTATGGTTTGTAATGGATGATGTACTGTGGTATCCAATTCTGTTATGTCTCGCAAAAATGGTAATCCTGGGATTGCGATGTATGGCATAATAGGCATCTGGGATTAAAAATTCGGGTGTTGACAAGTTGGTATCAGAGCCAGGTTGACCATAGGAGACCGTAGTTAGACTGAACGTTTGAATCAAAAACTTAGTTTCAAAACCAAAAGAAACAAATATTTACAAAAACTTATTCCCATTCTTATCACTTACTTCTTTCAGGACAACCATGGATCTAAGCTCAAGAATTTCCAGAATACCAACCCACCTGTCTTCACTAAGTCAGAGGAACCCCTCGATGCAGACGATTGGCTGCAGACCATGGAAAATAACCTAGAAGTCGCCGGAGTGGAAGCCAACGAGAAAGTCCTGTTCGCCACCCACTACCTAGCCGGAGATGCCAGAGCATGGTGGAACAGTGTTCGTGCAATGACCGGAGGCCAGATGATGACCTCGGAGGAATTCAAGGTCAAATTCAGCAGAACCCATGTGCCACCGGGTTTAATCAAGAGGATGAGAGACGAGTTCAGAGAACTGAAGCAAGGAAGGATGACCGTAGTGGAATACCGTGACAAATTTTTGTCATTATCTAGGTATGCCCCGGATGAGATCAACACTGAAGCCAAGAAGAAAGAAAGATTCTTGAATTGTCTACATGATGAGATGCAGACTGTGTTGGTCAATATTCCCTTTACAGATATTGAAGCCCTTGTCGACTCTGCCATCCAGATGGAAGGAAAGATCAACCAAGCCAATGAGAACCGCAAGCTTTGCATGATGCATCATCCAGAAACCCATCAAAACCCAAAGTATCGCCCTAACCCATCTCCAGGATTTGCCCCGAGAACCAACAGACCCCCGATAAACCGTCCGACGTATCCCAACCATGCAAATCCTAGGCTCGGAGGAAATAACAACAACCCCGGCAACTCTAGCAATTTCAACTGTGCCCCACCTAAGTTCAACAACAACAATGCTACCGCCAACCCCAACACTGCCCCGAGAACTGGAAGCAATGTTGTGCCTGTAGCAGCAAAGGACAAGTCGCAGGTAACTTGTTATGACTGCGGAAATAAAGGCCACTATTCCAACGAGTGCCCCAACAAGAAGAATGTCGCAGCCCCCAATACCAATGCCCCATCTCAGCAGCAGCGTCGTGTTCAGCCAGGAAGGAGATTTGCCCCAGGGAATTCACTCAACCGCAACGGCCGTCTTTTTCTCATGCATGTTGAAGAAGCTCACGAAGCGCCAGACGTCGTGCTGGGTATATTTTCTGTTAATTCAGTACTTGCTCGAGTGTTGTTTGATTCTGGTGCATCGCACTCATTTGTCACCGAAGAATTTGCATGCACTAGTAAAATTCAACCAACCAAACTGAAGCATGTAATGATCGTTCGAATTCCCAGATCAACCACCAAAGCTAGGCAAATTTGCAAAGCCATCCCTATCTGAATCCATGGCATAGATTTTTATGCTAATCTGATAGTACTCGGAACTAAAGGTTTGGAAGTAGTACTAGGAATGGATTGGATGTCCAAACATAAAAGATTGATTGACTGTGCCAAGAAAGCCATCACCATGACCAGTACAACCGGAATATCAGTCGAGCATATATCTGAAACCTTACCTCGTCAATTCAAGTGCAACAAGAGTATAACCCAGCCTACCATTGACCAAGTTCGGATAGTATGTGAATACCCCGATGTATTTCCAGATGTTTTGCCCGGTATGCCCCCAGATCGGGATATCGAGTTTATCATCGAACTAATTCCCAGAACAGGACCCATAGCCCAGAGACCATATAGTATGAACCCATCGGAACTAGCAGAACTGAAGAAGCAACTGGATTCCATGCTAGAAATTGGATTGATTAAACCAAGTGCATCACCATGGAGATCACCCGTCTTGTTTGTGGACAAGAAGGATGGAGGTAACCGTTTGTGTACGGATTATCGGAAGTTGAATGATGTCACTATCAAGACCAAATACCCTTTGCGCAAGATAGAAGATATGTTTGAACATTTGACTGGTGCCAAAGTGTTTTCTAAGATTGATCTTAGGACTGGCTATCTTGCTCTTTAAGTGCGTTAATTTTATCTTGTTGTTGCGTTAATCGTTCTTCAATTAAACGCATTCGCTCTTTCTGACTATTTGCTTCAACTTCCATCCTGTCCTTTCTCCTCTGACGGCTTCTATCAGGATATTTCTTCCTCTCTTCGGGAAACCCAGTCCTCCATGGTTGGGAGCCTCTTGTGCCTTGTGTTCGTCCATCATGTTACTTATTTCCAAGGGCGAGTGTGAGCTCATCATTCTCTCTATCGGGAATGATGTCCCCATCTTTAACAGCCTTTACTGCTTTTCTCATCCTCTCGATTGGCAAGGGGTCTTCTTTATGTCGTATGTTATATATACACCTCCCTTCCGAGTCCAACGTGCCCCATACCCGTAAAACCAATTCCTTGCACGTTCTACCCAATCGTCTGTCTCTGGGGTGATCTTTTTAGCACGCAGTTCATTCTCAAGTTTCTCCCACTTAGGAATGCCAGCCCTGTAGCCACCTTGCCCCATAGTATGGTGATACTTCTTGTTAGCAGCATTCATCTTATTTGTTTCAGACATTTTCTTAGTTTTTTCTGATTTCTGGTATTCCACAAACTCAGCCCAGAATGGTTTTATCTTCTCAAACTAAATATTCTTGAAATCGGGAGTCTTCTCTTTCACGATATAGTCAAGGTGCAATATTTTCTTCCAGTTGGTGAAACACTGGGCCATCTTCTTCAAAGCCCACTCCCTGACCTTAGCCTCCATGGCTCTCCCATGTTCTAAGGCGTCCTCAACTGGATCCTCCACATTTGGATCCAGCTCTATCTTCGATAGTTTGAAATTAACCATGAGCCTCTTCCACAGTAAATCTTTGGCGTGGTTAGGGACAAATAAACATGTTCCCTCTTCATCCGCATTAGCAGGCATATTCCAATTTCTAATGGTGATCGGGATTAAGTCCCTAACGATTACTCCTCATTGTGCCACAAATTTGGTTGCAACAACTTCGGGAGCAGTCGGTTTGCCGTCTTCAGCGACATCTTCGATCCTGAACCTCTCATGGTCTTGCAACTTTTTGGTTGGGCCTCGTCTGGTCTTTTTAGTAGATTCCTTCGATCCGGAGGGCTAAAAGAAGAAAGATCGTCGTTACTATTTCTATATAGATAGCAGATGATTAATTAATGAATTAATTATATTACATGCACCTCGCCGGAGCGGTCATCTTCTCGATTACACAAGGCATCACCTTCTCCCTCGCGGAAGGCAACACCTTCAACCTCAAACAAGTCGTCTATTCCGGTAAAAAGAGGATCACCCTCACCAGAGTTATTCAGAAACGTTGATACGTCTAAATTTTCTTCCCCACGGATCACACCTTGGATCAACTCTTCCTTTTCTTCGTCTCTGACGTGTGGGTCCATATTTTCTGCATAGGTGGAAAAATGAATAAGTCAAAGCGGCTAAGGGAGAAACCCTAAACCCTAAACCTAGCTACAAAAAGGAAACCGTGTAGTAGATAGCAGGTAACTCTAGCTAAAATCAACTAAAATCAATATTCCGGAGTTCCGAGGGGTGTAAAACCTAGTTCGAAGAAACCTCGGATACATATGAGAGGGGAACATGAGTATAAGGCTACAAAAGGGAAACTATCCAGCAGATAGGTAACACTAGATACTAACATCATATACAGATAGGTAACACTAGATACTAACATCATATCCAGCAGATAGGTTTTTAAGTTGTTTGACAATGTGAATCGGGTCTGGGGCTACCCACAGTGACTGACCAGTGGGGCCGAAGACTAATAATACCAAACTAATTAATAAACCTAATAATACCTAACTAATAATAAACCTAATAATCCAATCACCGAAAATAAAGGGAAACCCTAAAGCATCGATGCAAATTAAACGGGGTTCCGAGGGGCGCAAACCCTAACTCGGGGAAACTCCGGAATCACCTGTGAGGGGTTACTATGTTCTTCTAATCATCTACATCATATACACCTAAATCATATTCTACACATACACCTAAAATTCATCAAACTAAATACAACTAAATCATCTAACAACTAATACACCTAAAATAATCAAACCTAAATCTAACTAAAAAACTAAAGAGCTAGCCAAGTCTACCCTTTTAATTCACTGTAAGATTCCTCTTGTTCCACTGATTTCAGAGACATCTTATTTGCAATTTTTGGAGTTGTAGAACTTTTTCTATGGATTTAATACTCTAAAAATAACATTAACTCATTTAATTAACCAAGACAAAACCTTGCTTCAAAAGCATAAAACAACTGTACAGCAATATTTTACATGAGACACCGATTCCATACATATTTTATTTGCAATTTTTGGACCAGTAGATTATTTTCTATGAATTTTACAAATTCCATCTAAAATCTGCCAAAACAAATCGAATTAAATTAAATAGTCAAACGTGACCGTTTGACCACGCCGACGTGGCGCTGACGTGGCGCTGCCTAGTCAGCGCCCTAGGATGACTACTAGTCAATGGTCCATCTGGACCATTGGATGTTGATCGGAGGGCTCACCGGAGCAGCCAACGTTGGCGGCGGCGACGGTCGGGGCGGCGACGGTGGCGGTCCTCGGCGGCGGCGGAAGGTGAGACGGCGGCGGGGGCGAGGTGGCGGCGGCAGCGGCTCGCGGGCAGCATCGGTGGCGACGGCGTGCGCAGGCGACGGCGTGGTCGGCGACTGGAGTGGCGGTCGGGCGGCGTCGGTGGCAACGGCGGCGGCTCGCGGGCGTCGGGCCTGCGGGGAAAAGAGGGAGGCAGTAAGCGGGCGGGTGGTGGCGGTGATCTCCAGCGGGCGAGCGAGGCGAGGGGGAAGGCGCGGCCAGTACCGGCGGCGGCGGTGGGTGCGGGCGGCGCTGGTCGATGTAGGTGGAGGCGGCGGCGGCGCTCACGACGACGGCGATGGACAGCGTCTCCCCTGCGGCGCATCGGCGATGGACAGCGTGTCTCCCCTTCGGCGCGTCGGGTGTGGTTGCAGAGAATGGAGAAGGGGAGAAGAAGAAGAAGAAGAAGAGGCACGCGTATATGAAGGAAGGACCTTTAGTCCCGGTTGGTGGCTCCAACCGGGACTAAAGGGTGGTCATACATCCCGGTTGGAGCCACCAACCGGGACGTATACTCCAATTTTCAGCAGCTGAAGGGGCGCACGCAGTGGGTCTTTAGTCCCGGTTGGTGGCTCCAACCAGGACATATTCCCCTGTTTTCAAATTTTTTCAGGTATTTTCTGTCTATTCCCGCCATATTTTTTATTTTAGGGTTTAAATTTGTAATGTTTTTTAAATGATAATTACTTTCGAATTTAGAAAAACTTTAAACATAAAAAGTGTTTGAATTTGAATAACTAATTCGAAATCATTTTCTGTTTTGAAAAATAATTAATGTAACCATTTAAACTATGAACCATTTCAAATTAATAATGAAATAACTTATATTTTTTAAATATTAATTTGGAATTTAGAAAAACTTTAAACATAAAAAGTGTATGGATTTGTATAAATAATCTAAAACCATTTTCTATTTTTAAAAAATAATTAATGTAACCATTTAAAATTAAAAATGAATTAACTTATATTTTTTAAATATTAATTTGGAATTTAGAAAAACTTTAAACATAAAAAGTGTATGGATTTGAATAAATAATCCAAAACCATTTTCTATTTTTAAAAAATAATTCATGTAACCATTTAAAATTAAAAATGAATTAACTTATATTTTTTAAATATTAATTTGGAATTTAGAAAAACTTTAAACATAAAAAGTGTTTGGATTTGAATAAATAATTCAAAACCATTTTCTGTTTTAAAAAATAATTAATGTAACCATTTAAAATATGAACCATTTACAATTAAAAATGAATTAACTTATAAGTAATTCAAAACCATTTTCTGTTTTTAATGGGCGGAAAAAAGAGGACGGAAAATAATGGGCGGAAAGAAAATTTGATTAGGATAGAACTGGAATTAAAGTACATAACACAACTAACACAAAGTTACATAGAAGAACTGAAAATTAAGATACATGGCCAGATTAAGCCACAATCGACCGAACTTGTTTTGCAGTGTTGGAATAATTCAGTCATGCTCCTGCCTACACCTATAATACTCGCCACTGTAGTCGTCGTACTCGCCGCGACCATCGTCTCTATCGTCGTCGGGGTCGCCGTAGTTGAACCTTGAAGGTTGAGTACGAGTGGGCTGGACTTGAGGGTAGTGCAGGCGGGGGCTAGAGTCGGCGGCCGTGTCGTAGGCCATGACGCTCTGGAGAGTCCGGCCGCGCCACCACAGCCGACGGCCGGCCTCGTTGAAGTTCGGAGGAGGTGGGCCCTCCTCCTCGTGCCTGGCGAGTGCCCTCTCACGCCGATCCACGAAGAAGGCTTCTCAAGTCGGGAAATAGTCGGGATGCCATCTGGGATTCCTCCGCTGCTCCAACGTGAGCTCGAAGTAGTAGTGGTTCGTGATGGCCATCCGACGCGCCACACCTAGAGGGACAGGAGGAACCGGCACGCCTCTGGCGCTCAGCATCCAGCCGATGGGGACACAGTAGCCCGACGGGCAGGGGGTAGTTCGAGGCGCAAAGCGCCTCTGCCTCCCTGAGAGTTAGTGCTACGGTGGAAGCCATGGGAAAGAGTGATGAGGTTGCAGATATGAGTCTAGAGATGTGCAATGACAATGTAGGCCAACCCTACATATATATATAGTGAAGAACTGGCGGGAAAAAATGGCGGGAAGAAAAATGGCGGGAAAAATGGCGTGTCGATATTATGTCGTGCGGAGTGTACCTTGTCCCGGATGGTGTCACCAACCGGGACTAAAGATGAAAAATGGCGCGTCCACACACATGCATAATATGGGCACAACATCACAAACTATGCCGTGATTCAGCACATAACATCGGTCATTTGGACCGAAAGCCATGAAACCTCGAACATGATAGGTCATTTTGTGAAGGTTTTTTCGAAACATGATCAATATACCAAGTCTGGTATTTTTACTTTCAACTATGTAACAAAATATGACACCACGTGAAGGATTTTCATTGTTCGGATTTTTTTTGAATTTATTATGTCCGTTTTGAATTATCTGAATTTCTAACTATTGTCGAACCGGTGTGCATGAAGACAGGGGACGAGCATCGTTATAACTTGCATTGGATCTCTGAAGAAACCACATATTGCGAGTCTAAAAATGATTTTTTCAAAAAATCACGGGCGATAGATCATGTACCTGTAGTACAAACCGGACCCACTTCCTACCGATTCGGCAGACATTTGTCCTTTTTACCCGGGATGGACGAAAAGGTTTAAGATGTACCGGTTGGGAGATAGTCCATGTAAGGTGGTCTAGTATTTTAGGAAAATGGGACGGTAGCATTCTGAAACGGCATTTTGGTGGTTACTTCACAAAACGACCCGTCTTTTGCGCTCGGAAAATGGAAAAGGGCTTTTCCGTGCGACAAAAAGGAAAACTTCCTCCTGCAACATTGTTCTCCATACCAATGTCCACGCACATGCATAATATGGGCACAACATCACAAACTATGCCGTGATTCAGCACATAACATCGGTCATTTGGACCGAAAGCCATGAAACCTCGAACATGATAGGTCATTTTGTGAAGGTTTTTTCGAAACATGATCAATATACCAAGTATGGTATTTTTCCTTTCAACTATGTAACAAAATATGACACCACGTGAAGGATTTTCATTGTTCGGATTTGTTTTGAATTTATTATGCCCATTTTGAATTATCTGAATTTCTAACTATGGTCGAACCGGTGTGCATGAAGATAGGGGACGAGCATCATTAGAACTTGCATTGGATCTCTGAAGAAACCACATATTGCGAGTCTAAAAATGATTTTTTCAAAAAATCACGGGCGATAGATCATGTACCTGTAATACAAACCGGACCCACTTCCTGTCGATTTGGCAGACATTTGTCCTTTTTACCCGGGATGGACGATTTCGGCAGGCTGGGCCAGGAAGCACTAATGATAGGGGTGAGTGTTGACATTATGTCGTGCAGCGTGTACCTTGTCCCGGATGGTGTCACCAACCGGGACTAAAGATCAACCTGTAGTCCCGGTTGGAGACACCAACCGGGACAAAACACGAGTCAGCACTAATGATAGGGGTGAGTGTCGACATTATTTCGTAAGTGTCGACACTATGCCGAGCTGCTTGTACTATAAATATGCATCCTTGCGAGTACAGTCCTCCAGCCAGTTTTCGAGAGCAGGGACACCACTGCGGCCAGTTTCAGAGAGATGCCGACGGAGCCCAGTCCTCCGGCATCTCCGAGAAACTGGTCATAGAGGCACTCCCTAATCTGTGAAATTAGTTAGCTCCGAGGCGTATTGATCTAGTTAGAGAAGTTACAAGCTGCAAGATGGTTTTCGAGAGCAGGGACACCATTGCGGCCAGTTTCAGGGAGATGCCGACGGAGCCCAGTCCTCCGGCATCTCCGAGAAACTGGTCATAGAGGCACTCCCTAATATGTGAAATTAGTTAGCTCCGAGGCGTATTGATCTAGTTAGAGAAGTTACAAGCTGCAAGATGGTTTTCGAGAGCAGGGACACCACTGCGGCCAGTTTTAGGGAGATGCCGATGGAGCCCAGTCCTCCGGCATCTCCGAGAAACTGGTCATAGAGGCACTCCCTAATATGTGAAATTAGTTAGCTCCGAGGCGTATTGATCTAGTTAGAGAAGTTACAAGCTGCAAGATGGTTTTCAAGAGTAGGGACACCACTACGACCGTTTCAGGGAGATGCCGCCGGATCCCAGCCCTCTGGCATCTCCAAGAAACTGGTCATAGAGGCACTCCCGGTCCAGCCACAAAACGGGACTAACACTCAAGACATTTATTAATATTAAAAACTGAGACTACAAAACCGGGACTAAAGGCCACAAACCGCGAAAGATATCCTTCGATGAAGCCACAAACCGCGAAAGACATGAACTAGAGTTACATAATATGAGCATGAACTTCTTGGCATATTTCCTTCCTTATGATCGCTTCAGACGTAACCATGGAGCATCTTCTTTACTTAACGTAATGCTAGTTCCCATATCTCCTCTATGTAAAGGGACCTTAAAAGAGACTCCATAGTCTAGTTCCCATATCTCCTCTATGTAACCATAATATGTGTCCTTTTGTCCATTCTCGTCTATTGCATCAAAGCAGACACCACTATTTTGGTTGGTGCTCTTTTTATCTTGGGCGATCGTGTAGAATGTATTCCCATTTATTTCGTACCCATGGAAATTCAATACAGTAGAAGATGGTGACGCGGCCAACAAGTATAGCTGATCTCCAACAGTGGTGTCATTCCAGAGATGTGTCCGCATCCAACCACCGAAAGACTTCATGTGTTCATCTGTAATCCATGATTCAGGCTTCCCCGGTTTTTTGGAGCATACAATATTCTTGTGTTCCTCGATATACGGAGCTGCCAAGGTGGAATTATGTAGAACT
Organism: Avena sativa; assembly: GCA_916181665.1. Taxonomy (NCBI): domain Eukaryota; kingdom Viridiplantae; phylum Streptophyta; class Magnoliopsida; order Poales; family Poaceae; genus Avena; species Avena sativa. The sequence goes on along the minus strand of OV702295.1, from coordinate 309,326,671 downwards.
GTGTAGTGTGCTTTAGTGAAAGAATCCCCGTCCCTACATATCATTGCTTTCTTTCCCAACGTTCCTTTTCCACTTAGTCTTCCCTCATGCCGCGAGTCAGAAACACCAATCGGCTTAAGGTCAGGAATAAAGTCAACACAAAACTCATTGACCTCCTCTGTTCCATATCCCTTGGAGATGCTTCCTTCTGGTCTAGCATGGTTATGAACATATTTCTTTAAGACTCCCATGAACCTCTCAAAGGGGAACATATTGTGCAGAAATACCGGACCGAGAATGGCAATCTCTTCCACTAGATGAACCAGGAGATGCGTCATAATATTGAAGAAGGATGGTGGGAACACCAATTCAAAACTAACAAGACATTGTACCACATCCTTCTGTAACCTTGGCAGAATATCTGGATTGATTACCTTCTGAGATATTGCATTGAGGAATGAACACAGCTTCACAATGGGTACTCGAACATTTTCTGGTAGAAGCCCCCTCAATGCAATCGGAAGCAACTGCATCATAATCACGTGACAGTCATGAGACTTCAGGTTTTGGAACTTTTTCTCTACCATATTTATTATCCCCTTTATATTAGATGAGAAGCCCGACGGGACCTTTATACTGTAAAGGACTTCAAAAAAGATTTCCTTCTCTGCTTTGGTAAGAGCATAGATGGCACGACTTAAGTGACACCCTTTATCCGTCTGGTTATGTGTATGCATGTTCTTTGGGTCTTTCATAATTTGTTGGTCCTCCCGTGCTTCAGGTGTATCTTTTGTCTTCCCATACACGCCTAGGAATCCTAGCAGGTTCACGCAGAGATTCTTCGTCACGTGCATCACGTTGATTGAAGAGCGGACACGCAGGACTCTCCAATATGGCAGCTCCCAAAATATAGATTTCTTCTTCCACATGGGTGCGTGTCCTGTAGCGACGTCGTTTGGAACTGATTGAGCGCCGGGACCCTTTCCAAAGATTACTTCTATGTCCTTGACCATACCAAATACATCATCACCAGCAGGGAGTTTAGGCTTCTTCCGGTGATCCGCCTCACCTTTGAAATGCTTGACTTTCTTTCTTACGGGATGATTGGTCGGAAGAAATCGTCGATTCGCCAGGTACACAACCTTCTTGCATTTATGTAAATATGTACCTTCGGTCTTATCTAAACAGGGGGTGCATGCCTTATATCCCTTGTTTGTCTGTCCTGAAAGGTTACTAAGAGCAGGCCAATCATTGATGGTTACGAATAACAACCCTCGTAGATCAAATGGCTCCTGTTTGTTCTCATCCCATGCACGTACACCTGGTTTGCCCCACAACTGTAAGAGTTCTTCAACTAATGGCCTAAGGTACACATCAATGTCGTTGCCCGGTTGCTTCGGGCCTTGGATGAGCACTGGCATCATAATGAACTTACACTTCATGCACAATCAAGGAGGCAGGTTGTAGATACATAGAGTCACGGGCCAGGTGCTGTGACTGCATATCTGCTCCCCAAAAGGATTCATGCCATCCGTACTTAGACCAAACCATAAGTTCCTTGCGTCACCTGCAAATTCTGGGAAGTCTCTCTCGATTTTTCTCCACTGTGACCCATCAGCAGGGTGTCTCAACTTCCCGTCTTTCTTACGGTCTTCTTTGTGCCATCGCAACAACCTGGCATGCTCTTTGTTTCTGAACATGCATTTCAACCTTGGTATTATAGGAGCATACCACATAACCTTAGCAGGAACCCTCTTCCGGAGGGGCTCTCCCTCAACATCACCAGGGTCATCTCGTCTGATCTTATACCGCAACGCATTGCATACCGGGCATTTATCTAAATTCTCATACTCCTTACCGCGGTAGAGGATGCAGTCATTAATGCATGCATGTATCTTTTGCACATCTAATCCTAGAGGACAGAGAGTCTTCTTTGCTTCGTAGGTACTCTCGGGAAGTTCGTTATGTTTTGGAAACTTTGGCTTCATTATTTTCAGCATCTTTTCAAATGAGGAGTCAGTTAGACCACACTCTGCCTTCCATCGCAACAATTCCAGTGTGGTACCGAGCTTTGTGCTTCCATCTTCACAATTTGGGTACAACAATTTCTTGTGATCTTCTAACATGCCCTCTAACTTCAACTTCTCATTTTCTGTTTCACAGTCCCTATTTGCATCAGAAATGACCCTACCAAGTTCATCAGCCGGCTCATCTGATGCCCGTTCTTCACCTCTTTCCTCTCCATTGTCTTCCATTGCAGTATCACTGTATTCAGGAAACATATGATGATAGTTGTTATCATCATCTTCTTCTTCACCATCTTCCATCATAACCCCTCTTTCCCCGTGCTTGGTCCAGCAATTATAGTTGGGCATGAAACCTTTCATAATCAGGTGGCCGCGAATGATTTTCGAGGAAGATTACTCCTTGTTGTTCCGACATTGAACACATGGACAACGTATAAATCCATTCTCTTTGTTTGCCATAGCCACATCGATAAATTTATCCACGCCTTTGATATACCCGGCTACGCGCCGGTCACCGTACATCCATTCCCGACCGTTCATCTGCATCATATAAGTAAGTTTATCAAAAAAAACAGGACATCATAAATAGTGAAATAACCAATTCACACTGACACATGAATTGTATCAATGACCAAGAAAAGATAAGATTGCTAACCTCGATCGAGGGAAATAAAGAGGAGAAAGCTCAAGTGCATCTCGGACACCTTCTATATTTTTTTCTATGAGAAATTCAACGGTATTATTCACTCAAACATTTCATCAAACACCTTCAATGCATGCAAAGAAGAGAAAAAACTAGCACACCCCTCACACCTTCCACCATTCGAAAAAATAGAGTGGAGGCAGAGGGGGCTGGGGCGTTGCATTTATAGAGGGCAGGAGAATACGTCTCGGTTGGAGCCAGCAATCGGGACTAAAGGTGCGTGCCACGCCACGTGGCTGTGGCCAAACCTTTAGTCCCGGTTGGTGGCTCCAACCGGGACGTATCCCCCTTACCAACCGGGATGCATGCCCCCTGGCCCCGTGCCCGCTCCAACCGGGACGCGTGCCAGCATTAGTCCCGGTTGGTGGCGCAACCGGGACAAATACTCTGAGGGGTCGCGAATGGATAGCCCTTTTTCCACTAGTGTAAGATGTATCAAGATTTGAAAGAGCAATTTTGGTGGCATAACATGAAGAGAGAAATCGGAAGCTATATCGCCAAGTGTGATATATGTCAGCGAGTCAAGGCAGGACATCAAAGACCCGCTGGATTGTTGCAACCCTTGGAGATTACGGAATGGAAATGGGATTCCGTTGGAATGGACTTTATCACTGGATTGCCTACTTCTAGTAGGGGAAATGACTCTATCTGGGACATAGTAGAAAGATTGTCCAAAGTAGCCCATTTCATACCCGTCAAGACCACATATCAGAGTTCGAAGCTAGCGGATTTATACATCGCTAGAATAGTTAGCTTGCATGGAGTTCCCAAGAACATCGTATCAGATCGAGGAACTCAGTTTACCTTAAGATTCTGGAAGAAAGTTCAAGAAGGTTTGGGAACCCGCCTAGATTTCAGCACCGCGTATCACCCTCAGATCGATGGACAAACGGAGCGAGTAAATCAAATACTCAAAGATATGCTGAGAGCCTGTGTGTTGGAATATGGATCCAAGTGGGAGGACTGTCTGCCGTTTGCAGAATTTTCATAGAACAATAGTTATCAGGCTAGTTTGCAAATGGCTCCATTTGAATTCATGTACGGAAGGAAGTGTCGCACCCCTTTGAAATGGTTGGAAGTAGGAGAAAGTCAAATTTTTGGACCCGACATCCTACGAGAAGCCGAAGAGAAGGTTCACAAGATTCGTGAGCACCTCAAGACAGCCCAGTCCAGACAGAAGAGTTACGCCGACAAGAGACGTCGAGACCTCACCTTTAACATAGGAGATTTTGTGTATCTGAAGGTGTCGCCATTGAAGGGAATGCAACGTTTCCAACTCAAAGGAAAGTTAGCCCCCAGATATATCGGACCTTTCAAGATTCTAAACCGTCGAGGATAAGTGTCGTATCAATTGGAACTACCCGAAGAGATGTCATCCATGCATAATGTGTTCCATATCTCATTACTTCGCAAGTGTCTCGAAGTCCCCGAGAAGACCGAAGTGTTCAAGAATATCGATCATCGGACCATAGAGATCAACGATGATCTGACCTATCCCGAAGTACCCATCTGTATTTTGGAAGAAGCTTTCAGAAATACTCAAACCCGAAGCATCAAGTTTCTCAAGATTCAGTGGAGCGACCACACGGAAGAGGAAGCTACCTGGGAGCGCGAAGATCACATCAGGACGGAGTTTCCCGATCTTTTCAAATCCTAGGTAATCTTTTTCGTCCTTTTTCAAATCTCGGGATGAGATTTTGTTTAAGGGGGGAAGGTTCGTAACATCCCAAAAATATTAAACTAGAATCATCAAATTTAGGGTTAACAAAAACTTTTCTAAATAAAAACATGAAAGCATTCATATGTGTATGCATCCTAATTTGGATTCTTTTGAATTGCCTTGTTTATGTGTTTCTTTGCTTGCAAAAGGATACTTAGTTGAAATAAACATCATCTAAACAATCCCCACACTTTTCCCAAAGACAAATAAATCAAAACAAACAAAATAAAGGAATGGTCATTTTGGCCAATTTAACTCCCATGCCTACTTTGGCTGTCTCAAACTTTTAGAACTTAACAGAAACTTGTTTGGATCTTTACACCCCTTGATATTACTCATAACAAAGTATCAAGGCCCACTTTGTGATCATCCAGAAACTTTCAAATGCATAGTTTAAATGACAATTCAAAATTGAATCTTTATCATATGGGAAGATCCCACTTTTTTAGAAACCACTCAAACAAGCTCAACATTCATAACCCAAGCATCTGCAGACTCACCAGCACCAATCTAGCACACCCACCAAAAATCTTTTCAAAATTCAAAACTTGAATTCATGCGGCCATTTCATCAAACACCTTGCAGATTCAAATCTAACAAAATCAAAACACTATAGTGTGTAGTGTTTTGATCCTAACTGGTTCCCTCTCTAGCTCACAATAGCCTCAGTAGATCATCTAACGAACTTAACTAATCACTAGCACCACTGTGAGCTCACCAATGCCATCAATGGTGAACAACCGAAGCACACCATGCCACCCTTGTGTAGACAGCAAACTAGGAAAGAAACTAGCCGTGCCAACCTTGTCTGGGAGATCACCCATGCCTCACCGCCCCCTCTCGACCAGCCCTGCCTCGAAGACATCGACCAGAGCACCCAGGAACGCCGCGCCCGTGCCTCTGTCAACCATGCCGAGCGTGCGCCAGAGCGCCACCCTCGACACAAGCCCACAGACCGCGCCGCCCTCGCCGCGTGCATACACGATCGCCACCGACCCAGGAGACCGCCAGACATCCCCGTTCGCCGCTCCATGCCTCACAGCCACCGCTTGCCGTCGAAGACGCCGCCTCTGCCGCGCAGAGCGTCGCATGTTCCAGACTGTTTGCCACCGCCCCTACATGCGCATTAAAGCCGTAGAGCATCGCCAGGAGACCACCAAGCAATCGCCACCGCCGGCCATGCCTCTAGCAGCCCGTAGCCATGTCGCCACCGTCGCCTGCCCATCCCGTTCGGTCTCGTCGTCGCGACTATAAATAGAGGCCACCCCCAGCCGAATTGAGCACACCATCTCACTCCCCTCTCCTCACCGATCGTTCCACCCCGTTCCCGGAGCGAGGAGAGCAGCACTTCGCCGGAATTTCACCGGAGCCCGCCGCCTCTAGAGAAGAAGGGAGCCAGCGATTGTAGCCGCCCCAGGAGAAGCTGCCGGTACCAGGAGGTTCGCCGTCGTCGACTTCATCGTTCGCCCGCCTCGCTGACCCTCGCCTGAGCCCCGGTGAGCCCCCAACGACCCCCACCTGCCGCGTTAGGTTTCTGTCTCGCCGGCGGTTCCCAACGTCGACGATGACCCTCTGCCGTTGGATTAGAACTAGATCGAACGCACCACATCGCCCCATACCGCTTCGCACCCCCTCGTCTCACTAACGCGTGGGGACAACAACTTAACCAGCCCGCGTAAGCGCTGTGCTTAGCAGGCCGGCCCAGTATCGTTTCCCATGCAGCCTACTCATTTGAATTTAACCTTTTCCATTTTATTTTAAACACACTTCTGCACATAGATTCAAAAATCAACCCAGATTGATTCAGTGAACCAAATTGAATGAAATCAATTTTGTTAGAAAAGTATGGAAATGCTGAATCCAAGCCCGTTGGATTCAAGTCATTTGGATCTGTAGATCACCCTTGGTAAAAATAACAAGGCAGAACCTTTTCTGCATTAAAACATTTTTCAAATTGAAACCATAATAGCTTTTGAGTTGATTCCAACTCAAAAAAATCACAATAGATCATACCTTTCAGAATATATAAAAATATATAGGTTTACTTACAGAAATAATGTTCAAGTAATAAAAGGATGCCACATAGGCATTTATAGTCACTTTATTTAATTAAAATAAAAGGGTAAAACCTTATTAAATTGTGACACCACTTTAAATCATATTCCCATGGACTAAAATATGTGGTGATGACATGTGTCAACATGATCCCATGTTTGGTTTGGAGAATATTAAATCTTAAGTAGTTTTTCAATGAGTAGAAATTACTTTTCTAAAAAAAGGAATTAAACCAAGATTTAATCTTGTAATGTAGTAATGATGCTAGATCATCAATAGGACCCTTCTGTGTGATGATTGCAAGTAGTTAAGAATTGTTTGGTGATTGTGTACCTCGTATTTATTTATAGACGCTAGTACCGACCAAGGATACGAGGAAGAAGGAGGATACTACAAAGAAGAAGCCGAGGAGAACTTCAACTACTGCTCTGCACAAGGCAATCCTTACTAATCAAGTTGACCTATGCAAGCCAATACTTGCTTGTCACCATGCCAACTATATGCCTTAAGCATAGATGATCCTACCCACTTGATAAACCAATCCTAGTTTTTACTTACAAGCGTTATACTTTATTTATTTATCAAAGCTATTACTTAGAGTTTACTTAAGTGAATTGTAGATACTAGAAAGATATTTGAATGTTGCATAAAGAGCATAAAATTTGGCCTAAGCTAGATAATCTTGATATCATCCCAAGGCATAAGATTGAACTTAGTTGAAACTCTACTAGTTTACCACCCCTAATTAGTACTTACCCCCACTTGTAGATGCTAGTGCTAAGCATAAAACTTGATCAACTTTAGATGGGAATACTTGGTGGAAAAATGGTTCTGAAAACCTTGGAATGATGGATCATTCTATTGAAATGTTTTGGACATGTGTTTCCAAACACCAGATGATTTTGGTGATGAAAATGTTAAGGAATGAGCCTTAGCCCTTTATAAAACTGATGGTTGTCTGGATGCGATACCATTCCAATTTTATCGTACAACCACAATACCCGAAGATTGGGTAGGGCTTGACTGGAAACTTATATACCCTAGTATTAGTTCCCTCACGGCCAAGGTCTGAGCTGAGGCTACCTTGTGAAGATTGTCCACCTGTGCAATACCCAAGATGACAGTTGGTCATGGTTGGGAGGCCAAACTCACAGGAGAGGTGCTTATACTAAGGCGTGTAATTGAAAGGTTAGGATTGATTATCCGCATACTGAGTATGATGAATTCAGGATTTGTTCCTGACATATGTATCGAATGTTGTGGTGAAAGTGTACAATCTCTGCAGAGTGTCAAACTATTCGAATAGCCGCGTCCGCGGTTATGGACAGTTGGAGTGGCCATACTGTTCCCCCGTCAGATGTTTTCAAAATGACTTGTGAAATAAATGGAGACTTTGACTTGACCACAACAGAGTTGTGATATGAAATACAAGTTCCCACTTAGGAGTTATAACATTGTGACTAGCTTCTCTTGCTTCTGAACTTAGTAGAGATAAATCTGGCTTCTTGCAAAACAACCCTAGAGCTTAGTGTACTATTACAAAAACCCCTTCACTTGTTAGTATTAGTTTGCGAGTACTTAAAGAGTACTCATGGATTTGTCCCTGGCTATTCCCGTGGCCAGACTATGAAGAAGAGTACCTGGAGAATGGACCTCAGGAAGGTTACGACAACTAGGATCATCTCCCATTGTCAGCATTGCCTGTGACCCCGAAGATGGAGCTTCGCCTATGCCACCGTTATTATTACGTATTCCGCTGCTTGTGTTGTATTAAGACTGGATCATGAGATCCTTATTTATGTAAGACCTTATGTATGGTTTGTAATGGATGATGTACTATGGTATCCAATTATGTTATGTCTCGCAAAAATGGTAATCCTGGGATTGTGATGTATGGCATAACAGGCATCTGGGATTAAAAATCCGGGTGTTAACAGTACCCTTTGGTCGTCAATCCTCTTATTGATGGCTATGATTTTTCAAAAACACTCATGGATGGTGGAAGCAGCATCAACATCCTCTACATCGAGGCGCTCCACCGAATGAAGCTACAGGAGAGCCAGTTGAGTTACAGCAGTGTAACTTTCCATGGCATTGTACTAGGGAGGTAGGCGAATTCTCTGGGTGAGATTACTCTAGACGTGACATTCGGAAACCGAGACAATTACCGGACCGAGCCACTCTCTTTTGAGGTGGTACCGTTCAAAAGTGCTTACACGCCATCTTCGGACGTCCGGCTTACTGGGCATTCATGGCTCATCCCTGTTACATCTACAACATGATTAAACTTCCAGGTACAAAGGGCGTAATCACCGTACCGGGAAATCTGAGGAAGGCGCGAGAGTGCGACGAAGGATCTGCTGCCTTCGCCGAAGCCGTGCTACATGCCCAGGAGTACCAGGAGATCAAGAAGACCATCAATCTGTCCGAGATGCCCGCTACAAAGAACGAGGTGCTGAAGCCAAGTTTGCAGTTCAAGGAGTCGGAAGAGACGAAGAAAACATCGCTGAAGGAAGATGATCCCTCCAAGACAACGAACATAGGGGGTAGGCTTAGGCCACGCATAGGAAAGCGCGCTCATCGAGTTTCTCAAAGCTAACAGTGATATCTTCGCATGGCAGCCTTCTGACATGACCGGAGTACCTAGGGAACTTGCCAAGCACTCTCTTAATGTGTACCCTGACGCTAAACCCGTTAAACAGTCCTTACGATAGTTTGGTGATGAAAAGTGCAAAGCAATAGAAAAGGAATTAGCCAACTAGAATTAGCAGATTTTATAACAGAGGTCATTCATACAGATTGGATGGCAAATCCCGTACTTGTCCCTAAAAAGGACACCATTGATATAAGGATGTGTGTTGATTATACCGATTTGAACAAGGCATGCCCAAAAGATCCATTCCCTTTGCCAAGAATCGATTAAGTTATCAACTCAACGGCAGGGTCGGAACTACTCTGTTTTCTCGACGCATATTCCGGATATCACCAAATACCGATGAAAAAGTTGGATCAAATTAAGACGTCTTTCATCACTCCTTTTGGAACCTTCTGGTACAAAACTATGCCTTTTGGATTATAGAACGCAGGAGCAACATATCAACATTGTCTCAATGACCAAATTGGACACAACGTCCATGTATACGTAGACGACATAGCAGTTATGTCCAATAAGAAGGAAACTTTAATTTATGACTTGGATGAAACATTTGCTAGTCTATGAAAATTCAACATGATGCTAAATCCAAAGAAGTGTTTCTTTGGAATTCTAGCCAGAAAATTGTTAGGTTTCATCGTCTCTGAGCGAGGCATAGAGGTGAACCGAGATAAAATCAAGGCTATCCTAAACATTACCATGCCGACTCGCCTGAAGGACGTACAACGTCTCACTGGTTGCATTGCAGCAGTGAGTCGGTTCGTCAGCTGGCTCGGTGAAAGAGCCGCACATTTATAGAAACTCCTGAAGAAAACTGACAAAATTTTCTGGACTCAGGAAGCCGAAACTTCCCTGCAAAGTTTGAAAGATCTACTTTCAAACCCACCAGTTCTCGCAGGGCCAGAACCTCAGGAACCTATGTTACATTACATTGCAGCGACCAACAAGGTCATAAGTGTGGTAACAGTAGTTGAGCACGAGAAAGAAGGCCACGAGCATAAGGTGCAACAGCCAACTTATTATCTGAGCGAGGTCCTGACAGAATCAAAACAACGGTATCCACAAATCAAAAGCTAGCCTATGGAGTGTTCTTTGCATCCAGAAAGCTATGCCACTATTTTCAAGAGCACAAGATCACAGTGGTGATCACCTCTCCCCCTGCGACATATATTCAATAACCGCGACGCCACAGGACGTGTAGCAAAGTGGGGAATAGAGCTTGCAGCTTTTGACATGGAGTACACACCACGTACAACAATCAAGTCCCAAATACTTTCCAACTTTGTTATTGATTGGACAGAGACGGCAGGAAATACAAGTCCTCTATACTCGGAATTTTGGACCCTTCACTTTGATGGATCAAAAACACGAGGAGGCTCGGGGACTGGCGTGGTGCTCAAATCACCCCAAGGAGATAAGTTGTTCTATGTGTTCCAAATACACTTCATGGCAACCAATAATATTGTCGAGTATGAAGCACTGCTGCATGGAATACGCATGTCCAAAAACATTGGCATATTAAGACTCAGATTTAGTTGCGCAGCAAGTATCCGATATCTGCAACACAAACAAGCACATGGCAGCATACAAAGCTATCGTGGATGAACTATCTAAATCGTTCGAGGGCTTTGAGGTTCAACACATCCCTCGAGCAGAAAATGAGGAAGCAGATGCTCTATCAAGAATAGGCTCTGCGCGGAAACAAGTACCAGATGGCACTTTTTTAGAGCATTTAAGGGTCCCCTCCATAGTCGGAGTTGATGAGGACTATACGACGAAATCCGACTCACCTTTAATAGTAGTTCTAGATGTAATTCCCAGCTGGACAAAATACTATCTGGATTTCCTAATATACAGAAAACTACCCGAAGACGAAGTCTTGAGCCAACAGATTGTCCGATGAGCAAAATCCTACACTATAATAAATGGTGAGCTCTATAAATAGAGTGTTTCTGGCATGTTTCAGCGATGTATTTCTTCGAAAGGAGTGTTAATCTTAAGAGAAATACATGAAGGCGAGTGTGGTCATCATGCTGCAGCCAGATCCTTAGTGTCAAAAGCTTTTAGACACGGATTCTTTTGGCTTACAGCTAAGTAAGATGCCGATAAACTGGTCAAAATGTGCGAAGGATGCCAAAAGTACGCTCATCAGGCACATGTTCTGGCTGAACAACTGCGAACAATCCCTATTACATGGCCGTTCGCGGTCTGGGGGCTTGATATGGTAGGGCCGTTTCGCATGGCAAAATGTGGATTTACTCACCTACTAGTTGTGGTGGATAAATTTACAAAATGGATTGAGGCTAAACCCATAACAAGTTGCGATGGAGCCATATCCAAAAAGTTCGTCGAGGACGTAATAATCCGATTTGGATATCTGCACAGTATAATTACTGATAATGGGAGAAATTTTTCCATGGTTGAACTTGCCGAATTCTACGAAGAACAAGGGATCTGACTTGATATTGCATCAGTCGCACATCCACAAGCTAATGGACAAGTCGAAAGAACTAATGGTCTTATTTTACAAGGAATCGGACCTCGCCCCGAAGTACCACTTCATCGGGCTGCGGGGGATTGGGCAGAAGAATTACCGTCTATGATATGGAGCATACGTACAACTCCTAATAGGTCAACCTGCTATACTACTTTCTTCTTGGTCTATGGTGTAGAAGCAGTTCTTCCAAGTGATCTGATTCATCGGGCTCCATGAGTCAAAGCGTATATCGAAGAAGATGCAGAAGTTTCTCTACAAGATGATCTCGATATAATAGAAGAAGTAAGCATTGTTGCTGAGCAGAGATCTACATCCTATCAACAGAAGTTGCGAAAGTATCATAGTCAGAGAGTGCAAAACCGTTCTTTCAGAAAAGGCGATTTGGTTCTCCGACTTGTGCAAAAAAGAAAGCACAAACTTTCCCCAATTTGGGAAGGACCTTTTATGGTTAGCAGATTTCTGCATAATGGTTCGTATTATTTAACCCACATGAGACTAGTCAAGGAAATACCTGATACTTGGAAGAGGAAGAGAGCTGGTAGCAGCACAGACCGGATAAAATAGACCGTCCATGGAATATTGCACAGCTACATCCCTTTTATTCTTAGTTATATTTCCTTGTAATCATATATGTACATGTTCAAAGTGAAATAAAGTGTTGGTTTCCTGATATGTTATCTTTGAGAAGTTTTTTGCCATCTTATTTCGAAAAAGAGCATGTGATTTTTTTCAAAAATCCCAAAATGCTTGAAAGTACTTTATGCTCATGTTCGTTCTGGTTATGATTTTTGAATATATAAAAATGTTACCTTAGGGTACAAAGTTTAATTTATTGTCTATACTTTGGTTTTTTATCTGATTGCTTAGGCGCGGGCATTTTCCGAGTAATCAGTTGTTGGTACTGGAAGCCTGCTTTGTTTCCGAGTTTAAACTGGTTTAGCAAATGCGCTCCGTTGCTCGGCAAAGTTTCCATGCTAAAGGTTGGCCGAACCATGAAAGGGACGAGGCAGAGAGCCAGATAAAACGACAAGTATAGGCATAAAAACACAAAGTGCTTGAAAAAACATCAAGCACATGCATAAAAAATATAAGAAAAAGTGCTAAGATAGTAAAAGAATCAGTTTTTACAAGACCGGCACAAAATAAAACATTGTTTTCATCATTATATTGCCATGAGTTCAGAATAATGCATAAATATTATCTATGCTGCAGAATCAGGCGGTGGTGATGAAGCAGGTAGAGCACTGGAGTCAACTACATTGTCACCCTCAATCTCAGACTCGGAAGCATTGTTGGTCATCTCAGACTCGGAAGCAAAATAAAATATTATCTATGCTTCTGGCTCTTGGGGCGACGGATTCAAATAATGGCTTCGTATAGTTGGTCATCTCTGCCACACGGCAAGCATAACCTACACAAGACTCTTGGAGGGCCTTGATGTCTTGAGGGTTACCCTCGTCATCCTCCTCGGCAATACCCTTGGTGACGTGCCACATTTTTATCTCGCTTTGGTTGCTCATCACCATGGTCAGAGCAGTCTGGGCAGCAGTCCGAGCATAGGAGATCTTCTAGTCTTCGATAACCTTCAGAATCTCCTTGACCTTGTCCCTCACCTCGTGCACTGACATTGTGTGCAAGTTGGAAAGATTGACGGACTCACCAGCCTCTTCAAGAGTTTGGCGGAAGTCGTACAAGATATCTTCGACGAGCTTAGTGCATTCGAGGCGAGGTTCAGATGTAGGAGAGTTGAATGATTCAGGGGGCTGGGAAAGAACCAAAAAGTCAAAATTCGAATAAGAAAGAAAGTGGAAAAACACAACAACAAAAGAAAAGATTCAGAAATCTTACCTAGCACAGAGTGATTCCATTGAGCATGCTCCTTGCGGAAGATGTTTAGTTCACTAGATGTGGCCTGGGCAATATCCCTCTGAATATCGAAGTCCTTCTTGAGATCATGTAGTTCTTTATCTTGGAGGTCTAGGAGCTTCTCGAGCATCACGGTCTCATGATTGCTTGACTCCAAGACAGCAGCTACGGATTTCTCCGATTCTAAAGTTAGCTTCTCAAGCTTGTCCCAGAGCTCATCATTCTCTATCTCCAAGACCTTCAAGTTCTCGGCTTGCTCCACCATCTTGCTGAACTGACACAATAGTTATGCAAAAAAAATATTAGTCGAACAAAGCAAGTCTGACTATGACAAAAAAGATAACTGACAAAAAGGAAGTCGGAAAAGTTTACCTTCTGCTTCATCTTTCTCAACTTTCAACTTTGAATTCTCAAAGCGCAAAGCCTTGATTTCTTTGCGTTTATTGTTAATGTTCTTGAGCAATTCCTGATTGGAAGATGCAATTTTCTGTAAGTTTAGAGATGAAATACCATCAGACGGCTACTAAGACTCGAACTGCAAATTTAACTAAGTAAAATTACAGCACGAGCCTTGGGGGCTACACTACATCGTTCTTTTGCAACCTAAAAGCATCAACTCGGATCCAACGATGTTTATCCGACTTGATGCTTGGGGGCTATAAGATATGATAATAAATGCAAATAAGAATCGGAAACTTACAATGTATTCTAGATGCAACTTTTCAAATCCGAGCTTGGTGTTGTGAAACACCTTCTCGGTAAGGGTGAGGGAAGGAAAATCCGTCGCTGGAATCTCGCCAGATGCGACTTTAGCGTCCCGGACCAAAATTTGGTCCAGGAGGCTGACCATCTTGACATCCTCCTCCTCTTGGCTCGCTGCCTCTAGAGTCAAGGTTTGCTTCTCAAGACTGGATTGAGGCAGTCTGAGGATCTCTTCCTTCTCTTTCCTCTTTAGGCCAGAGACAGCAGAGCCGCCCATTTTATCTATTGTTCCTGTAGATATTACCATGGGATCATTACCCTTGATGGGTTCACCCTTGTTAGATGCCTGGTCATCAATGCTGACCAGGGCTTTCGAGATGTTGCCAGCATCAAGAGAGGCAGAATCTTCCTATGCTGATGGAGTACTGGATGGAGTCGATGGCAACACAGCAGGGGAGATTACAAGCTTTTGCTGACGTATCTGCTTGCCAAGGCTTGCTGTCCGGCTTGGTCTTGCTCTTCAAAACTGATTTATCTCTAGAACACAAAAATCCTAAATATTAGGTGTGCTCTGGAAAGAAATAAAGGTACAGGGGTACTGAAAATAAAAGATAGGGTGCTTACTTTTTAACTACTGGCAGCACTTGGCTACCAGCAGCAACAACAACTTCTTACGCCTGGCGCTTCTTGGAGGCAGGGTCGTCTACTTCTTGCACCTCTTCATCCTCCATCGCCTCCGGATCGTCTGAAGGATAGCCCTCTAGTGGATCTAGCTCTGACTCGGAGAGTTTGTCGAGCTAACAAAGTCGAAAAGCGTCGATAAAAATAGAGTCGGAGAAAGAACAGAAAAGAATGACGAAATGCAAAAGTAGAGTCAAAATATTTACCAGAGTCAGAGGACGGTTGATCATATACATCTTCATGGAAACTTCTGGAAATTTTCATTCCACTCTTTCCTTGATCAAATATTGCATGAGGGTCTTGTAGTCCTTCGCTGCAATACGGCTTGAACTGACCTGCATCTTGTCGTTCTTGTCGCTCGTGATCTTGTGCATGAGCCGATCTCCGTGGTGCTGGAGAGGCTGAATCCGGCGCTCCAGCCAACAGTGGATCAAGTCGGATCCATTGAGGCCCTCATGCTTCATTAAATACTCAATCTGCCTCTTGGCGAGGATCAAGATATCCGATAGCTCCAGCGCCTCCGCGTCCCATGAATTCTGGTGGGGAGCGGTGCCGTCGACAAACGCCGGAAGACCTTCCGCCCTTCCATGAGCCAGAATATCCTTATGATAAAAAAGGTTCTGGCCCAGCGTTTGATAGATTCGCTAGCATTAATCCTAGGATAGACTCGGTTTCTCCTAAGGACTAAGCTAAGAGTGTTGGTGATGTAAGGCACACCGACGCTCATGGAGTTCTTCCAAGTACCATAGTAGTACCAGAAAAGGGTGAGACTTGGCCTAATGCCAAGAAAACCCTCGCACAAAGCTGCATGAGTGCTAAGCTCGAGCAGAGAGTTGGGAGGAAGATTGTGGAGTTACACACCGTAGTAGTTGAGGACCTCGACGAGGAAGTCTGACGGTGGCAAGCTGAGGCCACGGTCGACGTGCGTGCCAAACAACACCCTCTCGCCGTCGAGCGGGGCGGGAACGACATGCCCTGAGGCGCTCCGCCATGCAGCAAAGATGATGAATCCTTCGTCCTCCATGACTTGGAGTTCCGCGTTTTCCATGGCGCTGGGGATCCAGAGGCCCCGCATCTTCCTCTCTTCTACCACTGATGAACCCGTCGCCGCTCCTGAGGTCGAAGCAGAAGCCATGGATCTTGGAGGAAAAAGGACTGGCCGTGGAAGGAGAGATTTTTTCTCACGGTGCGTAGATGAGAACTGGTGAGGATCGCTCGAGGAGTACGAGGAGGCAATGAATGAATCGATGGAGAGGTGAATCTGAGAGAAAGGGTTTTCTCCCCTCTTTATTTGTCTCTGCATCAAGATTCGTGCGATAACACACGCGATTAGCGCCACGTGTATAGGAGAGGGGAAGTTAGCTTCCTCGCGACACTTCTGCCCCCTCGATTTTCGCTCAGGCATTGAAACGGCATTCTGTTCCATGAGGAACGGACCCACCAACGATCATGCTGATGGAAATCCTGCCAATGACAGGACATGGTCTGAAAAGTTGTCAGTTTGCACGCTGCTGAAAAATCCGGCTTATGTTTCAAACTAAGCAGGGAAAAGACTATGGTCAGAGCAAGATATATCCGAGTCGATTGACTCGGAATCCTACATTACTGAATGAAGTTTTCGGGAACCCTTCAATATTCTCGAGATGAAGAAACCATCAAGCTAGACAATTTATTCGACGTTGGATCTTGGAGACTTCCGGGGGCTACTGTTGGGGATATACTTTCCAGGTATACCCACAGGACTCGCTGACCAGGGTGGCCCGCCAACGGGTTAGAGATTTGCTTCACGGGCGGCCCAATCAGAGAAAGAGGAGGAGCCAGTTCCAGTTACGATAAGGCCCAGAAGAGTTATCGCCTTAGGCATGTAGTATTACTTGTAGTAGTTGTACATAGTTACTGACTCTATAACATAGCTGGATAGGTCTCTCCTGTAACCCTAGGCCCTGGTGACTATATAAACCGGCCCTATGGGAGCCTTTAGGGAACAACACAATACACAACCACAACCAACTCGCACAAGCGAACCTCTCTTGTAATCCGCTGTAACATCCAGCTTACGCTGATATATTATTGGGTTGCTAGCAGGAGTAGGATCCGATCACCGCAGTCGGATCTGAACCTGGGTAAACTTGTGCTCACTGCTCCTGGAACATCCGATGTCTGTAGAGGTCCCAGCCTTTAATAAGGTAGAGATCCCTGTGTTTACAATGCTAGTCCCTGGATCAGTAGCTAGCATCCATAGTTAAGATGTAATATCAATAAACAAAGGTCATAATACAACTTTATAACCAGGAATAAAATAATTCATTACATCTTACATAGCTCATTTGGCTATCTCATTACAATGCAGGAGAATTAACTATAACATGAATTCCTTCATCTTCAAAGTGCCACATAACTTGTAATCCTATTCAACACTCTTCACTAACATCAAACAAATCTCCAACATAATAAGTTACAGCCACAAGGGTCAATACATTTGAATTGTATTGGCACGTGATACTATGGTAGTATAGTGGAGTCTATCATCTATATGCATTTGGCTAAGTGGAGCTTAGGCTTGCTTTGCTCAAAATATATTTTCCTTATCATTTGAAAACACTAAGTTTTTATTTGTCAAAATCACCCAAGGCATCTACCAATAGAAATTGGTGATCCTTTAACCCTTGTTCAACCACAAGTTTTTAAGTTAGAAATTGGGATGAGGACATCCTTGATATCTTCCATGTCTTGATGCTCAAATTGTCCATTATCGGGGACACGGATAAGTACTTATATTTTACTCTCTCGAGAGGTGGTGCACTTTCCCCACAAGACTCGACATGAATCGAGACAAGATCTTTCAAAAGCCTTCCCTTAGACCAAAATGCATGCGTTCCAAACCTATCATCCCCTACCACCAACTGTCCATCTGGCTAAGTTATTGCAACCTATATGATCCAGGAAGAGCCCATAATGACAAGTGGATGCACTTGAAGCTTCTCAACATTTGACATCTCAAATCTCTTTGTTCCTGGGTGGCATTCCACAAGTGAGATACACCAGGGTAAGCCATGAATATGGGCCCTGAGTAACCACTCAACATAATCCATCCTTTCCATTCCACCTAGGTGATTCATTCACATTGTTGTTTTATTCAACAAAACATAAGTCATAGACTTAGAAACATTTCATAGCATGAATATAATCCACCCTTGTTTTCTACTACCTAGGCTAAGCATAATAGTAGCAAGAGTCTTAACTTAGGACTACTAAGGCATCATCTACTAGGATTTACCAAGGTATAGCTTACACTTAGAAAATTCCATGCAAGTCCTACTCAAAATATCACTAATGCATAGTGAAAATAATGGGACACAAGTATGAAGCACCACTTTCCTTATTGGTAGAGAATATAAGTTCACTCCTTGATCTTGCAATAGTCACACTCTTCAAATTTCACTACAATTCAATCAAGGCACAAATTCAATCTAGCATTCAACAATTTATCACATAAAATAAAGAAAACAAAACAATGCATGCAAGCATGCGAAAGATTGTTTTGTTTGGAAAAGTGGTTTCTAATAGGTTATAAACATTTTAATACATCTATTGGTCATTTACAAAAGTGGCAAAACCATTTGAAAACAAGTTAGTGAAAATGGCCGCTTTAAATGATTTTTGTTTTGTTAAAAATGATTTAAATCAAAGTAATAATTTCTAGTGTTTGCCAAATATATTTTTAAACACAAATGTTAGTGTTTATGTTGGAAGTGTTTAATATTAAACCATTTGCAAAAGGTTTCATTTAAAAACCATTTTTAAAACAAAGCAATATTTTATTTTTTTGGAAATGCCTTTAAACAAAGTAATAATTTTCTAGGGTTCACCAAATATACTTTTAAATCTTAAAACTTGGTGTTTAGGGTTAGAGAGTTTAAATCAAACCATTTTCCAACGGTTTTACTCAAAAAGCATTTTTAAACCATAATCAATATTTTTATTTAACTAGAAATGCTTTTATTCAAAGATTATTTCCTAGTATCACAAAATATGCTTTTAAATCTACAAGTTGGTTTTATGGTCAGTAGATTCAAAACAATTCATTTACAAAATATTTTACCCTAAAATCATTTCTAGAATAATTTTTATGTTAAAAATATGCCTAAACAAGTTTCTGTAAAAACAACTAATTTTACAGAAGCAATTCATTAAAAAAAGGGCATGGTTGGAAAGCACTCTTCTTGCTGATTCCAATGATATAAAGTTTGCAAATTTTGGACGTGTAGATTTAGAGTTATGAATTTTACAAAATCTAACATCTACTAGATCAAATCTGTTTTTAAATCAACACACATTCCACACGTCACATTTCTACTGGCTGGTACCGGTTCGTGTGGATCGCGTGCTGTGGATTGTTGGATTTTAAGTTAATCGTGCGGCACATATCAGAGCATACCCCGTTGGGTTAAGTTCCTATCGTACCCATCAGATCAAGATCCTACGGCCTGAAACGAATTAACTAAACACTAGCTGCGCTCGACGGTGGCGCGTGGCGGCTCGGCTCTGCCAGTGGTGGTACGGCGAGTACAAGAAGTGCGGGAGAGAACGGAGAGAGTTACCAGATTCGCAGTGTCGCGCTGATGCTCAACATGGTCGTAGAAGGGCAGGGGGCGCACGAAATCGTCAACAATCACTCGCTGGAGTTCACGAGGGCGTCGGGTGTGCTCAGTCGTTGATGGGGCAAGCCGAAATCATTCGATGGAGTCGCGGCCATCGTTGGTGGTTCTCATCTAGAGACGGAGGTGTGAAAGACGATGGGGGGTAGGATAGTGGAGGATAGGGAGCAAGGGGAGGCGTAGGCTAGCCGGAATCGTCGTCGGAAGGTCGTCGGGGCAGGGGCGTTTGAGCGAGCAATTCGAACGGCCTGGAGGCAGAGAGGGAGGGGAAAGTGAGGGGAAAGGTAGAGGAGACCTGGGCAATTAAGCGGGCGCAGACGTTGGCGAGAATTGTTCAGCCATCACTCATGAATTTACTCGGAGGATTCAACGGCAGAAACGGCCGAGGAGGGCATGGTCAGCGGCGGGTGAGGAAGAAGGTGAGCTGGCGATGGGGCCTGGTGTCAGCGAAGTGAAGAGGTGCGCGTGGGGTCAGGAAGTCAGGGACGGTGCGGGTGCGCGTTTGAGTCGAAAATGTTTCGTTGGGGGGAAGAGAAAGTGGGCTGCGAGTTGGGCCAGATGAGCTAGCTGGGCTAGGCTGGCTTGTTTCCATTTTTTCTTCTTGTTTTCTTTTCTTTTTCTATTTCTATTACTCTGTTTTGAATTCATTCTAATGATTTCAAACTCTTTTATATTTCAAATCTTTTCAAACTTTTCATTAAGCTTCTATTCTGTTTAAACATGTATTTTAAAGACCATTTTAGAATAATTGTTTTATTCATTTATGGTTTATTATTTATTTAAAATAGGCACTTCCTTTATTCAAATAAGATTTTAAATATAATTTCAAACTCTTATTTGAATTCAAATTTTCATCAAACCTTTTTCAGTAGGTTTTATTTATTCATTAGTATGTTAAATAATTCATTTTGATTTATTTAGAATATTTTAATATGGTTTATTAATCATTTAAATTGGGCATTTGTCCTTATTCCAATAAAATGAAATATGGTTTTAGTTCCATATAAATTTTATTTAAATGATTCTTTTATTCCATTTAAGTTAATTAAATAACTTTTATGTCCACCTTGGGAAATTCCACTTTATTATTTTCCCATGATTTAATTAATCATTTCTATTAGGGATTTTTGTCTTTATTCAAATAGAATAGAATTAGAATATGGTTTACTCCCATATACATTTCATCAAACACCTTCAATGCATGCAAAGAAGAGAAAAAACTAGCACACCCCTCACACCTTCCACCATTCGAAAAACAGAGTGGAGGGAGAGGGGGCTGGGCGTTGCATTTATAGAGGGCAGGAGAATACGTCCCGGTTGGATCCAGCAACCGGGACTAAAGGTGCGTGCCACTCCACGTGGCTGTGGCCAAACCTTTAGTCCCGGTTGGTGGCTCCAACCGGGACGTATTCCCCCTTACCAACCGGGACGCATGCCCCCTGGCCCCGTGCCCGCTCCAACCGGAACGCGTGCCAGCATTAGTCCCGGTTGGTGGCGCAACCGGGACAAATGCTCTGAGGGGTCGCGAACGGATAGCCCTTTTTCCACTAGTGTAAGATGAATCAAGATTTGAAAGAGCAATTTTGGTGGCATAAAATGAAGAGATAAATCGGAAGCTATATCGCCAAGTGTGATATATGTCAGCGAGTCAAGGCAGGACATCAAAGACCCGCTGGATTGTTGCAACCCTTGCAGATTCCGGATTGGAAATGGGATTCCATTGGAATGGACTTTATCACTGGATTGCCTACTTCTAGTAGGGGAAATGACTCTATCTGGGACATAGTAGACAGATTGTCCAAAGTCACCCATTTCTTAACCGTCAAGACCACATATCAGAGTTCGAAGCTAGCGGATTTATACATCGCTAGAATAGTTAGCTTGCATGGAGTTCCCAAGAACATCGTATCAGATCGAGAAACTCAGTTTACCTCAAGATTCTGGAAGAAAGTTCAAGAAGGTTGAGGAACCCGCATAGATTTCAGCACCGCGTATCACCCTCAGATCAATGGACAAACGGAGCGAGTAAATCAAATACTCGAAGATATGCTGAGAGCCTGTGTGTTGGAATATGGATCCAAGTGGGAGGACTGTCTGCCGTTCATAGAATTTTCATAGAACAATAGTTATCAGGCTAGTTTGCAAATGGCCCCATTTGAATTCATGTACGGAAGGAAGTGTCACACCCCTTTGAAATGGTCGGAAGTAGGAGAAAGTCAAATTTTCGGACCCGACATCCTACGAGAAGCCGAAGAGAAGGTTCACAAGATTCGTGAGCACCTCAAGACAGCCCAGTCCAGACAGAAGAGTTACGCCGACAAGAGACGTCGAGACCTCGCCTTTAACATAGGAGATTTTGTGTATCTGAAGGTGTCGCCATTGAAGGGAATGCAGCATTTGCAACTCAAAGGAAATTTAGCCCCCAGATATATCGGACCTTTCAAGATTCTAAACCGTCGAGGATAAGTGTCGTATCAATTGGAACTACCCGAAGAGATGTCATCCGTGCACAATGTGTTCCATATCTCATTACTTCGCAAGTGTCTCGAAGTCCCAAAGAAGATCGAAGTATTCAAGAATATCGATCATCAGACCATAGAGATCAACGATGATCTGACCTATCCCGAAGTACCCATCTGTATTTTGGAAGAAGCTTTCAGAACTACTCAAACCCGAAGCATCAAGTGTCTCAAGATTCAGTGGAGTAACCACACGGAAGAGGAAGCTACCTGGGAGCGCGAAGATCACATCAGGATGGAGTTTCCCGATCTTTTCAAATCCTAGGTAATCTTTTTCGTCCTTTTTCAAATCTCGGGATGAGATTTTGTTTAAGGGGGGAAGGTTCGTAACATCCCAAAAATATTAAACTAGAATCATCAAATTCTAATCATCAAATTTAGGGTTAACAAAAACTTTTCTAAATAAAAACATGAAAGCATTCATATGTGTATGCATCCTAATTTGGATTCTTTTGAATTGCCTTGTTTATGTGTTTCTTTGCTTGCAAAAGGATTCTTAGTTGAAATAAACATCATCTAAACAATCCCCACACTTTTCCCAAAGACAAATAAATCAAAACAAACAAAATAAAGGAATGGTCATTTTGGCCAATTTAACTCCCATGCCTAGTTTGGCTGTCTCAAACTTTTAGAACTTAACAGAAACTTGTTTGGATCTTTACACCCCTTGTTATTACTCATAACAAAGTATCAAGGCCCACTTTGTGATCATCCAGAAACTTTCAAATGCATAGTTTAAATGACAATTCAAAATTGAATATTTATCATATGGGAAGATCCCACTTTTTTAGAAACCACTCAAACAAGCTCAACATTCATAACCCAAGCATCTGCAGACTCACCAGCACCAATCTAGCACACCCACCAAAAATCTTTTCAAAATTCAAAACTTGAATTCATGCGGCCATTTCATCAAACACCTTGCAGATTCAAATCTAACAAAATCAAAACACTATAGTGTGTAGTGTTTTGAGCCTAACTGGTTCCCTCTCTAGCTCACAATAGCCTCAGTAGATCATCTAACGAACTTAACTAATCACTAGCACCACTGTGAGCTTGCCAATGCCATCAATGGTGAACAACCGAAGCACACCATTCCACCCTAGTGTAGACAGCAAACTAGGAAAGAAGCTAGCCGTGCCAACCTTGTCTGGGAGATCACCCATGCCTCACCGCCCCCTCTCGACCAGCCCTGCCTCGAAGACATCGACCAGAGCACCCAGGAACGCCACGCCCGTGCCTCTGTCAACCATGCCGAGCGTGTGCCAGAGCGCCACCCTCGACACACGCCCACAGACCGCGCGCCGCCCTCGCCGCGTGCATACACGATCGCCACCGACCCAGGAGACCGCTAGACATCCCCGTTCGCTGCCCCATGCCTCACAGCCACCGCTCGCCGTCGAAGACGCCGCCTCTGCCGCGCAGAGCGTCGCGTGTTCCAGACCGTTTGCCACTGCCCCTACATGCGCATTAAAGCCGTAGAGCATCACCAGGAGACCACCAAGCGATCGCCACCGCCGGCCATGCCTCTAGCAGCCCATAGCCATGTCGCCACCGTCGCATGCCCATCCCGTTCGGTCTCGTCGTCGCGACTATAAATAGAGGCCACCCCAAGCCGAATTGAGCACACCATCTCACTCCCCTCTCCTCACCGATCGTTCCACCCCGTTCCCGGAGCAAGGAGAGCAGCACTTCGCCGGAATTTCATCGGAGCTCGCCGCCTCTAGAGAAGAAGGGAGCCAGCGATTGTAGCCGCCCCAGGAGAAGCTGCTGGTACCAGGAGGTTCGCCGTCGTCGACTTCGTCGTTCGCCCGCCTCGCTGACCCTTGCCTGAGCCCCGGTGAGCCCCCAACGACCCCCACCTGCCGCGTTAGGTTTCTGTCTCGCCGGCGGTTCCCAACGTCGACGATGACCCTCTGCCGTTGGATTAGAACTAGATCGAACGCACCACATCGCCCCATACCGCTTCGCACCCCCTCGTCTAACTACCGCATGGGGACAGCAACTTAACCAGCCCGCGTAAGCGCTGTGCTTAGCAGGCCGACCCAGTATCGTTTCCCATGCAGCCTAGTCATTTGAATTTAACCTTTTCCATTTTATTTTAAACACACTTCTGCACCTAGATTCAAAAATCAACCCAGATTGATTCAGTGAAACAAATTGAATGAAACCAATTTTGTTAGAAAAGTATGGAAATGCTGAATCCAAGCCCGTTGGATTCAAGTCATTTGGATCTATAGATCACCCTTGGTAAAAATAACAAGGCAGAACCTTTTCTGCATTAAAACATTTTTCAAATTTAAACCATAATATCTTTTGAGTTGATTCCAACTCTCACAAATCACAATTGATCATACCTTTCAGAATATATAAAAATATATAGGTTTACTTATAGAAATAATGTTCAAGTAATAAAAGGATGCCACATAGGCATTTCTAGTCACTTTATTTAATTAAAATAAAAGGGTAAAACCTTATTAAATTGTGACACCACTTTAAATCATATTCCCATGGACTAAAATATGTGGTGATGACATGTGTCAACATGATACCATGTTTGGTTTGGAGAATATTAAATCTTAAATAGTTTTTCAGTGAGTAGAAATTACTTTTCTAAAAAAAGGAATTAAACCAAGCTTTAATCTTGTAATGTAGTGATGATGCTAGATCATCTATAGGACCCTTTTGTGTGATGATTGCAAGTAGTTAAGAATTATTTGGTGATTGTGTACCTCGTATTTATTTATAGACGCTAGTACCGACCAAGGATACGAGGAAGAAGGAGGATACTACGAAGAAGAAGCCGAGGAGAACTTCAACTACTGCTCTGCACAAGGCAATCCTTACTAATCAAGTTGACCTATGCAAGCCAATACTTGCTTGTCACCATGCCAACTATATGCCTTAAGCATAGATGATCCTACCCACTTGATAAACCAATCCTAGTTTTTACTTACAAGCGTTATACTTTATTTATTTATCAAAGCTATTACTTAGAGTTTACTTAAGTGAATTGTAGATATTAGAAAGATATTTGAAGGTTGCATAAAGAGCATAAAATTTGGCCTAAGCTAGATAGTCTTGATATCATCCCAAGGCATAAGATTGAACTTAGCTGAAACTCTACTAGTTTACCACCCCTAATTAGTACTTACCCCCACTTGTAGATGCTAGTGCTAAGCATAAAACTTGATCAACTTTAGATGGGAATACTTGGTGGAAAAATGGTTATGAAAACCTTGGAATGATGGATCATTCTATTGAAATGTTTTGGACATGTGTTTCCAAACACCAGATGATTTTGGTGATGAAAATGTTAAGGAATGAGCCTTAGCCCTTTATAAAACTGATGGTTGTCTGGATGCGATACCATTCCAATTTTATCGTACAACCACAATACCCGAAGATTGGGTAGGGCTTGACTGGAAACTTATATACCCTAGTATTAGTTCCCTCATGGCCAAGGTCTGAGCTGAGGCTACCTTGTGAAGATTGTCCACCTGTGCAGTACCCAAGATGACAGTTGGTCATGGTTGGGAGGCCAAACTCACAAGAGAGGTGCTTATACTAAGGCGTGTAATTGAAAGGTTAGGATTGATTATCCGCATACTGAGTATGGTGAATTCAGGATTTGTTCCTGACATATGTATCGAATGTTGTGGTGAAAGCGTACAATCTCTGCAGAGTGTCAAACTATTCGAATAGCCGCGTCCGCGGTTATGGACAATTGGAGTGGCCATACTGTTCCCCCTTCAGATGTTTTCAAAATGATTTGTGAAATAAATGGAGACTTTGACTTGACCACAACAGAGTTGTGAAATGAAATACAAGTTCCCACTTAGGAGTTATAACATTGTGACTAGCTTCTCTTGCTTCTGAACTTAGTAGAGATAAATCTGGCTTCTTGCAAAACAACCCTAGAGCTTAGTGTACTATTACAAAAAACCCTTCACCTGTTAGTATTAGTTTGCGAGTACTTAAAGAGTACTCATGGCTTTGTCCCTGGCTATTCCCGTGGCCAGACTATGAAGAAGAGTACCTGGAGCATGGACCCCAGGAAGGTTACGACAACTAGGATCATCTCCCATTGTCAGCATTGCCTGTGACCCCGAAGATGGAGCTTCGCCTATGCTACCGTTATTATTACGTATTCCGCTGCTTGTGTTGTATTAAGACTGGATCATGAGATCCTTATTTATGTAAGACCTTATGTATGGTTTGTAATGGATGATGTACTGTGGTATCCAATTCTGTTATGTCTCGCAAAAATGGTAATCCTGGGATTGCGATGTATGGCATAACAGGCATCTGGGATTAAAAATCCGGGTGTTGACAGTACCCTCTGGTCGTCAATCCTCTTATTGATGGCTATGATTTTTCAAAAACACTCATGGATGGTGGAAGCAGCATCAACATCCTCTACATCGAGACACTCCACCGAATGAAGCTACACGAGAGCCAGTTGAGTTACAGCAGTGTAACTTTACATGGCATTGTAGTAGGGAGGTAGGCGAATTCTCTGGGTGAGATTACTCTAGACGTGACATTCGGAAACCGAGACAATTACCGGACCGAGCCACTCTCTTTTGAGGTGGTACCGTTCAAAAGTGCTTACCACGCCATCTTCGGACGTCCGGCTTACTGGGCATTCATGGCTCATCCCTGTTACATCTACAACATGATTAAACTTCCAGGTACAAAGGGCGTAATCACCGTACGGGGAAATCTGAGGAAGGCGCGAGAGTGCGACGAAGGATCTGCTGCCTTCGCCGAAGCCGTGCTGCATGCCCAGGAGTACCAGGAGATCAAGAAGACCATCAATCTGTCCGAGATGCCCGCTACAAAGAACGAGGTGCTGAAGCCAAGTTTGCAGTTCAAGGCGTCGGAAGAGACGAAGAAAACATCGCTGAAGGAAGATGATCCCTCCAAGACAACGAACATAGGGGTAGGCTTAGGCCACGCATAGGAAAGCGCGCTCATCGAGTTTCTCAAAGCTAACAGTGATATCTTCGCATGGCAGCCTTCTGACATGACCGGAGTACCTAGGGAACTTGCCAAGCACTCTCTTAATGTGTACCCTGACGCTAAAACCGTTAAACAGTCCTTATGATAGTTTGGTGATGAAAAGCGCAAAGCAATAGAAAAGGAATTAGCCCAAGTAAAATTAGCAGATTTTATAACATAGCTCATCCATACAGATTGGGTGGCAAATCCCGTACTTGTCCCTAAAAAGGACACCATTGATATAAGGATGTGTGTTGATTATACCGATTTGAACAAGGCATGCCCAAAAGATCCATTCCCTTTGCCAAGAATCGATTAATTTATCAACTCAACGGCAGGGTCGGAACTACTCTGTTTTCTCGACGCATATTCCGGATACCAAATACCAATGAAAAAGTCGGATCAAATTAAGACGTCTTTCATCACTCCTTTTGGAACCTTCTGGTACAAAACTATGCCTTTTGGATTATAGAACGCAGGAGCAACATATCAACATACTATGCAACGTTTTCTCAACGACCAAATCGGACGCAACGTTCATGTATACGTAGACGACATAGCAGTTATGTCCAAAAAGAAGGAAACTTTAATTTATGACTTGGATGAAACATTTGCTAGTCTATGAAAATTCAACATGATGCTAAATCCAAAGAAGTGTTTCTTTGGAATTCTAGCCAGAAAATTGTTAGGTTTCATCGCCTCTGAGTGAGGCATAGAGGTGAACCGGGATAAAATCAAGGCTATCCTAAACATTACCATGCCGACTCGCCTGAAGGACGTACAACGTCTCACTGGTTGCATTGCAGCAGTGAGTCGGTTCGTCAGCTGGCTCGGTGAAAGAGCCGCACCTTTGTAGAAACTCCTGAAGAAAACCGACAACATTTTCTGGACTCAGGAAGCCGAAACTTCCCTGCAAAGTTTGAAAGATCTACTTTCAAACCCACCAGTTCTCGCAGCGCCAGAACCTCAGGAACCTATGTTACATTACATTGCAGCGACCAACAAGGTCATCAGTGTGGTAACAGTAGTTGAGCGCGAGGAAGAAGGCCACGAGCATAAGGTGCAGCAGCCAACTTATTATCTGAGCGAGGTCCTGACAGAATCAAAACAACGGTATCCACACCATCAAAAGCTAGCCTATGGAGTGTTCTTTGCATCCCGAAAGCTATGCCACTATTTTCAAGAGCACAAGATCACAGTGGTGAGCACCTCTCCCCCTGCGACATATATTCAATAACCGCGACGCCACAGGACGTGTCGCAAAGTGGGGAATAGAGCTTGCAGCTTTTAACATTGAGTACAAACCACGTACAACAATCAAGTCCCAAATACTTTCCAACTTTGTTATTGATTGGACAGAGACGGCAGGAAATACAAGTCCTCTATACTCGGAATTTTGGACCCTTCACTTTGATGGATCAAAAACACGAGGAGGCTCGGGGACTGGCGTGGTGCTCAAATCACCCCAAGGAGATAAGTTGTTCTATGTGTTGCAAATACACTTCATGGCAACCAATAATATTGTCGAGTATGAAGCACTGCTGCATGGAATACGCATGTCCAAAAACATTGGCATATCAAGACTCAGATTTAGTTGCGCAGCAAGTATCCGATATCTGCAACACAAACAAGCACATGGCAGCATACAAAGCTATCGTGGATGAACTATCTAAATTGTTCGAGGGCTTTGAGGTTCAATGTAACACCCTCAGAATCGGCCCTATGCAAGTTTCAGCGCTTCCCGCCAAACCCGCATAGAAACGATTCAAAGGTGCCCACCAGGCACTTTCGTGCGGGTGGAAAACGAAGTAATACCATTACACAACAGTCTTCGATGGGGCCCACAGAACAGATATATATACAACAGCGACTCAATGAGTCAAGAATACAGATATACAGAACAAAGATCCAAATCACCTTGAAAATGATAGAGCGTCCGACTACGGACAAGATGCAAATGGGGCTAAGAGCCCTGAAGAATAACCAATGGTGTCCATAACCCTGCCCAGGCCAAGCCGGAAGGGTAACCCTGCTAACGACGGCGATCTCAAAACCTGCTAAACAAAAGGGGTGCCGACAAGGGGCAAAGGAAAAAGAGAGAGCGGTCAGTACTGAGGCCAGTACACGGCGAGACTAGAATTCGGCGGTCCTCGCCTACATAGGTATGGTGGACTGAGCGGCAGCGCGGCATGCACTAAACAACCCATAGAGACTCGATATAACTGTCGGCTATCAGAGAGGGATAAGAAAGACCTATTCGGAACCACCTGATGCTACCACCAAACAAACCCATCCTGGTATTTCCCCTCGAGACCAAACGAGGAAGTCAACCGAGGAACTCACACAGTTGGCAATTTTATTTATTCAGTTATTGTTGCAGCAATTACTAGACAGGTGTAGATGATCGTCCTGATAAAATAAGCAGTGGGCCGTTTTAATTATCCATTCCGTTGAGGTTGTAATACTTACTAGTCAGATACATATAGCATAAGATATCCCAAAACCCAGCAGTTGTTGGTACTTTTATTTAGCCATTCCGTTGCAGTGAAGCTGATTACTAGTCATATCGGATACAAGTCAAATTATAGCAGTAAACTTTAGTTATAGTTGTCTATGATCGAGAACTGTGCTCCAAGTCGTCCATAACCGCGGACACGGCTTCTCGAAAAGATTAAACCCTGCAGGGGTGCACCAAAGTATCCACACGCACTTCGACCCTTTTTGCCAGATCAATTAACATACACCCATCGGTATGTCGGCGGGGCCTAAGTCATGACGTTTCCCAGACCCAAAGCAAGCACGGGGGGCCACCCCACTAAGTACACCCGCAACAAAGTCGGCCGGGCTCCGAGACGGACTCAGGGTTTGTGGAGCCGGCTGTAAACGACTGGGAACCCGAAACTCTCGGGCATGTCGATACAGCGAAAACGGGTCACGATCCTAAACAGTACAGTGTGCTATCCATCGCACAATTTAAATAAAGCAGTAAAACATGGCATAAGTACAGAATAGTAATAAAACCTCAAACTAGTTGTGGCCCCCAGTACAATACTTGGAATCAGGTACTAAATCGATGGGGTGCCCACACATCCCACATGTGGTTAGCGCGCTCGATCTCGGAACAGGTGTCAAGAACTCGGGGTCCTACGGGACACCAGTGAGCGGTCGGAAACCAAATATTGTCTATCACCCACCGGTGCCTCTGCATTACCTACTTCCATTTTAGTTATTAAACAATAATTAAAGTTATAACCATCTCCAACATAAAGCTTATGGCAGCCTTCCAACAACTGTGGTACTTGATGACACGCAACAGCACTTGAGCAAGCGACTACGACGCGCAAGTCCAACTATCTACCAAACAACAGGAAATAGGATGTGTCCAAGGCAATATAAGGCTGCAAGGGATATCACGGGTACGAAAACTAGAGCATCGCAACACAGACAGCAATAGATCAACAGGAGGGAATAAATACTATAAAAGTAAGATAGGTAGAAAGGGGGAGATGCTCGCCTGAAAACAACGCCGAAGGTTCATCCGAAGATCAGGGCGAAGCTCACATCAACTCATCGATCTTATCCGCGAAGAAGCAAAACACTAGAAGAAACACCGGATACACTATTTATTACTACGGCATAAGATCGAGCATGGTGCATGTATGATGCATGGCATGGCAACGATGCGATGCAATTAGGCAAGATTAAGCGGAACCGGGGTCCCGACAGATATTTAGGTGGTTCATGTTGTTTAGATACCCCACATTTTAAATGTTGTCTTAACAAGGCAAAATAAGTTACCGGTTCGCTACACAAATTTAAATGAGGCAATATAAGACTAGATTTGCCCGCATATGGGCCCCATATTTAATTATGCAGTGAATCGGCATAAGGCCCCCAAACCACACAATTTGCATGCGAGTATGACAATTTAATATGCAACAAGTTGATATTACATTTATAAAATAGGGCTCGGGAAAGGGGTCACACATTAGGGTTCGGCGATCTTGGGGTTCCGGGGTTCGGGGTTCGGTCTAGGCGTCTGAGGGAAGTACTTGGCGTTCCTCATCGGAGATCTTCGGGTGTGGCGCCATATGGTCCGTGTAGAAGTCATTGGCGTCCCACCATGACGACCTTCGGGTTCGGCTCCGAGAAGAAGATCTTGCCATACCGCGTCATCGCCTCCGGGTTCCTTGTGGCTATCTTCGGGTTCCGTGAAGGAGATCTTGTAGTGCCGGAAATCCTCGGGGTCGATCATCGGATCCGGCGACGGGGCTTCGAGGCACTTGTTATAGGGCCTGCCTTGTATCTCCGGGTACGGGGGTCTCGGTGAGCTTTGCATCCTGAGGAGGTGGTCTTCGGTTTCGGGCCTCGGCCATCTCGTCCGCGTAGCAGATCATGGCGTTCCGAGGGCTGCGGTTCGGCTTCGTGTTCTCTAGGGCCGGTCTCACCAACACATGTTCAAGGTCATCCTTCCACCGGAGGACGGCAGGGCGCGAGGAGGATCTCGGCGAGGCGGCCTTGGCACGGTTGAGGACACGCAGGACGCAGTTACGACGACGGTTGTGGGGACTTGACGTGCTCGACGCGGCGAGGTGGGCCGGAACTTCCAGGACGCCAGCAGCTTGGCCCAGGGAGGGGACGGCGCACGGAGGCGGCGCTCGAGCGCGGGGCCGGCGAGGCGGCACGGTAGGAGGCCGCGGGGGGCGGAGGACGACGGTGGGCCGGCCGGAGGAGCTCCGGGCGAGGGAGGGAGACGGGGAGGACGCGTCGGGGAGGAGACCGGGGGCGCGCCGGCGGCGGGGAGCCGAGGCCGAGCGGCAGCGGAGCGGCGGGGGGGAGGAGAGGTGCGGCGAGCGGGGTCGGGGCGAGGGCGGCGCTGCTCGGGAGAGAGGGAGGTGCGAGCGAGGCGGTGGGGAGCTTGGTGGAGGGGGGCGCCGGGGCGCGCGGGAGAAGGAAGGCAGGCGACGGCGCGCCGGGGAGGCGAGGCCGGCGGGGGCGAGGTCGGCCTGGGGCGAACGGCAGAGAGGAGAGGAGAGGAGGGGAGGTTGGGGACGCGGGCTGAGGGAGAGAGAGAGAGAGGGTCCCGCGGGGTGGGGGGCCAGGCGGGTCGGTGGGCCAGGCGGGTCGGTAACGTGGGGTGGGGCGCGCCGCGTGGGGGCACGCGCCCAGGTGGCGGCGGGGCGGGAAATCTGGCGGAGGGGTGCGCGTGGGGAGGTGAGGGTCTGGGCTGGTACAGGCGTGCGTGGCAGGAGGGGAGAGGCAGGTGGTGGGGCCGGGTGGTTGAGGTGGCGGGCTGGGGTTGGTGAGGAGAGGTGGAGGGGTGAGGTGGCAAGCTGTGAGTGGTGGGAGTGAGGTGGAGGGGGGCTGGGTAGGATAGGTTGGGTAGAAAAGGGTTTAGAATGGCTCTGGTTTTCGTACTGGGGGTGGCCGACTGGGTCGGATCGGCCCGGTACGGCTGCTCCCTAAAAAAAATTAATTAAATATTTTATTTATTTAAAACGGGGCTTTTGCAAACCGTGGGTAGACAAAACAAAATATTCCAGAGACCTGGGTTTGACGTTTGAAATAAAGGCGGGGTATTTAGAGAACAAATATGTTTTTCGAAAATAGTTTCAGACAGACAGATGCATGATGATGACGATGCTAAAATGCAATGTGGCATGATGACATGAGCACGCGGTCATGATGATGCAATGCACAAAAACAACGCGATTTTCTAGTAGTGGTTTTTGCGGGGCGCCACAATTCGACACCACTAACAATGGATCTTGCCCTCGAGATCCGCCTCATGGTACCGGAAGGAAGGTCGGCGATCTGCGTCTTCTCGTTTCGTGTAGATCCTCGCGACACCACTAACAAGAGGTCGTTGTCCGCGATCGTCAAGAGAACACTCCGGGAACAAAGGGCGAAGGTAGAGGTATCCACAAATAAAGCCACCTCTAACTTCGATAGAAGGAGAGAAAAGATGCGGCCTATCCCACTTCAACGTACAAGAGCGAATAGAAAGGGTAGTCGGCATGGGGGGCCAATCCATCACGCACCCAAGCTATTACTCTGCACAATCAGTAGAGAAGCGTGCAACCATTCTCGGAATCAGACTGAAGATCTCGACAATCGAGGTTTAGAAACAAAGGAGTGATGCAGACTCTGCATCGGATCTAGCATAGATGATGTTGTCGCGTCGGAAAACACCGGAAGGCATGAGAAGGAACAAAGAGAAGTCCACCAGACGAAGGATTCCTCGGATAGCAGGAAGACCAGATGTAGCAACACCGTTACCAAAGGAGGAAGCGCAACCCTGAAGGTACGATGGAACCCAACCACGAGAAATCCTGGACTCGAAGAGAGAGAAGAGAGCGGATTCAAAACACGCAGAGGAGAGAGGAGAGCAGCAGAGGGGTAAGGAGTAAAATTAGACCTAATCAGAACTATCCAACCGATTTTGCAAAAATAGTTTTGACACTCTACTTCGGCCATTAGCTAGGTTATCCTACAGGCTGGACTTGTGGGGTATCGCAACTGCTGAGCTCTGATACCACTCTGTAACACCCTCAGAATCGGCCCTATGCAAGTTTCAGCGCTTCCCGCCAAACCCGCATAGAAACGATTCAAAGGTGCCCACCAGGCACTTTCGTGCGGGTGGAAAACGAAGTAATACCATTACACAACAGTCTTCGATGGGGCCCACGGAACAGATATATATACAACAGCGACTCAATGAGTCAAGAATACAGATATACAGAACAAAGATCCAAATCACCTTGAAAATGATAGAGCGTCCGACTACGGACAAGATGCAAATGGGGCTAAGAGCCCTGAAGAATAACCAATGGCGTCCATAACCCTGCCCAGGCCAAGCCGGAAGGGTAACCCTGCTAACGACGGCGATCTCAAAACCTGCTAAAAAAAAGGGGTGCCGACAAGGGGAAAAGGAAAAAGAGAGAGCGGTCAGTACTGAGGCCAGTACACGGCGAGACTAGAATTCGGCGGTCCTCGCCTACATAGGTATGGTGGACTGAGCGGCAGCGCGGCATGCACTAAACAACCCATAGAGACTCGATATAACTGTCAGCTATCAGAGAGGGATAAGAAAGACCTATTCGGAACCACCTGATGCTACCACCAAACAAACCCATCCTGGTATTTCCCCTCGAGACCAAACGAGGAAGTCAACCGAGGAACTCACATAGTTGGCAATTTTATTTATTCAGTTATTGTTGCAGCAATTACTAGACAGGTGTAGATGATCGTCCTGATAAAATAAGCAGTGGGCCATTTTAATTATCCATTCCGTTGAGGTTGTAATACTTACTAGTCAGATACATATAGCATAAGATATCCCAAAACCCAGCAGTTGTTGGTACTTTTATTTAGCCATTCCATTGCAGTGAAGCTGATTACTAGTCATATCGGATACAAGTCAAATTATAGCAGTAAACTTTAGTTATAGTTGTCTATGATCGAGAACTGTGCTCCAAGTCGTCCATAACCGCGGACACGGCTTCTCGAAAAGATTAAACCCTGCAGGGGTGCACCAAAGTATCCACACACACTTCGACCCTTTTTGCCAGATCAATTAACATACACCCATCGGTATGTCGGCGGGGCCTAAGTCATGACGTTTCCTAGACCCAAAGCAAGCACGGGGGGCCACCCCACTAAGTACACCCGCAACGAAGTCGGCCGGGCTCCGAGATGGACTCAGGGTTTGTGGAGCTGGCTGTAAACGACTGGGAACCCGAAACTCTCGGGCTTGTCGATACAGCGAAAACGGGTCACGATCCTAAACAGTACAGTGTGCTATCCATCGCACAATTTAAATAAAGCAGTAAAACATGGCATAAGTACAGAATAGTAATAAAACCTCAAACTAGTTGTGGCCCCCAGTACAATACTTGGAATCAGGTACTAAATCGATGGGGTGCCCACACATCCCACATGTGGTTAGCGCGCTCGATCTCGGAACAGGTGTCAAGAACTCGGGGTCCTACGGGACACCAGTGAGCGGTCGGAAACCAAATATTGTCTATCACCCACAGGTGCCTCTGCATTACCTACTTCCATTTTAGTTATTAAACAATAATTAAAGTTATAACCATCTCCAACATAAAGCTTATGGCAGCCTTCCAACAACTGTGGTACTTGACGACATGCAACAGCACTTGAGCAAGCGACTACGACGCGCAAGTCCAATTATCTACCAAACAACAGGTAATAGGATGTGTCCAAGGCAATATAAGGCTGCAAGGGATATCACGGGTACGAAAACTAGAGCATCGCAACACAGACAGCAATAGATCAACAGGAGGGAATAAATACTATAAAAGTAAGATAGGTAGAAAGGGGGAGATGCTCGCCTGAAAACAACGCCGAAGGTTCATCCGAAGATCGGGGCGAAGCTCACATCAACTCATCGATCTTATCCGCGAAGAAGCAAAACACTAGAAGAAACACCGGATACACTATTTATTACTACGGCATAAGATCGAGCATGGTGCATGTATGATGCATGGCATGGCAACGATGCAATGCAATTAGGCAAGATTAAGCGGAACCGGGGTCCCGACAGATATTTAGGTGGTTCATGTTGTTTAGATACCCCACATTTTAAATGTTGTCTTAACAAGGCAAAATAAGTTACCGGTTCGCTACACAAATTTAAATGAGGCCAATATAAGACTAGATTTGCCCGCATATGGGCCCCATATTTAATTATGCAGTGAATCGGCATAAGGCCCCCAAACCACACAATATGCATGCGAGTATGACAATGTAATATGCAACAAGTTGATATTACATTTATAAAATAGGGCTCGGGAAATGGGTCACACATTAGGGTTCGGCGATCTTGGGGTTCCGGCGTTCGGGGTTCGGTCTAGGCGTCTGAGGGAAGTACTTGGCGTTCCTCATCGGAGATCTTCGGGTGTGGCGCCATATGGTCCGTGTAGAAGTCATTGGCGTCCCACCATGACGACCTTCGGGTTCGGCTCCGAGAAGAAGATCTTGCCATACCGCGTCATCGCCTCCGGGTTCCTTGTGGCTATCTTCGGGTTCCGTGAAGGAGATCTTGTAGTGCCGGAAATCCTCGGGGTCGATCATCGGATCCGGCGACGGGGCTTCGAGGCACTTGTTATAGGGCCTGCCTTGTATCTCCGGGTACGGGGGTCTCGGTGAGCTTTGCGTCCTGAGGAGGTGGTCTTTGGTTTCGGGCCTCGGCCATCTCGTCCGCGTAGCAGATCATGGCGTTCCGAGGGCTGCGGTTCGGCTTCGTGTTCTCTAGGGCCGGTCTCACCAACACATGTTCAAGGTCATCCTTCCGCCGGAGGACGGCAGGGCGCGAGGAGGATCCCGGCGAGGCGCCCTTGGCGCGGTTGAGGACACGCAGGACGCAGTTACGACGGCGGTTGTGGGGACTTGACGTGCTCGACGCGGCGAGGTGGGCCGGAACTTCCAGGACGCCAGCAGCTTGGCCCAGGGAGGGGACGGCGCACGGAGGCGGCGCTCGAGCGCGGGGCCGGCAAGGCGGCGCGGTAGGAGGCCGCGGGGGGGCGGAGGACGACGGTGGGCCGGCCGGAGGAGCTCCGGGCGAGGGAGGGGAGACGGGGAGGACGCGTCGGGGAGGAGACCGGGGGCGCGCCGGCGGCGGGGAGCCGAGGCCGAGTGGCAGCGGAGCGGCAGGGGGGGAGGAGAGGTGCGGCGAGCGGGGTCGGGACGAGGGCAGCGCCGCTCGGGGAGAGAGGGAGGTGCGAGCGAGGCGGTGGGGAGCTTGGTGGAGGGGGGCGCCGGGGCGCGCGGGAGAAGGAAGGCAGGCGGCGGCGCGCCGGGGAGGCGAGGCCGGCGGGGGCGAGGTCGGCCTGGGGCGAGCGGCAGAGAGGAGAGGAGAGGAGGGGAGGTTGGGGACGCGGGCTAAGGGAGAGAGAGAGAGGGTCCCGCAGGGTGGGGGGCCAGGCGGGTCGGTGGGCCAGGCGGGTCGGTAACGTGGGGTGGGGCGCGCCGCGTGGGGGCACGCGCCCAGGTGGTGGCGGGGCGGGAAATCTGGCGGCGGGGTGCGCGTGGGGAGGTGAGGGTCTGGGCTGGTACAGGCGTGCGTGGCAGGAGGGGAGAGGTAGGTGGTGGGGCCGGGTGGTTGAGGTGGCGGGCTGGGGTTGGTGAGGAGAGGTGGAGGGGTGAGGTGGCAAGCTGTGAGTGGTGGGAGTGAGGTGGAGGGGGCTGGGTAGGATAGGTTGGGTAGAAAAGGGTTTAGAATGGCTCTGGTTTTCGTACTGGGGGTGGCCGACTAGGTCGGATCGGCCCGGTACGGCTGCTCCCTAAAAAAAATTAATTAAATATTTTATTTATTTAAAACGGGGCTTTTGCAAACCGTGGGTAGACAAAACGAAATATTCCAGAGACCCGGGTTTGGCGTTTGAAGTAAAGGCGGGGTATTTAGAGAACAAATATGTTTTTCGAAAATAGTTTCAGACAGACAGATGCATGATGATGACGATGCTAAAATGCAATGTGGCATAATGACTTGAGCACGCGGTCATGATGATGCAATGCACAAAAACAACGCAATTTTCTAGTAGTGGTTTTTGCGGGGCGCCACATTCAACACATCCCTCGAGCAAAAAATGAGGAAGCAGATGCTCTATCAAGAATAGGCTCTGCGCGGAAACAAGTACCAGATGGCGCTTTTTTTAGAGCATTTAAGGGTCCCCTCGATAGTCGGAGTTGATGAGGACTATACGACGAAATCCAACTCACCTTTAATAGTAGTTCTAGCTGTAATTCCCAGCTGGACAAAATACTATCTGGATTTCCTAATATACAGAAAA
Organism: Avena sativa; assembly: GCA_916181665.1. Lineage (NCBI taxonomy): Eukaryota > Viridiplantae > Streptophyta > Magnoliopsida > Poales > Poaceae > Avena > Avena sativa. The sequence goes on along the minus strand of OV702295.1, from coordinate 309,288,790 downwards.
CTACCCGAAGACGAAGTCTTGAGCCGGCAGATTGTCCGATGAGCAAAATCCTACACTATAATAAATGGTGAGATCTATAAATAGAGTGTTTATGGCGTGTTTCAGCGATGTATTTCTTCGGAAGGAGTGTTAATCTTAAGAGAAATACACGAAGGCGAGTGTGGTCATCATGCTGCAGCCAGATCCTTAGTGTCAAAAGCTTTTAGACACGGATTCTTTTGGCTTACAGCTAAGGAAGATGCCGATAAACTGGTCAAAATGTGCGAAGGATGCCAAAAGTACGCTCATTAGGAACATGTTCCAGCTGAACAACTGCGAACAATCCCTATTATATGGCCGTTCGCGGTCTGGGGGCTTGATATGGTAGGGCCGTTTCGCATGGCAAAATGTGGATTTACTCACCTACTAGTTATGGTGGATAAATTTACAAAATGGATTGAGGCTAAACCCGTAAGAAGTTGCGATGGAGCCATATCCAGAAAGTTCATCGAGGACGTAATAATCCGATTTGGATATCTGCACAGTATAATTACTGACAATGGGAGCAATTTTTCCATGGTTGAACTTGCCGAATTCTACGAAGAACAAGGGATCCGACTTGATATTGCATCAGTCGCACATCCACAAGATAATGGACAAGTCGAAAGAACTAATGGTCTTATTTTACAAGGAATCGGACCTCGCCCCAAAGTACCACTTCATCGGACTGCGGGGGATTGGGCGGAAGAATTACCGTCTATGATATGGAGCTTACGTATAACTCCTAATAGGTCAACCTGCTATACTCCTTTCTTCTTGGTCTATAGTGTAGAAGCAGTTCTTCGAAGTGATCTGATTCATCGGGCTCCACGAGTTAAAGCGTATATCGAAGAAGATGCAGAAGTTTCTCTACAAGATGATCTCGATATAATAGAAGAAGTAAGCATTGTTGCTGAGCAGAGATCTACATCCTATCAACAGAAGTTGCGCAAGTATCATAGTCAGAGAGTGCAAAACCGTTCTTTCAGAAAAGGCAATTTGGTTCTCCGACTTGTGCAAAAAATAAAGCACAAACTTTCCCCGATTTGGTTAGCAGATTTCTACATAATGGTTCGTATTATTTAACCCACATGAGACTAGTCAAGGAAATACCTGATACTCGGAAGAGAAAGAGAGATGGTAGCAGCACAGACCCGGATAAAATAGACCGTCCATGGAATATTGCACAGCTACGTCCCTTTTATTCTTAGTTATATTTCCTTGTAATCATATATGTACATGTTCAAAGTGAAATAAAGTGTTGGTTTCCTGATATGTTATCTTTGAGAAGTTTTTTGCCATCTTATTTCGAAAAAGAGCATGTCATTTTTTTCAAAAATCCCAAAATGCTTGAAAGTACTTTATGCTCATGTTCGTTCTGGTTATGATTTTTGAATATATAAAAATGTTACCTTAGGGTACAAAGTTTAATTTATTGTCTATACTTTGGTTTTTTATCTGATTGCTTAGGCGCGGGCATTTTCCGAGTAATCAGTTGTTGCTACTGGAAGCCTTCTTTGTTTCCGAGTTTAAACTGGTTTAGCAAATGCGCTTTGTTGCTCGGCAAAGTTTCCATGCTAAAGGTTGGCCGAACCATGAAAGGGACGAGGCAGAGAGCCAGATAAAACGACAAGTATAGGCATAAAAACACAAAGTGCTTGAAAAAACATCAAGCACATGCATAAAAAATATAAGAAAAAGTGCTAAGATAGTAAAAGAATCAGTTTTTACAAGACCGACACAAAATAAAACATTGTTTTCATCATTATATTGCCATGAGTTCAGAATAATGCATAAATATTATCTATGCTGCAGAATCAGGCGGTGGTGATGAAGCAGGTAGAGCACTGGAGTCAACTGCATTGTCACCCTCAATCTCAGACTCGGAAGCATTGTTGGTCATCTCAGACTCGGAAGCAAAATAAAATATTATCTATGCTTCTGGCTCTTGGGGCGACGGAGGCGTGGCGACGGATTCAAATAATGGCTTTGTATAGTTGGTCATCTCTGCCACACGGCAAGCATAACCTGCACAAGACTCTTGGAGGGCCTTGATGTCTTGAGGGTTACCCTCGTCATCCTCCTCGGCAATACCCTTGGTGACGTGCCAGATTTCTATCTCGCTTTGGTTGCTCATCACCATGGTCAGAGTAGTCTGGGCAGCAGTCCGAGCATAGGAGATCTTCCAGTCTTCGATAACCTTCAGAATCTCCTTGACCTTGTCCCTCACCTCGTGCACTGACATTGTGTGCAAGTCGGAAAGATTGACGGACTCACCAGCCTCTTCAAGAGTTTGGCGGAAGTCGTACAAGATATCTTCGATGACCTTAGTGCATTCGAGGCGAGGTTCAGATGTAGGAGAGTTGAATGATTCAGGGGGGCTGGGAAAGAACCAAAAAGTCAAAATTCGAATAAGAAAGAAAGTTGAAAAACACAACAACAAAAGAAAAGATTCAGAAATCTTACCTAGCACAGAGTGATTCCATTGAGCATGCTCCTTGCGGAAGATGTTTAGTTCACTAGATGTGGCCTGGGCAATATCCCTCTGAATATCGAAGTCCTTCTTGAGATCATGTAGTTCTTTATCTTGGAGGGCTAGGAGCTTCTCGAGCCTCACGGTCTCATGATTGCTTGACTCCAAGACAGCAGCTACGGATTTCTCCGATTCTAAAGTTAGCTTCTCAAGCTTGTCCCAGAGCTCATCATTCTCTATCTCCAAGACCTTCAAGTTCTCGGCTTGCTCCACCATCTTGCTGAACTGACACAATAGTTATGCAAAAAAAATATTAGTCGAACAAAGCAAGTCTGACTATGACAAAAAAGATAACTGACAAAAAGGAAGTCGGAAAAGTTTACCTTCTGCTTCATCTTTCTCAACTTTCAACTTTGAATTCTCAAAGCGCAAAGCCTTGATTTCTTTGCGTTTATTGTTAATGTTCTTGAGCAATTCCTGATTGGAAGATGCAATTTTCTGTAAGTTTAGAGATGAAATACCATCAAACGGCTACTAAGACTCGAACTGCAAATTTAACTAAGTAAAATTAAAGCACGAGCCTTGGGGGCTACACTACATTGTTCTTTTGCAACCTAAAAGCATCAACTCGGATCCAACGATGTTTATTCGACTTGATGCTTGGGGGCTATAAGATATGATAATAAATGCAAATAAGAATCGGAAACTTACAATGTATTCCAGATGCATCTTTTCAAATCCGAGCTTGGTGTTGTGAAACACCTTCTCGGTAAGGGTGAGGGAAGGAAAATTCGTCGCTGGAATCTCGCCAGATGCGACTTTAGCGTCCCGGACCAAAATTTGGTCCAAGAGGCTGACCATCTTGACATCCTCCTCCTCTTGGCTCGCTGCCTCTAGAGTCAAGGTTTGCTTCTCAAGACTGGATTGAGGCAGTCTGAGGATCTCTTCCTTCTCTTTCCTCTTTAGGCCAGAGACAGCAGAGCCGCCCATTTTATCTATTGTTCCTGTAGATATTACCATGGGATCATTACCCTTGACGGGTTCACCCTTGTTAGATGCCTGGTCATCAATGCTGACCAGGGCTTTCGAGATGTTGCCAGCATCAAGAGAGGCAGAATCTTCCTATGCTGATGGAGTACTGGATGGAGTCGATGGCAACACAGCAGGGGAGATTACAAGCTTTTGCTGACGTATCTGCTTGCCAAGGCTTGCTGTCCGGCTTGGTCTTGCTCTTCAAAACTGATTTATCTCTAGAACACAAAAATCCTAAATATTAGGTGTGCTCTGGAAAGAAATAAAGGTACAGGGGTACTGAAAATAAAAGATAGGGTGCTTACTTTTTAACTACTGGCAGCACTTGGCTACTAGCAGCAACAACAACTTCTTACGCCTGGCACTTCTTGGAGGCAGGGTCGTCTACTTCTTGCACCTCTTCATCCTCCATCGCCTCCGGATCGTCTGAAGGATAGCCCTCTAGTGGATCTAGCTCTGACTCGGAGAGTTTGTCGAGCTAACAAAGTCGAAAAGTGTTGATAAAAATAGAGTCGGAGAAAGAACAGAAAAGAATGACGAAATGCAAAAGTAGAGTCAAAATATTTACCAGAGTCAGAGGACGGTTGATCATATACATCTTCATGGAAACTTCTGGAAATTTTCATTCCACTCTTTCCTTGATCAAATATTGCATGAGGGTCTTGTAGTGGGGAGCGGTGCCGTCGACAAACGCCGGAAGACCTTCCGCCCTTCCATGAGCCAGGATATCCTTATGATAAAAAAGGTTCTGGCCCAGCGTTTGACAGATTCGCTAGCATTAATCCTAGGATAGACTCGGTTTCTCCTAAGGACTAAGATAAGAGTGTTGGTGATGTAAGGCACACCGACGCTCATGGAGTTCTTCCAAGTACCATAGTAGTACCAGAAAAGGGTGAGACTTGGCCTAATGCCAAGAAACCGCTCGCACAAAGCTGCATGAGTGCTAAGCTCGAGCAGAGAGTTGGGAGGAAGATTATGGAGTTACACACCGTAGTAGTTGAGGACCTCGACAAGGAAGTCCGACGGTGGCAAGCTGAGGCTACGGTCGACGTGTGTGCCAAACAACACCCTCTCGCCGTCGAGCGGGGCGGGAACGACATGCCATGAGGCGCTCCGCCATGCAACAAAGATGATGAATCCTTCGTCCTCCATGACTTGGAGTTCCGTGTTTTCCATGGCGCTGGGGATCCAGAGGCCCCGCATCTTCCTCTCTTCCGCCACTGACAAACCCGTCGCCGCTCCTGAGGTCGAGGCAGAAGCCATGGATCTTGGAGGAAAAAGGACTGGTGGGGGAAGGAGAGATTTTTCTCACGGTGCGTAGATGGTAACTGGTGAGGAGCGCTCGAGGAGTACGAGGAGGCAATGAATGAATCGATGAAGAGGTGAATCTGAGAGAAAGGGTTTTCTCCCCTCTTTATTTGTCTCTGCATCAAGATTTGTGCGATAACACACGCGATTAGCGCCACATGTATAGGAGAGGGGAAGTTAGCTTCCTCGCGACACTTCTGCCCCCTCGATTTCCGCTCAGGCATTGAAACGGTGTTCTGTTCCGTGAGGAACAGACCCACCAATGATCATGCTGATGGAAATCCTGTCAATGACAGGACATGGTCTGAAAAGTTGTCAGTTTGCACGCCACTGAAAAATCCGGCTTATGTTTCAAACTAAGCAGGGAAAAGACTATGGTCAGAGCAATATATATCCGAGTCGATTGACTCGGAATCCTACATTACTGAATGAAGTTTTCGGGAACCCTTCAATATTCTCGAGATGAAGAAACCATCAAGCTAGACAATTTATTCGACGTTGGATCTTGGAGACTTTTGGGGGCTACTGTTGGGGATATACTTTCCAGGTATACCCACAGGACTCGCTGACCAGGGTGGCCCGCCAATGGGTTAGAGATTTGCTTCACGGGCGGCCCAATCAGAGAAAGAGGAGGAGCCAGTTCCAGTTACGATAAGGCCCAGAAGAGTTATCGCCTTAGGCATGTAGTATTACTTGTAGTCCAAGTTGTACATAGTTACTGACTCTATAACATAGCCGGATAGGTCTCTCCTGTAACCCTAGGCCCCGGTGACTATATAAACCGGCCCTATGGGAGCCTTTAGGGAACAACACAATACACAACCACAACCAACTCGCACAAGCGAACCTCTCTTGTAATCCGCTGTAACATCCAGCTTACGTTGATATATTATTGGGTTGCTAGCAGGAGTAGGATCCAATCACCGTAGTCGGATCTGAACCTGGGTAAACTTGTGCTCACTGCTCCTGGAACATCCGACGCCTATAGAGGTCCCAACCTTTAATATGGTAGAGATCCCTGTGTTTACAATGCTAGTCCCTGGATCAGTAGCTAGCATCCATAGTTAAGATGTAATATCAAGAAACAAAGGTCATAATACAACTTTATAACCAGGAATAAAATAATTCATTACATCTTACATAGCTCATTTGGCTATCTCATTACAATGCAGCAGAATTAACTATAACATGAATTCCTTCATCTTCAAAGTGCCACATAACTTGTAATCCTATTCAACACTCTTCACTAACATCAAACAAACCTGCAACATAATAAGTTACAGCCACAAGGGTCAATACATTTGAATTGTATTGGCAAGTGATACTATGGTAGTATAGTGGAGTCTATCATCTATATGCATTTGGCTAAGTGGAGCTTAGGCTTGCTTTGCTCAAAATATATTTTCCTTATCATTTGAAAACACTAAGTTTTTATTTGTCAAAATCACCCAAGGAATCTACCAATAGAAATTGGTGATCCTTTAACCCTTGTTTGTAACTACCTCGGTGAATTACGCTCCTAGTACAAGCCTGGATGATCAGAAATGGTTGAAATAGTACGGTGGGGCCCAAATGCCACTCACAGGTAGACCTCTCAGCCGTCCCAACCATTTCCAAACATCCGGACAAGAACGGGCGGCGTAATCGGCAGGCGAAGGGATCAACTACATACACAAATGAGTATGTATGCAAGCCACCATACAATAGTACATCAGAGCCATTCCATCTAAAAAGAAAGGAAATATAGCAACGCCATACGGCAAGATCCAAATATCCTAGATAGATATAATAGTTTAGGATATCTCCTCATACATCATTCAACAGAGTATCAAGCGGAAGCGGAAGACAAAATCCGAGTACGGATAAGAAGCAAATCGGCATAAGATGCCCCGTAAATAAGCAGATCCCGCCCACAGATCTCACGGATCCCCGTTCCCGGAATCTCTACACCGAATGATCGTTGCCCACATCGTCCGTCTCTTCCACCCAGTATCCATCTTGCGAGTGTACCTGTTCATCTGAACCAATAATTTATCGTGTGAGACCCTAGGGGTACTCAGCAAGCCTTTATGCCTCTAAAGGGGACACAACCTGGGGTGACGCAATTGCAGCAAAAGATAAACCCTAACAATTCTAAAGATACTCGCTAACCATCCGCCTAACCAGAGATAGACGGATGTCCGTGAATTAATAACAACAGTTATAACGGTTATAACGGTAATCTTAACAGATCCATCCTCCTCCCCGCTTACCGACGAGGAAGCGGACGAACACCCCCCCCCCATCCGTTGGCAGTTTTATTATCCATTCCATGAGTATTGCACTATTTACTAGTCAGGTACCTAGTCTAGTCAGATTAAAAGCGGTACTTTAGTTATGCTTGTCTATGATCGAGAAACTGTGCTCCAAGTCGTCCATAACCGCGGACACGGCTTTTAGAAAGTTTTACCCTGCAGGGGTGCACAAATAGCAACACACACTCGATATGCCTCGGAAAAACCAAATCAAAACCCAACGAGACAGTCACGACAAAGCAATTACAGGATTCAGAGATATTTCAGGGGGCCACCCCTTTAAGTAGATCCCGCAACGAAGCCGGCCGGCTCCGAGACGGGCTTAAGGTTGTGGAGGCGGCTGTAAACGACTGGGAACCCGAAAGTGTGGCTGGGCTTGTCGATACAGCGAAATCGGGCCACGATCCTAAACAGTACAGTGTGCTCCTCGCACAATTTAAATAAAGCAGTAAAACAAGGCATAAGTACAAGATAGTAAATAAAACCTCAAACTAGTTTGTGGCCCCAAGAAATAAGAATGAATCAAGCTCTGGCTCAGGGGGGTCCATAAGGCCTCCCGGATGTGGATAGCACGAATATTCTTGGAACAGGAATCAAGTACTCGGGGTCTTACGGGACACAAGTGAGCATAAAAACCAAATAACAGATATTGCTCACCGATGCCACTTCCATTAGTTATCCCATTACTACTCAGGTTAAGTTGTTTAGGTACCTCGTTATTCGTCAGACACTCACATACCCTACACATGCTGTTCTACGACTCGCATGGCTCAAACATCTCCTGTAGTAATGGCTCATGGGATGGAGGAACAAGCTTTGGTGGGGTTTAATAGTAAAGGCTATGCAATACTTGGGATTCAATTTAATGCAATCGCGACTCCATGATGCAAGAGTAAGATAGAGGCAATAGGTACTATATGTATGCAAGCATGTGGTAGTGCTTGCCTGGCAGCTCAGTTGAAGCAAGTGATGGATCTGGGTAGTGCTCCTGGTTCTCTTGATATATCCCCTGCTCAGTGTCTATTCGAAGAAGAACCAAACAATCAAGGGCCAACATAAATAAAGAGCGCAAGCATATGAATAAATGCATCAAGCAAACAATCATGCCATGATGAATGATGCACAATTTGCATGGCAAAAGGTAGCATGGCATGGGTGAGGTGTGAAGTACAAGATTAAATCATTTTATGGGGTTTTCGTCCCATTTTATACTCATATTAGTTGCTGTACTCTTTATATTTATATGATGCATGCTTCAAATCAAACCATGGAATGCATAAACAGAAAGGTCTCGTCGAGCTAATCATTTTAGACATATCATTTGTTAAATTTGGATTTATAAAACAAAAGTTATTAATTATTTAAGGAAAAGGGGCATTTATTGTAATTTAAATAAACTTGGAAAATAAAGTGTTCAAAATATATTTTGGATTGCATATTTGAAATCCTCACATTTTTCTGATTTGAAAACATGTATTATATGTATTATTTGGATTAATATTTGAAAAGTTATTTGAAAACAGAATTATATTTGAATTTGAAATAATTTGAAAAAGCTTTGATTATAAAACAAATTTCAGAAATGCTTTAGTTACTCAGGTTTAGCCAGACGCAGACGCTGACGGGTGGGCCTCTCTGCTGACTGGGACACACGCGCGCAGAAGCTTTTCTCACCACGAGCTAAACGAGCCGCAGCAACTGACCAGCGGGCCCGACGCGCGAGCGGTCCCACTCGCCAGTGGGGGGACGGGTCCTACAGCGAGGGAAGACGATCGCGATGCCGGCGCACAGACGGCGTTCGACGGAAGTATCGGCGGCTCTAGACGGCTACGGCGAGGCGGACCTTGTCAGGGCGACTGGGATGCTCACCGTGAGTCGCTTGACGTGGTCGGATCGGCCTGGGGCGCAGGAGATCGGCGGGGAGGCAGGCGTCCAGAGGATCTAGGGTTCCGGCGGAGCGCGTCGGTGGTGTCCAGCGTCCTGGGCTTCTCCTTCCTGGCTCCGGGTACAGGGCGACGTAGGGGATCTGCGTGGTCTTCCTCGACACCTTGGAGCGTCACGCCACCGGCTGGATAAGGAGGGGGCGGTGGAGGCCGAGGGTGTTGCCGGCGATGGTGTAGCGGTGGTGAGGGACGGCAGGGGAAGAGGGGAGCGCCCTGGGTAGATCTGGGGGTGGTCTGGCGAGGCAGAGAGGTGGATAGGGACGGAGAGGAGAGGGGGTGCCGTGGTTGCCGTGTGGGAGCAGCTGGGTGATAAAGGTGGCCTCGGCCACCTTTTCTCCACCTCCTCACGTGCTCGGTTCGGCCAGGGCAGGGCAGGGCAGGGGCTGCAGGTGGGGTAGGGTGGTCTAGGAGGCAGGGCCAGGCTCGGGCTAGGGCCACAAGGCAGAGAGGGAGCACGAGAGGGAGAGGTGAGGGTAGCCTCGGGTAGGGTAGATCTAGGCTCGGGTTTGAGCTAGGTGGGGATCTAGGGTTGGGGTGGTTCGGGCTGGGTGAGGGACCAGGTGGGTCCTGCATGGCAGGTAGAAGGGAGGGCCGAAAGAGAGGGGGAGATGGTAGCTTAGGGTTTAGGTCATGGTGGGGTTTAGGAGAGAGGGGGGTTATGGTGATGATGATGGAGTAGGTTAGATGACTAGGGTTGGGGTTTAGGGTTAGAGTTAGATGAGGCAAGGTAGATTAGGGTTTACTATGGACAAGGTCAAGCCAAGATCGACCAAGATCAAACCAAAACAAAACAAGAAAAGAGGGGGAGGTGGTTTAAGCATGATCAAATAAGATCAAGCCAAAAGAAAAGATAGAGGTAGAGATGATCCATTCCAAGAACAAATAAAATCCAAAGACAAGCAAAAGGTGGTGCTTGCATGGCCCATGCAAATTATTTAATGCCATGATAATTCTTGTGAAAACAATATTCTTTCATGGCATTATTATTATGCAACCCAAAGTTGGAGTAAGGCCCAAGCAAAGGAATTTATAAAGAATTCCAAGTGGAGTATATGGAGATGATCACATTGGATTATATTTGGGACTTGCTAGTGTGTATATGCCACTAGGTAATTAATAAGCCCACAAAATATCCCACATGATGATAACCCCAAAATCACACATATGGAAGCTAGGAAAAGGTTCCACTCACAAGGCATGCAAAGGTGGCCATGTGGCTCTCATATATCAATAATGTGAAAACAAAATGATGCCAAGGTGAGAGCATGTGGAAAAGAATTGGATCCATCCCAACCCACATGAGCTAGAGGTAAAACCAATAAGTGCCAAGTTCATATTTAGTTGGATGGTGGAATTATAAGGTGGTGAAAGAAAAGGTGGTGGAGTTAATAAGAGATATGCCCCCAACTCAACTTGGGCATTTAAACAATATATCAAGAACCAAATACAATATCAAGAGGCAAATACAATTTACAATGCACATGAGAGAAGAACCAAAACAAAAGGGTTTTATATGATGCTCAAATGCAAGGAGGCATGATGACATGAGCATGATATAATGATGATGCAACAACTCTATATATATTAAGGTAGCATTATATAGACTAGGCTAGTAGCATTGCAATTGTTAGACAATTGGGATGCTACAACTCTCCCCCACTAAACAAGAATCTCGCCCCGAGATTCCTAGGAAAAGAAAACAACACAAGGAGAGACGGGTGTCCGAACGAAGGTGACCCTCACGTTCCCAAGGTGATGAAGAACTGAATGGTGCGACCACTACACCTTGCAAAACTTGCTAGACTTGTTGCGAGTCTTGCGTTTTGCTTGAGAAACAACGGGTTAGAAGAATTGAAGGATTGCCGTGAGACAAGAAGGATAGAATGGACATAGCTCCGGTTTTCTCAAGAAACAAGATAAAAGAGTAGAACCACTTGTGAAAGAAAGGACAAGATGATGTATCATGGATCAAGATAGACACACCGATAAGATTAAAGATTTACCGATACTAGAGAGGATGAAACTTTGTCTCGCCGGAAGGAAAGAGCTAGATTGGAGAGGTTTTGAAGCACTATGACAATAGCGTCGTATCTCCTCTCGGATTGAGATAAGAAGCACGGAAACAATATTGCCTTCAAACAATAGAGTCCCTTGATATGAACAGAAAGATTTAGCTAGACATCGCCGGATTAGATTCTTGTTGCGCCGGTAATACTCCGAAGGATCACGCAATTGAGGTGCGCGGATATAACTTCCAGAGATGGATGTGAAGCCAGATCATGGGGATAGGTTCCTTTCATCTTGTTTGGGGATGTCGAGCACCGGTAGGAAGACGAGGATAGAAAAGAGTTTGCGTTTGTTTCCACCAGATAACAGAAGATTTTGCTCCGTGTAGGATACGACGAGATCACCGACAAGAGATTATTGATTACTTTCTTCGAGAGAGCACTCCGGAAAAACAAGGACGGAAGCAAAAGTATCGAGGGATAAAGGCCACTTCTAACTTCTGTGGAATGAGTGAGATCACATAAATTCACCAATTCAATGTACAAGAGCGAATGATAAGAGTAGTGATATGGTAGCTACTCCATCCCGCACTCCAAGCATTACTCCGCACATGAATAAGAAAACCATGCAACCCAACTACCGAAACAGACTGAAGGTATTGATAAGAAAAGCTCATGGAACTCCGTAAGGAAACAAAGATAGATGTAAACGATTCGCCGGATTCAAGATGGATAAAGGTGAGGATGTTGTCTTCATGTCGGAAGTACCAAGCCACCGGAAATATAGGAAGGAAGATCACGGAGACGACTGCAAGATTCCACAGATAAAGAAAAAGATAGCACCACTTGCACAGAGGGATTACGAAAGAGCTGAAAAGTCTTCATGGCCTCCGGTGGATTGAGCGGAGATGATAGAACGAGAGGGTTTCAAGAGATTACTTGACGAGACTGAGGTGAAAGAACTCCATGTTCTTCTTGAAAAGATTGAGAGAGATTTTGCAGACTTGAGGAAAACCTTTAGCGGAACGACGATGATAACTTGCTAACAAGGAACAACTCCGGATTTGATTGAAGATGAAGGATGGAATTAACAATGGACTTGCTATTTCCAGAATTGAAGAAGATGCACTGGAAGAATAGATTATCTGGTCCTTCGGATGAAAAAGAGATGCCGCCTGATTCACATTGTCGATCGGATCACCGGTTTCAAAGATAAAGAGATCTTGGATAAGAAACGATGATATAGCTTTGCTTATGTTATGAGCTATCATAGACGAAAAAGATGTGCAGATATGGAGTTGAAAAAGATGTGCAGCATGATGAACAGATGATAGACCGCCGTAGTGCTTTGAGAAACTCCGGATTTCCAAGGATGCTTGAATGAGCATAGATAGGATCACGGTGTACCTGCATTAATAGCATTGTCCATATTCCAATCGACACTTATCATGAGTGGAATATAGCTATGCCGAGAGCCAAATTACACTCGTCAGCATCGGATCGACACATGTTATGTAATTAGCCCAAGAGAAAAGAAGATGAAGTGAAAACTCCAGGATTAAGCGCCGGTGACAAAAGAATGAGTTAGCATGGACATGCTGATAAAAGGAAGATAGATAATGTTTCACACACGACTGAAAAGGAGTGTGGAAACACAGATGGATCAAAGAAAAATTTTCCGCAGTTTTGGCATTAAAATACCAATAGATGTGCAAAATCTCTTAGCAGATAGAGATTAGCTACTGATGATTTCACAGAACGTGGAGTTGCTAGAAGGAAGGACACCCTTAAGAAGATGGCACCGGTTAACAAGGAGTCAGATAGATCGCGCCGGTTTTCAAAAGCCTGTCAGTATGGAATGTACCAACAGTTGATAACCAAAGGCAGATTGTGATAACAAAAGGATGCAACAGATAGACAAGGAATTACACACACACACACTTTCTATGGTACTACGGAAACCCAGAACACGTGATTCCTAGTTTGAATTTTAAGAAGAGGATTGAAAACGTTACACTTCCTTACCAGAAAAGGGGTGGTGGGTGGGTAAGAAGAAAAGTGGAAGTAGTCCTACTCTCGCGCTTTGTTTTTCCCTAGTATACATAACTACTAAAATATTTGCTAGACAGACAACGACCATTTGGCTGAGACCCTGAAGGTCGGGATGGCTCTGATACCAATTGTAACTACCTCGGTGAATTACGCTCCTAGTACAAGCCTGGATGATCAGAAATGGTTGAAATAGTACGGTGGGGCCCAAATGCCACTCACAGGTAGACCTCTCGGCCGTCCCAACCATTTCCAAACATTGGGACAAGAACGGGCGGCGTAATCGGCAGGCGAAGGGATCAACTACATACACAAATGAGTATGTATGCAAGCCACCATACAATAGTACATCAGAGCCATTCCATCTAAAAAGAAAGGAAATATAGCAACGCCATACGGCAAGATCCAAATATCCTAGATAGATATAATAGTTTAGGATATCTCCTCATACATCATTCAACAGAGTATCAAGCGGAAGCGGAAGACAAAATCCGAGTACGGATAAGAAGCAAATCGGCATAAGATGCCCCGTAAATAAGCAGATCCCGCCCATAGATCTCACGGATCCCTGTTCCCGGAATCTCTACACCGAATGATCGTTGCCCACATCGTCCATCTCTTCCACCCAGTATCCATCTTGCGAGTGTACCTGTTCATCTGAACCAATAATTTATCGTGTGAGACCCTAGGGGTACTCAGCAAGTCTTTATGCCTCTAAAGGGGACACAACCTGGGGTGACGCAATTGGAGCAAAAGATAAACCCTAACAATTCTAAAGATACTCGCTAACCATCCGCCTAACCAGAGATAGACGGATGTCCATGAATTAATAACAACAGTTATAACGGTTATAACGGTAATCTTAACAGATCCATCCTCCTCCCCGCTTACCGATGAGGAAGCGGACGAACACCCCGCCCCCCATCCGTTGGCAGTTTTATTATCCATTCCATGAGTATTGCACTATTTACTAGTCAGGTACCTAGTCTAGTCAGATTAAAAGCGGTACTTTAGTTATGCTTGTCTATGATCGAGAAACTGTGCTCCAAGTCGTCCATAACTGCGGACACGGCTTTCAGAAAGTTTTACCCTGCAGGGGTGCACAAATAGCAACACACACTCGATATGCCTCGGAAAAACCAAATCAAAACCCAACGAGACAGTCACGACAAAGCAATTACAGGATTCAGAGATATTTCAGGGGGCCACCCCTTTAAGTAGATCCCGCAACGAAGCCGGCCGGCTCCGAGACGGGCTTAAGGTTGTGGAGGCGGCTGTAAACGACTGGGAACCCGAAAGTGTGGCTGGGCTTGTCGATACAGCGAAATCGGGCCACGATCCTAAACAGTACAGTGTGCTCCTCGCACAATTTAAATAAAGCAGTAAAACATGGCATAAGTACAAGATAGTAAATAAAACCTCAAACTAGTTTGTGGCCCCAAGAAATAAGAATGAATCAAGCTCTGGCTCAGGGGGGTCCATAAGGCCTCCCGAATGTGGATAGCGCGAATATTCAAGGAACAGGAATCAAGTACTCGGGATCCTACGGGACACAAGTGAGCATGAAAAACCAAATAGCAGATATTGCTCACCGATGCCACTTTCATTAGTTATCCCATTACTACCCAGGTTAAGTTGTTTAGGTACCTCGTTATCCATCAGACACTCACATACCCTACACATGCTGTTCTATGACTCGCATGGCTCAAACATCTCCTGTAGTAATGGCTCATGGGATGGAGGAACAAGCTTTGGTGGGGTTTAATAGTAAAGGCTATGCAATACTTGGGATTCAATTTAATGCAATCGCGACTCCATGATGCAAGAGTAAGATAGAGGCAATAGGTACTATATGTATGCAAGCATGTGGTAGTGCTTGCCTGGCAGCTCAGTTGAAGCAAGTGATGGATCTGGGTAGTGCTCCTGGTTCTCTTGATATATCCCCTGCTTAGTGTCTATTCGAAGAAGAACCAAACAATCAAGGGCCAACATAAATAAAGAGCGCAAGCATATGAATAAATGCATCAAGCAAACAATCATGCCATGATGAATGATGCACAATTTGCATGGCAAAAGGTAGCATGGCATGGGTGAGGTGTGAAGTACAAGATTAAATCATTTTATGGGGTTTTTGTCCCATTTTATACTCATATTAGTTGCTGTACTCTTTATATTTATATGATGCATGCTTCAAATCAAACCATGGAATGCATAAACAGAAAGGTCTCGTCGAGCTAATCATTTTAGACATATCATTTGTTAAATTTGGATTTATAAAACAAAAGTTATTAATTATTTAAGGAAAAGGGGCATTTATTGTAATTTAAATAAACTTGGAAAATAAAGTGTTCAAAATATATTTTGGATTGCATATTTGAAATCCTCACATTTTTCTGATTTGAAAACATGTATTATATGTATTATTTGGATTAATATTTGAAAAGTTATTTGAAAACAGAATTATATTTGAATTTGAAATAATTTGAAAAAGCTTTGATTATAAAACAAATTTCAGAAATGCTTTAGTTACTCAGGTTTAGCCAGACGCAGACGCTGACGGGTGGGCCTCTCTGCTGACTGGGACACACGCGCGCAGAAGCTTTTCTCACCGCGAGCTAAACGAGCCGCAGCAACTGACCAGCGGGCCCGACGCGCGAGCGGTCCCACTCGCCAGTGGGGGGACGGGTCGGTGACACGCGGCGACCCCAGGGACTGCGGGTTGAGACATGAAAAGCCGGGGAGCCTTTTTATAAAACGCACAGCGGCAGACAGGTGGGGTCGGCAGGAGTGCGGGTTGAGGAAAACAAAACGGGAGGGGGTTTTCTGCAAAACGTCGCCGCGACACTGTTTTTCTTCCTCTCTCTCTGACGAAAAAGACAGCGGCAGCGCGCGCGGCACGGGGCTTCGATCTCGTGATTTAGGGCTCGTGCGCGGAGGCGGATCCGCTGCGGTGGTCTGGGCTTGCTGTCTGGGAGGCGGACGGGGCCTAGATGGGGCTTACGCAACGCTACAGCGAGGGAAGACGATCGCGATGCCAGCGCACAGACGGCGTTCGACGGAAGTATCGGCGGATCTAGACGGCTACGGCGAGGCGGACCTTGTCAGGGCGACTGGGATGCTCACCGTGAGTCGCTTGACGTGGTCGGATCGGCCTGGGGCGCAGGAGATCGGCGGGGAGGCAGGCGTCTAGAGGATCTAGGGTTCCGGCGGAGCGCGTCGGCGGTGTCCAGCGTCCTGGGCTTCTCCTTCCTGGCTCCGGGTACAGGGCGACGTAGGGGATCTGCGTGGTCTTCCTCGACACCTTGGAGCGTCACGCCACCGGCTGGATAAGGAGGGGGCGGTGGAGGCCGAGGGTGTTGCCGGCGATGGTGTAGCGGTGGTGAGGGACGGCAGGGGAAGAGGGGAGCGTCCTGGGTAGATCTGGGGGTGGTCTGGCGAGGCAGAGAGGTGGATAGGGACGGAGAGGAGAGGGGGTGCCGTGGTTGCCGTGTGGGAGCAGCTGGGTGATAAAGGTGGCCTCGGCCACCTTTTCTCCACCTCCTCACGTGCTCGGTTCGGCCAGGGCAGGGCAGGGCAGGGGCTGCAGGTGGGGTAGGGTGGTCTGGGAGGCAGGGCCAGGCTCGGGCTAGGGCCACAAGGCAGAGAGGGAGCACGAGAGGGAGAGGTGAGGGTAGCCTCGGGTAGGGTAGATCTAGGCTCGGGTTTGAGCTAGGTGGGAAGCTAGGGTTGGGGTGGTTCGGGCTGGGTGAGGGACCAGGTGGGGCCTGCATGGCAGGTAGAAGGGAGGGCCGAAAGAGAGGGGGAGATGGTAGCTTAGGGTTTAGGTCATGGTGGGGTTTAGGAGAGAGGGGGGTTATGGTGATGATGATGGAGTAGGTTAGATGACTAGGGTTGGGGTTTAGGGTTAGAGTTAGATGAGGCAAGGTAGATTAGGGTTTACTATGGACAAGGTCAAGCCAAGATCGACCAAGATCAAACCAAAACAAAACAAGAAAAGAGGGGGAGGTGGTTTAAGCATGATCAAATAAGATCAAGACAAAAGAAAAGATAGAGGTAGAGATGATCCATTCCAAGAACAAATAAAATCCAAAGACAAGCAAAAGGTGGTGCTTGCATGGCCCATGCAAATTATTTAATGCCATGATAATTCTTGTGAAAACAATATTCTTTCATGGCATTATTATTATGCAACCCAAAGTTGGAGTAAGGCCCAAGCAAAGGAATTTAGAAAGAATTCCAAGTGGAGTATATGGAGATGATCACATTGGATTATATTTGGGACTTGCTAGTGTGTATATGCCACTAGGTAATTAATAAGCCCACAAAATATCCCACATGATGATAACCCCAAAATCACACATATGGAAGCTAGGAAAAGGTTCCACTCACAAGGCATGCAAAGGTGGCCATGTGGCTCTCATATATCAATAATGTGAAAACAAAATGATGCCAAGGTGAGAGCATGTGGAAAAGAATTGGATCCATCCCAACCCACATGAGCTAGAGGTAAAACCAATAAGTGCCAAGTTCATATTTAGTTGGATGGTGGAATTATAAGGTGGTGAAAGAAAAGGTGGTGGAGTTAATAAGAGATATGCCCCCAACTCAACTTGGGCATTTAAACAATATATCAAGAACCAAATACAATATCAAGAGGCAAATACAATTTACAATGCACATGAGAGAAGAACCAAAACAAAAGGGTTTTATATGATGCTCAAATGCAAGGAGGCATGATGACATGAGCATGATATAATGATGATGCAACAACTCTATATATATTAAGGTAGCATTATATAGACTAGGCTAGTAGCATTGCAATTGTTAGACAATTGGGATGCTACATTGTTCAACCACAAGTTTTTAAGTTAGAAATTGGTATGAGGAGATCCTTGATAGCTTCCATGTCTTGATGCTCAAATTGTCCATTATCGGGAACACGGATAAGTACTTATATTTTACTCTCTCGAGAGGTGGTGCACTTTCCCCACAAGACTCGACATGCATCGAGACAAGATCTTTCAGAAGCCTTCCCTTAGACCAAAATGGATGCGTTCCAAACCTATCATCCCCTACCACCAACTGTCCATCTGGCTAAGTTATTGCAACCAATATGATCCAGGCAGAGCCCATAATGAAAAGTGGATGCACTTGAAGCTTCTCAACATTTGACATCTCAAATCTCTTTGTTCCTGGGTGGCATTGCACAAGTGAGATACACCAGGGTAAGCCATGAATATGGGCCCTGAGTAACCACTCAACATAATCCATCCTTTCCACTCCACTTAGGTGATTCATTCACATTGTTGTTTTATTCAACAAAACATAAGTCATAGACTTAGAAACATTTCATAGCATGAATATAATCCACCCTTGTTTTCTACTACCTAGGCTAAGCATAATAGTAGCAAGAGTCTTAACTTAGGACTACTAAGGCATCATCTACTAGGATTTACCAAGGTATAGCTTACACTTAGAAAATTCCATGCAAGTCCTACTCAAAATATCACTAATGCATAGTGAAAATAATGGGACACAAGTATGAAGCACCACTTGCCTTATTGGTAGAGAATATAAGTTCACTCCTTGATCTTGCAATAGTCACACTCTTCAAATTTCACTACAATTCAATCAAGGCACAAATTCAATCTAGCATTCAACAATTTATCACATAAAATAAAGAAAACAAAACAATGCATGCAAGCATGCGAAAGATTGTTTTGTTTGGAAAAGTGGTTTCTAATAGGTTATAAACATTTTAATACATCTATTGGTCATTTACAAAAGTGGCAAAACCATTTGAAAACAAGTTAGTGAAAATGGCCGCTTTAAATGATTTTTGTTTTGTTAAAAAATGATTTAAATCAAAGTAATAATTTATAGTGTTTGCCAAATATATTTTTAAACACAAATGTTAGTGTTTATGTTGAAAGTGTTTAATATTAAACCATTTGCAAAAGGTTTCATTTAAAAACCATTTTTAAAACAAAGCAATATTTTATTTTTTTGGAAATGCCTTTAAACAAAGTAATAATTTTCTAGGGTTCACCAAATATACTTTTAAATCTTAAAACTTAGTGTTTAGGGTTAGATAGTTTAAATCAAACCATTTTCCAACTGTTTTACTCAAAAAGCATTTTTAAACCATAATCAATATTTTTATTTAACTAGAAATGCTTTTATTCAAAGATTATTTCCTAGTATCACAAAATATGCTTTTAAATCTACAAGTTGGTTTTATGGTCAGTAGATTCAAAACAATTCATTTACAAAATATTTTACCCTAAAATCATTTCTAGAATAATTTTTATGTTAAAAATATGCCTAAACAAGTTTCTGCAAAAACAACTAATTTTACAGAAGCAATTCATTAAAAAAAGGGCATGGTTGGAAAGCACTCTTCTTGCTGATTCCAATGATATAAAGTTTGCAAAATTTGGAAGTGTAGATTTAGAGTTATGAATTTTACAAAATCTAACATCTACTAGATCAAATCTGTTTTTAAATCAACACACATGCCACACGTCACATTTCTACTAGCTGGTACCGGTTCGTGTGGATCGCGTGCTGTGGATTGTTGGATTTTAAGTTAATCGTGCAGCACATATCAGAGCATACCCCTTCGGGTTAAGTTCCTATCGTACCCATCAGATCAAGATCCTACGGCCTGAAACGAATTAACTAAACACTGGCTGCGCTCGACGGTGGCGCGTGGCGGCTCGGCTCTGCCAGTGGTGGTACGGCGAGTACAAGAAGTGCGGGAGAGAACGGAGAGCGTTACCAGATTCACAGTGTCGCGCTGATGCTAAACGTGGTCGTAGAAGGGCAGGGGGCGCACGAAATCGTCAACAATCACTCGCTGGAGTTCACGAGGGCGTCGGATGTGCTCAGTCGTTGATGGGGCGAGCCGGAATCGTTCGACGGAGTCGCGGCCGTCGTTGGTGGTTCTCATCTAGAGACAGAGGTGTGAAAGACGATGGGGAGTAGGATAGTGGAGGCCAGGGAGCAAGGGGAGGCGTAGGCTAGCCGGAATCGTCGTCGGAAGGTCGTCGGGGCAGGGGCGTTTGAGCGAGAAATTCGAATGGGCTGGAGGCAGAGAGGGAGGGGCGAGTGAGGGGAAAGGTAGAGGAGACATGGGAAATTAAGCGGGCGCAGACGTTGGCGAGAATTGATCAGCCATCACTCATGAATTTACTCGGAGGATTCAACGGCAGAAACGGCCGGGGAGGGCATGGTCAGCGGCGGGTGAGGAAGAAGGTGAGCTGGCGATGGGGCCTGGTGTCAGCGATGTGAAGAGGTGCGCGTGGGGTCAGGAAGTCAGGGACCGTGCGGGTGCGCGTTCGAGTCAAAAATGTTTCGTTAGGGGGAAGAGGAAGTGGGCTGCGAGTTGGGCCAGATGGGCTAGCTGGGCTGGGCTGGCTTGTTTCCATTTTTTCTTCTTGTTTTCTTTTCTTTTTCTATTTCTATTATTCTGTTTTGAATTCATTCTAATGATTTCAAACTCTTTTATATTTCAAATCTTTTCAAACTTTTCAGTAAGCTTCTATTCTGTTTAAACATGTATTTTAAAGACCATTTTAGAATAATTCTTTTATTCATTTATGGTTTATTATTTATTTAAAATAGGCACTTGCCTTTATTCAAATAAGATTTTAAATATAATTTCAAACTCTTATTTGAATTCAAATTTTCATCAAACCTTTTTCAGTAGGTTTTATTTATTCATTAGTATGTTAAATAATTCAATTTGATTTATTTAGAATATTTTAATATGGTTTATTAATCATTTAAATTGGGCAGTTGTCCTTATTCCAATAAAATCAATTATGGTTTTAATTCCATATAAATTTTATTTAAATGATTCTTTTATTCCATTTAAGTTAATTAAATAACTTTTATGTCCACCTTGGGAAATTCCACTTTATTATTTTCCCATGATTTAATTAATCATTTCTATTAGGGATTTTTGTCTTTATTCAAATAGAATAGAATTAGAATATGGTTTACTCCCATATACTTTTATTTGATTATTCATTATCCCTTTATTTTATTTGGATGTGAATTATCTTTGTTCTATTTGCTTATGGATTTAATTCAAGTTTTAAATTATCTTCTAAATAATTCCTTTCGAATTTATTATTTAGTTTTGACAATTTGTCTTCATTTAATTAGACATTGTTCAATCCTTATGATTTTATTTAAATAATCTTTTATTCCTTTTATTATTCCATAATCTTTCATTTCATTTGTTTGGCCAAGATTTAATTTGGCTTTTAAATATTCCTTAATTACTTATTTCTTTCTTTTTTTATAAAATCCATATCTTTTTATTTATAGATCCAAAATTGGTGATTCCAATTTGTAGGATTTTATTTAATATTTTTTTATCTTTTTAAATCCTTTAGGATTATTTTGCTCACAATTTTGGTATGGATTTTAGATAGGAGCTTTATTAGCTTTGGAAATTAATTCCTTATCTTATTATATTCATAAGTTTTTATCTATGGTTCCAAATTAAGTGAAACCAATTTCATAAATGTTTGTTGACAAATTTTTATATGGAACAAATTCATAGTCTTAGAGATAACTTGGTGATGATTTTCTTCCATTAGGGTTTTAGGGTTTTGGTTTAACTTTTCCAAGTGTTTAAATTTCAAGATACATTCATTGATGATTGCATTTCACTTGATTGAAATTTGTTGGATTCCATTTTATTCAAGGTTTGTTCAAGATGGGTTTTGATGTTTCCATTTGGAATCAAAAAGTTTCTTTTCACCCTAAATTTCAACAATTATTTATTTTGTTAATTTATTTTTCACATTTCAAAATTTGGAAAATTTTGGGATGTGACAGGCTACCACCCTTAAAGAAATCTCATCTCGAGATTTGGGAAAGCTAGAGGTTACAAGTTGGCTTCAATGCAACTAGGGTACTACCACCCTTAAAAAGGTTTTCATCTAGATTACATCTTGGCTGAGTTGAGATCTTGATGAAACTTTTCTAGACAATTTCTTGCATAATGTCCTTTGTCACCACACTTGTAACATGTGACAAGGTTGAGTTCTTCACATATATTCTATGGACAAATTGATATATAATGGCCTAGATCTTTGCAGTTGTTGCACCACACTTGGATAATTCCTTTATTCTTCTTCTTCTTGGGTTTCTCCAAAGCTAGGAGTTCTTCTAGTTCATGTTCTTCATACCTCACCTCAAATGTGGGAAAGCTTCCTCGGTTCCTTGAACGATTCCTTGGATAATACCTATGTTTCCTCTTTTGTCCACCAAGGTGATTCCCAATATATGGAGGTGCAATCTGAGGTTTGCCTTTGTCTTCATCCTTCTTGATAGCAGTTGTTTCCTCATGGGGGTTACCAAACTTTTGATGCACTCCACCTTGTTTCATTTGTTGAATTATAGGATAGATGGGAAATTGGATAGGGACATGATCATTTCCCTCACATAGGAAACAAGTCACTTGTGATGTGGGGCGTTGTTTAGTTGGATGTTTCTCTTCACAATTAGGGCATTGATCCTCATTCTCTTTGGAAGTGTTTTCCATGTCTCCACAAATATTGCAAGCTTGAGTTCCTTCTATAATATCATCCTTGACATCATTGTTGTCACAAACTCCTTGGGAAAGGTTGTCTCTCATGTTGATCATTTGATGTCAACACCCGAAATTTTAATCCCAGATGCCTGTTATGCCATACATCGCAATCCTAGGATTACCATTTTTGCGAGACATAACAGATTTGGATATCACAGTACATCATCCATTACAAACCATACTAAGGTCTTACACAAATAAGGATCTCATGATCCAGTTCGTAATACAATTCAAGCAGCGGAATAAGGTAATAGTAACGATAGCGTAGGCGAAGCTCCATCATCGGGGTCACAGGCAATGCTGACGATGGGAGATGATCCAAGTTGTCGTAACCTTACTGCAGTCCATCATCCTGGTACTCTTCTTCATATTCTGGCCACGGGAATATCCAGGGACAAACACTACTGGAAAATCCATCTTCGGTTCAACATGAACAAGGCCAGCAGTCCCGGCCTGGCACAGCCCACGACTAGTGGGAGCACTAGTCCCCGGCCGTGAGGCCTCTAACGGCTAGAAACGGACGTAGTCACTAGTCCCGGGCCAGACCAGGTCATTAGTCCTGGTCCATAATACGAACCGGGACTAATAACCTCGAGCAGGCCAGCTGGTGTTTTCGTGGACAATTAGTCCTGGGTCGTATCGGTCCGGGACTAGTTGTCCACCACTATATATTATGCTTCCTGTCCTGCTGCCCTAAAGCATATGGTGGCCATTTTTCTCAAAGAAGCAAGAGAGTTCATGCCATTTTTTCTCAAGATTTGTCAAGATTTAGTTTGCAACACCTAAATCCAAAGCTTTAAAAGGTTAGAACTTCATTCTTTCATCTCTTATTGATACTTTAGCTCTATAATGCTCTAGAAGTATAGAGATATGGATTAATGCATGCATGCTCTAGAAGTAGCTAGAATGATTTTGATATATATGTGTAACAAATTTTGATTAGGAACATAGTTACTGAAAATTGAAATCTGTAATTTTAGAGTTTCAGAGCTTAGAATGGAATGAGGTTTTCACTGATAGAACAATAATAAAAAACTCCACATTTATCATGTTGATTGTTTTCTCCAATTCACAAATTGGTGCATGTAAATTTTTCAAAATTGAAAATTAATGCTCTAGAAGCTCTAAATATAACTTGTAATAATTTTATCATGTTGTGTAATGGTTTTTGATATACTTTTACTATAATGCAGATGGTCCGGGAATGGATGTACGGTACTGACCGACGCTCTGGCGAGTTCATTAATGGCGTGCATGAATTCATCCGTGTTGCTGATGCAAACAAGCGCAATGGTTTTGTATTCTGTCCATGTAATGGATGTAGGAATCAGAAGCATTACTCTAACTCAAAAACCCTTCACATCCACCTGTTGAAGTACGGCTTCATGCCCAGTTATAATTGTTGGACCAAGCACGGAGTGAGAGGGGTTATAATGGAAGACAATGAAGAAGAGGAGGAGGATGACAACTATCATGGTTTCCCTGAGTACGGAGATACTTCCATGGGGGATGCTAAAGGGGAGGATGAAGAAGAGACACATGATTAACCCGCTGATGATCTTGGTCGGACCATTGCCGATGCACGAAGAGATTATGAAACTGAAAAGGATAGGGAGAAGTTCAATCACATGTTAGAGGATCACAAAAAGTTGTTGTGCCCAAATTGCAAAAATGGTCTGAAAAAGCTGGGCAGCACACTGGATGTAAGATCCCACCTTTATAAAGGTAAAGATCCCTATGATTGCAATGCTAGTCCCTAGATCAATTGCTAGCATCCACGGTTTAAGATGAAGTACACAGAAACAAAGGTCATTATTACATCATCATTCCAGAGAAAACATTGTCTTTTACAACTCCATAGCCATAGGCTAGTACAAGAGTTTAACTTAACAATACAAATAAAAGTCTTCATCTTCATGTGCCACAGGCAAGCATGTTGACTGTAGACTCATAACCCCTAATCATCATCAGAGTAACCTGCAACATCACAAGTTACAGCCACGGTGGGTCAATACATTGGAATAGTATTGGCAAGTGATGCCTTATAGAATATTAGCATCTAGTTACTACATGAATTTGGCTAAGTGTTGATTAGGCTTGCTTTGCTCAAAATAGGTTTTACCTATCAGTTGAAATCACTAAGTTTTTGTTTGGTAAAAACCTTCCCAAGGAACCACCAATAGAAATTGGTGAACCTTCTCCCTTGTTCAACCACAATTTTTTACTTAGAAAATTGGGATGAGGAGATTCTTGATAGCTTCCATGTCTTGATGCTCAAATTGTCCAATACCAGGGACATGGCTAAGTACTTAGTTTCTTCCATCTGCAGAGGATGTGCACTTTCCCCACAAGACTTGATTTTCACCAAGACAGGACCTTTTAGAAGCCTTCCCTTAGACCAAAATGGATGCGCTCCAAAACTATCATTCCCCTACCACCAACTGTCCATTTGGCTAAGTTATTGCAACCTATATGATCCAGGCAGAGCCCATAATGCCATGTGGCTGCACTAGAAGCTTCTAAACATTTGGCATCTCAAATACCTTTGTTCCTGGGTGGCAATCCACAAATGAGATACACAAGGTAAACCATAGAAATGGGCCTTGTGTAACCACTCAACACAAACCATTCTTTCCATTCCACCCAGGTGTTTCATTAACTTAGTTTTTTTATTAAGCAAAACATAAGTCAATGACTTAGAAATATTTCTCATAGCATGTATATATAATCCACCCTTGGTTACTACTAGCTAGGCTAAGCATGGCAATAGAAAGTATCTTAACTTAGAGGAAATTCTAACAATTCTACCACTACTAGGATTTCCCAAGCATGGCATATAGATACTTAGCAAAATTATTCTTGCAAGCCCTATGCAAAATATTTCTAATGCAAAGTCAAAATATTGGGATAAAAATATGAAGCACCACTTGCCTTGGTAGTTGGGGGAGTAGCAATAATCCTCACAATCACAATCACCACTAGCACCAAAATCTACACATATGATGATAACACCAAATTCACATATCAAAATATACAAGCAAAAATATATGAATGCATGCAAATTCCATGTGATGATTTTCTAAATCAAACAAGACAAGTGAAACAGTACAGAATCATAAACAAAACAATTATTCACTAAATAAAATTAATTTGGCCCTTAGAACATTTTCCATACAATTTTTATATACAAAATAAGCTTATAAATGGCTCTGCAGAAACAACCCATTTTACAGATGCAATTTATTAAACAAAGTACATAATTGGATAGAATTCTATTTCCTGATTCCAATGATATAAAATTTGCAAAATTTGAACGTGTGGATCAAAAGTTATGAATTTTGCAAGTTTGAACAACTAATAGATCTATTTCCATATTTTAAATTTAAACTCTAGCCACGCGGCGCTTTCTGATTCGCTGGTACCGGTTCTCACTGGATCACGCTTGCGGGCCGTTGGATCTAACTAACTAAGCACGGCCCAGATCTGCGCATACCCCTTCGCGGGTTGATCTAATCGCATCCGCTGGACCAGATCCAGCGGACCACGTTGCTCTGACCAACAGTGGGCGGCGCAAATGGCTACTGCGGCGGCTGCGCGTCTGCCGGTGATGTTCCGGCCCAGAGGGCCAGGGCAAGGGGGCTGGTGCTTACCGAGGTCGCGGAGACACGACGAAGCTCAACGTGCAGCTGGACAAGGTCGGGGCGCACGGACACGATGGGGATTCCTCGTCGGAGTGAAGCCTGTTATAACATCCTTAAAATCATGTTTTCAAAGATTGCATATCATTCATGCATGCATATCATTTAGGGATCAAATATCAAACCCATTTCAAGAAAACAGAAGCATTAAGTTCTATTATTTTATGTGAGCATGCATTAATCTAATGCCACTCTCAAATGAGAATATATCTGTTTTAAACCAATACTAGTTTGCTCTTAAGTTGGTTTGGTTGTGTGCCAAGGCTTGGACAAAAATTTACAAAACAAATATGGTTTTAAAATCATTTTCAAAACATTTTCCAATCATGAACTAAGGCACTGTTTGTTTTGATTATTCAAAGGACCAAGCTAGAACAGAGAGACAACATGGTTTTATGCCCAAAAGTATGAAGTTTACATTTTACAAAATCCAGGAAAAGATTTGAATTCAAATGCTTTTGAATTTGTTTGAAAATGATTCCTGGAAATCAACTTAGAAAAAGAAAAGGAAATAGAAAACCCAACTGGGCCTGGCTCCAGCTATTCAGCCCAACAGCCAAAGCAGCCCACCCGGGCCACTCCTCTCTCTATCTTTCCCCACCCGCGCTCGCACACACCCACTCACTGACACCACGGACCCACTGCCACGTCAAGTTCGTTGTCAATCTCACGCTGAAGACCTGCTCGCCGTGGCCGTTTCTTCCCCGATGCAAATGCGCTTAATTGGTGTTGATTGCTCGCGAGATTCTCGCCCCTGCTCCGCCTACTTAACCCCCACCCCTCTGCGACCATTTCCCCTCACTCAGTGCCACCACTCCGCCACCAGGCTGCCCACAATCGCACTTGCACCGCCGCTGTACCGAACCACTCCGGCGGGCAATTCCGGTAATATCTGACTGCCCCTACGCTTCTGGTTCAAACGAGCATGACCGCCACGTCCTTGTGCATCTGCTAACATCCCTGGTTTGCCTGCTCGTGACCCAGGTCACCGACTTCGTTCACGCCCACAACCACCAGAACCGCTGCTCGACTCCGACGAGCAATAGCGGTAAGAATCGAGCGCCCCTTGACCCCGCGTGCATACTGTCAAGTTCGCCTTGTTCTTGCGCAGCTCTTGACACCACTGACTCGTGCTAGGGCGACGCAGAGCCTCGGCAACATCGACATCTGCAAGCACCCGATGCCGCGCACAACTCCGACGAGCTCCAGCGACATCCACGGTGCGCCCCTTCGCCAACAACGACCATGTTGAGCTTCCTCGTGACCGTGCGAGTCTGGTAAGCCACGCCACACACCCTAGCCCTCTCTGTTTTCACCGGAGCGTTGTTGACAGAGCGCCGCCTCCGCGCCACCATCGCCAGCGCCGCCGAACTTTGGTTGCATGGTCCAGGACCGTTAGATCTAGATCCAACGAATCTGATAGAATCACTTATCGAAGGGGTACGGAGTAGATCTGGTCGTGCGATTTCATTTAGATTGTTCGGTCCACGTTAGCCGATCCGCGCGAAACGGTATCAACCAATCAGAACAAGCCGCGTGTCTGTAGGTTTGATTTAAAATCAGAATTTAGATCTATTAGATGTTTACACTTGTAAAATTCATAACTTTTGATTCCCACGTCCAAATTTGACAAATTTTATATCATTGGAATCAGGAGAGAAAATTCTTTCCATTTATATAATGTGTATAATGTTTTGTCTCTGTTAAAATGACTATTTTTACAGAAACATTAGTAGGCATAATTTGTGTATAGTAATCATTTTAAAAATGTTTTGTTATTCAAATAAAGTTTAATTGGCAAGTTTTTTAACTTGTTCAAGATTCAGTACTGTGCACTTGTCCTGTTTGGTGTAGAAAATCATCACATGGCATTTTGCATGCATTCATATATTTTGTTTGTATAACTTTTGTATGTGATTTGGTGCTATTATTTTATGTGTAGATTTTGGTGCAAATAGTGATTGTGATTGTGAAGATTGTTGCTACTCCCCAAACTACCAAGGCAAGTGGTGCTTCATGATTTTATTCCTATGTTTTTCAACTATGCACTAGAAATATTTTTGCTAGACTTGCATGATTATTTTTGATCTATATGTTATGCTTGGGAAATCCTAGTAGTGGTAGAATTGCTACAAATTTCTAAGTTAAGATGCTTATCAATGCCATGCTTAGCCTAGCTAGTAGCAACTAAGGGTGGTTATATATTCATGCTATGAGAAAATATTTCTAAGTCTTTGGACTTGTGTTTTTGCTTAATAAAACAACTAAGTGAATGAAACACCTGGGTGGAATGGACAGAATGGTTTGTGTTGAGTGGTTACACAAGGCCCATGTCTATGGTTTACCTTGTGTATCTCACTTGTGGAAAGCCACCTAGGAACAAAGGGATTTGAGATGCCATATGTTAAGAATCTTCTAGTGCAGCCACATGGCAATATGGGCTCTGTCTGGATCACATAGGTTGCAATAACTTAGCCATTTGGACAGTTGGTGTTAGTGGGTTGATAGGTTGGAATGCGTCCATTTGGTCTAAGGGAAGGCTTATGAAAGGTCCTGTCTTGGTGAAAATCAAGTCTTGTGGGGAAAGTGCACAACCTCTGCAGATGGAAGAATTTAAGTACTTAGCCATGTTCCTGGTATTGGACAACTTGAGCATCAAGACATGGAAGTTATCAAGAATCTCCTCACCCTAATTTCTAAGTTAAAACTTGTGGGTGAACAAGGGTGAAGGTTCCCCAATTTCTATTGGTGGATACTTGGGAAAGTTTTGTCAAAGAAAAACTTAGTGTTTTCAACTAATAGGTCAAACCTATTTTAAGAAAAGCAAGCCTAATCTACACTTAGCCAAAATGCATATAGTATCTAGACTAGTAATATTCTACTAAGGTATCACTTGCCAATACTATTCCAATGTATTGGCCCACTATGGCTGTAACTTATGATGTTGCAGGTTATTCTGATGATGATTAGGGGTTATGAGTCTACACTCAACATGCTTTCCTGTGGCACATGAAGATGAAGGCTTATTTATCTTATTATATATATTGAACTCTTGTATTAGGCATGTGGCCATGGAGTTGTAAAAGACTACATTTGTCTCTGGAATGATATGTAATAATGACCTTTGTTTCTGTGTACTTCATCTTAAACTGTGGATGCTAGCATTGATCCAGGGACTAGCATTGCAATCACAGGGATCCTTACCTTTATAAAGGGAGGGATCTTACAGATGGTATCAGAGCACTGTGTTGCCTGTACGATTATGACCCTAGGATTGGAAACAACTAAGGAAAAAAATTCAACAACTTCCACACTTGTCTTTTCTTCTCGTAAACTTTTCTAATCTTCTTCATCATCTCTATTTGTAGATGAACTCCATCAACGAAGCCGTGAGGAAGGGACCACTCATGACTATGACTTTGGAATGTGAGACAGAATTTCCCAAGGCCCTCAAGGACCTCATGGTTTCCATGGGAATACATGGTGCAGCTGTGTACAAAGGTTTTCCTGTGATGGATGAAGGAGTAGAGTACTGGTGGGTGGAACTTCACTTGTATAAAAACAAGGAAGACAACCACAAGGACTCAGGATTCTGCATGGTCACCAACTCAGTTATGCACACCACATTCTTTGATTCAGCAAGGGATGCAGCTTGGAAGGCCATCAAAGAGCTTGGTGATAGAATCAAGTGCAGAATGCTCAATACCCAGAATGACCTTAGGGAAGAAAAGAAGCACACCCAAGAGTTAGAGGCTACCAACCAACATTTAAGAGAGGACATCATAGACTTATCCATTGAGTCATGTGATCAGGATCGACAGATTGCCTCTAGGGATGCCCTGTTAGCCAACTTGGCAAGTGAGATGGGATTGTAACGTACTTCGTTAATTGGACCACCACACTTATCATTTTATTTCCCAAATGTTGTTTAAAATAATTTGAACCTTGGATGTTTGTAATGGTTTTATGTATGCCATGACTTGAATGTTTTGATTGTCAAAAATATGCATGTGATGCTTTGTCTTGTGATTTATCTTTAACTGTGTTGATTCTAACTTTTTCTATCTTATAAAATAGATGCCTAATGTTACTATCAACACGGCTGAAGAGTTCAAGGGAACTCGTTTTGGCACTCGTATTATTGAGCTCACTAGTTTGCTCAATCTCCCACTACCTACCATCATGATGCTTCCCCTCACCAAGTTCGAGAGGAAGGACCAACAAGCATAGTTCTCTCATACGAAGTCCGTTTTGACCACTCAAAATGTTCAGAAAAACATGTGCATCTAAAGGTTCTTGCCAAAAATCAAGGTAGGGCAGGCGCCCTACCTTGCCCTACTGGGAGCTTCGCCCCTGAATATATATACTGGTTAGTTGATCGGGCATATAAATCCCACGCATGCTCCTGATGTAGGGATATTCTGTATTGCTAAATTTTAGTATGAATATATCAAACTAAATACTATATGACTGATAAAATAGGTCATATATGTCCAATATTAACTCTAGAAAAATAAGCTACCTATAGCTCGATGCATGCATATAGAAAGCTTCGTGCATGGCCCCTTGCCAAAATTGCATGCACACATGCACGCATTCTTATACTTCTTATACTCGTGCAAAAAATATTATGCTTCCACTTCTTATACTTGTGCAAATATAAAGTGTGATATATATGCTGAAACGAATATCAAATGTTCTTCCGAGTGCGCCGACGCCGACGACAGCGAGGAGGACCTTAGTTTCTACATTTTGTAGTTTTATTTTATTTCTACATTTTGTAGTATTCACATGTTGTAATTCCATGTAATAGATATGTTGGAATACTTAATCAGAGGTTTTCTCTCTGGAGATGTAATTAACAGTTCTTTTATATAAATGTAAAAGTTCTGGAAATAAAGTACCTGCAATGTTCTTTTCTTATGTTACGCATTTATGCATTTAAATTATACTATATGTCTCTATGATGTGGACATGTACTTTAGTTGCCCCATTTTCCCGTCATCGGAAACCCTCTGAACCTGCTGTAGATGCTAATAGTATATATGTCTTTGATGCTGAAACTGAGAGTGGTAATGATAAAAATGATGCTCCTGATAAGGAGGAAGTTTAAGAAGAACCTGAGAAGCACACTAAGAACACTAGGTACACTAAGGAAGATTTTATTGCTAAAAAACATGGTAGTGAGAGAGAACCTTGGGTGCAGAAACCTATGTCTTTTCCCAATAAGAAACACAAGTCAAAGGAGGAAGAACACTACAAAAAATTTTGTGAGTGGATGAAACCTTTATTTTTGCAAATTCCTTTGACTGATGCTATTAAGCTGCCTCCTTATTCAAAGTATATTAAGGATATTGTCTCTAATAAAAGGAAGATTCCTAATGAGGAAATTTCTACTTTGCTTGCTAATTATTCCTTCAATGGCAAAGTTCCAAAGAAACTTGGTGATCCAGGTATACCAACTATTCCTTGCTCTATTAATAATAACTATGTTAGAACTGCTTTATGTGATTTTGGAGCTGGAGTTAGTGTTATACCTTTTTCTCTCTACAAGAGACTCCAGCTAGAAAAGTTGATACCAACTCATATATCTTTGCAAATGGCTGATAAGTCAACTACCATTCCTGTTGGTATATGTGAGGATGTTCCTGTTCAAGTGGCTCATAATTGCTTGGTTTTAACTGATTTTGTTGTGCTTGAAATGCCTAAAGATGATAATATGTCCATTATTCTTGGGAGAACTTTTCTTAATACTGCAGGTGCTGTCATTAATTGTAATTAAGGAAAAGTAACATTTAATAATAATGACAAAGAGCATATTGTCTATTTCCCCAAGAAGGTTGCTAAGAGATATTGTCTGAATTTCATTGAAAATATTGAGAGCATCAAAGTTGGAGAAATATATTATCCCATTCCACAAGAAAGTTTTGAAACTATTATGATTGGGACTATTGCTATCAAGTTTGAGATAACATAATCACTTTGTGGAATGCAAAGTTTTGTTTCATATAAGATTATTTTGGTAACAAGACTTGATCAACCTTGTTAACAAAAGGATTTTAAAGAACAAAACAATGCTTTCGCAGTGGTCATACTTTCTCACTTTTATTTTTCTCCTTCCTAGTCTTTGATCTTTCTTTTGTTAGCTTTAGTTTTGCTAGTTGTTTGCTCGTTAGAGTGTCTTAGAATTTCTGTAGTTTTGGTTTTTGTTTGCTTTTGCTTCTTCTAAAAAAATCTTTTCTATGAGAAAATCAATTTTGATACCCTCAAAAATTGGCCAAAAATAAAGTTTCCTGAAAAATCCCGGAAAATTTATATTAAATTTTTCCTCGAAAAAAGGGGCAGAAGGACACCTGGAGTGGCCCAGGGGGACCCACCAGGCCAGCACACCCCCTGGTGTCGCGGCCAGCCCCTAGGGCGCGCCTGGCCTGGGTGGGACCCACTTGTGGCCCTCCAAGTTGTCTCCTTCCAGCCACTTCTTTCTCTCTCCCGAAAAACACCAGAAAAATTTCTCATGCTCGAGTTGCTGCTGTTCTTGCTCTCAATTTTCGATCTCCTTACTCAGCCCATCTTTGGTGCTGATTTTTTGAGGGATTGCTCCTTGGTTTGTGCCTCCTCTGCTTGTCCAATTATATTTGTGATTGGTAGATTGTATCTAGAGTATTTTGCTGCTATAGGTGTCAGGTTGTGTGAGCTTGCATGCTTGTTCAATGCTTAGAGATTTCATTTTGATGCATGTTTATCCCTCTAGAAAGTTCCTATAGTAGTTCCGCATCATTTATCAACTTGGAAATAACTTGGTTTGATGGTTGTCTAAAAATTTCAGAAAAAAGGGTCATGGACAACCACACCTTTGGTGAAGTATTTGAGAGTGATGCACCTAGGAGGACAAGGCCTTCAAGATCATCCTCCCGAGCTAGGCCCTCATACAATCAGGATCTCATTACACCGCGATTTGGCGACGAGGGAGATGAGGGGGATGCACACCCTTCCACCTTTCCTTGTCCTACCTTTTTCGGGCTGCAGGGATTCTCAATGATTTCTTAACCTTGGTTCAGAGGGTTGGATTAACGAGTTATATGCAGGATAAGATTGTGCAGTATGCTACGCTCACTAAAACCTCTGTGGAGAGTTTCTCTTTTTCTAACAGCCCTTTCAAGCCAGATGTGTATTTCAAAATCTATAACAGGCCTTTCTCCATGACATTGAAGAAATTTTGTGAAATCTTGGTTATTGGCATGGCTGGGACGGTGAAAAATATTTCAACTCAACCCGCTGATTTGTTGGAGCTCTACCGCGGGATAACTAATGATGATGACCGCAGAGCCCAGCGTGGGAAGATAAGAAATATTCAACTCCCAGCTATCAGGTATTTTTCTTATTATCTTGCCACTAGTGTTCTTGGTAGGGGGAACACTAGAAATATTTCCAACTATCATTTGGCCTTCCTAGCTGCTACACTCAACAATGAAACTAGGTACAATCTTGGTTCTCTCATTGCTCGTCGCTTAGCTGCTAAGGGACCCATTTATGAGGGAATTATTGGTGCACGTGTTGTTGCTGCCTTAGACCTTTCTGTTGATCCAAATGATACAGTTTTGTCTCCTCAGAGGCTTGATCTTGCTGCCATGAAAGAGCCTCACTTTGTCACTACTTGCTCTACCCTTGAGAGTCAGGTTTATAGAATGTTGTTTACTGACGGGGAAGAGTGAGAGATTCCTCTGCCCCAAACCACTTTGTTCTGTATTTCCCAGGGACCTTGGTCACACTCCAAGGAGGAGATGGACGAGCAGCTACGGATTCGTGGTTTCCATGGACACTATCAGGGGGACGCGCCCTCATACGACCCTCTGTGCACTACACAAGGGAGTCCTCGAGATCGTACCAGGACGAAGGGGCCTCCTCGTCGTACTATGGAGGTGCACCTTCTTGGTCACCATGGAGTTAAGCCCCACTTAGGCCAAAAGCCTAAGCTTGGGGGGAAGTATACCGACATCACACTCATCTATATATCATGTTTCGTCGGTTCTTTGTATATCCATTGTTTCGCTTTCTTTTTGGTTCTTGTTTCTGTTTTCCCAAAACACAAAAATACCAAAAATATTTTCGTTGTTTCTCTTGGTTTGTTTCTTTGATTTTTAGCTTTGGTTTGCCTTAAGAAAATTCCAAAAAGATTTTGCTTTGTTAGTTTTTGCTTTGTGTGCTTGTTTTAAAAAAATCGAAACACCAAAAACATTTGTTGTTCTTCTTTGTTTTTGTGAAGTTCTTTGCAGGGTTCAGCAGTCCTTAGTGGAGTTTCATTTCATGTTATTATTCAAGCCATACAAGTGAAGGGCAATAATGAAGATTAAGACAACCTGAGGTGTGGTAAGAGGTTGGTAACAAACTCTATTTGTTTTTATTTTTGTACATATACTCATCATTGTGAGCATGCTTAGTCTGTTCATGAGGTGTATGTTATTTATGGATGCTTAGTAGTTCTTGCTTTCTTATGATTAGCTCCATCTTGCTAATAATTTGTAGCATGTCATATTAATGCTTTCTTGCATTGTTCTATTCATATTTTGGTATGATATTGTGGTATCCTCCTCTGAATGTTTCATATGAATCGACTTGGCACATGCTCACGCATGCATATGACTGAACAATAGTCAATAAGCCTCGATGATTTATTCTGCCTCAGAGTTCTTGTATCACTTTCATGCCATAATTAGTCATGTTTTGCTGCAAGCATGATTATGACAGTTATTTCTCTCTCGTTTGTCGTTCCCTCTCTATTGCTAGCCTTAACTTGCACCGAGTATGAGCTCTACTTGTGCATCCTACTCCCCAAACAAATATTGCCAACACTGTCCACCATACCTACCTGTTAGTATCATTTGCTATTCAGTGCATATTCATTATGCCTTATTTTCTTCCAAATTAAATGTTTGACCGTTTTGAGAAAGTTAGTTAGTAAAGCTCTCACGAACTTGATGGCACACTTTATTCTTGGACTTAATAAACCCGAACCATTGTGACTATCCATTAAAGTTATATGCTTGCAAATTATAGGCTGGGAATTAGCAGAACCGTGCTGTCACGGGGAACGCTTTAAACACTTATGGATATATATATCCAGTTTATATCATGTTCTTTTGTTTGCGGATGTCGTCGGTGTGAAATAAAAGGGGAGCTTGTGAGTTCATGGAGTTATATATATGTGTTAGAGAAACGCCTGGGCCGCTAGCCTAAGCTCTACCTAATCATGGTGGAAACTTGCAGCATAACCATAATGAGCAATCTGTCAAGCATCCTCAATAAAAACCTATGCAAATAGCAAATAAAAAGATCACTGAGATACTCATTATCTGCTTACCTTGTCATTTTGATCACAGGATAGCTCCTGTATCATGTGCAAGGGGTACCCCCGTTGGCGGTTCTCTATGATACGCATGTATTTACGATGACAAGAACTTACAGGTACCTAAAGTTGAGTAGCATGAGGAGCGGCCCTCGTGCTCAAGGGACATGAGATTTCCAGTTTATGGTTTGTCAAGCATATAACTCATATTGGACCTCACTTTCACCTTAACCATATAAAGATGCCTATGATAGGGGCAATGAGAGCTCAAAGCTAATGAGTACCATACTTTCAGCATTTGGAAGCCTTTCAAACCTTTCAAAAACCTTTTCACTTCCTTGTTGAGTCACCACTTATTCTATGAGAACCTTCTTGAGAGCATAGATGTCATTCTTAGTGTAATGTGCTTGTCTCAAAACTTGGTTAATTGTGTCATGACTTTGATGCTTGTATCTCTGATATCTTTACTTCTAGTCTTCACTTGAACTTTAGAGGTGCCTTGGCATTTATATTGTGCTCTACAAACAAAGGCAAGCGAGATACCGCTCTATCATACCTTATTATGAGCATTGCAATGTTTCTTATGTTTATGTTTCATGTTACTTATTATTATTGAGTTCGAATCTCTTCATAGCTTGCAATGACTATTGAGTAGACTTAGTTGCAT
Organism: Avena sativa; assembly: GCA_916181665.1. Lineage (NCBI taxonomy): Eukaryota > Viridiplantae > Streptophyta > Magnoliopsida > Poales > Poaceae > Avena > Avena sativa. Next base: position 309,252,349 of record OV702295.1, on the reverse strand, counting down.
ACTCCTTATTATGAATTGTCTAAGTATATACTCTTGTGCTGAGAATATATACATCATAAGAAGCAAATGTGTTCGTGAAAGTTCTTTTATCGCACTTAGTTTTCAACTGAATTGCTCGAGGACAAGCAATAAGCTAAGCTCAGGCGGAGTTGATACGTCCAAAACGTATCTACTTTCCTGAACACTTTTGCTATTATTTCTCCTCTAAACTTGTGTGATTTGGATACAACTAACACGGACTGATGCTGTTTTTAGCAGAATTACCTTGGTGTCTAGTTTTTGTGCAGAAAATGAACTATCAGGAAAAATCCCGAAAAATATGCCAAAAATCCTATTTCACGAGAAGATTCACGAAGCCAGAATACGAGACGGAGGGGAGGCCTAAGGGGCCCACACCCCCGGCCGCACGGGTGGGCCCAGGCCACGCCTGGAGGGGGTGTGGCTTCCCCAGGCACCCCCTCGGCCTTCCTCTTCGCCTATAAGTTGCCTCTTGACCTAAAAACCGAGGGGGTTCGACGTTTTTCCAGAAAGAGTTCCGCTGCGCCGCCACCACAAGAAACCGCGATTTGGAACCAGAAACCCATTTCTGGCACCCTGCTGGGACGGGGAATTTAGAGAGGATCATCGCCATCATCATCACCAACTCCTCTCCATCAACCATCCATGTTTCCCTCATCCATGAGTGAGTAATCCCCTACTGTAGGCTATGGGGATGGTAGGGATTGTATGAGTTCTATCATGTAATCGAATAAGATTGTTAGGGCATGGTGCCTAGTATCTCTATTAGTGCTTTTTGTCTTTGTTGCAACTTGTTGTGCTTAATGCTTGTCACTATGGCCCGAGTGCCATGATCATAGATCTGAACTTATTATTGAATCATTATGATAGTATTATTTGTGGTCTTATCTGCAAGTTATGTACACATATCATTGTCCGGATCCAAAGGCCCCGAAGTGACAGAAATTGGGACAACCTGAGGGGATGGCTGTGATGTGAGGATCACATGTGTTCACGGAGTGTTAATGCTTTGCTCTGGTGCTCTATTAAAAGGAGCACCTTAATTGCCAGTAGTTCCCTTGAGGCCCCACTGCAACGGGCTGGCAGGACAAAAGATGGTGTGCAAGTTCTAATTGCAAGCACGCATGACTATATATGGAGCACATGCCTATGATTGTTTAGTACATGGATGCTTATCCTTATTTATCTGCAATTGCCCTAGATCTTGAAGTTACATGTTTAGACTCGTCCATGCAGCGCCCGTCCATCCATCCCTATGCCTACCGCGCTCATATCCTACCATTTTCTACTACTGTTACTATTGCTCTTTTTTTGCTGCTACTGTTACCTTACTATTGCTACTACAAACTGTTGCTACTGATAAAATTTTGTGAGCAAGAACTATTTCTAGGTGCAGTTGAATTAACAACTCAGTTGTTAAGGCTTGCAAGTATTCTTTGGCTCTCCTTGTGTCGAATCAATAAATTGGGTAATACTACCCTTGAAGACTGTTGCGATACCCTATACTTGTGGGTCATCATCTAGCAGGACGCGTGCAGCTCCCGAGATGTACGAAAATCCTGTTATGAATTTCATGGTCGATGAAATTGATGACCCTGCGACGTATGCAAAAGCGATGATGAGCCCGGATTCCAACAAATTGTTAGAAACCATGAAATCTGAGATGGAATCCATGTACGAAAACTAGGTTTGGACCTTGGTGGACTTACCTCACGACCGAAAGGCCATGGAGAATAAATGGATTTTCAAAAGGAAAACGGATGCTGATGGTAATGTAACCGTCTATAAAGCTCGACTTGTCGCAAAGGGGTTTCGACAAATTCAAGGAGTTGACTATGATGAGACATTCTCTACCATAGCGATGCTAAAGTCAGTTAGGATTATGTTAGCAATTGCTGCATATTTCGACTATGAGATATGGCAGATGGATGTCAAAACTGCATTCCTCAATGGCAACATTGAAGAAGAGTTGTATATGATACAACCAAAGGGTTTTGTCATTCCTAAGGATGCTAACAAGGTATGCAAGCTTCAGCGATCCATCTATGGACTGAAGCAAGCATCCCGGAGTTGGAATCTCCGCTTTGATGAGGTGATCAAAGAGTTTGGATTTGTCCAAACTTATGGAGAGGCTTGTATTTACAAGAAAGTGAGTGGGAGCAATGTGGCATTTCTGATATTATATGTGGATGACATATTATTGATCAGAAATAATATAGATTTTTTAAACAGTGTTAAAAGTTATCTAAACAGCAAATTTTCAATGAAGGACCTAGGTGAAGCGTCATACATGTTAGGCATAAAGATCTATAGGGATAGATCTAGGCGCCTAATAGGGCTATCGCAAAGTACATACCTTGATAAGATTTTAAAGAAGTTTAAAATGGATGGAAGTAAGAAGGGGTTCTTACCTATGTTGCAAGGCAAGACACTGAGTAAGACTCAAAGTCCGACTACGGCGGAAGAAAGAGAGATAATGGACAAAGTCCCCTATGCTTCAGCCATAGGCTCTATAATGTACGCCATGCTATGTACAAGACCAGATGTGGCACATGCTATTACTTTGACTAGTAGGTACCAATCTGATCCAGGATCGGAACACTGGATAGCGGTCAAGAATATCCTTAAGTACTTACGAAGAACTAAGGATATGTTTCTTGTGTATGGAGGTGAAGAAGAGCTCGTCGCTAAGTGTTATGTCGACGCTAGCTTTGACACTGATCCAGATGACTCTAAGTCTCAATCCGGATACGTATTTCTCATGAATGGTAGAGCGGTTAGTTGGAGGAGTTCCAAACAACCCGTGGTGGTGGGATCAATAATGGAGGCCGAATATGTTGTTGCTTCGGAAGCGGCTTAGGAAGCAGTTTGGATGAAGGAGTTCATAAACGAACTAGGTGTGGTTACAAGCGCGTTGGACCCAATAGTGATCTATTGTGATAACAATGGTGCCATAGCCAATGCCAAAGAACCAAGGTCTCAAAAGAATTCCAAGCATATTAAGCACCTGTTTCACTCCATCCGCGAGCATGTCAAGGATGGAGATATAAAGATTTGTAAAGTACACACGAATCTCAATGTAGCAGATCCGTTGACTAAAACTCTCCCTAGAGCAAAACATGATCAACACTAGAACTCCATGTGTGTTAGATTTATCACTATGTAACTAGATTATTGTCTCTAGTGCAAGTGGGAGACTGAAGGGAATATGCCCTAAGAGGAAATAATAAAGTCGTTATTATGTATATTCCAAGTATATGATAGATGTTTATTTTGCATGCTATAATTGTATTAATACGGAAACGTTAATACATGTGTGTTTAATAAACAAACAAAAAGTTCATAGTTATGCCTCTCTTATAAACTAGCTCGTTGATTAACAAGATGATCAAGGTTTCCTGATCATGGACATTGGATGTTATTAATAACGAGGTCACAACATTATTGGAATGGTGTGATGAACATTCATCCGAAGTATAGCATTATGATCAAAGTCACCGAGTTTATATTGCTATAAAATCATATGAAGTGATCCTAATCCTTAGACCATGAGATCATGTCAATCACTAACAGTGGAAGAGTATCTTGATAACATCAAACGTCACACCTTAACAGGGTGATTATAAAGATGGGTCCAGTACTACTAAAGTGTTATGTTGAGGCACATGGATCGAGAGTGGAATTTCTTCATCCTGATGACGGATAGATATGCTCTAGGCCCTCTCGATGATATCACATTGATTAGCTTGCAAGCAAGTGATTTGATCACTACAATGTTATATCACGGGAACAAGAAAAGAGTATATGTCAGTAACAAGATCAAACTAGGTATGGAGATACTGATGATTGAATATCGAACATGTAATATATTGCGAGACAAAGGGATTAAGATACTAGAGTAAAAGGTTCTCACGATCACAAGAAAGTCATCGTTGAATGTGTGGGAGTCAGTATGATCTCCAGGCCTCGCTTTTGATTATTGATCTGAGAGGGGTCTCGATCATGTACGCATTATTCGCGAACCGTAGGGTGACACAGTTAAGAGACACCGACACCATTTGGAGCAAATAGTTTCATGCTGAAAAGAATAACAAAGCGCAGGAATTTATTTCACTAGAAACCAACACCATTTGGAGCAAATAGTTTCATGGTGAAATTCCAGAAAGTGTTTCTGCATGTGAATTGAAATTGACAAAATTCTGAATAAATAAAAGGAGTTTTATTTAATGAGAGTTTGCATTAAATTTGGTGGAAATTTAATGGGATTTTGAGTGGAGAAAATTGAAGGGGCATTTTGTGAGTGGAGCTTCCACCCACATGAATGAAGGAGGGGAGGGGCAGCCCCCATGGCCGGCGGCCACCCCCTTGGGACATCAAGAGACGTCGAGACCTCGCTTTCAATATCGGAGATTTTGTGTATCTCAATGTGTCGCCTTTGAAAGGAATGCAATGTTTCCAGCTCAAAGGAAAGTTAGCCCCCAAATATATCGGACCTTTCAAGATTCTGAATTGTCGAGGAAAAGTATCGTATCAACTGGAACTACTAGAGGACATGTCAGCTGTGCATAATGTGTTCCATATATCGTTACTTCGCAAATGCCTTGAAGTTCCAGAGAAGACTGGAGTTGTCAAGAACATTGATCACCGCACCATAGAGATCAATGATGACCTGACGTACACCGAAGTACCCATCCGTATTTTGGAGGAAGCTTTCAGGACCACCAGGACCAGAAGCATCAAGTTTCTCAAGATTCAGTGGAGTAACCACAATGAAGAAGAAGCTACCTAGGAACGAGAAGATCACATCAAGACGGAGTTTCCCGATCTTTTTAAATCCTAGTTTTCTTCTTTCTTATTTCTCAAATATCGGGACGAGATTTTGTTTAAGGAGGGAAGGTTTGTAACATCCCAAAAATGTTGAACAATGATTATCAAATTCCCATCACCAAAATTAGGGTTAACACAAACTTTTGTTAATCAAATCAATAAGAATGCATGTGTGGATGTGATAATTGTGTGAATGCATGAATGGACTTGTGAGATTGATCTAAATAGCAAGGAATGGTTTAAAGATGAAAATAACATCATCTAAAACATTTCCAAGAAGAAAAAATCAAGAAAAAAATCAAAAACAAATCAAATAAGCAAATGGTCATTTTTGCCAATCTTGCTCACTAGGCCACTTTGAGTGTTTCTAGTCCAAGAGTTCAAACAGAAACATTTCCATTTCCTTTCACCCCTTGCTAGACCAAGTAAAAGTGAATCAAAGCCCACCTTTCAAACTTGTAGAAACTTTTGGCAACTTGATTCAAATGACATTTCAAAATTGAATCTTTAACATATGTGAAGATCATCCATTTTCAAAACCCAACCAAACCAGTACCCCTTGACCTTTCCAACTAACCAGAGACTCCCTAGTATGTAACCAACACACCCACCAAGTTTGAATCAAAAATTGAAATTTGAATATCTTCCGGCCATTTCATCAAACACCTTGCAAACACCAGACCAACAAATATTCAACACTATAGTGAGCAGTAATTTTGGCCTAACTTGTCCCCTATCTAGCTCACAATACACTCTCAGTAGATCATCTAACTTGTTTAGCCCCTCTAGCTCATTGTAAAGAAGACCATGCCATCAATGGAAAGCATGCCGAGAGAACCCTTGCCACCCCAATGTCGCCAGCTAGCTAGAAGCTTCTCTAGCCTCGCCAACCTTGTCTGGGACACTCTCCACCATCCTCGAGCACTGCCAGCCCCTAGACCATACAGCCCGAGCGCTCCCAGCTTCTCTGCGAGTATGCCGAGAGCGCGCCAGAGCGCCACCCGCGACACACGCCCACAGACCGCGCGCCGCCCTCGCCGCGTGCAAGCAGGATCGCCACCACCCCAGGAAGACCCCAGACTCACCCGTTAGCCACCGTACGACCCGTAGCACCTGTGCGCCATTAAAACAACCGACGGACCCGCTCAGAGCACCGCGACGTTCCAACCATCTCGCACCGCCCCAAGCCGCGTGTCCATGCCGTTGAGCTTCGCCAGGGAACACAGCACCGTCCCCTACCTTTGCGCATGCTAGTCGCTCGCTGTGACGACGACCACGACGAGCTCCACCCGCGCCCGTCGGTCCCCTTCTGGCACTATAAATAGAGACCACCCGAGCACGAGTTCTTCACACCATCTCACTCTCCTCTCTCTCATAAGCACCCCACCTCACTCCCAGAGCAAGGCGAGCAGCGCATCGCCGGAATTTGGCCGGAGTCTGCCGCGGAGGAGGAAGAAAGGAGCAGTTGATTGGAGCAAGGTACCAGGAGGATCGTAGTCGTCGACTTCGTTGTTCGCCCCCATTGCCGACCCTCGCCTGAGCCCCGGTGATCCTCCCACGACCCCCACTGGCTGCGCTAGGGTTCTGTCTCGTCGGTGTTGCCCGACATGGACGATGAACCAGAGCCGTTGGATTAGAGTTGAATCGCACTGCCTAGATTGCCCCGTACCGCTTCGCACCCCTGTCTCGCTGACTGGTGGGGTCATTCACTTAAACCCACCCGCGCGTGCGCTGTGCACCGTGGGCCGGCCCAGTTAACATCCGCAAGACCCAGTAATTCAAATTTAGGTTTATTTTTTTAGTTTCAAACTCATTTCTGTATCCAGATTCAAAAATCAACCTAGCTCGATTCACTAAACCAAAATGCATGAAACCAATTTTGTTAGAAAGGTACCGGAATGCTTAATCCAAGCCCGTTGGATTCAAACCAATTGGATATGTAGATCAACTATAGTAAAAAAATAACAAGGCAGAAGCTTTTCTGCATTCAAACATTTTTCAAAATTCAACCATAAAAGCTTTTGAGTTGATTCCAACATTCAAAAATCACATTTAACCATACCTTTCAGAATATATAAAAATATATAGGTTTACTTGTAGAAATAATGGTCAAGTAATAAAAGAATGCCTCATAGGAATTTCTAGTCACTTTAGTTAATTAAAATAAAAAGGTTAAACCTTATTAAATTGTGACACCACTTTAAATCACATTCCCAAGTACTAAAATATGTGTTGATGTCATGTGTCAACATGATCCCATGTTTTAGTTGGAGAATATGAAATCTTAAGTAGGTTTTCAATGAGTAGAAATTACTTTTCTAAAATAAAGGAAATAAAACTATTTGCCTTAATGATTGTAATGTTTGTGATGATCCTAGATCATCTAGTGAAAACCTTGGTGTGATAAATAGAGTAGTTAAGAATTGTTTGGCGATTATGTACCTCGTATTTATTTATAGACGCTAGTACCGACCAAGGATACGAGGAGGAAGGAGGATACTACGAGGAAGAAGTCGAGGAGAACTTCAACCACTACTCTGCACAAGGCAAGCTAACACTTGCAACTTAGCAAGCTTATACTGCTATCTTAATAATCTAAACCATGCAAGTTCTACTTGCAAGTTTATACCCCTTGATTACACATAATCCTAGTTTTACTTGCAAGCTTAGTATGTTATTTCTTTATCAAATATTTCTATTAGAGTTTACTTAGTTATTTTTAGAGTTTAAAGAGATTGTTTTAAAGGTAGCATAAAGAGCATAAAACTTGACCTAAGTTAGATAAATGTTGATGTCATCCTGAGGCATGAGATTGAACTTAGATAAGATACACTTGTTTACCACCCCTCATTAGTGTTTATCCCCCACTTGTAGATGCTAGTGCTAAGCATAAAACTTGATCCACTTTAGATAGGATTACTTGGTGAAAATGATTATGAAAACCTTAGAATGATGAGTCATTCTACTGAAATGTTTTGACATGTGTCCTTGAACACCAGATGATTTTTGATGATGAAAATGTTGAGGCATGAGCCTTAGCCCTTGCTAAAACTGATGGTTGTCTGGATGCGATACCATTCCCATTTTACCATACAACCACAATACCTGAAATTTGGGTAGGGCCTGACTGGAAATTTATATACCTTAGTATGGGTTCCCTTGCGGCCAAGGTTTGAGCCGAGGCTACATTGTTAAGATTGTCCACCTGTGCAGTTCCCAAGATGACAGTTGGTCATGGTTGGGAGGCCGAACTCACAGGAGAGGTGCCTATACTAGGGCATGTAATTGAAAGGTTAGGATTGATTATCCGCATACTGAGTATGGTGAATTCAGGATTTGTTCCTGACAGATGTATCGAATATTGTGGTGAAAGTGTACCACCTCTACAGAGTGTCAAACTATTCGAATAGCCGTGTCCGTGGTTATGGACAGTTGGAGTGGCCATACTGTTCCGTTGTTAGATGTTTACAAAATGACTTGTGAAATGATTCATGATTTTGACTTGACCACAACAGGGTTGTGATATGAAATTCAAGTTCCCACTTAGGTGTTCTAAAACTTTCAAATAGCTTTATTTGCTTCTGAACTCAGTAGAGATAAATCTAGCTTTTTGCAAAACAATCTAGAGCCTAGTACTTCCTACCCAAAACCACTTCACTTGTTAGTTTTAGTTTGTGAGTACTTAAAGAGTACTCATGGCTTTTTCTCTGGCTATTCGCGTGGCCAGACTTTGAAGAGGACTATCAGGAGGACGGACATCAGGAAGGTTACGACAACTAGGATCATCTCCCATCGTCAGCATTGCATGTGACCATGAAGATGGAGCTTCGTCTACGCTATCGTTATTATTACATTATTCCGCTGCTTGAATTGTATTAATACTGGATCATGAGATCCTTATTTGTTGTAAGACCTTATATATGGTTTGTAATTGATGATGTACTGTGATATCCAATCTATTATGTCTCGCAAAAATGGTAATCCTGGGATTGCGATGTATGGCATAACAGGCATCTGTGATTAAAAATCCGGGTGTTGACAAGTTGGTATCAGATCCATCATGACCATAGGAGACCCTAGTTTAGAATGGACGTTTGAATCAGAAACTTAGTTTCAAAACCAAGGAAGTGAGTATTTATGAAACCTTATTCTCATTCTTATCAATTAGACTCTTCATAAAAATTCATGTTCCTCAAAAATTCTTACAAACTTACATCAAATTTGACACACTTGATCACTCTACTAACTTACTCATCCTATATTCTTATAGATGGACGTGAAGTATAGCAATTTTTATCAGTTGGGGAATGGAGGATACCTCATCTTTGAGCGTGACTTGGACCAGCTGTCGGAGATGCTGGAGTGTCCGCACCCCGAGTTCTTTGGAGCTCAGCTCAACGATCAGGAAGGAGATGAATTGAAATGGCTGGTTGTTGCAAGTCTCGAAGGAAAGATTGAAGCCCCCACCTCAGAGGGAATTCAGTTCACCTTGAGAGAGAACAACTGGCTCGATGGACTTGCCAGGGCCATGCAAGAAGCTCTTGCCCATCTGTGTGGGCAGAGTATCAATCAGATCAAGGGTACCCGCTTTGAGTTCTATCCAAGGCGTGATGTTATGGGATAGCCACTGGAAGCCCTATATCACCATGAGCTGAAGACTCAACTGGACCACCTCAGCTTCATGATGTATGACCGTCAGGACGAGTTAGACAATGCTCGCTCCTACGCCAACCACAAGTACGCCCTCGCCGCCAAGAAGGATCAGACCATTGCCATGCTAGTGAAGGATCGCCAGTCTCATCGCCGTCAGCTCGACAAGAAGGAGCGCATCATTTCCCCTCTTCGCCACAGGATCACAGAGTTGGAGGAGACTGTCCATGAGAGGATATGCGGCTGGAGGAGAGGGAGAATGCAGGGGAAGACCTTCGTGGAGACCCCTACTCCTATCTCAGTGATGATGATGACTTTCTGGAGTATCAGGCCATGGACTTCTTCACTGATGAGGATGAATTTGCCTTCATCGATGATGATGAGGACACCGACTCCGAGGAGTAGTAGCACTTGAGCACTAGGGTTAGTGAGTTGTATCTGGTCCCACTGTATCGTAGTTTCCCAGAATGGTTCTTAAAACCATCTCCTTTTCTTTGTTGTGGTGTGTGTTTGTATCGTGTGCTATGAATGAATGAATGAATGAATGAAAATCAAGTTGCTAGAAAAAGATCTGAGTCAAACTTTAAAAACTTTACCGAAACCCTGAACCTTAGAAATTTCCCCCTTTTCTCATGATACATCTCAATCTTCAGATGCCTCGCGAAGGAATCACTTCATCCCCAGACCCAATGCTGCAAATCTTGCAAATGTTGGTTTCGGACCGCGAATCCGAAAGAGCCGAACGTCAAGCCAACTTAGCCACCCTTCAACGGATAGCTCAGATGGCCAACAACAATCAAGGGCATGGAAATCAGGACAACCATGGATCCAAGCTCAGGAATTTCTAGAACACCCACCCACCCATCTTCACTAAGTCGGAAGAGCCCCTCGATGCAAATGATTGGCTGCAAACCATGGAGAACAACCTAGAAGTTTCCGGAGTGGAAGCTAATGAGAAAGTACTATTTGCCACCCACTATCTGGCCGAAGATGCAAGAGCATGGTGGAACAGCATTCATGCCATGACAGGAGGTCAAATGATGACTCGGGAAGAGTTCAAAGTCAAGTTCTGCAGAACCCATGTGCCACCTTGATTGATCAAAAGGATGAGAGATGAATTCAGGGAACTGAAGCAAGGCAGGATGACCGTAGTGGAGTACCATGACAAATTTTTGTCATTAGATAGGTATGCACCTGATGAGATAGATACTGAGGAGAAGAAGAAGGAAAGATTCCTGAATGGTCTGCACGATGAGATGCGGACGGTGTTAGTCAATATCCAATTTGCTGATATTGAAGCCTTAGTGGATTCCGCCATTCAAATGGAAGGCAAGATTAACCAAGCCAATGAGAACCATAAGCGTCGCATGATGCATCAACCAGGAACCCATCATACACCAAAGTATCGCCCCAACCCATCTCCAGGATTTGCCCCAAGAACCAATAGACCCCTGATGAACCGTCCAACTTATCCCAATCGTGGAAACCCAAGGCCCAGAGGAAATCACAACAACCTCGGCAACCCCAGCAATTTCAACCGTGCATCGCCTAAGTTCAACAACAACAATGTCGCCACCAACACCAATACTGCCCCCAAGGACTGGAAGCAATGTTGTGCCTGTTACAGCAAAGGACAAGTCTCAGGTGACTTGTTATGAATGTGGAACCAAGGGTCACTATTCCATTGAGTGCCCCAAGAAGATTGCCGCAGCCCCCAATACAAATGCCCCAGCTCAGCAGCAGCTTCGTGTTCATCCCGGAAGAAGGTTTGCCCCAGGGAACTCGCTCAACCGCAATGGCCGTCTCTTTCTCATGCATGCTAAAGAAGCCCAAGAAGCTCCAGATGTTGTGCTGGGTATGTTTTCTGTTAACTCAGTACTTGCAAGAGTGTTGTTTGATTCTGGAGCATCACACTCATTTGTTACTGAAGAATTTGCATGCACTAGTAAGATTCAACCCACCAAATTGAAGAATGTTATGATAGTTCAAATACATGGTTCAACCACCAAAGCTAGACAAATTTGCAAGGCCGTGCCGATCCGAATCCATGGCATCAATTTTTATGCTAATATAATAGTACTCGGAACTAAAGGTTTGGAGGTAGTATTAGGAATGGATTGGATGTCGAAACATAAAGGATTAATCAACTGTGCCAAGAAAGCCATAACCATGACCAGTACAGCCGGAATATCAGTAGAGCATGTATCTGAAACCTTGCCCCGCCAATTCAAGTGCAATAAGAGTATAGCCTAACCCACCATTGACCAAGTCAAAATAGTCTGGGAATACCCCGATGTATTTCTAGATGTTTTGCCCGGTATGCCCCCAGATCGGGATATCGAGTTTATCATTGAACTAATCCCTGGGACCGGACCCATAGCTCAGAGACCATATAGTATGAACCCGTCTGAATTAGTGGAGCTAAAGAAGCAACTGGATGCTATGCTGGAGATAGGATTGATCCAACCAAGTGCATCGCCATGGAGATCACCTGTCTTGTTTTTGGACAAGAAATATGGAGGTAACCATTTGTGTACGGATTATCGGAAGTTGAATGATGTCACCATCAAGAACAAGTACCCACTGCCAAAGATAGAAGACCTGTTTGACCAGTTGACTGGTGCCAAAGTTTTTTCTAGGATTGATCTTAGAACTGGTTATCACCAACTCAAGATTCGCACAGAGGATATTCCAAAGACTGCCTTCACCACCCGATACAGATTGTATGAGTATACAGTCATGTCTTTGGATTAACCAATGCCCCCTCTTATTTCATGAACCTCATGAATAAGATTTTTATGGACTTCCTGGATAAGTTTGTCGTTGTTTTCATCGATGACATTCTGATCTATTCCAAATCAGAAGAAGAACATGAGATACACCTAAGGACCATCCTTGGAACCCTTAGGGAGCATCAGTTGTATGCCAAGTTTAGCAAATGTGAATTCTGGTTACAGAAGGTAGGATTCCTCGGACATATCGTGTCAGCCGGAGGAATTGCCGTTGACCCTGCAAAGGTGAAGGATGTTGAAGATTGGCAAGCCCCAACCACTCAAACCCAAGTTCGTGCATTTCTCGGATTAGTGGGATACTACCGCAAGTTTGTAGAAGGATTCTCAAGTATCACCAGACCCATGACCCAATTGTTGAAGAAGGATAAGAAGTTCAAATGGACGAACAAATGTGAAGCGAATTTTCAGGAACTCAAAAGGAGATTGATTTCTGCCCCCATCTTGATCATGCCGGATATTACGAAGCCCTTTGATGTGTATTGTGACGCATCCAATATCGGTCTCGAATGTGTGTTAATGCAAGAAGGCAAAGTTATATCTTATCTGTCCCGACAACTGAAGCAACATGAACAAAATTATCCTACCCATGACCTTGAACTAGCAGCTATAGTTCTAGCCCTGAAGACATGGAGGCATTATCTCATGGGAAACCATTGCGAGATTTATTCGGATCACAAGAGCCTAAAGTATATATTCACCAAGAAGGAGCTAAATGTGAGGCAGAGAAGATGGATAGATCTAATCAAGGACTATGATCTAGACATTCACTATCATCCCGATAAAGCCAATATGGTAGCAGATGCCCTTAGCAGATTGCAGTGCCGCTTGAAGTCCATGATTCTGAATGAGCAACCAAGCCTGCACAAGGAGATGGAGGATTTCAGAATGGAATTAGTAAGTGAAGGATTTTTGGCTAGCATAGAACTTCAATCCACCTTGATCAGTCAGATCAAGGAGGCGCAGAAAGGAAATGCTAGTATCGACGGAATCAAATGTCATATCGGTACAGGCAAAGTACCCAGATTCACTGAGGATGAAGAAGGAGTTCTGTGGTACAAAGGACGTCTCTGTGTACCAGCCGATTCAGAGTTGAAGGAAACTATTTTGAAAGAATCCCATGATAATCTTTATTCTATCCAACCCAGAGGGACAAAGATGTATCAGGATCTGAAGGAGCAATTTTGGTGGCATAATATGAAGAGAGAAATCGAAAGCTATATCACCAAGTGTGATATTTGCTAGAGAGACAAGGCGGGACATCAATGACCCGCAGGACTGTTGCAACCACTACAGATTACGAAATTGAAATGGGATTTAGTTGGAATAGACTTTATCACCGGATTGCCTACTTCTAGTAGGGGAAATTACTCTATTTGGGTCATAGTTGATAGATTTTCCAAAGTAGCCCATTTCTTACCAGTCAAGACCACCTACCAGAGCTCGAAGCTAGCAGAGTTATACATCGCTAGAATCGTCAGTTTGCACGGAGTCCCCAAGAACATCGTATCAGATCGAGGAACTCAGTTTACCTCGAGATTCTGGAAGAAAGTCCAGGAAGGACTAGGAACCTGACTAGATTTCAGCACAGCTTATCACCCTCAGACCGATGGACAAACGGAGCGAGTAAATAAAATACTCGAAGATATGTTGAGAGCCTGTGTGCTAGAGTATGGATCTAAATGGGAAGACTGTCCGCCTTTTGCAGCGTTTTCTTACAACAACAGTGATCAAGCTAGTTTGCAAATGGCCCCATTTGAATTCATGTATGGAAGAAAGTGTCGCAGCCCTTTGAATTGGTCGGAAGTAGTAGAGAGTCAGATTTTTGGACCCGACATCCTACGAGAAGCAGAAGAGAAAGTTCACAAGATCCGTGAGCACCTCAAGACCGCCTAGTCAAGCCAGAAGAGTTATGCCGACAAGAGATGTCAAGACCATGCTTTCAATGTCGGATATTTTGTGTACCTCAAAGCCTCGCCTTTGAAAGGAATGCAACGTTTCCAGCTCAAAGGAAAGTTAGCCCCCAGATATATCGGACCTTTCAAGATTCTGAATCATCGAGGAGAAGTATCGTATCAACCGGAACTGCTAGAGGAGATGTCAGCCGTGCATAATGTTCCATATATTGTTACTTCGCAAATGCCTTGAAGTTTCGGAGAAGACTGAAGTTTTCAAGAACATTGATCACCACACCATAGAGATCAACGATGACCTGACGTATCCCGAAGTACCCATCCGTATTTTGGAGGAAGCTTTCAGGACCACCAGGACTAAAAGCATCAAGTTTCTCAATATTCAGTGGAGTAACCACACTGAAGAAGAAGCTACATGGGAACGAGAAGATCACATCAAGACGGAGTTTCCCGATCTTTTTAAATCCTAGTTTTCTTCTTTCTTCTTTCTCAAATCTCGAGACGAGATTTTTTTTAAGGAGGGAAGGTTTGTAACATCCCAAAAATGTTGAACAAAGATTATCAAATTCCAATCACCAAAATTAGGGTTGACAAAAACTTTTGTTAATCAAATCAATATGAATGCATGTGTGTATGTGATAATTGTGTGAATGCATGAATGGACTTGTGAGATTGATCTAAATAGCAAGGAATGGTTTAAAGATGAAAACGACATCATCTAAAACATTTCCAAGCAGAAACAAATCAAGAAAAAAATCAAAAACAAATCAAATAAGCAAATGGTCATTTTTGCCAATCTTGCTCACTAGGCCACTTTGAGTGTTTCTAGTCCAAGATTTCAAACAGAAACATTTCCATTTCTTTTCACCCCTTGATAGACCAAGTAAAAGTGAATCAAATCCCACCTTTCAAACTTGCAGAAAATTTTGGCAACTTGATTCAAATGACATTTCAAAATTGAATCTTTAACATATGTGAAGATCACCCATTTCCAAAACCCAACCAAACCAGTACCCCTTGACCTTTCCAACTAACCAGAGACTCCCTAGTATGTAACCAACACACCCACCAAGTTTGAATCAAAAATTAAAATTTGAATATCTTTCGGCGATTTCATCAAACACCTTGCAAACACCAAACCAACAAACATTCAACACTATAGTGAGCAGTAATTTTGGCCTAACTTGTCCCCTATCTAGCTCACACTACACTCTCAGTAGATCATCTAACTTGTTTAACCCCTCTAGCTCACTGTAAAGCAAACCATGCCATCAACGGCAAGCATGCCGAGAGCACCCTTGCCACCCTAATGTCGCCAGCCAGCTAGAAGCTTCTCTAGCCTCGCCAACCTTGTCTGGGACACTCTCCACCGTCCATCGCCACCCCCTGTCCAAGCCTCGAGCACTGCAGCGCCTGGACCACATAGCCCGAGCGAGCACAGCTTCTCTGTGAGCATGCCGAGAGCGCGCCAGAGTGCCACCCGCGACACACGCCCACAGACCGCATGCCGCCCTCGCCACATGCAAGCAGGATCGCCATCATCCTAGGAACACCCCAGGCACACCCGTTCACCGGCATGCGACCCGTATCACCTATGCACCATTAAAACAACTGTCACACCCGCTCAGAGCACCGCGACGTTCCAACCATCTCGCACCGCCCCACGCCGCGTGACCATGCTGTTGAGCTTCGCCAGTGTAACATCCCAGCATTTAGGAACCTAACAAAGGGCAGATTTAGGATTATGTATTGTTGCATGCATATATTTGTGAAAAAGTGGGTAAAATTTTCGCCAGATAAAATCTTAAGTGATCAATGCTTCTTTCTTACTTTAAGATTAGGTTTAGACTTAAAGGAGGATTGTATAAAAACTTTGATGTGATCTTAAAAGAATTATGTGTGTTTTGAAATAGGTATGAATTTAAAAACTTAAGTGTTTCAATAATAATTTAAAAGATTTAGATAGAAGATTTGAGTCTTAAATTAATTAAGATATAGGCAGTATAACTTAAATCTCAAAACGATAGAAATTATGAAAATTATTTTCATATTATAAAGACATAAACAAGTTACAACAGAATAAAGAATAAGAATATTCTTTATTAATAATGATATAATCTTTATTACACTTGAATAAAATAAATATTACAAGAACTATAAAAGAAAAATTACAAAGGATTAAGAAAATTACATCTACTAACTATCCTATATCAAAAACCTAAACTAAATCTTCATCTTTATCTTTGAACCTGCAAAACAAAGATTAAACAGAAATAAAACAAGATTAGTGTGAGTATATATTTCTCTTAGATATGTCAGTGAGGTGCACTTGACAATCTCATCATTGAGAAATGTTAAAGAGGGGAAAGTTTCACCAATATGAAAGATTTCATCTTTCATAAATTCACAGCCAGAATGCAAATGACAGCCAAAAGGGATCAGTTCACCAGCCAAGGTAAAAGTAGATTGGTAACAGTAAGATCAAATTTTCTGAACCTATCCATATGTGCATAGCAGGCACACAGGCTGCACACACACAAGCATGCAAGGGTGTGCTGTCGACTGCACAAGCACAGCCAGATCAAACAAAACCAGAGCACAACCGTGGGGAAGCACCTCAGTGCATCACTACACCACACCACACCACAGCACAGCCAGTGTGAACAGCAAGTAAACCAAGAACAACAGCCAAACCAAACCACCCAGATTAACCCAAACATCACCAAAATGGTGACATAAGGAGGGGGATGAATCAGGTGGACAGCAAGGCCAAGCCCAGGAGCTAGGAGGAGCAGGCTAGCTCCAGATCAAGCACAGGAGTCCAGCAAAACCAGATCAAGATCATCACCAACTTACTCCACAAATATCTGCTTTTGTGGTGAGTTTCATAAAACCTTCACATGATCTAATCATCTTATTTAGAGAAAGGCATGTGTTGTTCTATAAAACAAACCCTCATAAAACACCCAAGTGGGGTGAATCCATCATAGGGATTTCTTTTAAGCTCTAAAGGAAAATCACAACATACCAAGATTCAACTAGAGCTCATAGCAACATACTTGCTCTGGTTGTCAAACCATATTCTATAATTCAATCATACATATACCTATGATCTATTTCTAGACACATCCCTAAAGGAAGGGTACACCTTAGAAACAAATCTTTGGGATCCATAGATTGATCAAGCTCACTACCATTTTTTCCAAGCTTTGATTCAATAAAAAATAGCTGGTACCACTACCAAGACTATCTAGATGAACCAACTAGATAAGATTTGAATCCCTAAGCCTCAGACCAACATCATTGGTCATAGGGAATTCAGATATGAGCATCTCTAGTTTTCAAAGCCAAGATTGTCTCAAGCATAAACTAACCAAATCCATGGTTTAGAATTAAACTTGTGTGCCATACATGATGGTGTCACAAGAACAATTCAATATGAATCAGGAAAAGCAGTAAATCATCCTAGATTCAGAAAATCAACTAACTAATCATTTTCCTGTTAAAAAATAGGAATCATAACTAGAATATTCCTATAATACACTTCACTGTTTGAGATCATGATGATCTCAACCCACATATTAATTTCCAAGCTAACAGCACTAGAACAGTAGCTGTATCTTATCATAATCATGACCATGAATCAAATAAACAGTGGAAAGCTATCAGATCATTAGCTTTACCAAGCATGTTTCCCATACAACCACATCATCTGAATCAGATGCAATCCAAGCATCAAATCATCTAGTAAGCCACCATAAACATCATACATCAGTTCAACCAACAAGCCTCAGGCCAATAAGCATTCAGTATGTGTATAGACCATCTAAACATGAATCAATTCCTCCAGTACATGAACAAGCACATCATAGGAACCCTAAAGGGATAATCATCCTAATATGAATCAGACAGTAGCCAGAGAGGACACTTCTAACATCTAGCATCGAATCAACAAGCACAGAGAGCACCAGGAGAGGGGAATCAAACTCACCAGAGGTCCTCGCTGAAGGATAGAAGAGGAAGCAGAGGGGCCGACGGCCATGGCAGCACGGGGAGCACCCCCAGAGGGGGCGCTGCAACCCGCACGACGCCACGACAATGACCCTGATCACGCCTGGAGGTGCAGAGCATCACCTCAACGCATGACGACCACGACCGCACTTGAATCCATGCTAATCCCCAAACCCTAGGGTTCGGGACGACATCGATCCATGGCAGGAAAGGCCTAGACTCGAATCCAATTGGATAGAACGAACGGGCCTCATCGACAACCCCCTAATGCACCACGACAGCGACCAGAATGGCCTACGGTGGAGGGAATCGCCGATGGCGGCATCGCTAACCACAGGGTCGGGGTCAGAGGAGGAGAAGATGAACTCGCGCGAGAGAGAGAGGCAGTGAGGAATGGGCCGAGCTGGGCCAGACCCTTCGGGGTGGCTCTTTTGTCTAGTACTAGTGGGCCAACAGGGCCCAACAAAAATAACCAACCCAGAAACAATTTTAGGCCTGTCTTAATAAAAAGAAAAAGACCAAAATACCCTTGGACTTAATAAAATTCTAGAAAATAAAATATTAGTCCAAAAATTATAAATAAAATATTTTTGGATTCACAATAATCCATTCTATCCAAATAAAATAACATATCAAATTTTGAACATTCAAATTTTTATAAGAATTTTGTAATTTAAATATTCCTTATGGAATTTTACAAAATTATTGAAAGGTGATAAAAATAAATAAAAATCACTTTCATTATTTAATAATAGTATAGTATTTTTGAAAAATACTAAATAAATATTCAGTAATAAAATAAAGGTGTAATTAATAATTCCTAAAGGAATTATTAAATCAATAAAAGTCAAATAAAAGGGAAATAAAATAATTCAATATAGGTTATAAAATATTAAAAAGTAATATTTATAAATCTTTTATTACTAAAAAGGAACCTTTTGGGGTAAAATAATATAAGTTTAAATAATGCATTACATTACTTGCATAAACATTTTGCTTCTTTAAATATTGTCCTTACCGGGCAATAATGATGTTTTTGTAGAACTAGAAGCTCAAGGTCTAGTGCAAGCATCAAGCTTCACTACCTTGCCATCACAAGGCAAGTTCATCACTTGCTCATGTCCTTTGAAGAGTCTTTATCAAACTATTTGCAAATTGTGTGTTATCATATATGCTATAAAAGAAAGAAAATAATAATTTCATAAATAAAGAAATCAAAGATATCATCCTAAGTGGTGATATAATGGGGCAATAGAACTTAGGGTTCTATTTGCAACAATGATGATCAAGTAGGGACTTAATAACCCCTGACATCAGTGATTCTAGCGCAGCATATTACGCGTTAGCCATGAGATTTGGAATGGGACAGAGAAGTCAGTTGTATCTTCTTCCTCTCGCATGAAGCCGGATGTGCAGGTCGTGGCTGTTATCCTTGTAGCGTGCATATTAATTGGTAATTCATAGAGGATATGCAGCATATGGGTGGGAACCCTCAACGTCCCACGATAGTTCTGGCATCTAACAGTTTGTACAAACCATTGTCGTAATTCATTATGTGGGCATGGTCTACACCAAGGAGGCATGCGGGGTCGCGAAGGAGGCAGTGATTAGCTTGGACCAACTACTGGGCCCCACATCATGGAATTATAGACGAGAAAGTACGCCCGGTTGTGCAACAAGGAGTTGATCTCTCATGGGTAAGTAACGCACCTCTGCAGAGTGTAAGAACTGTAACTTGTTACTCCCTGTTCCGGGAAGGATCTACGAACGCAGCAGGAAAGGAACTCCATGAAAGTTCTAGTCAACCTGTGAAGGCTGATTGTCATAGTTTTTTTTCAGAATAAAATCAATCTTTGAAGAAAGATTTACAAAAACTGCATAGTGCCAAGGATTTATAATCCGAGGTGGTAGTTAGAGCATCAAACTTCCCACCTTGCATATAGTGAACTTGTTGGGTAACGCTGTTACTCATTCTTTCCTTTGATCCCTTGCTTAGACTCTGAGGATCCCGAAGACGTGCCAATGTATGCAGCTGAATGCCAAGAAGATGGGTTCTACGAGGAACCTAATCTATCCGGAGGAGTTGAAGGCGTGGATTAAGAGATCCGCTACGGTGTCGATGAGAACGAGACCAACTAAGTACCTAGTTAGTAGTAACCATCGGAGCCGAGCAGCATGAACTCTATAGAATAAGCTGTTGAGCCCCACTCCTAGTCGGAGTTGTTACTTTTAAATTTCCGCTTAACATCTTATATTTTGGTTTGTAAGTTGGATCTTTTGGAAGTCTTGAACTTCCAGTATTGTAATAATAATAATGTGTGTAACTTTGTAATATGGACCCGCAATGTTTCTGTTGTACCACTCTGAAGAATGTGATATTTACGGAACGGTGTTCTGTGGATGTCATGTCAACGACTATAGTGTACTACACATGCAGTGGTATGCTGGTTCACCACAACCAGGGAACACAGAACCGTCCCCTACCTTTTCCCATGCAGTAGCTCGTTGTGACGACGACCACGACGAGCTCCACCCGCTCCCGTCGGTCCCCTTCTGGCACTATAAATAGAGGCCCCCCCCCAGCACAAATTCTTCACACCATCGCACTCCCCTGTCTCTCAGAAGCACCCCACCTCACTCCTGGAGCAAGGCGAGCAGCACATCGCAAGAATTTGGATAGAGTATGCCGTGGAGGAGGAAGAAAGGAGCAGTTGATTGGAGCCGCCCTAGGAGGAGCTACTGGTACCAGGAGGATCACCTTCGTCAACTTCATCGATCACCCCCATTGCCGACCCTCGCCTGAGCCCCGGTGAGCCTCCCACGACCCCCACTGGACGTGCTAGGGTTCTGTCTCGCCGGCATTGCCCGACGTGGACGATGAACCACAGCCTTTGGATTAGAGTTGAATCGCACGGCTTAGATCGCCCTATACCGCTTTGCACCCCCTGTCTCGCTGACTGGTGGGGTCGTTCACTTAAACCCACCCGCGCGTGCGTTGTGCATCGTGGGCCAGCCCATTTAACATCCCGCGCGACCCAGTAATTCAAATTGAGGTTTATTCTTTTAGTTTCAAACTCAGTTCTCTACCCAGATACAAAAATCAACCTAGCTTGATTCACTGAACCAAAATACATGAAACCAATTTTGTTAGAAATGTACTAGAACGATTAATGCAAGCCCGTTGGATTCAAACCAATTGGATTTGTAGATCAGCTATAGTAAAAATAACAAAGCAGAAGCTTTTCTGCATTCAAACATTTTTCAAAATTCAACCATAAAAGCTTTTGAGTTGATTCCAACTCTCAAAAATCACATTTAACCATACGTTTCAGAATATATAATAATATATAGGTTTACTTGCAGAAATAATGGTCAAGTAATAAAAGAATGCCTCATAGGCATTTCTAGTCACTTTAGTTAATTAAAATAAAAAGGTTAAACCTTATTAAATTGTGACACCACTTTAAATCACATTCCCATGTACTGAAATATGTGGTGATGACATGTGTCAACATGATCACATGTTTTAGTTGGAGAATATTAAAACTTAAGTAGTTTTTCAATGAGTAGAAATTACTTTTCTAAAATAAAGGAAATAAAACTATTTGCCTTGATGATTGTAATGTTTGTATGATCCTAGATCATCTAGTGAAAACCTTGGTGTGATAAATAGAGTAGTTAAGAATTGTTTGGTGATTGTGTACCTTGTATTTATTTATAGACGCTAGTACCGACCAAGGATACGAGGAGGAAGGAGGATACTACGAGGAAGAAGTCGAGGAGAACTTCAACCACTACTCTGCACAAGGAAAGCTAACACTTGCAACTTAGCAAGCTTATACTGCTATCTTAACAAGCTAAACCATGCAAGTTCTACTTGCAAGCTTATACCCCTTGATTACACATAATCCTAGTTTTACTTGCAAGCTTAGTATGTTATTCCTTTATCAAAGCTTTCTATTAGAGTTTACTTAGTGATTTGTAAAGTTTGGAGAGATTGTTTTAAAGGTAGCATAAAGAGCATAAAACTTGACCTAAGTTAGATAAATCTTGATGTCATCCCGAGGCATGGGATTGAACTTAGATAAGATACACTTGTTTACCACCCCTCATTAGTGTTTATCCCCCACTTGTAGATGCTAGTGCTAAGCATAAAACTTGATCCACTTTAGATAGGATTACTTGGTGAAAATGATTATGAAAACCTTAGAATGATGAGTCATTCTACTGAAATGTTTTGACATGTGTTCTTGAACACCAGATGATTTTTGATGATGAAAATGTTGAGGCATGAGCCTTAGCCCTTTTTAAAACTGATGGTTGGCTGGATGCGATACCATTCCAATTTTACCATACAACCACAATACCCGAAATTTGGGTAGGGCTTGACTGGAAATTTATATACCTTAGTATGGGTTCCCTTGCGGCAAAGGTTTGAGCCGAGGCTACCTTGTGAAGATTGTCCACCTTTGCAATTCCCAAGATGACAGTTGGTCATGGTTGGGAGGCCAAACTCATAGAAGAGGTGCCTATACTAGGGCGTGTAATTAAAAGGTTAGGATTTATTATCCGCATACTGAGTATGGTAAATTCAGGATTTGTTCCTGACAGATGTATCGAATATTGTGGTGAAAGTGTACCACCTCTACAGAGTGTCAAACTATTCGAATAGCCGCGTCCACGGTTATGGACAGTCTGAGTGGCCATACTATTCCGTTGTCAGATGTTTCCAAAATGACTTGTGAAATGATTCATGATTTTGACTTGACCACAACAGGGTTGTGATATGAAATTCAAGTTCCCACTTAGGTCTTCTAAAACTTTCAACTAGCTTCCTTTGCTTCTGAACTCAGTAGAGATAAATATGGCTTTTTACAAAACAACCTAGAGCCTAGTACTTCCTACCCAAAACCACTTCACTTGTTAGTATAAGTTTGCGAGTACTTAAAGAGTACTCATGGCTTTGTCCCTGGCTATTCCCGTGTCCAGACTATGAAGAGGACTATCAGGAGGATGGACAGCAGGAAGGTTACGACAACTAGGATCATCTCCCATCGTCAGCATTGCCTGTGACCATGAAGATGGAGGTTCGCCTACGCTATCGTTATTATTACGTTATTCCGCTGCTTGAATTGTATTAAGACTGGATCATGAGATCCTTATTTGTTGTAAGACCTTATGTATGGTTTGTAATGGATGATGTACTATGATATCCAAGATGTTTGTCTCGCAAAAATGGTAATCCTGGGATTGCGATGTATGGCTAACAGGCATCTGGGATTAAATCCGGGTGTTGACATGGCTTTTCGGCAAGAAAGAGTTGTGCTCCCGCTACATCGCTTGAGTGAGGAGGCGTAGGTTGCTTGGTGCCTCGGACGTGTGCGCGAGCACGGATGCACCGGTGATTTGCGGCGCTAGGACTTCCTCTCGATCTTGAGATCATCAAGAGTTCGTCTACATCAACCACGAGTTCAACCTCGTTAAGCTTTGTCGGTCTTCAAGAGTATGTTCTCTACAGATGTATATTCGCCCGTTGCTTGTATCTAGTAGATAGATCTTGGTACATAGTTGTTCCCATCGTAGGAAAATTTTGTTTTATATGCTACGAACCCTACAGTTTGTTATCAAACTAAGGTGTGGTTAACAACGGGATAGTAATATGAAGATATATTGTACGATAATTATATAAACATGTTTAACCCAAAGGAACTAAAGTTCTCACCAAAGGAAAAAAAATTATACAATGCCATCTCATGTGAGAATGAGTGATGCGTAGAGATGCAAAGACATGCAAATACAAACGAACCTGAAAGTGTCAGATCCCGAGATTATGTTAACCACTAGCAATCACGTATATACAACACCAGAAAGCCATAGGTGTTCAATACGCAAAGTTTTCAAACTAGATTATTGACTCTAGTGCAAGTGGGAGACTAAAGGGAATATGCCCGAGAGGCAATAATAAAGTGGTTATTATCTTATTCCTTGTTTATGATAAATGTTTATTTTGCATTCTATAACTGTATTAATACGGAAATGTTAATACATGTGTATTTAATAAACAAATAGAAAGTTCCTAGTTATGCCTCTCTTATAAACTAGCTCATTGATTAACAAGATGATCAAAGGTTTCCTGATCATGGACATTGGATGTTGTTAATAACAAGGTCACAACATTGTTGGAATGATGTGATGAATATTCATCCGAAGTATAGAATTATGATCAAAGTCATTGTGTTTATATTGCTATAACATCAGACGAAGTAGTCCTAATCCTTAGACTATGAGATCATGTCAATCACTAACATGGGATATCTAAACAACATGACCCTAATAATTAATTATCGGGACCCCGGTTCCGCTTAATATTGTCTAGTCGCATCGCACCTTTGACATGTCATGCATCATACATGCATCATGCCGATCTTCTGCCGTAGTATTAAATAGTGCATCCAGCGTTTCTTCTAGTGCTTTGCTTCTTCACGGATTTGGCCGATAAGTTGATGCAAGGGTCGATCCGATCTTCGGATTAACCTTCGGTGGTGTTTTCCCAGGCGAGCATTCTCCCTCTTTCTACCTATTTTGCATTTATAGTCTTTACTTCCTCATATTGATCTATTGCTATCTATTTTGTGATGCTATAGATTCTGTACCCCTTTGTATTTCCCTGCAACCCCTATATTGCCATGGACACCTCCTATTACCTGTTGTTTAGTAGATAGTCGGCCTTGCGAGTCGTAGTTGTTTGCGCAGGTGTTTCTTTGTGCCATCGATGTTCCACAGTTGTTGGAGAAATGCCTCATGCTTAATGTTTGGAGATGATCATGGCTTTAATTACCACTTAATATTAAAATGCTAGGAATAGTTATAACTAATGCAGAGGCACCGGTGGGCAATAGATGTCATTTGGTTTTTAATCGCTCACTAGTGTCCCCTAGGACCCCAAGTACTTCATACTTGTTCCTTGACTATCGCACTATCCGCATGTGGGACCATGAATCCCCTTAGCCAGAGCTTGAGTCATAACTTATTTCTTGGGGCCAGAAACTAGTTTGGGGCTTTAGTACTATCTTGTACTAATGCCATGCTACTACTTTATTTACTACTGTTGCTCATGGAGAGCGTTTACTACTGTACTATTTAGGAATTGTGATACGTTGATGCGGTATCGACAAGCCTATTCACACTTTTGGGTTCCCAATCATTTATAGCCGTCGAGACAAACCTCTGGGTCCATCTCGGAGCCGGCCAACTTCGTCGCGGGTAGCTTAGTGGGGTAGCCCCTGAAATATTTTATAAATCTTGTGATTGCTTTGTCGTGATGCCTCATTGGGTTTCCATTTGGTTTTTCCGAGGTTGATCATACGTGTGTTGCTATTTGTGCCCCCTGCAGGGTAAATCTTTCTAAAAGCCATGTACGCGGTTAGCAGTTCTCAACAATGCCTTATGCTATATGTATCTGACTAGTAAGTATTGCAGCTACAATAGAATGGTTACTAAAACTTCCCACTGCTTATGATATCAAGATAACTCATGCTATCTATATTTGACTAGTAATTGCTGCAACTTTAATGGAATAATAAAATTGCCAACTATGTGAGTTTCCTCGATATGACTTCCTCGTTTGGTCTCGAGGGGGAATACCAGGATGGGTATGCTTTGTGATAGTATCATGTTTTATCCGAATAGGTCTCTCTTATCCCTCTCTAATAGCCACCAAATATATCGAGTATCTATAGTTTGTTAGCGCTTGCTTCGCTGCCGCATCATTCCACCATACCTATGTAGATGAGGACCACCGAATTCTAAGTCTCGTCGTGTACTGGCCTCAGTACTGACTGCTCTCTTTTTCCTTTGCCCTTTGTCGGCACCACTTTTGTTGAAGCGAGTTTGAGATCGACGTCGTTAGCAGGGGTACCCTTCCGGCTTGGCATAGGTAGGGTTATGGATGCTATTGGTTACTATTCAGGGCTCTTAGCCCCATTTGCATATTATCCGTACTCGATGTTGTGTTGTTTCAAGATGATTTGGATCTTTGTATTGTATATCTGTATTCTTGACTCATGGAGTCGTTGTTGTATATATCTATTTCTATGGGTTCCATCATGGACTATTGTGTAATGATATTACTTCGTTTTCCACCGCACGAAAGTTCCTGGTGGGCACCTTTGAATCGTTTCTATGCAGGTTTGGCGCAAATCGCTAAAACTTGCATACGGCCAATCCGAGGATGATACACTATTCCTCTTCCTCAACGCCCCTTCCTCTCTGCTTTGATAGCAGGAAGGAGCAGGTGGGTGTTTCCCCCCATCAGTCGCGTCACCACCCACCACCGCTCCTATAACACCCCGTCCACTAGGCCCATGGGTGTCACTCCTGGCATCTTAATAGGATATCCAGACCGGCCCCACAAACCAACACTAGTCTTTTCTGCGCACTTTGTCCTCACTCAAGCGCACCCGATACCCACTTCCCGGTCAGTCACCCATCCTAGAATTGCTCTAGGCCAAGCACGCTTAACATTAGAGTTCTTTTCGAATGAGCTTCTGGAAAAGAAGTTGCAACTTGTTAGTATGAGTATCCTATCAATACTATTAAGCCATGTGCTAGATCGCACAGCTCCCTCCTCCTTTATCCCCAAGCTGAGGAGCCCCAGAACCCTAGCCTCTTTCCCCCTCCTATAGCGCCATCGTTTTCCTTCTTCCCATCCTTTCTTCATGTCCGAGCGTATCAGTGAGGGAGAGATCCTTCACTTCGCTGCCAAAGGGACACACCATTGTATTCATCTGCGTCGAGCCAAAGGGCCACACCATTGTCTTCATCTGCGTCGAGCCGCCTCACCAGGAAGGAACAGAGTAGCAAGGCACTACCTCCCTTCATTGTCCCGATTGAGCCCGAGGAGAGCCACATCGTCTGTCGTCATCCCGTGCATCGTCGGCTCTATTTATGATGGGAATCGAACGAGGTGAGGCCCAATTCCCCGTCCCTGCTCTCCCCTTGTCTTGCCGTTGCCGGTAGCTCGTCGTTGATGTCGGTATTCCGAATTCCACTGTGCGTATGTTGTTAGTCCGGAGCAGCAACTTGCTTAGATCTCATGTTCCCGTTAAGTTTCTGAACTTCCCCGTCGTTCTCTGGCGCCTCTCTTTATAGGTATCTCTTCCCTCATGTCCCAGCAACAATGTAACATCCCAAAAATACTAAACTTGGATCATCAAACTCTAATCATCAAAATTAGGGTTAACAAAAACTTTTCTAAATAAAAATATGAAAGCATGCATGTGTGTATGCATCCCATTTTTGAATTCTTTTGAATTGCCTTGTTTATGTGTTTCTTTGCTTGCAAAAGGATTCTTAGGTGAAATAACATCATCTAAACAATTCCCAAACTTTTCCCAAAGACAAATAAATCAAAATAAGCCAAATTGAGTGAATGGTCATTTTGACCAATTTAACTCCCATGCCTACTTTGGCTGTCCCAAACTTTCAGAACTTAACAGAAACTTATTTGGATCTTTACACCCCTTGATAGTACTCTTAACAAAGTATCCAGGCCCACCTTGTGATCATCCAGAAACTTTCAAATGCATAGTTTAAATGATAATTCAAAATTGAATCTTTATCATATGGGAAGATCCCACTTTTTCAAAAACCACTCAAACAAGCTCAACTTTCAAAACCCAAGCATCTGCAGACTCACCAGCACCAACCTAGCACACCCACCAAAAATCTTTTCAAAATTCCAAACTTGAATTCTTGCGGCCATTTCATCAAACACCTTGCTGATTCAAATCAAATAAAATCTAAACACTATTGTGAGCAATGATTTGAGCCTAACTTGTTCCCTATCTAGCTCACAGCAACCTCAGTAGATCATCTAGCAAACTAAACCAAGCACTAGCCCCACTATAAGCTTGACAATGCCATCAATGGTGAATAGCCGAAGCTCACCATGTCACCCCAGTGTGGACAGCAAGCTAGGAAAAGAAACTAGCCTAGCCAATATGTCTGGGAGCAAGCCAACACCCCACCGCCACTCCCTGTCCAGCGCTCGAGCGTTGCCAACCCCTGGACCACACGCACAGACCGTGCCCAGCTCGCTAGCAACCATGCCGAGCATGCGCCAGAGCGCCGCCCTCGACACACGCACACAGACCGCGCGCCGCCCTTGCTGCGTGCATACACGATCACCACCGACCCAGGAGACCGCCAGACATCCCCGTTCGCCGCCCCATGCCTCACAGCCACCGCTCGCCGTCGAAGACGCTGCCTCGGCCGCGCAGAGCATCGCGTGTTCCAAACCGTTTTCCACCGCCCCTACATGCGCATTAAAGCCGTAGAGCATCGCCAGGAGACCACCAAGCGATCGCCACCGCCAGCCATGCCTCTAGCAGCCCATAGCCATGTCACCACCATCGCCTACCCATCCCGTTCGGTCTCGTCGTCGCGACTATAAAAAGAGGCCACCCCCAGCCGAATTGAGCAAACCATCTCACTCCCCTCTCCTCACTGATCGTTCCACCCTGTTCTCGAAGCAAGGCGAGCAGCGCTTCACCGGAATTTCGCTGGAGCCCGCCGCCTCTGGAGAAGAAAGGAGCCAGCGATTTGAGCCGCCCAAGAGAAGCTATCGGTACCAGGAGGTTCGCCGTCGTCGACTTCGTCATTCGCCCGCCACGCCGACCCTCGCCTGAGCCCCGGTGAGCCCCCGACGACACCCACCTACCGCGTTAGGGTTCAGTCTCACCGGCGTTGCCCGACGTGGACGACGACCCTCAGTCGTTGGATTAGAACAAGATCAAACGCACCACATTGCCCTGTACCGCTTCGCACCCCCCTGTGTCACTGACGCGTGGGGACAGCAACTTAACCAGCCCGCGTAAGCGCTATGCTTAGTAGGCCGGCCCAGTATCGTTTCCCGCGCAGCCCAGTCGTTTGAATTTAACATTTTCCATTTTATTTCAAACACAGTTCTATACCTAGTTTCAAAAATCAACCCAGATCGATTCAGTGAACCAAATTGAATGAAACCAATTTTGTTAGAAAGCTCTGGAAGTGCTGAATCCAAGCCCATTGGATTTAAATCATTTGGATCTGTAGATCACCCTTGGTAAAACTAACAAGGAAGAACCTTTTCTGCATTCAAACATTTTTCAAATTTAAACCATAATAGCTTTTGAGTTGATTCCAACTCTCAAAAATCACATTCAACCATACCTTTCAGAATATATAAAAATATATAGGTTTACTTACAACAATAATGTTCAAGTAATAAAAGAATGCCACATAAGCATTTCTAGTCACTTTATTTAATTAAAAATAAAAGGTTAAACCTTATTAAATTGTGACACCACTTTAAATCACATTCCCATGGACTAAAATATGTGGTGATGACATGTGTCAACATGATCCCATGTTTGGTTTGGAGAATATTAAATCTTAAGTAGTTTTTCAATGAGTAGAAATTACTTTTCTAAAAATAGAAGGAATTAAACCAAGCTTAAATCTTGTAATGTTAGTGATGATGCTAGATCATCTATAGGACCCTTTTGTGTGATGATTGCAAATAGTTAAGTATTGTTTGGTGATTGTGTACATCGTATTTATTCATAGACGCTAGTACCGACCAAGGATACGAGGAGGAAGGAGGATACTACGAAGAAGAAGCCGAGGAGAACTTCAACCACTGCTCTGCACAAGGCAAGCTTATACTGATACTGATGCAAGCTAACACTTGCAAGATACTATACTTATGCAAGCCTTACTAGTCAATTTGACCAATGCAAGCCAATACTTGCTCGTCACCATGCCAACTATATGCCTTAAGCATAGAGAATCCTACCCAATTGATAAACTAATCCTAGTTTTTACTTACAAGCTTTATACTTTATTTCTTTATCAAAGCTATTACTTAGAGTTTACTTAAGTGAATTGTAGATACTAGAAGGATATTTGAAGGTTGCATAAAGATCATAAAATTTGGCCTAAGCTAGATAATCTTTATGTCATCCTAAGGCATGAGATTGAACTTAGTTGAAACTCCACTAGTTTACCAACCCTCATTAGCACTCACTCCCACTTGTAGATGCTAGTGCTAAGCATACAACTTGATCAAATTTAGATAGAAATACTTGGTGGAAAAATGGTTATGAAAAACCATGGAATGATGGATCATTCTATTGAAATGTTTTGGACATGTGTTTCCGAACACCAGATGATTTATGGTGATGAAAATGTTGAGGCATGAGCCTTAGCCCTGTATAAAACTGATGGTTGTCTGGATGCGATACCATTCCAATTTTACCGTACAACCACAATACTCGAGAATTGGGTAGGGCTTGACTGGAAACTTATATACCTTAGTATTAGTTCCCTCACGGCCAAGGTCTGAGCTGAGGCTACCTTGTGAAGATTGTCCACCTGTGCAGTACCCAGGATGACAGTTGGTCATGGTTGGGAGGCCAAACTCACAGGAGAGGTGCTTATACTAGGGCGTGTAATTGAAAGGTTAGGATTGATTATCCGCATACTGAGTATGGTGAATTCAAGATTTGTTCCTAACGGATGTATCGAATGTTGTGGTGAAAGTGTACAATCTCTGCAGAGTGTCAAACTATTCGAATAGCCGCGTCCGCGGTTATGGACAGTTGGAGTGGCCATACTGTTTTCCCATCAGATGTTTTCAAAATGACTTGTGAAATGAATTGAGACTTTGACTTGACCACAACAGAGTTGTGGCATGAGATACAAGTTCCCACTTAGGTGTTATAAAATTTCATTGAGCCTTCTCTTGCTTCTGAACTTAGTAGAGGTAAATCTGGCTTTTTGCAAAACAACCCTAGAGCCTAGTGCCCTATTACAAAAACCCCCTTCACTTGTTAGTATTAGTTTGCGAGTACTTAAAGAGTACTCATGGCTTTGTCCCTGGCTATTCCCATGGCCAGACTATGAAGAGGAGTACCTGGAAGATGGACCCCTGGAAGGTTACGACAACTAGGATCATCTCCCATTGTCAGCATTGCCTGTGACCCCGAAGATGGAGCTTCGCCTACGCTACCGTTATTATTACGTATTCCGCTGCTTGAGTTGTATTAAGAACTGGATCATGAGATCCTTATTTGTGTAAGACCTTATGTATGGTTTGTAATGGATGATGTACTGTGGTAATCCTGAGATTGTGATGTATGGCATAACAGGCCTCTGGGATTAAAAATCCGGGTGTTGACAAGTTGGTATCAGAGCCATCCTGACCATAGGAGACCCTAGTTAGACTGGATGTTTGAATCAAAAACTTAGTTTCAAAACCAAAAGAAGCAAATATTTACAAAAAAACTTATTCCCATTCTTATCACTTACTTCTTTCATGACAATTCATGTTCCTCAAAAACTCTTGCAAAATACATAAAAATTTGACACACCTGAGCACTCTACTAACTTACTCATCTTATATTCTTTTAGATGGACGTGAAGTACAGCAAGTTTTACCAGTTGGGAAATGGAGGAGACCTTATCATTTAGAGGGATTTGGACCAGCTTTCGGAACTTCTGGAGGGTCCTCACCCCGAGTTCTTCGGAGCTCATCTCAATGATCAAGGAGGAGAAGATCTACAGTGGCTAATTGTTGAAAGTCTCTAAGGAAAGATTGAACCTCCCACTGCCGAGGGGATTCAGTTCACCTTAAGAGAGAACAACTGGCTCAATGGACTTGCTAGGGCCATGCAGGAAGCTCTTGCCCGTCTGTGTGGGCAGAGTATCAATCAGATCAAGGGCACCCGCTTTGAGTTTTTCCCAAGGCGTGATGCTAATGGACAGCCACTGGAAGCCGCTTACCACCACGAACTGAAGACTCAATTGGAACACCTCAGCTTCATGATGTACGATCGTCAGCAGGAGTTGGATAACTGCCGTGACTACTCCAACCATAAGTCCGCAATCATCAAGACGAAGGATCAGACCATCGCCATGCTAGCAAAAGATCGCAAGTCTCGTTGCCGTCATCTCGAAAAGAAGGAACGCATCATTGCCCGTCTTCGCCACTGTATCTCGTCTTTGGAGGATACCATCCACGAGAGAGACATGCAGTTGGAGGAAAGGGAGAATGCCAGAGATGATCTTCGTGGAGACCCCTACTCCTATCTCAGCGATGATGATGATTTTCTGGAGGATTAAGCTACGGATTTCTTTGCCGATGAGGATGATTACGCCTTCATTGATGACGACGAGGATGATGAGGATGACCACTACACCGACTCCGAGGAGTAGTAGCACTTGAGCACTAGCGTAGTGAGTAGTATTCGGTCCCATTGTATCGTAGTTTCCAGAATGGTTCTTAAAACCATCTGTTTACCTTGTTGTGGTGTGTGTTGTACCGTGTGCTATGATTGAATGAAAATCAAGTTCCTAGAAAAATCTGAGTCAAACTTTAAATTTTTTTCAAAGTCCCAGAACCTTAGAAATTTCCCTCTTTTCTCATGATCTATCTCAATCTTCACATGCCACGTGGAGCAAGTGGTTCATCCCCGGACCCGATGTTGCAGATCCTGCAAATGTTGGTTTCAGACCGCGAAGCTATAACATCCCAAAAATATTAAACTAGAATCATCAAACTCTAATCATCAAATTTAGGGTTAACAAAAACATTTCTAAATAAAAATAAGAAAGCATGCATGTGTGTATGCATCCCATTTTAAATTCTTTTCAATTGCCTTGTTTATGTGTTTCTTTGCTTGCAAAAGGATTCTTAGGTGAAATAAACATCATCTAAACAATTCCCAAACTTTTCCCAAAGACAAATAAATCAAAATAAGCCAAATTGAGTGAATGTTCATTTTGACCAATTTAACTCCCATGCCTACTTTGGCTGTCTCAAACTTTCAGAACTGAACAAAAACTTGTTTGGATCTTTACACCCCTTGATAGTACTCATAACAAAGTATTAAGGCCCACTTTGTGATCATCCAGAAACTTTCAAATGCATAGTTTAATTGAAAATTCAAAATTGAATCTTTATCATATGGGAAGATCCCACTTTTTCAAAAACCACTCAAACAAGCTCAACTTTCAAAACCCAAGCATCTGCAGACTCACCAGCACCAATCTAGCACACCCACCAAAATTCTTTTCAAAATTCAAAACTTGAATTCATGCGGCCATTTCATCAAACACCTTGCAGATTCAAATCTAACAAAATCAAAACACTATAGTGTGTAGTGTTTTGAGCCTAACTGGTTCCCTCTCTAGCTCACAATAGCCTCAGTAGATCATCTAACGAACTTAACTAATCACTAGCACCACTGTGAGCTCGCCAATGCCATCAATGGTGAACAACCGAAGCACACCATGCCACCCCAGTGTAGACAGCAAGCTAGGAAAGAAACTAGCCGTGCCAACCTTGTCTAGGAGATCACCCATGCCTCACCGCCCCCTCTCGACCAGCCCTGCCTCGAAGACATCGACTAGAGCACCCAGGAATGCCGCGCCCGTGCTCTGTCAACCACGCCGAGCGTGCGCCAGAGCGCCACCCTCGACACACGCCCATAGACCGCGCGCCGCCCTCGCCGCATGCATACTCGATCGCCACCGACCCAGGAGACCGCCAGACATCCCCATTCGCAGCCCCATGCCTCATAGCCACCGCTCGCCGTCGAAGACGCCGCCTCTGTCACGCAGAGCGTCGCGTGTTCCAGACCGTTTGCCACCGCTCCTACATGTGCATTAAAGCCATAGAGCATTGCCAGGAGACCGCCAAGCGATCGCCACCGCCGGCCATGCCTCTAGCAGCCCGTAGCCATGTCGCCACCGCCGCCTGCCCATCCCGTTCGGTCTCGTCGTTGTGACTATAAATAGAGGCCACCCCCAGCCGAATTGAGCACATCATCTCACTCCCCTCTCCTCACTGATCGTTCCACCCTGTTTCCGGAGCAAGGCGAGCTGCACTTCGCCGGAATTTCACCAGAGCCCGCCGCCTCTGGAGAAGAAAGGGAGCCAGCGATTGGAGCCGCCCCAGGAGAAGCTGCCGGTACCAGGAGGTTCGCCGTCATCAACTTCGTCGTTCGCCCGCCTCGCCGACTCTCGCCTGAGCCCTAGTGAGCCCCCGACGACCCCCACCTGCCGCGTTAGGTTTCTGTCTCGCCGGCGTTGCCCAACGTCGACGATGACCCTCAGCCGTTGGATTAGAACTTGATCGAACACACCACATCGCCCCATACCGCTTCGCACCCCCTCGTCTCACTGACGCATGGGGACAGCAACTCAACCAGCCCGCGTAAGCACTGTGCTTAGCAGGCCGGCCCACTATCGTTTCCCGCGCAGCCCAGTCATTTGAATTTAACCTTTTCCATTTTATTTCAAACACACTTCTACACCTAGATTCAAAAATCAACCCAGATCGATTCAGTGAACCAAATTGAATGAAACCAATTTTGTTAGAAAGGTCTGGAAATGCTGAATCCAAGCCTATTGGATTCAAGTCATTTGGATTTGTAGATCACCCTTGGTAAAAATAACAAGGCAGAACCTTTTCTGCATTCAAACATTTTTCAAATTTAAACAATAATAGCTTTGAGTTGATTCCAACTCTCAAAAATCAAAATTGATCATACCTTTCAGAATATATAAAAATATATTGGTTTACTTACAGAAATAATGTTCAAGTAATAAAAGGATGCCACATAGGCATTTCTAGTCACTTTATTTAATTAAAATAAAAGGGTAAAACCTTATTAAATTATGACACCACTTTAAATCATATTCCCATGGACTAAAATATGTGGTGATGACATCTGCCAACATGATCCCATGTTTGGTTTAGAGAATATTAAATCTTAAGTAGTTTTTCAATGAGTAGAAATTACTTTTCTAAAAATAAAAGGAATTAAACTAAGCTTTAATCTTGTAATGTTAGTGATGATGCTAGATCATCTATAGGACCCTTTTGTGTGATGATTGAAAGTAGTTAAGAATTGTTTGGTGATTGTGTACCTCGTATTTATTTATAGACGCTAGTACCAACCAAGGATATGAGGAAGAAGGAGGATACTACGAAGAAGAAGCCAAGGAGAACTTCAACCACTGCTCTGCACAAGGCAAGCCTTACTAATCAAGTTGACCTATGCAAGCCAATACTTGCTTGTCACCATGCCAACTATGTGCCTTAGGCATAGATGATCCTACCCACTTGATAAACCAATCCTAGTATTTACTTACAAGCTTTGTACTTTATTTCTTTATCAAAGCTATTACTTAGAGTTTACTTAAGAGAATTGTAGATACCAGAAAGATATTTGAAGGTTGCATAAAGAGCATAAAATTTGGCCTAAGCTAGATAATCTTGATATCATCCCCAGGCATAAGATTGAAATTAGTTGAAACTCTACTAGTTTACCACCCCTCATTAGTACTTACCCCCACTTGTAGATGCCAGTGCTAAGCATAAAACTTGATCAACTTTAGATGGGAATACTTGGTGGAAAAATGGTTATGAAAACCTTGGAATGATGGATCATTCTATTGAAATGTTTTGGACATGTGTTTTCGAACACCAGATGATTTTGGTGATGAAAATGTTAAGCCATGAGCCTTAGCCCTTTATAAAACTGATGGTTGTGTGGATGCGATACCATTCCATTTTTATCGTACAACCACAATACACGAAGATTGGGTAGGGCTTGACTGGAAACTTATATACCCTAGTATTAGTTCCCTCACGGCCAAGGTCTGAGCTGAGGCTACCTTGTGAAGATTGTCCACCTGTGCAGTACCCAGGATGACAGTTGGTCATGGTTGGGAGGCCAAACTCACAGGAGAGGTGCTTATACTAGGGCGTGTAATTGAAAGGTTAGGATTGATTATCCGCATACTGAGTATGGTGAATTCAAGATTTGTTCCTGACGGATGTATCGAATGTTGTGGTGAAAGTGTACAATCTCTGCAGAGTGTCAAACTATTCGAATAGCCGCGTCCGCGGTTATGGACAGTTGGAGTGGCCATACTGTTTTCCCATCAGATGTTTTCAAAATGAATTGTGAAATGAATTGAGACTTTGACTTGACCACAACAGAGTTGTGGCATGAGATACAAGTTCCCACTTAGGTGTTATAACATTATGACTAGCTTCTCTTGCTTCTGAACTTAGTAGAGATAAATCTAGCTTCTTGCAAAATAACCCTAGAGCTTAGTGTCCTATTACAAAAAAAACCTTCACTTGTTAGTATTAGTTTGCGAGTACTTAAAGAGTACTCATGGCTTTGTCCCTGGCTATTCCCGTGGCCAGACTATGAAGAAGATTACCTGAAGGATGGACCCCAGGAAGGTTACGACAACTAGGATCATCTCCCATCGTCAGCATTGCCTGTGACCCCGAAGATGGAGCTTCGCATACGCTACCGTAATTATTACATATTCCGCTGCTTGTGTTGTATTAAGAACTAGATCATGAGATCCTTATTTGTGTAAAACCTTATGTATGGTTTGTAATGGATGATGTACTGGGTATCCAATTCTGTTATATCTCGCAAAAATGGTATTCCTGGGATTGCGATGTATGGCATAACAGGCATCTGGGATTAAAAATCCGGGTGTTGACAAGTTGGTATCAGAGCCATCCTGACCATAGGAGACCCTAGTTAGACTGAACGTTTGAATCAAAAACTTGGTTTCAAAACCAAAGGAAACAAATATTTACAAAAACTTATTCTCATTCTTACCTCTTGGACTCTTTCATAAAAATTCACGCTAGCAAATATTTACAAAAACTTATTCTCATTCTTACCTCTTGGACTCTTCCATAAAAATTCACGCTACTCCAAAATTATTTCAAAGCTTACATCAAATTTTGCACCCTAGATCACTTTTTGTAAAACTCACAACTACGCTAGTGCCCAAACGTAGTGAGTAGTATTCGGTCCCACTGTATCGTAGTTTCGAGAATGGTTCTTAAAACCATCAGTTTTTCTTTGTTGTGGTGTGTGTTGTATCGTGTGCTATGAATGAATGAATGAAAAGCAAGTTACTAGAAAATCTGAGTCAAACCTTAAAATCTTTACAAAGCCCCAAAACCTTAGAAATTTCCCTCTTTTCTCATGATCTATCTCAATCTTCAGATGCCACGCGGGGGAAGTGGTTCATCCCCGGACCCGATGTTGCAGATCCTGCAAATGTTGACTTCTGATCGTGAAGCTGAAAGAGCCGAACGTCAAGCCAACCTAGCCACCCTGCAACAGATAGCTCAGCTTGCCCACAACAATCAAGGCCACGGAAATCAGGACAACCATGCATCTAAGCTCAAGAATTTCCAGAATACCAACCCACCTGTTTTCACTAAGTCAGAGGAACCCCTCGATGCAGACGATTGGCTGCAGACCATGGAAAATAACCTAGAAGTCGCCGGAGTGGAAGCCAACGAGAAAGTCCTGTTCGCCACCCACTACCTAGCCGGAGATGTGTAAAGCGTCCCAACCTTTAATAAGGTAGAGATCCCTGTGTTTACAATGCTAGTCCCTGGATCAATAGCTAGCATCCACAGTTAAGATGTAATATCAAGAAACAAAGGTCATAATACAACTTTATAACCGGGAATAAAATAATTCATTACATCTTACATAGCTCATTTGGCTATCACATTACAATGCAGCAGAATATCTATAAGCATGGGGTCCTTCATCTTCAAAGTGCCACATGCAGTCATGTTGGTTGTAGACTTGTAATCCTAATTCAACACACTTCACTAACATCAAACAAACCTGCAACATAATAAGTTGCAGCCACAAGGGTCAATACATTTGAATTGTATTGGCAAGTGATACTATGGTAGTATAGTGGAGTCTATCATCTATATGCATTTGGCTAAGTGGATCTTAGGCTTGCTTTGCTCAAAATAGATTTTCCTTATCATTTGAAAACACTAAGTTTTTGTTTGACAAAAATCTTTCCCAAGGAATCCCCCAATAGAAATTGGTTCTCCTTTCAACCCTTGTTCAACCACAAGTTTTTAACTTATAAATTGGGATGATGAGATTCTTGATAGCTTCCATGTCTTGATGCTCAAATTGTCCTTTGCCAGGGACATGGCTAAGTACTTAGATTTTTACACTCTGCAGAGGTGGTGCACTTTCCCCACAAGACTTGGTTTCACCAAGACAAGATCTTTCAGAAGCCTTCCCTTAGACCAGAATGGACGCGTTCCAACCTATCATCCCCTACCACCAACTTTCCGTTTGGCTAAGTTATTGCAAACTATATGATCCAGGCAGAGCCCATAATGCCAAGTGGCTGCACTTGAAGCTTCTCAACATTTGACATCTCAAATCTCTTTGTTCCTTGGTGGCCATCCACAAGTGAGATACCCAAGGTAAACCATATAAATGGGCCTTGTGAACCACTCAACACAAACCATTCCTTCCATTCCACCCAGGTGTTTCATTCTCTTAGTTGTTTTATTAACAAAACACAAGTCCTTGACTTGGAAATTTTCCATCGTATGAATATATATTCCACCCTTGTTTTCTATTAGCTAAGCTAAGCATCATAGTAGTAGGAATCTTAACTTAGGAAATTCTACTAAGGTTTCATCTACTAGGATTTCCCATGGCAAAATTCCATGCAAGTCCTACTTAGAAATATCACAAATGCATAGTGAAAATAATGGGACAAAGTATGAAGTATCACTTGCCTTTTTGGTAGAGAGTATAAGTTCACTCCTTGATCTTTGCAATGTTCACTCACTTCAAATCACTACAATTCAATCCAGCAAACAATAATTCAATCTACCATTCAAGCAATTCATCACATAAAATTATAGAAACAAAACAATGCATGCAAACAAGCAATAGATTGTTTTAGTTGTAAAAGTGGTTTCTAATGGTTCATAAACATTTGAAAACACCTAATGGTCATTTTATAAAGTGGCAAAATCATTTGCAAAAGGTTTCACTTCATTAACCATTTTTAAACTAAGACATTATTTTATGTGGTGAAGAAATGCTTTTAATAAGGCAACATTCTATAGGTTTCACAAAATATGTTTTCAAACCACAAAACCTTGTTTTTAGGGTTAGAGAGTTTATTTCCAAAACATTTCTCAAAGATTTTCTACCAAAAGCATTTTTAATAAATAACCATTACTTTTGTTTGACTAGAAATGGTTTAAATCCAAAGTTTATTCTTTTGTTTCACCAAATACATTTTTGAACCACAATTTATTCCTAAGGTCAGTAGGTTCAAAACAAACCATTTTCCAAAGGTTTCATCTCAAAATTCATTTTAGAACATATTTTATATTCTAAATATGCATACACAAGTTTCTTCAAAAACAATCAATTTAACAGAAGCTTTTTACTAATCAAAGTGCATGGTTGGCTAGGGCTTGTCTTTCTGAATCCATTGATATAAAATTTGCAAAATTTGGACATGTGGTTTAAAAGTTATGGATTTTTCAAAATTGAACATCTAATAAAAAGTTTCTGGTTTTTAAAACAGACAGAGGCCACGTGTCGTGATTTTATTCTTCTGTACCGCTTCGGTTGGATCGTGCGATGGCAGCCGTTGGATTTAAGTTACATCGCACGGCACATGGGTGCTACTTACCCCTTCGATTAGTTTCTATCCTAGCCGCTGGATCTTAATCGCGCGGCGCACAACACGCTTTCCAGAGACGGGCGGCGCTGGCGGCGGCAGGTGGCGGCGGCGGGTCTGGTGGCGATGGTTCGGCGAGTCTAGGAAGCGAGGGAGTGAAGGGAAGTGCTCAATGAGTTCGCCGG
This sequence comes from Avena sativa, assembly GCA_916181665.1. Lineage (NCBI taxonomy): Eukaryota > Viridiplantae > Streptophyta > Magnoliopsida > Poales > Poaceae > Avena > Avena sativa. Next base: position 309,212,392 of record OV702295.1, on the reverse strand, counting down.
GACGTGCTGGAGCTCAACGTGCTCGTGGTTGGAGAAGGGGCGCACAGAGGTGATGGCGATTCCTCGTCGGAGTTGTCGTCTGCGTCTGGCACTTGATGTCGATGTTGAGGGCGACGCTACGGGACACGAGGGAGAAAACGAAAGACACAGTTAGATGCGCAAGGACGTGGCGATGATGCGTGCGTGAAGGAGAAAGAGAGGGGCGGTCTGGTTCTTACCCGAGGCTTCGCCGAAGAGGAAACAGACGGCGGCGGTGATGGTCTTGGTCATTGCCGAGGTTCTGGGGCGCGCGGGGGAGAGCTGGTGCTACGAGGAGATGTGCCTGGAGGTGGGGAGCATGTCTGTGTGCTCGAGGAGGCGAGGGGCAGCGAGGGGCTACCGGAATCGCTGCCGGAGAGCGTCGGAACAGAGGGCAGTGTAGGGGGAAATTGGGAAGCCTGGGGGCGCACTAGGGTGAGGCGACGGAGGGGAAAGAGAGAGGGAAGGCAGGCGCTTTAGATAGCATGGTCGCGGGGGCATTTAATGGCATGGTTACTGCGTATTAACGCGAGGAAACGGCGATAGAACGTCCAGGGAGGAAAGAGGGGGCGTGGTCACCGCGGGGAGGAAGAAGGTGAGGTGGCAGTGGGGTCCGTTGTCAGCGTAAGGGAGAGAGGGGGAGTGGGTCCGGGCGTTCAGCGACTGAATGGGTGAGTTCTGCGGTGAGAATAAAGATTCAGGGGAGGGGGGTGTGCGGTGGGTTGTTGGGTCTTAGTTGGGCCTGCTGGCTGGGCTGGGTCCTTTTACATTTTTTTGTTCTGTTTGTTTTTTTCTTTTTCTCATTTGATTTTTCTGTTTTGATTTTGAATAAACAATTCAAACACTCTTTTGAATTTAAACCTCAACCAAAATTTGTGTAGGTTTATATACTGATTAGTAATACATTCTGAAATCATTTTTAGAATAATTTATTTATTCCTTTTAAGGTCTTTTAATTATTCAAAAATAGGCTCTAGTTTTAATTAGATAAGACTTAATAATATTTTTTTAAATCTCCATTTAAATTTCTAAATCCTTCCATATCTTTTTCAGTAAGTTTTATTTGTTCAATAGGGTGTCTAATAATTCATCTTGAATTATTTGAAAAGTATTTAATATGATTCTTAAATCATTTGATTTGGGTATTTGTTTTACTTCCAATGGAATTAAATATAGTTTTGATTCCCTAAATTTTATTTGGAAGATTTATTTTATTTAAGTTAATTAAACAACTTTTATTCCACTTGGGTAAATTCCAAAATACTATTTTCTCATGAATTAAATAATTATTCTTATTAGAGATTTGTCTTTATTAAAATAGGGATAGAATGGTTAATGTCATTTTATTTTATTTTGGAAATTCTTCATCCTTTTATTTTTATTTGGATTTGGATTATATTCATTCCATTTGTTTATGGATTTGGCCAAGATTTAATTTGGTCTTTAAATATTCTTTATTTAATATTTCTTTCTTCATCTTATAAAATCCATATCTTTTTATTTATAGATCCAAACTTGGTGATTCCAATTTGTAAAATCTTATTTAATATTTGTTTATCCTTTTAAATATCTTTAGGATTATTTGCTCACTATTTGGTATGGATTTTAAATAAGGGTTTTATTAGCTTTGGGAATTCAATTTCCTTATCTTATTATATTCATAAGATTTTATCCATGGCTCCAAATTAAGTGAAACCAATTTATATGATTTTATAATATTTCTATTTGTCTTTTCCTGATCATTTGTGAATGTTTTTTGATCAATTTTTATATGGATCAAATCCATAGGCTTGGAGATAACTTGGAAATGATTTTTATTCCATTAGGGTTTAGGGTTTGGATTTATTTTCCAAGTGTTTAAATTTCCAGATACATTCATTGAGGAATGCATCTCTCTTGATTTGGATTTTGTTGGATTCAAACTTTTACCAAAGTTTGTTCAAGATGGGATTTTAAGTTTCCATTTAGAAACAAAAGTTTCTTTTCACCCTGATTTTCAACAATAATTTATTTTGTTTATTTATTTTTTTCACATTACAAGATTTGGAAAATCTTGGGATGTGACAAGATGCCAGAGCATGGTGGAACAGTGTTCGTGCAATGACCGGACGCCAGATGATGACCTGGGAGTAATTCAAGGTCAAGTTCAACAGAACCCATGTGCCACCAGGTTTAATCAAGAGGATGAGAGACGAGTTCAGAGAACTGAAGCAAGGAAGGATGACCGTAGTAGAATACCATGACAAATTTTTGTCATTAGCTAGGTATGCCCCGGATGAGATCGACACTGAAGCCAAGAAGAAAGAAAGATTCTTGAATGGTCTGCACAATGAGATGCAGACTGTGTTGGTCAATATTCCCTTTACGGATATTGAAGCCCTTGTCGACTCTACCATCCAGATGGAAGGAAAGATCAACCACGCCAATGAGAACCGCAAGCGTCGCATGATGCATTAGCCAGGAACCCATCAGACCCCAAAGTATCGCCCTAACCCATCTCCAGGATTTGCCCCGAGAACCAACAGACCCCCGATGAACAGTCCGACCTATCCCAACCATGGAAATCCTATGCCCGGAGGAAATAACAACAACCCTGGCAACTCTAGCAATTTCAACCGTGCCCCACCTAAGTTCAACAACAACAATGTTACCGCCAACCCCAACACTGCCCCGAGAACTGGAAACAATGTTGTGCTTGTAGCAGCAAAGGACAAGTCGCAGGTAACTTGTTATGACTGTGGAAATAAAGGCCACTATTCCAACGAGTGCCCCAACAAGAAGAATGCCGCAGCCCCCAATACCAATGCCCCATCTCAGCAGCAGCGTCGTGTTCAGCCAGGAAGGAGATTTGCCCCAGGGAATTCACTCAACCGCAACGGCCATCTTTTTCTCATGCATGCTGAAGAAGCCCAGGAAGCGCTAGATGTCGTGCTGGGTATGTTTTCTGTTAATTCAGTACTTGCTCGAGTGTTGTTTGATTCTGGTGCATCGCACTCATTTGTCACCGAAGAATTTGCATGCACTAGTAAAATTCAACCAACCAAACTGAAGCATGTAATGATCGTTCAAATTCCCGGATCAACCACCAAAGCTAGGCAAATTTGCAAAGCCGTCCCTATCTGAATCCATGGCATAGATTTTTATGCTAATTTGATAGTACTCGGAACTAAAGGTTTGGAAGTAGTACTAGGAATGGATTGGATGTCCAAACATAAAGGATTGATTGACTATGCCAAGAAAGCCATCACCATGACCAGTACAGCCGGAATATAAGTCGAGCATATATCTGAAACCTTACCTCGTCAATTCAAGTGAAACAAGAGTATAGCCCAGCCTACCATTGACCAAGTCCGGATAGTCTGTGAATACCCTGATGTATTTCCAGATGTTTTACCCGGTATGCCCCCAGATCGGGATATCGAGTTTATCATCGAACTAATTTCCGGAACCGGACCCATAGCCCAGAGACCATATAGTATGAACCCATCGGAACTAGCAGAACTGAAGAAGCAACTGCATTCCATGCTAGAAATTGGATTGATTCAACCAAGTGCGTCACCATGGAGATCACCTGTTTTGTTTGTGGACAAGAAGGATGGAGGTAACCGTTTGTGTACGGATTATAGGAAGTTGAATGATGTCACTATCAAGAACAAATACCCATTGCCAAGATAGAAGATTTGTTTGATCAGTTGACCGGTGCCAAAGTGTTTTCTAAGATTGATCTTAGAACTGGTTATCATCAACTCAAGATTCGTGCAGAGGATATTCCCAAGACTGCCTTTACCACCAGATATGGATTGTACGAGTATACAGTCATGTCTTTTGGATTAACCAATGCCCCCGCTTATTTCATGAATCTCATGAATAAGATTTTTATGGACTTCCTGGATAAGTTTGTCGTTGTTTTCATCGATGACATCCTGATTTATTCCAAATCGGAAGAAGAACATGAGCTACACCTAAGGACCATTCTTGGAACCCTTAGAGAGCATCAGTTGTATGCCAAGTTTAGCAAATGTGAATTCTGGTTACAGGAAGGAGGATTCCTCGGTCACATTGTATCAGCCGGAGGAATTGCCATTGACCCTGCCAAAGTGAAAGATGTAGAAGATTGGCAAACCCCAACCACTCAAACCCAACTTCGTGCATTTCTCGGATTGGCGGGATATTACTGCAAATTCGTAGAAGGATTCTCGAGTATCGCCAGACCCATGACCCAATTGCTGAAGAAGGACAAGAAGTTTGAATGGACCGACAAATGTGAAGCAAGTTTTCAAGAACTCAAGAGAAGATTGATTTCAGCGCCAATCTTGATCATGCCGGATATCACTAAGCCCTTCGATGTGTATTGTGATGCATCCAAGATCGGTCTCGGATGTGTCCTAATGCAAGAAGGCAAAGTTATATATTATCTATCTCGACAACTGAAGCAACATGAGCAAAATTACCCAACCCATGACCTAGAACTCACAGCCGTAGTTCTAGCTCTGAAGACATGGAGGCATTACCTGATGGGAACCCGTTGTGAGATTTATTCGGATCACAAGATCCTGAAATATATATTCACTCAGAAGGAGCTGAATATGAGGCAGAGAAGATGGATTGAGCTAATCAAGGATTACGACCTGGACATTCACTATCACCCTGGTAAAGCCAATGTGGTAGCAGATGCCCTTAGCCGATTGCCGTGCCGCTTGAACTCTATGATCTTAAAGGAGCAACCAAGTCTGCACAAAGAGATGGAAAATTTTCGAATGGAATTAGTGAGTGAAGGATTTTTGGCTAGCATAGAACTCCAGCCCACTTTGATCAGTCAGATCAAAGAGGCACAGAAAGGAAATGCTAGTATCGACGGAATCAAGAGTCGTATCAGTACAGGCAAAGTACCCGGATTCACCGAAGACGAAGAAGGAGTTCTGTGGTACAAAGGACGCCTTTGTGTACCAGCAGATTCTGAGTTGAAAGAAGTTATTTTGAAGGAATCTCATGATACTCTTTATTCTATCCACCCCGGAGGAACTAAGATGTATCAATATTTGAAAGAGAAATTTTGGTGGCATAAGATGAAGAGAGAAATCAGAAGCTATATCGCCAAGTGTGATATATGTCAGCGAGTCAAGGCAGGACATCAAAGACCCGCTGGATTGTTGCAACCATTGCAGATTCCGGAATGGAAATGGGATTCCGTTGGAATGGACTTTATCAACGGATTACCTACTTCTAGTAGGGGAAATGACTTTATCTGGGTCATAGTTGACCGATTGTCCAAAGTCACCCATTTCTTACCCGTCAAGACCACATATCAGAGTTCGAAGCTAGCGGAGTTATACATCGCTAGAATAGTTAGTTTGCATGGAGTCCCCAAGAACATCGTATCGGATCGATGAACTCAGTTTACCTCGAGATTCTGGAAGAAAGTTTAAGAAGGTTTAGGAACCCGCCTAGATTTCAGCACCGCGTATCACCCTCAGACCGATGGACAAACTGAGCGAGTAAATCAAATACTCGAAGATATGCTGAGAGCCTATGTGTTAGAATATGGATCCAAGTGGGTAGACTGTCGGCCGTTTGCAGAATTTTCATACAACAATAGTTATCAGGCTAGTTTGCAAATGGACCCATTTGAATTCATGTATGGAAGGAAGTGTCGCACCCCTTTGAACTAGTCGGAAGTAGGAGAAAGTCAAATTTTCGGACCCGACATCCTACGAGAAGCAGAAGAGAAGGTTCACAAGATTCGTGAGCACCTCAAGACAGCCCAGTCCAGACAGAAGAGTTACGCCGACAAGAGACGTCGAGACCTCGCCTTCAACATAGGAGATTTTGTGTATCTGAAGGTGTCGCCATTGAAGGGAATGCAGCGTTTCCAACTCAAACGAAAGTTAGCCCCCAGATATATCGGACCCTTCAAAATTCTGAACCGTTGAGGAGAAGTGTCGTATCAATTGGAACTACCCAAAGAGATGTCAGCCGTGCACAATGTGTTCCATATCTCATTACTTCGCAAGTGTCTCGAAGTCCCAGAGAAGACCGAAATGTTCAAGAATATCGATCACCGGACCATAGAGATCAACGATGACCTGACCTATCCCGAAGTACCCATCCGTATTTTGGAAGAAGCTTTCAGAACTACTCGAACCCGAAGCATCAAGTTTCTCAAGATTCAGTGGAGCAACCACACGGAAGAGGAAGCTACCTGGGAGCGCGAAGATCACATCAGGACAGAGTTTCCCGATCTTTTCAAATCCTAGGTAATCTTTTTCGTCCTTTTTCAAATATCGGGACGATATTTTGTTTAAGGGGGGAAGGTTTGTAACATCCCAAAAATATTAAACTAGAATCATCAAACTCTAATCATCAAATTTAGGGTTAAGAAAAACTTTTCTAAATAAAAATAATAAAGCATGCATGTGTGTATGCATCCCATTTTAAATTCTTTTTAATTGCCTTGTTTATGTGTTTCTTTGCTTGCAAAAGGATTCTTAGGTGAAATAAACATCATCTAAACAATTCCCAAACTTTTCCCAAAGACAAATAAATCAAAATAAGCCAAATTGAGTGAATGGTCATTTTGACCAATTTAACTCCCATGCCTACTTTGGCTGTCTCAAACTTTGAGAACTTAGCACAAACTTGTTTGGATCTTTACACCCCTTGATAGTACTCATAACAAAGTATCATGGCCCACTTTGTGATCATCCAGAAACTTTCAAATGCATAGTTTAAATGACAATTCAAATTTGAATCTTTATCATATGGGAAGATCCCACTTTTTCAAAAACCACTCAAACAAGCTCAACTTTCAAAACCCAAGCATCTGCAGACTCACCAGCACCAATCTAGCACACCCACCAAAAATCTTTTCAAACTTCAAAACTTGAATTCAAGCGGCCATTTCATCAAACACCTTGCAGATTCAAATCTAACAAAATCAAAACACTATAGTGTGCAGTGTTTTGAGCCTAACTGGTTCCCTCTCTAGCTCACAATAGCCTTAGTAGATCATCTAACGAACTTAACTAATCACTAGCACCACTGTGAGCTCGCCAATGCCATCAATGGTGAACAGCCGAAGCACACCATGCCACCCAGTGTAGACAGCAAGCTAGGAAAGAAACTAGTCGTGCCAACCTTGTCTGGGAGATCACCCATGCCTCACCGCCCCCTCTCGACCAGCCCTGCCTCGAAGACATCGACTAGAGCACCCAGGAACGTCGCGCTCGTGCCTCTGTCAACCATGCCGAGCGTGCGCCAGAGCGCCACCCTCGACACGCGCCCACAGATCGCGCACCGCCCTCGCTGCATGCATACACAATCGTCACCGACCCAGGAGACAGCCAGACATCCCCGTTTGCCGCCCCATGCCTCAGAGACACCGCTCGCCGTCAAAGACGCCGCCTCTGCCTCGTAGAGCGTCGCGTGTTCCAGAACGTTTGCCACCGCACCTACATGCGCATTAAAGCCGTAGAGCATCGCCAGGAGATCGCCAAGAGATCGCCACAGCCGGCCATGCCTCTAGCAGCCCGTAGCCATGTCGCCACCATCGCCTGCCCATCCAGTTCGGTCTCGTCATCGCGACTATAAATAGAGGCCACCCCCAGCCGAATTGAGCACACCATCTCACTCCCCTCTCCTCACTGATCGTTCCACCCCGTTCCCGGAGCAAGGCGAGCAGCACTTCGCCGGAATTTCACTGGAGTCTGCCGCCTTTGGAGAAGAAGGGAGCCAGCGATTGGAGCCGCCCCAGGAGAAGCTGCCGGTACCAGGAAGTTCGCCGTCGTCGACTTCGTCGTTCGCCCGCCTCGCCGACCCTCGCCTGAGCCCCGGTGAGCCCTCGACGACCCCCACCTGCCGTGTTATGTTTCTGTCTCGGCGGCGTTTCCCAACGTCAACGATGACCCTCAGCCGTTGGATTAGAACTTGATCGAACGCACCACATCGCCCATACCGCTTCGCACCCCCTCGTCTCACTGACGCCTGGGGACAGCAACTTAACCAGCCCGCGTAAGCACTGTGCTTAGCAGGCCGGCCCAGTATCTTCCCGCGCAGCCCAGTCATTTGAATTTAACCTTTTCCATTTTATTTCAAACACACTTCTGCACCTAGATTCAAAAATCAATCCAGATCGATTCAGTGAACCAAATTGAGTGAAACAATTTTTTTAGAAAGGTCTGGAAATGCTGAATCCAAGCCTGTTGGATTCAAGTCATTTGGATCTGTAGATCACCCTTGGTAAAAATAACAAGGCAGAACCTTTTCTGCATTCAAACATTTTTCGAATTTAAACCATAATAGCTTTTGAGTTGATTCCGACTCTCAAAAATCACAATTGATCATACCTTTCAGAATATATAAAAATATATTGGTTTACTTACAGAAATAATGTTCAAGTAATAAAAAGGATGCCACATAGGCATTTCTAGTCACTTTATTTAATTAAAATGAAAGGGTAAAACCTTATTAAATTATGACACCACTTTAAATAATATTCCCATGGACTAAAATATGTGGTGATGACATGTGTCAACATGATCCCATGTTTGGTTTGGAGAATATTAAATCTTAAGTAGTTTTTCAATGAGTAGAAATTACTTTTCTAAAAATAAAAGGAATTAAACCAAGCTTTAATATTGTAATGTTAGTGATGATGCTAGATCATCTATAGGACCCTTTTGTGTGATGATTGCAAGTAGTTAAGAATTGTTTGGTGATTGTGTACCTCATATTTATTTATAGACGCTAGTACCGACAAAGGATACGAGGAAGAAGGAGGATACTACGAAGAAGAAGCCGAGGAGAACTTCAACCACTGCTCTGCACAAGGCAAGCCTTACTAATAAAGTTGACCTATGCAAGCCAATACTTGCTTGTCACCATGCCAACTATATGCCTTAGGCATAGATGATCCTACCCACTTGATAAACCAATCCTAGTTTTTACTTACAAGCCTTATACTTTATTTCTTTATCAAAGCTATTACTTAGAGTTTACTTAAGAGAATTGTAGATACTAGAAAGATATTTGAAGGTTGCAAAAAGAGAATAAAATTTGTCCTATGCTAGATAATCTTGATATCATCCCAAGGCATAAGAATGAACTTAGTTGAAACTCTACTAGTTTACCACCCCTCATTAGTACTTACCCCCACTTGTAGATGCTAGTGCTAAGCATAAAACTTGATCAACTTTAGATGGGAATACTTGGTGGAAAAATGGTTATGAAAACCTTGGAATGATGGATCATTCTATTGAAATGTTTTGGACATGTGTTTCCGAACACCAGATGATTTTGGTGATGAAAATGTTAAGGCATGAGCCTTAGCCCTTTATAAAACTGATGGTTGTCTGGATGCGATACCGTTCCAATTTTATCGTACAACCACAATACCCGAAGGTTGGGTAGGGCTTGACTGGAAACTTATATACCCTAGTATTAGTTCCCTCACGGCCATGGTCTGAGCTGAGGCTACCTTGTGAAGATTGTCCACCTGTCCAGTACCCAAGATGACAGTCGGTCATGGTTGGGAGGCCAAACTCACAGGAGAGGTGCTTATACTAGGGCGTGTAATTGAAAGGTTAGGATTGATTATCCGCATTCTGAGTATGGTGAATTCAGGATTTGTTCCTGACGGATGTATCGAATGTTGTGGTGAAAGTGTACAACCTCTGCAGAGTGTCAAACTATTCGAATAGCCGCGTCCACAGTTATGGACAGTTGGAGTGGCCATACTGTTCCCCCGTCAGATGTTTTCTAAATGACTTGTGAAATAAATGGAGACTTTGACTTGACCACAACAGAGTTGTGATATGAAATACAAGTTCCCACTTAGGAGTTATAACATTATGACTAGCTTCTCTTGCTTCTGAACTTAGTAGAGATAAATCTGGCTTCTTGCAAAACAACCCTAGAGCTTAGTGTCCTATTACAAAAACCCCCTTCACTTGTTAGTATTAGTTTACGAGTACTTAAAGAGTACTCATGGCTTTTTCCCTGGCTATTCCCGTGGCCTGACTATGAAGAAGAGTACCTGGAGGATGGACCCTAGGAAGGTTACGACAACTAGGATCATCTCCCATCGTCAGCATTGCTTGTGACCCCGAAGATGGAGCTTCGCCTACGCTACCGTTATTATTACGTATTCCGCTGCTTGTGTTGTATTAAGAACTGGACCATGGGATCCTTATTTGTGTAAAACCTTATGTGTGGTTTGTAATGGATGATGTACTATGGTATACAATTCTGTTATGTCTCGCAAAAATGGTATTCCTGGGATTGCGATGTATGGCATAACAGGCATCTGGGATTAAAAATCCGGGTGTTGACAGAACCTGAAAGAGCGGAACGTCAAGCCAACCTAGCCACCCTGAAACAGATATCTCAGATTGCCCACAACCATCAAGCCCACGGAAATCAGGACAACCATGGATCTAAGCTTATGAATTTCCAGAATACCAACCCACCTGTTTTCACTAAGTCAAAAGAACCCCTAGATGCCGATGATTATCTGCAGACCATGGAAAATAACCTAGAAGTCGCCGGAGTGGAAGCTAACGAGAAATTTCTATTCGCCACCCACTATCTAGCTAGAGATGCCAAAGCATTGTGGAACAGTGTTCGTGCAATGACCGGAGGCCAGATGATGACCTGGGAGGAATTCAAGGTCAAGTTCAGCAGAACCCATGTGCCACCGGGTTTGATCAAAAGGATGAGAGACGAGTTCAGAGAACTGAAACAAGAAAGGATGACCGTAGTGGAATACCGTGACAAATTTTTGTCATTAGCTAGGTATGCCCCGGATGAGATCGACACTGAAGCCAAGAAGAAAGAAAGATTCCTGAATGGTCTGCACGATGAGATGCAGACTGTGTTGGTCAATATTCCCTTTACGGATATTTAAGCCCTTGTCGACTCTGCCATCCAGATGGAAGGAAAGATCAACCAAGCCAATGAGAACCGCAAGCGTCGCATGATGCATCAGCCAGGAACCCATCAGACCCCAAAGTATCACCCTAACCCATCTCCAGGATTTGCCCCAAGAACCAACAGACCCCCGATGAACCGTCCGACTTATCCCAACCGTGGAAACCCTAGGCCTGGAGGAAATCACAACAACCCCGGCAACTCTAGCAATTTCAACTGTGCCCCACCCAAGTTCAACAAAAATGCTACCGCCAACCCCAACACTGCCCCGAGGACTGGAAGCAATGTTGTGCATGTAGCAGCAAAGGACAAGTCGCAAGTGACTTGTTATGACTGTGGAAATAAGGGCCACTATTCCAACGAGTGCCCCAACAAGAAGAATGCCACATCCCCCAATGCAAATGCCCCCGCTCAACAACAGCGTCGTGTTTAGCCAGGAAGAAGGTTTGCCCTAGGGAATTCACTCAACCGCAACGGCCGTCTTTTCCTCATGCATGCTGAAGAAGCTCAGGAAGCGCCAGACGTCGTGCTGGCTATGTTTTCTGTTAATTCAGTACTTGCAAGAGTGTTATTTGATTATGGTGCATCTCATTCATTTGTCACCGAAGAATTTGCATGCACTAGTAAAATTCAACCAACAAAACTGAAGCATGTAATGATCGTTCAAATTCTCGGTTCAACCACCAAAGCTAGGCAAATTTGCAAAGCCGTCCCTATCCGAATCCATGGCATAGATTTTTATGCTAATCTGATAGTACTCGGAACTAAAGGTTTGGAAGTAGTACTAGGAATGGATTGGATGTCCAAACATAAAGGATTGATTGTCTGTGCCAAGAAATCCATCACCAAGACCAGTACAACCGGAATATCAGTCAAGCATATCTCGGAAACCTTACCTTGCCAATTCAAGTGCAACAAGAGTATAGCCCAACCTACCATTGACCAAGTCCGGAGACTCTGTGAATACCCCGATGTATTTCCACATATTTTGCCCGGTATGCCCCCAGATCGGGATATCGAGTTTATCATCGAGCTAATCCCCGGAACAGGACCCATAGCCCAGAGACCATATAGTATGAACCCATCGGAACTAGAATAACTAAAGAAGCAACTGGATTCCATGTTGGAAATTGGATTGATTCAACCAAGTGCGTCACCATGGAGATCACCTGTTTTGTTCGTGGACAAGAAAGATGGAGGTAACCGTTTGTGTACGGATTATCGGAAGTTGAATGATGTCACCATCAAGAACAAGTACCCCTTGCCCAAGATAGAAGATTTTTTTGATCAGTTGACTGGTGCCAAAGTGTTTTCTAAGATTGATCTTAGGACTGGCTATCATCAACTCAAGATTCGTGCAGAAGATATTCCCAAGACTGCCTTTACCACCCGATATGGATTATACGAGTATACTGTTATGTCCTTTGGATTAACCAATGCCCCGCTTATTTCATGAATCTCATGAATAAGATTTTTAGGGACTTCCTGGATAAGTTTGTCCTTGTCTTCATCGATGACATTCTGATTTATTCCAAATCGGAAGAAGAACATGAGATACACCTAAGGACCATTCTTGGAACCCTTAGAGAGCATCAGTTGTATGCCAAGTTTAGCAAATGTGAATTCTGGTTACAAGAAGTAGGATTCCTCAGTCACATTGTATCAGCCGGACGAATTGCCGTTGATCCTGCAAAAGTGAAAGATGTCGAAGATTGGCAAGCCCCAACCACTCAAACCCAAGTTCGTGCATTTCTCGGATTGGCGGGATATTACCGCAAGTTTGTAGAAGGATTCTCGAGTATCGCCAGACCCATGACCCAATTGCTGAAGAAGGATAAGAAGTTTGAATGGACCGACAAATGTGAAGCGAGTTTTCAAGAACTCAAGAGGAGATTGATTTCAGCCCCAATCTTGATCATGCCGGATATCACTAAGCCTTTCGATGTGTATTATGATGCATCCAAGATCGGTCTCGGATGTGTGCTAATGCAAGAAGGCAAAGTTATATCTTATCTATCTCGACAACTGAAACAACATGAGCAAAATTACCAAACCCGTGACCTCGAACTCGCAGCCGTAGTTCTAGCCCTAAAGACATGCAGGCATTACCTGATGGGAAATCATTGTGAGATTTATTCAGATCACAAGAGCCTGACATATATATTCACTCAGAAGGATCTCAATATGAGGCAGAGAAGATGGATTGAGCTAATCAAGGATTATGATCTGGACATTCACTATCACCCCGGTAGAGCCAACGTGGTAGCAGATGCCCTTAGCAGATTGCCGTGCCGCTTGAACTCCATGATTTTGAAGGAGCAACCAAGTTTGCACAAGGAGATGGAAGATTTCCGAATGGAATTAGTGAGTGAAGGATTTTTGGCTAGCATAGAACTTCAACCCACTTTGATCAGCCAGATCAAAGAGGCATAGAAAGGAAATGCTAGTATCGACGGAATCAAGCGTCGTATCGGTACAGGCAAAGTACCCGGATTCACCGAATACGAAGAAGGAGTTCTCTGGTACAAAGGACACCTTTGCGTACCAGCAGATTCTGAGTTGAAAGAAGTGATTCTGAAGGAAGCTCATGATACTCTTTATTCTATCCACCTCGGAGGGACTAAGATGTATCAAGATTTGAAAGAGCAATTTTGGTGGCATAAGATGAAGAGAGAAATCGGAAGCTATATCGCCAAGTGTGATATATGTCAGCGAGTCAATGCAGGACATCAAAGACCCGCTGGATTGTTGCAACCATTGCAGATTCCGGAATGGAAATGGGATTCCGTTGGAATGGACTTTATCACCGGATTGCCTACTTCTAGTAGGGGAAATGACTCTATCTTGGTCATAGTTGACCGATTGTCCAAAGTCGCCCATTTCTTACCCGTCAAGACCACATATCTGAGTTCGAAGCTAGCGGAGTTATACATTGCTAGGATAGTTAGTTTGCACGGAGTCCCCAAGAACATCGTATCGGATCGAGAAACTCAATTTACCTCGAGATTCTGGAAGAAAGTCCAAGAAGGTTTAGGAACCCGCCTAGATTTCAGCACCGCATATCACCCTCAGACCAATGGACAAACGGAGCGAGTAAATCAAATAACCGAAGATATGCTGAGAGCATGTGTGTTAGAATATGGATCCAAGTGGGAAGACTGTCTGCCGTTTGCAGAATTTTCATACAACAACAGTTATCAAGCCAGTTTGCAAATGGCCCCATTTGAATTCATGTACGGAAGAAAGTGTCGCACCCCTTTGAACTGGTCGGAAGTAGGAGAGAGTCAGATCTTCGGACCCGACATCCTACGAGAAGCAGAAGAGAAGGTTCACTAGATTCGTGAGCACCTCAAGACAGCCCAGTCTAGACAGAAGAGTTACGCCGACAAGAGACGTCGAGACCTCGCCTTCAACATAGGAGATTTTGTGTATCTGAAAGTGTCGCCATTGAAAGGAATGCAGCGTTTCCAACTAAAAGGAAATTTAGCTCCCAGATGTATCGGACCCTTCAAGATTCTGAACCGTCACGGAGAAGTGTCGTATCAATTGGAACTATCCGAAGAGATGCCAGCCATGCACAATGCGTTCCATATCTCATTACTTCGCCAGTGCCTTGAAGCTCCGGAGAAGACCGAAGTGTTCAAGAATATCGATCACCGGACCATAGAGATCAACGATGACCTGACCTATCCCGAAGTACCCATCCGAATTTTGGAAGAAACTTTCCGAACCACCAGAACCCGAAGCATCAAGTTTCTCAAAATTCAGTGGAGCAACCACACAGAAGAGGAAGCTACCTGGGAGCGTGAAGATCACATCAGGACGGAGTTTCCCGATCTCTTCAAATCCTAGGTAATCTTTTGTTTTCATCCTTTTTCAAATCTCGGGACGAGATTTTGTTTAAGGGGGGAAGGTTTGTAACATCCCAAAAATACTAAACTTGGATCATCAAACTCTAATCATCAAAATTAGGGTTAACAAAAACTTTTCTAAATAAAAATATGAAAGCATGCATGTGTGTATGCATCCCATTTTTGAATTCTTTTGAATTTCCTTGTTTATGTGTTTCTTTGCTTGCAAAAGGATTCTTAGGTGAAATAAACATCATCTAAACAATTCCCAAACTTTTCCCAAAGACAAATAAATCAAAATAAGCCAAATTGAGTGAATGGTCATTTTGACCAATTGTCGTGGGAATGGTCACGGCAGATGCTGCAATCGGCAGCGAGTAGTAGAACGAAGGGCAAGGGCAGCCAACCATCTGCGGTGCGAGATGAGGGCGGAGACATAGGGTTTTACCCAGGTTCGGCCCCCCGGAGGGTAAAGACCTACTCCTGCTAGATTTTATTATGGTGGAGGTACAATGGGGCGAGCTCGACGGCTAGGCGGCGAGTCGCTTGGGTGTATGATGGAACGTGCCTCTACACGCCCTGTAGGGAGGTTTATATAGACTCACCTCCCCCTAGGGTTTACATATCTCAACCGATTCAGTTAAGGCTTCGGTACTCGTTTAACCTAATCCGACTGGGCCTATCTACTCTCCTGGGCCTTCAGCTTCCAGTCGCTTGGATCCACGCTAGGCCTTGATCCAGTCGCCGTCTTGCAGGCCCACTCCGCGGTTCTTGGGCCAGTCAGAAACGTCCCGCTGGGTATACCCCGGTAGGCATATCCCCATCAGTAGTCCCCGAGGCCGTCGTCGATTGGGCGCAGGTGGTTGCTGGCAGTCGGATCATACGGCTTCAAAGCAGACAACCAGTCAAATCGGTGGCGGGCTCCTGAATAAAGGAGGAAACTAGTCATTCTGGTCGCAGCTTTGGCGAATCGAGTCGGTGAAATACTCAGTCACTGTTGTAGTGATCGGGTCGGCGAGCCGAGTGGCTGAAGTTGGACCGTCAAACGCAGTCAAAACTAGCCGTTGGGGTAATCCAACTGTAACTTTTGGCATAATCACTGCGTAGTAATGGCTTCCTGATTTGGCGTGTAACAACCACTATATAAAGGGAATGATAGGCAATCAGAAAACCACCCCCTCGTCATTTCCTCCGATTGTGCGCACCTCCGCTCTCCTCCGCATCACGATCCAGCCGATCCCAAATCCTCTGACCTCCTCAAACCTTTTCACCAATGGCCCCCTCCACCGAACCATGGGGCAGGTCCAAGTGTACGAGAGCACTTCTAGCGTCCTTCGAGGAAGCCGGGATCCTGCGCGCCGGTAGGTGGCGCATCCCCGCAGCCGGAGAGGTGACTCCGGACCCGCGTGAGGGGGAGTTCATCTGCTTCACCAGCCACCTAGAACGGGGGCTGGGATTCCCCACATCTCTTTTCTTCCGGCGCTTCTGCGCCTTCTACAGGATCCAGCCGTCGGACCTGGGCCAGCACAGCATCGAGCAGCTCGCCTTTTTCGTGGCGTTCTGCGAGTGCTACCTGGGCTGCAGGCCCTACTTCCCCCTGTGTCAAGATCTATTCCACGGGAGGAAGCGGGCGTCCCAATGCTTGCTGCTGGCGGCTTGACGTTTCAATTGAAGTCGAAGGCTTCCTTTTTCGATCTGATGCTGCCCGCCAAGGCGGCGAGCGAGTGGAAGAAGTCTTGGTTCTATGTCACCGAGGTGACTCCAGAGGGCGAGGTGGCGATCCCAAGATATTCCGCCGACCGGCCCGAACCGTGCCGACTCCAAGTTGGCAAGCTCCCAACAGACCAGCGGATGGTCGTGGATGAGATGCTTAAAACCATCCGCGGCCTAAAGAAGAAGGGTCTTCAGACCATCAACTTGTACAACTGCTGGCTCGGGCGGCAACTCGTTCCCCTGGCCCGACGTGACCACTATATGTATGAGTACACGGGCCGGGAGGACTCGACGAAATCCTGCCTCGCCAAGTGGAAATTCGAGGATTATATTCCGGCGTTGAAGAAGATCACCCAGGCGGTGTACCTGGACGCGAAGGCCGGGGTCGCCCCTACACCACGAAGCATCCAGCCCCGACGGTAAGTCACTTTACATCATTCGCAGTCGCAATTAATGCAGTCGCGGTCATTCTAATACTGTCTTATGCTCATTGCAGCTATTTCAAGTGGTGGAAGGGTGGCTTCCGCCCGCAGACGACGAGAACTCGAGCTTGTCCGTCCGGAACGGGGGCGAGTTGCCTCCTGCCAAAGGCGGCATCGAGAGCGACATGAGCGACGACGACGACGAGTCCGAGGAAGAGGTCGCCCCGCTGGTTCGCAAAACTCGCGGGCAGCGTCAGCGCGAGCTCGAGGCGAGCAAAAGCCTCGAACATCATGATGATGACGACGACGAACTTCTCGAAACCACCTCGCGTCGCCAGGCCACTCCATCAAAGAAGAAGAAGGAGGAGGAGGTGAAGGCCCCTGTAAAGAGGAAGACGAAGCCAGCGAGACAGGTATCTCCGCCTCGCCCGTCAAGGAGCTCCGACGCCACCAGCCTGGCCAAGGAAGAAGCGCCATAGACGATGGCAGCGGCGGATGTCGCTGTCCTGAGTGAGGCGCCCCTGGCCTCGATGCCTCCCCCATTCGCCCTAGTCTCTGGGTCGGGGGTTGCTCTGGTCGCGGCGGCTTCACCTCCCAGGGAGGCTCCCGCCGAAAATGTTTCGGAGGCTCCTGTCGCGGCCTCGACAACGAAGAAGTCGTCCGTATCTTGGGCGCACGATGTCCTGGAGATGGGTCTCAGTCGAAAACTGGGCCCAGAACTAGAGAAGTCGGCCGGCATCCGCACGGGGCTGCGATTTCTACCAGTCGCCAAGTGAGTTATATTCACCTGTCTTTGTTTTTCATTGTACTCAGACCATTTTGCTCATGTGATCAATTTGTCGGACTGGAGCTAAGAAGATAGGCCACCCGTCCGTGGCCAAGGTGCCGCCAGTCGCCGCCGAGGAGGACCCCTCTCGGAAGAGGAAGGCTAACGAGGTCGTTGCCCCCACGGATAGTGCCAAGAAGGCCAAGGGCGACGATATCGTCACGGTGTCTGACGACACGACGGTTGCTCCGAGTGACCCTGTGGCGGAGGCGGCCTTGACGATCAAGGAGGGTGCTCCCTCGTCTGGGGCAGCCGAGCCGGCCTCTTTTGGTGCCGGCGCATCAATCGCAACCTTCCTGCGCTTCATGGCCAGAGCGGCTACAGCGAGTGGTACCTCGCCCTCGACCCGCGCACCTGGGGTCGCCGATACGGAGGTCGAGCAGCGTCGCGGGCACACGTCGGCTCTTCTCGCATCCGTGGACGCGATATAGCTTCATGGTATGCTTGGCGCAGCCATCCAGGTATGTCCAGTCCCCGAGGATTGGGCTGCTGAATTGCAGCGGTCGGATTCTTTTAGTGTCTTGTTTTTATTTCTCGCGTCTAGTCCCCGAGTGCGCACTCGCTGAATTTCAGCGGGTGGGCACTTAGGATTTTTGATTGCCAGTCCCCGAGTGTGCACTCGCTGAATTTCAGCGGGTGGGCACTTAGGATTTTTGATTGCCAGTCCCCGAGTGCGCACTCGCTGAATTTCAGCGGGTGGGCACTTAGGATTCCGCTATTGCTAACTGTTTGACTTGTGTACAAGGTTTGCAGCGTGAGTCAGCCGACCGGCTTGCTGCGAAACATCGCGCGGAGAATGAACTGGCCACCGTCCAAGAGGCGAACAAGGGACTCCAGGCGATTGCTGCGAAGGCAGAGGAGGTCCGCCAGGGCCTCGTCCCAGTGACTGAGTTGACGGCAGCTCAATCTGCGTTGAGCTCGGCTGAGAAGCGAATCGCCGACCTTGAGCGCGAGATGAAGGAAGAGAAGGAAGAGGCGAGTTCGGCGGATGAGCGAGCCAAGGATGCTGTTACAGCCGCCGCTGAGGAGCGTAAGGTTTCGGACGCCCTTGTTGTTGGGCTTCAAGATGACTACACCTCTCTTCAGAGCTTCATCACGGATCTCTCCCGTCCCTTGATTGGTGAGTGTGCCTACCTCTGCCGGTAGCATTTGTATTGTGTAATCTTTGATGTATTCACTGTCGCCTTCTGTCCACAGGTCGTATCATTGACAGTGCGGAAGAGGCGAATTCGTTCGACGCACGGCAATGTGTAGCCACGCTGGTCGACTCGGCCACGTTGTCGGCGACATGTATACGGGCATATCTCCAGGAGATGTCACCCACGGAAGTGATTCCCAGCGACCTCGTCGAGGTGTGGCGATACTTGGAGAAGGCGCCATCGGTCGTCGAATTTATGACGCGGTCAGCGTTCCTGCGCGGGGCGGCGACGGTGCTGAGCCTTGGGCTCGCCCACTTCCCGGAAGATTTCGATCTTGATGACGTGACGAGTGGCTACCCGTCGTCGACTGGCTCGGTGGAGATCGCCGAGGTGCTGAAGCTGATGGACCGCGCCGCGGTGTACTCCGAGCGCGTCTGGGGGTTGGGCGACCTCCTTCCTTATCAGGAAACGGTCGTCGCACCCAACGACCCCGAGCCGCAGCACCGGGACTTCAAGATCGAGCAGCCCTTCCGTGCGGCGATGGCGGGCGAGCTGACTACATACCCGTCAAACCCGTACACTCCCTTCATTCGCAACCACAGGGGTGGTGGTGAGTCGTCGTAGAAGCCTGCGGAGTAAAATATTGTGCCCTAGGGCATTAGTAGCAGTTCTGCCGTTGGGCATACTTTGTATTTTGTGACGATTGTGATCTGCTATAATGAGATATCGTGGTATTTTGTGAATTGTCGTGTTTTTGTGATTGAGGGTTGAACGAGTCCCCGAGCGCGTCCGCCCTTTATATGGGGTTTACCTCATTTATTATGTGTTTGTGATTTTGAATGTTTTGTCATTGATGTCGACTCGCCCGAGCTCGGAAAGCCAGTCGCAAGGCGATTCCCATGAGTGCTCTGTACTTCACCGTTTTCCCTGGCACGAACGAGGTCGGGTAGCCGAGTCCCCGAGCGTGGTACTTGGTTGTTCTAGTCGCGACTCTAGGGTGGGTGAGGGTTGGGCGCGTCAGAATAAGCGCATCACTCCTGCCTGGCCCGTTGGGTCAGTCGCATGGCGAGTCCTGGGCATGCTCTCATACTTGGCGTTTTCCCTAGCCGCTCGCGTTGAACTGGTCGTCAGTCCCCGAGCGTGGTACTTGGCCGTTCGAGTCGCTATGTCGAGGATGCGGAGGATCATGGTCGCTGTGAGAAGCGAAGGCAGTTGTCTTGGCTCGTTAAGCCAGTCGAGCTGGGCGACTCCAATGGGGCTCCGGGTAGGCGTTTTTCGTGGACGTTACAAGACCTGGGGTAACCCAGTACCCTTGTAGCGCACTACTTGGCCACGCCGATCGCTGTACCAGAGGTTGACTTCTGCAGTTAGCTTGATGTTGTTACTACGAGTTCGAGTGGCACAAGACACGGAGAGTAGACGCAATTTGCGGTAACCAGTGTTTTTTATTTCATAGCGACTGGAGGATACATATGTGGGGTTATAGGAATAGAACTTCCGTGGGAGGTTTACATTCCATGGTCGCTTGACGTCGAGTTTGCCGTCCCCGCGGACGTCGATGAGGTAGTAGGCGTCGTTGCCGAGTACTCGCCCGATGGCGAATGGTCCCTCCCATGGGGGGAGAGTTTGTGCATGCCCTTCTTGTCCTGGATGAGGCGCAGCACCACGTCACCTTCTTGGAAGGTGCGAGTTTTCACCCGCCGGCTGTGGTAGCGGCGGAGTCCTTGCTGGTAGATGGCGGTGCGAGAGCGAGCTAGGTCGCGTGCCTCGTCGAGTTGATCGACTCCATCCTGTCGTACGAGTTCGTTCGCAGCCTCCGTGTAGTGGACGACCCTTGGTGAGTCGTACTCGAGGTCGGTGAGCATGACTGCCTCGGCGCCATACACCATGAAGAAGGGGGTGAACCCTGTCGACCTGTTGACCGAGGTGCGGATACCCAGATGACAGAGGGTAGATCCTCGACCCAGCACCCGGCGGTGTGCTCGCGTGGCACTTGGAGCCGCGGCTTCAGGCCATGGAGGATGCTCTGGTTGGCCCGTTCCGCCTGGCCATTGGACTCCGGGTGGGCGACTGGCGCGAGGTCGAGCCGGATGTAGTGTTCCTCGCAGAACTCAGCCATGGCTCCTTTGTCGAAGTTGGTGCCGTTGTCCGTGGTGATGTTGTTTGGGAACCTGTAGCGATATATGAGCTCGCATAGGAATTTGGTGGCGGACTTCCCATCGCATTTCCGGACTGGCTTGGCCTCCACCCACTTTGTGAATTTGTCGACCGCGACCAGGAGGTGGGTGAAGCCGGAGGGGGCCTTTTTGAAGGGGCCTACCATGTCCATACCCCACACAGCGAATGGCCAGGTGATGGGGATTGTCTTGAGAGCTGAGCTCGGCACGTGTGTCTGGTTGGCGTACTTCTGGCACCCGGCGCACTGCTGGACAATGTTGACGGCATCGGCGTGTGCGGTGGGCCAGTAGAAGCCGTGCCGCATGGCCTTGGCGACCAGAGAGCGGGCGCTGGCGTGGTGGCCGCAGTCGCCGGAGTGGATGTCGTGGAGGATCTTGCGTCCTTCGGCGGGTTGGACGCAGCGTCGGAACATGCTGGTCACGCTGCGCTTGTGGAGCTCGCCGTCGATGATGGTGAAGGATTTGCATCGACGCACAACCATCCGGGCGTCTGTCTCATTTGCCGGCAGGGTGCCAGCCTCCAGGTAGGCGATGTACGGCTTGGTCCAGTCGTCTGGCTCGGCGATGAGTGCGACCAGGGCTGCCTCTGGTCGCAGCGGGACTCCGATGTCGATCTCCCTTGGGGGAGAGACTGATGGCTTGGTAATCGTGTCGAGGAAGATGCCAGCGGGCGGTGCGAGTCGAGCCGACCCGATGCGAGAGAGTGCGTCGGCTCCTCGTTCTTTCGCCTATCGATCCACTCGACGGAGTAGCCTGCGAAGTGTCCTCCCAGCTTGTCTACTGCTTGGCGGTAAGCCGCCATGGTGGGAGAGACGGCGTCGCAAGTTCCAGCGACTTGCCCCGCAACGAGGTCGGAGTCTGCGTAGCAACGTAGGCGGTTGACGTTCATCTCCTTGGTAGCTCGCATGCCGTGGATTAGTGCCTCGTACTCGGCCATGTTGTTGGTGCAGGGGGTGAAGTCGAGGCAGAGGACGTAGTGGAGCTTGTCGCCCTTCGGGGAAGTCAGCACGATCCCTGCTCCTGCGCCATCCGCGTTCTTGGAGCCGTCGAAGTGTAGGCTCCAGTAGTGGAGGTATGGCAGCTTTTTTGGCTGCTGGGCCTCTTCCCAATCGGCGATAAAGTCCGCGAGAGCCTGCGACTTGATCGCTTTTCGTGGCTCATACTTGATATTGTGGACGTCGATTTCGACGGCCCACTTGGCGACTCGCCCGGTCGCCTCACGGTTGCGGATGATGTCCTGCAACGGTGCTGAGGAGACGACCATGATCGGGTGCTCCTAGAAGTAGTGCGACAGGCGCTGCTGTGCTTTGAAGACCGCGTATACCAGTTTCTGGAATTGCGGGTATCGCTGGCGCGACTCGGTGAGGACCTCGCTGATGTAGTACACCGGTCGCTGTACCGGGCGCTCCTTTCCTTCCTCCGGCCGCTCCACGACCATGACGGCGCTGACGACGCGCTCGGAAGCCACGACGTAGACCAGCATGGGTTCTTTGTCGACGGGGGCGGCGAGTAGTGGTGCTGCGAGTAGCACCTTCTTGAGGTCGCGGAGTGCGTCGTCCGCCTCCTTGTCCCACTGGAAGGTGGGGTTCTTTCGCATCAGGCGGTATAGGGGCATCGCCTTCTCGCCCAATCGGGGGATGAAGCGGCTGAGAGCCGCGACTCGCCCGGCCAGCTTCTGGACATCGCGCAGGCACGCGGGTTTGCCGAGTCGAGCGATCGTGTCGATTTTTGTGGGGTTCGCCTCGATCCCGTGCTTGGAGACGACGTACCCCAGTAGTTGTCCTACTGGTACGTCGAAGGTGCACTTGCCTGGGTTGAGCTTTATCTTGTATTTCCGCGGGTTGGCGAATGTTTCCGCCAGGTCGGCGAGTAGATCGCCCTGGCGAGCGGACTTCACTACCACGTCGTCGATGTAGACGTGGATATTGCGGCCAATTTTGCTCGCAAGGCATTCATGCATGCACCGCTGGTAGGTTGCCCCGGCGTTCTTGAAGCCGAAGGTCATGGCGGTGTAGCAGAAGGCTCTGAATGGCGTGATGAACGCCGTCTTCTCCTCGTCCTCAACAGCCATTTTAATCTGGTTGTACCCAGAGTAGGCGTTGAGGAAACACAGCGACTCCGAGCCCGCGGTGGAGTCGATTATTTGGTCGATCCGCGGGAGGACGAACTGCTCCTTCGGGCAGGCGCTATTTAAGTTTGTGTAATCGATACACATCCTCCAGGTCCCGTTCTTCTTCTCGACCAGGACTGGGTTTGCCAGCCACTTGGAGTATTTGATTGGCCGGATGAAGCCTGCAGTGAGTAGACGCTGCACCTCCTCGGCGATAGCTCGGCGGCGCTCTTCATTGAAGGGCCACAGCGACTGCTTGACGGGTCGCACTTTGGGGTCGGCGTTTAATTTGTGCTCAGCGAGTTCCCTAGGGACACCAGGCATGTCAGATGGCTTCCATGCAAAGATGTCCCTGTTCTCACGGAGGAACTCGATGAGCGCGCCTTCCTAGGCTGGGCTCATGCCCGTCCCGATCGTCACCGTCTGGCTGGAGTCGCCTGGGACCAGCTCGACGGTGCGGGTGTGCGTCGTTGCCTCGAAGGCTGAGGTGTTTGTGCCCTCCGAATTGGGCTTCTTGAGTATGGTGGGGTCGTCATTGTTGACCCCACTCGCGTACTTAGCGAGTTCGTCGGCATGGTTGGCCTCTGCCGCGATGACGGCGTCGGCGAGTTCGGCTCCTTTGGCCTCGCACTCGGCGGCCATGTCGGGGTCGCCGTTGATGGTGATGACGCCGCACGGCCCGGGGAGCTTCATCGCGTTGTACGCGTAGTGGGGCGCTGCCATGAACTTGGTGAATGCCTGGCGCCCCAGGACGCAGTGGTAGGGGCTGTCGAAGGGTACCAGCTCGAACACGATCTGCTCGGTGCGGAAGTTTGCTGGTGTGCCGAAGGTGACTGGCAACGTGACCTTGCCGATCGGGTACGCCTTCCGACCGGGGATGATGCCGTGGAACGTGGTGTAGGTCGTCTCGACCATCGACTGCGGGAGCCACAGTCGCCTGAAGGTGTCCAGGTACAGGATGTTGATGGAGCTGCCGCCGTCCATCAATGTCTTGGGGAGCCAGTAGTCTCCCACCTTAGGCTTGACCACCAGGGCGACTCGGCCTGGGTACTCGATGCGTGGCGAGTGGTCCTGGCGGATCCATGTGATGGGTTGTTCCGACCAGTTGAGGAACTGGGGAACGTCCACCTGGGCCACCGCGTTGACGGCGACGGCGCGGGCGATGACCTTCTTCTCGCGCTTCGTGGTGAAGCCTGTGAAGGTGTGGAGCGAGCCGGCTACATTGCCGAATTTTCCTCCGTTTGGCGGGTTGTTGTTGGGGTCCTCACGCGCTCGTCGTGCCTTCTCAATCTCCCTGAGAGTGTGGCAGTCGGCGGTCGTGTGCGTGGCGGGCTTCCCTTCCCTGGTGTGAAATGCACAAGGTTGGTTAAGGAGGGCCGCGGGGTCGAACCTTGGTTTCGCCTTGTAGTTGCCGCTGTCGCGGCGTTGCCCTCCGTCGCGACGGAAGCTCTTGGGCTCACGCTGCGCATGCCTAGCGTTGGCGACGAAGTCGACTCGCCCGTCACTGCGGCGCTTGCCGGTGAGGCGAGTGTTGCTGTAGCGTAGGTCAGACCGTCGTCCGTTGTCGTTGCCGCTCGTGCGGCGTTGACCTCCCGACTCGTCGTCGGTTTCCTGGTTTGGATCTTCCTCCGCGTATCATTTGGCGATCTCGAGGAGGTCCGGTATGTTGTCGAGTGTGCGAGAATGTCGCTTGAGCTTGGCGACCAAGGGCTCGTTGGGGCACGAGGTTTTGAAGCAATGGATCGTGGTATCCGGGTGGATGCCGACCGTGTTGTACCATAGTTCTTGCCATCGCTGGACCCAGTTGTGGGTCGACTCGCGGGGTCCCTGGACGCATCGTTCCAGGTCCTCGATGGTGGTGGCGCGGGTGTAGGAGCACTCGAAGTGCCTGACGAAGGCGTCTCGCATCTCTTCCCAGGAGTCGATGCTATCTTGGGGAAGGGTATTGATCCACTGCCGGCACGTCCCCTCCATCATCAAGGGGAGGTAACGGGCGGCTAGCAGGTCGGTGTGGCTAGCAATCCCCATCGCCATGAGGTATGTGTCCACCCACACGGAGGGGTCGTACGAAGGGTCGTACTTCTCTATTTCCTTCAGAGCTTTGAAGTTCGCCGGGTATTTTTCGCCTCGGATCATCGGTCCGAAGCACCTGGGCCCGAGTCGGCTTAGCGACCCCATCGGCTCGCCGTCGCGGCGATTCGTTAGGGTGTGTCGCATGTCGCCGGGCTGGCGTGCGCGCCAGCTTTGGTTGTTGATGATGTGGGTGCGGGCGTCGATGGGCTGACCGTTGGCGGTGACGAAGTTGGTCGCTGGCCTAGGGTCGTTGGTGGAGAGTGCCGCGTTCGCGGGTCGGTGTTGGAGCTGCAGTGGTTCGGGTGGCGGGCAGTTGAGGGTTTTCGCCGCCAATGGGCGGCCGCTTGAGGCCGCTCTGCTTCCCGAAGAACGCGAGTACACTCAACCCTGCGAGTCGGCGCCTGCGTTTTGCTGCTCGACGGCCTTTGCGAGCAGGGCCCTGACGTACTGGATCTATAGGGCGCCGTCGCCGGTGGCCGTGATGTTGTCAGCCGCTGCTCGGCCCGCCACGAGGTTGTCCATCGGGGTGGAGAACAGTGGTAGGCCGTTCGCGTCTCGTACCCGTGAGGAGACCACTATCCGTGGCTGATCCCTGGGGGGTGTGCGGTTGGGTGGAGGTGGGGCGCCCATCGCCGTCGACCCTGGTGGGGGCCGGGCGCTTCCTCCTGGTGGCGCGTTCTCGCAGATCGCGCGCTCAGCCACGCGGGCCGGGTCGTTCTCGTCGTTGAAGTTCAGGGCGCGCCCCTGGACGGTACGGTTCAAGCGCGTCCTGATTCGCTGCGCGTGGTAACGCGACAGCTCCTGCGCCGTCACCTTCTCAAGGCGAAATTTTTCGCGCTCGGCTTGCTCCTTGCGGACTGCCTCCGCTAGCTTCAGGCGGAGTTCCTCGACCTCCGTTGCCGTGGCGTTAGGAGGGATTGGGGTGGAGAAGTGATCCTCCGGCAGATTGGTGCCAGTCGCCATGTAGGTCGCGGCGTGGTGACCGGTCCCGTCGCGAAGATCGGCGGAGTTTTCTGACCCGGAGTCAAAGTCAAAGATCCCAAGGATGGAAGGATCCTCGAAGTCTCCCATGTTGGAGACCTGGGTGATGGAGCCCGCGGGTGAAGCCGCGGTGATGGATCCGGCGAGTGACGCCGGTGTCGCCGAATCGGCGTCGTCGTTGAGTGTCGTGTCTTCCACGGACAAGAGACGTCGAGACCTCGCCTTCAAGAGACAGAAGAGTTACGCCAACAAGAGACGTCGAGACCTCGCCTTCCAGACAGAAGAGTTACGCCAACACGAGACGTCGAGACCTCGCCTTCAACATAGGAGATTTTGTGTATCTGAAAGTGTCGCCATTGAAAGGAATGTAGCGTTTCCAACTGAAAAGAAATTTAGCTCCCAGATATATCGGACCCTTCAAGATTCTGAACCGTCACGGAGAAGTGTCGTATCAATTTGAACTACCCGAAGAGATGTCAGCCATGAACAATGCGTTCCATATCTCATTACTTCGCTAGTGCCTCGAAGTTCCGGAGAAGACCGAAGTGTTCAAGAATATCGATCACCGGACCATAGAGATCAATGATGACCTGACCTATCCCAAAGTACCCATCCGTATTTTGGAAGAAACTTTCCGAACCACCAGAACCCGAAGCATCAAGTTTCTCAAAATTCAGTGGAGCAACCACACAGAAGAGGAAGCTACCTGGGAGCGCGAAGATCACGTCAGGACGGAGTTTCCCGATCTCTTCAAATCCTAGGTAATGTTTTGTTTTCATCCTTTTTCAAATCTCGGGACGAGATTTTGTTTAAGGGGGGAAGGTTTGTAACATCCCAAAAATACTAAACTTGGATCATCAAACTCTAATCATCAAAATTAGGGTTAACAAAAACTTTTCTAAATAAAAATATGAAAGCATGCATGTGTGTATGCATCCCATTTTTGAATTCTTTTGAATTGCCTTGTTTATGTGTTTCTTTCCTTGCAAAAGGATTCTTAGGTTAAATAAACATCATCTAAACAATTCCCAAACTTTTCCCAAAGACAAATAAATCAAAATAAGCCAAATTGAGTGAATGGTCATTTTGACCAATTGTCGTGGGAATGGTCACGGCAGATGCTGCAATCGGCAGCGAGTAGTAGAGTGAAGGGCAAGGGCGGCCAGCCATCTGCAGTGCGAGATGAGGGCGGAGACACAGGGTTTTACCTAGGTTTGGCCCCCCGGAGGATAAAGACCTACTCCTGCTAGATTGTATTATGGTGGAGGTACAATGGGGCGAGCTCGACGGCCAGGCGGCGAGTCGCTTGGGTGTATGATGGAACGTGCCTCTACACGCCATGTAGGGAGGTTTATATAGACTCACCTCCCCCTAGGGTTTACATATCTCAACCGAATCAGTTAAGGCTTCGGTACTCGTTTAACCTAATCCGACTGGGCCTATCTACTCTCCTGGGCCTTCAGCTTCCAGTCGCTTGGATCCACGCCAGGCCTTGATCCAGTCGCCGTCTTGCAGGCCCACTCGCCAGTTCTTGGGCCAGTCGGAAACGTCCCGCTGGGTATACCTCGGTAGGCATATCCCCATCACCAATTTAACTCCCATGCCAACTTTGGCAATCCCAAACTTTCAGAACTTAACAGAAATTTATTTGGATCTTTACACCCCTTGATAGTTCTCTTAACAAAGTATCCAGGCCCGCCTTGTGATCATCCAGAAACTTTCAAATGCATAGTTTAAATGACAATTCAAAATTGAATCTTTATCATATGGGAAGATCCCACTTTTTCAAAATCCACTCAAACAAGCTCAACTTTCAAAACCCAAGCATCTGCAGACTCACCAGCACCAACCTAGCACACCCACCAAAAATCTTTTCAAAATTCCAAACTTGAATTCTTGCGGCCATTTCATCAAACACCTTGCTGATTCAAATCAAATAAAATCTAAACACTATTGTGAGCAGTGATTTGAGCCTAACTTGTTCCCTCTCTAGCTCACAGCAACCTCAGTAGATCATCTAGCAAACTAAACCAAGCACTAGCCCCACTGTAAGCTTGGCAATGCCATCAATGGTGAACAGCCGAAGCTCACCATGTCACCCCAGTGTGGACAGCAAGCTAGGAAAAGAAACAAGCCTAGCCAACATGTCTGGGAGCAAGCCAACACCCCACCGCCACTCCCTGTCCAGCGCTCGAGCGTTGCCAACCCCTGGACCACATGCACAGACCGTGCCCAGCTCGCCAGCAACCATGCCGAGCATGCGCCAGAGCGCCGCCCTCGACACACGCCCACAGACCGCGCGCCGCCCTCGCCGCGTGCATACACGATCACCACCGACCCAGGAGACCGCCAGACATCCCCATTCGCCGCCCCATGCCTCACAGCCACCGCTCGTCGTCGAAGACGCCGCCTCGGCCGCACAGAGCATCGCGTGTTCCAGACCGTTTTCCACCGCCCCTACATGCGCATTAAAGCCGTAGAGAATCGCCAGGAGACCACCAAGCGATCGCCACCGCTGGCCATGCCTCTAGCAACCCGTAGCCATGTCGCCACCGTCGCCTGCCCATCCCGTTCGGTCTTGTCGTCGCGACTATAAATAGAGGCCACCCCTAGCCGAATTGAGCACACCATCTCACTCCCCTCTCCTCACTGATCGTTCCACCCTGTTCCCGAAGCAAGGCGAGCAACGCTTCGCCGGAGCCCGCCGCCTCTGGAGAAGAAGGGAGCCAGCGATTGGAGCCGCCCCAGGAGAAGCTGCCGGTACCAGGAGGTTCGCCGTTGTCGACTTCGTCGTTCGCCCGCCTCGCCGACCCTCGCCTGAGCCCTGGTGAGCCCCCGACGACCCCCACCTACCACGTTAGGGTTCAGTCTCGCCGGCGTTGCCCGACGTGGACGACGACCCTCAGTCGTTGGATTAGAACAAGATCGAACGCGCCACATTGCCCCGTACCGCTTCGCACCCCCCTGTGTCACTAACGCGTGGGGACAGCAACTTAACCAGCCCGCGTAAGCGCTATGCTTAGCAAGACGGCCCAGTATCGTTTCCCGCGCAGCCCAGTCGTTTGAATTTAACCTTTTCCATTTTATTTCAAACACAGTTCTGTACCTAGTTTAAAAAATCAACCCAGCTCGATTAAGTGAACCAAATTGAATGAAACCAATTTTGTTAGAAAGGTCTGGAAGTGCTGAATCCAAGCCCGTTGGATTTAAATCATTTGGATCTGTAGATCACCCTTGGTAAAAATAACAAGGCGGAAGCTTTTATGCATTCAAACATTTTTCAAATTTAAACCATAATAGCTTTTGAGTTAATTCCAACTCTCAAAAATCACATTCAACCATACCTTTCAGAATATATAAAAATATATAGGTTTACTTATAGCAATAATTTTCAAGTAATAAAAGAATGCCACATAAGCATTTCTAGTCACTTTATTTAATTAAAAATAAAAGGTTAAACCTTATTAAATTGTGACACCACTTTAAATCACATTCCCATGGAGTAAAATATGTGGTGATGACATGTGTCAACATGATCCCATGTTTGGTTTGGAGAATATTAAATCTTAAGTAGTTTTTCAATGAGTAGAAATTACATTTCTAAAAATAGAAGGAATTAAACCAAGCTTAAATCTTGTAATGTTAGTGATGATGCTAGATCATCTATAGGACCCTTTTGTGTGATGATTGCAAATAATTAAGTATTGTTTGGTGATTGTGTACATCATATTTATTCATAGACGCTAGTACCGACCAAGGATACGAGGAGGAAGGAGGATACTACGAAGAAGAAGCCGAGGAGAACTTCAACCACTGTTCTGCACAAGGCAAGCTTATACTGATACTGATACAAGCTAACACTTGCAAGATACTATACTTATGCAAGCCTTACTAATCAAGTTGACCTATGCAAGCCAATACTTGCTTGTCACCATGCCAACTATATGCCTTAAGCATAGAGAATCCTACCCAATTGATAAACCAATCCTAGTTTTTACTTACAAGCTTTATACTTTATTTCTTTATCAAAGCTATTACTTAGAGTTTACTTAAGTGAATTGTAGATACTAGAAGGATATTTTAAGGTTGCATAAAGAGCATAAAATTTGGCCTAAGCTAGATAATCTTTATGTCATCCTAAGGCATGAGATTGAACTTAGTTAAACTCCACTAGTTTACCACCCCTCATTAGCACTCACTCCCACTTGTAGATGCTAGTGCTAAGCATACAACTTGATCAAATTTAGATAGGAATACTTGGTGGAAAAATGGTTATGAATAACCTTGGAATGATGGATCATTCTATTGAAATGTTTTGGACATGTGTTTCCGAACACCAGATGATTTATGGTGATGAAAATGTTGAGGCATGAGCCTTAGCCCTGTATAAAACTGATGGTTGTCTGGATGCGATACCATTCCAATTTTACCGTACAACCACAATACCCGAGAATTGGGTAGGGCTTGACTGGAAACTTATATACCTTAGTATTAGTTCCCTCACGGCCAAGGTCTGAGCTGAGGCTACCTTGTGAAGATTGTCCACCTGTGCAGTACCCAAGATGACAGTTGGTCATGGTTGGGAGGCCAAACTCACATGAGAGGTGCTTATACTAGGGCGTGTAATTCAAAGGTTAGGATTGATTATCCGCATACTGAGTATGGTGAATTCAGGATTTGTTCCTGACGGATGTATCGAATGTTGTGGTGAAAGTGTACAATCTCTACAGAGTGTCAAACTATTCGAATAGCCGCGTTCGCGGTTATGGACAGTTGGAGTGGCCATACTGTTTCCCCGTCAAATGTTTTCAAAATGACTTGTGAAATGAATTGAGACTTTGACTTGACCACAACAGAGTTGTGGCATGAGATACAAGTTCCCACTTAGGTGTTATAAAATTTCATTTAGCCTTCTCTTGCTTCTGAACTTAGTAGAAGTAAATCTGGCTTTTTGCAAAACAACCCTAGAGCCTAGTGCCCTATTACCAAAATCCCCTTCACTTGTTAGTATTAGTTTGCGAGTACTTAAAGAGTACTCATGGCTTTGTCCCTGGCTATTCCCATGGCCAAACTATGAAGAGGAGTACATGGAAGATGGACCCCAGGAAGGTTATGACAACTAGGATCATCTCCCATCGTCAGCATTGCCTGTGACCCCGAAGATGGAGCTTCGCCTACGCTACCGTTATTATTACGTATTCCGCTGCTTGAGTTGTATTAAGAACTGGATCATGAGATCCTTATTTGTGTAAGACCTTATGTATGGTTTGTAATGGATGATGTACTATGGTATCCAATTCTGTTATGTCTCGCAAAAATGGTAATCCTGGGATTGCGATGTATGGCATAACAGGCATCTGGGATTAAAAATCCGGGTGTTGACAAACAAGCAGGATAAAACGGTTTCAAAAACAGTGCCTGAAATCTCTCGCTACATCTCGCTAAGTCAGACGCTTTCTCTGTTTCAAACTATCAAAGAATTCAGTTCTTCAGTTCGTCAGGCAACACCTTCGGATGTTTTTGTTATTAGGACCCTCGTGATATCTGTGCCTCAACCCGCGGTGCCTTAACCGCCACGCATCTCACCCAGTCCAGCCCACACATCAGATGGCCCCGCAGTACCCCGGGCCCTCCTGTAAGTGACTGTGGCCCACACCTACCCAAGTAACAAAAGTTGTAACATCCCAAATATCATCAAGTGCAAAATCATATTATTGCATTCATAGCATCATAGCATTTTGATCTTACATAAAAATTTTGAAAGTATAAACCCTAAATAAAACCTTATTTAAACCCCTCTTTATATATTATATATGGGGCAAGGTTTTATTTTATTTTCAAACCCAAAAGGGTTTTTGAATGTTAGTATGTGTTTGACACACTTTTGGACACTAGGGTCCCAGTACAAAAACTTGGTGAAAGTTTGAATTCAAACAGATTTGAAATGAGCATTCAAATCCTTTTTGGAAAAGCAAATCAAAAAAGAAAAAGGCAGAAAGAAAAAAATAAAAGCAGGTGCCACCTATCTGGCCCAACCCCACTTGCGGCCCAGCAAGCCCACCCGGGTTCCCCCTCCCCCTCTCTCTCACCCACGCGTGCACCCCCTCTCCCGCTGCCACTGGGCCCTTCGCCATGTCAGGTCGTCATCCCAAACCCCGCCCATGACCAGGCCCTCCGCCGTTTCTTCCCCCTTCACTGCCGCGGTTTGATTTTGATTAAATTGCGTTGATTGCTCGCGTAATCCCCGCGCCTACTCTGGCTACTTAACCCCTGCCTCTCTGCGGCAATTTCCCCTCACCTAGCCCACACTAAGCGCCGCCAGGATCTTGCAATTTTCGCTCGCACCACCGCAGACCCGAGCAGCTTCGGTGACACATTTCGGTGAGATATGTGCTCCCCTCCGCCCCTCTTTCTTATGAAATTGTTCGCCTGGCTCTTGCGCATCTAACCATGCATTTGTTTTGTCCCAAATCGCCCCAGGTCGTCGGCCCCGTCAAGCACTTCAAGCACCAGACGCGCCGCTCGACTCCAACTAGCAATCTAGGTAATTCCCGAGCGCCCCTTGCCCTCTACCTCAAGCCCTCGTGTTCACTGTGACCGGGTGCACCTGCTAATGCCCGGCGTTTAACTTTTGGTGACCAAGGTCGTCGCCTTCGTCTCCGTCGGCAAGCACCTAACGCCAGTGAGATCTCTGACGAGCTCCTACGCCAATGTCCGTGCGCCCCTGTCAAAACTAAGTGCACGTTGAGCTTAACCGCATCCACGCGACTCTAGTAAGCCTCGGCACCACCCCCTGTTCCCCATAGACTCACCGGCGTGTCACCGGCAGAGCCGTCGCCGCCAGTGCCATGCGCGCCGCCCATCTTTGGTTGAGTAGATCTAGGACTTTAGATCTGTATCCTGCGATTTAGATTAGATCACTTACTAAACAGGTACGATTAGATATGGAGCGTTAGATCCAACTTAATCTAACAGTACGGAAGCGCGATCCTGAGCAAACCAGTACGCACCAATTAGGGAGAACCGCGTGTCACTGGATTTGATTTAAAATCATAAAGTAGATCTATTAGATATTCAAACTTATAAATTCAATAACTTTTGATCTGTTTGTCCAAAAATTACAAATAATATATCAATGGATTCAGAAAATTAAGACCTACACATATATGGCCTTGGTTCGGCCATTTGCTTCTGTAAAGTTAAGATTTTATGCAGAACCATTTGTAGGCTTATTTTGGCTATATAAAATGTTTAGAAAATTATTTTAGATTAAATTTTGGTTTATTTAGATCTTAGAAAGTTTAATTTTTGTTAAGTACTGTTTATTTTGACTTGTTTGAAGTGGAAAAAGCATTCCATTGCATTTGCATGCATTCATATATATTTTTGTTTGTATATTGAATGTGAATTTGGTGTTATAATTTTATGTGTAGATTTTGGTGATTGTGGTGATTGTGATTGTGAGGATTGTTCCTATTCCCCCAACTACCAAGGCAAGTGATTCTTCATATTTTTGTCCTATTATTTTATATATGCATTAGTGATATTTTGAGTAGGATTTGCATGGAGATTTTTCTAAGTATATCTTATGCCATGGGAAATCCTATATATGTTGTCTTAGTAGTTTTCTCTAAGATAAGAAACTTGCTATACTAGTATGCTTAGCCTAGTTAGTAGAAAACAAGGGTGGAATATTCATACTATGTTGTTATGCAAAATCTATGACTTTGTTTTGAATAATAAAACAACATGTGAATGAATCACCTGGGTGGAATGGAAAGATTGGTTTGTGTTGAGTGGTTACACAAGACCCATGTCTATGGTTTACCTTGTATATCGCACTTGTGGATGGCCACCCAGGAACAAAGGGATTTGAGATATTTAGTGTTGAGAAGCTTCTAGTGCAACCACATGGCATATGGGCTCTGCCTTGACTAAATAGGTTGCAAGAACTTAGCCAGTTGGATAGTTGGTGGTAGGGTTGATAGGATGGGACGCGTCCATGGTGGTCTAAGGGAATGCTTCTGAAAAGTCTCGTCTCGATGCATGTCGAGTCTTGTGGGGAAAGTGCACCACCTCTCAAGAGGGTAAAACCTAAGTACCTAGCCGTGTCCCCGCCAACGGACAATTTGAGCATCAAAGACATTGAAGTGATCAAGAATCTCATCATACCAATTTCTCTAAGTTAAAACTTGTGGTTGAACAAGGGTAATGATTCACCAATGTCTATTGGTGGTTCCTTGGGTGTTTTTGTCAAACAAAAACTTAGTGTTTTTCAACTAATAAGAAAAACCCTATTTTGAGCAAAGCCAACCTGAACTACACTTAGCCAAATTCATATAGTTATTAGATGCTACTATTATACTATGGTATCACTTGCCAATACAATTCCAAATGTATTGACCCTCTGTGGTTGTAACTTATGATGTTGCAGGTTACTATGATGGTGACTAGGGTTGTGAGTCTACACTCAACATGTTTGCTTGTGGCACATGAAGATGAAGACTTTTATTTATCTATTTATGTATGAACTCTATGTATCAGCCTTGGGCTAATGAGTTATAAAAACTATGTTATCTCTGGAATGACGATGTAATAATGACCTTTGTATCTATGTACTTTATCTTAAACTGTGGATTCTAGCAATTCGATCCAGGGACTAGCATTTCAATCACACGGGCCTTTACCTTAAAAGGTGAGGTGTTACAAAAGTGCATGTGTATTTTTTTAAAAATACAAAATGATTTCATAATATGATTAAATATAAAAACTTGAATTTGTTAAATAGTTTTGAATTTGGACAAACTTATAAAATGAAAGATGAATGTTTTTCAAATTTGAATTCAACCATGTGTTCAAATTCGACCTGAGATGACTCTAACTAGTCAAACCTTTGTTATTGACCATATTTGATTTATTGCATTTAAATATTGTTTTAAATTCATAATTTCAAATAATACAAATAATATATGTTTTCAATTCAGAAAATGCCAGGAATATGAATATTATATTTAAAATATCTTTTGGGCAATTTAATTTTTCGAATTATTAAATGCTAATAAATTTTTTTTTAATAATTGCATAAATTCAAATCCGTAACTCCAAATTTGACAAATGATATGTCTAAATTGGTCAGTGAGACGAGCCCGTGCTAACTATGCATTCCATGATATGAATTGAAGCATGCATAATACAAATATTAAGTGGACAACAATGTTCATGGGAGCAAAATATGACTAAAAACTTAATCAAATGCTTTATTCTTGTACCCCACGCCTCACCCATGCCATGCTATGCTATACCATGTAAATTGTGCATCATAACATCATGGAATACCTTGTTTTCTTGTTGCATATTATTTATATGATTGTGCAATATATTTATTTTGACCCCTCGTGTGTTTGGTTTTTATCCGGATAGACGCTGAGTAAGGAGAATATCAGGAGCCTCAGGAATATTACCCGGATCCCTCTAATTCTGCAACTGAACTTCCAGGCAAGCATTTCCCCATGCTTGCACTACATATAACACCTATTGCATTTATCTTATTCTTGCATCATATGTCGCAATCTGAATTAAATTGAATCCCAAGTATTGCATATCCTTTACTTTTAAAGTCCACCAAAGCTTGTTCCCTCCATCCTATGACTCATTACTACATGAGTTGTTTGAGCCATGCGAGTCATAGAATTGCATGTGTAGAGTTTGTGAGTGTCTTTAAATAATGAGGTACCTAAACTAACTGGATTGAGTAGTAATGGGATAACTAATGAAAGAGACACCGGTGGGTATTATCTGCTATTTGGCTCTTTAAGCTCACTTGTGTCTCGTAGCACCCTGATTACTTGATACCTCTTCCTTGTCTATCGCACTATCCGCATGTGGGACCATGAATCCCCTTATCCAGAGCTTGAGTCATTTCTTATTTCTTGGGGCCACAAAGTAGTTTGGGGCATTATTACTATCATGTAATTATGTCATGCTTTACTGCTTTATTTACTACTGTTGCTCGAGGAGCATTTACTAATATACTATTTTGGAACCCTATGCCACGTTTACACGGTATCGACAAGCCAGTCATACTTTCGGATTCCCAATCGTTTACAGCCGTCATCATAAACCCCTTGGTCTGTCTCGAAGCTCAGCCGACTTCATAGCGTGTAGCTTAGTGGGGTGCCCCCCTGAAATAATTTTATGAGTCTTGTGATTGCTTTGTCATGATTCCTTGTTGGGTTTTTATTTGGTTTTTCTTAGGTTGATCATGTGCATGTTGTTATTTGCGCACCGCTACAGGGTAAATCTTTCTAAAAGTCGTGTCCGCGGTTATGGATGACTTGGAGCACAATTTCTCGATCATAGACAAGCATAACTAAAGTATCTCTTTTAATATGACTAAAACTTGACTAGTAATAGTGCAATATTCATGGAATGATTAATAAACTTTTCTAGGGATGGGATGTTCTTCCACCTTCTCGTTCAGGGAACAGGGAGGAGGGAGAGAGATGTTTATTTATGTTGAAATATATATGCTGGGTAATTAACTATTGTTTATTTAACGACCGCTCGTCTATCATTGGTTAGGCGGATGATGTAGTGTGTCTCTATAGAACGGCTAGGCTTTATTTTTGTTGCAATTGCGTCACCCTCAGTTTATTCCTTTTAGATGCATAAAGACTTGTTGAGTCTCTTAGGGTCTCACACGATAAAATATTGGTTTAGGTAGATAGGTATATCCATAGGAGGGATACTGGGTCGAGAAGACCGATGATGGTGACAACGACTGTCAGGTGTAGAGATTCCGGGGACGAAGATCCTTGAGATCATGTAGACGGGATATGCTTATTTTTAGGGTGTCTTATCCTAATTTGCTTCTTATCCATACTCGGATCTTGTCTTCCGCTTCCTTGATACTCTGATGTGTGATGTATGAGGATGTATCCTAAAATATTATATCTATCTAGGATATTTGGATCTTGTTGTATGGTGTTGAATATTTATATTTCTTTTTGATGTTTTGGCTCTGATGTACTCTTGTATGTCATTGGCATACATACTCATTTGTGTATGCTTTACTCGCAGTCCATCCGGCCACGTCTCTCGCACTTGAAGCTATAACCATGAGAAGTGGGCAGGGTAGTTGGCCGGTACCATGCCCTGTTCCTCTTAGACGGGACCTACACGTTGGTGGCCCTTGGGCCTCCTCTCTAGGATACCTTATCCACTTTTGGGTTATATCGGCTTGTGATTTAGACCATAGGGTCCAGTGGATTACATGACGCCACCATAGTCGCTGGGTCTATCCTGGAACCATAAAAGAAGGTAACTTGGTTCAGGCTCGCCCCAGGAATGGTAGTAACAAGTCGCAACCAAAGTGGGAGCGCCCTTACCGGGTAGTACAAGTCTCCTAGCCCAGAGTGGTCTGCTTGGAGACCGAATATGGTATCCCCGTGGAGAACTCGTGGAATATCGAGCACTTGCATGAATACCATCTTTGCAAATTCTACCTATAAGGTGCTCTAGAATAAGGTTGTGTGTTGTCGAGTTAGCTATGAAATGCGTGAGTCCAGGCAAGATCACCCCGTGTGTCTCACATGTTGTAATGATGGACGCGCCATCGGAGCAGTGGGCATAGCCGGGCTTGCCCGCGGTTGGTCTATGATGGTGATCAAGTCACTAGAAGAGCAGAAATGCTCGGGGCTGCCCCTGAGCACCTAAAAGCCTTGTGAGTAGTGTACATTGCCCATGTTGATGAATAAAAACAAATTCACTCATTTTTTGTGATCATTCACCCGTGGACTTTCTGCTAATGGGGAGATGCGTTAAGAAACATTACAACAGTGACCGAGGAGCAAACATCGTCACCCCTAGAACACCAGCAACAGAAGAAAAGGAAGAAGGCCAAAAAGCAAGGAGACAACGTCAGATAAGTGCCCTCTTTTATTTTGGGGATATTAGGTGAAAACTTACAGCTAAGAAAGGTAAACTTAACACTCCTTCTAGGACCTTACATGCCATGTGCCTTGCTAAAATCTATGCAGATCCAACCTACTCGCTCGACGTGGGGTCTCGGGCAAGAAGCTAGGAGGGGCTCGCCACGAGATCAGAGCCCCCTCTTCATGGAAGTACTCAACGCGACGCTCGTTGTTGCTGAACACCTTAACGGAAAGCGTCTCCACCCTGTCAAACATGAAAACGAGGATGTATCCCCTCTAGAGGCAGTGGGTCTAGAAGAAGCGGGTCCACCCCCTCTTGACGCACATGCTCCCACCCTCTTCGGAGAAGACGCGAGCCCACCAGATGGTGTTGCAACACCCGATGGGCTGAAGAATCAGCCTGCGAGGACGACATCGGCTGCCAATGGACCAAGCAAAGACGTCAGGGAGGCGCATCATTCCCGCATTCTCCCGCTACACCCTCACATAGAACTCAAAGTTGGACAAGTCCGGCTACGAGTCCTGAAGGGCTGCCACCATGGGGGAACGATCCATCTCCAGGAGATGACCTCGTCCGTGACTTCGCCGCCCCACCCTTGGTCCACCTCGCCACCGCTCAACAGGAGCCAACCCTCTGGCGCTGGCAGGAGCAACCTCCTCGAGGCCGGCGCACGGTCTGTGAGATGGGTGGTGGCCATGATTCTACAAGAAACAAAGAGCAAGAAGGAAGAGGAGATGAATATTGGATGTGGCTTCCTCTCTTGAGGCTGTTTAAATAGGTTAGGGGAAGGAAGCTAACAACCGAAGTGCAAAATACTAGAGTTACCGCAAGAACAGTCCTTTAGATTCCCAAGCAGCGAATCCACTATGCCAAGATCTTCATCAGGTGCTACAGTTTGACCCTAGGGAGTTCTGTGGGCAGCCCACTCGGTCTGACGGCCTGGCTGGGCGAGGCCTCGCCTCGGTCCACGGACGACACGAAATGGTGCCTCCCCCAGGGGCTACCGTCGGTCCCGTGCTCTCCACAGGTCACGGAACCACGGGCTCCAGGTCATGTGTCTCGCGGACTGCCACTACTAGGAAAATAACTATAGGTAATCAGCACATCTGTGGCTCACATGGTTGAAGTGCCCCATGGCTAAAACAGGCGTGGCTCACCTATGGGCAGTGCCCTACTAGTAACTAGAACAACCGTGGCGCACATGACCATAGTGCGCCACAGATATGTGTGGGTCAGGGCCCTGTTGGCCGCATGCCAGACATCTGTAGCGCACATAGGGTAGGTGCGCTATGGTTGTTAGCGTCAACCGTGGCGCACATGGAGGGGGTGCGCTATGCCTAAGCGCATGCCCCTCTCTGCTGTGAAACGGCCAGACACATCCGTGGCGCACTACAGCATGTGCGCCACGGATGTTACTAATCCCTGTGGCGCACTGGGGCCGAGTGCGCCACGGATGTGGCGTTTTTTTTGGCAGCTCCACTTTATGTGCACATGTGTGATCATCCACCACCCCACACTTCACTTTCCCCTTCTTCTTCCTCCTTAGATCTAGTCGGGATCTTCTCCTTCCCACCTTAATTTCTCCACCCATTCACCATTTTTAGCATATAGAACTTGCCTTGGATGTTACATAAGTAATAGAGGAAGGTCTCCGGTCTCTCATCTCACTACAAGGAATCTGGCTATATATGACCCTCCATTTTCGTCACAAAATCGTCATAGTAGTCCGTTTATGACGATTCTATGACGATTTTGAGATCGTCGAAAGCTGGGCGTCGCAAATGAACTATAACGACGTTTTTTGTAAAATCGTCATAACTGTCTATGATGATATTAGATCGTCATAACGTCTACGACGATCCAATATCGTCACGGCCCATCTAGCCTGGCCAAGTCAGATCCGACGTGGCTGATCCTACGTGGCAATATTGTGACGAAACTAAATCGTCTTAAATCGAAATCAGCCTGGTCCAATTAGTTCACCTATATGGGCTGAGCCCATTAATTCAGCTTTTGTTCTTCCAGGCCATGGCCTTTTTAGGATCAACTTTTGGAGGATTTGGCCTTTTTAGAGTGATAATACTTGGCCCTGTAAAATTCGGTTGTAGCCTTTTTACAGTGCAATCGAGTTTGAGCCTTGCCCTATTTTTGTAGTAATCAGCAACTCAATTATATAGATTAGGCCAATATATTTAATAATGCATTTCCCCAGGAAATATACAAATGAACCAGCATTGAGCATTTGAATTACATGGCACCACGACATACAAGTATACAAACAGGTTCACACATGACAACCTTATTAGATTACAAGTATCTCCATCATTAGATACAAGTATGCAAGCATGTACTATCTCGAGCCACTTGTTCTGAACCTTTACAATCAGGTGAGAAAACCTCGCATCAGTCTTCTGCCTTATTGAGAATCAACCGGTACCCCTTGTTGTGTTCTGCTTGTGC
Organism: Avena sativa; assembly: GCA_916181665.1. NCBI lineage: Eukaryota > Viridiplantae > Streptophyta > Magnoliopsida > Poales > Poaceae > Avena > Avena sativa. Next base: position 309,171,765 of record OV702295.1, on the reverse strand, counting down.
TGAAACAACTTTTGTTTATTGTGCTATAACGTATGCAAGTGGGATCAACAATTATTCACAAGGTAAAACTTACAGGTAGAATCTAAGCAACATATACTTGACTTCGTGTTGGAGAAGACTAAGAGTAGATACCTGACTTCATGTTGATGTGGTGGAGTTGTAGTAGAAGATCTACTCTGCATCTTCATTGACGCTAACCAAAGATACTCGTCCATGCAGAAGCCCGCTCTGCGCTCCCAAGACATGACAATATATGTATACACAGTTAGAAAAGCTTATGATTTAATGCAAATAAGTACTTTAGGATTTGGGATACCAAATTGATCTCAGAAATAAAAATTTCTATACAGGTCCTATGCCTATATGGTTATACATAAACTAGTAGTAGTACCACTACTACTAGATAAAAAGATGTTGTATAATGAATCTCTTGCCTTCTCTTTAGAAAAGGAAGGGAATACAAAGAGGGAGAGACACACACGCTCACACAGAGATTTCATTCTTTGAGGAACCTTGACAGATTTCTCCAACCAGAACAATATGACAATACATGCATCCACCATCATGTGTGAACTATTCTGCATTTCTTAGTCTTTCAGTACTATAGCAGACAAACAAGCATTCATGTGATCATGTACCCAGCCTTTGTTAGGTCATGTCAGATCATATCAAAAACAGGAGCTACTAATCATCAAAATTGATTATCAAACTATAACTTCAAGCTAGCATCTCACTTGGGTGAATTAACAAGGACAATAAGGGAGTGGGAAAGACCGAAGACTTACTTGAATCAAAGCAAGGTGACAGGTACTTGTCCACCGGCATCCGAATCAAACCCATAACTATAATGACAATGAAAAAAGCAGCCTCCGAATCAAAACTAAACACAAATATCTCCTAGTGAGTCCCTGAGATTTCATCCACATCAAAGTGATAAATCACCACATTGTGGCACAAGCAAACTAAATGAGCCACAGGGGAGCAGAGAGGGGGGAGAGGGGAAGCACATACCAATGCAGCTGTCCAGCTTGATGTGCGCCTTGTCATGGTCGTTGTAGAGATCGATAGCTAGCTCGAAATTGTCGACGATGAAGGCCACCTCCCTGCCAAAGCTCCAGGCAAGGCCACCCTCCTTATAAAAAACCTGCCACCACCTGAGAGGTCAGTGAGGCCCTTCTTGTTGATTTCCCAATGCTCAGGCATCTTGTAGATCTGTAAGAGAAATACAACACAAAATGGTATATGATATGTGATTCATATGGATAAGAGGTAAATAGAACAAATCAACGACCACTAATAATAGGTCAATGCATGCATGATGAAATAGATAAGCATCTGCATACAAACAAATCATCCATTTTTCGAGCGCAAAAAACGGGGCGTTTTGTGAAGCAACCACCAAATGACAGTTTTAGAATGGTACCCCCACATTTTGTAAAAATATTATACCACCTTTCATAGACAATGTCCAAACCGGGGTATCTCAAACCTTTCGTTCATCCCTGGCAAAAAAGACAAATTCGTGCCGAATCGGTAAGAAGTGGGTCCGATTTGAACTACATGTACATGATCCGATGCCCATTATTTTTTGAAAAAATGATTTTTAGACTCAGAATATGCTGTTTCTTCAAAGATCCAATGCAAGTTTAGCGATACTTAAGGCCAAATTTTTTGAATTCAAAACCCTAGTTTCAAAATCATATTTTGAATTATGATATTGTCCCTACTATGGACTAATATGGGATTAGTAGATCCACAATTTAAAATAATCATATTATTTATAATTAACATCCTAGTATGGTCTAATGAAATTCATAAATATTTAGAGACAAAAATAAATTATTTTAGAATTCTTATGAAAAAGATAGAGAAGAAATATAAAACACAAAAAGAAAAAGAAAAAACCTAGTCCCATCGAGGCCCATTAGGGGAAATTTGGCCACCAGGCCCAGTTGCAATCGCCGTGTTATACTCAAATAGGAGGAGCACAGATAGATTACATCTAAGTTATGTTGGTGTGGTGGTCAGGTTCCTTCTATGTGCTTGGAGGTCCGCGGTTTGAGTGTTGAGCGCTCCATTTTTCGCCTATTTAATTCGCGATATAGCAAATTGAAAGTTATGCAATTCTCGCTTTGATGGACCAAATTAATTTCGGGATCGTCTCAATCTGAGGTCACACGCAATATTCACATAAATCTATTTATTTATTATTACTTTAAGAAAAATAAAAACTCTTTGTATTAATTTTTGGACTCAAACTAAAATAAAGCCCACATCTCCGTCTGTATGAACTCTTTTATGGCCTTTGGGTCGTTGGCCCAACTAGTGCAGCAAAACTAAAAGAAAAATGGTAGAAAAATATGATTGACACGGGCATTTGAGGCCCAGGCCCAACAAAGGATAAATGGCTATATAGATTGAGCTCAAACGTTTTACACGAAGCTCCCGTTAGCCTAGTGGTTTGAGTCTCTCTGTTTATTCGGCAGGTCGCTTGTTCGATACACGGGCGAGCTTTGTTTTGCAGAAATATCTCCACAATGAAGCTTCTGCTAAGCAGGTCCCGCATGTCAATTCCTTAGGGTCCGGCTGTCAGTTCGGTGATGGCCTACGTGTCAATTTCCTGGTAGATTTTAACGGAGCCAACCAAATAGCTATTGATACGTGGATCCACACTTAATCAAAAATTGACACATAGACACTACACATAGACAAAATTGGTGGAACCAACTAGACAACTATTGACACATGGATGCCACACTTAATCAAAAAAGACACGTAGACATGACACGTAGGAAAAATTGCTAACGTGGTCGACTAGTCATTTTAACTTATCCTAATTTAGACATCATGACGATTTTAAATCGTCGTAATGAGCTTTAAATAACGCCGTAGGCTCTATCTGTCAGGTTATGATGATTTTACATAATAGAATGGAATGGCTTACGACGATCTGGTTTGAAATTGTCATAACTTTATGACAATTTTATACACGGTCACTATCAAAAGGTCATAGTTTGCCACATTTCTTGTAGTGTCTCCTTCTCCAGTCTCGCACGCACCTCTCCTTTCCATCTTTCTCGCGATTGGTCTCTCATCCCGGTAAGTTGTCCATGTAAGGATGTGTTCATGTGTATATGGATGATATGCTCATATGTATGTAGATGATCGATGCTCATGATGTGTGTATGAGAGGATCGATGGTCATATGTGTGTGTATATGGAGAGTATCGAAGATGCTCATGCATGTGTGTATGGAGAGGATAATGATATGTTCATGTGTGTATGGATCGGTCTCTCTCTCTCTTGTGTTTGTATGTGAACAAGTTGCCATTTGTTTTGCCAAAATGTTGATTCATTTCCATTTTGGCAAGACTTTGGCATTTCGCAAAGGTCATAATTTTAGGATAGGTCATGCCGAAATTTTCTATCGACCATTGCATGCATGCATTGATTATGTGGTTCTAATAGACTTCTAATTGTACCGTGTACACCGTGCAAGCAAAAATGGTGTGCATAATGAGCAAAGATATTGTGGCTAGATTTTTGAAATGTGCGACGGCCGACATGATACGAAATAACAAGACGGATATAAGATGTCCGTGCAGAAGATGCAAACTCAACTGGGTGATCGACCCAGATTCCGGGAATCTAGAGGCGCACCTGCTCCGCCATGGTTTCATGGATGGATACACTCGTTGGATAAGCGATGACGAAGACGATGGAGACGGTGAAGGTGGGCAACATGACGATGATCATCATCACGACGAGAACGGGCGAGATGATGAAGAGTCTCCTGGAGATGGTTAAGGTGCGGAAGAAGACCGGGATGATGATGATCTAGATGCCGAAGGATGAGACGACGATGGAACAATGTCAGGCTGGGTGCGGGACCCTTATGTGCAAGAGCTGCTTCTCAAGCAGACGAGTAACGTCAGGGCTGCGCTAGAGAGAAAGCCAAGCTTGCGCAACTTGAGAAAGACGCGGTTACTCCATTGTATGAAGGATGCAGGCCCGATGATACCCGGTTGAATGTAACGCTCAAGGCTATGAGATGACGGCAAAACACAAATTGAGCGACGCAATCTTCGACGATATGATGGCATTCTGGCACGATCGTCTCTCGGAGGGGAACACATGTCCAACTAGTATCGAGGACGCCAAGAAAATCGCCTGTCCTCTCGATCTACCGCACGTTAGATATCATGTATGCATCAACGATTGCATCATTTATCGGGGCGAGGACGCGGAGAAAACCACATGTCCGATGTGCGGCGTGAGTCGATACAAGAAAGGGAAGAAAGCACCTCGAAAAGTGGTATGGTACTTTCCTATCACTCCTCGTCTGCAGCGCTATTTCGCGGACCCTAAGGAAGCGAAGCTCATGTGATGGCATGCGGAAAGGAAGAAGCCAGGAGATGATGATGATGACCCCGAAAAGGATGAGCTGCTGACGCACCCTTCAGATGCTAGCCAGTGGAAAGCATTGGACCTCGAATTCCCAGATTTCGGTGGAGATTCGAGGAACATCAGGCTTGGTGCGAGCACCGATGGATTCAATCCGTTCGGTAGCCAGAGAAGCACGCACAGCACTTGGCCCGTGTTTGTATGGATGTACAACCTCCCTCCATGGTTGTGCATGAAGAAGAAGTACATACAAATGAGTATGCTAATTCAAGGGCCGAAACAACCTGGTACCGACATCAATCTGTATCTCGGGCTGTTGAAAGAGGAGCTAGCCACGTTATGGGAATCTGGATCCAATACTTACGACGCCGTCGCACAAGATTATTTCACTATGAGAGCCGCATTGGTCACTACGGTGCAAGACTATCCAGGTTGCGGGTATATCTCGGGGCAGGTTATCCAAGGATTCTGCGCATGCGTTAGGTGCATGGATAACACAAGCTATCTCCAACTAGAGAAAGATCCAGGGTCATCGAAAACCGTGTTCGTGGCGCACCGGAGGTGGCTCGGTAAGAATGATCCATGGAGAAAACATGGAGACCTGTTCGATGGCAAATCCGAGACCCGAGGAATCCCAGAGCGTAGGAGCAGCGAAGAAGTGGAAGAGTTGCTGAAAAACTAGAAAGATTGTCCTAAGCCTGGAAAGAAGCGAAAGAGGCAGCAACAAGACAAGCCCTGATGAAGGTATGGAAAACAAGGTCTGTTTTCTGGGAGTTGCCATACTAGAAGTTTCTCCGCACGCCTCATAGCCTCGACATCATGCATATCACGAAAAACATGTGCGAGAGTCTGGTCGCCACCATAATCAACATGCCAGATAGGACGAAAGATGGTCCGAAAGCAAGGCACGACCTGATATGCTTGGGTATCCGGAAGGAGCTTCACGGAGGACGCACTACTCCTGATGATCAGGAAGATGACGATGATCATGAGTCAGAGACGACACAAGGTCGTCGGAAGGGTAAAAAGTTCAAGAAGAACGAATATTACTGCCCTCCTTCTTGCTTCACTCTAAGGCAGGATGAGATCAAACAGTTTTTCAAGTGCCTTCTAGGAGTCAAATTTCCTTACAGCTATGCGGGCAAGATAAGCAGATACCTAGACGAGGCGAAGCAGAGGTTCAGTGGCATGAAGTCTCACGACTGTGCCGTGCTAATGACGCAGGTACTTCTGGTCGCACTAAGAGGGATAATGGACGAGCACATCCGTGAAACGTTATTTGGCCTCTGCAAGTTTTTCGACGTCATCTCTAGGAAGTCGATTGGCGTGAATCAGCTCGGGAGGCTACAGGAGGAGATCGTGGTGATACTATGTGAGCTTGAGGTCTACTTCCCACCCGCATTCTTCGACATTATGGTGCATCTGCTGGTCCATGTCGTGGAGGACATCGTACAACTCGGGTCGATGTTCCTCCGCAGCATGATGGCGTTCGAAAGGATGAACGGACACATCAAAGGATACGTTCGCAACAGGTCCCGTCTAGATGGAAGCATAGCCAAGGGCTTTCTGGCCGAAGAGTTCATCTCTTTCTACATGAATTATCTAGACATCGAGAACCCTGTCGGTCTTCCCGTCAACAGGCACCTTGGCAAGCTCGACGGATCTGGTCACCGAGAGGGTCGTCGCATACTGCATGCAGACTTCGATTTTTGACGCGCAGACTTTGATCGAGCAAACCTCGTCGCGCTATAGCATTTAGAACTGGTCGATCCTTGGGTACAGAAGCACAAAAGGTTAATCGAGAAGAAGTACAGTGACCGGGGCATACAGAGGATGCATGGAGAAATAATCAAAGAGCACAACTCAGTTTTCACGCGTTGGTTTAGGCAGACGCTCCTTGATAATCCCCCGCGATCGCATTCTTTTGACACGGAAAAGATCATATTCACCTTGTCGCAGGGACCGATGCAAAACTTGGTGACCTATCAGGCGTATGATATCAACGGCTACACATTCTACACGGAGGAAAAGGACAACAAGTGTGATTATCAGAACCCAGGCGTAACGTCGGAATTCTACACTGATGACAACGTGAAGGAAAGATTCTACGGAAGAATCGAGGAGATCTGGGAGCTCTACTACTGCGGAGAAAAGGTGCCGATGTTCCGTGTCAGATGGGCAAAGAGCGTCGAAAGAGAAGACCGGTATTTCACAACCATGGTTATACCCGAAGCAGCCAAATCCAAGGCCGCCGGTGCGAACGTGGCCACGAAAAATGAACCGTGGGTACTTGCTACCAAAGTGGACCAATGTTTTTTCATTACCGACCCGACAAAGCCTAGCCGTGTTGTCATGAGGAGAGGAAAAAGAAACATCATCGGAATGGATGGAGTCGCCAACGAGCAAGACTTCGACCAGTACGGCGATCCAAAGATTGAATATGACGACGACTACGATGCAGCAACATACATCACAAGAAGAAAAAGGACAAACCTACCCAAAAAGGGTAGCCCGTTCGAAAGAAGAAACATTAAATTGCCGGGGCTAAATTATTCAACCGCGACAAAGAAGGGAAAAAATATTGTAAAACGCTAGCTCAAAAAATATTGTAAAACGCGTGGTCGAAAAAGATTGTAATATTCATGGACAAATTATTATGAAATTTAGTTATACTTTGAATCATATTTGTACCACTTTTATGACATATATTATCACTTTTGGGCATTTTTGGAATATTTAAAAGTATTTTTAAAAATAAAACAAAACTTGTATGGCATATATCACCACTTTTGGGCATTTTTTGGAACATTTAAAAGTATTTTTAAAATAAAAAAAAGGGGGCACCAGGATTCGAACCTGGGTGCTCACAAGTTTAGAATAGAGCAGTGGGCAGCACCAGTGGGATAGGCAAGTGTAGTTGCTAGAAGGAGTGTTGCAGCGTTGTTATAGAGTGATTACAACCCAGATAGGCGTAGCGCACTAGCCCGAGTGCGCTACAGATATCCGTAGCGCACTCTGGCATAGTGCGATACGCCTATCTGGGTTGTATCCATGTCAACATTCCCAACTCTCCCCATATCACACACTCATCGATCCCCATCTCTCCCACAGCGCGCTCGATCCCCCCTCCCGCCGCCGCTGTTGTGCTCGATCTGCCAGCCGCCGCCGCCGCACTCGATCCCCCCAGCAGCCACCGCCAGCCGCTGCCGCCGCACTCGAGGAGGAGGCCGTGGAGGATCCCCCAGCAGCCACCCCCAGCCGCCGCGCGCCGCACTGGAGGAGGATCCCCGCCAGTCACCGCCGCCGCACTCGAGGAGGAGGAGGAGGCCGCCCATGTCCGAGAGGAGGAGAAGGCCGTCATTTGCTCGTCGTCATTCGCCCGCCAACGTCATCCTCGTCTTAGAGGTTAGCCCCTCCCCTCTCTCCCTCTCTCCCTCTCTGAGTGATGAACCCTAGAGCAACTGCATAACTGCATCTGCTTCTATAGTACCAGCCTCAAATTCAGCTACCTACTCACATAGAGAAACACTACTGTGCTGAATGTACAAACTGGTAGAGATTGCATCAGTGATGGGCTCGATCATTGTTGTCCATGCAGTCATCAACTAGTAGTAGTAGTAGTAACAATTCTCTGTAACAATCTCACCAGAAAAGCTTTAAAAAATTGCAGCAATGGCCAACTCGAGTTGTACATCAGCAGGAGGAAACCTGGTTTACTTTGAACCCGAACATATGATATGATGGTCATCTTCTGTGTCTGTACAAGAATATGTTCAGAGAATATGTTGGTCATATGTTAGTCATATGTTGATATGAAAAGTAGTTTTAGTCCACTATGTTTGTACAAGAATATGTTGGTCATATTCACATATGATATGATGATATCAAGGTTTAGTGTAGCTTGGTTGATAGAAAATTTAGTGTAGCTTGGTTGATAGCAAGGTCCAGAGTAAGCTTGGTTCATAGCTTAGGGTTCAGAGTAAGCTTGGTAGATAGCTTAGGGTTCAGAGTAGCAAGGGTTCAGAGTAAGCTTAGGGTTCAGATCAGTAGTAAGGTTCAGAGTAGCAAGGTTCAGATCAGTAGCAATTTGATTGAACAACTAGCTGAATTAAGGTGCTAATAAACATTTCAATTGGAAACTCTCCCACTGTTTTGCCCAAAAAAAAGCTAGATTGGTGCCTGGTGAATCCAGATGATAATTGTAAATGCCCATTGCTTGATGTGGCTGGGCATGTTGATGCATTCTTAACCAATGTGTTTTCTACCTAGATGTTTTTGTGGTGAGTTTTTATGAATCACTCAATGTACTGATTTTTATTGCTTTATACATAAGATAAAAACCTGAACATCTGAACTCCATTGCATTTACAAGGCCATTGCGACAGATCTAACTTGAAGTCTCTACGTGTGTTCTATGACTATATAGTCAATTCCAAACAACTCCTTAAATTTGTGTGTAGAGAGATCCTTCCCAAACAACTCCTTAAATTATCAGGGCCAAGATTTGTGTGTAGAGACCAAGATTGAATTTTGTACATCAATGCACATCACTCATGTTCTTCTTGTACTATAGCAACATTATAGCTTGATATCTTGTCTGAATTATAACAGAATGTTCTTGTTTGAATGGTAGCTTGTAGCTTGTAGTAGTTAGCTTGTAGCTTGTCCAAACCTGGACATCAGTTCAGGACTTCTTATGTGCTGCTAAGTCCAAACCTGAAACTGTTGTTTATCCTATGTGAAACTTCTTATTCAGCATTATAGTTAGCCATTTTATGCTTGCTGAAACCTGAAACTGCTAAGTCCAAACCTAAAACTGCTAAGTCCAAACCTCAAACCTGAAACTGCTAAGTCCAAACCTAAAACCTGGCCATTTATGCTTGATGTACTGTTGTGTGTTGGCCATTTATTCTGGTTGCTCCATTTTTGCCTGAAACTGAATCTGCTCGATGTACTGGTTGTGTTGGCCATTTATGTGCTGGCTGTGTTGGCCAGATTATCCTATGTGACCAGATTATGTGCTGGTTGTGTTGGCCATTTATTGTGTGCTGGTTGTGCTGGCTATGCTGGCCATTTATTGTGTGCTGGCTATGCTGGCCATATATATGCAGGTTCTTGTATGAAATGTGTCCCGATTTTTGCCGGAATGTTGATTAACTTCCGTTTCTGCAGAAATCGGGCACTCCTAGTTTAAGAAAATTAGCAAAGTTCATGACGGATTTTTCTGTGCATTTAACCAATTATTTGTTTTTTTATTAGTGCAAAGATGTGTGACAACGACGAGGCTGGATGTTCTAAGCGCATCAGCGCTGAAGGAGAACTCAGACCTCCGAATAAACAATTGACATTCTGGGAGGCGGCCCAGCGGCTAGAAGACGATGAAGAATACCATCCTTCGGAGAGCGAGGATGATGAGATGGAAGACACGAAGGAAGAAGCCGAAGGAACGGCGGATGACGAAACCACTGATGGCGGCGAGGGCACAGGGAGTGGTAGCAATCCTCCTAAGAAGAAGAAGAAGCCGAAGGACCGGCGCCCGAACACGGTCGGCATCGTCAGGGAGGAAATTACCGAAGTGAGCCCATCAGGGGTTCCTTTGGAGCCCGCCCTTGTCGTCAAAGGGTACGATGGGCAAGTGGCGGCGATCACCCCGACAACCATCTCGATCAACACCAAGAATGTCTGGCATAAAGATAATGGCCACTTGCGCACACTCCTCTTCGAGAAGCTGTACGCAAGATACAAGTTCCCCGCTAAGTATCAGAACACAAATTATCATGGGAACGAAGTAAACAAATCCGCCCTCACAAAGATGAGCACCGCCCTGGCCAGCTGGAGAACCCGGATAAAGAAGAAGATCTATAAAGAAGGAAAAAGTCTCAAGGAGATCCAGAAGATTGACCCGCAGATCACCGAAGATCGGTTGCGGGAGTTCAAGGAGAGGTGTGAATCCGAAAGAGCCCTGGCCAATAGTAATCGGGGAAAGGTGCTGCAGGCAATGAATATAGGTCATCACCATCTCGGATCTGGTGGATACAGAATCGCGGAGGCCAAATGGAATAAGGAGGACGAAGAGTATAGATCCAAGGGGATAGAAAACCCCTTTGCGAAATTTGAACCCGGGCAGGTTCGAAACTTCATCAGGGCCCGTTACCATGTGGACCCAAAAACCAAACAACTCACCGCGGATCCTGTGGTGAAGGAATTCGAGGAAATTGTGGTAAGTATAATCTAATTACCGCGGATCAACTCGATTGCAATCTAATCGATGATCTAAACGATTCACTGTTACTTCTTCTGTAGGAGGAGGAAATTGTTAATAGTCATGGATCCCAGGGTTCCTCATCCCAGGGGTCGACGGCGGCCACCCGGTGGGATAACCCTTTTAACAGAGCGATGAACCGGGCCAAGAAAATAGAGCCGGTTACGAAGAAGCCGTCGTCGGCTGGCCGTCTGGCCGGCCTCGGGGGTAAGAATTGGGTGGATCATTTTGGTCCACCGCCGAGGACGCATGCGGAGCCGTCGGGAAGGAGCGAGGAGGAAAACTGCGAGGTTCAAGAACTTAAGGCACAAGTGGCGCGGATCCCACGGATCGTCCAAGACAACCTGGCAATCACCCTCACGTCATAAATGCCTACCTTGGTGGAGTCAATAGTGAACTGGAGTGCGGGTGGTCGAGTAGGGCCATGCCTGATTCCAAGCATGTCAGCAGCCACTCGAACAAGGCGGCACCGACGAATCAGGCGAACTATGTGTTCGTGACTCCGCCTACTAGCACCGCGGTGCCACAAGTGTTGGTGACTCCCCCTGCCATCACCGTGGCGCCGGAGTACATGTTGGTGCCCCCCTGCCATCGTCGCGGCGGCACCGGAACTCCAAGCACCCGTCGGTAGGGAGAATACACCGGCGGCCAGCACCGCGCCATCAAGCAGCCCTTCCGTCTATTGCACGCCCGTCGCCGTATGCGGTGCGTCGACATTAGCCGATCTCGACGCCATCACGGTAAACAAATTGCTTTACCACCTTTCACGCCATCTATTACTCTTATGGCATCTTTGACGACGCCGTACCTGTTTTCCGTAGACGGATGTTCCTTGCACTCTCTTATGCTACGTGAACAACGAGCTGAGGGATGTTGCCAAGGGTACCATCGTTCAACCCTTGCAGCACACGTTCCACTCAAGGCCGATGCCAGATAGCGTGCACAGGGTTAAAATTAGTCGGGTGCTAAGGGGCTGCGATGACCTGGAACCTCCCATTCAACCCCCAGGAGCGGATGAAGAAGAGTCGGCTGTCCTCAGAACTTGCTTCGGCTTATTCTTGCTATGGCCAAAGAGCATGATCCGTTTGGGGACGGCGGGGGCCATCACGCCACAGACAACAGCACCGCCTGTCATGCCAGCGACAAGTGGTGGCAAGGCCCCCTTACCGCCCTCGTCGTCACCTCCACGCGGTGGGTCGGATGATCATGTTGATGATATGCACATGGCGCAGGATCCGGCCGAGGATGACGAAGACCGGAATGATCACTTCTTCAACACTCAGTTTAGCAACGAAGACCTAGTTGGTGGCCCCACAGAGAAAGCCACTATCACCAAGCGTCTGTTTGGTTCTCAGGAGACGCCTCCAGCTTGCGCCTTTACAGAGCCAGCTGATACAACCAACCGGCCCTTTATTCTAAGCCCTGACACACTACATAGGGTGGCCGGTGCTCAGATTGCGGTGCCTGCCCACTCTCCAAAAGGAAAAAAGGGCAGGAAAAGAAAATCTAGCAGCTCGAGCCAGCCGGTGGCGTCAACAACTGCGAATCCGATCAGGTTTCGGGACGGGCCACCAAGACCCGAGGGTATTATGTGGAGGATTCATGTGGCGGGTGAGCCCATGCTACCTAAGAATTTGCGGAAGCTCGCCAGTTTGGAACTGCAGAGTGTGCATGACGGCGTGCTGACGATAGAGAGACGCCTTCTATCGGAGAAAGATCCCTCGCACCCGGTATTCGTGGTTAAGGTGCCACCAGGCTTGGGCTTCGTCGACAATGCCCCTGCGGATCTGTTCTTCCTGCGGTTCGACGACATCTTCAATATGTTCCACCTATACCCGCTACACTAGACCATGGTTCGTCTGTTTTCTCTCAGCCTGGCCATGCAGATCATTAGAGAGAACACACCGGGCATCGCTATAGTGGACCCCTACTACATGCGTGACGGCTGCTTGGGTTCCCCCGCCGAACAACTTATCGTGGCCTCGTACCTAAAAAGAATCCTCGTGGCGAACAAGACAAAGGAATACATTCTCGTGCCTTACTTTCCCGAGTAAGTCGTTATTCACTCACCACCGTCGATTGGCTTTATTAGATCATCATCATTCTTTTTCCAACACATTCCATTTGAATTTTTTGCGCAGAGATGAACACTGCACGCTCATCTCCTTATCGCCAAAGCATTCCCACGCTACGTATTTCGACTCGGGGAGTCTAGAAAAGAAGAAAAACTACGACAAGATCAAGGAAGTTCTAGATGATGCTCTCACTGGCTTTGCCTCGACGGAAGGCACCACCTTCGTGCGTACGAAGGTCAAGTTCGGCAGGCACGTCTTCAACCACGTAACGGAGTTCCCCTGCGTGAAGCAGCCGGAAAACAGTAAGAAGGAAGCCTACTACGCACCCCATCACATGAGGGCGTTCCTACTTGACCAGCAGAATTCTACGCTGCCAGATCATCTCAAACAGTGGGCCGAAGCAAAGGCCAAGATCACTGATTCAGATATTAGACAAGAGATGTATCGTATCCAGCAGCAGTTTGGGGCAATCATCTTTCGTGATGTCATGACTTCGGGGGGATCTTCTACGGAGGAAATATCCCGAATAACCGTGACATAGAAGATCGCCTAGAGATGCAGGGTGACTATAGGAAGTTCATGACGAGACAAGGCGTCCTCCCGTTCCCTAAGCCGAGCCAGAAGGCTTGATGTTGGCCTAGTTGTAGTTACAAACTATAGATGACCTTTGTGTATGTGTGGACAAGTGTACATGCTACTATACTTATCTTATTAGGTTTATGAATCACCGGTTACTTCTTTTGCTTATTATTATTATATATCAATCAATGCTTGGTTTTTTTGCTTACTCTTTGGTCCTTTGATCACTTTGGTCCTTCTTTTTTTCCTTACTCTTTTTTCGAGAATAATGCAGATGATTGAAATGTTGTGGCACACTATATATGTGAATGTGCTACGATGGGATTCTGAGCCTTGTGATATGCACAAGTCCAGGTCTTGTGCATCCTACTTGGCTCACGGTTCCATCGTAGCATATTCCTGTGTCCAACGACCTATGTATATATATGAGGCATTCTTTCGAGTTATTTTTGTCTTTTTCGAGAATAATATCGATGATTGAAATATCGTGGCACAATATATATGTGAATGTGCTACGACGGGATATTTAGCCTTGTGATATGCACAAGTCCAGGAATTGTGCATCCTACTTGGCTAACCGTTCCGTCGTAGCATATTCTAGTGTCCAACGACCTAGCTAGTTATATATGAGGCATTCTTTTCGAGCTACTTTGGTCTTTTTCGAGAATAACGCCGATGATTGAAATGTCGTGGCACAATATATATGTGAATGTGCTACGACATGACTGTAAGCCTTGTGTTATGCACAAGTCTAGATTTTGTGCATCCTACTTGGCTTACGGTTCCATCGTAGCATATGCTTGTGTCCAACGACCTATGTATATATATATGAAGCATTCTTTTCGAGTTACTTTGGTCTTTTTCGAGAATAATGCCGATGATTGAAATATAGTGGCACACTATATGTGAATGTGCTGCGATGGGATTGTTCGCCTTGTGCTCTGCACAGGTCCAGGTGTTGTGCATCCTACTTGGCGAACAGTTCCATCGTAGCATATTCCTGTGTCGAACAACCTAGTTATATATGAGGCATGCTTTTGAGTTTGGTCTTTTTGATTTAGGAGTACTTTCTATAAGTGTATCTTCATATGCAACTTTAATTATATATGTTTTTTTCAATCATCGGTTAATTATTATTGTCAACTTATAGATGACGTGGTACGTCGTGTACAAGGGACGGGTTCTCGGAGTTTACGATGATTGGGAAGACTGCCGGAGACAGGTGCACCATTTCAGCGGCAATAGCTACAAAGGGTACAACACTATGGCAGAGACGGAAGCTAGATACACGCGCTATCTAGCGGGAGTTAGGACAAGGAACCGGATGAAGACCTACACCTTCGTTGCGGCGGTGATCATGCTTATCTTCTTTGGTTGTTTATCCCGCATTTGTGTCTAGCTAGTTTAGATGTCTAGACGAGCTTCTGAGCTCTAACTTGTTCGATCGACACATGTATTCGCATGTCACCAACTACTTTGTAACTTGATAGAAACAATGTAACTTATACTATGTATTCATGTATGAGACGTATCTATATGTATTTGTTTCAATCTTGTTTTTCAAATTGTTTATTTATATATATAATTGTATATCTTGTATCTGTGTGTGTATATCTACCTGTAATATTGTATATAATCTGTATTGTATATAATCTGGCTCGGAAATTAAAACAAAAAAACAAAAAACACCTGTGGCGCACATGCCCTACCTTTTGTGGCGCACTACGCCTAAAGCGCACCTCAGAAGCTTAGTGGCGCACTGGGAAGTGCGCCACAGAAGATCCTACGCGTAGCGCACCTGCCCACATAGCCGTGGCGCACTAGCAGGTGCGCTACGCCTATATCAATACAACCATGGCGCACTAGGCGATAGCCGTAGCGCAAGGCTAGTGGCGCACGGCTAGTGCGCCACGGATGGGCATTCCATGTGCGCCACAGACAGCCATTTTCCTAGTAGTGTGCTAAGCCGGGAGACCCGGGGAGAGCTTCTCCCCGGGTAGCTTCTTCTTGGGTAGATGCTCGGGTTCGTTACCTGGCACCAGAAGCCGTAAACCTCCCCATGAAAGGATTGGACAGCTGGCTAGTGATGCCTAAACGAAGCGTAGACTACGCAATGGGTACACTGCGCACAGGACCATCGGTTGGACAAAGACCACATCTTGCCCACTGGCAACACTCGAGCGACATGTGGCTTTCATGCATGCAACACCTCGCTGCGTGGCTGCATGAGGACTCTTCCAGAGTTACCTCGCAGGGCCCGGCGGCAACCCCGCCAACGACCGGGCTTGGTTAGACAGCCTAGAGACAGGAATTAAGATGACATAACAAGTCCAGTGCCAGTCTGCTATGGGCAGTGAGCGACACGTGGCACCAAGGTAGGATTGCTAGCCACATTGTAGGTCGTGGCCTGCCACGTGGCTGAGCTTGCGCCACATGTGATCGGACCCCTGTGGTGTCCCCTTGTCCATATAAAAGGAGGCCTAGGTCAGACTTAGAGAGGAGGGCAAGATATTTATACCAGAGAACCTTCCCCGAGAAGGAACCAAATGTAACATTGTGATAATCAGATAGTAGCTTGTTGCGGGACGTAGGGATCCGCTCACAACGGACCTGGACCTGGGTAAAAAACCCTCTCTCTCTATGTGAGTGTGTTTGTCTAGCTCACCGATCGAGCTCGTCGGATGTTGCACTGCTGGCCGAACAACAAAGGGGTACTCATATCCCGGGTGTAAAAAACCAAGACACGACACCCGACTCACGAATGTGAAAGCAGGCCCCAACCTACAACCGTACTGAGGTGCGAGAGGCTAGGGGCAGCTTCAAGCGTGATCATAGTCTGCATCCATACCAGCCTGCTTCCCCTCCCACACGTCGTCTTCTATGTCACTGGCGTCGATTCGGGGGGATCCTGTGCGTTAGAGAGAAAAGTTGAGATGGGAAGAGAGAAATAAGCGACGTGCGAAGGCATACCTACAAGGTGAACACGACACTATCGGGCAAAGAAGAGAGGATGAAAAAGAGCGTGGAGTCATGGCTACAATGGTGAGTTTTGAGAGTATTTGACCATAGACATGTTATGACTAACGCCTATGGGCAGCCACAGCGCCTGTTCCGGGTATGGTCACCAGAACGGAGCTTGCGACTGACCACTGGAGATAACCAAAGCACGCCGGCGACGAGAAAAAGTAAGAGGAAAAAAGAGAGAGCTAAATAATGGTTAATCTGAAAAATTACGATACGGTTTTTATACTCAACACATTGCCGAGAAACCGAAGTCTTACAACACAAGCTCTCTCCCGAGACATCTATCCATGAACAGAACCTATCGCAAGGCAGCGCCGCGAGAAAAAGCTGACAGCTCGGCCCTCCGCCGCGAGGAATCGTGTCCGTCTAGGGTCTATGATGCCACATCGGATGTTCGCGGTCCCCGCCGCAAGGATAAACCGCGGCCGTATAGGGCTTACGATGCCACATCAGATGTACGTGGGCCCCTTTTGCGTGAGGAACTAGGGCCAGCTATAGTCTATGGTGCCATGTCACACTAGTAGGAAACCAACTATAGATAGAAGGATTTTTTGTGGCGCATATGTGTGACCATGCGCCACAGATAAACTCCATTGGTGAATTTCAGGAAATGCGTCACCGAAATCTTCACACTTCTGTTGGCGCATATAAGAAACAATGCGCCATAGAAGTTTGGTGGGACCTGCCACCGGGGTTGGGCTCCCTCACTTGGCGCATACGACCATATGCGCCACAGAAAGTGAGGGTAGGCTCCACCACAGAATTCAGTTGACCAACGTTTTATGGCGCATACCTATATATGCGCCACAAAAATTGTAACTTCTATGGCATATATATAGATATGAGCCACAGGATATGGAAAACCAGATCCCACCTACCCACCCCCTTGGACCGCCTTTTAACTTTTGTAGAAAATAAATGAAAATAAAAAATTCAAAAATAATAATTCCTTTGAGATGTAGTTATATTTTGGGGTATAGTTGTAAGGAAAATTGAAAAATATGAATTACGGTGTATTTTGCAAAAAAGTCATTGCACAGTAAAAAGGCCATAACTTTTGCATACGATGTTGGAAAAAAGTTTAATATACCAAAATGATCGTCTCGAAATTTCCTACTTGATTTCTCCCCAAATTCAAAAGGAGTAAAAAGTTATGGCAGAAAGAAGATTTTTTCCAGCAAAAAAATAAAAAAGGAGGAGAAACTTCTGTGACGCATTTCTCCCATATGCGCCACATAAGCCTTAGGCGGGATTCGAAATTTGAATCCCGCCGCCCCTTCTCCCTTTCTTTTCTCCTTTTCACCTCTTTCTCTCCTCCATACTTTTCCTCCCTACACTTCTTCTCTCCTTCTCCCCTTCTCCTCCCTCTTCCTCCTCATCCACCCTTGTGAGCTCCTCCTCCCCCTCCTCCACCCCGGTGAGCTCCTCCTCCACCCCGGTGAGCTCCTCCTCCCCCTCCTCCACCCTGGTGAGCTCATCATCCTCCTCCTCCTCTACCCCGGTGAGCTCCTCCTCCTCCGACGACGACGACGATGACCATCTCCGGCTACCTCCTCCTTCAGCGACCCCTTCCTCCTCCTCCTCCTTCTCCTCCGACGACCCCTTCCTCCTCCCACCTCCGAACTAGACCTCCTCCGTTTTACCTCCGGCGACCCCCACCTCCGACGACCACCACCTCCGGCGACACCCACCTCCGGCCAGATCTGGCCAGCTTTTTTTTAATTTGAAAAAAAATTGTAGCGCATAACATAAGTTTTAGATCTAGCCCGCCTTTTTTTGAAATTTGAAAAAACACTTCTGTGGCACATATGTGAGAAACACGCCACTAAACCTTTTCAACTTTTGTGGCGTATTTTGAAATGCACCACAGAACTACAGTTTAGTGGCGTGATAATAGTGGCGCATCCCATATGCGCCACAGAAGTTGAAAAATGGTGCGCCACAGATGATATTTTTCCTAGTAGTGTCAGCTCTGGACGGCCATGTGTCTACGAGAAACTACAACCGTCTAGGTTCTACGCTGCCACGTTGGCTCTGGCCAGGCCCCATGACCATGAGAAACCACGGTCGGCATGGGCTCATGCCACCACGTCATATATCGGCGGGCCCACCACCCGGCAGATGCGGAGGCATGTCACGTCAGGAATGCCTCTCACCGAGTGTGGTTTGATACGTCAGAAACGTATCTATAATTTTTGATGCTCCATGCTTGTTTAGTATCTACTTTGTTTGGCTTTGTCTACACTTTGAGGTGTTTTTTACATGTTTTTTGGTACTAACTTATTAACAAGTTGCCATAATGCCAGTTGCCTGTTTTCTGCTGTTTTTGGTTCCAGAAAAGCTAGTAAGGAAATATTCTCGGAATTGGACGGGACAAACGTCAAAGTCAATAACTTTCCGTGGGGAAAAAGAAGTCCAGAGGGGAGACGGAGAGGCGTGCCAGGGCAGCCATACCCCCACCCCTAGGCGCGGGTGGGCCCTGCCCCGTGCCTAGGCAGGGTGTGGGGCCCCTGGCCACCGCCTCGGCCTCCCCCTTCGCCTATAAGAAGCCCCCGATGTAGAAAACCTAAGTACCCGATCAATATTCCACGAAACCTTATGTAGCCGCCGCCACCGTCGTCCCTAGATCGGGGGGATCTGAAGTTCTTCCCGGCACCTACTAGAGGGGAGATCATCCCGGAGGCCTTCTCTCCGGTATGATGCGTGAGTAGTTCCACCTTGGACTATGGGTCCATGTACTAGCTAGATGGTTGTATCTCCTCCTTCTGCTTTCATGTATAGATCTTGTGAGCTCCGTTCATGATCAAGATCTAATATATTTGTAATCATGCATGTTGTGTTTGCGGGGAGCCGATGGATATTGAGATTATTATGTTGGTTTGATTAATGGTTTTGTCTTTATGATTCTATCATGTATGTGTTGTTTGTGATCTTGCATGCTCTTCGTTGTTAGTAGCTATCTTGGCCAAGTAGTTGCTAGTGACTCCAAGAGGGGGTATTTATGCTTGATAGTGGGTTCATGCCTCTAGTTTCCAAGGGAAGTGATAGAAATCTCTTCGGTTGTAGATGTGTTATTGCTATTAGGGAGAAAACAACGGTCTCTTGTTCATGGAACATGTGGACTGTTTACCTTACACACTTTGCTTAAAGCAGTTGTCTATTGCTTGCAATTTAATACCGGAGGGGGTTTGTATGATAACCTGAAGGTGGACTTCTAGTCATAGATGCAGTTGGATGGCGGTCTATGTATATTGTTGTGTTACCCAATCGAATCTCATAGGATCTTTCTGACTAGTATTGCATTGTTATGCCTTGCTCAGTTCCTGTCAATTGCCCTGCTGTAATCTGTTTACCCTTCATGCCATGTTTTTTATCTAAGGAGAGAACCTCTAGTGAACTATGGACCCCGGTACAATATTTACCATTGATACATCTTCCACTGTTACTTGTTTACTTGCTGCAAACCACCATTACCTTCCATGCCATACGTTTAATCCTTTGTTACAGGAACCGGTGAGATTGACAACCTCACTGTTAGTTGGGGCAAAGTCTTGAGTTTGTGTTGTGCAGGTCTCTATGTTGCTTGCAACACCTGTATGACGTTTCCTTCCTCCTATTGGTTCGATAACCTTGGTTTCTTACTGAGGGAAGACTTGCTGTTGTGCTGCTTCACACCTTGCTCTTGGGGTTCCCAACAGGCTCCTCATCAACTGAGCCATCAATAAGTTTTCTGGCGGCGTTGCCGGGGAGGCTAAGGACGTCTTCACTAGGGGAGTCCTTCACTTCCTTTCTCTTTACTTTGTTTTTAGTTTGCTTTGTTTCTTTTGCTTGGTTTTGTTTTCCTCTTTTCAAAAAACCAAAAAAAATCTAGTTTGGTTTGCTTCCTTTATTCAAAAACACAAAAAATTAGTTCCTACTCTAGTTGTTGGTCTGGTGTTGCCTTGCTTGGTCATGCTTCCTATCAATGGATGGTTTCTTTGAAACTAGTTCTTATTGGCAAGGTGGGTTCATGGAAGAACAAACAAAAAGGGAAGCACTTATGGGAGCAAATTGATAAGTTGAATACTATTGCAAGAGAGGTGTGCTCCACTTATAATGTTACTTATTGCTTTGATAAAGCCTGTTACTCTAGGAGGTATAAACACCTCCCTTTTCAATGTGAGTATAATGATAATGTTACCATATCCTCCTATGTTAAAGGAAATATGAATCTTATGATGTGGAACAAATTGAAGAATTCATTGACTTCAAGGGTGCATTTGAACTTGCTAGTTTGTTTGAAAATATTGATGATGCACCTTATGAAAATGAGGTTTATGAGATACTTAAATTTTTCTTTGACAATTATGAAGAAGAAAATGGCTATATTCTTGAATATTTTAATAGATGCTTTCCACAAATGGAAGACACTAATGCCTTGCAGGAGCCTATGGAAGAATAAATTGTTGAAACTGGAAGCTCATTAGATGAAAAAGAGAAGAGTGATGAACAAAAGGAGGAAGAATGAATTATATACCCATGCCTACCTTCTAATGAGAGTAACTCTTTATCCCTTACATTATTTGATTGTCCCCCATGCTTACCAAAGGAGGATGAATGTTATGTTCCTATGAATCCTTTTAAACTATCTACTTTGGGTAAAAGCCGTGAAGGTTTTAATCCCACTATTTTTGAGATTGATAGAAATTATGTGTTTGTAGATCATGAAAAGCATGCTTTATGTGATAGCTATATTTTTGAGTTTATTCATGAGGCTACTGAAAATTATTTTGAGAGAGGGAAACATGGTCTTATGTATCTCAACAATATTAAGTTTCCCCTCTTTATGTTGAAAGTTTTCAAGTTGCACTTGATTTGCTTTCCTATGCTTGTGGCTTTGTGCTTCTTTGATTTATTTTCTTACAATATGCCTATGCATAGGAAGTGGGTTAGACTCAAATGTGTTTTTAATTTGCTTCTTGATGCTCTCTTTTACTTCAACTCATAGTTCTTATGTGAGCATCTTCTCAAGCTATCAAGGCTAACTTAAAGGCGTTAAAGAAAAGTACTTGTTGGGAGATAACCCAAGAGATTCCTTGAGTCTTGGAAGTTATTACTTCTATAATGACCTCTCCATATCCTTTTTGTTTGCTTTTTGTGCCAAGAATGACCTCTAATGAGAGGGAAGTAAGATTTGGGGAGTTGCTGTCCCGAAATAGATTTCTGTCCTCCACCAAAAACTTTCATGAGGAGACTATGTACCTCGTATTGGGCTGAAAATTTATGATTAAATCCCCCAGTATGTTAGCTAAATTTCACTAGTTCAACACTTTTTGATTTGAGCAACAGAAGGTGTTCGAAAAAATCGGTTTCTACCTGCTGGTCTGTTTTGACAGATTTCGTCCATTATTTGCATTTGCTTCTTATTGATTCATTTTTGAGTTCTCTTTAGGTGAATTGAGCTTTTTGAAGGAGTTTATACAGTAGATTGTGTTTTTAGTGAAAAGTCTTGCTGTTCCAAAGCTTTGCCAGAGGTCTAATATCTTTTGAATACACTAATGTTGCTAATGAAGATTGTGTGAATTTTTGTATGAAGGATAAAATTCAGGTGTAGAAAGAGAATGATGCAATGAGATGAAGAATGGACAAAAGCTCAAGCTTGGGGATTCCACCCCGTTGTCACCCCAAGAAATATCCAAGAGGTAGAAGCATCAAAGCTTGGGGATTCCCAAGGCATCCCCTTCTTCATCAATAAAAAGCTCAGGTATGTCTGGACACTTCGTTTTTATTGTTTCATGCATAGTTGTGTTGTTCTTGGAGCGTCTTAGTTTTCGTTTGATTTGTTTAGTTTGCTTTAATAAAGTAGTTTGGACCCCGGTTCTCGCTGTGTTGTGTTGCAAATAGGTTGCTTGGTGTTGGAAAGGAGTAGTAAGTTCTTGCTTGTAAGTGCAAGAGGAGCTTGCATTGACTGTGACTTAAAATTTAGCATGACATGCTAGGTGTTGTTTTGACCTTATGCTTAGTGATTATTGATCTAGCATGTCTTGTTCCAAACAATTGGGATTGCTTAGTGTTCCTTGAAGAAATTATGCGTTGTTTTAGCATGCAAAAGCATAGTATTGTGGTATTCTCCTTTGATGTTTTGTTTGGGTTGACTTGGCACATGCTCACACCATGTTATGACTATGAACAAGTCACCATAGCCTCTATGATTATTTAGCCCTTGACTTGTAGTACCACTTTATGCTTTGATTAGTAATGTTTTGTTGCTCTGCATGATTATGGCCATTATTGCTCTCTTAGTTGGTTGCTCCCAGCCTTTTGCTAGCCTCCACTTGTATGAGTAAGCTCTACTCATGCTTCCAACTCCCAAGAAACCAAGTTATTCCAAAGTGTCCACTATAAATTCCTATGCATGGTGTGTTACATCATTCCAAGTATATTCTTTTTTCATCTATCTTCTAATTAAAATCTATTTTGTTATGTGAAAACTTAGTGATTAAAGCCCTCACAAACTTGATGGCACACTTTATATTATTTGCCCTAATAAACTTGAATCATTGTGTCATCTATGTTGTATATGCTTGCACTTATATGTTGGAATTAGCAGAACCGTGATGTCACGGGGAACATTCAACATTTCACTTGTACTTTGTACTTAGTTGATATCATGCTCTTTTGTCTATGGATGTCACCGGTGTGAAATAAAGAGGGAACTTGTAAGTCCATGGAGTTTGTATTCTGTGTTAGAGAAACGCATGGGCTGCTAGCCTAAGCCATGCCTAATCATGGTGGAAACTTGCAGCATCACCATAGTGAGCTATCTATGAAGCATCCTCAATAAAAAGCTATGCATATGGTAAATAAAAAGATTGCTGAGATGCTCATTGTCTGCTTGCCTTGTCATTTTAGTTATGGGAAAGCTCCTGTACCATGTGCAAGGGGTACCCCGTTGGCGGTTCTCAATGATATGCAAATACTTACAATGACAAGAACTTACAGGTGACTTAAGTTGAGTAGCATGAGGTGTGTCTCTCGTATTCAAGGGACTTGAGATTGCCAACTTTTACTTCGTCAAGCATATACTCCATATTTGTTCACTTTAACCTTAATAACTTCAAGATGCTTATGATAGGGGCAATGAGGGTTGAAAGCTAACAAGTACCATAATTTTTGGAAGCTCTTTTTGAAACTTGAAATCCTTGCTTCTTTTATAAAAGGCCTTTCTTCCACCATTATGTTGAGTCTCCACCTTCTACCTTTAGGCACCATTAAGAGAGCATAGTTGTCATTCTGTGTGCAGTGTTCCAAAGCTTATTGATTGATGCATATGGTGATATTACTTGTTCTTGTGATACTTGTTTCTAGTCACCCTTGTGAACTTTGAAGGTGTCCTATGCATCTATTTGCTACTCTATGAGGGACAAGCTGAATGCCACTACGTTATGTTTTCTCTATGTGAAACAAACAAACGTTTTTCAATGCATGTTATTCATGATCTTTGTTTGTATCCTTTTCATGTTGCATGCGTAGTTACTATGTCCTATTGTTAGAACTCCATCTTTCATGCACATGTTTAGAGTTGTTTGATCCCAGCTTGCAATGTCTACAAATGGTTAGATCTTTATTGTGAGGGTGCATGTCACCTCAAAAATTATTCTTTTTATCACTTCCCTACTCGAGGACGAGCAGGAGTTAAGCTTGGGGATTCTTGATATGTTGGAAATGTATCTATAATTTTTTATGCTCCATGATTGTTTAGTATCTACTTTGCTTTGCTTTGTCTACACTTTGAGGTGCTTTTTACATGTTTTCTGGTACTAACCTATTAACAAGTTGCCACAGTGCCAGTTGCCTATTTTCTGATATTTTTGGTTCCAGAAAAGCTAGTAAGGAAATATTCTCGGAATTGGACGGGACAAACGTCAAAGTCAATAACTTTCTATGAGGAACAAGAAGTCCAGAGGGGAGACAGAGAGGCGTGCCAGGGCAGCCACACCCCCCTAGGCGAGGGTGGGACCTGCCCCGTTCCTAGGCAGGGTGTGGGGTCCCTGGCGACCGCCTCGTCCTCCCCCTTCTCCTATAAGAAGCCCCTGATGCAGAAACCCTAAGTACCCGATCAATATTCCACGAAACCTTCTGTAGCCGCCGTCACCGTCGTCCCTATATCGGGGGGTCTGAAGTTCTTCCCGGCACCCTACCGGAGGGGAGATCATCCCGGAGGCCTTCTCTCTGGTATGATGCGTGAGTAGTTCCACCTTGGACTATTGGTCCATGTAGTAGCTAGATGGTTGTATCTCCTCCTTGTGCTTTCATGTATAGATCTTGTGAGCTCCGTTCATGATCAAGATCTAACCTATTTGTAATCATTCATGTTGTGTTTGCGGGGATCCGATGGATATTGAGATTATTATGTTGGTTTGATTAATGGTTTTATCTTTATGATTCTATCATGTCTGTGTTGTTTGTGATCTTGCATGCTCTTCATTGTTAGTAGCTATCTTGGCCAAGTAGTTGCTAGTGACTCCAAGAGGGGGTATTTATGCTCGATAGTGGGTTCATGCCTCTAGTTTACAAGGGAAGTGATAGAAATCTCTTTGGTTGTAGATGAGCTATTGCTACTAGGGATAAAACAACGGTCTCTTGTTCATGGAACATGTGGACTGTTTACCTTACACACTTTGCTTAAAGCAGTTGTCTGTTACTTGTAACTTAATACTGGAGGGGGTTCGGATGATAACCTGAAGGTGGACTTCTAGACATAGATGCAGTTGGATGGCGGTCTATGTATATTGTTGTATTGCCCAATCGAATATCAGAGGATCTTTCTGACTAGTATTGCATTGTTATGCCTTGCTCAGTTCCTGTCAATTGCCCTGCTGTAATTTGTTTACCCTTCATGCCATGTTGTTTATCTAAGGAGAGCACCTCTAGTGAACTATGGACACCGGTCCAATCTTTACCATTGATACATCTTCCACTGTTACTTGTTTACTTGCTGCAAACCACCATTATCTTCCACGCCATACGTTTAATCATTTGTTACAGCAACCGGTGAGATTGACAACCTCACTGTTAGTTGGGGCAAAGTCTTGAGTTTGTGTTGTGCATGTCTCCGCGTTGCTTGCAACACCTGTATGACGTTTCCTTCCTCCTATTGGTTCGATAACCTCGGTTTTTTTACTAAGGGAAGACTTGTTGTTGTGCTTCTTCACACCTTACTCTTGGGGTTCCCAACATGCTCCTCATCAACTGAGCCATCATGGTTCTGCCCACGTATGCTGACAGCGTGACGAGTTCGCGCGTACGGTCCATCGTCCCGCGACACGGGGTATGATGGCCAGCGCGTAACCTGTCCGCGGTAGGGAATCTTTCGTCATGGCCCATAGCGGCCCGCCTCCCGTGATAGCAAGGTTCTATTGCTATGGTGATGCGTGTCCTTTTGGGCATCCATGTCATGGACGCCCGAAAAAAATCGGGACGACGTAGATAATAGAATTGGCTGAAACATTTTAGCGCTATTATTTATATTCATATTAATAGTTATAAAAGAGCATTCATATTTTTGGAGGTGCGGATAAGGACATCTCTAGAGATGAACGCCCTCCAAAATTTGTTCTCAGTTTGTCCGATTTGTGTGGGGAAGGGAGGTGGACAAGTGTCCCCAGTCTGTTTGCCTCCTGACCCAACGACATCCCATCAAATTTAACTCAAGGACTGTTTTTACCATTCAACCAAATATTCGAATTGCATACACCTATACTATAATGGTAATAAAATGTACTAATATATAGAATATAGATTTAAAATTTTAATAGATATTTAAAATACATAGTCCACGTAATAAAATTCAAACTACAAAATTTAAACTTTGATAAATGGTCAATACAAGGAATAAATGAGGTCTATCAGTTTCCTTCCACATGTGCATCGGAAACAAATTTCGTGATAAACCTGGAGGTAAGATTTCAACTCTAGTGGTGCAGCACAATCAAGTGCTCTTGGAAGTCGTGACAAAACCCTAGCCATCACCGTCTCCGTTGCAATATGCCTTGTTCTCACCGTCTACTACCGGGAATCGACTGATCCCCACCTCCTCTACTTGCCGCTCTGGCGACGGGAGGGGGTGGGTATCTCGGACCTATGCTCGATGATGTAGAAGGGTCCCTAAAATTAGAGTTTGGTTAACCGGCATCGTCGTTATGATGGTATAGCGGCGTTGGGCAGGAGAAGAATAAGGTATACCCACCTCCTCGTCCATCTCGTCGGCAATGATTTCGTCAGTGGCGTTGAGGAGGGCGAGGATTCATTTGGTCGCCGTTTCCATGGAGTGGTGGATCTTGTTCATTCTACGTGTGTTATAATTTTGGTTCTAGACAAAGATTCAACAACAACGACTACGACTCTAGTGTGCTGGTCCTTAGAGGCATGTGCACAAAGACTTTCCGACTGTCATCAGCAACATCAGTCTAGCCCCGGTAAGGGAGCGAAGACAACCGTACATCGGCGGCTCTCTCTAACGGTAGTAGTACTCGTTAGGTGGTCTAAGTACCTCAATGTAATATACTATAGGCTTAAGCCTGGTGGTCTAAAGCTGCTGTGAGTCCATCTGCCCTCGTGCATGCCTTTTTTTTGAGATTGCCACCCTTTATTTCATTACATAATAATGTTTGTATAAACACCCTCAGGAGGACTTTGGTACTAGACATAGCGTCCAACATAAGCAGAACTTCTAAACATTATGTGCATAAATATTTGGTCTATTATTCTCATGAACAATCTCGATCAGTTGAAATGCCTTCTCTGTTTCCTTTATTTCATGGACTACATGTCCATACTTGCCCAATCGGTCTTGCGACTGGATAGCCCGTACTGCATGTGTGCATAAATATTTGGTCCACGATTCTCATGAACAATCTCGATCAGTTGAAATGCTCTGTATCCTTTATTTCCTAGACTATCTGTCCATACTTGCCCAATCGGTCTTGTGACTGGATAGACCGTACTGCATTGGCACAGCCGCGTGCATGCCTGGGAATGCAGTCACTGGACCTGGGCCTCAGCCGATCCGTGAGGTCATCTATTGCGTGCATGCGTGGTCATGTAGTCGCTGGACCTAGGCCTCAGCCGGTTGATACATCGGAAACGTATCTATAATTCTTGATGTTCCTTGCTTGTTTAGTCTCTATTTTGCTTTGCTTTGTCCACACTTTGAGGTGTTTTTTATATGTTTTCTAGTATTAACCTATTAACAAGATGTCATAGTGCTAGTTGCCTGTTTTCTTTTGTTTTTGGTTTCAGAAAAGCTAGTAAGGAAATATTCTCGGAATTGGACGGGACAAAAGCCAAAGTCAATATTTCACCGAGGAGAACATGGAGTCCAAAGGAGATACGGAGGGGAGGCACAGGGCAGCCGCACCCCTAGGCGTGGGCCCACCCTAGGCCGCGCCTGGGCAGGGTGTGGGCCCCTGGCCGACTCCCTGTCTCGCCTCTTCGCCTATAAGAAGTCCCCGATGCCTAAACCCTAAGTACCCGATCAGTATTCCACGAAACCGTCTGTAGCCGTCGCCACCATCGTTCCTAGATTGGGGGATTGGAAGCTCTTCTCGGCACCCTGCCAGAGGGGAGATCATCCCGAAGGCCTTCTTCTTCATCATGTCAGCCTCCGGTATGAAGCATGAGTAGTTCCACCTTGGACTACGGGTCCATGTAGTAGTTAGATGGTTGTATCT
The DNA here is from genome assembly GCA_916181665.1 of Avena sativa. Taxonomy (NCBI): domain Eukaryota; kingdom Viridiplantae; phylum Streptophyta; class Magnoliopsida; order Poales; family Poaceae; genus Avena; species Avena sativa. The sequence continues at coordinate 309,143,710 of OV702295.1, read as the reverse complement.
CCTCCTTTGTGCTTTCATGTCTAGATCTTGTGAGCTCCGTTCATGATCAAGATCTCATCTATTTGTAATCATGCATGTTGTGTTTACGGGGATCCGATGGATATTGAGATTACTATGTCAGATTGATTAATGGTTTTGTCTTATTGATTCTATCATTTCTGTGTTGTTTGTGATCTTTCATGCTCTCTATTGTTAGTAGCTATCTTGGCCAAGTAGTTGCTAGTGACTCCAAGAGGGGGTATTTATGCTCGATAGTGGGTTCATGCCTATATTTAATCTAAGGGAAGTGACAAAAATCTCTAAGGTTGTAGATGTGTTGTTGCCACTAGGGAGAAAACAACGGTCTCTTGTTCATGGAATAAGTGGATTGTTTACCTTACACACTTTGCTTAAAGCAGTTGTCTGTTGCTTGCAACTTAATACCGGAGGGGGTTCGGATGATAACCCACAGGTGGACTTCTAGTCATAGATGCAGTTGGATGGCGGTCTATGAATCTTGTTTTATTGCCCAATCGAATCTCATAGGATCTTGATGTCTAGTATTGCATTATTATGCCTTGCTCAGTCCTGTCAATTTCCCTGCTATAATTTGTTTACCCAGCATGCCATGTTTGTTTATATAAGGAGAACACCTCTAGTGAACTATGGACCCCGGTCCAATCTTCACCATTGATACATCTTCCACTGTTACTGTTTACTTGCTGCAAACCACTATTACCTTCCACACCATACATATAATCCTTTGTTACAGCAAACCAGTGAGATTGACAACCTCACTGTTCATTGGGGCAAAGCCTTGAGTTTGTGTTGTGCAGGTCTCCAAGTTGCTAACAACACCTTTGAGTCGTTTTATTCCTCCTACTGGTTTGATAACATTGGTTTCTTACTGTGGGAAAACTTGCTCCTGTGCTACATCACACATTGCTCTTGGGGTTTCCCGACGAAGCGCTTCCACGTTGATACAGCGCCATCATCAAGCTTTTCTGGCACCGTTGCCGAGGAGGCTAAGGACGTCTTCACAAGGGGAGTCCTTCTCAACCTTTCTCTTTACTTTGTTTTTGGTTGCTTAGTTTCTTTTGCTTGGTTTTGTTTGCCCTCTTTTTTATAAAAAACTCCAAAAAAATTAGTTTAGTTTGGTTTGCTTTCTTTTATAAAAAACACAAAAAAATTGTCCCTGCTCTAGTTGTCGCCTTGCTCTAGATTATCATGTTGATCCCCAAGTTCACCCTGAAATACCTTTCAATAGTTAGTGGCTCCATAATTGGGAAAGAAAATATTGAAGAATTCTTTAATCATGTTAGCAAGCATGAAGATATTAAGGATAGATCTACAGCAGACCTTGCTCCTAATTATGAAATTGCTACAGCTTCTTTAGTTAATATGTTGGAGGCTAGGTTTGTTAACCTTAACCCCATGATGCAAATTTTGTTTCTCAAACTAAAGGAAGAAAATGATCCTGAAAAGAGAAAATTTATTCTGTAAACCTTACTAAAAGAGTTCAACGGTGTTGCTAAGGAAGCCAAAAAAGTCTTTGAGCATTTTAATATTCTAGTTTCATGTGTATATGTTATGGGTACTCTAGATAAAACTAAACCTAGAGAGGAAATTAAGATACCCATACCCTTTAAGCTTGTTGGAATGCCTGAAGCTTTAGAAAAGAATTTTGATTGGATAGTTCCTGAAAATCCTTTTGATGAAATTATTGAACCAAAGAGAGATAAGAAGGGATTCTCTAAAACTCATTTGGATGATATACCTTTCCTAGTTGAAGAGATTGCAAGCATTGATCTTAATTCTTCATTTGAAAATACTTGATTTCTTGCTTCTTGTGCCTAACTTAAAGGCGTTAAATAAAAGTACTTGTTGGGAGATAACCCAAGAGTTTTCTTGAGTTTTGGAAGTTATTACTTAAGTAATGACATCTCCTTTTCATTTTTGTTTGCTTTTTGTGCCAAGAATGACCTCTAATGCGAGGGAAGTAAGATTTGGGGAGTTGCTGTCCCGAAACAGATTGTTGTGCTCCACCATAAAAATTTGTGAGGAGTCTCTATAAGTCGAATTGAGCTAAAAATTTACTAGTAAATCCCATAGTATGTTATCTAACTTTCGTTAGTTCAATACTTTTTGATTTGAGCAACAGAAGGTCTTCGAAAAATCGGTTTCTACTTGCTGGTCTGTTTTGACAGATTTCTGCCATTATTTGCATTTGCTTCTTATTGATTCCTTTTTGGGTTCTTTTTGGGAAATTGAGCTTTTTGAGGGAATTGCTACAATATCTTGTGTTTTTAGTGAAAGTTTTGCTGTTCTAAAGATAAACCCAAGGGTCTTTTATCTTTTAGTGAAAGTTTTGTATGAAGAAAAAATTTCAGGTGTAGAGAGAGAATGATGTAATGAGATGAAGAATGGACAAAAGCTTAAGCTTGGGGATGCCACCCCGGTGTCATCCCAAGAAATATCCAAGAGGTACACGCGTCAAAGCTTGGGGATTCCCAAGGCATCCCCTTCTTCATCAATAAAAAGCTCAGGTCTTTCTAGACACTTTGATTTTTATTGTTTCATGCACTGTTGTGTTGTCCTTGGAGCGTCTTACTTTTCATTTGGTTTGCTTAATTTTCTTGAATAAAGTAGTTTGGACCCCCATTCTCGCTGTGTTGTTTCAAATAAGTTGATTGGTGTTGGAAAGGAGTAGAAAATTCTTGCTTGAAATAGTGCAAGAGGAGCTTGCTTTAACTGTAACTTAGACTTTAGCATGTAATGCTAAGTGTTGTTTTAACCTTATGCTTAGTGATTATTGTTGTAGCATTACTTGTTCCAAACAATTGGGATTGCTTAGTGTGCCTTGAAGGAATCATGCGTTGTTTTAGCATGCAAAAACATAGTATTGTGGTATTCTCCTTTGATGCTTTGTTTGGGTTGACTTGGCAAATGCTCACACCATGTTATGACTATGAACAAGTCACCATAGCCTCTATGATCATTTATTCCTTGACTTGTAGTACCACTCTATGATTTTATTAGTAATTTTTTGTCGCTCTGCATGATTATGGCCATTATTGCTCTATTAGTTGGTCGCTCCCAGTCTTTTGCTAGCCTCAACTTGTATGAGTAAGTTCTACTCATGCTTCCAACTCCCAAGAAACCAAGTTATTCCAAAGTGTCCACTATAAATTCCTATGCATGGTGTGTTACACCATTCCAAGTATATTCTTTTTTTCAGCTATCTTCCAATTAAAAAGTATTTTTTATGTGAAAACTTAGTGATTAAAGCTCTCACAAACTTGATGGCACACTTTATTTTTCTTGCCCCTAATAAACTTGAACCACTGTGTCATCTATGTTGTATATGCTTGCACTTATACGTTGGAATTAGAAGAACTGTGCTGTCACGGGGAACACTTTCAACATTGCACTTGTACTTTGTACAGAGATGATATCATGCTCTTTTGTTTATGGATGTCGCCAGTGTGAAATAAAAGGGGAGCATGTAAGTCCATGGAATTATGTATGTGTGTTATAGAAACGCCTGAGCCGCTAGCCTAAGCCATGCCTAATCATGGTGGAAACTTGCAGCATCACCATAATGAGCAATCTGTGAAGCATCCTCAATAAAAACCTATGCAAATAGCAAATAAAAAGATCGCTGAGATGCTCATTGTCTGTTTGCCTTGTCATTTTGGTTATGGAATAGCTCCTGTACCATGTGCAAGGGGTACCCCGTTGGCATTTCTTTATGATACACATGTACTTACTATGACAAGAACTTACAGGTGACTAAAGTTGAGTAGCATGAGGAGCGGTCCTCATACTTAAGGGACATGAGATTGCCAACTTATACTTTGTCAAGCATATACTCCATAGTTTGTTCACTTTAACCTTAATCACTTCAAGATGCTTATGATAGGGGCAATGAGGGCTGAAAGCTAACAAGTACCATAATTTTTGGAAGCTCTTTTTGAAACTTGAAATCCCTGATTCCCTTTATGAAGGGCCTTTCTTCCACTATTATATTGAGTCTCCACCTTCTACCTTTAGGCCCCAGTTAAGATAGCATAGTTGCCATTCTTAGTTCTATGTGCATTGTCCCAAAACTTATTGATTGATGCATATTGTTGATATTACTTGTTCTTGTGCTATTTGTATCTAGTCACTCTTATGAATGTTGAAGGTGTCCTATGCATCTATTTGCTACTCTATGAGGGACAAGCTGATTGCCAATATGCCATGTTTTCTATATGTGAAACAAACAAACGTTTTTCAATGCATGCTATTCATGATCTTTGTTTGTAGCCTTTCATGTTGCATGCATAGTTACTTTGTCTTACTGTTAGAACTCCATCTTTCTTGCTCATGTTTAGAGTTCTTTGATCCTAGCTTTCAATGCTTGCAAATGGTTTGATCTTAGTTTTAATGGTGCATGTCACCTAAAAAATTATTATTTTTATCACTTACCTACTCGAGGACGAGGAGGAGTTAAGCTTGGGGATGCTTGATACGTCGGAAACGTATCTATAATTTTTGATGTTCCATGCTTGTTTACTATCTACTTTGCTTTGCTTTGTCCACACTTTGAGGTGTTTTTATATGTTTTTTGGCACTAACCTATTAACAAGATGCCATAGTGCGAGTTTTCGGTTTTCTTCTGTTTTTGGTTCCAGAAAAGCCAGTAAGGAAATATTCTTGGAATTGGACGGGACAAAAGCCAAAGTCAATATTTCACCAAGGAGAACACGGAGTCTAGAGGAGAGACAGAGGGGAGCCACAGGGCGTCCGTACCCCCCAGGCGCGGGCCCACCCTAGGTCGCGCCTGGGCAGGGTGTGGCCCCCTGGCCAACTCCCTTCCTCGCCTCTTCGCCTATAAGAAGCCCCCGATGCCTAAACCCTAAATACCCGATCAGTATTCCACAAAACCGTCTGTAGCCGCCGCCAACATCGTTCCTAAGCACTGACTTCACCAGAGCGGTACAGCCCGCCCGATTCAGAAACTTGCCTTTCTAGGGGTTTAGCCGCGCCACTGCCTTATCGATAAAAGGTTGGAGATCCACCCTTCAAAGTCTGCCAAGCGAAAGGGGCAGACCAATGTACTTGAGGGGAAAATTGACAGTAGTCACCGGGAAGTCCGTCAGAGCCAACACAAGGTCAATTTCCAAGATTCTAATTGGAGCAATAGAGCTTTTTGCCACATTTGTCACCAGGACGGAAACCTCCCCAAAACTCTGGAGGATACTGGCCAAGGTCGAAACGTCGTGCTCTGTGGGTGTCAAAAAAAGGCAGTGTCATCCGTGTAAAGGGAGACACGGGGCCCTTGCAAACCACCAGGCATCTCGTGCAGCAGCCCGGAGGCAGTAGCATTCTCCAGGATACCCTGAAGGGGGTCGATGGCGATGTCAAAAAGGAGCGGCGAAAGGGGGTATCCTTGTCTGAGACCGCGGTCATGAGTGATGTTTTTTCTGGGGTCCCGTTTAGGATGACGCGGGAGGAGGCCATGGAGAACAGAATCGACATCAAAGCACGCCATCTTTGGGGAAAACCGAGACGTTTCATGAGGTCCAGCATATAATCCCAGCGAACCATGTCAAAAGCCTTGGCGATATAAAGCTTTAAGAGGAGGGCCGGAGTCTTGCTGCGATGGAGATGGCGGGCGGTATTCCTAACACAGATAAAATTGTTGTGGATGGTTCTGGACTTGATGAAAGCACTCTGGCTGCGAGAAACAATATCATTCATCTTAGGACTGAGCCAGCGGGCCATAGCTTTGGAAATGATCTTCGGGGCCACATGGATGAGGCTAATGGGCCTGAAATCAGTGATGGACTCTGCGCCATCCTTCTTTAGCAGCATCACAATGTTGGTGGTGTTTACCACGTGCAAATTGGATGCCGAAAGATCAGAGAACGCATTGACAGCCCTCATAAGATCGTCCTTGATGGTCTCCCAGCAAGACCGGAAAAAAGAGCTGGAGAAACCGTCAGGGCCTGGGGCCTTATCCGTAGGCATGTCATTGATGGCCTCCTTGATCTCAAGTTCAGAGAAAGGCAAACCAAGATCCTCCAAAGAATGTACAAAGGGGTTTAACATGTCCCAGTTAAAAACCAACTGGCGAGGTGGAGGGCGGCCTAAAGCTTGGGAGAAGTGGTCGAAAATGAGTTTCTCCTTGTCCACATGAGTAGTAGACCAACCATTGAGATGCTTGAGCCTCGTAATGTAATTCTTGCGTTTCCTCGCATTTACCCGTAGGTGGAAAAATTTTGTGTTAGCATCTCCCTCGTGAAGGTAAGTGATTCTGGAGGCTTGTCGTTTCCGCGATCTTTCCAGGGCAGCCAGGCCTTTAACATGGTGCTTAAGATTTGCGCGAAGAGCCCTCTCGTCCTGAGAAAGGGGCCGAGATTCCTGTGCCACATCCAACTGGAGAATGATCTCAAGAGCCATAAGAAGCTGAAGCTTACAATCAGAAAAGAGGCTTTTACTCCAAGATCTCAAAACCCTCGCAGTGGTTTTCAACTTGTGGTTGATGACATGAATAGGTTGTAGGGGTTCGTAGCATGGAAAACGAAAAATTTCTACCGCATGCACACAAACAAGTCAAGATCTATCTACTAGATTGTGGCAACGAGTTGATTAGAGTACTCACCCTCGAAGATTCCAAAGCGGTTAATGAGAGCAGATTCTCGTGCGTGATGTAGTCGTACACTTGCCGATCTCAAGATCGCGTAGATGATCCTTCCAGCGCTGCGTTCCAGCAGCGCTTCCGCAGTCGGTCACACGTTCGGTACTCGATGAAGACCTTCCTCTCCCTTGTTCCAGCAGGCAGTGGAGGTTGTAGTTCTCCCCTCGCGATTCCGGCAGCATGACGGTGTGGTGTCGAAAGTAAAGGGAAGATCCCGCAGGGCTTCGTCTAAGCCAGTGCGAGTTATGGTGGATCTAGGGTTTCCCGGCGATCTAGGTTTAGAAGGCCAGGAGGAGGAGGAGGTGTCGGCAGCGGCTAGGGTGACGGCGACGAGGCGGCGGCGGCGTGCAGCTAGGCGGCGACGTGCGGGTGGGAGGAGTGGCTCTTGTGGTGTTTGGGGCAGCCCTCCCCCTCTATTTATGAGAGGGGGCAGCCTTGGGCGGGGAGGGTTTGAATCCATACCCAAACCCAAGTTGGATTGAAGGAAGGACTCTTTCCTTCTTCCACTAGGAAACCATTGTTCTAGTTTGACTTTTCAAACCTCCCGTTTGACTTTCAATTTAGAGCTTTAATTCTCTCTTGCAAATGCCCAAACCAAGTGACCTAGGATATGATCCAATCATTCCACTTACCCATGACACATTCATGGATCATTCCCCTTCTGGTCTGGTGAACCTTCTATAACCTCTCCGATGAAAACATCGAAATCATTCCCGAACTTCGGAATCGGACTTTCCTTATATGAATCTTATTCTCCAGACTATTCCAGATCTCCTCGTGATATCTGGATCCCATCCGACGCTCTGAACAACATTCGGTATCCCTACTTACATTCCATATCTAGTAAACAACATCGAATCCTTAAGTGTGTCTCCCTACGGTTCGTGAATTGTGCGGACATGACCGAGACACTTTTCGGATCAATAACCAATAGAGGAATCTGGAAATTCATATGGCTCCCACATATTTCAACGATTACTTTGCGATCGAATGAACCACTTACATACGATACCAATTTCCCTTTGTCTCGCGATAGTTTACTTATCCGAGGTTTGATCGTCGGTATCTCTGCATACCTAGTTCAACTTCGTTACCGATAAGTACTCTTTTATCGTTCCCGTGATATGTGATCCCTTGTGAGTCAGTCACATACTTGCAAGCCAATTGGATGACATTCCACCGAGAGGGCCCAGAGTATATCTATCTGTCATATGGATGGACAAATCCCACTCTTGATCCATGTGCTTCAACACATACTTTCCGAACACTCAATGCCATGTAACATCCCTAAAATCATGTTTTCAAAGCTTTGCATATCTTCCATGCATGCATATTCATTTAGAGTTCAATTTCAAACTCTTTTGAAAGAAACAGAAACTTTGGGTGCTATTATTTCATATGAGCAAGCTTTGATTCAATGCCACTCTCTAGTGGGGGAATATTTGTTTTGAAACCATTGTTGTGAGTTCATAGGCTTGGTAGGTTGAGTTCCAAGCTTGGAAAAAAAATTCCAAACAAAATTTGGTATTAAAACCATTTTCAAATCTTTATCAAATCATGTGCTAAGGCACTGTTTATTTTTAATTTTCAAAAGGACCAAGCAAGTCTAATGAGACAGCATGGTTTTATATTCAAAAGTATGCAGGTTGCACTTTACAAAAAATCCAGAAAGATTTGGAATTCAAATGCTTTTGAATTTGTTTGAAAAATATTCCTGAAAATCGATTAGGAAAAAGAAAAGGGATTAGAAATAGAACTGGGCCTGGCGCCAGCTTTTCAGCCCAACAGCCAAAACAGCCCACTCGGGCCACTCCTCTCTCTGTCTTTCCTCACCCGCGCAGAACCCACCCCCCCCCCCCCCTCGCTGACTACTAGGCCCCGTCCACGTCACAGTCGTCTTCCCCAAATCCCACAAAGAACACGTCGCCGTTGCCGTTGCTGGCGTTGATCGCACGGCGTAATTTCCATTGATTATGCAGGAGTTTCCTGTCGATCCCCTGCCTACTTAAACCCCTCCGCACCGCGAGTCTTTCCCCTCACTCAGCACCCCCACTTCGCCACCAGGCTGCCGGCAATTCGAGCTGCAACACTGTTGCCCGACGCACTCCGGCGACCTATTCCGGTGAACCCCGTGCTCCCCTTCACCTCTCATTCTTGCGAGATTGCTTGCCATGCCCGCGCATCTTCTCACACCTTTGGTTTGCTCTATAACGCCCCAGGTCGTCATTTCCGTCGATCCCCGCGAACGACCGAAGCGTCGCCCGACTCTGACGAACAATCACGGTAAAACCAGACCGCCCCTTGACCCCTAGTTCATACGACTGTGTTCTCCTCGCCTCTGTGCATCTCCTAATGCCTTTCGTTCATCTTATTGCGTCGTAGAACGTCGCCTCCGTCTCCGGCAGTGAACACCCGACGCTAAAGCAAACTCCGGCGAGGATTTCCGGCTGTGCCAGTGCTCCCCTGTCCAAGCAAAGACCACGTTGAGCTTCCTCGTGACCTTGCGAGTCTGGTAAGCCACGCCACACACCTCAACCCCTCCTGTATTCGCCGGAGCGTCGCTGACAGAGCGCCGCCGCCGCGCCACCGTCGCCAGCGCCTCCAGACTTTGGTCGCTTGGTCCACAGCCGTTAGATCTAGATCCAACGCATCTGATAGAATCACTTAACGAAGGGGTACGAGACAGATCTGGCCGTGCGATTTCATTTAGATCGTGCGGTCCATACTAGTCGATCCGCGCGAAGCGGTACCGATGAATCAGAGAGCGCTACGTGGCCAGAGTTTAAATTTAAAACAGAAATTTGATCTATTAGTTAACCAAACTTGTAAAATTCATAACTTTTGATCCACACGTTCAAATTTTGCAAATTTTATATCATTGGAATCAGGAGAGAAAATCCTACCTGTTTATGCAATGTGTTTAATGTTTTTCCTTTGTAAAAATGGTTGCTTCTGCAGAAACTTGTGTAGGCTTATTTTGGATATAGAAATGATTTGAAAAATGTTTTAAAAATCAAATAAAGTCTATTTTGAGTATCTTGGACTTGTTTATGTTTTATTACTGTTTACTTGTCTTGTTTGGTGTAGAAAAATCATCACATGGCATTTGCATGCATTCATATATTTTTGTTTGTATATTTTGATATGTGATTTTGGTGCCATTATTTTATGTGTAGATTTTGGTGCAAATAGTGATTGTGATTGTGAAGATTGTTGCTACTCCCCAAACTACCAAGGCAAGTGGTGCTTCATGATTTTATTCCTATATTTTCAACTATGCACTAGAATTTTTTTGTATAGGACTTGCATGAATATTTTGATCTATATGCTATGCTTGGGAAATCCTAGTAGTTGTAGAATTGCTAGAAATTTCTCTAAGTTAAGATGCTTACCATTGCCAAGCTTAGCCTAGCTAGTAGCAACCCAGGGTGGTTATATATTCATGTTATGTGAAAATATTTCTAAGTCTTTGGACTTGTGTTTTTGCTTAATAAAACAACTAAGTGAATGAAACACCTGGGTGGAATGGAAAGAATGGTTTGTGTTGAGTGGTTACACAAGGCCCATTTCAATGGTTACCTTGTGTATCTCACTTGTGGAAAGCCACCCAGGAACAAAGGGATTTGAGATGCCAAATGTTAAGAAGCTTCTAGTGCAGCCACATGGCATTATGGGCTCTGCCTGGATCATATAGGTTGCAATAACTTAGCCATTTGGACAGTTGGTGGTAGAGGGATGATAGGTTTGGAACACATCCATTTGGTCTAAGGGAAGGCTTCTGAAAGGTCCTGTCTTGGTGAAAATCAAGTCTTGTGGGGAAAGTGCACAACCTCTGCAGATGGAAGAATCTAAGTGCTTATCCATGTCCCTGGTATTGGACAACTTGAGCATCAAGACATGGAAGCTATCAAGAATCTCCTCATCCCAATTTCTAAATTAAAACTTGTGGTTGAACAAGGGTGAAGGATCACCAATGTCTATTGGTGATTCCTTGGGAAAGTTTTGTCAAAGAAAAACTTAGTGTTTTCAACTGATAGGTAAAACCTATTTTGAGCAAAGCAAGCCTAAGCTACACTTAGCCAAATGCATGTAGTACCTAGATGCTAATATTCTACTAAGGTATCACTTGCCAATATTATTCCAATGTATTGACCCACTATGGCTGTAACTTGTGATGTTGCAGGTTATTCTTATGATGATTAGGGGTTATAAGTCTACACTCAACATGCTTGCCTGTGGCACATGAAGATGAAGACTTGTTTATTTTATTTATATTTGAACTCTTGTATTAGGCCTGTGACCATGGAGTTGTAAAAGACTATTTTGTCTCTGGAATGATATGTAATAATGACCTTTGTTTCTGTGTACTTCATCTTAAACTGTGGATGCTAGCATTGATCCAAGGACTAGCATTGCAATCACAGGGATCCTTACCTTTATAAAGGGAGGGATCTTAAAGATGGTATCAGAGCACTGTGTTGCCTATAGGATTATGACCCTAGGATTGGATTAGAAACCACTAAGGAAAAAATTTCAAAAATTTCCACACTTGTCCTTTTCTTCTTGTAAACTTTTCTAATTCTTATTTCTCATCTCTATTTGTAGATGAACTCCATCAACGAAGCTGTAAGGAAGGAACCACTCATGACCATGACCCTAGAGTGTGAGACTGAATTTCCAAAGGCCCTCAAGAACCTTATGGTTACCATGGGGATACATGGTGCAGTTGTGTACAAAGGTTTCCCTATGATGGATGAAGGAGAAGAGTATTGGTGGGTGCAACTTCACTTGTACAAAAACAACGAAGATAACCACAAAGAATCAGGATTCTGCATGGTCACCAACTCAGTGATGCACACCACATTCTTTGATTCTGCAAGGGATGCAGCTTGGAAGGCCATCAAAGAACTTGGTGAAAGACTCAAGTGCAGAATGCTCAACACCCAGAATGACCTTAGAGAAGAAAAGAAACATACCCAAGAGTTGGAAACTACCAACCAACAACTAAGGGAAGACATCATAGACTTGATTTTGGAATCTTGTGAACAAGATAGGAAGATGGCTACTAAGGATGCTTTGATAGCCATTTTTTCTAGTGAGTGAGAGTTTTAACGTACTTCGTTAGTTGGACCACCACACTTATCATTCTATTTCCAAAATTTTGTCTAAGTTATGTTGAACCTTGGATGCTTGTAATGGATTTATGTATGCCATGACTTGTGTATGGTTTGCAAATGATATGCTTGTGCTACCTTGTTTTGTGTTTTTCTGTTGATGTTATTTCTAAATTTTCTCTATCTTATAAAATAGATGCCTAATGTTACTATCAGCACGGCTGAAGAGTTCAAGGGAACTCGTTTTGGCACTCGTCTTATTGAGCTCACTAGTGTGCTCAATCTTCCGCTTCCTAGCATCATGATGCTTCCCCTCACCAAGTTCGAGAGGAAGGACCTTTGGGGCTTCAAGGTTACTCAGCCAGGACGCCAGACTGAGCCATCCATGGAGGCTATCACCTTCAAGCTCATGCATGATGACAAGGAGAGAGGCCTAGAGGTAGTCATGCAGGATTTGCTTGGACGTCTGTTAGGGAGACACTCTCGGGAGATTAGGGGTACTCACTTCCACGCCTTCGGTAGACGTGACGAGGATGGTGAGGCCATTGACTTCGAGGATACTGCTAGAGAGACGGCAGAGCCGATTCGTCTATACCGTCAGGACTTAGAGGTTCTTCTTAGGCACCTAGATACTGATAGGACCAATGTCATGCTTAGCAATGACGAACTCCAGGTGCAGCTTCGTGAGAAGGACAAGCTCTTCGCGGAGCAAGATGAGATAGTCAAGGAAATGGAGGCCAAGTTTGAGAGTCAGGATAGAAAGTTCAAGAGTCAAAAGAAAAGAGTCCAAGATAGGAACAAGTGAATTCGAGAGATGACTGCAGAACTAGAGGCCAAGGACTTCGAGCTCGAGCATCAGCAGGTGGTGATTGAGAGACTTCGTTCACAGAACAGGGCTCTCAAAGCCAAGGTAGAGGCCTTGACTACCAATGTCGAGGAGTACAAGACCGCTATGGAGAATGCAGGTCTTACACTTGTTGATGAGGAGGTTGATGCAGAGGAGTAGTGATGACTACTCATTTATCTTATATTTACCATACTTTTGATTATTGAGTCGCAATGATCATCCAACATGTGGATGGCTTGCTATTGGTGTGTTTGCTTTTCAAACTTGTTGTCTATGTTGTTGAAATTTTGTTATTTTGATGCTTGTTTATGATTGTATGTGTGATATATTGTGCATGTTAAACATCTATGGGTATCTCATTCTTATCCTTATGAAAACCACAGATGCCTCCTCGACGTGCAAACCCCAACCCGAACAACAACAATGTCACCCCAGAGATGCAGTAGCTGATGACAGCTCAGACGCAGCTGATGCAGATGATGACCACTTTCATACAGAATCAGAACAACAACAACAACAACAACAACAACAACAACAACAACAACAACAACAACAACAACAACAACAACAACAACAACAACAACAACAACAACAACAACAACAACAACAACAACAACAACAACAACAACAACAACAACAACAACAACAACAACAACAACAACAACAACAACAACAACAACAACAACAACAACAATAACAACAACAACAACAACAACAACAACAACAATAACAACAACAACAACAATCAGAACAATCCACCAGGTTTTGACATGCTCACCAGATTCCTAAGACTGAGGCCAGCAAAGTTCTCAGGAACTACTGATCCCATGGTGGCCAATGATTGGCTAAGCTCAGTGAATAAGGAATTGGTAACTGTTGGCTGTACCGATGAAGAGAAAGTCAGGTTTGCAGCACACTTGTTGGAAGGACCAGCAGCTACTTGGTGGGATAACTTCCAGATCACCACTCCTATTGAGGATGTGACATGGGCTATCTTTGAAGATGGTTTCCGTACAGCTCACATCTCATCCGGAGTGATGAGTTTGAAGAAGAAGGAATTTCATAACTTGAAGCAGCGCCACCGCAGCGTGGCTGAATATATTGAGGAGTTCAACAATCTGGCGCATTATGCACCGGATGAAGTTGACACTGATGCTAAAAGGAAAGAGAAGTTCCTCGAAGGATTGAACGATGAACTGAACCTGCAGCTATTTGTGGCCTATGTCCCCACTTATCAGTCTCTTTGTGATAAGGCCGCCATCCTGGAGAGCAAGATGAAACAGGTTGAAAGCAGGAAGAGGAAGCACTCTGACAAGCACAGCTCGGGATCGTCTCACAAACGTTCCCATTATGATGATAGTGGGAATTCTGGATCCCACAAGCATGGAAAGTACAACAAACACCACAACCACAACCGTCAACATGACAACAAGCATCACCGTAGTCATGACAATGACAAGTACAAGAATCACAAGAGTGGGTACAAGAACCACCACAATGGAAGTGGAAGTGGTAGTGGAAGCCAGCCTGTCAAGAAGGATCTTAGTCAGGTTGAATGTTTCAAGTGCAAGAAGATGGGGCATTATGCAAATGAATGCCCAGAAAAGAAAGTTGAAGGACCCAACAAGCCCAACCCTTTACAGCAGGGACAGGTGAACCACATCAATGTGGAAGAGATCTATGATGAACCTGATGCTGTTGCTGGTAAGTTCAAACTCAATTCTGTTCCAGCATTTGTTCTCTTTGATACTGGTGCATCTCATTCATTCATATCAAGGGCATTTGTTGAAAGAAATGAACTAACGGTAGAAACTATTGGGTGTCCTATAAAAGTAATTTATCCTGGCGGAGAAATGATAGTGAACTCAGGATGTCATGATCAAATCATAGAGTTTGGGAAGTATAAGTTTCCCGTTAATCTGATAATCCTAAATTCCCAAGGATTGGATGTCATTTTGGGAATGGACTGGATGACTAAGCACAAGGGAGTGCTAGATTGTGCCAATCATACTGTCTCACTCACAACTCCAGAAAACAAAAGGATTAGATTCAAGACTAACTTTGAAACGAAAGGGAGTAAGCTAAATTCTCTTTAAGGGGGTTAGCATAGACAGTGTGCCAATTGTGAGTGAGTATCCGGATGTGTTTCCGAAAGAATTACCAGGAATGCCACCAGATAGAGATGTGGAGTTTCTGATTGATTTGCTGCTAGGATCTAGACCAATAGCAAAGAGACCGTACAAGATGTCAGTTGATGAGTTGAAAGAACTCAAGAAACAACTTGGAGAATAGTTGCAGAAATGATTTATTCAACCAAGTTCTTCATCTTGGGGAGCACCAGTTTTGTTTGTGGAAAAGAAAGATAGAATTCAAAGGTTATGCATAGATTACCGTTCACTCAACGAGGTGACTATCAAGAACAAATATCCTTTGCCTAGAATCAATGACTTGTTTAATCAGCTAGAAGGAGCCTGTGTGTTCTCAAAGATTGATCTCCGGTCAGGTTATTTCCAGCTCAAGATAATAGAACAAGGCATAACTAAGACGGCTTTCACCACTAGGTATGGATTGTATGAGTACACCGTGATGCCTTTTGGTTTGACCAATGCACCAGCTTATTTCATGAATATGATGAACAAGGTGTTCATGGAGTTCCTTGACAAGTTTGTTGTCATTTTCATCGATGACATTTTGATCTACTCCAAGAGCAAAGAAGAGCATGAAGGACATTTGCGTTTGATACTTGAGAAGCTTAGAGAGCATAAGCTATATGCCAAATTCAGCAAGTGTGAAGTTTGGTTAAATGAAGTTGGATTTCTTGGACACATTGTGTCAGGAGATGGTGTAGCAGTTGATCCTGCTAAAGTGTCAGCTGTAACTGAATGGGAATCTCCTAAGTCAGTAAAAGAGGTTCGTAGTTTCCTTGGCTTGGTAGGATACTACAGAAGATTTATTGAGAATTTCTCCAAAGTAGCTAAACCAATGACAGAGTTACTAAAGAAAGACAATAAATTTGCTTGGTCTGAAGGATGTGAACTCAGTTTCCAAGAATTGAAGAAGAGACTAGTGACAGCACCAGTCTTATGTTTGCCAGATTTGGAGAAGGATTTCCAAGTATATTGTGATGCATCTCATCATGGATTAGGTGCAGTGTTAATGCAAGAAGGGAAAGTTGTGGCTTATGCCTCGAGACAACTCAAAACTCATGAGGTAAACTACCCAACTCATGATTTAGAGTTAGCCTCTGTTGTCCATGCACTCAAAACATGGAGACATTATCTTTTGGGAAAGCGATGTGAAGTGTTCACAGATCACAAAAGTTTGAAGTATATCTTCACCCAGAAAGAAATCAACATGAGACAAAGAAGATGGCTAGAACTCATCAAGGACTATGACTTGAGTTTGCAATACCACCCCGGTAAAGCAAATGTTGTAGCGGATGCTCTAAGCCGTAAGGTTTTTGTAAATGGCCTTACTAAAGGAGAGTTGGCAGATGATCTGTGTGCCCAATTTAGAGACCTCAGATTGGAGATTGTGCCTGAAGGACATCTCATGTCATTGTATGTTTAACCCACTTTGTTGGACAAAATCAAAGAAGCCCAAAAGATGGATAAGGAAATTGAGGAGATTAAGGAAAAGATTGGTAAAGGAATGGCCAAAGGATTCCATGAAGATGAACATGGTACTTTATGGTATGGAAAACGTATCTGCGTTCTGCAAGATCCAGAACTTTGGAAACTGATTTTACAAGAAGCGCACAACTCACCGTATTCCATTCATCCGGGTAACACCAAAATGTACATGGACATGAAGGAAAGATTTTGGTGGAATAACCTCAAGAAAGACATCGCCGAACATATTGCTTTGTGTGATGTATGTAGTAGAGTGAAAGCGGAACATCAGAAACCAGCAGGATTGCTACAACCACTACCCATTCCAGATTGGAAGTGGGACAAGATTGGCATGGATTTCATCACTGGACTACCAAGGACGAGGTCAGGATATGATTCTATTTGGGTAGTAGTGGATCGCCTAACTAAAGTGGCTCATTTCATACCCGTGAAGACAACCTATACAAGTGCTAAGTTAGCCAAGATCTATATGAGTAGAATTGTATGTCTACATGGAGTACCCAAGAGTATTGTGTCTGATAGGGGAACTCAATTCACCTCTCATTTCTACAGGCAACTACATGAGTCATTGGGAACGAGGTTGGAATTCAGCACTGCTTTTCATCCTCAGACTGATGGACAAACAGAAAGGACCAACCAGATTCTTGAAGATATGTTGAGGGCATGTGCCCTAGACTATGGAGCCAGTTGGGATGAAAGTCTGCCTTACGCAGAATTCTATTACAATAACAGCTATCAAGCCAGTATTGAGATGGCACCATTTGAATTTCTCTATGGGAGAAAGTGTACCACTCCATTGTTATGGAATCGTGTGGGGGAAAGAAGTTTATTCAGACCAGAACTAATCAAAGAGGCTGAAGAGAAAGTCAAGATAGTTAAGGACAGATTGAAGATAGCATAGTCTCGACAGAAGAGCTACGCAGATCCTAAGCGTAGAGAGGTCACCTATGAAGTAGGTGATAGAGCTTATCTTAGAGTGTCACCACTTCGTGGAGTGAAGAGATTTGGAGTCAAAGGAAAATTGGCCCCAAGATATGTTGGACCATTCAAGATTCTGAGTCGTAAAGGAGAATTAGCTTATGAGATTGAATTGCCAGAGTCATTGTCTGCCGTTCACAATGTGTTTCATGTGAGTCAGCTTAAGAAATGTCATCCAGAGATGGAAGAGACTTCTTTGAAGGATACTATACCTTTGGAAGAGGTTCAGTTAGAAAGTGACCTCACTTATGAGGAAAAACCTATCAAGATTCTTGAGACCGCAGAAAGAGTTACTCGGACTAAGACTATCAAATTCTGCAAAGTTTAATGGAACCATCATTCCGAAGAAGAAGCAACATGGGAAAGAGAAGATGATCTTCGGAAAGACCACCCTCACCTATTTGCTAGCCCATCCGAATCTCGAGGGCGAGATTCACCTTAAGGGGGTTAGATTTGTAACATCCCTAAAATCATGTTTTCAAAGCTTTGCATATCATCCATGCATGCATATTCATTTAGAGTTCAATTTCAAACTCTTTTGAAAGAAACAGAAACTTTGGGTGCTATTATTTCATGTGAGCAAGATTTGATTCAATGCCACTCTCTAGTGAGGGAATATTTGTTTTGAAACCATTATTGTGAGTTCATAGGCTTGGTAGGTTGAGTTCCAAGCTTGGACAAAATTTTCCAAACAAAATTTGGTATTAAAACCATTTTCAAATCTTTATCAAATCATGTGTTAAGGCACTGTTTATTTTGAATTTTCAAAAGGACCAAGCAAGTCTAATGAGACAACATGGTTTTATATTCAAAAGTATGCAGGTTACACTTTACAAAAAATCCAGAAAGATTTGGAATTCAAATGATTTTGAATTTGTTTGAAAAAGATTCCTGAAAATCTATTTGGAAAAAGAAAAGTGATTAGAAATAGAACTGGGCCTGGCGCCAGCTTTTCAGCCCAACAGCCAAAACAGCCCACCCGGGCCACTCCTCTCTCTATCTTTCCTCACCCACGCAGAACCCACCCCCCCTTGCTGACTACTGGGCCCCGTCCACGTCACCATCGTCTTCCCTAAATCCCGCGAAGAACACGTCGCCGCTACCGTTGCTGGCGTTGATCGCGTGGCGTAATTGCCATTGATTCTGCAAGCGTTTCCTGCCGAGCCCCTGCCTACTTAAACCCCTCCGCACCGCGAGTCTTTCCCCTCACTCAGCACCCCAACTTCGCCACCAGGCTTCCGGCAATTCGAGCTGCAACACCGCTGCCCGACACACTCCGGCGACCTATTTCGGTGAACCCCGTGCTCCCCTTCACCTCTCATTCTTGCGAGCTTGCTTGCCATGCCCGTGCGCATCTTCTCACACCTTTGGTTTGCTCTATAACGCCCCAGGTCATCATCTCCGTTGATCCCCGCGAACGACCGAAGCGCCGCCCGACTCCGACGAACAATCACGGTAAAACCAGACCGCCCCTTGACCCCTAGTTCATACGACTGTGTTCGCCTCGCCTCTGTGCATCTCCTAATGCCTTTTGTTCATCTTATTGCGTCGTAGAACGTTGCCTCCGTCTCCGGCAGTGAACACCCGACGCGAAAGCAAACTCCGACGAGGATTTTCAGCCGTGCCAGTGCTCGCCTGTCCAAGCAAAGACCACGTTGAGCTTCCTCGTGACCTTGCGAGTCTGGTAAGCCACGCCACACACCTCAACCCCTCCTGTATTCGCCGGAGCGTCGCTGACAGAGCGCCGCCTCCGCGCCACCGTCGCCAGCGCCTCCAGACTTTGGTCGCTTGGTCCACAACCGTTAGATCTAGATCCAACGCATCTGATAGAATCACTTAACGAAGGGGTACGAGACAGATCTGGCCGTGCGATTTCATTTAGATCGTGCGCTCCATACTGGTCGATCCGCGCGAAGCGGTACCGACAAATCAGAGAGCGCTGCGTGGCCAGAGTTTAAATTTAAAACAAAAATTTGATCTATTAGTTAACCAAACTTGTAAAATTCATAACTTTTGATCCACACGTTCAAATTTTGCAAATTTTATATCATTGGAATCATGAGAGAAAATCCTACCTGTTTATGCAATGTGTTTAATGTTTTTCTTTGTAAAAATGGTTGCTTCTGTAGAAACTTGTGTAGGCTTATTTTGGATACACAAATGATTTGAAAAATGTTTTAAAAATCAAATAAAGTCTATTTTGAGTATCTTGGACTTGTTTATGTTTTAGTACTGTTTACTTGTCTTGTTTGGTGTAGAAAAATCATCACATGGCATTTGCATGCATTCATATATTTTTGTTTGTATATTTTGATATGTGATTTTGGTGCCATTATTTTATGTGTAGATTTTGGTGCAAATAGTGATTGTGATTGTGAAGATTGTTGCTACTCCCCAAACTACCAAGGCAAGTGGTGCTTCATGACTTTATTCCTATATTTTTCAACTATGCACTAGAAATTTTTTGTATAGGACTTGCATGAATATTTTGATCTATATGCTATGCTTGGGAAATCCTAGTAGTTGTAGAATTGCTAGAAATTTCTCTAAGTTAAGATGCTTACCATTGCCAAGCTTAGCCTAGCTAGTAGCAACCCAGGGTGGTTATATATTCATGTTATGTGAAAATATTTCTAAGTCTTTGGACTTGTGTTTTTGCTTAATAAAACAACTAAGTGAATGAAACACCTAGGTGGAATGGAAAGAATGGTTTGTGTTGAGTGGTTACACAAGGCCCATTTCAATGGTTACCTTGTGTATCTCACTTGTGGAAAGCCACCCAGGAACAAAGGGATTTGAGATGCCAAATGTTAAGAAGCTTCTAGTGCAGCCACATGGCATTATGGGCTCTGCCTGGATCATATAGGTTGCAATAACTTAGCCATTTGGACAGTTGGTGGTAGAGGGATGATAGGTTTGGAATGCATCCATTTGGTCTAAGGGAAGGCTTCTGAAAGGTCCTGTCTTGGTGAAAATCAAGTCTTGTGGGGAAAGTGCACAACCTCTGCAGATGGAAGAATCTAAGTGCCTATCCATGTCCCTGGTATTGGACAACTTGAGCATCAAGACATGGAAGCTATCAAGAATCTCCTCATCCCAATTTTTAAGTTAAAACTTGTGGTTGAACAAGGGTGAAGGATCACCAATGTCTATTGGTGATTCCTTTGGAAAGTTTTGTCAAAGAAAAATTTAGTGTTTTCAACTGATAGGTAAAACCTATTCTGAGCAAAGCAAGCCTAAGCTACACTTAGCCAAATGCATGTAGTACCTAGATGCTAATATTCTACTAATGTATCACTTGCCAATACTATTCCAATGTATTGACCCACTGTGGATGTAACTTGTGATGTTGCAGGTTATTCTTATGATGATTAGGGGTTATAAGTCTACACTCAACATGCTTGCCTGTGGCACATGAAGATGAAGACTTGTTTATTTTATTTATATTTGAACTCTTGTATTAGGTCTGTGACCATGGAGTTGTAAAAGACTATTTTGTCTCTGGAATGATATGTAATAATGACCTTTGTTTCTGTGTACTTCATCTTAAACTGTGAATGCTAGCATTGATCCAGGGACTAGCATTGCAATCACAGGGATCCTTACCTTTATAAAGAGAGGGATCTTACATGCCACCTTTATAGTCACCCAGTTACGGTGTGGTGTTTGATGTCATCAAAGCATCCTTCCGGTGATGGTGATTAGCATTGATCTCATGGTCGAAGGAATTAGGTTACTATGTATCAGAAAGCTTATAGCAAATGAACTATTGAAATGACTTGATTTTAATGCTACGCTTATCTATAGGAGTATGTGCATCATACCATTCTCCTAATGATATGATCTTGTTGTTAATAACATCTCAATGTTCATGATCGAGAAACCACGATCATCTATTAACCAATAAGCTAGTATTATAAAGAGGCTTTACCAGGGACTCTAATTTAGTTTGCAAATCACATAATTATTAATGTTTCCGATTAATACTATTATAGCATGAATGTAAACATTTATCATAAACACAAAGATATAATAATAACCACTTTTATTATTGTCTCTAGGGCATATCTCCAACATAGGTTGGGTGTGGGTTGATGGCGCAGACCACGCACGCTGAACCGCCTCCTAGAACCCCGACATCCTGGTCCAAAAAATCTCGAAGCGGAAGGATGGAGGCCTCCGGGGGCCGCTTTGATTGGAGAGCAGGAGGGGACAATGGTCCGAGAGGGAGGACGAAAGAGCGTGCACACGTGATGTTCAAACGTCAGGTCACATCTTGAGTTGCAGAAGGCTCGATCCAACCTCACGAGCGTCGGCGATTCCCTCTCATTGCTCCACGTGAACTTTCTGTTCTGGAGCTTAATTTCTTTCTGTATCACATCGATCTATTACATGTTGTACAGTTTGCATTGAGCATTATTATTTTTGTTTGCATCAAGAACCTTAATAATTGACCAGTTTAACATGCAGTTCTTTGTACAGAGCTGATCAAAATTTATTGTTTTTGGCTAATATATCTATGATAGACTTCTGTTTGATGGGTGCAATATATATTCCTAAGGAGCTCTAAGCTCCCTGGAATTACCAAGCTGTAATCACTCCACGGTTACGCGATAGTTTTGGTCCTACGTATCAGCCTTGGTCGGTTCTGTCGACTCATTCTATTGCAGTGCTACGTCGGTTCCGTTGACGGTTCCACCGCTTTTCTGCATAAACTAGGCAACCTGGCTAAAAAACGGCGACGCCTCTTCCTGCTCCCCATGGAACGCTACCGCCACAACAATCCCCCATTGCAGTCACTCCCACCACCGCCCCACCCACCGCAGGCGCCGTGTTAGAGGAGGACGGCGCAGCACGCTGGAGGCGAGGACGGATTGAGCCGCGCTGGATCGGAGAATACTGTCGTGGCATGCCCACTTACCATGCCACAAGTACAGTACTCCCACCTCTCTCTCTTCGGCCCGTCATGGCCCTGCAGGTCGCCGGCGGCGTGGGCTGCTGTGTCTGCCGCTTCCTACCCGGGTTTCGTCGGGGCGCGGCGGCGTTCCTGTCGCCCCTCGCTATGGCGTCCGATGGCGTGGCGGTGGAGGACGGCGACACGACGGTGCTGGACGGTTCCGGCGTGGCGGGGACCAAGTGTGGCATTAGTGACTGGTCCTAGGGCGACACCACATACGGGAACGAATTCCTGTGGGACGGTACGTGCGCCACACAATATGCAGATGGATAACCTTCTTCTCAATCATATCCAATATTCTTTTGTCCTTGTCCATCCACCTGCAGTTCATCAATTGGCCATCTGATTTGGTCACCTTTTCAATTAGGATCGATTCTGCAATCGCAGCACGCTGGTTGTTGCATTCTCCTGTTGTATGCTTGTTGTTGGCATTGGGAGGACTGGAATTACGGTCATGTTTCCCATGGATAGGAGGTGCTTGTTGCACTGCTTGTAAAGTTGTAGCACAGTTAAAAGATATGCTCCTTGAAAGTTTAGCCTCAAAGAATCTTTCTCCAAGAACATTAGCCAACAAACTGCGGATTACCAAAAAATCTTGTTAAATCATGCAAAAAACATCTGTTTAAATCTGAATATGAGTAAATTACGCATTGTTCTTGAGTGTTATGCCAACACAGTGATATTTAATTACTGCTACGTGTCATTTCACAGCTAACATGAACGAGAACTCTCTGAATTTTGTAGATAGAAAACTCAAAGCAGTTAAAGAGCATTTGATGCAAGCATCTATAGATGAATAACCTTCTTTGACACTGCAGAAGTATATGGTGCAGGGGTAATGACCGATATAGAATTTTGCGAAAAAGGGCTCCTGCTTTATTGCTCTTTCTCAAGATAATTTCGGGGCAACCTTCATAACCTTTTGATTTTGATGCAACTTAGGTTTCAGGGGCGATAAATTCAGAAAGCTTGCTAAGAAGGTATGCCAAGCATCATTATACATCATTCCATATTTTAATAATTAAGTCTTCATTATGTCTGTTACAAGTTGCCTGTTATTCGCATCACATTTATCATAGAAAGGCAACAAAAAGAAGAGGTCGAGGTGGCCGTTGCAACAAAGTTCACAGCACTACCATGGAGGTTTGGCCGAGAAAGTGTTCTACACTCAAGAGTTCACTTTTCCGCCTTCGCATCTCCTCCATCGAGTCATACCAACTCCATTGGTTAGATCATCAGCATACAACTTTAATGTTATTTGCTACTCTTTTTAGGTTGCTGAAACTATTCTTTTCATATCCTTTCAGGCCAGGGATTTGAGGCAATGAAGGTATCCATAAAAAAATTATATCTATCATAAATTTTAAATATATTTTTTAAGGAGCCTAAATATCTTACACTTCCGTAAACTCACTGTTCTTGGTCGTTACATGATCCAGGTTACCTTCACAGCCTTGCTGATGCTTATGAGCAAGGCCTGGTAAAATCTATTGGAGTCTCAAAGTACAATGGTTTGTAAAATTTAACTTCATTTCTCATTTGATGGAACATTTTATGTTAGTTTCCTGTGTTTTTTTGTAAAATTAAGCTGAATCACTTCTATTATCAGAGAAACGCCCGTGAGATGCTTACAAGCGCCTTAAGAAGAGAGGAGTTCCACTTGGTTCAAACAGATGCCATAAAAGTTTATCAATTTCAAAATGTGCCTGGTAAATGGTTCCACTTTTGTACGATGAAGCTCCACCGCAATTAAAATATCTCATTGATTACTAAATAGTTGCAACTGTTTCTACTTTATTGGTTTCTATCTAATGAGTAATTTATTGGACAATTCGATTTGAAAATTTGATCTATACATGGCCTGAGCGCCTTGGAGGCCAAAGAAAAACTATGTGCACTATATTGCTAATGATGAGTTGATAGTAGGGTAACATTCTACTGGTGATTTCGCTTTCATTTGTCTCGCTCGAACTACTTTAAATTCGTAGGGTAGTAATTATTAATGAAAGCATATATCTAGCTCCAGATGTGAGAGTTATTGAGTGATCATATATGAATATTCTTTTCTGCTAGATTTTGCTGCAAAATGTTTGAGCTCAGTAGGTACTCCGGTGTAGATGCATAGGAGGCTAGAGAAGGTCCTGATGCAAAATAGTGATGTTAAGTATGCCACCGTAATACTTGGTTTAAAATGTCATTTTAATACTCAGGTTAAAATATGTCAGTGGTTTAGACTACTTCATCTTATTTTCAATTACTCAATAAATAGTTAGAATATTATGTGTGCGTGCACCAAATTGTTTGGCATTTTTTTCCACAGCTCACTTATTTTTGTAATTGTAGGTCAGTGTTACCGTGTATTTTAGAAATTTTGTAAGCCACCATGCTTTACTAGAACCACACTGATATGTAGTAGAAGCTCATGAATTGTATTATCAGATTGAGATATTTTTGCATGATGAAGACGGATTCAAGTTCCCTTAATATCACACCATATCGCTACTTATAACATCAATCAAATTGCAAAGTGGTATGTGCTATTGATTCCGTAGAAGCCATGTATGGCTCTAATAAAGTTAACTATATCTTTTCACCTAAATTTTGCAGGTTTTCTTGATTTTCACCTACAAATATATCGTTCTTCTCTATACCTTTTTCTAGGTGTCCAACATGCCTTGAAATCTCCTTCGGTGCCAAGTAAATGTTCCATTGGTCCAGTTTACCTCCTTGCAAGGTGTCTCCATTCATGTATATTCTTTGCAAATAGGTCGTGCTTTCATTAGTTTCTAAGAATCTTGAGGTTGACGGTAAGACGGTAACTTCTGTTTTAGGGATAGTTAGGCATAACAATAACCAAGCTTTACAGGCCTAGGACACGTGTATAATGGCATTGCTATTCAGATGCTCAGTAGAAGGCCTAGATTAGTCAAAGATTTAAAAAAAATATTTCTATGTAACTTTAATGATCTTAGGGGAATACATATATTAAATCCACAGATAAAAATATTGGCATATGTGTAGAGCAGTATGTGTACCAAGAAGGACGAATAATAATGTACAAAATGCACAATTTGTTTTCGAAATCATTTCGTTCCCTCTCCAATTTGAAATATTTTGGTTTGTGAGATTATATGGCGTTACTTCTTTGAAGTTATCAGTGGTTATGTAGATTGTCAATGTATGTTATTTCCTATTGAGTTTTTTTAGGGAAACAACAAGACTTTGTTGTAAGCTTTATTAATAATCGATAATAGTTACATCGTTTATGAGTTTGTCTAAAATAAAACTAGGGCATTCTTAGTGCAAATATACAATGTAGATATAAGCGAGAAAAGAGATTCTTCCAAAACATCGGAGGGTCTCACACTAGCTGGTCCCACCTTTCCGTGGGGAAGTCATTAGTTTAGGTTGGGCCTAGCTGTCGACTTGGCTCGTGCTGTGTGGCATCGTGGCCTGTAGAACAGATTGAAGGAGGAAAGGGGCTCTACGTGAAAATGACATATGCTCTTTGTTGGCATTCATGTAGATCTCACAGAATGTCATTCATGTAGATACCTGTATCATTACCATTTTAAGGTTCAAGGTCTCTATCATTCTTTATTGCTACTATAACATCCAGGTTTGTCTAACTCACTCACGATCCTAATTTTAGACCTTATGATCTCAAGTTGGATGATCTTATGAGTTTGTTTGTCTATCTAATAAAATATTTTAATAGATCTAAGGTCCTTTGTTTTGAGAGCATTTGGTTGCTCGGGCTGTTTCCTGCCGGATCGGGCCCATTTGTTGGTGTGTTACCGGTTAGCTGCTGGTTAAATTGGGACTCTATGGTTGCTCGGGTTGTATCCCAGTTAGATGGGGCCCACCTGGTACACTGTTGGTGGAATTGGGGCTTTGTGTTGCTAGATGAGGCCTACCTGCTTTCGTGTTGCCGCATTGTTGCTCGCGGAAATGAGCTTATGTGCTTGTTTCGCCTATGGTCGGCCCTACCTGGCGACACCTTATTATTTTCTTGCGGGCCTTCGTGGGCCTCCTATCTAAGTGGCTTTTCTGTGTGTGGCGTTCTGGTGAGTCGCTTGTGGATGCATGTGCTCTACATGGAAGGGAGACGCGGGCTGGAGCGTCGGTATCCTGCTCCTTCGACAGTCAGGTTCATATTTCTCCTATTCTTCTCGCTCTGCCAATGGTTTCCTTCCATGGTCTGGTGGTCTCCTGCTTTGTTGCCTCATGAGCTTCGTCGGTGTGGGTGGGGGAGGGTCTCTAGGCATGGCACTACGGCTGCTTGTGTTCTCCAGGATTGCATGTTCCCTGGTATGGTTCGTTTTCTTCTTTTCTTTATTTTGCATTTTTTTTTGGCATTGTTGTGGTGGTTAGCTCCAGTGCTATGGTTCGTGAGCCGTGTTCGCTGTTGTGGTTATTGGCGTGGTGTGGGGTATACGGCGACACATGCCATGTCTAGCGTGCCGTTACATGCGTGTACTGTGACCAAGCCCAAGCCACTGTGAATCGAAATAAAAACAAACAAGCATGGCGCGGCGGAGCGCGCTGGGTCCATCTAGTACCGTAGCATATGCCATGGTTGCGAGAATGTATGAGGCAAGGTATATCGTGATGCTTCATCAATTGCAAAGTATATTGTTATATGCTTTATCATTTTTTCTCTGTTTTTTAATTGTATAACCTGCTACACTTAAATGGACATATGGCCATAGTTAATCTAATCCCCTAATTATCATTCATTTGCTAAGTTATGTAATACAATATTAAAAGGAAAAAAGCGAGAGAATAACAACATATCATGGGCAAGTTTTCATACTCTAAACATTTTTTTACAAAAACAAATTGTCTTTTTACTAAATCATTACGTGTATTTGTTTGACCCTTTGTTGGTAGCACCAACTGATATTTTGTTTAGTGGATTAATTGAAATGTGGTTCAAATCACCCTATGTACGTTATAGATATTTTTTTCCCAATAAGAAAGCCATACGTATAATCTTGGACAGAGATGAAGTGCCTACTAGAAATCCGACTTTGGTTGAGGTGCACAAAAGCTGAGTTGGCGTGGATTATTGACTGCATCATATAAAGAAAATCTATTTTGTAGCAATGGCTACATTTGATGGATTAAGAAGTGGAAGAAACAAAGTGAATCTTAACTCTCAAGACTCCTAGATTTATTCACATGTATTTTCACGAAATATGGTTCATGCGGGATGTCAAAATAAAAATATAAAGGCAGCTATATATTATGATGTTTGTCCATCAAAGAGAAATTAGAGAAAGGTTTGCGCTATTCATGACGTTGTGGCCATTTTTTTAATATTGCATCTTAATCAACATGTGGTCGAAACGAGGACTTTGGTTGAGGTCGAAAATGTTAATACTGTTTTTTCTACGAACCGGTATTAAAGGGGCGCCCGTACCAGCGTGGTCCATAGAGCAAAAAGGAGCACCCCCTTTAACACCACGAACCGGTGTTAAATGCCCTGCATCAGTGGCCCACGCAGCCCCCTCTTTAACACCGGTTCGTGGCTTAAACTGTCGTGGCTTGAACCGGGGTTAAAGGGGTGCGTCTATATAACAGACCGCAGCCCACACCCCTCTCTCTTATTTTGGAGCTTAGCAAGAGGATGAGAGGTGTGCTAGTTTGTGTTTTTTTCCTATGCACAAGAGGTGTTCGGTGAAATGCCCGAGAGCTCGAATTAAGTTTTCTCGTTGCTCTTTCATTCTCGGTCGAGGTTGGCAACTTTATTCTTTCATGTGTCATTGATGTACTGTATAAGTGGTCATCTCTCTATTAATTTTTGATATAGTACTATATAATGCAGATGAACCGGCAATGGATGTACGGTGACCGACGCACTTCCGAGTACATTACGGGCCTCCAAAATTTCATCGTTATGGCTAATGCAAACCGTGGTCATAATGGTTTTATATGTTGTCTGTGTGTTCACTGATACCAGAACCATTCACGCCCACCTGCTTCGATCCGGTTTCATACCCAACTATAATTGTTGGACCAAGCATGGAGAAAAAGGGGTTGTGGTGGAAGACAACAAAGAAGAAGAGGATGATGACAACTATCATAATATGTATCCTGAATACGAAGATACTGCAACGGGGGTAGATAATGAAGATCAAGAGGCAGCAGATGGGCCTGCTGATGACGATCTTGGTCGGGCCATTACTGATGCAAAGGAAGAATGTGAACCTAAATAGGAGAAGGAGAAGCTGGAGCAGATGTTAAAGGATCACAAAAAAATGTTATACCCAACTTGCGAAGATGGCCACAAAAAGCTAGATACCACACTGGATTTGCTGCAATGGAAGGTAAAGAACGGTGTGACTGACAGCGCATTTTTAAAGTTGTTGGTAAAAATGAAGAATCTGCTTCCAAGAAATAATGAATTGTTCGACAGTACATACCAAGCAAAGAAGGTTGTCTGTCCTCTAGGATTAGACGTGCAAAAGATACATGCCTGCATTAATGACTAATCATCTACCGTGGTGAGAAGTATGAGAATTTGGATGCATGCACGTATGCACTGCACTGCGGTATAAGATCAGACGAGACGATCCTGGCGATGTTGAGGGCTAGGCCCCTAG
Source organism: Avena sativa (assembly GCA_916181665.1). Lineage (NCBI taxonomy): Eukaryota > Viridiplantae > Streptophyta > Magnoliopsida > Poales > Poaceae > Avena > Avena sativa. Next base: position 309,114,910 of record OV702295.1, on the reverse strand, counting down.
GAAGAAGGTTCCTGCCAAGGTGATGTGGTATGCTCCTATAATACCATGGTTAAAACGTCTTTTCAGAAATAAAGAGCATCCCAAGTTGTTGCGATGGCACATGGAAGACCGTGAAAAAGACGCGATGTTGAGACACCCCGCTGATGGGTCACAGTAGAGAAAAGTCGAGCGAGAGTACCCGGACTTCGCACGTGACGCAAGGAACTTAAGGTTTGGTCTAAGTACAGATGGCATGAATCCTTTTGGTGAGCAGAGCTGTAGCCACAGCACCTGGCCTGTGACTCTATGTATCTATAACCTTCCTCCTTGATTGTGCATGAAGAGGAAGTTCATTATGATGCCAGTGCTCATCCAAGGCTCGAGGCAACCCGGCAACGACATTGATGTGTATCTAAGGCCATTAGTTGAAGAACTTTTACAGTTATGGGCCAAACCAGGTGTACGTATGTGGGATGAGCACAAAGGGGAGCCATTTGACCTACGAGCGTTGCTTTTTGTAACCATCAATGATTGTCCCGCTCTTAGTAACATTTCAGGGCAGAAAAACAAGGAATTCAAAGCATGCACGCACTGTTTAGATGAGACTGAAAATGTATATTTGGATAAATGTAAGAAGGTTGTGTACCTAGGGTATCGTCGATTTCTTCCGAACCTGCATCCCGTAAGTAAGAAAGAAAGGCAAGCATTTCAAACATCTGGCAGAACCCCGGAGGAAGCATGTCCTCCGTACCAGTAAGGAGGTATTTGGTATGGTCAAGGACCTAGAAGTAATCTTTGGAAAAGGTCCTGGCAGTCTATCTGTTCTGAATGACGATGCCGGACACGCGCCCATGTGAAAGAAGCAATCTATATTTTGGGACCTACCCTATTAGAAAGTCCTAGAGGTCCGCTCTTCAGTCGACGTGATGCACGTGATGAAGAATGTTTGTGTGAACCTTCTAGGCTTCCTAGGAGTGTATGGGAAGACAAAAGATACACCGGAAGCATGGCAGAACCAGCAATGTATGAAAGACCTTGAAGAGCCTATGCATCCTGAGAACGGGAAGGGTAAACGATGTCACTTAACTCCTGCCAGCTACGCTCTTACCAAAGCAGAGAAGGAAATATTTTTTGAATGCCTAAGCAGTATCAAGGTCCCGTCTGGCTTCTCATCGAATATAAAGGGAATAATAAATATGGCAGAGCAAAAATTCCAAAACCTGAAGTCTCATGACTGTCACGTGATTATGACGCAATTGCTTCCGATTGCATTAAGGGGGCTTCTACCTGAAAATGTTTGAGTACCCATTGTGAAGCTATGTGCATTCCTCAATGCAATATCTCAGAAGGTAATCGATCCAGAAAGCCTACCAGGGTTACAGACAGATGTGGCCCAATGTCTTGTCAGCTTTGAGTTAGTGTTTCCACCATCCTTCTTCAATATTATGACACATCTCCTGGTTCACCTAGTAGAAGAGATTGCCATTCTCGGTCCTGTATTTCTACACAATATGTTCCCCTTTGAGAGGTACATGAGAGTCTTAAAGAAATATGTTCACAACCGTGCTAGGCCAGAAGGAAGCATCTCCAAGGGCTATGTAATAGAGGAGGTCATTGAGTTCTGTGTTGATTTTATTCCTGGCCTTAAGGCGATTGGTGTTCCAGAATCACGACATGAGGGGAGACTGCGTGGAAAAGGCACCCTAGGATGTAAAGCAATGATATGTAGGGACATACATTCTCTAAATCAAGCACACTACACGGTTTTACAAAGATCTATCTTGGTTGCCCCGTATATCAATGAACACAAGAATTTTTTACGCCTCAAACACCCAGGACAGTCTGATGAATGGATTATAAGTGAACACATGGCAAGTTTTGGCGGCTGGCTGCAAAGACTTCTCACGAATAACACCACTATTGGAGATCAGCTGTACTTGTTGGCTTTCCAAGGGTACGAGATAAATGGGAATACAGTTTACATGATAGGCCAAGATAAAAAGAGCATCAACCAAAACAGTGGTGTCCGCTTCGATGCAGTAGAAGACAATGGGCAAAAGACCATGTATTATGGGTTCATAGAGGAATATGGGAACTTAACTATGGACCTAATTTTAAGGTCCCCTTGTTTCGGTGCAAATGGGTCAAGCTAACAGGAGGAGGGGTTGAGGTAGACAAGAAGTACGGAATGACAACAGTGGATCTCAACAATATTATGAAGATAGACAAGAACTTAGACAAACCATTCGTCTTAGCCAATGATGTGGCTCATGTTTTCTATGTGAAGGACATGTCTACCAAACCGAAAAAAAGAAAAAATAAGCAAACAGATACATCACACGATGAGCCAAAGTGTCACATAGTTCTTTCAGGAAAAAGAAACATTGTGGGAGTGGAGGACAAGACAGACATGTCAGAAGATTATAATAAGTTTTATGAAATTCCGCCCTTTAGAGTGAAGACTGACCCAACCATCCTGTTAAACGGTGCTGATACTCCATGGTTACGGCCGACGCGGTCATAAGATTGACTATATGTATTAATTGAGCCATTTTTGGCACACATATGTATCTCAAAATGGAAATCAATGTCATATTTCTTCTGTTAACACTATATGTATTAAATGAGCCATTTTTCTTCCCGCCATTTTTCTTCCTGCCATTTTTTACCGCCAGTTCTTCTTGCCATTTCTTCCTGCCATTTCTTCCCGCCAGTTATTCCCGCCAGTTCTTCCCTCCAGTTATCTTCCTGCCATTTTCTCACTATATATATATATATATGTAGGGTTGGCCTCCATTGTCATTGCACATCTCTAGACTCATATCTGCAACCTCATCACTCTTTCACATGGCTTTCATCGTACCACTAACCCCCAGGGAGGCGTGAGCTCGAACTACCCCTGCCCGCCGGGCTTCTGCGTCCCCGTCGGCTGGATGCTGAGCGCCGGAGGCATGCCGGTTCCTCCTGTCCCTCTAGGTGTGGCGCCCCGGATGGCCATCATGAACCACTACTACTTCGAGCTCACGCCGAAGCAGCGGAGCAATCCCAGATGGCATCCCGACTATTTCCCGACTTGAGAAGCCTTCTTCAGGGATCGGCGTGAGAGGGCGCTCGCCAGGCACGAGGATGACGGCCCACCTCCTCCGAACTTCAACGAGGCCGGCCGTCGGCTGTGGTGGCACGATCGGACTCTCCAGACCGTCATGGCCTACGACACTACCGCCAACTCTAACCCCCGTTTGCGCTACCCTCAAGTCCTGCCCACGCGTACTCAGCTTTCAAGGTTCAACTATGGCGACCCCGACGACGGCCATGGCGAGTACGATGACTAAAGTGGCGAGTATTACAGGTGTAGGCAGGAGCATGACTGAATCACTCCAACATTCTAAAACAAGTTCGGCCGATTGTGACTTAATCTGAATGTATCTTAATTTTCAGTTCTTCTATGTATCTTAATTTTTAGTCGTGCTTTGTTAGTTGTGTTATGTACTTTAATTCCAGTTCTATCGTAATAAAATTTTCTTCCCGCCCTTTTTCTCCCGCGCATTCTGCCCACACTTTCCCATATGTTACTAGTTTGAATAGTTAGAATTTTATTTTTTTAAAAACAAAAAATGTTTTAGGATTAATTATTCAAATACAAACAATTTTCATGTTGAAAGTTTTGTCAGATTCCAAAGTGTACAAAAGATGCTAAATTTAAATATATCCAAATAATTCAAAAATGTTAATACAAAATAAAATATGATTTTATCTAATAAAATATGGGTATATTCCTTTTCAGATGCTTAATATTTCTTAAGTTCAAAATTTTATGGTTTGACTATTTTATTTTTTGTCTTAATTGAATAATCAAAATTTATATGTAAGTGTTTTAATCATTTTGAAAATTTTCATCTACAGTAACTATAAAATGTTTTTATATGAATGGATAGATCTTATTTTTCTGAAAATTATGATATATTATTCATATTTTTCGGAGTTACAATGAAAAAGATATGAATTTTCTAAATTATATCCTATTTTTTGAATTAAAAAAGCCCCCATCCCTTTAATGTACGAAATAAATGCCCCCCCTTTAACACCGGTTCCAGCCGAACCGGTGTTAAAGGGGGATTTCATTTCGCGCGCGCACCCCTCTTTAACACCGGTTCCAGCCACGAACCGATGTTAAAGGGGGGGTGCCCGCGCGAAACGAATTCCCCCCTTTAACACCGGTTTGTGGCTGGAACCGGTGTTAAAGGGGGGTGGTATAAAGGCGCGCGCCTTCCTCTTCCTCTTCCCCCCAGCCAGAATTCGAACGAGCGCAGAGAGGAGCAGAGGAGTCGCGGCAGAGAAACAGAGACGCCGCCAGGCTGCTCGACCACGCCTTCGCCGTCCGCCGCCATCACCGCCGCCCGCCACCACGCCCGTGCCGTCCGCCACCCCCATCCACTCGCGGAGCCGCCATCGCGCCACCGCCAGCAACTCTCGGGAGCCGGCGCTGCCGCCAGCAACTCGCGGAGCCTCCGCCGCGCGCCGCCACTCGCCGCCGACCCCGCCGTCCATGCCCGATGCCGCCACTCCCCGCCGACCCCACCGACCATGCCGGCCGATCGATAGTTTGCCGCCGGTGAGAGGGGAGCTCCTTATTAATTTATATATATATTGTTGTATATGTATTTGATTGTATATATATTTGGTTGTTGTATATATTTGATTGTACATATAATTGTTGTATATATTTGATTGTACATATATTGTTGTATATATTTGATTATACATATATTGTTGTGTATATATTGTTGTATATATTTGATTATTGTATATATATTGTTGTATATATTTGATTGTTGTATATATATATTGTTGTATGAATATATGCATATTTTGATTTAATATATAGCGTATGTATATCCGTCTGCCACTGACGACCACCGCCACCATTTTCGTCGACCCCTGACCTTCAATCTTCTGCCCTCGCTGAGCCTACACACGCGTCGAGGGTTTGAACCGCACACCCCCACGCATCCCCACTCTCGCCCTAGCGCCGCCAGCCGCCGCCCTAGCACACCGCTCATTGTCAATAGCACATTATAACCATGCATTGTTAATCCGGGCTTTAGGGTTTCTACGAATTAGGGTTTGGACCCCGTTTAAAATGACTAAGCATGTATTAGGGTTACATTTCAATACTTTTAACCTATCATATCATCATCCTTGGTTGAGCATTTTAATAGATGTATTACTGATATTTGTGTGATAATATTATCGTTTTAGAAACTATGGATCCACTCAGTAGAAACCTTGAAGAGGAAGAAATAATGGAGAACGTGATCCAGGAGGACACCTCACAATATCTGAACTTGGAGGGACATGATGACATCTCAAGTAGTCATGAAGAAGATGACGACTCCGGTGAACGCACTTTAGTGATTACAAAGTTCGTCGAGGTATATGCATGGATTAAGCCTCTGATGACTTGTACCGATTGATTTGTATATATATGTACATGTATTAATTAACGCTTCTTTATTCTTTTAGCCCTCCGGATCTATCAGCCAGCAACAATCGTCTTCTACGAAAAAGAGCAAGAGAGGCGTGAGCCATCGGTTGAAAGATCGTGCAAAGTTCACGATCGAAGCAGTCCGTGTTGATGGCAGGCCGATGGAGCCCAAGAAGGCCGCAGACAAATTTATACGTAGGGCTGGAGTTCTTGTTAGGGACCAAATCCCAATCATAATTGAATATTGGAATAAGCCAAAGAAGGTTGACGGTACCTTTGTTGATGAAAGATTCAAAGAAACGCTTTGTAATTCGTTGTTGGTAAATTTCACCCTACCGGTTATAAAGGAAAAGGTCAAAGAGTGGACTATAAAGAAGATGGCTGACGCTTTCCGCAACTGGAAGATAAAATTGAACAAATTTGTCAAAGCTCACGAGACTCCAGATTTCGAAGACGCATATTATGCGAAGATAAGACCTCACTGGCCCGAATTTGTGGCGTACAAGGAAGGTGCTATAGCTACAAAGACGTCAGAAACCAATACGCTAAATGCCCAGAAGAAGGAATATCACCAGAGGACGGGGTCAGGTGGCTACATATCTCAGAAGCCTAAGTGGGAGGAAGCTGAGAAGGCCCTGCGCGATAGAGGGATCACACCCCAGACACATGGGTGGGACCTACGTGCAAAGACTTGGTTCTATGGAATCGGGGCAAGGTTGGACCCAGAAACAGGATTGTGTATCTTCCCAACCCTCCTTGACAAACCCTTCACTGAACTCATCACGACATACGAGGAAACAGCCGCCAGGACCTTCCATCCCGACAGAGAGAATGACCAGCTGACACGCGCCATCGGTAAAAAAGAACACCCTGAACTTGCACGAGGCACAGGGGGTATGACGTGGAAGGATGGGTTTGCCGAGTGGGGTGACTCTGACAGATGGCGCGGCAAAAAAGAAAAAGAGCGTACAGACCGGATGACACAGATAGAACATGCACTTGTGGCGCTTCAGTCGCAAGTGAATGCACAAAATATCCAGCAAGCTACCGGCCCATCTCAGCGGCACGAAGAGCCTGCATTGGAAGCTGCCGACGGCCCAGACTCTGCACGGAAAAGCAGGGTGGCTTCCACGGAGAACGTGCAGCCCACGCTTGAAATGGCGGGTCCTCGTTACCCTATGGATGAGATCACGGAGAGCGAACACGCTGAGCTGCATGTGAGATTAATGGGCTTATCCATTAAGGTGGCGGTCGGCTATGCCTTACCTCCTGTAGCTGGTGGAACTTACCACTGCCGACCGATTTCAGATGGCTATGCTATTGTCGGGGTCGATGAGGTTGTGAACGAATATGAGGAAGCACAGCTTGACCATGCTACAGGTGAAGGGGAAACTCAACTCAAATTTGCAGTGAAAACAACCATTCTTTGGAAGAAGGAACACATCGTGCTTCCAAATTGGAGGTCACTGGCACCCCCGCCGTCTCCGCAGCATCAGCAGTCTGAGCCGCCACAGCCGTCTCCAAGTCATCAGAATACTCCCCTGTCGTCTCCGGCGCTTCAGCCATCTCCTGTGCGGCAGCCATCTCCGGCACGCCAGCCATCTCCTGCGCGTCAGCCATCTTCGGCGCGTCAGCCATCTCCAGGGCTTCATCCATCTCCTCAGCATAAGCGGAAGAGCACTGCAACGAAGAGCATCACTAGCACTGCCACGAAGAAATCCGCAGGAAACCGTACGCCAAAGAGTTCAAGAAACTACGTCCCGCAGCCTTCCGCCAAGCCATTGCTAGTATTACCATGGAATCGCAGTGACGAGGAGACCAATAGGATCTCGGAAGAAGAGGTCAAGAAATTCTTTGCACCTAGACGGGCCAAGCCAAAGGAGAAACTAGATCCGGCGGTGGTGGAGAAGTTTTACAATAATCTTTTGAAACCTGAAACCCCACTTGTGCCGGACTACGAGCGCCATATTATGAAGGGGGGTGCAAGGCGAAGGGAGTCTGAAAGTAGCAGTCGTGCGTCACCCCAGAAATAGTTCCCATGCTCGGAGAGTAGGAAAACCAATCATGTGCCCCGCTCTAAGTGTTCGACACACGAATAGCTCCTCCTGTAAATTATTACGAGGCAGAGCTACAGAGAAAGGCCAATGAGATGGGGATGACTTACATTGCATACTTGAACATCATGGGAGACAACTTGCCCAAAGGCGATGTCAACCCCATACAGCCATGGAAGTATGGGAAGAATCTCATCAAGAAAGAGGAGCTCAAGAATCTACCAACAAAGATGCGAACATTGCATAAGTGGTACCCTTATTTCTGCAAGACGAGAAAGGAAGAATGGATCATGGCGCATATAAGAGATCAGATTTTCTTGTGCGGAGACAACGAGATCACCTTCAACATTCAAGACTTGCATTTTCTATTCAATCAGAAGTAACTCGACAAAGCTGCCATCAGCCTTTATTGTGTGTAAGTACTATTTCTGTAATTTCTATCTCATCTCATTCAATTAATTAATTGCATGTATATATATGCTCACCATATATGTATATACTATTATGCAGGAAAAAGGTTATGGAATGCATGAAAGGAGACCCTTTTGACATTGGGTTCGTTGACCCAAATAGAGTTCATGAAGGAGTGGTACAACACAAACCCGGGCAAACAGAAGATTTCTTGCTAAGGTCTTTACTGAGACAACAAACCAAAAGGGAAATACTATTGCCTTACAACTTCTCGTGAGTGTTACCCTCTCTTGTACATATTCTGTTTCGGCTTACTCGATGTTAAGCGTAACTGATGATGAGTTATGTGTGCATAGGTTCCACTTTATTCTGCTAGTCATTCATGTTGACTCAGGAAAAGTCCTTGTCATAGACTCATTATGAAAAGACCCAAGAGCTATGGGCAGAATTTAAAGAGATGCCCCAGAGGTAATTTCAATCATATTATCGCACTAGATCGGCAACTTTCGTGACAACAAGTAATTAGTTACTCCTTTATCCATTTTATTTGCCGAACAGGGTTTGGAAAAGGTTCACGGGCAGGGCCGTGGGTGAATGGTCAGAAGAACTAAAATTTGTAGACCAAAATGTAAGTAATACTAGCCAGCTAGGTCTGCGTATCTCTTTGATTCTGCTTCCAATTCCATTATATTATGCTTTATTGATTATTATTTTGATTGAACTCTATTCTCATAAAGTGCGTGCATCAGGGACCCGACAATAACTTATGTGGATACTATGTTTGCGAGTTCATTCGCAACACGATATGTGCGATGGGCCAAGCCGCACTAGAACAACTTAGAGTAAATAAACAAAGTACACAACATTATTTTATTACCATCAGTTGTGTTGAGTTTTATTCTTATATATATTGACCCCATTCTTCATATATATTTAGATTGAACGTATGCGGGACCAACTCCTACCATTTGACCGCATACGAGCCATTTAAGAGGAATTGGCGGGGTTCATACTTGATGAGGTCGTTACGCCTGGCGAAGAACTCTTTAGATATCCACCAAAATGAACATGTACGGAGATGTTATATTGTATATATGATTGAACGTGTTTGTCTTGTACTTGATGCTTCAACGTGTACGGAGAATACCACAATGACGATGTTTGTGTATAATAATAGTTGCTTAATTATTCATGTACTCGTATGTACCGACAATGTATGTGTATACCTCTCCCGATCGATTCCCCCTCCCCCCTCCCCGTACCCACCGCGCCGCAGAAATACGCCCAGAATGAGGCGGCGGCAAAACTCTGCCGCGACAGAGATTTATGTCATTTTCCTACTGCGGCAGAGATTTATGCCTTTTTCTTGCCGCGACAGAGAACATTTAACACCGGTTCGTGTTACGAAACGGTATTAAAGGAGGGGGGCCTAAGCACTGCGGCAGCCCCACATGCGCCACCCTTTAACAGCGGTTCGTATAAGAACCGTTGTTAAAGGGGGGCTCTAACACCGAACCCCCAACAACGGTTCTATAACCGCTGTTAGAGGCTGGTCCGAACCGGTGTTAGAGGCCAGTGTGTGCACTAGTGTATATATACTTCCCTATTTTTAAAGAGGATGCAATAATATATTATTTATGTCCACTCATTATAGTATTTAAAAGTATTGTTAGCTCTATTTTATACATGGTCTATAACAATACGATATTAAATTTCTATGTATAGTACAAAGTAGTTTGGAGGTTTTTTAAATGAGTAGTAGCAATATTTAAACTTGCTAGCCTGTGCATGTGCACGGGGCGACTAGTATCAATAACTTGCATTTGAATACAAATACACACACTAAGGGACAATCCAATTTCATAAGATTGACGGCTATATCAAGGATGAGTTAGGAAAACACTTCATACCATAGGGAGATGAATTAGCTAATGTAATAAGAGAGAATATTAGGCCTTGAAACATCCCACCATTTTGATGCGTCAATAGATGTGATTTCAGAATTCTATATGACCATAGACAATTCCAAACTCCATAGATAATTCCAGGAATCCACACATAATGTTTCACACATAAACGATAGTGCCACACACGACATAGTCTCATACAAAACGAATCGGAAATAGAAGTTCAACGCTAAAGAGAATGAATGATAAAAGGAAAATGCTTGCGCCCGACCCATGCAAATCCCATAGAGACCTAAAAGAACTACTTCTCCCCCTTTGGCATCGAAACGCCAAAAAGGAAGAAGAGCGATGCTAACGCCCCAAGATATCACTCCTTGTAGTCCTCCTCGCCATCAGCAGCTGAAGGAGTTAGCGCCCTAGGCGGTGCAAGAAATAGGTGACCCTCTAGCTCTCCATAGTTGATCCCTGAGGTGTTCCACTGAGCATATGGTTTCGGAGCAGTGGGAGGAGGAGGATGGCCATACGCCCCAGACACATGATGGAGAATCAGTTGTTGTGTGTGTGCCATCTCATGGCGCTACCGGTAGGCCTCATACTGACCCTTGTGAGTGTCAACCCCCATGCACAAAATGTTCTATTGGAACCAAGTTCAGCTGCTTGACCTCACGGGACATAGGATACACTGCGGGCCTGCGTCCACTAGTCCGTGCATCACGCGTGAAAGACTCAGGAGCAGTGGAAGGATGGGATGTCTTCTCTGCCTTGTTGTAGATCTTCTTGGACTTGTGCACTCCATCCGAATTGCTACCAAACTCCTCATGTGGTAGCATGTGCTTGATAATCATCATAATATATGGAGCAAATGGGATAGAGAGCATGTTGAACATTGCATCTGTCATCTCATGGTAGATGTAATCCATGACATCCAACTTGTACCCCACAGAGGACTCGGCATTGGTGGAACACTCATGGGGAAAGGAAAGTAGGGGCACAAGGTGACCTTGAATCTTACCATTATTTCCCCCACTTGGAGCAATATTGTCCCGAAACAAATCAACCAGAGCTGCATATAAAGGAGAGAGCCCGGAGAAAGCACTAGCCACCCCATTGGAGGTCAAGCACGGAGCGAGAGCAGTATCCTTTCTAGGCTTGATGGGAGAAATGATGCGATGGCCAGAATCAATGTCGCGACCATGGAAGACGTAGCCAAGGACCTAGCCAAATATGTGGAAATCAGACTGAATCATAGTGGTCCCGGTCATCCACTTCATGGTTCAAAGCTCATCTCCGCAAATCACAAGGGTAGAGAAGAATTGCTTCACAACTGATGAGTCATAGTTGCATTGCAAAGTCATGAGATGGTGCAGACCCATTCTACCAGTCACTTTCAAATCCTCAAGAAGTCTTGGATTGGATTGGATTGAGCCTCAGTCAAATTTAGAGGATGCATAGGGCGTATCTTGAGAGAAGCATAAACATCATCATGAATGTACCTGAAGTGAGCGCACCAAAACATACTATCCTCCGTAGGGCTATCACTGTCAGACTCATCATACAAATCACGGTGGCGAATGGCAGAGTACTCAATGATATCCATAGCCTTGTAGTTGACACGGACCTGCTTGCCCTTTCCCTTTCTCTAGGTGGTCTTCTTGGTTTTTCTAGCTTGCTCAGCCATCCGTTCAACCTCCTTTTTCCTCCTTCTGATTTTAGTCTTGTCAACAAGCACACCGTCTTCGTCTGGCCGGAGATAACGGGCACGGGGACGGCGCTTGTAGGTCTTGGGAGCACTAGAACCACCTGTGAGGAGAAAAATATATGTAGCATGGGGATAAGCATACACACAAGTCCAATAGGAATGTTAGATACAGTAGAAAAACAACCCACGGTCAAATGATGCACGATACGAGAAGATGGGAAAAAACTTAACTAGGAACTGAACCTCTAGGACGGATTATCCGGCCTTGCCAGCGGCAGATAATCCAGCCCCTGCGAAATTTTTTAGCTCCGCCACATATTCAATGCATCAAAGCAGATCGGGCCCTAAGGTTGCAAGACTACGGAATCTAACAGGCAAAGGAATCACATAGTATCTTCTACAACGAGTTTCCACCAATAAAAATAACTTCCACAAACAAGAGATGAATGAAGGAGTTACACTCACTCATTGGAGGAAGAGCTCGGAGGAGAAGATTCCCGGAGGCGCTGGGAAGAAGATCCGGGGAGAGCCCGGAGAATCCGGCGGTCGAGTCGACTCCGGGGAGGGGCAGAGGCTCCGGCGGTGGCTTGGTGAAGGACACGGGGTGGGGGAGGACGGGCTGCTCTATTTGAGCCCTTTCCCTGATCCCTAGTCCTTAAAGGACATATTCGCCCAGGGCGGATTATCCGGCCCTCACTAGGGGTAGATAATCCGGCCTCCTCTGAAAATTCAATAAACACAGATTCAGGCTGGAGCATGCCAAACAAAACCCTCGCAAGGATACATGGGACTTATGTGCAAGAATAGATGGCTCGAGATGAGAGACAGGCTTAGGTTTTAGAGCACCAAACTGAGATGGTACTACACACCCGAAATTGTAAGAACAAATCAACTAAAAGCCAAGATTGGGTGTGTTTTCCATAAGAACACAAGGTATGCAATAAAATCCAAAAAGATCCAATAGGAACCAACTCTTCTCAAGGAAGAGGGCGGTTGCCGAAACCACCATGTTGGAGCGCATGGCATGACACCGCGAAGATGTATCTTGAGTTCAAAACCAATGCTCATCAATAACCCACATATCACAAAATGATATTAAGGTAAATGTTTTTTTTTGCTTTCGGCATTATGGCGGGAGGGTTAGCCCAATCAATTATCACCACACTCCCCCTATTTCTATGCCTGCATCTAAACCAAATACACGATGAAGTGCAAGTGAGTATGCAAGAGAAGTCAAGCCAAGCTCCTTGAATCCATGATATTTAGCTCATTCCACAAATAACAAAACCTTGCTTCATCAAGTGGCTTCGTGAAGATATCTGCAAGTTGGTTCTTCGTGCTCACAAAATATAGTGCAATATCACCACGAGCAACATGATCCCAAATAAAATGATTGTGAATATCAATATGTTTTGTCCTTGTATGATGCATTAGATTGTAAGAAATTTTAATAGAACTTTCATTATCGCATAAAAGAGGCACTTTGTCACACTTGACACCATATTCCTTTAAATTTTTCCTCGTCCATAATAATTGCGTACAAGCACTTGCATCAGCCACATATTCAGCTTCGGCGGTTGAGAGATATGCAATTTTGTTTCTTCGAAGACCAACACACTAGAGACCTGCCCAAGAATCTACATGGACCAGAAGTTGATTTTCGATCATCCTTGTCACTAGCCCAATCTGAATCAGTATATCCACATAGAGAGAAACTAGAGCCTTTGGGATACCATAGACCAAAGTTTGGGGAATGAACAAAATATCTGAATATTCTCTTGATCTCCACTAAGTGGATTTCTTTAGGAGCATCTTGATACCTTGCACACACTTCTACACTCAACACAATATCGGGTCTAGATGCAAAGAGGTAAAGGAGAGAGACTAACAATATCGGTTCCACATCTTTACCCTTTGGATTAAGCTCTAGATGACACTTAGTTTGCATTGGAGTAACAACACCATTTAGATTCGTCATCTTGAACCTCTTGAGCATGTCTTGGATGTATTTTGCTTGATTAATGAAGGTTCCCTCTCTAAGTTGCTTGATCTCGAATACAAGAAAGAACCTTAATTCTTCCATCATAGACATCTCGAACTTGTCAGTCATAAGCTTTGAAAATTCATCATTAAAAGCTTGACTAGTAGAGCCAAAGATGATATCTTCTACATATAGTTGGCATACAAAAAGCTCCCTGCTAACCTTCTTAGTAAAAAGAGTGGGATCAATTTTCCTAGCTTCGAATCCACATTCTCACAAAAGCTCTTTAAGGTGCTCATACCACGCACGTGGGCTTGTTTAAGGCCATAGAGATCCTTATCAAGTTTTTAGACATGGTTCGGAAGCTTGGGATCCTCAAAACCTGGGGGTTGCTTGATATATACCAACTCATGTAGAGGACCATTAAGAAAAGCACTCTTAATATCCATTTGTTGCAATTTAAAATTATGATGAGCAGCATAAGCAAGAAGAATACAAATGGACTCAAGGAGAGCCACAGGAGCATAAGCTTCACCAAAATCAATGCCTTCCACTTGAGAGAATCATTGAGCCACTAGTATTTCCTTGTTCCTTACAACTATTCCATTTTCATCTTGCATGATCTTGAAAATCCACTTTGTGCCAATAACATTGCGGCACTATTTTGGTTTTTCTACTAGTTTCCAAACCTTGTTGCGCTCGAAGTTATTTAATTCTTCATGCATTGCAACCACCCAATCTGGATCTTCAAGAGCATCGAATAGTTTCTTGGGTTCCACCATTGAGATATGATCTTGATGATCACAGAAGCTCGCAAGCTCGCTCCTAGTGGACACTCTTCTTCTTAGATAACCTACAACCTTGTCAAGAGTATGACCTCTTAATTCAAGGTTCCTTTCAGCACGAGTTTTGCGACGAGTTTCAATCTCCTTATTGTTTATTGGAGGGATTGATTCAACATTTAGGTCCTTGTCTTGACTATTTGCTTGTCCTTCATCAATAACTTGTTCACGCAAATTGGAGATAAAGAACCTTTCCCTTGATCTTGGTCAACAGCCATAACAGGAGACAGCTGAAAATCTATAGCTTTAGGGCCGGATAATCCGCCCCTTGGAGGGGCTGGATAATCCGTCCTGGGAGTTTCACCTTCGATTTGTTCTTCCTGATTGCCCTTGGCATGAGTTGGAGTACCAGGGCCGGATAATTTGGCCTAGAATTTTTAGCGCCTTCCTGTTCATCCTGATTGCCCCTGGCACGAGTTGGAGTGCCAGGGAAGGATAGTACTCCCCTGGGAGGGGGCGCATAATCTGGCCCAGGACTACCAGATTGCTCAGTTGGTTGATGATCCTCGGGAGGTTGTGGTGTTGGTGCAGTAGTTTCTCCAGCAGGTGGAGCTTGTTGATCTTGTGTATATGATGGCTCTTCTTGTGTAGATCATTTTCCTTCCCGATCCGCCACAAGGGGTTACTCAATGGGGCGGAAAAATCCCATGCCCATTCTTCTTATGGCATCTTGGTTTATTTCAACATCTGCATCACAAACATCAACTTGCCCCGCATGGGAGCCATCATTCTCATCGAATTCCACACTACAAGATTCTACAATAGTTCAGGAGAGCTTATTGTAGATTCTATAAGTGTGGGATTCGACACCATAACCAACAAAAATAACTTCTAAAGCCTTAGACTCAAATTTAGACAAATGAACTCCTTTGATGAGAAAGAAACACTTACATCCAAATACCCGAAAATATGATATGTTGGGCTTGTTACCCGTGAGTATCTCATATGAAGTTTTGACCAAGATCTTGCGGAGGTAGAGCCGGTTTGATGAGTGACATGAGGTGGAAATGGCTTCATCCCAGAAGTTATATATGGTGAATTGAATTCAGCCAACGTAGATCTAGCCATATCCATTAAAGTATGATTTTTCCTCTCGGATACACCATTTTGTTGAGGGGTGTACGTAGCGGAATATTGATTTCTTATCCCCTCTTCACTTAGAAATTCATTTAAGGTGACTCGGAGCCATTGTCACTTCTTATTGCCAAAACTGGAACATTGTGTTGACGCTGGACTTCATTGGCAAAATCAATGAAGGTTTGTTGAGTCTCACTCTTTAACTTGAAAAAGTAGACCCATCTATATCTTGAGTAATCATCGACTATCACTAAGCAATATTTCTTCCCACTGAGGCTTGCATGAGATGGAGGACCAAACAAATCCACATGAAGTAATTCCAAAATCCTCTTTGAGGATACAATAGTCTTCCTCTTGTAGGGAGAGTCGTGCATCTTGCCTTCAACACATGCCCTGCAAATACGATCTTTGGCAAAGAAAACATTATCTTTTAGTCCAAGGATGTGGCCACCCTTGTGAAGACTTTGCAAAGTTCTCATGTTGACGTGGGATAGACGGCGATGCCATAACCAGCCCGCGTCGGCATTTCCAAATAGCCACATCGGACCCGCAGTGTTTTTCTCCGAAAAGTCCACCACATACATGTCATTTTCGACATACCCAACGAAAGCAACTTTTAGAGACTAGCTCCACAAGAGTACCGCTAAATCACCATCTATGAAAACAACAAAGCCCATCTTACCAAGGGCACAAACAGAAAGTAAGTTGTAACCAAGGGTCTCAACAAGCATGACGTACACGAGAGAGATATCGTGGTCAACCACAAATTTTCCGAGACCCAATACCTAAGATTTTGACTTATCACCATAGGAGACTGTAATATGATCATGGTTGGGTCTCATCTCCGTGATGATCTCTTTGCTTCCGGTCATATAACTAGTGCACCCACTGTCCAGCACCCATTTAGATCCACCGGAAGCATAGCCCTACATGAAAATTACTTCTTGGTTTGAGGTACCCATTTTTCAAGGGAATTCAATTTCCATGCCCCTGGTTCGTTAGCTGTACTCACTTTCCCCTGCCTCTTAACTTTTCCTCACTTTTTCCAGCTCCTTGTCCAAAACTCTCACATCAGTCTGAAACTCACTCTCTGTCAGGTCCCGTTAGTGGACCCTCGCGGTTACGTGCTGACAAGTGGGGCCGCATTTAGGTGGGTCCCGTAGTGGACCCTCGTTGTTACGTGCTGATATGTGGGGCCACGTTCAGGCGGGTCCCATAGTAGGACCCCCCATGTTGGACTGCATGGGGCCGGCTTGTTGGGAACGTGTTTTGGGGCATGTGGTGTGGGACCATGTGGGGCGTGTTTGGTAGTTACGTGCACCCTATCGCCTAAATTAGAAGATTTATTTTTTGTTATTTTTATGATTGGCCTTTTTAAGAGCGCCTTTTCCCCTTTATGTCGCTAACAGTTGTTATTTTTTCCCAAAAAGGCAGCGAATCTAGAGCAGCTTCTCTCTTCATTCATGGTTCCTTTTGGACCTCGTATTTTTCCAATTTGGTAGCAAATCTAGAGCAGCAAATCTAACCAGCACCATAAATATGTAGATAAATAGAGCAGATGTAGATAAAGCAGCTAATATAGGATTATATAGTATGGTACTTAAGCAAGGTTTGAAAATTAGGCTGCTCAGGAGCAGCAGCTTACAAGTTCAACACAGACAACAAAACAAAAGAAATTACTTTATATCAGCAGCATCAACACAAGATTAGTGGCCCCTCATGGCCTCTGCTAGGAGGGCCTCCGCCTTATCCCTCTAGCGCTTCCTCCACTTCTTGTTGCGCAGTCCCTTGACCTTGGGGCCTTGGGCTTGATCGGGGGCATGCGACCCTCCTTGATGGCCACCTTCTGGAGGTTGCGGAGGTGAAAATCGAGCGCCTGGTGCTTGGCTCTGAAGGAGTGGACGTTCTTTGACAGTCTGCGGGTCTTCACGTCCTCGGCATGCCTCACGAGGGAGTTGAAGTCGGTGTCGAGGCCCCTGGTGCAGAAGGGGCACCTGTAGATGTTGCCGGCAAAGAAGCCGTTGAACTGGCCGGACTTTAGCTTTCTTAGCACCTGACAAGTCTTGGTGTCCGTGGAATCGTCGTCGCTGCAAACGTTGCTGCTATCCACCTATTACAAAAAACAGTAGCATGCAATAAGGACATGATTGATATACCGTGATTATTGGGATTGATTACTTGCATAAATTACCCGATTGAGATCCCCTAATTATTCCCCAATCCCCAAATCTCAAACCAAATCGAATACTGATCCCAACTACAGATCGGTGCTAGTACTAATCCCAACTACAGATCGGTGCTAGTACTGACCCCAACTACAGATCGGTGCTAGTACTGATCCCAACTAGGGGCATTCATCTAAATACGAGATCTAACACAAGAGGATTAGCTACTGTAATAATACCTAGCATCCAACGATTGAAAATACGAACATCCGAACCCTAATAACACATGATCTAGCATCCAACAATGGGAATGGGGGAAGAACAAAGGAAGGGTAGAAAACCCTAGTTACCTCCGACCATGGGTCGGCTAAGCTGGTGTCAAAGGGTTTTTCTGGCCTGATGTAATCATTGTCCCCATAGGGGTCCTAGACGTGCGGGATCTGCAGGAGAACAGTGGGGTCCTGTACGCGGATGAGGGCCTCCTCATCGGCGGATACGGCGGAAGCAGGAACGGGGGTCTGGACAGGGATGGCAGCTGCCTTCAATGCCTCGACGGGGGCCTCCTCGTCGACCGCCTTGGAGGCGACGATGTCCACCGCGACGTTCTTATTCATCACCGGCGTGGTTGGGGTTTTCTTGGTGGTTTGCATAAGGTGATG
Organism: Avena sativa; assembly: GCA_916181665.1. Classification (NCBI taxonomy): domain Eukaryota; kingdom Viridiplantae; phylum Streptophyta; class Magnoliopsida; order Poales; family Poaceae; genus Avena; species Avena sativa. The sequence goes on along the minus strand of OV702295.1, from coordinate 309,096,651 downwards.
GGACAGTGAAGATGGTTCCGTGAGTTAGTGAGCGAGTGATGAGTGAGAGTGAGGAGGCCTCTATAAAGGTGAAGGGAGGAAACGTTTCGTTGCACCACCGTGCACCGCATAACCGCGTATGATACTGCACCATGCACGGCCACACGCGTCCGCTACCTCCCCGTGCACCACGACACGCGTATCGTGCATCACATTTTCCCCCTTGTGTCTAACCTTGGCCACTTAGTTGTGCTCAGTTATACCCTCGAGTGTAGCACTGGAAGCTTGGTTGTACTCAGTTTTGCCCTCCAATACTAATAGTGTCGTGTGCAATATACCCACTTTTACCCTCTGGTGGCTGGTCAACAGAGATTCAACGAATGGGTTTTAGCTAGTTAGTTGAGTCATTTTATGCACAACAAATTTGAAAAGATCAAAACATAGTAGCATCTACCCAAGGAGTCTTATTATGTGACCTGCCACCATAAGAAATGTATATAAATCAAGTTTTAACCTAAATCACCACTTCTCAAATCACCTACTATCTTTGAAGGTCCATGGCTTTCTACTCAAGCCTCTTCCCAAAACATCCCTCCCCAAAACATAATTTGTCTGAATGGGGAAATAATTGTAAAACTGATATATATTTGAATTGCAAATAGTTTGATGTATACCAATATGTATTTTATTGTATGAAATAAGCATTCTCCATTTTTTAAATCTCTTTCTATTTTCTATTTGAACCCCCTTATCAGTTTTGCCCTTGGTTTTTAAGTTCTACCCAGTTGTGCCCTTGGCTTTTAAGTTCTACTCAATTTTTCCCCTCTCTCTTAGTTACAAACTCTCACACATGTCCTCATCTTGGCTGCTATGCTCTGATTGGTCAAGACAGTTATCACGCGGATCATAACCACTAACCGTTTATCCTCTGATTGATCCTCTGTGATCTAGCGGACAGGATAACCCCTGTATCTGTCGGGAGGCACCCTCTATCCATGCAAAATAATGAGTTTGCCACCGACTCTTTAACTCCATAAACAAATGATTTTTAATATAATTTGAAGGGAAAGTGTTCAAAGGTGTATAATTTTTGCATTATATTTCACTCCATGAAAATTATAAATGATCAGGATTTTATTAGCACAACATTATCTTGTCCTAAGTGCGATTTCAAAGAGTTCAAAGGTGTATAATTTTTGCCATATGCAAGTTTATGCATTACATTCTATGAAAATGATAATTTCTCAAGATTTTATTAGCACATCATTATCACGTATTAAGTTTGATTTCACAGTGTTCAAAGGTTTATAATTTTCGTATACGCAAGTTTAGGGATCCCTTTTCACGCTCTAAAAATGGTAAACAATCTTTTACATTAAGAGTTGTATAATTTATTTTTAATTTTAAAATGTTCAAGAGTTATGTCAATTATAAACACTCTTTTACATTAAGATTTGTATAATTTTTTCAATTTCCTCTTGCTGGAAGAGCTCCGCCATGTATGTGTCAAGTTCTTCCTCCGTGAGTGACCATCCATGCCTGTTATCAAAGTTAAACAAAGCAGGTGCAGGCAAAGAGACTACTTTCTCAGACCTACCACCTCTCCAACCACTCTTGAAAAAGGTTATTTCATATGGTAGCTCACTCGAAGTATCCCAAGAAGAAACAAATTTATGCTCAACCATGGAATTGAGATCAAGTCTCTCTATGGGGAACTAAAAATCCGAATGATGAGGCTCTAAACCATGAAAAGCTAGCAAACGTGATGCAACAAGACCTCCACAAATTCCACCTTTCTCGCTATTAGCAGCAAGACAGAAAGCTATCAATGAACCCAAACTATAAGTTTTATCCCTATTCAAAGCAGCTGAGATAAGAGCTAGATCAAATAAAGATAATTTTATAGCATTCTTCCTAGCAAGAACACACTTGGCAATGAAATATGCAAAATAACGAATAGAAGGGAGATGAATATTCGAATTTTACCACTCTCCTTTGAGAAGCTGCATCCTTGGCAAATCTCCAAATATAAGTTCATGATTGGAGTAGGCCTCTCCCTAATCTTCTCACATGAACCCTATTGTGGCACTCTGATAGATGCACAAAAATCATCAAAAGGTAGGTCGAAAACTATATTGTAAATTTTGTAGTGGACCATGGGGTTAGGCATGGACCAAATAAATCGAAAGTCCTGCACCACAGACATAGTTAGTTTCACATATTGGTAAGGTTCTTCTCCAACAAAATGCTCCAACCCTGTATTAGAAATCATAGTTTGGAAATCCTGAAAGATCCCCGCAGCTCTCATAAATTCATGGGATGGATGTATGGAAGAGAAAACCTCCTCCTCACGATGGACTTTCATTGGCTTAGGTACCATCAATTCATGCTGATTTAGTTGGTATGCACTCATCTTATTTTCTGAAAGTTTTAGACAAATATCAAACCAAGTGATTTCCAAGTTGATAAATGACGAGGAACTAATATAGGAACTTGCTAGAGGGCTAAACATGCATCAAAATGAAATATCTAAGCATAGAACAAGCATGCAAGCTCACACAACCTGTCACCTACAGTAGCAAAATACTCAAGATACAATCCACCAATAAAAAATCTAATTGGACAAGCGAAGGAGGCACATACCATAGAGCAATCCCTCCAAAAATCAGCGGCAAAGATGGGCTGAGCAAGGAGATCGAAAATCGGGAGCAAGAATAGTAAGAACTCGATCTTTGAGAAGTTTTCCGGTGTTTTTCGGGAGAGAGAAAGAAGTGGCTGGAAAGAGGCAACTTGGAGGGCCAAGGGTGGTCCACACCCAGGCCAGGCGCCACCTGGGGCTGAATGCACCACCAGGGGGTGTGCTGGCCTGGTGGGTCCCCCTGGGTCACTCCAGGTGCCCCTCCGCCCCTTTTTCATGGAAAATTTTAATATGAATTTTCTGGAATTTTTTGGGAAACTTTATTTTTGGCCAATTTTCAGGTTATGAAAATTGATTTTCTCACAGAAAAAGTTTTTTTTTAAAGACACAAAAGCAAACCAAAACCAAAACTACAGAAGTTCTAAGACACTCTAAAAAGAAAATAACTAGCAAAACTAAGACTAACAAGACTAAGAGCAAAGATTGGAAAGGAGAAAAATAAAAGTGAGCAAGGATAATCATTGTGAAAGCATTGTTTTGTCCAGTAAAATCCTTTGTTAACAAGGTTGATCATGTCTTGTTACCAAAACAATTTTATATGAAACAAAACTTTGCATTTCACAAAATGATTATGTTACCTCAATCTTGATAGCAATAGTCCCAATCATAATAGTTTCAAAACTTTTTTGTGGAATGGGACAATATATTTCTCCAACTTTGATGCCTTCAATATTTTCAATTGAATTTAGGCCATAACTCTTATCAATCTTCTTGGGGAAATAGGCAGTATGCTCTTTGTCATTAATATTAAAAGTTACTTTTGCTTGATTACAATTGATGATAGCTCCTGCAGTATTAAGAAAAGGTCTCCCAAGAATAATAGACATATTATCATCTTCAGGCATCTCAAGCACAACAAAATTAGTTAAAACCAAGCAATTATGAGCCACTTGAACTAGAACATCCTGATGTAGCCTGTCCTATGAACGCTACTATGTCTACTCCTACTAGTACCCCAAGTGGACCAATGACCCGCGCTCGAGCCAAACTCCTACAAGCTAAGATTAACTCGCTCCTTTCCTTGTGTGATTTCTATACACCCTTGGATGGCTTGCTACTTCATAACCCGACCCTATGCATCCTCAACAAGGAAAAAAATCGCATGCTATTTATTTTAGCGCCGCTTCTCTCTAGACGCTACGCAAGTTATATCATGCTAATAGCGTGCTATTTTTCAAAATAGTGTTTAGCAACACAATAATTTTTTTGATAGGTATAGTCTGTATACTAAGGATTTTTGTAGCTAAAAAATTGTCCAAAGTAATACATGCATAGCCAACTAACCAGTGATGACCAAATGGTGAATAAATGATATAGTACGAATCAAAATGATAGGCAAATTCAAAATGAAGAACATATTTTTTAGACAATCAAATCAACAACCAACAAGGCATCCAAGCAACAACATAGGAGAAACTACTTATATAGAATTGGTGGGGATGAAGCTGACTTCTTTGGGGCGAGACAAACAACATGCCTGTTCCAAGACTTCCAGTGCTCTCCAAGATGGAGAAGAAGTGGAGAATCGGTGGGGATGAAGCTAGGTGTGGTGTTGTTTGGTGCTGTGGGAGATCCTTGGTCGCAGCATTGCTAGTTGCAATCCTTTTGGTCAGGGATGTGCCGGATGGAGGCGGGCGACCCACCGGAGCTGGAGAAGATGGAGGATCCTGCAGACGCCACCACGATCTCATGGTGGGGAATGGGATGCGACATGGGGCTGGGAGTTGGTTTAGCTAGGTTTGTTGAGTCATGCGGGCTGAATGGGCCGGATACACTGCCGATAATTTCAAGAATTTGTAGTGCCGCTATAACGGTATAACATATTGTGCGTATAGCATCATCTAGCGCTGCTAATATGCTATTAGCGTCATAGCGAGTATTTTATACATAACGTAGCGTATGACTCCCAAAAACGCTATAGCACCAAAATAGACTGCTATTTTTTTTGTTGATCCTTAGGTATGAAGGATAGGACCAATGGAACGGAGCAACCATGACGGAAGCGACTAGCAGCTGCCTGGTCCTAGTGGTAGTACTGGACCACAACACCGGTACTACCAGACAAGGGGTACTACTGTTGGGAATATGCTATATGGGTATCACCATAACATGTCTCTAATCCGGATATCCCGGGTGGCCCATAGTTGGTAGCAAGTCCTATGTCCTGCTCGGCGGCCCACTTAGATGGATCCAGAAGGGAGGCCCATGCCGGATAAAGGAAGGCTATGGAGGAGTCACCGACGTACCTAAAGCCTTGGAGTGCAAGACACGTTAGACTAGTTGTATACTGTGAAGGACTTTGTAACCTGTCCGGCAAGGACTTTTTCTGTAACCATAGTATCTAACGACTATATAAGTCGAACATATGGGAGCCTTTGGGGCATAATACAACTCATACCGCGCACAGCGAACCAATCCTTGTAACTCAGCGTATTGCCATTATAGTGATTTATAGCAGGAGTAGGATTCCGCCAACGTCGTGGGATCTGAACCTGGGTAAGCTGTGTTACCTCGTACCCGCCAACCTTCCTACTTACCCCACGTCTCTAAACACACTCTGTGAGGATGTAAGATCCCTCCTTTATAAAGGAAAAGGATCCCTGTGATTGCAATGCTAGTCCCTGGATCAATGCTAGCATCCACAGTTTAAGATGAAGTACACAGAAACAAAGGTCATTATTACAGTCATTCCAGAGACAACATAGTCTTTACAACTCCATGGCCACAGGCCTATTACAAGAGTTTAAATAAGTAAATAGATAAAAGTCTTCATCTTCATGTGCCACAGGCAAACATGTTGAGTGTAGACTCATGACTCCTAATCCTCATCAGAGTAACCTGCAACATCACAAGTTACAGCCACAGTGGGTCAATACATTGGAATAGTATTGGCAAGTGATACCTTAGTATAATTTTGGTGGACTAGATACTATATGCAATTTGGCTAAGTGTAGCTTAGGCTTGCTTTGCTCAAAATAGGTTTTGCCTATTTAGTAGAAAACACTAAGTTTTTCTTTGTCAAAACTTTTCCCAAGGAACCACCAATAGACATTGGAGTCCTTCACCCTTGTTCACCCACAAGTTTTACTTAGAAATTGGGATGAGGGGATTCTTGATAGCTTCCATGTATTGATTCTCAAATTGTCCTTTTCCAGGGATATGGCTAAGTACTTAGATTCTTCCATCTGCAGAGGTTGTGCACTTTCCCCACAAGTCTTGATTTTCACCAAGACAGGACCTTTCAGAAGCCTTCCCTTAGACCAAATGGACGCGTTCCAACCTATCATCCCACTACCACCAACTGTCCAAATGGCTAAGTTCTAGCAACCTATGTGATCCAGGCAGAGCCCATATTGCCAAGTGGCTGCACTAGAAGCTTCTTAACATTTGGCCTCTAAAATCTCTTTGTTCCTTGGTGGCTTTCCACAAGTGAGATACGCAAGGTAAACCATTTGTGTAACCAGTCAACATAAACCATTCCTTCCATTCCACCCAGGTGTTTCATTTACTTAGTTGTTTTATTAGGCAAAACACAAGTCCAAAGACTTAGAAATATTTTATCATAGCATGTATATTTCACCACCCTTGGTTGCTACTAGCTAGGCTAAGCATGGCATAGATAAGCATCTTAACTTAGAAATTTCCTAGCAATTCTACAACTACTAGGATTTCCCAACATGGCATATAAGCAAAATATAACATGCAAGACTAGCAAAATATTTCTAATGCTTAGTAGAAAACATAGGGATGAAAATATCATGAAGCACCACTTGCCTTGGTAGTTTGGAGAGTAGCTACACTCCTCACAATCACAATCACTATTGGCACCAAAATCTACACACAAGATCATAGCAACAAATCACATACAAAATATGTACAAACAAAAATATATGAATGCATGCATTATGATATGTGATGATTTTTAAAACCCAACAAAGCAAGTGTACAGTACTGGTTCATAAACAAGTTCAAAACTTCCCAAACAACATTTATTTAACCCTTAAAACATTTCTCAAACAATTCATATACTCAAAATAGCCCTACACATGTTTTTGTAATTAAAACCATTTTAACAGAAGCAAAACATTAAACACATTGCATATTTAGAAAGGGCTTGTTCTCCTGATTCCATTGATATAAAATTTGTCAAATTTGAACGTGGAGATCAAAAGTTATGGCTAAAACAATTTCAAACCACTAATAGATTCAAATCCTGTTTTTAAATCTAATCTCTAGCCATGCGTCTTAATCTGATTGGTGCGTACCGGTTCGCTCAGGATCACGTTTGTGAGCCATTAGATCTACTTAATCTGCACGGTCCAGATCTACTCATAACGTTTCGATAAGTGATATAATTTCACGCGCTGGATCTAGATCCAACGGTCCTGGATCAAACGACCACAGATGGGCGGCGCTGGCGGTGGCTACTGGCGGCGGCGAGCTCTGTCTATGGCGGCGCGGCGCTATAGGTGGCTCTGGGGTCGTCGGAGATGCTTACCAGAATCGTGGTGGTGCACTGATGCTCAACCTGGCGAGGGCTTGGCAAGGGGCGCACGGACACGGCTGCACGGACTCGTCGGAGTTGCTGGCTGCGTCGGGCTCGGGTGGACGACGACGTTGGCGATGCTCCTGGTCACCCTAGCATGAACAAACGGCATCAGGAGATACGCAAGACTACGGCGAAAAAGTTCGTGTGAATCAGAGGCGAAGGGGAACAAGGGGTTCACCGAATTTAATCGCCGGAGTTAAGGACGTCATCGGAACCTTGCTGTGCTTGACGAAGACGACGACCTGGGGCGGTATAGGAGGAACCAACGGTGTCAGAAGGTGCGCAAGGAAGTGGCAAAGCTGTCTGCAAGAACTAGAGAAGAAGGGGCGCACGGGGCTCACCGGGATTGGTCGTCGGAGTGAGCTCTGTCTGCGGTGGTGCGAGGATGATTGCGGGTAGCCTGGGGGCGCTCTGTGCTTGGAGTCTGGGGGGAAATGGAGAGGGGGCAGAGGGGGTTTAAATAGCATGGTCGCGAGCGAGATTTACTCCGGCATTCAACGTGAATTGACGCCGCGAATCAATACAGGGAATGGCCGGCGTGATTTGGGGAAGAACACGTCGCGGGGTGGAGACGACGACGCCGTGTGGGCCACGGCTGTCAGCGAGAGAAACAGAGAGGGGGTGGGTCCTGTCTGTCAGTCACTCGGCGGGTGCGGGTGTGGGTAAAGAAAAACGGTTCGCGGGGTGGTTTGCTGGGCTTAGTTGGGCCAGTTAGGCCAGATTCGCCTGTTAGCTTATTTTTTTTCCCTTTTAACCTTTTTCTTTTTCTGTTTGATTTTTCTGAAATGATTTTCAACTCCAAATCAAATGAGTTTGAATTCAAATCTTCCCTAGGTTTTTATACTGCAAACCTTGCGCTCAAATGTGTGTCAAACACTACTGTTTATTCAAAACACTTTGACCAAATGAAAAATAAAAATAAAACCAAGCCTTTATGTGATATATTCAATAGGCATAATATTGGTTTTATTTACTCCTTTTGTTTTGAAAACTTTGCTCAAGCTTTTGAAGGTGCCTAGGTTTGAATTCAAACCTTACTGAACAAAACAAAGTACTCTCCTCATTGGAAGATAGCATTAAGGCTAGAGCAAACTTACATGAAATAATAAGCATATATACTTCTGTTTTGAAATGATTTGTTTTAAATGAAATTCATATGATCATGGATGCATGGATGATATGCATGAGTTTGAAACATGATTTTAGGGATGTTACAAATCTAACCCCCTTAAGGTGAATCTCGCCCTCGAGATTCGGATTGGCTAGCAAATAGGTGAGGGTGGTCTTTCCGAAGATCATCTTCTCTTTCCCATGTTGCTTCCTATCCGGAATGATGGTTCCACTGAACTTTGCAAAACTTGATAGTCTTAGTCCGTGTGACTCTTTCTGCAGTCTCAAGAATCTTGATAGGTTTCTCCTCATAAGTGAGGTCACTCTCCAACTGAACCTCTTCCAAAGGTATGGTCTCCTTCAAAGAAGTTTCTTCCATTTCTGGATGACATTTCTTAAGCTGACTCACATGAAACACATTATGGACAGCTGACAAAGACTCTGGCAATTCAATTTCATAAGCAACTTCTCCTTTACGACTCAGAATCTTGAATGGTCCAACATATCTTGGGGCCAACTTTCCTTTGACTCCGAACCTCTTCACTCCACGAAGTGGTGACACTCTAAGATAAGCTCTATCACCAACTTCGTAGGTGACTTCTCTATGCTTAGGATCTGCGTAGCATTTCTGTCGGGACTGTGTTATCTTCAATCTGTCCTTAACCAACTTGACCTTCTCTTCGGCTTCTTTGATAAGTTCTGGTCCGAACAAACTTCTTTCTCCCACACCATTCCATAACAATGGGGTGGTACATTTTCTCCTGTAGAGAAACTCAAATGGTGCCATCTCAATGCTGGCTTGGTAGCTGTTGTTATAAGAAAATTCTGCGTAAGGCAGACTTTCATCCCAACTGGCTCCATAGTCTAGGGCACATGCCCTCAACATGTCTTCAAGAATCTGATTAGTCCTTTCTGTTTGTCCATCAGTTTGAGGATGAAAAGCAGTACTGAATTCCAACCTTGTTCCCAATGACTCATGTAGCTGTCTCCAAAAATGGGAAGTAAATTGAGTTCCCCTATCAGACATGATACTCTTGGGCACTCCATGTAGACACACAATTCTACTCATATAGATCTTGGCCAACTTAGCACTTGTATAGGTTGTCTTCACGGGTATGAAATGAGCCACTTTAGTTAGGCGATCCACTACTACCCAATAGAATCGTATCCTGACCGGGTCCTTGGTAATCCGGTAATGAAATCCATACCAATCTTCTCCCACTTCCAATCAGGAATAGGTAGTGCTTGAAGCAAACCTGCTGGTTTCTGATGTTCCGCTTTCACTCTACTACACACATCACACAAAGCAATATGTTCGGCGATGTCCTTCTTGAGATTATTCCACCAAAATCTTTCCTTCATATCCATGTAGATTTTGGTGTTACCCGGATGAATGGAATACGGTCAGTTGTGTGCTTCTTGCAAAATCAGTTTCCGAAGCTCCGGATCTTGTGGAACACAGATACGTTTCCCATGCCATAAAGTACCCTGTTCATCTTCATGGAATCCTTTGGCTTTTCCTTTGCCAATCTTTTCCTTAATTTCTTCAATTTCCTTATCAATCTTCTGGGATTCTTTGATCTTGTCCAACAAAGTGGGTCGAACATCCAAAGACATGAGATGTCCTTCAGGCACAATCTCCAATCTGAGATCTCTAAATTGGGCACACAAATCATCTGGCAATTTTCCCTTAGTAAGGCCATTCACAAAAACCTTACGGCTGAGAGCATCTGCTACAACATTTGCTTTACCGGGGTGGTATTGCAAACTTAAGTCATAGTCCTTGATGAGTTCTAGCCATCTTCTTTGTCTCATGTTAATTTCTTTCTGGGTGAAGATATACTTCAAACTCTTGTGATCTGTGAACACTTCACAACGCTTTCCCAAAAGAAAATGTCTCCATGTTTTGAGTGCATGGACAACAGAGGCTAACTCTAAATCATGAGTAGGGTAGTTCACTTCATGAGTTTTGAGTTGTCTCGAGGCATAAGCCACAACTTTCCCGTCTTGCATAAGTACTGCACCCAAACCATGATGAGATGCATCACAATATACTTGGAAATCTTTTTCCAAATCTGGCAAACACAAGACTGGCGCTGTCACAAGTCTCTTCTTCAATTCCTGAAAGCTGGGTTCACAACCTTCAGACCAAGCAAATTTCTTGTCTTTCTTTAGCAATTCTGTCATAGGCTTAGCTACCTTGGAGAAATTCTCAATGAACCTTCTGTAGTAACCTGCTAAGCCAAGGAATCTACAAACTTCTTTCACTGACTTGGGAGATTCCCATTCAGTTACAGCTGAAACTTTAGCGGGATCAACTGCTACACCATCTCCTGACACCACGTGTCCGAGAAATCCAACTTCATTTAGCCAAAATTCACACTTGCTGAATTTGGCATACAGTTTATGCTCTCTAAGCTTCTCAAGTATCAAACGCAAATGTCCTTCATGCTCTTCTTTGCTCTTGGAGTAGACTAAAATGTTGTCGATGAAAACGACAACAAACTTATCAAGGAATTCCATGAACACCTTGTTCATCATATTCATAAAGTATGCTGGAGCATTGGTCAAACCAAATGGCATCATGGTATACTCATACAATCCATACCTTGTGGTGAAAGCTGTCTTAGGTATGTCTTGTTCTCTTATCTTGAGTTGGAAATATCCTGACCGGAGATCAATCTTTGAGAACACACAGGCTCCTTCTAATTGATCAAACAAGTCATTGATTCTAGGCAAAGGGTATTTGTTCTTGATAGTCACCTCATTGAGTGATCGGTAATCTATGCACAACCTTTGACTTCTATCTTTCTTCTCCACAAACAAAATTGGGGCTCCCCAAGATGAAGAACTTGGTTGAATAAATCCTTTCTGCAACTGTTCTCCAAGTTGTTTCTTGAGTTCTTTTAGTTCATCAACTGACATCTTGTATGGTCTCTTTGCTATTGGTCCAGATCCTGGTAGCAAATCAATAAGAAACTCCACATCTCTATCTAGTGGCATTCCCGGCAATTCTTCCGGAAACACATCCGGATATTCACTCACAATTGGCACACTGTCTATGCTAACCCCCTTAAGAGAATTTAGCATACTCCTTGCTTCAAAGTTGGTCTTGAATCTGATCCTTTTATTTTTTGGAGTTGTGAGTGAGACAGTATGGTTGGCACAATCTATCACTCCCTTGTGCTTAGTCATCCAGTCCATTCCCAAAATGACATCCAATCCTTGGGAGTTTAGGATTATCAAGTTAACGGGAAACTTATACTTCCCAAACTCTATGACTAGATCATGACACCCTGAATTCACTATCATTTCCCCGCCAGGAGAACTTACTTTTATAGGACACCCAATAGTTTCTACCAGTAGTTCATTTCTTTCAACAAATGCTCTTGATATGAATGAATGAGATGCACCAGTATCAAAGAGAACAAACGCTGGAACAGAATTGAGTTTGAACTTACCAGCAACAGCATCAGGCTCCTCATAGATTTCCTCCACATTGATGTGGTTCACTTGTCCCTTCTGAAAAGGGTTGGGCTTGTTGGGTCCTTCAACTTTCTTTTCTGGGCACTCATTTGCATAATGCCCCATCTTCTTGCACTTGAAGGACTCAACCTGACTAATATCCCTCTTAACAGGCTGGCTTCCACTGCCACTTCCACTACCACTGTGGTGGCTCTTATATCCACCCTTGTGGTTCTTGTACTTGTCATTGTCATGACTACGATGATGCTTGTTGTCATGATGATGGTTGTGGTTGTGGTGCTTGTTGAATTTCCCATGCTTGTGGGATCCTGAGCTTCCACTATCATCATAATGGGAACGTTTATGAGATGATCCCGAGCTGTGTTTGTCTAAGTGCTTTCTCTTCCTGCTTTCAACTTGTTTCATTTTGTTCTCCAAAATAGCAGCCTTATTACAAAGAGACTGGTATGTGGGAACATAAGCCACAGCTAACTGCAGGTTCAATTCATCATTCAGCCCTTCAAGGAACTTTCCCTTCCTCTTAGCATCAGTGTCAACTTCATCCGGTGCATAACGCGCCAGATTGTTGAACTCCTCAATATACTCTGCCACGCTGCGGTGGCGCTGCTTCAGGTTATGAAACTCTTTCTTCTTCAGACTCATCACTCCAGATGAGATATGAGCAGTACGGAAGCCATCTTCAAAAATAGCCCATGTCACATCTTCGATGGGAGTGGTGATCTAGAAGTTATCCCACCAAGTGGTGGCTGGTCCTTCCAGCAAATGTGCTGCAAATCTGACTTTTTCTGCATCAGTACATCCCACAGTTACCAAGTCCTTGTTCACAGAGCGTAGCCAATCATTGGCCACCATAGGATCAGTTGTTTCTGAGAACTTTGCTGGCCTCAATCTCAAGAACCTGGTAAGCATGTCAAAACCCGGTGGGTTGTTGTTGTTGTTGTTGTTGTTGTTGTTGTTATTGTTGTTGTTGTTGTTGTTGTTGTTGTTTTGGTTCTGGATGAACATCGTCATCATTTGCATCAGCTGAGTCTGAGCTGTCATCATTTGCTGCATCTCAAGAGTGATGTTGTTGTTGTTGGGGTTGGGATTGGCACGACGGGGAGGCATCTGTGGTTTGTTCAATAGAGATAAGAATGAGATACCCATAGATGCTTTCATGCACAATACATCATATAAACAATCACAAAACATGCATCATAATAATAATAGTTCAACAACAAAACGACAAGTTTGCAAAGTAAACACACCAATAACAAGCCATCCACATGTTGGATGGTCATTGTGACACAAATAAAGTATGATAAATAAATGATAAATGAGTAGTCAACTCTACTCCTCGGCATCAACCTCCTCCTCAACAAAGGTAAGACCTGCATTCTCCATAGCGGTCTTGTATTCCTCGACATTGGCGATCAAGGTCTCTAATTTGGCTTTGAGAGCCCTCTTCTGAGAACGAAGCCTCTCAGTCACCGTCTGCTGATGCTCGAGCTCGAAGTCCTTGGCCTGCAGTTCTTTAGTCATGTCCCGAATCCTCTTGTTCCTATCCTGGACTCGCTTCTCCTGACTCTTGAACTTTCTGTCCTGGCTCTCGAACTTTGCCTCCATCTCCTTGACTATCTCATCTTGCTCCGTGAAGAGCTTGTCCTTCTCGCGAAGCTGCACCTGGAGTTCGTCATTGTTGAGCATGACGTTGGTCTTATCAGTGTCCACGTGCCTAATGAGAACCTCTAAGTCCTGGAGATATAGACGAATCGGCTCTGCTGTCTCCCTCGAAGTGTCCTCGAAGTCGATGGCCTCTCCATCTTCATCACGTCTACCGAAGACGTGGAAGTGAGTACCTCTAACCTATCGAGAGTGTCTCCCTAGCAGACGTCCAATCAAGTCCTGCATAACTACCTCTAGGCCTCTCTCCTTGTCATCGTGCATGAGCTTGAAGATGATAGCCTCCATGGTAGGCTCAGTCTAGCGTCCGGGCTGATTGACCTTGAAACCCCAAAGGTCTTTCCTCTCAAACTTGGTGAGGGGAAGCACCATGATGGTAGGAAGAGGGAGATTGAGCAAACTAGTAAGCTCAATAATACGAGGGCCAAAGCGAGTTCCCTGGAACTCCTCAACAGTGCTAATGGTAACATTAGGCATCTATTTATAAGATAGAAAAAGTTTAAAACACAAGGCAAAGCATCACATGCATAACTTTGGAAATCAAACACACATGGCATACATGAATCCATTACAACATCCAAGGTTCAACTTATTTTTAGCAACATTCAGAAAATAAGGTGATAAGTGGTGGTCCAACTAACGAAGTACGCTTACAATCCTATCTCACTAGATATGTTGGCTAACACAATATTTCTAGAAGCAATCACTCTATCTTGAGCACATGATTCCATCACTAAGTCTATAATGTCTCCTCTTAAGGTTTGGTTGGTAGCCTCCAACTCTTGGGTATATTTCTTCTCTTCCTTTAGGTCATTTTGGATGTTGAGCATTCTGCACTTGACTCTATCACCAAGTTCCTTGATAGTCCTCCAAGCTGCATCCCTTGTTGAATCAAAGAATGTAGTGTGCACCACTGAATTGCTGAACATGCAGAATCCTGATTCCTTGTGGTTGTCTTCCTTGTTTTTATACAAGTGAAGTTGCACCCACCAGTACTCAACTCCTTCATCCATCACAGGAAAACCTTTGTACACAGTTGCACCATGTATTTCCATTGCAACCATGAGGTCCTTGAGAGCCTTGGGAAATTCTGTCTCACACTCCAAGGTCATTGTCATGAGTGGTCCTTTCCTTACGGCTTCTTTGATGGAGTTCATCTACAAATAGAGATGAGAAAGAAGATTAGAAAAGTTTACGAGAAGAATAGACAAGTGTAGAAGTTGTTGAATTTTTTTCCTTAGTGGTTTCCAATCCTAGGGTCATAATCCTACAGGCAACACAGTGCTCTGATACCATCTGTAAGATCCCTCCTTTATAAAGGAAAAGGATCCCTGTGATTGCAATGCTAGTCCCTGGATCAATGCTAGCATCCACAGTTTAAGATGAAGTACACAGAAATAAAGGTCATTATTACAGTCATTCCAGAGACAACATAGTATTTACAACTCCATGGCCACAGGCCTATTACAAGAGTTTAAATAAGTAAATAGATAAAAGTCTTCATCTTCATGTGCCACAGGCAAACATGTTGAGTGTAGACTCATGACTCCTAATCCTCATCAGAGTAACCTGCAACATCACAAGTTACAGCCACAGTGGGTCAATACATTGGAATAGTATTGGCAAGTGATATCTTAGTATAATTTTGGTGGACTAGATACTATATGCAATTTGGCTAAGTGTAGCTTAGGCTTTCTTTGCTCCAAATAGGTTTTGCCTATTTAGTTGAAAACACTAAGTTTTTCTTTGTCAATTTTTTTCCCAAGGAACCACCAATAGACATTGGAGTCCTTCACCCTTGTTCACCCACAAGTTTTACTTAGAAATTGGGATGAGGAGATTCTTGATAGCTTCCATGTATTGATGCTCAAACTGTCCTTTTCCAGGGACATGGCTAAGTACTTAGATTCTTCCATCTGTAGAGGTTGTGCACTTTCCCCACAAGTCTTGATTTTCACCAAGACAGGACCTTTCAGAAGCCTTCCCTTAGACCAAATGGACGCGTTCCAACCTATCATCCCACTACCACCAACTGTCCAAATGGCTAAGTTCTAGCAACCTATGTGATCCAGGCAGAGCCCATATTGCCAAGTGGCTGCACTAGAAGCTTCTTAACATTTGGCCTCTAAAATCTCTTTGTTCCTGGGTGGCTTTCCACAAGTGAGATACACAAGGTAAACCATAGAAATGGGCCTTGTGTAACCACTCAACATAAACCATTCCTTCCATTCCACCTAGGTGTTTCATTTACTTAGTTGTTTTATTAGGCAAAACACAAGTCCAAAGACTTAGAAATATTTTATCATAGCATGTATATTTCACCACCCTTGGTTGCTACTAGCCAGGCTAAGCATGGCATAGATAAGCATCTTAACTTAGAAATTTCCTAGCAATTCTACAACTACTAGGATTTCCCAACATGGCATATAAGCAAAATATAACATGCAAGACTAGCAAAATATTTCTAATGCTTAGTAGAAAACATAGGGATGAAAATATCATGAAGCACCACTTGCCTTGGTAGTTTGGAGAGTAGCTACACTCCTCACAATCACAATCACTATTGGCACCAAAATCTACACACAAGATCATAGCAACAAATCACATACAAAATGTGTACAAACAAAAATATATGAATGCATGCATTATGATATGTGATGATTTTTAAAACCCAACAAAGCAAGTGTACAGTACTGGTTCATAAACAACTTCAAAACTTCCCAAACAACATTTATTTAACCCTTAAAACATTTCTCAAACAATTCATATACTCAAAATAGCCCTACACATGTTTTTGTAATTAAAACCATTTTAACAGAAGCAAAACATTAAACACATTGCATATTTAGAAAGGGCTTGTTCTCCTGATTCCATTGATATAAAATTTGTCAAATTTGAACGTGGAGATCAAAAGTTATGGCTAAAACAATTTCAAACCACTAATAGATTCAAATCCTGTTTTTAAATCTAATCTCTAGCCACGCGTCTTAATCTGATTGGTGCGTACCGGTTCGCTCAGGATCGCGTCTATGAACGTTAGATCTACTTAATCTGCACGGTCCAGATCTACTCATAACGTTTCGATAAGTGATATAATTTCACGCGCTGGATCTAGATCCAACGGTCCTGGATCAAACGACCACAGATGGGCGGCGCTGGCGGTGGCTACTGGCGGCGGCGAGCTCTGTCTACGGCGGCGCGACGCAACAGGTGGCTCTGGGGTCGTCGGATATGCTTACCAGAATCGTGGTGGTGCACTGATGCTCAACCTGGCGACGGCTTGGCAAGGGGCGCACGGACACGGCTGCATGGGCTCGTCGGAGTTGCTGGCTGCGTCGGGCTCGGGTGGACGACGATGTTGGCGATGCTCCTGGTCACGCTAGCATGAATAAACGGCATCAGGAGATGCGCAAGACTACGGCGAACACGTTCGTGTGAATCAGAGGCGAAGGGGAACAAGGGGCTCACCGAATTTAATCGCCGGAGTTGAGGACGTCATCGGAACCTTGCTGTGCTTAACGAAGACGACGACCTGGGGCGGTATAGGAGGAACCAACGGTGTCAGAAGGTGCGCAAGGAAGTGGCAAAGCTGTCTGCAAGAACTAGAGAAGAAGGGGCGCACGGGGATCACCGGGATTGGTCGCCGGAGTGAGCTCTGTCTGCGGCGGTACGAGGATGATTGCGGGCAGCCTGGGGGCGCTCTGTGCTCGGAGTCTGGGGGGAAATGGAGAGGGGGCAGAGGGGGTTTAAATAGCATGGTCGCGAGCGAGATTTACTCCGGCATTCAACGTGAATTGACGACACGAATCAATACAGGGAACGGCCGGCGTGATTTGGGGAAGAACACGTCGCGGGGTGGAGACGACGACGCCGTGTGGGCCGCGGCTGTCAGCGAGAGAAACAGAGAGGGGGTGGGTCCTGTCTGTCAGTCACTCGGCGGGTGCGGGTAAAGAAAAACGGTTCGCGGGGTGGTTTGCTGGGCTTAGTTGGGCCAGATTCGCCTGTTAGCTTATTTTTTTCCCTTTTAACCTTTTTCTTTTTCTATTTGATTTTTCTAAAATGATTTTCAACTCCAAATCAAATGAATTTGAATTCAAATCTTCCCTAGGTATTTATACTACAAACCTTGCACTCAAATGTGTGTCAAACACTACTGTTTATTCAAAACACTTTGACCAAATGAAAAATAAAAATAAAACCAAGCCTTTATGTGATATATTCAATAGGCATAATATTGGTTTTATTTACTCCTTTTGTTTTGAAAACCTTGCTCAAGCTTTTGAAGGTGCCTAGGTTTGAATTCAAACCTTACTGAACAAAACAAAGTACTCTCCTCATTGGAAGATAGCATTAAGGCTAGAGCAAACTTACATGAAATAATAAGCATATATACTTCTGTTTTGAAATGATTTGTTTGAAATGAAATTCATATGATCATGGATGCATGGATGATAGGGCATGAGTTTGAAACATGATTTTAGGGATGTTACAGAGGACCCATCCATGGCGTACTCGTCGGCAATACCACGACAGTTGGTGCCCACCGTGGGGCAAGAGGCGCTTCAGGCTCTACAATAGGCGAGGACCAAGATCTTCGCGGGAATCGGCAAAACCGTAGCCATCGGTCACGTTCTCTTCTCCGGCAACGTTCCAATCATACCTCCCGATGAGTTCTGGATCCCGGCAAAGACGAACCCCACCCACTGCTCGATCGTCCCAATAGGGGGCATCCACCTCTTCATCGGCCAAACTGACTCGGGCACTAGTTCCCTGGAAGTCGGAGGAGCGTCAAGACCCGCACGGACCACCTACGGGCAGGATACGTTCGCGGAAGGATCGAAGTCGGATCTCTCTTCGGAGTTTTCCAGCAAAGATCGGAAAAATTCAAGGCCCACCCAAACCGCCCCTGTGCAGGATATAATGGTGGAAGATCGCTGCAAGTCCGCCGGCTTCACCCGTGCGTCTGGACAGCAGAGATCCAAGTTCGTCGGCGTGGTGAGTATCTTCGATCTGGCGTGTTGCGTTCAGAGAGAGAGTGAAAACCCCCGCAATTACCTAGCCAGGTGGCTCCGTATACGGGCCGACCTGGAGCATTACCCCAATGATGATGCCATTTATCACGTTGTGAAAGGACTGGACTGCAGTACACTTCTCCGACATACTTTAAGGAGGATGCAGGCTTCGGGACGCCTCACACAACAGAGGAAAAGCTACACTACGTTCTACATATCCACTTCAAGGTTACAAACAACATGGCGGAGTATGAAGCACTCATTCATGGACTATGCGTAGCCAAGGATATTGGGATCAAGCACATAGTTTGCTGTGGAGATTCTGACTTGGTTGCCCAGCAGGTGGCTGGAACCTGGAACACACGGAACCCTATGATGGCAGCATATCGAGACGAAGTGGATGAGATAGCCAAGATCTTCTTAGGCTACGAAGTCAAGTATGTCCCAAGGGAGGAAAATGAGGCGGTTGATCTACTGTCAAAGCTTGGATCAGGGGGCAAAAAAATTCCACCTAGCGTTTTTATGGAGCATCTACGGACACCATCCGTTAAGGGAGCGGACCCGGAGAACCCGGATAGAGTTGACTCTTTCGTTCACACAGTGACAAAGGTCCCTCCAGCTTGGATAAAACCGTTCATGGAATATCTTGTACACGGAACTTTGCCCATCGACGAAGTCGAAAGTTGTCAAATAGTACGCCGAGCAAAGGGCTATACCATAACCAATGGACAACTCTACAAAATAAGCACCACTGGTGTATACCTTAAGTGTGTTTCCCAGCAAGAAGGTATTGAAATCCTTCATGAGATCCATCTCGGAGATTGCGGGCATCACGCCGCTCCTCGATCTTTGGTCTCCAAAGCTTTTCGGCAAGGATTCTACTGGATGACCGCGAAGGGGGACGCCGACCAGCTGGTTGAGACATGCATGGGATGGCAGTACTATGCCCGACAACCACATGTTCCAGCTGAAGAATTGCGAACAATACCAATAACTTGGCCGTTTGCAGTCTAGGGGCTAGACATGGTTGGTCCATTACAAACGGCACCATGTGGGTTTACGCATCTGCTAGTAGCAGTTGATAAATTCACCAAATGGATAGAAGTTAAACCCATTAGAAAGCTTGATGGGGCAACTGCCCTTAGGTTTGTCCTGGATCTAGTGGTGAGATTTGGTCTCCCACATAGCATTATCACCGACAACGGCAGCAACTTGTCACTCGGAGAATTGGAAGCTTACTGTTGGGAGAAGGTCATCTGACTTGACTAGCATATGTGGCTCATCCACAGTCAAATGGCCAAGTTGAGCAAGCCAATGGATTAACTCTGCAGGGAATCAAGCCACGTCTTGAGGCACCACTACATAGAGCAGCTGGAGCCTGGGCGGAGGAATTACCATCTGTGCTGTGGAGTTTACGAACTAAACCCAACAGATCTACCATCTACACTCCTTATTTCAAGGTATATGGAGCAGAAGCCATCCGGCCTTCCGACATCCTTCACGATTCACCCAGAGTTGCCTCCTACGAACGAAGATGACGCTGAAGAATACATACGCCTAGATGTGGACCTTCTCGAGGAAGAGCGCGTATTGGCATTGTTGGAGATATGCCCAAGAGGCAATAATAAAGTGGTTATTATCATATCTTCATACTTATGATAAATGTTTACATACCATGCTATAATTGTATTAACAGGAAACATTAATACTTGTGTGATTTGTAAACATAAAAGAGTCACTAGTAAAGCCTCTTATTAAACTAGCTTGTTGGTTAATATATGATCATGGTTTCCTGATCATGAACATAGAGATGTTATTAACAAAAGGGTCATATCATTAGGAGAATGATGTGATGGACATACTCCTATAGTTAAGCATAGCATAAAGATCAAGTCATTTAATATAGTTCATTTGCTATAAGCTTTCTGATACATAGTAACCTAATTCCTTCGACCATGAGATCATGCTTATCACCATCACCAAAAGTATGCTTTGATGACATCAAACACCACACCGTAACTGGGTGGCTATAAAGATGGCATTGAGTGTTCGAAAAGTATGGGTTGAGACACATGGATCAAGAGTGGGATTTGTCCATCCATATGACGGATAGATATACTCTGGGCCCTCTCGGTGGAATGTCATCCAATTAGCTTGCAAGCATGTGACTGGCTCACAAGGGATCACATATCACGGGAACGAGAAAAGAGTACTTACCGGTAACGAGGTTGAACTAGGTATGCAGAGATACCGACGATCAAAACCTCGGATAAGTAAACTATCGTGAGACAAAGGGAAATTGGTATCGTATGTAAGTGGTTCATTTGATCGCAAAGTAATCGTAGAAATATGTGGGAGCCATATGAATTTCCAGATTCCTCTATTGGTTATTGTTCGGAGAAGTGTCTCGATCATGTCCGCATAATTCACGAATCGTAGGGAGACACACTTAAGGATTCGATGTTGTTGAGTAGTTATGGCATGATGAGTAAGAGACCGAATGTTGTTCGGAGTCTCGGATGGGATCCGGGATATCACGAAGAGATCCATAATGGTACGGAGAATAAGATTCATATAAGGAAAGTCCTGTTTCGGAGTTGGAGAATAATTCCGGTGTTTTCATCGAGAATGTTCTAGAAGGTTCCGGAAGGTCCGGCACTCCGGAGGGGAAGGGTACATGAATGTGTCATAACAAGTTGGAATGGTTGCATCATGTACTAAGTGTCATCGCTGAGCAAAATAAAGGGATAAATCAAATCCTAGTTTGAAAAGTCAAACGCCAATTTGAAAAGTCAAACGACAAGTTTGCTTGGTGGAGGGAGAGTAGGAAACCTACTTGGGGAGGAAGTCCTCTTCCCTCCACCGCCGGCAAAGGAGGAGGAGTTGGAGGAGGACTCCCTCCTCCCAACCATGCCTCCCTCCCACCTATAAAAGAAGGGGCAGGGGTGCCCCTCTTCCCTACACCTCTCACACCCCAAACCCTAGCCCCAAGTCGCCGGCCACCTCCAGTGCAGCCGCCGCCTAGGGCATCCTCTAAGTCGCCGAGTTAGGGTTTACCCAAACCCTAGCCACCGGCCAAGCCCTCCCCTTGGTGCCCTCTAAACCCTAGATCACCAAGGCCTCTCTCATACTCCACCATACTCGCTCCGGCTTAAGGCGAAGCCCTGCGAGATCTCCCCTCTACTTCCGACACCACGCCGTCGTGCTGCCGGAATCGCGAGGAGAGTGCTACAACCTCCGCTGCCTGCTAGAACAAGGGAGAGGAAGGTCTTCATCGAGTACCAAACATGTGACCGACTGCGGGAGTGCTGCCAGAACGCAGCACCGAAAGATCGTCTACGTGATCTTGAGATCGGAAAGAGTACGACTACATCACCCACGAGAATCTGCTCTCGTTAACCGCTTTGGAATCTTCGAGGGTGAGTTCCTCTATCGACTCGTTGCTACAATCTAGTAGATAGATCTTGGCTTGTTTGTTTGCATGCGGTAGAAATTTTTTGTTTTCCATGCTACGAACCCCTACAGTGGTATCAGAGCCGTGTCTATATGTAGATCTATTGCACGAGTAGAACACAATGGTCATTGTGGGCGTTGATGCTTTTGTTGTCGATTGCTTCTTGTGTACTTTGCATCTTGCGGGATGGTGGGATGAAGCGGCCCGGGCTAACCTTACATGACATCGTTCATGAGACTTGCTCCACGGTTGACATGCAACTTGTATTGCATAAGTGGATTTGCGGGTGCCTGTTTCTCCCAACATAGTTAAGATTCAATTTACAACGGGTGATTGACAATACTAGTATCAATGTTGTGGTTCTTGTTCATAAGTTAGAACGACACTTATTGAAAGCCCCAAACCACGTAAAACATGCAAAGAAAATTAGAGGCGTCTAACTTTGTTTTGTAGGGGTGTGCTGTGATGTGATATGGCCATGATTGTGATTATATTTGATGTATGCAATGTTCCTTATTGTAAGTTGACAACCGGCAGGAGCCATATGGTTGTCTTTAAATTCTGTTAAGATCCGCGTGTCTATTCAAAGTAGTTGTAATAGTTCAAGCTGGTGGACAATAACCATGAAACGGCGCCATTGACCTTGACGCCATGCTGGTGATGATGGAGATCATGTTCGTGCTTAAAGATGGAGATCAGAATCACAAGAAGAAAGGCCATATCATATCACATATTATGAATTGCATGTGATGTTAATCCTTTTATGCATCTTGTATTGCTTAGTTCACGACGGTAGCATTATAAGATGATCCCTCAAGCACACAATTTCAAGTTTTAAAGTGTTCATCCTTAGTAAGCACCGTTCCTAAAGCTCGTTGTTTCCAAGAACCACGTGATGATCGGGTGTGTTAGATTCTGCGAGTGTATACAATGTGAGCAAGCCAGATTTGCTCATGCGGAAGCTAAGGTTTGATCTTGACGAGCCTAGCATGTACAGACATGGTCTCGGAACACGGATCACCGAAAGGTAAAGCATGAGTCATATAGTAGATATGATGAACATGTTGATTGTTCGCCATTAAAGCTACATCAACTCTCGTGATGATCGGTTTTGATGTGGTGAATTTGGTTCGTGTGATCACTAAAACAATGTGAGGGATATTGTTTTGAGTGGGAGTTCAACAGCAATATGATTAAAATTTGAACACTATTTATCATAAATTAAATCAAAGTGAATTTGCATAGTTGTTGTAGTCCTTGGCATCCGTTTACCACCTTGCGCTTAGTTTTAATTGAGATGATAGAACTATAGAATTCTGGTTAGTTACTTTACGAAATGGTATCGTATTGTTTTGAAGTGTTAATCTAAAGTTTAAAAGTCCCATTGCAAACTTTCAGTAAGTTTCGATTACTCTGTGAAATTTAATAGTTGGTATTAAATCAAGAGTAACAATTCCAGTGTTAGTATATAAGTATCATGTTTATCTTCATGATTCTTGATATTCAAAGGATTGTCTTAATATCAAGGTTATCTAGGATCTGAAAGAGTTGTTTCATAAACCATGATGTGTGGAAGATATTGTGATATCTGAAATGAAGTTTTGGTTGCAACATGATAGAGTATAATATGGCAAAAGTCATGTTCTCATATTTGATGAGAATTTGCAAAAGGTTGGAGACACTAGTTGTCCTAAACCTCCAAAAGGTTTTGGAGAGCAACATTATACTCGTGATTCACCGTTATAAGCTAAAAGTAGCTTGATCATGGATGATTCCATGATAAGGGTGAATATTTGATGTAGGTAAAATGTTTACTACACCAAGAGATTACTAAAGAAAGGAATTTGAAAGAACACCAAACATTTGATGATGGTGATCTACTTCAAAGTGCAAGTCCAAAGACATTGGTATTTTACTATACATGCTTTGGACTATGTGTCATGTATATGGCTCCACTATTGATGTTGATAGATTCTTTCAAACAGAAAAAGAAATACTGAAAGAGAATCTCATAAGTATATGGCAAAAAAGAAAAGACTAGAATTGTTTAGCTTAAGTATATAGATGATATACATGTTATGGATATATTCTTTGCTTATTAAACATTGTGGTTCTTAAGTATTTGATACTGAATTTGTTGGTGTGAATCGTCATACAAAACAACACAATTCATGAACTACAATGGCCTAAGTAACTAGCAAAAGAATATGTGATGATGTTCATCGAGAACAAATAAAGGGTTATTGTGCTGCTTGTTAAACATCAAAGCTTGCCTTCAAGATTTGTTTTATCAGGCATTATGAGAACAAAAGGGTTGTTCAAATAATTGCCATAATCCATAAAAGATGGATGATTCACATATCTTGTTGGAGAAATCACATCCACAAAACTAGTGCTAAAAATGTCGAAAGACAAATTGATTGAAAGATCATTTAGGAAGTGACATCGCCATTTAAATTATATTAGAAAGAAACCATGAAGAAACTCCATGTGGATGGAATTTTGGAGTCCTTTTGATTTTTGATCAAATGACGCTTGTGAAACTTTCCTAGAGATAATTAAAACTTCGTTCATAGGCCAAAAGGGAACGAATGACTAGCTTATTGGAACTTGTACATATTGTTGTATGAAGTCCATTATGTGTAGTCAAGAGCGATGGATTTCAACTTCATATGTTTTCTCTGAATTTGAGTGAATATATGAATATTTACTTAATAAGGATGAAGTATGAAACATTTGAAAAGTTCAAAGATTTTCAAGATGAAGTGCAAAATCATTGTAACAAGAATATAAATAGTGTATGATAAGATCATAAAGGAAGATATTTGAGTTACAAGTTTAGCATAATACCTAAGATTTAAGGAATCGTTCCATGGATTTGCATTTTTAGAAACACCATAAGAGTATGGAGCGTTCGAGATATGTAATTAAACCTTGTTTGACATGGTAAGATCAAAGGTGTAATTTATAAAACTGTCATTATATTTTAAAGATTAAAATCTCTAGAGACTACTGTTTTTCCACTGAAAAGAGCTCCATCATAATCCGTTGAATTGACACCATATAAAGTTATGGTTTGCGATAAAACCCAAGTTGTCCTTTCTTAAAAAATTGGTATGCTATGCATAAGAAAGATGTTTGCAACCAAAATCGGATGAACATATCTTTGTATGTAATTTTGAATAATAGTTACGTATTCCTCCATAACACCAAAGACAAAAGTGTTTGTCGCTTAGAACGTCAAGTTTCTTTAAAGAGGATTTTTTCGTGAAAAGTTAAGTGGGAGGACAATAGAACTTTGATAAGGTTAAAAGAACCTTAGCTATATGTGCAGAGTTGCGCAGCGCCGAAAAGTGTTCCGGAGGCAGCAACAATGCTCATGGCTCACGTGCCTCAAAGGTTGTGGTCACGGAGGACTAAGTTCCTATTGAAACAAGAAGGTTGGGTAAACAATCAAATACCAAGATTTGAGAGTTAAATCATTATTTAACGATAATGATCCGACTACATGCAAAGAAGCGATGATGGGCCCTGACTCCGTCAAATGGCTTGAAACCATAAAATCCGTGATAGTTCCATATACGAGAGATCAAGCTTTGAACTTGAAAACCCTCTGGAAAGGTACAAGACCTTATAGTCGTATTTGGATATATAAAGAAATAGACATGGATGTTTCACATCTATGAAATAGTCGACATGTTGGGAAAGAGTTCACAACAATGTTCAAAGGTTGACTATGACAATATATGATCTTTCATTAAGCGATATTTAGTCTAGACGGATTAATATAGCAACCACGACATATAATTTTGTTATGTGTTGAATAAACAAAACAAGTTCTTCTAATAGAATGGTTACCTAGGACGTGTGCATGACACAGTCCAAAGGGTTTTGTTAATTCAAAGGATGCTAAAAGCATATGAAAACTTCAATGGTTGAAGTAAGCATCGCGGAGTTGGAATCTTCACTATGATGAAACTGTTAAAATAGTTTAATTTCATCGGAGACAATGAAGATGCTTGCATTTGCAAGAAATTAAGTGGGAGCACTAAGACATGTTTCTAATACATTATATGGAAGACATATTGTTGATTGGAAATGATGTATCTTTTATTAACACATATTAAGAATTTCATCCTGATGAAAGACTTAGGCAAAACCCAAATATTTGGCATCAATAGACGCTAATATGGTTGTGCCGAAAGTACATAGATGATGTATTGAATGAGTTCAATATAGAAACTACAAGAAAGGTTCTTGTCGCACAGAAAGGATTGAATGAGTTCAATGTTGATGATATATTTCAAGTGTATTGACACTTGGTAAGTGAAACAAAGATTCAAGTATAGATTGATACTTGATGTATGAAATCACAAAGACTATTTATATCAATCATACCGTGATATGTACAAATCCAGATATGTCCTATGCTCTAAATGTTATGAGCATATACCAGAATGATTCATAAGATGATTATTGTACGATAGTAAAGATATTCTTATGATCTTGTAAAAGAACTAAGAATATATTATTTTGTAGAAGTGACAAATAGATGGTTAGTTCATTGTAAATGAATTACATTGATACTAGTTTTGTCACAAAGTACAAATTAAGTTTATCTCAATCTAAACTAAGGGTGGCACAATATGATGGAATGAGAGTTCCATAATGAATTTGGATGAGTTCCAAAGTTAAGATATTGTGACAGATACTACAACAAAAGGGCTAAGTATATAACTGCTATTATAGCAGCAAAAGAGGGCATTTGTGTCAAGTAGTTTGTTATCAAACTAGGTGTAGTTCACAGCAGGGATAATGCTATGGAGATATATTGTACGACAATATTATCAACATGTTTTAACCCCAAAGAACTAAAGGTCACACCAAAGGACCAAATTTGTACAAAGCCATCTCATTAGAGAATGAGTGATGCGTAGAGACGCAAAGACATGCAATTACACACGGACCTAGAAGTGTCAGATCCGGAGATCAGTTGACCACTAACAATCGTGTACATACGACACCAGAAAGCCATAGGTGTTGAATACACAAAGGTTTGAAACTAGATTATTGACTCCAGTGCAAGTGGGAGACTGTTGGAGATATGGCCAAGAGGCAATAATAAAGTGGTTATTATCATATCTTCATACTTATGATAAATGTTTACATACCATGCTATAATTGTATTAACAGGAAACATTAATACTTGTGTGATTTGTAAACATAAAAGAGTCCCTAGTAAAGCCTCTTGTTAAACTAGCTTGTTGGTTAATATATGATCATGGTTTCCTGATCATGAACATAGAGATGTTATTAACAACAGGGTCATATCATTAGGAGAATGATGTGATGGACATACTCCTATAGTTAAGCGTAGCATAAAGATCAAGTCATTTAATATAGTTCATTTGCTATAAGCTTTCTGATACATAGTAACCTAATTCCTTCGACCATGAGATCATGCTTATCACCATCACCGGAAGGATGCTTTGATGACATCAAACACCACACCGTAACTGGGTGGCTATAAAGATGGCATTGAGTGTTCGGAAAGTATGGGTTGAGACACATGGATCAAGAGCGGGATTTGTCCATCCATATGACGGATAGATATACTCTGGGCCCTCTCGGTGGAATGTCATCCAATTAGCTTGCAAGCATGTGACTGGCTCACAAGGGATCACATATCACGGGAACGAGAAAAGAGTACTTATCGGTAACGAGGTTGAACTAGGTATGCAGAGATACCGACGATCAAAACCTCGGATAAGTAAACTATCGTGAGACAAAGGGAAATTGGTATCGTATGTAAGTGGTTCATTCGATCACAAAGTAATCGTAGAAATATGTGGGAGCCATATGAATTTCCAGATTCCTCTATTGGTTATTGTTCGAAGAAGTGTCTCGACCATGTCCGCATAATTCATGAACCGTAGGGAGACACACTTAAGGATTCGATGTTGTTGAGTAGTTATGGAATGATGAGTAAGAGACTGAATGTTGTTCGGAGTCTCGGATGGGATCCGGGATATCACGAGGAGATCCGGAATGGTCCGAAGAATAAGATTCATATAAGGAAAGTCCTGTTTCGGAGTTGGAGAATGATTCCGGTGTTTTCATCGGGAATGTTCTAGAAGGTTCTGGAAGGTCCGGCACTCCGGAGGGGAAGGGTACATGAATGTGTCATAACAAGTTGGAATGGTTGCATCATGTACTAGGTGTCATCGCTGAGCAAAATAAAGGGATAAATAAAATCCTAGTTTGAAAAGTCAAACGCCAATTTGAAAAGTCAAACGGCAAGTTTGCTTGGTGGAGGGAGAGTAGGAAACCTACTTGGGGAGGAAGTCCTCTTCCCTCCACCGCCGACCAAGGAGGAGGAGTTGGAGGAGGACTCCCTACTCCCAACCGCGCCTCCCTCCCACCCATAAAAGAAGGGGCAGGGGTGCCCCTCTTCTCTACACCTCTCACACCCCAAACCCTAGCCCCAAGTCGCCGGCCACCTCCAGTGCAGCCGTCGCCTAGGGCATCCTCTAAGTCGCCGAGTTAGGGTTTACCCAAACCCTAGCCACCGGCCAAGCCCTCCCCTTGGTGCCCTCTAAACCCTAGATCACCAAGGCCTCTCTCATACTCCACCATACTCGCTCCGGCTTAAGGCGAAGCCCTGCGAGATCTCCCCTCTACTTCCGACACCACGCCGTCGTGCTGCCGGAATCGCGAGGAGAGTGCTACAACCTCCGCTGCCTGCTAGAACAAGGGAGAGGAAGGTCTTCATCGAGTACCGAACGTGTGACCGACTACGGGAGTGCTGCCAAAACGCAGCACCGGAAGATCGTCTACGTGATCTTGAGATCGGAAAGAGTACGACTACATCACCCACGAGAATCTACTCTCGTTAACCGCTTTGGAATCTTCGAGGGTGAGTTCCTCTATTGACTCGTTGCTACAATCTAGTAGATAGATCTTGGCTTGTTTGTTTGCATGCGGTAGATTTTTTTTGTTTTCCATGCTACGAACCCCTACAGGCATGTCAAAGATCCGCCATCTACCAGCAGAAGCTACACAGCTACCATATTCGCCGCTTCGCTCGTTTAAAGAGGGGGATCTGGTGCTCCGACTTAAGCAGAAGAAGTCACACAAATTATCCCCGCCATGGGAAGGACCGTTCATCATAAGCAAGGCGCTGCTCAATGGGTCTTACTACCTCGTTCAAAATCGTGAACTTGAGGATAGACCCAACGATGATCATAAGCATAAGCAACGTGACTCGGATGATGACTACCCGGAGCTTGATCGGCCATGGAACATATCATAGCAACGTCCTTTTTACACTTAGCATATTTTTTATCTACTGTGTACCTCTTATATGATCAATGAAATAAAGCTCTCTGGTTCACTCATATTCCTGAGTCTTTTACCTCTTTTAGTGTTTATTTTTGGATCGTATAAAACCTTTATGCGCAAGCTTTGCATTTGCACTTGTGAAAATTCCGCCAACGGGCGTTAGCTTAAGTTTTCTGGTCTACACGTTCTTTATTGTTTTTATGTGGATTCTGGAGTAGTGACTTTTGGCACTTGAAGTCGGCGATTTCGTGCTTAGGTTTTGACTGTGCCATTGGGCATCATCACCTGAGCACATGGTTCCGACTACGAGTCTTCCGACTCATGAAAGGTCAAGCATAAAAACCAAAGTAATGGATAAGCTAGCACTTGCTTAAAAAAATATTTACATGCTAGAACTAGTACTTGAGTAGCAGGAATTTACAGCTATTCTTTTTCTGCCTTAAGTTAACATAGTAGTTTTTCCGCATACAAAAATCCAGAGGAAACAAATGTTACAAAGTGTTTTTTATTCCTCTGGTGCAGGAGACTTTGAAGCAGCATTGTCGGCAGCAGGGGAGTCATCCTGATCATCTTTAAAGTTGGTGGTCTTGAGGGACTTAGAGGAGCTTTGGTGGTCGCCATCAATGATCTCAAGAGGCACAAAGACGTTGTGATCGACCAACTCGGCAACCCTGGTGTCAAATCTCCCGAGCGATGCAGATAGCCTTGTGATAAATCTTCTGGCCTTCATCGTCTACGTCGGGAAGACCCGAGGTCACCATGTCAATGTCGGCATTTTTGTAGTGCACCTTGACCATTGCCAGCGACATTCTTGCACCAGCCCAGGTACATGAAGTTTCTAGCTTACGATATGCTCGAGGGCTTGGCGCATAATCTCTGAGTACTTCATCACGGAGTCCACCGCCTTGATGTTGATGTTGAGGGGCTTGACAATATCTTTAGCTTGCTTGACAGCGGTGCTGATGAAGTTGCCGGCGAGAACCATGCATTCCTTTGGCGGAGGAGGTGAATTGGTTAAACCAATAGGAGCTGCATTTCCAACAAATAAAGGAGCACATGAGTTCAATAACACAAAAAGTTCATAGTAACTGGCTTGCAGAAGCACAAGACGGAGATCGCTTACCAAAGATGCTCGCCTCCGCTTGCTAGAGTGTCTCCACCATGGAGTCCCATTCTTGTCGGAGAACCTTGTAAGCCTCAAGGTTGCGCTGATTCTGCTCATCGGCTGCTTTCTTCTTCTCCTTGAGGATTGCCATTTCCTCCTTTATACGGTTCATATCCGTGTTGGTTGACTCCTGCAAGGCCTTCATGGATTCCTCGTGCATCTTCAGAGTGTCAGCCCTCTCCTGCTTGAGGATCTTGTTCTTGCTATCCAGCAGCTCAATGTGCTTGGATTGCTTGACAATATCCTTGGCCTTGGCGATAGCTTCTGCAAGTCGGAGAAAAGACAGCACACAAGGAGTAGTCGGAGAGTGATGGTACAATACCAAGTTTGAGTACGAAATCAAAAGGAAAAAATAGACTCTTGTTCTTGGTGATTTGTTCCTTCAAGAAGGCAGCTTTACCCTTTTCGGCTTCCAGCTCAGCGCGCATCTTGTGGAACTTCTCGTTGACGATGCCTCTCTGAGCATTCTCATTCTGTGGAAAGAAGATCAAAATTACTTAGTCTACTTGGAGCATCTAGCCGGATAAATATCCACCTAGAGACTTGGGGGATACAGTGAGAGTTTTTAACTCGACAAAATGCTTATTCTTTCTTTAATCATCTAGTCAGAACTAATTCAGTTTCAACTAAAGGCTTGGGGGGCTACAGTATTGAAATTTATAAACACTGCGTAGGCTACTCTAAAAGTATTTATTCAGAATAATCCATTCAAACTAAATACTTGGGGGCTACAGTGAGAAGTTTTCTAGCTTAGTCACTCTTAGAGCATTCAGATGCAAAGACCTATGGTTTTTCGTCTAAATCCTCAGGGGCTACAGTGGGATACTACTTATGAAAATCAAAAGGCAAGAAAAACTTACAAGTGCGATGATCTTGAGGTTGGTGGCGCTCTCGGCAAATATCTTGCTGAAGTAAAGGCTATTTCCTCGCAGGATATCCGCTTGCTTGAGAAGCTCCTCAAGGCCGCAAGTCGGAGAAGTTGGCGCTACACCAGGAGCCAGAGTTGAGCTACTCGGCGTGAGAGCCAGGTAGACAATCTTCGGGAGCTCCGTTGACGTCCTGGGTACAGTGGCGCCGCCTCGGGCAGATGTTCCGCCTTCCACTATCGCCTTATCGCTACCGATGGCATCCTTAGCTGAAGCTTCAGCCATTTTGGTCGCGATGCTTTCTTGTGTCGCCTGCTCGCCGGCAACGGCAAGATCCACAGTGACACCTGGGTACACCTCCATGGCGGAGGGGCCCGATGCCACCTTAGCTGGAGAGCTTGTCGGTGCGGAAGTAGGTTGGACACTAGGAGTGGTAGGGCGATGGCGGGACACGCTTGGTGCAACATATCTCTAATGTTTTTAGAAGCCCCCGATGTTTAGGAGGTCTTCTTCAAACTTAAACTGGCCTTCTTCCTGAAACATGCAAAAATAAAAGTACAGGAATAAGACGAGCAATGGACAATGTCGGAGGATAAGAAGCTTACACAACGGTGGGTGCCTTGGTGAAAGGTATGCCGGTAATTCTTCTTTTCTCCGCCTCCAGGGCGGTAGTGGACTTCTTGGAGCCTCCACCCTCCGTCTTCTTCTTGCCTTTGTCGGCAGCGTCAGAGGTGGAGCTCTTCCGCTTATGCACCAACGTCACATCGTCATCGGACACGACGGTGACTTCCTTCATCTTGGGGTCATAGATTTGGGCAGCCATGCTATCCTCCTCTAGACTTTTGAGCTGTTAAGTGAAATCCCAAATTTTTAGATGAAATGGTAAAAGCTAGACGGAAGAACTGGAGTATACGTCATACACGGAAGATAAATACATACCTCTGGGCACGTGCCGTCAACGAACATGTCATAGGTGATGGCGAAGCCACGCTTCCTATCCTTCACCTTGACGATGTCCTTGAGGCAGAGCTTGATGGAGTCACTCGAGAAGTTATCCTCGGAGATGCGGAGGCTATCCTTCCTATCCTTGGTGTACTGGTGCATCAGCTTCGTACAGTGCTATAGAGGCTGGATCCGCCTGACGAACCAGCACATGGCTAGGTCCAACCTGGTCAGACCCATCTCTACGAACCACTCGATCCGCCTTACGGCGCGGGAAGCATCGTTGTTAGAGGAAAGGTTGGCCTAGGATCTCCATGTCGGGGCTTCAACGGCGGCCCCATCGATGACGTCCGGGTACGTTGCTTCTCGGCTAGCCAGAGGGATATCTGAGCCATAGAAGTACGCCCGCTGCCAATTCTTATAGTACTCGTGGCCTACGATGTTGGGGAACCGCCGGCCAGGCCGGATCTTGAAGCTAATTGTTCCGGAATATATGAGCTCGTGCTTGCTTGCTCCGGCTTCCCTCTTGATGATGAAGAAATAGATGAACAGATCTATCCTAGACCTAATTCCTAGGTAGCCCTCGCAAAGCGCTACATAGTTGCTAAGCGCTATGATGCTATTCGAAGAAAGGTTCTGAGGTTGAACCCAGTAATGGTTGAGGACAGCAAGGAAGAAGTCAGAGATTGGGAGGGAGACGCCGCGTACCATTTGTGCTTTGAGGTACACCTTCTCTCCATCTTGGGGAGAAGGCATGACCTCGCCGGCCGGCGCCACCCGCCAGACAAGCCCCTCCGTCGCGGGGAGGTATCCTTCGGCGAGCAGCTCTTTAAGATTGCTATTGGCGATATCAGAGCTGCGCCATTCTCCCTTATGGGAGTCACCCTCCTATTCCAGCGGTTCCATCCCCGCTGGAATATGGTCATCGCCGCTGGCTTCCACCACCACGGACCATGGCAGAACCACGCCCTCTGGAGGCACATGGACGGAGCCTGCCTTCTTGGCCGTGGTCTCGTTCGTTGCCGCCATGGACGGGGTGGAGCTTCTGCTTGCCATTAGTGTGGAAGAGAGGTGACTAGGAGATTGGTGAGAAACTAGGGTTTTTCGCGTGCGCGCGGAGAGCTCGAGGAGGTGTTCGCAAGAGGAAGACGATGACACGGGGGAGAATGAGATGAAAAGATAAAATCTGCCACGGTTGTAATTTATAACCCCCAGTGTCAATGTTCGCGCAAAGTGATCGAGTGGTTATTGCGTGGACAGTGCGTGCGCGGAAATTTCGCCACGTTCCCACCGCCGCCGCCAACGGTTCGTATCCTTCACGCAGGGAAAACGGACATGATTGTGTTCTCGGCATGTGTGAGTTACGAGGCATCGCTAACCTATGTTTTATGTTGCTCTAGATGACACGGGCAGGTGAACCATCCCGTCAGAAGATTCCGCATGGATGGATCCAGTCCGACTGCGAGAAGAGTACGATGGAAGATTCAACAGTTCTCCGACTTACAAGTTGAAGACGGAGAGCATTGCAGGGTTCTTGGGAGGACTACAAGATATTGCTTGACGGTTTGTCGACATTCATCTAGACGGAGCAATCAACCTGAAGAGGCAAGACAACGTAAGATCTCGGAGTTCTCCGGGGGCTACTGTTGGGGATATGCTATATGGGTATCACCATAGCATGTCTCTAATTCGGATAACCTGGGTGGCCCACGGTTGGTAGCACGGCCTATGACCTGCTGGGTGGCCCAGTTAGAGGGATCCAGAAGGGAGGCCCATGCCGGATAAAGGAAGGCTACGGAGGATTCACCGACGTACCCGTAGCCTTGGAGTGCAAGACACGTTAGACTAGTTGTATACTATGAAGGACTCTGTAACCTGTCCGGCAAGGACTTTGCCTGTAACCCTAGGATCTGACGACTATATAAGTCGGAACGGGAGCCTTTAGAGCATAACACAACTCATACCGCGCACAGCAAACTAATCCCTGTAACTCGGCGTATTGCCATTATAGTGATTTATAGCAGGAATAGGATTCCGCCACCGTCATGGGATCTGAACCTAGGTAAGATGTGTTACCGCATACCCGCAAACCTTCCGACTTACCCCATGTATCTAAACATGCTCTGTGAGGACCCCTCCATGGTGTACTCGTCGCCAATACCACGACAACTACAGGGCCGCTGCCACCGCACTTACCAGAAGGTGCTCGATGAACCCCAGGCCACCCAGCGGCACTACCGGTCGCTAGAACCGGTACTACCGGACATCGGTACTACCGCCCCTACTACCGCACGCACCAGAAGGATTTCACTAAAGCCCCCAATCCGCAAGCGGTACTATCGGATACCTAGAGCGGTACTACCGGAGAGGTCCGGTACTACCGGCAACAATGTGTGGTACTACTGGCCCGTCTAGTACTTGCGCGCACCAGGTCGGCCCAACGCCTGAAACCTTTACTACACTTTCTTTTTTTGTTCCCAAACTACCCCCATTTATGTCGCTGGACTATAAATAGCCCCCACCCTCCATTGTAATGTTCAGACTTGGATAATTGTAACTGAAGATACCCCTTGAGAATCTATCAATTGCTAGTCATGCTCCTTGACAAGGAGCACCAATTATCTGTAACATCCCAGGATTAGCACCTAGAAATAAAGAGGACACATGGTTGTGCATTGCATTCATGCATAAGAAAATCCAGGGAATTTTTGCGCAAAAACTAAAAGAGCTGTAGATGGATCGAGATCTCTCTTGTTCTGATGGAAACACCAGGACAGGTGCGATGGATTTCGACATGACCTCTATTGTATTTCTGTGTTTAAGGGAAAAGCAATTCAAATTTGAATATTCAAAACATATATTTAAAATTGAAATAGAATTATAATTAGAAATAGTGTTACAATTATAATCACATCCTTAATAGGTTATCTATGATTGTGATATAGTTAAATCACAAGTACAAAAAATAAAGAAAAGAAAAGAATTAGTCTATAATATAATATGGATATATAATCCTAATTACAATGGAGTAAATGGGACCAATTCAATAAAATGAAATTGTTATAATAATCTTTATATATATATACATATAGTATTGTTGTTCTTGTACAAAAGAAGATTGAAAGTTCATTACAGGAAAAATTAATAATAATAAAAAAGGGAAGTACATAAATGGAGTAACTCAAATAATTTTTATTACAAGAAGAAATATATATTACATAGTCTTTACAAATGAATGGAATAAGAAAAATAAAACTAGTAAACTTTATTGAAAGTAATACAATAATACAATGTCTTTACATTATTCAAACAGAAAAGAAATTACAATATTATGAAAAAGAAAACCTAAACTATGTCTGATATCTTCTTTCTTCTTTGTTTTATTTCCTGCAAAACAAAAGATCAACAAAACATGCTAGAAATGAGGGGTTAGTATAGTAAATTGCTCTCAAATATCAATAGTGTAATGCACTATTTTGTCTCCTCATTAAGCTAAGTTGTTTTTAGAAGGGGCAAGTTTCACCAGATGAATAGTATCTGTTCTTATCTAACAGTGGCCTCATTCTATGCATCACAGGCAAGGGGGCAAGTTTCACCAAGTATAAAGAATATCCAAAACAGGGATAAATATCAGAATCAGTCAAGCTCATCCACACCATCAGGTTTCATTCATCGAAACTTGCACCCAAAGGGACCTACTTGACAGTAGCTCACACACCACATGCAACTGATGTGTTGTCAACACATCAGGGAAGGTACCAACTATAGAAAAGGAACACCAGCCGTACCAGTACTGCTACTACATCCTTTCCACACACACCATCAGACTAACAGCTCCTCTACTAGCCATAAATACCAACAATAACATCATTTGCTCTTATTAATTTCTCTTAAGAACACATAGATCCATCCACCACATCATTAGCTCCGGTTGCTTAGATAAGACATCCAGGAGCAGATCAAGATCAAGCCAGGAGCTGGGAGGAGCAGATCAAGTCACATGATCACCAAAGGAGAAATTGGTAAACGTGAGCGGGGAGGAGAAGGTTTACCAGGAGATTCAATAGTAACCAATCAAGATCCATCACAAGGCCAAGGCAAGAGGACAAGTCTAGCAGATCAAGATCAAGCTACTACCAGCTCCAAGAAGAGAAGGCTAATCAGCTCAAGATCAGAGCACTAGGTTGAGCTGACCAAGATACAACACACCAAGTAGCCACATACATCAAGGTAGAAACTCACTAGAGCACCAGATAGATCTGGTAACATATCTGTTCTTATTAAACTGCACCATCAGACTCAAGTAGAATAATCAATGTGGTACAAACT
Organism: Avena sativa; assembly: GCA_916181665.1. Taxonomy (NCBI): domain Eukaryota; kingdom Viridiplantae; phylum Streptophyta; class Magnoliopsida; order Poales; family Poaceae; genus Avena; species Avena sativa. The sequence goes on along the minus strand of OV702295.1, from coordinate 309,060,058 downwards.
CACCCAAATCCAACTTTCCTCCCAACTAGATTTTCATCTAGGAGGATTGGATGGGGTGGTACTCTCAGGAGGGCAAAGAGTTGCTTTGCCAAAATCATCATATAGTAATAAAAAAGCCAACTCATAGCATCTGGTTTTCTCTATATCAGATCCTCAGCCTTTGCATCCTTGGCAGGGCCAAATAGCAGCAAATCAAACTGTTTGAATCTACTGTTGTGCACACTCCACATGGGAGGCACCACAACAGCAGATTCAAAAATAGTAGAAGCCACTAAACTGTTTAACACTAAACATCAAGTACCAAATCTGTTCTTATTAAAAAGAAAGCCTGAGACTCTTGCATCCTAGGCCAAGCCTTGAGATCAAGCACAAAATCTGTTCTTATTAAAAAGAAAGTCTCGGGCTCTTGCATCATAGGCCAAGCCATCAAGCATAATACATGTTCTTATTAGTTTATAGAGAAAAATAGTAAGACAAGCAGAGAGGGGAGTTTGATCGACCAGTTGAGCTAGTGATCCCTGGCGTAACCAGGAGCTCACACCCTAATCACACAAAAAGGAGGACAGTCATATGAAATGTGAAGAGCAGCACTGATGTACAACACAAATACCATATGTTCCAAATCAAAGTAGAGTTTATATTCTTTAAGCATGCCACCTACAATTTTTTTAAAATAAACAACAAGCACACTTTACATTGACAACACAATCTGTCCAAGATATTGTAAGCATATGATGAGATAGTCAATGATCATCCAAACCAAGTAACATACATGCTAAGCCAATTACCTGAAGCATTACATCATTCAGTTATAACAAATAGGAGTATCTACCTCCATCAGCACAACAATTAGAGACTAACTAGAACCTCTACATTACTATCAGATGTTTACAACTAATATAGGACATATTCAGAAAAGGAAACACAATCTGAGTCATTGAAGAAAGAGTTCAGTTAAGCATGTATGTACACAAAAGTCTAGTAGTACACTAGGTCCAAAACAACATAAAATCATCTAAATAAAATTCACACAACTATTGAGACATCATTTGAGCAAGTTCCATACTTGTTCAAGAGTAGGTCCTATAACTCTAGTTATGAAATATCACTAATACCAATTTGACCAATGTTTTATCCTTATCTTCATGACCTAGTATCTACTAAGAAGAACAACATCATGATCTTATACTAGAAAGTCACTATCATAAGCAAACCTAGGAGTTCACTGGTAGTACACATGGTCACAGATTTTCATCATAGATATTGATAACAAACACACCACCATACAAGAAATTGACACTGTCATTCAATATAACCATTATCAAAAGAACTACAGGACAATATTAGCTAATCCTAAATCAATTGTATGATCATCAAAACTAGTCAAATCAAGCAATGGTGGTATACTCCATGAATCAGAGCCTAAACAAAAAGGGGCAAATTAACATACCTCACTGCAGTAGAAAAAAGAGTACCAAGAAACTGATGCCGGGGTTGTAGAGAATACCATTCCACCGAAGACAGAGAAAGGAATAATCCCAGTAGCATCACCACTATCCACCATCATAGCAAAGTCCCTTGGCAGCGTACTGAGGGAGCTAGGGTTGCGTCGCAACATCATCCCTCCAGCATCAGGTATTGGAGAAGGCAAGATAGTTAGAGAGGGGCTCGCGTTCTTCCACGAGCAGCAACCAGAGGAGCCGGCGCGGGAGCCACATCGTGACCTTGCGCCATGGCGGCTAGGGTTTCGTGGGGGCATACACGGGGGCAACAAAGTGGCAACAGGGCGACAAATATCGATGGAGGAAATCGGTATGGAACCTCACCGGCAGGCGGCGAAGCCGAGGTTGGCCAGCAACCGGTCGGAGTGGCGGCGGCGACATCGCACGGGAGCAAGGGGAAGAAGATGAGGTCTGTATGCGTGTACGGGTGTGTGTGTGTGGTGAGGGGTGGGCCGGGGGTGAGGGGTCTGGCATAGTCTAGTTGGGCCAGGCCAGCCCACATACCCAACCAAACGGCCCAAGTTGAATAGGTTAGGAAATAAAATAAAATAAAAAAGAAAATGAATTAATTACTAAAATAACCTCCAAACATTTTTTAGCTATAGAAAATTATAAAAAAATCATAAAAATACATTTAACATGTTAGAATTATCATAAAAGCAAAATCTATCTAATAAAAATATAACTCTATTTATTTAAAATAAATATAAAGTAAATAATTATTAACACCATTAAATACTAGATGAAATTTTATAAAATAATAAAAAACCCTAAAAATAAATAAAATTATTTTTGTGTATCAAAATAACTCTACTATTTTATAAAAATACTAACTTAGAGTTTTACAAATATAACATAAAGCAAATATTTAAAGACACTTAATTCTTCGATGAATTTTATAAAAATAAATATAATACTTAAAAATAAATAAAATTCATTTTTAAGGTCTTGAATAAATATATTACACTAGAAAAATATTAAATATATTATTAGAAAAGTCTTTAATATTTTAAATAATCAATCCTTACCTAATACCTATTTTGTGAATTCTTTAAAAATAATTGCTAAGTAAGAAATATTCACAATTCTTATAAAACCTTGAACAATTAGTGTCTTTGTACTAAATTCCAAACCCATAACTTGAATTCATAATCAAATTTATGTATAACCTTTAACTTCAAAAATATTCTTTTAAAAATCTTATTAAGAATCCATTTAAATAAACATTGGGTATCACCCATTTATAAAATATGGTGAATAATCATTATATCTTAACCATTATTAACATAACTTTAAATTCTAACAAATTACTAAAATCATCTAATTATGCTCCCATTAAATAAATACAAATTATTTTCTTAATAAGCAAAACAAATTTAATCTAAATCATTCACTTAAAAAATATAATGTGAATAATTCCACACCTTAGTTATACCCATCATAAATCTAAAACTTGGGAATAATTAAAATATATTACATCTTAGGTTTACTTAACCTTTTAAAGTTAACTTTAGTCTCAAAACTTATAAACATCAGGTCTAATAAATTACTTATGTTTTTATAGTTAACTTTGTTCTATTTAACTTAAGACATAAAGCATCTCAAATCCAAACTAATAAATCAAACACCAAAAGACATTAATCATGTTCTATTAACAATGGTGATTGTTTAAATCTTAGAAAGGAAATCTTTTCTTCAAATGTTATTATTTTTGCCACTTCAAGCAACAACTCTAGGATAGTTCTTTCAAACCTTAATAATCCAATACATGGACCTCCATCCTAATCACCAAATAGCAACTAATCTAAATCTTAAATTACTATTGCACTCTATTTGTATATCTTGAATATCAAAACTTAAAATCCCTATAGATACACTTCATGTGAAGTAAAGATTTGAAGATAAACCAACTCTTAGAGGAATCACCTAAGTTCACTTAACTTATAGTATTAGGGATTTACTTTGGGAATTTTACAAAATGCATAGCATTACTTATGCATAATTGCATATTGCTTCTTTAAACATTAGTCCTTACCGAACCAATGATGCTAATTTCAGATATTGGATCTTATATTGTCTCGAAGACCGTGAGTACATAATCTTGCAATCACAAAAGGCAATTTCACACTTGCTCATGTCCTTTGATTATTTTCTGTAAAGTATTTTACAAATACAGTGTTATCATCACCTGCATTTGAAAAAGGCCAGAAAACACTGTTTTCATAATAATGTGAATATAGGTTATTTACCATGAGATAATAACCTACTATAAGAGTTCCGGTGGTAAAGGAACATATTATCTAGGACTTAACAACCAATGTCGCCAGTGATTCTTGCGCCGTATATCACGCGTTAACCATGAGATTTGGAATGGGACGAAGAAGTCAGCTGTATCTTTTCCCTCTCACATGGAGCTGGATGTGCGGGTCGTGGATGTTATCACTCGTAGCGTGCATATTATATGGTAATTCGTAGAGGATATGCAGCATATGGGTGGGAACCCTCAACGTCCCATGATAGTTCTGGCATCTGAACGGTCTGTACAAACCATTGTCGTAATTCAAAAGATGGGCATGGTGTACACCAAGGAGACATGTGGGGTCGCGGAGAAGGCAGTGATTGGCTTGGATCTTAGGTTGGGCCTCAAACCAAGGAAGTTTGAACGGGGACATACTCCCGGCCATGCAACAAAGCCTAAGGTCTCTCATGGGTAAAGTGACACACCTCTGTAGAGTGTAAGAACTATAACTTGTTACTCCCTGTTCCGTGAAGGAGCTGTGAACGCGGCGGGAAAGGAACTCCATGAAAGTTCTGGTAAACCCGTGAAGGCTGACGGACATAGCTTTTCAAAATAAAAGCAACCTTTGAAGAAATGTTTATGAAAACTTGCATTGCCTATGACCTACGGTCTGTGGCTATAGATATAGTGCATCAAACACTCTTTTTCTAGTGAACTTGCTGAGTACACTCATACTCAACGTATCTTCTTAAGCCTTGCTAGGTTCTAAAGCTATTACAGACGACATCCACATCAAATCATGCTCCAGGAATCATCATCAAAAGATAAAGCTCTTCAATGAAGTCAAGAAAGTCAACATGTGCATCAACTCAAGTGAAGATGAAGTTACTGAGTAGATAGGAATATAATCTCTAGCCATAGAACCTATTTCTATAGCGTATTGCAATAGCAGCTGACGAGGTTTGATCTCATCAATGCCCATTGTTATGGACTTGGGTTTTGGAGAAGATGGGGATGCTGGAGATCGTGGAAAGATTAATAGACAAGCAACCAGGGGACACGAGATTTACCCAGGTTCATGCCCCCGGAGGGAAAACCCTACTCCTGCTTGTCTGCTCTTGATTACGGCGGAACCGAAGGTTACAGGGGTGCGTAGATTCGATCTGGCGTGAGGTGCGTATGCGAGAGTATGAGTCGAGAGATCTAGGACGTGCCCTCCTGGCCTTTATATAGACTTAGGCAGGTCCCGGGCATAGTCCTAGTCGGTTACAGGTTCTAGGGTTTTACCCCTTTGAATTTCCTATCTATGCTAGTCTTGCTCTCCAAGGATCCGAAGGCGTCATGGGCCTTGGCCACCCGAAAATCTTCATGGGCCAGCGTATGTCTGCTGTGGGCCTTCCTTGGGCTAGACCAGGTATGCTGAAATCACGTACCCATAGGGTATAACCATGTCAGTAGCCCCCGAGTGATCAGTCGAATCGTAGATTCGGCTGAGGACTCTTCAATCCTTCGGGTGCAACTATGTAATAACAGCATATATGTGTAGGGATTGTTGATACGTGTGCCTGACTCACCCGACAGATCAGGGTCAGTTAACTGTCTTAGGACGAAACAACACGATCTTCCTCAGGTTCGAGTCCCTTAACTCGAACCCAGAACATATGCTGGCGTAATTCAACTCAGGCCGTGAAGGACTTACAAGAGTGGAATTCCAGTGATTTTAATTGATGTACCCAACGCGTCCGTCGGGATTTTTCATCACGCCTGTTGGCACGGATTTATACTTAGCAGAGCGCAGTCGTGTGCGTTGCCAGGCCATTAGATGATATCTGCAGGTCTTATCTTTGCGTCGCAGACGCAGCATCCGAACATTTGTCACCAAGGAGGTGCTTCGGGTGGCCAAGGAGATCGTTGCTCACTCAACGTTTTGTTGGGGCAGAGTTGCCGAAAAGTTTTTGCATGCTGATCCGAAAGATCGCAGTCGAAGATTTCATAGGGTGCGCGACCAGCGCTCCCTATGGGAGTAGCCCCCGAGTGTCTGTTCTAGTCGAAGACTCGAGCGGAGACTTTAGTTCAAACATTTGTTCAGTTGCTAAGTCCGTAGGACACAAAAAATTTCGGATGCATAAATCCATCCTCCCTATGGGAGTAGCCCCCGAGTCCGTAGTGGAGTCGTAGATTCGATGTAGGACTCTAAGAAATACTTTGTCTTTATTCGTCTTTCGGGTGCGCGGCCAGCGCTCCTGATAGGAGTAACCCCTGAGTATTTAGTCGAATCGAAGGTTCGAGTGAGTACTCTTATCTGTGGAGCCGAAGAATTGTAGTTGGTGCTAGTATAGCTTTTAATGACATCAGTGCTGACGATCAATGACCTCAAGCGTCTGCTACGCCAGAGATGACTTGACTGGACGAACGTGGGTCCCACTTGCTGACTTTGAATTGACCGGTCACGCGCGTCGTGGAGATAATTACGGCGTCTCCTTGATTTCCGCGCATAGTGGACGGCGTGGTAACGACGGTTCGTTGTGATGCTGACACGTGTATGGTCAGATTTGCTGTTGGCGTTAGGTCTTCTGGATGGACGGCTGTCGTGCGTCGTCTGTGTTGTTATAATCATTGGGGAAATCCGCGGTTTGTTTTCACCGCATCAGTTTTTGTTTTCACTGCCTCCTTGAGCTCTAGCGATTCTTGCTGCGCGCTGGGATTTCCTTCCACATTTCCATCTTCCCCTCTGCGCTTTCACCACCGGCGCCGCCACAGCGTGATGGGGAAACCAAAGAAATCGTCATCTGCAGTTGGGACCAGCGCCGCCGGAGGAAAGAAAGGCGCCACCGCTACCCGCATCACCGACGGTGGCTGGAGGCGATCAGAGACGCGGGAGAGCGATCTCCGCAAGCTTCACGAGCGGGGTCTGATCCCACAAGATAGGGAGGCTGTCAGACTCCCCGGCAACGAGGTAATCCCCCGTCCCCCAGCTGGGTATCGGGTTATGTTTCTCGCCTTCGTTATTCATGGGTTTTCTTTTCCAGTCCACAACTTCCTCCGTGGGCTGCTCTTTTTCTATGGGATTCAGCTTCATCATCTGTCTCCCAATTCTCTTCTCCACATTGCTTGTTTTATCACTTTTTGCGAGTGCTGGCTTGGCATTGAGCCGCACTTTGGCCTCTTCCGGAAGCTCTATTCCGTGAAGAGGCAATCTGGTTCGGATGGTGTGTATCCCATTGGGGGTTGCATCATCTCCCTCAGTCCCAATCTTCTTTTCTTTTCCTTTTCCATGTCCGAATCTGTCCAATACTGGCGGAGGCGATGGTTTTATATCCGTGACTCTGTAGTGCCTGGGCAAGATTTTGGTCTTGTTCCTTTTGACCCCTCCCAGATGATTGAGCCAAAAAGGTCTTGGAAAAATAAAATCTTGGATGGCGAGGTGGCGGAGATAGAGGCCCTTTACCGTCGGGTGGAGGATCTCCAGCTGATTCCGGAGAAGGAAGTGAACGGCGTGGACATCATTCGAACATTTCTCGAACGTCGGGTGCAGCCTCTCCAAGCGAGGGCGCACCCGATGTTTCTTTATTCTGGGCGCCGTGATCCAACGAGGGTTTCGGCTGAGAAAATCTCCGAGGGGGATCTTGACAAGGCCCTTCGCTCGCTGCTAAAGTTCAAGGTTGGAGAGGAAATCCCGGGGAAGTCGCTGACTCCACCGTTTTCTGCGACGCTGGCTGTTTCACAGGTGTAGATTCGTGCGCGTAGTGCTTTTTTGTCGACTGCGTATTTATTTCCTTTGTTTGCTAACAAATTCCCTTCTGATGTTGCAGAGCTTCAAGGTGTCGGGCATGGTACCGCCATTGCCTGAAAGGTATTCGAATGCTCCGGATAATGAGGTGGTGGAGTCCGTGTCCAAACTTCCTTCGGCTCGATCGCCAGCTGAAGATGCCGACGAGTCAAGCGAGGATCATACGCGCAAACGATCACGGAGCTCCAGCGAGTCTTCGGATGCCTCGACTCCTCCGACTCCTAGAGACCCTTTGTGCCTTGAGCGTCATAGTGACGGGCATGGAGGCTCTTCCTCTCCCATTCCTGCCATTCCTGTGCGGGCTGTAGCGCCGCACCCGCCAGCGAAGCGGAAGAAGGAAGAAAAGAAGGAGGATAAGAAGGAAGAGAAGAAAGAGGAGAAGAGAGCCCGAAGGACTCCTCCTGTCTTCGACCTGAGCTCGCTGGGCTTGTAAGTTTCTTGTTATATTACTGTCCTTTTTTCTTGATTTTGCACTTGTGCTGATTGCTTCGTATGCAGGCATTCTTCCCGCGACTCCTCCAGCGATGGTGCGCGGGAGATGATGGGGGAGTCGAAAATTGAGTCTCCTCCTCCTCAGACGGTGGCGACTTCGGGAGGCGCCGCTCCGGATCCTCCTGTGCAGGAGGTGCAGGTGGTTGAGCCTCAGAATTTCGCCAGCGGGTCTTCGGAGTCACCATCCGAACATGTGAGTACTTTTACTTCGTGCCACGGGGGGAGCCCCCGGCTGTCTGAAAATTTCTTGTCTTCTTCTTTTTTTCGAATCTTCGGGGGGGAAGCCCCCGAGTGTTTTCGTGTTCGAGTTTTGCCTTTATTCCTCTGTGTTGGGCGCAGCCCCCAAGCCCTTTTCCTTACTGGTGCTTCTTTTTATGCAGCCTTTTGTACAGGAGGCCAAGCGGCTGGTGCAGGAGCGCCTAGTGCTGGAGGCTAACCTTCGGCAGCTTCAAGGTACCTATCTGCCTTTTGGTGCCTCTCTTATTTATTCTGTCCTGTGTTTTAACGCTTGCTTGTTTTGAATGCAGAGGAGCATAATACTTCTCTCCGTGAGGTCGACGCTCTCAAGAAGAGCCTTGGTCAATCGGAGCAGAAAGCCGAGGCCGTCGTTGGTGCGAAGGAACGCCTCGAGCTAGAGCTGACTAAGGCAGCCGAAGCGAAAGAGCGTCTACAGCAGGAGGCTGCGGATCATGAGGAGCAGCTGGCCACTGTTGCGGCTGCTCGTGAAAGAGAGGTGGCGGCGAAGCTCATGGCTACTGCCAAGGCTATTTCGGGTAAGTGCTGTGTTTGTGCTTGTTTCTTCGTGTTTCCTGTCTTCTTCTGTGCTGCTTTTCTTCATGTCTTCTCTTTTTATTTTTGTCTCAGATGCCGCAGGCATCGAGTTTGACCGCGGTGCTCTAGAGCACGGGAGTGCTCTAGATGATGCTACTGTGGCAGTCGAAGATCACTGCAGCACCGTCGTCAGCTCCCTTTCCAAGGCGAAGGAGGTCCTTGGCCGCTTCTACAAGGAGCTTGTTCCTAAGGGTGTGGCCCTCGATGATGTGGATGCCCTGGCGGAGGCTTTATCAGCCGAAGCGCCTGCGACGTATAAGCGCAAGCAGAAGGGCATCGGCGCGTCCGTCGGGCTGGCGATGGCCTTGGCGGCTGGAGCGGAGCTGGATCTGCCCCAGATCACCTCCCGGATGCTGACGACCGTAGATGGAACCGAGGTAGCCTTTGCTGCCTACTCTGATCGCTGCAAGCGATATGGGCCCAAGCTCATTGATTTGTTGTCCGAGTATGCACTGCGGCAGCAGGGCGGGGCCAAAGCTAGGCAGTCCGGCTCCGAGGCGACTCAGGGTGCCGCGTCTTAGGCGTTGTAGACGTAGGGTAGTTTGTAGTCTGCTTTTGCTGTAAATATTTTGAAGAACACAATCCTTGTGCCACGTAGTGGCCTTATATGTTTAATGAATTCTTTTGAGTTGTGCTCTATCATTGTCTGAATGTTTGTATCCCTTTCTTTTTCTGCTGCTCTAAGTTCCTTCGGGTGCTGACCCTGTTGACACCTCGTCCGCAATGCCGCTGCGACCATCTTTGGATGATTCCTCGCAACTCGCTTTTCTTCAGGATCGTGTGCGTAGTTTGGAGAGGGAGTTGCTCGGGTTGCGAGGTCATGCCGATGTTTGGAAGTCCAAGGTAGATCGTGGTGCAGCCAGAGAGGAGTACTTGATGGCGGAACTGGTTCGGCTGTCCGAGCAGCTTCAATGTAAGTTGTTCTTTGGTTTGAGCTGTAGCTCAGTTCTTCGGATGAGCCTGCTGGCCTTGCTCTTATTTTGTGCAATTGTCGCAGGTGTGAACCTTGCTCCGAGGGAAGTGAAGGAGCGTGTCGCTGTTCGGGTCAATTGTTTGACTCAACAGGACATGGAGGTCGGTGGCTTCTTCTGGATGGATCGTGACCGTGCCATGGCTCTGGCGACGGTGCAGGATCGTGTGCACCAGGTTTCGCGAGTGCTTCGCCAAGTGCAGACGTCGCTTGCCTCGGTGCTGCACGTCATGTTTCCTTTGGATGCCGTACCGACGAGCCTTGCTGGTCTTCTGTCGAAATTTCGGAATGTGAGCAATGTCAAGGAGTTGGTGCGGCAACAGCTCGTCGCAGGAGTGAAGGCTGCTTTGTCTCTTGTGAGGCTGCACCGGCCTGATGTTGATTTGGCTGCTGTGGCCGCTGGGCCACCTCCTCGGCCGGATGGTGATGAGTGGGACATGCGTCCACATTACGCAGCTGTAAGGCAGTATGCCGAACAGGTCGTAGATTTGTTTGAGCAGCGTGCTCAGGTTATTCTTCAGAATAGGTAGTACCTGAAAAAAGAGATAGATGTAAAATTTGTATATTTCGGCTGGGCGTGTTGTGCCCTTTGTTGTAAAGGTTTGTTTGTTGTGAGCACGCAGTGCTTTGATTGAGTACGTGTCCTTTTCGTTTGCCTGATGTTGTCAGCTACTCAGGCGTACACGCTCGATCCTCAGTCGATGAAATCATGAGGTGGGGGGATCCCCCGAGTGTATTTGTAGCGTAAAGTAAAGTTGCAAAATTGCGAACTGAAGTTTGGGGCGAGACACTTAGCTTTATTTATATCGTAATGGAGGAAGTACATTGTTCGGCTGAATAGCCTTGGCTGAAAGCCTTATTGAAAGTAAAGGGGGTAGGTAGCTAGGGATAGAATCGTCGCAGGTACGAGATGTTCCACGGGTTGGAGTATGCGACTCCAGACTCCACGTGCTTGAGGCGGTAGGCGCCACCTGGGATGACTTCGGGTGATGACGTAGGGTCCTTCCCATGGTGACTCAAATTTCGTCGGTCGCTCTTGCTTAAGTCGCAAGACGAGGTCTCCTTCGACGAAGGACCTTGGGCGCAGCCGGCAGCTGTGGTAGTTGCGGAGACTCTGCTGGTACACCGCTGATCGAGCTGCTGCTATGTCTCTTGCTTTGTCGAGTGTATCGACGGCGTCTTCGAGTGCAGCCATGGATTCGGCTTCACTGTATGCGACGACCCGAGGGGCCTGGTGGCGTACTTCGGCTGGCAGTACGGCTTCAGCTCCGTGCACCATGAAGAACGGTGTGTAGCCTGTGGAGCTATTTGGCGTGGTCCGCAAGCTCCATAGGACGGATGGTAGCTCTGTCGTCCAGGCTCCTGCTTTCCTTTCGAGTGGGCTCATTAGGCGCTTCTTGATGCCGGCGCCGATTAGGCCGTTGGCCTTTTCCACTTGCCCATTCGTTTGCGGGTGGGCCACTGAGGCGTACGTGATGTTGATCCCGAGGCCTTCGCAGAAGTCCTGGAATTCCTTGGAGATAAAGTTTGATCCATTGTCGGTGATGATGCTATGCGGTACGCCGAACCCGTAGACAATGGATTCGAAGAACTTGACGACAGTTTTGCCTTTCTGGTTGGTAACCGGCATGGCCTCGATCCACTTGGTGAACTTTTCGACTGCGACCAGGAGGTAAACGTGTCCCCCTTTCGAGGACTTTGGCAGTTTGCTGATCATGTCGAGGCCCCATTGAGCAAAAGGCCAGGCTATGGGTATGGGTCTGAGCTCGGACCCAGGTGCGTGCGGTTTGTCGGCGAACCGTTGGCATCCGTTGCATCTTCGGACGATGTCCTTTGCGTCGCTCATGGCCGTTGGCCAGTAGAATCCTGCTCGTAGAGCTTTGGCGACAAGGGAGCGGCTGCCTGCGTGATGGCCGCAGATGCCCTCGTGGATGTCTTGGAGGATGGCTTTCCCGTCACCGATGGTGACGCACCTTTGTAGTACACCTGTTATACTGCGCTTATACAGCTCGCCATTGATGGTGGTGAAGGCTTTTGATCGGCGAGATATGCGCCGGGCATCTGTCGGGCTGTTAGGCAGTTCTCCGTTTATTAAGAACTGGAGGTATGGTCGCGTCCAAGTTCCTTCGACTGCCATGACCTGCATTAGGTTGACCATGGCTACCTTTGTGTCCAGTTTTTCTGGTCCTTCGTGTCCTTCGGGCAGCGTAGCCCCCGAGTGTTTTGCTTCTTCGGGTGATCCCTTGGGGAATTTCCGCTTGATGGATGGCACGCAGATCTATTCGAGGAACACACCTGGTGGCACCTTTGCGCAAGTGGATCCGATGTTGGCGAGTCTATCGGCTTCCTCGTTGCTTTCTCTTCCAACGTGCCGAAGCTCGCAGCCGTCGAATTCTCCTTCAAGTGCGTTGTAGAGCGCGCTGTACGCGATCATGTTTTCGGCGTGTGCGTCGCACTCGTTCATCGTCTGCTGGACAACGAGGTTGGAGTCACCGTAGATGACCAGGCGTGTTGCGCCGCATATCTTTGCCATCCTCATGCCATGGATGAGGGCTTCGTATTCGGCCTCGTTGTTGGAGGCTCGGAATTTCATCTGAAGGACGTACTTCATCTTGTCGCCTTGCGGGGAGGTTAGTATGACCCCTGCTCCTGCTCCAGCTTCACGCTTGGAGCCGTCGAAGTGCATCGTCCATGACTGCGACATGTCTGGGGTGTCTGGCAGCTGCAGCTCCATCCAATGTACCAGGAAGTCCGGAAGGATTTGAGATTTGATTGCGAGTCGCTTTTCGTAGACGATGTCCAAGGGTGACAGTTCGATGCCCCACAGGGCCACGCGTCCTGTGGCCTCTGGATTATTCAGGATGCTGTTCAGGGGTGCCTCGTTGACGACCATTGCCTGGTGCTCCTGGAAGTAATGGCTCAGCCGCCGAGCCGTCATGAACACGCCGTAGGCGAGTTTCTGGTAGTGGGGGTACCTCTGTTTTGTTGGCGTGAGTACCTCGCTAAGGTAGTAGATTGGGCGCTGGACCCCATGGGTCTTGCCCTCTTCGGGTCGTTCGACCACTAGTACGGTGCTGACCACCTGATGTGTGGCTGATATGTACAGCAGCAGAGGCTCGCGCTCCTTTGGCGTGACCAATACGGGCGAGGTGGAGAGAAGCCGCTTGAGGCTTTTGAATGCGTCATTGGCTTCCGGCGTCCACTCGAATTTATCTGCTTTGCGCAGCAGCTGGTAGAATGGTAGGGCCTTCTCGCCCATGCGGCTGATGAATCTTCTTAGCGCCGCTACTCGTCCTGCAAGCTGCTGGATGCCTTTGAGGTTTTTCGGCTTCTCCATCGTCATGATGGCTCTGATTTTCTTTGGGTTCGCCTCGATCCCTCGTTGAGAGATGAAGTACCCAAGCAGCTGACCCGATGGGAAGCCGAAGGCGCATTTTTCGGGGTTGAGCTTGATCCTGTAGCGATCAAGGTTGTCGAACGCCTCACGGAGATCGTCGATAAGTGTCCTTGCCTCTTTGGTTTTTATCACTATGTCGTCAACATAGACTTGGATGTTGCGGCCAATCTGGTCCTTGAGGCAGACCTGCATGCATCGCTGGTACGTGGCACCTGTGTTCTTTAGCCCGAAGGGCATTGTGTTGTAACAGAATACTCCGAACGGCGTGATGAACGCCGTTTTCTCCTGATCTTCGACCTTGAGTCGAATCTGGTTATAGCCTGAGTAGGCATCGAGGAAGGATAGTTTCTCGCAACCTGCAGTCGAATCGATGATCTGGTCGATCCGAGGAAGAGGGAAATGGTCCTTTGGGCAATGCTTGTTAAGTGACGTGAAATCCACGCACATCCGCAGGATGTCCGTGTCCTTCTTTGGGACCATCACTGTATTTGCAAGCCACTCGCTTTCCTTGATTTCCCTGATGAAGTCTGTAGCGAGTAGTCTATTGATTTCCTTGCCGATAGCTTCAGCTCGGGGCTCCGACAGTCTCCGGATGGACTGCTTGACTGGCTTGGTGTCTGGAAAGACATTGAGTGCGTGCTCGGCAAATTCCCTGGGAACTCCTGGCATGTCCGCGGGACACCAGGCGAAGATTTCCCAGCGCTCACGGAGGAATTCGACGAGCGCGTCTTCCTATGCGGGGCTGAGGTCGTTGGTGATCAGGGCCGTCTTGGAGGCATCCGTTGGATGGACCTGCACTTTCTTTGTGTTGACGGTGGAGTCGAAGGACATGTCAGGTGCGTTCTGCCTTGTGACTGGGGGTACCCCATTGTCCGTCACCTCACGGAGCCTTACGAGTTCGTCTTGCATGCCGAAAGACTGGGAGATTTTGTTGAAATCCCTGTCGCATTGGTCCGATCGGGTGAAGCTCCCGTGGACTGTGATGACGCCCCTTGGTCCTGGCATCTTGAGTAGTAGGTATGCATAGTGTGGGACAGCCAAGAACCTTGCGAATGCTACACGCCCAAGGATGGCGTGGTATTGTGACGGCCAGTCCACCACTTCAAATTCGAGTCGCTCCTGTCGAAAGTTGTCCGGCTTCCCGAAGATAACGTCGAGCCCTATTTTGCCCAGGGGGAATATGCCCTTCCCTGGAACGATGCTATGGAACGTTGTGTCTGACTGTTTCAGGCTGCATTGCGGGATCCGCATTGCTGCTAGAGTGCTTATGAACATTAGATTGATGCCGTTGCCGCCGTCCATGAAGACGCGACTCATCTCGAAGCCTCCAATCTGCGCCTCCAGCACCAGGGCAGCATGACCTGGGCGAGGGATCTGGCAAGGGTGATCCGCGTGAGTGAATGTGATGCAGGACTCTAATCCGCTGAGGTACTCAGGGATTGCAGGCGGAGTTGCCATGGCCAAGTTGATTTGTCAGGTGATTTTCTTCTGCACCCTATTCGTGGGGCATCCCTTTTGGATCATATTTAGTGCTCCTTTTGGTGGGGGTACCCGTTCCCGGCGTTGTTCTGCGCTGGTGCGACTGGTTGGTTTGGGCCTCCAATAGGCGGCGGTGGAGGAGCTCCGTGTGCTATTTCACCTAGCGCAGGTGTGTTTCTGAACGCAGGGATTGGGGCTTGTTGTCTCATCTGCACCATGCTTTCGCTGAGTTTCTGGAACTCGCGGCAGTCCTTGAGCATGTGGCTGGCTTTCTTTTTGCCATCCTGTTTGTCGATGTAGAAGTGGATGGTGCATGGACCCGAAAGTTTGTCGAATGCTGAGGGTCTGTTGTCGCGGTCGCGGCGTTGCCACGACTGTGCTGGGCGTCCGCTGTTGCGGAAGTTTCCTCCGCGGTATCCTCCGCTGTTGCGGCTGTTGTCGTTGCGGCGGTCAGCGTAGCCGGCCGCGACCATGTCGGGTCCGTCACGGTCCTCGTAGACGCGTGATCTCCTCTTGCTTCGGCGTTCCCGTCTTCGGCCGTAGTCGTCCTCTTCATCCGATTGTGCTCGGTGAATGCAATCTTCGCCGTCGGCCCACCTGTTGGCGATGTCCATGAGGTGGTCGAGTGTTTTGGGCTTGACGCGCCCAAGTTCCTCCTTGAAATCTTGGCGTTTAACGCCGTCCCTGAAGGCGTCGATGGCCCTCTCTTCGGAGATGTGTGCTGCGGAGTTCTTGGTGGTAGACCAGCGTAGTATGTACGAGCGAATAGATTCGCCTGTTCTCTGAGTGCAGGCTCGGAACTCTTCGATTGAGGCGGGCCTCTTGCTAGTGCCTTTGAAATTTCGGATGAAGCTGTAAGCGAGCTCCTCCCAGCTTCGGATGGATCCTGATGATAGGCTGCTGAGCCAGACCCGTGCCGCGCCTGTCAGCTGCAGCTGAAGGCATTGCATGGCGGTTTCTTTGTTACCGCCGTGCAGATTGACGGATGACAGATGGTCGCTGAGCCAGGATTTTGGATCTTGTGTGCCGTTGAACTTCGGAGTATCCGAAGGAAGCTTGAATTGCGCGGCATCTATGTTCGCCGAACAGATCTGCTGAAGCATCGGGCTCCACAGAGTTCTCCTTCATCTTCGTCCATCTCGGATTCAGACGAGCATGCACGTTTTGCTCGCGCTTTGTCGATTTTGCGCTGTGTAAGTGCGTCTCTGGCGTCGTAGTCACGTTTATGGTGGCGCGAGCTCTTCTTCCTTCGAGGAAGGTCGTGTTCCTCTTCCTCTTTGGATGAAGGGGTGGGGCTCCGGTCACGCCTGGCCGGAGCTTTCTTCTTCGGCTCCGCAGGAGCGTCTTCGTGGAGCGCAGCTCCGACAAGCCCGAGTCTAGTGAGTGCGGACTTATGCATGGCTCTTTTCGGGTCGGGTGGGCCGCGAGATACGCAGTGGCTGCCATGATCGTGGCTTGCGGTGTCTTCGGGATGATGTTGCCGTCGGCATCCATATCCATGAATGATGTGTGGAGAGTTCGGGTCACATCACGATGCTCCCTGGGATCCATGTTCTCCACCCGTGAGCGGTGCTTGTTTCCCTGGTTTCCGTTTGTGCTTGAGCCGGGTGCCATGGCGGAGAGCGCAGCTCGTCGCGCGCTGGACTCAGAGGCTGCTTGCTTGCGTTTGTCGAGTGTCTCCTGCATCTTGACTTGCTTCTTGTGCTCCTCGATGAGGAGGTAGTGGTATGCCATGAGTAGTTCGCGTGAGGAGTCTACAGGCAGGACTATGTCTCCTGCTACGGCACGACGTGCCTGGACCCATCCTTCTTTGCTAAGTTGGATGAGGTGGCCGTTGTTTTCCCCGTTGGGTGGGGGGACTGGCTTCTCCTGTTCCCGCCGTTTCCGCCGTTTCTGTCCTGCGGGTTGGGGTTCGGGTTGGGCGGCGGGTTAGGCGTTTGTTGTTCCTGGATGACTGCGGCGCATTGGTAGCGCTCGTAGATTGGTCCGCTGCTGCCGCAGCTTTCGGATCCGGAACCTTAGGTCCCTTCATCCGAAGGTGGATCGCACAGATCGGAGTTGCAGTTGTTGCTGTCGTAGGACTCATCTGTCAATGGTGATGTGCGTAGCACAGGGTGTGGAGCCCATGAGGAGGGCCTGATTGATGGTAGGGGCACCCGCTCAGGAAGGCGGAGGGTGCCAGTTTGCCCCACCTGGAAGCAGAAGCTCCCAAACAAGATTTCGAGTCCGTCGCCTATGGGCTCGAAGTCCTTCACGGTGGCCGGCGAGTGGGCGGTGAAGTCGAATGAGCCGAAGAGGAGGTGATTCTCCGTCGCTGCAGAGTTGTAGATCGATCGGGTCGGGACCGTCACGATCGCACAATCAACAGCCCCTATTCCCACAGATGGCGCCAATTGACGAGGTTTGATCTCATGAATGCCCATTGTTATGGACTTGGGTTTTGGAGAAGATGGGGATGATGGAGATCGTGGAACGGTTAACAGACAAGCAACCAGGGGACACGAGATTTACCCAGGTTCAGGCCCCCGGAGGGAAAACCCTACTCCTGCTTGTCTGCTCTTGATTACGGCGGAACCGAAGGTTACAGGGGTGCGCAGATTCGATCTGGCGTGAGGTGCGTATGCGAGAGTATGAGTCGAGAGATCTAGGACGTGCCCTCCTGGCCTTTATATAGACTTAGGCAGGTCCCGGGCATAGTCCTAGTCGGTTACAGGTTCTAGGGTTTTACCCCTTTGAATTTCCTATCTATGCTAGTCTTGCTCTCCAAGGATCCGAAGGCGTCATGGGCCTTGGCCACCCAAAAATCTTCATGGGCCAGCGTATGTCTGCTGTGGGCCTTCCTTGGGCTGGACCAGGTATGCTGAAGTCACGTACCCATAGGGTATAACCATGTCAGCAGCAATGCCAGACCATTAGTTAAAATACTAGTCTTAATAATATAATAGTTTTTGAGTTGTTTATTTCTGGTTCTTCTTTGTAAGAAGTTTCTTTCTCTCTCTTTAACCTAGAGTGTTCTCTGGATCTTGTGTAAAGAGTTGAGTTGTAACCTATAGTCATGTCTTGGGCCTGCTGTGTTTCTGTTGTACTACTCTGAGGGATGTAATACTAGTGAATAGTGTTTCATTGGTGTTATGTCAATGACTATAGTGTACTACATCATGCAGTGGTATGCTGGGTCACCGCATTATCTCCCACCACTTGGATTTTGCCTCACGCGTTCAAGTTTTACATGTCCTTGGAGTCGGTGTCTCATCTCCAAGTAGTCAAGATCTCATCAAGCCTCTCACCCCTATTGTTGGCCGTGCGAGAGTGTCTTCCCCGACGCCGATCCTAGGGATTGTGTTGGACCGGTTGCCACCGGCGTGAGCTGTTGGCTTGTATCGTGTCTTCTTGTGTGTGTGTTCATCGAGTTCTTCACGTCTGAGTTCATGGATTTCATCCTTATCCTCCTTCCACTCGCCTCCACCTCGATTTCCACGGGAATTCGTGAAAGATCGGGCCACCCCAAGGGGTCGACCCTAACATATTGGTATCAAGAGCAAGGTTCATCACGAATTTCCCCTCAATTTTTCTTCTATCCATCATAAATTCGAAAATCCCAAAAAAGAGCCCCAAATTGCCTTCAGATCGATTCCTGGATTTGGTGAGTTTTTCGTGGTTTTAGACCATAAAACTATTGCTTTTGGAGTCGATCTAGATCGAGGGGATCTGAAGATCTTCTCGGCACCCTGCCGGAGGGGAGATCATCCCGGAGGCCTTCTTCTTCATCATGCCAGCCATGTCTAGATCTTGAGAGCTCCGTTCATGATCAAGATCTCATCTATTTATAATCATGCATGTTGTGTTTGCAGGGATCCGATGGATATTGAGATTACTATGTTAGATTGATTAATGGTTTTGTCTTATTGATTCTATCATGTTTGTGTTGTTTGTGATCTTGCATGCTCTCCGTTGTTAGTAGCTATCTTGGCCAAGTAGTTTCTAGTGACTCCAAGAGGGGGTATTTATGCTCGATAGTGGGTTCATGCCTCTATTTAATCTAAGGGAAGTGACAGGAATCTCTAAGGTTGTAGATGTGTTGTTTCCACTAGGGAGAAAACAACGGTCTCTTGTTCATGGAACAAGTGGATTACCTTACACACTTTGCTTAAAGCAGTTGTCTGTTGCTTGCAACTTAATACTGGAAGGGGTTCAGATGATAACCCAAAGGTGGACTTCTAGTCATAGATACAGTTGGATGGCGGTCTATGTATCTTGTTGTATTGCCCAATCAAATCTCATAGGATCTTGATGTCTAGTATTGCATTGTTATGCCTTGCTCAGTCCTGTCAATTGCCCCGCTGTAATTTTTTACCCAGCATGCCATGTTTGTTTATCTAAGGAGAACACCTCTAGTGAACTATGGACCCCCGGTCCAATCTTCACCATTGATACATCTTCCACTGTTACTGTTTACTTGCTGCAAACCGCTGTTACCGTCCACACCATGCAGTTAATCCTTTATTACAGCAAACCAGTGAGATTGACAACCTCACTGTTCGTTGGGGAAAAGTCTTGAGTTTGTGTTGTGCAGGTCTCCAAGTTGCTAGCAACACCTTTGAGTCGTTTCCTTCATCCTACTGGTTCGATAACCTTCGTTTCTTACTAAGGGAAAACTTGCTTTTGTGCTGCATCACACCTTGCTCTTGGGGTTTCCCAACAAAGCGCTTCCACGTTGATACAGCGCCATCATCACCGGTCCGTGCCATTGCCTGTGGGCTAGAGGGGAGCCTTTCCGCGTCCACTACAGGTGACGCAGGTAGGAGGTGGGCGGTGCGTGATGGCCACTCCATCCATAGCTTTTTCTGGATTTTGACTTTGACTTCTCTCCTCTCCTTTCTCAATTTTTTTGACTTCTCCCTTGCCCTTGCACGCCCTCTGCCGACGCCACTCCCCCCTCACCATTGATCAACCCGAAGAGAGAGAGAGAGAGAGAGAGAGAGAGAGAGAGAGAGAGAAGAGGACGTTGCCGGTAGCCGCCGCTATCGGGGAGAGCTGCCCCAGCCAGGAGACGAGGCGAGAGGAGGGGGATGCGATGGGAAGGTGCCCAACCTTGAGCTACGGCGACCAGGAACGGGTGTGTGGTGCCCGCGTACTGATTCGACGGCGGTGTGCCACTTACGGGCTCCCTGTCAGCAGCACATCAGTGGTGGTCATAGGACAACTCCTTTTATCACTGACCACCTGTTTGGCCGAAGGTCCCAGAACAGACATCACAGTATCATTTAACCTTTTTCTTGGAAACTAGGGTGTGACTCCCCCTGAAATGGCAAAGATTTATAGAAAGTTAAGATGGATGTTTCCTTCATATCTTCATTGCAGTACCAATTTGTGAAGTTCAAGAATGATGGCTACAAAATGCCTGGTAAAGGAAATCGTGATGCTCCAATTGGTCAATCAGATGTTTATCATTTTCAATATTTTTAGGGTGGGCTCTTTAAGACAAGTTGTCTCAACTTCTCCACATATTAAGTTAATGGCAATTCTGGTGTAATCAGAAAATACGTTTAAGATATTTCAAGAGAAATGCCACCGTAGCAGCCCAAGATGACTTCTGTCTATGTCTATCTACCCACATCTGATACAAGGTAAGTAGGTAAATGTTGAAATGAAGCAAGAGTGACTGTACATCTGTCATTGTGATGACTCTCTTAATTGTAGGATGTGTTTTTTATAAGAATATTTTGTATTATTATTATTATCATGTACTATTAAGGCTAGAAAGATAACATGCACTAGATATACAAGATGACAAGCAAATATACAACACTATTAAAGAAGCCCGGTCTTCTTTTGTGGAGTGAATGCGAAAGGTTGCCATCAGTTTATTCCACAACCGAAAGCATTAAAATTCAATAAAAATAGAAGTGGTATGTAAAGATTAGATGAACATGATCTATCTGTAATTCAGTACTTAATGTTGGCATAACTGATTAAATGCTAATATGATAGTTTCAAAATTATCAGAAAAATGACCGCTCCTTTATTTAAGCTGTGTAGTAGATCAGTACTTAGCAATCACCATTTTTTATGTCCTGATAATAGATGTTTTCAAAATATTTATCATATCTATACTTAAAAGAATAAATACCTAGAAGTAACGATACATCAGAGCACCATCAGACTGTACCATAACGGCCATGTTGTGCAACAATGTTATGAAGGCGGCGAGAGGAAGCTCGCCTATTCATCTAATTTTTATTATATTTATAATGCTTTGTACTTCATGTGAACTCATGGAATAGATCTAGACTTAAAAAAAAGGTTCTTAGATGTCTCGCACTTTTAGTTGATAGGTCCCTCGTACTCCTTCGCAATCACGTTCTGCATGATCATAGTCACCACTTGCTACTTCTTCTGTTTAATATAAGCCCTTTAGCAAGCTAAAATCAAAGTATTATGTTGTGTTCCATATTTCTGCTGAATAAGACAGATAGCCCACCGAGCTTGAAGAATACCAAATATTCGTTATATTTTTTTTAGCGAATACCCACTCTATATCCTAATTAATCCATCGGTCCAAAAAGAAGTAACTTCGGTTTGTCTAGATTTATATATATCCACACAATAAACATATCTAAATATATATGTGCACACAATAAACATATCTAAATATATATATTTACACACTAAAATATGTCTAGATGCAAATCATTTATTTCAGGATGGAGAGAGTATAACCTTCTTGCTCTTTTTCAAAACAAGCTAATTTTTTCTTGGGAAAATTGTCTTCACAAATGCGTGGTCCATTTCGAAGGCTGGGCCGGATACCCCATTCAAAACCTCTCGAAACTCTTTGCAGAAGGAGGCCTCACGGGATTCCATATGGCTGGAGAAAGACAGGAATACCCCCGGAATGCACAACGCACGCAACCCCCATGTTCCTGGCCTGGCTACTAGCCTTCCACTCCGCCGTTCTAGCACAACTACTTTTTCATCTCCATCCCCTTCCCTCCTCTCGCCACCCGCATCCCCGCGAGCAGATGATCTAGGGTTAGGGTTTGGGGCGGCTAGCGATGGGGGTCAATAAGAATCTTTCTAAGACCGAGAGGAAACACGCGTACGACAAGAAGCTGCGTAAGTTCCTCGATGAGTACTCCAGGGTACTCATAGCGGAGGTGGGCAACGTCGGCTCCACCCAGCTGGCGGCCATCCGCAGGGCTATTCGCGGCGAGTCGGAGATGCTCATGGGGAAGAACACCCTCATCCGCCGCTGCATCAAGGTCCACGCTGAGGCGATTGGCAACGACAAGATCAAGGCCTTAATACCCCTACTCCATGTAGGTCCCTTGTCCGGATCTTGCATCTTTCCCTGTGTGCGTCATGAATCGTTTTTCAAGTATGCATCCTTTAATTTGGCTCCTCTTCTGCTGATTGAAGGGAAACGTGGGTCTCATCTTCACCAAGGCTGACCTCAAGGAGGTTCGCGACGAGGTCTCCAAATACAAGGTGAACTAGCTATTCTACCACTGCCCTTGTTATTGATTGCTGCCAACTCGTCTAGTTTAGCGTGGCAGCTCTGTAATTACTAGTTAGGGGAAGGGTCATTGGGTTGCATGGATTTAATAGTAATTTTGCTCAACACAAAGCATGCTACTTGGGTGCATGAATTTGACGGTGCATCTTACTGTGATTATATGGGAGGCGATTCCAGATCTATATCATCTATGGGAGGAAATCAGTTGGTATGAATTATGGTGTAAGGGTTCAAACATAACTCTCCCTATTATGGTAGGGGTTAGAGATCTGAAGTGGTCACTGCTTGTTGTTTGTTTGGATACGATATAATAATGCAAGTAACACAAGTCCTAAGTTGTAATATTGTTGGTTCTTATTTGTGAAATTTTACCTACATTTGAATATAATGGTTCGTGTTGTATATTGTCATGGAGTATATTGATGTACTGGCACATGGTTGAGTGTGAAGATTTTGATAGTCAAATGGTTTCGATTAGACAGAGGAGAACATGTGAGATCCTTATTGTGCATCTCAAACATATATGTATCATTTAAATATGCGTTGTGAACGCTGCTGCATCGATATATTAAAACCTTTGTAGTAGATATAAATACATTAGTAATTTGGGGAGATAATAATTGGAAATTAATGAGTAGTTGTCTATTCTAATTTGGGGGAATGGTATGGAAGTTCCTATGTTAGTTTTGTACCTTATGTGTCAGTATCCCACAAAACTGTTTTGTGTGAAACTATTGAGAATATTTCCATTGATCATGTAATATTTTTCCAACAAACCTTAGATTGTAGTATGCTTCTGTAACAATAGGAATATGGCGGTTAGTGCTTATTTTTCTGAATTTTACATGTATTTGCATGCAGTAGTATTTTTTATTGCATGCTACGTGGGTAATTAAAACCTCATCTTCTTGATTGCTGTCTGGTTGCAGTGTCCTAAATGTGTAACTACTATTTATGGAAAGTAATGTCGGTTTGCATAGATGTACAAGCTGTAGTTATATGGGAGGCAGTTTCCAGGTCTAGATCATTTGTGGGAGCAAAATTATTCTGTATTAATTTGTACAATGTGATTATTATGGAATATAGGTTGGTGATCTCAAATGGTTACTATATTGCAATGCTGCATGCATAACTCTTCTGTTTAAGATAAATCTATGAATTACTTCTACTAGCTTGGCATCTTGCTGCAATGATGCTATCTTGGTTGCATGAATCTGGCGATGCTTCAGTTGTAAAATGGATTATTGGTTGGGATGTGCTGATTTGTCTGAAATTTTACTTATATTTTGATGCACTAGTACTATTTCGGGTTGAATGTCGTCATGGAGTAATACTGATATGGTGTATGGGCGAGTGTACTTGTTATTTTGCATCTCAAACGTGGATTTGTGCTTGAATTTCTATTGTGAAGGCTGCTGCATTATACATTAATACCTGTGCAGTAGATATAAATACTTCAGGGAGTTTGGATAATAACTGGAAATTAATGAATTGCTGCCTACTCTAGTTTTGGTAAATGATATGGAAGTTTCAAGTCTTTGCATTTATGTTTCATTTTTATCAATTACCCCACATAACTGTTTTCTATGAACTACTGAGGATATTTTTATTGATTATCCAACGTTTTGTAGTTTAGCCCTGTTTTATCATTGTGACCTGGTGAGTCAGTGACACTGATCTTGTTTTTGTTATACAATAGGTTGAGGCCCCTGCTCGTGTTGGGCAGGTTGCTCCTATTGATGTGGTGGTTCCCCCTGGCAAAACTGGTCTAGATCCCTCCCAAACTTCTTTCTTCCAGGTGAGAACCATTCGTGATAACACTCTTCAGTGTATACTCAATGTTAAGCAAGAGTTATCAACCATGCCGTGCTTCTTCATTAAGGTGCTTAACATCCCCACCAAGATCAACAAGGCACTGTGGAAATCGTGTCCCCTGTGGACCTCATCAAGAAGGGTGACAAGGTGGGCTCATCCGAGGCTGCCCTGCTTGCCAAGCTCGGTATCCGCCCGTTCTCCTATGGTCTTGAGATCACCAATGTCTATGACGATGGGTCGGTCTTCAGCCCTGAGGTTCTTGACCTCACCGATGAAGACCTTATTGAGAAGTTTGCTTCTGGTGTCTCCATGGTTGCGTCGCTCTCCCTGGCAGTCTCGTACCCAACTATGGCTGCTGCACCACACATGTTCCTCAATGGATACAAGAACGTGCTTGCTGTTGCTATCGAGACAAATTATTCGTATCCTCAAGCTGATGAGATAAAGGTTTACCTCCAGGTAAAACTCCCTGTTTTTTGTTTACCTCAATTGTGTGAGAATTTTCAGAACAATATTGTGTTTGCTGGTTTTCAAAATGTTCTGCCATCTCCGCCTGACAAATGCTGCTCTAACTTCAATGCTAGTAGACAAATGCTGTTCTGCCTTCAATGTTAGCAGAGCTTTACAAAACATACACTGTAGTTTAATAATCCGATTCCTTGAAAATTTCAGTTCACCATTGTACCTGATCCGTCTTAGATTTATATTTCTTTTACTATCCTTAAATTTTATGCTTATAGTAATATTCTGAATGATGTTATTTATACCAGCTGGGTTTTTGTATATATACTCTCGACTATCATTCGTGCCCTGAGATGTTTTATTTGTTGCTCAGGATATCAATGACAGCTATGCTGAACCGGCTGTCACAAACTCAGGGCTCAGTGACCTGCCACCGGATATTATTGAGAAGCTGTTGAACCACGGTCTTTGCCGTCGCGATTGGGCCCACCTTAGATGTACTGACAAATCTTTAAAGGCAAAGGTGGATAATGCAAAGAAGCCCATGCAGCTGCCATGGCTTCTATTGCCATCAACCACAAATCCGATGTACTACATCACAGATGAAGCAACTCATGGACTTCGCCTCCCGAACAATGTCAGGAAAGCTAATCGCATTGCCGGAGCCCATGAAGGTGACTGGATTTTTTTGGCTGATGACAAAGAAGCTACACCATGGAAGAATGGGGCTGATGACAAGAAATGCACACCAAGTAGGAATCGTCTCTACAATCTGACCACTGGGCGTGAAATTCCACTTCCAGATCAAATTGTGTGTGATGGGCAAAGAGCTGCTGTTAGTATCAGATCAGCCACCTTAGGCCCCCTTCTTTTCAGCTTCTTGGCCAGCTTCTCCCAGAAGCTACCCTCGACCAGCTTCTTCCAGAATCTCATCTGCCAAAATCGTTTATACTTTTAAATTGACATTGAAACTACTAGTTAAGAAGTTTGAACGAATTCTGAAGATGAGATTCTGGGAGAAGCTGGTCGAGGGTAGCTTCTGGGAGAAGCTGACCAAGAAGCTGAAAAGAAGGGGGCCTTAGCTGGCTCCCCAGATTCTCCTGATGGGTGGGTAGTGGTTGCGATCGTGACTTTGCCTAATACCACACTGGACCGTGCAGCCTTCTGTAACAAATCAATGCAATTGTGGGAAGATCGTGGTCATGTTTCATGCCAGAGGTTTGCTGAAGGTGAGGCCTACTTGCCGTATGATAATGATCTTCTTGATGTAGTCTATCTCGATGGCTCTTTCTACATTTTAACCGAAGATGAAGAAGTGATGAGACTGGTTTGTGATGCCAATTACATAGTGCACCCAGGGTTAGGACTGCATGTTAAATTACGTGAGGATTTACCTGCAGAAAAACAATTGGAGGAAAATGGGCTACAGGTGTGGCGTTATCTAGTCCCGTTGCAAACTGAGATCTTGATGGTTATCAGATATATTGATGGTCGTCATACCACGGGTGTAAGAGTGTTCAGACTTGCATACAATGAGGACCAGACATGCTGGATTGAACTGCACAATTTACCTGGTCACAAACTCTTCATTGGGCATGGATGTTCCAGATGCTTCAAAGATGGAGATGAAGAGCTAAGCGTCTACTTCTATGATGATAGAGAGGAGCGTGTCATGATTGATTATTATTTCAGAGACGATTCAGGGATGGCGACACTGTCGGAGGTGTCTTCGTGGCCAGTACTCACTGAAGGATCTCAAATTGAGAGGATTTCAGAACGCTCGCCGCCAGCTTGGTGGCTGCACAAGTATCCAAGCGAGTGATCGTGATGCTCATGCATCGCATGATTGTAAATTTGTAATACTTCTCGGTAGTAGTTCTTTCGTATCTAGTATTTTAATCATGGCATGTGGATGGTAGTATTTTAATCATGGCATGTGGATGGTATTAGCTCATCTGATATGACATATGGTTGGCTTGACTTCCTGTTCACTTCGTATATTTACCTTCAATTGGCATATTATGACAAGTCCTTTAATTAGATATATGAAGCTTTAATTTCTACGCCTATTTGTTCGTCGCCAGTTAATGACAGTTTGCTGATTTGACCCAATATTGGTCTTCACGTTATCTACATGTATGACAAGGATAGTTTTGAGTGGAGTTTCTTGCGAGACATGATGGTGAAGCTTGGTTTTGATCATGTATGGATTAATATGATTATGGCCTGTGTCACATCGGTGAATGGTGTGGTTTAACTCGGATGAGACAAACGTT
This sequence comes from Avena sativa, assembly GCA_916181665.1. NCBI lineage: Eukaryota > Viridiplantae > Streptophyta > Magnoliopsida > Poales > Poaceae > Avena > Avena sativa. Next base: position 309,033,289 of record OV702295.1, on the reverse strand, counting down.
TATCCCAACGAGAGGGATAAGGCAGGAAGATCCCCTCTCGTCCTACCTGTTTTTGATATGTGCTGAGGGTCTATCAAGTCACACCTCTTTTTTGCTGATGATTCTTTGATCTTGATGTTGACTAATATGACCAACACCACATCTCTCCCTAATGCTCTGGATATGTATTGTGCAAGCTCGGGACAACTAGTAAGTGATTCTAAATCTAGCTTCTTCTTTAGTCCGAATACATATGTTTTGATCAGATAGGAAATATGTGTCCATTAAACACTTGCTGAATCTCTGACAGACAAATATCTGGGATTTCCATCATTGGTTGGGCTTGACCGAAGTGATTGTTTCCAACATCTAATAGAGAGTGATTGTTTCCAACATCTAATAGAGAGGATTTGTCAGAGGATCAATGAGTGGAATGAGAAGCTCCTGTCCATTGGTGGGAAAGAGATTCTTCTGAAAGCTATTGCACGTGCTATCCTAGCCTATGCGATGTCAGTGTTCAAATTACCAAAGCAGATATGCAATGCCATGGCAAAATTCTGGTGGGGAGGCACCACAACACAAAGAAAGATGCATTGGATGGCATGGTGGAAAATGAGTATTCTGAAACAAGGAGGAATGGGATTTCGGGATTTGCACTGTTTCAATCAAGCTATGCTTGCAAAACAATGTTGGAGATTATTGAGTGAACTTGAATCTATCTGTGCACAGGTTTTAAGAGCGAAGTATTACCCAGATGGTGACCTGATCAATGCAATGTTGAAGAAATACTCATCTTTTACTTGGCAAAGTATTATGTTAGGGTTAAAAACATTCAAGAGGGGCTGTATTTGGAGGCCAGGAAATGGATCTACAATAAACATTTGGTATTATCATTGGGTCCCCTCAAGCCCCACTCGGATGGTGGCGTCACCAAGAGGCCAATGTGTCCTATCGAGAGTTGATGAACTAATTAGCCCCATCACAGGCAATTGGGATGAGGATTTGCTGAGAGAGACTTTTTGGGACGTGGATGTGGATCGTATCCTACAAATTCCATTGCCGGATCATGAGCAGAATGATTTTATAGCTTGACACCCTAGTAAATCTAGGTGCTTCTCAGTGAAATCGGCATATCACATTAAGTGGAGAATTGAGTATAGAAGGAGATCTGAGAGATCAGATGGATCAGATAGCTCGGCACCACATGTGGTGTGGAAGAAGATATGGCAAACCAAGGTGGCATGGAAAGTACAAATTTTCACCTGGAAAGCTTTACATGGGATCATACCATGTTACTGTGTTTTAGCAGCAAATAGACATATCGGTTCAGCTGTGAACTGTCCAGTATGCTCGATCAGTGCAGAGGATCTCAAACACATGTTGTTTCCAAGAGCCGGAGAGGTTTAGGCCTAGTTGATTGTGTGAATGCTGCATTACTGATGGATCAATCCGGGTCCATGATCCTTGAAGAGCTTCTATGTTCTGACGAACCATGAGGAATAACATGCAATGTCATGCATCGACCAGCCTCGGTGATGGTTGTTTCCTGGTACATATGGTGGTCTAGGAGACAAATTAAAAATAAAGAGGCGATTCCAACCATTCACAGGATAGTTGTTAACATTAGCGGTATGGTTGCAAATTATGCCAAGATAAAGGGTTCTGGTAACTCAATTCGTCGGGATGGATGGATGAAGCTGTTACTGGAGTCTACAAATTAAATGTAGATGCTGCTTTTGATCCTAACAGTGGGTGTAGAGCAACCGGAGCGATCATCAGAGACTCAGGCGGGAATTTCGTTGCAGCTACTTGTGATTACAGTGAGCATGCAATGGATGTGCCAGGTATGGAGGCCCATGCCCTATTAGCGGGTCTCAAACTGGCGGAACAATTTGGAGCACAATTGCTTATGGTGGAGTCTGATTCCATGGAAGTTGTAGAGGCTGTGATAAGCCCGATAGAGTACAGAAGATCGAATGCGGTGCATATAGACGACTACCGACTTATACTGAGGGAGCTTGACATGGCACCAATTTAGCATTGTCCGCAGGAAGCTAATGAGGCTGCACATTCGCTTGCTTGGCAAGATTGTTCACAGGGGACTAGCGAATTTTGGTTTGATGATCTCCATCTTTTTTTATTTAAATTATTATAAAAGACTGTATTATTGTTCAGTAATAAAGTTGCCTAAAGTTTAGAAAAATACATGTATGACGAGATCTTTACTACTCCTTCCGTCCCAAAGGCTTAAGGCCTATTTTTTTTTTAGAAGTCAAGTTATAGAAAGTTTGACCAAACTTTTAGAAAAACTATCAAGAACTATTATATTATATAGATATCATGTGAAAATATGTTTTATAATGTATGTAAAGGTATGGATTACGTATTTTAAATATTAATATTCTTCTCTAAAAACTTGATCAAACTTTAGATAGTTTGACTTTTAAAAAAAATATAGACCTTAAGCCTTGGGATTAAGATAGTATTAAAAACAAAATAATGATGTCACACAGTGTCATACTTCGCACTAATTACTTGGTAAATTCCACCCAACAACAAATAGATAATGTGCGTCTACTTTTTAGCTCAGATTCACTCTAGCGTGTAACAAATTGGCAAACAAACTTGTCTTATCTCAACAAATCTTGTCTGGTAATTCCATAGATCATGCTAACAACGGGATTAGATTAGATTGATCGCTGCTATCAAGTAGTACGCATATATTATCATGCTTATCCAACTAAAAAAATACAACAAACCCTTGCGTGCTTTCTCATGGTCGAGGGAGCATTTTTGAGACCCCGTACTCGCCTATTTTGCGAGTTGCGTCGATTAGTGATTGTGATATACACTTTGCACTCAATTCGGTTGATGAAGTCGGTGGACCACCGGCGACGGGTTTCGTGGACACTAATGCCATCGGTGGCTGAGGCTAAGCGTTGGCTCATGGGAAAAGAGGACATGGAGGAGATCGAAGGACATAGAAGAGCTGTTCTTGTGTTGCCGAGTGTATAGCTAGCCGTGAAGACGATGACGCCGTTGGCCTCCTAGCGCTGACGATTCTGACACAAGATGGAGGCGATAGCCCATTCGCGACAGCTCATGCGCCATCGACTCCTTCTTTTCTTGCCCGTGCCATGCGCTAGCAGCCCATTGCGAGCAGATCGACTGGCATGCTCCCCTAGCATGCACAGGTCGCTCGGCAGTCTCCGATTCATCATTAGTAGCAAGGCCAAACCTCAAGACAGCTTTAATCGCCTCACATACGAGTTCGAGACAAGTACCATCATGCATGCATAGCTACTAATGGCCACACCGTATCCTCCATTGGTGTGTTCTGTTTGAATTATAGTTTATGAATTGTGTATGTGCTAATTCAAGGATCTTCTTTAGAGCTGTTTGACACATTGAACCGACACTGATAGGTCAAGGTCGATTAACAAAAAGGAGCTGCGAGATACATGGATGGAGATCACAGACAACAGCTACTCCCGCCTATAAATATATTCTTTTAACACGTACGTGATTACTCGCAAGCTACTGCTCCACTAATTAATCAACTCTGCAATTAGTTATTGTAGAATAGCAACATTATTCTCTCAGAACAAATTAGCCTAACTCCATCAATCTCATCGTGGGATAATTGACACTCCACCCCATGTTCCCATGGTTGTGTTGTCCTTGGTGTTCAACAAATGTATTTTAGGAATAACAAGGAAAAAATGTGAAATTTAGTGATGACAACAAAAAGGAAGAGGAAAATACATGAAGATTGCTGAAAAGGATGGTAAATGAATAAATTAATTTATATCATTTGTATACATTCTCCACGAAGACTCGAGAATAAATATTATTTTACATGACTTTTATCATGGTTTCATCACGGAAATAGCTATCTGTCATGGAAATGGCCACGGCAGATGCTACCAGGGGTAGCAAGTAGTAGGATTTGGGGCAAGGGCGATCAACCATCCGCAGAGCAAGATGACGACCAAGGCACAAGTGTTTTACCTAGGTTTGGCCCCCCGTTGGGTAAAGACCTACTCCTACTAGATTGTATTATTGCTTGAGTACAATGGCGGCGAGCTTGGCGGCTAGGCAGCGAGTCGATGGGGTGTATGATGGAACGTCTCTATAGAGTGTACCCTAGGGAGGTTTATATAGGGATATCTCGCTAGGGTTTACAGATATACAACCGAGTCAGTTAAGGACTCAAAGGAGTTGACCTAATCCGACTTGGCTTAACTACGCTTCTGGGCCTCTAGCTTCCAGTCGCTTGATCCCTCCTTTAGTCGCGATCTAGTCGCCGTCCTGTAGGCCCACTCGCAAAGGGCTTGGGCCAGTTGAAAACGTCCTGCTGGGCATACCCTATTCGGCATATCCCCATCAGTAGTCCCCGAGGCTATCGTTGGTTCCGCGCAACTGTTCTTTGTCAGTCGGAGTATGCGGGTCCAATTTGGACGCCCAGTCTAATCGGCGGTGGACGCCCTTAATGAAGGAAGAAGTCTCCTGTATATGTCTTCAGTCGCAGCATCGACGTCCAGTCGAATCGCAACATTTGGTGAATGGGTCAGCGAGTCGAGTGGGTGAAGTTGGACCGTCAACTTGGTCAAACTAGCCGCTGGGTAATCCAATGGTAATATTGGCGTAATTACTGCGGGGTAACAGCTCCTCCGAGATTAGCGGGAAGCACCCCTATATAAGGAGATTGACGCGAGAGAGATGCGAATCTTCCTCGTATTTCTCTGCCCCTGCGCGCCCTTAGTCTTCCACTCTCTCCCGATTTAGAATTTTCGGCTCGAGCGAGTCTTGATCTTATCGATGGCGCCTCCGAAGGATCTGTGGGGAAGTCCAAGTGCACCGCGGCCTCACTGAAATCCTTCCAGGAGGCGGGGATTCTCTGCAAGGGGAAATGGCGGATCCCTGCGGCCAGGGAGATGGAGCCCAAGGCCCTCCCTGGAGAGTCCATCTGCTTCTTGAGCCACCTAGAGAGGGGGCTCGGCTTCCTCATGTCAGTCTTCTTTCGGCGATTCTGCGCATACTACGGGATCAAGCCCTCAGATCTGGGGCCTCATAGCATCGAGCAGCTTGCCATTTTCGTGGCATTCTGCGAGTGCTACCTGGGGTGTCGCCCCTACTTCCCCTTGTGGCTGGATCTGTTTCATGGCCGCGTCAGCCGCAACGGGGCAGGCGGCCCAATCCTGGCAGCGGGCGGAGTTACCTTCAAATTGAAGACCAAGGCCCCCTTCCTGGACCTCATGCTCCCGAAGAAGGCCGCCAACGAGTGGAAGAAGAGCTGGTTTTATGTGAGCGAGTCGACACCGGATGGCGAAGTGTCGCTCCCAACGTACACCACCGAAAGAAGCGCGCCGTGCCGGCTGCTGATGACCAAGCTTCCCAACGACCAGAGGATGGTCGTGGATGAGATGCTGACGTAGATCTAGATGCTCAAGAAGGAGGATCTGAAAACCATCAATCTTTACAACTTCTGGCTTGGGCGGCGACTGGTGCCTCTGGCCAATCGATCCCACTGGATGTACCAGTACACCGACAGGGACGACGGGACGAATGCGCGCTCAGTGAACTGGGACGCCAATGACTACGCTGCCGCATTGAAGAAGATCACGAAGGCGGAGTCACCGACCCGAAGGCCGGGCTTGCCCCATACACCGCCACGGGGAAACGCTAGGCGCCAACGGTGAGTTTCTTCCCTCGATTTCATAGTCATAGACGGGCGGTCACGGTTTCTTGATGTCGTTTTTCTTTACTAGTTATTTTAGGTCTTGGAGAACTGGCTCTCTCCTGTCGATGAAGAGACCTCCAAGGAGTTTGGAGAAGATTCGGATGAGTCCTCCGAAGATGAGGAGGAGGTAGTGGGAGTCACTGCGCCCGCGCTCACGGCTCGGAAGACCCACGGGAAGAAGCAGCGCAAACTCGAGGCGAGTCGGGGCCTCGAGGAGCATGACATCGATGAAGCCGACGCGCAGGAGCACATCTCACGGCACGTGGCCACGCCGGGGAAGACCACTCAGAAGGTGAATTCACCCGCAAAGAAGAAAGTGCCAAAGGCAGCGTCGTCGCCCAGATCGGCGGCCGTTTTTGAGTCAGATGAAGATCTTGATGACGCGGAGACCGAGGCCTCGACAAAGATTCCGAAGTATCCTATTCTGGCGAAGGGATCAGGGGTCGAGGCCATGGTGGAGGGCGATATCCCGCTCGCGGTGATCCCGCCACCATTCTCGGTGATCCCGAGGCCAGGGGCTGCCATGGCCACGTAGTCGAGGTTTGATGACCCATAAGTATATGGGATCGCAACAGTCTTCGAGGGTAGTATTACCCAATTTATTGATTCGACACAAGGGGAGACAAAGAATACTTGCAAGCCTTAACAACTGAGTTGTCAATTCAGCTAGACCTGGAAATAGTTCTTGCTCACAGAAGTTTATCAGTAGCAATAGTTTGTAGTAGCAATAGTAAAGTAACAGCAGCAGCAAAACAGGAGCAATAGTAACAGTAGTAGCAAACAGTAGGATATGAGCGCGGTAGGCATAGGGATGGACGAACGGGTGTTGCATGGATGAGTCTAAACATGTAACTTCAAGATCTAGGGCAATTGCAGATAAATAAGATAAAACATCCAAGTACTAAACAATCATAGGCATGTGCTCCATATATAGTCATGCGTGCTCGCAATGAGAACTTGCACAACATCTTTTATCCTGCCAGCCCGTTGCAGCGGGGCCTCAAGGGAACTATTGGCAATTAAGGTGCTCCTTTTAATAGAACACCGGAGCAAAGCATTAACACTCCATGAACACACGCGATCCTCACATCACAGCCATCCCCTCGGGTTGTCCCAATTTCTGTCACTTCGGGGATTACATGATAGAACTCATCGAATACCTACCATCCTCATAGCCTACAGCGGGGAATTACTCACTCATGGATGAGGGAAACATGGATGGTTGATGGAGAGGCGTTGTTGATGATGATGGCAATGATCCTCTCCAAATTCCATGTCCCGACAGGGTGCCAGAACGGAGTTTCTAGTTTTGAATCGCGGTTTCTGGTGGTGGTGGCGCAGCGGAACTCTTTCTGGGAAAATTTCGACCCCCCTGGGTTTTTAGGTCAAGAGGCATCTTATAGACGAAGAGGGAGGCCGAGGAGGTGCCTGGGGTGGCCACACCCCCTCCAAGCGCGGCCAAGCCTGGCCCGCGCGGCTGGGGGTGTGTGGGACCCCAAGGCCCCACTCCGCCTCATCTTATGGCTCCGTGAGTCTTCTGGTGAAATAGGATTTTTGGCATATTTTCCGGGATTTTTCCTGATAGTTGATTTTCTGCACAAAAACTAGACACCAAGGTAATTCTGCTGAAAACTGCGTCAGTCCATGTTAGTTGTATCCAAATCACACAAGTTTAGAGGAGAAACAATAGCAAAAGTGTTCAGGAAAGTAGATACGTTTTGGACGTATCAACTCCCCCCAAAATTAGCTTATTGCTTGTCCTCAAGCAATTCAGTTGAAAACTAAGTGTGATAAAAGAACTTTCACGAACACATTTGCTTCATATGATGTAAATATTATCAGCACATGAGTAGATACTTAGACCATTCATAATAAGAAGTATGCAACTAAGTCTACTCAATAGTCATGCAAACTATGAAGAGATTCCAACTCAATAATAATAAGTAGCATGAAACATAAACATAAGCAACATTGCAATGCTCATAATAAGGTATGATAGAGTGGTATCTCTCTTGCCTTTGTTTGTAGAGCAAAAAATAAATGCCAAGGCACATCTGAAGTTCAAGTGAAGACTAGAAGTAAAGATATCAGAGATACAAGCATCAAAGTCATGACATAATTAACCAAGCTTTGAGACAAGCACATTACACTAAGAATGACAACTATGCTCTCAAGGAGATGCTCATACAATAAGTGGTGACTTGACAAGGAAGTGAAAATGGTTTTTAAAAGTTTGAAAATCTTCCAAATGCTTATTGTATGAGCACCTCCTTGAGAGCATATGCATCTTTATATGGTTAAGGTGAAAATGAGGTCCAATATGAGTTATATGCTTGGCAGACTATAAAATGGAAATCTCATGTCCCTTGAGTACGAGGGCCGCTCCTCATGCTACTCAACTTTAGTTACCTGTAAGTTCTTGTCATTGTACATACATGCGTATCATAGAGAACCGCCAATGGGGTACCCCTTGCACATGATACAGGAGCTATCCCATAATCAAAATGACAAGGCAAGTAGACAATGAGCATCTCAGCGGTCTTTTTAATTGCTATTTGCATAGGTTTTTATTTAGGATGCTTTACAGATTGCTCATTATGGTTATGCTACAAGTTTCCACCATGATTAGGCATGGCTTAGGCTAGTGGCCCAGGCGTTTCTCTAACATATATATATAACTCCATGAACTCACAAGATCCCCTTTTATTTCACACCGACGACATCCGCAAACAAAAGAGCATGATATCAACTAGATATATATCCATAAGTGTTGAAAGCGTTCCCCATGACAGCACGGTTATGCTAACTCCCAGCCTATAATTTGCAAGCATATAACTTTCATGGACAGTCACAATGGTTCAAGCTTATTAAGTGCAAGGAATAAAGTGTGCCATCAAGTTCGTGAGAACTTTACTAACTAACTTTTCTCAAAACAGTCAAACATTTTATTTGGAAGAAAACAAGGCATAATGAATATGCACTGAATAGCAAATGATGCTAGTAGGTAGGTATGGTGGACACTGTTGGCAATAATGGTTTTGGAGAGTTGGATGCACAAGTAGAGCTCATACTCAGTGCAAGTGAAGGCTAGCAATAGGAAGGGAGCGACAAACAAGGGAGCAATAACTGTCATAATCATGCTTGCAACAAAACAAGACTAATTATGGCATAAAGTGATACAAAAACTCTGAGGCAAAATAAATCATCAAGGCTTACTGACTATTGTTTAGTCATATGCATGCGTGATCATGTGCCAAATCGATTCACATGAAACATTTAGAGGAGGATACCACAATGTCATACCAAAATATGAATAGAGCAATGCAAGCAAACATTCATAAGACATGCTACAAATTATTAGCAGGCTGGAGCTAATCATGAGAAAGCAAGAACTACTAAGAATTCATAAATAACATACACCTTACATGAACAGACTAAGCATGCTGTAGCACCCCAGGAAAACCACTAATAGAAAATCGCTGTGTTTTTGTTTTGCGCATCATCATAATGCATCATCATGTCATCATGCTTCATTGCATTGGTCATATTAATTTGGTGCATTGATAATGTTGCATGGCATTTGTATCTTGCTTGTGTTGTCCTTGCTATCACATTAATCTCTCTAATTCTTTTCATCTTCCTCTATTTTGTTTTCTACAAGATGGGATCCATGTCTAGGATCCACTATTTATAAATGGTTTTGTTCTTTTTCTAAAAACACTAAATCTCAAATACTTGTAAAAATGCCCAAAATGAATTATATGTGGGCATCATCTCCCCTTTTGTGTCTTATTCCCTCTTGTCTAATTTGTTGCCCAAAACCTTCTGGAAAAGTTTCAAAAGATTTGAAGTCGTTTTGCTTGTTTAAAATGGACAAACAAATAAAGAAAAACAAACAGAAATAAAAATAAAGGGAGATAGCATCTGCAGCAGCCTAGTCACCTTGCTCCAACCGTAGCCCAATTTCCAACCATCATGCCACCACGGAAGCCATTCCTCCCTCCTTCTCCAGCCCAAGCCCAACGACCCCCATGTGCTCCTGTTTGTCTTCTCTAGCAGAGCCGAGAGCAGCATGCTCTGCAGCTCACGGCAAGTTCCTTTCCCTTTTATTCGATTCCCCAAACATCCGAGGCTCATGAACCCTAGCTTTTCGTCCTAGATCTCTCTGTCTCCTTGTTTCTCCTTGTTTCCGTCCTCTGAGCTGAAGCCTGGGAGCCAGATGTCCTGGACGTGGTCGACATCCGCGCCCTCACCATGGCCGGCGGCGGCTCCTCTTCCACTCCGGCATTGCCCGTGTTGTCTCCGAGTGCGATCCCCTTCAAGAACATACTCATGGTAAGCCACCCCACTCAAACCATCCTCGTTTCCCCTTCCTCTTCGTCACAGCATCATCGTCTCCGACCGGTGTCCGCGCGTGTGCGCCATGAACGGTGAGGTGCCGAGTAGGGAATCCTCTTAGTGGGGGCTCTGGTTGCTCTCTTGATCTCGAGGATGACATCTGCACGAACCCTATGGAGGCCTCCATGCATTGGCTTTATTTCGAGCACAACATGGATGTGTCCCTGCCACCAAATCGCGGTCGCCGGCGTTGTCTCTGTCCGCCTCGCACGTCCGTTCGCCACCATCCAGAACCAGTTCACAACATCCGCGCCTTTTGTATGTCGCAAATGCACTGCCTAGCCTAGCTGTTCTGTCATCTAAACCTCCTCCTCCCAGGCCCCAGGTGTCAAGCTTCATGAACTTTTGGTTGCGTTTGCTAGTACATGAAGGTTGACATGGTATCAGAGCCTAAGGTCTCGAGTTCGAGTCCTGACTTTCGCAATTTATCCTAAAATTGTTGTTGACCCCTCTATGTTCACGTATAGGTCTCTTGAGTCAGACGTGAGTTTCGTACGCCGTCGCTCTCTTCCGGTTACACGTGCTGACTTCTTCCCGTCACACGTAAGAGGGGGTGTTGAAGTGTATAAATGAATTGCACTAGCCCTTTCCGTCAGGTTGCGTGGCTAGTACATAAAGCTTGACAACTCCCGGCCAAATCGCCAGCAGCAATATTTTATTTTGGCATTTTCGTCAGCAGTTCTGTATCTGAACCTAGCTTAAGTGTTGTTGCACTCGATAGCTTCCTTCAGCAGCCTGCTAGCTAGCTTGAGCTGGCTCGATTTGGCTTGGAGCCTTTTGATTCAGCTGCTTATTATCCGAATAACGTAATATGCTTGACACAATGCCCCAACTCATGCATCAGCTTAAACCTGATCCTTTTTATCTTCTATCTTTGGAATTTCGCTGTTTGGCTAGTTCAAATGAAACACACCTTTGACCAAATTTAAGCTGCGCTATTGTTCAGTGTCCGTCGCTCCTATCTCTGACCGTGAGGTCTCATCGGGATAAAATTCACCAAAGCTCCATGAACCTTTGTGCTTCTCTGAATTTTGTTAGATCCGGTGCAGCAATTTTCAGAATAACAGGCACTATTGCATCTTCTTCAGTCTGAAACGTAGCCGAGTTGGTCTACTGCCTGTTATTCAACTCACAGGTAGTGGATCGATCTCCACCCTGGCTGAATAAAGATCCACCCCCTTTATTTCCTAAATTTATGCAAATCTTACTTAAATCAAATCTCCTAATCTGTAATTCAAATCAAAATATTTTATATATGAAACTTGTTCAAAATTGCTTGAATAATTTTAATCTGAACTCTGTCTACTGTTTTGAAAACCTAAGATTGTGCTAACTAGTTAACTTCTCTTGTACCCAATTAAGCTTCCATAAAACATATCTGTTGAACTGCAATTCAAAATAAAAAGAATTATATATAAAAATTAATTAGGAAAAGATAAGGGATCTGACCATGCCATGCATGCATCTGTTTTATTCATGGATCAATTAATTTCGTGACAGTTTTGCATTGTCACCTATGGGTACATGGGCTGTCCTATAATTAAAGTGATGGCCCTATTACATTTAAACTTGAGTAGATCATCTAAACCATGTGACACCAAGTTAACAACATTTAAATTTTGGGGGTTAGAATAATAACTCGAATCATCTCTTAATTGTCGGGATCCCGATTCCGTTTGATGGGATCCCGATTCCGCTTGATTTTGTCTAGTTTGCATCGCATCTTTGCCATATCATACATCATACGTGTATCATGCCTGGTCTTTTGCCGTATTATTAAATGATGTATCCGGTATTTTTTCTAGTGCTTTGCTTCTTCACGGATTAGGCCGATGAGTTGATGCGAGTGTCGATCCGATCTTCGGATAAATCATCAGCAGTGTTTTCAGGCGAGCATTCTCCCCCTTTCTACCTATCTTACTTTTAGTATTTATTTCCTCCTGTTGATATATTGCTACCTGTGTTGCGATGCTTTAGTTTTCGTACCCGTGATATCCCTTGCAACCATTATATTACCTTGGACACCTCCTATTACCTATGGTTTGGTAGATAGTCGGCCTTGCGAGTCGTAGTTGTTTGCTCAGGTGTTGTTTCGATGTTGTCGAGTACCACAGTTGTTGGAAAAATGCCTCATGCTTTATGTTGAAGATGATCGTGGCTTGAATTACAGTTTAACAACTAATATTGGAAGTAGGTAAATAATGCAGAGGCATAGGTGGACAATAGATGTTATTTGGTTTTTAACCATTCACTTGTGTCCCGTAGGACCCCAAGTACTTGATACCTGTTCCTTAAATATTCGCACTATCCGCATGTGGAACTATGAATCCCCGTAGCAAGAGCTCGAATCATATCTTATTTCTTGGGCCACAAAGTAGTTTGAGGATTTATTACTATCATGTACTTATGCCATGCTCATGCCATGTTTACTGCTTTATTTACTATTACGCGTAGAGCGCATGTACTGTTTAGGGACAAATGTGAAATGTTTTCGTGGTATCGATAAGCCTAGTCACACTTTCGGGTTTCCAATCGTTTACAACCATTGTCACAAATCTCTAGGTCCGTCTCGGAGCCGGCCAACTTCGTCACGGGTAGCTTAGTGGGGTGGCCCCCTGAAATATTATATGAATCTTGCGATTTCTTTGTCGTGATGCCTCGTTGGGTTTTCATTTGGTTTTTCCGAGGTTGATCGTGCGTGTGTTGCTATTTGTGCCCCTGCAGTTTAAAACTTTCTGAAAGCCGTGCCCGCGATTATGGACGACTTGGAGCACAGTATCTCGATCATAGACAACTATAACTAAAGTAGTGCCATAAATTTAACCTTGAAATGACTAGTAATCAGCTTCAGTACAATGGAATGGCTAAATAAAAGTACCAACAACTGCTGGGGTTTTGGATGTCTCATGGTATATGTATCTGACTAGTAAGTATTGCAACTACAATGGAACGGTTAACTAAAAATGCCCACTGCTTATTATATCAGGATGTCTTATGCTATCTATATCTGACTAGTAAATGTCGCAACTATAACGGAATGAATAAAACTGCCAACTGTGTGAGTTCCTCGGTTGACTTCGTCGTTTGGTCTCGAGGGGGAAATACCAGGATGGGTATGTTTGGTGTTAGTATCAGGTTGGATCCGAATAGGTCTTTCTTATCCCTCTCTGATAGCCGACAGTTGTTTTGAGTCTCTATAGCTTGTCTAGTGTCTGCTTCGCTGCCGCTTAAGTCCACCATACCTATGTAGGCGAGGACCGCCAAATTCTAAGACTCGCCGTGTAATGGCCTCAGTACTGACCACTCTCTTTTTCCTTTGCCCTTTGTCGACACCCGTTTTGTTTAAGCGGGTTTTGAGATCGACGTCGATAGCAGGGTTACCTTTCGGCTTGGCCTGGGTAGGGTTATGGACGCCATTGGTTATTCTTCAGGGCTCTTAGCCTCATTTGCGTCTTGTTCGTACTCAGATGCTATATCGTTTTCAAGGTGTTTTGGATCTTTGTATTTTTATATCTGTATTCTTGACTCATGGAGTCGTTGTTGTATATATCTGTTTTGTGGGTTCCATCATGGACTATTGTGTAATGATATTACTTTGTTTTCCACCCACACGCAAGTTCCTGGTGGGCACCTTTGAATTGTTTCTATACGATTTTGGCGGGAATCGCTAAAACTTGCATAGGGACGATCTGAGGGTGTTACACATGCCCACAATAATGAGTATATGTACAAAAATGAAAACAAATAGAGTTTGTTACCAGCCTCTTACCACACCTCAAGTTGTCTTAATCTTCATTATTGCCCTTCACTTGTGTGACTTGAATAAAAACATGAAACAAAACTCCACTGAGGACTGTTGAACCCTACAAAGAACTTCACAAAACTAAAGAAGAGCAACAAATATTTTTGGTGTTTTCGATTTTTTAAAGCAAGCACACAAAGCAAAAACAAACAAAGCAAAATCTTTTTGGATTTTTCTTTAAGGCAAACCAAAGCTAAAAAGCAAAGAAACAAACAAGAGAAACAACGAAAATATTTTTGGTCTTTTTGTGTTTTGGGAAAGCAGGAACAAAAACCAAAAAGAAAGGAACACAGATATACAAAGAACCGACGAAACATGATATATATTTGAGTGTGATGTCAGTATACCTCCCCCAAGCTTAGGCTTTTGGCCTAAGTGGGGCTCAATAGCGCGGGTAGTAACCCCAAGCTGGTGGGTCATCATAGGAATGACCATAATCAGACGCTCGTGATGAAGAAGAAGACGCGCCCCAATCATAGGAGGGTTGCTGGTATGAAGACTCCCTCATGTTGGAGGGTTGAACCGAATCATCTTCGGCATCCTCTCCAACATTCTCCTCTTGCTGGGAGAGCTCCGCCACGTAAGTGTCAAACTCCTCCTCCGTGAGCGTCCAGCCTTGCCTGTTATCAAAATTAAACAAAGCAGGTGCAGACAAATTGACTACTTTATCAGTCCTACCCGCTCTCCAACCACGCTTGACAAAGGATAATTCATACGGTAGACTTCTCATAGTAGCCCAGGAAGATATAAAATTATGCTGAACCATGGAATCAAGATCAAGCCTCTCTATGGGGAACCGATAATCTGAATGGTGAGACTCTAAACCATGGAAAGTTAGCAACCTAGAGGCAATGAGACCTCCAAAAATTCCACCCTTATCACGGTTAGTGGTAAGACGGTAAGCTATCAAAGCACCCAGGTTATAAGATCTATCCCTATTCAAAGCAGCTGAGATAAAAGCTAGATCAAAAGAGGATAACTTTCTAGCAAGAACGCATTTGGTAATGAAATAGGCAAAATATCGAATGGATGGGAATTGAATGTTCCGAATTTTACCACTTTCCTTCGAGAAGTCGAAACCTTGGAAAATTTCAGCATATAAATCCATAAGTGACTTAGGCCTCTCCTTGATCTTCTCACAAGATCCCAATGAGGCACTCTAATAGCTGCACAGAAATTAGCAAAAGACAGGTCGACATCTAGATTGTAGATTTTATAATGGACCATGGGATTAGACGAGGACCAAGTAAACCAGAAGTCCTGCACCACAGCCATGGTTAGCTTAACATACTGATATGGTTCTTCTTCAACAAAGTGTTCCAACCCTGCATTAGTAATCATAGTCTGGAAATCCTGGAAGATTCCCGCGGCTCTCATAAATTCAGGGCATGGATAAATGGAAGGGAAGACTCCTTCCTCACGCTGGACTTTCATTGGCTCAGGTACCATCAAATCATATTGATTCAGTGGGTATGCACTCATCTTCCTTTCTGAAATTTTTAGACAAAAATCAAACCACGTTATTTCCAAGTTGATAAATGATGAGAAACTACTATAGGAACTTGTTAGAGGGCTAAACATGCATAAAAATGAAATCTCTAAGCATAGAACAAGCATGCAAGATCACACAACCTGACACCTATAGCAGCAAAATATTCAAGATACAATCTACCAATCACAAATCTAATTGGACAAGCAGAGGAGGCACATACCAAGGAGGAATCCCTCCAAAAATTAGCAGCAAAGATGGGCTGAGCAAGGAGATCAAAAATTGGGAGCAAGAACAGCAGGAACTCGAGCTTGAGAAAGTTTTCCGGTGTTTTTTGGGAGAGAGAAAGAAGTGGCTGGAAGGAGACAACTTGGAGGGCCACAGGTGGGCCCCACCTAGGCCAGGCGCGCCCTGGGGGCTGGCCGCGCCACCAGGGGTGTGCTGGCCTGGTGGGTCCCCTTGGGCCACTCCAGGTGTCCCTCTGCCCCTTTTTTTGAGGAAAAATTTATTATGAATTTTCTGGAATTTTTCTGGAAACTTTATTTTTGGCCAATTTTCAGGGTATGAAAATTGATTTTCTCGCAGAATTTTTTTTTAGAAGAAGGAAAAGCAAACAAAAACCAAAACTACAAAAGTTCTAAGACACTCTAACAAGCAAACAACTAGCAAAACCAAAGCTAACAAGAGAAAGAGCAAAGACTAGGAAGGAGAAAAGTAAAAGTGAGTAAGTATAACCACTGTGAAAACATTGTTTCGTTCATTAAAATCCTTTTGTTAACAAGGTTGATCAAGTCTTGTTACCAAAATAATCTTATATGAAACAAAACTTTGCATTCCATAAAGTGATTATTTTACATCAAACTTGATAGCAATAGTCCCAATCATAATAGTTTCAAAACTTTCTTGTGGAATGGGACAATATATTTCTCCAACCTTGATGCTCTCAATATTTTCAATGGAATTCAGGCAATAGCTCTTACCAATCTTCTTGGGGAAATAGATAGTATGCTATTTGTCATTAATATTAAAAGTTACTTTTTCTTGATTACAATTGATGACAACACCTGCAGTATTAAGAAAAGGTCTCCCAAGAATAATAGACATATTATCATCTTTAGGCATTTCAATCACAACAAAATCAGTTAAAACCAAGCAATTATGAGCCACTTGAACAGGAACATCCTCACATATACCAACAGGAATAGTGGTTGACTTATCAGCCATTTGCAATGCTATATCAATTGGTATCAACTTTTCTAGCTAGAGTCTCTTGTAGAGAGAAAAAGGCATAACACTAACTCCAGCTCCCAAATCACATAAAACAGTTCTAACATAATTATTCTTAATAGAGCAAGGAATAGTTGGTATACCTAGATCACAAAGTTTCTTTGGAACCTTACCATTGAAGGAATAATTAGCAAGCAAAGTAGAAATTTCCTCATTAGGAATCTTCCTTTTATTAGAGACAATATCCTTCATATACTTTGAATAAGGAGAATACTTAATAGCATCAGTCAAAGGAATTTGCAAAAATAAAGGTTTCATCCACTCACAAAACTTGTTGTAGTTTTCTTCCTCCTTTGACTTGTGTTTCTTATTTGGAAAAGGCATAGGTTTATGCACCCAAGGTTCTCTCTCACTACCATGTTTTTTAGCAATAAAATCTTCCTTAGTGTACCTAGTGTTCTTAGTGTGTTTCTCAGGTTCTTCCTCAATTTCCTCCTTGCCGGGAGCATCATTTTTATCATTAACACTCTTAGTTTCAGAATCAGAGACAAATATACTATTAGGATCTACAACAGGTTTAGAGGGTTCCTCAACTATTTTGTGTTTCCTTTTCTTTCTCTTACGAGGACTACCACTACTTTCACCTTGTTGAGAATCCTGCTCAATTCTTTTAGGGTGTCCTTCAGGATATAAAGGATCTTGAGTAGCTATACCACTTCTAGTTCTAATTCCATAAGCATGTTTATCTCCTGAGGCATTAACTAGCATATCCTTTTGTACCTTCGCAAGTTGATCAATTTGAGTTTGAACCATTTGAAAGTGTTTACAAAGCATTTTAATATCATTAGCAGTTCTTTCCATAATATCTTTCAACTCATTAATAGCCCTAGAGTTTTCCATAAATGATTCTGAACTTGGTTATTAAAATTACCTCGTTTAACGATAAAAATGTCAAGTTCATCTAAGCATTGATAAGGAGGCTTACCATAGGGAATATCACCTTCATCAAAGTGGAGAGAGTGTACCTCAAAAGTAGATGCGTGGAGAACTCGCTTGCATAATTCTTCTATAGGAGGTAGATTCTTCACATCTTCAACTCTATACCTTTCTCCTTAAGACATTTCTTAGCTTCCTTCATCACTTCATCATTTAATGCAATTATTCCCCTCTTATTTGGTGCTGGTGTTGGAACTGGTTTAGGCACAACTAGTTCAGGAGTAATAGGCTCAAGTGTATTTAGCTCAGTTGAAGTCCAATCATCATAACTCTTGCTTATTTTAGCCATTAATTCTTCTGCATTTGTAGGAGTTCTTTTCCTGAAAACACAATCAGCAAATCTATCTTGGTATGTCCTAGAATCATCAGTTAGTCCATTATAATAAATATCAAAAAGCTCATTTTTAGGTAATGGACATCCAGGATGTGCATGAATCAAGGCACATAACCTTGTCCATGACTCAGACAATTTCTCTTCTTCTCCCTGTTTAAAATAAAAAAGTCTCTGCAAAGCAGCATGTCTAGCACTAGGAGGAAAATATTTTTGGAAGAAAGAAGCAATCAAACAATCAGGGCTATCAATGGATCCAGGAGGTAATCTATTAAACCATGCTTTAGCTTCTCCTTTTAGAGAAAAGGGAAGATCTTAGTAACAAAGTTCATGTGCATCTTAAAATCATCATAGAATAAGGCACTCATATTGGAAATCTCATTCATATGTGCCACAACACTCTCACTCTTAGTCCCACAAAAAGTTTATTTCTCAACAATGTCTAAATAGGATAAATCAAGAGAGAAATCATAATCTTTATCTTTAATATCTATGGGAGAGGTGACAAACTTAAGATCAGAAGACAGTTTAGTAATAATGGTACGTCTCTCAAGGAGACTCTTAATAGCACTAGCATCATGTGTGTTTCGACACTCTTCAATAAAATCACCAGTCAACTCAATGTAACCATCATTAATATCATATCTCTCTCTAGACTCAGGTGAGATAACAAGTGTAATAGGGTCTTCACTAGGAGTTTTAGTATTTCCTATTCTAGCCATAGTAGCATATAGGAAAGGACCTAATGAACCACTCGCATCAAGCGCAGTAGAAGTAACATCATGAGTATCAGAAGCAGTTTCAGATTCAGCAGTGGTAGCAGTGTGTGTAGCATGAGTATGTGGTGGTGGTGTAACAAGCTTACCTATAATAGACAGTGAATCAAGAGCAGCAGAGGTGTTTAGGACTGTACCTCTTCTTGGAGTGGATGGTAAAATAGGTAACTTTCCATCACGAGACTTACCCATGATGAAAGGAGTAGCAATGAACAATAATAGATCCAAGTGAACTTACAAATAAAGCTATGCTCCCCGGCAATGGCGCCAGAAAATAGTCTTGATGACCCACAAGTATAGGGGATCGCAACAGTCTTCGAGGGTAGTATTACCCAATTTATTGATTCGACACAAGGGGAGACAAAGAATACTTGCAAGCCTTAACAACTGAGTTGTCAATTCAGCTGCACCTGGAAATAGTTCTTGCTCATAGAAGTTTATCAGTAGCAACAGTTTGTAGTAGCAATAGTAAAGTAACACCAGTAGCAAAACAGGAGCAATAGTAACAGTAGTAGCAAACAGTAGGATATGAGCGCGGTAGGCATAGGGATGGACGGACGGGCGTTGCATGGATGAGTCTAAACGTGTAACTTCAAGATCTAGGGCAATTATAGATAAATAAGATAAAGCATCCAAGTACTAAACAATCATAGGCATGTGCTCCATATATAGTCATGCGTGCTCGCAATGAGAACTTGCACAACATCTTTTGTCCTGCCAGCCTGTTGCAGCGGGGCTTCAAGAGAACTACTGGAAATTAAGGTGCTCCTTTTAATAGACCACCGGGGCAAAGCATTAACACTCCGTGAACACACGTGATCCTCAAATCACAGCCATCCCCTCAGGTTGTCCCAATTTCTGTCACTTTGGGGCCTTTGGATCCAGACAATGATATGTGTACACAACTTGTAGATAAGATCACAAACAATTCTATCATAATGATTCAATAATAAGTTTAGATCTGAGATCGTGGCACTCGGGCCCTAGTGACAAGCATTAAGCACAACAAGTTGCAACAAAGTCAAATAGCACTAATAGAGATACTAGGCACCATTCCCTAACAATCTTATTCGATTACATGATAGAACTCATCCAATCCCTACCATCCCCATAGCCTACAGCGGGTGATTACTCACTCATGTATGAGGGAAACATGGATGGTTGATGGAGAGGCGTTGTTGATGATGATGGCGATGATCCTCTCCAAATTCCCCGTCCCGGTAGGGTGCCAGAACGGATTTTCTGGTTCCGAATCGCGGTTTCTGGTGGTGGCGGCGCAACAGATCTCTTTCTGGAAAAACGTCAAACCCCCCTCGGTTTTTAGGTCAAGAGGCATATTATAGGCGAAGAGGGAGGCCGAGGGGGTGCCTAGGGTGTCCACACCCCCTCCAGGCGCGGCCAAGCCTAGCCCGCACGGCTGGGGGGTGTGGGCCCCCAGGGCCCCACTCCGCCTCGTCTTCTGGCTCCGTGAGTCTTCTGGTGAAATAGGATTTTTGGCATATTTTCCGGGATTTTTCCCGATAGTTGATTTTCTACACAAAAACTAGACACTAAGGTAATTCTTCTGAAAACAACGTCAGTCCATGTTAGTTGTATCCAAATCACACAAGTTTAGAGGAGAAACAATAGCAAAAGTGTTCGGGAAAGTAGATACGTTTTGGACGTCTCAAGGTGTTCGCCACTGAAGGGGGCACATGTGTCGCCTGGGCTAGAGGTGCCTGTGGCCACGACCTCATCATCAAAGAAGCCCGCAGTGTCGTGGGTGTTGAACGTGTTCGAGAGTGGCCTCACTCGCAATTTAGTCCCAAAGTTGGAGAAGCCGGCTCACATCCGCACCGGCCTACGCTTCATTCCCATCGCCAAGTAAGTTTGCGCCGGGTGACCCGTAGTTGTTTTCATGGTCATTTTTTGGAGTACTGATCATGTTGTTTTGCAGGACTGGCCCCAAGAAGATTGGTCACCCTTCAGTGGCCAAGGTTCCGTCAGTCGCCCCTAGCGGGGAGGCCGATCCTTCCAAGAAGAGGAAGAGTGATGCAGTCGAGGTGCCAGTCGAGGGCGCGAAGAAGAGGAAGGAGGACGACTCCGACGCAGTGGCAGAAGGTCCAGTCGATGCGTTGGTTGAGGCTCTGGTCAGAGCCGCCGCTGCCTTGGAAGCTGTTGAGTCGCGGGCTTGCAGCTGGGCGAGTTGGCCGCATCGATTGGGGTGTCGGTGCCCAGGACTAGCACCCCAGCGACCATGATGTTTTCTCGCTTTGTGGCAAAGGCCTGCGTCGCGGTGATAGGGACACAGTCGTCTCAGGTCCTTGAAGTCGTCGATGGTGATACCGGGAAGCGACGCGGGCGTACGTCGTTTGTGTTGCCATCGGTCGTTGTGATCGAGCTCCACAACATGCTAGGTGCTGCCATCCAGGTATGTCCAGTCCCTGAGGATCTAGTCACTGAATTTTACCGGCTAGATTCTTATATCTTTTGCTGTCCAGTCCCCGAGTGGCTAGTCGCTGAATTTCAGCGGCTAGGCACTTAGAACTTCTGTTGTCCGGTCCCTGAGTGGCTAGTCGCTGAATTTCAGCGGCTAGGCACTTAGAGCTTCTGTTGTTTGCTTATGTATAATCTTTTGTTTGCATGGTCTTCAACGGGAGTCGGCCAAATGGCAAGCCGCGAAGGAACACCTAGAGCGCGACATGCAGGCCACGCAGGAGACTAACTGGCAGCTGCAGGCGACTGCGGGTAAGTTAACTTTGCCTTGGGGAGTGTTTGGTTTTGCTTTGTGGAATTATCATTGTGATCTTTCCCTTTAGAGGAGAGCTCCACCGCAATCGCCAAGGCCCATGAGGGTTACGTGCCAGCCTCCGAGTTGGATACTGCGAAGGCGGTGTTGTCCGCTACGGAAGGGAGAATCGCCTTGCTGGCGAAGGAGCTGGAGGCCGTGAAGGCGGCCATGATTTACTCTAAGGAGAGGGCCAAGGCCACGATTGTCGTGGCAAACAAAGAGCAGAAGGATTCCGACTCGCTTGTCGCTGGGTTGCAGGAACAGCTGTCGGATTCGGAGAAATTCATCACCGAGCATTGCAGTCCACTGCTAGGTAAGTTCTCTTTCGATGTCTTCTTTTGGTAGTGGCAGGCGAGTCCCCGAGCGAGCGAATCGCTGAATTGGCGAGTCTCCGATCGGGTGAGTCCCCGAGCGGGTGAGTCATTAAATTGGTGAGTCTCCAATCAGGCGAGTCTCTGAGCGGGTGAGCCCCTGAGCGGGCGAGTCCTCGAGAGGGTGAGTCCATGGGTGCACGTTCTTGCGGGTTTAACTTGCTGCTGTTGCAGGCACGATATGCGATGGAGATCCGGAGGTCCAGGCGTACGACGCTAAGCAGTTCGTGACTACGGTGGTGGATTTGGCCACCCTCTCGGCGACGTGCATACAGACCATCCTCCAAGCAATCTAGATAACCGAGGTGATCCCTAGTAGGTTGACAGAGACGTGGCGCTACCTCGAGGAAGCACCTACTCTGGTTGAGTGGATGTCGTGGTCGGCCTTTCGCACTGAGTCTCGGGCTTGCGCACTTCCTCGACGATTTCTACCTCGACGACATCACCAGTAGGTACCCCTCGGCGACTGGCTCGGTGGAGATCATGGAGGTGCTGAAGCTGACCACGAAGGCGACTCCCTACGCGGAGCAGGTGTTGGCGATGGGTGACTTTCGTCCATACCAGGAGACGGTGGTGGCACTGAATGACCCTGAGCTGCAACATCGCGACCTAAAGTCAGAGCGTCCTTTCCGATCGGTGATGGCGAAGATCTTGATGACGTACCCGAAGAACCCGTGGGAGCCCTTCATCCGGGTCAGGGGTGGTGGCGGCACATCCTCTTCGAAACCTGCAGAGTAGACAACTGCCCTGGGGCGTTATATTAGCAATAGCGACTGGACCCTTTTGTATGAATCCTTGATGATGCACAATGTATTTTTTTTCTTCTGTTGCTTTGAGATTTTTGTTTGTTGTGCGAGTCCCCGAGCGCGTCCGCCCTTTAATGGGGTTTACCTCACATATGTGTAAGTTTGTATGTATTGTACTGTTAGTTTAGTCAGGGTCGACTCGCCGTGGCTCGTGGAGCCAGTCGCTTGGCGACCCCAAGGGGTGCTCTATACTTGGCTGTTTTTCCAGGCGCCAGCGGGGTCGGTTAGGCGAGTCCCCGAGCGTGGTAGTTAGCCATTCTAGTTGCATTCCCAAGGTAGGTGAGGACATGGTGTGCTGTTTGTAACGCATCTCTCACCTGGCTCGGAGAGCCAGTCACGTGGCGAGTCTGGGGCATGCTCTCATACTTTGTGTGTTCTCGAGCCGCATGGGTTTAGACTTAGGCGAGTCCCCGAGCCTGGTACTTAACCGTTCGAGTCGCTATGCACGAGGATGTGGAGGACCGGTCGCTGTGTGAAGCGTGTGCGGTTGTCTTGGCCCGGTGGGCTAGTCGAGCGAGGCGACTCCGATGGTAGCTCTAGGGTGTCATTTTTGTGGACGACGCAAGGCCCGAATACTTTCGGTGACCTTGTGCCGCACTACTTAGCCGTGCCGGTCGCTCGACCAAGGGTTGACTTCCGTGGGTAGCATATTGCTAAGATTAGGAGTGCGATTGGCATAAGAGTTTGGAGAGTAGGCACAATTTGCACGAGTCGAGTTTATTGCATTGTATAGTGGAGGAGTACAAGTTGGAGTTCTACGTGTAGAACTTCCGGAGGAGGTTTACATTCCACAGCCGCTTGACGTCGAGTTAGCCGTCACCTCGTATGTCGATGAGGTAGTAGGCGTCATTGCTGAGGACTCGCCCTATGACGAATGGTCCCTCCCATGGGGGAGAGAGCTTATGCATGCCCTTCTTGTCCTAGATGAGTCGCAACACTAGGTCGCCTTCATGGAAGGTGCGAGTCCTGACTCGGCAGCTGTGGTAGCTGCGAAGTCCGTGCTGGTAGATGGCAGTGCGGGAGAGATCTAGGTCGTGTGCTTCATCGAGATGGTCGACCCCGTCTTGGCGTGCAAGCTCATTGTCGGCCTCCACGTAGTTGACGACCCGAGGCGAGTCATGTTCCAGGTCGGTTGGCATGATGGCCTCGGCGCCACACACCATGAAGAAGGACGTGAACCCTGTTGACCGGTGGACGGAGGTGTGAATACCTGTTATGCCAGACATCACAATCCCATGATTACCATTTTTGCGAGACATAACAGATTGGATATCATAGTACATCATCCATTACAAACCATACATAAGGTCTTACAACAATATAAAGGATCTCATGATCTAGTCTTAATACAAATCAAGCAGCGGAATAATATAATAACGATAGCGTGGACGAGACTCCATCTTCATGGTCACAGGAAATGCTGACGATGGGAGATGATCCTAGTTGTCGTAACTTTCCTGCAGTCCATACTCCTGATAGTCCTCTTCTTAGTCTGGCCACAGGAATAGCCAGGGACAAAGCCATGAGTACTCTTTAAGTACTCGCAAAGTAATACTAACAAGTGAAATGGTTTTGAGTAGGAAATACTAGGCTCTAGGTCATTTTGCAAAAAGCCAGATTTATCTCTAACTGAGTTCAGAAGCAAAGAAAGCTAGTTGAAAATTTTATAACACCTAAGTGGGAACTTGAGTTTTCATATCACAACCCTATTATGGTCAAGTCAAAGTCATGATTCATTTTATAAGTCATTTTGAAAACATATGACGACGGAACAGTATGGCCACTCCAACTGTCCATAAACGCGGACGCGGCTGTTCGAATAGTTTGACACTCTGCAGAGGTGGTACACTTTCACCACAATATTTGATACATCCGTCGGGAACAATCCTGAATTCACCATACTCAGTATGCGGATAATCAATCCTAACATTTTAATTACACGCCCTAGTATAGGCACCTCTCCTATGAGTTTGGCCTCCCAACTATGACCAACTGTCATCTTGGGAACTACACAGGTGGACAATCTTCACAAGGTAGCCTTAGCTCAAACCTCGGACGCAAGGGAACCCATACTAAGGTATATAAACTTCTAGTCAAGCCCTACCCAAATTTCGGGTATTGTGGTTGTACGATAAAATTGGAATGGTATCGCATCCAGACAACCATTAGTTTTATAAAGGGCTAAGGCTCATGCCTCAACATTTTCATCATCAAAATCAGCTGGTGTTCAAGAACACATGTCAAAACATTTCAGTAGAATGACTCATCATTCTAAGGTTTTCATAACCATTTTCACCAAGTAATCCCATCTAAAGTGATCAAGTTTTATGCTTAGCACTAGCATGTACAAGTGTGGGTAAACACTAATGAGGGGTGGTAAACAAGTGTGAATAATCTAAGTTCAATCTCATGCCTCAGATGACATCAAGATTTATCTAACTTAGGCCAAGTTTTATGCTCTTTATGCTACCTTTAAATATCTTTCCAAAATCTACAAGTCACTAAGTAAACACAAACTAAGGAGCTTTGAAAAAGAAATAAAAGAACTAAGCTTGCAAGTAAAACTGGGTTTGGTATAATCATTTGTTATAACCAAGGCATGCCTAAGGCATTGCATAAGTTATAAAGCTTTCACAATTGCAAGTGTTTGCTTGCATAGATAACATGCACGTGGTAGCTTGCTTAGTTAGGAGCTTGCCTTGTGCAGTGTAGTGGTTGAAATTCTCATCGGCTTCTTCTTCGTAGTAGTCTCCTTCCTCCTCGTATCCTTGGTCGGTACTAGCGTCTATAAATAAATACGAGGTACGCAATCACTAAACAATATTTAACTACTTCTATTTATCACACTAAGTCTCACACTAGATGCTCTAGCATCATCACTATTATCACAAGGTTTAAAGCACTTGTTTTATTTATTTTATTTTAGAAAAGTAATTTCTACTCATTGAAAAACTACTTAAGATTTAATATTCTCCAACTAAAATAGGGGATCATGTTGACACATGTCATCACCACATATTTCAGTATTTGGGAATGTGATATAAAGTGGTGTCACAATTTAATAAGGTTTAACCTTTTTATTTTAATTGAATAAAGTGACTACAAATGCCTATGGAGCATTCTTTTATTACTTGTCCATTATTTCTGCAAGTAAACCTAGATATTTTTATATATTTAGAAAGGTCTTACTAAATGTGATTTTTGAGAGTTGGAATCAACTCAAAAGCTTTTGTGGTTGAATTTTGAAAAATGTTTGAATGCAGAAAAGCTTCTGCCTTGTTATTTTTACTATAGGTGATCTATAATCTTAAATGATTCGAATCCAATGGGCTTAGATTAAGAATTCCATTACCTTTCTAACAAAATTGGGTTCATGCAATTTGGTTCCGTGAACCTCTCTGGGTTGATTTTTGAATCTAGAGACAGAACTAAGTTTGAGACTAAATTAATAAACCTAAATTTGAATTACTAGGTCGCGCGGGAGTGTAACTGGGCCGGCCCATGGCGTACAGCGCGCGGGTGGGTTTAAGTGGCTGTCCCCACCAGTCAGCGAGACAGGGGGTGAGAAAGGGTATGGGGCAATCTAGACCGTGCGATTAACATCTAATCCAATGGATGGGGCTTGTCGTCTCCGTCGGGCAGCGCCGGCGATACAGAACCCTAACGCGGCCAGTGGGGGTCTGTGGGGGATCACCGAGGCTCCGGCGATGGTAGGCAATGGGGGCGAACGACGAAGTCGACGACGACTGTCACATCCCAAGATTTTCCAAATCTTGTTATGTGAAAAATAAATAAATAAAATAAAACTTTGTTGAAATTCAGGGTGAGAAGAAACTTTTGGTTCCAATTGAAACCTTCAAATCTATTTTGATCAAACAAATCCTAAAGGGATTTGAAAAGATAAACAATTAATAAAGAAAATTTTAAATAAGTGGAATTACTATTTTTGGATCTTTTAATAAAAAGATTTGGTTTTCAAATGAAAAGGTAGAAATATAAATAAGGACTATTTTATAGAGCCAAATTAAATCTTGGCCAAGCTTTTGAAATAAAATATGTTGTTTTGATTAAAAGAATAAAGGTCTATTTAAATAGAATAATGAGGATTTATTAATACCCAATTTTAAAGTAAAGGCTTTTCCATTTTAAATAAACACTAAAACTTGATATATTATTTTAAACAAGATTTCCAAGTGATTTGTATCTTCAAATAAAACCTACTGAAATGGTTTTGATATTATTTAGATTTCAAATGGAGAATTCAAATAAAACAAATCCTATTTGAATTAATGACTAAGGTCTATTTATTTAATTATTAATGGATCCTAAAAAGAATAAAAATATTATTTTATTTTTGGGATTTGGAATTATGTTGTTAAACAGAACTAAACTCAATACAAAGTATGGTGGAAGTTGAATTGATATGGGTGTTTGAATTGTTGTTTGAAATTCAAAATAGGAAAATCAAATGGAAAAATAAAAGTTTACTGTATAAGAAAAAAAATGAATCGAGCTCAGCCCAACTCATCTAGCCCAACAGCCCAGTCGCAGCCTAGCTTTTCCCCCCTCTCTGCGAATCGCTTTCCACCGAAAAACCAACCCGCAGAGTCGCAGACAGCAGGACCCCACCCCTATCTATCTCCCTCACCGACAGCACAGCCCCACACTCCTGTTCATCGTCTCCACCACGACCTCGTCGCCCCTTCCGTTGCAGACGAGTAACTCCGGCGTTGATTTCGCGATTGATGGCAGCCTTAATTCTTCCAGTAAACACGCCCCCTTAAGCGCCCCACACTCCTCTCTCTTCCCCCCAAACAGCTCCTCCCCTCTGCCCCAGGGCTGCCCCAATTGAGAGATCGAAGCCTTCGGTCTCCGACAACTTCCCCGACCAATTCCGGCGCCCTCCAGCCTCGCCTCGACTCCCACTGCTCACGAGTCTGTTCCTCACCTCTAGGCGCATCTGCCCGTGTGCTCCCTTCACTCGCGCACACTCCAAAACGTCGACTTCGACTTCACCTGAGCACCGCCGCGACTGTCCTTCTCCGGCGACCTCTCCCTGGTAAGCCTCGACCGCCCCAGCACCCCCTGTTGACGCTCACATCATCCCCAAACCAGACCGCGTCTAACCGTGCGCTTATTTTGCTTCGGAATGATCTACAGCCCCATCCCCGACGACACCTGAGCGTGCCCGACGCCGCCAGCAACTCCGGCGAGGAATTGCCGCCGTCCCTGAGCGCCCCTTGCCAAGCCGACCACGCGTTGAGCTTCACCATCTCCCTGCGAGCACGGTGAGCCACTTCCTCCTTTTCCCCGATCCCTGCATCATCGGCAAGCTCGCTGCCCGAGCGTGCGCCGCCGCCAGCCGCCGCTAGCGCCGCTCGCTTTTTGTCAACGCATTGTAGTCCGTAGGATGTAGATCCAAAGGATAAGATTAGATCTTAACCAAAGGGGTACGCGCCCATCTGATCCATTCGTTTTAAGTTGATCCAACGATCCACAGAGGCCGATCCGTGCGAACCGGTACCGGCCAGTAGAAACACGCCGCGTGGCACTGACTCCGTTTTAAAAACAGAAAATGATCTATTAGATATGAAATTTTGTAAAATTCATAACTTTAGTTCTACACGTCCAAATTTTACAAATTTTATATCAATGGAATCAGTGGAACAAGCACTTTGCAACCATGCACGTTTTTTAATGTTTTGCTTCTGGAAAATTGGTTGAATTTGTAGAAACTTGTGTAGGCTTGTTATGAATATAAAAATTGTTCTAGTTATGTTTTGGAGATGAAATCTTTGCAAAATGGTTTGTTGTGAACCTACTGACCCTAGGAAACAACTTATGGATTTAAAAATGTATTTTGTGAAGTTTAGGAATAGATAATTGAATTAGCTCATTTCTAGTCAAATAAAAACATTGATTTTGATATGGAAATGATTTTTGAGTAAAACCTTTGGGAAATGATTTGATTCAAACCTTCTGACCCTAAACACCAAGTTTTGTGAATTAACAACTTATTTGGTGAACAATATAAAATTATTGCTTTACCAAAAGCATTTTCAGCCACATAAAATAATGATTTGATTTAAAAATGGTTTATAGATAAAACCCTTTTGCAAATGGTTTTGCCACTTTAGAAAATGACCACTTTGAACCTTACAATGTTTAGAGCCTAGTAGAAACCACCTTTGCAAATAAAACTATCTTTTGCATGCTTGCATGCATGACTTTGTTTCTATTATTTTATGTGTGATTAATTTGTTTGATTGTTAGTTGGAATGCTAGTTGAAATTGTGTTTGCTTGATTGAATTGTAGTGGAATTAGAAGAGTGTGATATTGGCAAGATCAAGAAGTGAACCATCATTCTCTACTAAAAAGGCATGTGACACTATCATCCAAGTCCTACTATTTTCATTACACTTAGTGGATTTTGAAACATGCATTATAAGGACTACTATATTTTGCTATGCTAAATCCTAATAGGATACCCTTATATATTCCTTAGTGAAAACAATGTAGTTGTAATATGCTTAGCTCTGCTATATGTATTGAGATGGGATACATGTTAAGATTATATGAAGTATTGAAAAGACTTATGTTTTATATAATAAAACAAGTACTCAATGAACCACCTGGGTGGACAAGGATACTCAAGTTTGGACAAGGTGGAAACAAAAGGAACCATGTTTATATGGCAATCTGTTTTTGTTGTGCACTAGAAGAAAACCACCTAGGGACTTAGAGATTGAACATGTTTCTCGTACAGTGGCTTCCATGTACAGCCACATGCTAAATGGGCACTGGCTTAGTCAACTACATAGTGGAAGACCCATGCATTGGCCTCTTAAGGTTAACTAGAATGAGGGAACTTGAAAGCCTACATTGGTGCCTGGTAGATAAGCTAGCATTGTGTATTGGGAGGACTCCTATGGAAAGACTTTGTCACAATCTCAATCTGCCAGTACTCCATCTTGGTGAGTACTTATCCAGCGGCCACTGGTGGCATCAAGATGAGATTATGTCATGTGGGTAAAGTGTACAACTTTTGCAGAAGATAAAAATCTAAGTACTTAGCCGTGTCCCCGATTATGGACAATACTGAGCAACTAAGGCCTGAAGCTATGGGAGATCTCGACATTCCAATTTCTAAAAGTAAAACTTGAAAGTGACAACAAGAGACTTGAAGCACTTGGAGTTTTTCCAAGGAGTTCAGAAAGATTTGACAAGAGATCAAAACTATTTTGAAAATATAGGATAAATTATATTGCTTTCTGCAAATGAGCCTAAACCCTACTTAGCCAAATATGCATGTAATGATAGGATCCACTTATTTCTACATAGTAGTGAAACTTGCCAATACAATTCAAATGTATTGACCCTTGTGGCTGTAACTTGTAATGTTGCAGGTTGGTTTGATGTTAGTGAAGTTTATTGATTAGGATTACAAGTCTACAACCAACATGTTTGCCTGTGGCACTTTGAAGATGAAGGACCCCATGCTTATAGATATTCTGCTGCAATGTAATGTGATAGCCAAATGAGCTATGTAAGATGTAATGATATTTTTATTCCTGGTTATAAAGTTATATTATGACCTTTGTTTCTTGATATTACATCTTAACCGTGGATGCTAGCTATTGATCCAGGGACTAGCATTGTAAACACAGGGATCTCTACCTTATTAAAGGTTGGGACCTCTACAACAACGATCCTCCTGGTACTTGCGGCTCCTCCTAGGTCGGCTCCTATCGACGACGCCTCTTCTCCTCCTCCGCAGCAGACTCTGGCGAAATTCTGGCCACCTGGTGCTCTCCTTGCTCTGAGGATGAGGTGGGGTGGTTCTGAGAGAGAGGGGAGTGAGATGGTGTGCTGAAATCGAACGGGGGTGGCCTCTATTTATAGTGCGACTAGGGGACCAAAGGTTTCGGGTGGAGCTCATCGTGGTCGTTGTCACACTGATCTAACAGAACGGCTGTGGGTAGGGGACGGAGCTCTGTCTCCGGGCGAAGCTCAACGACATGGTGGGGAGGCGTGGGGCGGTGCAAATTAGTCGGGAAATTGCGGTGCTCTGGATGGGTCCGACGGGAATTTTAATGGCGCATGGGCTCCTGGTCACGCGTCAACGAACGAGCATGTCCGGGCGGTTCCTGGGGCGGTGGTGATCACGCACGCAATTGGCGAGAGCGGGGCGCGGTTGGTGCTCGCGTGTCGAGCGCGACGCTCTGGCGCTCTCTCAGCATGGCACAAAGGCATAGGACGCGACGGTTCTAGGGTGGTCCAGGGGCTGGCCGTGCTTGGGCATTGGATAGGGGGTGGCGGTGGACGGTGGCTTGTGTCCTAGACAAGGTGGCTAGGCTTGTTGAGGCTCCTAGCTTGCTGTCAACAATGGGGTGGCAAGTTAGGCTCGGCAATGGTCACCATTCATGACAATGGCAAGATTACAGTGAGATAGAGCTTGTTAAAGAACTACATGATCTACTAAGAGTGTGCTGTGAGCTAGAGGGGAGACAAGTTAGGCACAAACACTGCTCACTATAGTGTTTGATGTTTTGTTTGATTTCTGTTTACAAGGTGTTTGATGAAATGGCCGAAAGAGATTTGAATTTGAATTTTTGGATGAAACTTGGTGGGTGTACTAGTCACATACTAGGTAGTCTATTTTGAATTTGAATTTGAATTTTTGGATGAAACTTGGTGGGTGAAACCTGGAATTGTCAAGGTGCACTGGTTTGGTTGGGTTTTGAGAAATGGTGATCTTCACATATGATATAGATTCAATTTTGAATTGTCATTTGAATCAAGTTGCCAAATGTTTCTGTGAGTGTGCAAAGTGGGATTAGGTTCACTTTCACTTGGTCTAGCAAGGGGTGAAAATAAATGGATTTGTTTCTGTTTCAAATCTTGGACTAGAAACACTCAAAGTGGTCTAGTGAGCAAGATTGGCAAAAATGACCATTTGCTTGTTTTGTTTGTTTTAAATTTATCTTGATTTGTTTATGCTTGGAAATGATTTAGATTATGTTCTTTTCATCTTTAAACCATTCCTTGTGATTCACAACAATCACACAAGTCATTCATGCATTCATACATTCATCACATACACACATGCATTCATATCATTCTAATTAACAAAAGTTTTTGTTAACCCTAATTTTGGTGATTGGAATTTGGTAATCCTTGATCAATATTTTTGGGATGTTACAAACCTTCCCTCCTTAAACAAAATCTCGTCCAGAGATTTGAGAAAAAGAAAACTAGGATTTAAAGAGATCGGGAAACTCCGTCTTGATGTAATCTTCTCGCACCCAGGTAGCTTCGTCTTCAGTGTGGTTGCTCCACTGAATCTTGAGAAACTTGATGCTCTGGGTCCTGGTGGTTCTAAAAGCTTCCTCAAAAATACGTATGGGTACTTCGGGATACATCAGGTCGTCGTTGATCTCTATGGTTTGGTGATCAATGTTCTTGAATACTTCAGTCTTCTCCGGGACTTCTAAACATTTGGGAAGTAACGATATATGGAACACATTATGCACGGCTGACATCTCCTCTGGCAGTTCCAGTTGATACGATACTTCTCCTAGACGATTCAAAATCTTGAAGGGCCCTATATATCTGGGGGCTAACTTTCCCTTGAGCTGGAATTGTTGCATTCCTTTCAAAGGTGAAACTTTGAGATAAACAAAATCTCCGATATTGAAAGCAAGGTCTCGACGTCTCTTGTCGGCATAACTCTTCTGTCTGGATTGGGAGGTCTTGAGGTGCTCACGGATCTTGTTAACTTTCTCTTCTGCTTCTCGTAGGATGTCGGGTCCGAAAATCGGACTCTCTCCTACTCTGACCAATTCAAAGGGGGTACAACACTTCCTTCCATACATGAATTCAAATGGGGCCATTTGCAAACTAGTTTGATAACTGTTGTTGTACGAAAATTCTGCGAAAGGCAGACAATGTTACCATTTTGATCCATACTCTAGCACATAGGCTCTCAACATATCCTCGAGTATTTGATTTACTCGCTCCATTTGTCCATCGGTCTAAGGGTGATAAGATGTGCTGAAATACAGTCTTGTTCCTAGTCCTTCTTGGACTTTCTTCCAAAATCTTGAGGTAAACTGAGTTCCTCGATCTGACACGATGTTCTTGGGGACTCCGTGCAAACTGACGATTCTAGCGATGTACAACTTTACTAGTTTCGAACTCTGGTTGGTGGTCTTGACTGATAAGAAATGGGGGACTTTGGACAGTCTATCTACTATGACCCAAATAGAGTCATTCCCCTACTAGATGTAGGCAAACTGGTGATAAAGTCCATTCCAACGGAATCCCATTTCCATTTCGGAATCTGCAATGGTTCCAACAGTCCTGCGGGTCTCTGATGTCCCTCCTTGACTCTCTAAAAAATATCACACTTGGCTATGTAACTTCCGATTTCTCTTTTCATCTTATGCCACCAGAATTGTTCCTTCAAATCCTGATACATCTTCGTTCCTCGAGGGTGGATAGAATAAAGAGTATCATGGGCTTCCTTCAAAGTGGCTTGCTTCAATTCTGAGTCTGCTGGAACACAGATACGTCCTTTGTACCACAAAACTCCTTCTTCATCTTGAGTGAATCCAGGTACTTTGCCTGTACCGATACGATGTTTGATTCCGTCGATACTAGCATTTCCTTTCTACGCCTCCTTGATCTAACTGATCAAAGTGGGTTGAAGTTCTATGCTAGCCAAAAAACCTTCACTTACTAATTCCATTCTGAAATCTTCCATCTCCTTGTGTAAACTTGGTTGCTCCTTCAGAATCATACAGTTCAAGTGACATGGCAATCTGCTAAGGGCATCTGCTACCACATTGGATTTACCGGGGTGATAGTGGATGTCTAGATCATAGTCCTTGATTAACTCTATCCATCTTCTCTGTCTCATATTCAGCTCCTTCTGGGTGAAAATATACTTCAGGCTCTTGTGATCCAAATAAATCTCACAACGGTTTCCCATTAGGTAATGCCTCCATGTCTTCAGGGCTAGAACTACAACTGCTAGTTCAAGGTCATGGGTAGGATAATTCTGCTCATGTTGCTTCAGTTGTCAGGATAGATATGATATGACTTTGCCCTCTTGCATTAGCACACATCCGAGACCGATCTTGGATGCGTCATAATACACATCAAAGGGCTTCGTGATATTTGACATGATCAAAATTGGGGCTGAGATAAATCTCTTCTTGAGTTCTTGAAAACTCGCTTCACATTTGTCCGTCCATTCAAACTTCTTATCCTTCTTCAACAACTGGGTCATGGGTCTGGCGATACTCGAGAATCCTTCTACGAACTTGCGGCAATATCCCGCTAATCCGAGAAATGCACGAACTTGGGTTTGGGTGGTTGGGGCTTGCCATTCTTCAACATCCTTAACCTTGGCAGGGTCAACAGCAATTCCTCCAGCTGATACAATATGTCCGAGGAATCCTACCTCCTGCAACCAGAATTCACATTTGGTAAACTTGGCATACAACTGATGCTCCCTAAGGGTTCCAAGAATGGTCCTTAGGTGTAGCTCATGTTCTTCTTCTGATTTGGAATAGATCAGAATGTCATCGATGAAAACAACGACAAACTTATCCAGGAAGTCCATAAAAATCTTATTCATGAGGTTCGTGAAATAAGCGGGGGCATTGGTTAATCCAAAGACATGACCGTGTACTCATACAGTCCATATCTAGTGGTAAAGGCAGTCTTTGGAATATCCTCTACACGAATCTTGAGTTGATGATAACCAGTTCTAAGATCAATCTTAGAAAACACTTTGGCACCGATCAACTGGTCAAACAGATCTTCTGTCTTCGGCAGTGGGTACTTGTTCTTGATGGTGACATCATTCAACTTCCGATAATCCGTACACAAACGGTTACTAATACGTCCAAAACATATCTACTTTCTCGAACACTTTGCTATTGTTTCTCCTCTAAACTTGTGTGATTTGGATACAACTAGCACGGGCTGACGCTGTTTCCAGCAAATTACCTTGGTGTCTTATTTTTGTGAAGAAAATGAACTATCAGGAAAAATCCCGGAAAATATGCCAAAAATTATATTTCACCAGAAGATCCACGGAGCCAGAAGACGAGACAGAGAGGAGGCCTGGGGGGTCCACACCCACCCCAGGCACGGGCCCACCATTGGCCGCGCCTGGAGGGGGTGCAATAACCCCATGCACCCCCTCGTCCTCCCTCTGCGTCTATAAGTTGCCTTTCGACCTTAAAACCGAGGGGGGTTCGATAGTTTTCCAGAAAGAGTTCCGCTCCGCCGCCGCCACCAGAAACCAAGATTCAGATCGAGAAACTCCGTTCTGGCACCCTGCTGGGACGGGGAATTTGGAGAGGATCATCGCCATCGTCATCACCAATGCATCTCCATCAACCACCGATGTTTCCCTCATCCATGAGTGAGTAATCCCCCGCTGTAGGCTTGGGGATGGTAGGGATTGGATGAGTTCTATCATGTAATCGATAAGATCTGTTAGGGCATAATGGCTAGTTTCTCTTGTGCTATTTGACTTTGTTGCAACTTGTTGTGCTTAATGCTTGTCACTAGGGTCTGAGTGCCATGATCTCAGATCTGAACTTATTATTGAATCATTATGATAGTATTGTTTGTGATCTTATCTGCAAGTTATGTACACATATCATTGTCCGCATCTAAAGGCCCCAAAGTGACAATAATTGGTACAACCGGAGGGGATGGCTATGGTGTGTGGATCACATGTGTTCATGGAGTGTTAATGCTTTGCTCCGGTGCTCTATTAAAAGGAGCACCTTAATTTCCAGTAGTTCCCTAGAGGACCCGCTGCCACAGGCTGCTGGACAGAAGATGTTGTGCAAGTTCTCATTGCGAGCACGTATGACTATATTTGGAGCACATGCCTAGGATTGTTTAGTACTTGGATGCTTGTTATTATTTATTTGCAATGCCCTAGATCTTGAAGTTACATGTTTAGACTCGTCCATGCAACGCCCGTCCATCCATCCCTATGCCTACCGCACTCGAATCCTACTGTTATCGTTACTATTACTATTGCTGCTATTTTACTATTGCTGTTGCTTTGTTGTTGCTACTACCAAACTCTTGCTGCTGATAAAATTCTATGAGCAAGAACTATTTCCAGGTGCAGCTGAACTAATAACTCAGTTGTTAAGGCTTGCAAGTATTCTTTGGCTCCCCTTGTGTCGAATCAATAAATTTGGTAATATTACCCGCGAAGACTGTTGCGATCCCCTATACTTGTGGGTCATCAAGGCTATTTTCTAGCGCCGTTGCCAGGGAGCATAGCTTTATTTGTAAGTTTACTTGGATCTATTATTGTTCACTGCTACTCCTTTCATCATGGGGAAGTCTCGTGATGGAAAGTTCCCTATTTTACCATCCACTGCAAGAAGAGGTACAGTCCTAAACACCTTTGCTGCTCTTGATTCACCGTCTGTTATCAGTAAGCTTGTCACACCACCACCACATACACATGCTACACACACTGCTACTACTGCTGAGTCTGAAACTGCTTTTGATGCTCATGATGTTACTTCTACTGCTCTTGATGCGAGTGGTTCATTAGGTCCTTTTCTAGATGCTACTATGGCTGGTCTAGCAAATACCAAAACTCCTAGTGAAGACACTATTACACCTGTTAGCTCATCTGAGGCTAGTGAGAGTTATGATATTAATGATGGTTACATTGAGTTCATTGATGATTTTGTTGAAGAGTGCCGAAACACACATGGTACTAGTGCTATTAAGAGTCTCCTTGCTAGACGTACTATTATGCTAAGTTGTCCTCTGATCCTAAGTTTTCCACTTCTCCCATAGATATTAAAGATGAAGATTATGATTTCTCTCTTGATTTATCTTATTTAGATATTGTTGAGAAAGAACCTTTCTGTGGGACTGAAAATGAAAGTGCTGTGGCTCATATGAATGAGATTTCTACTATGAGTGCTTTGTTCTCTGATGATTTTAAGATGTGCAAGTACTTTGTTACTAAGATCTTCCCTTTTTCACTAAAAGGAGAAGCTAGGGCTTGGTTTAATAGATTACCTCTTGGTTCCATTGATATACCTAATTGCTTGATTTCTTCTTTCTTCCAGAAATATTTTCCTCCCAGTGCTAGACATGCTGCTTTGCAGAGACTTTTTTGATTTTAAATAGGGAAAAGAAGAGAAATTGCCTGAGTCATGGACAAGGTTCTGTGCCTTGATTCATGCACATCGTGGATGTCCATTGCTTAAGAATGAACTTCTTGATATTTATTATAATGGACTAACTGATGATTCTAGGACATGCCTAGATAACTTTGCTGATTGTGTTTTTAGGAAAAGGACTCCTATAGATGCTGAAGAATTAATGACTAAGATAAGCAAGAATTATGATGATTGGACTTCAACTGAGCTAAATACACCTGAGCCTATTACTCCTGAACCGGTTATGCCTGAACCAGTTCCAACACCAACAATGAAGAAGGGGGGAGTTATTGCATTAAATGATGATGTGATGAAGGAAGCTAAGAAGTGTCTAAAGGAGAAAGGTATTAGAAATGAAGATGTGAAGAATCTACCTCCTATAGAAGAATTATGTAAGCTGATTCCCCACTCATCTACTATTGAGGTACACTCTCTCCAACACTTTGATGAAGGTGATATTCCTTACGGTAAGCCTCTTGATCAATGTTTAGAGTAACTTGACACATTTATTGTTAAACAAGGGTATTTTAATAAACAAGTTCAGAATCATTTGTTGGAAAACTCTAGAGCTATCCATGAGTTTAAAGATATTGTGGAAAGAACTTCTAATGATATTAAAATGCTTTGTAAACACTTTCGAATGGTTCAAACCCAAATTGATCAACTTGCTAAGGTACAAAAGGATATGCTAGTTAATGCTTCAGGAGATAAACATGCTTATGGAATTAGAACTAGGAGTGGTATAGCTACTCAAGATCCTTTATATCCTGAAGGACACCCTAAAAGAATAGAGCAGGATTCTCAACAAGGTGAGGATAGTGGTAGTCCTCGTAAGAGAAAGAAAAAGAAACATAAGATAGTTGAGGAACCACTTGAACCTGCTGTAGATCCTAATAGTATATCTGTCTCTCATGCTGAAACTGAGAGTGGTTGTAAGGTTCCTAACCTTTAATAAGGTAGAGATCCCTGTGTTTACAATGCTAGTCCCTGGATCAATAGCTAGCATCCACAGTTAAGATGTAATATCAAGAAACAAAGGTCATAATACAATTTTATAACCAGGAATAAAATAATTCATTACATCTTACATAGCTCATTTGGCTATTACATTACATTGCAGCAGAATATCTATAAGTATGGGGTCCTTCATCTTCAAAGTGCCACAGGCAGACATGTTGGTTGTAGACTTTGTAATCCTAATCAACACACTTCACTAAATCAAACAAACCTGCAACATAATAAGTTACAGCCACAAGGGTCAATACATTTGAATTGTATTGGCAAGTGATACTATGGTAATATAGTGGAGTCTATCATCTATATGCATTTGGCTAAGTGGAGCTTAGGCTTGCTTTGCTCAAAATAGATTTTCCTTATCATTTGAAAACACTAGGTTTTTGCTTGACAAAATCTTTCCCAAGGCATCTCCCAATAGAAATTGGTGATCCTTTCAATCCCTTGTTCACCCACAAGTTTTTAACTTAGAAATTGGGATGATGAGATTCTTGATAGCTTCCATGTCTTGATGCTCAAATTGTCCTTTACCAGGGACATGGCTAAGTACTTAGATTTTACACTCTGCAGAGGTGGTGCACTTTCCCCACAAGACTTGGTTTCCCAAGACAAGATCTTTCAGAAGCCTTCCCTTAGACCAAAATGGACGCGTTCCAACCTATCATTCCCCTACCACCAACTGTCCATTTGGCTAAGTTATTGCAACCTATACGATCCAGGCAGAGCCCATAATGCCAAGTGGCTGCACTTGAAGCTTCTCAACATTTGACATCTCAAATCTCTTTGTTCCTGGGTGGCCATCCACAAGTGAGACACCAAGTTTTCCCCAGCATACTAGACTTGGTGGTACCCAAGTTTTCCCTAGCATACTGGACTTGCATGACCACTCAACACAAACCATTCCTTCCATTCCACCCAGGTGATTCATTTACTTAGTTGTTTTATTAAACAAAACACAAGTCCTCAGACTTAGAAATTTTCCATAGCATGAATATATATTCCACCCTTGTTTTCTATTAGCTAAGCTAAGCATGATAGTAGTAGGAATATTAACTTAGGAAATTCTACTAAGGGTTCATCTACTAGGATTTCCCATAGCATAGTTTATACTTAGCAAAATTCCATGCAAGTCTTACTTAGGAATATCACTAATGCATAGTGAAAATAATGGGACAAAGTATGGAGCATCACTTGCCTTTTTGGTAGAGAGTATAAGTTCACTCCTTGATATTTGCAATGTTCACTCACATAAAATCACTACAATTCAATCAAGCAAACAATATTTCAATCTACCATTCAAGCAATTCATCACATAAAATTATAGAAACAAAACAATGCATGCAAGCATGCCAAAGATTGTTTTATTTGAGAAAAGTGGTTTCTAATGGGTCTTAAACATTTGAAAACACCTAATGGTCATTTCATAAAGTGGCAAAGTCATTCGAAAAAGGTTTCACTCCATAAACTATTTTTAAACCAAGTCATTATTTTATGTGGTTAAAAATGTCTTTAGTAAAGTAATAGTTTCATAGGGTTCACCAAATACATTTTCAAATCATAAAACTTGGTGTTTGGGGTAAGAGAGTTTTAAACAAAACATTTCCCAAAGGTTTTATTCTAAAACCATTTTTAATAATAATCCATATTTTTATTTGACTAGAATGGGTTTTAAATCCAAGATTCATTCTTTTGCATCACCAAATATATTTTTGAAACCACAAAGTGATTCCTATGGTCAGTAGGTTCAAAACACACCATTTGCCAAAGATTTTATCCTCAAAATAATTTTAGAACAATTTTTATATTCTAAACAAGCATACTCAAGTTTCTGCAAAAACAAACATTTTACCAGAAGCTTCTTACTAAACAAAGTGCATGGCTGGATAGGGCTTGTCTTTCTGAATCCATTGATATAAAGTTTGCAAAATTTGGACGTGTGGTTTGAAAGTTATAGATTTTTCAAATTTGAACTTCTAATAGG
Organism: Avena sativa; assembly: GCA_916181665.1. NCBI lineage: Eukaryota > Viridiplantae > Streptophyta > Magnoliopsida > Poales > Poaceae > Avena > Avena sativa. The sequence continues at coordinate 308,993,380 of OV702295.1, read as the reverse complement.
CAAGTTTCTGTTTTTAAAACGAAGTCTGAGCCACGTGGCTGTTTCTCATTGGACGATAACGGTTCGTGCGGATCAAGCGTTGCGAGGCGTTGGATTAAAATGAGATCGTGCGGCACAGATCAGTGCTTACCCTTTTGCTTAAGTCGCCTGTTTCTACGCGTCCGATCTAAATCGAATGGCCCTGATCTATTTGACCACAAAGTGGCGGCGCTGGCGGCGGTGGTTGGCGGCGGCGCGGTCAGACGGTACAGTCGCCGGTGATTTAGGAAGCAAGGGAGACAGAGGAGTAGATCACCAGAATCACCACGACGTACTGGTGCTCAACGTGGTTGTTGCAGGGCAGGGGCGCACAGACGGGTCAGCACTCTCTCGCCGGAGTTGCTCTCTGGCACGGCTACGCACGGCCGTGGTCGAAGGCGAGCGTCTGGGTCGCAACTGATCAAGTAAACGTGTCAGGAGGGTGCGCAAGGTTGCCTAGGTTGTGAAAGAACTTACTAGAGGGAAAGGGGCGCGCTGGTTTGTCGGCTACTGCTCGCTGGAGTTGAAGCAGACCGTGGCAGTGCTCAGTCGAGGTGGTTGCCGACGCTCTGGGTCACCAGAGGAAGTGTAGCTGGGGTCAGTGGATGCGCAAAGTGATGGAGATCCAGTGAGCCTGTACTCACCGTATTTGTCGACGGAGTGCGTCGGAGGCCGCGGCGGTGCAAAAGGGAATTAGAGCAGCCTGGTGGCTCTCTGGTGGCGCTGGTTGGGGGTAATGGGGGAGGGGAGAGGGTGCTGATTAAATGAGAGTAAACGAGGGGAGGAATTACTGGCGTGATTACGCGAATTGATCCGAGGATTAACAAGCAGAAACAGCCGGCGTGGTCATTGCGTGGGTGAGGACGAAGGTCTGGCAAGTGGGGTCATTTCGTCAGCGTGAGAGAGAAAGAAAGTGTGGGGGTCCAACGGTCAGTGGCGGCATGGGTGAGTTTCTGAGTGAGAAAAATGTTTCGGCAGAGGGTTGCAGGTGGGCTGCGAGTTGGGCTTAGTGGGCTCGCTGTCTGGTTCCATTTTTTTTGTTCCTGATTCTTTTTATTTTTCTCATCTGAATTTTCTGTTTTGATTTAGTTTGGCCAATTCAAACATTCATTTGAACTCAAAACCTTGCCAAATTTTGTGTAGCTTTAAACACTGATTAGTATTGTATTCTGATGCCAATTTTTGAATAAAACCTTATTTATTTTGGGGTCTTTTATTTATTCAAAATAGGTTCTAGTTTTAAATCAAATAGATTTACTAATATTTCTAAACACCATTTGATTTTTCCAAAACCTTCCAAAATCTTTTCAGTAGGTTTTAATTACTTAAAGAGGTGTCAAATAATTCATCTTGAATTATTTGGAAAGTATTTTAATAAGATTTATTAATCTTTTAAAATTTGGGATTTGTCTTTACTCTAATAGGATTTGGTTTAGGCCATTTTATTTTATTTTGGAAATTCTTTATCCTTTTATTTTATTTGGATTTGGATTATAATTTATTCCACTTTTTTATGGGTTAGGCCAAGATTTTGTTTGGTCTTTAAATATTCTTTATTTAATATTTCTTTCTTCATCTTATAAAATCTATATCTTTTTATTTAGAGATCCAAACTTGGTGATTCCAATTTGTGAAGTCTTGTTTGATATTTCTTTATCCTTTGTGAATGTTTGTTGATCAATTTTTATATGGATCAAATCCATAGACTTGGAGATACTTTGGAAATGATTTTTATTCCATTAGGGTTTAGGGTTTGGCTTTATTTTCCAAGTGTTTAAATTTCCAGATACATTCATTGAGGAATGCATTTCCCTTGATTTGGATTTTTGTTGGATTCAAACTTTTACCAAAGTTTGTTCAAGATGGGAATTTAAGTTTCCTTTTAGAAACAAAAGTTTCTTTTCACCCTGTTTTTCAACAAAAATTTATTTTGTTTATTTTATTTTTCACATTACAAGATTTGGAAAATCTTGGGATGTGACAGGCTACCACCCTTAAAATAAATCTCGTCCCGAGATTTGGGGAGGCTAGGGTTACAAGTTGGCTCAAAGCATCTAGGGTACTACCACCCTTAAAAATTTTCCATCTAGATTACACATTGGCCTTCTTGGGATTTTGATGAAGCTTCTCTGGGCAAACATCTGCATAGTGTCCTTTGTTTCCACACTTGAAACATGTGACAAGGCTGAGATCCTTCATAGGCTTGTTTATCTTGTGCTTCATCTTTTCTGGACAGTTGCTTGCATAATGTCCTTGGTTACCACAACTGAAACATGTGATAAGATTGAGTTCTTCACGTATCTTCTGTGGACAAGTTGCTACATAATGGCCTAGCTCTTTGCAGTTGTTGCACCATACTTGGCCAATCTCCTTATACTTATTCTTCTCTGGACATTCACTGGCATAGTGTCCCATTTCTTTACAATGATTACATTGCACTTGGCTTTTGTCCCTCTTTTTCTTGGGTTTCTCCAAAGCTAGGAGTGCTTCCAGTTCATGTTCTTCATATGTTATCTCATAGGTAGGAATGTCTACTGGTTTCTTTGACCTTCTATTGCTCCTTGGATAATTCATATGTCTCCTCCTTGGTCCATTAAATTGGGTCATATTGCATGGAGGTACAAGTGGAGATTTTCCTTTGTCTTCTTCTTTCTTGGTAGACTTGACCCTCTCATGGTAGTCTGAAATCAGTTGTTGCACTCCACCTTGTTTCCTTTGTTCAACTATGGAATAGATGGGGCATTGGATAGGGACATGATTATTTCCTTCACATAGGTAACAAGTAGCTTGAGATGTGGGGCATTGGTCAATTGGATGTTTCTCTTCACAATTGGGGCATTGATCTTCATGCTCTTTGGAAGTGTGATCCTTGTCTCCACAAATATTGCAAGCTTGGGTTCCTTCTAGAATAACATCTTTGTCATCCTTGTTGTCATAAACTCCTTGGGAAGAGTTTTCTCCCATGTTGGTCATTTGAGTAGCCAACCCTTGCAACAATTGGGATTGAAGTTTCAAAATCCTTTGTATAGCTGGGTCTAATTCATTGTTGTTGGCTAAAAGCTGAGTTGTCACTTGGCTCAACTGGGTTTGGTTTGCTAGTAGTTGTTCTCTCATGTTGACCTCTTGGTTGTTGTTGTTGTTGTTGTTGTCCTCATCCTTGATGTTGGAGTCTCTTGGAGAGGTCATCTGTTTGGGTTGGATTGGGATTAGAATAGGCAAAAAGATTTTCTAAGGAAATAATTCTAATCACACACATCACAATTCACACAAGCAAGGTGCAAGCAATCACAAACAACCATTCCACTCAAACAACAAGTTTCAAGCATACTTTTAGGCAACCAAAAATATTTTGTTACACCACATAAGTTGGTGTGTTTGATCTATACTTAATATGGTGGTCCATCTATATGGTTCACTTGAGATCTTTCCATCCTTCTTGGTTGACTCTTCTTGCATGAGATCATGGTTTCCTTAGGAAAATTCTTGTGTCTTGGTCACTAAGCCTCAAAGGTGATGATGATTCCTTCTAAGTTGTGTTTCCTTAGTCTTCAAGTCTTGAGCAACATTTCTTGTCTCACTTGTCCTTAGTGATATCCAAGGTTGAAGTCCTTGGTGAGAATGTTTGAAGATGTTGAAGTCATTAGAGTTGAAGATGTTGAAGTCATTAGAGTTGATGATGTTGAAGTCATTAGAGTTGATGAAGTCCTTTGCACATGGTGAAGTCTTTGGCCATGGGGTAGGTTTTGTCCATCAAGTAGAAATAGAAGAGATGTAGAATCAAAACCAAAATGGTTGAGGAAAGAGTTTACAAGATTGTTTTTAAATAAGTTTTGGAACAATTACAACTCCTATTTTTTTCTAAGGGGTTTTGTCCATTCCTAGGTTTACAAATCCTACAGGCAACACAATGCTCTGATACCATCTGTAAGGTTCCCAACCTTTAATAAGGTAGAGATCCCTGTGTTTACAATGCTAGTCCCTGGATCAATAGCTAGCATCCACAGTTAAGATGTAATATCAAGAAACAAAGGTCATAATACAATTTTAGAACCAGGAATAAAATAATTCATTACATCTTACATAGCTCATTTGGCTATTACATTACATTGCAGCAAAATATCTATAAGTATGGGGTCCTTCATCTTCAAAGTGCCACAGGCAGACATGTTGGTTGTAGACTTTGTAATCCTAATCAACACACTTCACTAAATCAAACAAACCTGCAACATAATAAGTTACAGCCACAAGGGTCAATACATTTGAATTGTATTGGCAAGTGATACTATGGTAATATAGTGGAGTCTATCATCTATATGCATTTGGCTAAGTGGAGCTTAGGCTTGCTTTGCTCAAAATAGATTTTCCTTATCATTTGAAAACACTAGGTTTTTGCTTGACAAAATCTTTCCCAAGGCATCTCCCAATAGAAATTGGTGATCCTTTCAATCCCTTGTTCACCCACAAGTTTTTAACTTACAAATTGGGATGATGAGATTCTTGATAGCTTACATGTCTTGATGCTCAAATTGTCCTTTACCAGGGACATGGCTAAGTACTTAGATTTTACACTCTGCAGAGGTGGTGCACTTTCCCCACAAGACTTGGTTTCCCAAGACAAGATCTTTCAGAAGCCTTCCCTTAGACCAAAATGGACGCGTTCCAACCTATCATTCCCCTACCACCAACTGTCCATTTGGCTAAGTTATTGCAACCTATACGATCCAGGCAGAGCCATATGCCAAGTGGCTGCACTTGAAGCTTCTCAACATTTGACATCTCAAATCTCTTTGTTCCTGGGTGGCCATCCACAAGTGAGACACCAAGTTTTCCCCAGCATACTAGACTTGGTGGTACCCAAGTTTTCCCTAGCATACTGGACTTGCATGACCACTCAACACAAACCATTCCTTCCATTCCACCTAGGTGAATCATTTACTTAGTTGTTTTATTAAACAAAACACAAGTGCTCAGACTTAGAAATTTTCCATAGCATGAATATATATTCCACCCTTGTTTTCTATTAGCTAAGCTAAGCATGATAGTAGTAGGAATATTAACTTAGGAAATTCTACTAAGGGTTCATCTACTAGGATTTCCCATAGCATAGTTTATACTTAGCAAAATTCCATGCAAGTCTTACTTAGGAATATCACTAATGCATAGTGAAAATAATGGGACAAAGTATGGAGCATCACTTGACTTTTTGGTAGAGAGTATAAGTTCACTCCTTGATCTTTGCAATGTTCACTCACATCAAATCACTCAATTCAATCAAGCAAACAATATTTCAATCTACCATTCAAGCAATTCATCACATAAAATTATAGAAACAAAACAATGCATGCAAGCATGCCAAAGATTGTTTTATTTGAGAAAAGTGGTTTCTAATGGGTCTTAAACATTTGAAAACACCTAATGGTCATTTCATAAAGTGGCAAAGTCATTTGAAAAAGGTTTCACTCCATAAACTATTTTTAAACCAAGTCATTATTTTATGTGGTTGAAAATGTCTTTAGTAAAGTAATAGTTTCATAGGGTTCACCAAATACATTTTCAAATCATAAAACTTGGTGTTTGGGGTCAGAGAGTTTTAAACAAAACATTTCCCAAAGGTTTTCTTCTAAAACCATTTTTAATAATAATCCATATTTTTATTTGACTAGAATGGGTGTTAAATCCAAGATTCATTCTTTTGCATCACCAAATATATTTTTGAAACAACAAAGTGATTCCTATGGTCAGTAGGTTCAAAACACACCATTTGCCAAAGATTTTATCCTCAAAATCATTTTAGAATAATTTTTATATTCTAAACAAGCATACTCAAGTTTCTGCAAAAACAAACATTTTACCAGAAGCTTCTTACTAAACAAAGTGCATGGCTGGCTAGGGCTTGTCTTGCTGAATCCATTGATATAAAGTTTGCAAAATTTGGACGTGTGGTTTGAAAGTTATAGATTTTTCAAATTTGAACTTCTAATAGGCAAGTTTCTGTTTTTAAAACGAAGTCTGAGCCACGTGGCTGTTTCTCATTGGACGATAACGGTTCGTGCGGATCAAGCGTTGCGAGGCGTTGGATTAAAATGAGATCGTGCGGCACAGATCAGTGCTTACCCTTTCGCTTAAGTCGCCTGTTTCTACACGTCCGATCTAAATCGAATGGCCCTGATCTATTTGACCACAAAGTGGCGGCACTGGCGACGGTGGTTGGCGGCGGCGCGGTCAGACGGTGCAGTCGCCGGTGATTTAGGAAGCAAGGGAGACAGAGGTGTAGCTCACCAGAATCGCCACGACGTACTGGTGCTCAACGTGGTTGTCGCAGGGCAGGGGCGCACAGACGGGTCAGCAATCTCTCGCCGGAGTTGCTCTCTGGCATGGGTACGCACGGCCGTGGTCGAAGGCGAGCGTCTGGGTCGCAACTGATCAAGTAAATGTGTCAGGAGGGTGCGCAAGGTTGCCTAGGTTGTGAAAGAACTTACCAGAGGGAAAGGGGCGTGCTGGTTTGTCGGCTACTGCTCGCTGGAGTTGAAGCAGACCGTGGCGATGCTCAGTCGAGGTGGTTGCCGACGCTCTGGGTCACTAGAGGAAGTGTGGCTGGGGTCAGTGGATGCGCAAAGTGATGGAGATCCAGTGAGCATGAACCAGAGGGGAGGGGGCGGCGTGTACTCACCGTATTTGTCGACGGAGTGCGTCGGAGGCCGCGGCGGTGCAAAAGGGAATTAGAGCAGCCTGGTGGCTCTCTGGTGGCGCTGGTTGGGGGGAAATGGGAGGGGGGGAGAGGGTGCTGATTAAATGAGAGTAAACGAGGGGAGGAATTACTGGAGTGATTACGCGAATTGATCCGAGGATTAACAAGCAGAAACGGCCGGCGTGGTCATCGCGTGGGTGAGGACGAAGGTCTGGCAAGTGGGGTCATTTCGTCAGCGTGAGAGAGAAAGAAAGTGTGGGGTCCAGCGGTCAGTAGCGGAGTGGGTGAGTTTCTGAGTGAGAAAAACGTTTTGGCAGAGGGTTGCAGGTGGGCTGCGAGTTGGGCTTAGTGGGCTCGCTGTCTGGTTCCATTTTTTTTGTTCCTAATTCTTTTTCTTTTTCTCATTTGAATTTTCTGTTTTGATTTAGTTTGGCCAATTCAAACATTCATTTGAACTCAAAACCTTGCCAAATTTTGTGTAGCTTTAAACACTGATTAGTATTGTATTCTGATGTCAATTTTTGAATAAAACCTTATTTATTTTAGGGTCTTTTATTTATTCAAAATAGGTTCTAGTTTTAAATCAAATAGATTTACTAATATTTCTAAACACCATTTGATTTTTCCAAAACCTTCCAAAATCTTTTCAGTAGGTTTTAATTACTTAAAGAGGTGTCAAATAATTCATCTTGAATTATTTGGAAAGTATTTTAATAAGATTTATTAGTCTTTTAAAATTTGGGATTTGTCTTTACTCTAATAGGATTTGGTTTAGGCCATTTTATTTTATTTTGGAAATTCTTTATCCTTTTATTTTATTTGGATTTGGATTATAATTTATTCCACTTGTTTATGGGTTAGGCCAAGATTTGGTTTGGTCTTTAAATATTCTTTATTTAATATTTCTTTCTTCATCTTATAAAATCTATATCTTTTTATTTAGAGATCCAAACTTGGTGATTCCAATTTGTGAAGTCTTGTTTGATATTTGTTTATCCTTTGTGAATGTTTGTTGATCAATTTTTATATGGATCAAATCCATAGACTTGGAGATACTTTGGAAATGATTTTTATTCCATTAGGGTTTAGGGTTTGGCTTTATTTTCCAAGTGTTTAAATTTCTAGATACATTCATTGAGGAATGCATTTCCCTTGATTTGGATTTTTGTTGGATTCAAACTTTTACCAAAGTTTGTTCAAGATGGGATTTTAAGTTTCCTTTTAGAAACAAAAGTTTCTTTTCACCATGATTTTCAACAAAAATTTATTTTGTTTATTTTATTTTTCACATTACAAGATTTGTAAAATCTTGGGATGTGACAGTGGTAATGATAAAAATGAGTCTCCTGATAAGGAGGAAGGTGAGGAAAAACCTGACAAGCACACTAAGAACAGTAGGTACAACAAAGGAATATTTTATTGCTAATAAACATGGTAAAGAGAGAGAACCTTTGGTGCAGAAACCTATGCCTTTTCTAGGTAAGAAACACAAGTCAAAGGAGGAGGAACACTACAACAAGTTTTGCGAGTGGATGAAACCTTTATTCTTGCAAATTCCTTTGACTGATGCTATTAAGTTGCCTCCTTATTCAAAGTATATGAAGGATATTGTCTCTAATAAAAGGAAGATGCCTAATGAGGAGATTTCTACTCTGCTTGCTAATTACTCCTTCAATGGTAAGGTTCCAAAGAAACTTGGTGATCCAGGTATACCAACTATTCCTTGCTCCATTAAAAATAATTATATTAGAACTGCTTTATGTGACTTGGGAGCTGTAGTTAGTGTTATGCCTTTTTCTCTCTACAAGAGACTCTAGCTAGAAAAGTTGATACCAACTGATATATCTTTGCAAATGGCTGATAAGTCAACTACTGTTCATGTTGGTATATGTGAGGATGTTCCTGTTCAAGTTGCTCATAATTCCATGGTCTTAACTGATTTTGTTGTGCTTGAAATGCCTGAAGATGATAAAATGTCTATTATTCTTGGGAGACCTTTTCTTAATACTGCAGGTGCTGTCATCAATTGTAATCAAGAAAAAGTAACATTCAATATTAATGACAAAGAGCATACTGTCTATTTCCCCAAGAAGGTTGCTAAAAGCTATTGCCTGAATTCTATTGAAAATATTGAGAGCATCAAGGTTGGAGAAATATATTGTCCCATTCCACAAGAAAATTTTGAAACTATTATGATTGGGACCATTGCTATCAAGTATGAGGTAACATAATCACCTTGTGGAATGCAAAGTTTTGTTTCATATAAGATTGTTTTGGTAACAAGACTTGATCAACCTTTTTAACAAAAGGATTTTAATGAACAAAATAATGTTTTCACTGTGGTTATACTTGCTCACTTTTATTTTTCTCCTTTCCAATCTTTGCTCTTCGTCGTGCCTAACTTAAAAGCGTTAAAGAAAAGTACTTGTTGGGAGATAATCCAAGAGTTTCCTTGAGTCTTGGAAGTTATTACTTCAGTAATGACCTCTCTTTATCCTTTTTGTTTGCTTTTTATGCCAAGAATGACCTCTAATGAGAGGGAAGTAAGATTTGGGGAGATGCTGTCCCAAAACAGATTTCTGTCATCCACCATAAAAATTCGTGAGGATTCTTTGTAAGTAGGATTGAGATGAAAATTTACGAATAAATCTCCCAGTATGTTAGCTAACGTTCATTAGTACAACACTTTTTGATTTGAGAAACAAAAGATTTTCAAAAAATCGGTTTCCACCTGCTGGTCTATTTTGACAGATTTCTGCCATTATTTGCATTTGCTTCTTATTGATTCCTTTTTGAGTTCTGTTTTGGGGAATTGAGCTTTTTGAAGGAGTTGCTATAGTAGCTTGTGTTTTTAGTGATTGTTTTGCTGTTCCAAAGCTAAACCCGAAGGTCTATTATCTTTTGAATACACTAATGTTGCTAATGAAGATTGTGCGAAGTTTTGTATGAAGGAAAAATTTTAGGTGTGGAGAGAGAATGATGTAATGATATGAAGAATGGACCAAAGCTCAAGCTTGGGGGGCCAACCCGTGTCATCCCAAGAAATATTTAAGAGGTACAAGCGTCAAAGCTAGGGGGTGCCCATGGCATCCCCTTCTTGATCAATAAAAATCTCAGGTCTTTCTAGACACTTCGATTTTATGGTTTCATGAACATTTGTGTTGTTCTTGGAGCGTCTTAGTTTTTGCTTTTTTTGGTTTGTTTTTGCTTTGCTTGTTTTTTTATTTGTTGGCTTGTTTGAAAAATCGAAAACACCAAAAATATTTGTTGTTCTTCTTTGGTTTTGTGAGTTCTTTGCAGGTTCAGCCGTCCTTAGTGGATTTTGGTTTCATGTTAATTATTCAAGTCACACAAGTGAAGGGAAATAATGAAGATTAAGACAACTCGAGGTGTGGTAAGAGGCTGGTAAAAAATTCTATTTGTTTCATTCTTGTACATATACTCTTCATAGTGAGCATGCTTAGCCTGTTTGTATAAGGTGTATGTCATTATGGATGCTTAGTAGTTCTTGCTTGTCTATGATTAGCTCTAGCTTGCTAATAATTTGTAGCATGTCATATGAATGTTTGCTTGCATTTTTTATTCATACTTGGCACATGCTCACACATGCATATGACTAATCAATAGTCAGTAAGCCTCGATGATTTATTTTGCCTCATAGTTAGTCCTGTTTTGTTGCAAGCATGATTATGACAGCTATTGCTCTCTCGTTTGTCGCTCCCTCTCTATTGCTAGCCTTCACTTGCACTGAATATGTGCTCTACATGTGCTTCCAACTCCCCAAAACCGATATTGCCAGCTGTGTCCACCATACCTATCTATCAGCATCATTTGCTATTTCAGTTCATATTCTATATGACGTGTTTTCTTCCAAAATAAAATGTTTGTCTGTTTTGAGAAAGTTAGTTAGTAAAGCTCTCACGAACTTGATGGCACACTTTATTCCTTACGCTTAATAATCTTGAACCATTGTGACTAGTCCATGAAAGTTATATGCTTGCTAATTATATGCTGGGAGTCAGCAGAACCGTGCTGTCACGAGGAATGCTTTCAACACCTGTTGGATATCTCATCCAGTTGATTCTTTGCTCTTTTGTTTACGGATGTTGACAATGTGAAATAAAAGGGGAGGTTGTAAGTTCATGGAGTTTATACATTGTGTTAGAGAAACGCCTGGGCCGCTAGCCTAAGCCATGCTTAATCATGGTGGAAACTTGCAGCATCACTACAATGAGCATCTATGAAGCATCCTCAATAAAAAGCTATGCATATGGTAAATAAAAAGATTGCTGAGATCTTCATTGTCTGCTTGCCTTGTCATTTTGGTTATGGGAAAGCTCCTATACCATGTGAAAGGGGTACCCCGTTGGCGGCTCTCGATGGTATGCATGTATTTACAATGACAAGAACTTTCAGGTGACCAAAGTTGAGTAGCATGCATAGCGACCCTCGTACTCAAGGGACTTGGAATTTCCAGTTTATTGTCTGTCAAGCATATGATTCAGAGTGGACCTCACTTTCACCTTAACTGATGGGGATATGCCTACCGGTGTATACCCAACAGGACGTTTCCGACTGGCCCAAGAACTGGCGAGTGGGCCTGCAAGACGGCGACTGGATTGAAGCCCAGCAAGGAATCGAGCGACTGGAAGCTGAAGGCCCAGGCGAGTAGATAGGCCCAGTCGGATTAGGTTAAACAAGTACCGAAGCTTTAACTGAATCGTTGAGATATGTAAACCCTAGGGGAGGTGAGCCTATATAAACCTCCCTATAGGGTGAGTAGAGATACGTTCCATCATACACCCAAGCGACTCGCCGCCTAGCTGCCGAGCTCGCCCATTGTACCACCTCCATAATACAATCTAGCAGGAGTAGGTCTTTACCCTCCGGGGCCGAACCTGGGTAAACCCTGTGTCTCTACCCTCATCTCGCACCGCAGATGGCTGGCCGCCCTTGCCCCTCGTTCTACTACTCGCTGCCGATTGCAGCATCTGCCGTGACCATTCCCACGACAGTGGCGCCCACCGTGGGGCCTGGCCGGTCTGGCCGGTGTTCTGCGGCGAGATCCAATCTGCCCATCAATGAGACGGTCGCCACCGGCCGCATGATAGCGATTGGAGAGATGCTCCAAATCTTGCCGAGCAGCTACGTCCCGGCGGCACGACCCGTCACGCACAGCGTGATCCTGCTGATCGGCACGATCAGCCTCTTCGTCGGCCTCACCGACGTTATCGTCTCGGAGGATTCGGCTCGCATCCGCGAGTCGCCGCCACGCGATCGGCTCTCCGAGAGCCAGATCCGCACTATCCATCACCTTGCCTCCGAGTACAATTCGGCCCACAGCAACGTGGCCGAAAACTCAGCGGCTACAGAAGACGCGGCCCTCAACGACGACGCCGACTCAGCAACCCCGGCGTCACTCGCCGGATCCATCACCGCGGCTTCACCCGCGGGCTCCATCACCCAGGTCTCCAACGTGGGAGACTTCGAGGACCCCTCCATCCTCGGGATCTTCGAATTCGACTCTGGGTCGGAGAACTCCGCCGACCTCCGCGACGGAACCGGTCGCCACGCCGCGACCTACATGGCGACCGGCACCGATCCGCCGGAGGATCCATTCTCCACCCCAATCCCTCCTAACGCCACGGCAACGGAGGTCGAGGAACTCCGCCTGAAACTGGCGGAGGCGGTGCGCAAGGAGCAAGCCGAGCGCGAAAAATTTCGCCTCGAGCAGGTGACGGCGCAGGAACTATCGCGCTACCACCAGCAGCGAATCAGGTCGTGCGTGAACCCCACCGTTCAGGGGCGCACCCTGAACTTCGACGACGAAAATGACCCGGCCCACGTGGCCGAGCGCGCGATCTGCGAGAACGCGCCACCAGGAGGAAGCGCCCGGCCCCCGCCAGGATCAACGACGATGGGCGCCCCACCTCCACCCAACCGCACCCCTCCCAGGGACCAGCCGTGGATAGTATTCTCCTCACGGCAGCGAGACGCAAACGGCCTCCCACTGTTCTCCACCCCGATGGACAACCTCGTGGCAGGCCGAGCAGCAGCCGACAGCATCACGGCCACCGGCGACGGCGCCCTACAGATCCAATACGTCAGGGCCCTGCTCGCAAAGGCCGTCGATCAGCAAAGAGCGGGCGCCGACTCTCAAGGTCGAGTATACTCGCGTTCCTCGGGAAGCAGAGCGGCCTCCAGCGGCCGCCCAGCGGCGGCAAACACCCTCAACTGCCCGCCACCAGAGCCACTGCAGCTCCAACACCGAACCGCGAACGCGGCACTCTCCACCAACGACCCTAGGCCGGCGACCAACTTCGTCGCCGCCAACGGGCAACCCATTGACGCCCGCACCCACATCATCAACAACCAAAGCTGGCGCGCACGCCAGCCCGACGACCTGCGACATACCCTAACCAATCGCCTCGACGGCGAGCCCATGGGGTCGCTCAGTCGACTCGGACCCAAGTGCTTCGGACCAATGATCCGAGGCGAGAAGTGCCCGCCAAACTTCAAGGCGCCAAAGGAGATATAAAAGTACGACTCCTCGTACGACCCCGCCGTCTGGCTCGACACATACCTCATGGCAATGGGGATCGCAGGCCACACCGACCTGCTAGCCGCCCGTTACCTCCCCCTGATGATGGAGGGGACGTGCAGGCAGTGGATCAACACCCTCCCCCAGGACAGTATCGACTCCTGGGAGGAGATGCGCGACGCCTTCGTCAGGCACTTCGAGTGCTCCTACACCCGCGCCACCACCATCGAGGACCTGGAGCGATGCGTCCAGGGACCCCGCGAGTCGACCCGCAACTGGGTCCAACGGTGGCAAGAACTCTGGTACAATGCGGTCGACATCCACCCGGACACCGCGATCCATTGCTTCAAGACCTCGTGCCGCTACGAGCCCCTGGTCGCCAAGCTCAAGCGACACTCTCGCACACTCGACAACATCCCTGACCTCCTCGAGATCGCCAAACGGCACGCGGAGGAAGACCCAAACCAGGAAACTGACGACGAGTCAGGAGGTCAACGCCGCACGAGCGGCAACGACAGCGAACGATGGTCCGACCTACGCTACAGCAACACTCGCCTCACCAGCAAGCGCTGCAGTGACGGGCGAGTCGACTTCGTTGCCAACGCTGGGCATGCGCAACGCGAGCCCAAGAGCTTTCGCCGCGACGGAGGACAACGCCGCGACGGCGGCAACTACAAGGCCAAGCCAAGGTTCGACCCCGCGGCTCTCCTTAACCAACCATGTGAGTTTCATAGCAGGGAAGGGAAGCCCACAACGCACACCACCGCCGACTGCCACACCCTCAGGGAGATCGAGAAGGCACGGCGAGCACGGGAGGACCCCAACAACGACCCGCCAAACGGCGGAAAGTTTGGCAAAGTGGCCGGCTCACTCCATACCTTCACGGGCTTCAACACGAAGCGCGAGAAGAAGGTCATCGCCCGCGCCGTCGCCGTCAACGCGGTGGCCCAAGTGGACGTTCCCCAGTTCCTCAACTGGTCGGAGCAGCCCATCACCTGGAGCCGAAAAGACCACTCGCCACACATCGAGTATCCAGGTCGAGTCGCCCTGGTGGTCAAGCCTAAGGTCGGCGACTACTGGATCCCCAAGACATTGATGGACGGCGGCAGCTCCATCAACATCCTGTACCTGGACACCTTCAGGCGGCTGCGGCTCCCGCAGTCGATGATCGAGACGACCCACACCACGTTCCACGGCATCGTCCCCGGTCGGAAGGCGTACCCGATCGGTAAGGTCACGCTGCCAGTCACCTTCGGCACACCAGCAAACTTCCGCACCGAGCGGATCGTCTTCGAGCTGGTGCCCTTCGATAGCCCCTACCATTGCGTCCTGGGCCGCCAGGCATTCGCCAAGTTCATGGCAGCGCCCCACTACGCGTACAACGCGATGAAGCTCCCCGGGCCATGCGGCGTCATCACCATCAACGGCGACCCCGACATGGCCGCCGAGTGCGAGGCCAAAGGAGCCGAGCTCGCTGACGCCGTCATCGCAGCAGAGACCAACCACACTGATGAGCTCGCCACGTACGCAAGCGGGGTCAACAACGACGACCCCACCATACTCAAGAAGCCCAACTCAGAGGGCGCAAACACCTCAACCTTTGAGGCCACGACGCACACCCGCACCGTCGAGCTGGCCCCAAGCGACTCCAGCCAGACGGTGACGATCGGGACGGGCATGAGCCCAGCATAGGAAGGCGCGCTCATCGAGTTCCTCCGTGAGAACAGGGACATCTTCGCATGGAAGCCCTCTGACATGCCCGGTGTCCCTAGGGAGCTTGCTGAGCACAAGCTAAACGCCGACCCCAAAGTGTGACCTGTCAAGCAGTCGCTGCGGCCCTTCAATGAAGAGCGCCGCCGAGCAATCGCTGAGGAGGTGCAGCGTCTACTCGCTGCCGGCTTCATCCGGCCAATCAAATACTCCAAGTGGCTGGCAAACCCAGTCCTGGTCGAGAAGAAGAACGGGACCTGGAGGATGTGTATCGACTACACAAACCTGAACAGCGCCTGCCCAAAGGAGCAGTTCGTCCTCCCGCGGATCGACCAGATAATCGATTCAACCGCGGGCTCGGAGTCGCTATGTTTCCTCGACGCCTACTCTGGGTACAACCAGATCAAAATGGCTGTCGAAGACGAGGAGAAGACGGCGTTCATCACGCCATTCGGAGCCTTCTGCTACACCGCCATGACCTTCGGCCTCAAGAACGCCGGGGCGACCTACCAGCGGTGCATGCAAGAATGCCTCGCGAGCCAAATTGGCCGCAACATCCATGTCTACATCGACGACGTGGTTGTAAAATCCGCTCGCCAGGGCGACCTACTCGCCGACCTGGCGGAAACATTCGCCAACCTGCGAAAATACAAGATAAAGCTCAACCCAGGCAAATGCACCTTCGGTGTACCTGCAGGACAACTACTGGGGTACGTCGTCTCCAAACGAGGGATCGAGGCGAACCCCACGAAGATCGACACGATCGCTCGGCTCGGCAAACCCGAGTGCCTGTGCGACGTCCAGAAACTGGCCGGGCGAGTAGCGGCTCTCAGTCGCTTCATCCCCCGCCTGGGCAAAAAGGCGATGCCCCTATACCGCCTGATGCGCAAGAACCCCACCTTCCAGTGGGACAAGGAGGCGGACGACGCGCTCCACAACCTCAAAAAGGTGCTACTCGCCGCCCCCGCCGACAAAGAACCCATGCTGGTTTACGTCACGGCTTCCGAGCGCGTCGTCAGCGCCGTGATGGTCGTCGAGCGACCGGAGGAAGGAAAGGAGCGCCCAGTACAGCGGCCGGTGTACTACATCAGCGAGGTCCTCACCGAGTCGCGCCAGCGGTACCCACAGTACCAAAAGCTGGTATACGCGGTCTTCAGAGCTCAGCGGCGCCTGCCGCACTACTTCCAGGAGCACCCGATCACGGTCGTCTCCTCAGCACCACTGCAAGACATCATCCGCAACCGCGAGGCGACCGGGTGGGTCGCCAAGTGGGCCGTCGAGATCGGCGTCCACAACATCAAATACGAGACACGAAAAGCGATCAAGTCGCAGGCATTGGCAGACTTCATCGCCGACTGGGAAGAGGCCCAGCAGCCAGAGAAGCTGCCATACCTCCATTACTGGAGCCTGCACTTCGATGGCTCCAAGAACACGGACGGCGCAGGCGCAGGGATCGTGCTAACTTCACCAAAGGGCGACAAACTCCGCTACATCCTCTGCCTCGACTTCACACCCTGCATCAACAACATGGCCGAGTACGAGGCCCTACTCCATGGCATGCGAGCTGCCAAGGAGATGAATGTCAACCGCCTACGCTGCTATGGAGATTCCGACCTCGTCGCGGGGCAAGTCGCTGGCACCTGCGACACCGTCTCCCCCACCATGGCGGCGTACCGCCAAGCAGTGGACAAGTTGGGCGGACACTTCACCGGCTACTCCGTCGAGTGGATTGACAGGCGGTAGAACGAGGAGGCCGACGCACTCTCTCGCATCGGGTCGGCTCGACTCGCACCACCCGCCGGCGTCTTCCTCGGCACGATCAGCAAGCCATCAGTCTCCCCCCCGAGGGAGATCGACATCAGAGTCCCGCTCCAACTAGAGGCAGCCCTGGTCGCACTCGTCAACGAGCCAGACGACTGGACCAAGCCCTACAACGCCTACCTGGAAGCCGGCACCTTGCCGGCAGACGAGACGGAAGCTCGGATGATCGCTCGTCGATGCAAGTCTTACGCCATCATCGATGGCGAGCTCCACAAGCGCAGTGTCACCGACGTGTTCCAACGCTGCGTCCAACCCGCCGAAGGACGCAAGATCCTCCACGACATCCACTCCGGTGACTGCGGCCACCACGCCGGCGCCCGCTCTCTTGTCGCCAAGGCTATGCAACATGGCTTCTATTGGCCCACCGCACACGCCGACGCGGTCGACATTGTCTAGCGGTGCGCCGGGTGCCAGAAATACGCCAACCAGACACACGTGCCAAGCTCAGCGCTCAAGACAATCCCCATCACCTGGCCATTCGCTGTGTGGGGCATGGATATGGTAGGCCCCTTCAAGAAGGCCCCCTCCGTCTACACCCACCTGCTAGTCGCGGTCGACAAATTCACAAAGTGGGTGGAGGCCAAGCCAGTGCGGAAATGCGACGGGAAGACCGCCACCAAATTCCTACACGAACTCATATATCGCTACGGGTTCCCAAACAGCATCATCACGGACAATGGCACCAACTTCGCTAAAGGAGCCATCGCTGAATTCTGCGAAGAGCACCACATTCGGCTCAACCTCGCGTCAGTCGCCCACCCGGAATCCAACGGCCAGGCGGAACGGGCCAACCAAAGCATCTTCCACGGCCTGAAGCCGCGACTCCAAGTACCACTCGAGCGCACCGCCGGGTGCTGGGTCGAGGAGCTGCCCTCTGTCATCTGGGGGATCCGCACCTCAGTCAACAGGTCGACAGGGTTCACCCCCTTCTTCATGGTCTACGGCGCCGAGGCAGTCATGCCCACCGACCTCGAGCACGACTCGCCGCGGGTCGTCCACTACACGGAGGCTGCAAACGAGATCGCCCGCCAAGACGGGGTCGACCAACTCGACGAAGCACGTGACCTCGCTCGGTCACGCACCGCCATCTACCAGCAGGGACTCCGCCGCTACCATAGCCGGCGGGTGAAAACTCGCACCTTCCAAGAAGGCGACCTGGTGTTACGCCTCATCCAGGACAAGAAGGGCATGCACAAGCTCTCCCCTCCGTGGGAAGGGCCATTCGCCATCGGGCGCGTACTCGACAACGACGCCTACTACCTCATCGACGTCCGCGGGGACGGCGAACTCGACGTCAAGCGACCATGGAATGTAAACCTCCTACGGAAGTTCTACTCCTAGAACCCCACACATGTACTCTCCAGTCGCTATGAAATAAAAAGAAATGGTTCCCGCAAATTGCGCCTACTCTCCATGTCTTGTGCCACTCGCACTCGTAATAACAGCGTTACGCTAACCGCGGAAGTCAACCTTTGGTACAGGGATCGGCACGGCTAAGTAGTGCGGTCCAAGAGCACTGAGTCACCTCAGGTATTGCATCGTCCATGAAAAACGCCTACCCGGAACCCCATTGGAGTCGCCTAGCTCGACTGGTTCTACGAACCAAGACAACTGCCTTCGCTTCTCACAGCGACCTTGGTCCTCCGCATCCTTGGCATAGCGACTCGAACGGCTAAGTACCACGCTCGGGGACTGAAGACCAGTTCATCGCGAGCGGTCTGGGAAACGCCAAGTAGGAGAGCATGCCCAGGACTCGCCACACGACTGACCCCACGGGCCAGGCAGGAGTGACGCGCTCAAACTAACGCGCTAAGTCCTCAACCACCCTCGAGTCGCGCCTAGAACAACCAAGTACCACGCTCGGGGACTCGGCCACCCGACCTCGTTCGCGCAAGGGAAAACAGTAAAGTACAGAGCACTCAAGGGAGTCGCCTAGCGACTGGCTCTCCGAGCCCGGGCGAGTCGACCACAATGACAAAACACATAAAAACAACATACATATCACATACGAGGTAAACCCCACAAAAGGGCGGACGCGCTCGGGGACTCGTTCAAACATCAATCACAAACACATGACAAATACCAAAATAGACACGATGTCTCATTCGATTGCATGTCGCATTGTCTCATGTTACAAAATATGCCCGCATGGCAGACCTGCTGCTAACGCCACAAGGCAAACTATCCTACTCTGCAGGCTTTGACGACGACTCGCCAACATCCCGGCGATTGCGGATGAACGGCGTGTACGGGTTCGACGGATACGTCGTCAGTTCACCCGCCATCGCCGCGCGAAAGGGTTGCTCGACCTTGAAATCACGATGCGGCGGCTCGGGGTCGTTCGGCACGACGACCGTCTCCTGGTACGGAAGGAGGTCGCCCATTGCCCAGACACGCTCCGAGTATGCAGCGGCGTGATCCTGCAACTTGAGGACCTCAAAAAGCTCCACCACGCCAGTCGACGATGGGTAGCCACTCGTCACATCGTCGATGTCGAAGTCCTCGGGGAAGTGGGCAAGCCCAAGACTAAGTGCCGTCGCCTCTCCGCGCCGAAACGCCGACCGCGGGCGCCTTCTCCAAATACCTCCACACCTCAACGAGGTCGCTGGGAATCACTTTCCTGGGCGATATCTCTTGGAGATAGGCACGGATGCACGTCGCCGACAACGTTGCCGAGTCGACAAGCATGCTTACACACTGCCGCGTGTCAAACGAGCCCGCCTCTTTCGCGCTATCGATGATGCGACCTGTGAGTAGAAGACAATAATGAATACAACGGACACCACAACTGGCACAACTACTGGAAGAGGAAGCCGCACTTACCAATCAACGGGCGGGCGAGATCCGTGATGAAGCATCGAAGTGACGTATGGTCGTCCTGAAGCCCAGCAACAAGGGCATCCGACACTTTGCGATCCTCTTCGGCGGCTGCAATGGCGGCCTTGGCTCGTCCATCAGCCGAGATCGCTTCGTCCTTCGCTTCCCGCAGCTCGCGCTCGAGGTCGGCGATCCGCTGTTCAGCCGAACTCAAAGCCGATTGCGCTGCCGCCAATTCACCAACGGGGACAAGCCCCTGACGAGCTTCCTCTGCCTTCGCGGCAACAGCCTGAAGCCCTTTGTTCGCTTCCTGGACGATGGCCAGTTCCTTCTCCACGCGCTGCTTCGCTGCCAATCGGTCAGCCGATTCAAGTTGCAGACCCTGCACAGCACCAAAAAGGTTAATCCAAGCAAAATTCCTAAGTGCCCACCCGCTGAAATTCAGCGAGTGCGCACTCGGGGACTGGCAATCAAAAAATTCCTAAAGTGCCCACCCGCTGAAATTCAGCGAGTGCGCACTCGGGGACTGGTACTCAAAGAAATTCCTAAAGTGCCCACCCGCTGAAATTCAGCGAGTGCGCACTCGGGGACTGTTACTCAAAGAAATTCCTAAGTGCCCACCCGCTGAAATTCAGCGAGTGCGCACTCGGGGACTGTTACTCAAAGAAATTCCTAAGTGCCCACCCGCTGAAATTCAGCGCGTGCGCACTCGAGGACTGGATGCAAAAAATAAAGATAAGACATTAAAAGAATCAGGCCGCTGCCAAGCACCGACCTGATCCTCGGGGACTGGATGTACCTGGATGGCTGCGCCAAGCATGCCGTGGAGTTGTATCGCGTCCACGGACGTGAGGAGAGCCGGCGTATGCCCACGACGTTGGTCGACTTCAGCATCGGCGGTCCCAGGAGCGTGGCTTGAGGGCGAAGTCCCACTCGCCGCGGCCGCCTTGGTCATGAAACGCGGGAAGGTGGCGATTGAGGCACCCGCCCCAAAGGAGGTTGGCTCGGCCATTCCAGGCAAGGGAGCGCCCTCCTTCGTGGACACGGCTGCCTCCGTTACGGGTCCAGCTGGCGCGACCGCCGTGTCATCAGAAATCGTGACGACGTCGTCACCCTTGGCCTTCTTGCCGCCATCCGCAGAGACGACGACCTCGTCCGCCTTCCTCTTGCGGGAAGGATCCTCCTCGCTAACGACGGGCGGCACCTTAGCCACGGTTGGGTGGCCCATCCTCTTCACCCCGGTCCTGTTCAACAATTATGTAAGAAATATAATTCGAGCTGCTATGAAAGACAAAGGAGGGAGAGTGTACTCACTTAGCGACTGGAATGAAGCGCAGCCCCGTACGGAGGCCGGCTGGCTTCTCTAGTTCGGGGCCCAGTCGGTGGCTGAGCCCCATTTCCAGAACGTCGCGTGCCCAAGGCACGGACGGTTTCTTCGTTGTTGAGGCCGCAACCGGAGCCTCTGGAACGTCTTCAGCAGGGGCTTCCTTGTGAGGCGAAGCCGCTGCGACTGAGGCGTCCCCCAGCCCAGAGACTGGGGCGAATGGCGGAGGCATCGACGCCAGGGGCACCTCGATGGTGGCCGTATCCAACGCGGCTGTCGTTGGCGGCACTTCGTCCTTGGCCGGGCTGGGGGCGTCAGAACTGCTCGCTGAGTGAGGCGGCGAGGCCGGCCTCGTCGGTTTTGTCTTCGTCTTACTTGGAGGTGCCTTCACCTCCTTTTCCTTCTTCTTTTTCGATGGAGTCGCCTGGCGACGCGAGGTGGTTTCTGGAAGCTCGTCGTCATCTTCGTGACGTTCGAGGCTTTTACTTGCCTCAAGCTCACGTTGACGCTGCCCACGGGTCTTGCGGAGCAGTGGGGCGACTTCCTCTTCGGACTCGTCATCGCTGTCGCCCTCGTCACTCCCGACATCGCCCTTGGTGGGAGGCGACTCGCCCACGTCCTGAACGGATGAGCTCGAGTTCTCGTCGTCCGAAGGTGGGAGCCATCCTTCCACCACTTGGAATAGCTGCAATGAATACAAGATGAAATTAGAATTACCGCGACTGCATAAACTGCGACTGCGAGCGAAGTGAAGCGATTACCGTTGGGGTTGGACGCTTTGCGGTATAGGGGGCGACCCCAGCCTGTGCGTCCAGGTACACCGCCTGGGCGATTTTCTTCAGTGCTGGGATGTAGTCCTCCAGCTTCCACTCGTCGAGGCATGCCTTCGTTGAGTCTCCCCGGCCCATGTACTGGTACATGTAATGCTCGCGCTGAGCGAGCGGGACGAGCCGCCGCCCGAGCCAGCAGTTGTACAGGTTTATCGTTTGGAGGCCCTTCTTCTTTAGACCGCGGATGGTCTGGAGCATCTCGTCGACGACCATCCGCTGGTCGTTGGGGAGCTTGCCGACTTGGAGACGGCGCGGCTCGGACCGATTGACGGAGTACCGCGGGATCGCCGCCTCGCCCTCCGGGGTCGCCTCGGCTATGTAAAACCACGATTTCTTCCAGTCGCTCGCTGCCTTGGCGAGTAGCATCAGGTCAAAGAATGAAGCCTTCGACTTGAGCTGGAAGGTTAGGCCGCCCGCGGCTAGCATTGGGCCGCCCGCTTCCTCGCGGCTGATCCGTCCGTGGAACAGATCTTGCCATAGGGGGAAGTAGGGCCGGCAGCCCAAGTAGCATTCGCAGAACGCCACAAAGATGGCGAGCTGCTCGATGCTGTGGGGACCTAGATCCGAAGGCTGGATCTCGTAGTAGGCGCAGAAGCGTCGGAAGAACAGTGACGTGGGGAACCCTAGCCCCCGTTCAAGGTGGCTGGTGAAGCAGATGAACTCCCTCTCTCGCGGATTCGGGGTCGTCTCTCCGGCTGCGGGAATGCGCCGACAGCCGGCTCGCAAGATCCCGGCCTCCTCGAAGGAAGCCAGTTGCGCCCTCGTGCACTTAGATCTACCCCATGGCTCGGTGGAGAGGGCCATGGCGGAGAGATTTGCTGGGGGTCGGGGGATTTCGGGTCGGCTGGATCGCAATGCGAAGGGAGGCGAAAGGTGTGCGCAGTCAGAGGAAGTGGTGAGAAGGTGGTTCTCTGATCGCCCGCCATTCCTCTTATATAGCGGTTGTTACCCGCCAAATCAGGGAGCCGTTACTACGCGGTGATTACGCCAAAAGTTACCGTTGGATTACCCCAACGGCTAGTTTGACCACGGTTAACGGTCCAACTTCAGCCACTCGACTCGCCGACCCTCTCACTATGACAGTGTTTGCCGACCCGACACGCCAAAGCTGCGACCTGGATGATCGGTTTCTCCTCTATACGGGAGCCCACCGACGATTCGACTGGATGTCCACTCTGAAGCCGTATACTCCGACTGCCAGCAGCCATCTACGCCTAATCAACGGCGGCCTCGGGGACTACTGATGGGGATATGCCTACCGGGGTATACCCAACAGGACGTTTCCGACTGGCCCAAGAACTGGCGAGTGGGCCTGCAAGACGGCGACTGGATTGAAGCCCAACAAGGAATCGAGCGACTGGAAGCTGAAGGCCCAGGCGAGTAGATAGGCCCAGTCGGATTAGGTTAAACGAGTACTGAAGCTTTAACTGAATCGGTTGAGATATGTAAACCCTAGGGGAGGTGAGCCTATATAAACCTCCCTATAGGGTGAGTAGAGATATGTTCCATCATACACCCAAGCGACTCGCCGCCTAGCCGCCGAGCTCGCCCATTGTACCACCTCCATAATACAATCTAGCAGGAGTAGGTCTTTACCCTCCGGGGGGCCGAACCTGGGTAAACCCTGTGTCTCTGCCCTCATCTCGCACCGCAGATGGCTGGCCGCCCTTGCCCCTCGTTCTACTACTCGCTGCCGATTGCAGCATCTGCCGTGACCATTCCCACGACATTAACCACATGAAGATGCCTATGATAGGGGCAATGAGAGCTCAAATCTAATGAGTACCTTCCTTTCAGCATTTGGAAGCCTTTCAAACCTTTACAAAAACATTTTCACAACTTTGTTGAGTCACCACTTATTCTATGAGCACCTTGTTGAGAGCATAGTTATCATTCTTGTGTTTATTCCAAAACTTGGTTAATTATGTCATGACTTTGATGCTTGTATCTCTGATATCTTTATCTCTAGTCTTCATGTGAACTTTAGAGGTGCCTTGGCATTTATATTGTGCTCTTCAAACAAAGGCAAGCGAGATACCACTCTATCATACCTTATTTGAGCATTGCAATGTCTCTTATGTTTATGTTTCATGCTACTTATTATTATTGAGTTGGTTTCTCTTCATAGCTTGCAATGACTATTGAGTAGACTTAGTTGCATACTCCTTATTATGAATTGTCTAAGCATCTACTCCTGTGCTGAGAATATTTACATCATATGAAGCAAAGTGTTCGTGAAAGTTATTTTATCGCACTCAGTTTTCAACTGAATTGCTTGAGGACAAGCAAGAAGCTAAGCTTGGGGGGAGTTGATACATTCAAAACCTATCTACTTTCTCAAACAGTTTGCTATTGTTTCTCCTCTGAACTTGTGTGATTTGGATACAACTAACACGGACTGACGCTGGTTTCAGCAGAATTACCTTGGTGTCTTGTTTTTGTACAGAAAATGAACTATCAGGAAAAATCCCGGAAAATATGCCAAAAATGATATTTCACCAGAAGATCCACGGATCCAGAAGACGAGACGGAGAGGAGGCCTAGGGACCCACACCCACTCCAGGCGCGGGCCCACCACTGGCCGCGCCTGGATGGGGTGCAGCCACCCCAGGCACCCCCTCGGCCTCCCTCTACGCCTATAAGTTGCCTTTCGACCTAAAAACCGAGGGGGGTTCAATAGTTTTCCAGAAAGAGTTCCGCTCCGCCGCCGCCACCAGAAACCAAGATTCAGATCCAGAAACTCTGTTCTAGCACCCTGCCGGGACGTGGAATTTGTAGAGGATCATCGCCATCGTCATCACCAATGCATCTCCATCGACCACCGATGTTTCCCTCATCCATGAGTGAGTAATCCCCCGCTGTAGGCTTGGGGATGGTAGGGATTGGATGAGTTCTATCATGTAATCGAATAAGATCTGTTAGGGCATAATGCCTAGTTTCTCTTGTGCTATTTGACTTTTTTGCAACTTGTTGTGCTTAATGCTTGTCACTAGGGCCCGAGTGCCATGATCTCAGATCTGAACTTATTATTGAATCATTATGATAGTATTGTTTGTGATCTTATCTGCAAGTTATGTACACATATGATTGTACGCATCCAAAGGCCCCAAAGTGACAATAATTGGGACAACCGGAGGGGATGGCTGTGGTGTGAGGATCACATATGTTCATGGAGTGTTAATGCTTTGCTCCGGTGCTCTATTAAAAGGAGCACCTTAATTGCTAGTAGTTCCCTAGTGGCCCCGCTGCCACGGGCTGGCTGGACAGATGATGTTGTGCAAGTTCTCATTGTGAGCACGTATGACTATATTTGGAGCACATGCCTAGGATTGTTTAGTACTTGGATGCTTGTTATTATTTATCTGTAATGCCCTAGATCTTGAAGTTACATGTTTAGACTCGTCCATGCAACGCCAGTCCATCCATCCCTATGCCTACCGCACTCGAATCCTACTGTTACCATTACTGTTACTATTGCTACTGTTTTACTATTGCTGTTATTGCTGTTGTTGCTTTGTTGTTGCTACTACCAAACTGTTGCTGCTGATAAACTTCTGTGAGCAAGAACTATTTCCAGGTGCAGCTGAACTGACAACTCAGTTGTTAAGGCTTGCAAGTATTCTTTGGCTCCCTTGTGTCGAATCAATAAATTGGGTAATACTACCCGCGAAGACTGTTGCGATCCCCTAAACTTGTGGGTCATCAGTTACCTCCATCCTTCTTGTCCACAAACAAGACAGGTGATCTCCATGGCGACGCACTTGGTTGGATCAATCCTATCTCCAGCATAGCATCCAGTTGCTTCTTTAGCTCCACTAATTCTGATGGGTTCATACTATACGGTCTCTGGGCTATGGGTCCGGTTCCAGGGATTATTTCAATGATAAACTCGATATCCCGATCTGGGGGCATACCGGGAAAAACATCTGGAAATACATCGGGGTATTCACAGACTATTCTGACTTGGTCAATGGTTGGTTGGGCTAGACTCTTGTTGCACTTGAATTGACGGGGCAAGGTTTCAGATACAGGCTGTACCGATATTCCGGCTGTACTGGTCATGGTTATGGCTTTCTTGGCACAGTCGATTAATCCTTTATGTTTCGACATCCAATCCATTCCTAGTACTACTTCCAAACCTTTAGTTCCAAGTACTATTAGATTAGCATAAAAATCTATGCCATGGATTCGGATAGGTACGGCCTTGCAAATTTGTCTAGCTTTGGTGGTTGAACCAGGTATTTGAACTATCATAACATCCTTCAATTTTGTTCGTTAAATCTTACTATTGCATGCAAATTCTTTGGTAAAAAACACGTGCGATGCTCTAGAATCAAACAACACTCTTGCAAGTACTGAGTTAACAGAAAACATACCTAGCACGACATCTGGCGCTTCTTGGGCTTCTTCAGCATTCATGAGAAACAGACGACCGTTGCGGTTGAGCGAATTCCCTGGGGCAAACCTTCTTCCAGGTTGAACACGACACTGCTATTGAGCTGGGGCATTCACATTGGGGGCTTCTGCAGTCTTCTTGGGGCACTCATTGGAATAGTTACCCTTGGTTCCACATTCATAACAAGTCACTTGAGACTTGTCTTTTGCTGCAATTGGCACAACATTGCTTCTAGTTCTCGGGGCAGTATTGGTGTTGGTGGCGACGTTGTTGTTGTTAAACATGGGCGATGCACGGTTAAAATTGCTGGGTTGCCGGGGTTGTTGTGATTTCCTCCAAGCCTTGGGTTTCCTCCTCCATGGTTGGGATAGGTCGGACGGTTCATCGAGGGTCTATTGGTTCTCTGGGAAAATCTTGGAGAAGGGTTGGGGCGATACTTTGGGGTATGGTGGGTTCCTGGTTGATGCATCATTCTACGCTTGCGGTTCTCATTGGCTTGGTTGATCTTGCCTTCCATCTGAATGGCAGAATCCACTAAGGCTTCAATGTTAGCAAACGGGATATTGACTAGCACTGTCTGCATCTCATCATGCAGACCATTCAGGAACCTCTCCTTCTTATTGGCTTTGGTGTCAATCTCATCCGGTTCATACCTAGCCAATGACAAAAATTTGTCCCGATACTCAACTACGGTCATCCTCCCTTGCTTAAGTTCCCTGAATTCATCTCTCATCCTCTCGATCAAACCCGGTGGCACATGGGTTTTGCTAAACTTGAGTTTGAATTCATCCCAAGTCATCATTTGTCCTCCGGTCATGGCGCGAACGCTGTTCCACCAAGCTCTTGCCTCTCCGGCCAGATAGTGGATGGCAAGCAGTACCTTCTCATTGGCTTCCACTCCTGCAACTTCTAAGTTGTTCTCCATGGTTTGCAGCCAATCATCGGCATCTAGGGTCTGTTCAGATTTAGTGAAGTGGTGGCTTGGTGTTCTGGAAGTTTTTGAGCTTTGATCCATGGTTGTCCTGATTTCCATGGCCTTGGTTGTTGTTGTCCATCTGAGCTATATGTTGAAGGGTGGCTAAGTTGGCTTGACATTCGGCTCTTTCAGCTTCACGGTCAGACACCAACATTTGCAAGATATGCAACATTGGGTCCGGGGACGAAGTGCTTCCTCCGCGAGGCATCTGAAGATTGAGATAGATCATGAGAAAAGAGGGAAATTCTAAGGTTCAGGTTTTTTTTTGTTTTTGAAAAGTTTTCAAAGTTTCTCATATTTTTTCTAGCAACATGCTTTTCATTCATTCATCCAGAGCACACAATACAAACACACACCACAACAAGGAAAACAGATGGTTTTAATAACCATTCTGTGAAACTACAATACAGTGGGACCGGATACAACTCACTAACGCTAGTGCTCAAGTGCTACTACTCCTCCGAATCGGTGTCCTCGTCATCCTCCTCCTCATCATCATCAATGAAGGCGAAGTCATCCTCATCGGTGAAGAAGTCCATGGCTTGATCCTCCAGAAAGTCATCATCATCACTAAGGTAAGAGTAAGGGTCTCCACGGATGTCCTCCCCTGCATTCTCACTCTCCTCAAGCTGCATGTCCCTCTTGTGGACGGTCTCCTCCAACTTTGTGATCCTGTGACGAAGACGGCCAATGATACGCTCCTTCTTGTCAAGCTGACGGCGACGAGATTGGCGATCCTTCACTAGCATGGAGATGGTCTGATCTTTCTGGGCAGCGATGGCATAGTTGTGGTTGGCGTAGGAGTGGGCATTGTCTAACTCCTTCTGCTGGTCATACATCATGAAGCTGAGGTGGTCCACTTGGTTCCTCAACTCAGGGTGATATGGTGCCTCCAATGGCTGTCCCATAACACCACGCCTTGGGCAGAACTCAAAGCGGGTACCGTTGATCTGATTGATACTCTGCCCACACAAACGGGCAAGAGCTTCCTGCATGGCCCTGACAAGTCCATCAAGCTAGTTGTTCTCTCTAATGGTGAACTGAATTCCCTCTGAGGTGGGGGCTGCAATCTTTCCTCTAAGACTTGCAACAATCAGCCATTGCAATTCCTCTCCTTCCCGATCGTTGAGCTGAGCTCCGAAGAACTCGGGGTGCAGGCGCTCCAGAAGTTCCGAAAGCTGGTCCAAGTCATGCTCAAAGATGAGATCTCCTCCATTTCCTAACTGATAGAACTTGCTATACTTGACGTCCATCTATAAGAATATAGGATGAGTAAGTTAGTAGAGTGATCAAGTGTGTCAAATTTTATGTAAGTGTGCAAGAAGTTTGGAGTAACATGAATTTCCATGAAAGAGTCTAAGTGATAAGAATGAGAATAAGTTTTCGTAAATACTCACTTCTTGGTTTTGAAACTAAGTTTTTGATTCAAACGTCCATTCTAAACTAGGGTCTCCTATGGTCAGGATGGCTCTGATACCAACTTGTCAACACCCGAATTTTTAATCCTAGATACCTGTTATGCCATACATTGCAATCCTAGGATTACCATTGTTGCGAGACATAACAGATTGGATGTCACAGTACATCATCCATTATAAACCATACATAAGGTCTTACAACAATATAAAGGATCTCATGATCTAGTCTTAATACACATCAGCAGCAGAATAATATAATAACGATAGCGTGGGCGAGACTCCATCTTCATGGTCACAGGCAATGCTGACGATGGGAGATTATCCTAGTTGTCATAACCTTCCCGTGGTCCATCCTCCTGATAGTCCTCTTCTTAGTCTGGCCACAGGAATAGCCAGGGACAAAGCCATGAGTACTCTTTAAGTACTCGCAAAGTAATACTAACAAGTGAAATGGTTTTGAGTAGGAAATACTAGGCTCTAGGTCATTTTGCAAAAAGCCAGATTTATCTCTAACTGAGTTCAGAAGCAAAGAAAGCTAGTTGAAAGTTTTATAACACCTAAGTGGGAACTTGAGTTTTCATATCACAACCCTATTATGGTCAAGTCAAAGTCATGATTCATTTTATAAGTCATTTTGAAAACATATGACGACGGAACAGTATGGCCACTCCAACTGTCCATAAACGCGGACGCGGCTGTTCGAATAGTTTGACACTCTGCAGAGGTGGTACACTTTCACCACAATATTTGATACATCCGTCGGGAACAATCCTGAATTCACCATACTCAGTATGCGGATAATCAATCCTAACATTTTAATTACACGCCGTAGTATAGGCACCTCTCCTATGAGTTTGGCCTCCCAACTATGACCAACTGTCATCTTGGGAACTACACAGGTGGACAATCTTCACAAGGTAGCCTCAGCTCAAACCTCGGAAGCAAGGGAACCCATACTAAGGTATATAAACTTCTAGTCAAGCCCTACCCAAATTTCGGGTATTGTGGTTGTACGATAAAATTGGAATGGTATCGCATCCAGACAACCATTAGTTTTATAAAGGGCTAAGGCTCATGCCTCAACATTTTCATCATCAAAATTAGCTGGTGTTCAAGAACACATGTCAAAACATTTCAGTAGAATGACTCATCATTCTAAGGTTTTCATAACCATTTTCACCAAGTAATCCCATCTAAAGTGATCAAGTTTTATGCTTAGCACTAGCATCTACAAGTGTGGGTAAACACTAATGAGGGGTGGTAAACAAGTGTGAATAATCTAAGTTCAATCTCATGCCTCAGATGACATCAAGATTTATCTAACTTAGGCCAAGTTTTATGCTCTTTATGCTACCTTTAAATATCTTTCCAAAATCTACAAGTCACTAAGTAAACACAAACTAAGGAGCTTTGAAAAAGAAATAAAAGAACTAAGCGTGCAAGTAAAACTGGGTTTGGTGTAATCGTTTGGTATAACCAAGGCATGCGTATGGCATTGCATAAGTTATAAAGCTTTCACAATTGCAATTGTTTGCTTGCATTGGTAAAATGCAAGTGGTAGCTTGCTTAGTTAGGAGCTTACCTTGTGCAGTGTAGTGGTTGAAGTTCCCCTCGACTTCTTCTTTGTAGTAGTATCCTTCCTCCTCGTATCCTTGGTCGGTACTAGCGTCTATAAATAAATACGAGGTACACAATCACCAAACAATACATAACTACTTCTATTTATCAGACCAAGGCTCACACTAGATGCTCTAGCATCATCACTATTATCACAAGGATTAAAGCACTTGTTTTATTTATTTTATTTTGGAAAAGTAATTTCTACTCATTGAAAAACTACTTAAGGATTAATATTCTCCAACTAAAATAGGGGATCATGTTGACACATGTCATCACCACATATTTTAGTATTTGGGAGTGCGATTTAAAGTGGTGTCACAATTTAATAAGGTTTAACTTTTTTATTTTAATTGAATAAAGTGACTAGAAATGCCTATGGAGCATTCTTTTATTACTTGTCCATTATTTCTACAAGGAAACCTAGATATTTTTATATATTCAGAAAGGTCTTACTAAATGTGATTTTTGAGAGTTGGAGTCAACTCAAAAGCTTTTGTGGTTGAATTTTGAAAAATGTTTGAATGCAGAAAAGCTTCTGCCTTGTTATTTTTTACTATAGGTGATCTATAATCCTAAATGATCTGAATCCAACGGGCTTGGATTAATAATTCTAGTACCTTCTAACAAAATTGATTTCATGCAATTTGGTCCAGTGAATCTATCTGGGTTGATTTTTGAATCTAGGGACAAAACTAAGTTTGAAACTAAATTAATAAACCTAAATTTGAATTACTGGGTCGCGCGGGAGTGTAACTGGGCCGGCCCACGGTGCACAGCACGCGCGCGGGTGGGTTTAAGTGGCTGTCCCCACCAGTCAGCGAGACAGGGGGTGCGAAGGGGTACAGGGCAATCTAGACCGTGCGATTAACATCTAATCCAACGTCTAGGGCTTGTCGTCTCCGTCGGGCAGCGCCGGCGGCGACAGAACCCTAACGGGGTCAGTGGGGGTCCGTGGGGGCTCACCGAGGCTCCAGCGGTGGTCGGATATGGGGGCGAATGACGAAGTCGACGATGACGATCCTCCTAGTACTTGCGGCTCCTCCTAGGGCGGCTCCAATTGACGGCGCCTCTTCTCCTCCTCCGCGGCAGACTCCGGCGAAATTCCGGCCACCTTGTGCTCGCCTTGCTCTGGGGATGAGGTGGGGTGGTTCTGAGAGAGAGGGGAGTGAGATAGTGTGCTGAAATCGAACGGGGGTGGACTCTATTTATAGTGCGACGAGGGGACCGAAGGTTGCGGGTGGATCTCGTCGTGGTCGTCGTAACAACGAGCTAACGACATGGCTGTGGGTAGGGGATGGTGCTCGATCTCCGGAGGAAGCTCAACAGCATGGTGGCGAGGCGTGGGACGATGCTGGTCGGAACGTTGCAGTGCTCTCGACGGGTCCGACAAGCATTTTAATGGCGCACAGGCTCTCCTGGTCGCGCGGCGATGAACGGGCATGTCCGGGCAGTTCCTGGGGCAGTGGTGATCACGCACGCAAGCAGCGAGAGTGGGGCGCGGTCGGTGCTCGCGTGTTGAGCGCGGCGCTATGGCGCTCTCTCGGCATGGCACAAAGGCATAGGACGCGACGGTTCTAGGGTGGTCCAAGGGCTGACAATGCTTGGGCATTGGAAAGGGGGTGGCGGTGGACGGTGGCTTGTGTCCCAGACAAGGTGGCTAGGCTTGGTGAGGCTCCTAGTTTGCTGTCGACAATGGGGTGGAAAGTTAGGCTCGGCAATGGTCACCATTGATGACAATGGCAAGCTTACAGTGAGCTAGAGCTTGTTAAATGAACTAGATGATCTAATAAGAGTGTGCTGTGAACTAGAGGGGAGACAAGTTAGGCGCAAACACTGCTCACTATAGTGTTCGATGTTTTGTTTGATTTGTGTTTACAAGGTGTTTAATGAAATGGCCGAAAGAGATTTGAATTTGAATTTTTGGATGAAACTTGGTGGGTGTACTAGTCACATACTAGGTAGTCTATGGTTGCTTGGAATTGTCAAGGTGCACTGGTTTGGTTGGGTTTTGAGAAATGGTGATCTTCACATATGATATAGATTCATTTTTGAATTGTCATTTGAATCAAGTTGCCAAATGTTTCTGTGAGTTTGCAAAGTGGGCTTGGGTTCACTTTCACTTGGTGTAGCAAGGGGTGAAAAGAAATGGATTTGTTTCTGTTTGAAATCTTGGACTAGAAACACTCAAAGTGGTCTAGTGAGCAAGATTGGCAAAAATGACCATTTGCTTGTTTTGTTTATTTTTGAATTTCTCTTGATTTGTTTCTGCTTGGAAATGATTTAGATGATGTTGTTTTCATCTTTAAACCATTCCTTGCTATTCACAACAATCAGACAAGTCCATTCATGCATTCATACATTCATCACATACACACATGCATTCATATGATTCTAATTAAAAAAAGTTTTTGTTAACCCTAATTTTGGTGATTGGAATTTGGGAATCCTTGATCAATATTTTTGGGATGTTACAGCATCCAGGAGTTCACTCGAGGGGTACTTACAGTCGCGACTTGAGGCCATGGAGGATGCTTTGATTGGCACACTCTGCTTGGCCGTTTGACTTCAGGTGGGCGGCTGAGGTGAGGTCGAGCCGTATGTTGTGCTCCTCGCAGAACTTGGCCATGGCGCCCTTTGCGAAGTTGGTGCCGTTGTCCGTGATGATGTTGTTCGGGAATCCGTACCGGTAGATGAGCTCGCGAAGGAATTTGGTGGCGGTCTTCCCGTCATACTTATTGACCGGATTGGCCTCGACCCACTTGGTGAATTTGTCGACTGCGACCAGGAGGTGGGTGTAGACAGAAGGGGCCCTTTTTAAGGGTCCTACCATGTCCATGCCCCACACAACGAATAGCCAGGTGATGGGGATCGTCTTGAGTGCCGAACTAGGGATGTGCGTCTGGTTGGCGTATTTCTGGCACCCGACGCAGCATTGGACGAGGTCGACGGCGTCGGCGTGCACGGTGAGCCAGTAGAAGCCATGTCGCATGGCCTTGGCGACTAGAGATCGAGAGCCGGCGTGATGGCCGCAGTCGCCGGCATGGATGTCTTGGAGGATATTGCGTCCTTCCCTTGGTTGCACGCAACATTGGAAGACGCCAGTCACGCTGCGCTTGTGGAGCTCGCCGTTGATGATGACAAAGGATTTGCGGCATCGCACTATCATGCGTGCCTCTGCCTCGTCCGCCGGCAGGGTCCCACTCACGAGGTAGGCGAGGTATGGCGTGGTCCAGTCACTGGGTTTTGAAACCATGGCGACCAGGGAGGGCTCAGGTTGTAGTGGTATCCCGACATCGATATCCTTCGGTGGGGAGACCGAGGGCTTGTGGATGGTGTCAAGGAAGACGCCCGTGGGTGGTGTTTGACGAGCCGACCCAATGCGGGAGAGGGCATCGGCCTCCTCGTTCTTGCGCCTGTCGATCCACTCGATGGAGTAGCTGGCAAAGTGCCCCCCACCAGCTAGTCCACCGCTTGGCGGTATGCTGCATGGTGGAGGAGATGGCATCCCAGGTACCAGCAAATTGTGCGGCGACGAGGTCGGAGTCGCCATAGCACCGTAGGCGGTTGGCGTTCATCTCCTTGGTGGCCTGCATGCTGTGAAGGAGGGCCTCATATTCGGCCATGTTGTAGGTGCAGGGCGTGAAGTCAAGGTGGAGCACGTAGCGGAGCTTGTTGCCCTTGGGGAAGGTGAGTACAATACCAGCCCCTACGTCGTATGCGTTCTTGGACCCGTCGAAGTAGATCGACCAGTAGTGGAGGTAGGACAGCTTCTCCGGCTACTGTGCTTCTTCGCAGTCGGCCAGAAAGTCTACCAATGCTTACGACTTGATCGCTTTGCGCGGCTCGTACTTGATGTTGTGGACGCCGATTTCGACGACCCACTTGGCGACTGGCCCAGTCGCGTCGCCGTTGCGGATGATGTCCTGTAGTGGCGCAGAGGAGACGATCGTGATGGGGTGCTCCTAGAAATAGTGCGGGAGCCGTCGCAGGGCCCTGAATACCGCGTATACCAGTTTCTGGTACTGCGTGTAGCGCTGTCGTGAGTCCGTTAGGACTTCGCTGATGTAGTATAACGGGCGCTGCAAGGGGCGCTCATTGACCTCCTCTGGCCGCTCGACGACCATCACGGCGCTGACGACTCCTGTGGTGGCCGCGACGTAGATGAGCATTGGCTCCTTGTCGACGAGGGCAGCGAGTAGCGGCACCGCAAGTAGCACTTCTTTGAGTGCTTTGAGCGTGTCGTCTTCTTCTTTGTCCCATTGGAACATGGGGTTCTTGCGCATCAGGCGGTAGAGAGGCATTGCCTTCTCTCCGAGCTGGGGGATGAAGCGACTGAGGGCCACGACTTGACCGACCAATTTTTGGACGTCGCGGAGGCACTCGGGTTTTCCGAGTTGCGCGATGGTGTCGATCTTGGTGGGGTTCGCTTTGATGCCCCGCTTGGAGACCACGTACCCGAGGAGCTGTCCGGTGGGCATGCCGAAGGTGCACTTCCCTGGTTTGAGTTTTATCTTGTACCTCCATAGATTTTCAAAGGTTTCGGTCAGGTCGGCGAGCAGGTCACTCTGGCGAGTGGATTTTACCACCACATCGTCGATGTAGACGTGGATCTTGTAGCCAATTTGGCTTGCATGGCACTCTTGCATGCACCACTAGTAGGTCGCATCGGCGTTTTTGAGGTCGAACGTCATGGCGGTGTAGTAGTAGGTGCCGAATGGCGTGATGAATGCCATCTTCTCCTCGTCCTCGACTGCCATCTTGATCTAGTTGTAACCAGAGTAAGCGTCAAGGAAGCAAAGAGACTCTGGTCCCTCGACCGAGTCAATGATCTGGTTGATGCGCGGGACGACGAATTCCTCCTTCAAGCATGTGCTATTGAGGTTGGTGTAGTCAATGCACATTCTCCAGGTCTTATTCTTCTTCATGACTAGGACTGGGTTTGCCAGCCACTTGGAGTACTTGATGGGCGGGATGAAGCCCGCAGTGAGTAGGCGCTGCACTTCTTCGGTGATTGCTCGGCGGCGCTCTTCATTGAAGGGCCACAGCGACTGCTTTATAGGTCGCGCTTTGGGGTCGGCATTAAGCTTGTTCTCAGCGAGTTCCCTCGGGACACCTGGAATGTCAGATGGCTACCATGCGAAGATGTCGCGATTCTCATGGAGAAACTCGATGGGCACGCTTTCCTATGAGGGGATCATGCCTGCCCCGATGGTGACCGTCTGGTTGGAGTCGCCTGGGACCAGCTCGACGGTGCGGGTGTGCGTGGTGGCTTCGAACACTGTCGACCCGCCGTTTTCTATGTTGGGCTTGTTCAGGATCATGGGGTCGTCCTTGTCGATGCCACTCGCGTACTTGGTGAGTTCGTCGGTGTGGTTGGTTTCCACGAAGATGACTGCGTCCGCGAGTTCAACACCTTTTTCCTTGCACTCCATGGCCATATCGGGGTCGTCGTGGACGGTGATGATGCCGCATGGTCCTGGGAGCTTCATCATGTTATACGCATAGTGTGGTACCTCCATGAATTTGGCAAATGCTTGTCGCCTCAGGAGGCAGTGGTAGGGGCTGCGGAAGTTCACCAGCACGAAGATGATCCGCTTGGTGCGAAAGTTGGAGGGAGTGCCGAAGGTGACTGGCAGTGTCACCTTGCCGATAGGATACGCCTTCCGACCGGGGATGATGCCGTGAAAGGTGGTGAGAGTTGACTCGATCATCGACTGCGGGAGCTGCAGTCACCTGAGCGTATCCAGGTAGAGGATGTTGATGGAGCTCCCGCCATCCATCAACGTCTTGGGGATCCAATAGTTAGCCACTTTGGGCTTAACCACCAGGGAGACTCGCCCGGCTCCACGTGATGCGCTGCTCGGACCAGTTGAGGAAGCAGGGGACATCGACTCGCGAGACAGCGTTGACGGGCACCACGCAGGCGAGCACCTTCTTCTCGCAGTTGGTGCCAAGCCTGGTGAATGTGTGCAGTGAGCCGATGTTGTTTCCCAACCCGCCGACATTGCCGTTTGGCGGGTTGTTGTTGGGGCCTTCCCTTGCTCGCCTTGCCTTCTCGATCTCCTTTAGGGAGTGGCCGTCAGCGGTGGTGTGGGTGGCAGGCTTCCCCACCCTGCTGTGGTAGACACAGGGATGGTTGAGTAGTGTTGTGGGGTCGAATTTCGGCCTCGCGTGGTAATTTCCGCTATCGCGGTAGTTTCCTCCGTCGTGGCGGAGGTTCTTTGGGCCGCGTGGCATGTATTCGGTGTTGGCGACAAAGTTGACCCGCCCGTCACCGTGGTCATTGCCAGTGAGGGGAGTGTTGTTGTAGCGCATCTCGCGCTGTCTCCCGTTGTCGTTGCCACTTGTGCGGTGTCTTCCTCCTGACTCGTCATCGGAGTCTTGGTTGGGGTCCTCCTCCGGGTAGCGCTTGGAAATCTCGAGAAGGTCGGGGATGTTGTCGAGCGACCATTATACCCTCTTGATCTTGGCGACCAGGGGCTCATACCGGCATGCGTTCTTAAATCAGTGGATTGCCGTGTCGAGGTAGATGTCGGAAGCATTGATGCATAGTTCCTGCCAGCGCTGCACCCAGCGGCGGGTCGACTCACGCGGTCCCTGGATGCAACTCTCCAGGTCTTTGATGCTGGTGGCGCGGCTGTAGGAGCCCTCGAAGTGCCTGACGAAGGCCTATGTCCTCCCATGAGTCGATGCTGTCCGCGGGGAGGGTGTTGATCCATATACGGGTCGCTCCCTCCATCATCAAGGGGAGTTAGCAAGCGGTGAGCAGGTCAGTGTGGTCGGCGATGCCCATCGCCATGAGGTACGTGTCCAGCCACACCGCTGGGTCGTACGTGGGGTTGTACTTCTCGATCTCCTTCGGCGCCTTGAAGTTGGTGGGGTACTTCTCGCCTTGGATCATAGGTCCGAAGCACTGTGGGCCGACTCGGCTGAGGGAGCCTCTTGTCTCAGGGTCGCCGCAGTTGGTGAGGGTGAGTCTCAGGTGGTTTGGCTGACATGTCCGCTAGGTTTGGTTGTTGATGATGTGTGTTCGCGCGTCGATCGACTGACCGTTGGCGGCGACCGTGTTGTTTGCCGGTCACGGCTCGTTGCTGGAGAGTGCAGGGTGTGCGGCTCGTGGGTGATGCTGTGGGGGCTCAGGTGGTGGGAAATCCCAAGTGTTGGTGACTGTTGGGTGGCCACTCGAGGCTGCCCTGCTTCCCGACGAGCGGGAGTACATCCGCCTCTATGTGTCGACTCCCACTACTTGATGCTCGACACCCCTGGCGAGTAGGGCCTACGCGTACCTGACCTGCAGCGCTCCCTCTCCTGTGATGTTGAGGTTGGCAAACAGTGCCTGCCCCGCGATGACTTTGTCCATCGGGGTGGAGTACAACGGGAGCGCGTTCACGTCGCGGGATTGTGAAGAGATGATGAACCTTGGCTGGTCCGGTGGGGGTGCATGGACTGAGGGTGGCGGAGGAGGTCCAGACGTTGGCGATCCGGGTGGGGGGCGATTGCTGCCTCCTGGTGGCACGTTCTCGCAGAATTTGTGATCGGCCGCGCGGGCGGGGTCGTTGCCGTTGCTGAAGTTCAGGGCACGTCCCTGAACATTAGAGTTCAGGCGGCTCCTGATGCGGCGTTGGTGGTAGAGCAATAGCTCTTGCGCCGTTTCCTACTCGAGGCGGAATTTCTCGCGCTCTTCTTGCTCCTTGCATGCCGCCTCATCTAGTCGCAGGCGAGCTTCCTTGACCTCATCACCATTGCGGTCGGCAGGATAGGCATGGAGAAGGGATCTGGCGGGGCACTCGTGCTGTCCACCATGTAGGTCGCGATGAAGCGATTGGATCTGGCGTGGAGGTCGCCAGAGAGTTCTGACGAGGTTTAATCTCGTCAATGCCCATTGTTATGGACTTGGGTTTTGGAGAAGATGGGGATGCTGGAGATCGTGGCACGGTTAACAGACAAGCAACCAGGGGACACGAGATTTACCCAGGTTCAGGCCACCGGAGGGAAAACCCTACTCCTGCTTGTCTGCTCTTTGATTACGGCGGAACCGAAAGTTACAGGGTGCGCAGATTCGATCTGGCGTGGAGGCGTGTACGAAAATATGGATCTGTCCTGCTCGTTGGCCCCTCCTAGCCTTTATATATGAGGAGGCTAGGTCTCAGGTACCGATACGAGTAGGTTACAAGTTGTATTCGAACTCTAGTCTTGCTCTCCAAGGATCCGAAGGCGTCATGGGCCTTGGCCACCCGAAAATCTTCATGGGCCAGCGTATGTCTGCTGTGGGCCTTCCTTGGGCTAGACCAGGTATGCTGAAGTTATGTACCCGTCGGGTATAACCATGTCAGTAGCCCCCGAGTGTTCAGTCGAATCGTAGATTCGGCTGAGGACTCTTCAATCCTTCGGGTGTAACTCTGGCTTTCAATAGAATGTGTAGGGATTTTTGATGCGTGTGCCTGACTCACCCGACGGATCAGGGTTAGTTAATCGTCTTAGGACAAAACAACACGATCTTCTTCAGGTGCGAGTCCCTCGACTCGAACCCGGAACATATGCTGGCGTAATTCGACTCAGGCCGCGGAGGACTTACAGGAGTGGAATTCCAGTGATTTTAAATGGTGTACCCAACGCGTCCGTCGGGATTTTTCATCGTACCTGCTGGTACGGATTCATACTAGCAGAGCGCAGTCAGGTGCGTTGCCAGGCCATCAGATGATATCTGTAGGTCTTATCTTTGCGTCGCAGACGCAGCATCCGAATGTTTATCACCGCGGAGGTGTTTCGGGTGGCCAAGGAGGATGTTACTCACATAGCATTAATTGGGGCAGAGTTGCCGAAAAGTTTTTGCGTGTGGATCTAGAAGATCGCAGTCGAAGATTTCATAGGGTGCGCGGCCAGCGCTCCCTATGGGAGTAGCCCCCGAGTGTCTGTTCGAGTCGTAGACTCGAGCGGAGACTTTTAGTGCAAGCGTTGCTCAGCTGCTTAGTCCGAAGGACTCGAAAATTTTCGGATGCTTGAATCCTTCCTCCCTATGGGAGTAGCCCCCGAGTCCGTAGGACTCGAAGCTCTTGTGTGTGAACGGCCA
This sequence comes from Avena sativa, assembly GCA_916181665.1. NCBI lineage: Eukaryota > Viridiplantae > Streptophyta > Magnoliopsida > Poales > Poaceae > Avena > Avena sativa. Next base: position 308,954,151 of record OV702295.1, on the reverse strand, counting down.
TTGCTCCAGTTTGGAGTAGCCCCCGAGTGTCTGGCGGAGTCGTAGACTCGGGCAGAGACTCGAGTCTTGTATCATGCAATGGTAGTAGGAAAATCTTGTGGGCGTACCGCTGACCCGGAAGTACATCGGGTGCGCGACCAGCGCTCCTGATAGGAGTAGCCCCCAAGTATTTAGTCGAATCGTAGATTCGAGTGAGTACTTTTAGCTGTGGAGCCGAAGTTATTGCTAGTATAGCTGTTGATGACGTCAGTGCTGACGATCAATGACCTCAAGCGTCTGCTGCGCCAGAGATGACTTGACTGGACGATGCGTGGGTCCCACTTCCTGACTTTGAATTGACCGGTCACGCGCGGCGTGGAGATGATTATGGCGTTTCCTCGATTTCCGCACGTAGTGGACGTCGTGGGAACGACGGTTCGTTTTGGTGCTGACACGTGTACGGCCAGATCTGCCGTTGGCGTTAGGTCTTCTTGATGGACGGTCAGCGTGCGTCGTCTTTGCTGTTATAATCCATGGTGAAAATCGTGATTTGTTTTCACCACACCAGTTCTTGCGTTTTACTGCCTCCTTGCGCTCGAGCGATTCTTGCTGCGTGCTGAGAGTTCCTTTCGCATTTCCTTTGTCTTCGTCGTTGGCAACGCCACCACCACCGTAGCGCCATGGGGAAGCCAAAGAAGTCCTCATCTGCAGTTGGGACCAGTGCCGCCGAAGGCAAGAAGGGCGCCGCCGCTGCTCGTGTCACCGATGGTGGCTGGCGGCGATCAGAGACGCGGGAGAGCGATCTCCGCAAGCTGCGCGAGCGGAGCCTGATTCCGCAGGACACGACGGCCGTGAGACTCCCCGGCAGTGAGGTAATCCCCCGTCCCCCATCTGGGTATCGGGTTATGTTTGTCGCCTTTGTTTTGCGTGGGTTTTCGTATCCAGTCCATGACTTCCTTCGTGGATTGCTCTTCTTCTATGGGGTTCAACTCCATCATCTGTCTCCCAACTCCCTTCTTCACATTGCGTGTTTTATCACGCTTTGCGAGTGTTGGCTTGGCATTGAGCCGCACTTTGGCCTCTTCCGGAAGCTGTATTCCGTGAGGAGGCAGTCTGGTTCGGATGGTGTGTATCCCATTGGGGGTTTCATCATCTCTCTTAGTCCCGATGTCCAATTCTTTTCCTTCTCCATGTACGAATCTGTCCAGTACTGGCGGAGGAAATGGTTCTACATCCGTGACTCTGTGCTGCCTGGGCAAGATTTTGGTCTCGTTCCTTTTGACCCCTCCCAGTTAATTGTGAAGAAGAGGTCCTGGAAAAATCAGATCTTAGATGGTGAGGTGGCGGAGATAGAGGCCTTGTACCATCGGGTGGAGGAGCTCCAATTGATTCCTGAGAAGGAGGTGAACGGTGTCGACATTATCCGGGTGTTTCTTGAGCGTCGGGTGCAGCCGCTCCAGGCTAGAGCGCACCCGATGTTCCTGTACTCTGGGCGCCGTGATCCGACGAGGGTTTCGAGTGAGAAGGTCTCCGAGGTGGACCTTGACAAGGATCTTCGCGTGCTGTTGAAGTTCAAGGCCGATGAAAAAATCCCGGGGAAGTCGCTGACTCCTCCCTTTTGGTCGACGTTGGCCGTGCCAAAGGTGTAGATTTGCGCACATAGTGCTTCCCTTACGTTTTTTTGTCAGTTGTGTACTTGTGTCCTTTGTTTGCTAACAAAGTTTCTTCTCATCTTGTAGAGCTTCAAAGTGCCAGGCATGGCGCCACCATTGCCCGAAAGGTATCCGAATGCCCCGGATAATGAAGTGGTGGATTCCGTGTCCGACCTTCCATCGGCGCGATCTCCGGTGGAGGATGCCGACGATTCGGGTGAGGATCATTCGAGCAAGCGATCACGGAGCTCGAGCGAGTCTTCGGATGCCTCGACTCCTCCGACTCCCAGGAATCCTCGGGGTCTTGAGCGTCATGATGATGTTCAGGGGGGTTCTTCCTCTCCCATTCCTGCCATTCCTGTGCGAGCTGTTGCTCCGCACCCGCCAGCAAAGCGGAAGAAGGAAGAGAAGAAGGAGGAGAAGAAGGAGGAGAAGAGGGCCCGGAGGGATTCTCCTATCTTTGACCTGAGCGCGTTGGGCTCGTAAGTGTTCTTGTTGCCACTATTGCCTTTTGCTCACTTGTTATTTTTGCGCCTGTGTTGATTGATTCGTATGTAGGCAATCATCCGACGGCTCTAGTGATGGAGCGCGCGAGATGATGGGGGAGTCGAACATTGCGTCGCCGCCTCCGCAGACGGTGGCGACTTCGGGTGGTGCTGCACCAGTTCCTCTTGTGCAGGAGAGGCTGGTGGTTGCGCCTCAGAATTTCGCAGGCGGGCCTGCGGGTTCGCCTTCGGAGCACGTAAGTTTTTCTGCTTCATGTCACGAGGGGAGCCCCCAGGCGTCTTCGTGTGCTGATGTTGTGTTTGCTTCTTTGTTTTGGGCGGAGCCCCCAAGTCATGCTCTTACTGCTATTGCTTTTTCCTGCAGCCTTGTGTCCGAGAGGCCAAGCGGCTGGTGGAGGAGCGCCTGACGCTGGAGGTGAAACTGCGGCAGCTGCAAGGTATTCATCTGTCTTGGAGTACTCATCTTGCTATGTCTTGGTCCTGTTTGTTGACACTTGCTTGTTGTAAATGCAGAGGAGCATAACGACTCTCTCCGTGAGGTTGATGCTCTAAAGAAGAGCCTTGGCCAATTGGAGCAGAAGGTCAAAGCTGCCGCTGAGGCGAAAGAGCGCCTTGAGCTGGAGCTGTCGAAGGCAGCCGAAGCAAAAGAGCGTCTGCAGCAGGAAGCCGCAGGTCGTGAGGTAGGAGTAGCGGAGAAGCTCATGGCTGCGGCCAAGGCTATATCGGGTGAGTGCTAGCTTTTGTACTTGCTTCTTTTTCTTCGGGTCCTCTTCTATGTTGCTTTTCTTCATGTTTTCTTCTGTTTTGTCTCAGATGCCGCAGGCATCGAGTTTGACCGTGGTGCTCTGGAGCATGGGAGTGCTCTGGATGATGCCACTGTGGCGGTCGAAGAACGCTGCAGCACCGTCGTCAACTCCCTTGCCAAGGCAAAGGAGGTCCTTGGTCGCTTCTACCAGGAGCTCTTCCCGAAGGGCGCAACCCTTGAAGATGTGGGTGCTCTGGCAGAGGCTCTGTCAGCCGAAGCGCCTGCAGCGTACAAGCGCAAGCAGAAGGGCATCGGCGCGTCCGTCAGGCTGGCGATGGCCATGGCGGCTGGGGCGGAGCTGGACTTGCCCCAGATCACTTCTCGGATGCCGACGGCTGCGGATGGATCAGAGGTAGCCTTTGCTGCTTACTCCGCTCGCTGCAGACGATATGGGCCCAAGCTCATTGACTTGTTGTCTGAGTACGTGCTGCGGCAGCAGGGCGAGGCCAAAGCTAGGCAGTCTGGCTCTGAGGCGACTCGGTGTCCTACGCCTTAGGCATAGGAGATGTAGGGTAGTATGTAGTTTACTTTTGCTGTAAATATCTTTTGTACCACCATCCTTGTGCCACGCAGTGGCCTTATTTAGTGAATTCCTCCGAGTTGATCTTTATCTTTAGCTGAATGTCTCTGTGCCTTCTTTTTCTGCCGCTTTAGGTTCCTTCGGGTGTTGACCCAGTTGGTACTTCATCCGAAAGGCCCTTGCGAGCATCGTTGGATGATTCCTCGCAGCTCGCGTTTTTTCGAGATCGCGTGTGCAGCTTGGAGAGAGATTTGCTTGGGTTGCGCGGTCGCGCTGATGTTTGGAAGTCCAAAGCGGATCGTAGTGTAGCCAGAGAGGAGTACTTGATGGCGGAGCTGGGTCGACTATCCGAGCAGCTGCAGTGTAAGTTGATCCTTCTTTCGGGCTGTAGCTTAGTTCTTCGGGTGAGCCTGCTGGCCTTACTCTTGTTCGGTGCTATTGTCGCAGGTGCAAATATCGCTCCGAGGGAAGAAAAGGAGCGCATTGCTGTTCGAGTCAATTGCTTGACTCAACAGGACATGGAAGCCGGTGGCTTCTTTTGGATGGATCGCGATCGTGCCGTGGTTCTGGCGACAGTGCAGGATCGCGTCTTCCAGGTTTCGCGGGTGTTCCGCCAGGTGCAGACATCGCTGTCCTCGGTGTTGCACGTCATGTTTCCGTTGGATGGCGTGCCGACGACCCTTGCAGGCCTTCTGGCGAAGTTTCGGAGTGCCAGCAATGTCAAGGAGCTAGTGCGGCAGCAGCTTGTCGCAGGGGTGAAGGCTGCCTTGTCTCTTGTGAGGGTGCATCACCCGGATGTAGATTTGGCTGCTGTGGCGACTGGGCCACCTCCTCGGCCAGATGGTGGCGAGTGGAATATGCGTCCGCATTACGCGGATGTAAGGCAGTATGCCGAACAGTTTGTAGAGTTGTTTGAGCAGCGTGCTTAGGTTATTCTTCAGAATAGGTAGTACCTGAAAATAAACAGATAGATGTAAAATTTGTATATTGCGACTGGGCGTGTATGTGCCCTTTGTTGTAAAGGTTCGCTTGTTAGCGAGCACGCAGTTCTCTGATAGTACGTGTCCTTTTCGTTAGCCTGACGTGGTCAGCTACTCAGGTGTGCACGTGTTGCCCTCAGTCAATGAAATCGTGAGGTGGGGGGAGCCCCCGAGTGCTTTGATTTAGTACGTGCCCTTTTCGTTAGCCTGACGTGGTCAGCTACTCAGGTGTACACGTTTGGTCCTCGGTTGATGAAATCGTGAGGTGGGGGGGGGCCCGAGTGCGTTAGTAGCATGTAATCAAAGTTGCAGAAAAATAGTCAACTGAAGGTTGGAAGCGAGGCACTTAGCTTTATTTGTAGACTAATTTGAGGAGGTACATGGTTCGGCTGAGTAGCCTTGGCTGTAAGCCTTATTGAAAGTAAAAGGGGTACATTGCCCATTGCTATGGGTAGAATCGTCGCAGGTGCGAGACGTTCCATGGGTTGGAGTATGCGACTCCAGACTCCACGTGCTTGAGGCGATAGGCGCCACCTGGGATGACCTCGATGATGGCATAGGGTCCTTCCCATGGCGACTCGAGTTTATTCGGTCGCTTTTGCTTGAGTCGCAAGACGAGGTCTCCTTCGACGAAGGACCTTGGGCGCAGCCGGCGGCTGTGATAGTTGCGGAGACTTTGCTGGTACACCACGGATCTAGCTGCTGCTATATCCCGTGCTTCGTCGAGTGTGTCGACGGCATCTTCGAGTGCGGCCGTAGATTTGGCTTCGCTGTAAGCGACGACTCGTGGAGCCTGGTGACGTACTTCGGCTGGTAGTACAGCCTCAGCTCCGTGTACCATGAAGAACGGTGTGTAGCCGGTGGAGCTGTTTGGCGTAGTTCGTAAGCTCCACAGGACAGACGGTAGCTCTTTCGTCCAGTTGCCAGCTTTGTGCTTGAGTGAGCTCATGAGGAGTTTCTTGATGCCAGCGCCGATTAGGCCGTTGGCCTTTTCCACTTGCCCGTTTGTTTGCGGGTGCGCCACTGAGGCGTACGTGATATTGATCCCGAGGCCTTCGCAGAAGTCCTGGAATTCTGTAGACTATGGATTCGAAGAACTTGACGGCGGTTTTTCCCTTCTGGTTGGTGACTGGCATGGCCTCGATCCACTTGGTGAATTTGTCGACTGCGACCAAGAGGAAGACGTGTCCTCCCTTCGAGGATTTTGGCAGTTTGCCGATCATGTCAAGGCCCCATTGAGCAAAAGGCCAAGCTATGGGTATGGGTCGAAGTTCGGACCCAGGTGCGTGCGGTTTGTCGGCGAACCGTTGGCACCCGTTGCATCTTCGGACGATGTCCTTTGCGTCGCTCATGGCCGTTGGCCAATAGAATCCTGCTCGTAGAGCTTTGGCGACAAGGGAGCGGCTGCCTGCGTGGTGGCCGCAGATGCCCTCGTGGATATCTTGGAGTATGGTCTTGCGATCGCTGATGGTGACGCACCGTTGTAGGACGCCTGTAATGCTGCATTTGTACAGTTCGCCGTTGATGATGGTGAAGGCTTTTGACCGACGAGATATGCGCCGGGCATCTGTCGGGTTGTCTGGTAAGTTTCCGTTTAGCAGGAACTGGAGGTATGGACGTGTCCAGGTTTCTTCGACTGCCATGACCTGCATCAGGTTGACCATGGCGACTTCGGTATCCAACTTTTCGGGTCCTTCCTGACCTTCGGGTAGCGTAGCCCCCGAGTGTTTTGCTTCTTCGGGTGATCCCTTAGGGAATTTCCGTTTGATGGATGGCACGCAGATCTGTTCGAGGAACACACCTGGTGGTACTTTTGCACAAGTGGAGCCGATGTTGGTGAGTCTATCGGCCTCCTTGTTGCTCTCTCTTCCGACGTGCCGAAGTTCGCAGCCGTCGAATTCTCCTTCGAGTGCGTTGTATAGTGCGCGGTATGCGATCATGTTTTCGGCGTGTGCGTCGCACTCATTCATCGTCTGCTGGACGACAAGGTTGGAGTCACCGTAGATGACCAGGCGCGTTGCGCCGCATATTTTTGCCATCCGCATGCCATGGATGAGGGCCTCGTATTCGGCCTCGTTGTTGGAGGCTCTGAATTTCATCCGAAGGACGTACTTCATCTTGTCACCTTGCGGGGAGGTCAGTATGACTCCTGCCCCTGCTCCAGCTTCGCGTTTGGAGCCTTCAAAATGCATTGTCTAGGACTGCGACATGTCTGGGGTGTCAGGCAGCTGCAGCTCCATCCAGTGCACCAGAAAGTCCGGAAGGACTTGAGATTTGATTGCGTGTTGCTTCTCGTAGATGATGTCCAGTGGTGATAGTTCGATGCCCCACAGGGCCACGCGTCCTGTGGGCTCTGGATTGCTCAGGATGCTGTTTAGGGGTGCCTCGTTGACGACCATCACCTGATGCTCCTGGAAGTAGTGGCTCAGTCGTCGAGCCGTCATGAACACGCCGTAGGCCAGCTTCTGGTAGTGCGGGTACCGCTGTTTTGTTGGAGTGAGAACCTCGCTGAGGTAGTAAATTGGGCGTTGTACCCCATGGGTCTTGCCTTCTTCGGGTCGTTCGACCACAAGTACTGTGCTGACCACCTGGTGTGTGGCTGCTATGTACAGCAACAGGGGCTCGCGCTCTTTTGGCGTGACCAAAACGGGCGAGGTGGAGAGGAGCCGCTTGAGGTTTTCGAATGCGTCGTTGGCTTCTGGTGTCCACTCGAACTTCTCTGCTTTGCGCAGCAGTTGGTAAAATGGTAGGGCCTTCTCGCCCATGCGGCTGATGAACTTGCTTAGTGCCGCTACTCGCCCTGCGAGCTGCTGAACGCCCTTGAGGTTTTTCGGCTTCTCCATTGTCATGATAGCTTTGATTTTCTTCGGGTTCGCTTCGATCCCTCGTTGAGAGATGAAGTATCCGAGCAGCTGACCTGAGGGGACGCCGAAGGCGCACTTTTCTGGATTGAGCTTGATCCTGTAGCGATCAAGGTTGTCGAAACGTCTCGCGGAGATCGTCGATAAGTGTTCTTGCCTCCTTGGTTTTGATGACTATGTCGTCGACATAGACTTGGACGTTGCGACCGATCTGGTCCTTGAGGCAGGCCTGCATGCATCGCTGGTACGTGGCACCCGCGTTCTTTAGCCCGAAGGGCATTGTGTTGTAGCAGTATACTCCGAACAGTGTGATGAACGCCGTTTTCTCTTGATCTTCGACCTTGAGTCGAATCTGGTTATAGCCTGAGTAGGCGTCGAGGAAGGAGAGTTTCTCACAACCTGCAGTCGAATCGATGATCTGGTCGATCCGAGGGAGAGGGAAGTGGTCCTTAGGGCAGTGTTTGTTCAGTGACGTGAAGTCTACACACATCCGCAGGATGTCCGTGTCCTTCTTCGGGACCATCACTGTGTTTGCCAGCCACTCGCTTTCCTTGATTTCCCGGATGAAGTCTGCTGCGAGTAATCTGTTGATCTCTTTGCCGATAGCTTCGGCTCGTGGCTCCGACAGTCTTCGGATGGACTGTTTGACTGGCTTGGTGTCTGGGAAGACATTGAGTGCGTGCTCGGCGAATTCCCTGGGAACTCCTGGCATGTCCGCAGGACACCAGGCGAAGATTTCCCAGCGCTCACGGAGGAATTCGACGAGCGCGCTTTCCTATGCGGTGTTGAGGTCGTTGGCGATTAGCGCCGTCTTGGAGGCATCCGTTGGATGGACCTGTACTTTTTTGGTGTTGATGGTGGAGTCAAAAGACATATCAGGTGCGTTCTTCTTGGTGAATGGGGGTAGCCCATTGTCTGTCACTTCGCGAAGCCTTACAAGCTCGTCTTGCATGCCGAAGGACTGGGAGATTTTGTTGAAATCCCTGTCGCATTGGTCCGATCGGGTGAAGCTCCCGTGGACTATGATGACGCCCCTTGGTCCTGGCATCTTGAGTAGTAGGTATGCGTAATGTGGGACGGCCAGGAATCTTGTGAATGCTACGCGTCCCAGGATGGCGTGGTATTGCGACGGCCAGTCCACCACTTCGAATTCTAGGCGCTCCTGCCGAAAGTTGTCCGGTGTCCCGAAGATGACGTCGAGCCCTATTTTGCCCAGGGGGAAGATGCCCTTCCCTGGGACAATGCCGTGGAACGTTGTGTCTGATTGTTCGAGGCTGCATTGCGGGATCCACATAGCTGCTAGAGTGCTTGCGAATATTAGGTTGATGCCGCTGCCGCCGTCCATGAACACACGACTCATCTCGAAGCCTCCGATCTGCGCCTCCAGCACCAGGGCAGCATGACCTGGGCGAGGGATCTGGCAAGGGTGATCCGCGCGGGTGAATGTGATGCAGGACTCCGATCCGCTGAGGTACTCAGGGATTGCAGGCGGAGTTGTCACGGCCATGTTGATTTGTCGGGTGATTTTCTTCTGCACCCTGTTTGTGGGATGTCCCTTCTGTATCATATTGAGTGCTCCTTTTGGTGGGGGGTATGTGACCCCGGCGTTGTTTTGCGCTGGTGCGACTGGTTGATGTGGGCCTCCAATAGGCGGCGGTGGAGGAGCTCCATGTGCTATTTCGCCTGGCGCAAGTGCGTTTCCGAACGCAGGAATTGGAGTTTGTTGCCTCATCTGTACCATACTTTCGCTGAGTTTCTGGAACTCGCGGCAGTCCTTGAGCATGTGGCTAGCTTTCTTTTTGCCATCTTGTTTGTCGATGTAGAAGTGGATGGTGCATGGACCCGAAAGTTTGTCGAGTGCTGAAGGTCCGTTGTCGCGGTCACGGCGTTGCCACGACTGCGTTGGTCGTCGGTCGTCGCGGAAGTTTCCGCTGCGGTATCCTCCGCTGCTGCGGCTGATGTCGTTACGGCGGTCGGCGTAGCCGGCTGCGACCATGTCGGGTCCGTCGCGGCCCTCGTAGACGCGCGGTCTCCTCTTGCTGCGGCGTTCGCGTCTTTGGCCGTATTCGTCCTCTTCATCTGATTGCGCCCGCTGGATGCAATCTTCGCCGTCTGCCCAACTGTTGGCGATTTCCATGAGTTGGTCGAGTGTCTTGGGCTTTACGCGTCCAAGTTTCTCCTTGAAGTCTGGGCGTTTGACGCCGTCCCTGAAGGCGTCGATGGCCCGCTCTTCGGAGATGTGTGCTGCGGAGTTCTTGGTCGTAGACCAGCGTAGTATGTACGAGCGAATAGATTCACCCGTTCTCTGAGTGCAGGCTCGCAACTCTTCGATTGAGGCGGGCCTTTTGCTGGTGCCTTTGAAATTTCGGATGAAGCTATAAGCGATCTCCTCCCAGCTTCGGATGGATCCTGATGATAGGCTGCTGAGCCAGAACCGTGCCGCGCCTGTCAGCTGCAGCTGAAGGCATTGCATGGCGGTTTCTTTGTTGCCTCCGTGAAGTTTAACGGATGATAGATGGTCACTGAGCCAGGACTTTGGATCTTGCGTGCCGTTGAACTTTGGAGTATCCGAAGGAAGCTTGAAGTTGCGTGGCATCTGTGTTCGCCGGACGGATCTGCTGAAGCATCGAGCCCCGCAGAGTTCTCCTTCGTCTTCATCCATCTCAGATTCGGATGAGCATGCGCGTTTGGCACGTGCTTTGTCGATCTTGCGCTGTGTAAGCTTGTCCCTGGCGTCGTAGTCGTGCTTATGGCGGTGCGAGCTCTTCTTTCTTCGAGGAAGATCGTGTTCTTCTTCATCTTCGGATGAGGGGGTGGGGCTCCGGTCGCGCCTGGCCGGAGCTTTCTTCTTCGGCTCCGTAGGAGCGTCTTCGTGGAGCGCAGCTCCGATTAGTCCTAGTCCGGTGAGTGTGGACCTATGCATGGCCCTTTTCGGGTCCCCCTCCGGAGGTGGGTGAGCCGCAAGATACGCAGTGGCTGCCATGATCGCGGCTTGTGGCGTCTTCGGGGTGATGTTGCCATCGGCGTCCATATCCATGAACGATGTGTGGAGGGTTCGGGTCACGTCACGCCGCTCCTTCGGGTCCATGTTTTCCACCCGAGAGTGGTGCTTGTTTCCCTGATTTCCGTTTGTGCTGGAGCCGGGTCCCATGGCGGAGAGCGCAGCTCGTCGCGCACTGGATTCAGAGGCTGCTTTCTTGCGTTTATCGAGTGTCTCCTGCATCTTGACTTGATTCTTGTGCTCCTCGATGAGGAGGTAGTGGTATGCCATCAGCAGATCACGTGGGGAGTCCAGAGGTAGGACTATTTCGCCTGCGACAGCGCGGCGTGCTTCGGCCCATCCTTCTTTGCTAAGTTGGATGAGGTGGCCCCTGTTTTCCCCGTTTTCGCCGTTTCCGCCCTGCGGGTTGGGGTTGGGCGGCGGGTTAGGCGTTTCCTCGTCGGTTTGGATGATTGCGGCGCACAGATAGCGCCTGCAGATTGGTTGGCTGCTGCCGCAGCTTTCGGATTCGGAACCGTAGGTCCCTTCATCCGAAGGTGGATCGCACAGATCGGAGTTGCAGCAGCTGCTGCTGTAGAACTCATCTGTTGATGGTGACGTGCGTAGCACAGGGTGAGGAGCCCACGAAGCGGGCCTGATCGGCGGCACGGGCATCCGCTCGGGGAGGCGGAGGGTGCCAGTTTGTCCCACCTGGAAGCAGAAGCTCCCGAACAGAATTTCGAGTCCGTCGCCTACGGGCTCAAAATCCTTCATGGTGGCCAGTGAGTGGGCGGTGAAGTCGAAAGCGCCGAAGAGGAGGTGATTCTCCGTCGCCGAGGAGTTGTAGATCGATCGGGTCGGAACCGTCACGACTGCACAATCAGCACCCCCAGTTCCCACAGACGGCGCCAATTAACGAGGTTTAATCTCGTCAATGCCCATTGTTATGGACTTGGGTTTTGGAGAAGATGGGGATGCTGGAGATCGTGGCACGGTTAACAGACAAGCAACCAGGGGACACGAGATTTACCCAGGTTCAAGCCCCGGAGGGAAAACCCTACTCCTGCTTGTCTGCTCTTTGATTACGGCGGAACCGAAAGTTACAGGGTGCGCAGATTCGATCTGGCGTGAAGGCGTGTACGAAAATATGGATCTGTCCTGCTCGTTGGCCCCTCCTAGCCTTTATATATGAGGAGGCTAGGTCTCAGGTACCGATACGAGTAGGTTACAAGTTGTATTCGAACTCTAGTCTTGCTCTCCAAGGATCCGAAGGCGTCATGGGCCCTGGCCACCCGAAAATCTTCATGGGCCAGCGTATGTCTGCTGTGGGCCTTCCTTGGGCTGGACCAGGTATGCTGAAGTTATGTACCCGTCGGGTATAACCATGTCAAGTTCCGACCCGGAGTCAGAGTCGAAGATCTTGAGGATGGATGAATCCTTGAAATCCCCAACGTTGGAGACTCGCGTGATGGAGCCTTCGGGCGACGCGGCAGTGATGGACACAACGACCGAGGTAGGGTTCGCCGAGTCAGCGTCATCATGGAGGGCCATGTCGTCTGCGACCGCGTCGGTTCCTGCCGCATTGCTGGTGGCCGAGTCGTACTCGGAGGCGAGGTGGTGAACATTGCAGATCTCGCCTTCTGAGAGCAGATCACACGTTGGCGATCTGCCGATGATCGCCGTTTCCTCGGAGATGATGGCGTCTGTGAAGCCGACGAATAGCTTGATGGTGCCGACCGGCATTATGGCGCTGTGCGTGACCGGGCACGATGCCGGGACATAGCCGCTGGGCAAGATCTAGAGGATCTCACCGCACGCGATCATGCGGCCGGTGGCGATCGACCGGTTGATTGGCGAATAGGGTTTCGCCGTAGAACTCAGGCCGGATCGGCCATGCCCCATGGTGGGCGCCACTATAGTAGGAATGGCCACGACAGATGCTACCAAGGGTAGCGAGTAGTAGAATTTGGGGCAAGAGAGATCATCCATCTGCGGAGCGAGATGAGGACCAAGGTACAAGGGTTTTACCTAGGTTCGGTCTCCCGTAGGGTAAAGACCTACTCCTGCTAGATTGTATTATTGCTTGAGTACAATGGTGGCGAGCTCGGTGGCTAGGCAGCGAGTCGATGAGGTGTATGATGGAACGTCTCTAGAGAGAGTATCCTGGGGAGATTTATATAGGGGTACCTCGCTAGGGTTTACAGATATACAACCGAGTCAGTTAAGGACTCTGAGGACTTGACCTAATCTGACTGGGCTTAACTACGCTTCTGGGCCTCCTACTTTAAGTCGCTTGATTCCTCCTTTAGTCACGATCCAGTCGCCGTCCTGTAGGTCCACTCGCAAAGGGCCTGGGCCAGTCAGAAACATCCTACTGATCATACCCCATTCGGTATATCCCATCAATATCGGAGTGGCTTATGAAGATTCTAGAATAAAATTGTCGTGGTTATGCCATGTGGAATAATCCACGATCAAAATTGCTATGCATGATGTACCCATGTTTGGCTCCTCTCTCTAGACGTAAAGACATTTGTGTATGTCTATTACAAGGTAAGCTCTCAAGTTTTTTCTTTTTGAGAAAAGTAAGCTCTCAAGTTAGGGTTAGCCAGATAGCATAATGGAATGTGTCCATCTAGAGCGATCCCTGATCGGCCTCATATACACGATAGGCTTGGAGTTGTAGATATATCCCAAGTCGGTTCATGGTCGGTGTCTAGACAGGAGTTGACTTCATAGAAGTTACCAAAATCCAAGAAAAAACTATATATAAAAAAGAAGAAAATTAGGATGTCTAAGAAATTACATGTAACTCCGTAATTCAGATGTGATCAGAGAAATTCATGAGAAAATAATGAAAATTTAAAATTGATAAATAATTAGATACATGTGATGCATAAATTATCAAGAGTAACAAATGATCACGGCAGGAGAAACAAGATGACACGCCCATCATTAAGCCATCAACATCATATCTTGATGCATTATTGAGAAAATAATCTAAATAGCTACCATTGTGCAAAATCATCTACACACATTTCTGACTACACCTTAAAAATAACAACCCACACACCCTATTCAAGGATATAAAATTCAATTATTTAAGTTGCGATATGAACTTGTGGTTATAGATGGATTAGCAAATTCCTCACTGGATAACAATAACCCACGTCTAAACCCATAGCCACACTATTTGAGTAGGGTATGGCTGAAAGAAAATTACCAGTTGAAATATAGGTACTGGGAGGGTAATACCCACGAATAAATCCAAATATCTATTCAACTAACTACTCAGGTTTTGTGAGCATAGACTGTGGCGACACCGCCTACTATACGACGTGTTGGTCCTATGGTGGACCTCCAACACTGGTCTGGTTGCTTCCAGCACACCCGTCGTCGTCAGTACCACCTCCTCCTCTAATAAGAAGCGCACCCAGTACACCACGATGACTCCTGAATCGTCACCAGGGAGGCCATCCTGTGCCTTTCTAGTGCCACCACATGCCAGCCATTCATCTGCGCTAGCTACCCATGGGTGTGCCCAAATCTATTGGGCAATATACAATTTGTTTGGTATGGGCAATCTCACATCTATTGTATATGTATATTTTTGGATTTGGGTTTGGATAGGCAGTACCCTCACCAATGACACTTTCGGGACTAGGGGAAGGTGGTCATCAAGGAGAAGAAAAAACCATAATATTGTTTTATCAAATTAAATTAAATTAAAATGCACAATACATTCTAAAATATATCTATTTCTTATTGCTTATAAATATTTTATCATATTAACCGTAGTGGGCAATCTCACATCTATTGTATATGTGTATTTTTGGATTTGGGTTTGGATAGGCAGTACCCTCACCAATGACACTTTCGGGACTAGGGGAAGGTGGTCATCAAGGAGAAGAAAAAACCATAATATTGTTTTATCAAATTAAACTAAATTAAAATGCACAATACATTCTAAAATATATCTATTTCTTATTGCTTATATATATTTTATCATATTAACCGTAGCAATGCATGGATATTCAGCTAGTCATAAGTACATGGAAATGGTCTATGTTATGATCTACGTTCCATACCGGTTTATTAGGTTAGTACACATTTTGAGGTAAAACTTTGACTATTAATTTAACCAATGAAATGTTAGTCATATGTGATGAAAAGTATGTCATTGGATTAATATTTTAAAGATATTTCTAGTGACATCTATTTTGAGACGACCATCCAAATTTAGACAATCCTGCGAAATCTATTTTAAAACGGAGGGAGTGCGTGTACTACCTCCCATACCGGTTTATTAGGTTAGTACATATTTTGAGGTAAAACTTTGACTAATAATTTAACCAACAAATGTGAGACATATGTCATTAGATTCATATTTTAAGGATGTTTTCAATGATATGTAACTGGTGTCATGTAACTAACATTTTATTGCCTAAATTACTAGTCAAAGTTTAACCTCAAATACATAATAAACCGGTAGAGAGTATAATGAGATCGTAAGTACTCCCCCTTTCAAACTATAAGATGTTTTAGTCTTTTTCTAGAACACATGTATCTAAATGGCTTTTAGTGTGTAGGTTTGGAGCAAAATTAGTGAAATTACACACTAAAAGACGTGTAGATACCTGTGATTTAGAAAAGCTAAAATATCTTATAATTTAGAAGGGAGTATGATGTAAATGGTAGGGATAACTTTTGCTTCAAAGCCACAATCATATCGCTTTGAGGATAATGATTTTTTAGAAATCCACCGATATGGATGCGGATGTGGATTGGTCCAGTCTTTATCCAGCGGATACCGTAGCAGTCATGGAATTGGTAATATCGAGCGGATATGATTTTTTCGACATTTTTTGCTAATTATTTGATGTCCTTAAATAGGATTATGAGTTTGGTGTGGAATGCTACTACAGATATCCCCTCCAAGCTCTAATCTCCCGAAAAAAGTAGAGAGCCGAGAAGCAAAGAGTGTCCTAGGCCCACAAGTCGACGTGGCTCTCTATCACAGCCTGTAAAACGGGTTAAAACCAAAAGAGTCCGGCGACAATACAGGTTTAGGCCAAAAGAGGCCCAGAACGGAGCCCGAACTCATGGCCTGGCCCGTAAAACGAGTCCGGGGGCCATATTAAATCAGGCCGCGGAGGGTAGTCCGGTTTCCAAACCCTACTCCCCTCCGCCGCTACCATTCCCTCCGTCGCCGCCTGCCCCTCCGGCGAGCAATTCCGCTGCTGCTGACGCCGCTCCGCCGCTGCCGCCACCACCCCTCCGTCCACAATGGGGCGCTTAAGACGCGTAGGTAGGGGAGGGGGCCGAATCGGCGGCGGGAAGCCAACACCGCGTCCGCTGGGTGTGCGGCCGGAGGCGGACCGTGCGAGGCGGGCGCGATCCGACGGCGCTTGTAAGCGGGCGACACGGAAGTGGCTGCGTGCTTTTGCCGCCAGGCAGCACGCGAGGAGGCGGACGAAGGAGAAGCCGAGGCCCCCCGCCGGCTCGTGCAGCACGCCGCTGTCGGCGCTTCCCCCGCGCGACGACAACGACGCAGACGGGCCGACTCTCACCTGCGGGAGCTCGGCGGAGGCGACGACGTTCGAGGTGGCCACGCTCGTCATCGCGTAGGAGTCACCGACGTGGAAAAACCCTCCGCCGCCGCAAGAACTGCCCCGGTGACTATCCGGGGCCTAATCTAATAGTTTAAGTACCCAAATTAACGAATGTAGCTCGAAGTGCCCCATATTTTGGCTAGTTTATGTAAATTATTGATAAATGTAGCTCGATCGGAGCAATAATGGGTTCAATTTCGCAAGAACATCGCAGCATATTTTCCCGCGACGTTTGATTTTTGGTTTTTCAGTTTGCGGGTTTGGTTTCTAATCTGCGCCGTGACTAAAACCATCTAAACTAAACATTTCGGGAGACTGAACTCCGCATTTTCGATTCAGAGAAATACGAACTCTGCTAGAGATGGTCTGAGTGAGTGACGCGTCCTAGAGCATGGTCATGGGTCCTTTGCCTGACCGAGTTGTCCACGTCGATCGACTTGTTGGTTTAGAGAATACTAATAAATTATACTCCCTCCGTTTCGACATATAAAATATTTTAGGTTAGTGAAACTAATGTATTTAAATAACTTTTAGTGTTTTAGATTCAAATGAATCTACATATTAAAAGTGTCTAAATATATTTACTTCGTAAACCTAAAACATATATTTCTAAGTGGAGGGAGTACTACGTATCTTGCACCGTTAGATATTTGAGAAAGGGTCAAAATGTATCCATGGTCACTTATTGATTAATTTATATATCCAACCATGGAAATCGCAAATTCAGTTAGAGTTGCTTATGTATATAAGATAGTTTCTAACTCAGGGACTTTAGGGGTATACATTAATACCTAATTAAACATTTCATAGACCTTTAACCTTTGTCCCTAAGAATGAATGTGTCCATCAATTGATTCAGAGAGGAAGAATATTCTCCATTTCGAATAAAAAAATTGTTCCACAAGATTCTAATTTCCGGATCATCACATTATCTCCCATCTCCAAGAAATTTAAAAGAAAATGCCGAGATTTTTGTACCCTTTGATATAACTATGTAAAAACTATTTTGTATGTTCTATAGTATCATGGGCTATAATTAGTTTCTGGCTCTCCAAAAAGATAAGAAAAGGCTGAGATATTTGTATGCTTTGGCACCTGTGCTTGCTTAATCTCAACCGTACGATTTCTAAGGATTTCTATTTTCGTGCTTCCGTTTCTTTAGTTATACTTACTTTCTCCGGATGATAATTTTTTTCTAACTTTCACGGTCTGAAACTCTTACACGGTCTAAAACTCGCTGTTCATCAGCCTTGCCGTTACGTGCTGACGAGTGGGTCCGTGTTCGGTCGGACCCCATAGTAGACACTCTCTCCACTTATCCAAGTCAGCGTGGGACCCCAAGCTTATCCACGTGAGCGCCGAATCCACAACTTACCCAGGTTAGCGTTGCAAGATGGGAACCCGAGCTAGTCCAGTGCCCGTGCCGTTGCCTCCCCCATCTTCTTCTCCGACAATGGCAGCTATTCTACAACCGACGAGTTATGTCTATCTTCACTTAGGCCTCCCGTTCGTCTTGGCCGCAGTATGTTGCCGTGCCGTTAACTTGTATAAAGGATCGCAATGACAACCGTACATAGGAAATGTTAGATCTCGCACCAAATTGTTCTGATTAGAGGGGGCCGTTTGCTGGGGATAATTAACTGGCGCAACTCGGGTGCTCAATTGGGCACGCGCTTGCTATGGAGAATGCGGCCGTCATAGGAGCCGTTCCGATGATTTAATTTATTTATCGAGTTAGTGTCTCGGTTGCAATCAAGTAAATCTATGAGGTGAAAGTCAAACTTTAAGATTTAGAGAGATAGAAGTATGAGAAATAAGAAAATAACATAACTCTTGAACACTTTCAAATTAAAAAATATACAACTCTTTATGTAAAAGGGAGTTTATATTTTTTAGAGGGTAAAAAGTAATGCATTCACTGGAATCTTTATGTCTCATGCATATACCAAAATTATACAAGTCTTGAGCACTTTCAAATTACACTTTGGACATGATAATGTTGTCCTAAGAAAATCTTGAGAGTATACCATTTTTAGGGTGTGAAAAGTAATGCATAAACTAAAGGTATCGCCAAACTAAAATATTTATGTGTCATGCATATACTAAAATTATACACCTTTGAACACTTTCCCTTCAAATCACTGTTAGGACATGATGATGTTGTCCTAAGAAAATCTTTATAGTTTATCATTTTCATAGAGTGAAATGTAATAAATAAACATGCATGTATGAAAATTATACACCTTTGAACACTTTTTCTTCAAATTACACTTAGGACATGATAATTTTGTGCTAAGAAAATATTGAGAGTTTATCATTTACATAGAGTGAAATATAATTCATAAAGATGCATATATGAAAATTATATACCTCTGGACACTTGCCCTTCAACTCACACTTAGGAGATGATAATGTTGTGCTAAGAAAATCTTGAGAGTTTATCATTTTCAGAGAGTGAAATATAATGCATAAACATGCATATACAAAAATTATACACCTTTGAACACTTTCCCTTCAAATCACACTTAGGACATGATCATGTTGTCGTAAGAAAATATTGAGAGTTTATCATTTTCAGAGAGTAAAATGTAATGCATAAACATGCATATACGAAAATTATACACCTTTGAACACTTTCCCTTCAAATCACACTTAGGACATGATAATGTTGTGCTAAGAAAATCTTGAGAGTGAAATGTAACGCATAAACATGCATATATGGAAATTATACACCTTTGAATACTTCCCCTTCAAATCACACTTAGGACATGATAATGTTGTGCTAAGAAAATATTGAGAGTTTATCATTTTCAGAGAGTAAAATATAATGCATAAACATGCATATATGAAAATTATACAATGCTTGAACATGTTCCCTTCAAATTGTACTTACGACATGATAATGTTGTGCTAATAAAATCTTGAGAGTTTATCATTTTTAGAGAGTGAACAGTAATGCATAAACATGCATATACCAAAATTATACACCTTTGAACACTTTCCCTTCAAATTGCATTCAAATTCATTTGTTTATGCAGTTAAAGTATCGATGGAAAACTCGTTATTTCGCATGGATAGAGGGGTGGCCACCGACATAGAGAGGGGTTATCCTGCCCGCTAGATCACAAAGGGTCAATAGTTGGTGGGCACGATCTGCATGAGAACTGTCTCGACCAATCAAAGCATAGCAGCCAAATAAGCACAAGTTTATGACTTTTGTGAGAGTTTGTGACTAAGAGAGAGGGCAAAACTGAATACTACTAAAAAACCAAGGGCAAAACAGACAAAGGAGTTCAAATATAAATAGATTTAAAAATGGATAATGTGTGTTTTATACAATAAATTACATATTGGCGTACATCAAATTATTTGCAATTTAAATATACATGAGTGTGCCATTTATGGCCTCATTCAGACAAACTATGTTTTGGGAAGGGTTTTGAGTCAAAAGCCATGAACCATCATAGATAGTAGGTGATTTGAGAAGTGGTGATTTAGGGTAAAACTTTATTTCTCTATGTTTCTTATTTTTTCCTAGGTGGCAAGTAAAATAAGAAGACTCCATGAGTAGGTGCCACTATGTTTTGATATTTTTTTTGAATTTGTTGTGCATAAAATGACTCAATTATCTAGCTAAACCCCATTTATTTACTCTCTTTTGACTAGCCACCGGAGGAAAAAAACTGAGTATATTGCACGCGACAATGCTAGTACTCGAGGGTAGAACCGAGTACCTCTAAATTACCAGTGTTACACTCAAGGGTATAACTGAGTACACCTAAATCGCCAGGGTTAGACACGAGGGAAAAAACGTGACACAAGATACAGGTGTCGCGATGCGCAGGGCAGTAGCGGACACGTGTGGTGATGCACGGTGCAGTAGCGTAGGCGATTACGTGGTGCATGGTAATGCAAAAAAACGTCCCTTACCTTCACCTTTATAGAGGCCCTCTCCCTCTCCCTCTCCCTCTACCTCTCCATCTCCGCCTCCCCACTCTCACTCACTCACTTACTCGCTCACTTACAAAACTGTCTCCACTATCCCATTTCCGTCTGCAAACCCCTAGGAAAACCCTGAAGAAAACCCCAATTGCACCGGTGATGGAGAAGAAGGGTACGGTGGCCATCGTGGCGTCCAAGGCAGCCGGTGAGGAGCCCCCATCCTCTTCTAGGCCCCTATTGAGGAATCGAAGGCAGCCGCCATCCCCGTCCATGCTTCCCCTATAGCCGCCGGCGAGTAGGCCAGCGTCGGTCGTGGGAAGATCCTGCTCGATTGGGACCTCTACAAAAAAGGAGGAGTACATCTAGCCGGAGAACCCCTACGACACCAGCATCATTGACCCATCGTTGGAGGTAACTAGGGTTTTCTCCCCTTCCCTTGTTCTTCACCCATTCCCATCATTGAATGCTAGATCGTGTGTTATTAGGGTTCAAATGTTTGTATTTTCAATTGTTGGGTTTTATACCTTTTTTACAGCAGCTAATCCTCTTGTGTTAGATCTTGTGTTTCGATGAATCTGCCTGTTCGTATTTAAATCCTATTTTATTTGTGCTCCGAGTTATAGTTAAGGGATTTCCTAGTTAGTACTAGTGCCGGCTTGTAGTTGGGATCAGTATTTTGTTTTGTTTGAGAATTGGGGATTAGGGAATTTAACCCACTTTGTTAATTTATGCAAATAATCATGGGATCTCAATTGGTTAATTTATGGAAATAATTAATCCCAATAATCAAGGGATCTCAATCATTTCCTTATTTCACGCTACTATTTTTTCCATCAGGTGGTGAGCAGTGATGTCTGCAACGACGATGAGTCCAGGCACACCTAGGATCGTTAGGTGCTGAGGAAGCTAAAGTCGGGCTAGTACGCCGCCTACTTCACTAGCAACGTCTATAGGTTCCTCTTTTGCAAAAGGAGACTCGACACCGCCAACTTCAACTTCCTCATGACCCATGCCGAGGACGTGAGATCCCACAACCCAAATGTCAGCTAGACCGTGAACGTCCACGCCTTCTTTGCTAAGAACAAGGCGCTCGGCATTCACCTATGCAACCTCCAGAAGGTGGTCATCAAAGAGGGTCGCATGCCCCCAATCAAGCCTAAGGTGCCCAAGATCAAGGGATAGAGCAAAAAGAAGTGGAGGAAGTGCTAGAGGGAGGAGGCGGAGGTGGTGGTGCTGCTACTGTAAAGCAGATTTTTTTGTTTTGTTTCTGTTAAAGTTGTGCGCTTCTGCTGTTGAGCAGCAAATGTGTTAAACCTCATTTAGTACCGTACTATCTGTCTCTAATATATCCTATATTAGCTGCTGTAAACAGCTTATCTATATTTGTTTTGTTTTCTGAATATATTTATGTCGCTGGTGTGATTTGCTTCTATAGATTTGCTACCATATTGGGAAAAATGAGGGCCAAAAGGAGCAATAATTGAAGATAGAAGATGCTCTAGATTTGCTACCAATTTGGAAAAAAAAAACATAACCGTTAGCGAGAGAGAGGTGTCGTCAGATTATCGACAAGTACGCCATAGGGGGTCCTAAAGGCATTGAGAAGATGGGGTGTGAGCCCTATAGTGTTCCGGGAGTGGTAAGCACAAGTTTACCCAGGTTCAAATCCAACTGCGGTGATCGGATCCTACTCCTGCTAGCAACCCAGTAATATATCGGCGAGAGCCGAATGTTACAGCGGATTACAAGAGAGGTTTGCCTGTGCGAGTAGGTTGTGGTTTATATATGATCTGGTTGGTGTTCTGCCCTAAAGGCTACCATAGGCACGGTTTATATAGTCACTAAGGCCTAGGGTTACAGGAGAGACCTATCCGGCTAAGTTACAGATTCGGTAACTAGATACAGCTTGGACTACAGGTAATACTATAGGCCTAAGTCGGTAACCCTTCTGAGCCTTGTCGTAGACGGAAGTGACTCCTCCTCTTTCTCAGACTGGGCCTCCTATGAAGCAAAGCTCTAACCTATTGGTGGGCCACCCTGGTCAGCAAGTCTTGTGGGTATACCTAAAAAGTATATCCCCAACAGTAGCCCCCGGAAGTCTCCAAGATCCAAAATCAAATAAATCTTCTAGCTTGATGGTTTCTTTGTCTTGATAATCTTGAAGGGTTCCCTAAAACTTCATCCAGTAATGTAGGATTCTGAGTCTTATCTGAGTTGGATATGCCTTCTTGACTTCAGTCATTTTCCTGCTCGTTCCAAAACATGATCCGGATTTAAATAGTGTCGTGCTGTCTGACAACTTTTTCAGACCAGGTCCTGTCACTGACAAACATCCTGTCAGCACGACCGTTGGTGGGTCCGTTATTTATGGAACATAACACCGTTTCAATGCCCGCATGAGAATCGAGGGGGCGGAGGCGTCGCAAGGAAGCCAGCCATCTCTCTCCTATACGCGTGGCGAAAATCGAGCGGATTAGCACGTATCTTGGCGTGGAGGTTAATAAAAGTAGAGATTTCTCTCTCCCAGATTCATTCCTCGCTGTTTTTCATTTCCTCCTCGTACTCCCTGAGCGCTCCACATCCTCCCCATCTACACACACAAAACCCTTAGCGCCTCCAGTTCTTGACCCTCGCCGGCGAGATGGAACCGTCATCAAGCTCCGGAGTGGCAGCAGCAACAGGCACGGTGGCGGTGGTTGAGAAGAAGTTGTGGGGCCTCTGGGTCCCAAGCGCCATGGATGCCGAGATCCAACCTATGGAGGACGAGGGTTACCTCGTCACCGATGCATGGAGGAGCGGCGTTGGAGATGCCGTTGCTGCACAGTGTGACGGCGAGCGAGTTCTCTTTAGAACACATGTCGACCGCAGCCTCAGCCTTCCACCATTGGAGTTCTTCACCAAAGTTCTCCAATATTACGGTGTGTAACTTCATAATCACCCCCCAATTCCATGCTCGAGCTTAGCACTGATGCAACTCTTAGTGAGGGATTTCTTGGCATTATGTAGAGTCTTACCCTTTTCCGGTACTACTATGGTACCCGGAAGAACTCCATCAGTGCCTCTGTTCCATACACCACCGACACTCTTAGCTTAGTACTTAGGAGAAACCGGATTTATCCTAGGATTAAGGCTAGTGAATCAGTCAAAAGTTGGTCCGGAACCTTCTTCTATAATAAGGATATTCCGGCTCCAAAAAAGGCGGAAGGTCTTCCGACCTTCGTCGATGGTGTTGCTCCCCACCAAGAATCATTGGACACAGACGCGCTGGAACTTTCCGAAGACCCAATCCTCACCAAAAGCCAGATTGAGTTTTTGATGAAGACCAGGGGCTTCGCGGATCTGATTTGATCCACTGCTAGCTGGATCACCGAATTCAGCCATTGCATCATCACGGAGAGCGCCTGATGCACGTGGTCACCAGATACCGGAAGAACAGCCTAAGCGGCAGTCTGACTCGCATCCCTGCGAAGGACTACAAGACCCGGATGCAGTTTTTGATTAAGGAGAGGGTGAACAAGAAGATCCCAAAAGTCTCCATGAAGATGTATACAGCTGAATCTTGGAGACGATGAGGGTAACCCACAAGACATCAATGCCATCCAAGAATCTTGCGCGGGTTATGCCTGTCGCATGGCGGAGATGACGAACTATACGATGCCATTCTTCCAATCTGTAGCTATGCCTCCTTCTCCCAAAGAGCCAAAAGATAGCCTCGTCGAAGATGAAGAATCTTCCGAGTCTCTAGAGCAAGGTGGCGATAATGTCAACTCCAACGCTCCAAGGTCTCCACAACCATCGCCTGAATCTATAGCATAAAACATTTGATTCATTACCCTAAAATTTCACTTGGTCTATAATGATGGGAAAAATATTTTTGTTTTTGAATGTGCTGGTATGTAAGAGCTGATGCTTTACTACTTAGCACTTGTTATATATATTTTGATGTGTGTGCTTGAAAATTTCTTAAGCACTTTTGTGTTTATACTTTTCATTTTATATGGTTCTCTGCCTCGTCCCTTTCATGAACCGGCCAACCTTTAGCCCGGAAACTCTGTCGAGTCAATGGAGCGCAATTGCTAAACCAGTTTAAACTCGGAAACAAATCCGACCTCCAATACCAACAATTCATTACTTGGAATATGCCTGCGTCTGAGCAATCAGATAAAAAACCAAAGTATAAACATGAAATTAGAT
This sequence comes from Avena sativa, assembly GCA_916181665.1. Lineage (NCBI taxonomy): Eukaryota > Viridiplantae > Streptophyta > Magnoliopsida > Poales > Poaceae > Avena > Avena sativa. The sequence continues at coordinate 308,930,120 of OV702295.1, read as the reverse complement.
TTACATCCTAAGGTAAAATTTTTTATAGTTATTCAAAAATCATAACCAGAATGAACATGAACATAAAGTACTTTCAAGCATCCTGGGATTTTTCAAAATGACATGCTCTTTCGGAAATAAGATGGTAAACTTCTCAAAAATAATATATGAGGAAACCAGTACTTTATTTCTCTTCGAACATGTACATATATGATTACAAGGAAATATAACTAAGAATAGAAGGGACGTAACTGTGCAATGTTTCATGGACGGTCTAATTCATCCGGGTCTGTACTACCTCCAGCTCTTTCTCTTCCGAGTATCAGGTCTTTCCTTGATTGGTCTCATATCGGTAAAATAATATGACCCATTATGTAGAACTCGGCTGATCATAAAAGATCCTTACCAAATTGGGAAAGCTTGTGCTTTCTTTTCTGCACGAGTCAGAGAACCAAATCGCCTTTACTGAAAGAATGATTTCGCACTCTTTGACTATGATACTTGCGTAACTTCTGCTGATAGGCTATAGATCTCTGCTCAGCAACGATGCGAACTTCTTTGACTATGTCGAGATCATCTTGTCAAGACGCATATGCATCTTCTTCAATATACACTTTGACTCTATGTCGTGGTGGTGGCACGGCAGATGCCATGGGTAGGCTAAAGTATGGGGCCAATGGATGCTAGAGGGATCCGGGGAGGGAAGATGTAGTTGATTCTACACACAAAAGACTAAGGCAAAGATCTTCATTTCTCCTTCCTTGGGCTACAAGTGCTCCTTGAGCTGTATACAAGGAGAAAGGGAGAACTTTACCAGCCTAACGGTACTAGATGACCCGATGCCCTCCTCAGGGTCCAAGCCTCCCCTTATAAAGGAGAGCCTAGGGCTGACGTGGCAAGCATATTCGAGGAATATGCTTGTCCCAATATAGTAGTTCGGCGGCCTCCTTTCCCTGTCGCCCCTCTAATGTCGGGAAGGTTCCAGAGGGTCCCTCCTGCGTGCCTCAGGCTTCAGGACTGTCACCTCCGTGACCTCCTTCTGCCCCTCGGTCGCTCTGCGCCTTTGTCCCTTGTGCTTGGCTCTGCTCAGATTCTTCCTAGCCTGTGGCTAGAGTTTGACTTTAGGCTTCTCCTTCTCCTGCAAGCTTCGTATCATTCGGCCCTGCCTCGCGTAACTCGGCTCGTCCTTCACCTGTATTAAGATTACTCGGGATAACCCGACCGACTTACGCAGTATCTCGGCCGGGTAATGCCTTGCCATTATCATAAGGGTCCTTCACTTTCCTATCTCGGCCGACCTCTACAAGATTCGGCTGACTCAGACTGTAACTCGGAAACTGGACGGGGAACATCCTTTCATCTTTCCTCGTCTTTACCCTATCCGAGGTCACCTCCCCAACATTAGTCCCCGAAGCTGGTATGGCCCCGCCAACAACTTCGGCCGGGCCGTATCATTTTCATGATATTCGTTCTGCATTGTTTCCGAGTTATCTTTTTCTCGTTCGAGGTATCATCATATCTTCTCGCGTACACCTCGTCCTACGTGTCATACTCATCATTGTTTCTCTAGTTTTTTGTTCCTCTATAGTATTTACTGACAGGCTACAGTTATTACTGTGCCTGTCGCGTCGGCGCTGCGACGCGTCGTGTGCCATTTTCGTCGGGGATCGTGACCTTCTTTTCCACCGTGTGGTCCTTGGTGCGGTTCCACTTAGCGGCGTGCGGTCATGAGGCGCACACGATCTACACGGTTAACCGCCACACCCACGATCCCACTACCTCGCAGGCAGCACGGTTATAAAGAGGGGCGCGGGGCTGGGAGATTCACTTTCCCCCTCCGCTCACCTGCGCCCTTCTTCTTCCTCTCGCCTCTGCGCCCGTTCGCGACTCCGCCGCCGTGCGTTCATCTGGTTCTCCGACGGCAGGGATCCCGCTGCACTGCTCTGTCTGCCTCGTCCCTGTTCGCTTGCTCCGGCGTCGTCGCCGGTGAGTTCTTCCGGTCCCATTGCCTAGGCTCTCCTCTAGACTCCTCTGTTTCCCTTTCGTTTTCGCGCGGTAGTTCCTTCGCTGCTCCGCCGCCGTTTCTGTGTAGAATCACGACGGGGCCGTGCAGTTCTAAGTTTTCCTCCGCCGCTAGTTCTTCCTCCGTAAATTTCTCCGGCGACCCCATGTCGAGCTCCGTCAGCAGTGCCCTTATTGAGGATGACGATGCTGCCTCTAGGCCCGAGCGGGGCTCGTGGCAGGGCTCTTCTGTCACCCGCCGAGAGGTTGAGTGGCTAATCCGAACTCGCCGGATTCCTGCCGAGGTAGCTTGTCGCTTACCCGGCAGCGAATCCTCTCCAGTTCTTAGGGAGGGCGAATATGTAGTCTTCATGTCACATTTTGCTCGCGGGTTTGGTCTCCCTCTCAGCGATTTCGCTAGGGAGTTCCTTGATTACTTCGGCCTTCAGCCGCATCATCTTCCTGCTAACGCCATCGCCTCTCTTTCTGCCTTCATCTCCGCCTCGGAGGGATACTTCGGCCTATGTCCATCTGTGCATGTTTGGTCAAAGTTTTTTCACATTCGATCCAACGTCGTCCCAGACAAATCTCTGCAACCCTCCGAGAAGTTGCTCACCCAATGCGGTGCCGCGTCCATCACACCTCAGAGGAAATCCGAATTTCCTCGTGTTGCAGGTCTAGAATCATGTAAGAAGTGGCATAAGTCCTTCTTTTATGTCAAGAACTCTGGGAATGAGGATAAGATTCGGCTCCCTGCCTTTTCCATTGGCCCTCCTTCCAAGAAGAACTAGAACTATAATCCGAGGAAGAGTCATGCTTTGGCCAAGGCTTTTGAGATTCGGCTAAAGGAACTGATCCGCTCCGGGCTACGCGGCGAGGATCTGATGACTACCTTCGTTAGCAGCCGGGTCTACCCATTCCAGAAACGCACACACAAGCTCTGCTATATGAGCGGTCCTCTCGATCCCAATCGAGTCTCGACGTGGAGCTGGACAACTACCTCATCTTCAAGCGTGTCTGGGATATTTTTAAGACGGAGATGCCGGAGGACTGGGCCTGGGGATTGAAGCCGTTCACCCGCGAGCATTCCCCTCCCAGAGTAATTTATTGCAGTCCTATTTTACCTTTTAATTGCATCGGTATCTTTTTTCATTAATCTTTCTCTTTCTTGCCTTGCAGAGGTTTGAGGAGCAGAAGACTGAGGACGCCGAGGTTCTGTCCCTCCCGTGGCCCGCAGATCGGAATACTCCGGACAGCGGGGAGCCAGACTCAGAAGAGTTCATTCCCAAGTCGGATCTCGCTCCGGCTCACGCCCGCGGCAAGACCCCGGCCCACGAGGAGGAAGGTGATTCGGACGAGGTCCAAGTTCTAGAGGTAGTTGCCGCAATGCCAATTTCTTATGCATTTCCAGCTTCTACTTTCTCAGCTAATCCGGCCGGTCAGGTTCACAACGCCGAGCCTCTCGCCTCCCGACCTCCTGTTACCTCGGGGAAACGTAGCGCTCCCGCTGGTGCCTTAGAAGCGGCCCCCAAGAAGCGAATGAAGAAGTCAGCCCAGCATCCTCCCAGGCGCAAGACTATGCCCGGGGTTACTAGGTGAGTTGCTTTTGCTTGTATTTCCTGTATTTCCTCTTTCTGTTAAGCCCAGCGGTCCCAGCATGACGAGTCGTACGACTCGGCCGCCTTCTCCCCCGCCTCCTGAGGATACCAGAGTTCCGAGCCCTGCTCGCGTTGCTTCTCCTCCCGCTCCGAATCAGACGCCACCTCGCCATGATGCGCCTGAGATTCCTCCTGTTGATGCCGATACAACTCGGCCAATAGATATTCATACTGAACCCGCTGCCTCCTCCGTGAACCCTAATGTTTCTGCTGAGCCTCCTTCGATCCCCGCGGTCTCTATTGCGACTCCAACTCCGACCGAGGATATCAACATCTCGGCGCCTTCTGCAACCGTAACCCCTCCGACTCCCAAAGATGCCGCTCCTAGTGCCGAGGTACCAGATCCTACTGATGACTCTTCTAAAACAAGAAAGGTTGTCGTCAGCAGGGCTCCCTCTTCTCAGAAAGGTCTTGCTGGCTCTTCTCATCCTAGCATTGCCGATGCGCTGCGCAAAGGGGTTACCTCTGCCAAGGCCGTTGTTACCCCAGCTGCCAGCACTCAGCTCGCTCTTCACAAGAGTCCTGCGGCGGCGGTGGCTACACAACACGTCCGAGGTAAAGTCTAACTCGTACGGAGAGTGGGAACAGCCTCGGCTCGCTGGTTGAGTATGCCAACAATTGGAATGCTGCTGATCAGCACGAAGGCAATCCAAGCAGTCAGCCCTTTCAACTCTCCGACATCAGCAGTCGCTTACATCTGGCTGCCAAGATCGTTCTTGAAAGCGATAAGATGAATGAGGTAATTATCTTTATCAACGTTTAATTCGTTATTCGAATGACATTATACATACTCTAGTCCCCGAAGCTTGCAACCGAATAACTTGTTATTCGTTTGGAAGTTTTATTATGTTTTGCCTGGTTCAGTTTTGTCTCAGAGTCCGAACCTCCATCCAACTAGATCTGCATTAAATTCTGCTTGATTTGGGTCTGTCTGAACCTTGAATATCCAGCCACCTAGGTCCGAGTTAAGTTTTGCTTGACTCGGATCTGTCTTAGCTTTGAATATCCAGCCACTTAGATCCGGGTTAAGTTTTGCTTGACTCGGATCTGTCTTAGGTTTGAATATCCAGCCACCTAGATCCGGGTTAAGGTTTGCTTGACTCGGATCTGTCTTAGGTTCGAATATCCAGCCACCTAGATCCGAGTTAAATCTCGCTTCACTTGGATCTGTCTTAGCTTTGAATATCCAGCCACCTAGATCCGGGTTAAGTTTTGCTTGACTCAAATCTGTCTTAGCATTGAATATCCAGCCACCTAGATCCGGGTTAAGGTTTGCTTGACTCGGATCTGTCTTAGGTTCGAATATCCAGCCACCTAGATCCGAGTTAAATCTCGCTTCACTTGGATCTGTCTTAGCTTTGAATATCCAGCCACCTAGATCCGAGTTAAGTCTCGCTTGACTCGGCTCTGTCTTAGGTTCGAATACCTTATTACTATTTGCTTTATTGCTTAGGTTGCGCATGACCGGCAGACCGCCGAATTCCAAAGGTTGCTTTTTGCGCATAAAAAATTTCAAGAAAAGTACGAGAAGGTTATTCCTGTGGTGAAGAAAGCTGGTAAGTCGACAAACTCTTGCATCATCTCCGAAGCTCTTATTGTTTTGTACATGATATGTTGGCTCACTTTGTTGGTAAACAAGGAACATCAATAATCTTAACATCCGTCTTGAGAAGAAGGTCAAGGCCCTGGAAGGTTAGTTACTCTTTTACTTTATATACTCCCTTTTGAAATGTGCACTAAGTTTCTTTTAACTCTTTTGGCTTTGGTAAAGCCGAGTTACAAACCTTTGCAGCGTCTCACCAAGATTGCACGCCCATGCCTGATGTGATTCTGCATTTTTTAGAACAAAGCGCTACTCACTCGGCGCAGCTGAAGGATAAAGATGACGAGATAGCTTGCTTGCGTGCCGAGGTGGAGTCCCTTAAGCTCTCTCAGAAGTCTGAATTAGAAAAAGTCGACCCGGAGTTCTCCGAGGAGAAGAATTGGCTAGCTCTGCAATTACAGAAAAATAAAGAGCTCCTCGAGGCTGCCGAACTAAAGACACGGGGGATGAGCGAGGAGATCACTCGCTTTGAGAAGAGCAAGAGTGACTGGGCTAAAGATCTTCAGATAATGCTGAGATATATTCATCGTAAGCTTCTGACCTAGGCCGAGTTATATTTTCCCTTGCTTACTGTTGACCGACGCACTTCTGTTTTGTGCAGACCATTTTCCAGAAGCTAAGCCCGTGAGCTCTAAAGCGGTGATTAATGCTCGTGTGCGCCGAGGTGTTCCTGCTGATGCGGACTCAGAGTCCTCGATGGAAGATTTCTTGGTTGCTGTTGGCGCTGCAGTTGGTCCGATGAAGATTATGGGCAGGGATTTGGTGCAGGCAGCTATCCGAGCCTACCATGTTCTCTGGCCGAATACTTCTGGGACTCCTGATATTGATGAGGTCAAAGTATTGGTGGAAAGATTAATGACATCTGAGAGACAGCTAAGTCTTTGGAGGGAATCGGCCGGACGAGCTGGTGCTGATATGGCTCTCACTGTCATCATGTCATGGTATGAAGATATTTCTCTTGATACTTTGAGAAATTTGCGCACTGGTTCCCGTTGGGTTGAGGACCCAGACTTTGTCGCTCTCCAGTAAGCTCGTGCCTTCGAGCTTGTTGAGTATGCCGACGTGCATAACTGGAATGAAGGTATGAGTTTCCTTCCTAACCCGGAGGACAAGGTCGAAGTTGAGGATGCCTCGGATAATAACTCAGCTGAACAGGGCGAAGATGAGGGTGACTCGGCTACTTCTTGTGATTCCAGTTCGAGCTCGGATGGTAACGGCGACGCGCGATCCTCCTCCAAAGGTACTGGGCATTCCACTGAGCAAGCTGACGCTCCTCAACAGCCTCAGGCTTCCTCTGAAGTCGCTCCTGGGTCTGTGGAGGGAGAGGCAACCTCGGCCGAAGTTCCACCTACCTCGGAGTGCCCAGCCCCTGACCAAGTCACTGCCTCTCCAGCTAAAAAACTCTAAGTCATTTCTTACCCCTGGTATGCCGGGCGTATGATGTACGTCAAACATTTGTCCGTATTTTGTGCGGTATGAATTTCTTTTGCCGTGTGCCGCTGAGACACATGTGGTTGTAATCGTTATTACTTTGTTTAACTGGTCCTGTTTGTCCGAATCCTTGCTTTGGCGGCCTTCAATTTCTTGAGTTTGAAGTATATATTTGCCTTTGTTCTCCCGTAGTTCGGCGTCCAATATTGCCTGACTTTGATAAACTTTGCCACTTGACCACTGTGGTTTGGACTGTTAATCTGGGCGTAAACCTTGAAGATCGTACTTGGGGAGAGCGAAATAATATCACTCTGGGAGCCTAAGTTTGATACCCACTCTTGTAACAAAGGATAACCCATACTTAGAAATAATATAGGGTAGTCCCCGAGCCACTACTCAAGGCAATGAGGTTTAATATATAAACCAAATTTAGAAACAATATAGGACAGTCCCCGAGTCACTGCTCAAGGTGCCGAGGTTTAATATATAACACAAAATCAAAAATAATATATGTCAGTCCCCGGGCCACTGCTTTAGCGCCGAGGTCCAATACATGAATCAAACTTAGAAACAATATGGGGCAGTCCCCGAGTCACTGCTCAAGGTGCCGGGGTTTAATACATAGACCAAACTTAAAAACCATATAGTGCAGTCCCCGAGCCACTGCTCAAGGTGCCGAGGTTTGATACATAACATGAAATTAAAAACAACATATGGCAGTCCCCGAGTCACTGCTCTGGACACCGAGGTTCAGTACATAGTTGATGCTCCATCCCGAGGCATCATTTTACAATGTGTCATAAATGACTCCTACGAGTAAAATGGACGAAGTAAAGCTACGTTCCATGGTCTTTTCGATTATTCGCCGGCTTTGTCTGCCCTGTTCTTTCCTGGTGATTGAGCATCGATTAGGTAATACGCATCATTGTGCAATGCTTTTCTCACGATGAATGGTCCTTCCCATGGAGGCGACAGCTTGTGCATGCCGGCCGTGCGTTGCACCAGCCGGAGAACCAAATCTCCTTCTTTAAACACTCTTGGATTCACCTTCTTGCTGTGATATCGTCGCAAGTCCTGCTGATAGATAGCTGATCTTGATAGCGCCAGCTCTCTGGCTTCTTCCAGCAGATCGACATCATCTTGCCGAGCTACCTCATTTACTTCAGCGGTTGTATACTGGGTAACCCTTGGCGAGTCATGTATTATGTCGGCTGGAAGCACAGCTTCTGCCCCATACACTAGAAAAAATGGTGTATAACCTGTTGATCTGTTTGGGGTAGTCCTGAGGCTCCATAATACTGCTGGTAGTTCCTCAATCCAACATCCTGCTGACCTTTGTAGCGGTTCGACGAGTCGTGGTTTTATTCCGGACAGTACTAGTCCATTAGATCTTTCTACTTTCCCATTGGATGCTGGGTGAGCCACAGAGGCGACATCTAGTCTTATGTGCTTTTCTTGACAGAATCTAGCGAAGGCTCCTTCTGCAAAGTTTGTACCGTTGTCTGTAATAACACTGTGTGGGTACCCATATCTTAAGATAATATCGTTGAGGAATTTCACTGCTGTGAGCCCATCACATTTCTTTATTGGTTTCACTTCAATCCATTTTGTGAATTTGTCCACCATTACTAATATGTGGGTCATCCCGCCTCGGGCCGGCTTAAATGGTCCCACCATATCTAAGCACCATACAGAAAATGGCCAAGTAATTGGTATTGTCTTTAACTCGGACGAAGGCATATGTATTTTGCTGGCATATCTTTGGCAACCATTACATTTTTCGACCGGATCTTTGGCCTCTAAAGCTCGAGATGCTGTTGGCCAATAAAACCCATGCCTGAATGCTTTGGCCACTAAAGCTCGGGATGAGGCGTGATGTCCGCATTCTCCTTGATGTATATCTAGGAGGATCTCCTGGCCTTCCGCCGAGCTCACACATCTTTGCAACACACTTGTGACACTCCTTTTATACAGCTCATTGTTTATGATTGTATAAGCTTTAGCTCTTCTCACTATCTGTCTTGCCAATATCTCGTTATTCGGCAAAATCGCATCTCTAAGGAAAGAGAATATGGGTTGCGCCCATGTAGGTGTGATTTTCTCTGGTGTAGTCTCACTATCTATTTCCATATTTTCTGCCGACATAACTACCTCGGATTTCTCCATACTCATCCTTGCATCGGCTGGCTTTATTTTTGGAAATTCTGGGTTACATTGCTTGTCAATTTCCATCGGCACATTATCCTCTCTTGATTTTGCCGGAATAAAGATGGATTCGGACTCTGGAGACGGTGTTATTGATGGCTTCCTCAGGTGCTCTAGGGCGATACCTGGGGGAATTGACTGTCTGGTTGATCCGAGTTTTGACAATGTGTCTGCGACGTCGTTTTCTGCCTGAGGTACATGATGAAATTTACATCCATCGAAGTATCCACTGAGTTTTTGCACATGAAACCTATACAAAGCCATATTATCATCCAACGCATCCCAATTGCCCGAGACTTGTTGTACTACTAGATCTGAATCTCCATAGCACAAGATTCGGCGTATGCCAATCTCTTTCGCCACCTTCAATCCATGGACTAGTGCTTCATATTCGGCTACATTGTTTGACGCGGGAAAATGTATTTGCAGCACATATCTCAGCTGATCTCTTTTTGGCGAGGTTAACACTATTCCTGCCCCCAAACCATTTCTTAGTTTGGAACCGTCAAAGTGCATCGTCCAATAATTCGGATCTGGTAATGGTGGCTCATATTGTACCTCGGCCCAATCTACGAAGAATTCGGATCTGATTTGATTGCATCTCGCCTATCGAATTGCGGAGCATAAGGTGACAATTCAATTGCCCATTTTGCTATTCGGCCACTTGCATCTTTGTTGCTCAATATGTCGGCTATGGGTGCTTCACAAATCACCTTGATGCGGTGCTCTTCGAAGTAATGTTTAAGTTTCTTTGCTGACATGTACACCCCATATGCCATCTTCTGATAATGTGGGTAATTTTATTTTGAGGCTGATAGTACCTCGCTTAGGTAATACACCGGCCTTTGTACTGATTTATCATCTTCAATTCGTTCCACCACGATCACAGCGCTCACTACTCTGTTGGTGGCTGCTATGTAAATTAACATAGGATCTTTCGATAATGGAGAAGCCAAGACCGGTGATGTGACCAACATCTTTTTCAATTCATGAAATGCATTGTCTACTTGTGGAGTCCAAATGAACTTATCCGATTTTTTCATCAGCTGATAAAGTGGTAGTGCTTTCTCTCCCAGCCGACATACAAATCGGCTGAGCGAGGCTAAACAACCTGTGAACTTTTGTACGTCATTTAGACATCTTGGCAATTCCATCCTTTCCACTACTTTTATCTTAGTTGGGTTGGCCTCTATACCTCGGCTAGATACGAGAAAGCCGAGCAATTTTCCCGCTGGCACACCAAATGTGCATTTTTCCGGGTTAAGCTTCATTCGGAACCTTCTCAGGTTCGCGAAAGTCTGCCGGATATCATCTAGTAGCGTTTTGCTTTCTTTGGTTTTGATAACCACATCATCTACATATACTTGTACATTTTTCCCTATCTGGTCATGTAGACATTTTTGCATGCATCTCTGATACGTTGCTCCTGCGTTGCGCAGGCCGAATGGCATGGTCCGATAGCAATAAGCCCCGTATGGGGTAATAAACGCAGTCTTTATTTGATCGGACGGATTTAACGGTATCTGGTGAAAACCAGAATACGCGTCTACAAATGATAATAGTTCACAACCAGCGGTCGAATCAATGACTTGGTCTATTCTAGGTAAAGGAAAAGGATCTTTTGGACATGCCTTGTTCAGGTTCGTGTAATCGATACACATTCGCCATACAAGGCTACATTTGGATCATCCTTCTTCTTTTCCACTAGCACCGGGTTTGATAGCCAATCCGAATACAGCACTTCCATGATGAACCCGGCCGCAAGGAGCCGAGCTATTTCATCCCCTATTATTTTTCTCCTGTCTTCGGCGAAGCGGCGGAGAGGTTGCTTCACCGGCCTTGCTCCTGGCCTTACATTCAGAGAGTGCTCAGCCAACTCCCTCGGCACACCTTGCAGATCCTGAGTTGACCATGCAAAGATATCCCGATTCTCACGGAGGAAGTTGGTGAGCTCGCTTTCCTATTTAGCATCTAGGCCGGCACCGATGGTGATGGTGCGCTCTGGGAACTGCTCATCTATCTGGAACATTTTTGTTTCTTTAGTCGGCTGGAAAGAAACACTTCCATGCGGGTTGGCTAATGCCGGCATATTCAATTGTGCCGACTGAGCGAGGGCCGCTACCTCCCGAATCCTTCTTTTTTCTCTCGCTATTACCAATGATTCGGCCAGATTTGATCCGGCTGAAGCGCACTCCATTGACTTCCTGTAATCTCCGGCTACTGTTATCACCCCTTGTGGTCCGGGTAATTTCATTTTCAGATAACTTATGTGGCAGCTGCCCATGAATTTGGCCAATGCTGGCCGTCCGAGTAGAGCATGATAGCAACTCTCTAGATCCACCACTTCAAACTCTAAATTTTTTGCTCTGCAGTTATCTCTTGTGCCGAATAACACATCCACTCGAACTTTACCAATGGGTTCACATGAAAGCCCTGGTACTATCCCATGGAATGTGGTCCTCGTGGACTGCAGCATGTTCTGCGATATTCCGAGTTTATGCATTGTATCTTTGTACATGATATTGATACTGCTCCCATTGTCAATGAGTACCTTTGAAAATTTCACATTAATGCTTGGTCCGACGAATGTCGGATCCAACACGAGTGCATACGACCCCGGACTCGGCATTATCTTGGGGTGATCCTTTATGCTCCAAGTTATTTCTTGATCCGACCAAGGCACATATCTTGGTACTGCCGGCATAACTGCATTTACTTCCATATGCCGGCGCTGTACACTCTGCTTGTCTTGCTGTTCTGTTGTGAACACGCAATACGTCTGATGATGTTCTCTGTAATCATTGCATCCAATATTCCCTAGATTTGCCCTTCCATCCGGACCTTGGTTTATCACTTGGTGCACCGCATCTCTCCGGTTCGAGTTTTCATACCTCGGGGGAGGAGGCGGCAACATCAGTTGTTGTGCATTTGCTCCAGTCAACTGTGGATGATGCTGCTAATGTGCCTGGGGAAGTGCTGCCTGTATGCCTTCGGGGTTACCCATTGCATTTTTCATCAATGCACATTGGCGGGTCGTATGGTTGGCCGGCCTGGCTGGGTTTGACGTGTGAAATTTACACGGCTGATCTAACATAGACTCAAACGTGTACTTCAGCCTCTCTTGCCATTGCTTCTTTTGCTCTGGTGTCCGCTGTCTTTTTCCTTCATTCCTTGGTTTCCATTGCTGAGGACCATTCTTTTGCTGTTGACTATTTCCGTGACTCGGCTGATCTTGCACTATTGCTGCCACCTGAGTTGAACCATATCTATAATCCGGTCTCTCTTCTCTTCTTCTTCCTCTGAAGTCATTGCGCCTGGATAACCCGGCCACATCTCTTGCATATTGATTTTGATGTTCCCGATGATCTGCCGACATTAATTCTGGTTGCGTCGCATCTCCCAATGCATAGGAATCCGCTATCCTAATGGTTTCTGCCAATGTGGTTGGCATATCTCTTTGCAGTAGCTGCCATAATACACTGGCATAGCGGCATCCTTAGGCGAACCAAGCTATTGCCTGCGATTCTATAACTCCCTCGCACGAATTTCTCAGGTTGCACCACCGAGTTAGGAATTCTATATCTGTCTCATTCGGCCTCTGTTTGCACATGGCTAGCTGCTGCGGCCTGTTTGGCCTCTTGTAAGTACTGGTAAAATTGCTAACAAACATTTCTTCAAAATCCAACCAACAGTTGATGCTGCCTGCTGGCAGGTTATTCAGCCATACTCTAGCTGGTCCTTCCAACATTTGCGGGACATATCGTACTGCCCATCGTAAGTTTCCACCAGCTATTTTTACAGCAGTAGCATAGTCAATCAACCAATCCTGTGGTTTAGTGCTCCCATTGTATGTTTTCTTGCCTCTTGCCAGCTGAAAGTTCGGCACAGGCGGCTCGCCCATGATCCGAGGTCCGAAGCACGACGGACCTGGTGGACCCTGTTCTTCTAGCAGTTCGGACCGGTATAGCCGGTCCAGCTTCACTCTAGCGTCAGTTGACGGCAAATCTCTATACAGAACTCTCTCCTGCATTGCATAGTGGTTATTTCCACCATGAATCGCATATTCCATCTCGGATTATCCATCATTATACCTCTCATTCACCTGATTGTGGTGAACTGGTCTCACTTCTCTTTCCTGCCGAGGTTCATGTCTCGGCTGCGGGTTGGGTGGAGGTTCTCTCCTTCCATCGACCGGGATATTGTTCTCGTGATTCCCTCTTCCGAGTTCTCCTCTTCCGAGATGTCCATTGCCTCGGCTTTCGTTGCCCTTCTCGGCACGGCTGGGGTTTCTCTCGCCACTGCTACCTCGGCTTCCATTGCCTCTGTTCTCATTTTCCGGCTATCGCCAGATCATATGGGACAATTTGCTTATTTCTCTTTCCCGAAGTTACTGCTCTGTCCTTTCGTGCATTGTTTCCGGGTGAAGATGCTGCTGCCACAGATAAGGCAGGTGCTGCTCCAGCCGAGTGAACCATTCGCGAGGCACCTGGCCTCGCCGGGTCTGCTCTGAGCATTTCTTCATTCTGTTGGTTCGCAATGCGCACCAGCTCATTCACTCTTTCTTGCTGTTTCTGCCGGGCTTCGCCGGTCAATCCTTCTAACTCTAATGCTGCGGCATTTGCCGCTCTCAGGTTCTTTGCCGGGGTACTGTATCTCGGCAAGCCTAGATCAACTGATTCTGCTTTATGAGCATCATGCTCCTTGTTGATATCATCTATGAGTTTCTTTCCTCTTAATCTCAACTCGTCAACCCGCTCGGGGGCGACGTCAAGCTTGTTTGCCCTGGCATATTCTCGCAGGGTCCTGTTTAAGGACTCCTGCAAGGCCAACACCTTTTTTGCCTCTACCAGCACCTTTTGCCTAGTTTCTTCCAACTCTGCCTGAGCATTTGCCAGATCAAATATCGGTGCTACAGGTGTAGTCAAATTATCTATGGTTGCCTGAAGAATGTTTTCTGGTCTTTCCAGAGGTGGCCCTCTTACCCTTGGTGCCTTTGGGGTTGTCTCCTGCACCTCGGTCTGGTTGACCACTGAAGGAATTACCTCGGTGGGTTGTGGAGCTGTCTGCCTGGGCGCGACCTGCACGCCCGCCGCAGGGTCTCTACTTGATCCGGCGCCTGCTACTCCCGCCTGCACCCCGGCTGCGACCATCACCTCGACGCTGCTAACAGGGCGCGCTCCGCGCGGACTGCTCGCGGTGCTAAGGGGAGGTTCTCCTGCAACAACAACCTGGTGAGGACAAACGCCGGAGATGTCGATGCCGACGTAGATCTGGTGCATGCCCAAGCTGATGAAGACGCCGTTGCGTGGAGGAGCTTTTCCCTTGAAGCTACCCGCGTTGTCGCTGACGTAGTCACAGAGATCAAATCTCCGGACCAAGCCAGAGACAATGTGCTCGCCAGTGTCGATGAAGTTTCCCGTCCGGATCATGACTCCAGCTAGCACCGCTGCTGGCCCCACGGTGGGCGCCAACTGTCGTGGTGGTGGCACGACAGATGCCATGGGTAGGCTAAAGTATGGGGCCAATGGATGCTAGAGGGATCCGGGGAGGGAAGATGTAGTTGATTCTACACACAAAAGACTAAGGCAAAGATCTTTATTTCTCCTTCCTTGGGCTACACGTGCTCCTTGAGCTGTATACAAGGAGAAAGGGAGAACTTTACCAGCCTAACGGTACTAGATGAGCCGATGCCCTCCTCAGGGTCCAAGCCTCCCCTTATAAAGGAGAGCCTAGGGCTGACGTGGCAAGCATATTCGAGGAATATGCTTGTCCCAATATAGTAGTTCGGCGGCCTCCTTTCCCTGTCGCCCCTATAATGACGGCAAGGTTCCAGAGGGCCCCTCCTGCATGCCTCGGGCTTCAGGACTGTCACCTCCGTGACCTCCTTCTGCCCCTCTGTCGCTCTGCGCCTTTGTCCCTTCTGCTTGGCTCTACTCAGATTCTCCCTAGCCTATGGCTAGAGTTTGACTTTAGGCTTCTCCTTCTCCTGCAAGCTTCGTATCATTCGGCCCTGCCTCGCGTAACTCGGCTCGTCCTTCACCTGCATTAAGATTACTCGAGCTAACCCGGCCGACTTACGCAGTATCTCGGCCGGGTAATGCCTTGCCATTATCATAAGGGTCCTGCCCTTTCCTATCTCGGCCGACCTCTACAAGATTCGGCCGACTCAGACTGTAACTCGGAAACTGGACGGGGAACATCCTTTCGTCTTTCCCCGTCTTTACCCTATCCGAGGTCACCTCCCCAACACTATAGGATACCGATGGATTAAATCACTTAGAAGAACTGCTTCTGCACCATAGATCAAGAAGAAAGGAGTTTATCCAGTTGATCTGTTAGGAGTTATACGTAAGCTCCATATCATAGACGGTAATTCTTCCACCCAAGCCCCCGCGGCACGACGAAGTGGTGCCTCGAGACGAGGTCAGAGTCCTTGTAAAATAAGATCGTTTGCTCTTTCGATTTTTCCATTAGCTTGTGGATGTGCAACTGATGCAATATCAAGTCAGATCCCTTGTTCTACACAGAATTCGGCTAATTCCCCCATGGAAAAGTTGCTCCCGTTTTCAGTAATAATACTATACGGATATCTGAATCTGATGATTACGTCCTCGACGAACTTTCTGGCTGTGCCTCCATTGCAATTTGTTACGGGATTAGCCTCAATCCATTTAGTAAATTTATCCACCATCACTAGTAGGTGAGTAAATCCACACTTTGCCGTTCTAAATGGTCCTACCATATCAAGCCCACAGACCGCAAGTGGCCATATAATAGGGATTGTTCGCAGTTGATCAGCTGGAGCGTGTGCTAGACGGGCGTATTTTTGGCAGCCTCTCCATGTTTTGACCAGTTTGTCGGCATCTTCCTTAGCTCTGAACCAAAAGAATCCGTGTCTAAAATCTTTTGCCACTAAATATTTGGTTGTAGTATGGTGAACACACTCGCCTTCGTGGATTTCTCGTAATATTTCCCCTCCCTCTTCCGGAGAAATACAGCGCTGGAAAACCCCAGAAACACTCCGCTTATAGAGCTCACCATTGATTATCATATAGGATTTTGCTCGTCGGACGATCTTTCGGCCCAGAACTTCGTCTTCGGTTAATTTTCCGTCTATCAGGAAATCTAGATAGGGTTTTGTCCAGTTGGGAATTACAGCCAGAACTGCTACTAAAGGTGAGTCAGATTTCGTCGGATAGTCCACATCAACTCTTGTGATAGAGGGAATTTTTAGGTGCTCTAGAAAAGCGCCATACGGGACATGTTTCCGCGCAGAGCCTATTCTTGATAGAGCATCCGCTTCCTTATTTTCTGCTCTAGGGATGTGTTGAACTTCAAAACTCTCAAACGATTTAGATAATTCATCCACAACAACTTTATAAGCTGCCATGTATTTGTTTGCATTGCAAATATCAGATACTTGCTGAGCAACTAAATCCGAGTTTCCGTAACACATGAGTCTAGTTACGCCAATATTTTTGGCCATGCGTATTCCATGTAATAGTGCTTCGTACTTGGCAATATTATTGGTCTCGGTGAAGTGTATCTATAGAACATAGAATAGATTATCTCCTTGGGGTGAGTTGAGCACCATGCTAGCCCCTGAGCCTCCTTGTGCTTTTGAACTATCAAAATGTAGGGTCCAAAATTCCGAGTCTGGAGGACTTGTATTTTCTGCCATCTCTGTGCAATCAACAACGAAATCGGCAAGTATCTGGGATTTGATTGCTTTTCGTGGCTTGTACTCGATGTCGAAAGATACAAGATCCTATTCCCCACTTTGCGACATGTCCTGTGGCATCATGGTTGTTGATTATATCTCGTAGGGTAGCAGTACTCACTAGTATGATCTTATCCTCTTAAAAGTAACGTCGTAGCTTTTTGGCAGCAAATAATACTCCATAGGCTAGCTTTTGGTAATGTGTATACCGTTGCTTTGACTCTGTCAGGACCTCACTTAGGTAGTATGTTGGATGTTGCACCTTATGCTCATGGATTTCTTCCTCGCGCTCCATTGATGTTACTACACTTACGACCTTGTTAGTCACGACGATGTAAAGTAACATAGGCTCCCGTGGCTCTGGTCCTGCAAGAATTGGTGGATTCGAAAGTGCATCTTTCAAACTTTGTAGCGCGGCATCGTCTTCCTTGGTCCAAACAAATTTGTCGGTTTTCTTCAAGAGTTTGTATAAAGGTGCGGCTCTTTCTCTAAGTCGGCTGATGAACTGGCTCACTACTGCTATGCAACTAGTGAGTCATTGTACGTCCTTCAAGCGAGTCGGCCTGGTGATGTTTAGTATAGCCTTGATTTTGTCTTGGTTCATCTTTATGCCTCTTTCAGACATGATGAAACCTAACAATTTTCTGGCTGGAATCCCAAAGAAACACTTCTTCGGATTTAGCATTATGTTAAATTTTCGTTGGCTAGCGAATGTTTCCTCTAAATCGGAAATAAGTGTTTCCTTCTTTTTGGACATCACTGTTATGTTATCTACGTATATATGGACGTTGCATCCGATTTGATTGTTAAGGCAATGCTGCATGGTGTGTTGATATGTAGCTCCTATGTTATTTAAGCCAAAAGGCATAGTTTTGTAGCAGAAGGTTCCGAAAGGTGTGAAGAAAGACGTATTGAGTTGATCCAATTCTTTCATCGGTATTTGGTGATATCCGGAATATGCATCGAGGAAATAGAGTAATTCTGACCCTGTCGTGGAGTCGATAACTTGCTCGATTCTTTGCAAAGGGAATGGATCTTTAGGACAAGCCTTGTTCGAGCCAGTATAATCAATGCACATCCTTAAATCAATAGTGTCCTTTTTAGGGACGATTACAGGATTTGCCACGCATTCAACATGGATGACCTCTGCGATAAATCCGGCTAATTACTTAGATATAGCTTTGCGCTTTTCGTCACAAAACCATCGTAAGGACTGTTTGATGGGTTTAGCGTCAGGGTACACATTAAGAGAGTGCTCGACAAGTTCCCTAGGTACTCCGATCATGTTAGAAGTCTTCCTTGCGAATATATATTCATTAGCTATGAGGAACTCGGCGAGCACGCTTTCCAGTGTGCAGTCTAAGCCTACCCCTACGTTCGTCGTCTTGGAGGGATCGTGTTCCTTCAGCGACTTCTTCTTCGTCTCTTCCGATGCCTTGAACTGCAGACTTGGCTTCAGCACTTCGTTCTTTGTAGCTGGCATCTCAGGCGGTTCAATGGTCTTCTTGATCTCCTGGTACTCCTGGGTGTGCAACACGACTTTAGCAAAGGCGGTAGATCCTTCCTCGCAGTCTCGCGCTTTCTTCAGGTTTCCCCGGATGGTGATAATGCCCTTTGGACCCGGAAGCTTTATCATGTTCTAGATGTAGCAGAGGCGAGCCATGAATGCCCAGTAAGATGGACGCCCGAAGATGGCGTGGTAAGCACTTTTCAATGGTACCAGCTCGAAGGAGAGTAGCTCGGTCCGGTAATTGTCTTGGTTTCCGAATGTCACGTCTAGTGTGAACTCACCCAGAGAATCCACTTGTCTCCCTGGTACAATGCCATGAAAAGTCACGTTGCTATGATTTAACTGGATTTCGTGGATCTTCGTGCGGTGAAGCGTCTCAATGTAGAGGATGTTGATTCCGCTACCATCGTCCATGAGAGATTTAGAGAACTCATAGCCGTCAATAAGAGGATTGATGACCAGAGGGTACTTTCCCAAACGATGTGTTTTCCTCGGGTGATCTTTGCGGTCAAAGGTGATGGTTATATCTGACGAATGCAAAAATTTGGTGACAGCCAAAACTGAGGCGTTGAGCTAACGGAGAACCGCCTGTTTGACTTTGGCTGGCTGAGTTCTAAGGAAGCAGACATATGTGTCTTTATTTGTGGGATAATCCTTCTTTCCAACTGACTTGGGCTGTGCGGCATCCACTTCTTCCATGTCAGAATATTCCTTGGGCTCCTTGCCTTTATCAGAATTTTTCTTTCCTTTTTGTCGCTTGGCTCTGTAGCCAGCGGATTCGTCTTTTTTGATGTCGTCATTGAAACGACACTCACATTGGTATGGGTAGAACCTCCATTCGCATCCAGGTGATGAACACAAGGGTTGTTGGTGATGTTGGCCCAAGAATATGGTTTTCAGGGCTGTTGATCTCCTCTACCTTGGATCCGAGAAGTTCCGTGACCTTATCCCCGGCCGCCTTCGTGCCCTCCTCGTCCTTCAGATCCGAGCATTGCATTGAAAACTGCGTTGTTCGGAGCCATTTTATCTTCCGAGGTGTTCTTGAGCTTCTGAGTTTGTTGCTTCTGCTGCTTGGCTGCATTCATATTGGCTATAATATTCAGCGGTCCATATGAATCGTCATTGGCATCAACATATTTTATTGCCATTTCTATCAGCTCTCGCAAGTCTGTGACATGGTCATGCTTTAGTCTATGACAGAAAAATTCCGCTGGGAGTCCTGCAATGAAAGCTTCAATCACAGTTTTCTCATTTACTCCTTCGCAGGAGTTCTTCGTGTTGTACAAGGTAATCCCAGCAAGTTTATCAGGGTCTTTGAGTGCAACGCTTCAAGTCTCTGACTATGTAGGGCCTCCTGTATGTTCCCTCGAAGTTTAAAAAGAACGCACTTTGCATATCATACCAGTTGTGAATTGAGTTCTCTGGTAGTTCATTGAGCCATGATCGAGCCATCTTTCGCAGTATGAGTGGGAGATATCAAACTACGACCAAGTTGTTTCCTCCTTTGGCGATGTAGCAAGCCTAGAAAAAATCTTGAAGCCAAGGATCTGGCCAAGTTACACCATAGTAGGGCTGAATGTGTTTTGGTAATGCCTAAGTCAACTCGAAGCTTTGTTTGACGTATAAGTGGGCCAAAGAATTTGGGTCCCACAGACATGTCCTCTTCCTCATACCGCCGTGCTGCAATGTTGGATTCTATGCGATGGAGAGCATCGTTTGGTGAGAGAGACCTGCACCTTGGAGACTCGCGGCTTATGCGCGGCAGAGTCGGATTCCTGCTTCTCCTTCCATCATCGCCGCCTCCACCCCTGCGGCTCCCATGGCTGCAATGAGATCCTTCATGGTTGTTGCCGGGGGGTGATGGTGGCTTTGGCGGGTTATTTCTGGCTAGGCGGCGTGGTCCCGGAGCCTCATTGTGCTGAATCCGAGTTTGATTTCGTCGGGCTCCGTACCTGCTTTACTCAGGGTGATCTGGGTCATTTCTTCGTCCGGCATTACCAGCCGAATGGCTGGGGGGTGGCATCCTTAGATGATCTTATTCTTGCTGGAAGTGCACCTCCGAGTCTTCCCTGTGGCGATTTTTCTGCCGACTATGGTCAGGTAAGGTACCAATGCCCTGATAGCATCTTGAGACGCAGCCGGAATAACTCCCGACTAGTCCCGCGTGGCCCTGCGAGGATGACCGTTTGATCTGGTCCTTGAGTTTTCTTCTTCCCAGGGATGATGACGTTGATTTGTATTCCTGCGGGGTCTTTCATCAGCGCTTTGGCCTGTGCCAGTGTGACAAAATTCCTGACCTTGAGGCCATCTTGCCACTGAATGACGCGGCTATCTTTTGCTGTTTCAATCCTTTGTCAAGCAATGCTACACATTGCAGTACCTGTTCTGGAGACAGATTATTGGCGAGGATGGCTCGAGAATCCGCAACGTTCTCCACTGGCGTGCTCTAGACTCTGATCTTCTCTCCGGTTTTACCGTCAAATAAATCTCCGTGGACATCCGTGTTCCTATTAGAAAGAACCGGACATCCCCTTGTCTTTTTTGGCAGTCGCTTCAATTCTGACTGGTACTGGGCAGGATTGCTGTCTAACTTCTATCTGAGCTCGATGATGCGGGTAGCTTCTTCAAGCAAAAACAAGCGATGCCTTTCCAGGTCCTTAGCCCTTTTCTCCAGCTCCTCCGGAGTGAGATCCGAAGCAGTTGGGATTGGTATAGTGAGTGCGTCTCCGTAGATTTCACGTGCACCCTTAGTGTCAACGTGTCCATCCACAGGAGGATCAATCGGTGTGGGGTTAATCGGATCTCTGTCCTAATTCTCGATTTCGATCTCTTTGTCAAGTTCTTCCTCGTTGGCTTCCTCTACCGGATCTGTCGGTGTCGGGTTCTTGTTCTTCTTTTTCTTCTTTGACCACCTGGTAGCCTTAACGTGCGTACTGGTGGCAAAGACGGCTTTCGGTCTGGTACCGGGAGATAAACTTCCGTCAGTACTTTCCGTCATGGTTGGCTTCTGGACCTCGGACGAATCTCTGGTGTCCATATCATCTTGCAAGGTGAAGTATTCATCCATGATATCATATGGACTCGGAGGGTTCTTCGGTTCACCTTGCGCTGGTTTGGAGGCATATTCTTGTTTGTATGCTTCCATCTCCTTCTTGAAGTCTCGGAGTTCCTGCGATGCCAGTGATTCCTGAGGGGAAGCAGGTAAGTCAGTATTTTCTCCGATAGCATCAAGAACTGAATCGTTACCGGCTCC
Organism: Avena sativa; assembly: GCA_916181665.1. Taxonomy (NCBI): domain Eukaryota; kingdom Viridiplantae; phylum Streptophyta; class Magnoliopsida; order Poales; family Poaceae; genus Avena; species Avena sativa. The sequence goes on along the minus strand of OV702295.1, from coordinate 308,908,760 downwards.
ATCATCAACAGAGTCAGATCCAAATCCCACATAGAGCACGAAGAAATGCTTCTTTTTGTTCATGGTTTGAGGTAGCGGCACAACTAGGTTTCCGCCTCTGCCATCTCAAAGCTTTGCTTGATCTTGGCGATTGCTTTGTAATCGATGTAGGGGCGCTTGATCATCTTGTTTATCCTATGCCTCAAGAGTGTTTTTCTGCTCCATCATCAGTAGAACCGGATCCGAAGCTAATATACTCCTCATCCGTGTATCCGATCTCAACGGGGAGAATAGATCCGTCTTTTTCTTCCACCACTTCTTCCACTACAGGAGCAGTCTGGGTGGGTCCAGGTCTTTCCGGGATCTTAAATTCTTCCTCCTATGTGAACCGAGCAGATCCGGACTTTTCTTCCGCCATGGTCATCACCTCAGGGGTGGGTTGGGCTAGATCAACGAAGACGAGATAGATGTCGATCTCGCCAATAGACATGATTGTGTAGGTCATCACGGGCTCCTTAGCCGGAAGCCAGGTCTCGTCAAGAAGAACGAGGGGGACATCACTGGCATAAACCACATGACCCATGGCAATTGTTTCGCCAATTCCTGCACACACAGATTCTGCACGGAACAAAGCTTCGAAGGTCACCTGCCCCACGGTGGGCGCCAACTGTTGTTGGATTGTAGACAAGTACGCCATAGGGGGTCCTGAAGGCGTTGAAAAGATGGGGTGTGAGCCGTACGGTGTTCCGGGAGCAGTGAGCGCAAGTTTACCCTGGTTCAGATCTGACTGCGGTGATCGGATCCTACTCGTGATAGCAATCCAGTAATATATCGGTGAGAGGCGAATGTTACGCAGGATTACAAGAGAGGTTCGTCTGTGCGAGTAGGTTGTGGTTGATCTATGATCTGGTTGGTGGTGTGCCCTAAAGGCTCCCATAGGTCCGGTTTATGTAGTCACCAGTGCCTAGGGTTACAAAGAGAGACCTATCCAGCTATGTTACAGAGTTGGTAACTAGATATAACTTGGACTACAAGTAATACTACAGGCCTAAGTCGGTAACTCTTCTGGGTCTTGTCGTAGCTAGAAGTGACTCCTCCTCTTTCTCTGACTGGGCCGCCCGTGAAGCAAAACTCTAACCCGTTGGTGGACCACCCTAGTTAGCGAGTCCTATGGGTATATCCGAAAAGTATACCCCCAACAAGAGGAAAATGTGCTCTTAAAAAGGCCAATTAACAATAAAAAGATAAAACTGGCAATTTTGGCGAAATGTGCTCACGTAACTACCAAACGTGCCCTACACGATCACACACTATATGGTCTCACACATCAGCATAACACGGTCCCTACCAACCAGGCCCACATGGTCGCACATGCACGACCCCATACATTAGCATTATGCGTTCCTGACCAACTGGCCCCACACGGCGCGACCCCGTACGTCAGCTAACGGTCAACCTGACGGTAACTGCCATTCGAGCTCTTTGTTGAGTTTTAGACAAGGAGTTGGGCAAAACTAAGGAAAAGTTTAGAGCCCGAAAACTGAGTACAACTAAGGATGCAAGAGCACAAAAATACAAGTCCCTATGTTTTACGTGTATCCGATGGCTTAAATTGATGGTATCTGTCGGTACTTGCATATCAACCACGAACCATCCACTGGAGGTACCAAAAAGCTCCGAAGCAATGCCCTCGACCTTTTTTTGTGAAAGGAGAACGGAGCATCGGTCTCTGCATCGAGCGATGCACATAACCTTCATTCATTATTAAGACATAAAAATATATTAAAACCATTACAAAGATTATACAAATCAAAGCTGCCAAAACGACACCAGCAATCATAATGATAGCAAGTCCATTGCTAGCTCCCAGACGAGATATGAAAAACACGCAACCGCCTTAGGCAGGTCAGGAGCCCAGAACCGTCCACCATATATGCGAGAAGGCGCCAGCGCACACACTCCGGATATTTCTACATCCGCTATCTTTTGCCAACCCATCTTCAGTGTGTATATCGATGACAGACTCTCACCACACCATTGACCAACACCACCATGTTTCCAAGTAGCACCACCGTACTACGTACTATGTCCAAAGCACATCGTGGTCGCCTCCAGTACACACCATAGCTCCATGCCGCCAAGTACCACCAACCAACACAATTTGAAGTATCTGGAGGATCTATCGCACGTAGCACCTGCCAAATAGGCATAACTCAGTGTAGCACCTGCCGGTCAGGCATGACTTGACATCCCCGCCCAAGCTTCATGCAAGACAAAGAGATCCACCTCCTGCCTCTACCATCCAGCGCTGCTCCAAAATTATGCTCCCAAGAGAGAACATGACACCGCAACGCCGCCATCGTCCGACCTAGAAGCCAGATCTTATGGTTACCCCCGAGCAGCATGAGAAGGTCAAAAATAGCTGTACGATGGGGCCTTCATCAAGGTAACATCTTAAAACTCCGCTATCTCCCACCAAGACTTAAGTCGGCTCAATTTTCACCGACAACCTCGCCTCACCAACTCATCGCTGGTGCCGAATGTGGGATGAAACCATAAACCATCCAGGCCGATCGCCTTCAACAGAGAAGGATGCCGCCGCTACCTTGGGTTCCTCTAGCTACAGGGTTGGCCCAACCTCCAGGTGCCGCCGTCAGAGTGTCTAGTTACAACAGGGGAGGTGCATCCCATCCGGACCCATCTAGACCCTGATCGGTCGCCATTGCTGTGAGATCTTGATGCATGGCTTATTAGAATTGATAGGATACTCATACCAACACGCTGCAACTTTTCCGGAAGCGCATCTGAAAAAACTCAAAGATTAGGCGCGCTTGGCCTAGAGAAATTTGTGGATGGGTGACAGACCGGGAAGTTGTTCCTGGTGAGCACGAGCTAGGATAAAGTGCATAGAGAATACAAGTGTTGGTATGTGGGGCTAGTCTAGAAATCCTAGTAAGATGGCAGAAGTGACACTCCCAGGGCATGTGGACGGGCTGTTACAAGTGGTATTAGAGCCAATCCTCATGGTTACATGGGTGTGTTTTGGTTAGTGTCATGCACATGTGGAGCATGACGCGTGTGGTCCAGAGTGGACATCGCATGGCACATGTGCCTACACTGGACACATAAATGTATGGAAAGAGGGGAAGTTCCTTCTTGTGCTGGATCGATGAGGACATCGATCTTCTAAGGGTGGGTGTATGTGACATCCTAACACATGGTTTAATAGGATTGATAGGATACTGATGCATGTAAAATGCATACATGAACTTTGTAGTTTGTTAACATGTTTTCCCACATATTTGCATCATATATATTTCTATATCCATGTCTTACATTGATTTTTGGGGATTTACCAATGATCCCCTTTCTTTTGGCTATAACCCGGTAGGGCATAAAAACCCCGTTTTCAATGTTTTTGATGTTTCAGGACCTATAAAAATTAAAATGGACCTGAAATTTTGGGGATGGCAATTTTTATCCATGAGAAGCATCAGGAGCACAAGAATCCCACTTCGAGGGCCAGGAGGCCCAAATGAGCATGGGAGGCGTGCCCAGCTCAGGTGGGCGCGCCACCTACCCTCATTTGCTCCTTGACCGTCTGATCGCCTTGATTCTTTCACGCACGGAGTTACCTTGACCTAAAAACCCCTATATAAGGATCCCCGAGGAGTACTCAAGTCGGAGCACACCAGAGACGAAAACACCACCATGCAGTCCGATCCAGCAAATATTAGAGGGGGAAATCCGCCAGAGCCACGTCTGGGGGGATTTCCACCCTCTCCAACATCTCCAACATCATCACCATGATGAAGAGGGAGTTTTCCACCTACGGACAATGGGTTTGTGGCAGTAGCTTTATCTATTTCTCTCCTTTTCTTCATAGATCTAGTACCATATGAGCGACCCTACATGATCATGATCATATTTTTAATTCCTATGTGGTGGATCTTTGTCCTATGGTTTGATATTTGAGATTGGAATCTATATTGTGTAAGATGTATTGATAGATGCATATCATGTACCCCGTTCTTAATTGCTTGTTTTGATCCAATTTGTATGCAAGAACTTGTATGGGGAGAAGTATGTATTAGATGGAGCAGCATGGCGGCAGTTTTATGCCTCACTAGGGATAAACTGAAATCATGTGCCACAATTATCATGTGACAATATTGTTAGATCAAGGTAGCATATTTTTATTTCAAACATCATGTTATATTACTTAAAGATGTACTCTGATTTGTTCTTCATTCAAGATTGCATGGAGTTTCCCTTTCTTGAGGAGTATAAGAGAGATGTGTGTCATCTCTATGTTAGAACGTGAAGCCCATATTGATTTCTTATCAAACACATATAGAAGTTTCATGAATATTATCACTGAAGAATTGTTTTATGACCACTACAACTTAAAAAGAGAGTAGATAATTGAACCCATGGACCCCGGACTGATTCTAATCAGAAGAAACACCTTCCCATTGCATCCACTATCTTTTATATTTTCTGCAATTTATTATTTTGAAAATACAAAAATAATTTCCCTACTTGCAATCACTCATAAAAACCCAAAAACAACTCTACTATCTTCCATATCATCTAGTTTGCATTACTTCTCTATATTTAACATTTTATTTTAGTTTAATATATTTACATTTTATTTCATATTACTATTACGAAACCTTGTGCTTCATAACCACTTGGGTGGAGTCACTACTAGGAAAACGGCTATAGGTAATCAGCACATCCGTGGCTCACATGGTTGAAGTGCCCCATGGCTAAAACAGGCGTGGCTCACCTGTGGGCAGTGCCCTACTAGTAACTAGAACAACCGTGGCGCACATGGTCATAGTGCGCCACAGATATGTGTGGGCCAGGGCCCTACTGGCCGCATGTCGCATACCTGTAGCGCACATGGGGGAGGTGCGCTACGCTTGTTAGGGATAGTCGTAGCACACATGTGGCAAGTGCGCTACGCCTATGTGAAGCCCCCTCTGCTCCTTAAATGGGAAAAAACATCCGTGGCGCACTCTGGCATGTGCGTCACGGATGTGATTTTTCCCTGTGGCGCACTGGGGCCATGTGCGCCACAGATGTGTCGACCTGCACAAACATATGTGATCATCTCCACCACCCCACACTTCACTTTCCCCTTCTTCTTCCTCCTTAGATATAGTCGGGATCCTTCTCCTTCCCACCTTAATTTCTCCACTCATTCACCATTTTTAGCATGTGGAACTTTGCTTGGATGTTACATACGTAATAGAGGAAGCTCTTCGGTCTCTCATCTCCTTCTCCGGTCTCGCGCACACCTCTCCTTTCCATCTTCTCGCGATCTCGGTCTCTCATCTCGGTAAGTTGTCCATGTAAGGATGTGTTCATGTGTATATGGATGATATGCTCATATGTATGTAGATGATTGATGCTCATGATGTGTGTATGGGATCGATGGTCATGCATGTGTATATATATGGAGAGTATCAATGCTCATATGGATGCATGTGTGTATGGAGAGGATAATGATATGTTCATGTGTGTATGGATCGGTCTCTCTCTCTCTTGTGTTTTTGTGTGTGAACAAGTTGCCATTTGTTTTGCCAAAATGTTGATTCATTTCCATTTTGGCAATACTTTGGCATTTCGCAAAGGTCCTAATTTTAGGATAGGCCATGCCGAAATTTTCTATCGACCATGCATTGCATGCATGCATTCATTATGTGGTTCTAATAGACTTCTAATTGTACCGTGTACACCGTGTGCAGGCAAAAATGGTCCACATAATGAGCGAAGGCATTGTGGCTAGATTTTTGAAATGTGCGACGACCGACATGATACGAAATAACAAGACGGAGATAAGATGTCCGTGCAGAAGATGCAAACTCAACTGGGTGATCGACCCATATTCCGAGAATAATCTGCAGGCGCACCTGCTCCGCCATGGTTTCATGGATGAATACACTCGTTGGATAAGCGATGACGAAGACGATGGATACGGTGAAGGTGGGCAACATGACGATGATCATCACGGCGAGGATGGGCGAGATTATGAAGAGTCTCCTGGAGATGGTGAAGGTGCGGAAGCAGACCGGGATGATGATGATCTAGATGCCGGAGGAGCAGATGATGATGGAACAACGTCAGGCTGGGTGCGGGACCCTTATGTGAAAGAGTTGCTTCTCAAGCAGACGAGTAACGCCAGGGTTGCCGCTAGAGAGAAAGCCAAGCTTGCCCAACTTAAGAAAGACGCGGTTACTCCATTGTATGAAGGATGCAGGCCCGATGGTACCCGGTTGAATGTAACGCTCAAGGCTATGGAGATGAAGGCAAAACACAAATAGAGCGAAGCAAGCTTCGACGATATGATGGCATTCTGGCATGATCGTCTCTCGGAGGGGAACACGTGTCCAACTAGTATCGAGGATGCCAAGAAAATCGTCTGTCCTCTCGATCTACCGCATGTTAGATATCACGTATGCATCAACGATTGCGTCATTTATCGGGGCGAGGACGCGGAGAAAACCACATGTCCGGTGTGCGGCGTGAGTCGATACAAGAAAGGGAAGAAAGCACCTCGAAAAGTTGTATGGTACTTTCCTATCACTCCTCGTCTGCAGCGCTATTTCATGGACCCTAAGGAAGCGAAGCTCATGCGATTCATGCAGAAAGGAAGAAGCCAGGAGATGACGATGCCCCCGAAAAGGATGAGCTGCTGACGCACCCTTCAGATGCTAGCCAGTGGAAAGCATTGGACCTCGAATTCCCAGAATTCGGTGGAGATTCGAGGAACATCAGGCTTGGTGCAAGCACCGATGGACTCAATCCGTTCGGTAGCCAGAGCATCACGCACAACACTTGGCCCATGTTTGTATGGATTTACAACCTCCCTCCATGGTTGTGCATGAAGAAGAAGTACATACAAATGAGTATGCTAATTCAAGGGCCGAAACAACCTGGTACGGACATCAATTTGTATCTCGGGTTGTTGAAAGAGGAGCTAGCCACGTTATGGGAATCTAGAGCCAATACTTACGACGCCGTCGCACAAGATTATTTCACTATGAGAGCCGCGTTGATCACTACGATGCAAGACTATCCAGGTTGCGGGTATATCTCGGGGCAGGTTATCCAAGGATTCTGCGCATGCGTTAGGTGCATGGATAACACAAGCTATCTCCAACTAGATAAAGATCCAGGGTCTTCGAAAACCATGTTCATGGCACACCGGAGGTGGCTCAGCAAGAATGATCCATGGAGAAAACGTGGAGACCTGTTTGATGGAAAATCCGAGACCCGAGGAATCCCAGAGTGTAGGAGCAGCGAAGAAGTGGAAGAGTTGCTGAAAAACTGGAAAGGTTGTCCTAAGCCTGGAAAGAAGCGAAAGTGGCAGCAAGACAAGCCGCTGATGAAGGTATGGAAAACAAGGTCTGTTTTCTGGGAGTTGTCATACTGGAAGTTTCTCCGCATGCCTCATAGCCTCGACATCATGCATATCACGAAAAAGGTGTGCGAGAGTCTGGTCGCCACCATAATCAACATGCCAGATAGGACGAAAGATGGTCCGAAAGCAAGGCACGACCTGATATTCATGGGTATCCGGAAGGAGCTTCATGGAGGACGCACTACTCCCGATGATCAGGAAGATGACGATGATCAGGAAGATGACGATGATCATGAGTCGGAGACGACACAAGGTCGTCGGAAGGGTAAAAAGTTCAAGAAGAACGAATATTACTGCCCTCCTTCTTGCTTCACTCTAAGCCAGGATGAGATCAAACAGTTTTTCAAGTGCCTTCTAGGAGTCAAATTTCCTTATGGCTACGCGAGCAAGATAGGCAGATACCTAGACGAGGTGAAGCAGAGGTTCAGTGGCATGAAGTCTCACGACTGTGCCATGCTAATGACGCAGGTACTTCCGGTTGCACTAAGAGGGATAATGGACGAGCACGTCCGTGAAACGTTATTTGGCCTCTGTAAGTTTTTCGACATCATCTCTAGGAAGTCGATTAGCGTGAATTAGCTCGAGAGGCTACAGGAGGAGATCGTGGTGATACTATGCGAGCTTGAGGTCTACTTCCCGCCCGCATTCTTTGACATTATGGTGCATCTGCTAATCCATGTCGGGGAGGACATCGTCCAACTCGGGCCGATGTTCCTCCGCAGCATGATGGCGTTCGAAAGGATGAACAGACACATCAAAGGATAAGTTCACAACAGGTACCGTCCAGATGGAAGCATAGCCAAGGGCTTTCTGGCCAAAGAGTGCATCTCTTTCTGCACGAATTATCTAGACATCGAGAACCCTGTCGGTCTTCCTGTCAACAGGCACCTTGGCAAGCTCGACGGATCTGGTCACCGAGAGGGTCGTCGCATACTGCATGCAGACTTCGATTTTCGATGCGCAGACTTTGATTGAGCAAACCTCGTCACGCTACAGCATTTAGAACTGGTCGATCCTTGGGTACAGAAGCACAAAACGTTAATCGAGAAGAAGTACAGTGACCGAGGCATACAGAGGATGCAGGGAGAAATAATCAAAGAGCATAACTCAGATTTCACGCGTTGGTTTAGGCAGACACTCCTTGATAATCCCCCGCGATCGCATTCTTCTGACACGGAAAACATCATATTCACCTTGTCGCAGGGACCGATGCAAAACCTGGTGACCTATTAGGAGTATGATATCAACGGCTACACATTCTACACGGAGGAAAAGGACAACAAGTGTGATTATCAGAACTCAGGCGTAACGTCGGAATTCTACACCGATGACAATGTGAAGGAAAGATTGTACGGAAGAATCGAGGAGATCTGGGAGCTCGACTACTGTGGGGAAAAGGTGTCGATGTTCCGCGTCAGATGGGCAAAGAGCGTCGAAAGAGAAGACCTATATTTCACAACCATGGTTATACCCGAAGAAGCCAAATCCAAGGCCGCTGGTGCGAACGTGGCCGCAAAAAATGAACCGTGGGTACTGGCTACCAAAGTGGACCAATGTTTTTTCATTATCGACCCGACAAAGCCTAGTCGTGTTGTCGTGAGGAGAGGAAAAAGAAACATCATTGGAATGGATGGAGTCGACAACGAGCAAGACTTCGACCAGTACGGCGATCCAAAGATTGAAGATGACGACGACTATGATGCAGCAACATACATCACAAGAAGAAAAACGACAACCCTACCCAAAAAAGGTAGCCCGTTTGAAAGAAGAAACATTAAAGTGTCGGGGCTAAATTATTCAACCGCGACAAAGAAGGGAAAAAAGATTGTAAAGCGCTAGCTCAAAAAATATTGTAAAACGCGTGGTCGAAAAAGATTGTAATATTCATGGACAAATTATTATGACATATTTGTATCATGGACAAATTATTATGACATATTTGAATCATATTTGTACCACTTTTATGACATATATTATCACCTTTGGGAATTTTTGAAATATTTAAAAGTATTTTAAAAACAAAACAAAACTTTTATGGCATATATCACCACTTTTAGGCATTTTTTGGAACATTTAAAAATATTTTTAAAATAAAAATAAAAAAGGTGGGCACCAGGATTCGAACCTGGGTGCTCACAGGTTTAGAATAGAGCAATGGGCGGAACCATTAGGATAAGGCAGTCCTAGTGATAACTATGGGGGTGCCAGCCCTCTTATCTGACTAGTCCTACCCACTTAGGCGTGCGCTACGGATAACCGTAGCGCACTTGGCCAGGGTGCGCTATGCCTAAGTGGGTAGGACTAGTCAACCGTCGCCTCGATCCCCATCCTCAGACACAGATCCATCGTCTAACACTCGTCCCCATCCCCATCGTCCCCATCGTCCCCATTGATGCGCCGCCGCCGCTGGAGGTCAGGAGGAGGAGGCCGCCACGCCAGGAGGAGGAGGCCAGAGTTCACCACGCCAGGACGAGGAGGAGGACGCGGCTGCGTGAATCGTTCGGGATAGGGCGCGGGCTGGACCACACACTCCAGGAGGAGGAGGAGGACGCGGCTGGACCACACACGGCGGCGGATCGACCACACACGACTGCGGCGGCAGGCAAGGTACCTCCCTCCTCTCCCCTCTCTCCTCTAGGTTGCTCCTCCTCGCTCGTCTCTCTGTCTTGGGCGGGGGTGGGGGGAATGGCGACCTGCACCTTCTTCCTGTGCGTGAGCAGCGGGAGCGCCCAGTCCGTGAGCGTCTGCTCCCTCACCGGCCTCAACCTGACAGCGACTTGTGCCCCGTCAGCAGCTCTAGCAGCACCACCCCGTAGCTGTACACGTCGCTCATCGCCGTCAGGTGCCCTGCAGTCACACACAAGAGCCCATCACACTGGTCTGCTGCTGAATGCACACAGCTGAAAAGTACAGAGATTTTAGATGTTTAGATGTTCAATTAGTCTGAATAAAGTTTAGATGTTCAGTTAGTCTGAATAAAGTTCAGAGTCTGAATCAATGCAGTCACTTAGTTTAGATGTTCAGTTAGTCTGAATAAAGTTCAGAGTCTGAATCAATGCAGTTCATTCACTTTGCCGAGTAATTTTTCTTTTTTGTAAAGCCTAGTGCACTTCATTTTAGCTGTTTGCTGGGGGGTGGGCAGAGTATCAAGTCAGCACAAACCTATATTTGGGCAGTTCATGTGAGCTTCTGTTGGTGACATTCCTCATATATAAGCCTGGGGTAGTACACTAGATCTATTCCAAAATTCACTGTCGAGAGGGTGTAGAATGGCCTCTTGGGTCAACCTGAGTTGTCCCCTATAAGATATGAATGGGCTGGGTGGAACCAGTTGATGTAGTCTTTTCTGCTTCCCCCTCTGTAGGAAACTTTTATACTCGGTTTGGTCCTTAAATGCAGTTATGGCACTTTGGCTATTATTATGTCTGTAGTATACAAGTTGAAATTTTTACTGTAATTTGTTTTTGTATGAATATGACATCTTATATTTTTCAGTGCATGTTTCTAATTGTGTTTTAACTTATGTTTAGTCATGAGGTCTTGCTGTATGAGGCTCTTCTTAAGATTTTCGGCACCAAATAAGAATCCAAAAGCAACTTAATTGTCCTAGTATTCCCTGTTCTAAACTACTATGTACTACATTAATGATATGCCATAATTGCATACTTGACATGACTCAACTATTACTGAGTAAGAGTTTCAGCATCATTGCATCAATATGAATTAAGACCACTAAAGCTAAGAAAATTACTGCAATCTGGGTGGTTCTTAGTGGTGCCTTAAGACCACTAAAGTTAAGCAAATTACTAGTTCATATTCCTAGCAAACAAAGAGCTTGTAGGTTTAGGCTTGATTTTTTTAGCAAACAGAGAGCAATATGATCCTGGTTTGTGACCTCCTGGTTCTGATCTGTGGCTAGGTTTTAGAACAAGAGATATATGATCTGAAATGCTCCTGCTGAAATCCTAGTTATGGTGATGGTTTTAGTGTTGAATGGTATCCACACATATATAGATCAAACAATGTGTATATACTGATGAAATGCTCCTGCTGAAATCCTAGTTATGCTGTATGGTTTTAGTGTTGATCCTGGTGATGGTGTAGTAGTGCTGAAAAGGCACTACTGCAAGCAATATAAACTTGTATTTGCTTGCTGGTTATGGTCTAGTAGTACTATCCTGGTGATGGTTTTAGTACTGATCAGAAGCATGCTGTCATATTTGTTGTCATATAAACTTGTATTTGCTTGCTGTCATATTTGTTGTCATATAAAATTGTATTTGCTTGCTGTCATATAATGACAGGTGCTATAATCTGCATGTATTTGCTTGCTGTCATCAATGACAGGTGATATAATTTGTGGTGATATAATTGTAGCACTTGAAATTGTGCTTGTGCTTGTACGAAGCACTTTATTATGTCATGTATGCATGTTCTTGTATGAAATGAGTCCCGATTTTTGACGGAATGTTGATTAACTTCTGTTTCGGCAGAAATCGGGCACTCCTAGTTTAAGAAAATTAGCAAAGGTCATGCCGGATTTTTCCGTGCATTTAACCAATTATTTGTTTTTTATTAGTGCAAAGATGTGTGAGAACAACGAGGCTGGATGTTCTAAGCGCATCAGCGCTGAAGGAGAACTCAGACCTCCGAATAAACAATTGACATTCTGGGAGGCGACCCAACGGCTAGAAGACGATGAAGAATACCATCCTTCAGAGAGCGAGGATGATGAGATGGAAGACGCGGAGGAAGAAGCCGAAGGGACGGCGGGTGATGAAACCACTGATGGCGGCGACGACACAGGGAGTGGTAGCAATTCTCCTAAGAAGAAGAAGCTGAAGGAACGGCGCCCGAACACGGTCGGCACGGTCAGGGAGGAAATTACCGAAGTGAGCCCAACAGGGGTTCCTTTGGAGCCCGACCTTTTCGTTAGAGGGTACGGTGGGAAAGTGGCGGCGATCACCCGGACAACTATCTCGATCAACACCGAGAATCTCCGGCATAAAGATAATGGCCACTTGCGCACACTCCTCTTCGAGAAGCTGCACGCAAGATACAAGTTCCCCGCTAAGTATCAGAACACAAATTATCATGGGAACAAAGTAAACAAATCCGCCGTCACAAAGATGAGCACCGCCCTGGCCAGCTGGAGAACCCGGATAAAGAAGAAGATCTATAAAGAAGGCAAAAGTCTCGAGGAGATCCAAAAGATTGACCCGCAGATCACCAAAGATCAGTTCCGGGAGTTCAAGGAGAGGTGTGAATCCGAAAGAGCCCTGGCCAATAGTAATCGGGGAAAGGTGTTGCAGGTGATGAATATAGGTCATCACCATCTCGGATCTGGTGGATACAGAACTGCGGAGGCCAAATGGAATAAGGAGGACGAAGAGTATAGATCTAAGGGGATAGAAAACCCCTTTGCGAAATTCGAACCCGGACAGGTTCGAAACTTCATCAGGGCTCGTTACCATGTGGACCCAAAACCAAACAACTCACCGTGGATCCTGCGGTGAAGGAATTCAGGGAAATTGTGGTAAGTAATCTAACTACCGCGGATCAACTCGATTGCATTCTAATCGATGAAGTCTAGTTTCTAAACGATTCACTGTTACTTATTTTGCAGGAGGAGGAAATTGTTGCTAGTCATGGATCCCAGGGGTCGACAGGGGCCACCCGGCGGGATAACCCTTTTAACAGGGTGATGAACCGGGCCAAGAAAATATAGCCGGTTACGAAGAAGAGATCGTCGGCTGACCGTCTGGCCGGCCTCGGGGGTAAGAATTGGGTGGATCATTTTGGTCCACCGCCGAGGACGCATGTGGCACCGTCGGGAAGGAGCGAGGAGGAAAACCGCGAGGTTCAAGAACTTAAGGAACAAGTGGCGCGGATCCCGCAGATCGTCCAAGACAACCTGACAATGATCCTCACGTCCATCCTGCCTATCTTGGTGGAGTCAATAGCGAACTGGAGTGCGGGTGGTCGAGTAGGGCCGTGCCCGATTCCAAGCATGGTCAGCAGCCACTCGAACAACGCGGCGCTGACGAATCAGGCGAACTACATGTTCGTGACTCCGCCCGCTAGCACCGCGGCGCCGCAAGTGTTGGTGACTCCCCCTGCCATCAACGCGGCGCCGGACATGTTGGTGGCCCCTGCCATCGTCGCGGCGGCACCGGAGCTCCAAGCACCCGGTAGGGATAATACACCGGCGGCCAGCACCGCGCCATCAAGCAGCCCTTCCGTCTCTTGCATGCCCGTTGCCATATGCGGTGCCTCGACATTAGCCGATCTCGAAGCCATCACGGTAAACAAATTGCTTTACCGCCTTTCACGCCATGTATTACTCTTATGGCATCTCTGACGATGTCGTACATGTTTTCCACAGACGGATGTTCCTTTCACTCTCTTATGCTACATGAAAAACGAGCTGAGGGATGTTGCCAAGGGTACAATCGTTCAACCCTTGCAACGCACGTTCCACTCAAGGCCGATGCCAGATAGCGTGCACATGGTTAAAATTAGTCGGGTGCTAAGGGGCCGCGACGACCTGGAACCTCCCATTCAACCCCCAGGAGCGGATGAAGAAGAGCCGGCTGTCCTCAGAAGTTGCTTCGGCTTACTCTTGCAATGGCCAAAGAGCATGATCTGTTTGGGGACGGCGGGGGCCATCACAAAACAGACAACATGACCGCCTGTCGTGCCAGCGACAAGCGGTGGCAAGGCCCCCTTACCGCCCTCGCCGTGACCTCCACGTGGTGGGTCGGATGATCATGTTGATGATATGCACATGGCGTAGGATCCAGCCGAGGATGATGAAGACTAGAATGATTACTTCTTCAAGACTCAGTTTAGCAACAAAGACCTAGCTGGTGGCCCCACAAAGAAAGCCACTATCACCAAGCGTCTGTTTGGTTCTCAGGAGACGCCTCCAGCTTGCGACTTTATAGAGCCAGCTGATACAACCAACCGGCCCTTTATTCTAAGCCCTGACACACTACATAGGGAGACCGATGCTCAGATTGCGGTGCCTGCACGCTCTCCAAAAGGAAAAAAGGGCAGGAAAAGAAAATCTAGCAGCTCGAGCCAGCCGGTGGCGTCAACTGCGAATCCGATCAGGTTTCGGGACGGGCCACCAAGACCCGAGGGTATTATTGTTGGAGATATGCCCTAGAGGCAATAATAAAAGCAGTTATTATTATATCTTTGTGTTTATGATAAATGTTTACATTTATTCTATAATAGTATTAACAGGAAACATTAATACTTATGTGTTTTGTAAACTAAATTAGAGTCCCTGGTAAAGCCTCTTTATAATACTAGCTTGTTGATTAATAGATGATCATGGTTTCTCGATCATGAACATTGAGATGTTGTTAATAACAAGATCATATCATTAGGAGAATGGTATGATGGAAATACTCCTATAGATAAGCGTAGCATAAAGATCAAGTCATTTTAATAGTTCGTTTGCTATAAAGATTTCTGATACATAGTAACCTAATTCCTTCGACCATGAGATCATGCTAATCACCATCACCGGAAGGATGCTTTGATGACATCAAACACGACACCGTAACTGGGTGGCTATAAAGGTGGCATTGAGTGTTCAGAAAGTATGGTTTGAGGCACATGGATCAAGAGTGGGATTTGTCCATCCATATGACTGATAGATATACTCTGGGCCCTCTCGGTGGAATGTCATCCAATTGGCTTACAAGCATGTGACTGGCTCACAAGGGATCACATATCACGGGAACGAGAAAAGAGTACTTATCAGTAACGAGGTTGAACTAGGTATGCAGAGATACCGACGATCAAAACCTCGGATAAGTAAACTATCGTGAGACAAAGCGAAATTGGTATCGTATGTAAGTGGTTCATTCGATCGCAAAGTAATCATTGAAATATGTGGGAGCCATATGAATTTCCAGATTCCTCTATTGGTTATTGATCGGAGAAGTGTCTCGATCATTTCCGCATAATTCACGAACCGTAGGGAGACAAACTTAAGGATTCAATGTTGTTTAGTAGATATGGAATGTTAGTAGGGATTCCAAATGTTATTTGGAGTCTCGAATGGGATCCAGGATATCACGAGGAGATCCGGAATGTTCCGGAGAATAAGATTCATATAAGGAAAGTCCTATTTCGGAGTTCGGGAAACATTTCAATGTTTTCATCAGAAAGGTTCTAGAAGGTTCACCGGTCCGGAAGGAGAATGGTCAATGAATGTGTCATGGGTATGTGGAATGATTGGATCATGTCCAAGGTCACTTGGTGTTGGCATATGCAAGAGAGAAATAAAGCTCTAAATTGAAAGTCAAACGGGAAGTTTGAAAAGTCAAACTGGAACAATGGTTACCTAGTGGGAGAAGAAACAAGTCCTTCTCTCAATCCAACTTGGGTTTGGGTTTGGGTTTGGATTCAAACCCACCCCTCCCAAGGCTGCCCCTCCCTCTCATAAATAGAGGGGGAGGGCTGCCCCAAGACACATAAGCACCTGCCCCTCTCCACCAGAGCCCGCCGCCGCCGACCAGCGCCGAGCGCCGCCGCCGTCGTGCGCCGCCACCGCTGCTGCTGTGCCGCCACCGGCCCGATGCCACCGCCCTAGCCGCTGCTGACACCTCCTCCTCCTCCCGGTTGTCTAAACCCTAGATTTCCGGGAAACCCTAATCCACCATAACTCGCATCCGGCTTAGGCCAAGCCCTGTGGGATCTTCCCTCTACTTCCGACACCACGCCGTCGTGCTGCCAGAATCACGAGGGAGAACTACAACCTCCTCTGCCTGCTGGAACAAGGGAGAGGAAGGTCTTCATCGAGTACCGAACGTGTGACCGACTGCGGAAGCGCTGCCGGAACGCAGCGCCGGAAGGATCATCTACGCGATCTTGAGATCGGTAAGTGTACGACTACATCACCCACGAGAATCTGCTCTCGTTACCCGCTTTGGAATCTTCGAGGGTGAGTGCTTCTATCGACTCGTTGCTACAATCTAGTAGATAGATCTTGGCTTGTTTGTGTGCATGCGGTAGAATTTTTTTTGTTTTCCATGCTACGAACCCCTACAATTATGTGGAGGATTCATGTGACGGGTAAGCCCATGCTACCTAGGAATTTGCGAAGGCTCGCCGTTCGGAACTGCAGAGTGTGCATGACGGCGTGCTGACGATAGAGAGACGCCTTCTGGCGGAGAAAGATCCCTCGCACCCGGTATTCGTGTTTAAGGTGCCACCAGGCTTGGGCTTCGTCGACAATGCCCCTGCGCATCTGTTCTTCCTACGGTTCGACGAAATCTTCAATATGTTCCACCTGTACCCGCTGCACTATACCATGGTCCTCCTGTTTTCTCTCAGCCTGGCCATGCAGATCATTAGAGAGAACACACCGGTCATCGCTATAGTGGACCCCTACTACATGCGTGACGGCTGCTTGGCTTCCCCCTCTGAAGGACGTATCGTGGCCTCGTACCTAAAAAGAATCCTCGTGGCGAACAAGACAAAGGAATACATTCTCGTGCCTTACTTTCCCGAGTAAGTTGTTATTCACTCGCCACCATCGATTGGCTTTATTAGATTATCATCATTCTTTTTCCAACACATTCCATTTTGATTTTTTTGCGCAGAGATGAACACTGCATGCTCATCTCCTTATCACGAAAGCATTCCCACGCCACGTATTTCGACTCGGGGAGTCTAGAAAAGAAGAAAAACTACGACAAGATCAAGGAAGTTTTGGATGATGCTCTCACTGGCTATGCCTCGACGGAAGGCATAACCTTCGTGCGTACGAAGGTCAAGTTCGGCAGGCACGTCTTCAACCAATTAATGGAGTTCCCCTGCGTGAAGCAGCCGGAAAACAGTAAGAAGGAAGCCTACTACGCACTCCATCACATGAGGGCGTTCCTACTAGACCAGCAGAATTCTACGTTGCCAGATCATCTCAAACAGTGGGCCGAAGCAAAGGCCAAGATCACTGATTCAGATATTAGACAAGAGATGTATCGCATCCAGCATTAGTTTGGGGCAATCATCTTTCGCGATGTCATGACTTCGGGGGGGATCTTCTACGGAGGAAATATCCCGAATAACCGTGACATAGAAGATCTCCTAGAGATGTAGGGTGACTATAGGAAGTTCATGACGAGACAAGGCGTCCTCCCGTTCCCTAAGCAGAGCCAGAAGGCTTGATGTTGGCCTAGTTGTAGTTACAAAATATAGATGACCTTTGTGTGTGTGTGGACAAGTGTACATGCTACTATACTTATCTTATTAGGTTTATGAATCATCGCTTACTTCTTTTGCTTATTATTATTATATATCAATCAATGCTTGGTTTTTTTGCTTACTCTTTGGTCCTTTGCTCACTTTGGTCCTTATTTTTTTTCCTTACTTTATTAGTCTTTTTTCGAGAATAATGCCAATGATTGAAATGTCGTGGCACACTATATATGTGAATGTGCTACGACGGGATAATTAGCCTTGTGATATGCACAGGTCCAGGTGTTGTGCATCCTACTTTGCTAACTGTTCCGTTATAGCATATTCCTGTGTCCAACGACCTATGTATATATATATATGAGGCATTCTTTTAGAGTTACTTTGGTCTTTTTCGAGAATAATGTCGATGATTGAAATGTTGTGGCACACTATATATGTGAATATGCTGTGATGGGATTGTAAGCCTTGTGTTGTGCACAAGTCTAGATGTTGTGCATCCCACTTGGCTTACGGTTCCATCATAGCATATTCCTGTGTCCAATGACCTAGCAAGTTATGTATGAGGCATTCTTTTCGAGTTACTTTGGTCTTTTTCGAGAATAATGCCGATGATTAAAATATCGTGGCACACTATATATGTGAATGTGCTGCGATGGGATTATTCACCTTGTGCTATGCACAGGTCCAGGTGTTGTGCATCCTACTTGGCGAACACTTCCATCGTAGCATATTCCTGTGTCAAACAACCTAGTAATATATGAGGCATGCTTTTTGAGTTACTTTGGTCTTTTTCGAGAATGCCGATGATTGAAATGTCGTGGCACACTATATATTTTAATGTGCCGCGATGGGATTGTCCGCCTTGTGCTATGCACAGGTCCAGGTGTTGTGCATCCTACTTGGCGGACAGTTCCATTGTAGCATATTCCTGTGTCGAACAACCTAGTTATATATGAGGCATGCTTTTTGAGTTTGGTCTTTTCGATTTAGGAGTACTTTCTATAAGTGTATCTTCATATGCGACTTTAATTATACATGTTTATTTTCAATCACCGGTTAATTATTATTGTCAACTTGTAGATGACGTGGTACGTCGTGTACAAGGGACGGGTTCCCAGAGTCTATGATGATTGGGAAGACTGCCGGAGACAGGTGCACCGTTTCAGCGGCAATAGCTACAAAGGGTAAAACACTATGGCGGAGGCGGAAGCTAGATACACGTGCTATCTAGCGGGAGTGAGGACGAGGAACCGGATGAAGACCTACACCTTCGTCGTGGTGATCATGCTTATCGTCTTTGGTTGTTTCTCCTGCGTTTGTGTCTAGCTAGTTTTGATGTCTAGGCGAGCTTTCGAGCTCTAACTTGTTCGAGACACATGTATTCGCATGTCACCAACTACTTTGTAACTTGATCGAAACAATGTATAACTTATGTATTCATGTATGGGACTTATCTATATGTATTTGTTTCAATCTTGTTTTGCGAATTGTGTATTTATATATATAACTGTATATCTTATATCTGTGTGTATATCTGCCTATAATATTGTATATAATTTGTATTGTATATCATCTGGCACTGAAATTAAAAAAAAAACACCCATGGCGCACATGACATAGCTTTCGTGGCGCACTACATCTAAAGCGCACCTGCGCAGCTTAGTGGCGCACTGCAACGTGCCCCACAGAAGATCCAAAGCGTAGCACACCTGCCCACATAGCCGTGGCGCACTAGCAGGTGCGCTACGCCTATCTCGACACAACTGTGGCACACCAGGCAGTGCGCCCCGGCTAGGAGATAGCCGTAGCACGAGGCCCATGCTTATCGCCGTCATAGGGGGAGAGTTATGCGACCTACGCAGTCCTCCTCCGCCATGGTGGTTGCTGGGTGGCGATGGAGGTGGTGGTGGTGGAGGGTTAGCCTTCTTGCTTGATGTGTCCCTCCTGTGACTCCTCGCTCCTGTCACGGTTGCTTATCGACGCGGACGGTCTTGATGCGACCTACTGCACTCTCCGTCATGCCGAGGCTGCTGCACATTGTCACGAATAACTATGTTTTCCTGAGGTCGTCTTGGTGGAGACATGCTCATACGTTGGTGAGATTTTGGGTCTTCGTGATGCCGACAATGCCGGGGAGGTGGGGGCGAATGACGAGGTTGAGCCTTATCCTCTATGGTTGGAGGATATGTGGATGGCATCAGTCCTGGTGTGTGCATTCCTCCGTCTTTGTTTCGAGGAACCCATGCAAGGTCCGAAATCATGACGAGATCTTGCCCTGTGCTATTTATGGGCTAGACTGAAAATATGCCAGGTCATACTTGAGCCTCTGAGAGGTGGCCTTTTCCTGCTGTTTGATGGCCTTGGCGACAAGGTCTAAGACTTGATCTAGTGCTGCGGGTGATCTAACCTGCTCTGGTAGTGTTTTGGTGATGACCATGTTAAGGGCGGGCGTCAGCATGACTTTCTTCCTAGCATCATAGGGGATAGAATTTGTCGGTTTCTATGGAACCAACCCCAAGTTGCGCAT
Source organism: Avena sativa (assembly GCA_916181665.1). Lineage (NCBI taxonomy): Eukaryota > Viridiplantae > Streptophyta > Magnoliopsida > Poales > Poaceae > Avena > Avena sativa. Next base: position 308,888,604 of record OV702295.1, on the reverse strand, counting down.
GACGCCGAGATAGCGGATGATGTGATCTAGAGCCTTCTTGGTCTTCTGATTCTTGAGCAGGTTCTTGTACTCCGTTTCATTGCTTTTGCTGCCTCGATATATTTTTGCGCTCCAGCCAGATCTTTATCTAGCTTTGTGCCTTGCTCCATGATGTTTTGCGCCTCCTCCAGGAGCTGTTAACGCTCCTCGTTGAGCTCTACCATGCTTCAGATATGGGTGACGATGATGGGATCGACAAGGGTTTTGCCATAGATGGATTTTTCAGCAGGAGTGACGTAGAAGTTGGCAGCCGCTGAAGTGGACATCGGTGGCAACAGATTTGCCTGATTGGTGGTGCTAGGCCCGGTGTTGAGTTCATGCGGTTGTTGCACAGGGATAGCCGAAGGAGGCATGGGATTTGACGGATTCGAAGGATCGACGACATTCTTGGCCGTTGCTTGTCCGGCATCGCCTTCTTTTGGCGGAGCTTCTCCAGTTTGCTGATCTTCTTCAATCACGTTCCTGATGGCAACTAGTACCTGATGGGAAGTGACGGCCTTGTTGGCACGTTCCTCACGGTCGATCTCCTCCTCGATCTCCTTCATGGCAGTTGATGAGTCAAAAATTTGAGCATTTTTACTTATTGTTTTTGCATAAGTAGAGTAGGGTTTTTAGTATTTTACTGTGTTTGCACACACCTTTTTGTCCTTATTCCAAGATGATCCCAATTTACTAAGTATGTAATGAACATTTCAATTAAGACTATCATATTACACAGTAATATGATATTTTAAGTGATAAACGTTATTTTATTGATTTATCGTCGCACCTAGAAGAATTACCTGGGCCCAGGAGGCTCCAGCCAACGTAACGACCAGTGGTACGAGCGGATCCCACCCGTACCGCGTGCCCGTACAACCTGGGACCGCCTCGTCAAATACTTCCTCCCGACGAAAGCAAATCAAAGATCTGACATTCATAGAAACCTCCAGCCACGAAAAACCAAACCATAAAGGGATCTGAAGTAAGAACTTGGAGAAGGGAAAATCCTTGTTTCTGCACGGATCATTGGAGGACAAGGCATAATCCACTATATCATCAACCGCTTCATCTTCATCACCATCTCTACTCCCATCTTTAATGAAGTAGATCTTGTTGTAATTCTAGATTTCAATTGCGGTTAGCACTAGATTCATTCCATTACTTTTAGGCATCCATTTGATTATGATGATGTTGTTGATTGCTTCCATGTGTGAGTAGTTCCCTTCGTTCTTGGGGAGATGGAGAAACCCTAGCATTATTATGAAATGAAGTAAAGATGATCTATTACTTGTGTAGAGGATCCATTGATCTATGATGTTTGTTTGATCTCTCCCTTTAGATGGTATGTGTAGTCGACCACATATCATTTTCCTTTGGGTCTAAAGTAAGAGGGCGAAACCCTTTGGACGTACTTGCGTGTTTGTGCCGGTTGCTACTATGACTATAAGCACCGCTATCATCCAACGGGGTCAAAGGGGGAACTGTCACACCCCAGGGATTAAGGCTAGACAAATCGCAAACCTTCGTATGAGCATAAGCCTAACCTAATCTCGAAGGCATGCAGAGAAGACTTGGAAACACAACAGTGACCCTACAACACAAAAATTATTACAGCAATCTCATAACTGAGTGAAGAACCAAAATATTACAAGCAGAGGTCACTAAGCACAAACATCAAACCATGGAAGGCAAATTATTCAATTAAGTATAGCAAAATTAACAAATGGCCTAAGAGGCCTGAAGCATAACGATGACGTCCCATTCCGTAGATTCCAGGCTGCCGGCTGGGAGCCCCAAGATATTCGTCGATGCCGATGTTGTACGGAACTCGTCTTTAGGGAACCACTTAGTCTGCTACAAAAGTATCAACAAAGCAAGGGTGAGTACAAGGTGTACTCCACAAGACTTATGGCTGGTGGAGTTTTTTGCATAAAGCCATCTTTGTTTATAAAACAGGAGGGAAAATAAGCTCGTCTAATTAGAGTGTTTTAAAAAGGGGATAAGAAAGCGATATCTCCAAAGTATTGATCGTCATCTTTTGATATCCACCAAGTCATCATCGAACCTCAGCTAGGATCACCCCCTCATACCCATGAGGAAGTATCCTTACGCACACGTTGAACTGCCAAGTTTTACAATTAGGTTAGAGTTCTCTATGATCTTAGAATCTGGTCACCATGTCATCCATAACCATGGACACAAATTTTCTAAAAGGTTTAACCCTGCAGGGGTGTATAATTTACCCACACATGCTGACCAACTCTTAGCGTCTTGACACAATTCCTTGGTGTGCTGATAGAGGGTGATCGAACGAAACCTTTCCCTTACTTTTGCATAATCAATGAGTCACCAGAAGGGCTGCCGTCTGTGGTAGTTGGCCATACTCCCAGGTGGTCCTCGACTCTATGTACCGGGATCTAGTTCAGTGTTGTGCACCCTTCACCCGACCACGTACTATATGCTTGCACCATTTTCCAAAACCTTTTTCCATGCGGGTGCCGAATAAATCTTCAAACTACGGACTCATGGATCAGACTAGGAAAGTTGGGGTCAAGGGGGTCCCTGTAAACCCCCGTGTGGTTATACGCTCATCTTTGTCCATATGCAAGAACTCGGGTCCTAAGGGTGGCAAGTATGGGACTGCAAAAACCATAACCCACGTGGCTTCCCATACAAGCCTTAGAATATTTACCTTTACCACTGATCTCATCTCATCACATTCTCCTCATACTAGATTCTCTACATCTGATACATCATCTGGACAAAGATATAAGATCTGACAGCTATGCATGGCTAAGCAGGACACAGATATAAGCTCTAGCAGTGCACACAAGCCAAGCCTAGTTATGCTAGGAGTAGCGGATCAGGTAAAATAAACTCAAAGGGAGTAATGCAGTAGATAGGATACTCTATCTATCGATAAAAGACCATCGTAGAATCGTATGCATCATAGCAAGAAATACTTTGAAAGCATAGGATTCATATGTATGTGTGGGGCTTTGCTTGCCTTTGCCCGTTGATAACAGATGAGCAGATCATCAGAAGCCTTGTACTTGACTTGGTTACAGTTGGTCAAGTATTGGTCTTCGATCTTTGACGGTGTTGATCTCAGTCAATCTTGATCTCGGTTTCGATATCGTATTCTACCGGAGAAGAACCAAATACTGGAAAGAAAGGAAATAATCAACATATGGCGTCTATGCAATTCTCAATCAAGAATGATGATATGACAAGTTAAATTGTTTCAAAATGTAACCCTAAGGCATGCTCGACCATGTAATCAGGGTTCCGAGGGGTATAAACCCTAATCCGGAAGAACTCCGGAACCACCTGTGAGGGGTTACTATGATTTTTCTAATTAAAATTGTCATGGAAGTTGTTGAAAAATGCATGATTATAGCTTATATAGGTAGATATCATTTTTTTGAACATTTTGATATATTATTCAAATTTTTCTGACTTATAAATCAAAAGTTATTGATTTTACAAGATTATAACAATTTCTAGAATTATTAAAACATTTAATAGGATTATTGCATCACGCTGATGTCATCACACCCTAACCCTAACCTAGGCCACGGCGGCAAGCCACGCATGCGCCACGCGGGCTCGCCCGGGATCACGTCGGCCGACGGTGGTTGGTGGCGCTACGGGGCGAGCGGTCTAGCGCAATTGCGTGCGTTTGATGAGAAGCGATAAGAGGAACTAGAATAGGACGACGATTGGAGGCTCGCCGGCTTGTGCTCTTCGAGGCAAACAATAGAGGCGAGCGAGGTGGACACAACGGTGACCTCAGAATAATGAGGGCATACGAGAAATGGCGACGCTGGTGAGCAACTGTGGCGGCTAGGGTTTAGGAAGCTCAGAAGAGAGAGGGAGTCCGAGAGAGAGAAGCGGGGATAAGGAAGGAGAGGCGTGCCCAGTTTCTCCTTATCCTCTCTGGGTGGCGTCTCCACCGAGCAGCTTGGCCGAAGGAGGAAGACGACATGAAAGAGGCAAAGCGGTATTGGGCCGGGGCTGGACCGCACTGGCTGCTGGCTGCACGCGTGAGCGGCGGGGAGGAGAGGGAGAAGAGATGGGCTACGACCCAGTTAGGTTAGGATCAGTTTTTTGTTTATAGAAATGTTTTTTTTCTGTTTTATCTTTTCTCTTTGTAGTTTCTTTTTCAAATCTATTTTGACACATTTTTAAAATACCAGAACTTTTACAAATATTCAAATATTGCAAGGACCCTTGTAACCAATTTGGGTTCCATACTTTTTTTAGTTTTCAAAATTCAAAACCATTTTGAACATGTTTCAAATAGGGAGGTAGGGAATTAGGGTTTTAGGAACCTTTTCTTCAATGAAATTTTATTTAGCAATGATAATGATGCTCATGAATGCACAAACATTTCCTAATTACTATTATTACAACTAGGGGTGTTACAATTCTATCCTCCTTAAAAGAATCTCGACCCGAGATTCCTACATAGGAAGATATAAGGAACATGGTCACACTAAACTTCGACGATCTTCTCGAAGAGGTTGATCCATGCCACCATTATCTAATGAATGAAGCGCTTCATTTTCTTTGAGTTTGTTACTCACATTAAGGAAGAGAGGGAATGACATGGAACCACAAACTGAGTATCTCATGGTCAACTCTTGTATAGATGCTTCATGAACATCTCTAGAGCTAACGACATGAAACACACCAAGGATGAGGAGGAAACAAAAGAAGATGGTTTTGAAGGTGACAGATAACTGGTCTTCATAAGAATTGAGACCATGGAGCTTGCGGAAGAGGGTAAACTTCTGAAGGAAGGAGACTTCCAACAAATGGAACAAGATACACAGACTTTGAGAGGTAAACTTCTACTAGCGACTTAAATAGAGATTTCAGGTTGCAGAGATATGGATCAACAAAACCAAACTGTTGAACTACTTTTGAAATAGAAGGGTCACTATTTCATCCAACATAAGGCCAATGTAGAAAGGTGTTTTGTGGATAGGACTCATAAGAGTCACAAGGAACATTTAACAAGAGAAACTATTGATTACCAAAATCATGGTCGCTCTTTGAACATGTTTAAGAAAATAGGAAGGAAACTCATTATTCATCCAGGACTATCAAGATCTTTGCCGGAGATCATGATATCACTTCACACCACCAGATGCATAGTGGAGAAGATTACTGATGACACAAGAATAAAGAAACTTCATTCCCAGAATCTGAGTACTTGGCATAACAAGGCGCTTGGCAACATAAAGGGTCTGGAGGATCGACTGAGAAACATTTAGCAACACTACTTTAAATTTTTTCCTTGATGTTTGAGATACCAATATCAGACTTCTGAAAAGCCTTTAATCAGTAATCAAGTAAAGGTCGGACTTCGGATACAAAGGAAACCATAAGAACAACTCATATAAAAAATCATAGAAGATGCCTCATGAGGAGTGGATATTATTGCTAATTTAAGATGTTATGACAATAGGTCTTCCGGCTACTTGTGGCAACCACTACATCAATCTTGCCAGATTTACAAAGAAACCTATGTCAACCCTTGAACAAAACCACCATCATATCTGCTTGAGATTTAGATTTGGTTAGGTGGGACGATAATTTAGACTCAGCATGTCCGAATAGAATATTTGCAACATTTACCACAAAGGTAAAATAACTAGATTCTCAAGACATGTACTATAATGTCAAGCTCCAAAAGAAGAGCTAGGTTGAAAAACCCATGTATTACCAAGTTATCAAAACAATTTCACCTACATGAATTGCTTGCAACTAAGTACAACTGTATCCTTGTTGGAAAGATTTTAGGAGATTTTGAAGTTTGTAGGACTTCTTCTCTTCCATGAAAAATCATTCAGTGGCTTGGTGTGATTAGAGGATCTTCTCAAATTATGAAGGTAACAACCTACCATATCAAGAATTCTTTGCACATGCTTGACTAACTTGACATAATTCCTGAGGAACAAATATAACTCTACTCGACTCCACGGCGACATCTTTCAACATTTGCATGTGAATCAGAGAAAGTCACTTCTAACATCCAGAACATACTTCGAGATTTCACGAAGACAGTTCTCAAAGTTTCAAAAATTAATGTCAACTGTTCGATATGAATCTCATATAACATGGAGAATATAAGGATGTTATTGATGGGCTCAATAACAAACTTATCGAGACACTCCATTAAGATGGTATCATATGTTGCCTAAAAAAAGCATAACTGTTGGTCAGACCGAAGACATGAGGATGTACTCCAGTGAAACATCACGAGTAGCATTTCCATCAAGATAGTCCTTGGAACTGGGTATGATTTGACGATAGCCAAAACTCGAATCAAAGGAAGGAAAGATAACATATCCACAAAGGAGATACTATCTTGCTTCAACATGAACACAACTAGACATCCCTTTAAGAAGGAACCGATTTGGATGGAACTTTTGTCTTACAACTCTCCAAGTTGTTGTTTAAGCTCAACCAACTAGTTCAGGGGTATCTAGTATGGATCCTTGGAGAAAGGAGCAGTTCAAAGAACTTGCTTGCTCAAGAACTTGACAACACGGTCATGTGGAAACAAGGCGATACTTCTAGCAAGACATCCAGAATATCACGAACCACCGATATGTCACTTAGTTCGATAGGAAACTTGCTTGGTAAGGCAAGATGACATAGTCTCAAAGCTTTGGAATAAGCCTAACTATTTAATTGAATAGGGTGTACCAGAATATCATACTTGGTAGCAAAATCAAACTATGCTTAGTGATAGGGTTAACCATCACGCTAAGAATGATACAAATGTCCTTTGAGTTCAAAGCAATGAGAATTGCTAAGAATCTTAGATGGCCACATCATTATGCACACACATCATTCACGAGCACGAAAGCTCGAGGAAGGGTGGGTAAATATGTGTAAAAGCATCACTTCATTAAGTGAGTTATGAATCTTAGGACAACCTCTTAGTATAGAAGGGTGTGATACTCTAAGGTAGAATGGAACATAAGCTAAGCAACGCTTATTATTCTATGGATTACAACATTTTAACCTAGTCTTAGAAATGACGAGGTACTGGAGTTTGTTTCTCCTGAAATCCCGAAATGGTTTGTCTTGATGGACCACAAGAGTATCCTACACCGGAATAGACCAATGCACGTTTACTACTTGGCTACCAAGTAGTAGACAAAGATCATAAAACAACAAGGGGAAAGGAACATACTCATGATAGAATCCGGAGATGTGGATGCATAAGTCAACAATCTTCTGAAGACCAATGCATAAAAGGGAGGTGTGGCAGACTCACGAGTTTGGATGCGGGATTCATGAGGAGTACCCTTGTCGTGATCTATTTGGTTCCATTAAAGAACATCTTCCATAGCATGTGGTAGTGAAGTCCTTTATCGTAACTGTTCAATGGCGACAATATCCACAAGCTTGAAGGCTATACTAGAAGGTACTAGACATCCTGAGGTAATGTGTGAACGTTAAACACAAGGGTCAATAAAATGGATCTTGGGTTAAAGGTCAGCTTCATGTACAAGATTCACAACACCATAATCCAGCACAATCGAGGATCTTAGGTTCAAGTCCAAGGGTTAAAACCCGAGAAAGAAGTAATTACTACTTGAGTGACATAGCGTACACTGCAAGGTAGTAACAACGAGGTAGCTTCCAAAAGAAGATACAACTTCTGGAGTACCTGAATAAAGTAAAAAGGAGACTCACGAGGCAATAAGAAACCTCGAGACCTAGAGCAAAATAGTATGGGGCCATGAACATGATGTTGTGGCCCATAAGATAGAGAGATCATGAAGGAAAGAATCTTTCGAGTGAAACGGAGCAAAGGGAACAAGGAACACACACACACCAGACTCTAGAGAACGAAACACTAGGTCAAGTGGTTGAGAAACTACATGCCTGGAAAGGCACCTAAGCTTTGAAACACAAGACGAGATAGTAAAAGTTTTCCAAAGACAACATAGGATAAGATGACCCAGAGTAAGCGCTAAACTGGTTAAGGAGTAAAAAGAAGCATACTAGAGTTTTCGCAAATAATTTTCAGTTTTCAAATAGTTTTCACAAGTACTAGACTTAACATCGACCAATAAAAAGGGTTTCCTATAGTCGGTACTGCTCTGATACCAAAACCTATCACACCCCTGGAATTAAGGCTAGACAAATCCCAGACCTTCATCTGAGCATAAGCCTAACCTAATCTCGAAAGCATGCATAGAAGAATCGGTAACACAACAGTGACCCTATGTCACAAAAATTATTATAGAAAGCTCATAATTGAGTGAAGAACCAAAATATTACATGCAGGGGTCACTGACCACAAACATCAAACAATGGAAGGAAAATTATGATATTAAGTATAGCTTACTTAACAAATGGCCTAAGAGGCCTGAAGCATAGCGATGATGTCCCGTTCCATAGATTCCAGGCTGCAGGCTAGGAACCCCAAGCTATTTGTTGATGTTGATGTCATATGAAACTACTCTTCAGGGAACCACTTACTCTGTGGAAAAAGTATCAACAAAGCAAGGGTGAGTACAGGGTGTACTCCGCAAGACTTATGGTTGGTGGAGTTGTTTTGCATAAATCCATCTTTGTTTATAAAACAGGAGGGAAAAGAAGCTCGTCTAATCAGAGTGTTTTAAAAAGGGGATAAGAAAGCGATATCTCCAAAGTATTGATCGTCATATTTTGATATCCACCAAGTCATCATCGAACCTCAGCTAGGATCACCCCCTCGTACCCATGAGGAAGCATCCTTAAGCACACATTGAACTGCCAAGTTTTACGATTAGGTTATAGTTCTCTATGATCTTAGAATCTGGTCACCAATTCATCCATAACCGTGGACACGGCTTTTCGAAAAGATTTAACCCTGTAGGGGGTGTAAAACTTTACCCATACGTGCCAAATGACTCTTAGCGTCACTTGACACATTTCCTTGGTGTGCTGATAGAGGGTGATCAATCGAAACCTTTCCCTTACTTTTGCCTAATCCATGAGTCACCAGAAGGGCTACCGACTGCGGTTGTTGGCTATACTCCCAGGCTGTCCTGGACTCTGTGTACCAGGATCCAGTTTAGTGCCGTGCACTCTTCACCCGGCCACGTCCTATATGCTGGCACCATTTTACAAAACCTTTTTCCATGCGGGTGGCGTATAAATATTCAAACTACGGACTCATGGATCAGACTAGGCAAGTTGGGGTCAAGGGGGTCCCCATAAACCCCCGTGTTGCTTTATGCTCATCTTGATCCATAGGCAAGAACTCGGGTCCTAAGGGTGGAAAGTATGGGACTGGAAAAACCACAACCCACGTGGCCTCCCATACAAGCTTAGCATATTTACCATTACCACTGATCTCATCTCATCACGTTCTCCTCATACTAGATTCTCTGCATCCAATACATCATCTGGATGAACCAGCTCTGACAACTATGCATGGCTAAGCAGGACATAGATATAAGCTCTAGCAGTGTGTCACATCCCAAATTTTTCCAAATTTTGAAATGTGAAAAATAAATAAACAAAAGAAATAATTGTTGAAATTTAGGGTGAAAAGAAACTTTTTGATTCCAAATGGAAACATCAAAACCCATCTTGAACAATTTGAATAAAATGGAATCCAAAAAATTTCAATCAAGTGAAATGCATTCATCAATGAATGTATCTTGAAATTTAAACTTGGGAAAATAACTCAAAACCCTAAAACCCTAATGGAAGAAAATCAATTCCAAGATCTCTCAAAGACTATGGATTTGATCCATATAAAAATTTGTCAACAAACATTTATAAGTGATCAAAATGACAAATAAAAATGTTATAAAACCATAGAAATTGGTTTCATTTAATTTGGAGGCATGGATAAGAACTTATGAATATAATAAGATAAAAAGAAATAATTTCCAAAGGTAATAAAGCTCCTATCTAAAAATCCATACCAAACCATGAGCAAAATAATCCTAAAGATATTTAAAAGGATAAACAAATGTTAAATAAAATTATACAAATTGGAATCACCAATTTTGGATTTATAAATAAAAAGATATGGATTTTATAAGACAAGGAAAGAAATAATAAATAAGGAGTATTTAAAAGCCAAATTAATATTGGCTAATCCATAAACAAATAAAAAGTTTAGTGAATAATATAAAGGAATAAAATATTATTTCAATAAAATCATAAGGATTGAATATTATCCAATTTTATTTAAATAAAGACAAATTGCCTAAACCAAATAATAAATTCCAATAAAATTATTTAGAAGACAATTTAAACCTTGAATTAAATCCATAAGCAAATGGAACAAAGATAATTCAAATCCAAATAAAATAAAGGGATAAAGAATAATCAAATAAAAGTATATGGGACTAAACCATATTCAAATTATTTAAATGGAGACAAATCCCTAAAGTAAATGATTAATTAAATCATGAGAAATTAATAAATTGGAATTTTCCCAAAGTGGATTAAAACGTTATCTAATTAACTTGAAAGGAATAAAAGAATCATTTAAATAAAATTTATATGGAATTAAAACCATATTTGATTTTATTTGAATAAAGACAAATGCCCAATTTAAATGATTAATAAATGATATTAAAAATATTTCAAATAATTCAAACTAAATTATTACACTATGGAATAAATAAAACCTACTAAAAAGGATTTGGTAAAATTTGGATTTCAAATAGAATTTGAAAACATATTTGAAATCTCAATGAAATAAAGACAAGTGTGTAAATTAATTAATAAATAAACCATAAATGAATAAGGGAAAATTATTTTAAAATCGACTTTAAATACATGTTTAAAAAGCATACTGCACATTTGGAAAATATTTGAAAATAAAATCTGAATTCAAATGATAGTTTGAATTCAAAACAGAAAATCAAAATGGAAAAAGAAAAAAAACAGAAGAAGAAAAAATTAAAAGAATCAGCCCAGCTAAACCTACCCAGCTAGCAGGCCCAACTAGCCCAACAACAGCCCACCCGGGGAATCCCTCTCTCCCTGGCGTTTCCTTTTCTCACGCGCGAATCAACTCACCCACTCACTGACTCCATGACCCCACACGTAACCCGTCTCAATCGCTGACAAAGGACCCCATCGCCATCTCATCATCGTTCTCACCGCGACCCGTTCCTCCCCCAAATTTCTGTCGCTGTTTCTGCCTTGATTCCGCGTCTTCAATTCGATTGATTGCGCCCGTAATTCCTCCCGCAACCACGCACGATTAAACCCCTCCCTCTCTCCTCTCTTTCCCCTCAAACCTCATTCCACCGGAGCCACCAGGCTGCGAGAATCGCTTCCCACACCATCGCTGCTTCGACGAGTTCTCCGTCCAAATTCCGGTAGCATTAGCCACCCCTTTGCCCCCTCGACCACACGAGCGTGATCCCCATCTCCCTACGCATCTTCCCGTAGTCTCCATTCGCCCGCACGTACTCCACATCGTCGACAACAACCTCGACTAAGCGCTACCATCAACTACATTAACTCCGATGACCTCCCGTGGTAATTTCCGACTGCCCCTCTCTCCCTAGTTGACACTCGCGTAACCAGCGCCATCTTGCACATCTAACGAACCATTTATCTTGCCTTCCCTGTCTCTCCACGGGCACGTTGAGCATCAGCACTCCACGGCGAACTCAGTAAGCCCTTCCTCTCTCTCTCTCTCTCTCTCTCTCTCTCTCTATCGCTTCCTGTATCGCCTGCAATGTTCCAGCCCAAGCGCCGCCGCCAGCGCAGCCGGTTTCTGGTCAATGCGCTAAGAGCTGTCAGATCTATATCATAGAGCTGCGATATATTCACTTAATGAACCATTTTTGATCGATCTGTGCCATACGATTTTAGTTATATCCAACGCACCGCGTAGCTCGATCCAGACGAACCGGTATGCACCAATAAGAAACCGACACGTGTCTAGGCTTCTGTTTTAAAAACATAAAAGGTTCTATTAGATGTTTGAATTTGCAAAAAATCATAACTTTTGATCCACACGTCCAAAATTTACAAATTTTATATCAATGGAATCAGAAAAAATAGTACTTTCTAACCATACCTTTTGTTTAATGTTTTGCTGCCGGAAAATTGGTAGTTTTTGCAGAAACGTGTTTAGGCCTATTTTGAGTATAAAATTTATTCTAAAAATATTTTTAGGGTAAAATCTCTTGTAAAAGGTTTGTTTTGAACCTACTGACCATAAAAACCAACTTGTAGATCTAAAAGTATATTTTGTGATGCTAAGGAATAAATCTTTGAACAAAAGAATTTCTAGTTAAATAAAAATGTTGAATATGTTTTAAAAATGATTTTTGAGTAAAACCTTTGGAAAACGATTTGAATTAAACTCTCTGACCCTAAACACCAAGTTTTGGGATTTAAAAAGATATTTGGTGAACCCTATAAAATTATTACTTTGTTTAAAGACATTTCCAACAAAATAAAATATTGCTTTGATTTCAAAATAGTTTTAAGTGAAACCTTTTGTAAATGGAATTGTTTTAAAACACTTTTGACCATGAACAGTAACATGTTGTGTTTAAAAATATATTTGGAAAACACTAGAAATTATTACTTTGATTTAAATCATTTCTAGCAAAACAAAAATGATTTAAAGTGGCCATTTTCACTAACTTAATATCAAATGGATTTGCCACTTTTATAAATGACCAATAGGTGTTTTAAAAAATTTATAGCCTTAGTAGAAACCACTTTTCCAATAAAACAATCTTTTGCATGTTTGCATGCATTGTTTTGTTTTCTTTATTCTATGTGGTGAATTGTTTGAATGCTAGATTGAATTTGTGCCTTGATTGAATTGTAGTGAACTTTGAGGAGTGTGACTATTGCAAGATCAAGGAGTGAATCTATATTATCTACTAAAAAGGCAAGTGGTGCTTCATATTTTTGTCCCAATATTTTGACTATGCATTAGTGATATTTTGTATAGGGCTTGCATGATAATTTTGCTAAGTATCTATATGTTATGCTTGGGAAATCCTAGTAGTTGTAGACTTGTTATAATTTTATCTAAGATAAGATACTTGCTATATTACCATGCTTAGCCTAGCTAGTATCAAACAAGGGTGGATTATGTACATGCTATGGAAAAATGTTGCTAAGTCTTTGACTTATGTTTTGCTTAATAAAACAAGTAAGTGAATGAAACACCTGGGTGGAATGGTAATTGGATGGATGGATTTTTGTTGAGTGGTTACCAGGGCCCATTTTTCAATGGCCTACCCTGTGTATCTCACTTGTGGAATGCCACCCAGGAACAAAGGGATTTGAGATGCCATATGTTAAGAAGCTTCAAGTGCAGCCAAATGGCATTATGGGCTCTGCCTAGATCATATAGGTTGCAATAACTTAGCCAAATGGACAGTTGGTGGTAGGGGATGATAGGTTTGGAGTGCGTCCATTTTGGTCTAAGGGAAGGCTTCTGAAAGATCTTCTCTCGATGCATGTCGAGTCTTGTGGTGAAAATGCACCACCTCTCGAGAGAGTAAAATCTAAGTACTTAGCCGTGTCCCCGGAAATGGACAATTTGAGCATCAAGACATGGAAGCTATCAAGGATCTCCTCATCCCAATTTCTAAGTTAAAAACTTATGATTGAACAAGGGTTAAAGGATCACCAATTTCTATTGGTAGATGTCTTGGGTGATTTGACAAACAAAAACTTAGTGTTTTTAAAATGATAAGGAAAATCTATTTTGAGCAAAGCAAGCCTAAGCTCCACTTAGCCAAATGCATATAGATGATAGATACCACTATTCTACCATAGTATCACTTGCCAATACAATTCAAATGTATTGACCCTTGTGGCTGTAACTTATTATGTTGCAAGTTTGTTTGATGTTAGTGAACTGTGTTGAATAGGATTACAAGTCTGCAACCAACACGATTGCCTGTGGCACTTTGAAGATGAAGGACTCCATGCTATATAGTTATATCTGATGCATTGTAATGAGATAGCCAAATGAGCTATGTAAGATGTAATGAACTATTTTATTTCTGGTTATAAAGTTGTATTATGACCTTTGTTTCTTGATATTACATCTTAACTGTGGATGCTAGCTATTGATCTAGGGACTAGCATTGTAAACACAGGGACCTCTACCTTATTAAATGTTGGGACCTCTACACAGTGCAAACAAGCCAAGCCTAGTTATGCTAGGAGCAGTGGACCAGGTAATATAATATCAAAGTGAGTAATGTAGTAGATAGGATACTCTATATATCGATAAAAGACCATAGTAGAATCATATGCATCATGGCAAGAATTGAAATACTTTGAAAGCATATGATTCATATGTATGTTTGGGGCTTCGCTTGACTTTGCCCGTTGATAACAGATGAGCAGATATTTGGAAGACTAGTACTTGACTTGGTTACAGTTGTTCAAGTATTGGTCTTCGAGATTTGATGGTGTCGATCTCAGTCTTCAATCTCGATCTCGGTTCCGATATCGTATTCTACCGGAGAAGAACCAAATAAAGGAAAGAAAGGAAACAATCAACACATGGCGTCAATGCAATGCTCAATCAAGAATTATGATATGACAAGTTAAATTGTTTCAAAATATAACCCTAAGGCATGCTCGACCATTTAATCAGGGTTCCGAGGGGTATAAACCCTAATTCGGAAGAACTCTGTAATCACCTATGATGGGTTACTATGTTGTTCTAATTAAAATTATCATGGAAGTTGTTGAAAAATGCATGATTATAGCTTAGATAGATAGATATTATTTTTCTGAACATTTTGATATATTATTCATATTTTATGACTTGTAAATCAAAATTTATTGATTTTACAAGATTATAAATATTTCTAGAATTAGTAACCCATTTAATAGGATTATTGCATCATGCTGGTGTCAGCAGATCCTAACCCTAAACTTTTATCACCGGAACAGAGGCTAGCCATAGTGGATGACGGGTGGGACTCGGGCCACGGCGACAAGCCACGCAGGCGCCATGAGGGCTCACCGGGGATCACATTTACCGGCGGTGGTTGGCGGTGCTAGGGGTTGAGCGGGCTAGCGCAGTTGTGTGTGTTTGATGTGGCACGATAAGAGGAACCATAACAGGGCGGCACCTCTGTGGTTTGGTCATCGGAGCAACAATCACGACGAGCAGCGGTGGCGGTGCTTGCAAGCAAACATCGGCAAGGAAAACCAGGAAGTGAGGGAGAGCTTGTAAGGCACTGGGAGGTGCATGAGCGCACCGTGAGTGTAGAGGAGGTCTCGAGGAGGCCGGGCGAGGTCGGAGGACGCCAGAATGAACGTCGGAGAGAGGCGGCCGGTCATAGAGAAGGAGATACTGATTGCGGCTATTGGAGGCTCGCCGGCTTGAGCGTTTCGGGGCAAACGACAGAGGCAAGCGAGATGGTCACAACGGTGACCTTAGAACAATGAAGGGATGCAAGAAACGATAGCCCCGATGAGCAACTGTGGCGGCTAGGGTTCGGGAAGCTCAGATGAGAGAGGGAGTTCAAGAGAGAGAGAAGAGTTGATGAGGGAGGAGAGGCGTGCCCAGGTTCTCCTTATCCTCTCCAGGGGGCGGCGGCAGCACGGATCATGATGCATCGACGACGGACGACACGGGCTTCACCACCGAGCAGCTTGGCCGGAGGACGAAGACGACAGGAAAGAGGCGAAGCGGTATGGGGCCGGGGCTGGGCCGCACTGGGCTGCTGGCTGCACGTGTGAGCGGTGGGGAGGAGAGGGAGAAGATATGGGCTATGGCCCAGTTTGGTTAGGATCAGTTTTTTGTTTACATAAATGTTTTTGTTTTTTTGTTTTGTCTTTTCTCTTTGTAGTTTCTATTTCAAATATATTTTGATACATTTTTGAAATACCAGAACTTTTACAAATATTCAAATATTGCAGGGACCCTTGTAACCAATTTGGGTTCCATAATTTTTTCTAGTTTTCAAAATTCAAAACCATTTTGAACATGTTTCAAATAGAGAGGTAGGGAATTAGGGTTTTAGGAACCTTTTCTTCAATGACATTTTCTTTAGCTATGATAATGATGCTCATGAATGCACACACATTTCCTAATTACTATTAGTAGAACTAGGGGTGTTATAGGAACAAAGGGAGATTCACTAAGCTAATTATGATAAACCCTTAATTGCGGTGGTCTGCATGGTGATTGCTTCCAGGAATCGCAGTGGTTATTTAGAGATGACCTCATTCTTGGCTGAACAAAGTGACTACCTACAAGCCTTGGTGAACTTCTTATTACAGAACTCTCTCCACACATATCATGACACAAGAAATAGGTTATCCTAATTATGATTAATTACAACATGCTAGAGGTGTATCATACATCCCCGAAAATGTCTTAGCCCTATTGAGTTCAACCACCATTCCAAACGCACTTTTTACTTGCTTTTTTACTTGTTTATTTACTTTCCTGCACTTAAACCAAAAACCTTTCAAACACCCATTTACTTGAAATCAAAGGAAACTTATAAGTATCCTTTGGTATATAGTGACTAGGGGCATAAAATTCTCAACCAAATAGCTCTCTGTGGGTTCGATACTCTTATTAAGAAACTAGCTACAATTGATCTGTGCACTTGTATTCATCAAGATATTTTCTGGCGCCATTGCTCAGAAGCTAAGCACTTTTGGTCTTTGTTCTTAGTTGATAATTCTATTAATTGTTTTACTAAAGTTGTTTACTAGTTTTAGGCAAACACCATGGGCGATTACCGACATATCATTCAGCTAGAAGCTATAAACAATTCTGGTCCACCCATGGATGCTTTTAAAATCAAATAACCGAAAGGGTATGATATTAACCCCATTCTTTTGGATCTTTTGCATGCTAAAAAATTTGCAGGAGACGACATAAGATCCTTATGAGAATGTAGGGTACTTTGAGGAAACATGTGGGACTTTTTGTTTAAACATATTCACTAAGGATGAGGTTAAATATTCCCTCTTTATTCAAACTCTTATTGATGAAGCATGTTCTTGGTATATTCAAATTCCTAGTAAGATCACTGTCAACACCCGTATTTTTAATCCCAGATGCCTGTTATGCCATACATCGAGACATAACAGATTGGTGCCATAGTTCATCATCCATTACAAACCATAATAAAGGTCTTACAAATAAAGGATCTCATGATCCAGTCTTAATACAATCAATGCAATGGAATAATATAATAATGGTAACATGGTCGAAGCTCCATCTTCAGGGTCACATGAAATGCTAACGATGGGAGATGATCCTAGTTGTCATAGACTTCCTGCTGTCCATCATCCTGGTAGTCATCCTCATAGTCTGGCCATGGGAATAGCCAGGGACAAATCCATGAGTACTCTTTAAGTACACGCAAAATATCACTAATAAGTAAGTAATTTGAGTAGGAATCCTAAGCTCTAGGTTTATTTGCAAAAATCCAGGTTTATCTCTAACCGAGTTTAGAAGTAAATAAAACTAATTTAATGTTTTACAACACCTAAGTGGGAACTTAGTTTTCATGTTCACAGCCCTATTGTGGTCAAGTCAAAGTAATAGTTCATTTCACAAGTCCTTTTGAAAACATCTAACGACGGAACAGTATGGCCACTCCAACTGTCCATAACCTCGGATGCGGCTATTCGAATAGTTTGACACTCTGTAGAGACTGTACACTTTCACCACAACATTCGATACATCCACCAGGAACAATCCTAAATCACCATACTCAGTATGTAGATAATCAATCCTAACCTTTCAATTACACATCCTACTATAGGAACCTCCCCTATTAATTTGGCCTCCCAACCATGACCATGTAACTACCTCGGTGAATTACGCTCCTAGTTACAAGCCTAGATGAGCGGAAATGGTTAAAATAGTACGGTGGGGCCCAAATGCCACTCACAGGTAGACCTTTCGGCCGTCCTAACCATTTCCAAACATCGGGACAAGAACGGGCGGCGTAATCGGCAGGCGAAGGGATCAACTACATACACAAATGAGTATGTATGCAAGCCACCATACAACAGTTCTCAGAGCCATTCCATCTAAAAGAAATAGAAATATTGCAACGCCATACGGCAAGATCCAAATATCCTAGATAGATATAATAGCTTAGGATATCTCCTCATACATCAAACATCAGAGTATCAGGCGGAAGCGGAAGACAAGATCCGAGTACGGATAAGAAGCAAATCGGCATAAGATGCCCCATAAATAAACACATCCCGCCCCACAGATCTCGCGGATCCCCGTTCCCGGAATCTCTACACCGAATGATCGTTGCCAACATCGTCCGTCTCCTCCACCCAGTATCCATCTTGCGAGTTTACCTGTTCATCTGAATCAAACAATTTATCGTGTGAGACCCTAGGGGTACTCAGCAAGTCTTTATGCCTCTAAAGGGGACACAACCTGGGGTGACGCAATTGCAGCAAAAGATAATACCTAACAATTCTATAGATACTCGCTAACCATCCGCCTAACCAGAGATAGACGGATGTCCATGAATTAATAACAACAGTTATAACGGTAATATTAACAGATCCATCCTCCTCCTCGCTTACCAACGAGTAAGCGGACGAACAGCCCCCATCCGTTGGCAGTTTTATTATCCATTCCATGAGTGTTGCACTATTTACTAGTCAGGTGCTTAGTCAAATTAAAAGCAGTACTTTAGTTATACTTGTCTATGATCGAGAAACTGTGCTCCAAGTCGTCCATAACCGCGGACACGGCTTTCAGAAAGTTTTACCCTGCAGGGGTGCACAAATAGCAACACACACTCGATCAACCTCGGAAAAACCAAATCAAAACCCAACGAGGCAGTCAAGACAAAGCGATCACAGGATTCAGAAATATTTCAGGGGGCCACCCCATTAAGCTACCCGCGACGAAGTTGGCCGACCCCGAGACGGACTCAAGGTTTGTGTGGACGGCTGTAAACGACTGGGAACCCGAAAGTGTGACTGGGCTTGTCGATACAGCGAAAACGTGTCACGGACCTAAACAATACAGGTGCTCCACGCACAATCTTAAATAAAGCAGTAAAGCATGGCATAAGTACATGATAGTAATAAAGCCCCAAACATTGTGGCCCCAAGAAATAAGAATGAATCAAGCTCTGGCTCAGGTGGGTTCATAAGCCTCCCGGATGTGGATAGCGCGAATATTCAAGGAACAGGAATCAAGTACTCGGGGTCCTACGAGACACAAGTGAGCATGAAAAACCAAATAGCAGATATTGCTCACCGATGCCACTTTCATTAGTTATCCCATTACTACTCAGGTTAAGTTGTTTAGGTACCTCGTTATCCATCAGACACTCACATACCCTACACATGCTTTTCTACGACTCGCATGGCTCAAACAACTCCTGTAGTAATGGCTCATGGGATGGAGGAACAAGCTTCGGTGGGTTTTAAAAGTAAAGGCTATACAGTACTTGGGATTCAGGTTAATGCAATCGCGACTCAATGATGCAAGAATAAGATAGAGGCAATAGGTACTATATGTATGCAAGCATGTGGTAGTGCTTGCCTGGCAGCTCAGTTGAAGCGAGAGAAGGATCTGGGTAGTGCTCCTGGGTTTCTTGATATATCCCCTGCTCAGCGTCTATTCGAAGAAGAACCAAACGAACAAGGGCCAACATAAATAAAGTGCACAAGCATATGAATAAAATGCGTCAAGCAAACAATCATGCCATGATGAATGATGCACAATTTGCATGGCAATAAAGTAGCATGGCATGGGTGAGGTGTGGAATACAAGAAATAAACATTTTATGGGGTTTTAATCACATTTTATACTTAAATAAGTTGCTGTATACTTTATATTTATATGATGCATGCTGCAATTCAGAACATGGAATGCATAAACAGAAAGGTCTCATCGAGCTGATCATTTTAGACATATCATTTGTCAAATTCGGAGTTATAACTCAAAAGTTATTAATTAATTAAGGAAAAGGGCATTTATTTGTAATTTAAATCAACTCAAAATTTAAAGTGTTCAAATAATATTTTGAATGGCATATTTGAATTCCTCACATTTTTCTGATTTCAAAACATATATTACATGTTTAATTTGGAATTATATTTTAAAAGTTGTTTAAAACAGATTGAATTTGAATTAAATTAATTTTGAAAAGTTTGAATTAAAACAGAAAAACAGAAGGCCTTTTGTCACTCAGCCCACGTGTCAGCGAACGAGCGCGCAGGGACTGCCAGGCGGGGTTGAGCTGGAGCGCGGGTTGAGGCCTGGGAAACTGGGGGTGCTAACTGCAAAACGAACGCGGAGGCTGACGGTGGGGCTCGACGGACTGCGGGTTGAGCGAGAAAACTAAAAAGGGGTTTTCTGCAAAAGGTGCCGCGACACTGTTTCTCTTCCTCTCTTCTCTGACGAAACTGACGGCGGCAGCGCGCGCGACGCGGATCGAAGACTCGAACCTGGGACCTGGCGTGCGCGCGCGGAGGCGGCAGCCACTGCGGTAGGTGGGGGACGCTGCTAGGAGGGGGATGGGCGGCTAGATGAGCTTCTGCGACGCCACGGCGAGGAGAACCGACCGTGACGCCGGCGCACAGAGGGCGTTCGATGGAACGTCCGGCGCGACTAGGGCACGACTGCAACGACGAGGATGTCTGGGAGGTTGGATAGCTCACCGAGGGTTCGCTGGAGGGCTTGGATCGGGACGGGGAGCAGCAAACCGACAGCGATGCAGAGGCCGGCGGATCTAGGGTTTTGTCATCGGCGTCTGTGTCCAGCGGCAGGTCCGGGGCTTCTCCTCCTTGCTGGCGTGGATGGGGGCGATGCAGAGGGTCGCCTCGGTCTTCTCGATCACCACCACGTAGAGCTTGCCGACAGGAGCGAATGGACGACGATGTGCTGGCGGCGGCGGCGGCCGTTGGTGGCGTCGGTGCAGAAGAAGGGGAGGAGGGCAGGGGCTCTGGGTGGATCTGGGAGAGGCAGAGGAGCGTGTGGGAGGAGGAAAAAGTGAGGGGGAGGGAGGAGATGCCGTGCGGGAGTGGGTAGATAGAGGTGGCTCGGTGCCACCTTTTCTTCTTCTCCACGGTCACATGGTCGAGCTGGCTGGGGCTGGTCCAGGGCAGGGCAGGGGTAGGCTGCAGGTGGGGTCGATGTGGTGGTGGGGCTGGCATGGAAGGTAGAGGGAAAGAGAGAGGGGAGGTGAGCTCGGGCTAGGGTAGATGGGGCTCGGGTTAGGTTTAGCTAGGGCTAGGGTTTCGGGTAGCTAGGTTAGAGAGAGGAGAGGCTGGGGTGGTGGGTCAGTTAGAGAGAGGGTGGCTAGGTGGGGCCAGGTAGGGAGGCTCGGCATGGGTAAAGAGGAGAGGGTAGGTGGGGTTGATCATGTGGTGGTAGGGTTAGAGATAGAAAAAGAGAGAGGGGGGGTTTAGGGTTTAGATGAGGTGTTAGGTGTTGGAGAGAGGATTAGAGAGAGAGATGTGGTGGTGGTTTTTAGCAAGAACAACTAGATCAAGCCAAAGGAATGGTAGAGAGGGGGATGGATGATTCACTCAAACCCAAAAAAAAACAAAGGAGGACAAAGATGGAGATGGAAAGGATCTTACATGACCATGCATGGGAGCATACACATGTGAGGGTTTTGATGCACAAGGCAAATAACAAGGATCAAGATGAGGAGGATTGAGTAAGAGGAAAGGGAAGCCCATCAAAGAAAAGGGCTCACTCCCAAACACAAACAAAGGAGAAAAGATGGGGTGCTTGCATGGCCCATGCAAAATAATTAATGCCATGTTTATTCTTGTGAAAACAATATTATTAACATGGCATTATTCTTATGCATTCCCAAAATTGGAATAAAGCCAAGCAAAAGAATTTATAGAAGTAGATCCATCCTATCTCCCATGAGCTAGATTAAATACCAAAAGAAAATAAAATACAAGCTCATGGATAATGGAATGGTGGAATTATAAGGTGGTGAAAGAAAGGGTGGTGGAGTGGAATAAAAGATATGCCCCCAACTCAACTTGGGCATTTACACAATATATCAATAACCAAATACAATATCAGGAGGCAAATACAATTAACAATGCATATGAGAGAAGAACCAAAACAAAAAGGGTTTTATATGATGCTCAAATGCAAGGTGGCATGATGACATGAGCATGATATAATTATGATGCAACAATTATATATAGGAAGTAGCATATATATAGTCTAGGCTAGTAGCATTGCAATTGTTAGACAATTGGGATGGTACAACTCTCCCCCACTAAACAAGAATCTCGCCCCGAGATTCCTAGGGAAAAGAAAACAACACAAGGAGAGGCGGGTGTCCGAACGAAGGTGACCCTCACGTTCCCAAGTTGACGAACAACGGAATGGTGCGACCACTACACCTTGCAAAACTTGCTAGACTTGTTGCGAGTCTTGCGTTTTGCTTGAGAACAACGGGTTAGAAGAGTTGAAGGATTGTCGTGAGACAAAAAGGATAGGATGGACATAGCTTCGGTTTTCTCAAGAAACATGATAAAAGAATAGAACCACTTGTGAAAGAAAGGACAAGATGATGTATCATGGGTACAGAAAGGCACACCATTAAGATTAAAGATTTACCGGTACTAGAGAGGATGAGTCTTTGCCTCGCCGGAAGAAAAAGAGCTAGATTGGAGAGGTTTGAACCACTATGACAATAACATTGTAACTTCCCTCGGATTGGAGAAATGAAGTTCGGAAACAATATTGCCTTCAAACAATAGAGTCCCTTGACATCAACAGAAAGATTTAGTTAGACATCGTCGGATTAGATTCTTCTTGCGCCGGTAAGAACCAAGGATCACACAATTGAGGTGCGCGGATATAACTTCCAGAGACGGATGTGAAGCCAGATCATGGTGAAATCCCGAGAAGCAAAGAGTATGGAGGATCTGGAGTTTATTGTAGAGATACTTATTGCTTTCTTTAGCCTTGAGGCTAACGCAATAGATTTGCGGCTGATGGCATCAACCATAATTGGCTTTACCATAGAAAAAGAATTGATGAAACAAAGAGAGAGATAGTTTCCTTTCATCTTGTTTGGGGATGTCGAGCATCGGTAGAAAGACGAGGAACGAAAGGAGTTTGCGTTTGTTTCCACCAGATAATTGAAGATTTTGCTCCATCTAGAATAGACAGACCACCAACAAGAGATTATTGATTACTTCCTTCGAGAGAGCACTCCGGAAAAACAAAGACGGAAGTAAAAGTATAAAGGGATAAAGGCCACTTCTAACTTTCGTGGAATGAGTGAAATCACATTAATTCACCAATTCAATGTACAAGAGCAAATGATAAGAGTAGTGGTATGGTAGCTACTCCATCCCGCACTCAAAGCATTACTCCGCACATGAATAAGAAAACCATGCAACCCAACTACCGAAGCAGACTGAAGGTATTGACAATGACTCATGGAACTTCGTTAGAAAACAAGGATAGATGCAAATGATTCGCCGGATTCATAGATAGATAAATATGATGATGTTGTCATCATATCGTAAGTAACCAGCCACCGGAAAGATATGAAGGGAGATCACGGAGACAACTGCAAGATTCCACAGATAAAGAAAAAGATAGCACCACTTGCACATAAGGATACAAGATCTGGAAGGTCTTCATGGCCTCCGGTGGATTGAGCATAGACGATAGAGCAAGAGGGTTTCAAAAGATCACTTGACGAGATATAGGTGAAAAGAACTCCATGTTTTTCTTGAAAAGATCGAGAGAGGTTTAGCAGTCTTGAGGAAAATCTACGGCGGAACGACGATGATAACTCGCCAACAAGGAAAACTCCTGGTTTGATTGAAGATGGAAGATGGAATTAACAATGAACTTGCTGATTCCAGAATTGAAGCGATCTATTTAGCAGAAGGACGTGGCCGAGATAGGTGACTTCAAAAAGTCAGAATTCTCACTTTGAGACTTTGCACACAGGCAGTGCTCACGAAGCTTGAGAGAAAGAGACACAGATGATTTTCCATGTCCTTCCATTGATATCGAATAGGCAAGCATATTATCAACATATACCACCATGGATTAACAGGATATTCCCAGAATACCAAGTTCAAGAGGCGGGAGAAACGAACAAATGCTCGAACACTTCCTGAGCTCAACGCTCTTAGAAAGATCAATATTAAGAGCACGGGTTCGTGTTGAAGAAGATGCACTGGAAGAATAGATTATCCGGTCCTTCGGAAGAAAAAGAGATGTCACCTGGTTCACATTGTCGATTGGATCACCGGTTACAAAGATAAGGAGATCTTGGATAAGAACCGATGATAGCTCATACCTCAAGCAAAGCTACCAGAGACGAAAAGATGCAATTCCCTCGTCTCAAAGAGAATTTTGCAGATATGGAGTTCAAAAAGATGTGCAACATGATGGACAGATGATAGACCGCCGTAGTGCCTAGAGAAACTCCGGATTGCCAAAGATGCTTGAATATGCATAGATATGATCACGGTGTACTCAAAATCACAGGAGATAACCGTCACCATTTGGAGGATAGTGGTGATTGCATTTTCCATATTCCACTCATGATAAGTGTCACATAGCTATGCCGAGAACCAAATTACAATCACCAGTATCGGATCGACACATGTTATGTAATTAGCCCAAGAGAATTGGAGATGAAAAGAAACTCCAGGATTAAGCGCCGGTGACAAAAGAATGAGTTAGCATGGACATGCTGATAAAAGGGAGATAGATAATGTTTCACACACGACTGAAAAGGAGTGTGGAAGCACAGATGTATCAAAGAAAATTTTCCCGCATTTTCGGCATTAAAATACCAATAGATGTGCAAAAATCACTTATCAGGTAAAGATTAGCAACTGATGATTTCACAGAAGGTGGAGTTGCTATAAGGAAGGACACCCTTAAGAAGATGGCACCGGTTAACAAGGAGTCGGATAGATCGCGCCGGTTTTCAAAAGCCTGTCAGTATGGAATATACCAACAGTTGACAACCAAAGGCAGATTGTGATAACAAATTGGATGCAACAGATAGACAAGGAATTGCACACACACACACACACACTTTCTATGGTACTACGGAAACCCAGAACACGTGAATCCTAGTTTGAATTTTAAGAAGAGGATTGAAAACGTTACACTTCCTTACCAGAAAAGGGTGGGTGGGTGGTTAAGAAGAAAAATGGAAGCAGTCCTACTCTCACGTTTTGTTTTTCCCTAGTATACATAGCTACCAAAAATATTTGCTAGACTGACAACGACCATTTGGCTGAGACCCTGAAGGGCGGGATGGCTCTGATACCAATTGTAACTACCTCGGTGAATTACGCTCCTAGTTACAAGCCTGGATGAGCGGAAATGGTTAAAATAGTACGGTGGGGCCCAAATGCCACTCACAGGTAGACCTTTCGGCCGTCCTAACCATTTCCAAACATCAGGACAAGAACGGGCAGCGTAATCGGCAGGCGAAGGGATCAACTACATACACAAATGAGTATGTATGCAAGCCACCATACAACAGTTCTCAGAGCCATTCCATCTAAAAGAAATAGAAATATTGCAACGCTATACGGCAAGATCCAAATATCCTAGATAGATATAATAGCTTAGGATATCTCCTCATACATCAAACATCAGAGTATCAGGCGGAAGCGGAAGACAAGATCCGAGTACGGATAAGAAGAAAATCGGCATAAGATGCCCCATAAATAAACACATCCCGCCCACAGATCTCGTGGATCCCCGTTCCCGGAATCTCTACACCGAATGATCGTTGCCAACATCGTCCGTCTCCTCCACCTAGTATCCATCTTGCGAGTTTACCTGTTCATCTGAATCAAACAATTTATCGTGTGAGACCCTAGGGGTACTCAGCAAGTCTTTATGCCTCTAAAGGGGACACAACCTGGGGTGACGCAATTGCAGCAAAAGATAATACCTAACAATTCTATAGATACTCGCTAACCATCCGCCTAACCAGAGATAGACGGATGTCCGTGAATTAATAACAACAGTTATAACGGTAATATTAACAGATCCATCCTCCTCCTCGCTTACCAACGAGGAAGCGGACAAACAACCCCCATCCGTTGGCAGTTTTATTATCCATTCCATGAGTGTTGCACTATTTACTAGTCAGGTGCTTAGTCAAATTAAAAGCGGTACTTTAGTTATACTTGTCTATGATCGAGAAACTGTGCTCCAAGTCGTCCATAACCGCGGACACGGCTTTCAGAAAGTTTTACCCTGCAGGGGTGCACAAATAGCAACACACACTCGATCAACCTCGGAAAAACCAAATCAAAACCCAACGAGGCAGTCACGACAAAGCGATCACAGGATTCAGAAATATTTCAGGGGGCCACCCCATTAAGCTACCCGCGACGAAGTTGGCCGACTCCGAGACGGACTCAAGGTTTGTGTGGACGGTTGTAAACGACTGGGAACCCGAAAGTGTGACTGGGCTTGTCGATACAGCGAAAACATGTCACGGACCTAAACAGTACAGGTGCTCCACGCACAATCTTAAATAAAGCAGTAAAGCATGGCATAAGTACAGGATAGTAATAAAGCCCCAAACTAATTGTGGCCCCAAGAAATAAGAATGAATCAAGCTCTGGCTCAGGGGGTTCATAAGCCTCCCGAATGTGGATAGCGCGAATATTCAAGGAACAGGAATCAAGTACTCGGGATCCTACGGGACACAAGTGAGCATGAAAAACCAAATAGCAGATATTGCTCACCGATGCCACTTTCATTAGTTATCCCATTACTACCCAGGTTAAGTTGTTTAGGTACCTCGTTATCCATCAGACACTCACATACCCTACACATGCTGTTCTACGACTCGCATGGCTCAAACAACTCCTGTAGTAATGGCTCATGGGATGGAGGAACAAGCTTCGGTGGGTTTTAAAAGTAAAGGCTATGCAGTACTTGGGATTCAGTTTAATGCAATCGCGACTCAATAATGCAAGAATAAGATAGAGGCAATAGGTACTATATGTATGCAAGCATGTGGTAGTGCTTGCCTGGCAGCTCAGTTGAAGCGAGAGAAGGATCTGGGTAGTGCTCCTGGGTTTCTTGATATATCCCCTGCTCAGCGTCTATTCGAAGAAGAACCAAATAAACAAGGGCCAACATAAATAAAGTGCACAAGCATATGAATAAAATGCGTCAAGCAAACAATCATGCCATGATGAATGATGCACAATTTGCATGGCAATAAAGTAGCATGGCATGGGTGAGGTGTGGAATACAAGAAATAAACATTTTATGGGGTTTTAATCACATTTTATACTTAAATAAGTTGCTGTATACTTTATATTTATATGATGCATGCTGCAATTCAGAACATGGAATGCATAAACAGAAAGGTCTCATCGAGCTGATCATTTTAGACATATCATTTGTCAAATTCGGAGTTATAACTCAAAAGTTATTAATTAAAATTAAGGAAAAGGGCATTTTATTGTAATTTAAATCAACTCGAAATTTAAAGTGTTCAAATAATATTTTGAATGGCATATTTGAATTCCTCACATTTTTCTGATTTCAAAACATATATTACATGTTTAATTTGGAATTATATTTTAAAAGTTGTTTAAAACAGATTGAATTTGAATTTAAATTAATTTTGAAAAGTTTGAATTAAAACAGAAAAACAGAAGGCCTTTTGTCACTCAGCCCAGTCCTAGCCACAGTCACAAACAAGTGGGGCCAAGGCTGACTAGGACACACGCGTCCAGGAATTACTTTTCTCACCGCGGCGCTTCCTAGTAACTGCGACTGACGGGTGGGGCCACGGCAGCCACGGGCCCACGTGTCAGCGAACGAGCGCGCAGGGACTGCCAGGCGGGGTTGAGCTGGAGCGCGGGTTGAGGCCTGGGAAACTGGGGGTGCTAACTGCAAAACGAACACGGAGGCTAACGGTGGGGCTCGACGGACTGCGGGTTGAGCGAGAATACTAAAAAGGGGTTTTCTGCAAAAGGTGCCGCGACACTGTTTCTCTTCCTCTCTTCTCTGACGAAACTGACGGCGGCAGCGCGCGCGGCGCGGATCGAAGACTCGAACCCAGGACCTGGCGTGCGCGCGCGGAGGCGGCAGCCACTGCGGTAGGTGGGGGATGCTGCTAGGAGGGGGATGGGCGGCTAGATGAGCTTCTGCGACGCCACGGCGAGGAGAACCCACCGCGACGCCGGCGCACAGAGGGCGTTCGATGGAACGTCCGGCGCGACCAGGGCACGACTGCAACGACGAGGATGTCTGGGAGGTTGGATAGCTCACCGAGGGTTCGCTGGAGGGCTTGGATCGGGACGGGGAGCAGCAGACCGACGGCGATGCAGAGGCCGGCGGATATAGGGTTTTGTCGTCGGCGTCTGTGTCCAGCGGCAGGTCCGGGGCTTCTCCTCCTCGCTGGCGTGGATGGGGGCGATGCAGAGGGTCGCCTCGGTCTTCTCGATCACCACCACGTCGAGAATGCCGACAGGAGCGAGTGGACGACGATGTGCTGGCGGCGGCGGCGTCGGCTGTTGGTGGCGTCGGTGCAGAAGAAGGGGAGGAGGGCAGGGGCTCTGGGTGGATCTGGGAGAGGCAGAGGAGCGTGTGGGAGGAGGAAAAAGTGAGGGGGAGGGAGGAGATGCCGTGCGGGAGTGGGTAGATAGAGGTGGCTCGGTGCCACCTTTTCTTCTTCTCCACGGTCACGTGGTCGAGCTGGCTGGGGCTGGTCCAGGGCAGGGCAGGGGTAGGCTGCAGGTGGGGTCGACGTGGTGGTGGGGCTGGCATGGCAGGTAGAGGGAAAGAGAGAGGGGAGGTGAGCTCGGGCTAGGGTAGATGGGGCTCGGGTTAGGTTTAGCTAGGGCTAGGGTTTCGGGTAGCTAGGTTAGAGAGAGGAGAGGCTGGGGTGGTGGGTCAGTTAGAGAGAGGGTGGCCAGGTGGGGCCAGGTAGGGAGGCTCGGCATGGGTAAAGAGGAGAGGGTAGGTGGGGTTGATCATGTGGTGGTAGGGTTAGAGATAGAAAAAGAGAGAGGGGGGTTTAGGGTTTAGATGAGGTATTAGGTGTTGGAGAGAGGATTAGAGAGAGAGAGAGATGTGGTGGTGGTTTTTAGCAAGAACAACTAGATCAAGCCAAAGGAATGGTAGAGAGGGGGATGGATGATTCACTCAAACCCAAAAAAAAAACAAAGGAGGACAAAGATGGAGATGGAAAGGATCTTACATGACCATGCATGGGAGCATACACATGTGAGGGTTTTGATGCACAAGGCAAATAACAAGGATCAAGATGAGGAGGATTGAGTAAGAGGAAAGGGAAGCCCATCAAAGAAAAGGGCTCACTCCCAAAGACAAACAAAGGAGAAAAGATGGGGTGCTTGCATGGCCCATGCAAAATAATTAATGCCATGTTTATTATTGTGAAAACAATATTATTAACATGGCATTATTCTTATGCATTCCCAAAATTGGAATAAAGCCAAGCAAAAGAATTTATAGAAGTAGATCCATCCTATCTCCCATGAGCTAGATTAAATACCAAAAGAAAATAAAATACAAGCTCATGGATAATGGAATGGTGGAATTATAAGGTGGTGAAAGAAAGGGTGGTGGAGTGGAATAAAAGATATGCCCCCAACTCAACTTGGGCATTTACACAATATATCAATAACCAAATACAATATCAGGAGGCAAATACAATTAACAATGCATATGAGAGAAGAACCAAAACAAAAAGGGTTTTATATGATGCTCAAATGCAAGGTGGCATGATGACATGAGCATGATATAATTATGATGCAACAATTATATATAGGAAGTAGCATATATATAGTCTAGGCTAGTAGCATTGCAATTGTTAGACAATTGGGATGCTATAGACCATCTGTCATCTTGGAAACTGCACAGGTGGAAAATCATCATGAGGTAGCCTCAGCTCAAACCTCTTCTGCAAGGGAACCCATACTAAGATATATAAACTTCCAGTCAAGCCCTACCCAAATTCAGGTATTATGGTTGTACGGTATAATTGGAATGGTATCGCATACGAACCCAACCATCAGTTTTATAAAGGGCTAAGGCTCATGCCTTAACAGTTTCATCATCAAGTAATCTTGTGTTCCCTAACACATGTCAAAACATTTCATTAGAATGACTCATCATTCCAAGGTTTTCATAATCATTTTCACCAAGTATTCCCATCTAAAGTGATCAATTTTTATGCTTAGCACTAGCCACTAAAATTGAGGGTAATCACTAATGAGGGGTTCTAATCAAGTGTGACTATCCAAATCTAGATCTCATGCCTCGGTATGACATCTAGTTCTAACTAACTTAGGCCAAGTTTTATGATCTTTGTGCTACCTCTAGTATCTTTCCAAAACTCATAAAACACTAACTAGAACTAATTAAGAACTTTGATAAAGAAATAAAAGAATAAAGCTTGCAAGTAAAACTGGGATTTGGTATAATCAAGGTTGCATAACCAAAGCATGCCTAATGCATCTTGCATAGGTAAACTAGTATGTTTAGGCTTGCAATTAGGACTTGCACGGTTTAGGTTAGCATGCCTTGAGTAGTGTAGTGATTGAAGTTCTCTTTTTATTATTCTTCGTAGTCCCCTTCCTCCTCGTATACTTGGTCGATACTAGCGTCTATAAATAAATACGAGGTACACAATCACCAAAAAATACTTAACTACTTCTATTTGGCACACAAAGGTTCACACTAGATGATCTAGCATCATCTCAATCATCATAAGAGAATAAGCCTTAGTCCTATTTATTTTATTTTAGAAAAGTAATTTCTACTCAATAAAAACTACTTAAGATTTAATATTCTCCAATTAAAATATGGGATCATGTTGACACATGTCATCACCACATATTTTAATGATTGGGAATGTGATTTAAAGTGGTGTCACAATTTAATAAGGTTTAATATTATTTTAATTAATTAAAGTGACTAGAAATGCCTATGTAGCATTCTTTTAGTACTTGTCCAAGATCACTGTATATAAACATAAATATTTTTACATATTCAGAAAGATCTTGTCAAATGTGATTTTTGAGAGTTTGAATCAACTCAAAAGCATTTATGGTTGATTTATGAAAAATGTTTCAATGTGTAAAAGTCTTTGTCTTGTTATTTTTACTATAGGTGATCTATAAATTCAAATGGTTTGAATCCAACGGGGTTGGATAGATAATTTCAATAACTTTCTAGAGAAATTGGTTTCATGCAATCTGGTTGAATAAAACTCTCTGAATTGATTTTTTAATCTATTGATAGAACTAGGTTTAAACTAAATTGGAAAATATCTGTTTGAATCACTAGGCTGAGTGCAGGAACTAAACTGGGCCGGCCCAACTGCACAGCGTGCGTGCAGCGGGCTGCTAACAGAGCAGTCCCACGCGTCAGCGGCTCTAGTTACGCGAAGCGGTAAGTTTCAATATAGGCCTTACGATTATACTAGGATCTACGACTTACGTTCTTCGTCTCCACCGAACAGCTCCATCGAGACCGAAACCCTAACGGCAATGGTGGGGGTACGCGGCGGCTTACCAGGGCTCCAACTAGGGTCGGCGATGGGGGCGAACGACATTGTCGACGATGTTGGTTTGAACGGTTGTCACAGCGGCTCCTGGGGTGGCTCCAATCAACCGCTTCTCTCCTCCTCTGCTATAGTGGACTCCGGTGAAATTCTGGCGATACGGAGCTCGCCTTGCTCCGGGAAACGGTCAGGGGTGGTCTGTGAGGAGTGGGGAGTGATAGGGGCAGAGGGTGGCCTCCTTTTATAGCCAGGGGTGGCCTCCTTTTATAGCCGAGCGAGAGGGGCAGTGCGACATGGTCGGAGCTCGACGGGGTTGATGGCACAGTGAGCTAACGACATGGCGAAGGGCGTAGGAAGGTTCGGTGTCTCCTGGCGATCCTCAAGGGATTAATGGCGCGGTAAGGGGCGATCAAGAACGGTCAGAACGGGTCGACACTCTGAGTGGCACCGACAATGTTTTCGACGACGTACAGTGGCTACTGGTCGCGCGGCGGCGAACGGGCATGTCTAGGGGATAGCTGCTGTCGTGGTGAGTGCAAACACGTGTGGTGAGGGCGAGGCGCGGCGTGCGCATGCGTGTCGGCTGCGGCCCTATGGAGCGGCGTTTTCTCTATGGTCCAGGGCCTGGCTGTGCTCGAGGGTTTGACAGGGGGTGCTGGTGGACGGTGAGCTGCCTCCTGGACATCATGGACGGCGTGGCGTTTGCTCCTGCATCCTGGCCATGATCGACCAGCAAGGGAGGGCTCGGGTGGCATGGCACTGGTGCAAAAGGGTAGAGGCTAGCTTGTTAATGCGAGTGTGGTCATTGGGGGGACAAGGGGTGAGAATTGGCGACAAGAATTGGACAATGCATTGATCAAGAACAGTAGAAGTTAGGCATTGATTACTGTGCTCACCAAGTGTTTGATGAAATAGCCGCATGAACTTTACATTTGAATTTTTGGATGAATTTTGGTGAGTGCTCTGGTCACATGCTGGGTAGTATATGGTTGCTTGGGTTGGTCAAGGTAAACTGGTTGGAGTGGTTTTTGAGAAATGGTGATCTTAGTACCTACACTTGATTCAATCTTCAATTGTCATTTGAATAGATTTGAAATCTGTTTCTATTGGTTTGCAAACTGGGCTTGGGTTCACTTTTACTTGGTCTAGAAAGGGCTGAAAATAATTGGATTTGTTTATGTTAGAAATCTAGGACTAGGAACACTCAAAGTGGTTTAGTGGTTAACTTTGGTCAAAATGACCATTTGCTTATATATCTTATTTTTTAGTTTCTCTTCATTTGATTCTGCTTGGACATGATCTAGATGATGTTGTTTTCATCTTTAAACCAATCCTTGCAATTCACAGCAATCAAACATGGCATTGCAAGCATTCATGCATTCATCACACACACATGCATTCATATTAATTTTATTAGCAAAAGTTTTTGTTAACCCTAAACTTGGGTGATTAGAACTTGATAATCCTAATTAAATTTTTTGGGACGTTACAAACCTTCCATCCTTAAAAAAAATCTCGTCCCGAGATTTAAGAAAAAGAAAACTAGGAACTAAAGAGATCTGGAAACTCAGTCCTAATGTAATGTTCTCGTTCCCAGGTAGCTTCTTCTTCGGTATGGTTACTCCACTGGATCTTGAGAAACTTGATATTCCGGGTTCTGGTGGTTCTGAAGGTTTCTTCCAAAATACAAATGGGTACTTCAGGATATGTTAGGTCCTTGTTGATCTCTATGGTTCTGTGATCAATATTCTTGAAAAGTTCGGTCTTCTCCAGGAATTCTAGGAATATGCGAAGTAACGAGATATGAAACACATTATGCATGGCTGACATTTCCTTCGACAGTTCCAGTTGATATGATACTTCTCCTCGGTGATTCAAAATCTTGAAGGGTCCAATATATCTGGGGGATAGCTTTCCTTTGAGTTGGAAACGTTGCATTCCTTTCAAGGGTGATACTTTCAGATACACAAAATCTCCGATATTGAAGGCTAGGTCTTGACGTCTCTTATCGGCATAACTCTTCTGTCTGGATTTGGAGGTCTTAAGGTGCTCACGGATCGTGTGAACTTTCTCTTCGGCTTCTCTTAGGATGTCGGGTCTGAAAATCTCACTCTCTCCTACTTAAGACCAATTCAACGGGGGTACGACACTTCCTTCCGTACATAAATTCAAATGGGTCCATTTGCAAACTGGCTTGGTAACTGTTGTTGTATGAGAATTCTGCGAAAGGCAGACAGTCCTCCCATTTAGATCCATATTCCAACACACAAGCTCTCAACATATCTTCGAGTATTTGGTTTACTCGCTCCATTTGTCCATCAGTCTGCGGGTGATAAGTTGTGCTGAAATCTAGTCGGGTTCCTAATCCTTCTTGGACTTTCTACCAAAATCTCGAGGTAAACTGGGTCCCTCAATCTGACACAATGTTCTTGGAGACTCCATGTAACTGACTATCCTTGCAATGTACAAATCTTCTAGCTTCGAACTCTGATAATTGGTCTTGACAGGTAAGAAATGGGCTACTTTGGACAGTCTATCCACTATGACCCAAATAGAGTCATTTCCCTTCCTAGATGTAGGCAAACCGGTGATAAAATCCATTCCAATTGAATCCCATTTCCATTCTAGAATCTGCAATGGTTGCAGAACTCCTGCTGGTCTCTGATGTCCCGCCTTGACTCTCTGACAGATATCACATTTGGCTATGTAGCTTCCGATTTCTCTCTTCATCTTATGCCACCAAAATTGCTCCTTCAAATCCTGATACATCTTTGTTCCTCCAAGGTGGATAGAATAAAGAGTATCATGGGCTTCTTGCAAAATAGCTTGCTTCAACTCTAAATCTGCTGGTACATAGATACATCCTTTATACCACAAAACTCCTTCTTCATCTTCGGTGAATCCGGGTACCTTTCCTGTATCGATACGACATTTTATTTCGTCGATACTAGCATTTCCTTTCTACGCCTCCTTGATCTGACTGATCAAAGTGGGCTGAATTTCTATGCTAGCCAAAAATCCTTCACTAACTAGTTCCATTATGAAATCTTCCAACTCCTTGTGCAAACTTGGTTGCTCTTTCAGAATCATGGTGTTCAATCGACACGACAATCTGCTACCACATTGGCTTTGCCTAGGTGATAGTGAATGTCCAGATCATAGTCCTTTATTAACTCTATCCATCTCCTTTGCCTCATATTTAGCTCTGTCTGGGTGAAAATATACTTTAGGCTCTTGTGATTCGAATAAATCTCACAGCGGTTACGCATGAGATAATGTCGCCATGTCTTCAAGGCTAACACTACGGCTGCTAGTTCGAGGTCATGGGTTGGGTAATTCTTCTCATGTTGCTTCATTTGTCAGGGTAGATAGGATATGACTTTTCCTTCTTGCATTAGCACACACATCCAATACCAACCTTGGATGCGTCACAATACACATCAAAGGGCTTCATGATATCTGGCATAATCAAGATTGGGGCTGAAATCAATCTCTTCTTAAGCTCTTGAAAACATGCTTTAGATTTGTCCATCCATTCAAACTTTTTATCTTTCTTCAACAATTGGGTCATGGGTCTTGCGATGCTCGAGAGTCCTTCTACGAACTTGCGGTAATATCCCGCTAATCCGAGAAATGCACGAACTTGGGTTTGAGTGGTTGGGGCTTGCCATTCTTCAACATTCTTAACCTTGGCAGGGTCGATAGCAATTCCTCCTGCCGAAACGATATGTACGAGGAATCCTGCTTCCTTTAACCAGAACTCACATTTCCTAAACTTGGCATACAACTGATGCTCCCTAAGGGTTTCAAGCATGGTCCTTAGGTGTAGCTCATGTTCTTCTGATTTGGAATAGATCAGAATGTCGTTGATGAAAACCACGACAAACTTATCCAGTAAGTTCTTAAAAATCTTATTCATGAGGTTCATGAAATAAGTGGGGGCATTTGTTAATCCAAAAGACATGACAGTGTATTCATACAATCCATATCTAGTGGTAAAGGCAGTCTTTGGAATATCCTCTTCGCGAATCTTGAGTTGATGATAACCAGTTCTAAGATCAATCTTAGAAAACACTTTGGCACCGGTCAACTGGTCAAACAGATCTTCTATCTTCGGTAGTGGGTACTTGTTCTTAATGGTCACATCATTTAGCTTCCAATAATCCATGCACAAACGGTTACCTCCATCTTTCTTATCCACAAATAAAACATCTGATCTCCATGGTGACTCACTTGGTTGAATCAGACCTATCTCCAGCGTAGCATCCAGTTGCTTCTTCAGCTCTACTAATTCAGACGGGTTCATACTATAAGGTCTCTAAGCTATGGGTCAAGTTCCAGGGATTAGTTCAATGATAAACTCTATATCCCGATCTGGGGGCATACCGGACAATACATCTAGGAATACGTCGGGATATTCACATACTACTCTGACTTGGTCAATGGTTGGTTGGGCTAGACTCTTGTTTTACTTGAATTGACGAGGCAAGGTTTCAGATACATACTCCAATGGTACTAGTCATGGTTATGGCTTTCTTGGCACAGTCGATTAATCCTTTATGTTTCGACATCCAATCCGTTCCTAGTACTATTTTCAAACCTTTGGTTCCAAGTACTATTAGATTAGCATACAAATCTATTCCTTGGATTCTGATAGGTATAGCCTTGCAAATTTGTCTAGCTTTGGTGGTTGGACCAGGTATTTGAACTATCATAACATGCTTAAATTTTATTGGTTGAATCTTACTAGTACATGCAAATTCTTCTGTAACAAACGAGTGTGATGCTCCAGAATCAAACAACACTCTTGCAAGTATTGAGTTAATAGAAAACATACCCAGCACGGCATCTGGTGCTTCCTGGGCTTCTTCAACATTCATGTGAAACAGACGGCCGTTGTTATTGAGTGAGTTCCCTGGGAGAATCTCCTTCCAGGCTGAACACGGCGCTGCTGCTGAGTTGGGATTCACATTGGTGGCTGATGCAAGCTTCTTGGGGAACTCATTGGAGTAGTAACCCTTGACTCCGCATTCAAAACAAGTAACCTGAGACTTGTCTTTTTCCTACAACAGGCACATCATTGCTTCCAGTTCCTGGGGAAGTATTAGTGTTGTTGGTGTTGTTGTTGTTGAACTTGGGCGGTGCACGGTTGAAATTGTTGGAGTTTCCGGGGTTGTTTTTTTGGTTTCCTCCAGGCCTTGGGTTTCCTCCTCCACGGTTGGGATAGTTCGGACGAGTCATCGGGGGTTTATTGTTTCTCGGGGCATATCCTGCAGACGGGTTGGGGCGATACTTTGGGGTATGGTGGGTTCCTTGTTGATGCATCATTCGACGCTTGCGATTTTAATTGGCTTGGTTGATCTTGTCTTCCATCTGGATTGCAGAATCCACTAAGGCTTCAATGTCAGAAAAAGGAATGTTGACTTCTGCATCTCATCATGCAGACCATTCAAGAATATCTCCTTCTTCTTGGCTTCAGTGTCAATCTCATCTGGTGCATACCTAGCTAATGATAGAAATTTTTCAAGGTACTCAACTTCTGTCATCCTCCCTTGCTTCAATTCTCTGAACTCATCTCTCATCCTCTTGACTAAACCCGGTGGCACATGGGTTCGGCTGAACTTGAGTTTGAATTCATCCCAAGTCATCATTCGTCCTCCATTCATGGTGTGAATGCTATTCCACCAAGCTCTTGCATCTCCTGCAAGATAATGTGTGGCAAACAGTACTTTCTCATTGGCCTCCACTCCTGCGACTTCTAAGTTGTTCTCTATGGTCTGCAGCCAGTCATCCGCGTATAATGGCTCTTCAGACTTACTAAATATGGGTGGATTGGTGTTCTGAAAGTTAGAGCTTGGATCCATGGTTATCCTGGTTTCCATGGCCTTGATTATTATTGGCCATCTGAGCTATCTGTTGAAGGGTGGCTAAGTTGGCTTGACGTTCAGCTCTTTCAGCTTCACGGCCAGAAACCAACATTTGCAAGATTTGCAGCATTGGGTCCTGAGATGAGTTGTGTCAAAACCCGGATTTTTAATCCCAGATGCCCGTTATGCCATACATCGCAATCCCAGGATTACCATTTTTGTGAGACATAACAGATTGGTACCATAGTTCATCATCCATTACAAACCATAATAAAGGTCTTACAAATAAAGGATCTCATGATGCAGTCTTAATACAATCAACACAGCGAAATAATATAATAACAGTAGCATGGGAGAAGGTCCATCTTCAGGGTCATAGGCAATGCTGACGATGGGAGATGATCCTAGTTGCGTAGACTTCCTGTTGTCCATCATCCTGGTAGTCCTCCTCATAGTCTGGCCACGGTAATAGCCAGGGACAAACCCATGAGTACTCTTTAAGTACTTGCAAACTATCACTAATAATTAAAGTGGTTCAAGTAGGAATACTAAGCTCTAGGTTGTTTTGCAAAAAGCCAGGTTTATTCTAGCTGAGTTCAGAAGTAAAGAAAACTAGTTTAATATTTTATAACACCTAAGTGGGAACTTAGTTTTCATGTTCACAACTCTGTCGTGGTCAAGTCAAAGTCATGATTCATTTCATAAGTCATTTTGAAAACATCTGACGACAGAACAGTATGACCACTCCAACTATCCATAACCGTGGACGTGGCTATTCTAATAGTTTGACACTCTTCTGAGGTGGTACACTTTCTCCACAACATTTGATACATCCGTCAGGAACAATCCTGAATAACCATAATCAGTATGCGGATAATCAATCCTAACCTTTCAATTACCCACCCTAGTATAGGCACCTCCCCTATGAGTTTGGCCTCCCAACCATAACCATTTGTCATCTTGGGAAATGATTAGGTTGACAATCATAACGAGGTAGCCTTAGCTCAAACCTCTTCTTCAAGGGAACCCATACTAAGATATATAAACTTCCAGTCAAGCCCTAATCAAATTCGGGTATTTTGGTTGTATGGTACAATTGGAATGGTATCGCATCCAAACACAACCATCAGTTTTATAAAGGGCTAAGGATCATGCCTTAACATTTTCATCATCAAATCATCTGGTGTTCATAACACATGTCAAAACATTTCATTAGAATTACTCATCATTCTAAGGTTTTCATAATCAGTTTCACAAAGTACTCCCATCTAAAGTGATCAAGTTTTATGCTTAGCACTAGCCACTAAGGTTGGGGGTAATCACTGATGAGGGGTGCAAATAAAGTGTGACTTATCGAAGTCTAATCTCATGCCTCGGTATGACATCTACTTCTAACTAACTTAGGCCAAGTTTTATGCTCTTTATGCTACCTCTAATATCTTTCCAAAACTCACAACACACTAACTAGAAGAATAAAGAACTTTGATAAAGCAATTGAAGAATAAAGTTGGCAAGTAAAACTGGGATTTGGTATAATCAAGTGGTATAACCAAAGCATGCCTAATGCATTGCATAAGTTATATAGCTTGCCAAGTTGCAAGTGTTAGCTTGCTAGGATGGCTTATTAGTTAGTAGCTTGCCTTGAGTAGTGCAGTGATTGAAGTTCTCCTCTCCTTCCTCTTCATAGTAGTCTCCTTCCTCTTCGTATCCTTGGTCGGTACTAGCGTCAATAAATAAATTAGAGGTACACAATCACCAAACAATACTTAACTACTTGGCAGACAAGGTTTCACACTAGATGATCCAGCATCATCACAATCATCATATGGATTAAAGGCTTAGTCTTATTCATTTTATTTTAGAAAAGTAATTTCTACTCATTGAAAACTACTTAAGATTTCATATTCTCCAATTAAAACATGGGATCATGTTGACACATGTCATCACCACATATTTTAATACTTGGGAATGTGATTTAAAGTGGTGTCACAATTTAATAAGGTTTAACATTATTATTTTAATTAAATAAAGTGACTAGAAATGCCTATGGGGCATTCTCTTAGCACTTGTCCATTATTACTGCAAGTAAAGCTAGATATTTTATATATTCAGAAAGGTGTTATCAAATGTTATTTTTGAGAGTTGGAATCAACTCAAAAGCATTTATGGTTGATTTTTGAAAAAATGTTTGAATGAAGAAAAGTCTCTGCCTTGTTATTTGTACTATAGATGATCTATAATTCCAACTAGTTTGAATCCAACGGGCTTGGATTAAGAATTTCAATACCTTTCTAACAAAATTAGTTTCATGCAATTTGGTTTAGTGAAACTCTCTAAATTGATTTTTAAAGTTACTGTCTGAACTAGGTTTGAATTAAAATAGCAAAATCAAAATATGAACTAACTAGGTCGCGCGGGAACTAACTGGGCCGGCCCACTGTGCACAGCGCATCGCGCAGGCTGAGTTAAGTGGTGACCCCACACGTCAGCGACTCTGTCTACGCGAAGCGGTACGGGGCAATTTGGACCATGCGATGAACATCTAATCTAACGGGTGGGGTGTGTTGTCTCCGTCGGGCAGCGCCGGCGAGACTGAACCGTAACGCGGCGGTGGGGGTCGTGTGAGGCTCACCTGGGCTCCATCTAGGGTCGGTGTTGGGGGCGAACGACGTTGTCGATGAAGGCGGTTTGAACGGTGGCTGTAGCATCTCCTGGGGCGGCTCCAATCAACGGCTCCACTTCTCCTCCTCTGCGGCAGACTCCGGCCAAATTCCGGCGACCTGGTGCTCGCCTTGCTCCGGGGAAAGGTGTGGGACTTTCTATGAGAGGTGGGGAGTGGAATGGTGTGGCGAATTAGGGCTAGGAAGG
The DNA here is from genome assembly GCA_916181665.1 of Avena sativa. NCBI lineage: Eukaryota > Viridiplantae > Streptophyta > Magnoliopsida > Poales > Poaceae > Avena > Avena sativa. The sequence goes on along the minus strand of OV702295.1, from coordinate 308,848,316 downwards.
CCTCCTTTTATAGCCGAGAGAGGAAGGCAGTGCGGCACGTGCAGAGCTCGTCGGGGTCGGCAGTACAGTGGGCTAATTGCGTCGTGGAGGGTGTAGGCCGGTGCGTGGTCTCCTGGCGATGCTCAAGGACTTAATGGCACGGCAAGGGGAGGTCGAGGTTGGCCAGAACAGGCTGGTGCTCTGAGCGGCACCGGTGGTGGTTTTGACGATGGACAGTGGCTACGGGTCGCGTGGCGGCGAACGAGGATGTCTGGGAGGTTCCTGGGGTCGTGCTGATTGTAGGCACGAGCGGCGAAGGCGAGGCGCGACGTGTGCGAGCATGTCGGGCGCGGCACTCTGGCGTGCTCTTGGCATGGCAAGGATGAACTGGGCACAGCACATTCTCTGTGCTCCACGGCTTGATAGTGCTCGAGGGCTAGACAGGGGGTGGCGGTGGACGTTGGGCTGCCTCCTGGACATGGTGGCTAGGCGCGGCGAACGCTCGTGCTAGCTTTCCATGGTCGGCTGGCAAGGGGGTGCTCGGGTTGGCATGGCACTGGTGCAAGGGTAGAGTTTTAGGCTGTTCAATGCAGGTGTGCTCACTAGGGGACAAGGGTGAGCAAAGGGAGACAATGGTTTGAATGATCACTGCTCAAAACAGTGAAAGTTTGGCCAATTTGATTTGTGTCTGGCAAGTGTTTGACAAAATGGCCGAAAGAACTTTATATTTGAATTTTTGGGTGAATTTTGGTGAGTGCTATGGTCACATACTTGGTAGTCTCTGGTTGCTTGGGTTTGTCAAGGTGAACTGGTTTGAGTGGTTTTTGAGAAATGGTGATCTTACCATATGAACTAGATTCAATTTTGAATTGTCCTTGGAATATATTTGTAAATTGTCTCTGTTGGTTTGCAAGGTGGGCTTGGGTTCACTTTTACTTGGTCTAGAAAGTGGTGAAAAGAATTGGATTTGTTTCTGTTATAAATCTTGGACTAGAAACACACAAAGTGGTCCAGTGGTTAACTTTGGTCAAAATGACCATTAGCTCATATTGTTGATATTTGAATTTCTATTGATTTGATTATGCTTGGAATTGATTTAGATGATGTTGTTTTCATATTTAAGCCAATCCGTGCCATTCATAACAATCACACAAGTCATGTCAAGCATTCATGCACTCACCACATACAAACATGCATTAATATTGATTTTAAATAACAAAAAATTTTGTTGGCCCTAAACTTGGGTGATTAGAACTTGATAATCTTGATTAATATTTTCGGGATGTTACAAACCTTCCCCCTTTAAAAAAATCTCATCCCGAGATTTGAGAAAAAGAAAACTAGGATTTAAAGAGATCTGGAAACTCAGTCCCAATTTAATCTTCTCGCTCCCAGGTAGCTTCTTCTTCAGTGTGGTTACTCCACTAGATCTTGAGAAACTTGATACTCCGGGTCCTGGTGGTTCTGAAGGCTTCTTCCAAAATATGAATGGGTACTTTGGGACATGTCAGGTCATCGTTGATCTCTATGGTCCTATGATCAATATTCTTGAAAACTTTGGTCTTCTCCGGGACTTCTAGGCATTTGCGAAGTAACGAGATATGAAACACATTATGCACGACTAACATCTCCTCTGGCAGTTCCAGTTGATATGATACTTCTCCTCAGCAATTCAAAATCTTGAAGGGTCCGATATATCTGGGGGCTAACTTTCCTTTGAGTTGGAAATGTTGCATTCCTTTCAAGGGTGATACTTTGAGATACACAAAATCTCCGATATTGAAGGCTAGGTCTCGACATCTCTTGTCGGCATAACTTCTCTGTCTGGATTGGGCAGTCTTAAGGTGCTCACGGATCTTGTGAACTTTATCTTCGTCTTCTCGTAGGATGTCGGGTCCGAAAATCTGACTCTCTCCTACTTCCGACCAATTCAAAGGGGTACGACACTTCCTTCCATACATGAATTCAAATGGGGCCATTTGCAAACTGGCTTGGTAACTGTTGTTGTATGAAAATTATGCGATAGGCAGACAGTCTTCCCATTTCGATCCATATTGTAACACATAGGCTCTCAATATATCTTCGAGTATTTGGTTTACTCGCTCCGTTTGTCCATCAGTCTGAGGGTGAAATCCAGTCTTGTTCCTAGTCCTTCTTGGACTTTCTTCCAAAATCTCGAGGTAAACTGAGTTCCTCGATCTGACACAATGTTCTTAGGGACTCCATGCAAGCTTACTATTCTAGCAATGTACAACTCTGCTAGCTTCGAACTCTGATAAGTGGTCTTGACTGGTAAGAAATGAGCGACTTTGGATAGTCTATCCGCTATGACCCAAATAGAGTCATTTCCCCTACTAGATGTAGGAAAAACGGTGATAAAATCCATTCCAACAGAATCCCATTTCCATTCCGGAATCTGCAATGGTTGCAAAAGTCCTGCGGGTCTCTGATGTCCAGCCTTGACTCTCTGACAGATATCACACTTGGCTATGTAGCTTCCGATTTCTCTCTTCATCTTATGACACCAAAATTGCTCCTTCAAATCCTGATACAGCTTCATTCCTCCGGGGTGGATAGAATAAAGAGTATCATGGGCTTCTTTCAAAATAGCTTGCTTCAACTCTAAATCTACTGGTAACAGATACGTCCTTTGTACCAAAAAACTCCTTCTTCATCTTTGGTGAATCCGGGAACCTTCCTGTACCAATACGATGTTTGATTGTGTCGATACTAGCATGTCCTTTCTGTTCCTCCTTGATCTGACTGATAAAAGTGGGTTGAAGTTCTATGCTAAGCAAAAATCATTCACTTACTAGTTCCAATCGGAAATCTTCCAACTCCTTGTGCAAACTTGGTTGCTCCTTTAGAATCATGGTGTTCAAGCGACACGGCAATCTGCTAAGAGCATCTGCTACCACATTGGATTTACCGGGGTGATAGTGAATGTCAAGGTCATAGTCCTTTATTAGCTCTATCCATCTCCTTTGCATCATATTTATCTCCTTCTGGGTAAAAATATACTTCAGGATCTTGTGATCTGAATAAATCTCACAACGGTTACCCATGAGGTAATGCCGCCATGTCTTTAAGGCGAAAATTATGGCTGCTAGTTCAAGGTCATGGGTAGGGTAATTCTGCTCATGTTTCTTCCGTTGTCGGGATAGGTAGGATATGACTTTTCCTTCTTGCATCAACACACATCCGAGACCAATCTTGGATGTGTCACAATACACATCAAAAGGCTTTGTAATATCCGGCATGATCAAGATTGGGGCTGAAATCAATCTCTTCTTGAGCTCTTGAAAACTTGCTTCACATTTGTCCACCCATTAAAACTTCTTATCTTTCTTCAACAATTGGGTCATGGGTCTTGCGATGCTCGAGAATCCTTCTACGAACTTGCGGTAATATCCCGCTAATCCGAGAAATGCACGAACTTGGGTTTGAGTGGTTGGGGCTTGCCATTCTTCAACATCCTTAACCTTGGTAGGGTTGACAGCAATTCCTCCTGTCGACACGATATGTCCGAGGAATCCTACTTCCTATAACCAGAACTCACATTGAAAAACTTGGCATACAACTGATGCTCCCTAAGGGTTCCAAGGATGGTCCTTAGGTGTAGCTCATGTTCTTCTTCTGATTTGGAATATCTCAGAATGTCATCAATGAAAACAACGACAAACTTATCCAGGAAGTTCATAAAAATCTTATTCATGAGGTTCATGAAATAAGCGAGGGCATTGGTTAATCCAAAAGGCATGATAGTGTACTCATACAGTCCATATATGGTGGTAAAGGAAGTCTTTGGAATATCCTCTATGCAAACCTTGAGTTGATGATAACCAGTTCTAAGATCAATCTTAGAAAACACTTTGGCACAGGTCAACTGGTCAAACAAATCTTCTATCTTTCGCAGTGGATACTTGTTCTTAATGGTGACATCATTCAGCTTCTGATAATCCGTACACAAACGGTTACCTCCATCTTTATTATCCACAAATAAAACAGGTGATATCCATGGCGGCGCACTTGGTTGAATCAATCATATCTCCAGCATAGCATCTAGTTGCTTCTTCAGCTCCACTAATTCAGATGGGTTCATACTATAATGTCTCTATGCTATGGGTCCGGTTCCAGGGATTAGTTCAATGCTAAACTCGATATCCTGATCTGGGGGCATACCGGGAAAACATCTGGGAATATGTCGGGGTATTCCCAGACTACTCGGACTTGGTCAATGGTTGGTTGGGCTAGACTCTTGTTTTACTTGAATTGACGAGGCAAGGTTTCAGATACATGCTCTACTGATACACCAGCGGTACTAGTCATGGTTATGGCTTTCTTGGCACAGTCGATTAATCCTTTATGTTTCGACATCCAATCCATTCCTTGTACTACTTCCAAACCTTTGGTTCCAAGTACTATTAGATTAGCATAAAAATCAATGCCATGGATTCTGATCGATACGGCCTTGCAAATTTGTATAGCTTTGGTGGTTGAACCAGGTATTTGAACTATCATGACATGCTTCAATTTTGTTGGTTGAATCTTACTAGTGCATGCAAATTCTTCTGTAACAAACGAGTGTGATGCTCTAGAATCAAACAACACTGTTGCAAGTACTGCGTTAACAAAAAACATACCCAGCATGACATCTGGCGCTTCTTAGGCTTCTTCAGCATTCATGTGAAACAAACGGACGTTGCGGTTGAGCGAATTCCCGGGGGAAAATCTCCTTCCAGGATGAACACGGCGCTGCTGCTGAGTTGGGGAATTCATATTGGGCGATGCTGCAAGCTTCTTGGGGCACTCATTGGAGTAGCGACCCTTGGTTTCGCATTCATAACAAGTCACCTGAGACTTGTCCTTTCCTGCAGCAGGCACGACATTGCTTCCAGTCCTTGGGGCAGTATTGATGTTGGTGGGGTTTTTTACTTTGGGCGGTGCAGGGTTGAAGTTGTTGGTGTTGCCGGGGTTGTTGTGGTGGTTTCCTTCGGGCTTTGGGTTTCCTCCTACAAAGTTGGGATAGTTCGGACGGGTCATCGGGGGTCTATTGTTTCTTGGGGAAAATCCTGCGGACGGGTTGGGGCGATACTTCGGGTATGGTGGGTTCCTGGTTGATGCATCATTCGACGCTTGCGGTTCTCATTGGCTTGGTTGATCTTGCCTTCCATCTGAATGGGAGAATCTACTAAGGCTTCAATGTCAGCAAATGGAATATTGACTAACATTGTATGCATCTCATCATGAAGACCGTTCAGGAATCTCTCCTTCTTCTTGGCTTCAGTGTCAATCTCATCTGGTGGATACCTAGATAATGACAGAAATTTGTCACGGTACTCAACTACTGTCATCCTCCCTTGCTTCAATTTTCTGAATTCAACTCTAATCCGCTTGATTAAACCCGGTGGCACATGGGTTTGGCTAAACTTGAGTTTGAATTCATCCCAAGTCATCATATGTCCTCCATTCATGGTGCGAATACTATTCCACCAAGCTCTTGCATCTCCTGCCAGGTAATGGGTGGCAAACAGTACTTTCTCATTGGCATCCACTCCAGCGACTTCTAAGTTGTTCTCCATTGTCTGCAGCCAGTCATCCGCATCTAAGGGCTCTTCAGACTTACTAAAGATGGGTGGATTGGTGTTCTGAAAGTTCTTGAGCTTGGATCCATGGTCGTCTTGGTTTCCATGGCCTTGATTGTTCTGGGTCATCTGAGCTATGTGTTGAAGGGTGGCTAAGTTGGCTTGATGTTCGTCTTTTCAGCTTCACGGTCTGAAACCAACATTTGCAAGATTTGCAGCCATGGGTCCAGGGATGAACTGCTTCCTCCACGAGGCATCTAAAGATTGAGATAGATCATGAGACAAGAGGGAAATTTCTAAGGTTCATGGCTTTGTTTTTGAAAAGTTTTTAAACTTTGAGTTTGACTCTGGTTTTGACAACTAGCAACTTGCTTTTCATTCATTAATTCATAGCACACAATACAAACACACACCATCATAAGGAAACAGATGGTTTTAAGAACCATTCTGTGAAACTACGATACAATGGGACCGGATACAACTCACACCTACACTAGTGCTCAAGTGCTACTACTCATCAGAATCGGTGGCTTCATCATCATCATCAATGAAGGCAGAATCATCATCAGTGTGGAAGTCCATGGCTTGGTCCTCTAGGTAGTCATCATCATCACTGAGGTAGGAGTAGGGGTCTCCGTAGATATCTTCCCCTGCATTCTCCCTCTCTTCAAGCTGCATGTCCTCTCATGGATGGTCTCCTCCAAGTCTGACACTTTGTGACGAAGGCGGGCAATGATGCGATCCTTCTTGTCACGAAGACGGCGAAAGGTCTTGCGCTCCTTTGCAAGGATGACGATGGTCTGGTCCTTCTTGACAGCGATGGCATAGTGGTGGTTGGCGTAGGAGCGGGCATTGTCCAACTCCTTCTGCCTATCATACAGCATGAAGCTGAGATGATCCACCTGATGCTTCAGCTCCGGGTGGTATGGCACCTCCAATGGCTGTCACATAGCATCACGCCTTTGCGTAGAACTCAAAGAGGGTACCCTTGATCTGATTGATGCTTTGCCCACACAGACAGGCAAGAGCTTCCTGCATAGCCCTGGCGAGTCCATCTATACATTTGTTCTCTCTTAAGGTGAACTAGATTTCCTCTCAGGTGGGGGCTTTAGTATTCCCTCTGAGACTTGCAACAATCACCCACTACAATTCTCCTCCTTGCTGATCGTTGAGCTGGGCTCCGAAGAACTCGGGGTGCGGGCGCTCTAGAAGTTCCGAGAGTTGGTCCAAATCACTCTCAAAGATGAGCTCTCCTCCATTGCCCAACTTATATAACTTGCTATACTACACGTCCATCTATAAGAATATAGGATGAGTAAGTTAGTGGAGTAATCAAGTATGTCAAATTTTATGTAAGGTTTTGCAAGAATTTTTTTGCGGAACATGAATTTTCTTGAAAGACTCTAAGTGATAACAATGAGAATAGGTTTTCATAAATACTCACTTCTTTTGTTTTGAAACTAAGTTGTTGATTTACGTGTCCATTCTAACTAGGGTCTCCTATGGTCAGGATGGCTCTGATACGAACTTGTCAACACCCGGATTTTGAATCCCAGATGCCTGCTATGCCATACATCGCAATATCAGGATTACCATTTTTGCGAGACATAACAGATTGGTACCATAGTTCATCATCCATTACAAACCATAATAAAGGTCTTACAAATAAAGGATCTCATGATCCAGTCTTAATACAATCAACGCAGCAGAATAATATAATAACGGTAGTGTGGGCGAAGCTCCATCTTTAGGGTCACATGCAATGCTGACGATGGGAGATGATCCTAGTTGTCGTAGACTTCCTGTTGTCCATCATCCTGGTAGTCCTCCTCATAGTCTGGCCACGGGAATAGCCAGGGACAAATCCATGAGTACTCTTTAAGTATTCGCAAACTATAACTAACAATTAAAGTCGTTCAAGTAGGAATACTAAGATCTAGGTTGTTTTGCAAAAAACCAGGTTTATTCTAGCCGAGTTTAGAAGTAAAGAAAACTAGTTTAATGTTTTATAACACCTAAGTGGGAACTTAGTTTTCATGTTCACAACCCTGTTGTGGTCAAGTCAATGTCATGATTCATTTCACAAGTCATTTTGAAAACATCTAACGACGGAACAGTATGGCACTCCAACTTTCCATAACCGTGGACGCGGCTATTCTAATAGTTTGACACTCTGCAGAGGTGGTACACTTTCACCACAACATTCGATACATCTGTCAGGAACAATCCCGAATCACCATACTCAGTATGCGCATAATCAATCCTAACATTTCAATTACACACCCTAGTATAGGCACCTCCCGGATACGTCCAATTTGCATCACCATTCTATATCATAATTTGCCTCTATTCATTGATATATTTCTTATTAAGAGGTGTTACTTATGTCTTTTCATCTATTTTTGCATGTTGGATGATTCTTGGAGGATGGACTGCCGGAGTCAGGATTCTGATGGAAAAAGAGGTGTTTTGATGCAATTTCGCGAAGATCAGAAAAATATCAGAAAAATTATGGAAAATAATATTTTCCCAGAAGACGAAGGAAGCTAGAAGGGGAGGCAGAGATGAGCCACAGGGGACCCACACCCCTAGGTGTGGGCCACCCCTGGGTCGCGCCTACAGGGGTGTGGCCCACCTGGCCAGCCTCCGACTCCGCCCTCTCTCCTATATTTTCTCCTCAAAACCCTAAAACACGGGGAGCGACCATAGAAAGATTCCCCCGCCTCTGCGGGGGGGGGGGGGGGGGGGGACACCGAGAGAGAAAGAGCTCTCCGGCAGACATATTTCTGCCGAGGAAATTCTTTCCCAGAGAGGGGAGATCATAGCCATCAACACCATCATCAAGCTAGACTTCATCGGGATCATCACCATCATCATCCACACCATCATCTCCACTCCATCCCGGTGTAAGAATTGTGTTGAATACATGCATAGTTCTTAGGGGAAACTTTCCCGATGTTGATTACTATTGTAGTTGATGCTTGTGAGTGGAACCATTGGATTATTGTTTATGTTTAGATTGTTATCCATCACCATATCATCTTTGATCTTGATCCATATGATGTCTGAGTAGTTCGTTTAGTTCTTGAGGACATGGGAGAAGTCATGTTGTTAGTAGTGGATTTGTGTTGAGATATTATTCAATGGTTTAGTATTTAAGTTGTGGTGCTATTCTTCTAGTGGTGTCATGTGAACGTTGACTACATGATACTTCACCATTTATGGGCCTAGGGGAATGCATTGTGTATTATGCTACTAATCGTGGGGTTGCCGGAGTGATAGAAACCTAAACCCCCGTTAGGACACCATTGCACAAGGGAGCGTAGGATCTTAGAGTTTAAGGTTGTGGTTAGGTTTATATCTTAATTGCTTTCCTGTAGTTGCGGATGCTTGTAGGGGGTTTAATTAGAAGTATGTATTAGTCCAAGTAAGGTTGGTATATTAGCACAGGTTCACCCACACAACACTTAAAACACCAAAGAAGACTACTCAGCTATTTGAAGCGAAAGCACTTGACAGAATTCCCATGTGTCCTCGAGAACGTTTGGTCCTTATAAGTATTTCCACTGGCTTGTCCTTTGCTAAGAAAGGATTGGGCCACTTGCTGCAGTTGTTCGTTGTCTTTATTACTTGCACTTTGTTTCTTTGATTTATCAAAAAAACCCTAAAAATCCGTTTGTTAAGTATTTACAGAGATTCCCTGCTCCATACCACTAGTCAACACCTTCTGCTCCTCGTTGGGATCGACACTCCTATTTATTGAAAGTACTACGATACACCCCCTATACTTGTGGGTCATAAAGACTATTTTCCGGCGCCGTTGCCAGGGAGTGAAGCGTTATTGAAGAGTGGAACTAGTAAAGGAAACTTCTACTGTAGTATTGCTTTTTATTTCAGTTTGTTACTTTGTTTCCAATATGGATAACCCACTTGGTTTTCTGTTTGGGAAAACCACTACCACTGTTAGGGTAGTAGATGAACCACCACCTGTTGAGATAGATCCTTTTAAGATACCTACAAGTATTGTTGATCGTGTTATGGATAATTATTATTTAGGGGATGGAACTATCCACCCTGGTGATCATTTTCTTTTTATCCATGAATTATGAAGGTTGTTTAAGTGTGTAGGTATCAAAACTGAACAGGTGAAGAATAAGTTACTCTCTATATCCTTGAAAGGGAGATCTAAAGAATGGTATAAGCTACTAAAGAATGGACAATCCATGGAATGGGAGGAAATAGTACCTCTCTTTTATTCTAAAATTTATCCTCCCAGCGAAATACATAAGGATAGAAATCTGATATATAACTTTTGGCCTCGTGATGGAGAGAGTACAGCTTAAGCTTGGGGGAGATTGAAGTTACTAATGCTTAAATGTCCTATTCATGAACTCCCTAACAATAGTATTATCAATAACTTTAAAGCTAGCCTTTATCTTCATGATAAAGATTTACTAGATGCTTCTTGTGATGGATCATTCACACGTATGAAGGAAGAAGCTAAATGGGATCTCTGTCAACACCCGGATTTTTAATCACAGATGCCTGTTATGCCATACATTCCAATCCCAGGATTACCATTTTTGCGAGACATAACAGATTGGATATCACAGTACCTCATCCATTACAAACCATACATAAGGTCTTACACAAATAAGGATCTCATGATCCAGTCTTAATACAATTCAACCAGCAGAATAATGTAATAATAACAATAGTGTAGGCGAGGCTCCATCTTCATGGTCACAGGCAATGCTGACGATGGGAGATGTCCTAGTTGTCGTAACCTTCTTGCTATCCGTCTTCCTGATACTCCTCTTCATAGTCTGGCCACGGGAATAGCCAGGGACAAAGCCATGAGTACTCTTTAAGTACTCGCAAACAAATACTAACAAGTGAAGTGGTTTTGGAATAGGAAGTACCAAGCTCTAGGTTGTTTTGCAAAAAGCCAGATTTACCTTAACTAAGTTCAAAAGCAAAGAAAGCTAGTTGAAAGTTTTAGAGCACCTAAGTGGGATCTTGAATTTCTTGTCACAACTCTGTTGTGGTCGAGTCAAATCATAATTCATTTCACAAGTCATTTAGAAAACATGTGATGACGGAAAAGTATGGCCACCCCAACTGTCCATAACCGCGGACGCGGCTATTCGAATAGTTTGACACTCTGCAGAGGTGGTAAACTTTCACCGCAACATTTGATACATCCGTGAGGAACAATCCTGAATTCACCATACTCAGTATGCAGATAATCAATCCTAACCTTTCAATTACATGCCCTAGTATAGGCACCTCTCCTATGAGTTTGGCCTCCCAACCATAACCAATTGTCATCTTGGGTACTACACAGGTGGATAATCTTCACAAGGTAGCCTCAGCTAAAACCTTGGCCGCAAGGGAACCCATACTAAGGTATATAAATTTCCAGTCAAGCCCTACCCAAATTTCGGGTATTGTGGTTGTACGGTAAAATTGGAATGGTATCGCATCCAGACAACCATCAATTTTATAAAGGGCTAAGGCTCATGCATTAACATTTTCATCATCAAAAATCATCTGGTGTTCAAGAACACATGTCAAAACATTTCAGTAGAATGACTCATCATTCTAAGGTTTCATAACCATTTTCACCATGTATTCCCATCTAAAGTGATCAAGTTTTACGCTTAGCACTAGCATCTACAAGTGGGGGTAAACACTAATGAGGGGTGGTAAACAGGTGTGAACTTGCTAAGTTCAATCTCATGCCTCAGGATGACATCAAGATTTATCTAACTTAGGCCAAGTTTTATGCTCTTTATGCTACCTTCATATATCTTTCTAATATCTACAAGTCACTAAGTACTCTAGTAGAAAGCTTTGATAAAGAAATAAAATCCTAAGCTTGCAAGTAAAACTAGGATGGGGTATCAAGTGGTGCTAATTTGCTAAGTTGCAAGTGTTAGCTTGCCAAGTCAACTAGTAGTATTAGGCTTGCATAAATTGCAAGTATAAGATTGCAAAGTCAATAGCTTGCCTTGTGCAAAGAAGTGGTTGAAGTTCTCCTCGGCTTCGTCCTCGTAGTATCATCCTTCCTCATTGTATCCTTGGTCGGTACTAGCGTCTATAAATAAATACGAGGTACACAATCACCAAACAATACTTAACAATTTCTATTTATCACACCAAGTTTTTCACTATAGGATATAGGATCATCACAAACATTACAATCATTAAGGCCAATAGTTTTATTTCCTTTATTTTAGAAAATTAATTTCTACTCATTGAAAAACTACTTAAGATTTAATATTCTCCAACTAAAACATGGGATCATGTTGACACATGTCATCACCACATATTTCAGTACTTGGGATGTGATTTAAAGTGGTGTCACAATTTAATAAGGTTTAACCTTTTTATTTGAATTAATTAAAGTGACTAGAAATTCCTATGAGGCATTCTTTTATCACTTGATCATTATTTCTGCAAGTAAACCTATATATTTTTTTATATTCTAAAAGGTATAGTCAAATGTGTTTTTTGAGAGTTGGAATCAACTCAAAAGCTTTTATGGTTGAATTTTGACAAATGTTTGAATGTAGAAAAGCTTCTGCCTTGTTATTTTTACCATGGGTGATCTAAAATTCCAATTGGTTTGAATCCAATGGGCCTGGATTAAGCATTCCAGTACATTTCTAAAAAAATTGGTTTCATGCATTTTGGTTCAGTGAATCGATCTGGGTTGATTTTTGAATCTAGGTACAGAACTGATTTGAAAACTAAATGAATAAACCTAGGTTTGAATTGCTGGGTCACGCGGGAGGTTTAAATGAGCCGGCCCACTACGCATAGCGCGCGTGCAGGCTAAGTAAGTGGTTGTCCCCACTCGTCAGTGAGACAGTGAGTGGAGAAGCGGTACAAGGAGATTAGTGCCGTGTGATCTAGTTCTAATCCTACGGTTGTGGTTCGTCGTCCATGCCTGAACAGGACGAGGCGAGGTTGAACCCTAGCGCGACCAGTGGGGGTCGATGGGGGCTCACCGGGGCTCTGGCGATGGTCGACGATGGGGGCGAACGACGAAATCGACGACAATGATCCTCCTGGTACCGGAAGCTCCTCCTGGGGCGGCTCCAATCGACGATGCCTCTCCTCCTCGGCAGCGACGAACTACGGTGAAATTCTGGCCATGTGGTGCTCTCCTTGCTCCGGGAGTGAGTGGGTGTGATCGGTGAGAGGTGGGGAGTGAGATGGTGTGCTCAAATCAAACGGGGGTGGCCTACTTTTATAGTGCCTAAAGGGGACCGACGGGCGCGGGTGGAGGTCGTCGTGGTCATCGGCACAGCGTGCTAATGGCATGGGCGCGATAGGGGGAGGTGCGTTGCCTCCTGGCGAAGTTCAACGGCTTGATGGAGCGGCGTGGGGCGGTGAGGAACGGCCGGAACGTTGCGGCGCTCTGGGCGGGTCCGGCAGCAAGTTTAATGGCGCACAACGTCTATGGTCCGTGCGGCGGCGAATAGGGTTTTCTGGCGGGGTGCCGGGGTGCTGGCGATCACGTACGCAAGCAGCAAGGGCGGTGCGCAGTCTGTGGGCTCATGTCGCCTGTGGCGCACTGGCGCACTCTCGGCATGCACGCAGAGCAACTGGGCACGATCTTGCCATGTGGTCTAGTGGCTGGCAAGGCTCGAGCGTTGGACAGGGGGTGGCGATGGACAGTGCTACGTGTCCCAGACAAGGTTGGTGAAGCTAGAGCTTCTCCTAGCGCGCTGGCGACATGGGGGTGGCAATGGTGCTCTCGGCATGGTCACCATCTACTGAGAGTGATGCTAAAGCTTTCTCATAGTGTTGCTAAAGCTAGTTAGGTTAGTTTGATCAGAGTGTAGAGTGAGCTAGAGAGGTGACAAGGTTGGCCAAAATTACTGCTACTAATAGTGTTTGATGTTTGTTTGTTTGCTGATGACAAGGTGTTTGATGAAATGGCCGCAAGAAATTGAAATTTGAATTTTGGATTCAAACTGGTGGGTGTGTTGGTTACATACTAGGGAGTCTCTGGTTAGTGGGATTGGTCAAGTGGAATTGGTTTGGTTGGTTTTTGAAAAAGGGGTGATCTTCCCATATGATAATTATTCAATTTTTAATTGTGATTTGAATCAAGTTTCCAAATGTTTCTGCAAGTTTGAAAGGTGGGCTTTGATTCAATTTTACTTGGTCTTGCAAGGGGTGAAAAGAAATGGAATAGTTTCTGTTTGAAATTTTGGACTAGAAACACTCAAAGTGGCCTAGTGAGCAAGATTGGCAAAAATGACCATTGGCTTTATTTGTTTTGTTTTTGATTTTCTCTTGATTTGTTTCTGCTTGTAAATGTGTTAGATGATGTTATTTTCATCTTTAAACCATTCCTTTCTATTTAGGTTAATCACACAAGTCCATTCTTGCATTCATACAATCATCCCATACACACATGCATTCATTTGGTTTTTATTTAATCAAAGTTTTTGTTAACCCTAATTTTAGTGATTAGAATTTGATAATCATGATCAAGATTTTTGGGATGTTACAATCTCCTAGACCGTATTAAAGAGAACACTGAATCTTGGGAGAATGACAAAGGAAGAAAGTCAGGTATAAATTATGATTATGAATGCATAAAATATTTTATGGGAACTGATGACTTCCATGATATGAGTACTGAGTATGGTCTTGATTCTCAAGTTCTTACAAAATGTTTCAAGGCCTTTGCCTCTTATATTGAAATTCCCAAAAAGGAGTGGGACAAGTACCATGCTCCTTATAAAGACATTATTACCCATGTTCCTGCTAGCATAGAAGTTTGTATTGTTGATCCTATTTTGACTAAACCTTATGTTGAGAAAATCCCTTTTCCTGCTAAGGTAAAGGAACATTCTATCATAGCTAACGTGGTTAGCAAAAGTACAAAGAAAATTGTGGAACCCGATGAGCAAATAAATATTGAACCTGTGGTAGCTATTGTGAAAGATCTTGTCACTAAAAATATAGAGTATGAGCATATTGTCTTCTGTGAAGATGCTTCTAATATTATCTCTCATCCTAGGAAATCTAGAAAAGCTAGTGTCCCTGTGCTTTCTATTAGAATTGGTGATCATTGCTATTATGGATTATGTGATATTGGTGCTAGTTCTAGTGTTATTCCTTATGAGCTTTACAGGGAAATTATGCATGAAATTGGTCCTTGTGAGCTTGAGGACATTGATGTGGTTATTCACCTTGCTAATAGAGAGACAGTATGTCCCATTGGAATTATAAGAGATGTGGAGGTTCTTTGTGGTAAGATTAAATACCCTGCTAATTTTCTAGTACTTGGTTCTGAAGCTAGTAAAACCTATCCTATTATCTTTGGTAGACCCTTCTTGAATACATGTGGGGCTATCACAGATTGTAGGAACGAAAAAGTTTTGACTAAGTTTGATGGATAGTCTTATGAGTTTAATTTTTCCAAATTTGTTAAAACCCCTTATGAAAATGAACTGCCTAATGAGGATTTCAAGGTTGAACAACTTTCTGCTATTTCTCTTGCTCCTAACAATGCCTTGCAGCAGTTTATGGAAGATCATGAAAGCAATGTCTTCATGAGGGAAAAAAATGAGATTGACGAGGTTTCCCTTCGTCAGCCTGAGTTACTTAAGCATAATCTACATGTGGAAGATTTGGGTACCACACTACCACCTAAAGGGGATCCTGTTTTCGAATTAAAACCTTTAACTGATGATCTTAAATATGCTTTTCTTGATGATAAGAAAGTATATCCTATTATTATTAGTTCTAAACTTTCAGGAAAGGAAGAAGAGAGGTTATTGGAAATACTGAAGAAATACTGAGGAGCTATGGGCTATACTCTTCATGATCTAAAAGGGATTTCTCCTAATATATGTTAGCATGCTATTAATATAGAACCTGATGCAAAACCAGTTATTGAGCACCAACGCCGTCTAAATCCTGAGATGACGGATGTGGTAAGAAATGAGGTATTAAAACTCCTTGATGCTGGTATTATTTACCCTATTTATGATAGCCAATGGGTTAGCCCTGTTCATTGTGTTCCAAAGAAAGGGGGAATTACTGTTGTGCCTAATGAAAATAATGAGCTTATACCCCAAAGAGTAGTGGTTGGGTATAGGATGTGCATTGATTTTAGAAAGGTTAATGAAGTCACTAAGAAAGATCATTATCCTTTGCCCTTTATTGATGAAATGCTATAAAGGTTGTCTAAAAAGAACCACTTTTGCTTTCTTGATGGTTATTCTGGGTTCTCTCAAATTGCTGTGAAAGCGCAAGACCAAGAGAAGACCGCTTTCACTTGTCCTTATGGCACTTATGCTTACAGGCGTATGCTTTTTGGTTTATGTAATGCTCCTGCTACCTTTTAAAGATGTATGTCTGCTATATTTCATGGTTTTTGTGAAGAAATTGTGGAGGTTTTCTTGGACGATTTCTCCATCTATGGAACTTCTTTTGATAACTGTTTGCACAACCTTGATAACGTTTTGCAGAGATGTGAAGAAACCAACCTTGTTCTTAATTGGGAGAAATGCCATTTCATGGTTAATGAAGGGATTTTTCTTGGACATAAAATTTATGAAAGAGGCATTGAAGTTGACAGAGCCAAAATTGAAGCAATTGAGAAGATGCCTTTCCCTAGAGATATAAAAGGTATTCGTAGTATCCTTAGTCATGTTGGTTTCTATAGGAGGTTTATTAAAGATTTCTCCAAAATTTCGAAGCCCCTTACCAATCTTCATCAATAATATGTACCTTTTGTTTTTAATGATGATTGTAAGGAAGATTTTGAAACTTTGAATAAAGCTTTGACTACTGCTCCTACTGTTCAACCACCTGATTGGAGTTTACCTTTTGAAATTATGTGTGATGCTAGTGATTTTGCTATGGGTGCTGTCTTTGGGAAACATGTTGTAAATAAGTTGAATGTTATTCATTATGCTAGCAAGGCTCTAGATGCTGCTCAAAAGAATTATGCTACTACTGAAAAAGAGTTCTTAGCTATAATATTTGCCTGTGATAAGTTTAGACCCTATATTGTTGATTCAAAGGTCACTACTCATACTGATCATGCTGCTATTAAGTACCTTATGACAAAGAAGTACGCTAAGCCTAGGATTATTAGATGGGTGTTGCTTTTACAAGAGTTTGATCTGCATATTGTAGATAGGAAAGGTGCTGAAAATCCTGTTGCTGACAATTTATCTCGTTTGGAAAACATTTCTTTTGAC
Organism: Avena sativa; assembly: GCA_916181665.1. NCBI lineage: Eukaryota > Viridiplantae > Streptophyta > Magnoliopsida > Poales > Poaceae > Avena > Avena sativa. The sequence continues at coordinate 308,831,512 of OV702295.1, read as the reverse complement.
CCTATACCTGTTAATGATAGTTTTCCAAATGAACAATTGGCTGCAATAAGGGTAAGACCGCATGATAGTCCTTGGTATGCTGATTATGCTAACTTTATTTTTTCCAAGTATTTTCCTCCAACCTTTACAGCCCATCAAAGAAGAAAATTCTCTTATGATCTAAGGCATTACTTTTGGGATGACCCACATTTGTATAAAGAAGGAGTAGATGGTATTATGTGAAGATGTGTTCTAGAATTTGAACAACAAGAGATATTGAGAAAATGTCATGGAAGTGCTTATGGAGGACAGCATGCTGGGGATAGGACTACACAAAAGGTTTTACAATCTGGGTTTTATTGGCCTACCCTTTTCAAGGATGCAAGGAAGTTTGTCTTATCATGTGATGAATGTCAAAGAGTTGGTAACATTTCTAGACGCAATGAAATGCCTATGAATTATTCTCTTGTTATTGAACCTTTTGTTGTTCGGGATTTTACTTTATGGGTCCTTTTACTCCTTCAAAAGGGTACACTCATATTCTTGTTGTTGTTGACTATGTTACAAAGTGGGTAGAAGCCATACCTACAAACAGTGCTGATGGTAAGACCTCTTTAAAAATTCTTAAGGATGCTATTTTTCCTAGGTTTGGTGTGCCTAGATATCTCATGAATGATGGAGGCTCTCATTTTATTCATGGTGGTTTTAGGAAAACTCTCGCTAAATACGATGTTAACCATAGAATTGCTTCAGCTTATCACCCCCAAACCAGTGGTCAAGTAGAACTTTCCAATAGGGAAATTAAATCTATCTTGAAGAAGATTGTTAATAGATCTAGGAAAAATTGGACTAAAAAGTTGAATGACGCTTTATGGGCTTATAGAACTGCTTATAAAAATCCTATGGGGATGTCTCCTTACAAAATGGTCTATGGGAAAGCTTGTCACTTGCCTTTAGAATTACAACACAAAGCTTATTGGGAAGTAAAATAATTGAATAGAGATTTTAAACTTGTTGGTGAGGAAAGATTGCTTGATTTGAGTAATTTAGATGAGTGGAGAAGTGAAGCATATGAAAATGCTAGACTCTTTAAGGAAAAAGTAAAAAAATGACATGATAGGAAAATTCTCAAAAGGGAGTTCCATGTTGGTGAGGAAGTTCTTTTGTATAGGTCTCGTCTCAGATTTTTTGCATGGAAACTACTCTCAAAATGGGAAGGACCTTTTGTTATTGAGGAAGTATATCGTTCAGGTGCTATCAAAATATCTTCTTTAAAGGATGACACCACATAGGTGGTGAATGGTCAAAGACTAAAACATTATATTTCTAGATATTCTTATAATGAAGATGTTGACATTATTCAAATGGTGACTCCGGAAGAATTTATTAAAGACCAAGCACCAGAATCTGCAGAATCCGTCTTTGAATAGGTAAAAGTGGTGAAAACTGAAGGTTCGTGAAAACTCTATCTTTTTATATTTTTGATGTTTTTATTACATAAGGAAGGTTTTGAAACGAAACAGAGGAGGAAACAGAGGCCAGGGTGGCCACACCCACCCTAGGCGCGGGCCCCAGCTGGCCATGCCTGGAGGGGGTGTGAGCCCCCTGAGCTCCGTCTCCGCCTCATTTTCATACCAGTACCTTCCTTATGCATTGAAATTTCGTAATATATACCCCCGGGTCTCCCGAGGTTATTTTATCATGTTCTCATAGTGTTTTTGTTTCTATCTGTTTCTGTTAGGCAGATTCTCAGTTTTGTAGTCACAATGTCTTCCTCAGGATCACCCATGGAGGATTCCTCTGTGGATGTCATCAACCCGTACATGTATGAGTTGAATATTCATCCCAAGGAGTTGATTCTAAAGGAAGGGAAGGTTCAGATGAAGGAAGTTCGAGGCCCTAAAGGAGAAGGCAGTCTGGAGGATGGAAGCACTAGAGCAGGAAGTTTTCAGGTACAAAAATATGGCGGAACATGAAGTGGATGTCATCCATAAGATAAGTTCAGAACTCATCGCCAAGCATGAGGAGGAAGCTGCTGAGATCTGAGACAAAATCTTCTCGCTCTGTCAGACCACCAACCAATTATAAGCACATCTCTACGACATGCAAAATCAAAACTGTGAGTACGAGGCTAGATTTAATCGCATAAGCTCTGCTGCTAGTTTTAGGATTGTGGAAACCAGGACGTCCTTTTTGGATGGGGAACCTTTGGCTTGGAAGTTTGATGATGATAAGAGAACACCACCACCACCGAAGGAATAATTCGTCATCAGGTTTGGCATCCCCTTGGCTTGTTCCAAGCTTGGGGGAGTGCCGTGGTATCACATCATTACCTTTTATCTTTTACCTTTTTAGTAGATTCGTATCTTTGGTAGAGAAGTTATCTTATAGGTTGGTTTGCATTGTGGAAGTATCTCTCCTTTACTGTATTATCTATGTATCCCTTGTTGTGAGTGCCTTTATGGAAAATTAATGAGAAGCTTCTTATTTTACTTTTTGCACTTCTTATTTTAGTTTGCAATCTCTATTATATGATTGATCTTGTTGATCAGTATTGGTATCACTTTGGGAGCATCAAGTAAATCTAAATTAGTTTTCGAAAACCAAGCTCTGGTCAGTAGCAACACTTTTTAGGTTTGAAAGGAAAAGAGAAAAAGCTTACAAGTATTTTGTATCATTCATTTTATTTCTTGATTGGCTCATAAGCTTAGTATTCTTTATTTAAGATCTCTTGTGTCTTCAAGGAAGATTGCATGTTTGGCTTTATCACTTGTAGGTTTGCTTGTTTCATTCTACTCTTTTGCTTGCTACCCAGCCTTGCTAGCCAAAAACCTGTTTTGAGAAGGCATACTTCTCATGCATCCAATCCCTTTGAACCAAACCTTGTGCCATTTGTGTCCACCATATCTACCTAATAGCATTATTGCTATTCCAAAAAAATTCTCAAGCTTCATCTATCTTTCGAATTAAAAATTATTTTGTTATGTGAAAACTAGTTAGTAAAGCTCTCACGAACTTGATGGCACACCTTATTTCCTTGCCCCTAATAATCTTGAACCATTGTGTCATCGAAGTTGTATATGCTTGCATCTATACGTTGGGATTAGCAGAACCGTGTTGTCACGGGGAACGCTTTCAACACTTATGGATACATATCTAGTTGATATCATGCTCTTTTGTTTGCGGATGTCGTCGATGTGAAATAAAAGGGGAGCTTGTAAGTCCATGGAGTTATGTATGTGTGTTAGAGAAACGCCTAGGCCGCTAGCCTAAGCCATGCCTAATCATGGTGGACACTTGCAGCATAACCATAGTGAGAAATCTGTGAAGCATCCTCAATAAAAACCTATGCAAATAGCAAATAAAAAGATCGCTGAGATGCTCACTGTCTACTTGCCTTGTCATTTTTATTATGGGATAGATCCTGTATCATGTGCAAGGGGTACACCGTTGGTGGTTATTTATGATACACATGTACTTACAATGACAAGAACTTACCGGTAACTAAAGTTGAGTAGCATGAGGATCGTACTGAAGGGAATATGCCCTGAGAGGCAATAATAAAATGTTTATTATGTGTATTCCAAGTATATGATAGATGTTTATTTTGCATGCTATAATTGTATTAATACGGAAACGTTAATACATGTGTGTTTAATAAAAAAACAGAAAGTTCCTAGTTATATGGAAAAGTTGATTAACACGATGATCAAGGTTTCCTGATCATAGACATTGGATGTTGTTAATAACGAGATCACAACATTAGTGTAATGGTGTGATGAACATTCATCCGAAGTATAGCATTACGATCAAAGTCATTGAGTTTATATTGCTATAAACAAACTACGAAGTAATCCTGAGACCATGAGATCATGCCAATCACTAACACCGGAAGAGTTTCTTGTTGACATCAAACGTCACTCCGTAACTGGGTGATTATAAAGATGGCTTCAAAGCTACTAAAGAGTTATGTTGAGAATCATGGATCAAGAGTGGAATTTGTTCATCCCGATGACGGATAGATATGCTCTGGGCCCTCTCGGTGATATCACATTGGTTAGCTTGCAAGCAAGTGATTTGATCACTAGAATGTTATATCACGGGAACGAGAAAAGAGTGCATGTTAGTAACGAGATCAAACTAGGTATGGAGATACCGATGATCAAACCTCAGACATGTAATATATCGTGAAACAAAGGGATTAAGATACAAGCGTAAAAGGTTCCGACGATCACAGGAAAAGTCATCGTTGAATGTGTGGGAGTCAGTATGGATCTCCAGGTCCCGCTACTAATTATTGATCGGAGAAGGGTCTCGATCATGTCCGCATTATTCGCGAACCATATGGTGACACACTTAAGTGACATTGGCATCCAGTTGGAGCAAATGTTTCATGCCGAAAGAATAGACAAGCGCAGGAATTTCTTTCACTAGATACCGAAACAGGTTTTCGGGTGAAATTGCATAAAGAGGTTATGCATGTGAAATGGAATTCTAGCAAGGGGTTATTTGTGAATGTTTGTCATTAAAGTAATTGACAAAATTCTGAATAAAATAAGAGTTTTATTTAATGAGAGTTTGCATTAAATTTGGTGGAAATTTAATGGCATTTTTGAGTGGGATTTTGAGTGGAGGGAATTTAAAGGAATTTTGTGAGTGGAGTGTCCACCCACATGAAGAGGGGAGGGCAAGGGGGCAGCCCCCATGCGCCGGCCACCCCCTTGGGGTTCCCCCCTCCTCCTATAAAAGGAGCCCCCCTCCTCACTTCTCACACACACCTCCTCGTGAAGGATCTCTCTCCCCCTCTAGAATTTATCCCCCATGGTCTCGGACTAGCGAGATACATGTTCCCGGTGGCTATTCGGCAAGAAAGGGTTGTGCTTCCACTGCATCGCTGGAGCGAGGAGGCGGAGGTTGCCGGTGTCTTGTACGTGTGTGCGAGCACGGATGTGCTGCTGCTTTGCGGCGCTAGGACTTCCTCTCGATCTTGAGATCGGCAAGAGATCGTCTACATCAACCACAAGTTGAACTCGTTAAGCTTTGTCGGTCTTCAAGGGTATGTTCTCTACGGATATACATCCGCCCGTTGTTTGTATCTAGTAGATAGATCTTGGTACATAGTTCCCATCATAGGAAAATTTTTGTTTTCTATGCTTCGAACCCTACAGTGGTATCAGAGCCGGATCTATGCGTAGATACTTTACACGAGTAGTAAACATATGAGTATGTGGGCGATGATGATCATGTTGTTGCTCCTTAGTTGTAAATTTGGATATTGGTGGCATAGTGGGATGAAGCGGCCCGGACAAACTTTACATGTCCTCGCACATGAGACATGTTCCACGCTTGACATGCAACTAGTTTGCGTAAGTGGCTAGAGGGTGTTTGTCTCTCCTACTATAGTCAATATCTATTTTGCAACGAGTTGTCAACAATTTGGTTATCCTCGTTGTGGTTCATGTTCGTAGCTAAGAATGGTTCTATCTCGAAAGCCCTAAGCCACGTAAAACTTGCAATGGATAAATTAGAGGCGTCTAGTTTAGATTGTTGTTGGGCTAGTGTTATGATATGGTGATGTTGTAAGTAGAATTATGAGATGATACTCTTACAACATACATAATGTGTAATCTCCATATACCTTGGACTTACACATATAGGTATGATAGTGATCATACCACGGCGCACATGATAGAGATCATATGCGGGAACCATATCATTTCACTAATAAACATGTGATGTTTGATAGCATCTTATATTGCTTGTTTAGCGCTTTGTTGGCATAATAAGATGATCCCTCTTTTAAATATCAAGATAAGAATGTGTTCTTCCTTTAGTATGCACCGATTATGTTTTCGTCGCTCCAAGACATCACGTGATGATCGGGTGTTCTTGGATCCACGACTATATTTCGGGTGTAAAACAGTTACACACGCGAATACTAAGGTTCTAACTTGGCGAGCCTAGCATGTACAGACATGGCCTCGGAACACGGACCGAAAGGTTAAGCATGAGTCATATAGTAGATATGATGCCCATTTGATGCTCGCCTTTGAAGCTACACCGACTCACGTGATGATCGGACTTGGTGTAGTGGATTTGGTTCATGTAATCACCAAAAAGGCACGAGGGATGTCGTTTTTGAGTGGGAGTTCATTCGTAATATGGATTAGTTGAACTCAATCTATCATACACTTAGTCTAAACTTTACAAATTCTGTTGTAGATGGCACCACCTGCTTTTAATTTCAATGTGTTCATGGAGAAAGAGAAACTTGCAATGAACGGTAGCAACTTTACCGAATGGGCCATGAGTTTGAGGATTCTCCTCTCTTCTGCACAAAAGCAATATGTGCTAGAAGCGCCGTTAGGCCCCCCACCTTTAGAGTATGCCCCTGACGAGGAGAAGAATGTCTATCAGACTCGTCAGGAGGACCACAACTTAGTTCATTGCGGCATATTGTATGGGCTAGAGCCGGAACTTCGAAAGCGTTTCGAAAATGGGAATGCATTTGACACAATGGGTGAGTTGAAAATGATTTTCGACACACATGCTGCTGTAGAGAGCTACAACGCTTCAGAAAAGTTCCTTAGCTGCATGATGGAAGAGCACAGCTCCGTTAGTGAGCATGTACTCAAGATGTCGGGTTATGCCGATAAGCTTGTGTCCTTGGGAATATCGATTCCCATTGACTTAGGCATCCATCGTGTTCTGCAGTCTCTGCCACCTAGCTATAAGAGCTTCGTGATGAACTATAATATGCAAGGCATGAAGAAGTCTCTCCCCGAGCTTCTGTCAATGCTTAAAACTGCAGAAGTGGAGATCAAAAAGGAACATCAAGTGTTGATGATCAATAGGAACACTGGTTTCAAGAGAGACAAGAAGGGAAAACGGAAGGGAAGTAAGGGCGGCAAGCCTATTGTCGTGCCTGAAAAGAAAACCCGAGTTGGACCTAAGTCTGATACCGAGTGCTACTATTGTAAGGGGACTGGCCACTGGAAGCGCAACTGCCCCAAGTATTTGGCAGATAAGAAGGCGGGCAAGGAAAACAAAGGTATATATGATATACATGTTATTGATGTGTACTTGACTAGTGCTCGCAGTAGCACCTGGGTATTTGATACCGGTTCAGTTGCTAATATTTGTAACTCGAATCAGGGGCTGCGGAACAAGCGACCTCTAGCAAGGGGTGAGGTCAAGATGCGTGTCGGCAATGGATCAAGCGTTGATGTGATCGCTGTTGGAACGCTGCCTCTCCACTTGCCGTTGGGATTAGTTATAAACTTAAATAATTGTTATTTGGTGCCTGCACTGAGCATGAACATTGTATCTGGATTGTGTTTGATGCGAAGTGGTTATTCATTTAAATCCGAGAACAATGGTTGTTCCATTTATATGAATGAAATCTTTTATGGTCATGCACCGATGATGAATGGTTTATTTCTTTTGGATCTCGATAATAATGTTACACATATTCATAATGTTGATGCTAAAAGGATTAAACTAAATGATGATATATCCACATATATGTGGCACTGCCGTCTAGGTCATATTGGCGTTAAACGCATGAAGAAGCTCCATTCGGATGGACTTTTGGAATCACTTGATTATGAATCATTTGATACATGTGAGCCATGCCTTATGGGAAAGATGACTAGAATGACGTTTTCCGGTTCAATGGAACGGGCGACAGATTTATTGGAAATCATACATTCTGATGTATGCGGTCCAATGAGTGTGTCGGCGCGAGGTGGATATCGTTATTTTGTTACTTTCACGGATGATTTGAGTAGATACGGTTATATCTACTTGATGAAACACAAGTTTGAAACCTTTGAAAAGTTCAAGGAATTTTAGAATGAAGTGGAAAATCATCGTAATAGAAAGATCAAATTTCTACGGTCAGACCGTGGAGGTGAGTATCTAAGTTACGAGTTTAGCACTCACATGAAAGAGTGTGGAATTGTTTCACAACTCACACCTGCCGGAACACCACAGAGAAATGGTGTGTCGGAACTTCGTAATCGTACTTTATTAGATATGGTTCGATCTATGATGTCTCTGACGGACTTGGCATTGTCATTTTGGGGCTATGCACTAGAAACTGCTGCATTCACTTTAAATCGGGCACCATCTAAATCCGTTGAAAAGACACCGCATGAATTGTGGTTCGGAAACAAACCTAAGCTGTCATTTCTTAAAGTTTGGGGTTGTGATGATTATGTGAAGAAACTTCAACCGGATAAACACGAACCCAAAGCGGAAAAATGCATCTTCACAGGATACCCTAAGGAAACTATTGGGTATTCCTTCTATCACAGATCCGAGGGCAAGGTTTTTGTTCCCAAGAATGGATCCTTTCTAGATAAAGAGTTTCTTGCGAAAGGTGTGAGTAGTCGGAAGGTAGAACTCGAAGAGGTTATTGAACCTTCTCTTCAAAGTATGGCGAGTAGCGCAGCGCCGGAAGTTGTTCCGGAGTTGGCTCCACCTGTTGAAGAGGGAACTAATGATAATGATCATGAAACTCCGAAAGAGAGTACTACCGAACCTCGCAGGTCAAGCAGGACGCGTGCAGCTCCCGAGCTGTACGGAAATCCTGTCATGAATTTCATGGTTGATGAAAATGATGACCCTGCGACATATGAATAAGCGATGATGAGCCCGGATTCCAACAAATGGTTAGAAGCCATGAAATCCGAGATGGAATCCATGTATGAAAATCAAGTTTGGAACTTGGTGGACTTACCTCACGACTGAAAGGCCGTGGAGAACAAATGGATTTTCAAAAGGAAAACTGATGCTGATGGTAATATAACCGTCTATAAAGCTAGACTTGTCGCAAAGGGGTTTCGACAAATTCAAGGAGTTGACTACGATGAGACATTCTCTCCCGTAGCAATGTTAAAGTCAGTTAGGATTATGTTAGCAATTGCTGCATATTTCGATTATGAGATATGGCAGATGGATGTAAAAACCGCGTTTCTCAATGGTAATATTGAGGAAGAGTTGTATGTGATACAACCAAAGGGTTTTGTCGATCCTACGGATGCTAACAAGGTGTGCAAGCTTCAGCGATCCATCTATGGATTGAAGCAAGCATCACGAAGTTGGAATCTCCGCTTTGATGAGGTGATCAAAGAGTTTGGATTTGTCCAAACTTATGGAGAAGCTTGTATTTACAAGAAAGTGAGTGGGAGCAATGTGGCATTTCTGATATTATATGTGGATGACATATTATTGATCGGAAATGATATAGATCTTTTAAACAGTGTTAAAAGTTATCTAAACAGCAAATTTTCAATGAAGGACCTAGGTGAAGCGTCATACATATTAGGCATAAAGATCTATAGAGATAGATCTAGGCGCCTAATAGGGCTATCGCAAAGTACATACCTTGATAAGATTTTAAAGAAGTTTAAAATGGAGGATAGTAAGAAGGGGTTCTTACCTATGACACAAGGCACGACATTGAGTAAGACTCAAAGTCCGGCTTCGGCGGAAGAAAGAGAGATAATGGACAAGGTCCCCTATGCTTCAGCCATAGGCTCTATAATGTACGCCATGCTATGTACAAGACCGGATGTGGCACATGCTATTAGTTTGACTAGTAGGTACCAATCGGATCCAGGTTCAGAACACTGGAAAGCGGTCAAGAATATCCTTAAGTACTTGCGAAGAACTAAGGATATGTTTCTTGTATATGGAGGTGAAGAAGAGCTTGTCGCTAAGTGTTATGTCGACGCTAGCTTTGACACCGATACGGATGACTCTAAGTCTCAATACGGATTTGTATTTCTCATGAATGGCGGAGCGGTTAGTTGGAGGAGCTCCAAACAACCTGTGGTGGCGGGATCAACAATGGAGGCTGAATATGTTGCTGCTTCAGAAGCGGCTCAGGAAGCAGTTTGGATGAAGGAGTTCATATCCGAACTAGGTGTGGTTACAAACGCGTTGGACCCAATGGTGATCTATTGTGACAACAATGGTGCCATTGCCAATGCCAAAGAGCCAAGGTCTCACAAGCATTCCAAGCATATTAAGCGCCGGTTTCACTCCATCCGCGAGCATGTCAAGGATGGAGATATAAAGATTTCTAAAGTACATACGGATCTCAATGTAGCAGATCCGTTGACTAAACTGTCCCTAGAGAAAAACATGATCTACACCAGAACTCCATGGGTGTTAGATACATCACTATGTAACTAGATTATTGTCTCTAGTGCAAGTGGGAGACTGAAGGGAATATGCCCTGAGAGGCAATAATAAAATGTTTATTATGTGTATTCCAAGTATATGATAGATGTTTATTTTGCATGCTATAATTGTATTAATACGGAAACGTTAATACATGTGTGTTTAATAAACAAACAGAAAGTTCCTAGTTATGCCTCTCTCATAAACTAGTTCGTTGATTAACAAGATGATCAAGGTTTCCTGATCATAGACATTGGATGTTGTTAATAACGAGATCACAACATTAGTGTAATGGTGTGATGAACATTCATCCGAAGTATAGCATTACGATCAAATTCATTGAGTTTATATTGCTATAAACAAACTACAAAGTGATCCTAATCCTTAGACCATGAGATCATGCCAATCACTAACACCGGAAGAGTTTCTTGTTGACATCAAACGTCACTCCGTAAATGGGTGATTATAAATATGGCTTCAAAGCTACTAAAGTGTTATGTTGAGAATCATGGATCAAGAGTCGAATTTGTTCATCCTGATGACGGATAGATATGCTCTGGGCCCTCTCGGTGATATCACATTGGTTAGCTTGCAAGCAAGTGATTTGATCACTAGAATGTTATATCACGGGAACGAGAAAAGAGTGCATGTTAGTAACGAGATCAAACTAGGGATGGAGATACCGATGATCGAATCTCGGACATGTAATATATCGTGAAACAAAGGGATTAAGATACAAGCGTAAAAGGTTCCGACGATCACAGGAAAAGTCATCGTTGAATGTGTGGGAGTCAGTATGGATCTCCAGGTCCCGCTACTAATTATTGATCGGAGAAGGGTCTCGATCATGTCCGCATTATTCGCGAACCGTAGGGTGACACACTTAAGGGACACTGGCATCCAGTTGGAGCAAATGTTTCATGCCGAAAGAATAGACAAGCGCAGGAATTTATTTCACTAGATACCGAAACAGGTTTTCGGGTGAAATTGCATAAAGAGGTTATGCATGTGAAATGGAATTCTAGCAAGGGGTTATTTGTGAATGTTTGTCATTAAAGTAATTGATAAAATTCTGAATAAAATAAAAGAGTTTTATTTAATGAGAGTTTGCATTAAATTTGGTGGAAATTTAATGGCATTTTTGAGTGGGATTTTGAGTGGAGGGAATTTAAAGGAATTTTGTGAGTGGAGTGTCCACCCACATGAAGAGGGGAGGGCAAGGGGGCAGCCCCCATGCGCCGGCCACCCCCTTGGGGTTCCCCCTCCTCCTATAAAAGGATCCCCCCTCCTCACTTCTCACACACACCTCCTCATGAAGGATCTCTCTCCCCCTCTAGAATTTATCCCCCATGGTCTCGGACTAGCGAGATACATGTTCACGGTGGCTATTCGGCAAGAAAGGGTTGTGCTTCCACTGCATCGCTGGAGCGAGGAGGCGGAGGTTGCCCGGTGTCTTGTACGTGTGTGCGAGCATGGATGCCCTGCTGCTTTGCGGCGCTAGGACTTCCTCTCGATCTTGAGATCGACAAGAGATCGTCTACATCAACCACGAGTTGAACTTGTTAAGCTTTTTTGGTCTTCAAGGGTATGTTCTCTACAGATATACATCCGCCCGTTGTTTGTATCTAGTAGATAGATCTTGGTACATAGTTCCCATCGTAGGAAATTTTTTGTTTTCTATGCTGTGAACCCTACACGGACCTCGTACTCAAGGGACATGAGATTGCCAACTTATATTTCGTCAAGCATATACTCCATCCTTGTTCACTTTAACCTTAATCACTTCAAGATGCTTATGATAGGGGCAATGAGGGCTCAAAGCTAGTAAGTACCATAATCTTTTGGAAGCTCTTTATGAACTTGAAAACCCTGCTTCCCTCTATGAAGGGACCTTTCTCCTATTTCTAAGTTGAGTAAGTAACCGACTTCCTCTCTATCTCCAGCAAGCATTTGAGTTGTTGTGTTTCAAGCATTCATATGATGATTTATTCAATCATGCCCTTTATCTTCCTTGTTTGCACAAGACTCTTATCTATTGAATATTACTTTGAAAGCCATCATTGTGAAAACCTTTTATGTTTGAGAAAAGAGTACTCTTGTTGTGAAACTTCTACAAAAGCTTTTTGTGAAACTGTTTGCCAACTGTTCTCTGACCAAGAACAAAGGTTGCCAATTCCAATTATGATTTATCTTTATGCATATCTATTGTGACTCCTCTACTTGTTGCAAGCTAAGTTATATAATGGTGAGTTGCTTTCTTGTATGAGTTAAATGGTAAGTGTGATGCTTCTTGTCCGTATTCTTTTATCGACACTTAACTCCATAAACATGTGGACATGTTTACTGAGCTCAGTTTTCGCTTGGGGACAAGCGAAGGTCTAAGATTGGGGGGAGTTGATACGTCCAATTTGCATCACCATTCTATATCATAATTTGCCTCTATTCATTTATATATTTCTTATTAAGAGGTGTTACTTATGTCTTTTCATATGTTTCTGCATGTTGGATGATTCTTGGAGGATGGACTGCTGGAGTCAGAATTCTGATGGAAAAATAGGTGTTTTGATGCAATTTCACGAACATCGGAAAAATACTAGAAAAATTATGGAAAATCATATTTTCCTAGAAGACGAAGGAAGCCAGAAGGGGAGGCGGAGATAGGCCACATGGGCCCACACCCCCCAGGCGCGGGCCACCCCTAGGTCGCTCCTACAAGGGGTGTGGCCCACCTGGCCGGCCTCCGACTCTGCCCTCTCGCCTATATTTTCTCCTCGAAACCCTAAAACACAGGGAGCGACCACAAAAATATTCCACCGTCTCTGCGGGGCAGAAAACACCGAGAGAGAAAGAGCTCTCCGGCAGACAGATTTCTGCCGGGGAAATTCCTTCCCGGAGAGGGGAGATCATCGCCATCAACACCATCATCAAGTTAGACTTCATCGGGATCATCATCATCATCCACACCATCATCTCCACTCCATCCTGCTGTAACAATTGTGTTGAATACTTGCATAGTTCTTAGGGGAAACTTTCCGGGTATTGATTACTATTGTAGTTGATGCTTGTGAGTGGAACCATTGGATTATTGTTTATGTTCAGATTGTTATCCATCAACATATCATCTTTGATCTTGATCCATATGATGTCTTGTGAGTAGTTCGTTTAGTTCTTGAGGACATGGAAGAATTCATGTTGTTAGTAGTGGATTTGTGTTGAGATATTATTCAATGGTTTAGTATTTAAGTTGTGGTGCTATTCTTCTGGTGGTGTCATGTGAACGTCGACTACATGATACTTCAACATTTATGGGCCTAGGGGAATGCATTGTATATTTGGCTACTAATCGTGGGGTTGCCGGAGTGACAGAAACCTAAACCCCCGTTAGGACACCATTGCACAAGGGAGCATTGGATCTTAGAGTTTAAGGCTGTGGTTAGGTTTATATCTTAATTGCTTTCCTGTAGTTGCGGATGCTTGCAAGGGTTTGAATAGAAGTATGTATTAGTCCAAGTAAGGTCGGTACATTAGCACAGGTTCACCCACACAACACTTACAACACCAAAGAAGACTACTCAGCTATTTGAAGCAAAAGCACTTGACAGAATTCCCATGTGTCCTCGAGAACGTTTGGTCCTTATAAGTATTTCCACCGGCTTATCCTTTGCTAAGATAGGATTGGGCCACTTGCTGCAGTTTTTTGTTGTATTTATTACTTGGACTTTGTTTCTTTGCTATATCAGAAAACCTCTAAAATCCATTTGTTAAGTATTTACAAAGGTTTCCTGCTCCATACCACTAGTCAACACCTTCTGCTCCTCATTGGGATCGACACTCCTATTTACCAAAAGTACTAGATACACCCCCTATACTTGTGGGTCATCACTCCCCTATGAGTTTGGCCTCCCAACCATGACCATCAGTCATCTTGGGAACTGCACAAGTGGACAATCATAACAAGGTAGCCTCAGCTCAAACCTCTTCCGCAAGGGAACCCATACTAAGATATATAAACTTCCAGTCAAGCCCTACCCAAATTCGGGTATTGTGGTTGTACGGTAAAATTGGAATGGTATCGCATCCGAAAATAGCCATCATATTTATAAAGGGCTAAGGCTCATGCCTCAACATTTTCATCATCAAATCATCTGGTGTTCATAACACATGTCAAAACATTTCATTAGAATGACTCATAATTCTAAGGTTTTCATAATCAGTTTCACCAAGTGCTCCCATCTAAAGTGATCAAGTTTTATGCTTAGCACTAGCCACTAAGGTTGGGGGTAATCACTAATGAGGAGTGCTAATCAAGTGTGACTTATCGAAGTCTAATCTCATGCCTCAGTATGACATCTGGTTCTAACTAACTTAGGCAAAGTTTTATTCCTTTATGCTACCTATAATATCTTTCCAAAACTCACAACACACTAACTAGAATTAATAAAGAACTTTGATAAAGCAATAGAAGAATAAAGCTTGCAAGTAAAACTGGGATTGGTATAATCAAGTGGTATAACCAAAGCATGCCTAATGCATTGCATAAGTTATCTAGCTTGCCAAGTTGCAAGTGTTAGCTTGCTAGGATGGCTTGCTTAGTTAGTAGCTTGCCTTGAGTAGTGCAGTTATTGAAGTTCTCCTCTGGTTCCTCTTCGTAGTAGTCTCCTTCCTCTTTGTATCCTTGGTCGATACTAGCGTCTATAAATAAATACGAGGTACAAAATCACCAAACAATACTTAACTACTTCTATTTGGCACACAAGGGTTCACACTAGGTGATCTAGCATCATCACAATCATCATATGGATTAAACTTAGTCTTATTCATTTTATTTTAGAAAAGTAATTTCTACTCATTGAAAACTACTTAAGATTTAATATTCTCCAATTAAAACATGGCATCATGTTGACACATGTCATCACCACATATTTTAATACTTGGGAATGTGATTTAAAGTGGTGTCACAATTTAATAAGGTTTAACATTATTATTTTAATTAATTAAAGTGACTAGAAATTCCTATGGGGCATTCTTTTAGCACTTGTCCATTATTACTGCAAGTAAACCTATATATTTTTATATATTCAGAAAGGTCTTATCAAATGTGATTTTTGAGAGTTGGAATCAACTCAAAAGCATTTACGGTTGATTTTTGAAAAATGTTTGAATGCAGAAAAGTATCTGCTTTGTTATTTTTACTATAGATTATCTATAATTCCAACTGGTTTGAATCCAACGGGTTTGGATTAATAATTTCAATACCTTTCTAAAAAAATTAATTTCATGCAATTTGGTATAGTGAAACTCTTTGAATTAAAATAGAAAAATCTAAATTTGAGCTAACTAGGTCGCGCGGGAACTAACTGGGCCGGACCACTGCGCACAACGCAGCGCCTGGGCTGAGTTAAGTGGTGACCCCACGCGTCAGCGACTCCTTCTACGCGAAGCGGTACAGGGCAATCTAGACCGTGCGATGAACATCTAATCTAACGGCTGGGGTGTGTCGTCTCCGTCGGGCAGCGCCAAGGAGACTGAACCCTAACGCGGAGGTGGGGGTCATGTGAGGCTCACCTGGGGTCCATCTAGGGTCGGCGTTGGGGGCGAACGACGTTGTCGATGATGGTGGTTCAAATGGTGGATGCGGGAGTTCATGGGGCGGCTCAAATCAACGGCTCCACTTCTCCTTCTCTGCGGCAGACTTCGGCCAAATTCTGGCGACCTGGTGCTCGCCTTGCTCCAGGGAAAGGTGTGGGAGGTTCTGTGAGAGGTGGGGAGTGGAACGGTGTGGCGAATTGGGGCTAGGAAGGCCTCCTTTTATAGCCGAGCGAGGGAGGCAGTGCGGCACGGGCAGAGCTCGTCGGGGTCGGCAGTACAACGAGCTAATGGCATGGTGGAGGGTGTAGGCCGGTGCGCGGTCTCCTAGCGATGCTCAAAGACTTAATGGAATGGAAAGGAGTGGTCGAGGTTGGTCGGAATGGGCTGGTGCTCTGAGCAGCACCGATGGTGGTTTTGACAACGCACAGTGGCTACAGGTCGTGCGGAGGCAAACGGGGATGTCTGGGAGGTTCCTGGGGTCGTGGTGATTGCAGGAACGGGCGGCGAAGGCAAGGCACGACATGTGCGAGCGTGTTGGGCGCATCGCTCTGGCGTGCTCTCGGCATGGCAGGGACGAACTGGGCGCGGCGTGTTCTCTATGGTCCATGACTTGGCAGTGCTCGAGGGCTGGACAGGGGGTGGCGGTGGACGTTGGGCTGCCTCCTGGACATGGTGGCTAGGCGCGGGAACGCTCGTGCTAGCTTGCCATGGTCGGATGGCAAGGTGGTTCTCGGGTTGGCATGGCACTGGTGCAAGGGTAGGGTTCTAGGCTGTTCAATGCAGGTGTGCTCACTGGGGGACAAGGGTGAGCAAAGGGAGACAATGGTTTGAATGATCACTGCTCAAAACAGTGAAAGTTTGGCCAATTTAATTTGTGTCTGCCAAGTGTTTGACAAAATGGCCGAAAGAACTTTAGATTTGAATTTTCAGGTGAATTTTGGTGAGTGCTCCGGTCACATACTTGGTAGTCTCTGGTTTCTTCGGTTTTTTCAAGGTGAACTAGTTTCAGTGGTTTTTGAGAAATGGTGATCTTACCATATGAACTAGATTCAATTTTGAATTGTCCTTGGCATAGATTTGTAAAAAATTCTTGTTGGTTTGCAAGGTGGGCTTGGGTTCACTTTTATTTGGTCTTGCAAGGGGTGAAAATAATTGGATTTGCTTTTGTTAGAAATCCTAGACTAGAAACACTCAAAGTGGTCTAGTGGTTAACTTTGGTCAAAATGACCATTAGCTCATATTGTTGATATTTGAATTTCTATTGATTTGATTCTGCTTGGAATTGATTTAGATGATGTTGTTTTCATCTTTAAACCAATCCTTGCCATTCATAACAATCACGCAAGTCATGGCAAGCATTCATGCATTCACCACATACACACATGCATTCATATTGATTTTAAATAACAAAAGTTTTTGTTGGCCCTAAAGTTGGGTGATTAGAATTTGATAATCCTGATTAATATTTTTGGGATGTTACAAGTTGGTCCTTCTGCGAGGCATCTGAATATTGAGATAAATCATGAGACAAGAGGGAAATTTCTAAGGTTCATGGGTTGGTTTTTGAAAAGCTTTTAAACTTTGAGTTTGTCTCTGATTTTGACAACTAGCAACTTGCTTTTCATTCATTCATAGCACCCAATACAAACACACACCACACTAAGGTAACGGATGGTTTTAAGAACCATTCTATGAAACTACGATACAGTGGGACCAGATACAAACTCACAACTAGTGATCTCTTTCGTATGTGTGAGTTCTACTAAAGTGATCTAGTATGCAAAATTTTATGTAGAATTTGCAAGAATTTTTGCGGAACATAAATTTTCTTGAAAGAATCTCAGTGATAAGGATGAGAATAGGTTTTCATAAATACTCACTTATTTTGTTTTGAAACTAAGTTTTTGATTCAAGCGTCCATTCTAACTAGGGTCTCTTATGGTCAGGATGGCTCTAATACCAACTTGTCAACACCCGGATTTTTAATCCCAGATGCCTGTTATGCCATACATCGCAATCCTAGGATTACAATTTTGCAAGACATAACATATTGGTACCATAGTTCATCATCCATTACAAACCATAATAAAGGTCTTACAAATAAAGGATCTCATGATCCAGTCTTAATACAATCAACGTGACCGAATAATATAATAATGGTAGCATGGTCAAAGCTCCATCTTAGGGGTCACATGCAATGCTGACAATCGGAGATGATCCTAGTTGTCATAGACTTCCTGCTGTCCATCATCCTAGTAGTCCTCCTCATAGTCTGGCCATAGGAATATCCAGGGACAAGGCCATGAGTACTCTTTAAGTACTCACAAACTATCACTAACAAGTAAGTAGTTTTAGTAGGAATCCTAAGCTCTAGGTTTATTTGCAAAAAACCAGGTTTATCTCTAACTGAGTTTAGAAGTAAATAAAACTAGTTTAATGTTTTACAACACCTAAGTGGGAACTTAGTTTTCATGTTCACAACCCTCTTGTGGTCAAGTTAAAGCCATAGTTCATTTCACAAGTTATTTTGAAAACATCTGACGACGGAACATTATGGCCACTCCAACTGTCCATAACCGCGGACGTGGCTATTCGAATAGTTTAACACTCTACAGAGACTGTACACTTTCACCACAAGATTCGATACATCAGTTAGGAACAATCCTATATCACCATACTCAGTATGCGGATAATCAATCCTAACCTTTCAATTACACACCCTAGTATATGCACCTCCCCTATGAGTTTGGCCTCCCAACCATGACCATCTGTCATCTTGGGAACTACACAGGTGTATAATCATCATGAGGTAGCTTCAGCTCAAACCTATTCCGCAAGGGAACCCATACTAAGATATATAAACTTCCAGTCAAGCCCTACCCATATTCGAGTATTGTGGTTGTACGGTAAAATTGGAATGGTATCGCATCCGAACACAGCCATCATATTTATAAAGGGCTAAGGCTCATGCCTCAACATTTTCATCATCAAATCATCTAGTGTTCATAACACATGTCAAAACATTTCATTAGAATGACGCATCATTCTAAGGTTTTCATAATCAGTTTCACAAAGTACTCCCATCTAAAGTGATCAAGTTTTATGCTTAGCACTAGCCACTAAGGTTGGGGGTAATCACAAATGAGGGGTGCTAATCAAGTGTGACTATGCAAATCTAGATCTCATGCCTCAGTATGACATCTAGTTCAAACTAACTTAGGCCAAGTTTTATGCTCTTTATGCTACCTCTAGTATCTTTCCAAAACTCACAAAACACTAACTAGAAGTAATAAAGAACTTTGATAAAGAAATAAAAGAATAAAGCTTGCAAGTAAAAATGGGATTTGGTATAATCAAGGTTGCATAACCAAATCATGCCTAATGCATCTTGCATAGGTTAACTGGTAGGTTTAGGCTTGAAAGTAGGACTTGCATGGTTTAGCTTAGCTTGCCTTGAGTAGTGCAGTGATTGAAGTTCTCTTCTTCTTCTTCTTCTTCTTCGTAGTAGCATTAGTAGTAGTCCCCTTCATCCTCGTATCCTTGGTCGGTACTAGCGTCTATAAATAAATACGAGGTACACAATCACCAAAAAAATACGTAACTACTTCTACTTGGCACACAAAGGTTCACACTAGATGATCTAGCACCATCACAATCATCACAAGATAATCAGTCTTAGTCCTATTTATTTTATTTTAGAAAAGTAATTTCTACTCATTGAAAACTACTTAAGATTTAATATTCTCCAATTAAAATATGGCATCATGTTGACACATGTCATCACCACATATTTTAATGCTTGGGAATGTGATTTAAAGTGGTGTCAAAATTTAATAAGGTTTGACTTTATTTTAATTAATTAAAGTGACTAGAAATGCCTATGTAGCATTCTTTTAGAACTTGTACAAGATCACTGTACGTAAAACTAAATATTTTTACATATTCACAAACATCTTGTCAAATGTGATTTTTGAGAGTTGGAATCAACTCAAAAGCATTTATGATTGATTTTTGAAAAATGTTTGAATGTGTAAAAGGCTCTGTCTTGTTATTTTGACTACAGGTGATCTAAAAATTCAAATGGTTTGAATCCAACGGGCTTGGATAGATAATTTCAATACCTTTCTAGAAAAATTGGTTTCATGCAATTTGGTTCAGTAAAACTCTCTAAATTGATTTTGAATCTACTGAAAGAACTAGGTTTAAACTAAATTGGAAAATCTCTATTTGAATCGCTGGGCTGAGCGCGGGAACTAAACTAGGCCAGCCCAACTGCACAGCGCGCGCGCCTCGGGCTGCTAATAGAGCGGTCCCACATGTCAGCGGCTCTAGCTACTGATACGTCGGAAACGTATCTATAATTTTTTATGTTCCATGCTTGTCTAGTATCTACTTTGCTTTGCTTTATCTACACTTTGAGGTGTTTTTATATGTTTTCTGGTATTAATCTATTAACAAGATGTCGCAGTGCCAGTTGCCTGTTTTATTCTGTTTTTGGTTCCAGAAAAGCTAGTAAGGAAATATTCTCGGAATTGGACGGGACAAAAGCAATATTTCACCGAGGAGAACACGGAGTCTAGAGGAGAGACGGAGGGGATCAACAGGGCGGCCGCACCCCCCAGGCGCGGGCCCACCGTAGGCCACTCCTGGGCAGGGTGTGTGCCCCCTGGCCGCCTCCCAGCCTCGCCACTTCGCCTATAAGAAGCCCCGGATGCCTAAACCCTAAGTACCCGATCAATATTCCATGAAACCGTTTGTAGCCTCCGCCACCATCATCCCTAGATCGGAGGGGATCTAAAGCTCTTCCCGGCACCCTTCCGGAGGGGAGATCATCCTGGAGGCCTTCTTCTTCATCATGCCATCCTCCGGTATGAAGCGTGAGTAGTTCCACCTTGGACTACGGGTCCATGTAGTAGGTAGATGGTTGTATATCCTCCTTTGTGCTTTCATGTCTAGACTTGTGAGCTCCGTTTATGATCAAGATATCATGTATTTGTAATCATGCATGTTGTGTTTGTGGGGATCCGATGGATATTGAGATTACTATGTCAAATTGATTAATGGTTTTGTCTTATTGATTCTATCATGTCTATGTTATTTGTGATCTTGCATGCTCTCCGTTGTTAGTAGCTATCTTGGCCAAGTAGTTCTAGTGACTCCAAGAGGGGGTATTTATGCTCGATAGTGGGTTCATGCCTCTTTTCAATCTAAGGGAAATCCCATAAATCTCTAAGGTTGTAGATGAGATGTTGCTAATAGGGAGAAAACAATGATCTCTTGTTCATGGAACAAGTGGATTGTTTACCTTACACACTTTGCTTAAAGCAGTTGTCTATTGCTTGCAACTTAATACTGGAGGGGGTTCGGATGATAACCCAAAGGTGTTCCTCATAGTCATAGATGCATATGGATGGCGGTCTATGTATCTTGTTGTATTGCCCAATCAAATCTCATAGGATCTTGATGTCTAGTATTTCATTGTTATGCCTTGCCCAGTCCTGTCAATTGCCCTGCTGTAATTTGTTTACCCAGCATGTCATGTTTGTTTATCTAAGGAGAACACCTCTAGTGAACTATGGACCCCGGTCCAATCTTTACCATTGATATATCTTCCACTGTTACTATTTACTTGTTGCAAACCACTATTACTTTCCACACCATACAGTTAATCCTTTGTTACAGCAAACCGATGAGATTGACAACCTCACTGTTCCTTGGGGCAAACTCTTGAGTTTGTGTTGTGCAGGTCTCCAAGTTGGTAGCAACACCTATGAGTCGTTTCCTTCATCCAACTGGTTAGATAACCTCGGTTTCTTACTGAGGGAAAACTTGCTCCTGTGCTCATCATACCTTCCTCTTGGGGTCTCCCAACTAAGTGCTGTTGCACTAATCAGCTACGCGAAGCGGTAAGTTTCAATATGGGCCTTACGATTAGACTAGGATCTATGGCTTACGTTTGTCGTCTCCACCGAACATCTCCGGCGAGACCAAACCCTAACGGCGATGGTGGGGGTACGCGGTGGCTTACCAGGGCTCCATCTAGGGTCGGCGATGGGGGCGAACAACGTTGTTAACAATGTTGGTTCGAACGGTGGTCCCAGTGGCTCCAATCAATGGCTCCTCTCCTCCTCTGCAGCGGCGGACTCCAATTAAATTCAAGCGATGCAGATCTCGCCTTGCTTCGGGGAAGGGTCAGGGGTGGTCTGTGAGGAGTGGGAAGTGAGATGGTGTGGCGAATTGAGGCGGGGGTGACCTCCTTTTATAGTCGAGCGAGAGGGGCAGTGCGGCATGGTCGGAGCTCGACGGGGTTGACGACACAGCGAGCTAACGACATGGCGAAGGGCGTAGGATGGTGCGGTGTCTCCTGGAAATCCTCAAGGGCTTAATGGTGCGGCAAGGGGCGGTCGAGAATGGTCGGAACGGGTCGACGCTCTGAGTGGCACCGACGATGTTTTCAATGACGTACAATGGCTACTGGTCGCGCGGCGGCGAACGGGCATGTCTAAGGGTAGCTGGTGTCACAGTGAGTGCAGACACACGCAGTGAGGGCGAGGCGTGGCGTGTGCACGCGTGTCGGCTGCGGCGCTCTGGCGCGCTCTTGGCATGGCAGAGAAGAAATGGGCACGGCGTTTTCTCTATGGTCTAGGGACTGGCTATGCTCGAGGGTTGGATAGGGGGTGGCGATGGACGGTGAGCTGCCTCCTGGACAACATGGACGGCGCGGCGTTTGATCCTGCGTGCTGGCCATGATCGACCGACAACGGGGGGCTCGGCTGGCATGGCACTGGTGCAAAAGGGTAGAGGCTATCTTATTCAATGCGAGTGTGGTCTCTGGGGTGGACAAGGGGTGATAATTGGGGCCAAGAATTGGACAATGCATTGATCAAGAACAATAGAAGTTAGGCAGTGATTACTGTGCTCACCAATTGTTTGATGAAATGGCCGCATGAACTTTACATTTGAACTTGTTGGAGTGGTTTTTGAGAAATGGTGATCTTAGTACCTACACTTGATTCAATTTTGAATTGTCATTTGAATAGATTTGAAATCTGTGTCTGTTGGTTTGCAAAGTGGGCTTGGGTTCACTTTTAATTGGTCTAGCAAGGGGTGAAAATAATTGGATTTTTTTCTGTTAGAATCTGGGACTAGGAACACTCAAAGTGGTCCAGTGGTTAACTTTGGTCAAAACGACCATTTGCTTATATATCTTATTTTTGATTTTCTCTTCATTTGATTCTGCTTGGAAATGATCTAGATGATGTTGTTTTCATATTTAAACCAATCCTTGGCATTCATAGCAATCAAATATGGCATTGCAAGCATTCATGCATTCATATTAATCTTATTATCAAAAGTTTTTGTTAACCCTAAACTTGGGTGATTAGAACTTGATAATCTTGATTAATATTTTTGGGATGTTACAATCACTATCTCCTGGGAGAGGTTGGCCTCTTGATTCTTGATTGATTTCTTTCCTAGAACAAAAACCCTTGGAGCTAGACGTATGATCACTAATTTTAAATGGAGACCTAAAGAAAGCATGCATGAGGGATACACAAGGTTTAGGGGACTTCTAAACCGTTCCCCCCATTATAACTTCCCACCTTGGTTGGTATCACATACTTTCTATGCAGGTTTGAGCAGCGATAATAGAAATGAAATAGACTCCTTTACTAATGGGTCGTTTACCAAATTTAGTGTAGAAAGAGCCTGGAATTTGATAGAAAATGTTCATTGTGAAGCCATGCTAAATCAAGAAAATCATATTGAGTACAATTGTCTTAAAAACTTTCTAGCTTCAGGAAAAGTAGAAAATCTCCTTGGGAATTTTAACCTTGACCCTCGTATGATTGTCCAAATCGTTAAAAACTATAAAGAGCCACAATCAAATACCTCTCATGAATAACATCTTGGAAAGGATGTCTAGAAACTCTCCTTTTTTTCTTGATGGTTATTCCGGATATTCTAAAATTTCTATTCATCCCGAATACCAAGAGAAAACTACCTATACATGCCCTTATGGAACCTATGTTTACAAGTTATTCCTTTTGTTTTATGTAATGTAACTGCTACTTTTCAAGATTGTGTTTTAAAGATATTTTACAGATTTGTATAAATCTCTATGGAGGTTCTCATGGACAAATTTGTTGTGTATGGGACTGCTTTTGAACAATGTATTTATTATCTTAATAGAATTTTACAGCGATGTAGGCAAACCAAGCTAGTCCTCAACTAGGAGCATTACCGATTCATCGTAAGAGAAGGTATAGTTTCTGGACATAAGATTTCTAAGAAAGGGATTGAGATTCATAATGATAACATTATTGTTGGGGTTCACTGTCACATCCCAAAATTTTGCAAATTTTGAAATGTGAAAAATAATCAAACAAAGGAAACAAATGATGAAATTTCGGTGGAAAAGAAACGTTTTGTTTCTAAATGGAAACATCAAAACCTTACTTGAACAAAATTTTGAATGAAAAATCAACAAACAAATTTTCAAAAAAATCAAATGCATTCATGCATGGAATGTATCTTAATTCTAAGCACATGGAAAAGTTAAACCAAAAACCTAAACCCTAATAAGAGAAATCATCATCAAGATCACTCCAAGACTATGGCTTTGTTCCATATAAAAATTTAGCAACATCATTTATAAATAATCAATATTGGTAAACAAAAATATTTCAAAACCATGGGAATTGATTTCACTCCATTTGGAGTCATGGATAAAAACTTATGATTTTTATAAAATAAAAGAAAGTATCCCAAGGCTAATAAATCCCATAGCTAAAATCAATACCAAATTGTAAACAAAATAATTCTAAAAGTATTTATACAGATAAATATTTATTAAATAAAATTATACAAATTGGACTCACTTTTTTTAGAGCTACAAATAAAAAAATATGAATTTTATGAGACAAAGAAAGAGTTAAATAAATAAGAATTATTGCAAAGACAATTTAAACCATGGCTAAATCCACAAGTAAATGGAATGACAATATATTTAAATATTCTAAAAAGATAAAAGTTTATTTAAATAAAATTTTATGGGTTTATGAACCATATTCAAATTTTATTTAAATAAAAGCCAAGGTGCCATGCTCAATTTTAAATGCTTAATAAATCATGAAAAATATTTGAAAATTCTCTAAATGGACTAAATAACTAACTAGGTTTTTGTATAAAACCTAATGAAAGAGTTGGTGAAGATTTGAATCAATTTGGAGTTGAATCAAATTGATTTGAATAAAAACAGAAAAAGAAAAGGAAAAATATTAGAAAAAAGGGATAAAGCCTACCTGCCCAATCCAGCCCAGCCCAGCAAGCCAGCCCATTCAGCCCACCCGTCAACCAGCTCCCCCTCTGCTTCTCTTTCTCACCGCCCCTCTCCCCACCCTCTCACTGACCCCGGGCGCCACCTCCATGCTGTCACTGTCTTCAACCTCGCGCGCAAGAACCGCGCATCCCCCTGCCGTTCCTGGTCGGAATTGAATCGCATAAGTTCGCGTAACAACATGAGTAGTTATCTCCCCCGACCATGCCCTCTTAATCCCCTCGGCCTCCTCTCCGTTTCCCCTCAAACCACGCCTCTAGAGAGCCACCAGGCTGTCCGAATTTTCACTCGAACCATCGCAGCTACCGATGAACTCCGGCAATGATTCTGGTGAGAATCTACCTCCCCTCACCCTCCTTCTTATCCTAGATTGTTCGCCATCCCTGGGCGCGTCTATTAACCCCATCTATTCATTTTATTTGCACCCCGGGCTGTCGTCGCCCCAGCACCTTCTGCCGTCGACGTTCACCGACGAACTACGGTGAGACCTAGCTCCGCCTCGCCCTAATTTTTCCACTAGGATCTTACCCAGGACCTTGTGCACCTCACTGATTCATTGCCTTGCTTGCTTCCACCCCAAGTGCTCGACTCCATCTTCGTCTGCAAGGCACCGACGACCCTGCAACTCCGGCGAGGAATTGTGGATGAGCCCGTGCGCCTCTATCTCTCCTACGACCTCCCCCGAGCTCGCCTCGTCCTCGCGACCATTGTAAACCCCTCGTACCTGCCCTTGCCCCTTAGCCCCGTCGGTGCGCCACCACCAGAGGCGTCGCCGCTGCGCGTCGCCAGTAGCGCCGCCAGTTCCTGGCCAGGATGTTGTGATCCATTGGATCTGAATCCCGCGGTTAGGATTAGTTCACTTAACGAAGAGGTATCCATCGTTCTGAGCTGTGCGATTTTAGTTAGATATAACGGCCCGTGTAGCTGATCCGTGCGAAACAGTATCAACCAATCATAACACAACACGTGGCTAGGATTTCGATTTAAAAACAAGAAAAGGTTTATTAGGTGTTTAAACTTAAAAAATTCATAACTTTTAATCTACATATCAGAAAAATACAAATTTGGTGTCTATGGATTCAGAAAAATATGAACTACACTAATTTGGCCTTACTTTGGTAATTTGCTTCTGAAAAATTAGAGTTTTAGGCAGGGACTTGTTTAGCGCTATTTTGAGTATAAAATTGTTCTAAAAATTATTTTTGAGTAAATCCTTTTGGAAATTTTTTTATTTTTAACCCTCTGACCATAAACACTAACATTTGAAATGAAAAATATATTTTGTTGACACTAGAAATTATTCCTTTGAATAGAATCATTTCTAGCAAAAGAAAATATTTTAATTAACCAAATTGCACTAACTTGATTCCAATTGGAATTACACCTTTTTAGAAGGAACAATAGATGTTTGTAGTGTTCAAAACATTGCTAAAACAATTTCTAAAAATAAAATAACCTTTTGCATGCTTGCATGCATTTGTTTGTTTTCTTGTTTTTGTTTTGTTAATTTGTGTTGTAGTTTTGAGTGTGTGCTTTTGCTTGATTGTATTATAGTGAACCTTGAGGAGTGTGACTTTGCAAGATCATGGAGAGTACCTAGATTATCTACTAAAAAGGCAAGTGATAGTTTGGTCATCAAAAGTCCTATCTTTTCAATGTTGCATTAGTGTTATTTTTGTAGTATGCATGATAGGACTATTTTGTATATTTCTATGCTATGATAAACCTATAGTATCTACCTTTGTAGTATTTCCTAAAGATATGAGACATGGTAAATGCTTAGTATAGCTATATAGAATTGTGGGTGGAAATCATGATATGATGTCTTATGAAAATACAAATATTGTTTTGGACTAATGAAAACAACTGATGTTAATGAAACACCTAGGTGGAAATGGGACTTGTATGGATGGATTTTTGTTGAGTGGTTACCCAGGGCCCATTTCTATGGTTTACCCTGGTGTATCTCACTTGTGGATGGCCACCCAGGAACAAAGAGATTGGATACATTCTTGTCGCGAAAGCTTCCAGTGCAGCCACATGGCATATGGGCTCTGCCTTGACCAACTAAGTTGCAAGAACTCAGCCAGATGGACAGAAGGTGGTAGTGATGATAGGATGGAATGCGTCCATGGTGGTCTGAGAGATTGCTTCTCAAAAGTCTCGTCTTGATGCATGTCGAGTCTTGTGGGGAAAGTGCACCACCTCTCGAGAGGGTAAAACTAAGTACTTAGCCGTGTCCCCGGTTATGGACAATTTTGAGCAATCAAGACAGTGAAGCAGTTCAAGAATCTAATCATTCTAATTTCTCTAAGTTAAAACTTGTTGGGTGAACAAGGGTAGCACCTAGTGTGTATCCAGTGTGCCATGTTTGATGAAGTGTTTTGAAAAAGAGAAAAACTATTTTACAAAGGATAGGGAAAACTTATTTTATGCAAAGGCCAACGAAAACTCCACTTAGCCATATATTCATGTAGATGTTAGATTCTCCATGTCAATATGATATCACTTGCCAATACAATTCAAATGTATTGACCCTTGTGGTTGTAACTTATCATGTTGCAGGTATGTTTGATGTTAGTGAAGTTTGTTGAGTAGGGATTACAAGTCTACAACCAACATGTTTGCCTGTGGCATATGAAGATGAAGGACTCCATGCTTATAGTTATATCCGCTGCTCTGTAATAAGATAGCCATATGAGCTATGTAAGTTGTAATGAACTATTTTATTCCTGGTTATGAGTTGTAATATGACCTTTGTTTCTTGATATTACATCTTAAACTATGGGTGCTAGCTATTCGATCCAGGGACTAGCACTGTAAATACAAGGACATGTACCTTATTGGGTTCAGGCCTCTACACTCACAATAGGAAACAAAAAAAATTCTAGCTACACGAACATGACAACCAAGATCTATACTATGTAGACATAAGTAACGAAGAGAGAGGACGGTGTTCATACCCTTGAAGACCATGACACGCCTTACGCAGGAAGGCGTATAGCGATGAAGACAAGTTCCCCAAGTGTTGCACCTCGAAGATCTAAACACGTCCGATGTAGGGACGTCTCCCAGGCTCCAATCCAGCCGAGCAGTGAAAGAAGATGGAAGCCAACCCGTCCAGCGCACGACTGTAGTGCAGAGGTGGAGATCTAATCCCAATAGCTATATACAATCTAATGGAGAAAGGTATAGGGTTTAGAGGGAGAGGAGAGAACTTGTTGTTGGGGTGAAAATAGAGGGGAGGGTGCTCCTCCATTTATAGGTGGGCGGGGGAGGGTAAAACCCTAGGGAAAGGAGGGAACCCCAAACCGCCGTTGGGGGAGGGGAGGGTGGCAGCTGCCGCCGTCCCTAGGCCCCACCCCACAGGTGGGAAATCCTAGGTTTACGGCTGGCCCCCTCACCCCTTTCTCTTTTGGCGCCTAGCCCTATGGGCCCTTCCATCCGGAACCGAGCCAATAGCAAAAGGCTGCCCATAAACATAAAATATTTTTTAATATTAATTCAACTATTTAATATAAAACACATATATTATAATATTCCATACTCCAGAACTCCTTCCGATTAACCTCGGATGTTACCCGGATCCTTTACTCTCTCTCTCTCTCTCTCTCTCTCTCTCTTATTTCTCCTGTGGTGCCGGTTCGATCCCAATGCGTCCCTACCCTTAAGTGTGCCACCCTTCGGCTTAGAGATTCTACGGACATGACCAAGACCTCTCTTGCGTCAATGATCAACAATGGACCTGGATGCCCACAATGACCACCAGTGCATTCACGAATCTCATTGCTTGAAACTTAACTGCGTAGTCCTATTCCCTTTTCCATACGATACCTAGGTCATCCGAGATTTGATCTCAAGTATCTCCATACTTGTTTTCGATCTTGTTACCTATGATCTTGTTCACTCGTTCCCGTACCATTGCATTTCATGATCCAATCATATGCTTGCAAGCTTCGTTAATGCAACGTCACCGAGTTGGCCACATGTATCTATCCGTTACTTGGATTGGCAAATCCTGGTCTTGATAAAAACTCCTCAACCCATTTCTTAGGGAAACCCAATGATACCTTTATGACAACCCTTTCACGGCTTTATACTTGATAAAAACTCTCTCTCTCTTATTTCTCTTGTGGTGTCGGTTCGATCCCAATGCGTCCCCACCCTTAAGTGTGCCACCCTTGGGCTCAGAGATTCTACGGAAATGACCAAGACCTCTCTTGTATAAATGATCGACAACGGGACCTGGATGCCCATAATGACCACCCATGCATTCACGAATCTCATCGCTTGAAACTTAACTGCGTAGTCCTATTCCCTTTTCCATACGATACCTAGGTCATCCGATATTTGATCTCAAGTATCTCTATACTTGTGTTCGATCCCGTTACCTATGATCTTGTTTACTCATTCCCGTGCCATTGCATTTCATGATCCAATAATATGCTTGCAAGCTTTGTTAATGCAATGTCACCGAGTTGGACACGTGCATCTATCCGTTACTTGGATTGGCAAATCCTGGTCTTGACAAAAACTCCTCAACCCATTTGTTAGGGAAACCCAACGATACCTTTATGACCACCCTTTCACGGCTTGATACTTGATATCATCAAACTATCCTTCTAAAACAGTGATTATGCATTATCTCACAGTCAAAGGATATAGGCCATGGTGTTTCTATGTTATCATCGATGACAAACGTTTAAGTAACTATATCTCATTGTGATCAACTTTAAGTGTTTGTCTATCACATCATTATCCAATGATGTGACCTCATTGTCAATCGGCACTATCACCATGCTCTCGAAACCATAAGACCATCACTTGCCCAATGAGCTAGTTTACTAGAGGTACTAGAGGCCTGGTTGTTTACATACCACACGTGTATTAACTTTTTGTATTAATACATTTATAACATGGTAAGAAACGTATTTATGAACAAGAGATACATCAAATAAAAACACTTTATTATTTGCCTCTAGGACATATCTCCTTCAGTCTCCCACTTGCACTTGAGTACAAATTAATCTATCTTTAAAATAGGCAATGACCTAACACCAATACTATCCCAGTGTTGTTCATGCTTGGCTTGTGGAATACTTTTGGTAAACGGATCTACAACATTCATATCCGTATGCACTTCGCAAATATTGACTTCTACATTCTCAACATTTTTCCTAATGGCATGGAATCTTAGCTGGATGTGCTGGACTATGGAATGAGTCCTTGGTTCCGACGTGTTTGCAATGGCACCTATGTTATCGTAGTAGATGGTCACAGGGTCATCCGCGTTAGGAACAACTCCTAGTTTGATGACGAAATTACATAGCCATACAACTTCATTCGCCGCAGAGTTAACTGCGATGTATTCTGACTCCATTGAAGATTGTGCTACCACTTGTTGCCTCACGCTTCTCTAGGTTACCGCGCCACCATTCACCAGAAAGAAAAATCCTGTATGAGACTTCGAGTCATTAGAGTCCGTGTTCCAGCTTGCATCCACGTAACCAGTTATGTTTAGATCTTCATCACCACCTCCAAAGACTAGGAACATATCCTTAGTTCTTTTTAGATACTTTAGGATATTCTTCACAACTGTCCAATGCTTCACTCCTAGATCACTTTGGAAATGGCATGTCCAACTGAGATCCAGGGCCACATCAGTCCGAGTACATAGCATAGCATACATGATAGAACCTATGGCTGAGGCATAGGGGACATTAACCATCCTCTCTCTCTATCAGCATCTGTTGTTGTACCTTGAGTCTTACTCAATGGCACACCTTTCACAAGAGTCACAAAACCCCTTTTGGTGTCTTCCATTTTGAACTTCTTAAAAATATTATCCATGTACGTACTCCAACTTAATGCTATCATATGTCTTGATCTGTCTCTATAGATCTTGATGCCCAATATATAGGCTGCTTCACCCAGATCCTTCATGGAAAACTAACTACTCAGATATTCCTTTATGCTCCCTAACAAATCCACATCATTCCCAATTAGTAATATGTCATCCACATATACCATTAGGAATTCCACCGAGCTCCCACTTGCTTTCTTATAAACACAAGCTTCTTGATTATTTTGGACAAATCCAAAACTCTTGATCACTTGATCAAATCGCTTCTTCCAACTCCTAGATGCTTGCTTCAGTCCATAAATGGATCGCTCAAGATTGCGTACTTTTCCAGCATCCTTAGGATCGACAAACCCCTCTGGTTGCATCATATACAAATCTTCATCAATGTGACCATTGAGGAAGGTTGTCTTCACATCCATCTGCCATATCTCATAATCATAATATGCAGCAACTGCTAGTAAAATCCGAACAGATTTCAACATTGCTACAAGAGAGGAAGTCTCCCTGTAATCAATTCTTCCACTTGTCGAAAATCCTTTGTGACAAGTCTTGCCTTATGGATAATCACATTGCCATCATCATCTATCTTCTTCTTAAAGATCCATTTATTCTCCACGGCCTTTAGACCTTCAGGGAGATCCACTAAGTTCTAAACTTGATTCTCATAAATGGATCCTATCTCGGATTTCATGGCTTGTAGCCATTTCTCTGAGTCAGCACTCTCCATTGCTTCCTTGTAGTTTTTTAGGTTCTTCTTGTTCATCTAACAAGACTAACATCACAAGGTTACTATACCAATCTGGGATAGTACACACTCTTGTTGATTTCCGAACCGTAGGAGCTTCGATATTATGATCTATATCATTTGTTTCTTCTTCCACTGTAGAGGGCGGTTCGAGAATAGTTTCCATTGCACTACTCGGAATTTGGAGAGAAGGGTCAACGACTTCATCTAGCTCTATCTTCCTTCCACTAAATCCTTTTGCGAGAAACTCTTTATCTATAAAGGCAGCGTCCTTAGCAACAAACTTTTTGCCCTCGGCTTTGTTGTAGAAGATATACCCAATAGTTTCCTTTGGGTATCCTACAAAGATACACTTTCCACTTAAGGTTCGAGTTTTTTAGGCTGTAGTTTCTTAACGTCAGCCTCACATGCCCAAACTTTCAAGAACGACAATGTTGGCTTCTTGCCATTCCATATCTCATATGTTGTTGTCTCCACGGATTTGGATGGTGCTCTGTTTAATATAAAAGCGGCGGTTTCTAGGATTTGGATGGTGCTCTGTTTAATATAAAAGCGGTGGTTTCTAATGCATAGCCCCAAAACGACATAGACAAATAAGTCAAAGACATCATGGACCGAACACTATCTAATAGAGTACGGTTACACTGTTATGACACACCGTTACGCTCTGGTGTTCCTGCTAGCGTAAGCTGTGGTAAAATACCACATTCCCTCAAGTGCATGCCAAACTCGTAACTCAAGTATTCGCCTCCCCGATCTGATCGGAGGTGGTTAATCTTCTTATTGAGTTGATTCTCTACCTCTTTTTGAAATTCCTTGAACTTTTCAAAGGTTTTAGATTTGTGCTTCATCAAATAGATATACCCATATATACTCAAATCATCAATAAAGGTAACAAAATAACGATACCCATTGTGTGTTGAGACACTCATTGGTCCACACACATCTGTATGTATGATTCTCAACAGGTCTGCATCCCGCTCCATAGTACCAGAGAAGGGTGTCCTGGTCATCTTGCCCATGAGAAAAGGCTTGCATGTATCAAGAGATTCAAAATCTAGTGATTCCAGAAGTCCATCAGAATGGAGATTCTTCATACGCTTTATGCCAATATGACCAAGACAACAATGCCATAGGTACTGTAGGGTTCGCAGCATAGAAAACAAAAATGTTCCTACGATGGGAACTATGTACCAAGATCTATCTACTAGATACAAACAACGGGCGGATGTATATCCGTAGAGAACATACCTTTGAAGACCTAAAAAGCTTAACGAGTTCAACTCGTGGTTGATGTAGACGATCCCTTGCCGATCTCAAGATCGAGAGGAAGTCCTAGCGCCGCAAAGCAGCAGCGCATCCGTGCTCGCACACACGTACAAGACATCGGGCAACCTCCGCCTCCTCGCTCCAGCGATGCAGCGGAAGCACAACCCTTTCTTTCCGAATAGCCACCGGGAACATGTATCTCGCTAGTCCGAGACCATGGAGAATAAATTCTAGAGGGGGAGAGAGATCCTTCACGAGGAGGTGTGAGAGACAAGTGAGGAGGGGGGCTCCTTTTATAGGAGGAGGGGGGAACCCAAGGGGGTGGCCTCCGGCCATGGGGGCTGCCCCTCCCCTCCTTCATTCATGTGGGTGGACACTCCACACACAAAATGGCCCTTCAATTTTCTCCACTCAAAAATCCACTCAAATTCCCATTAAATTTCCACCAAATTTAATGCAAACTCTCATTAAATAAAACTCTTTTATTTTATTCAGAATTTTCTCGATTACTTTAATGACAAACATTCACAAATAACCCCTTGCTAGAATTCCATTTCACATGCATAACCACTTTATGCAATTTCACCCGAAAACCTGTTTCGGTATATAGTGAAATAAATTCCTGCGCTTGTTTATTCTTTCGGCATGAAACATTTGCTCCAACTGGATGCCAGTGTCCCTTAAGTGTGTCACCCTACGGTTCGCGAATAATGCGGACATGATCGAGACCCTTCTCCGAACAATAATCAGTAGCGGGACCTGGAGATCCATACTGACTCCCACACATTCAACGATGACTTTTCCTGTGATCGTCGGATCCTTTTACGCTTGTATCTTAATACCTTTGTTTCACGATATATTACATGTCCGAGATTCGATCATCGGTATCTCCATACCTAGTTTGATCTCGTTACTAACATGCACTCTTTTCTCGTTCCCATGATATAACATTCTAGTGATCAAATCACTTGCTTGTAAGCTAACCAATGTGATATCACCGAGAGGGCCCAGAGCATATCTATCCGTCATCGAGATGAGCAAATTCCACTCTTGATCCATGATTCTCAACATAACACTTTAGTATTTCTGAAGCCATCTTTATAATCACCCAGTTACGAAGTGACGTTTGATGTCAACAAGAAACTCTTCCGGTGTTAGTGATTGGAATGATCTCATGGTCTAAGGATTAGGACTACTTCGTAGTTTGTTTATAGCAATATAAACTCAATGACTTTGATCGTAATGCTATACTTCGGATGAATGTTCATCACACCATTACACTAATGTTGTGATCTCGTTATTAACAACATCCAGTGTCTATGATCAGGAAACCTTGATCATCTTGTTAATCAACACACATGTATTAACGTTTCCGTATTAATACAATTATAGCATGCAACATAAACATCTATCATATACTTGGAATACACATAATAAAAATTTTATTATTGCCTCTCAGGGCATATTCCCTTCAGTCTCCCACTTGCACTAGAGAAAATAATCTAGTTACATTGTGATGTATCTAACACCCATGGAGTTCTGGTGTAGATCATGTTTTGCTCTAGGGAGAGTTTTAGTCAACGGATCTGCTATATTGAGATCCGTATGTACTTTACAAATCTTTATATCTCCATCCTTGACATGCTCGTGGATGGAGTGAAACCGGCGCTTAATATGCTTGGAATGCTTGTGAGACCTTGGCTCTTTGGCATTGGCAATGGCACCATTGTTGTCACAATAGATCACCATTGGGTCCAATGCGTTTGCAACCACACCTAGTTCGGATATGAACTCCTTCATCCAAACTGCTTCCTGAGCCGCTTCTGAAGCAGCAACATATTCGGCCTCCATTGTTGATCCCGCCACCACAGGTTGTTTGGAGCTCCTCCAACTAACCGCTCCGCCATTCATGAGAAATACGTATCCGGATTGAGACTTAGAGTCATCCGGATCGGTGTCAAAGCTAGCATCGACATAACACTTAGCGACGAGCTCTTCTTCACCTCCGTATACAAGAAACATATCCTTAGTTCTTCACAAGTACTTAAGGATATTCTTGACCGCTTTCCAGTGTTCTGAACCTGGATCCGATTGGTACCTACTAGTCAAACTAATAGCATGTGCCACATCCGGTCTTGTACATAGCATGGCGTACATTATAGAGCCTATGGCTGAAGCATAGGGGACCCTGTCCATTATCTCTCTTTCTTCCGCCGAAGCTGGACTTTGAGTCTTACTCAATGTCGTGCCTTGTCTCATAGGTAAGAACCCCTTCTTACTATCCTCCATTTTAAACTTCTTTAAAATCTTATCAAGGTATGTACTTTGCGATAGCCCTATTAGGCGCCTAGATCTATCTCTATAGATCTTTATGCCTAATATGTATGACGCTTCACCTAGGTCCTTCATTGAAAATTTGCTGTTTAGATAACTTTTCACACTGTTTAAAAGATCTATATCATTTCCAATCAATAATATGTCATCCACATATAATATCAGAAATGCCACATTGCTCCCACTCACTTTCTTGTAAATACAAGCTTCTCCATAAGTTTGGACAAATCCAAACTCTTTGATCACCTCATCAAAGCGGAGATTCCAACTTCGTGATGCTTGCTTCAATCCATAGATGGATCGCTGAAGCTTGCACACCTTGTTAGCATCCGTAGGATCGACAAAACCCTTTGGTTGTATCATATACAACTCATCCTCAATATTACCATTGAGAAACGCGGTTTTTACATCCATCTGCCAGATCTCATAATCGAAATATGCAGCAATTGCTAACATAATCCTAACTGACTTTAGCATCGCTACGGGAGATAATGTCTCATCGTAGTCAACTCCTTGAATTATTCGAAACCCTTTTGCGACAAGTTGAGCTTTATAGACGGTCACATTACAATCAGCATCAGTTTTTCTTTTGAAAATCCATTTGTTCTCCACGACCTTTTGGTCGTGAGGTAAGTCTACCAAGTTCCAAACTTGATTTTCATACATGGATTCCATCTCGGATTTCATGGCTTATAACCATTTGTTGGAATCCGGGCTCATCATCGCTTCTTCATACGTCGCAGGGTCATCATTTTCATCAACCATGAAATTCATGACAGGATTTCCGTACAGCTCGGGAGCTGCACGTGTCCTGCCTGACCTGCGAGGTTCGGTAGTACTCTCTTTCAGAGTTTCATGATCATTATCATTAGTTCCCTCTTCAACAGGTGGAGCCAACTTCGGAACAACTTCCGGCGCTGCGCTACTCGCCATACTTTGAAGAGTAGGTTCTATAAGCTCTTCGAGTTCTACCTTCCGACTACTCACACCTTTCGCGAGAAACTCTTTCTCTAGAAAGGATCCATTCTTGGCAACGAAAACCTTGCCCTCGGATCTGTGATAGAAGGAATACCCAATAGTTTCCTTAGGGTATCCTATGAAGACGCATTTTTCCGCTTTGGGTTCGAGTTTATCTGGTTGAAGTTTCTTCACATAAACATCGCATCCCCAAACTTTAAGAAATGACAGCTTAGGTTTGTTTCCAAACCACAATTCATACGGTGTCTTTTCAACGGATTTAGATGGTGCCCGATTTAAAGTGAATGCAGCAGTTTCTAGTGCATAACCCCAAAATGACAATGGCAAGTCCGTCAGAGACATCATAGATCGAAGCATATCTAAGAAAGTACGATTACGACGTTCCGACACACCATTTCTCTATGGTGTTCCGGCAGGTGTGAGTTGTGAAACAATTCCACACTCTTTCATGTGAGTGCTAAACTCGTAACTTAGATACTCACCTCCACGGTCGGACCGTAGAAATTTGATCTTTCTATTACGATGATTTTCCACTTCATTCTGAAATTCCTTGAACTCTTCAAAGGTTTCAGACTTGTGTTTCATCAAGTAGATATAACCGTATCTACTCAAATCATCCGTGAAAGTAACAAAATAATGATATCCACCTCGCGCCGACACACTCATTGTACCACATACATCAGAATGTATGATTTCCAATAAATCTGTCGCCCGTTCCATTGAACCGCAAAACGACGTTCTAGTCATCTTGCCCATAAGACATGGCTCACATGTATCAAATGATTCATAATCAAGTGATTCCAAAAGTCCATCCGAATGGAGCTTCTTCATGCGTTTAACGCCAATATGACCTAGACGGCAGTGCCACATATATGCGGATATATCATCATTTAGTTTAATCCTTTTAGCATCAACATTATGAATATGTGTAATATTATTATCGAGATCTAAAAGAAATAAACCATTCATCATCGGTGCATGACCACAAAAGATTTCATTCATATAAATGGAACAACCATTGTTCTCAGATTTAAATGAATAACCACTTCGCATCAAACACGATCCAGATACTCAGTGCAGGCACTAGATAACAATTATTCAAGTTTATCACTAATCCCGACGGCAAGTGGAGAGGCAGCGTTCCGACGGCGATCACATCAACGCTTGATCCATTGCCGACACGCATCTTGACCTCACCCCTTGCTCGTGGTCGCTTGTTCCGCAGCCCCTGATTCGAGTTACAAATATTAGCAACTGAACCGGTATCAAATACCCAGGTGCTACTGCGAGCACTAGTCAAGTACACATCAATAACATGTATATCATATATACCTTTGTTTGCCTTGCCCGCCTTCTTATCTGCCAAATACTTGGGGCAGTTGCGCTTCCAGTGGCCAGTCCCCTTACAATAGTAGCACTCGGTATCAGACTTAGGTCCAACTCGGGGTTTCTTTTCAGGCACGGCAACAGGCTTGCCGCCCTTACTTCCCTTCCGTTTTCCCTTCTTGTCTCTCTTGAAACCAGTGTTCATACTGATCATCAACACTTGATGTTCCTTTTTGATCTCCACTTCTGCAGTTTTAAGCATTGACAGAAGCTCGGGGAGAGACTTCTTCATGCCTTGCATATTATAGTTCATCACGAAGCTCTTATATCTAGGTGGCAGAGACTGCAGAACACGATGGATGCCTAAGTCAATGGGAATCGATATTCCCAAGGACACAAGCTTATCGGCATAACCCGACATCTTGAGTACATGCTCACTAACGGAGCTGTGCTCTTCCATCATGCAGCTAAAGAACTTTTCTGAAGCGTTGTAGCTCTCTACAGCAGCATGTGTGTCGAAAATCATTTTCAACTCACCCATTGTATCAAATGCATTGCCATTTTCGAAACGCTTTCGAAGTTCCGGCTCTAGCCCATACAATATGCCGCAATGAACTAAGTTGTGGTCCTCCTGACGAGTCTGATAGACATTCTTTTCCTCGTCAGGGGCATTTTCTAAAGGTGGGGGGCCTAACGGCGCTTCTAGCACATATTGCTTTTGTGCAGCAGAGAGGAGAATCCTCAAATTCATGGCCCATTCGGTAAAGTTGCTACCGTTCGTTGCAAGTTTCTCTTTCTCCATGAACACATTGAAATTAAAAGCAGGTGGTGCCATCTACAACCGAATTTGTAAAGTTTAGACTAAGTGTATGATAGATTGAGTTCAACTAATCCATATTACGAATGAACTCCCACTCAAAAACGACATCACTTGTGCCTTTTTGCTAATTACATGAACCAAATCCACTACACCAAGTCCGATCATCACGTGAGTCGGTGTAGCTTCAAAGGCGAGCATCAAATGGGCATCATATCGACTATATGACTCATGCTTAACCTTTCGGTCCGTGTTCCGAGTCCATGTCTGTACATGCTAGGCTCGCCAAGTTAGAACCTTAGTATTCGCGTGTGTAACTGTTTTACACCCGAAATATGGTCGTGGATCCAAGAACACCCTATCATCACGTGATGTCTTGGAGCGACGAAAACATAATCGGTGCATATTAAAGGAAGAACACATTCTTATCTTGATATTTAAATGAGGGATCATCTTATTATGCTAACAAAGCGCTAAACAAGCAATATAAGATGCAATCAAACATCACATGTTTATTAGTGAAATAATATGGTTCCCGCATATGATCTCTATCCTGTGCAACGTGGTATGATCACTATCATACCTATATGTGTAAGTCCAAGGTCTATGGAGATTACACGTTATGTATGTTGTAAGAGTATCATCTCATACTTCTACTTACAACATCATCATATCATAACACTAGCCCAGCAACAATCTAAACTAGACGCCTCTAATTTATCCATTGCAAGTTTTACGTGGCTTAGGGCTTTCGAGATAGAACCGTTCTTACCTACGAACATGAACCACAACAAGGATAACCAAATTGTTGACAACTCGCTTGCAAAATAGATATTGACTATAGTAGGAGAGACAGACACCCGCTAGCCACTTATGCAAACTAGTTGCATGTCAAGCGTGGAACAGGTCTCATGTGCGAGGACATGTAAAGTTTGTCCGGGCCGCTTCATCCCACTATGCCACCAATATCCAAAATTACAACAAAGGAGCAACAACATGATCATCATCGCCCACATACTCATATGTGTACTACCCGTGTAAAGTATCTACGCATAAACCTGGCTCTGATACCACTGTAGGGTTCGCAGCATAGAAAACAAAAAATTTCCTACGATGGGAACTATGTACCAAGATCTATCTACTAGATACAAACAACGGGCGGATGTATATCCGTAGAGAACATACCTTTGAAGACCGACAAAGCTTAATGAGTTCAACTCGTGGTTGATGTAGACGATCCCTTGCCGATCTCAAGATCGAGAGGAAGTCCTAGCGCCGCAAAGCAGCAGCGCATCCGTGCTCGCACACACGTACAAGACACCGGGCAACCTCCGCCTCCTCGCTCCAGCGATGCAGCGGAAGCACAACCCTTTCTTGCCGAATAGCCACCAGGAACATGTATCTCGCTAGTCCGAGACCATGGAGAATAAATTCTAGAGGGGGAGAGAGATCCTTCACGAGGAGGTGTGAGAGACAAGTGAGGAGGGGGGGCTCCTTTTATAGGAGGAGGGGGGCACCCAAGGGGGTGGCCGCCGGCCATGGGGGCTGCCCCCTCCCCTCCTTCATTCATGTGGGTGGACACTCCACTCACAAAATGTCCCTTCAATTTTCTCCACTCAAAAATCCACTCAAATTCCCATTAAATTTCCACCAAATTTAATGCAAACTCTCATTAAATAAAACTCTTTTATTTTATTCAGAATTTTGTCGATTACTTTAATGACAAACATTCACAAATAACCCATTGCTAGAATTCCATTTCACATGCATAACCACTTTATGCAATTTCACCCGAAAACCTGTTTCGGTATATAGTGAAATAAATTCTTGCGCTTGTTTATTCTTTCGGCATGAAACATTTGCTCCAACTGGATGCCAGTGTACCTTAAGTGTGTCACCCTACGGTTCGCGAATAATGCGGACATGATCGAGACCCTTCTCCGATCAATAATCAGTAGCGGGACCTGGAGATCCATACTGACTCCCACACATTCAACGATGACTTTTCCTGTGATCGTCAGATCCTTTTATGCTTGTATCTTAATCCCTTTGTTTCACGATATATTACATGTCCGATATTCGATCATCGTTATCTCCATACCTAGTTTGATCTCGTTACTGACATGCACTCTTTTCTCTTTCCCGTGATATAACATTCTAGTGATCAAATCACTTGCATGCAAGCTAACCAATGTGATATCACCGAGAGGGCCCAGAGCATATCTATCCGTCATCGGGATGAGCAAATTCCACTCTTGATGCATGATTCTCAACATAACACTTTAGTAGTTCTGAAGCCATCTTTATAATCACCCAGTTACGAAGTGACGTTTGATGTCAACAAGAAACTCTTCCGGTGTTAGTGATTGGCATGATCTCATGGTCTAAGGATTAGGACTACTTCGTATTTTGTTTATAGCAATATAAACTCAATGACTTTGATCGTAATGCTATACTTCGGATGAATGTTCATCACACCATTACACTAATGTTGTGATCTCGTTATTAACAACATCCAATGTCTATGATCAGGA
This sequence comes from Avena sativa, assembly GCA_916181665.1. Lineage (NCBI taxonomy): Eukaryota > Viridiplantae > Streptophyta > Magnoliopsida > Poales > Poaceae > Avena > Avena sativa. The sequence goes on along the minus strand of OV702295.1, from coordinate 308,790,547 downwards.
AACCTTGATCATCTTGTTAATCAACGAACTAGTTTATGAGAGAGGCATAACTAGGAACTTTCTGTTTGTTTATTAAACACACATGTATTAATGTTTCCGTATTAATACAATTATCACATGCAAAATAAACATCTATCATATACTTGGAATACACATAATAAACATTTTATTATTGCCTCTCAGGGCATATTCCCTTCAGGTACATGGTATTATAGTCATTATGCTTGCAACACTTGGCATCAATGTTATGGATGTGTGTACTACCATCAAGATCTATTAATAATAAACCTTTGCATACACGCACATGAACATAAAAGAAATCATTCATATAAATAGAACAACCACTTGTTCCAGATTTAAATGAATAACTATCTTGCAATAAGCAAGATCCAATATTCATGTTCAAGGCGAGTACAAATAGGACTTATTCAAAACCATAATTAATCATGAAGGAAGACATAGAGACAAATCACCGACGGCCTTGACATCGACCTTTGATCCGTTGCCGACACACATCGTCACTTGGTCCTTCCCTATGTAGCGCTTATTCCGTAGCTCCTGCAGGGAGTTACAAATATGAGCAATAGAACCGGTATCAAATACCGAGGTTTTTCTCTTGGTGCTTGTAAGGAACACATCAATAATATGCATATCACATATACCTTTGTCTTTTGCGGCAAACTTGCCGGCTTTCTTGTCCTCGAGGTACTTGGGGCAGTTCTAGTGCCCGTCTACCTTGCAGTAGTAGCACGTAACACCGGGCTTTGGCTTTGGAGCCTTTGGGGAATGGGCAACTTGCATGCCATCCCTCTTAGGCCTCTGGCCTTGGAATGCACCGACTTCTTAAAGATGGTGGTCTTATTGACCATCAACACCGTGTGCTCCTTCTCGATTTCCACCTCAGCTGTCTTGAGCATGGCGAACAACTCATCAAGGGTCTTGACCATCCCTTGCATGTTGTAGTTCATTTAGAAAGCTTTGTAGCTAGGGGAAACGAGTGCAATACCCTATCAATCACATGCTCATCCGGGAGTTTGCAATCCAGATCATTCATGCATAGAACATAGCTAGCCATTTTGACTACGTGCTTGCTCACACTGCTATGCTCTTCCATCTGGTCGATAAGAAGAGCTCGAAAGCTTCATACCTCTTTGCCCAAGCCTATGTGGCACAAACAGCTTTGATATCCTCAAGGATCGCAAATGCAACTATCTTCTCAAAACGCTTTTAAATCTCTGGCTCCATGGCATCGAGCATTCCACTCTGGATGAGGGAGGAATCATTCGCCTTGGACTAACAGACATTCTTTTCGTCCCGGTGGCGGTATCTGTGGGATTGGCGGGCATTTCTTCCTCTAAGACATAGTTGAGCTTGTATGGGGTTAGGAGGATTCTCAGGGTGCGGTGCCAAGCGGTGAAGTTTGACCCATCGGTTTTCAACTTGTCCTTCTCTAGTAATGAGCTAAGGTTGAAGGTGGGTGGGCGAGACATCGACAATGGATTTTCAAAGAGTTTAGACCATGTTCATAATACATTGAGCACAAGTTTTAAGTTTCACTCTTAAACTTTAATTAACAGGGCTCCCACTCAAGATGAACATCCCTCCATTCGTATTAGTGATCACATGTGTTGGAGATATGCCCAAGAGGCAATAATAAAAGTAGTTATTATTATATCTTTGTGTTTATGATAAATGTTTACATCCATGCTATAATTGTATTAACCGGAAACATTAATACTTGTGTGATTGGTAAACATGTAAGAGTCCCTAGTAAAGCCTCTTTGTAATACTAGCTTGTTGATTAATAGATTATTACGGTTTCCTAATTATGAACATTGGATGTTGTTAATAACAATATCATATCATTAGGAGAATGGTGTGATGGACATACTCCTATAGTTAAGAGTAGCATAAGATCAAGTCATTTCAATAGTTCGTTTGCTATAAGCTTTCAGATACATAGTAACCTAAATCCTTCGACCATGAGAGCATGTTAATCACCATCACCGTATGGATGCTTTGATGACATCAAACACAACTTCATAACTAGGTGGTTATAAAGGTGGCATTGAGTTTTCAGAAAGTATGTGTTGAGGCACATGGATTAAGAGTGGGATTTGTCCATCCATATGAAGAATAGATATACTCTGGGCCCTCTCGGTGGAATTTCATCCAATTGGCTTGCAAGAATGTGACTCACAAGGGATAACATATCACAGGAACGAGTAAAGAGTACTTATCGGTAACGAGGTTGAACTAGGTATGCAGAGATACCGACGATCAAACCTCGGATAAGTAAAGTATCGCGAGACAAAGGGAAATTGGTATCGTATGTAAATTGTTCATTCGATCATGAAGTAATCATAGAAATATGTGGGAGCCATATGAATTTACAGATTCCTCTATTGGTTATTGATCGGAGAAGAGTCTCGATCATGTCTGCATAATTCACGAACCGTAGGGAGACACAGTTAAGAATTCGATGTTGTTTAGTAGATAAGGAATGTGAGTAAGAGACCAAATGTTGTTCGGAATCTCAGATTGGATCCAGGACATCACGAGGAGATCTGGAATGGTCCGTAGAATAATATTCATCTAAGGAAAGTCAAATTCCGGAGTTCAGAAATGGTTTCGGTGTTCTCAGCGGAATGTTCTAGAAGGGTCTAGAAGGTCCACCGATCCAGAGTGGGAAGGGTACCTGGATATGTCATACCAAAGTGGAATGGTTGCATCATGTCCTAGGTCAGTTGGCTGGGAAATGGGAAGAGAGAAATCAAAATCTAGTTCGAAAAGTCAAACGCCAATTTGAAAAGTCAAATCCCAATATGGTTGCCTAGTGGAGGGAGGAAAGGAATCCCACTTAGGGAAGGATTCCCTCCGTCCCTTGCCGTCGGCCACAATTAGGAGTTGGGGAAGGACTACCTTCCCCCCAAACCGCCTCTCCCGCCTATATAAGGGGGGGGGTAGAGTGCCCCTACCCCTCACACCCAAACCCTAGCCTGTCGGCGGCCCCCTCTCAAGTCGCCGCCGCCTAGGGCTCCTCTAAATGTTGTCGTCTAGCTAAACCCTATCCGTCGGAAACCACCTCTCCTTGGCCTCTAAACTCTAGTATCCAAGGTCCCTCTCTACTCCACCATACCCGCTCCGTCTTAGGCGAAGACCTACGAAATTTCCCCTCTACTTCCACCACCACGCCATCGTGCTGCTGGAATCGCGAGGAGAGATCTACAACCTCCACTGCCTGCTAGAACAAGGGAGAGGAATATCTTCATCAAGTATAGAACGTGTGACTAACTCTGGGAGCGCTGCCAGAACGCGGCGCTGGAAGGATTGTCTACGCGATCTTGAGATCGGCAAGTGAACGACTACATCAACCACGAGAATCCGATCTCGCTAACCGCTTTGGATGTTCGGGAGTCAGTACTCTATCAACTCGTTGCACCGATCTAGTAGATTAGATCTTGGCTTGTGTGTGTTCATGCGATAGAAATTTTTTGTTTTCCATGCTACAAAACCCTACAACATGATACCTTCTCACTATATTCAAAACCTCACAATTTTCCTGAGCATAAAAATAAAGCTTGGCTCGGTGAGATTCCCACAACCCGTGGCACGCGCGTCGTGACGAGACGAGCGGGCGGGCGGGCGTGCGAGTGGTGTCATCAGAGGAGGAGCGCGGGTGTATCTCTCATATTTCCACTCACTTACAAAGTGGCGGAACACTCTACCTTATAAGGTGGTGCAACTCTCCTTCGGCTTCCCATGTGGGACTATCTTCAACTCCACTCTCATGTGAGATGCCACAAACATGGGACCAAACATGTCTAGGATGGAGGCGGTCGGTGTTGACATGGATGCTGGTTGAGGTATTCAGCACATACACTGTTGACGGCGGGGAGGTAGTTCCAGCACGTCCGGCTCCTCCAACTATGCGCTCTGGACGCAAAAGACCGCGACGTTGCCTCTCCTATGGCCAGCTGCTCTGGGTGGTGACTAGAACGGAGGCGGCCATGGTGGTGACGGTGGATAAAACGAGGGGGAGGAGAGATGCTTCTAGGGTTCTACGGGGCTGCGGCGCTGCGGCTTAAGAAGGAGGCAGGCGCAAAGCAGGTGCGGTCGCTCGGCACCGAGTCGGAGTAAAGGTGGACGTATGAGCTCGGACGGACTCGGCGCGCACACGCTGTCCATGAGGGGAAGGAGGAAGAGGACGATGTGGACACGACACGCCCACTCGTGAGCTGAGCCCGGATGGCCCTAGAGATGCTGCTACTCTGCTGTTGGCGCGCATACTGAAACTAAACTGCATTTTCGTCTGAAGAAAATGATTGGGGACAGATCGAATGCTAGAAGCGTGTTGCTATTTAGGTTCAGAGACAGACACCCTAGCTGGTTTAGGGACAAGGTTGGGTGTAGCTAGGGATGGTCTCTCTTGTTCAACCTAGAGAACATGGTGAGGAAGATCGATGCTTGCTAGGATCACTACTGGAAAACATCCCTTCGGTTCGATCTCAACTATGTCCAGTCTCGGTTTGTTACGAACCGGGACTAGTGCTAGCACTAGTCCCGGGCCGTGACGCCTCCAATGACTAGTAATCGTGAAAGCCTATAGTCCCCAGCCGGACTGGACCTCTAGTCTCGGTTCGTAATACGGCCTGTGACTAGAAACCTAGAGCGGGCCAGCTGCTCTTTTCGGGAACTAGTAATCCCGGGTTGTATCACGGCCCGGGACTAGTTTTCCCTCCATATAAATACAGCTTCGTGTCTACATGGCCCGAGCCATGGTGGCCATTTTACTCAAAGAAGCAAGCTGAGTTCATGCCATTTTTTTCTCAAGATTTAGTGTGCAACCCCTAAATCCAAAGTTTTAAAAGGTTAGAACTTCATACTTTTATCTCTTATTGCTACTTTAGCTCAATGCTCTAGAAGTATAGAGATATGGATTTGCATGCATGCTCTAGAAGTAGAGGATTTTGAAATGTGTAACAAAATTAGATTAGGCACATAGTTACTGAAAATTGAAATGTGTAATTTTAGAGTTTCAGAGCTTAGAATGGAATGCGGTTTTCACTAGTAGAACAATAATTAAAAACTCCACATTTATCATGTTAATTGTTTTCTCCACTTCACAAATTGGCACATGTAAATTTTACAAATTTCAAAATTATTGCTCTAGAAGCTCTCATTATAACTTGTATCAAATTTATCATGTTGTGTAATGGTTTTTGATATACTTTTACTATAATGAAGATGGCCCGGGAATGGATGTACGATACTGACCAACGCTCTAGCGAGTTCATTAATGGCGTGCATGAATTCATCTTTGTTGCTGATGCAAACAAGCGGAATGGTTTTGTATTCTGTCCATGTAGTGGATGTAGGAATCAGAAGGATTACTCTGACTCAAAAACCCTTCATAGCCACCTGTTGAAGTACGGCTTCCTGCCCAGTTATAATTGTTGGACTAAGCATGGAGATAGAGGGGTTATAATGGAAGACAATGAAGAAGAGGAGGATGATGACAACTATCATGGTTTCCCTGAGTACGGAGATACTTCCATGGGGGATGCCGAAGGGGAGTATGAAGAAGAGACACATGATGAACCCACTGATGATCTTTGTCGGACCATTGCCGATGCATGAAGAGACTGTGAAAATGAAAAGGAGGCGGAGAATTTTAATCACATGTTAGAGGATCACAAAAAGTTGTTGTACCCAAATTGCGAAAATGGTCTGAAAAAGCTGGACAACACACTGGAATTGCTGCGATGGAAGGCAGAGTGTGCTATACCTGCCTCCTCATTTGAAAAGTTGTTGAAAATGATGAAGAATATGCTTCCAAAAGATAACGTATTGTCTGCCAGTACATACGAAGCAAAGAAGGTTGTATGTCCTCTAAGTTTAGAGGTTCAGAAGATACATGCATTCCCTAATGACTGCATCCTCTACTGCAGTGAGGAGTACAAGAATTTGGATGCATGCCCGGTATACACTGCACTTCGGTATAAGATCAGACGAGATGACCCTGGTGACGTTGAGGGCGAGCCACCCCGGAAGAGAGTTCCTACCAAGGTCATGTGGTATGATCCTATAATACCACAGTTGAAACGCTTATTTAGAAACAAAGAGCACGCCAAGTTGTTGCGATGGCATAAAGAGGAACGTAAGTGAAATGGGATGTTGAGACACCCAGTTGATAGGTCGCAATGGAGAAAAATCAATAAAAAGTACCCGGAATTTAAAGATGACGCAAGGAGTTTAAGGTTTGGTCTAAGTACAGATGGAATGAATCCTTTTGGGGAGCAGAGCTCCAGTCACAGCACCTAGCCCGTGACTCTATGCTTCTATAACCTTCCTCCTTGGTTGTGCATGAAGTGGAAGTTCATTATGATGCCAGTGTTGATCCAAGGTCCGAAGCAACCTGACAACGACATTGATGTGTACCTAAGGCCATTAGTTGAAGAACTTTTACAGTTGTGGCACAAATTCGGCATACGCGTGTGGGATGAGCACAAGCAGGAAGAATTTGACATCCGAGCGTTGCTTTTCGTAACAATCAATGAGTGGTCTGCTCTTAGTAACCTTTCAGGACAGTCAAACAAGGGATACAATGCATGAACGCACTGTTTAGATGAGACTAAAAGTATATATTTGGATTATTGTAAGAACAATGTCTACAATGGGCATCATCAATTTATTTTGGCTAAGCATCCCTTAAGAAATAAAGGAAATTATTTCAACGGCCAGGCATGTCACCAGACGAAGCCTAAGGAGCGTAATGGTGCTGATATATTTGATATGGTCAAAGATTTGGATCAAATAGTAACCTTTGGAAAGGGTCCTGGCGGAAAATCTGTTCCGAAGGACGCTGACGGACACGCACACATGTGGAAGAAGAAATCTATATTATGGGAGCTGCCATATTGGAAATTCTTAGAGGTCCGCTCTGCAATCGATGTGATGCATGTGATGAAGAATCATTGCGTGAACCTGCTAGGCTTCTTGGGCGTGTATGGGAAGACAAAAGATACACTAGAAGCACGAAAGGACCATCAACGTACGAAAGTACCAGATGGCCTGCATCCAGAATGGTTTCAAGGTCATGCCAGCTATGCTCTTACCAAACAAGAGAAGGAAGAATTTTTTGAATGCCTGAGCAGTATTAAGGTATCGTCTGGCTTCTCGTTGAATATAAAGGGAATAATAAATATGATAGAAAAAAAGTTCCAAAACCTAAAGTCTCATGACTGCCATGTGATTATGAGGCAAATGCTTCCGATTGCACTGAGGGGGCTTATACCGGATAATGTTCGAGTACCCATTATGAAGCTATGCGCATTCCTCAATGCAATCTTTCAGAAGATAATCAATCCTGAAGATCTACCACGGTTATAGAATTATGTGGTCCAATGTCTTGTCAATTTCGAGTTGGTGTTCCCACCATCCTTTTTCAATATTATGACGCACCTACTGGTTCACGTAGTCGAAGAGATTTCCATTCTCGGTCCTATATTTCTAAAAAATATGTTTCCCTTTGAGAGTTTCATGGGAATCTTAAAGAAATATGTTCGTAACCGTGCTAGGCTAGAAGGAAGCATATCCAAGGGCTATGGAACAGAGAAGGTCATTGAGTTTTGTGTTGACTTTGTTCCTGATCTTAGGACAATTGGTATTCCTCAATCGTGGTATGAGGGGAGACTAAGTGGAAATGGTACTCTAGGAAGGAAATAAATAATATGTAGGGACGAACATTGTTACACTGAAGCACATTACACAGTTCTATAGAATTCTATCTTTGCAGCCCCGTTTATCGAGGAACACAAGAAAATTTTATGCTCCAACAACCCTAGAAATCACGATTCTTGGATTAGAGATGAACACATGAAGAGTTTTGGTGGTTGGTTGCAACATCTCATAAAAAACAACACTCTTGGAGATCAGCTATACTTGTTGTCTAGGTCACCATCTTCGCCTATATCAACTTTCCAAGGGTACGAGATAAATGGGTATACATTTTACATGATCTCCCAAGATAAAAAGAGCACCAACCAAAACAGTGGTGTCCACTTTGATGCAACATACAACAATGGGTCAAAGACCACATATTATGGTTACATAGAGGAGATATGTGAACTTGACTATGGACCTACTTTTAAGGTCCCCTTGTTTCGGTGCAAATGGGTCAAGCTGACAGGAGGAGGGGTTGAGGTAGACAACAAGTACGGAATGGCATCGTTGGATCTCAACAATCTTGGGTACTTAGACGAACCATTCGTCCTAGCCAATGATGTGGATCAGGTTTTCTATGTGAAGGACATGTCTACGGAACCTAGAAAAAGAAAAAATAAGCAAAAGAATACATCAGACGATGAGCCAAAGTGCCACATAGTTCTTTTAGGAAAAAGAAACATCATGGGAGTGGAGGACAAGATAGACATATCAGAAGATAGTGATAAGTTTCATGAATTCCGCCCTTCGCAGTGAAGGATGACCCAACCATCATGTTAATGAATGAAGATGCTCCATGGATACGGTGCAATCTAAAAGGGACACACACGAATAAATGATGTTTAATAATGTAACATTTTATGAATGAAGATGCTCCATGTGCCCATTTTATGTATTAAACACGGTGTGAAATCAGATAGGGGACAAGCCTCGTTAGAACTTGCATTGGATCTCTGAAGAAACAACATATTTTGTGAAGGTTTATCTTTAGTCCCGGTTGGAGAAACCAACTGAGATTGAAGGGATTGCGGCAGGCTGGGGCAAGCAACACTAATGATAGAGATGAGTGTCAACATTATGTCGTGCTGCTTGTACATTGTCCCGGATGGTGTCGTCAACCGGGACTAAAGATAAACCTTTAGTCCCAATTGGAGACACCAACCGGGACAAAACATGAGTCAACACTAATGATAGGAGTGAGTGTCGACATTATGTCGTGAGTGTAGACACTATGTCCTGCTGCTTGTACTATAAATAGGCATCTTTGTGAGTCCTCAAGCATCTCCAAGATGGTTCGCGAGAGCAGGGACACCACTACGAACAGTTTCAGGGAGATGCCGCCGGAGCCTAGTCCTCCGGCATCTCCAAGAAACTGGTCATAGAGGCACTCCCTAATATGTGAAATTAGTTAGCTCCCAGGCGTATTGATCTAGTTAGAGAAGTTACAAGATGCAAGATGGTGTGCGAGAGCAGGGACACCACTACGACCAGCTTTAGGGATATGCTGCCAGAGCATAGTCCTCCGGCATGTTCCTAAAGTTGGTCATAGAGGGACTCCCTAATATGTGACCACGCGCGTTTGGAGATCAGATCTTCATGGTAAGTATGAATCGGGACAACATCTTCATAATTCGAGAAAGTCATTATACGAATCGGGACTAAAGGCCCCTCTTTAGTCCCGGTCTAGCCACAAACCGGGACTAACATTCAATACATTTATTAATATTAAAAACCGAGACTACGGAATCGGGACTAAAGGCCCCCCTTTAGTCATGCTCATATCTAGCCCTATAGTACACAACTTCAGGGTCGTCTTCGTCTTCGTCATGTCGTTGTTGCTAGGCGCATGCGGCTGGATCCTCAGCCCAGCCATGGCATGTTGTGGGGGCACCTGCCACTCTGACCTCAGATTCACGACGTGTGGGGGAGGGGGCACCCGTATGAAGACACCACTACACCCACGACCTTCACCACCACCATCCTTCTTATGGCTCTGTGGTGGCTGCTGGTACCGCAAGAGAGGATGGTCCCCCCGGAGATGTAGCGCATCATGCCGATGATAGTCCGGTTCACCCACCACAGGTGGCGGCCGGCTTCGTTGTGGTTTGCCGGGGGAGGGACGTCACCCTCGTACCGGTTAGCAAAGACGGCATTCCAAGTGTCATAATTGTTAGGATCCCACTAGGGATCCATCCGCTGCTCCGACGTGAGCTCATGGTAGAAGTGGTTCGTGATGGCCGCCTGGCGTGCGGAACCTTGAGGGACAAGAGGGACACGAACCCCTCCAGCGCTCAGCATCTAGCCGGTGGGTGGCCGGTAGCCCGGCGGGCAAGGGTAGCTGGAGGCGCACTGCTCCTCGGTCTCCTCGAGGGTCAGAATGGCCCAGTAGGCGTTGTCCATTGTTGTGATAGAGGAAGGTGTGGATGTGTGGATAGCCATGGTGCGGTCGTCCTAGATATAGAGGGAAAGGGCGGGAAAACTTGGCGGGAGGCGGTGGGAAATGGCGAGAAATATCTTTAGTCCCAGTTAGTGACTACAACCGGGACTAAAAGCTCTGGTAAAAGGGAAAGAGCGGGAAAACTTGGCGGGAAGCGGTGGGAAATGGAAGGAAATATCTTTAATCCCGGATAGTGACTACAACCGGGACTAAAAGCTCTGGTAAAAGGGAAAGAGCGGGAAAACTTGGCGGGAAACGGTGGGAAATGGCGGGAAATATCTTTAGTCCGGTTAGTGACTACAACCGGGACTAAAAGCTCTGGTAAAAGGGAAAGAGCGGGAAAACTTTATATTTTATTTGGATTATTACAATAGGAGATATGATTTTCCAAAGTTTTATATTTGATTTGAATTAAAAAAAGAAAATTTACAAATGACACAATTGATAAATGATGCAAATAGATGGATGTATATAATATTCATATTCTTTATATTTTTCTGATAATAATAGACATATTATTTGTTTTATTTGGATTATTACAAAAGGAGATATGATTTTCCAAAGTTTTATATTTGATGTGAATTAAAAAAAGAAAATTTACAAATGACACAATTTATAAATGATGCAAACAGATATATGGATATTATAATAATATTCTTTATATTTTTCTAATAATAATAGACACATTATTTATTTTATTTGGATTATTACAATAGGAGATATGATTTTCCAAAGTTTTATATTTGATTTGAATTAAAAAAAGAAAATTTACAGATGACACAATTTATAAATAATGCAAACAGATGTATAGATATTATATTAATATTATTTATATTTTTCTGATAATAACAGACATATTATTTGGATTATTACAATAAGAGATATGATTTTCCAAATTTTTATATTTGATTCGAATTAAAAAAAGAAAAATTACAAAAAAGACACTAGTCATGTGTCATGGCTGGACCCGGGACTAGAGGGTGCCTGGCGGCACGCGAAAACGAAGCGGCTGAAAAATGCTCTTTAGTCCCAGGCTAAGCCACCGCCCGGGACTAAGGGGGGGTATAAATATGTCGTGGCCGCCCCTGGCCTTGCCCACCCAGCACTTGGCGAAATAGACGATGCGCGAAGACGAACAGACGAACAACGACGATGCAGGGAAGGTGCTGTCCGATTCCCGTGCCGCCGCCCTCGTCTCCGGCCGCCCCGCCGTGCCGCCGCGTGCCGCCTCGCCATGCCGCCGCCCCGCACCGCTTCCGCATTGCCGTGCCGTCGCCTCGCCGCGCAGCGTTGCCTCTCGCCGTGCCGCCTCCCCGCAACGCCGCCGCGTCGCCGTGCCTCCCCGCACCGCCGCCGGAGGTGGTTTTATTAGTAGTAATTAGTTAGTAGTTTTTGTAATATTAGTAGTTTTTTTAGTATTAATATTTTTATAATTTAGTTATGTTTTTGTATATTATTAGGGTTTGTATAAGTGCTATTATTTTGTAATTTTAGTAGTAATTAGTTAGTAGTTTTTGTAGTAATTAGTTAGTAGTTTTTGTAATATTAGTAGTTTTTGTTAGTATTAATATTTGTATAATTTTGTTATGTTTTTGTATATTATTAGGTTTTATATAAATGCTATCTATACCTAATAATAAAGAAATTAGCGTTTCTTCTAGTACCTATACTTTTTGTAGTACCTACACATTTTTAGACAGCTTTACCTCCCACTAAACCTATTATTACTACTAATACCACCGATAAGTCAAAAGACATTTTTTTAAAAAAGAGAATCATGCCGGAGGAGGAGTTGCAGAGCGTGCCGCACCAGATAGAATCCATGACGGTTAGAGCTAAGCATCATGAACTCATGTCGAGTAGAATTAGATTAGGGAGTCCTAATACTACTTGGACATGTGTGCTCCTAGGCTTAGCTGCTATACGTGTGTATAATTAGATTAGGAAGTCCTAATGCTACTTGGACATGTGCTCTTATGCTTAGCTGGTATATGTGTGTATGTACTCGTGTTAAACTATAAAATAAACAAATATGACAAGAGACGAGGCGTGACGTCAAGCAATCCAGCGATTTTCAATGCGAGTTTCCATATGCTATGTACGTAAGTTTTTGCTACTAAATTTTTCTATAGATTTAGGGTTTAACGTAGAGACAGCGCCGGCAAAGAGAACCAACACTTTCCATGCATATGATCTGGTATACGTGTGTATGCACTCATGTCAAACTACAAAATAAACAAATATGACAAGAGACGAGGCGTGACGTCAAGCAATCCAGTGATTTTCAATGCGAGTTTCCATATGCTATGTACGTAAGATTTTGCTACCAGATTTTGCTATAAATTTAGGGTTTAACGTGAGACAACGTCGGCAAAAAGAACCAACATTTTCCATGCATATGATCTGGTCAATGTCTACGGCGTCGCTGCAGAGCAGAGGAGGGGATCAAGGAAGGATGCGCGAGCGCAACGCGGCGAGATCAAGAGCCTCACCGACGAACCAGACCTGGGCAACAGGGACAGGGCACAACACAAACCCAGTGCCTGGCTGGGCGGCGGATAGGGCCTGGCCGATGGCACGACAGCAACCTGGACTTGTGTATAGTGGGGGGTAAAGCTTGTTTCGAGGATGAATTATTTTAGAACCCACATAGTTCGTTTGTTTTGACCGACTAGCACAAAACTCTGCGTTGCAATGGAAATAAAAGCTAAGACTCTGTTTTTTTTCGCCGTAACACGCGGGCATCTTCCTAGTCTTATCTTATATATCTACTAATTGGAGACACCGTAGAAGCCTCCACGTTAATCCTCGCGTCTAAATTGTTAATTGCTGTTGGATTAAAAGATAGACAGCGGAGATTAATCTTTTCACCCTAATTTTCCCGTGGAGTCAACGAAGTCCTAAACCCTATTAAGAAAAAAAATCTGACAACTCTCTCTCTTCCGATCTGCTGCCGTCGTCTTCTCTACCTCCGCCGGGTGTCCAGCCTGATCTGGAGTTGCCTGTAATCCAGCCGCAGCCAGCGCATCTTCCTCCTCACCTTCTCTCTCCAAGGTTCTCTAATTGATGGGCTATTTTACCATCGTTGAATCCTTTTGAAGCTGCCGGTGCTCCCTTTTTCTCTCTTGCGACCTCCCGTCTAATCTCCGTTTACATCTGCTTGCCAATTTTCTTTGCTCTCAGGTGGTACTGTCGCGCAAACACCTGCTGCAGGAGTAGAGTTGAATTTTTAGGACGTAGCAGACAGCGGCAAGCTAGCAAGCTAGCTAGCACATCTGGCTGTGGCGGTGGAGACTACAATTACCTCTGACTGCAGCTAGCATTAGTGTCCTCCTTGCCGACAAATAGTATGAACAATAGCACAATTTTATCCGGCAATTGCGCTATTGAGAAAATTGGTACTGACTTCAGGTAATCGCTCATCTTCATTAGATGTACAAGTTTATGGATTACTGTATGAATTTCGGGGTCAATGGATTACACGAAGGCCTCACCATTGGCTAGAACTTTTATGTACCAATGGTGTTGTTGGGCTAATGCTTTTATGAAGATAGTAGCATTATACGTTAGATCTGTCTCTCCGTCTCCATGATACTAGCTGCTTTTGATTGCTTGACCAAAGGATTCAAATGCATCAACTTATTAAAAGGAGAACCTGTCTTGCTTTCTAACTTCTGAATCATATTTCAGATCAATAGTATTTTGCAAGTGGCCACCTCTGAAAAAATACAAGCTAAACTGTATCTAATATTAGCTTAAATCTGCGTGCACTAATAACTTAAAATTAATATCTCAAAATCATGGCCATTTCAATGCTTCTCTTTCTCTGTAACAAGTAACATATGGCTGTTTAATTCACCATGATGAATATGTATATACTCACATTGATTTCATAATCCCTGAATGATAAATTAATTCTTTGTGTGGTTTTCGGCTGTTATGTACAATTTTATAGCTCCTATCTTTTTGCATTACTAACTGGACTACGAGCTAGAAGAAAAGAACACTAGCCGTTAGATCTGTCATAAGACAAAATGATGTTTTATGGTGATTCGCTCTGCTGATTGATTTGAGTCTCAACACAACTCCATGCAGTCGTGTGACCTGCACCCTTCCATCAACAATTACGGTTTGTATGGTATTCTGTTTTGATTTTTAGATTATGCAACTCAGCGATTGGCATTTCCTATATTCACTAAAATCAAATTTTTGGTAATATCTCAACTATCATGAGATTAATTTTTTTGTCATAGAAAGTTAGGTTTGTGTGGACCCCTATATCAGACTATATTATCAGCATCGCGTCTTCTTTATTGTCCTTCTACTCATTGACTATTTAATGTGAGTGTTTAGTGCTTTGGTCAAAACAGTTATTGTTATTTTAAAAGTGTTATTTCCACTCTTTCTACTGAATTCCATGTCCAATTTGGTTTATTTACATATCTCTGTGCCCCCACGAGAATTTATTTAGAACTCTATCCTATCTTATCTGTGCTGTTTCGTCACATTTTAATCAAATATTTTTGGTAAGTGCTTGATGAAATGGCATGTGAAAAAATCATTTTGTACCATGGCTCAACAAATTTTTGCACGAAAAACACCTTTCCCTTCAGTTCTTACCATCTAAAGAATGATGTTCTATGGATCATATGGGGAAGATAGAACCATAATGAACATAATGTTTGTGATGACATAATAAAGTGTGAGATATGGCATGAGTACTTTTCTTCACACAACAATAAAGTGTACTGTGCCGCTTTAATTGGTTCTTGATTTGTAAGAAGCACTTCTGGACGAGTTGGTGCCAAATCTACATCAAAACCAACATATGTTCATGTTTGAAGGCGATGTTCTTTCGTTCAATTTTAGTCAGAGCCATATATATGTTTGTTTATGTTGTTCGTACCATGCTGATATGCCCAAACGAGTGCTCCCACCCATTGATACCTCATCAGAAATATTCTAAGGATATTAGCAGCATGCGAGAACAAGGCAAGAATGATACCTCTCCACCCCTGGCCATCTCGACAAAGTCCAGGTTTGAATACCTCCGCCACATCTGGAAGCTCCTGTCTTCTCTTAAAAACAAACACTGACTATTCATGTTTTTCTGTTCTCTTCACAAGCTCAAAATATATTGTTTTTTTCATGTTAAGATGACAAATGCCATGGCTTTTACTTCAGTTGATATTCGGTATGGTAATGTCAGTTATCCTCAGGTGAAGCTAATAAACTTTTGGTAACAAACGAAATCATTGATAATATAGTTGCACAATAGGAGAAAAAATAATGAGAAACGACATTTGACATTAATTCCCTTAGTATTATGATAAGTTGGCTCCTAATTATATATATTTTTGTAGTATAATTTAGTCCAAAATTCATCGTTAGAACAAGACGGTTGGTCGACTTGTTCTCACACATTGCATTTTGCACTGTTTCTGTTATGGGGTAACCCCTTGGGGTGGCCCGATCTTTCACGAATCTCCACGGGATCGAGGGGAAAGCGGTGGAAGGGGAAGAGGGGACGAAATCCGCGAACACACGCACACAAAGATCCCGATGAACTCACGCACACAAATCACGATACACGCCGATAACTCACACCGGTGGCAACCGGTCCAACATAATCTCTAGGATCGGTGTTGGGCGAAGCTCTCTCTCCACGCCAACAATGGGGGACGAGGTGCTTGGTGAGTCCTTGACGACTTGGGGGCGAGAAACCGAGAACCCAAGGCCTTGTACAACTTGAACGCACTAGGCAAGATCCAAGAGGAGGGTGGACAATAGGTGCTCCTTGGTAGGAGCATGAGACCAATAGATTAAAAGATCCTCAAAGGGGTGTCTTAATCTATCATTATCCAAGTCTAGGGTTTACATATGAGGGGTGGGGCTTTATATAGGCCAACCACTTAAACAGGGGTAGTTCTGGAATAAAACTGGAAGTTTGGGGCGAAATTGGGGGTTACATGGGCCTGGCCCAAAAGGCTTTAACATGCCTGGCGACGGTCGGTCCGGAGACTCCGGTCTGGGCCGGAGACTCCGGTCTGGGCCAGAGACTCCGGTCAATCTCCGGACCCGTCTCCGGAGGGGGCTTCTGGCTGTCCCGGGCTTGAGTCTCCGATCTGGACCGGAGGAAGGTCCGGAGACTCCGGTGTTGGAGACCGGAGACTCTGGTCTACACCGGAGATTCCGGTGTGCAGCGCTCCAGCATCTTCTTCTCCTGGTCCTGCTTCCTTGGTGGCTTGGTGTGGTGGTGTTGCTTCATATCTGAGGATACACAACGTAGATGCATGAAGTAGCAAGCCATCCAAAGGTAGACCAAAATCACATGAGGAAAGGAGCGAGTTAACCTTGGCTTGTAGGAGCTTGGCACGGGCGCGAGTCATTGGTCCGCTTTCTCAACTTCATCTTCGCCATGGTAGGGTGATAGGTCCTTGACATTGAATGTCGGGCTCACAAGATACTTGGATGTTGGGATATCTATGATGTAGGCGTTGTTGTTGATCCTCTTTAGCACTTTGAATGGTCCATCACCTCTTGGCTTGAGTTTGGAGTCGCGGTCCTTGGGGAAGCGGTCTTTACTCAAGTGTATCCACACAAGGTCTCCTTCTTCGAAGATCATCTCTTTCTTGTTCTTGTTTAGCCTTGATGCTTGGTGAAGGACTTGTTTCTCGATCGTAGCTCTTGTGTCTTCATGGAGTTTATTCATTGTTTGGGCACGCTTGACCACGTCCATATTGGCACGTTCATGAAGAGGTAGTGGAAGGATATCGAGCGCGGTGAGGGGCTCGAAGCCATAGACGATCATGAACGGGCTCCTCATGGTGGTGGAGTGCTTGGCGCGGTTGTAGGCGAACTCGGCATGTGGAATACATTCCTCCCAGTCTTTAAGGTTCTTCTTTATCAACACCCGGAAGAGTGTGCCAAGACTTCGATTGACAGCCTCGGTTTGTCCATCGGTTTGAGGATGCGAGGCGGATGAGAAGAGGAGCTTGATGCCGAGCTTGGCCATGAGAGTCTTCCAGAAGTAGCTCATGAATTTTACGTCGCGGTCGGAGACGATTGTTCTTGGTACACCGTGTAGCCGAATTATTTCCCTGAAAAACAAATTTGCTACATGTGAAGCATCATCGGTCTTATGGCACGGAATGAAATGTGCCATTTTTGAAAAGCGATCCACTACTACAAATATAGAATCATGACCATGTTTAGATCTAGGCAAGCCTAACACAAAGTCCATGCTAATGTCCGACCAAGGTGCATGAGGAATAGGCAATGGCATATAAAGACCAAAGGGGTTGGACTTAGACTTAGCTTGGATACATGTAGTGCATCGTTGGACGTGGCGCTCCACGTCGCGCTTCATCTTTGGCCAAAAGTAGTGAGTGGAGAGCATGTCATATGTCTTGTCACGGCCAAAGTGACCCATTAGGCCTCCACCGTGGGACTCTTGAAGAAGCAAAAGTTGGAGAGACGATTTCGAAATGCAAAGTTTGTTTTGTTTGAAAAGAAAACCCTTATGAAAATAGAAATCATCAATCCCTTTGTCTATTGAACATGTTGCAAAAATTGGTCCAAAGAAAGGGTCGGACGCGTACAAAGATTTGATGTCATCAAGACCCAAGACATTTACTTCGAGTCGTGTAAGAAGGCTTGTGTTTTTGCGAGACAAGGCGTCCGCTACCACATTTTTTTTGCCCTTCTTGTATTTGACAATGTAAGAAAAAGACTCCATGAACTCAACCCATTTTGCGTGCCTTTTACTCAAGTTGGCTTGGCCCTTAAGATACTTCAACGACTCATGGTCGGAATGGATGATAAATTATTTGGGCCAAAGATAGTGTTGCCACACTTGAAGAACTCGAACCAAGGCAAAAAGTTCTTTGTCATAAATGGGATAGTTGAGGCGTGCGCCATCAAGTTTCTCACTATGGTAAGCAATAGGACGCCCATTTTGCATAAGGACGCCACCAATGCCAATACCACTAGCGTCACATTCAATCTCAAATGTTTTTGTGAAATCCGGTAATGCAAGAAGTGGTGCTTCGGTGAGCCTCTTTTTGAGCTCATCAAAAGCCTTTTGTTGTGCTTTTCCCCAAACGAACGTGACATTTTTCTTGGTCAATTCGTTGAGGGGGCAAGCAATTGTAGAAAAGTCTTTCACAAAGCGACGGTAAAAGCCAGCCAACCCATGAAAACTACGAAGTTCACTAACATTTGTAGGGATGGGACAATCTCGTATGTCCTTGACTTTTGAGACATCAACTTCAATGCCATTGGAAGACACAACAAAACCAAGGAAAATCAGCTTGTCTTTTGCAAAAGTGCACTTTGGGAGATTAGCATAAAGCTTTTCATGACGAAGGATTTGAAGGACCTCCTTAACATGAGTAACATGCTCCTCTAGTGACTTGCTATAGACAAGGATGTCATCAAAGTAAACAACTACACTCTTCCCAATGAGAGGTCTCAAAATATGGTTCATGAGGCGCATGAAGGTAGATGGAGCATTTTATAAGCCAAAAGGCATAACCAACCATTCATAGAGACCAAGCTTGGTCTTGAAGGCGGTTTTCCACTCATCACCTTCGGCCATGCGAATTTGATGGTAACCACTACGAAGATCAATTTTCGAAAATATAGTGGCTCCACATAACTCATCAAGCATGTCATCAAGACGCGGTATAGGATGTCGATAACGCACGGTGATAGCATTGATTGGATGGCAGTCCATGCATAACCGCAACGTATCATCCGTTTTTGGGACTAGAATCACGGGAACCGCGCTTGGACTAGTGCTTACTTGGATCAAACCTTTGGAGACGAGTTGGTTGATTTGTCGTTCTATCTCCTTCGTCTCTTCCGGGTTCGTGCGATACGCGGCGCGGTTTGGGAGTGGGGCGCCGGGTATGAGGTCGATGCGGTGCTCGATTCCACGAAGAGGAGGTAGTCCATGAGGAAGCTCTTCGGGAAATACATCTTGGAATTCCTGCAAAACAGCCAGCAAAGAAGGAGGAACATTTGTCAAGTCATTAGTTCCTTGCGCTAGTCCCTTGCATACAAGGACATAGTGCAAAATGGATGGGTTGTTCCGCACTTCTCTCATCTCACTTTTGGTGGCAAGAAGAACACTCTTAGTTTTTCCACTCGAGTTTGGCTTGTGGCACTCACTCACTATAGTGTGGTTCTCTCGCTCACCACTCTTCTCACAAGATGGTTTTGTGTATTGTGCCCTCGCTAAAGCCTTTGCATTGTCCGCAATTATTTGGCTAGGAGTCATTGGTTGCAACATACAAGTTTTGTCAAGCCATTTGAAGGTATAAGTGTTTGAGTGACCATCATGCAAAGCACGCTTGTCATATTGCCACGGCCTTCCGAGCAACATATGGCAAACCGTCATTGGGATCATGTCACATTCCACCGTGTCCTTGTAGGGCCCAATTGAGAACGTTACCGAGACGGTGTGCTTGATCTTGACGGATCCTTGGTCACTTAGCCATTGGATATGGTAGGGGTGTTTATGCGGATGGAGGGTGAGGTTGAGTTTCTCACACAATTCCGTGCTTGCAAGATTGTGGCAACTCCCTCCATCGATGACAACTTTTATGGACCTCCCATTGATACCGGCACGAGTTTGGAAGATGTTTGATCGTTGGTCTTCATTCTCATTGGCTTGAGTAGTTAAGACCCTTGTGACCACAAGCGATGGACTTGCGTCATGCTCACACATGAGTAGCTCTTGGTCCTCTTCCAAATGTTTCCTTGCCATGGCTTCCTTGACCCTTGCATCAAACTCATCTTCACTCAAGTATTCTTCATCGCCGTTATCATGGATGAACAAAACTTTCTTGTTCCCACATGCGGCCGACTTGTGTCCTTTGCCTCCACACTTGTAGCACTCACCATTGAATGGTTGTTCATCTCTTGTGTATTTGCCACTTGGGGGCGGTTTTCCTTGAGGAAGTGTTGGCTTGAAGGGAAGCTTGGTGGTATTTGAGGAGCTTCCGCTTGGTGTTGTCGGAGTAGTGGTTGGATCTTGCTTGTATGTGAAGTATGTCTTTGGCTTGTTGAACTTGATGTCCTCTTGCACTTGACGTTCGGCCTTTGATGCAATGTGCACAAGCTCAACCATGTTGTTGTACCTTTGGAACTCGGTGATGCGCTTGATAGGGTGGTTCAAGCCATTGAGGAAACGTGCCATTGTTTGATCATCACGCTCTTCAATGTTGGCACGGATCATGTTGAGCTCCATTTGTTTGAAGTACTCTTCCACGGTCTTTGTTCCTTGACTAAGCGTTTGAAGCTTGTTGAAGAGGTCACGCGTGTAGTGTGAAGGAACAAAGCGGGATCTCATATGAGCCTTCATATCTTGCCAAGTTGAGATTGGGGGATCTTCTTTTGATTCACGAGCGAGTTGGACTTGTTCCCACCAAAGGTTGGCATATTCATCGAACTCGAGGGATGCCATGGCCATCATCTTCTCATTGCTAAAGTTGTGCATGCGGAAGATCTTGTCAACCTTGAGTTCCCATGAGAGGTATTCTTCGGGATCATTGGAACCGGTGAACTTGGGCATGGTGAACTTGATCTTGCCAAAAGTTTCTTCCTCATTGCGGTTCCGGTTTCGACGGTTGCCATGATTATGGCGGCCATCTTCATCATCCGAGCTCTCATGTATTTCTTGTTGATGGTGGCGTTGCTCTTGCGGTTGTTGAGGTGCCGCGTTTGGTGGTGGAACTTGGTTTGGACGACGAGCTTGGGGAGCTTGCTCTTGTTGTTGGCGCTGTTGAGGATGAGGAGGAGGTTGTTGGTCCTCACGGCGAGCTTGGGGAGCTTGCTCTTGTTCTTGTCGTGGTTGATGCCGAGGAGCATTATCTTGCGCCATGTGGCGAGGAGGACGTCGAGCCGCATGCGCAATGGGCTGCTCTCTTTCTTCTTGATGTGGAGGAGGCTCGTCGTGAAGATCATGTTGACGACGTTGACGTTCATGTCGAGGGGGTCGCCTTGGTGGATCTTCGAGTGCTTCACGCCGCCGGCGAACTTGTTCTTCCACTTCGGATGCTTCACTTGTTGTGGAAAGAACATGTCGATGGCGATGGGCTTGGTGGTCCATGTGAGGTTGTTCTTGTTGAATCACAAGTGCCCTTTGTTGTGGCCGGTCCGCTTCACGTCTTGGAGGTCTCACGGAGAGGTCACCATCATACCTTGACGTTGCGGCATGTCGCGGAGATGGTACCGCTTGAGAAGAGCTCATGGATTGAAGGACGGGTCCATCCCGGTGCCTTGAAGCGTGACGGCGAGGAGCACTTGATTCACTTGAGGAGTGCCATGATGATCTTGAGTCTCGCGAGCGTGGCCTTGCCAACCCATCAATGAGGCGTTGAAGCTTCTCATCCATTGAGGCGAGGGCACAACCAAGAGCTTCATTTTGATGACCGAGGTTGTGTTGCATGGCATGCATTTGGCCTCGGACTTCCTCGAAGCGGTTGTCGATGTTCTTGAATTCCGCTCGGGCTTCGCTAAATTGTTCATCTTGGTGCCGCTCAAGTGCTTCACAACGGTAGTTGAATTCTCCTCGGACCTTCCAATGGTCCCATCTTGTCATGTATGGATTGTCGTCCTCCGGAGGTGGTGGTGGTTGGGACGGCTCGCCATTCCTGTCCATGATGCAAAGCCGACAAGGGTTGTATATGGAGAGTAAAGGTGCGTAGAGTTAGCCTTTTACCTCACCTTGGAGATTATATCAAACCAATTGCCACACAAAGGAGCGAACAGCGTGCAAAGTTAAATGGCAAAGAAACTCACACACAAAGGAGCGACAACTCGCAAAAGCTTTTGGTGGATGGGTAGGATTGTGGAAAACCCAAAGAACCAACCGAACGCAAAGGATAGTCAAAAGTGGAGAAAATCCAACAACTCAAGTCAAAAGGAAATGTTCAACTCAAAAGGTGACGAGAACCTACGACTACACACACGCGTGGAGAAAAATGGGGTTAGCACGACTATGAAACTGAGCACGAAATGGCCTAACGGAGACTACGCTCGGGTGTTGTGCCAACGCAAGGAGAGATCACAACTCGTTTGCCAAAAGAGGGTAAGCAATGGATTTGTGCACTTGCCTTGGCGCGCTTCTTCCTCTCTCTTTTGCTTACAAGCTTGATGCTCTCTTTGTATTGGGAGACTATGTATCTTTCTATTTTTCTTTTTCTTTTTCTCTCTCTTTTTTTTGATTCTTTTTCTTTTTCTCCCTTGCTATGCTACTATGTTAACTTTTGTATTTGCCCTCACACTCTCACTTTCCAATGGCAAGTGCACAATGCTTAGACAAACACAAAATGAGTTGCTCTCATAGGATAGGTACACACAAAGGAAGATATGGCTACAAGGGTTGACACAAGTTATACCTTAGTTGATGATGATGATCTTGTGTCGATGGAGCGGGGAAGAGTTTGGGGTCCGTGGTGTCGAAGAGCGCGGCGATGTTGCGGAAGCTATCTGTTAGTTGGTGACACACACACGGAACACAAACAACAAGTGGACAGATTAGTCAATGCGGAAAAGAGGAAAAAATGGGCAAAACTGGCGTTCAGGGCCGGAGACTCCGGTCTTGGGCCGGAGACTCCGGTGTAGACCGGAGACTCCGGTGTACAGGCCGGAGACTCCGGTGTGGGATGTCTGCTCGTGTTCTTGAGCGGAAATCCACGCCTAGAGTCCTCAAATCCGCGAAAATTTGGCCAAAATTGGGCTGGTAAACGCAGGCAAAAGCTGAACCAACACCTTAGACAAGATTTGGTCGGATCAAAACCACAAATAACACTCCAAAACGATAGATCGATCCAAAGGCAAATTGGGGCTGTTTTTTGGGAAATTTTCGAATTTATGATGGAGAGAAGAAAAATTGGGGGGAAATTCGTGATCAACCTTGCTCTTGATACCAAGATGTTATGGGGTAACCCCTTGGGGTGGCCCGATCTTTCACGAATCTCCACGGGATCGAGGGGAAAGCGGTGGAAGGGGAAGAGGGGACGAAATCCGCAAACACACGCACACAAAGATCCCGATGAACTCACGCACACAAATCACGATACACGCCGATAACTCACACCGGTGGCAACCGGTCCAACATAATCTCTAGGATCGGTGTTGGGCGAAGCTCTCTCTCCACGCCAACAACGGGGGACGAGGTGCTTGGTGAGTCCTTGACGACTTGGGGGCGAGAAACCGAGAACCCAAGGCCTTGTACAACTTGAACGCACTAGGCAAGATCCAAGAGGAGGGTGGACAATAGGTGCTCCTTGGTATGAGCATGAGACCAATAGACTAAAAGATCCTCAAAGGGGTGTCTTAATCTATCATTATCCAAGTATAGGGTTTACATATGAGGGGTGGGGCTTTATATAGGCCAACCACTTAAACAGGGGTAGTTATGGAATAAAACTGGAAGTTTGGGGCGAAATTGGGGGTTACATGGGCCTGGCCCAAAAGGCTTTAACATGCCTAGCGATGGTCGGTCCGGAGACTCCGGTCTGGGCCGGAGACTCCGGTCAATCTCCGGACCCATCTCCGGAGGGGGCTTCTGGCTGTCCCGGGCTTGAGTCTCCGGTCTGGACAGGAGGAAGGTCCGGAGACTCCGATGTTGGAGACCGGAGACTCCGGTCTACACCGGAGATTCCGGTGTGCAGCGCTCCAGCATCTTCTTCTCCTGGTCCTGCTTCCTTGGTGGCTTGGTGTGGTGGTGTTGCTTCATATCTGAGGATACACAACATAGATGCATGAAGTAGCAAGCCATCCAAAGGTAGACCAAAATCACATGAGGAAAGGAGCGAGTTAACCTTGGCTTGTAGGAGCTTGGCACGGGCGCGAGTCATTGGTCCGCTTGGGGGACTAGGTGTTGTAGATGGAGGTGCGTCCGTAGGACGGGCTGCATCAGTTTCTATATACGTGAGTAGGCTCTTCTACTCTTTTTTGAAATCCAGGCTTTCTCTGCATATTTTTTAGAACATGATTGCTCATTAAAGGTTAACCATTTGTTTGGTTTAATGCATATTTGGTTTCATTTAATTCATTATTCACCTGCCAGCACAAATATTGTGCTATCGTTAACTGTGCTCAGATTATGTTATATGGTCAGGTCCCCTCGCTCTCCCCGCTGACATATTAACAGTGTTCCGCCTTCTTTATTTTGAACTTATGAGTTTACTACCATAGCTCTTCCCTCTGGCATATTAAAAGTGTCACTCTCGAAGTTACAAATTATGTCTGATATGATCTGGAGTGCATGTTCGGCGGCTTACAGCACCAGAGACATGGAACACTTCCTATGTTGCAGGAAATTTTTCCCATGGCCAAGGCCTTAAGCCTTCCATGTTTTTAGTAGTCCTAAGTAAGCCCAGTTTACCTTATCGGTCAGCAAACCCTTCATGGTCTGATAGATTAATAGGGCTAAATGGTTATTGTAAATAATTATGGGGCTCACTACTCTCTGGAATATATTTAAAAGACACTTTGTTTCCCCGTTTTAATGGAATTTCTAAGATCCATGTTAATCCGTGACAGAACTTCATGCCTTTTACAATTATAAGAAGTACAGAGGTGTACATATTAGTGAATCATTTGACATTTTCACACTAAAAGTCAGTCCAGTTTCAACCAATCATGTTAGCCTCGGATGATAACTGTTTGTGTACAATCTCAAAAAAAATACCAACTGTTTGTGTTGCACCCTGTTACTTTGATGCATGGTAGAAAGGAGAATGTTTATTACCAACAATTGCGCATGCTTCAGTGGATAAATTAAGATAAACCTCTGTGATGTATATAAGTTTTGCGTATTCATGTGCACACAATTTTAACTTTGGTTTCTAGGGGTAATTCTTGATATAACCACTACAGAAACAAATGTGGTAAGAAGATACCAAATATGCAAGCACTTCTTACTTTATACAGTTCATTCTCTTATGTCATATCCACCATATAACATCATGTTTCTGTTTCCAATTTGTTACAAAATCAATTTCAGCTGCAGAAGCATGATGTTATCGCAAGTCGGGGACATGTAAGGCGTGGAAAACATTCTAAAACGTGGCAGTTCATATTATTGACTCAAACATTGCAATAAATTTCTAATTTCTTTTACGTAGGTCATTTGTGTAGTTCATGCACCCATTTTTTTTTGTAGAAAAACGTGGCAGATTGCTGTAACAATTCTCGCGTCATGTACAAAAATAATTGAGCAGGAAACATGAATTTTTCATTCAAAATGCCAAATGTGCTCAATGTATTAGAAGTGAGCATAAGCTTGGAGAATAATAGATGCACTATGCGGCTGTGGTGCTGTAAAAACACTTACCAATGCATAGGTGCAATATAATAGGAGTGACAACATGTGATAACTAAAGAACATAATTACTTCTTCGGTAAGTGTACTAAAGCTAATTTTCGTTATATGTCCAATAATGGAAGTAATTTTTTCTTAAGGTCGAAATACCTACTAATTCTAAACAAAAATAATCAAGAGCTCATTTACATCTTATTCAAAATAACTACCTGTGTAGGTGCACGGGTTGACGACTAGTTATTTTGTAATTTTAGTAGTAATTAGTTAGTTGTTTTTGTAGTAATTAGTTAGTAGTTTTGTAATATTAGTAGTTTTTTTTAGTAATAATATTTGTATAATTTAGTTATGTTTTCGTATATTATTAGGGTTTGTATAAATGCTATTATTTTGCAATTTTAGTAGTAATTAGTTAGTAGTTTTTTTAGTAATTAGTTAGTAGTTTTTTTAGTAATTAGTTAGTAGTTTTTGTAATATTAGTAGTTTTTGTTAGTAGTATATTATTAATCTTATTAGTATATATTATTATAATTATCATATTATTAGGAAATGTTATTTTGTGGTAATATTATATTATTAGGGTTTTGTATAAATGCTATTATTATTTAGTATATTATTAGGAAATGGTAGTAGTATATTATTAATATTATTAGTATATATTATTATAATTATTATATTATTAGGAAATGTTTATATAATATATTTTTTCTAACTTGTTTAACTCTCTTTCTGTTATAGTTAAGTCATGGATCATGATCGCAGTGGTGAAGATCTTCTTTAGGGCATGATAATAGGTGAAATTCCTTTTATTACTACCGGTGAAGATATTTTACTCGAGAAAGAGATTTCTCATATCTGAATCCATCAGGTGATGGACTAGAGGAAAACCTGATGTACCCAGGGGAAGACCGGACAGACTAAGGGCAAACAAATAACAACAATGATGGCCCCTCGACAGGATTCGACGAGGTATATATATAAAAAGCTTCGTGTTACCTCTATGAATAAATTGATCTAGATATATCAATATATATATATATATATATATATATATTAATCACTCTCTTCTTCTTTTAGCCCACCGGATCGAAGCAATCGATAGCTTGAACGAAACGAGGGCCGAACAGAAAGTTGGATGGTAATCAGAGGTTCACCATCGAAGAAATAGATGATGATGGACAACCGATTGCTCCAGATAAGCATTGGAGGATATTTACAAATCAATGCGGGGTGATTGTTAGGGACAACTTGCCGATCACCATTTAAGAATGGAATAAGTCAAAGAAACTCGGTGAAGAATCCAATAGTTATGTCACTGATGATGCCAAAGATAACCTTTGGCAGAAGCTCATAGCGCATTTTATACTGTCTCCAGAGTATGAAGAATTTGAGACAGATGGTATCACCCCAAGGCCGGGTGGGCTTGAAAGAATATAGAAAGTCAAGGAGTGGGCTCTAATGAAGATGGCCGAACTGTACCGGAACCACAAGAAAAGTTTATATGTGACGTATGTCGCGAAAAAGAAAACTCCAGACTTCTAAGGATCAAACGAGAAGTTGAGAGAACAGTGGTCCAATTTTGTAACATACAAGCAACCTGCTGTAGCAAAGGCAAAGTTGACAAAGAATGCGTTAAATGCTGCCAAAAAGAAATACCATCATAAAATAGGGACAGGTGGCTATAAGATTGTCGTCCCTAAGTGGGAAACTATGGAGCGGGCCATGAGGGATAGAGGCATCACTCTTGGTACAAATGGATGGCCCAAGAGGTCAAAGCACTGGTGGTATGGGCACGGGGGATCATTGGACCCAGAAATAGGGAAGACATTATTTCATGAAAAAAATTCTAAAACCCTCCAAAGAACTTGTTAAAGCAATGAACGAAGCTCAATTGGTATTTTTCCGGCCCGAGAGAGAGAACGACGAGCTGACACGAGCTCTCGGGAATCCTAAAAAGGGTGGACGAAAACGAGGCAAAGGCGTCAGTGTTACGTGGAAGAAAGGGTTTCCGCAGTATGATGATAGTTACAGAAGCTATCAGAGAAAGAAGGACTGGGAGGCAGACCGGATCTTGAATGTAGAACAGGACCTAGCTGAGATGAAGAAGCTCATGCATGAAATTAGCCAAAGGTCGTCAACTCACCCGCAAGCTGATGATCCTGCATTCAATCTTAGCCAGCGGAGAAGCAGCGTGGCTTCCACGGAGGTCCAGGCTGATGATCAAGCACTGCTGGATGATGCACCGTCTCCTCTCTACCCCGTGGATGATGTCAGAGAGATGGCACAATGTGAGCTACATCAACCAATGAACAACCTGTCCTTCAAGGTGGCGATCGGCATTGCTTTACCTTGTGTACCTGAAGCACTCCACCATTCACTTTCGATTCCACCTAGCTATGACCATGTCATGGTGGATGACATAGTGGATGATTTTGTGGACCTAGAGATTGACATCTCTATGCCTGAAGGCCTTACGAAACTAGGAGATGTCAAGCGCAACATCACTCTATGGAAGAAGAAGTACATCAAGTTTTCAGGCTCGGCGTCAAGGACACCGACTCCAAGGAATCCAAATCCATCCCGCCCCAATGATCGTCAACCTCCAAGTTCACCCCGCCCCGATTATCGTCAACCCGCAAGTTCATCCCCCCTGATTATCGTCAACCTCCAAGTCCACCCCGCCCCGATGTCGATCGCCGCAGCAGGAGTACATCAACTCGATCTTCGCCTCCGCGCAATACTACCTCGTCGAAGAAACGGAAGGTCGCCGCTCTGCCGCGCCCCACATTGAAGAAAGGTCAAACAACGAAGATAGTCGACATCCTGCCGGCTCTTCCAAAGAGACCTTATGACAAGACCGATGAGGAAAATGTCGCGAATGTGGCTGCCCAAGTTAAGGCGCATTTTGCACCCAAAAAGCCTGATGCCAAGCCGGTATTTGATGAAAAAAGCAAAAAGTGAGCTAGGTTCTTTCTTGAGCAACTATCCTAGATATAGATGAATTTGGAATCATACTATGACCGGGAAATTATTAAGAAAGCAAAGAAGAAAATAAAGAACAAGTGCAAAAAGTGGGAAGCAAGTTGCCCATCTCGGACAACAGAAGATTCAATCGGCCCCCGCTCAAAGTGATTTCAGACCTCGACAAGGCCTTCAGAGCTGAAATGCATATGGACATGCAAATAATGGACCCAGAGCCAGTACTAATGCTGCACTAATGGGCATCACTGTATCAAAGGCCAAAGCACTTGCTACCAAAGCAATTATGTCTCTTGGTCAATATTTAAGCTATAAAGATATGCCAGTGGGTCAGATAGTACGGAAGTATGTCCAAGGGGAACCTCTAGTCAGTCAAGAGGAGCTCACGCGTCTATCCACATATATGTGAAATCTGCACACATGGTACCTGTTGCAAACAGAAAAAAGCATCAGAAAGATTGGTTTGCTGTGGACGTTCGAAAGGAGCATCACTTCAAACCATACTCTATATAGGTTCAAATGACCGAACTGTTTCAGTTATACAATCAGCGTGCCCTCGACAAATCTATCATTGGTTGCTACTATCTGTAAGTAATTTATTTCTGTAATTAAGTTTGTAGCTCAGCTCGTTCATTGCATTTAATATATTATCCTGACTATATATCCTTTTGTATGATATTATATTATGCAGAATGAAGATGCTTGAATGCAAAAGAGCTAGAAGATATGACGTTGAGTTTATTAACCCATATATCGTTAATGAATATACGTTAAAGAATCACCCTAAGGACGTGGAGGAAGACCTGTGTAGGTTCTTAACCGAGAATAATTTTGTTAAGGAAATATTATTTTCTTACAACTTTAAGTGAGTGTTTCTATCTTGTACATATTTTATTTTTGCTTACTCGATGTTAAGTGTAATTAATGATCTATGCATGTATGCTTATGTAAACATCCGCAGATTCCACCGGATCTTGCTAAACATTCAAGTTGACAAGTCCCTAGTTGAAGTCCATGACTCATTAAGTTGCGACCAAGAGAAGTGGAGCGACATGAAAACAATGCACCATAAGTAATTTCAATCATTATCGCATTATATCGGCCTCTTTCGTTCATTTCCTGATATCAAGTAACTAATAACTCCTTTGTTCATTTTCTTTGCCGAGCATGTGTTGGACACGATTCAGACAGAAAATACCAAGTCCATTCAAAGATGAGCTAACTTATAAAATGGTGAAGAGTTTATAGCAGCCATCGGGAACTCATTTATGTGGATACTTCGTCTGCGAGTACATTCGCGAATTGACCAGTGAGCGGAAATATGATTCACAATATATTTACGATTTGCGGGAGAAACTAGAGCCAGAACAGCGCATACGAGCAATTCAAGAGGAGATGTCGGGATATCTAATGAAGGAGGTCCTTGATGTGCATGGAGAACATTATGTGGATGACACGGAACTCTATATGCCTTAGTGATATCCATGTAGTTGATATGATATATCATTAATGACCATGTAATTTCAAAACATTTCTTCCTTTTGATATGATTGAATATATGTATGCTTGCAAGGGATCGAATATTAATTATATAGATGCATCAATGTGTACTGTGTATGTACTAGCGTAGAATAAATGTACTGAAATATATATTTGAAATTATAGTGAAATACAAAACGAAAAAGAAACGAAATGGCAAAAAAAGGGAAACACACAATCTCTACCGCTGCAGAGAAACACACGAATTTTCTGCCGCGGAAAGAAGACTTATAGTCCAGGGTTGTGTTATGACCCGGGACTAGAGGGTTTTCGCCTCCCACCTCGCTGAAATAGCCACGTGGGCGTCTTCTGTCACGGGCCGTAGTGAGCCGGGACTAAAGAGGGGGGCCTTTAGTCCCGATTTGGCAGTCCCAGGTCCAAAACCGGGACTAGAGCCCGTTACGGCCCGGGACTAAATGCCCTTTTTTCACCAGTGGATATAAGTATGCATGCGAGGCTTATACGCACACGGTATGGCTCGATTTGAACTTAGAAAAAGGAGACAGAGATTAGATAGGACTGTATGTGTGTCTGGGAAAACAATTCAAAGTCCAAGTGTATGTGTATATGTGAGTCTATGCTCACGGATATGTAGAGAGCACAAGGTTTTAGATAGCCGGGGATTTGGCTACAGAGAGAGATATTTAGTGTGTGTCTGATTGCGCGCACACCGCAGTTTTAGGATATATATACACACAAGATTTGGTAGATTAGATAACTAGGAGTGTGTGTAGTTGCTCACACGTGAAGGAAAAGAAAACAGGTTTTAGCTAGATTAATTACCTATCTTAGGATAGATTTTAGCTAGGGAAGTAGATTGATGGAGATCAAGTTTGAATAAAATTGAACAAAAAGGCAAATCGAAACAAATTCAAATAAGAGGCATTATTACATGAGGTTTATTATTGCAGTTGACTACAATGTTGTCTATTAGTGAATGCATGTGAGAATATTTTGTGAAAACAAAATATATTACATGTATGCGAGCCAAAAGAAATCTCCAAATATAAAAGATTGCAAAGTTAAACAAGATTTTAGAAGTGACCATATACACATGGCATAATTGGAATGGTTTAAATATGATCCCATGTGTTGATGAATAGAAGAATGGATCCATGTGGATGTATGTGGCAAGAACTAAATACCAACAAAAACAATATGTCCATATACAGATGTATGGTTGGAATTAAGATGATATCAAGAGAAGGTGGTAAGGCAAGTTAGTAGATGGAAGGAAGAGATAAAAGATATGCCCTCAACTTATTTTGGGCATTATATACAAGTATCAAGAACCAACACAATTCATCAAGAGGCAACTACAATTATCAAAAATGCAAATGCATATGGGATAAGAAGAAAATGAGAAGGTTTTGATATGATGCTCAAATGTAAGGTGGCATGGTGACATGAGCATGATATAATGATGATACAATTAATGACAAGCAGAAAGTAGAATTTTATTAGGAATCATGTAGCATTATAGATGTTAGACAGACGGGATGCTACAATGACCCGGATTACAAATGTTAGAAAGCCTTCATAGTTTTTTCTTCTTCTCTCATCCGAGAAAAGCGCCAAGCGCACCGCACGAAGATAGGCAAGCCAAAAAAATCAACCGGATCCGGGACGAGCGCCGCCAAGAAAACCGCCACAGGCCGTGTCACCAACGGCAGTTGGCAACGGTCAAAAATTCGGACGGTGGATTTGCGCCATTTGCGTGAGGCTCACTTGATCTCCCAGGAGGAGGGAGATGTCAAGATTCCTGGTGCCGAGGTAAACCCTGACGCACCTGCTAGTTTTCGGGTCATGTTTCTCGCTTTTGTCAGGATTATCTCTTACTGCCCACGATTTGGTTCGTTGGTTATCTTACTTTATGGGCTTCAACTGCATCAGTTGACGCCCAACTCCATCCTCCATATTGTCTGCTTTATCACTCTTTGCGAGTGCTGGCTCGGAATTGAGCCGCAGTTCAGCCTCTTCAAGAAGCTTTATGCCTTGAAGAGGCAGTATAGCTTTGGCGGCGCAGTCTATTAGCTAGGTAGGTATGGAATATATATCCGTCCCAATAAGCAGTATTTCTCCTTCAACCTCATCAAATCCGTGCAAGGATGGAGGAACAAATGGTTCTACATCCGCGACGAGAAGCTGAACAACCAGATGTATGGCCTGCCTCCATACGACGCAAGCGCGGTGACTCTAGGAAGCGTTCGTGGTCGAACGATGTTCCCTCGGGTGAAACCAAGGTTCTCGAGGTGTTGTATAAGAGCGTGTAGGCCCTTCAGCTACTGCGAGGCCAAGAGGTGACTGGCATCGACATCATCTACATATTCCTCAAGCGTTGGGTACAGCCCCTCCAGGCCAGGGCGTATCTGATTTTCCTCTATGCTGGAGTCAATGACCCGATAGGGGTGTCATCCAAGGATCTCTCCTCGTCGGACCTCGATCGGGACCTTAGGCCTTTGCTGTGCTTGAAAGCTGATGAGGCTCTGCCGACGGAAACGTCGACTGAGCCCTTCAGCGCTTTCAGGGAGGTTCCTCAGGTGAGTTTTTCACATGCATGTAATGCGGATTTGTCGTTGCTAGTCTTCATTGTGCTTGAATTTGACCCGATTTGTTTCAGTTGTGCATGATCTAAAGGTGGAGGACATGAAGCTTCCCCTTCCCGAAAAGTATACGAAAGCTTCGGATGGCGGGGACATGGACAAGTAGGAATTGATCATCCCTGCTGATTAGTCTTCCATGGAGGAGGAATCCCCCGATCCTAGCAACGGCAACTCTCGCAAGAGGAGTCGAAGTTAAGGCTCGGATGCTTCGACACCACCCATGCCTAAGGGACCTGCATTCCTGCAGGAGCACACCTTTCCTGAAGGTGCCACCTCCCCAATTCTGGCTGTGCCTATTCGGGCTGTGGCTATTCGGGCTGTGGCTCCTCAGCAGGCCAAGAACCAGAAGAAGGCATCGGTCTTCGACCTCTTCGACATTGCCTCGTAAGCATCTTCTACCCTTATCTTTGACATGTGTCATTATGTTTTGCGACTGATGCTTGCTGTGTTGTTGTTGTACTAGGGGGTCCACAACAGATGAGTCTGTGAAGGATGAAACCGAGGAGGTCACTGTGGAGTCTAAGGCGATGAGCGTCGGTGCTCCAGCACCCTCCCCGAATACGGTGGCCAACTCCGACAGCAGCTCTTTGAGTTCCTCCAAGCTAAGGACTCGTCATGTTGTTATCTGGAAGACAAAGATTCAACCCTCGGAGTCTTCAGGTGAACATGTAAGTAACATTTGACTTTTTCGTGATGATCCCCTGAGTCCTCTTTCTTCTTGACTTGAGCTTTATGATGCAGCCCTTCTTGTGGGAGCTGAACTGCCTCGGGGAGCAGTATCTGAACTTGGAGGCGGAGTTTCAACAGCTTCATGGTGAGTAGCTTGCTGCTTATGCCCTTCGGATGCCTACTGGATCATCTTTGGTTAACTTTCTCATTTTAAATTACAGACGAGAACAACGACACCCTCCGTGTCAGAGCCCTAGCAACCAGCGTGCCACATCCCCTCATTGAGCGGGCCCCGTGCCAAGGGGATCCCACTATCAAGAGGCAAGGCGCCTCTGGAGGAGACTCGTTGAAGCAGACCTCACGAGGGGATAGAGCCTCCAGGGCAAGTCTACCACAATTTCAGACATCGTCTTTGGTCCTCGAATACCGTGGAGCACCTCTGAGGCAGGACAGTAACCTTGCCTAATGGAGTTCAAACTACGGTACCGACAGGAAGTGTCGCGTCCTATCGACGCTAGCTACCTCGGTAAAGAAGAATCTATCCACCACCCTTTTTGCAGGGAAAGGACGATCGACCTCATGGCAGGAGATAGAAGGTGTAAACTAGAGAGCACCGGATAAAGACAAGCCACGTCTGGGAAGGATGCTTTATAGGAGGACGTAGCGGAGCAGGGAGAGCTAGACCAAGTCCATGTAAAGTAGCCTCCTAGACTGGGTCCTTCAGGGGCGGCACTATGGATGACCTTCCCGCCCAAAGGCTAGGGAAGAGGCCCGACACCGCCCTATATAAAGGCTCCTCCTCCTACTTTAGAAGAGATTGATCCTTAGCGATCTAAACCCTGGACTTTCATCCCCATTGTACCCTTGCGAAGCCTAGCAAGCAATATAACCAAGAAGGAGTATGGCCTTTACCTCCTCACGAGGGTCCTGAACCTGGGTAAAAACACCATTTCTTATCTCTGCCTTGTTTACTGCTTCGCCGTCGCTGCCGTCATCGAGGCTCCTTGAGAACGCGTGTTTAGCCCCCTCTCGAACCAAGGGATCATTGGACCCTAGTTACTTCACAGGACAAATCTCTGGCATTTGGTGCGCTGGGTAGGGGGTTGAGGCGCGCTTTCAAGGTCCCCACCAACCTCGACCACATGTCGGCTCGCACCGAGACCCGTGTCGAGCACATGCTCCTTCGCGCTGCAACCATGGCCTCGACCGAGCCGGCCCCACGGCACGCCCCCTCCGAGCATGACCAATTGACCGAGGACGACGGAGGTTCCACCTACCTCCCGTCGCGCGAGTACCCGTCCTCCTTGAACGGTGCCACCTCGCTCTCCTGCACCGCGTTCACACGAGGCAACCACGAGCACCTCACGCCTGAAGCGGCCAGACACATGGTGTAGGAGCTCCTGGACCACTTGCGGGACGACCCGAGCAAGGAGAAGCGGTGGGACATAATCACTGAGCTCCTCCACATTGCCACGATCTCCCCTCAGGAGCAGCAGGCCCAGGGAGAAGACCCGGTGCTGGGAGTGGGGGCTCGCCACAGGCCCAGCGCCACGATGATGCCCCCAAGTCCGGCTAGGCACCTCCACCAGCGACCAATAGCTGCCAGATCGTCTCGCTCGCCGTGGAAATCGCAGTAGAACCGCGTGGTTTTCGCTCGCAGCAAGGCGGTGCAGGACAACGGCTGCCTTGCCCTTCACAAAGGCGCTACGCCATGTTGTCTGGCCACACAAGTTCCGCCTGGAGACGCCAGCGCGTTATGATGGAACGACCAACCCGTGCGAGTTCCTGCATCTCTACATCACGGGCATCGTGGCTGCAGGAGGCGATGACCGCATCATGGCGAACTGGCTCCCCCTCTGCCTGAAGGAAACAACCAGCACTTGGTTGAACCTTCCAGAGGAGTCCATCGACTTATGGGCCGAACTCAGCTCCCTCTTCATCACAAACTTCAAGGGAAGCTACGATCACCCTCTCACGTACTTTGACCTCCGCCAGGTGCGCCAGGAGCCTAGAGAGACCCTCTTCAAGTTCCTGCAGAGGTTTAGCCGAGTCCGCAACAAGATCCCAAAGATCTCGGATTCCAACCTCATCACCGCTTTCTCCGAGGGCTTCAAGGATGTCAAGATGAGGGAGAAGATCGGCATCCGGGGCAAGATCCTCACCTCGGCTGCCGAGCTCTTCGTCATGGCTGATAAGTGTGCCAATGCGGAGGTTGGGCGGATGTTCTCATACACAAAGGAAAGAACGTGTGTGCATGGTAGAGAAACATATCATCCATCATGAAGTATTTCTTCTTGTGCACATCACCATCAGTGTCAATCAAGTGTAAAATAGATGCATGGTGAGTATGCAAGTGGGGAACATGCTTATCATGGCAATCATCAAAATCGCCAAAAAATGAGAAAGCTATGGGGGCCATCTCATTATAACGCATATGATCAATATTGTTGCAAGTAAAACAAGATAAAGAGAAATGATTCAGCTTATTGCAAGCAAGGGGAGAAATTGAATGGCTATCATGACAAAGCATGTCCGAAGCAATTGGAGGATACACAAAATATGTATAGCATGACATGTGTATGGAAATAGTATCACAATCAAACAATTCCACATGATCAATATTACGCAAATGCAAAGCATCACATGGGAATATCGATGGGAAAGCGAGGGGAAGGGGAGAAGGTAGAGGAAGCGAACACACACCTCGCTAAGGACACGATAAACACATGCAAAACTCGCAAGGAAAGATCAGGCAACATGCTCCCTCAAATCCACATCAGAGAGGGAAGAACACCTTGGGGAGGGTCTTGACAACTTGGAGATGAGACACCTACTCGAA
Organism: Avena sativa; assembly: GCA_916181665.1. NCBI lineage: Eukaryota > Viridiplantae > Streptophyta > Magnoliopsida > Poales > Poaceae > Avena > Avena sativa. The sequence continues at coordinate 308,754,419 of OV702295.1, read as the reverse complement.
GGTCTTGTACACCGATGGATGCATGATGCAAAGTCCAATCGAGGTTGGTGACGATAGTCGATCCCCTTGATAAAGGGGATGAGGCAAAACTAGAGATTCCACTCAAGGGGGTTGTCTTTCGTCTATCATCTATGCCTAAGGGATACATGAAGGGGTGGCGGCTCTATTTACAGGCCAACACTAAACAAGGGGTATTTTGGGGATAAAACTAGGTTTTGGGTGGAATAAGGGGTACATGGGCCAATGGCCCAGCTGGAGACTCTGATGTAGTGGGCCGGAGACTCTGGTGTGGGCTAGAGATTTTGGTGTATCTCCGGTTCGTCTCTGGAGGGGCATATAGACTGTCCCAGGACGGGTTCTGGGGTCGGTCTGGAGGTCGGCCAGAGACTCCGATGTGTCGGTCCGGAGACTCTGGTGTAGCAGGCCGGAGACTCCGGTCTTTAGGGCCATAGACTCCGAGGGTTCAGCCGCTTCTTCTTCCGTCTCCTCTTCCAGGCCTCCGTCTTGTCGGGCTTGATGCTCTGGGCTTCCTCCCTTGCCTCCGTACTTGTCTGTGTGAACTTATCATGAATATGTGATGGAGTATGAAGTAGCATACCATTCAATAGGGTAGGAAGTGGGCTCGCATAGAGGAACAGATTCACCTTTGGAGTCCATGACGACTTGGCGTAAGTTGGAGACCTTGATGTGGTAATGACCGTAGGTCAGGCTACATCATGTTCGGCCTTGCCGAGGTGAAAACCACCCCAAAGTCCTCGGGCTTGTCCAAGAGCAAGGACAAGGACTCCAAGCGCAAAACCGATGTCGTCCTCGCCACTGAACCGGAGTGAAAGAGTCCTCACAAGGAGCACGACGGAGGAGAAAGGAATAGTAACGCGTAACGCCACTTCCACAAGAGGAATGGACACCCCACTGATGACTGCTACGAACTCCAGAAGCTCCACGACATGCGCAATAGCCATAGGAAGGGAAAACCTAGTGGAGAGCATGGTGGGGCCAGGGGTGGCCACCACGGCGCGCGCATTGGAACAACAACTGCGGGGGCCATGACACCCCGCAGATGGGCCATCAAGACAATGGCGTGCAGCACCCTCCGCAGGAGGAGAAAGGCCGTGCCGAGGACCCTGGGGGCTATCAAGTGCCAGAAGGAGATGTCGCTTGCATCCTTGGTGGCTCCCAGGCCCTGGTTTCTAGCCGGCACTTCAAGCTGGTCGCTCGCGATGTCGCCGTCGGCAGGCCAGGAGTCCCGTTCTAGAAGCTCAAGTTGTCTCAGTTTCCGATCACTTTCGACGACCGTGACCACCCCGTATCAACTAGGCCCGTGGGCACACTTCCCATGATCTGCACCCCCACCATCAACAACATCGCGATCACGAAAACTCTCATCGACGGGGGTGTTGGACTGAGCTGATCTCCCCCGAGAAGTTCGCCCAGCTACAGGTGCCCTACGATAGGCTGGCGCCAACAATGCCATTCTCCGGGGTGACGGACGAAACCACTACCCCCATCAGGCAGGTGCGTCTTCTCGCCACGTTCGGGATGCCCGACAATTACCGCACCGAGCTCGTCGACTTCGATGTGGCCAGCATCAAGCTCTTGTACAACGTCATCCTCGGTTACCCTGTGCTGGCCAAGTTCATGGAGGCCACTCATCACGCTTAAAACGTCTTCAAGATGCCCAGAGGCAACAACCGATCATTATGGTCCGTTGTGATGAAGTGGAGTCTCTACGCTCCCTCGAGCACGCTTAAAAAGCAGCAGCCGCCGCCTAGCCCGAGGACATGGACACGCTGGATTACATCGGGGGCTCCTCGAGTAGGAAGCAGATGGTCGCCCAGGAGAGCGCCATGGCCAAGAGGGCAGCCGCCATGCTATTTACACCTCGTGAGGGTCGGATCCCGGTCGGTACTCACTACAATAAAATGTCCTTTTACAACAGACGATTTGCATGGTTGAAGGTCCATTTTTCGTGGTTGAAAAGCCTTCTACGACGGATGACCATCGTGGTAGAAGCCCCATCACAAATGATTCTACCACGGGTTTTTTTCGACCGTGGCATATCACACCCTTTATCCACGAAAAGTCGTTCCGTCGTAGATCTGTTCGCAAGCCGCGTTGACTACTAACGTCATGCAAACTGCCACGTGGCGAGCGCCATTAACGGCTAGTTAACGCCATTAACTTTCAATGAAACTGTGGTTGAAGCTAGGCCTAGCCAAGTCCTGGTAATTATTAAGTGGGTCAGCCCATTAAGGATGCCCAACAGGATCATGGCCCGTGACTGTTTCACCGTGCACTGTTGCAAATAGGCCCACTGGTGCAGCCGTAGGTGGCCCGTGAACTTTCTGGCCCATTATTTTACGTTCTGCATAGTTTAAATTGGGCCCATTTGTGTTTCCGGTCACGACCCATATACTTGCGGGCCCTTCACTATTTTGGCCTAGTGAAGGCCCGCTGGGCTCGCTACTGTGCGGCCCATTTGCGGCCTGAAATGTTGACCCTATACTATTAAGGCCTGCGATCGGCCTGACATAGCTCTTACAGACCGTAATGGGCTACCAACTGATGTACCATTTGTAGGAAGGCCCGTTACTGTTATGGCCCATAACGTTGCTTGCTCATTTTCTGGAATGTTACTGTTCTAAACCAGGAAGGATTTTCGTCCTGTTACTGTTTCGACCTGGTCCTGTTCTGCGATGTACTATTCATGCCAGTTACTATTTTGGCCAGTTACTGTTTTGGCCTATTACTTTTTTTGCTGTTACTGTTATGGCTTGTTTCACTTTTGCTACTGGCCCATTATTTTTTTAGCAGGTACAATTTAAGGCCTATGGCAGCTTATGCGGTCTGCTGTGATTCAGGCCTTTTACTGTATATTGAGCCTGTCTGCTGGTCGGCATATTATATTCTACAATTCTTCTTTAAAACAGTCCATTAATATTTCGTCTCATTAATGAAGTGTGAGAATCAGCATATTACATCAACAGGAAAATACTGAAATATATTATAGACTAGAATTCAACAGAAACAAAACGATGCATTACACAGACATCGTCAGTCATGGGTTGGAACAGGGTTTCTGCTATAGCTTACATTGCCATACAAGTAACAACATGCTTACCATGACAACTGCAGAAGAGATTATCAAGTAGACGGTCAGTCCAATCTTGTCTAGCTTTCAGTTGCAGTATCTGTTCGCCTGTAATCGTGATTATTGCATCTGGTTCCTCTGTTTCTTGTTCAATTAAATCAATTGTTTCGAGTGCATATGTAAAACCTTTGTGTGCTGGAATAACTGAAACAGTGGGCCGATGCAAGAAATAACTACTGTCACTGCTGCTTTGTGAAATAACCTCAATACTTAACGTAGGATTGCTCGCTTCTGCCTCCATAGCTTCATATGCAACCTGAAACAAAGAAAACAAGTCAGCACAGCATATCAGCAAACTGGCAGCCAACTTATATTTCAAATGATTGCAATGCATCATTGGCCAGGAACAATCAATGATGTGCCTCGTACATCTCTTTCCAGAATAATAGGAACTGTTGACGTCCACGACCGATGCGAGCATGTGCATGTATCATAGCCACTATGTGGAACAAAAAATACAGATTATTTGCAGGCTAAAACTAATACATATTAAGTTAGTGCAGCAAAGCATGTGAAGAAACACCGTGTTTGTTGTCAAAGATTTTCAAATAAGTATTGTCCTAATATAACAAATCAAGCAATCAACATGTGTCTCATACAGTCTAACTAAACTTGTTTGGAAGTGAATGTAGTGAACCAAGCAACTACTCTTTCCCTCATAAACAAATCATATCACTGCCTAATGGAAATATAGAAAATATAACAAAAAGAGGTGTCTGGGATCCCTTGAGCTTCTTATAATTGGTCAAGACAACAAACATTAACCTATAATATAAAAATAGCATTTAGAAATGGTCTATTGTATGAACTAGCCATATCAGTGTCCAGTTCGAGAAATTATGGTTGGACCTCCAACCACAGAAGGTGGTCTTGTTTTAATCATCAGCGAACTATGATAGTACATTGGAAATACAAGCAATAGATCAAGTGTGTGTCTTAAATAGACTACCATCACATTTTTAGAGAAACAAGATATCAACCAATGCTTTTTAGTAGCTAGATCATTCGAATATTTTGATCGTTGGGCCAGTATATAAAAAAGAAGAGAAACAAAGAAATGTGTCATTTGCTGCCAAAACAATAGTTGGATGTAGCCAAAAAGTAGTAGAAACCTTCTTTGTAATACCTACAACTATTGTATTTCCAACTGCTGACAATATCATTTTGCATATAACTAGGCAACTAAGAAAATTGAGTAGACAAACAAACAACTATTAAATTGTGCACCTTGCAAGATCAATGAAGTATTTGAAAAATGTATGGCTGGTATGAAGTGGAAGATCAAATTAAGCAAAATGTGACATTCTTTCAATGGAAGTAGTTTTTTCACCATATAGAGTTGTTAGCTAGGAAATGTAGCAACGCCGTATGCATCAAATAAACTGCTATTTGAAAATAGATATCCAACATATATAATGTCAAGTAAACGTGTACGAGCTCTGTTATCCACATTATATCCATACAAACTACGACACAATATCGCATTTTTGCAATCACAAGTCAACTAAACATGCAAAGGACCCACAATCAATTGAACCATCTGGTTGTTAATATTAAACTATCAAGATCATCTGATCATCTGTAGATTAAATAGAGCAGACATGAGTTGGAACATATGCATAATGTCTCATATTTCTTAGTAATCAACAATTGTATTCTCAAAGAAATTGCCATCATTTAAGTTAAGAAAATCATGACACTGCTTTAACCATGAGCAAACTAAAGAATCAAATTGGCAATAGAATATATATGTGCCTCATGTAGAGTAGCTAGTGAGGTAATGAATTAAGCAATAAAACACTAGGTGCACGATAGACCTACAGATCATAGTAAGATGATTATAGTACATATATATAGTAACTAAGTATCATACGAAGCTTAATTATGCTTTTTATATCCAGGGAGAATATTGCGTTAATGGTCATATTGTTCTAATCATTGGCAACTCATGTGGTGCCATCACTAGACAATGTGACTACCTCCAGGATTCATACAAACTCTTAATAGCTGAAAATACTACAATAGACTATAAATTATCATAAAAGTGGATATGCTTAAATTACCACCACTAAATAATAGTCTAGTTAACGCATAGATAGATAGATTGATGGTGGGTCAAATATAGCAAATAATACAGCATCACCATGATTGAGTGAGATAATTGAATTACAAATCGAGATATTTTCATTTGGTCTTTGTTACATAATATAAAAATATAGCGTAAAAGTGGATATACATAAATCACCACCGCCAAATCATGGTCTAGTTAACGTATATATATATAGATAGATACATAGATAGATAGATGAACATAAGTCAAATATAGAAAGAATAGATCATCGCCATGATCGAGTGAGCACATTGAATTATAATCGAGGGATTCAAGTTTGGTTTTTGCCCAGTATTGTTTAAGGTCAATCTTGTTATAATTATTAGCCGACTCATGTGGTGCCTCATACAAACAAGCATCTAACACTAAGCACATCTCGGTAGAAACAAGAGACTTACTATTTCTCTTTGTGCAGTCCTGTTGGAGGACATCCTATTGTCAATTTGTTCGTTGAAGACATCCACCGCATCCAGCACTTTGATAGCCGATTCATATGCTTTATTGTTGCTCCTCTGCATTTAGGTTCCGACCACTCTAACATAAAATAGGTTTGCATCCAGCAATAGAAATCAACAGGTACTAACAAGATTTTAGGGGCGATTCAATCTATGATTCTCCGTATTCCTTGTGATAGGAAATAATATCAGATAGTGGGTGTTGTTATTTACAAAGACCTAGATAGATATTATAGTATAATCACTTGTGAACAAGTAATAACGTTGCCAACGGGAGAATGATCTGTTCGTATGTTATACGTTGTTAGGTAGGTGAGACACCCAGTTTATTCATGCCTTAGTGGCGACTCGAAAGTCTGCCCATGCTGGGACTCAAACCCAGGCAGGCTGGCTTCCACACCCGGAGTATCAGCTACCAGGCCAGCGCCTGGTTCTCCACTTGTGAACAAGTAGAGCATGGAATGGTGGTATATAAACAAACATTTTAATGACATAAAGTTTCCCATGGTGACAAAATAGAATGCAGATATAGTCAATCCTTAGCATGAACAGGATACAAATTACAGTGGAAAATGGTTTTAAATTGTGAAATGGGATTGCAAACAAATATGTGAAGTGCCATAAAATTTTCCATGATCTACGGAGCAGGCAGATACAGTATTAACATTAGGACAAACAAGATAGACATTACAATAGTATAACTCGTGAACTTATAGATCAGGGAATGCAAACACATGTGAAGTGACTTAAAATGCCATGAACAACATAATAGAAGGTAGATACTGCTGCTCCAGAAATTATAATTGAGAAACTTGAATTTATGGAGCAGGGCATGCAGATAACCATGTTAAGTGCCTTAAAACTTCCCATATAATACTTCATCTAATCCAAAAACTAAGTAATATATTTTTTTTACAAGTCAGTCAACACAAAACTCGACTAAGTTTGTAGAACATATAAGGAACATCTACCATGCCAAACCAATACCATTCGATACATCGGGAGATGTATTTTTAGTCACAAATGATACAAATTAACTGTTAATATATTTTATATCTGCCTGGTCAAAGTCATCATTGTTTGAGTTTAAAAAGTATAGGCCTTCTTTTACGAAACGAATATAGTATATAATTGTCACATCCCAAAATTTTCCAAATTTTGAAATGTGAAAAAGAAATAAACAAAATAAATAATGGTTAAAATTTAGGGGAAAAAGAAAAGTTTTTGCTTCTAATTGGAAACATTAAAACCTTTTAAACTATTACAAAAGTTTTCCCCCAAATAAAGGTACTCCTTAAAATAAAAATAGCATTTAACAAAAACCCTAAGATCAAAACATCAAGATTATCCATATATCTCCTCTACTTTAAAATTTTAATTTGTAAGGTTCCCCTTCAAAATCTTTTTCATAAACTTCCTGTATTTGAAAATATATTTTTAATCTTGAGGAATGTTCTCAACCAAAAACCATCTATACATCTCAACTACTTCATTTACATTTTTCAAACAACCTTTGTTTTGGTTTCGAACCAAAAATAAAAGCAAAGAGTCTTGTTTTAAGATAAGTACCATAGCTTATGTGAGCTATTTTAAGATTTTATAAATTATCCTCTCATATTTTCAAACTTTAATTCATGGTTATCCATGTAAAGTGGAACTAAATCGAATCAAGTTTAAATAAGGAAAGAATCCAAGTCATTCCAAATATATTGCCCTGCAACTAGGCCAATATCGCACACACGCAATCGTACAATAATTGACTAATTAATAATTGAGAAAATTAAATATTTCCAAATATATAAAATTTATGTCCAAAAATATTGCCATAAATTTACGAACCCGCAGAAATTTGAATCAACAAATTCAAAGCTCTAAATCAAAAGTTATAAAAGAATTAAGAAATAGGAAAAAATATAAAACAAAAAAAAATAGAGTGGTCGGCCAGGCCGGCCAAAATGGGCCGGCCCAACCAGGCCGATCGGCCATGAGGTCACCACGACCAGGCACCTACAGGAACGAACCAGGGAGCACTTGGTCTTCATTTTCTTTGAATCTAATGCTCCTAAATGACTTTCAATTTCCCTCCTAAATTGTACTAAATGTCTCCTAATCTCTCTCCCTCTTTAATCTCCTTAAATCCAGCCCTCACCCTCCTCCTATATAAACCCCACTTCAGGAAAGTTCAAAGTTTTCAACTTATCATACCTCCATTTTCGTCCAAAATTTTCCCCAATCTTCTCCATCCAAATAGACCTTCAAGACGACCTCAGATTGCGGTGGCTTGAAGACGGAAGTTGTTCCCCTCATCAATACGGTTCCATTCCCGCTGGTTTCACCTTGTTTCGTTCATTGAGCAGAGAGAAAAACGAGGTCAAAGATTTAGATCTTAGAAGGTATAATCCATTTTACGCCTACCTTGTTGCTCCAAATTCAATTTCCTTTAAATAGTAGATAGATCTAGTTGTTACCTACAACTTTCATATAGAAAGTTTTTCCATCCAAGCAACTTTTTCTGTAGTCAAATCTGACATCATCATGACATCAACGTAGTCAACAGTCAACTCAGTCAGATTAGTCAAAGTCAATTTCAGTCAATTCCCGAGTTTGACTTTTCCAGATTTTAGTACGAACTCGTATAATTCATAGAAAAAGATTTAGAAGTCCAAAAATTATAAATTTTGTATCCCTGAAAAGCTGTAGAATCCATTTCTGCAATAATAATACTTATTCTCTGTACAAAAATTTGATTTATAAATTAAATGGTTTAATTGGTTATTTTCACCATAAAAATTATATCTTTAGTTCTGTATATCCAAATTTAGCAAATAATATGTCTATGGATTCACAAAAACGAGTAGAACACAGTGGAGCCATAATTCCGTATTTTTGAGTCTGTTAAAATCACGTTTAATACATAACCATTTGTGAAAATATTGCTAATTGCTACAATTGCACAAATGGTTTCATTTGTTATCTTGAAAACATAAAATGTTTAGAAATCACTTAGTAATGTTCAGAACCTTGTTATAAAAATTTGTACAATAAAAATTACCATCTTGCATGTTTGCATACTTTGCATGATTTTTGTGTTGCCATTAGTGTTGATCTTGTGTATGTTTTGTCTTGGTTGTTTTGCTTGATAGATTGTGTTGATTGTCAAGTGTGTTATTGCGAAGAGTGTACCAACACCACCAACTAATAAGGCAAGTGGCACTATCATCTATGCCCTACTATTTTCATTACACTTAGTGGAATTTTTGTAGTATGCATGATAGGACTACTATGTTATTATGCTACGCTATGTCCTATTAGGATATCCTTTATATCTTCATTAGTGGAAACATCGTAGTTATAGTATGCTTAGCCTTGCTATAGATTCGGGATGGAATACCATGTTATGATTATATGAAGTCTTGGAAAATATATGTTTTATATAATAAAACAAGTACTCCATGAATCACCTGGGTGGAATGTGGATACTCAGTTGTGAATAAGGTGGCAACGAAGGGAACCATATATATATATATATGGCTATCTTTTTCGTGTGTGCACTAGAAGAATACCACCCAGGGACTTAGAGATTGAACATGTTTCTCGTACAGTGGCTTTCGTGTACAGCCACATGCTAAATGGGCTCTGGCTTAGTCAACTACATAGTGGAAGACCCTTGCATTGGCATCTTCAGGTTAACTAGAATTGTGTATTGGAAATATATCCTTACATTGGTGCCTGGTAGACAAGCTAGCATTGTGTATTGGGAGGACTTCTATGGAAAGACTTTGTCACATTCTCGATCTGCCGGTACTCCATTTGGCGAGTATTTATCCAGCGGCCACTGGTGGTGTCAAGACGAGATTGTGTCATGTGGGTAATGTGTATAACTTCTGCAGAAGATCAAATTCTAAGTACTTAGCCGTGTCCCCGGTTACAGACAACTCTAAGCAACTAAGGCCTGAAGCTATTGAAGATCTCGACATTCCAATTTCTCAAAGTAAAACTTGATGGTGACAACAAGGGATTAGAAGCACTTGGAGTTTTCCAAGGAGTTCAGAAAGTTTTGTCAATAGATCAAAACTATTTTGAAAAGATAAGGATAAAACTATATTGCTTTCTGCAAATGAGCCTAAACCCCACTTAGCTAAATATGCATGTAATGATAGGATCCACTTATTTCTACATAATAGTGAAACTTGCCAATACAATTCAAATGTATTGAACCTTGTGGCTGCAACTTATTATGTTGAAGGTTTGTTTGATGTTATTGAAGTGTGTTGAATAGGATTACAATTCTACAACCAACATGATTGCCTGTGGCACTTTGAGGATGAAGGACTCCATGCTATAGATATTTCTGCTGCATTGTAATGAGATAGCCAAATGAGCTATGTAAGATGTAATAAATTATTTTATTCCTGGTTATAAAGTTGTATTATGACTTTTGTTTCTTGATATTACATCTTAACTGTGGATGCTAGCTATTGATCCAGGGACTAGCATTGTAAACACATGGATCTCTACCTTATTAAAGGTTGGGACCTCTATAGATGGTATCAGAGCACTGTGTTGCCTGTAGGATTGTAACCCTAGGATTGGACAAAATGCCTTAGAAAAATTGGAGTTGTATTTGTTCCAAAACTTATTTACAAACAATCTTGTAAACTCTTTCCTCAACCTTTTTGGTTTTGATTCTACATCTCTTCCTTTTCAACTTGATGGACAAAGCTTCCACCATGAGCAAAGACTCCACCATGACCAATGAATTTAACTTTAGTTTCACCAAGGACTTCAACTTAGACATCACTAAGGACTACAAGTGAAAAACCAAGAGACATTAGATTGCCTACCAACTATCTAAAACATTGATATCATGTTAGTGTATGGATCATATTGACCTATGAGGTATGACTATACTAGGTTGATCGTTTCAAGAAAATTTGTTGTTTCCTTCAACTCATGAGTTAAACTCATAAGTTGTTAAGTGAATAGTTTCTTTTTGATTGTTTGATTGAATTTGATTGTTTTGGGTGGTGTGTTAGAACCTCTTTAGATCTACCTATCATTGCTTATCCCTATCAAACCAACTGATTCCTCCCCGTCGTGCCAACCCCAACCAAAACAACAACAACAATAACGTCACTCACGAGATGCAGCAGTTGATGACAACTCAAGCTCAACTGATGCAGATGATGATGCAGTTTGTGCAAAATCAGAATCAAAATAACAATAACAACAACAACAATCAGAATAATCCTCCAGCACATGACATGCTCACCAGGTTTTTGAAACTGAGGCCTGCAAGGTTCTCTGGAACAACTGATCCAATGGTAGCCAATGACTGGTTACGTTCGGTGAACAAGGACTTAGTGACTGTTGGCTGCACCAACGAGGAAAAAGTTAGGTTTGTAGCATTTTTGCTTGAAGGTCCAGCAGCAACATGGTGGGACAACTTTCAGATCACCACACCCCTTGAGGATGTGACTTGGGCTATTTTTGAGGATGGTTTCCGTACAGCTCACATCTCATCCGGAGTGATGAACTTGAAGAAAAAGGAGTTCCACAACCTGAAACAGCGTCACCTCAGTGTGGCAGAGTACATTGAAGAATTCAACAATCTGGCACGCTATGCACCGAATGAAGTTGATACAGATGCTAAGAGGAAGGAGAAATTCCTCGAAGGAGTTAATGATGAGTTGAACCTGCAACTGTCTGTTGCCTATGTCCCAACTTATCAATCACTCTGTGACAAAGACACCATCTTGGAAAACAAGATGAATCAAGTTGAGAACAAAAAAAGGAAGCATAACCTCAAGTATCACTCAGGATCATCACAAAAGAAGCGTTCATTCAAAAGGAGCAATGGAGATTCTGGACCATATCAGCATCACCACAACAATAATGGAAGTGATAATAATGGGAATGATACTGACAATGGAGATGACCTTGGTCAGAACCAACAAGGCAATCCCAGGAAGAAAGACATTAGCCAATTGCAATGCTATAATTGTAAGGAACTTGGACACTATGCATCAGACTATCCTGAGAAGAAAAAGAAAAAGGATGCTAGAAACTCCAATGGAAGTGATTCCAATGTGGCCCAGAAAGTACATGTGAATCACATCGACATGTATGGAACCATTGAAGAATTAGATGATGTGGATGACAGGAATTAGTTAACTCAGTTGAGTCAAATAAGGATTCCTTGTCTGGATATCAAGTGTTGAACCCATAGTCAAGTGAACCATCAATGTAACCCTACAAAACTTTCTTTTAAGGGTGGTAGTACCCTAGTTGCCTTGAATCCAACTTGTAACCTCTAGCCTTCTCAAATCTGGGGACGAGATTTCTTTTAAGGGTGGTAGCCTGTCACATCCCAAAATTTTCCAAATTTTGAAATGTGAAAAAGAAATAAACAAAATAAATAATGGTTGAAATTTAGGGGAAAAGGAAATTTTGTTGCTTCTAATTGGAAACATTAAAACCTTTTAAACTATTACAAAAGTTTTCCCCCAAATAAAGGTACCCCTTAAAATAAAAATAGCATTTAACAAAAACCCTAAGATCAAAACATCAAGATTATCCATATATCTCCTCTACTTCAAAATTTTAATTTGTAAGGTTGCCCATCAAAATCTTTTTCACAAACTTCCTGTATTTGAAAATCTATTTTTAATCTTGAGGAATGTTCTCAACCAAAAACCATCTATACATCTTAACTACTTCATTTACATTTTTCAAACAACCTTTGTTTTGGTTTTGAACCAAAAATAAAAGCAAAGAGTCTCGTTTTAAAATAAGCACCATAGCTTATGTGAGCTATTTTAAGATTTTATAAAATTATCCTCTCATATTTTCAAACTTTAATTCATGGTTATCCATGTAAAGTGGAACTAAATCGAATCAAGTTCAAATAAGAAAAGAATCCAAGTCATTCCAAATATATTGCCCTGCAACTAGGCCAATATCGCACACACGCAATCGTACAATAATTAACTAATTAATAATTGAGAAAATTAAATATTTCCAAATATATAAAATTTATGTCCTAAAATATTGCCATAAACTTACGAACCCGCGGAAATTTGAATCAACAAATTTGGAGCTCTAAATCAAAAGTTATAAAAGAATTAAGAAATAGGAAAAATATAAAACGAAAAAAAATAGAGTGGCTGGCCAGGCCGGCCAAAATGGGCCGGCCCAACCAGGCCGATCGGCCATGAGGTCACCACGACCAGGCACCTACAGGAACGAACCAGGGAGCACTTGGTCTTCATTTTTTTTGAATCTAATGCTCCTAAATAACTTTCAATTGCCCTCCTAAATTGCACTAAATTTCTCCTAATTTCTCTCCCTCTTTAATCTCCTTTAATCCAGCCCTCACCCTCCTCCTATATAAACCCCACTTCAAGAAAGTTCAAAGTTTTCAACTTATCATACCTCCATTTTCGTCCAAAATTTTCCCCAATCTTGTCCGTCCAAATAGACCTTCAAGACGACCTCCTATTGTGGTGGCTTGAATACGGAAGTTGTTCCCCTCATCAAAAAGGTTCCATTCCCGCTGGTTTCACCTCGTTTCGTTCATCGATCAGAGAGAAAAATGCGGTCAAAGATTCAGATCTTAGACGGTATAATCCATTTTACGCCCACCTTGTTTCTCCAAATTCAATTTCCATTAAACAGTAGATAGATCTAGTTGTTACCTACAACTTTCATGTAGAAAGTTTTTCCATCCGAGCAACTTTTTCTCTAGTCAAATATGACATCATCATGACATCAGCGTAGTTAACAGTCAACACAGTTAGATTAGTCAAAGTCAATTTTAGTCAATTCCCGAGTTTGACTTTTTCAGATTTTAGTACGAACTCGTATAATTCATAGAAAAAGATTTAGAAGTCCAAAAATTATAAATTTGGTATCCCTCAAAAGCTGTAGTACCATTTCTGCAATAATATTACTTATTCTCTGTACAAAAATTTGATTTATAAAGTAAATGGTTTAATTGGTCATTTTCACCATAAAAATTATATCTTTAGTTCTGTATGTCCAAATTTAGCAAATAACATGTCTATGGATTCACAAAAACGAGTAGAACACAGTGGAGCCATAATTCGGTATTTTTGAGTCTGTTAAAATCACGTTTTATACAGAACCATTTGTGGAGTATTTTGAGTATAAAAATTGTTGTGTAAATTATTTTTAAGTGAATCCTTTTGCAAATGGTTGTAAATTGAACCCTCTGTATAGTAAGACCAAATATAATTTTATTCTCGTATAAATAATACCATGGCAATTATTTAGTGAGATTGACATTTCCATGTGTTAGAAAATATTGCTAATTGCTACAATTGCACAAATGGTTGCATTTGTTATATTGAAAACATAAAATGTTCAGAAATCACTTAGTAATGTTCAGAACCTTGTTATAAAAATTTGTACAATAAAAATTACCATCTTGCATGTTTTCATACTTTGCATGATTTTTGTGTTGCCATTAGTGTTGATCTTATGTATGTTTTGTCTTGGTTGTTTTGCTTGATAGATTGTGTTGATTGTCAAGTGTGTTATTGCAAAGAGTGTACCAACACCACCAACTACTAAGGCAAGTGGCACTATCATCCATGTCCTACTATTTTCATTACACTTAGTGGAATTTTTGGAGTATGCATGATAGGACTACTATGTTATTATGCTATGCTATGTCCTATTAGGATATCCTTTATATCTTCCTTAGTGGAAACATCGTAGTTGTAGTATGCTTAGCCTTACTATAGATTCGGGGTGGAATACCATGTTATGATTATATGAAGTGTTGGAAAATATATGTTTTATATAATAAAACAAGTACTCAATGAATCACCTGGGTGGAATGTGGATACTCAGTTGTGAATAAGGTGGCAATGAAGGGAACCATATATATATATGGCTATCTTTTTCGTGTGTGCACTAGAAGAATACCACCCAGGGACTTAGAGATTGAACATGTTTCTCGTATAGTGGCTTCCATGTACAGCCACATGCTAAATGGGCTCTGGCTTAGTCAACTACATAGTGGAAGACTCTTGCATTGGCATCTTCAGGTTAACTAGAATTGTGTATTGGATATATATCCTTACATTGGTGCCTGGCAGACAAGCTAGCATTGTATATTGGGAGGACTTCTATGGAAAGACTTTGTCACATTCTCGATCTACCGGTACTCCATTTGGCGAGTATTTATCCAGCGACCACTTGTGGCGTCAAGACGAGATTGTGTCATGTGGGTAAAGTGTACAACTTCTGCAGAAGATCAAATTCTAAGTACTTAGCCGTGTCCCCGGTTACGGACAACTCTGAGCAACTAAGGCCTGAAGCTATGGAAGATCTCGACATTCCAATTTCTCAAAGTAAAACTTGATGGTGATAACAAGGGATTAGAAGCACTTGGAGTTTTCCAAGGAGTTCAGAAAGTTTTGTCAATAGATCAAAACTATTTTGAAAAGATAAGGATAAAACTATATTGCTTTCTACAAATGAGCCTAAACCCCACTTAGACAAATATGCATGTAATGATAGGATCCACTTATTTCTACATAGTAGTGAAACTTGCCAATACAATTCAAATGTATTGACCCTTGTGGCTGCAACTTATTATGTTGCAGGTTTGTTTGATGTTATTGAAGTGTGTTGAATAGGATTACAAGTCTACAACCAACATGATTGTCTGTGGCACTTTGAAGATGAAGGACTCCATGCTATAGATGTTTTTGCTGCATTGTAATGAGATAGCCAAATGATCTAGTAAGATGTAATAAATTATTTTATTCCTGGTTATAAAGTTGTATTATGACCTTTGTTTCTTGATATTACATCTTAACTGTGGATGCTAGCTATTGATCCAGGGGCTAGCATTGTAAACACAGGGATCTCTACCTTATTAAAGGTTGGGACCTCTACAATAATAGGAGGCAGCTACTATCGGAGGTTAATTGAAATGAGATAGAAATAATAATGGCATACCTTTCAAAGGGAATGTAGGCAGTTACTATCGTTGCTTAGTACAAACCATATTGAAATTAAAATATCATAAATTCTGAACTTGTGGAGCTGGGAATATTAACCTACATGTTCAGTGGGTTAAAACTACCAATGAACTCCAAAATTACATGCAGTCAATCTTGTAGCTACAGACAAAGCAAATGCACATTATGATGACATAACTTGCGAACATTTAGAATATGTAGGCAACTTTAGATGTTTAGTGAATTAATATTTTCCATGAACTGCCTAACAGCAATGAGCTCCATTGATGCTAGTTTTGTACTACGAAAATTGTTTATATATTAAGAGTAATTGTTGGTGAAAGAAAAAACACGGAAAACAAGGACACATTATTCATTGAAATAGAGGGAGTAGTTTAACACCTGGATTTAACATAGACTACACCAGATTTATTAAGGGAGATTCGGATATTAATTAAGCCAGTATTGAGGTAGGAATTTACCACCAATATGGAAATGAAGTTCACTGTCGCAGGCTTATACCTACTATGCTAAAATGAACAAGCAGATCTGGTTTACCTAGGTAACGGCATCATCTACGCATACATGGCATCTTTGCGGGTCACGCCCAGGACGCCGAGTGTGTCCGATAGTGGTGAGTCTCTCTGAAGCAGATAGATCACAACGGTGCCGATGAAGCAGATCTGTGGAGGTTGTTGATGGATCTCACTTGCTTGATAAGATTGCCGCTGGAGGATATCTAGTGTAGTGCACGGCGTTGTTGGTGGAGCAGATCTGTTACTACTGCTTATGTACTCGAGGCTCTGATAAAGAGCGTCGGTGAAGCAGATCTGGTGTAGTGGACTGTTGAGTCCATGAAGCAGATTGAATGCAGCGCACACCGGCATAGGTGAAGAAGGTGAGGTGTTGTGGACGAGGGACTCAGCGAACTAGGTTTGGTAAGGAGGACGTCGGCTAATCCGGTAGACTGGTGAGGAGTATGTGGTATTGCGAGGTATGGTGTGCATGCCGGCAAAGTGCAGCGGTGCAGAAGCCGGAGGTGGGATAGGGGGTTTGGGGTGGCATGTGGACCGGCGAAGTGTGGCGGGGATGTTCTGGTGCGGTGGTTCTGGAACTGCAGGTGAGATAGGGGGTTGGGTGGTGTGTAGGGCGGGCTGCTGCGGGGATGTTCTAGTGCGGTGGTGCAGGAGATAGAGGTGAGATAGGGGGTTGGGTGGCGAGTAGGCCGGCGAACTGGAGCGGGGATGTTCCGGTGCGGTGGTGAAGGAGCTAAGGTGAGATAGGGGTTAGGGTTTTTCGGAGTGCTATGGGGGAAATGGCATCGGTGGAAGGTGGACTACCCAGATTCAGAGCCGTGGGGACCTGGGGGAAAAAAATTACGAAAGATACCCACGACCCGACAATTTTAGTTAGGCCATTGTCAGGGGTAGAAAAGGAATTTCGTACAGCTAAAACTTGGTCCTGATCACTCGAAATATTTTGATAGAGGTGTGGCGGGAGAATTTGGCGCTCTGAGATTTTGAATTTGTCTATGCAGTACAAAAGATATAGAAAATAATAACCTACTCCAAGGCTTAGAAAATATAGTACAAGTATGGCTGTCAACGAGCCAAACTCAAGCAAACATTGTTAGGCTCGGTTCGAGCTCGGTAGAAGCTCGAGCCGAGCTCGAGTGAGCCTAGGTTGATCTTTGAGCCTACATCTAACCTCGAGTTCGGCTCGACCGAAGCTCGAGTAGGCTTGAGCTCGGTTCGTTGAAGCTCGGTAAGAAAATTTTAGTACATCGACATGCAGCTACATAGCAAAGAAATAGTAAAGCTTGAAAACGGAATAGCAGAAATGGCTGGGAGTTTCATATAATATTAATACAGTGCCAACATGTCAGCATAATTATTTTAGCGGTCTTACAATAGATGTAATAATGATAGTAGTCTCAATTTTGTGGCTGTACATAAATCACGAGCTTTATCGAACTGTTTGAGTTTGGCTCGACTAAGCTCGCGAGCTCGAAAACAGGCTCAAATTTGGTTTGTTAGAGAGACGAATCAAGCTCGAGCCGAGCTGTTAACACGCCGAACTCGCACAGTTTATCAAGCCCGAACTTTTTTGACAGCCCTAAGTACAAGTTTACTATAATGTTCTAGCCTTTGTAGGTACAGAGTATTTTCGGACCCATTTCTGCACAAATAGGGTCTCTGCCTTCGACTTAATCAAGTACACACATGTTACCCACTATAAAGGTAGTAGTACTAACATGAACTAGTTGTAGCACTCTGTCATTACACTCAACAATGGATTAATATCTCTTACATGCATGCATGTGATTGGGCTACTAGAAATTGTTTTTTGTCTATACCTGCGTGCAAGAATACTAGTCTAGCTAATGTACTAGTAGTACTACCTGAGTACTCCTCATCGGTAACTATAGTTACTTAGTTATCCTATGATACTATGCTAAGAGACTCCCATTGTTCTGATGAAAGGCCTAAGACTGTTAAGAGTGGTAACTTGGATTATGCATATGTTAGCGGCTACATACTACTAGTATTTTGTACACTAGACACATTTTGCATTGAAAGCTACAATGTGATGCTTCTCTCTAGTAAGTTGCACATGCCTTGCACATGAGTGGTAATCAGATAATAGAAGTATGACATATCGTTTTTTATATAAAATCATACTAGTTGGTAAGATAATATGTGTTTTGAGCAGAACGCAATCTAAATATAAATGGAGAGAGTACTACTGCTTCCGTATAAAAATGTATAGTAAATTGCGTCCTAAAACTGATCTGTAAATATTTCACAGGAGTACGTGGACGGGGCCCGGGGAATCTGCATACCCTTTGTTTCCACAACCACTCATGCATGCATGCATCTCCCAATCTTTCTAGCGATTCCTTTATCTTCTCGATCCCATTCATTTTCTGTCATTTTCCTCACCCAGCCGAACCTATGAAAACAAAAGAAGCCGCCAATCATCGTCCATGGCGCTGCCGTTGGACAAGTTGTACGCCTTCCTGGACCTCCGCAACACCACCATACTATGGGTGGCGTATACCAACAGAGAGTTGGCGGTGAACGATTACATCGAGAAAATCCAACCGCTCCTAGAGGAAGCGGACGAAAAGATTGTTGGCCTCGACGTCGATTACACCAACGAGCAATCAACGATGAAGAAGGCTAACGTCGTCCAACTGTGTGTGGGCACGGATTGCCTTGTCTACCAGATCTGCCAAGCCAACAAGCCATGCTCCAAGCTAGCAGAGTTCCTCGTGGACCCTAACATTTCCTTTGCCAGCGTCGACAACGGAAACAATAGTATCAGGCTCAGGTGTTCTCTACTATCAGTGACAAACTTCATGGACGTCCAGGAGAGGTGGAAGCCTGCGGCTCCAATGAGAAGGATTCTTTGGCTGGTATGATGCGGCCCTCATATACAGCCGTTACAATGTCATGAAGGAGACGAAGAAGTATGTGGACCACAAGCAGTGGGAGAACATGCCCCTGACCGAAGAGCATATCCAGTATGCAATCCTCGACGCCTACGTTATCCACAAGGTATACAGGCAGATAGTCAACTTTGAGAGGGGTCAACATACTCTCGTAATGTCCAAAAAAAGAAACAACTAAATAAGAAGGGCAAGGGCAAGCGCAAGCGGACCAAAGAAGAAGATTCAAAATGGGAAACCATGTGAGACATATGAGTACTATATTTTTGTTTCGTTCTATCCTTGCATGATACTATGTACATGTTAATGCATGTAGTAAATATACTACAATAGGAGTACAGGAGTAGTACTACATTATACAAGGGGCAGAGGTATAAGAATTAGATGCAAGGAATCATAGCAGTTTCTTTTAATTTCACTGCAGAGTGCTAGGAGTGCAGGTTTAGGCACCGTAGCACGCGACCACACTGCAAGGAATCACAACATTTTCTTTTAATTCGTGGTAGAGACTCTCTTTGAGTAATTCCATTTATTATACTGTTGAAGGAGTAGTAGAAGTGTGAACTGGAGTACAAGAGGTAAGACTCATACAAACAAACAATAGCAGTAGAACATGAAGATGAACTTTTGACGATTGCCTGAAAGTATGTCGAGTATAAACATACATACCTGCTACTACTACTAGCAAAAAACCACCATCCCTACTGCGAAAAGGTTATGATTTCTTCCAACCAAACTACAACTATTACTCCACTACCGTACTACTACAAATTAACTACGTACTCCATACAGCTTACTAATACTCCAAAATCAACCCTTCCTCGTATGCCAACGATCTTTCTGCAACTAAACCAATTAACAATAGGTTACATAGCCACTAAAGGTCGACGCGAATGAAGAAATGAAGCTCCTTTGCTGTAGCAGGACCGAGCAGGTAATGCGGTGGTGTCGGCAAGAAAGACACAAGGTCCTCGTTCGCGACGTCGCCCGTCTTAGTGGATCTCGACGCCTCGAGATCCACAGTCACGGTGTCAGTTATCCTCCTGCCGTGAGTCCAGGAGAGCACCGGCGGGCATTGCACCCACATCCTCACCCTGTACACCGGTTAGTCGGCCAGCACGGGCCTAACGCATACCACAGACATGAGGGAGACCGCAAATTATCGTCCCCTAGCTTGTGTCTTCATCTTCTTTGCCAGTCTAAGGACCATCGTGTCTAGCGTGCAAATCGTCAGGACGAACACGGCGCCGTCCTACTCCCCGACGAGGATGAGCTGGCGGGACACCTCACCCACTAGCGGTACTGGCTCCTAGAACACTTTGTTGGTGGCTTACTGGATCTTGTGCACTTGGATCGAGTGGACCGCTGCAAGGTGGGCGACAAGCGCTGGCGACGGGCGGAGAAGTCGCAGCCGGTCTTCGTGCAAGTGCAGGGGGCATATTGGCACGTGATTTCGTGCTGGTGGAGTTCGTAGTAGGGCAGCAAGCTCCCGCATCCTTTGTGGGCGCACTTGACTCTAGCCGCTGATAGGACGGCGTCCATGGCGGGCTCGTGGGTGAATCCGCTGCTAGGGTCGCACTTCTGGTAGGAGGTGATCTTGCGGACACAGCTGTGGCAGATTAGATGAATATCCACGCACTAGAGAAATGGAAATTAGAAAAATAAGATAGTTGCACGGACGAACCGACAAAATAAAAATCAATGGATTTGTGAAGGAGAAAGGGAGCAACATTGTAGACCCGCCGGGCTTGAAGGGCTGGAAGTACGAGGAACAGTTGAGCATGGTGGCTTCCATCTGCAGAGTAAGCATTCCAAGCATTGCGATTTGGGAGGGGGAAATGTGGACTCTCTAATCCGGCCTCAAGACGTGCCCTTCTTTTTATACCAGCACTGATAATCAATGAGTAAAAAAAGAACGGACTTGAGTATATACTGTAAGAGTACCAACCTACGCCGGGTCCATGTGAATGCGGCCATTGCTTCCTCGGTGCATCGTGATAAATGTAATAACTTGATTATAAAAGAGTAAAATATAGGAAGGCAGACCAGGTCCTGAGGAAGTGCATTAAAAATTGTAAGTTGGAATATTTTAAGCATGGAAGGAAGGAGAAGTCGTGCCATGTTGTGCATGTCAAGCCGTGCCTTGGCTAGTGGAGGACGGATGACGAGGAGGGTCGCGGTTGCCTCGGAGGAACCCCAAAATTATGACTGTGCCCATCGAGTGCAAGAAGCAGAGGCAGCATTCTGTCCCATCGTATTACCCTAGTCTTCGTCATCCACATTTTCCACACACATCGATTTCATGAGAGACATTGATTGCCCCCTCGGTTCGGCTAATCTGCCACATTAATCTCGGATCACCTCCTTCTTATTTACTATTCTCTCTCCTTCACCACGATCCCAGAGCACCACAGAATCTCCAATCCATAGCTTCCAGAAACCGCCTTTGTCCTTGTTAGTCATCCATGGCCACCTACCGGCTGCCGCCTGCCGTACCGGAACGGAAAGACATCAACATCGTCGCATAGGAGGACAACGCCCTGCACATTTGGGCCTTCTCCTACGGAGAACACCGTGGCATATAGCATGCGCCTTCCTCGACGTTGGCTATGGTCGCCGCAAGTACCGTATGTACAGCCTCCACAACACTTTGGACGGCGGGATGTTGATGGTCAAGTTCGTCAACTTCAGTGACGCCCGTCTCCTCTATGTCTAGGCCTTCCACCGCGGCTGCGAGATGGTGGTGTTCACCGGCGCCAACATCTTCACCAACTACTGGGACCAGTTCCCCAACAACGGCAACTTCACCCACAGGGTCGTCCCGGAGCTGCCGATGGCGCAGGAGGTGCCGCCTGCTTATCCGAAGGTGCCGTCGGGTCAGGAGCTGGCGGCGACGCTGGAGCTGTCGTTGCTGCCGGTGTCTAACGAGCTGCTGCTGGCAGCGCGGGACTAGGTGTTAGGAGGCGTCGGACCTACACTAGTTCCGCAGCGAGTCCTATATATGTAAACTCGTGCTGTTATGTTAATGTTTTAATGAAGTTTCTTTTGATATGATAACCAATGAACCTTAGCAAATGGGGGTTTTCAAAGGAAATAAAATGCCTCGCTAACCACCGACGGCCGCGACAAGCAACGAGGAGGCGCAGCAGGCACGCACGCGCTTGCACACGAGCGACACAAGCAGGCACACGCGAAGGCGCAACAGGCACGCGGGCGGCGCAAGCATGAGCGGACGGTTGCTGCTACTCCCTCCGATCCAAATTAATTGACATGGATTTGTCTAGATACGGTGTATTTTGATTTTGGGCTAGCTATCCATTGGATTTTGCCTCGATCCGATTTGTGCCTCGATTCATCTGATTTGCCTTATGTGTATTCCTATTTTGATACAAGATGATCTCTGTTCAGCTGTTAGCTACTCAGTTTTGGACAAAAAAGTTAAGTATGAGTAAAAATCTAGCCATTCCGTTCCATGTTTTTGTCCCAACCGGATATAAATCAGAAACTTTTTTGCTCATAGTCTCTTCACCCTAATACTCCTACGGAGTAGGAATTAAGCATAAATATGTTTTTATTTTACCACTTACTTTTAGGTTAAAAGTTTACATGAGCGGTGGAAGTACATTATACATCAAGGACCTAAAAAAGGGAAAATTACATCAAGGTCCATACATTTAGCATAAAGGACCCTAAAATTAAGCAAGAAAAATATTTGGGTCTGGCTCCGACTCGAGAGATCTATACTCTTCATATTACTACTTCCTCTTCGATTATTTTCAAAATTTGGCCAAATTTGTCGGCATGCAAATTCTTCGATATCGGATCATCAATATAAAGTATGATGTAGATATAGCCATGACCTTGGTCGTTTGGCTTCCAAAACCTAGAATGTTCATACTCATTGATATGTAAGCTTAAATTTGTTTAGATTGTACCACCTACTTTTGGGTTAAAATTTTACACAGGCGGTGGGAGTACATTTTTCATCAAGGACCTAAAAAGAAGGAAAATTACATCAAGGTCCATACGTGTAGCACAAAGGACCCTAAAATAATTAAGAAGTGAAAACAGTCGGGTTCGTCTCCTTCTCGAGAGAGCAGCTAATTAAGCCATACTCTTCATACCACTTCCTCTTCGATTGTTTTCAAAATATAGCCATATTTATTGGCAGGCAAATTCTTGGATATGGGACCATCAACATAAAGTATGATGTAGATATGGCCATGACTTTGGTCGTTCGGCATGAAACCCAAGAATGTTCATACTCGTTGCCAACTAAGCTTAAACTCATTTAGATCCTACCGCTTACTTTTAGGTTATAATTTTACACGGGCGGTGGGAGTAATTTTTAAGCCAAGTACCTAAAAAAGAGGGAAAATTTATCGTGGTGGTGGCACGGCAGATGCCATGGGTAGGCTTAAGTTGGGGGCCGAATGGGTGCTTGTGGTCACCGGGGAGGGAGTACACGGTCGAGCCATGCACGAAGAACAAGTAGAACTCTCCAGACTTGGTGATTTGATTGATACCCCAAAGATTACAAGTGCTCCTTGAGCTGTTTAGGCTTGAGTTCTCCACAATAGTTCCCTACTTGGTCCAACCCCTTCTACTACTGCTATGCCCTCCCTTATATAGGCAGTGCTAGCTAATACCCCTTTGGGTTCTAGGGTTTACTGTTTGGATCTAGGTCCCTACAATATGGGCCAGGTCGTGGGCTTACCCTAAGCCCAGAGGCCCGGTCCATAAAGCTTGACAGCTAACGGTCTTCTGGTACGCTGCTTCTTGTTCTTTTTGGCGTCACGCTGTTACTTTGTACATCAGCGCATGCTTTGGGCGTCACCCGGCTCCTTTTGTGTCACCCGGTGTCGCCCTTCTCTTTTGACCATGCTTTTCCATGGTCCCTCTTGAACCTTACTCGGAAAGGTGCCTCGTGTCCTTCTTGACTTGGCCCTTCCTCGGTCGACTCGGCTTGTTGGTACCTGCAAGGGTTACAACTTCGTCCTATATGGGCCAAGTTAGTTTGTATCTCGGCTCTCATGCTTATCTTACCCGGTCGTTCTTACCCGGCCTGGTTCCTTTGTTACTCGGAGCCAACCCAGCTGCGCTATGTTTCCCCTCTCGTGACCCTACCGGGGGTTATCCCCCCGACATTAGTCCCCGAAGCTGGTGAGGTCTAGCAGTCCAAGCTGTTAGGCATCTCCAGGTTCCTTTTGTGTGAATGGAACTTAGTTTTTTGTCTCTATCTATCTCTATTCGCACCTTGCCGGGTTAGTCTGACAATTTCGGGTCAATTATTTGACTTCTTGGCTCATTCTTGCCTCGAGCCGAGTTACTTTGGCCAATTCCGGGTCATTTTTGACGCCCTTCAGTCACTGAAAGCTGGTAATCATGATTACTTGCCTCAATTTTTGTTCCAAGCTCTGGCGGCACAGTGACAGCTGCGTAGTTATTCCCCGTCACTATGGCAGTCCCATCGGTCTGCGCCTCTTGTCCTTCCAGCCATGACGTGGCACTGGATTTTTCGTGTATCCTTGGCTACGTGGCGCTCGCTGATTGGCTCACCCGGCCTGGTACACGGCCACACGCTGGCCGCACGGCACAGTAAGATCCCACGACTGGGGTTTTTACTGCCCTTAAGTAGGGGTTGGGGGTTTCCAATTCCCCCACGCCTTACTCGCGCCTGCGAGATTGAACTGCCTCATTTGCGGTTCTTACTCCCTCTTGCTCTAGTGCTGCGATTGCCCCTGTCCTCTTTCTATTCCAGCACGGGTCCTCGCTGTTCCAAGCCTCTCCTTACCTAGGAGGAGACAGACTCCGACGATCCCATGGACACTCGCGTCGGTGCTGATGGTGCTGAGGAGCAGGAGATCCCCGTCGGCGAGCGCGGTGGCTGGGAAGGCTCGGAGGTTTCCACCGAAGAAGTGGAGTGGCTCCGGTCCACCAGACACATCCCACTACAAGTGGATTGCCATCTCCCCACCGGTGAGATCTCCCCCAAACCTCAAGCTGGCGAGCGGGTGGTTTTTCTTTCCCACTTTGAACGCGGCTTTGCTCTTCCTGTGAGCACCTTCTTTTCCTCGTTTCTTTCTACCTTCTATCTGTAGACCCACCATCTTCCTGCCAATGCAATTTTCTCTCTCTCTCTCTTGTTTCATCACTGCCCGCGAGGCCTATCTTGGAATTTGGCCTACAGTTCTTCCGTGGGCCATGTATTTTCGCTTCAAAGTTCAGGTTGTTCCCTAGCCTGAAGTTCCCCGTGCCGAGAAGAAACCTACTCGGTGCGGTGCTGCCAGCATCACGCCCAGGAGGGATTCCATCTTTCCTTGGGTTGCTGGTATCGATTCTTGCAAGAAGTGGCATAGAACCTTTTTCTATGTCAAAAACAGTGGGTCCACTGACAACATCCATCCTCCCCCTTTCTCGGATGAGGTCCCCCACAAGAAGCACTGACAGCTTGACCCGCGCGACCAAGACGCTGCGTTGAACGAAGCCAATGCTATCCTAGAAAGGTTACTGTCGCCGGATGAGAACTTTCACCTCGCCGACTCTGACCTCATGTGCACCTTCATCTCACGCCGGGTAATCCCCATCCAAGCCAGGAGCCACAAGATGTACTTCATGAGAGGGTCCCATGATCCCACTCGGCATTCCACTAAGGAGCTCACCCATGACTCCATTGCCTGCCGAGTAAGCTCAATCTTTAAATTGAACTTGGTGGATGATTGGGCTTGGAGTTGCCCGCCGTTTAGCCGGGTCAGGCCTGTCCCCTGGGTAAGTTTTCCAAATTAGTTTCTCACCGAGTAGGCTTTAGCTCTTTTGCCACTCATAGCTTAGTTTTTAGTTTCTCATTCTGTTTGTCCTTCGCAGAATCTCCTTCACCAGGTTGATGACAGTACTGTCCCTCCTTCCGGCTATAACGGGGATCGCTCTGACTCAGATGAGTTTGAGTACGACCTGGAGTGCTTCATGCCCATCCCGCACACTGCGGCTTCTTCAGCTTCGGGTAAGAGTCAATCTCGCAATCCCTTACAAGATTGTTCTGACGATGATGAGGATGATGATTGTATGCTTTTGGAGGCACATGCCTTGTAAGTTTAATCACTTTGCTTATCCGAGTAAGCCCATTATTTACTTTTGCAGCTGGCCAGGTACATGACATTCCTCCTCTCCCCGTGGGCGGAGTCGGCAAGATCCCCGTCGCTAAGCTGAAGCGACGCGGAACTTCCTCTAGCACTCAGCCGACCAAGAAGAACAAGCCCAGTCCGGCAGCTCCTGCTGCCTCTGCTGCCGCCAACCTGGGTGAGACTCGCCAAGCTACTAGGCGCCGAGTCGCCCGTGACCCGGTTGTCACCTGGTAAGTTTTTATACTTTGCCTTCTCTGTTCTTTTCTTTTTTATCACTGATGTTATCTTATATATGTCTTGTTGTTTCAGTGTTGCACCTTTGATGGCGAATCAGGCTGCTTCTAGCATTGCCTCGCCGCTTATGCCCGCACCTCCTCCAGCTGACTCGGTGGCGCCGAGTCCCGTCCGGGTTGAGGCTCGCACTGTTGAGGCTCACAATTCTCAGTGTCAGACAGATCCGGTGGGTCATTCGGCTAGCGCCCCTGGCGCTGGCCAGGGAAAACTTCCTGATCTTGGTGCCCAAAAGTCTGGCGCCGAGAATCCCTCTGCCACCAGTTCCTCTGGCATCAGCCCTCAAGATGATGTGAATGAACAACTTCCTGATCTTGGAGCCAGCAAAACTGCTGAGCCCAGTCAGGGGGCTCCACGATCTTCTCCAAATCCTTCTGCTTGCTCTCCAATTCTGTCAAAGGGCCAGACCCAGCCCAAGGCTTCTGGCTCTACTCGCCCCTCTTCTGGCAAGTCCACCTATTCCAAGCAAACTACGCTTGTCTGCGCTCCGGGTTCTGCTCCTCAGATCCGTCCTCCGATGTCAGCGACAAAGCTCGCTTCAACGGGTAAGGAGGATGAATCTACGGCTGCCGGGTCAGGTGACGACTCCAGGGTTATTACCCTCCATACTTCTGCCGCTACGACCCGTGCCACTGTGGGAACCGCCCGGAAAACGGGTCGAGTTCTCACTCGGACGCTCAGTGGAAAGAGCCTTGGTTCGGCTGAGCCTTACACCGTGGCGTGGAATGCAGCAGGCGAGCAGGAGGTCAGCACTCGTGCCGGCAAGAAGCTGAAGCTGGGCCCCAAGGCCGTCTCGGACATGACCCAGCAGGCCATTACTCTGATGGCCCGCTCCGACGAAGTAAACGAGGTAAATTAACTTCTTACTCTTTTGTGTTATTGAGTATTTCCTTTGTACATACCACCTAGTCCCCGAGGTTACAGCCGAGTAAGAAACTTACTTGACTGTAAGCTCTTCAATAGGCACTTAGCCTTTAAATCCTTTAGTCCAAGCTTGTATGTTAGAACTTCGATCCCTAGCCCTCGAGGTTACTGCCGAGTAAGGAACTTACTCAGTTGTAATCTCTTAAGCTTTTTGATTCCTTTATGCCAAACTCATGTTAGAGTTTCAATCCCTAGCCCTCGAGGTTACTGCTGAGTAAGGAACTTACTCGGCTGTAAACTCTTAAGCTTTTTTATTCGGCAGGTCACCTGACTTTACCCTTTTTTATTGTTTGCTTTTTGATTAGCTCACGCATAACAAGCGCACCAAGGTGCACCAAGCTCTCGTTCTGGCGCATCGCAAGCTCGAACTTGCATATGAGAAGCTACAGACTGACACCTTCGGCCAAGGTAATATCTTTGATCTTCCTCTTCTCTATTTGGTGTAACTTTCCTTGGTTCATCTTCTTACTTTTCCTCTGGCTCTTGTTCCACAGCCACTGCTCAGTCTACCATCAACGATCTTCACTCGCAAATCAGCGAGGCCAAGAGTAAATTTCTTGCCTCCCTAAGCCAATAGCTGAAATTTTTCTATTGGTATTGACAAATGTTTGTTCTGAATAAGCAGAGAAGCACCAAGTTGAACTCCAGAAGGAGCGAGATGAGGTGGCTCGGCTGAAGAAACTGATGGCTGAGACGGAGCAGAAGCACTTGGCCGAGGTGAAAGGGCTGAAGGAAGAGCTTGCCGAGAAAAGCGAGCAACAGGCTGCCAGCGCCGAGAAGACCAAGAGGTTGCTCGACGAGGCCGAGTCATCGATTGAGTCAGCAAACCAGAACTTTGACGCCCTTCAAGCCAAGACCAAGACTTGGCATAACAAACTCGCCACCATCAACTTCTTTCTCGGTAGTGAGTTCTTACTATTTACGCACTGTATGAATCCTTCTTGGATTTTTCCATCTGCCCTTACTATTTGCTAACTTTCTATTTTTGCTTGCAGAGAACTTTCCTGAGGACAACATGTTTGCCATCCGAGCCATGAAGAAAGTGAGAGATGAAGCTGGTGCTGCTGCTGACAGTGAGGTGTCCATGGAGGAGCTCCTTGCAGCGGTGTCTGAACAGGTCAAGACCCTCAGATCTTGCGGTGTGGACTTGCTCAAGTCATCTATCCATGCGTTTCGCATGCTCTGGCCAGATGAAGACCCACCCAAACTCATCGAGCCACTCGCCGACAGATTATTTCTTACTGAAGACCGTCTGGATCAATGGCGTAAGTCGGCCGGCCGAGCTGTAGCGGATAAGGCTCTCTCCTTCGTTCTTTCATGGTACGAGGACATCAACCTCGATGTTCTTGCTCGCATAAGGGGTGATGGCAAATGGCTGAATGACCCGGAGTTGATCAAGAAGCGCCAGGAGCGAGCTTATGCCATGATCGAGTACACCATGGTGCATGCTTGGTGTGAAGGGCCCAACTTCCTTGACCTTGGCGACCTGCTCATCGAAGTTCCTGCTGAAGAGGGTGGCGACAGCGAGGCAACCGAGTCAGATGATCCAGATGATTCGGCCGCAGATTCCACTCACCCGGCCGATGCTCCAAGCACTCCTAGCTTCGAGAATGCTCCTCCGAGTTCTTCTCCTCCTTAGGCCAACAAATACTTGAACTTTTATTAGATCCCCGGTATGCCGGGTATAGATGTAACATACATTGCACTTGAAGTTTGACTATGTGCCTTTTGATAGGCTTTATATATCTACGTTATGCTCTGAGTGCGAACCACTCAAGGACAAGTCCCCGAGTTTCATTTTGCCGTGTCACCTTTCCTTTCCTTTGGCCCTTGTCTACCTTTTTCGGTGTTCGACATTAGGATCTCAAAGTACGAAGGATATAGTTAGCGGGTATGAAACTTGGATAACTTGGCCACAATTACTTGACACATAGTATAACACAACCTGCAGAGAGTTAGGCAAAAACTTAAAGCCGACTCACGTTTCTCCCTTGTACTTATCCGGCGTTCGTGTTTACCCGTCTTAGATCTGTTTCTCTTGCTTGCCATGAAGCCGTGTTTTTGGACAACAACATAGTCGAAGAGTTGATTTCTTCCGAGTAAACACTACTTGTTCCGAGATAAACTTCGGGTATCACGCCAGCCGACGTAAAATAATTGAAATGGAAAACATAAGGGGTAGTCCTCGAGTGAGTTTTTCGAATAATACCACTTTATTATTAGCACATAGCCGGCAAACATGCCCGACGTATGAGAGTTCGAGTGATACATGCACTGCTTCTCCTAAGTATAGAAGGGACGAAGCAGTGACACATTCCATGGCCTTTTGGTTTCATCTCCTGACCTGTCCGCCTTGTTCTTTTGTGCTTCTCGAGCGTCTATGAGATAGTAGGAATCATTGTGCAATGCTTTGCTTACAATGAATGGACCTTCCCATGGAGGTGATAATTTATGCATTCCTGCTGTGCGCTGCACCAGCCTTAGCACCATATCTCCTTCTCGAAAAACACGAGGTTGCACTTTCCGGCTATGGTAGTGTCGGAGATTTTGTTGATATATCGCGGATCTAGAGAATGCCAGTTCCCTTGCTTCTTCGAGTAAGTCTACTCCATCTTCTCGGGCCTCTTTTACCTCGGCTTCCAAGTATTGCCTTATCCTTGGCGAGTCATATTCTATGTCGGCAGGCAAAACTACTTCAGCCCCATATACAAGAAAAAATGGCATATAACCAGTTGATCGATTCGGAGTTGTTCTTAGGCTCCACAGTACTAAGGGCAGTTCCTCTATCCAACAACCAGGTGATCTCTAGAGTGGTTCCATTAAGCGGGGTTTTATCCCGGACAGAACTAAGCCATTAGCTCGTTCAACTTGTCCATTTGATTCTGGATGGGCGACTAATGCTACATCAAGTCTTATTCGGTGTTTCCCACAAAAGCGAGAAAAATCTCCTTCGGCAAAGTTCGTGCCATTGTCAGTGATCACACTGTGTGGATAACCGTATCTAAGGATTATATACCTTAAGAATGTAATAGCTGTTTTACCGTCCAATTTCTTGATTGGCTTCACTTCTATCCACTTGGTGAACTTATCGATCATGACCAAGATATGAGTCATGCCTCCCCTTGCTGGTTTGAATGGTCCTACCATATCTAGGCACCATACTGCAAAAGGCCAAGTGATTGGTATAGTCTTCGACTCAGACGCTGGTAAATGTGACTTGGACGCATAGTGTTGACAACCACTGCATTTTCCGACTAACTCTTGCGCATGTGCCAATGCGCTTGGCCAGTAGAATCCATGTCGGAATGCCTTGTCTACCAAAGCTCTTAATGACGAATGGTGCCCACACTCTCCCTAATGGATATCCAACAAGATCTCCTGGCCTTTCTTTGAGCTGATACAACACTGCAGTACACTTGTCACACTTCGCTTGTAGAGTTCCTTGTTGATTATGGTGTATGCTTTTTCCCTTCGTACTGTTTGCCTTGCCAATATTTCATCACTTGGCAAGGTTCCATCTTTCAAATAACTGAATATTGGCTGTGCCCACGTTGGTATTAGTGGTTCCGGGTCTGCTTCAACATCGATGTCCATTGGTTCCGCCGACATATGCTCTGCCGACATAACCTGAGGAGTCCCCGAGTGTGACTCGGCGACCCCTGAGTTGAACGGATCAGTCCCCGAGTAACTCGAACCTACCCCTGAGTCAATATCCATCGGCACTGCCTCTGATTCCTGACCCGCCGGGATGACCCTGATTGATTCGAACTCCGGTGATGGCTTGATCGATGGCTTCCTTAGATGCTCCAATGCTACCCCTGGTGGTATTGCTTGTCTAGATGATCCTAGTTTGGATAATACATCTGCTGCCTCATTTTCTGCTCTAGGGATGTGATGAAATTCACAACCGTCAAAATATCCTGAAATATGTTGCACATGGAAACGATATAATGCCATGTTTGCATCCATCGCATCCCAATGTCCAGACA
This sequence comes from Avena sativa, assembly GCA_916181665.1. Lineage (NCBI taxonomy): Eukaryota > Viridiplantae > Streptophyta > Magnoliopsida > Poales > Poaceae > Avena > Avena sativa. The sequence continues at coordinate 308,722,932 of OV702295.1, read as the reverse complement.
CTTGCTGAATCACCAAATCCGAATTGCCAAAACACATGATCCTTTTGATACCAATTTCCTTGGCTACTTTAATGCCATGGACGAGTGCTTCATACTCGGCAACTTTGTTAGAAGCAGCAAAATGAATCTGCAACACATACCTCAGTTGATCCCTCTTTGGAGATGTGAGCACTAACCCAGCGCCCAAACCCATTTTCGTCTTGGACCCGTCAAAATGCATTTTCCAGTAATTCGGATCTGGCAATGGTGGTTCGTACTGCATTTCCATCCATTCTACAAAGAAATCTGCAACGGCTTGAGATTTTATTGCATCTCGCCTATCATATTGTAGAATGTATGGTGCCAATTCGATGGCCCATTTGGCGACTCGGCCGCTAGCATCTTTGTTGCCTAATATATTCAAGATTGGTGCCTCGCATATTACCCAGATTGGGTGTTCTTGGAAATAATGTTTAAGCTTCTTTGCTGCCATATATACCCCATATGTCATCTTCTGATAATGCGGGTAATTCTATTTCCAGACAGAGAGCACTTCGCTCAAGTAATACACCGGTCTTTGGACTGATTTCCCCCTTCTTCACGTTCAACCACGATTACTGCACTTACAACTCTGTTGGTTGCGGCGACATAGAGCAGCATTGGCTCCTTGGGTAGTGGTGACGCTAATATTGGTGTTGTTGCCAACGTTTTCTTTAATTCATGGAAAGCGCTATCAGCTTGCTGTGTCCATGTGAATTTGTCTAATTTCTTCATTAGCTGATATAGTGGTAGGGCTTTTTCGCCTAGCCGACTGACAAACCTGCTCAACGAGGCTAGGCATCCAGTAAACTTCTGGACATCATTGAGGGTTTTTAGCAATTCCATTCTTTCGATGGCCCTGACCTTTGTCGGGTTAGCTTCGATTCCTCGGCTGGATACAAGGAATCTGAGTAACTTGCCAGCCGGGACACCAAATGTACATTTTTCCAGGTTAAGTTTCATCCGGAATCTTCTCAAGTTCGCGAATGTTTGACGCAAGTCCTCAATTAGAGTATGACCTTGTTTCGTTTTTATTACCACATCATCGACGTATACTTGAACATTTTTGTCCAATTGATCTTGCAAGCATTTTTGCATGCATCTTTGATATGTTGCGCCTGCATTTCTCAATCCGAATGGCATGGTGCGATAGCAATAAGCCCCGTACGGGGTGATAAAAGCTATCTTTATTTGATCATTTGGATTCAGTGGAATCTGATGGAATCTTGAATATGCATCCACAAACGACAACAACTCACACCCAGCAGTAGAATCTATGACTTGATCGATCCGAGGTAGAGGAAATGGATCTTTTGGGCATGCCATATTAAGGTTCGTGTAATCAATACACATGCGCCATACCACTGCCACGTTCGGGTCATCTTTCTTCTTCTTGACCAAGACTGGATTTGACACCCAGTCCGGGTGCAGCACTTCCATGATGAATCCAGCAGCTAAAAGTCTTACAATCTCGGCAGCTATTACTTTCCTCCTATCTTCGGCGAAGCGGTGGAGGGGTTGCTTCACCGGCTTTGCATTTGGTCTTACATGAAGAGAGTGCTCAGCCAGCTCCCTCGGAACTCCTTGCAGATCTTGAGTGGACCATGCAAAGATGTCCCGATTCTCACGGAGGAAGCTGGTGAGCTCGCTTTCCTATTTATCTGTAAGGCCAGCCCCAATGGTAACTGTGCGCTCTGGGAAAGTTTCATCCACCTGCACCTTCTTGGTTTCCTTGGTAGCTTGAAATGACACACTGCCATGCGGGTTGGTGAGTGCCGGCATGGACATTTGCGCTGCTTTGGCCAATGCTGCCACTTCCAACATTTGACTTTTCTCTTGTGCTATGACGAGTGACTCAGCCAGTGAAGATCCGGCTGAGGCACAAGCAATAGATCTTTTGTAATCTCCTTCCACTGTGATCACCCCACATGGGCCTGGCAGATTCATCTTTAAGTAAGCCATATGGGTAGTAGCCATGAATCTTGCCATAGCCGGCCTGCCGAGTTAGGCGTGATACGAGCTGACTAGATCTACCACCTCGAACTCTATAGCTTCAGTGCGACAATTTTCTCTGTTGCCGAATAAGACGTCAACCCAGATCTTGCCAATTGGCTCACATGACAATCCCGGCACAATACCGTGGAAAGTGGTCTTAGTCGGCTCCAGCATGTTCATGGTAATGCCTAATTTGAGCATTGTATCCTTATACATGATGTTGATGCTACTGCCACCGTCAATCAACACTTTGTAAAACTTCACATTGATATCTGGGCCCATGAAAGTTGGATCCAAAACCAGAGCGTATCCTCCAAGGGTTGGCATAATCTTGGGGTGATCTTTTATGCTCCAAGTTATCTCTTGCTCAGACCAATGCATGTACTTGGGAATTGCCGGAATCGTGGCATTCACTTCCATCATTCATCGCGCTGGCTCTTCTTGTCATTTGGCTCTATGACAAAGACAACAAAGCTCTGGTGATGTTCTCTGTACTCATTTCTGGTTCCGTGGCCGACATGAGCGTCGTCACCTCTTGGATTGTGCACCTGGTGCACAACTTCTCTTCTTTATTGATGCTGATACCTCGGCTGCCTGTTTTCATATCTGTTATCTGCTCCTACTACTTGAGAATTTCCTCCTGTAAGTGGTGGAGGGGGAGGTGGTGGAAGCTGCTTATTCGGCGAGTCCACCCTGTCTCCTTTCTGAAACCAAGTGCATTGCCTTGTTGAGTTATTGTCTGGTTTATTCGGACTGGGCGTGTGAATCTTACACGGCTGATCCAGCATCATCTCATAGGTGTATTTTTGTCGGTCTTGATACTGCTTCCTCTGATCGTATGGCCTTTTGCCGTCATTCTTTGGCACCCATTGCTGCTGACCATTTGTCCTTTGACACTGACTGCTTCTAGCATCTGGATGATCCTGACTCACGGCCGCAACCTAAGTCGAACCATACCTGTAATCCGGCCTCTCGTCTCTTCTCTTACTTCTATATTCGGATCTCTCCTGGCATCTTTGTGACCCGACAGCGTCATATATCTGAGTCTCAGTCATCCCGTATGCCGACATGAGAAGCGGCTGAGTTGGATCTCCTAACGCATACGAGTCAGCGATTCTTATCGTCTCTGCCAGGCTTGCCCGCATATCTCTTTGTAACCTTTGCCACAACACGCTTCCATGTATACATCATTGTGCAAACCATGCGATTGCTTGTGACTCGATTACCCCTTCACAAGAGTTACGCATCGTACACCACGTTGTGAGGAATTTCTTGTCTCTCTCATTCGGTCTTTGCTTGCACATTGCTAGTTGCTGTGGGCGATTCGGCCTCTTGTAAGTGCTTGTGAAATTTCTCACGAAAGCGTCGTGAAAATCAATCCAACTGTTGATGCTTCCGGGTGGCAAATTGCTCAACCATACCCGAGCTGGTCCTTCCAGCATTTCCGGCACGTAACGTACTGCCCATCTCAAGTTTCCCTGTGCGATCTTCACCGCGGTTCCATAATCTATGAGCCAGTCTTCTGGCTTTGTGCTTCCATCATATGTTTTCGTCCCTCTAGCCAGCTAGAAATTTGGCACCGGTGGCTCCTTCATGATCCTTGGGCCAAAGCACGGTGGACCCTGCGGACCTTGCGATTCTATTATCCCTGCCATTTTTATGTGGTGAAGTTTCATCCTTGCATCATCCGGCTGAAGGTTCCTGCCTCCGTATCTTGCTCCCATTGTCTGATATGCATGATCCGGCAGTTCATACCCGTCATTTACCATAGCCGAGTAACCATCATTATACTTATTCGCGTTCGGGTTAGCAAGCTGTTGAACTGCTATTCCCGCGCTTTGCTGTCTTCTTTCCGGCTGTGCTGGTGTGTTATTCGGAGCTGGATTTCCTCCTCCTGCCGAGTGAGTTGCGCGCCGAGTATGAGGCGCAAAATTTTGCCCTCCGTTGTCGTTTCTCTGTCCAATTTTTTCCTGGTTTTCATTTTCTCGCGGATTATTTCTTTTCACCCCTTGCGCATGCGCCGGGTTTCTTTGAATCACTGCCGGATCATAGGTGACCATCTGCTTGTTTCTCCCAGAATCCACACTTTTTTCTTTTCTCGGCCTGGGCGCCGCTCCGGGTGAGGATGCTGTGTGCCCAGCCGATCTTGCCGGGACAGGAGTCGCTGAGTGAACTAGCTATGACCTCCCTGCTATACCCAGATTTTCCCTGTAATACGCCTCATTCAACATGCTAGCTGCTTTTACTAACTCATTGACTCGTTCTTGCTGCCTTTTCTTCGCTTCCCCCTCCAAGTGGGGTAATTCTGCGATTGCTGCCTCTGCTGCTCGCAGATTAGCTGCTGCAGTGTTGTACGTTGGACGCATGGCTGTCTCTGGTGTTATCTTTGATGTCGCATCTGCCAGCTCTTCGTTGAGGTTTCTTCCTCTCAATCTCGTTGCATCAAGCCGGGTCTTCACACCCTTGACTCGATTTGCAGAGTTAAGCTCTCGGATGGTGATATCCACGTCTTGCTGTAACTGTGCTAGCTCCTTGGCTTTCTCCAGGACTTTTATCCTGGTTCTTCCAACTCGGCTTGCACATGCGCTGGGTCAGTTGCTTGTGCCACTGGCTCTGCCAACTTGTCTATCTCTTCCTGCAGTTCCTTAGCCCTTTTACTCCTAGCTATGTTCTCTGTTTTTTCCAGCGGCGCCTTTGCTGTTCTCGCAGCCCTTGGCATTTCCTAATGGTTTCCTCCCTCTGTGTTCTCATTCACTACTGGAACTACTGGAGGAGCTGTGGGGTTTGGGGCTGTCATCATTACCTCCATGGAGACGAGTTGACGAGATTTCCCAGCGACAGGAACCGCTAGTGGATCCGACGCCAAGACAACGTGCTCTGGGTATGCGCGCTCCACGTGCACCGCGACATAGACCTGGTTCTCGCCGAACTTGATGAAGTGACCGCCCCTAGGGAACGGCTTGGTCCCGACGCAGCCCATGTTGTTGCTGACAAAGTTGAGCGCTTCAAACCTCTGGATGAGCCAGAGTAGACGCGCTCACTGGTCTTGGCGATGATGTTGCCCGTCCGGATGAAGACTCCATCAAGAACCTGCTTCTGCTCCACGGTGGGCACCAACTATCGTGGTGGTGGCACGGCAGATGCCATGGGTGGGCTTAAGTTGGGGGCCAAAATGGGTTCTTGTGGTCACCGGGGAGGGAGTACACGGTCGAGCCATGCACGAAGAACAAGTAGAACTCTCCAGACTTGGTGATTTGATTGATACCCCAAAGATTACAAGTGATCCTTAAGCTGTTTAGGCTTGAGTTCTCCACACTAGTTCCCTACTTGGTCCAACCTCCTTCTACTACTGCTATGCCCTCCCTTATATAGGCAGTGCTAGCTAATACCCCTTTGGGTTCTAGGGTTTACTATTTGGATCTAGGTCCCTACAATATGGGTCGGATCGTGGGCTTGTCCTAAGCCCAGAGGCCTGGTCCATAAAGCTTGACAGCTAACGGTCTTCTGGTACGCTGATTCTTTTTCTTTTTGGCGTCACTCTGTTACTTTGTACGTCAGCCCATGCTTTGGGCGTCACCCGGCTCCTTTTGTGTCACCCGACGTCGCCCTTCTCTTTTGACCATGATTTTCCATGGTCCCTCCTGAACCTTACTCGGAAAGGTTCCTCGTGTCCTTGACTCGGCCCTTCCTCGGTCGACTCGGCTAGTTGGTACGTGCAAGAGTTACAACTTCGTCCTATATGGGCCAAGATAGTTTGTATCTCGGCTCTCATGCTTATCTTACCCGGCCGTTCTTACCCGGCCTGGTTCCTTTGTTACTCAGAGCCAGCCTAGCTGCGCTATGTTTCCCCTCTCGTGACCCTACCGGGGGTTATCCCCCGGACAAAATTACATCGACGTTCATACATTTATCACAAAGGACCCTAAAATAATTAAGGGAGGAAAACAGTCGGGTTTGGCTCCTTCTCGAGAGACCAACAGATAGAGCCATGCTCTTCATGCTACCGCCTCTTCGATTTTTTCAAAATATGTCCATATTTGTTGGCATTCAAATTCTTGGATATGGGATCATCAATTTATGATGTAGATATGACCATCACCTTGGTCGTTCGACTTGAAATTCAAGAATGTACATACTCATCGACAACTAAGCTTAAATTCGTATAGATTTACCACTTACTTTTAGGTTAGAATTTTACCCGTGCGGTGGGAGTATATTTTACATCAAGGACCTAAAAATGGGAAAATTACATCGAGGTTCCATACATTTAGCACAAAGGACCCTAAAATAATTAAGCAAGGAGATTACACACATCGGTTTCATCAACGACTAAGCAAGGAAAACAATCCGGTTCAACTCCTTCTTGAGAGAGAAATTGATCGAGGCATACTACCTCTTCATGCTACATCCTCTTTGATTGTTTTCAAAATATGTCTATATTTGACAGCATGCAAACTCTTGGATATGGGATGATCATCAACATAAAGTAAGATGTAGATATGGCCATGACCTTGGTCGTTCGGCTTCAATCCAATAATGTGCATACTCATTGACAACTAATCTTAAATTCGTTTAGAATTTTAAACCGGCCGTGGGAGTACCTTTTACACCAAGGACCTAAAAAGGAGAAACATTACATTAAGGTCCATACATATAGCACAAAGGACCCTAAAATTACATCGAGGCATGCAAATTATTGGATATGGGATCATCAATATAATGTATGATGTAGATATGGCCATGAGCTTGGTCGTTGGCTTCAAATCCAAGAATGTGCATACTCATTAACAACTAAGCTTAAATTCGTTTAGAATTTTAAACCGGCAGTAGGAGTACCTTTTACACCAAGGACCTAAAAAGGAGAAAATTACATCGAGGTCCATACATCTAGCACAAAGGACCCTAAAATTACATCGAGGCATGCAAATTCTTGGATATGGGATCATCAATATAATGTATATGATGTAGATACGGCCATGACCTTGGTCGTTCGCTTCAAATCCAAGAATGTCCAAACTCATTGACAACTAAGCTTAAATTCGTTTAGATTTTACCACTTACTTTTAGGTTAAAATTTTGCACGCGTGGTGGGAGTACATTTTACACCAAGTTCCTAAATAAAGGGAAAATTACATCGAGGTTCCATACATTTAGCACAAAGGTCCCTAAAATAATTAAAAAAGGAAAACAGTTGGGTTCGGCTCCTCGAGAGAGTAGCTGATCGAGGCCTACTCTTCTAAATACTAATTCCTCTTCGATTGTTTTCAAAATATGTCCATATTTGTCGGATGCAAATTCTTGGATATTGGGATCATCAATATAAAGTATGATGTAGATATGGCCATGACCTTGGTTATTCGGATTGATATCCAAGAATGTTCATACTAATTGACAACTAAGCTTAAATTCATTTAGATCTTACCACGTACTTTTAGGTTGCAATTTTACACATGCGATGGGAGTGCATCTTACAACGAGGACCTAAAAAGGGAAAATTACATCGATGTCGATAAATTTAGCACAAAGGTGAAGGGAATATGCTCAAGAGGCAAAATAAAGTGGTTATTATCTTATTCCTTGTTTATGATAGATGTTTCTTTTACATGCTATAATTGTATTAATACGGAAACGTTAATACATGTGTGCTTAGTAAACAAATAGAAGGTTCCTAGTTATGCCTCTCTTATAAACTAGCTCATTGATTAACAAGATGATCAAAGGTTTCCTGATCATGGACATTGGATGTTGTTAATAACGAGGTCACAACATTGTTGGAATGATGTGATGAACATTCATCCAAAGTATAGCATTACGATCAAAGTCATTGTGTTTATATTGTTATAACATCATACAAAGTAATCCCAATCCTTAGACCATGAGATCATATTAATCACTAACACTAGAAGAGTATCTTGATAACATCAAACGTCACACCGTAACAGGGTGACTATAAAGATGGGTTTAGTACTACGAAGGTGTTATGTTGAGGCTCATGGATCAAGACTGGAATTTTTTCATCACGATGACGGGTAGATATACTTTGGGCCCTCTCGGTGATATCACATTAATTGGCTTGCAAGCAAGTGATTTAATCACTAGAATGTTATATCACAGGAACGAGAAAAGAGCACATGTCGGTAACGAGATCAAAATAGGTATGGAGATACCGATGATCGAATCTTAGACATGTAATATATCGCGAGACAAAGGGATTGAGTTACATGCGTATAAGGTTGACACGATCACATAAGTCATCGTTGAATGTGTGGGAGTCAGTACGGATCTCCATGTCCCGCTGCTGATTATTGATCGGAGAAGGGTCTCGATCATGTATGCATTATTCGCGAACCATAGGGTGACACACTTAAGGTATATCGACACCATTCAGAGCAAATAATATGCCAGAGAAAGAAATAGAAAGCGCAGGAATTTATTTCACTAGACACTAGAATTGTTATTGTTGAAATTGCTGAAACAGGTTCTGCATGTGAAATTGAAATGTTGTAAGGGGTTTTATGTGAATGTTTGTTAATTAAAGTAATTAACAAAATTCTGAATAAATAAATAAAAGGATTTTTATTTAAAGAGAGATTACATTAAATTTGGTAGAAATTTAATGGGAATTTGAGTGGAGAAAATGTAGGGTCATCTTTATGTGACTGGAGCTTCCACCACATGAATGAGAGATAGGTGGGGGCACCCTCCATGGGCGGCGGCCATGACCCCTTGGGCTGCCCCCCTCCCCTATATAAGTAGAACCTCCTCCTCCTCCTCCACTCTCACACCTCCTCGCGAAGGATCTTTCTCCCCCCTATAGAATTTCCCCATGCTCTTCGATCAACAAGATACATGTTCCCGGTGGCTTTTTATGGAAGGATTTGTTGCTTCCGCTGCTTCTCTAGAGCGAGGGCGCGGAGGTTGTCGGGGTACCCGAACGTGTGTGCAATCACGAATGCACCACTGCTTTGAGGTGCTGGACTTGATGGTGTTGGACCGGATGTACTTCTTCTCGATCTTGAGATCGGCAAGCATTCGACTACATCATCCACAAGTACAACCTCGTTAACGCTTTCGGTCTTCGAGGGTACGTATTCTATGGATGTATATCCATCCGTTGCTTGTATTTAGTATATAGATCTTGGTACTTAGTTGTTCACATCGTAGGAAATTTTTTGTTTTCCATGTTGTGAACCCTACAGTAGTATCAGAGTCGGATCTATGCATAGATGCTTTGCACTGGTAGTACACATATGAGTATGTGGGTGCTGATGGTTATGTTATTGCTTCTTCCTTGTACTAATTCCTCTTCTTTTGTTTTTAGTTGGGTTCGGCTCCTTCTCGAGAGAGCAGCTGATCGAGGCACACTCTTCTAAATACTAATTCCTCTTTTATTGTTTTCAATATATGGACATATTTGACGCCATGCAAAATATTGGATATGGGATCATCAACAAAATGTGCGATGTAGATATGGCCATGGCATTGGTCGTTCGGCTTGAAATCCAACAATGTTCATACTCATCGATAACTAAGCTTAAATTCATATAGATTTTACCACTTACTTTTAGGTTAGAATTTTCGCCGTGTGGTGCGAGTACATTTTGCGTCAAGGACCTAAAAAGAAGGAAAATTACATCAAGGTCCATACATTTAGCATAGAGAACCCTAAAATAATTAAGCAAGAAAAACATTCTGCTCATTCTAGAGAGAGAAGTTGATTGAGCCATCCTCTTGATGCTACTTTCTCTCTTGACTGTTTTCAAAATATAGCTAGATATTGTCGGCATGCAAATTCTAGGATATGGTATCATCAGCAGATTTATTTTTTCAGAAGTTGTGAAGACTCGTGATTGTCAAAATGCAAATGCTTAGCAAGCAATCGAATCTTTCAAAAATCTCGTAGGTTTTCTCTACATTGATTTGTTGGTGGCTACCGTAAAAAGATAGTTGTAGAACATTAAGAGCAATCTACCACTTACTCGTATTTCAAATTTTACATAATATTGACAAATCAGCTTAAATTCTTTGGGAAAGAGGAAGTGCTACCTTTTATTCGTGAATAAAAAATAGGGTTCCTCACTTTTGAACAAGCTTGCTGGGTGCGTGCTTGGTGCTTCCTCTTTCTAGGGTGTGAAATAGAACGAATGGAGGTGGAGTAGTTGGAAATAGAAAGGCTGGCCAGATCATAGTGGTTTCCCTCGCAAAAATAAAAATAAAAATATTATAATGGTGTGCATCAAAATCCAATGCGATGGGACGTACGGTAGTATCAATGCACCCCTTATATACCACTTTAAGTAGTGTACTGAGTACCAGTACTCGTACTGTGAATGACGATCTTTTGAATATCCTTTCCCCCAGATGTTTGGGGAAGAAAGTGAAAATTTGGAAAATGGGGAAATTTGAATTTCTACTCTACTACTACAGACAAGGCCCAAAATGGTTCGCACCAATGCAGCTGACGAACACGCCAGACACAGACACGGATCTGCCGACATGAGGCTGATTGACACACATGCGCGGCGCCACATTGTGGACGAGGAAGAGATCAGTCGGCCGGGATGTATGGATGGTGATGAGGTAGTGAAGGATGGAGAAAACATAATTTATTTTTCCTAGTAGTACTACTGTAGTACCCACCATACGTCATGTTGGAAACCCATCAGCATTTATTTGACATCGCACCGCCTTCAAATCCTCCTCTTTGCTTCTCTCGGGCTACCTCCTTTATGCTCTCGCCTCTCGGTCCCTTCTCGCTCTCATTTTTTTAACAGGGGAAACTCCTAGTGGCAATATTGTTTACCATGACAAGATTTTACCACAACTTACTTTTAGGTTAAAATTTTAAGTACACGGGTGGTGGGAGTACATTTTACATCAAGGACCTTAAAAAGGAGAAAATTATACCGAGGTCCATACATTTAGCACAAAGGACCCTAAACTAATTAAGCAAAGAAAAACAACCTTCTCGAGAGAGCGGCTGATCAAGTCGTACTCTTCTAAATACTACGTCCTCTTTGATTGTTTTCAAAATATGGACAAATTTGTAAGCATGAAAATTAGTGGACATGGGATCATCAATATAAAGTATGATGTAGATATGGCCATGACCTTGTTCGTTCAGCTTGAAATCAAAGAATGTTCATACTTAGCGACAACTAAGCTTAAATTCATTAATATTTTACCACTTACTTTAGGTTAAAATTTTACACCGGCGGTGAAGTACATTTTACATCAAGGACCTAAAAATAGGAAATTACTTCGAGGTCCATACACTTAGCTCAAAGGACCCTAAAATAATTAAGGAAGGAAAACAGTCGGGTTCGGCTCCTTCTCGAGAGAGCAGCTGATCAGGTCATACTCTTCATACCATTTTCTCTTTGATTATTTTTAAAATATGGCCAGATTTTTCGGCATGCAAATTCTTGGACAAGGGATCATCAACATAAAGTATGCTGTAGATATGGCGTAAATTCGATTAGATCTTACCACGTACTTTCATGTTAGAATTTTACATTGGCGGTGCGAGTATGTTTTACGCCAAGGACCCAAAAATAGAGAAAATTACATCGAAGTGCAGACATGTAGCACAAAGGAACCAAAAATAATTAAGGGAGGAAAACAGTTGGTTTCGGCTTTGTTTGTTTTCAAAATATGATCGAGCCATAATCTTCTAAATACTACTTCCTCTTTGTTTGTTTTCAAAATATGGACAAATTTGTCAACTTGAAAATTCTTGGACATGGGATCATCAATATAAAGTATGATTTAGATATGGCCATGACCTTGGTCGTTCAGCTTGAAATCCAAGAATGTTCATACATAATCAGTCAAAACTAAGTTTAAATTCATTAAGTTTTACCCCTTACTTGTAGGTTAAAATTTTACACGAGCGATGGGAGTATATTTTACATCAAGGACCTAAAAAATCGGAAAATTACATCGAGGTCCATATATTTATCACAAAGCCCTAAAATAAATTAAGCAAGGAAAACAATTGGGTTCAGATCCTTCTCGAAAGAGCAGATGATCGAGCCATACTCTTCGTACTACTACCTCTTAGATTGTTTTTAAAATATGGTCAAATTTATGAGCATTCATATTATTGGATATGGGATCCTCAACATTAGATATGGCCATGAACCTGGTCGTTCGGCTTGAAATACAAGAATGTTCATACTCATTGACAACTAAACTTAAATTCTTTTTGACTTTACCACATACTTTCAGGTTAGAATTTTATACGGACGGTGGGAGTACATCCTATATAAAGGAGCTAAAATAAGGAAAATTACATCAAGGTACATAAATTTTAACACAAAGGAACCTAAATTAGTTAATCAAGGAAAACAATTGGATTTGGCTCCTTCTCGCGAGACCAGCTGATCGAGCCTTATTCTTCTAAATACTACCTCTTCGATTGTTTCCAAAATATGGCCAAATTTGTCGGCATGAAATTTCTTGTACATGGGATCATCGATATAAAGTATGATGTAGATATTTCCATGACCTTGGTCATTCGGCTTGAAATTCAAGGATGTTCATACTAATTGACAACTAAGCTTAATTTCTTTTAGATTTTACCACTTACATTTATGTTAAAAGTTTACATGGGTCACGGGAGTACATTTTACACCAAGGACCTAAAAATAAGAAAATTACATCAAGGTCCATAGATTCACACAAAGGACCCTAAAATAATCAAGCAAGGAAAACAATCGCATTTGCCTCCTTGAGAGAGCAGATGATCGATCCATACTCTTCATACTACTTCCTCTTCGAGTGTTTTCAAAATATGGCCAGATTTATCGGCATGCATATCCTTGGATATGGGATCATCAATATAAAGTATGCTGTAGATATGGACATGGCCGTGGCTGTTCGCCTTGAAATCCAAGAATGTCTATACTCATTGTCAACTAAGATTAATTTCATTTTTATTTGACCATGTATTTTCAGGTTAGAATTTTACTAGTATGAGTATGAAATGAGCCAAGCTTTAATTTTTGCCCGTATCCTTAATGAGTTGCATTATCCGAGACTTAAAGAGTGAGAGCCTTAACGAGTCGAGATGCTCGATAGTCGAGCCCTATGGATCATCCACATAAATTATGATGTAGATATGACCATGACCTTGGTCTTTCGGCTTGAAATCCAAGAATGTTCATACTCATTAACAACTAATCTTAAATTCCTTTAAATTTTAACACTTTTAGATTAAAATTTTACACGGGCGGTGCAAGTACATTTTATATCAAGGACCTAAAAATTTGACCAAAAATTACACAAGAGTTTGTCCTGTAGCTACCCCTGCATTCGTACAAATCTGAAGGGAACTGGAGAAGAGGAGCATGCGTCCATTTTAATCATTTTATTCAACCTCCCCTATACTACTATTTATCCCCAGTTCCCCATTCCCCTACCTCTATGCCTAGTGTCGCTGTTATGCTCCTCCACCATGCTGCTTTCTGATCCTGTCCACCGCACAGTATGAGAGTGTTTGTTCTTCTTCCGGTCCCGCCTGCCGCCATCGATCTTCCCTCTTTTCCAGAAAACCAAATCAAGCCATCATCCCAATTTCCAATAGCTCCCTTGTGATGGAAGGACTGAGAGAGGGCATTGATGATTCTGAGATGTTCCAGGAGGTTTTTACCGAAGGCCCGCTTAGAACTCATAACAAGATGCAACGTCATCACCGTTGCAAGCCTCGCCAGTTCGTCCAAACATCTTCTTTACTCGGCAAAATATAGTGCAACTTTACATGCTTCTTAGCCGTTTGGCCTCCCCTATGTTCTTCATTCTCACACGACTAAGAAACCATGGCAATGCAATGAGTACTTTGAGGGCAAGGGCACAACATGCAAGCTGACACCGCTGGACAGGTTCTCCGCCGATGATGTGTTCCCAAATTGTATGGGTAAACAGTGGGTAGGTGCCAATGGATATTGGATCGCCACTGTTGGGTGCAAGTTTAAGTGGGAGCTTGTCAATGTGTCTACTCATCAACGCGTTCCTCTCCCACAAGTCCAAGAGTTTGTACCCACCAACGATCTGTTTACATTCATCCATAATCATTGCACCATTATCCTCCAGAAGATTGCTATATGCAGAGCTCCCATAGCTGTTGTGGATTATTTATATTTCCCTCTTTTTGCTATCTTCGACTACTCAATTGCTACCCTTGATGGCGATGAGTATACATGGACAGTTCTTGAGAACCCGTTCCAGATATAGTACTTTTTCAGATACATCGATGAAGTTATCCACAAGGGTCTGGTATTTGCAGCCAGTGATAGTGGCAGTGTTTATGTCTAGAATCCTCTGTATTTTGGTAAGTTTGATCCACACCTGTTGTAATCACTAGTTTTAGTTTTTATGGATGTAAATTAGTTTTGGCTGATTTGGACGACATTTCTTTTTCAAGGTCCTATTCTACTCCCGGCACCACCTATCGCGCATCTTGGGGAGGACAACCTTGGTGACATAGATGATGAGGAGTACAAACCTGGTTTATGGTTCTTAGCAATATCTGTAGACAAATCTTGCCTTCTTCTTATCCATACCGAGGGCATACCTAATGAGGAGTTTTATGGCGGTACTTATTATGGCCATGGAAATCCTGTTGCTGATCATAGTGTTGATCGTTGCGATCGCACTTTTGGCACCTATGCTACTGGGTTTGGTGCAAGGTGTACTCAAAGGATACTTTTTACTTGATTCCACCTAAGCCATGGATACCGATCGCTGACCTGGGAGCATATTCCCTTTTCCTTGGATTGAACTATCCAATTAATATTGCAGTAGGCGGTGCAGATGTTGCCCCAGGATATCTGACGAGAAGCAACTGTGTCAACACCTCCCACCACCCAATAGGACTTGGATATACGTCGTTTCCTGAAATATGCTGCTCCAGTCTAATAAATACTGTAGAAGCAGCCGTTGGTTTCTCAACCAACATTGTATGGAAATCTCCGGAGACTCCATTATGGTTCATCCCGAGCTTCGCCAATGCCCAGGATTGGAACCTAGCTACCGTAAGTACTCGTAATACTATGTAATAGGATAGTTAAGTTGGTATCGGCCTTTTCGAACTATTTTGGCTGCAAAGTAATACTAGTATAGTACTAGGTCAGGAGATGGTACTGCTTTGCCTTTGTTCTGACGTTGCTATTACCAAAGTATTTTATAGAACTAATGATGATGTATTGGTACTTGTTTAGATCAAGTGCAGATTTATATTGCTTTTCTTTTGTAACTTGGCCTGGTCATAAACTCATAATCTAGACGAGGCTTGGGCATTTTTATTTGCCTATGGAGGTCACACATAGGCATTGATGTGAGAATGAGGTATGCACACAAAAGCAAACTTGATCGTCGGTTTTGCTTGCTCCAATAATCGAGTGTTCCAAGAAAAAGACAAACTGAATCGGTCACTTTGAAATGCTGATTTGTCTGTCAAGTGCCGCTGGATATGAACTGGGAATCTGTCGATATTTTTTCTTTCTTATTCTGTACTGCTGAATCTTTCAAATGCTAGTGAATCTATCAAATGTTCTATTGCTATTACTAAAGTATTTTTTATAACTAATAGTGATGTACTAGTACTTGTTTAGATCAAGCGTAGTAGATGGTCTTGCTCTTCTTTTGGAACAACAGGGCCACAATATGGTCTCTCTTTCCATTTAAATTATGGACTTGCTACATCTATTGAATTTCAATGTCTACATTGTTAAATCTGTAAATTCTTTTGTTATTATCTTAAATTGGTCACTTTTAAATGCTATTGAATCTGTCAAGTGACACTAATTATGTAATGGGAATCTGTTGGTATTTTTATGTTTTATTCCATACCGCCAAATATTTCAAATGCTAGTGAATCTTTCAAATGTTCTGTCATTTTTATTACTTAAGTATTTTGTAGAACTTGTACTGATGTATCGATACATGGTTAGATCAAGGGAAGTAGATGGACGGTCTTGCTTTTCTTTTGAAATATGGCCTTGTCACAATATAGATGAGGCTTGGGCATTTTGGATTGCATATATTTTGGTCACACTAGCATTGATATAAGAAGGAGGTATGCACAGAAAAGCAGTCTTGATCATCTGTTTTGCATGCTTCAATGATGCAGTGTGTTCGGAGAAAAGGTCAAACTGAATCAAGAACTGGTTATCTCTGTACTACTATTGAATTTCAGTGTCTGTATTGCTGAATCGACCACTTTGAAATATTGTTGAACATGTTAAGCGCGGCTGATTATGAAGTAGGTATCTGTCAATATTTTTATTTCCTATTCTGGACTGCTGAATCTTTCAAATGGTAGTAAGAACAGTAGTTCCTGGCTTAAGGTAGTTCTGAGTATTTTGTATAGAGTTCTTCCTATGCTAATCTATTTGATAGTAATAACCATGTACTGGTACTTGTTCAGATCGACCTATCGAGTGCAGAATATGGTCTCACTTTTATTTTGAATCAAGCCTTGCTGAATCTATCAATTCTGATGGTTATTGTCTGTGTACTGCTAATCGGTCAATTTTTAAATATGAACTCAAAATCTGTTGATATTTTTTCTGTCTTATTCTGTACTGCTGAATCTGTGAACTGTTCTGTCGCTACTACTAGTACAATATTTTGACAACTAACTGTGATGTAATTGGAGTACTTGTTTAAATCAAGTGCAGCAAATTGTCTTGCTTTTCTTTTGAAACTTAGTATTGTCACAATTATCTAGATGCATCTTGCACATTTTGGGTTGAATATAGGGGTCACACAGGGATTGGCGTAAGGAGGAGGTATTCACATAGAAGCAGACTTGATCGTTAGTTTTGGTTGCTCCAATGATCGAGTTTGTTCGGAGAACTGGGCAAACTGATCGTGCTCCAAGGTGTTTTTAGCTGGAACAAGAACCGATTCTCTCTGTACTGCTATTGAATTTCAAGCAGGAAAGCTACTAAACCTCTCAATTGTTATGTCCTTGTTATTACTAAAGAATTTTGTTGAAGTAATATTGATGTACTAGTAATTTTTTAAATCAAGGGAAATATATAGTCTTGCTTTTATTTTGAAACATGGCCTTGGCACAATCTAGATGAGACTTGGGAATTTTGGGTAGCATAGGAGGGTCGCACAGGCATTTGATGTGACAGGAAGGTACTCAAAGAAGACTTGATCGTCAGTTTTGCATGCTCTAATGGTCTAGTGTGTTTGGAGAAAAGGGCAAACTGATCGGGTGACAAGGTTTTAAGAGCTGAAACAAGAATTGGTTCTCTTTGTACTGCTATTGTATTTCAGTGTCTGTATTGCTGAATCGCTCACTTTGAAATGATGCTGAATTGGTCAAGTTCTATTGAATGTGAACTGGAATCTATCGATATTTTTTCTATCTTATTCTGTACTGTAGAGTTTGTATAAATATCTGCCAAAAAAATTATTGATATTTTCCCTCCCTCTCTGAGATCATTGTTTCGAATCTAGCCGAGCCACAGCATATTTTAATTTTTATATACCAGGAGAAGAAATCTAGGTCATTCGGCCCCTCTTTAGCCTAAAACATTTTAATTCGGCCTTTTAGGGGTATAAGGGGACTGTTGACCACAGCCCAGGGAAATTTGAGAAACGGGCCTATGGATAATAGCCTATGGAGTATAGCCCATGTAGAGTAGCCCATGTAGAATAGCCAAAATCTATTTAATTCAGCCTGTTGGGCATTTCCCCCCGCCTCTCAATATTTTTTAAAAAACACTGCCTGCAGATTTTTTTTACAGTGCCTGCGGTTTTTAGTTAGTTGCTAGGAGCGTCACCTTATTATTTGATGAGAGATAAAAATGTTCAAAAAAAGACCTTTTAAGGAGACAAGTAAATCAATTATAATAGCAAGGCTTAACGATTCTATTCAATTAGCTGTTTCTATCGTAGCGGCAAGGCACCAAGTCAACTGGTGGTGAGGTCTCAAGTTTGAATCCTAGGAAATATGTATTAATATAGAGTCACTTTTTTGTACTCTCACGGTGACATCTGGGACCTAGATAAACTGCTCTTGCATCTAGCAATGTTTCCAAGGTTAGAACGACAGACTCGACCCAAAAAAATAGTCCAACATATATACACACGTTTAATTTAAATAGAGGTTGACATGTGGGACCTAGCATAGACACGTTTAATTCAAATAGTGGCTGACATGTGGGACCCAGATAAACAGCTGCTGCATCTAGCAATGTTGGCAAGGTCAGGATGGCAGACTCAACCCGAAAAAATAGTCCAACATATATACACACATTTAATTCAAATAGAGGTTAACATGTGGGACCCAGCATGGACACGTTTAATTCAAATAGTGGCTGACATGTGGGACCAAGCATAGACACGTTTCCTACACAGAAAAGGCTGCAATGTGGGACCTAGCATAGACACGTTTCCTATACATAGAAGGCTAACATATGGGACCCAGCATCGAAGTGTAGATTAACATTTTCTATACTCTGTAAGGGTGACATCGGGGGCCAGATAAACTGCTTCTGCATCATAGACATGTTTCCCCTAAAAAAATCTACCAATGTTGCCAAGGTCATAATGGCGGACTCAATCCAAAAAAGCAGTTCAACATACGCACGTTTCTTTCAAATAGAGGCTGACATCTGGGACCCAACATAGACACGTTTCCTGCACTGAGGTTGCTGACATCTGGGATCCAGCTATGGACCAAAGTTGGAACAACGGAGGTGGCCAAAAAAATTCAATCATAGTACGTTTCATTTATGGAGAGGCTGACATGTGGGAACCACCAGAGATACCTTATATAGGTGATGCATCGAGAAATGTTGCCAAGTTCGAATAAGGTAGGTGCGAGCGAGAAAAAAGGACAACATATACACGTTCTTCTAATGAGATGCTGGCATGTGGGATCCAGTAGCGTGACCAAACGGCAGATTCGTCAAGCAACGCCATCTAATTCGGAATAGGGTAGTGCTAGAGAAGAAAAAATTCCATTATATACACACTATTCTTCTAATGTGAGGCTGACATATGGGACCCATCAGCCTGTATAAACGGTTGATGCATCAAAGCAGAGGCGCGAGCAAGAAAAAAGTTCTACATGCACACATTTTTTCTAATGAGATGCTGACATGTGGGACCCAGCAGCGTGACCAAATGACAGATTCATGGAGCAATGCTATCTATTTAGGAACCAGGTAGCGCTAGAGAAGGAAAACTTCAATTGTATACACACGATTATTTTAATGAGATGCTGACATATGGGATCCACCAGCTGATGCAGCGAGCAACGCTATCAAGTTAATATGGAGGTGCGACCGAGGGAAAAAATTCCATCATACAGACGTTTCTTCTAATGAGAGTATGTCACGTGGGGCCTAGATGCGTGATTATGCATCAGGCAGCGCTACCAAGTTCGGAACAGGGTAGCGCGACCGAGGGAAAAAATTCCATTATACAAACGTTTCTTGTAATGAGAGGATGACAGGTGGGCACAAATGGGTGATTAAACGGCAGCGCAATCAAGTTTGAAATAGGGTAGCGGGAGCGAAGGAAAAAAATCCATCATACACACGATTCTTGTAATGAGAGGCTGGCATGTGGGACCCAACATCGTGATTAATGGCAGATATATCGAGCAATGTTATCGAGTTCATATCAGGAAGGCACAAGCCAAGGGGAAAAATCCATCATGCACACGTTTTTTGTAGTATGAGGATGACACATGGGACCCAGTAGCCTGATTAAATGACAGATGCATCGAACGACGCTATCAAGTTCGGAATAGGGAAGGAAAAAATTCCACCATAAAAACAATTCCTATAATGTGAGGGACACATGCGGGACCCAGCAGCCTGACTATATGTAACAAGCATCGAACAACGTTATCGAGTTCAAATCAGGGAGGCACGACCAAAATTTTTGGTCCGCTATAGTCACTGATGTCCTGGACCCACACGCAAAAAATACTGTGGCAAGTCAACATCTCGCGAGGAAGCGGAAATCTTACTTATGCCACACGCCCATCGAGCTTCCTCCATGTTTCTAGCGGTTTTGTCGTAGTAGAGTTGTACGAAACCGGAAAAAAAAGTTTTGCATTAGCCACGGTCAAGTCGAGATTATCGTCGTGGAAGGCGTGTCTTCTACAATGATCGACGGGCCCAGTCATTACGGAAGGAAACATGTCTTGTAGTGACTCGAGCCTTCCGGAGTGGCCGGTCCTCACCACCGCCTACCCTCGTTAGCACCATAGAGGCCCCAGAAGACTGCCTCAACCCGGGGGCTCCCGACTTACCGATGGATTGCACCCAGCGTCTGGACAACATCGCGAGCCCTCTAGAGGACAGCTAGGCTACCGGCCGAGAAGCAGCTCAAGGCGGCGGGAAGGCCACTACAAGAAATGTTTCCTTTTGCAACGACTGGGCTCGTCGATCGTCATAGAAGGCGCGTCTTCTGCAACAAAAATCTTGGCTCGACCGTGGCCGATGCAGAACTTTTTTTTCCGGTTTTGCGCCCCTCTACTATGATGAAACCACTAAAAACGTGGAGGTAGGTCGACAGGCGCATGGCATAAGTAAGATTTCCGCTTCCTCGCGAGATGTTGACTCGCCGAAGTATTTTTTTGCGTGTGGGTCCCGGACGTCAGTGATTCTAGCAGACCAAAGTTTTCAGTCGGGCCTCCCTGATTTGAACTTCAGAACGTTGTTCAATGCCTTTTTCATTTAGTCAGGCCGCTAGGCCCCGCATGTCTGCCTCACATTAGAGGAATCGTGTGTATGATGGAATTTTTTCCTTCCCTATTCCGAGCTTGATAGCATTGTTCGATGCATATGCCATTTAAATAGGCTGTTGGGTCCCACGTGTCATCCTCACACTAGAAGAAATGTGTGCATGATGGATTTTTTTATTGGCTTGTGCCTCCCTGATATGAACTTGATAATGTTGTTCAATCTATCTGTCGTTAATCACGATGTTGGGTCCCACATGCTAACCTCTCATTACAAGAATCATGTGTATGATGGAATTTTTTCCTTCGCTCCCGCTACCCTGTTCCGAACTTGATAGCGCTGTAGATGCATCTATAGATTAATCACACAGCTGGGCCTCACATGTCATCCTCTCATTAGAAGAAATGTGTGCATGATAAAAAAATCCTTGGCTCGTGCGTCCCATATTTAAACTCGATAGCGTTGCTCGAACTATCTACTATTAATCACGATGATGGTTCCCACATGCTAGCCTATCATTAGAAGAATCGTGTGTATGATGGAATTTTTTTTCTTCGCTCCCGCTATCCTATTCCGAACTTGATTGCGATGTTGCTTAATCACGCATCTGGGCCCACATGTCATCCTCTTATTACAAGCAACGTGTGTATGATGGATTTTTTACCTTTGGTCGTGCTACCCTATTCCGAACTTGATAGCATTGCCAGATGCATAATCACGCAGTTGGTCCCCATGTGTCATACTCTCAATAGAACAAACGTATGTATGATGGAAGTTTTGCCCTCAGTCGCACATCCATGTTAACTTGATAGCGTTGCTCGCTGCATCAGTCGTTTATTCAGGCTGGTGGGTCCCATATACCAGCCTCACATTAGAAGAATCGTGCCTTCTCTAGCGCTATCCTGTTCTAACTAGATAGCGTTGCTCGGCGAATCTGCCATCTGGTCATGCTCTAGGGTCCCACATGTCAACATTTCATTAGAAGAACTTGTGCATGTTGCAATTTTTTCTTGCTCGCGCCTCCGTGTTTCGAACTTGGCAACACTGCTCGATGCATTAGCCATTTATACAGGCTGGTGGGTTCCCGTGTCAACCTCTCATTAGAAGAAACGTGTGCATGCTGGAGTTTTTTCACGCTCGCGCCTCCGTTTTTCGAACTTGGCAACGTTGCTCGATGCATCAACAATTTATACAGGACGGTGGGTTCCTCATGTCAGCCTCTCATTGGAAGATACATGTGTCGTCGGATTGTCGACAAGTACGCCATAGGGAGTCCTAGCAGCGTTAAGAAGATGGGGTGTGAGACGTCGGTTGATCCAGGAGCGGTGAGCACAAGTTTACCCAGGTTCAGATCCAACTGCGGTGATGGGATCCTACTCCTTCTAGGAACCCAGTAATATATTGGTGTAAGCCGGATGTTACAGCGGATTACAAGAGCGGTTCACCTATGCGAGTTGTGATTGTGGTTATTGCTATGGTTGTGCCCTATAGGATCCCATAGGGCTGGTTTATATAATCACCAGGACCTAGGGTTACAGGAGAGACCTATCTGGCTATGTTACAGAGTCGATAACTAGATATAGCTTGGACTACAAGTAATACAACAGGCCTAAGTCGGTAACTCTTCTAGGTCTTGCCGTAGACGGAACTGGCTCATCCTCTTTCTCGCACTGGGCCGCCCGTGAAGCAAAGATCTAACATGTTAGTGGGCCACCCTGGTCAGCTAGTCCTGTGGGTATACCCGGAAAGTATATCCCCAACAGTAGCCCTGGGAAGTCTCGAAGATCGAAAGTAGGATAAATCGTCTAGCTTGATGGTTTCTTCGTCTTGAGAATCTTGAAGGGTTCCCAAAAACATCATTCAATAGTGTAGGATTCCGAGTCAGTGGAGTCGGATATGTTTTGTTCTGACTTTAGTCTTTTCCTTACTCAGTTTGAAACATGAGTCAGATTTTACAGCGGCGTGTGGACTGAAAACTTTTCAGACCAGGTCCTGTCACTAACAGGAGTCCCATCGACACGACCATTGGCGGGTGCACTCCCTACGGAACAGAGCACCGTTTTAATGCTCATGCGAGAATCAAGGGGTGGAGGAGTCGCGAGGAAGCTACTCTCTCTCTCTCTCTCCTATACGCGTGGCGTAAATCTCGCAACTAAAGCACGAATATTGGCACAGAGACAAATAAAAGAGAGGATACCACCCTTCTCTCCTAGATTCATCTCTCGACCTCTTCATTCATTGCCTCCTCGTACCCCTCGAGCCCTCCGCAGCCACTCTCATCTACACGCCAGGAGAAAATCTCTTTCCCCCCACCAATCCATCTTTCTCCTAGAGCGATGACATCTGCATCTGGCTCCAGAACGGCGGCGGTACGTCGGCGGCGGACGAGAAGAAGATGCGGGGCCTCTGGGTCCTAAGCGTCATTGACGACGCCGAGCTCCAGGTCATGGAGGATGAGGGCTTCATCGTCACCGGCGCGTGGTGGGGCGCCTTAGGACATGCCACTCCTGCCCCGCGCAACGGCGAGCGGGTTCTGTTCAGCAGGCACATCGACCATGGCCTCAGCCTGCCACAGTTGGACTTCTTCATTGAGGTCCTCAAATGCTATGGTGTGCACCTCCATAGTCTTCCTCCCAACTCCCTTCTAGAGCTTAGTACTCACGCAGCCTTGTGCGAGGGATTTTGTCAACACCCGGATTTTTAATCCCAGATGCCTGTTATGCCATACATCGCAATCCCAGGATTACCATTTTTGTGAGACATAACAAATTTGGATATCACATTTCATCATACATTACAAAACATATATAAGGTCTTACAAAAATAAGGATCTCATGATACAGTTCTTAATACAACTCAATCAGCGGAATAACGTAATAGTAATGATAGCGTAGGCGAAGCTCCATCTTCAGGGTCACAGGCAAGTCTGACGATGAGAGATGATCCTAGTTGTCGTAACCTTCCTACGGCCCGTCATCCTGATACTCCTCTTCATAGTCTGGCCACGGGAATAGCCAGGGACAAATCCATGAGTACTCTTTAAGTACTCACAAACTAATACTAACAAGTTAAGGGGTTTTTTATTGTAGTAGGACACTAGGCTCTAAGGTTGTTTTGCAAAAAACCAGATTTACCTATACTCAGTTCAGAAGCAAAGGAAAAATAGTTGAATGTTTTATAACACCTAAGTGGGAATTTGAATTTCATATCACAACTCTATTGTGGTCAAGTCAAAGTCATAATTCATTTCACAAGTCATTTTGAAAACATCTGACGGGGGAACAGTATGGCCACTCCAACTATCCATAACCGCGGGCGCGGCTATTCGAATAGTTTGACACTCTGTAGAGATTATACACTTTCACCACAACATTCGATACATCCATCAGGAACAATCCTGAATTCACCATACTCAGTATGCGGATAATCAATCCTAACCTTTCAATACACGCCCTAGTATAGGCACCTCTCCTTCGAGTTTTGCCTCCCAACCATGACCAACTATCATCTTGGGTACTTCACAGGTGGACAATCTTCACAAGGTAGCCTCAGCTCAGACCTTGGTCGCGAGGGAACCCATACTGAGGTATATAAACTTCCAGTAAAGCCCTACCCAAATTTCGGGTATTGTGGTTGTACGGTAAAAGTGGAATGGTGTCGCATCCAGACAACCATCAGTTTTATAAAGGGCTAAGGCTCATGCCTCAACATTTTCATCATCAAAATCATCTGGTGTTCGGAAACACATGTCAAAACATTTCAGTAGAATGACTCATCATTCTAAGGTTTTCATAACCATTTTCACCAAGTATTCCCATCTAAAGTTGATCAAGTTTTATACTCAGCACTAGCATCTACAAGTGGTGGTAAATACTAATGAGGGGTGGTAAACAAGTGGGGATTTGCTAAGTTCAATCTCATGCCTTAGGATGACATCAAGATTATCTTACTTAGGCCAAATTTTATGCTCTTTATGCTACCTTTAGTTATCTTTCTAGAATCTACAAGTCACCATGTAAACTCTAAGTGAAATCCTTGATAAAGAAAATAAAATATTAAGCTTGCAAGTAAAACTAGGATTGGGTTATCAAGTGGGTATGATCACATATGCTTAAGGCATATAGTTGGCATAGTAACAAGCAAGTATTAGCTTGCATAATTTGCAAGGGTTAGCTTGCCTTGTGCAGAGCAGTGGTTGAAGTTCTCCTCGGCTTCTTCCTCGTAGTTTCCTCCTTCCTCCTCGTATCCTCGGTCGGTACTAGCGTCTCTAAATAAGTACGAGGTACACAATCAACAAACAATACTTAACTATTTTTAATCATCACACAACAAGTCACACTAGATGATCTAGCATCATCACTATTATCACAAGGATTAAAGCACTTGTCTTATTTATTTTATTTGAGAAAAGTAATTTCTACTCATTGAAAAACTATTTAAGATTTAATATCCTCCAACTCAAACATGGGATCATGTTGACACATGTCATGACCAATGTGATCTAAAGTGGTGTCACAATTTAATAAGGTTTAACATTTTTATTTTAAATAAATAAAGTGACTAGAAATGCCTATGTAACATTCTTTTATTACGTGAACCTTATTTCTGCAAGTAAACCCATATATTTTTATATATTCTAAAAGGTATGATCAACTGTGATTTTTGAGAGTTGGAATCAACTCAAAAGCTCTTATGGTTGAATTTTGAAAAATGTTTGAATGCAGAAAAGCTTCTGCCTTGTTATTTTTACCATGGTTGATCGATAACTCCAAATGATTTGCATCCAACGGTCTTAGATTAAGCATTTCAGTACCTTTCTAACAAAATTGGTTTCATGTATTTTGGTTTAGTGAATCGAGCTGGGTTGATTTTTGAATCTAGGTATAGAACTATGTTTAAAATTAAATGAATAAAGCTTAATTTGAATGGTTGGGTCGCACGGGATGTTTTACTGGGCCGGCCCACTACACACATCGCGTACGCGGGCTGGTTAAGTGGATGTCCCCACGCGTCAGTGAGACGGGGAGGGGCGAAGTGGTACGAGTCAATGTGAACCGCATGATCTAACTCTAATCGAACGGCTACGGTTCATCGTCCACGTCGGGCAGCGCCGGTGAGACAGAACCCTAGCGCGGAAGGTGGGGGTCGTGGGAGGCTCACTGGGGCTCAGGCGAGGGTCGGCGATGGGGGCGAATGACGAAGTCGACGATGGCGGTTATCCTGGTACTGGCAGCTTCTTCTGGGGCGGCTCCAATCGACGGCTCCCTTCTTCTCCAGCAGCGGCGGGCTCCGGCCAAATTCCAGCGATGCGCTGCTCGCCTTGCTCCGGGAGTGAGGTGGGGTGGTTGCTGCACATGCTGGCTACTTAGTGTTGCTCGTAGCTTGTTGTCGACAATGGGGTGGCAAGGTGAGGGTCGGCCTGCTTGCCATTAATGGCAAGGTCTTTCTTACAGTGAGCTAGAGAGGTTAAACTAGTTAGATGATCTACTGAGGGTGTAGTGTGAGCTAGATAGGGAATAATTTAGGACAAATTTACTGCACACTATAGTGTTTGATGTTTGTTTGATTTGTATTTGCAAGGTGTTTGATAAAATGGCCGCAAGAGATTCAACTTAGAATTTTGGATACAAACTTGGTGGGTTTGCTGGGCACATACTAGGGAGTGTATGGTTAGTTGGATTAGTCAAGGGGCACTGGTTTGGTTGGGTTTTGAAAATGGGTGATCTTCACATATGATAAAGATTCAATTTTGAATTGTGATTTGAATGAGGTTGCCAAAGGTTTCTGCAAGTTTTAAAGGTGTGCTTTGATTTACTTTTACTTGTTCTAGAAAGGGGTGAAAAGAGTTGGAAAAGTTTCTATTTGAAATCTTGAACTGGAAACACTCAAAGTGACCTAGTGAGCAAGATTGGCAAAAATGACCATTTGCTTTATTTTATTTGTTTTTGATTTTCTCTTGTTTTGTTTCTACATGGAAATGTTTTATATGATGTTATTTTCATCGTTAAACCATTTATTGCTATTTAGGTTAATCACACAAGTTCCTTCATGCATTTATCAAATCATCTCATTCACACATGCATTCAATGATTTTAAATTAATCAAAGTTTTTGTTAACCCTAACTTTAGTGATTAGAGTTTGATGATCCTTGGGTTATATTTTTGGGATGTTACAAACCTTCCCCCTTAAACAAAATCTCGTCCCAAGATTTGAAAAAGTAAGAAAAAAGATTACCTAGGATTTAAATAGATCGGGAAACTCTGTCCTGATGTGATCTTCTCGCTCCTAGGTAGCTTCTTCTTCGGTGTGGTTGCTCCACTGAATCTTGAGAAACTTGATGCTTCGGGTCTTGGTGGTTCTGAAAGCTTCTTACAGAATACGGATGGGTACTTTGGGATACTTCAAGTCATCTTTGATCTGTATGGTCTGGTGATCGATGTTCCTGAAAACTTCAGTCTACTCCGGAACTTCAAGGCATTTGCGAAGTAACGATATATGGAACACATTGTGTACGGTTGACATCTCCTCTGGCAGTTCCAACTGATATGATACTTCTCCTCGGTGGTTCAGAATCTTGAAAGGTCTAATAGATCTGGGGGCTAACTTTCCTTTGAGCTGGAAATGCTGCATTCCCTTGAAAGGTGACAATTTGAGATACACAAAATCTCCGATACTGAAAGCGAGGTATCGATGTCTCTTGTCGGCGTAACTCTTCTGTCTTGACTGGGTGGCCTTGAGGTGCTCACAAATCTTGTGAACTTTCTCTTCTGCTTCTCGTAGGATGTCGTGTCCGAAAATCTGAATCTCTCCTACTTCCGACCAATTCAAAGGGGTGCGACACTTCATTCCATACATAAACTCAAATGGGCCCATTTGCAGACTAGCTTGATAATTGTTATTGTAAGAAAATTCTACACAAGGAAGACAGTCTTCCCATTTAGATCCATACTCTAGCACACATGCTCTCAACATATCTTTGAGTATTTGATTTACTCGTTCCGTTTGTCCATCGGTCTGAGGGTGATAAGCTGTGCTGAAATCTAGTCGGGTTCCTAAACCTTCTTGGACTTTCTTCCATAATCTCGAGATAAACTGAGTTCCTCGATCTGATACGATGTTCTTGGGGACTCCGTGCAAACTGACGATTCTAGCGATGTATAACTCCGCTAGCTTTGAACTATGGTATGTGGTCTTGACGGGTAATAAATGGGCAACTTTGGACAATCGGTCCACTATGACCCAGATAGAGTCATTTGCCCTCCTAGAAGTAGGCAATCCAGTGATAAAGTCCATTCCAACTGAATCCCATTTCCATTCTGGAATCTGTAGAGGTTGCAACAGTCCAGCGGCTCTTTGATGTCCCGCCTTGACTCTTTGACATATATCACACTTGGCGATATAGCTTCCGATTTCTCTCTTCATCTTATGCCACCAGAATTGTTCCTTCAAATCCTGATACATCTTTGTTCCTCTGGGGTGGATAGAATAAAGAGTATCATGGGCCTCTTTCAAAATCACTTCTTTAAATTCCGAATCTGCTGGTACACAAAGGCGTCCTTTGTACCACAGAACTCCTTCTTCATCTTCCGTGAATCCGGGTACTTTCCCTGTACCGATACGACGCTTGATTCCGTCGATACTAGCATTTCCTTTCTGCGCCTATTTGATCTGACTAATCAGAGTGGGTTGAAGTTCTATGCTAGCCAAAAATCCTTCACTTACCAATTCCACTCTAAAATCTTCCATCTCTTTGTGCAAACTTGGTTGCTCCTCTAGAATCATGGAGTTCAAGCGGCATGGCAATCTGCTAAGGGAATGTGCTACCACATTGGCTTTACCGGGGTGATAGTGAATGTCCAGATCATAGTCCTTGATTATCTCAATCCATATTCTCTTCCTCATATGCAGCTCCTTCTGAGTGAATATATACTTCAGGCTCTTGTGATTCGAATAAATCTCACAACGCTTTCCCATCAGGTAATGTCTCCATGTCTTCAGGGCTAGAACTACGGCTGCGAGTTCGAGGTCATGGGTTGGGTAGTTCTGTTCATGCTGCTTCAGTTGTCGGGCTAGATAAGATATAACTTTTCCTTCTTGCATTAGCACACATCCGAGGCCGATCTTGGATGCGTCACAATACACGTCAAAGGGTTTGGTGATATCCGGCATGATCAATATTGTGGCTGAAATCAATCTTCTCTTGAGTTCTTGAAAACTCGCTTCACATTTGTCCGTCCATTCAAACTTCTTGTCCTTCTTCGGCAATTGGGTCATGGGTCTGGCGATACTCGAGAATCCTTCTATGATCTCGCGGTAGTATCCCGCTAATCCGAGAAACGCACGAACTTGGGTTTGAGTGGTTGGGGCTTGCCAATCTTCAACGACAATTCCTCCGGCTGATACAATATGTCTAAGGAATCCTACCTCCTATAACCAGAATTCACATCTGCTAAACTTGGCATACAACTGATGCTCTCTAAGGGTTCCAAGAATGGTCCTTAGGTGTAGCTCATGTTCTTCTTCTGATTTGTAATAAATCAGAATGTCATCGATGAAAACAACGACAAACTTATCCAGGAAGTCCATAAAAATCTTATTCATGAGATTCATGAAATAAGCAGGGGCATTGGTCAATCCAAAAGACATGATAGTATAATCGTATAATCCATATCTGGTGGTAAATGTAGTCTTTGGAATATCCTCTGCGCGAATCTTGAGTTGATGATAGCCAGTTCTAAGATCAATCTTAGAAAACACTTTGGCACCAGTCAACTGGTCAAACATGTCTTCTATCTTCGGCAACGGGTACTTGTTTTTGGTAGTGACATCATTCAACTTCCAATAATCCGTACACAAACGGTTACCTCCATCTTTCTTGTCCATGAACAAAACAGGTGATCTCCATGGTGACGCACTTGGTTGAATCAGTCCAATTTCCAGCATGTCGTCCAGTTGCTTCTTGAGTTCTTCTAGTTCAGACAGGTTCATACTATATGGTCTCTAGGCTATGGGTCCGGTTATAGGGATTAGTTCAATGATAAACTCTATATCTCGATCTCGGGGCATACCGGGCAAAACATACGGAAATACATCGGGGTATTCACAGACTATCCGGACTTGGTCAATGGTAGGTTGGGCTATACTCTTGTTGCACTTGAACTGACGAGGCAAGGTTTCAAATACATGCTCTACTGATATTCCGGCTGTACTGGTCATGGTTATGGCTTTCTTGGCACAGTCAATTAATCCTTTGTGTTTGGACATCCAATCCATTCCTAGTACTACTTCCAAACCTTTAGTTCCGAGTACTATTAGGTTAGCATAAAAATCTATGCCATGGATTCGGATAGGGACGGCTTTGCAAATTTTCCTAGCTTTGGTGGTTGAACCGGGTATTTGAACAATCATAACATGCTTCAATTTGGTTGCTTGAATCTTACTAGTGCATGCAAATTCTTTAGTGACAAATGAGTGCGATGCTCCAGAATCAAACAACACTCTTGCAAGTACTGAGTTAACAGAAAACATACCCAGCACGACATCTGGCGCTTCCTGGGCTTCTTCAGCATGCATGAGAAAAAGACGGCCATTGCGGTTGAGCGAATTCCCTGGGGAAAACCTTTCTCCGGGCTGAACACGACGTTGTTGTTGAGCTGGGGCATTTGGATTGGGGGCTGCGGAATTCTTCTTGGGGCACTCATTGGAGTAGTGACCCTTGGTTCCACATTCATAACAAGTCACTTGCGACTTGTCCTTCGCTTCAACAGGCACAACATTGCTTCCGGTCCTTGGGGCAGTGTTGGTGTTGGTGGCGGCATTGTTGTTATTGAACTTGGGTGGTGCACAGTTGAAATTGCTGGGGTTGCCGGGGTTGTTGTGGTTTCCTCCGGGCCTTGGGTTTCCACGGTTGGGATAGGTCGGACGGTTCATCAGGGGTCTGTTGGTTCTCGGGGTAAATCCTAGAGATGGGTTGGGGCGATACTTTGGTGTCTGGTGGGTTCCTGGTTGATGCATCATGCGGCGCTTGCGGTTCTCATTGGTTTGGTTGATCTTTCCTTCCATCTGAATGGCAGAGTCGACTAGGGCTTCAATATCAGCAAAAGGGATATTGACTAACACCATCTGCATCTCTTCATGCAGACCATTCAGGAATCTCTCTTTCTTCTTGGCTTCAGTGTCGATCTCATCCGGGGCATACCTAGCTAATGACAAGAATTTGTCACAGTATTCCACTACTGTCATCCTTCCTTGCTTCAGTTCTCTGAATTCATCTCTCATCCTCTTGATCAAACCAGGTGGCACATGGGTTCTGCTAAACTTGACCTTGAATTCCTCCCAAGTCATCATCTGACCTCCGGTCATTGCACGAACGCGTTTCCACCATGCTCTTGCATCTCCGGCTAGATAGTGGGTGGCGAACAGAACTTTCTCGTTAGCTTCCACTCCTGCGACTTCCAGATTGTTCTCCATTGTTTGCAGCCAATCATCTACATCTAGGGGTTCTTCTGACTTAGTGAAAAAAGGTGGATTGGTGTTTTGGAAATTCTTGAGCTTAGATCCATGGTTGTCCTTATTTCCATGGCCTTGATTGCTGTTGTCCATCTGGACTATCTGTTGAAGGGTGGCTAAGTTGGCTTGACGTTTGACTCTTTCGGCTTTGCGGTCTTAAACCATCATTTGCAAGAGTTGCAATATTGGGTCCGGGGCTGAGTTGCTTCCTCCGCGAGGCATCTGAAGATTGAGATAGATCATGAGAAAAGAGGTAAATTTCTAAGGTTCAGGGTGGTCTTGTAAAGTTGTTAAAGTGTGACTCAAAATTTTCTAGCAACTTGCTTTTCATTCATTTATAAATTCATAGCACACAATACAACACACACCACAACAAAGAAAAACAGATGGTTTTAAGAACCATTCTATGAAGCTACGATACAGTGGGACCTAATACAATTCACTAACGCTAGTGCTCAAGTGCTACTACTCCTCGGAGTCAGTGTACTCATCATCCTCATCATCATCATGGATGAAGGCGAAATCATCCTCATCGGTGAAGAAGTCCATGGCCTGATCCTCCAGAAAGTCATCATCATTGCTGAGATAGGAGTAGGGGTCTCCACGAAGGTCTTCTCTGGAATTCTCCCTCTCCTCCAACTGCATGTCTCTCTCGTGGATGGTCTCCTCCAAATCCGTGATCCGGTGTCGAAGATGGGAAATGATGCGCTCCTTCTTGTCGAGTTGATGCCGACGAGACTTGCGATCCTTCACTAGCATGGCGTGGGTCTGATCCTTCTTCTTGGCGATGGCATACTTGTGGTTGGCGTAGGCACGGGCATTGTCCAACTCTTTCTGACGGTCGTACATCATGAAGCTGAGGTGGTCCAATTGACTCTTCAGCTCGTGGTGGTATGGGGACTCCAGTGGCTGTCCCATAACATCACGCCTTGGGTAGAACTCAAAACGGGTACCCTTGATTTGATTGATACTCCGCCCACACAGACAGGCAAGATCTTCCTGCATGGCCCTGGCTAGTCCATCGAACCAATTGTTCTCTCTTAAGGTGAACTGAATTCCCTCTACAGTGGGAGGTTCAATCTTTCCTCGGAGACTTGCAACAACTAGCCGTTGCAGATCTTCTCCTTCCTGATCATTGAGCTGACCTCCGAAGAACTCGGGGTGCGGATGCTCCACAAGTTCGAAAGCTGGTCCAAGTCACGCTCAAAGATGAGGTCTCCTCCATTCCCCAACTGATAAAACTTGTTGTACTTCACGTCCATCTATAAGAATATAGGATGAGTAAGTTAGTAGAGTGATCAAGTGTGTCAAGTTTTATGTATTTTGCAAGAATTTTTGAGGAACATGAAATTTTTGTGAAAGAATCCAAGTGATAAGAATGGGAATATGTTTTTGTAAATACTCACTTCCTTTGGTTTTGAAACTAAGTTTTTGATTTAAACGTCCATTCTAACTAGGGTCTCCTATGGTCAGGATGGCTCTGATACCAACTTGTCAACACCCGGATTTTTAATCCCAGATGCCTGTTATGCCATACATCGCAATCCCAGGATTACCATTTTTGCGAGACATAACAGATTTGGATATCACAGTACATCATCCATTACAAACCATACATAAGGTCTTACACAAATAAGGATCTCATGATCCAGTTCTTAATACAACTCAAGCAGCGGAATAACGTAATTAATGATAGCGTAGGCGAAGCTCCATCTTCAGGGTCATAGGCAATGCTGACGATGGGAGATGATCCTATTTGTCGTAACCTTCCTGCGGTCCATCATCCTGATACTCTCTTCATAGTATGGCCACGGGAATAGCCAGGGACAAAGCCATGAGTACTCTTTAAGTACTCGCAAACTAATACTAATAAGTTAGGGTTTTTTTTGTAGTAGGACACTAGGCTCTAAGGTTGTTTTGCAAAAATCCAGATTTACCTCTACTCAGTTCAGAAGCAAAGAAAAACTAGTTGAAAGTTTTATAACACCTAAGTGGGAATTTGAATTTCATATCACAACTCTGTTGTGGTCAAGTCAAAGTCATAATTCATTTCACAAGTCATTTTGAAAACATCTGATGGGGGAACAGTATGGCTACTCCAACTGTCCATAACCGCGGACGCGGCTATTCGAATAGTTTGACACTCTGCAGATATTGTACACTTTCACCACAACATTCGATACATCCGTCAGGAACAATCCTGAATTCAATATAATCAGTATGCGGATAATCAATCCTAACCTTTCAATTACACGCCATAGTATAGGCACCTCTCCTGTGAGTTTGGCCTCCCAAACATGACCAACTGTCATCTTTGGTACTGCACAGGTGGATAATCTTCACAAGGTAGCCTCAGCTCAGACCTTGGCCACGAGGGAACCCATACCGAGGTATATAAATTTCCAGTCAACCCCTACCGAAATTTCGGGTATTGTGGTTGTACGGTAAAATTGGAATGGTATCGCATCCAGACAACCATCAGTTTTATAAAGGGCTAAGGCTCATGCCTCAACATTTTCATCATTAAAATCATCTGGTGTTCGGAAACACATGTCAAAACATTTCAGTAGAATGACTCATCATTCTAAGGTTTTCATAACCATTTTCACCAAGTATTCCCATCTAAAGTTGATCACGTTTTATACTTAGCACTAGCATCTAAAAGTGGTGGTAAATACTAATGAGGGGTGGTAAACAAGTGGGGATTTGCTAAGTTCAATCTCATGCCTTAGGATGACATCAAGATTATCTAACTTATGCCAAATTTTATGCTCTTTATGCTACCTTTAGTCATGTTTCTAGAATATACAAGTCACCATGTAAACTCTAAGAGAAATCCTTGATAAAGAAAATAAAATATTAAGCTTGCAAGTAAAACTAGGATTGGGTTATCAAGTGGGTATGATCACATATGCTTAAGGCATATAGTTGGCACAGTAACAAGCAAGTATTAGCTTGCATAATTTGCAAGGGTTAGCTTGCCTTGTGCAGAGCATTGGTTGAAGTTCTCCTCGGCTTCTTCCTTGTAGTATCCTCCTTCCTCCTCGTATCCTTGGTTGGTACTAGCGTCTATAAATAAGTACGAGGTACACAATCACCAAACAATACTTAACTATTTTTAATCATCACACAACAAGTCACACTAGATGATCTAGCATCATCACTATTATCATAAGGATTAAAGCACTTGTCTTATTTATTTTATTTGAGAAAAGTAATTTCTACTCATTGAAAAACTGTTTAAGATTTAATATCCTCCACACTCAAACATGGGATCATGTTGACACATGTCATAACCACATATTTCAGTACATGAGAATGCGATTTAAAGTGGTGTCACAATTTAATAAGGTTTAACATTTTTATTTTAAATAAATAAAGTGACTAGAAATGCCTATGTAGCATTCTTTTATTACTAGAACCTTATTTCTGCAAGTAAACCCATATATTTTTATATATTCTAAAAGGTATGATCAATTGTGATTTTTGAGAGTTGGAATCAACTCAAAAGCTCTTATGGTTGAATTTTGAAAAATGTTTGAATATAGAAAAGCTTCTTGCTTGTTATTTTTACCATGTTTGATCTATAACTCCAAATGATTTGCATCCAACGGGCTTGGATTAAGCATTTCGGTACCTTTCTAAAAAAATTGCTTTCATGTATTTTGGTTTAGTGAATCGAGCTAGGTTGATTTTTGAATCTAGGTATAGAACTATGTTTAAAATTAAATGAATAAAGCTTACTTTGAATTGTTGGGTCGCGCGGGATGTTTTACTGGGCCGGCCCACTACACACAGCGCGTACGCGGGCTAGTTAAGTGGATGTCCCCATGCGTCAGTGAGACGGGGAGGGGCGAAGCGGTACGAGGCAATGTGAACCGCATGATCTAACTCTTATTGAACGACTACAATTCATCGTCCATGTCGGGAAGCGTCGGCGAGACAGAACCCTAGCGTGGAAGGTGGGGGTCGTGGGAGGCTCACCGGGGCTCAGGCGAGGGTCGGTGATGGGGGCGAATGATGAAGTCGACGATGGCGGTTCTCCTGGTACCGGCAGCTTCTTCTGGGGTGGCTCCAATCAACGGCTCCCTTCTTCTCCAGCAGCGGCGGGCTCCGGCCAAATTCCGGCGATGCGCTGCTCGCCTTGCTCTGGGAGTGAGGTGGGGTGGTTGCTAGACATGCTGGCTAGGCTTAGTGTTGCTCGTAGCTTGCTGTCGACGATAGGGTGGAAAGGTGAGGCTCGGCCTGCTTGCCACTAATGGCAAGGTCTTGCTTATAGTGAGCTAGAGAGGTTAAACTAGCTAGATGATCTACTAAGTGTGTAGTGTGATCTAGATAGGGAACAAGTTAGGCCAAATTTACTGTACACTATAGTGTTTGATGTTTGTTTGATTTGTATCTGCAAGGTGTTTGATAAAATGGCCGCAAGAGATTCAAATTTGAATTTTGGATTCAAACTTGGTGGGTTTGCTGGGCACATACTAGGGAGTGTCTGGTTAGTTGGATTAGTCAAGGGGCACTGGTTTGGTTGGGTTTTGAAAATGGGTGATCTTCACATATGATAAAGATTCAATTTTGAATTGTGATTTGAATGAGGTTGCCAAAGGTTTCTGCAAGCTTGAAAGGTGGGCTTTGATTTACTTTTACTTGTTCTGGCAAGGGGTGAAAAGAGTTGGAAAAGTTTATGTTTGAAATTTTGAACTAGAAACACTCAAAGTGACCTAGTGAGCAAGATTGGCAAAAATGACCATTTGCTTTATTTTATTTGTTTTTGATTTGCTCTTGTTTTGTTTCTGCATGGAAATGTTTTATATGATGTTATTTTCATCTT
Source organism: Avena sativa (assembly GCA_916181665.1). Lineage (NCBI taxonomy): Eukaryota > Viridiplantae > Streptophyta > Magnoliopsida > Poales > Poaceae > Avena > Avena sativa. Next base: position 308,686,859 of record OV702295.1, on the reverse strand, counting down.
TAAACCATTTCTTTCTATTTAGGTTAATCACACAAGTTCCTTCATGCATTTATCAAATCATCTCATTCACACATGCATTCATATGATTTTAAATTAATCAAAGTTTTTGTTAACCCTAATTTTAGTGATTATAGTTTTATGATCCTTGGGTTATATTTTTGGGATGTTACAAGTTTCTTGGCATTAGGCCAAGTCTGACCCTTTTCTGGTACTACTATGGTACCCGGAAGAACTCCATTAGTGCCGATGTGCCTTACACCACTGGCACTCTTAGCTTAGTCCTAGGATTAACGCTAGTGAATCCGTCAAAACGCTGGGCCGGAACTTTCTTCTATCATAAGGATATTCCGGCTCCTCGACAGGCGGAAGGTCTTCCGGCCTTCGTCGACGGTGCCGCACCCCACCAAAATTCACGGGTCGTGGAGGCGCCAGAACTGTCAGATATCTTTATTCTCTCCAAGAGGCGGATTGAGTTTTTGATGAAGCATGATGTGGCTCAGATCACTGTAGAGCTTTGTTGGGAAACCCCAAGAAGAAGGTATGCTGAGTACATCAATAAGTTTGTTGGGGATATGCTATATGGGTATCCTTATAGCATGTCTCTTATCCGGCTAACCCGAGTGGCCCACAGTTGGTAGCATGGCCTATGGCCTGCTGGGCGGCCCAGTTAGATGGATCCAGAAGGGAGGACCATGCCAGATAAAGGAAGGCTACGGTTGGAGTCACCGACGTACCCGGAGCCTTGGAGTACAAGACACACAAGACTAGTAATAGATGGTGTAGGACTCTGTAACCTGTCCGGCTAGGACTTTTCCCTGTAACCCTAGGACCTGGCGACTATATAAGTCGGGCCTATGGGAGATTTTAGGGCACAATCGAAGATAACTTCACACAAGACACATCGATTCAGACAACCTCGCACATCGAACCTATCTCTGTAACTCGGTGTATTGCCCTTATAGTGATTTATAGCAGGAGTAGGATTCCGCCACCGTCGTGGGATCTGAACCTAGGTAAGCTGTGTTACCTCGTACCCATTAACCGTTCGCCTTCCCCCACGTCTCTAAACACGCACTGTGAGGACCCCTCCATGGCGTACTCGTCGGCAATACCACAACAGTTGGCGCCCACCGTGGGGCAAGAGGCGCTTCAGGCTCTTCAGCGGGCGAGGACCAAGATCTTTGCGGGAATCGGCAAAACCGTAGCCATCGGTCCTGTTTTCTTCTCCGGCAACGTTCCGATCGTCCCTCCTGACGAGTTCTGGATCCCGGCGAAGACGAACCCTACGCGGTGCTCGATCGTTCTTATCGGAGACATTGTAACTACCTCGGTGAATTACGCTCCTAGTTACAAGTCTGGATGAGCAGAAATGGTTAAAATAGTACGGTGGGGCCCAAATGCCACTCACAGGTAGACCTTTCGGCCGTCCTAACCATTTCCAAACATCAGGACAAGAACGGGCGGCGTAATCGGCAGGCGAAGGGATCAACTACATACACAAATGAGTATGTATGCAAGCCACCATACAACAGTCCTCAGAGCCATTCCATCTAAAAGAAATAGAAATATTGCAACGCCATACGGGAAGATCCAAATATCCTAGATAGATATAATAGTTTAGGATATCTCCTCATACATCAAACATCAGAGTATCAAGCGGAAGCGGAAAACAAGATCCGAGTACGGATAAGAAGCAAATCGGCATAAGATGCCCCATAAATAAACACATCCCGCCCACAGATCTCACGGATCCCCGTTCCCGGAATCTCTACACCGAATGATCGTTGCCAACATCGTCCGTCTCCTCCACCCAGTATCCATCTTGCGAGTTTACCTGTTCATCTGAATCAAACAATTTATCGTGTGAGACCCTAGGGGTACTCAGCAAGTCTTTATGCCTCTAAAGGGAACACAACCTGGGGTGACGCAATTGCAGCAAAAGATAATACCTAACAGTTCTATAGATACTCGCTAACCATCCGCCTAACCAGAGATAGACGGATGTCCGTGAATTAATAACAACAGTTATAACGGTAATATTAACAGATCCATCCGCCTCCTCGCTTACCAACAAGGAAGCGGACGAACAACCCCCATCCGTTGGCAGTTTTATTATCCATTCCATGAGAATTGCACTATTTACTAGTCAGGTACTTAGTCAAATTAAAAGCGGTACTTTAGTTATACTTGTCTATGATCGAGAAACTGTGCTCCAAGTCGTCCATAACCGCGGACACGGCTTTCAGAAAGTTTTACCCTGTAGGGGTGCACAAATAGCAACACACACTCGATCAACCTCGGAAAAACCAAATCAAAACCCAACGAGGCATTCACGACAAAGCGATCACAGGATTCAGAAATATTTCAGGGGGCCACCCCATTAAGCTACCCGCAATGAAGTTGGCCGGCTCCGAGACGGACTCAAGGTTTGCGTTAATGGCTGTAAACGACTGGGAACCCGAAAGTGTGACTGGGCTTGTCGATACCGCGAAAACACTCCGCTTACCTAGACAGTACAGGTGCATCCTCGCACAATCTTAAACAAAGCAGTAAAGCATGGCATAAGTACAGGATAATAATAAAGCCCCAAACTACTTTGTGGTCCCAAGAAATAAGAATGAATCAAGCTCTGGCTCAGGGGTGTTCATAAGCCTCCCGGATGTGGATAGCGCGAATATTCAAGGAACAAGAATCAAGTACTCGGGGTCCTACGGGACACAAGTGAGCATGAAAAACCAAATAGCAGATATTGCTCACTGGTGCCACTTTCATTAGTTATCCCATTACTACTCAGGTTAAGTTGTATAGGTACCTCGTTATCCATCAGACACTCACATACCCTACACATGCTGTTCTACGACTCGCATGGCTCAAACAACTCCTGTAGTAATGGCTCATGGGATGGAGGAACAAGCTTCGGTGGGGTTTAAAAGTAAAGGCTCTGCAATACTTGGGATTCAGATTAATGCAATCGCGACTCAATGATGCAAGAATAAGATAGAGGCAATAGGTACTATATGTATGCAAGCATGTGGTAGTGCTTGCCTGGCAGCTCAGTTGAAGCGCGAGAAGGATCTGGGTAGTGCTCTTGGGTTTCTTGATATATCCCCTGCTCAGCGTCTATTCGAAGAAGAACCAAACAAACAAGGGCCAACATAAATAAAGTGCACAATCATATGAATAAAATGCGACAAGCAAACAATCATGCCATGATGAATGATGCACAATTTGCATGGCAATAAAGTAGCATGGCATGGGTGAGGTGTGGAATACAAGAAATAAAATTTTTATGGGGTTTTAATCATATTTTATACTCAAATAAGATGCTGTATACTTTATATTTATATGATGCATGCTGCAATTCAGAACATGGACTGCATAAACAGAAAGGTCTCGTCGAGCTGATCATTTTAGACATATTATTTGTTAAATTTGGAGTTGTAAAACAAAAGTTATTAATTAATTAAGGAAAAAGGGCATTTTATTGTAATTTTAATCAACTCGAAAATTAAAGTGTTCAAAATATATTTTGGATAGCATATTTGAATTCCTCACATTTTTCTGATTTCAAAACATATATTACATGTTTAATTTGGAATTATATTTTAAAAGTTATTTAAAACAGATTGAATTTGAATTTAAATTAATTTTGAAAAGTTTGAATTAAAACAGAAAAACAGAAGGCCTTTTGTCACTCAGCCCAGTCCTAGCCACAGTCACAGGCAAGTGGGGCCACGGCTGACTAGGACACACGCGTCCAGGAATTACTTTTCTCACCGCGGCGCTTCCCAGTCACTGCGACTGACGGGTGGGGCCACGGCAGCCTCAGGGCCACACGCGGGCGCGCCAGCGGGGACGTGCCACGTGGGGGAGCCCGGGAGCGCGGGTTAAGGTTCTGGAAACAAGGGTGCTTATCTGCAAAACTTCCGTGGAGGCAGACAGGTGGGACCGAGAGGAGCGCGGGTTAAGGAGAAACAAAAAGGGGGGGCTATCTGAAAAGTACCACAGGCCCGTACTGTAGTTCTTCTCTCTCTGAACAAACGGAAAAGACAGAGACCGGCGCGGCGAGGCGGGGGTTCGAACGCACGACCGATCGCTCGCGCATAGGGGCGGAACCACTGCGGTGGAGGGGGATTGGTGTTAGGAACCGCGGGCGTGGCCAGATAAGGCGTATCCGGCGAGAGGATGGTCCTCGACGACGGCGAGCGCGATGCACCGATGGCGCTCATCCGGTGGCGTGGCGCGAACAGGTAATGGTGAACAGAAAGAGGTTGTCTGGGAGGTTCGGACGCTCACCGCGGTGGCGTCGGTGGAGGTAGTTCGGGCTGGGGAGCAGCCGATCGACGGCGATGCAGACGGCCGGTGGCTAGGGTTCCGCGTCGGGCTCGGCGGGGTGCAGCGTTTCCGGGGCTCCTTCTTCGCGTCGGCGTGTCCAGGGTGAAGCAGGGGAGCCCTCGCGATCACCTCGACCACCTCCACGTCGTCCACACCCGCTGGACGAGGGGGCGGCGGCGCTACTGGCGGTGACCGGCAGAAGAGGGTTGTCGTCAGTGAGAAGAAAGAGGGAAGAGGCAGGGGTTCTGGACGGATCTGGGAGAGGCAGAGGAGCCGTGGGGCGGAGGGTAAAGCGAGGGAGAGGGAGGAGGTGGCGTGTGGCACGGGACAGGGAAAGTAGCCTCGGCTCCTTCCTTTTCTCCTCGATCACTTGCTCGCTCGGGGGCAGGTAGGCAGGGCAGGGCGAGGTGGTGGAGGCTAGGGGAGGCCGAGGTGGCTAGCTCGGGTGGTGGGGTCGCACAGCAGCGGGAGAGAGCTAGAGAGAGAGGCTCGGGTTAGGGCTTGGGGTGGCTCGGCTAGGTCAGGATGGAGAGGCCCGGGATAGCTAGTGCTTGGCTAGGAGGAGGGGTAGATGGGGTGTGGGACCAGGGAGAGAGGGTAGCTAGGTGGGCCATCATGGTAGAGAGAGGGAGGGGTGAGAGAGGTGGTTAGGTTGCTAGGTTAGCTTAGAAGGGCTCGGGTTAGGGTTTAGATGGTGCTCGTGGTGGTGGTAGGGTTAGCTAGAGAGGGGGCTTGGTTTAGGGTTTAGATGGTGCTCATGGTGGTGGTAGGGTTAGCTAGAGAGGGGGCTTGGTTTAGGGTTTAGATTAGGTGTAAGATTTTGGAGAAAGGATTAGAGAGAGAGGGTATGGTTTAGGGTTTTAGACATGATCCACACGATCATGCATGGATGGAGGTGAAAAGGAGAGGAAGGTGAGGAAAAGAGAGAGAGATGTGGTGGTAGCTATGGTTTGAACATGACCAAAACAAGAGGTGTCAAAAGAGAGGAGAGAGGGGTAGGGAGAGGAATTAGGGTTTTTAGAGATAAAGGGGAAAATGCTCACACATGGCTTGCATGGATGGGGGATGGGGGTAGGGTTTTGACATGATCCAATCAAGATCAAGCATAAAGAGGGGTAGAGAGAGAGATGGGAGATGATCCACTCAAAGATTCAAATAAAATGCAAAAGACTAGAATGTGGAGGTACTTGCATGGCCCATGCAAAATAATTAATGCCATGTTTATTCTTGTGAAAACAATAATATTAACATGGCATTATTCTTATGCATTCCCAAAAGTGGAATAAAGCCAAGCAAAAGAATTTAAATGAAAGCTCCAAGTGGAGTAGATGGAGATGATCATATTTGATTATAATTGCGACTTGCTAGTGTGTATATTCCACTAGATGTTTAATAGTCCCAAAAATATCCCAACATGAGCATAAATCCATAATAATCCATATGAAAGCTAGGAAAAGGAGCACTACTCATAATGCATGCAAAGGTGGCTCCACATCTCAATAATGTGAAAACAACATGATGCTAATATGAAAGCATGTGGAAATAGAATTGGATCCATCCCAACCCACATGAGCTAGAGGTAAAATCCCAATAAAGTGCAAAGCTCATATTTAGTTGGATGGTGGAATTATAAGGTGGTGAAAGAAAGGGTGGTGGAGTTAATAAAAGATATGCCCCCAACTCAACTTGAGCATTTACACAATATATCAATAACCAAATACAATATCAGGAGGCAAAATACAATTTACAATGCATATGAGAGAAGAACCAAAACAAAAAGGGTTTTATATGATGCTCAAATGCAAGGTGGCATGATGACATGAGCATGATATAGTTATGATGCAACAATTATATATATGAAGTAGCCATTATATTACTAGACCAAGTAGCATTACAATTGTTAGACAATTGGGATGCTACAGACATCCACCTCTTCATCGGCGAAACCGACTCAGGCACTAGTTCCCTGGGAGTCGGAGGAGCATCAAGGCCCGCATGGACCGCCTACGGGCAGGATACGTTCGCGGAAGGATCAATGTCAGATCTCTCTTTGGAGTTCGTCGGCAAAGATCGGAAAACCCAAGGCCCGCACGGACTGCCTACGGGCAGGATACGTTCGCAGAAGGATCGATGTCGGATCTCTCTTTGGAGTTTGCCGGCAAAGATCGGAAAAATTCAAGGCCCACCCAAACCGCCCCTATGTAGGATATAACGGTGGAAGATTGTTGCAAGTCCGCCGGCTTCGCCCGAGCATTTGGACAACAGAGATCCAAGTTCGTCGGCGTGGTTACCATCTTCGACCTGGCGCGTTGCGTTCAGAGAGAGGGCGAAAACCCCCGCGATTACCTGGCCAGGTGGCTCCATGTACGAGTCGATCTGGCCCACTACCCCGATGATAACGCTATATATCACTTTGTGGAAGGACTGGATCGGGGCACGCTTCTCCGACATTCTCTGAGGCGACAGCAGGAAGCAGGTCTCCTTACCTTTGAAGGCATGGTGAACACCGTCAACAGCTACGCGGAGGCTGACGCGGCAGCTCAGACAGCGCTCTCCCTCGCTGACGGAGCCCCTCCGATTCAGCCACCACCACCACTGCCTCCGGCCACCATCGTCGCAGCAGCGCCGCCACCTCCAGTCATCGTTGCTGCCATTGCACCTCCACCGCCCGTCATCAAGGAAGTCCTAGCACCCTCCGACTCTGTTATTGACGCGCTCTATGCTGACTTCAGTGCAGATTTAGAGGAGATAGATTTCAGCCCAAAAGAGCTAGATTCCGCCATGCAGGAGATGGAGGAGGAGTATGCACACGACGAGCAAGCCAACAACGTTGTCGTATCTCGAGAGGTGTTCATCACCATTGGGACGGCGATGGATGAAGATCAACCCGGACGAGATCCGCCTACAGTGCTGGACAAGGGGAAGGGGCCACTTATTGCTGCTGACGATGATCGCGCAATGATCATGCCCCCTCCGCCTAACTCAGTGCAGCAGCCGCAGGAACTCGGCACCGGTCCGAGCAACCACACCGCAAACTTGCCACCTCCGACATCTACGTCTGCGGCCGCCCAAGTTACTCCAGCTGATAGAGTGATGTACGACAATCTCCTCGTTGAGCCACTAACCGTAGCTCATATCCGGAACGTGACTCAGCTTGACAAGAAGCGCCAGTAGCTGCTGGAGGAAGCGCAGGCCATCGCGCAAAAGTCCATAGAGAAAGCTAGTGCAATGGTGGCCGAGTACAAGACTCTACTGCAGCAACAGAAGGCCAAGAAAGCTCCAGCTCGCGTCATCAACGATCCTGTGTACGGCAAAACCTAGGATGGGCTCCCTCAAAGACGGCACAAGACAAACCATACATTGACAGTGAGGGAAAACAGGTGATTCCCACCCCACTCCTTAACCTCGTCGTTGCCAAGACCCTTCTGGAGCAGGATAGATCGCCCGAGGCAGTGGAACAGGTCTATGACCTAGTGGCCAAAGCAGTAAAGCAGTAGGAAAAGGCCACCTCTCAGAGGCTCGAGTCCGACCCAGTGCTTTGCCGATCTAGTCAGTATAAACCGCCAAGGGACAGATCTCCTCTTGATGTCGGGTCCCAGACGGGTTCATCAGAACGAAGATGGAGAGATGCGCGCAATAGGAAGGATGCCATCCCCATATCCTCCGACCACGGAGAAAAGGCCCAACCTCGTCGCCCATCGCCACCGCCCCGGTCCCCCCGACATCGCGAAGATCAAAAGTCTCACCATCGTACGGATATGCCCCCGCCAAAGCAGTGCGGCATCGTCATCCGCAACAACACGGAGCAGACCCGTCATGACGGAAAGTGCAACCAAGGACACAAGAGCAAGTCACGCCATGACCCTCCGCGTCCGACAAGCAACCGCGACAGGCGCGAGGCGTCGCAGGAGGGTAACAGCAAGAAGGCCAACCCACCTCCACCTACGCCTCCGTCGCCACCTAGTAGTCACCATGGCGGAAGAGGCCCGCGTCGTTCACGCAGCCCATCCCCTGTTGACAAGAAAAAAAGGAGCCCGGAGCCATACGATGCACGTTCAAGGATCGATAAGATCCACGAGGACCGGGAAGGACCATACCTGGGACCATGTTGCTTTGGACCTGCAATACGGTCCGCAACTTACCCCAAAGGTTTCCGGATTGACAAGACCATCAAGCCTTATGACGGCACCGCCAAGCCAGCCACATGGTTGCAGGACTACGACAATGTGGTGGAGATTGCCGGTGGCAACCCCAACATCGCCGTCAAGTACCTCCCATTAATGTTGGCGGGCACTGCCCGTCAATGGATCGACGACTTGCCGGAAAAATCCATCTACAATTGGTTGGACATGCAAGAAGCGTTCACCAAGAACTTGGAGGGTACATATAAGCGTCCCTGCACTATTGGCGATCTACAGCGGTGCGTGCAAGAGAAAGACGAGACATCTCGCGCCTACCTCTCCTGCTAGCTGGACATGAAGAATTCCTGCACAGGAGTGCACGCTCAGACCACCATGGCCGCCTTCATCGATGGGTTGGAAAGGGCACGTTGCTCCGACATAAGCTGAAGCGCTTGCAGGACAATCACCAGCTTGACTTGAATCAGATAATTCAGTTGGCCAGTGAGTTCGCAGCGGCCGATGATGATGCTCGCGGCTCCTTGCCGGCAACGGCCATTCCAACTCAAGCTCAGAGGAACAACAGTACAAAGCGGAAAACGGCTCCAGAAGAAAAGCAATCTACCGACATGGTCTCTATGACTTTTGCAGGACGAGGTGATGGCGAACAATGTGGCCGAGGAAGGGGAGCTGGTCGGGGATATCAACGAGGAAACAAAACTACCTCGGTGCCGCTCCGTGTTCCCCAAACATACGAAGAGTACCTTGATATGCCATGCCTCGTACACCTCGACACCAATGGCAAGGCCACCCATACCAATCGACACTGCAAGTTCGTCAACGACCTCAAGGAAGACCCGGAGTCTAGCTACAAGCAAAGTCGGGAAGAACAGACCGCGAGGCAAGGGCAAGGGGAAGAAGAAGGAGGAGGATTCCAAGGATTCAAGTGACATGGATGAGGACGTTGACCCCAAGCATGCCGCCAAGAGCGACGATAAGGGCAAGAACCCCTTTCCAAAGAAGGCACCAGTCTACCACACTTTCCTTGGCACCCCCACCGTCCGACAACAGAAGACCTCTCTGAGGATCCTAATGGATACTCTACCCCAGTTCCCCAGTACCTGCACTGGTCAGAGGTTCCAATAACTTGGGATAGGACGGACCACCCATACCTTATCCCTACGAATAACCAGTACGCCATGGTCATCAACCCCTTGATTGACGGCGTGGAGTTCACCAAGTGTATGGTGGATAGTGGAAGCAGCATCAACATCATGTACGTGGATACACTGCAAAAGATGAACTTGATGGAGGCAAACCTAAGGCGGACCAACACCATCTTCCACGGCGTACTTCCTGGTCGGGAGGCTCGGTCCCTTGGGTGCATTACACTTCAGGTTGCCTTTGGCGATGTTAACAATTACCGCCAAGAGCGCATGACCTTCGAGGTGGTCCCTTTCAAGAGCGTGTACCACGTCTTATTCATCCGCGACATATTCCACACGTTCATGGCCAAGACATGCTTTGTCTACAACAAACTCAAGATACCCGGACCAAACGGTGTCATCACCGTATCCGGAAGCTTTACCAAGGCAAGGGACTGCAAGATCAATGAAGCAGCCATTGCGGAAGCTGTCTACTGAAGCGAAGAATTCAAAGAGATCCAGAGCAAGGTCGATGACTCAGAGATGCCCGTGTCGAAGAAGCAGATCTCCGACTCCGCTCCTACGTTCAAGGCCGCCATCGAGACCAAGCCGGTGGAACTTGTGGTAGGCGATGCCTCCAAGACCACCGCCATTGGGACGAACCTAGATCCCAAATAGGAAAGCGCGCTTGTCGAGTTCCTCCATGAGAATAGGGACATCTTTGCCTGGAAACCTGCCGACATGAAAGGTGTACCTAGGGAACTTGCCGAGCACAGTGTAACATTGATCCAAAATCCAAACCAGTGAAACAACCTCTATGACGCTTTGGAGATGAGAAGAGACGCGCCATTGGCAAAGAGATAGCTAGATTACTTAAGGCTAGTTTTATCCGAGAAGTCCTTCACACCCAATGGGTGGCCAATCCTGTACTTGTCCCCAAAAGGGAACCAATGAATTAAGAATCTGCGTTGATTACACCGGCTTGAACAAGGCGTGTCCCAATGATCCGTTTGCTTTGCCTCCCATTGACCAAGTCATTGACTCGACGGCTGGCTCGGAACGTTTGTGTTTTCTCGATGCATACTCCGGATACCACCAGATCAAGATGAGGAAGTCGGACCAATTGGCCACTTCGTTCACTACCCCATATGGCACGTTTTGCTATGTTACGATGCCCTTTGGGCTGAAAAATGCAGCTGCTACTTACCAGCGGACAATGCAACGTTGCCTTCACGACCAAATTGGTCGGAATGTTCACGCCTACGTGGACGACATTGCGGTGATATCTAAAAAGTCAAATGACTTAATCTCCTACTTTAAAGAAACCTTTGACAATCTCCGGAAATACAACATGATGCTTAACCCTAAGAAGTGCGTCTTCGGGGTTCCAGCAGGCAAATTGTTGGTATTCATCATTTCCCAACGCGGAATCAAGGTCAACCCCGGAGAAAATCAAGGCCATCTTAAACATAAACCGTCCGACATGCCTAATGGACATCCAACGGCTAACAGGTTGTGTTGCAGCAGTTAGTCGGTTCGTCAGCCGACTTGGAGAGAATGCCCTGCCGCTGTACAAGTTGCTGAAGAAGGTGGAAAAATTCACATGGACGGACGAAGCAGATGCAGCATTGAAGCAGCTCAAGGAAACTCTTTCCTCAGCGCCTATACTTGCAGCACCCGACCCTGGCGAGCCCCTGTTAATTTACATGGCGGCAACCAACCGGGTAATCAGCATCGTCGTCATGGTAGAGCGGAAGGAACCAGGCTATGAGTACGGAGTTCAGCGACCAGTTTACTATGTAAGCGAGGTCTTGACGGAGTCCAAGCAGCGTTACCCGCACTACCAGAAGATAGCTTATGGAGTATTCCTCGCTTCTCAGAAGCTGAGGCACTACTTTCAGGAGCACCCAATCACAGTAGTGAGCAAAACTCCGCTGTCCGACATCACTAACAACAGCGACGCCACAGGAAGGGTTGTGAAGTGGGGCATTGAACTTGCCGCCTTCGAGATCACCTACAAGAGACGCGACGCTATCAAGTCACAAGCCTTGGCGGATTTTTTTGCAGATTGGACGGAGATGCCAGATGCTACTCCGTTGCCGGAACCAGAGTACTAGGTGATGCACTTTGACGGATCAAAGCTGCTCAACGGCTCGGGGGCTGGTGTATTTCTACAGTCACCAACTCTCGACAAGCTACACTACGTTCTGCAGATCCACTTCGAGCCTACAAACAACATGGCGAAGTATGAAGCACTCATTCACGGACTACGTGCAGTCAAGGATATTGGCATCAAGCGCATAGTTTGCTGTGGAGATTCCGACTTGGTTGCCCAGCAGGTGGCTGGCACCTGGAATGCGCAGAACCCTATGATGGCGGCATATCGAGACGAAGTGGACGAGATAGCCAAGAGCTTCTCGGGCTACAAAGTCAAGTATGTGCCTAGGGAGCAAAATGAGGCGGCTGATCTGCTATCTAGGCTTGGATCAGGGCGCAAGCAAATTCTGCCAGGAGTTTTCCTAGATCATCTGCGCACACCATCTGTGAAGGGGGCCGACATCAACAACCCGGATAGAGCTGACTCTTTCGTCAACATGGTGACAAAGGTCCCTCCGGCTTGGACAAAACCGTTCATGGAATATCTCGAACACGGAACTTTGCCTGATGACGAGGTCGAAAGACGGCAAATAGTACGACGAGCAAAGGGTTATACCATAATCAATGGACAACTCTACAAAAGAAGCACTACTGGTGTATACCTTAAGTGTGTTTCCCAGCTAGAAGGTATGGAAATCCTACGCGAAATCCATCTCGGAGATTGCGGGCATCACATCGCTCCTTGATCGTTGCTTGCGAAAGCCTTCCGGCAAGGATTCTACTGGCTGACCGCGAAGGCGGACGCCGACAAGCTGGTTGAGACATTCATGGGATGCCAGTATTATGCCCGACAACCACATGTTCCTGCTGAAGAATTGCGAACAATACCAATAACTTGGCTGTTTGCAGTCTAGGGGCTAGACATGGTGGGACCGTTACAAACGGCACCATGTGGATTTACACATCTTCTTGTAGCAGTTGATAATTCACTAAATGGATAGAAGCTAAACCCATTAGAAAGCTTCATGGGGCAACTGCCCTCAGGTTTGTCCGGGAGATTTGGTCTCCCACACAGCATTATCACCGACAACGGCAACAACTTGTCTCTCGGATAAGTGGAGGCTTATTGTTGGGAGAAGAGCATCCGACTTGACCTTGCATCTGTGGCACATCCACAATCCAATGGTTAGGTCGAGCGAGCCAATGGATTAATTCTACAAGGAATCAAGCCACGTCTTGAGGCACCGCTACACAGAGCAGGTGGAGCCTAGGCAGAGGAACTACCATCTGTGATGTGGAGTTTACGAACTACACCCAACAGATCCACCGGCTACACCCCTTACTTTATGATATATGGAGCAGAAGCCATCCTACCTTCCGACATACTTCACGATGCACCAAGAGTTGCCGCCTATGACGAAGATGATGCTGAAGAATCTAGACGCCTAGATGTGGAACTTCTCGAGGAGGAGCGCGTTTTGGCATGCCAAAGATCCGCCATCTACCAGCAGAAGCTACGCAGCTACCATAGTCGCCGCGTCCGGCATCGCTCGTTCAAAGAGGAGGATTTGGTGCTCCGACTTAAGCAGAAGACGTCACACAAGTTATGCCCGCCATGGGAAGGACTGTTCATCATAAGCAAGGTGCTACTCAATGGGTCTTACTACCTCGTTGACAACCGTGAACTGAAGGATAGACCCAATGAGGATCATATATAAGCGTAAGCGACGTGACCCGGATGATGACTACCCGGAGCTTGATCAGCCATGGAACATAGCACAGCTACGTCCTTTTTACACTTAGCATTTTTATCTAATTGTGTACCTCTTATATGATCAATGAAATAAAGCTCTCTAGTTCACTCATATTTCTGAGTCTTTTACCTCCTTTAGTGTTCATTTTGGATCATGTAAAACCTTTATGCACAAGTTTTGCGATTGCACTTGTAAAAATTCCGCCTATGGGCGTTATCATAAGTTTTCTGGTCTACACGTTCTTTGATATTTTTATGTGGATTCTAAAGTAGTGACTTTTGGCACTTATTATCGGCGATTTTGTGCTTACATTATTGACGGTACCATTGGGCATCATCACCTGAGCGCATGGTTCCGACAACGAGTCTTCCGACTCACGAAAAGTCAAGCATAAGAACCAAAGTAATGGATAAGCCAACACTTGCTTAAAAATATAGACATGCTGGAAATTAGTTCTTGAGTAGCAGGAAATAACAACCATTGTTTTCCGCCTTAAGATTACATACATAAGTTTTTCCACATATGCACCAAAGGTGAGACAAATATTACAAAGTTGTTCTTCATTCCTTTGGGGCAGGCGACTTGGACACAGCGTCATCAGCAGCAGGAGAGACACCCTCGAAGTCGGCTGTGTGATGAGACTCAGAGGAGCTTTGGTCGCCGTCATCGATGGTATTCCTGGGCACGAAGACATTGACGTCAACCAACTCGGCGACTCTGGTGTCATAGCCCGCGAGTGACGACAAGATGGACTCATGATTAATAGCTTTGCCATCGTCATCCATGTCGGCAATCCCAAAGGTCACCGTGTCGATGTCGGCATCTTCATAGTGTGCCTTTACCATTGACAGCGCCATCCTTGCACCAGCCCATGAACATGAAGCTTTCCATCTTGTGATACGCTCGGGGGCTCGGCGCACGATCTCCGAGTACTTCGCCACAGAGTCTGATGCTTTTATGTTGATTTGGAGGGGCTTGGCGATCTCCTTGGCTTGTGTGATGGCGGTGTTGATGAAGTTGCCGGCAAGAACCATGCATTCCTTGGCCCGAGGAGGCGAACGGGTCAAACCCATAGGGAGTTTCAAAATCCGACAAGGAGCACATGAGTTCAACAATTCAGAGTATCCATACTACAGAAATCCAAGGCGAAGAAAAACTTACTGAAGATGCTGGCCTCAGCCTGCCAGAGGGTGTCTGCCAAGGATTCTTTCTCTTGTTGGAGGAGCTTATACGCCTCATTATGGCGTTGATTTTGCTCATCGGCAGCTTGCTTCTGATCTTTTAAGATCGCAATCTCCCCCTTCAAGCGATTGATTTCCTTGGTGGAGGAGTCCTGCAGGGCCTTCATTGACTCCTCATGCATTTTCAGCATGTCCTTCCTCTCCTCCTTAAGGATCTTATTTTCGCTATCCAGCTGCTGAATGTGCTTGGATTGCTCGACAATGTCCTTAGCCTTGGCAACATGTTCTACAAGTCGGAGAATTCGAAAGTACACAGTGAGTACTCGGAGAAAATGGCCACAGAACCAAGACGGAATGCGAATAAAGAAAACAGACTCTTGTTCTTGATGATTTGTTCCTTCAAGATGGTAGTTTTACCCTTTTCGGCTTCAAGGTCTACGCCCATCTTCTGATACTTGTCGTTGTCCATGCCCCTCCGAGCATTCTCGTTCTATGGAAACAAGGGAAAAAGTTAAACGTTGTTTGGTCTACTCGGAGCCTCTAGCCAGAAATTTTCCACCTAGACGCTCTGGGGCTACAGCGAGAGTTTTTGACTTAACAATATGCTTAGCTTTTCTTTAAGCATCTAGTCGGAACTAATTCGGTTACAACTAGAAGCTTGGGGGCTATAGTATAATTTTTTTAACTTGGATATATGCTTAGCTTTTCTTTAAGCATCTAGTCGGAACTAATTCAGTTACAACTAGAGGCTTGGGGGCTACAGTATTGAAATTTATAAACACTGCGTATGCTACTCTTAAAGCATCAAGTCGGAATAATTCATTCCATCTAAATGCTTGGGGGCTACAGTGAGAAGTTTTCTAGCTTAGTCACTCTTAGAGCATATAGACGCAAAGACCTATGGTTTTCGTCTACATCCTCGGGGGCTACAGTGGGATACTCATATGAAATGCAAAAGGCAAATAAAACTTACAAGTGCAATGATATTGAGATTGGTAGTGCTCTCGGCCAGCAGCTTGCCAAAGGAGATGCTGTTTCCTTGCAAGATGTCTGCTTGTCGGAGGAGCTCCTCAAGACCGCATGTCGGAGATGTCGGTGCTGCGCCAGGAACCAGAGTTGTGCTACTCAGCGTAAGTGCCGGGTAGACTATCTTCGGGAACTCAAAAGGTTTCTGGGGAGCAAGGACGCCGCCTTCGGCAGAATTACCAGCTTCCACCACCGCCTTGCCGCCGCCGATGGCATCCTTAGCCGAAGCTTCAGCCATTTCTTGGGCAGTACTCTCCTGCGTTGCCTGCTCGCCAACAATAGCAACCTCGGTAGAGGCACCTGAGTCCACTTCCATGGCGGAATGGCCAGATGCCTCCTTAGCTTGTGAGATTGTCGGGGCAGATGAGGGCTTGATGGAAGGAGTGGCAGGGGCGATGGCGGGAGATGCGTCGCGATGCAGCATGTCCTTGATGGTTTTAGAAGCCCACAATGATTTGGAGGTCTTCTTGAGGCTGGTCGTGGCTTTCTTCCCGAAACATGCAAATTGCATAAGTATAGGAGCAAGACAGATAAATAGACAATGTCGAAAGAAAAGAAGCTTACACAAGTGGGGGTGCTTTGGCCAAACGGATCCCGGTGGCTTTTCTTTTCTCCGCCTCCAGGGCGGCGGTAGTCTTTTTGGAGGCTACACCCTCCGTCTTCTTCTTCTTGCCTCCGTCGGCAGCGTCAGAGGTGGAGCTCTTCTGCTTTCGCGCTGCCAGAGCATCGTCGTCGGACACGACGGTGACTTCCTTCATCTTTGGTCCATAGATTTTGGGAGCCATGTTGTCCACATCTATGTCGCAAAGCTGTTAAGTGAAGAGTCATCGTGTTAGATGAGATGACAGTTGCTAGACGGAAGAACTGGAGTAAATGTCATACACGGAAAATAAATACCTTTGGGAACTTGCCGTCTACGAACATATCGTAGGTGATGGAGAAGCCACGCTTCTTGTCCTTCACCTTGACGATGTCCTTAAGACGGAGCTTGACGTAGTCACTCGAGAAGTTATCCACGGAGATACGGAGGCTATCCCTTCTATCGCTGGTATACTCGTGCATGAGCTTCGCCCGGTGCTGTAGAGGTTGGATTCGCCTGATGAACCAGCACATGGCTAGGTCCAAGCCGGTCAAACCCGTATCTACGAGCCACTCGATCCGCCTTATGGCACGAGAAGGGTCGAGGTCGGAAGGAAGGGAGGCTTGGGATCTCCATGTGGAAACTTCAGTGGCGGCTCCGTCCATGAAGTCCGGGTACGTTACTTATCAGTTAACCAGAGGGATATCTGGGCCGTAGAAGTAGGTACGTTGCCAATTCTTGCAGGACTCGTGGCCGACGATGTCGGGGAACCACCGGCCAGGACGAATCTTGAATCTTATGGTGCCACAGTTCCTGAGTTCATCCTTGCTAGCTCCGGCTTCACGTTTGACGGTGAAGAATTACACGAAGAGTTCTAGCCTAGGCCTTATCCCTAAGTAACCCTCGTAGAGCGCCGCGTAGTTGCTAAGCGCTAAGATACTATTGGGGGAAAGGTTCTGGGGCTGGACTCTATAGTGATTCAAGACAGAGAGAAAGAAGTTGGAGATGGGTAGGGAGACGCCGCGTACAAGTTGAGCTTTGAGGTACACATTTTCTTCGGCTTGGGGAGAGGGTGTCACCTCGCCGGCCGGTGCCGCCCACCAGGCGAGCCCCTCCATCCCAGGGAGGTAGCCTTCGGCGATCAACTCTTGAATATCACGATCAGTGATATCTGAGCCGCGCCAGTCGCCCTTGTGCGAGTCCAGTTCCACCTCCAACGGCTCCAGCGCCGCTGGATTATGGTCACCGCCGGTGGATTCGACCACCGCCGAGACGGGGATGACCAAACCTGTAACACCCTCAGAATCGTCCCTATGCAAGTTTCAGTGATTCCCGCCAAACCCGCATAGAAACGATTCAAAGGTGCCCACCAGGCACTTTCGTGCGGGTGGAAAACGAAGTAATACCATTACACAATAGTCCACGATGGAACCCACAGAACAGATATATACAACAACGACTCAAAGAGTCAAGAATACAGATATACAATAAAAGATCCAAATCACCTTTAAAACGATATAGCGTCCGAGTACGGACAAGATGCAAATTGAGCTAAGAGCCCTGAAGAATAACCGATGGCGTCCATAACCCTGCCCAGGCCAAGCCGGAAGGTAACCCTGCTAACAACGTCGATCTCAAAACCTGCTTAAACAAAAGGGGTGCCGACAAAGGGCAAAGGAAAAAGAGAGAGCGGTCAGTACTGAGGCCAGTACAGGGCGAGACTAGAATTCGGCGGTCCTCGCCTACATAGGTATGGTGGACTGAAGCGGCAGCGCAGCATGCACTAAACAACCTATAGAGACTCGATATAAGTGTCGGCTATCAGAGAGGGATAAGAAAGACCTATTCGGAACCAACCTGATTCTACCACCAAACATACCCATCCTGGTATTTCCCCCCTCGAGACCAAACGAGGAAGTCAACCGAGGAACTCACACAGTTGGCAGTTTTATTCATTCCATTATAGTTGCGGCAATTACTAGTCAAATATAGATAGCATGAGTCATCCTGATATAATAAGCAGTGGGCAGTTTTAGTTAACCATTCCGTTGTAGTTGCAACACTTACTAGTCAGATACGATTAGCATGAGATATTCCCAAACCCAGCAGTTGTTGGTACTTTTATTTAGCCATTCCGTTGCAGTGAAGCTGATTACTAGTCATATCGGATACAAGTCAAATTATAACCGTAAACTTTAGTTATAGTTGTCTATGATCGAGAACTGTGCTCCAAGTTGTCCATAACCGCGGACACGGCTTTTCGAAAAGATTTAACCCTGCAGGGGTGCACCAAAGTATCCACACGCACTTCGACCCTTTTTGCCAGATCAGTTAACATACACCCATCGGTATGTCGGCGGGGCCTAAGTCATGACGTTTCCCAGACCCAAAGCAAGTACATGGGGGCCACCCCACTAAGCTACCCACAACGAAGTTGGCCGGCTCCGGAACGGACCCAGGGTTTGCGTCAGTGGCTGTAAACGACTGGGAACCCGAAAATGTGACTGGGCTTGTCGATACCGCGAAAACACTCCGCAATCCTAAATAGTACAGGTGCATCCTCGCACAATCTTAAATAAAGCAGTAAAGCATGGCATAAGTACAGGATAGTAATAAAGCTCCAAACTACTTTGTGGCCCCCAGTACAATACTTTGAAATCAGGTACTAATCGATGGGGGTGCCCACACACCCCACCTGTGGTTAGCGCGCTCGATCTCGGAAGAGGTGTCAAAAACTCGGGGTCCTACGGGACACCAGTGAGCGGTTAAAATCCAAAAATTGTCTATTACCCACCGGTGCCTCTGCCTTTACCTACTTCAATTTTAGTTATTAAACGATAATTAAAGCCATGATCATCTCCAACATTAAACATGCGGCAATACTCCAACAACTGTGGTACTTGACGACACGCAACAGCACTTGAGCAAGCGACTACGACGCGCAAGTCCAACTATCTACCAATCAACAGGTAATAGGATGTGTCCAAGGCAATATAAGGTTGCAAGGGATATCACGGGTACGAAAACTAGAGCATCGCAACACAGATAGCAATAGATCAATAGGGGAATAAATACTATCAAAGTAAGATAGGTAGAAAGGGGGAGATGCTCGCCTGGAAAACATTGCCGAAGATTCAGCCGAAGATCGGGTCGACACTCGCATCAACTCATCGGCCTAATCCGTGAAGAAGCAAAGCACTAGAAGAAAACACCGGATGCACTATTTAATACTACGACAGAAGATCGGGCATGATGCATGCATGATGTATGACATGGCAAAGGTGCGATGCAATTAGGCAATATTAAACGGAACCGGGGTCCCGACAATTATCAAGTTCATGTTGTCTAGATGCCCCCAATTTAATGTTGTATTTATTCCATCAGGCAAAATTATATCATCGGTTCGCTACACAAGTTTAAATGAGGCCAATATAAGACTAGATTTGCCCGCATATGGACCCCATATTTAATTATGAGGTGAAACGGCATAAGGCCCCCGAACCACACCAATATGCATGCGAGTATGACAATTAAATATGCAACAGTTTATATAGTTGGCAATTTATAAAATAGGGGCTCGGAAAAGGTCACACATCTCGGATCGAAGATCTTGGGGAGGTTTGAAGGGGTCGGTTCGGTCTCGCCGGGATCGGTCTTCGGGAAATAGGTTTTTCAGACCCTCGAGATCAGGGACATGTCGTTCTCCGGGTCTCGTTCTTCGGGTCCGTGAAGGAGACCTTGATGTCGGTGCCAAACTTGGACAGATGGAGCACCCCTGGTTCTTCCGGTTCCTCTTTCATTAGCGCAGCGAAGTTCTTGGCGACGTACTTGCCCATGCTGTTGTTCTGTAGATGGAATGTTGGTATTGGCCCACTCGGAGGAATTACTTGACCAGATACATCAAGCCAAAACGGATCGGAGGTCACCTGTGTCATCGTAGCATCCGCACAGTGCACCACCACCACTCTGAACTTCACGGAACAGCAGAGCACACACGCACGGGAGACACGAACGCCTGCACTGGATGCTTGCGGGAAACTGCCAAAAAAAAAAGGCCGAGAGCTGGCGTTGAAGAGGGAGGTCGAAGGAGACGCTGCAGCGAGGTAGGGGAGGAGGGCGACCGGTGGTGGGGAGATGCGCTCGGGAGGAGGCGTCTCGGGGAGGAGATCGGGCGGCTCACGCGCGGACCGGGCCGGACTCCGGCGAGGCGGGCGAGCTGGGACCTGCGGCGATGGGGAGGTGCAGGCCGCGGAGGCGCCATGGCCCGGGCGTCTCGGTAGCAGGCGGCGCATGCGCGGGGGCTCGCGGCGGGTGCAGAGGGCAGCGGGCGCTGGTGACGGGCGGCACGGCGCCGCTGGGGCTGGGAGGCGGCGGCAGCTAGCTAGAACGGCGGAGGGGGTGCAGGCGGGGCCGGCCAGAGGCGGGGTCGGCGCGGGACCGGGCGAGGCAGAGGGCGCGGTCGGGCGGAAGGGGTCGCGGGCGAGGAGGCCACGCGGCGGTGACGGGGCGTCAGGCGGGGAGATCCTGCAGGCAGCCGGCGGGAGAGGAGAGGGCGGACGGTGCGGGGTGGAGGTCACGGCCGGCCGCGCGGGGAGCACGCGGGAGGGAGGCGGCTCGAGCAGGGGAGGAGGAGCGCTCGGGGATGGGGAGCGCGGAGCTCGGTGCCGGAGCCGAGGAGGGGGTTGAGGGAAGAGGGGCGCCCTCGGGCGGCCGGCGAGGAGGCACGAGGTCGGGGCCGGCGGCGACGGGAAGCTCTGCAGGGCTGCGCGACGAGGTCAACCCGGAGCTCGTCGAGGAGGGAACGGCCGGAGAAGCGGGTGGAGGCGGCCGAGGTCGCGGCGGCCGAGGTCGCGACGGCGGACGGCGGGGCGAGCCCGAGCGGCGGGAGGAGGAGGCCGGCGTGGGCGGACGGCCCGGCGAGGTCGCGGGAAGGCAGGGGACGGGAAACGGGGGCAGGAGGGAGAGAGGAGCGGGGTGACGTGCACGTGGGGAGAGAGAGACGGGGTGGGGCCAGGGGAGTGGGTCGGGGCAGTTGGTGGTTTTCCTGGGTGTGCGGGCAGGGAGTTGGTGGTGGGGGCCGCGCCCAGGTGGCGGCGGGGAAGCATGGTAGGGTGGTGGGGAGTGGGCCGCTGGGGTGAGGTGGCGTGCAGGGATAGGCTGGAGTGGTGTGGAGGTGTGAGGTGGAGGGAGGGGGTTTGCCAGGGTGAGGTGGAGGAAGGGTGGGTAGGCTAGGTTTAGGTATAAAAGGGTTTGGGCTAGCTCTGGTTTAGACTAGGGTTTCTTTTGGGCCAGGTAGTAGGCGGTCTGACCGGTTGGGCTTTTGGGCCGGCCGGCTGGACTGCCTCCCCAAAATAATAGTTTTTGGTTATTTCTTTTATTTTAAAATAAACTTTTGTAAATAGTTTTAGATAAATAAGAGATCCGGCTGGACCGACGGTTTTGGTTTGAACAAAGAGGGGAGGATATTAATATAGAAAACAAAGTAGGTCTTTTATCAAAATAGTTTTAATCAATTAGATGCATGCTGATGTCATGATGATGCACAAGTATTTTTAACACGCGATTTTTTTAGTACTGGATTTACCCGGGGTGCTACAAAACCCTCTGGGGGCACGATGATGGAGCTCGCCGGCTTTGCCGCGGCTTTGCTCGACGGCGCCATGGAAGGGGAAGTGCTGCTGCTGGCCATGGAGTGAGTACGGAGGTCACTGGTGCGGATTAGTGCTAGGGTTTTTCGAGATTTCTCGCGGAGAGCTCGAGGAGGCACGCGCTGGAGGAAGAAGACGATGCGAGGAGAATGAGGTAAAAGGTGAAAATTCCACCACGGTTACTATTTATCATCTCCAGCGTCGAGATTCTTGCAGCTTGATCGGACGGTTGCCGCGTAGACAACGTGTTCGTGAACGTGTGCGGAAATTTCGCCACGTCTCCAACCGTCGCTGCCAACGGTTCGTATCACTCGCAGGAAAATTGGACATGATTGCGTTCTCTGCATGTGTGAGTTACGAGGCATCGCTGACCTAAGCCTACGTCGCCCTAGATGTCACAGGCAGATGAGCCGTCACATCGAAGACTCCGGCATGGACGGATCCAGTCCAGCTATGGAAGAGTATGATGGAAGATTCAGCATTTCTCCGACTTACAAGTTGAAGACAGAGAAAACCTTGCAGGGTTCTTAGGGAGGACTACAAGATATTGCTTGACGATTTGCCGACATCCATCTAGACGGAGCATTCATGAGAAGAGGCAAGACGGCGCAAGATCTCGGAGTTCTCCGGAGGCTACTATTGGGGATATGCTATATGGGTATCCTTATAGCATGTCTCTTATCTGTCTAACCCGGGTGGCCAACATTTGGTAGCATGGCCTATGGCCTGCTGGGCGGCCTAGTTAGAGGGATCCAGAAGGGAGGCCCATGCCGGATAAAGGAAGGCTACGGTTGGAGTCACTGACGTACCCGGAGCCTTGGAGTACAAGACACACAAGACTAGTAATAGATGGTGTAGGACTCTGTAACCTGTCCGGCTAGGAATTTTTCCTGTAACCCTAGGACCTGGCGACTATATAAGTCGGGCCTATGGGAGCCTTTAGGGCACAATCGAAGATAACTTCACACAAGACACATCGATTCAGACAACCTCGCATAGTGAACCTATCTCTGTAACTCGGCGTATTGCCCTTATAGTGATTTATAGCAGGAGTAGGATTCCGCCACCTTTGCGGGATCTAAACCTGGGTAAGCTGTGTTACCTCGTACCCGTCAACCGTCCGCCTTCCCCCACGTCTCTAAACATGCACTGTGAGGACTCCTCCATGGCATACTCATCAGCAATACCACGACAAAGTTTTCGCTCAGTAAGAAACCAAGGTTATTGAACCAGTAGCAGGAAGGAAACGACGCAAAGGTGTTGCTAGCAACTTTGAAACCTACACACCACAAACTCAAGACTTTGCCCCAACAAATAGTGAGATTGTCAATCTCACCGGTTTGCTAAAAACAAAGGATTAAACGTATGGTGTGGAAGGTAATGGTAGCTTGCAAAAAGTAAATAGTAATAGTGGAAGATGTATCAATGGTAAAGATTGGACCAGGATCCACAGTTCACTAGAGGTCTTCTTCTTAAGATAAACAACATAGCATGTTGGGTAAAAAATTACAGTGGGGCAATTGACAGGACAGAGCAAGGCATAACAAAGCAATACTAGACATTCATGATCCTATGAGATTTGATTGGGTATTACAACAATATACATAAACCGCCATCCAACTGCATCTATGACTAGTAATCCACCTTCAGGTTATCATCCGAACCCCCTCTAGTAATAAGTTGGAAGCAACGGATAACTTCTTTAAGCAATGTGTGCAGAGTAAACAATAAAATTTTTCCATGAACAAAAGATCGTTTTTTCTCCCTAGTAACAACAACACATATACAAACTTAGAGATTTCTGTCACTTCCCCAGATTCAATAGAGGCATGAACCCACTATCGAGCATAAATAATCCCACTTGAAGTCACTAGCATCTACTTGGCCAAGATAGCTACTAGAAGCAGAGAGCATGCAAGATCTCAAACAACACAGACATGATAGAATCAATAAGATAGAACCATTAATAAATCTGACATAGTAATCACAATATCCATCGGATCCCCTGTGACACCCCCGGGATTAGGGTTAAACAAATCCCAGACCTCCGTATGATATAAGCTTAACCTTGAGCTCGAGGATATCCAGTGAAGATTCGGTAACACATCAATGACCCTACGACACAAAATTTATTAGAGCAAGATCATAACTAAGCAGAGAACCAAATTATTACAAGCAGAGGTCACTGACCACAAACATCAAACAACGGAAGGAAAATTATGCTATTAAGTATATCAAACTTAACAAATGGCCTAAGAGGCCTGAAGCATAATGATGACGTCCCAGCCCATAGATTCCAGGCTGCCGGCCAGGAACCCCAAGATACTTGTCGGTGTCGATGTAGTACCAAAATGATCTTCAGGGAACACTTACTCTGCCAAAAGTGTCAACAAAGAAAGGGTGAGTATAGGGTGTACTCTGTAAGACTTCAGGCTAGTGGAGTTGTTTTGCATAAAGCCACTTTTGTTTATAAAACAAGAGGGAGAAGAAGCTCGTCTAATCAGAGTATTTTAAAAGGGGATAAGAGAGAGACATCTCTGAAATATTGATCATCATCTTTTGATATCCACCGAATCATCATCATCTATCAACTAGGATCACCCCCTCGTACCCATGAGGAATCATCCTTAACAAACATTAGTTGCCAAGTTTTACGATTAGATTCATGTTCTCTATTATCTCCCATCCGTTCCCAAGTCGTCCATAACCGTGGACACGGCTTTCCGAAAGATTATTACCCTGCAGGGGTGTACAACTTGACCCACACGTACCAACCGAGTATAATTGCCACTTGACACACTTCCTTGGTGTGTTGACAGAGGGTGTGGTTGGACACAACCTTTACCTTGCTTTCGCCGAGACCATGAGTCACACAATAAGTATGGTTCCGCCGTAACGGGTCAAATCCTGAAGTCAGTACTTAAAGATGTGAGGCGAGGTTGGTTTACCAGGGGTGCCATCAACCCCAAGCAACCTCGTCCACGCTTCCCTACCTGTTATGAATGCACCTCCTTCACCTCCTTCTTTCGAAAATGTTTTCAACGCGTATGTCGAATGGAACGCCTGAACTATGTGACTCATGGAATCTACTAGGCAAGTTAGTCAATAATGGGGTCCCCATTTACCCCGTGTGGTTGTACGCTCGTCTTGGTTCAAGAGGCAAGAACCTAGGGTCCTAAGGGTGGCGAGCATGGGACTAGAAAAACCACATCCCATCGTGGCCTCCCATACAAGACTTAGCATGTTTAATCTCATTTTAGTGATCTCATATTATCACGTTCTCCTGTCGTACTAGATTCTCTGTATCTGATACATCATCTGGATGGACCAGAACTGACAGCTATGCATGGCTAATCAGACACAAATAAGAGCTCTAGAAGTGCACACAAGCCAAACCTAGCTATGCTAGGAGTAGTGGATCAGGTAATATAATCTCAAAGGGAGTAATGCAACAGATAGGATACTCTATCTATAAATAAAAGACCACAATAGAATTGTATGCATCATGGCAAGAATTGAAATGCTTTCGAAATCATAGGATTATATCATGGTGGGACTATGCTTGCCTTTGCCAGTTGATAATAAGTAAACAAATATTTGGAATCCTTGTACTTGACTTGGTTACAGTTGGTCAAGTATTGTTCTTTGATCTTTGATCTTCGACGGTGTTGACCTTGGTCTTCGATCTTGATCCCGATATCGTATTCTACCGCAAAGAACGAAACACCGGAAAGAGAGGGAAACAATCAACACATGGCATCGATGCAATTCTCAAGCAAGGATGATGATATGACAAGTTAATTTGTATTGAAATGTAACCCTAAAGCATGCTCGACAACTTAATCAGGGTTCCGAGGGGTACAAACCCTAACTCAGGGAAACTCCGGATGTATATGAGAGGGGTTACTATGTTGTTCTAATTAAACTTGTCATTAAAGTTGTTGATCAATGCATGATTATAGATTAGATAGATAGTTCTCATTTTTATGAACAATTTGATATATTATTTGTATTTTTCTGACTTAATATGAATAAGTTATTGATTTTATAAGATTATACCATTTTCTGGAATTTATGTAATCAATTTAAAACATTTATGACCTCAGGCTGACGTCACCACAGGGTGTGCGGCTTTTCTCACTAGGGCTAAGGCTACCCTCAGTCACTGATGAATGGGCCCCATGGGTATATATTATTTCCAGAAAATAATCTAAGAAACATTTAATAAAAGAAAATAACTTTACTACATCATCACAATGTCACGCTGACGTCAGCACAGGAGGATTCCTCAGATCGTTGATCGATCCGTCGTTTGGGGGCTCGCGGGGATGTGCCAGTGGGCTCGTTAGGGAGAGGGGATTGAGGCGAGCTGATTAGAGGCGGCGCCGCCCAAAAATGGTCACCGAAGTAGGAGCACGGCGGCGGCCATCGGTGGCGGGAACAGGTGCATGTTGTGGGGTCGATTCTGGAAGCAAATGAAGGAGGGAGGAGCACCAGGAGAATCAGGAGCTCACCTAGAGGCTTACTGAAGGGTCGGCGAGCTCTAAGAAGCCCGGAATCAACGAGGAGGACGGTGGCCGACGTCGGATTGGAGATGGCGATTCGGTGGCCTGGGGCTTCCTCGGCTCGCACGGTTGGAGGACAGACCGAGGAGAACACCGCGGTCTCGATGGCGACCTCGTAGCAGCGCCGGGAGGTCAGGAACAGCGGGCGGCAAGGTACCTGAGGGATCGGTTCTAGCCAGAAGATAAATTGGGGATAAGAGGGGATCTAGGGTTCGTCCAAAGGTGCGAGGGGATCTTATAGGCACTCAGAGAGGCGGTAGCACACATCGTGGCGCCGGCGGGGATCCTGGCGTGGTTAAACGACGACGACGAAGACACGCGGCTAGAGGTTGAAGAAAATAGAAAGAAAGGCGAAGGGGTACCGGGCCAGGGAATTGGGCCAGGTGGGCTGAAGCTGGGCCGGTGGTGGATTTGCAGGATGCGCAGGGCGACAGGGAAAGAAGAGATGGAAGCTGGGCTGCGGCCTGGAGTGGTCTGGATCTAGTTTTTTTTAGCAGAACATTTTTCTATTTTCTGTAATCCTTTTCTTTTTGTATTTCATTTCAAATTCTGTTTTGAGTGATTCAAAAATACCAGAACTTTATGAAACATAGGGAATTAGTGTGGGGCCCTATTAGTCCATTTGGGCTCCAACATTTTGGTAGTTTTTCAATATCAAAACCATTTGAATGTATTTTCAAATAGAGGGGAGGGGGAGATTAGGGTTTGCATTTTATTTTTCTTGGTTGCAATTTTAGAGGATGATACTCATGATGCACAAACAACCCTAATTGATATTTATCTAAAACTGGGGTGTTACAGCTCTATCCCCCTTACGAGAATCTTGACCGGAGATTCCATAGGTAGGAAAAGATACAGAGAGAGAAAGGAGCAGGGTCACTCTAAGGATAAGAGGGAAACACACTGAACAACACACAGAGTATCTCATGGTCAACTCATGGATGATGTGTTCAGAAACAATTCTGAGATGACAAGCATGAAACACAGCAAGGTAGCGGAAGAAACAAGAGGAGAAGGTTTCAAGTTGTTAGATAGATGGTCGTCATAAGGATTCAGACCATGGAACTCAGAAGGGTTTAAGCTTCGGAAGAGGAAAGCTTCCAAAGAAAGAACATGACCACGAACTTCGATGAGTAACCTCTACTAAATGGCTTAAGTAGAGATTTCAGGTTGTAGAGATATGGATCAACAAAACCAAGCTGTTGAACTACTTTTGACACAGAAGGATCACTCTTTCATTCAACAGAAGGCCAAGACAGAAAGGTGTTTTGGTGAAGAGGACTCATAAGAGTCGCAAAGAACATGTAGCAAGAGAAACTTCTGATTACCAAAATCATATTCACTCTTAAAACATGGTTGAGAAAACGAAGGAAATTCTTTATTCATCCAGGTTTATCAAAATCTTTGCCAAAGATCATGATATCACTTTACACCACTAGGATGAATAGTTAAGAAGATTCCTGATGATATGAGAAGAAAGAAACTTCATTCTCAGACTTCAATTACTTGGCACAACAAAATGCTTGCCATCACAAAAGGGTCTGGAGGATCAACCGAGAGACATTTAGCAACACTACTTTAAATGTTCTCCTTGATATTCGAGAAAGCAAATATCAAGTACAGGTCGGACTTCGGATATACAAAGGAACCATAAGCACAACTCTTATAATAAATCATAGAGGAAGCCTTATGAAGAGTGGTCGTTACTGCTGTTTCAAAAGGATATGACAATAGGTCTTTCTAGCTAAGTGTGTCAACCATTACATCAATCTTGCCAAACTTCAAAGAGACCTATGTAAAAACCTTGAGGAACACCATCCATCATTGCTGCTTGAGATTCAGCTTTGTTAGGTGGGATGATATTTCAGACTCAGCATGTCCGAATAGAAAATTTTCAACATTTACCGCAAAGGTAAAGTTACTAGATTCTCAAGACAAGGACTACAATGTTAAGCTCCGAAAGACGAGCTAGATTGCTAGACCTATGCATTAGCAACTTGTCGAAGGACAACTGCACATAGATAAAGTACTAACAATAACCCACACATGTGTCCTTAAGTAACAGAGATTACTCTTCTCGAATCCACGGCGACATCTTTCAACATTTGCGCGTGAACTGGAGGAGGTTACTTCTAACATCCAGAACTCATACTTTGAGATAACTCAAAGATGGTTCTCGAAAGTCTCCAACATTAATGCCAAATGTTCCATATGAATAAAATCTACCATGGAGAAGATAAGGATGTGATCGATGGGCTCAACAACAAACTTATCGAGACACTCCAAGAAGATGGACTCATATGTTGCGTGAACAAGACAAAAATACTGGTCAGACCAAAGGACATGAGGATGTATCCCAGTGAAACATCACAAGAAGAAACATTATCAAGATAGTCCTTGGAACTGAGTTTGATTTGACGATAACCTAAATCAAATCAAAGATAGGGGAAGATAACATGTCCACGAAGTAAATACTATCTTTCTTCAACACGAACAAAACTAAACATCCCTTTTATAAAGAACATAGTCGGATATAACTTTTGTCTTACAACTCTCCAAGTTGTTTCTTAAGCTCAACCAACTAGTTCAGGGGTATCCAGTGCAGATCCTTGGAGAAGGAGCAGTTCAGAGAACTTGCTTTCTCAAGAACTTGACAACACGGTCATGTGGAAACATGGTGATACTTCTAGTAGACACCTAGAATATCACGAACCACCGATATTTCACTTTGTTCAAGAGGAAACTTGCATGGTAAGGCAAGAGGACATAGTATTAGAGTTTCGGCACAAACATAACTCTTTGACGGAAGAGAGCGTACCAGAATATCGGACTTGGTAGTACAATCATCCTTTGCTTAGTGACAGGGTTAACCAATCATGCTAGGAATGACACAAATGTCCTTAGAGTTTCAAACAATAATAATTCCTAAGAATCTCAGATGGCCACATTGTTACACACACGGATCACTCACGAGCGTGAAAGCTCGAGGGAGGGTGGGTAAATATGTGTAGGAGCATCACTTCATTAAGGGGTCATGAAACTCGGCACGACCTCTTAGTATAAAAGAGTGTGATACTTTAAGGTAGAACAGATGGAAGACAATCAATGCCTCTTGATCTGTGGATTACAACACTTTTACCTGGTCCTAGATATGACGAGGTACTGGAGTTTCTTTCTCCTAACATCTCAAAATGGTTTGTCTTGACGGACCACAAGAGTATCTTGCATCTGAGGACATCGATGCACATTACTACTGTAGAGGGAGTGTCCCAACCTTTATTAACATAAGGTGGTGTCCCCTGTGTTTACAATGCTAGTCCCTGGATCAATAGCTAGCATCCATAGTTAAGATGTAATATCAAGAAACAAAGGTCATAATACAACTTTATAACCAGGAATAACATAATTTTATTACATCTTACATACCTCATTTGGCTATTACATTACATTGCAGCAGAAATCTATAAGCATGGGGTCCTTCAACTTCAATAGTGCCACAGGCAGGCATGTTGGTTGTAGACTTTGTAATCCTAAACAATCAATCTTCACTAAATTCAGTCAAGCCCGCAACATTACAAGTTACAGCCACAAGGGTCAATACATTTGAATTGTATTGGCAAGTGATACTATGGTAGTATAGTGGAATCTATCATCTATATGCATTTGGATAAGTGGATTTGAGGCTTGCATTGCTCAAAATATATTTTTCCTTATCATTTGAAAATACTAAGTTTTTGTTTTGACAAAATCTTTTCCAAGGCATCTCTCAATCAAAGATTGAAGATTTCAATAAGCCTTGTTCAAACCACAAGTTTTTAACTTAGAAATTTGAATGATGAGATTCTTGATTGCTTCCATGTCTTGAGGCTCAAATTGTCCTTTACCAGGGACATGGCTAAGTACTTAGATTTTACACTCTGCAGAGGTGGTGCACTTTCCCCACAAGGCTTGGTTTCCCAAGACAATATCTTTCAGAAGCCTTCCCTTAGACCAAAATGGACGCGCTCCAACCTATCAAACACTACCACCAACTGTCCATATGGCTAAGTTCTTGCAACCTATATGATCTAGGCAGAGCCCATCATACCAAGTGGCTGCACTTGAAGCTTCTCAACATTTGACATCTCAAATCTCTTTGTTCCTGGGTGGCCATCCACAAGTGAGATACACAAGGTAAACCATAGACATGGGCCTTGTGAACCACTCAACCAAAATCCACCAAGCAAGTCCCATTCCACCCAGGTGATTCATTAACTTAGTTGTTTTATTAAACAAATCACAAGTCCTCAGACTTAGAATATTTTTCCATAGTGTGAATATATATTCCACCCATGTTTTCTATTAGCTAGGCTAAGCTTGATAGAAATAGGAATCTTAACTTAGGAAGATTTCCACCAAGGTTTCATCTACTAGGTTTTACTATAGCAAGGTTTATACTTAGCAAAATCCATGCAAGTTTTACTTAGAGAAAAATCACTAATGCATAGTGAAAGTAATGGTATAAAAAGTATGAAGCATCACTTGCCTTTTTGGTAGAGGCTATAGGTTCACTCCTTGTCCTTGTAACAATCACACTCTTCAAGTCACTACAAGTCAATCAATCAAGGCACAAACTCAATCTACCAATCAAGCAAAAACAACACATAAAATCATAGAACTAAGATAATGCATGCAAGCATGCCAAACTTTGTTTTATTTGGAAAAGTGGTTCCTAATGGGTCATAAACATTTGAAAACACCTAATGGTCATTTTGTAAAGTGGCAAAGTCATTTGCAAAAGGTTTTCACCTTATAAACCATTTTCAAAACAAGGCATCATTTTATGTGGTGTAGAAATATTTTTACTAAGGAATTAATCTATAGGGTTCACCAAAATATGTTTTCAAACCATAGAACTTGGTGTTTGGGGTCAGAGAGTTTAAAACAAAACATTTCCCAAAAGTTTTCCTTCAAAATCATTTTTAATAAATAAACCACATTTCTATTTGACTAGAAATGGTTTTAAATCAAAGAATCATTATTTTGTTTCACCAAATACATTTTTGGATCCACAAAGTGTTTCCTAGGGTCAGAAGGTTCAAATCAAACCATTTGCCAAAGATTTTATCCCCAAAATCATTTTTAAACAATTTTCACATCCTTAACAAGCATACAAATGTTTCTGCAAAAACAACCATTTTTCCAGAAGCTTTTTA
The DNA here is from genome assembly GCA_916181665.1 of Avena sativa. Taxonomy (NCBI): domain Eukaryota; kingdom Viridiplantae; phylum Streptophyta; class Magnoliopsida; order Poales; family Poaceae; genus Avena; species Avena sativa. The sequence continues at coordinate 308,655,215 of OV702295.1, read as the reverse complement.
CTAAACAAAAGGCATGGTTGGCGAGGGCTTGTCTTGCTGATTCCATTGGTATGAAATTTGTAAATTTTGGACGTGTGGAATTTTTTTTACAAAGGCTTGAAAATCACAAACAAATCTGTTTTCAAATTTCTGTTTTAAACTAGAGCTGGCCACGCGTCGCTCTCTGATTGGACGGTACCGGTTCGGCCGGATCGCGTAGTTCCAGCCATTGGATCTAATCAGATCGTGCGGCATAGGACGTGTACCTCTTCGTGGTTAAGTGATCTAATCTTGCTCACCCGATCTAGATCCTACGGCGCTGGCTTGCTTGACCAAATGCGGGCGGCGCTGATGGTGGCTAGCGGCAGCGCACGGCCAGGCGGTGGCGCTACGGCGATTACAAGAAGCGAGGGAGGATGGGAAAGTGCTCACCAGAATCGCAGGGCTGTGGTGATGCTCAAGGTACTGTTGGCTTGACAAGGGGCACTCAGGGGCAGTCGTAATTCCTCGCTGGAGTTAGGTCTGGCGACGGTTGCACGCGGTCGAGGTCGAGGACGATGCTACGGCCACAAGAAGACAAACAGAGGACATGGTTAGCTGCGCATGGTCGAGGCGAGTGAGGGAGCGTGAATGAAACGGCGTGGGGCGGTCTGGTTTACCTGGGAGACGTCGTCGCAGTTGGAGACAGACGGCGGCGCTCAGAGCTTTGTCGGAGTCGACGCTCGGGGACGCCCGCGGTCGAACGAGGGGCACGGACAGATGCGTCAGGAGGTGGAGAAGGTGTGAGCTTGGTCAGGGAGGTAAGGAGTGGTCAGGCTCGGCCGGAATCGACAAGGAGGGTCGTCGGAGACAGAGCTGCTCGGGGAGAAATTGGGGCGGCCTGGGGGCGTGTCGAGATAGGGCGACAGAGGGGAAATGAAGAGGAGGTATGAGCGTTTAAGTCTGCGTGATCACAGCGAGTAACGGTGGCCGCGTTAAGTCGAATTAAGGCCGCAGAATCACTGCAGGAAACGGCGACGAGGGGAGGAAGAACAGGTCGCTGCGGTGAGGACGATGAATAGGAGGAGTGGGGTCGGCTGGTCAGCGAGAAAGGAAGTGAGGGGAGGGGTCCACTTGTCAGCGTCCTCGCAGGTTGCTTCTGCGGTGAAGAAAAACGGCTCGGGGGCGAGGGAACAGGTGGGCTTGCTGGGCTGTTGGGCTGGCCGGCTGGGCTGGTCTGTTTTCATATTTTTTTCTTCCAGGATGTTTTTCCTTTTTCCAAATCTTTTTCTGTTTTGAAATTCAAACAATCAATTAAACAAACAATTCAAACAAACAATTCAAGACAACTTCCACCAAACTTTATAATGAGTTTTTGGTTCTGTTTATCAACATAAACCAAATCCCAAAATAAAATAATATTTTTTATTCTTTTTAGGATCCATTTATTAATTAAATAAAATGGACCTTTAGTTATTTAATCAAATAGTGTTTGATTTATTTAATAAAATCTCCATTTGAAATCCAAATATTTTCAAAACCAAATCAGTAGGTTTTGGAAATAGAAGATATTTGGAAAACTTGTTTAAAACAAAATAACACTTTTATTTTAGGGTCCATTAATAATTAAATAAAATGGACCTTAGTTATTAAATCAAATAGGATTTGTTTTATTAAAAACTTTATTTTGAAATCTAAAATAAAACCAAAAACACTTCAGTAGGTTTTATTTGAGAATATAAAATACTTGGAAAACTTATTTAAAATAATTTAAATAAATTTTAGTGTTTATTTAAAATGGGAAAAGCCTTTACTTAGATAAAATTGGATATTAAATCCTTATTATTTTATTTAAATAAACCTTTACTATTTTTAATCAAAACAAAACATTTTATTTCAAATACCTGGCCAAGGTTTAATTTGGCTCTATAAAATAATCTTTTTTTTATAAATCCACTTTTTCTTTTGAAAACCAAATCCTTTTATTCAAAGATTTCAAAAATAGTAAAACCAAATATTTTTTTATTTTCCTTTATTAAATGTTTAACTTTTTAAATCCCTTTAGGATTTACCTTGATCAAAAATAGGTTTGAAGGTTTCCATTTGATTTCAAAAAGTTTCTTCTCACTCTGAAAATCAAACAAAGTTTTATTTTATTCAATTATTTTTCACATTACAAGATTTGGAAAATCTTGGAATGTGACAACTACTTGGCAACCAATTGGTAGACAAAGGTCGAAAAACAACAAGGGAGGAAGACCATGCTCAGAGTCACGAGTATATATGCGATACTCTCGAGGAGTACTCTTGTCGTGACTTATTTGGTTCCATTAAAGAACATCTGCCATAGCATGTGGTAGTGGAAGTCCTTTATTGTCACAATTCAATCGCGACAATAACCACAAGCTTGAATGGTAGAATTGTAGTACCAGCCATCCTGAGGTAATGTGTGAACATTAACAACAGGGGTCAAAATGGTGGATCTTGGGTTAAAGGTCAGCTTCATGTACAAGATTCACAACACCAGAATCCAGCGCAATCAGGGATCTTAAGTTCAAGTCCAAGGGTTAAAGCCCAAAGAAAGAAGTAACTACTACTTGAGTGACGCAGCATACACTACAAGATAGTAATCATGAGGTAGCTTCCAAGAGAAGAAACGGCTTCTGAAGTACCCAACAGACAAAAAGGAGGCACACAAGACGAAAGAAAACCTCGAAGCCTAGAACAAAACACTACAAATCCAACAATATAATATTGCGGGTCTAGAAAGTAGAGAGATCATGATAGAAAGGAATCTCTCAGATGAACAAGAGCAAAGGGGAACAAGGAATTCTCATCACACACAACTCTAGAGAACTCAACACTAAGTCAACTGGCTTAGAAACAACATGCCAAGAAGGCACCTAAGCTTTGAAAGACTAGAAGAGATATCAAAACTTTTCAAAGTCAACACAAGATAAGATAACCCACAGTTAGAGCGAAACTGGATAAGAAGAAAAAGAAGCATACTAGAGTTTTCACAAATACTTTTCAGCTTTAAAATAGTTTTCACAAGCACTTGACTCAACATCGACCAATAGCAAGGTTTTCCTATGGTCGGTACTGCTCAGATACCAAGAACTATGACACCCCCGGGATCAGGGCTAAACAAATCCCAGAACTCCATCTGATATAAGCTTAACCTTAAGCTCGAGGATATCCAGTGAAGATTCGGTAACACATCAGTGACCCTACGACACAAAATTTATTACAGCAAGCTCATAACTAAGCTGAGAACCAAATTATTACAAGTAGAGGTCACTGACCACAAACATCGAACAACGGAAGGAAAATTATGCTATTAAGTATAGCAAAGTTAACAAATGGCATAAGAGGCCTGAAGCATAACGATGACGTCCCAGCCCATAGATTCAAGGCTGCCGGCCGGGAACCCCAAGCTACTCGTCAGTGTCAACGTAGTACCAAACTGATCTTCAGGGAACACTTACTCTGCCAAAAGTGTCAACAAAGCAAGGGTGAGTACAGGGTGTACTCCGCAAGACTTCTGGCTGGTGGAGTTGTTTTGCATAAAGCCACTTTTATTTATAAAACAAGAGGGAGAAGAAGCTCGTCTAATCAGAGTATTTTAAAAGGGGATAAGAGAGTGACATCTCTGAAATATTGATCATCATCTTTTGATATCCACCGAATCATCATCATCTACCAACTAGGATCACCCCCTCGTACCCATGAGGAAGCATCCTTAACAAACATTAGTTGCCAAGTTTTACGATTAGATTTATGTTCTCTATGATATCCCATCCATTCCCAAGTCGTCCATAACCGTGGACATGGCTTTCCGAAAGATTATTACCCTGCAGGGGTGTACAACTTTACCCACACGTACCAACCGACTCTTATTGCCACTTGACACACTTCCTTGGTGTGCTGATAGAGGGTGTGGTTGGACACGACCTTTACCTTGCTTTCGCCGAGACCATGAGTCACGCAATAAGTATGGTTCCGCCGTAACGGGTCAAATCCCAAAGTCGGTACTTAAAGATGTGAGGCGAGGTTGGTTTACCAGGGGTGCCATCAACCCCAAGCAACCCGGTCCCCGCTTCCCTACCTGTTATGAATGCACCTCCTTCACCTCCTTATTTCGAAAACATTTTCAACGCATAAGTCGAATGGAATGCCCGAACTATGCGACTCATGGAATCTACTAGGCAAGTTAGTCAATCATGGGGTCCTAATTTACCCCGTGTGGTTGTACGCTCGTCTTGGTTCATGAGGCAACAACCCAGGGTCCTAAGGGTGGCGAGCATGGGACTAGAAAAACCACATCCCACCATGGCCTCCCATACAAGCTTTGGCATGTTTAATCTCATTTTACTGATCTCATCTTATCACGTTCTCCTCTCATACTATATTCTCTGTATCTGATACATCATCTGGATGGACCAGAACTGACAGCTATGCATGGATAATCAGACACAAATAAGAGCTCTACCAGTGCACACAAGCCAAACGTAGCTATTCTAGGAGCAGTGGATCAGGTAATATAAGCTCAAAGGGAGTAATGCAACGGATAGGATACTCTATCTATCAATAGAAGACCATAGTAGAATCATATGCATCATGGCAAGAATTGAAATTCTTTCGAAATCATAGGATTATATCATCATGGGACTATGCTTGCCTTTGCCAGTTGATAATCAGTAAACAGATGTTCGGAAGCCTTGTACTTGACTTGGTTATAGTTGGTCAAGTATTGTTCTTTGATCTTTGATATTCGACGGTGTTAACCTTGGTCTTTGATCTTGATCCCGATATCGTATTCTACCGCGAAGAACGAAACACCGGAAAGAGAGGGAAATAATTAACACATGGCATCGATGCAATTCTCAAGCAAGGATGATGATATGACAAGTTAATTTGTATTGAAATGTAATCCTAAAGCATGCTCGACAACTTAATCGGGGTTTCGAGGGGTGCAAGCCCTAACTCGGGGAAACTCCGGATGTATATGAGAGGGGTTACTATGTTGTTCTAATTAAACTTGTCATTAAAGTTATTGATCAATGCATGATTATAGATTAGATACATAGTTCTCATTTTTATGAACAATTTTATATATTATTTGTATTTTTCTGACTTAATATGAATAAGTTATTGATTTTATAAGATTATACCATTTTCTGGAATTTATGTAATCAATTTAAAACATTTATGACCTTAGGCTGACATCACCACAGGGTGTGCGGCTTTTCTCACTAGGGTTGAGGCTACCCTCAGTCACTGACGAATGGGTCCCATGGGTATATATTATTTCCAGAAAATAATCTAAGAAACATTTAATAAAAGAAAATATCTTTACTGCATCATCACGATGTCACGCTGACGTCAATAGAGGAGGATTCCTTAGATTGTTGATCGATCCATCGTTTGGGAGCCCGCGGGGATGTGCCAGTGGGCTCGTTGGAGAGAGGGGATTGAGGCGAGCTGAATAGAGGCGGCGCCACCCAAAAATGGTCACCAAAGTAGGAGCACGGCGGCGGCCATCGGTGGCGGGGACAGGTGCATGTTGTGGGGTCGATTCCGGAAGCAAAACGAAGGAGGGAGGAGCACCAGGAGAATCAGGAGCTCACCTAGAGGCTTACTGAAGGGTCGGCGAGCTCGAAGAAGCCTGGAATCGAGGAGGAGGACGGTGGACGGAGTCGGAATGGAGATGGCGATTCGGTGGCCTGGGGCTTCCTCGGCTCGGACGGTTGGAGGACAAGACTGAGGAGAACACGACGGTCTCGATGGCGACCTCGTAGCAGCGCCGAGAGCTCAGGAACAGTGGGGCGGCGAGGTACCTGAGGGATCGGTTCTGGCCATAAGAGAAATTGGGGATAAGAGGGGATCTAGGTTTCGTCCAAAGGTGCGAGGGGATCTAGGGTCCGGCCAGAGGTTGAAGAAAAGAGAAAGAAAGGCGAAGGGGTACCGGGCTAGGGAATTGGGCCAGGCGGGCTGAAGCTGGGCCGGTGGTGGAGTTGCAGGTTGCGCAGGGCGACAGGGAAAGAAGAGATGGAAGCTGGGCTGCGGCCTGGAGTGGTCTGGATCCAGTTTTTTTAGCAGAACATTTTTCTATTTTCTGTAATCCTTTTCTTTTTGTATTTTTCATTTCAAATTCTTTTTTGAGTGATTCAAAAATACCAGAACTTTATGAAACATAGGGAATTAGTGTGGGGCCTATTAGTCCATTTGGGCTCCAATATTTTGGTAGTTTTTCAAAATCAAAATAGAGGGGAGGGGGAGATTAGGGTTTGCATTTTATTTTTCTTGGTTGTAATTTTAGAGGATGATACTCATGATGCACAAACAACCCTAATTGATATTTATCTAAAACTAGGGTGTTACATCCCCGAAAACACAACATGCACGATTAAAAATAAATGATCTTGAGCATGAACGGAGCTCATAAGATCTAAACATCATAGCACAAAGGAGGAGAAACAACCATATAGCTACTGTATGGACCCATAGTCCAAGGTGGAACTACTCACGCATCATACCGGAGGCTGGCATGGTGATGAAGAAGGCCTCCAGGATGATCTCTCCCCTCCGGAAGGGTGCCGGAAAGAGCTTCAGATCCCCCCGATCTAGGGACGATGGTGGCGGTGGCTACGGACTGTTTCGTGGAGATCTGATCAGGTACTTAGGGTTTAGGTATCGGGGCTTCTTATAGGCAAAGGGGGAGACCGAGGGGTTGCCCGAGGTGGCCGCACCCCCTAGGCGCGGGCCAGGCCTGGCCACACGGCTAGGGGGTGTTGGCCCCTCGTGGCCCTCCTCCGTCTTCCGGCTCCGTGTTCTCCTAGGTGAAATATTGACTTTGGCTTTTGTCCCGTCCAATTTCGAGAATATTTATTTTCTGGCTTTTCTGGAACCAAAAACATCAGAAAATAGGCAACTGGCACTGCGGCATCTTGTTAATAGGTTAGTCCTAGAAAACGTTTAAAAATACCTCAAAGTGTAGACAAAGCAAAGCTAAGTGGATACTAAACAAGCATGGAACATGAAAAATTATAGATACGTTTACGACGCATCAAGCATCACCAAGCTTAACTCCTGCTCGTTCTCGAGTAGGTAAGTGATAAAAAGAATAATTTTTAAGGTGACATGCACCATCACAATCAAGATCAAACCATTTGCAAGCATTGAAATCTGGGATCAAAGTACTCTAAACATGAGCAGGAAAGATGAAGTTCTAACAATAAGACATAGCAACTATGTTGCAACATGAAATGATACAAACAAATATTCATGAATAACAATGCATTGAAAGACTTTTGTTTGTTTCACATATAGAAAACATAGCTTAGTGGCATTCAGCTTGTCCCTCATGGAGTAGCAAAACACAATGCATAGGACACCTTCAAAGTTCATAAGGGTGCCTAGATACAAATAGTTCAAGAGCAAGCAATATCAACATTATGAATCAATCAATAAGTTTTGGGACAATGCACATTGAACTAAGAATGACAACTATGCTCTCTTAATTGGTGCCTAAGGATAGAAGGTGGAGATCAATATAATAGTGGAAGAAAGGCCCTTCATAAAGGGAAGTAGGGATTTCAAGTTTCATAAAGAGCTTCCGAAAATTATGGTATGTGTTAGCTTTCATCTCTCATTGCCCCTATCATAAGCATCTTGAAGTGACTAAGGTTAAAGTAAACAAAATATGGAGTATATGCTTGACAAAGTATAAGTTGGCAATCTCATGTCCCTTGAGTAAGAGCGCCGCTCCTCATGCTACTCTACTTTAGTTACCGGTAAGTTCTTGTCATAGTAAGTACATGTGTATCATAGAGAACTGCCAACGGGGTACCCCTTCCCCCATGATACAAGAGCTATCCCATATCAAAATGACAAGGCAAGCAGACAATGAGCATCTCAGCAATCTTCTTATTTATTTTCTCAATGTTTTTTCTATCTCTCTTTTTATAAGAAAAATGCTTCATAGATTGCTCACTATGGTGATGCTGCAAGTTTCCACCATGAAGAGGCATGGCTTAGGCTAGCGGCCCAGACGTTTCTCTAACAGACATACATAACTCCATGGACTTACAAGCTCCCCTTTCATTTCACACCGACGACATCCATAAACAAAAAAGCATGATATCAACTGGGTAGATATTTACAGGTGTTGAAAGCGTTCCCCATGAAAGCACAGTTCTGCTAATCCCAACTTATAAGTGCAAGAATATACAACATAGATGACACAATGGTTCAACTTTATCAGGGGAAAGAAAAATAAAGTGTGCCATCAAGTTTGTGAGAGCTTTAATCACTAATTTTCACATAACAAAGTGACTTTTTAATTGTAAGGTAGATAAAACAAGAATATACTTGGAATCGTGTAACACACCATGCATAGGAATTTATAGTGGACACTTTGGAATAACTTGGTTTCTTGTGAGTTGGATGCATGAGTAGATCTTACTCAATACAAGTGGAGGCTAGCAAAATACTGGGAGCGACCAACTAAGAGAGCAATAATGGCCATAATCATGCAGAGCGACAAAACATTACTAATCAAAGCATAAAGTGGTACCACAAGTTAAAAAATAAATGATCATAGAGGCTAAGGTGACTGGTTCATAGTCATAACATGGTGTGAGCATGTGCCAAGTCAACCCAAACAAAGCATCAAAGGAGAATACCGTAATACTATCCTTTTGTATGCTAAAACAACGCAAGATTCTTTAAAGGCACATTTAGCAATCCTAATTATTTGGAACAAGTCATGATACAGCAATAATCACTAAGCATATGGTCAAAACAACATCTAGCATGACATGATAAAGTCTAAGTCACAGTCAGAGCAAGCTCCTTCTTTTACTACTAAAGCAAGAAAACTTCCTACTCCTTTCCAACACCAATCAACTTATTTGAAACAACACAGTGAAAGCGAGGGTCCAACTACATTATTCAAGCAAAATAAGCAAATAAAAACCAAAAACAAAAACTAAGATGCTCCAAGAACAACACAACAGTGCATGAAACAATAAAAACGAAGTGTCTAGAAAGACCTGAGATTTTTATTGATGAAGAAGGGGATTCCTTGGGCATCCCCAAGCTTTGACGTTTGTACCTCTTGAATATTTTTTGGGGTGACATGGGGTAACATCCCCAATCTTGAGCTTTTTTCCATTCTTTATCTCATTACATCATTCTTTCCTTACACCTAAATTTTTTCCTTCATACAAAACTTCACACAATCTTCATTAGCAACATTAGTGCATTCAAAAGATAATAGACCTTTGAGTTTAGTTTTAAAACATCAAAACTTTCATTAAAAACACAAGCTACTATAGCAATTCGCTCAAAAATCTCAATTTGCCAAAGAGAACCCAAAAAGGAATCAATAAAGAGGCAAATGAAAATAATGGCAGAAATATGTCAAAACAGACCAGCAGGTAGAAACCGATTTTTTGAAGACCTTTCGTTGCTCAAAAAAAGTGTTGATCTAACGAAATCTAGCTAACAACCTGGGGTATTTATTTAGAAAATTACAGCTCAATTCGACTTATAGAGATTTTTCACGAAATTTTAAAGTGAAGCACAAAAATCTATTTTGGGACATCAACTTCCCCAAATCTTACTTCCCTCTCATTAGAGGTTATTCTTGGAACAAAAATCAAACAAAAAGGATAAGAAGAGGTTATTACAAAATTAATAACTTCCAATACTCAAGAAAACTATTAGGTTATCTCCCAAGAAGTACTTTTCTTTAACGCCTTTAAGTTAGGCACAAGAAGCAAGAATCAAGTATTTTCAAATGAAGAAGCATTAACATCAAATTTCTTGCTCCTACCTTTCTTATCTTTAGGGAATGTATGATTTCTTATTGGAGAATAAAAATGCATAATTCGTTTTCCCACATCTATTATTTCTCCAAGGTGTTTCAGTAGGAATCTTCCAAGTGTAATCTGTCCTTTTCCTACACATTCAATAACAAGATAATCAATACACACCACTTTCCCTGAGATCTTTGTAAACACTCCTTCAGTTATTCCAATGGGTATTGTAGTTGCATTATTGCTAAGAGATACTTCTTCTCCTCCTTCAGTAAATCCCCGAAGATTCAAAGACTCATAGATATCTTTAGTCGTAAGACAAAATTCAAACATGATATCACAACGAGCATCAAAAGTTTCATTGTTTATAGCAACTTTAATTGTAGGAAACCATTTTGAAGGCTCAGAATTTATTGGAACATAATCATGGTGCTCTCTAAGCATGTTATAGCAATCTTTCAAAGCAACTTTACTGGTCTCAAGAGTGTTCAACCTAGCATAGATATTTATAAAGGAAGAATCAGACTTGCTAGGAAAATTATAAACTGTAATCAACTTCTTTATGGCATCCAAAGCTTCATTCTCATTACATTGAAAAATATCTCTCCCTACTACAACATCCAAATCATATCTATAACAAATAGCAAGACCATGGTAGAAACTGCTAATAACTAAGCCTAGACTCATTTTAGGCTCAGTTTTTCCATGTAAATCATAAATTCTAGACCAAGCTTCCTTGAAACTCTCTTCACTTCCTTGTTTAAAAGTAAAGATCCTTTCCATAGGTGACATAGTGATTGGAAACACACCAGACATGGTAGCAACTAGAGTAGAAACTAATTTTTTTGTGTTTTTGATAAGAAAAAGCAAACCAAACAAAACTAAATTTTTGTAATTTTTGATAAAAAGAAGAAATCAAAACAAAGCAAAAAAAACTAAGCAAAACAAAAACAAAGTAAAGAGAAAGGCTGTGAAGGACTCCTCTTGTGAAGCCGTCCTTGGCCTCCTGGCAACGGCGCCAGCAAACGTCTTGATGCGGCTCAGATCACTGTAGAGCTTCGTTGGGAAACCCCAAGAGGAAGGTATGATGAGTACATCAATAAGTTTTTCCTCAGTAATAAACAAAGGTTATTGAACCAGTAGGAGGAAGGAAACGACTCAAAGGTGTTGCTAGGAGCTTGGAAACTTGCACAACACAAACTAAAGACTTTGCCCCAACAAACAGTGAGGTTGTCAATCTCACCGGTTTGCTGAAAACAAAGGATTAAACGTATGGTGTGGAAGGTAATGGTAGCTTGAAGAAAGTAAATAATAACAGTCGAAGATGTATCAATGGTAAAGATTAGACCGGGGTCCACAGTTCACTAGAGGTGTTCTCCTTAAGATAAACAACATAACATGTTGGGTAAACAAATTACAGCGGGGCAATTGACAGGACATAGCAAGGCAAAACAATGCAATACTAGACATTCATGATCCTATGAGATTTGATTGGGCATTACAAGAATATACATAGACCTCCATCCAACTGCATCTATGTCTAGTAATCCACCTTCAGGTTATCATCCGAACCCGCTCCAGTATTAAGTTGCAAGCAACGGATAACTGCTTCAAGCAATGTGTGTAAAGTAAACAATACAATTGTTCCATGAACAAAAGATAGTTGTTTTCACCCTAATAGAAACAACACATCTACAACCTTAGAGATTTCTGTTACTTCCCCAGATTCAATAGAGGCATGAACCCACTATCGAGCATAAATACTCCCTCTTGGAGTCACTAGCATCTACTTGGCCAAGATAGCTACTAGAAACGGAGAGCATGCAAGATCTCAAACAACACAAACATGATAGAATCAATAAGATAGAACCATTAATCAATCTGACATAGTAATCTCAATATCCATCGGATCCCCGTAAACACAACATGCATGATTACAAATAGATGATCTTGATCATGAATGGAGCTCACAAGATCTAAACATTGTAGCACAAAGGAGGATAAATAACCATCTAGCTACTGTATGGACCCATAGTCCAAGGTGGAACTACTCACGCATCATACCGGAGGCTGGCATGGTGATGAAGAAGGTCTCCGGGATGATTTCCCCTCTGGCAGGGTGCCGGGAAGATCTTCAGATCCCCCTCGATCTATGAACGATGGTGTCGGCGGCTACAGACTGTTTCGTGGAGATCTGATCGGGTACCTGGGGTTTAGGTATTGGGGGATTCTTATAGGTGAAGGGGGAGACCGAGGGGGTGCTCGAGGTGGCCGCACCCCCCAGGAGCGGGCCAGGGGGTGTGGGCCCCTCGTGGACCTCCTCCGTCTCGTCTTCTGGCTCCATGTTCTCCTCGGTGAAATATTGACTTTGGCTTTTATCCTGTCCAATTCCAAGAATATTTATTTTCTAGCTTTTATGGAACCAAAAATTGCAAAATACAGGCAACTGGCACTATGGCATCTTGTTAATAGGTTAGTCCTAGAAAACGTATAAAAATACCTCAAAGTTTAGACATTTCAAAGCAAAGTGGATACTAAACAAGCATGGTACATCAAAAATTATAGATACGTTTACGACGTATCAAGGCACATGGGCCTCTGTGGATTCGACTTGATCCACTGCTGGCTGGAGCACCAGATTCAGCCTCTATAGCACCATGGAGATCGACTCATGTACTCCATCACCAGCGACAAGAAGGACAACCTGCGGGTCAGCCCGAAACGGATTCCGGTGAGGGATTACAGGACCCTCAAGCAGTATTTGATCAAGGAGAGAGTGGAACGAAAAGTTCTGGATGTCTCCATGAAGATGTTCACGTCTAACCGTCCTCTGATTCCGGTAAATATTTCGACTCTCCTTTCGCGTTTTGTCGTTCTTTTCTATTTCTTTCTCCGACTCTAATTTTATCGATGCTTTTTGACTTTATAAGCTCGAGAAACTCCCTGAGTCTGAGTTGGCTCCACTAGAGGGATATCTCTCAGACGATCCGAAGGCGATGGAGGATGACGAGGTGCAAGAAGTTTTCGCCTCCGCCTCCAACAACCACAAGGAGAAGGAAGTTGTTATCACTGCTGGTAGCCAAGTGCTGCCAGTAGTTAAAAAGTAAGCACCCTTTGTTTGTTTTCAGTATCGTGTACCTTTATTTCTTTTCAAAGCACACCTGCCATTCGGATTTTTGTGCTTCAGAGCTAAAGAAGTTTTGAAGAGTAAGATTAAGCCAGATAGCAAACCAGGCAAGCCACTGAATCAGCAGAAGCTTGTTATCTCCCCTGCAATGCCGCCACCGACTCCATCCAGTAGTCCATCATCAGCACTAGAGGCTTCCGCCTCTCCTGGTGCTGGCAACATCTCGAAAGCCCTGGTCACCGTTGGTGGCTAGGCAACCAACAAGGGTGAACCCATCAAGGTTAATGATCCCATGGTAATATCTACAGGAGTGTTAGATAAAGTGGCTGGCTCTGCTGCCTCCGGCCTAAAACGGAAGAAGAAGGAGGATATCCTCAAGCCGCTGCAGTCCAATCTTGAGAAGCAAACCCTCACTGCAGAGGCTACAAGCCAGGAGATGGAGGACGTAAAGCTGGTCAGCCTCTTGGACCAAATTTTGGTCTATGGCATGAAGATAGAGTCTGGCAAACTCCCTGCGATGGACATTCCCTCCCTCTCCCTTGACGAGAAAGTGTTTCATAAAACTAAACTCAGATTTGAGAAGTTGCACCTAGAAGACATTGCAAGTTTATGATTCTTATTTGCAATTATTTTATCATCATATCCTCTATCCCCCAAGCATAAAGTCGTATAAACATCATTGAATCTGATTTGATGCTTATAGGAATCAAAAGAACGATGTAGTGTGGCCCCCAAGGCTCGTGTTGTATTTTTACTTAGTTAAACTTGCAGCCAGAGTCTTAGTATCCGTCTAACGGTATTCCATCTCTAAAATTACAGAAAATTGCATCTTCCAACCAGGAATTGCTCAAGAACATATGCAATAAACGCAAGGAAATCAAAGCACCACGCCTTGAAATTCAAAATTAAAAGTTGAAAAAGATGAAGCATAAGGTAAACTTTTCCGACTTCCTCTTTGTCATTTAGCTATTGTCATGGTCAAACTTATTCTGTCTGACTGATATTTTTTCCGTTTGCAGAATTGTTGTGTGAATCTAGCAAGATGGTGGAGCAATCCGAGAACTTGAAGGTCTTGGAGTTGGAGAATGCTGAGCTCCGGGACAAGCTTGAGAAGCTTACTATTGAATCGGAGAAATCCGTAGCTTCTGTCATGGAGTCAAGCAACCATGAGACCGTGAGGCTTGAGAAGCTGATAGCCATCCGAGATAAACAATTGGATGATCTTTAGAAGGACTTTGATAGTCAGAGGGATCTATCCCAGGACACATAGAGTGAGCTGAACAGCCTCCGCGAGAAGCATGCCCAGTGGAATCATTCTATGCTACGTAATATTTCCGACTTACTCTATTCGATTGATTTTCTAACTTTCTTTTTGAGTCAAAATTTTGACTTTTTGGTTCTTTCCCAGCCCCTGAATCTTTCCGACTCTCCTACCTCTGAACCTCGCCTCGATCGCATCAAGCTCATTGGAGATATTTTGTTCGACTTCCTCCAGACTCTTGAGGAGGCTGGCGAGTCAGTCAAACTTTCAGATTTGCACAAGATGTCAGTGCAAGAGGTGAGGGACAAGGCCAAGGACATTCCGAAGCTAATCGAATACTGGAAGATCTCATACGCTCAGACTACTGCACAGACTGCCCTTACCATGGTGATGAGCCACCATAGCGATATGGAAATCTGGCACATCACCAAGGGTATCGCCGATGAGGACAATGAGGGTAACCCGCTGAACATTAAAGCTATCAAAGATTCTTGTGCCGATTATGCTTGTCATGTGGCGGAGATGACCAACTACACGACACCATTCTTCGAATCCGTCGCTGTGCCTCCCTCGCCTCAAGAGCCAGAAGACAACCTTGTCGAGGCAGCTTCCAAGTCTGAGGTCCAGGGCGACAATGATATCGACTCCAGTGCTCCACACTCTTCTTCACCACCACCTGATTCTGTAGCATAAACAATATATATGCATTATTATGAACTTGGGCATGTAATGATGGAAACACTATTTTGATTGTGCTGGTCTGTAAAAACTGATTCTTTTACTACCGTAGCACTTTTGTTTGTATATATTTTATGTGTGTTCTGGAGAATTTCTGAAGCACTCTCTTTTTATGCCTATACTTGTCGTTTTATCTAGCTCCCTGCCTCGTCCCTTTCATGAGCCGGCCAACCTTTAGCATAGAAACTTTGCTGAGCAACGGAGCTCAATTGCTAAACCAGTTTAAACTCGGAAAAAAAGCCAGCTTCTAGTACCAACAATTCATTACATAGAAAATACCCGCGTCTAAGCAATTAGATAAAAAAACCAAAGTATAAACAATAAATTGAATTTTTTACCCTAAGGTAACATTTTTTAGATATCCAAAAATCATAACTAGAACGAAAATGAGCATAAAGTACTTTCAAGAATTCTGGGATTTCTGAAAAATGACATGCTCTTTTGGAAATAAGATGGCAAAAAATTTCTCAAAGATAACTCATGAGGAAACCAACACTTTATTTCACTTTGAACATGTACATATACACATATGATTACAAGGAAATATAACTAAGAATATAAGGGACATAGTTGTGCAATATTCCATGGACAGTCTATCTCACCCGAGTATGTACTACCGCCAACTCTCTTTCTTTTCTGAGCATCTGGTCTTTCCTTGACTGGTCTCATATTGGTCAAATAATACGACCCATTATTGTAACAACCCTAGTTTTGCTAAATGGTAATTAGGATTTGTTTGTGTATTCATGAGCATCATCATTTAAAATGCATGAAATAAAAAGGTTCTCAAAAACCCTCAACCCTAACTCCCCACTCTATTTAAAACCTTTCAAATGGTTTTGAAATATTTTGATAACTATCAAAACAAATGGATCCCAAAATGGTTTACAAGGGCCCATGAGTATTTATACACTTTATAAAAGTCTCCGGTATTTTTGAATAATTCAAAACAGAATTTGAATTGAAAATACAAAGAGAAAATGAAAAACAGAAATAGAAAATGTTTTCATAAAATAAAATAGTTTCTAACCCTAACTGGGTCAGCATCCCATTATGTTTCCTCTCTCCGCCGCTCAGAGCGCGGCACCCAGCATCCTAGCGCGAACCATCCTCGGCCTAGCGCAGCCCACCTGGCGCTTACCGTTTCGTCGAGGCTATCCTCGTCGTCTACCTCTGGCGGCGATGGAAGCAGCTCGCTGGTGCCACCGCGTCGCTTGCTGGCGTGGAGATGCACACTGACACCCCCGGACCTCTAGAAGACCCCTTGCGCCGCCGTGGAAAACCCTAGTTCCTCCACTTTCCCCTCTCGGTCTCTCTGTTTCCTCTTCTGTGCAGGAGCCCGAAACCCTAGCCCCAGGTGCCACACCGTCCCGCCGTCTCTGGCCACACCTCGTCCATTTGGGCACACCGCCGAGACCGTCGTGCTCGACTCCTTCATCTGCATGACTCGCGCAAGCCGGAGCCGCCCCTAATGCCGCAATCGGTACCTCCTTCTCTGTCACCGGCCGTCGCCCTCGCCGTTGATTCGTCGCATCCCGACCTCGCCTTGCTTCCGCGACCCTCTCCTCGTACTCTTGGTGAGTCACCGGTCCTCGCAAACCCCTCCATACCCTCCCTCTCACTCTCTGCTGCCCCCTCACCGTGCGCCTCCGTCTACCAGCGTAGAAGTTACTCGCCGGAGCTCCTCTAGTGATGTAAAATCGGCGACGCCACCACTTTTTGGCTCAGCGCGAAGAGCCACGTCGAACGCGCCCTTCCTCACTGCCCTGCGCGCGTGCAATCGCTGAGCCCGACCCCAGCCTAGGAGATCCTCCATTGCTGATGTCAGCATGACATCAACATGAGGTCATATTCCCTGTTTTCTTTTTTATTTTAAATGTCTTCCATAAATCATTTACGTAAATAAGAAATCCTTGACATGTGGGCCCCATCTGTAAATCAAATAAATATTTCCATAAATGTTTTTTGTTTAATAAAATGTTAAAAGTAATTTCAAAATGTAATTTTTTATAATATTCTAAAAATGTTTTAAAATGAATTAGTTATTGGAGAAATTCATAACTAATTCATTTTAAATCAGAAAAATACAAATAATATATAAAAATGTTTATAAAAATAAGATCTATACAATAGCAATATATTCATGCATTGCTAACCAACTTTCATGAAAAGTTTAATTAGAAGAACCAATTGAACCCTGCAGGTGATTCCGAGGATCCCTCTGTTCTTTGGTTTGCACCCGTCGGAACCCGATTAAATTATCAAGCATTCCTTAGGGGTTTATTTCAATGCAACTTAACTTTTCATATCATCATTCTTGATTGAGCATTGCATCGATGCCATGTGTTGATTGTTTCGCCTTTCTTTCTGGTGTTTGGTTCTTCTCTGGTAGAATACGATATAAGAATCGAGATCGAATCCCAAGATCAACACCGTCGAATCTCGAAGACCAATACCTGATCAAATATAATCAAGCCAAGTACCAGGTGTCTGGAACTCTGCTTCCTGGATATCAATGGGCAAAGGCAAGTGAAGCCCCACACATACCTATGAATCCTATGCTTTCAAAGTATTTCAATTCTTGCCATGTGCATGCGATTCTAAAGTCTTTTATATATAGATAGAGTAATCCTATCTGATGCATGTTACCTTTGAAGCCTATATTTCCTGATTCAATGCTCCTAGCATAACTAGGGTTTGGCTTGTGAAGCGTTGCTAGAGCTGTTACATCTATTGTGCTTAGCCATGCTTAGTTGTTACCACTGGTCCATCCGGTTGATGAATCAAAGCTGTGAATGAACCTAGTTTGACAGGATGACGTGGTATAATCAGAGATGAAAGTTAAACATGCTAAGGCTTGTATGGGAGGCCATGGTGGGTTGTGGTTTTTGCAGTCCCATACTTGCTACTACTAGGACCTGAGTTCTTGCCTATGGACCAAGATGAGCGTACAGCCACACGGGGGCCTAGAAACCCCGTCGACCAACTAACTTTCCTAGTAGATTCCATGAGTCACGTAGTTAGGTCTTTCCATTCGGCATACGCATTTTGGTTCTTCTCGAAGGAGGTGAAGGAGGTGCATTCATAACAGGTAGGTAAGCGTGGCCGGGAACAAGAGATGCACGACATCCATAATATTAAACCCCGCACACATCATTAGGGACCGGCTTCGGGACTCAACCCGTTATGGCGGCATCTACCTAATGCGTGACTCATGGTCTCGGGAAAGCAACGTAAAGGTCATGGTAAACCACTCTCTGCCTGCCTTCTAAGGAAGAGGGCTTATAGCTTGGCATTAAGAATCAGTTGGTACGTGTGGGTAAAGTTGTACACCCATGCAGTGTTAAATCTTTTCGAAAAGCCGTGTCCACGGTTATGGACAACTTGGTGACCAGATTCTATGATCATAGAGAACTTGAACCTAATCATAAAACTTGGTAGATCAATGTGTGCTTAAGGATGCTTCCTCATGGGTACGAGGGGGTGATCCTAGATTGGTTCAGCTGATGATGATTCGGTATATATCAAAAGAGGATCAAAGCTAGTGATACCGATCTCTTATCCCCTTTTAAAATATTCTGATTAGTCAAGATTCTTCTCCCTCTTGTTTTACAAACAAAAATGGCTTTATGCAAAATAACTCCACCAGCCATAAGTCTTGTGGAGTACACCTTGTACTCACCCTTGCTTCATTGATACTTTTGCAGTAGAGTAAGTGTTACCATAGAATATGAGTTCTTTACGGCATCGACATCGACGAGTAGCTTGGAGTTCCCAGTCGGCAGTATGGGTTCTATGGATTAGACGCCACCGTTATGCTTCAGACCTCTTAGGACATTTGTTAAGTTTGCTATACTTAATAGCATAATTTGCCTTCTATTGTTTGATGTTTGTGCTTAGTGACCTCTGCTTGTAATATTTTAGTTCTTCACCCAGTTATGAGCTTGCTGTAATAATTTTTATGTCGTAGGGTCACTGTTGTGTTATTGATTTTCTCTCTGTACACTTTTGAGATTAGGTTAGGCTTATGTTTAGATGATGGTCTGGGATTTGTCTAGCCTTAATCCCGGGGGTGTCACAATTATGCAGAACTCTGCTAATCATAAAAGGTCCTTCCCAAATCAGGGAAAGTTTGTGCTTTCTTTTTTGCACAAGTCGGAGAACCAAATCGCCCTTCCTGAAAGAATGGTTTTGTACTCTCTGACTATGGTACTTGAGCAACTTCTGCTGATAGGTTGTAGATCTCTTCTCAGCAACGACGCGTACTTCTTCGATTATATCGAGATCATCCTGTTTGAGAAACTTCTGCATCTTCTTTGATATACGCTTTGACTCGTGGAGACTGATGAATTAGATCACTTGGAAGAACTTCTTCTGCATCGTAAACCAAGAAGAAAGGAGTGTATCCGGTTGATCTGTTAGGAGTTCTTCGTAAGCTCACTATCACAGACGGTAATTCTTTCACCAAACACTCAGCGGCACGACGAAGTAGTGCCTCGAGACGAGATCGGAGTCCTTGTAAAATAAGACCATTAGTTCTTTCGACTTGTCCGTTAGCTTGTGGATGCGCGACTGATGCAATATCAAGTCGGATCCCTTGTTCTTTGCAGAATTTGGCTAGTTCTCCCATGGAAATATTGCTCCCATTGTCGGTAATTATATTGTGTTGATATCTGAATCAGATGATCATGTCCTCGACGAATTTTTTGGCTGTGGCTCCATCGCAACTTGTTACGGGTTTAGCCTGTGAGTAAATCCACATTTTGGTGTAATAGGGATTATTCGCAGCTGTTCAGCCGGAACGTGTGCCTGATGGGCGTATATTTGGCAGCCTTTGCACATTTTGACCAGTTTGTCGGCATCCGCCTTAGCTGTAGGACAAAAGAAACCGCGTCTAAAAGCTTTTTCCACTAAGGATCTGGCTGCAGCCATGGTGACCACACTCGCCTTTGTCGATTTCTCGTAAGATTTCCACTCCTTCGTTCGGAGAAATACATCACTGTAAACCCTATAAACAACTTTGCTTATAGAGCTCACCATTTATTATAGTGTAGGATTTTGCTCGTCGAACGATCTGTCGGCTTAGGTCTTCGTCTTCGGGTAATTTTCCATTTATCAGGAAATCCAGACAGGGTTTTGTCTACCTAGGAGTTACATCTAGAACTTCTATTAAAGGTGAGTCGGATTTCTTCGGATAGTCCTCATCAACTCTTTCATCGGTATTTGTTGATGTGTTTTCATCAATAAGAGGATTTGTTGATATCCGGAATATGCGTTGATTGATGAATATGCGTTGATTTGTTGATATGCGGAAAGTATCAATAAGAGTTGATGAGGATAATCCTCTTATTGATGTAATTTGATCCGACCCTTTCATCGGTATTTGTTGATATCCGGAATATGCGTCAAGAAAACAGAGTAACTCCGACCCTACAGTCGATTTGATAACTTGATCGATTCTTGGCAAAGGGAAAGCGTATTTTGGGCATGCCTTGTTCAAAGCGGTATAATCAACACACATCCTTAAATCAATAGTGTCCTTTTTAGGGACGAGTACAGGATTTGCCACCCAATCTGTATGGATGACCTCTATTATGAATATGGCTAATCCTAGTCGGGCCAATTCCTTGGCTATTTGCTTTGCACTTTTCATCACCAAACCGTCGTAGGGACTATTTGACGAGTTCATCATCATGGTACACATTAAGAGAGTGCTCGGCAAGTTCCCCACGTACTCCGGTCATGTCAGAAGGCTTCCATGCAAAGATATCAATATTAGCTTTGAGGAACTCGACAAGCGCGCTTTCCTATGCGAGTAATCCTACCCCTATGTTCGTCGTCTTGGAGGGATCGTCTTCCTTTAGCGATGTTTTCTTTGTCTCTTCGACGCCTTGAACTGTATGCTAGGCTTCAGCACCTCGTTCTTCGTAGGGGGCATCTCGGACGGGTAGATGGTCTTCGTGATCTCCTGGTACTCCTGGCCCTGTAGCACGGCTTCGGCAAAGGTAACAAATCCTTCGTCATACTCTCGTGCTTTCCTCGGATTTCCCCGGATGCTGATGACACCCTTTGGACCTGGAAGTTTTATCATATTGTAGATGTAACAGGGACGAGCCATGAACGACCAGTAAGCTGGACGTCCTAAGATAGTGCGGTCAGCACTTTTGAACGGTACCACCTCAAAAGAGAGTGGCTCGTTCTGGTAATTATCTCGGGTTCCGAATGTCACGTCCAGAGTAATCTCACCTAGAGAATCCGCCTATCTCACTGGTACGATGCCATGGAAAGTTACACTGTTGTAACTCAACTAGTTTTCATGGATCTTCATGCGGTGGAGCATCTCGATGTAGAGGATGTTAATGCTGCTTCCATCGTCCATGAGAGTTTTAGAGAACTCATAGCCATCAATAAGAGGATTAATGACTAGAGGATACTTTCCCTGATGATGTGCTTTCCTCAAGTGATCTGAGCGATCAAAGGTGATGGTTACATCCGACCAATCTAGAAATTGTCGAACAGCCGGAACCGTGGCACTGAGCTCACGGAGAACCACCTTCTTGGCCTTAGCCGATTTATATCCAAGGAAGCAGACATATGTGTCTTTCTTAGTTAGAAAATCCTTCTTTCCATCCGACTTCGGTTGTGCGGCATCCGCTTCTTCCTTGTCGGAATCTTCCTTGGGCTCCTTGCCTTTCTCAGAATTTTTATTTCCTTTTCTTCGCTTGGCTCTATAGCCAGCAGATTCGTCATTGAAACGACACTCGGCATTTGTGTGGGTAGATCCTCCGTTACTATCCAAGTGGTGGACACATGGATTATTGGCAATGTCGGCCCAGGTATAGGTTCTTCCGGGTTGTTGTTCTCCTCTGCCCTAGATTCGGGAAGTTCCACGGCCTCGACCCCGGCCACCTCCACGCCCTCCTTTTCCTCCAGATCCAAACATTGCATTAACAGCTACGATGTCTGGAGCCGACTTATCTTCCGAGGGGTTCTTGCACTTCTGAGCTTGTTGTTTTCGCTATTTCGATGCGTTGGTACTGGTCAGAATATTTAACAGCCCTTCTGAATCATCATCGGCATTAGCATACTTGCTTGACGTCTCTATCATTTCTCCCAAATATGTTACATGGTCAAGCTTCAATCTGTGACGCAAAAGTCCAACTGGAAGTCCTGTGATGAAAGCTTATATCGCAGTTTGCTCGTTTACTCCTTCCCAAGAGTTCTTCGTGTCAATCCAGCGTCCGAGGTAATCCCAGCAATTTTCTCCGAATCTTTGTGTGCAATGCTGCAAGTCTTCGACTCTGTAGGGCCTCCTGTATGTTCCCTCGAAGTTTGAAAAGAACACACTTTGCATATCATACCAGTATTGAATTGAATTCTCTGGCAGCTCATTGAGCCATGATCGACCCGTCTTCCTTAGCATAAGCGGGAGATATCGGACTGCGACCAGGATGTTTCCTCCTTTGGAGACACAGCAGGCCTGAAAAATACCTGGAGCCAGGTATCTGGCTAAGCCACGCTGTCATAGGGCTGGATGTGTTTGGCGATACCAAAGTCAACCGGAAATTTTGTCTAATGGATGCATGGGCCAAAGCACTTGGGTCCCACGTACATGTCTTCTTCCTCATACCGCCGCACCTCTATATTTGACTCAATGTGATGGCGATCGTCATTTGGCGAGAGAGGTCTGCGCCTTGGAGGCTTACGGCTTCTACCCGGCGTAGTTGGATTTTTGATTCTCCTCTCACCATTGCCCCCTCCGCCCCTGCGGCTTCCATGGCTACAACAGGATCCTTCATGGTCGCTGCCTGGAGGCGATGGTGGCCCTGGTGGATTGTTTTTGGGTGGGTTACGCGGTGGTGGTGGTGGTGGAGCCTCATTATGCTGACTCCGATGTTGGTTTCTTCGGGCTCTGTCCCTACTTGATTCAGGATGATCCGGATCATCTCTTCGTCTAGCGTTGCCAGCTGGACGGCTTGGTGGTGGCATTCTTAGCTGATCCTTCTCTTGCTGGTGGTGCACTTCCGGGTATTCTCTATGGCGGCTATTTTGCCGACGATGGCCCTGATGGGGGACCATTACCCTGATGGCATCTTCGGACGCAGCCGGAATGACTCTTGCCCAGTCACGTGTGGGCCTGCAAGAGTGGCCATTTGAGCCGGTCCTTGAATTCTCTTCTTCCCCACGGGGATGGTAGCGTTGATTCGTATCCCTGCGAGGTCTTTCGTCAACGCTTTGGTCGACGCTAGTGTGGCAAAATTTCGACTTTGAGGCCATCTTGCCACTGAATGACGCGGCCGTTTTCTACTGCTTCAAACCTTTGTATAGCAACACAATGCATGCCGGACCTGCTCTGGGGACGGATTATTGGCGAGGATAGCCCGAGCCGCTTCGACGTTTTCCAACGGTGTGTTGTAGACTCGGATCTTCTCTCTAGTGTTTCCATCAAATATATCTTTGTGGATATTAGGGTTCTTATTGGCAAGAACTAGACCTCCTCTTGTATTGTTTTGTCGTCACTTGAAATCTGGCTGATATTTGGCGAGATCACTGTCTAACTGTTGTTTAAACTCGACGATGCGCGCGGCCTCTTCGAGGTAAAACGAACTGTGCTTTTCCAAGTCCTCGGCCCTTTTCTCCAGCGCCTCTGGAGTAAGATCCGAAGCCGTTGGGATTGGAATTGTTAGATCATCCCCGTAAATTTCACATGCACCCTTGGTGATGACATGTCCATCCGTAGGAGGATCGGTCGGCGTGGTATTAATCGGATCTCCTTCCTGATTATCCATCTCGATCTCTTCATCAACTTTTTCTTTGTTGGTTTCGTCGACGTCCAGCTTTGCTGATGTCGGATTTTTGTTCTTCTTCTTTGACCGCCCAGTAGCCTTAACATGCGTACCAGTGGCAAAGATGGCTTTTGGTCCGGTACCGGGGGATAAGCTTCTGTCTGTACTTTCCATAGTGGTTGGCTTGTGGACCTCAGACGAATCTCCGGTATCCATATCATCCTATGAGGTGTAGCTTTCATCCATGCTATCATATGGACTAGGGGGATTTTCCATCTCACCTTGTGTTGGTTTGGAGGCGTGTTCTTCTTCGTTCTCCTCCATCTCCTTCTTGAAGTCTCGAAGTTCCTAAGACGTTATTGACTCCAGAGGGGAGCCAGGTAAGTCGGCGTTTTCTTCGATTGCGTCGAGGACTAAATCATTGCCAGCTCCAGCATCGACAAAGTCGGATCAAGAGCTTATGTGGTATAAGAAACATTGCTTCTTCTTGTTCATGTTCTTGAGGTAGTGGCACAGCTAGGTTTCCGCCTCCTCCATCTCAAAGCTTTCCCTGATATCGGTGATTGCTTCGTAATTGATGTAGGGGTGTCTCGTCATCTTATTTATCTTGCTCCTCAAGAGTACTTTTTCTGCTACGGCCTCAGCAAGACTGTATCCATAGCGGATATATTCCTCATCTGTGTATCCGATCAAGACCAGGAGACCAGACCTGGATTTTTCTTCCACCGCTTCTTCCATGACATGAGTGGGCTGGGTGGGTTTGATTTTTTCCGGGATCTTGAACTCTTCCGCTTCTGTGGACAAAGTAGATCCAGCTTTTTCTTCCGCCATGGTCATCACCTCAAGGGTGGGTTGGGCGGGTTCAGCGAAGCCGCGATAAATATCGATCTCGCTGATAGACATGATCGTGTAGGTCGTCACGGGTTTGCTATCTGGAATCCAAGTCTCGTCGAGTAGAACGAGAGGGACATCAATAGAGTAGACCACGCTACCCATGGCGATTGTTTCACCGATTCCTACACGCATAGATTCCGCCTGGATTGAAGCTCCAAAAGTCACCTGCCCCACGGTGGGCGCCAACTGTCGTCGGATTGTCGACAAGTACGCCATAGGGGGTCCTAGCGGCGTTGAGAAGATGGGGTGTGAGACATCGAATGTTCTAGGAGAGGTGAGCACAAGTTTACCCAGGTACATATACGATTGTGGTGATCGGATCCTACTCCTGCTAGTAACCTAGTAATATATTGGCGTAAGCCGAATGTTACAGCGGATTACAAGAGAGGTTCGCTTGTGCGAGTTGTTATTATGGTTATTGCTATGGTTGTGCCCTAAAGCCTCCCATAGGGATGGTTTATATAATCACCAGGACCTAGGGTCATAGGAGAGACCTATCCGGCTATGTTACAGAGTCGATAACTAGATACAGCTTGGACTACAAGTAATATTACAGGCCTAAGTCGGTAACTCTTCTGGCCCTTGCCGTAGCCGGAACTGGATTATCCTCTTTATCTGACTGGGCCGCCCATGAAGCAAAGCTCTAACGCATTGGTGGGCCACCCTTGTCAGCGAGTCCTGTGGGTATACCCGGAAAGTATATCCCCAACAACATGTGCATGCTGAACTTTTCTTTATCGCTCGCCCCTCCCTCTTTGGAACTTGGCAATGTTGCTCGATGTGGAAACACATGTATAAGGTCTCGCTGGTGGGTCCCATGTGTCAATATCTTTTTTTTAAACGACATGTCAATATCTCTGTAAATGAAATATGTGTATGATGGACTTTTTTCGGCTGCGTCTGCTGTTTTAACCTTGGCAACGTAGCTAGATGTGGCAGACTAGCATGGTCTTGCTGCTAGAGCCCAAATGTGAGCCTCTCTTGTATGTCTTGGTTAGTGGGTCCCCATTGCAGCCTCTCTGTACAAGTACTTAACTTCTTTTTTTCAAACCCACGCATTAAGAGGGACGCTGCAGTCTGGTGGGTCCGTCATGTCAGCCTCTCTATAAAGAAATACTTGCTAGAAGAAAATTAACAGGGATGCTGCAGGATGGTGGGTCCGCCATGTCAGCCTCTCAGTAAAGCAATATTGCTAGAAGAAAATTAAGAGGGACGTTGCAGGCTGGTGGGTCCTCCATGTCAGCCTCTCCGCAAAGAAATATTGCAAGAAGAAAATTAAGAGGGACGCTACATGCCGGTGGATCCGCCATGTCAGCCTCTCCGTAAAGCAATATTGGTAGAAGAAATTAAGAGGGACGCTGCATGCTGGTGTGTCTGCCATGTCAGCCTCTCCGCAAAGAAATTTTGCCAGAAGAAAATTAAGGGGGAGGTTGCAGGCTGGTGGGTCCGCCATGTCAGCCTCTCCGTAAAGAAATATTGCTAGAAGAAAATTAAGAGCGATGTTGCAGGCTGGTGGGTTGGCCGTGTCAGCCTCTCTGTAAAGAACTATTCTTAGAAGAAAATAATGTAAACCCAATTTTTTTTATCAAGCACAGAGGATTCGAACTCAAGACATCACACATATAACCGTGTGCGTTTCCACTACAACAAAGATATCAAAATATACTAGCTTTCATCTCGTCGTTAGTAAACTCTATATTTTGCTATGGATCCGCCGGATTCATAAAAAAAACCTCACTAACTGAGGGATAAAAAGTGATAATTCTTTTGACAGATATATTCACGTAAAAATATCAAAAGAACCAGAGTCACACACTATGTGCACCAGAACTGGTATCCAATGACTTCACTTCGTGAAATCACACCTAGCACTGTCCAAAACACAACCAACGGTTCCAACGAAACACACGCAAAAGCTCTAGTGCAAACACCCCAGCATAGCAACAAAACTTTTCACAAATTCAGTAGCATTTGAATGATTCATCATTAAAAAACAAGACAGAGAAAATAGACAGATTCCTAGTTCATATTTAGCAGCATTTGACTAATTCAGGAGCATTTCAAAATGACTAATTCAGCAATACAGACACTGAAATTTAATAGCAGTACAAAGGGAATCAGACCTCACCGACGGAGTGGGAAAAGGTGATAATTATTTTATTTTGACAGATATATTCATGTAAAAATATTGAAAGAACCAGAGACACACACCGCATGGGCCAAAACTGCATTGGTATCTAATGACTTCATTTGGTGAAATCATGTTGTATCTTTACCCTCTCTGCCTCTCATCACTGTCCAAAACACAACCAACGGTTCCGATTAAACACAGGCAAAAGCTCTATTGCAAGAAGCCCAGAAGGAGTGACAGAACTTTTCACAAATTCAGTAGCATTTGAATGATTCAGCAGTATAGAACTAGACAGAGAAAATATCAACAGATTCCTAGTTCATATTTAGAAGCACTTGACCAATTCAACAACATTTCAAAATGACTGATTAAGCAATATAGACACTGAAATTCAATAGCAGTATAGAGGGAACCAGTTCTTGCTTGAGCTCTAAAAACAATGCCAACAATTAGTTTTCCCTTTTCTCCAAACATTCTCAAATCATTGGAGCAAGCAAAAATGATGATCAGTTCTGCTTTTGTGTGCAGCCTCCTCCTCGCATATTAAGATGGAACACAATCATTGTCATAATAGTTGTTCTTGGTCATATATATATAAATATACCATACTAGTACGTACTAGTCATAGCTCCAATCCAGCAAAAGATTATCACAGTTTTACCACCCATATATGATGAGTGAAGATAATACAACCACATAATTATTTATGATAGCATGTGATTAAAGAGCTAAATAGCTAGGAACTGCATGACCATACTGCTACAATTAGGGCACCGAGATACATCGACCTTGACCATTCTTCCAATGGTAAGTTTGGCAGCTTTCCGGAACTTGGTCCACCTAGAAGTAGCTGCCAAGCGCCCACCAGTCCAGTTAATGGCGTAGCGTCCCTCGACTAGCACTCCTTCGCTCTGCATCATGAAGAATATTATGCCCTTTCGTTTGTTCTCGAGTTGCTTTGTGGCACTCTTAGGAAATTTCTGAGTCAAAGCAAGAGATAGACGCATAATTAATAAGAGCAATGAACTGAATCATGTGAAACTTGAGAAGACATTTAGAGCAGTTTATCTGCTGCCACTCACAAACATAATCTGGTGCGACATTGAGATGACACATGTGTAGGATACGATCTGACAAGGAGCTTGCGCTGGTGCCTGTGCTGAGCTGGTGCTGGTGCAGGAATTGTGTCTGGTGCAGGAGATGGTGCCGCTACCTGTGCTGGGCCTAGTGTTGGTGCAGGAGTTGGTGCCGATGTAGTTAATTGAAGAGGGACTGGTCAAGAGCTAGAACCGGTGCTGGCGCCGGCGCCAGCAGCTTGATGCTAGATTTCTTCTGACGGGTAGGTAAGCTGACTGCAGGGATGGTATATGCATGTGAGATGTGTGCAAGAAAAATGTCTCTTATACTCCAACAATTACTCACAATATAGTGATCAGAGGATGTAATGAGTATACAAGAAAATCAGTTAAAACTACCTACAATCTTTCTCCTTCGGTCAACGGGTGTTGGAGCAGAAACTAGGTCATGTGCCGGTGCAGGTGTCGGTGCCAGTGCCAGCAACTTGATGTTGGTGACCTTCTGTGGGAGGTAAGGGGACTATAGGAGTGGTCAGAGAGGCATATGAGATGTGTACAAGAAAAATGGGTTCTTACACTCCTAGATAGTGATGAGAGTACACAAGCAAATTAAGTTACTACCTCTATTCTTTCTCCTACTTAGGTCAACAGGTGCCGTTGCAGGAACTGGGGCCGGTGCCAGCAGCTTCATGCTGGCACCCTTCTGGAAGCGGACTGCACAAGTGGTAAGAGTCATGCGATTAGTGAAGATAATGGTGTAGAAAAGTTAGTCGCAAGAAAGTCATCAGAGGTTGTGATGAGTACATAAGCAAATTAATTACTATTACCTCTTTTCTTGTCCCTTTGGTCTATAGGTGTACGATGGCTTGCAAGGATCTGCCTAGGCTTGCTAAAATCGAGTGCTACCTCGTCCCCCTGCTTCATACCATTCTCACGGACATACTTGGACCAACACCGGCCACCCAAATAGGTGGTGGCCATCGTCAGTGAGACATCCACATCATATAGTTGCCGCAAGCCTTTTGGGTCCTCGGTATACAGAGTTAGAAACTTTTCGTTTCTGAGCAGCCTGTTTATAATAGGGCGAGCGACACAAGGGACAGCCTTCATGAGAAAATTTATAGACAAGTAAGATGACAACAAGAAAAGTGAGATACAAGATATTACATTAAGTCATTCTAAACCGATTGGAAACCATACCTGATACCATTGGTACCCTTCGCGAAGGGTGGCCATGCACCATTTTTTCTTCCATCTTCCTTTGGAAGGGCATATAGGGCCCCCCTTTCAATCCACAAGCTTGACAAGAGGACGGAAGAAGAAAGGGCTGAGTAGCTGGTGCGTGGTACTGAATGAAATTAAGTGGAAAGGTTCAATTATGTAAATATCATGTAAATCTAATAATATCAGACAAAAATCATTGCTCGAAAAGCAAACAACTTTCATGTTTGTGAACTTCTAATGAGCCTAAAGATAACCATAGCTGATAGCAATAACACGGAAAATCATAACATGTGAAATTGTGGATTTCCAAATTATACCTACTTCTTAGAGAGGTTAGTGCGAACCTGGGTACTATGTTTGGGCTTCCTCGTCGTGTAGACAATGTCCTCTTTTGGTGGGGGCATGAGCAATCTACTAGCCTCTACAGCAGCCTCGGCCTCCGCGGCAGCACCTTCAATATGACTAAATAGCAATAGAGCTCAAAATTCAATGCAGTACATAGTAGTCATATATATATGACTGTGTATGAGACAGTCAGACAGATCCAGATATGGATTCACATAAACACAGTGCCAAACGTAATAAAATCACACATGTTTCTAAACATCTGATAAGCATGCATGACACCAAGTGGATAATAATTAAATCAGACCGCACCATGGTAAGTGGATTAAGAAAAAATACCCTTCTCTTTAAGGTATGCCCTCCCATATGGGCAGTGGCCTTTCGCTTGTTTAGTGAGTAGTGGTACTGGCCGGATCCTCCAGCATGTGTGGGTATCATGTTGTTTGCCACACCTGGAGCACCGCAAGTTTGCAGGTATGTATCACCATGCTATAGTAAATAAAGAACAAGATGGCGTCACATAGGCTTCCAGAAAAACAGGGACTATTTATAATGGGGCGATCAACACAAGGGACATCCTTCATGAGAAAATTAATAGACAAGTAAGATGACAACAAGAAAAGTGATATACAAGATATTACATCAAGTCGTTCTAAACCTCTTGGAATCCATACCTGATACCATTGGTACCCTTCACGAAGGGTGGCCATGCACCATTTTTCTTCCATCTGCCTTTGGAAGGGCATACATGGCCCCCCTTTCAATCCACAAGATTGACAAGAGGACGGTAGAAGAAAGGGCTGAGCAGCTGGTGCGTGGTACTGAATCAAATTAAGTGGAAATGTTAAATTATGTAAATATCATGTAAATCTAATAATATTAGACAAAATCATTGCCTGAAAAGCAAACAACTTTGATGTTTGTGAACTTCTGATGAGCGTAAAGATAAGTATAGCTGATACCAATAACATGGAAAATCATAACATGTGAAATTATGGATTTCCAAATTATACCTACTTCTTAGAGAGGTCAGTGCCAACCTGGGTATTGTGTTTGCGCTTCCTCGTCGTGTAGACAATGTTCGCTTTTGGTGGGGGCATGAGAAATCTACTAGCCTCTACAACAGCCTGGGCCTCCGCAACAGCACCTTCAATATGACTAAATAGCAATAGAGCTCAACAGTTCAATGCAGTACATAGTAGTCATATATATATGACTGTGTATAAGACAGTCAGACAAATCCAGATCTAGATTCACATAAACACAGTGCCAGAATTAATAAAATCACACATGTTTCTGAACATCTGATAAGAATGCATGAAACCAAGCGGATAGAAATTAAATCAGACCGCACCATGGTTAGTGGATTAAGAAAAACCCTTCTCTTTAAGCTGTGCCCTCCCAACTAGGAAGTGGCCTTGCGCTTGTTTGGTGAGTAGTGGTACTGACCGGATCCACCGGCATGTGGGGGTATCATGCTTTTTGCCACTGGAGCACCGCAAGTTCGCAGGTATGTACCACCATGCTATAGTAAATATAGAACAAGATGGCGTCACAGAGGCTTCCACAAAAACAAGGACTATTGATACGTCGGAAACGTATCTATAATTTTTGATGCTTCATGCTTGTTTACTATCTACTTTGCTTTGCTTTGTCTACACTTTGAAGTGTTTTTTATATCTTTTCTGGAACTAACCTATTAACAAGTTGCCATAGTGCCAGTTGCCTGTTTTCTTCTGTTTTTGGTTCCAGAATGGCAGAAAATCAATATTGTAGAGGTCCCAACCTTTAATAAGGTAGAGATCCCTGTGTTTACAATGCTAGTCCCTGGATCAATAGCTAGCATCCACAGTTTAAGATGTAATATCAAGAAAAAAAGGTCATAATACAACTTTATAACCAGGAATAAAATATTTCATTACATATTACATAGCTCATTTGGCTATCTTATTACAATGCAGCAGAATAACAATGTAGCATGGAGTCCTTCATCTTCAAAGTGCCACAGAAAATCATGTTGGTTGTAGACTTGTAATCCTAATCAACACACTTCACTAACATCAAACAAACCTGCAACATAATAAGTTACAACCACAAGGGTCAATACATTTGAATTGTATTGGCAAGTGATACTATGGTAGAATAGTGGTATCTATCATCTATATGCATTTGGCTAAGTGGAGCTTAGGCTTGCTTTTCTCAAAATAGATTTTCCTTAACATTTGAAAACTCTAAGTTTTTGTTTGCCAAAATCACCCAAGGAACCAGCAATAGACATTGGTGAACCTTTACCCTTGTTCAACCACAAGTTTTTAATTTAGAAATTGGGATGAGTAGATTATTGATAGCTTCCATGTCTTGATGCTCAAATTGTCCATTGCCGGGGACACGACTAAGTACTTAGATTCTTCCTTCTGCAGAGGTGGTGCACTTTCCCCACAAGACTCGACATGCATCGAGATAGGACCTTTCAGAAGCCTTTCCTTAGACCAAAATGGACGCACTCCAAACCTATCATGCCCTATCACCAACTGTCCATTTGGCTAAGTTATTGCAACCTATATGATCCAGGCAGAGCCCATAATGCCAAGTGGCTGCACTTGAAGCTTCTCAACATTTGACATCTCAAATCTCTTTGTTCCTGGGTGGCTTTTCACAAGTGAGATACACTAGGGTAGGCCATATATATGGGGCCCTATGTAACCACTCAACATAACCCATTCCTTCAATTCCACCCAGGTGATTCATTCACATAGTTGTTTTTTTAAACGAAACACAAGTCTTTGACTTAGAAATATTTCATAGCATGAATATAATCCACCCTTGTTTTCTACTAGCTAGGCTAAGCATGATAGTAGTAGGAATCTTAACTTAGGGAAAATTCTACTAAGGTTTCATCTACTAGGATTTCCCATGGCATACTTAACACATAGAAAATTCCATGTAAGTCCTACTTAGAAATATCACTAATGCATAGTGAAAATAGTGAGACAAAAGTATGAAGAACCACTTGCCTTTTTGGTAGAGAATATAAGTTCACTCCTTGATCTTGCAATAGTCACACTCTTCAAATTTCACTAGAATTTAATCAAGGCACAATTCAATCTAGCATTCAAATAATTCACCACATAAAATAATAAAAACAAAGCAATGCATGCAAGCATGTAAAAGATTTTTTTATTTGTAAAAGTGGTTTCTATTAGGCTATAAACATTCTAAAACATCTATTGGTCATTTATAAAAGAGGCAAAATCATTTTAAGTCAAGTTAGTGAAAATGGCCACTTTAAATCATTTTTGTTTTGCTAGAAATGATTTAAATCAAAGTAGTAATTTCTAGTGTTTCACAAATTTTTTTTAAAAACGAATGTTATTGTTTTAAGGTCAAGTGTTTATCCTTAAACCATTTGCAAAGGTTTCATCTAAAAACCATTTTTAACTCAAAGCAATATTTCATTTTGTTGGAAATGCCTTTAAACAAAGTAATAATTTTTCTAGGGTTTAATCAAATACTTTTTTTTAAATCCAAAACTTTGTGTTTAGGGTCAGAGAGTTTAAATCAAACCATTTTGAAAAGGTTTTACTCCAAAAGCATTTTTAAACCATAATCAATATTTTTATTTAACTAGAAATGCTTTTATTCAAAGATTTATTCCTTAGCAACACAAAACATACTTTTAAATCTACAAGTTGGTTTTTATGGTCAGTATGTTAAAAAAAACCATTTACAAAAGATTTTACCTAAGAACATTTTTAGAATAAATTTTATACTCAAAATAGGCCTAAATATGTTTCTGCAAAAACAAACAGATTTAAAGAAGCAAATCACTAAACAAAGTGCATGGTTGGAAATTATTCTTTTTCCTGATTCCAATGGTATAAAAATTGTAAAATTTGGACGTGTAGATTTCAAGTTATGAATTTTACAAAATCAAACATCTAATAGATTCTTTTCTGTTTTTAAAACAACAGCTAGGCCACGCGTCTTAATTCTATTGTCTGATACCGTTTCGTGAGGATCACATTATGCAGACCGTTGGATCTAAACAGGATCGTGCTGCACAAAAACGATCATACCCCTTTGGGTTAAGTCATCTATCCTAGCCACGCGATCAGGATCTAACGGCTAACATCACTGTGACCAAAGATGGGCGGCGCGTCAGTGGTGGCGAGCGGCGGAGCGCTCTGGCGGTGGAGTTGTCGGTGATACAGGAAGCGAGGGAGAGGGAGGATATGCTCACCGTGTTCGCATTGGAGTGCTGATGCTCAATGTTGTCTCTGTTGGCCAAGGGGCGCACGGACGCGTCATTGATTGCACGCCGGAACTCACTATGGCGTCAGGAACGCTTTGGTGTCGTCGGTGGCGAAGCTACGATGCACGAAAATGCAAAATAACTAGTCAGGAAGATGCGCGGGTGTAAGACAAGTACACGAGTGTTAATTAGAGAGAAGGGGACGGTCTGACCTCACCAGGGAAGTCACCGGAGAAGTGGCAGACGGTGGCGACGCGCTGTCGTCGAGGTTGCCGGCGATGTGGAGTGCGCGCGAGCGAGCTGGCGCTATGGGCAGGTGCGCCTGATGATGGGGATCACGCTAGTAGGTACTGGGAGTGGAGGGGTGGCCGGAGTTGTCGGGATTTGGTCGGAGAAGGTCGTCGGTGCTGAGGTGGTGTGGCTCAAAATCCGAGCAGCCCTGTGCAGAGAGGGAGGGGCGAGTGAGGGGAAATGGGGAGAAGAGGAGGGGGGTTATGTACGGCATATTCGTAGGGAGAGTTATGGACGCAATAACGTGAATTAACGCAGAGAAATTGCGGCAGAAACGGCAGCGAGGTGAGGGGTATTTGGTCGCGGGAGGTTAAATACAGTGACATGTTCGGTGGGGTCCAACGGTCAGCGAGAGAGAGAGGGTTTCAGTGGGGTCCAAGCGTCAGTGGCCAAGAGGGTGTGGGTTTGAGTAGAAAAACGCTTCGCGCGAGGAGAGAGGTGGGCTGTGCTGGGCTGGTCTGGGCCTGGGCCTAGTTGGGCTGGGTCCAATTCATTTTTTTCCTTTTCTATTTCTTTTTCTTTTTCCATTTTGATTTTCTGTTTTAAATTCAAACTATCATTTGATTTCAGATTTATTTTTCAAATCTTTTCCAAATATTCAGTATGTTTTTATATTGTTTTAATTATGTATTTAAAGTCCATTTTAGAATAATTATTTTATTCATTTATGGTTTATTATTTATTTAAAATAAGCACTTGCCTTTATTCAAATAAGATTTAAATATATTTTCAAACACTTATTTAAATTCTAATTTTCACCAAACCTTTTTCAGTAGGTTTTATTTATTCATTAGTGCAAATTATTCACTTTGAATTATTTAAAACATTTAATATGAATTATTAATCATTTAAATTGGGAAATTGTCTTTACTCAAATAAAATCCAATATGGTTTTAAATCCACATAAATTTTATTCAAATGATTCTTTTATTCCATTTAAGTTAATTAAATAAATTTTATTCCACTTGGGAAAATTCCAATTTATTATTTTCTCATGATTTAATTAATCATTTACTTTAGGGATTTGTCTCCATTTAAATATAATTAGAATATGGTTTAATCCTATATGTTTTTATTTGAATATTATTTATCCATTTATTTTATTTGGATTTGGATTATCTCTATTCCCTTTGCTTATGGATTTAATTCAAGATTTAAATTGTCTTCTAAATAATTTACATAGGATTTATTATTTAGTTTAGGCAATTTGTCTTCATTAAATAAAATTGAGTATGGTTCAAAGCCCATATAGTTTTATTTAAATAATATTTTATTTCTTTTTATTATTTAATATCTTCCATTTGTTTATGGATTTGGCCAAGATTTAATTTGGCTTTTAAATATTCCTTATTTCTTTCTTTCTTTCTTTCTTTATCTTATAAAATCCATATCGTTTTATTTATAGATCCAAAATTGGTGATTCCAATTTGTATAACTTTATTTAATATTTGTTTATCCTTTTTAAATATCTTTACGATTATTTTGCACAGGATTTAGTATGGAGCTTTGATAGGGGCTCTCCTAGCTTTAGAAATTAATTCCTTTTAACTTATTAATTTCATAAGTTTTTATCCATGGCTCCAAATTAAGTGAAACCAATTTCTATGGTTTTATAATATTTTTTTTATCATTTTTGATTATTTTAAAATGATTGTTGCTGAATTTTTATATGGGCCAAATCCATAATCTTTGAGAGATCTTGAATATGATTTTCTTCCATTAGGGTTTTAGAGTTTTGGTTTATTTTACCAAGTTTAAATTTCAAGATACATTCATTGATGAATGCATTTCACTTGATTGAAATTTTGTTTCATTCCCTTTTATTCAGAGTTTGTTCAAGATGGGTTTTGATGTTTCCATTTGGAATCAAAAAGTTTCTTTTCACCCTAAATTTCAACATTTATTTCTTTTCTTTATTTATTTTTCACATTTCTCGGAATTGGACGGGACAAAAGCTAAAGTCAATATTTTACCATGGGCGTCACGAAGTCCAGAGGGGAGACGGAGAGGCGAACCAGGGCCGCCACACCCCCTAGGCGCGGGTGGGCCTACCCCGCGCCTGGGAGGGTGTGGGGTCCCTGGCCACCTCCCAGCCTCGCCTCTTCGCCTATAAGAAGCCCCTGATGCAGAAACCCTAGGCACCTGATAAAAACTCCACGAAACCTTCTTTAGCCGCCGCCACCGTCGTCCCTAGGTCGGGGGATCTGAACTTTTTCCCGGCACCCTGCCGGAGGGGAGATTATCCTGGAGGCCTTCTTGTCCGGTATGATGCGTGAGTAGTTCCACCTTGGACTATGGGTCCATGTAGTAGCTAGATGGTTGTATCTCCTCCTTGTGCTTTAATGTATAGATCTTGTGAGCTCCGTTTATGATCAAGATCTAATCTATTTGTAATCATGCATGTTGTGTTTATGGGGATCCGATGGATATTGAGATTACTATGTCAGATTGATTAATGGTTTTGTCTTGATTCTATCATGTCTGTGTTGTTTGTGATCTTGCATGCTCTCCGTTGTTAGTAGCTATCTTGGCCAAGTAGTTGCTAGTGACTCCAAGAGGTGGTATTTATGCTCGATAGTGGATTCATGCCTCTAGTTTCCAACGAAAGTGACATAAATCTCTTCGGTTGTAGATGTGTTGTTGCCACTAGGGAAAACACAACGATCTCTTTTTCATAGAACAAGTATATTATTTACCTTACACACTTTGCTTAAGGCCCAGTTCTTTTGGCGGCTTCTTCCAGAAGCTTCCCTACCCCAGCTTCCTGGGGAAGCCGGTTCAAAAAAATTTCAAGGCTTCCAAATTTGTTTAGACTTAACTATTTTGGAAGCCTCGCAATTTTTTTAGACCGGCTTCTCTAGGAAGCTGGGGGGAGGGCGGCTTCTCGGAGAAGCCCAAAACAGAACTGGGCCTAAAGCAGTTGTCTATTGCTTGCAACTTAATACTAGAGGGGGTTCGGATGATAACCTGAAGGTGGACTTCTAGTCATAGATGTAGTTGGATGCTGGTATATGTATATTGTTTTATTTCCCAATCGAATCTCCGACTCCCTCCGGCCCATATTAATTGACTCACATTTTTCTAGATTTCGATGAATCTAGTCACTATTTAGTATATAGGTTCATTCAAATTTTACAAATTCAAGTCAATTAATATGGGTCGGAGGGAGTACGATATTTTGTCTGGTATTGCATTGTTATGCCTTGCTTAGTTCCTGTCAATTCCCTGCTGTAATTTGTTTACCCTTCATGTCATGTTGTTTATCTATGGAGAGAACCTGTACTGAACTATGGACCCCGGTCCAATCTTTACCATTGATACATATTCCATTGTTACTTGTTTACTTGCTGCAAACCATTACCTTCCACACCATATGTTTAATCCTTTGTTACAGCAAACTGGTGAGCTTGACAACCTCACTGATTCGTTGGGGCAAAGTCTTGAGTTTGTGTTGTGCATGTCTCTGTGTTGCTTACAACACCTATGTGACGTTTCCTTGCTCGTACTAGTTCGATAACTTCGGTTTCTTACTGAGGGAAAACTTGCTGCCGTGCCGCTTCACACCTTTCTCTTGGGGTTCCCAACGAAGCGCTCCTACATCAACTCAGCTCTGCATCAAGCCTTTTCTGGCGCCGTTTCCGGGGAGGCCAAGGATGTCTTCACAAGGGGAGTCCTCCGCAACCTTTCTCTTTACTTTGTTTTTAGTTTGCTTAGTTTCTTTTGCTTGGTTTTGTTTGCCTATTTTCAAAAACACAAAAAATTAGTTCCTACTCTAGTTGGTGGTCTATTATTGCCTTGCTTGGTCATGCTTTCTCTCAATGGATGGTTTATTTGAAACTAGTTCTTATTGGCAAGGTGGGTTCATGTAAGAACAGAAGTATTATTACAAGGAACACCGTTTGTCACAAAAAGGGAAACACTTATGGGAACAAATTGATAAGTTGAATACTATTGCTAGAGACGTGTGCTCTACTTACAATGTTACTTATTGCTTTGATAAAGCTTGTTGCTGTAGGAGGTATAAACACCTCCCTTTTCAATGTGAGTATAATGATAATGTTACCATATCCTCTTATATTAGAGGAAATTATGACTTTGATGATGTGGAACAAATTGAAGAATTTATTGCCTTCAAGGGTGAATTTGAACTTGCCAGTTTGCTTGAAAATATTGATGATGCACCTTACGAATCTGAGGTTTATGAGATACTTCAATTTTTCTTTGACAATTACAAGGAAGAAAATGGCTATATTACTGAATATTTTAATAGGTGTTTTCCACAAATGGAAGAGAATAATGCCTTGCAAGAGCCTATGGAAGAAGAAATTGTTGAAACTGGAAGCTCATTAGATGAAAATGAGGGGGAGAGTGATGAACAAAAGGAGGACGAATGGATTATATACCCATGCCTACCTTCTATGAGAGTAACTCTTTATCCCTTAAATAATTTGATTGTCCCCCATGCTTACCAAAGGAGGATTTATGTTCCTGTGGATCCTTTTGAAATATATACTTTGGATAAAACCTGTGGAGGTTTTAATCCCACTATTTTTGAGCTTGATAGAAATTATGAATTTGTAGATCATGAAAAGCATGCTTTAGTGATAGCTATATTGTTGATTTTATTCACAAGGCTACTAAAAATTATTATGAGAGAGGAAAATATGGTTGTAGAAGTTGTCATGTGTGACACCCCCGGGATCAGGGCTAAACAAATCCCAGACCTCCGTCTGAAATAAGCTTAACCTTGAGCTCGAGAATATCTAGTGAAGAATCGATAACATGGCAGTGACCCTACGACACAAAAATTTATTATAGAAAGCTCATAACTGAGCAGAGAACCAAATTATTACAAGCAGATGTCACTGACCACAAACATCAAACAACGGAAGGAAAATTATGCTATTAAGTATAGCAAACTTAACAAATGGCCTAAGAGGCCTGAAGCATAACGATGACGTCCCAGCCCATAGATTCTAGGCTGCCGACCGGGAACCCCAAGCTACTCGTCGATGACGATGTAGTACGGAACTCGTCTTCAGGTGAACACTTACTCGGCAAAAAGTATCAACAAAGCAAGGGTGAGTACAGGGTGTACTCCACAAGACTTTTGGCTAGTGGAGTTGTTTTGCGAAAAGCCATTTTTCTTTTTAAAACCAGAGAGGAAGAAGAAGCTCGTCTAGTCAGAGTATTTTAAAAGGGGATAAGAGAGCGACATCTCCAAAAATATTGATCATCATCTTTTGATATCCACCGAATCATCATCATCTACCAACTAGGATCATCCCCTCGTACCGACGAGGAAGCATCCTTAAGCACACTTTGATCTGCCAAGTTTTACGATTAGGTTAAAGTTCTCTATGATCTTAGAATCTAGTCCCCAAGCGTTCATAACCGTGAACACGGCTTTTCGAAAAGATTATTACCCTGCAGGGGTGTACAAATTTACCCACACGTACTAACCTTCTCTTAATGCCACAATGATTAGCCCTCTTCCTTGGAAGGCCGACAAAGGGTGGTTAGACACGACCTTTACCTTGCTTTCGCCGAGACCATGAGTCACGCAATAAGTATGGTTCCGCCGTAACGGGTCAAATCCCGAAGCCGATACTTAAATATGTGAGGCGAGGTTGGTTTACCAGGGGCTCCATCGACCCCAAGCAACCCAATCCATGCTTCCCTACCTGTTATGAATGCACCTCTTTCACCTGGGAAATCTTTCAAAAGATTTTCTGTGCATATGTCGAATGGAACGCCCGAACTATGTGACTCATGGAATCTACTAGGCAAGTTAGTCAGTCATGAGGTTGTCCAGGCCTCGTATGGTTGTACGCTCGTCTTGGTTCCAAAGGCAAGAACTCAGTTCCTAGTGGTGGCGACCATGGGACTAGAAAAACCACATCCCACCGTGGCCTCCCATACAAGCCTTAGCATGTTTAACTCATATCATTGATCTCATCTCATCATGTTCTCCTGTCATACTAGATTCTCTGCATCTGAGGCATCATCTGGATGGACCAGACTCAACATCTATGCATGACTAAGCAGACACATATAATAGCTCTAGCAGTGCGCACAAGCCAAACCTAGTTATGCTAGGAGCAGTGGATCAGGTAATATAAGCTCAAGGGAGTAATGCAATAGATAGGATACTTTATCTATCGACAAAAGACCACAGTAGAATCATATGCAATCATGGCAGAATTGAAATGCTTTCGAAACCATAGGATTGTATCATAGTGGGCCTATGCTTTCCTTTGCCAGTTGATAGCAGATAAATAGATCTTCAGAAGCCTTGAACTTGACTTGGTTAGAGTTTATCAAGTATTGTTCGTCGATCTTCGATGGTCTTGATCTCGGTCTTCGATCTCGATCTCGATATCGTATTCTACCGCGAAGAACCAAACACCGGAAAGAGAGGGAAACAATCAACACATGGCATCGATGCAATGCTCAAACAAGTATGATGATATGACAAGTTAAATTGCATTGAAATTTAACCCTAACGCGTGCTAGACAACTTAATTGGGGTTCCGAAGGGTAGAAACCCTAATTCGGGAAAATCCGGAATCATATGAGAGGGCTTGCTAAGTTATTCTAATTAAACTTGTCTTTTAAGTTGTTGAACAATGCATGATTATAGCTTAGATAGTTAGGTCTCATTTTTCTGAACATTTTGATATATTATTTGTATTTTTCTGAATTACAGATTAAAAGTTATTGAATTTACAATATTCAAAACAATTTCCGAAATTATTAAACTGTAGAGGGAGTATCCCAACCTTTAAACAATATAAGGTGGAGTCCCCTGTGTTTACAATGCTAGTCCCTGGATCAATAGCTAGCATCCACAGTTAAGATGTAATATCAAGAAACAAAGGTCAAGATACAACTTTATAACCAGGAATAACATAATTTTATTACATCTTACATAGCTCATTTGGCTATTACATTACATTGCAGCAGAATATCTATAGCATGGGGTCCTTCTTCTTCAAAGTGCCACAGGCAGACATGTTGGTTGTAGACTTTGTAATCCTAATCAACACACCTCACTAAATCAATCAAACCTGCAACATACAAGTTACAGCCACAAAGGGTCAATACATTTGAATTGTATTGGCAAGTGATACTATGGTAGTATAGTGGAGTCTATCTTCTATATGCATTTGGCTAAGTGGAGTTGAGGCTTGAATTGCTCAAAATAGATTTTTCCTTAACATTTAAAAATACTAAGTTTTTGCTTTGACAAAAACATCTTTTGCAAGGCATCTACCAATCAAAGATTGAAGATCCTTTAACCCTTGTTCAAACCACAAGTTTTTATCTTAGAAATTTGAATGATGAGATTCTTGATTGCTTCCATGTCTTGATGCTCAAATTGTACTTTACCAGGGACATGGCAAAGTACTTAGATTTTTCACTCTGCAGAGGTTGTGCACTTTCCCCACAGGACTTGGTTTCCCAAGACAAGATCTTTCAGAAGCCTTCCCTTAGACCAAAATGGACGCGCTCCCACCTATCAAACACTACCACCCACTATCCATATGGCTAAGTTCTTGCAACCTATATGATCATGGTAGAGCCCATATTGCCAAGTGGTTGCACTTGAAGCTTCTCAACATTTGACATCTCAAATCTCTTTGTTCCTGGGTGGCCATCCACAAGTGAGATACACAAGGTCAACCATAGACATGGGCCTTGTGAACCACTCAACCAAAATCCACCAAGCAAGTCCCATTCCACCCAGGTGATTCATTAACTTAGTTGTTTTATTAAACAAATCACAAGTCCTCAGACTTAGAATATTTTTCCATAGTGTGAATATATATTCCACCCATGTTTTCTATTAGCTAGGCTAAGCTTGATAGTAGTAGTAATCTTAACTTAGGAAGATTTCCACTAAGGTTTCATCTACTAGGTTTTCCTATAGTAAGGTTTATACTTAGCAAAAACCCATGCAAGTTTACTTAGAAAAATCACTAATGCATAGTGAAAGTAATGGGACAAAGTATGAAGCATCACTTGCCTTTTTTTGGTAGAGTATGGGTTCACTCCTTGTCCTTGCAACAATCACACTCTTCAAGTCACTACAATCCAATCAAACAAGGCACAAACTCAATCTACCAATCAAGCAACACATCACATAAAATAACAAAGTCAAAGTAATGCATGCAAGCATGCCAAGCTTTGTTTTGTTTGAAAAAGTGGTTCCTAATGGGTCATAAACATTTGAAAACACCTAATGGTCATTTTGTAAAGTGGCAAAGTCATTTGCAAAAGGTTTCACTTTAAAAACCATTTTCAAAACAAAGTATCATTTTATGTGTTGTAGAAATATTT
Source organism: Avena sativa (assembly GCA_916181665.1). Lineage (NCBI taxonomy): Eukaryota > Viridiplantae > Streptophyta > Magnoliopsida > Poales > Poaceae > Avena > Avena sativa. The sequence goes on along the minus strand of OV702295.1, from coordinate 308,612,965 downwards.
TTTTTACTAAGGCATTAACCTATGGGTTCACCAAATATGTTTTCAAACCATAAAACTTGGTGTTTGGGGTCAGAGAGTTTAAAACAAAACATTTTCCAAACGTTTTCTTCCAAAACCATTTTTAAATAAATAAACCACATTTCTATTGACTAGAAATGGTTTTAATTCAAAGAATCAATATTTTGTTTCACCAAATTCATTTTTGAATCCACAAAGTGTTTCCTAATGTTAGTAGGTTCAAATCACACAATTTTCCAAAGATATTATCCCCAAAATCATTTTTAAACAATTTTTACATCCTTAACAAGCATACAAAAGTTTTTGCAAAAACAACCATTTTTCTAGAAGCTTTTACTAAACAAAAGGAATGGTTGGCTAGGGCTTGTCTTGCTGATTCCATTGGTATAAAATTTGTAATTTTTGGACGTGTGGATCAAAAGTTGTGCAATTTACAAAATTGGAAAGCTAATAGAGAGTTTTCTGTCTTTTAAATCAAACAGAGGCCACGTGGCTGTTCCTGATTGGGTGGTACCGATTTGTGTGGATCAAGCGATACAGACCACAGGATTAAAAGGGGCATGTGCGGCTCAGATCATCGCATACCCTTTCGCTTACTTTCTATCCTAAACGTCAGATCCAAATCTAACGGTCCTAACTACTCTGACTAATAATCAGCGGCGTTGGCGGCGGCGCTCTAGCGGCAGTACTCAGGCAAGGTCGTCGCCGGTGATTTAGGAGGCAAGGAAAGCAGAGGGGTGGCTCACCAGAATCACCGAAGCCTGCTGATGCTCAACGTGTGGTCGACGAGGCAGGGGGCGCACGGGAACGGTGGCGATTGCTCGTCGGAGATGTCGTCGGCGTCGGGTGGTTCTGTCCGCGGTCGAAGGCGACGCTGTAGATCATGCGGAGGCAAACCGAGGGTGTGGTCAGATGCAGGTGAGTGAGGTGAATGTGGGGGCGTGATTGAGAAAGCGCGGGGCGGTCTGTAACTACCTGGGTACTTGCCGGAGATGAACCAGACACGGCGGCGGCGGTTGTTGTCGCTGTCGACGCTCAGGGGCGCGCGCGAGTGAGCTGCGGCTGCAGAAAGGTCCGCTGGGGGATGCTGATCACAGCTGCGTGTTCGAGGAGGCAAGAGGTGGCGTGTGTTGGCCGGAATTGGCAAGAGAGGTCGTCGGAGACAGAGGTGCTCGGGGAGGAATTGGGGCGGCCTGGGGGCGTTCTTGGGGGAGGAGACAGAGGGGAAACGGAGGAGAGTCGTTGGCGTTTAAAGGGGCATGGTAACTGCGAGTAATGGTGGCCTCATTAAAACGAATTAAGCATGAGGAATCAACGGCAGGAGCGGGGGAAGAACGTGTCACTACGGGTGAGGACGATGAACAGGAGGGGTGGGGCATACCTGTCAGCGAGAAAGGAAGTGAGGGGGAGGGGTCCACTTGTCAGTGTCCTCGCGGGTTGCTTCTGCAGTAAAGAAAATGGTTCGGGGGCGAGGGAACAGGTGGGCTGGACTGGGCTGTTGGGCCAGTTTGTTGGGCTGGGTCCTTTGCACTATTTTTTTTCTGTCTGAATGATTTAACCTTTTCTATTTCCATTTACTGATTTGAAAATCAATTCACAATTCAAACAACAAAACAAAAATTCAAATAATTCAAACAATCACCACACTTGTAATTGAATTTGGTTCTGTTTATCAACATAAACCCAATCCCAAAATAAAATAATATTTTTATTCTTTTTAGGATCCATTCATTAATTAAATAAAATGGACCTTTAGTTTTTTTTAATCAAATAGGGTTTGATTTATTTAATAAAATCTCCATTTGAAATACAAATATTTTCAAAACCAAATCAGTAGGTTTTATTTGAAAATAAAATATATTTGGAAATCTTGTTTAAAACAAAATAACATTTTTATTTTAGGTTCCATTAATAATTAAATAGAATGGACCTTAGTTATTAAATCAAAATAGGATTTGTTTTAATAAAATCTTTATTTTGAAAACTAAAATAAAACCAAAAACACTTCAGTAGGTTTTATTTGAGAATATAAAATACTTGGAAAACTTATTTAAAATAAATAAATAAGTTTTAGTGTTTATTTAAAATAGGAAAAGCCTTTACTTAAATAAAATTGGATAATAAATCCTTATTGTTTTATTTAAATAAACCTTTACTATTTTTATCAAAACAAAACATTTTATTTTAAAATATTGGCCAAGGTTTAATTTGGCTCTATAAAATAATCTTTATTTATAAATCTATTCTTTTTTTATTTGAAAACAAAATCTTTTATTAAAAGATCCAAAATAGTAATTTTAAATATTTTTATTTTCCTTTATTAAATGTTTATCTTTTTAAATCCCTTTAGGATTTATTTGATCCAAATTGGTTTGAAGATTTCCAATTGGATTCAAAAAGTTTCTTCTCACTCTGAAAATCAAACAAAGTTTTATTTTATTCATTTATTTTTCACATTACAAGATTTGGAAAATCTTGGGATGTGACAGGCTACCACCCTTAAAATAAATCTCGTCCCAAGATTTGGGGAGGCTAGGGTTACAAGTTGGCTCAGAAGCATCTAAGGTACTACCACCCTTAAAAAATTTCAAACTAAATTACATCTTGGCTTGCTTGGGATCCTGGGGAAACTTCTCTGGGCAACCTTCTGCATAGTGTCCTTTGTTTCCACACTTGACTCATGGGCTAAGGTTGAGATCCTTCATAGACTTGTTTAACTTGTTCTTCATCTTTTCTGGACAATTGTTTACATAGTGGCCTAGTTCCTTGCATTTGAAACACATCACTTGGCTGATATCTTTCTTTTCCTTGGGTAACAATTATTCTTGTTTGTTTCCTTGGTTCTTCTTCTTTTCTGGGCAGTCACTGGCATAGTGTCCCATTTCTTTACATTTATGACATTGCACATGGCTTTTGTCCTTCTTTTGCTTTTTGGGTTTCTCCAAAGCTAGGAGTTCTTCTAGTTCATGTTCTTCATAGGTGGGAGATCTTTCTCTCTTCTTGGGGCATTGATCCTCATGCTCCTTGGATGCATGATCCTTGTATCCACAAGTATTGTAAGCTTGGGTTCCTTCTAAAATAGCATCTTCGTCATCCTTGTTGTCATTAGCTCTTTGGGAAAAGTTTTCTCCCATGTTGATCATTTGAGTAACCAATCCTTGCAGCAATTGGGATTGAAGTTTCAAAATCCTTTGTATGGCTGGGTCTAGTCCATTGTTGTTGGCTAAAAGCTGAGTTGTCTCTTGGCTCAACTGTTTTTGGGTTGCTATGAGCTCTTTCATGCTGTCCTCTTGGTTGGAGTTGGTGTCATCAACCTTGATGTTGGAGTCTCTTGGAGTAGTCATCTATTTGGGTTGAAGGGAGATTAGAATAGGCCAGATATTTCTAAGTAATCAATTCTAATCACACACATCACAATTCACACAAGCAATGTGCATGCAATCACAAACCAAACATTTCACTCAAACAACAAAGTTCAAGCACATACTTAGACAACAAAATATTTTTTTACACCACATAAGTTGGTGGTTTTGTCTTAACTAAAATATGGTGGTCCATCTATATGGTTCACTTGTGATCTTTCCATCCTTCTTGGTTGCTTCTTCTTACTTGAGATCATGATTTCCTTAGGAGAAATTCTTGGTCACAAGACTTCAAGTGAAGTGAACTCCTTCTTATTTTGCATTCCCTCAGTCTCCATATCTTGAGCAAGATTTCCTTGTCTCACTTGTAGTCCTTAGTGGTATCCAAGTTGGAAGTCCTTGGTGAATATGATGAAGATGTTGAAGTCATTAGAGTTGAAGAAGTTGAAATCAGTAGAGTTGAAAGTGTCGAAGAAGTCCTTTGCACATGGTGTAGTCCTTGGCCATGGGTAGGTTTCTCCATCAAGTTGAAGTAGAAGAGATGTAGAGTTGAAACCAAAATGGTTGAGGAAAGAGTTTACAAGTGTTTTTGTAAATAAATTTTTGGAACAAGTATAACTCCTATTTTTCTAAGGGTTTTTGTCCAATCCTAGGTTTACAAATCCTACAGGCAACACAATGCTCTGATACCATCTGTAGAGGGAGTGTCCCAACCTTTAAACAATATAAGGTGGAGTCCCCTGTGTTTACAATGCTAGTCCCTGGATCAATAGCTAGCATCCACAGTTAAGATGTAATATCAAGAAACAAAGGTCAAAATAGAACTTTATAACCAGGAATAACATAATTTTATTACATCTTACATAGCTCATTTGTCTATTACATTACATTGCAGCAGAATATCTATAGCATGGGGTCCTTCTTCTTCAAAGTGCCACAGGCAGACACGTTGGTTGTAGACTTTGTAATCCTAATCAACACACCTCACTAAATCAATCAAACCTGCAACATACAAGTTACAGCCACAAAGGGTCAATACATTTGAATTGTATTGGCAAGTGATACTATGGTAGTATAGTGGAGTCTATCTTCTATATGCATTTGGCTAAGTGGAGTTGAGGCTTGCATTGCTCAAAATAGATTTTTCCTTAACATTTAAAAATAATAAGTTTTTGCTTTGACAAAAACATCTTTTGAAAGGCATCTACCAATCAAAGATTGAAGATCCTTTAACCCTTGTTAAAACCACAAGTTTTTATCTTAGAAATTTGAATGATGAGATTCTTGATTGCTTCCATGTCTTGATGCTCAAATTGTCCTTTACCAGGGACATGGCTAAGTACTTAGATTTTTCACTCTGCAGAGGTTGTGCACTTTCCCCACAAGACTTGGTTTCCCAAGACAAGATCTTTCACAAGCCTTCCCTTAGACCAAAATGGACGAGCTCCAACCTATCAAACACTACCACCCACTGTCCATATGGCTAAGTTCTTGCAACCTATATGATCATGGCAGAGCCCATATTGCCAAGTGGTTACACTTGAAGCTTCTCAACATTTGACATATCAAATCTCTTTGTTCCTGGGTGGCCATCCACAAGTGAGATACACAAGGTCAACCATAGACATGGGCCTTGTGAACCACTCAACCAAAATCCACCAAGCAAGTCCCATTCCACCCAGGTGATTCATTAACTCAGTTGTTTTATTAAACAAAGCACAAGTCCTCAGACTTAGAATATTTTTCCATAGTGTGAATATATATTCCACCCATGTTTTCTATTAGCTAGGCTAAGCTTGATAGTAGTAGGAATCTTAACTTAGGAAGATTTCCACTAAGATTTCATCTACTAGGTTTTCCTATAGTAAGGTTTATACTTAGCAAAAACCCATGCAAGTTTACTTAGAAAAATCACTAATGCATAGTGAATGTAATGGGACAAAGTATGAAGCATCACTTGCCTTTTTTTGGTAGAGTATGGGTTCACTCCTTGTCCTTGCAACAATCACACTCTTCAAGTCACTACAATCCAATCAAACAAGGCACAAACTCAATCTACCAATCAAGCAACACATCACATAAAATAACAAAGTCAAAGTAATGCATGCAAGCATGCCAAGCTTTGTTTTGTTTGAAAAAGTGGTTCCTAATGGGTCATAAACATTTGAAAACACCTAATGGTCATTTTGTAAAGTGGCAAAGTCATTTGCAAAAGGTTTCACTTTAAAAACCATTTTCAAAACAAAGTATCATTTTATGTGGTGTAGAAATATTTTTTTTACTAAGGCATTAACCTATGGGTTCACCAAATATGTTTTCAAACCATAAAACTTGGTGTTTGGGGTCATAGAGTTTAAAACAAAACATTTTCCAAACGTTTTCTTCCAAAACCATTTTTAAATAAATAAACCACATTTCTATTTGACTAGAAATGGTTTTAATTCAAAGAATCAATATTTTGTTTCACCAAATTCATTTTTGAATCCACAAAGTGTTTCCTAATGTTAGTAGGTTCAAATCACACCTTTTGCCAAAGATTTTATCCCCCAAATCATTTTTAAACAATTTTTACATCCTTAACAATCATACAAAAGTTTTTGCAAAAACAACCATTTTTCCAGAAGCTTTTTACTAAACAAAAGGCATGGTTGGCTAGGGCTTGTCTTGCTGATTCCATTGGTATAAATTTGTAATTTTTGGACGTGTGGATCAAAAGTTGTGCAATTTACAAAATTGGAAAGCTAATAGAGAGTTTTCTGTCTTTTAAATCAAACAAAGGCCACGTGGCTGTTCCTGATTGGGTGGTACCGATTCGTGTGGATCAAGCGATACAGACCACAGGATTAAAAGTGGCATGTGCGGCTCATATCATCGCATACCCTTTCGCTTACTTTCTATCCTAAACGTCAGATCCAAATCTAACGGTCCTAACTACTCTGACTAATAATCAGCGGCGCTGGCGGCAGCACTCTGGCGGCAGCGCTCAGGCGAGGTCGTTGCCGGTGATTTAGGAGGCAAGGAAAGCAGAGGGGTGGCTCACCAGAATCGCCGAAGCCTGCTGATACTCAACGTGTGGTCGACGAGGCAGGGGGCGCATGGGAACGGTGGCGATTGCTCATCGGAGATGTCGTCGGCGTCGGGTGGTTCTGTCCGGGGTCGAAGGCGACGCTGTAGATCATGCGGAGGCAAACCGAGGGTGTGGTCAGATGCAGGTGAGTGAGGCAAATGTGGGGGCGTGATTGAGAAAGGGCGGGGCGGTCTGTAACTACCTGGGTACTTGCCGGAGATGAACCAGACACGGCGGCGGCGGTTCTTGTCGCTGTCGACGCTCAGGGGCGCGCGCGAGTGAGCTGCGGCTGCAGAAAGGTCCGCTGGGGGATGCTGATCACATCTACGTGTTCGAGGATGCAAGAGGTGGCGTGTGTTGGCCGGAATTGGAAAGAGAGGTCGTCGGAGACAGAGGTGCTCGGGGAGGAATTGGGGCGGCCTGGGGGCGTGCTTGGGGGAGGAGACAGAGGGGAAACGGAGGAGAGTCTTTGGCGTTTAAAGGGGCATGGTCACTGCGAGTAATGGTGGCCTCATTAAAACGAATTAAGCCTGAGGAATCAACGGCAGGAGCGGGGGAAGAACGAGTCACTGCGGGTGAGGACGATGAATAGGAGGGGTGGGGCATACCTGTCAGCGATAAAGGAAGTGAGGGGAGGGGTCCACTTGTCAGTGTCCTCGCGGGTTGCTTCTGCGGTAAAGAAAACGGTTCGGGGGCGAGGGAACAGGTGGGCTGGACTGGGCTGTTGGGCCAGTTTGTTGGGCTGGGTCCTTTGCACTATTTTTTTCTGTCTGAATGATTTAACCTTTTCTATTTCCATTTACTGATTTGAAAATCAATTCACAATTCAAACAACAAAACAAAAATTCAAATAATTCAAACAATCACCACACATGTAATTGAATTTGGTTCTGTTTATCAACATAAACCCAATCCCAAAATAAAATAATATTTTTATTCTTTTTAGGATCCATTCATTAATTAAATAAAATGGACCTTTAGTTTTTTTTAATCAAATAGGGTTTGATTTATTTAATAAAATCTCCATTTGAAATGCAAATATTTTCAAAACCAAATCAGTAGGTTTTATTTGAAAATAAAAGATATTTGGAAATCTTGTTTAAAACAAAATAACATTTTTATTTTAGGTTCCATTAATAATTAAATAGAATGGACCTTAGTTATTAAATCAAAATAGGATTTGTTTTAATAAAATCTTTATTTTGAAAACTAAAATAAAACCAAAAACACTTCAGTAGGTTTTATTTGAGAATATAAAATACTTGGAAAACTTATTTAAAATAAATAAATAAGTTTTAGTGTTTGTTTAAAATAGGAAAAGCCTTTGCTTTTATAAAATTGGATAATAAATCCTTATTGTTTTATTTAAATAAACCTTTACTATTTTTATCAAAACAAAACATTTTATTTTAAAATATTGGCCAAGGTTTAATTTGGCTCTATAAAATAATCTTTATTTATAAATCTATTCTTTCTTTTTTTATTTGAAAACAAAATCTTTTATTAAAAGATCCAAAATAGTAATTTTAAATATTTTTATTTTCCTTTATTAAATGTTTATCTTTTTAAATCCCTTTAGGATTTATTTGATCCAAATTGGTTCGAAGATTTCCAATTGGATTCAAAAAGTTTCTTCTCACTCTGAAAATCAAACAAAGTTTTATTTTATTCATTTATTTTTCACATTACAAGATTTGGAAAATCTTGGGATGTGACATAAACCTTTTCTTAATTTAAACCAAACTAGAAATACTTTTTACACAGAGACTGGGCTAGCCACAGACATAGACAGGTGGGCCTCTGGCCACCTCAGCCTCCACGCTAGAATGACACAAATGTCCTTGGAGATCAAAACAATAAAAATTGCTAAGAATCTCAGATGGTCACATTATTATGCACACGCATTACTCACGAGCACGAAATCTCGAGGGAGGGAGGGTAAATATGTGTAGGAGCATCACTTCATTAAGGGGTCATGAAACTCGGCACGACCTCTTAGTATAGAAGAGTGTGATACTTTAAGATAGAACAGACATAATCTATTCAATGCTTCTTGATCTGCGGGTTACATCACTTTGACCTGGTCCTAGATATGACGAGGTACTAGAGTTTGTTTCTCCTAGACATCCCGAAATGGTTTTTCATGACGGACCATAAGAGTATCTTGCATCAAAAGACACCGATGCACATTTACTACTTGGCTACCAACTGGTAGACAAAGGTCAGAAAACAACAAGGGAGAAAGGAGCATGCTCAGGGTAGAATCCCGAGATGTGGATGCATAGATTATCAATCTTCCGAAAACCAATGCATAGAAAGGGTAAGGTGTGGCAGAGTCACGAGTATAGATGCGAGACTCACGAGGAGTACTCTTGTCGTGATCTATTTGGTTCCATTAAAGAACATCTGCCATAGCTAGTGGTAGGGAAGTCCTTGGTTATCACAATTTAATCGCGACAATAACCACAAGCTTGAAGGCTAGAATTGTAATACCAGCCATCCTGAGGTAATGTGTGAACATTAGCAACAGGGGTCAAAGGAAGGATCTTGGTTTAAAGATCAGCTTCATATACAAGATTCACAACACTAGAATCCAGCACAATCCGGGACCTTCGGTTCAAGTCCAAGGGTTAAAACCCAAAGAAACGATTAACTACTACTTCAGTGACATAGCGTACACTGCAAGATAGTAATCATGAGGTAGCTTCCAAGAGAATAAACAACTTCTGAAGTACCCAAGCAAATGAAAAGGAGGCACACGAGGCGAAAGGAAACCTCGAAGCCTAAAGCAGAACGTTGTGGATCCAACAATAGAATATTGTTGGTCCAAAAGATAGAGAGATCATGATGGAAAGAATCTCTCAGATGAAAAAGAGCAAGGGGAACATGGGATTCACAACACACACAACTCTAGAGAACTCAACACTAGGTCAACAGGTTGAGGAACGGCATGCCAAGAAGGCACCTAAGTTTTGAAAGATTAGAAGAGATATCAAAAATTTTCAAAGCCAACAAAAGTTAAGATAACCCAGAGTTAGAGCGAAACTGGATAAGGAGAAAAAGAAGCATACTCGAGTTTTCGCAAACACTTTCATCTTTAAAATAGTTTTTTTACAAACACTAGACTCAACATCGACCAATAGCAAGGTTTTCCTACGGTCGGTACTGCTCTGATACCAAGAACTGTGACACCCCCGGGATCAGGGCTAAAGAAATTCTAGACCTCCGTCTGAAATAAGCTTAACCTTGAGCTCGAGAATATCTAGTGAAGAATCGGGAACATGGCAGTGACCCTACGACACAAAAATTTATTACAGCAAGCTCCTAACTGAGAAGAGAACCAAATTATTACAAGCAGAGGTCACTGACCACAAACATCAAACAACGGAAGGAAAATTATGCTATTAAGTATAGCAAACTTAACAAATGGCCTAAGAGGCCTGAAGAATAACGATGACGTCCCAGCCCAAAGATTCCAGGCTGCCGGCCGGGAACCCCAAGCTACTCATCGATGTCGATGTAGTACGGAACTCGTCTTCAGGTGAACACTTACTCTGCCAAAAGTATCAACAAAGAAAGGGTGAGTACAGGGTGTACTCCGCAAGAATTTTGGCTAGTGGAGTTGTTTTGCCAAAAGCCATCTTTCTTTTTAAAACCAGAGAGGAAGAAGAAGCTCGTCTAGTCAGAGTATTTTAAAATGGGATAAGAGAGCGACATCTCCGAAAATATTGATCATCATCTTTTGATATCCACCGAATCATCATCATCTACCAACAAGGATCACCCCCTCGTACCCATGAGGAAGCATCCTTAAGCACACGTTGATCTGCCAAGTTTTACGATTAGGTTAAAGTTCTCTATGATCTTAGAATCTGGTCGCCAAGCGTTCATAACCGTGAACACAAGTTTTCGAAAAGATTATTACCCTGCAAGGGTGTACAACTTTACCCACACGTACTAACCTTCTCTTAATGCCACAATGATTAGCCCTCTTCCTTGGAAGGCCGGCAGCGGGTGGTTAGACATGACCTTTACCTTGCTTTCGCCGAGACCATGAGTCACGCAATAAGTATGGTTCCGTCGTAATGGGTCAAATCCTGAAGCCAGTACTTAAAGATGTGAGGCAAGGTTGGTTTAACAGAGGCTCCATCGACCCCAAGCAACCCGGTCCATGCTTCCCTACCTATTATGAATGCACCTCTTTCACCCGGCAAATCCTTCAAAAGATTTTCTGTGCATATGTCGAATGGAACGCCCGAACTATGTGACTCATGGAATCTACTAGGAAAGTTAGTCAGTCATGAGGTTGTCCAGGCCCCGTATGGTTGTACGCTCGTCTTGGTTCCAAAGGCAAGAATTCAGTTCCTAGTGGTGGCGAGCATGGGACTAGAAAAACCACATCCCACCATGGCCTCACATACAAGCCTTAGCATGTTTAACTCATATCACTGATCTCATCTCATCACGATCTCCTATCATACCAGACTCAACAGCTATGCATGGCTAAGCAGACACATATAATAGCTCTAGCAGTGCGCACAAGCCAAACCTAGTTATGCTAGGAGCAGTGGATCAGGTAATATAAGCTCAAGGGAGTAATGCAATAGATAGGATACTTTATCTATTTATAAAAGACCACAGTAGAATCGTATGCAATCATGGAAGAATTGAAATGCTTTTGAAATCATAGGATTGTATCATAGTGGGACTATGCTTGCCTTTGCCAGTTGATAACAGATAAATAGATCTTCGGAAGTCTTGAACCTGACTTGGTTAGAGTTGGTCAAGTATTGTTCGTCAATCTTCGATGGTCTTGATCTCGGTCTTCGATCTCGATCTCCATATCGTATTCTATCGCGAAGAACCAAACACCGGAAAGAGAGGGAAACCATCAACACATGGCATCGATGCAATGCTCAAACAAGTATGATGATATGAAAAGTTAAATTGCATTGAAATGTAACCCTAACACGTTCTAGACAACTTAATCGGGGTTCCGAAGGGTAGAAACCGTAATTTGGGAAAACTCCAGAATCATATGAGAGGGGTTGCTAAGTTCTTCTAATTAAACTTGTCATTTAAGTTGTTTAACAATGCATGATTATAGCTTAGATAGTTAGGTCTCATTTTTCTGAACATTTTGATATATTATTTGTATTTTTTTGAATTACAGATTAAAAGTTATTGAATTTACAATATTCAAAACAATTTCTGAAATTATTAAACCTTTTCTTAATTTAAACCAAACTAGAAATACTTTTTACACAGAGACTGGGCTAGCCACAGACACAGACAGGTGGGCCTCTGGCCACCTCAGCCTCCATGCAGGCAATGTGGGACAGGGGGCCGATTGTGGTGTTTTTCACCAAGGCAGTAGCTAACCGCTGCGGCTGACTACTGGGCCCGGTGCCACGTTGGCAAGCCACGCAGGCTGGCCGGCCAATGGGCCCGACGGCGGTGCGGGATGGCGGAGGAAGGCGTGCGCGCTTGCCTGGATGGGGGTGTTAGAGAGAGGGCGACGCGGGCTACCTAAAGATGGTGGCGCCGCTGCGGAGTGGTCACCGGAGACGAGCGGCAAGCTGCGGAGACGGCGGAGCTTGCAGGTGCTTGGCGGCGGAGCAACAGAGAGCGAGAGGGGAGAGAAGAAGGGGTCCAGGAGGACCAGCAGCTCACCGCGAAGCTAATGAAGGTGACGGCAAGGACGAAGGTGGTCCAGAACATCGGCAATGTCCACGGCGGCGAGCGTCGGACTCGAGGAAGACGGAGGTGATGCGGGCGATTCTGAGCGCCCCTGCTCGATTCCTCTGGCGAGTCGAGGTAGGCGAACACGGTGGTCCTGATGGCATACTCGGCCCAGCTCAGGGGTGGCCAGAATGGCGACGAGCCGGATCTAGGGTTCCGGGCTCGCTGCAGAGAGGAAGAGAGAGGTCTGGGGAAAGGGGAAATGGATGAGGATGGCCAGGGCGACGCCGCGGGGACCTTATCCTCCCCAGGGAGCAATGGACGGCAGGAAGTAGGCGGCGGGCATCGACGGCGCCGGTGACAAAACCGAGCAGCGTGTCTGCCCGTGGAATAAGACAGGGGGAGTGGCGAAGGAGTAACGGGCCCGGGGTGGGCTGCACATGGGCTTGGTGGGCCGCAGATGGCTGCGTGCGAGCGACAAGGAAGGAAGAAGAGGAGCTGGGCTACGGCCTGGCTTGCTGCTGCTCTATTTTTTTTCAGTAAAACTCTTTTTCTTTTCTGATTTGCATTTTCTCTTTGTAATTTCAAATTCAAAACTATTTTGGATGTTTCAAAAATACTAGAGGGTTTGTATAAAACATATGAAATAAAGTGGGGCCCTTTGTATTCCATTCGGGCTCCAATGTTTTGGTAGTTTTCAAAATTCAAAATATTTGAACAAGTTTCAAAGAGGAAGGGAAAATTAGGGTTTTAGGGTTTTGGTTATTCTTATTTAATGCAAATTTTAAAGAGATGATGCTCATGCAATGCACAATCAACCCTAAATAATGATTGTCTAAAACTGGGGTGTTACATCATGGTACCGAAACACCTCTCTATGTGCTGAAAGTTTTGAAGTTGCTCTTGTTTCATCTTCCTATGCATGTCACTTTGTTCTTTGTGAATTTATTTGCATACAAGATTCCTATTCATAGGAAGTGGGTTAGACTTAAATGTGTTTTGAATTTGCTTCTTGATATTCTCTTTGACTTCAATTCATAATTCTTATGTGAGCATCTTCTCAAGCTATCAAGCCTAACTTAAAGGCGTTAAAGAAAAGTACTTGTTGGGAGATAACTCAAGAGTTTCCTTGTGTCTTGGAAGTTCTTACTTATGTAGACCTCTCCTTATCCTTTTTGTTTGCTTTTTGTTCCAAGAATGACCTCTAATGAGATGGAAGTAAGATTTGGTGAGTTGCTGTCCCGAAACAGATTTCTGTCCTCCACCATAAAAATTCTTGAGGTGTCTATGTAACTCGTATTGAGCTGACAATTTACAAATAAATCCCCCAGTATGTTAGCTAACTTTCGTTAGTTCAATACTTTTTTATTTGTGCAACATAAGAGTTTCGAAAAAATCAGTTTCTACCTGCTGGTCTATTTTGACAGATTTCTGCCATTATTTGCATTTGCTTCTTATTGATTCCTTTTTGAGTGCTCTTTAGGTGAATTGAGATTTTTGAAGGAGTTGATACCGTAGATTTTGATTTTAGGTGAAAATTCTTGCTGTTCCAAAGCTTTACCTAAAGGTCTAGTATCTTTTGAATACACTAATGTTGCTAATGAAGATTGTGTGAAGTTTTGTATGAAGAAAAAATTTCAGGTGTAGAGAGAGAATGCTGTAATGAGATGAAGAATGGACAAAAGCTCAAGCTTGGGGATACCACCCCGGTGTAACCCCAAGAAATATTCAAGAGGTACAAGCGTCAAAGCTTGGGGATGCCCAAGGCATCCCCTTCTCCATCAATAAAAAGCTTAGGTCTGTCTAGACACTTCGTTTTAATTGTTTCATGCACTGTTGTGTTGTTGTTGGAGCGTCTTAGTTTTTGTTTGGTTTTCTTAGTTGTTTAGTTTGCTTGAATTAAGTAGTTTGGGACCCCGCTCTCGCTGCGTTGTTTGCAAATAAGTTGCTTGGTGTTGGAAAGTAGTAGGAAGTTCCTGCTTGAAAGTGCAAGAGGAGCTTGCATTGACTGTGACTTAGACTTTAGCATGACATGCTAGGTGTTGTTTTGACCTTATGCTTAGTGATTATTGCTGTAGCATGTCTTGTTCCAAACAATTGGGATATCTTAGTGTGCCTTGAAGAAATTATGCGTTGTTTTAGCATGTATGGTGGTATTCTCGTTTGATGCTTTGTTTGGGTTGGCTTGGCACATGCTCACACCATGTTATGACAATGAACAAGTCACCCTAGCCTCTATGATAATTTAGTCCTTGAATTGTAGTTCCACTCTATGCTTTGAATAGTAATGTTTTGTTGCTCTCCATAATTATGGCCATTATTGCTCTCTTAGTTGGTTGCTCCCAGTCTCTAGCCTCCACTTGTATGAGTAAGTTCTACTCATGCTTCCAACTCCCAACAAACCAAGTTATTCAAAAGTTTCCACTATAAATTCCTATGCATGGTGTCTTACACCATTCCAAGTATATTCTTGTTTTCAGCTATCTTCCAATTAAAAAGTATTTTGTTATGTGAATTCTTAGTGATTAAAGTTCTCACGAACTTGATGGCACACTTTATATTCTTTGCCCCTAATAAACTTGAACCATTGTGTCATCTATGTTGTATATGCTTGCACTTATACGTTGGAATTAGCAGAACCATGCGGTCATGGGGAACATTTTCAACATTGCACTTGTACTTTGTACTCAGTTGATATCTTGCTCTTTTGTCTATGGATGTCACCGGTGTGAAATAAAGAGGGAACTTGTAAGTCCATGGAGTATGTATTTTGTGTTAGAGAAACGCCTGGGACGCTAGCCTAAGCCATGCCTAATCATGGTGGAAACTTGCAGCATCACCATAGTGAGCTATCTATGAAGCGTCCTCAATATAAAGCTATGCATATAGTAAATAAAAAGATCGCTGAGATGCTCATTGTCTGCTTGCCTTGGCATTTTGGTTATGTGATAGGTCATGTACCATGTGCAAGGGGTACCCCATTGGCGGTTCGCTATGATATGCATGTACTTACAATGACAAGAACTTACAGGTGACTGAAGTTGAGTAGCATGAGGTGTGGCCCTCGTATTCAAGGGACTTGAGATTGCCAACTTATACTTTGTCAAGCATGGACTCCATAGTTTGTTCACTTTAACCTTAACCACTTCAAGATGCTTATGATAGGGGCAATGAGGGCTGAAAGCTAAAAAGTACCATAATTTTTGGAAGCTCTTTTTGAAACTTGAAATCCCTGCTTCCTTTATGAAAGGACTTTCTTCCACCATTATTTGAGTCTCCACCTTCTACTTTTAGGCACCATTAAGAGAGCATAGTTGCCATTCTGTTTGCAGTGTCCCAAAACCTAAGGATTGAGACCATGGAACTTACAGGAGGTTTTGAAGCTTCGGAAGAAGAAAGCTTCCAACAGATAGAACATGACCACATACTTCGATAGGGAACCTCTATTAAACAACTTAAGTAGAGAGCTTAGGTTGCAGAGATTTGGATCAACAAAACCAAGCTGTTGAACTACTTTTGACACAGAAGGATCACTTTTTCATTCAACAGAAGGCCAAGACTGAAAGTTGTTTGCGTGGCGAGGACTCATAAGAGTCACAAAGAACATGTAACAAGAGAAACTTCTGATTACCGAAATCATAATCACTCTTAGAACATGGGAAAGAAAACAAAGGAAACTCTTTATTCATCCAGGTATACCAAGATCTTTGCCAAACATCAGTATATCACTTTTCACCACTAAGATGAATATTTAAGAAGATTCCTGATGACACGAGAAGAAAGAAACTTCATTCTCAAACTTCAATTACTTGGCACAACAAGACGCTTGCCAACATACAGGGTCTGGAGGATTGACCGAGAGACATTTAGCAACACTACTTTAAATGATCTCCTTGATGTTCGAGACACGAAGAATCAAGTAAAGGTCGGACTTCGGATACAAAGGAAACCATAAGAACAACTCCTATAATAAATCAAAGAAGATGCCTCCTGAAGAGTGGTTGTTATTGTTGAATCAAGAGAATGTGACGGTAGATCCTTCCGGCTAGTTGTTTCAACCATTACATTAATCTTGTCAGATTTACAAAGAGACATATGTCAAAACCTTGAGGAACACCAACCATCATTGCTGCTTGAGATTAAGGTTTGTTAGGTGGTATGATACTTCATACTCAGCATGTCCGAATAGAAAGTTCGCAACATTTACACAAATGTAAAGTTACTAGATTCTCAAGACAGGGACTATAGTGTAAAGCTCCAAAAGACTGAGCTAAATTGCTAGACCCATGTATTTACAACTTGTCGAGAGACAACTGCACACACATAAGGTGCTAACAACAAAACACACATGTGTCCTTAAGGAAAGAGAGATAACTCTTCTCGAATCCACGGCGACATCTTTCAACATTTGCACGTGATTCAGAGAAGGTTAGTTCTAAAATACAGAACACATACTTCGAGATGACTCAAAGACGGTTCTCAAAAGTTTCCAACATTCATGCCAGATGTTCCATATGAATTAACTCTAGCATGGAGAAGATAAGGATGTCATCGATGGGCTCAACAACAAACTTATCGAGACACTCCAAGAAGATGGACTCATGTTGCGTGAACAAGACAAAATACTGGTCAGACCAAAGGACATGAAGATGTATCCCAGTGAAACATCACAATAATAAACATTATCAAGATAGTCCTTGGAACTGAGTTTGATTTGACGATAACCCAAATCAAATCAAAAGTAGGGGAAGATAACATGTCCACGAAGGGAATAATATCTTTCTTCAACACGAACAAAAATAAACATCCCTTTTATAAAGAACATAGTCGGATATAACTTTTGTCTTACAACGCTCCAAGTTGTTGTTTAAGCTCAACCAACTAGTTCAGGGGTATCCAGTACGGATCCTTGGAGAAAGGTGCAGTTCAGAGAACTTGCTTGCTCAATAACTTGACAACACGGTCATGTGGTAACATAGCGACACTTCTAGTAGACATCTAGAATATCACGTACCACCGATATGTCACTTAGTTCGAGAGGGAACTTTCTAGGTAAGGCAAGCAGACATAGTCTCGGAGCTTTAGCACAATCCTGACTCTTTGACCGAAGATAGTGTACCAGAATAACGGACTTGGTAGCACAATCAACTTCGCTTAGTGATAGGATTAACCAATCACGTTAAGAATGACACAAATGTCCGTGGAGATCAAAACAATAAAAATTGCTAAGAATCTCAGATGGTCACATTATTACGCACACGCATTACTCACGAGCACGAAATCTCGAGGGAGGGAGGGTAAATATGTGTAGGAGCATCACTTCATTAAGGGGTCATGAAACTCGGCACGACCTCTTAATATAGAAGAGTGTGCTACTTTAAGATAGAACAGACAGAATCTATTCAATGCTTCTTGATCTGCGGGTTACAGCACTTTGACCTGGTCCTAGATATGACGAGGTACTGGAGTTTGTTTCTCCTAGACATCCCGAAATGGTTTTTCATGACGGACCATAAGAGTATCTTGCATCAGAAGACACCGATGCACCTTTACTACTTGGCTACCAACTGGTAGACAAAGGTCAGAAAACAACAAGGGAGAAAGGAGCATGCTCAGGGTAGAATCCCGAGATGTGGATGCATAGTATCAATCTTCCGAAAACCAATGCATAGAAAGGGTAAGGTGTGGCAGAGTCACGAGTATAGATGCGAGAATCACGAGGAGTACTCTTGTCGTGATCTATTTGGTTCCATTAAAGAACATCTGCCATAGCTAGTGGTAGGGAAGTCCTTGGTTATCACAATTTAATCGCGACAATAACCACAAGCTTGAAGGCTAGAATTGTAATACCAGCCATCCTGAGGTAATGTGTGAACATTAGGAACAGGGGTCAAAGGAAGGATCTTGGTTTAAAGATCAGCTTCATATACAAGATTCACAACACTAGAATCCAGCACAATCCGGGACCTTCGGTTCAAGTCCAAGGGTTAAAACCCAAAGAAACGATTAACTACTACTTGAGTGACATAGTGTACACTGCAAGATAGTAATCATGAGGTAGCTTCCAAGAGAAGAAACAACTTCTGAAGTACCCAAGCAAATGAAAAGGAGGCACACGAGGCGAAAGGAAACCTCGAAGCCTAAAACAGAACGTTGTGGATCCAACAATAGAATATTGTGGGTCCAAAAGATAGAGAGATCATGATGGAAAGAATCTCTCAGATGAAAAAGAGGAAGGGGAACATGGGATTCACAACACACACAACTCTAGAGAACTCAACACTAGGTCAACTGGTTGAGAAACAGCATGCCAAGAAGGCACCTAAGTTTTGAAAGATTAGAAGAGATATCAAAACTTTTCAAAGCCAACAAAATTTAAGATAACCCAGAGTTAGAGCGAAACTGGATAAGGAGAAAAAGAAGCATACTAGAGTTTTCACAAATACTTTTCATCTTTAAAATAGTTTTTTTACAAACACTAGACTCAACATCGACCAATAGCAAGGTTTTCCTACGGTCGGTACTGCTCTGATACCAAGAACTGTGACACCCCCGGGATCAGGGCTAAACAAATTCCAGACCTCCGTCGGAAATAAGCTTAACCTTGAGCTCGAGAATATCTAGTGAAGAATCGGTAACATGGAAGTGACCCTACGACACAAAAATTTATTACAGCAAGCTCCTAACTGAGAAGAGAACCAAATTATTACAAGCAGAGGTCACTGACCACAAACATCAAACAACGGAAGGAAAATTATGCTATTAAGTATAGCAAACTTAACAAATGGCCTAAGAGGCCTGAAGAATAACGATGACGTCCCAGCCCAAAGATTCCAGGCTGCCGGCCGGGAACCCTAAGCTACTCATCGATGTCGATGTAGTACGGAACTCGTCTTCAGGTGAACACTTACTCTGCCAAAAGTATCAACAAAGCAAGGGTGATTATAGGGTGTACTCCGCAAGAATTTTGGCTAGTGGAGTTGTTTTGCCAAAAGCCATCTTTCTTTTTAAAACTAGAGAGGAAGAAGAAGCTCGTCTAGTCAGAGTATTTTAAAAGGGGATAAGAGAGCGACATCTCCGAAAATATTGATCATCATCTTTTGATATCCACCGAATCATCATCATCTACCAACTAGGATCACCCCCTCGTACCCATGAGGAAGCATCCTTAAGCACACGTTGATCTGCCAAGTTTTACGATTAGGTTAAAGTTCTCTATGATCTTAGAATCTGGTCACCAAGCGTTCATAACCGTGAACACAACTTTTCGAAAAGATTATTACCCTGCAAGGGTGTACAACTTTACCCACACGTACTAACCTTCTCTTAATGCCACAATGATTAGCCCTCTTCCTTGGAAGGCCGGCAGCGGGTGGTTAGACACGACCTTTACCTTGCTTTCGCCAAGACCATGAGTCACGCAATAAGTATAGTTCCGTCGTAATGGGTCAAATCCTGAAGCCGGTACTTAAAGATGTGGGGCAAGGTTGGTTTAACAGGGGCTCCATCGACCCCAAGCAACCCGGTCCACGCTTCCCTACCTATTATGAATGCACCTCTTTCACCCGGCAAATCTTTCAAAAGATTTCCTGTGCATATGTCGAATGGAACGCCCGAACTATGTGACTCATGGAATCTACTAGGCAAGTTAGTCAGTCATGAGGTTGTCCAGGCCTCGTATGGTTGTACGCTCGTCTTGGTTCCAAAGGCAAGAATTCAGTTCCTAGTGGTGGCGAGCATGGGACTAGAAAAACCACATCCCACCATGGCCTCCCATACAAGCCTTAGCATGTTTAACTCATATCACTGATCTCATCTCATCACGTTCTCCTTTCATACTAGATTCTCTACATCTGATGCATCATCTGGATGGACCAGACTCAACAGCTATGCATGGCTAAGCAGACACATATAATAGCTGTAGCAGTGCGCACAAGCCAAACCTAGTTATGCTAGGAGCAGTGGATCAGGTAATATAAGCTCAAGGGAGTAATGCAATAGATAGGATACTTTATCTATCGATAAAAGACCACAGTAGAATCGTATGCAATCATGGAAGAATTGAAATGCTTTTGAAATCGTAGGATTGTATCATAGTGGGGCTATGCTTGCCTTTGCCAGTTGATAACAGATAAATAGATCTTCGGAAGCCTTGAACCTGACTTGGTTAGAGTTGGTCAAGTATTGTTCGTCAATCTTCGATGGTCTTGATCTTGGTCTTCGATCTCGATCTCCATATCGTATTCTACCGCGAAGAACCAAACACCGGAAAGAGAGGGAAACAATCAACACATGGCATCGATAAAATTCTAAAACAAGTATGATGATATGAAAAGTTAAATTTCATTGAAATGTAACCCTAACACGTTCTAGACAACTTAATCGGGGTTCCGAAGGGTAGAAACCGTAATTCGGGAAAACTCCGGAATCATATGAGAGGGGTTGCTAAGTTCTTCTAATTAAACTTGTCATTTAAGTTGTTGAACAATTCATGATTATAGCGTAGATAGTTAGGTCTCATTTTTCTGAACATTTTGATATATTATTTATATTTTTCTGAATTACAGATTAAAAGTTATTGAATTTACAATATTCAAAACAATTTCTGAAATTATTAAACCTTTTCTTAATTTAAACCAAACTAGAAATACTTTTTACACAGAGACTAGGCTAGCCACAGACACAGACAGGTCGGCCTTTGGCCACCTCAGCCTCCACGCAGGCAATGTGGGACAGGGGGCCGGTTGGGGTGTTTTTCACCAAGGCAGTAGCTAGCCGCTGCGGCTGACTACTGGACCCGGTGCCACGTTGGCAAGCCACGCAGGCTGGCCGGCCAATGGGCCAGACGGCGGCGCGGGACGGCGGAGGAAGGCGTGCGCGCTTTCCTGGATGGGGATGTTAGAGAGAGGGCGACGCGGGCTACCTAAAGATGGTGGCGCCGCTGCGGAGTGGTCACCGGAGACGAGCAGCGAGCGGCGGAGACGGCGAAGCTTGCAGGTGCTTGGCGGCGGAGCAACAGAGAGCGAGAGGGGAGAGAAGAAGGGGTCCAGGAGGACCAGCGGCTCACCGCGAAGCTAATGAAGGTGACGGCAAGGACGGAGGTGGTCCAGAACATCGGAAATGTCCACGGCGGCGAGCGTCGGACTCGGGGAAGACGGAGGTGATGCGGGCGATTCCGAGCGCCCCTGCTCGATTCCTCTGGCGAGTCGAGGTAGGAAAACACGGTGGTCCTGATGGCATACTCGGCCGAGCTCAGGGGTGGCCAGAACAGCGACGAGCCGGATCTAGGGTTCCGGGCTCGCTGCAGAGAGGAAGAGAGAGGTCTGGGGAAAGGGGGAAATGGATGAGGATGGCCAGGGCGACGCCGCGGGGACCGTATCCTCTCCCAGGGAGCAATGGACGGCAAGGAGTAGGCGGTGGGCATCGACGGCGCCGGTGAAAAAACCGAGTAGCGTGTCTGCCTGTGGAAGAAGACAGGGGGAGTGGCGAAGGAGTAACGGGCCCGGGGTGGGCTGCACATGGGCTTGGTGGGCCGCAGATGGCTGCGTGCGAGCGACAGGGAAGGAAGAAGAGGAGCTGGGCTACGGCCTGGCTTGCTGCTGCTCTATTTTTTTCAGTAACACTCTTTTTCTTTTCTGATTTGCATTTTCTCTTTGTAATTTCAAATTCAAAACTATTTTGGATGTTTCAAAAATACTAGAGGGTTTGTATAAAACATATGAAATAAAGTGGGGCCCTTTGTATTCCATTCGGGCTCCAATGTTTTGGTAGTTTTCAAAATTCAAAATATTTGAACAAGTTTCAAAGAGGAAGGGAAAATTAGGGTTTTAGGGTTTTGTTTATTATTCTTTAATGCAAAGTTTAAAGAGATGATGCTCATGCAATGCACAATCAACCCTAAATAATGATTGTCTAAAACTGGGGTGTTACATCATGGTACCGAAACACCTCTCTATGTGCTGAAAGTTTTGAAGTTGCTCTTGTTTCATCTTCCTATGCATGTCACTTTGTTCTTTGTGAATTTATTTGCATACAAGATTCCTATTCATAGGAAGTGGGTTAGACTTAAATGTGTTTTGAATTTGCTTCTTGATATTCTCTTTGACTTCAATTCATAATTCTTATGTGAGCATCTTCTCAAGTTATCAAGCCTAACTTAAAGGCGTTAAAGAAAAGTACTTGTTGGGAGATAACCCAAGAGTTTCCTTGTGTCTTGGAAGTTCTTACTTATGTAGACCTCTCCTTATCCTTTTTGTTTGTTTTTTGTTCCAAGAATGACCTCTAATGAGATGGAAGTAAGATTTGGTGAGTTGCTGTCCTGAAACAGATTTCTGTCCTCCACCATAAAAATTCGTGAGGTGTCTCTGTAACTCGTATTGAGCTGAAAATTTACAAATAAATCCCCCAGTATGTTAGCTAACTTTAGTTAGTTCAACACTTTTTTATTTGAGCAAGATAAGAATTTCTAAAAAATCAGTTTCTACCTGCTGGTCTATTTTGACAGATTTCTGCCATTATTTGCATTTGCTTCTTATTGATTCCTTTTTGAGTGCACTTTAGGTGAATTGAGCTTTTAGAAGGAGTTGCTACAGTAGATTTTGATTTTAGGTGAAAATTCTTGCTTTTCCAAAGCTTTACCTAAAGGTCTAGTATCTTTTGAATACACTAATGTTGCTAATGAAGATTGTGTGAAGTTTTGTATGAAAAAAAAATTTCAGGTGTAGAGAGAGAATGCTGTAATGAGATGAAGAATGGACAAAAGCTCAATCTTGGGGATACCACCCCGGTGTCACCCCAAGAAATATTCAAGAGGTACAAGCGTCAAAGCTTGGGGATGCCCAAGGCATCCCTTCTTCATCAATAAAAAGCTCAGGTCTATCTAGACACTTCGTTTTAATTGTTTCATGCACTGTTGTGTTGTTGTTGGAGCGTCTTAGTTTTTTTTTGGTTTGCTTAGTTGTTTAGTTTGCTTGAATTAAGTATTTTGGGACCCCGCTCTCGCTTCTTTGTTTGCAAATAAGTTGCTTGGTGTTGGAAAGTAGTAGGAAGTTCCTGCTTGAAAGTGCAAGAGGATCTTGCATTGACTGTGACTTAGACTTTAGCATGACATGCTAGGTGTTGTTTTGACCTTATGCTTAGTGATTATTGCTGTAGCATGTCTTGTTCCAAACAATTGGGATTTCTTAGTGTGCCTTGAAGAAATTATGCATTGTTTTAGCATGTATGGTGGTATTCTCGTTTGATGCTTTGTTTGGGTTGGCTTGGCACATGCTCACACCATGTTATGACAATGAACAAGTCACCCATCCTCTATGATAATTTAGTCCTTGAATTGTAGTTCCACTCTATGCTTTGAATAGTAATGTTTTGTTGCTCTCCATAATTATGGCCATTATTTCTAGCTTAGTTGGTTGCTCCCAGTCTCTAGCCTCCACTTGTATGAGTAAGTTCTACTCATGCTTCCAACTCCCAACAAACCAAGTTATTCCAAAGTTTCCACTATAAATTCCAAAGCATGGTGTCTTACACCATTCCAAGTATATTCTTGTTTTCAGCTATCTTCCAATTAAAAAGTATTTTGTTATGTGAAATCTTAGTGATTAAAGCTCTCACGAACTTGATGGCACACTTTATATTCTTTGCCCCTAATAAACTTGAACCATTGTGTCATCTATGTTGTATATGCTTGCACTTATACGTTGGAATTAGCAGAACCATGCGGTCATGGGGAACATTTTCAACATTGCACTTGTACTTTGTACTCAGTTGATATCTTGCTCTTTTGTCTATGGATGTCACCGGTGTGAAATAAAGAGGGAACTTGTAAGTCCATGGAGTATGCATTTTGTGTTAGATAAACGCCTAGGCCGCTAGCCTAAGCCATGCCTAATCATGGTGGAAACTTGCAGCATCACCATAGTGAGCTATCTATGAAGTGTCCTCAATATAAAGCTATGCATATAGTAAATAAAAAGATCGCTGAGATGCTCATTGTCTGCTTGCCTTGGCATTTTAGTTATGGGATAGGTCATGTACCATGTGCAAGGGGTACCCCATTGGCGGTTCGCTATGATACGCATGCACTTACAATGACAAGAACTTACAGGTGACTGAAGTTGAGTAGCATGAGGTGTGGCCCTCGTATTCAAAGGACTTGAGATTGCCAACTTATACTTTGTCAAGCATAGACTCCATAGTTTGTTCACTTTAACCTTAACCACTTCAAGATGCTTATGATAGGGGCAATGAGGGCTGAAAGCTAAAAAGTACCATAATTTTTGGAAGCTCTTTTTGAAACTTGAAATCCCTGCTTCCTTTATGAAAGGACTTTCTTCCACCATTATTTGAGTCTCCACCTTCTACTTTAAGGCACCATTAAGAGAGCATAGTTGCCATTCTGTTTGCAGTGTCCCAAAACTTATTGATTGATGCATATTGTGATATTACTTGTTCATGTGCTACTTGTTTCTAGTCACCCTTGTGAACTTTGAAGGTGTCCTATGCATTTATTTGATACTCTATGAGGGACAAGCTGATTGCCACTATGCCATGTTTTCTGTATGTGAAACAAACAAACATTTTTCAATGCATGTTATTCATGATCTTTGTTTGTAGCCTTTCATGTTGCATGCATAGTTGCTTTGTCCAATTGTTAGAACTCCATCTTTCATGCACATGTTTAGAGTTCTTTGATCCTAGCTTTCAAATGGTTTGAGCTTGTTTTTGACGGTGCATGTCACCTCAAAAATTATTCTTTTATCACTTATCTACTCGAGGACGAGCAGGAGATAAGCTTGGGGATGCTTGATACGTCGGAAACATATCTATAATTTTTGATGCTCCATGCTTGTTTACTATCTACTTTGCTTTGATTTGTCTACACTTTGAGGTGTTTTTATATCTTTTCTGGAACTAAACTATTAACAAGTTGCCACAGTGCCAGTTGCATATTTTCTTCTATTTTTTTGGTTCCATAAAGGCGGAAAACCAATATTCTCGCAATTGGACGGGACAAAAGCCAAAGTCAATATTTTACCGTGGGCATCACGAAGTCTAGTGGGGAGACAGAGAGGCAAACCAGAGCCGCCACACCCCCTAGGCGCGGGTGGGCCCACCCCACGCCTGGGCAGGGTGTGGGGCCCCTGGTCGCCTCCCAGCCTCGCCTCTTCGCCTATAAGAAGACCCCGATGCAGAAACCCTAGGCACCCGATCAAAACTCCACGAAACCTTCTATAGCTGTTGCCACCGTTGTTCCTAGATCGGGGGGATCTGAAGTTCTTCCTGGCACCCTGCCGGAAGGGAGATCATCCTGGAGTCCTTCTTCTCCGGTATGATGTGTGAGTAGTTCCACTTTGGACTATGGGTCCATGTAGTAGCTAGATGGTTGTATATCCTCCTTGTGCTTTCATGTATAGATCTTGTGAGCTCCTTTCATGATAAAGATCTAATCTATTTGTAATCATGCATGTTGTGTTTGCGGGGATCCAATGGATATTGAGATTACTATGTCTGATTGATTAATGGTTTTGTCTATTTGATACTATCATGTCTGTGTTGTTTGTGATCTTGCATGCTCTCCGTTGTTAGTAGTTATCTTGGCCAAGTAGTTGCTAGTGACTCAAAGAGGGGGTATTTATGCTCGATAGTGGGTTCATGCCTCTAGTTTCCAAGGGAAGTGACAAAAATCTCTTCGGTTGTAGATGTGATGTTGCCACTAGGGAGAACCTAACAGTCTCTTGTTCATAGAGCAAGTGGATTGTTTACCTTACACACTTTTCTTAAAGCAGTTGTCTGTTGCTTGCAACTTAATACTGGAGGGGGTTCGGATGATAACCTGAAGGTGGACTTCTAGTCGTAGATGCAGTTGGATGGTGGTCTATGTATATTGTTGTATTGCCCAATCGAATCTCATAGGATCTTTTTGTCTGGTATTGCATTGTTATGCCTTGCTCAGTTCCTATCAATTGCCCTGATGTAATTTGTTTACCCTTCATGCCATGTTGTTTATCTTAGGCGAGCACCTCTAGTAAACTATGGACCCCGGTCCAATCTTTAGCATTGATACATCTTCCACTGTTACTTGTTTACTTGTTGCAAACCATTACCTTCCACACCATACATTTAATCCTTTGTTACAGCAAACCGGTGAGCTTGACAACCTCACTGATTCGTTGGGGCAAAGTCTTGAGTTTGTGTTGTGTAGGTCTCCGCGTCGCTTACAACACCTATGTGACGTTTCCTTCCTCCTACTGGTTCGATAACCTCGGCTTCTTACTGAGGGAAAACTTGCTGCTGTGCTGCTTCGCACCTTGCTCTTGGGGTTCCCAACGAAGTGCTCATACATCAACTCAGCGCTGCATCAAGCTACCATAGTCGCCGCGTTCGGCATCGCTCGTTTAAAGAGGGGGATCTGGTGCTCCGACTTAAGCAGAAAAAGTCACACAAATTATCCCCACCATAGGAAAGACTATTCATCATTAGCAAGGCGCTACTCAATGGGTCTTACTACCTCATTGACAATCATGAACTAGAAGATAGAACAACCGAGGATCATAAGCGTAAGCGACGTGACCCGGATGATGACTACCCAGAGCTTGATCGGCCATGGAACATAGAACAGCTACGTCGTTTTTACACTTAGCATATTTTTTATCTACTATACCTCTTATATGATGAATGAAATAAAGCTCTTTGGTTCACTCATATGCTTGAGTCTTTTACCTCCTTTAGTGTTCAT
Organism: Avena sativa; assembly: GCA_916181665.1. Classification (NCBI taxonomy): domain Eukaryota; kingdom Viridiplantae; phylum Streptophyta; class Magnoliopsida; order Poales; family Poaceae; genus Avena; species Avena sativa. The sequence goes on along the minus strand of OV702295.1, from coordinate 308,586,099 downwards.
TTTTGGATCGTATAAAACTTTTATGCGCAAGTTTTGCCTTTGCACTTGTGAAAATTTTGCATACGGGCGTTACCTTAAGTTTTCTTGTCTACACGTTCTTTGTTGTTTTTGTGTGGAGTCTGGAGTAGTGACTTTTGAAAGGGCTAAGGCTCAGGCCTTAACATTATCATCATCAAAATCATCTGGTGTTCAGGAACACATGTAAAAACATTTCAATAGAATAACTCATCATTCTAAGGTTTTCATAACCATTTTCACCAAGTATTCCATCTAAAGTGATCAAGTTTTATGCTTAGCACTAGCATCTACAGGTGGGGGTAAACACTAATGAGGGGTGGTAAACAAGTGTGAACTATCTAAGTTCAATCTCATGCCTCAGGATGACATCTAGATTATCTAACTTAGGCCAAGTTTTATGCTCATTATGCTACCTTTAAATATCTTTCTAAATCTACAAGTCACTAAGAAAACTCAAATAAAATCTTTGATCAAGAAATAAAAGAATTAAGCTTGCGTAAAACTGGGATTTGGTATTATCAAATGTATCTAACTAAGCATGCTTAATACCTTGCCTAGGTTATCTAACTTCAATAGTTGCAAGTGTTAGCTTGCAAAGTCAACTGGTAGTATTAGGCTTGCTTAGATAGTAGCTTGCTCAATTAATAGCTTGCAAATATTAGCTTTCTCAGTTAATAGCTTGCAAATATTAGCTTGCCTTGTGCAGAGTAGTGGTTGAAGTTCTCCTCATCTTCTTCCTCGTAGTATCCTCCTTCCTCCTCGTATCCTTGTTCGGTACTATCGTCTAGAAATAAATACGAGGTACACAATCACTAAACAATACTTAACTATTTCTATTTATCACACCAAGGTTTTCACTAGATGATATAGGATCATCACAAACATTACAATCATTAATGCAAATAGTTTTATTTCCTTTATTTTAGAAAAGTAATTTCTACTCATTGAAAAACTACTTAAGATTTAATATTCTCCAACTAAAACATGGGATCATGTTGACACATGTCATCACCACATATTTTAGTACATGGGAATGTGATTTAAAGTGGTGTCACAATTTAATAAGGTTTAACCTTTTTATTTTAATTAAATAAAAGTGACTAGAAATGCCTATGGGGCATTCTTTTATTACTTGACCATTAGTTCTGCAAGTAAACCTATATATTTCAATATATTCTGAAAAGGTAATTTTTGAGAGTTGGAATGAACTCAAAAGATTTTATGGTTGAATTTTGAAAAATGTTTGAATGCAGAAAAGCTTCTGCCTTGTTATTTTTACAATGGGGATCTACAATTCCAATTGGTTTGAATCCAACGGGTTTGGATTAAGCACTCCAGTACCTTTCTAACAAAATTGGTTTCATGCATTTTGGTTTAGTGAATCGAGCTGGGTTGATTTTTGAATCTGGGTACAGAACTAAGTTTAAAACTAAATGAATATACCTAAATTTGAATTGTTGGGTCGCGCGGGAGGTTTAACTTGGCCAGCCCACTACGCACAGCGTGCGCAGGCTCAGTAAGTGGCTGTCCCCACTAGTTAGTGAGACAGTGAGTGGCGAAGCGATACGGGCCAATGTGGACCACACGATCTAACTCTAATCAAACGGCTGAGGTTCATCGTCCATGTCGGGCAACACCTGCGAGATAGGACCCGCGGCCAGTGGGGATCGACGGGGGCTCACCGGGGCTCCGGCGATGGTCGGTTATGGGGAAGAATGACGAAGTCGACAACGGCGATCCTCCTGGTACTGGCAGCTCCTCATGGGGCGGCTCCAATCGACGGTGCCTCTCCTCCTCTGCAGCAGCGAACTCTGGTGAAATTCCGGCCACCTAGTGCTCACCTTGCTCCGGGAGTGAGTGGGTGTGATCAGTGAGAGGTGGGGAGTGAGATGGTGTGCTCAACTCGAATGGGGGTGGCCTCCTTTTATAGTGCCTGAAGGGGACCGACGGGCGCGGGTGGAGCTCGTCGTGGTCGTCGGAACAACGTGCTAATGGCATGGGCGATGATACGGGGCAGTGCGTTGCCTCCTGGCGAAGCTCAATGGCTTGATTGCGCGTCATGGGGCAGTGAGGAACGGTTAGAACGTCGCGGCGCTCTGGGCGGGTCCGACGGCAAGTTTAATGGCGCACAACATCTACGGTCTGCGCGACGGCGAACGGGGTTGTCTAGCGGGGTGCTGGGGTGCTGGAGATCATGCACGCAAGCGGCAAGGGCGGCACGCGGTCTGTGGTCATGTGTCGCTGATGGCGCTCTGGCGCGTGCTCGGCATGCTCGGAGAGAGACTAGGCGCATGCTTGGTGGGTGGTCCAGGGGCTGGCAAGGGTCGGGGCTTGGACAGGGGGTGGTGGTGGATGGTGGTCAGTGCTCCAGACATGCTTGCTAGGCTTGGTGCTTCTCCTAGCCCGTTGTCGACTTGGGTGTGGCAAGTTAGGCTCGGTATGCTCACCATTGATGGCCCTTGCATGCTCACAGTGGTGCCAAAGATTGTTAAAGGGGCTAGGTGATCTACTAAGAGCTTGCTGCAAACCAGAGAGGGATTAAGGTTGGCCAAATTCACTACTACCAATAGTGTTTGATGTTTTGTTGTTTGCTGCTGACAAGGTGTTTGATGAAATGGACGAAAGAAATTCAAATGTGAAGTTTGGATTCAAACTTGGTGGGTTTGCTAGTTACATACTAGGGAGTCTCTGGTTAGTTGGATTGGTCAAGAGGCACTGGTTTGGTTGGGTTTTGAAAATGTTTGATCTTCACATATGTTAAAGATTCAATTTTGAATTGTGATTTGAATGGGGTTGAAAAATGTTTCTGTAAGTTTGAAAGGTGGGCTTTGATTCACTTTTACTTGGTCTTACAAGGGGTGAAAAGAAATAGAAAAGTTTCTGTTTGAAATCTTGGACTAGAAACACTCAAAGTGACCTAGTGAGCAAGATTGGCAAAAATGACCATTTGCTTTATTTGTTTTGGTTTTTGATTTTCTCAAGACTAGAAACACTCAAAGTGACCTAATTTTGGTGATTAGAATTTGGTAATCATGATCAAGATTTTTGGGATGTTACAACAAATTAACTCATACCTCGCACATCGAACTAATCCATGTAACTCGGTGTATTGCCATTATAGTGATTTATAGCAGGAGTAGGATTCCTCCACCATTGTGGGATCTGACCTGGGTAAGCTGTGTTACCTCATACCCGCCAACCTTCCACCTTACCCCACGTCTCTAAACACGCACTATGAGGACCTCTCCATTGAGTACTCGTCGGAAATACCACGACACCATTCATTTCCATGAATCTAAGCATAAAGCCTAAACATAATTGAAAATGACATAAAACCTTATCCTGAAACCCCTAAACCATAACAAAGTAGGCTAGGCATTATGCATTTATAGATCAAAATTTGAGATACTTTCATTAAATTGCCCTAACGCCTTTCTATTTCATGAATATCGGCATATAGCTCGAACATTATTGAAAATTCACTAAACCCTACCCTCCCAAAAAACGTAAACCCTAAGCCATATACCCCTAAACACTAAAAACCCTAAACCCTCAACCCCAAACCCTGACTAAGCAGGTATCATGCACTACGTATAGATAAAATTCGAGATAATTTCATTATTAAATTGTCAAGTCATTCTATTCCACGAAAATAAGCATAAAGCTCGAACTTCATTGAAAATTCCTGAAACCCTAAAACAACCCTGAAAACCTAAACCCTCAACTCCTAAACTCCCTAAACCCCAAACAACCCCCAAACGTAAACCCTTGACCCCTAAATACTAAAATCCTAAACCCTAAACCCCTCAACCCATAATTAAACCCTAACCAAGTAGGTACATCATGCACTTATAGATCCAAATTCAAGGTACTTTCGTTAAATTGCGATAAAAACATTATGTTCCACAAATATAAGAATAAATCTTGAACATTATTCAAAATTCCTTAAACCCTGAACCCCTAGTTAAATAACACTGAATAATTAAGCAGGTATATCATCCACTTATATATCAACATTTGAGATATACTTTCATTGAACTACGCTAACACCATTTCATTCCACGAATCTAATCATAAAGCTTGAACATTATTATTTAAAATGCCCAAAAACCTAAACCTTAAACCCTACTAACCCATATAAACACTGACCAAGCAGGCATCATGTGCTTTAAGATCAAAATTTCAGATACCTTCATGAAATTGCGTTAACACCATTCTAATTCATGACATGTCAAACATTATAGGAAATTCCCTAAACCCTAGCCCCCTAAAGCCTAAACCCTAAGCCCTATATACCTTTAAAAACCCTAAACCCTAACCCTAAGCTCAGACATAACCCTGAACGCTAAACTACCCCTAAAAACGAGAACCCTAAACCCGCAATACTAAAAACCTCAAACCCTTAACCCATAAACCCTAACCATCCTCGTATCATCACTTATAGATCAAAATTTTAGATACTTTCATTATTAAATTGTTGCTAAGTCATTCTATTCAATGAATATATGCAAAAAGCTCGAACTATATTTAAAATTCTTGAAGCCCTAAACACTAAACCCCTAAATACCTAAAACCCTTAAACCCTAAAACCCAAAATACTAAACCCCTAAACCCTAAACAATCATGACCAGGCAGGGTATCATCATAAGCATAAAGCTTGAACAATATTGAAAATTCCCTAAACCCTAAATCCCTAAACGACCTTGACCACGCATGGGTATCATCCACTTGCAGATCAACATTTGAGATATACTTTCATTAAATTATGATAACACCATTCTATTCCTTGAATATAAGCCTAAAGCCTAAACATTATTGAAAATGCCCCCAAAACCTAAACCCTAAACCCCGAAACCTTAGAACCGTAAACCCTGAACCCTCAACCCTCAACCCCTAAACATGGATGAAGTAGGTATCATGCAGTTATAAAGACGTTATAATAAACTTTGGAAGAGATATGGCTATGACCTTGGCCATCTTGTTTGAAAGCTTTGAAAATATAATGCTTATCAATTTCTGCAAATGTGTGGAAACTCATTTAAATGTGTGTAAGCATGCTGTCTCTGTCATGTGGGTCCAGACAGGGCCAGCACGTGAGGAGCGGCTGCGTCGTAGTAGCGTACGTCGGAAGTTTCAACCTCAAATTTTTTGCACCGCACCGAAACATCCCGCGCATCTAATCAAAAATCCTGCCCCGTTTTTCACGATGCAAAATTCATCTTCTATCACTGGCCCGGAAACAAGGACTATATGAGCACTGCAATAATAGAGGGGTATAGGTGATAAATTTGCGTCACCCCACCTATATCCCCTATTGCCTCTTTGCCACGCACCCCCTCCAACCTCCACCTTCCTCTAGCCCCTTCACCACCAGCCCTCTCTTCCACACTAGAGCTCCTTCACCGTCGGCGCTCTCTTCTAGACGGGAGCATCTTCACCGTCGGCGCTCTCTTCCGCATCAGAGCTCCTTCCCCGCCTACGCTCTCTTCCACTCGGGAACATCTTTACCGCCCAACGCACCGGATCCACCTCGAAATCCCCAGCCGACGCCCCCGCCGCCATCATGCGCGTCCCACCTGCCCTCGCCGCACGACGGTAATTTCTCTTGCCGTTTGCTATTTCTTTGGTACTCACAAGATACGAAAGTGTTAGAATGTTGCTCAATATCCTGGATGTTATTGCCATTTCATTTGCGCCCACATATGTTAGTTCGTATACAAATAATAAGGTTGTCACTATTATTTCCTTTTTTACATTCGCACACTATCAGTGTATTCTTGCAACAATAACTCGTAGATGCTATTCTTTCCGAGCGCTCGATTGGGCCATGGGAACATCTCATAAAGGATCCAACACTGACAATCTGATGCCAAGCAAGGCTGAAGTGCAAGGTTTGCGTGTGTTACTTAGGCCAGCTTCTTGTCATGTTAATAAGTCATATTGCATGTATGCATATTATGTTAATAATTCATTATACCTGAAAACCTTCCATGACATTTCCATTCATGTTTTGTTGTGTTTCTATCTGCGAATGATTAATTCAGAAAATGTCCAACTTGTCATTTTTAATAGTATCTTTTTGGTGTTTTCAACTGTTTTCATCCATCCAAACCAGCTAGCTAGTTTGAATCATACATCTCGTCATTTTTAATGCTATCTTTTTGCTATTTTCCAAGTGCTTTCGTCCTTCTGAACCAGCTAACTCGGTTTTAAATGTTATGGCTTAATGCAAAGAAAGGATAATAGGGTACAAGGACCAGAGTTCTAGCTGCCAGACTCAGATACTACTAGCAGATTGACTAGGAGTCGAACTCGCTTGAGAAGGAGCAACTGTTAGCCTAAACGAGCTACTGTAAGTTCATACTTAGTTAAAGTTTACGCGTCACCCTTAGGCTTTTTGGCTAGTGGACAAGGTCCACTATGTATATAGATAGTAGCTCTTGAGTTGCACTTTTTGGCTTATGGGGTGGTTTATTCATACATAGTGGATGTCCAACATGTGCAGTATTGGATATTTGTGGTGTGTATAGTCTTTTTCACTGGTGAGGGTGAGTCTAGCAAGTTTTTATGGACCCTAGGTCTAGTACAAGACCCATGCCTTTATTATTTCTTTCTACTCGGATGAGTAGGTCCCCTATCTGGTCTAAATGGTGGAGCAGATTTTATTTTCATAGACGCGAGCCTAGTAAACTTCTTACCCACGTCTAGTATGCTTGCTCTTAAATGATATCTAATTTATATAATACTACTTTTTTCGTTGTTATTTGTGTTAACCCATTTCACCTTATTGTACAGGCTGCAGTTAAAACGAAGTAGGAGACCTCGGAAGGTAGGACTAAAAGTTGTGATCCCTCTTCTCAGTCATCCTCCCATTGTATTTCTGAAGCAAAAAACTTATTTACCACTCCACCTAGTAAATCTCCTACATGAGATATATATATATATATGAAGTTTGTGTTGCTTGCGGAAAGAAAGGGTGTTGCTACCCTTAGATCTGTAGCTGAAATGTTGAAGAAGAGGATCAATGATACATTGAAGCGAATTGCCATGTAGCGATCTTTTATTAAGGATACCAACACTCTGTAATTTTTAGAATACAGATCTTGTTTAATGATGTGTTGTAATAAACTTTTATTGTTGTAATAAGTAGTTTAAATTTTCACATGTGTATTAATTGGCGTCTTGGCATTCGTGTGTTGTTCTGCAAATAAGTCGACGGTTCCAAAAAAAATGCCAAAATAGTAACAGGCTGGAACAGAATGATCTATGAAACGACGCATCGACGTGAACATGAATATTAATGGCAGTAATAGTTAAAGGCCGGAACAGTGACCGGCCCGATCAGTATGGGACCAAAATCCTAATGGGATGTAAAAGTAACAGACCTTAATACTAATAGTACCAAACAATAATGGGATAGAATTTCAGCAGGCCTGAATAGTAAAAGGCCAGAAAGAAAGTAGGCCAAAACAGTAACAGGCTTGATTTCTAGCGAACCAGAACAGTAGAAGGCTAGATTTACAGCTCGCTAGAACAGTTAATAGCCAGACACACAGCAGGCCGAAACAGTAAAAGGCTAGATTGTCAGCAAGCCGGAACAGTAAAAGGATAGATTTCTACTAGGCCGGATGTAAGATCCCTCCCTTTATAAAGGTAAGGATCCCTGTGATTGCAATGCTAGTCCCTGGATCAATGCTAGCATCCACAGTTTAAGATGAAGTACACAGAAACAAAGGTCATTATTACATATCATTCCAGAGACAAATATAGTCTTTTACATACTCCATGGCGAAAGGCCTAATACAAGAGTTCACATATATAATAAGATAAGTAAGTCTTCATCTTCATGTGCCACAAACAAGCATGTTGAGTGTAGACTCATAACCCTCTAATCACCATCAGAGTAACCTGCAACATCACAAGTAACAGCCACAGTGGGTCAATACATTGGAATAGTATTGGCAAGTGATACCTTAGAATAATATTGGTAGACTAGATACTATATGCATTTTGGCTAAGTGTAGCTTAGGCTTGCTTTGCGCAAAATAGGTTTTACCTATCAGTTGAAATCACTAAGTTTTTCTTTGTCAAAATCTTTCCCAAGGTACCACCAATAGACATTGGGGAACCTTCACCCTTGTTCAACCACAAGTTTTTACTTAGAAATTGGGATGAGGATATTCTTGATAGCTTCCATGTCTTGATGCTCAAGTTGTCCAATACCAGGGACATGGCTAAGTACTTAGATTCTTCCATCTGCAGAGGTTGTGCACTTTCCCCACAAGACTTGATTTTCACCAAGACAAGACCTTTCAGAAGCCTTCCCTTAGACCAAATGGACGCGTTCCAACCTATCATCCCACTACCACCAACTGTCCAAATGGCTAAGTTATTGCAACCTATGTGATCCAGGCAGAGCCCATATTGCCAAGTGGCTGCACTAGAAGCTTCCTAACATATGGTATCTCAAATCCCTTAGTTCCTGGGTGGCTTTCCACAATTGAGGTACACAAAGTAAACCATGGAAATGGGCCTTGTGTAACCACTCAACATAAACCATTCCTTCCATTCCACCCAGGTGTTTCATTCACTTAGTTGTTTTATTAAACAAAACACAAGTCCAAAGACTTAGAAATATTTTATCATAGCATGAATACATAACCACCCTTGGTTGCTACTAGCTAGGCTAAGCATGGCGTAGATAAGCATCTTAACTTGGAAATTTCTAGCAATTCTACAACTACTAGGATTTCCCAAGCATAGCATATAGATCAAAATATTTAGGCAAGTCTAGCAAAAATATTTCTAGTGCATAGTTGAAAAACATAGGAATAATATCATGAAGCACCACTTGCCTTGGTAGTTTGGAGAGTAACTACAATCCTCACAATCACAATCACTATTTGCACCAAAATCTACACATAAAATAATCGCACAAAATCACATACACAATTTTAATACAAGCAAAAATACATGAATGTATGCAATATGCCATGTGATGATTTTATACACCAAACAAGACAAGTGCTCTGTACTGAATCATAAAAAAGTTCAAAACTTGCCAAATAAACTTTATTTGAACATTAAAACATTTTTTAAATAATTATTATACCCAAATTATGCCTACAAATGTTTCTGCAAAAACAACCATTTTAACAGAAGAAAAACATTAAACACATTGCATAAATTAAAAGGGGTTTCTCTCCTGATTCCATTGATATAAAATTTGTCAAATTTGGACGTGGGAATCAAAAGTTATGAATTAAACAAGTTTAAACATCTAATAGATTTAATTCAGAATTTTAAAACCAAGAACATGCCACGCGGCAGCTTCTGGTTGGCTGGTACCGCTTCGCGCTGGATCGTGCTCGTGCACCATCAGATCGACTTAACATCTGCGGCTCAGATCTACCCATACCTCTTCGACTACGTTCTATCGCGTTCGTCCGATCTACATCGCACGGCTCACAGCGTTTGACCATTGAGTGGCGGCGCTGGCGGCGGCGACAGGTGACGGTGCGCTCATGCTGCAAGCTTGCCGGCGAACTAAGTCACCCGGGGAGGTGTGAGGATGCTCACTAGAATCTCCGTGGCGAGGGGATGCTCAACGTATGCTCGGTTGGCGAAGGGGCATACGAAGTCGATGTCGATTGCTCGTCAGAGATCGAGACGGCATCGGTTGCTCTCGGTTGGCGACGGAGACAACGTTTTGGGCCACGATAAGACAAGAAAAGGGTGACGTTAGGTGCGTAGGATGCTGGGGATCACACGCGTATCAAACAGGGGGAGAGGGGAAGCTAGGGCTTACGGGGAACGGTCGCCAGAGTTCGAGCAGACGGTGGCGGAGCTCAGTCGATGACGTTGCCGAGGCTACAGAGCATGCGTGAGCAAGCGAAGGATGTCAGTAGGTGCGTACGAGGATGCAGAAACAACTAGACTAAACTATAGGCAGAGGGGGATACGATGCTCACCAGAATTTGACGACGAGCTCGTCAGAGCAGAGGGGCGTCTCGAGACGATTCCGAGCAGCCTGGGGGCTCTCTATAGGTGTGACTTGGGGGAAAAGGGGAAGGGGAGCATGGTGCTTAAGTAGGCGAGGACGTGGGCGTGAATTACTCAAGCATTCAACGGGAATTGAAGCCGCGGAATTAAACAGGAAACGCCCGGAGTGATTTAGGGAAGAACTTGTCGCTAGGGGTGGAGACGATGACTGACGTCTGGGCCGCGGTTGTCAGCGAGAGAAAAGAAAAGGAGGTGGGTCCAGGCAGTCAGCGGGAGGGGGTAGGTTTCTGAGTGCGAATCGTTTTCTTCGCGGGAGAGAGTTGCTGGGCTAGATGGGTCGAAATGGGCTGGGTTGGGCCAGATTGGTTGTTTGCTTTATTTTTTTCCTACCTTTCACTTTTCTTTTTCAGTTTGATTTTCTAGAAATGATTTTTCAACTCTAATTCAAATAAGTTTGAATCCAAATCTTCTCTAGATTTTTATATAGTGAACTTTGTACTCAAATGTGTGTCAAAGACTTCTGTTTACTCAAACACACTTTGAACATTTGAAAAATAAAATAAAACCAAGCCTTTATGAGATATAAATAATAGGCACAAATTTGGTTTTATAATCATACTTTGTTTTGAAACTTTGCCCAGGTTTTGGAAAACCCTTAAGTTGAACTCAAAACATTACTGAAATAAAATAAGTACCTTTCTTATTAGAAAGAAAGTAGCACTAAGGCTAGAGCATACTCACATAAAATAATGAGCAACATATGCTCCTGTTTTGAAATGGTTTTGAAATGGAATCCTAAATGCTCATGGATGCATGGATGATATGCATGAGTTTTGAAACATGATTTTAGGGATGTTAAAAATCTAACCCCCTTAAGGTGAATCTCGCCCTCGAGATTCGGGTTGGCTAGCAAATAGGTGAGGGTGGTCTTTCCGAAGATCATCTTCTCTTTCCCATGTTGCTTCTTCTTCGGAATGATGGTTCCATTGAACTTTGCAGAATTTGATAGTCTTGATAGGTTTCTCCTCATAAGTGAGATCACTTTCTGCTGTCTCAAGAATCTTGATAGGTTTGTCCTCGTAAGTGAGATCACTTTCCAATTGAACCTCTTCCAAAGGTATAGTATCCTTCAAAGAAGTCTCTTCCATTTCTGGATGGCATTTCTTAAGCTGACTCACATGAAACACATTATGAACAGCTGACAAAGACTCTGGAAATTCAATCTCATAAGCTACTTCTCCTTTACGACTTAGAATCTTGAATGGTCCAACATATCTTGGGGCCAGTTTACCTTTGACACCAAATCTCTTTACTCCACGAAGTGGTGACACTCTAAGATAAGCTCTATCACCCACTTCATAGGTGACTTCTCTATGCTTAGGATCTGCGTAGCTCTTTTGTCGGGAAAATGCAATCTTCAACCTGTCCTTAACCAGCTTGACTTTCTCTTCAGCCTCTTTGATTAGTTCTGGCCCGAACAAACTTCTTTATCCCACACCATTCCATAGCAGTGGGGTGGTACACTTTCTCCCATAGAGAAACTCAAATGGTGCCATCTCAATACTGGCTTGATAGCTGTTATTGTAAGAGAATTCTGCATAAGGCAGACTTTCATCCCAATTGGTTCCATAGTCTAGAGCACATGCTCTCAACATATCTTCAAGAATCTGATTGGTCCTTTCTGTCTGTCCATCAGTTTGAGGGTGAAAAGCAGTGCTGAATTACAACCTCGTTCCTAATGACTCATGTAATTGCCTCCAAAAATGGGAAGTGAATTGAGTTCCCCTATCAGACACAATACTCTTGGGTACTCCATGTAGACATACAATTCTACTCATATAGATCTTGGCTAACTTAGAACTTGTGTAAGTTGTCTTCACGGGTATGAAATGAGCCACTTTAGTTAGGCGATCCACTACTACCCAAATAGAATCATATCCTGACCTGGTCCTTGGCAATCCGGTGATGAAATCCATGCCAATCTTGTCCCACTTCCAATCAGGAATAGGTAGTGGTTGTAACAATCCTGCTGGTTTCTGATGTTCCGCTTTCACTCTACTACATACATCACACAAAGCAATATGTTCGGCAATGTCCTTCTTGAGATTATTCCACCAAAATCTTTCTTTCATATCCATGTACATTTTGGTGTTACCCGGATGAATGGAATATGGTGAGTTGTGGGCTTCTTGTAAAATCAGTTTCCGAAGCTCCGGATCTTATGGAACACAGATACGTTTTCCATGCCATAAAGTACCATGTTCGTCTTCATGGAATCCTTTGGCTTTCCCTTTGCCAATCTTTTGCTTAATCTCTTCAATTTCCTTATCTGTTTTTTGGGCTTCTTTGATTTTGTCCAACAAGGTGGATTGAACATCCAAAGACATGAGATGTCCCTCAGGCACAATCTCCAATCTGAGATCTCTAAATTGGGCACATAGATCATTTGGCAATTCTCGCTTAGTAAGGCCATTCACAAAAACCTTACGGCTCAGGGCATCCTCTACAACATTTGCTTTTCCGGGATGGTATTGCAAACTCAAGTCATAGTCCTTGATGAGTTCTAGCCATCTTCTTTGTCTCATGTTAATTTCTTTCTGGGTGAAGATATACTTCAAACTCTTGTGATCTATGAACACTTCACATCGCTTTCCCAAAAGATAGTGTCTCCATGTTTTGAGTGCATGGACAACAGAGGCTAACTCCAAATCATGAGTAGGGTAGTTTACCTCATGAGTTTTGAGTTGTCTCGAGGCATAAGCCACAACTTTCCCTTCTTGCATAAGTACTGCACCTAATCCATGATGAGATGCATCACAATACACTTGGAAATCTTTCTCCAAATCTGGCAAACATAAGACTGGTGCTGTCACTAGCCTCTTCTTCAATTCCTGAAAGCTGAGTTCACAACCTTCAGACCAAGCAAATTTCTTGTCTTTCTTTAGCAATTCTGTCATAGGCTTAGCTACCTTGGAGAAATTTTCAATGAACCTTCTGTAGTATCCTGCCAAGCCAAGGAAACTACGAACCTCTTTCACTGACTTAGGAGATTCCCATTCAGTTACAGCTGAAACTTTAGTAGGATCAACTGCTACACCATCTCCTGACAGAACGTCTCCAAGAAATCCAACTTCGTTCAACCAAAAATCACACTTGACAAATTTGGCATACAGCTTATGCTCTCTAAGCTTCTCAAGTATCAAACGCAAATGTCCTTCATGCTCTTCTTTGCTCTTAGAATAGATCAAAATGTCATCAATGAAAACGACAACAAATTTCTCAAGGAATTCCATGAACACCTTGTTCATCATATTCATGAAATAAGCTGGTGCATTGGTCAAACCAAATGGCATCACGGTATACTCATATAATCCATACCTTGTGGTGAAAGCCGTCTTAGGTATTTCTTGTTCCCTTATCTTGAGCTGGAAATAACCTGATCGGAGATCAATCTTTGAGAACACACAAGCTCCTTCTAACTGATCAAACAAGTCATTGATTCTAGGCAAAGGGTATTTAATCTTGATGGTCACCTCATTGAGTGAACGGTAATCTATGCATAACCTTGGACTTTTATCTTTCTTTTCCACAAACAAAACTGGTGCTCCCCAAGTTGAAGAACTTGGTTGAATAAATCCTTTCTGTAACTGTTCTCCAAGTTGTTTCTTGAGTTCTTTCAACTCATCAACTGACATCTTGTACGGTCTTTTTGCTATGGGTCTAGATCCTGGTAGCAAATCAATAAGAAATTCCACATCTATATCTGGTAGCATTCCCGGCAATTCTTCCGGAAACACATCCGGATATTCACTCACAATTGGCACATTGTCTATGCTAACCCCCTTAAGAGAATTTAGCTTACTCTTTTTTGATTCAAAGTTGGTCCTGAATCTAATCCTTTTGTTTTCTGGAGTTGTGAGTGAGACAGTATGGTTGGGACAATCTAGCACTCCCTTGTTCTTAGTCATCCAGTCCATTCCCAAAATGACATCCAATCCTTGGGAGTTTAGGATTATCACATTAAAGGGAAACTTATACTTCCCAAACTCTATGACTAGGTCATGACATCCTGAATTCACTATCATTTCTCCGCCAGGAGAACTTACTTTTATAGGACATCCAATAGTTTCTACCGGTAGTTCATTTCTTTCAACAAATGCTCTTGATATGAATGAATGAGATGCACCAGTATCAAGGAGAACAAATGCTGGAACAGAATTGAGTTTGAACTTACCAGCAACAACATCAGGTTCCTCATAAATTTCCTCCACATTGATGTGGTTCACTTGTCCCTTTTGAAAAGGGTTGGGCTTGTTGGGTCCTTCAACTTTCTTTTCTGGGCATTCATTCGCATAATGCCCCATCTTCTTGCACTTGAAACATTCAACCTGACTAAGATCCTTCTTGACAGGCTGGCTTCCACTGCCACTTCCACTTCCATTGTGGTGGCTCTTATATCCACCCTTGTGATTCTTGTAATTATCGTTGTCATGACTACGGTGGTGCTTGTTGTCATGATAACGGTTGTGGTTGTGGTGTTTGTTGAACTTCCCATGCTTGTGGGATCCAGAACTCCCACTGTCATCATAATGGGAACGCTTGTGAGACGATCCCGAGCTGTGCTTGTCAGAGTGCTTTCTCTTCCTGCTTTCAACTTGTTTCATCTTGCTCTCCAAAATAGCAGCCTTGTCACAAAGAGACTGGTATGTGGGAACATAGGCCACAGCTAACTGCAGATTCAATTCATCATTCAACCCTTCAAGGTACTTTTCCTTGCTCTTAGCATCAGTGTCAACTTCATCCGGTGCATATCACGCCAGATTGTTGAACTCCTCAATATACTCTACCACGCTGCGGTGGCGCTGCTTCAAGTTATGAAATTCCTTTTTCTTCAGACTCATCACTCCGGATGAGATGTGAGCGGTATGGAAACCATCTTCAAAGATAGCCCATGTCACATCCTCAATGGGAGTGGTGATCTGGAAGTTATCCCACCAAGTGGCTGCGGGTCCTTCCAACAAGTGAGCTGCAAATCTGACTTTCTCCTCATCAGTATAGCCAATAGTTACCAAGTCCTTGTTCACAGAGCGTAGACAATCATTGGCCACCATAGGATCAGTAGTTCCTGAGAACTTTGTTGGCCTCAGTCTTAAGAACCTGGTAAGCATGTCAAAACCCGATGGGTTGTTCTGATTGTTGTTGTTGTTGTTATTATTATTATTATTATTGTTGTTGTTGTTCTGATTCTGGATGAACGTGGTCATCATTTGCATCAACTGAGTCTGAGTTGTCATCATCTGCTGCATCTCAGGGGTGATGTTGTTGTTGTTGGGGTTGGGATTAGCACGTCGAGGAGGCATCTGTGGTTGTTCAATGGAGATAAGAATGAGATTCCCATAGATGCTAACATGCACAATACATCACATAAACAATCACTAAACATGCATCATAATAATAAAAGTTCAACAACATAGACAACAAGTTCTGAAAAGTAAACACACCAATAGCAAGCCATACACATGTTGGATGGTCATTGCGACTCAATAATCGAAAGCATGGTAAATAAATGATAAATGAGTAGTCGTCACTAATCCTCTTCATCAACCTCCTCATCAACAAGTGTAAGACCTGCATTCTCCATTGCGGTCTTGTATTCCTCGACATTGGTGGTCAAGGTCTCTACTTTGGCTTTGAGAGCCCTCTTCTATGCACGAAGCCTCTCAATCACACCTTGTTGATGCTCGAGCTCGAAGTCCTTGGCCTCTAGTTCTACAGTCATGTCTCGAATCCTCTTGTTCCTATCTTGGACTCTCTTCTCTTGACTCTTGAACTTTCTATCCCGACTCTCAAACTTGGCCTCCATTTCTCTGACTATCTCATCTTGCTCCGCGAAGAGCTTGTCCTTCTCACGAAGCTGCACCTGGAGTTCGTCATTGCTGAGCATGACGTTGGTCCTATCAGTGTCTAGGTGCCTAAGAAGAACCTCTAAGTCCTGGAGGTATAGACGAATCGGCTATGCCGTCTCTCTCGAAGTATCGTCGAAGTCAATTGCCTCACCATCCTCATCACGTCTACCAAAGGTGTGGAAGTGAGTACCTCTAACCTCCCGAGAGTGTCTCCCTAACAAGCGTCCAAGCAAGTCATGCATGACTACCTCTAGGCCTCTCTCCTTGTCATCATGCATGAGCTTGAAGATGATTGCCTCCGTGGTAGGCTCAGTCTGGCGTCCTGGCTGATTAACCTTGAAGCCCCAAAGGTCTTTCCTCTCAAACTTGCTGAGGGGAAGCATCATGATAGTAGGAAGAGGGAGATTGAGCAGACTAGTGAGCTCAATAATACGAGGGCCAAAACGAGTTCCCTTGAACTCTTCAGCCGTGATGATAGTAACATTAGGAATCTATTTAATAAGATAGAAAAAGTTAGAGTAGACTCATGTGCCACTGGCAAGCATGTTGAGTGTAGACTCATAACCCTCTAATCACCATCAGAGTAACCTGCAACATCACAAGTTACAGCCACAGTGGGTCAATACATTGGAATAGTATTGGCAAGTGATACCTTAGAATAATATTGGTAGACTAGATACTATATGCATTTTGGCTAAGTGTAGCTTAGGCTTGCTTTGCTCAAAATAGGTTTTACCTATCAGTTGAAATCATTATGTTTTTCTTTGTCAAAATATTTCCCAAGGTACCACCAATAGACAGAGGGGAACCTTCACCCTTGTTCAACCACAAGTTTTTACTTAGAAATTGGGATGAGGAGATTCTTGATAGCTTCCATGTCTTGATGCTCAAGTTGTCCAATACCAGGGACATGGCTAAGTACTTAGATTCTTCCATCTGCAGAGGTTGTGCACTTTCCCCACAAGACTTGATTTTCACCAAGACAGGACCTTTCAGAAGCCTTCCCTTAGACCAAATGGACGCGTTCCAACCTATCATCCCACTACCACCAACTGTCCAAATGGCTAAGTTATTGCAACCTATGTGATCCAGGCAGAGCCCATATTGCCAAGTGGCTGCACTAGAAGCTTCTTAACATATGGTATCTCAAATCCCTTTGTTCCTGAGTGGATTTCCACAAGTGAGATACACAAGGTAAACCATGGAAATGGGCCTTGTGTAACCACTCAACATAAACCATTCCTTCGATTCCACCCAGGTGTTTCATTCACTTAGTTGTTTTACTAAACAAAACATAAGTCCAAATACTTAGAAATATTTTATCATAGCATGAATACATAACCACCCTTGGTTGCTGCTAGCTAGGCTAAGCATGGCATAGATAAGCATCTTAACTTGGAAATTTCTAGCAATTGTACAACTACTAGGATTTCCCAACCATAGCATATAGATCAAAATATTCATGCAAGTCTAGCAAAAATATCATGAAGCACCACTTGCCTTGGTAGTTTAGAGAGTAGCTACAATCCTCACAATCACAATCACTATTTGCACCAAAATCTACACATAAAATAATGGAACAAAATCACATACACAATTTTAATACAAGCAAAAATACATGAATGTATGCAATATGCCATGTGATGATTTTCTACACCAAACAAGACAAGTGCTCTATATTGAATCATAAACAAGTTCAAAACTTGCCAAATAAACTTTATTTGAACATTAAAACATTTTTAAATAATTATTATACCCAAATTATGCCTACAAATGTTTCTGCAAAAACAACCATTTTAACAGAAGCAAAACATTATACACATTGCATAAATGAAAAGGGTTTCTCTCATGATTCCATTGATATAAAATTTGTCGAATTTGGACGTGAGAATCAAAAGTTATGAATTAAACAAGTTTAAACATCTAATAGATTTAATTGAGAATTTTAAAACGAAGAACATACCACGCGGCAGCTTCTGGTTGGCTAGTACCGCTTAGTGCTGGATCGTGCTCGCGCCCCGTCAGATCTACTTAACATCTGCAGCTCAGATCTACCCATACCTCTTCGACTACGTTCTATCGCGTTTGTCCGATCTACATCGCACGGCTCACAGCGTTTGACCATCGAGTGGCAGCGCTGGCGGCGGCGCGCTCAGGCTGCAAGCTTGCCGGCGAACTAGGTCGCCCGGGGAGGTGTGAGGATGCTCACCAGAATCTCCGTGGCGAGGGGATGCTCAGCGTGTGCTTGGTTGGCGAAGGGGCGTACGGAGTCGATGTCGATTGCTCGTCGGGATCGAGACTGTGTCGGTTGCTCTCGGTTGGCGACGGAGACGACGTTCTGGGCTACGCTAAGACAAGAAAAGGGTGCCGTTATGTGCGTAGGATGTTGGGGATCAAACGTGTATCAAACAGAGGGAGAGGGGAAGCTGGGGCTTATGGGGAACGGTCGCCGGAGTTCGAGCAGACGGTGGCGGAGCTCAGTCGATGACGTTGCCGAGGCTACAGAGCATGCGCGAGCAAGCAGAGGATGTCAGTAGGTGCGTACGAGGATGCAGAAACAACTAGACTAAACCATAGGCAGAGGGGGATACGGTTCTCAACGGAATTTGACGACGAGCTCGTCGGAGCAGAGGGGCGTCTCGAGACGATTCCGAGCAGCCTGGGGGCTCTCTGTGGGTGTGGCTTGGGGGAAAGGGGAAGGGGAGCATGGCGCTTAAGTAGGCGAGGACATGGGCGTGAATTACTCGAGCATTCAACGGGAATTGAAGCCGCGGAATTAAACAAGAAACGCCCAGAGTGATTTGGGGAAGAACTGGTCGCTGGGGGTGGAGACGATGACTGACGTCTGGGCCGCGGTTGTTAGCGAGAGAAAAGAAAAGGAGGTGGGTCCAGGCAGTCAGCGAGAGGGGGGGTAGGTTTCTGAGTGCGAATCGTTTTCTTCGCGGGAGAGAGTTGCTGGGCTAGATGGGTCGAACTGAGCTGGGTTGGGCCAGATTGGCTGTTTGCTTTATTTTTTCCTACCTTTCACTTTTCTTTTTCTCTTTGATTTTCTAGAAATGATTTTTCAACTCTAATTCAAATAAGTTTCAATCCAAATCTTCTCTAGATTTTCATATAGTGAACTTTGTACTCAAATGTGTGGCAAACACTTTTGTTTACTCAAACACACTTTGAACATTTGAAAAATAAAATAAAACAAGCCTTTATGAGATATAAATAATAGGCACAAATTTGGTTTTATAATCATACTTTGTTTTGAAACTTTGCCCAGGTTTTGGAAAACGCTTAAATTGAACTCAAAACATTACTGAAATAAAATAAGTACCTTTCTTATTAGAAAGAAAGCAGCACTAAGGCTAGAGCATACTCACATAAAATAATGAGCAACATATGCTCTTGTTTTGAAATGGTTTTGAAATGGAACCCTAAATGCTCATGGATGCATGGATGATATGCATGAGTTTTGAAACATGATTTTAGGGATGTTACACCGGAATAGTAAATGGCCAGATTTACAGCAGGACGGAACAGTGAATGGACAGATACATAGTAGTCTAGAATAGTGAAATGCTAGATTATCAGCAGGCCGGAATAGTAAATGGCTAGATTCATAGCAGGCCAAAACAGTAATGGACCAGATTCATAGCAGGCTAGAACAGTAGATGGCTAGATTGTCAACATGCCAGAATAGTAAATGGCCAGATATACAGCAGGTAGGAAAAGTAAAAGGCCAGATGCATATCAGGCCGGAACAGTGGAAGGCAGAAATAACAACGGTTCGAAATAGTATTGGGCCTGAATATATGACGGACAAACTTGTGGGCCCATTTCAAACAGTGCTGCTCTAAACTGTAACGGGCCGAATTACTATTGGGCTTTCATAATGGGCCGGTCCACTTAATAATTGTCAGGCCTTCCCATGATAGTTAACGGCGTTAACCGGCTGTTAACGGTGTTCGCCACGTGGTAGTTTGCATGACGTCAGCAGTCAACGCGGCTGAAGATCTACGACAGAATGACTTTTTGGGGCTGAAGGGTGCGATCCGCCACGGTCGAAAAAAACCGTGGTAGATTCATTTATGATGGGCCTTTTACCACGAAGGGCATCCGTCGTAGAAGACTCTTCAGCCACGAAAAATGGGGCTTCAACCATGAAAATAGTCCGTTGTAAAAGGACATTTTTCTTATAGTGCTACCCGTAAGGTTTTTGTCTTGTGGATAGCTTCCACTATATATGGAAGTCCATCAGGAGTATTTTTTCCTTGATGGACAACATAGTCCATGCCTTTTTACTCGTAGTAGTATTTTTCTTTGCTTAGACATGTGCTCACCCCTGTCCACTCATTGTAGGCATGGGAAGAGAACAGCAACGAACGGAGAAGAGAAGTTGAAGGAGGCTCAATGTCAGAGAAAAGTTATGATGGGTTCCTGCCACGAGGTACTCCTGCTGCATTACAGTGTACACTCTACTAGTACTCCTATGCACGCAAAAAAAATTGTGTGTTTTCTCTCTCCTTCGCTTCCTCTCATCTCTCCACCCCTCTCCCCTCGCGCATCGGCCCGGCTAATCTCTGCCTTGTCCATAGTGTGATGTTGCGCAAGTGTGCCTCGGTACGGCGGCTCTATTTTGTTTTTTGAGGGGGAGGCTCTGTTTCTCTGGCGTGTTCAGTAGCCGCATTGGTGTGGAGTAGGAGGACTACATAGGAAGGAAACAACTTTGGCCCAGCTAAATGCATGGACTTGGATGTAACTTTCATTTTTTATGAGGGCCTTGATGTAACTTGTACTTCCACCGAGTGAGTTAATTAATGCACAAAGTCCCTAGAAGATGACATCTAGAAGATTCTATTGATATTCATGAGCACAACGAACGGTAGTATGCTCAAACCTCAAAACACACTTCACTGCTTAGTTTCTGGTACCTTGTTCTGCATGGACTTGGATGTAATTTTCATTTTTTACAAGGTCCTTGATGTAAATTGTACTTCCATCGACCGTGTTAACTGAAGCACCTCACTCCTATGGGACCTACCACAGTTATAAGAAAATGTAACCCTCCCAATTATCACACAAAGTGGACCACGATTTCTTATAGTTCCATTTTCAAGCTTTCTAGCTAACTTCGCACACTTCACTGACTTCTTGCTGATTTAACAAAATTAGCTCGAACTTGACCTAAAAGTAAGCGCAGTAGATTGATCTTGAATTAAATGTCTTTCAGGAGGTAGATTTGTGCATTTTATTTTAGTAAACAATGGTGTCATTGTGAGTTTCAACTATCAGGAAAGAATATTCTCAATTTCTCGAGTAATGACAAGATTTTTTTCCGTAAAGGAAGTACAAAGAATATATATCTGAATGCCACAAGCAAAGCTTCCAGACATATTAAGTGGACCAACATGTTTTACTTAATTAATATTTCAATGTTTTATGAGTTTCCAAACTTCATCCTACCTAACTCTTCCCACTTGAATGAATTTATGTTGATTTATCGAAATTATATCAAATTTGAATTACAAGAAAATTGTAGGTGCTTTGAAAGTTTTGAGATTTTTGAAGATAACCATTGGAGGTCAATTAATATATCATAAACCATCACCGAGAGTTTTCACAACATGTTCGACTTTTGCTAAGATTTTCCATCATTATAATTTAACAAAATTTTGTCAAACTTGAGCTACAAGTAAGCGTGATAGATTGTTCTCGAACTAAATGCCATTTCCGAGGTGGATGGGTGTATATTCTTGTAGTAAACAATACCGTTAGTGCGAGTTTCTAAATATCTGTCACATCCCAAGATTTTCCAAATCTTGTAATGTGAAAAATAAATAAAGAAAATAAATAATTTTTGAAATTTAGGGTGAAAAGAAACTTTTGTTTCTAAATGGAAACTTAAAAATCTCATCTTGAACAAACTTTGGTTAATATTTGAATCCAACTAAATTCAAATCAAAGTGAAATGCATTCTTCATAAATGCATCTGGAAATTTAAAACACTTGGAAAATAAACCAAAACCCTAAAACCTTAATGGAATAAAATCATTTCCAAGATATCTCTAAGATTATGGATTTGATCCATATAAAATTTTGTCAACAAACATTTACAAATGATCAAGAATGACAAATAGAAATATTATAAAACCATACAAATTGGTTTCACTTAGTTTGGAACCATAAATAAAATCTTATGAAATTAATAAGACAAGGGAATTGAATTTCCAAAGCTAATATAGCACCTATCTAAAAATCCATAACAAATGGTGAGAAAATAATCCTAAAGAGATATAAAAGGATAAATAAATATTAAATAGGATTTTACAAAATTGGAATCACCAAGTTTGGATCTTTAAATAAAAAGATATGGATTTTATAAGATAAAGAAAGAAATATTAAATGAGGAATATTTAAAGACCAATTAAATCTTGAGCTTATCCATAAGCAAATGGAATAACTTATAATCCAAATCCAAATAAAATAATGGATAAAGAATTTTACAAATAAAATAAATGGCATTAACGAAATTGAATAAAGAAAAATCCCTATTAAGAAATGATTAATTAAATCATGGGAAAAATATTTGGAATTTACCCAAGTTGAATAAAAAGTTATTTAATAAACTCAAATGAGATCAAAGAAATCTTCTAAATAAGAATTATGGATTTATAACCATATTTAATTTCATTGGAATAAAGACAAATACCCAATTTTTTTAATGATTAACAAATCGTATTAGAAATATTCTAAATAATTCAAAGTGCATTATTTTGACACCCTATTAAATGAATAAAACTTATTGAAAAGGTTTTGTGAGAATTGAAATTAAATAAGGGTTTAAAATATATATGATATTAATTGAATTTAAATGCATGGGCCTACTTTTAAATAATTCAAAGACCCTAAAAGAATAAAAGAAATATTCTAATTTTGACCCTAAAATGAAGTATTAATCAGTATTTAAATCTACACAAATTTTTGTTGAGGTTTGAAATCAAATTGATGTTTGAAATAATTAAACAAAATCAAAACAGAATAAAAGAAATGGAAAAAGAAAAAGAAACAGAACAAAAAAATGAACAAGGTCGACCCAGCCCAGCAAGACCCACTGGCCCAGCAAGCCCATCTCCCCACCCCACCCGCAGCGAATCGTTTTTCACTCGCGAATTGACCCACAGCGTCGCTGATGACTTGGACCCACCCCACCTCTTTCTCTCTCGCAGACAGTCAGGTCCCACCTCCTAGCTTTCTTCCTCACCCGCCGCGACTTCTTCTCCCCCTCACCTCGCCGGCTATTTCCGCTGTTGAATGGTTGAATTATTTCGCGGCATTGATGCAGCCTTTAACCCCTGTGACCATGCTCGTTAAAGCGCCTCGACGCCCTCTCTCTTTCCCCTCTGTCGCCACCCCCTCCTCGCCACCAGGCTGCACGAATTACTCACCCAAATCCCACTGCCTCCGATGCCCTCTGGCGGCAATTCCGGCCAGTCCCCATCGCCCCTCGCCCCCTTGACCACACGAGCTTGACCCACAGACTCTGGCGCATCTCCTAGTACTCCTAGCTCAACCGCGCTCGGTCCAGAATGTCGGCAGCGTCTTCACCAGTGCCCCACCGACGACCCCCGCAACTCCGGTGAGCCCTAGAACTCGACTCCATGCGCGCCTCGACCAGTGGATCATGCCGTTTTGTTCGCCTGTGTGTCTTATGCATCTCCAGGTGCTCGCCAATCAACCGCACGCGATCTACAACCTCGTCTCCGACCTCGATAGTACGAGCCTATCACCAGGCATCTCTCCGGCGAGCAATCACCGTCACCACCGTGCGCCCCTTGACGAGCTACCACCACCTTGAGCATCACCACGACCCCGCGATTCTGGTGAGCATCTCCTTTCGCTCTCTCGCTTCCTGTAACGTCGACACCGTCACCGTCTGACCGCGCACCGCCACCTGCCGCCGCCAGCCCCGCCACTCGATGGCAAGCGTGTTGTGCATCGTAGGATGTAGATCCAAGCGCCACGATAGAACATGATCAAAGGGGTATGAATGCCTCTGCGCCGCACGATCTGTTTAAAATCCAACGCACCAGAGAGATCGATCCAAGCAAAATGGTATAGACCAATAGGAACGTTCCACGTGGCCCTGTCTGTTTTAATAAAAAACAGGATTTGTTCTATTTGATGTTCCAATTTGAAAAATTCATAAATTTCAAACCACACGTCCAAATTTTGCAAATTTTATATCAATGGAATCAGCAAGACAAGTACTTTATGACCATGCACTTTGTTTAGTAAAATGCTTCTGTTAAAATGGTTGTTTTTGCAGAAACTTGTGTAGGTATATTTAGAATATAAAATTTGTTCTAAAATGATTTTTGAGATAAAACCGTTGGCAAATGGTTTGTTTTGAACCTACTGACCATAGAAATCAATTTGTGGTTTCAAAAATATATTTGGTGAAACAAAAGAATAAATCTTTGAATAAAAGCATTTCTAGCCAAATAAAAATGTTGATTTTGGTTTAAAAATGATTTTGGAGGAAAACCTTTGGGAAATGTTTTGATTTAAACTGTCTGACCCCAAACACCAAGTTTTATGATTTAAAAATGTATTTGGTGAACCCTATAGAAATTATTGCTTTGCTAAAGACATTTTCAACCACATAAAATAATGATTTGGTTTAAAAATGGTTTATAGGTAAAATCTTTTGCAAATAGTTTTACCACTTTATGAAATGACCAATAAGTGTTTTAGAATGTTTATAACCAATTATAAACCACTTTTGTAAATAAAACAAAGTTTGGCATGCTTGCATGCATTGTTTTGTTTCTATTATTTTATGTGATGTTTTGCTTGAATGGTAGATTGAAATATTGCTTGGTTGATTGAATTGTAGTGGAATTTGAAGAGTGTGATTGTTGCAAGATCAAGGAGTGAACTTATACTCTCTACCAAAAAGGCAAGTGATGCTTCATACTTTTTGTCCCATTATTTTCACTATGCATTAGTGATATTTCTAAGTAGGACTTGCATGGAATTTTGCTAAGTGAAAACTATGCCATGGGAAATCCTAGTAGATGAAACCTTAGTAGAAATTTCCTAAGTTAAGATTCCTACTACTATCATGCTTAGCTTAGCTAGTAGAAAACAAGGGTGGAGTATATATTCATACTATGGAATATTTCTAAGTCAAGGACTTGTGTTTTGTTTAATAAAACAACTAAGTTAATGAATCACCTGGGTGGAATGGAAGGAATGGTTTGTGTTGAGTGGTTCACAAGGCCCATTTCTATGGTTTACCTTGTGTATCTCACTTTTGGATGGCCACCAAGGAACAAAGAGATTTGAGATGTCAAATTTTGAGAAGCTTCAAGTGCAGCCACTTGGCATTATGGGCTCTACCTAGATCATATAGGTTGCAATAACTTAGCCAAATGGATAGTTGATGGTAGGGGATTGATGGGTTGGAGAGCGTCCATTCTGGTCTAAGGGAAGGCTTCTGAAATATCTTGTCTTGGGAAACCAAGTCTTGTGGGGAAAGTGCACCACCTCTGCAGAGTGAAAAATCTAAGTACTTAGCCATGTCCCTGGCAAAGGACAATTTGAGCATCAAGACATGGAAGCTATCAAGAATCTCCTCATCCAAATTTCTAAGTTAAAATCTTGTGGTGGAACAAGGGTTGAAGGATCACAAATTTATATTGGGAGATGCCTTGGGTATTTTCAAATGATAAGGTGTCGTGGGAATGACCACGGCAGATGCTGCAATCGGCAGTGAGTAGTAGAACATGGGGCAAGGGCGGCTAGCCATCTGCGGTGCGAGATGAGGGTAGAGACATAGGGTTTTACCCAGGTTCGGCCCCCCGGAGGGTAAAGAACTACTCCTGCTAGATTGTATTATGATGGAAGTACAATGGGGCGAGCTCGGCGGCTAGGCGGCGAGTCGCTTGGGTGGATGATGGAACGTATCCTCTACACGCCCTCTAGGGAGGTTTATATAGACTCACCCTAGGGTTTACATATCTCAACCGAATCAGCTAAGGTTTTGGCAATCGTTTAACCTAATCCAACTGGGCCTATCTACTCTCCTGGGCCTTCAGCTTCCAGTCGCTTGAATCCACACCAGGTCTTGATCCAGTTGCCGTCCTGCAGGCCCACTCGCCAGTTCCTGGGCCAGTCGGAAACGTCCTGCTGGGTATACCCCGGTAGGCATATCCCCATCAGTAGTCCCCAAGGCTGTCGTTGATTGGTCGCAGGTGTTCGTTGGCAGTCGGAGTATACAGGTCCAATGCGGACGCCCAGTCGAATCGGCGGCGGAATCCTGAATAAAGGAAAAACCAGTTATTATATTCGCTATGACAGCGGTCAGTCGGGTCGCAGCTCGGCGAACGGGTCGGCGAAATGCTCAGTCACCGTTGTAGTGATCGGGTCGGCGAGTCGAATGGATGAAGTTGGACCGTCAGACACAGTCAAAACTAGCCGTTGGGGTAATCCAATGGTAACTTCGGCGTAATCACCGCGTAGTAACGGCTCCCGGAATTGGCGGGTAGCAACCGCTATATAAGGGAAATGGCAGGCGATCGGGGAACCACTCCTTCGTCTTTTCCTCCGATTTCGCCCATCTCCGTTTTCCTCCGTGTCACGATCCAATCGATCCAAAAAAACCTTCGACCTCCGCAAATCTTTCAGCCAATGGCCCCCTCCACCGAACCATGGGGCAGGTCCAAGTGCACCAGAGCGCTACTGGCATCCTTCGAGGAGGCCGGGATCCTGCGCGCCGGCAGGTGGCGCATCCCCGTGGCCGGAGAGGTGACTCCGGACTCGCGCCACCTAGAGCGGGGGCTGAGGTTACCCACATCTCTCTTCTTCCGGCGCTTCTGCGCCTTCTACGGGATCCAGCCATCGGACCTGGGCCCGCACAGCATCGAGCAGCTCGCCATTTTCATGGCATTCTGCGAGTGCTACCTAGGCTGTAGGCCTTACTTCCCCCTGTGGCAAGATCTGTTCCCCGGGAGGATCAGTCGTGAAGAATCAGGCGACCCAATGCTGGCTGCGGGTGGCCTGACGTTTCAGTTGAAGCCGAAGGCCTCCTTCTTCAACCTGATGCTGCCTGCCAAGGCGGCAAGCGAGTGGAAGAAGTCCTGGTTCTACGTCACCGAGGCGACTCCAGACGTCGAGGTCGCGATCCCAAGGTACTCCACCGACCGGCCCGAACCGCGCCGACTCCAGGTCGGCAAGCTCCCAGTAGACCAGCGGATGGTCGTGGACGAGATGCTTCAAACCATCCGTGGCCTGAAGAAGAAGGGCCTTCAAACCATCAACTTGTACAATTGTTGGCTCGGGCGGCGACTTGTTCCCCTGGCCCGCCGCGACCATTACATGTACGAGTACACGGGCAGGGAAGACTCGACGAAATCCTGCCTTGCCGAGTGGAAACTCGAAGACTACGTCCTGGCGTTGAAGAAGTTCACCCAGGCAGCATACCTGGACGCGAAGGCTGGGGTCGCCCCCTACACCGCGAAGCATCCAGCTCCGACGGTAAGTCGCTGTTTTCACTATCATTCGCAGTCGCATTTGATGCTGTCGCGGTTATATTGATATTGTCTCGTGCCTGCTGCAGTTATTTCAAGTGGTGGAAGGGTGGCTCCCACCCGCGGACGACGATAACTCAAGCTCGTCCGTCCAGGACGAGGGTGAATCGCCTCCTGCCAAGGGCGGCGTCGAGAGCGACACGAGTGATGACGATGATGATGATGACGAGCCCAGGGAAGAGGCCGCCCCAATGGTTCGCAAGACTCACGGGCAACATCAGCGCGAGCTCGAGGCGAGTAGAAGCCTCGAACGTTACGATGACGACGACGACGACGAGCTTCCCGAGCACACCTCGTGTCGTGAAGCTACACCATCGAAAAAGAAGAAGAAGAAGAAGAAGAAGAAGAAGAAGAAGAAGGAGGTAAAGTCTCCACCAAAGAGGAAGACAAAGCCGGCAAAACAGGCATCTCCGCCTCGTTCGACGAGTAGTTCCGACGCCACCAGCTTGGCCAAGGATGAAGCGTCGTAGACAACAGCAGCACCGGATGCCACTGCCGCCCTGAGTGAGGTACCTCTGGCCTCGCTTCCCCCCCTATTCGCCCCAGTCTCTGGGTTGGGGGTTGCTCCAACCGCAGCAGTTTCGCCTCCCAGGAGAGCTCCTGCCGAAGTCGTTTCGGAGGCTCCTGTTGCGGCCTCGTTGTCGAAGAGGCCTTCCGTGTCTTGGGCACACGATGTTTTGGAGATGGGCCTCAGTCGGAAACTGGGCCCCGAACTGGAGAAGCCGTCCAGCATCCGCACAGGGCTGCGGTTCATACCAGTCGCCAAGTAAGTTTTGTTCATCTGCTTTGCCTTTCGTTGTAATCGGACCATTTTGCTCATATAATTAATTCGCAGGACTGGAGTTAAAAAGATAGGCCACCCGTCCGTGGCCAAGGTGCCGCCAGTCATCGTCGAGGAGGACCCCTCACGGAAGAGGAAAGCTGATGAGGTCGCTGCCCCCGCAGACAGTGCCAAGAAGGCTAAGGGCGATGATGTCGTCACGGTGTCTGACGACACGACGGTTGCTCCGAGTGGTCCTCCGACTGCGACGGAGGCGGCCTTGAAGGCCAAGGAGGATGTTTCCTTGCATGGGATGGCCGAGCCGGCTTCTCTTGGTGCTGGAGCATCCACCGCGACCTTCCCCCGCTTCATGGCCAAAGCGGCTACGACGAGTGGTATAACGCCATCGAGTCATGCACCTGGGGTCGCCGGAACGGAGGCCGAGCAGCGTTGTGGGCACACTCCGGCTCTTCTCGCATCTGTGGACGCGCTACAGCTCCATGGCATGTTGGGCGCAGCCATCCAGGTATGTCCAGTCCCCGAGGATCGGGCCACTGAATTTCAGTGGTCAGATTCTTTTGGTATTTGTTTTTATTTGTAGCACCCAGTCCCCAAGTGTCCAGTCGCTGAATTTCAGCGGGTGGGCACTTAGGATTTTTGCTCTCCAGTCCCCGAGTGTCCAGTCGCTGAATTTTAGCGGGTGGGCACTTAGGATTTTTGATCTCCAGTCCCCGAGTGTCCAGTCACTGAATTTCAGCGGGTGGGCACTTAGGATTTTTGATCTCCAGTCCCCGAGTGTCCAGTCGCTGAATTTCAACGGGTGGGCGCTTAGGATTCTGTTGTTGTTAACTGTTTGATTTGTGCACAGGGCTTGCAGCGTGAATCAGCCGACCGACTTGCTGCGAAGTGTTGCGTGGAGAAAGAACTTGTTGTCGTCCAAGAGATGAACAAGGGACTCCAGGCAATCGCTGCCAAGGCAGAGGAGGTCCGCCAGGGCCTTGTCCCGACGAGTGAACTGACGACGGCTCAGTCTGCGTTGAGTTCGCCTAAGAAGCGGATCGCTGATCTTGAGTGCGAGCTTAAGGAAGCGAAGGCGGAGGCGAGTTCAGCGGATGGGCGGGCCAGAGCTGCTGTTATGGCTGCCGCTGAAGAGCGCAAGGTCTCTGACGCCCTCGTTGCTGGGCTACAAGACGACTTCTCCTCTCTTCAAAGCTTCATCACGGGCCTCTGCCATCCTTTGATTGGTAAATTTTCCTGCCTCTGCATGTAGTAGCTGCATTGTGAAATCGTCGTTGTACTTACTGTCGACCCCTGTCCACAGGTCGGATTATCGACAGCTCAGAGGAGGCGCAGTCGTATGACGCGCGGCAGTGTGTGGCCACTCTGGTCGACTCGGCCACGTTGTCTGCGGCTTGCATTCGAGCGTATCTTCAAGAGATGTCGCCCACGGAAGTGATTCTCAGTGATCTCGTCGAAGTATGGCGGTATATGGAGAAGGCGCCCTCAGTCGTCGAGTTCATGACTCGGTCGGCATTCCGGCGCGGGGCGGCAACGATGCTTAGCCTTGGGCTTGCCCATTTCCCGGAGGACTTTGACCTTGATGATGTGACGAGTGGCTACCCCTCGTCGACGGGCTCGATGGAGATTGCCGAGGTGCTGAAGCTGACGGACCGGGCCACGGTATACTCCGATCGTGTCTGGGCGATGGGCGACCTCCTCCGTTATCAGGAGACGACTGTCGCGCCCAACAATCCCGAGCCGCCGCACCGGGACTTCAAGGTCGAGCAGCCCTTCCGTGCGGCGATGGCGGGTGAGTTGACGACGTACCCGTCGAACCCGTACACTCCCTTCATTCGCAACCGCAAGGGTGGCGGCGAGTCGACGTCGAAGCCTGCGGAATAGAAACATTGTGCCCTGGGGCGTTAGCAGTAATTTGGCCATTAGGCTCAACTTGTATTTTGTAACGACTTTGTTCTGCTGTAATGGAATTTCGCGTTATTTTGTGAGTTGTCTTGCAATTTTGATTGCTGATTGGACGAGTCCCCGAGCGCGTCCGCCCTTTTTATGGTGTTTAACTCGTTTGTTATGTGTTTGTGGTTTTGAACGTTTTGTCGGTTGTTTTGTTATTGAGGTCGACTCGCCCGAGCTTGGAAAGCCAGTCGCAGGGCGACTCCCATGAGTGCTCTTTACTTGACCGTTTTCCCTTGCGCGAACGAGGTCGGGTAGCCGAGTCCCCGAGCGTGGTACTTGGTGGTTCTAGTCGCGGCTCTATGGTGGGTGAGGACTGGGCGCGTTAGAGTGAGTGCATCACTCCTACCTGGCCCGTCGGGTCACTCGCATGGCGAGTCCTAGGCACGCTCTCGTACTTGGCGTTTTTCCCTAGTCGCTCGTGCTTAACTGGTCGTCAGTCCCCGAGCGTGGTACTTGGCCATTCGAGTCGCTGTGTCGAGGATGCGGAGGATCATGGTCGCTATGAGGAGCGAAGGCAGTTGTCTTGGCTCGTTAAGCCAGTCGAGCTAGGCGACTCCAATGGGGCTCCGGGTAGGCGTTTTTCGTGGACGTTACGAGTCCTGGGGTAACCCAGTGCCCTCGTAACGCACTACTTGGCCGTGCCGGTCGCTGTACCAGAGGTTGACTTCTGCAGTTAGCTTGACGCTGTTATTACGAGTGCGAGTGGGACCAGACGCGGAGTGTAGACGCAATTTGCGGTAACCAATATGTTTTATTTCATAGCTAGTGGAGGGTACATGTATGGAGTTCTAGGAGTAGAACTTCCGTAGGAGGTTTACATTCCACGGTCGTTTGACGTCAAGTTTCCCATCTCCGCAGACGTCGGTGAGGTAGTAGGCGTCGTTGCCGAGTACTCGCCCGATGGCGAATGGTCCCTCCCATGGGGGGAGAGCTTGTGCATGCCCTTCTTGTCCTGGATGAGGCGTAGCACCAGGTCGCCTTCCTGGAAAGTGTGAGTCCTCACCCGCTGGCTATGGTAGCGGCGGAGTCCTTGCTGGTAGATGGCAGTGCGGGAGCGAGCTAGGTTGCGTGCCTCGTCGAGTTGATCGACTCCATCCTGGCGTGTGAGTTCGTTCGCAGCCTCCGTGTAGTGGACGACCCTTGGCGAGTCGTGCTCTAGGTCAGTGGGCATGACTGCCTCGGCGCCATACACCATGAAGAAGGGGGTGAACCTTGTCGACCTGTTGACCGAGGTGCGGATGCCCCAGATGACGGAGGGTAGCTCCTCGACCCAGCACCCGACGATGCGCTCGAGTGGTACTTGGAGCCGTGGATTCAGGCCATGCAGGATGCTCTGGTTGGCCCGTTCCGCCTGGCCGTTGGACTCCGGGTGGGCGACTGAGGCAAGGTCAAGTCGGATGTGATGTTCCTCGCAGAATTCGGCCATGGCTCCTTTGGCGAAGTTGGTGTCGTTGTCCGTGATGATGCTGTTTGGGAACCCGTAGCGATATATGAGCTTGCGTAGGAACTTGGTGGCGGTCTTCCCATCGCATTTCCGGACTGGCTTGGCCTCCACCCACTTTGTGAATTTGTCGACCGCGACCAGGAGGTGGGTGAAGCCGGAGGGGGCCTTTATGAAAGTGCCTACCATGTCCATACCCCCACCGACGAACGGCCAGGTGATGGGGATTGTCTTGAGCGCTGAGCTCGGTACGTGGGTCTGGTTGGCGTTCTTCTGGCACCCGGCGCACCGCTGGACAATGTCGACGTCGTCTGCGTGTGCGGTGGGCCAGTAGAAGCCGTGTCGCATAGCCTTTGCGACCAGAGAGCGGTCGCCGGCGTGGTGGCCGCAGTCGCCGGAGTGGATGTCGTGGAGGATTTTGCGTCCTTCAGCGGGTTGGACGCAGCGTTGGAACACGCCGGTCACGCTGCGCTTGTGGAGCTCGTCGTCGATGATGACGAAGGATTTGCAGCGGTGCGCTGTCATCCGGGCATCTATTTCGTCTGCTGGCAAGGTGCCTCCCACCAGGTAGGCGATGTACGGCGTAGTCCAGTCGTCTGGCTCGGCGATGAGTGCGACCAGGGCTGCCTCTGGTTGCAGCGGGACTCCGATGTCGATCTCCCTTGGGGGAGAGAAAGAAGGCTTGGTGATGGTGTCGAGGAAGACGTCGGCGGGTGGTGCGAGTCGAGCCGAGCCGATATGGGAGAGTGCGTCGGCCTCCTCGTTTTTCCGCCTGTCGATCCATTCGACGGAATAGCCTGCGAAGTGTCCGCCCAGCTTATCCACTTCTTGGCGGTATGCCGCCATGGTGGGGGAGACGGCGTCGCAGGTGCCGGCGACTTGCCCGGCGACGAGGTCGGAGTCTCCGTAGCAGCGTAGGCGGTTGGCATTCATCTCCTTGGCGGCTCGCATGCCGTGGAGTAGTGCCTCGTACTCGGCCATGTTGTTGGTGCAGGGGGTGAAGTCCAGGAAGAGGACGTAGCGGAGCTTGTAGCCTTTCGGGGAAGTCAGCACGATCCCTGCTCCTCCGCCGTCTGCGTTCTTGGAGCCGTCGAAGTGCAGACTCCAATAGTGGAGGTACGGTAGATTTTCCGGCTGCTGGGCCTCTTCCCAGTCAGCGATGAAGTCTGCGAGAGCCTGCGACTTGATCGCTTTGCACGGCTCATACTTGATGTTGTGGACGACGATTTCGACGGCCCACTTGGCGACTCGCCCGGTCGCCTCACGGTTGCGGATTATATCCTGCAACGGTGCTGAGGAGACGACCGTGATCGGGTGCTCCTGGAAGTAGTGCGGCAGTCGCCGCTGTGCTCTGAAGACCGCGTATACCAGTTTCTGGTATTGCGGGTATCGCTGGCGCGACTCGGTGAGGACCTCGCTGATATAGTACACCGGTCGCTGCACTGGGCGCTCCTTTCCTTCCTCTGGTCGCTCGACGACCATTACGGCGCTAACGACGCGCTCGGAAGCCGTGACGTAGACCAGCATGGGTTCCTTGTCGACGGGGGCGGCGAGTAGCGGTGCTGCGAGTAGCACCTTCTTGAGGTCGCGGAGCGCGTCGTCTGCCTCCTTATCCCACTGGAAGGTGGGGTTCTTGAGCATCAGGCGGTATAGGGGCATCGCCTTTTCGCCCAATCGGGGATGAAGCGACTGAGAGCCGCGACTCGCTCGGCCAGCTTTTGGACGTCGCGCAGGCACTCAGGTTTGCCGATTCAGGCAATCGTGTCGATCTTGGTGGGGTTCGCCTCGATCCCGCGCTTGGAGACGACGTATCCCAGTAGTTGACCTGCTGGTAGACCGAAGGTGCATTTGCCTGGGTTTAGCTTTATCTTGTATTTCCAAAGGTTGGCGAATGTTTCCGCCAGGTCAGCAAGTAGGTCGCTCTGGCGAGCGGACTTCAGTACCACGTCGTCGATGTAGACGTTGATATTGCGGCCAATTTGGCTTGCAAGGCACTCCTGCATGCACCGCTGGTAGGTTGCCCCGGCGTTCTTGAGGCCGAAGGTCATGGCGGTGTAGCAGAAGGCTCCGAATGGCGTGATGAACGCCGTCTTTTCTTCGTCCTCAACAACCATTTTGATCTGGTTGTACCCAGAAAAGGCTTCGAGGAAACACAGCGACTCTGAGCCCGCGGTGGAATCGATTATTTGATCGATCCGCGGGAGGACAAATTGTTCATTCGGGCAGGCGCTGTTTAAGTTTGTGTAGTCGATACACATCCTCCAGGTCCCGTTTTTCTTCTCGACCAAGACTGGGTTTGCCAGCCACTTGGAGTATTTGATTGGTCGGATGAAGCCTGCAACGAGTAGACGCTGCACCTCCTCGGCGATGGCTCGGCGGTGTTCTTCATTGAAGGGCCGCAGCGACTGCTTGACAGGTCGCACTTTGGGGTCGGTGTTGAGTTTGTGCTCAGCTAGTTCCCTAGGGACACCAGGCATGTCAGAGGGCTTCCATGCGAAGATGTCCTTGTTCTCACGGAGGAACTCGATGAGCGCGCCTTCCTATGCTGGGCTCATGTCCGTCCCGATCGTCACCGTCTGGCTGAAGTCGCCTGGGAACAGCTCGACGGTGCGGGTATGCGTCGTTGCCTCGAAGGCTGAGGTGTTGCCGCCCTCCGAGTTGGGCTTCTTGAGTATAGTGGGGTCGTCGTTGTTGACCCCGCTCGCGTATTTGGCAAGCTCGTCGGCATGGTTGGCCTCTGCCGCGATGACGGCGTCGGCGAGTTTGGCTCCTTTGGCCTTGCACTCGGCGGCCATGTCGGGGTCGCCGTGGATGGTGATGACGCCACGCGGTCCGGGGAGCTTCATCACATTGTACGTGTAGTGGGGCGCCGCCATGAACTTGGCGAACGCGTGGCGCCCCAGGACACAGTGGTAGAGGCTGTCGAAGGGCACCAGCTCGAAGACGATCCGCTCAGTGCGGAAGTTTGCCGGTGTGCCAAAGGTGACTGTAAGTGTGACCTTGCCGATCGGGTACACCTTCCGACCGGGGACGATGCCGTGGAACGTGGTGTAGGTCGTTTCGACCATCGACTGCGGTAGCCGATGTCACCTGAAGGTGTCCAGGTACAGGATGTTGATGGAGCTGCCGCCGTCCATCAATGTCTTGGGGAGCCAGTAGTCTCCCACTTTGGGCTTGACTACCAGGGCGACCCGGCCTGGGTACTCGATGCCTGGCGAGTGGTCCTGGCGGCTCCACGTGATTGGTTGCTCCGACCAGTTGAGGAACTGGGGAACGTCCACCTGAGCCACCGTGTTGACGGCGACGGCGCGGGCGATGACCTTCTTCTCGCGCTTCGTGTTGAAGCCTGTGAAGGTGTGGAGCGAGTCGGCCACGCTGCCAAATTTTCCGCCGTTTGGCGGGTTGTTGTCGGGGTCTTCCCGCGCTCACTGTGCCTTCTCGATCTCCTTGAGAGAGTGGCAGTCGGTGGTCATGTGTGTGGTGGGCTTTCCTTCCCTGCTATGAAATGCACAAGGTTGGTTAAGGAGGGCCGCGGGGTCGAACCTTGGTTTCACCTTGTAGTTGCCGTCGTCGTGGCGTTGCCCCCCGTCGCGGCGGAAGCTCTTGGGCTCACGCTGCGCGTGCCCAGCGTTGGCGATGAAGTCGACTCGCCCGTCACTGTGGCGCTTGCCGGTAAAGGCGAGTCGCCCGTCACTGTTGTCGTTGCCGTTCGTGCGGCGTTGTCCTCCCGACTCGTCGTCGGTTTCTTGGTTTGGGTCTTCCTCTGCGTACCTTTTGGCGATCTCAAGGAGGTCCGGTATGTTGTCGAGTGTGCGGTATGCTTGTTTGAGCTTGGCGACCAGGGGCTCGTAGCGGCACGAGGTTTTGAAGCAGTGGATTGCGGTGTCTGGGTGGATACCGACCGCGTTATACCATAGTTCTTGCCACCGTTGCACCCAGCTGCGGGTCGACTCGCGAGGTCCCTGGACGCATCGTTCCAGGTCCTCGATGGTGGTGGTGCGGGTGTATGAACCCTCGAAGTGCCTGACGAAGGCGTCGCGCATCTCCTCCCAGGAGTCGATGCTGTCCGTGGGGAGAGTGTTGATCCACTGCCTGCACGCCCCCTCCATCATCAGGGGGAGGTAGCGGGCGGCGAGTAGATCGGTGTGGCCGCGATCCCCATTGCCATGAGGTAGGTGTCCAGCCACACGGAGGGATCGTACGTGGGGTCGTACTTCTTTATTTCCTTCGGCGCTTTGATGTTCGCTGGGTATCTTTCGCCTCGGATCATTGGTCCGAAGCACCGGGGCCCGAGTCGACTAAGCGACCCCATCGGCTCGCCGTCGCAGCGGTTGGTTAGGGTATGTCGCAGGTCGTCGGGCTGGCATGCGTGCCAGCTCTGGTTGTTGATGATGTGGGTGCGGGCGTCGACGGGCTGACCGTTGGCGGCGACGAAGTTGGTCGCCGGCCTGGGGTCGTTGGTGGAGAGTGCCGCGTTTGCGGGTCGGTGTTGGAGCTGCAGTGGTTCGGGTGGCGGGCAGTTGAGTGTGTTTTACGCCAATGGGCGGCCGCTTAAGGCCGCTCTGCTGCCCGATGAACGCGAGTACATCCGACCCTGAGAGTCGACGCTTGCATTTTGTTGCTCGACCACCTTTGCGAGCAAGGCCTTGACGTACTGGATCTATAGGGCGCCGTCGCCGGTGGCCGTGATGTTGTCGGCCGCTGCTTAGCCCGCCACGAGGTTGTCCACCGGGGTGGAGAACAGTGGTAGGCCGTTCGTGTCTCGCTCCCGTGAGGAGACCACGATCCGCGGCTGGTCCCTAGGGGGTGCGCGGTTGGGTGGAGGTGGGGCGCCAATCGCCGTCGACCCTTGTGGGGTCCGGGCTCTTCCTCCTGGTGGGCGTTCTCGTAGATCGCGTGCTCGGCCACGCGGGCCGGGTCGTTCTCGTCGTCGAAGTTCAGGACGCGCCCCTGTACGGTGGGGTTCAAGCGCGACCTGATTCGTTGCTGGTGGTAGCGCGACAGCTCCTGCGCCGTCACCTGCTCGAGGGGAAATTTTTCGCGCTCGGCTTGCTCCTTGCGGAATGCTTCCGCCAGCTTCAGGCGGAGTACCTCGACCTCCGTTGCCGTTGCGTTGGGAGGGATCGGGATGGAGAAGGGATCCTCCGGTGGGTCGGCGCCGGTCGCCATGTAGGTCGCGGCGTGGCGACCGGTCCCATCGTGGAGATCGGCGGAGTTTTCCGACCCAGAGTCGAAGTCGAAGATCCCAAGGATGGAAGGATCCTCGAAGTCTCCAATGTTGGAGACCTGGGTGATGGAGCCCGCGGGCGAAGCAGCGATGATGGATCCGGCGAGTGATGCCGGGGTCGCCGAGTCGGCGTCGTCATTGAGGGTCGCGTCTTCCGTGGCCGCGGTGGTTTCAACCACATCACTGTGGGATGAGTCGTACTCGGAGGCAAGGCGGTGGATCGTGCGGACCTGGCTCTTGGAGAGCCGGTCGCGTGGCGGCGACTCGCAGATGCGAGCCGAATCCTCCGAGACGATGACGTCGGTGAGGCCGACGAAGAGGCTGATCGTGCCGAGTGGCAAGATCATGCTATGCGTGACGGGTCGCGCCGCCAGGACGTAGCTGCTCGACAAGATCTGGAGCATCTCGCCGATCGCTATCATGCGTCCGGTGGCGACCGACTCGTTGATGGGCAGATTGGATCTCTCCGCAGAACACCGGCCAGACCGGCTAGGACCCACGGTGGGCGCCACTGTCGTGGGAATGACCACGGCAGATGCCGCAATCGGCAGCGAGTAGTAGAACATGGGGAAAGGGTGCCATCCATCTGCGGTGCGAGATGAGGGCAGAGACACAGGGTTTTACCCAGGTTCAGCCCCCCGGAGGGTAAAGACCTATTCTTGCTAGATTGTATTATGATGGAAGTACAATGGGGCGAGCTCGACGGCTAGGCGGCGAGTCGCTTGGGTGGATGATGGAACGTATCCTCTACACGCCCTCTAGGGAGGTTTATATAGACTCACCCCCCTAGGGTTTACATATCTCAACCGAATCAGTTAAGGTTTCGGCAATCGTTTAACCTAATCCGACTGGGCCTATCTACTCTCCTGGGCCTTCAGCTTCCAGTCGCTTGAATCCACGCCAGGTCTTGATCCAGTTGCCGTCCTGCAGGCCCACTCGCCAGTTCCTGGGCCAGTCGGAAACGTCCTGCTGGGTATACCCCGGTAGGCATATCCCCATCATAAGGAAAATCTATTTTGAGCAAAGCAAGCCTAAGCTCCAGTTAGCCAAATGCATATAGATGATAGACTCTACTATACTACCATAGTATCACTTGCCAATACAATTCAAATGTATTGACCCTTGTGGCTGTAACTTATTATGTTGCAGGTTTGTTTGATGTTAGTGAAGTGTGTGGATTAGGATTACAAGTCTACAACCAACATGTTTGCCTGTGGCATTTTGAAGATGAAGGACCCCATGCTATTGTTTTATTCTGCTGCATTGTAATGAGATAGCCAAGTGAGCTATGTAAGATGTAATATATTATTTTATTCCTGGTTATAAAGTTGTATTATGACCTTTGTTTCTTGATATTACATCTTAACTGTGGATCCTAGCTATTGATCCAGGGACTAGCATTGTAAACACAGGGATCTCTACCTTATTAAAGGTTGGGAACCTTACAAT
Organism: Avena sativa; assembly: GCA_916181665.1. Lineage (NCBI taxonomy): Eukaryota > Viridiplantae > Streptophyta > Magnoliopsida > Poales > Poaceae > Avena > Avena sativa. The sequence goes on along the minus strand of OV702295.1, from coordinate 308,547,743 downwards.
ATCAGGAAATAACTATCTCAATTTTTCGAGTGATGATGAGATTTTTTCCGTAAAAGGAAGTCCGAAGAATATTGGATCTGAATGCCCCAAAACAAGTTTTCAGACCTATATAGTGGACTGACATGTTGTACTTATTATCCCCATGTTTTTCGAGTTTTCAAACTTCCTCATAGCTAACTCTTCCCACTTGAATAACTTACGTTGATGTACTGGAATTAGATCAAATTTGAACTACAAGTAAATTGTAGGTTGTGTTGAAAGTTAGTGTAATGAAAAAAAAGATTTTTGAGGTACCCATGGGGCACTAACTATTTATATCAAAAACCATTAAGTATTTTGACGACTGGTCCGACTTTGTACTATGATTTTCATCTTTACAAATTTGAATCCGTTTTGAAAATGATGACATGAAATAAAGAAAAATCAAAAGATTTACACATGATGTCCTATCATCTCGTGTGCACTAAACGTGCATGTAAAAGGTAACCATGGTATTAGACAAGTTTTGGAAAACGGTTTCATAATATTGGTCTACCATGTGTATGGACATTATTGGGTTCAACCGAACGACCAAGGTCATCAAGGCCATATGGACATCATAGTTTACGATCTGATATATAGAGTTCATACATTGGTTTGGTAGATGGGTGCATCTTGGCATAGTAATCCTTGTTGCTTGTGGGAGTTCCCAACAATTAGCAAAAAATACATTCAATTTTCCCTAGCAACGACGGTGATGTTTTTTCTATTCAAAAAGTTCGAATAATATGATTCAGAATGCCACAAGCCAATAGTTTCACACTTACACTACTAGGAAACTAGCTATAGATAGACAGACCTTTTGTGGCGCATGGTTCTGACCATGCGCCACAAAAGATGTCCAGTGGCGCATCTGTCCCAATGCGCCACAGAACCCCAAAACTTCCGTGGAGCATGGAAATGGGAAATGTGCCACAGAAGTGAGGTGGGACCCATCACCAGGCCTTGGTCTATGAAACATCTGTGGCGCATTTAACCAAATGCGCCACAGACTTTTTCACTTATCTGGCGCATATAGACACATGTGCCACATAATCATCAAGTGGGACCCACAGCAGACGGGCTTTGGCCGTGCTCTGACCAATCTTCTATGGCGCATATCGCCATATGCGCCACAGAACAAGAATGTGGGCCCCATAGTCTGGCCACCTATGACCAAGCTTCTATGGCGCATATATAGATATGCGCCACAGAAGACTCAGAATATGTTGAGAATTTCTAGTACGTTTTCCTCTTGCTTTTCCCAACTAAACACACACCAGCGGCATAGGTAGAATACTATAAAATCTACTAGATAGACAGTGGCATACATCATTGAAAATGCACATGTGCATATAGCCCTTAAACAGCAAAACAATAATGGAATTCATCATTGCAAATTCCTTCACAGAGCTGGTGGGGGCGATGGCGGTGAAAGATGCCAGACGTCCCTGTTCATGCGCTCTTGCAGTCTTTGGACCTGCTCTTCCATGGACACGTTGGGGTCGAGCACCGGCCGCCACCCGATTAGTTCCGCCATGCACGCCCTCTCCTCCGGGGATGCGAGCACGGCGTACAACCTCATGGCCTTGTTGTAGAGAGCCTCGTGTCGCAGCCTGGCCTCCTTCTCGATTAGGTGACCTAAGAATCCCATGGCGGCTGACTCCGAGCACTGCCCCTCAACCTCGCCCCTCCATAGCAAGTAGGTTGCAGGGAACGCGAGCGGGTTGTGCTCTCCAGCGAGTCTTCCGATGAGTTGTGGGAAGAAGACATCAGGGGCAGGGATGATGCTTTTGACAAGGAGTATGGTATATATAGAGGGGTGTCATTAAACCAGCTAGCTGCCACCTTTAATTTTGTCTAGATCTGGACGTAGGGTTCTGTGGCACAAAAAGATGGCAGCTTTGCACCCCTCTATCTACCACCATCCATTTCACATCCTTCTTCCCCCTCCTCCCAGCTCGTCTTCCTCCTCTCTCCCACCCCATTGTGCCCATAATTTTCTACATTTTGTTGTATTTAAACCTACTATAGTTGATAGATTGTTTAGGGAAAGCCTTTCTCCAACTAGTAGATCTAAAACACACTTACTTTTCTCCTCCACATCTCTATTTGTGTACCATTATCTCTCCATAGATCTATTGGTCCACACTCTCTCACATCGCGCTCTCGACTCGGTATTCAATCTACCCGGTGAGTAATTGGCCATGAATATGCATGTTTTGTAGGTGTAAAGCTTGTTGCGCGGGCGGTTTGTACATGCGATGCATGGCACGAAGATGATGTTTGTGCATGAAGCTTGTGTGGTGTATGAATGTTTGCATGGGAAGAAGTTTATTGTTTTTGCTTGTCTGCCCCGGTGTGGTGCATGGATGTTTGCCGAAATGTTGATTCATTTCCATTTCGGAAAAAAATTTCACCACCCATATGTCTTACTTTTAGGAAAGGTCATGCCGAATTTTTCCGGCGACCATGCATGTGTGTTTGTGTGTGCATAAGGTGTGGTTTCTAATTAACCTACTCTGTCTTTTGCTCTATACGTTCATACAGCACAGGCAACCATGGTCGTTAGGATGAGCGAAGGTCGAGTTACTAGGTATAAGAAAGACGCGAAGGTGAACATGATTCGGAAGAACAAGACCGAGATAAGATATCCATGTAGAACACGCAAACTCCAGCGCTGGATCGACCCTAATTATGGACAATTGGAGGATCACCTACTCAGGCATGGTTTCATGCGTGCCGACTTTGATGAGGAGTCGGAAGTAAATGGTGGTGGTCATCATGAAGACGTGGGCGGGTGAAAAGACGAAGAGTCTCCCAGCGGGCATGATCATGATGACGAAGAATATAGCGGTGGGCATGATCATCATGATGAAGAAGGAGATGTCGACGGGCATGACCATCATGAAGAAGGAGAAGAAGCGAACACCCAGATGCTGCTAACTTTGGTGTTAAGGGACCCTCATGTTTAGGAACTGCTTCTCAAGGAGACGACCAACACAAAATTTGCAGCCAAAGAGAAAGCCAAGATGGCGCCAATGAAGATAGATGGGATGACTCCATTGTATCCTAGGTGTCCGCCCGAGGATACACGCCTGAGTGTAATGCTCAAGGCTCTAGAGATGAAGGCGGAACACAAATGGACTGACACGAGCTTCAATGCTAACATGGAATTCTGCGCGATCGTCTTCCTAATGGGAACACATTGCCAACAAGTATAGAGGAGGCCAAGAAAATCATGTGCCCTCTCGACCTACCGCATGTTAATTACCACGCATGCATCAATGATTGCGCACTTTATCATAACGAGTACGCAGAGAGAACCACATGTCCGGTGTGCGGCCATGGACGATACAAGAGAGATAACAAGAAAGTTCCTCGAAAAGTGGTATGGTACTTTCCTATCACTCACCATCTACAGAGATATTTCGTATATCCTAAGAAAAGTAATGCAATGGCACGTGAAAAGGGAGAAACCTGAAGATGATCTGGAGAAGGGCAAGATCCTAACATACCCTTCAGACGCTAACCAGTGGAATGCATTGGACATTGAGTTCGAAGAGTTCGGGGGCGATGCAAGGAACGTCAGGCTGGGTATGAGCACCGAAGGACTGAATCCTTTTGGCAACCATATTAGCACGCATATCACCTGGCCCGTGTTTGTATGGCCGTACAACATCCCCCCGTGGATCTGCACAAAGCAAAGGTATGTACACATGAGCATTCTTATTCAGGGGCCAAAACAACCAGGTATCGATATGCATCTTTATCTCTGGCTGTTGAAAGAGGAGTTAGGCACGTTGTGGGAGACGCCAGCCTGTACGTCGGACGCCTACACTAAAGAATATTTCCCTTTGAGTGCCGCATTGCTCACGACGGTGCAGGACTATCCTGGTTACGCGTATGTATCGGCCCAGGTGAACCACGAACACAATGCATGTATCAAGTGCATGGATAAGACCCCGCATCTCCAGCTACCCAAGGATCCCGGGTCTTTGAAAACTGTGTTCCAAGGGACTCGAAAGTGGCTTCGCATGGATCACCTGTGGAGAAAACACGGTGACATGTTCAATGGTAAAGACGAGCTCTAAAGAGCCCCACGTACGAGGAGCGACGAAGAAATCGAGGAGCTGCTGAATAATTGGGAAGAGTGCCCTGCGCCAAGAAAGAAGCGACCAAGGACAAAGCCGCTTATGGCTGTATGGAAAGCAAGGTCTGTTTTCTGTGACCTGTCGTTCTAGAAAGTCCTCCACACGCCCCATAGACTCGATGTAATGCACATCACGAAGAACATTACTGAGAGTCTGCTTGGCACTCTCCTCAACATGCCGGAGAGGACCAAGGATGGGCCGAAAGCAAGAAGGAGCTTCAGTACCCTGATAGTGATGATGATGACGATCAGACGGAAGGGACTCAGGGTCTCCGCAAAAGGGTTAAGAAGAATGAGGTGGTTATGCTTCACGCTGCCTGCTTCACTCTGTTTCAGGAGGAGATCGAGTAGGTTTTCAGGTGCCTCCTAGGATTTAAAGTTCCTCATGGTTACTCGAGAAAGATAAGCAGATATATCGACATAGTAAAGAAGAGGTTCAGCGGTACGAAGTCCCACGACTGTCACGTGATGATGACACAGATACTTCCAGTTGCCATACGAGGGATAATGGACGAGCACGTCCGTGAGACTCTGTTTGGCCCGTGCAACTTTTTCGACGTCATCTCTAGGAAGTCAATCAGCATGAAGCAGCTCGACAGGCTACAGGAAGAGATTGTGCTGATACTATGCAAACTCGAGATTTACTTCCCGCCTGCATTCTTCGACATCATGGTGCATCTGCTTGTCCATGTCGTGGATGACATCATCCAGTTCGTGCCGATATTCCTGCACAACATGATGCCGTTTGAAAGGCTGAACAGTGTCATCAAAGGGTTCGTTTGCAATAGGTCCCGTCCAGATGGAAGCATAGCCAAGGGCTTTCTGATCTACGAGTGCATCTCTTTCTGCCATAACTATCTAACCACCGAGAATGAGGATGTTGGAATACCCACCAAGAAGCACCTCGGCAGGCTCGCTGGGTATGGTCACCGCGAGGGCCATCGCTCACTGTATGTCGGCATTGCTAATCGATGCGCCGACTTTGGCAGGGCACACCGAATTATGCTACAACATATTGAATTGGTCTGCCCTTGGGTGGAAGATCACAAAAGCTTGATCAAGCAGGAGTACATGGACCGGGCCTGCCCGAGGAAGAAAGGAGACGTAACAAGAGAACACAACTCCAGCTTCATGGGTTGGTTCAAGAAAAGGCTACTAGACAATCCCCTGCAGACGCCTTCTACGGAAGATCAACAACTCATATTCTCCTCGTCACAGGGCCCAGCGCATAACGTAAAGACCTATCTGGCGTACGACATCAATGGTTACAGATTCTACACCGAGGAAAAGGACATGAATAGCGAATATCAAAACTCAGGAGTAACTATGATGTCCTTTGCCGATGACGAGACTACTGTCATGGAAAGATTCTACGAAAGGATCAAGGAGATATGGGAGCTCGAATAATGTGGAGAGACGGTACCAATGTTTCGTGTTAGATGGGGCAAGAATTTCGAAAAAGAAGGCCGGTATTTCACCACCTGTGTTATACCCGATGCCAAGCCGGCAAAGATGGGCTCCACGAAAAATGAGCCGTGGATACTCGCTAGCCAAGTTGATCAATGTTTCTTTCTTACCGACCCATCAAAGCCCAGTCTTGTTGTAGTGAGGAGGGGCAAGGGGATAATCATCGGAATGGAAGGATCTGCCAACGAGCAAGACTTCGACAAGAACGGCGATTCGAATATCGAAGAGGAATTCGACAAGTACTTCAACATGCCTACTACTACTATAGTAATAAGAAAGACCACACTACCTACTAAAGGTTGTCCCTTCACGAGAAGAAATCTCATAGTGCCTGGGCTAAAGTATTCAACCACGAAAAAAAAGGGCAAGGAGATTGTGAAGAGAGGCTAGCTCGAAACATCACACGACGACGTGTGACCTTTTTTGTGTATTAGTTAGAGACTAAACATATATCGTGATATTTGTATATATATGCATGTGTATGTTCTTGGTTTTAAATATATTTGTAACATATATATATTTGTTCTTTTTTTAGTATAACATAATTAAATATATTTGTCACATATAATTAAAAAAAATTAAATAAGGAAAAAAGTCTGAGACAACCACGATTCAAACCTGGGCTGCCCAGGTTTAGAGCCCCAGCACATCTGAGCACTAGGCTAGGTGAGTGTTTGATGCAAACTACAACGCCGCGCTGCTTTTGGATCAAGCGCACATGTTCTGTGGCGCATTCCTCCAAGATGCGCCACGGAAGATGGAACTTCTGTGGCGCATATTGGAGGAATGCGCCATAGAAGTTTCACACTTAGCCAAAATACACGGTTCGGCCTTCCCCTTCCCCCCACTTGCCAACTTCCCCAAATCGACATCCCCACGAGCCTATAGCGCCTCCCGCACGCACCGGAGCGCCCTAGAACCCTAGAACTGCCCACACGCACCCTAACATCACCCACACGCACCGGAGGAGGAGGGAGCCAGCTGTCGCCTTTGTCAGAGCTGCTGTTGGAGCCCGTGGAGGAGGAAGCCAGTGGAGGAGGAACCCAAGCCGCTGTCGGAGCCCATGGAGGAGGAACCCTAGCGCCGCCAGCACGTCGCCGCTGTCGGAGCCCGTGGAGGAGGAAGCTAGCCATCGGCACCATCGGAGCCCGTCCCGCGCGTGACCTAGGAGGAGAAGGGCCGTCCCGCAGCAGGATCACCGCCGCCACAACCACCTCCCTATCTCGCGCCATCTCGCCATCGCAGGTACATGCTCTCTATCTTGGTTAGGGTTAGGGTTTCTTACTGATTATGATTTGACTAAGATTGCTACTGACTGAAATTCCTAAGATTGCTACTGGTTAGGGTTAGGATTAGATTAGAATTTGTTCCCCATTGTGCTACTGTGGTTTCATGTTCATGATTAGGGTTAGGATTAGATTTTTACTGATTAGGGTTAGGATTAGTTTAGAATTTGTTCCCCATTGTGCTACTGTGGTGTCATGTTCATGATTAGGGTTAGGATTAGATTGCTACTGATTAGGGTTAGGATTAGATTAGAATTCTAAGATGCCATGCCATGTTCATGATGCATATAAGTGATGCATATAAGTGAGCAAATTATAGTTGGTACTGTTACTATTTTTGTTAAGATTTACAACTCAATTCAGATGCATATAAGTGAGCAAATTAGAGTTGGTGCTGCTACTTTTTTGACTAATATTTAAAACTCAATTCAGATGCTCTTGTCACTTGTATATACCATCATATAAACATGTTTTGGTTTCTCTGCTTTTAACATCATATAAATTGAAGGGAAATTTTTAGTGTGCAAACAAGCAGCACTTCAAGAAAATAATAGCTCCCCTAAAAAGAAAGCAACAAAATGGCAGGTTGTTTATATGATGATCTGGTTGTAAATGATCTGGTTGTATATGATATAGAAAGAAAGCAATAAAATGGCAGGTTGTTTATATGATGATCTGGTTATAAATGATTTGGTTGTATATGATATAAAAAGAAAGCAATAATCTTTATTCATATGGTGATCTTTATATGATGATCTGGTTGTAAATGATCTGGTTGAAAATAAAAAGAAACATGTTTATCTTTATTCACCTATTTATTTATAATCATGATATGATATGCTATTTATCTAGTTCTAAATGATCTTCTGTTTATATGGTTGTAAAACATATAAATAAACATGTTTATCTGGTTGTAAATGATCTGCTGTTTATCTTTATTCACCTATTTATTTATATGATATGATATGCTGTTGTTTATTTATATGAAATGGTGTTATCTGTGGTGCTGTTGTTTATGTATGGATGATGGGGCTGCTGTTATATGTATGGATTAATGATGGATAATGGGGATGTTGTTTACTATGGTGCTACTATTATATTTGATGTAGCTTTACTATGCTGTGCTACTACTATGGTGTTGCTACTATGGTGCTGCTGTGTTGCTACTATGCCGTTGCTACTGTGAATGAAATGGGGTTGTCAATGGGGCTGTTTTTTCTTGCAGGGATTTCAATTGAGTTGCCCGTTTCTCCTGAAGTGTTGATTCACTTCCGTTTCGGTTGAGAAATGCGCACTCGTAGGTCCAAAAATTAGCAAAGGTCATGCCGAATTTTTTGGTCGATATTTGTGCGAAATTTTTGCCTCTTTTTTCAATAATAAAGCGCAAACATGTCGACCAACGACGAGTCCGGTCCTTCTAAGCACATGAGCGTCGAGGATCTAGCCCGAGAGGCCAACAAGTCGTTCTGGGGGGAATCCCAAGACCATGAGGAGGCGGAGGAGATAAGAATGACACTAGCACCAGCTACCGTCGTTGGAGCTGCTGGGGGCAACATGGGAGATCCAGATTACGAGGGGGACGGCGACGACTATGACGGAACTAGTGAAGGCGGGGAGGAGGGTAACACCACCACCGATGGCGGCGAGCGCACGGATGGCGGTAGCGGCAACCCGACCGCTATACAGAAGAAGAAGAATAAGAAGAAGGAGATTAAGGATTGGAATCCGCAAGTGCTCGCCAACGTCTATGATGACTTCACTGAGGTCACAGAAACCCATTGCGCCTGTATCGATTGCCTGCGGGTACGGCATGCAACTCGGGTGCATCGTCTAGGAAAGCATGTTGATCAACATGAAGTACGTCTGAAGTGCTCCTAATCAGGATTTGGCCGAGAACCTCCTTAAGAAGCTTCACAAGCGATACACATTCCCAGAGAAGTTCAGAAACCTGGAGAGAAAGAACCCGCTGAACAAACTAGCACTGACAAAGATGAGCAACGCCTTAAGCAGCTAGAAAACCCGGGTAAACAATAACATTTACAAAGGTGAAAGCTGGGAGATTATAAGTAGGAAAAATCCAACGCTCGACGAAGAAGAGTTCAAGATATTCAAGACAGACTTAGCTACCGCTGACTCTAAAGCATGGAATGAGTGGGGAAAGACCATGCGATAGCATAACATAGGTAACCACCGGCTTGGAAGCGGCGGATACAGAGGGAAACATCCCATTTGGGACAAGGAGGATGCCGAGCTTGAATGCCTGGGTAAAGAGAACCCATGGCATAAAATCACGTACCTGTAGCTCCAAAACTTTGTCCGGGCCCGCTACTACCTGGACCCGATTACAGGGGAGTTCGTCACCGATGACCCAGAGGTGAAGGACTTTGAGGAGGAGCTGGAAAGGAATTTACCGCGAATCTCTCAAGTGTTTGTAATTAAAATAATTAAACCAAGAATCTAAATGCATGGGTTCACCTCTCCTTGTCTCTCTGCAGGAGAAGGAATTGAATGCTACTGGTGACTTGTCGTCCCAGGATTTGCCGATGGAGCCGTGGGCCACTGTTTTCAACAGGGCGACGAACGCTTACAAAAATAGGGACAAGAATTTGTCACCAAAATCAGCTATCCATGTGTCCGACTTCGGTACGAGCATGAAGTTTACCGAGTATTACAAAGAGGGCGCAAAGAAGAAGAGGGAGAGGAAGAACCAGTCGGCAACTAAAGATAAAGCCGAGGTTGAAGAGCTGAAGTTGAAGGTGAAGACATTAGAGGAAAAAGTGGACGAGAAAGCAATAGACAGGTTAGTGGACGAGAAGCTCCACGCGATTATCCCCCTGGGTTGTCCTAGGGGATAGCTATTTGGAATGTGGTAGGTCGACAGGGGCCGATACATGTGCCCAGCTTTAGCGGCAGCAACTCGAGCATCAATGTTAACGCGTCGCCGGTGACCCTGCCAGCCACCATCACCACGGCTCAGCTGCAAGAGCTGGTCGTCGCACAACTGCCCCATGCTGCTCCCGCCAAAAATACCAAGCCGCAGCCCACGGCGGCACCACCGCGGGAGAATGTTGATGATAGGCCTGCCGCCGGGACCGGCCGTGTGGCAACATTAGCCGAGCTCAACGCTCTCACCAAGGTAACTAATTAGTTACTCTGCTTCATCTTCTTTATGCTCCTTGGTGACTGCCACCTCGATCATGATGCCCAACATATTTGTTTTGACTCAGGACGCTGCTTGCGTACTACTCCAAAAAGGGCAATATCATACAACTGGCGAACTGCACGATGCACAACAATGCAATGGACGATGCCGTGATGAGGGTACGGATTGCTCGGTGGTTTCCAGGGTGCGATGACATGGACCCCCCTTTCAACCTCAGGGAGCCGAGGAACACAAGACCCTTGCAGAATGCCACGGCTGGCCCTTGACATGGTCGAAGACTCAGATTCGTCTTATGGGGCACACCGTCAGCACCTCGATTATCCGGCCACCACCTCAGAAGCCAGCTGTCACCAGCGCCACCTTGATCGTTCGGACACCACCTCGGAAGCCACCTGTCGTCGTCGCCACCACCAGTCGCCACCAACAACTATTGGGAGCGTGTGGGCTGCCCCAAGGCGAAGCCGTCGCAACGCAACCTCCTTCGCCACCACCACCACCATCACCACATGGTGGAAACAACGATGATTATGAAGAATTTTTCAACGTCGGTGACTTCATCAACACCGGTGTCGGCAAAGGATTATACATGCATGCTGTGGATGAAGAACCCTTTGTCGCTCGCGACAGTCAAGGTGGGTGTCCCACTACATGCACGCAACGCCTGGTCTTCCGTGGTTTATCTCAAGAGACGCCTCCGGCCGCTGATCAACAGGAGAAACCTGTTGGATTCGTCTTTAGCCCTGGCACACTCCAAAAGGCGGCCGTTGAGCACTTAGCATCCCCAGTGGAGGAGCCAACTCAGAAGACGGAGAAGCACAGGAAGAGAGGTAACAAAGCCGAGAGCCAACCTCCTCCGAAGAGGATCCGGGCTAAGGATGACGTCGTACCAGCCCGCGAGGATGGCTTGCCCAGGATACATATAGCCGGTGAAGTGATATTGACTCCGGAGCTACTTCGCCTTGCTCGTGGACATATGCTCGCTTTGAGTGATAGTATCAAGACACTAGAGGGCATACTTCTTAAAGACAAAGATCCAAATTACCCGATTTTCACTGTCAAGGTGCCATCGTACGTGGACTACGTCCATGAAGCCCCCGCGGACGTGTTCTTCATAGCGTACGGGGACGTCTTCAAGCTGTTTCTGTCGAAACGGCTAGACTATAACATGGTCCGCCTAGTCGCGCTCAATCTGGCGATGAAGACCAAGAGAGATCAAATCCCCTACATCGCAATAGTGGATCCCAACTACATGCATGATAGCCAGTTGAGGGAAGGATCAGAGACGTGTGCCAAGGCGACGGTGTACCTCGAGAAGTTTCATGGTGGACCACAAGAGGATGAACACCCCTTCTTTTGCCTTTCTTTCCCGAGTAAGTACACACACCCACTAGCATTGGTAACTTAGGCTTTCTTATAGATTTCTTCATTTGCCCTATTCCAACATCCCATTTCAATCGTGTTGTGCAGAGACAAATACTGCACACTCATCGTCATTTCCACAAAGTACTCGATAGCAACATATTTCGACTCGGCGAGTAAGAAGAAGAAGAAAGACTACACCAGAATAAGGGGTGTTCTGAATGAGGCTCTCGAGGGCTACGCTTGAAAGGGATGCCCCTTCGTTAGCAAGGGGGAATGTTTCAAGGATGACAAACACGTGTTCAAGCACGTGCTCGAGTTCCCCTGCGTCAAGGAGACTGCTACTGGCGGCGCCAAGGAGGCTTTCTATGTCATGCATCACCTTAAAGGGTTTGTCCGGGATTTCCAGAACCTAACTCTGCCATCTAGTCTCCGAGCATGGGCCGAATATTTGGCGCAAAGAAATGATGATAATCTTAGAGAAGACTTCCATTCCATCCAGGTTAAGTTGTCGAAAATCATCGTGGAAGATGTCAACACAACGGGAGGGGTCCTAATACACAAATGAGGGTTGACTAAGAGGGAGATTGAAAATATTCTTCGTAAGCAGGGTGAAAACAGGACGTGGATGACAAAGAATGGCTATCTACCGTTCCCAATGTCGAGCATTAGCAGTTCTCAACAATGATCAATGTGTGCGCCTAGAATTATCATAGATATATGTGTGTAGTGTTGTGTCACAAACTATACTATTGTGGTCGTATGTTGTAAACTTCATTATTTTTTAGGGTAAAACAGTAGGGTGAAACCCCACTGCAATTTTTATAAATCATAATGAGTTACATAAGTAAATATTCACAAATTCAAGGCCACCTCAGAGAGGGAAAAAGACAAGGTTAACTATATCCTATCCAAATTGCTGTTGATCCAGGCTTTGGGATCCTGGAAATACTTTTTCTTGATTCTAAACAGAACCCATCTTAATTCTTGAGAAACAATAGCCCTCCATTCATCAAGGGAAGCACGCTTGTTATTAAAGATTTCATTGTTTCTGCACATCTAGATGCCCCAAGCCCCCAGAATAATAATCTCCATTGCAAAGGGAACTTTTAATCTATGCTTTATATTAGCCAACGCCTTAAAGAGATTGACGTCATTGTCTCTGACAGGGAAGATTTCATCCCAACATGATTTTGCAAAAGGACAGTCCTAGAATAAATGAGTTAACGTTTCCTCACTGATGCAACCAGGGAACACACAATCATATGTGATCAGAGAGAATCTTTTCCTCTTCAGAAGGTTTCTGGTGTTTAGTCTATCAAGGAGCAAGAGCCAGAAGAACTTGTGTTTTTGCTAGCAAGAAGACTTCCATAACCAGGAAAAATGAGGCTGAACTGTCTGATACCCGGTTAATGATGAATAGGCCTTTTTATCTGAGTAAAAATCACTTCCCCAAATGTAGCTCCAATTGTCTGTTTCTCCCTATATCCCTTCACTGCTAATTTGCTCCAGGCACTAATAGTCAAAATAAGCTTGCTGAGATAGAGGAAGAAAGAAATGATCTTGCATGTTGGTTGTCTGAATGAACTCACAGACAGAGATATGTGGATTTTTTGCATAAGACAGTAATTGAGGAAACTTATGCTGTAAGCATTCATGTTTCCACATATCAGTCTAGAAGAGGGTGGATTTGCCATCTCCCACCGATCATTTTGCAATGCCTTTAAAGATGTCAACTAATTTCAGGTGAGCCTTCCACCAAAAGGACCCCTCAAAACTTCTTCCAGGCAATTTTCCATTGCAATAGTAGGTGTTCCAGACAAGATGAACCTAGGGATATCTTTGTGATTATAGAATTTATCCAAATTTGTCAAAAGAAGAGCCGAGTTTTGAATGTTAAGGTCAAGAACACCCAAACCTCCATGATCCTTTGGTCTACAAACTTTGTTCCAGGCCACTAGGGCTTGTCCTCTAGCTTGGACATCAGTGGTTTTTGTTGTCGTCGAAGTTCTATGATTGTGATCGATGTCCTATGTTTTATGTTTACTGATCTTTTGCTTTAGTTTATGTGAACATATATGCATGTGAACCAGTTTAGTTCTTTTTGTTGCATGATTTACTAATATGCCTTATCTATAGAGATGACGAAGTTGTATGTGGTGTACAAGGGTTGGGTTCCAGGAGTCTATGATGAGTAGGAGGACTGTCAGAAACAGGTGAACAAGTTTAGCGGCAACAACTACAAAGGATACGTGACTCGAGAGGAGGCGGTAGCTAAGTGGAGGAACCACCTATGGAAGGAGAACCGGATGAAGATATTGCTAGTGCTCTTGCTCTTGCTCACCGTCATCATTGTTGTATTCTGGTCGATTCTAGTGTAGGCGGTGACCACTTCATTTGTAATGTGAGATGGTGAACTTTATACCAAACACTTGTATAAATATTCACCACCTTTGACTTGAATTGTAATATGATGACCACTTGTCTACCTCGATCGGGCCCTAAGTAGTGTGATGGCACTATATTCGTGTTTGTATTATGTTTGTTTTCATATACTAAGTGAAATATACTGTTTCTACTGCTATGTTTATAATACCTATATAATACGTGTATAATACCTGTACAACACCTGATTATAGACCAGTATTGTTTTTTTAATACCTGATATACACACCAGTGGCACATCCGTTTTGACCTTCTGTGGCGCATACAACTTCAGTGGCGCATTTGCCATAATGTGCCACTGAATACAGTCCTGTGGCGTATCGGGCAGAATGCGCCACAGAAGTATCATGACTTATGTGGCGCATTTCAAAATGTGCCACAGAAGTTATCATCAGTGGCGAAGTAACAGTGGCGCATCTGATATGCGCCACATAAGGCCAAAAAGGATGCGCCACTGATTAAGGTTTTCCTAGTAGTGATAGTGGATCATGCTTCCTATGTGCCTTCCACACTTAAAATGCTTTATGTGGATTTATTGAAACTAGGTCAAATTAATTTGAAGTACAAGTAAATGGTAGATTCCTCTTCAGGTCCTTTGAAGGTATTGTACCCATCGGGCAATCAATATACAAGAACGCCCAAGATTTTTGAAAGATATTGGTTAGAAAGATCTTCTTGCTACTTATTTGCGTCCCGAAAATGTTGACTCTATTTTGAAATCAAAAAATCCTAAAAACAAAGACTTACGCATGGAGTCCTTTTGCATGTATTACCTGCGATGAAAAATGGTAAACATGAGTTTTGATAACTTTGGAAAAACTTGCCTTTACAAAATTATCCTAGCGTGTATATGAACATGTTTCAAGCCGAAAGACCAAGGTCATGGCCATATCCAACATCATGTTTATGATAATTTTCCCATATTTAGTAGATTGGTGCATCTTGGTATGGTAAATAATGTTTTCAAGGGGACTTTGCAACAAGTATTAGAAAAACAAACAATCTCAATTTTCCTAGTGAGAGGGATTTTTTTTGTGTAAATCAAGTAGGAGTAGTACTAGTACTACCAATAATATGGTTCAGAATGGAAGGAAAAATCAAAGAGCGAGAAGAGAACATGAGCTCAGAGGAATGCTTTTTCTGTAAAAAAAATTGCTTCACAATATAACCAGCAATGTGTTAACATACTTGGGTTTCAAGATAAATAATGACCAAGGTCATGGCCATTATCTACATAGTTTATCATAACGTGTCCATTTCTGCTAGATGGGTGCATCTTGGCATGACATACTAACATTGTTAATGTGACTTTTCAACTTTTATGTATTCAAACATTTTCAAATATTTTTAGAAGTGTCGCCTATAAATTTTTTGAAGGTAGTGCAAATAGTATGTCTCTGAATGCCACAACATAGTAAATTTCAAACATAATAGTGTATGTTTTATGGTTAACAACTTTCATGAATTTTCAAGCTTTCTATCTAATTTCTCATACTTAAATGATTTTTTGTCAATTGACCAAAGTAGGTTAAATATGAATTACAAGTACATGATAGATTGCTTGTAAATTTGTCTGAAATTCATATATAATTATTGTACCCATGCAGTCATACTGAAAACCAACAAGTTTTTTGAAATATACAACTTATTTGAAAGAATTTTCATGCTAACACATCTGACCATGTTTAAAAAAAGTCAAAGAAAATATAGAAACATTCCAAAAATGAGCAAAGGCCGTTTTTTTCTTTTCTTTCGAAGAGGGGGAGTAGAACCCCTGCCTCTCCATCGATTGATACACGTAGACTTTTATTAAAAATTCATAGTAAAACCATAAAAAGGATGTTGTTAAAGTTTCAATATAAGGGACCTGGGCACCTTCACCGGACCTCCACAATTAACCTTTCTTCCTCTTCTCCACCCCCTGCTCCTTTATGACTGCAAAGACCGGAGCTCCCCGAGTGAAGAATAAGAATATCTAGGTGGCAGCAACAAAGTCTGTGGAGAAAAGGAAGACACGACGCCGGCTTCCGAATACAGCTTTGGTCACTCCAGGTAGCAGTCTCGCACTAGGCAGGCACATGAAGGAGGTGACGAGGTCCGTTAAGGCCAAGTTGCATTTCCCCGTCGGACGGATCGGGCACTACCTCAAGGAGGATTGGTACTCCCAGTGCATAGGCTTCGGGGATCTTGTCTACCTCGTGTCTATTCTTGAGTACCTCACTGCCAAGGTGCTAGAGCTCGTCGGGCAAGCCGCCAAGGACAACAAGAAGATCCGCACCATCCCGAGGCACATGATGCTCAGCATCATGCGTGACGAGGAGCTGAGCAAGGTTCCACCAGCGTCACCATCACGCATGGCGGCGTGCTTTCCAACATCCACGAGTTGCTTCTTGGCGATGGTACCACGGAGGACAAAGTCAAGTTGCCCGCGGAGGATGCTGCCAAGTCGCCTGAGAAGACTGTGGAGTCCACATAGAAGTCATTAAGTTGTACTGTACTCTGTATGATGTTGGGTTTGCTTTGTTTCTAGTTTGGCTAATCATCGGTGTCAATGTAATGTTTGGATCATGGTCTAAGAAAAAGCTTGAGGGTTCTAAAAAAATATTGTTTTACAAATCTTATCATATACTCCTATTGTTTAATATTACCCCCTTTGCCACAAGCCAAGCTTTAAGACATATATAGTGGACCAATATTTGGATGAATCTAGACACTATTAAGCATATACTCACTCCATTTCAAAATATAATATGTTTTAGCTTTGTGAAGCTAATGAATCTAAACTCCTTTTAGTATGTAGATTCAAAGAGGTTCGGAGTGATCCTACACAGTAAAAGGGGTCTAGATTCATCAGCTTCACAAAGCTAAAACATCTTATATTTTGAAATGGAGGGAGTAGATTCATCCAAAATTTGAAAAGTCTGAGACATCTATTTCAAGACGGAATCAGTAGTAAATAATGTCGTAGGTGTGAGTGTCTAACTATCAGGAAAAAATTCTCAATTTTCTGAGTGATGATGAGATTGTTATTTTCCGCAAAGAAAGCTCAAAGAATATTGGATTTAAATGCCACAAGCAAATTTTTCAGACATATTTAGTGGTTCAACATGTTGTACTTACGATTTCCATGTTTTATGAGTTTTCAAGCTTCCTATCTAACTCTTCCCACTTGAATGTATTTATGTAGATGTATAGAAATTGTAGGTTGCTTTGAAACTTTTATGAAAGAACTTTTGGAGGTACCCATCAGTAGGTCAATTAATATATAATATCATAAACCACCGTAAGTTTTGACGACAGGTTCAACCTCTTGCTATATGATTTTGCATCTTGACAATTTAACGAAACTAGGTCAAACTTGAGCTAAAAGTGACATGGATATACCCTACGGGTGCCTCATATTGGTATACCCGGTCCATCCCAGGGAAGGCCCACGTGAAGAATTGTTGTCTAAGAAGATTCAGGGTGGCCCAAGCCCATTACAAGTTCGACTCCTTGAAGGACACGACTAGTTGTAGATAGAATTTCAAAGGGTTCAACCCTAGCTTGTCACCAACTCGACCTACCCCCAGGACCTGGCCTATTTATATAAGGGACAAGAGGGAACGGCGAGGAGGATCTCTCCAACTCATACACACACCTCACGCCAGATCGCATTGGTGCACCCCTGTAACCTTTGGTTCCGCCGTAATCAAGAACAGACAAGAAGGAGTATGGTTTTCCCTTCAGGGGCCTAAACCTAGGTAAACCTCGTGCCCCCTTGTTACTTGCCTGTTAACCGTCTCGCGACTTATAGGATCCCCATCTTCTCCAAAATCCAAGTCCATAACAATGGGCATTGACGAGTCGAACTCTCGTCAATTGGCGCCGTCTATGGGAACTAGGGACGCTGATTGTGCGGTCGTGAAGGTCCCATCCAGAGCGATCTACGACTGTTCGGAGACGGAGAATCACCTTCTCTTCAGCGCTATCGACTTCACCGCCCACTCGCCAGCCACCTACAAAGATTTCGAGTCCGTAGGCGATGAAATCGAGATGCTGTTCCAGAGCTTCTGCTTCTAGGTGGGACAGACTGGCACCCTCCGCCTCCCATAGCGGGTACCACTCCCATCGATCGGGCCTGCCTCGTGGGTCCCACCAATAAACACTCGGTGCATGTCGTCGCTGGTAGACGGTTCAGATGACAGTAGCAGCTGCAACTCCGATCTGTGCGATCCCTCCTCTGATGAATGAACCTATGGTTCCGGATCTGAGAGCTATGGAAGTAACGACCTCCTCCGCAAGCGCTACATCTGCGTGGTCATCCACAACGGTCACGTCAATGATAGAACCGAACCACCACTGAATCCGCATCCCAACCCTCAAGCTGAGAACGGAGGAGATGGATCATTACCGCCCAATCCCAGCGGGAATCAAGGACCCAACAACACCGACGGCACCGGCCACGTCCAGATCAATCTCAGCAGCGCCTAATGGGAAAGGGTGCATGAGGCTATACGAGGCAACCCTCTACCAATCGACGCCCCACGTGACATGTTGATGGGCTACCACTGGCTCCTCATCGAGGAACACAACCGAAAAGTCAAGCAGTAAGCCGAGCTCGAACGGCGTAGGCGTGAGGCTGATGAATCGAGCATGCGGCAAGCTGCGCTCTCCACTGACAGCTCTACCTTGAAGGGCAACCATGGTGGAAAATACTGCTCTTGTCTGGAGTGCATGGACCTTGCCGCGCGACACGAGGCCACCAAGGAACTCGACATGTCCTTCATGATGATGGACTCCCAGGGCAATGTCATGCCCAAGACGCCGCAGGCAGCGGTCATGGCGGCCACCACCTACCTCACGTCCAACCCGACACCGGCGAGAGACCCAAGGAACGCGATCCACAAGTCTGCGCTCGCAAGCCTCGGACTCGTCAGAGCTGCGCTCCACGACGAAACACCCACAAAGCCAAAGAAAAAGGCCATGGTGAGGTTCACTCGAAGCTGCACACCCTCATCCGAGGAGGAAGAGCATGACCAGCCTCGACGCCGTTAGAGCCCACGGCGCAGGAGCAGCAACTACGACGCTCATAGGGATCTCACATAAAACAAGATCAACAAATCACATGCCATGCGCGCATGCTCAACTGAGTCCAAAGATGACGATGGGAAGCTGTGCGGAGCCAGCTACTTTAGCAGAGCCGTCCGGCAATCACGGATGCCGAAGAACTTCAAGCTCCCTTCGGACAACCCGAAGTTTGATGGCGCGCGGGATCCAAAAACCTGGCTCGACCTGTCTTAAGTCAAGCTCCACGACGGGATCAAAAGCATGGCCATGCAGTTCCTCTAGCTGCAGTTGACAGGTGCAGCCAGGGCTTGGCTTAGCATCCTCCCTTCCGGCTCCATCCGTAGTTGGGAAGATCTCGCGTACAGCTTCATCCGCAACTTCATGGGCACCAACGATAGGCCAACCTCAATCGAATAAATTACGGGCCTGTTTCCAACGATCAGACGAGTCCATCCGCTTGTACATACTACGCTGGTCTATCATCAAGAACTCCACCGCAAACATCTCTGAGCAGAGGGCAATCGATGCCTTCAACGACGACGTCAGGCGCCGTGAATTCAATGAAGATCTCGGGCGTGTCAAGCCTAAAACCATCGATCACCTGATAGACATCGCCAATCACTTGGCCGATGGCGAGGAAACCGACAATCGAGCATGTTCTGATGACGAAGATGACTTCAGCCGTAGGCGCGATCGCTGCGAAAAGAGAAGACCGCATGTCTACGACGACCACAAAGAAGTCAACATGGTTGCGGCTGGCTACGCCGATCGCCGCGATGATGGCAACCGCAATAGCGGGTACCACGGCGGTAACTACCATGATGGTTGGCGGCCCACCCAAATGTGGCAACGTCGCAACCGCGACGATGAACCTTCAGCATACGACAAACTATCAGGTCCCTGCACCATACAATTATACATTTACAAGCAAGATGGTAAGAAGAAGGCCATCCACATGCTCAAGGACTGCCGGGTGTTCCAGAAACTCAGAGAGAGCCTCACCTAGATGTGGCGCCAGGTGGTGAACCCAGGATTTGCACCCGCTCCAGAAGCCGTAGCCCACGGGGCTCCACCACCACCTCCCGCAGGACCCTCGCAACATGCGGCTCCATCAGCGCAGAATAATGGTTCGGACGGATACCGCCACCATTAGGGTCTATGATGATACAGAAGGGATGGCCAACCAATAGGGTGCAAAAGAAGATCACCCGCCAAGTCAACTTGGTCGTGACCTCCCCGCCAGCACCTGAGTACCTCAGCGTCTCGGAATCATGCATCACGTTCGACCATTCGGATCACCCATGCTAGATACCTCACCCAGGTCACTCTGCCCTGGTGCTAGAAGCCTAAATCGAAGGGTTCGAGATGAGCCGCGTCTTCATGAACAGCGGCAGCGGCATCAACCTGATGTTCGCTAGCACACTAGCAGCTATGTGGATCCCGCTACGCAGATCCCGTATGCAGCCTAGAGGCATCTGACAAGACGTTCCACGACATTGTCCCGGGGAAGGGCATATATCCCCTGGGCAAAATATGGCTCGACGTCATCTTCGGCAAGCCCGAAAACTTCAGGCGTGAGCGGCTGGAGTTCGATGTGGAGGACTGGCCCTCACAGTACAACACCATCCTCGGGTGTGTGGCATTCGCAAGGTTCCTGGCAGTACCACACTACACGTACCTTATACTAAAGATGCTAGGACCAAGGGGCGTCATCACCATCCCAGGAAGCTTCACCAGGTCAGACAGTTGCGACAGGGACTTCGACAGAATTTACCAATCGTTTGGCATGCAGGAGGAGCTCACAAGGCTCAAGGAGGTCACATACAACAGGGCACCTACAGTCACCAGGCAAAACACACCTGATATGTTATTCGACTCCACAGTCAACACTAAGAAGGTGCAAGTTCACCCGACCGATGCCTCCAAGACGGCATTGATCTCCAACGATCTGAGTCCCGCATAGGAAATCGCTCTCATCGAAGTCCTCTGTGAGACCTGGGAAATTTTTTCCTCGAGTCCAGCAACTGGCTGGGCGAATCGCGGCGCTCAGCTAGTTCATCAGCCGCATGGGCGAGAAGGCCCTCCCTTTTTATCAGCTGCTACGCAATGCCGACAAATTCGAGTGGACTGCCGAAGTAGAAGAAGCATTTGAGGACCTAAAACGCCTGCTATCCACATCACCTGTTCCGGTCACGCCAAAGGAGAGGGAGCCCTTACTGCTATACATAGCAGCCACACATCAAGTAGTCAGCACAACACTCATGGTCGAACGACCCGAAGATGGCAAGACCCACGGGGTGCAACACCCAATCTACTACCTCAGTGAGGTACTGACCCCAACTAATGGGGATATGCCTACCGGGGTATGCCCAGCAGGACGTTTCCTATTGGCCTAAACTGCCAGCGAGTGGGCCTGCAGCACGGCAACTGGATCGATATTTGGTGAGGACTCAGGCGACTGGAAGCTGGAGGCCTAGAAATGTAGCTAGGCCTAGTCGGACTAGGTCAAAGACCTTCCGAAACTTTAACAAATTCGGTTGTAGATCTGTAAACCCTAGTGAGGTGAGCCTATATAAACCTCCCTAGGGTACGCATAGAGGACACGTTCCATCATACACCCAAGCGACTCGCCGCCTAGTCGTCAAGCTCGCCCTTTGTACTCTCTCCATAATCCAATCTAGCAGGAGTAGGTCTTCACCCTCCGGGGGGCCAAACCTGGGTAAACCCTTGTGTCTCCGCCCTCATCTCGCACCGCAGATGGCTGGACGCCCTTGCCCCATGTTCTACTACTTGCTGCCGATTGCAGCATCTGCCGTGGCCATTCCCACGATAGTGGCGCCCACTGTGGGGCCTGGCCGGTCAGGCCGGTGTTCTGCAGCGAGATCCAATCTGCCCATCAACAAGACGATCGCCACCGGCCGCATGATCGCCATCGGCGAGATCCTCCAGATCTTTCCGAGCAGCTACGTACCGGAGGCACGCCCCATCACGCACAATGTGATCTTGCCGGTCGGCACGATCAGCCTCTTCGTCGGCCTCACCGACGTCATCATTTCGGAGGACTCGGCTCGCATCCGCGAGTCGCCACCACGTGACTATCTCTCTAAGAGCCAGGTCCACACGATCCACCGCCTCGCCTCCGAGTACGACTCGGCCCACAACAATGTGGCCGAAACAACCATGGCCGCGGACGACGCGGCCCTCAACGATGATGCCGACTCGGCGACCCCGGCGTCGGCTGCCGGATCCATCATCGACGCATCGCCCGCGGGCTCCATCACCCAGGTCTCCAACGTCGGAGACTTCGAGGACCCCTCCATCCTTGGGATCTTCGACTTCGACTCTGGGTCGGAGAACTTCGCCGACCTCCATGACGGGACCGGTCGCCATGCCGCGACCTACATGGCGACTAGCGCCGACCCCCCGCAAGACCCCTTCTCCATGTCGATCCCACCGAACGCAACGGCAACGGAGGTCGAGGAACTCCGCCTGCGGCTGGAGGAGGCGGTCCACAAAGAACAAGCCGAGCGCGAAAAATTTCGCCATGATCAGGTGACAGCACAGGAGCTTTCGCGCTATCACAAACTCCGAATCAGGTCACGCCTGAACCCCACCAGGAGGGATCTGACTTCGACGACGAGAACAAGCCGACTTCGACGACGAGAACGACCTGGCCCGTGTGGCCGAGCGCGCGATCTGCGAGAACACGCCGCCAGGAGGGAGCTCCCGGCCCCCACAAGGCGCGACGGCCAACGGCGCCCCAACACCACCCACGCGCCCCCAGGGACCAACCAAGAATTGTAGTCTCCTCACGGGAGCAAGATGCAAATGGCCTCCCGCTGTTCTCCACTTCGATGGACAATGTCGTCGCGATCCGAGTAGCGTTCGACAACATAAACGTAACCGGGGAAGGCGCCCTGCAGATGCAGTACGCCAAGGCTCTGCTCGCCAAACCAGTCGAGCAAAAAAATGCGGGCGCCGACTCACAGGGTCGGATGTACTCGCGTTCGTAAGGCAGCAGGGCGGCCTCGAGCGGCCGCCCATAGTGGCGAATACCCTCAACTGCCCACCACCCGAGCCCCTGTATCTCCAACACCGACCCGCGAATGCGGCACTCTCCACCAACGACCCACGCCCGGCGAACAACTTCGTCGCCGCCAACGCGCGCACCCACATCATCAATAACCAGGGCTGGCGCGCACGCCAGCCCGACGACCTGAGGCATACCCTCACCAACCGCCGCGACAGCGAACCAAGGGGATCGCTGAGCCAAGCCGGACCCCAATGCTTCGGACCGATGATCCGAGGCAAAAGATACCCAGCGAACTTCAAAGCGCCAAAGGAGATCGAGAAGTATGACCCCTCGTATGATCCATCCGTGTGGCTGGACACCTACCTCATGGCGATGGGAATCGCCGTCCAAACCGACCTACTCGCCGCCCGCTACCTTCCCCTGATGATGGAGGGAGCGTGCATGCAATGGATTAACACCCTCCCCGCGGATAGCATCGACTCCTAGGAGGAAATGCGCGATGGCTTTGTCAGGGACTTCGAGGGTTCCTACACCCGCGCCACCACCATCGAGGACCTGGAGCGATGCGTCTAGGGAGCCCGCGTGTCGACCCGTAGTTGGGTCCAACGGTGGCAAGACCTGTGGTATAACGCGACCGGAATCCACCCGGACACCGCGATCCACTACTTCAAGACCTCGTGCCGCTACGTGCCCCTGGTCGCCAAGATCAAGCGAGTGTACAGAACACTCGACAACATACCGGACCTCCTGGAGATCACCAAGGGGTACGCGGAGGAGGACCCAAACCAAGAAACCGATGACGAGTCGGGAGGAAATCGCAGCACGAGCGGCCACGACGACGGGAGGCGACCTGAGCTACGCTACAGCAACACTCGCCTCACCGGCAAGCGCCATGGTGATGGGCGAGTCGACTTCATCGCCAATGCCGGATACGCGCCGCGCGAACCCAAGAGCTTACGCCGTGACAGAGGACAGCGCCGCGACGGCGGCAACTACAAGGAAAAGCCGAGGTTCGATCCTACGGCTCTCCTCAATCAACCCTGTGTGTTTCACAGCAGGGAAGGGAAGCCCGCGACGCACACGACCGCCGACTGCCACTCCCTCAAGGAGATCGTGAAGGCACGGCGCGCACGGGAAGACCCCGACAACAACCCGCCAAACGGCGGAAAATTCGAAAGCGTCGCCGGCTCGCTCCACACCTTCACAGGCTTCAACACGAAGCGCGAGAAGAACGTCATTGCCCGCACCATCGCCGTCAACGCAGTGTCCCAGATAGACATCCCCCAGTTCCTCAGCTGGTCTGAGCAACCAATCACGTGGAGCCGCGAAGACCACTCGCCACGAATCGAATATCTGGGCCAAGTTGCCTTGGTGGTCAAGCCCAAGGTGGGAGACTATTGGCTCCCCAAGACGCTGATTGACGGCGGCAGCTCCATCAACATCCTATACCTGGACACATTCAGGAGACTGCGGCTCCCGCAGTCAATGATCGAGACGACCTACACCACTTCCACGGCATCGTCCCCGGTCGGAAGGCGTACCCGATTGGCAAGGTGACGCTGCCAGTCACCTTCGGCACACCAGCAAACTTCCGCACCGAGCAGATCGTCTTCGAGCTGGTGCCGTTCAACAACCCCTACCACTGCGTCCTGGGGCGCCAGACGTTCGCCAAATTCATGGGAGCGCCCCACTATGCGTACAATGCGATGAAGCTACCCGGGCCATGTGGCAACATCACTGTCCATGGCGACCCCGACATGGCCACAGAATGCAAGGCCAAAGGCGCCGAACTCGCTGACGCCGTCATCGCGGCGGAGGCCAACCACGCCGAGGAGCTCGCCAAGTACGCGAGCGGGGTCAACAATGACGACCCCACCATACTCAAGAAGCCCAACTCGGAGGGTGGCAGCTCGACCGCCTTCGAGGCAACGACGCAACCCGCACCATCGAGCTGGTCCCAGGCGACTCCAGCCAGACGGTGACGATCGGGACGGGCATGAGCCCAGCAGAGGAAGGCGCGCTCATCGAGTTCCTATGTGAGAATCACGACATCTTCGCATGGAATCCATCCGACATGCCTGGTGTCCCGAGGGAACTCGCTGAGCACAAACTCAACGCCGACCCCAAAGTGCGACCTGTCAAGCAGTCGCTGCGGCCCTTCAATGAAGAGCGCCGCCGAGCAATCACCGAGGAGGTGCAGCGTCTACTCGCTGCAGGCTTCATCCGGCCAATCAAATACTCCAAGTGGCTGGCAAACCCAGTCCTGGTCGAGAAGAAAAACGGGACCTAGAGAATGTGTATTGATTACACAAACCTAAACAGCGCCTGCCCGAAGGAGCAATTCGTCCTCCCACGGATCGACCAAATCATCAACTCAACCGCGGGCTCGGAGTCGCTATGCTTCCTCGACGCCTACTCTGGGTACAACCAGATCAAAATGGCAGTCGAGGACGAAGAGAAGACGACGTTCATCACGCCATTCGGAGCCTTCTACTACACCGCCATGACCTTCGGCCTCAAGAACGTTGGGGCGACCTACTAGAGGTTCATGCAGGAGTGCCTTGCGAGCCAAATTGGCCGCAATATCCACGTCTACATCAACGACATGGTGGTAAAATCCACTCGCCAGGGCGATCTACTCGCCGACCAGGCCGAAACCTTCGCCAACCTACGAAGGTAAAAGATAAAACTAAACCCAGGGAAGTGCACCTTCGGTTTACCTAATGGACAGCTACTAGGATACGTCGTGTCCAAGCGTGGGATCGAGGCGAACTCTGCCAAGATCAACACGATCGCTCGGCTCGGCAGACCCGAGTGCCTGCGCGATGTCCAGAAGCTGGCCGGGCGAGTCGTGGCTCTCAGTCGCTTCATCCCACGGCTAGGCGAGAAGGTGATGCCTCTCTACCGCCCAATGCGCATGAACCCCACATTCCAGTGGGACAAGGAGGCAAACGACGCGCTCCACACTCTCAAGGAGGTGCTGCTCGCAGCACCGCTACTCGCCGCCCCCGTCGACAAGGAGCCCATGCTGGTCTACATCGCGGCTTCCGAGCGCGTCGTCAGCGCCGTCACGGTCGTCGAACGACCAGAGGAAGGGAAGGAGCGCCCGGTACAGCGACCCGTATACTACATCGGCGAAGTCCTCACCGAGTCGCGCCAGCGCTACCCGCAGTACCGAAAATTGGTATATGCGGTCTTCAGAGCACAGCGGCGACTGCCGCACTACTTCTAGGAGCACCCAATAACGATCGTCTCCTCAGCACCGTTGCAGGACATCATCCGCAACCGTGAGGCGACCGGGCGAGTCGCCAAGTGGGCCCTCGAGATCGGCGTCCACAACATTAGGTACGAGACGTGCAAAGCGATCAAATCACAGGCTCTCACAGACTTCCTCGCTGACTGGGAGGAGGCCTAGCAGTCAGAGAAGCTCCCATGCCTCCACTACTGGAGCCTACACTTCGACGGCTCCAAGAACGCAGACGGCGCAGGAGCGGGGATCGTGGTAACATCTCCGAAGGGCGACAAGATCCGCTACGTCCTCTACCTCGACTTCACCCCCTGCACCAACAACATGGCCGAGTACGAGGGGCTACTCCATGGCATGAGGGTAGCCAAGGAGATGAACATCAATCGCCTGCGCTGCTACGGAGACTCCCGCCTCGTCGCTGGGCATGTCGCCGGCACCTGCAACACAGTCTCCCCCACCATGGCGGCATACCGCCAAGCAGTGGACCAGCTGGGAGGCCACTTTGCAGGTTACTCCATCGAGTGGATCGACAGGCGAAAGAACAAGGAGGCCGACGCACTTTCTCGCATCAGCTCGGCTCGACTCGCACAACCCGCCGGAGTCTTCCTCAACACCATCACCAAGCCCTCCATCTCTCCCCTAAGGGAGATCGACATCGGAATTCTGCTACAACTAGACGCAACCCTAGTCGCACTAATCACTGAGCCAAGCGACTGGACAGCGCCATATGTCGCTTACCTGGAGGGAGGCACCCTACCCACAGACGAAACAGAGTCCCGGAAGAGAGCACGCCACTGCAAATCCTTCGTCATCATCAACAGTGAGCTACACAAGCGCAGCGTGACAGGCGTGTTCCAATGCTGCGTCCAACCCGCCGAAGGACGTAAGATCCTCCAGGACATCCACTCCGGTGACTGCGGCCACCACGCCGGCGCCCGCTCTCTGGTCGCCAAGGCCATGCGAAACAGCTTCTACTGGCTCACCGCACACGCCGACACGGTCGACATTGTCCAGCAATGCATCGGGTGCCAGAAGTACGCCAACCAGACTCACGTACCGAGTTCGGCGCTCAAAACAATCCCCATCACCTGGCGATTCTCCGTATGGGGCATGGATATGGTAGGCCCCTTCAAGAAGGCCCCCTCCGGCTTCACCCACCTCCTAGTCGCAGTCGACAAATTCACAAAGTGGGTGGAGGCCAATCCAGTCCGCAAATGCGACCGGAAGACCGCTACAAAATTCTTACGCGAGCTCATCTATCGCTACGGGTTCCCAAACAGCATCATCACGGACAACAGCACCAACTTCGCCAAGGGAGCCATGGCTGAGTTCTGCGAGGAGCACAACATCCGACTTGACCTCTCCTCAGTCACCCACCTGAAGTCCAATGGCCAGGCGGAACGCGCCAACCAGAGCATCCTCCATGGACTAAAGCCACGGCTACAAGTCCCAGTCAAGCGCACCACCGGGTGCTGGGTCGAAGAACTCCCCTCTGTCATCTGGGGCATCCGCACCTCCATCAACAGGTCGACAGGGTTCACCCCCTTCTTCATGGTGTACGGTGCCGAAGCAGTCATGCCAACCGACCTCCAGCACGACTCACCTAGGGTGGTCAACTACACAGAGACTGACAACGATCTCGCGCGCCAATACATAGTCGACCAGCTCGACGAAGCACGCGACCTGGCTCGCTCCCGCACCGCCATCTACCAGCAAGGGCTTAGCCGCTACCACAGCCGACAAGTACAGACTCACACTTTCTAGGAAGGCGACCTGGTACTGCTTCTAATCCAGGACAAGAAAGGCATGCACAAGCTCTCCCCCCTGGGAGGGACCATTCGCCATCGGGCGAGTCCTGGGTAACGACGCCTACTACCTCACCGACGTCCAAGGCGACGGAAAACTCGACGTCAAGCGGCCATGGAATGTAAACCTCCTACAGAAGTTCTACTCTTAGGACTCCAGACATGTACCCCTACCCTCTATGAAATAAAGCAGATCGATTCACACAAATTGCGCCCACTCTCCATGCCTTGTGCCATTCGCACTCATAATAACAGCGTTACGCTACATGCAGAAGTCAACCTTTTGTCATGCCACCGGCACGGCCAAGTAGTGCGGTACGAGGGCACTGGAAAAATCTATGCCTCGTACCATCCATGAAAAAAGCTAACCCGGAGCACCATTGGAGCCGCCTAGCTCGACTGGACTCGCACAACCAAAATTCAAACCACAGAAGCAATGACAAAATAACCTAAGCATTCCTTCATAGCAGCAAAATTTGTGTCGCGTACAAGGAGAATTACATGGTTATCTTATACTAACACCGAATGGCACAACATCTTATTCTGCGGGCTTTGATGAAGACGCGCCACCGTCCTTGTGGATACGAATAAAATGCACCCAGGGATTCGACGGGTACGTCGTAAGCTCGCCCGCCATTGCCACACGGAATGGTTGCTCCACCTTGAAGTCACGGTGCTTCGGCTCAGGGTCATTGGGGGCAACGACCTTCTCCTGGTATGAAATAAGATCGCCCATCGCCCAAATGCGGTCGGAGTACACCGCGGCCCAGTCCGTTAGTTTCAACACCTCGGCAATCTCGACCGAGCCCATCGATGAGGGGTATCCGCTCGTGACGTCGTCGAGGTTGAAATCGTCCGGAAAATGTGCAAGCCCAAGGCTCAACGCAGTCGCCGCACCACGACGGAAGGCCGACCGTGTCATGAATTCCACGACCGACGGGGCCTTCTCCAGGTACCGCCATACCTCGACAAGGTCGCTGGGGATCACCTCCGTGGGCGAGATCTCCTGAAGATATGCCCGGAGACAAGTCGCTGACAGCGCGGCTGAGTCGACCAGGGTGGTCACGCATTGCCGCGCGTCGTACGACTGCGCCTCTTCGGCATTACCAGTGATCCGGCATGCAGTACACAAGCAAACAGTAAGCAAAGCATCAAAACAACAACGTGGTACGTGCACTCGGAAATTGGCTGAAGGAAAGCTCACCAATCAGCGGGAGGCAGAGGTCCGTGATGAAATTCTGAAGAGCAGAGAAATCATTCTGCAACCCGGCGACGAGTGCGTCCGACACCTTCTGCTCCTCAGCAGCAGAAGTGACGACCGCCTTGGCCCGCCATTCCGCTGAGCTCGCTTCCGCCTTCGCCTCCTTGAGCTCACGCTCCAGTTCGGCGATTCGCTTCTCCGCTACGCTCAAGGAAGACTGAGCCGCCGTCAATTCTCCCACTAGGACAAGGCCTTGGCGAGCCTCCTTCACTTCAGTCACACTACTCTCTGTTTCCAAAACAAAACGGTCAACACCACCAAAAGTTAGCGACAAGCGCCAAATAAGGTAAATACTCACCCGCGGCCGCTCGAAGCTCCTCGTTGGTCTCCCGGACAGCGATAAGCTCCTTCTCCACGCGGCACTTGGCAGCAAGCCGCTCGGCCGACTCGCGCTGCAAGCCCTATGCAACAATCACATCATCAACAAGAAAAATTCCTAAGTGCCTGGCCGCTGAAATTCAGCGACTAGGCACTCGGGGACCGGATGACAAAATTCCTAAGTGCCCAGCCGCTGAAATTCAGCGACTAGGCACTCTGGGACTAGATGAAAAAATTCCTATGTGCTCAGCCGCTAAAATTCAGCGACTATGCACTCGGGGACTGGATGACAAAAATTCCTAACTGCCCAGCCACTGAAATTCAGCGATTAGGCACTCGGAGACTGTGTGACACAAAAATAGTAAGATCCGACCACTGAAATTCAGTGGCCAGATCCTCGGGGACTGGACATACCTGGATGGCGGCACCTAGCATGCCATGAAGCTCCATCACGTCCACCGACGCAAGCACGAGCGGAGTGTGACCGCGACGTTGTTCAACCTCCACGCCGGCAGGCCTAGGAAGCTGGCTCGACGGTGCCGATGCACTCATCGTAGCGGCTTTCGCCACAAAGCGAGGGAATGTCGCCACCGTGGGCCCCACGCCACTCAAGGGCGGCCTGGTCGCCTCGGTCGAACCCACGGGCACTGCATGCTGCGACCCCGTGTCCTCCTTGGCCTTCAGATCTACGTCCACTACGGATGGAGGTTTGCTCGGGGCAGCCGCCGGCTCGTCAGAGATCGTGACGACATCATCACCCTTTATTCTTTTGGTGCCTTCGGAGGGAGCAACGACTTTGTCGCCCTTCCTCTTCTTTGAGGGATCGGCTAGCACCTCCATGGTGACCGATGGAACCTTGGCCACCGAAGGGTGGCCTATCTTCTTAACTCCAATCCATCGAAACAATTCTGTCAATAACACTCTGCGATCGAAACACGAAGCAAGCTGACGGATAAAAGATCAAGGAACACTCACTTGGCGACTGGAATAAATCGCAGGCCGGTGAGGGTGCCGGCCGGCTTCTCCAGTTTTGGCCCCAGTTTCCGACTGAGGCCCGTCTCAAACACGTTATGTGCCCAAGATACTGACGGTTTCTTCGAGAATGAAGCCGCGGTGGAGCCTCCATGGCAATCGTTGCGGGAGCTCCTCTTGGCGGCGAGGCCCCTGCGGCTGGAGCGGCCGCCAACCTGGCGACTGGGGCGAACGGCGGCAGCAATGACACTAGTGGCGCCTCGTCCTCTACAACGGCAGTGCCAGTCGCCGCGGCCGCATGCGCTGTTGTTTCTTCGACCGCGCTGGTAACATCGGAGCTACTCGCGGACCGAGGCGAAGACGCTGTCTTGGCCGGCTTTGCCTTCTTATTGGGTGGCGGCTGCTTCTTAATCTTCGACGGCGTAGCCTCACGCTGTGAGGTATGCTCAGGGAGTTCGCCATCGTCATCGTCATGGACCTCGAGGCTTTTGTTGGCCCCAAGTTCGCGCTGGTGCTGCCCACGAGTCTTGCGGACCGTGGGCGCAGCGACCTCCACGGGTTCGTCGTCATCATCGTCACCGTCGCCACCCCCATCACTCCTGACATCGCCCTTGTCAGGCAATGAGTCGCTCCCATCCTCGGCGGACAAGCTCGAGTTCTCGTCATCTGCGGGTGGAAGCCATCCTTCCACCACTTGAAACAACTGTAGCAGTCAAACAACATTAGCACGACCGCGAATGCACAAAATGCGACTGCGAGTGCAAAGGAAATAACAACTCACCATTGGAGCTGGGCGCCTTGCGGTGTAAGGCGCGACCCCGGCCTTAGCATCAAGATACACCGCCTGGGTGATCTTCTTCAGATCCAGGGTGTAGTCGTTGAGTCTCCACTCATCGAGGCAGGACTTCGTCGGGTCATCCTTGCCCGTGTACTCGTACATGTAGTGGGCACGGCTGGCCAGGGGCACAAGCCGTCGCCCGAGCCAGCAATTATAGAGGTTGATGGTTTGGAGGCCTTTCTTATTCAAGTTGCGGATGGTCTGCAGCATCTCATCGATGACGATCCGCTGTTCTAGCGGAAGTTTGGTAACTTGGAGCCACCGCGGCTTGGGCCGGTCGGCAGAATACCTTGGAAGCGCCACCTCGTCGCTTGAAGTCGACTCGGTCACGTAGAACCAGCTCTTCTTCCACTCGTTCGCCGCTTTGGCGGGCAGCATCAGATCGAAGAATGATTCCTTCGACTTCAGCTAGAAAGTCAAGCCGCCCGCGGCTAGCATTGGGCCGCCTACCTCCTCGCGGCTGATTCTCCCATGGAATAGATCTTGCCATAGGGGAAAATAGGGCCTGCAGCCCAGGTAGCACTCGCAGAATGCCACGAAAATGGTGAGCTGCTCGATGCTGTGCGGACCCAGGTCTGACGGTTGGATATCGTAATAGGCGCAGAAACGCCGGAAGAAGAGGGAAGTGGGGAATCCGAGCCCTCGCTCCAAATGACTAGTGAAGCAGACGAACTCCCCTTTGCGCGGATCAGGAATTACTTCTACGGCTACGGGGATGCGCCATCTCCCGGCATGGAGGATCCCCGCCTCCTCGTATGATCTTAGCAGCGCCTTCGTTCACTTGGATCTGCCCCATGGTTCGGCAGGAGGAGCCATCGGCTGGGGGATCGTGGGATGCGGATCGCTCTGAGTCGTTTGGGTAGCCGCGCGGAATGGTGGAACGAAAATACGCAAGTTCGGAGGAAGTGAGGGAAGCATTTCCCCCTCACCCGTCACTCTCCTTATATAGTGGTTGTTACCCGCCATTTTCGGGGAGCCGTTACCACGCGGTAATTACGCTGATATTACCGTTGGATTACCCAACGGCTCGTTTGACCAAGATGACGGTCCAACTTCGTCCACTCGACTCGCTGTCTTAAGCGATTAGAAGATTTGCCGACCCGATCACTATTATAGTGACTTGTTCATTCGTCGACCCGCTCGCGAAGCAACGATATGATTGGTCGCCGTTATTGCGACTAAAATGACTAGTTCTTTCCTTTGTTCAGGAGTCCACCGCCGATTCGACTGGGCGTTCGCATTGGACCCGCATACTCCGACTGCCAACGAACACCTGCGAAGAATCAACGATGGCCTCGGGGACTACTGATGGGGATATGCCTACCGGGCTATGCCGAGCAGGACGTTTCCTATTGGCCTAAACTGCCAGCGAGTGGGCCTGCAGGACGGCGAGTGGATCGATATTTGGTGAGGACTCAGGCGACTGGAAGATGGAGGCCTAAAAGCCTAGCTAGGCCCAATTGGACTAGGTCAAAGACCTTCCGAAACCTTAACCAATTCGGTTGTAGATCTGTAAACCCTAGCGAGGTGAGCATATATAAACCTCCCTAGGGTACGCATAGAGGACACGTTCCATCATACACCCAAGCGACTCGCCGCCTAGTCGTCGAGCTCGCCCTTTGTACTCTCTCCATAATACAATCTAGCAGGAGTAGATCTTTACCCTCCGGAGGGGCGAACCTGGGTAAACCCTTGTGTCTCCGCCCTCATCTCGCACCGCAGATGGCTGGCCGCCCTTGCCCCATGTTCTACTACTCGCTGCCGATTGCAGCATCTGCCGTGGACATTCCCACGACACCAACAAAGCAAAGGTATCCCCACTACCAGAAGCTCGCCTACGGCGTATTCATGATGGCACGTTGGTTGAGCCACTACTTCCAGGAGCACCAGATAGTGGTCGTCAATGATGCCCCATAGTCGAACATCCTGAACAACCCCGAAGCTACGGGTAGAGTAGCCTTGTGGGGCATCGAGCTGTCTCCTTGAGACATCATGTACGAGTGGCGCACCACCATCAAGTCTTAGGTGCTCCCTGACTTCCTCGTCCACTAGATGGAACTCCAGCTGCCGGACACTCCGGACATGTCATAGTCCTAGACAATGCACTTCGATGGCTCTAAGCGCGAGGCTGGAGTAGGAGCCGCTATAATACTAACGTCCCCTCAAGGGGACAAGATGAGATATGTCCTTTGTATGAAGTTCCGCACATCTAACAATGAGGCCGAATACGAAGCACTCATACACGACATGAGGATGGCCAAGGTGTGCGGTGCCACACGCCTTGTCATTTACGGTGACTCCTACCTCATGGTCCAGCAGACGATGAACGAGTACGATGCCCACAGCACCAACATGATCGCATATCGTGTGCTCTACAACTCACTCGAAGGGGACTTTGATGGCTGCGAACTTCGGCACGTTGGCAGGAAACACTACAAGAAATGTGTTAATTTATGACCTTCTCATAGTGACGAAAAATAAAATCATCATAGATCTACTACGATTTCACACAAGATGGTCATATGCTGTCTAGAGAGGTTAAAACCTTATAGAATTATGACGTTTTGTGTCAAAATTGTCATAATTTCATCATTATAAAACCTCATAACCTACACGGTACAACTTATGGTATGTTGAATTGACTAGTTGGCCACATCAACAATTATGCGCCTACTTGACTTATCTATGTGTCCGTAAATATCGAAATAATGAAATAAAATGTGTGCTGGAGTTGAACCCACGACCTCCAATACAACACAACACACCTAACTGCTAGGCCATCCGATTGTTCTTGTACTTCAATTATAACTCCACGTTATAAGTATAACTCGTTTAGGACCGCCTCCCTCTTTTAGAGAATAATGAACAAAAAAGTCTAGCTCTGGGCGGTCGAACCCGCAACTACTTGTAGTTCTTGGCCGATGGCGCCCACCAGGCCAACAGTCCTTTGTTGTCTTTAAATAGCACGCCTCATATATAAATGTTTCTCTCCTATATTGGGATTTGGCGAACTCGATTAGGTTAGGCCCCGCGAAGTAGGTAATGTTTTTTTGGATGGTTTTACTTCCCGCATGGTAGATCAAATTCGGGCCAGCTTGGCTGGTCCGGTTATGTTTTTTTCTTTCCTTTTTTTTCTGTTTTCTTAATTCTTTTGTATCTCCTTCATATGAAGTCCAAATGAATAGATTTTTGTCTCTTTTTATAAAATTCAGTAGATTATCTTAGATTGTTAATTAGGAATACTTTTAAATTTAATAATAGTGGATTTACTAATTCCATATTAGTCCATAGTAGAGACACTAGAAAAATTCAAAATATGATCTTGAAATTAGGGTTTTTAATTCAAAATTTTAGGGGAGTGCAATGGAATTTGAAATATTTGAAGTTTGATATTTTCCTTGCACCTGTATCACATAACATGACGCCATGCGAAGGTTTTATATTGTTCGAAACGTTTTTGAATTTCTTATGCATGTTTCAAAGTATGGTCAAAACAACAGGCATAAAGGTTCTTAGCTAGGGGATGAGCCTCGCTAAACTTGCACTGGATCTGTGAAGAAATAGCAGATTGTGAGTATAAAAATGATTTTTGCAAAAAATCATGGGCATCAGATAATGTACATGTAGTTCAAATCGGACCCACTTCCTACCGATTCGGTAGGAATTTGTTTTTTTTTAGGGGTGGACGGAAAAGTTTGAGATCTCCTAGTTGTAAAATTTTCAATGTAAGGTGGTTTAGTATTTTTTTAAATGGGGTGGTAGCATTTTAAAAATTTATTTGGTGGTTGCTTTATAAAACGCCCCTCTTTTGCACTCAGAAAATAGAAAATGGATTTTCCGTGCGACGAAAGGAAAAACTTTCTCCTGCAACATTGTTCACCATCTCAAGATACACATGCGTGCACAATATGGGAACATTATCACAACTATGCCGTAATTCTTGCCATAACATTGGTCATTTGGACCGAAAACCATGAATCCTCGAACATGATAGCTCATTTTGATAAGGACGTTTCAAGATGTAATTATTATAGCAATTTTGGTATTTTTCCTTGCAACTATGTCACATAATACGATACAACGCGAAAGATTTATACTGTTCGAATGGTTTTTTAATTTCTTATGCTCGTTTCAAACTATGGTCAAAACAGCAGGCATGAATGTTCTTAGCTAGGGGCTGAGCCTCGCTAAACTTGCATTGTATCTATGAAGAAATAGCATATTGTGAGTCTAAAAATCATTTTTTTCAAAAAATAATGGGCATCATATAATATACCTGTAGTTCAAAACCGACCCACTTCCTACCGATTCGGCAGGAATTTGTCTTTTTCGCCAGGGGTAGACGGAAAGGTTTGAGATACCCAAGTTGGGACATTTTTCCATGTAAGATGGCCTATTATTTTTGAAAAATAGGGTGGTAGCATTTTGAACCTTTCATTTGGTGGTTGCTTCACAAAATGACCCCTTTTTGTGCTTGGAAAATGGAAAATGGTTTTTCTGTGCGAGAAAAAGGAAAACTTCCTCCAGCAACATTGTTTGCCATCCCACGATACATATATGTGCACAATATGGATATATTATCACAAACTGTGTTGCGATTCTGGCCATAACATTAGTCGTTTGGCCCAAAATCGATGAACCCTCGAACATGATAGGTCATTTCTAAGAATGTTTTTTTGAGACACTTGCAATATACCAAGTTTGATATTTTTCCTTGCAACTATGTCACATAATAAGATATCACACAAAGAATTTGCATTGATCGGACTGGTTTTGAATTTTCTATGCCCGTTCCAAAGTATGGTCAAAACGGCGGGCATGAAAGTTCTTAGCTAGGGGATGAGCCTTGGTAAATATTCATTGGATCTCTGAATAAATAGCATATTGTGAGTCTAAAAATTATTTTTTCAAAATCAGACCCACTTCCTATCGATTCAGTAGGAATTGTCTTTTTCGCCAGGGGTGGACGGAAAGGTTTGAGATACCCCAGTTGGGAAATTTGTACATGTAAGGTGGACTATTATTTTTGAAAAATGGGGTGTTGCATTTTAAAACTTTCATTTGGTGGCTGCTTCACAAAACGCTCCCTTTTTGGCGCTTGAAAAATGGAAAATGTATTTTCTGTGCGACAAAAAGAAAGACTTTCTCCTGCAACATTTTACGCCGTCCCATGATACACATGCATGCACAATATGATCATATTATCACAAACTATGCCACGATTCTAGCCATCAAATTAGTCTTTCGACCTAAAAGCCATGAAACGTCAGACATGATAGGTCATTTCTAAGAAGGTTTTTTCAAGACGCAATCAATATACCAAGTTTGATATTTTTTCTTGCAACTATGTCAAATAATATGATGCCACGCGGAAGATTTACATTGTTCGTACTATTTTTGAATTTTTTATACCCATTTTAAACTATGGTCAAAACGGCGGGCATTAAGATTCGTAGCTCGGGGATGAGCCTCTCTAAACTTGCGTTGGATCTCTAAAGAAACATGATATTGTGAGTCTAAAATGATTTTTTCAAAAAATCAAGAGCATTGGATCATATACCTGTGGTTCAAATCTGACCCGCTTCTTGCCGATTCGGCAGGAATTTGTCTTTTTTGCGAGGGATGGACGGAAACGTTTGAGATACCCCGGTTGGTACACTATGCATGTAAGGTGGTCTAGTATTTTAGAAAAATCGGGTTGTACCGTTTTGAAACTTTTATATGGTTGTTGCTTCATTTTCTGAGTGCAAAAAAGAGGTGTTTTATGAACAGACCAATCAAAACACAAAAAACCAACTTCCACGGATCGTCCTCAGGGGCATGATCTAGACCGTTCAGTTTGATCCAACACTCGTCAACTCACCTGAAGAAGAACACCGACGTTTTCACCTAGTCTCCATCGCACCAACGACCCCAAACCTAACCTCACCAACTCCAGATAGCCTCCCCTTGTGTGCCGGTTCCCCTCTCAATCTCATCAATCGATCCTCTCCCTCCCTCATTTCTCCTCCGCCACTCCTATCACTCCCGCTCTCCATTGCCCCCATTGCCGATCGCTGCCAAATCGACGCGTACATGCTGCCAGAAGGTCTTCAGGGAAGGGTTTCCAAGGCATCTCGCGTACATGCTTCTCTATGTCTGCCCCATAAGGGTTTTTGAGGGTGGGGTTGGTTGGAAAGCGCCAGCAAGATGATGATCCGGCTTCCAAAATTCTGCATCCATAGAAGCCGCCCAAGTTCACTGTCCGCTCAAATCGTCTGGACCCCCATGAGCTACCCGAGCTACCTCATCGTCATCCTCAAGTACCTCGTCACTGAGGTAAACCCCATCTCCTCTCCCCTCATTTCGTTCTCCCCGCCGCTGTCTCATGGTCATGTAGCAGTACTGCGTAGTATCCACACCACGTTTCTCCCCAAGAAGTACGACCAAGGCAAGGGGCACTAGATTTGCTTCCCAGGAATCCATTGTCGTCTCACCAGAGATTTGAGGACCTGTCTAATTTACTAGTATGGTGATGCACTAGATTGTTAGATTATTCCTTGCTGAATGTTTTGGAATGGGGTATCGATGATGAAACAGGTAGAAACAGGTAGCGATCTGTTAGTTAGTTAGTTAGTTAGAGAAATAAGCGCTGCCATAGAGAAGAAGCGTTGGATAGAAACATGTAGAGATCTTGTACTGCTAGCTTTAGCTAAGATTTTATACTGCTGATTAGTTGATATCTTGATGCATGTATGCAAATGAACAAATACTGCTGTCTTGTACAAATACTTCTATCTTGATAATTTGTACCATAATTTGTATCCAGATTAGTACCATAATTTGTACAATATCCTGATTAGTACCATAATTTGTATGCAGATGAATAAATACTACTATCTTGATAATTTTGTGTATATCCTGATGCATGTATGCAGATGAACAACTACATCTAGCACTCTTGTACTGCTATATTTAGCTAAGATTTGATAGTACTGTTTCTTATCCTTTTTCCTAACACCTTTGTTGCAATATAAACTTTATCATAGTTATTGCACGGAGTTACATCAAATGCTATATCTCATAATATGATGTGCATACCCAAAATTGTGGTGATGTGCCTTCCCGAACCAGGGAAGTTACCTATGTGCTACATTTCATGCTAGAGAAATTAACAGCTCTATATAATTTTTGTAAAATGAACTATCAAAATATATATACTTCCTCAATTAAGCCCCAGGCGATCATATTTTCAACTGTATGAATGGAGATATTAGGGGATTCAATGCTTACTTCATGCAACTAAATAATGGCTATGTATAGTTTGTTTCAAGTATGCATTTAGTGAAGGGAATATGCCCTGAGAGGCAATAATAAAGTGTTTATTATGTGTATTCCAAGTATATGATAGATGTTTATTTTGCATGCTATAATTATATTAATACGGAAACATTAATACATATGTGTTTAATAAACAAACAGAAAGTTCCTAGTTATGCCTCTCTCATAAACTAGCTCATTGATTAACAAGATGATCAAGGTTTCCTGATCATGGACATTGGATGTTGTTAATAATGGGATCACAACATTAGTGTAATGGTGTGATGAACATTCATCCGAAGTATAGCATTACGATCAAAGTCATGGAGTTTATATTGCTATAACAACTTACGAAGTGATCCTAATCCTTAGACCATGAGATCATGTCAATCACTAACACCGGAAGAGTTTCTTGATAACATCAAACGTCACACCGTAACAGGGTGATTATAAAGATGGATTCAGAACTAACAAAGTGTTATGTTGAGGCTCATGGATCAAGAGTAGAATTTGTTCATCCCGATGACGGATAGATATACTCTAGGCCCTCTCGGTGATATCACATTGGTTAGCTTGCAAGCAAGTGATTTGATCACTAGAATGTTATATCACGGGAACGAGAAAAGAGTGCATGTCAGTAACGAGATCAAACTAGGTATGGAGATACCGATGATCGAATCTCGGACATGTAATATATCGTGAAACAAAGGGATTAAGATACTAGCGTAAAAGGTTCTGACGATCACAACAAAGTCATCGTTGAATGTGTGGGAGTCAGTATGGGTCTCCAGATCCCGCTTCTGATTATTGATCTGAGAGGGGTCTCGATCATGTCCGCATTATTCACGAACCGTAGGGTGACACACTTAAGAGACACCGACATCCAATTGGAGCAAAAGTTTCATGCCGAAAGAATAAACAAGCGCAGGAATTTATTTCACTAGATACCGAAACAGGTTTTCGCGTGAAATTGCATAAAGTGGTTATGCATGTGAAATGGAATTCTAGCAAGGGGTTATTTGTGAATGTTTTTCATTAAAGTAATTGACAAAATTCTGAATAAAATAAAAGAGTTTTATTTAATGAGAGTTTGCATTAAATTTGGTGGAAATTTAATGGCAATTTTGAGTGGGATTTTGAGTGGAGGGAATTTAAAGGAATTTTGTGAGTGGAGTGTCCACCCACATGAATAGGGGATGGAAAGGGGGCAGCCCCATGCGCCGGCCACCCCCTTGGGGTTCCCCCCCTCCTCCTATAAAAGGAGCCCCCCTCCTCACTTCTCACTCACACCTCCTCGTGAAGGATCTCTCTCCCCCTCTAGAATTTATCCCCCATGGTCTCGGACTAGCGAGATACATGTTCCCGGTGGCTATTCGGCAAGAAAGAGTTGTGCTTCCTCTGCATCACTGGAGCGAGGAGGCGGAGGTTGCTCGGTGCCTCGAACGTGTGTGCGAGCACGGATGCGCTGCTGTTTTGCGGCGCTAGGACTTCCTCTCGATCCTGAGATCGGCAAGAGATCGTCTACATCAACCACGAGTTGAACTCGTTAAGCTTTGTCGGTCTTCAAGGGTATGTTCTCTACGGATATACATCTGCCCATTGTTTGTATCTAGTAGATAGATCTTGGTACATAGTTCCCATCGTAGGAAAATTTCTGTTTTCTATGCTGCGAACCCTACATTTAGAGTGTTTCCCATTAGATTTAGTGGAACTGAATTGATTTTGGAACTTGGCTTTGTTCAGATATGTGCAAATGCTCAATTATAACGGCCTCATGTCGACGACCAGCTTCTTAGCTCTAATGGTAGTTGCTTCACATATCTTATTACTTTTATTCATGTATTGCTTGTTCTTCTTTTTGACTGTTCTACTATGATCACTAAAGTAGTTTACTTTCTAGAGTTCAAGGAGTCATTGCAGATATCTTGTGCTACTATCTATATGTTACTGAAAAATATGCTCATAATATTGTGCTACATTCTCACATATATGTGTTAAAGTGCTATTGGTTGATTTAATATAAGTATAAGGAGTCAACCATTGTATATTTGTTTTGTATTCTTTATAAATGACACTCCTTATTTATAAATGATACAAAGGAATATGTACAATAAGTCCATCATGGTATCCATCACCTGGTGGGCGCCTCATGGGTCTCCTCGACAAGATCATCTCAAGCTATGTCTTCCTCAACGGCTCCTGTAGGAGCGCATGATAGACTTCTACACAGACAAGAACCTACAACATCCCTGGAGTATGTCGTCAGCCTCAAGCTAATATGAATGCTCCCACCTGCTCTATTCTTTTCTTTTGTGAAGATAGCTTAACCTGTGGCTTTATGTTCTAACATTTCTTGTCCATTACATTAGATGCAGAATTGTACTTTAGTTAATTAGAACACTAGTTATATGATTGTGTTATGGCTCCAAATTAGGACTTTTAGATCCTAATTTTTTTGGCTGAGTGCATCATTTGCTTATGGTTGTCTAGCCAATCAGTGATTACAATTAACTTTACTTGGGGTTAAGGCATAAATGTGTTTAAAGTTAAGTTACTAGTTCTGTTTAGTATGCATTATGTTTTAGTGTTCTCCCGTCTCCCCCAAGTTTTGGAATTCCTAGTATTTAATGGAGGTGATGTTTTAGCAGATGGGTAATTTGAGTTCTAATGGAAAGGCCACAAACAAATATATAGTTTCCTTGCCGTCGGCATCTGCATGTACATTGCTTTTACCCGTACCAACAAATATATCTTTTGTTTATTTACATAACTGTATGGTAGTAACAATTAGAAGTTTGTCCTCTTTGAACTGAAGGCCTAGTTAGTACTTAACTGAATTTTATGTCATTTCCAGGATATCCTCTCTTTTACAAGAGCTACAAGTACATGCTAAATAAGATAGAGGTAGAGGAAGCAAGAAAAAGTTCCAGTTCATCAAAAAATAGCTAGATACCTGATGTGAAATATGATATGTGCATGATTGTATATATTAGTAGCTGGATACCTGAAGTGAAATGTGCAAGATTGTAATGAGTCGATGTTATTTGAAATATTATTGATGAATTTGCTCTATTTGAATAAAAAGAATTGCATGTATTCTCTCTGTAGTGAATAAATTATTGGTTATTTAATTACTGTCAATGTGGCAAAATGAAAATTGAAAATTGGGACCTGGTCTAGGACCCGTGTCAGCGCAAATAAAAAGCTCAAAATGAAAAGGCTGAAAATAAAAAAATGCTCCATAGAAAGGCCATGGCCCAGAAAATAAAAAGGCCAAAATATTGTTCTTGGCCCATGTAGTTGACCAGATTTCAGAGGTAAAAGAATATAAAAGGGCAGAGTTGTTGGGTTGAGCCCATGTATACTACAGAAATGGACCAGGCTGAATTTGCATTATGACGATCTCATTTCGTCATAGTTTTGCCACGTCGGATTGGCCATGTAGGATCTGACCTGGCTTGGCAAAATGACCCGTGACAATATTTGATCATCATAACGGTTATGACGATCCAATATCGTCATAGACGGTTATGATGATTTCAAGAAAAACATTGTTATGTGTAATTATTGACGCTCAGTTTTTTACGATCTATTTTTCGTCATAAGATCGTCATATATTGTAGACAATGAAGATTCTATGACGAAAATGGAGGGTCATGTATCAGCAGATTCCTTGTAGTGGAAAGCAATGAAGAAGCCGACAAGATCGTCATATATTATAGACATTGGCTCCACCTGCGCCCCAGTGCCACCAGGTGTGTTCCTTGAGAAAATCTGTGTACCCTCCATCAAGCGAAAATTCCCGAAGGACACAACTGACGCTACGGAACACTCGGGGGCTACACCACCCAAGGGAAAAGAAGGACCCGAAAATATTGACACAGAGGTCGAGATGGTAAGCCTTATGCAGTTCATGGCGATTGAGATAACGTGGACCCAACCATACCTCCGCTACCTGATAAGCAAGCAACTGCCTGAGGACCCGACGGACGCCCGACATGTATCTCGGTGATCAAAGGCCTTCACCATCATCAACGGCGAGCTCTACAAATGCAGCATCTCGGGTGTTCTTCAACGGTGCGTCACCAATAGTGATGGAGAGAGCATCCTCCTCGAGATCCATGAGGGTATCTGCGGCCACCATGCAGGCAGCCTTGCCCTCGTCGCCAAAGCTCTGCGAGCTGGCTTTTACTTGCCTACGGCAATGTGCGATGCCAAGTACATCATGCAGAGATGCAATCCCTACCAAAGGTATGCCAACAAGCCGCACGCACCAGGATCAGAGCTACGGCCCATTCCAGTGGCCTGGCCCTTCGCCCAGTGGGGACTCGACATGATCGGAAAACTGCCAAAATCCTCGCCAGGGGGACACGTCTTCCTCCTGGTAGCAGTCGACAAATTCTCGAAGTGGATGGAGGCCATGACCGTCACCAACCAGTCCGGCTCCACTGCCGTAAAATTCTTCGAGTCCATTGTCTATAGGTTCGGAGTGCCCCACAGCATCATCAACGACAACGGATCGAACTTCACGTTGAAGGATCTCTAAGGCTTCTGTGAAGACCTCGGGATTAACCTCACTTACGCCTCCGTGTTGCATCTGCAGACAAATGGGCAAGTCGAAAAGGCCAATGGTCTAATTCGCAACGGCATTAAGAAGCTTCTTCTACGCCCACTTGAAAGGCTTGCAGGAGCCTCGGTGGATGAGCTGCCCTCCGTTCTCTGGAGCCTACGCACAACACCAAACAGCTCAACTGGCTACACACCCTTCTTCATGGTGCACGGAGCCGAATCCATGTTGCCCGTCGAGGTACGCTACATGGCCCCGCAGGTGGTCGCATACAGCAAAGTTGAATCATCAGCCGCACTCGAAGATGCCATCTACGCACTGTATGAAGCATGCGACATCACCGCGGCCCGCTCAGCAGTGTATCAGCAGAGTCTCCGCAACTACCATAGCCGTCGGCTGTGCCCAAGGTCCTTCGCGAAGGAGACCTAGTTCTGTGACTCAAGCAGGAAGGGCACCTGAAGCTCAAGTCACCCTAGGAAGGACCCTACATCGTCACTAAAGTAATCCAAGATGGCGCATATCGCCTCAAAGATGTAAGTCAGGAGTCAAATACTCCAACCCATGGAACGTCGCAAAACTGCGACGCTTCTACCCTTAGTTGTCTTTTACTTTCAATAAGGCTATTCATCTGAACAATGTACCTCCTACATTACCATGAATAAAAGCTAAGTTACTTGGTCCAAATTTTTTCCCCTTATATTTTTATCGCTCAAACATGCTCAGGGACTACGCCTTACGATACGACTTCGTCAATTGACAACAACGCATATAACCTGAGTAGCTGACCATGTCAGGCTAACGAAAAGGATATGCATAGTCTATAATCAAAAAATGCACTATGTGCCAATACATGCAACTTTACAAGGGAATTATAAGCCCACTCTAAAAATATACAGATTTTACATCGCCTTGTCTTATCGTTTACAAGACTCAACCATGCTTGAGCAGAACGTCTGTCCGCTCCTCAAATACATCTAGAATCTCTTCCACGTACTGCGCCACTACTGTGTAGTGTGGACGCATATCCCACGCCATACCACCCGGAGGAGGAGGTGGCCCAGCTGCTATCTCCGCAAGGTTGACATCACGACGATGCAGCCGAACAAGCGACATGGCTACCTTCACACTCGCCACTAGCTGATGGCGCACTAACTCCCTCACGTGTCTTGTATCTCAAAATTTTCCAAGCAAGCCCAAGAAGCTGGAAGGTGCAGAGTCCAGGGGAAATCATGGCCCAGATCGATATGAGCGATGACCTTGCCCGCCTCGGCACCCGAAGTACTTGATGTACGCGATCTTGCACCATCGCAAGGACAATCGCTCGGTTGGGGTCCATCCAGAAGAATCCACCAGCTTCCAACTCTTGTTGCGTCAGGTAATTCATTCGAATTGCAACACACTCTTTCTCTTCCTTCGGAAGAAGATTTACAGCTTCACAACGCAGCAAGTATGGTGACATAAAATTCCTGGCACAGTCGAAGGGACAAAGGATCAAGATGAGTTACATTGGAGTTG
Organism: Avena sativa; assembly: GCA_916181665.1. NCBI lineage: Eukaryota > Viridiplantae > Streptophyta > Magnoliopsida > Poales > Poaceae > Avena > Avena sativa. The sequence goes on along the minus strand of OV702295.1, from coordinate 308,502,948 downwards.
CTCGCCAACCTTCCGAAATTCCTCAAGAAGAAACTCTTCCCTAGTAGCGGCCCGTTTGGCCTTGTATTTCCAAACATACGCATGACCGCAGATGCTGAGGACGTCCTTCTCTAGGCTTCAGATGCGATAACACATAAATGGAAACTGTGACACCTAGCTTAATGATGGACGAGTGCCAAACGCAGGAGAAGGCGTAACCACTGGATCCACACTCGAAGGACCCTAGGGTTGCACAAGCAAACATCAAAATCATGACATTTGGCAACAGTCAAAGGATGCATTCATATTTAGACAAATCAAGCCACTACGTGGCATACTGACACTTGTCCAGATCGAAATCATTACATTACCAAAAGAAAAGGAAACTAGACTAAGCAAGCTAAAAGGCAGAAGGACCTAGGAGTCAGGATCCGGAGCAGCTTCGGATCCAGACTGTCTAGCCTTGGCCACTCGCTGCTGCTCCAGAGAGTAGTTGGCCAGAAGATCGATCAGCTTAGGACCAAAATTCTTGCAGCGGGAGGCGAAGGAATAAAACACTACCTCAGTGCCATCCGCCACTGTTGGAATCTTGGACGTGACCTACTGTAGATCCAGCTGAGTGCCACAAGCCATTGCCAGCCCCATCGCAGCGCCAACCCCTTTTATGCGTCCGCTTGTACTTCGCTGGAGCATCATCCGTTAGAGCGCCTGCGAGGGAGTCGATGTCCTCAAGGGCAATGCCCTTCGGATTGATCTCCTTGTAGAAGCGGGCGAGGACCTTCTTGGCCTTGTCGAGCGACTCCACGGTAGAGGTGCAATGATCTTCGATCGCCGCAACAGCGTCCTCCACAGGATCCCCATGATCCAGGGTGTCACGATCAAATGTAACACCATAACATCTGTAAGGAAAAATGGAAAACCTTTAGGATGAGTAACAAGGAATCGCACCTAAAGCATGTAACACTCAAAAGAAGAACAAGGTGTCTAACCGGATATAGCTTTGGTAGCATCCATAAGCTTTTCAGCCATGGCTTTCTCCCGTGACGTTACGACGGCCGCGAGCTGCTGCTCACGGTCTTCAGCCTCTTTCTGCTGACACTGGAGGGCCTCTGTAGCATCCTTTGCCTTCTTCTCCGCTTGGCTGATACTCTATTCGAGTGCGTTCAGCTTTCGGAGGGCATCATTGTACTCATTTATAGCATTGGGCAGTGAAAGATGAATACAAGAAAATATTCCGTCAGCACTTGCCATTGAACAAGAGGAAACCTACGCACCTCGGAGTTGTTTGAGGTCGCCCTCCAATGACAGATGTTGCTGGATCACGCGATTGGCATCACGAACAAAGGGCTGCAAATAAATCAACGCAACTGATGAATAAAAGGCTCGGGGGATTACCTAGTAAAAGATAAAAGCACTTACGTGGTCAGCTGTAAACTCTGAAGGTTTTGTTTGCATCTTTCGAGCAACGATCGCCTGAGTCCCTCACTGTAGGGAGCTCGAATTATCATCATAGGAGTTGGCCACCATCTTGGGGAATGACGAAGCAGGCTTTGACTCCCCGAACATCTCTTCGGGTTCCTCTTCAAGGGACTCTTCCGAAGGATTTCTACTAATAGATACAAGGAACCAAGTCAACAACAAGCTAATACTTACCATAGCAACAACATAACAAGACACGATCAGAATAACTTACGATGGAATGTCTGATAAGTTGAAGACAGGAGCCTCCTTCTCCTTCTCCTTCTTCTTCTTCTTCTTCTTGGACGGCGGCTAAGGAGCCATTGCCCGAACAGGCATGACCTCAATGGGGGAGGAGGTCGCACCCTCATGGCTGCCATGATGCTCGAGGAAGGAGGGGCCCTTTGGTGTTGGTGGCGTCTCCCCATCCAAAGTTTCACTCCGAGATCTCTTTCGAGTTCGCCCTTTGCTAGGCTCGGGGGCTTCTAAGGAAGGCTACTGCACTGGGGGGAGTTCGGACTCTGACTCCGCTTCCCCACCATTGGGCATAGCATCAAACTTTTCAGGCAGGGGCGGCATCATGCCCCCTACCTTATAGCCCTACGGGTTAAAGACAAAAGGCGAAATGAGTTAAGTAATATTGACAAACGATAGTCACTCGACAATGCATTACATGCAACTACAAGCTTCACCTGAGGTACTGTTTTCTTGGCATTAAAGGGGGGAGTCAGAGACTTCCCCGGAAGATCCTGTTTGTCCTTGTGCTTTAGCAGGGGCCGAAGTGCCCTGTCAAGGTCAGCCGAAGACATTTCCTCTAACAAAACCCTCAGCGGGTCGCTGACGCTTGAGGAAGGTGCGAATTATATCAACACCGTTGACCTCTTTGCCTGGATTCAACTGAAGGGCCTCCACCCGCTTATAGAGCTTCTCCACCTCCTCTGACTCACCATCCAAGATGTTGTTGCACCATGAGTGTTTTCGAATGATCTTCTGAGTTGAGTTGAAAGGAGCAAGCCCATACAGCTAGCCGACCAGCTTGACATCTTGAATGTAGAACCAGTTCCTCCGCTACTTCTGGACGGACTCACAAAGATGAAAGGAGAAGAAATGGACAGAGCGGCAGATGGAAATCCCGCACCCTCCCAGTGGATAAACAACACCGGTGCTAGATTAACTCTTCATAGAGTAGAGTCTCCGAAAGAGGCCAAACTGAGGCTCGATAACGAGCCAGCACTCGCAAAGGGTGATGAAGCAAGCGATGTGGAGAAGAGAGTTGGGAGACAGATGATGAAGTTCAAGCCCATAAAGAAAAAGAAGCCCATGGAGAAATTCATGGGTGGGCAACGAGAGACCACGAACAACGAACGTAAAGAACATAACCCGAAATCCTTCGGGTGGGCGTGGAATTACCTCCTAGTCAGGAAGAATGGTGTCGCCCTTGTTTTTGGAGATCAATCCAAACTCGCGCAGCTTGCACAAATCCGCCTCCCTCATCTCTGTACGCCGCCATCCACCATCGGTGGTGCGGATGGGAGCAGCGGCCTTCTTGGCAGCACTGGTGGCGCCCGATCCCGCTGCGGCGGACGAACTCTTCTTTGGATTGCCCATCCTAGTGATGCAGCGAGCACAGCGGTGCGAGCAGAGAAAGGATGAAGGGAACACAGGGAGGATGTCCAGTGGATAGTGAAATAAAGAGCTCAGGAAATGGAAGCAATGGTGGAGGATGGATGCAAATGACGAAGGGGTCAAACTCCTCGGTTTTCCCCATGGTATAAAAAGACAAAGACAAGGAAGTGGAGCCCTAACGCGTGCCCTAGATCTCACCGTCCACATGTCAACACCAAATTGAACCGTCATAAACACGTCGCCCACTATGCATGGAAATCGAGGAGATGTCGTAATTTTCGCCACGATTATGCGTGACTAGTCAAATTCCAGTAAGATGGTGGGACCCACAACTGTCCTGTCGCATTGTCTCTACTGCAGCAGATGTTTGAGCTCACAAATCGTCAGCAATGACGTCATCAAATCAAAGCCAACAACGGCTCGAAGATTTCGACTGAACATAAAGTACTTACTCGAGTCTACGACTCAACCAACTACTCGGGGGCTACTCCTATCAGGAGCGCTGGTCATGCACCTGAGGAAATACGATGGCAACAACGCCTCGAAGCATCCATAATCAAATGAACTAGAGTCTCTCCTCGAGTTTACGACACGAACAGACACTCGGGGGCTACTCCCATAGGGAGCGCTGATCGCGCACCCTATGAACTATTCGAATAAGATCCTTCGGATCACGTATGGCAAAAATATTTTTGGCAACTTTGCCCGAACTAATGCCAAGTAAGAAACAGTCTCCTTGGCCACCTGAAACTCCTCCGCGGTGATAAATCTTCGAATGATATGTCTATGACACAAAGATAAGTCCTACAGATATCATCTGATGGCCTGGTAACACACCAGACTACGCTCTGCTAGTAACATACCATGACTACATGCACGATGAAAAATCCCGACGGATGCGTTGGGTATCTAACTCAAAACACTAGAATTCGACTCCTGTAAGACCTCAACGGCCTGAGTCAAATTACACCAGCATTGTTCCGGATTCGAGTCCGGGGACTCGAGTTTGAAGAAGATCGTGTTGTTTTGTCCAATGACAGCTAACTGACCCTAATCCGTCGAGTGAGTCAGGCACACGTATCAACAATCCTTATGAACTGACATGCTTATTCAAAAAGACAGGTTCGAATGAGAAGCACCTGAAAGATTATAGAGTCTCTAGTCGAATCTACGATTTGACTAAACACTCGGGGGCTATTGACATGGATATACCCTACGGGTGCCTCACATTGGTATACCCAGTCTAGCCCAAGGAAGGCCCACGTGAAGACTTGCTGTCCAAAAACATTCCGGGTGGCCCAAGCCCACTACAAGTTCGACTCCTTGAAGGACACGACTAGTTGTAGATAGAATTTCAAAGGGTTCAACCCTAGCTTGTAACCAACTCGACCTACCCCAAGGACCTGGTCTATCTATATAAGGGCCACGAGGGCACGACTAGGAGGATCTCTCCAACTCATACACACACCGCATGCCAGATCGCATCTGTGCACCCCTGTAACCTTCGGTTCTGCCATAATCAAGAACAGACAAGCATGAGTAGGGTTTTCCCTCCGGGGGCCTAAACCTGGGTAAACCCCATGTCCCCTTGTTGCTTGCCTCTTAACTGTCTCGTGAATTCCAACATCCCCATCTTCTCCAAAACCCATGTCCATAACAATGGGCATTGACGAGTCGAACCCTCGTCAACAAGTGCAAAGACGTGGTTTAGGGTGTGTTTTGTTTTAGGGAGGTTTAGGGCGTGTTTGCTAGGCCACATCTGTGTTACACCAGCGGGCCTATTTTTGTTGCACGCATGGAGAAGAGTTGGGGGCTCGGGATGCATTTGGAAGGAGCGCTAGAAATCCCTCACCGTAAAAATTGTCATCTTGACGCAGGACTATGTCATCATGACGCATGCAGGACAGATGCGTGCACCATTGTATAAGCACTGAAGTGTCATTGAATTGAGCATCCAATCGGTCACATCGTTGCAGTTCTCTGTTTATTCTCTGCCACGTGTGTGCAACACTTCTCCTAGAAGGGACATCGCACGATGGATATAGCTGGAGATAGTAGGGGAGATGACCTTGGTGTTCCTAGACTTTTGACTATCTACCTCCACTTGTTACTAGGCGCCCTCTTCCCTTTCTTCTTCCTCACATGCTCATCCCGCTCCTCCTCTCTCCCTCTGCACAGCCATGCCTCCCTCCCGGAAGCGCTTAGCGATAACATTGCGTGAGGAGAGAAAACAAAGAGATCGCGCACTGCAGAGTCAAAAGATATGATCATGAAGGTTGTGCCCACAGGCAAAGGGTCCTCTGGGTAGGTCTTGTGCTTCTTTGTTGGTAATATGCCCTAGAGGCAATCATGTATGATGATATTTCCCATTGTATTCATAAAGATATTAAGTTGTCCTTGTATAAACATCTGATGTGTATCATTGAATATGTGATTCGGTTGTGGAACTATACATTCATGTTGTTTGTACTAAAAATCCTTGGTCATTGAGGTTATGTTGGACACACAACTTAGACTAATGTGAAAGTTGGCTTGATGACTCGGTTCCACTTGTCATGGGCATGGAGATGCTATTCCAACTTACACAGATTCGACAAAAGAGTTTAGCGACTCAGATTGACCCATATTGAGGTACAACGAACAAGTTGTCATTTGTATATCTCAATCAATGTAATCCTTAGACCTGAGGTTGTTCCATAGTCCGATTTGAGGATCACCGACTTAGGTTCTGTAAAACGCTGATCCGTAACTGGGCAGTTATAAAGGCAGAGTTCGGGTTGACTGAGGATCAAGGTGTGTGATGTGAATAACCAAGATGGTATTTTGCCCCTCCACTTGGAGAGATATTCTCTGGGCCCTCTCGTGAGATATGATTCGGAACGCATGGCCATGCACTACTCGGTTAAGTGTTAACCGAGGCGATCGACTAAGAGTTAGTCGGGTGAATCACTTATCTCAGATCGATAAGAGAGTCAGACTATTTAAGGGATGACAAATATTCACCTATAGTCTGACAAGGTATATCGTGAGGCAAAAGGTACTTGGACGTAAGTCGCATTGGAAAGGCAAGTCGTCATGACTCTTTGGTGCTTAGGAGTCGGCACGTTCTGCTAGGAGCCACTACCGACTGATCGATTGAGAGTTGGACTCCAATCGTGTCCAAGTAGCCATGAGCCTGCGGGGTCACACACTTAAGAGCGGGAGCAAGTTCGGATTAGATCTGAACCAGAAATCTGGTCGGGTTGGACCCGAGCCGGATTAGGACTGAGTCAGTGAGTCGGACTCACGGTGACTAGTGTTATATGGGCTTTAGTGAATGGGCCATGAGAGTGGAGCCCATGTTCACTCCCTAAATATAGTGGAGCACCGTAACCCAGAAAGGTTAATCGTTGATCGGTTAGGTCATTCCATGTGTTGGAAACCCTAGATCCACAACAGTCCTGTCGTCGTACCTGAAGGAAATATGCCCTAAGGCAATCATAGAGATGATGATATTTCATATGTATCCATGAGTTATTGTAATGTTCCTTGAATATCCATATCAGGCAACTTGTATTGATTGGAAATTACGTGAATTATTTGTGAAACTCTATACTTGTATGGTTATTTAAGAGTTGTCCCTAGTCGGAGTTCATGTGAGGACACACGTGAATATTAGACTAGCACATCGATTGGTTGATGACTATGTTTCGCAAGTCATAGACATGGAGATGTCAAACCAATGACGTGGACACATGTTATGAACATGGGGTTGGACTGACCCAACCTGAGACTAGCAATTAGTTGCGGCTCTCTCTCTACACATCGTGTACGTTTTGTCCTTAGACCTGAGATTGTCGCATGTACTTGAGATGTGGATCGACCTACTTTGGGGCTATCAAACGCTGCACCGTAACTGGGTAGTTATAAAGGTACCTTTCGGGTTTGTCCTGAAGCATGCTGCAAGGCATGGTCAATCAAGATGGGATTTGCCCCTCTCTACTTGAGAGAGATATCTCTAGGCCCATCGAGTGATCGGATCCAGAAATGCATGGCCGTGCTACATATGGTTAAGAGTTAACCTAGTAAAGGTATTCCGAATCACGGTATCGAGAAAGGGAGGTCAGCTTGGAGCTAGACCAAATATCGTGAGGCAAAGGGAAAGACATGTACTAAACCTTCTGATGGTTCGTCCGATATGATCTTTGTATGCGTTTAGGAGTTGGCACGTCTTGCTAGAGGCCGCTACCAACTATTGTCAGAATAAGTGTATTCGTGTCATGTCTATACGCATATGAACCTATAGGGTCACACACTTAAGGGGCTGGAAGCCTAATGAGGATTGGATCCGAATTAGACCAGGCTTAGGGTACTAATGGGCTGCTAATGTAGAAGCCCACTAGGGACGCCTATATAAGAGAGGGTGGGGCGAGCTAACCAGGGTTAGACCTTAGACCTCAGATCATTCCCAGCCGCCACTCCTCACGCCTGTGTCGCGCGCGCGGACCTAGTAGTCCGGCGTCTGACGCTTCCACCCTGTACGTGTGGATACCTCGGAGGCGCTGCATCTGTAGCGCTTGGACGAGCTGTGCAAGGGAAGCTTCTCGTAGGACGAGGACAAGGAGGAGACGTGGAACGTCTGCACTGACTCGACGCGCTTCATCGATTCCGCAACTGCGCGTCTAGTGGTAATCCCGTGATCTATGACAACAGTAATCCTGGTATACGCGGTAGAAATTTTTTGATTTGCGCTAGTGTAGCCTACCCGTATCCCTTCAGTACCGAACCTAGCAGTTCGCCGCCGGTGCTCCTCCTTGCACATGTGGATACCAGCAGAGGTGTTGTACGATCAGCACCAGGACGATCGAATCACAAAGGACTGCACTGCATCAACTGACGCGCTACATCAGTAATCCGCAACTGCGCGTCTAGTGGTAAACCTCGTGGCCTTCTACCTCAGTTGGATCTTGGGATCACCACGTTAGAGGAAATTTTTTGTTTTATCTCTATGTGGCCCAACATTCTTCTCCTTAATCGTGTTCTCCAGCATTCTTCTCCTCCTTCATCATCATCTTCTTATCCTTGTTCAGAGCCGGCGGTTCACCGGCAGACCTGTTCGCCCCAGTTCCCTGGGTCAGCGAGGTAAAAGCACTATACACTGGGTTTTTACGACTAGGAATTGGGGCTTTCCTAATATTTTCCGCACCACCCAGTCTTGCATAAAGCTCAGTGCTATAACTTTAGATATTGTTTTCCCGGTTCCATGATAGGGTTGAAAACACGTTTTCTTTGTCCCAGGAAAATAAGCCACAACTCAACACTCAGATGGATACTTGGCTTAATGCATGGATAAGAAGCCACAGGGAGAAAATGCAAACTCAAGAACTGGAATTGTAACAGTTCAAATCAGTTGTGAAGACCCTTACTAAGGAGCGCGACCAGCTGAAAGGTACAATGCTGCCTGGTAGAAACTGCATAAGAAGATCCAAGCCTCGACCCAACGGAATACAGCCATCATCGAGGGGCTCTCGAAGGATAATGCGAGGATAAAAAATGCTAATGTCGATATCCGTGTCAACAACATGAACCTGCTTCGGAAGGTCCAGGAATCGCTCAATGAGCATGTCAAGATCAGGCAGGACATGCTCATACGTTGCCTACTACTTGAAGAGAAGGTGGAGGAATACGAGCAGCTCCTCGCTAGGATTTCATCGGTGTTGATCTGCTAAACTGAACTACAACGTGTTTCTATTTTGCAACTGTAAAATGTACTATCCGAACTATATGAGTTGCAATGGGAGACACCTTTTGCGCAGTCTGAAACCTATCCGCTTTCCTATTGTATCTATCTATTTATTCAGAGTTATAAATGCTCAAGAAAGCTTTAGAGTTACAGTGTGAGAACTCTGCTCCGGACGACCAGATATTAATAGTGTCATCCCGCGAATCAAACGTACAGGGTGTGGACTATGTGCCCCTATTACATCACGTTCGATCCAGTTCGTCATTCCATCGCATGAATGGTTCAAACGACGACCTAAACAAGTTCTGCATGAAACTGAACAAAACTGGTGCAGGGTTTTTAGGTGCTAAATGAAACTGAACGAAATCTAGAGGTTGTTGACAACAGCCTGACGACAACAATAACCTGACGAAACTATACATTAGAAGATGCATAAGATTTATTCAATATAGCATAGAATCCAACATTAACTAAAGGTTCACCTCATAAAAATGTCTTATCATGTTCCTAATGCTCAAACCAACTACAATATATGCACTGTATAAATTAATAGTGCATTCAGGCAACTGAATCTTCAAAACAACAAGAACCCACCAATAGTCTACATCTACTATCATTATAAGTTTAAGTAGATGAACCATCTCAATATTTGGAATATAGATTCATGCTAAGTTCAGGACGTATCTATAGCAGATAAAACAAAGTAATAGACTCACCATAACAAAAGCTACATCAACTTGCAGATGAGCATCTGCTGATGCTCAACCATGGAGTGTAGAGAAAGTGAGTGGAGTATCCTACATGACTTTTAAAGCCAACTAGGTGGGATCATGTTTGCCAAGTGTTTACTCACACAACCAATAGTTGATGGTGGTGTTCCTAGCTAACCAAGAGAGGTCTATAGCCCATGCAATGTTGGCATGGGCCTACATCTACCACAAAGTGTCTCGTCATATCTTGGCATAGAAAACTTATACTTAGATCTATCAAGTAGGTAGGATCATGTTGTCCATGTGATCCTGACATATTCTCTATGTCCCTCAGAAGGGTTGACAGCACAGGACCTGATCCTGTTCGTGATGGTGGCCATAGCTTATATGGCTCAATGGGTTGGTCGGGGGGTCTGATTCTGTATAATTTTAGATAAGGCATTTGGTACTAAATCTTCTCTAGTGTGTTTGTGAAATGAACAAGTCAAGCTCTGATGTGCTGCCATTGGCCCAGTTCTTTTGACGACTTCTTTGAGAAGCTGCCCTACCCCCAGATTTCTGGGGAAGCCGGTTCAAAAAAATTACGAGGCTTCTAAAGTGGTTAAGGCTAAACTAATTTGGAAGCCTCGGAAAATTTTGAAACCGGCTTTCCCAGGAAGCTGGGGGTAGGGCGGCTTCTCAGAGAAGCCACCAAAAGAACTGGGTCATTGTAGTGTCATGTGCTAGCGTACAAACTGGTTGTATTATTGTGTTCAAAACTAAGAACTAAATGTGTGAATTCTTTGGTTTTTGCATGATGGCAATGCCACATGTTGGCGCTAATTGTGGCATCTATTAATTTGATTGTACTAAAGCATACAACTTCAAGTGATCAGTATAAGTTGGTGCTTACCCGAGCTATCTGAAGCTCGGAAAGTGAAGACCACTTTGTCTCTATCACCTGCAGATTAAATGGCATGATTACATGGTTTTGAGTACATCAAATCGATTGAGCAGATTCAAACCACCCAAACATCTCGAAGTATAACCTTTGCTGAAAAGATGATCATGCGCTATAAGACTTGATATGACAAGATTATATGTCAATCAGTCAAACTCCCTGTAGTACTTTCCATGTTCCAATCCTGCGCTGCCAAAGTTCTTTGCTAACTAGGTCATATCAAGTCTTACAATATCGATCAATTTTCTCCCTTTCCAACTTCATTCTTTTGGATGCGGCGTAGGTACAGCCAGTTCAGGTGGACCATCAACCTTCAGTACAATGTATTTTCACTACTGAGCCTATGGAAATAAATTTTTCAAACCCACTTCGAAAAAAAAACTTCCCATAATCTTGTTTCAAATAAAATCCCTTAATTAGCCTTTGGTAGTGAGCAGAGCCACCAAACCCCACTATATTTTACCAAATACATCGAATTTTCACTAAGGAGCTGATGAAAAGATTGGACATTCGACCCAAGTCCGGCACAAAATATTGCAAATTCAATGAGGAGCTCATTAGAAAATAGTACATTTGACCCAACTCTAGCCTAAAATCTCGCGAATTTGTCCTTCTTGGGTCATTAGAAAATAGTACATTCGACCCAACTCTAGCCAACCCTCGACACATTGTTACTTTTTTAAGCACAAAGCACACTGAAGAAGATTCACTAAGGATCCCACAATAATAATCCCATTTATTCACAAGATTTGGACCCAAAAAAAATTTATATCGCCCAAAATATTCTTAATTTAGCATTTTCCATGCCATTCTGATTAAGTATAGTGCAAGCTTTGCCTGCCTAAGTTTTATTTATGCTAACCATGTATCATTCTTTAATGGCAATCATCATCGCTGCCTTTTCATTTTAAGTGATATCAATATTTCTAAACCTAATATTTTATGAGTAGCATAGTTGGTTCTAGCATAGTATAAAGCGTTGATGCATCGAGCAACGTTGCCAAGTTCTAAACATGGAAGCGCGGGCAAGAAAAAGAGTCTAACATGCACACGTTTCTTCTAATGAGATTGCTGACATGTGGAACCCAGCTTCCTATATGAACTGCTGATGCATCGAGCAATGTTGCGAAGTTCGAAACATGGAGGCGCGAGTGAGAAAAAAAGTCCAACATATACACACGTTTCTTATAATGAGATGCTGACATGTGGGACCCAGTAGCCTGTATAAACGTCTAGTCATGCATCGATCAACGTTGCCAAGTTCGAAACACGGAGGCACGTGCGAGAAAAAAGTTCCACGTGTTCTTCTAATGAAATGCTGACATATGGGACCCAGCTGCATGACCAAACGGCAGATTCGTCGATCTAGGAATAGGGTAGCGCTAGAGAAGAAAAAACCAATCATATACACATGATTCTTCTAATGTGAGGCTGGCATATGGGACCCAACATCCTGAATAAATGGCTGATGCAGCGAGCAACACTATCAAGTTAACACGGAGGCACGACCGAGGGCAAAAATTCTATCATGCACACGTTTCTTCTAATGATAAGATGACATGTGGTCCAGCGGCGTGATTAAACGGTAGATGCATCTAGCAGCACAATCAAGTTCGAAACATGGTAGCAGGAGTGAGGCTGGCATGTGGGACCGAGCAGCGCAATTAACGGCAGATAGATCGAGCAACGTTATCGAGTTCAAATCAGGGAGACACGAGCCAAGGAAAAATCATCATGCACATGTTTCTTCTAATGTGATGATGACATGTGGGGCCAGCTGCATGATTAAACTATAGATGCATCTAGCAGCGCTATCCAGTTCAGAACATGGTAGCGGGAGCGAAGGAAAAAAATCATCATACACACTATTCTTGTAATGATAGGCTGGCATGTGGGACCCTGCATCGTGATTAACGGTAGATAGATCGAGCAACGTTATTGAGTTCATGTCAGGGAAGCATGAGGCAAGGAAAAAATCCATCATGCACACGTTTATTCTAGTGTGAGGATGACACGTGGGACCCAGCAGCCTGATTAAACGGTAGATGCATCGAGTGATGCTATCAAGTTCGGAACAGGGAAGGAAAAAAATTTCATCATATACACGATTCCTCTAATGTGAGGAAGACATGCGGGAACCAACAGCCTGACTAAAAAGAGGAGGCATCGAACAACATTATCGAGTTTAAATAAGGGAGGAGTGATCGAAAAGTTTGGTTCGCTAATGTCACTAACGTCCAGGACCCACACGCAAAAAAATACTTCGGCGAGTCAACATCTCTCGAGGGAGCGGAAATCTTACTTCCGCAACGTTCCCGTCGAACTTCCTCCATGTTTTTAGCGGTTTCGTCGTAGTAGAGGGGCGTGAAACCAGAAAAAAAAGTTTTGCATCAGCCACGGTCGAGCCAAGATTTTTGTCGCGGAAGAAGAGCCTACTACGATGATGACCCACAAGTATAGGGGATCGCAACAATCTTCGAGGGTAGTATAACCCAATTTGTTGATTCGACCCAAGGGGAGCCAAAGAATACTTATAAGCCTTAACAACTGAGTTGTCAATTCAGCTGCACCTAGAAATAGTCTTGCTCACAGTAGTTTATCAGTAGCAACAGTTTTGTAGTAGCAATAGCAAAGTAACAGCAGCAGTAAAACAAAGGCAGGGGTAACAATAGTAGCAAACAGCAGGATATGAGTGCGGTAGGCATAGGGATGGATGGACGGGCGTTGCATGGACGAGACTATTCATGTAACTACAAGATCTAGGGCAATTGCAGATAAATAAGGTAAAACATCCAAGTACTAAATAATCATAGGCATGTGTTCCATATATAGTCATACGTGATCGCAATGAGAACTTGCACAACATCTTTTGTCCTGCTAGCCCATTGCAGCGGGGCCTCAAGGGAATCTACTAGCAATTAAGGTACTCCTTTTAATAGAGTACCGGAGCAAAGCATTAACACTATGTGAACACATGTGATCCTCATATCACAACCATCCCCTCTGGTTGTCCCAATTTCTGTCACTTCGGGGCATTTGGTTCGGACAATGATATGTGTACACAACTTGCAGATAAGATCACAAACAATATTATCATCATGAATCAATAATAATTTCAGATCTGAGATCATGGCACTTGGGCCCTAGTGACAAGCATTAAGCACAACAAGTTGCAACAAATTCAAATAGCACTAATAAAGATACTAGGCACCATGCCCTAACAATCTTATTCGATTACATGATAGGTCTCATCCAATCCCTACCATCCCCATAGCCTACAGCGAGGGATTACTCACTCATGGATGGGGGAAACATGGATGGTTGATGGAGAGGCGTCGGTGATGATGATGGCGATGATATCCTCCAATTCCCCATCCCGGTAGGGTGCCAGAACGGAGTTTCTGGTTCCGAATCACGGTTTCTAGTGGTGGCGGCGCAACAGAACTCTCTTTGGAAAAATGTCGAACCCCCATAGTTTTTAGGTCAGAAGGCTTTATCTAGGTGAAGAGGGAGGCCAAGGGGGTGCCCGAGGTGGCCACACCCCTCCCAGACACAGTCTGGGCTGGCCCGCGCGGCCAGGGGGTGTGGGCCCCTCGTGGCCCTCCTCCGTCTTATCTTGTGGATCCGTGAATCTTCTGGTAAAATAGGAGTTTTGGCATATTTTCCGGGATTTTTCCTGAAAGTTGATTTTCTATACAAAAACTAGACATCAAAGACATCAGCCCGTGTTAGTTGTATCCAAATCACACAAGTTTATAGGAGAAACAATAGAAAAAGTGTTCGGGAAAGTAGATACGTTTTGGACGTATCAACGCCCCCCCAAGCTTAGCTTATTGCTTGTCCTCAAGCAATTCAGTTGTCCCCCCAAATCACACATTTGCTTCATATGATGTATATATTCTCAACATATGATCAGTACTTAGACAATTCATAATAAAGAGTATGCAACTAAGTCTACTCAATAGTCATTGCAAGCTATGAAGAGATTCCAACACAACAATAATAAGTAACATGAAACTTAAACATAAGCAAGATTGCAATGATCATAAGAAGGTATGATACAGTGGTATCTCGCTTGCCTTTGATGGTAGAGCAAAACATAAATGCCAAGGCACCTCTGAAGTTCAAGTGAAGACTAGAAGTAAAGATATCAAAGATACAAGCATCAAATTCATGACATAATTAACAAAGTTTTGAGACAAGCACATTACACTAAGAATGACAACTATGCTCTCAAGAAGGTGCTCATAGAATAAGTGGTGACTCAACAAGGAAGTGAAAAGGTTTTGAAAAGTTTGAAGGGCTTCCAAATGCTGAAAGTATGATACTCATTAGCTTTGAGCTCTCATTTTCCCTATCATAGGTTTAAGCTGAAAGTGAGGTCCAATATGAGTTATATGCTTGATAGACCATAAACTGGAAATCTCATGTCCCTTGAGTAAGAGCGCCTATCCTCATGCTACTCAACTTTAGTTACCGACAAGTTCTTGGCATAGTAAATACATGCGTATCATAGAAAACCACCAACGGGGTACCCCTTGCCCAATGATACAGGAGCTATCCCATATCAAAATGACAAGGCAAGCAGACAATGAGCATCTCAGCAATCTTCTTATTTACCATGGAAAATGGTATTTTTTTCTCTCTTTCCTCTTTTCTCATCTCTTTTTTTTTCTTTTTCTCAATCTCTTTTTTTCTATAAGAAGAATGCTTCATAGATTGCTCACTATGGTGATGCTGCAAGTTTCTACCATGATTAGGCATGGCATATGCTAGCGGCCCAGGCGTTTCTCTGACACATATACATAACTTAATGGACTTACAAGCTCCCCTTTTATTTCACACCGACGACATCCGTAAACAAAAGAGCATGATATCAACTTGGTATAATATTTACAGGTGTTGAAAGCGTTCCCCGTGATAGCACGGTTCTGCTAACTCCCAGCCTATAATTTGCAAGCATATAACTTTCATGGACAGTCACAATGGTTCAGGTTTATTAAGTGCAAGAAAATAAAGTGTGCCATCAAGTTCGTGAGAGCTTTACTAACTAATTTTCCCAAAATAAGCAAACATTTTATTTGGAAGAAAACGAGGCATAATAAATATGCACGGAATAACAAATGATGCTAATAGGTAGATATGGTGGACACTTTTGACAAGTTTGGTTTTGAGGAGTTGGAAGCGCGAGTAGAGCTCATACTCAGCGCAGGTGAAGGCTAGCAATAGAAAGTGTCGGAGATATGCCCTAGAGGCAATAATAAAAGTGGTTATTATTATATCTTTGTGTTTATGATAAATGTTTACATTCATGCTATAACAGTATTAACCGGAAACATTAATAGTTGTGTGATTTGTAAACTAAATTAGAGTCCCTAGTAAAGCCTCTTTGTAATAATAGCTTGTTGGTTAATAGATGATCGTGGTTTCCCGATCATGAACATTGAGATGTTGTTAACAACAAGATCTTATCATTAGGAGAATGGTATGATGGAGATACTCCTATAGATAAGCGTAGCATAAAGATCAAGTCATTTCAATAGTTCATTTGCTATAAGATTTCTGATACATAGTAACCTAATTCCTTCGACCATGAGATCATGCTAATCACCATCACCGGAAGGATGCTTTGATGACATGAAAAACCACACCGTAACTGGGTGGCTATAAAGGGGGCATTGAGTGTTCGGAAAGTATGTGTTGAGGCACATGGATCAAGAGTGGGATTTTTCCATCCATATGACGGATAGATATACTATGGGTCCTCTCGGTGGAATGTCATCCAATTAGCTTGCAAGCATGTGACTGGCTCACAAGGGGTCACATATCATGGGAACTAGAAAAGAGTACTTATCGTTAACGAAGTTGAACTAGGTATGCAGAGATACCGACGGTCAAAACCTCGGATAAGTAAACTATCATGAGACAAAGGGAAATTGGTATCGTATGTAAGTGGTTCATTCGATCGCAAAGTAATCGTAGAAATATGTGGGAGCCATATGAATTTCCAGATTCCTCTATTGGTTATTGATCGGAGAAGTGTCTCGGTCATGTCCGCATAATTCACTAACCATAGGGAGACACACTTAAGGATTTGATGTTGTTTAGTAGATATGGAATGTTAGTAGGGATACCGAATATTGTTCGGAGTCTCGGATGGGATCCGGGATATCACGAGGAGATCCGGAATGGTCCAGAGAATAAGATCATATAAGGAAAGTCCGATACCGGAGTTTGGGAATGTTTTCGATGTTCTCATCGGAGAGGTTCTAGAAGGTTCTAGAAGGTTCACCGGACCGGAAGGGGAATGGACCAAGAATGTGTCATGTATAAGTGGAATGATTGGATCATATCCTAGGTCACTTGGTTTGGGCATTTGCAAGAGAGAATTAAAGCTCTAAATTGAATGTCAAACGGGAAGTTTGAAAAGTCAAACTGGAACAATGGTTTCCTAGTGGAAGAAGGAAAGAGTCCTTCTCTGAATCCAACTTGGTTTTGGGTTTGGATTCAAACCCACCCCTCCCAAGGTTGCCCCCTCTCATAAATAGAGGGGGAGGGCTACCCCAAACAAGCAAGCCCTAGCCCTCCCCACACCAGTGCGCCGCCGCCGCCAAGCCGCCGCCAAGCCGCCGCCGCTGTGTTGCCGCCGTCCTAGCCGCCACCAACACCTCCTCCTTCTCCCGGGCTTCTAAACCCTAGATCGCCGGGAAACCCTAGATCCACCATAACTCGCACTGGCTTAGGCGAAGCCCTGCGGGATCTTACCTCTACTTCTGACACCATGTTGCCGTGCTGCCGGAATCGCGAGGGGAGAACTACAACCTCCGCTGCCTGCTGGAACAAGGGAGAGGAAGGTCTTCATCGAGTACTGAGCGTGTGAACGACTGCGGAAGCACTACCGGAACACAGTGCCGGAAGGATCGTCTACGCGATCTTGAGATCGGAAAGTCTACGACTACATCACCCACGAGAATCTGCTCTCGTTAACCGCTTTGGAATCTTCAAGGGTGAGTGCTTCTATCGACTCGTTGCTACAATCTAGTAGATAGATCTTGGCTTATTTGTGTGCATGCGGTAGAATTTTTTGGTTTTCCATGCTACGAACCCCTACAGTGGTATCAGAGCCGTGTCTATATGTAGATCTGTTGCACGAGTAGAATACCATGGTCATTATGGGTGGTGGTGCTTTTATTATCAATTGCTTTTTGTGTACTTTGCATCTTGCGGTATGATGGGATGAAGAGGCTTGGGATAACCTTACATGAAATCGTTCATGAGACTTGCTCCACGCTCAACATGCAACTTGTATTGCATAAGTGGCTTTGTGGGTGTCTGTCTCTCCCATCATAGTATAGATTCAATTTACAACTGGCACTTGATAGTTCAAGCATCAACGTTGTGGTTCTTGTTCGTAAGTTAGAACGACACTTTTTGAAAGCCACAAACCACGTAAAATATGCAAAGAAAATTAGAGGCGTCTAACTTTGTTTTGTAGGGGTGTGCTGTGATGTGATATGGCCATGATTATGATTATATATGATGTATGCAATGTTCCTTATTGTAAGTCGGCAACCGGCAGGAGCCGTATGGTTGTCTTTTAATTCCGTTAAGACCTGCATGTCTATTCAAAGTAGTTTTAATAGTTGATGCTGGTGGACGACAACCATGAAGCGGCGCCATTGACCTTGACGCCATAACGATGATGATGGAGATCATGTTCGTGCTTCAAGATGGAGATCGGAAGCATAAGAAGAAAGGCCATATCATATCACATATTATGAATTGCATATGATGTTAATCATTTTATGCATCTTGTATTGCTTAGTTCGCGATGGTAGCATTATAAGATGATCCCTCAAGCACAAAAATTTCAAGTTATAAAGTGTTCATCCTTAGTAAGCACTGTTGTTAAAGCTCGTTGTTTCGAAGCACCACGTGATGATCGGGTGTGTTAGATTATGCGAGTGTATACAACGTGAGCAAGCCAGATTTTCTCGTGCAGAAGCTAAGGTTTGATCTTGACGAGCCTAGCATGTACAGACATGGTCTCGGAACACGGATCACCTAAAGGTAAAGCATGAGTCATATAGTAGATATGATGAACATGTTGATTGTTCGTCGTTGAAGCTACATCAACTCTCGTGATAATCGGTTTTGATGTGGTGGATTTGGTTTGTGTGATCACTAAAGCAATGTGAGGGATATTGTTTTGAGTGGGAGTTCACCTAGATTAATTTAACTATTAATTAGAACTCAATTTGTCATAAACTTAGTCTAAACTATTGCAAATATGTTATAGATCAATGGTGGCCCCTACCATCAATTTTAATGCGTTCCTATCGAAAGAAAACACTACTGCAGAATAGGCCATTAGTGACAGGCTCAAATAGCCCATTAGTGACATGCAAAGCGCCTGTCACTGATAACTAGTCACTGGTATAAGGTTACTAGTGACAGGCATGTGCATGTCACTAGTATGTGACCAGTGACAGGCATTAACAGGTGTCTGTCACCAATTGCGTGTACCAGTGACAGGCTAAAAAGATGCATGTCACTGGTTGCGATCAACGACCGCAAACCCTTGGGGTTTTTTAGTGACATGCCCATTATCCTGCATGTCACTGGTTTGAATTTCGGTAATAAAAAAAATTAAATTCATTTTCCATGAATATTCCAGATAGCACAAATAAGATATTATAGATAATAAATGCATTTTCCACTAATATGTTAGATAGCACAATAAGATGTATCATTTAAGATGTACCAATGATACGTTCAGATAACCGAATATGACATAATATTTGTGCATACTACACACATGTACAATGTCTATAAAAAAGCAATCTTACATCATGTAACCCCATACAGCCAAAACATGGGCTATCTACATTAAAAAGGGCCGCACAATCAACGTGCAGAAGCAAACATGTAGCTAGACCGACATTGCAATACGTGGATAAAGCATCCTTTTCACCACAAAGTATGCATCCATCTCCTCCTCATTGAACATTCTAAGGATCTTAATACCAAAAATATGCAAGTGGTTAAAATTTATCAGTACCGCAGTCTTAATTACTTTGCAGACTATGTATAGGAGTACGAGATAATAAAACATAACATTCTTTCTAATGATTGTCTGTAGTTAACGATCTGTGTACAAATTAGTGGTCAATAATGATTATAAATCTATCGGCAGATAACATTGCAGGTTCAAATTATTTTTTGCATATAGTCTTGCTTGTGATGGTGTTGTCAAATGAATGTATTGCTTCGTGTTAATCTAATGATTGATACTAATTCAACATAACATGTACAGATGGAGTAGTTCAGATTCTAAATTGATTGTATTTCTAGATGGAGTAGTATTTCTAGATGAATAATTAGGTAAGTGTTCTTGCTTCCTCTTCTTAATGGAAAATGGCAAGTATCTGCAAGTATCTGAGGACAGATTAGTGTGGTTATAAATTATAAAACGACTTGATTCGCGGCGGCTGGTGGGTCGTCGGGAGGAAGCTACCCTGCATATCCTTAAAGTCCGATGAACGGCTATTGTACTCCTCTGTTCGGTACTGCAACACGTGAACGTGTCGAGTCAACTTGGGTCTTCGGGGACAGGCAAGTCTTCTTCGGTCAAATAAACTAGAGGATAGAGTAATCTTAACCACCTACTCCACACTCAAAATATTTTTATATGCGAACATGCAGTTCTTAATCTTGAGGTAAAATTGTTGATGAATTTCACATGTACCAAAAAATCAAACTAAGTGCATTTTCACGGGTTTCTGTCATTATATTGCTGATTAAAAAAACTCCTGAGCATTAGATTCTTCAGTGGATATTTTACCTTCAAGGGCAAAACATTCAGATTTATGTCCAGAGAAGAAGAATTTGAATTATTTCCTTCTAAGTTATTTAAACCATTTCTCTAAAATATTATGTATGTGCAAATTATCAGTTTATTTCGTTCTTGCCAAAAAAATCCTATTAGACAATTGTGCAAAGATTTTTTTATCCAAAGGCCACATCTAATTGTTAGAAGCACGCATTTAATTTTTTTATCCAAAGGGCAAATGTAAATTTCCACTAACCAAAATCAACGTTGTGCCAAGAAACAAAAAAAAAAAGAGCCGCCTGTCAGCATGTGCCCTGTTGCCTGTGGCAACAGTTAACCTTGAAATGTCTGGCA
The DNA here is from genome assembly GCA_916181665.1 of Avena sativa. Classification (NCBI taxonomy): domain Eukaryota; kingdom Viridiplantae; phylum Streptophyta; class Magnoliopsida; order Poales; family Poaceae; genus Avena; species Avena sativa. The sequence goes on along the minus strand of OV702295.1, from coordinate 308,482,327 downwards.
ACAGTTAACATGTACAGATGGAGTAGTTCAGATTCTAAATTGATTGTATTTCTAGATGGAGTAGTATTTCTTGATAAATAATTATTGTTACGGAAGCTGTAGGAATCAATATATGAAGCTGTAGATTACCAATAGTATTTCTAGAAAACAAGAGATCTTATAAAGAAAACTACAAGGTAGATAGTCAATACAAGGGAGCTATATCTTACAGCGGGTTTATGACTCTCCCGGGCTTACTTTCACTACATAACCTCATCCAGATTTTGATTCTTTCACTCAAACTCATACCGTCGTTAGGAACATTGTCATATTGCATTTTTCAGATGTCGTTTTAACACTATGTGGACAACATGATGAGTACCACTACTGATAGTGATCAATACCGTGGCATGTTTGTCCATCATGTACTGAACAACCTAGCTGTAAATAGAAGTATGATACCAAGGAAACTTTTACTTGTTAAAATTTAACATGTAGTATGATAGCAAGGGAACTTTCAGTTGCTAAAATTTCACCCGTTTCTGCATATTTTTTAAGTAAAATGTCTTCCCTGACCATGGTCAATTATGGTAGTCTTACAGTGGAGTTCCAAGTTGGCCCAAGCGTTGGCATTTCTGCGGGTGACCAAGTGTGGGTTTCTCGCTACATTCCTGAAGTATAATACTACTCCGTCAGGAAGATGATCTAAAAGCCATATAATATTCAGATCATATCCTTGTGTCTAAGAATTACTCAAACATCATTAGCATTTAGTTAAAATTACTATCATTAAATGGCACCATCCCTTTAATTCAGAGGATCACTGATATCACCGGAGTTGCTGTCGCATTCAACCCGAAGCCCATCCCAGAAGACTGGAACGGTGTCGGTTGCGCACACAAACTATAAGTAAGGTCCCAATGTTTAGCATGGTTGCTCTCGTTATGGTTTACTTGTTTTCTCGGGTACTCATATTAACAATTTGAAGAGACAAAGAAACCAAATAAAAAGAATAAAATGTCACATACCTCGTTCTAGGATCATGCATGCTTGATCAATTGGGTTGTGGCTGCCTTTGTGCGTGAATCTTGAACCTCCGTCGAGTCATCACAGCCATAGAAAACCCCAGATTCCAAGGCGACCTCTTTAGTAAAATATTCCTTCCAAGAATCCTCATTCCCCATGCCTCTCACACTGCCTCGATGCTCCTTCCCAACAAGAGCTTTTGCGAGAGGATCCTCCCACCTCTCATAGTCAACTGAATCTAGGGAGCTCTTAGTTTGAGACTCTTTCTGCACCAAGTTTGATTTAAGTTAATTTACACGTGTTGGATATCACAAGCAATGTTTGAAAACAATGAAAGCATACACTGTGACTAGTGATCAGTGAATTTTATTCTGGGCATTTGGTGCATGGAAACGAAAGTAATTCAGAACTGTTATATGCTAGATTGAGTACAAATCTATACCGTTGTGATTTTTTAGAAACAATCAACTGATCAATGCCATGCAAGAGTGATCAAATATGCTACAGATTATGCAAACTAATGTAAGTTGAGCGCTTGGAACAGTAATCATATAAGAATGGTTCCAACTTTACCATGAGCTTATCATGCACTTTGACGAGTTTAATGGCCCGTCATCGGGTCGTAAGATGCGCAGGCCCTCACAAAATCCCTTCATCGGCCTACCTCGATGTAGGAGAATGGGGGTCCTTTCCCAGCTGCTACTGTAGCTGCGTCCTCCTTGTCCTATTTTCCCTTCTTCCCTAAATAACCACGATTGCCGAGTTTGTGGTTTAGTGTGTTTATCTTCTGCATTTTCTTCAGTAGCTTCCCCATTTTCTTCAGAATCAGAAGGTGAATCAGAATCATCAGTAGACGAGTCATAGCTGTCATAAGATTCTTCCTTTCCTACAAACAGTATATCCCATAATCAGATATAGTGACAACCTCTACTACATTACTTGCAACCAGAACTAGTGGAATCTCTTTAGATATAAAATTCTACATTCGAATAAGAGCAGCTTTTAGACAGAAAAAAATGATCAGGTTTGTTCCTTGAACAACCTTGCATTCATACATCCAGAAATAGTGTGCATAAAAACAAACACTACCAGAAACTATATTGAAGCATGTTTGTACAACAAGCAGTCGGCACCAGTACCTGCATAGAGTTATCACAGATATACAACAAGTGACGATATACGCAAATCACCACTCTAATGACAAGTAATTTTCAAGGTATCGTTCAAATTCAAAGACCCAGGTCTCTGCAAATAGTGTGGTGCTATTTTTTCCCATAAGTGCGAGCAATATCAAACTCTGAATTAGATGACAACTACTGACCAGGAACAACCAACTTCTGAATCATCTGTGAACAACAACAACCTGAGTGTTCTCATCCAGCCTGGGAGTTCCTGGTTGTACTGATATATATTAAATCTAAGACATTGGTCAAAAATACAGCTCTCTTTCCATGCAAAAAGAAACATTGGTCAAGAGGGTTTGAGAAACACTCATGGTTGTAAAGCGAGACCTTCTGAAACATTCAGCAAAAGCACTACAAAATGAGTCAATCATAAAAAGACATAACAGGGAGGTACTAGATAGTTCACAAAGCACTAACAGGCGTTTCAGATTTCAGTTGTTGATGAGTAAGTGGGCATAGTGGGGTTCTTTTAGCAACATGGGTCATACAATTTAGCAGACAACTACCTCTTGAAATAATGATAGACTTGAAAGGAATTTGAGACTTTTCAATTATCCAATGAAATGAATATTCCAAAGCAATAGGTAGCATTGCTTAGAACTTCTAGGATTTGACTGAATGTAGAGCCAACCGTAGCAATGGAGTCCATCCCAATGACAAAGCCGTTGTTTTGCTCAGGTTCTAGTAAAGAGCATGGCCCAAAATGAAATAATGATTACAGATAACAACTAAGTTGCTGCAACAACTTGCAAGATTTAATATGCATAAATCAAGCAATTAAATTGCAGGTTGTAGGGGAAATGGAGGCTCGGTAATACGAACCTGCTGGGATGCGTTGGCGGCAGGAGGCCTGGCGGCATCGGTGGAGGGAGGGCTGGGACGCGTCGGCGGCGGGAGGCCTGGGACGCATCGACGTCGGTGGGCTTGGTGGTCCTCGGGCGGTGGTGTCCTCGCGTCGGGGGACATGCGGCGGAGAGTTCGGATGCAGGCAGGCGTTGGAAGAGGGACGCGTGTCGTGGGAAGCCGCCGCGAGCGACGATGTTGGACGGGCTGGCGGCGTTGGATGGGTGGCGGCAGTTGGGGACTAGGATTTGTGGAGAGAATCGGGGATGCAGACGGGGAGCAAGGGGCTGTCGTTGGGAACGGGTCTCATGTACCGATCCACCCAATCTGTTTGCTTGACAGTTGACACGAGTGTGTTATGGAATGGAGGGAGCCTGCGCATACAACATTTTTTTTTAAGATCGCTTCAGGTTCTTGGCCGGAAGATCTTAGCGATAAAAAAACTTCACGATATTAGGGATTTCCTCTCATGATTACATGCGGGAGTATTAACGAGGAGGGATAAATTTGTCCAGCCCAACAATACACCTTATATTCTAAAAGATTTCATAGAAATCTATACACCTTATATTATAAGGAACACCTACAAGAAAAGTAGTAGCGACAGACACAAATCTAACCTGTCACTACAAAGAGAGTTCCAGTGACAGGCATGCCTGTCACTAGGTAATTTTTTATTCGGACAAACTCAAAAAAATAATGCTAGTGACAGTCACATTTCTATGCCTGTCACTACTATTTTGTATTAGTGACAAGCTTATCCTTGCCTGTCGCTAGGAAAGCTTAGTAGTGACGGGCACCGTATTGCCTGCCACTAACCACCTGGAGGCTATAAGCCTTTCAGCAGTAGTGAAAGTTGAAAAACAATGGAAGCAACTTCGTGGATTGGTTCCACAATTTGAGGATTGTCCTCAATGCTGGTAATTTGACCTATGTGCTGGATGCACCGCTGTGTGACGCGCCTGCAGCTGATGCTACCGATGAGGTAAAAAATGTTTTCCTTGCTCGAAAGAATCAGTACTCCACAGTTCAATGTGCTATCTTGTATGGTTTGGAATCGGAGCTTCAGAAAAGGTTTGAGAACCATGACCCACATGATATTGTCCGTGAACTCAAAATGATATTTGAGGCTCACGCGGCAATTGAGAGTTATGAGGCTTCTGAAAAGTTCTTTAACTGCAGGATGAAAGAGGGCAGCTCCGTTAGTGAGCACGTGCTTAAGATGTCTGGGCACGCAAGCAAGCTTCAAAGCTTGGGTCTAGTGATTCCTAATGCTTTGGGAATCCACCGTGTCCTCCAATCACTACCACCAAGTTATAAGAACTTTGTGATGAACTACAATATGCAAAACATGGACAAGTCGTTGCCCGAACTCTTCTCCATGTTAAAGTCTAGAGAAGTGGAGATCAAGAAAGAGCACCAAGTGTTGTTGGTCAATAAGACAACCAAATTCAAGAAGCAAGGCAAGTCTAAGAAAATGCGAAAATTCAAGAAGGGCGGTAAGAAAGTTACCGCGCCGGCGAAGAAGACCAAGGCTGGGCCAAAGCCTGATACTGAGTGCTTTTACTGCAAGGGAGAAGGTCACTGGAAGCGGAATTGCCCTAAGTACTTGGCGGATTTGAAGATCGGCAACATCAAGAAGAAAGGTATATCTGATATACATGTTATTGATGTGTATCTCACTAGTACTCGTAGTAGTGCCTGGGTATTTGATACTGGTTCGGTTGCTCATATTTGTAACTCGAAACAGGTGCTGCAGAATAGAAGGAAACTAGCGAAGAACAAGGTGACGATGCACGTTGGAAATGGATCAAAGGTTGATGTGATCGCGGTCGGCACGCTACCTCTTCATCTACCATCGGCATTAGTTTTATACTTAAATAATTGTTATTTGGTGCCTGAGTTGAGCATGAACATTATGTCCGGATCATGTTTATTTCGAGACGGTTACTTGTTTAAGTCCGAGAATAATGGTTGTTCGATTTATATGAGTAATATGTTTTATGCACATGCACCTTTGATAGATGGTCTATTCTTATTGAATCTTGACTGTGGAAATACACACATTAATAACATTGAAGCTAAACGTTTGAAATTGAGTGATAACTCGATCTATATGTGGCACTGTCGTCTTGATCATATTGGAGTGAAGTGTATGAAGAAACTCCATTCCGATGGAGTTCTTGAATCACTTGATTTCGAATCACTTGAAAGATGCGAAGCATGTCTGATGGGTAAAATGACTAAGACTCCATTTTCTGGTATGATGGAGCGAGCTATGGACTTATTGGAAATCATACATACCGATGTGTGTGGCCCAATGAGTGTAGCATCGCGCGGTGGTTATCGTTATGTTCTTACCTTCACGGATGATTTGAGTAGATATGGGTATATCTATTTCATGAAACATAAGTCTAAAACTTTCGAGAAGTTTAAGGAATTTCAAAGTGAGGTAGAGAATCAACGTAACAAGAAGATTAAATTTCTACGATCTGATCGTGGAGGTGAATATCTTAAGTTACGAGTTTGGAGAGCATTTGAAGAAATGCAGAATACTTTCACAATTGACACCACCGAGAACACCACAACGTAATGGTGTGTCCGAACATCGTAATCGAACTCTCTTAGATATGGTTCATTCTATGATGTCACTTACAGATTTACCGCTATTCTTTTGGGGTTATGCATTAGAAACATCCGCATTCACTTTAAATAGGGCACCATCTAAATCCGTTGAAATGACACCGTATGAATTATGGTTTGGGAAGAAACCTAAATTGTCTTTCTTAAAGTTTGGGGTTGCGAAGCTGATGTAAAGAAGTTACAGCCCGACAAGCTTGAACCCAAAGTGGAAAAATGCATATTCATAGGATACCCGAAGGAAACTATTGGGTATACCTTCTATCATAGATCCGAGGGCAAAATCTTCATTGCCAAGAATGGATCCTTTCTAGAGAAGGAGTTTCTCTTGAAAGAAGTGACTGGAAGGAAAGTAGAACTCGACGAGGTTGTTGAACCTTCTCTCGAACTTGCAAGTAGCACAGCACCAGAAGTAGTTCCTGTGGCGCCTACACCAATAAGAGAGGAAGCTAATGATGTTGATCATGAAACTTCGGTTGAAGTAACTATGGAACCTCGCAGGTTAACGAGAACTCGTACTACTCCTGATTGGTATGATCCCGTTATGAGTGTCATGTTGGTAGACAGCACCAATGACCCTGCAACATATGAGGAAGCGATGATGAGCCTAGATTCCAATAAATGGCAAGAAGCCATGAAATCTGACATTGGATCCATGTACGAAAACCAAGTATGGACTTTGGTGGACCGGATAGCCGGAAGGCTATCGAGAACAAAATGGATTTTCAAGAAAAAAACATATGCTGATGGTAATGTTACTGTCTATAAAGCTCGACTTGTCACAAAAGGGTTTCGAAAAATTCAAGGAGTTGATTATGATGAGACTTTCTCACTAGCAGCGAAGCTAAAGTCTATGAGGATTATGTTAGCAATCGCTTCATATTAGGATTATGAGATATGGCAGATGGATGTCAAAACAGCGTTCCTCAATGGAGACATTGATGAAGAGTTGTATATGATGCAACCCAAAGGTTTTGTCGATCCTAAAGATGCTAACAAGGTATGCAAACTTCAACGGTCCATATATGGATTGAAGCAAGCATCCCGAAGTTCGAATCAATGTTTTGATAAGGTAATCAAAAGCTTTGGTTTTATACAAACTTATGGAGAAGCTTGTATTTACAAGAAAGTGAGTGGGAGCTCTGTAGCATTCTTATTACAATATGTAGATGACATATTGTTGATGGGGAATGATGTAGACCTTCTTAATAGTGTTAAGGATTATTTGAATAATAGTTTTTCAATGAAAGATCTTGACGAAGCAGCTTACATATTAGGTATAAAGATTTTGGAGATAGATCGAGATGCCTAATATCATTGTCACAGAGTACATATTTGGACAAAGTTCTAACAAGATTTGGAATGGAAGATAGCAAGAAAGGGTTCTTGCCCATGTTGCCCAATACGACCCTGAGTAAAACTCAAAGTCCTGCAACGGCCGAAGATAGAGAAAGGATGAGTAAGACTCCCTATGCCTCAGCATATGATCTCTTATGTATGCCATGCTATGTACTAGACTTGACATTGCATATGTTGTTAGTTTGACTAGCAGATATCAAAGTGATCCAGGAGTGGATCATTGGACAGCGGTCAAAAACATCCTTAAGTACTTGAGAAGAACTAAGGATATGGTTCTTTCTTATGGAGGTGATGAACATCTCGTTGTTAATGGTTACACCGATGCTAGTTGGAACACCGATCCGGATGATTCTAAATCTCAATCTTGATACGTATTTACTTTGAATGGTGCAGCAGTTAGCTGAAGGAGTGCAAAGCAAAGCGTTATGGCGAGATCTTCAACTGAATCGGAATACATAGCTTCTTCAGAGGCTTCACAAGAGGCGATATGGATGAAGGAATTCATTATAGAGCTCGGTGTGGTTCCAAGTGCGCTGGACCCAATGTCTATCTACTGTGATAACATGGGTGCCATAGCCAATGCGCAAGAACCAAGGTCACACAATAAGCTGAAGCATATCAAGCTACGTTTTCATGCTATTCGAGAGCATATCCAAGATGGTGACATAAATATTTGCAAAGTACACACAAATCTGAATGTGGCGGATCCGTTGACTAAACCTCTCCCGAGGGCAAAACATGACCAGCACCAAACCGCCATGGGTGTTCGGTATATTACCATGTAATCTAGATTAGTTGACTCTAGTGCAAGTGGGAGACTGTTGGAGATATGCCCTAGAGGCAATAATAAAAGTGGTTATTATTATATATTTGTGTTTATGATAAATGTTTACATTCATGCTATAACAGTATTAACCGGAAACATTAATACTTGTGTGATTTGTAAACTAAATTAGAGTCCCTAGTAAAGCCTCTTTGTAATACTAGCTTGTTGGTTAATAGATGATCGTGGTTTCCCGATCATGAACATTGAGATGTTTTTAACAACAAGATCATATCATTAGGAGAATGGTATGATGGACATACTCCTATAGATAAAGCGTAGCATAAAGATCAAGTCATTTCAATAGTTCATTTGCTATAAGCTTTCTGATACATAGTAACCTAATTCCTTCGACCATGAGATCATGCTAATCACCATCACCGGAAGGATGCTTTGATGACATCAAACACCACACCGTAACTGGGTGGCTATAAAGGTGGCATTGAGTGTTCGGAAAGTATGTGTTGAGGCACATGGATCAAGAGTAGGATTTGTCCATCCATATGACGGATAGATATACTCTGGGCCCTCTTGGTGGAATGTCATCCAATTAGCTTGCAAGCATGTGACTGGCTCACAAGGGATCACATATCACGGGAACAAGAAAAGAGTACTTATCGGTAACGAGGTTGAAGTAGGTATGCAGAGATACCGACGATCAAAACCTCGGATAAGTAAACTATCGTGAGACAAAGGGAAATTGGTATCGTATGTAAGTGGTTCATTCCATCGCAAAGTAATCGTAGAAATATGTGGGAGCCATATGAATTTCCAGATTCCTCTATTGGTTATTGATCGGAGAAGTGTCTCGTTCATGTCCGCATAATTCACGAACCGTAGGGAGACACACTTAAGGATTCGATGTTGTTTAGTAGATATGGAATGTTAGTAGGGATAACGAATGTTGTTCAGAGTCTCGGATGGGATCCAGGATATCACGAGGAGATCCGGAATGGTCCGAAGAATAAGATTCATATAAGGAAAGTCTGGTTCTGGATATCACCATAGACATAGTTAGCTTAACATATTGGTAAGGTTCTTCTCCAACAAAATGTTCCAACCCTGCATTAGAAATTGTAGTTTGGAAATCCTAAAAGATCCCTGCAGCTCTCATAAATTTAGGGCATGGATATATGGAAGAGAAAACCTCCTCCTCATGATGTACTTTCATTGGCTCAGGTACCATCAATTCGTGTTGATTCAGTTGGTATGCACTCATCTTCTTTTCTGAAATTTTTAGACAAACATCAAACCAAGTGGTTTCCATGTTGATAAATGATGAGGAACTACTATAGGAACTTGCTAGAGGGCTAAACATGCATTAAAATTAAATATCTAAGCATATAACAAGCATGCAATCTCACACAACCTGTCACCTACAGTAGCAAAATACTCAAGATACAATCCACCAATCAAAAATCTAATTGGACTAGCGGGCGAGGCACATACCGAAGAGCAATCCCTCCAAAAATCAGCAGCAAAGATGGGCTGATCAAGGAGATCAAAATTCGGCAGCAAGAACAGCAGGAACTTGAGCTTGAGAAAGTTTTCCGGTGTTTTTTGGGAGAGAGAAAGAAGTGGCTGGAAGGAGGCATCTTGGAGGGCCAGGGGTGGGCCACACCCAGGCCAGGCGCCACCTGGGGCTGGCCATGCCACCAGGGGATGTGTTGGCCTGGTGGGTCCCCCTTGGCCAATCCAGGTGCCCCTCTACCCCTTTTTCGAGGAAAATTTTAATATGAATTTTCTGGAATTTTTCGGGAAAATTTATTTTTGGCCAATTTTCAGGTTATGAAAATTGATTTTTTCGTAGAAAAAGATTTTTTTGAAAGACACAAAAGCAAACCAAAACAAAACTACAGAAGTTCTAAGACACTCTAAAAATCAAACAACTAGCAAAACTAAGACTAACAAGACTAAGAGCAAAGATTGGAAAGAAGAAAAATAAAAGTGAGCAAGTATAGTCATTGTGAAAGCATTGTTTTGTCCATTAAAATCCCTTTGTTAACAAGGTTGATCAAGTCTTGTTACCAAAACAATTTTATATGAATTTTTTTTTTTGCATTTCACAAAATGATTATTTTACCTCAATCTTGATAGCAATAGTCCCAATCATAATAGTTTCAAAACTTTCTTATGGAATGGTACAATATATTTCTCCAACTTTGATGCTTTCAATGTTTTCAATTGAATTTAGGCCATAGCTCTTATCAATCTTCTTGGGGAAATAGACAGTATGCTCTTTTTCATTAATATTAAAAGTTACTTTTCCTTGATTACAATTGATGACAACACCTATAGTATTAAGAAAAGGTCTCCCAAGAATAATAGACATATTATCATCTTCAGGCATCTCAAGCACAACAAAATCAGTTAGTACCAAGAAATTATGAGCCACTTGAACAGGAACATCCTCACATATACCAACAGGGATAATAGTAGACTTATCAGCCATTTGCAAAGATATATCAGTTGGTATCATTTTTTCTAGCCAAAGTCTCTTGTAGAGAGAAAAAGGCATAACACTAACTCCAGCTTCCAAATCACACAAAGCAATTCTAACATAATTATTTTTAATAGAGCAAGAAATAGTTGGAATACCTGGATCACCAAGTTTCTTTGGAACCTTACCATTGAAGGAATAATTAGCAAGCAAAGTAGAAATTTCCTCATTAGGAATCTTCCTTTTATTAGAAACAATATCATTCATATACTTTGAATAAGGAGGCAACTTAATAGCATCAGTCAAAGGAATTTATAAAAATAAAGGTTTCATCCACTCACAAAACTTTTTATAGTGTTCTTCTTCCTTTGACTTGTGTTTCTTATTAGAAAAGGCATCGGTTTTTGCACCCAGGGTTCTCTTTCACTACCATTTTTATTAGCAACAAAATCTTCCTTAGTGTACTTAGTGTTGTTTGTATGCTTCTCAGGTTCTTCTTCAATTTCTTCCTTCTCAGGAGCATCATTTTTATTATTTCCACTTTTCATTTCAGCATTAGAGACAGATATACTATTAGGATTTACAGCAGGTTCAGAAGGTTCCTCAACTGTTTTATGTTTCTTTTTATTTCTCTTAGAAGGACTACCACTATTTTCAGCTTGTTGAGAATCCTTCTCAATTCTTTTAGGATGTCCCTCGGGATATAAAGGATCTTGAGTGGCAGCACCACTCCTAGTTCTAATTCCATAAGCATGTTTATCTTCAGAAGAATTAACTAGCATATGTTTTTGTACCTTAACAAGTTGATCAATTTGGGTTTGAACCATTTGGAAATGTTTAACAAGCATTTTAACATCATTAGCAGTTCTTTCCACAATATCTTTCAACTCATTAATAGATCTAGAGTTTCCAATAAATGATTCTGAACTTGTTTATTAAAATTACCTTGCTTAACAATAAAAGTATCAAGTTCCTCTAAGCATTGATCAGGAGGTTTACCATAAGGGATATCACCTTCATCAGAGTGTTGGAGAGAGTGTACCTCAATAGTGGATGAGTGGGAAATTGGCTTACACAATTCTTCTATAGGAGGTAAATTCTTCACATCTTCACATTTAATACCCTTCTCCTTAAGACATTTCTTAGCTTCTTTCATAACTTCATCATTTAATTCAATCTCCCCTCGTCTTGGGTGTTGGTGTTTGGGGTTGGCTCAGGCACAATTGGTTCAGGAGTAGTAGTCTCATGTGTAATTCGCTCAGTTGAAGTCCAATCATCATAATTCTTGCTTATTTTCGCCATTAATTCTTCATCTTCTGTAGGAGTTGTTTTCCTGAAAACACAATCAGCAAAACTATCCAGGTATGTCCTAGATTCATCAGTTAGTCCATTATAATATATATCAAGAAGCTCATTTTTAGGTAATGGACATCCATGATGTGCATGAATCAAGGCACAAAACCTTGTCCATGGCTGAAGCAATTTCTCATCTTATCCCTGTTTAAAAACAAAAAGTTTCTGCAAAGCAGCATGTCTAGCACTAGGAGGGAAATATTTCTGAAAGAATGTAGCAATCAAGCAATCAGGGCTATCAATGGATCTAGGAGGTAAACTATTAAACCAAGCTTTAGCTTTTCCTTTTAGTGAAAAAGGGAAAATTTTAGCAACAAAGTAGGTACACATCTTAACATCATCAGAAAATAAGGCACTCATAGTGTAAAGTTCATTCATATGTGCCACAGCCTTTTCATTCTCAGTACCACAAAAAAGTTCTTTCTCAATAATGTTTATATAGGATAAATCAATAGAGAAAACATAACCTTTATCTTTAATGTTTATGGGAGAAGTGGCAAACTTAGCATCAGGAAAAAATTTAGGTATAATAGTATGTTTCTCAAGGAGACTCTTAATAGAACTAGCACCTCGTGTGCTTCGATATTCTTCAATAAATTCATCAGTCATTTCAATGTAACCATCATTAATATCATAACTCTCTCTAGACTCTGGTGAGCTAACAGGTGTAATAGTGTCTTCACTAGGAGTTTCAGTGTTTCCCAATATAGTTCTAGCAATAGTAGAATCTAGGAAAGGACCTAATGAACCACTCTCATCAAGCACAGTAGCAGTAACATCATGAGCATCAGAAGTAATTTCAGATTCATCAGTAGTAACAGTGTGTAGCATGTGTATGTGGTGGTGGTGTAACAAGCTTAAATATAACAGACGATGAATCAAGAGAAGCAGATGTGTTTAGAACTGTACCTCTTCTTGTAGTGGATGGTAAAATAGGAAACATTCCATCAAGAGTTTCCCCATGATGAAAGGAATAGTAGCGAACAATAATAAATCCAAGTGAACTTACAAATAAAGCTATGATCCCTGGCAACGGCGCCAGAAAATAGTCTTGATGACCCACAAGTATAGGGCATCACAACAGTCTTCGAGGGTAGTATAACCCAATTTATTGATTCGGCACAAGGGGAGTGAAAAATACTTATAAGCCTTAACAACGGAGTTGTCAATTCAGCTGCACCTAGAAATAGTCTTGCTCACAGTAGTTTATCAGTAGCAACAATTTTGTAGTAGCAATATCAAAGTAACAGCAGCAGTAAAACAAAGGCAATAGTAATAATAGTAGCAAACAGCAGGATATGAGTGCGGTAGGCATAGGGATGGATGGACGGGCGTTGCATGGAAGAGCCTATTCATGTAACTTCAAGATATAGGGAAATTGCAGATAAATAAGGTAAAGCATCCAAGTACTAAATAATCATAGTCATGTGTTCCATATATAGTCATACATGATCGCAATGAGAACTTGCACAACATCTTTTGTCCTGCCAGCCCATTGCAGCGGGGCATCAAGGGAATCTACTAGCAATTAAGGTACTCCTTTTAATAGAGTACCGGAGCAAAGCATTAACACTCCATGAACACAAGTGATCCTCATATCACAGCCATCCCCTCCGGCTCTTCCAATTTCTGTCACTTCAGGGCCTTTGGTTCCGGACAATGATATGTTGTAGATAATATCACAAACAATACTATCATCATGAATCAATAATAAGTTCAGATCTGCGATCATGGCACTCGGGCCCTAGTGACAAGCATTAAGCACAAAAAGTTGCAATAAAGTCAAATAGCACTAATAAAGATACTAGGCACCATGCCTTAACAGTCTTATTCGATTACATGATACATATCATCCAATCCCTACCATCCCCATTTCCTAGAGTGGGGGATTACTCACTCATGGATGGGAGAAACATGGATGGTTAATGGAGAAGCGTCGGTGATGATGATGGCGATGATCTCCTCCAATTCCCCGTCCCTGCAGGGTGCCAGAACGGAGTTTCTGGTTCCGAATCACGGTTTCTGGTGGTGGCGGCACAGTGGAACTCTCTCTGGAAAAACTTCGAACCCCCCGTAGTTTTTAAGTCAGAAGGCTTTGTAGGCGAAGAGGGAGGCCGAGAGGGTGCCCGAGGTGGCACACCCCTACCAGGAGCGGCCTGGGCTGGCCCGCGTGGCCAGGGGTGTGGGCCCCTAGTGGCCCTCCTCCGTCTCATCTTCTAGCTCCGTGAATCTTCAGGTAAAATAGGATTTTTAGCATATTTTCTGGGATTTTTCCTGAAAGTTGATTTTCTACACAAAAACAAGACACCAAGGCAATTCTGCTGAAAATAGCGTCAATACGTGTTAGTTGTATCCAAATCACACAAGTTAAGAGGAGAAACAATAGCAAAAGTGTTCTGGAAAGTAGATACATTTTGGATGTATCATACGACGACCGGCGGGCCCAATCATTGCAGAAGGAAACATTTCTTTTAGTGATAATGACAAAGATGGAAGATATAGAAATACCGAGCATCATAATGACCAATTTAGACGCCTCCCTAGTGGTAGAAAACGTGGTGGTTAATGCGGCTCTCAAGGTGGCAACCAAGGAGGACATGGTGGTTCTCAAGGCGGAGAGAGCAGCAAATCTAATCTACCACCACCATCAAGCAGCCATCATGGAGGCGGAGGTAATGGCCCAGCCAGGTTGCGTACATCGAAAAATGCCGACTCTCCCAACTCATGACGGCAACAATTAGGCACAAAAAGTAGTGCCAAGGCCAACACCTTTCTACCTTGGCCCAAAGTTCTTTGGCCCCCACAGACGCGAAGAGGACATCCCTTTCGACTTTACGGTTGAAACAAATGTTAAGGCATACAACGGCGAATCCAGAACCAACACTTGGCTACAAGACTATTTCTGTGTAGTATAAATAGCCTGAGAAATCTCAAATATCGTGTGCGACACCTCCCACTCATGCTCTCAGGACAACCATACAATGAATCAACGACTTGAAGGGAAACTCTATCCAATGCTGGTTTGACATGCAACTTGCATTCGCCAAGAACTTCAAGGGCACATACAAGTGCCCTCACACGGCCAAAGATTTACACTTGTGTGTTCAGCAAGCCGACTAGACTTCCAGGAACTTCCTCGGCCATTGGTTGGACCTGAAGAATTCCTGTATAGCCATTAGTGACAAAACTGCTATGCTAGATCATGGGACACTCAACTTACTCAAGATGATCGAAATCGCTAGCAGCTTTGCCGCAGCTGATGACGGCGCTCGGGGTGCGCTCAAGGGCACTACAGTGCAGACCAATAGATCCAACAAGCGCAAAGCTCCACAAGAAGAGAATAAAAACTGTAAGATGGTCACCATGACGTTAGGATGTCGAGGACAAGGAAGACAACATGGACTTGTGAATGGAGGAGGTTGTCAACACCAATCACAGTGACGAGGCCACGCCTACCGCTCCCCGCCTTCCCTAGTCATACGAGGAGTATCGTGGCATTCCTAGTTTTTCCCATCTCGATGCAAACAACAAGTGTAACATCCTAGGATTAGCACCTCGAAATAGACAGGACACATGTTTGTGCATTTCATTCATGCATAAGAAAATACGAGGAATTTTATTGCAAAACTAAAGAAGCTGTAGAGGGATCGAGATCTCTCTTGTTCTGATGAAATCATCCGAGCAAGTGTGATAGATTTCGGCATGACCTCTAGTGTATCTTTGTGTTTGAGGGAATGAAATTCAAATTTGAATATTCAAAAGGTATATCTGAAATCTAAAAGATTTTGTAATATAATTACAACTGGTAGTTGTGTTACAATTATAAATACAAAAATGAGATATCATTTATGATTAAGATATAAATAATCACAAGTATTAGAAAATACAAAATAAAATAATTGAATTATTCTATAATAAAATATGATAACATAATCATGATTACAATAGAGTAAATTAAAATAAATCAATAAAAGAAATAATTAAAGTAATGAAATAAAAGAGAAGTATTAGCTAGAAGAGAAATATATACCACCTTGTCCTTTATAATAAAGGAATAAGAGAAATGTACAAATTGCAATTGAAGGAAAACATTAACTTTATTATTTAAAATAAACCATACAATATTTCTTTACAAAAGAAGAATGAATAAATAAAAATAATTCCTTTATTAAAATTATACAATGCTTTACACTTCACAAAAGAAAAAGTGAATTACAAAATAATAAAGTAAAAAACCTAAAACTAAATTCATCTTCACTTTTTTCATCATCTAAATCTTTTCTTTATATTCCTGATTCCTGCAAAACAAAAGTAAATAGATACATAAACAATAAGAATAAATAAAGGGTTAGTTTTGGGGGTTAGTGATACTCTCAGAATTAGCTTAGTAATGTTAAGCTATATATCATCAGTGAGTATTAAAGAAAAAGGGGCCATTTCAGAATCTGTTCTTATCCAAGATTTGGCCTCAGACTCATGCATCTGTCACATCCCAAAAATTCTCCTAATTTTGGAATGTGAAATAAATAAATAAGTTTGATTGATTTTTTGACTATGTTGAAAATTCTCAAAGAGAAGAAACTTTTTGAATAGAAAATCCTCTCAACCTTGAATTCAAAATCTTATATTCTTTTGTTATGACCTAAGTAGCCATATAGGCAAAAGGGCATGGATTGATTATGGATTGAAGAATTGGTGTGCAAGATTTCAAAATGAAAATCATGAAGCATTCATAAGCATTTCATTACATCCATGCAAAGATCTCACAAACTGAATCCAAATCCTGGTATCTAAATCCTATAGTTGATTCGCCCAAATGTTACTAAGGGTAATGAAATTGACTTTATAAAACCCACGGTTTCTAAGGCATAAATTATTGATAATTATAGCCTAAAGAGATCCAATTAATACTACAAAATTTTAGAAAAAAAATTGAGTTCATTTGGAGCTAGTATGAAAAAGTTATGGAATAAATACAAACAAATAAAGATATAAATAAAATGGAATATACAAGGATTTATAAATCTACTACTTCCAAACTAGTAAAAAGATTACAAATTTGATCCTATAATGATCTATTCGATTTTAGAAAAATTTAGAAATAAGAATCATGTCATTTGGAGTTCGTATGCAAAAGATATGAGGAAAACAAGTAAATAGAAAAAGAAAAAGAAAAAAAAGTTTTCTTTTCTAACTGGCTGGCCCACCCGGACCGATTGTACCAGCACGCCTACACAGGGAAGGATCGATCGATTGGTGCGTGCGAATCAGTTTTTAACAAACCTATCTTTACTCAAACTGCTATAACATTTTATCTACAACTCCGAATCAATTTCCGTTTGTTTCTACTTGTTTCCTACTCCAATACCTATCTCCACAACATCCTAAATCTCCATATAAACTCGTGGAGCCACAGCTGTACGAGTTTCTCTCCTCGAAATCCCGAATCTACACATGCCCGAATCTTATTTCGCTTTTTTAACCCATCTAGACTTCGTCGTTTGCCTTCGGTCAAAAAACGAAAGTTGTAGGGATCGTCGAAATCTTTCAATCCCGACAAACCTCACCTCTTTTCATCCACCACAGCCAGAGAATTTCATATCGCAATATTTCAGATCTTACAGTGTAAATCCAAGATGTACTCGTGCTCGTTTCTTCAAATCCAAATTCCTTTGGTGAGAAGGTAGGAATAATGATTCCCCATAACTTTCATGTTCTGAGTTTTTCAATTTGACCTACAGATTTGTCTCTCTAACACAGATCTATTTTTTGTCTATTTTGAGTCAAAATCGGGTCAATCTCTTCTTCTAGCCACCAGATCCTATCCAGACGGTCGAGATCCAATCAAACCGGTGCGTGCCATGTCGTCATCCCGGTCATCTTCCTCATTAACGCCACATCAACGTAAGGTCAACATCTAGTCCCAGTCAGCATGCAAAGTCAACCTGTCCAGTCAGCGGAATATTCCCTGGAATATTCCGTTCGAATTTAAAATTGCATATTATAGATCTAACTTGTAAAATTCATTAGAAATTCATACCACGTCCAAAAATTGCGTATAATATACCAAATTTAAGATAATTTTACGTAGAATCATCTTATCAGAATAGATCCAAATTTTACTGTACGTGGTTACTACAGTAATTTAATTGGTTTAATAGCCTATTTAGAGTAATAAATTCATAAGAAAATAAATACTATTCAGAAAATTACAAATAATATGTCCCTGAAATCACAATTCCGTGGAGATTACAGATATAATTTTAGTTTGATTTTTAGACAAAAGAAACTATATGAATCATTTAAAACCCATTAAACACTATTTAAATCATACAAAAAGATTTATAACTCCGATTAGGGTGAATCCAACGCCTACTGGTTCGTATTAACGTCCTCTATCCAGTAAACCTAAGAAACAAATTTAATTCTACAGTTAGAACAGTCATTACAACAGAACTATTAAAAACCCTATATTGGCAAGTGATTATTAATAACAAGTACTCCATTGCATTAATTGGTCTCTTGCATGCATCATATACTCCAGTATTGTGTAGAGAACTAAAGTAACAACCATTGTGACTTATTAAATTGTCATGCATGCATTTGTTGTATTTGTTTGATCTCTATGTGCTATTGTTTATGTTGTATGCAATTGTTTGATCGATAGATTGCGAGGAGTGCAACGTGTGTGATTGCAACTACTATGATTGCAAGTATTGTGGTCATGACGAGAGAAACCATTATATCTATGAGAATTGTGAGGATTATCTAATCGACTACATCTACAACAAAGGCAAGTGGTGCTATCTTGGTCATAAATGTCCTATTGTTTTCCTATGCATTGCAAATGTTTTTGTAGAATTGCATCTGTAGGAATTGATGTGTATATGCTATGCTATATCCCATATTATTCCCTAGCATTCCTTGTATATGAGCCATTGTATTGGTAGATTGCTTAGCTATGCTATTTAGACGAGGAAGAGAATCACATCATGAAAAGTTATATGTTTTGAAAGGCTTATGTTTTGCTAAATGACAAACCAATATGTTTTAATGAACCACCTAGGCGGAATGGCATTGATTGGGTCATTGAGTGTATTTATGGTAGGGAATGCCGCCCAGGACACTGAAAAATGATTGGTTTCTTTGTTTGGAATCTTTCGTGTGCAACCATGTGCCAATAATGGAATGGGCGGTTGGTTGGACTTAGTAGGTTGTGGTAACTCAAACCCGCGTATCCAGAGATGTAGATAGTGTAGGTTGGACCGGTGCGCGTCGGGATTGGAGAGCTACTTCCCGAACGGTTCCTTCTTGGACTTCTCCCTATCATCACCCAATATGAGAGTGGTGGTACGAGCTGGGATGGCCAAGTCACATGGGTAAAGTGTACTAACCCCTGCTGGGTGTATAATCTAATCGATTAGCCGTGTCCCCGGTTATGGACAATTTGAGCGACCTGATACTGATGCTATGATATTTCTCACTCATCCTTATTTCTTAATTACTTAAAACTTGTTAGGTGAACATAATTGGGTAGGAGCACCTGGGAGTGAACCAGAGTGTCCTATTTATCGTATTGGAAAACTACTTTGTTACAAATGTTAGGATAAAACTATTGCTTTTTGCAAATGAGCCTGAACTCCACTTGGCCAAATAAGCATGTAGTTGATAGATCTGTTGTTAACCACTTTAGCCTACTTGCCATACATTAATGTATTGACCATTCGTGGCTGCAACGTTTCATGTTGCAGGTTATATCGTATCTGAGTGATCGTTCATAGGTCGCGAGACTCCACTCAACAATTGTTCGCCTGTGGCACATTTGAAGGATGGAGATCTACCTTGTATTCGTTTTCCGCTGTGTACTTGAATAAATAATGTAAATTCTGGATCATATTCGTTGTATTTATGATGCACAGTTATATTTGGTATCATTTTGTACTGGTGTGCCAGTGAACCGATCCAGGGATTGGCACTATACACATGAACTCAGCCTTATCAGGCGAGGGTGTTACAGCATCACTGGCTGGGGCAAGTTTCACCATTTTGAGCACAGAGAAATAGTCAGAATAGGATAATACCCAAACCAGCCGAGCTCACCTTCACATCAAAAGATCTTAGCTATGAAACTTGAACCCTGGGAGGGTCCCACTAGACAGCACCTCACACACCACATGCAGCTAATGTGTTGTCAACACATCAGGGAAGGTACCAGCTATAGAAAAGGAACACCGGCCGTAGAAGGGTTGCTACCATATCCTTTCCACACACACACCACCAGAATAACTGTTCCTCTACTAGCCCAAGAACACCACCAAAATCATCACTTGTTCTTGTCCATTTCTCTCAAGAACACATAGATCAATCCACCACCTCACTAGCAACCTGGTTGCTTAGACAAGACATCCAGGAGCATATCAAGGCCAAGAAAGAAGAACAATAAGAAGGGGAAAGAGCATACCAAGTTTGTCAAGAAGAGATCGAGCAACAACAATACAAGAAGGTTCCTTGGCAGCACATCAACAAGACCAGGTGCATAACCACATATCAGCAAATATACAAGCCTCAGGTTGTTAAAACTCAACCCAACCAGCACATGATTTTGTCAGTTTTAAATAAAGATGTTTTTTGAAGTTTTGGAGAGCTCTCAGATTAGGATAGAAGTGTTATGCTAGTCTCTTCATTGAGCAAGCTAGAGATTGTAGTATTTGTTCTTATAGAATTCAGACCTCGGCCTTTGCATCATAGGCAGGGGCTATAGCACACTTATAACATTCATATCAATCAGCCAAGAAAGCAGCAAGTCATGCAACCATAAATTCACTATTGTGCACACTCAAGTGAGGCACCACAATAGAAAGTTCCAAGCTACATAAGGCACTAACTTAGCTGAAATGATAGGGAAATATCAAGCTCCTAACCAACAAGGAATTAGAAGCCACTAAGAAAATCAAAACCATCATTTAGTATCTTCAAATCATCAGTGAGTAAATTAAATCATCTTCCTAGGAGAATCTTACTAGAAATCATCTAGATACCATTACTGTCATAAGGACAAGCACACAACATATAAACAGATGAGTGCAATAGTAGGAAAAAGGCACTGTAGTCATTAACATAATTAAACCAATAACAAGCCCATGGGGTTCTATGCAAATAAGCATAGGGACTATTTAAATCATTTTCCTAATTCATTGATATAGGAATCATTTATCTAGATATCAAGCCATTAAGTAGATAAAGAGAATCTACTTTGCATATTCCAATTTATATATGTCCAAGGTCATGCATGTGCATGATCTGATCATCATCATCTTATTCAAAACTATGGCTGGCACCAATTCCAAATTGGAATATAAATCATCTTAGTAATATAGTAAAATAGGAATCATCCATATTTAGAACAAAACTACTCAATAGGTGTTTTGTATCATGATTGATTAGAGAATCATCACATTAACATGACCAAAGAAGAAGAAATCATTATAAGCACCTATTGTTGCCTAAGACAAGGCCTTAGACTTTATATCACTAGCTAGAGCTAATTTTTCCCAAACAGCTTTATACCTGGACATCCAAAAAATTGGATAATTTTTATTCAAGCTACTCACATGGCAGATCATGCTAAGTAAAGTACCACTATGAACACTGTCATGTATACTGTATCAAGTAGCAGGCAACATTGAGTACATGATTTAGTGAAGCACAAACCAAAACCATCAACACAAATTTAGAGACTAGTGACTGTGTTTAACTTCAAATCCATTGTTGAACTTATTGATATTCATGATAATAGACAACTAAAAACACATATAAATTTTAATGGTGTGACACATAGATCAGTACAAATCATCAATGTACAGGTCAAATAATAAATCACCACTAACAAGAATCTTTAAGTTAAACTCACTAAGTAAAATCAGTAGCAAAGCTAGTGTGAGCTACACACAAACCGGTAGAGGAAAATCCAAAGTAGATCAATTGTGGTGAGTGGGAAAGACAGAGGAAAGGGGAGAGAGAAGGATTTCACGCGTGTACCTGACGCCCATGGCATAACCACAACGGCATGGCGAGGCAGAGCCTGCACGACCAAGATGGCACACCACAAGGAAGGCTTCACGGTACACCATCACCAAGACCACCTACGGCATGGTGGCATAGAGAGAGCCACCACATCACACGACATCGAACTCCACCACCAGGGAGGCATAGGGAGAACCCATAAGGGGCACAACATCCTTCACCTGCCCTAGGATGATGACCACACCGAGCGGGCAGGCACCAGAGTAAAATCAGCAAGCAGCGGCGTCACATCGTCGAACCCTAGCACCGGTTGATGAAAGGGGCGATTGAATGCGAGCTTGATTTCCAAATCGAGCTGGACAAGAGTGTAGGAACGAGAGGAACACATCTTTTATCAATGGCAGTGGCGGACGAGAAATCTAGAGCACACCGGAGACAGGCGGTGATGATAGAAACACCGCGGTGTGATGGGAGGAAAAAAGGGATCAACGGGAGAATAGGGGTGAGAGTAGAGAGAGCACGAAGGGGTTCTTGGTCGGATAGGCCGACCTAGTGGATCATAAGGGTGGTTGAGCCCAACTAGTTGGGCTGGGCCGAGCTAGGTTTGGGTTGGACCATTGGCCAGGATCATTTTCGAACTAATTGGTTGACTTAAATCTACATAATTAACAAATTACCAAAATACCCCTCTAAACATTTGAGCTCTACAAAAATAAGGAAAAACACAAAAATATATATAATATATCAAAAAGACCACAAAAATAATATCTACCTAATAAAAATATAATTTTACTTATTTAAGTTAAATAAAATGCAAATAAAGATTAACACCATTAAATCCTAAGTGAAATTTAATAAAATAAGGAAAAGGTCTAAAAAATGAATAAAAAATAATTTTGCATATAAAAATAAATCTACTATTTTATAAAAATGTCAATTTAATATTTTTACAAATAAAACTTGAAGCAAATAGTCAAGGACATTTAATCCTTTGTGGATTTTAAAAATATATGAAAATCATTTTTAAGATTTTTAATAAATATATTCTACTAGAAAAATATTAAATATATTATTAAAAAGGTTTTCAAGATTTCAAAGTAATAAATCCTTAGCTATTTTATCAAATACCAATTGGGTAAATTCTTTAAAAACATTTCTTAAGTAAGAAATAATCACAATTTTATTGTAAACCTTAAATCCTTTATATCTAAATACTAATTCCAAAACCATAACTTGGAATCATAATCATGCCTAAATATAGCCATTAACTTTATAATACTCTTTTAAAATCTTAAAATCAAAATATAACCAAACACTTTTAAATTAATAATGTGTAGCACTCACATAT
This sequence comes from Avena sativa, assembly GCA_916181665.1. NCBI lineage: Eukaryota > Viridiplantae > Streptophyta > Magnoliopsida > Poales > Poaceae > Avena > Avena sativa. The sequence continues at coordinate 308,459,309 of OV702295.1, read as the reverse complement.
AATATAGTAAATGATATTTATCTCCTGGTCATTAGTAACATGACTTCAATTCCTAATAAACTACTAAGATCATCTAATTATGCTCCCATTAATAATTTTCATGTTATTAATGGGAGCATAATTAGTTAATGATCCCACATCCATAATTATACTTGTCAAAACCCTAAAACTTGATGATGTTCTAAACTCACTACACCTTTAAAGTCACTTCTAATTTTTATAGTTAAATTTGGTCTAAAAAGTCATAAACATTTTATTTGAAGTGTATTCATATTTTGATACTTAACTTTGGTTAGTTATACAACTGTAACACCCTCGGAATCGACCCTATGCAAGTTTTAGCGATTCCCACCAAACCCGCATAGAAACGATTCAAAGGTGCCCACCAGGCACTTGCGTGCGGGTGGAAAACGAAGTAATATCATTACACAATAGTCCTCGATGGATCCCACAAAACATATATACAACAGCGAATCCAAGAGTCAAGATTACAGATATACAGTACAAAGATCCAAATCACATTGAAAACGATACAGCGTCCGAGTACGGACAAGATGCAAATTGAGCTAAGAGCCCTGAAGAATAACCAATGGCATCCATAACCCTGCCCAGGCCAAGCCAGAAGGGTAACCCTGCTAAGAACGTCGATCTCAAAACCTGCTTAACAAAAGGGGTGCCGACGAAGGGCAAAGGAAAAAAATAGCGGTCAGTACTGAGGCCACTACACGGCGAGACTAGAATTCGGCGGTCCTCGCCTACATAGGTATGGTGGACTGAAGCGGCAGTGCAGCATGCACTAAACAACCTATAGAGACTCAATATAACTGGCGGCTATCATATAGGGATAAGAAAGACCTATTCGGAGCCAACCTGAAACTATCACCAAGCATACCCATCCTGGTATTTCCCCCTCGAGACCAAACGAGGAAGTCAACCGAGGAACTCACACCGTTGGCAGTTTTATTTATTCAGTTATCGTTGGAGCAATTACTATTCAAGTATAGATAGTCATCCTTATATAAGAATCAGTGGGCACTTTTAGTTAACCATTCCGTTGTAGTTGCGACACTTACTAGTCAGATACAATTAGCATGAGATATCCCAAACCCAACAGTTGTTGGTACTTTTATTTAGCCATTCTGTTGTAGTGAAGCTGATTACTAGTCATATCGGATACAAGTCAAATTATAACAGTAAACTTTAGTTATAGTTGTCTATGATCGAGAACTGTGCTCCAAGTCATCCATAACCGCGGACACGGCTTCTCAAAAATATTTAACCCTGTAGGGGTGCACCAAAGTTTCCACACGCACCTACATCCTTGTTGTCAGATCAGGTAGGTACAAGATCACAAAACATACACCCAACGGTATGTCGACGGGGTTTTGGACACGACGTTTCCCAGACCCAAAGCAAGCACATGGGGGGCCACCCCACTAAGATACCCGTAACAAAGTCGTCCGATCTCCGAGACGGACCCAGGGTTTGCGAGAACGGCTGTAAACGACTGGGAACCCGAAAGTGTGACTGGGCTTGTCGATACCGCGAAATCGTGCCGCGATCCAAAACAGTACAGGCGCTCCACGTGCAATAGTAAATAAAGTAGTAAAACATGGCATAAGTGCATGATAGTAATAAAGCCCCAAACTAGTTTGTGGCCCCCGGTACAGTACTTTGAAATCAGGTACTAAATCGATGGGGGTGCCCACACACCCCACCTGTGGTTAGCGTGCTCGATCTCGGAACATGTGTCAAGAACTCGGGGTCCTACGGGACACAAATGGACGGTTAAAAACCAAATCACATATATTGCCCACCTGTGCCTCTGCATTATTTACCTACTTCAATTTTAGTTATTAAACAGTAATTAAAGCCATGATCATCTCCAACATTAAACATGCGGCATTTCTCCAACAACGGTGGTACTTGAGAACATCGAAACAACACCTGAGCAAGCAACTATGCCTCGCAAGGCCGACTATCTACCAAACAAAAGGTAATAGGAGGTGTCCAAGGCAATATAATGGCTGCAAGGGATATCACGGGTACGGAAACTAAAGCATCGCAACACAGTCAGCAATAGATCAATATGAGGAAATAAAGACTATAAAAGTAAGATAGGTAGAAAGGGGGAGAATGCTCGCCTGAAAAAACATTGCCGAAGATTCACCGGGGATCAGGTCGACACTCGCATCAACTCATCGGCCTAATCCGTGAAGAAGCAAAGCACTAGCAGAAACACCGGATGCAATATTTAATACTATGGTAGAAGATCGGGCATGATGCATGTATGATGTATGACATGGCAAGCATGCGATGCAATTAGACAATATTAAGCGGAACCGGGTTCCCGAAAATTAATTAGAAAGTTCATATTGTTTAGATACCCCACAATTTAAATGTTGTCTTAACAAGGCAAAGTTATATCACCAGTTCGATGCACAAATTTAAATGGGACAAATACTAGACTAGATTCGCCCGTATATGGACTCCATATTTAATTATGAGGTGAATCGGCAAAATGCCCCAAACCCACAAAAATATGTATGTGGCATGAATGATTTAATGCAACAAGATATATAGTTGGCAATATCTAAAATAGGGGCTCGGAAAAGGTCACACATTGATATCGATGATCTTGGGGTTCACCGAGGGTTCGGGATCGGTCTTCGGGGTCTCGGCGAGATCGGCCTTCGGACTCCGGGAAGGAGCACTTGGCGTTTTGATAGATCGGTCTTCGCGTTCCGGAACCGGGGCCTTTGAGTTCGTCCTGGTCATAAATCGGACAGATCCGCACATCTGTTCTTAGAGCATTTTTTTCTTGTTAGCATCAGGGCGAAGGCAGTCGATGTACGTGTCCAAACTCCTGAAATCACCACACCCATAGGAACACTTTGGTTCTGCTCATAGGACTACATCACCAGGACACATACAAACACCAGCGCATACATACTCGAGTCATTGTGAACACGTGGTGACGACAGCAGAGAGCGGACAGGTGCGCGGGGCACTGCCGGTGCGTGGGTTTGTGGGGATGAGGACCGGCGTCGGCACTGCCTTGCGGGAAGGTTGCGGCAAGCGGGACAGCCAGCGGACAGAGGATGGGGTGGGGTGGCGCAGCGATGGAAGAAACCCATGGCAGCGGGGCTCGGGCTCACGTTGGACGGGGCGGTGGGGTTCGCTGGCGGAGGAGCTTGGGTTGGAGAAGGGCAGTGGCGGCGGGCGTGCAGGGCCGAACCACGGTGCTCGCTGTCGGAGGTTGTTGCTGCGACCAGCGGCGCTCGCGAATAGAGGAGGAGACGGCCAAAGGAGCCGGGCGACGCGGCACAGCGGCGGGCTCGGCTCGGGAAGCGAAGGTCGGGGAGGCTCGCGGCCTGCGCGACTGCAGAGCCAGGATAGGACAGGGGCCCGCGAGAGAGGTGGCAGGGAAGGCGTGCAGCCGGAGCGGGCCGGGGAGGAGGAGGAAGGAGGGTGGCGAGAAGAGGAAATCGGGGGCGTCGACCGCGAGGCAGAGAGGCAGCAGCGATCTCGGGAGATGGAGTGGATGAGGAGCGGGGTCGGTAGGGTTCTACGGGGTCGTGTGGGTGGGACCAGGGACGTGAGTGGGTATGGTGTTGACCGGGTGAGTGGTGTGCGTTTGTGTGTGCTGCGGCGGCGGGGTGAGAGAGGGAGTGGGGTGCGGGGTGTGGTGGGGGATTAGGGTTAGGGGGTAAGGGGTACTCTAGGGTTTGACTGGTCCAGCCAGCTGGGCTTGTTGGGCCTGGTCGGCTTAGGTCTAGGGTTGATTTATTTTTATTTATTAAAAACTCTTTTTTTATAGAAACATTTGTAAATAGTTTTACATCAATAAAATGGAAGAAGGACTATGGTTTTTATTTATTTGATTATAAGGGGGACAGAATTAACAAACAAAATAGGGTTCAATAAAATACTCTTAGGGTCAAAACCATGCATGATTATGTAACGATGATGTGAATAATAAAATAACACGCACTTTTCTAGTTTGGAAATTCCCGGGGTGCTACAATTCGACACCACTAACAATGGATCTCGCCCTCGAGATCCGCCTCATGGTACGGGGAAGAAGGCCGACGATCTGAATCTTCTCGCTTAGTGTAGATCCTCGCGACACCACTAACACGGGTTCTTTCTCCATCTTGAAATCGGCGACACCACCAACAAGGGGTCTTTGTTGACGTTCGTCGAGAGAAGTCTTCGTATAACAAATATGAAGGCCAAGGTCTCAAAAAGGGAAGGCCACCTCTACCTTCTGTGGAATGAGTAGAATTGCTTAATCCATCGATTCAATGTACAAGAGCGAATGATAAGAGTAGTCAGATAGTGATCAGTCCATCGCGCACCTAAAGCATTACTCTGCACCTGAATATGAGAACTATGCAACCAACTCTCGGAATCAGAATGAAGATCTCGACAATCGAGTTTCGGAAACAAAAGAATGATATAGGCTCTTCATCAGATCGGATGCGGATGAGGTCGTCACGTAAAAAAAACACCGAAAGGTACAAAGAAAATTTTTAGTGAATTTTTGATCCACTGAAAGATAAAACAGATGAAAGATCCATTACATAACATGAAGACCGAATGTCGAAGCACCATTATAAGATGATGGAAGCGAAACCCTGAAGGTACGACGGAAACCCAACCACGAGAATTCCTTTACTCGAAGAAAAGATAAGAGAGCAGATTCAAAACACGTAGAGGTAAGAGGAGAATAGCAGAAAGATAAGGAGTAAAAGCAGACCTAATCAGATCTATCCAACCAATTTTTCAAAATAGTTTTGAAACTCTACGACGTCCGTTAGCTAGGTAATCCTACAGGCTGGACCAGTGGGGTATCGTAACTGCTGAGCTCTGATACCACTCTGTAACACCCTCAGAATCGACCCTATGCAAGTTTTAGCGATTCCCGCCAAACCTGCATAGAAATGATTCAAAGGTGCCCACCAGGCACTTGCGTGCGGGTGGAAAACGAAGTAATATCATTACATAATAGTCCTCGATGGATCCCACAAAACATATATACAACAGCGACTCCAAGAATCAAGATTACAGATATACAGTACAAAGATCCAAATCACATTGAAAACGATACAGCGTCCGAGTACGGACAAGATGCAAATTGAGCTAAGAGCCCTGAAGAATAACCAATGGCGTCCATAACCCTGCCCAGGCCAAGGTGAAAGGGTAACCCTGCTAACGACGTCGATCTCAAAACCTGCTTAACAAAAGGGGTGCCGACGAAGGGCAAAGGAAAAAAAAAGAGCGGTTAGTACTGAGGCCAGTACACAGCGAGACTAGAATTCGGCGGTCCTCGCCTATATAGGTATGGTGGACTGAAGCGGCAGTGCAACATGCACTAAACAACCTATAGAGACTCAATACAACTGCCGACTATAAGATAGGGATAAGAAAGACCTATTCGGAGCCAACCTGAAACTATCACCAAGCATACCCATCCTGTTATTTCCCCCTCGAGACCAAACGAGGAAGTCAACCGAGGAACTCACACCGTTGGAAGTTTTATTTATTCAGTTATCGTTGCAGCAATTACTAGTCAAGTATAGATAGTCATCCTTATATAAGAAGCAGTGGGCACTTTTAGTTAACCATTCCGTTGTAGTTGCGATACTTACTAGTCAGATACAATTAGCATGAGATATCACAAACCCAGCAGTTGTTGGTACTTTTATTTAGCCATTCCGTTGTAGTGAAGCTAATTACTAGTCATATCGGATACAAGTCAAATTATAATAGTAAACTTTAGTTATAGTTGTCTATGATCGAGAATTGTGCTCCAAGTCGTCCATAACCGCGGACACGGCTTCTCGAAACGATTTAACCCTGCAGGGGTGCACCAAAGTTTCCACATGCACCTACACCCTTGTTGTCAGATCAGGTAGGTACAAGATCACAAAACATACACCCAACGGTATGTCGACGGGGTTTCGGACACGACGTTTCAAAGATCCAAATCACATTGAAAACGATACAGCGTTCGAGTACGGACAAGATGCAAATTGAGCTAAGATCCCTGAAGAATAACCAATGGAGTCCATAACCCTGCCCAGGCCAAGCCGAAAGGGTAACCCTGCTAACGACGTCGATCTCAAAACCTGCTTAACAAAAGGGGTGCCGACGAAGGGCAAATGAAAAAAAAAGAGCGGTTAGTACTGAGGCCAGTACACAGCGAGACTAGAATTCGGCGGTCCTCGCCTACATAGGTATGGTGGACTGAAGCGGCAGTGCAACATGCACTAAACAACCTATAGAGACTCAATACAACTGCCGGCTATAAGATAGGGATAAGAAAGACCTATTCGGAGCCAACCTGAAACTATCACCAAGCATACCCATCCTGTTATTTCCCCCTCGAGACCAAACGAGGAAGTCAACCAAGGAACTCACACCATTGGCAGTTTTATTTATTCAGTTATCGTTGCAGCAATTACTAGTCAAGTATAGATAGTCATCCTTATATAAGAAGCAGTGGGCACTTTTAGTTAACCATTCCGTTGTAGTTGCGAACTTACTAGTCAGATACAATTAGCATGAGATATCACAAACCCAGCAGTTGTTGGTACTTTTATTTAGCCATTCCGTTGTAGTGAAGCTAATTACTAGTCATATCGGATACAAGTCAAATTATAGTAGTAAACTTTAGTTATAGTTGTCTATGATCGAGAATTGTGCTTGTAACTACCTCGGTGAATTACGCTCCTAGTTACAAGCCTCGATGAGCGGAAATGGTTAAAATAGTACGGTGGGGCCCAAATGCCACTCACAGGTAGACCTTTCGGCCGTCCTAACCATTTCCAAACATCGGGACAAGAACGGGCGGCGTAATCGGCAGGCGAAGGGATCAACTACATACACAAATGAGTATGTATGCAAGCCACCATACAATAGTACATCAGAGCCATTCCATCTAAAAAGAAAGGAAATATAGCAACGCCATACGGCAAGATCCAAAAATCCTAGATAGATATAATAGTTTAGGATATCTCCTCATACATCAAACATCAGAGTATCAAGCGGAAGCGGAAAACAAGATCCGAGTACGGATAAGAAGCAAATCGGCATAAGATGCCCCATAAATAAACACATCCCGCCCACAGATCTCACGGATCCCCGTTCCCGGAATCTCTACACCGAATGATTGTTGCCCACATCGTCCGTCTCCTCCATCCAGTATCCATCTTGCGAGGGTACCTGTTCATCTAAACCAATAATTTATCGTGTGAGACCCTAGGGGTACTCAGCAAGTCTTTATGCCTCTAAAGGGGACACAACCTGGGGTGACGCAATTGCAGCAAAAGATAAACCCTAACAATTCTATAGATACTCGCTAACCATCCGCCTAACCAAAGATAGACGGATGTCCGTGAATTAATAACAACAGTTATAATGGCAATATTAACAGATCCATCCTCCTCCTCGCTTACCGACGAGGAAGCGGAGGAACAACCCCCCATCCGTTGGCAGCTTTATTATCCATTCCATGAGTGTTGCTCTGTTTACTAGTCAGGTACTTAGTCAAATTAAAAGCGGTACTTTAGTTATGATTGTCTATGATCGAGAAACTGTGCTCCAAGTCGTCCATAACCGCGGACACGGCTTTCAGAAAGTTTTACCCTGTAGGGGTGCACAAATAGCAACACACACTCGATCAACCTCGGAAAAACCAAATCAAAACCAACGAGGCAGTCACGACAAAGCGATCACAGGATTCAGAAATATTTCAGGGGGCCACCCCATTAAGCTACCCGCAACGGAGTTAGCTGACTCCGAGACGGACTCAAGGTTTGCGTCAGTGGCTGTAAACGACTGGGAACCCGAAAGTGTGACCGGGCTTGTCGATACCGCGAAAACACTCCGCTTTCCAAAATAGTACAGTGTGCATTACCTCGCACAATTTAAATAAAGCAGTAAAGCATGACATAAGTACAGGATAGTAAATAAAACCTCAAACTAGTTTGTGGCCCCAAGAAATAAGAATGAATCAAGCTCTGGCTCAGGGGGGTTCATAAGCCTCCCGGATGTGGATAGCGCGAATATTCAAGGAACAGGAATCAAGTACTCGGGGTCCTACGGGACACAAGTGAGCCTGAAAAACCAAATAGCAAATATGGCTCACCGGTGCCACTTTCATTAGTTATCCCATTACTACTCAGGTTAAGTTGTTTAGGTACCTCGTTATCCATCAGACACTCACATACCCTACACATGCTGTTCTATGACTCGCATGGCTCAAACAATTCCTGTAGTAATGGCTCATGGGATGGAGGAACAAGCTTTGGTGGGGTTTAAAAGTAAAGGCTATGCAATACTTGGGATTCAGATTAATGCAAACGCGACTCCATGATACAAGAATAAGATAGAGGCAATAGGTACTATATGTATGCAAGCATGTGGTAGTGCTTGCCTGGCAGCTCAGTTGAAGCGTGAGAAGGATCTGGGTAGTGCTCCTGGTTCTCTTGGTATATCCCCTGCTCAGCGTCTATTCGAAGAAGAACCAAACAAACAAGGGCCAACATAAATAAAGTGCGCAAGCATATGAATGAAATGCATCAAGCAAACAAACATGCCATGATGAATGATGCACAATTTGCATGGCATTAAGGTAGCATGGCATGGGTGAGGTGTGGAATACACGAATAAATCATTTTATTGAGTTTTGGCCCCATTTTATCCTCATATTAGTTGCTGTATACTTTATATTTATATAATGCATGCTGCAATTCAGAACATGGAATGCATAAACAGAAAGGTCTCGTCGAGCTAATCATTTTAGACATATTATTTGTTAAATTTGGAGTTATAAAACAAAAGTTATTAATTAATTAAGGTAAAAGGGCATTTTATTGTAATTTTAATCAACTTGGAAAATAAAGTGTTCAAAATATATTTTTTATGGCATATTTGAATTCCTCACATTTTTCTGATTTGAAAACATATATTATTTGTATTGTTTGGATTTATAAATTAAAAGTTATTTGAAAACAGAATTAAAATTTGAATTTGAATTAATTTGAAAAAGGTTTGAATTTAAACAGATACAGAAAATACTTTTTATACTCAAGTTAAGTTAGCCCCAGACACTGACCAGTGGGGCCATGCTGACTGGGCGACACAGGCGCACAGAAAAGTTTCTATCACCGCGAGCTAGTCCAGCCGCAGAGAGTGACAGGTGGGGCCAGAGCACACGCGGGTCCACACGCCAGTGGACGAGTGCGGGGCGGCCGCGCGGCACAGCGAGGGAGCTCGGGTTGAGGCCAGAGAAACAGGGGGCTCTTTTGCAAGATCGATCGGCGGCTGACTGGTGGGCCAAAAGGTACCGCGGGTTGATGCAGAAAAAGAGGCAGGGGGTTATGCGCAAAAGGGCCACAACCACTGTTCTTCTTCTCTGAACTTTCTGACGAGCGATCGATGCGCGTCAGGCAGAGCGCGGCACGCGGGGGGAACTCGAACCCGCGACCTGGGGCTCGCGCTCGGCGGCGGTTACCGCTGCGGCTAACTGGGGTTGGTTGCTGGTTCCTGCAACATAGCAGGACAAGCTTATGTGGCGCGACTGCGTGGACGCGTGCACGAACGCGATGCACAGAAGGCGTTCGATAAAACGAACGGCGCGTACAGGAAGCTACATGCGGAGGGAGGGTGTCTCGGAGATGCGGCTGCTCACCAGGAGGCCGTTGGTGCGGTTGGATCGGGCAGAGGAGCGGTAGATCGGCGACGAGGCAGAGGCCGACGAAGCTAGGGTTTGGGCTCGGGCGACGATGGTTCTGGCGGTTCCAGGGCGCCTCCTTCTCGGCTCCGGGTACAGGGGCGGCGCTGGTGCTCGGCTTGGTCTTCCCCAACGCCCAGTCACCGCGCCCTCCTTCTGCTACGGTGGTGGTAGGGTGATGCCGACGGTGGCCGGCGATGGGGTAGCTGGCGGCGATGGAGAAGAAGGGAGGAGGGGAGGTAGGTTTGGGCGGATCTGGAGAGGCCAGATGAGGCGTGTGGGAGGAGGGAAAAGCAGAGAGGGAGAGGGAGGTGCCATGGGGAGGTGGGTAGATGGAAAAGGTGGCTCGGCCACCTTTTTCTCCTTCCTCCTCCTCACGTGCTCGGCAGGGCAGGGGCAGGTAGGCACAGGCAGGGGCTTCCAGGTGGGGCAGGGTGAGGCCAAGGAGGTAGGCTCGGTGTGGTGGGGTCGCACGGCAGAGAGAGCTAGAGAGAGAGAGGGAGAGGGGAGGCTCGGGCTAGGGTTAGAGGCTCGGGCTCGGGTGAGCTAGGCTCGGTTAGGGTTTGGGTAGAGGGTAGCTAGGGCAGGGGTGTAGGTGGCCATGTGGGACCTGCTAGGTAGAGAGAAGAGAGAGGCCGAGAGGAGGGGGTGATGGTATCTAGGGTTTGGTTTATATGGGGTTGTGGTTTAGAAAGGATGGGGTAGAGGGGGGGTATGGTGATGATGGGGTAGGTGATTAGAGAGGAACTTATATAGAGGATAAGAGAGAGAGAGGGTGATGGCTTAGGCTTTTTAGGAGCTTGCATGCCCCAAGCTTAGATCAAGCAAGAACATGGGGAAAAGAGAGAGAGAGGGATGTGGTGTGATGATAGATTTTAGCAAGACAAACTAGATCAAGCCAAAAGATAAGAAGAGAAAGAGATGAGAGATGAATCACTCAAGAATTCCAATAAAAACAAAAGAGGCAAAACTATAGAGATGGTTGCATGGCCCATGCATAATATTAATGCTAGGTTTCATCTTGTGAAAACAAAATAATATCCCTAGCATTTACACATATGCATTCCCAAAGGTGGTTTAAGGCCAAGCTAAGGATTTGTGGGAGTAGATCCATCCTATCTCCCATGAGCTAGAATAAATGCCAAAGAAAAATAAAATTACAAGCTCATGGAGATGGGGTGGTGGAATTATAAGGTGGTGAAAGAAAGGGTGGTGGAGTGAATTAAAAGATATGCCCCCAACTCAACTTGTGCATTAAACAATATATCAATAACCAAATACAATATATCAAGAGGCAACTACAATTAATAATGCATATGAGAGAAGAACCAAATAAAAAAGGGTCTTATATGATGCTCAAATGCAAGGTGGCATGATGACATGAGCATGATATAATTATGATGCAACAATTATATGTTTGAAGTAGCCATTATATTACTAGACCAAGTAGCATTACAATTGTTAGACAATTGGGATGCTACAACTCTCCCCCACTAAACAGGAATCTCGCCCCGAGATTCTAGGAAGAAGAAGAAAACACAAAGAGGGTAGGATACTTGGCACGGAGCTCATCTTCACGTTCCCAAGTGGCTTCATCAACAGAATGGTGCGACCACTGCACCTTGCAGAACTTGATGGACTTGTTGCGAGTCCTTCTTTCTGTGACTTCAAGGATTTTTGTGGGGTGTTCTTGATAAGACAGGTCTTCTTGGAGATTGATAAGCTCATGGTCCACGGTCCTGCCGGGATCCTTGAAGCACTTCTTGAGTTGAGAGATGTGGAAAACGTCATGGACTTTGAGTTTTTCCGGGAGCTCAAGAGCATAAGCAACTTCTCCTCTTCTTCCATGAATTTTGAAAGGACCGATGTATCTAGGAGCCAGCTTTCCTTTGATACCAAAGCAGTGCGTGCCTCTCACGGGAGTGACACGAAGGTAAACGAGATCACCAGGGACATACTCCATGTCCGTGTGCTTCCTGTCATAATTGCTCTTCTGGCGACTTTGAGCAATCTTCAGATTTTCAAGAATGATATGAACCTTCTCCTCCGCTTGAGTCACAATGTCAGGGCCAAACAACACTCTTTCTCCTGCACCCGACCAACCAATCGGAGTTCTGCATTTGCGGCCATAGAGAGCCTCAAATGGTGCCATCTTTAGACTTTTCTGGAAGCTATTGTTGTAAGAGAATTCAGCATAAGGAAGACATTCTTCCCACTTCATGCCAAAAGAGATGACGCAAGCACGGAGCATATCCTCCAGAATCTGATTGATCCTTTCAACTTGTCCTTGCGACTGAGGGTGGTAAGCTGTGTTGAAGTTCAACTTTGTTCCCAAAGCATTTTGGAAACTTTCCCAGAACTTGGAAGTGAAGATGCTACCACGGTCTGAACTGATCTCAAGCGGAACCCCATACAGAGAGACAATTCTGTTGATATAGAGCTCAGCCAACTGAATTGCAGAAATTGTTTCCTTGACGGGGAAGAAGTGAGCCACTTTAGAAAGCCTGTCAATGACAACAAAGATTGCATTGTTGCCCTTCTGCGACCTTGGAAAACCAGTGATGAAGTCCATCTCTACTTTCTCCCATTTCCATTCCGGGGGTTTCAATGGCTGTAGAAGACCGGAAGGTTTCTGATGGACAGCTTTCACTCTGCGGCAGACATCACACTCCGAGACATACTTGGCACAATATCGTTTCAAACCCGGCCACCAATATTGTGTTTTCAAGTCCATGTACATCTTTGTGCTGCCAGGGTGGATAGAAAGAACAGAATCGTGCGCCTCCTTGAGAACTTGCTCTCTCAAACCCGGGTAGTTCGGAACAAACATCCGGTGTTCAAAGAAGAGCGTGCCTTGATCATCGACGTGGAAGGACTCGTACTTCGGGAGCTGAAGTTTGGAGATGATCTTTCTTGTGTATGGATCACCAAGCTGAAAGGAGCGAACCTTTTCTTCCAAGAGAGGAGTTGCCAGAAGGTTCAGGAGATACCCTTGTTCCACAATTTCAAGGTTGAGCTGACGGAATTCCTCGCACAAGAGAGGCTGTTGTTCTTCCATCATGAGGTTGTTGACATAAGCTTTGCGGCTGAGAGCATCGGCCATGACATTAGCTTTGCCCGGAGTGTAGTTGATGGTCAAATCAAAATCATTGATTGCTTCAATCCATCTCCTCTGCCGAAGGTTGAGATCAGGCTGAGTAAAGATATACTTCAGACTCTTGTGATCAGAAAAGATCTCACAACGGTTGCCAAGCAAGTAGTGCCTCCATACTTTCAAAGCAAAGACAACTGCTGCGAGCTCGAGGTCATGTGTAGGATAGTTGATCTCATGCGTCTTCAACTGTCGAGAGGCATAAGCAACAACTTGTTTTTCTTGCATGAGGACCGCACCCAATCCTTGCAAAGAGGCGTCGCAGAAGATCTGGAAAGGCTTGGATGTATCCGGAGGAACCAAGACTGGTGTGGAAGTGAGCTTCTCTTTGAGTGTCTCAAAGCTTGCTTGACATGCAGGAGTCCAAAGGTATTTCTTGCCTTTCTTGAGGAGATCGGTAAGAGGCTTTGCTATCTTCGAAAAGTTCTGAATGAAGCGACGGCAATAACTAGCCAAACCAAGGAAACTCCGCACTTCTTTGACATTAACAGGAGGAAGCCATTCAACAATTGTCTTCACAGTCTCCAGGTTGACTGCAATGCCCTTGGCAGAGATGACGTGACCAAGATAGGTTACTTGAGGCAGCCAAAACTCACACTTGGAGAACTTTGCATACAGGCGGTTCTCACGAAGCTTGCTTAGGACACACCGAAGGTGTTCTTCATGTTCTTCCTTCGACTTAGAATAGACTAGGATGTCATCCAGATAGACCACAACGAACTTATCAAGATACTCCATGAAAACCGAGTTCATGAGCCTCGAGAAGGTGGCAGGTGCGTTGGTGAGACCGAAAGACATGACCGTGTACTCATACAGGCCATAGCGGGTGGTGAAAGCTGTTTTAGGAACATCTTCCTTGCGAATCTTGATTTGGTGATAACCACTTCTCAAGTCAAGCTTAGAGAACACCACAGCTCCAGCTAGCTGATCGAAGAGATCATTAATCCGCGGAAGGGGATATTTATTCTTGATGGTTTTAGCATTGAGAGCCCGATAGTCAACACAAAGTCTATCAGTCTTGTCTCGCTTCTTCACAAAGATTGTTGGGCTACCCCAAGAAGAAGTACTGTGTTGAATGAAGCCCAACTTCTCTTGTTCATCAAGTTGACGTTTGAGTTCAGACAACTCAGCAGGACCCATTTTATAAGGCCGCTTGGAGATAGGAGCGGTACCAGGTTCAAGCTCAATTACAAACTCAACCTCACGATCCGGAGGCATACCTGGCAACTCTTCAGGAAAGACATCTGGGAACTCATAGACCACCGGAACACTCTGAATAGCTTCCATAGCATCATCATTCAGAGCCGCCAAAGAGAAAAGCTGGATAGCAGGAGTCAGACTTGGAGAATAGACTATATGGCCTTCAGGAATCTTCAGAGAAACCGAGCGTTCAGCACAATCAATCACAGCTGCATTTGCTGTCAACCAATCCATGCCCAAGATGACATCAATGTCAGAATTGCCCAGAACAATTAAGGAAGCCGAGAACGAAGAGCCACCAATCTCAATTTGATTGCCATGGCTGATTTTAGAAGCTGCCATCTTTGCTCCAGGAGAAAGGACCATTAACCGCTTAAGGAGAGGATCCATAACTAACTCATTCTCATGTGCAAACTTGTGAGACACAAAAGAATGCGATGCACCCGAATCAAACAAAACTCGTGCAGGGATTGAGTTAACGGGAAGCATACCCATCACAACTCCAGGTGCATGCTCAGCTTGAGCGGCGTTGACACAGTTGGCACGAGCAACAGTAGACCCGGGCTTGGTGTTGATGTTGAGAGCCCGAGGTGGTGGTGCACGAACCATAGGAGAGCTTGTCGCAGGTCTTGGAGGTGGTGGAGGAAGAGCTTTGTTCTTCATCGGACAGTTCCAGTTTTGATGCCCAGTGTCTCCACAAGTGTAACAAGCACCAGGTGGACGTGGGGCAACGTAGCTAGGGACTCCGCCAGGCGCTCCAGGGTAGTGGTGGTTGTAGCCCCTGGGAGCAGCAGTGAGGAAGTTTGGTGGCCTTGCCGCGTAGCTTGAAGGTCTTGGTGGAGCCAGGAGCGACGGTGGGGTGTTAGGAACCCAGACACGACGCTTAGAAGGAGCTGACATAGCTGAAGAGCTTGCTGCATCACGGTTGTGTTTCTTTGACTCCTCAAACACTTGCCGACTTGCTTCTTCCTGCAGAGCTGTATGCTGAAGTTCCAGAAAAGACGCTGGACTTGCATGTGTGATTGCATATTTAATCGATGCATTGAGCCCTTGCCTGAACCTCTTTTGCTTCTTCTTGTCATCAGAGATCTCATCGCCACCATAACGAGAAAGGTTCATGAAGTTCCTGATGTAGGTATTGACATTATCATTGCCCTGCTTGAGGTTGAGAAACACTTCCTTCATCCTCTCCATGACAATTTCTGACAGATACTGCTCTTTGAAAACTCCAGTGAACTGTCCCCAAGTAGGCTGAAACCCAGTGCAGTTTGTCTTCAGGTAATTCTCCCACCAGAGAGCTGCATCTCCCTTCAGAAGGTGAGTAGCACACTATACCCATTCTTGCTCAGGAACATCAGCAGTCATCAGCAGCCTTAACATCTCACGCAACCAATCATCAACATCAAGTGGTTGATCAGAAACATCAAACTGGCGTGGGTTGAACTTCAGAAAGCTTTTGATGTCTCCTCGTTTGGGAGGTGGAGGTAGCGGAACAAACTTATTCCTCCTGACACTTTCCTCAAAACGCTGCTGGTTCTGCTGCATTGCTGCCAAGGCATTGGCGATGCTTGACAACGCTGCCCCCAGTTCAGGTTGTATGTCCTCCTCAGAACGGCGTGGTGGTGCCATCCTGTGATTGATATAAAACACAAGTCAGTACTATGATGGAGAATAATAATAATCCAAAATAGTACCAAGATGGAATTAATCAAGATTAAAGGATACAATTTACTAAGATGATATTAAAATATCAACAAAGTTCAAAGCACCTAGAAGATATTAAGCATATCGCACACGACTGAAAAGGAGTGTGGTACACAGATATATCAAAGAAAAATTTTCCGCAAATTTCGGCATTAAAATACCAATAGATGCGCAAAATCACTTAACGAATCAAGATTAGTGACTCTACCAATTCAATATACAAGAGCGAATGATAAAAGTAGTGGTATGGTCGCGACTCCATCCCGCACTCAAATCATTACTCCGCACATGAATAAGTATAACACATATCTCAACACCTTCTTCTCAAGATGATCCTAAAGGTTAGCAACTACGGAAACGAACACCCCAAACAAGATGACGTCGGATAACAAAGAGTAAGACAGATCGCGTCGGTTTGCAAAAGCCTGTCGGTATGGAATGTACCAACAGTTGATAACCAAAAGGCCGATTGTGATAACAACTTGGATGCAACAGATAGACAAGGAATTACACACACACACACACACAACCTATGGTACTACGGAAACCCAGAACACGTGAATCCTAGTTTGAATTTTTAAGAAGAGGATTGAAAAAATTACACTTCCTTACCAGAAAAGGGTGGGTGGGTGGGTAAGAAGAAAAGTGGAAGCAGTCCTACTCTCGCGTTTTGTTTTTCCCTAGTATACATAGCTACCAAATATATTTGCTAGACTGACAACGACCATTTGGCTGAGACCCTGAAGGGCGGGATGGCTCTGATACCAATTGTAACTACCTCGGTGAATTACGCTCCTAGTTACAAGCCTGGATGAGCAGAACTGGTTAAAATAGTACGGTGGGGCCCAAATGCCACTCACAGGTAGACCTTTCGGCCGTCCTAACCATTTCCAAACATCGGGACAAGAACGGGCGGCGTAATCGGCAGGCGAAGGGATCAACTACATACACAAATGAGTATGTATGCAAGCCACCATACAACAGTACATCAGAGCCATTCCATCTAAAAAGAAAGGAAATATAGCAACGCCATACGGCAAGATCCAAAAATCCTAGATAGATATAATAGTTTAGGATATCTCCTCATACATCAAACATCAGAGTATCAAGCGGAAGCGGAAAACAAGATCCGAGTACGGATAAGAAGCAAATCGGCATAAGATGCCCCATAAATAAACACATCCCGCCCACAGATCTCACGGATCCCCGTTCCCGGAATCTCTACACCGAATGATCGTTGCCCACATCGTCCATCTCCTCCACCCAGTATCCATCTTGCGAGGGTACCTGTTCATCTGAACCAATAATTTATCGTGTGAGACCCTAGGGGTACTCAGCAAGTCTTTATGCCTCTAAAGGGGACACAACCTGGGGTGACGCAATTGCAGCAAAAGATAAACCCTAACAATTCTATAGATACTCGCTAACCATCCGCCTAACCAAAGATAGACGGATGTCCGTGAATTAATAACAACAGTTATAATGGCAATATTAACAGATCCATCCTCCTCCTCGCTTACCGACGAGGAAGCGGACGAACAACCCCCCATCCATTGGCAGTTTTATTATCCATTCCATGAGTGTTGCTCTGTTTACTAGTCAGGTACTTAGTCAAATTAAAAGCGGTACTTTAGTTATGCTTGTCTATGATCGAGAAACTGTGCTCCAAGTCGTCCATAACCGCGGACATGGCTTTCAGAAAGTTTTACCCTGCAGGGGTGCACAAATAGCAACACACACTCGATCAACCTCGGAAAAACCAAATCAAAACCAACAAGGCAGTCACGACAAAGCGATCACAGGATTCAGAAATATTTCAGGGGGCCACCCCATTAAGCTACCCGCAACGGAGTTAGCTGACTTCGAGACGGACTCAAGGTTTGCGTCAGTGGCTGTAAACGACTGGGAACCCGAAAGTGTGACTGGGCTTGTCGATACCGCGAAAACACTCCACTTTCCAAAATAGTACAGTGTGCAGTACCTCGCACAATTTAAATAAAGCAGTAAAGCATGGCATAAGTACAGGATAGTAAATAAAACCTCAAACTAGTTTGTGGCCCCAAGAAATAAGAATGAATCAACCTCTGGCTCAGGGGGGTTCATAAGCCTCCTGGATGTGGATAGCGCGAATATTCAAGGAACAGGAATCAAGTACTCGGGGTCCTACGGGACACAAGTGAGCCTGAAAAACCAAATAGCAAATATGGCTCACCGGTGCCACTTTCATTAGTTATCCCATTACTACTCAGGTTAAGTTGTTTAGGTACCTCGTTATCCATCAGACACTCACATACCCTACACATGCTGTTCTACGACTCGCATGGCTCAAACAATTCCTGTAGTAATGGCTCATGGGATGGAGGAACAAGCTTTGGTGGGGTTTAAAAGTAAAGGCTATGCAATACTTGGGATTCAGATTAATGCAAACGCGACTCCATGATGCAAGAATAAGATAGAGCCAATAGGTACTATATGTATGCAAGCATGTGGTAGTGCTTGCCTGGCAGCTCAGTTGAAGCGTGAGAAGGATCTGGGTAGTGCTTCTGGTTCTCTTGGTATATCCCCTGCTCAGCGTCTATTCGAAGAAGAACCAAACAAACAAGGGCCAACATAAATAAAGTGCGCAAGCATATGAATGAAATGCATCAAGCAAACAAACATGCCATGATGAATGATGCTCAATTTGCATGGCATTAAGGTAGCATGGCATGGGTGAGGTGTGGAATACACGAATAAATCATTTTATTGAGTTTTGGCCCCATTTTATCCTCATATTAGTTGCTGTATACTTTATATTTATATGATGCATGCTGCAATTCATAACATGGAATGCATAAACAGAAAGGTCTCGTCGAGCTAATCATTTTAGACATATTATTTGTTAAATTTGGAGTTATAAAACAAAAGTTATTAATTAATTAAGGTAAAAGGGCATTTTATTGTAATTTTAATCAACTTGGAAAATAAAGTGTTCAAAATATATTTTGGATGGCATATTTGAATTCCTCACATTTTTCTGATTTTAAAACATATATTATTTGTATTGTTTGGATTTATAAATTAAAAGTTATTTGAAAATAGAATTAAAATTTGAATTTGAATTAATTTGAAAAAGGTTTGAATTTAAACAGATACAGAAAATACTTTTTATACTCAAGTTAAGTTAGCCCCAGACACTGACCAGTGGGGCCATGCTGACTGGGCGACACAGGCGCACAGAAAAGTTTCTGTCACCGCGAGCTAGTCCAGCCGTAGAGAGTGACAGGTGGGGCCAGAGCACACGCGGGTCCACACGCCAGTGGACGAGTGCGGGACGGCCACGCGGCACAGGGAGGGAGTGCGGGTTGAGGCCAGAGAAACAGGGGGGCTCTTTTGCAAGATCGATCGGCGGCTGACTGGTGGGCCAAAAGGTACCGCGGGTTGATGCAGAAAAAGAGGCAGGGGTTATGCGCAAAAGGGCCACGGCCACTGTTCTTCTTCTCTGAACTTTCTGACGAGCGATCGATGCGCGTCAGGCAGAGCGCGGCACGCGGGGGGAACTCGAACCCGCGACCTGGGGCTCGCGCTCTGCGGCGGTTACCGCTGCGGCTAACTGGGGTTGGTTGCTGGTTCCTGCAACATAGCAGGACAAGCTTCTGTGGCGCGACTGCGTGGATGCGTGCGCGAACGCGATGCACAGAAGGCGTTTGATAAAACGAACGGCGCGTACAGGAAGCTACATGCGGAGGGAGGGTGTCTGGGAGATGCGGCTGCTCACCAGGAGGCCGTTGGTGCGGTTGGATCGGGTAGAGGAGCGGTAGATCGGCGACGAGGCAGAGGCCGGCGAAGCTAGGGTTTGGGCTCGGGCGACGATGGTTCTGGCGGTTCCAGGGCGCCTCCTTCTCGGCTCCGGGTACAGGGGCGACGCTGGTGCTCGGCTTGGTCTTCCCCAACGCCCAGTCACTGCGCCCTCCTTCTGCTACGGTGGTGGTAGGGTGATGCCGACGGTGGCTGGCGATGGGGTAGCTGGCGGCGATGGAGAAGAAGGGAGGAGGGGAGGTAGGTTTGGGCGGATCTGGAGAGGCCAGAGGAGGCGTGTGGGAGGAGGGAAAAGCAGAGAGGGAGAGGGAGGTGCCGTGGGGAGGTGGGTAGATGGAAAAGGTGGCTCGGCCACCTTTTTCTCCTTCCTCCTCCTCACGTGCTCGGCAGGGCAGGGGCAGGTAGGCACAGGCAGGGGCTTCCAGGTGGGGCAGGGTGAGGCCAAGGAGGTAGGCTCGGCGTGGTGGGGTCGCACGGCAGAGAGAGCTATAGAGAGAGGGAGAGGGGAGGCTCGGGCTAGGGTTAGAGGCTCGGGCTCGGGTGAGCTAGGCTCGGTTAGGGTTTGGGTAGAGGGTAGCTAGGGCAGGGGTGTAGGTGGCCAGGTGGGACCTGCTAGGTAGAGAGAAGAGAGAGGCCGAGAGGAGGGGGTGATGGTATCTAGGGTTTGGTTTAGATGGGGGTGTGGTTTAGAAAGGATGGGGTAGAGGGGGGGTATGGTGATGATGGGGTAGGTGATTAGAGAGGAACTTATATAGAGGATAAGAGAGAGAGGGTGATGGCTTAGGCTTTTTAGGAGCTTGCATGCCCCAAGCTTAGATCAAGCAAGAACATGGGGAAAAGAGAGAGAGAGGGATGTGGTGTGATGATGGATTTTAGCAAGACAAACTAGATCAAGCCAAAAGATAAGAAGAGAAAGAGATGAGAGATGAATCACTCAAGAATTCCAATAAAAACAAAAGAGGCAAAACTATAGAGATGGTTGCATGGCCCATGCATAATATTAATGCTAGGTTTCATCTTGTGAAAACAAAATAATATCCCTAGCATTTACACATATGCATTCCCAAAGGTGGTTTAAGGGCAAGCTAAGGATTTGTGGTAGTAGATCCATCCTATCTCCCATGAGCTAGAATAAATGCCAAAGAAAAATAAAATTACAAGCTCATGGAGATGGGGTGGTGGAATTATAAGGTGGTGAAAGAAAGGGTGGTGGAGTGAATTAAAAGATATGCCCCCAACTCAACTTGGGCATTAAACAATATATCAATAACCAAATACAATATATCAAGAGGCAACTACAATTAATAATGCATATGAGAGAAGAACCAAATCAAAAAGGGTCTTATATGATGCTCAAATGCAAGGTGGCATGATGACATGAGCATGATATAATTATGATGCAACAATTATATGTTTGAAGTAGCCATTATATTACTAGACCAAGTAGCATTACAATTGTTAGACAATTGGGATGCTACAGTGCTCCAAGTCGTCCATAACCGCGGACACGGCTTCTCGAAACGATTTAACCCTGCAGGGGTGCACCAAAGTTTCCACATGCGCCTACACCCTTGTTGTCAGATCAGGTAGGTACAAGATCACAAAACATACACCCAACGGTATGTCGACGGGGTTTCGGACACGACGTTTCCCAGACCCAAAGCAAGCACATGAGGGGCCACCCCACTAAGCTACCCGTAACGAGTTCGGCCGGTCTCCGAGACGGACCCAGGGTTTGCGAGAACGGCTGTAAACGACTGGGAACCCGAAAGTGTGACTGGGCTTGTGGATACCGTGAAATCGTGCCGCGATCCAAAACAGTACAGACGCTCCACGCGCAATAGTGAATAAAGTAGTAAAACATGGCATAAGTACATGATAGTAATAAGCCCCAAACTAGTTGTGGCCCCCGGTACAGTACTTTGAAATAAGGTACTAAATCGATGGGGGTGCCCACACACCCCACCTGTGGTTAGCGCGCTCGATCTCGAAACAGGTGTCAAGAACTCGGGGTCCTACGGGACACAAATGGACGGTTAAAAACGAAATCACATCTATTGCCCACCTGTGCCTCTGCATTATTTACCTACTTCAATTTTAGTTATTAAACAGTAATTAAAGCCATGATCATCTCCAACATTAAACATGCGGCATTTCTCCAACAACGGTGGTAGTTGAGAACATCGAAACAACACCTGAGCAAGCAACTATGATTCGCAAGGCCGACTATCTGCCAAACAAAAGGTAATAGGAGGTGTCCAAGGAAATATAATGGCTGCAAGGGATATCACGGGTACGGAAACTAAAGCATCGCAACACAGTCAGCAATAGATCAACATGAGGAAATAAAGACTATAAAAGTAAGATAGGTAGAAAGGGGGAGAATGCTCGCCTGAAAACCATTGCCGAAGATTCACCGGGGATCAGGTCGACACTCGCATCAACTCATCAGCCTAATCCGTCAAGAAGCAAAGCACTAGCAGAAACACCGGATGCAATATTTAATACTACGGTAGAAGATCGGGCATGATGCATGTATGATGTATGACATGGCAAGCATGCGATGCAATTAGACAATATTAAGAGGAACCGCGTTCCCGACAATTAATTAGACAGTTCATATTGTTTAAATACCCTGCAATTTAAATGTTGTCTTAACAAGGAAAATTTATATCACCGGTTCGATGCACAAATTTAAATGGGACCAATACTAGACTCCATATTTAATTATGAGGTGAATCGGCAAAATGCCCCAAACCCACAAACATATGTATGCGACATGAATGATTTAATGCAACAAGATATATAGTTGGCAATTTATAAAATAGGGGCTCGGAAAAGGTCACACATTGATATCGATGATCTTGGAGTTCGCCTAGGGTTCGGGATCGGTCTTCGGGGTCTCGGCGAGATAGGCCTTCGGACTCCGGGAAGGAGCACTTGGCGTTTCGATAGATCGGTCTTCACGTTCCGGAACCGGGACCTTCGAGTCCGTCCTGGTCATAAATCGGACAGATACGCACATCTGTTCTTAGAGCATTTTTCGTCTTGTCAGCATCAGGGCGAAGGCAGTCGATGTACGTGTCCAAACTCCTGAAATCACCACACCCATAGGAACACTTTGGTTCTGCTCATAGAACCACATCACCAGGACACATACAAACACCAGCACATACATACTCGAGTCATTATGAACACGCGGTGACGACAGCAGAGAGCGGACAGGTGTGCGGGGCATGGCCGGTGTGGGGGTCTGTGGGGATGAGGACTGGCGTCGGCGCTGCCTCGCGGGAAGGTCGCGACAAGCGGGGCAGCCGGCGGAGAGAGGATGGGGTGGGGTGGCGCAGCGATGGAAGAAACCCATGGCAGTGGGGCTCGGGCTCGCGTAGGACGGGGCGGTGGGGTTTGCTGGTGGAGGAGCTTGGGTCGGAGAAGGGCAGTGGCGGCGGGCGTGCCGAACCGCGGTGCTCGCTGTCGGAGGTCGCTGCTGCGGCCAGCGACGCTCACGAATGGAGGAGGAGACGGCCAGAGGAGCCGGGCGACGCGGCGTAGCGGCGGGCTTGGCTCGGGACGCAAAGGTAGGGGAGGCTCGCGGCCTGCGCGACTGCAGAGCCAGGACGGGACAGGGGCCCGCGAGAGAGGTGGCAGGGAAGGCGTGTAGCCGGAGCGGGCCGGGGAGGAGGAGGAAGGAGGGTGGCGAGAAGAGGAGATCGGGGGCATCGACCGCGAGGCAGAGAGGCGGCGGCGATATCGGGAGATGGAGTGGATGAGGAGCGGGGTCCGGAGGGTTCTGCGGGGTCGTGCGGGTTGGACCAGTGACGTGAGTGGGGATGGTGTTGACCGGGTGAGTGGTGTGCGTTTGTGTGTGCTACGGCGGCGGGGTGTGAGAGGGAGTGGGGTGCGGGGTGTGGTGGGGGATTAGGGTTAGGGGGTAAGGGTACTCTAGGGTTTGACTGGTCCAGCCGGTTGGGCTTGTTAGGCCTTGTCGGCTTAGGTCTAGGGTTGATTTATTTTTATTTATTTTAAACCCCTTTTTTATAGAAACATTTGTAAATAGTTTTACATCAATAAAATGGAAGAAGGACTATGGTTTTTATTTATTTGAATATAAGGGGGACATAATTAAGAAACAAAATAGGGTTCAATAGAATACTTTTAGGGTCAAAACCATGCATGATTATGTAACGATGATGTGAATAATAAAATAACACGCACTTTTCTAGTTTGGAAATACCCGGGGTGCTACAACAACCAACTAAAATATAATAACTCAACATCGTTTATAAAAATAAGGAACCATAAACTTAATACCAGAATTAGTAAAAGTTAATACACTTTTCACAAACAATATTGTCTTCAAAGGTTATTCTTTTTTCCATTTAAAAAAACAACTCTATAATAATTTATTTCAAATTCTTAAACCAACACTTGGACTTTCATCATAATCACCAGATAGCAATCAACCTCAATCCTACATTCCTTTATACTCTATTGTTATATTTTCGATGTTAAAACTCAAGTTCCTTATAAATACATCTATTTGTAAAGTAAGAAATGAAGATAACCCAACTCTTAAGGAAATCACCTAAGTTCAACTCACTTAGACTATTCGGGATCTACTTTGGGATTTTTACAAAAGCATTTCTTATGCATAACTGCATATTTCTTCTTTAAACATTAGTCCTTACCGGACCAATGATGCTGATTTTAGATGTTGGATCTTCGATTTGTCTCGAAGACTGTGAGTGCATAATCTTAAAATCACAAAAGGAAAGTTCACACTTGCTCGTGTCCTTTGATTATTTTATATCAAATATTTTACAAATTCAGTGTTGCCATCACCTGCATTTCAAAAATGTCAGAGAACACTATTTTCATAATAATATGATTATAGGTTATTTACCAAGAGGTAATAACCTATTATGAAAGTTCCGGTGGTAAAGGAACATATTATCTAGGACTTAACAACCAATGTCGCTAGTGATTATTGCATCGTATATTACACGTTAACCATGAGATTTGGAATGGGATGGAGAAGCCAGCTGGATCTTCTTCCTTCTGCATGTAGCCGGATGCGCAGGTCGTGGCTGTTATCCTTGTAGCATGCAGTAATTGGTAATTCGTAGAGGATATGCAGCATATGGGTGGGATCCCTCAACGTCCCATGGTAGTTCTGGCATCTGAACGGTCTGTACTAACTATTGCCGTAATTCAATATGCAGGCATGGCGTACACCAAGGAGACACACGGGGTCGCGAAGAAGGGCAGTGATTGGCTTGGATCTTAGTCTGGGCCTCATACCAAGGAAGTGTGAACGGGTTTGCGGCCCGGATGTGCAACAAAGCTAAGATCTCTCATGGGTAAAGTAATGCACCTCTGCAGAGTGTAAGAACTATAACTTGTTACTCCCTGTTCCGGGAAGGAGCTACAAACGCGGCAGTAAAGGAACTCCACGAAAGTTCTGGTAAACCTGTGAGGGCTGACAGACATAGCTTTCAGAATAAAAGCAACCTTTGAAGAAATGTTTATGAAAACCTACATAGCCTACGACCTACAGTCTGTGGTTGTAGCTAGTGCATCAGACACTCCTTTTTTGTGAAATTGCTGAGTACGCTCGTACCCAACATATCTTCTTAACCCTTGATAGATTCTAAAGCCAATAAAGACGAGGCTTACATCAAATTATGCTCAAGGAAATTGTCAGCAACAACTCAAGTTCTTCAATGAAGTCAAGAAAGTCAACATATACATCAACTGAAGTGAAGACGAACTTGCTGATTATATAGGAATATAATCTCTAGCCATAGAACCTACTTCTGTAGAGTATTGCAATAGCAGCAATGCAAGCCAGATAGTTAGATGTTAATCTTATTAATATGATAGTTATAAGTTGTTATTTCTCGTTCTTCTTTGTAAGAAGTTTCTTTCTCACTCCTTAACCTAGTGTGTTCTCTGGATCTTTTGTAAAGAGTCAAGTTGTAACCTATAAGTTATGTCTTGTACCTGCTGTGTTTCTGTTGTACCACTCTGCGGGATGTAATACTAGTGAACGGTGTTTCATTGGTGTTATGTCAAAGACTATAGTATACTACATTATATAGTGGTATGCTGGGTCACCAAAACAAGTCTACGCATACAAACCGCACTTGAAAGTTTTTCTATGATCTCAAGGCAGACGCAGAAGCAGGCTACAAGAGTATTCATAAGAACAGACCGCATGAAAAGGGCAAGTCAGAAAAGGAGTCCAAGAATTCTGACGATATGGATGAAGACTAAGAGCCCAATCTTGCTGCCAAGGTAGACGATGGTGGAGAAGGTAGAAATCAATTCGAATATAAAAATGGTGTCTTCCACACCTTTCTTGCAACTCCAACATTTAAAGCACGAAAGTTGCCCCTTAGGGTCCTAAAAACCACTATTCCCAAGATTCCCTATTACGTGAGAGGGTTAGAAGTTCCAATACTATGGGATTGTAAGGATAATTAGGAAACGATCCCGGAAGTCAGACGCCATGCCATGATCGTTAATCCTTTGATTCATGGCTCTGAATTTACAAAAATGCATCAGGGGCAGTGGAAGTAGTATCAAAATTGTATACATTGGAACACTTGAAAAGCGGAAGATGACCATAATCCAGTTGAAACACAACAGCCCCGTATTCCACGGTGTTATCCCTGGGTGGCAGACACAGTCTTTGGGAAGCATCACCCTCAGCATGGCATTTAACAACGTGAATAATTTCCAACAAGAGCCAATAATGTTTGAGGTTGTGCCTTTCAAAAGTGCATACCATGTCATTTTCGGACGACAGATATACCACACCTTCCATGCACAACCATGTTACATCTTGAAATGGATCGTAGGGGCACCTAGAGGAGGTTGAATAGATGCTACTCCAAATTTTAATTAATTTTCAGATTTAGGCTTGACACAAAGGTAAATTCTCTAGATATGCAACTAAGATGAATTTTTATATATGCCAACCTATCTACTAAGCAAGTAAAGGCGGTAAGAGGAACGAGGTAACCGTAGTGGAGCACACAGAGACATGGGATTTGTTTTACCATAATTTCTTCCTTGTTAAGGGAAGTACATCTGCATTGGACTGGTGGGGGGGGGGGGGGGGGTACTAAGACCACCACGTCACAATAGGCCTCACCCTTGTAACATTCCAAGTTTCATCAAATGCGAACTCATGTCATTGCATTCATATCATCATGGCATTTTGATCTTGCACAAAAATTTTCAAAACAAAACCCTAAATAAAACCATATTTATACCCCTTTTATTATATACATATGGGGCTTGGTTTTTATTTTATTTTATAACCTCAAAATGTTTTTGAGTGGTTAGATGTGTTTGGCACACTTTTGACACTAGGATCACAGTAAAAAAACTTGGTGAAGGTTTGAATTCAAACAGATTTGAAATAGCATTTCAAATTCATTCTAGAAAATCAAATAGAAAAGAAAAAGATAAAAAGGGAAAAAAATAACAGGCGGCGCCTATCTAGCCAAACCCACCCCGCGGCCCAACTAATAGCCCACCTAGCCCACCAGGGAAAAAACCCCTCTGCCCTCTTTTCTCACGCGCCTATACCGCACCGCTCTCGCTGCCAGCTCATGCCCATGCCACGTCGTCACCGTCGTCTTCAATCCTGTGCCGTAGACCACGCCACCGCCAACCATTTCTTCCTTGAATCAATCCGAATGATTTCCGCTGTAAACCTTGCCCCCGACGCCCACTACTTAATCCCCCACCTCCCCCGCATCTTTACCCTCAAACCACATCGCTCGAGTGCCCCCAGGCTGCCAGTTCTCGAGCTCACACCGCCGTGGTACCGCACGTCTCCGGCGAGCTTTCCCGGTAAGCTTCGTCCACCCCTTCCTCTTTTTTTCTACTGTATTGATCGCCATCCTCGCACGCATATAATGCTGCCTTCCCCTATTTTGCCTCGTAGAGCCGTCGCCGTCGACCACCGTACGCACCCGATGACGACCACGACTCCGACGAGGAATTCTCGAACACCCCGTGCGCCCCCGTCTCCACTTCGTCGACCAGCATCTTCACCGCGACTTTGCGCTTCGGTAATCACCCGCACCTCCCCCTCTTACCCCCTAGTGCCTCCTGTGCATCTCCAGCAGAGCCGTCACCGCCGCGCTCACCATCAGCGCCGCCCAGCTATGGTCGCTTCACCCTGGACCGTTAGATCTAGATCTAGGGGTTAGAATTAGATGTTAGCGCGAAGAGCTACGGTCTGATCAGGACCACACGATCTAACTTAGATCTAATGGCTCGCGAACGCGATGCGGCCAAAGCGGTACCAGCGAATCAGACGTTGCCACGCGTCTGTGTTTTCGATTTAAAATCTGTTTTTATATCTATTAGTTATTCAAACTTCTAAATTTAATAACTTTTGTTCTGTTTGTCCAAAAATTACAAATAATATATCATTGGATTTAGAAAATTAAGCCCTACACATCTATGGCCTTGGTTTGGCCATTTTCTTCTGTAAAATTAGGATTTTATGCATAACCATTTGTAGTCCTATTTTGGCTATATAAAATGTTTACAAAATTGTTTTAGAGTAAATTTTTGTTTATTTAGAGCTCAGAAAGTTTAATTTTTGTTCACTACTGATAGTTTGAATTGTTTAGTGTGGAAAAATCATTCCATTGCATTTGCATGCATTCATATGTATTTTTGTTTGAATATTAAATGTGAATTTGGTGTTATGATTTTATGTGTAGATTTTGGTGATTGTGATTGTGAGGATTGTTCCTATTCCTCCAACTACCAAGGCAAGTGATGCTTCATATTTTTTCCTACTATTTTATCTATGCACTAGTAATATTTTGAGTAGGATTTGCATGATTATTTTCTAAGTATATGCTATGCATGGGAAAAATCCTATATATTGTTGTCTTAGAAGAATTATCCTAAGTTAGGAGACTTGTTATGTTAGCATGCTTAGCCTAGCTAGTAGAACACATGGGTGTATTATTCATGCTATGATATTATGCAAAGTCTATGACTATTATTTTGATTAATAAAACAACTATGTGAATGAATCACTAGCGTGGAATGGGAAGAATGGTTTGTGTTGAGTGGTTACACAAGGCCCATGTCTATGGTTTACCTTGTGTATCACACTTGTGGTTGGCCACACAGGATCAAAGAGATTTGAGATATTTAGTGTTGAGAAGCTTCTAGTGCAACCACATGGCATATGGGCTCTGCCTTGACCAAATAGGTTGCAAGAACTTAGCCAGATGGACAGTTGGTGGTAGGGTTGATAGGATGGAACGCGTCCATGGTGGTCTAAGGGAATGCTTCTAAAATGTCTTGTATCGATGCATGTCGAGTCTTGTGGGGAAAGTGCACCACCTTTCACGAGGGTAAAACCTAAGTACTTAGCCATGTCCCCGACAACGGACAATTTGAGCGTCAAAGACATTGAAGTGATCAAGAATATCCTCATCCCAATTTCTCTAAGTTGGTTGAAGAAGGGTAAAGGTTCACCAATGTCTATTGGTGGTTCCTTGGGAGTTTTTGTCAAACGAAAACTTAGTGTTTTGAACTAATAAGAAAAAACCATATTTTGAGCAAATCCACCTGAACTACTCTTAGCCAAAATCATATAGATATTAGATGTTTCTATACTACAATGGTATCACTTGCCAATACAATTCCAAATGTATTGACCCTCTGTGGTTGTAACTTATGATGTTGCAGGTTACTCTGATGGAGACTATGGTTATGAGTCTACACTCAACATGTTTGCATGTGGCACATGAAGATGAAGACTTCTATTTATTTACTTTATGTTACAAACTCTATGTATTAGCCTTGGGCTAATGAGTTGTAAAGACTATGTTATCTCTGGAATGAAGATGTAATAATGACCTTTGTATCTGTGTACTTCATCTTAAACTGTGGATGCTAGCATTTCGATCCAGGGACTAGCATTGCAATCACAGGGTCCTTTACCTTAAATGGTGGGGTCTTACAGATGGTATCAGAGCATTGTGTTGCCTGTAGGATTATGACCCTAAGATGGATTAGACTAAGGAAACCACTAGGAAAAATGCAACTCTTTGCAAATTCCACACTTTTATTTTTTTCTTCTCGTAAACCTCTCCTAATCTTATTTCTCATCTCTATTTGTAGATGGCCGCCATCAACGAAGCCGTCAATAAGGGACCACTCATGACCATGACCTTAGAATATGAGACGGAGTTTCCCAAGGCACTCAAAAACCTCATGGTTAGCTTGGGAATACATGGTGAAGCCGTGTACAAGGGATTCCGCTTGATGGATGAAGGAGAAGAGTATTGGTGGGTACAACTCCACTTGTACAAAAACAAGGAGGACAACCACAAAGAGTCGGGATTCTGCATGGTCACCAATTCTGAAATGCATATGTCATTTGTTGACTCTGCAAGGAATGCAGCATGGAATGCCATCAAGGAACTTGGTGAAAGACTCAAGTGTAGAATGCTCAACACTCAAAATGACCTTAGAGAGGAGAAGAAGTATACCCAAGACTTAGAGACCGCCATAAAACATCTAAGGGAAGATATCATAGACTTAGCATACGAGTGAGAATTGTGACGTACTCCGATAGTTGGACCACCACACTTGTCATTTTCTCGCATTAATAATTTGATCATACCAACCTATGTGGTATGGCAAGTTTTTGTCTAAGTTATGTTGAACATTAGTGCTTGTGATAGATTATTGTATGCCATGACTTTTGTGTTTAATTGTTGAATGTATGCTTTTGGCTTTTTGTTTCACTACCTTATGTTTTTATTTTTACTTGTGTTGTTTCTAATATTTCTCTATCCTATGCAATAGATGCCTAGATTTGTTATTAGCACCGCCGTGGATTTCAAGGGAACTCGTTTTGGTTCTGGTATTGTGGATCTCACTAGTGTGCTCAATCTCCCCCTCCCTAGTATTAACGGACTTCATCTTACAAAGTTCGAGAGGAAGGATCTATGGGGATTTAGAGTCTCACAGCCAGGACGCCAGTCGAAGCCACCCACCAAGGAGATTGCCTTCAAGTTTATGCATGATGAGAAGGAGAAGGGACTCGACGTTGTCATGCAGGAGCTACTTGGACGCCTTTGTGGACGTCACTCCACCGAGCTCAAGGACCTCTACTTCCACCCATTTGGGAGACGTGACGAGGAGGGAGAGGCTGTAGTGTATGACGACGCCACTAGAGAGACTATTGAGCCAGTGCATCTATATCTTCAGGACCTAGAGAGCCTTGTTAGACACCTCAACACTGATAGGACCAACGTCATGCTTAGCAATGACGAGCTACAAGTCCAGTTGAGGGAGAAGGACAAGGCTTTCATGGAGCAGGATGAGATCATCAAGGAGATGGAGGCTAGGTTCGAGAAGAAAGACAAGAGGTTCAATAATCAAGAGAAGAGAGTGTAGGATAGGAACAAGAAGATCAATGAGATGAAGGCCGAGATAGAGCTCAAGGATCTTGAACTAGAGACACAGCAGGGAGTGATAGAGAGGCTGCGCTCGCAGAAGAGAGCCCTCCGGGCGAAGGTCGATGCTTTGACCACCAGTGTGGAGGAGTACAAGACAGCAATGGAGACAGCAGGACTTGCTCTTGTAGACGAGGAGGTCGACATGGTGGAGTAGTGTTGACTACTTAGCTATCTATCTATCTATCTATCTATCTATCTATCTATCTATCTATCTATCTATCTATCTATCTATCATCCTTATATTATCAAGTCGCAATGATCATTCAACATGTGGATGCTTTGCTAGTGAGTTTACTTTTCCAAAACTTGTTGTTCACGTTATTTAAACTCTAAGTTTATCTTGTGCTTGATTATTTGTGTTGCTATGTGATGTAATGTGCATGTTAGCATCTATGGGTTCTATCTCATTACTTATCCTTATGGAAACCACAGATGCCTCCCGTCGTGCCAATCCCAACACTAACAACAATGACAATGAGATGCAGAAGCTGATGACAGCCCAGACTCAGTTGATCCAAATGATGACCCAGTTTATGGCGAATCAGAATCAGAACAACAACAACAACAACAACGACGACGACGACGACAACAACGACGACGACAACAACGACGACGACGACGACAACAACAATGACGACTACAACAACAACAACAACAATCAAAACAATCAAAACAACCCATCAGCCTTTGACATGCTTAGAAGTTTTCTGAGGATGAGGCCTGCAAAGTTTTTGATAACCACTGATCCTATGGTAGAAAATGATTGGCTACGTTCTGTGAATAAGGACTTAGTCACTATGGGCTGCACTGATGAGGAAAAGGTCACATTTACAGCACATCTTCTAGACGGACCAATAGCTAGTTGGTGGGATAACTTCCAAACCACCACTCCTATTGAAGATGTGACTTTGGGAAATATTTGAGGATGGTTTCCGCACTACTCATATCTCTTAAGGAGTGATGAGTTTGAAGAAGAGGGAGTTCCACAACCTTAAGTAACACCACCACAGTGTGGTAGAATATATTGAGGAGTTCAACAATCTAGCGCGCTATGCAACGGATGATTTTGACACTGATGCTAAGAGGAAGGAAAAATTCCTTGAAGGACTGAATGATGAAATGTGCATGCAGGTATCTGTTGCATATGTTCCAACTTATCAATCACTATGTGACAAAGCCACCATCTTGGAAAGCAAGATGAAACAGGTGGAGAATAGGAAGAGGAAGCATCGCTTTGATAAGCATAGTTCTGGATCGTCACACAAGCGTTCCCATGGTGATGAGAGTGGAGGTTCTGGATCCCACAAGCATGGGAAGTATAACAGCCACCACAACAGTAATCGTCACCATGATAACAAGCACCACCGTAGTCATGACAATGATGGATATAAGAACCACAAGAGTGGACACAAAAGCCATCACAGTGGGAATGATAATGGAAGTCAGCCTCCTAAGAGAGATATCAGTCAGGTTGAATGCTTCAAGTGCAAGAAAACTGGGCACTATGCAAATGAATGCCTAGAAAAGAAGGCTGACGGATCCAACAAGACAAACCCTTTTCAGAAGGGTCAGGTGAACCACATCAATGTGAAGGAAATCTATGAGGAATATGATGTTGTGGCTGGTAAGTTCAAGCTTAACTCTTTTCCAGCACTTCTTCTTTTTGATACCAACGCATCGCATTCATTCATATCAAGAACATTTGTTGATAAAAATGGACTTCCAACTGAAACTATTGAATGTCCAATTAAAATAAGCTCTCCAGGTGGAGAGATGATAGTAAATTTTGGATGTCATGATCTAGTGATAGAATTTGGAAACTATAAGTTTCCAGTTAGTCTGATAATCCTAGATTCCCAAGGATTGGATGTAATTTTGGGCATGGATTGGATGACTAAGTATCAAGGAGTAATAGATTGTACCAATCGTACTATTACACTCACAACCCCGGATAAGAAACAGATAAGGTTCAAGTCTAACTTTGAATCCAAAGGGAGTAAGCTAAATTCTCTTAAGGGGGTTAGCATAGATAGTGTACCAGTTGTGAAGGAGTACCCTGATGTGTTTCCGGAGGAATTACCAGGATGCCACCAGATAAAGATGTGGAGTTTTTGATTGACTTACTGCCAGGATCTGGACCAATAGCAAAGAGACCCTACAAGATGTCATTTGATGATTTGAAAGAACTCAAGAAACTGCTTGGAGAATAGTTGCAGAAAGGATTTATCCAACCAAGTTCTTCGTCTTGGGGTGCACTAGTTCTGTTTGTTGAGAAGAAGGACAGAAGTCAAAGACTATGCATAGATTATCGATCACTCAACGAGGTGACAATAAAGAACAAATACCCTTTACCTAGAATCAATGATCTATTTGATCAGCTAGAAGGAGCCCGTGTGTTCTCAAAAATTGATCTCCGATTAGGGTATTTTCAGCTAAAGATTATAGAGCAAGACATACCTAAGACTGCTTTTACCACTAGGTATGGATTGTATGAGTATACCGTGATGCCATTTGGACTAAAAAATGCACCAGCTTATTTCATGAACATGGAGTTTCTTCACAAGTTTGTTGTCATATTCATCGATGACATTTTGATCTATTCCAAGAGCAAAGAAGAGCATGAAGAACATTTGCGTTTGATACTTGAGAAACTCAGGGAGCACAAGTTGTATGCCAAGTTCAGTAAGTGTGAATTTTGGTTGAATGAAGTTGGATTTCTTGGACATATTGTGTCTGGAGATGGTATAGCTGTCGATCCTGCAAAGGTGTCAGCTGTAACTGAGTGGGAATCTCCCAAGTCAGTTAAAGAAGTTCGTAGTTTCGTAGGCTTGGCAGGATACTATAGAAGGTTCATTGAGAATTTCTCAAAAGTAGCTAAGACAATGACAGAGTTACTTAGGAAAGAAAAGAAGTTTGATTGGACTGAAGGATGTGAAATAAGTTTCCATGAATTGAAGAAGAGACTAGTGTCAGCGCCAGTCTTATGTCTGCCAGATCTAGAGAAATATTTTCCAAGTCTATTGTGATGCATCTCACCAAGGATTGGGTGGAGTTTTGATGCAAGAAGGAAAAGTTGTGGCTTATGCCTCGAGACAACTCAAAACTCATGAAGTGAATTATCCTATCCATGACTTAGAGTTAGCCTCTGTTGTCCATGCACTCAAAACATGGAGACATTATCTTTTGGGAAAGTGTTGTGAAGTGTTCACACATCACAAGAGTTTGAAGTGTTCACACAACACTCAGAAGGAACTCAATATGAGACAAACAAGGTAGCTAGATCTTATCAAGGACTATGACTTAAGTTTGCAATACCATCCCGGTAAAGCAAATGTTGTAACGGATGCTTTAAGCCGCAAGGTCTATGTGAATGGCCTTACTAAGGGAGAACTGCCTGATGATCTGTGTGCCCAATTCAAATATCTAAGATTGGAGATAGTGCCTGAAGGATATCTCATGTCTTTGGAATTTCAACCAACATTGTTGGACAAGATTAAAGAAGCCCAAAAGTTGGACAAGGAAATAGAGGAGATTAAAGGTAAAAGTAGTAAAGGAAATGCTAAAGGATTCCATGAAGATGAACAAGGTACATTATGGTATGGGAAGCGTATCTTCATTCCACAAGATCCGGAGCTTCTGAAATTGATTCTACAAGAAGCATACAATTCACCATATTCCATTCATACAGGTAACACCAAAATGTACATGGATGTGAAGGAAAGATTTTGGTGGAACAATCTCAAGAAAGATATCGTGGAACATATTGCCTTGTGTGATGTGTGTAGTCGAGTGAAAGCGGAACATCAGAAACCGGCAGGGTTATTGCAACCACTACCTATACCTGATTGGAAGTGAGATAAGATTGGAATGGATTTTATAACCGGATTACCAAGGACCAAATATGGATATGATTCGATATGGCTTGTTGTGGATCGCCTAACTAAAGTGGCTCATTTCATACCCGTGAATACTTCATATACAAGTGCTAAATTGGCTAAGATCTATATGAACAGGATTGTATGTCTGCATGGAGTACCTAAGAGTATTGTGTCCGATAGAGGAACTCAGTTCACTTCACATTTTTGGCGACAACTGCATGAATCATTGGGAACAAGGTTAGAATTCAGCACAGCTTTTCACCCTCAGACTGATGGACAGACAAAAAGGACCAATCAGATTTTGGAAGATATGTTGAGGGCATGTGCACTAGTCTATGGATCTAGTTGGGATGAAAGTATGCCTTAGACAGAATTCTCTTACAATAACAGCTATCAAGCAAGCATAGAGATGGCTCCATTTGAATTTCTTTTATGGAAGGAAGTGTACTATGCCATTACTATGGAATGGGGTAGGAGAAAGAAATTTATTAGGACCGGAACTAATCAAGGAAGCTGAAGAGAAAGTCAGAATGTTAAAGGACATATTGAAGATAGCCCAATCCTGACAAAAGAGTTACGCAGATCCAAAGGATAGGGAAGTCACCTATGAGGTAGGAGATAGAGCTTATCTTAGAGTCTCACCATTTCGTGGTGTGAAGAGATTTGGAGTCAAAGGAAAATTGGCACCAAGATATGTTGGACCATTTAAGATCTTGAGCCGCAAAGGAGAAGTGGCTTATGAGATTTAATTGTCTGAATCACTACCAGCAGTTCACAATGTGTTTGATGTGAGCCAATTGAAGAAGTGTCATCCGGAAATGGAAGAAACTTCATTGAAGGACAATATACCATTGGAAGAGGTTCAGTTGGAGAGTGGTCTCACTTATGAAGAGAAACCTATCAAGATTCTTGAGACAGCAGAAAGAGTTACTTGTACTAAGACTATCAAATTCTACAAAGTACAGTGGAATCATCATACCAAGGAAGATGCAATTTGGGAAAGAGAAGATGACCTTCGGAAAGACCACCCACACCTATTTGCTACCCAATCCGAATCTCGAGGGCGAGATTCATATTAAGGGGGTTAGATTTGTAACATCCCAAATTTCATCAAATGCAAAGTCATGTCATTGCATTCATATCATCATGGAATTTTGATCTTGCACAAAAAATTTCAAAACAAAACCCTAAATAAAACCATATTTATACCCCTTTTATTATATATATATGGGGCTTGTTTTTTATTTTATTTTATAACCTCAAAATGTTTTTGAGTGGTTAGATGTGTTTGGCACACTTTTTGACAC
This sequence comes from Avena sativa, assembly GCA_916181665.1. NCBI lineage: Eukaryota > Viridiplantae > Streptophyta > Magnoliopsida > Poales > Poaceae > Avena > Avena sativa. The sequence goes on along the minus strand of OV702295.1, from coordinate 308,423,013 downwards.
TAGTATCACAGTACAAAAACTTGGTGAAGGTTCGAATTAAAACTTATTTGAAATAGCATTTCAAATTCATTCTAGAAAATCAAAATAGAAAAGATAAAGAGAAAAAGGGAAAAAATAATAGGCGCCACCTATCTAGCCTAACCCACCCCGTGGCCCAACTAACATCCCACCCGGGAAAAAACCCCTCTGCCCTCTTTTCTCACGCGCCTGCACCGCACCCCTCCTGCTGCCAGCTCGGGCCCACGCCACGTCATCACCGCCGTCTTCAATCCCGCGCCGCAGACCACGCCGTCACCGACTGTTTCTTCCCCAAATCAATTCGATTGATTTCGGCAGTAAACCTCGCCCCCGACGCCCGCTACTTAATCCCCTCCCTCTCCCACATCTTTCCCCTCAAACCACATCGCTCGAGCGCCCCTAGCCTACCAGTTCTCGAACTCACGCCTTCGTGGCACCGCACGTCTTCGGCGAGATTTCCCGGTGAGATTCGTCCACCCCACCCTCTCTGGTTGCTACTATATTGATCGCCATCCTCGCATTCATCTAATTCTGCCTTCCATTTGCCCTATTTTGCCTCATAGCGTCGTCACCGTCGACCACCGTACGCACCCGACGACGACCACGACTCCGACGAGAAATTCTGGAAGACCCTGTGCGCCCCCATCTCCACTTCGTCGACCAGCATCTTCACCATGACTTTGTGATTCGGTAATCACCCGCACCTCCCCCTCTTACCCCCTAGCACCTCCAGTGCGTCTCCGGCAAAGCCGTCGCCTCCGCGCTCACCATCAGCGCCGACCAGCTATGGTCGCTTCACCCTAGACCGTTAGATCTAGATCCAGGGGTTAGAATTAGATGTTAGCACGAAGAGGTACGGTCCGATCTAGACTGCACGATCTAACTTAGGTCCAATGGCCCATGAACGCGATCCGGTCGAAGCGGTACCAGCGAATCAGACGCTGCCACGCGTCTGCGATTTTCGATTTAAAATCTGTTTTTAGATCTATTAGTTATTCAAACTTGTAAATTTAATAACTTTTGTTCTGTTTGTCCAAAAATTACAAATAATATATCATTGGATTCAGAAAATTGATACCTACACATCTATGGCCTTGGTTTGGCCATTTTCTTCTGTAAAATTAGGATTTTATGGAGAATCATTTATAGGCTTATTTTGGCTATATAAAATGTTTAGAGAATTGTTTTAGAGTAAATTTTTGTTTATTTAGATCTTTGTTCAGTACCGTTAGTTTGAATTTAGTGTGGAAATATCATTCCATTGCATTTGCATGCATTCATATGTATTTTTGTTTGAATATTGAAAGTGAATTTGGTGTTATGATTTTATGTATAGATTTTGGTGATTGTGAGGATTGTTCCTATTCCCAAGGAAAGTGATGCTTCATATTTTTGTCCTACTATTTTATCTATGCACTAGTAATATTTTGAGTATGATTTGCATGATTATTTTCAAAGTATATGCTATGCATGGGAAATCCTATATATTGTTGTCTTAGAAGATTATCCTAAGTTAGGAGACTTGTTATGTTAGCATGCTTATCCTAACTAGTAATATTTATGTTACGAACTCTATGTATTAGCCTTGGTCTAATGAGTTGTAAAGACTATGTTATCACTAGAATGACGATGTAATAATGACCTTTGTATCTTTGTACTTTATCTTAAACTGTGGATGCTAGCATTTTGATCCAGGGACTAGCATTGCAATCACATGGGCCTTTACCTTAAATGGTGGGGTCTTACAACCCTGTTCTCCGATGGATCTTGCCACAAGAGGCCGGATCCACCTTTCCACTATTTAGTACCCTTTGAGGCGGAAACCGGTGCCTTTACAACACTACCGGTGCATACATTCACAACTAAATTGGAGGCTCCCTTGATGATAACAAGCTTCCACAAAAAAGTTTATCAATAATCTAAATAGAGATCTAGAGATTCGTAAGAAATTCTAGATCAAGAGTCCCCCAAGTGAATGGAGGGGAATTGGGGGTCTTGATTGGTGTCGATGAAGATCAAGGCCTCCTCCTTTGATTCCCCAAATATCAGAGTCTTTGAGTGGTTGAAAGTGGAGATATCATGAGGATTAGTATGAACAACACTAAACTTTTTCGTGGGATCCATGAGATCTGAAATGAGTATAAAATAGGGTATTTATACCCCCTGCGTAAATGCTGGCATTGGAAGAAAGAGGGGCCGAAAAATCCAGCCTCATTGGGGGCCAGATAATCCGGTCGGGACAAACATCCGACCTGGATATGGAAAATCCGGGCCAAATGTCTGCCCCTGTACCGCGTGTCGCGCGTTGGCAGCATCCCTAGGGGAGGATTAACTGGCCCCCTTGGTGGGGCGGATTATCCGGTCTGGGAAAAAGGTTCGTCTCTGACCGGACAATCTAGGGGAATTTCTGCCCCACATACTGCTTGACACGCCTTGTCCGTCTTGAGAAAAATCCCTAGGGGCAGATTATCTGGCCCCCTGGAGGGGTGGATTATCCGCCCTGGCTGGAAATTTGGGGGGGGGGGGGGGGGAATCTGCCGCCCATACTGCATGATGTTCCTTGCCACTTTTGGTGATTGAGACAGGGGCGGATAATTCATCCCTTGACAGGGGCGGATAATTCGCCCCCCAAAACTCTTGTTTAGCTGCATATGGGAGGAAACAATCTGCAGCAGTAAACATGCCATTAAATAATCCTTGGCATTGTTATCTAACACACAAACACTAGAGGTCATGAAATCTTCTTTCAATCTCCCCCTTTTTGTGTTAGATGAGAATACTAGGATTTGCAATAGATCCCTACTAACATCATCATTCCAAGGATAAAAAGACTCCCCCTAAATGTGTGCATATAACAAGTTTGCATTTGAATACAAATGCACACATGTAGGTTTAAGGCTTTTCATGAATTGGAAACTAATATCAAATGATGAGTTAGAGAGAGATGTATCATACCACCCAAAGTGGAGTCCTCAATAATATAGTGATAGACACATTTTTAGAAACCCCATATTGGGACTTCTGAGAATAATGTCAATGTGATACATCCATAAAGATAATTCTAGAAATTCATAGTGATAAATCCATAGATAACCATTGAATTAATTAATAGATATAAATCCATAATCTCATGACTGACCAACATAGTCTCACACAAACAAAACAAATAGCAAATAAGAGTTCAACGCTAAATGGGCACAAGCATGGATAAAATGAAAGAAATGCACATGTGCTTGTGCCCGACACATGCAAATCCCCTCGATAACCTAATAGAACTACTTATCCCCCTTTGGCATAGAAACACCAAAAAGGGGAAGGAGCAATTCTAGCGGCCCGATAGATCACTCCTTGTCCTCGTCTTCATCCTTGTCCTCATCATCATCATAGGCGTCCTCTTCATCATCATCGTACTCCTCATCATCATCAGCAGGCGGAGTAGGTTCCCTCGCTAGGGTAGGGAACAAGTGATGCTCCATCTCACTAGAGTTGATACCAGAAGTGTTCCACTAAGCATAGGGAGTGGGAGCAGCCTGTAGAGGGCATTTTCCTAATTCCCCAAAAACATGGTGAAGAATAAGATGTTGAGTGTGAGCCATGTCATGGTGCTGCCGGTAAGCCTCATACTATCCCTTGTGAGTATCAACCCCCATGCAAAGGATGTTGCACTAGAACCAGTTCAGTTGTTTCACCTCTCGTCCAATAAATGGCACTGGGGCGCCTCCCACTAGCCCGGTCAACTCCTATGAAAGAATATGGTGCTTTGGAAGGGTGGGTAGTCTTCCTTGACTTGTGATAGAGATTCTTGACTTTGTGTTCCCCATTGAGTGACCCACGGAATGGAGAGCCTGTTGTATAGGGCAGTAGTCATCTCATGAAAATGAAGTCCACCACATCAATTTGTAACAGAAAGCTGGGTCTTCAGAAGTGGCACATTCATATGCAAAGCAAAGTAAATGAACTAGATGACCATGGATAATGTCATTGTTCCCTCCACTCAGAGTAATGTAGTCATGGAACATGAGAACCAACTAAGCATAGAGTGGGGAAAGGCCAGCAACCTTGCCAACCACACCATTGGGTCCACAGCAAACAAAAAGCAGTGCATCCTTGTTGGCTTTGTTGGTAGTGATGATACGATGCCCACAAGAATGATATCGGCCATTGAATGGATAGCTAAGTACCTAATAAAATATGTGGAAGTCATCTTGTAGAAAGTTGGAGCCAGTCATCCACTTCATTGTGCGGCGATCATCTCCACACACCACGAGAGTGGAGATAAACTGCTTCACCAGAGAGGTATCATATGAACATTGATTTTACATAAGATGGTGCAGCCCCATCCTTTCAGTCATAGCGAGAGCTTCAGAAAAATGAGGATTGTTCCTTGCTTCAGTCATATCCAATGGATGCATGGGGTGAATCTTCAAGATGGAGTAGATGTCGTCAAAAATAAACTTATGATGAGCACACCAAAAGTTAGGATCCCCAAGATCCTCATCAATATCAGCCTCCAAAAACAAGTCACGCTGCCGAATATAAGAGTACTCAATGATGTCTATCTCCTTGTAATTGACCCTAGTTTGCTTGCCCTTTATCTTGGAACCAGCCCATGACATCTTTTCCTTCTTTGTCATTTTAGCCATCCGGTTGGCCTTTCTTTTCTGCCTCCTTAGTTCAACCTCGTCAACTAGAAATCCTTTGTCATTAGGTGTAACATCCCAAAAGTCATGAATTACAAAAGCATGCATTGCATTCATATTATCATGTCATATTTCTCTTGCACAAAAAGTTTCAAATCAAAAATCCAAATAAAACCATTAATATGCCCATTTTATTAATTATATGTGGCTTGGTTTTATTTTATTTTTTCAAAGGGCCAAGGTGATTTTGAGTGGTCAAGTGTGTTTGTCACACTTTAGAGAGAAAGGTTCACTGTATAAAAACCTAGAGAAATTTTGAATTCAAACAAACTTGAAAAAGGTTTAAAAACCATTCCTAAAAAATCAAATAGAAAAAGAAAAAATAATAATAACAGGCGCTAGCTATTCAGCCCAGAGCCAGAAATGACCCAACAGCCACCTGGGCCATTTCCCCCTCTCCCCTCTCTCTCACCCGCGCTCGCCTTACCCCGCTGACACTGCCAGTGGCCCCGTGCCAGATCAGCGTCGTCTTCCCCACCCCGCGCACGCAGATGCCATCTCCGCCCGTTTTCTCCCCCATCAACTTCGCGTTGATTTCAGGCTTAATTTCCACTGATCCTCTACGTGATTCCCTCGCCCCCGCTGGCTACTTAAACCTCTCCGCACCGCGGTCATTTTCCCCCAACTTCCCCCACTAGAAAGCCACGAGGCTACGCGCATTTGAGCTCGAAACCCCGCTGTCCAACGAACTCCGACAAGGTATTCTGGTGAGCACCGTCTACCCCGCCACCTCTCGTTCATACTATCTTGATTCCCTTGTCCTTTCGAAGCTTACTGTGCCTTTGGTTCGCCTTGTACTGCCCCAGAACGTCGGCTTCGTCAAGCGCCGTGAACACCCGACGCCGCCCTCGTCTTCGGCGAGCAATTCTGGTAATATGCGACCACCCCCTGACCTCTAGTTCAAACGATGATGTTCGCCTGGTCCTTGTGCACACGCTGATGCTTCTGGTTTGTGCTAGGGTGGCCCAGTTCTTCGTCTCTGTCGCCGCCCGCATGAAACCGAGTCTGCTCACAACTCCGACGAGCCCTAGTGACCACAGCAACTCACCCCTGTCCAAGCTGAAGCCACGTTGGGCTTCCTCGCGACCTAGCGACGCTGGTAATCCACAGCACAACCCCTATTCCCCTCTGCAATCACTGGAGAGCCACTACCAGTCGCGCCACTGCCTCTGTAGCCACGCGCGCCGCCAGTCTTTGGTCAAAGCAACCAGCGCCATTAGATCTAGATCTAGTGGATCTGATTAGATCACTTAACGAAGGGGTACGCTTAGATCTGAGCCACAGGATCTAACTTAAATCCTACGTCCCACGTTGACATATCCGCGTGAAGCGGTACGGGCCAATCATATGCGTCCATGTGTCTGAGATTTAGATTTAAAATCTGTTTTTGAATCTATTAGAGGATTAAACTTGTAAAATCATAACTTTTGTTCTATTCATCCACAAAATGCAAATAATATATCATTGGATTCAGAAAAATAAATCCTATATTACTGTGGGCTTGAATTTGTATTTTTATTCTGTAAAATTAGATTTCTTTGCAGAATCAAATATAGGCTTATCTTGGCTATATAAATTATTTGGAAAATGATTTTAAAACAAGTTTAAGTTTATTTAAACTATAAAAATATGGTTTTGTGTTCAGTACTGTTTGATTTGACTAGTTTAATGTAGAAATTCATTCCATTGCATTTGCATGCATTCATATGTATTTTTGCTTGAATATTTGAATGTGAATTTTGTACTATCATTTTATGTGTAGAATTTGGTGCAAGTGGTGATTGTGATTGTGAGGATTGTTTCTACTCCCCAACTACCAAATCAAGTGGTGCTTCATGTATTTTTTCCTATTATTTTGACTATGCACTAGTGATATTGTGAGTAGGGCTTGCATGAAATTTTACTAAGTATCTATATGCTATGCCTTGGGAAATCCTAGTAGTTGTAGTCTTAGTAGAATTTTCTCTAAGTATAGATAATTTTTATGTTATCATGCTTAGCCTAGCTAGTAGCAAACAAGGGTGGATTATAATAATGCTATGGAAATTTTGTTAAGTCTTTTAAATTATGTTTATGCTTAATAACCCAACTAAGTGAACGAATCACCTGGGTGGAATGGTATGATGGTTTGTGTTGAGTGGTTACACAAGGCCCATGTCTATGGTTTATCTTGTGTATCACACTTGTGGAAAGCCACCCAGGAACAATGGGATTTGAGATACTTAGTGTTTAGAAGCTTCGAGTGCAACCACATGGCATATAGGCTCTGCCTTGATCATATAGGTTGGAATAACTTAGCTAGATGGACAGGTGGTGGTAGGGTGATAGGATGAAACGCGTCCATGGTGGTCTAAGGGAAGGCTTCTGAAAGTTCTCGTGTCAATGCATGTTGAGTCTTGTGGGGAAAGTGCACCACCTCTCGAGAGGTTAAAACCTAAGTACTTAGCCGTGTCCCTAGAAATGGACAATTTGAGCATCAACACATTGAAGCTATCAAGGATCTCCTCATCCCAATTTCTAAGTTAAAACTTGTGGTTGAACAAGGGTAAAGGTTCACTAATGTCTATTGGTGGTTCCTTGGGAGTTTTTCTCAAACAAAAACTTAGTGTTTTTCAACTGATAGGAAAAACTATTTTGAGCAAAGCAAGTCTAAGCTACACTTAGCCAAATTCTTATAGATGTTAGATACTACTATTCTACTTTGGTATCACTTGCCAATACAATTCCAAATGTATTGACCCAATGTGAATGTAAGTTATGATGTTGTAGGTTATTCTGATAAGGATTAGGGTTATGAGTTTACACTCAACATGCTTGCCTGTGGCACATGAAGATGAAGACTTCATTTTATTTACTTATGATTTAAACTCTTGTACTAGCCTTTGGCTATGCAGTTGTAAAGACTATGTTTATCTCTAGAATGACAATGTAATATAGACCTTTGTATCTTTGTACTTCATCTTGAACTATGGATGCTAGCATTTGATCCAGGGACTAGCATTGCAATCACAGGGGCCTTTACCTTTATAAAGGTGGGGTCTTACAAATGGTATCAGAGCACTGTGTTGCCTGTAGTATTATGACCCTAGGATGGATTAGACTAAGAAAACCACTAAGGAAAAAATGCAACTCTTTGCAAATTCCACACTTGTCTTTTTCTTCTCGTAAACCCTTCTAACCTTCTTTCTCATCTCAATTTGTAGATGGCCACCATCAACGAAGCCGTCAAGAAGGGACCACTCATGACCATGACTTTAGAATGTGAGAAGGAGTTTCCCAAAGCACTCAAAACCCTTATGGTTAGATTGGGGATACATGGTGAGTCCTTGTACAAAGGATTTGCAATGATGGATTAAGGAGAAGAATATTGGTGGGTGCAACTTCACTTGTACAAAAACAAGGGATACAACCACAAAGAGTTGGGATTCTACATGGGCACCAACTCATAAATGTATACGACATTCTTTGACTCTGCAAGAAATTCATCTTGGAATGCTATCAAGGAGCTTGGTGAAAGACTTAACTGTAGAATGATCAACACTAAAGATTACCTTGAGGAGGAGAAGAAGTATACCCAAGACTTAGAGACCGCCATAAAACGTCTAAGGGAAGATATCATAGACTTAGCATATGAGTGAGAATTGTAACGGACTTCGCTAGTTGGACAATCACACTTGTTGTTTTCTCACAAAAATTTGTCTAAGTTATGTTTGAACCTTAGTGTTTATGGTAGATGTTGTATTCCATGACTTGTATGTTTTATGGGTGACGTATGCTTTTGCTTTCATTTTACTGTCTTGTTTTTATCTTACTTGTGTTATTCTAATATTTCTCTATCTTACTTTATATGCCTAGCTTTGTGATCAGCACTGCTGAGGAGTTCAATGGAACTCGTTTTGGTACACGCATCGTGCAGTTTACTAGTGTGCTCAACCTCCCACCTCCTAGTATGACGGCACTTCAGCTCACCAAGTTTGAGAGGAAGGGCCTTTGGGGATTTAGATTCACACAGCCAGGACGCCATATGGAGCCACTCACGGAGGAGATTTCCTTCAAGCTGATGCACGATGACAAAGAGAAGGGTCTAGATGTAGTCATGCAGGAGCTACTCGGACGCCTCTGGGGACGCCACGCCACCGAGCTCAGAGGCCTCTACATCCACCCGTTCGGGAGACGTGACGAGGAGGGAGAGGCATTGGTGTATGAGGGCGCTGCTAGAGAGACAATAGAGCCAGTTCGTCTGTACCTCCAGGACCTAGAGGTCCTTATTAGACACCTCGACACAGATAGGACCAACGTCATTCTTAGCAATGACGAGCTCCAGGTTCAGTTGAGGGAGAAGAACAAGCTCTTCGTGGAGCAAGACGAGATCGTCAAGGAGATGGAGGCCAGATTCGAGAGCCAGGACAAGAAGTTCAAGAATTAGGAGAAAAGGGTTCAGGACAGGAACAAAAAGATCAAGGACATGAGGGCCGATATCGAGGCCAAGGACTTTGAGTTAGAGACTCAACAGAGAGTGATAGAGAGGCTTCGCTCGCAGAAGAGAGCACTTCGTGCAAAGATTGAGGCCTTGACCACCAGCGTGGAGGAGTACAAGTCAGCTATGGAGACAGCCGAACTTACTCTTGTGGACGTGGAGGTCGACATGGAGGAGTAGTTGATTATTCAGCTACTTATTTATCTATCATCCTTTGATTATTGAGTCGCAATGATCATCCAACATGTGGATGGCTTGCTTATGTGTTTACTTTTTCCAAAAACTTGTTGTTTACATTGTTCAAACTCTATGTTTTATCTGGTGATTGTTTATTGTGTTTTTTGCTTTGTGATTGTATTGTCCATAGCATCTATGGGTTATATATCATTACTTATCCTTATTGAAACCACAGATGCCTCCCCGTCGTTCCAATCCCAACCCAACCAACAACAACAATAATGTCAATCCCGAGATGCAGCAGTTGATGACAGCTCAAACTCAACTGATGCAGATGATGACTCAGTCCATGGCCAATCAAAGCAACAACAACAACAACAACAATCTACCAGCATTTGACATGCTTACCAGATTTTTGAGGTTGAGGCTAGACAAGTTCTCGGGAACAACTGATCCAATGGTAGCCAATGACTGGTTACGTTCCGTGAACAAAGACCTAGTCACTGTTGTCTGCATCGAGGAAGAAAAGGTCAGGTTCGTAGCACATCTGCTTGAAGGACCAGTAGCAACCTGGTGGGATAACTTTTAGATCACCACTCCCCTTGAGGATGTGTCATGGGCTATCTTTGAGTATGGTTTCCGCACTTCCCACATCTCATCAGGGGTGATGAACTTTAAGAAGAAAGATTTCCACAATCTTAAACAGCGTCACCGCAGTGTGGCTGAATACATTATGGAGTTCAATAATCTGGCGTGCTATGCACCGGATGAGGTTGATACTGATGCCAAGAGGAAGGAAAAGTTCCTCGAAGAATTGATTGATGAATTGAACCTACAGCTATCTGTTGCCTATGTCCCAACATATCAATCACTTTGTGACAAGGCCACCATCTTGGAAAATAAGATGAAACAGGTTGAGGGCAGGAAGAGAAAGCATAACTTTGATAAGCACAGCTCGTGATCGTCTCACAAGCGTTCCCATAATGATGACAGTGGAGGTTATGGATTCCAAAATCATGGGAAATATAACAGCCACCACAACCATAACCGTCACCATGACAACAAGCATCATCGCAGTCATGACAATGACAAGTATAAGAACCACAAGAGTGGACACAAGAGCCACCACAGTGGAAATGGTAATGGGAGTCAGCCTGCAAAAAGAGACATCAGTTAGGTTGAGTGCTTCAAATGCAAGAAAACTGGGCACTATGCAAATGAATGCCTAGAAAAGAAAGTTGAAGGAGCCAACAAGCCCAACCCATTCCAGAAGGGACAAGTGAACCACATCAACATGGAAGAAATTTATGAAGAGTTTGATGCTGTGGCTGGTAAGTTCAAGCTTAATTCTTTTCTAGCACTTGTTCTTTTTTATACCGGCGCATCGCATTCATTCATATCAAGAGCATTTGTTGATAAAAAATGGACTTCCAACTGAAACTATTGGGTGTCCTATTAAAGTAAGCTCTCCTGGTGGAGAGATGATAGTGAATTTTGGATGTCCCGATCTAGTGATAGAGTTTGGAAAGTATATGTCACATCCCAAAATTTTCCAAATTTTGAAATGTGTAAACAAAATAAATAATTGTTGAAATTTAGGGTGAGAAGAAACTTTTTGATTCCAAATGGAAACATTAAAACCCATCTTGAAAAAAATTTGAAATAAAAAGGAACCCAACAAATTTCAATCAAGTGAAATACATTCATCAATGAATGTATCTTGAAAATTTAAACACTTGGAAAAGTTAAACCAAAACCCTATAACCCTAATGGAATAAATCATTCCAAAGATTTCTCAAAGACTATGGATTTGATCCATATAAAAATTTAGCAACAAACATTTATAAATGATCAAAAATGATAAATAAAATACTGTAAAACCATAGAAATTGGTTTCACTTAATTTGGAGCCATGGATAAAATCTTATGAATTTAATAAGATCAAGAATTTAAAAGCTCATAAAGCTCCTATCCAAAATCCATACCAAAATTATGAACAAAGTAATCCAAAAAGGGATTTAAAATGATAAACAAATATTAAATAAAATCTTACAAATTGGAATCTAAATCAAATTAGGACCTCTAAATAAAAAGATATGGATTTTATAAGATAAAGAAAGAAATAAAAAATAAGGAATATTTAAAAGCCAAATTAAATTATGGCCAAATCCTTAAAAAATAAAATTTTATTAAATAATAAAAGTAAATAAAAAGATTGTTTAAATAAAACTATATGGTCTTTGAACCATATTCAATTTTATTTAAACAAGGACCATTTGCCTAAATAATAAATCCCAAGAAAATTATTTAGAAGACAATTTAAAGATTGAGTTAAATCCATAAGCAAATGAAATAAATCTAAATCAAATATAATAAAGGGATAAGGAATATTCAAATAAAATAATATGACATTAACCAAAATTCAATTCTATTTGAATAAAGACAAAATCCCTAAAGTAAATGATTAATTAAATCATGGGAAATTAATAAAAGGAATTTTCCCAAGTGGAATAAAAGTTATTTAATTAACTTAAATGAAATAAAAGAATCATTTAAAAAAAATTTATATGGAATTAAAACCATATTTGATTTTATTGGAATAAAGACAAGTTACCCAATTTAAATGATTAATAAATCATATTAGAAATATTTCAAAGTGAATTATTTAACACCCTATTAAATAAATAAAACCTACTGAAAAAGGTTTGGTGAAAATTTGAATTGAAATAAGAGTTTGAAAATATAATTAAAATCCTATTTAAATAAAGGCAAGTGCCTAGTTTAATTAAATAATAAACCATATGTGAATAAAATAATTATTCTAAAATGGACTTAAATACATATTTAAAACAAGTATAGAAACATCCTGAATGTTTAGAAAAGATTTGAAAAATAAGTCTGAATTCAAAATGATAGTTTGAATTCAAAATAGAAAATCAAAATAGAAAAAGAAAAAGAAACAAGAAAGGAAAAAAATGAAATAGAAATGGCCCAGCCCAACACCCACCTTCTCTTTTCCCTCCCGAAGCGTTTTCCTCACCCGTGTCTGAACCCACGCGGTCACTGATGAGTAGGCCCCACCGAACCCCTCTCTATCTCGCTGACGCTAGGCCCCACTGCCAGCTTACCTTCTTCCTCACCCGCCGCTGACCACGCCCGGCCGTTTCTGCCGTTGAAAGCTCGCGTAAATTCGCTGTAACGCCGCAGTAATTCCGTGCTACAACCGCGCCCTCTTAATCGCCCACGTCCCCTCTCCATTTCCCCTCGCTCGCCATCCTCCCTCTACCCCCAGGCTGCCCCTGATTTTGTTTGCACAACCACTGCCCCGACGAGCTCCTTTCTTCGATTCCGGCCATCCCACACTCCCCCTTGATCCCTGGCACCCATTAGCGTGTTCCCCATCATCAGGCGCGTCTGCCAGTTCCTCCCTATCGCCCGCGCGTGCCCCAGAACGTCGGAAACGACCAAGGCCGAACGTCACCGACCTCTGCCGCAACTCCGGTGAGTCTTAGCCCTCAACCTCGTGTGCGCCTCGACTTGAGACTAACACCATCTAGTTTGCCTGCGTCCTATGCACCTCCAGGTGCTCTCCAATAATCCGCTCGTGGCCTACAAGCTGGACTCCGATAAACCACAGAACGTGCCGCCGTCAGGACCATCTCCGACGAAGAATTGCCAGAGACTCCGAGCGCCCCTTGTCTCCCCATGGGCATGTTGAGCATCAGCACTCCACGGCGAACTCGGTGAGCCCTCTCCCTCTCTTTCTCTCGCTTCCTGAATCGCCAGCAACCTCACCGCCCGAGCGCGCCGCCGCCAGACACCGCCGCAGCGCCACCAGTTCTTGGTCAGTGCGATGAGGACCGTCAGATCCCGATCCAGCGGTTAGGATAAATGTCTTATCGAACCATTTTTTATTGATCGGTGCCGCACGATCCTCTTTTAATCCAACAGTCCACGTTAGTCGATCCGCCCGAACCGGTACCAGCCTATGGGATTGCTCCACGTGGCACATGTTTAGTTTTAAAAATAGAAACTATTCTATTAGATGTTAGATCTTGCAAAAATCATAACTTTATACACGTCCAAATTTTGCAAATTTTATATCAATCGAATCAGGAAAAATAATTCTAACCAACCATGCTTATGTAAAATTGGTTGTATTTGCAGAAATATGTGTAGGCATATTTTGAATATAAAAATTGTTCTAGAAATGTTTTTAGGGTAAAATCTTTGGTAAATGGTTTATTTTGAACCTACTGATCATAGAAACCAACTTTTGGATTTAAAAATATACTTTGTGACACTTAGGAATTATCCCTTTGGATTAAAGCATTTCTAGTTAAATAAAAATGTTGAATATGTGTTAAAAATGCTTTTTGAGTAAAACCTTTGGAAAATGACTTGATTTAAACTCTCTGACCCTAAACACCAAGTTTTGGGATTTAAAAATATATTTGGTGAACCCTATAAAATTATTACTTAGTTTAAAGGCATTTCCAACAAATAAAATGTTGCTTTGATTTAAAAATAGATTATGGATGAAATCCTTTGCAAAAGGATTTGTTTTAAAAACATTATGACCATAAACATTAATATTGGTGTTCAAAAACATTTTTGGCTAACACTAGAAATCATTCTTTGATTTAAATCAATTCTAGCAAAACAAAATGATTTAAATGGACATTTTCACTAACCTGTTATCAAATGGTTTTGCCACTTTTATAAATGACCAATAGGTGTTTTAAAATGTTTATAACCTATTAGAAACCAATTTTCCAAATAAAACAAACTTTGACATGCTTGCATGCATTGCCTTGTTTTTATTATTTTATGTGTTGAATTATTTGAATGCTAGTTTTGAAATTGTGCCTTGCTTGATTGAATTGTAGTGAACTTTGAAGAGTGTGACTATTCCAAGATCAAGGAGTCAACTTATATTCTCTATCAAAAAGGCAAGTGGTGCTTCATACTTTATCCCATTATTTTCACTATGCATTAGTGATATTTTGAGTAGGACTTGCATGGAATTTTCTAAGTGTTAACTATGCCATGGGAAATCCTAGTAGATGAAGCCTTAGTAGAATTTCCTAAGTTAAGATCCATACTACTATCATGATTAGCCTACCTAGTAGAAAACAAGGGTGGATTATATTCATGCTATGGAATATTTCTAAGTCAAAGACTTGTGTTTTGTTTAATAAAAAAACTATGTGAATGAAACACCTGGGTGGCATGGTGAGAATGGATTTATGTTGAGTGGTTACACAAGGCCAGGGGACTGGTGAACCTTGTGTATCACACTTGTGGAATGCCACCCAGGAACAAAGAGATTTGATATGTCAAATGTTTAGAAGCTTCAAGTGCAGCCACTTGGCATTATGGGCTCTGCCTGGATCATATAGGTTGCAATAACTTAGCCAAAAGGACAGTTGGTGGTAGGGGTTGATAGGTTTGGAGCGCGTCCATTTTGGTCTAAGGGAATGCTTCTGAAAAATCTTTTCTTGATGCATGTCGACTCTTGTGGGGAAAGTGCACCACCTCTCGAGAGAGTAAAATCTAAGTACTTAGCCGTGTCCCCGGCAATGGACAAATTGAGCATTAAGACATGGAAGCTATCAAGAATCTCCTCATCCCAATTTCTAAGTTAAAAACTTGTGGTTGAACAAGGGTTAAAGGATCTTCAATCTTTGATTGGTAGATGCCTTGTGTGATTTTGACAAACAAAACTTAGTGTTTTCAAATGATAAGGAAAATCTATTTTGAGCAAAGAAAGCCTAAGCTCCACTTAGCCAAATGCATATAGATGATATATACCACTATTCTACCATAGTATCACTTACCAATACAATTCAAATGTATTGACCCTCGTGGCTATAACTTATTATGTTGAAGGTTTGTTTGATGTTAGTGAAGT
Organism: Avena sativa; assembly: GCA_916181665.1. Taxonomy (NCBI): domain Eukaryota; kingdom Viridiplantae; phylum Streptophyta; class Magnoliopsida; order Poales; family Poaceae; genus Avena; species Avena sativa. Next base: position 308,407,727 of record OV702295.1, on the reverse strand, counting down.
GTGTTGATTAGGATTACAAGTCTACAACCAACATGATTGCTTGTTGCACTTTGAAGATGAAGGACTCCATGATATATAGTTATTTATGCTGCATTGTAATGTGATAGCCAAATGATCTATGTAAGATGTAATGAAATATTTTATTCCTGGTTATAATGTTGTACAATGACCTTTGTTTCTTGATGTTACATCTTAACTGTGGATGCTAGCTAATGATCCAGGGACTAGCATTGCAATCACAGGGACCTTTACCTTTATATAGGTTGGGTCTTACAGATGGTATCAGAGCACTGTGTTGCCTGTAGGATTGTAACACTAGGATTGGACAAAACCCCTTAGAAAAATAGGAGTTGTATTTTTTCCAAAACTTATTAACAAACAATCTTGTAAACTCTTCCCTCAACCTTTTGTTTTGAATCTACATCTCTTCCTTTTCAACTTGATGGACAAAGCATCATCATGAGAAAAGACCTCACCATGAGCAAAGACTTCACCAACACCAAGGACTTGAACTTAGACATCACTAAGGACTACAAGTGAGACAAGAAATATTACTCAAGACTTGAAGACTAAGGAAACACAACTTAGAATGAACCATCATCACCTTTGAAGTTTTGTGACGAAGATGCAAGAATTTTTCCAAGGAAACCATGATCTCATTCAAGAAGAATGGAATGATCTAAGTGAACCATATAGTTGGACCACCATACTAGTGATTAGTTTAGGTCAAACACACCAACCTATGTGGTGTAGCAAAAATATTTTGTTGCCTAAAAATGTGCTTGAACCTTGTTGTTTGAGTGGAATGTTTGTTTGTGATTGCTTGCACATTCTTATGTGAATTGTGATGTGTGTGATTAGACTTTTTCCTTAGAAATCTTTTGCCTACTATAATCCCAATCCAACCCAAACATATGACTTCTCCAAGGGACTCCAACATCAAGAATGGTGACACCAACAACCAAGAGATGCACATGATAGAAAAACTACTAGCAAACCAAACCCAGTTGAATCAGATGACAACTCAGTTTTTAGCCAACAACAGTGAGTTAGACCCAACCATACAAAAGTTTTTGGAAATCCAATCTCAATTGTTGCAAGGGATGACCACTAAAATGATCAACATGAAAGACAACCTTTCCCAAGGAGATTGTGACAACAATGATATCAATAAGGATATTATGGAAGGAACTCAAGCTTGCAATAGTTGTGGAGTCATGGATCACACTTCTAAGGAGCATGTGGACCAATGCCCTAATTGTGAAGAGAAACATCCAACTAATCAATGCCCCACATCTCAAGTGACTTGTTTCCTATGTGAACGAAATGATCATGTCCCTATCCAATGCCCCATCTATCCTATAGTTCAACAAATGAAGCAACATGGAATGCATCAAATGTTTGGAAACCTCCATAACGGAACAACTTCTACCAATAAGGATGAAGGCAAAGTCAGAACCATGCCTCATAAGGCCAAATCCAAAGTGACCACCAAGTGTTGCTACTCTTGTGAAGAAGAATGTCATATCTCTAGAAACTGCCCCAAGAAGAGAGAAAGATTTCCCACCTTTGAAGTGAGATATGAAGATCATGAACTATAAGAACTCCTAGCTTTGGAGAGACCCAAAAAGAATAAGAAGGACATAAGCCAGTTGCAATGTTACAATTGCAAAGAGATGGGACACTATGCCAGTGATTGCCCAGAAAAGAAGAAGAACCAAGGAAACAAACAAGAGGTAGTGATACCAAAGGAAAAAAGGATATTAGCCAAGTAATGTGTTTCAAATGCAAAGAGCTAGGCCATTATGCAAACAAGTGTCCAGAGAAGTTACATCAAGATCCCAAGTAAGCCAAGATGTAATCTAGTGGAAAACTTTTTAAGGGTGGTAGTACCCGAGTTGTCTTGAAGCCAACTTGTAACCTCTAGCCTTCCCAAATCTCGGGACGAGATTTATTTTAAGGGTGGTAGCCTGTCACATCCCAAAATTTTCCAAATTTTGAAATGTGAAAAATAAATAAACAAAATAAATAATTGTTGAAATTTAGGGTGAAAAGAAACTTTTTGATTCCAAATGGAAACATCAAAACCCATCTTGAACAAATTTTGAAATAAAAAGGAACCCAACAAATTTCAATCAAGTGAAATGCATTCATCAATGAATGTATCTTTAAAATTTAAACACTTGGAAAAGTTAAACCAAAACCCTAAAACCGTAATGGAATAAATCATTCCAAAGATTTCTCAAGGACTATGGATTTGATCCATAAAAATTTAGCAACAAACATTTATAAATGATCAAAAATGATAAATAAAATATTGTAAAACCATAGAAATTGGTTTCACTTAATTTGGAGCCATGGATAAAATCTTATGAATTTAATAAGATCAAGAAATTAAAAGCTAATAAATCTCCTATCTAAAATCCATACCAAAATTATGAACAAAGTAATCCAAAAAGGGATTTAAAAATATAAACAAATATTAAATAAAATCTTACAAATTGGAATCACCAATTTTGGACCTCTAAATAAAAAGATATGGATTTTATAAGATAAATAAAGAAATAAAAAAATAAGGAATATTTAAAATCCAAATTAAATCTTGGCCAAATATTTAACAAATAAAAGTTTATTAAATAATAAAAGTAAATAAAAAATATTATTTAAATAAAACTATATGGGCTTTGAACCATATTCAATTTTATTTAAACAAGGACCATTTGCCTAAATAATAGATCCCAAGAAAATTATTTAGAAGACAATTTAAAGATTGAGTTAAATCCATAAGCAAATGAAATAAAGCTAAATCAAATATATTAAAGGGATAAGGAATATTCAAATAAAGTAATATGACATTAACCAAAATTCTATTCTATTTGAATAAAGACAAAATCCATAAAGTAAATGATTAATTAAATCATGGGAAAATAATAAAAGGAATTTTCCCAAGTGGAATAAAAGTTATTTAATTAACTTAAATGAAATAAAAGAATCATTTCAATAAAATTTATATGGAATTAAAACCATATTTGATTTTATTGGAATAAAGACAAGTTACCCATTTTAAATGATTAATAAATCATATTAGAAATATTTCAAAGTGAATTATTTAACACCCTATTAAATAAATAAAACCTACTGAAAAGGGTTTGGTGAAAATTTGAATTTAAATAAGAGTTTGAAAATATAATTAAAATCCTATTTAAATAAAGGCAAGTGCCTATTTTAATTAAATAATAAACCATATGTGAATAAAATAATTATTCTAAAATGGACTTAAATGCATATTTAAAACAAGTATAGAAACATACTGAATGTTTAGAAAAGATTTGAAAAAGAAATCTGAATTCAAAATGATAGTTTGAATTCAAAACAGAAAATCAAAATGGAAAAAGAAAAAGAAACAAGAAAGGAAAAAAATGAAACAAAAATGGCCCAGCCCACTAAGCCTAACAACCCACCTCCTCTTTTCCCTCCCGAAGCGTTTTCCTCACCCGTGTCTGAACCCGCGCAGTCACTGATGAGTAGGCCCCACCAAACCCCTCTCTATCTCGCTGACGCTAGGCCCCACCGCCAGCTCACCTTCTTCCTCACCCGCCGTTGACCACGCCCGGCCGTTTCTGCCGTTGAAAGCTTGCGTAAATTCGCCGTAACACCGTAGTGATTCCGCGCTGCAACCGCGCCGTCTTAATCGCCCATGTCCCCTCTCCATTCCCCTCGCTCGCCATCCTCCCTCTACCCCCAGGCTGCCCCTGATTTTGTTTGCACAACCACTGCCCCGACGAGCTCCTTTCTTCGATTCCGGCCATCCCACACTCCTCCTTGCTCCCTGGCACCCATTAGCGTGTTCCCCATCGTCATGCGCGTCTACCAGTTCCTCCCTATCGCTCGCGCGTGCCCCAGAACATCGACAACGACCAAGGCCAAATGTCACCGACCTCTGCCGCAACTCCGGTGAGTCTTAGCCCTCAACCTCGTGCGCACCTCGACTTGAGACTAACACCATCTAGGTCGCCTGCGTCCTGTGCACCTCCAGGTGCTCTCCAATAATCCGCTCGTGGCCTACAAGCTGGACTCCGACAAACAACAGAACGTGCCGCCGTCAGGACCATCTCCGGCGAAGAATCGCTAGAGACTCCGAGCGCCCCCTGTCTCCCCACGGGCACGTTGAGCATCAGCACTCCACGGCGAACTCGGTGAGCCCTCTCCCCCTCTCTCTCGCTTCCTGAATCGCCAGCAACCTCACCGCCCGAGCACGCCGCCGCCAGCCACCTGCGCAGCGCCACCAGTTCTTGGTCAGTGCGATGAGGACCGTCAGATCCCGATCCAGCGGTTAGGATAGATGACTTATCGAACCATTTTTATTGATCTGTGCCGCACGATCCTCTTTTAATCCAACAGTCCACGTTAGTCGATCCGCCCGAACCGGTACCAGCCTATAGGATTGTTCCACGTGGCACGTGTTTTGTTTTGAAAACAGAAACTATTCTATTAGATGTTAGATTTTGCAAAAATGATAACTTTAGGTTGTATTTGCAGGAAAAAGAATTCTATCCAACCCTGCACTTTGTTTAGTAATTTGCTTCTGTAAAATTGGTTGTATTTGCAGAAACATGTGTAGGCATATTTTGAATATAAAAATTATTCTAGAAATGTTTTTAGGGTAAAATCTTTGGTAAATGGTTTGTTTTGAACCTAATGATCATAGAAACCAACTTTTGGATTTAAAAATATACTTTGTGACACTTAGGAATTATTCCTTTGGATTAAAGCATTTCTAGTTAAATAAAAATGTTGAATATGTGTTAAAAATGCTTTTTGAGTAAAATCTTTGGAAAATGACTTGATTTAAACTCTCTGACCCTAAACACCAAGTTTTGGGATTTAAAAATATATTTGGTGAACCCTATAAAATTATTACTTTGTTTAAAGGCATTTCCAACAAATAAAATGTTGCTTTGATTTAAAAATGGATTATGGATGAAACCCTTTGCAAAAGGATTTGTTTTAACAACATTATGACCATAGACATTAATATTGGTGTTTAAAACCATTTTTGGCTAACACTAGAAATCATTCTTTGATTTAAATCAATTCTAGCAAAACAAAAATGATTTAAATGGCCATTTTCACTAACCTGTTATCAAATGGTTTTGCCACTTTTATAAATGACCAGTAGGTGTTTTAAATTTTTTATAACCTATTAGAAACCACTTTTCCAAATAAAACAATCTTTTACATGATTGCATGCATTGCCTTGTTTTTATTATTTTATGTGTTGAATTGTTTGAATGTTAGTTTTGAAATTGTACCTTGCTTGATTGAATTGTAGTGAACTTTGAAGAGTGTGACTAGTGCAAGATCAAGGAGTGAACTTATATTCTCTACCAAAAAGGCAAGTGGTGCTTCATACTTTGTCCCATAATTTTCACTATGCATTAGTGATATTTTGAGTAGGACTTGCATGGAATTTTCTAAGTGTTAAATATGCCATGGGAAATCCTAGTAGATGAAGCCTTAGTAGAATTTCCTAAGTTAAGATCCCTACTACTATCATGCTTAGCCTAGCTAGTAGAAAACAAGAGTGGATTATATTCATGCTATGGAACATTTCTAAGTCAAAGACTTGTGTTTTGTTTAATAAAACAACTATGTGAATAAAACACCTAGGTGGAATGGTGAGAATGGATTTATGTTGAGTGGTTTACACAAGGCCAGGGGACTAGTGAACCTTGTGTATCACACTTGTGGAATGCCACCCAGGAACAAAGAGATTTGAGATGTCAAATGTTGACAAGCTTCAAGTGCAGCCACTTGGCATCATGGGCCCTGCCTGGATCATATAGGTTGCAATAACTTAGCCAAAAGGACAGTTGGTGGTAGGGGTTGATAGGTTTGGAGCGAGTCCATTTTAATCTAAGGGGAGGCTTCTGAAAGATCTTGTCTCGATGCATGTCGAGTCTTGTGGGGAAAGTGCACCACCTCTCGAGGGAGTAAAATCTAAGTACTTAGTCGTGTCCCCAGCAATGGACAAATTGAGCATCAAGACATGGAAGCTATCAAGAATCTCCTCATCCCAATTTCGATGTTAAAAACTTGTGGTTGAACAAGGGTTAAAGGATCTTCAATCTTTGATTGTAGATGCCTTGGGTGATTTTGACAAACAAAAACTTAGTGTTTTCAAATGATAAGGAAAATCTATTTTGAGGAAAGCAAGCCTAAGCTCCACTTAGCCAAATGCATATAGATGATATATATCACTATTCTACCATAGTATCACTTGCCAATACAATTCAAATGTATTGACCCTTGTGGCTGTAACTTATTATGTTGCAGGTTTGTTTGATGTTAGTGAAGTGTGTTGATTAGGATTACAAGTCTACAACCAACATGATTGCCTGTGGCACTTTGAAGATGAAGGACTCCATGCTATATAGTTATTTCTCCAAATGAGCTATGTAAGATGTAATGAAATATTTTATTCCTGGTTATAAAGTTGTACTATGACCTTTGTTTCTTGATATTACATCTTAACTGTGGATGCTAGCTAATGATCCAGGGACTAGCATTGCAATCACAGGGACCTTTACCTTTATAAAGTTGGGGTCTTATAGTATAAGTTTCCAGTTAGTCTGATAATCCTAGATTCCCAAGGATTGGATGTAATTTTGGGTATGGATTGGATGACTAAGTATGAAGGAGTACTAGATTATGCAAATCATATTGTTACACTCACAACCCCAGATAAGAAAAGGATTATATTCAAGTATAACTTTGAATCAAAACGGAGTAAGCTAAATTCTATTAAAGGGGGTTAGCATAGATGGTGTACCAATTGTGAAAGAATACCCGGATGTGTTTCGCGAAGAGTTGCCAGGAATGCCACCAGATAGAGATGTGGAGTTTCTGATTGACTTACTGCCAGGATCACGACCAATAGCAAAGAGACCCTACAATATGTCAGTTGATGAGTTGAAGGAACTCAAGAAACATCTTGGAGAATAGTTACAGAAAGGATTTATTCAACCAAGTTCTTCATCTTGGGGTGCACCAGTTTTGTGTGTTGAGAAAAAGGATAGAAGTCAAAGGTTATCCATAGATTACTGTTCACTCAATGAGGTGACTATAAAGAAGAAGTATCCTTTGCTTAGAATCAACGATCTATTTGATCAGCTAGAAGGAGCCCGTGTGTTCTCAAAGATTGATCTCCGATCAGGCTACTTTCAGCTAAAGATTAGAGAGCAAGACATACCTAAGACTGCTTTCACCACTAGGTATGGATTATATGAATACACCGTGATGCCATTTGGTTTGACAAATGCACCAGCTTATTTCATGAACATGATGAACAAAGTGTTCATGGAATTTCTTGACAAGTTTGTTGTCGTATTCATCGACGACATTTTGATCTATTCCAAGAGCAAAGAAGATCATGAAGAGCATTTGCATTTGATACTTGAGAAGTTCAGGGAGCACAAGCTGTATGCCAAGTTCAATAAGTGTGAATTCTGGCTAAATGAAGTTAGATTTCTTGGAAATATTGTGTCGGGAGACGGTATAGCTGTCGATCCCGCAAAGGTGTTAGCTGTGACTAAGTGGGAATCTCCCAAGTCAGTGAAAGAAGTTCGTAGTTTCCTTGGCTTGGCAGTATACTATAGAAGATCCATTGAGACTTTCTCTAATATAACTAAGCCAATGATGGAGTTACTCAAGAAAGAAAAGAAGTTTGACTGGACTGAAGGATGTGAACTCAGTTTCCAAGAATTGAAGAAGATACTAGTGACAGCACTAGTCTTATGTCTGCCAGATTTAGAGAAGGATTTCCAAGTATATTGTGATGCATCTCACCAAGGATTGGGTGGAGTTTTGATGAAAGAAGGGAAAGTTGTGGCTTATGCCTCGAGAAAACACAAATCTCATGAAGTGAATTATCCTACTCATGACTTAGAGTTAGCATCTGTTGTCCATGCACTCAAAACATGGAGACATTATATTTTAGGAAAACGTTGTGAAGTTTTCACAGATCACAAGAGTATAAAATATATCTTCACTCTGAATGAAATCAATATGAGACAAAGAAGATGGCTAGAGATCATCAAGGACTATGACTTGAGTTTGCAATACTATCCTGGTAAAGCAAATGTTGTAGAAGATGCTTTAAGCCGTAAGGTTTATGTGAATGGCCTTACTAAGGGATAATTGCCAGATGATCTGTGTGCCCAATTCAAAGATCTCATATTGGAAATAGTACCTGAAGGACATCTCATGTCATTGGATGTTCAACCCACATTGTTGGACAAGATCAAAGAAGCCCAAAAGTTGGACAAGGAAATTGAAGAGATTAAAGGAAAAAATAGCAAAGGGAAAGCTAAAGGATTCCATGAAGACGAACAAGGTACTTTATGGTATGGAAAACGTATCTGCATTCCGCAAGATCCGGAGCTTCGGAAACTGATTCTGCAAGAACCACACAACTCACCATATTCCATTCATCTAGGTAACACCAAAATGTACATGGATGTGAAAGAAAGATTTTGGTGGAAAAACCTCAAGAAGGATAATGCGGAGCATATTGCCTTGTGTGACGTGTGTAGTCGAGTAAAGGCGGAACATCAAAAATCGGCAGGGTTCCTGATTGGAAGTGGTACAAGATTGGTATGGATTTTATCACCGGACTGCCAAGGACTAGATCTGGATATGACTCTATTTGGGTTGTTGTAGATCGCCTCACAAAAGTGGCTAATTTCATACTTGTGAAGACAACCTATACAAGTGCTAAGTTAGCCAAGATCTATATGAACAGGATTGTATGTCTGCATGGAGTACCCAAGATTATTGTGCGTGATAGAGGAACTCAATTCACCTTGCATTTTCGGCGACAACTGCATGAATCATTGGGAACAAGATTAGAGTTCAGCATAGCTTTTCACCCCCAGACTGATGGACAGACAGAAAGGACCAATAAGATTTTGGAGGATATGTTGAGGGCATGTGCCCTAGACTATGGTGCTAGTTGGGATGAAAGTTCGCCTTACGTAGAAATCTCTTACAATAACAGCTATCAAGCCAGCATCTTAAGTGGGTTAGATTTGTAACATCCCAAATGTCATGAATTACAAAAGCATGCATTGCATTCATATTATCATGTCATATTTGTCTTGCACAGAAAGTTTCAAATCAAAAATCCAAATAAAACCATTAATATGCCCATTTTATTAATTATATGTGGCTTGGTTTTGTTTTATTTTTTCAAAGGTCCAAGGTGATTTTGAGTGGTCAAGTGTGTTGTCACACTTTAGAGTGCAAGGTTCACCGTATAAAAACCTAGAGAAAATTTGAATTCAAACAAACTTCAAAAAGGTTTCAAAACCTTTCCTGAAAAATCAACTAGAAAAAGAAAAACAAAAAGGAAAAAACAGGCGCCAGCTATTCAGCCCAGAGCCAAAAACGGCCCAGCAGCCACCCGGGCCATTTCCCCCTCTCCCCTCTCTCTCACCCACGCTTGCCTTACCCCGCTGACACTGCCAGTGGCCCCGTACCAGCTCAACGTCGTCGTCCCTACCCCGCGCGCGCATACGCCGTCGCTGCCCGTTTTCTCCCCCATCAATGTCGCGTTGATTTCAGGCTTAATTGCCATTGATCCTCTACGTGATTCCCTCGCCCCGCTGGCTACTTAAACCTCTTCGCACCATGGTCATTTCCCCCAACTTCCCTCGCCAGAACGCCACCAGGTTGCGAGCATTTGAGCTCAAAACCCCGACGTCCGACGAACTCCGACTAGGTATTCCGGTGAGCACCGTCTACCCCGCCCCTCTTGTTCATACTATCGTGCTTCTCTTGTCCTTGTGAATCTTACTATGCCTTTGGTTCGCCTTGTAATGCCCCAGAACGTCGTCTTCGTCAAGCGCCATGAACACACGACTCCGCCCTCGTCTCCGGCGAGCAATTCTGGTAATATGCGACCACCCCCTGACCTCTAGTTCAAACGATGATGTTCGTCTGGTCCTTGTGCACACGCTGATGCTTCTGGTTTGTGCTAGGGTGGCCCAGTTCGTCATCTCCGTTATCGCCCGCACGAAACCGAGTCTGCTCACAACTCCGACGAGCCCCAGCCACCACAGCAACTCGCCCCTGTCCAAGCCGAAGCGACGTTGAGCTTCCTCGCGACCTAGCGACGCTGGTAAGCCACAACACAGCCCCTATCTCCCTCTGTAATCGTCGGAGCGCCACCGCCAGTCGCGTCGCCGCCGCTGTAGCCACTTGCGCCGCCAGTCTTTGGTCAAAGCAACCAACGCCTTTAGATCTAGATCTAGTGGATCTGATTAGATTACTTAACGAAGAGGTATGCTTAGATCTAAGCCACATGATCTAACTTAAATCATACGGCCCACGTTGGACGATCTGCGCGAAGCGGTACGGGCCAATTAGATGCGTCCACGTGTCTGAGATTTAGATTTAAAATCTGTTTTTGAATCTATTAGAGATTTAAACTTCTAAAAATCATAACTTTTGTTCTATTTATCCAAAAAATGCAAATAATATATCATTGGATTCAGAAAAATAAATCCTACGCTACTGTGGGCTTGAATTTGTATTTTTCTTCTGTAAATTTGATTTATTTGTAGAATCAAATATAGGCTTATTTTGGCTATATACATTATTTGGAAAATGATTTTAAAACAAGTTTAAGTTTATTTAAACTATAAATAGATGGTTTTGTGTTCAGTACTGTTTGGTTTGAATAGTTTAGTGTAGAAATTCATTCCATTGCATTTGCATGCATTCATATGTAATTTTTCTTGAATATTTGAATGTGAATTTGGTGATATCATTTTATGTGTAGAATTTGGTGCAAGTGGTGATTGTGATTGTGAGGATTGTTGCTACTCCCCCAACTACCAAGGCAAGTGGTGATTCATGTATTTTGTCCTATTATTTTGACTATGCACTAGTGATATTTTGAGTAGGGCTTGCATGAAATTTTACTAAGTATCTATATGCTATGCCTTGGGAAATCCTAGTAGTTGTAGTCTTAGTAGAATTTTATATAAGTTAAGATACTTGTTATGTTATCATGCTTAGCCTAGCTAGTAGCAAACAAGGGTGGATTATAATCATGCTATGGAAATTTTGTTAAGTCTTTTGACTTGTGTTTATGCTTAATAAAACAACTAAGTGAATGAATCACCTAGGTGGAATGGTATGATGGTTTGTGTTGAGTGGTTACACAAGGACCATGTCTATGGTTTACCTTGTGTATCACACTTGTGGAAATCCACCCAGGAACAAAGGGATTTGAGATACTTAGTGTTTAGAAGCTTCCAGTGCAACCACATGGCATATGGGCTCTGCCTTGATCATATAGGTTGCAATAACTTAGCCAAATAGACAGTTGGTGGTAGGGTGATAGGATGGAACGCGTCCATGGTGGTCTAAGGGAAGGCTTCTGAAAGGTCTCGTCTCGATGCATGTAGAGTCTTGTGGGGAAAGTGCACCACCTCTCGAGAGGGTAAAACCTAAGTACTTAGTCGTGTCCCCGGAAATGGACAATTTGAGCATCAAGACATTGAAGCTATCAAGGATCTCCTCATCCCAATTTCTAAGTTAAAACTTGTGGTTTAACAAGGGTAAAGGTTCACCAAATTCTATTGGTAATTCCTACGGAGTTTTTGTCAGAAAAAACTTATTTTGAGCAAATCAAGCCTAAGCTACACTTAGCCAAATTAATATAGATGGTAGATACTACTATTCTACTTCGGTATCACTTGCCAATACAATTCCAAATGTATTGACCCACTGTGGCTGTAACTTATGATGTTGCAGGTTATTCTGATGAGGATTAGGGTTATGAGTCTACACTCATCATGCTTGCCAGTGGCACATGAAGATGAAGACTTTACGTTATTTACTTATGATTTAAACTCTTGTACTAGCCTTTGGCTATGGAGTTGTAAAGACTATGTTTATCTCTGGAATGACAATGTAGTAAAGACCTTTTTATCTGTGTACTTCATCTTAAACTATGGATGCTAAGATTTTATCCAGGGACTAGCATTGCAATCATAGGTGCCTTTACCTTTATAAAGGTGGGGTCTTACATTAGTCCTCAAATACCGAGCATGAGGACGACACTTATACGTCTGAGAGACACCACGAGAACCACCTGAGAAATGAATGAGGTAGGTAACAAAAGATAAGCACACACAAATCCATGAAGGATTGCTAAAAACAATAGAAAAGCAACCACAAACCAATCATAAACCACATAGAAATCTGAGTCAAACTGCGGCAGGTGAAAACCTTCCAGACCGGATAATACGGCCCAGCCAGCGGCGGATAATTTGGCCCTGGCATTTTTTTTTGCAAAATCGACTCGGATTGAAAGCATGTGAATTGATCGGACATAAGAGGTTGATTATCTATTGTTCTTAACAATCATGGGGAACAAGGGTCAACATCTACACCGAGTTTCAACAACAACAAACAACTTCCATACAAAAGAGCAGAATGGGGGAGTTACCCTCACTCATTGGAAGAAGTACTCAGAGGATAAGGTACCCAGAAGGGTGCAGGAGAAGATCCGGTGAAGGGCTGGAGAATACGGCGGCCGGAGCAGCACCGGGGAGGGATGAGGAGGCCGGGGGCGGCTGGGGTGTGAGATGGGGTTGGGGTGAGAGAGGATGCTTTGTTTGAGCCCTCCCACCTGACGCCCATTTGTAAGTAGACAAAACCGCCTGGGCCGGATAATCCAGCCCCCACTAGGGCGAATAATCTGGCCTCACTAAATTTTTCTGTTCACAAAGAATTTAGGCCAGCACAACCCAACAAGGACCCTCACAATATTAACAAAAATACTTGTGTGCAAGATGGATGTCTCGGGGAGGTAGAAAGGATTAGGTTTAGATAGCCAAACTAAGATGGTACTACACACCCAAAATTGCAAAAGTCAAAAAATGAAAAGCCAAAATTGGGTGTGTTTTTCATGAGAACATGAGATAGACAAGAAAAGCCAATAAAACCCACAAAGAACCAACTCTTCATGAAGAAGAGTGCGGTGGCTGAAGCCACCATGTAAGAGTGAATGGTATGACACTGCGAAGATGTACCTTGGGTTCATGACCAATACTCATCAATAACTCACATATCACATAATGATATTAAGAGAAATGATTTGTCTTTCTTTCAGCATTATGGGGGGAGGGTTAGCCCAATTAATTAGGACCACACCACCCCTATGTTTATGCCCACATCTAAACCAAATAGAGGAAGAGATATAAGTGAGTATGCAAGGATAGTCAAGTCAAGATCCTTGAATCCATGATATTAGCTCATTCATCAACTTACAAAATCTTGCTTCATCAAGTGGCTTCGTGAAAATATCAGCAAGTTGATTCTTCGTGCTCACAAAGGATAAGTCAATATCACCATGAGCAACATGATCCTGAATAAAATGATTACAAATCTCAATATGCTTCATTCTTGTATGTTGCACCGGATTGTAGGAAATTTTGATGGAACTTTCATTATCACACAAAAGAGGCACTTTGTCACAAATGACACTGTATTCCTTTAAAGTTCGCCTCATCCATAATAACTAAGTGCATGTACTTGCAGTAGCTACATATTCAGCTTCGGCGGTGGAGAGAGATATACAATTTTGTTTCTTCGAAGACTAATATACTAAGGATCTGCCCAAAAATTAACAAGCTCTAGAAGTTGATTTTCTATCATCTTTATCACCAGCCAAATCAGAATCCGTGTATCCACATAGAGAGAAATTAGAACCCTTGGGATACCATAGACCAAAGTTAGGGGAATGAACCAAATATCGAAAGATTCTCTTGACCGCCACCAAGTGGCTTTATTTAGGAGTCGCTTGATACCTTGCCCATACTTCTACACTAAACACAATATTGGGCCTAGATGCGCAAAGGTAAAGGAGAGAGCCGATCATAGACCGGTATACCTTTTGATCCACATCTTTACCATTGGGATTTAACTCAAGATGACATTTAGTTTGCATTGGTGTAGCAACGCCATTAAGATCCAACATCTTGAATATCTTGAGCATGTCTTGGATGTATTTTGCTTGATTAATGAAGGTCCCTTCTCTTATTTGCTTGATTTCGAATCCAAGAAAGAACCTTAACTCTCCTATCATAGACATCTCAAACCTGCCAGTCATAACTTTGAAAATTCATCGTTAAAATCTTGGTTAGTAGAGCCAAACATAATGTCATCCACATACAATTGGCACACGGAAAGCTCCCCCTTAACCTTCTTAGTAAATGAGTGGGATCAATCTGCCCAACCTCAAATCCATGGTCTAACAAAATCTCTTTAAGATTCTCATACCACGCACGTGGGGCTTGTTTAAGGGCATAGAGCACCTTATCGAGTTTGTAGACATGGTTCGGGAAGTTGGGGTACTCGAAACTGTAACATCCCTAAAATCATGTTTTCAAAGATTGCATATCATCCATGCATGCATAATCATTTAGGGATCATTTTCAAAGTCATTTCAAAGAAATAGAAGCATTGAGTGCTATTATTTTATGTAGACAAGCATTGATCCAATGCTACTCTCTAGTGAGAGAATATTTGTTTTAAACCAAGGTTGTTTGTTCATGAGTTGGTTTGGTTGAGTTCCAAAGCATGGACAAAAATTTCCAAAAACAACATATGGTTTTAAAACCATTTTCATATCTATATTAAATCATGTGATAAGGCACTGTTTATTTTAAAATTTCAAAGGAACCAAGCAAGTCTAGTGAGACAGCATGGTTTTATACTCAAAAATATGCAGGTTTCACTTTATAAAAATCCAGAAAAAAATTGGAATTCATTTGAAAAGGTTTCCTGAAAATCGAATTTGAAAAAGAAAAAGAGAAAAGAATTAGAAAAGGGCCTTCGCTGGCATTTCAGCCCAACAGCAGACTCAACCCACTAAGCCCACCCGGGGTTCTTCTCTCTCTCTCACGCGACACAGACTTACCCCGCAGTCACTGAACGGTGGACCCTCTCCACGTCAGCACCTTCTTCCCCAAACTCCGCGCGCAGCCGCCATCGCCGCTCGTTTCCTCCCCCTTCACTGCCGCGATTTCAATTCGATTAAATGGCGATGAATGCGTGTGTAATCTCCACCCCTGCTCTGGATACTTAATCCCCTCCCCTCTCCGCACCTTTCCCCTCACACCACATGCTCGCTCCGCCACCAGGCTGCCACAATTTCACGTTGCAACTCCGCTGTACCGACGAGCTCCGGCGACGAAATTCCGGTGAGCCAGACCACCCCTTCCCTTCTAATTCAAACGAGCATGTTCCTTGCAACCTTGTGCACCTCCTGACCCCTCTCGTTTGGCCGCGCTTGACCCAGGTAGCCGTTACCGTCCACCCCTGCAAGCAACAGAGCCGCCGCTCAACTCCGACGATGAATACCGGTAATGTCCGAGCGCCCCTTGTTTCCTCTTTGACACTGTCATGTTCGCCACAACCTTGTGCATCCTCTAACACCACTAGTTCGTTCTAGGGCGGTCTACATCGTCGGCAACGACTCCATCCGCAAACACCCGACGCCGCCAGCCACTCCGACGAGGTCCTGTCGCTGCGTCCGTGCGCCCCTGTCTCTCCCTCGACCACCTCGAGCACCACAGCGACCACGCGAACCCAGTAAGCATCTCCACTCCTTCCCGCACGATCTAAATCGCCGGCAACTTCTCTGACAGAGCCGCCGCCGCCACTCGCCGCCGCTGGCGCCGCCAAACTTTGGTCGTTTGATCTGTAGCCGTTAGATCTAGATCTAACGCATGCGATAGATTAACTTAACAAAGGGGTACGCGTTAGATCTGGACGTGCGTTTTCATTTAGATCCTGTGGCTCTCGTTGATCGATCCGCCCGAACCGGTACGGGCCAATCAGAACACGCCGCCTGGCCTGAGTTTAGATTTAAAACAGAAATTTGATCTATTAGTGATTCAAACTTGCAAAATTCATAACTTTTGATCCACACGTTCAAATTTTACAAATTTTATATCATTGGAATCAAGACAAAAAATTATATCTGTTTATGCAATGTGTTTAATGTTTTCCTTCTGAAAAATTGGTTATTTTTGCAGAGACATTTGTAAGCTTATTTAGAGTATATAAATGTTTTGAAAAAAGTTTTAAAGAGCAAATAAAGTTTGTTTAGTGTGTATTGGTGTAGAAAAATCATCACATGTCATTTTCATGCATGCATATATTTTTGCTTGTATATTTTTGATATGTGAATTTGGTGCCATTATTTTATGTGTAGATTTTTGTGCTAATAGTGATTGTGGTTGTGAAGATTGTTGCTACTCCCCAAAATACCAAGGTAAGTGGTGCTTCATGTTTTTATCCCTATATTTTCACCTATGCATTAGAAATATTTTGTATAGGACTTGCATGAATATTTTTGCTAAGTATCTATATGCTATGCTTGGGAAATCCTAGTAGTTGTAAAATTGTTAGAATTTTCTCTAAGTTAGGATGCTTACTATTTCCATGCTTAGCCTAGCTAGTAGCAAACAAGGGTGGATTATATATTCATGCTATGTGAAATATTGCTAAGTCTTTGACTTGTGTTTTTGCTTAATAAAACAACTAAGTGAATGAAATACCTGGGTGGAATGGAAAGAATGGTTTATGTTGAGTGGTTACACAAGGTTCATTTCTATGGTTTACCTTGTGTATCTCACTTGGTGAAAATAAAATCTTGTGGGGAAAGTGCACAACCTCTACAGATGGAAGAATCTAAGTACTTATCCATGTCCCTGGTATTGGACAACTTGAGCATCAAGACATGGAAGCTATCAAGAATCTCCTCATCCCAATTTCTAATTTAAAACTTGTGGTTGAACAAGGGTGAAGGTTCACCAATTTCTATTGGTGATTCCTTGGGAAAGTTTTGTCAAAGAAAAACTTAGTGTTTTCAACTAATAGGTAAAACCTATTTTGAGAAAAGCAAGCCTAAGCTACACTTAGCCAGATTCATGTAGTAAATAGATGTTAATATTCTACTAAGGTATCACTTGCCAATACTATTCCAATGTATTGACCCACTGTGGCTATAACTTGTGATGTTGCAGGTTATTCTGATGATGATTAGGGGTTATGAGTCTACACTCAACATGCTTGCCTGTGGCACATGAAGATGAAGACTTATATATATTGTTATGGTTAAACTCTTGTATTAGGCCTATGGCCATGGAGTTGTAAAAGACTATGTTTGTCTCTAGAATGATATGTAATAATGACCTTTGTTTCTGTGTACATCATCTTAAACTGTGGATGCTAGCATTGATCCAGGGACTAGCATTGCAATCATAGGGATCCTTACCTTTAACCGGGAGGGATCTTACAGATGGTATCAGAGCACTGTGTTTCCTGTAGGATTATAACCCTAGGATTGGATTAGAAACCACTAAGGAAAAAAATTCAACACTCTGAAAAAATTTCTACACTTGTCTTTTCTTCTCGTAAACTTTTCTAAACTTCTTTCTCATCTCTATTGGTAGAAGGATGCTTTGATAGCCTTTAGACTACAGAGTGAGAGATGTAATGTGCCTTGTTAGTTGGACCACCACACTTATCATTATATTTCCAAAATTTTGACTAAGTTATATTGAACCTTGGATGCTTGTAATGGATTTATGTATACCATGACTTGTGTGTTTGTTTGTCAATGATATGCTTGTGATACTTGTCTTGTGTATTTTCTATTGATGTTGATTCTAACTTCTCTTTGTCTTATAAAATAGATGCCTAATGTTACTATCAGCACGTCTGAAGAGTTCAAGGGAACTCGTTTTGGCACTCGTCTTATTGAGCTCACTAGTATTCTCAATCTTCCGCTTCCTAGCATCATGGTGCTTCCCCTTACCAATTTTGAGAGGAAGGACCTTTCGGGATTCAAGGTTAATCAGCCAGGACGCTAGACTGAGCCTACTATGGAGGCAATCATCTTCAAGTTTATGCACGACGACAGGGAGAGAGGCCACAAGGTAGTCATGCAGGATTTACTTTGGCGTCTGTTAGGGAGACATTCTCGGGAGATTAGAGGTACTCAATTCCACGCCTTCGGAAGACGCGACAAGGATGGTGAGGCTATTGAGTTCAAGGATGCTACTAGAGAGACGGCAGAGCCGATTCGTCTATATCTCCAGGACCTAGAGGTTCTTCTTAGGCACCTAGATACTGATAGGACCAACATCATGCTTAGCAATGACGAACTCCAGGTGTAGCTTCGTGAGAAGGACAAGCTCTTCACGGAGCAAGATGAGATAGTCAAGGAAATGGAGGCCAAGTTTAAGAGTCAGGATAGAAAGTTCAAGAGTCAAGAGAAAAGAGTCGAAGATAGGAACAAGAGGATTCGAGAGACGACTGCAGAACTAGAGGCCAAGGACTTCGAGCTCGAGCATCAGCAAGGTGTGATTGAGAGACTTCGTTCACAGAAGAGAGCTCTCAAAGACAAGGTATAGGCCTTGACTACCAATGTCGAGGAATACAAGACCGCTATGGAGAATACAGGTCTTACACTTGTCGACGAGGAGGTTGATGCAGAGGAGTAGTGATGACTACTCCTTTATTTGTCATTTACCATGCTTTTGATTATTGAGTTGCAATGACCATCCAACATGTGGATGGCTTGCTATTGGTGTGTTTGCTTTTCAAACTTGTTGTTTATGTCGTTGAACCTTATGTTATTTTGATGCTTGTTTGGTGATTTTCTATGTGTTGTATTGTGCATAATAAGCATCTATGGGTATCTCATTCTTATCCTTATTGAAAACCACAGATGCCTCCTCGACGTGCCAACCCCAACCCAAACAACAACAATGTCACCCCCGAGATGCAGCAGTTGATGACAACACAGGCACAGCTGATGCAGATGATGACTACTTTCATGCAGAATCAGAATAACAACAACAACAACAATAATAATAATAATAATAATAACAACAACAACAACAATCAGAACAATCCACCAGGTTTTGACATGCTCACCAGATTCCTAAGACTGAGGCCAGCAAAGTTCTCAGGAACTACTGATCCCATGGTGGATAATGATTGGCTACGCTCAGTGAACAAGGATTTGGTAACTGTTGCTGTACTGATGAGGAGAAAGTCAGGTTTACAGCACACTTGTTGGAAGGACCAGCAGCTACTTGGTGGGATAACTTCCAGATCACCACTCCCATTGAGGATGTGACATGGGATATCTTTGAAGATGGTTTCCGTACAGCTCACATCTCATCCGGAATGATGATCTTGAAGAAGAAGGAATTCCACAATCTGAAACAACGCCACTGCAGCGTGGCTGAATATATTGAGGAGTTCAACAATCTCGCGCGTTATGCACCGGATGAAGTTGATACTGATGCCAAGAGGAAAGAGAAGTTCCTCGAAGGATTAAACGATGAACTGAACCTGCAACTATCTGTGGCCTATGTCCCCACCTATCAATCTCTTTGTGACAAGGCTGCCATCTTGGAGAGCAAGATGAAACAGGTTGAAAGAAGGAAGAGGAAACACTGTAACAAGCACAGCTCGGGATCGTCTCACAAGTGTTCCCATTATGATGATAGTGGGAGTTCTGGATCCCACAAACATTGAAAGTACAACAGCCACCACAACCACAACCGTCATCATGACAACAAGCATCACCATAGTCATGACAATGACAAGTACAAGAATCACAAGAGTGGGTACAAGAACCACCACAATGGAAGTGGAAGTGGTAGTGGAAGCCAGCTTGTCAAGAAGGATCTTAGTCAGGTTGAAAGTTTCAAGTGCAAGAAGATGGGGAATTATGAAAATGAATGCCCAGAAAATAAAGTTGAGGGACCCAACAAGCCCAGCCCTTTCCAGAAGGGATAGGTGAACCACATTAATGTGGAAGAGATCTATGAGGAACTTGATGCTGTTGCTGGTAAGTTCAAACTCAATTCTGTTCCAGCATTTGTTCTCTTTGATACTGGTGCATTGCATTCATTCATATCAAGAGAATTTATTGAAATAAATGAACTTCCAGTAGAAACTATTGGGTGTACTATAAAAGTAAGTTCTCCTGGCGGAGAAATGATAGTGAACTCAGGATGTCATGATCTAGTCATAGAGTTTGGGAAGTATAAGTTTTCTGTTAATCTGATAATCCTAAATTCTCAAGGATTGGATGTCATTTTGGGAATGGACTGGATGACTAAGATCAAGGGAGTGCTAGATTGTGCCAACCATACCGTCACACTCACAACTCCAGAAAACAAAAGGATTAGATTCAAGACTAACTTTGAACCAAAAGGGAGTAAGCTAAATTCTCTTAAGGGGGTTAGCATGGACAGTGTGCCAATTGTGAGTGAATATCCGGATGTGTTTCCAGAAGAATTGCCGGGAATGCCACCAGATAGAGATGTGGAATTTCTGATTGATTTGCTACCAGGATCGGGACCGATAGCAAAGAGACCTTACAAGATGTCAGTTGATGAGTTGAAAGAACTCAAGAAACAACTTGGAGAACAGTTGCAGAAAGGATTTATTCAACCAAGTTCTTCATCTTGGGGAGCACCAGTTTTGTTTGTGGAAAAGAAAGATAGATGTCAAAGGTTATGCATAGATTATCGTTCACTCAATGAGGTGACTATCAAGAACAAATACCCTTTGCCTAGAATAAATGACTTGTTTGATTAGTTAGAAGGAGCCTGTGTGTTCTCAAAGATTGATCTCCGGTCAGGTTATTTCCAGCTCAAGATAAGGGAACAAGACATACCTAAGACAGCTTTCACCACTAGGTATGGATTGTATGAGTACACCGTGATGCCATTTGGTTTGACCAATGCACCCTCTTACTTCATGAATATGATGAGTTCCTTGACAAGTTTGTTGTCGTTTTCATCGATGACATTTTTATCTACTCCAAAAGAAAATAAGAGCATGAAGGACATTTTCGTTTGATACTTGAGAAGCTTAGAGAGCATAAGCTGTATGTCAAATTCAGCTAGTGTGAATTTTGGTTAAATGAAGTTGGATTTCTTGGACACGTTGTGTCAGGAGATGGTGTAGCAGTTGATCCCGCTAAAGTGTCAGCTGTAACTGAATGGGAATCTCCAAAGTCAGTAAAAGAGGTTCGTAGTTTCCTTGGCTTGGCAGGATACTACAGAAGGTTCATTGAGAATTTCTCCAAAATAGCTAAGCCAATGACTGAGTTACTAAAGAAAGACAAG
The DNA here is from genome assembly GCA_916181665.1 of Avena sativa. Lineage (NCBI taxonomy): Eukaryota > Viridiplantae > Streptophyta > Magnoliopsida > Poales > Poaceae > Avena > Avena sativa. Next base: position 308,386,488 of record OV702295.1, on the reverse strand, counting down.
AAGTTTTCTTGGTCTGAAGGATGTGAACTCAGTTTCCAAGAATTGAAGAAGAGACTAGTGACAGCACCAGTCTTATGTCTGCCAGATTTGGAGAAAGACTTCCAAGTGTATTGTGATGCATCTCATCATGGATTAGGTGCAGTTCTAATGCAAGAAGGGAAAGTTGTGTCTTATGCCTCGAGACAACTCAAAACTCATGAGGTAAATTACCCTACTCATGATTTAGAGTTAGCCTCTATTGTCCATGCACTCAAAACATGGAGACAATATCTTTTGGGAAAACGATGTGAAGTGTTCACGGATCACAAGAGTTTGAAGTATATCTTCACCTAGAAAGAAATCAACATGAGACAAAGAAGATGGCTAGAACTCATCAAGGACTATGACTTGAGTTTGCAATACCACCCCGGTAAAGCAAATGTTGTAGCAGATGCTCTAAGCCGTAAGGTTTTTGTGAATGGCCTTACTAAGGGAGAGTTGCCAGATGATCTGTGTGCCCAATTTAGAGATCTCAGATTGGAGATTGTGCCTGAAGGACATCTCATGTCATCGGATGTTCAACCCACTTTGTTGGACAAGATCAAGGAAGCCCAAAAGACAAACAAGGAAATTGAAGAGATTAAGGAAAAGATTGGCAAGGGAAAGGCCAAAGGATTCCATGAAGACGAACAGGGTACTTTATGGTATGGAAAACGTATCTGTGTTCCACAAGATCCGAAGCTTCGGAAACTGATTTTACAAGAAGCACATAACTCACCATATTCCATTCATCCGGGTAACACCAAAATGTACATGGATATAAAGGAAAGATTTTGGTGGAATAATCTCAAGAAGGACATCGCCGAACATATTGCTTTGTGTGATGTATGTAGTAGAGTGAAAGCGGAACATCAGAAACCAACAGGATTGCTACAACCACTACCTATTCCTGATTGGAAGTGGGACAAGATTGGCATGGATTTAATCACTAGATTGCCAAGGACCAGGTCAGGATATGATTCTATTTGGGTAGTAGTGGATCGCCTAACTAAAGTGGCTCATTTTATACCCGTGAAGACAACCTATACAAGTGCTAAGTTAGCTAAGATCTATATGAATAGGATTGTATGTCTACATGGAGTACCCAAGAGTATTGTGTATGATAGGGGAACTCAGTTCACTTCTCATTTTTGGAGGCAACTACATGAATCATTGGGAACGATATTGGAATTTAGCACTGCTTTTCATCCTCAGACTGATGGACAGACAGAAAGAACCAACCAGATTCTTGAAGACATGTTGAGAGCATGTTCTCTAGATTCTGGAGCTAGTTGGGATGAAAGTCTGCCTTACGCAGAATTCTCTTACAATAACAACTATCAAGCAAGTATTGAGATGGCACCATTTGAGTTTCTCTATGGGAGAAAGTGTACCACCCCATTACTATGGAATGGTGTGGGAGAAATAAATTTGTTCGGACCAGAACTAATCAAGGAGGCCAAAGAGAAAGTCAAGCTAATTAAGGACAGATTGAAGATAGCACAGTCCCAACAAAAGAGCTACACAGATCCTAAGCGTAGAGAAGTCACCTATGAAGTGGGTGATAGAGCTTACCTTAGGGTGTCACCACTTCGTGGAGTGAAGAGATTTGGAGTCAAAGGAAAATTGGCCCCAAGATATGTTGGACCATTCAAGATTCTGAGTCGTAAAGGAGAAGTAGCTTATGAAATTGAATTGCTAGAATCATTGTCTGCAGTTCACAATGTGTTTCATGTGAGTCAACTTAAGAAATGCCATCCAGAGATGGAAGATACTTCTTTGAAGGATACTATACATTTGGAGGAGGTTCAATTGGAAAGTGATCTCACTTATGAGGAAAAACCCATCAAGATTCTTGAGACTGCCGAAAGAGTTACTCGGACTAAGACTATCAAATTCTGTAAAGTTCAATGGAACCATCATTCCGAAGAAGAAGCAACATGGGAAAGGGAAGATGATCTTCGGAAACACCACCCTCACCTATTTGCTAGCCAATCTGAATCTCGAGGGCAAGATTCACCTTAAGGGGGTTAGATTTGTAACATCCCTAAAATCATGTTTTCAAAGATTGCATATCATCCATGCATGCATAATCATTTAGGGATCATTTTCAAGTCATTTGAAAGAAACAGAAGCATTGAGTGCTATTATTTTATGTAGACAAGCATTGACCCAATGCTACTCTCTAGTGAGAGAATATTTGTTTTAAACGAAGGTTGTTTGTTCATGAGTTGGTTTGGTTGAGTTCCAAAGCTTGGACAAAAATTTCCAAAAACAAAATATGGTTTTAAAACCATTTTCATATCTATATTAAATCTTGTGCTAAGGCACTGTTTATTTTAAAATTTCAAAGGAATCAAGCAAGTCTAGTGAGACAGCATGGTTTTATACTCAAAAATATGCAGGTTTCACTTTATAAAAATCCAGAAAAAATTTGGAATTCAAATACATTTGAATTCATTTGAAAAGGTTTTCCTGAAAATTGAATTAGAAAAAGAAAAAGAGAAAAGAATTAGAAAAGGGCCTTCGCTGGTATTTCAGCCCAACAGCAGACTCAACCCACTAAGCCCACCCGGGGTTCTTCTCCCTCTCTCTCTCTCTCTCTCTCTCTCACGCGACACAGACTTACCCCGCGGTCACTGAACGGTGGACTCTCTCCACGTCAGCACCTTCTTCCCCAAACTCCACGCGTAGACGCCGTCGCCGCTCGTTTCCTCCCCCTTCACTGCCGCGATTTCAATTCGATTAAATGGTGATGAATGCATGCGTAATATCCGCCCCTGCTCTGGCTACTTAATCCCCTCCCCTCTCCACACCTTTCCCCTCACACCACACGCTCGCTCCGCCACCAGGCTGCCATAATTTCACGTTGCAACGCCGCTGTACCGACGAGCTCCGACAACGAAATTCCGGTGATCCAGACCACCCCTTCCCTTCTAATTCAAACGAGCATGTTCCTTGCAACCTTGTGCACCTCCTGACCCCTCTCGTTTGGCCACGCTTGACCCAGGTAGTCGTTCCCGTCCACCCCTGCAAGCAACAGAGCCGCCGCTCAACTCCGACGAGGAATACCGGTAATGTCCGAGCGCCCCTTGTTTCCTCTTTGACACTGTCGTGTTCGCCACAGCCTTGTGCATCCTCTGACACCACTAGTTCGTGCTAGGGAGGTCTACATCGTCGGCAACGACTCCATCCGCAAACACCCGACGCCGCCAGCAACTCCGACGAGGTCCTGCCGCTGCGTCTGTGCGCCCCTGTCTCTCCCTCAACCACCTCGAGCACCACAGAGACCACACGAAACCAGTAAGCATCTCCAATCCTCCCCGCGTGATCTAAAACACCGGCAACTTCTCTGACAGAGCCGCCGCCACTCGCCACCGCTGGCGCCGCCAAACTTTGGTCGTTTGATCTGTAGCCGTTAGATCTAGATCTAACGCATGCGATAGATTCACTTAACGAAGGGGTACGTGTTAGATCTGGCCATGCGTTTTCATTCAGATCCTATGGCTCTCGTTGATCGATCTGCACGAACCAGTACGGGCCAATCAGAACACGCCGCGTGGCCTGAGTTTAGACTTAAAACAGAAATTTGATCTATTAGTGATTCAAACTTGCAAAATTCATAACTTTTGATCCACACGTTCAAATTTTACAAATTTTATATCATTGGAATCAGGAGAAAGAATTCTATCTGTTTATGCAATGTGTTTAATGTTTTGCTTCTGAAAAATTGGTTATTTTTGCAGAGACATTTGTAAGCTTATTTAGAGTATAGAAATGTTTTGAAAAATGTTTTAAAGAGCAAATAAAGTTTGTTTAGTGTGTCTTGGCCTTGTCATGTTTCAGTACTTTACACTTGTCTTGTTTTGTGTAGAAAAATCATCACATGTCATTTGCATGCATGCATATATTTTTGCTTCTATATTTTTGATATATGAATTTGGTGCCATTATTTTATGTGTAGATTTTGGTGCTAATAGTGATTGTGGTCGTGAAGATTGTTGCTACTCCCCAAACTAACAAGGCAAGTGGTGCTTCATGTTTTTATCCCTATATTTTCACCTATGCATTAGAAATATTTTGTATAGGACTTGCATGAATATTTTTGCTAAGTATCTATATGCTATGCTTGGGAAATCCTAGTAGTTGTAAAATTGTTATAATTTCCTCTAAGTTAGGATGCTTACTGTTGCCATGCTTAGCCTAGCTAGTAGAAAACAAGGGTGGATTATATATTCATGTTATGTGAAATATTGCTAACTCTTTGACTTGTGTTTTTGCTTAATAAAACACCTATGTGAATGAAATACCTAGGTGGAATGGAAAGAATGGTTTGTGTTGAGTGGTTACACAAGGCCCATTTCTATGGTTTACCTTGTGTATCTCACTTGTGGATGGCCACCCAGGAACAAAGGGATTTGAGATGCCAAATGTTAAGAAGCTTCTAGTGCAGCCACATGGCATTATGGGCTTTGCCTGGATCATATAGGTTGCAATAACTTAGCCATTTGGACAGTTGGTGGTAGTGGGATGATAGGTTTGAACGCGTCCATTTGGTCTAAGGGAAGGCTTCTGAAAGGTCCTGTCTTGGTGAAAATCAATTCTTGTGGGGAAAGTGCACAACCTCTGCAGATGGAAGAATCTAAGTACTTAGCCATGTCCCTGGTATTGGACAACTTGAGCATCAAGACATGGAAGCTATCAAGAATCCCCTCATCCCAATTTCTAAGTTAAAACTTGTGGTTGAACAAGGGTGAAGGTTCACCAATTTCTATTGGTGATTCCTTGGGAAAGTTTTGTTAAAGAAAAACTTAGTGTTTTCAACAAATAGGTAAAACCTATTTTGAGCAAAGCAAGCCTAAGCTACACTTAGCCAGATTCATGTAGTAACTAGATGTTAATATTCTACTAAGGTATCACTTGCCAATACTATTCCAATGTATTGACCCACTGTGGTTGTAACTTGTGATGTTGCAGGTTATTCTGATGATGATTAGGGGTTATGAGTCTACACTCAACATGCTTTCTTGTGGCACATGAAGATGAAGACTTATATATATATTTTTATGGTTAAACTCTTGTATTAGGCCTATGGCCATGGAGTTGTAAAAGACTATGTTTGTCTCTGGAATGATATGTAATAATGACCTTTGTTTCTGTGTACTTCATCTTAAACTGTGGATGCTAGCATTGATCCAGGGACTACCATTGCAATCACAGGGATCCTTACCTTCAACAGGGAGGGATCTTACAGAAACCCAGGGGTTGCTTAACATACACCAATTCATGTAGAGGGCCATTAAGAAAGGCACTCTTAACATACATTTGCTACAATTTATGATGTGTGTCATATGCAACAAGGATACAGATAGACTCAAGGCGAGCCACTGGAGCATAAGTTTCGCCAAAGTCAATGCCTTTCACTTGAAAACCTTGTGCTACCAATCTTGCCTTATTTCTTACAACAATCCCATTCTCATCTTGCTTGTTCTTGAATATCCACTTTGTGCCGATAACATTGCAGCAATCTTTGGGCTTCTCCACTAACTTCCAAACCTTATTGCGCTCGAAATTGTTGAATCTTCATGCATAGAAACTACCCAATCTGGATCTTCGAGAGTTTAAAAAAACTTTTTAGGTTCCACCATAGAAATATGAGCTTGATGGTCACTAAAGCTTGCCAACTCTCTTCTTTTGGACACCCTTCTTAGATCACCCACTACTTTGTCTTGTGTATGACCTCTGAGTTCAAGATTTCTTTCAGCTCAAGCTTTGCGACGAGTTTCAATTTCCTTGTTGTTTCTTGGAGGAATTTCTTCACCATTCGGGTCCTCGTATTGACCAATAGCATGACCTTAATCATCAGTTTGTTCAGCACTAACATTTGAAGGAGTGACTTTCCCTTGATCTTGATCTGCAACCATATTAGGAGGTTGCAGTTCTGGACTTGCAGGGTCAGATAATCTGGTCGAGGCTGGTCGGATAATCCGGCATGGGAACTTCAGATTCTTCTCGATCATTGCTGGTGCGAGTTGGTGTAGTAGGGCCGGATAATCCATCCCTCTGGTCGGGTAATCCAGCATGGGACTTCTATCTTGATCGGTTGATGGATGATCTTCAGAGTTTTTTGTGTAGGTGCAGTAGTTGCTTCAGCGGGTGGAGCTTGTTGATCTTGTGTAGATGAGGGATCTACTTGGGGACAACATTGTCCTTCCCGATCCACCACAAGGGGTTCCACAATGGGGCAGTAGAATCCCACACCCATTCTTCTTATGGAATCTTGGGGTATTTCAATATCCATATCACAAACATCAACCTGCCCCACATGGGAGCCATCATTTTCCTCGAACACCACACTACAAGATTCTACAATAATTCCGGGGGTATCGTTGTAGACTCTATAAGTGTGGCATTCGACACCGTAACCAACAAAAATACCTTCTGAAGCCTTAGACTCAAATTTAGAAAAATGAACTCCTTTAATGAGGAAGAAACACTTACAATCGAATACCCGGAAGTATGATATATTAGGCTTGTTACCAATAAGTATTTCATAAGGGGTCTTGTCCAAGATCTTGTAGAGGTAAATCCGGTTTGATGAATGGCATGCGGTGGATATAGCTTCATCCTAGAAACTATATGGTGACTTGAATTCAGCCAACATGGACCTTGCCATATCCATTAAAGTCCGGTTTTTCCTCTCGTCTACACCATTTTGTTGAGGGGTTTACGCAGCGGAATATTGATGTATTATGCCCTCTTCTCTTAGAAATTCATTCAAAGTGTAGTTCTTGATCTCGGAGTCGTTGTCGCTTCTTATTGCCAAAATAGGGACATTGTGTTATCGTTGAACCTCGTTGGAAAAGTCGATGATGGTTTGTTGAGTCTAACTTTTCTACTTGATGAAGTAGACCCAAGTGTACCTTGATTAGTCATCAACAATGACAATACAATACTTCTTCCCACCAATACTTGCATGATATGGAGGACCAAAACGATCCACATGAAGGAGCTCTAATATTCTCTTTGATGGAATAATTTTCTTCCTTTGATGGGGAGAGTCATGCATCTTTCCTTCAACACAAGCCCTTCAAACACGATCTTTGGCAAAGAAAATATTTTCTTTTAGTCCAAGAATCTAGCCACCCTTTTGAAGGCTTTACAAAGTTATCATGTTGACATGGGCTAGAGGGAAATGCCATAACCAGCCCACGTCGGCCTTTCCAAATAAGCACATCAGACCTGTAGTGGTTTTCCATGATAAGTCCACCACATACAAGTCATTTTCGACATACCCAATGAAATAAAACTTTAGAGACTTGCTCCACAAGAGTACCACTAAATCATTATCAATGAAAACTAAAATCCCATCTTACCAAGGGAACGAATAGAAAGTAAATTATACCCAAGTGTCTCAACAAGCATGGCATACAAGAGAGAGATATTGTGAGCAACCACAACCTTGCCTAGACCCAAAACCTTTGACTTGGACTTATCACCATAGGAGATAATTATTTGATCATGATTATGCCACATCTCCGTGATGATATCCTTGCTTCCGGTCATATGACTTGTGCATCCACTATCAAGCACCCATTTCGACCCACTAGAAGCATAGCCCTACAGGAAAATTAATTCTTGGTTTTACGTACCCATTTTTCAATGGGTCCTCTCATATTTGTAACAAGGGTCTTTGGAACCCAAATAGACCAAGCAATATAATTATCATAAGGACCAATGTAACTAACATAAACATCACCATAATAATCACGAAATAACTCGCAATGAGGATTAATAGGTCCTGGAAAACCATCATAGTCATTGTGTTCTTCGTGATGTTTTTTTTGTGGTGCTTGTCTTTGCTTTAGCATCCTTGTCCTTCTTCTTCTTGTTCTTCTTCTTCTTCTTGGTCTTGGGTACATAGCCAAGTCCCTCATTTCCATTGATTGTCCTTTTCTTGCTCAGGACCTCATGGAGAACTTCCTTACCTTTGGGAAGAGATGACTTGGCAACTCTTCTTTCAATCTAGCATTTTAGTCAAGAGTATATGCATGATTACACATGGAAGTAGAGGTGCTAGGAGCATCATACTTGGTAAATCAAGTTTGGGGCTTATCATGAGACTCATTGATAACAGAGTGTTCACTCTCCAATGCCTTGCGAACAATATCAAGTTTCTCTAGTTTCTCGAAAAGTCTAGCATGAGCAGCCCCAAATTCAACCTTCTCATTTTATAGCTTCTTTGCCTTAGAAATGGCATGATCATGTTCCTTCATAAGTTTGGCCACAAGTTCATCATGTGACTCTTCAATAGACTCAGTCCTCTCCTTAAAAGAAGTCTGAATCTCATGTTCTTCTTCTAGAGCATTTTTCAAGGATGCTATATCCATTGCATCCTCTCTTTCAATTCTGCCATTTTCTTTAAGAAGTTCTCCCGAGTGAACAAGTTTACCCATTGTTCGATGGGATTTTGTACCAATGACCAATTTAAACACCCGTGTGTGCATGGTATTAAAAAAAGACAAAGGTAAAGATGGTTACAATTAATACTTATATAGATGTGCATGTACGTGTCTTTGCTTTGGTATACGTACAGGTACATGGACTAGTGCAACCATACACCATCCGACGGACTCCAAAGAGCGAAATAGCTAGCCAGTAAAACTCAAGAGTACAAGGGCTATACGTTTAAATGGTTTCGGCTCTCCTGGACCATCACGCGTCGGCCAGCCAGAGGGCAGGCCCACATGCAGCCATACAACAAGGTACGTATGATATGGTTATTAGTTTCCTTTGTGCAGGCGTGTGAGCCAAGAAGATTGAAGGAAGAGATAAGCAGTCGTACGTTCATATCTATCTCTAACCGTCCAAGAAAATCGGTAGCAGTTTAAGGGCCGAAGCTACGCGTAGGTCTAGCTTCCGCCTATATATACTCAGGCATGCCAGGGGCAGAAAAAAAGGAGAGGCCGGCGGCCGGAGGAGGAGATCCGATCGCAAGAGCGAGAGAGAGGGGCAGAAGCTCACGGCTGGAGAGGGACCAGATCGAGACGTACAGCTGAGACGACACGGCCGCAGACTTTGGAGATCGCATCACGAAGATCTGAAGACACAGCTCGTACACCCGGAGCTCTTGAAGGCAACGATCCCTACTGGTAAGAACCATGGTTGATTTTATCTCTTCCACCCTCTCCAACAGCCGCAGATCATGCCGGAGATGACAAAACCAAGGCGCTGCCGGCGAGCAGAGCCCACGGATGTGAAGCGAAGACGATGGAGCTGGCAGGGCTGCGGGCGTGCAGCACCACACCACGACCGTCTCCGTGAACCGAGTCGCCGAGCGCGACGATGTCAGAGCTGCCGACCCGGTGCCCTCTACACCATCTCCATGCCGGCAAGCCACACCGACTAAGGACGGGCGCAGGCGACGCCAAGGCGCTGCAGGTAAGCAGCCCATCACCACAGGCTTCATCGGAGCCTTCGAGGCAGTCGCAGCCATGGTGTTTATCGTGGCGCTGCCGGCAAGGACCAAGGAGGCCAGCGGAGCTGTCAGCGCACAGACCGCCATCATCAGCACGTAGTCAAGTCGAAGATGACGCCGGGAGTCACACGCCATATTGATCAGGGACCGAGGAGCATCTCCGCGGTCCGCAGGCGACGGCCACACACAGGCTCTTCTCAGGCGCATAGGGTGAAGCTCAGCCGGAGCTCCACGTACGGGCAGACGATGCACAGCTCGACCCCAGGCGTGAACATCACCGGTGTACAGGTTTGGTGTGGTCGTACATCCCGACAATTCTGCCTGCAGGTTACATTCGGCGGATACGTGTCTTCCCGAATAGATGTGAGTAACCTCGCGCTTGACGGATAGCAGCAAGACTGGATACAAGAAGAGTAGAAGATACAAGTCCGAAGCATCCATGCATGGACCAACTAGATGTCTACGTGACCACATCAAACACGTGATGTGCATGTCCCATGGACACAAGGACACAGCGTGGTACGGATGGACAAGACGGTGGCACCGGTGGTTACTGGCGGGCACCCGGGCAACTCCTCCACCGATCCCGACAGCGACGCCCCGACTGCCAGCTTGCAAGCCAAAGTCATCTCCATGAAGGCGCGGGTATCAAGCTGCCGGCATGCATCCCGACGCTCTCTCTCTCTCTATGATGCCCAGGACCACGGCATCGGGGCTGCCGGCGTGCAGCCCGGCCTCCTCTCCACCTCCCTCTAACGGCAGCAAGACGGCAAGGCTGTCGATGTGCAGCCCAGCGTTCGTGCCACTTCACCCCCGAGCAGCGTCAAGGATCCCGAAGGACAGCCCGACGCCAAGAGGGTGGCCTCAAGGAAGAATGGTATTCGTCTTCTTCATCTCGATGGCACCATCTCCATCAAATGCTAGCCATGCTGGGGGCGACGGCGGGGCTGCCGACATACAGGCTGGCGCCATCTCCACTCTGGCGGGCCGTACTAACGGACGACGGCAGGGCTGCCGCTTCAAGTCCGGTGCCATCTTCACCACCACGAGACGCGCCCAAGTCGACGGCCTCAAAGGCGCTCGGCGGCCGGTGCAACACATCGCCTTCTCCACCTCTAAGACACATAGATAGCGGCAAGGCAACCGGCGCGTGACGACACCATATCCTCTCCCACAGAGTCTCCGGCACGCAAGACGGTGCCATATCCACCTCTACGACCCATAGGCGATGGAGGCGAGACAGCTGGCACGCAGCGTCCGTCTCCACAGCAAAGAAGGCGTCATCTCGGCAAGTTACTCTAAAGACAAGCGGCGCGGGCTGCGGACGTGCTGCTCGGTGCCATATCCATCCCCGCGAACCGCAGACGAGGTCCAGGGACTGCCGGCGTGCAGCCGCTATCTTCTCTCCACATACAGCCTGGTGTACAGGTTTATCTCCATGGGTACTCTTCTCCGGCGGATGGGTGCAGCTCGACACCGGCCTACATACATACAGGTTGTTCCCCCACGCTCATCTTGGCGCACAGGAGCACCTCCCTCCGACGTGCGACTTTCATTCCAGGAACAAGTGAAGACTGGCGCACAGGGGAAGCTGGGTAAACGCCGTAGTCGTCACTTCGGCTGCCGCCGTCGTTATCAACACCCACTGCCAATCGCGAGCGACAGGTGGCCAAGCTGTGCATGGCGAGGCAGAGCACCGGGATGATTCGATGGTGCACACCAAGAAGGGCAGGACACGGGCCTAGCTGGTTGGCCAATGTTGCTATGTACATTCATGTGAAGCAATTGGCTACTAGCTATGTTCGTGCATGGTTGGCCAAAGTTGCATACGTGGTGCACTAGACCATGCACGTACCTGGAGCCGAGGTGGCGCAGCCATAGCTCGGTGTCGGGCGTACAGGTTCAACGCATCAAGCCGGCGTACAGGTGCGGGAGCCGGTGTACAGGTTCGGGCTATCCCTCAACGTGCAAGGTTCGATCAAACATCTGATGTACAGGAGTAGCTCCGACCACAAATGTTGCGACCGAAGTACAATTCGGACACTAGACCTCCGAGTCGGATCGACACTACCACTCCGTGATCCTGTGAGATGGTGCCTTTAGTCACGTCGGCTGCCGTAGACTCGGCGCCGTGCCGAGACGAAGGGACCGACCACGTCGGTCATGCCTATATGAGCGATATCGGTCTCCTTATAAAATACTCTCGCGAGGCATACCCCTTGCACATCCCGATGAAGCCGCTAAGTCATCAAGAAGTCCTAGCCGATCGGACTGCATCCATCTACATCAACAACTCTTCATCGCCGTTCAAGACCGATGAGGCGCAACGGCGAGGGCGGGCGAGGCCGGAGCAAAGGCCACGCTTGCAGCGGCGCATGTACCGACGAGGACACAGGCTCTGCCGCTGCCCCCACACACCACCATCATGCATGCAGGACGTGAAGCGAAGACGACGAAAATGACCACACGGCTTAATCGGAGGTGTCTCGCGGCGTAACCCACGGGAGTAATTAACCGGGAGCCTTCCGAGGCCCTGGGAACTAGGAGATCGCACAATCACCATTGTCAGGCTGGCCGCGCTAGTAGGCCACGGAGAGCAACATCGGGAATTGTATTTGTTATCTCATATGATTAGTAAAATACTATTTCCTCCTCTTTGTTTTATTTGTATATTTACGATACACTGGCACGCCTGCACCCTTCCTTTATTTTACCGTACCCCGGTGCGCATGAGCGAAACTACTGCTCCCGCACATACCCTCGGAGGCGTCCTGTACGTTTTTCTCGTGTCAAACAAATTGGCATGCCCGGTGGGACCTGGTTCTCCTCCCATCTTTGCTTTGCTATGGTCAACAGAATCGTCTTCGCCCGTTCATCCAACCTACACAACATCCTGCATGACAATCCAATCGTGTGGAGCACCGTCGATCAAGAATCCTCTTCATACAGGAGGACTCTCCCATGTCACCAACATGGAGCCCTGGGTGATCCATGTTAGATCATCCTTTCGTCCCATGGTTGTCGTCTAGGTCAGCGCCAAGATGTGGATGCACCAAAGCTTGGAGATAGTGCAGTTTCAAACGGTGCAATCCAAGAAGGCGCAAAGGCGGGCATCCGTCATGGTGAAGGAGTTCCGCGAGTTGATGCTCGAGGCACGTGCCCTCTTCAAGGAGTCAACATGCGCGACATCAAAGGGGGAGTGGGGCACTCGGCACCTCTCTTCCAATGCCGCCTACAAGCTGGCGGGTGTGGCTTCACTTCATGCCCCTACCCCGCCTTTGTACTCGGAGCCGCCGACGCCAACAACTAGGCGCACCGGAGTTGAGCTTCTTGGAGGCTTACAAGGCACTTGCACAAAGTTCACCGTTCTTCAGAAGGAGGCACCTGCACCATGCGGAGAAGACCTACGACAGGAGTTCCGCCACCTTCAAGAGGTGGCTCCATGGGCAAGGAGCGCCAGGTTCATCATCAACACAAGATGGGGGCAGGATTAGACACCAAGCCCCTATCCATCATCCCCAACATGAGCGCCATACCTTGGTGCCATGACGCCAACCCTCACCCGTCCGACAGGTACAACGGGGGCATCCTCCCACGTTGGAACCGTTGGTCACGATTTCATGATATGTGAGGGACCCTCATCCCACTCAGCAGTGGAGATCACGGGATCCCCCACGAGCTGTACTTCCACCGCGGACTTCATCCCCTCCTTGGCGTGGAGAGAAACTTCAGTTCCAACAAGACACAAGACGCCACGATGCTACCCCTCAGTCAGCGAGCAGGTGCCAACTACATCGACATGGCGACATTCTTCATTAGCCTCTTCCTAGAATGGACGCCAGCTGCATCGACACACTTCTATTTGTCTACACCGACCATATGCCTTAATCGTGTCACATGAACACAATGTACGAAGCCTCTCTAAGCTTGTACACATACCATCATCATCAAGCTACGCTGCAACGGCGACATTCAAGTCTACTTCGACTTATCAACACTCTTCTTCGACTTCGTCCTAGCACTGACGAGGCAAAGCCACTTCACCGACATGTACTTTTTATGAAGAAATTCATATCTTGCCGGGCACCGTCGAGGCAAAGGCAAGCCATCAAGTCCGACATCGACGAGGCGGACACCACCAGGCCAGACACCGACAAGGCGAAGGACGCACACCTGTCTGAGCCGACAAGGCCAGGCATCTTCACCATCGTACATCGACAAGCCGGGGAACAAAGCTAAGCATCGGCGGGGCAACGGATGTACCGCGCCGCCTTCCACTTCATCATCACATCACCGTCGTCTACACCAAGTGCATGGAACAGATGGACTTGAAGTCAATGATGGTGCTGAGGTTGTCGGCATGCATCCCGACGCCCTCTCCATGGTGTCAAAGACACGTTGTTAGGGCCATCGGTGTACAACCTGACGCCCTTTCTATTCCCTTGAACAGCGCCGAAGGTGACGGTGTGGGGGCACCCAGTGTGTATCCTGGCACACACTCACTCTCTCCATTCCCGCAGCATGGATGAAGACCACATGGAGGTTCCCTAAAGATGGCGCCCCCCTTTCGAGCACAGTAATGATTGTTGACTCCAGCAAGGGCCATGGCGCGCTGTCATTCATGGATAGTTCGCCGGGCTACAACTAGAGGTCGATCTACCCTCTCTACGGGTGGCCATCTAGGAACTCACCAAAGACGAATAGGTATACATGTGTTTCTAGGAGCTTGACGCCCTAGAAGAGGAGCGAGTCAACGCCGTGCAAAACCTGGAGCTCTATCACTGGGACAGGGTGAGAGCCTACGACAAGCTCGTCAAGTAGATCGTCTTTCGGAAGGGCGAACTAGTCCTAGCGCCAAGGCGTCCCATCATCGTCACGCACAAGACGAAGGGAAAATGCGAGCTGAAGTGGGAAGGACCTTACGCTATCGAGCAAGTATACGACGAAGGTGCATACCAGCTGGTCGATCCCCAAGGATCCCGGCCTATGCCTCCAATCAACGGAAGGTTTCTCAAAAAGTATTTTTGCTAAAAGATTTGCATCTTCCGTTGCATTTTTTTCGTTTTTTAATGGGGAATTCCTCGGTCGGCTCGAATCCATGATGCATTCTCTTTTGCATAACATGGATATTTATGTTCCCCAACAACAAAAAAACGGCTTTCCCTCATCATACCACGCTGGTGATAGAAGATCTCGCTACCCTAGGATTTGTCAGAGGGTGGCACAACGTGTCAAATTGCAGGTGGAGCGGCTCTCACACCCACTAAGCACAACACATACCAGGTGTATGCTTTCGGAGGCAGCGGAGAAGATTCTTGGGCACTTCAACGTACCGAGGCTCCATGCCCCTCATGCTTTCAGGCGGGCCACACGCTCATAGGGACTCACACCCCAGGGAAGACCATAGGAAAAGATCATGAAAAGGCTGCCCGATTCGATGCGTATCCGCATGACAACCCTGGGGCGTGGCGTTAAAAGCTCCAGATAAAGTGCCAGAGGGTGACGTAGTCCACCAAGGTGAATGGTTGCCTTCCAAGTTCTTGAGGAGGTCCACAAGCAAGCAAGCAATAAATCCAAAGGTAGTTCAAGCCAAAAAAAATCACAAGTTCAAGAAATCAATGAAGTCCATGACCGTTCAAGTGGTCCATTCAAGCAATCCTCTCAAGAGGCCGAATATCCAGAAGTTCAAGAAACAAGTCCAATGGTTCTGAATATCAAGCAAATCATGGAAACAAGGCAGAAGGTAGCTGTTCACCACCCCTCAAGAAATCATGGAAAACCTCAAATTTTCATCCCAAAACCATTGACCATCATCCACCATACCCAAGTCTCTGCGTTCGCGGGGAGTCGTGCCGGGGGCATGGTTGAGATGTGAGGTTCCTCGGTACCGTGATGGGCTAGGGCATGACTATCCGCTGCCTCTCGGGAGCAACTCCGAAGACGGCGTCTCCACACACGCACACGGAAGGACAAGTTATGATCGCCATGGTCTTGCGACGATTCCCAATGACAAGTCCTTTGGCGGCTCTTTCGGATATCACACATATAGCTAGTGTATAACGGGAAAGCCAACATTTTAAAAAACACAAACCCGAAACCATGTTTTGTCGATGTTGTTCCTCGCTTCTTTTATTTTGCCTTGGTTGCTTTGTCCAGCAAGCTTGAGCAGGTACATCATCGAGAGGTCCAATGTCGTCCTACATCAACAATACAATACTGGTGGCGTTTCTTGCCCTCGGTGACAGACACCTCGTCATCAATGGCAACGCCCATGGGGCGACACTCTCTCCACCTTACGGGTGGATACTCCACGCCGACGGCTTACCGGCGCCCCATCTACATCAACATGTCAAGATATGGGAGCAGTGCAGCGCGCCAGTGCGGCTAGCGTGAATCTGTGAAACCCTTTGGTCTAGTCGGCTGGCACCACATTGGTTAGGTGGTCGCGACTAGATTGATAAACTTTTTTCAAGACATGGCACGGTCTTTCGCCACGGAACAAAGACGAAGAAGGATTAGCCGGTTGACTGGCACCATATATGGTCTCAACTAGCTTCCTTCGAAGTACATGTGCAGATGGTACATACCTACACCAATCTACACCAACACTCAACACTGGGCTGCGACATGGTTAATGCGCCGAAACAATTTTAAAAAAAAGATTTTTCACCGACTTAAGTTCGATCTGCTTCGCGCTCGAACTTTACTCGGTGAGGGGGCATTTGTTCGATGGGATTTTGTACCAGTGACCAATTTAAACACCTGTGTGTGCATGGTATTAAAAAAAGACAAAGGTAAACATAGTTACAATTAATACTTATATAGATGTGCATGTACGTGTCTTTGCTTTGGTATACGTACAGGTACATGGACTAGTGCAACCATGCACCATCCGACGGACTCCTAAGAGCGAAATAGCTACCACGCACGAGCTGATTAGCTTGGGTCGCGCCATGCATGCAGCGGCCAGCTGGTTGTAAGCGCACGTACAAAATCAGCTAGCCAGTAAAACTCAAGAGTACAAGGGCTATACGTTTAAATGGTTTCGGCTCTCTTGGACCATCACGTGTCGGCCTGCCCTAGCCATACAACAAGGTACGTATGATATGGTTATTAGTTTCCTTTGTGCAGGCGTTTGAGCCAAGAAGGTCGAAGGAAGAGATAAGCAGTCGTACGTTTATATCTATCTCTAACTGTCCAAGAAAATCGGTAGCAGTTTAAGGGCCGAAGCTACGCGTAGGTCTAGCTTCCGCCTATATATACTCACGCACGCGAGGGGCAGAAAAAAAAAGGAGAGGCCGGCGGCCGGAGGAGGAGATCCGATCGGAAGAGCGAGAGAGGCAAAAGCTCACGGCTGGAGAGGGACCAGATCGAGACGTACAGCTGAGACGACACAGCCACAGACTTTGGAGATCGCATCACGAAGACCTGGAGACACAGCTCGTACACCCGGAGCTCTTGAAGAACTTGAAGGCAACGATCCCTACTGGTAAGAACCATGGTTGATTTTATGTCTTCCACCCTCTCCAACAGCCGCAGATCATGCCGGAGATGAAAAAACCAAGGCGCTGCCGGCGAGCAGAGCCCGCGGATGTGAAGCGAAGACGATGGAGATGGCAGGGCTGCGGGCGTGCAGCACCACAACCACACCACGACCATCTCCGTGAACCGAGTCGCTGAGCGCGACGACGTCAGAGCTGCCGACCCGGTGCCCTCTACACCATCTCTATGCCGGCAAGCCACACCGACTAAGGACGGGCGCAGGCGACGCCAAGGCGCTGCAGGTAAGCAGCCCATCACCACAGGCTTCATCGGAGCCTTCGAGGCAGTCGCAGCCATGGTGTTTATCGTGGCGCTGCCGGCAAGGACCAAGGAGGCCAGCGGAGCTGTCAGCGCACAGCCCGCCATCATCAGCACGTAGTCAAGTCGAAGATGACGCCGGGAGTCACACGCCATATTGATCAGGGACCGAGGAGCATCTCCGCGGTCGGCAGGCGACGGCCACACACAGGCTTCTCAGGCGCATAGGGTGAAGCTCAGCCGGATCTCCACGTACGGGCGGACGATGCACAGCTCGACCCCTGGCGTGAAAATCACCGGTGTACAGGTTTGGTGTGGTCGTACATCCCGACGATTCAGCCTGCAGGTTACATTCGGCGGATACGTGTCTTCCCGAATAGATGTGAGTAACCTCGCGCTTGACGGATAGCAGCAAGATTGGATACAAGAAGAGTAGAAGATACAAGTCCGACGCATCCATGCATGGACCAACTAGATGTCTACGTGACCACATCAAACACGTGATGTGCATGTCCCATGGACACAAGGACACAGCGTGCTACAGATGGACAAGACGGCGGCACCGGTGGTTACTGGCGGGCACCCGGGCAACTCCTCCACCGATCCCGACAGCGACGCCCCGACTGCCAGCTTGCAAGCCAAAGTCATCTCCATGCGCCGAAGGCGCAGGTATCAAGCTGCCGGCATGCATCCCGACGCTCTCTCTCTCTCTATGATGCCCAGGACCACGGCATCGGGGCTGCCGGCGTGCAGCCCGGCCTCCTCTCCACCTCCCTCTAATGGCAGCAAGACGGCAAGGCTGCCAATGTGCAGCCCAGCGTTCGTGCCACTTCACCCCCGAGCAGCGTCAAGGATCCCGAAGGACAGCCCGACGCCAAGAAGGCGGCCTCAAGGACGAATGGTATTCGTCTTCTTCATCTCGATGGCGCCATCTCCATCAAATGCTAGCCATGATGGGGGCGACGGCGGGGCTGCCGACGTACAGGCTGGCGCCATCTCCACTCTGGCGGGCCGTACTGACGGACGACGGCAGGACTGCCGCTTCAAGTCTGGTGCCATCTTCACCACCACGAGACGCGCCCAAGTCGACAGCCTCAAAGGCGCTCGGCGGCCGGTGCAACACATCGCCTTCTCCACCTCTAAGACACATAGATAGCGGCAAGGCAACCGGCGCGTGACGACACCATATCCTCTCCCACAGAGTCGCCGGCACGCAAGACGGTGCCATATCCACCTCTACGACTCATAGGCGATGGCGGCGAGACAGCTGGCACGCAGCGTCCGTCTCCACAGCAAAGAAGGCGTCATCTCGGCAAGTTACTCTGAAGACAAGCGGCGCGGGCTGCGGACGTGCTGCTCGGTGCCATATCCATCCCCGTGAACCGCAGCCGAGGTCCAGGGACTGACGGCGTGTAGCCGCTATCTTCTCTCCACATACAGCCTGGTGTACAGGTTTATCTCCATGGGTACTCTTCTCCGGCGGATGGGTGCAGCTCGACACCGGCCTACATACATACAGGTTGTTCCCCCACGCTCATCTCGGCGCACAGGAGCACCTCTCTCCGACGTGCGACTTTCATTCCAGGAACAAGTGAAGACTGGCGCACAGGGGAAGCCGGGTAAACGCCATAGTCGTCACTTCGGCTGCCGCCGTCGTTATCAACACCCACTGCCAATCGCGAGCGACGGGTGGCCAAGCTGTGCATGGCGAGGCAGAGCACCGGGATGATTCGATGGTGCACACCAAGGACAGGACACGGGCCTAGCTGGTTGACCAATGTTGCTATGTACATTCATGTGCAGCAATTGGCTACTAGCTATGTTCGTGCAATGGTTGGCCAAAGTTGCATACGTGGTGCACTAGACCATGCACGTACCTGGAGCTGAGGTGGCGCAGCCATAGCTCGGTGTCGGGCGTACAGGTTCAACCCATCAAGCCGGCGTACAGGTGCGGGAGCCGGTGTACAGGTTCGGGCTGGCCCTCAACGTGCAACGTTCAATCAAACAGCTCTGACCACAAATGTTGCGTCCGAAGTACAAGTCGGACACTAGACCTCCGAGTCGGATCGACACTACCACTCCGTGATTCTGTGAGACGGTGCCTTTAGTCACGTCGGCTGCCGTAGACTCGGCGCCGTGCCGAGACGAATGGACCGACCACGCCGGTCATGCCGATATGAGCGATATCGGTCTCCTTATAAAATACTCTCGCGAGGCATACCCCTTGCACATCCAGATGAAGCCGCTAAGTCATCAAGAATTCCTAGCCGATCGGACTGCATCCATCTATATCAACAACTCTTCATCGCCGTTCAAGACCGACGAGGCGCAACGGCGAGGGCGGGCGAGGCCGGAGCAAAGGCCACGCTTTCAGCGGCGCGTGTACCGACGAGGACACGGGCTCTGCCACTGCCCCCACACACACCACCATCATGCATGCAGGACGTGAAGCGAAGACGACGAAGATGACCACGCGGCTTAATCGGAGGTGTCTCGCGGCGTAACCCGCGGGAGTAATTAACCGGGAGCCTTCCGAGGCCCCGGAAACCAGGAGATCGCACAATCGCCATTGTCAGGCTGGCCGCGCTAGTCGGCCATGGAGCGCAACATCGGGAATTGTATTTGTTATCTCATATGATTAATAAAATACTATTCCCTCCTCTTTGTTTTATTTGTGTATTTACGATACACTGGCACGCCTGCACCCTTCCTTTATTTTACGTACCCCGGTGCGCATGAGAGAAACTACTGCTCCCGCACATACCCGCGGAGGCGTCCTGTACGTTTTTCTCGTGTCAAACACCCATTAGGGCCTCAAAATGCATCTTGCTCACATTTCAAGTTAGTAATAAAATGGTACAAAGCAATAAATTCTTCCTTAACCTTAAGACTAGTGGAATCATCCATACCAGCATTCATAGTAGTCTTAGGAAAGGAAGTGGTGGAAGGTGATACCTCAGAACTTCTTTCCATGACACAAGTGAAGTTCTTGTTGGAGATTTTCTCATTTGGAGAGTCAAAGAGTGAGGCAGTTGGTGTAGATGTGGTACCTATGGCAACCACCTCTCTTGAACCATCATTGTCTTCTTCCTCTTCACTAGCGGACGAATACTCCTCTTGGGCTACCACAACTATCTTTGGTTGATTCTTGTATGGAACACTTTTCTTAACAAATGGCTTCTTGCGAGGAGCCTTTGAATTCTCCTTGAGGACCAGCCTACCCCCATGATCTTCTTTAGTTTGATAGGGGCACTCATCTACGAAATGCAAACGGTCTCCACAATTGTAGCAAGATCTCAGTTTTGGACTGTTTTCCTTCCACTTGTCCCATTCTTGCGCTCAAGCTCAGGTTTTGCTTTGGCAGGGTCTTTGCAAAAATTTCTTGCATAGAATGTCATGTACTCTCCATGTGCATGCTTACCACCTCAGGGCAACTCATGGCAGCTATATCAAGGTTTCTGTCATCTTCTTCTTGCTCAACAATATTGTCTATAAGACAACAATTACACCCTTTTGCATTCCAATTGCTCGTGCATGAGCATCTTCAGCGTTCTTGGCGGAAACTTTGAATGCAACCATTTCTTGCATGACTTTGTTGGAAGTCATTTGGTGATAGTTGTGTCTTCCTTGGAGACTCTTCAAATTTGTTGGCTCAAATGGTATAAGAGCACTTACATATTTTCTCTTGATCCAAGCATCATCAACATGTGTGGCACCATGGTTTCTAAATGTTGTGGCAATGGACTTGAGTCTTCTATACATATCTTCGTGATCCTCACCATCCATCATGTATAAACCTTTATCTTGGTTTCTCCGAGAATCATACCTATTTATCATGATCTCATTTCCAATGAATAACTCAGTGAAGGCATCCCAAGCTTCCTTAGTGGTGTTGATGTGTTCAATGTGTGGCATGTCCTTGGGACCCACACCAATCTGAATCATGTGCAAGGTCGTCGCATTGAGTTGACTATCGACAACTTATCTTCTTGTCAAATTGGTTGGATCCTCAATGTGAAGACCACTCTCGATGATCTTCCATAACTCAATAGACGAGTTGCACACATGAGACTTCATCAAAAATTGCCATTGATTAAAAGAAGATGTAGTGAGCCTGGGTGGATCACCCTTATTGTTTATATGCGGGTGAGCGATTGGTGGATCAGGTGAGTATAAGTGAGAGACCTCACTATAATCCTCCTTACCACTTCCCTTTTTCGAAGAGGAACTTTTATTTTTATCATCACCCTCCAACTCTTCTTTCGTGGAGTTAGCCACAGCTTTGTCCTTAGAAATAGGAGTTGCAGCCTCAGCGGAAGATGGAGGAGAGCTGTGGGTGGTGAGAGACGCGCTATCCTTTCACACATCTCTTTCATTTGGGTCTCCATGGTTTTTATCAAGGTTGTTTCCATTGTCGTGAGATCATCCATGGTGACCTTGTCCACAACCTCACTACCATCTCACCTAGTACCCATACTCTCTTAGGCGGTAAATCCCGAATAAGAGCCAAGGATCTGGTACCAATTGAAATGGATCGTATTGGCACCTAGAGGGGGTGAATACATGCTACTCCAAATTTTAATTCTTTTCCAGATTTAGGCTTGACACAAAGTTAAATTCTCTAGATATGCAAGTAAAATGAATTCCCTATATGCCAACATATCTACTAAGCGAGTAAAGGCGGTAAGAGGAACGAGGTAATTGTGGTGGAGCACACGAAGACATAGGATTTGTTTTACTGCAGTTTCTTCCTTGTTAAGGGAAGTATGTCTATGTTGGAGGGGTGGGGCGGTACTAAAAGCATTACTAACATACCCTCAAATCGGCAACCCTTAAATCGTGAGTACAGGTGCATGTACTCGCGATTTAGGGTTTCAAACTCATTAGCGGAGAATAGTGCTTGTAAATCCAACCCTTAAATCGAGATTTGAACTGAAATTTGAATTAACAAGGGAAGATCATGCACACATTCAAAATCCAGTACAATCATATTGCAAAATTACTTCCTAAAAAAATAAAATTAGTGTTAGGAGAGCTCGCGGAGGACGCCGCCACGTCCTCGTGATGCATGCACCCAGTGTTGACATGGGACACTTCGTTGGAATCCCAAGAGCAAGGTGTGATGAGCACAGTAGCAAGTTTCCCTCAGTAGAGACCGAGGTTATTGAACCTGAAGGAGGAAGGAAACATCTCAAAGGTGTTGCAAGAAACGTGGAGACCTACACAACACAAACTCAAGACTCTGTCCCAACGAATCAGTGAGGTTGTCAAGCTCACCGATTTGCTGTAATAAAGGATTAAATGTATGGTGTGAAAGGTAATGGTTTGCAGCAAGTAAACAAGTAAAAGTGGAAGATGTATCAATGGTAAAGTTTGGACCGGGGTCCATAGTTCACTAGAGGTTCTCTCCTTAGATAAACAACATGGCATGAAGGGTAAACAAATTACAACAGGGCAATTGACAGGAACTGAACAAGGCAAAACAATGCAATTACTAGTCATAAAGATCCTATGAGATTCGATTGGGCAATACAATAAGATACATAGACCGCCATCCAACTGCATCTATGACTAGAAGTCCACCTTCAGGTTATCATCCGAACTGTCACATCCCAAGATTTTCCAAATCTTGTAATGTGAAAAATAAATAAACAAAATAAATAATTGTTGAAAATTAGGGTGAAAAGAAACTTTTGTTTCTAAATGGAAACTTAAAAATCCCATCTTGAACAAACTTTGGTTTATGTTTGAATCCAAATAAATTCAAATCAAGTGAAATGCATTCTTCATAAATGCATCTGGAAATATAAACACTTGGAGAATAAACCAAAACTCTAAAACCCTAATGGAAGAAAATCATTTCCAAGTTGTCTACAAGCCTATGGATTTGAACCAAATAAAAATTTGTCAACAAACATTTACAAATGATCAAAAATAACAAATAGAAATATTATAAGATCCATATAAATTGGTTTCACTTAATTTGGAGCCATAGATAAAATCTTATGAATTTAATAAGATAAGGAAATTGAATTTCCAAAGCTAATAAAGCACCTATGTAAAATTCCATACCAAATGGTCATCAATTAATCCTAAAGATATTTAAAAGGATAAATAAATATCAAATAAGATTTTACAAATTGGAATCACCAAGCTTGGATCTACAAATAAAAAGATATGGATTTTAGAAGATAAAGATAGAAATATTAAATGAGGAATATTTAAAGGCCAAATTAAATCTTGACCTAATCCATAAGAAAATGGAATAAATATAATCCAAATCCAAATAAAATAATGTATAAGGAATTTTCAAATTAATTAAGAGGGCATTAACCAAATCCTATTCTATTTGAATAAAGATAAAATCCCTATTAGAAATGATTAATTAAATCAGGGAAAATAATTTGAATTTACCCAAGTGGAATAAAAATCATTTAATTGACTTAAATGAAATAAAAGAATAATTTAAATAAAGTTATATGAAATTAAAACTATATTTAATTTCATTGGAATAAAGATAAGTACCCAATTTAAAATGATTAATAACTCATATTAAAAAATTTCCAAATAATTCAAAGTGAATTATTTGACACCCTAATAATTGAATAAAACTTACTGAAAAGGTTTTGTGGAAAAATGAAATTTAAATAGGGAATAAAAATATATTTGATCTTATTTGATTAAATGCAAAGGCCTATTTTAAACAATTAAAAGATCCTAAAAAGAATAAAAGTTTTATTCCAAAATTGACTTCAGAATATATTATTAAACAGTATTTGAATACACACAAAGTTTAAGAGAAGTTTGAATTGATTAAACAAAATCAAATGGGAAAAAGAAAAAGAAACAAGAACAGGAAAAAATAAAGGACTCAGCCCAGCCCAACCAGACCAGTCCCAACTAGCCAGTCCAGCCCACTCCTCTTTCCCCCGAACCGTTTTCTTCTACTCGCGAACAAACCCGCGAAGACGCTGACCGCTGGACCCCATCCCCTCTCACTCTCTCACACTAACAACAACACCCCACTGCCACCTCAGCGTCACCCTCACCCGCCGCTGACCTCGCTCCCCCTCGCCGGCCTTTCCAGTCGATTAAAGCCTGAGTAAATTCATGGCATTGATGCAGCCATTACCCCCTGCGACCACGCTCTATTAAGCGCCTGCGCCCCCTCTCTCTTTCCCCTCACTCGCCAGATCCTCTACGCCCCCAGGCCGCCTTGATTTTACTTCGAAACTCTGCTGCCTCCGACGAGCTCCGACGACGATTCCAGCCACTCCTCGCCGCGCCTCGCTCTCTCGACCACGCAAGCATGATCCCCATCACTCCCTGAACCTCCCAGTGGCCTCAGCTCACTCGTGCGTGCCCTCCATCATCGGCATCTACCTCGACTGAACGTGCCGCCGTCTTTCTCCAACTTCGTCGACGTCTCCCCGGTAACACCGACCTCCCCTTCCTCTCAGGATGATACTCCTACGCTCCCCTCTCTCACGCGCGTCTAACAGACCCCCTGTTTTGCCTTTCCGTGGCATGTAGCCTCGCCAACTACGACGCCAGTGCGTGCCCGACGCTGTCCTGAACTCCGGCGAGCGATTGCCATCCACCCCGAGCGCCCCTTCGACGGAGAAGACCACGTTGACCATCAGTATGTCGTGGTGATTCTGGTGAGCATCTCCCCTACTCCTATCGCTTCCTGTTCTCGCCGTTACGCCGTAGCCAGAGCGCCGCCGCTGCGCGCCACCGTCGTCGCGCCTCCAGTTCTTGGCAAGGCGTTAGTAGCCGTCCGATGTAGATCCAGCGGATACGATAGAACCTTAACCGAATGGGTAAGATGCGCTCTGTGCCGCACGATTACACTTAGATCCAACGCACCAGAGTGAGCGATCCGCATGAACCGGTATGGCCCAATGAAAAACAGCCACGTGGCTCAGACTTCGTTTAAACATTTCTATTAGATGTTCAATTTTGTAAAATTCATAACTTTCAAACCACACGTCCAAATTTTGCAAATTTTATATCAATGGAATCAGCATACCAACCATGCCCTTTGTTTAGTAAATTTCTTCTGGTAAAATGATTGTTTTTGCAGAAACTTGTGTAAGCATGTTTTGAATATAAAATTCATTCAAAAATTATTTTTGTGATAAAACCTTTGGCCAGTGGAATGTTTTGAACCTACTGACCATATAAATTAATTTGTGGTTTCAAAAATATATTTGGAGAAGCAAAAGAATAAATCTTTGATTTAAAACATTTCTAGTCAAATAAAAATGTTGTTCATATGTCAAAAAAATACTTTTGGAGAAAACTCATTGGGAAATGTTTTGATTTAAACTCTCTGACCCTAAACACAAAGTTTTATGATTTGAAAACATATTATGTGAACCCTATAAAAATTATTGCTTTACTAAAGACATTTTCAACCACATGAAATATTGATTTGGTTTAAAAATGGTTTATGGGTAAAATCCTTTGCAAATGGTTTTGCCACTTTTATAAAATGACCAATAAGTGTTTTAGAATGTTTATAACCCATTAGAAACCACTTTTAAAAAATAAAACAATCTTTGGCATGCTTGCATGTATTGCTTTGTTTCTATTATTTTATGTGATGTTTGCTCGAATGGTAGTTTGAATCTTTGCTTGCTTGATTGAATTGTAGTGATTTGAAGAGTGTGAATATTGCAAGGACAAGGAGTAAACTTATATTCTCAACCAAAAAGGCAAGTGATGCTTCATACTTTGTCCCATTATTTTCACTATGCATTAGTGATATTTCTAAGTAGGACTTGCATGGAATTTTGCTAAGTATAAACTATGCCATGGGAAATCCTAGTAGATGAAACCTTAGTAGAAATTTCCTAAGTTAAGATTCCTACTACTATCATGCTTAGCTTAGCTAGTAGAAAACAAGGGTGGACTATATTTCATGCAATGGAATATTTCTAAGTCAAGGACTTGTGTTTTTGTTTAATAAAACAACTAAGTGAATGAATCACCTGTGTGGAATGGAAGGAATGGTTTGTGTTGAGTGGTTACACAAGGCCCATTTCTATGGTTTACCTTGTGTATCACACTTGTGGATGGCCACCCAGGAACAAAGAGATTTGAGATGTCAAATGTTGAGAAGCTTCAAGTGCAGCCACTTGGCATTATGGGCTCTGCCTGAATCATATAGGTTGCAATAACTTAGCCAAATGGACAGTTGGTGGTAGGGGATGATAGGTTGGAACGCGTCCATTCTGGTCTAAGGGAAGGCTTCTGAAAGATCTTGTCTTGGTGAAACCAAGTCTTGTGGGAGAGTGCACCACCTCTGTAGATTGTAAAATCTAAGTACTTAGCCATGTCCCTGGTAAAGGACAATTTGAGCATCAAGACATGGAAGCTATCAAGAATCTCCTCATACCAATTTCTAAGTAAAAACTTGTGGGTGAACAAGGGTGAAGGTTCACCAATTTCTATTGGTGATTCCTTGGGAAAGTTTTGTCAAAGAAAAACTTAGTGTTTTCAAAAGATAAGGAAAATCTATTTTGAGCAAAGCAAGCCTAAGTTCCACTTAGCCAAATGCATATAGATGATAGACTCCACTATACTACCATATTATCACTTGCCAATACAATTCAAATGTATTGACCCTTGTGGCTGTAACTTATTGTGTTGCAGGTTTGTTTGATGTTAGTGAAGTTTATTGATTAGGATTACAAGTCTACAACCAACATGACTGCCTGTGGCACTTTGAAGATGAAGGACCCCATGTTATTGTTATATTCTGCTGCATTGTAATGAGATAGCCAAATGAGCTATGTAATATGTAATAAATTATTTTATTCCTGGTTATAAAGTTGTATTATGACCTTTGTTTCTTGATATTACATCTTAACTGTGGATGCTAGCTATTGATCCAGGGACTAGCATTGTAAACACAGGGATCTCTACCTTATTAAAGGTTGGGAACCTTACAGATGGTATTACAGCATTGTGTTGCCTGTAGGATTGTAAACCTAGGATTGGACAAAATCCCTTAGAAAAATAGGAGTTGAATTTGTTCCAAAACATATTTGCAAACAATCTTGTAAACTCTTTCCTCAACCATTTTGGTTTTAATTCTACATCTTGTCTATTTCAACTTGATGGATAAAGCCTCCACCATGACCAAAGACTTCAACTATATTTTCACCAAGGACTTCAACTTTGGATATCACTAAGGACTACAAGTGAGACAAGAAATGTTACTCAAGAATTGAAGACTAAGGAAACACAACTTAGAAGGAATCATCATCACCTTTGAAGTTTTGTGACCAAGATGCAAGAAATTCTCCAAGGATACAAAGATATTGATCAAAAAGGAACCAACTAAGAAGGATGGAAGGATCTCAAGTGAACCATATAGTTGGACCACCATATTTAGATTAAATCAAACACACCAACTTATGTGGTGTAACAAAAATATTTTATTGCCTAAAGATGTGCTTGAACTTGTTGTTTGAGTGGAGTGTTTGTTTGTGATTGCTTGCACATTGCTTGAGTGAATTGTGATGTGTGTGATTAGAATTTATTTCCTTAGAAATCTTTTGCCTATTCTAATCCCAATCCAACCCAAACAGATGACTACTCCAAGAAACTCCAACATCAAGGATGGTGACAACAACAACTACCCATAGAGAACTCATAGTAACCCAAACCCAATTGAACCAAGTGACAACTCAGATTTTAGCCAACTACAATGAGTTAGACCCAACATGCAAAGGTTTTTGGAAACCCAAACTCAATTGATACAAAAGGTGACAAACCAAATGATCAACATGGGAAACAATCCTTCCCAAGGAGTTTGTGATAACAATGATGTCAAGGATGATATTCTAGAAGGAACCCAAGCTTGCAATGTTTGTGGAGACAAGGATCACACTTCCAAGGAGCATGAAGATCAATGCCCCAATTGTGAAGAGAAACATCCAACTGACCAATGCCCCACGTCTCAAGCTACTTGTTTCCTATGTGAAGGAAATAATCATGTCCCTATCCAATGCCCCATCTATTCCATAGTTCAACAAAGGAAACAAGGTGGAGTGCCTCAACAGTTTGTAAACCCTCATGAAGGAACAACTTCTACCAAGAAGGATGAAGGCAAAGTCAAAACTATGCATCATAAGGCCAAATCTAAAGCGACCACAAAGTGTTGCTACTCTTGTGGAGAAGAAGGTCATATCTCTAGTAACTGCCCCAAGAAGAGAGACAGATTTCCCACCTTTGTGGTGAAGTATGAAGAGCATGAACTAGAAGAACTCCTAGCTTTGGAGAGGCCCAAAAAGAAGAAGAAGGACATAAGCCAGTTGCAATGTTACAATTGCAAAGAAATGGGACACGATGCCAGTGATTGCCCAGAAAAGAAGAAGAACCAAGGAAACAAACAAGAGGCAATGATACCAAAGGAAAAGAAAGATATCAGCCAAGTGATGTGTTTCAAATGCAAAGAGCTAGGCCATTATGCAGACAAGTGTCCAGAGAAGCTTCATCAAGGCTTCCGGCAGTGGGTCACTCTGGAGGCATCCTCCTTGGCGCCAAGGAGGATACCTTCGAGGTGGAGGATATGGATCGCGGGGAATTCTTTGTGAGCATGTCGCTCACCCACAGACGTTCCAACCTCCGGTGGGAGGTCATCATCGTCTATGGCCCCGCGGACCATAGCCGCTCCCCAGCCTTCCTTGAGGAACTGAAGGCGAAGGTTGAACATTGCTCCACTCTGGTGGTTGTGACGGGGGACTTCAACCTGATCCGTTCCCATGAGGATAAGAGCTCCCACACCGTGGATGTCCCGCGCATGCGGATGTTCAATGATTGTATCGCTGATCTCGCTCTTAGAGAGATCACGAGAGTGGGAGCCCGCTTCACGTGGACGAACAACAGGGTTGACCCTGTCAGGAGTGTCTTGGACCGTGTTTTGGTCTCAGTGGACTGGGAGGTCGCCTTCCCTCTCTGCTCCGTCCATGCCATTACCAGGGTAGGCTCAGACCATGTTCCACTACTGCTTTCGACTGGGGGAGTTCACCACCATGGCTGAATCGCTTCCACTTCGAGAACTTCTGGCTTCAACAGCCAGGTTTTGTGGAAACGGTAAAGGCCAAGTGGTTGGCGGCGGCTGCCCCCCAGACGCTTTAATGCGGTGGACGTCTGGCATCACTGCGCCAAGCTTGCCCGCCAATTCATGAAGGGCTGGGGGGCCAACTTGGGTGCAGCGACGCGACTCCAGAAGGATTCTATGCTGGAGGAGATCCGTACTCTGGACCTAGCGGCAGACTCGGTGGGCCTCTCCGCTGATGAGTGGTCCCACCGTTATGCCTTAGAGACTTCGCTCGTCGAGATTTACAAGGGGGAGGAGTTGTTCTGGCGACAGCGCAGCCGCCAGAATTGGCTTCTCCAAGGAGATGCGAACACAACATACTTCCATGCGGTGGCCAATGGTCGCTGTAGGAAATGCTCGATCCCCTGCCTCTGGGACGGTGAGCTCCTCCTTGAGGAGCCGGGGGCGCTCTCCGCCCATATTTACTCCTTTTATAAGGAGCTCTTCTTGGCAGGACCCCTTACAGGGGTCGCGTTGGCTGACGACTTTTGGCCTAGTGGGGCCAGAGTCACAGCTGACGAGAATGCGGAGCTCACCCTCCCATTCCTACCAGAGAAAGTTGAGCGGGCGGTGAAGGCCATGAAGGCCAACTCCGCCCCGGGCCCTGATGGCCTCCCGGTATCTTTCTTCCAGACTTTCTGGAGGGAACTCCAACCGGTCATCATTCCCATGTTCCAGGAATTCTACACCGGAACTCTCGTGATGGGGAGACTGAATCTGGGAGTTATCACTCTGATCCCTAAAGTTTTGGGGGCCTCGGATATTCGCCAATTCAGGCCCATCACAGTCCTCAATGTCATCCAACGGATCCTCGCGAAAGTTTGTGCCTCTCGTCTCGCCCCGGTCATGGAGCGCCTCACCCACTAGTATCAATTTGCCTTTCTCAAGGGCAGATTTATACATGATGGGATCCTGGCCCTCCATGAGATTATCCACGAGATCAAGTCCAGACGATTGAAGGGCATCTTCTTGAAGCTGGACTTCCAGAAGGCCTACGATCGTCTGGACTGGCGGTTCCTACGTCAGGTCCTCATTAGGCGAGGATTTGATTACCGCCTGATCACCTGGATAATGCAGTTCGTCATGACTGGGAGCAACGCAATTAACATCAATGGCGAGATCGGGCCATACTTCCGCCCCTCCTGTGGTGTCCGCCAGGGGGACCCCCTGTCCCCCCTCCTCTTCAACGCTGCTGTTGATGCCCTCGCGGACATGCTTGAGAAAGCGAAGGCGTCCGGCCACATCTCCGGCATGGTAGGCCACCTTATCCCCGGGGGCGGCATCACCCAGCTTCAGTACGCAGACGACACGACGATCATGATTGAAGGCTCGACTTTGGACATTGAAAACCTCAAATTCCTCCTCCTCTGCTTCCAGGAGATGTCTGGCCTCGGTATCAACTTCGATAAGAGCGAGATCATCGCACTAGGGTTCTCCCAGGATGAGCAACAGAGGATAGCTGACAATTTCAACTATCGGCTCGCCTCTTCCCCATCACCTACCTGGGGATGCCGATCCGCGACACCAGGATCCTTATCAGGGACCTGGACCCGCTAGCGGATAGGGTGCGCTCGAGGTCCGAACCTTGGCGTGGTAGATTTACCTCTAAAGGTAGCAAGACCGTCCTGATCGACTCATGTCTGTCTAGCCTGCCCATGTACATGATGGGCATGTACCTCCTCCCCGAGGGGGTGCATGGGACATTTGACAAGGAGCTGTCGAGGTTCTTCTGGCAAGACTCCTTGGGTCGCCAGAAATACCACATGGTCAAGTGGGCAGACATTTGCGCCCCCAAGGATGTTGGGGGCATAGGTATCCTTGCATCCCGTCAGTTCAACAAGGCCCTAATGCTTAGATGGTATGGCGTATCTTGCGTGATCATGGTGGCCTGTGGCTCAAACTCATCAAGGCCAAGTACCTTCGAGGTCGGCCCCTTCTGGACTGTGATCGGCGCGACGGGTCCCAATTCTGGCACTCCATTCAAGAGATCAAGCGTGAGATCAGGCATGGTCTCGCCTTTTCCATTAGGAACGGGGAGGGGACCATGTTCTGGCTGGACCCCTGGCTCAGAGAGCGCCCGCTGCAGGAGGCCTTTCCGAGCCTATTCGCCATCTGTTCCGACCCAGCGCTCCGTGTATCCAACGCGGCACATGGAGGAACATGGAACATCTCGTTCCGTCGTACCTTCGGCCCGGAGGAAACAGAAGCATGGAGGGAACTCAGGGCGGAGCTCCCGGCCTCCTTGGCCAACGAACCCAATAGTGTATTTTGGACCCTCACCCCGTCCGGATCCTTCTCGGTTGGCTCGGCATATCGGGCCCTCTTTGGCCAGGCGGTACTCCCCTGGACCAAGCACCTCTCTCGCTGAAGACAAAAAAAATTGTGTGGCAACTTTTACGCGATAGGCTCCCGTCGGGAGTTGAGGTGGCCAAGAGACATGGGCCGGGGGAAGGATTATGTCCATTATGTGGGGTCCCTGAAACGGGCACCCACATAATGTTCACCTGTCCCGCGGCCCGGTTTCTGTGGAATTTCACCAGAGAGGCGTTGGGCCCGGACTGGCTGGCCCATGATCTCGGTGAATTCCTAGAAACCCAAGCAAACCAAGCTGGGAAGGGTCGTCGCCTCTTCTGGCTTGTGTTCGCGGCCATGTCATGGTCCCTCTAGAATATTCGGAATAAGATGGTTATTGAGAAGATTCTCCCTAGGCGTGCGTATGACTCGGTTTTCCACTTTCTGGCTTCTCTGCAGCCTTGGTACCCGTTGTGTAGACAGCGGGACAAGGCGAGGTTGGACGCGACTCTCCGCCGGCTCTTGGAGGCGGCTCGGCGGATCCCTCATAGCCCGTCATAGTGTCTTCGGCGTTCACTCCCCTGGCGAGGCGTAGTTCCTCTTTTTCGTTGGGTTTTGTCCGAGTTGGGTCGTCTTGTGCTGTGGCCCCAGCATGTGATGTGTGTGTGACTTTGTACTATGATATTTGTTGTGGACGGTTGCTTTATTTATAAAGCGGGGCGAAAGCCTATTTCGAGAAGCTTCATCAAAACCCCAAGCAAGCCAAGAAGTAATCTAGTTGGAAAATTTTTAAGGGTGGTAGTACCCTAGTTGCTTTGTGCCAACTTGTAACCCCTATCTTTCCCAAATCTCGGGACGAGATTTATTTTAAGGGTGGTAGCCTGTCACATCCCAAGATTTTCCAAATCTTGTAATGTGAAAAATAAATAAACAAAATAAATAATTGTTGAAAATTAGGGTGAAAAGAAACTTTTGTTTCTAAATGGAAACTTAAAAATCCCATCTTGAACAAACTTTGGTTTATGTTTGAATCCAAATAAATTCAAATCAAGTGAAATGCATTCTTCATAAATGCATCTGGAAATATAAACACTTGGAGAATAAACCAAAACTCTAAAACCCTAATGGAAGAAAATCATTTCCAAGTTGTCTCCAAGCCTATGGATTGGAACCAAATAAAAATTTGTCAACAAACATTTACAAATGATCAAAAATGACAAATAGAAATATTATAAGATCCATATAAATTGGTTTCACTTAATTTGGAGCCATAGATAAAATCTTCTGAATTTAATAAGATAAGGAAATTGAATTTCCAAAGCTAATAAAGCACCTATCTAAAATTCCGTACCAAATGGTGTGCAATTAATCCTAAATATATTTAAAAGGATAAATAAATATCAAATAAGATTTTACAAATTGGAATCACCAAGTTTGGATCTACAAATAAAAAGATATGGATTTTAGAAGATAAAGATAGAAATATTAAATGAGGAATATTTAAAGGCCAAATTAAATCTTGACCTAATCCATAAGCAAATGGAATAAATATAATCCAAATCCAAATAAAATAATGTATAAGGAATTTTCAAATTAATTAAGAGGGCATTAACCAAATCCTATTCTATTTGAATAAAGATAAAATCCCTATTAGAAATGATTAATTAAATCAGGGAAAATAATTTGAATTTACCCAAGTGGAATAAAAATCATTTAATTTACTTAAATGAAATAAAATAATAGTTTAAATAAAGTTATATGAAATTAAAACTATATTTAATTTCATTGGAATAAGTACCCAATTTAAAATGATTAATAACTCATATTAAAAAAATTACAAATAATTCAAAGTGAATTATTTGACACCCTAATAATTGAATAAAACTTACTGAAAAGGTTTTGTGGAAAAATGAAATTTAAATAGGGATTAAAAATATATTTGATCTTATTTGATTAAATGCAAAGGCCTATTTTAAATAATTAAAAGATCCTAAAAAGAATAAAAGTTTTATTCCAAAATTGACTTCAGAATATATTATTAAAAAGTATTTGAATACACACCAAGTTTGAGAGAAGTTTGAATTCAAATGAATGTTTGAATTTATTAAACAAAATCAAAACAGAAAATCAAATGGGAAAAAGAAAAAGAAACAGGAACAGGAAAAAAAATAAAGGACTCAGCCCAGCCCAACCAGACCAGGCCCAACTAGCCAGTCCAACCCACTCCTCTTTCCCCCGAACCGTTTTCTTCTACTCGCGAACAAACCCGCGAAGACGCTAACCGCTGGACCCCATCCCCTCTCACTCTCTCACACTAACAACAACACCCCACTGCCACCTCAGCGTCACCCTCACCCGCCGCTGACCTCGCTCCCCCTCGC
This sequence comes from Avena sativa, assembly GCA_916181665.1. NCBI lineage: Eukaryota > Viridiplantae > Streptophyta > Magnoliopsida > Poales > Poaceae > Avena > Avena sativa. The sequence continues at coordinate 308,352,404 of OV702295.1, read as the reverse complement.
CGGCTGTTTTAGCCGATTAAAGCCCGAGTAAATTCGCGGCATTGACGCAGCCATTACCCCCTGCGACCACGCTCTATTAAGCACCTGCGCCCCCTCTCTCTTTCCCCTCACTCGCTAGATCCTCTACGCCCCCAGGCCGCCTTGATTTTACTTCGAAACTCCGCTGCCTCCGACGAGCTCCGACGATGATTCCGGCCACTCCTCGCCGTGCCTCGCTCTCTCGACCACGCAAGCATGATCCCCATCACTCCCTGAACCTCCCAGTGTCCTCAGCTCACTCGCGCGTGCCCCCATCGTCGGCAGCTACCCCGACTGAACGCGTCGCCGTCTGTCTCCAACTTCGTCGACGTCTCCCCGGTAACACCGACCTCCCCTTCCTCTCAAGATGATACTCCTACGCTCCCCTCTCTCTCGCGTTTCTAACAGACCCCCTGTTTTGCCGTTCCGTGGCTTGTAGCCTCGCCAACTATGACGCCAGTGCGTGCCCGACGCTGTCCTGAACTCCGGCGAGCGATTGCCATCCACCCCGAGCGCCCCTTCGACGGAGAAGACCACGTTGAGCATCAGTACATCGTGGCGATTCTGGTGAGCATCTCCCCTACTCCTCTCGCTTCCTGTTCTCGCTGTTACGCCGTAGCCAGAGCAGCGCCGCCGCGCGCCACCGTCGTCATGCCGCCAGTTCTTGGCAAGGCGTTAGTAGCCGTCCGATGTAGATCCAGCGGATATGATAGAACCTTAACCGAAGGGGTAAGAAGCGCTATGTACCACACGATTACACTTAGATCCAACGCACCAGAGTGAGCGATCCGCACGAACCGGTATGGCCCAATGAAAAACAGCCACGTGCCTCAGACTTTGTTTTAAAAACAGAAACATTTCTATTAGATGTTCAATTTTGTAAAATTCATAACTTTCAAACCACACATCCAAATTTTGCAAATTTTATATCAATGGAATCAGCAGACCAAGTACTTTCCAACCATGCCCTTTGTTTAGTAAATTGCTTCTGGTAAAATGATTCCAGAAACTTGTGTAAGCATGTTTTGAATATAAAATTCATTCTAAAATTATTTTTGTGATAAAAACTTTGGCCAATGGAATGTTTTGAACCTACTGACCATATAAATCAATCTGTGGTTTCAAAAATATATTTGGAGAAGCAAAAGAATAAATCTTTGATTTAAAACATTTCTAGCCAAATAAAAATGTTGTTCATATGTCAAAAAAATACTTTTGGAGAAAACTCTTTGGGAAATGTTTTGATTTAAACTCTCTGACCCTAAACACATAGTTTTATGATTTGAAAACATATTATGTGAACCCTATAAAAATTATTGCTTTACTAAAGACATTTTCAACCACATAAAATATTGATTTGGTTTAAAAATGGTTTATGGGTAAAATCCTTTCCAAATGGTTTTTCCACTTTTATAAAATGATAAATAAGTGTTTTAGAATGTTTATAACCCATTAGAAACCACTTTTTCAAATAAAACGATCTTTGGCATGCTTGCATGCATTGCTTTGTTTCTATTATTTTATGTGATGTTTGCTTGAATGGTAGATTGAATCTTTGCTTGCTTGATTGAATTGTAGTGATTTGAAGAGTGTGAATATTGCCAGGACAAGGAGTAAACTTATATTCTCAACCAAAAAGGCAAGTGATGCTTCATACTTTGTCCCATTATTTTCACTATGCATTAGTGATATTTCTAAGTAGGACTTGCATGGAATTTTGCTAAGTATAAACTATGCCATGGGAAATCCTAGTAGATGAAACCTTAGTAGAAATTTCCTAAGTTAAGATTCCTACTACTATCATGCTTAGCTTAGCTAGTAGAAAACAAGGGTGGACTATATTTCATGCTATGGAATATTTCTAAGTCAAGGACTTATGTTTTTGTTTAATAAAACAACTAAGTGAATGAATCACCTGGGTGTAATGGAAGGAATGGTTTGTGTTGAGTGGTTACACAAGGCCCATTTCTATGGTTTACCTTGTGTATCACACTTGTGGATGGCCATCCAGGAACAAAGAGATTTGAGATGTCAAATGTTGAGAAGCTTCAAGTGCACCCACTTGGCATTATGGGCTCTGCCTGGATCATATAGGTTGCAATAACTTAGCCAAATGGACAGTTGGTGGTAGGGGATGATAGGTTGGAACGCGTCCATTCTGGTCTAAGGGAAGGCTTCTGAAAGATCTTGTCTTGGTGAAACGAAGTCTTGTAGGGAAAGTGCACCACCTCTGCAGAGTGTAAAATCTAAGTACTTAGCCATGTCCCCGGTAAAGGACAATTTGAGCATCAAGACATGGAAGCTATCAAGAATCTCCTCATCCCAATTTCAAAGTAAAAAATTGTGGGTGAACAAGGATGAAGGTTCACCAATTTCTATTGGTGATTCCTTGGGAAAGTTTTGTCAAAGAAAAACTTAGTGTTTTCAAAAGATAAGGAAAATCTATTTTGAGCAAAGCAAGCCTAAGATCCACTTAGCCAAATGCATATAGATGATAGACTCCACTATACTACCATAGTATCACTTACCAATACAATTCAAAGGTATTGACCCTTGTGGCTGTAACTTATTATGTTGCAGGTTTGTTTGATGTTAGTGAAGTTTATTGATTAGGATTATAAGTCTACAACCAACATGACTGCATGTGGCAGTTTGAAGATGAAGGACCCCATGCTATTGTTATATTCTGCTACATTGTAATGAGATAGCCAAATGAGCTATGTAAGATGTAATAAATTATTTTATTCCTGGTTATAAACTTGTATTATGACCTTTGTTTCTTGATATTACATCTTAACTATGGATGCTAGCTATTGATCCAGGGACTAGCATTGTAAACACAGGGATCTCTACCTTATTAAGGGTTGGGAACCTTACACGAACCCCCTTCAGTATTAAGTTGCAAGCAACAGACAACTGCTTTAAGCAAAGTGTGTAAGGTAAACAGTCCACATGTTCCTTGAACAAGAGACCGTTGTTTTCTCCCTAGTAGCAACAACACATCTACAACCGAAGAGATTTCTGTCACTTCCCTTGGAAACTAGAGGCATAAACCGACTATTGAGCATAAATACCCCCTCTTGGAGTCACTAGCAACTACTTGGCCAAGATAGCTACTAACAACGGAGAGCATGCAAGATTACAAACAACACAGACATGATAGAATCATAAAGACAAAACCATTAATCAAACTGCCATAATAATCTCAATATCCATCGGATCCCCGCAAACACAACATGCATGATTACAAATAGATTAGATCTTGATCATGAACGGAGCTCACAAGATCTATACATGAAAGCACAAAGGAGGAGATACAACCATCTAGCTACTACATGGACCCATAGTCCAAGGTGGAACTACTCACGCATCATATCGGAGAGAAGGCCTCTGGGATGATCTCCCCTCCGGCAGGGTGCCGGGAAGAACTTCAGATCCCCCCGATCTAGGGATGATGGTGGCGACGGCTATAGAAGGTTTCATGGATATTTGATCGGGTGCTTAGGGTTTCTGCATCGGGGGCTTCTTATAGGCGAACGGGGAGGCCGAGGCGGTGGCCAGGGACCCTAAACCCTAGCCAGGCGCGAGGCAGGGCCCGCTCGCGAATAGGGTGGGTCTGCCCCCCTGGCTGGCCCCTCCGGCTCCCCTCTGGACTTCTTGTTCCCCACGGAAAGTAATTGACTTTGACGTTTGTACCATCCAATTCCGAGAATATTTCTTTACTAACTTTTCTGAAACCAAAAATAGCAGAAAACATGCATCTGGCACTGTTGCAACTTGTTAGTAGGTTAGTACCAGAAAACATGTAAAAGCACCTCAAAGTGTAGACAAGCAAAGCAAAGTAGATACTAAACAAGCATGGAGCATCAAAAATTATAGATACGTTTCCAACGTATCAGCATCCCCAAGATTAACTCATGCTCGTCCTCGAGTAGGTAAGTGATAAAAGAATAATTTTTGAGGTGACATGCACCCTCACAATAAAGATCCAACCATTTGAAAGCATTGAAAGCTGGGATCAAAGAACTCTAAACATGTACATGAAAGATGGAGTTCTAACAATAGGACATAGTAACTATGCATGCAACAAGAAAGGCTACAAACAAAGATCATGAATAACATGCATTGAAAAACGTTTGTTTGTTCCACATACAGAAAACCTGGCATAGTGGCAATCAGCTTGTCCCTCATAGATTAGCAAATAGATGCATAGGACACCTTCAAAGCTGACAAGGGTGACTAGAAACAAATAGCACAAGAACAAGTAATATCACAATATGCATCAATTAATAAGCTATGGAACACTGCACACAGAATAACAACTATGCTCTCTTAATGGTGCCTAAATGTAGAAGGTGGAGACTCAATAGTGGTGGAAGAAAGGCCTTTTTTATAAAGGAAGCAGGGATTACAAGTTTCAAAAAGAGCTTCCAAAAATTATGGTACTTGTTAGCTTTTAGCCCTCATTACCCCTATCATAAGCATCTTGAAGTGATTAAGGTTAAAGTGGCAAAGATGGAGTATATTATTGACGAAGTATAAGCTGGCAATCTCAAGTCCCTTGAATACGAGGGCCACACCTCATGCATACTCAACTTTGGGCCCAAGTAAGTTCTTGTCATTGTAAGTATTTTCATATCATTGAGAACCGCCAACGGGGTACCCCTTGCACTTGGTACAGGAGCTTTCCCATAACCAAAATGACAAGTCAAGCAGACAATAAGCATCTCAGCAATCTTTTTATTTACCATATGCATAGCTTTTTATTGAGGATGCTTCATAGATAGCTCATTATGGTGATGCTGCAAGTTTCCACCATGATTAGGCATGGCTTAGTCTAGCGGCTCAGGCGTTTCTCTAACACAGGATACAAACTCCATGGACTTACAAGTTCCCTCTTTATTTCACACCGGTGACATCCATAGACAAAAGAGCCTTATATCAACTGATTACAAAGTACAAGTGCAATGTTGAAAACGTTCTCCGTGACAGCACGGTTCTGCTAATTCCAACTTATAAGTGCAAGCATATACAACAAAGTTGTCACAATGGTTCAAGTTTATTAGGGGCAAAGAATATAAAGTGTGCCATCAAGTTCATGAGGGATTTAATCACTAAGTTTTCACATAACAAAATAGTTTTTAATTGGAAGATAGTTGAAAACAAGAATATAATTGGAATGGTGTAACAAACCATGCATAGGAGTTTATAGTGGACACTTTGGAAAAACTTGGTTTCTTGGGAGTTGGAAGTATGAGTAGAACTTACTCATACAAGTGGAGGCTAGCAAAAGACTAGGAGCAACCAACTAAGAGAGCAATAATGACCATAATCATCCAGAGCAACAAAGCATACTAATCAAAGCAAAGAGTGGTACTACAAGTCAAGGACTAAATGATCATAGAGGCTATGGTGACTTGTCATAGTCATAACATGGTGTGAGCATGTGCCAAGTCAACCCAAGCAAAGCATCAAAGGAGAATACCACAATACTATGCTTTTGCATGCTAAAACAACGCATAATTTCTTCAAGGCACACTAAGCAATCCCAATTGTTTGGAACAAGACATGCTACAGAAATAATCACTAAGCATAAGGTCAAAACAACATCTAGCATGTCATGCTAAAGTCTAAGTCAAAGTCAATGCAAGCTCCTCTTGCACTTCAAGCAAGAACTTACTACTCCTTTCCAACACCAAGCAACTTATTTGCAAAACAACATAGCGAGAACTGGGGTCCAAACTTCTTTATTCAAGCAAACTAAACAACCTAATCAAAGCAAACAAAAACTAAGACACTCCAAGAACAACACAACTATGCATGAAACAATAAAAACGAAGTGTCTAGACAGACCTGAGCTTTTTATTGATGAAGAAGGGGATGCCTTGGGCATACCCAAGCTTTGACGCTTGTACCTCTTGGATATTTCTTGGGGTGACACCATGGTGTAATCCCCAAGCTTGAGATTTTGTCCATTCTTCATCTCACTGCATCATTCTCTCTCTTCACCTGAAATTTTTCCTTCATACAAAACTTCACACAATCTTCATTAGCAACATTAGTGTATTTCAAAAGATATTAGACATCTGGCAAACCTTTGGAACATCAAGGATTTTCACTAAAAACACAAGCTACTGTAGTAACTCCTTCAAAAAGCTCAATTCACCGAAAGAGAATTCAAAAAGGAATCAATAAGAAGCAAATGCAAATAATGGCAGAAATCTATCAAAACTAACCAGCAGGTAGAAACCGATTTTTCAAACATATTCTGTTGCTCAAATCAAAAAGCGTTTAACTAACGAAAGTTAACTAACATACTGGGGGATTTATTCATAAATTTTGAGCTCAATCCGAGTTACAGAGACTCCTCACAAAAAAATTTGGTGGAGGACAGAAATCTGTTTTGGGACAGCAACTCCCCAAATCTTACTTCCCTCTCATTAGAGGTTATTCTTGGCACAAAAGGCAAAAAAATATATATAAGGAGAGGTCATTACTGAAGTAATATCTTCCAAGACTCAAGGAAACTCTTGGGTTATCTCCCAACAATTACTTTTCTTTAACGCCTTTAAGTTAGGCACAAGAAGCAAGAAGAATCAAGTATTTTCAAATGAAGAAGCATTAACATCCATACTTGGAAATTCCTCAACTATGAAAGGTATCTCATCCAAATGGGTTTTGGAGGATCCCTTCTCATCTCTCTTTGGTCTACTACCTTCATCAAAAATACTTTCAGGAACAATCCAATCAAAATTATTTTCAAAGGCTGCATGCATTCCAACAAGCTTAAAGGGTATGGGTATCTTAAATTCTTCTCTAGGATTAGTTTTATCAGAAATAACCACCACATCTAAACTTGAGCCTAGCATATTGAAACACTCAAAGACCTTTTTGGCTTCCCTAGCAACATCATGGAATTCTTTTGATAAAGTTTCAAGGATAAATTCCCTCTTTTTAGCATTCTTATCTTCTTTTAGTTTTAGGAACAAGAATTGCATGAAGGGGTTCAGGCTAACAAACCTAGCCTCCAACATAAGAACAAAATAAGCTGCAGAAATCTCATAATTAGGAGCAAGCTCTGCTATAGATTTATCCTCGGTATCCTCATGCTTGCTAACATAATTAAAGAATTCTTCAATGTTATCTTTCCCAATTATGGAGCCACTACCTATTGCAAGATCTTTTAGGGCGAACTTGGGGAGCAACAAGGTGAGCTAGAGCAAGGTGGCAACTAGAGTAGGAACTAATTTTTTTTGTGTTTTTGAATAAGGCAAGCAAACCAAACTAGAGTAATTTTTTGGGTTTTTTTTGGAAAGAGGAAAACAAAACCAAACAAAAGAAACAAAGCAAACTAAAAGGAAAAGTAAAGACAAAGGAAGTGGAGGACTCCCCTAGTAAAGGCGTCCTTAGCCTCCCGGCAACGGTGCCAAAAATCTTGATGCGTGCACCCAATGTTGACGTGGGACATGTCAACACCCGGATTTTTAATCCGAGATGCCTGTTATGCCATACATCGCAATCCCAGGAATACCATTTTTGCGAGACATAACAGAATTGGATACCCAGTACATCATCCATTACAAACCATACATAAGGTTTTACACAAATAAGGATCTCATGATCCAGTCTTAATACAACACAAGCAGCCGAATACGTAATAATAACGGTAGCGTAGGCGAAGCTCCATCTTCGGGGTCACATGCAATGATGACGATGGGAGATGATCCTAGTTGTCGTAACCTTCCTGGGGTCCATCCTCTAGGTACTCTTCTTCATAGTTTGGCCACGAGAATAGCCAGGGACAAAGCCATGAGTACTCTTTAAGTACTCGCAAACTAATACTAACAAGTGAAGGGGGTTTTTGTAATAGGACACTAAGCTCTAGGGTTGTTTTGCAAGAAGCCAGATTTACCTCTACTAAGTTCAGAAGCAAGAGAAGCTAGTCACAATGTTATAACTCCTAAGTGGGAACTTGTATTTCATATCACAACTCTGTTGTGGTCAAGTCAAAGTCTCTATTTATTTCACAAGTCATTTTGAAAACATCTGACGGGGGAACAGTATGGCCACTCCAACTGTCCATAACCACGGACACGGCTATTCGAATAGTTTGATACTCTGCAGAGATTGTACACTTTCACCAAAACATTCGATACATCCGTCAGGAACAAATCCTGAATTCACCATACTCAGTATGCGAATAATCAATCCTAACCTTTCAATTACACGCCCTAGTATAAGCACCTCTCCTGTGAGTTTGGCCTCCCAACCATGACCAACTATCATCTTGGGTACTGCACAGGTGGACAATCTTCACAAGGTAGCCTCAGCTCAGACCTTGGCCGTGAGGGAACTAATACTAGGGTATATAAGTTTCCAGTCAAGCCATACCCAATCTTCGGGTATTGTGGTTGTACGATAAACTTGGAATGGTATCGCATCCAAACAACCATCAGTTTTATAAAGGGCTAAGGCTCATGCCTTAACACTTTCATCACCAAAATCATCTGGTGTTCAGAAACACATGTCCAAAACATTTCAATAGAATGATCCATCATTCCAAGGTTTTCATAACCATTTTTCCACCAAGTATTCCCATCTAAAGTTGATCAAGTTTTATGCTTAGCACTAGCATCTACAAGTGGGAATAAGTACTAATGAGGGGTGGTAAACTAGTAGAGTTTCAACTAAGTTCAATCTTATGCCTTGGGATGATATCAAGATTATCTAGCTTAGGCCAAATTTTATGCTCTTTATGCAACCATCAAATATCTTTCTAGTATCTACAATTCACTTAAGTAAACTCTAAGTAATAGCTTTGATAAAAAAATAAAGTATAAAGCTTGTAAGTAAAAACTAGTATTGGTTTATCAAGTGGGTAGGATCATCTATGCTTAAGGCATATAGTTGGCATGGTGACAAGCAAGTACTGGCTTGCATAGGTCAACTTGATTAGTAAGGCTTGCACAGTATCAGTATAAGCTTGCCTTGTGCAGAGCAGTGGTTGAAGTTCTCCTCGGCTTCTTCTTCGTAGTATCCTCCTTCTTCCTCGTATCCTTGGTCAGTACTAGCGTCTATAAATAAATACGAGGTACACAATTACCAAACAATTCTTACTACTTTCAATCATCACACAAAAGGGTCCTATAGATGATCTAGCATCATCACTACATTAAAAGATTAAACCTTGGTTTAATTCCTTTTATTTTTAGAAAAGTAATTTCTACTCATTGAAAAACTACTTAATATTTAATATTCTCCAAACCAAACATGGGATCATGTTGACACATGTCATCACCACATATTTTAGTCCATGGGAATATGATTTAAAGTGGTGTCACAATTTAATAAGGTTTTACCCTTTTATTTTAATTAAATAAAGTGACTAGAAATGCCTATGTGGCATCCTTTTATTACTTGAACATTATTTCTGTAAGTAAACCAATATATTTTTATATATTCTGAAAGTTATGATCAATTGTGATTTTTGAGAGTTGGAATCAACTCAAAAGCTATTATGGTTTAAATTTGAAAAATGTTTGAATGCAGAAAAGGTTCTGCCTTGTTATTTTTACCAAGGGTGATCTAAAGATCCAAATGACTTGAATCCAACGGGCTTGGATTCAGCATTTCCAGACCTTTCTAACAAAATTGGTTTCATTCAATTTGGTTCACTGAATCGATCTGGGTTGATTTTTGAATCTAGGTGCAGAAGTGTGTTTGAAATAAAATGGAAATGGTTAAATTCAAATGACTAAGCTGCGCGGGAAACGATACTGGGCCGGCCTGCTAAGCACAGCGCTTACGCGGGCTGGTTAAGTTGATGTCCCCACGCGTCAGTGAGACGAGGGGGTGCGAAGCGGTATGGGGCGATGTGGTGCGTTCGATCTAGTTCTAATCCAACGGCTGAGGGTCATCGTCGATGTTGGGCAATGCCGGCGAGACAGAAACCTAACACGGCAGGTGGGGGTCGTCGGGGGCTCACCGGGGCTCAGGCGAGGGTCGGCGAGGTGGGCGAACGACGAAGTCGACGACGGCAAACCTCCTGGTACCGGCAGCTTCTCCTGGGGTGGCTCCAATCGCTGGCTCCCTTCTTCTCCAGAGGCAGCGGGCTCCGATGAAATTCCGGCGAAGTGCTGCTCGCCTTGCTCCGGGAACAGGGTGGAACGATCAGTGAGGAGTGGGGAGGGGAGTGAGATGGTGTGCTCAATTCGGCTGGCGGTGGCCTCTATTTATAGTCGCGATGACGAGACCAAACGGGATGGGCAGGAGATGGTGGCGACATGGCTACGGGCAGCTAGAGGTATGGCCAGTGGTGGCGATCGCTTGGTGGTCTCCTGGCGATGCTCTACGGCTTTAATGCGCATGTAGGGGCGGTGGCAAACGGCCTGGAACACGCGACGCTCTGCGCGGCAGAGGCGGCGTCTTCAACGGCGAGCGGTGGCTGTGAGGCATGGGGCGGCGAACGGGGATGTCTGGCGGTCTCCTGGGTCGGTGGCGATCGTGTATGCAAGTGGAGAGGGCGGCACGCGGTCTGTGGGCGTGTGTCGAGGGTGGCGCTCTGGCGCATGCTCGGCATGGTTGACAGAGGCACGAGCGCGGCGTTCCAGGGTGCTTTGGTCGATGTCTTCGAGGCAGGGCTGGTCGAGAGGGTTGGTGAGGCATGTGTGATCTCCCAGACAAGGTTGGCACGACTAGTTTCTTTCCTAGCTTGTTGTCTACACTGGGGTGGCATGGTGTGCTTCGGCTGTTCACCATTGATGGCATTGGCGAGTTCACAGTGGTGCTAGTGATTAGTTAAGTTCGTTAGATGATCTACTGATGCTATTGTGAGCTAGAGAGGGAACCAGTTAGGCTCAAAACACTGCACACTATAGTGTTTTGATTTTGTTAGATTTGAATATGCAAGGTGTTTGATGAAATGGCCGCATGAATTCATGTTTTGAATTTTGAAAATATTTTTGGTGGGTGTGCTAGATTGGTGCTGGTGAGTCTGCAGATGCTTGGGTTTTGAAAGTTAGCTTGTTTGAGTGGTTTTTGAAAAAGTGGGATCTTCCCATATGATAAAGATTCAATTTTGAATTGCCATTTAAACTATGCATTTGAAAGTTTCTGGATGATCACAAAGTGGGCCTTGATACTTTGTTATGAGTACTATCAAGGGGTGTAAAGATCCAAACAAGTTTCTGTTAAGTTCTGAAAGTTTGAGACAACCAAAGTAGGCATGGGAGTTAAATTGGCCAAAATGACCATTCCTTTATTTTGTTTGTTTTGGTTTATTTGTCTTTGGGAAAAGTGTGGGGATTGTTTAGATGATGTTTATTTCACCTAAGAATCCTTTTGCAAGCAAAGAAACACATAAACAAGGCAATTCAAAAGAATCCAAATTAGGATGCATACACATATGAATGCTTTCATGTTATTATTTAGAAAAGTTTTTGTTAACCCTAAATTTGATGATTAGAGTTTGATGATTCTAGTTTAATATTTTTGGGATGTTATAGGGCACTTCATTGGAACACCAAGAGCAAGGTGTGATGAGCACAACAGCAAGTTTCCCTCAGTAGAGACCGAGGTTATCGAACCTGAAGGAGGAAGGAAACGTCTTAAAGGTGTTGCAAGCAATGTGGAGACCTGCACAACACAAACTCAAGACTTTGTCTCAACGAATCAGTGAGGTTGTCAAGCTCACCGGTTTGCTGTAACAAAGGATTAAACGTATGGTGTGGAAGGTAATGGTTTGCAGCAAGTAAACAAGTAACAGTGGAAGATGTATCAATGGTAAAGATTGGACCGGGGTCCATAGTTCACTATAGGTGCTCTCCTTAGATAAACAACACGGCATGAAGGGTAAACAAATTACAACAGGGCAACTGACAGGAACTGAGCAAAGCATAACAATGCAATTACTAGTCAGAAAGATCCTATGAGATTAGATTGGGCAATACAACAAGATACATAGACCGCCATCCAACTGCATCTATGACTAGAAGTCCACCTTCAGGTTATCATCCGAACCCCCTCCAGTATTAAGTTGCAAGCAACAGACAACTCCTTTAAGCAAAGTGTGTAACGTAAACAGTCCACATGTTCCATGAACAAGAGACCGTTGTTTTCTCCCTAGAAGCAATAGAACATCTACAACCGATGAGATTTCTGTCACTTCCCTTGGAAACTAGAGGCATGAACCGACTATCGAGCATAAATACCCCCTCTTGGAGTCACTAGCAACTACTTGGCCAAGATAGCTACTAACAACGGAGAGCATGCAAGATTACAAAAACACAGGCATGATAGAATCATAAAGAAAAAACCATTAATCAAACCAACATAATAATCTCAACATCCATCGGATTCCTGTAAACACAACATGCATGATTACAAATAGATTAGATCTTCATCATGAATGGAGCGATCTTGATCATGAACGGAGCTCACAAAATCTATACATGAAAGCACAAAGGAGGAGATACAACCATCTAGCTACTACATGGACCCATAGTCCAAGGAGGAACTACTCACGCATCATACCGGAGAGAAGGCCTCCGGGATGATCTCCCCTCCGGTAGGGTGCCGGGAAGAACTTCAGATCCCCCCCCCCCCCGATCTAGGTACGATGGTGGCGGTGGCTACAGACGGTTTCATGGATATTTGATCGGGTGCTTAGGGTTTCTGCATCTGGGGCTTCTTATAGGCGAATGGGAAGGCCGAGGCGGCGGCCAGGGGCCCCAAACCCTAGCCAAGCATTATCAACAACCGGATTTTTAATCCCAGATGCATGTTATGCCATACATCGCAATCCCAGGATTACCATTTTTGCGAGACATAACAGATTTGGATACCACAGTACATCATCCATTACAAACCATACATAAGGTCTTACACAAATAAGGATCTCATGATCCAGTTCTTAATACAACTCAAGCAGCGGAAATACGTAATAATAACGGTAGCGTAGGCGAAGCTCCATCTTCGGGGTCACAGGAAATGCTGACGATGGGAGATGATCCTAGTTGTTGTAACCTTCCTGGGGTCCATCCTCATGGTACTCCTCTTCATAGTCTGGCCACAGGAATAGCCAGGGACAAAGCCATGAGTACTCTTTAAGTACTCGCTAACTAATACTAACAAGTGAAGGGGGTTTTTGTAGTAGGACACTAAGCTCTAGGGTTGTTTTGCAAAAAGCCAGATTTACATCTACTAATTTCAGAAATGAAGAAAGCTAGTTGAAGTTTTATAACACCTAAGTGGGAACTTGTATTTCATATCACAACTCTGTTGTGGTCAAGTCAAAGTCTCAATTCATTTCATAAGTCATTTTGAAAACATCTGACGGGGGAACAGTATGGCCACTCCAACTATCCATAACCGCGGACGCGGCTATTCGAATAGTTTGACACTCTGCGGATATTGTACACTTTCACCACAATATTCGATACATCCGTCAGGAACAAATCCTGAATTCACCATACTCAGTATGCGGATAATCAATCCTAACCTTTCAATTATACGCCCTAATATAAGCACCTCTCCTATGAGTTTGGCCTCCCAACCATGACCAACTGTCATCTTGGGTACTGCCCAGGTGGACAATGTTCACATGGTAGCCTCAGCTCAGACCTTGGCCGTGAGGGAACCAATACTAAGGTATATAAGTTTCCAGTCAAGCCCTACCCAATTTTCGGGTATTGTGGGGTTGTACGGTAAAATTGGATTGGTATCGCATACAGGCAACCATCAGTTTTATAAAGGGCTAAGGCTTATGCCTCAACATTTTCATCACCAAAAATCATCTGGTGTTTGGAAAATACATGTCCAAAACATTTCAATAGAATGATCCATCATTCCAAGGTTTTCATAACCATTTTCACAAAGTATTCCCATCTAAAGTTGATCAAGTTTTATGCTTAGCACTAGCATCTAGAAGTGGGGGTAAGTACTAATGAGGGGTGGTAAACTAGTGGAGTTTTACTAAGTTCAATCTCATGCCTTAGGATGACATAAAGATTATCTAGCTTAGGCCAAGTTTTATGCTCTTTATGCAACCTTCAATTATATTTCTAATATCTACAATTTATTCCAGTAAACTCTAAGTAAGAGCTTTGATAAAGAAATAAAGTATAAAGCTTGCAAGTAAAACTAGGATTGGTTGATCAAGTGGGTAGGATCATATATGCTTAAGGCATATAGTTGGCATGGTAACAAGCAAGTATTAGCTTGCATAGGTCAACTTGATTAGTAAGGATTGCATCACTATCAGTATAAGCTTGCTAAATTGCAAGTGTTAGCTTGCAAGTATTGGCTTGCCTTGTGCAGAGCAGTGGTTGAAGTTCTCCTCGGCTTCTCCTTCGTAGTATCCTCCTTCCTCCTCGTATCCTTGGTCGGTACTAGCGTCTATAAATAAATACAAGGTACACAATCACCAAAAAATACTTAACTACTTTCAATCATCACACAAAGGGGGTTCTATAGATGATATAGCATCATCACTAATATTACAAGCACTTGACTTAATGATTTTATTTTTAGAAAAGTAATTTCTACTCATTGAAAAACTACTTAAGGTTTAATATTCTCCAAACCAAACATGGGATCATGTTGACACATGTCATCACCACACATTTCAGTACAGGGGAATGTGATTTAAAGTGGTGTCACAATTTAATAAGGTTTAACCTTTTATTTTAATTAAATAAAGTGACTAAAAATGCCTATGTGGTATCCTTTTATTACTTAGACATTATTTCTGTAAGTAAACCCATATATTTTTATATATTCTGAAAGGTATGATCAAATGTGATTTTTGAGAGTTGGAATCAACTCAAAAGCTCTTATGGTTTAAATTTGAAAAATGGTTGAATGCAGAAAAGCTTCTGCCTTGTTATTTTTACCAAGGGTGATCTACAGATTCAAATGATTTTAATCCAACAGGCTTGGATTCAGCATTTCCAGACCTTTCTAACAAAATTGTTTTCATTCAACTTGGTTCACTGAATCAAGCTGGGTTGATTTTTTAAACTAGGTACAGAACTGTGTTTGAATGAAAATAGAAAAATCCAAATTCAAACGAGTGGGCTGCGCGGGAAGAGCAAAGGGGTCGGCCTGCTACGCACAACGCTTACGCGGGCTGGTTAAGTTGTTGTCCCCACGCATCAGTGAGACGGGGGGTGCGAAGCGGTATGGGGCAACATGGTGCGTTGGATCTAGTTCTAATACAACGGCTCTGGTTCATCGTCCACGTCGGGCAGCGCCGGTGAGACAGAACCCTAACGCGGCAGGTGGGGGTCGTGGGAGGCTCACCGGGGCTCAGGCGAGGGTCAGCGTTGCGGGCGAACGACGAAGTCGACAACAGCGAACCTCTTGGTACCGGCAGCTTCTCCTGGGGCGGCTCCAATCGATGGCTTCCTTCTTCTCCAGCAGCGGCGGGCTTCGGCCAAATTCCGGCTATGCGCTGCTCGCCGTACTCTGGGACTGAGGCGGGGTGGTTCTGGGTGAGACGGGAGTGGAATGGTGTGAAGAATTCGAGCGGGGGAGGCCTCCATTTATAGTGGCGAGAGGGGACCGACGGGCGCAAGCTATGCTCGTCGTGGTCGACAGCATAGAGGGCTATCAGCGTGGGAGATGGTAGGGGGCGGTGTTGTGCTCCCTGGCAAAGCTCAACGGCGTGGTGGCGAGGCGTGGGGCGGTGCGGATTGGTCGGAACGCTGCGGTGATCTGCGCGTGCTCGACGGAAATTTTAGCGACACACAGCTCGCGTGGTCCGCGTGGCGGCGAACAAGCGTGTCTGCGGGGTTGCTGGGATGGTGGTGATCACGTATGCACGCGGCGAGGGCGGTGCACGGTCTGTGGGCGTCTATCGAGCGTGGCGCACGGGGCGCGCTCTCGGCATGGTTGCAGAGCATCTTGGCATGGTCTGTGCGTGTGGTCCAAGGGCTGGCATTGCTCGCGACTGGGACAGGGAGCGGCGGTGGGGTGCTAGCTTGCTCCCAGACAAGGTTGGCGAGGCTAGTGCTGCTTGTAGCTTGCTGTCCACACTGGGGTGACCATGGTGCTCTCGGGTTGTTCACCATTGATGACAATGGCTAGCTTACAGTGGGCCTAGTGATTAGTTAAGTTTGCTAGATGATCTACTAAGGCTAGTGGTTTCCATAGATGGAACAAGTTAGGCTCAAAACACTGCACACTATAGTGTTTTGATTTTGTTTGATTTGAATCAGCAAGGTGTTTGATGAAATGGACGCATGAATTCAAGTTTTGAATTTTGAAAAGATTTTTGGTGGGTGTGCTAGGCATGTGCTGGTGAGTCTGTGGATGCTTGGGTTTTGAAAGTTGAGCTTGTTTGAGTGGTTTTTGAAAAAGTGGGATCTTCCCATATGATATAGATTCAATTTTGAACTGTCATTTAAACTATGCATTTGAATGTTTCTAGATGATCACAAGGTGGGCCTTGATACTTTGTTATGAGTACTATCAAGGGGTGCAAAGATCCAAACAAGTTTCTGTTAAGTTCTGAAAGTTAGAGATAGCCAAAGTAGGCATGGGAGTTAATTTGGCCAAAGTGACCATTCCCTTATTTTGTTTGTTTTGATTTATTTGTCTTTGGGAAAAGTGTGGGGATTGTTTAGATGATGTTTATTTCACCTAAGCATCCTTTCACAAGCAAGGAAACACACAATCATGGCAATTCAAAAGAATCCAAATTGCCATGCTTATACGTATGCATGCTTTCATATTTTTATTTAGAAAAGTTTTTGTTAATCCTAAATTTTGATGATTAGAGTTTGATGATCCAAGTTTCATATTTTTGGGATGTTACAAACCTTTCCCCCTTAAACAAAATCTCGTCCTGAGATTTGAAAAAGGATGAAAAGATTACCTAGGATTTGAAGAGATCGGGAAACTTCGTCCTAATGTGATCTTCGCGCTCCCAGGTAGCTTCCTCTTCCATGTGGTTGCTCCACTGAATCTTGAGAAACTTGATTCTTTGGGTTCTAGTAGTTCTAAAAGCTTCTTCCAAAATACGGATGGGTACTTCGGGATAGGTCAGGTCATCATTGATCTCTATAGTCCGGTGATCAATATTCTTGAATACTTCAGTCTTCTCCGGGACTTCGAGACACTTGCGAAGTAATGAGATATGGAACACATTGTGCACGGCTGACATCCCTTCGGGTAGTTCCAATTGATACGACACTTCTCCTCGACGGTTCAGAATCTTGAAGGGGCCGATATATCTGGGGGCTAACTTTCCTTTGAGTTGGAAACGCTGCATTCCTTTCAATGGCGACACTTTCAGATACACAAAATCTCCTATGTTGAAGGCGAGGTCTCGACGTCTCTTGTCGGCGTAACTCTTCTGTCGGGACTGGGCGGTCTTGAGGTGCTCACGAATCTTGTGAACCTTCTCTTCTGCTTCTCGTAGGATATCGGGTCCGAAAATCTGACTCTCTCCTACTTCCGACCAATTCAAAGGGGTGCGGCACTTCCTTCCATACATGAATTCAAATGGGTCCATTTGCAAACTAGTT
Source organism: Avena sativa (assembly GCA_916181665.1). Taxonomy (NCBI): domain Eukaryota; kingdom Viridiplantae; phylum Streptophyta; class Magnoliopsida; order Poales; family Poaceae; genus Avena; species Avena sativa. The sequence continues at coordinate 308,334,858 of OV702295.1, read as the reverse complement.
TGATAACTATTGTTGTATGAAAATTCTGCAAACGGCAGACAGTCTTCCCACTTAGATCAATATTCTAACACACATGCTCTCCGCATATCTTCGAGTATTTGATTTACTCACTCCGTTTGTCCATCGGTCTGAGGGTGATAAGCGGTACTGAAATCTAGTCGGGTTCCTAAACATTCTTGGACTTTCTTCCAGAATCTCGAGGTAAATTGGGTTCCTCGATCAGATACGATGTTCTTGGGGACTCCATGCAAACTGACGATTCTAGCGATGTATAACTCCTCTAGCTTCGAACTCTGATATGTGGTCTTGACGGGTAAGAAATGGGCGACTTTGGACAATCTGTCCACTATGACCCAGATAGAGTCATTTCCCCTACTAGAAGTAGGCAATCCGGTGATAAAGTCCATTCCAACGGAATCCCATTTCCATACCGGAATCTGAAATGGTTGCAACAATCCAGCGGGTCTTTGATGTCCGGCCTTGACTCGCTGACATATATCACACTTGGCGATATAGCTTCCGATTTCTCTCTTCATCTTATTCCACCAAAATTGCTCTTTCAAATTTTGATACATCTTAGTTCCTCCGGGGTGGATAGAATGAAGAGTATCATGAGCTTCCTTAAAAATAACTTCTTTCAACTCAGAATCTGTTGGTACACAAAGGCGTCCTTTGTACCACAGAACTCCTTCTTCGTCTTCAGTGAATCTAGGTACTTTGCCTGTACCGATACGACGCTTGATTCCGTCAATACTAGCATTTCCTTTCTGCGCCTCTTTGATCTGGCTGATCAAAGTGGGTTGAAGTTCTATGCTAGCCAATAATCCTTCACTCACTAATTCCATTCGGAAATCTTCCATCTCTTTGAGCAAACTTGGTTGCTCCTTCAAAATCATGGATTTCAAGCGGCACGGCAATCTTCTAAGGGCATCTGCTACCACATTGGCTTTACCAGGGTGATAGTGAATGTCCAGATCGTAATCCTTGATTAACTCAATCCATCTTCTCTGCCTCATATTTAGCTCCTTCTGAGTGAATATATACTTCAGGCTCTTGTGATCCGAATAAATCTCACAACGGTTTCCCATCAGGTAGTGCCTCCATGTCTTTAGGTCTAGAACTACATCTACAAGTTTGAGGTCATGGGTTGGGTAATTTTGCTCATGTTGTTTCAATTGTCGAGATAGATAAGAGATCACTTTGCCTTCTTGAATTAGCACACATCCAAGACTGATCTTGGATGCATTACAATACACATCTAAGGGCTTTGTGATATCTGGCATGATTATGATTGGGGCTGAAATCAATCTCCTCTTGAGTTCTTGAAAACTCGCTTCACATTTATCTGTCCATTCAAACTTCTTGTCCTTCTTCAGCAATTGGGTCATGGGTCTGGTGATACTCGAGAATCCTTATACGAACTTGCGGTAATATCCCGCCAATCCGATAAATGCACGAACTTGGGTTTGAGTGGTTGGGGCTTGCCAATCTTCGACATCTTTCACCTTTGCAGGGTCAACGGAAATCCCTCTGGCTGATACAATGTGGCCGAGGAATCCTACCTCCTGTAACCAGAATTCACATTTGCTAAACTTGGCATACAACTGATGCTCTCTAAGGGTTCCAAGAATGGTCCTTAGGTGTAGCTCATGTTCTTCTTCCGATTTGGAATAAATCAGAATGTCGTCGATGAAAACAATGACAAACTTATCCAGGAAGTCCATAAAAATCTTATTCATGAGATTCATTAAATAAGCGGGGGCATTGGTTAATCCAAAAGACATGACAGTATACTCGTATAATCCATATCTGGTGGTAAAGTTAGTCTTGGGAATATCCTCTGCGCGAATCTTGAGTTGATGATAGCCAGTCCTAAGATCAATCTTAGAAAATACTTTGGCACCGGTCAACTGATCAAACAAATCTTCTATCTTGGGCAAGGGATACTTGTTCTTGATGGTGACATCATTCAACTTCCGATAATCCGTACACAAACGGTTACCTCCATCTTTATTGTCCACAAACAAGACAGGTGATCTCCATGGTGACGCACTTGGTTGAATTATTCCAATTTCCAACATGGAATCCAGTTGCTTCTTCAGTTCTGCTAGTTCATACGGGTTCATACTATATGGTCTCTGGGTTATGGGTCCTGTTACGGGGATTAGTTCAATGATAAACTCGATATCTCGATCTGGGGGCATACCGGGCAAAACATATGGAAATACATCGGGGTATTCACAGACTATCCGGACTTGGTCACTGGTAGGTTGGGTTATACTCTTGTTGCACTTGAATTGACGAGGTAAGGTTTTAGATATATGCTCGACTGATATTCCGGTTGTACTGGTCATGGTGATGGCTTTCTTGGCACAGTCAATCAATCCTTTATGTTTGGACATCCAATCCATTCCTAGTACTACTTCCAAACCTTTAGTTCCGAGTACTATCAGGTTAGCATAAAAATCTATGTCATGGATTCGGATAGGGACGGCTTTGCAAATTTGCCTAGCCTTGGTGGTTGAACCGGGAATTTGGACGATCATAACATGCTTCAGTTTTGTTGGTTGAATCTTACTAGTGCAGGCAAGTTCTTCGGTGACAAACGAATGCGATGCACCCGAACCAAACAACACTCTTGCAAATACTGAATTAACAGAAAACATACCCAGTACGACGTCTAGCGCTTCCTGAGCTTCTTCAGCATGCATGAGAAAAAGACGGCCGTTGCAGTTGAGCGAATTCCCTGGGGCAAACCTTCTTCCTGGCTGAACACGACGCTGCTGCTGAGCTGGGGCATTTGCATTGGGGGTTGCAGCATTCTTCTTGTTGGGGGACTCGTTGGAGTAGTGACCCGTATTTCCATAGTCATAACAAGTCACTTGCGACTTATCCTTTGCTGCAACAGGCACAGCATTGCTTCCAGTCCTCGGGGCGGTGTTGGTGTTGGCGGTAGCATTGTTGTTGTTGAACTTGGGTGGGGACGGTTGAAATGGTTAGAGTTGCCGGGGTTGTTGTGATTTCCTCCGGGCCTCGGGTTTCCACGGTTGGGATAGGTCGAACGGTTCATTGGGGGTCTGTTGGTTCTCAGGGCAAATCTTGGAGATGGGTTAGGGCGATACTTTGGGGTCGGATGGGTTCCTGGTTGATGCATCACGTGACGCTTGCGGTTCTCATTGGCTTGGTTGATCTTTCCTTCCATCTGGAAGGCAGAGTCGACAAGCGCTTCAATATCAGCAAAGGGGATATTGACTAACAGAGTCTGCATCTCATCGTGCAGACCATTCAAGAATCTCTCCTTCTTCTTGGCTTCGGTGTCAATCTCATCTGGGGCATACCTAGCTAATGACAAGAATTTGTCACGGTATTCCACTACGACCATCCGTCCTTGCTTCAGTTCTATGAACTCATCTCTCATTCTCTTGATCAAACCTGGTGGCACATGGGTTCTGCTGAACTTGACCTTGAATTCCTCCCAGGTCATCATCTGTCCTCCGGTCATCGCACGAACGCTGTTCCACCATGCTCTGGCATCTCCGGCTAGATAGTGGGTGGCAAACAAAACTTTCTCGTTAGCTTCCACTCCGGCGACTTCTAGGTTGTTTTCCATGGTCTGCAGCCAGTCATCGGCATCTAGGGGCTCTTCCGACTTAGTGAAAACAGGTGGGTTGGTGTTCTGGAAATCTTGAGCTTAGATCCATCGTTGTCCTGGTTTCCGTGGCCTTGATTGTTGTGGGCTAGCTGGGCTATCTGTTGAAGGGTGGCTAAATTGGCTTGACATTCGGCTCTTTCAGCTTCGCGGTCAGAAACCAACATTTGCAGGATCTACAACATCGGGTCCGGGGATGGACCACTTCCTCCGCGTGGCATCTGAAGATTGGGATAGATCATGAGAAAAGAGGGAAATTTCTAAGGTTCAAGGACTTTGAAAAGTTTTTAAAGTTTGACTCAGATTTTCTAGCAACTTGCTTTTCATTCATTCATTCACACGATACAACACACACCACAACAAAGGTAAACAGATGGTTTTAGGAACCATTCTAAAAAGTAAGATACAGTGGGACCGAATATAACTCACTACGCTAGTGCTCAAGTGCTACTACTCCTCGGAGTCGGTGTAGTCGTCATCCTCATCATCCTCATCGTCATTGATGAAGGCGAAATCCTCCTCATCGGTGAAGAAGTCCATAGCCTGATCCTCCAGAAAATCATCATCATCGCTGAGATAGGAGTAGGGGTCTCCACAAAGATTCACTCCGGCATTCTCCCTTTCCTTCAACTGCATGTCTCTCTCGTGGATGGTCTCCTCCAAATCCGAGATACGGTGGCAAATACGAGCAATGATGCGCTCCTTCTTGTCGAGCTGACGGCGGCGAGACTTGCGATCCTTCGCTAGCATGGCGATGGTATGATCCTTCGTCTTGATGATGGCGGACTTGTGGTTGGAGTAGTCACGGCAATTATCCAACTCCTGCTGACGATCGTACATCAGGAAGCTAAGGTGGTCCAACTGAGTCTTCAGCTCGTGGTGGTATGGAGCTTCTAGTGGATGTCCATTAGCATCACGCCTTGGGCAAAACTCAAAGCGAGTACCCTTGAATTGGTTGATACTCTGCCCACACAGACGGTCAAGAGCTTCCTGCATGGCCCTGGCAAGTCCATCGATCCAGTTGTTCTCTCTTAAGGTGAATTGAATTCCCTCGGCAGTGGGAGGTTCAATCTTTCCTCGGAGACTTGCAACAATTAGCCACTGCAGATCTTCTCCTCCTTGATCATTGAGCTGAGCTCCGAAGAACTTGGGGTGCGGACGCTCCAGAAGTTCCGAAAGCTGGTCCAAATCCCGCTCAAAGATAAGGTCTCCTCCATTCCCCAACTGATAAAACATGCTGTACTTCACGTCCATCTATAAGAATATAGGATGAGTAAGTTAGTAGAGTGATCAAGTGTGTCAAATTTTATGTATTTTGTAACAGTTTTTGAGGAACATGAATATTTATGAAAGAATCAAGGTGATAAGAATGGGAATAAGTTTTTGTAAATATTTGTTTCCTTTGGTTTTGAAACTAAGTTTTTGATTCAAACGTCCAGTCTAACTAGGGTATCCTATGGTCAGGATGGCTCTGATACCAACTTGTCAACACCCGTATTTTTAATCCTAGATGCCTGTTATGCCATACATCGCAATCCCAGGATTACCATTTTCGCGAGACATAACAGATTTGGATACCACAGTACAACATCCATTACAAACCATACATAAGGTCTTACACAAATAAGGATCTCATGATCCAGTTCTTAATACAACTCAAGCAGTGGAAATACGTAATAATAATGGTAGCGTAGGCGAAGCTCCATCTTCGGGGTCACGGGCAATGCTGACAATGGGAGATGATCCTAGTTGTCGTAACCTTCCTGGGGTCCATCCTGCTCATACTCCTCTTCATAGTCGGGCCACGGGAATAGCCAGGGACAAAGCCATGAGTACTCTTTAAGTACTCGCAAACTAATACTAACAAGTGAAGGGGGTTTTGTAGTAGGACACTAAGCTCTAGGGTTGTTTTGCAAAAATCCAGATTTACATCTACTAAGTTCAGAAATGAAGAAAGCGAGTTGAAGTTTTATAACACCTAAGTGGGAACTTGTATTTCATATCACAACTCTGTTGTGGTCAAGTCAAAATCTCAATCCATTTCACAAGTCATTTTGAAAACATCTGATGGGGGAACAGTATGGCCACTCCAACTGTCCATAACCGCAGACGCGGCTATTCGAATAGTTTGACACTCTGCAGAGATTGTACACTTTCACCACAACATTCGATACATCCGTCAGGAACAAATCCTGAATTCACCATACTCAGTATGCGGATAATCAATCCTAACCTTTCAATTACAAGCCCTAGTATAAGCACCTCTCCTGTGAGTTTGGCCTCCCAACCATGACCAACTGTCATCTTGGGTACTACACAGGTGGACAATCTTCACAAGGTAGCCTCATCTCAAACCTTGGCCGTGAGGGAACCAATACTAAGGTATATAAGTTTCCAGTCAAGCCCTACCCAATTTTTAGGTATTGTGGTTGTACGGTAAAATTGGATTGGTATCGCATACAGGCAACCATCAGTTTTATAAAGGTCTAAGGCTCATGCCTCAACATTTTCATCACCAAAAATCATCTGGTGTTCGGAAAACACATGGCCAAAACATTTCAATAGAATGATCTATCATTCCAAAGTTTTCATAACCATTTTCACCAAGTATTCCCATCTAAAGTTGATCAAGTTGTATGCTTAGCACTAGCATCTACAAGTGGGGGTAAGTACTAATGAGGAGTGGTAAACTAGTGGAGTTTTACTAAGTTCAATCTCATGCCTTAGGATGACATAAAGATTATCTAGCTTAGGCCAAGTTTTATGCTCTTTATGCAACCTTCAATTATCTTTCTAATATCTACAATTTATTCCAATAAGCTCTAAGTAAGAGCTTTGATAAAGAAATAAAGTATAAAGCTTGCAAGTAAAACTAGGATTGGTTGATCAAGTGGGTAGGATCATATATGCTTAAGGCATATAGTTGGCATGGTAACAAGCAAGTATTAGCTTGCATAGGTCAACTTGATTAGTAAGGCTTGCATCACTATCAGTATAAGCTTGCTAAATTGCAAGTGTTAGCTTGCAAGTATTGGCTTGCCTTGTGCAGAGCAGTGGTTGAAGTTCTCCTCGGCTTCTTCTTCGTAGTATCCTCCTTCCTCCTCGTATCCTTGGTCGGTAGTAGCGTCTATAAATAAATACGAGGTACACAATCACCAAACAATACTTAACTACTTTCAATCATCAAACAAAGGGGGTTCTATAGATGATCTAGCATCATCACTAATATTACAAGCACTTGACTTAATGATTTTATTTTTAGAAAAGTAATTTCTACTCATTGAAAAACTACTTAAGATTTTCTCCAAACCAAACATGGGATCATGTTGACACATGTCATCACCACACATTTCAGTACAGGGGAATGTGATTTAAAGTGGTCTCACAATTTAATAAGGTTTAACCTTTTATTTTAATTAAATAAAGTGACTAAAAATGCCTATGTGGTATCCTTTTATTACTTGGACATTATTTCTGTAAGTAAACCCATATATTTTTATATATTCTGAAAGGTATGATCAAATGTGATTTCTGAGAGTTGGAATCAACTCAAAAGCTCTTATGGTTTAAATTTGAAAAATGGTTGAATGCAGAAAAGCTTCTGCCTTGTTATTTTTACCAAGGGTGATCTACAGATTCAAATGATTTGAATCCAACGGGCTTGGATTCGGCATTTCTAGACATTTCTAACAAAATTGTTTTCATTCAATTTGGTTCACTGTAGCTGGGTTGATTTTTGAAACTAGGTACAGAACTCTGTTTGAATGAAAATAGAAAAATCCAAATTCAAACGAGTGGGCTACGCGGGAAGAGCAAAGGGGCCGGCCTGCTACGTACAGCGCTTAAGCGGGCTGGTTAAGTTGTTGTCCCCACGCGACAGTGAGACGGGGGGTGCGAAGCGGTACGGGGCAACGTGGTGCGTTGGATCTAGTTCTAATCCAACGGCTCTGGTTCATCGTCCACGTCGGGCAGCGTCGGCGAGACAGAACCCTAACGCGGCAGGTGGGGGTCGTGGGAGGCTCACCAGGGCTCAGACGATGCGGGCGAATGACGAAGTCGACAACAGTGACCCTCCTAGTACCGGCAGCTTCTCCTGGGGCGGCTCCAATCGATGGATTCCTTCTTCTCCAGCAGCGGCGGGCTCCGGCCAAATTCTGGCGATGCGCTGCTCGCCTTGCTCTGGGACTGAGGCAGGGTGGTTTTGGGTGAGAGGGGAGTGGAATGGTGTGAAGAATTCGAGCGGGGGAGGCCTATATTTATAGTGGCGAGAGAGGACCGACAGGCGCAAGCTATGCTCGTCGTGGTCGACGGCATAGAGGGCTATCGGCGTGGGAGACGGTAGGATGCGGTGCTGTGCTCCCTGGCGAAGCTCAACGGCGTGGTGGCGAGGCGTGGGGCGGTGCGGATTGGTCGGAACGCTGCGGTGCTCTTCGCGTGCCCGACGGAAATTTTAGTGACGCACAGCTCGCGTGGTCCGTGTGGCAGCGAACAAGCGTGTCTGCGGGGTTGCTGGGACGGTGGTGATCACGTATGCACGCGGCGAGGGCGGCGCGCGGTCTGTGGGCGTCTGTCGAGCGTGGCGCACGGGGCGCACTCTCGGCATGGTTGCAGAGCATCTTGGCATGGTCTGTGCGTGTGGTCCAGGGGCTGGCATTGCTCGCGGCTGGGACAGGGAGTGGCGGTGGGGTGCTAGCTTGCTCCCAGACAAGGTTGGCGAGGCTAGTGCTGCTTGTAGCTTGCTGTTCACACTGGGGTGACCATGGTGCTCTCAGGTTGTTCACCATTGATGACAATGGCTAGCTTACAGTGGGGCTAGTGATTAGTTAAGTTTGCTAGATGATCTACTAAGGCTAGTGGTTTCCAGAGATGGAACAAGTTAGGCTCAAAACACTGCACACTATAGTGTTTTGATTTTGTTTGATTTGAATCAGCAAGGTGTTTGATGAAATGGACGCATGAATTCAAGTTTTGAATTTTGAAAAGATTTTTGGTGGGTGTGCTAGGCATGTGCTGGTGAGTCTGTGGATGCTTGGGTTTTCAAAGTTGACCTTGTTTGAGTGGTTTTTGAAAAAGTGGGATCTTCCCATATGATTTAGATTCAATTTTGAACTGTCATTTAAACTATGCATTTGAATGTTTCTGGATGATCACAAGGTGGGCCTTGATACTTTGTTATGTGTACTATCAAGGGGTGCAAAGATCCAAACAAGTTTCTGTTAAGTTCTGAAAGTTAGAGATAGCGAAAGTAGGCATGGGAGTTAATTTGGCCAAAGTGACCATTCCCTTATTTTGTTTGTTTTGATTTATTTGTCTTTGGGAAAAGTGTGGGATTGATTAGATGATGTTTATTTCACCTAAGCATCCTTTTACAAGCAAGGAAACACACAGTCATGGCAATTCAAAAGAATCCAAATTGTCATGCTTACATGTATGCATACTTTCATATTTTTATTTAGAAAAGTTTTTGTTAATCCTAAATTTTGATTATTAGAGTTTGATGATCCAAGTTTCATATTTTTGGGATGTTACAGGCACGGGGCAGGGCCCACCCGCGCCTAGGGTCGGTCTGGCCCCTGGCTTGCCCCTCCGGCTCCCCTTTGGACTTCTTGTTCCCCACGGAAAGTAATTGACTTTGACGTTTGTCCCATCCAATTCCAAGAATATTTCTTTACTAACTTTTCTGAAACCAAAAACAGCAGAAAACACGCATCTGACACTATTGCAACTTGTTAGTAGGTTAGTACCAGAAAACATGTAAAAAGCACCTCAAAGTGTAGACAAGCAAAGAAAAGTAGATACTAAACAAGCATGGAGCATCAAAAATTATAGATACGTTTTCAACGTATTACCTGGTATGTCCAAAATGCGAGCTCCTAGTCCGCGGCAAGCTCTGAGTCGCCGCCTGCCATCATCGGCGAGCTCCTAGTTGTCGAGGACGATCACATCGACATACATGTCATCGACGGATCCCAGTCCGGCCTCCTCCTCGACACGGATGGCGGTGACCGCCTCCTCGATCTCCTCCTGCTTCTTGGAGAGATCGACGATGGTGATGGCGGCGACATCCTCCTCCTCACGCCGCTTCTTGGCCTCGAGGTCGGCGAGGGACGCAGCGAGCACTGCACGGACATCCACCTCCTCCTCATCTCCGCGGCGCGGGCATGGGCGGGAAGACGCGACGGACGAGCTTGCGGAGGAAGATGCATCCCCGAGCTTGAACCGCGGAGCCAGCGGAGCCGACAGAGATTGTGGAGCCGGCGGCGTAGGGGCCAGAGAAGCGGGGGGTTCGCCCCTAGTTCGTCCAGCGCCTGCAGGCGCACTTCTTGGCCCCGATGGAGCGGATGCGGTGCCGCTCCTCGTCATCTCCGCCGGGTGCACGACGGCCACCCCCTCCTCCTCCTCCTCCTCCTTACCCCCAGCACGGTCGCCCCCGAGGCCGCAACTCCCGCTCCTTGTCTCCATATCTCTCACGCGGAAATGGGAGGAATCGCTCGATGGAGTACGCGACCGAGATGCGGCGACAACTAGGGTTTGCGGCAGAGGACACGGGTTCTGACCCGTCTCGGCCCATTCGACCGGTAGAAATAGGGGCAGATACGGGCCTTTCGCAGGCCCATGTGGATTCCGTTTATGAGCTGGGCCATTTACAGGCGCTGTTAGCACGTCTGCCCGGCCAAAATCTCGTGTAACCGCCAGAATTATAAGGGCGTTGGCATTTTAAGGGCGTTGTTAGACTTTCTCTAAGACCACCACACCACAATAGGCCTCACCCTGTTCTCCGATGGATCATACCATAAGAGGCATGATCCCCCTTTCCACTATTTTGTACCGTTCGAGGAGGAGACCGATGTCTTTACAACACTACCGAGGCACACATCCACAACTGAATTGGAGGCTCCCATGATGACAACAAGCTACCACAAGAAACAAGTTTATTAATAATTGAAATGTAGATCTAGAGATTCGTAAGAAATTCTAGATCAAGAGTCCACCAAGTGAATGGAGGGGAATTGGAGATCGTGATTGGTGCCGATGAAGACCAAGGCATCTTCCTTTGATTCCCCAAATATCGGAGTCTTCGAGTGTTTGAAAGAGGAGAACTCGCGAGGATTGGTATGAACAACATTGAATTTTTTGTGGGATCCAGGAGATCTAAAACAAAGATCAAATGGGGTATTTATACCCCCTGCTTGAATGCTGCCATTGAAAGAAAGAGGCGACGGATAATTCGACCTTAGTGGGGGCCAGATTGTAGCATCCCAATTGTCTAACAATTGTAATGCTACTTGGTCTAGTAATATAATGGCTACTTCATATATATAATTGTTGCATCATAATTATATCATGCTCATGTCATCATGCCACCTTGCATTTGAGCATCATATAAAACCCTTTTTGTTTTGGTTCTTCTCTCTTATGCATTGTAAATTGTATTTGCCTCTTGATATTGTATTTGGTTCTTGATATATTGTTTCATGCCCAAGTTGAGTTGGGGGCATATCTTTTATTCAACTCCATCACCTTTCTCTGTCACCACCTTATAATTCCACCATCCAACCAAATATGAGCTTTGCACTTTATTGGGTTTTACCTCTAGCTCATATGGGTGGGGATGGATCCAATTATATTGTTCCACATGCTCTCATCTTAGCATCATGTTGTTTTCACATTATTGATATGAGAGCCACATGGCCACCTTTGCATGCCTTGTGAGTGGAACCTTTTTTCCTAGCTTACATATGGATTATTATGGAATTATGCTCATGTTGGGATATTTTTGGGACTATTAAGCATATAGTGGCACATACACACTAGCATGTTCCATTTTATTCAAATATGGGCATCTCCAACTAATCCACATGGGGCATCCTTCCACTTCTTCTAGTTTGGCTTATTCCATATTTTTGGAATGCATATGTATAAATGCTATGGCTATTTATGTTGTTTTCACAAGATGAAACCTAGCATTAATATTATGCATGGGCCATGCAAAGCATCACCTTTCTTTCTCTTTTGAGTTTTTATTTGAATCTTGAGTGGATCATCCCCATATCTCTATACCCCTCTCCCTTATTCTTTCTCCAAACCTAACCTCTCTCTCTATCCCTTCCACCTTTGATCTCCTTCTCTCTTTTTTGGCTAGCTTTGTTTGATCTTGGCTTGATCTTGACAAAAACAAACCCTAGCCACCTTACCCCTCCTCTCTCTTCACCCCCCTCTCTAACCACACCCCCATCTAACCTAACCCGAGCCCCTCTCTAGCTAACCCTAGTTCCCCCTCTCTCTGGGCCTCTCTCCCCTCTCACCTAGCTCGGGCACACCTGGTCACCCTGGCCCCACCTAGCTACCCCATCCCCAGCAGAAACCCTAGCCCGAGCCTCCCAATAACCAACCCTAGCTCCAACCCGAGCTTCCTCTTCCCCTCTCCTCCTTTCTTCTTCTCTCTCTGCCATGAGGGCCCCTCCAGCCGAGCCTCCCCACCAGACCCTGTCGTCCCCACCTGGCAGCCCCCCATCACCACCTTGCCCTGCTCCTGCCCCGACCCGAGCACGTGAAGGGAGGAGGAAAAGGTGGCCGAAGCCACCTCTACCCCTAACCACTCCCCCACGGCACCCCGCTCTCTCTCGACCTTATCTCCACCCTCCCTCTCTTTTCGTACCCACCACAGATCCCCCGGGGCCGTGCCCTAACCCTCTCCCTCCCCCTCCTACCACACACCCGCTGCGTCGGCCACCGAGGCTGCCGATCACCAACTCTTCGAATCCGGCGGCGGGCGCGGAGCTCTGGTTGTCGAGGAAGGCCGTGGAGCTCCCCTACGTCACCCTGTACACGGAGCCGAGCAGGAGGAGCCCCAGGACTGCTGCACCCGCCGAGCCCGACGCCAAACCCTAGCCGCCGTCCGCGAGCCACGTCGACGATCCCCTGCTTCCCAGCCCGAACCACCTCCACCGACGCCCTCACGGTGAGCTGACCCACCTCCTAGACAACCCCCTCTGGCCGATCCACCTCTGTACGCGCTAGCCTTTTTGTCGAGCACTCTCTGCGCTGGCGCGCTCGCGTTCGCATCCTCGCCGTAGTGCCGCGGTAAGGTTTTCTGGCCGCGCAGACGTTCCCCAGCAACAACCCCAGGCCACCGCAGTGGCTCCGCCTCCGCGCGCGAGCCCTAGGTCCCAGGATCGAACCCCCACGCGTCGCGCCTGCGTCAGCCGCGCACCGATCGGTCACCAGCGCGGAGAAGAGGAACAGTACGGGCGCTGCTTTTGCAAATACCCCCTCCGTTTTGTTTTCTGCTTAACCCGCGGTCCACCGAGCCCACCGTCAGCCTCTCTGCACGTTTCACAGAACACCCCCTAGCCTTTTTAAATCTCAACCCGCACTCCCACGGATGCCCCACGTGTCGCGTCCCCGCTGGCGCGCCCGTGTGTGGGTCCGCGTGTTCCCCGGCCCCACCCGTCAGTCGCTGAGGCTAGCTCAACCCGCGGTGTAAAACCCTTTTCTGCGTGCTGTGCTGCTGAGTCAGCGCTGGACCCACTGGTCATTGTCTGTGGCTAACTTAACCTGAGTAGAAAAAGTTTCTGTTTATTTCTGTTTTAATTTAAATCTTTTTTCAAATTAATTCAAATTCAAATTTAAATCTGTTTTCAAATAACTTTTAAATTATAACTTCAAATAATACAAATAATATATGTTTTGAAATCAGAAAAATGTGAGGAATTCAAATATGGCCTTCAAAATATATTTTGAACACATTAATTTCCAAGTTGATTAAAATTACAATAAAATGCCCTTTTACCTTATTTAATTAATAACTTTTGTTTTATAACTCCAAATTTAACAAATGATATGTCTAAAATGATTAGCTCGACGAGACCTTTCTGTTTATGCATTCCGTATTCTGTTTTGCAGCATGCATCATATAAATATAATATGTACAGCAACTAATATGAGGCTAAAATGTGATTAAAACTCCACAAAATGATTATTTCTTGTACTCCACACCTCACCCATGCCAAGCTACATTGTTACCATGCAAATTGTGCATCATTCATCATGGCATGACTGTTTGCTTGTCGCATTTTATTCATATGATTGTGCACTTTATTTATGTTGGCCCTTGTTTGTTTGGTTCTTCTTCGAATAGACGCTGAGCAGGGGATATATCAAGAGAATCAGGAGCACTACCCAGATCCATCCCTTGCTTCAACTGAGCTGCCAGGAAAGCACTACCACATGCTTGCATACATATAGTACCTATTGCCTCTATCTTATTCTTGCATCATTGGGTCGCGATTGCATTAAATTGAATCCCAAGTATTGCATAGCCTTTATTTTTAAACCCCACCGAAGCTTGTTCCTCCATCCCATGAGCCATTACTACAGGAGTTGTTTGAGCCATGCGAGTCGTAGAACAGCATGTGTAGGGTATGTGAGTGTCTGATGGATAACGAGGTACCTAAACAACTTAACCTGAGTAGTAATGGGATAACTAATGAAAGTGGCATCGGTGAGCCATATTTGCTATTTGGTTTTTCAGTCTCACTTGTGTCCCGTAGGACCCCGAGTACTTGATTCCTGTTCCTTGAATATTCGCGCTATCCACATCCGGGAGGCTTATGAACCCCCCTGAGCCAGAGCTTGATTCATTCTTATTTCTTGGGGCCACAAACTAGTTTGAGGTTTTATTTACTATCATGTACTTATGCCATGCTTTACTACTTTATTTAAATTGTGCGAGGTACTGCACCTGTACTGTTTAGGGACGTGACCCGTTTTCGCTGTATCGACAAGCCCAGTCACACTTTCGGGTTCCCAGTCGTTTACAGCCGGCCACACAAACCTTGAGTCCGTCTCGTAGCCGGCCAGCTTCGTTGCGGGTAGCTTAATGGGGTGGCCCCCTGAAACATTTCTGAATCCTGTGATCGCTTTGTCGTGACTGCCTTGTTGGTTTTGATTTGGTTTTTCCGAGGTTGATCGAGTGTGTGTTGCTATTTGTGCACCCCTGCAGGGTAAAACTTTCTGAAAGCCGTGTCCGCGGTTATGGACGACTTGGAGCACAGTTTCTCGATCATAGACAAGAATAACTAAAGTACCGCTTTTAATTTGACCAAGTACCTGACTAGTAAATAGTGCAACACTCATGGAATGGATAATAAAACTGCCAACGGATGGGGGGCTGTTCGTCCGCTTCCTCGTCGGTAAGCGAGGAGGAGGATGGATCTGTTAATATTACTGTTATAACTGTTGTTACTAATTCACGGACATCCGTCTATCTCTGGTTAGGCGGATGGTTAGCGAGTATCTATAGAACTGTTAGGGTTTATCTTTTGTTGCAATTGCGTCACCCCAGGTTGTGTCCCCTTTAGAGGCATAAAGACTTGTTGAGTCCCCTAGGGTCTCACACGATAAATTGTTTGATTCAGATGAACAGGTAAGCTCGCAAGATGGATATTGGGTGGAGGAGACGGACGATGTGGGCAACGATCATTCGGTGTAGAGATTCCGAGAACGGGGATCCGTGAGATCTGTGGGCGGGATGTGTTTATTTATGGGGCATCTTATGCCGATTTGCTTCTTATCCGTATTCGGATCTTGTTTTCCGCTTCCGCTTGATACTCTGATGTTTGATGTATGAGGAGATATCCTAAACTATTATATCTATCTAGGATATTTGGATCTTGCCATATGGCGTTGCTATATTTCCTTTCTTTTTAGATGGAATGACTCTGAGAACCATTGTATGGTGGCTTGCATACATACTCATTTGTGTATGTAGTTGATCCCTTCGCCTGCCGATTACGCCGCCCGTTCTTGTCCTGATGTTTGGAAATGGTTAGGACTGCCGAAAGGTCTACCTGTGAGTGGCATTTGGGCCCCACCGTACTATTTTAACCATTTCCGCTCATCCAGGCTTGTAACTAGGAGCGTAATTCACCGAGGTAGTTACAATTGGTATCAGATCCATCCCGCCCTTCAGGGTCTCAGCCAAATGGTCGTTGTCAGTCTAGCAAATATTTTGGTAGCTATGTATACTACAGAAAAACAAAACGCGAGAGTAGGACTGCTTCCACTTTTCTTCTTACCCACCCACCCACCCTTTTCTGGTAAGGAAGTGTAACATTTTCAATCCTCTTCTCAAAATTCAAACTAGGATTCACGTGTTCTGGGTTCCGTAGTACCATAGGATGTGTGAGTGTGTGTGTGTGAATTCCTTGTCTATCTGTTGCATCCAACATGTTATCTTTATCGGCCTTTTGGTTATCAACTGTTGGTACATTCCATACCGATAGGCTTTTGCAAACCGACGCGATCTATCTGATTCGTTGTGTACCGCCGCGATCTGTCTTACTCTTTGTTATCCGACGTTGTCTTGTTTGGGATGTTCGTTTCCGTAGTTACTAATATTTAGGTTCATCTTGAGAAGAAGGTTTTGGGATATGTGTTTTACTTATTCATGTGCGGAGTAATGGTTTGAGTGCGGGATGGAGTCGCGACCATACCACTACTCTTATCATTCGCTCTTGTATATTGAATTGGTAGAGTCACTAATCTTGATTCGTTAAGTGATTTTGCGCATCTATTGGTATTTTAATGCCGAATTTTGCGGAAATTTTTTCTTTGATATAGTTGTGTACCACACTTCTTTTCAGTCGTGTGCGATATGCTTAATATCTTCTAGGTGCTTTGAACTTTGTTGATATTTTAATATCATCTTAGTAAATTGTATCCTTTAATCTTGGTTAATTCCATTTTGGTACTATTTTGGATTATTATATTCTCCATTATAGTACTGACTTGTGTTTTATATCAATCACAGGATGGCACCACCACGCCGTTCTGAGGAGGACATACAACCTGAACTGGGGGCAGCGTTGTCAAGCATCGCCAATGCCTTGGCAGCAATGCAGCAGAACCAGCAGCGTTTTGAAGAAAGTGTCAGGAGGAATGAGTTTGTTCCGCTACCTCCACCTCCCAAGCGAGGAGACATCAAAAGCTTCCTAAAGTTCAACCCACGCCAGTTTGATGTTTCTGATCAACCACTTGATGCTGATGATTGGTTGCGTGAGATGTCAAGGCTGCTGATGACTGCTGATGTTCCTGAGCAAGAATGGGTAAAGTGTGCTACTCACCTTCTGAAGGGAGATGCAGCTCTCTGGTGGGAGAATTACCTGAAGGCAAACTGCACTGGTTTTCAGCCTACTTGGGGACAGTTCACTGGAGCTTTCAAAGAGCAGTATCTGTCAGAAATTGTCATGGAGAGGATGAAGGAAGTGTTTCTCAACCTCAAGCAGGGCAATGATAATGTCAATACCTACATCAGAAACTTCATGAACCTTTCTCGTTATGGTGGCGATGAGATCTCTGATGACAAGAAGAAGCAAAAGAGATTCCGGCAAGGGCTCAATGCATCGATTAAATATGCAATCACACATGCAAGGCCGGCGTCTTTTCTGGAACTTCAGCATATAGCTCTGCAGGAAGAAGCAAGTAGGCAAGTGTTTGAGGAGTCAAAGAAACACAGCCGTGATGCAGCAAGCTCTTCAGCTATGTCAACTCCTTCTAAGCGTCGTGTCTGGGTTCCTAACACCCCACCGTCGCTCCCGGCTACACCATGACCTTCAAGCTTCGCGGCAAGGCCACCAAACTTCCTCACTGCTGCTCCCAGGGGCTACAACCACCACTACCCTGGAGCGCCTGGCGGAGTCCCTGGCTACGTTGCTCCACGTCCACCTGGTGCTTGTTACACTTGTGGAGACACTGGGCATCAGTACTGGAACTGTCCGATGAAAAACAAAGCTCTTCCTCCACCACCTCCAAGACCTGCGACAAGCTCTCCTATGGTTCGTGCACCACCACCTCGGGCTCTCAACATCAACACCAAGCCCGGGTCTACTGTTGCTCGTGCCAACTGTGTCAACGCCGCTCAAGCTGAGCATGCACCTGGAGTTGTGATGGGTATGCTTCCCGTTAACTCAGTCCCTGCACGAGTTTTGTTTGATTCTGGTGCTTTGCATTCTTTTATTTCGCATAAGTTTGCGCATGAGCAGGATCTGGATATGGTTCCTTTATCACATCGTCTGGTGGTACTATCTCCTGGTTCAAACATGAGGGCTGCTCATATCAGCCATGGCAATCAAATTGAGATTGGTGGCTCTTTGTTCTCGGCGTCCTTAATTGTTCTGGGCAACTCTGACATTGATGTCATCTTGGGCATGGATTGGTTGACAGCAAATGCAGCTGTGATTGATTGTGCTGAACGCTCGGTTTCTCTGAAGATTCCTGAAGGCCATATAGTCTATTCTCCAAGTCTGACTCCTGCTATCCAGCTTTTCTCTTTGGCGGCTCTGAATGATGATGCTATGGAAGCTATTCAGAGTGTTCCGGTGGTCTGTGAGTTCCCAGATGTCTTTCCTGAAGAGTTGCCAGGTATGCCTCCGGATCGTGAGGTTGAGTTTGTAATTGATCTTGAACCTGGAACGGCTCCTATCTCCAAGCGGCCTTATAAAATGGGTCCTGCTGAGTTGGCTGAACTCAAACGTCAACTTGATGAACAAGAGAAGTTGGGTTTCATTCAACATAGTACTTCTTCTTGGGGTAGCCCAACAATCTTTGTGAAGAAGCGAGACAAGACTGATAGACTTTGTGTTGACTATCGGGCTCTCAATGCTAAAACCATCAAGAATAAATATCCCCTTCCGCGGATTAATGATCTCTTCGATCAGCTAGCTGGAGCTGTGGTATTCTCTAAGCTTGACTTGAGAAGTGGTTATCACCAAATCAAGATTCGCAAGGAAGATGTTCCTAAAACAGCTTTCACCACCCGCTATGGCCTGTATGAGTACACGGTCATCTCTTTTGGTCTCACCAACGCACCTGCCACCTTCTCGAGGCTTATGAACTCGATTTTCATGGAGTATCTTGATAAGTTCGTTGTGGTCTATCTGGATGACATCCTAGTCTATTCTAAGTCACAGGAAGAACATGAAGAACACCTTCGGTGTGTCCTAAACAAGCTTCGCGAGAACCGCTTGTATGCAAAGTTCTCCAAGTGTGAGTTTTGGTTGCCTCAAGTAACCTATCTGGGTCACGTCATCTCTGCCAAGGGCATTGCCGTCAACCCGGAAACTGTAAGGACAATTGTTGAATGGCTTCCTCCGGTAAATGTCAAAGAAGTGCGGAGTTTCCTTGGTTTGGCTAGTTATTGCCGTCGCTTCGTTCAGAACTTTTCGAAGATAGCGAAGCCTCTTACCGATCTCCTCAAGAAAGGCAAGAAATACCTTTGGACTCCTGCATGCCAAGCAAGATTTGAGACACTCAAAGAGAAGCTCACTTCCACACCAGTCTTGGTTCCTCCGGATACATCCAAGCCTTTCCAGATCTTCTGTGACGCCTCTTTGCAAGGATTGGGTGCGGTCCTTATGCAAGAAAAACAAGTTGTTGCTTATGCCTCTCGACAGTTGAAGACGCATGAGATCAACTATCCTACACATGACCTCGAGCTCGCAGCAGTTGTCTTTGCTTTGAAAGTATGGAGGCACTACTTGCTTGGCAACCGTTGTGAGATCTTTTCTGATCACAAGAGTCTGAAGTATATCTTCACTCAGCCTGATCTCAACCTTCGGCAGAGGAGATGGATTGAAGCAATCAATGACTTCGATTTGACCATCAACTACACTCCGGGCAAAGCTAATGTCATGGCCGATGCCCTCAGCCGCAAAGCTTATGTCAATAACCTCATGATGGAAGAACAACAGCCTCTCTTGTGCGAGGAATTCCGTCAGCTCAACCTTGAAATTGTGGAACAAGGGTATCTCCTGAACCTTCTAGCAACCCCTCTCTTGGAAGAAAAGGTTCGCTGCTTTCACCTTGGCGATCCATACACAAGAAAGATCATCTCCAAACTCCAGCTTCCGAAGTATGAGTCCTTCCACGTCGATGATCAAGGCACGCTTTTCTTTGAACACCGAATGTTTGTTCCGAACTACCCGGGTTTGAGAGAGCAAGTTCTCAAGGAGGCGCATGATTCTGTTCTTTCTATCCACCCTGGTAGCACAAAGATGTACATGGACTTGAAAACACAATATTGGTGGCCGGGTTTGAAACGATATTGTGCAAAGTATGTCTCGGAGTGTGATGTCTGCCGCAGAGTTAAAGCTGTCCATCAGAAACCTTCCGGCCTTCTATAGCCATTGAAACCCCCGGAATGGAAATGGGAGAAAGTAGAGATGGACTTCATCACTGGTTTTCCAAGGTCGCAGAAGGGCAACAATGAAATCTTTGTTGTCATTGACAGGCTTTCTAAAGTGGCTCACTTCTTCCCCGTCAAGGAAACCATTTCTGCAATTCAGTTGGCTGAGCTCTATATCAACAGAATTCTCTCTGTATGGGGTTCCGCTTGAGATCAGTTCAGACCGTGGAAGCATCTTCACTTCCAAGTTCTGGGAGAGTTTCCAAAATGCTTTGGGAACAAAGTTGAACTTCAGCACAGCATACCACCCTCAGTCGCAAGGACAAGTTGAAAGGATCAATCAGATTCTGGAGGATATGCTTCGTGCTTGCGTCATCTCTTTTGGCATGAAGTGGGAAGAATGTCTTCCTTATGCTGAATTCTCTTACAACAACAGCTTCCAGAAAAGTCTAAAGATGGCACCATTTGAGGCTCTCTATGGTCGAAAATGCAGAACTCCGATTGGTTGGTCGGGTGCAGGAGAAAGAATATTGTTTGGCCCTGACATTGTAACTCAAGCGGAGGAGAAGGTGCACATCATTCTTGAAAATCTGAGGATTGCTCAAAGTCGCCAGAAGAGCAATTATGACAGGAAGCACACGGACATGGAGTATGTCCCTGGTGATCTCGTTTACCTTCATGTCACTCCCATGAGAGGCACGCACCGTTTTGGTATCAAAGGAAAGCTGGCTCCTAGATACATCGGTCCATTCAAAATTCGTGCAAGAAGAGGAGAAGTTGCTTATGCTCTTGAGCTCCCGGAAAAACTCAAGGTCCATGATGTTTTCCACATCTCTCAACTCAAGAAGTGCTTCAAGGATCCTGGCAGGACCATGGACCATGAGCTTATCAATCTCCAAGAAGACCTGTCTTATCAAGAACACCCCACAAAAATCCTTGAAGTCGCAGAAAGAAGGACTCGCAACAAGTCCATCAAGTTCTGCAAGGTGCAGTGGTCGCACCATTCCGTTGATGAAGCCACTTGGGAACGTGAAGATGAGCTCCGTGCCATGTATCCTACCCTCTTTGAGTCTTTTTCTTCCTCCTAGAATCTCGGGGCGAGATTCCTGTTTAGTGGGGGAGAGTTGTAGCATCCCAATTGTCTAACAATTGTAATGCTACTTGGTCTAGTAATATAATGGCTACTTCATATATATAATTGTTGCATCATAATTATATCATGCTCATGTCATCATGCCACCTTGCATTTGAGCATCATATAAAACCCTTTTTGTTTTGGTTCTTCTCTCTTATGCATTGTAAATTGTATTTGCCTCTTGATATTGTATTTGGTTCTTGATATATTGTTTCATGCCCAAGTTGAGTTGGGGGCATATCTTTTATTCAACTCCATCACCTTTCTCTGTCACCACCTTATAATTCCACCATCCAACCAAATATGAGCTTTGCACTTTATTGGGTTTTACCTCTAGCTCATATGGGTGGGGATGGATCCAATTATATTGTTCCACATGCTCTCATCTTAGCATCATGTTGTTTTCACATTATTGATATGAGAGCCACATGGCCACCTTTGCATGCCTTGTGGGTGGAACCCTTTTTCCTAGCTTACATATGGATTATTATGGAATTATGCTCATGTTGGGATATTTTTGGGACTATTAAGCATATAGTGGCACATACACACTAGCATGTTCCATTTTATTCAAATATGGGCATCTCCAACTAATCCACATGGGGCATCCTTCCACTTCTTCTAGTTTGGCTTATTCCATATTTTTGGAATGCATATGTATAAATGCTATGGCTATTTATGTTGTTTTCACAAGATGAAACCTAGCATTAATATTATGCATGGGCCATGCAAAGCATCACCTTTCTTTCTCTTTTGAGTTTTTATTTGAATCTTGAGTGGATCATCCCCATATCTCTATACCCCTCTCCCTTATTCTTTCTCCAAACCTAACCTCTCTCTCTATCCCTTCTACCTTTGATCTCCTTCTCTCTTTTTTGGCTAGCTTTGTTTGATCTTGGCTTGATCTTGACAAAAACAAACCCTAGCCACCTTACCCCTCCTCTCTCTTCACCCCCCTCTCTAACCACACCCCCATCTAACCTAACCCGAGCCCCTCTCTAGCTAACCCTAGTTCCCCCTCTCTCTGGGCCTCTCTCCCCTCTCACCTAGCTCGGGCACACCTGGTCACCCTGGCCCCACCTAGCTACCCCATCCCCAGCAGAAACCCTAGCCCGAGCCTCCCAATAACCAACCCTAGCTCCAACCCGAGCTCCCTCTTCCCCTCTCCTCCTTTCTTCTTCTCTCTCTGCCATGAGGGCCCCTCCAGCCGAGCCTCCCCACCAGACCCTGCCGTCCCCACCTGGCAGCCCCCCATCACCACCTCGCCCTGCTCCTGCCCCGACCCAAGCACGTGAAGGGAGGAGGAAAAGGTGGCCGAAGCCACCTCTACCCCTAACCACTCCCCCACGGCACCCCGCTCTCTCTCGACCTTATCTCCACCCTCCCTCTCTTTTCGTACCCACCACAGATCCCCCGGGGCCGTGCCCTAACCCTCTCCCTCCCCCTCCTACCACACACCCGCTGCGTCGGCCACCGAGGCTGCCGATCACCAACTCTTCGAATCCGGCGGCGGGCGCGGAGCTCTGGTTGTCGAGGAAGGCCGTGGAGCTCCCCTACGTCACCCTGTACACGGAGCCGAGCAGGAGGAGCCCCAGGACTGCTGCACCCGCCGAGCCCGACGCCAAACCGTAGCCGCCGTCCGCGAGCCACGTCGACGATCCCCTGCTTCCCAGCCCGAACCACCTCCACCGACGCCCTCACGGTGAGCTGACCCACCTCCTAGACAACCCCCTCTGGCCGATCCACCTCTGTACGCGCTAGCCTTTTTGTCGAGCACTCTCTGCGCTGGCGCGCTCGCGTTCGCATCCTCGTCGTAGTGCCGCGGTAAGGTTTTCTGGCCGCGCAGACGTTCCCCAGCAACAACCCCAGGCCACCGCAGTGGCTCCGCCTCCGCGCGCGAGCCCTAGGTCCCAGGATCGAACCCCCACGCGTCGCGCCTGCGTCAGCCGCGCACCGATCGGTCACCAGCGCGGAGAAGAGGAACAGTACGGGCGCTGCTTTTGCAAATACCCCCTCCGTTTTGTTTTCTGCTTAACCCGCGGTCCACCGAGCCCACCGTCAGCCTCTCTGCACGTTTCACAGAACACCCCCTAGCCTTTTTAAATCTCAACCCGCACTCCCACGGATGCCCCACGTGTCGCGTCCCCGCTGGCGCGCCCGTGTGTGGGTCCGCGTGTTCCCCGGCCCCACCCGTCAGTCGCTGAGGCTAGCTCAACCCGCGGTGTAAAACCCTTTTCTGCGCGCTGTGCTGCTGAGTCAGCGCTGGACCCACTGGTCATTGTCTGTGGCTAACTTAACATGAGTAGAAAAAGTTTCTGTTTATTTCTGTTTTAATTTAAATCTTTTTCAAATTAATTCAAATTCAAATTTAAATCTGTTTTCAAATAACTTTTAAATTATAACTTCAAATAATACAAATAATATATGTTTTGAAATCAGAAGAATGTGAGGAATTCAAATATGGCCTTCAAAATATATTTTGAACACATTAATTTACAAGTTGATTAAAATTACAATAAAATGCCCTTTTACCTTATTTAATTAATAACTTTTGTTTTATAACTCCAAATTTAACAAATGATATGTCTAAAATGATTAGCTCGACGAGACCTTTCTGTTTATGCATTCCGTGTTCTGTTTTGCAGCATGCATCATATAAATATAATGTGTACAGCAACTAATATGAGGCTAAAATGTGATTAAAACTCCACAAAATGATTATTTCTTGTACTCCACACCTCACCCATGCCATGCTACATTATTACCATGCAAATTGTGCATCATTCATCATGGCATGACTGTTTGCTTGTCGCATTTTATTCATATGATTGTGCACTTTATTTATGTTGGTCCTTGTTTGTTTGGTTCTTCTTCGAATAGACGCTGAGCAGGGGATATATCAAGAGAACCAGGAGCACTACCCAGATCCATCCCTTGCTTCAACTGAGCTGCCAGGCAAGCACTACCACATGCTTGCATACATATAGTACCTATTGCCTCTATCTTATTCTTGCATCATTGAGTCGCGATTGCATTAAATTGAATCCCAAGTATTGCATAGCCTTTATTTTTAAACCCCACCGAAGCTTGTTCCTCCATCCCATGAGCCATTACTATAGGAGTTGTTTGAGCCATGCGAGTCGTAGAACAGCATGTGTAGGGTATGTGAGTGTATGATGGATAACGAGGTACCTAAACAACTTAACCTGAGTAGTAATGGGATAACTAATGAAAGTGGCATCGGTGAGACATATTTGCTATTTGGTTTTTCAGGCTCACTTGTGTCCCGTAGGACCCCGAGTACTTGATTCATGTTCCTTGAATATTCGCGCTATCCACATCCGGGAGGCTTATGAACCCCCCTGAGCCAGAGCTTGATTCATTCTTATTTCTTGGGGCCACAAACTAGTTTGAGGTTTTATTTACTATCCTGTACTTATGCCATGCTTTACTGCTTTATTTAAATTGTGCGAGGTACTGCACCTGTACTGTTTAGGGACATGACCCGTTTTCGCTGTATCGACAAGCCCAGTCACACTTTCGGGTTCCCAGTCGTTTATAGCCGGCCACACAAACCTTGAGTCCGTCTCGTAGCCGGCCAGCTTCGTTGCGGGTATCTTAATGGGGTGGCCCCCTGAAACATTTCTGAATCCTGTGATCGCTTTGTCGTGACTGCCTCGTTGGTTTTGATTTGGTTTTTCCGAGGTTGATCGAGTGTGTGTTGCTATTTGTGCACCCCTGCAGGGTAAAACTTTCTGAAAGCCGTGTCCGCGGTTATGGACGACTTGGAGCACAGTTTCTTGATCATAGACAAGAATAACTAAAGTACCGCTTTTAATTTGACCAAGTACCTGACTAGTAAATAGTGCAACACTCATGGAATGGATAATAAAACTGCCAACGGATGGGGGGGCTGTTCGTCCGCTTCCTCGTCGGTAAGCGAGGAGGAGGATGGATCTGTTAATATTACTGTTATAACTGTTGTTACTAATTCACGGACATCCGTCTATCTCTGGTTAGGCGCATGGTTAGCGAGTATCTATAGAACTGTTAGGGTTTATCTTTTGTTGCAATTGCGTCACCCCAGGTTGTGTCCCCTTTAGAGGCATAAAGACTTGCTGAGTCCCCTAGGGTCTCACACGATAAATTGTTTGATTCAGATGAACAGGTAAGCTCGCAAGATGGATATTGGGTGGAGGAGACGGACGATGTGGGCAACGATCATTCGGTGTAGAGATTCCGCGAACGGGGATCCGTGAGATCTGTGGGCGGGATGTGTTTATTTATGGGGCATCTTATGCCGATTTGCTTCTTATCCGTACTCGGATCTTGTTTTCCGCTTCCGCTTGATACTCTGATGTTTGATGTATGAGGAGATATCCTAAACTATTATATCTATCTAGGATATTTGGATCTTGCCGTATGGCGTTGCTATATTTCCTTTCTTTTTTGATGGAATGACTCTGAGAACCATTGTATGGTGGCTTGCATACATACTCATTTGTGTATGTAGTTTATCCCTTCTCCTGCCGATTACGCCGCCCGTTCTTGTCCCGATGTTTGGAAATGGTTAGGACGGCCGAAAGGTCTACCTGTGAGTGGCATTTGGGCCCCACCGTACTATTTTAACCATTTCCGCTCATCCAGGCTTGTAACTAGGAGCGTAATTCACCGAGGTAGTTACACAGATAATCTGGCCGGGACAAACATCCTGCTTGGATACGGAAAATCCGGGCCAAATGTTCGTCCCATACCGCGTGACGCGCCTTGGCAGCCTTGTGCAAAATCCCTAGGGGCGGATTATCCGCCCCCCTTGGTGGGGCGGATTATCCGGCCCGGGCAAAAGATCCGGCCCAGTCCAGACAATTCGGGGGAATATTTGCCACCATACCGCTTGATGTACCTTGGCCTCCTTGAGAAAAATCCCTAGGGACGGATTATCCGGCTCGGGCAAAAGCTCTGGCCCTAGCAATACAATCTGGGGGGAATCCACCTGACATAGGTATGCCCAACGGGAACCTACCTTTACCCTACCTGGTGCGGCCCGACGGAAGGCCTACTCGATGACCTGCCAAGGTCCATGACGCCCATGACGGTTCGGCTGGTACGAGGCTCATATGGACACGGACTCCAAGCGCACAAGACAAGAAAACTCCAAGACTAGAGTTTGAATCCAACTTGTAACCTACTCGTATTGGTACCTGAGACCTAGCATCCCTCATATATAAAGGCTAGGAGGATCCAACAAGGAGACAACCTAACCTCTCCCACAATAGTCAATAGATCTACAAATCACAAAAACCTAAAATACACACCGTCAGATCTAATATGCGCATCCACCACCATCAGCGACATTGTAATCTTAGGTTCTTCATCAATTAAGAGAAGACAAACATGAGTAGGATTTTCCCTCTGGGGGCATGAACCTGGGTAAACATAGTGTCCCGCGTTGTCTGTATGTTAGCCGAAGGAGATCTCTAGTGCACCCCTCTTCCTCAAACCGAAGTCCATAACAATGGGCATTGACGAGTCGAACCCTCGTTAATTGGAATCATTCATGGTACTGGGCGTGCTGATGTTGCGATCTCGACGGCTCCATCATCAACGACCTATGATTTGGAAATCTACGACTCGTCGACAGTACCACATCAACTAAACTCACGGTTTCGGAGGCTCTAACCGCGGCGATCTATGACTCGCCAGTTCAAGCAAACCGATCTACTCCAGCTTCTGATTGCACTGAAACCAAGGACAGTAGGATGTTCATAGATGTCATTATAACACGTCTACTATCTCTTTTGTATAAATGTACAAGGATAACCAAGTGACTACATACCGTCTGCTAGAAAGTCGAACATCCAGTTGTGTGCTCAATATATAGTTTCCATGTTCGCGGCGAGCATGTCCTGAGATCTATGTTTGGAGCTGTGTTGACCCGTCCGCTACATCGCCTCCAACCTTCGCAATCCGCCGGTCGCATCGGCTCCCGTGATCATGACCCACCGTGTCGATTCCTTTGACTCTGGCGACCTGCTGATGTCATCGATTATGCCAACCCGCTGAACCATCGGTTGCGGCGACCTGCTGAATCTTTGGCTGCGACAACCCGCTACGATCTTCGGCTACGGTTGCCTATCGTGTTGGCTCTCTGCATCGACTCCCTTGCGCCGGCGACTTGCCGCTCCATCGATTATGTGTATTGCATTGACTATACGCCTCAGGGCTGCGCCAATTCAGCCGCGTGACCCGCTACTGCCATCGACATCGGTGACCTGATGCCGCATCAAGTCTGATTTGCCACATCGGCTCTCGAACGCCGCCTTGATTACATCGACCATGCCGACTCTACACTCGGGGGCTCCGCCGACTCCGCCAAGAGCCCTGCTCCGATCTTCAATTGTGGCGACCCAGTACAGTCTTCAACTGCGGTGCCCCACTGCGGTCTTCAACTGCGGTACCCCGCTATGGTCTTTGACTGTGGCGACCTTCTGCGATCTTCGACTTCATTGACCTACTGCTGCCTTCGGCTGTGATGACCCGCTACTCCAATGCCACACATGTCTTTGACTGCGGCGACCCACCGATCTTATCGGCTCGCGCAACCGCGATCTGCCGGTTGCATCAGCTCCTGTGATCCGCCAATAATATTGACTCCCGTGACCCGTTCACCTCTTCGACAACCAATAAAGCTAAGTTCTCTACTTAGAGTTGATTTCTTTCTTACTTTAATCGCACTCGATACACTTGGGGGTTGCGCCCTCTTCGAGTAACGTAATATGCCGTCGACTCCACGCACTAGAGCACCTCATACGCGACAGCCTGAGTAGCTGCCTGCCGATCGTCGAATCCTTGAACTCTTATTACATCGGCACGATACTGAGACTAAGGGTAATTAGGCTAACGAAAAGGCCTAGCATACAGTGCAAAAGTGTCGACTCGATTGGCACCAGAAAATACTATAACAAGCTGACAGGCAATATTCTTTACAAGATATAAGTACTTCACAATTCTATATGTTTTCTGCATCTTACAAAGATGTCGACTACACCGAGCTATTATATCGGGTCCTCTAGCAAGAGTCGACAAAACAACTGTCTATGCCATAAACTCATGATCCGATTCAAGTCCCTCCTCGGATGGTTGCATCGCTTGATGCTACTAAGACGTGACGATGGACACGCACCCGACAAACGCGACACTGGCCGCACACCCGATAGAAGTGACCGCGTCGACTTCATTTGCATCATCGACTCACCCGGCTAAACGCCGCATGACGTTGCTATGACGACTCTGACTACATCGTCAACTCTTGGCACCTTATGTTTTAGACCCTGACTCGATGCACTTTTGGGTCAGTGGTTTCTCCTTGCATGATTGTCGATTGCGTCCACAAGATACAAGAATCGAGTCTCTGTCCGAGTCTATGACTCCGCCAGACACTCAGAGGCTACTCCAAAATGGAGCGCTAGTCGTGCATATACACGATCTTCGAGTGGAATGCTATGATTCCTCACTCGAATCAATGATTCGACTGAGGACTCGGGGGGCTACTCCCATAGGCAGCGTTGGTCACGCACCCTATAGTCCATTGTGTTGCTCCGTCCACAATGTCGACTCGCTTACAGCAATCGAACTCACTGGTGACTCCGCTGCTATACACTACATTGTCAGGTTCGGAGATAACATCTTTCTGACCACCCGAATCGCCTCCGCGGTGACAAACATTCGGATGTTGCGTCTATGACGTAAAGATAAGACCTACAGATCTAATCTGATGGCCTGGCAACGGCATCGGCTGCGCTCTACCAGTTGAATACCGCACCAATACGTGTGATAAAAATTCCGACGGACGCGTTGGGTACATATACTTATCAACTGGAGTTCGGCTCAGTAAGGCCTCCGCGGCATGAGTTGAACTACGCCAGCAATTTCTGAATTCAAGTATGGGGACTCGAGTTTGAGTAGGTGATATTTTTTTGCCCTAGAGAAATTAACTGGTCCCGATCCATCGAGCGCACCAGACATGTTTGCCATCATCCCTATGAACTACTACAAATTCGGCTGACCCGATGAACTTCCAGGTGAAGTGCTTCGCACTCGACACAAAATCGACTTCGACTACCAAATGCAAGGCTCAAGACAACTAAGTCTCCACACGAGTCTATGATTTGGGCGTACACTCGGGGGCTACTGACATAGGTATTCCCAACGAGCACCTACGTTTATCCTACCTGGTGTGGCCCAATGGAAGGCCCACTTGACGACCTGCCAAGGTCCATGACGGTTCGACTGGTACGAAGCCCATATGAACACAGAGTCCAATCGCACAAGACAAGGAAACCTCAAGATCAGAGTTTGAATCCAACTTGTAACCTACTCGTATTGGTACCTAAGACCTAGCCTCCCCCATATATAAAAGCTAGGAGGGTCCAACGAGGAGACAACCTAACCTCTCCCATTATAGACAATAGATCTACAGATCACAAAACCCTAGCATACACATCCGCCAGATCCAATCTGGGCATCCACTGCTATCGGTGACATTGTAATCTTCGGTTCTTCATCAATCAAGGGCAGATAAGCAAGAGTAAGGTTTTCCCTTCGAGGGCCTGAACTTGGGTAAACATCGTGTCCCGCGTTGCTTGTCTGTTAGCCGAACGAGATCTCTAGTGCACCCCTCTTCTTCAAACCCAAGTCCATAACAATGGGCATTAATGAGTCGAACCCTCATCACCGTCCCATACTGCATGACACGTCTTGCCACTTTTGGCGATTAAGGCAGAGGCGAATAATCCAGCCGTTGACAGGGGCAAATAATCCGTCCCAAAACGCTTGTTTAGCTACATATGGGGGCAAATAATCTGAAGCAATAAACACACAATTAAATAATCTTTGACATTGTTATCTAATACACAAAACATTAGAGATCATGAAATGTTCTTTCACATCTACAGCAAGCTCAAGATGCTGGGGCCCAATGGTGTTATCAACATCTCGGCACCTTCAAGAAGGCTTGAGACTGTGAGATGAGAGAAGCCGCCTTCCCTGAGTCCATTCTCTACGGAGAAGAATTCAAGATCCACAGGGAGATTGACACAATAAAAAAAATTAGCTTCGAAGAAGCAGATTTTTGATTCTACGCCCGCCTTCAAGGTGGCGGATGACACCAAGCCGGTGGAACTTATGGAAGGTGATAACTCCAAGATCACCACCATTGATACAAATATGGATCCCAAATAGGAAAGCGTTCTCGTCGAGTTTCTCCGTGAAAATAAAGATATCTTCTCATGGCAACCCTCTAACATGACTGGAGTACCAAATGAACTCACCGAGCATAGCCTTAACATTTACCCTAGCACTAAGTCGGTAAAACAACCTTTATAATGCTTTAGAGATGGAAAGCGGCGCGTCATTCGTAAGTAGCTTGCTAGGCTAATCAAAGCCAACTTTGTCAAAGACGCCAAGTGAATGGCCAACAATGTGCTTGTACCTAAAAAGAACACCACTACTTTAAGAATGTGTATTTATTACACTGGTTTGAAAAAATCGTGTTCAAAATATTCGTTCGCTTTGGCTTGTATTGATCAAATCATTGATTCGACGGCTAGGTTAGAACTTTTGTGTTTTTTAGATGCATACTCCAGGTGTCACTTGATTAAGATGCGAGAGTACGACCAGCTAAATATGCGAGAGTCTGACCTGCCGGTGAACTCGAACATCACACCCTACGACTGGTACTGCTATATTGCATGCCCTTTGGGCTGTAAAAACACAGGTGCTAACTACCTGCGCACGATGCAGCGTTGTCTTCACGACCAAATTGGTCGAACGTTCAGGCCTACGTGGAAGACATCACCGTTTTGTCGAAGAAAGGAAACGACCTCATCGCCGACTTGCAGGAAACCTTTGACAACCTTCAAAGATAAAACATGATTCTGAACCCTACAAAGTGTGTCTTCAGGGTGTCAGCCAAACATTTTATTGGTTTCATCATTTGGCGTTGTGACATTGAATTCAACCTGGATAAAATCAAGGCTATACTCAACATATCGTGACCATCATGTTCGAAGTACATCCAATGACTCACAACCTGTGTGGCAGCTCTATAAGCCGCTTCATCGGACGCCTTGGAGAGAAGTCCATGCCACTTTATAAGTTGTTGAAGAAGTCGGACAATTTTGTCTAGATAGATAAAGCCGACACAATGCTAAAGGAGTTGAAAAGAATACTCTCATCCGCGCCCGTTCTCACAACACTAGAGCCACAAGGGCTCATGTTGTTTTACATGGCGGCAACCAAATGAGTTGCAACACTAGAGCCACAAGGGATCATGCTGCTTTACATGGCGGCAACCAACCGAGTTGCAGCACTAGAGCCATAAGGGTTCATGTTGCTTTACATGGCGGCAACTAACCGGGTTGTAAGCATTACTTCCAAGAGCACCCTATCACAGTAGTGAGCAAGCCTCCTCTATCCGACGGAATCCAAGCAACGCTACCCCTCTAACCTTTGGTCTACTATCGACAAAAGGACTATAATCTCGCCACCATCATGAGATCTAAACCTGGATAACCCGTGTTACACACCCTTCCCAGACGCTCGCCTTCTCTCACCCTCGTCTCTCTAAACTCACCATTAGGACCCCCTCATGGTGTACTCGTCGACACTACCACAACAGTAGGAACATGTGGACTATGGTAACTTTAGTCTGCTTGTGTCTATAGCACCACTACAATGACATCGTCTTCGAGGGTGCATTCCCATATGCTTCAACGGTCATTATTAGGGTTTTGGCGAAAGGGGTCGTTGTGGAACTCGGCGAGGCTCTTTCGTGATAGGTTAGCTCAGATAGACTTGTGAATACACCATGAGTAGTCTGTTTCTTGTTTTTGCTGTTCTTACAGCATTGATGTTTTATTTTAAAGCAACGCACGTATTTCATTAATAGAAAATCAAATTACATGATGCAACATACGTGAAAATAAAAAGATAGGCTAGAATAAACTGATTATCCTAAAAATACATATAAAATTCTAAGAAATCGAGAAATACAAAACGATCTCTAAAATTTCTCGCAACCACCATAGCCAGCGGCCGCAGCCCAACACCAGCGCCGCTAAGACGGACGTCGGGTGAGACACTGAACCTGCATCATTACAAGATCCAAAATCACATCATCAATGAGGCTTTGTGAGTCGATGAACATGCATGTTTGTTCCCAACGCGTTGTAAACCTGCCTTCGTTACGTCTTGAGAACGTACCCTTGAAAAGATTAACATCCGGATAATTTTCTAGTCACTCCGATCCAAGTTGACTTAATTTTGTTTAGATACACATATCTAGATATATGTTGCCAAAGTAGAACCGGTTTCAACTTAAATACAAAGGCATAGAACGTATGCCAATACTAAAACAGAATGCACAGTAAGCAGAGGCTTGTTGGCCGGCGGCGCTACGCCCCAGGCGCGGCGTCCTTCCTCCGACCGTACCCCTGCACGTAGTGGCTCGTCCCATGGCTCCCCGCGCCCATGAACTGGCCAGTACGCCCACGCGCGTCGTAGGCGTAGCCCACCAGGTGTGTACCCACCGGATGCCGCCCCGTTAAGTGCCTGTGCGCCCACGTGCCCGTGCCCAGCGCAAACACCGCGAGGCCGTAGGCAAACAGCAGGGCGCATCCCACAACGATGGCCACAACCGCTAACGGCGCCCAGAGAGGGCTGGTGATGAACAAGAGCGGGCTGATGGCAACGAGCGCGACCAAGCCGACGGTGAGCGTGACGGTGGCGAGGAACAGGAGGGCGGCGAGGCTGACGGCGAGAGCGAGGGAAACGAGGAACTGGGCGTTGGAGCTTGCGGGCGCGTGGGGCTGGACGCGGTGGTGGAACGACTCCGCCGTCGCTAGGCCGCTCCGGGGCCGGGCCGGACGAGGCAACGAGCCTCCCGGCCGATCTGCCATGGCACGAGCAGCGAGGTGGATGAGAAATAAAAAAGTCCTCCGTTGCTCATCCGGAGATAGCGCGGAGGAGTTCAAGTGTGCGTGCTTGTCGGGAACGGCGGCTCGTGGCAGCATTCAACGCATGCACCACGACGCGTGGCACCGATCAGCACAGTCGTACGGAAAGCAGAAAGGGCAAGCCACTGACATACACACATAAGTTCGGAACTGAAACCTGTTAATTTACATGGTGTATGTTAACCTTTTTTTGGTAGAATGAATACATGTTGTTAATCATGCTGTCCATCGATCGTATGGGAAGTTGGAAAACATTTCTGTGATAATTTACATGCTGTTAATTTGTTCCTCATCATGCCGTCGTTTTAGCTCATCAAAAGCTCCCAAGCTCTGAGCGGTGAATCCGCCTGAAAACTAAGATCAAGGCAGCGATGATACTGCTAAGTTACTTGAGTAAGCAAACAATTTCATTCACAGTTATATGCAAAACCTAAATCAAGAAAACGATACTAAGATCATGTGATTGTTGTTGTACCTGGTGAACCCTGAAGGCGAACCTGACACCCTGATGGAGCAACACTTGTCTGTTTTGCTCTTTCAGACGTTTGAAGAGCGCGGTTTCCCTGGTCTGATTCTTGTTGGCGCCTGATAAAGCATCGATCTCCGAGACCACCCGCATCATGTACTGTCTTGCTAGGTTCACGCACGCCAGCTTGACCTACGAGAATTCAGACGACAATCCAGACTTAGTACGCCACCACGGTGCTAATAGCTCAGGAATGAGTCACGGAAATGCACCTTGACAATTAAACCTGTGTCTGACATCCAGCCGACAGGGATGTCTTGCTCTTTGTACCGCGAGATAAGATTGATCTTTGTGTCCCTGGCATCGCGATCTAGCAAGAACTTGTGGACGCTCTTCTCTGTTCTGATGATAAACAGGGGGCGCATTCATGCATCAATGTACTCAAAATTTTCCGATTAGTGTGGCAGTAGCCAGGCTTGAGTCCGGATGACCTACTTCTCGAAGAGGGAGTACATCTTGCCGAGCGCCGCGTCGCGATGGAGCGCATGGTCGTCGACGAAGGACGAAATCTGCTTGTCTAATTGCACCAGCCACTCGTGCTTGGCAGCGGCGTCTCGCAATGCGTCCGCTCTTTTCTCTGGCCAGTCGAAGTGCTTTAGGACAGCTTGTTCATCCACCTGAAGAAAAATGCAGTACATTCATAAACAAAAGGGGCAAAGAATATCCAAATTATTGCCTCCCGGTTAGGCCTTGTTTATTTCTAGGGTATTTTAGGGGATAGGAGGGGATTATTTTGTATCCCGAAATTTTCCGGATAGGTTGTTTACTAGGCCGGACTTTGAGGGAATAATTTCGAAATATCCCCACAAATTTTCTCCACACTAGTATATTTTTGACTAGATTAAAAACTTTCCATCATGGTAGAGTATTTTTAGAGAAGCAATTTGAGAGGATTTAAAAGTATTGGGCGAATACCAAATTCACTCCGCATATCCCCGCTTCTTTTGAGGATAAAAATACCGAAGAATTAAACAAGGCCTTAATTTAATGAATTAGGAGCATGTTTCCGATCGAACGAAAGAACGAGCCGATCGACGCTCACCAAGAAGGAGAGCTCTTCGTCGAGCCACGCGACGAACGCAACGACGTCTTCGATGGTCGCGAAGGTTGCATCCCGGACTTCGGTAACCAAGGTTCGCACAAAGTCGCCTTGGGTCTCCACATCGGCTTGGACCTGAAACGCGGGAGTGAGTAAGAAGCACCCATTCTTTGTGATCGAGGAGGAACCAGGAAACGGGTTTTCGGAGCAACTATTTCGTACTCACGGCAAGGAGATGGGGGGAGTTCTTGGTGATCTCTCCGATCAAGTCGCCTTTCGGAGCCGTTGACCCGCCGGACGCCTCCTTGGGCCCACGGGAGCCCGTCTGCCTGGCCTCGCTGCGCCTCGTCAGGGACTGGTAGAACTCCACGATCTCCGGCGCGCGGCGCATCCTGTCGCCACCGCCGCCCACGGGCGCACGGACCTTGCCAGGGCCTCTTAGAGATGGCGCCGGCGGGGCAGGGCCTCCCGGCAGCGGCGGAGGAGGCCCAGGCGGCAGTGGGCCACCTGGCGGACGGGTCGGGGCAGGGCCTCCCGGCTGCCGCGGAGGAGGGCCAGGCGGCGGTGGGCCACCTGGCGGGCGGGGCGGGGCAGGGCCTCCCGGCTGCCGCGGAGGAGGGCCAGGCGGCGGTGGGCCACCTGGCGGGCGTGGCGGGCCTGTCAACGACGGGTTGTTGGTAGGCGCCGCGTGTCCAGTCTGCTTGGTCCGCTTCGGCGGCGGCTTCGGCTTCCTCGGAGCTCTCCTGTCGGAGCCAGACCGCTCCATCTTGCTTGCCCCTGTGAAAACTTCGCTTGGGGGCTTGGGTGCTTCCAGACGAAGCAGCTGAACGTCTCCGCTCTCTACCGGCCCCATATGC
Organism: Avena sativa; assembly: GCA_916181665.1. NCBI lineage: Eukaryota > Viridiplantae > Streptophyta > Magnoliopsida > Poales > Poaceae > Avena > Avena sativa. Next base: position 308,299,452 of record OV702295.1, on the reverse strand, counting down.
TACCTTGCTAATTGCAATGTTCGTGGTATTGACTCTGGTGCCCCACATGCGTCGTTGAGTCTGGACGCGTATTAAGCTTGACTTTTGCAATGAGAGGTGTAGGGCTGGAATTGGATCCGTTCTTAAAATATTAGCAATACCGAGAATAGTTTTTTTTTTGCAGGTAAGTATAATACAGAATAGTGCTGGTATGGGTCTGCTCGTTCGTAGATCAGTTCTTTGGTTTCTGTTACAATACAGTATAATTGATGTCAAGTGTGTTATACTCTCTCAGGTCGGAAAGAGGTGACTTGCATTTGTCTAGATTAATACATATAATTTATATATTAAAATATGTTTAGGTATAGAATTCAAGCAAATTTAAATCACCTATTTTTGGACGGAGGTACTATTTTGAGTACATTCGACGGTGTTATAGGCACTAAATATGTCTCCGATTTGTTTATATTTAAATAGTTTACATTTAAATGTATTTATTTACACACTAAAACATGTCTAAGTATATACAAATCTGGTGAATCTTCTACATCTTTTTTAATACAGGAAATATGGCACTACAACATTGAGAGTGTGAAAGAGAGATAGAACAAGCTACTTCCACACTATAGTTGGGGGTGGATTCCCTCTTCATCACCTTCCCTTTGTCTTAATAATTAACATTGATTTTTGTCTTGGATCTGCTCATCTGCCCTATTGATCCCGAATCATCTCCACAATCGTAGTGCACCTCACCATCTCCAATCCCCCTCCTCATTTATAAAGGTCTCCCTCACCAACGGTGTATTGGCCACCTTCCAGCTCTCGTCCACTGCAAAGGAGCTCCAATCATTCGGGGTCAAGGACAATTCTATGTGCATTTGGTCCTAGGAGGAGCCGGTAACAGCCGGTGTGTGCCTTCCTCGACGAGGGCTATGGACGCCATCACGAGCGCCGCATACGACCTCGAGTGCAATTCAGACTTCATGTTAACGGTTCGCTTCAACAACCCCAAGGACGCCACTTTGTTCGACGACCGTGATTACCACTGCGACTGCAAGATGGTGGCGTTCACCCGCGCCAACATGCACACCTACTACTGGGGCCAGTTCCCCAACGGTGTCAGATTCATCCACTTCGTGATCTCGGAGCTGCCGCTGGCGTCGGAGGACTAGTTGTCGATGGCATCAGAGGACCAGTTTCCAATAGCGAAGGTGTTGTAGCACCGCTGGAATGGGAGTAGGCGTGAGGCACTACTGGACCAGTAGTAGTGCAGAACTGAAGGGTGCATCGAGTAGTTGTTAATCATGATTGTAAACTTCTGCTCATAATGCAAATTTCTTTTTTAGTTTCTATACGACTAGTGTTCTTCTTATAATCATGATTGCAAACTTTTATTTCAGTTTTGTCATATAAGCGCAAACTCTTTTTTATTCCAGTTCCGTATGAAACTGATAGTCAAACACACCTAAACTTGGTCTTATTATAATCATACACACCTCTACTTGGTCCCTAAGCATCAAGCGCGACGAACTTACTTTGTTAACGTAAAATCCCAATGAACTAACCCTAGGAATGGCAAAGTTCGAACCCGCAATTTAGGAAAATTATACTTTCCTCTCCCTCGCTAATCCTCCACCTCACTAATGCACTTTTGCAATAATGAACAGTGGCACCTAATTCGCATCCTATGCCTCGGTGATCCCCTGTCAATCTATCTATGCCTCATTCCAAAAAAACTAGTCACTAATCTTGCCATCGGACAAATGCTTCTCTCTTACTATTTATTCCGAATTCGGAGAAAATGCTTGCCATCAGCACCCATAATTTTACATACACATCCATAATCTCTAGACCCATGACATGGATTGGATCAACCTAAGGCTATGCAAGCTATGCTTCGATGATCTTCTTATAGAAGCCATGAATGAAGACAGAGGTGTTGAACCAGATCCTCTACAACTTTGGCCGGGAGGTGCTGCCCAAGTAGAGTTAGTTGTTTCAGGTGAAGGCCTGGCTTGACGACTCAAGCACTCTCCCAAAGCAGTACAAGATCGACATCATTCGCGACTTACCTTGATAGCTGATCACCTTAAAGCATCGGGTCACCATGCTTGTCGTCGATGACCTCAGTAGACCACCATGTGTGGCTAGAGGACATGTCCACGGGCTGTCAGCAAGTAACAAAGAGAGGCGCACAAAACATATAAATCAGTTGGGGTAGATTCTGAAGTTGGACAAGCAAAGAACCATCGGAGACCATGCATATTGTGATATAATCATTGTAATTTGTATTTGTGATGGTCTAATAAATTGAGAAAATTAAGATCCATTCGATTAGTTCCTATCTAGTTCGTCATTAAATACCTAATGTGCAGTACCCACATTAGATCAAAACTAGGTTCAAAGTATTTTCTTTTCATGGATATAATGTTTCTATACAAATTGACGGGTGCTACCGAGTGTGTACGATCAATTGTGTCATGGTACTAAGATCAGCAGAACGTGACCGGTATGGTTGTGTAGTCGTTCGACATGCCCACAACGGCTGCGCTGAGGCTTGCAAGGCCTCGGGGATAGACTTACTGTTATTTTCCCGGTGCTGACGGGGCTAAGTGATGGGTCCCGCATGTTAGAAGGAATACAAAACTAATTATTAACGTCCATGCTGGTGGGTTTTGTGCTGGGACCCATATGTTGAAAGGAAATATATCTATTTGTTTTCATCGCTACTGATGGGGCAAAGGGGAGGTCCCATATGTATGAAAAGAGTCAAACAAGCGGCAACTAAGCCCAACATAACTGCGGACGACGTCAGGTCTATCCAGGGGCATGGACGTAACGAAACAGATTAGGTGGTGGCATTTATCCAATTTGTCGATTCTTAGTGGCACAATCTTAATTTCTAAGTGAACTGGGGACATGGTTGTTATAAACCCTAAAACTAATACCAAGTTGCTATTAAAAATTCAAATAAAATGGAATCTCAAATGTTTAGAGAGTTTCTTGGGTGGCTAACATCCAAAAAAAATCAAAAGGCTAAAAAAGAATCGAATACAACTCAAAAATACCACTCTTGTATGAAAAGACAAAATCTGTCCAAAAAAACAGCCGACAAAAAACATACATAATTGAGCCACTTAAACATGTTAGAAATTTTTGCTGATTTTGTGATTACATAGGATGAAAAGTTGGTACTTAATTAGAAATTTCAGCTCAATTGGAGCTACCAATAAAATCATAGAACTTTTCTCATAAGAAGTGTGTGGGAATTTGTAGCTCCGCATATATGTTATCACTTTTAGCATCCAAAATAGATAAAAATGGGTGTTTTATTAAAAACACTAGTAGATAAATAAAAAGAAAGAATCTCTTCCTATAGCAATAACTTAAAAATAAAAATCAAAGCAAAAACAACCAGGTTGTCTCCTGTAGGCACTTTCTTTATAGCCATATAGCTAGGCATCATACCTTTGTTTTAAGGTCGGGTAGAGATAATTTAGGAGATTTTCCCGTGCAAATACCCCATTCTTTCTTATAAAGTGTTTCATGCACTTCTTACGAGAAAACTAAAACTTTACATTTCCTTACTTGCAATCAATGACAACACTTGTGGTTCTCAAAAAGGATCTTCCAAGTATTATAGGACTTAAGGAATTACTTCTCATGTCCATAACAATAAAATCCACTAGTACAAATGTCATATTTAACTCAACCATAACATTACTGAATCTACCTAAAGCATGTTTAGTAGAAGTATCTAGCAGTTGTAAGTCAATTTCATATTTTTCCATGACACATATTTCAAGTTTATCATATAGATCCTTAGAAATTACAAAAATACTAGATCCTAGATCTATTATAGCATGCTAATAGTAATTTGTATCTTTAGGGTCCATAGATCCCCAATGTTTGGTGTCATCATGACTTCTTTATTATATCTATCCAATTTTTCTTGAAGCACACGATTTGCAATATAAGAATCAAAACCTACTTGAGGAACATTAATAGATGGATCTTTAGGTAGTAAGGATTCTTTAAAAGTTCCATTAAGCATCTTAATTTCCTTTATTAGTTTCTTTCTATTACCATATTCTTCTCTTTTACTTCTATTGATATTATTTCTTTCCATCCCTTTAGGTTTTGCAACAATTCTGTTGGGGGACGACCCCAGGTAGGATCAAGATAAGGTAAAAGGGGGAAAGCCCTAAACGGTCTACACCGACTTAAGGGATGACCCGACCGAGTTATCAGGATACCGGCCGGGTAAGACACGGCCTAATCCAAGTAAAAAGGCTAAGACCTGACTTGGCCGACATACGGGTTATGTTGGCCGACGTATATCACTCTTTATATATGCAGGTTAAAGCTTGTCCGAGTCATATAAGGTGAGTCCGAGTCATAAAGAAGCTTGCATGAGAAGGAGAGAGGGCACCCCAAGTCAATATTGCGCATTGTCTCTCCCTCATGAATCTATACAGCGCCAAGCGCTACGGACAAGAGTCAGAGGGACAGAGAAGGAGAAGAAGGTCACGGAGGTGACAGTCTCTGAGCCCGAGGATCACATGTCATGGGATCTGGGTTATTGCCGCCGATAGAAGGTAGACATGAAAAGTGTAACACCCCCGGTCACTCCGGACCGACGGTTGTCACTTTTGGCAGCTCAATAGAAACTCTAGACTAACCCCACAAACCAACACTAGTCTTTTCTGCGCACTTTGTCCTCACTCATGCGCACCCGGTACCCACTTCCCGGTCGGTCACCCATCCTAGAATTGCTCTAGGCCAAGCACGCTTAACCTTAGAGTTCTTTTCGAATGAGCTTCCGAAAAAGAAGTTGCAACTTGTTGGTATGGGTTTCCTATCAATCCTATTGAGCCATGCGCCAGGGTCTCACAGAAAGGCTCCCGCCGAATTACCATTTTGGGACAAGCATATTCCATCGAATATGCTGTCCATATCAGCCCTAGCTGTAACCTGGCCACCCCTTTATAAGGTGAGCCAGGGCCTCTAGAGGAGGGGATCGATTCATTTTCTTTCTTAGCCCTGGGAATAGCTTCTTGTTCCCCTTGCTCAATCAGCTCGAGGAGCAAGTGTAGCTTCACCAGTGTCGAATAAAGATCAAGTTCTTGTGTCCTGTGTGTAGAAATCACTACATCTTCCTTCCCTGGATCCCACTAGCATGCATTGGCCCCCAACTTAAGCCTACCCATGGCATCTGTCGTGCCACCACCATGAAAAATTCTGATCAAGTCCAAGATTTTAAAGATATTAGTTTCAATTAAAATTCCATCTAAGAACGCAAAGGCATCGGAGGCTTTAGTATCCAGTAATGCAGTGCAAAGGCATCGGGAAGGATATCTGGTGCTTCGTCTTGTGCAACGCACAGCCGATATGCATAAGTTGTCACCTCCATGGGAAGGCCCATTCATTGTGAGCAAAGCACTGCATAATGATGCATACTATCTCATAGATTCTCAAACACCAGAGAAAAATAAGGCGGACAAGTCAGGAGACGAATCTAAAAGGCCATGGAATGTAGCATTACTTCATCCTTTTTACACTTAGAGGAAGTGTATTGCATCCCGTACTATCATATGTCGGCTTTGTATGTCGGAAATGAATCAATGAATGAAACTTCGGCAACTCGAGCAGTGACTCGGGGACTATCCCATATTATTTGTCCATGTCTTACATATTCTTGATATGTCGGTTGGCTTATATGTCCAACCCTAAGCCGAGTTAGTAATGTGTTGATGGCAAAATCCAAATCTCTTATTGTTTTCTAGAAAAGGACTTCATGATAAGCAAGATAAGTGCCAGCAAAAAATCAAACACATGAAAAACGACTAAGGAATGGATCGTACACGAGCCAACTCATGTTTTATTATCTTTTTTGTGATTGATGTAGGGTATTGACTCGTACGTTCATCTTCAAACATCACTCCTAATCTCTAAACACAAGTAATCAGATCTATTCATTTCAAACCCATAATTAGAAATCGCAAATAATGATCGCACGCCGAAAAATTGACTAATAATAGTAACAACTTAACGTTAAGCACAACATATGAAGAACTCCAAAGTTATATAGACCGAAAAGTATCAAAAGGACCAAATTGTCTTAAACAACATACGCCCGGCATACCGGGGACTTAGCGAATAAGAAGTTTTTTAGCTCAAGCGTTGGTTACAGCCGGATCATCGGCAGACGAAGGAACGGTAACAACAGGAGAAGGGGGTTCCAAAGTGGTCGCCTTGGTCACCACTGGAGGAACTTCGGTTTTGGCAGGAGCAACGACTTCAGGAGCAAGGTTCTCCGAAGTGGGCACCTCGGTTATCACCGGAGGAACTTTGACCTCGGAAGAAGGAATAGCTTTCGAAGCAACCTGGACCTCTTTGGAAGTGACTTAGGCATCGACAGAAGCTGCCATGGTGTCCTGAACGGGGGCTGCTTGGCGCGAATCCTCGCCCTAAGCTTGAGAAGCCTCGGTCCCCTTGGAGGAAGATGGGGCCTCAGCCTCTTGCTCCGAGTCATCTCATGGTTGATCCGAACTTCCTGACTCCTCACTGATATCCTCTTCGTCACTAGAATTTTCCTCGGATTCATCATCTTCTACTGCCGCAACATTCTCGTCGGCTTCATCTTGAAGGAAACTAGGCCCTTCATGCCATTGGTGCACGTCGGCATACTCGACGAACTGGTAAGCACGGGCTTATCGTCAAGCAATATGGTCCGGATCAGTGATCCAAGGGGAGCCGCTACGCAAGTTCATCAAGATATCAAGAGAGATATTCTCATACCATGACAAAATAGCTGTGAGCACCATATCAGCCCCGGCTCGCCCTGCGGATTCCCTCCAAAGACCGAGTTGAGTTTGGCAGTCCATCAATTTATCAGCAAGAACTTCGACCTTGGTAATATCCGGCTCATTCGGCCAGAGTACATGGCATACTCGGATAGCCGCATCCACTAGATCCTTGCCAATGACCTACATGGGCTTGATGGCAGCAGCGACTGCAATTAAGAAATCCTCCATAGAATAATCCTGATTCGGCTCATTGGGGACACCTCGACGATCCTGGGCATCAACCACAGCTTTACTACTCACAGATTTAGACTCCGGAAAATAATCTATAATACATAGCATAACATAATTCAATACAAGCAATAGTCAAGGATAATTCAGCCACTCACCACAAGATAAAAAGAGAACTTACAATGGATATATCGCGGTATTTTCTGAAGATCGCCAGCCCATTGAACTCTTTTCTTATCAAACCAAACAATGTCATCAGTCATGGACTTGTTCGTTGACTCGGCTGTGTCGAGAAGCTCCTTATTTTTCCGGAGCTGGAGAGTTAGCCGATTATTCTCCTTGGAGAATTCTTGGTCAATCTTCTCCAACTCGGATTTATGTGCCAGTTTCAAGGATCCAACCTCGGCACGAAGCCGAGCTATCTCATCATCCTTTTCCTTCAGCCGCGCTGAATGAGTTCTGGCTTGTTCTAAAAAATGCAGCATCATATCAGGCATGGGTTTGCACTCTTGATGCGATGTTGCAGAACTTTGCAATTCAGTTGAGCCGAGGGAAGAGTACTATAAGATACTCGGCAATAATTCGGGAGAGGAGGGAAACGAGTAAAAAGAAGGTGACGACTCACCTTCAAGACTGGAAATTTTCTTCTTTAGTGCAGTATTTTGAGTATCAACGTTGGCTAAACAAAGACAAGTTAGAGGTCAATTTGGAAACAAAAAACCGAACAAAAAAATTTCAAGATACACAAAAGTTAGCTAACCTATTTTATTCAAAATAGGCACCAACTTATCATACTTGACCTGCAGCTTCCTATGAAGTTTTTGGAACTCGGCAGTGCGCCGATTATGAGCAACCTGGAATCACGGAGCATTATACAGGGGAAAGATATTCGAAATATCAAAATCTGAGCCAAGAAAAACTTGACTCAGATCTAGGTGGCTGGATATTCGAAGCTAAAACCTAAAAGATCCAAGCCAAGTAAAACTTGACTCGGATCTAGGTGGCTGGATATTCGAAGCTAAACCTAAAAAGATCCGAATCAAGAAAAACTTGAGTTGGATCTAGGTGGCTAGATATTCGAAACTAAACCTAAAAAGATCCAAATCAAGTAAAACTCGATTCGGATCTAGGTGGTTGGATATTCAAAGCAAAACCTAAAAAGATCTGAATCAAGTAAACTCGACTCAGATCTTGGTGGATGGATATTCGAAGCTAAACCTAAAAATATCTGAATCAAGTAAAACTTAACTCGAATCTAGGTGGATGGAAATTTGAAGCCAAAACCTAAAAGATCCAAGCCAAGTAAAACTTAACTTGGATCTAGATGGCTCGATATTTGAAACTAAACATAAAAGATCCAAGTCAGCTAAAACTTGACTCGGATCTAAGTAGCCGGATATTTGAAACTGAAACTAAGAAATAAAGAAAATTGTCTAAAAATTACGTATGGTTTGATATATGCGTAAGTAACTATGCTTCACCAATAAAAGCTTCCGGCTGAATGACAAGTCATTCGGTCGAAAGCTCGGGGACTAGTGGGCATACAGTATATTGTGCGCAGAAACTAAAGCATAGACTGAAGCACGTACCTCATTTATTTTATCACTCTCAAGAACAACTTTGGTGGCCAAATGCAAATGGCTACTGATGTCGGATAGCTGGAAAGGCTAATTACTCGGATTACCCTTGATCTGGTCGGCTTTGTTACAATTATTGGCATATTCTACCAAAGATCCAAGACTTCTGTCGCTCTCCGTGTGCGTTAGGACTTTGCCTTTGGCCTCTCGCGCTTGATGGGCAGCTACCTCGGCCGTCGGGCTCTTATGAAGCACAATTTGTGTGTCGGCGGCGGAGGCAACCCCGGATTTAGCGACAAAGAATCCCTTATGAAGCATATCAACTATACTCGGTTGAGAGGAACTTGGCTTAGATTTTTGGGCCGGCTTGGGCTTAGCAGCACCGTCTTTCTTGGCCTTGGCAGGAACCTCAGTGGTGGATTGCGACTTGACGGGCTGAGCCGAGCTCGGAGCGGAAATCTTTGGAAAGGAAGCAACAATGCCTTCAGCAGGAGCCGAAGTAATAGGAACCTCGGCATGAATTGGTTCGGCGGGGGCACCCTTGGAAACATCACCGGAAATTACCAGATCAGTCGGATGATCCGGCAGAGTAACGTCAGCACCACCACTAGACGCAATGTAGACCTCCTCCCTCCGAGATGGGCTATTAGTCGGAATGGGAGGAGGATCGTCACGAGCAGGACTGGAGACCTGGACGTTATCTTGCGCAGGTGGTGAGGGTGGCTGAGTACTGAGAGGTCATACTCGGGCCACTCGGATTGGCAGAAAGTGGGGCACTGATGAGATAAAAAGATAACAAAATCAGAAATAGAAAGAGAGAAATAAGAAATACAAATTTAGTCCGAGTAAACTGACTTACGCGGAAACCCCGGGCATGACTTTCTGCTTCAGATGCTTTTGGGCGGACTTCTTGATTCGTCTCTTGGGAGCTGCATCGAAGGGATCGTTCGAAGCAGCACGTTTCTTCGATGGAGGAGGAGCTTCGGTGGCAAGGGGCTCGGCCTCGTGCACCTGGACAACCCGGTTAGCTGGGGAAAAATGAGCCAGGTATACGTAAGAGATAGGCACCACAGAAACTACCTCGATAACTTGAACGTTGTCTGAGTCAACTTTGTCGGCATGGGTAGAAGCTTTTCCTTGGGTACGGGTGGGAGGAGATTCGGGCTTGGGGATAAACTCCTCTGAATCTGGTTCCCCGTTATTCGGAGTTTCATGGTCCCCGCTCCAAGGAAGAGCGAGCAGCTCGGCATCCTCCGAAGTTTGTTCATCAAATTTCTACAAAAAGGGGAAACATAAACAAACTAAGCAATCAACAAGGCAAAGGAAAATAACTCGGATAAAATGGCTTAGATTTAAGTTACCCGAGGAGGAGGATTAGCACGGGAAAAGGGCTTCATGCCCCATGCCCAATCCTCGGCCATATCAGTCTTGAAGATAGCTCGGACACGTTTCCGAATCTGGTCATCTTCAAGTTCGACCGTGGAAACTCAGTTGGGGTCGAGAGGACCACTCATGTAGCAAAGCTTATGAGACCGCTATTAGAAGGGGCATATTCGGCTGCTAATAAAAGCGGCCATCAAGTCTTCACCATGAAGCCCCGCCCGAATTAACTCTTTGAGTCGAAGCTCGAATGCCTCGCCAAGAGCATCAGTCTTCTTCGGATTACAGTTACAATTCTTTTTAGAAGGAGTGCCAACTGAAAAGGAAGGAAGCCGGATCTTGTCCTCTCTGGGAAACAAAGATTTTTCACATAGAAGAACGACCTATGCCATTTATTGTAGGATTCTAGACCTGTGACTCGGGGAAACAAAGATTTTTTCTGGGGTGTGATGGAGGCAGCCCCGCATTGGGTCAAAGATTTCTCGGAAGGGTGTAGAGATTTATCCGGCACAACGTTAGCTCGGATCTAGAAAAACTTGGACCAAACTACTACAGAAGGCCAAAGACCGAAGTATCCTTCAGAGGCCTAAATAAAAGTCGACAGAGAGGCAATTGCGTTAGCCGGCAAGTGATGAGGCTAAAGGCCAAAGAACTCTAGAAAACCTTTGGCAAAATCGCTAAGGGGATGGCCGAATCCTCTAGCGAAGTGTGACATAAAAACTACGTATTCATCGGCCTCAACTATGCAGGTAGCCTCTTTGCCGGGTAAGCGACACCTTACCTCGGCAGGAATTCAGCGGTTTTTGCGCAGCCACTCGATTTCTCAGCGAGTGACCATAGAACCCGCCAAGAACCACGCTCCGGGCCTACAACAAGATCTTCTTCTCCGACGAGGGCGTCGCTGTGCGAGCTCGACATAGGCTCATCCGAAGAATCAACGGAAGAAGAAACACTGGCGGCGAGAAGAGGCCTAGAGGTGCACGGCCCCATCGCGGCGAGAAAGGGCGCGGTGGAGGTGGAGAAAAGGGAGCGGAGCAGAAGCTCGATGCGAACACATGACACGGTGAGAGGGGACCAAGTAATAGTGGGACGGTCGTGTGAACTAGGGCACTGCGGCGGCGGTGCGAGGATAAAGACGAGGAGGGCGGAAATGGGGAAAGTGAATGAACGCTTTCCGCACTCCCCCATTTATAACCGCACACCGCAAGCGATTGTGGGATCAACGGTGATCCACGGTTACCGCGTAAGAGCAGGAGGAGATCCGGCTGCAATGACCGTTGCGGCGACCGAAGAGTCACTGCGTCGATATGACCACCCGCAGTAATCACTGTAGCAATGTCAGTGAACACTGTAGCAGTACAAAAAATGAGGTAGAAATGCAATGATTTAGACACGTAGAATGAAACTTCCAAGAGAAGCTAAAGGGACAACTCGGATGAATGAGATGGACACGAGAGGATGATTCATACCTCAGAACGGGTTAAAGTGAGTCGGACGTATGACAGGGCGTAATGCGGGGTACGCTGCAAGAAAAGAACGGGGTAAAGATCATTTTGGCAAACAGATGCACATATACCGAGTAATTAGAACCTGCTGTAGCCTTGTAGACTGAAGGTCATCAAGATCGCACCAGTTTCGGGGACTAATGTTGGGGGATGACCCCAGGTTGGGTCAAGATAAGGTAAAAGGGGGAAAGCCCTAAACGGTCTACACCAACTTAAGGGATAACCCGACCGAGTTACCGGCCAAGTAAGACACGGCCTAATCCGAGTCCATAGGCTAAGACCTGACTCGGCTGACATATGGGTTATGTCGGCCCACGTATATCACTCTTTATATATGCAGGTTAAAGATTGGTCGGGTTATATAAGGTGAGGCCGAGTCATAAGGAAGCTTGCATGAGAAGGAGAGAGGGCACCCCGAAGTCAACACTGTGCATTGTCTCTCCCTCAGGAATCTATACAGCGCCAAGCGCTATGGACAAGAGTCAGAGGGACAGAGAAGCAGAAGAAGGTCACGGAGGTGATAGTCCCTGAGCACGAGGATCACATGTCATGGTATCTAGGTTATTGCCACCGATAGAAGGGAGACACGGAAAGGCTCCCGCCAAATTGCCATTTTGGGACAAGCATATTCCATCGAATATGCTGTCCACGTCAGCCCTAGTTGTAACATGGCCACCCCTTTATAAGGTGAGCCAGGGCCTCCAGAGGAGGGGATCGATTCATTTTCTTTCTTAGCCCTGGGAATAGCTTCTTATTCCCCTCGCTCAATTAGCTTGAGGAGCAAGTGTAGCTTCACCAGTGTTGAATAAAGATCAAGTTCTTGTGTTCTGTGTGTAGAAATCACTACATCTTCCCTCCCTGGATCCTACTAGCATACATTGGCCCCAACTTAAGCCTACCCATGGCATGTGCCGTGCCACCACCATGACAAATTCTGATCAAGTCCAAGATTTTAAAGATATTAGTTTCAATTAAAATTCCATCTAAGAGCGGAAAGGCATCGGAGGTTTTAGTATCCAGTAATGAAGTGCCAACCTCTTCATCAAGAAAGATCATAAACCTTTGGTTCAAACCATTATTGAAAATATTTATTAACATCTCCTCTCTAAAATAGTGCTCAGAGTAACAAGCTATTCTTTTGAACCTAATCCAAACATCAACAAGTATTTCATTTTTTTCATTGTTAAAAAGTAAGTGTTTCTTTTCTAAGAATACAACAGATTTTGGAAGATAATCCAAATCCATTTTCTTGTTACTACATTAACCATATTTGGAAACTAAAGTAAAACACTACTATAATTTTTTTATCCTTTTATTTTATGTGAAGTAAAGAAAAATACAAAAGTGAAAGTAAATATGCAAAACTAGAAGTACTTATACAAGTAAACAAAACTAAGGAAACAAAATAAAGACAAAAAACAAGACAAACAAAAAATGCTTTAAAGATCTAAAGGAGAAGAAAAGCTCACAAAGGTGCACTTCCCCTGTAACATCCCTAAAATCATGTTTTCAAAGATTTCATATCATGCATGCATGCATATCATTTAGGGATCCAATTCAAACTCATTTTGAAAGAAAACAGAACTTGAGAGCTATGATTTTATGTGATCAACATTAATCAAATGCTACTCTCCAATGAGAGATTATTTGTTCAAAACCAAACCTTGTTGCTCTCAGATTGTTTTGCTTGATTGCTAGTGCTTAAACCAAAATTTACAAAACAAATATAGATTTAAAACCATTTTTAAAACTTGTTCAAATCAAGTGCTAAGTCACTATTTATTTTGTTTGATCTATATGACCAAGTTAATACAGAGAGACCACATGATTTTATGCCCAGAAATATGAGTGTTACACTCTACAAAAAATCCAGAAAAGGTTTGAGATCAAATGGCTTTTGAAATCATTTGAAAATGTTTCCTGGAAATTCAAACAGAAAAAGAAAAGGAATAAAGAAATAAGAAAAGGTTGGCGCCAGACTTTTGGCCCAACAGCGAAACCAGCCCACTAATCCCACCCGGGGTTTTTCCCTCTCTCTCTCACGTGCACCCACCCTACCCCGCGCTCGCTGACTGGTGGACCCAAGCGCCACGCAAGCGTCGTCTCCAGCCACGCACCCCCACGACCCCGTCCGACGCCGCCGTTACCTCATCACTGCCGCGATTGATGCGGGCTTGATTGCCGACGTTTCCTCGCGAGATTCTCGCCCCTGCTCCAGCTATAAGACCCCCTCCCCTCGCTTCATTTCCCCTCAATCAGCACAGACTCCACGCCACCAGGCTTCCCGTAATCGTGCCCACACCGCCGCAGCACCGACGACCTCCGGCGACCAATTCCGGTGAGCCTCGTCAACCCCTTTGTCTCTGCTTCATGCGAGCATGTTCTACATGTCCTTGTGCATCTTCTCATGCATTTCTTTCTCTCTGTATCATCCTAGAACAACGTCACCGTCCACCACTGGAAGCAACCGAAGCTCGGCGTAACTCCGGCGACCCCTCCTGGTAGTTCACGACCACCCCTTCTCTCCTTTTCGATACGCACATGTTCGCCTGGCTTGTGCGCATCTAATAGCCATGCTGGTTTGTCTTAGCGCGCACCAGAACCTCGACTCCGACGACGCCAAGGCTTGCCCGATGTCTGCCTCTACTCCGACGAGAAATCCTCGCTGTGTCCGCGTGCCCCTTGACAAGCCACTGCCACGTTGAGCTTCAGCACATCGCCGCGAGTCTGGTAAGCCTCTCCGACGACCCCAACCCCCTCTGTAGCCACCGCGCCGCCGTAGACAGAGCGCGCCGCCGCTCATCGTCGCCTAGTGCCGCCAGACTTTGGTAGGTTGATCAGGCGCCATTGGATCTGGATCTAACGCGTAGGATAGATCACTTAACGAAGGGGTATGAATCAGATCTGGCCGTGCGTTTTAGTTGGATCTAACGGCTCGCAAGCGCGATCCAGCGCGAAGCGGTACCAGCCAATCAGATGCCGCCGCGTGTCTGTGAGTTAGATTTAAAATCAGAATTTTGATCTATTAAATGTTTAAACTTTTTTAATTCATAACTTTTGATTCCCACATCCAAATTTGACAAATTTTATATCAGTGGAATCAGGAGAGAAAATCCTTTCCATCTATGCAATGTGTTTAATGTTTTGCCTCTCTTGAAATGGTTGTTTTTACAGAAACATGTGTAGGCCTATTTTGTGTATAATAATTATTTGGGAAATGTTTTAATCTTCAAATAAAGTTTGTTTGGCAAGTGTTGAACTTGTTTATGATTTAGTACCATGCACTTGTCTTATTTGGTGTAGAAAATCATCACATGGCATTATGCATCCATATATTTTTGCTTGTATTATTTTTTATGTGATTTTGGTGCTATTATTTTATGTGTAGATTTTGGTGCAAATAGTGATTGTGATTGTGAGGATTGTAGCTACTCTCCAAACTACCAAGGCAAGTGGTGCTTCATGATTTATTCCTATGTTTTCACTTATGCATTAGAAAATATTTTGCTAGACTTGCATGGATATTTTGTCTATATGATATGCTTGGGAAATCCTAGTAGTTGTAGAATTGCTAGAAATTTCTAAGTTAAGATGCTTATCTATGCCATGCTTAGCCTAGCTAGTAGCAACCAAGGGTGGTTAAATATTCATGCTATGATGACTTGTGTTTTGCTTAATAAAACAACTAAGTGAATGAAACACCTGCCTGGAATGGAAGGAATAGTTTATGTTGAGTGGTTACACAAGGCCCATTTCTATGGTTCACCTTGTGTATCTCACTTGTGGAAAGCCACCCAGGAACAAAGGGATTTGAGAGGCCAAATGTTAAGAAGCTTCTAGTGCAGCCACTTGGCAATATGGGCTCTGCCTGGATCACATAGGTTGCAATAACTTAGCCATTTGGACAGTTGGTGGTAGTGGGATGATAGGTTGGAACGTGTCCATTTGGTCTAAGGGAAGGCTTCTGAAAGGTCCTGTCTTGGTGAAAATCAAGTCTTGTGGGGAAAGTGCACAACCTCTGCAAATGGAAGAATCTAAGTACTTAGCCATGTCCCTGGTATTAGACAACTTGAGCATCAAGACATGGAAGCTATCAAGAATCTCCTCATCCCAATTTCTAAGTAAAACTTGTGGTTGAACAAGGGTGAAGGACCCCAATGTCTATTGGTGGTTCCTTGGGAAAGATTTTATCAAAGAAAAACTTAGTGATTTCAACTAATAGGCAAAACCTATTTTGAGCAAAGCAAGCCTAAGCTACACTTAGCCAAAATGCATATAGTGTTTAGTCCACCAATATTCTACTAAGGTATCACTTGCCAATACTATTCCAATGTATTGACCCATTGTGGCTGTAACTTGTGATGTTGTAGGATATTATGATGATGATTAGGAGTCATGAGTCTACACTTAACATGCTTGCCTGTGGCACATGAAGATGAAGACTTATTTATCTTATTATATATTTGAACTCTTGTATTAGGCCTGTGGCCATGGAGTTGTAAAAGACTATGTTTGTCTCTGGAATGATATGTAATAATGACCTTTGTTTCTGTGTACTTCATCTTAAACTATGGATGCTAGCATTGATCCAGGGACTAGCATTGCAATCACAGGGATCCTTTCCTTTACAAAGGAGGGATCTTGCAGATGGTATCAGAGCACTATGTTGCCTGTAGGATTATGACCCTAGGATTGGAAACCACTAAGGAAAAAAAATTCAACAACTTCCACACTTGTCTTTTCTTCTCGTAAACTTTTCTAATCTTCTTTCTCATCTCTATTTGTAGATGAACTCCATCAACGAAGCCGTGAAGAAGGGACCACTCATGACTATGACTTTGGAATGTGAGACAGAGTTTCCCAAGGCTCTCAAGGACCTCATGGTTGCCATGGGAATACATGGTGCAGCTGTGTACAAAGGTTTTCCTGTGAAGGATGAAGGAGTTGAGTACTGGTGGGTGCAACTTCACTTGTATAAAAACAAGGAAGACAACCACAAGGACTCAGGATTCTGCATGGTCACCAACACAGTGATGCACACTACATTCTTTGATTCAGCAAGGGATGCAGCTTGGAGGGCCATCAAAGAACTTGGTGATAGAATCAAGTGCAGAATGCTTAACACCCAGAATGACCTTAGGGACGAAAAGAAGCATACCCAAGAGCTAGAGGCTACCAACCAAATTTTAAGGAAAGACATCATAGACTTAGCAATGGAGTCATGTGATCTAGATAAACAGATTGCCTCTAGGGATGCCCTGTTAGCCAACTTGGCAAGTGAGATGGGATTGTAAACGTACTCCGTTAGTTGGACCACCACACTTATCATTTTATTTTCCAAAAATGTTGTCTAAAATAAGTTGAACCTTGGATGCTTGTGATGGATTTTATGTATGCTATGACTTGTGTGTTTGTCAATGTTATGCCTGTGATGCTTTGTCTTGTAAATTATTCATTGTGTTGACTCTAACTTTTTCTACCTTATAAATAGATGCCTAATGTTACCATCAGCACGGCTGAAGAGTTCAAGGGAACTCGTTTTGGCCCTCGTATTATTGAGCTCACTAGTTTGCTCAATCTCCCTGTTCCTACCATCATGGTGCTTCCCCTCACCAAGTTTGAGAGGAAAGACCTTTGGGGCTTCAAGGTTAATCAGCCCGGACGCCAGACTGAGCCAGCCACGGAGGCCATCATCTTCAAGCTCATGCATGATGACAAGGAGAGAGGCCTAGAGGTAATCATGCAGGATTTGATTGGACGTCTGTTAGGGAGACACTCTCGACAGGTTAGAGGTACTCACTTCCACACCTTCGGTAGACGTGATGAGGATGGTGAGGCCATTGACTTTGAGGATACTTAGAGAGAGACGGCAGAGCCGATTCGCCTATACCTCCAGGACTTAGAGGTTCTTCTTAGGCACGTAGACACTGATAGGACCAACGTCATGCTCAGCAATGACGAACTCCAGGTGCAGCTTCGTGAGAAGGACAAGCTCTTCGCGGAGCAAGATGAGATAGTCAAGAAGATGGAGGCCAAGTTTGAGAGTCAGGACAGAAAGTTCAAGAGTCAAGAGAAGCAAGTCCAAGATAGGAACAAGAGGATTCGAGACATGACTGCAGAACTGGAGGCCAAGGACTTCGAGCTCGAGCATCAGCAGACAGTGATTGAGAGACTTCGTTCATAGAAGAGGGCTCTCAAAGCCAAAGTAGAGACCTTGACCACCAATGTCGAGGAATACAAGACCGTTATGGAGAATGCAGGTCTTACATTTGTTGATGAGGAGGTTGATGCCGAGGAGTAGTGATGACTACTCATTTACCTTTATTTATCATGTCTTTGATTATTGAGTCGCAATGACCATCCAACATGTGGATGGCTTGCTATTGGTGTGTTTACTTTTCAGAACTTGTTGTCTATGTTGTTGAACCTTTATTACTATGATGCATGATTGTGATTTGTTATGTGATGTATTGTGCATGTTAGCATCTATGGGTATCTCATTCTTATCCTTATTGAAAACCACAGATGCCTCCCCGACGTGCCAATCCCAACCCCAACAACAACAACATCACTCCTGAGATGCAGCAAATGATGACAGCTCAGACTCAGCTGATGCAAATGATGACTACGTTCATCCAGAATCAGAACAACAACAACAACAACAACAACAGCAGCAGCAGCAATAACAACAACAACAATCAGAACAACCCACCAGGTTTTGACATGCTTACCAGGTTCTTAAGATTGAGGCCAGCAAAGTTCTCAGGAACTACTGATCCTATGGTGGCCAATGATTGGCTACGCTCTGTGAACAAGGACTTGGTAACTGTTGGATGTACTGATGAAGAGAAAGTCAGATTTGCAGCTCACTTGTTGGAAGGACCAGCAGCCACTTGGTAGGATAACTTCCAGATCACCACTCCCATTGAGGATGTGACATGGGCTATCTTTGAAGATGGTTTCCGCACTGCTCACATCTCATCCGGAGTGATGAGTTTGAAGAAGAAAGAGTTCCATAACTTGAAGCAGCGCCACCGCAGCGTGGCTGAATATATTGAGGAGTTCAACAATCTGGCATGATATGCACCGGATGAAGTTGACACTGATGCTAAGAGGAAGGAAAAGTTCTTTGAAGGGTTGAATGATGAATTGAACCTGCAATTAGCTGTGGCCTATGTTCCCACATACCAGTCTCTTTGTGACAAGGCTGCTATTTTGGAGAGCAAGATGAAACAAGTTGAAAGCAGGAAGAGAAAGCACTTTGACAAGCACAGCTCGGGATCGTCTCACAAGCGTTCCCATTATGATGACAGTGGGAGTTCTGGATCCCACAAGCATGGGAAATTCAACAAGCACCACAACCACAACCGTTATCATGACAACAAGCACAACCATAGTCATGACAACGATAAGTACAAGAATCACAAGGGTGGATATAAGAGCCACCACAATGGAAGTGGAAGTGGCAGTGGAAGCCAGCCTATCAAGAAGGACCTTAGTCAGGTTGAATGTTTCAAGTGCAAGAAGATGGGGCATTATGTAAATGAATGCCTAGAAAAGAAAGTTGAAGGACCCAACAAGCCCAACCCTTTTCAAATGGGACAAGTGAACCACATCAATATGGAGGAAATTTATGAGGAACCTGATGCTGTTGCTGGTAAGTTCAAACTCAATTCTATTCCAACATTTGTTCTCTTTGATACTGGTGCATCTCATTCATTCATATCAAGAGCATTTGTCAAAAGAAATGAACTACCGGTAGAAACTATTGGATGTCCTATAAAAGTAAGTTCTCCTGGCGGAGAAATGATAGTGAATTCAGGATGTCATGATCTAGTCATAGAGTTTGGGAAGTATAAGTTTCCCGTTAACCTGATAATCCTAAACTCCCAAGGATTGGATGTTATATTGGGAATGGACTGGATGAATAAGCACAAGGGAGTGATAGATTGTGCCAACCATACTGTCTCACTCACAACTCCGGAAAACAAAAGGATCAGATTCAAGACCAACTTTGAGGCAAAAAGGAGTAAGCTAAATTCTCTTAAGGGGGTTAGCATGGATAGTGTGCCTATTGTGAGTGAATATACGGATGTGTTTCCGGAAGAATTGCCAGGAATGCCACCAGATAGAGATGTGGAATTTCTTATTGATTTGCTACCAGGATCTGGACCAATAGCAAAGAGACCGTACAAGATGTCAGTGGATGAGTTGAAGGAAGTCGAGAAACAACTTGGAGAACAGTTACAGAAAGGTTTTATCCAACCAAGTTCTTCATCTTGGGGAGCACAAGTCTTGTTTGTGGAAAAGAAAGATAGAAGTCAAAGGTTATGCAAAGATTACCGTTCACTCAATGAAGTGACTATCAAGAACAAATACCCTTTGCCTAGAATCAATGACTTGTTTGATCAGTTAGAAGGAGCCTGTGTGTTCTCAAAGATTGATCTCCGGTCGGGTTATTTACAGCTTAAGATAAGGGAACAAGACATACCTAAGACAGCTTTCACCACATGGTATGGATTGTATGAGTATACCGTGATGCCATTTGGTTTAACCAATGCACCAGCATACTTCATGAATATGATGAACAAGGTGTTCATGGAATTCCTTGATAAGTTTGTTGTCGTTTTCATCGATGACATTTTGATCTACTCCAAGAGCAAAGAAGATCATGAAGGGCATTTGCGTTTGATACTGGAGAAGCTTAGAGAGCATAAGCTGTATGCCAAATTCAGCAAGTGTGAGTTTTGGTTGAATGAAGTTGGATTTCTTGGACACGTTGTGTCAGGAGATGGTGTAGTAGTTGATCCTGCTAAAGTTTCAGCTGTAACTGAATGGGAAGCACCTAAGTCAGTCAAATAGGTTCGTAGTTTCCTTGGCTTGGCAGGATACTACAGAAGATTCATTGAGAATTTCTCCAAGGTAGCTAAACCTATGACGGAATTGTTAAAGAAAGACAAGAAATTTGCTTGGTCTGAGGGTTGTGAACTCAGTTTTCAAGAATTGAAGAAGAGACTAGTGACAGCATCAGTCTTATGTTTGCCAGATTTGGAGAAAGACTCCCAAGTTTATTGTGATGCATCTCATCATGGGTTAGGTGCAGTTCTTATGCAAGAAGGGAAAGTTGTGGCTTATGCCTCAACACAACTCAAAACTCATGAAGTAAACTAACCTACTCATGATTTAGAGTTAGCCTCTGTTGTCCATGCACTCAAAACATGGAGACATTATCTTTTGGGAAATCATTGTGAAGTGTTCACAGATCACAAGAGTTTAAAGTATATTTTCACCCAGAAGAAAATTAACATGAGACAAAGAAGATGGCTAGAACTCATCAAGGACTATGACTTGAGTTTGTAATACCACCCCGGTAAAGCAAATGTTGTAGTGGATGCTCTAAGCCGTAAAGTTTTTGTGAATGGCCTTACTAAGGGAGAATTGCCAGATGATATGTGTGACCAATTTAGAGATCTCAGATTGGAGATTGTGCCTGAGGGACATCTCATGTCTTTGGATGTTCAACCCACCTTGTTGGACAAGATCAAAGAAGCCCAAAAGGCAGATAAGGAAATTGAAGAGATTAAGGAAAACATTGGCAAGGGAAAAGCCAAAGGATTCCATGAAGACGAACAAGGTACTTTATGGCATGGAAAACGTATATGTGTTCCACAAGATCCGGAGCTTCGGAAACTGATTCTATAAGAAGCACACAGCTCACCGTATTCCATTCATCCGGGTAACACCAAAATGTACATGGATATGAAGGAAAGATTTTGGTGGAATAATCTCAAGAAGGACATCGCCGAACATATTGCTTTGTGTGATGTATGTAGTAGAGTGAAAGCGGAACATCAGAAACCAGCAGGATTGTTACAACCACTACCTATTCCTGATTGGAAGTGGGACAAGATTGGCATGGATTTTATTACCGGATTACCACGGACCCGGTCAGGATATGATTCCATTTGGGTAGTAGTGGATCTCCTAACTAAAGTGGCTCATTTCATACCCGTGAAGACAACCTATACAAGTGCTAAGTTAGCCAATATATATATGAGCAGAATTGTATGTCTACATGGAGTACCCAAGAGTATTGTGTCTGATAGGGGAACTCAATTCACTTCCCATTTTTGGAGGCAATTACATGAGTCATTGGGAACGAGGTTGGAATTCAGCACTGCATTTCATCCTCAAACTGATGGACAGACAGAAAGGACTAATCAGATTCTTGAAGATATGTTGAGAGCATGCGCTCTAGACTATGGAGCCAGTTGGGATGAAAGTCTGCCTTACGCATAATTTTCTTATAATAATAGCTATCAAGCCAGTATTGAGATGGCACCATTTGAGTTTCTCTATGGGAGAAAGTGTACCACCCCATTGCTATGGAATGGTGTGGAAGAAAGAAGTTTGTTTGGACCAGAACTAATCAAAGAGGCTGAAGAGAAATTCAAACTAGTTAAGGACAGATTGAAGATAACACAGTCCCGACAAAAGAGCTACGCAGATCCTAAGCGTAGAGAAGTCACCTATGAAGTTGGTGATAGAGCCTATCTTAGAGTGTCACCACTTCGTGGAGTGAAGAGATTTGGAGTCAAAGGAAAATTGGCCCCAAGATATGTTGGACCATTCAAGATTCTAAGCCACAAAGGAGAAGTAGCTTATGAGATTGAATTGCCAGAGTCTTTATCAGCTGTTCATAATGTGTTTCATGTGAGTCAGCTTAAGAAATGTCATCCAGAAATGGAAGTGACTTCTTTGAAGGATACTATACCTTTGGAAGAGGTCCAATTGGAAAGTGATCTCACTTATGAGGAGAAACCTATCAAGATTCTTGAAACAGCAGAAATAGCTACACGGACTAAGACTATCAAATTCTGCAAAGTTCAATGGAACCATCATTCCGAAGAAGAAGCAACTTGGGAAAGAGAAGATGACCTTCGGAAAGACCACCCTCGCCTATTTGCTAGCCAACCCGAATCTCGAGGGCGACATTCACCTTAAGGGGGTTAGATTTGTAACATCCCTAAAATCATGTTTTCAAAGATTTCATATCATGCATGCATGCATATCATTTAGGGATCCAATTCAAACTCATTTTGAAAGAAAACAGAACTTGAGAGCTATGATTTTATGTGATCAAGATTAAATCAAATGCTACTCTCCAATGAGAGATTATTTGTTCAAAACCAAACCTTGTTGCTCTCAGATTGTTTTGCTTGATTGCTAGTGCTTAAACCAAAATTTACAAAACAAATATAGATTTAAAACCATTTTTAAAACTTGTTCAAATCAAGTGCTAAGTCACTGTTTATTTTTTTTTTGATCTATAGGACCAAGTTAATACAGAGAGACCACATGATTTTATGCCCAGAAATATGAGTGTTACACTCTACAAAAATCCAAAAAAGGTTTGAATTCAAATGGCTTTTGAAATCATTTGAAAATGTTTCCTGGAAATTCAAATAGAAAAAAAAAGGAATAAAGAAATAAGAAAAGGCCGGCGCCAGACTTTTGGCCCAACAGCAAAACCAGCCCACTAAGCCCACCCAGGGTTTTTCCCTCTCTCTCTCACGCGCACCCACTCGACCCCGCGCTCACTGACTGGTGGACCCAAGCGCCACGCAAGCGTTGTCTCTAGCCACGCACCCCCACGACCCCGTCCGACGCCGCCATTACCTCATCACTGCCGCAATTGATGCGGGCTTGATTGCCGGCGTTTCCTCGCGAGATTCTCGCCCCTGCTCCAGCTATAAGACCCCCTCCCCTCGCTGCTCATTTCCCCTCACTCAGCACAGACTCCACGCCACCAGGCTGCCCGTAATCGTGCCCACACCACCGCAGCACCGACGACCTCCAACGACCAATTCCGGTGAGCCTCGTCCACCCCTTTGTCTCTGCTTCATGCGAGCATGTTCTACATGTCCTTGCGCATCTTCTCATGCATTTCTTTCTCCCTGTATCATCCTAGAACGACGTCACCGTCCACCACTGGAAGCAACCGAATCTCGGCGCAACTCCGGCGACCCCTCCTGGTCGTTCCCGACCACCCCTTCTCTCTTTTTCGATACGCACATGTTCGCCTGGCTTGTGCGCATCTAACAGCCATGCTGGTTTGTCTTAGCGCGCACCAGAACCTCGACTCCGACGACGCCAAGGCTTGCCCGACGTCTACCTCTACTCCGACGAGAAATCCTCGCCGTGTCCGCGCGCCCCTTGACAAGCCACTGCCACGTTGAGCTTCAGCACATCGCCGCGAGTCTGGTAAGCCTCTCCGACGACCCCAACCCCCTCTGTAGCCACCACGCCGCCGCTCACCGTCGCCGCGCGCCACCAGACTTTGGTAGGTTGATGAGGCGACGTTGGATCTGGATCTAACGCGTATGATAGATCACTTAACGAAGGGGTATGAATCAGATCTGGCCGTGCATTTTATTTGGATCTAATGGCTCGCAAGCGTGATCCAACGCGAAGCGGTACCAGCCAATCAGATGCCGCCGCGTGTCTATGAGTTAGATTTAAAATCAGAAATTTGATCTATTAAATGTTTAAACTTGTTTAATTCATAACTTTTGATTCCCACGTCCAAATTTGACAAATTTTATATCAATGGAACCAGGAGAGAAAATCCTTTCCATCTATGCAATGTGTTTAATGTTTTGCCTCTGTTAAAATGGTTGTTTTTACAGAAACATGTGTAGGCCTATTTTGTGTATAATAATTATTTGGGAAATGTTTTAATCTTCAAATAAATTTTGTTTGGCAAGTGTTGAACTTTTTTATGATTCAGTACCATGCACTTGTCTTATTTGGTGTAGAAAATCATCACATGGCATTATGCATCCATATATTTTTGCTTGTATTATTTTTGTATGTGATTTTGGTGCTATTATTTTATGTGTAGATTTTGGTGCAAATAGTGATTGTGATTGTGAGGATTATAGCTACTCTACAAACTACCAAGGCAAGTGGTGCTTCATGATTTATTCCTATGTTTTCACTTATGCATTGGAAAATATTTTGCTAGACTTGCATGGATATTTTGTCTATATGATATGCTTGGGAAATCCTAGTAGTTGTAGAATTGCTAGAAATTTCTAAGTTAAGATGCTTATCTATGCCATGCTTAGCCTAGCTAGTAGCAACCAAGGGTGGTTAAATATTCATGCTATGATGACTTGTGTTTTGCTTAATAAAACAACTAAGTGAATGAAACACCTGGGTGGAATGGAAGGAATGGTTTATGTTGAGTGGTTACACAAGGCCCATTTCTATGGTTCACCTTGTGTATCTCACTTGTGGAAATCCACCCAGGAACAAAGGGATTTGAGAGGCCAAATGTTAAGAAGCTTCTAGTGCAGCCACTTGGCAATATGGGCTCTGCCTGGATCACATAGGTTGCAATAACTTAGCCATTTGGACAGTTGGTGGTAGTGGGATGATAGGTTGGAACGCGTCCATTTGGTCTAAGGGAAGGCTTTTGAAAGGTCCTGTCTTGGTGAAAATCAAGTCTTGTGGGGAAAGTGCACAACCTCTGCAGATGGAAGAATCTAAGTACTTAGCCATGTCCCTGGTATTAGACAACTTGAGCATCAAGACATGGAAGTTATCAAGAATCTCCTCATCCCAATTTCTAAGTAAAACTTGTGGTTGAACAAGGGTGAAGGACCCCAATGTCTATTGGTGGTTCCTTGGGAAATATTTTATCAAAGAAAAACTTAGTGATTTCAACTAATAGGCAAAACCTATTTTGAGCAAAGCAAGCCTAAGCTACACTTAGCCAAAATGCATATAGTGTTTAGTCCACCAATATTCTACTAAGGTATCACTTGCCAATAATATTCCAATGTATTGACCCACTGTGGCTGTAACTTGTGATGTTGTAGGATATTCTGATGATGATTAGGAGTCATGAGTCTACACTCAACATGCTTGCCTGTGGCACATGAAGATGAAGACTTATTTATCTTATTATATATTTGAACTCTTGTATTAGGCATGTGGCCATGGAGTTGTAAAAGACTATGTTTGTCTCTGGAATGATATGTAATAATGACCTTTGTTTCTGTGTACTTCATCTTAAACTGTGGATGCTAGCATTGATCCAGGGACTAGCATTGCAATCACAGGGTTCCTTTCCTTTACAAAGGAGGGATCTTACATCCCCAAACTTGGTTTGTTGCACAATGGTGGAGGAGCAATGAACTCTCTAGCAGTTGTTGTGGAAGGTGGATTGTGCTTCAAACATGATGAGGTTGCAACATGTGATATACTTATATGTTTCCTGGTAACAGTGCTAGAAAATATTTGGAAGTGGTCGTGGGAAGTATCCAGGCACCACCCTTTAAGAAACATTCTTATCGTATTCTCGACAATGATGCCAGGAAATATCTTAATGGCACCAAACTACATGGACACCATTTCGTTGGGACTCCAAGTGCAAAGTGATGTCGCAATTGTATTTCCCCCACAAGGGTGACTCACGGGTTTATATCGAACTTTCAAGGAAACAATATTACTTTCCTTCCTCTTCAAACAAATTATAAAACAAACATGGTTGCCTTGTGTCCCCAACTATACCAAGTGGTCGTAAAGCACAATGTTTCATATTAGAGCTGAAAACAAATTATTAAATAAAATAACTAAAGTAAATATATAGCAAGTAAAGTAAACCAAATGCAATATGAAGGATAAACTAAATGCAAATGTAGAGTGGTATAGTGATGGCAGTGGTGTAAACTATATGAAAAAGCTAAATACAGGTCTAATAGATGATTTTGTATTTTAGGATTAAATTAGTGCTAAAAAGTCTTGTAAATGCAAGTAAAAGGTATTACTTATGATTAGAAAAGGATCGGGATTCATAGGTTCACTTGTCTACTCTCTCATAAAAATGGTGGGATGAAAAATAACTTCTCAATAGTATAATATTGATGGACCTTTGTTAAATTTTTAATAAGAATTTATATGGGCATTACGTCTTATATTTGAGATGATGAAACACATATCATTAATGCTCCACTAATAAGATAAACCTCTACGAAGTAGTATTAAGAATAAATAGAGTGTTTCCTTTACTTTAATGACATGATGTTGAATACATAGCACTACCTCGCATAACATGAGCTCACCTAAGATTGTCACTAGGAAATAGTAATAAATACATCCATTTATTCCTAATGAGGCAACAAAAGAAGTAAAAATTATAGTAGGACCCCAAACTTTCTATCATTGTACAGTTCCATACTACCATGTTACTCCAACTAATACACATGTTCCCCCTAACACACCTCTTTATACTTAATTGGATCAGAACAAGTAATCAAAAACAAGGTACATAATAAGTATCTACTTATACATTGAACAAAATCTGAAAATACCAATCTCAATTACTCAAATCATAAAAACCAAAGATCCACCACAAGGGGATTAAAAATAGATGGGCATAATCATGTTGGGTAGCTCATATGTCACTAGAACATTGATAGCATCAGAGAGAGATAGAACAGCCTATTTCCACAAACCCATAGTGTAGGCGTAGACTACTCTCTCTTCATCATGTTGATGGTGGAGATGTTGTTAGATAGGTTGGAGATGAGGGCCAGCGGTCTTCCGACAATGTTTCCCTCCAATCTTCACATGATCTCCTCTATTTTCGTGTTTCTATCTCTATGGTGCACCGTCCTTCGACATCGTGACTAGGGAACTATATATAGACATTTTTAGGTCAAGAAAAGTCGATAAAAAGATCAACGCCATCAAGATTCGAGGCGCCAGATGGGCCCCATTGCATGCCCAGGATATCTAGTCGTGCCATGGGCCCTAACTAGGGCCCCCAACTGCTTTAGGTGCGGTCTTGGTGCTCCAGAGTTCCATTTTTATGAAAAACTTCAGTAAAAAGTTCAAGATCCTTTTGAGTTTGTGAAGGTCCCTGAAAATCCAAAATACGCAAAATAGGCTTTTCATGTCTACAGAATTATAATACAAATAAATGGTATCTTTTAGGAAAAACCTCTAAAATCATTCTAAAACATGATTATAACATCTCATATGAATCAATTATGATAAAATATGGCATAATAAACTAGAAATATCATAGATGCATTTTATAGGCATCACGGAGCCAGTGAGCTATTTTGCATCATGCATCTAGTATTAAAACCAAATTTGGTACCATAGAAGCAAAAAAACAAGTTCCCTGTAATTTTTTTGCATGTCTTATTTTTCATCATTTAGATGCTCTAACGATAGTAATTCTAGAACCAACTCGCATGACTAACACGACCATACCACGATCACATAATCATTTTCTCCCCTCCTCCTCTCGCAGGCAAGTGGCAACCCAACTCATCCTAGTCTCCACCGACAAGTGTTGGATATATGCCCAAGAGGCAATAATAAAGTGGTTATTATTATATCTTTGTGTTTACGAAAAATGTTCGCATCTCATGCTATAATTGTATTAACCGGAAACATTAATACTTGTGTGTTTTGTAAACATAAAAGAGTCCCTAGTAAGCCTCTTGTTGAACTAGCTTGTTGATTAATAGATGATCATGGTTTTCTGATCATGGACATTAGATGTTATTAATAACAAGATCATATCATTAGGAGAATGATGTGGTGGACACACACCCATAGTAAGCATAGCATAATATCAATTCATAGCATAAAATGACTAAGATTCCATTCTCTAGCATAATGGAGCAAGCTACGGACAAAGAAAAAGAAACTAAGCAAAACAAAAACAAAGTAAAGATATTGGTAGTGAGAGAATCCCCTTGCAGAAATCTTCTTTCTCCTCGGCAATGGCACCCGAAAAGTCTTGATGATGGATCAGTTGATGTAGAGCCTGTTGGGAACCCCAAAAGCAAGGTATGATGAGCATAGAAGCAAGTTTTCCCTCAGTTATAGAACCAAGGTTATCGAACCAGTAGGAGAAAGAAACCACTTCCGAAGGTGTTGCTAGCAACATGGAACTTGCACACAACACAACCAAAATACTTTGCCCCAACTTATCAATGAGGTTGTCAATCTCATTGGTTTTTCTAAAAACAAAGGATTAAACGTATAGTGTGGAAGAAAGTAATTGCTTGTGGTAATTGCAGAAAGTAAACAGTAGATAGAATATCAATGGGAAGGAATGGACCAGGGTCCACAGTTCACTAGAGGTGCTTTCTCCATAAGATAAATAACATGCTAGGTGAACAAATTATAGCGGGGCAATTGACAAATAGAGAATGCATAACAATGCATGTACATGACATGATGATCACTATGAGATTCATTTGGGAATTACAACATGATACATAGACCGTAATACAACTGCATCTATGACTAATAATCCACCTCTGGGATATCATCCGAACAACCTTCAGGTATTAAGTTGCAAGCAACAGATAATTGTATTAAGCAAAGTGTGTAATGTAAACAATACAATTGCCCTTGGACAAAGGATTGTTGTTTTATCCCTAGTAGCAATAGCACATCTACAACCATAGAAGTTTCTGTCACTCTCACGGATTACTAGAGGCATGAACCTACTATCGAGCATAAATACCCCCTCTTGGAGTCACAAGCAAATACTTGGCCAAAGTAACTACTAGGAACGGAGAGCATGCAAAATCACAAATAACATACACATGATAGAACAATAATCAATCTGACATAATACTAAATATCCATCGAATCCCCGCAAACACAACATGTAGAATTATAATAAGATGATCTTGATAATGATAGGAAGCTCACAAGATCTAAACATGGTGGCACAAATAGGAGAAACAACCATCTAGCTACTGCTATGGACCCGTAGTACAAGGATGAACTACTCACACATCACTCCAGAGGGTGGCATGGTGATGAAGAAGGCCTCCGGGATGATCTCCCTCTCCGGCAGGGTGCCGATAAGAGCTTCAGATCCCTCCCGATCTAGGGACGATGGTGGCGGCGACTATGGATTTTTTCGTGGAATTCTCATCAGGTATTTAGGGTTTTCGTCTTGGGGGATTATATAGGCGAAGGGGCAAGGTCAGTGGACGCCCGAGGGGCCCATACCATGGCCAGGCGCGGCCCAGGGTGGGCCCATGCGCCCCCCTGGTGTGGCTGCCTCGCGGCGCCTCTTCGTCTCTCCGTCGGACTTCGTGTCGTGTTAGGAAAAATAGGAACTTTGGCTTTTGTTTCATCCAGTTTCGAGAATATTTCTTTACTAGCTTTTCTGAAACCAAAAACAACAGAAAATAGGAAACTGACTCTGTGGCACTTGTTAATATGTTAGTTCCATAAAATTCAGATAAATGTCACAAAGTGTGGAAAAAACATAATATAATTGGTGCAAAACAAGCATGGAGCATAAAAAATTATAGATACGTTTGCAACGTATCAGGTTACACCGATGCTAATTGGAACACCAATCCGAAGGACTCTAAGTCATAGTCGGGATACGTATTTACTTTGAATGGTGCAGCAGTGACCTATAGGAGTGCCAAGCAAAGCATTATGGCGAGATCTTCAACTGAATCGGAATACATAGTTACTTCGGAGGCTTCACAAGAAGTAATATGGATGAAGGATTTCATTACTGAGCTTGGTGTGGTTCCTAGTGCGTTGGAACTGATGGCCATCTATTGTGAGAACTTGGGTGCCATAGCCAATGCGCAGGAGACAATGTCACACAAGAAGATGAAGCATATCAAGCTATGTTTTCATGCTATTCGCGAGCATGTCCAAGATGGTGACATAAATATTTGAAAAGTACACACAAATATTAATGTGGAAGATCCGTTGACTAAACCTCTCCCTAGGGAAAATGGGAGCGCCGCTGGCCCGCCCCTCCCTCTCCGACCCCCTCCCCCTTCTCCCCCCGTCGCCGCCGCCGGCCAGTGCTGCCCGCGTGGTGCCGGCGGCGGCGGGCTTCTTCTTCCCGCGTCGGCGGAACAGGAGTCAGGGCTCCCTCGCACGGTGGTGGTGCACTTGGGGCGGCGGAGGTCTAGCGTGATGGGGTCTTGGCGACGCGGCGACGCGGCTGTGGGCGGCGGGGCAGCCCGGGCAACAGCGGCAGGCGGAGCTCGAGCTGGAAGGGCCATGGCGGCCTAGATCTGGGTAGGGCGGGCCGGTTGGCTCGAATTTGACTGCTTTGCAGATAATGGCGGGTAGGAGAGATGGGATCCATGGTTTCCTCGGCCAACCTATTGCAGCGCGGTTGCGGACTTTACGGGTTAGTCGGAGCCCGGCCGGACCGCCATGGGACTGGTTTGCCTCCGCGGAGGCTTTATGGGTCCGCTGGACCTAGTCGGACCTATGGAGGACTGGTTTTTCTGCGGCCACATCCGGTCGACTACTGCCTCCGGTGGTGGAGGAAGTTCCCTCCTGTGCGGCCACGGTTCCGGGAGCCTTATTTTAGTTCTACATGTGTCGTGATGCTGCAGACCTCGCGACGGCTTGCTCGGTGAGACGGCGCTGCTGGATTCGGGACCGGAGTGGCGCATGTTCGTGGGTGGCAAGTTTGGTGGTGGTGAGTCCTTCCCTCGTGGGGCTCTCGTGCTACGCCTCGTCCGGGGGTTGTGGATAGGGTCTTCGGGATAAATCCTTGTCGGCTCGTCTGACACTGACGCGGTGCCGCCCGCGGGTGGCATATTCCTTCCTGGAGGCTGTCGTGGCTACCCTTCATCCACTTCCCTCTGTGTGCCGTGGGAAACCCTAGGGCTAGTTGGCCCGGGCAGCAGTGGTCGCTTCCCTCTTGAGGGTGCTGCTTGGTGCTTGACGAGTCGGGGCTAGGAGCGGCGTGGATATTCTTTGGAGGGCGCAGCGGTTGCGGTCTTTCTAGTCTAGTTGATCTGTCTTCGTCTTCATTCTTTTTTGCTTTTCCTTGTTTTAGTTCGGGCGTGTGTGTGCTGCTGCCCCAGCATCTTGTGTCGTATTGTGTCATGTTTGGGCGTTGTGCTGTCTGGCCTAGCAGTGGTCTCACCTATGTGCTTTATTTATAAAGCGGGGCGAAAGCCTGTTTCGAGGAGGGAAAAACATGACCAACACCAGAACGCCATGGGTGTTAGGTATATTACCATGTAATCTAGATTATTGACTCTAGTGCAAGTGAGAGACTATTGGAGATATGCCCAAGAGGCAATCCTAAATTGGTTATTATTATATCATTGTGTTTATGATACATGTTTGCATCCCATGCTATAATTGTATTAACTGGAAACATTAATACTTGTGTGTTTTGTAAACATAAAAGAGTCCCTAGTAAGCCTCTTGTTGAACTAGCTTGTTGATTAATAGATGATCATGGTTTCTTTATCATGGACATTGGATGTTATTAATAATAAGATCATATCATTAGGAGAATGATGTGATGGACACACACCCATAGTAAACATAGCATAAGATCAAGTCATTAAACTTCGTTTGCTACATGCTTTCAATCACATAGTAACCTAATCCCTCGACCATGAGATCATGTTAATCACAGACGACCCACAAGTATAGGGGGTGCATCGTAGTACTTTCGATAAATAGGAGTGTCGATCCAAACGAGGAGCAGAAGGTGTTGACTAGTGGTATGGAGCTGGAAATCTCTGTAAATACTTAGCAAATAGATTTTTAGGGGCTTTTTGATAAAGCAACAAAACACAATGCAAGTAATAAAGACAACGAACAACTGCAGCAAGTGGCCCAATCCTTTCTTAGCAAAGGACAAGCCGGTGGAAATACTTATAAGGACCAAACGTTCTCGAGGACACATGGGAATTCTGTCAAGTGCTTTCGCTTCAAATAGTTAAGTACTCTTCTTTGGTGTTGTAAGTGTTGTTTGGGTGAACCTATGCTAATGTACCGACCTTACTTGGACTAAAACATACTTGTGATTAAACCCCCTCCAAGCATCCGCAACTACAGGAAAATAATTAATATATAAACCTAACCACATCCTTAAACTCTGAGATCCTATGCTCCCTTATGCAATGGTGTCCTAACGGGGGTTCAGGTTTCTGCCACTCCGACAACCCCATAATTAGTAGCCAAATACACAATGCATTACCCTAGGCCCATAAATGGTGAAGTATTATGTAGTCGACGTTCACATGACACCACTAGAAGAATAGCACCACAACTTAAATACTAAACCATTGAATAATAACTCAACACAAATCCACTACTAACAACATGACTTCTCCCATGTCCTCAAGAACTAAACGAACTACTCACAAGACATCATATCGATCAAGATCAAAGATGATATGGTAATGGATAACAATCTGAACATAAACAATAATCCAATGGTTCCACTCACAAGCATCAACTACAATAGTAATTAACACCGGGGAAGTTTCCCCTAAGAACTAATGCAAGATCCAACATGATTGTTACAACGGGACAAAGTGGTGATGATGGTGCTGTAGGGGTTCGTAGCATGGAAAACAAAAAATTCTACCGCATGCACACAAACAAGCCAAGATCTATCTACTAGATTGTAGCAACGAGTCGATAGAAGCACTCACCCTGAAAGATTTTCTAAAGCGGTTAATGAGAGCAGATTCTCGTGGGTGATGTAGTCGTACACTTGCCGATCTCAAGATCGCATAGACGATCCTTCCGGCGCTGCGTTCCGGCAGCGCTTCTGTAGTCGGTCACACGTTCGGTACTCGATGAAGACCTTCCTCTCCCTTGTTCCAGCAGGCAACGGAGGTTGTAGTTCCCCCCTCGCGATTCCGACAGCACGACGGCGTGGTGTCGGAAGTAGAGGGAAGATCCCGCAGGGCTTCGCCTAAGCCGATGCAAGTTATGGTGGATTTAGGGTTTTCGGCGATCTAGGTTTAGAAGGCTAGAGAGGAGGAGGAGGTGTCGGAGACGGTGACGAGGCGGCAGCGGCGCGAGGCGGCGGCGGCGCACGGGGTGGAAGGCTGGCTCTTGTTTTGTTTGGGGTATCCCTCCCCCTCTATTTATGAGAGGGGTACAGCCTTGAGGGAAGGGAGTTTGAATCCACTTCTAAACCCAAGTTGTAAGGACTCTTTCCTACTTCCACTAGGAAACCATTGTTCCAGTTTGACTTTTCAAACCTCCCGTTTGACTTTCAATTTAAAGCTTTAATTCTCTCTCACAAATGCCCACACCAAGTGACCTAGGATATGATCCAATCATTCCACTTACCCATGACACATTCACGGACCATTCCCCTTCCGGTCCGATGAACCTTCTAGAACCTTCTAGAACCTCTCCGATGAAAACATCGAAATCATTCCCGAACTCCGGAATCGGACTTTCCTTATATGAATCTTATTCTTCGGACCATTCCGGATCTCCTCATGATATCCTGGATCCCATCCGAGACTCCGAACAACGTTCGGTCTCCCTACTTACATTCCATATCTACTAAACAACATCGAATCCTTAAGTGTTTCTCCCTACGGTTCATGAATTATGTGGACATGACCGAGACACTTCTTCGATCAATAACCAATAGAGGAATCTGGAAATTCATATGGCTCCCACATATTTCTACGATTACTTTTCGATCGAATGAACCACTTACATACGATACCAATTTCCCTTTGTCTCACGATAGTTTACTTATCCGAGGTTTTGATCGTGGTATCTCTGCATATCTAGTTCAGCCTCGTTACTGATAAGTACTATTTTCTCGTTCCCGTGATATGTGATCCCTTGTGAACCAGTCACATGCTTGCAAGATAATTGGATGACATTCCACCGAGAGGGCCCAGAGTATATCTATCCGTCATATGGATAGACAAATCCCACTCTTGATCCATGTGCCTCAACCCATACTTTCCGAACACTCAATGCCACCTTTATAGCCACCCAGTTATGGTGTGGTGTTTGATATCATCAAAGCATCCTTCCGGTGATGGTGATTAACATGATATCATGGTCGAAGGAATTAGGTTACTATGTATCAGAAAGCTTATAGCAAATGAACTATTGAAATGACTTGATCTTTATGCTACGCTTATCTATAGGAGTATGTCCATCATACCATTCTCCTAATGATATGACCTTGTTGTTAACAACATCTCAATGTTCATGAACGAGAAACCACGATCATCGATTAACCAACAAGCTAGTATTATAAAGAGGCTTTACCAGGGACTCTAATTTAGTTTACAAATCACACAAGTATTAATGTTTCCGGTTAATATTATTATAGCATGAATGTAAACATTTATCATAAACACAAAGATATAATAATAACTACTTTTATTATTGCCTCTAGGACATATCTCCAATAGTATCCCACTTGCACTAGAGTCAACTAATCTAGATTATATGGTAATATACCGAACACCCATGGCGGTTTGGTGCTGGTCATGTTTTGCCCTCGGGAGAGGTTTAGTCAAAGGATCCGCCACATTCAGATCTATTTGTACTTTGCAAATCTATATGTCACCATCTTGGACATGCTCTCGAATAGCGTGAAAACGCAGCTTGATATGCTTCAGCTTCTTGTGTGACCTTGGTTCTTGTGCATTGGCTATGGCGCCCATGTTATCACAATAGATAGACATTGGGTCCAACGCACTTGGAACCACACCGAGCTCTATAATGAACTCCTTCATCCATATCGCCTCTTGTGAAGCCTCCGAAGCAGCTATGTATTTCGATTCAGTTGAAGATCTCGCCACAACGCTTTGCTTTGCACTCCTCCAGCTAACTGCTGCACCATTCAAAGTAAATACGTATCCAGCTTGAGATTTAGAATCATCTGGATCGGTGTTCCAACTAGCATCGGTGTAACCATTAACAACAAGCTGTTCATCACCTCCGTAAGAAAGAACCATATCCTTAGTTCTTCTCAAGTACTTAAGGATGTTTTTGACCGCTGTCCAATGATCCACTCCTGGATCACTTTGATATCTGCTAGTCAAACTAACAGCATATGCAATGTCGGGTCTAGTACATAGCATGGCATACATAAGAGATCCTATGGCTGAGGCATAGGGAGTCTTACTCATCCTTTCTCTATCTTCTGCCGTTGCAGGACTTTGAGTTTTACTCAAGGTCGTATTGGGCAACATGGGCAAGAACCCTTTCTTGCTATCTTTCATTCCAAACCTCTTTAGAACTTTGTCCAAATATGTACTGTGACAATGATATTAGGCGTCTTGATCTATCTCTATAAATCTTTATACCTAATATGTAAGCTGTTTCGCCAAGATCTTTCATTGAAAAACTATTATTCAAATAATCCTTGACACTATTAAGAAGGTCTACATCATTCCCAATCAACAATATGTCATCTACATATAGTATTAATAATGCTACAGATCTCCCACTCACTTTCTTGTAAATACAAGCTTCTCCATAAGTTTGTATAAAACCAAAACTTTTGATCACCTTATCAAAACGTTGATTCCAACTCCGGGATGCTTGCTTAAATCCATAAATGGACCGTTGAAGTTTGCATACCTTGTTAGCATCTTTAGGATTGACAAAACCTTTGGGTTGTACCATATACAACTCTTCATCAATGTCTCCATTGAGGAACGTCATTTTGACATCCATCTGCCATATATCATAATCATAATATGCAGCGATTGCTAATAAAATCCTCACAGACTTTAGCTTTGCTACTAGTTAGAAAGTCTCATCGTAGTCAAATCCTTGAATTTGTCGAAACCATTTTGCGACAAGTCGAGCCTTATAGACAGTAACATTACCATCAGCATCTGTTTTCTTCTTGAAAATCCATTTATTCTCGACAGCCTTCCGGCCATCCGGTAAGTCCACAAAAGTCCATACTTGGTTTTCGTACATGGATCCAATCTCGGATTTCATGGCTTCTTGCCATTTATTGGAATCTGGGCTCATCATCGCTTCCTCATAAGTCGTAGGGTCATCGGTGTTGTCTACCAACATGACACTCATAACGGGATCGTACCAATTAGGAGTGGTATGAGCTCTCGTTGACCTGCGAGGTTTTGTAGTAACTTCAACCAAAGTTTCATGATCAACATCATTAGCTTCCTCTATTATTGGTGTAGGCGCCACAAGAACTACTTCCGGTGTTGCGCTACTTGCAAGTTCAAGAGAAGGTTCAACAACCTCATCGAGTTCTACTTTCCTTCTAGTCACTTCCTTCGAGAGAAACTCCTTCTCTAGAAAGCATCCATTCTTGGCAACAAAGATTTTGCCCTCGGGTCTATGATAGAAGGTATACCCAATAGTTTCCTTTGGGTATCCTATGAAGACGCATTTTTCCGCTTTGGGTTCAAGCTTGTCGGGCTGTAACTTCTTTACATAAGCTTCGCAACCCAAAACTTTAAGGAACGACAATTTAGGTTTCTTCCCAAACCATAATTCATACGGTGTCGTTTCAACGGATTTAGATGGTGCCCTATTTAAAGTAAATGCTGCTGTTTCTAATGCATAACCCCAAAATGATAGCGGTAAATCTGTAAGTGACATCATAGAACGAACCATATCCAAGAGAGTTCGATTACAACGTTCAGACACACCATTACGTTGTGGTGTTCCCGGCGGTGTCAATCGTGAAAGTATTCCGCATTTCTTCAAATGCTCGCCAAACTCGTAACTTAGATATTCACCTCCACGATCAGATCATAGAAATTTAATCTTCTTGTTATGTTGATTCTCTACTTCACTTTGAAATTCCTTAAACTTCTCGAAAGTTTCGGACTTATGTTTCATGAAATAGATATACCCATATCTACTCAAGTCATCTGTGAAGGTAAGAACATAACGATAACAACCGCGCGATGCTACACTCATTGGGCCACACACATCGGTATGTATGATTTCCAATAAGTCCGTAGCTCGCTCCATCATACCAGAAAATGGAGTCTTAGTCATTTGACCCATCAGACATGCTTCGCATCTTTCAAGTGATTCAAGAAGTCCATCGGAATGGAGTTTCTTCATACGCTTCACTCCAATATGACCAAGACAACAGTGCCACATATAGGTCGAGTTATTGCTCAATTTCAAACGTTTAGCTTCAATGTTATTAATGTGTGTATTTCTACAATCGAGATTCAATAAGAATAGACCATCTATCAAAGGTGCATGTGCATAAAACATATTACTCATATAAATCGAACAACCATTATTCTTAGACTTAAAAAAGTAACCGTCTCGCAATAAACATGATCCGGATATAATGTTCATGCTCAACGCAGGCACCAAATAACAATTATTCAAGTATAAAACTAATCTCGGTGGTAGATGAAGAGGTAGCATGCCGACCGCGATCACATCAACCTTTGATCCATTTCCAACGCGCATTGTCACCTCGTTCTTCGCTAGCTTCCATTTATTCTGCAGCACCTGTTTCGAGTTACAAATATGAGCAACTGAACCAGTATCAAATAACCATGCACTACTACGAGTACTAGTGAGATACACATCAATAACATGTATATCAGATATACCTTTCTTCTTGATGTTGTCGTTCTTCAAATCCGCCAAGTACTTAGGGCAATTCCGCTTCCAGTGACCCTCTCCCTTGCAGTAAAAGCACTCAGTATCAGGCTTAGGCCCAGCCTTGGTCTTCTTCGCCGGCGCGGTAACTTTCTTACCGCCCTTCTTGAAGTTTCCATTTTTCTTAGACTTGCCTTGCTTCCTGAATTTAGTGGTCTTATTGACCATCAACACTTGGAGCTCTTTCTTGATCTCCACTTCCACAGACTTTAACATGGAGAAGAGTCCGGGCAACGACTTGTCCATGTTTTGTGTCAACACCCGGATTTTTAATCCCAGATGCATGTTATGCCATACATCGCAATCCCAGGATTACCATTTTTGCGAGACATAATAGTATTGGATACCACAGTACATCATCCATTACAAACCATACATAAGGTCTTACACAAATAAGGATCTCATGATCCAGTTCTTAATACAACTCAATCAGCGGAAATACGTAATAATAAAGGTAGCATAGGCGAAGCTCCATCTTCGGGGTCACAGGCAATGCTGACGATGGGAGATGATCCTAGTTGTCGTAACCTTCCTGGGGTCCATCCTCCAGGTACTCCTCTTCATAGTATGGCCACGGGAATAGCCAGGGACAAAGCCATGAGTACTCGTTAAGTACTCACAAACTAATACTAAGAAGTGAAGGGGTTTTTCGTAGTAGGACACTAAACTCTAGGGTTGTTTTGCAAAAAGCCAGATTTACATCTACTAATTTCAGAAATGAAGAAAGCTAGTTGAAGTTTTATAACACCTAAGTGGGAACTTGTATTTCATATCACAACTATATTGTGGTCAAGTCAAAGTCTCAATTCATTTCATAAGTCATTTTGAAAACATCTGACGGGGGAACAGTATGGCCACTCCAACTGTCCATAACCGCGGACGCGGCTATTCGAATAGTTTGACACTCTGCAGATATTATACACTTTCACCACAATATTCGATACATCCGTCAGGAACAAATCCTGAATTCACCATACTCAGTATGCGGATAATCAATCCTAACCTTTCAATTATACGCCCTAATATAAGCACCTCTCCTATGAGTTTGGCCTCCCAACCATGACCAACTGTCATCTTGGGTACTGCCCAGGTGGACAATCTTCACAAGGTAGCCTTAGCTCAGACCTTGGCCGTGAGGGAACTAATACTAAGGTATATAAGTTTCTAGTCAAGCCCTACCCAATTCTCGGGTATTGTGGTTGTACGGTAAAATTGGAATGGTATCGCATCCAGACAACCATCAGTTTTATAAAGGGCTAAGGCTCATGCCTCAACATTTTCATCACCATAAATCATCTGGTGTTCGGAAACACATGTCCAAAACATCTCAATAGAATGATTCATCATTCCAAGGTTTTCATAACCATTTTTCCACCAAGTATTCCCATCTAAGTTGATCAAGTTTTATGCTTAGCACTAGCATCTACAAGTGGGGGTAAGTACTAATGAGGGGTGGTAAACTAGTGGAGTTTAACTAAGTTCAATATCATGCCTTAGGATGACATAAAGATTATCTAGCTTAGGCCAAATTTTATGCTCTTTATGCAACCTTCAATTATCTTTCTAGTATCTATAATCCACTTAAGTAAACTCTAAGTAAAAGCTTTGATCAATAAATAAAGTATAAAGCTAGTAAGTAAAACTAGGATTGGTTTATCAAGTGGTTATGGTCATATATGCTTACGGCATATAATTGGCATGGTAACAAGCAAGTATTTGCTTGCATAGGTATAGTATCTTGCAAGTGTTAGCTTGCACATCCAACTAGTAATATTAGGCTTGCATCAATATCAGTATAAGCTTGCTAAATTGCAAGTGTTAGCTTGCCTTGTGCAGAGCAGTGGTTGAAGTTCTCCTCGACTTCTTCTTCGTAGTATCCTCCTTCCTCCTCGTATCCTTGGTCGGTACTAGCGTCTATAAATAAATACGAGGTACACAATCACCAAAAAATACTTAACTACTTTCAGTCATCACACAAAAGGGTCCTATAGATTATCTAGCATCATCATTAACATTACAAGATTAAAGCTTGGTTTAATTCCTTTTATTTTTAGAAAAGTAATTTCTACTCATTGAAAAACTACTTAAGATTTAATATTCTCCAAACCAAACATGGGATCATGTTGACACATGTCGTCACCACATATTTTAGTCCATGGGAATGTGATTTAAAGTGGTGTCACAATTTAATAAGGTTTAACCTTTTATTTTACTTAAATAAATTGACTAGAAATGCCTATGTGGCATTCTTTTATTACTTGAACATTATTTCTATAAGTAAACCCAAATGTTTTTATATATTCTGAAAGGTATGATCAAATGTGATTTTTGAGGGTTGGAATCAACTCAAAAGCTTTTATGGTTTAAATTTGAAAAATGTTTGAATGCAGAAAAGGTTCTGCCTTGTTATTTTTACCAAGGTTGATCTACAGATCCAAATGATTTAAATCCAACGGGCTTGGATTCAGCATTTCAAGACCTTTCTAACAAAATTGGTTTTATTCAATTTGGTTCAATGAATCGAGTTGGGTTGATTTTTAAAACTAGGTACAGAACTAGGTTTGAACTTAAATGGAAAAAGTTGAATTCAAATGAGTGGGCTACGCGGGAGACGATACTGGGCCAGCCTGCTAAGCACAACGCTTACGCAGGCTGGTTAAGTTGCTGTCCCCACGCGTCAGTGAGACAGGGGGTGCGAAGCGGTACGGGGAAACGTGGTGCATTGGATTAGAAGTAAGATCAACGGCTGAGGGTCGTCGTCGACGATGAACTAGTCACCGGCGAGCTCGAACCCTAGCGGCGCAGTGGGGGTCATGGGAGGCTCACCGGGGCTCAGGCGAGGGTCGGCGAGGTCGGCGAACGACAAAGTCGACGATGGCGAACCTCCTGGTACCGGCAGCTTCTCCTGGGGTGGACGAAATCGATGGCGCCCTTCTTCTCCAGAGGTGGCCTGCTCCTGCCAAATTCTGGCGATGCGCTGCTCGCCTTGCTTTGGGATTGGGGTGGAACGATCAGTGAGGAGAGGGGAGTGAGATGGTGTGAAGAGTTTGAGCGGGGGAGGCCTCTATTTATAGTCTCGACGACGAGACCGAACGGAATGGGCAGGCGACGGTGGCAACATGGCTACAGGCTGCTAGAGGCATGGCCGAGGGTGGCGATCGATCGGTGGTCTCCTAGCGATGCTCTATGGTTTTAATGCGCGTGTAGGGGCGGTGGCAAATGGTCGGGAATGCACGATGCTCTGCGAGGCAGAGGCGGCGAACTTGACGGTGAGCGGTGGCTACGAGGCATGGGGCGGCGAACGGGGATGTCTGGCGGTCTCCTGGGACGGTGGTGATCGTGTATGCATGCGGCAAGGGCGGCACGCGGTCTGTGGGCGTGTGTCGAGGGTGGCGCTCTGGCGCATGCTCGGCATGGTTGCTGGAGAGCTTGGCATGGTCTGTGCATGTGGTCCAGTGGCTGGCAAGGTTCGAGCGCTAGACAGGGGGTGACGATGGACGGTGGGCTGTGTCCTAGACATGCTGTTTAGGCTTGGTGCTTGCTCTGGCTAGCTAGCCATGGTCGGCTGGCAAGGGGGTGCTCGGGTTGGCATGGCATGGGGCAAAGGGTAGGGGCTAGGGTTTGTCCAAGCACTGGTTGGCACTGAGGGAGACAAGGGTGATCAATGGTGAACATTGCTTAGCGAAATTACTGCTCAAAACAGTGAAGTTAGGCCAGTTTGATTTGTTGCCTCTAAGTGTTTGATGAAATAGCCGCAAGAATTCAAGTTTTGAATTTTGAAAAGATTTTTTTTGGGTGTGCTAGGTAGGTGCTGGTGAGTCTGCAGATGCTTGGGTTTTGAAAGTTGAGCTTGTTTGAGTGGTTTTTGAAAAAGTGGGATCTTCCCATATGATATAGATTCAATTTTAAACTGTCCTTTAAACTATGCATTTGAATGTTTCTGGATGATCACAAAGTGGGCCTTGATACTTTGTTATGAGTACTATCAAGGGGTGCAAAGATCCAAACAAGTTTCTATTAAGTTCTGAAATTTAGAGACGGCCAAAGTAGGCATGGGAGTTAATTTGGCCAAAGTGACCAGTCACTCATTTTGTTTGTTTTGATTTATTTGTCTTTGGGAAAAGTGTGAGGATTGTTTATATGATGTTTATTTCACCTAAGAATCCTTTTACAAGCAAATAAACACATAAACAAGGCAATTCAAAAGAATTCAAAATGGGATGCATACACACATGAATGCTTTCTCATTTTATTTTAGAAAAGTTTTTGTTAACCCTAAATTTGATGATTAGACTTTGATGATTATAATTTAATATTTCTGGGATGTTACAAACCTTCCCCCCTTAAAAAAATCTCGTCCCGAGATATGAAAAAGGACAAAAAGATTACCTAGGATTTGAAGAGATCAGGAAACTCCGTCCTGATGTGATCTTCACGCTCCCAGGTAGCTTCCTCTTCTGTGTGGTTGCTCCACTGAATTTTGAGAAACTTGATGCTCCGGGTTCTAGTGGTTCGGAAAGCTTCTTCCAAAATACGGATGGGTACTTCGGGATAGTTCAGGTCATCGTTGATCTCTATGGTCTGGTGATCGATATTCTTGAACACTTCCGTCTTCTCCGGAACTTCGAGGCACTTGCGAAGTAATGAGATATGGAACACATTGTGCAGGGATGACATCTCTTCGGGTAGTTCCAATTGATACGACACTTCTCCTCGACGGTTCAGAATTTTGAAAGGTCCGATATATTTGGGGGCTAACTTTCCTTTGAGTTGGAAATGCTGCATTCCCTTCAATGGCGACACTTTCAGATATACAAAATCTCCTATGTTGAAGGCGAGGTCTCGACGTCTCTTGTCGGTGTAACTCTTCTGTCTGGACTGGGCTGTCTTGAGGTGCTCATGAATCTTTCGAACCTTCTCTTGTGCTTCTCGTAGGATATCGGGTCTGAAAATCTGACTCTCTCCTACTTCCGACCAGTTCAAAGGGGTGCGACACTTCCTTCCGTACATGAATTCAAATGGGGACATTTGCAAACTAGCTTGATAACTGTTGTTGTATGAAAATTCTGCAAACGGAAGACAATCTTCCCACTTAGATCCATATTCTAACACACATGCGCTCAGCATATCTTCGAGTATTTGATTTACTCGCTCCGTTTGTCCGTCGGTCTGAGGGTGATATGCGGTGCTGAAATCTAGGCGGGTTCCTAAACCTTCTTGAACTTTCTTCCAGAATCTCGAGGTAAATTGAGTTCCTTGATCAGATACGATGTTCTTGGGGACTCCATGCAAACTAACGAT
This sequence comes from Avena sativa, assembly GCA_916181665.1. Lineage (NCBI taxonomy): Eukaryota > Viridiplantae > Streptophyta > Magnoliopsida > Poales > Poaceae > Avena > Avena sativa. The sequence goes on along the minus strand of OV702295.1, from coordinate 308,256,222 downwards.
TCTAGCGATGTATAACTCCGCTAGCTTCGAACTCTGATATGTGGTCTTGACGGGTAAGAAATGGGCGAATTTGGACAATCTGTCCACTATGACCCAGATAGAGTCATTTCCCCTACTAGAAGTAGGTAATCCGGTGATAAAGTCCATTCCAACGGAATCCCATTTCCATTCCGGAATCTGCAATGGTTGCAACAATCCAGTGGGTCTTTGATGTCCTGCCTTGAATCGCTGACATATATCACACTTGGCGATATAGCTTCCAATTTCTCTCTTCATCTTATGCCACCAAAATTGCTCTTTCAAATCTTGATACATCTTCGTTCCTCCGGGGTGGATAGAATAAAGAGTATCATGAGCTTCCTTCAAAATAACTTCTTTCAACTCAGAATATGCTGGTACAAAAAGGCGTCCTTTGTACCACAAAACTCCTTCTTTGTCTTCGGTGAATCCGGGTACTTTGCCTGTACCGATACGACGCTTGATTCCATCGATACTAGCATTTCCTTTCTGCGCCTCTTTGATCTGGCTGATCAAAGTGGGTTGAAGTTCTATGCTAGCCAAAAATCCTTTACTCACTAATTCCATTTGAAAATCTTCCATCTCTTTGTGCAAACTTGGTTGCTCCTTCAAAATCATGGAGTTCAAGCGGCACGGCAATCTGCTAAGGGCATCTGCTACCACATTGGCTTTACCAGGGTGATAGTGAATGTCCATATCGTAATCCTTGATTAACTCGATCCATCTTCTCTGCCTCATATTCAACTCCTTCTGAGTGAATATATACTTCAGGCTCTTGTGATCCGAATATATCTCACAATGATTTCCCATCAGGTAATGCCTCCATGTCTTCAGGGCTAGAACTACGGCTGCGAGTTCGAGGTCATGGGTTGGGTAATTCTGCTCATGTTATTTCAGTTGTCGAGATAGATAAGATATAACTTTGCCTTCTTGCATTAGCACACATCCGAGACCGATCTTGGATGCGTCACAATACACGTCTAAGGGCTTCGTCATATCCGACATGATTAAGATTGGGGCTGAAATCAATCTCCTCTTGAGTTCTTGAAAACTTGCTTCACATTTGTCGGTCCATTCAAACTTCTTGTCCTTCTTTAGCAATTGGATCATGGGTCTGGCGATACTCGAGAATCCTTCTACGAACTTGCGGTAGTATCCCGCCAATCCGAGAAATGCACGAACTTGGGTTTGAGTGGTTGGGGCTTGCCAATCTTCGACATCTTTCACTTTTGCAGGATCAACGGCAATTCCTCCTGCTGATACAATGTGACCGAGGAATCCTACCTCCTGAAACCAAAATTCACATTTGCTAAACTTGGCATACAGCTGATGCTCTCTAAGGGTTACAAGAATGGTCCTTAGGTGTAGCTCATGTTCTTCTTCCGATTTGGAATAAATCAGAATGTCATCGATGAAAACAACGACAAACTTATCCAGGAAGTCCATAAAAATCTTATTCATGAGATTCATGAAATAAGCGGGGGCATTGGTTAATCCAAAAGACATAACGGTATACTCGTATAATCCATATCTGGTGGTAAAGGAAGTCTTTGGAATATCCTCTGCGCGAATCTTGAGTTGATGATAGCCTGTTCTAAGATCAATCTTAGAAAACACTTTGGCACCGGTCAACTGATCAAACAAATCTTCTATCTTGGGCAACGGGTACTTGTTTTTGATGGTGACATCATTCAACTTCCGATAATCCGTACACAAACGGTTACCTCCATCCTTCTTGTCCACAAATAAGACATGTGATCTCCATGGTGACGTACTTTGTTGAATCAATAAATTTCCAGCATGGCATCCAGTTGCTTTTTCAGTTCTGCTAGTTCCGACGGGTTCATACTATATGGTCTCTGGGTTATGGGTCCTGTTCCGGGGATTAGTTCAATGATAAACTCGATATCCCGATCTAGGGGCATACTAGGCAAAACATCTGGAAATACATCAGGGTATTCACAAACTATCCGGACTTGGTCAATGGTAGGTTGGGCTATACTCTTGTTGCACTTGAATTGACGAGGTAAGGTTTCAGATATATGCTCGACTGATATTCCGGCTGTACTGGTCATGGTGATGGCTTTCTTGGCACAGTCAATCAATCCTTTATGTTTGGACATCCAATCCATTCCTAGTACTACTTCCAAACCTTTAGTTCCGTGTACTATCAGGTTAGCATAAAAATCTATGCCATGGATTCGGATAGGTACGGCTTTGCAAATTTGCCTAGCCTTGGTGGTTGAACCGGGAATTTGGACGATCATAACATGCTTCAGTTTTGTTGGTTGAATCTTACTAGTGCAGGCAAATTATTCGGTGACAAATGAATGCGATGCACCAGAATCAAAGAACACTCTTGCAAGTACTGAATTAACAGAAAACATACCCAACACGACGTCTAGCGCTTCCTGAGCTTCTTCAGCATGCATGAGAAAAAGACGGCCGTTGCGGTTGAGTGAATTCCCTGGGGCAAACCTTCTTCCTGGCTGAACACGACGCTGCTGCTGAGCTGGGGCATTTGCATTAGGGGTTGCGTCATTCTTCTTGTTGGGGCACTCGATGGAGTAGTGTCCTTTATTTCCACAGTCATAACAAGTCACTTGCGACTTGTCCTTTGCTGCAACAGGCACAGCATTGCTTCCAGTCCTCGGGGCAGTGTTGGTGTTGGCGGTAGCATTGTTGTTGTTGAACTTAGGTGGGGCACGGTTGAAATTGCTAGAGTTGCCGGGGTTGTTGTGATTTCCTCCGGGCCTAGGGTTTCCACAGTTGGGATAGGTCGGACGGTTCATTGGGGGTCTGTTGGTTCTCGAGGCAAATCCTGGAGATGGGTTAGGGCGATACTTTGGGGTCTGATGGGTTCCTGGTTGATGCATCATGCGACGCTTATGGTTCTCATTGGCTTGGTTGATCTTTCCTTCCATTTGGATGGCAGAGTCGACAAGGGCTTCAATATCAGCAAAGGGGATATTGACTAACACAGTCTGCATCTCATCGTGCAGACCATTCAGGAATCTTTCTTTCTTCTTGGCTTCGGTGTCGATCTCATCCGGGGCATACCTAGCTAATGACAAGAATTTGTCACGGTATTCCACTACGGTCATCCTTCCTTGCCTCAGTTCTCTGAATTTGTCTCTCATTCTCTTGATCAAACCTGGTGGCACATGGGTTCTGCTGAACTTGACTTTGAATTCCTCCCAGGTCATCATCTGTCCTCCGGTCATGGCACGAACACTGTTCCACCATGCTCTGGCATCTCCGGCTAGATAATGGGTGGCGAACAGAACTTTATCGTTGGCTTCCACTCCTGCGAATTCTAGGTTATTTTCCATGGTTTGTAGCCAATCATCAGCGTCAAGGGCTCTTCCGACTTAGTGAAAACTGGTGGGTTGGTGTTCTGGAAATTCTTGAGCTTAGATCCATGGTTGTCCTGGTTTCCGTGGCCTTTATTGTTGTGGGCTAGCTGAGCTATCTGTTGAAGGGTGGCTAGGTTGGCTTGTTGTTCCGCTCTTTCAGCTTCGCGGTCAAAAACCAACATTTGCAGTATCTGCAACATCGGGTCTGGGGATGAACCACTTCCTCCGCGTGGCATCTGAAGATTGAGATAGATCATGAGAAAAGAGGGAAATTTCTAAGGTTTTGGGACTTTGAAAAGTTTTTAAAGTTTGACTCAGATTTTCTAGCAACTTGCTTTTCATTCATTCATTCATAGCACCCAATACAAACACACACCACAACAAGGTAAACAGATGGTTTTAGGAACCATTCTGGAAACTACGATACAGTGGGACCTGTAACTACCTCGGTAAATTACGCTCCTAGTTACAAGTCTGGATGAGCGGAAATGGTTAAAATAGTACGGTGGGGCCCAAATGCCACTCACAGGTAGACCTTTCAGCCGTCCTAACCATTTCCAAACATCGGGACAAGAACGGGCGGCGTAATCGGCAGGCGAAGGGATCAACTACATACACAAATGAGTATGTATGCAAGCCACCATACAACAGTCCTCAGAGCCATTCCATCTAAAATAAATAGAAATATTGCAACGCCATACGGCAAGATCCAAATATCCTAGATAGATATAATAGTTTAGGATATCTCCTCATACAGCAAACATCAGAGTATCAAGCGGAAGCGGAAAACAAGATCCGAGTACGGATAAGAAGCAAATCGGCATAAGATGCCCTATAAATAAACACATCCCGCCCACAGATCTCACGGATCCCCGTTCCCGGAATCTCTACACCGAGTGATCATTGCCAACATCGTCTGTCTCCTCCACCCAGTATCCATCTTGCGAGTTTACCTGTTCATCTGAATCAAACAATTTATCGTGTGAGACCCTAGGGGTACTCAACAAGTCTTTATGCCTCTAAAGGGGACACAACCTGGGGTGACGCAATTGCAGCAAAAGATAATACCTAACAATTCTATAGATACTCGCTAACCATCCGCCTAACCAGAGATAGACGGATGTCCGTGATTTAACAACAATAGTTATAACAGTAATATTAACAGATCCATCCTCCTCCTCGCTTACCGACGAGGAAGCGGACGAACAACCCCCCTCCATTGGCAGTTTTATTATCCATTCCATGAGTGTTGCACTATTTACTAGTCAGGTACTTAGTCAAGTTAAAAGCGGTACTTTAGTTATAGTTGTCTATGATCGAGAAACTGTGCTCCAAGTCGTCCATAACCGCGGACACGGCTTTCAGAAAGTTTTACCCTGCAGGGGTGCACAAATAGCAACACACACTCGATCAACCTCGGAAAAACCAAATCAAAACCCAACGAGGCATTCACGACAAAGCGATCACAGGATTCAGAAACATTTCAGGGGGCCACCCCATTAAGCTACCCGCAACGGAGTTGGCCGGCTCCGAGATGGACTCAAGGTTTGCGTCAATGGCTGTAAACGACTGGGAACCCGAAAGTGTGACTGGGCTTGTCGATACCGCGAAAACACTCCGCTTACCTAAACAGTACAGGTGCATCCTCGCACAATCTTAAATAAAGCAGTAAGCATGGCATAAGTACAGAATAGTAATAAAGCCCCAAACTACTTTGTGGCCCCAAGAAATAAGAATGAATCAAGCTCTGGCTCAGGGGGGTTCATAAGCCTCCCGGATGTGGATAGCGCGAATATTCAAGGAACAGGAATCAAGTACTCGGGGTCCTACGGGACACAAGTGAGCATGAAAAAACAAATAGCAGATATTGCTCACCGATGCCACTTTTATTAGTTATCCCATTACTACTCAGGTTAAGTTGTTTAGGTACCTCGTTATCCATCAGACACTCACATACCTTACACATGCTGTTCTACGACTCGCATGGCTCAAACAACTCCTGTAGTAATGGCTCATGGGATGGAGGAACAAGCTTCGGTGGGGTTTAAAAGTAAAGGCTATGCAGTACTTGGGATTCAATTTAATGCAATCGCGACTCAATGATGCAAGAATAAGATAGAGGCAATAGGTACTATATGTATGCAAGCATGTGGTAGTGCTTGTTTTGCAGCTCAGTTGAAGCGAGAGAAGGATCTGGGTAGTGCTCCTGGGTTTCTTGATATATCCCCTGCTCAGCGTCTATTCGAAGAAGAACCAAACAAACAAGGGCCAACATAAATAAAGTGCACAAGCATATGAATAAAATGCGACAAGCAAACAATCATGCCATGATGAATGATGCACAATTTGCATGGCAATAAAGTAGCATGGCATGGGTGAGGTGTGGAATACAAGAATAAATCATTCTATTGAGTTTTAGTCACATTTTAACCTCAAATAAGTTGCTGTATACTTTATATTTATATGATGCATGCTGCAAAACAGAACATGGAATGCATAAACAGAAAGGTCTCGTCGAGCTAATAATTTTAGACATATCATTTGTCAAATTTGGAGTTATAAATCAAAAGTTATTAATTAATTAAGAAAAAGGGCATTTTATTGTAATTTTAATCAACTTGAAATTTAAAGTGTTCAAAATATATTTTAGAGGGCATATTTGAATTCCTAATATTTTTCTGATTTCAAAACATATATTATATGTTTAATTTGGATTTATATATTAAAAGTTATTTGAAACAGATTTAAATTTGAATTTAAAACCAATTTGAAAAGTTTAAATTAAAACAGAAAAGAACAGAAACTTTTGTTACTCAGCCTGTTACAGACTCAGACGCTGATGGGTGGGGCTCACTGCTGACTGGGACAACACGTGCACAGAAATGTTTTTCTCACCACGTCGCTTCCTAGCCACAGAGGGTGACAGATGTGCCCGGCAACCTCGCGGGTCCACGGCGCGCGCAGCCAGCGGGGACGCGACACGTGGGGAATCCGGGGGACTGCGGGTTGAGGGTCGGAGAGCTGGGGGGGTTTTCTGCATGACTGACTGGGAGGCTGACTAGCGGGCCACGAGGTACCGCGGGTTAAGAGCGGAAAACAAAAAGGGGGTATGTGCAAAGTGGCGGCGGCTACTGTACTTCTTCTCTGCGCCTGTGGACGGGTCGGTGCTCGTCTGACGCGGGGCGCGGCACGCGGGGCTCGAACCCAGGACCTGGCGTGCGCGCGCGGAGGCGACAGCCACTGCGGTGGGCTAGGGTTGGTGCAGGGTAAGCGCGGCACGGCTAGGTGTAACTTCCGCGGCGTGCAACGAGCAGACGCGCGTGCACGCCGACGCACAGAGGCCGCTCGACGAAAAGTTCGGCGAGCACAGGGAGCCACGGCGAGGACGGAGGTGTCCGGGAGAAGGAGGGGCTCACCGGGAGGTTGTTGGTGCGGTCGGATCGGCTTGGAACGCAGGGGATCGGCGACGACGCAGACGGACGGCGAGGTTAGGGTTTCGGAGGCGCGGTGATGGTTCTGGTGGCTCTGGTCTGCCTCCTCCTCGCTGGTACGTACAGGACGAAGCAGGGGAGGGTCCTCGGTCTTCCTCGACACCAGAGCACCTCGCCACCGGCTGCAAGAGGGGGGACGATGAAGACCGACGGTGAGGTCGTCGGGGTGCGAGAGAGATGGAGTAGCAGGCAGGGGGCGGGGAGGAGAAGGGCGAGGCCCTGGTAGATCTGGGCGTCGTCTGCAGAGAGGAGGGAGTGGTTAAGGCAGAGAGGGAGAGGGGAGATGCCGTGAGGAGGTGGTTTAGGGAAAAAGGTGGCTCGGGTGCCACCTTTCCTTCTCCTCTTCACGTGATCGAGCTGGGGCTCGTCTAGGGCAGGAAGGGGTGGTCAGGGACGTCCAGGTGGGGCCAAGGTGAGGTCAAGGAGGCCAGGCTCGGTGTGGGGCCTTGTGGCAGAGAGAGAGGCTCCGTTAGATGTAGGGTTGGCTAGGGGAGGCTCGGGTTAGGGTTTTTGCTAGGGATGGGGTAGGGTAGCTGGGGTAGGTTAGGGCTGCCAGGTGGGGCCAGCATGGCAGGGAGAGGTGAGAGGCCGAGAGAGGGAGAGAGCTAGGGAGGCTTGGTTTAGGGTTTTGGAGACAGGGGGTATGGTGATTAGGGTTAGGATCTTAGATAGAGGATTTAGAGAGAGGGGGTTTAGATGAGGGTGTTGGTTATGATCACACTTGATCATGCAAGGCATAACCAAGGAGATGAAGAAAGAGACCCAAGGCAAGGAAAGACAAAAAGGTGGAAAGGTTGAGAGAGAAGAGGGAGAGATCCAAAAGAGATATACACCACTCAACAATTAAAATAAAACAAAAGACTAGAATGTGGTGGTGCTTGCATGGCCCATGCAAGAATAATTAATGCCATGTTTATTCTTGTGAAAACAATATTATTAACATGGCATTATTCCTATGCATTACCCAAAATGTGGAGTAAGGCCAAGCAAAAGAAATTAAATGAAAGTTCCAAGTGGAGTAGATGGAGATGATCATATTTGATTATAATTAGGACTTGCTAGTGTGTATATTCCACTAGATGTTTGATAGTCCCAAAAATATCCCAACATGAGCATAAATCCATAATAATCCATATGAAAGCTATGAAAAAGAAGAACTACTCATAATGCATGCAAAGGTGGCTCCACATATCAAATAATGTGAAAACAACATGATGCTAATATGAGAGCATGTGGAAATAGAATTGGATCCATCCCAACCCACATGAGCTAGAGGTAAAACCCAATAAAGTGCAAAGCTCATATTTAGTTGGATGGTGGAAAATATGGGTTGGTGACAAAGAAGGTGGTGGAGTAGATTAAAAGATATGCCCCCAACTCAACTTGGGAATTTAAACCATATATCAAGAACCAAATACAATATCAAGAGGCAAATACAATTTACAATGCATATGAGAGAAGAACCAAAACAAAAAGGGTTTTAGATGATGCTCAAATGCAAGGTGGCATGATGACATGAGCATGATATATTTATGATGCAACAATTATATATAGGAAGTAGCCATTATATTACTAGACCAAGTAGCATTACAATTGTTAGACAATTGGGATGCTACAGGACCGAATACTACTCACTACGCTAGTGCTCAAGTGCTACTACTCCTCGGAGTCGGTGTAGTCGTCATCCTCACCATCATCGCTGTCATTGATGAAGGCGAAATCCTCCTCATCGGTGAAGAAATCCATAGCCTGATCCTCCAAAAAGTCATCATCATCGCTGAGATAGGAGTAGGGGTCTCCACGAAGATCCTCTCCGGCATTCTCCCTTTCCTCCAACTACATGTCTCTCTCGTGGATGGTCTCCTCCAAAGACGAGATACGGTGGCGAAGACGGGCAATGATGTGCTCCTTCTTATCGAGCTGACGGCGGCGAGACTTGCGAACCTTTGCTAGCATGGCGATGGTCTGATCCTTCGTCTTGATAACGGCGGACTTGTGGTTGGAGTAGTCATGGCAATTATCCAACTCCTGCTGACGATCGTACATCATGAAGCTAAGGTGGTCCAACTGAGTCTTCAGCTCGTGGTGGTATGGGGCTTCCAGTGGCTGTCCATTAGCATCACGCCTTGGACAAAACTCAAAGCGGGTACCCTTGATTTGGTTGATACTCTGCCCACACAGACGGGCAAGAACTTCCTGCATGGCCCTGGCAAGTCCATCGAGCCCGTTGTTCTCTCTTAAGGTAAATTGAATTCCCTCAGCAGTGGGAGGTTCAATCTTTCCTCGGAGACTTGCAACAATTAGCCACTGCAGATCTTCTCCTCCTTGATCATTGAGCTGAGCTCCAAAGAACTAGGGGTGCGGACGCTCCAGAAGTTCCGAAAGCTGGTCCAAATCCCTCTCAAAGATAAGGTCTCCTCCATTTCCCAACCGGTAAAACTTGTTGTACTTCACGTCCATCTAAAAGAATATAAGATGAGTAAGTTAGTAGATTGATCAAGTGTGTCCAATTTTATGTATTTTGTAAGAGTTTTTGAGGAACATGATTTTTTATGAAAGAATCAAGGTGATAAGAATGGGAATAAGTTTTTGTAAATATTTGCTTTCTTTGGTTTTGAAACTAAGTTTTTTATTCCAAACGTCCAGTCTAACTAGGGTCTCCTATGGTCAGGATGGCTCTGATACCAACTTGTCAACACCCGGATTTTTAATCCCAGATGCCTGTTATGCCATACATCGCAATCCTAGGATTACCATTTTTGCGAGACATAACATAATTGGATACCACAGTACATCATCCATTACAAACCATACATAAGGTCTTACACAAATAAGGATCTCACGATCCAGTTCTTAATAAAATCAAGCAGCGGAAATACGTAATAATAAAGGTAGCGTAGGCGAAGCTCCATCTTCGGGGTCACAGGCAATGCTGACGATGGGAGATGATCCTAGTTGTTGTAACCTTCCTGGGGTCCATCCTCCAGGTACTCCTCTTCATAGTCTGGCCACGGGAATAGCCAGGGACAAAGCCATGAGTACTCTTTAAGTACTCGCAAACTAATACTAAAAAGTGAAGGGGTTTTTGTAGTAGGACACTAAGCTCTAGGGTTGTTTTGCAAAAACCCAAATTTACATCTACTAAGTTCAGAAATGAATAAATCTAGTTGAAGTTTTATAACACCTAAGTGGGAACTTGTATTTCATATCACAACTCTGTTGTGGTCAAGTCAAAGTCTCAATTCATTTCATAAGTCATTTTGAAAACATCTGACGGGGGAACAGTATGGCCACTCCAACTGTCCATAACCGCGGACGCGGCTATTCGAATAGTTTGACACTCTGCAGAGATTGTACACTTTCACCACAATATTCGATACATCCGTCAGGAACAAATCCTGAATTCACCATACTCAGTATGCGGATAATCAATCCTAACCTTTCAATTACACGCCCTAGTATAAGCACCTCTCCTATGAGTTTGGCCTCCCAACCATGACCAACTGTCATCTTGGGTACTGCACAGGTGGACAATCTTCACAAGGTAGCCTCAGCTCAGACCTTGGCCGTGAGGGAACTAATACTAAGGTATATAAGTTTCCAGTCAAGCCCTACCCAATTCTCGGGTATTGTGGTTGTACGGTAAAATTGGAATGGTATCGCATCCAGACAACCATTAGTTTTATAAAGGGCTAAGGCTCATGCCTCAACATTTTCATCACCATAAATCATTTGGTGTTCGGAAACACATGTCCAAAACATCTCAATAGAATGATCCATCATTCCAAGGTTTTCATAACCATTTTTCCACCAAGTATTCCCATCTAAGTTGATCAAGTTTTATGCTTATCACTAGCATCTACAAGTGGGGGTAAGTACTAATGAGGGGTGGTACACTAGTGGAGTTTAACTAAGTTCAATATCATGCCTTAGGATGACATAAAGATTATCTAGCTTAGGCCAAATTTTATGCTCTTTATGCAACCTTCAATTATCTTTCTAGTATCTATAATCCACTTAAGTAAACTCTAAGTAAAAGATTTGATAAAGAAATAAAGTATAAAGCTAGTAAGTAAAACTATGATTGGTTTATCAAGTGGTTATGGTCATATATGCTTAAGGCATATAATTGGCATGGTAACAAGCAAGTATTTGCTTGCATAGGTATAGTATCTTGCAAGTGTTAGCTTGCACATCCAACTAGTAGTATTAGGCTTGCATAAATATCAGTATAAGCTTGCTAAATTGCAAGTGTTAGCTTGCCTTGTGCAGAGCAGTGGTTGAAGTTCTCCTCGGCTTCTTCTTCGTAGTATCCTCCTTCCTCCTCGTATCCTTGGTCGGTACTAGCGTCTATAAATAAATACGAGGTACACAATCACCAAAAAATACTTAACTACTTTCAGTCATCACACAAAAGGGTCCTATAGATTATCTAGCATCATCACTAACATTACAAGATTAAAGCTTGGTTTAATTCCTTTTATTTTTAGAAAAGTAATTTCTACTCATTGAAAAACTACTTAAGATTTAATATTCTCCAAACCAAACATGGGATCATGTTGACACATGTCATCACCACATATTTTAGTCCATGGGAATGTGATCTAAAGTGGTGTCACAATTTAATAAGGTTTAACCATTTATTTTACTTAAATAAAGTGACTAGAAATGCCTATGTGACATTCTTTTATTACTTGAACATTATTTCTGTAAGTAAACCCAAATGTTTTTATATATTCTGAAAGGTATGATCAAATGTGATTTTGAGAGTTAGAATCAACTCAAAAGCTTTTATGGTTTAAATTTTCAAAATGTTTGAATGCAGAAAAGGTTCTGCCTTGTTATTTTTACCAAGGTTGATCTACAGATCCAAATGATTTAAATCCAATGGGCTTGGATTCAGCATTTCAAGACCTTTCTATCAAAATTGGTTTCATTCAATTTGGTTCACTGAATCGAGCTGGGTTGATTTTTGAAACTAGGTATAGAACTAGGTTTGAACTTAAATGGAAAAAGTTGAATTCAAACGAGTGGGCTGCGCGGGAGACGATACTGGGCCGACCTGCTAAGAACAGCGCTTACGCGGGCTGGTTAAGTTGCTGTCCCCACGCGTCAGTGAGACAGGGGGTGCGAAGCGGTACGAGGCAACATGGTGCGTTGGATTAGAAGTAAGATCAACGGCTGAGGGTCGTCGTCGACGATGAACTAGTCACCGGCGAGCTCGAAACCTAGCAGCACAGTGGGGGTCGTGGGAGGCTCACCGGGGCTCAGGCGAGGGTCGGCGAGGCGGGCGAACGACGAAGTCGATGACGGCGAACCTCCTGGTACTGGCAGCTTCTCCTGGGGTGGACAAAATCGACGACGCCCTTCTTCTCCAGAGGCGGCCTGCTCTGGCCAAATTCCGGCGATGCGCTGCTCGCCTTGCTTCGTGAACAGGGTGGAACGATCAGCGAGGAGAGGGGAGTGAGATGCTGTGAAGAGTTTGAGCGGGGGAGGCCTCTATTTATAGTCTCGACGACGAGACCGAACAGAATGGGCAGGCGACGGTGGCGACATGGCTACGGGCAGATAGAGGCATGGCCAAGGGTGGCGATCGATCGGTGGTCTCCTGGCGATGCTCTGTGGCTTTAATGCGCGTGTAGGGGCGGTGGCAAACGGTCGGGAACGCACGATGCTCTGCGAGGCAGAGGCGGCGAACTTGACGACGAGCGGTGGCTACGGGGCATGGGGTGGCGAACGGGGATGTCTGGCGGTCTCCTGGGACGGTGGTGATCGTGTATGCACGCGGCGAGGGCGGTGCGCGGTCTTTGGGCGTGTGTCGAGAGTGGCGCTCTGGCGCATGCTCGGCATGGTTGCTGGCGAGCTTAGCATGGTCTGTGCGTGTGTTCCAGTGGCTGGCAAGGTTCGAGCGCTGGACAAGGGGTGGCGGTGGACAGTGGACTGTGTCCTAGACATGCTGTTTAGGCTTGGTGCTTGCTCTGGATAGCTAGCCATGGTCGGCTGGCAAGGGGGTGCTCGGGTTGGCATGGCATGGGGCAAAGGGTAGGGGCTAGGGTTTGTCCAAGCACTGGTTGGCACTGAGGGAGACAAGGGTGATCAATGGTGAACATTGCTTAGCCAAATTACTGCTCAAAACAATGAAGTTAGACCAGTTTGATTTGTTGCCTCCAAGTGTTTGATGAAATGGCCGCAAGAATTCAAGTTTTGAATTTTGAAAAGATTTTTGGTGGGTGTTCTAGGTAGGTGCTGGTGAGTCTGCGGATGCTTGGGTTTTGAAAGTTGAGCTTGTTTGAGTGGTTTTTGAAAAAGTGGGATCTTCCCATATGATATAGATTCAATTTTAAACTGTCCTTTAAACTATGCATTTGAATGTTTCTGGATGATCACAAAGTGGGCCTTGATACTTTGTTATGAGTACTATCAAGGGGTGCAAAGATCCAAACAAGTTTCTGTTAAGTTCTGAAAGTTAGAGACCGCCAAAGTAGGCATGGGAGTTAATTTGGCCAAAGTGACCATTCACTCATTTTGTTTGTTTTGATTTATTTGTCTTTGGGAAAAGTGTGAGGATTGTTTAGATGATGTTTATTTCACCTAAGAATCCTTTTACAAGCAAAGAAACACATAAACAAGGCAATTCAAAAGAATTCAAAATGGGATGCATACACACATGAATGCTTTCTCATTTTATTTTAGAAAAGTTTTTGTTAACCCTAAATTTGATGATTAGAGTTTGATGATTCTAGTTTAATATTTTTGGGATGTTACATTTTGCATATTGTAGTTCATCACAAAGTTCTTGTAACTTGGTGGTAGTGATTGGAGGACACGGTGAATCCCCAAAGAATTAGGAATCACTATACCCAAACTTTGGAGTTTGTTTGCGTGCCCAGACATCTTAAGCACGTGCTCACTGACGGAGCTGCCCTCTTCCATCTTGCAGTTAAAGAACTTTTCAGAAGCCTCATAACTCTCAACTGTCGCGTGAGCCTCAAATATCATTTTGAGTTCACGGACAATATCATGTGGGTCATGGTTCTCAAACCTTTTCTGAAGCTTCGATTCCAAACCATACAAGATAGCACACTGAACTATGGAGTACTGATTCTTCCGAGTGAGGTAAACATTCTTTACTTCATCGGTAGCAGTAGCTGCAGGCGGGTCACCCAGCGGTGCATCCAGCACATAGGTCAAATTACCAGCATTGAGGACAATCTTCAAATTGCAGAACCAATCCACAAAGTTACTTCCATTGTTTTTCAACTTTTCTTTCTCTAGGAACGCATTAAAATTGTTGGTAGGGGCCGCCATTGATCTACAACATATTTGCAATAGTTTAGACTAAGTTTATGACAAATTGAGTTCTAATTAATGTTTAAATTAATCTAGGTGAACTCCCACTCAAAACAATATCCCTCACATTGTTTTAGTGATCACACGAACCAAATCCACCACATCAAAACCGATCATCACGTGAGTTGATGTAGCTTCAATGGCGAACAATCAACATGTTCATCATATCTACTATATGACTCATGTTTTACCTTTCGGTGATCCGTGTTCCGAGACCATGTATGTACATGCTAGGCTCGTCAAGATCAAACCTTAGCTTCCACATGAGCAAATCTGGCTTGCTCCTGTTGTATACACTCGCAGAATCTAACACACCCGATCATCACGTGGTGCTTCAAAACAACGAGCTTTAGCAACGGTGCTAACTAAGGATGAACACTTTATAACTTGAAATTTTGTGCAAGAGGGATCATCTTACAATGCTACCATCGCGAACTAAGCAATACAAGATGCATAAAAGGATTAATATCACATGCAATTCATAATATGTGATATGGTATGGCTTTTCTTCTTGTGCTTCCGATATCCATCTTCAAGCACGAACATGATCTCCATCATCACCGGTATGACGTCAAGGTCAATGACGTCGCTTCATGGTTGTCGTCCACCAGCATCAACTATTACAACTACTTTGAATAGACACGCAGGTCTTAACGGAATTTAGAAGACAACCATATGGCTCTTGTCGGTTGCCGACTTACAATAAGGAACATTGCATACATCATATATAATCACAATCATGGCCATATCACATCACAGCGCACCCCTACAAAACAAAGTTAGACGCCTCTAATTTTCTTTGCATGTTTTACGTGGTTTGGGGCTTTCAATAAGTGTCGTTATAACTTACGAACAAGAACCAGAACGTTGATGCTTGAACTATCAAGTGACCGTTGTAAATTGAATCTATACTATGATGGGAGAGACAGACACCCGCAAAGCCACTTATGCAATACAAGTTGCATGTTAAGCGTGGAGCAAGTCTCATGAACAATGTCATGTAAGGTTAGCCCGGGCCGCTTCATCCCATCATACCGCAAGATGCAAAGTACACAAAAAGCAATTGATAATAAAAGCACCACCGCCCACAATGACCATTGTGTTCTACTCGTGCAACAGATCTACATATAGACACGGCTCTGATACCACTGTAAAATTTCTATCGCATGCACACAAACAAGCCAAGATCTATCTACTAGATTGTAGCAACGAGTTGATAGAATCACTCACCCTCGAAGATTCCAAAGCGGTTAACGAGAGCAGATTCTCGTGGGTGATGTAGTTGTACACTTGTCGATCTCAAGATCGCTTAGACGATCCTTCTAGCGCTACATTCCGGCAGCGCTTCCGCAGTCGGTCACACGTTCGGTACTCGATGAAGACCTTCCTCTCCCTTGTTCTAGCAGGCAGCGGAGGTTATAGTTCTCCCCTCGCAATTCCGGCAGCACGACGACGTGGTGTCGGAAGTAGAGGGAAGATCCCGCAGGGGGTGGAGGGCTGGCTCTTGTTTTGCTTGGGGCAGCCCTCCCCCTCTATTTATGAGAGGGGGCAGCCTTGAGGGTGGGGAGTTTGAATCCACTTCCAAACCCAAGTTGGAAGAACTCTTTCCTACTTCCACTAGGAATCCATTGTTCCCGTTTGACTTTTCAAACCTCCCGTTTGACTTTCAATTTAGAGCTTTAATTCTCTCTCACAAATGCCCACACCAAGTGACCTAGGATATGATCCAATTATTCCACTTACCCATGACACATTCACGGACCATTCCCCTTCCCGTCCGGTGAACCTTCTAGAACCTTCTAGAACCTCTCCGATGAAAACATCGAAATCATTCCCGAACTCTGGAATCGGACTTTCCTTATATGAATCTTATTCTACGGACCATTCCGGATATCCTCGTGATATCTCGGATCCCATCCGAGACTCCGAACAACATTCAGTCTCCCTACTTACATTCCATATCTACTAAACAACATCGAATCCTTAAGTGTGTCTCCCTACGGTTCGTGAATTATGCAGACATGACCGAGACACTTCTCCAATCAATAACCAATAGAGGAATCTGGAAATTCATATGGCTCCCACATATTTCTACGATTACTTTGCGATCGAATGAACCACTTACATACGATACCAATTTCCCTTTGTCTCACGATAGTTTACTTATCCGAGGTTTTGATCATAGGTATCTCTACATACCTAGTTCAGCCTCGTTACCGATAAGTACTCTTTTCTTGTTCCCGTGATATGTGATCCCTTGTGAGCCAGTCACATGCTTGCAAGCTAATTGGATGACATTCCACCGAGAGGGCCTAGAGTATATCTATTCGTCATATGGATGGACAAATCCCACTCTTGATCCATGTGCCGCAACCCATACTTTCCGAACACTCAATGCCACCTTTATAGCCACCCAGTTACGGTGTGGTGTTTGATGTAATCAAAGCATCCTTCCGGTGATGGTGATTAGCATGATCTCATGGTCGAAGGAATTAGGTTACTATGTATCAGAAAGCTTATAGCAAACAAACTATTGAAATGACTTGATCTTTATGCTACGCTTATCTATAGGAGTATGTCCATCATACCATTCTCCTAATGATATGACCTTGTTGTTAACAACATCTCAATGTTAATGAACGAGAAACCACAATCATCGATTAACCAACAAGCTAGTATTATAAAGAGGCTTTACCAGGGACTCTAATTTAGTTTACAAATCACACAAGTATTAATGTTTCTGGTTAATACTATTATAGCATAAATGTAAACATTTATCATAGACACAAAGATATAATAATAACTACTTTTATTATTGCCTCTAGGGCATATCTGCAACAGGTGCTGGTGGAGATGGTGGTGTGGATGATGATGATGATCCTCCCGATCAAGCCTAGATTGATGACGGTGTTGATCGCGACGATCTTCCCTCTCCGGGAAAGGAATTTCCCTGCAGAAATCTGTCTGCCGGAGAGCTCTTTCTCTCTCGGTGTTTTCCGCCCCGCAGAGGCGGCGGAAATCTTTCTGTGGTCGCTCTCCTGGTGTTAGGGTTCCATGAGGAAGATATAGGCGAGAGGGCGGAGTCGAGAGCCAGCCAGGTAGGCCACACCTGCCCTAGGCGTGGGGCAAGGTGGGCCCGCGCCTAGGGGGTGTGGGCCCCTGTGGCCCGTCTACGCCTCCCCTTCTAGCTTCCTCCGTATTCTGGGAAAATATAATTTTCCAATATTTTTTCTGGTATTTTTTTGATTTTTGCGAAATTGCATCAAAACACCTCTTTTTCCATCAGAAACCTGCCTCCGGCAGTTCATCCTCCAAGAATCATCCGACATGCAAAAACAGAGGAAAAGACATAAGTAATACCTCATAATAAGACATATATCAATGAATAGAGGCAAATTTTGATATAGAATGGTGATTCAAATTGGACGTATAAATCAGCAACATCGGATGAGTACTTTGATGACATCAAACATCACTTCATAACTGGGTGGTTATAAAGGTGGCATTGGGTATTCTGAAAGTATGCGTTGAAGCGCATAGATCAAGAGTGGGATTTATCCATCCATATGACGGATAGATATACTCTGGCCCCTCTCTGTGGAGTGTCATCCAATTGGCTTGCAAGCATGTGACTAGGTCATAAGGGATGTCACATCATAGTACGAGTAAAGAGTACTTATCGATAATGAGGCTGAACTAGGTATAGAGGTACTGATGATCGAACCTCGAATAAGTAAAGTATCGCGCGGCAAAGGGAATCAGTATCATATGCTAATGGTTCATTCGATCACGAAGTCATCGTTGAATATGTGGGAGCCACTATGGATCTCCAGGTCCCGCTATTGGTTATTGATCGAAGAGGTGTCTCAATCATGTTTGCATAGTTCACAAACCGTAAGCTGACACACTTAAGGATTCGATGTTGTTTAAGTAGATATGGAATATGAGTTCAAGACCGAATGTTGTTTGGAGTCTCTAGTTTGATCCAGGACATCACGAGGAGATCCGGAATGGTCCGGAGAATAATATTCATATAAGGAAAGTCATTTTCCGGGGTTCGGAAATTTTTTCGGTGTTTTGATCAGAAGCTTCTAGAAAGGGGCCACCAGTGGGACCACCACCCTGGGAGGGGCCACATGGGCCGAGGGTATGTTGTAGGGACCATGGGCCAGCCGCACCATGACCCGAAGGGCCCAACCGGCCAGCACAAGGAAAGGGGCAAAAACCCAAATAAGGTAAGAGGGGAAACTTGGGGGGCAAGTTCCCCCTCTCCCTCTTGTGTGCCGAGTTGGGGAAGGACACGGCAAGGGATGGGAACCCTGGTCGCCGCACCCTCTCTATATAAGAGGGGTGGGGGCGCACCCCTTGCCCCTTGTCCCTGGCGCCTCAAACCCTAGCCTCTTCCCCCTCTCTCCTCCACCGTCCTGCTCCGGCTTAGGCGAAGCCCTGCAGGTCTTCTCCTCCACCACAACATCGTGCTGCTGGGATTCCGAGGGGATCTACTACCTCCACTGTCCGCTGGAAATGGGAGAGGAAGGTATTCATCGACTCCGTATGTGTGACCGAGTGCGGAAGCGCTGTCGGAAGGATCGTCTACACGATCTTGAGATTGACAAGTGATTGACTACATCAACCACGAGATCCGATCTCGTTAACACTTTGGATCTACGAGGGTTAGTTCTCTGCAATCTCATTGCACCGATCTCGTAGATTAGATCTTGGCTTTTCCATAGATTGGATCTTAGTTTTATGCGTTCTTGCGGTAGAATTTTTTTGTTTTCCATGCAACGAACCCTAAAACAACGGTGCTAGTCGCCTCTCTCTCTCCACTTGCCGCTCTAGTGGAAGAAGGGAGGGAGACCTTGTTCCTCTGTTCTGTCCTAGTAGTTATGGTTATGTTTTGTCTGCTATGGTGGACCATTGGGGGTGGGAGCGGCACTTGCTGAATAAGTCAGTCTTAACTCTACTTCCACACCGGCGGTGACCTTGACGACGACGCCTCAGAGTTGATGGGAAAATGTTCTGGTCGATCCTTCAGATTGGCAACTTGGCCTTCTCGTAGTTCTTCATATCTGGGGAAATCAATTTCTCGGTGTGTCGCTAGTGCTCATTGTTATCCGCGACGGCGGTGGTGGCAGCAGCAAGGTGGTTCGCATGTTGTTTTGGAGGTGGTGGATCTGTCGTTCTTCTCCAACGTCATCGATGGGAGGAGGCTAATCTTGATCCAAGATATCATGGGGACATCACCCGGTCGATGTGACACGGTGACATGTGCCTCGCTACATGCAGCAGGCCGTTCATCGACTCACAAAGCCTCGTTCATGATGGTGATTTCTTTGATCGAGCAATAGCGGAAGCTTGATGTCTATTCCGGCATTCGCCGGCGGCGTTGGAGTTGTGCGGCGGCCACTGATATGGCCAGATCTGACCCTAGGAGACCGTGTGCCACCGCCTAGGGCCCACGACCAGGAGGGGTGCAAGAAATAGAGAGAAGACATATGCCTATCACAAAGAGTAGGAGACATGGAAACACCCATTAGTACTACCTAGCGATGCGATTTCACGCTCACAGCCGAAGTGGTCTACAATTGATCTGCCTCTTCGACTCTTCTTTTGCATACCGGCGACTGTGCGACCTTGCCTCGACCGTATTACTACTCTTTATTCTTTTTGTCATAATATGACTTTTTAAGTGTTTAATAATAATTTTTATATGTCTTTGACTAAGAATATGTTAACTTTTAATATTTTGCAAGTGAAGTAAATACACAATATTTATAAATATACATACATATATTAGTCTTAGGGTCCATGACATCTATTTCGCCTAGGGCCTTACGAGCCGATCCTGGCCGCTACCTCAATGCTTGTACGAAACCATAAGAATTATTTTGTATTGGATCACTTAAGTTTTATCCGCAAAGTTCTAGAATATGCATGTGTGTTCGTTCTTGTAACTTCGTTTTTGATTAGTGAAATATGTGGTTTTACTTCAAAAAATAGCATTGCTAAACGAAAATACTAGACTTACGGATGAAATCCTACGGACTTGGGCAATCTACCCTTTCCGGCGGCCGGCACAGAGTTCCCTCGGTGGCGCAGCCTCCTCTCCCAACATCTCTACTCACCCCGTCGCGTCGCGTGCATGCCTTGCCCCTCATCTCTACTCGCCCAACTTGAGCACGAGTACCTTGCCCCTCGTCTCCCTGACCGCGCCCCGCGCTCCCGCGGCGATCGGGCGTCCATTGCTCACGCACGTACCTTCCCTACGAATAGAGCCTCCGTCCCCGTTCCCAGCGCTCCTCCCCCTCCTGCCCCGTGCCCACATGGCCATATTCCCCCCGCCCCGATCCCCACCCCCAATCGACAGTACCGGCAGAGACACGCCGCGCCGCGCGCACGAGGGCGCAGAGGCGGTGGAGGAGTGGATCCCTGGAGGTAGGGAGACGACGCGGGGGAGTTCGTCACTCCGGAGCACGGGGCACTCGCGCGGCCGGCGCCATGGCTAAAAAGGCGCGGCATGTGAACCACACTGGCTATTGCCAATTTTGTTCTTCGCGTGATGCGTATTCCGTTTGGGGATTGACCAGTGTTCGGCCTCCTCATACGTGTCCAGGGCTCGGATAAGGCGGCATTCTTCACGGAGTACGGCGAGGCGACCCGGTACGAGGTCGGCGAAGTGGTTGGCAAGGGCAGCTACGGCGTCGTGGCGGCCGCCGTTGACAACCAAACCGGCGAGCGCGTCGCAATAAAAAAGATCAATGACGTTTTCGAGCACATTTCAGACGCCACCCGCATTCTCCGCGAGATCAAGCTGCTCCGCCTACTCCGCCACCCGGACATCGTCGAGATCAAACACATCATGCTCCCGCCGTCGCGCCGCGAGTTCCGCGACATCTACATCATCTTCGAGCTCATGGAGTCCGACCTCCACCAGGTCATCAAGGCTAATGACGACCTCACTCCCGAGCACCACCAGTTCTTCTTCTACCAGCTGCTCCGCGGGATGAAGTACATACACGCTGCCAATGTCTTCCACCGGGACCTCAAGCCCAGGAACATTCTAGCAAATGCCGATTGCAAGCTCAAGATATGCGATTTCGGCCTTGCTCGGGTTTCCTTTAATGACACCCCGTCCGCGATATTCTGGACGGTAACTACTTTTCGCTCTAATAGAAGGCTTACCACGTATTATCTGTATCTATATTATGTAATCAGCCAGCCAAATGTTAGCCTTTCATGCTCCCGTGTCCATTTGTCCTAGGATTATGTAGCAACAAGATGGTATCGTGCTCCAGAGTTATGCGGCTCCTTCTTTGCAAAGGTAAGAGAAACTTCATCTCGACAAAACTTGACCTTACTTACCCAAATTAGAGACCGTGAGTCAGTGTATCATCCATCTTGGAGCATCAGTACCCTCACTGATGGGGTCGAGTTTGTTCGAAATCGGAGTTTCTCTTGTGCACCTGATCGTTGCAACGCCATGTCGGACACACATGTTACTGCATTGAAAATTTGGGATTCACTCTACTGAACATAGTATTTGCTTTTGCAGTATACTCCCGCAATTGATATTTGGAGCATAGGATGTATATTTGCCGAAATGCTTACAGGAAGGCCGCTCTTTCCTGGGAAAAATGTGGTGCATCAATTGGATCTCATGACTGATCTACTCGGCACTCCTTCACCAGAATCTATTTCCAGGGTGAGTTCACTTCGCTGTTTCTAAATTAGCAAAACCACCTAGCGCCAAACTCCTGCTTTTTTCATCCATATCAGTGACATTAGATTCTGTTGAACCACCGGGCTTGCTCCGTCGAAGGATGACATGGCTAGAGAGTTATATTTTAGACATTTTGATCCTTACAGAAACTAATCTGGGTTGTTAACTTGTACTAAGGCTGCATAAGAAGTTTCAGAAGTCAAATGTACCGATGAATGCTCTGAAGGGAAAACCCTGACACCTCATTTGTACCATCTGTCTGTCTGAGACTCTCGGATAATTTAGTTATGTATTTTGTTGCAGGTTAATAAACATGCTTACCTAACAATATGTAAGATTATTTTATGCTTTCTTTCTATAAGCTACTTTCCTCTGCTTCAGCATACTTTGGAGATTCTAATTTGTGCCCTAGATTTTGCCAAAGTATCATGCTTGCCTGATAAGCAGCAGATAGAACTTAAATATGTTTGGCCTAGCTTTAATTTCAGAAACCATAAGATGAACCTGAAGCTTGGAGTAATATGTGGATCTACAGATTATTCATTCGGTTTATCCATGTGTGTATTTCATTTGTATTTTGAAGTATTTGGGTAATGCTTCAGCATTTGACTTATTGTACTATGAGTTTTTTATAATCTCCCCCTCTAATTTTACTTTGACCATGTAATTAATAGAAAAGTTACAACCCAGATAGTTCTAGCATTTATTATGACAAATACTGTCTTAACTGATGAATTACGTTTAGAATTGACACTTAAACTCTATATTTGTTGCATATTCTCACTGTATACAGATTCGGAATGAAAAAGCTCGACGATATTTGGAAAACATGAAAACAAAGTACCCAGTACCTTTTTCTCAGAAGTTTCCTGGTGTAGATCCCATGGCTCTCCATTTGCTTGAGCGTCTTCTTGCTTTTGATCCCAGTGATCGGCCAACTGCTGAAGAGGTAGGAAATATACAAAAAACATAGCTCAAAAAGCTTGATTATTTTGTTATTGTCGACACTGATATTTAAGAAATGTAATTCAAGGCCTTGGAAGATCCATACTTTACTGGATTGGCAAATTCTGAACGTGAACCCACAGCACAACCCATCTCGAGACTTGAGTTTGAGTTTGAGAGAAGAAAACTGGCCAGAGATGATGTCCGGGAGTTGATTTACAGAGAGGTACCGCTGTTCAATAGTACGGCAAGGATTATAGTAATAGTCTTACTAATGCATGAAGTATCTCTAGATTTTAGAGTATCATCCTCAGATGTTGCATGAGTATCTCGGTGGTGGGGATAAGACAAACTTTCTATACCCAAGGTGAGTTTGGAAAACTGCCTTGGTAGACCACTTCTTGTTACAAGAAGAAACAGATACATGTCTTAACAATGTAAGTTTTGTTCTGTTAGTAAAGTTTGTTTCTGACAATGATAGGCATGGGTATAGAAAGTTTGGATAATACAAATTTTCTATACCCAATGTGAGTTTGGAAAAATGCCTTGGTACACCATTTCTTGTTACAAGAAAATGATACATGTTAACAATGTAAGTTTTGTTCTGTTAGTAAAGTTTATTTCTGACAATGATAGGCCTAGGTTTCAGTCAGTGTTATTCATTGAATTTTTTCATGCACTCTAGTTGCTATTTGAGAAGGAAAAGTATACCGGTGCACATCATGGTCCTACAGAATTTGACAAGAAATTTGTGGACTAAATATTATTTGATAATCACTGAATACTATCATTAAACAACAGTATGTTGAAGCTTTTTAAACCTAAACAGTTGCAATGTGCTACTGAAGTTTCTCGACATAAACTTAAATAACAGCATGTTGAAGCTTTTTAAACCTAAACAGTTACAGCATGGTCCCTTTGGATTCTGATGTACTTTATTTTCACTGTACCAAACATTGAAATAAGTTTTTAATCTTCCTAAATAAGAACCTCTGCTACTATAAACCACTCATTCAACCATATTTACGATCAGCTGAGGAGATATTGGTAGTGTACTAATTGATATGTTTCTTTTTTTTATAAAGGGAGTATATTAATACAAAGATGATACTAATTAATATTGCTATTGACAGTGGGGTGGATCGTTTCAAGAGGCAATTTGTTCATCTCCAGGAAGTCGGTGCTACGGGTGAAAAAACTTGCCCACAGCTGAGGCAGCATGCTTCCTTGCCAAGGCAATACTTTTTCTTTATTGAATAGAAGTATTATAATTTACTAAGCTGGAAGCATTGTTGTTTTCCATGAGTAGAGTGAAATTCATTGATTTAGAATTTAGATTATGCTGCATGAAGCAGAATTGATAATGTCTGAAATCTAGGGTGGATCACACAAAACCCATTTGATTTCCTATAATCATTGTGCGAAGAATAAGCAATATAAACATCAGAAAGGGTGTAGTGTTGCTCTCTTAGATAGCTATTTATTGCAACTCATTGTCTGTATGCTGTGATTTCTCATGAATTAAAATATTTCCATTTTATCTCAGGGAAAGAGTTATTGGCACCGATGATGAGCTCGAAAAGACAAATGCAGATTACTGCATAAGAATGCACGTAGGTGAGCAACCAGGCCACACATCAGTAACGGATGGCCTGAGCAAGCCACTGTTGAATGGTCGAAACTTGTTGAAGAGCGAAAGCATTGGCGCCTCCAAGTGTGTTGTCATCAAACAAAAGCGAGAAAAGGATGTAAGTGCTATCACAACATTATATCCTTTCTGAAGGCTCAAATTCCCTGGATGGTTTTTAGGTCCGGCCTTAGCTGTATCTCTATTGTGTCATTTAGGTTTCTAGGGCTGCATGGAAATCATCTATTCATGTGCCAGAATCTTAGTTTACTCGATTTTGGTTGATTTTTTATCTTTTTTTTCTTGATTGCCTTATGTTTTCTGTTGGGTTTCATATCTAACCTACCCCAACTTGCTTGGGAAAAAGGCTTTGATGTTGCTGTAGGTTTTTAGTCCCTTGTTTCTTCATTATTTTTGCTGCTAGCCTGGGAGTCTTTGTTCTGTTATTTAGGAGTTATAAAACGACACGCAGTCAGTTGCATGTTCTAGAAAAAAAATCCTCAATCCTATTTCATAAAACCAAAGATGTGTTGATATTTTTTGCAACTAGTCATAACCAAATTAGAAGTCAAGTATAGTACCTAAAAATTCATATGCAAACGCGATATAGAACTCGACATGATGTCATGTTGATTTTAAGGCTCGATTATCTAGTAATTCCTTAATAGCATGGGTATGGTTAAAAAAAAGCTGTACGATATTCTTTTTCTGTTTTTGAATTCAACAACACTGAGTCACAGAATATACAATAGCTCCTTATGTCGATCTAGGTATCGAAAAAGTGATAAATCTGAAGTGACTCGGTTAAATCTTGGAACTCAGGTCTGTTATGCGTAGACTAAGTTAAAAACTTGTGCACATGTTGTTTTGGTGTTTCTTGGAACAAAAACATTGTGCAGGCAGGCAGCATACCACCACAAGTATCCAATTAACACGCCATATAAGCCCTTCGAATCCAAGATGGCATTGATTCAGTCAGCGAATACATTGAAGTTTCACGCTATTAGTTGACATCTTAATTCCATTCTCACATTACTGTCAATTTAGCGTGCTTCATGTGTTTTGCAGGAAGAATCAATGTCTGATTATATGCATGAAGCATCTGACGCTGTGCCGGATAAGATTGCTCAATTCAAAAGTGTCTAATGATACATGAAAGGCAGTCTGTGCTGCTCTGTGCAGCAGCACGTACTCCCTCCGTTTTAAAATATAAGATGTTTTAGTTTTGTGAAAGAAGTGTATCTCGATTCCTTTTAGTGTATAGTTTCGTGTAAATTTAGAGTGAACCTACACATTAAAAGGGGTCTAGATACACTCCTATCACAAAGCTAAAATAGTATTTTATATTTTAAAATGGAGGGAGTACGTCTATATGGGGCTTTAACTTCAGAAGGCCTGATAGATGAGTTTGAGATTAAGAGAAGATACCTGCTACGATTATGTTGTGTTTGTAGAGTGTTTCGCCTTTGTCGTTCTTCTAGGAGTTAACATGTACGTCTTTTTAGCTCCTGGTTCCTCGATGAGAATTCACTGTGATAGCTATCTGATTATTAGTTAATTTAGCATAGGACTTGGTTTGATACTCCCAACCCATATATGTAACTCGTAGTAACAACCATGTAGAATATAAATAATAAATATATATATAGAGTACATAAGTTCACTTATTTCTCATACTCTGATCTTTGGTGGACTCGGTTGATTTCTCCCAAGTCTGAGCAAGCACTAAACTGGGATTTGCTGTAATTGTATATATATGGTGGACGCAGGTAGGGATGTAAACGGATCTGGTTTTACTTCTACAATATCCTTCACCACATTTTTCTCTCGGATTCGGATTAGAGTATTCGAATGTGGATATATCAGATTGTGAATTCAAACCTGAAATGGGATGGATTTGGATTGGAAACAAAATAGTTGGATAGTCAATAGTTAATAAAATAGAGATATGACTTAGACTAAAAGACAAACCTTTATGAGATGGTATAATATAAATTGAATAAATGAATCATCAAGAGTTAACATGCAATTATACTCGCCAAATGAGCTCGGTAACTCACTAACTGCTAATTGGGCCACATCGACTTTGGTTTTCTAGTAAAAGATTCAATAATCTGGTTTAAAATATTTCGATAGTCCTAATTAATTTTCAGATAATCCATATCCACCTGATATTTGCTATACGTTCTCGGACAAACATTTTGGGTTCAGATATATTCATCGGGGCAAACATTTTTGGTTCAGATATATTCATCGGGGCAAACATTTTGGGTTCAGATATATTCATCGGATCCTTTAAAATCGGATACCATTTTCTAAAACGTACTAGGGAGCAAATTTGGTGTTGAATTTATTTTATCCGATTTGCAACCCTGGACATAGGTTGCGACGTTGTTCATGTGGGACACACGACAGAGAATTGAAGCACGCATATATTAGAATATATAAAACTTATGTCAACAACTAATAATGCTTGTAAATTTGTCAGAAGAACCGAATAGATTTGATTGGAAGCTACCCCTTTCAGGGTACTCTCGGTCATCTATGTATGAGGACCTGCTGAATGGGTACCAAAGATTTCCAAGAAAATATGTATGAAAGCTAAAAAAATCCCACTTTAGATTAAAATGTTCACGTGGTTCCTTAACAGAAAAGTTTTGCTAACAAAAGACAGTCTTGCTAGAATGAATTGGATGCAAAAGGTGTTGTTTTTGTGATGCACAAGAAATGTTGTGAACATTTGTTCTTTTTGTGTCCTTTCGCACAATCCATTTTGGTATTGTTTTCTTCACTTACAATATTCCATCACCTAACAACATCATAAATATGTTTGCCAATTGGCTGAATGAGATTGATAAGAAAAATAAAG
Source organism: Avena sativa (assembly GCA_916181665.1). Taxonomy (NCBI): domain Eukaryota; kingdom Viridiplantae; phylum Streptophyta; class Magnoliopsida; order Poales; family Poaceae; genus Avena; species Avena sativa. Next base: position 308,228,843 of record OV702295.1, on the reverse strand, counting down.
CATACACATAGGTGTTTGCTTTATGTTGGTCTATTTGAAAGTGTAGAACCAATTTTTTACAATTTCCAAGGTTCAAACTTTTCACAGGTTAGTAGTATGGCATCGCAATGTGTTAGAATATATAGCCTAGTCTTCTCCATCAATTCGGACTTTTGATTGTATTGGCTAGCGCGTGCAATTCAATATGGTATCAGAGTCAGGAGGTCTCAAGTTCAAATCCTGCCTAACGTACTATTTAATCTACTCCATATAGTTGTGTCTTCCCATTTGTCCAGCCTAGACTTGAAAAAGAGTGTTAAAATATATAGCCTAGCCATTTTTATCAGTTCAGACTTTTTACTTATGAAGGATCAGCGGAAAACTATGGTTACTGGATTGCAACCGGCATTAACTACAACCAGATGGGCTGCTGGCGGCAGATTAGTACAGTGAGAGATGCGTAGCTGCCATATAATTGTTATCTTAGTTATCTTTTAATGGTTGGTTTTTGTATTTACATTTTCTAATCCTTGAATTATAATACTTTGTTGCACAAACTAAATAATAAAGAGTTGTGTGCCAGGACGTGACGACGTTATTGATCCCCCATTTTGAAAAAAAAAAATTGGTTGGCTGGCTTGATTCCCCTTCTTTCTCGCAATGTGAGTAAGCACTAAACTGGTATCTGCTATGATTGTACACGGTGGACGCAGGTGGCAAACAACGTTGTTCATGTGCGACGCACGCACAGTAGAGAAGAGTGAAGCACGCATACTCGCGTTGCAGTCAAGGCAAGGAGAGATGTGATCATCACACTGCCAAGAACATACTACGTACTCTCTCCATCCGTAAATAAATAAGCGTACTTCTAGCTTTTGAGTAAGTCAAACTTTATTAAATTTGACCAATTATATATATAAATATATCAATATATATTACATATAATTTATATATTATTAAACTAAATTTGAAAACATATCTAGTAATACCAATTTAGTGTTATAAATATTGCTATATTATTCTATAAAATTAGTCAAACTTTACTAACTTTGACTTAGGACAAGGCTAGAAGTACACTTATTTGCGGACGAAGGGAGTAGTACTACTCGATGTATCGTGGCGAGGAATCATCATCGGCGCACCGCGTGCTGGAACGAGAAGGACGAGCCGCCGCGGCGCCCGTCCTCCTCATCCTTCGCCGCCGCCGTGGCGCAGGGGACGCAGTCGAGCGGCGCCACCTCGTCGTGATCCATGCCGTTCTCCGGGGCCGTGCGCTTCTCGGGGAGGGGCAGCGGAGGGGCCGCGAGAGCGGGGTTCTCGGCACGTGTCTCCGCCGCCGCCATTCGGGCTGGAGAGGATTGGTTCTATGGTTTATACACATGAGGGATTAAATTTGAGCGATACTTTGGGCGCTGTGAGTTCCTCGCGCCGCCATCATCTGCCCCCGCCGGTGGCCGCCATGGAGGCGCGGCCTGCTGGTCGCCGGTCGGATACTGGCGCCGTCCACGGCAGTCGTTTCAGCGGGCTGGCGGATCTCGGGGAGAATCATGTCGCGATCCAGGTGGCGGAAGAGGCTCTGAAAGACGGAGAATGGATGACGGTGACTCTTCGTAAGGACCACCGGAGTTCGTTGCAGTCTTTCTAGGAGGAGGCGGGCTATCCCTCACAGACCTCGCGCTACTGGGAGCTCCGGAAGGGCCGTCGGTCGCCTGGGGTCAGATTCCCTCCCCGGATTCGCCATGCAAGATCGACATTGCCCCCGGCGTCTGGTCTGGCGGTGGGTGATCGCCGGTGTTCCTCGTCGTCGCCGACGGGCTTACGGTTGTCGTATCGTCCGCGCATGGGCATGTGGCGAGGTCCTCTGCCGAGGCGACGGATCACGCCGCCTCCTACGCTCGTGTTGGGGAGGTGACCCCGGATAGGGTCAAGACAGGGGAAGATAAAAGGAGTTTCCCCTGTCATCTGCCGAGTTACTGTTTATATCGGCCGAGTCCTGTAAAAGTCGGCCGAGATAAGCACGGCCATGATACCTACGAAGGGAGCGATTCCTGATCCGGCCGACATACGAGTTAAGTCGGCCAAATATGTATGTACAACTTGAATGCAGGTAAAGGTCGAGCCGAGTAATCCAAGACAAGGCCGAGTAACACGAAGCTTGCGGGAGAAGGAGGTGCCTAAGGTCAAACCCTAGCTGCTATAGGAGGAATCTAGACAGAGCCAAGCGCTAAGGACAAAGAGCAGAGATGTAGAGGGGCAGACAGGTGTCACGGAGGTGACAGTGAGGAAGCCCGAGGCGTACATGTGAGGCCCTCTAGAACCTTGCCGCCGATAGAAGGGAGACACGGAAAGGAGCTCGCCGAGTTACCACTTTGGGACAAGCATATTCCAAGCATATGCTTGCCACGTCAGCCCTAGAAGGAGCCAAGGAACCCCTTTATAAGGAGAGGCATGGACTCCTGAGAGGGGGATCGATTCATTCAACGCCATAAGGCTCGTGTAGTTCTTCTTTTCTTCCTGCAAACAGCTCGAGGAGCACTTGTAGCCCAAGAGAGGAGAAATAAAGATCTGTATGTTAGTCATTTGTGTGTAGAAGTAACTACATCATCCCTCCCCGGATCCCATTAGCATCCATAGGCCCCATACTTTAGCCTACCCATGGCATCTGCCGTGCCACCACCATGACAGCTCGTGGAAATTTTTTCCATCTTTTGCGGCGAACGTGGCGGAGTCGGGTGGCCCCCCTGGCGCGGAACCCCTGGAATCATGGCCAGGCAGGACTCGGTCGTGGGAGGGAGACCTGGAGGGGTCAGGATCGGGCCGTAAACGTGCACCGCGCCTTCGGAGGCCGATTCCCCTCGACCCCTCAGCGTTTCTTCGTTCAACTCCTGCGCCTGTTTCTTCCTTCGCGCCGCCATCGACCTTGTTTTTCCCTAACGTCCGCTGCACCTGGACGCCGGGGTCGCCGTATTTCGCCCGAGCAATGATGGCCGGGGTGCCCCAGCCACCTACGACGGTGGGAGGAACTGCTGCGCCGGCTGCACCAACCATGCCCCCGGCGGGAGGTGGACCTGCTGCTACGATAGTCAATTCGGTGCTGCAGTCGGTGTATTCTCTGCCTGGTGGAGGACAATCGGGATGGTTAACCCAATACCTTTCAGGCCTCTTCAACCACCATTCCGACCTGCGGGTCCATCGGGGTTCACTGCTCAGCCCCCGGGGCAGCTCTTCCAGCCACCGATGAATTTTTCTAGGCCGGTTTTCCCGCCAATTATCCCGCCTCAGCAATATGCGCAGATGTTTCCGCAATTTGCGCAATCTCCCGCTGCTGTTTCCGATCATGTGGTGCCGCGGAATAAACGTAAGAAAAATAAGAATGTACAGGGAGCACAGCCACAGCCACCTATGGTGCCTACACAGCAGACTTTTCAGCCTCAGTTTCAGCCTACACCGGTGCTCACACCGGGCATGATGTATGGTCCTCCGCCGGCCGTGAGCATGCCAGCGCCACTGTTTTCTGCTGTCTCTACACCCGCGGTTGCTGTTGTGGATTCTTCTGGTCAGGCTGATCCAGGAAAGACCAAGAAGATGGTGAAGTGCTGGAAATGCTCTGGTGATACTCATGCTTCCAAAAAAATTCCGGTTCAGCATTACTGTTTGGTTTGTAATAATTCTGCTCATCCCACCGCCAAGTGTCCAACGCTGAAATTGCCCAAGCCTACGATGATCGTGGCAGGTAATGGTACCGAAGATACTCTTTTCAATCAGTTGCCTGATAGCATTTTCAAGGCAAACTTGGCTCCAAATTGTACACCGACGGCTAAGGTGACTATGGTGGGTGCGGTGGTGCCTGCGACTGTCATTGAGTCTCAGATGACAAGGATCTGCCCTCTCAGTACTCAGTGGAAATGGGAGGCCCTTCCGCATGGTGATGATTCTTTTCTTGTAAGCTTCCCTTCTTTCGCAGATTTACAGCGGGTCGATGGCATACAGATGTCGGTCCCTTCTCATAATGCTCGGATTGTTATCAGTGTTTGGGAGATGCAGGATATTCAGCCGAGTTTTGTACTACCTCAGGTGTGGGTTCATGTGGAGGGTGTTCCTCATACCATCCGACACTTCCATGGCTTGTGGGCGGTTGGCTCTCTTCTGGGTACGACAGTGGATGTGGATTTGCCGATGTTGTATAGTCGCAATATTGTGCGTATTTGTGTGGAAATGATGAATCCAAATGCGCTGCAGAAGTGTGTGGATGCTAGAGGTCCCTACATTGGTACTACTGCTACTCTGAAGTTGAAGGGCTATGACTTTACTTTTCGCCCGGAGTCCCCAGATTTCTCCCCTGATCCTACGTTTACCCCTATGTTCTGGAGATGTAAGGGAGATGATTCAGATGAGGACGATGGTACTAGACAGAAGGAGAAGGACCCCTCTACTGATGATACCACTACTCGGACTCAGGGGAATCAGATGGAGATTGATGCGAGTTCCCAGACAGCTGTGGGTGGTCCTCAGGTCAACAAGTTTTCTACTATGCATGTTTTTGCGGTCATGCCTTTAAATCCTAGCCCCCAGACTCCCAGGGGTAAAGCCATTGTTGCTGCTGCACGGCGCCCTCGCTCTTACTTTTAGAGGCCTGGTTTGATCTCTGCTACTGCATCTTTGGCTTTGGATGAGGCGGATCTTTCTGGAGCCACGTCTCTTTCGCCGGCCTCCTCTCCTGCACCGACTGTGGTACAACACTCTTCACCAGGCATCGCTAACGCGTCTTCGCTTCTGGGTGTGGGGATGCTCATGGCCTTGACTGCCGTGGGCCGGTCAGCCTCACCTCCTTCGTCTCATCCGGCCTCGTCGACTGCGGCTAGGACCTATTCGCCATCTGCTGCGTGGGAGGCACAGGAGGTCCAGCCCACTCTGCGGTAGGAACCTCAGGAGCATTCTACGATGGGCCAGGATGCCAATGGTCTTGGGCCACAGGATGGCCAGGGTTGTGGGTGAAGGGTTTCGCAGCATAGTAAATCAAAAAAAATCTACGGATGCGAACGGGAAAGCCAAGATCTAATCTAGGAGATGCAATCAACGAGAGGGATATATGAGATCTTCATACCCTTGAACAAATCGCACAGCGGAAACATTCAACGGAACGTGGTTGATGTAGTCGTACTAGATGTCCCCTCCTCCCGATCCGATCCTACGCCACAAGTGGCGGCGCCTCCGAGAGATGCACACGTACGGTGCCGCAACGTCTCCTCCTTCACCAAGTGGGGTGGAGAGATAGATTGGATCTGCAGCACGATGGCGTGGTGCTTATGGTGTAGAATTTCTGCAGCAGGGCTTCGCCTACACGTAGTCGGGAGAGAGAGAGAGAGAGGAAGGGCAGCAGCTGGAGGTTAGGGCTTTTGGGGTGAGGGGAGAGTGCGCCCCCTGCCCACCTTATATAGGGGGCTGGCCGGCCCCCTTGGCCCCTCCTCCAAGCCCTAGGGCGGCGGCCCCAAGGGTGGAGTGGGGGGCTGTAGAGGTCCCAACCTTTAATTAGGTAGAGATCCCTATGTTTACAATGCTAGTCCCTGGATCAATAGCTAGCATCCACAGTTAAGATGTACTACCTCCGTTTCAGGGCTTAAGGCACACACGTTTTCCAAAGCAAAGTTTGATCGAAAGAATTGAACAACAAAATCTTGATTAATATTGTACATAATTAGTACCGTTGGATTCATATTGAAAAATACTTTCCAGTGGTACTAGTTCTATACCAAAACTCTTTACGTATTTAGAGTAATTCTTGGTCAAAGAAAAAACACGCAAAACGAGGACGCCTTAAGCCTTGAAACGGAGGGAGTAATATCAAGAAACAAAGGTCATAATACAACTTTATAACCAGGAATAAAATAATTTATTACATCTTACATAGCTCATCTGGCTAACTCATTACAATGCAGCAGAATTTAACAATAGTATGGGGTCCTTCAACTTCAAAGTGCCACAGGCAGTCATGTTGATTGTAGACTTGTAATCCTAATCAATAAACTTCACTAACATCAAACACACCTGCAACATAATAAGTTACAGCCACAAGGGTCAATACATTTGAATTGTATTGGCAAGTGATACTAAGGTAGTATAGTGGAGTCTATCATCTATATGCATTTGGCTAAGTGGAGATTAGGCTTGCTTTGCTCAAAATAGATTTTCCTTATCATTTGAAAAACACTAGGATTTTTGTTTGTCAAAAATCACCCAAGGCATCTCCCAATAGAAATTGGTGATCCTTCAACCCTTGTTCAACCACAAGTTTTTAACTTAGAAATTGGGATGAGGAGATTCTTGATAGCTTCCATGTCTTGATGCTCAAATTGTCCTTTACCAAGGACATGGCTAAGTACTTAGATTTTTCACTCTGCAGAGGTGGTGCACTTTCCCCACAAGACTAGGTTTCACCAAGACAAGATCTTTCAGAAGCCCCCTTAGACCAGAATGGACGTGTTCCAACCTATCATCCCCTACCACCAACTATCCATTTGGCTAAGTTATTGCAACATATATGATCCAGGCAGAGCCCATAATTCCAAGTGGCTGCACTTGAAGCTTCTCAACATTTGACATCTCAAATATCTTTGTTCCTGGGTGGCCATCCACAAGTGAGATACACAAGGTAAACCATAGAAATGGGCCTTGTGTAACCACTCAACACAAACCATTCCTTCCATTCCACCCAGGTGATTCATTCACTTAGTTGTTTTATTAAACAAAATACAAGTCCTTGACTTAGAAATATTACATAGCATGAATATAATCCACCCTTGTTTTCTACTAGATAAGCTAAGCATGATGGTAGTAGTAATCTTAACTTAGTAAATTTCTACTAAGGTTTCATCTACTAGGATTTCCCATGGCATAGTTTATACTTTAGCAAAAATTCCATGCAAGTCCTACTTAGAAATATCACTAATGCATAGTGAAAAATAATGGGACAAAGTATGAAGCATCACTTGAATTTTTGGTAGAGAGTATAAGTTCACTCCTTGATCTTGCAATGATCACACTCTTCAAATTCCACTACAATTCAATCAAGCAAGCAAAGATTCAACCTACCATTCAAGCAAACATCACATAAAATAATAGAAACAAAGCAATGCATGCAAGCATGCTAAAGATTGTTTTATTTGGAAAAGTGGTTGCTAACATGTTATAAGCATTCTAAAACACCTATTGGTCTTTTTATATAAGTGGCAAAATCATTTGCAAAAGATTTCACCTATAAACCCCTTTTTAAACCAAAGCATTATTTTATGTGGTTGAAAATGCCTTTAGCAAAGCAATAATTTTTATAGGGTTCACAAAATATATTTTTAAATCATAAAACCTTGTGTTTAGGGTCAGAGAGTTTAAATCAAAACATTTCCCAAAGGGTTTCCTCAAAAATCATTTTTAATAAATAAACATTATTTTTATTTGACTAGAAATGCTTTAAATCAAAGATTTACTCTTTAGCTTTAATAAATAGATTTTCAAATACATGAGTTGGTTTCTAAGGTCAGTAGGTTCAAAACAATCCATTTGCCAAAGATTTTATCACAAAAATAATTTTAGAAAGAATTTTATATTCAAACTATGCCTACACAAGTTTCTGCAAAAACAATCAATTTAACAGAAGAAATTTACTAAACAAAGTGTATGTTTGCAAAGTACTTGTCTTGATGATTCCATTGATATAAAATTTGCAAAATTTGGACGTGTGGTTTGAAAGTTATAGATTTTACAAAATCTCACATCTAATAGAAATGTTTCTGTTTTTAAAACGAAGTCTGAGCCACGTGGCGTGTTTCTATTCGCCCATACCGTTTTGCGTGGATCGACTAACGTGGAGCTTGGATCTAACTGGAAACGCACGGATCAGATAAGCTCATACCCCTTCGTTTATTTTCTATCGCGTCCGTCCGATCTACATCGCATGGCCCTGATCGACTCTGCCAGAAAGTGGCGGCACTGCGATGGCTGCGCGGCGGCGGCATTCTGCTAGCGGCGCTGCGGCGGCGGCTACAGGAAGCGAGGGAGAGGATGAGGTGGCTCACCAGGTTCGTGGAGACTTGCTGAAGCTCGAGGTGAGGTCGGCTACTCGAGGGGCGCACAGAGACGACGGCGATTGCTCACCAGAGAAGAGACAGACGGCGACTGCTTACTATCAAAGACGGAGATGATGCCACGGTGCGAGCTAGGACACGAAAACGGTGGCGTTAGATGCAGACAAGGTCTCTGGTCACAGGCGTATCATCGGAAGGACTAGGGGCAGTCAGAATGTTACCAGGGAAGTCGCCAGAGAAGGAGCAGACAGCGGCGATGTTCTGTTGCAGACGTTGTCGACGATGCAGAGCACGCGTGGGCGAGCTGGCGCTACAGAGAGGTTCGCCAGGAGATGGGGAGTGTCCCCGTGGAGTCTGGGAGGCAAGTAGGTGGCTGGGTTCACCAGAATTGGCCGAAAATGCCGTCGGAGACAGAGGCAATGTCGCAAGCAATACAGGCAGCCTAGGGACTCCGGTGGTGTGAGGACTGGGGGAAAAGTTAGAGGGGGAATGAACGTTTAAGTGTGCAAGGTCAGGGGGAGGATTAATGGAGGCAGTAACGCGTATTGATGCCGTCTTCAACGGCCAGAAACGGCGAGGAGGGTTGGGGGCGTGGTCACCGCGGGTGAGGACGAAGCTTGCGTGGCGGTGGGGTGTGGGCGTCAGCGAAAGAGAGAGAGGGGAGATGGGGTCCAGCGGTCAGTGGCGGAGTGGGTCCGATCATGAGTAGAAAAACGCTTCAGGGTGGAAGGAGGAACTGGGTTGCGTTGTTGGGCCAGATAGGTTAGTTGGGTTAGGCTGAGTTCTTTTATTTTTTCCTTCTCTGTTCTCTTTTTCTTTTTCCATTTTGATTTTCTGTTTTCAAATTCAAACTCTTATTTGAACTAGATTTCTTTATCAAATCTTTTCAAAACTTTTCAATAGTTTCCATACTGTTTAAACATGAATTTTAAACATAATTTTGGGATATTTCTTTTATTATTTTATGATTTCTATATTATTTAAAAAGGGCACTTTCCTTTATTAAATAAGATTTAATTAAATTTTCAAACCCTTATTTAAAATCAAAATTTCACCAAAACCTTTTCAGTAGGCTTTATCTATTTAATAGGGTGCTAAATAATTTACTTTGAATTATTTATAGAATTTTAATATGATTATTAATCATTTTAATTTGGGCAATTGTTTTTACTCCAAATGAAATCAATAATGGTTTTAAATTCCATAAATTTTATTTAGGTGATTTCCTTGATTCCATTTAAGTTAATTAAATAACTTTTATACCACTTGGGTATATTCCAAATATTATTTTCCCATGATTTAATTAATCAATCTTATTAGGGATTTGTCTTTATTCAAATAGAATTTGGTTAATGCCACTTTATTTTATTTGGAAAATTCTTTATCCTTTTATTTTATTTGGATTTGGATTATATTCATTCCATTTTCTTATGGTTTAGGCCAAGATTTAATTTGGTCTTTAAATATTCCTCATTTAATATTTCTTTCTTTATCTTATAAAATCCATATCTTTTTATTTATAGATCCAAAGTTGGTGATTCCAATTTGTAAAATCCTATTTAATATTTATTTATCCTTTTAAATATCTTTAGGATTATTTGCTCACCATTTGGTATGGATTTATAGATAGGTGCTTTATGAGATTTGGAAATTCAATTCCCTTATCTTATTAAATTCATAAGATATTATTTATGGCTCCAAATTAAGTGAAACCAATTTGTATGGTTTTATAATATTTCTATTTGTCATTCTTGATCATTTGTAAATGTTTGTTGACAAATTTTTATATGGGTTAAAACCATGGTCTTAGAGATATCTTGGAAATGATTTTATTCCATTAAGGTTTTAGGGTTTTGGTTTATTTCTCAAGTGTTTAAATTTCCAGATGCAATTATATAGAATGCATTTCACTTGATTTGAATTTAGTTGGATTCAAACATTAACCAAAGTTTGTTCCAGATGGGATTTTAAGTTTCCATTCGGAATCAAAAAGTTTCTTTTCACCCTAAATTTCAACAATTATTTATTTTGTTTATTTATTTTTCACATTACAAGATTTGGAAAATCTTGGGATGTGACAGGGGCAAGTCTCCCCCCTTCTAGAAGGTTTCCCTAGGGTTTCCCCTAGGGTCTGGCCGGCTGGGGCTATGGGGCCTTGTGCCCCTGGCCCAAAGCGGCCAAGGCACTCCCTCATAGGCCCACGCACCCCTCCGACAAGTGGGGCCACGTTGGTCCCACTCTGGAAGCTTCTAAAACCTTCCGATACAATACCGAATACTCCGAAACGATTCCGAAATCCAAAAACTGCTTTCCTTTATATGAATCTTATTCTCCGGACCATTTCGGAACCTCTCGTGATGTCCTGGATCTCATCCGATACTCCAAACAAAAACTCATAAACCAATTATCCATTCTATCCTAGCATCAAGGCATGTTAAGTGTGTGACCCTACGGGTTCGAGAATGTGCAGACATGATCTTCTATCAATAATCAACAGCGGGATCTGGAAACCCATATTGACTCCCACATATTCATCGATGATCATATCGGATGAACCACGATGCCAGGATTCAATTAATCCCATATATATATTCCCTTTGTCACGCGATATTTTACTTGCCCGAGATTCGATCGTTGGTATCGGCATACCTAGTTCAATCTCGTTCACAGCAAGTACTTTACTCGTTCCGTAATCCGATATCACTTTGTGATTAACTCCTTAACCACGTGCTTGCAAGCGGTGTTGATATCGATTACCGAGTGGGCCCGAAGTATATCTCTCCGACTCGGGAGGGACAAATCCCATCTCGATACATACAACCCAACAAGTACTTTCCGATCACCTAAGAGACACCTTTATGATCACCCTCACATAGGATGACGTTTGATGACCTCAAAGCTTTCTTCCGATACCAGGGAGTTGCATTATCTCATGGTCTAAGGAATACAATATTTGACATAGGAAAAAGCTTCGCAAAGATGAACACGATGACACGATCTAATTGCTCTGCTTGATTTGGGTCTGTCCATCATATCATTCTCCTAATGACATGATCTCATTATTAATCGACAACTCATGTCTATGGTTAGGAAACCTTAACCATCATTAATCAATGAGCTAGTCCATAGAGGCTTACTAGGGACACGGTGTTGTTCATAAACCACACAAGTATCAAAGTTTCCGCTTAATACAATTCTAGCATGGAATATAAACTTTATCATGAACAAGAATGATAACAATAACATCTTTATTATTGTCTCTAGGGCATAATTCCAACAGTCTCCCACTTGCACTAGAGTCAATAATCTAGTTTACATCTGGCAACAATCTAACACCCATGGCATTAAGGTGATGATCATGTTTCGCCCGTGGAAGAGGTTTAGTCAACGGATCTACGACATTCAGATCCGTATGTACTTTGCTAATCTTCAGATCTTCATCTGTTATATAATCTTGAATTATATGAAAATGGTGATTGATGTGCTTGGTCTTTGGATGATATCTAGGTTCCTTAGCTAGTGCTATGGCACCAGTGTTGTCGCACAATATCTCTAGTGGGTCCAAGGCACTTGGAACCACACCAAGCTTAGTGATGAAGTTCCTGATCCAAACTCCTTCACTTGACGCTTCTGCAACAGCCATGTATTCTTCTACTGTAGATCCCGTGATCATGCTTTGCTTGCAGCTTCTCCAGATCACAGCTCCTCCATTCAAAATATAAACGTATCCTGTCTGAGATTTAGAATCATCCTTGTCGGTGTCGAAACTAGCGTCAGCGTAACCTTTTACGACGAGATGCTCATCACTTCCATAGACCAAGAACATTTCTTTAGTCCTATTTAAATACTTTAGGATGTTCTTTACGGTTGTCCAGTGTTCCACTCCTGGATCACTTTGGTATCTGCTCGTCAAACTAAGAGCATTGGACACATCCGGTCTAGTACACAGCATGGCATACATGATAGAACCTATGGCCGAGGCATAAGGCACTTTGCTCATAGTTTCTCTATCGTTTACCGTAGCCGGACACTAGGCCTTTCTCAATATCTTACCTGACAACATGGGCAATGAACATTTCTTTGCTTTATCCATTCTGAACCTTTTCAGAACTTTTTCTAGATATGTACTTTGGCTTAAAGTTGATGGGTTTCGCGGCATAGTAAATCAAAATTTTCTACGGATGCGAACAGAGGGAAGCCAAGATCTAATCTAGGAGATGCAAACAACGAGAGAGATTGGATTAGATCTTCATACCCTTGAAGATTCGCACAACGGAACGTTCGTCGGAACGTGGGTGATGTAGTCGTACTCGCTTCTCCTCCTCGCGATCCGATCCGATCTAGCACCACAAGTGGCGATGACTCCGTGAGATGCACACGTGCAGCACCTCGACGTATCCTCCTTCCTTGGTCCAGCAAGTATGGTGGAGAGATGGGTTGGATCTACAACGCGACGGCGCGGTGCAATTGGTGGAGAGTTTCTGCAGCAGGGCTTCGCCTACACACAGTCGGGAGGGAGAGAGAGAGGAGGGCAGCAGGGCGACTGGGCTTGAGGGGAAGGTGTGGGGGGGTGGTGTGCCCCAGCCCTCTATATATAGAGGGGTGGGCGCCTGCCCTAACCCCTCCCCCAAGCCCTAGGCCGGTGGCCAAAGGAGGGAGGAGTGGGGGGCAAGGAAACCCCCCCTTCTAGAAGGTCCAAATAGGGTTTATCCCTTCTTGGCCGGCTGGGCCCTATGGGGCCTTGTGCCCCTGGCCCAATACGGCCAGGGCACTCCCTCATAGGCCCGTGCCCCCTCCCGGAAGGTGGGGCCACGTTGGTCCCCTTCCGGAAGGTTCTAGAAGCTTCCGGTACAATACCGATTAACACGGAACAATTCCGAACTCCAAAAACTGCAGTGCCTTATATGAATCTTATTCTCCGGACCACACCGGAACCTCTCGTGATGTCTCGGATCCCATCCGAGACTCCGAACAAAAACTCATAAACCAATTATCCAATCTATCCTAGCGTCGAGACACGTTAAGTGTGTGACCCTTCGGGTTCGAGAATATGCAGACATGATCTTCTATCAATAATCAACAGCGGGGTCTGGAAACCCATATTGACTCCCACACATTCATCGATGATCATATCGGATGAACCACGATGCCAGGATTCAATCAATCCCATATATATATTCCCTTCGTCTCGTGATATTTTACTTGCCCGAGATTTGATCGTTGGTACCGTCATACCTAGTTCAATCTCGTTCACAGCAAGTACTTTACTCGTTCCGTAATCCGATATCACTTTGTGATTAACTCCTTAACCACATGCTTGCAAGCCTTGTTGATATCAATTACCGAGTGGGCCCGAAGTATATCTCTCTGACTTGGGAGGGACAAATCCCATCTCGATACATACAACCCAACAGATACTTTCCGATCACCTGAGAGACACCTTTATGATCACCCTCTCATAGGATGACGTTTGATGACCTCAAAGCTTTCTTCCGATACCAGGGAGTTGTATTATCTCATGGTCTAAGGAATACAATATTTGACATAAGAAAAGCTTCACAAAGATGAACATGATGACACGATCTAATTGCTTCGCTTAGTTTGGGTATGTCCATCATATCATTCTCCCAATGATGTGATCTCATTATTAATCGACAACTCATGTCCATGGTTAGGAAACCTTAACCATCATTAATCAATGAGCTAGTCCATAGAGGCATACTAGGGACACAGTGTTGTTCACAAACCACACAAGTATTAAAGTTTCCGCTTAATACAATTCTAGCATGGAATATAAACATTATCATGAACAAGAATTATAATAATAACATATTTATTATTGCCTCTAGGGCATAATTCCAACAAAAGTTATTAGGCGTGTTTGTCTATCTCTATAGATTTTGATGCCTAATATATAAGCAGCTTCTCCTAGGTCTTTCATTGAAAAACATTTATTCAAATAACTCTTCACATCGTTAAGCATACCAATGTCATTTCCAATAATCAATATGTTATCCACATATAGTACTAAAAATGTCACTGAGCTCCCACTCACTTTCTTGTTGATACAAGCTTAGTAGCAATTTGGAACAAATCCAAAGCTCTTGATCACTTGATGAAAACGAAGGTTCCAACTCCGAGATGCTTGCTTCAGTCCATAAATGGAACGCTGAAGTTTGCATACCTTATCAGCATCCTTAGGATCGACAAAACCTTCGGGCTGCATCATATACAACTCTTCATCAATGTTGCCATTGAGGAACGCAGTCTTGACATCCATTTGCCATATTTCATAATCATGAAATGCAGCAATTGCTAATAAAATCCGAATGGACTTAAACATCGCTACGGGAGAGAAAGTCTCATCATAGTCAACACCTTGAACTTGCTGAAACCCTTTTGGTCGCTAGACAGTAACATTACCATCCGCGTCCATTTTCTTCTTGAAAATCCATTTGCACTCAATGACCTTATGGTCGCTAGGAGGGTCCACCAAAGTCCATACTTGGTTTTTGCTCATGGATCCCAATTCAGATTTCATGGCCTCTAGCCATTTCTCAGAGTCTGGGCTCATCATTGCTTCCTCATAGTTCGCAGGTTCATTGTTGTCTACCAACAAGATGGTTAAGACAGGGTTGCCGTACCATTCAGGAGTGGCACGCGACCTTGTTAACCTGCGACGTTCAGTAGGAGCATCGTTCGAAGTTTCATGATCCTCGTCATTAGCTTCCTCTCTTGTTGGTGCAGACGACACTGGAACAATTTCAGGTGCTGCGCTACTCTCCAACTCGAGAGAAGGTTCAATAACCTCGTCTAGATCTACCTTCCTCCCACTCACTTATTTCGAGAGAAACTCCTTCTCAAGAAAGGACCCGTTCTTTGCAACAAACACTTTGCCTTTGGATCTGTGGTAGAAGGTATACCCAATCGTTTACTTAGGGTATCCTATGAAGATGCATTTCTCCGCTTTGGGTTCGAGCTTGTCCGGCATCAACTTCTTGACGTAAGCTTTGCATCCCCAAACTTTAAGAAACGACAACTTAGGTTTAGCACCAAACCATAGTTCATACGGTGTCGTCTCAACGGATTTAGATGGTTCCCTATTTAAAGTGAATGCAGCGGTTTCTAATGCATAACCCCAAAATGATAACGGCAAATCTGTAAGAGACATCATTGATCACACCATATCTAATAGAGTTCGATTCCGATGTTCAGACACGCCATTGCGCTGTGGTGTTCCGGGTGGCGTGAGTTGCGAAACGATTCCGCTTGCTTCAAGATGTGTGAGAAAATCATAACTCAAATATTCACCTCCACGATCGGATCGTAGAAATTTAATTTTCTTGTTATGATGGTTTTCCACTTCGTTCTGAAATTCTTTGAACTTTTCAAACGTTTCAGATTTATGTTTCATTAAATAGATATACCCATATCTACTTAAGTCATCAAAAAAAGTGAGAAAATAGCGATATCCACCGCGCGTCGATACACTCATTGGTCTGCATACATTGGTATGTATGATTTCCAACAAGTCCGTTGCTCGCTCCATTATTCTAGAGAAAGGGGTTTTGATCATCTTGCCCATGAGGCACGGCTCGCACGTGTCAAATGATTCAAAATTAAGAGACTCCAAAAGTCCATCAGAATGGATTTTATTCATGCATTTTACACCAATATGACCTAGACGGCAGTGCCACAAATAAGTTGAATTATCACTATCTACTTTTCATATCTTAGCCTCAATGTTATGGATGTGTGTTTCATTGCTTTAGAGATTCACAAGAAATAAACCATTCATAGCAGGTGCATGACCATAAAAGATGTTATTCATATAAATAGAACAACCATTATTCTCTGATTTAAATGAATAACCGTCTTGCAATAAACACGATCCAGATATAATGTTCATGCTCAACGCAGGCACATAATAACACTTATTAAGGTTTAAAACTAATCCCTAAGGTAAAACTAAGGAGAGCGTGCCGACGGCCATCACATCAACTCTTGATCCATTGCCAACGCGCATCGTCACCTCATCCCTTGCTAGCCGCCGTCTATTCCGTAGCTCATGTTTCGAGTTACAAATATTAGCAACTGAACCAGTATCAAATACTCAGCCACTACAACGAGCGCTAGTAAGGTAAACATCAATAACATGTATATCAAATATACCTTTAATGGTGCCAGCCTTCTTGTCCGCTAAGTACTTCAGACAGTTGCGCTTCCAGTGACCCTTGTCCTTGCAATAGAAGCACTCAGTGTCCGGCTTAGGTCCAGACTTGAGCTTCTTCTCAGCAGGGGCAACGCGCTTGCCGCTGCCTTTCTTGAAGGATTTCTTTGCACCCTTACCTTTCTTAAATCTAGGGGTCTTGTTGACCATCAACACATGATCAGCTTTCATCTTAGCAAAGAGATCAGTGATTGTATCAGTGGAACCAATTTGATTGTGAGTAACTACAAAACCTTTGTAGCTAGGAGGGAGTGATTGCAGAACTCTGTCAATCTTGAGCTCTTCTGGAATCTTATAGTCCAGTTGCTCAAGACGTTGAGTGTATCCCGACATCTTAATGGCGTGCTCACTAACGGAACTCCCTTCCTCCATTTTGCAGTTAAAGAACTTCTCAGAGATCTCATATCTCTCAGAACGGGCTTGAGTCTGAAACATGATTTCAGTTCCTCAAGTATCTAAAAGGGCCCGGCGAACTCCTCAAAACGATTTTAAAGGTCCCATTCCATAGCAAACAACATGGTACTCTTAATCACTCCATAATCATCTTTGCACGACTGATAAAAAACTTTTTCATCAGCCGGCGCATCAATAGCAGGGGCGTCACCTAGCGCTTAGGACATAGTCCTTTTGTCCGCCAGCGAGAATGATTCTCAGATTGCGGAACCAGTTGGTGAAGTTAGACCCATTATTCTTAAGCTTTTGTTTCTCAGCAAAAACGTTGAAGTTGAAGTTGGACTTAGCCATTTGATCTACAAAATTTTTGAAGTACAATTTAGACTATGTTCATGATAACTAGTTCAACTTAATCAAATTACTAGATGAACTCCCACTAAATTCAACATCCCTCAAGTTGTTTAGTGAACACGATCCAAATTCACCACACCTAATCCGATCTTCATGAGAAGAGATGTGGTTTCAATGGTGGACAACAAAGTGTCGATCATATCATTCATATGACTCATGTTTAACCTTTCGGTTCGTGTGTTCCGAGGCCATGTATGTACATGCTAGGCTTGTCAAGTCAAACCCAAGTATTTCCGCGTGTACAAAACTGGCTTGCACCCGTTGTATGTGAACGTAGAGTTTATAGCACCCGATCATCACGAGATGCTTGAACATGACGAACTTTCGCAACGGTGCATACATGGGGAGAACACAATTTTATCTTGATCTTTAAGTGAGGAATCATCTTATAATGCTACCGTCGCGATCTAAGCATAATAAGATACATAAAAGGATAAACATCACATGCATATAATTTTATGTGACATGGTATAGCCAATCTCCGCGCAATGATCTCCATATTGTGCGCGCCAGCATGATCTCCATCACTCCACCATGATTTCCTCCACCACGAATAGCAACTACAGCTATTGCTAACTACTTAGCGATAAAATAAAGCTATTACATGGCGTATAAGAAGTTGACACACAGGTCATACACAATTATAAAGACAACCATATGTCTCCTGCCGGTTGTGTACTCATCGACATGCAAGTCGTGAAATATTACAAAACATGATCATTGCATACAACATACACATCATATCTTGGGCCATACCATATCACAAAATACTCCCTGCAAAAACAAGTTAGACGCCTCTACTTTGTTGTTGCATGTTTTACGTGGCTTATGGGAGTAACAAGCTAAGAACGATTCTTACCTACGGAAAGCCACAACGGTGATATTATGGTTGCTAACATCCGGTGTAAATCCCATGACTACTATAGTGAGAGAAACAGGCATCCACCAGCCTCATGTGTGGAACAAGCCACACGTCAAGTGCGGAGCCGGTCTCGCGAACGAGGTCGCGTAAAGTTGGCCTGGACCGCTTCGATCTCACTATGCCGTGCCATAAGAATTACACAACAAGAGGCTTGCAACAGAAAACATCAACGCCCGAAACAAGCATGTTGCGTTCTACTCGTGAAACACATCTACGCATAGATCTAGCTCTAATACCACTGAAGGGTTTCGCAACATAGTAAATCAAAAAAATTCTACGGATGCGAACGGGAAAGCCAAGATCTAATCTAGGAGATGCAATCAACGAGAGGGATAGATGAGATCTTCATACCCTTGAAGAAATCGCACAGCGGAAACGTTCAACATAACGTGGTTGATGTAGTCGTACTAGCCGTCTCCTCCTCGCAATCCGATCCGATCCTACGCCGTAAGTGACGGCGCCTCCAAGAGATGCACACGTACGGTGCCGCGACGTCTCCTCCTTCCTTGGTCTAGCAAGTGGGGTGGAGAGATAGATTGGATCTGCAGCACGACGGCGTGGTGCTTATGGTGGAGAATTTCTGCAGCAGGGCTTCGCCTACACGCAGTCGGAGAGAGAGAGAGAGAGAGAGAGAGAGAGAGAGAGATAGAGAGAGAGAGAGAGAGAGAGAGAGGAAGGGTAGCAGCTGGCGGCTAGGGTTTTGGGGGTGAGTGGAGGGTGCGCCCCCTGCCCACCTTATATAGGGAGCTGGCCGGCCCCCTTGGCCCCTCCTCCAAGCCCTAGGGCGGCGGCCCCAAGGGTGGAGTGGGGGGCAAGTCTTCCCCCCCCTTCTAGAAGGTTTCCCTAGGGTTTCCCCTAGGGTCTGGCCGGCTGGGACTATGGAGCCTTGTGCTCGTGGCCCAAAGCGTCCAGGGCACTCCTCGTAGGCCCACGCACCCCTCCGACAAGTGGGTCCACGTTGGTCCCACTCCGGAATCTTCTAGAACCTTCTGGTACAATACCGAATACTCCGAAATGATTCCGAAATCCAAAAACTGCTTTCCTTTATATGAAACTTATTCTCCGGACCATTCCGGAACCTCTCGTGATGTCCTAGATCTCATTCGAGACTCCGAACAAAAACTCATAAACCAATTATCCATTCTATCCTAGCGTCGAGGCACGTTAAGTGTGTGACCCTACGGGTTCGAGAATATGCAGACATGATCTTCTATCAATAATCAACAGCGGGATCTGGAAACCCATATTGACTCCCACATATTTATCAATGATCATATCGGATGAACCACGATGCGAGGATTCAATTAATCCCATATATATTCCCTTTGTCACGCGATATTTTACTTGCCCGAGATTCGATCGTTGGTATCGGCATACCTAGTTCAATCTCGTTCACAACAAGTACTTTACTCGTTCTATAATCCGATATCACTTTGTGATTAACTCCTTAACCATGTTCTTGCAAGCGGTGTTGATATCGATTACCAAGTTGGCCCGAAGTATATCTCTCTGACTCGGGAGGGACAAATCCCTTCTCGATACATACAACCCAACAAGTACTTTCCGATCACCTAAGAGACACCTTTATGATCACCCTCACATAGGATGACATTTGATGACCTCAAAGCTTTCTTCCGATACCAGGGAGTTGCATTATCTCATGGTCTAAGGAATACAATATTTGACATAGGAAAAAGCTTCGCAAAGATGAACACGATGACACGATCTAATTGCTCTGCTTGATTTGGGTCTTTCCATCATATCATTCTCCTAATGACATGATCTCATTATTAATCGACAACTCATGTCTATGGTTAGGAAACCTTAACCATCATTAATCAATGGGCTAGTCCATAGAGGCGTACTAGGGACACGGTGTTGTTCATAAACCACACAAGTATCAAAGTTTCCGCTTAATACAATTCTAGAATGGAATATAAACTTTATCATGAACAAGAATTATAACAATAACATCTTTATTATTGCCTCTAGGGCATAATTCCAACAGTGGGCATATTTCAACACAGGAGGCGCTGGTCGAACTGGGTTCGTTGACGGATGCAGCTGTGGAGGATGATCAGCATTTGCAGGTTCTCAAGGTCTCTGAGATGCCGGTGCTGCGCAGGAGTGCAAGGCATCCGGTGAGCACCGATGGTGCTTTGGCTACTAACATGGATTCTTTAGAGAAGGCCATGCACAGGAAGGCAGAGAAGAACCTCGACACGGCTGGTAATCCCTCTTCATCCAAGTCTTTTATTCCTTTTTCATCGACTTGCATTAATTATAAGCTTAATTCTATTGGAATTAGTTTAGGTAAGAATGTAAGTGATGTTTCTATTTCTGCTAAGGTCTTGAAGTGGATGGAATTTGACCGGTTAACGGTTGTTCCAAAAGCCTCGGCCTCTTATATTTCTACCTACTCTGATGATGAGGATACATACATCTCAACAGATGGTCAGATCCTAACTCATCTAGTAGGTCAAGTTCTTGAAGTTGGTTTGGATGAAGATAGATTAAGCTCAATTTATGAGCTAACTGCTTCTGGTCGTAAATCATCTTCTGGAAAAAATGTAACAAATCTTGTAAACGAGAACTTGCGCCTAAATCTATTATTGTTTCCCAATGAATGGCATGTTTTTAATAGAAGAGGTCTTCGAGACTTGGCTAAACATTTACACATTGCACTATGTTCTAGGGAACACAATTTGGATTTTGTGGCTATCTCCGAAACGGGTAGACGAGAATTTTCACAAACTATACTAGATCGCCTATCAGGCGGAATAGATTTTACATGATATGGTGAAAGAAGTTTGGGAAAGGCCGGTTGCTGGTTCTACCCCAATCTAGAGATGGAATAATATAGTGCGTTTGACACGAAAAGATCTCGGGGGTTAGGCGCGTCACACTGCTGGTATTCTCAAAAAAGAAAAACTTAGACTTTCAGCTACTATTGATGACCTCGAAGCCTTAGCAGAAACCCGATTGCTTATTGTTGGAGATATGCCCAAGAGGCAATAATAAAGTGGTTATTATCATATCTTCATGCTTATGATAAATGTTTACATACCATGCTATAATTTTATTAACTGGAAACATTAATACTTGTGTGATTTGTAAACATAAAAAAGTCCCTAGTAAAGCCTCTTGTTAAACTAGCTTGTTGGTTAATATATGATCATGGTTTCCTGATCATGAACATAGATATGTTATTAACAACAGGGTCATATCATTAGGAGAATGATGTGATGGACATACTCCTATAGTTAAGCGTAGCATAAAGATCAAGTCATTTAATATAGTTCACTTGCTATAAGCTTTGTGATACATAGTAACCTAATTCCTTCGACCATGAGATCATGATAATCACCATCACCGTAAGGATGCTTTGATGACATCAAACACCACTCCGTAACTGGGTGGCTATAAATGTGGCATTGAGTGTTCGGAAAGTATGTGTTGAGGCACATGGATCAAGATTGGGATTTGTCCATCCATATGACGGATAGATATACTCTGGGCCCTCTCGGTGGAATGTCATCCAATTAGCTTGCAAGCATGTGACTGGCTCACAAGGGATCACATATCACGGGAACGAGAAAAGAGTACTTATTGGTAACAAGGTTGAACTAGGTATGCAGAGATACCGACGATCAAACCTCGGATAAGTAAAGTATCGTGAGACAAAGGGAAATTGGTATCGTATGTAAATGGTTCATTCGATCACGAAGTAATCGCAGAAATATGTGGGAGCCATATGAATTTCCAGATTTCTCTATTGGTTATTGATCGAAGAAGAGTCTTGATCATGTCTGCATAATTCACGAACCGTAGGGAGACACACTTAAGGATTCGATGTTGTTTAGTAGATATGGAATGTGAGTAAAGAGACTGAATGTTGTTCGGAGTCTCGGATGGGATCCGGGATATCACGAGGAGATCCGGAATGGTCTGGAAAATAAGATTCATATAAGGAAAGTCCAATTTCAGAGTTCGGAAATGATTCTGGTGTTTTCACCGGAATGTTCTAGAAGGGTCCAGAAGGTTCACCGATCCCGAAGGGGAAGGGTACATGGATGTGTCATGACAAAGTGTAATGGTTGCATTATGTCCTAGGTCACTTGGCTGGACACTTGGAAGAGAGAAATCGAACTATAATTTGAAAGTCAAAAAGGTAGTTTGAAAAAGTCAAATCCCAACATGGTTTCCGAGTTAGGGAGGGTTTCTGAGTTAGGGAGGGTTTCCACCTGGGTTGGGAACACCCTTGGACGCCCCCCACCTTTATAAGGAGGGGTAGGGGCGCACCCCAAGGTATCCCCCTTGCCCTAGGCGCCCAAGAAACCCTAGGTTGGCCGCCGCCCCCTCTCTAGTTGCGACCAATCTAGATCTCCTCTAAACCGCTACCGACTAGCTAAAACTTCAGTTGCTAGCTACCTCTAAACCTCGGCCCTCTAAACCCTAGATCGCCGGGGCTCCCTCTACTCCACCATACTCGATCTAGCTTAGGGGAAGCCCTACGGGATCTTCCCTCTACTTTCGACACCACGCCGTCATGCTGCCGGAATCGCGAGGAGAGAGCTACAACCTCCGCTTCCTGCTAGAACAAGGGATAGGAAGGTCTTCATCGAGTACTGTACATGTGACCGACTGCGGGAGCGCTGCCGGAACGCGGCGCCGGAAGGATCGTCTACGCGATCTTGAGATCGGCAAGTGAACGACTACATCACCCACGAGAATCTGCTCACGTTAACTGCTTTGGATATTCGAGGGTTAGTACTCTATCAACTTGTTGCACCGACCTAGTAGATAAATCTTGGCTTGATCATAGATTAGATCTTGATTGTGTGTTCATGCGGTAGAATTTTTTTGTTTTCCATGCTACAAACCCCTACAGTGGTATCAGAGCCGTGTCTATATGTAGATCTGTTGCACGAGTAGAACACAATGGTCATTGTGGGCGTTGATGCTTTTGTTGTCGATTGCTTCTTTTGTACTTTGCATCTTGCGGGATGGTGAGACGAAGCGGCCCGGGCTAACCTTACATGACATCGTTCATGAGACTTGCTCCACGCTTGACATGCAACTTGTATTGCATAAGTGGCTTTGCAGGTGCCTGTTTCTCCCAACATAGTGAAGATTCAATTTACAACGGGTGATTGACAATACTAGTATCAATGTTGTGGTTCTTGTTCGTAAGTTAGAACGACACTTTTTGAAAGCCCCAAACCAAGTAAAACATGCAAAGAAAATTAGAGGCGTCTAACTTTGTTTTGCAGGGGTGTGCTGTGATATGATATGGCCATGATTGTGATTATATATGATTTATGCAATGTTCCTTATTGTAAGTCGGCAACCGGCAGGAGCCATATGGTTGTCTTTTAAATTCCGTTAAGGCCCGCGTGTCTATTCAAAGTAGTTGTAATAGTTCATGCTGGTGGACGACAACCATGAAGCGGCGCCATTGACCTTGACGCCATACCGGTGATGATGGAGATCATGTTCGTGCTTGAAGATGGAGATCGGAGTACATGTTTTGGACTATGTTTCATAAGTATGGTGCCACTATTGATGTTGATAGATTCTTTTGAAAGGATAAAAAAATACTAAAAGATAAATCTAAGAAATATTTGGCAGAAGAGAAAAGACTAGAATTGTTCAGCTTAGGTATATAGAGGATATACATGTTATGGTTGTATTCTTTGCTTGTTAAACAATGTAGTTCTTGAGTATTGGATACTGAATTTGTTGATGTGAATCGTCATACGAAACAACACAATTCATGAACTACAATGGCCTAAAGTAACTAGAAAAAGAATATTTGATGATGCTCATCGAGAACAAATAAAGGGTTGTTGTGTTGCTCGTTGAAATCAAAACTTACCTTCAAGATTTGTTTTTAATAATTGTTATTTCGATCAGGTATTATGAGAACAAATGGGTTGTTCAAATAATTGCCGTAATCCATAAATGATGGATGATTTACAGATCTCGTTGGAGAAATCACATCCATAAAACTAGTGCTAAAATGTCGAAAGAAAATTGATTGAAAGATCACTTAGGAAGTGACATCGCCGTTTAAATTATATTGGAAAGAAAGCTTGAAGAAACTCCATGTGGATGGAATTTTGGAGTCTTTTGATTTTTGATCAAAGGACGCTTGCGAAACTTTCCTAGGGATAATTAAAACTCCATTCATAGGTCAAAAGTGAACGAATGACTAGCTTATTGGAAATTGTACATATAGATGTATAAAGCCCATTATGTGTAGTCAAGAGCGATGGATTTCAACTTCATATGCTTTCTCCGAAAATTTGAGTGAATATATGAATATTTACTTAATGAGGATGAAGTGTGAAACATTTGAAAAGTTTGAAGACTTTCAAGATGAAGTGCAAAATCAATGTAACAAGAAAATAAAAGAATTTATGATAGGATCATAAAGGGAGATATTTGAGTTAGAAGTTTAGCATAACACCTAAGATTTGAGGAATCGTTCCATAGATTTGCGTTTCCCGAAACACCATATGAGTATGGAATAATCGAGATATGCAATGAAACCTTGTTTGGCATGGTAAGATCAAAGGTGTAATTCATAAAACTGCCATTATATTTTAAAGATTAAAAGATTTAGAGACTACCGCTTTTTCACTGAAAAGAGCTCCGTCATGATCCGTTGAAATGACACCATATAAAGTTATGGTTTGGGATAAAACCCAAGTTTTCCTTTCTTAAACATTGGTATGCTATGCATAAGAAAGATGTTTGCAACCAAAATTGGATGAACATATCTTTGTATGTTATTTTGAATAATCGTTGAGTATTCCTCCATGACACCAAAGAAAAAAATGTTTGTCGCTTAGAACGTTAAGTTTCTTTGAGAAAGGAATTTTCCGTGAAAAGTTAAGTGGGAGGACAATAGAACTTTGATAAGGTTAAAAGAACCTTAGCTATATGTGCAAAGTTGCGCAGCACCGAAAAGTGTTCTAGAGGCAGCAACAATGCTCATGGCTCACGTGCCTCAAAGGTTGTGGTCACGGAGGTCTTAGTTCCTATTGAACCAAGTAGGTCGGGTAAACAATCAAATACCAAGATTTGAGAGTTAAGTCATTATTTGACAATAATGATCCAACTACATGCAAAGAAGCAATGATGGGCCCTGACTCTGTCAAATGGTTTGAAGCCATAAAATCCATGATAGTTCCATATACGAGAGATCAAGATTTGAACTTGAAAGACCCTCTAAAAAGGTGCAAGACCTTACATTCGTATTTGGATCTATAAAGAAATAGACATGGATGTTTCACATCTATGAAATTATCGACATGTCGGGAAAGAGTTCACGATAATGTTCCAAGAGTTGACTATGACAAGATCTGATCTTTCATTAAGCGATATTTAGTCTAGACGGATTAATGTAGCAACCACTACATATAATTTTGTTATGTGGTAGTTGAATAAACAAAACAAGTTCTTCTAATAGAATGGTTACCTAGGGCGTGTGAAAGAGCATTTTCCTATCCCTCTGATTTTGATGTTTGATAACAACACACTTATCGGTTTAACTGTGTGCTAAGTTTATCACAGGTTTGATAAAAGGTGGCACAAATATTGGCATATCAATTCCCCTTGCAAAAAACCTCTGTGCCAACCGGTAGTACCGGAACTTCGACCGGTACTACCGCTTGACACCGGTACTACCGGTTCCAGTACCGGTTGGCACGGTCCAAAGCTGATAAAGGTGTGTGCTAGGCAGTACCACCCGGTACCACGAAGCGCACTACCGGTCCAACCGGTAGTAGCGGTACTACCGCTTGACACGGTCGTACTGCTCGGCAGTACTGGAGCATACTGACTAGCACTCACCCCTCTCTGTTTTGGTCAGTACCAAGCGGTACTTGGGACCGGTACTACCACTCAAACCGGTAGTACCGCGTCCTACGACCGGTACTACCGCTTGTGGGTAGTACCGCAAGGGCGATACCGCCCAAAACTGAAGAATGCTGAAGAACTGAAGCACCTCCGGTACCTGGTCCGGTACTTGATCGGTAGTACCGCTTGCAAGCGGTACTACCGCTTGAGTACCGGTACTACCGGTACATTAAATGCTCCAACGGCCATATTTCATGGAGGGGTATAAATACCCCTCCACCTACCTTGGGACAAATTGCTCAGCTCATTAAAGTCAAAGACCACCATTGGAGTCCATTGGAGCCACCCAAATCTTCAAGATCTCCTCATCCCACCACCCAAAGTCCTTGATCTTTGGGGAATCGAAGGAGGAGGCCCCGATCTACTACTTCACCAAAAGAGATCTTCATTTCCCCCTCATTTCATTGAGGGCCCCTTTGCTCTAGTGTTTTCTTGGAAACCCTAGTTCTTGTTTTGGTTCTTACAAGCTTGTCCTTGATTGTTTGACAACTTGCTTGTATTTGGGAGCCTCCGATTAAGTTGTGGATGTGTGCCCCAAACTTGTAACGGTGCCGGCTTCCACCTTGAAGGTTGCCGATATAGTGGAAGGTGAATCGATCCCGTTGGGGTGAGATTTATCGGAGAACAAGGGAGGCCTTTCGCGGAGTTGGTGGTTTGAAACCACCCCCTCTCCAAACATAGACGTACTTCCCCTCAAAAGGAAGGAACTACGGGAAACAAATCCTTGTGTCTCCGCGTCCACTTTTCGGTTACTTCTATGCTTTACCGCACCTTACTTACTCGTTACTACTTTGTGTTGTGGTAGCTCTTGCATAATTGTCATATAGGTAAATTCACCATAGTTGCATTATCTAGAGAATTTACCTTATTGTCAAACCTTAATTTGAAAAAGAAGAAAATTTGAAGTAGCACCTATTCACCCCCCCCCCCTCTAGGTGCCCATATGATCCTTTCAATTGGTATCAGAGCCTCTGCTCTTTATTTGGGCTTTACCGCCTAAGAGAATATGGGTAGCAACGATGGGTATGGTGGTAGTGAGTCGACACCGGTGACCATGGAAGATCTCAAAAACTTGGAAACAAGATTGAGCTCTTCCTTGGTCAACGAAGTCAAGAAGATGCTCGAGCAACTTCTTAAAGACAAAGAAAGCTCATCACCTCCATCTCCTCAAGAGGATCAACCATCCATTTTACCTAAAGAGAATACACCGGTATCCCCGGAGGGTATGGTGGTGGGGGGTAAACTTGACAACGTTAATTCCTCCACACACAATAATGGTGGGAAGGGTGAGCACCGTGACTCATGGTACTCTCCCGACCCTCCAATCCCTCACCCTCATGTATACAATAGAGGTGACCCACCTAAGCTTGAAGAATCTGCTACTTTTGCTCAATGGCAATCACTAATGAGAACTCATATGCGTAGCTCTTGCATTGAACTATGGAACATCATCGAGCATGGACTCTTTATTGGGGATCCAAACAACTTGACAAGAAGAGAGATTGTTAATAGTCAACTCAATGCCACTGCTCTGCATATGATTCAACAAGGTTTGGGGACAAAGGATTATCCACACATTGAGCACTTTAGCATTGCCAAGGAAGCTTGGGATGCTCTCACTGTGTTGTTTATTGGAAATGAGAGTATGAGGAGGAACCGATATGATGCTCTAAGCAATGAAGCCGAAGGCTTCTACATGAAAGAAGGTGAAGATCACGAAGATATGTACCGAAGGCTCAAGACCACCGCCACTGCTTTTAGGAATGTGGGTGCCTCACATGTGGATGATGCATGGATAAAAAGGAAATATGTGAGTGCACTCATGCCTTTTGAGCCCACCGACTTGAAGAGCCTACAAGGAAGACACAACTACCATCTCATGACCTCAAATGAAGTTATGCAAGAGATGGTTGCTTTCAAGGTTGCCGCCAAGAATGCCAAAGATGCCCGTGCTCGTGCCCTTGGTATGAGCAATGTTGTCAATGTTGCTTTGAAGGCCAAAGTTGTGGACCATGGGGATGAAGATGATAGTGATGAAGGGCTTTCCATGGACCATCCCGATGAAGTCAAGATTGCTCATGTTCAATATATGGATTTCTATGCAAAGAACTTTTGGAAGAACCCCGCCAAGGCCAAAATGGAAATGGAACGGAGAAGCAATCCAAATGGGAAAAGATAGAATACCACAAGATTGAGAACTTGCTTCAATTGTGGTGACCGCTACCACTTTGTAGCTAGTTGCCCCTATGAGAAGAGAGAAGATCATGGTGGAAAGCTTGTGTTGAAGAAGACTCTCAAGGGACCGTACAAGAAACCTTTCATCAAAAAGAATCCATCAACAATAAGCCGGGAGAAATTGTCTTGATCACTCATGAAGAGTACTCCTCCGACAATTAAGATGATGAAGATGACGAAGAGGAAACTTCTCATGGTGTGGCTGCTCTTGCCACCACCACTACTCCGACATTCTCACTCTTCGATTCTCCAAATGAGAACTCTTCCACCAAGAACGCCACTTGCCTTATGGCAAGAGGAACGGAGGTATCTTCATCATCCCGCTCTACTCACTTAGATAATGATGAAATTGATGATGAGATGTCTCTTCATGTTAAAAAGGAATTAATTGCCTTTGATGAGTTTATGACTAACCTAGAAGGTGATGCTAAGCTACATTTTGGAAACATCTTAGATCAACTATCACATACTCAAGAGCTTCTAGATGTAAGATGTAAACTTGGGCATGAACACATGATTGAGCTAGAGGCCCTAAACAATGCTCTAGAAGAAGAACAAGAAACTAGGTTGTCACTTGAATTAAAACTTTAAGGGATTGATGAGGCCAATGACATTATTGTTAACAAACTCATCAAAGAGCGTGATCATGCTATTGCTAAATATAAAAGAGCTAAAAAGGACAAGGTTGAGTTTGGTGTGGTTCATGAAAAACTTGCCGAGGACTTTAGCTTGCTTAACAAGGCCCACAAGGCCTTGGAGAGTGAACTCTTGTCACTCACAAAGTCCCATGAAACGCTTCAAACTCAATTGGCCAATATTCCTTCACCTAGTAACTTCATTCCATCTAGTAGCACAACTATTCTTGAAGAGAATGCTAGGTTGAAGGGGGAGCTTGCTAAGGCCACATTTCCACAAGGCAACAAGTCTATTGA
This sequence comes from Avena sativa, assembly GCA_916181665.1. Classification (NCBI taxonomy): domain Eukaryota; kingdom Viridiplantae; phylum Streptophyta; class Magnoliopsida; order Poales; family Poaceae; genus Avena; species Avena sativa. The sequence continues at coordinate 308,199,737 of OV702295.1, read as the reverse complement.
TGATCTTTTGAGCAAGCAAATGCGTAGTGGTGATAAAGGGGGCATTGGTTTTATTTACAAAGCCAATAAGAAGAACAATAAGAAGAAGAAGGACAAGCCCGCACAAGATACCAACAAGACCATTGTGGAGAGTAAGACCACAAATGGTAAAACTATGTCTCATGATGATTTTGCGGGAAGTGCTAACCCTCACTATGTTCTAATGCGCGATTATTATGGTGATGTGTATGCACAATATGTTGGGCATTATGATGGTTATATTGCTTGGTCTATTTGGGTTCCCAAGACCCTTGTTGCTAACAAAAGAGGACCCATTGAAAAATGGGTACCTAAAAACTAGCTTGATCTTTTGTAGACTTATACTTCCGGAGGGTCAAAATGGGTGATCGATAGTGGTTGCACAAGTCATATGACCGGAAGCTCGTCTATTGTCAAGGACTTGGTTCCAAATGATGATCAAATCACCGTCACATATGCCGACAAGTCAAAGTCTAAGGTAATGGGTTTTGGCAAGGTAGTGGTGGCTTACGACATTACACTCGTGAACGTCATGCTTGTTGAAACCCTTGGATACAATTTACTTTCAGTCCGTGCTCTTGGAAAGATGGGCTTTGCCATCTTTATTGATGATGATATTGTGGTCCTCATGTGGAGCAAGTCTCTCAAGGTCTCTTTCGTTGGGTACGTCGAAAATGACTTGTATGTGGTGGACTTTTCGGGGCAAGCCACTGCAGGTCCGATGTGCTTATACGGAAAGGCTGATGTGGGTTGGCTATGGCACCTCCGACTAGCCCATGTCAATATGAGAACTTTGCAAAGTCTCCATAAAGAGGGCCATATAGTTGGACTAAAAGAAAATGTTTCCTTTGCCAAAGATCGTGTTTGCAGGGCATGTGTTCTAGGGAAGATGCATGACGCTCCTCACAAGCCCACAAACCAAATCAAGTCTAACAAGATCTTGGAACTCCTCCATGTGGACCTATTTGGTCCTCCATCTCATGCAAGTCTTGGAGGGAAGAAATATTGTTTGGTGATTGTTGACGACTTTTCAAGATACTCTTGGGTTTATTTCTTCAAGTTGAAGAGTGAAACTCAAAGGACTTTTATCGACTTCATCAACTTGGTTCAACGGCAACACAATGTTCCCGTGTTGATTATAAGAGTGACAACGGCACCGAGTTCAAGAACTACACCTTGAATGATTTCCTTAGTAATGAGGGGATTAAACACCAATATTCCGCTGCATACACCCCTCAACAAAATGGTGTGGCCGAAAGGAAGAACCGGACTCTTATTGAGATGGCTAGGACCATGTTGGCGGAGTTTAAATCTCCATACAACTTCTGGGCCGAAGCCATCTCCACCGCTTGCCATGCTTCAAACTGACTCTACCTCCGCAAGAAAATCAACAAGACTCCATATGAGATACTTACCAGTAATAAGCCCAACATATCTTATTTCCGGGTGTTCGGTTATAAGTGTTTATATCTCATTAAAGGTGTTCGTTTGTCTAAATTCAAGTCTAAAGCATTAGAGGGTATTTTTGTTGGCTATGGTCTCGAATCTCACACTTATAGAATCTATGACAAGCTCTCCGGAGCCGTCATAGAATCTTGTAGTGTGACCTTCGAAGAATATGATGGTCCCCAAGGGGGCGTGTTGATGCTTGTGATGCAGATGATGAAATGCCTCAGGATGCCATAGGAAGAATGGGTGTGGGTTATATCCGCCCCGTTGAGGAACCCCTTATGGCGGATCGAGAAGAACTATGCTCCACTCAAGTGGAGCCCTCATCTTCACAACCTCAACATGCTCCATCTACCGAAGAGGACATTGACTCAAGCCAAAGACAAGATGTGGATCCTCAACATAGTGATCAATGTGTGAACTCTAGTCAAAGGGAGCTTGGTCCATTCGATGGGTTGTCAAGTGGTGCCAAGTCAATTTGTCAAGGAAGATCCATCCAAACTGTTTTGAGACAAGCTCAAATTGATGCTAGAAGAGCACTTGATCAAGACCAAGGTCAATCCTTGCCTCCCAATGTAGAGGATGACTCCAATGATGATCAAGGTCAAGTTGATGGTCAAGATGAGGATCAAAATGATGAAGAGGGTCCTCCAAGAAACAATGAGGAGATCCACGCTCGTCGAGAAGCTAGAAAGGAAAGAATGTTGGAAATAAGAGACCACACCCTCCAAAATGTTGTTGGAGATCTAAGGAAAGGAATTTCCACAAGAGCACAATTGAAGAGGTTCAGTGAACACCAAGCACACATCTCCATGATTGAACCAAAGAAAGTGTGGGAAGCTCTTGAAGATTCGGATTGGTTAGAAGCTATGCACAAAGAGCTCAACAACTTTGAGAGAAACAAAGTGTGGAAGTTAGTTGAGAATCCAAAGGATTGCCGCAATGTTATTGGAACAAAGTGGATATTCAAGAACAAGCAAGATGAGCATGGAATTATAGTAAGGAACAAGGCTAGATTGGTTGCACAAGGGTATTCTCAAATTGAAGGCATTGATTATGGAGAGACTTATGCACCCGTGGCTCGCCTTGAGTCCATCCGTATCCTTCTTGCTTATGCGGCACATCATAACTTTAAGTTGCAACAAATGGATGTAGAAAGTGCATTTCTTTATGGTCCTTTAAATGAATTGGTATATGTTAAGCAACCCACGGGATTTGAGGACCCCAACTTCCCAAACCATGTCTACAAACTTGATAAGGCGCTCTATGGGCTCAAGCAAGCCCCACACACGTGGTATGAGCACCTTAGAGAGTTATTGTTTGACCGTGGCTTTGAGGTTGGGAAAATCGATCCCACTCTTTTTACTAAGAGGGTCAATGGGGAGCTTTTTGTATGCCAAATATATGTTGATTATATCATCTTTTGGCTCATCTAACAAACTTTTAATGATGAATTCTCAAAGCTTATGACTAGTAGGTTCCGGATGTCTTTGATGGGGGAGTTGAAAGTATTTCTTGGCTTTGAGATCAAGCAAGTTAGAGGAGGAACATTCTTCAATCAAGCCAAGTATACTCAAGATATGCTCAAGAGATTCAAAATGCAAGATTTGAATGGATCTCCAACTCCCATGGCTACAAAGACTCATCTAGAACAAAATCCAAATGGTAAAGATGTGGATCAAAAGGTATACCGGTCTATGATTGTTTCTTTGCTTTACCTTTGTGCATCTAGACCCGATATTGTGTTGAGTGTAGGTGTGTGTGCAAGATATAAAGCGGCTCCTAAGGAAAGCCATTTAATGGCGGTCAAGAGAATCTTTCGATATTTAGTTCATACCCCATTTTATGGTCTTTGGTATCCTCGAGGTTCAACATTTGCTCTTTGTGGATACACGGATTCGGATTGGGCGGGGGACAAGGATGATAGAAAATCAACATCCGGGGCGTGCCAATTCCTTGGTACGTCCTTGGTATGTTGGTCCTCTAAGAAGCAAAATTGTATATCTCTCTCCACCGCCGAAGCCGAGTATGTTGCTGTCGCTAGTGCTTGCACTCAATTGCTATGGATGAGGCAAACTTTAAAGGAATACGGTGTCCATTGTGACAAAGTGCTTCTTCTATGTGACAATGAAAGTGCCATTAAAATTGCATACAACCCAGTGGATCACACAAGGACAAATCATATTGAGATTCGTCATCACTTCATTAGAGATCATGTTGCTCGAGGTGATATTGATGTATCCTATGTTTCAACCAAAGATCAACTTGCCGATATCTTCACGAAGCCACTTGATGAAGCAAGGTTTTGCTACTTGAGGAATGAACTAAATATCGTAGATTCAAGGAGCTTGACTTGACTATCTTGCACTCTCACCTAATACTCGACCCATATTTGGTTTAGGTGTAGGCATGGACATAGGGGGAGTGCGGTCCTAATTGATTGGACTATCCCTCCCCCCATTATGCGCAAATTAAACAAAATCATTCCTCTTAATATCATTTTGTGATATGTGATCTCAATGATGAGTTTCGGTAATGGACCCAAGATATATCTTCGTGGTGCCAAGCCGAGTATACTCAAATATGGTGGCCTAGGCCACCGCCCCCTCTCAATCGAGAGGTTGATGTGCTTACTCGTGTTTGTCACCTATTTGAATTGGTTTTCACTCATGGTTGTCATCTATTTGAATTGTCTTCATCGTTCTTAGTCTCATGCACTCTAAGTTTGGTGTTTATTTGCTTCTTCCATTTTTTTAGAGTGCATATGCTTCTCAGCTCACTTGTCTTAACCCAAGCCTCCTTACTCCCTCACGAAAACCCTCTCTCTATCCGCACAAGAATCATCCTTGATCCCTGGCTTTGGAATCAGATGGGACCGGTACTACCGGATGTGCGAGCGGTACTACCGGACCTGGTAAGTTCCCAGGTCGTCTCCTGGAAGAACTGCCCCAGGAACGGTACTACCGCCCACATGTCCGGTCCTACCGGTCACTGGTACTACCGGTTGTGGAACCGATACTACCGCTTACAAGCGGTACTACCGCTCCAACAACCGGTACTACTGGTTGACGGTTTCCAGGTATATATTGGACGCGTGGGGAGAGGCACCGCTCAGTGCCTCATTATTCCCCACGTCCTCCACTCAAACCTGCGCCGCCACCGGAGATCTTGAAGCCACCGGAGCCCTGCCGCGCCCTCCTCTCTCCGAGTTCCCCTTGGATTCGGCCTCTTGGCAGGCTCCCACTCCTTTCCACCGCCATGGATCCCAGTACAACCGCCCTTTCTGTCCCCGGTTGATTTCCCATTAGATCTAGGTTTTGACTTAGATTTGTGGTGAAATTGACATATTGCACGGTTGTACTGCCATATGCTTCCTTGTTACCGAGTAGAATCATCTATTTACAGTCTAATGACGTCAATTTGGTTCGTTTCCATCAGATCTGACGAACTTGTGCCGCTCAACCAGTAGTACCGAAACTTTTTCTGGTACTACCGCTTGCAAGCGGTACTACCGGTCGTTAGGTCCGGTAGTACCGGTCCAACCTGGCCACATTTTTCTGCCTAAATTGTAGATTCTCTCGTTTGCTCCTTTTTGATTCTTGTGCCCTTACCCCCTTGCTATCCTCCCTTGTGCTTTCACATATGCAGGTGGTTCTTGGGGTGCACGCAAGCGCTCCAAGTCTAGCCGTGAGATTGTTGAGGAAGAGACGGAGTCTGAGGAAGAGGTTATGCCACAGCCAAGACACCGTTCCAAGTTGCCTGCCACTCGAGGTGGTCGTGGGGGTCGTGAAGGGGTTACCAAGCGCTCAGCTGGGCGTGGCAGCGCCCCTCCCTCTCGCCCCCCCTCCACTGGGCGTACCAAAAGTCTCAGCTCTGGGCCATCTAGGCCAAAGAAACTGTCAAACATCTCTGAGTCAGAGTTTAGGGCTCTCCGGATTGAAAATGCATACTCCCACAACCAGAGCGAGGCAAGGGAAGACAGTCTCTTCTATGATGATTTCCAAGAGCGTGTTTATCATGAGGTTCTTTTGACCAACATCCAGATGGTGGTGCCTCAGCAGTGGATTGACATGGGACACATTGACAAGAATCTTGACTACTTTGCTGAAGCTAAGGAAACCTGCTCTCACCTTGGCTTGTTCCCCATTATGGAGTTTCAGTATGACTATGATCCCCTCCTTATCTGCCAGTTTTATGCCACTGCACATTTCCACACTGGCCGCACTCGGAAGATTACCTGGATGACTCAAGGTGCTGTCAAGGAAGCTACACTTGCGGAGTTTGCTGCAATCTTGGGGTATGAAGATCGCGGCCGGGACGTTCCTTGTGGTTTTCGCTGTCACATGCGGGAGCATCCCTCCAAAAAGTATGTTCTTACACCTTTGTATATTCGAGGTCGTGGGGTTGCTGGCAAGATCAAGGATCTACTCCCCACATATGACATTCTCCATCGCATTTTCCGTGAGACTGTTGCTCCTCGTGCGGGCAACAAGGATGAGATACATGGGTTCTCTGTTGATTTGTTGTTCAACACCTTCCTCAACCGAGAATCAGGCAATCCTCTTGATGTGACAGACTTCATATGGAATGAAATGGTAGCTGCTGCACACACTCGGAGGGTTCCACCATTTGCTCCTTATATTATGGCCCTCATTGTGTCAAAGTGCCCCGTCATTGCTAGGACTCTCTCCACTCGCTCTCTCATTGTGCACAGGCCAAAGGCACTCAAGATCAAGACACATGCTAAACCTCGCGTTGCGGCGGGTGAGGAGGATGAGGATGACTCTGAGGATGCTGACAGTGGTCATGACACTGATTATGTTGTCTCTCGTCGCAAGAATGCTAAGCCCTCTTGGGCCAAACAGATGGAGGTCAAGCTCAAGAAGATCTTCTGCTTCCAGGTTGACAACCAGAAGCGCATGTATGAGGCGCATGTGTATGCCAAGAAAGCCAGTGCTCGGCAGAAGGAAATGATGTCTGCTCAAGGTTTGACCATCTCCGAGGGGTCCGAGAACAACATCACTCCAGAAGATCAGTGGATCTCTCAGCACAGCCGTTGGGACGATGATGTCTCTTCCTCGCACCGCCCCCCCCCCCTTACGAGGATGAGGAGGACCTTGAGGATGAGGAGGAGGAGGAGGATGATTGACTGTCGGGACGGTAGTCTTGCACTTGTCCCTTTTTGGCGTCTTGATGCCAAAGGGGGAGAAGTTGCACTTTAGGCACGGGTGTTGCATGGGAAGTCACAAGCTCGTTCTTATCTTTGATCCTTTTATTGCTTGTGAACTTCGATTTCCCTCTATTTATGTGTGAGACTGTGTGTTTATGTCGTGTGAGACTATGTGGTTACTACGTGGCTATTTCATGGATCCATCTTATGAGACTATGTGGTTTATTTCATTGGATCCATCTTGTGATGTTATGCGGTATCTAGTGTATATATATTCCTCATCACATGTGTTGTGCAAAGGTATGTTTTCAAAGGCTAGTATCCATATTTGTGCACCCATGTTGGGTTTGTAAAATAGAGGGGGAGGTTTGTTTCTACACATCTAGGGGGAGTCCCGTCTCTATTTTACAAATACCATATGCTTACTATTAAAATCATCTTGCAAAAGTGTATTATCATCAAACACCAAAAAGGGGGAGACTGAAAGAGCATTTTCCTATCCCTCTGATTTTGATGTTTGATAACAACACACTTATCGGTTTAACTGTGTGCTAAATTTATCACAGGTTTGATAAGAGGTGGCACAAATATTGGCATATCAATTCCCCTTGCAAAAAACCTCTGTGCCAACCGGTAGTACCGGAACTTCGACCGGTACTACCGCTTGACACCGGTACTAACGGTTCCAGTATCGGTTGGCACTGTCCAAAGCTGATAAAGGTGTGTGCTAGTCAGTACCACCCGGTACCACGGAGCGGCACTACCGGTCCAACCGGTAGTACCGCTTGATACAAGCGGTACTACCGCTTGACACAGTCGTACCGCTCGGCAGTATCGGAGCATACTGACTAGCACTCACCCCTCTCCGTTTTGGTCAGTACCAAGCGGTACTTGGGACCGGTACTACCGCTCAAACCGGTAGTACCGCGTCCTACGACCGGTACTACCGCTTGTGGGTAGTACCGCAAGGGCGATACCTCCCAAAACTGAAGAATGCTAAAGAACTGAAGCACCTACGGTACCTGGTCCGGTACTTGACCGTTAGTACCGCTTGCAAGCGGTACTAACGCTTGAGTACCGGTACTACCGGTACATTAAATGCTCCAACGGCCATATTTCGTGGAGGGGCACCTACCTTGGGACAAATTGCTCAGCTCATTAAAGTCAAAGACCACCATTAGAGTCCATTGGAGCCACCCAAATCTTCAAGATCTCCTCATCCCACCACCCAAAGTCCTTGATCTTTGGGGAATCGAAGGAGGAGGCCCCGATCTACTACTTCACCAAAAGAGATCTTCATTTTCTCCTCATTTCATTGAGGGCCCCTTTGCTCTAGTGTTTTCTTGGAAACCCTAGTTCTTGTTTTGGTTCTTACAAGCTTGTCCTTGATTGCTTTGACAACTTTCTTGTATTTGGTAGCCTCCGATTAAGTTGTGGATGTGTGCCCCAAACTTGTAACGGTGCCGGCTTCCACCTTGAAGGTTGCCGATATAGTGGAAGGTGAATCGATCCCGTTGGGGTGAGATTCATCGGAGAACAAGGGAGGCCTTTCGTGGCGTTGGTGGTTTGAAACCACCCCCTCTCCAAACGTAGACGTGCCCCCTCAAAAGGAAGGAACTACGGGAAACAAATCCTTGTGTCTCCGCGTCCACTTTTCGGTTACTTCTATCCTTTACCGCACCTTACTTACTCGTTACTACTTTGTGTTGTGGTAGCTCTTGCATAATTGTCATATAGGTAAATCCACCATAGTTGCATTATCTAGAGAATTTAACTTATTGTCAAACCTTCATTTGAAAAAGAAGAAAATTTGAAGTAGCACCTATTCACCCCCCCCCCCCTCTAGGTGCCCATACGATCCTTTCAACGTGTGCATGACACGGTCCAAAGGGTTTTGTTAATTCAAAGGATGCTAAAAGCATATGCAAACTTCAATGGTTGAAGTAAGCATCGCGGAGTTGGAATCTTGACTATGATGAAACTATTAAAAGAGTTTAATTTCATCGGAGACGATGAAGATGCTTGCATTTGCAAGAAATTAAGTGGGAGCGCTAAGAATTTTTCTAATACATTATGTGGAAGACATATTGTTGATTGGAAATTATGCATCTTTTTATTAACACAGGTTAAGAATTTCATCTCAATGAAAGGCTTAGGCAGAACCCGAATATTTTGCATCAATGTCTATATGGATAAATTGAGACGCTAATATGGTTGTGCCAGAAGTACATAGATGAGATATTGAATGAGTTCAATATAGAAACTACAAGAAAGGTTCTTGTTGCACAGGAAGGATTGAATAAATATTCAAGTATTTTTGATACTTGATATATAAAATCACAAAGAGTACTTTATCAATCATGCTGTGATGTGTACAAATCCAGATATGTCCTATGCTCTAAATGTTATGATCGTATACCAGAATGATTCATAAGATGATTATTGGACGATAGTAAAGATATTCTTATGATATTTTAGATGAACTAAGAATATATTATTTTGTAGAAGTGAAAAATAGATGGTTAGTTCATTGTAAAGGTATTACATTGATACTAGTTTTGTCACAAAGTACAAATTAAGTTTATCTCTATCTAAACTAAGGGTGGAACAATATGATGGAAAGTAAGTTCCATAATGGATTTGGATGAGTTCCAAAGTTAAGACATTGTGACAGATACTACAACAAAAGGCTAAGTATATGACTGCTATAATAGCAGCAAAAGAGGGCATTTGTGTCAAGTAGTTTGTTATCAAACTAGGTGTGGTTCACAGCTGGATAGTACTATGAAGATATATTGTAAGACAATATTATCAACATGTTTTAACCCCAAGGAACTAAAGGTCTCACCAAAGGACCAAATTTATACAAATCCATCTCATTAGAGAATGAGTGATGCGTAGAGACGCAAAGACATGCAATTACACACGGACCTGAAAGTGTTGGATCCGAAGATCAGTTGACCACTAGCAATAGTGTAAATACAACACCAGAAAGCCATAGGTGTTGAATGCACAAAGGTTTGAAACTAGATTATTGACTCTAGTGCAAGTGGGAGACTATTGGAGATATGCCCAAGAGGCAATAATAAAGTGGTTATTATCATATCTTCATGCTTATGATAAATGTTTACATACCATGCTATAATTGTATTAACTGGAAACATTAATACTTGTGTGATTTGTAAACATAAAAAATTCCCTAGTAAAGCCTCTTGTTAAACTAGCTTGTTGGTTAATATATGATCATGGTTTCCTGATCATGAACATAGAGATGTTATTAACAACAGGGTCATATCATTAGGAGAATGATGTTATGGACATACTCCTATAGTTAAGCGTAGCATAAAGATCAAGTCATTTAATATTGTTCACTTTCTATAAGCTTTCTGATACATAGTAACCTAATTCCTTCGACCATGAGATCATGCTAATCACCATCACCGGAAGGATGCTTTGATGACATCAAACACCATACCGTAACTGGGTGGCTATAAAGGTGGCATTGAGTGTTCGGAAAGTATGTGTTGAGGCACATGGATCAAGATTGGGATTTGTCCATCCATATGACGGATAGATATACTCTGGGCCCTCTCGGTGGAATGTCATCCAACTAGCTTGCAAGCATGTGACTGGCTCACAAGGAATCACATATCACGGTAACGAGAAAAGAGTACTTATTGGTAACGAGGTTGAACTAGGTATGCAGAGATACCGACGATCAAACCTTGGATAAGTAAAGTATTGTGAGACAAAGGGAAATTGGTATCGTATGTAAATGGTTCATTCGATCCCGAAGTAATCGTAGAAATATGTGGGATCCATATGAATTTCCAGATTCCTCTATTGGTTATTGATCGGAGAAGAGTCTCTACCATGTCTGCATAATTCACGAACCATAGGGAGACACACTTAAGGATTCAATGTTGTTTAGTAGATATGGAATGTGAGTAAAGTGACTGAATGTTGTTCGGAGTCTTGGATGGGATCCGGGATATCACGAGGAGATCCGGAATGGTTCGGAGAATAAGATTCATATAAGGAAAGTCCAATTTCAGAGTTCAGGAATGATTCCGGTGTTTTCAGTGGAATGTTCTAGAAGGGTCCAGAAGCTTCACCGATCCGTAAGGGGAAGGGTACATGGATGTGTCAGGACAAAGTGTAATGGTTGCATCATGTCATAGGTCACTTGGCTGGACACTTGGAAGAGAGAAATCAAACTCTAATTTGAAATTAAAAAATGCAGTTTGAAAAAGTCAAATCCCAACATGGTTTCCGAGTTAGGGAGGGTTTCTGAGTTAGGGAGGGTTTCCACCTTGGTTGGGAACACCCTTGGACCCCCCCCCCCACCTATATAAGGAGGGGTAGGGGCGCACCCCAAGATATCCCCCTTGCCCTAGGCGCCCAAGAAACCCTAGGTTGGCCGCCGCCCCCCTCTCTAGTTGCGACCAATCTAGATATCCTCTAAACCGCTACCGACTAGCTAAAACTCTAGTTGCTAGCTACCTCTAAACCTCGGCCCTATAAACCCTAGATTGCCGGGGCTCCCTCTACTCCACCATACTCGCTCTAGCTTAGGCGAAGCCCTGCGGGATCTCCCCTCTACTTCCGACACCACGCCGTCGTGCTGCCGGAATCGCGAGGAGAGAGCTACAACCTCCGATGCCTGCTGGAACAAGGGAGAGGAAGGTCTTCATCGAGTACCGTACGCGTGACCGACTGCAGGAGCGCTGCCGGAACGCGGCGCCGGAAGGATCGTCTACGCGATCTTGAGATCGGCAAGTGAACGACTACGTCACCCACGAGAATCTGCTCTCGTTAACCGCTTTGGATCTTCGAGGGTTAGTACTCTATCAACTTGTTGCATCGATCTAGTAGATAGATCTTGGCTTGATCATAGATTAGATCTTGATTGTGTGTTCATGTGGTAGAATTTTTTTTGTTTTCCATGCTACAAACCCCTATAGTGGTATCAGAGCCGTGTCTATATGTAGATCTGTTGCACGAATATAACACAATGGTCATTGTGGGCATTGATGCTTTTGTTTTCGATTGCTTCTTGTGTACTTTGCATCTTGCGGGATGGTGAAATGAAGAGGCCCGGGCTAACCTTACATGACATCGTTCATGAGACTTGCTCCACGCTTGACATGCAACTTGTATTGCATAAGTGGCTTTGCGGGTGCCTGTTTCTCCCAACATAGTGAAGATTCAATTTACAACGGGTGATTGACAATACTAGTATCAACGTTGTGGTTCTTGTTCGTAAGTTAGAACGACACTTTTTGAAAGCCCCAAACCACGTAAAACATGCAAAAAAATTTAGAGGCGTCTAACTTTGTTTTGCAGGGGTGTGCTGTGATATGATATGGCCATGATTGTGATTATATATGATGTATGCTATGTTCCTTATTGTAAGTCGGCAACCGGAAGGAGCCATATGGTTGCCTTTTAAATTCCGTTAAGGCCCGCGTGTCTATTCAAAGTAGTTGTAATAGTTCATGCTGGTGGACGACAACCATGAAGCGGCGCCATTGACCTTGACGCCATACCGGTGATGATGGAGATCATGTTCATGCTTGAAGATGGAGATCGGAAGCACAAGAAGATAATCCATATCATATCACATATTATGAATTGCATGTGATGTTAATCCTTTTATGCATCTTGTATTGCTTAGTTTGCAACGGTAGCATTATAAGATGACCCCTCTCACAAAATATCAAGTTATAGAGTGTTCGTCCTTAGTAGGCACCATTGCCAAAGCTCGTTGTTTCGAAGCACCACGTGATGATTGGGTGTGTTATTCTGAGAGTGTATACAATGGGAGTAAGCCAGATTTGCTCATGCGGAAGCTAAGGTTTGATCTTGACGACCCTAGAATGTACATACATGGTCTCGAAACACGGAATACCGAAAGGTAAAGCATGAGTCATATAGATGATATGATGAACATGATGATTGTTCGCCTTTGAAGCTATATCATGTCACGTGATGATCGGACTTGGTGTAGTGAATTTGGTTCGTGTGATCACTAAAACAATGTGAGGGATATTGTTTTGAGTGGGAGTTCAACAGCAATATGATTAAAAGTTGAACACTATTTATCATAATTTAAATCAAAGTGAATTTGCATAGTTGTTGTAGTCATTGGCATCCGTTTACCACCTTCGCTTAGTTATAATTGAGATAATAGAACTATAGAATTCTGGATAGTTACTTCACGAACTGGTATCGTATTGTTTTGATGTGTTAATCTAAAGTTTAAAAGTCCTATTGCAAATTTTCAGTAAGTTCTGGTTACTCCGTGAAATTTAATAATTGGTATTAAATCAAGAGTAACAATTCCAATGTTAGTATATAAGTATCATGTTTATCTCCATGATTCTTGATATTCAAAAGATTGTTTTAATATCAAGGTTATCGGGGAGCTGAAAGAATTGTTTCAGAAACCATCATGTGTGAAAGATATTATGATATCTAAAACAAAGTTTTGGTTATAACATGATAGAGTATAATATAGCAAAAGTCATGTTCTCATATTTGATGAGAATTTGCAAAAGGTTGGAGACGCTTGTCGTCCTAATCCTCCAAAAGGTTTTGGAGAGCAACATTATACTCACGATTCACCGTTATAAGCTAAAAGTAGCTTGATCATGAATTGGTCCATGAGAAGGGTGAATATTTGATAAAGCTTAAATGTTTACTACACTAAAAGATTACTAAAGAATGGAATTTGAAAGAACACCAAACATTTGATGATGGTGATCTACTTCAAAGTGCAAGGCCAAAGACATTGGTATTTAACTATACATGTTTTGGACTATGTGTCATAAGTATGGCGCCACTGTTGATGTTGATAGATTCATTTGAAAGGATAAAGAAATACTAAAAGATAAATCTAAGAAATATTTGGCAGAAGAGAAAAGACTAGAATTTTTCAGCTTAGGTATATAGAGGATATACATGTTATGGTTGTATTCTTTGCTTGTTAAACAATGTAGTTCTTGAGTATTGGATACTGAATTTGTTGATGTGAATCGTCATACGAAACAACACAATTCATGAACTACAATGGCCTAAAGTAACTAGAAAAAGAATATGTGATGATGCTCATCGAGAACAAATAAAGGGTTGTTGTGTTGCTCGTTGAAATCAAAACTTACCTTCAAGATTTATTTTTAATAATTGTTATTTCGATCAGGTATTATGAGAACAAAAGGGTTGTTCAAATAATTTCCGTAATCCATAAAAGATGGATGATTTACAGATCTCGTTGGAGAAAACTAGTGCTAAAAATGTCGAAAGACAAATTGATTGAAAGATCACTTAAGAAGTGACATCGCCGTTTAAATTATATTGGAAAGAAAGCATGAAGAAACTCCATGTGGATGGAATTTTGGAGTCTTTTGATTTTTGATCAAATGACGCTTGCGAAACTTTCCTAGGGATAATTAAAACTCCATTCATAGGCCAAAAGTGAACGAATGACTAGCTTATTGGAAATTGTACATATAGATGCATAAAGCCCATTATGTGTAGTCAAGAGCGATGGATTTCAACTTCATATGCTTTCTCCGAAAATTTGAGTGAATATATGAATATTTACTTAATGAGGATGAAGTGTGAAACATTTGAAAAGTTCGAAGACTTTCAAGATGAAGTGCAAAATCAATGTAACAAGAAAATAAAAGAATTTATGATAGGATCATAAAGGGAGATATTTGAGTTACAAGTTTAGCATAACACCTAAGATTTGAGGAAACGTTCCATGGATTTGCGTTTCCCGAAACACCATATGAGTATGGAATAATCGAGATATGCAATGAAACCTTGTTTGACATGGTAAGATCAAAGGTGTAATTCATAAAACTGTCATTATATTTTAAAGATTAAAAGCTTTAGAGACTACCGCTTTTCACTGAAAAGAGCTCCATCATGATCCGTTGAAATGACACCATATAAAGTTATGGTTTGGGATAAAACCCAAGTTTTCCTTTCTTAAACATTGGTATGCTATGCATAAGAAAGATGTTTGCAACCAAAATTGGATGAACATATCTTTGTATGTTATTTTGAATAATCGTTGAGTATTCCTCCATAACACCTGACATGGTTGTACCCTACGGGTGCGTGACCTCAGCATACCTAGTCCAGCCCAAGGAAGGCCCACGGCGGACGTACGCCGGCCCGTGAAGATTTTTGGGTGGCCAAGGCCCATGACGCCTTCGGATCCTTGGAGAGCAAGACTAGCGTAGATAGGAAATTTAAAGGGGTAAAGCCCTAGAACTTGTAACCGACTAGGTCTATGCCCGGGACCTGCCTAAGTCTATATAAAGGCCAGGAGGGCACGACCTAGATCTCTCGACTCATACTTCCGCATACACACCTCCACGCCAGATCTAATCTGCGCACCCCTGTAACCTTCGGTTCCGCCGTAATCAAGAGCAGACAAGCAGGAGTAGGGTTTTCCCTCCGGGGGCCTGAACCTGGGTAAACCTCGTATCCCCGTGTTGCTTGTTTGCTAACCGTTCCACGATCTCCAGCATCCCCATCTTCTCCAAAACCCAAGTCCATAACAATGGGCATTGATGAGATCAAACCTCGTCAACACCAAAGACAAAAATGTTTGTCGCTTAGAACGTTAAGTTTCTTTGAGAAAGGAATTTTCCGTGAAAAGTTAAGTGGGGGAAATAGAATTTTGATAAGGTTAAAAGAACCTTAGCTATATGTGCAAAGTTGCGCAGCATCGAAAAGTGTTCCGGAGGCAGCAACAATGCTCATGGCTCACGTGCCTCAAAGGTTGTGGTCACGGAGGTCTAAGTTCCTATTGAACCAAGTAGGTCGGGTAAACAATCAAATACCAAGATTTGAGAGTTAAGTCATTATTTGACAATAATGATCCAACTACATGCAAAGAAGCGATGATGGGCCCCGACTCTGTCAAATGGTTTGAAGCCATAAAATCCATGATAGTTCCATATACGAGAGATCAAGCTTTGAACTTGAAAGACCCTCTGAAAAGGTGCAAGACCTTACATTCGTATTTGGATCTATAAAGAAATAGACATGGATGTTTCACATCTATGAAATTATCGACATGTCGGGAAAGAGTTGACGATAATGTTCAAAGAGTTGACTATGACAAGATCTGATCTTTCATTAAGCGATATTTAGTCTAGACGGATTAATGTAGCAACCACTACATATAATTTTGTTATGTGGTAGTTGAATAAACAAAACAAGTTCTTATAATAGAATGGTTACCTAGGACGTGTGCATGACACGGTCCAAAGGGTTTTGTTAATTCAAAGGATGCTAAAAGCATATGCAAACTTCAATGGTTGAAGTAAGCATCGCGGAGTTGGAATCTTCACTATAATGAAACTATTAAAAGAGTTTAATTTCATCAGAGACGATGAAGATGCTTGCATTTGCAAGAAATTAAGTGGGAGCGCTAAGAATTTTTCTAATACATTATGTGGAAGACATATTGTTGATTGGAAATTATGCATCTTTTTATTAACATAGGTTAAGAATTTCATCTCAATGAAAGGCTTAGGCAGAACCCGAATATTTTGCATCAATGTCTATATGGATAAATTGAGACGCTAATATGGTTGTGCCAGAAGTACATAGATGAGATATTGAATGAGTTCAATATAGAAACTACAAGAAAGGTTCTTGTTGCACAGGAATGATTGAATAAAGATTCAAGTATTTTTGATACTTGATATATAAAATCACAAAGAGTACTTTATCAATCATGCTGTGATGTGTATAAATCCAGATATGTCCTATGCTCTAAATGTTATGAGCGTATACCAGAATGATTCATAAGATGATTATTGGACGATAGTAAATATATTCTTATGATCTTTTAGATGAACTAAGAATATATTATTTTGTAGAAGTGACAAATAGATGGTTAGTTCATTGTAAAAGTATTACATTGATACTAGTTTTGTCACAAAGTACAAATTAAGTTTATCTCTATCTAAACTAAGGGTGGCACAATATGATGGAAATTAAGTTCTATAATGGATTTGGATGAGTTCCAAAGTTAAGACATTGTGACAGATACTACAACAAAAGGCTAAGTATATGACTGCTATAATAGCAGCAAAAGAGGGCATTTGTGTCAAGTAGTTTGTTATCAAACTAGGTGTGGTTCACAGCTGGATAGTACTATGAAGATATATTGTACGACAATATTATCAACATGTTTTAACCCCTAGGAACTAAAGGTCTCACCAAAGGACCAAATTTATACAAAGCCATCTCATTAGAGAATGAGTGATGCGTAGAGACGCAAAGACATGCAATTACACACGGACCTGAAAGTGTCGGATCCGGAGATCAGTTAACCACTAGCAATCGTGTAAATACAACATCGGAAAGCCATAGGTGTTAAATGCACAAAGGTTTGAAACTAGATTATTGACTCTAGTGCAAGTGGGAGACTGTTGGAGATATGCCCAAGAGGCAATAATAAAGTGGTTATTATCATATCTTCATGCTTATGATAAATGTTTACATACCATGCTATAATTGTATTAACTAGAAACATTAATACTTGTGTGATTTGTAAACATAAAAAAGTCCCTAGTAAAGCCTCTTGTTAAACTAGCTTGTTGGTTAATATATGATCATGGTTTCCTGATCATGAACATAGAGATGTTATTAACAACAGGGTCATATCATTAGGAGAATGATTTGATGGACATACTCCTATAGTTAAGCGTAGCATAAAGATCAAGTCATTTAATATAGTTCACTTGCTATAAGCTTTCTGATACATAGTAACCTAATTCCTTTGACCATGATATCATGCTAATCACCATCACCGTAAGGATGCTTTGATGACATCAAACACCACACCGTAACTGGGTGGCTATAAATGTGGCATTGAGTGTTCGGAAAGTATGTGTTGAGGCACATGGATCAAGATTGGGATTTGTCCATCCATATGACGGATAGATATACTCTTAGCCCTCTCGTTGGAATGTCATCCAATTAGCTTGCAAGCATGTGACTGGCTCACAAGGGATCACATATCACGGGAAAGAGAAAAGAGTACTTATTGGTAATGAGGTTGAACTAGGTATGCAGAGATACCGACGATCAAACCTCGGATAAGTAAAGTATCGTGAGACAAAGGGAAATTGGTATCGTATGTAAATGGTTCATTCGATCACGAAGTAATCGTAGAAATATGTGGGAGCCATATGAATTTCCAGATTCCTCTATTGGTTATTGATCGAAGAAGAGTCTCGATCATGTCTGCATAATTCACGAACCGTAGGGAGACACACTTAAGGATTCGATGTTGTTTAGTAGATATGGAATGTGAGTAAAGAGACTGAATGTTGTTCGGAGTCTCGGATGGGATCCGGTATATCATGAGGAGATCCGGAATGGTCCAGAGAATAAGATTCATATAAGGAAAGTCCAATTTCAGTGTTCGGGAATGATTCCGGTGTTTTCACCGGAATGTTCTAGAAGGGTCCAGAAGGTTCACCAATCCGGAAGGGGAAGGGTACATGGATGTGTCATGACAAAGTGTAATGGTTGCATCATGTCCTAGGTCACTTGGCTGGACACTTGGAAGAGAGAAATCAAACTCTAATTTGAAAGTCAAAAAGGCAGTTTGAAAAAGTCAAATCCCAACATGGTTTCCGAGTTAGGGAGGGTTTCTGAGTTAGGGAGGGTTTCCACCTGGGTTGGGAACACCCTTGGACGCCCCCTACCTATATAAGGAGGGGTAGGGGCACACCCCATGGTATCCCCCTTGCCCTAGGCGCCCAAGAAACCCTAGGTTGGCCGCCCCCCCCTCTAGTTGCGACAAATCTAGATCTCCTCTAAACCGCTACCGACTAGCTAAAACTCTAGTTGCTAGCTACCTCTAAACTTTGGCTCTCTAAATCCTAGATCGCCGGGGCTCCCTCTACTGCACCATACTCGCTCTGGATTAGGCGAAGCCCTGCGGGATCTTCCCTCTACTTCCGACACCACGCCGTCGTGCTGCCGAAATCGCGAGGAGAGAGCTACAACCTCCGCTGCCTGCTAGAACAAGGGATAGGAAGGTCTTCATCGAGTACCGTACGTGTGACCGACTGCGGGAGCGCTGCCGGAACGCGGCGCCGGAAGGATCGTCTACGCGATCTTGAGATCGGCAAGTGAATGACTACATCACCCACGAGAATCTGCTCTCGTTAACCGCTTTGGATCTTCGAGGATTAGTACTCTATCAACTTGTTGCATAGATATAGTAGATAGACCTTGGCTTGATCATAGATTAGATCTTGATTGTGTGTTCATGCGGTAGAATTTTTTGTTTTCCATGCTACAAACCCCTACACTTACTCCGCAGGAAATTGAGCTAAAAAGCCAATCAAATGCGGAGATTGTACGGTTACTGCGCGAGGAGGAACTCAAATGGTATCAACACTCTAAATCACAATTTATTTTGCATGGGGATTCGAATACTAGATACTTCCATAGTGTAGCCAATGGCAGACACAAGAAGAAACGTATTCACTCCTTAAAGCATAATGACGAGCTGATTGAAGGACATGAGCAACTAAAGTCTTACATTACGAATTATTATAAGGGTTTGTTTGGGGATCCAGAGGAAGGCACTTTCTCAATGGATGAATCCCAAATTAATGATATACCCCAAGTTTCTGTGGAGGAAAACAAATATCTGACTGCTCCCTATTCTGAGGAGGAAGTCAAATTAGCTGTTTTCCAAATGGAGCATAATAAGGCACCTGGTCCGGATGATTTCCCCGCTAAGTTTTACCAAACTTTTTGGGATGTAATCAAGCCAGATCTCTTGAACATGTTTAGTGCTTTACATGAGGATCAACTAGATCTATTTCGGTTGAACTTTGGTGAAATCATCTTACTGCCTAAGGTTAATGAAGCAAAACGGATCCAACAATATAGACCGATTTGTCTTCTTAATGTTAGCTTCAAGATTTTTACCAAGGTTGCCACTATCAGGTTGAACTATGTAGCTGATCATGTTGTTAGGCCTTCACAAACCTCCTTCATGCAAGGTAGACACATTCTGGATGGTGTGGCTACCTTACATGAAACGATTCATGAACTCCATAGAAATAAATTGAATGGGGTAATTCTTAAAATTGACTTTGAGAAAGCTTATGACAAAGTTAATTGGTCCTTTCTACAACAAGCTCTTAGAATGAAAGGTTTTTCAGCAGATTGGTGCTCCTTAATCGAAATCTTTGTAGTCGGAGGTAGTATTGCCATCAAAGTCAATGACAATGTTGGCAACTACTTTCAGACTAAGAAGGGGCTAAGACAAGGAGACCCATTATCGCCCATGCTTTTCAATATAGTAGCTGATATGTTATCCATCTTGATTGAGCGTGCTAAGTCAGATGGCCAGATTGAAGGTGTGATCCCTCATCTTGTAGATGGGGGGTTATCTATACTTCAATATGCAGACGATACAATTATTTTTATGGAACATGATCTTGAAAAGGCTAAGAATCTGAAACTCATACTTTTGGCTTTTGAGCAGCTTTCGGGATTAAAAATTAATTTCCATAAAAGTGAATTGTTTTGTTTCGGCGAGGCCCAAGAGGAGGTTGGCCTTTATAATGAACTCTTCGGCTGTTGTCACAGCACTTTTCCGATCAGATATTTGGGCATTCCGGTACACTACCGAAGGCTTACAAATGCTGAAATGCTGAGTAGAAAATTGTCGAGGAAAGGTTACAGATACGTTTGGATAGTTGGAAAGGCAAACTTCTCTCTATAGGGGGAAGACTGGTGCTCATCAACTCAGTACTTAGTAATATGGTTTTTTTTATGCTTTATTTTTTTCAACTTCCTAAAGGTGTCTTAAAAAGGTTGGATTATTTCCGATCAAGATTCTTTTGGCAGGGAGATAATGAGAAAAAGAAGTATAGCTAGCTAAATGGAGTGTTTTGTGTAGACCCAAAGAACAGGGTGAGCTCGGTATTCATGATCTACAGGTTATAATACATCCCTCCTTAGTAAATGGCTCTTCAAGTTATTAAATGAGGAAGGGATTTGGCAAACTATTACTAAAAGAAAGTATATTGGTTCAAAGGCATTGTCCCAAATAGTTTGGAAACCTGGTGACTCTCACTTTTGGGCTGGTCTAATGGCGTCAAAAAAACATTTTTTACGCTTCAGGACTTTCTCTATTAATAATGGGACACAGATAAGGTTCTGGGATGATAAATGGCTAGATAATGCTACCCTTCGAGAACAATATCCTTCGTTATATTATATTGTTCGTTATAAGGAAGAAACTGTTGCCATAGTGCTCGAATCATTCCCACCAAATATAACATTCAGAAGGGATCTAATTGGTTCTAGACTTGACTCTTGGATCATGTTGCTACATCGTCTGGCACATGTACAACTGTCGGACGAGCCAAATGAATTCTGATGGAATCTAACTAAGAACGGGTCCTTTTTTTGTTAGCTCTTTGTATGATGCTTTAATCCAGCCGTCTATTCCGGCGGCAGATAATAGGATGATCTGGAAGATGAAGATACCTCTTAAAAACAAAATATTTGTTTGGTATCTTCGTGGTGGGATTACTCTTACAAAAGACAACCTTATTAAGCGAAATTGGCATGGAAATCCTGGGTACGTGTTCTGTCATCATGATGAGACAATCAAACACCTATTTTTCCAATGTAGTTTTGCTCGCTCTATATGGTCAATCACCCAAGCAGCTTCAGGCTTGTATCCACCACGTAGTATTGCAACATTTTTGGGAATTGGTTACATGGTATTGATAACAAGTATAAAAATCTTCTTAGGGTCGGAGCGATAGCTATTATATGGTCGCTATGGCTATGTAGAAATAATAAGGTTTTTAATGGTATAAACTGCTCTCTTCTGCAGGTTCTCTACAGGTGTACTCATATCCTTCGGTCTTGGTCGATTTTGCATCGTGCGGAATATCGCGATCTTTTCATGGAGGTGTGCACGTGGCTGGAGGATACGGCACGGGACTTTTTTACCAGACATGGATGACAGCATAATCTTCGGATAGACCTGCCCTCTGCACCCTAGACGTTTTACAATTTCTCAGTTTGATATGTAATTCGCCTGTATCTTTTATTTTATGTTTGGACCATGTGGATTGGTGTCGGCTATGTACATCTATATACAGAGGCCGGGTGTAAATTACTGTCTAAATAATAAAAGCGTTCTTTATCGAGAAAAATCACCGGCGCGCCGTGTGTAGATGTGTATGTAGATGCGGATGCACGGTGGATCCTCGACCATGCATGCATGGATTATTACATCGCGACTCCCGCTCGATCGTCCTGTGCGCTTTTTGACCACCGGGGAGAAAGAAAGAAATCCGTAGCAGAGTTCCAAAAGGAGCCAAACGGGTAAAAAGCGGGTTTGGGCTCTCCCCTCGCGGAAGGCGCACGCGCGCGAAGAAGGACCGTCCAGGTTTGGTCCCCCGGCCCGCCGGTGGATTGGATTTTCATTCACACGGCCTGTTTGCTCCAGATATACTCCATAGATTGGGACCGCATCATCTTCCACTCCACCTGGAGCACGTACGCTTAATAACGTCGTCTTTGGCTCTTTAGATGCCGCTCGGGCCAAACCTCTTGCTGATCTCTGAATCTTCCGCCTCCGTGGGTAGCCTCCTGCCCTCCTCCGATCCGCACAACTCCTTCATCTTCCTCGTCTCCGGCATGCATGGGACCCACCCACGATCGAGGCGAGGGCGTCCAAAATCATTCGTCTTCTATGTATGTTGCGTCTGACCTCTCGCAATGAATACCACGTATGTATGTATACTCCTGCATCCCCGATCCACGGCCCGTACGTATGTTTTTCGTGGCAATGATTTCTGAACTAGTACTAGCCCCAATCGCGTGGGTGTCCCGCCTATAGCAAGTTTCAAGGCGTGCATGATCTCAAATTCAGTACCGTGCTGAAAACCACATGAAGTATAGTACGTAGGGGGCCACCTCCACCTGGCCAGCTGCATGAGAGCTTTGCATGTGCATGCACGACAACAACATGCATGCTGGCTTGACCTCGGTTTATTTCCTTTGACCGACAACAGTTTCTCGTATCCTTAAAGCAAAAGATGTTTTTGTTATTATTCAAGATTCGAGTGGAAGCTAAAATTCCTGAAAGAGCCCTTTCCTTTTTTTGAAAAAAAAGATACGGTTCTTTGCCACCAAAGAGTCCTATATGCACGGAAAAGAGCACGGTCAGTCTAGTTCGGCGTCAATCGAAGTGCCATGCCATGAGAAGGTCGAACTTCTTAACTGTGGAGAGAGAGAGAGAGACGATGATACGAGGGCGAGGGCGACACCGACAAGGACGTACGTGACGGGTTACATCGATGAGCAGAGCAGCAAGCTCGGGCCGGGGGAGGCATTCAATCGAGTGTGGGGGCAAGCGCATGCATGCGTGTGGATGCGGTGCCGGTGCCGGTGCAGTGCAGGGCTGGGTGTGCACTTGCTGCAGTGTGGGCAGGCATGCATTATTGTGCAAGCAAAGCAGTGAAATAGGCACTTGGTGCATGCAGGCAGAGGCAGGCGAGAGCAAAGCATGGAAGGGAGGCTCGCCAGCAGCAACCGCAGCAGGAAAGCATGCCATGCAGCAGCTGCAGGCTCCGGCGTGATGGATGCTAGAGATGGACGGACTGAGCCTGTGAGTACGTAGTATGAAAACCGCAAAGAGCTCGAGCACCGGCTCGCGAGAACGCACGCTCGATCACTCCAACCCTGTCGCAGGGTGTGGAAGGAGGAGATGGATAGCCGAGCCGACCGCGTGCTCAGAGGCAACTAGTAGCTAGCTAGGCCTAGGCCTAGGCCTAGGATCGCAGCTGCTACGCCGGCGTAGGCCTGTCTTTCCGGTCCATGTAGCTAGGTGCATGCGCGTGTGCGCAGATGCGATCGAACCCGATCGATGATGAGTGCCGCGTTCGCGCTACTACTACTACTACTACATGATGCGCCTGCATATCTGCATGCAATTGCGGCCAGGCCAAAAGGTGGCGCCCAAGATTGGTCGTTGAAAGTTTTCCGCTCTTGTACGTGGAGTGCAGATCATCCAAGAGAAATCGCATGCTTCCTGTTGAAGACACACTAGTACTACTTGTATACCACCATGCATAGACTCTATCTAGTCTTTGACGTACGGTTGGTTGTCGTGTAAGTATACTCCACGAGTTTGTGGACGGGTGATCCGAACGTCTATGGTGCACTCGGTGTTTATTTGAACAAGCTCGGCATGATGCTTGAGTGTAGCAGCAGATTAGGGCGTATAAATTGTCTGACAAACTGAACTAACGCTAGCCCTAGCTAGAGACAAGACAGAGATCAGATTACTTGGAACCATGTAGCTACGGCAGGCAGAATCTTACTGGTAAAAGGATTGTATGCAGGGATTCATGAGACAAAGAGACAGATAGACGCGATGTGGATGGCCTGGCTTGGCCCGGCCCGGCGAGAGAGAAAAAGAAAAGAAAGAGACGAACAAAACAGAGCAGGCAGCGGAGCGAGGAAGGAAGGAAGAAAGGCAGTCGTTCCTGGGAGCAAAAGAAGACAAACGACATGATTCGATGCGTACGCTCAACGCGACAAAACCCGCGCTCACTTGTCCACATCCGCGCGCAGTCCACGCTGCTGCGCGCGTGAACTCCAACCCCCACCCAGTACCCAGTACCCCACCCATCTCACTCGCACGCCGTGCTCGCATAGTCGCGTACGGCGTACCCGTCGCCGTCCCCAGTACTACAGTACACCGGGCCTTCATTTTTGTACGGAGTATTAATCTTCTCGTCTCCGTTAGCCTTGGCCGCGATTACCTACATGAACGCAATAGTGCAGACGGGGCCTTTAACACCTGTTCCTAAGCCCTCTAACAGCGGTTATAGAACCGCTGTTGAGGGTTCGGTGTTAGAGCCCCCTTTAGAGCATGACTAACAGCGCCCTTATATGGGCGGCCTGCTCCTGTACTCGCGATTTACAGGCTGAACGGCGGCGGCGCAGAACAGCAACTGTAAACCCTAGCCCCTACTCGCAAGATTCGAAATTTCCCGGGAAACAGCTTCGCGCGTTCGTCGATTAGGTTCATACATAGGAGTAGCAGTTCATATTTACAGCAAAATTACACTAAAAAAACTAAAATTAGATGGGGAAAAGCTCGCCTGAGGACGCCGCCGCGTCCAGATGCCCAAAATGCGAGCTTCTGTAGTCCTAGTCGCCGCCGGCCACCGTTCTAGTCGATGACGATGAGGTCGACGTCCATGTCGTCGTCGACCTCGCTGTCCTCCTCCACCGCCCCGACGCGCTTGGCCGCGGCCTCCTCCTCCAGCTGCTGCTGCAACTTGAGGAGCTCGACAGCCGCGATGGCTGCTGCGAGCTCCTCCTCCTCCTCCTGCCGCGCCTTCGTCGCCGCTTCGCCAGCGGACGTCGTGATGGCCGCGGCGAGCTGCGCGGCCTCCTCCAAATCACCGCGACGGGGGCGGACTATGACGACGGGGGCAGAGGAGGCCGAGGAGGCAGATGAGCCCTTCCCGTACTACCATGCCGAGGGCCGCCGCTCACGGGGAAGAGGACCGGAGCGAGCGCGCGCCGGCCGCGTAGGGGGCAAGCGACGGCGGCGGGGGCATCCCCCAGTTGGTCCAGCGGCGGCAGGCACGCTTCTTCGCGCCAATGGAGCGGACGCGCCGCCGCTCCTCGTCGTCGCCGCCGCCCGGTGGCCCACGGCCACCCCCGCGGCCTCCTCCTCCTCCACCGGAACGGCCGCCGCCGAGGCCGAAGCTTCCTCCGCTGCACGCCATGGATTCCGAGCCAGGTGTCACTTCGATTGCTCGCCGGAGTTAGATGTGGCGACTAGGGTTTGCGGCGGAGGGAGTGCGGGTTCGACCTGCCTCCGCCGCAGTTGCCCCTACTTGTAGAGGTTGGGACGGGACAAGTAAGGTGGCCCGTGAATTTATTTTATAGGCCGGCCCAAGTACAGGTACTGATCGATGCGCGACTCGGCCCAGCACCCGTAAACCTGCCGGAATTCGACCCGCGCCGGAGTTTTATGGGTGCTGTTAGTCATGCTCTTAACACCGGTTCTTATACGAACCGGTGTTAAAGGGTGGCGCACGTAGAGCTGCCGCAGCGCTCAGCCCGTCCCCCTAACACGAACCGGTGTTAAAGGTTCTGTGCCGCGGCAGGAAAAAGAGATAAATCTCTGCCGCGGCAGAGTTCTGCCGTCGCTCCGTTCTGGGCGTATTTCTGCGGCGCGGCGGGGACGGGGAGGGGGGAATCGATCGGGAGCGGTATATACACATACATCGTCGTCGGTACATACGAGTATATGAATAATTAAGCAACTATTATTATACATAAACATCGTCATTGTGTGGTATTCTCCGTAAACGTTGAAGCATCAAGTACAAGACAAACACGTTCAAGCATCTAAAGAGTTCTCCGCCAGGCGTGACGACCTTATCAAGTATGAACCCCGCAAATTCCTCTTGAATGGCTCGTATGCGGTCAAATGGTAGGAGTTGGTCCTGCATCCGTTCGATCTAAATATATATGAAGAATGAGGTCAATATATATATAAGAATAAAACTCAACACAATTGATGGTAATAAAATAATGTTGTGTACTTTGTTTACTTACTCTAAGTTGTTCTAGTGTGGCTTGGCCTGTCGCACATATCGTGTTGTGAATGAACTCGTAAATATAGTATCCACATAAGTTATTGTCGGGTCTCTGATACGTGCACTTTACGAGAATAGAGAGTTCAATCAAAATAATAATCAATAAAGCATGATATAATGGAATTAGAAGCAGAATCAAAGAGATACGCAAACCTAGCTAGTATTACTTACATTTTGGTGTACAAATTTTAGTTCTTCTGACCATTCACCCACGGCCCTGCCCGTGAACCTTTTCCAAACCCTGTTCGGCAAAGAAAATGGATAAAGGAGTAATTAATTACTTGTCGTCACGAAAGTTGCTGATATAGTGCGATAATATGATTGAAATTACCTCTGGAGCATCTCTCTAAAGTCTGCCCATAACTCTTTTTATTTTCGTAACGAGTCCATGACAAGGACTTTTCCTGAGTCAGGTTGAATGACTAGCAGAATAAAGTGGAACCTACGCACGCATAACTCATCATGAGTTACACTTAACATTGAGTAAGCCGAAACAGAATGTGTACAAGAAAAGGTAACAGTACTCACGAAAAGTTGTAAGGCAATAGTATTTCCCTTTTGGTTTGTTGTCTCAGTAAAGACCTTAGCAAGTAATCTTCTGTTTGCCCGGGTTTGGTTCTTACCACTTCTTCATGAACTCTATTTGGGTCAACGAACCCAATGTCAAAAGGGCCTCCTTTCATGCATTCCATAACCTTTTTCCTGCATAATAGTATATACATATATGGTGAGCATATATATATACATGCAATTAATGAAGTGAATGAGATGAGATAGAAATTACAGAAATAGTACTTACACACAATAAAGGCTGATGGCAGCTTTGTCGAGTTCATTCTGATTGAATAGAAAATGCAAGTCTTGAATGTTGAAGTCGATCTCGTCGTCTCCGCACAAGAAAATCTGATCTCTTATATGCGTCGTGATCCATTCTTCCTTTCTCGTCTTGCAGAAATCAAGGTACCACTTGTGCAATATTTGCATCTTTGTTGGTAGATTCTTGAGCTCCTCTTTCTTGACGAGATTCTTTCCATACTTTCATGGTTGTATGGGGTTGACATCGCCTGTGGAATGTTGTCTCCCATGAGGTTCAAGTATGCAATGTAAGTCATCCCCATCTCATTTGCCTTTCTTTGTAGCTCTGCCTCGTAATCATTTACAGGAGGAGTGTTCTGTGTGTCGAACACTTGGAGCGGGGCACATGATTTCTTTTCCTGCTCTCCGAGCATGGGAACTGTTTTCTGGGGTGCCGCACGACTACTACTTTCAGTCTCCCTCCGCCTTGCATCCCCCTTCAAAATCTGGCGCTCGTAGTCCGACACAAGTGGGGTTTCAGGTTTCAAAAGATTATTGTAAAACTTCTCCACCACCGCCGGATCTATTTTCTCCTTTGGCTCGGCCCGTCTAGGTGCAAAGAATTTCTTGACCTCTTCTTCCGAGATCCTATTGGTCTCCTCGTCGCTGCGATTCCACGGTAGAACCGACAATGGCTTGGCGGAAGGCTACGGGACGTAGTTTCATGAACTCTTTGGCGTACGGTTTCCTGCGGATTTCTTCGTGGCAGTGCTAGTGATGCTCTTCATGGCAGTGCTCTTCCGCTTAGGATGAGGAGATGGCTAGCGCGCCGGAGATGGCTGGCGTGCCGGAGATGGCTGCCGCGCAGGAGATGGCTGGCACGCCGGAGATGGCTGCCGCGCTGGAGATGGCTGAAGCGCCGGAGATGGCTGCCGCGCAGGAGATGGCTGAAGCGCAGGAGACGACAGGGGAGTATTCTGATGACTTGGAGACGGCTGAGGCGGCTCAGACTGCTGACGCTGCGGAGACGACGGGGGTGCCAGTGGCCTCCAATTGGAAGCACGATGTGTTCCTTCTTCCAAAGAATGGTTGTTTTCACTGCAAATTTGAGTTCAGTTTCCCCTTCACCTGTAGCATGGTCAAGCTGTGCTTCCTCATATTCCTTCACAACCTCATCCACCCCGACAATAGCATAGCCATCTGGAATCGATCGGCAGTGGTAAGTTCCACCAGCTACAGGAGGTAAGGCATAGTCGACAGCCACCTTAATGGATAAGCCCATTAATCTCACAAGCAGCTCAGCGTGTTCGCTCTCCGTGATCTCATCCACGGGGTATCGAGGACCCGCCATTTCAAGCATGGGCTGCACGTTCTCCGTGGAAGCCACGCTGCTTTTCCGTGCAGAGTCTGGGCCGCCGACAGCTTCCAATGCAGGCTCTTCGTGTCACTGAGATGGGCCGGTAGCTTGCTGGCTCTATTGTGCATTCATTTGCGCCTGCAGCGCCACAAGTGCAGGTTCTATCTGTGTCATCCGCTCTGTACGCTCTTTTTCTTTTCTGCCGCGTCATCTGTAAGAGTCGCCCCACTCGGCAAACCCATCCTTCCACGTCATACCCCCTGTGCCTCGTGCATGTCCAGGGTGTTCTTTTTTACCGATGGCGCGTGTGAGCTGGTCATTCTATCTGTTGGGATGGAAGGTCCTGGCGACTGTTTCCTCGTATGTCGTGATGAGTTCAATGACGGGTTTGGCAAGGAGGGTTGGAAAGATACACAATCCTGTTTCTGGGTCCAACATTGCCCCGATTCCGTAGAACCAAGTCTTTGCACGTAGGTCCCACCCATGTGTCTGGAGTGTGATCCCTCTAGCGCGTAGGGCCTTCTCAGCTTCCTCCCACTTAGGCCTCTAAGATATGTAGCCACCTGACCCCGTCCTCTGGTGATATTCCTTCTTCTGGGCATTTAGCGTATTGGTTTCTGACCTCTTTGTAGCTATAGCACCTTCCTTGTATGCCACAAATTCGGGCCAGTGAGGTCTTATCTTCGCATAATATGCGTCTTCGAAATCTGGAGTCTCACGAGCTTTGACAAATTTGTTCAATTTTGTCTTCCAGTTGTGGAAAGCGTCAACCATCTTCTTTAGAGTCCACTCTTTGATCTTTTCCTTTATAACCGGTTTGTTTTCATCCTCCTCTGGCGGAAGGGTGAAATTTACCAATAGCGAATTCCAAAGCGTTTCTTTGGATCTTTCATTGACAAAGGTATCGTCATCCTTCTTTGGCTTATTCCAATTTTCAATTATGATTGGATTTGGTCCCTAACAAGAACTCCATCCTGACGTACAAATTTTTCTGCGGCCTTCTTGGGCTCCATCGGCCTGCCATCAACACGGACTGCTTCGATTGTGAACTTTGCACGATCTTTCAACCGATGGCTCGCGCCTCGCTTGCTATTTTTCGTAGAAGAAGATTGTTGCTGGCTGATTGATCCAGAGGGCTAAAAGAAGAAAGAAGCGTTAATTAATACATGTACATATATACAAATCAATCGGTGGAAGTCAGCAGAGGATTAATCCATGCATATACCTCGACGGAATTTGTAATCACTAAAGTGCGTTCACCGGAGTCGTCATCTTCACCATGACTACTTGAGCTGTCATCATGTTCCTCCAAGTTCAGATATTGTGAGGTGTCCTCGTGGATGATGTTCTCCATTATTTCTTCATCTTCAAGGTTTTCACTGAGTGGATCCATAGTTTCTAAAACAATAATATTATCTAGAGTAAGAAAGTAAACATTCAAGTGGACTTGGATTCATACACAAATATACATATTATTCATACAAAAATACATAAATAAATACACAAATGAAATTAAAACCCTAAGGATGCTTGATCATTTTAAACGAGTTCCGAGGGGTCCAAATCCTAATTCGGAGAAATCTCGGATGCATATGAGAGGGGCTAGCCATAGTGGCTGACGCGTGGGACCGTGGCCACGTCACAGCCACAAAGGCGCCACGCGGGCTCATCGTAGGATGCTCCAGACAGCGGTGGCTGGCGGCGCTGGAGAGCGACCTAGGGCGCGCGAGGTAGCGGGTTCGTCTCAGCGTGATGCGGCCTACCTAAAACGGGCGGCGCCACTACCTAGGGGTCACTGGAGCGACGTTAACGATAATGGCCAGCGGCGGCGCTTGCAGAGCAGCGAGGTGACGACCCTAA
The DNA here is from genome assembly GCA_916181665.1 of Avena sativa. Classification (NCBI taxonomy): domain Eukaryota; kingdom Viridiplantae; phylum Streptophyta; class Magnoliopsida; order Poales; family Poaceae; genus Avena; species Avena sativa. Next base: position 308,169,373 of record OV702295.1, on the reverse strand, counting down.
ACTAATACTAACTATAAAATACACTAAATAACCCTAAACTAAATACACTAAACTACACTAAATAAATAACCCTAAACTAAATAACCCTAAACTAAATAAATAACCCTAAACTAATAACCCTAAACTAAATAAACCCTAAACTAATACTAACACTAAACTACTAATAATACAATAACAAGTAGAAATCTATTGCGAATCCACATATTTGTATTTTTTGTATGGCCTCGGTTAAGCACATTTTTCACAAAATTTTATACACATGTATACTTGTGAAAATACTTTCAAAATTTGTCATACTCCAAAATTTTATACACAATATAATAAGCTCAATTTAAGTTCTACAAAATTCTAATAACTACACAAAATACTAATAACTAATTAATAACTACCGGGGTCGGCCGGCGGGGTCGGCGGGGAGTGGCGGCACCGGGCGAGGACGGCGGGGTCGGCGACGAGTGGTGGCGCGTGGCGGCGCGGTGGCGGCGGAGGCGCCGCTCCCGAGAGTTTGATGGCCACGGCGCGGTGGCGGCTCCGCGAGTGGACGGGGGGGGGGGGGAGGGTGGCGGACGACACAGACGCGGTGGCGGGCGGCGGTGACGGCGGCGAACGGCGAAGGCGTGGTCGACGTCGGGCAGCCTGGCGGCGTCTCTGTTTCCTCGTCGCTGCTCCTGCTCTGCTCCTTTGCGCTCGATCAATCTGGCTGAGGGGGGAAGAGGAAGAGGAACACGTGCCTTTATAACCCCCCTTTAACACCGGTTCCAGCCAGGAACCGGTGTTAAAGGGGGGGAATTCGTTTCGCGCGCCCGCACCCCCCCTTTAACACCGGTTCCAGCCACGAACCGGTGTTAAAGGGGGTGTGTGCGCGCGAAACGAATTAAATGCCCCCCTTTAACACCGGTTCCTGGCTGGAACCGGTGTTAAAGGGGGGTATTTATTTCATGCATTAAAGGGGTGGGGTCATTTTTAATTCAAAAAATAGGATAGAATTTAGAAAATTCATAACTTTTTCATTTCAACTCAGAAAATATGAATAATATATCATACCTTTCAGAAAAATAATATCTATCCATTCATATAAAAACATTTTATATTTACTTTAGATGAAAATTTTCAAAATGATTAAAACACTTACATATAAATTTTGATTATTCAATTCAAACAAAAATAAAATAGTTAAACCCTAAAACTTTGAACATAAGAAATATTAAGCATCTAAAAAGGAATCTAACCCTTTTTTATTAGAGCAAATCATATTTTATTTTGTATTAACATTTTTAAATTGTTTGGATATTTAAATGCCGCATCTTTTGTATACTTTGGAATCTGACAAAACCTCGCTCAACTTGCATTAGATTTTTGATAAAATAGCATATTGTGAACCTAAAAATGATTTTTGTAAAAAATCATGATCATCGTTGTAACATCCCTAAAATCATGATTTCAAACATTTCATATCATTCATGCATGCATATAGAATTGAGATCAATTTCAAACTCATTTCAGAAAACAGAAGCACATAGTGCTATCATTTCATGTGAGCAAACTTAAATCAAATGGCTATCCCCATTTGAGAGTTTGAATGTTTTAAACCTAAATTGTTTATCTCCCTTGTTGATTGGTTTGAGTGTGGAGTTAGAACAAAATTTTACAAAATGGAAATGGTTTCAAAAAAAATCATTTCCAAACATTTGCAAACTTAGGGCAATGTCTCTGTTATTTTGATTCTCCAAAAATGACCAAGCCTTTTCAATGTAACCACAAGGTTTTGTGCCTAGAATTGAGACTGTTGCACACTGCAAAAATCCCAAATAGATTTGAATTCAAAAGGAGTTTGAAATCATTTGAAAACCATTCCTGAAATTCATTCTGGAAAAAGAAAAGGATTAAAGAAAGAAAAAGGCCAGGCGCTCCTATTCTAGCCCAACAGCAGAACCGGCCCAGCTAGCCCACCCGGCCTCCCTCTCTCGCACGCGCAGACGCACCCACGCGGTCACTGACGCTCGGACCCCACTCCCTCTCTGCTTATTTCGCTGACGAGCGGGCCCTGTCCACGTCATTGTCGTCTTCCCCAAAATCTCGCGCACGAACTCCGCCGCTGCCCGTTGCTGCTTTGATTCCGCGAGGTAAATGGCATTGAATCACTGGGCGTTTCTTGTCGAGCCTCTGGCTATATAATTCCCTCTCTCTCGCGACCATTTCCCCTCAACCAATTTCCCCTTCACGTCACCAGGCTGCTCGAAACTCGCCAGACGCCGCCGCTGTTCCGACGACCGCGCCGAGGAATTCCGGTGAGTACCGTGTCCCCCTCTGTACCTGACTCATACTATCAACCTCAGCAAGTCCTTGTGCACCTACTGACGCCCCCTGTTTGTTTTCGCATGGACTGTAGCTTCGGCAACAACTTCGACCGAGCGTCGCCGCTCTCTGCACGAACTCCGGCGACCTCTCCCCGTAAGTACCAGCCGCCCCTTGCCCTCTGCCTGATACGCCTAGGACCCCCATTGTCTTGCGCATCTAATGGTGCCCTCCTTTTGACTTACCGCGACGCAGAACCTCGCCAACGTCGACAGCAGCCGCACCCGACGCGTTCGCGAACTCCGGCGAGGAATCTCCGACGACCCCGTGCGCCCCTTCCCAAGCCACCACCACATTGAGCTTCAGCAGCTCCCTGCGGTTCTGGTAAGCCTCTTCCCCCACTCCCGCGTGACCTAGAACGCCAGCGCCGCCGCTGACGGACGCACCGCCGCCAGTCGCCGCCGCTAGCGCCGCTCAGTTTTGGTCAGATGATTTGTAGCCGTCAGATCGAGATCCAGCGTGTAGGATTAGTTCACTTATCGAACCGTTAAGTTTAGATCTGAGCCGTGCGTGTTAGTTAGATCCAACGGTAGCCGAGCGTGATCCGGCGCGAAGCGGTACGCGCCAGTAAGATTAAGACACGTGGCTAGGGTTTGAGTTTAAAATAGAATTTAAAACAGATTTAGATTCAAATTTGATTAGGCTATAACTTTTGAATCCCACTTTAGATTTTTGCAAATTTTATACCGTTGGAATCAGGGAGACAAACCCTTTCTGTTTATGCAATGTGTTTAAAGTTTAGGTTCTGTTAAAATGGTTTCTTTTGCAGAAACTTGTTTAGGACTATTTTGAGTATAGAAATTGTTTAGAAAATTGTTTTAGTGTAAAATAAACTTGGTTTAGCAAGTTTTTTTTTACTTGGTTATGATTCAGTACTATGCACTTGCTTGGTGGAGTTTTAAAAATCATCACTTAGCATTTTTGCATGCATGCATATATATTTTTGTTTGTATATGACTTGTATGTGACTGTGGTTATATTCTTTGTGTAGACTTTGGTGCTAGTGATTGTGATTGTGAAGAGTGCTACTCTCCCCACTACCAAGGCAAGTGGTACTTCATGAATATTTCCATCCCTATATTTTGTAAAAGCATTAGAAATATTTTGCTAAGTCTTGCATGTTACTATTTTGCCAAATGCTATGATGGGAAATCCTAAGTAGTTTTGCTAGGAAATTTTCTAAGTTAAGTACTATCTATGCCATGCTTAGCCTAGCTAGTAGCAAACAAGGGTTGGTAAAGTGTATACATGCTATGATGAAAATATTTCTAAGTCTTTGGACTTATGTTTTTCTTAATAAAACAACTAAGTCAATGAATCACCTGGGTGGAATGGGACTTGATTGGTGGTTTTTGGTTGAGTGGTTACACAAGGCCCATGGATATGGTTTACCTTGTGTATCTCACTTGTGGTATGCCACCCAGGAACAAAGGGATTTTAGAGGCCAAGTGTTGAGAAGCTTATAGTGCAGCCACTTGGCAATATGGGCTCTGCCTGGATCACATAAGTTGCTAGAACTTAGCCATTTGGACAGTTGGTGGTAGTGGGAATGATAGGTTGGAGCGCGTCCATTTGGTCTAAGGAAAGGCTTCTGAAAGGTCCTGTCTTGGGAAACCAAGTCTGGTGGGGAAAGTGCACAACCTCTACAGATGGAAAAATCTAAGTACTTAGCCAAGTCCATGGCAATGGATAACTTGAGCATCAAGACATGGAAGCTATCAAGAATCTCATCACTCCAACTTCTAAGTAAAAACTTGTGGGTGAACAAGGGTGAAGGACATCAATGTCTATTGATGGTTTCTTGGGAAAAGTTTTTGACAAAGAAAAAAAACTTAGTGATTTCAACTAATAGGAAAAACCTATTTTGAGCAAAGCAAGCCAAGCTACACTTAGCCAAAATGCATATAGTAATATAGTCCACTTAAAATTTACTAAGGTATCACTTGCCAATACTATTCCAAAGTATTGACCCACTGTGGTTGTAACTTGTGATGTTGCAGGTTACTCCGATGAGGATTAGGTGTCATGAGTCTACACTCAACATGTTTGCCTGTGGCACATGAAGATGAAGGCTTATAATTATTTACTTATTCCAAACTCTTGTATTAGGCCTGTGGCCTTGAGTTGTAAAATACTATGTTTTATCTCTGGAATGGATGTAATAAATGACCTTTGTATTTGTGTACTTCATCTTAAACTGTGGATGCTAGCAGTGATCCAGGGACTAGCATTGCAATCACAGGGATCCTTTTCCTTTACAAAGGAGGGATCTTACAGATGGTATCAGAGCATTGTGTTGCCTGTAGGATTATGACCCTAGGATTGGAAACCACTAAGGAAAATTTTCAACTACTTCTACACTTGTCTATTCTTCTCGTAAACTTTTCTAATCTTCTCTATCTCATCTCTATTTGTAGATGAACTCCATCAACGAAGCCATAAGGAAAGGACCACTCATGACCATGACCTTGGAGTGTGAGACAGAGTTTCCCAAAATTCTCAAGGACCTCATGGTGGCAATGGAAATACATGGTGCAGCTGTGTACAAAGGATTTCCAGTGATGGATGAAGGAGTTGAGTACTGGTGGGTGCAACTTCACTTGTACAAAAACAAGGAAGACAACCACAAAGAAACAGGATTCTGCATGTACACCAACACTGTGGTGCACACCACATTCTTTGAGTCAGCAAGAGAAGCAGCTTGGAGGACTATCAAAGAACTTAGTGCTAGAGTCAAGTGCAGAATGCTCAACCTCCAGAAAGACTTGATGAAAGAGAAGGAACATACCCAAGAGTTGGAAGCTACCAACCAAACCTTAAGAGGAGATACTATAGACTTAGTGATGGAATCATGTGAGCATGATAGGCTAATTGCTTCTAGAAACATTGTGTTAGCCAACAGATCCAATGAGACAGGATTGTAAACGTACTTCGTTAGTTGGACCACCACCTATCACCTTATTTTTCAAAAGGTTACCTTAAAATAAGATTGGACCTTGGTTGATGTAATGGATTCGTGTATGCATGACTTGTGTGATTTTGCTTTCCAAGGATATGTATGTGATGTTTGTCCTTGTTTTATCTTAAATTGTGTTGTTCTAACTTTTCTATCTTATAAATAGATGCCTATTACCATCAGCACTGTTGAGGAGTTCCAGGTTACCCGTTTTGGTCCTCGTATCATTGAGCTTACCACTTTGCTCAATCTCCCTCTTCCCACCATCATGGTGCATCCACTCACCAAGTTCGAGAGGAAGGACCTCTGGGGCTTCAAGGTGAACCAGCCCGGACGCCAGACAGAGCCTACTACAGAGGCCATCGTCTTCAAGCTTATGCACGATGACAGGGAGAGAGGCATGGAGGTAGTGATGCAGGATCTGATAGGACGTCTGCTAGGACGACACTCCCGACAGGTTAGAGGCACCCACTTTCACGTGTTCGGAAGACGTGATGAGGACGGAGAGTCCATCGACTTCGAGGACGATTCGAGGGACGCAGCAGAGCCGATACGCCTGTACCTTTAGGACTTAGAGTCTCTCATTAGGCACGTGGACACAGACAGGACCAATGTCATGCTCAGCAACGATGAGCTCTAGGTGCAGCTTCGCGAGAAGGACAAGCTCTTCGCGCAGCAGGACGAGATAGTCAAGGAAATGGAGGCGAAGTTCGAGACCCAGGACAGGAAGTTCAAAAGTCAGGAGAAGCGTGTCTAGGATAGGAACAAGAAGATCCAGGACATGACTGAGGAACTGTAGTCCAAGGACTTCGAGCTAGAGCAGCAGCAGACGGTGATCGAGAGGCTTCGTTCCCAGAAGAGGGCTCTCAAGGCCAAGATAGAGTCCTTGACCACTACCATTGAGGAGAACAAGACCGCGATGGAGAACGCAGGTCTTACCTTTGTCGAGGAGGAGATTGATGCCGACGAGTAGACTTGACTACTCGTTTATCTTTTATTATCATACTTGTTATTTGAGAACTTGTTATTGGACCATCCGACATGTGGATGGCTTGCTACTTGTGTGTTTTACTTTGTGAACTTGTTATTTTGTTGTTGAACTTTTACCTCTTTGTTGCATGCTTGTGATTGCTTATGTGATGTAATGTGCATGAAAGCATCTATGGGTATCTCATTCTTATCTCTATTTGAACAAACCACAGATGCCTCCCCGTCACGCAAACCCCAACCCCAACAACAACAACAACAACATCACACCGGAAATGCAACAAATGATGACTGCTCAAACACAGCTGATGCAGATGATGACAACATTCATTCAGAACCAAAACAATAACAATAACAACAACCCCAATAACAACAACAATAACAATAACAACAACAACCCTCCGGGCTTTGATATGCTCACTAGATTCTTGAGATTGAGGCCAGCTAAGTTCTCAGGGACGACTGATCCCATGGTGGCCAATGATTGGCTACGTTCTGTAGACAAGGACTTAGTAACCGTGGGCTGCACGGATGCTGAAAAGGTTAGATTTGCAGCACATCTGCTGGAAGGGCCAGCCGCCACTTGGTGGGACAACTTTCAGATCACTACTCCCATAGATGAGGTGACATGGGCTATCTTTGAGGATGGCTTTCGCACTGCTCATATCTCATCAGGAATAATGAGCCTAAAAAAGAAAGAGTTCCACAATCTGAAGCAGCGCCACCGCAGCGTGGCTGAGTACATTGAAGAGTTCAACAATCTGGCGCATTATGCACCGGATGAAGTTGACACAGATGCCAAGAGAAAGGAAAAATTTCTGGAAGGCTTGAATGATGAGCTGAATCTGCAATTGGCTGTGGCATATGTTCCCACTTATCAGTCGCTCTGTGACAAGGCTGCTATATTGGAGAACAAAATGAAGCAAGTCGAGAGTAGAAAGAGAAAGCACTCCGACAAGCATAGCTCGGGATCGTCTCACAAACGATCTCACTATGATGACAGTGGAAGATCAGGATCCCACAAGCATGGTAAATTCAACAAGCACCACAACCACAACCGTCATGACAACAAGCATCATCGCAGTCATGACAATGACAAGTACAAGAACCACAAGAGTGGACATAAGAACCACCACAGTGGTAATGGTAGTGGAAGTGGAAGTCAGCCTGTTAAGAGAGACATCAGTCAGGATTGAATGCTTCAAATGCAAGAAGATGGGACATTATGCGAATGAGTGCCCCGAAAAGAAAGTTGAAGGACCTGTCAAGCCCAATCCTTTCCAGAAAGGACAGGTGAACCACATCAGTGTGGAGGAGGTCTATGAGGAGCCTGACGCTGTTGCTGGTAAGTTCAGACTCAATTCTATTCCAGCATTTGTTCTTTTTGATACTGGAGCATCGCATTCATTCATATCAAAAGCATTTGTTGATAGAAATGGGTTTCCAACTGAAAACATTGGGTATCCAATAAAAGTTAGTTCTCCGGGTAGAGATATGATAGTAAGTCTTGGATGCCGAGATCTAGTAATAGAGTTTGGAAAACATAAGTTTCCAGTAAGTCTAATAATCCTAGATTCCCAAGGACTGGATGTAATATTGGGAATGGATTGGATGGCTAAGTATGAAGGAGTACTAGATTGTGCTAATCGTACTGTTGCACTCACAACCCCGGAAAGAAAACGGATTAAGTTCAAGTCCAACTTTGAATCTAAAGGAAGTAAGCTAAATTCTCTTAAGGGGGTTAGCATGGACAGTGTACCAATTGTAAGTGAGTATCCGGATGTATTTCCGGAAGAACTGTCGGGAATGCCACCAGATAGAGATGTGGAGTTTCTGATATATTTGGTACCAGGGTCTGGACCAATAGCAAAGAGACCGTATAAAATGTCAGTTGATGAACTGAAAGAGCTCAAGAAGCAACTTGGAGAACAGTTGCAGAAAGGATTTATTCAACCAAGTTCTTCATCTTGGGGAGCCCCAGTTTTGTTCGTAGAGAAGAAAGATAGAAGTCAAAGGTTATGCATAGATTACCGTTCACTCAACGAGGTAACTATCAAGAACAAATATCCTTTGCCTAGAATCAATGACTTGTTTGATCAGCTTGAAGGAGCATGTGTGTTCTCAAAGATTGATCTAAGGTCAGGCTATTTTCAACTCAAGATAAGAGAACAAGACATACCTAAAACAGCATTCACCACAAGGTATGGATTGTATGAGTATACTGTGATGCCTTTTGGCTTGACAAATGCTCCAGCATACTTCATGAACATGATGAACAAAGTGTTCATGGAATTCCTCGACAAGTTCGTTGTCGTTTTCATCGATGACATCTTAGTCTACTCCAAGAGCAAAGAAGAACACGAAGGACATTTGCGTTTGATACTAGAAAAGTTAAGAGAGCATAAACTTTACGCCAAATTCAGCAAATGTGAGTTCTGGCTGGAGGAAGTTGGTTTTCTTGGTCATGTTATGACAAAGGATGGTGTAGCTGTTGATCCTGCTAAGGTTTCAGCTGTGACTGAATGGGAATCTCCCAAGTCCGTGAAAGAAGTTCGTAGTTTCCTTGGCTTAGTAGGTTACTACAGAAGGTTCATTGAGAATTTCTCTAAGGTAGCTAAGCCCATGACTGAATTGTTAAAGAAAGACAAGAAGTTTGCTTGGTCTGAAGGTTGTGAAGTCAGCTTTCAGGAGTTGAAGAAGAGACTTGTGACAGCACCAGTTTTGTGTCTGCCAGATTTGGAAAAGGATTTCCAAGTATATTGTGATGCATCTCATCAAGGTTTGGGTGCCGTACTTATGCAAGACGGTAAAGTTGTAGCTTATGCCTCAAGAAAACTCAAAACTCATGAAGTGAACTATCCTACTCATGATTTAGAGTTGGCCTCTGTCGTCCATGCACTAAAAACATGGAGACACTACCTTTTGGGAAAGCGTTGTGAAGTGTTCACTGATCACAAGAGTTTGAAGTATATCTTCACCCATAAGGAAATTAATATGAGACAAAGAAGATGGCTAGAGCTTATCAAGGACTATGACTTAAGTTTGCAATACCACCCCGGTAAAGCAAATGTTGTAGCAGATGCTCTAAGTCGTAAGGTATTTGTGAATGGCCTTACCAAAGGAGAATTGCCTGATGATTTGTGTACCCAATTCAGAAAACTCAGATTGGAGATTGTACCTGAAGGACATCTCATGTCATTAGATGTTCAACCCACTTTGTTGGACAAGATCAGAGAAGCCCAGAAGACTGATAAGGAAATTGAAGAGATTAAGGAAAAGATTGGCCAAGGGAAAGCTAAAAGTTTCCATGAAGACGAACAAGGTACTTTATGGCATGGGAAACGTATCTGTGTTCCACAAGATCCGGAGTTGCGGAAACTGATTTTGCAGGAAGCACACAACTCTCTGTATTCTATTCACCCGGGTAACACCAAAATGTACATGGACATGAAGGAAAGATTTTGGTGGAATAATCTCAAGAAGGACATCGCCGAACATATTGCTTTGTGTGATGTGTGTAGTAGAGTGAAAGCGGAGCATCAGAAACCAGCAGGTTTGCTTCAACCACTACCTATTCCTGATTGGAAGTGGGACAAGATTGGTATGGATTTCATTACCGGACTACCAAGGACCAGGTCAGGATATGATTCTATATGGGTAGTAGTGGATCGCCTAACTAAAGTGGCTCATTTCATACCCGTGAAGACAACCTATACAAGTGCTAAGTTAGCCAAAATCTACATGAGTAGAATTGTATGTCTACATGGTGTGCCCAAGAGTATTGTGTCTGATAGGGGAACTCAATTCACTTCCCATTTTTGGAGACAGTTACATGAATCATTGGGAACGAGATTGGAATTAAGTACTGCTTTTCATCCTCAAACAAATGGACAAACAGAGAGAACTAATCAAATTCTTGAAGACATGTTGAGAGCATGTGCCCTAGACTATGGAGCCAGTTGGGATGACAGTCTGCCTTACGCAGAATTTTCTTATAACAACAGCTATCAAGCCAGCATTGAGATGGCACCGTTTGAGTTTCTCTACGGAAGAAAGTGTACCACCCCATTGTTATGGAATGGTGTGGGAGAAAGAAGTTTATTCGGGACAGATCTTATCAAAGAAGCCGAAGAGAAGGTCAAATTGGTTAAGGACAGGTTGAAGATAGCACAGTCCCGATAGAAAAGCTACGTAGATCCTAAGCGTAGAGAAGTCACCTACGAAGTTGGTGATAGAGCTTATCTTAGAGTATCACCACTTCGTGGAGTGAAGAGATTCGGAGTCAAAGGAAAGTTGGCACCAAGATATGTGGGGCCATTCAAGATTTTGAGTCGCAAAGGAGAAGTTGCCTATGAAATTGAATTGCCAGAATCTCTGTCAGCTGTCCATAATGTGTTTCATGTGAGTCAGCTTAAGAAATGTCACCCAGAAATGGAAGAAACTTCTCTGAAGGATACTATACCTTTGGAGGAGGTTCAATTGGAAAGTGATCTCACCTATGAAGAGAAACCTATCAAGATTCTTGAGACTGCAGAAAGAGTCACAAGGACAAAGACTATCAAGTTCTGCAAAGTACAGTGGAATCATCATTCCGAAGAGGAAGCAACATGGGAAAGAGAAGATGATCTTCGGAAAGACCACCCTCACCTATTTGCTAGCCAATCCGAATCTCGAGGGCGAGATTCACCTTAAGGGGGTTAGATTTGTAACATCCCTAAAATCATGATTTCAAACATTGCATATCATTCATGCATGCATATAGAATTGCGATCAATTTCAAACTCATTTCAGAAAACAGAAGCACATAGTGCTATCATTTCATGTGGGCAAACTTAAATCAAATGGCTATCCCCGTTTGAGAGTTTGAATGTTTTAAACCTAAATTGTTTATCTCCCTTGTTGACTGGTTTGAGTGTGGAGTTAGAACAAAATTTTACAAAATGGAAATGGTTTCAAAAAAAATCATTTCCAAACATTTGCAAACTTAGGGCAATGTCTCTGTTATTTTGATTCTCCAAAAATGACCAAGCCTTTTCAAAGTAACCACAAGGTTCTGTGCCTAGAATTGAGACTGTTGCACACTACAAAAATCCCAAATAGATTTGAATTCAAAAGGAGTTTGAAATCATTTGAAAACCATTCCTGAAATTCATTCTGGAAAAAGAAAAGGATTAAAGAAAAGAAAAAGGCCAGGCGCTCCTATTCTAGCCCAACAGCAGAACCGGCCCATCTAGCCCACCCGGCCTCCCTCTCCCTCTCTCGCACACGCAGACGCACCCACGCGGTCACTGATGCTCGGACCCCACTCCCTCTCTGCTTATTTCGCTGACGAGCGGGCCCCGTCCACGTCATCGTCGTCTTCCCCAAAATCTCGCGCACGAACTCCGCCGCTGCCCGTTGCTGCTTTGATTCCACGAGGTAAATGGCATTGAATCACTGGGCGTTTCTTGTCGAGCCTCTGGCTATATAATCCCCTCTTTCTCGCGACCATTTCCCCTCAACCAATTTCCCCTTCACGCCACCAGGCTGCTCGAAACTCGCCAGACGCCGCCGTTGTTCCGACGACCGCGCCGACGAATTCTGGTGAGTACCGTGTCCCCCTCTGTCCCTGACTCATACTATCAAGCTCAGCAAGTCCTTGCGCACCTACTGACGCCCCTGTTTGTTTTCGCATGGACTGTAGCTTCGGCAACAACTTCGACCGAGCGTCGTCGCTCTCTGCACGAACTCCGGCGACCTCTCCTCGTAAGTACCAGCCGCCCCTTGCCCTCTGCCTGATACGCCTAGGACCCCCATTGTCTTGCGCATCTAATGGTGCCCTCCTTTTGACTTAGCGCGACGCAGAACCTCGCCAACGTCGACAGCAGCCGCACCCGACGCGTTCGCGAACTCCGGCGAGGAATCTCCGACGACCCCGTGCGCCCCTTCCCAAGCCACCGCCACATTGAGCTTCAGCAGCTCCCTGCAGTTCTGGTAAGCCTCTTCCCCCACTCCCGCGTGACCTAGAACGCCAGCACCGCCGCTGGCAGACGCGTCGCCGCCAGTCGCCGCCGCTAGCGCCGCTCAGTTTTGGTCAGATGATTTGTAGCCGTCAGATCCAGATCCAGCGCGTAGGATTAGTTCACTTATCGAACCGTTAAGTTTAGATCTGAACCGTGCGTGTTAGTTAGATCCAACGGTAGCTGAGCGTGATCCGGTGCAAAGCGGTACGCACCAGTAAGATTAAGACACGTGGCTAGGGTTTGAGTTTAAAACAGAATTTAAAACAGATTTAGATTCAAATTTGATTAGGCTATAACTTTTGAATCCCACGTTAGATTTTTGCAAATTTTATACCGTTGGAATCAGGGAGACAAACCCTTTCTGTTTATGCAATGTGTTTAAAGTTTAGGTTCTGTTAAAATGGTTTCTTTTGCAGAAACTTGTTTAGGACTATTTTGAGTATAGAAATTGTTTAGAAAATTGTTTAAGTGTAAAATAAACTTGGTTTAGCAAGTTTTTTTACTTGGTTATGATTCAGTACTATGCACTTGCTTGGTGGAGTTTTAAAAATCATCACTTAGCATTTTTGCATGCATGCATATATATTTTTGTTTGTATATGACTTGTATGTGATTGTGGTTATATTCTTTGTGTAGACTTTGGTGCTAGTGATTGTGATTGTGAAGAGTGCTACTCTCCCCACTACCAAGGCAAGTGGTACTTCATGAATATTTCCATCCCTATATTTTGTACAAGCATTAGAAATATTTTGCTAAGTCTTGCATGTTACTATTTTGCCAAATGCTATGATGGGAAATCCTAAGTAGTTTTGCTAGGAAATTTTCTAAGTTAAGTACTATCTATGCCATGCTTAGCCTAGCTAGTAGCAAACAAGGGTTGGTAAAGTGTATACATGTTATGATGAAAATATTTCTAAGTCTTTGGACTTATGTTTTTCTTAATAAAACAACTAAGTCAATGAATCACCTGGGTGGAATGGGACTTGATTGGTGGTTTTTGGTTGAGTGGTTACACAAGGCCCATGGATATGGTTTACCTTGTGTATCTCACTTGTGGTATGCCACCAGGAACAAAGGGATTTTAGAGGCCAAGTGTTGAGAAGCTTATAGTGCAGCCACTTGGCAATATGGGCTCTGCCTGGATCACATAAGTTGCTAGAACTTAGCCATTTGGACAGTTGGTGGTAGTGGGAATGATAGGTTGGAGCGCGTCCATTTGGTCTAAGGAAAGGCTTCTGAAAGGTCCTGTCTTGGGAAACCAAGTCTGGTGGGGAAAGTGCACAACCTCTGCAGATGGAAAAATCTAAGTACTTAGCCAATTCCATGGCAATGGACAACTTGAGCATCAAGACATGGAAGCTATCAAGAATCTCATCACTCCAACTTCTAAGTAAAAACTTGTGGGTGAACAAGGGTGAAGGACATCAATGTCTATTGATGGTTTCTTGGGAAAAGTTTTTGACAAAGAAAAAAAACTTAGTGATTTCAACTAATAGGAAAAACCTATTTTGAGCAAAGCAAGCCAAGCTACACTTAGCCAAAATGCATATAGTAATATAGTCCACTTAAAATTTACTAAGGTATCACTTGCCAATACTATTCCAAAGTATTGACCCACTGTGGCTATAACTTGTGATATTGCAGGTTACTCCGTTGAGGATTAGGTGTCATGAGTCTACACTCAACATGTTTGCCCGTGGCACATGAAGATGAAGGCTTATAATTATTTACTTATTCCAAACTCTTGTATTAGGCCTGTGGCCTTGAGTTGTAAAAGACTATGTTTTATCTCTGGAATGGATGTAATAAATGACCTTTATATCTGTGTACTTCATCTTAAACTGTGGATGCTAACAGTGATCCAGGGACTAGCATTGCAATCACATGGATCCTTTTCCTTTACAAAGGAGGGATCTTACAATCGTATCATGTACCTGTAGTTCATATCTGACCCACTTCCTGCCGATTCGGCATGATTTTGTCTTTTTCACCAGAGGTGGACGGAAAGGTTTCAAATCCCCCTGTTGGTACATTGTCCATATAAGGTGGTCTAGTATTTTTGTAAAATGTGGTGGTGGTTTTTTGAATTAGCCATTTGGTGGTTGCTTCACAAAACCGTCCGTTTTTATGCTCGGAAAATGGAAAATGCCTTTTTGGTGCGACAAAAAGGAAAACTTCCTCTTGCAACATTGTTTGCCATGCCATGATGCACATGTATGCACAATATGGCCACAGTATTACAAACTATGCCTTGATTCTAGCCATAACATTGATCATTTGACCCGAAAGCCAAGAAACCTCGAATGAGATAGGTTATTTTGTGAATGAGATAGAACTGGAATTAAAATACAGAATGCAACTAACAGTAAGTTACATAAAGCATGACTGAAAATTAAGATACATAAAAGAACTGAAAATTAAGATACATGGCCAGATTAAGTCACAATCGGCCGAACTTGTTTCGGAATGTTGGAGTGACTCAGTCATGCTCCTGCCTACACCTGTAATACTCGCCTCTGTATTCGTCGTACACGCTGCCGCCATCGTCTCTGTCGTCGTCGGGGTCGCCGTAATTGAACCTTGATGGCTGAGTACGCGTGGGCTAGATTTGACGGTAGCACAGACGGGGGTTAGAGTCGGCGGCAGTGTCATAGGCCATGATGCTCTAGAGAGTCCGACCGCGCCACCATAGACGACGGCCGGCCTCATTGGAGTTCGGAGGAGGTGAGCCGTCCTCCTCGTGCCTGGCGAGCGCCCTCTCGCACCGATCCCCGAAGAAGGCTTCCCAAGTAGGGAAATTGTCGGGATGCCATCTAGGATTCCTCCGCTGCTCCGGCGTGAGCTCGAAGTAGTAGTGGTTCGTGATGGCCATCCGGCGCGCCACACCTAGAGGGACAGGAGGAACCGGCACGCCTCCAGCGCTCAGCATCCAGCCGATGGGGACACAGTAGCCCGGCGGGTAGGGGAAGTTCGAGGCGCAAAGCGCCTCCGCCTCCCTGGGGGTTAGTGCTACGGTGGAAGCCATGGGAAAGAGTGATGAGGTTGCAGATATGAGTCTAGAGATGTGCAATGACAATGGAGGCCAACCCTACATATATATATATATATATAGTGAGAAATGGCTGGAGGGAAGAACTGGCGGGAAGAAAAATAACGGGAAAAAATGGCGGGAAGAAAAATGGCAGGAAGAAAAATGGCTCATTTAATACATATACTGTTAACAGAAGAAATATGACATTGATTTCCATGTTGAGATACATATGTGTGCCAAAAATGGCTCAATTAATACATATAGTCAATCTTATGATCGCGTCGGTCGTAACCATGGAGTATCAGCACCGTTTAACAGGATGGTTGGGTCAGTCTTCAGTCTGAAGGGCGGAATTTCATCAAACTTATTATAATCTTCTGAAATATCTGTCTTGTCCTCCACTCCCACGATGTTTCTTTTCCCTAAAAGAACTATGTGACGCTTTGGCTCATTGTGTGATGTATCTGTTTGCTTTTTTTTTTCTTTTTTTCGGTTTGGTAGACATGTCCTTCACATAGAAAACCTGAGCCACATCAGTGGCTAAGACGAATGGTTTGTCTAAGTTCTTGTCTACCTTCATAAGATTGTTGAGATCCACTGTTGTCATTCCGTAATTTTTGTCTACCTCAACCCCTCCTCCTGTTAGCTTGACCCATTTGCACCGAAACAAGGGGACCTTAAAATTAGGTCCATAGTCAAGTTCCCATATCTCCTCTATGAACCCATAATATGTGGTCTTTTGCTTGTTGTCTTTTGCTGCATCGAAGCGGACACCACTATTTTGGTTGGTGCTCTTTTTATCTTGGCCTATCGTGTAAAATGTATTGCCATTTATCTCGTACCCTTGGAAAGTACATACAGTCAAAGATGGTGTCCTGGCCAACAAGTACAACTGATCCCCAACGGTGGTGTTATTCGTGAGAAGTCTTTGCAGCCAGCCGCCAAAACTCGCCATGTGTTCACTTATAATCCATTCATCAGACTGTCCCGGGTGTTTGAGGCGTATTAAATTCTTGTGTTCATTGATATACGGGGCAACCAAGATAGATCTTTGTAAAACCATGTAGTGTGCTTGATTGAGAGAATGTCTGTCCCTACATATCATTGCTTTACATCTTAGGGTGCCTTTTCCACGCAGTCTCCCCTCATGTCGTGATTCTGGAACACCAATCGCCTTAAGGTCAGGAATAAAATCAACACAGAACTTAATGACCTCCTCTGTTACATAGCCCTTGGAGATGCTTCCTTCTGGCCTAGCACGATTATGAACATATTTCTTTAAGACTCCCATGTACCTCTCAAAGGGGAACATATTGTGTAGAAATACAGGACCGAGAATGGCAATCTCTTCTACTAGGTGAACCAGGAGATGCGTCATAATATTGAAGAAGGATGGTGGGAACACCAACTCAAAGCTGACAAGACATTGGGCCACATCTGTCTGTAACCCTGGTAGGCTTTCTGGATCGATTACCTTCTGAGATATTGCATTGAGGAATGCACATAGCTTCACAATGGGTACTCGAACATTTTCAGGTAGAAGCCCCCTCAATGCAATCGGAAGCAATTGTGTAATAATCACGTGGCAGTCATGAGACTTCAGGTTTTGGAATTTTTTCTCTGCCATATTTATTATTCCCTTTATATTCGACGAGAAGCCAGACGGGACCTTGATACTGCTCAGGCATTCAAAAAAGATTTCCTTCTCTGCTTTGCTAAGAGCGTAGCTGGCAGGAGTTAAGTGGCATCGTTTACCCTTCTCGTTCTCAGAATGCATAGGCTCTTCAGGGTCTTTCAGACGTTGCTGGTCCTGCCGTGCTTCCGGTGTATCTTTTGTCTTCCCATACACTCCTAGGAAGCCTAGCAGGTTCACGCAAACATTCTTCGTCATGTGCATCACGTTGATTGAAGAGCGGACCTCTAAGACTTTCCAATAGGGTAGGTCCCAAAATATAGATTGCTTCTTCCACATGGGCGCGTGTCCGGCATCGTCATTCGGAATAGATAGACTGCCAGGACCTTTTCCAAAGATTACTTCTAGGTCCTTGACCATACCAAATACCTCCTCACCGGTACGGAGGACAGACTTCCTCCGGGGTTCTGCCAGACATTTGAAATGCTTGCTTTTCTTTCTTACTGGATGCAGGTTCGGAAGAAATCGACGATACCCTAGGTACACAACCTTCTTACATTTATCCAAATATACACTTTCAGTCTCATCTAAACAGTGTGTGCATGCATTGTATTCCTTGTTTGTCTGCCCTGAAATGTTACTAAGATCAGGCCAATCATTGATGATTACGAAAAACAATGCTCGTAGGTCAAATGGCTCCCCTTTGTGCTCATCCCACATACGTACACCTGGTTTGGCCCACAGCTATAAAAGTTCTTCAACTAATGGCCTTAGGTACACATCAATGTCGTTGCCGGGTTGCCTCGGGCCTTGGATGAGCACTGGCATCATAATGAACTTCCTCTTCATGCACAACCAAGGAGGAAGGTTATAGATACATAGAGTCACAGGCCAGGTGTTGTGCCTGCAGCTCTTCTCACCAAAAGGATTCATGCCATCTGTAGTTAGACCAAACCTTAAGTTCCTTGCATCACGTGCGAAGTCCGGGTACTCTCGCTCGACTTTTCTCCACCGTGACCCATCAGCGGGGTGTCTCAACACCGCGTCTTTCTTACGGTCTTCCATGTGTCATCGCAACAATTTGGCATGCTCTTTATTTCTGAAGAGACGTTTTAACCGTGGTATTATAGGAGCATACCACAAAACCTTGGCAGGAACCTTCTTCCTAGAGGCCTCGCCCTCAATATCGCCAGGATCGTCTCGTCTGATCTTATACCGCAGTGCAGTGCATACCGGGCATGCATCCAAATTCTCGTACTTCTCACCGTGGTAGAGGATGCAGTCATTAATGCAGGCATGTATCTTCTGCACGTCTAATCCTAGAGGGCAGACAACCTTCTTTGCTTGGTATGTACTGTCAGGCAACTCATTATTTTTTGGAAGAAGATTCTTCATTTTTACCAACAACTTTGAAAATGCGCTGTCAGTCACACCGTTCTCTGCCTTTCATTGCAGCAGATCCAGTGTGGTACCTAGCTTTTTGTGGCCATCTTCGCAAGTTGGGTACAACAATGTTTTGTGATCCTTTAACATCTGCTCCAGCTTCTCTTTCTCCTTTTCAGTTTCACATTCTTCCTTTGCATCAGTAATGGCCCGACCAAGATCGTCATCAGCGGGTCCATCTGCTGCCTCTTGGTCTTCATTATCTATCCCCGTTGCAGTATCATCATATTCAGGATACATATTATGATAGTTGTCATCATCCTCTTCTTCTTCGTTGTCTTCCATCACAACCCCTTTTTCTTCGTGCTTGGTCCAATAATTATAGCTGGGCATGAAACCGGATCGAAGCAGATGGGTGTGAATGGTTCTGATATTTGAGTAGTCTTTCTTGTTCTGACAGTGAACACACGGACAACACATAAAACCATTGTGACCACGGTTTGCATTAGCCACAACGCTGAAATTTTGGAGGCCCGTAATGTACTCGGAAGTGCGTCGATCACCGTACATCCATTGTCGGTTCATCTGCACTAATATATAGTATATATCAAAAATTAATAGGGAGATGACCATTTATATATAGTACATCAATGACACATGAAAGGATAGTTGCCGACCTCGACCGAGAAGGAAAGAGCAACGAGAAAACTTATTTTAAGCTCTCGGGCATTTCACCGAACACCTCTTGTGCATAGGAAAAAAACACAAAGTAGCACACCTCACACCCTCTTGCTAGGCTCCAAAATGAGAGAGTGAAAAAATAGAAAAGAGGGGTGTGGGCTGCGGTGTGTTATATAGCCCCTCCTTTAACACCAGTTTAAGCCACGAACCGGTGTTAAAGGGGGGCTGCGCGGGCCACTAATGCAGGGGGCTTTAACACCGATTCATGCCACGAACCGGTGTTAAATGGAGGCTCCTTTTTGCTGCACGGACCACGCTGGTACGACCCCCTTTAACACCGGTTCATAGAAAAACCGATGTTAAAGTCTATTTCCACGTTTCCACTAGCGACGAAACAAACGATGCCTCCGTCTCTCCTTTTTGGTGGGGAACAATGAGACGGCACGGCACTGTACAGCGATGTGATGCTAATGGCGTGCAGCTGGAAGATCTCACGACACAGAAGGGGGATCGGACGGTACTGTACTGTACTGCTGTGGCCGAGCACGCAATGGCGTCTCTGCTGCAGCGCACCAGTACACAGCACGGCAACTGTAGTATTATTGTGGCCGCTCTGTCCGTACGTGCGTGCGTAATACGTACGCACGCGTGGTCCTGTCGCTGGCGCGTACATACAGGAGCGTGACACTACATATCAGGACCCAGAGCTGCATGCATGGTTCAACACATCAGCTAGCTCCAAGAATTTCTTTACCCTGAAAAATATGATACGGTGGTATACGTACACTCACAATTATTTCGTCGTCCCTCTCGGCGGCAATAATTAGATACCGGTGCACATCTTTACCCGCTGTGTGTTGCGCTGCGCTGCTGTCACTATGGACACACCCTTCATCATCCGCGTGCGTGCGTGGTTCCCGGTGCTTAAACGGTCAAGTCATCGGCGGTAGTACGTGCGTGCGTGCGTGTCACATCCTACACTCCGAAAGTTGGACATTGTGATTAATTTCTTGGAATGCAAGCATTCAGTAACAAGAAAGTTTACGAGACATGACTCCAACAACTCCATTTCAAATCGATGGCACATCTGCCCCCATTGCTTTCGGACTAGCTAGGGTTTGCGGATGCCTAGGCTGGGCACGTACTAGCTAGCCTTCAGTTCTGTCATGCATCGAAACAAATAACGGATGAAAACTTCTGCTCTGGGAGAAAAAATAAATCTTATTATTACCTGCCCACAAGAAGGGAAAATGGTACTGTGGCGTGTCACACGCCCAAATCCGGCGTCATTTACGGAACTCGCTCATCAATTAGGGAAATGCTAATGTACGTTTTTAGAATTTGGGAATTGAATAGAATTCATGAGCATTGCATTCATGCAAAAAATTTAAAATATTAAAATTGAAAACCCTAATTTGAAGTTTCATAATACTCCTACAAGAGATCAATTAAGGATTTATCAATCCATTAATTTTTTTAAGGAAAATCACTGCCGATATTGATCCTAAGTTGAATCACTAGATTTTAGAAAGATTTAGAAAGAAAAATGAACTCATTTTAAGTTCATAGGAAAAAGATATGAGGGTTAAAAGAAAAAGGAGAAAAACTAACCTATCTATCTCGAGCCAGCCCCTTCTCTCTTCCGTGCAGCAGCACGAAACCCAGCGGGCCATCCCAAAGCTACAGCCGTAGCAGCCCAACCTGTTTGCGCCCCGACCTCTCTCCCATCTCTCTGTCACCGACAGCTGGGAGCCACCCCGTCGTCTTCCTCCTTCTAGTGGAGATCGAACAAAACACGATATGGTCGATTGAGTGAAATTTGTCGCTATTTCGTTGGGATTTGGCTAGAAGGGGTCTCCCTTCCCATATTTAAGAAGGCCTTATAGGAGGGAAAAGACACACAATATTTCTCTAAGACAATTTCTTTGGGAAATCTCTCTCGTTGGCTCTTGTGTTTATGTGGTTTCAAGAAGAACTATGAGCGTGAGAGACGACGTATCTTCGGCACGCCATCACGCTTGCTGGATACTGCTTCAAAAGATTTACCTTCGCAATCTAGGCTAAATCGGGAGATCGGAAGTAGTTGTGGAGCATCGCACTACTAGGAAACGGCTATAGCTAATTCACACATCCGTGACACACGTGTCAATGATGTCCCACGGGTAAAATAGTCGTGGCGCACTTCTAACAAGTGTCTTATGGCTAACTGGCATAACTGTGACGCACATGATAGCGCCATGGCTACGTGTGGGCCAATGCACGGCCGTCCGCAGACCACCTGGCTGTAGCGGATCTATGCGTGGTGTGATACGGCTGTGGAAGTTAGTTGTGGCACACATGTGGTAGCTTTGGTGCAGTCTGTTGTATAAGTGGGCAAACTTATCCGTAGGACACCATATAGTGATGTGCCACGGCTATGTTTTCTACCATAATGGTGCTCTACGACTAAGTGGTCTGCACCAACTCCACTCCCGGTGGATCGTTTTTTAGGCTTGCAAAAAAATGAAAAACACTTTTAAAAATAAAATTATTTCACATGTAGGTAGGTAATATGGTCTAGTTTCTAGGAAAATTAACAAACAAGAATTTTGATTTTTTCTGAAAAAAAATTCATGTCATGGTAAAACAGCCATAACTTTTGCATACGATGTCGAAAAAACGTATAATATACCAAAATAATGACGACGAAATTTCGCATCTGCTCGCAATCATCTAAGATCGTTTAGCGATTTTTTAGATTTTCAAAATTCGAAAAGAGTAAAAAGTTATGATCAAAAAATCATTTTTTCCTGCAGAAAAAACGGAGTCCATTTACCCGTGGCGCACCACCCCTAGTGCGTCACCAGTAAGTGGGTGGGATTTGAAATTCGAATCACCACCCGGCCACCTAACCTCCCATATCTTCCCCGCCCACTCCTTATCTCCTCCACTTCCACTTCTCCTTCTCCACTTCCCCTCCCTTCTCCACCTTCTCCTTCTCCTCCACCTCTCCTACCTTCTTCTTCTCCTCACTTCTTCTTCACCTCTCTCCGGCTACACCCACCTCTGACGGCACCCTCCTCCGACAGCCTATGACTGCACCCTCCTCGACCATCCTCCACCGGCGCCCTCCTTCGACCACCTCCGGATGCATCCTCCCCGACCATGCTCCGACGGAGCCCTGCCCCATGCACCTCCGGACGTAATCTCCTCCACCATCCTCCGACCGTGCCCTCCTCCGACCGCGCCCTCCTCCACCAGCCTCTGACCCCACACCCTCCTCTGACCACCTCCAGTAGCGACCACCTTCGACGAGGCGACAACACCGATGACGACGATGGCCGGTGGCTCGATCTAGATCTAGATCTAGATCAAATGCCGCTTTTTTTTGAAATTTGAAATCGTACCCGTGGCGCACGACATCTAGTGCACTACGGCTAACTTTTCATACTCGTGGCGCACAGCACCTAGTGCGCCACCACCAACTTTTCATACCTGTGGCGCACAACCCCGGCTAACTTTTTATACCCGTGGTGCACAACACCTAGTGAGATACTCGTGGCGCACCACCTAGTGCGCCACGGCTAAATTTTACCCGTACCGCGCGGGTGCGCCACAGATTAGTTGTTTTCTAGTAGTGTAGTACGTTGTCGAAACCATGTGGGTGCTGCCAGTTGTGGCATCTGGACAGTCATGCAAGGACCTGAGGTGACGTGAGAAGAGCAACACGACCTTAAGGTCGGTTACGAGTATGACTACATAATCTACATTTCGCATAAACGTTGATACTTTGGAAATGTATCTATAAGTTTTGATGCTCCATGCTTGTTTAGTATCTACTTTGCTTTACTTGTCTACACTTTGAGGTGCTGTTTACATGTTTTCTGGTACTAACCTATTAACAAGTTGCAACAGTGCCAGATGCATGTTTTCTGCTGTTTTTGGTTTCAGAAAAGTTAGTAAACAAATATTCTCGGAATTGGGCGGGACGAAGGACAAAGTCAATAACTTTCCGTGGGGAACAAGAAGTCCATAGGAGAGCCCGAGGGGCCGGCCAGAGGGGCCATACCCCCCAGGCGCGGGTGGGCCTGACCCCGCTCCTGGCTAGGGTTTGGCCGCCCTGGCGACCGCCTCGGTCTCCCCCTTCGCCTATAAGAAGCTCCTGATACAGAAACCCTGAGTACCCGATCAGAAATCCACGAAACCGTCTGTATCCGCCGCCACCATCGTCCCTAGATCGGGAAGGATCTGAAGTTCTTCCCGGCACCCTGCCGGAGGGGAGATCATCCCGGAGGCCTTCTCTCCTGTATGATTTGTGAGTAGTTCCACCTTGGACTATGTGTCCATGTAGTAGCTAGATAGTTGTATCTCCTCCTTTGTGCTTTCATGTATAGATCTTGTGAGCTCCGTTCATGATCAAGATCTAATCTATTTGTAATCATGCATGTTGTGTTTGCGGGGATCCGATGGATATTGAGATTATTATGTTGGTTTGATTAATGGTTTTGACTTTATGATTCTATCATGTATGTGTTCTTTGTGATCTTGCATGCTCTCCATTGCTAGTGGCTATCTTGGCCAAGTAGTTGCTAGTGACTCCAAGAGGGGGTATTTATGCTCGATAGTGGGTTCATGCCTCTAGTTTCCAAGGGAAGTGACAAAAATCTCTTCGGTTCTAGATGTGTTGTTGCTACAAGGGAGAAAACAATGGTCTCTTGTTCATGGAACATGTGGACTGTTTACCTTACAGACTTTGCTTAAAGCAGTTGTCTGTTGCTTGCAACTTAATGCTGGAGGGGGTTCGGATGATAACCTGAAGGTGGACTTCTAGTCATAGATGCAGTTGGATTAGGGTATATGTATATTGTTGTATTGCCCAATCAACTTCATAGGATCTTTCTGGCTAGTAATTGCATTGTTATGCCTTGCTCAGTTCCTGTCAATTGCCCCGCTGTAATTTGTTTACCCTTCATGCCATGTTGTTTATCTAAGGAGAGCACCTCTAGTGAACTATGGACCCCGGTCCAATCTTTACCATTGATACATCTTCCACTGTTACTTGTTTACTTGCTGCAAACCATTACCTTCCACACCATATGTTTAATCCTTTGTTACAGCAAACCGGTGAGCTTGACAACCTCACTGATTCGTTGGGGCAAAGTCTTGAGTTTGTATTGTGCAGGTCTCCACGTTGTTTGCAACACCCGTGTGATGTTTCCTTCCTCCTTCTGGTTCGATAACCTCGGTCTTTACTGAGGGAAGACTTGCTGCTTCCTGCTTCACACCTTGCTCTTGGGGTTTCCAACGAAGTGCTTCCACGTCAAACACCAGGCGCCATTAAGATTTCTGGTGTCGTTACTGGGGAATCTACTTCAACCTCTTCCACCTCGTCAAGCGCTATCAACAAGTTTTATGGCGCCGTTGCCGGGGAGGCTAAGGGCGTCTTCACTAGGGGAGTCCTTCACTTCCTTTCTCTTTACTTTGTTTTTAGTTTGCTTGGTTTTGTTTGCCTCTTTCCAAAAAAAAACCAAAAAATTAGTCTAGCTTGGTTTCATTGCCTTATTCAAAAAACACAAAAAAATTAGTTCTTGCTCTAGCTGTTGCTGCTGTTTTTGGCTTGCCCACCTTTGCCAAAATGAACTCTGCTGAGAACACCAAGTTGTGTGACTTCACTAGCACCAACAACAATGATTTCCTAAGCACACCTATTGCTCCACCTGCTCCCGATGCTACTTTAATGAAATTAAGCCTGCTTTATTGAATCTTGTGATGAGAGAGCAATTTTCTGGTGCTGGTTCTGATGATCATGCTGCCCATCTTAATAGCTTTGTTAAACTTTTGTGAGATGCAAAAGTATAAGGATGTAGATGGAGATATTATTAAGCTCAGGCTTTTCCTTTCTCCTTGATGGGAAAAGCTAAAGAATGGTTGCTATATTTGCCTAAAAATAGTATTGATTCTTGGACTAAGTGCAAAGATGCTTTTATAGGAAAGTACTATCCTCCTGCTAAGATTATTGCTATGAGAAGTGACAATATGAAATTTAAACAGCTTGAGTGAACATGTTGCTCCTGCTTGGGAAAGAATGAAATCTTTGGTTAAAAATTGCCCTACTCATGGACTCATTGCTTGGATGATTATCCAAACTTTTTATGCAGGTTTGAACTTCTCCTCAAGAAACCTGCTGGATTCTGCTGCTGGAGGTACTTTTATGGGACTCACGTTGGGTGCTGCAACAAGGCTCCTTGATAATATGATGGTTAACTACTCTGGATGGCATGTTGAGAGAACTCCACATGGTAAGAAGGTAAATTCTGTTGAGGAAACTTCCTCTTTGAGTGAAAAGATTGATGTTATTATGGCTATGCTTGTTAATGGGAAGGCTCCTCTAGATCCTAATAGTGTTCCCTTAGCCTCTTTGGTTGCTCAAGAAGAGAAACTTGATGTGAACTTCATTAGAAACAACAATTTCAACAACAATGCCTATAGGAATAATTTTGGTAGCAACAACAATTATAGGCCTTATCCTCCTAATAATGGCAATTCCTACGGAAGCTCTTACAATAATGCTAGAAGTGCCCCCTCTGAACTTGAAGTCATGCTCAAGGACTTTATTAGTAAATAAACCACTTTTAATAAGACTATAGAGGAAAAGCTTTTAACTGTTGAGAAAATATATCCTCTTTGTCTGAAGCTCAAACTTCCTTGGTTAATAAAATGGCTGCTAAACCTGAAACTATGGAAAACACCTTTGCTACTACTCATGCCATACAAGTTACTATTGATGAAAATGTTATGATGTTAGCTCAACTTCATGCTAGGTGGGAAAGGGAAGATGAAATGGATAGAAACAATAGTGTGTGCACTATCACCACTAAACCACAAGTAGCCCCTATTCCTCCTCCTCCTATGCCTAAGCCAATTGATCCTACTACTAGTGATGCTAAGTTTGATATTGATATTGATGGTTGCAATATTTCTGAAGTGATTATGTTCCTACAAAAGCTTGCTAGAAGTCCTGATGCTAGTGATATGCATGTTACCTTTACCAAACACAGTACAGATGCTCTTGTTAAGATTAAGGAAGAGAAGCTAAAACACAAAGCTTCAATTCCTAGGAAAGTAGAAGATAGTTGGGAACCCATTATTAATATGCAAGTGAATGACTTTGATCTCAAAGCTTCATGTGATCTTGGTTCTAGTGTCTCTATTATGCTTAGGAAGATTTATGAAATGCTTGATTTTCCACCATTAGAAGATTGTTATTTGGATGTCCCACTCAATGATAATGCTAAGAAGAAACTCATGGGGGTATTACTGATGTTCTCATTATGGTTAACAATGCTTATGCCTTGTTGATTTCTATGTTTTGGATGTTGAATACAATGCTTCTTGTCCTATTACTTTGGGAAGACCTTTTCTTAGAACAGTTGGTGCCATCATTGATATGAAAGAAGGCACCATTAAATATCATTTTCCATTCAAGAAAGGTATTGAACACTTCCCTATGAGGAGAGAGAAGTTGCTTTTTGCTCCTCCTTTGAAAGCAAGATTTGATGTTAATGCTTCTTCATTTGAAAATACTTGATTCTTCTTGCTTCTCGTGCCTAACTTAAAGGCGTTAAATAAAAGTACTGGTTGGGAGATAACCCAAGAGTTTCCTTGAGTCTTGGAAGTTATTACTGAAGGAAATATGCCCTAGAGGCAATCATAGAGATGATTATATTTCTTATGTATCCATGAGTAATTGTATTGTTCCTTGAATTATCCATATCAGGCAACTTGTATTGATTGGAAATTATGTGAATTGTTTGTGAAACTCTTTCCTTGTATGGTTATTTAATAGTTGTCCCTGGTCGGAGATCATGTGAGGACACATGTGAATATTAGACTAGCACATCGATTGGTTGATGACTATTTTTCGCAAGTCATAGACATGGAGATGTCAAACCAATGATGTGGACACATGTTATGAACATGGGGTTGGACTGACCCAACTTGAGACTGGCAACTAGTTGCAGCTCTCTCTCTACACATCGTGTACGTTTTGTCCTTAGACCTGAGATTGTCGCATGTACTTGAGATGTGGATCGACATACTTTGGGGATATCAGGCGCTACTCTGTAACTGGGTAGTTATAAAGGTAGATTTCGGGTTTGTCCTGAAGCATGCTGCAAGGCATGGTCATTCAAGATGGGATTTGCCCCTCTCTACTTGAGAGAGATATCTCTGGGCCCCTCGAGTGATCGGATCCAGAAATGCATGGCCGTGCTACATATGGTTAAGAGTTAACCTAGTAAAGGGATTCTGAATCACAGTATCGAGAAAGGGAGGTCAGCTTGGAGCTAGACCAAATATCGTGAGGCAAAGGGAAAGACATGTACTAAACCTTGTGATGGTTCGTCCGATATGATCTTTGTATGCATTTAGGAGTTGGCACGTCTTGCTAGAGGCCGCTACCAACTATTAACAGAATAAGTGTATTCGTGTCATGTATATACGTATATGAACCTATAGGGTCACACACTTAAGGGGCTGGAAGCCTAATGAGGATTGGATCCGAATTAGACCAGGCTTAGGCTACTAATGGGCTGCTAATGTAGAAGCCCACTAGGGATGCCTATATAAGAGAGGGTGGGGCGTGCTGACCAGGGTTAGACCATTCCACCCAGCCTCCACTCCTCACGCCTGTGTTGCATGCGTGGACCTAGCAGTTCGGCGTCTGACGCTTCCACCCTGTACATGTGGATACCTCGGAGGCGCTGCATCTGTAGCGCTTGGACAAGCCGCGCAAGGGGAGCTGCTCGTGGGATGAGAACGAGGAGGAGACGTAGATCGTCTGCACTGCCTCGACGCGCTTCATCAAGTTCCGCAACTGCGCGTCTAGTGGTAATCCCGTGATCTATGACAACAGTAATCCTGGTTTACGCGGTAGAAAATTTTGATTTGCGCTAGTGTAGCTTACCCGTATCCCTTCAGTGGTATAAGAGCCGATGCTGTTCAGTTATAGATTCGGGATGTTTGCATATGGTGATATGCAGATATATATGAATGATGTGATCGTTTATATTGCGGTGGTTCAGGATTGATCTATGATCTTGATGTCCGTGATTGTGATTCTGAGGTAGTCGAACGACTTACCCCTACCGGTCGGTTTCCGCCATCGGGGTAGACAGTGACACATAAATCATGTTGGATCACGCAAAGATCAATATGATTGATTGAATCGGAACCTAGATCTAAAATCGATGTACCGTGATCAAAGGAGTTCGATCAGATCGAAACAACAGACAGTTTATGGTAAATTTGATTTGCCGATAAAAATCCTTAAAGAAAATTATGTAGATTCAATCTCTCATTTTAACCTAGATACCGCGAGGGGCGCTGCCCCTTCGAACCCCACAGGGGGAGACCCCCTAGACCCCCCTAGTCGTAGCCCCTTTTGTATCTCATTATGGTAACTAGGTTCTATGAGTTCACATGATCCGGTAGAATACGATTCTATGCATAACTTGTTTTTGCAGGATGTATGTGATCAGTGTGGCCCATATATGTATGTGATGCATGTATGAAATTTATCATGACCTGCGTGTCGTGAATAGGGTAACACGGCTGGAGCCATATGTGTTGTCAATTATTGTAATGGCCTGCGTGCCAACTTGTGATGATCCCAATTCTATGTAATTTTGATTACTAGTTGTTAGGTGTAATAGCTTGTATTAGTTCTTGGTGGACTCATCACTTGGAGGATGGCTCACATGGAACATGAAGATGGAGATCATCATGGTGGACAGGTTCTATGGCGATGGAGATCACCATGAGAAAATGGGCCATATTGTGTCACATTTATGTGAATGCTATTCTTATGCATTTTACTACTATGCATGATTAGATGAGAGATGTAGAACGATCCCTAAAAAGTTTAAGTTAAACCATGCCCTCCCAACCAAACTTTGCACCATCCTATGCCCTGTACAATCGTTGGTGGGCCTATGAAATTAGGGTGTCGCGGTTTTCCTTGGCTGGATGGGTTTGTATCGGATACCTCCACGTATAAGGGTTGGTGAGCTTGAAAAGGTCATATTAAACAATTAAGGACCTTGGGGAATAAAGGTTGGGCGCCTAGTTTTGACATAGAGATGTCACCGAACAACAAGAGTCATATGTGATATGATTAGCAAGTGTTGCTTACCGATTTACCTTGTCTTCTAGCAGTGACGCTAAAGCTCACTAGTCGACTTGTTAATTGTGGATCTTGAATTACTTAGTATCAACAGAGGGATATTGATTTAAGTGGGAGTATATGCTATTAAATTTTTTAATATGTTTTACTCTATCATGGTTACATGGCTTAGTATTTTGCATGTTTTCTGTTATAGATCAATGGCACCAAACACTACATCACCTTTTTCTTTGCATTCGATTCTTGACAAAGATAAACTAAATGGAACAAACTATTCGGACTGGGTCCGTAACCTGAGAATTGTTTTCAGGTCTGATAAAAAGGAAACGGTTCTGAATACCCCAATCCCCGATGAACCTGCTGATAATGCATCTGCTGCCCTTAAAAATGCCTACAAGAGAGCATGTGATGATTCTCTTGAGGTTAGTTGTCTTATGCTTGCATGCATGGAACCTGAACTCCAAAAGAAGTTTGAGGATCAGGATGCGTACGATATGATCGTTGCGCTTAAGGACATGTTCCAAGATCAGGCAAGGACTAAGAGGTATAATGTTTCCAAGTCCTTTGTCGAATGCAAGCTAGCAAAGGGAGCAGCTGTAGGCCCCCATGTGATCAAAATGGTTGGTTACAGTCAGACTTTGGAAAAGCTTGGTTTTCCACTAGGCCAAGAGTTGGCCACTGACTTCATTTTGGCGTCTCTTCCATCCAGCTATGGGAAGTTCATTTCGAACTACCATATGCATGGGGTGGAGAAGGGCCTTAATGAGTTATGCGGGATGCTAAAAACAGCAGAAAGTGACATGAAGAAGTGTGCAGGGAATAGCCATGTGATGCCTGTGCAAAACAAGCCTAGCTTTAAAAAAGGGTACTTCTTGGAAGAAGAAGGGCAAGGCTAAGGATACGATCCCTAAGCCTGCACCCAAGCAAAAGGCTGGACCTGTAGAAGACACTGAGTGCTTCTTTTGTCATGAACATGGCCACTGGAAGAGAAATTGCAGCAAGTACCAGGCTTCTTTGAAGAAGAGTGGAAGTAAGAGTACTTCCCACTCAGGTACGCTTGTTGTAAATGTTGTGGACATTCTTCTCACTGATTCCTATGTTAACTCTTCGGCATTTGATACCGGAACGGTTGCTCATATTTGCAATTCGATGCAGGGGCTAATAAGGACTAGAGAAGTGCAGAAAGGCGAAGTGGATTTTTGCGTCGGAAATAAAGCAAGGGTTGCTGCATTGTTCGTCAGCACCATGCAACTTCACCTTCCATCAGGATTTATTATGGAATTGAATAATTGTTATTACATTCCTAGTATGGGTTGAAACATTTTATCACCTTCATGTTTGATGAGGGATGGTTATTCATTCGCGAGTGCAAACAATGGTTGTGTAATCTCTAAGAATGATATGTTTATGACTGATGCTCCCATTGTGAATGGGTTATTTATTTTAAATCTTGATGATGCATATGTTTACAATGTTAGTGCTAAAAGGCTTCGGCCTAATGATTTGAGTCCTACCTATTTATGGCATTGTCGTTTGGGGCATATAAGTGAAAAGCGCATGAAGAAGCTCCATGGTGATGGTCTTCTAACTTCATTTGATTTTGAATCATATGAGACATGTCAGGCTTGTTTACTTGGAAATATGACCAAATCGCCTTTTTCGGGTCTACCCGAGAGAGCGACAGACTTGTTGGAACTCATACATACTGATGTATGTGGACCAATGAGCACGACAACCAGAGGAGGATATCACTACTTCATTACTTTCACTGATGATTTCAGTAGATATGGTTATGTCTACTTGATGAAGCATAAATCTGAAACTTTTGAAAGGTTCAAGGAGTTTCAGAGTGAGGTAGAGAATCAACGTGGCAAGAAAATAAAGGCCTTGCGATCTGATCGTGGAGGTGAATATTTGAGTCACGAATTTAGCAGTCATCTTAAGAGTTGCGGAATTGTTCCACAGCTCACGCCGCCTGGAACGCCTCAAAGAAACGGGGTCTCCGAACGGTGCAATCGAACTTTGTTGGACATGGTTCGATCGATGATGAGCCAGTCGGATTTACCATTATCATTTTGGGGATACGCTCTAGAAACAGTAGCTTTCACACTTAACAGGGTACCATCTAAATCCGTAGTTAAGACACCATATGAGATGTGGACTGGAAATAATCCCAGTTTGTCTTTTCTAAATATGTGGGGTTGTGATGCGTTTGTCAAGCGACTTCAGTCGGACAAGCTAACACCCAAATCGGATAAGTGCATTTTCGTGGGGTATCCAAGGGAAACCTTAGGGTATTACTTCTACAACCAAGAAGAGGGCAAAGTGTTTGTCGCTCATAGCGGTGTTTTCCTAGAGAAAGAGTTTCTCACAAAGGGAACGAGTGGAAGGTCGGTGCGACTTGAAGAAGTTCAATATGAGCCAGTCGGGGATGCTTCTACGAGTGATCTATTGTAGCAGAACAAGTTGAGGAACCCATAGCAATAGAAGCACCACAACCACGAAGGTCGGCGAGGCTCCGCGAAACACGGGAATTATTATTGATAGACAATGATGAGCCTGTGACCTATGCGGAAGCGATGGTGGACCCAGACTCTGAGAAATGGTTGATCGCCATGAGGTCCGAGATAGATTCCATGGGAGACAATCAAGTTAGGAACTTGGTTGACCTGCCTAATGGTTTTAAAGCCATCGAGTGCAAATGGATATATAAGAAGAAGATTGATATGGATGGAAATGTTCACATCCATAAAGCTCGACTTGTTGCAAAAGGTTTTCGACAAGTTCAAGGAGTTGACTACGACGAGACTTTCTCGCCTGTAGCGATGCTTAAATCTATACGGATCATTCTAGCCATTGCTGCACATTTCGACTATGAAATATAGCAGATGGATGTCAAGACGGCTTTCCTAAATGGAATCCTAACTGAGGACGTGTATATTATGCAGCCCGAAGGTTTTGTCGATCCAAACAATGCTGGAAGGTATGCAAACTTCTGAAGTCCATTTATGGGCTGAAGCAAGCATCTCGGAGTTGGAACATTCGATTTGATGAAGTTGTAAAGGAGTTTGGCTTCATCAAAAACGAACAAGAAACTTGTGTTTACAAGAAGGAAAGTGGGAGAGCGCTGGTATTTCTAATCTTATATGTAGATGACATATTGCTGATTGGAAAAGACATTCCTATGATGAGTCTGTTAAGACCTCCTTGAAATATAGTTTTTCGATGAAGGACTTAGGAGAAGCGGCATATATTCTAGGCATCAAGATCTATAGAGATAGATCAAGGAGGCTAATTGGATTAAGCCAGAGTACATACATTGACAAAGTGTTGAAACGGTTCAGCATGGAAGAGGCTAAGAAGGGGTTCTTGCCCATGTCTCACGGCATTAAACTCAACAAGACTCAGTGTACTTCGACTATTGATGAGCGTGAGCGCATGAGTAGGGTTCGATATGCTTCGACTATTGGATCCATCATGTATGCAATGATATGTACTCGCCCAGATGTTTCCTATGCTCTAAGTGTTATGAGCATATATCAGGCTGATCCAGGTGAAGGTCACTAGACAACGGTAAAGAATATCCTTAAGTACTTGAGAAGGACTAAGGATGTGTTCCTAGTTTATGGAGGTGAGGATGAACTCAGTGTAAGGGGTTACACAGATGCGAGTTACCTTAACGACTCAGATGATTCCAGATCGCAATCTGGTTATGTGTTTATCATGAATGGTGGTGCTGTGAGTTGGAAAAGTTCCAAGCAAGATACGGTGGCCTCCGCTTCAACAGAAGCTGAATATATTGCCATCTCGGAGGCTGCAAAGGAAGATGTTTGGATTAGGAATTTCCTGATTGCTCTTGGTGTGGTTCAGGGTGCGTCCAATCCCATGGACGTTTATTGTGACAACAATGGTGCTATTTCACAAGCCAAGGAACCTAGTCAGCACCAGAAGAACAAACATATTCGCATGCGTTACCATCAGATTCATGAGTTTGTTGAGGATGGTAGTGTCATGATATGCAAAATACATATAGACTCAAATGTTGTTGATCCTTTTACAAAGCCACTCCCGCAGCCTGCGCATGAGGCGCACACAAGAGCAATAGGTATTAGATACAATCTAGATTGACTCTAGTGCAAATGGGAGACTGAAGGAAATATGCCCTAGAGGCAATCATAGAGATGATTATATTTCTTATGTATCCATGAGTTATTGTATTGTTCCCTGAATATCCATATCAGGCAACTTGTATTGATTGGCAATTATGTGAATTGTTTGTGAAACTCTTTACTTGTATGGTTATTTAATAGTTGTCCCTAGTCGGAGTTCATGTGAGGACACATGTGAATATTAGACTAGCACATCGATTGGTTGATGACTATGTTTCGCAAGTCATAGACATGGAGATGTCAAACCAATGATGTGGACACATGTTATGAATATGGGGTTGGACTGACCCAACTTGAGACTGGCAATTAGTTGCAGCTCTCTCTCTACACATCGTGTACGTTTTGTCCTTAGACCTGGGATTGTCGCATGTACTTGAGATGTGGATCGATATACTTTGGGGCTATCAGACGCTACTCCATAATTGGGTAGTTATAAAGGTAGTTTTCGGGTTTGTACTGAAGCATGCTGCAAGGCATGGTCATTCAAGATGGGATTTGCCCCTCTCTACTTGAGAGATATATCTCTAGGCCCCTCGAGTGATCGGATCCAGAAATGCATGGCCGTGCTACATATGGTTAAGAGTTAACCTAGTAAAGGGATTCCGAATCACAGTATCGAGAAAGGGAGGTCAGCTTGGAGCTAGACCAAATATCGTGAGGCAAAGGGAAAGACATGTACTAAACCTTGTGATGATTCGTCCGATATAATCTTTGTATGCGTTTAGGAGTTGGCACATCTTGCTAGAGGCCGCTACCAACTATTGACAGGATAAGTGTATTCGTGTCATGTCTATACGTATATGAACCTATAGGGTCACACACTTAAGGGGTTGGAAGCCTAATGAGGATTGGATCTGAATTAGACCAGGCTTAGGCTACTAATGGGCTGCTAATATAGAAGCCTACTAGGGATGCCTATATAAGAGAGGGTGGGGCGTGCTGACCCGGGTTAGACCATTCCACCCAGCCTCCACTCCTCACGCCTGTGTTGCACGCGCGAACCTAGCAGTCCGGCGTCTGACGCTTCCATCCTGTACGTGTGGATATCTCGGAGGCGCTGCATCTGTAGCGCTTGGACAAGCCGCGCAAGGGGAGCTTCTTGTGGGACGAGAACGAGGAAGAGACGTAGATCGTCTGCACTGCCTCGACGCGCTTCATCAAGTTCCACAACTGCGCGTCTAGTGGTAATCCCGTGATCTATGACAACAGTAATCCTGGTTTACGCGGTAGAAAATTTTGATTTGCGCTAGTGTAGCCTACCCGTATTCTTTCAATTACTACTATAATGACCTTTCCTTATACTTTTTGTTTGCTTTTTGTGCCAAGAATGACCTCTAATAAGAGGGAACTAAGATTTGGGAGTTGCTGTCCCGAAATAGATTTCTTTCCTCCACCAAAAAAATTCGTGAGGAGGCTCTGTAACTCGGATTGAGCTTAAAATTTACGAATAAATCTCCCAGTATGTTGGATAACTTTTGTTAGTTCAACACTTTTTGATTTGAGCAACAGAAGATGTTCGAAAAAAATCTTTTCTACCCGCTGGTCTGTTTTGACAGATTTCTGCCATTATTTGCATTTGCTTCTTATTGATTCCTTTTTTAGCTCTCTTCAGGTAAATTGAGTTTCTTTGAAGGAGTTAATTCAGTAGCTTGTGTTTTTAGTGAAAAGCCTTGCTGTTCCAAAGCTTTGCTAGTGGTCTAATATCTTTTGAATAAGCTAATGTTGCTAATGAAGATTGTGTGAAGTTTTGTATAAAGGAAAAAAATTAGGTGTAGAGAGAGAATGATGCAATGAGATGAAGAATGGACAAAAGCTCAAGCTTGGAGATGCCACCATGGTGTCACCCCAAGAAATATCCAAGAAGTACAAGCGTCAAAGCTTGGGGATGCCCAAGGCATCCCCTTCTTCATCAATAAAAAGCTTAGGTCCGTCTAGACACTTCACTTTTATTGTTTCATGCCACCATGGTGTCACCATGGCGTCTTAGTTTTAGTTTTCTTTGCTTAGGTTGTTTAGTTTGCTTGAATAAAGAAGTTTGGACCCCCGTTCTCGCTGTGTTGTTTTGCAAATAAGTTTCCTTGGTGTTTGGAAAGGAGTAGTAAGTTCTTGCTTGAAGTGCAAGAGGAGCTTGCATTGACTGTGACTTAGACTTTAGCATGACATTCTAGGTGTTATTTTTGCATTATGCTTAGTGACTATTGTTGTAGCATGTCTTGTTACAAACAATTGGGATTGCTTAGTATGCCTTGAAGAAATTATGCGTTGTTTTAGCATGCAAAAGCATAGTATTGTGGTATTCTCCTTTGATGTTTTGCTTGGGTTGACTTGGCACATGCTTACACCATGTTATGACTATGGCAAGTCACCATTAGCCTCTATGATCATTTAGTCCTTGAATTGTAGTACCACTCTTTGCTTTGATTAGTTTGCTTTGTTGCATTGCATAATTATGGCCATTATTGCTCTCTTAGTTGGTTGCTCCCAGTCTTTTGCTAGCCTCCACTTGTATGAGTAAGTTCTACTTA
Source organism: Avena sativa (assembly GCA_916181665.1). Classification (NCBI taxonomy): domain Eukaryota; kingdom Viridiplantae; phylum Streptophyta; class Magnoliopsida; order Poales; family Poaceae; genus Avena; species Avena sativa. The sequence continues at coordinate 308,133,489 of OV702295.1, read as the reverse complement.
TGCTTCCAACTCCCAAGAAACCAAGTTATTCCAAAGTGTCCACTATAAACTCCTATGCATGGTGTGTTACACCATTCCAAGTATATTCTTGTTACCAGTGTGAAATGAAGTGGGAACTTGTAAGCCCATGGAGTTTGTATTCTATGTTAGAGAAACGCCTGGCCGCTAGCCTAAGCCATGCCTAATCATGGTGGAAACTTGTAGCGTCACCATAGTGACATCTATGAAGCATTCTTCTTATTAAAAAAGACACATTGAGAAAATAGGAAAGAGAGAAAAAAAGCACCATATTCCCATGGTACATAAGAAGAATTGCTGAGATGCTCATTGTCTGCTTGCCTTGTCATTTTGGTTATCGGAAAGCTCATGTGCCATGTGCAAGGGGTACCCCGTTGGAGGTTCTCAATGATATGCAAATACTTACAGTGACAAGAACTTACCTGGACCCAAAGTTGAGTATGCATGAGGTGTGGCCCTCGTATTCAAGGGGCATGAGATTGCCAGCTTATACTTCGTCAAGCATATACTCCAGATTTGCCACTTTAAACTTAACCACTTCAAGATGCTTATGATAGGGGCAATGAGGTCTGAAAGCTAACAAGTACCATAATTTTTGGAAGCTCTTTTTGAAACTTGAAATCCCTGCTTCCTTTATAAAAGGCCTTTCTTCCACCATTATTTGAGTCTCCACCTTCTACCTTTAGGCACCATTAAGAGAGCATAGTTGTCATTCTGTGTGCAGTGTTCCAAAGCTTATTAATTGATGCATATTGTGTTATTACTTGTTCTTGTTGCTATTTGTTTCTAGTCACCCTTGTTAACTTTGCAGGTGTCCTATGCATTATATTGCTACTCTATGAGGGACAAGCTGATTGCCACTATGCTATGTTTTATGCATGTGAAACAAACAAACGTTTTTCAATACATATTATTCATGATCTTTGTTTGTAGCTTGTCATGTTGCATGCATAGTTACTATGTCCTATTTTTATAACTCCATCTTTCATGCACATGTTTAGAGTTCTTTGATCCCAACTTTTAATGCTTGCAAATGGTTGGATCTTTATTATGAGGGTGCATGTCACCTCAAAAATTATTCCTTTTATCACTTACCTACTAGAGTACGAGTAGGAGTTAAGCTTGGGGATGCTGATACGTTGGAAACGTATCTATAATTTTTGATGCTCCATGCTTGTTTAGTATCTACTTTGCTTTACTTGTCTACACTTTGAGGTGCTTTTTACATGTTTTCTGGTACTAACCTATTAACAAGTTGCAACAGTGCCAGATGCCTGTTTTCTGCTGTTTTTGGTTTCAGAAAAGTTAGTAAATAAATATTCTCGGAATTGTATGGGACGAAGGACAAAGTCAATAACTTTCTGTGGGGAACAAGAAGTCTAGAGGAGAGCCCGAGGGGACGGCCAGAGGGGCCAGACCCCCCAGGCATGGGTGGGCCCTACCCCGCGCCTGGCTAGGGTTTGGCCGCCCTGGCGGCCTCCTCGGTCTCCCCCTTCGACTATAAGAAGCCCCCGATACAGAAACCTTGAGTACCCGATTATAAATCCACGAAATCGTCTGTAGCTGCTGCCACCATCGACCCTAGATCGGGGGGATCTAAAGTTCTTCCCGGCACCCTGCCAGAGGGGAGATCATCCCGGAGGCCTTCTCTCCGTTATGATTTGTGAGTTGTTCCACCTTGGACTATGGGTCCATGTAGTAGCTAGATGGTTGTATCTCCTCCTTTGTGCTTCCATGTATAGATCTTGTGAGCTCTATTCATGATCAAGATCTAATCTATTTTTAAATCATGCATGTTGTGTTTACGGGGATCCGATGGATATTGAGATTATTATGTTGGTTTGATTAATGGTTCTATCTTTATGATTCTATCATGTCTGTGTTGTTTGTGATCTTGCATGCTCTCCGTTGTTAGTAGCTATCTTGGCCAAGTAGTTGCTAGTGACTCCAAGAGGGAGTATTTATGCTCGATAGTGGGTTCATGCCTCTAGTTTCCAAGGGAAGTGACAAAAATCTCTTCGGTTGTAGATGTGCTGTTGCTACTAGGGAGAAAACAACGGTCTCTTGTTCATGGAGCATGTGGACTGTTTACCTTACACACTTTGCTTAAAGCAGTTGTCTGTTGCTTGCAACTTAATACTAGAGGGGGTTCAGATGATAACCTGAAGGTGGACTTCTAGTCATAGATGCAGTTGGATTACGGTCTATGTATATTGTTGTATTGCCCAATCAACTTCATAGGATCTTTCTAACTAGTAATTGCATTGTTATGCCTTGCTCGGTTCCTGTTAATTGCCCTGCTGTAATTTGTTTACCCTTCATGCCATGTTGTTTATATAAGGAGATCACCTCTAGTGAACTATGGACCCCGGTCCAATCTTTACCATTGATACATCTTCCACTGTTACTTGTTTACTTGCTGCAAACCATTACCTTCCACACCATACATTTAATCCTTTGTTACAACAAACCGGTGAGCTTGACAACCTCACTGATTCTTTGGGGCAAAGTCTTGAGTTTGTGTTGTGCAGGTCTCCACGTTGTTTGCAACACATGTGTGACGTTTCCTTCCTTCTTCTGGTTTGATAACCTCGGTCTCTACTGAGGGAAGACTTGTTGCTTCATACCTTGCTCTTGGGGTTTCCAACGAAGCGCTTCCACGTCAAACACCAGGCGCCATCAAGCTTTCTGGTGCCATTACTGGGGAATCTACTTCAACCTCTTCCACCTTGTCAAGCGCTATCAAACGTTTAACGCTTTCATTCTACATGAGTATGTTACCGAAACTCTCTCTGTTACAATATTAGTACAAGATAGATCCTTGTATTTTTTGTGGCGCTAGTCATATTTTTTTCCTAATTCTAACCCCTTCAACATGTGCCAATAAAAAATGGATGGTTGGCTGGACTTAGTAGATTGTGTTGAATCGAACCCATATGGCCAGAGATGTAGAATATTAATAGGTTCGGATGATGGGTATCTGGTTTTGGAAACTACTTTCCAAATTATCGTGTTGTGGACTTCTCCCCATAATGGTGCAAAATGAGCGCAATGGTCAAATGGGTCGACCATATCACATGGGTGAAGTGTACAACCCCTAGAGGGTGTCTAATCTAAGTACTTAGTCGTGTTCTGAGTCATAGACAAATTGAGTTTCTTGATTTGGAGGTTATGACATGTTTCTCGCTCATCCAACTTATAATTTCTTCAAATTTTGATAGGACAACTTAATTGGGTTTGTTAAGGAAAGAAAACCTGTTTGTTGAAAGTAGGATAAAAGTATTTGTATTGCTTACAAATTAGCCAAACCTCCACCTATCCAAATAAGCATGTCGTTGCTAGGTTCTATGTCTTCTTACTTAGCCCTATTTGACATACATTTAATTTATTGTTGCAGGTTATTCCGTTTCTATGTATTCATTCATAGATCACGAGACTCCACTCAATAATTATTTACATGTGGAAAATTTGAAGGATGGAGATCTATCTTGTATTATCTTCCACTGTATACTTAAATAATATAATTGAAAATTCTAGATCATGCGATGTAATAATGATGCACTATGAAATTTTTTGGTATTCATCTGTATTGTGTGCTAGTGAAGCGATCTAGTGATTAGCACTATACATAGAAACTCGGCCTTATATTGAGCGACAATGTTACATATACTTACCATTGAAAAAAGTACAAAAGTATAAAAAACTAGCAAATCATCATGGTCATCAAACTCTTTCTTGTTTCATGACATAATACTTCTTCGAACACAACCGCAAAAAAGCCATATGTACCAAACTAGAGACTTTTAAATACGAATGAGGGATCTCACATAATTTTAATTTGAGCCGTAGTGCCAAGGTAACGTGCAATCGTATCCACAAGAGTAATCAACTAACAACAACAAGAGTATCAATACCAATATTCCAGGAAAGACAAAACGAACATTCTGGTCGATGTTGTCGTGGAGCCAAGAGTATAAATCAACATTGTCGAGGACATAATAGCTGGGATATATTTTGCAAGGACAAACCTCCTCCTACAACCATAAAAACAATCCAAGATCATCTAGTGAAGCAAGATCTGAAGGACCATACCAAAATAAATTTCATTTACCAACACCATCATTGATGTCCGGAAGGAAGAAATTTCATCTACCAACACCATCATTGATGTCAGGAAGGAACTCGTGTCATCGAACGAAGGGTCAAAAACACTTATTGAAGAAGTTATCATCTACATCGACACGAGGACCAAGAAGAAGACGACCACAAAATACGACACTAAAATGTTGAAAAACTCCACCCGTGAATTAGGTCCCCTCCTGATAGCGCCAAGACATGCTAGAGGAGCGGGAACAGATCAACAAAAAGACAGAGTTCTGGCATCTAGGGTTTTTGGAGGAGTAGGCGGCAATTAGGGTTTCTTCATAGAATTCTCGTCCTTTTTTGTGACTTGTGCCACCTCGATGCTCCTTGTGGTAGAATGTTAGGGGTGACCCCTTGGGATGGCCTGATCTTTCACGAATCCCGTGGAAATCGAGGGATAAGCGAGTGGGAGGAACAGGAGGGATGAAATCCACGAACACACACACAAAGAACTCAATGAACACACACACACGAAAACACGATACAAGCCGATAGCTCACGCCGGTGGCAACCGGTCCAACACAATCCCTAGGATCGGCATTGGGCAAGACACTCTCCCATGGCCAACAACGGGGGTGAGAGGCTTGATGAGATCTTGACTACATGGGGACGAGACATGATGAATCCTTGATAGCGCCAGAGAACTTGGTGCTTGATGTGGAGTCTTGTTGGGAACCCCAAGAGCAAGGTGTGAAGAGCACATCAGCAAGTCTTCCCTCAGTTGAGACCAACGTTATCAAACCAGAAGGAGGAAGGAAACGTCACACAGGTGTTGCAAGCAACACGGAGATCTGCACAACACAAACTCAAGACTTTGCCCCAACGAATCAGTGAGGTTGTCAAGCTCACCGATTTGCTATTACAAAGGATTAAACGTATGGTGTGGAAGGTAATGGTTTGCAGCAAGTAAACAAGTAATAGTGGAGGATGTATCAATGGTACAGATTGGACCGGGGTCCATAGTTCACTAGAGGTGCTCTCCTTAGATAAACAACATGGCATGAAGGGTAAACAAATTACAGCAGGGCAATTGATAGGAACTAAGCAAGGCATAACAATGCAATTACTAGCCAGAAAGATCCTATGAGGTTGATTGGGAAATACAACAATATACATAGACCGCCATCCAGCTGCATCTATGACTAGAAGTCTACCTTCAGGTTATCATACGAACCCCCTCCAGTATTAAGTTGCAAGCAACAAACAATTGCTTTAAGAAAAGTGTGTAAGGTAAAACAGTCCACATGTTACATGAACAAGAGACCGTTGTTTTCTCCCTAGTAGCAACAACACATCTACAACCGAAGAGATTTTTGTCACTTCCCTTGGAAACTAGAGGCATGAACCCACTATCGAGCATAAATACCCCCTCACCAGCAACTACTTGGCCATGAGAACCACTAGCAACGGAGAGCATGCAAGATCACAAACAACACAGACATGATAGAATCATAAAGACAAAACCATTAATCAAACCAACATAATAATCTCAATATCCATCGGATCCCCGCAAACAAAACATGCATGATTACAAATAGATTAGATCTTGATCATGAACGGAGGTCACAAGATCTATACATGAAAGAACAAAGGAGGAGATACAACCATCTAGCTACTACATGGACACATAGTCCAAGGTGGAACTACTCACAAATCATACCGGAGAGAAGGCCTCCGGGATGATCTCCCCTCCGGCAGGGTGCCAGGAAGAACTTTAGATCCCCCTCGATCTAGGGACGATGGTGGCGGCGGCTACAGACGATTTCGTGGATTTATGATCGGGTACTCAGGGTTTATGTATCGGGGGCTTCTTATAGGCGAAGGGGGAGACCGAGGCGGACACCAGGGCGGCCAAACCCTAGCCAGGCGCGGGGTAGGGCCCACACGCGCGCCTGGGGGGGTCTAGCCCCTTTGGCCGGCCCCTCGGGCTCTCCTCTGGACTTCTTGTTCCCCACGGAAAGTCAGTCCTTCGTCCCGTCCAATTCCGAGAATATTTCTTTACTAACTTTTCTGAAACCAAAAACCATAGAAAACAGGCATTTGGCACAGTTGCAACTTGTTAATAGGTTAGTACCAGAAAACATGTAAAAAGCACCTCAAAGTGTAGACAAGTAAAGCAAAGTAGATACTAAACAGGCATGAAGCATCAAAAATTATAGATACGTTTCCAACGTATCAGCATCCCCAAGCTTAACTCCTACTCGTCCTCTAGTAGGTAAGTGATAAAAGGAATAATTTTTGAGGTGACATGCACCCTCATAATAAAGATCCAACCATTTGCAAGCATTAAAAGTTGGGATCAAAGAACTCTAAACATGTGCATGAAAGATGGAGTTATAAAAATAGGACATAGTAACTATGCATGCAACATGACAAGCTACAAACAAAGATCATGAATAATATGTATTGAAAAACGTTTGTTTGTTTCACATGCATAAAACATAGCATAGTGGCAATCAGCTTGTCCCTCATAGAGTAGCAATATAATGCATAGGACACCTGCAAAGTTAACAAGGGTGACTAGAAACAAATAGCAACAAGAACAAGTAATAACACAATATGCATCAATTAATAAGCTTTGGAACACTGCACACAGAATGACAACTATGCTCTCTTAATGGTGCCTAAAGGTAGAAGGTGGAGACTCAAATAATGGTGGAAGAAAGGCCTTTTATAAAGGAAGCAGGGATTTCAAGTTTCAAAAAGAGCTTCCAAAAATTATGGTACTTGTTAGCTTTCAGACCTCATTGCCCCTATCATAAGCATCTTGAAGTGGTTAAGTTTAAAGTGGCAAATCTGGAGTATATGCTTGACGAAGTATAAGCTGGCAATCTCATGCCCCTTGAATACGAGGGCCACACCTCATGCATACTCAACTTTGGGTCCAGGTAAGTTCTTGTCACTGTAAGTATTTGCATATCATTGAGAACCTCCAACGGGGTACCCCTTTCACATGGCACATGAGCTTTCCGATAACCAAAATGACAAGGCAAGCAGACAATGAGCATCTCAGCAATTCTTCTTATGTACCATGGGAATATGGTGCTTTTTTTCTCTCTTTCCTATTTTCTCAATGTGTCTTTTTTTAATAAGAAGAATGCTTCATAGATGTCACTATGGTGACGCTACAAGTTTCCACCATGATTAGGCATGGCTTAGGCTAGCGGCCAGGCGTTTCTCTAACATAGAATACAAACTCCATGGGCTTACAAGTTCCCACTTCATTTCACACTGGTAACATCCATAGACAAAAGAACATGATATCAACGGAGTATAAAAAGTACAAGTGCAATGTTGAAAACGTTCCCCGTGACAGCACGGTTCTGCTAATACCAACTTATAAGTGCAAGCATATACAACAAAGTTGCCTCAATGGTTCAAGTTTATTAGGGCCAAAGAATAAAATGTGTCATTAAGTTCGTGAGGGCTTTAATCACTAAGTTTTCACATAACAAAATAGTTTTTAATTGGAAGATAGTTGAAAACAAGAATATACTTGGAATGGTGTAACACACCATGCATAGGAATTTATAGTGGACACTTTGGAATAACTTGGTTTCTTGGGAGTTGGAAGCATGAGTAGAACTTACTCATACAAGTGGAGGCTAGCAAAAGACTGGGAGCAACCAACTAAGAGAGCAATAATGGCCAAAATCATGCAGTGCAACAAAGAAAACTAATCAAAGCAAAGAGTGGTACTACAAGTCAAGGACTAAATAATGATAGAGGCTAATGGTGACTTGTCATAGTCATAACATGGTGTGAGCATGTGCCAAGTCAACCCAAGCAAAACATCAAAGGAGAATACCACAATACTATGCTTTTGCATGCTAAAACAACGCATAATTTCTTTAAGACACACTAAGCAATCCCAATTGTTTGGAACAAGACATGCTACAACAATAATCACTAAGCATAATGCTAAAACAATACCTAGCATGTCATGCTAAAGTCTAAGTCACAGTCAATGCAAGCTCCTCTTACACTACAAGCAAGAACTTACTACTCCTTTCCAAACACCAAGCAACTTATTTGCAAAACAACACAGCGAGAACGGGGGTCCAAACTACTTAATAAAACTAAACAAACTAAGCAAAGCAAATGAAAACTAATACGCTCCAAGAACAACACAACTGTGCATGAAACAATAAAAACGAAGTGTCTAGACAGACCTGAGCTTTTTATTGATGAATAAGGAGATGCCTTGGGCATCCCCAAGCTTTAACGCTTGTACCTATTGGATATTTCTTGGGGTGACACCATGGTGGCATCCCCAATATTGAGCTTTTGTCCATTCTTCATCTCATTGCATCATTCTCTCTCCACACCTGAAATTTTTCCTTCATACAAAACTTCACACAATCTTCATTAGCAACATTAGCTTATTCAAAAGATATTAGACCACTGGCAAAGCTTTGTAACAGCAAGGATTTTCACTAAAAACACAAGCTACTGAAGTAACTCCTTCAAAGAAACTCAATTTACGTGAAGAGAGCTCAAAAATGAATCAATAAGAAGCAAATGCAAATAATGGCAGAAATCTGTCAAAACAGACCATCGGGTAGAAACGATTTTTTTAGAACATCTTATGTTGCTCAAATAAAAAAGTGTTGAACTAATGAAACTTAGATAACATACTGGGGGATTTATTCGTAAATTTTGATCTCAATCCGAGTTATAGAGCCTCCTTACGATTTTCTTTTGTGGAGGACAGAAATCTGTTTCGGGACAGCAACTCCCCAAATCTTACTTCCCTCTCATTAGAGGTCATTCTTGGCACAAAAAGCAAACAAAAAGGATAAGGAGAGGTTATTACAGAATAAATAACTTTCAAGACTCAAGGAAACTCTTAGGTTATCTCCCAACAAGTGCTTTTCTTTAACGCCTTTAAGTTAGGCACAAGAAGCAAGTAGAATTAAGTATTTTCAAATGAGGAAGCATTAACATCAAATCTTGCTTTCAAAGGGGGAGCAAAAATCAACTCCTCTCTTATCATTGGTAAGTGTTCAATACCTTTATTGAATGGAAAATGATATTTAATGGTGCCTTCTTTCATATCAATGATGGCACCAACTGTTCTAAGAAAAGGTCTTCCCAAAGTAATAGGACAAGAAGCATTGTATTCAACATCCAAAACATAGAAATCAACAGGGACATAAGCATTGTTAACCATGATGAGAACATCATTAATACTCCCCATGAGTTTCTTCTTAGCATTATCATTGAGTGGGACATCCAAATAACAATCTTCTAATGGTGGCAAATCAAGCATTTCATAAATCTTCCTAGGCATAATATAGAGACTAGAATCAAGATCACATGAAGCTTTGAGATCAAAGTCATTCACTTGCATATTAATAATGGGTTCCCAACTATCTTCTACTTTCCTAGGAATAGAAGCTTTGTGTTTTAGCTTCTCTTCCTTAATCTTAACAAGAGCATATGTAATATGTTTGGTAAAGACAACAGGTATATCACTAGCATCAGGACTTTTAGCAAGATTTTGCAAGAACATAATCACTTCAAAAATATTGCAACCATCAATATCAAAGTCAAACTTAGCATCACTAGTGGTAGGCATAGTAGGAGGATGAATAGGGGCTACTTGTGGTTTAGTGGTGATAGTGCACACACTATTGTTTCTATCAATTTCAGCTTCCCTTTCCCACTTAGCATGAAGTTGAGCTAACAACCTAACATTTTCATCAATAGTAACTTGTATGGCATGAGCAGTATCAAAGGTATTTTCCATAGTTTTAGGTTTAGCCGCCATTTTATTAACCAAGGAAGTTTGAGCTTCAGACAAAGAGGATATATTTTTCTCAACAGTTAAAAGCTTTTCCTCTATAGTCTTACTGAAAGTGGTTTGTTTACTAATAAAGTCCTTAAGCACGACTTCAAGTTCAGAGGGGCCACTTCTAGCATTATTGTAAGAGCTTCCATAGGAGTTTCCATTATTAGGAGGATAAGGCCTATATTTTTTGTTGCTACCAAAATTATTCGTATAGGCATTATTGTTGAAATTGTTGTTTCTAATGACGTTCACGTCAACTTGCTCTTATTGAGCAACCAAAGAGGCTAAGGGAACACTATTAGGATCTAGAGGATCTTTCCCATTAACAAGCATAGCCATAATAACATCAATCTTTTCACTCAAAGAGGAAGTTTCCTCAACAAAATTTACCTTCTTACCATGTGGAGCTCTCTCAACGTGCCATTCAGAGTAGTTAACCATCATATTATCAAGGAGCCTTGTTGCATCACCCAAAGTGAGGCCCATGAAGGTATCTCTAGTAGCAGAATCCAACAGGTTTCTTGAGGAGAAGTTCAAACCTGCATAAAAAGTCTGGATAATCATCCAAGCAGTGAGTCCATGAGTAGGGCAATTTTGAACCAAAGATTTCATTCTTTCCCAAGCAGGAGCAACATGTTCACTATCAAGTTGTTTAAATTTCATAATGTCACTTCTCATAGCAATAATCTTAGCAGGAGGATAGTACTTTCCAATAAAAGCATCTTTGCACTTAGTCCAAGAATCAATACTATTTTTAGGCAAAGATAGGAACCATTCTTTAGCTTTTCCCCTCAAGGAGAAAGGAAAAAGCCTGAGCTTAATAATATATCCATCTACATCCTTATACTTTTGCATCTCACAAAGGTCAACAAAGCTGTTAAGATGGGTAGCAGGATCATCAGAACCAGCACCATAAAATTGCTCTCTCATCACAAGATTTAACAAGGCAGGCTTAATTTCATAAAAGGTAGCATCAGGAGCAGGTGGAGCAATAGGAGTTCTTAGGAAATCATTGTTATTGGTGCTAGTGAAGTCGCACAACTTGGTGTTCTCAGCAGAGTTCATTCTGGCAAAGGTGGGAACGCCAAAAACAGCAGCAGCAACAGCTAGAGCAGGAACTAATTTTTTGTGTTTTTGAATAAAGAAAGCAAACCAAGCTAGACTAATTTTTTTGGTTTTTTTTAAAAGAGGCAAACAAAACCAAGCAAAAGAAACAAAGCAAACTAAAAACAAAGTAAAGAGAAAGGAAGTGAAGGACTCCCCTAGTGAAGACGTCCTTAGCCTCCCCGGCAACGGAGCCAGAAAACTTGTTGATGACTCCTTGATGGCGCCAGAGAACTTGGTGCTTGATGTGGAGTCTTGTTGGAACCCCAAGAGCAAGGTGTGAAGAGCACAACAGCAAGTCTTCCCTCACTTGAGACCGAGGTTATCGAACCAGAAGGAGGAAGGAAACGTCACACAGGTGTTGCAAGCAACGCGGAGATCTGCACAACACAAACTCAAGACTTTGCCCCAACAAATCAGTGAGGTTGTCAAGCTCACCGGTTTGCTGTAACAAAGGATTAAACGTATGGTGTGGAAGGTAATGGTTTGAAGCAAGTAAACAAGTAATAGTGGAGGATGTATCAATGGTAAAGATTGGACCGGGGTCCATAGTTCACTAGAGGTGCTCTCCTTAGATAAACAACATGGCATGAAGGGTAAACAAATTACAGCTGGGCAATTGACAGGAACTAAGCAAGGCATAACAATGCAATTACTAGCCAGAAACATCCTATGAGGTTGATTGGGAAATACAAAAATATACATAGACCGCCATCCAGCTGCATCTATGACTAGAAGTCCACCTTCAGGTTATCATCCGAACCCCCTCCAGTATTAAGTTGCAAGCAACAGACAACTGCTTTAAGCAAAGTCTGTAAGGTAAACAGTCCACATGTTCCATGAACAAGAGACCATTGTTTTCTCCCTTGTAGCAACAACACATCTACAACCGAAGAGATTTTTGTCACTTCCCTTGGAAACTAGAGTCATGAACCCACTATCGAGCATAAATACCCCCTCTTGGAGTCACTAGCAACTACTTGGCCAAGATAGCCACTAGCAATGGAGAGCATGCAAGATCACAAAGAACACATACATTATAGAATCATAAAGTCAAAACCATTAATCAAACCAACATAATAATCTCAATATCCATTGGATCCGCACAAACACAACATGCATGATTACAATTAGATTTGATCTTGATCATGAACAGAGCTAACTAGATCTATACATGAAAGCACAAAGGAGGAGATACAACCATCTAGCTACTACATGGACCCATAGTCCAAGGTGGAACTACTCATGCATCATACCAGAGAGAAGGCCTCCGGGATGATCTCCCCTCCGGCAGGGTGCCGGGTAGAACTTCAGATCCTCCCCGATCTAGGGACGATGGTGGCGGCGGCGGCTACAGACGGTTTCGTGGAGATTTTATCCGGTACTCAGGGTTTCTGCATCGGGGGCTTCTTATAGGCGAAGGGGCGAGACCAAGAGACGGCCAGGGCCACCAAACCCTAGCTAGGCGCGGGCCCACCTGCCCCCGCGCCTGGCGTGGGTCTGCCCCCCCTGGTTGGCCCCTATGGCTCTCCTCTGGACTTCTTGTTCTCCACGGAAAATAATTGACTTTGACGTTTGTCCGTCCAATTCCGAGAATATTTCTTTACTAACTTTTCTGAAACCAAAAACAACAGAAAATAGGCAGCTGGCACTGTTGCAACTTGTTAATAGGTTAGTACCAGAAAACATGTAAAAAGCACCTCAAAGTGTAGACAAGCAAATAAAAGTAGATACAAAACAAGCATGGAGCATCAAAAATTATAGATACGTTTCCAACATATTAAGACACCGAGATACCAAGGACTTGTACAACTTGAATGCACGAGGCAAAATCCAAGAGGTGGGGGATAATTGGTGCTCCTTGTCAAGGAGCATGAGACTAGTAATTGATAGATTCTCAAGGGTGTCTTCAATTACAATTATCCAAGTATAGGGTTTACCATAGAGGGGTGGGGCTATTTATAGGCCAGCCACTTATACAAGGGTAGTTTGGGAATAATACTAGAAGTTGGGGCGAAACTAGGGGTTACATGGGCCAGGCCTGAAAGGCCTTTACATGCCTGTTGTCGCGCATGCCGGAGAATCCGGTGGTGGGTTCTAGAGACTCCGGTCTGGACCGGAGACTCTGGTCAATCTCCGGACTCATCTCCGGAGGGGCCTTCTGACTATCCTCGGGTCGGGTCCTGGGGCCGGACCGGGGGTCGGTCCGGAGACTCCGTTGTGCAGGACCGGAGACTCCAGTCAACACCGGAGATTCCGGTGTGCAGCGCTCCAGCAGCGGCTTCTCCTGGTTCTTGTTCCTTGGGGGCTTGGTGAGGTACTGTTGCTTCATAGCCGGCAGATGCCATGGGTAGGCTTAAGTTGGGGGCCAAATGGGTGCTTGTGGTCATCGGGGAGGGAGTGCACGGTCGAGCCATGCACGAAGAACAAGAAGAACTCTCCACACTTGACAATTTGATTGATATCCCAAAGATTACAAGTGCTCCTTGAGTTGTATTGGCTTGAGTACGCAGCACCTGTTCTCTACTTCGTCCAACCTCCTTCTACTACTGCTATGCCTTCCCTTATATAGGCAGTGCTAGCTAGCTAATACCCCTTTGGGTTCTAGGGTTTACTGTTTGGATCTTGGTCTCTACAATATGGTCCGGGTTATGGTCTTGCCCTAATCCCATAGGCCCGGTCCATAAAGCTTGATAGCTAACGGTCTTCTGGTACGCTGCTTCTTGTTCTTTTTGGCGTCATGCTTTTACTTTGTACGTCAGCGCTTGCTTTGGGCGTCACCGGGCTCCTTTTGTGTCACCCGGTGTCGCCCTTCTCTTTTGACCATGCTTTACCATGGTCCTTCCCGAACCTTACTCGGAAAGGTGCCACGTGTCCTTCTTGACTCGGTCCTTCCTCAGTTGACTCGGCTCGTTGGTACCTGCAAGGGTTAGAACTTTGTCCTATATGGGCCGAGATAGTTTGTATCTCGGCTCTCATGCTTATCTTTCCCGGCCGTTCTTACCCGGCCTGGTTCATTTTTTACTCGGAGCCAACCCAGCTGCGCTATGTTTCCCCTCTTGTGACCCTACCGGGGGTTATCCCCCCGACATTAGTCCCCGAAGCTGGTGAGGTCTAGCAGTTCAAGCTGTTAGGCGTCCCCAGGTTCCTTTTCTGTGAATGGAACTTAGTTTTCGTTTTTTATCTATCTCAGTTTCGCACCTTGTCGGGTTAGTCTGACAATTTCGGGTCAATTCTTTGACTTCTTGGCTCATTCTTGTCTCGAGCCGAGTTATTTTGGCCAATTCCGGGTCATTTTCGGCGCGCTTCAGTCACTGACAACTAGTAATCATGATTACTTGCCTCAATTTTTGTTCCAAATTCTGCCGGCACAGTGACGGCTGCGCAGTTATTCCCCATCACTGTGACAGTCCCATCGGTCTGCGCCTCTTGTCCTTCCAGCCGTGACATGGCACTTGATTTTTCGTGTATCTTTGGCTACATGGCGCTCGCTGACTGGCTCACCTGGCCTGGTACACGGCCACACGCTGGCCGCACGGCACAGTTAGATCCCACTACGGGGGTTTTTACTACCCTTAAGTAGGGGTGGGGGTTCCCACTTCCCCCATGCCCGTTTAGTTTCCTTAGCCTTTCTTCCTCCTCGCGCCTGCAAGATCGAACTTCCCCCTTTGTGGTTCCTTCTCCCTCTTGCTCCTGTGCTACGATTGCCCCTGTCCTCTTTCGATTCAAGCACGGGTCCTCGCTGTTCCAAGCCTCTCCTTACCGAGGAGGAGACAGACTCCGACGACCTTATGGACGCTCGCGACGGTGCTGATGGTGCCGAGGAGCAGGAGGTCCCCGCCGGCGAGCGTGGTGGCTGGGAAGGCTCGGAGGTCTCCACCGAAGAAGTGGAGTGGCTCCGGTCTACCAGACGCATTCCACTGCAAGTGGATTGCCGCCTCCCTGCCGGTGAGATCTCCCCTAAACCTCAAGCTAGCGAGCGGGTGGTTTTCCTTTCCCACTTTGAACGGGGTTTTGCTCTTCCTGTGAGCACTTTCTTTTCCTTGTTTCTTTCTACCTTTCGTCTACAGACCCACCATCTTCCTGCCAACGCAATTGGCTCTTCCTGCCAACGCAATTGGCTCTCTCTCTTGTTTTATCTCTACCTGCGAGGCCTATCTTAGAATTTGGCCTACAGTTCTTTTGTGGGCCAAGTATTTTCGCTTCAAAGTTCAGGTTGTCCCCCAGCCTGAAGTTCCCCGTGCCGAGAAGAAGCCTACTCGGTGCGGTCCTGCCAGCATCACGCCCAGGAGGGATTCCATCTTTCCTCGGGTTGCTGGTATTGACTCTTGCAATAAGTGGCATAGAACCTTTTTCTATGTCAAAAACAGCGGGTCCACCGATAACATCCGACTTCCCCCTTTCTCTGACGAGGTCCCCCACAAGAAGCACTAGAAGCTTGACCCGCGCGACCAAGACGTTGCGGTGAACGATGCCAACACAATTCTAGAAAGGTTACTGTCGCCGAATGAAAACTTTCATCTCGCCGACTTCGACCTCATGTGCACCTTCATCTCACGCCGGGTAAGCTCTATCCAAGCCAGGAGCCACAAGATGTGCTTCATGAGCGGGTCCCACGATCCCACTCGGCATTCCACTAAGGAGCTCATGACTCCATCGCCCGCCGAGTAAGTTCAATATTTAAACTGAACTTGGCAGATGATTGGGCCTGGAGTTGCCCTCCATTTAGCCGGGTCAGGCCTGTCCCCTGGGTAAGTTTCCGGATTACTTTCTCGCCGAGTAGGCTTTAGCTCTTTTGCCACTCTTAGCTTAGTTTTTAGTCTCTCATTCTGTTTGTCTTTCGCAGAATCTCCTTCACCAGGTTGATGACAGTACTGTCCCTCCTGCTGGTTATCATGGGGACCGCTCTGACTCAGATGAGGTCGAGTATGACCTAGAGTGCTTCATGCCAATCCCGCACACTACAGCCGCTTCTGCTTCGGGTAAGAGTCAATCTCGTAATCCCTTACAAGACTGGTCTAACGATGATGAGGATGATGATTGTACACTTTTGAAGGTATATGCCTTGTGAGCTTAATCTCTTTGCTTATTCGAGTAAGCCTGTTATTTACTTTTGCAGTTGGCCAGGTACATGACATTCCTCCTCTCGCCATGGGCGGAGTCGGCAAGATTCCCGTCGCTAAGCCGAAGCAACGCGAAACCTCCTCCAGCACTCAGCCGGCTAAGAAGAACAAGCCCAGTCCGGCAGCTCCTGCTGCCTCTGCTACTGCCAGCCTGGGTGAGACTCGTCAAGCTGCTGGGCGCCGAGTCATGCACCGAGTAGCCCGCGACCCGGTCATCACCGGGTAAGTTTCGCACTTTGCCTTCTCTATTCTTTCCTTTCTCATCACTACTGTTCTCTTATATATGTCCTGTTACTTTCAGTGTTGCACCTTTGACGGCGAGTCAGGCTGCTTCTAGCATTGCCTCACCGCTTAGGCCTGCACCTCCTCCAGCTGACTCGGCGGCGTCGAGTCCCATCCGGGTTGAGGCTAGCACTATTGAGGCTCACGCTTCTCAGTGTCAGTCAGACCCGGTGGGTCATTCGGCTAGTGCTCTTGGCGTTGGCCAGGAAAAACTTCCTGATCTTGGTGCCCACAAGTCTGGCGCCGAGAAACCCTCTACCACCAGTTCCTCTGGCATCAGCCCTCAAGCTGATGTGAATGAACAACTTCCTGATCTTGGAGCCAGCAAAACTGCTGAACCCAGTCAGGGGGCTCCAAGATCTTCTCCAAATCATCTTGCTCGCTCTCAAATTGTGTCAAAGGGCCAGACCCATCCCAAGGCTTCTGGTTCTACTCGCCCCTCTTCTGGAAAGTCCACCTCTTCCAAGCAAACAACTCTATTTTGTGCTCCGGATTCTGCTCCTCAGATCCGGCCTCCGACGTCGGCGTCAAAGCTCGCTTCAACGGGTAAGGGGGACGAATCTGCGGCTGCCGGGTCAGGTGATGACTCCAGGGCTGTTACCCTCCATACTTCTGCCGCTGCAACCCGTGCCACTGTGGGAACCGCCCTGAAAACAGGCCGAGTTCTCACTTGGACGCTCAGTGGCAAGAGCCTTGGTTCGGCTGAACCTTACGCTGTGGCATGGAATGCAGCAGGCGAGCAGGAGGTCAGCACTCGTTCCGGGAAGAAGATGAAGCTGGGCCCCAAGGCCGTCTCCGACATGACCCGGCAGGCCATTGCTCTGATGGCCCACGCCGACAAAGTGAACGAGGTAAATTAACTTCTTACTCTTTTGTATCATTGAGTATTTCCTTTATACATATCACCTAGTCCCCGAGGTTACAGTCGAGTAAGAAACTTACTCGGCTGTAAGCTCTTAAGCTCTTTGATTCCTTTGTGCCAAACTCATGTTAGAGCTTCAATCCCTAGCCCTCGAGGTTACTGCCGAGTAACGAACTTACTCGGCTATAAACTCTTAAGCTTTTTTATTCGGCAGGTCGCCTGACTTGACTCTTTCTTATTTGTCTGTCTTTTTTGATTAGCTTACGCATAACGAGCGCCCCAAGGTGCATCAAGCTCTCGTCCTGGTGCATCGCAAGCTCGAACTTGCGTATGAGAAGCTACAGACTGACACCTATGGCCAAGTTAAAATCTTTGCTCTTCCTCTTTTTCATTTGGTGTAATTTTTCTTAGTCCATCTTCTCATTTTTCCTCTCACTCTTGTTTCACAGCCACTGCTCAGTCCACCATCAATGAACTTCACTCGCAAATCAGCAAGGCCGAGAGTAAATTTCTTACTTCCCTAAGCCAATTGCTGAAATTTTTCTGTTGGTACTGACAAATATTTGTTCTGAATAAGCAGAGAAGCACCAAGCCGAAATCCAGAAGGAGCGAGATGAGGTGACTCGGCTGAAGGAATTAATGGCCGAGACGGAGTAGAAGCACTTGGCCGAGGTGAAAGGGCTGAAGGAGGAGCTTGCCGAGAAGAATGAGCAGCAGGCTGCCAGCACCGAGAAGACTAAGAAGCTGCTCGACGAAGCCGAGTCATTGGTCGAGTCGATGAATATGAACCTCGACGCCCTTCAAGCCAAGACCAAGACTTGGCATAGCAAGATCGCTCCCATCAACTTCTTTCTCGGTAGTGAGTTCTTACTCTTTATGCATTGTCCAAGTCCTACTGGATTTCTTCCATCCGCCCTTGCTATTTGCTAACTTTATCTTTTTTGCTTGCAGAGAACTTTCCTGAGGCCAACATGTTTGCCACCCGAGCCATGAAGAAAGTGAGAGCCGAAGCTGGTGCTGCTGCTGACGGCGAGGTGTCCATGGAGGAGCTCCTTGTAGCGGTGTCTGAACGGGTCATGACCCTCAGATCATACGGTGTGGACTTGCTCAAAGCGGCTATCCATGCATTTCGCATGCTCTAGCCAGATGAAGACCCACCCTAACTCATCGAGCCACTTGCCGACAGATTGCTCCTTACTGAAGACCGGCTAGATCAATGGCGTGAGTCAGCCGGGCGGGCTGCAGCGGACAAGGCTCTCTCCTTAGTGCTTTCATGGTACGAGGACATCAACCTTGATGTTCTTGCTCGCATAAGGGGAGATGGCAAATGGTTGAACGACCCGGAGCTGATCAAGAAGCGCCAGGAGCGAGCTTATGCCATGATCGAGTACACCATGGTGCACGCTTGGTGTGAAGGGCCCAGCTTCCTCGACCTTGGCGACCCGCTCGTCGAAGTTCCTGCTGAAGAAGGTGGCGACAGCGAGGCGACTGAGTCAGATGATCCAGATGACCCGGCCGCAGATGCCCCTCACCCGGCCGATGCTCCAAGCACACCTGGCTTCGAGAATGCTCCTCCGAGTTCTCCTGCTCCTTAGGCCAACAAATACTCGAACTTTTATTAGATCCCCGGTATGCCAGGTACAAATGTAACGTACATTGCACTTGAAGTTTGACTATGTGCCTTGTGATAGGCTTTATATATTTGTGTTATGCTTTGAGTGCGAATTACTCAAGGACAAGTCCCCGAGTTTCATTTTGTCGTGTCATCTTTCCTTGCCTTTGGCCCTTGTCTACCATTTTTCGGTGTTCGACATTAGGATATCAAAGTACGGAGGGTTTAGTTAGTGGATATGAAACTCAGATAACTTGGCCGAGATTACTCGACACCTAGTATAACACAACCTGCAGAGAGTTAGGCAAAAACTAAAGCCGACTCGTGTTTCTCCCTTGTACTTATCCGGCGTTCGTGTTTACCCGTCTTAGATCTTTTTCTCTTGCTTGCCATGAAGCCATGTTTTCGGACAACAGCATAGTCGAAGAGTTGATTTCTTCCAAGTAAACACTACTTGTTCCAAGATAAATTTCGGGTATCACGCCAGCCGACGTAAAATAATTGAAATGGAAAGCCTAAGGGGTAGTCCCCGAGTCAGTTTTTCGAATCATACCATTTTATTATTAGCACATAGCCGGCAAACACATCCGACATATGAGAGTTCGAGTGATACATGCACTGCTTCTCCTAAGTATAGAAGGGACGAAGCAGTGCCACATTCCATGGCCTTTTGGTTTCATCTCCTGACCTTTCCGCCTTGTTCTTTTGCGCTTCATGAGCGTCTATGAGATAGTAGGAATCATTGTGCAATGCTTTGCTTACAATGAATGGACCTTCCCAAGGAGGCGACAATTTATGCATTCCGGCTGTGCGCTGCACCAGCCTTAGCAACATATCTCCTTCTCGGAAAACACGAGGTTGCACTTTCTGGCTATGGTAGCGTTGGAGATTTTTTTGATATACAGTAGATCTGGAGAATGCCAGTTCCCTTGCTTCTTTGAGTAAATATACTCCATCTTCTCGGGCCTCTTTTACCTCGGCTTCCATGTATTGCCTTATCCTTGGCGAGTCATATTCTATGTCGGCAGGCAAAACTGCTTCAGCCCCATATACAAGGAAAAATGGCGTATAACCAGTTGATCGATTCGGAGTCATTCTTAAGCTCCACAGTACTGAGGGTAGTTCCTCTATCCAACAACCAGGTGATCTCTGGAGTGGTTCCATTAAGCGGGGTTTTATCCCGGACAGAACTAAGCCATTAGCCCGTTCAACTTGTCCATTTGATTCTGGATGGGCGATTGATGCTTTGTCGAGTCTTATTCGATGTTTCCCACAGAAGCGAGCAAAAGGTCCTTCAGCAAAGTTTGTGCCATTGTCCGTGATCACACTGTGCGGGTAACCATACTGAGGATTATATCCCTTAGGAATGTGACAGTTGTTTTACCGTCCAATTTCTTGATTGGCTTCACTTCTATCCACTTGGTGAACTTATCGATCATGACCAAGATATGAGTCATGCCTCCCCTTGCTGGTTTGAATGGTCCTACCATATCCAGGCACCATACTGCAAAAGGCCAAGTGATTGGTATAGTCTTCAATTCAGACGCTGGTAAATGTGACTTGGACGCATAGTGTTGACAACCACTGCATTTCCTGACTAACTCTTGCGCTTGTGCCAATGCGCTTGGCCAGTAGAATCCATGTCGGAATGCCTTGGCTACCAACGCTCTTGATGATGCATGGTGCCCGCACTCTCCCTGATGGATATCCAATAAGATTTCCTGGCCTTGCTCTGAGCTGATGCAACGCTGCAGCACACTTGTCACACTTTGCTTGTAGAGTTCCTTGTTGATTATGGTGTATGCTTTTGCCCTTCGTGCCATTTGCCTTGCCAGTGTTTCATCACTCGGCAAGGTTCCATCTTTCAAATAACTGAATATTGGATGTGCCCACGTTGGTATTAGTGGTTCCAGGTCTGCTTCAACATCAATGTCCATTGGTTCCGCCGAGATATGTTCTGCTGACATAACCTGAGGAGTGCCCGAGTGTGATTCGGCGACCCCTAAATTGAACGGATCAGTCCCCGAGTGACTCGAACCTACCCCTGAGTCGATGTCCATTGGCACTGCCTCTGATTCCTGACTCGCCGGGATGATCCTGATTGATTCGAACTCTGGTGACGGCTTGATCGATGGCTTCCTGAGATGCTCCAATGCTACCCCTGGTGGTATTGCTTGCCTAGATGACCCTAGTTTGGATAATACATCTGCTGCCTCATTTTCTGCTCTAGGAATGTGATGAAATTCACAACCGTCAAAATATCCCGAAATTTATTGTACGTGGAAGCGATATAATGCCATGTTTGCATCTAGTGCATCCCAATGCCCAGACACTTGCTGAATCACCAAATCCGAATCACCAAAACACATGATCCTTTTGATACCAATTTCCTTGGCTACTTTAATGCCATGGACAAGTGCTTCATACTTGGCAACGTTGTTAGAAGCAGCAAAATGAATTTGCAACACATACCTCAGTTGATCCCTCTTTGGAGATGTGAGCACTATCCCGGCGCCCAGACCCATTCTTGTCTTGGACCCGTCAAAATGCATTTTCCAGTAATTTGGATCTGGCAGTGGTGGTTCGTACTGCATCTCCATCCATTCTACAAATAAATCTGCAACGGCTTGAGATTTTATTGCATCCGCCTATCATATTGTAGAGTGTATGGTGCCAGTTCAATGGCCCATTTGGCTACTCGGCCGCTGGCATCTTTGCTGCCCAATATATCCGAGATAGGTGCCTCGCATATTACCCGGATTGGGTGTTCTTGAAAATAATGTTTCAGCTTCTTTGCCGCCATATATACCCCATATGTCATCTTCTGATAATGCGGGTAATTCTGTTTTGAGACAGAGAGCACTTTGCTCAAGTAATATACTGGTCTTTGGAATGATTTGCCCCCTTCTTCACGTTCAACCACTATTACTGCACTTACAACTCTGTTGGTTGCGGCGACATAGAGCAGCATTGGCTCCTTGGATAGTGGTGACGCTAATATTGGTGTTGTTGCCAACATTTTCTTTAATTCATGGAAAGCGCTATCAACTTGCTGTGTCCATGTGAATTTGTCTGATTTTTTCATCAGCTGATATAGTGGTAGGGATTTTTCGCCTAGCCGACTAACAAACCTACTCAACGAAGCCAGGCATCCAGTAAACTTCTGTACATCATTGAGGGTTTTTGGCAATTCCATTCTTTCGATGGCCCTAATCTTTGTCGGGTTAGCTTCAATTCCTCGGCTGGATACAAGGAATCCGAGTAACTTGCCAGCCGGGACACCAAATGTACATTTTTCCGGGTTAAGTTTCATCCGGAATCTTCTCAAGTTTGTGAATGTTTGATGCAAGTCCTCAATTAGAGTATGTCTTTGTTTGGTTTTTATTACCACGTCATCGACGTATACTTGAACATTTTTGTCCAATTGATATTTTAAGCATTTTTGCATGCATCTTTGGTATGTTGCGCCTGCGTTTCTCAATCCGAATGGCATGGTGCGATAGCAATAAGCCCCGTACGGGGTGATAAAAGCTGTCTTTATTTGATCATTTGGATTCAGCGGAATCTGATGGAATCCTGAATATGCATCCACAAATGACAACAATTCACACCCAGCAGTAGAATCTATGACCTGATCGATCCGAGGCAGAGGAAATGGATCTTTCGGACACGCCTTATTGAGGTTCGTGTAATCAATACACATGCGCCATACCACTGCCATGTTCGGGTCATCTTTCTTCTTCTCGACCAGGACTGGATTTGACAACCAGTCCGGGTGCAGCACTTCCATGATGAATCCAGCAGCTAAAAGTCTTGCAATATCGGCCGCTATTACTTTCCTCCTATCTTCGGTGAAGCGGCGGAGGGGTTGCTTCACTGGCCTTGCATCTAGTCTTACATGAAGAGAGTGCTCAGCCAGCTCCCTCGGAACTCCTTGCAGATCTTGAGTGGACCGTGCAAAGATGTCCCGATTTCTCACGGAGGAAACTGGTGAGCTCGCTTTCCTGTTTATCTGTAAGGCCAGCCCCAGTGGTCACTGTGCGCTCTGGGAAAGTTTCATCCACCTGCACCTTCTTGGTTTCCTTGGTAGCTTTAAATGACACATTGCCATGCGGGTTGGTGAGTGCCGGCATGGACATTTGTGCTGCTTTGGCCAATGCTGCCACCTCCAACATCTGAATTTTCTCTTGTGCTATGACAAGTGACTCGGCCAGTGAAGATCCGGCTGAAGCACAAGCAATAGATCTCTTGTAATCTCCTTCCACTGTGATCACCCCACATGGGCCTGGCAGCTTCATCTTTAAGTATGCCATATGGGTAGTAGCCATGAATCTTGCCATAGCCGGCCTGCCGAGTAAGGCGTGATATGAGCTAACCAGATCTACCACCTCGAACTCTATAGCTTCAGTGCAACAATTTTCCCTGTTGCCGAATAAGACGTCGACCCAGATCTTGCCAATTTGGCTCATAGGACAATCCTGGCACAATCCCGTGGAATGTGGTCTTAGTCGGCTCCAGCATGTTCATGGTAATGCCTAACTTGAGCATTGTATCCTTATACATGATGTTGATGCTACTGCCACCGTCAATCAGTACTTTTGAAAACTTCACGTTGATATCTGGGCCCATGAACGTTGGATCCAAGACCAGAGCGTATCCTCCAAGGGCTCGCATGATCTTGGGGTGATCTTTTATACTCCAAGTTATCTCTTGCTCAGACCAATGCATGTACTTGGGAATTGCCGGCATCGTGGCATTCACTTCCATCATTCGTCGCTGCTGGCTCTTCTTTTCATTTGGCTCTGTGACAAAGACAACATAGCTCTGGTGATGTTCTCTGTACTCATTTCTGGTTCCGTGGCCGATATGAGCATCGTCACCTCTTGGATTGTGCACCTGGTGCACAGCTTCTCTTCTTTCCCGATTCTGATATCTCGGCTGCCTGTTTTCATATCTGTTATCTACTCCTACTGCTTGAGCATTTCCTCCTGTAAGTGGGGGAGGGGGAGGTGGTGGAAGCTGCTTATTCGGCGAGTCCACTCTGCTCCTTTCTGAAACCAAGTGCATTGCCTTGTTGAGTGATTTGTCGGCTTACTCAGACTAGGCGTGTGAAACTTACACGGCTGATCCAGCATCATCTCATAGGTGTATTTTTGTCGTTCCTGATACTGTTTCCTCTGATCTTATGGCCTTTTGCCGTCATTCTTTGGCACCCATTGTTGTTGACCATTCGTCCTTTGACGCTGACTGCTTCCAGCATCTGGATGATCCTGACTCACTGCCGCTACCTGAGCCGAACCATACCTATAATCCGGCCTCTCGTCTCTTCTCTTGCTTCTGTATTCGGATCTCTCCTGGCGCCTTTGCAACCCGGCAGCGTCATAGATCTGAGTCACAGTCATCCCGTCTGCCGACATGAGCAGCGGCTGAGTCGGATCTCCTAACGCATACGAGTCGGCGATTCTTATCGTCTCTGCCAGGCTTGCCGGCATATCTCTTTGTAACCTTTGCCATAACACACTCCCATGTCTACATCCTTGTGCAAACCATGCGATTGCTTGTGACTCGATTACCCCTTCACAAGAGTTACGCATCGTACACCACCTTGTGAGGAACTTCCTATCTGTCTCATTCGGTCTTTGCTTGCACATTGCTAGTTGCTGTGGGCGATTCGGCCTCTTGTAAGTGCTCGTGAAATTGCTCACGAAAGCGTCGTGAAAATCAATCCAACTGTTGATGCTTCCGGGTGAAAAATTGTTCAACCATACCCGAGCTGGTCCTTCCAGCATCTGCGGTACGTAACGTAATGCCCATCTCAAGTTTCCCTGCGCGATCTTCACAGCGGTTCCATAATCTATGAGTCAGTCCTCTGGCTTTGTGCTTCCATCATATGTTTTTGTCCCTCTAGCCAGCTGGAAATTTGGCACCGGTGGCTACTTCATGATCCTTGGGCCAAAGCACGGTGGACCCTGCGGACCTTGTGATTAAATTATCTCTGCCATTTTTATGCGGTCAAGCTTTAGCCCGGCATCATCCGGATGAAGGTTCCTACCTCCGTATCTCGCTCCCATTGTTTGATATGCATTATCCGGCAGCTCATACCCGTCATTTACCATGGCCGAGAAACCATCATTATACTTATTCGTGTTCGGGTCAGCTGGCTGTTGAACTTCTTTTATGGCGCTCTGTTGTCTTCTTTCCGGCTGAGCTGGTGCGTTATTCGGAGCTGGATTTCCTCCTCCTACCGAGTGAGTTGCGCGTCGAGTATGAGGCGCAAAATTTTGCCCTCCGTTGTCATTTCTTTGTCCAATTTTTTCCTGGTTTTCATTTTCTCAGGGATTATTTCTTTTTGCCCCTTGCGCATGCGCCGGATTTCCTTGAACTACTGCCGGATCATAGGCGACCATCTGCTTGTTTCTTCCAGAATCTACACTTTTTTCTTTTCTCGGCCTGGATATCGCTCCGGGTGAGGATGTCGTGTGCCCAGCCGATCTTTACGGGACAGGAGTCGCCAAGTGAACCAGCTGTGATCTCCCTGCTATACCCGGATTTGCTCTGTAATACGCCTCATTCAGCATGCTGGCTGCTTTTACTAACTCATTGACTCGTTCTTGCTGCATTTTCTTTGCTTTCCCCTCCAAGTGGGGCAATTCTGCCATTGCTGCTTCTGACGCTTGCAGATTAGTTGCTGCTGTGTTGTACGTTGGATGCATGGCCGTCTCATTGCTGTTCTCTGGTGTTATCTTTGATGTCGCATCTGCCAGTTCTTCGTTGAGGTTCCTTCCTCTAAATCTCGTTGCATCAAGCCGGGTCTTTGCGCCCTTGACTCGATTTGCCGAGTTAAGCTCTCGGATAGTGATATCCACATCCTGCTGTAACTATGCTAGCTCCTTTGCTTTCTCTAGGACTTTTATCCTGGTTTCTTCCAACTCGGCTTGCACACGCGCCGGGTCAGTTGCTTGTGCCACTGGCTCTGCCAACTTGTCTATTGCTTCCTGCAGTTCCTTAGCTCTTTTGCTCCTAGCTATGTTCTCTAGTATTTCCAGCGGCGCCTTTGCTATTCTTGCAGCCCTTGGCATTTCCTCGTGATTTCTTTCCTCTGCGTTCTCATTCTCTACTGGAACTACTGGGGGAGCTGTGGGGTTTGGGGTTGTCATCATTACCTCCATGGAAACGAGTTGGAGAGGTTTCCCAACGACTGGAGCCGTTGGAGGATCCGGCGCCAGGACGACGTGCTTAGGATATGCGTGCTCCACGCACACCGCGACGTAGACCTGGTTCTCGCCGAACTTGATGAAGCGACCGCCCCTAGGGAACGGCTTGGTCCCGAAGCAGCCCGCGTTGTCGCTGACAAAGTTGAGCGCTCCAAACCTCTGGATGAGGCCGGAGTAGACGCGCTCGCCGGTCTTGGCGATGATGTTGCCCGTCCGGATGAAGACTCCATCAAGCACCTGCTTCTGCCCCACGGTAGGTGCCAACTGTCGTGGTGGTGGCACGGCAGATGCCATGGGTAGGCTTAATTTGGGGGCCGAATGGGTGCTTGTGGTCACCGGGGAGGAAGTGCACGGTCGAGCCATGCACGGAGAACAAGAACTCTCCACACTTGACAATTTGATTGATATCACAAAGATTACAAGTGCTCCTTGAGCTGTATTGGCTTGAGTACGCAGCACATGTTCTCTACTTAGTCCAACCTCCTTCTACTACTGCTATGCCTTCCCTTATATAGGCAGTGCTAGCTAGCTAATACCCCTTTGGGTTCTAGGGTTTACTGTTTGGATCTTGGTCTCTATAATATGGGTCGGGTTATGGGCTTGCCCTAATCCCATAGGCCCGGTCCATAAAGCTTGATAGCTAACGGTCTTCTGGTACGCTGCTTCTTGTTCTTTTTGGCGTCACGCTGTTACTTCGTATGTCAGCGCTTGCTTTGAGCTTGAATCACAAGGCGTATCAAAGTCAGACGCTAATACCCCTTTTGCTTTGAAGTGGCAAGCCATCCAAAGGCGTATCAAAGTCACATGAGGAAAGGAGCGAATTAGCCTTAGCTTGTAGGAGCTTGGCTCGGGCGCGAGTCATTGGTACACTTGGGGGACTAGGTGGCGTAGATGGAGGGGCGTCCGTAGGACGGGCTGCATAAGCTCCCCCCTTGGGAAAGAGTCGTCCTCGACTCTTCATGGTTTACATCTTGATTCTCTCCATGGTACGGTGATAGGTCCTTGACGTTGAACGTATTGCTCATTAGGTATTTGGAGGTTGGTATGTCGATGATGTACGCATTGTTGTTGATTCTTTTAAGGACCTTAAAGGGGCCATCTCCCCTTGGTTTGAGCTTGGAGTCGCAATCATTGGGAAAATGGTCTTTGCTCAAGTGTATCCACACAAGATCGCCTTCTTCGAAGATTATCTCCTTCTTGTTATTGTTTAGCCTTGATGCTTGGTGAAGCACTTATTGCTCGATCGTAGCTCTTGTTTCTTCATGTAGTTTCTTCATTGCTTGGGCACGCTTGTCGACGCCCATATTGGTGCGGTCATGGAGAGGAAGAGGTAGGATGTCGAGCGCGGTTAGAGGATCGAATCCATAGACGATCATGAACGGGCTCCTCATGGTGGTGGAGTGTTTGGCACGGTTGTAGGCAAACTCCGCGTGGGGGATGCATTCCTCCCAATCTTTAAGGTTCTTTTTAATCAACACGTGGAGTAGTGTTCCGAGGCTTCGGTTGACAACCTCGGTTTGTCCATCTGTTTGGGGATGTGATGCGGACAAGAATAGCACCTTGATGCCAAGCTTAGCCATAAGCGTCTTCCAAAAGTAGCTCATGAACTTGACGTCTTGGTACACCATGGAGGCGGATTATTTCCCTAAAAAACAAGTTTGCGACATGTGAAGCATCATCGGTCTTATGGCACGGAATGAAGTGTGCCATTTTGGAAAAACGATCCACTACCACAAATATAGAATCATGACCATGTTTAGATCTAGGCAAACCTAACACAAAGTCCATGCTAATGTCTGAACAAGGTGCATGAGGAATAGGCAATGGCATATAAAGACCAAAGGGGTTAGACTTAGACTTAGCTTGGACACAAGTAGTGTATCGTTGGACGTGGCGCTCCACGTCACGCTTCATCTTGGGCCAATAGTAGTGAGTGGAGAGCATGTCATATGTCTTGTCATGGCCAAAGTGACCCATAAGGCCTCCACCATGGGACTCTTGAAGAAGCAAAATTTGGAGAGACAACTTCGGAATGCAAACCTTGTTTTGTTTGAATAGAAAACCCTTATGCAAATAGAAATCATCAACCCCTTTGTCTATTGAACACTTTGCAAAAATTGATCCAAAGAATGGGTCGGAAGCGTACAAAGATTTGATGTCATAAAGACCCAAAACATTTACTTCGAGTTGCGTAAGAAGGCTTGTATTTTTGCGAGACAAGGCATCCGCTACTACATTTTCTTTGCCCTTCTTGTACTTGACAATGTAAGGAAAAGATTCCATGAACTCAACCCATTTGGCGTGCCTTTTACTCAAATTGGCTTGACCCTTAAGATATTTCAACGACTCATGGTCGGAATGGATGATAAATTCTTTGGGCCAAAGATAGTGTTGCCACACTTGAAGGACACGAACCAAGACAAAAAGCTCTTTGCCATAAATGGGATAGTTAAGGTGTGCGCCATCAAGTTTCTCGCTATGGTATGTAATAGGACGCCCATTTTGCATAAGGACGCCTCCAATGCTTATACCACTAGCGTCACATTCAATCTCAAAAGTTTTTGTGAAATCCAGTAACGCATGGAGTGGTGCTTCAGTGAGCCTCTTTTTGAGCTCATCAAATGCCTTTTGTTGTTCTTTGCCCCAAACGAATGTGACATTTTTCTTGGTCCATTCGTTGAGGGGGAAAGCAATGGTAGAAAAGTCTTTCACAAAGCGATGGTAGAAACCGGCCAACCCATGAAAAGTACGAAGTTCACTAACATTGGTAGGGATGGGCCAATCTCGTATGTCCTTAACTTTTGAGACATCAACTTCAATGCCATTAGAAGACACAACAAAACCAAGGAAAATCAGTTTGTCTTTTGCAAAAATACACTTGGGAAGATTAGCATATAGCTTCTCATGACGAAGGATTTGAAGGACCTCCTTAACATGTGTAACATGCTCCTCTAGTGACTTGCTATAGACAAGAATATCATCAAAGTAAACAACGACACTCTTTCCAATGAGAGATCTCAAAATATGGTTCATAAGGCGCATGAAGGTGGATGGGGCATTAGATAAGCCAAAAGGCATAACCAACCATTCATAGAGACCAAGTTTGGTCTTGAATGCGGTTTTCCACTCATCCCCCTCGGCCATGTGTATTTGATGGTAACCACTACGAAGATCAATTTTCGAAAATATAGTGGCTCCACACAACTCATCAAGCATGTCAACAAGACGCGGTATAGGATGTCGATAACGCACGGTGATAGCATTGATTGGATGGTATTCCATGCATAACCGCAACGTATCATCCGTTTTTGGGACTAGAATCACGGGTACCGCGCTTGGGATAGTGCTTACTTGGATCAAACCTTTGGAGACGAGTTGGTTGATTTGTCGTTCTATCTCCTTCGTATCTTCCGGGTTAGTGCGGTACACGGCGCGGTTTGGAAGGGGTGCGCCGGGTATGAGGTCGATGCGGTGCTCTATTCCACGAAGAGGGGGTAGTCCATGAGGAAGCTCTTCGGGGAACACATCTTGGAATTCCTGCAAAATAGTCATCAAAGAAGGAGGAACATTTGTGAAGTCATTAGTTCCTTGCGCTAGTCCCTTGCATATCAGGACATAGTGCAAGATGGATGGGTTGTTCCGCACTTCTCTCATCTCACTTTTGGTGGCAAGAAGAACACTCTTAGTTTTTTCACTCGAGTTTGGCTTGTGGCTCTCACTCACTATAGTGTGGTTCTCTCGCTCACCGCTCTTCTCACAAGATGGTGTTATGCTTCGCGCCCTCGCTAAAGCCTTTGCATTGTCCGTAATTATTTGGCTAGGAGTCATTGGTTGCAAAACATAAGTCTTGTCAAGCCATTTGAAGGTATAAGCGTTTGTGTGACCATTATGCAAAGCACGCTTGTCATATTGCCACGGCCTACCTAGCAACATATGGAAAACCGTCATGGGGACCACATCACACTCCACCGTGTCCTTGTATGGTCCAATTGAGAAAGTTACCGAGACGGTGTGCTTGATCTTGACGGACCCTTGATCACTTAGAAATTGTATATGGTAGGGATGCTTGTGTGGATGGAGAGTGAGGTTGAGATTCTCACACAATTCCGTGCTTGCAAGATTGTGGCAACTCCCTCCATCGATGACAACTTTGATGTAATTCCCATTGATACCGGCACGAGTTTGAAAGATGTTTGATCTTTGGTCTTTATTCTCATTGACTAGAGTAGTGAAGACCCTTGTAACCACAAGCGATAGACTTGCATCATGATCACACACAAGTAGTTCTTGGTCATCTTCCAAATGTTGCCTAGCCAATGCTTCCTTGACCCTTGCATCAAACTCATCTTTACTCAAGTATTCTTCATCGCCATTGTCGTGGATGAACAAAACTTTCTTGTTTCCACATGTTGCCGACTTGTGTCCATTGCCTCCACACTTATAGCATTCACCATTGAATGGTTGATCATCCTTTTTGTATTTGCCACTTGGGGGCGGTTTTCCTTGAGGAAGTGTTGGCTTGAAGGGTAGCTTGGTGGTATTTGATGAGATTCCAATTGGGGTTGTTGATGTAGTGGTTGGCGCTTGCTTGTAGGTGAAGTACGTCTTTGGCTTGTTGTACTTGATGTCCTCTTGCACTTGACGTTCGGCTTTTGATGCTATGTGTACAAGCTCAACCATGTTGTTGTACTTTTGGAACTCGATGATGCGCTTGATTGGATGGTTCAAGCCATTGAGGAAGCATGCCATTGTTTGTTCATCACGCTCTTCAATGTTGGCACGGATCATGTTGAGCTCCATTTGCTTGAAGTACTCTTCTACGGTCTTTGTCCCTTGACTAAGCGTTTGAAGCTTGTTGAAGAGGTCACGCGTGTAGTGCGAAGGAACAAAGCAAGATATCATATGAGCCTTCATATCTTGCCAAGTTGTAATTAGAAGCTCTTCTTTTGCTTCACGAGCGAGTTACACTTGTTCCCACCAAAGGTTGGCATAATCATCAAACTCGAGGGATGCCATGGCCATCATCTTCTCATTGCTATAGTTGTGCATGCGGAAGATCTTGTCAACCGTGAGTTCCCACGAGAGATATTCTTCGGGTTCATTGGAACCGGTGAACTTTGGATTGGTGAATTTGAGCTTGCCAAAAGTTTCTTCTTCATTGCGGTTCCGGTATCGGCGGTTGCCATGATTTGGTGGCCATCCTCATCATCTGAGCTCTCACGTCTTGCTTGGTGATGGTGGCGTTGCCCTTGCGGTTGTTGTGGTGCCGCATTTGGTGGTGGAACTTGGTCTTGACGACGAGCTTGGGGAGCTTGCTCGTGTTGTTGGCACGGTTGAGGACAAGGCGGAGGCACTTGGTCCTCACGACGAGCTTGGGGAGCTTGCTCTTGTTCTTGGCGCGGTTGATGACGATGAGCATTGTCTTGCGCCATGTGGCGAGGAGGACGGCGAGCTGCATGTGCAATGGGCCGCTCCCTTTCTTCATGATGCGGAGGAGGCTCGTCATGGTGATCATGTTGTCGACGTTGACGTTCATGTCGATGATGACGTCTTGGTGGGTCTTCGAGTGCTTCACGTCGACGGCGATCTTGTTCGTCCAATTCGGAGGCTTCACTTGTTGTTGGAGGGATGTGTCGGTGACGATGGGCTTGGAGGTCCACTTGAGGTTGTTCTTGTTGAATCATGAGTGCCCTTGGTTGTGGTCGGTTTGCTTCACATCTTGGAGGTCTTGCGGAGAGGTCACCATCATAGCTGGACGTTGCGACGTGTTGCGGATATGGTACCGCTTGATAAGAGCTCATGGAGTGAAGAACATGTCCATCTTGGTGCCTTGAAGCGTGATGGAGTGGAGCGCTTGAATCACTTGAGGAGTGCCGTGACGAGCTTGAGTCGCGATATCGCGGCCTTTCTAGCCAATCAATAAGGCGTTGAAGCTTCTCATCCGTTGTGGCGAGAGTGCGACCAAGAGCTTCATTTTGATGGCCGAGGTTGTGTTGCATAGCATGCATTTGTCCTCGGACCTGCTCGAAGCGGTTGTCGATGCTCTTGAACTCCACTCGGGTTTTGCTAAATTGTTCGTCTTGGCGCCGCTCGAGGGCGTCATAACGGTAGTTGAATTCTCCTCGGACCTTCCAATGATCCCACCTTGTCATGTATTGTGTGTCTTCCTCTTGAGGTGGAGTTGGTTGGGAAAAGCCAACAAGGATTGTATATGGAGGAGAAAACGTGGAGAGTTAGCCTTTTACCTCAAATTGGAGATTGTATCAAACCAATTGCCACACAAGAGATCTAAGAGCTTGCAAAGTGAAATCTCAAAGAACTCACACAATAGTAAACTACAACTCTCAAAGGCTTTTGGTGGAAGGTTAGGATCGTGGAAAACCAAAGGACCAACCAAACGAAAAGGATAGTCAAAAGTGGATAAGATCCAACAAAACTCAAGTCAAAAGTAGATGGTCAACTCGAAATATGACGAGAACCTACGACTACACACATGCGTGGAGAAAAATGGGGTTAACACGACTATGAAAAAGAGCACAAAATGTCCTAACGAAGACTACGCTCGGTTGTCGTGCCAACTCAAGGAGAGACCACAACTCGTTCGCCAAAAGAGGATAAACAACGGATTTGTGCACTTGCCTTGTTTGATCTTTCTTTTCTCTCTTTTTATTACAAGCTTGATACTCTCTTTGTATTGGGATACTATGTATCTTTCTATTTTTTCTTTTGTTTTTTATTTGTATCTTCCTTTTTATACTACTAAGTTAACTTTTGTCTTTGCTTCCATACACTCAATTTCCAAGGACAAGTGCACAATGCTTAGGCAAACACAAAATTAGTTGCTCTCATAGGATAGGTACACACAAAGGAAGATTGGGCTACAAGGGTTAACACAAGTTATACCTTCGTTGTTGATGATGAGCTTGTGTCGGTGGAGCGGGGGGAGTTTGGGGTCCGTGGTGTCGAAGAGCGCGGGCGATGCTGCGGAAGCTATCTGTTAGTTGGTGACACGCACACGGAACACAAACAACAAGCGGACAAATTAGCCAATACGGAATAAGAGGTAGAAGTCAAAACTGGCGTCCAAGGCTGGAGATTCCGGTCTAAGCCAGAGACTTCGGTCAAGGCCGGAGACTCCGGTCTGGGGCCGAAGACTCCAGTGCAGGGAGAACAGCTCGTGTTCTTGAGCGGAAATCCACGCCGTGAGTCCTCAAATCCGCGAAAAATTGGCCAAAATCGGGCTGGGAAACGCAGGCAAAAGCTGGACCAACACCTTAGACAAGATTTGGTCGGATCAAAAGGCAAATTGAGGCTATTTTTTGGGGAATTGTCGAATTTATGGTGGATATAAGAAAAATTGAGGGGAAATTCGTGATCAACCTTGCTCTTGATACCAATATGTTAGGGGTGACCCCTTGGGGTGGCCCGATCTTTCACGAATCCCGTGGAAATCGAGGGATACACGAGTGGGAGGAGGAGGGGGGATGAAATCCATGAACACACACACAAAGAACTCAATGAACACACACACACACACGAAAACACGATACAAGCCGATAGCTCACACCGGTGGCAACCGGTCCAACACAATCCCTAGGATCGGTGTTGGGAAAGACACTCTCCCACGGCCAACAACGGGGGTGAGAGTCTTGATGAGATCTTGACTACTTGGGGACGAGACACCGAGATCCCAAGGACTTGTACAACTTGAACGCACGAGGCAAAATCCAAGAGGTGGGGGATAATTGGTGCTCCTTGTCAAGGAGCATGAGACTAGTAATTGATAGATCCTCAAGGGTGTCTTCAATTACAATTATCCAAGTCTAGGGTTTACAATAGAGGGGTGGGGATATTTATAGGCCAGCCACTTAAATAGGTGTAGTTTGGGAATAAAACTAGAAGTTGGGGCGAAACTGGGGGTTACATGGGCCAGGCCCGAAAGGACTTTACATGCCTGTTGTCGTGCAGGCCGGAGACTCCGGTGGTGGGGTCCGGAGACTCCGGTCAATCTCCGGACTCATCTCCGAAGGGGCCTTCTGACTGTCCTCGGGTCGGGTCCTGGGGCCGGACTAGGGGTCGGTCCGGAGACTCCGGTGTGCAGGACTGGAGACTAAAGTCAACACCGGAGATTCCAGTGTGCATCGCTCCAGCAGCGGCTTCTCCTGGTTCTTCTTCCTTGGGGGCTTGGTGAGGTACTGTTGCTTCATAGTTGAGAATGCATAGCGTAGTTGCATGAAGTATCAAGCCATCCAAAGGCGTATCAAAGTCACATGAGGAAAGGAGTGAATTAACCTTAGCTTGTAGGATCTTGGCTCGGGCGCGTGTCATTGGTCCACTTGGGGTACTAGGTGGTGTAGATGGAGGGGCGTCCGTAGGATGGGCTGCATCACTGAAGCATGTCCAGAGGGTATCTCAAACATCCCGTTCCGGATAAACTTTAACGCGGAGGAGGCGGCGACTTATGAGGTGCTCCGAGGGTCACTCCCCTCGTCTCTCTCAAAGGCATCTGATACGGTTTCCTAGTGATCCTCTCCCTTAGGAGGCTTCTCAGTTAGTTTGGCCTACCAGGCCCTTTTCTAGGGGCATGAGCTTCCTTGGACGACTCCCCTTTGGAAAGCGACACTACCCCTAAATGTTAAGATTTTTGTTTAGCATATTCCATGGGATCGTCTACCCTCATGAGTGGAGGTGGCCAAGTGGAGTGGGCCTTGCAATGTAATGCCCCCATTGTATGGGACCTTGGATACGGGGAACCACATAATGTTCATTTGTCCGGTCGCCCAATTTCTGTGGAGAATTGTTCGAGAAG
Organism: Avena sativa; assembly: GCA_916181665.1. Classification (NCBI taxonomy): domain Eukaryota; kingdom Viridiplantae; phylum Streptophyta; class Magnoliopsida; order Poales; family Poaceae; genus Avena; species Avena sativa. Next base: position 308,098,528 of record OV702295.1, on the reverse strand, counting down.
CTCTAGGGTTTGCCTAGCAGGACCATGACCTTAGTGAGCTCCCTGAGACTGAGGCGAACCATATCAGAAAGAGGTGCCACCTCTTCTGGTTAGTATTTGTTGTGTTGACCTGAATGCTTTTGAACATGCGCAACAAGATGTCCATGAGCGTATTTTTATGAGGCTTGCTTCTGACTCCATTTTAAAACTTATTGCCTATCTTCAGCAGTGACACCTGCTATCTAGGCAGCGGTACAAGAAGCATCTAGGATGCCGGTGCACGTTCTCAGCTCCTCTACCCTACTAAGCTGCTCATCTTGGAGGAGGTTGAGTGCTCCCTTTATTTTTTGTTTTTCCTTTGAGGGCACCTCCACCGGCTCGACCCAACCCGTCTGAGCGCGTCCGAACTCGTCCGCGCGGACAAGCGGGACATGCACAACACTCCAGCGGCATGATCCATCCGGACGGACGCGTCTAACTCGACCGATCCGTGCACCAAATCTGGGCAACGATTGCGTCATCACAGACGCACGCGGACGGAGGGGTGTACTTACAGTCGGCCACTCGGGGACCATATGTAAGTGAAACATTAGCACTTAAAAGATATCTTTTCATTAGATTAGCCCTGCTAGTTACAAAAGGAACATTTAAGCAAAATAAAGGGGGACTACTAGTGCTACTGCTACTACTGCTTGAGGACGTCGCTATGATTACTCGTCGTTGTTGCCGCTGCCGCCGACCCCCTCGATTGCCGCCCTAGCGTACCAGATGACCCGCTGCTGGAGGCGTTCGTGGTAATGGACGCGAGCCTCCGCCTTGCATGTCGCCTTCCTACGGTCCTCCTGGTCGCCAGGTCCTTCTCCTTATTGGCGGTCCAGTGGTCCCTCGTCTCCTGGTTAGCGATCTCCATCGCCCGGCGTGCGGCTTCTGCATGAGCCGCGCTCAACCCCGTCGGAGCTAGAGAACCGTTCAGGCCAAAGCCGAGGCCCTATGCGATCTGCAAGATTGATTGGATCAATCGCACTCGGGGTGCATGGAAGATCGGGTGGGTGATGATCAATGAGATTGGTCAGATCTGCATATGGATCGGATTTGGGTAAAAGTGTTTTATTCAATGAAGGAATCCATGGTTTGAATGTAGATGCGATCTAAGATTTTGGAAAATTGTCGAGTGCTGCCCGCACTCATGAGGGCCCCTGCCCCTTCGTTCCACACCCACTATCCGGCTAGCGAGACCGCCGGCTCCTCCCTGTCGTAGCGCCTTAGAGGTCGTTGAGGGTTTGACAACACCGGTAGATATGGTATCTATGCATAACTTATTTTGCAGGGAGTTGTGAATGGTATGGTTCATGTACATGTGATGTATGTGTGTAATCCATATGTGATCTGCGTATCACGGGTTTGTCAGCCGGCTGTAGCCAAAGTATTGTCAATGTTATTGTATAACGAACTACGTGTTGGCATGTGATGCCATCTTCTTGTATATTTCTTAGTGCTAGTGTAGCATGTTTGTAGGACTCCAAGGATACTACAGCCAAAGGCTTGATGAACAAGTTCATGGAGATGGAGATCGCCATGATGAGCGTCATACCATTTCACACTATAATGAGAATATTTATGATATTGTTATGTCTCTGGTTTTACCTCTATTAGATAGTTGGTAAACTTTTATCCCTAAAAGAAGGTCTAGTCGGTATCCCAGTCAATGTTGCACCATCACAAGTCGGACATTCTTGGTTAGTGGGTTCATAAAATTGAGGTGCTGCCAATTCTTTTCGACTAGGTGGGTTCGAGTCGGACTCTTAAACGCAGAAGAACTCAGTAAGCTCGATGGGTCTATTACAACAGTTGTGGTGATCGGGGAGAGGTCGGTCGTAGCCGGTGCATGAGATGCCACTCTACCAACAGGAGTCGCATGAGATGTGATTAGCAAGGAGTTGCTTACCTAGATCACTTGACGGATAGCAGTGATGCTAAAGCTCACTAATCGACTTGCTTATTTATGATTTTGAATCACTAAGTAACCATTAGAAGGGTGTTGGTTCTAGTGGGAGCATAAGTATTAAAATGTTTAATACGCTTGCTCTTTTATGAATACATGTATTAAGTGTTATTACATTTTTTGTTGTAGATAATGACACCTTGTGGCAGTCTCCCTAAGATATCCGGTTTTGCATTGAGAATCATTCTTGAGAAAGATAAAGTGAATGACACTAATTCTACCAACTGGTATCGAAATTTGAGAATTGTTCTCAAACATGAAAAGAATGACCGTGTTCTAGATAACCCACTTCCAGATGAGCCGACCGAGAATGCAAGTGTTGATGTTACCAATGTGGGTGCGGCACATCTCCCGGATCTTGGTCCAGTTGGCGATCTTGCGGCGAGGCATGGCTGGTGCTCGCTGGCGCTTTTTTGAATACTGGTTTGCTCTTGCTTGGGCTTGTTGTCTCTGCCACGCCGGCGGCCGTCTTTTATGGTGTGTTCGGTCTGGGAACAAAGTGGAATGGAATGTTATGGTTCAATTCCACTAGAATGGGTTGGTTCCGTTCTTATGTTTGGTTAGAACAAAAAATGTGTAATGGAATGGTTCCATCCTATGTTCGGTTGGGCCAAAAAAGTGGAATGGAAAGGTCCCATCCTATGTTTGGGTGCATTTAGCAAAAAGGATGACAAAAGGATAGAGAAGGTGAGAAGGTTTGGGTGGCTTTAGCATAGAGGAACAGGGAGATTCCACCGATTTGAAGAAATGGGTGGGTTCTGGATCTGGAGGGAATATTCTCTTTAGAGGAACCACCTCGTTCCATTCCATTTATCAACTGAACACTCGACTCTCAAGTGTGGAACCATTCCATTACATTCACTTCATGACATGAACCGAACACACCCTTATAGACCTCGGCGAAGGCGGGAAACAGCCGGAGAGGCGTGGGAAGTTTTCTTTCTGCGGGAAGCAAGGCATGTGTTGGAAATGATGGCGGGAAACACCGGTCGTGCGAGAAGCCATCGGCGCTGATAGCCGACATCGCGTCGCCATTAACGTCCCATCGCGAGGGTGTCAACCGGTGACAACGAGGGGAGACGGTTTTGGCTGCTGGGCATGAATGGTCAGACAGGCCGGACCCCGACCCAAAAGCGACCGTGACCTGACCCAAACAGACAGAAACGGACCATTTAGGTCGACCTGTTGGGTTTTCCTGATAAAGATGCCCTGATCTTCGATGCGATGTGGTCTCAATAGACTTTGTTTTTATCTTTCTTGCATGTTTGAGACCTAGTGTTATACTCGCATTGTTATGTTTAATTTATAAAGTGGGACGAAAATTTGTTTTGATGGATGGATATCCAATCATGTGGGTTTGGCAGCCGATGGGGTGGCGTGGTGGTGTAGCGACCTATGGCCATAGGGCTTGGCTGGCCCAGATCTAGGCCCCTAGGTCCTGATCTGGGTTTGGAGAGGGCCTAGTACGATGACGACGCTCTCTATAGGTGGTGCGGTGGGGCGGGCCAAGCAGAAGGGTAGCGGTGGCGGCTTTCCTGCTGCAGGATGGCGGCGGGGACTTTATGGGCTCAATCCGAGCCCGGCCGGGCCAAAGGGCCTCGTGTGTCCTAGCTTTCGTGTCCGGTCGGCAACTGCCTTTGGCGATAGAGGACGGTCTCCTTCGGATGGCCGTGTTGTTTCCTCCCACCTGTTCCAACCACCTCCACCTCCTACACCTCATAGGCCACACGATGGGCCTCACTACTCGGTGGCGAGTGCACGGATGCCGGGGCGGCAGCCACGAAAAATGGACTGCACGAACGTCTTGATGGCAGCGCGGCGCTGCGGTGGTGATGGTCTGTCTCTTTGTACCATGTGGGTGGCAAGGAGTGGGCGTCAAGGTCTCCTGGTGTGTTAGCGCCTAGATAATGTGTGGGAAGCGCGGCTCAGAGCTTGTTGGTGGGATGAGGTACCAAGTGCGGAGATGGTTTTTCAGGCGAAGGCTCAGCGCTCTGGCGCCAACGACGGCGACGCATGCGGGTGTCATGACCTTCTTGAGGGCCTCACTGTGGCTACTCACTCCACTCTAGGGACCCGGGTGAAAACCCTAGACCTTCTGGTCTCGACCACGGCAGCGCTTTAGTGCGTCGTTACCTCCTTGAGGGTGTTGTCGTGGAGCTCCAGTTTCCTTATTTTCATACGATCTTCCGTGGCAAGCTCGTTGCTTGTTTTTTGTTTATCTTTGATCAACTTGTAAGAGGTTTCCCTCATCACTTTTTATCAGTTCGGCCATATGGCTTTATTTATAAACCGGGGCGAATATCCTATTTCAAGATATCCAATCACGTGCGCATGATTTAGTTTGCTCACCAAGAGTTAATACACGCTCAGCCTAGAGCATCCCCACTCGTTGGGAGTTCCCAGGCCGAAATCCAGACCTTTTTTTTGGCCAGATGAAACTCGGTGTCGGCCTGGGAACGCCGAGTTTCCCACTCGCGTTTCCATACCAAGTTCCCAGGAGAAGAGAAAACAGCGAATTATTCGAATTTTTATCATTCCCGCCGGCGAGAGCTCGGCCAAAAGGTATTCGATAGAATTACGCCCACAAGTCCGGCGAAAAATTATTACAGAATAGGGTAAAAAGGCCTGGCCATCTCTCAGTCGTCGATGGGGATGGGCTCCTGTGGCGTGGTCTATGCGGCGGGCTCGGGCGTCTCGACCAACTAGTTGGAGGAAGTCGAAGCGGAGCTCGGCGTAGCAGTGGCGTTCGGCGCAGGGGTGGTCGACGCATCGGCAGGCATGATCTCGGCCTGGAGAATGGCCTGGCGGTGTGCCATGTACCAGGCCTTGACCGGCAAAGTCATCGTCGACATGTCCTCGCCGCCCACCAGAAACTTGAGATCCGTCTTCCTCTTCTTGGCGGCGTGGTTGTCCTTGAGGAGGGCCACGTTTTGCCCTTGGGTCTCGATCAGCTACACCCACCTCTCATCGCTCTTCTCGGCCCTCTTCTCGGCGTGCGCCCTCGTGTCGGTGATGCATTTCTCGATTGAAGCCTGGAGACGCTCGATGGGAGGTCCGATGGCTTTGAGCATCTTCGCCTTCTTCTGGCCGATCTCCGGCCTTGCTTTGACGGCAGCAGCGGGAGGGGCCTCCGGGTTGTACACGCCGTCCTTGGTCTTGGTGAGGCTCAGGCGAGTGTCCCACCATTTTTCGTAGTTCTCGATCTCATGGAACACATGATGGAACTTGAACTCCGCCTTCATGTCCTCTCGATACAAAGCAAGTGCACGAAGAAGCTGCAAAATGAAAGACAAAGTGTGTCAAGATATGCTTGAGCTTGTCATAACTTCGGCTAGTGTTCGTGAATACCTTGTTGTCCATGTTTTCCCCGCTGGCTTTTGTCCGTTCCACCTCTTCCACGCAGATATGCCACTTGCTACACGCATGCTGGATGATCCCCCAATGGTTAGTAATAGCCTTACCACCTTGCTCCATATGAATTTTGCTATACTTCGGGTCGCAAAGGCTACGCTCGTCGAACGCTAGCTTCACGCGTCTCCAATAGTTGTCAGAATTTTGGTTGGCACCGGTGATGGGATCCATACTCACCGTTTTCTAGGCTTCATCGAGACAGAGGTCCTCGGGCACCGTCCACTTGATCCGCGCCTCCGACGCCGAAGTGCTCGGCTTATTCTTGCCCTTAGCCAGAAGCACGGCATCATCCTCGGCGTCCTTGGCCTGCGTCGGTTTGGCCTGTTGAAAGAGCATTTCCGATCCTTGTGATTTTGATGTTTGATAACAACACACTTATCATTTTAATCGTGCGCTAAGTGTATCCCAGGTTTTCTAGATTGTGGCACAAATATTGCCTTGCCCACATTTGCCCTTGCCAAAGTCTCTGTGCCAACCGGTAGTACCGGAAAAACGACCGATACTACCGCTCCTAGTACCGGTTGCATCCGAGCAAGGTGGGAAGGTCTAGTCTTTTCTCAATACCACCCGGTACCGCGGAGCGGCAATACCACTCCAACCGGTAGTACCGCTTGTGGCAAGCGGTACTACCGCTTGGACATGGTAGTACCGCTCGGGTGTACCGGGCAGCCCGGAGGAAGGACCAGCCCTTCCCCTCTCGCTTAGTACCAACCGGTACTTGGGACCGGTACTACCGCCCTGACCGGTAGTACCGCGTCTACTGACTGGTACTACCGCTTGGGGGTACTATCGCAAGGCAGTACCGGGCATGTCTGGCGCTGGGTCGACCAAGTGATGCCACCTCCGGTACTTGGTCCGGTACTTGACCGGTAGTACCGCTTGCAACCGGTACTACCGCTTGAGTACCGGTAGTACCCGTGCATTTAATGCTCCAACGGCCAGATTTCTTCAGGGGGTATAAATACCCCTCCACCTACCCTGGGACAAGTTGCTTGTTGCATTCAAGACTACCCCATACATTTGAGCCACCAAATCGCCAAGATCTCTTCACTCCACCATCCAAAGTCGTTGATCTTTGGAGAATTGAAGGAGGAGGCCTTGATCTACTACTTCACAAAAAGAGATCTTCATTTCCCCCTCATTCATTTGAGGGCCCCCATTGCTCTAGTGTTTTATTGGAAACCCTAGTTCTAGATTTGGTTCTTACAAGCTTGTATTTGATTGTCTTGACAGCTTGCTTGTATTTGGGAGCCTCCAATTAAGTTGTGGATGTGTGCCCCAAACTTGTAAAGGTGCCGGCTTCCACCTTGAAGGTTGCTGATATAGTGGAAGGTGGATCGATCCCATTGGGGTGAGGTTCATCGGAGAACAAGGGAGGCCTTTCATGGCGTAGGTGGTTTGATACCACTCCCTCTCCAAACGTAGAAGTACTTACCCTCAAAAGGAAGGAACTACGGGAAACAAATCCTTGTGTCCCCGCGTCCACCACTTTGGTTACTTCTATCCTTTACCGCACTTTACTTACTTGTTCTTTATTAGTGTCGTGTTAGCTAGTGCATGTACGTCATATAGGTAAATTCACCTTAGTTGCATTATCTAGAGAATTTACCTTTCTTGTCAAACCTTAATTTGAAAAAGAATAAAATTTGAAGTAGCACCTATTCACCCCCCCTCTAGGTGCCATACGATCCTTTCAATTGGTATCAGAGCCTCGTCTCTTTATTCGGGATTTACCGCCTAAGAGAATATGGGTATCCATGATGGGGAAGGTGGTGGTGAGCACACCACGGTGACCATGGAAGATCTCAAAAACTTGGAAACAAGATTGAGCTCTTACTTGGTCAACAAAGTCAAGAAAATGCTTGAGCAACTTCTTAAAGACAAAGATGGCTCATCATCCCCTTCTCCTCAAGAGGAGCCTCCATCAGTTTTACCTAAAGGAAATTCTCTGGTATCTCCCGAGGGTATGATGGTGGGGGGTAATCAAGACAACACTAACTCCTCCACACAAAAGGATGGTGGGAAGGGTGAGCACCGTGAGTCATGGTACTCTCCCAACCCTCCAATTCCTCACAATCATATAGACAATAGCGGTGACCCACCTAAGCTTGAAGCATCTACTACTTTTTCTCAATGGCAATCTCTAATGAAGACTCATGTGCGTAGCTCTTGCATTGAACTATGGAACATCATTGAACAAGGACTCTATATTGGGTATCCAAACAACTTGACAAGAAGAGAAGTTATCAATAGTCAACTCAATGCCACCGCCTTGCACATGATTCAACAAGGATTGGGTACAAAGGATTATCCACACATTGAGCACCTCAGCACTGCTAAGGAAGCTTGGGATGCTGTCACTGTGTTGTTCATTGGGAATGAGAGCATGAGGAGGAACCGGTACGATGCACTAAGCAATGAAGCCGAAGGCTTCTATATGAAGGAAGATGAAGATCATGAAGACATGTATCGTAGGCTCAAATCCACTACCACCGCTTTTAGGAATGTGGGTGCCTCACATGTGGATGATGCATGGATAAAAAGAAAATATGTGAGTGCACTCATGCCCTTCGAACCCACCGACTTGAAGAGACTACAAGGAAGACACAACTACCACCTCATAACCTCCAATGAAGTTATGCAAGAGATGGCCTCTTTCAAGGTTGCCGCCAAGAATGCCAAAGATGCCCGTGCTCGGGCCCTTGGAATGACCAATGTTTTCAACCTTGCATTGAAGGCCAAAGTTGTTGAACATGGGGATGGTGATGACAGTGATGATGGCCTATGCATGAGCAACCCCGAAGATGTCAAGAAGTTTCATGGTCAATATATGGCTTTATATGCAAACAACTTATGGAAGAACCCCGCGAAGTCCAAGATGTAAATGCAACAAAAAAGCAACCCCAATGGATTAAGATGCAATATGCCAAGATTGAGAACTTGCTACAATTGTGGCGACAGAAATCACTTCTTGGCCAGTTGTCCCTATGAGAGAAGAGAAGATCATGGCGGCAAACTAGTGCCAAAGATAGCTTCCAAAGCTCCTTACAAGAAGCCCTTCATCAAGAAGAATTCCAACAATAAGAAGAAGGGTTAGATTATATTGATCACTCATGAAGCATACTCATCAGACAATGAAGATGATGAAGATGAGGAAGAGGAAACATCAAGTGTGTAACTACCTCGGTGAATTAGGCTCCTAGTTACAAGCCTGGATGAACGGAAATGGTTAAAATAGTACGGTGGGGCCCAAATGCCACTCACAGGTAGACCTTTCGGCCGTCCTAACTATTTCCAAACATCGGGACAAGAACGGGCGGCGTAATCGGCAGGCGAAGGGATCAACTACATACACAAATGAGTATGTATGCAAGCCACCATACAACAGTCCTCAGAGCCATTCCATCTAAAAGAAATAGAAATATTGCAACGCCATACGGCAAGATCCAAATATCCTAGATAGATATAATAGTTTAGGATATCTCCTCATACATCAAACATCAGAGTATCAGGCGGAAGGGGAAAACAAGATCCGAGTACGGGTAAGAAGCAAATCGGCATAAGATGCCCCATAAATAAACACATCCCGCCCACAGATCTCACAGATCCCCGTTCCCGGAATCTCTACACCGAGTGATCGTTGCCCACATCGTCCGTCTCCTCCACCCAGTATCCATCTTGCGAGTTTACCTGTTCATCTGAATCAAACAATTTATCGTGTGAGACCCTAGGGGTACTCAGCAAGTCTTTATGCCTCTAAAGGGGACACAACCGGGGTGACGCAATTGCAGCAAAAGATAAACCCTAACAATTCTATAGATACTCGCTAACCATCCGCCTAACCAAAGATAGACGGATGTCCGTGAATTAATAACAACAGTTATAACGATAATATTAACAGATCCATCCTCCTCCTCGCTTACCGACGAGGAAGCGGATGAACAACCCCTCTCCGTTGGCAGTTTTATTATCCATTCCATGAGAATTGCACTATTTACTAGACAGGTACTTAGTCAGATCAAAAGCGGTACTTTAGTTATACTTGTCTATGATCGAGAAACTGTGCTCCAAGTCGTCAATAACCGCGGACACGGCTTTCAGAAAGTTTTACCCTGCAGGGGTGCACAAATAGCAACACACACTCGATCAACCTCAGAAAAACCAAATCAAAACCCAACGAGGCAGTCACGACAAAGCGATCACAGGATTCAGAAATATTTCAGGGGGCCACCCCATTAAGCTACCCGCGACGAAGTTGGCCGACTCCGAGACGGACTCAAGGTTTGTGTGGACGGCTGTAAACGACTGGGAACCCGAAAGTGTGACTGGGCTTGTCGATACAGCGAAAACGTGTCACGGCCCTAAACAGTACAGGTGCTCCACGCACAATCTTAAATAAAGCAGTAAAGCATGGCATAAGTACAGGATAGTAATAAAGCCCCAAACTAATTGTGGCCCCAAGAAATAAGAATGAATCAAGCTCTGGCTCAGGGGGGTTCATAAGCCTCCCGGATGTGGATAGCGCGAATATTCATTTTAGACATATCATTTGTCAAATTTGGAGTTATAAAACAAAAGTTATTAATTAATTAAGGAAAAGGGCACTTTGTGGTAATTTTAATCAACTTGAAATTTAAAGTGTTCAAAATATATTTTGAAGGGCATATTTGAATTCCTCACATTTTTCTGATTTCAAAACATATATTAATTGTATTATTTGGAATTATATTTTAAAAGATATTTGAAAATAGATTTAAATTGGAATTTAAAATAAAATTTGAAAAAGTTTCAATTAAACAGAAAATCGGAAAACCTTTTGTTACTCACCCAGAGCTAGCCACAGACACTGACAAGTGGGCCAGCGGCTGACTGGGACAAAACGTGCACAGAAAAGCTTTTCTCACCGCGAGCTAATCTAGCCTCTGCGAGTGACAAGTGGGGCCAGCTGGCTTGGGCCCAGGTGCCAGCGAACGAGCGCGCAGGAACTGCCAGGCGGGGCCGAGCTGGAGCGCGGGTTAAGACTCAGATTCTACGGGGTGCTCTTTGTAAAAGGGCCAGGGAGGCTGACTGGTGGGCTCTGCGTACCGCGGGTTGAGACGAAAACAAAAGGAGGGGCTAACTGCAAAAAGGGCACCCGAACTGTGGATCTTCTCCACCGATCGACCGATCGGTGCACGACCGACGCAGGCGCGGCGCGGGGGGATCGAACCCAGGACCTGGCGTGCGCGCGCGGAGGCGGCAGCCACTGCGGTAGGGAGGGGTAGTCGTTAGGGAGGTGGGCGTGGCCTAGTTATGGCGCTATGCGGCGCGAGGGCGAGCAGACAGCAGCGAGCGGCGGCGCACTGAGGGCGCTCGTCGAATCGACTGACGTGGCCAGGGCGGTCCGGCGAGGCGGAGCATGTGAGGGAGGTCAGGGCGCTCACCGTGGGTTGGTTGGTGTGGTCGGATCGTGCAGGAGGGCGACGTAGCGGCGAGGACGCAGGCAAACTGACGGCTAGGGTTTGCGGTGGCGTCTCGGTCCTGGGGAGCCTGGGGTCCTTCTCCTCCTCGCTGGCGCGTACGGGGTGAAGCAGGGGAACCGCGTGATCTTCCTCGACACCCGTGATCGCCACGCCACCGGCTGGTAAGAGTAGGGGAGGTGGAGGACGACGGTGGCCGGCGAGGGGTAGGTGGTTGTGGGGGAAGGCAGGGAGAAAGGGGAGCGATCTGGGGAGATCTGGGAGAGGCAGAGGTGCCGTGTGCGGGAGGAAAAAGAAGGGAGAGGGAGGCGATCAGCTGAGGCAGGGGTGTAGAGGAGGATGGCTCAGTGCCACCTTTTTCCCCCTCGAGCACGTGCTCGGGCTGGACGGCAGGGTAGAGGGAGGGTAGATGGGGACTGGTAGGGCTGCCAGGTGGGACCAGAGAGCGAGGGGAGCTCGGGGTGGGACCTGCTGAGCACGAGAGGGAGAGAGAAAGAGGGAGAGAGGGGTGGCATGGAGCTAGGGTAGGAGGGAGGCTCGGGCTAGGGTTTGGTAGCCTCGGGTTAGGGTTTGGGGTGGATGGTAGCTAGGTGGGGCCAGGGTGGCCAGGTGGGACCAGCAAGGTAGAGAGAGGGGGTGAAAGAGGTGTGGGTAGCTAGGTTAGCCTAGAGGGGCTCGGGCTAGGTTAGAGAGGAATCTAGGGTTAGGAGAGAGGATAAAGAGAGAGGGTGAGATAATGGGGTGATGGGTTGGATGTAGATGGGTGTAGGGTTTTAGATGCTTGCATGCATCAAGCAAGACCAAGCATGAAGAGGGGTGGAGATATGGGGGATGATCCACTCAATGATTCAAATAAAAACCAAAAGACTAGAATGTGGTGGTTCTTGCATGGCCCATGCAAAATAATTAATGACATGCTTATTCTTGTGAAAACAATAATATTTACATGGCATTATTCTTATGCATTCCCAAAAGTGGATTAAAGCCAAGCAAAAGAATTTGTAGAAGTAGATCCACCCTATCTCCCATGAGCTAGATTAAATACCAAAAGAAAATAATGACAAGCTCATGGATAATGGGATGGTGGAATTATAAGGTGGTGAAAGAAAAGGTGGTGGAGTGGAATAAAAGATATGCCCCCAACTCAACTTGGGCATTAAACAATATATCAATAACCAAATACAATATCAAGAGGCAAATACAATTTACAATGCATATGAGAGAAGATCCAAATGAAAAAGGGGTTTTATATGATGCTCAAATGCAAGGTGGCATGATGACATGAGCATGATATAATTATGATGCAACAATTATATGTAGGAAGGTAGCATCTATATAGACTAGGCTAGTAGCATTGCAATTGTTAGACAATTGGGATGCTACAACTCTCCCCCACTAAACAAGAATCTCGCCCCGAGATTCCTAGGAAAAAGCAAACAACACAAGGAGAGGCAGGTGTTCGGAACGAAGGTGATCCTTGCGTTCCCAAGATGATGAAGAACGGAATGGTGCGACCACTACACCTTGCAAAACTTGCTAGACTTGTTGCGAGTCTTGCATTTTGCTTGAGAAACAACGGGTTAGAAGAGTTGAAGGATTGTCGTGAGACAAGAAGGATAGGATGGACATAGCTCCGGTTTTCTCAAGAAACATGATAAAGGAATAGAACCACTTGTGAAAGAAAGGACAAGATGATGCATCATGGATAAAGAAAGACACACCGATAAGATTAAATATTTACCGAAACTAGAGAGGATGGATCTTTGTGTCGCCGAAAGAAAGAGAGCTAGATTGGAGAGGTTTTGAACCACTATGACAATAGCATCGTATCTTCTCTCGGATTTGAGAAATGAAGTACGGAAACAATATTGCCTTCAAACAATAGAGTCCCTCGATATCAACAGAAAGATTTAGTTAGACATCGTCGGATTAGATTTTTGTTGCGCCGGTAAGAACCAAAGGATCACGCAATTGAGGTGCGTGGATATAACTTCCAGAGACGGATGTGAAGCCAGATCATGGTGGAATCCCGAGAAACAAAGAATATGGAGGATCTGGAGTTTATTGTAGAGATACTTATTGCTTTCTTTAGCCTTGAGGCTAACGCAATAGATTTGCGGCTGATGGCATCAACCATAATTGGCTTTAGCACATAAAAGAATTGATGAAACAAAGAGAGAGATGGTTTCCTTTCATCTTGTTTGTGGATGTCGAGCATCGATAGAAAGACGAGGACCGAAAAGAGTTTGCGTTTGTTTCCACCAGATAATTGAAGATTTTGCTCCATCTAGAATAGACAGACCACCAACAAGAGATTATTGATTACTTTCTTCGAGAGAGCACTCCGGAAACACAAAGACGGAAGTAGAAGTATCGAGGGATAGAGGCCACTTCTAACTTCCGTGGAATGAGTGAAATCACATTAATTCACCAATTCAATGTACAAGAGCGAATGATAAGAGTAGTGGTATGGTAGCTACTCCATCCCGCACTCAAAGCATTACTCCGCACATGAATAAGAAAATCATGCAACCCAACTACCGAAACAGACTGAAGGTATTGTCAAAAACTCATGGAACTTCGTTAGAAAACAAGGATAGATACAAACGATTCGCCGGATTCATAGATAGATAAAGATGATGATGTTGTCGTCATGTCTGAAGTACCAAGCCACCAGAAAGATATGAAGGAAGATTACGGAGAAGACTGCAAGATTCAACAGCTACAAAAAAGATAGCACCAACTTGAACGAAAGGAATACAAGATCTGGAAGGTCTTCATGGCCTCCGGTGGATTGAGCATAGACGACGGAGCGAGAGGGTTTCAAGAGATTACTTGACGAGACTGAGGTGAAAGAACTCCATGTTCTTCTTGAAATGATTGAGAAAGATTTAGCAGTCTTGAGGAAAACTACGGCGGAACGGCGATGATAACTCGACAACAAGGAAAACTCTGGGTTTGATTGAAGATGGAAGATGGAATTAACAATGAACTTGCTGATTCCAGAATTGAAGCGATCTATTTAGCAGAAGGACGTGGCCGAGATAGGTGACTTCAAAAAGTCAGAATTCTCACTTTGAGACTTTGCACACAGACAGTGCTCACGAAGCTTGAGAGAAAGAGACACAGATGATCTTCCATGTCCTTCCATTGATATCGAATAGGCAAGCATATTATCAACATATACCACCATGGATTAACAAGATATTCCCAGAATACCAAGTTCAAAAGGCGAGAGAAACGAACAAATGCTCGAACACTTCCTGAGCTCAACGCTCTTAGAAAGATCAATATTAAGAGCACGGGTTCGTGTTGAAGAAGACGCACTGGAAGAATAGATTATCTGGTCCTTCGGAGGAAAAAGAGATGTCACCTGGTTCACATTGTCGATCGGATCACCGGTTACAAAGATAAAGAGATCTTGGATAAGAAACGATGATAGCTCCTACCTCAAGCAAAGCTACCAGAGACGAAAAGATGTAATTCCCTCGTATCAAAGAGGAACTTGCAGATATGGAGTTCAAAAAGATGTGCAGCATGATGGACAAATGATAGCCCGCCGTAGTGCCTTGAGAAACTCCGGATTGACAAAGATGCTTGAATATGCATGGATATGATCACGGTGTACTCAAAATCACAGGAGATAACCGTCACCATTTGGAGGATAGTGTTGATAGCATTTTCCATATTCCACTCATGATAAGTGTTATATAGCTATGCCGAGAACCAAATTACAATCACCAGCATCGGATCGACACATGTTATGTAATTAGCCCAAGAGAATTGGAGATGAAATAAAACTCCAGGATTAAGCGCCGGTGACAAAAGAATGAGTTAGCATGGACATGCTGATAAAAGGAAGGTAGATAATGTTTCACACACGACTGAAAAGGAGTGTGGTAACACAGATGTATCAAAGAAAATTTTTCCGCATTTTTCGGCATTAAAATACCAATAGATGCGCAAAATCACTTATCAGGTAGAGATTAGCAACTGATGCTTCCACAGGATGTGGAGTTGCTAGAAGGAAGGACACCCTTAAGAAGATGGCACCGGTTAACAAGGAGTCAGATAGATCGCGCCGGTTTTCAAAAGCCTGTCAGTATGGAATGTACCAACAGTTGATAACCAAAGGCAGATTGTGATAACAAATTGGATGCAACAGATAGACAAGGAATTACACACACACACACACACACACTTTCTATGGTACTACGAAACCCCAGAACACGTGAATCCTAGTTTGAATTTTAAGAAGAGGATTGAAAACGTTACACTTCCTTACCAGAAAAAGGGTGGTGTGTGGGTAAGAAGAAAAGTGGAAGCAGTCCTACTCTCGCGTTTTGTTTTTCCCAAGTATACATAGCTACCAAAAATATTTGCTAGACTGACAACGACCATTTGGCTGAGACCCTGAAGGGCGGGATGGCTCTGATACCAATTGTAACTACCTCGGTGAATTACGCTCCTAGTTACAAGCCTGGATGAACGGAAATGGTTAAAATAGTACGGTGGGGCCCAAATGCCACTCGCAAGTAGACCTTTCGGCCGTCCTAACCATTTCCAAACATCAGGACAAGAACGGGCGGCGTAATCGGCAGGCGAAGGGATCAACTACATACACAAATGAGTATGTATGCAAGCCACCATACAACAGTCCTCAGAGCCATTCCATCTAAAAGAAATAGAAATATTGCAACGCCATACGGCAAGATCCAAATATCCTAGATAGATATAATAGTTTAGGATATCTCCTCATACATCAAACATCAGAGTATCAGGCGGAAGCGGAAAACAAGATCCGAGTACGGATAAGAAGCAAATCGGCATAAGATGCCCCATAAATAAACACATCCCGCCCACAGATCTCACAGATCCCCGTTCCCGGAATCTCTACACCGAGTGATCGTTGCCCACATCGTCCGTCTCCTCCACCCAGTATCCATCTTGCGAGTTTACCTGTTCATCTGAATCAAACAATTTATCGTGTGAGACCCTAGGGGTACTCAGCAAGTCTTTATGCCTCTAAAGGGGACACAACCTGGGGTGACGCAATTGCAGCAAAAGATAAACCCTAACAATTCTATAGATACTCGCTAACCATCCGCCTAACCAAAGATAGACGGATGTCCGTGAATTAATAACAACAGTTATAACGGTAATATTAACAGAACCATCCTCCTCCTCGCTTACCGACGAGGAAGCGGACGAACAACCCCCATCCGTTGGCAGTTTTATTATCCATTCCATGAGAATTGCACTATTTACTAGTCAGGTACTTAGTCAGATTAAAAGCGGTACTTTAGTTATACTTGTCTATGATCGAGAAACTGTGCTCCAAGTCGTCCATAACCGCGGACACGGATTTTAGAAAGTTTTACCCTGCAGGGGTGCACAAACAGCAACACACACTCGATCAACCTCGGAAAAACCAAATCAAAACCCAACGAGGCAGTCACGACAAAGCGATCACAGGATTCAGAAATATTTCAGGGGGCCACCCCATTAAGCTACCCGCGACGAAGTTGGCCGACTCCGAGACGGACTCAAGGTTTGTGTGGACGGCTGTAAACGACTGGGAACCCGAAAGTGTGACTGGGCTTGTCGATACAGCGAAAACGTGTCACGGCCCTAAACAGTACAGGTGCTCCACGCACAATCTTAAATAAAGCAGTAAAGCATGGCATAAGTACAGGATAGTAATAAAGCCCCAAACTAATTGTGGCCCCAAGAAATAAGAATGAATCAAGCTCTGGCTTAGGGGGGTTCATAAGCCTCCCGGATGTGGATAGCGCGAATATTCAAGGAACGGGAATCAAGTACTCGGGGTCCTACGGGATACAAGTGAGCATGAAAAACCAAATAGCAGATATTGCTCACCGATGCCACTTTCATTAGTTATCCCATTACTACTCAGGTTAAGTTGTTTAGGTACCTCGTTATCCACCAGACACTCACATGCCCTACACATGCTGTTCTACGACTCGCATGGCTCAAACAACTCCTGTAGTAATGGCTCATGGGATGGAGGAACAAGCTTCGGTGGGGTTTAAAAGTAAAGGTTATGCAGTACTTGGGATTCAGGTTAATGCAATCGCGACTCATTGATGTAAGAATAAGATAGAGGCAATAGGTACTATATGTATGCAAGCATGTGGTAGTGCTTGCCTGGCAGCTCAGTTGAAGCGAGAGAAGGATCTGGGTAGTGCTCCTGGGTTTCTTGATATATCCCCTGCTCAGCGTCTATTCGAAGAAGAACCAAACAAACAAGGGACAACATAAATAAAGTGCGCAAGCATATGAATTAAATGCGACAAGCAAACAATCATGCCATGATGAATGATGCACAATTTGCATGGCAATAATGTAGCATGGCATGGGTGAGGTGTGGAATACAAGAAATAAGCATTTTATGGAGTTTTAATCATATTTTATACTCAAATAAGTTGCTGTATACTTTATATTTATATGATGCATGATGCCATTCAGAACATGGAATGCATAAACAGAAAGGTCTCGTCGAGCTAATCATTTTAGACATATCATTTGTCAAATTTGGAGTTATAAAACAAAAGTTATTAATTAATTAAGGAAAAGGGCACTTTGTGGTAATTTTAATCAACTTGAAATTTAAAGTGTTCAAAATATATTTTGAAGGGCATATTTGAATTCCTCACATTTTTCTTATTTCAAAACATATATTAATTGTATTATTTGGAATTATATTTTAAAAGATATTTGAAAACAGATTTAAATTGGAATTTAAAATAAAATTTGAAAAAGTTTGAATTAAACAGAAAATCGGAAAACCTTTTGTCACTCACCCAGAGCTAGCCACAGACACCGACAAGTGGGCCAGCGGCTGACTGGGAAAAAACGCGCACAGAAAAGCTTTTCTCACCGCGAGCTAATCTTGCCTCTGCGAGTGACAAGTGGGGCCAGCTGGCTTGGGCCCAGGTGCCAGCGAACGAGCGCGCAGGAACTGCCAGGCGGGGCCGAGCTGGAGCGCGGGTTAAGACTCATATTCTACGGGGTGCTCTTTGTAAAAGGGCCAGGGAGGCTGACTGGTGGGCTCTGCGTACCGCGGGTTGAGACGAAAACAAAAGGAGGGGCTAACTGCAAAAAGGGCACCCGAACTGTGGATCTTCTCCACTGATCGACCGATCGGTGCGCGACCGACGCAGGCGCGGCACGGGGGGGATCGAACCCAGGACCTGGCGTGCGCGCGCGGAGGCGGCAGCCACTGCGGTAGGGAGGGGTAGTCGTTAGGGAGGTGGGCGTGGCCTAGTTATGGCGCTATGCGGCGCGAGGGCGACCAGACAGCAGCGAGCGGCGGCGCACTGAGGGCGCTCGTCGAATCGACTGACGTGGCCAGGGCGGTCCGGCGAGGCGGAGCATGTGAGGGAGGTCAGGGCGCTCACCGTGGGTTGGTTGGTGTGGTCGGATCGTGCAGGAGGGCGACGTAGCGGCGAGGACGCAGGCAAACTGACGGCTAGGGTTTGCGGTGGCGTCTCGGTCCTGGGGAGCCTGGGGTCCTTCTCCTCCTCGCTGGCGCGTACGGGGTGAAGCAGGGGAACCGCGTGATCTTCCTCGACACCCGTGATCGCCACGCCACCGGCTGGTAAGAGTAGGGGAGGTGGAGGCCGACGGTGGCCGGCGAGGGGTAGGTGGTTGTGGGGGAAGGCAGGGAGAAAGGGGAGCGGTCTGGGGAGATCTGGGAGAGGCAGAGGTGCCGTGTGGGGGAGGAAAAAGAAGGGAGAGGGAGGCGATCAGCTGAGGCAGGGGTGTAGAGGAGGATGGCTCGGTGCCACCTTTTTCCCCCTCGAGCACGTGCTCGGGCTGGACGGCAGGGCAGAGGGAGGGTAGATGGGGACTGGTAGGGCTGCCAGGTGGGACCAGAGAGCGAGGGGAGCTCGGGGTGGGACCTGCTGAGCACGAGAGGGAGAGAGAAAGAGGGAGAGAGGGGTGGCATGGAGCTAGGGTAGGAGGGAGGCTCGGGCTAGGGTTTGGTAGCCTCGGGTTAGGGTTTGGGGTGGATGGTAGCTAGGTGGGGCCAGGGTGGCCAGGTGGGACCAGCAAGGTAGAGAGAGGGGGTGAAAGAGGTGTGGGTAGCTAGGTTAGCTTAGAGGGGCTCGGGCTAGGTTAGAGAGGAAGCTAGGGTTAGGAGAGAGGATAAAGAGAGAGGGTGAGATAATGGGGTGATGGGTTGGATGGAGATGGGTGTAGGGTTTTAGATGCTTGCATGCATCAAGCAAGACCAAGCATGAAGAGGGGTGGAGATATGGGGGATGATCCACTCAATGATTCAAATAAAAACCAAAAGACTAGAATGTGGTGGTTCTTGCATGGCCCATGCAAAATAATTAATGCCATGCTTATTCTTGTGAAAACAATAATATTTACATGGCATTATTCTTATGCATTCCCAAAAGTGTATTAAAGCCAAGCAAAAGAATTTGTAGAAGTAGATCCACCCTATCTCCCATGAGCTAGATTAAATACCAAAAGAAAATAATGACAAGCTCATGGATAATGGGATGGTGGAATTATAAGGTGGTGAAAGAAAAGGTGGTGGAGTGGAATAAAAGATATGCCCCCAACTCAACTTGGGCATTAAACAATATATCAATAACCAAATACAATATCAAGAGGAAAATACAATTTACAATGCATATGAGAGAAGATCCAAATGAAAAAGGGGTTTTATATGATGCTCAAATGCAAGGTGGCATGATGACATGAGCATGATATAATTATGATGCAACAATTATATGTAGGAAGGTAGCATCTATATAGACTAGGCTAGTAGCATTGCAATTGTTAGACAATTGGGATGCTACAAAGTGGTGTGGCTGCTCTAGCCACTACTTCTACTCCGACACTCTCCCTCTTCGATTCTCCAAATGAGAATGCTCCCAACAAGAACGTCACTTGCCTTATGGAAATAGGAACGGAGGTATCCTCATCATCTCACTCCACCCCTTAGCTAATGATGAAATTAATGATGAGATGTCTCTTGAAGTAAAGAGGGAATTAATTGCTTTTGATGAGTTTGTGACTAACTTACAAGGGGAAGCCAAGACACATTTTGGGAGTATCTTAGATCAACTTTCCCACACACAAGAGCTTCTAGATGTAAGATGTAAACTCAGGCATGAACACATGATTGAACTAGAAGCCCTAAATAATGCTCTAGAAGAAGAACAAGACACTAGAATGTCTCTTGAACTAAAACTTGAAGGACTTGATGAGGCCAATGATGTCATTGTCAATAGACTCATCAAGGAACGTGATCATGCTATTGCTAAATATAAAAAGGCTAAAAAGGACAAGATTGAGTTTGGGGTGGTTCATAAAAAACTTGCCGAGGACTTTAGTTCACTTGACAAGGCTCACAAGGCATTGGAAAGTGAACTCTTGTCTCTCACAAAGTCCTATGAAACGTTTCAAACTCAATTGATCAATACTCCTTCACCTAGTAATTTCATTCCTTCTAGTAGTACAACTATTCTTGAAGAAAATGCTAGGTTGAAGGGGGAGCTTTCCAAGGCCACATTTCCACAAGGAAACAATTCCATTGATGACCTTTTAAGTAAGCAAAGGCCTAATGGTGAAAAAGGGGCATTGGCTTTGTCTCCAAAGTCAAGAAGAAGAACAAGAAGAAGAAGGCCAAGCCCGCACAAGAGAGAAACAAGACCATTGTGGATAGTAAGACCACAAGTGGTAAAACTATGTCTCATGATGACTTTGCGAGAAGTGCTAACCCTCACTATATTCTTATGCGTGATTATTATGGTGGTGTGTATGCACAATATGTTGGCCCATATGATGGTTATATTGCTTGGTCTATTTGGGTTCCCAAGACCCTTCTTGCTAACAAAAGAGGACCCATTGAAAAATGGGTACCTAAAAATTAGCTTGATCTTTTGTAGACATATGATTCCGGAGGGTCAAAGTGGGTGCTTGATAGTGGTTGCACAAGTCATATGACCGGAAGCTCGTCTATTGTCAAGGACTTAAGGCCAAATGATGAGCAAATCACCGTGGCATATGCCGACAAGTCAAAGTCTAAGGTAATGGGTTTCGGCAAGGTAGTGGTTGCTCATGACATTACACTCATGAACGTCATGCTTGTTGAGACCCTTGGATACAATTTACTTTCAGTATGTGCTCTTGGAAAGATGGGCTTTGCCATATTTATTGATGATGATATTGTGGTCCTCTTGTGGAGCAAGTCTCTCAAGGTCGCTTTCGTTGGGTACGTCGAGCATGACTTGTATGTGGTGGACTTTTCGGGGCAAACCACTACAAGTGTGATGTGCTTATTCGGAAAGGGCGATGTGGGTTAGTTATGGCATCGCCGACTAGCCCATGTTAATATGAGAACTTTGCAAAGTCTCCACAAGGAGGGTCATATTGTTGGACTAAAAGAAAATGTCTCCTTTGCCAAAGATCGTGTTTGCAGGGCATGTGTTCTAGGAAAAATGCATGATGCTCCCGACAAGCCAAAGAACCGCATCAAGTCAACCAAGATCTTGGATCTCCTCCATGTGGATCTCTTTGGTCCTCCATCTCATACAAGTCTTGGTGGGAAGAAATATTGTTTGGTAATTTTTGATGACTTTCAAGATACTCCTGGGTATATTTATTCAAGTTGAAGAGTGAGACCCAAAAGACCTTCATCGACTTCATCAACATGGTTCAACGTCAATACAATCTTCTCGTGTTGATTATAAGAAGTGACAACGGTACCGAGTTCAAGAACTACACCTTGAACGATTTCCTTAGTGATGAGGGGATAAAACACCAATATTCCGCTGCATACACCCCTCAACAAAATGGTGTGGCCGAGAGGAAGAACCGGACTCTTATTGATATGGCTAGGACCATGTTGGCAGAGTTTAAATCTCCATACAACTTTTTGGCTGAAGCCATTTCCACCGCTTGCCATGCATCAAACTGGCTCTACCTCCACAAAGAAATCAACAAGAATCCATATGAAATACTCACCGGTAACAATCCCAACATATCTTACTTCCCGGTGTTCAGTTGTAAGTGTTTCTATCTCATCAAAGGTGTTCGTTTGTCCAAATTCGAGTCTAAATCTTTTGAGGGTATTTTTGTTGGCTATGGTCTCGAATCTCACACTTATAGAATCTATGATAAGCTCTCCGGAGCCGTCATAGAATCTTGTAGTGTGACCTTCGAAGAATATGATAGTCCCCAAGGGGGCGTATTGATGCTTGTGATGCAGATGATGAAATGCCTCAGGATGCCATAGGAAGAATGGGTGTGGGATATATCCGCCCCGTTGAGGAACCCCTTATGGCTGATCGAGAAGAACTATGCTCTACTCAAGTGGAGCCCTCATCTTCACAACATCAACAAGCTCCATCCACCGAGGAGGACAATGACTCGAGCCAAAGACAAGATGTGGACCCTCAACATGTTGATCAAAGTGACAACTCTAGCCATGAGGAGCTTGATTCATTCTCCAGGATGGCAAGTGGTGCCAAGTCAATTGTTCAAGGAAGATCCGTACAAACTGCCTTGAGACAAGCTCAAATCGATGCTAGAAGAGTGCTTGATCAAGACCAAGGTCAATCTTTGCCTCCTAATGAAGAGAATAATTCCCATGATGATCAAGATCAAATTGATGGTCAACACGAGGACCAAAATGATTAAGAGGGTCCCCCAATAAACAACGAGGAGATCCACGCTCGTCGTGAAGCTAGAAAGGAGAGAATGTTGGAATTAAGAGACCACTCTCTACAAAATGTAGTTGGTGACCTAAGGAAAGGCATTTCCACAAGAGCATAATTGAAGAGGTTCAGTGAACACCAAGCACACATCTCCATGATTGAACCAAAGAAAGTGTGGGAAGCTCTTGAAGAGTCGGATTGGTTGGAAGCTATGCACAAAGAGCTCAACAACTTTGAGAGAAACAAAGTATGGAAGTTAGTTGAGAAGCCAAAGGATTTCCGCAATGTTATAGGAATGAAGTGGATATTCAAGAACAAGCAAGATGAGCATGGAATTATAGTAAGGAACAAGGCTAGATTGGTTGCACAAGGGTTCTCTCAAATTGAAGGCATTGACTATGGAGAGACTTATGCACCCGTGGCTCGCCTTGAGTCCATCCGTATCCTTCTTGATTATGTGGCACATCATAACTTTAAGTTGCAACAAATGGATGTAGAAAGTGCATTTCTTTATGGTCCATTAAATGAGTTGGTATATGTAAAGAAACCCCCAGGATTTGAGGATTCCAACTTCCCAAACCATGTCTACAAACTCGATAAGGCGCTCTATGGGCTCAACCAAGCCCCTCGCACGTGGTATGAGCACCTTAGAGAGTTGTTGTTGTTTGACCATGGATTTGAGGTTGGGAAAATCGATCCCACTCTTTTTACTAAGAAGGTCAATGGGGAGCTTTTTGTATGCCAAATATATGTTGATGATGTTATCTTTGGCTCATCTAACAAAGCTTTTAATGATGAATTCTCAAAGCTTATGACTGGTAGGTTCCGGATGTCTTTGATGGGAGTTGAGAGTATTTCTTGGTTTTGAGATCAAGCAAGTTAGAGGAGGGACATTCTTCAATCAAGCCAAGTATACTCAAGATATGCTCAGGAAATTCAAAATGCAAGATTTAAATGGAGCTCCTACTCCCATGGCTACAAAGACTCATCTAGAACAAAATC
Source organism: Avena sativa (assembly GCA_916181665.1). Taxonomy (NCBI): domain Eukaryota; kingdom Viridiplantae; phylum Streptophyta; class Magnoliopsida; order Poales; family Poaceae; genus Avena; species Avena sativa. The sequence continues at coordinate 308,074,973 of OV702295.1, read as the reverse complement.
CAAATGGTAAAGATGTGGATCAAAAGGTATACCGGTCTATAATTGGTTCTTTGCTTTACCTTTGTGCATCTAGACCCGATATTGTGTTGAGTGTAGGTGTGTGTGCAAGATATCAAGCATCTCCTAAAAAAAGCCATTTAATGGCGGTCAAGAGAATCTTTCGATATTTAGTTCATACCCCATTTTATGGTCTTTGGTATCCTCGAGGGTCAACATTTGCTCTTTGTGGATACACGGATTCGGATTGGGCGGGTGATAAGGATGATAGAAAATCGACATCCGGGGCTTGCCAATTCCTTGGTAGGTCCTTGTATGTTGGTCCTCTAAGAAGCAAAATTGTATATCTCTCTCCACTGCCGAAGCCGAGTATGTGGCAGCTGCTAGTGCTTGCACCCAATTAATATGGATGAGGCAAACTTTAAAGGAACACGGTGTCCATTGTGACAAAGTGCCTCTTCTATGTGAAAATGAAAGTGCCATCAAGATTGCCTACAATTCGGTGGATCACACAAGGACAAAACATATTGAGATCCGCCATCACTTTATTAGAGATCATGTTGCCCGAGGTGATATTGATCTATCATATGTGTCAACCAAAGACAAACTTGCCAACATCTTCACGAAGCCACTTGATGAAGCAAGGTTTTGCTACTTGAGGAATGAACTAAATATCGTAGATTCGAGGAGCTTGACTTGATTATCTTGCATTCTCACCTATGATTTGACCCGTATTTGGTTTAGGTGAAGGCATGGATATAGGGGGAGTGCGGTCCTAATTGATTGGACTATCCCTCCCCCATTATGCCCAAAGCAATAAAAATCATTCCTATTAATATAATTTTGTGATATGTGAGCTTAAATGATGAGTTTCGGTAATGGACCCAAGATATATCTTCGTGGTGCCAAGCCGAGTATACTCAAATATGGTGGCCTAGGACACCGCCCTCTCTCACTCAAGAGGTTGGTGCTTACTCATGTTTGTCATTTTCAAGTTTTTGTTGGTTTTAAAGTCATGCACTCTCGGTTGGCTCTTCATATGTTTTTCCCTTATTTTAGAGTGCATGTGCTTCACACAGTTTGAATATCTCAACCCAAGCCTTTCTACTCCCTCGAAAAACCCTCATCCAATCCGCACAAGAACCCTTCCTTGAACCTTGGCTACGGAATCAGGTGGGACCGATACTACCGGACCTAGGTGGTTCCCAGGTCATTTCCTGGAAAATACTCCAGGCGCGGTATTACCGCCCGTATGCCCGGTACTACTGGTCACCAGTACTACCGGTTTGTCAACCAGTACTACCGCTTGCGAGAGGTACTACCGCTTGATGAACCGGTACTACCGGTCGGCGTTTTTCTGGTATATAATGGTCGCGCGTGGGGAGGCACCCTTCAGTGCCTTATTCTTCTCCCCACCGTCCACACATACCACCACCGCCGCCGAAGCCTGTGACGCCGCTGGAGTCTTGCCGCGCCCTCCTCTCCCCGGATCCTTCTTAGATTCGGACTCCTTGCGGGCTCCCATTCCTTCTCCATCGCCATGGATCCCGGTACAACCGCCCCTTCTCTCTCACTTTTAATTTCCTCATTGGATCTAGGTCTTGCTTAGATTTGTGAAGAAATTGACGTGTTGTGAGGTTGTACTGCCATACATTCCTTGTTACTTAGTAGAATCGATGTTTTATAGATTGTTGAGGCCACTTTTGGACCGTACTCTACCGTTGATGTGCCTGTACCTCTCGACCGGTAGTACCGGAAAAAAATTCGGTACTACCGCTCGCAAACGGTACTACCGGTTGCTAGGTACGGTAGTACCGGTCCCAACTCTCCTCAACATGTTTACTAAATCATGGATTCTTCTTTGTTCATTGTTGGTTCTTGTGCCCTTACCCCCTTGCTGTTCTCCCTCTTGCTATCACAGATGCAGGTGGTTCTATGGGTGCGTGTAAGCGCTCCAAAGCAAGCCATGAGATTGTTGAGGAAGAGACAGAGTCCAAGGACGGAGTTTTGCCTCAGCCTAGATGTCGTTCGAAGATTCATGCTACTCGAGGTGGCCGTGGGGGTCGTGAGGGGTCACCAAGCGCTCTGCTGGGCGTGGCAGCGCTCCCCTCCTCGCCCCCTTCCTTGGGGTGCACCAAGAGTTGCAGCTCAGGGCCATCAGGGCCAAGGAAACTGTCTGACATTTCTGATTCTGAGTTCCACTCTCTGAGGATTGACAATGCGTATGCCCACAACTATGATGAGAGCAGGGAAGACAGTCTGTTTTACAATGACTTCCAAGAGCGCGTCTATCATGAGGTCCTTATGACAAATATCCATATGGTTGTGCCTCAGTTGTGGATTGATATGGAACACATCAACAAGAACCTTGATTACTTTGCTGAAGCTAAGGAAATCTACTCTAACCTTGGCTTGTTCCCTATCATGGAGTTCCAGTATGACTACGAGCCTCTCCTCATTGCTCAGTTTTATGCCACTGCTCATTTCCACACTGGCCGCACTTGGAAGATCACCTGGATGACTCAATGTGCAATCAACGAAGCCACTCTTGCTGAGTTTGCTGCAATTCTGGGGTATGAAGACTTTGGCTATGACACTCCTTGTGGTTTCCGCTGCCACTTGCACGAGCACCCCTCCAAGAAGGATGTTCTTGCACCTCTGTATATCCAGGGCCACGGGGTTGCTGGAAAGATCAAGGATCTTCTCCCCACATATGATATTCTCCACCGCATCTTCCGTGAGACTGTTGCTCCTCATGCGGGCAACAAAGATGAGATTCATAGTTTTTCTGTTGATTTGTTGTTAAACACCTTCCTCAACCGTGAATCAGGCACCGCTCTTGATGTGATGGATTATATATGGAATGAGATGGTTGCTGTGGCTCACTCTCGGAGGGTTCCGCCATTTGCTCCCTACATCATGGCTCTTATTGTTTCCAAGTGCCCTCCCATTGCTAGGACCCTATCCACTCGTCCTCTCATTGTGCACCGGCCCAAGGCACTCAAGATCAAGAAGCATGCTAAGCCCCACGTTATGGAGGAGGAGGATGAAGAGGATGACTCTGAGGATGCTGACAATGGTCGTGACATAGATTATGTTGTCTCCCGTCGCAAGAATGCCAAGCCCTCTTGGGCCAAGAGGATGGAGGCCAAGCTCAAGAAGATTTTCTGCTTCCAAGTTGACAACCAAAAGCGCATGTATGAGGCTCATGCCTATGCCAAGAAAGCTTGTGCTCGGCAGAAGGACATGATGGCAGCTCAAGGATTGACCATCTCCGAGGGGTCCGAGACCAACATCAGCCCTGAAGACCAATGGATCTCCCAGCACAGCCGTTGGGATGATGATGTCTCTTCCTCGCACCGCGCTCCACCCCCCTATGAGGAGGACTTTGATGATGATGAGGAGGATTGACTGTCGGGACGTTAGTCTTGCACTTGTCCCTTTTTGGCGTCTTGATGGCAAAGGGGGAGAAGTTGCACCTTAGGCACGAGTGTTGCATGGGAAGTCACAAGCTCGTTCTTACTTTGATCTTTTTATTGCTTGTGAACTTTGATTTCCTCCTATTTATGTGTGAACTCTATGTACTAACTATTTGGGAATCACTTGTGCTAAGTTTGTTGAGACTATGTGGGTTATGTCATGGATCCATCTTGTGATGATATGCATTATCCATTGTCAATATATTTCTCATCACAAGTTATTGTGCAAAGGTATGGTTTCAAATGCTAGTATCTATATTTGTGCACTTGTGTTGGGTTTGTAAAATAGAGGGGGAGGTTTGATTCTACTCATCCAGGGGGAGCCCCGTCTCTATTTTACAAATGCCATAAGTATCTTCATAAAATCATCTTGCAAAGGTGTGTTGTCATCAAACACCAAAAAGGGGGAGATTGAAAGAGCATTTCCTATCCTTGTGATTTTGATGTTTGATAACAACACACTTATCGTTTTAATCGTGCGCTAAGTGTATCCCAGGTTTTCTAGATTGTGGCACAAATATTGCCTTGCCCACATTTTACCTTGCCAAAGTCTCCGTGCCAACCGGTAGTACCGGAAAAACGACCGGTACTACCGCTTGGCACCGGTACTACCGCTCCTAGTACCGGTTGCATCCGAGCAAGGTGGGAAGGTCTAGTCTTTTCTCAGTACCACCCGGTACCGCGGAGCGGCACTACCGCTCCAACTGGTAGTACCGCTTGGACACGGTAGTACCGCTCGGCTGTACCGGGCAGCCCTGAGGAAGGACCAGCCCTTCCCCTCTCGCTCAGTACCAACCGGTACTTGGGACCGGTACTACCGCCCTCACCGGTAGTACCGCGTCTACTGACCGGTACTACCGTTTGGGGGTACTATCACAAGGCAGTACCGGTCATGTTTGGCGCTGGGTCGACCAAGTGATGCCACCTCCGGTACTTGGTCCGGTATTTGACCGGTAGTACCGCTTGCAACCAGTACTACCGCTTGAGTACCGGTAGTACCAGTGCATTTAATTCTCCAACGGCCAGATTTCTTCAAGGGGTATAAATACCCCTCCACCTACCTTGGGACAAGTTGCTCGTTGCATTCAAGACTACCCCATCCATTTGAGCCACCAAATCGCCAAGATCTCTTCACTCCACCATCCAAAGTCGTTGATCTTTGGAGAATCGAAGGAGGACGCCTTGATCTACTACTTCACCAAAAGAGATCTTCATTTCCCCCTCATTCATTTGAGGGCCCCCATTGCTCTAGTGTTTTCTTGGAAACCCTAGTTCTAGATTTGGTTCTTACAAGCTTGTCTTTGATTGTCTTGACAACTTGCTTGTATTTGGGAGCCTCCAATTAAGTTGTGGATATGTGCCCTAAACTTGTAAAGGTGCCGGCTTCCACCTTGAAGGTTGCCGATATAGTGGAAGGTGGATCGATCCCGTTGGGGTGAGGTTCATCGGAGAACAAGGGAGGCCTTTCGTGGCGTAGGTGGTTTGATACCACTCCCACTCCAAACGTAGACGTACTTCCCCTCAAAAGGAAGGAACTACGGGAAACAAATCCTTGTGTCTCCGTGTCCACCACTTTGGTTACTTCTATCCTTTACCGCACTTTACTTACTTATTCTTGCTTAGTGTTGTGTTAGCTAGTTCATGTTCGTCATATAGGTAAATTCACCTTAGTTGCATCATCTAGAGAATTTACCTTTCTTGTAAAACCTTAATTTGAAAAAGAAGAAAATTTGAAGTAGCACCTATTCACCCCCCTCTAGGTGCCCATACGATCCTTTCACCTGTATCTCCTCGGTGTCGATGTCGGCGAAATCCCGAGACTCGATGCCGCATTCAGCATTGGCCCGGGACTGTTCTTGCGTGAAGAAGGAGGTGTTGGCGGCCGAGCCTTGGGCGATCATGTCCTCCATGTATGTCTCGGCCGACATGCGGGCCGGAAGTGCGGCCGGCATTCCGCCAAACATGTTGCGCGCGTTGGCCTCGCCGTAGGTTGCTTGCGACGAGCTTCCGCCGAAAGACAGTGGGCCGCGGCGCATCGCCGTCGAAGGGCCTGCGTACGCCAGAGAGGTGGAGTAGGGGATGTTGATGTCGACGTTGAAGGCCGACGGAGGGCGCGACGTGGGGCAGGGGAAGACCATGTTCGGGTTGAACCCGCCGTTGAACTCGTGGGACGAGGAGTACCTCTGCCGAGCGTTCGCCTGGCTCTCCTAGAAGTCGGTCGACGAGACCGGCGAGAATCCGGCTGGTGACCGATGGTTGCTTGGCTTCCCCAGTGGGGGGATACGGCGTCGCCATCATCGCCGCCCGTGACGCCGTCGCCTGTTTCGCCTGGTTCGCCCTCATCGTCGCCTGCTCTTGTTCTTACCTGAGCTTCGCCCTCTCTTTTTTGTCCTTCCGTTCGTCTGACATGATCTTCCGCCTCGCCGACTTGGCCGCCCATTCGGCGCTGGACATTCCCTCCGGCTTCGTCATCGGTGCTCTCGGCTTCCTCGGCCTCTTCTCCCCCGAAGTCTCGCTGATGTTCGATCTGGGTTTGACAAAACTCTTGGGCAGCATGGCGGGCGGGAGCTCGGCGAAGTGGCGGGATGGAGGGAATGGGGAAGAAAGGCGGGAGGGGGAAAGAAAAGGGCGGGAGTTCGGCCTTCTCTCGCCCACAGAGCTGGCCCACGTCCGTTTTCGCTCCGTCCGGCGTTCCCAGGACGTTCTCCGGATATGAACTGGGAAGCCCGAACCAAAGTTCGCCTAAATCCGAATGAAAAGAGGTTCCTGAAAATGCGAGTGGGCCAAATTTCGGTTTCCGAACCTATTTTCGGAGTCCGTATCGACGTGCTAGATAGCCGAGTGAAGATTTTCTTAAATCCTCTCCGTCCGTGGGGAATGAAGCGATGTTGATAAACTAAACCTCTTGCGCGTGAAGCGGTCTAGATTTTAGACGCGGCTAAAATTTAGCCCATACCGCTCGGAAAGAGGAAGAAAAAACTGTAGACGGACGATTGGAGCGGTTGGCGCGAGTGGAGGGAGGCAGGTGTAGGTAGGTGATGGCGCGCAATGATTACGGCGGCCGACCTGCGGCCCGACAGGCCGACTCGTCTACCCCCGAACTGGGGGACCTGCCGGCGATTCTCCTGCACCCCGCCCATGCGCCCGGCCGCGTGGCGCGCCGGGCCCCGGCCCCCTCCCTGCTGCGTGGGCCAGTCACCGAGCCAAGTAAGCCCAAACCCGCTCAGCAACTTTGACACGACGAGTCGGGTCAAAGCTCGTGGCTCATGGGACCCGCGGCTGCTGCATTACTATTGGTTGCGTCCTTCTCTTGGGGCACCTCCATCTCGCCATCTCCCAGTCCCAGCCCGTTCGTGCCAAGAGCATGCGTGATCGCAGTGATCACTGGAAATGCTACTACTATGCCACAAGGAAAGAGTAGTAGTACTTTTAGTTTCACCAGGCGGAGACAAATCTGAACGAACGGTTCTGCTGGCAGATAGGTTGGTCATGTCCCGATGGACCGGCTGTTTGGTTAACACTAGTCAGTAAACCAACGCAAGAGTCAAATCATCAATCAATTTGCCTGATCCGTTTCAGAAAAAAAAAAATCAACCAGTATCGAAATATGTTGTAATCCCAGTCAAAGCAGAAAAACCTCATAATGTCTCGAACAGTGAAAACCTAATAATTTCCTGCCAGACAAAGTACACCACACTGCTCCTAGTGTTGCTCTCCCATACTACAATTTAGTTTTTCTCTCTCTGTGTGATAGATAGATAGTACTGCCACACTGTTAACAGTTCCAACGTAGGAGTAGTGGGTATCCCTGTACCCCGCCCGCCTTTATATAACGTCTCCCCAGGCTTCTACTCCTTTTCAATCTGTCTTTGTCTTGGCCTTTGCCTCCCTCCCCTCCTCTCTTCATCCATACCCGGCCTTTCCTCGCTCTTGTTCCGGGATTGGCTTGTCGCCTCTCATGGGGGCCACCTCTCCTTCAGCTTCAGGCCTAGAGCTCACCATGGCTGTCCCCGGCCTCAGCTCCTCCTCTGGCTCAGGTAATCTACCCCGGTTCTCCTCCCACAGCTGCAACTATGTTCGCTTCTTCCTTCAACTGTGAAAGTTGGATCGTGTTCTCGGTTCATGGCTTTAAACCTTGACGACACTTCACATCAATATATAGCTGGCTGTTTGGGGTGTAACATCTAGTAGTAGACCTAACTCTAAACCTTGGTGTCCTTGGCAGAGGGGTTTGTGTGCAACAACAACAACAACAACACCATCAACATTAGCAGCATCAACGGCAACGGGAATATGATGAGGGACCTGGACATGAACCAGCCGGCGAGCGGTGGCGAGGAGGAGGACTTCCTGATGGGCAGCGTGGAGGAGGACGAGGAGGAGCGGGGCGCCGGCGGGCCGCACCGCCCCAAGAAGCTCCGCCTCTCCAAGGAGCAGTCCCGCCTCCTCGAGGAGAGCTTCCGCCTCAACCACACCCTCTCGCCGGTCAGTGCTCTCAGCCATACCACTAGTCCTCTTGTTGACAAGGTCCTTCAATATCCTGTCTGCTTAGCTAGTTAAGATCAGCATTGGCATGTGTGCTTGCCACCGCAAGTCCAAAAAGGATTAGTATTGGCATGTAGTACACGTACGTGCACCAGAAATCTCTTCCACGGATGATATCATTGCAAAGTCGATCTGTTCGTCGTAGTACGGATGAATCTTGAACTGGATTCGTTACCGTGCGGCGTTAATTACTCTGGTGGGGCATTGAAGTGATCCTGCGACGGGTTCGGACGACCACTGAAAACCATTAAGTTGCACTGCTCCATCTTTGATTATAACATATGGTCCATTCATGGGAAATCAAGATAATGTGGTAGTACCAGTCAGTACTACTATACTCGTTAGTGATAGTAGTACTTTCATGGTGCACAGCAGCTTGAAGAAGAGAGGAGATGAGAGTCTAGTTGGGAAGTAAAGGCCGAATGCATGCACCCGCACCGCCTCTGATTTGTTTCGTGCGGTACAGGGGGTGCATAAAAGTCTACTAGAGACTGTAGAGCGCAACGTTGGTCTATGCATATCGTCGCGGTACAGTACCGTACCGTACAGTACAGTGAGTAATGAACTACTACTCCACTCTATATATGTAGTGTGCCAGCTGCCAGGGTAACGTAGTTACTCCACGTATACTACTACTGGTTTGTTTGACTACTAGCTGGGATCCAGTGTTGGTTACTCCTATTTACTCTTTGCATTACATGGATACTGTGTACTAGTGAAGGTTTGTGTGTCATGGACGTGCAGCAATTTATTTAACGTGTTGGAAAATGGAACTGTTGCAGAAGCAAAAGGAGGCCTTGGCCATCAAACTGAAGCTGCGGCCCAGGCAGGTGGAGGTCTGGTTCCAGAACCGCAGGGCAAGGTAAATATAGGAATCCCTTTACTTCTTGATGTATGCCCCATGTACTACACGCATGTTCACGAGCACACAGCATGGCCAAGCGCATCACGTGCACTTGGAGCTTCACCGTCTACACAGTTTGTTTCGGCAAGGCCGTTGTTCAGTCAAAGGGAACTTGACTAGACTAGACTAGACTAGAGATTAGAGTCTACTACATAATGCAACTCACATTATGTAAGTATACTACTCCCTCCGTTTCAAAATATAAAATGTTTTAGGTTTATAAAAATAAATGAATCTAGACTTATTTTAGTACGTAGGTTTACTCAACTTTAGAATGAATCTATATATTAAATAAAGTTTAGATTCGTTTTTTTCACAAACCTAAAACATCTTATATTTTGAAACGGAGAGAGTTGTAGTACTCGAGAACTTCTGCTAATACCCATTCTCCTCGTAACATAATCATGGGCCCTTCCCTCAATTAAGGTGACATGGATCATTAGCTATCCATCTTGAAACTTGTACTGCATCTAAGATGCGGGACAAGATCAGCTAGGTAGATTCTCTAGCTTGATAAAGTAAGGCGGCTGCCATTTATAATTAGTACTCCATGATACACCTAGTAATTAGATTATTCTTTCGTGGAGCTAGCACCGGCACGTGGACTAATCACCACGTGCAAGCTAGGGAAACGGCTACAGCTTGACCTACCTCAACAGGTCTCGTGAAGACGAAAGTGGAGTAATCCGAGTGTGCAGCCAGTACGGTCCATCTTATTTTGTCAAAGTCATTGGCCTCCGCTCTACGTCGAGATGACAAGGGGTTATTGGAATGGGGGCCTAATTAAGTTGCGTATAGTATTATACTCTAGTTCACGCCATTTTAAACATCTGTTTGCGTTTTGTTCCGTGTGCTCGTCAATACTAGGACTACTAATTTAACCATGTTCTCATGTTACGTGCACCGTTAACCTAAGCAACTTCAGGTTTCAATGTTCCATGTTCCATCATGTGACCGAGAGCAAATTGTGCTATCAATCCTTCATTATCCTGCTGCTCTGCTAGTGCTAGTGGTACTACTCTCTCTGTTCGGGATTATATCTGTTCGGGATTATAGGTTCTCCGCGCATATCTAGATTGTTAATTTGACTAATAAAATATAACTTATGTATCACAAAAGTTATACCATTAGAAAATATAATCTCTAAAGTTTGTAATGGTATAATTTTTATGCTATAATATTTATAGTTTATTGTTCAAATTGCCAACCTAGTTATCCACGCGGGACTTATAATCCCAAACGGAGGGAGTACTAGCTAGTCGAGCTGCTCTAAGTTAACTGAACTACGTACGTGTGCAGGACTAAGCTGAAGCACACGGAGATGGAGTGCGAGTACCTGAAACGCTGCTTCGGCTCGTTGACGGAGGAGAACCGCCGCCTGCAGCGGGAGGTGGAGGAGCTGAGGGCGATGCGCGTGGCCCCGCCCACCGTGCTCTCCCCGCACACGCGCCAGCCGCTCCCGGCGTCCGCTCTCTCCATGTGCCCCCGCTGCGAGCGCATCACCGCTGCCGCCAGCCCACGGATCACCCGCCCGACAGCCTCGCCGTTCCACCCACGCCGTCCCTCCCCGGCGTTTTAGGGATTAGCTAGGGCTCAAGAGAAACAGACAAGACTGTCTGAGCTAGAGTTGCCAGTGGTAATGCAGGGTCGTGCAAGATCTACAAAGAAGTCTTGTGTAAATTCAACCGCTCATGTGGTGTTTGGAGGCGGACCATTGCTCGTATCCTGGACAAGATAGTTTTTAGTTTGATGATTGTAGTTTCCGTAGGTCAGTTGGTCTTCAAAGATCGTGTGCTGTCTTTCATCTAGAAAAGGGAATTACCCATGCGTTGTCTTCCATCCTTCATTTATTTGTTTTAGGCGGCCTCATGCATTGTCTTGGTTAGAAAATGGATAGGTCGTCATGTTGTCTTTGCGCCAAACTGGTCTACTGTACGTACCCGCAGTTTTGGGACCTGCAGGACATGCAAGTGGACGAAAGGCCTAAAATTAATAGGCCTTTGCTCGGTTGTTCCTTCCAGAAGTCAGCCCATTTCACGATTGTCCTGTCAAACCCGGGAAAAGCCATAAAGATGGACAAGGTAAACTGGGCCGACCTACAGATGCAAGAGTATGCTCATTATAGTGTTTATACTTTGAAAAATAAACTAACCTTTTTCAAAATAATGATGATACTAAAAAAATTAGTTCATTTAGTTGTACTAAGAGCAACTCTAATAATACCTGTATTTTTGCGAACTGTAAAACTGAAGTACAGGCTTCCGAAAACGTATAAACAGGTCGCATTTCTCACGGCGCATAACGGAACCTGCAAACATGAACTGCATATTCAAAATTTTTAAATCGCGGCATAGTTTATGGATTAACAGAGAAGGTTTTGGTGTGATTAGTTCTATTACACATAGTACAGCTTCATAAAAACTACAATTATATAACAAATCTACTAGCGGTGGACGCCGCCGCAACCTAGAACAAAATTGAGCTCTCGCGATGGTCGAAGCTGCAGGTTGTGGCGGCATTGGGGGCGACGTCGACCTCAGTCCGTGAGGTCGACCAGGTCCGCCATCTCTAGCTTGATGACCGGCACGGTGGGGCGCTCCCACGCCAGGCGCTCCTCCTCCTCCTCCGGCGCCAGCCGCACCTCGGCTTGTTCGATCTCCTCCTCCGCCTCCCGCTCACTGGCCGCATGAGCACGCGCGGAGATGAAGCCCCGGGGCGCGTACGTGCGGAAACTCGGCGGCAGGGACTCCTCGCGGTTCGTCCAATGCAGAGTCACCCACTTCTTGGCGCCCTCCTAGCAGACGAAGGCGTAGCGCGCCGCCTAGTCGATGAAGCGGCGAGCTCCACCGTCGAAACCTTCCCCGCCTCTAGATCGGCGCCCCTAAGCCAGTAGTTGCTGCTGTGGCTCGACATCGTCGGGATCTGAGCACGTGGACGCGACGAATTTCTCGTCGCAGCGGTGGGCTGGCGGCGGCGCTAGGGTTGGGACGGCGGAGGAGTGCGGTTTGGACCCTCAGTCGCTCACGCACGCCCTATATGTACCGGCCACGGAGAATGCTAACGGGCCGTGGTAAAAAAAATTACAGGCCGGGTCGTGTATACGGGTCTCGCTAGAGCGGCACGATTCACACGGGGTTGTAAACTGTTGAAAATATAAGCAATAATCCATATGATTTAATCCGAATAATAAACTGATAAAACATGATCATACAAACGGTACTAAAACCAATTATGCAGATCAACACAGTAGATGAACATATTACATCTATAGGAGATAAACCTATCAAATCTATACTAAACGCTAGAATAAAGAACTCTAGCATAATATGAAAATGACAGTTGAGGATCACATACAGTGTAGGCTGAATAGCAGCCGCAGCGGTCGCAGCAGCGTTGTCGCCCATGTTGAGGTTGTCGAAGAGATTGGTGACATCCGGGAAGAAGTCGTTGTTCGAGAACTCATTGTCGGACGACATCGTGGTTGCCAGTAGTCGCGCTTGAGCGCTCCCCAAAAATCTGATCGCCTCTCACCCGTACAGGTTTACGAGAGAAGGGGTTCCGGAGGCCTACTGTCCCGATCTGCGGTGCATGCCGCAAGCCGGGATGGGGAAGACGAAGGCGGCGACGCAAGGTTCTGGAGGTAGGCGCGTGTGTGAATTGATTTACCGATTAGGTTTAGCGCAGACGCTTATATAGTGTAGGGAGATCATGGGGCTCAGCCCATGTCCGAGTCGGTAATAGCCCACGTCCATAAAAAATGGAAACGACTGTAATTAACGAGTTTGTTAATGACTCATAAATAATTTTCCCAATTAGCAAAATAAAGCTCGGCTCGGCGAGATTACCGCAACCCGCGGCGCGCGCGCGTCGTGACGAGGCGAGGCGGGCGGCGTCGGAGGAGGAGCACGCGAGGGCTTCTCTCCTTGTCACACCTTAGTGAGTGGTGCAATACTCTACTATATAAGATGGTCCAACTCCCCTTCCACTAGCAATGTGGGACTAAACTTTAGCACCACTAGCACAGCCATATGCTGCCATATACAAATGGGCCAAAGAGAATTTCAGAATTTGTCTAATGGGCCAACAGCCCCAAACTCACCAAATTCAAACAATCCCCCACAAAATCTTATTGGCACATCACATCACTTTTCTTGCAGAACATTGTTTTATATACCGGTGTGTAGTGGAGACTGTTAAGTTGAACTTCCACGTTAAACTTCATGCTACACTAGCTAGTAACTTGAATAGTGGACTATGTCTTAAACTATAAGTTTTCTGCGCGCTGTTTCACATAAAATTTAGACCGGTATAGGGCTGTTGTCGGCTTCCTCGCAGTTTGGAGCTTATGCGTCATACTCCAGGGCCTTTCATGAGTTTATTAGAGAGAATCCAACTCTCACGGACTGCGACGTTTGACAGCCAGACTCATATAGGTGTGTTTCTCAAGAGATGTTCTGCAGGACAACATCTTCGCTTATAAAAGCCACTTGGAACACATTAAGATAAATATCAACCTGCCATGCAGATTAAAAGAGTATTGCATCTTTATGGAGATGTAAATATAATATGGGGATAGTCTCCTCTCAGCTGATCAACATCTTGTCTCCCATCTCTAATTCACGAAATCTATGATCACATAGAGTGGGTTGCCACTGGGATCAACTCATAGCGTGGGTATCAAACCAATCTCCCTCGATGCATTATCTATCACATTGCGTGATAAACCCTTTGTGAAGGGATCTGCCAGATTCTTAGATGTTTGGATATAATCCAACGCAATAACTCCGGAGTTTCTCAGTTTCTTGACAGATTTCAATCTCCTCTTCACATGCCTTGATGACTTCATATTATCCTTAGAACTGTTTACTTTGATGATCACAGTTTAATTACCACAGTTCATCGGGATGGCGGGTATTGGTTTTTCAACCACAGGTTAGTCCATCAAGAGCTCGTGAAGCCACTCTGCTTCAACAGTGGCTGTGTCTAATGTTGTGAGTTCTGCTTCCATTGTTGACCTCGTTAAGATGGTCCGCTTGCAAGACTTCCAGGAAAAAGCGCCACCACCAAGTGTAAACAAATAACCACTTGTGGCCTTAATCTCATCAGCGTCAGATATCCAGTTTGAATCACTATAACCCTCAAGTACCCGTGGATACCTAGTATAGTGAATACCATAACTCGCAGTGCCTTTCAAATAGCACAAAACTCTTTCAAGAGCATGCCAATGATCATCTCCAGGATTTTACACAAATCGACTCAGTTTGCTTATAGCAAAGGATATGTCAGGTCTAGTAGCGCTGGCTAAATACATGAGCGAGCCAATAATTTTAGAATATCTCAATTGATCTTTAGCAATCCTTCGATTCTTTCGAAGTATCACACTCAGATCATAAGGCGTTGGACAAGACTTGCAGCCGCTATACCCAAAGCGACTCAATATCTTTTCCACATAGTGAGACTGAAGTGGTGTAATCCCACCATTATCATCCTTTAGTAGCTTGATGTTTAAGATTACATTAGCCACTCCCAAGTCCTTCATCTCAAAGCAGCGAGATAGGAACTCTTTGACCTCCTCGATAACAGCGAGGTTGGTCCCGAATATCAATATGTCATCAACCTAGAGACACATAATAACTCCCTCGCCCCCACCATGGTGATAGTACACACATTTGTCAGCTTCGTTTACAACAAAGCCTTCAGCAGTTAAAGTTCTTTCAAACTTCTCGTGCCACTGTTTAGGAGCTTGCTTAAGACCATACAAAGACTTCACTAACTTACACACCTTTACTTCTTGACCATCTACTACAGATCCTTCAGGATGCTCCATATAAATTTCCTCATCTAGCTCTCCATTTAGAAAAGTTGTCTTAACATCCATTTGATGAACGAGAAGACCATGTGAGGAAGCCAAGGATAGTAGTACTCGAATAGTGGTCAATCTGGCTACAGGTGAGTAGGTATCGAAGAAGTCTTCACCTTCTTTCTAGGTATAACCCTTGGCCACAAGACGTGTCTTGTAATTTTCAATAGTACCATCAGGTCTAAGCTTTTTCTTGAACACCCACTTACATCCTACAGGTTTGCACCCATAAGGACGATCGGTGACTTCCCAAGTACCATTAGCTAAGATGGAGTCCATCTCGCTTCGGACAGCTTCTTTCCAGTAGTCAGCATCTTGAGATGCATAGGCTTCTGAAATAGAAGTGGGAGTATCATCCACAAGGTACACAATGAAATCATCACCAAATGACTTTGCAGTCCTTTGTCTCTTACTCCTTTTGGGAGCTTCATTGTCATACTCCACAGGATCATTTGTGATCTTCATTTACAATAAATCCTTCAGCAATTAAAGTTCTTTCAAACTTCTCGTGCCACTGCTTAGGAGCTTGCTTAATACCATACAAAGACTTCACTAATTTACACACCTTTCCTTCTTGACCATCTACTACAAATCCGTCAGGTTGCTCCATATAAATTTCCTCATATAGCTCTCCATTTAGAAAAGTTGTCTTAACGTCCATTTGATGAACGATAAGACCATGTGAGGCAGCCAAGGAAAGTAGTACTCGAATAGTGATCAATCTGGCTACATGTGAGTAGGTATCGAAGAAGTCTTCACCTTCCTTTGGGTATAACCCTTAGCCATAAGACGTGCCTTGTACTTTTCAATAGTACCATCAGGTCTAAGCTTTTTCTTGAACACCCACTTACATCCTATAGGTTTGCACCTATAAGGACGATCAGTGACTTCCCAAGTACCATTAGCTAAGATGGAGTCCGTATTGCTTCAGACAGCTTCCTTCCAGTAGTCAGCATCTTAAGATGCATAGGCTTCTGAAATAGAAGTGGGAGTATCATCCACAAGGTACACAATGAAGTCATCACCAAATGACTTTGCAGTCCTTTGTCTCTTGCTCCTTTTGGGAGCTTCATTGTCATCCTCCTGATTTGATGAGCTAGACATACCTTTCATAGGAAAGATGTCCTCAAAGAAAGTCGCATCATTCAACTCTACAATTGTACCAACATGCATGTCAGATACCTCAGATTTTACTATCAAAAATCTATAGCCAATGCTATGAAAATCATATCCTAGAAAAACACAATCAACGGTTTTTGGTCCAAGCTTTCACTTCTTGGGTATTGGAATATTGACTTTCGCCAAACAACCCCAAGTTCATAAGTAAGAGAGTTTAAGCCTTTTCTTTTCCCATTTCTCAAATGGGGTCATGGTTTTATCCTTTACAGAAACACGGTTTAGGACATGACACGCGGTCATTAGCGCCTCCCCCACCATTCCTTGGAAAGACCCGATGTATCTAACATGGCGTTTACCGAATCAGTTAGAGTGTAGTTCTTTCTTTCGGCCACCCCATTTGACTGAGGTGAGTAGGGAGGCGTCCTCTCATGTATAATACCATGTTCCGTACAGAATAAATCAAATTCATTTGAAAAGTACTCTCCACCATGATACGACCTTAGCCGCTTGATTTTAAGATCAAGTTGGTTTTCTGCTTCAGCTTTATAGATTTTGAAGTAGTTCAAAGCTTCATCTTTAGATTTCAGAAGATAAACATAGTCATATCTAGTGGAGTCATCAATCAACGTTATAAAGTATCTTTTTCCACCTTTTGTCAACACACCATTCATCTCACAAAGATCTGAATGTGTAAGTTCTAGTGGTGCTAAGTTTCTCGATTCCGCAGTCGTAGGAGACATACGGGATTGCTTTGCTTGCACACAAACTTGGCACTTAGAACCTTCGATAGTGTTAAATTTCGGAATTAAACTCATATTGGATAGCCGCACCATTGATGATCCACAAGTATAGGGGGTGTATCGTAGTACTTTCAATAAATAGGAGTGTCGATCCCAACGAGGAGCAGAAGGTGTTGACTAGTGGTATGGAGCAGGAAATCTCTGTAAATACTTAGCAAACGGATATTTAGTGGTTTTCTGATAAGGCAACAAAACAAAGAGCAAGCAATAAAGAAAAAACGCAGCAAGTGGCCCAATCCTTCCTTAGCAAAGGACAAGCCGGTGGAAATACTTATAAAGACCAAACGTTCTCGAGGACACATGGGAATTCTGTCAAGTGCTTTCGCTTCAAATAGCTGAGTACTCTTCTTTGGTGTTGTAAGTGTTGTGTGGGTGAACCTGTGCTAATGTACCGACCTTACTTGGACTAATACATAATTGAGATTAAACCCCCTACAAACATCCGTAACTACAGGAAAGTAATTAAGATATAAACCTAACCACAGTCTTAAAATCTGAGATCCTACGCTCCCTTATGCAATGGTGTCCTAAAGGGGGTTCGGGTTTCTGTTACTCCGCCAACCCCACAATTAGTAGCCAAATACACCATGCATTCCCCTAGGCCCATAAATGGTGAAGTATCATGTAGTCGACGTTCACATGACACCACTAGAAGAATAGCACCACAACTTAAATACTAAACCATTGAATAATAACTCAACATAAATCCACTAATAACAACATGACTTCTCCCATGTCCTCAGGAACAAGATGAACTACTCACAATACATCATATGGATCAAGATCAAAGATGATATGGTGATGAATAACAATCTGAACATAAACAATAATCCAATGGTTCCACTCACAAGCATCAACTACAATTGTAATTAACACCGGGAAATTTTCCCCTAAGAACTAAAGCAATATCCAACACAATTATTACAGCAGGACGGAGTGGTGATGATGGTGCTGGTGGAGATGATGGCGTGGATGATGATGATGATCCCAATGAAGCCTATCTTGATGACGGTGTTGATGGCGACGATCTCCCCTCTCCGGGAAGGAATTCCCCCGGCAAAAATCTGTCTACCGGAGAGATCTTTATCTCTCGGTGTTTTCCGCCCCGTAGAGGTGGTGGAAATCTATCTGTGGTTGCTCCCTTCGTATTAGGGTTCCATAGGGAAGATATAGGCGAAGGGGCGGAGTCGGGAGCCGGGCAGGTGGGCCACACCTGCCCTACTACGGGGTGTGTGGGCCCCCTGCGACCCTTCTTCGCTCCTTCTTCTGGCTTCCTCAATCTTCTGGAAAAATAATATTTTCCCATATTTTTCTGGTATTTTCTGATCTTCGCAAAATTGCATCAAAACGCCTTCTTTTCCATGAGAATCCAGACTCCGACAATTCATCCTCCAAGAATCATCCAACATGCATAAACAGTGGAAAAGACATAAGTAATACCTCATAATAAGACATATATCAATGAATATAGGCAAATTATGATATAGAATGGTGATGCAAATTGGACGTATGAACTCTCCCCAAGCTTAGACCTTCGCTTGTCCCCAAGCGAAAACTGAGCTCAGTAAACATGTCCACAAGTTTATGGAGTGAAGTGTCGATAAACGAATACGGACAAGAAGCATCACACTTACCATTACACAACTTATAGAAGCAAGCAAATCACCATTATATAACTTAGCTTGCAACATGTACAGGAGTCACAATAGAGATGCATAAAGATAAATCATAATTGGAATTGGCAAACTCTTGTTCCTGGTCAGAGAACATCTGACAAATGGTTTCACAAAAATCTTTTTGTAGAAGTTTTATAACAGGAGCACTCTTTGCTCAAAAAGGTTTTTCAATGGAGGCTTTCAAAGTAATACTCAATAAATAAGAGTTTTGTGCAAACAATGAAGATAAAGAACATGATTGAATAAATCACCATATGAATGCTTGAAACACAACAACTCAAATGCTTGTTGGAGATAGAGAGGAAGTAGGTTTACTAACTCAACTTGGTAAATAGGATAAAGGTCCCTTTATAGAGGGTAGCAGGGAGTACAAGTCATAAAGAGCTTCCAAAAGATTGTGGTACTTACTAGCTTTGAGCCCTCATTGCCCCTATCATAGGCATCTTGAGATGATTAAGGTTAAAGTGCACAAAGATGGAGTATATGCTTGACGAAATATATGTTGGCAATCTCATGTCCCTTGAATATGAGGGCCACTACTCATGCTACTCAACTTTGGTCACCGGTAAGTTCTTGTCATTGTAAGTACATGCGTATCATAGAGAACCACCAACGGGGTACCCCTTACACATGGTACATGAGCTATCCCATAACCAAAATGACAAGGCCAGCAGACAATGAGCTTCTAAGCGATCTTTTTATTTACCATGTGCATAGATTTTTATTGAGGATGCTTCATAGATAGCTCACTATGGTGAAGCTGCAAGTTTCCACCATGATTAGGCATGGCTTAGGCTAGCGGCCCAGGCGTTTCTCTAACACAAAATACAGACTCCATGGACTTACAAGTTCCCTCTTTATTTCACACCGTTGACATCCATAGACAAAAGAGCACGATATCAACTGAGTACAAAGTACAGGTGCAATGTTGAAAGCGTTCCCCGTGACAACACGGTTCTGCTAATTCCAACGTATAAATGCAAGCATATACAACTTCGATGCCACAATGGTTCAAGTCTATTAGGGGAAAGAAAATAAGGTGTGCCATCAAGTTCGTGAGAGCTTTACTAACTAGTTTTCACATAACAAAATACTTTTTAATTCGAAAGATAGATGAAGCTTGAGAATTTTCTTGGAATAGCAATTGCGAATAGGTAGATATGGTGGACACAAATGGCAAAGGTTTTGGTTCAAAGGGATTGGAAACATGAGAAGTACGCCTTCTCAAAACAGGTTTTTGGCTAGCAAGACTGGGTAGCAAGCAAGAGAGTTGAAAGAAACAAGCAAACATACAACTAATAAAGCCAAACATGCAATCTTCCTTGAACACACAAAATATCTTAAATAAAGAATACTAAGCTTATGAGACAACAAGAAAGAAAGTAAATGATACAAAATACTTGTAAGCTTTTTCTCTTTTTCTTTCAAATCTCAAAAAGTATTGCTACTGACCAGAACTCGGTTTGCCAAAACCAATTTAGATCCACTTGATGATCCAAAAGTGATGCCAATACTGATCAACAAGATCCATCATATAATAGAGATTGCAAACTAAAATAAGGAGTGCAAAAAGTAAAAGATGAAACTTCTCATTAATATTCCAATAAAGGCACTCACACCAAGGGATACATAGATAATCAACTAAAGGAGAGATACTTCCACATGCAACGCAAACTATAAGATAACACCTGTACCAAAGATATGAATCCACTAAAAAGGTAAAAGATAAAAGATAATGATTGTGATACCGCGACACTCCCCCCAAGCTTGGAATAATCCAAGGGGATGCCAAACCTGATGACGAATTACTCCTTTGGCGGTGGCGGTGTTCTCTTGTTTAGGGTCAGAAAATCCTCCAGCATCTTACGAAGTCTGTTATTCTCCTATTGAAGCATATCCACCTTCATCCTCAAAGCACGGTACTTATCACAAAACTCGTCTGTGGTTCGAAGGGCTTCCGCTGCCTCAGGGCATTATCTGGAGTCTGGACCGAAGGCTATGATTCCCTGCATGTTATGAGAAAAAGCATTCCCAGTGTTAATTTCTCCTACCAAAGTAGGTTTCCTTGCCCTTGCCCCTACGGAGGTTTGTTCTTCCAACTTTATCTTCTCCACGGGCTTCTTGCCTTTGTCGTTGGCAGAGACCATTGTGCTCTAAACTTGAGAAATTTTCCTGACAGAAACAGATCAAAAAGAAAACACGATGCACGAACCTCGAGGTATCCGGGGGTTATATATTATGAAGTTTCAAAGCATAAGAAATGTTTTGACACGGAAACGAGGCGGAGTCGGAGCTCGGGGGTGGCACACCCCCTCCAGGCGCGGCCAGGCAGGGGATCGTGCCTGGGGTGGGTTTTTCCACCCCGGACTCCTCTCCTCCTCTGTTCCGTCTCGTAACTTCCCTTATGTATTAAAAACATCAAAAATATAAAAAGATTGGGGTTTCACGAACCTTCTGTTTTCACCGCTTTTACCTATTCAAAGACGAACTCTGCAGACTCCTTTTCTCCTTCCCCTGGAAATTCCTTTTCTCTCAAGGAAATACACAAACTTCAATGGAAACATTAGTGTAAGCAAAAAACAATTAACCTTTAGGTACACACTTCAACTGAAATCCATTAAAACAAAGGCTTCTATAAGAGGCAAATGCAAATGATAACAAAAATCTATCAAAATAGACCAGTAGGTAAAGATTGATTTTTTCGAAAACCTTCTGTTGCTCAAATAAAAAAGTGCAGAACTAATGCAATTTGGGTAACAACTTGGAGAACAAGCTCAGAAAAATACAGCTCCATCCGACGTATTGAGCTCCCTCACGAATTTTTACAATGCAGCACAAAAATCTGTCCCAGGACAGCCACTTTTCGCAACTCCTCTACTTCACAAAAGTAGTTGAACTTGACACAAAAACCAAAACAAAAAGGATAAGGAGCGGTTATTACAGAGGTAATAACTTCCAAGACTCGACAAAACTCTTGGATTATCTCCCAACAAGTACTTTTCTTTAATGCCTTTAAGTTAGGCCTAAGAGTTTCAAAGATGCTCACAAAGGAGATATAAATCTGGAGTGAAAAAGAGCATCAAGAAGCAAATAACCAACACACTTGAGTCTAACCCACTTCCTATGCATGGGAGTGTCATGAGAAAACAAATTGCTTAAACAAAAATCCACTAGCATAGGAAGACAAAACAAATGCAACTTCAAAGCTTTCAACATAAAACGGGGAAACTTAACATTATTGAGAAGCATAAAACCATGTTTCCCTCTCTCATAATAACTTTCAGTAGCGCTTTGAATAAAGTTGACAATGTAACCATCAAAGGAATCAATTTTATCACAAGAATGAGCATACTTACAGTCACCAAAAAGAGGTCCAAGGTCATAAACTAGATCAATAGAAGCAAGATGTTCCATCCTGAAATCTTTATTAGGCAAGCTATTTTCACAAGGAGCTTTAGCAAATTTGGAAAATTTAAACTCATAAGAATATCCATCAAAATTAATTAAAACTTTCTCCTTCTTACAATCTATAATTGCTCCACAAGTGTTCAAGAAGGGTCTACCAAAAATGATAGGACAAGTTTTGCTAGCTGCTAAATTAAGCACTAGAAAATCAGCAGGATACTTAATCTTACCACAAAGAACCTCCACATCTCTTACAATACCAATAGGGCAAATGGTTTCCTTATTTGCAAGGTGAATAACCACATCAATGTCCTCAAGCTCACAAGGACCAATTTCATGCATAATTTCCCTGTAAAGCTCATAAGGAATAGCACTAGAACTAGCACCAATATCAGATAAACCATAATAGCAATGATCACCAATTTTAATAGAAAGCACATGAACACTAGCTTTTCTAACTTTACTAGGATGAGAGATAATATTAGAAGAGTCTTCACAGAAGACAATGTGCCCATCCTCTATATTTCTAGTGACAGGGTATTTCACAATAGCTACCACAGGTTCAATATTCAATTACTCATCAGGCTCCACAGTTTTCTTAGTACCATTATTATCTGCACTAATCATCATAGAATACTCCTTTACCTTAGCTGAGAAAGGTATTTTCTCAACATAAGGTCCAAGCACAATATGATTAGTTGTACAAACTTCAGCACTTCTAACAGGAACATGACTAACAACATCTTTATAAGGTGCATGGTACTTATTCCACTTATTTTTGGGAATTTCTATGTAAGAGGCAAAGGCCTTAAAATAGTTGGCAATACTTTGGGAGTCAAGACCAAACTCATTACTAATATCACGGAAGTTATCAGTTCCCATAAAAGATTTAATGTATTCATAATCATAGTTTATACCTGACTTTCTTCCTTTGTCATTCTCCCAAGCTTCAGTGTTCTCTTGAATACGGTCTAGTAGATCCCATTTAGATTCTTACTTCATCCATGTGAATGATCCACACATGAAGCATCTAGTAAATCTTTATCATGAAGAGAAGGCCTAGCATAAAAGTTATTGATAATAATATTGTTAGGGAGTTCATGAATAGGACATTTAAGCATTAGTAACTTCAATCTCCCCCAAGCTTGAGCTGTACTCTCTCCATCACGAGGCCAAAAGTTATATATTAGATTTCTATCCTTGAATCTCACGGGGAGGATAGAATTTAGAATAAAAGAGAGAAGCTATTTCTTCCCATTCCATGGATTGTCCATTCTTCAGCAACTTACACCATTCTTCAGCTCTCCCTTTCAAGGATATGGAGAGTAACTTCTTCTTCACCTGTTCAGTTGTGATACCTGCACACTTAAACAACCCGCATAATTCATGGATAAAAAGCAAATGATCACCGGGATGGAAAGTTCCATCCCCAAAATAATAATTATCCATAACACGATCAACAATACTTGTAGGTATCTTAAAAGGATCTATATCAACAGGTGGTGGTTCATCTACTACCCTAGCAGTGGTAGTAGTTTTCCCAAACAGAAAACCAAGTGGGTTATCCATATTGGAAACAAAGTAACAAGCTGTAACAAAAAACAATAATCACAGTAGAAGTTTCTTTTACCAATTCCACTCTTCAATAGCGCTTCACTCCCCGGCAACGGCGCCATAAAATAGTCTTGATGACCCACAAGTATAGGGAGTGTATCGTAGTACTTTCAATAAATAGGAGTGTCGATCCCAACGAGGAGCAGAAGGTGTTGACTAGTGGTATGGAGCAGGAAATCTCTGTAAATACTTAGCAAACAGATTTTTAGTGGTTTTTTGATAAGGCAACAAAACAAAGAGCAAGCAATAAAGAACAAACGCAGCAAGTGGCCCAATCCTTCCTTAGCAAAGGACAAGCCGGTGGAAATACTTATAAAGACCAAACGTTCTCGAGGACACATGAGAATTCTGTCAAGTGCTTTCGCTTCAAATAGCTGAGTGCTCTTCTTTGGTGTTGTAAGTGTTGTGTAGTTGAACCTGTGCAAATGTACCGATCTCACTTGGACTAATACATACTTGTGATTAAACCCTCCTGCAAACATCCGTAACTACAGGAAAGTAATTAAGATACAAACCTAACCACAACCTTAAACTCTGATATCCTACGCTCCCTTATGCAATGGTGTCCTAACGGGGGTTCAGGTTTCTATCACTCCGGCAACCCCATAATTAGTAGCCAAATACACAATGCATTCCCCTATGCCCATAAATGGTGAAGTATCATGTAGTCGACGTTCACATGACAACACTAGAAGAATAACACCACAACTTAAATACTAAACCATTGAATAATAACTCAACACAAATCCACTAATAACAACATGACTTCTCCCATGTCCTCAAGAACTAGACGAACTACTCACAAGACATCATATGGATCAAGATCAAAGATGATATGGTGATGAATAACAATTTGAACATAAACAATAATCCAATGGTTCCACTCACAAGCATCAACTACAATAGTAATTAACACCGGGAAAGTTTCCCCTAAGAACTAAAGCAATATCCAACACAATTGTTACAGCGGGACAGAGTGGTGATGATGGTGCTGGTGGAGATGATGGTGTGGATTATGATGATGATCCCGATGAAGTCTAGCTTGATGACGGTGTTGATGGCGACGATCTCCCCTCTCCGGAAAGGAATTCCCCCGACAGAAATCTGTCTGCCGGAGAGATCTTTCTCTCTCGGTGTTTTCCGCCCTGCAGAGGCGACGAAAATCTATCTGTGGTCGCTCCCTTCATATTAGGGTTCCATAGGGAAGATATAGGCGAAGGGGCGGAGTCGGGAGCCGGGCAGGTGGGCCACACCTTCCCTAGGCGCGGGGTCAGGTGGGCCCACGCCTAGGGGGGTGGGCCCCCTGCGACCCTTCTTCGCTCCTCCTTCTGGCTTCCTCAATCTTCTGAAAAAAAATTCCCATATTTTTCTGGTATTTTTCTGATCTTCGCGAAATTGCATCAAAACGCCTTCTTTTCCATCAGAATCCAGACTTCGGCAGTTTATCCTTCAAGAATCATCCAACATGCATAAACAGTGGAAAAGACATAAGTAATACCTCATAATGAGACATATATCAAGGAATAGAGGCAAATTATGATATAGAATGGTGATGCAAATTGGACGTATCAGTCATGCAACCAAAGTTAATATGACAGTATCGTGAATGCCAAACATTGGACTCATTATCATTGCAAACATGATTAATAACTTTAGTACATGAGTCTGACAAAGACAAGCGGAACAGACCTCCGCACTGATAACCCTTTCCAACAAATTATACATACTTAGAAATTACAACTTTATTGGACTCAAAAACCAAATTAAAGCCATGTCGACATAAAAGCGATCCGCTGACGAGATTCTTATTGATGGAGGGAACGTGCTGCACATTCTTCAGATGTATGGTATTCCCCGAAGTAAACTTCAGATTTACCGTACCAACACCATGAACAGAAGCACGTGAGCCGTTTCCCATTAGCATGGAAGAAGTCCTTGAGACCTGATAAGAGGAAAACATGGAAATATCAGAACATACATGTGTATTAGCATCCATGTCTATCCACCAATCAGGATAATGACATACTGAAAGGATAGTAGACAAAATACCGTACCCAGCATCCTTCATCCCAGTATCGCTAATAACAACATTAGCGGCCTTGCCATTGTTCCCATGTTGACGCTTGTCAAAGCGATTAGGACAGCTAGGAGCCCAATGATCAGGATCACCACAGATGTGGCAAGAGCCTTTCCTCTTATCATTTTTCTTCTTGAAGTTGGTTGAGTGCATGGCCTTGTTCTTGCCATCAAACTTCCCTTTTCCTTCAGATTTGTTCTTATTCTTAAACTTGTGGGATTGGAAGTTTTTCTTCTGCACCAAATTCATTTGGTGCAGTAGAACCTCCCTCAAATCCTCGAGCAAACCTTCTCTTCCATATGAAGAGACCCAATGAGATCCGTAACGGAAAACTTTTGTTTCTTATGTTTCTCCACGAGGGAGGAAGCTTGGCAATAATGCCACCGGCCACAAATTTGTCTGGTAAGAAACACTTGAACTGCTCAAGTTCTTTGACAAGTGATTGTATCTCATGAGCTTGCTCAACGATGGAGTGCTTATCAACCATATTGTAGTCATAGAATTGCTCCATGACATACAACTCAGTGTCAGCGTCCGATACCCCAAACTTGGCCTTGAGCGCTTCCCACGCGTCCTTGCCATTATTAAATGACATATACGGGTCAACAATGTTGTCCCCAAGAACACTGAACAAAGACATCATAAATATGGTATCGGCTTTCTTAAAAGTCGCTTCCTGCTCAGCAGAAAGATCTCCTTCAGGCTTGCCAAGGGTGGCGCTATAACAGTTTAGGTTTTTAAATCAGAGAACTGCTCTCTGGCGCCATCTCTTATAGTGCATGCTATCAAAAGGAGGCGGCCTAGTAGCTGCGGCTACACTAGTGGAATTCAGTTGCCTATAATCAGGTTTTTGGATTGTTGAAAATATAAGCAATAATTCATATGATTTAATCAAAAAAATAAACTGATAAAGCATGATCATACAAACGGTACTAAAACCAATTATGCAGATCAACACAGTAGATGAACATATTACATCTATAGGAGATAAACCTATCACATCTACACCAAACGCTAGAATAAAAAACTCTAGCATAATCTAAAAAGGACAGTTGATGATCACATATAGTATAGGCTGGATAGCAGCCGCAGCGGTCGCAACAGCGTTGTCGCCCATGTTGAGGTTGTCGAAGAGATTGGTGACGTCCGGAAAGAAGTTGTCGTTCGGGAAATCGTCGTCGAACGACGTCGTGGTTGCCAGTAGTCGCGCTTGAGCGCTCCCCAAAAATCTGATCGCCCCTCACCCGTACAGGTTCACGAGAGGCGGGGTTCCGGAGGCCTACTGTCTCGATCTGCGGTGCACGCCGCAAGCCGGGATGGGGAAGACGAAGACGGCGGCGCAAGGTTCTAGATGTAGGCATGTGTGTGGATTGATTCACCGATTAGGTTTAGCACAGACACTTATATAGTGTAGGTTAGGGAGATCATGGGGCTCAGTCCACGTCCGAGTCGGTAATAGCTCACGTCCATAAAAACTGGAAACTGCTGTAATTAACGCGTCTGTTAATGACTCATAAATAATTTTTCCAATCAACAAAATAAAGCTCGGCTCGGCGAGATTCCCGCACCCCGCAACCCGCATCGTGTCGTGACGAGGCGAGGCGAGGCGAGCGGCGTCGAAGGAGGAGTGCGCGAGGGCTTCTCTCCTTGTCACACCTTAGCGAGTGGTGCAACACTCTACTATATAAAATGGTCCAACTCCCCTTTCACCAGCAATGTGGGACTAAACTTTAGCACCACTAGTACAGCCATATGCTCCCATATACAAGTGGACCAAAAAGAATTTCAGAATTTGTCTAATGGGCCAATAACCCAAAACTCACTAAATTCCAACATAAACTCACAGGAATTTCACAGTTCCGAGCTGTTTACATGCATTGTTAGAGTTGCTCTAAGAGGCTAAAAAGATGGAAATGGTGTTTTGCGTCGTGGAGGTAGAAGCACCTATTATAAAAAAAATGCACACTAAAATGTCAAAAAAATCCCGAAGCAAAATTCCGTGTATACGTCTAGACATTCTATATATGTTAGCACATGAAAGTTTCATCAAAGGAGAATATTTTTATGGCGCCTATTTAAAAGAAAAGAAAGTCTTGTAAAAGTCGTATGGAGCATAAAAAGAATGTTTTTCTACACCTGCTAACAAAATGTTATTTTTTGGCGAAACTTTGTGGTGAACATAGAATGTTCGGACATACCCACAAATTTTATTTCAGAAATTATTACAGTATGAAATGCGATTTTAGACGATGGTTGCATCTGCACGTATGATTTGAAGTGGACTTTCCACTGAAAGGTATCCTAATTTTCCACTTGCATCTCTAGGTTGACCTAAGAAGAGGCACACTGTGCCTGCCTGTTGAAAATATGAGCAATTTAACACTAATATAACGAGCTGTCTATGGTGACCATGGTGTTTGGGCTAACCACTGTTAGATCAGATAAAGAGAACAAACTGTGTTAAGAAAATAGACGTCAGAGCTTATCAGAAACAAAGCGGTACAGCTGATCCTAGAGACAAGTACTTGCATAACATATGTGTGCAGCATAGTAGCTCTTGCATAACACATGTGTGCAACACGGTAGCTTGCCAGCCACGGTTTACACGTCGTGCCACATGTTTTTAAACATGTGATCATCAGCAAACTACTATTATTAGACATACATTTATTGTTTCCGCGTGGACATGGAGTCAATTCCACGTATGCATTTTAGTCTCCGAATGTGTTTAAACCATCGAAAAAATGCGGAACATTTGCATGCAACTACTTTTTTTGGCATGTGCATATGTCTACATGGTCCTAGAATTAAGGGGTCGGGTACCGCGTGACATATCGATAATCATCATAGGATTTTCTTCTACGGCGTGTAGTGCATACAAGTGGTATATTATATATTTTTATCTTCAAATGAGATACTGCAAGTACGTCTCAAATATATTAGTTTTGTAAGTTTGGACGAATTGATTCTTAAGATCGCATATATACTAGCTTTGGAAAAAAGTTCACAAATACCACATATACATCATATATTTTTGAGTCAGTATATACCACCTTCTTTCGTGATGGAACACATATATGTTTACGCGCGGGCATGAATTTGCATACACTATGGACCATGTGTTTACTTGTAAAGCTACAAATATATGTAGGTTAAAGACGGTTAACGGCTAGCTGTTTTTAATGCACCGTGGACCATGCTTCACTTGCAAAGCTTCGAAGAGATGACTGTTATACACGGTGAATGGATAGCTGTGCATGCTTATAACAATCTGACTACTAGCAACTCAGTTATTTATACATCACACCTGTTACTAGCATCAATATGTCAAGGGAACATGTGCACCACAATCGGACGGTGAGCAGCCTATGGCGTCGTAGCCAACATGGGCAGAAAATCCGCGTTGATATAACCAATTGAAACAATAGGTAAGACATGATAGGAGAGACATTAGATTAAACCAGCCATGACAATTAGTAGAGAAGATACACATAATATATATCTATACTACTATATAGTATACGAATAACTTTGAACATCGACTGTAATATTGCTAGCAATTGGATCTTTTATTTCATATGTAAAATTATGTCGGGTCTAGCATCCATAAGATTCTATTGTTAGCACTTAGCACAATGAACACTGTGCACAAATCTTAAAACATACTTCTCCATAATTATAGAATCTCCTATGCTTATAATATCCCAATTTAATTTCCTTAATAGAACTGCATTTTTTCACTTTGTTATTTTTCTCTTGGTTAAAGACTCACCTTAACTAAAATGTATTTGTGTTCTGCATACTGAGCACCGTCAATACGAGATATTTAATTATAATAGACACCTTCGTACAAAATGTGTTTAACATATTTTAGATATGTTTTCTCTAGAGTAGGTCATGCAATTTTCGAGTTTTAACTAGCTAATAACGGTTGCTTTCTAAATGATGTGAAGTGGTATAAGAACTAAATATAGACTCGTTACTTCATGGATGTGGCTCAAAATTATAACTAATTTTTGAACTTTACCAATTATAAATATATTGATGATATGTCATACTCCGTACTCCTATTATTTAAGCTCTCACGTGCAAGCCATGTGCAACTTACTAGTAAACTTGGCAAAGTACCTCTCATGTACTTCTATTTTCATACTTTGATAGATGTATCTTGGCGAAGTACCGAGTAGCGATACAACTTCTAGCAGAGTTAGGACTAAGTTTCATTTTATCTTATGGAGAAGTGCACAATTTAGCTTAGCGGTTGTGGAGGCGATTGTAGGGGTTCGTAGCATGGAAAACAAAAAATTTCTACCGCATGCAAACAAACAAGCCAAGATCTATCTACTAGATTGTAGCAACGAGTCAATAGAGGAACTCACCCTCGAAGATTCCAAAGCGGTTAACGAGAGCAGATTCTCGTGGGTGATGTAGTCGTACTCTTGCCGATCTCAAAATCGCGTAGACGATCCTTCCGGCGCTGCGTTTCGGCAGCGCTTCCGCAATCGGTCACACGTTCGGTACTCGATGAAGACCTTCCTCTCCCTTGTTCCAACAAGCAGCGGAGGTTGTAGCACTCTCCTCGCGATTCTGGCAGCACGACGGCGTGGTACCGGAAGTAGAGGGGAGATCTCGCAGGGCTTCGCCTTAAGCCAGAGCGAGTATGGTGGACTATGAGAGAGGCTTTGGCGATCTAGGGTTTAGAGGGCACCAAGGGACGGAGCTTGGCCGGCGGCTAGGGCTTGGGGAAGCCCCAAGTCGGCAGCTAGGAGAAACCCTAGGGGCCGCGGCGACTTGCAGGAGGCAGGCAGCTAGGGTTAGGGTTTGGGTGGTGTTGGGTGTAGGGAAGAGGGGCACCCTTGCCCCTTCTTTTATAGGTGGGAGGGCGCCGGTTGGGAGGAGGGAGTCCTTCCCCAACTCGGCCTCCTTGGCCGGCAGGTGGAGGGAGGAGGACTTCCTCCCCAAGTAGGTTTCCTACTCTCCCTCCACCAAGCAAACTTGCCGTTTGACTTTTCAAATTGGCGTTTGACTTTTCAAACTAGGATTTGATTTCTCCCTTTATTTTGCCCAGCCATGATACCTAGTACATGATGCAACTATTCCACATTGTCATGACACATTCATGTACCCTTCCCCTCCGGAGTGCCGGACCTTCCGTAACCTTCTAGAACATTCCCGATGAAAACACCGGAATCATTCCCCAACTCCGAAACAGGACTTTCCTTATATGAATCTTATTCTCCGGACCATTCTGGATCTCCTCGTGATATCCCGGATCCCATCCGAGACTCCGAACAACATTCAGTCTCTTACTCATCATTCCATAACTACTCAACAACATCGAATCCTTAAGTGTGTCTCCCTACGGTTCGTGAATTATGCGGACATGATCGAGACACTTCTCCGATCAATAACCAATAGAGGAATCTGTAAATTCATATGGCTCCCACATATTTCTACGATTACTTTGCGATCGAATGAACCACTTAAATTTCCCTTTATCTCACGATAGTTTACTTATCCGAGGTTTTGATCGTCGGTATCTCTGCATACCTAGTTCAACCTCGTTACCGATAAGTACTCTTTTCTTGTTCCCGTGATATGTGATCCCTTGTGAGCCAGTCACATGCTTGCAAGCTAATTGGATGACATTCCACCGAGAGGGCCCAGAGTATATCTATCCGTCATATGGATGGACAAATCCCACTCTTGATCCATGTGTCTCAACCCATACTTTCCGAACACTCAATGCCACCTTTATAGCCTCCCAGTTACGGTGTGGTGTTTGATGTCATCAAAGCATCCTTCCGGTGATGGTGATAAGCATGATCTCATGGTCGAAGGAATTAGGTTACTATGTATCAGAAAGCTTATAGCAATTGAACTATTAAAATGACTTGATCTTTATGCTACGCTTATCTATAGGAGTATGTCCATCATATCATTCTCCTAATGATATGACCTTGTTATTAACAACATCTCAAATGTTCATGATCAAGAAACCATGATCATCTATATATCAACAAGCTAGTATTATAAAGAGGCTTCACTAGGGACTCTAAATTAGTTTACAAATCACACAAGTATTAATGTTTCTGGTCAATACTATTATAGCATGAATGTAAACATTTATCATAAACACAAAGATATAATAATAACTACATTTATTATTGCCTCTAGGGCATATCTCCAACAGTCTCCCACTTGCACTAGAGTCAACTAATCTAGATTACATGGTAATATACCGAACACCCATGGCAGTTTGGTGTTGGTCATGTTTTGCCCTCGGGAGAGGTTTAGTCAACGGATCGGCCACATTCAGGTCTGTGTGTACTTTGCAAATATTTATGTCACCATCTTGGACATGTTCTCGAATAGCGTAAAAACGCATCTTGATGTGCTTCAGCTTCTTGTGTGACCTTGGTTCTTGCGCATTGGCTATGGCGCCCATGTTATCACAGTAGATATACATTGGGTCCATCACACTTGGAACCACACCGAGCTTTGTAATGAACTCCTTCATCCATATCGCTTCTTGTGAAGCCTCCGAAGTAGCTATGCATTCCGATTCAGTTGAAGATCTCGCCACAACGCTTTGCTTTGCACTCCTCCAGCTAACTGCTGCACCTTTCAAAGTAAATACGTATCTAGATTGAGATTTAGAATCATCCGGATCAGTGTTCCAACTAGCATCGGTGTAACCATTAACAACGATATGTTCATCACCTCCATAAGAAAGAACCATATCCTTAGTTCTTCTCAAGTACTTAAGGATGTTTTTGACCGCTGTCCAATGATCCACTCCTGGATCACTTTGATATCTTCTAGTTAAACTAACAGCATATGCAATGTCGGGTCTAGTACATAACATGGCATACATTAGAGATCCTATGACTGAGGCATAGGGAGTCTTACTCATCCTTTCTCTATATTCTGCCGTTGCTGGACTTTGAGTTTTACTCAACGTCGTATTGGGCAACATGGGCAAGAACCCTTTCTTGCTATCTTCCATTCCAAACATTTTTAGAACTTTGTCCAAATATGTACTTTGTGACAATGATATTAGGCGTCTCGATCTATCTCTATAAATCTTTATGCCTAATATGTAAGCTGCTCCGCCAAGATCTTTCATTGAAAAACTATTATTCAAATATTCTTTGACACTATTAAGAAGGTCTACATCATTCCCAATCAACAATATGTCATCTACATATAGTATTAAGAATGCTACAGAGCTCCCACTCACTTTCTTGTAAATACAAGCTTATCCATAAGTTTGTATAAAACCAAAACTTTTGATTACCTTATCAAAACGTTGATTCCAACTTCGGGATGCTTGCTTCAACCCATATATGGACCGTTGAAGTTTGCATACCTTGTTAGCATCTTTAGGATCGACAAAACCTTTAGGTTGCATCATATACAACTCTTCATCAATGTCTCCATTGAGGAACGTCGTTTTGACATCCATCTGCCATATCTCATAATCGTAATATGCAGCGATTGCTAACATAACCGTCACAGACTTTAGCTTCGCTACTGGTGAGAAAGTCTCATCGTAGTCAACTCCTTGAATTTGTCGAAACCCTTTTGTGACAAGTCGAGCTTTATAGACAGTAACATTACCATCAACATCTGTTTTCTTCTTGAAAATCCATTTGTTCTCGACAGCCTTCCGGCCATCCGGTAAGTCCACCAAAGTCCATACTTGGTTTTCGTACATGGATCCAATTTCGGATTTCATGGCGTCTTGCCATTTATTGGAATCTGGGCTCATCATCGCTTCCTCATATGTCGCAGGGTCATCGGTGTGGTCCACCAATATGACACTCATAATGGGATCATACCAATCAGGAGTGGTACAAGTTCTCGTTGACCTGCGAGGTTCTGTAGCAACTTCAACCGAAGTTTCACGATCATCATCATTAGCTTTCTCTCTTATTGGTGTAGGCACCACAGGAACTTCTTCCGGTGCTGCGCTACTTGCAAGTTCGAGAGAAGGTTCAACAACCTCGTCGAGTTCTACTTTCCTTCCAGTCACTTCTTTCGAGAGAAATTCTTTCTCTAGAAAGGATCCATTCTTGGCAACGAAGATATTGCCCTTGGATCTATGATAGAAGGTATACCAAATAGTTTCCTTCGGATATCCTATGAAGACGCATTTTTCCGCTTTGGGTTCAAGCTTGTCCGGTTGTAACTTCTTTACATAGGCTTCGCAACCCCAAACTTTAAGGAACGACAATCTAGGTTTCTTCCCAAACCATAATTCATATGGTGTCGTTTCAACGGATTTAGATGGTGCCCTATTTAAAGTGAATGCGGCTGTTTCTAATGCATAACCCCAAAACAATAGCGGTAAATCTATAAGTGACATCATAGAACGAACCATATCTAAGAGAGTTCGATTACGACGTTCGGACACACCATTACGCTGTGGTGTTCCCGGCGGTGTCAATTGTGAAAGTATTCCGCATTTCTTTAAATGCTCGCCAAACTCGTAACTTAGATATTCACCTCCACGATCAGAACGTAGAAATTTAATCTTCTTGTTACGTTGATTCTCTACCTCACTTTGAAATTCCTTAAACTTCTCGAAAGTTTCGGACTTATGTTTCATGAAATAGATATACCCATATCTACTCAAGTCATCTGTGAAGGTAAGAACATAACGATAACCACCGCGTGATGCTACACTCATTGGACCACACACATCGGTATGTATGATTTCCAATAAGTCCGTAGCTCGCTCCATCATACCAGAAAATGGAGTCTTAGTCATTTGACCCATCAGACATGCTTCGCATCTTTCAAGTGATTCGAAATCAAGTGATTCAAGAAGTCCATCGGAATGGAGTTTCTTCATACGCTTCACTCCAATGTGACCAAGACGATAGTGCCACATATAGGTCGAGTTATCGCTCAATTTCAAACGTTTAGCTTCAATGTTATTAATATGTGTATTTCCACTATAGCTTCAATGTTATTAATATGTGTATTTCCACTATCGAGATTCAATAAGAATAGACCATCTATTAAAGGTGCATGTGCATAAAACATATTACTCATATAAATCGAACAACCATTATTCTCGGACTTAAACAAGTAACCGTCTCGCAACAAACATGATCCAGATATAATGTTCATGCTCAACGCAGGCACCAAATAACAATTATTTAAGTATAAAACTAATACCGATGGTAGATGAAGAGGTAGCGTGCCGACCACGATCACATCAACCTTTGATCCATTTCCAACGCGCATCGTCACCTTGTTCTTCGCTAGCTTCCGTTTATTCTGCAGCACCTGTTTCGAGTTACGAATATGAGCAACCAAACCAGTATCAAATACCCAGGCACTACTACGAGTACTAGTGAGATACACATCAATAACATGTATATCAGATATACCTTTCTTCTTGATGTTGCCGTTCTTCAAATCCGCCAAGTACTTTGGGCAATTCCGCTTCCAGTGACCCTCTCCCTTGCAGTAAAAGCACTCAGTATCAGGCTTAGGTCCAGCCTTGGTCTTCTTCGCCGGTGCGGCAACTTTCTTACCACCCTTCTTGAAGTTTCCATTTTGCTTAGACTTGCCTTTCTTGAATTTGGTGGTCTTATTGACCAACAACACTTGATGCTCTTTCTTGATCTCCACTTCTGCAGATTTCAACATGGAGAAGAGTTCTGGCAATGTCTTGTTCATGTTTCGCATATTTTAGTTCATCACAAAGTTCTTGTAACTTGGTGGCAGTGATTGGAGGACACGGTAAATCCCCAAAGCATTAGGAATCACTATACCCAAGCTTTGGAGTTTGTTTGCGTGCCCAGACATCTTAAGCACGTGCTCACTGACGGAGCTGCCCTCTTCCATCTTGCAGTTAAAGAACTTTTCAGAAGCCTCATAACTCTCAACTGCCGCGTGAGCCTCAAATATCATTTTGAGTTCACGAACAATATCATGTGGGTCATGGTTCTCAAACCTTTTCTAAAGCTCCGATTCCAAACCATACAAGATAGCACACTGAACTATGGAGTACTGATTCTTCTGAGTGAGGTAAACATTCTTTACTTCATCGGTAGCATCAGCTGCAGGCGGGTCACCCAGCGGTGCATCCAGCACATAGGTCAAATTACCAGCATTGAGGACAATCCTCAAATTGCGGAACCAATCCGCGAAGTTGCTTCCATTGTTTTTCAACTTTTCTTTCTCTAGGAACGCATTAAAATTGATGGTAGGGGCCGCCATTGATCTACAACATATTTGCAATAGTTTGGACTAAGTTTATGACAAATTGAGTTCTAATCAATAGTTAAATTAATCTAGGTGAACTCCCACTCAAAACAATATCCCTCACATTGTTTTAGTGATCACACGAACCAAGTCCACCACATCAAAACCGATCATCACGAGAGTTGATGTAGCTTCAATGGCGAACAATCGACATGTTCATCATATCTACTATATGACTCATGCTTTACCTTTCGGTGATCCGTGGTCCGAGACCATGTCTGTACATGCTAGGCTCGTCAAGATCAAACCTTAGCTTCCGCATGAGCAAATCTGGCTTGCTCACGTTGTATACACTTGCAGAATCTAACACACCCGATCATCACGTGGTGCTTCGAAACAACAAGCTTTAGCAACGGTGCTTACTAAGGATGAACACTTTAAAACTTGAAATGTATGTCCATGAGGGATCATCTTATAATGCTACCGTTGTTAACTAAGCAATACAAGATGCATAAAGGATTAACATCACATGCAATTCATAATATGTGATATGATATGGCCTTTCTTCTTGTGCTTCCGATCTCCATCTTCAAGCACGAACATGATCTCCATCATCACCGGCATAGCGTCAAGGTCAA
This sequence comes from Avena sativa, assembly GCA_916181665.1. Classification (NCBI taxonomy): domain Eukaryota; kingdom Viridiplantae; phylum Streptophyta; class Magnoliopsida; order Poales; family Poaceae; genus Avena; species Avena sativa. The sequence goes on along the minus strand of OV702295.1, from coordinate 308,038,635 downwards.
TGGCGCCGTTTCATGGTTGTCGTCCACCAGCTCCAACTATTAAAAGTACTTTGAATAGACACGCGGATCTTAATAGAATTTAAAGACAACCATATGGCTCCTTCCGGTTTCCAGCTTACAATAAGGAACATTGCATACATCAAATATAATCACAATCATGGCCATATCACATCACAGCACACCCCTGCAAAACAAAGTTAGACGCCTCTAATTTTCTTTGCATATTTTACGTGGTTTGGGGCTTTCAATAAGTGTCGATATAACTTACGAACAAGAACCACAACGTTGATGTTTGAACTATCAAGTGCCCGTTGTAAATTGGATCTATACTATAATGGGAGAGACAGACACCCACAAAGCCACTTATGCAATACAAGTTGCATGTTGAGCGTGGAGCAAGTCTCATGAACGATGTCATGTAAGGTTAGCCCGGGCCGTTTCATCCCATCATACCGCAAGATGCAAAGTACACAAGAAGCAATTGATAATAAAAACACCACCGCCCACAATGACCATTGTGTTCTACTCGTGCAACAGATCTACATATAGACACGACTCTGATACCACTGTAGGGGTTCGTAGCATGGAAAACAAAAAATTTCTACCGCATGCAAACAAACAAGCCCAGATCTATCTACTAGATTATAGCAACAAGTCGATAGAGGAACTCACCCTCAAAGATTCCAAAGCGGTTAACGAGAGCAGATTCTCGTGGGTGATGTAGTCGTACTCTTGCCGATCTCACGATCGCGCAGACGATCCTTCCGGCGCTGCGTTTCGGCAGTGCTTCCGCATTAGGTCACACGTTCGGTACTCGATGAAGACCTTCCTCTCCCTTGTTCCAGCAGGCAGCGGAGGTTGTAGCACTCTCCTCGCGATTCCGGCAGCACGACGGCGTGGTACCGGAAGTAGAGGGGAGATCTCGCAGGGCTTCGCCTTAAGCCGGAGCGAGTATGGTGGACTATGAGAGAGGCCTTGGCGATCTAGGGTTTAGAGGGAACCAAGGGGCAGAGATTGGCCGGCGGCTAGGGCTTGGGGTTTCCTACTCTCCCTCCACCAAGCAAACTTGCCGTTTGACTTTTCAAATTGGCGTTTGACTTTTCAAACTAGGATTTGATTTCTCCCTTTATTTTGCCCAACCATGATACCTAGTACATGATGCAACCATTCCACATTATCATGACACATTCATGTACCCTTCCCCTCCGGAGTGTCGGACCTTCCGGAACCTTCTAGAACATTCCCGATGAAAACACCGGAATCATTCCCCAACTCCGAAACAGGACTTTCCTTATATGAATCTTATTCTCCGGACCATTTCGGATCTCCTCGTGATATCCCGGATCCCATCCAAGACTCCGAACAACATTCAGTCTCTTACTCATCATTCCATAACTACTCAACAACATCGAATTCTTAAGTGTGTCTCCCTACGGTTCGTGAATTATGCGGACATGATCGAGACACTTCTCTGATCAATAACCAATAGAGGAATCTAGAAATTCATATGGCTCCCACATATTTCTACGATTACTTTGCGATCGAATGAACCACTTACATACGATACCAATTTCCCTTTGTCTCACGATAGTTTACTTATCCGAGGTTTTGATTGTCGGTATCTCTGCATACCTAGTTCAACCTCGTTACCGATAAGTACTCTTTTCTCGTTCCCGTGATATGTGATCCCTTGTGAGCCAGTCACATGCTTGCAAGCTAATTGGATGACATTCCACCGAGAGGGCCCATAGTATATCTATCCGTCATATGGATGGACAAATCCCACTCTTGATCCATGTGTCCCAACCCATACTTTTCGAACACTCAATGCCACCTTTATAGCCACCCAGTTACGGTGTGGTGTTTGATGTCATCAAAGCATCCTTCCGGTGATGGTGATAAGCATGATCTCATGGTCGAAGGAATTAGGTTACTATGTATCAGAAAGCTTATAGCAATTGAACTATTAAAATGACTTGATCTTTATGCTACGCTTATCTATAGGAGTATGTCCATCATATCATTCTCCTAATGATATAACCTTGTTATTAACAACATCTCAAATGTTCATGATCAAGAAACCATGATCATCTATTAATCAAAAAGCTAGTATTATAAATAGGCTTCACTAGGGACTCTAAATTAGTTTACAAATCACACAAGTATTAATGTTTCTGGTCAATACTATTATAGCATGAATGTAAACATTTATCATAAACACAAAGATATAATAATAACTACATTTATTATTGCCTCTAGGGCATATCTCCAACAGCGATAACAAGTATCCGAGAGCGCAAATCCTACGGGTGACATAGAAGATCGTGTGAAGATGGATCACCTTGCATCTGCTAAGGCAGAACCTAAAATTTTAGCACCATATTTGGAACATTGTGTCGTACTTTTAGCTTCGTTCCATGGTTTAAATGGAAACATGGTGAGCGAACTAGATTCTTTGTGGTCTTGAAGTTTCTTTGGACCCACTTCTCATCGTCGGCTAGTTCCTTGTAGCAATAGTGTATTGTGAAGGGTTTGCCATCATTCTTGTTGTTGTGTTGCTTAAAGAGATCTTGTTGGATAGGCCCATACTCTGTCGTTGGCATCCCACTCGGTGGTGCATTATTCACTTGACCAACACAATGGAACTATCGATTGCACTGCTCAAGGATAGTGCCCCAATGATATACAAGAGAGCCTTGCGAGCTGCCAGACGAATGAGTCATTGGTGTCGACCCCGTGGCCTTCCTCTTCTTCTTTTGGGCCAATGCCTCGGCGAGAGCCTTCACGGCCTCTGTCGGCTTTCGGGATCGTAGACTACTGAGAACCGGAGCAAGGGTAGTGCGATGACCCAGCATACCACTGCATGATGTAGTATACTATAGTCGTTGACATAACACTAATGAAACACCGTTCACTAGTATTACTTCCCTCAGAGTGGTACAACAGAAACACAGCAGGTCCAAGACATGACTATAGGTTACAACTCAACTCTTTACACAAGATCCAGAGAACACTCTAGGTTAAAGAGAGTGAAAGAAACTTCTTACAAAGAAGATCAGAGATAAACAACTCAAAAACTATCATACTAATAAGACTAGTATTTTAACTAATGGTCTAGTACTGCTACTATTGCAATACTCTACAGAAGTAGGTTCTATGGCTAGAAGTTATATTCTTATCTATTCCGCAACTTCGTCTTGACTTGAGTGGATATATATGTTGACTTCCTTGATTTCATTGAAGAGCTTTAGGTTTTGATGATGATTCTTGGAGCATATCTTGATGCATACGGCGTCTATACTGGCTTTAGAACCTAGCAAGGGTTAAGAAGATACTTTGAGTATGAGCGTACTCAACAAGTTCACTAGAAAAGGAGTGTTCGATGCACTATATCTATAGCCACAGACCATAGGTCGTAGGCAATGCAGGTTTTCATAAACATTTCTTCAAAGGTTGCTTTTATTATGAAAATCTATGTCCATCAGCCTTCACGGGTTTACCAGAACTTTCATGGAGTTCCTTTCCCGCCGCGTTCGCAACTCCTTCCCGGAACAGGGAGTAACAAATTACAGTTCTTACACTCTGCAGAGGTGCGTCACTTTACCCATGAGAGTTCTTAGCTTTGTTGCACATCCGAATTGCAGGTTCGTTCACACTTCCTTGGTGTGAGGCCTAGACTAAGATCCAAGCCGATCACTGCCTTCTCCGCGACCCCGCATGTCTCCTTGGTGTACGCCAGCCCACCTATTGAATTACGACAATTGGCAGTACAGACCGTTCAGATGCCGGAACTATCGTGGGACGTTGAGGGCTTTCACCCATATGCTGCATATCCTCTATGAATTACCATATAATATGCATGCTACGAGTGATAACAGCCACGACCCGCACATCTGGCTCCATGCGAGAGGGAAAAGATACAACTGACTTCTCTGTCCCATTCCAAATCTCATGGTCAATGCATGATATACGGCGCAAGAAACACTGACGAATTGGTTGTTAAGTCCTAGGTAATATGTTCCTTTACCATCGGAACTCTTATACTAGGTTATTACCTCATGGTAAATAACCTATAATCACATTATTATGAAAATAGTGTTTTCTGTCCTTTTTCAAATGCAGGTGATGACAACACTGGATTTGCAAAATACTTTACAGAAAATAATCAAACGACATGAGCAAGTGTGAACTTGCCTTTTGTGATTGCAAGATTATGCACTCACAGTCTTCAAGACAATATAAAAGATCCAATATCTGAAATCAGCATCATTGGTTCGGTAAGGACTAATGTTTAAAGAAGCAAGATGCTTTTATGCATAAGCAATGTAATGCAAGTTGATAAACGCGAATCTCGAGGATAACGTTGTTCTAGGGTTTGGATATTGGAAAGAGTTTCCTTGGAATGTGTTGCCCTTTTAGATTAAGTTTCACACATGTGCTTCTTATTAAGTCTTGTGAGTGTGTGTGAAACAATATGTAAGTATAGTAAAGCACACACAGTAATGGAATACTCAAGTGGAAAATATATCTGTAGACTATGTATATAAGGTTTGTTTATTATTTAGAGCTTTCATAAAAATGCTTATGTCTTGCTTTATAATGTTTCTTAAAAGAATAACTTTTGAAGAAATTCTTACTTAGCTAAAGAGAAGTATTTAAATTTTAAGTTAACCTTATTAGGGTTTCTTTTAAGTTATAGTCTTTAAGTAAGAAAGAATTGCTTTATTTGAATAGTGATATTAATAGTATTTGAGACTTATCTATCTTGGTTTTGAACTTGGTTAGTTTGGGATTAAGATGCTTTATAACTTAATTATAATAGACCAAGGTTAACTATAAAACACATAATAATGTCTTTTTAGAATAGTATTTAAAGTATTATAGACTAAAGTTAACTTTAGAGACATAGATGGACTTAAAGCATATTGCTTATGTTATTTGTAGCAGGTGTACTTTATAATGTTTCCCTAAGGATACTTTAAGAATGGTAATACTTCTATTTGAATAGTGGTTTCCTAATTTTTTAGTGGAATAGAATCATTTTCCTTTTTATGGATGAGTGGTTATAGTTTGTAAACAAAGAAATAATATTACTTAACTACTTATGGATTCAATATAGTGTTTTGGTTTGTTTATAACTTGTAGTTGAAGTATTGGAGTAGGTTTTACTACAAAATTATTTTTTGGAGATTTTATAATGGATAAGGGTTCTTTTATAAAATAATCTATATTAATGGTTGAGAGGTAATTTAATAAAATTGTATTTAAAGTGTGCTAAATCAGTTTGACTTCACACTAATAATATTTAAGACTAATACTTTTTATTAGACTCAATTTATTAATTTAAGAAATATTAACAAATTTTATTTGACATTATATGAATTATTAACTAAAGAAATAGCTTTAAATTCAATTTATTAAAGTGTTTAACTTTTTATTTACCTCAAAAGTGGAATATCACATTTTTAACATGTAGGAATTATTTTTGTGATCATTTTGGTATATTTCATTTAATTTTTATGATTTATAAATAATAAGATATGATTTTATAAGATTTATTACTTTATAAATACTTAATAAATAATGAATATTTAATTAGGTGAAATGAGAATGCATGGTTATAATTTTAAATTATAGTTCTTATTTTTCTAAGATTTATGGTATTTTATTTATATTTTTTTTTAACATTTACCATTATTAAAATATGAATTATCAAAGTTTTATTAATTATAATACCTTTATTAAATAATATTTATTTAAATAATCACCATAATAATATTTGAGAATAGTTTTAAGTTGTAGATTTTATTTTTCTGAAAATTTTCATATATTAGACATATTTTTCTGAATTATAAAACAAAAGATAATTAAACAAGATTTAATTCTTTTATTTTATTTATATAATATTAATATTTGAATTCATATTGTGTTTATCAATTTTTTACTAAACAGCTAATACTTTTCTTACCGAGGCAAGACCTACCCAAGGTCACTGACCAGTGGGGTCAGTACCACGTTGGATGCCACATGGGCACATACCAAGTAAAATGTGCTGACTGGGCTGAGGTGGCGTGTGCATGACATAGTGATGACGTCATAGAGGATGATCCTCTCAGATCGATGATCTTCCCATCGATTGAGAGTGCACGGGCTAGCAAGGAGGGTGGTGTTCGAAAGAGGGATCCACGACGAGTCTATTGGTGGTGGCGCAGCTCTAAAATGGTCACCGGAAGGCAGGACACAACGGCAACTGGCGGCTATGCACGGCGGCGCTCGTCGGTGACTCGATACAGGAAGCAAGCAGAGCTTTTAAGCATGCGAGGAGATTCAGTGATTCACCCAGAATACGATGGTGCGGTTGATAGGGCGAGGCGAGGTCGAAATCGACGACGAACGTTGGTGATGGGCGGCGACAGTGATGTGTCGATTGCGCCGATAGGGGAAACTTCGGCCTTCATGGCTTGGCTTGGGAGAACAAGGACAACAAGTCGAGGCTAACGGTGCTCTCAGGAAGTCCAGGGGAGCTCATGAACGACGACGATGTGCAGCTCTGGCGAGTTAGGTTTTTAGTCAGAGAGGAACTCGAGAGAGAGAGAGAGAGAGAGAGTTTCAGAGGGGAAAATGGGGATGAGGACGAGCGGGAGAGTCACGGTGGAAATCTTATCTCCACACCGAGTGTCGGCGGCGATCATCACAACGCACGGCAGGGACAGACGGCATCGGCTACCTCCACCGAGCAGCTTCCAGTAGACGAGGAAGACGACGAAGGTCTTTTGCGGATAACCCCCTACGACGCTTCAGGGTTCAACCCACAGTCCCTTGCTGGCCCACTCGTCAGCCAGAGAGAAATCTATGCCGGGCTGGTTGTTGGGCTGCTACTGGGCTTCGGTTGGATTGCTGTGGATGCTCGTGGGCGATGGATAAGAAAGATGAAGATGGGCCACGTGCCAGAAACAAATTCCTTTGTTTTTCCTTGTCCTATTTCTTTTTCTATATTCTGTTTCTTCACATTTGTTTTAAGATTTGTATTTTACTTATTTGTTTGAAATTTTCTATAGAATTTTATCTGTTAGATAATTGCAGCAAATCCTAAAATGTACTAAAAGTCATTTTGTGAATTTTTATTGTATAATGATTATTTCTTTATTTTCTTTTTATATATATATTTCTTATTAATATATGTACGGCTTTTGATATGAATTTAGTTAAGCTAAAATTCATAAACTTATTAAAGAATGTATTAATATTAATCCATGAGTTTTAATTCTTATTGATTTATAATATTAAAGAAACTTTTATATATATAGTGATCCTTCATAATTATTCGATACATAAATTATAAGTACTAATAGTGTTTGAAATTATAATTACTTACCCTAGGGTTTTAGGGTTCTTGATACATTTGTATTCTTTTATTGATATGAATAAAGATTAATGGCTAAACACATTGTCTTTATATTTGTGATTAGAATGATGTTACCCTTTTACAAACAGTGGAGTGATTCTTTAGAATGACTTATGAGAAAGAATTGATAGAGATAGCTCCTAAGCACATATGGTTATAATAAATGGAATTGAGAAAAGATGTGCTTAATTGATTTGTTATAAGAAAATATTCCTACAGAAGGATTTATCCATCAAATGATATGGATGTTAAGCTTGATTATACATTTAGGGTTTAGGGTTTACCAAGGATTCCTATCTTCCATATTTCATAATTCTAGACTTCTAATTAAGAAATTCCTTTCCTAGATATATTACTTCTCTATGTCCATCATCATGTGCTAACATGATGAGCTTTGCTTTACAGAATATTCTTATCCACCTTTTATTCTTCTAAATTCATTTGTAAATCCAATGAGCTTGACACTAAAGCTTTTCATAATCTTTTCATATCCATACTTGGTTATATCCACTACTCTGTTGTTGATAATCCCCAATCCAACAAGTGGTTACTTCTAACTCCAATCATGCTCTTCCTTAATCATCCTTCACTAATATCACTTCAATAGATGTATACATGAAATCCTACTTCACCTCAAGTGCTTAGTATTTCCAAAGAGGAAAATACTACTTCTTTAATCCAATGTTTCTCTAACATCATTTTAATCATACTATCTTGTCTCTACTTGACTCCAATATCTAACATTCCAACCTCACATTATATTAATGTGACTGGTAATGACTAATCTAGGATAATATATCTATACTATGGTTCAATCATGTTTTATCCACCAATGTCACTTATACATGGTATAAGCATTCAATATTGGTGAATAAGGCATGATCATTATAATCCTTTGATCCTTTATGATTCAGGTTTCCAGTTGGCTAAACAAGGCTTCCATCCATACAACATTACAGTTGTATTCTAATTATCTTTTGTTTAGCTCTATTGGATTAGGAGATATAATTCATTGACTATACCTACTTAATCCATTAGGACTACTCCTGGTAACTATCTTTAGACTTCATTCTTGTAATCTTCTTTGTTACCATATTGATTTGATTTCCTCCAATCACTCCCATCCTATAGATGACATCTTAAACTAGCATCACTATTTACCTCTTCTTACTTCTTTCTTTATAAGCCCTAAGTGAATGCTATAATAAGTACAAGAGTTGATAGGTCAAGAATTGATAGGTTAAGAATTGGTGAATCAATAGTTGATTTCTCAATATTGATGAACAACAAATATAAGGATAGGATTCAATAGAGATGATAAAGATTGATATGGAAAGAAAGATATATGGTGAATGATCTTAACTTTGGTTTCTTTCCTACTCAATCTCACTAGAGAGTTAAAGTTAGGTATTTCCATGATACTCATGGTATAAGTAGATGAGATTAAGATATAGTTGTTACATTCTTATTATTTGTGTTATATTTATAATTTGGTATTCATGAGTGATTATAATGAATACTATGATATGATCACCTAACGATCAAATATAAATCATTAAGTAATGTATTAGGTTTGAATTTTATTACATTTGATCCACCCTTAGATCAAATCATGTTTACCCAAAATAAGGTTTTAGCAAAGGTCCTATTGAAACTTATCACAGTCAACTTGATGATCTACTTCAATTCCATCAGGTTAAGAGAAGCTTCAATCACTTTGACAAGTTTTTATTTAAAAGCGCGAAAATTATTCAGAATTTCTATGCATGAATGCAATGCACACATCTGTGTTCAGCTTATTTCTAAGATCTAATGTTGGGATGTTACAGGTAGGCCGATCCACCTGCACCGTCGTCGCTAAGGCCTTACCGCCCCCTTGCCGACGGCATTTCCCTGCCACCGCACCACGTTGGTGTTCCCCAACCGCTTTCACGGCATCAGAAGCGTCGTGTGGGACAATTTCAGTGGCATCGAGCCGACAGGGAACTCCGGCGGGTTGTGGAAGCGCCTCATGGTTCCATTCCAGCGAGGGTAGGGGCCGATGATGGCACCGACAAGAGGGCCAACGAGATTGGGTGGGAGAGTCGGATGGCTCGGCGGAAAAAATGGAAAGGAATTTATGCTCACTCAAAATAATCCGGGGACCAGCGATAAAGCAGATATTTCACTCCTCCAACCAATTTTAGGTTATCGGCTAATCCGAGGGCCAGCGGAGGGGAGACGGACCGGGCGGCTTTGTCGAAGATGGGTTCTAGATTGTCTTCTGTCCCGCCTGCGTCTGAACCGACAATTGCTAGTTTATTTTTTTAGTTTCCCAAAGTTCAGTGTACAACAAATATAAACACTGGCCGGCCAGGGGATCGATTGATCCTGAAAAAAATTAAAGCAGGGCAGCTTTTGACAATTTGATACCTACCGAAGCCGCAGAGCACGCAAATCAAACCGATCCTGATGCCAAGGTACATAGAGGATGATTGATCGATCGACGGAGAATTTCACCTCCTTGACTGTCTGTTCCATCCTCTTGGATCAAAACAGATTGAGATATCGTGACCGGCTCGTCCCCGCAGGTGGCCGGCCACGCCATCACTCCTTGTTGCGAGCCCTCCTCCCCGCCTCCTCCCTCCCGCCGTCGTTAGCGGTTGGCGACGGGCTAGCCCCGGGAGGCGCTGGCGCTGGCGGCGGCTCCCGGCCCTTCCCTGCTCATGGCCTCTCCTGCGCGGGTTGGCGAGGCGATGGGGGGTGTCCCTAGGCGGCGGCATCCTGGCGCGGCGGCTGATTCTTCAGCGCTGGCGAGGATGGCGCAGGTGGCATAGGAACTGCCGTTGGTGGCGGGGAACGGCGCCGAACTGGTGGAGATTGCCCTCCCGCTCGAGATCTAGGCCCGCCGGGCTGCTCAGTGCGGTGGTGGCTCTTCCGGTGGACTGTTAAGTTGGAGCTAGTGCGGGGTTTGGCGGTGTCGATGGTGCCCTTGCTGCAGTGCGGCGGCAGGGGCTTTATGTGCCCATTCGGGCTCGTCCGGGCTGGAAGGCCTAGTTTGCTCCTGCTGCAGCTTTCGGTCGGCGGCCGCCCTTCGGTGGTGGAGGTCCCGCTTGCGATTGCCCCGTTGATCTTGCCAAAGCTTCTTCTTTTCGGTCCATCGACCTCGCATCCCGAGCCATGGTGCGGCGATGGCGATGACTGCAAGACCGTGTTGACGTGCGCTGTTGGGCGGCAAACTTAGTGGAGCGAGGCGGAGCGTCTTGGGGTCTGGTTCTTTGGGGGTCGGGAGAAATCCTTGCCGTCTTGGCACCGACATGGTGACGCCTGCGGGTGTCGCCATCCTTCAAGGGCGTCGGGTGTGCCTCCGCCCCATCCCCATTGCGTACCGCGGGAAACCCTTGGACCGGTTCGGGCAGCAGCATCGTCGTCGTCGTGTTCCTTCTTAGAAGTATTGCTTGGTACGTGACGCTCTGGAGTGGTAGGAGTGAGGTGGTAATTCTCTAGAGGGCGCAGTGGTGGCGAGTCATCTCTTTTTGCATTGTATCGATGGTGTCGGCATTGCTTTTTTTGTTTATTTTATTTCTTTTGGACTGGTTTTGTGTTGTCTGCTCTAACAGTATTATTTTAATTGTATCAGTCGTTTGCTATATTAATATAGCGGGCTAAAGACTGATTCCAAAAAGACCGTCTGTTGCAATATGACCATGTACGTACGCACGCACCGGCGGGGCGCAGCCGCCCAACGCTGGCCCTCGTCTCGGTCGCAGACGCAGTGGTCGAAAAAGCGATCTCCCCGCCACCTGGCCGGCGCCTCGACAGCTCGCATCGTCTTTCTACCGGTCTGGGCTGGGAACAAGGACGGGGACACTGGGCCTTCCCTGCTGTCGGCACAACGGCCGATTTTGGGCCAGCCGAACTTGAAACATGCATGAACGATCGGACTCGATCGGTCCATAGATGCTAACGACTACGAGTACGTGACTAACTACTTGTTGATTCTGACGCAAATTCAGCCGATGAGCCGGTCGATCGAATCTGAATCTAATGCTATACTCGGTCCTCGGTAGTAGTGCATGGACAAAAACTTGATGTTGACAGCAGCATCTCGGGTAACCAATTGAAAGGCGCGATACAGTGGTGATGCTTTTGCACGTAAGGGTCGGGCTAGTTTACAGCACGCGTGGCAAGTTGGACACCTCCAGCGGCCACGCTTAAGTTGCACGTGCTAAATTTTATTTCGCGCGTGGCAATTTATGCTCGTCGACGCCGTAAAATTGACGCTCCTCGTCACGCGCACTATCGTTTGGAGATAGGCGTGAACCCCAGCCGCCGTGCTAAAAGTTCACCCGCATCCGCGCTCTCCTTTCCCGCCCCCATTCCATCGATGCCGTTGTCTGATTCGTCATCGACGGCATGTCACTCTGCGGAAGATGGCGTTGGACCGCTCCCTCAATAACGCTGCATCGACATCGACGTCGGCATCACCATCAACATCGGCCTAGTAGTTTTTACTATGTTTTTCTTTTTTTAGCCTAATGCAGTCAAAATTCGGATATATGTCCGAATTTGACATAATATGTACGAACTCACCTATGTTTAAATAAGACGCTATATTCGTCCAAATTTCGTCGAGTGTGTTCGAAATTTAGCCAAAACGGAGAACTCGGTCTAAAAACGCAAATGCGAAACTAGGCGTTTCTAGACAGAATGTTACATCCGTCTGGCCCTAAGCGCCAGAATTAGGCCGGAAACGCCAAACAGTAGAGGTGGTCTTACAGCTGTAATTATGGCAAAATATGAAAGCAGAACAGTGGGTTGGCAAAATGCTGTGGCACACAACCAAGGTACACGCTGGCTGCCAGGTACAAACTACAAGGGCAAAGTAGCTATCATGCACTGTTTAATTGTGTAGACTGGTCATTAAAAGTCGTTGCAGCCAATAACACCTAGAGTCGCTGGTCTTTGCAACAAATTTTTAAGTCACTGGTCTCAGTGGTCTGTGCAACGTTTGCCCAGAAAGATACTGGTTTATGCAATTTCCTCTCTCAATCTGTACAGTACAGCACTAGCGATAATCTCTTCGGTTGTAGATGTGATGTTGCTACTAGGGAGAAAACAACGGTCTCTTGTTCATGGAACATGTGGACTGTTTAACTTACACACTTTTCTTAAAGCAGTTGTCTGTTGCTTGCAACTTAATATTGGAGGGGGTTCAGATGATAACCTGAAGGTGAACTTCTAGTCATAGATGCAGTTGGATGACGGTCTATGTATATTATTGTATTGCCCAAAAAACCTCATAGGATCTTTCTGGCTAGTAATTGCATTGTTTTGCCTTGCTCAGTTCCTGCCAATTGTCCCGCTGTAATTTGTTTACCCTTCATGACATGTTGTTTATCTAAGGAGAGCACCTCTAGTAAACTATGGACCCCGGTCCAATATTTACCATTGATACATCTTCTACTGTTACTTGTTTACTTGTTGCAAACCATTACCTTCCACGCCATACGTTTAATCCTTTGTTACAGCAAACTGGTGAGCTTGACAACCTCACTGATTCGTTGGGGAGAAGTCTTGAGTTTGTGTTATGTAGGTCTCCACGTTGCCAGCAACACCTTTGAGATGTTTCCTTCCTCCTTCAGGTTCGATAACCTCGGTCTCTACTGAGGGAAACATGCTGTTGTGCTCATCACACCTTGCTCTTAGGGGTTCCAACGAAGTGTCCCACGTCAACACTAGGTGCACGCATCAAGATTTCTGGCGCCGTTGCCGGGGAGGCTAAGGATGTCTTCACTAGGGGATGAAGGGTTTCACAGCATAGTAAATCAAAAAAATTCTACGGATGCGAACGGGAAAGCCAAGATCTAATCTAGGAGATGCAATCAACGAGAGGGATAGATGAGATCTTCATACCCTTAAAGAAATCGCACAGCGGAACGTTCAACAGAAAGTGCTTGATGTAGTCGTACTAGACTTCTCCTCCTCGCGATCCGATCCGATCCAACGCCGCAAGTGGCGACGCCTCCGAGAGATGCACACGTACGGCACCGCGACGTCTCCTCCTTCCTCGGTCCAACAAGTGGGGTGGAGAGATAGATTGGATCTATAGCACGACGGCGTGGTGCAAAGGTGGAGAGTTTCTGCGGCAGGGCTTCGCCTACGCGCAGTCGGGAGAGAGAGAGAGATCTGGAGGGCAGCAGGTAGGCGGCTAGGGTTCAAGGAGGTGTGGGAGGAGGGTGCGCCCCTGCCCCCTCCTCCAAGCCCTAGGGCGGCGGCCCCAAGGGTGGAGTGGGGGGCAAGTCTTCCCCACTTCTAGAAGGTCCCCCTAGGGTTTCCCTAGGGTTTTGGCCGGCTGGGCCTATGGGGCCTTGTGCCCCCCTGGCCCAATGCGGCCAGGGCACTCCCTCGTAGGCCCATGCCCCCCTCCGACAAGTGAGGCCACGTTGGTCCCACTCCGGAAGCTTCTAGAACCTTCCGGTACCATAACGAACATTCCGAAACAATTCCGAAATCCAAAATCTGCTTTCCTTTATATGAATCTTATTCTCAGGAACCTCTCGTGATGTCCTGGATCTCATCCGAGACACCGAACAAAAACTCATAAACCAATTATCCATTCTATCCTAGCGTCGAGGCACGTTAAGTGTGTGACCCTACGGGTTCGAGAATATGCAGACATGATCTTCTATCAATCATCAACAGCGGGATCTGGAAACCCATATTGACTCCCACATATTCATCGATGATCATATCGGATGAACCACGATGCCAGGATTCAATTAATCCCATATATATTCCCTTCGTCACGCGAAATTTTACTTGCCCGAGATTCGATCGTTGGTATCGGCATACCTAGTTCAATCTCGTTCACAGCAAGTACTTTACTCGTTCCGTAATCTGATATCACTTTGTGATTAACTCCTTAACCACGTGCTTGCAAGCGGTGTTGATATTGATTACCGAGTGGGCCCGAAGTATATCTCTCCGACTTGGGAGGGACAAATCCCATCTTGATACATACAACCCAACAAGTATTTTCCGATCACCTGAGAGACACCTTTATGATCACCCTCTCATAGGATGACGTTTGATGACCTCAAAGCTTTCTTCCGATACCAGGGAATTGCATTATCTCATGGTCTAAGGAATACAATATTTGACATAATAAAAAGCTTCGCAAAGATGAACACGATGACACGATCTAATTTCTCTGCTTGATTTGGGTCTGTCCATCATATCATTCTCCCACTGATATGATCTCATTATTAATCGACAACTCATGTCTATGGTTAGGAAACCTTAACCATCATTAATCAATGAGCTAGTCCATAGAGGCGTACTAGGGACACGGTGTTGTTCATAAACCACACAAGTATCAAAGTTTCCGCTTAATACAATTCTAGCATGGAATATAAACTTTATCATGAACAAGAATTATAACAATAACACCTTTATTATTGCCTCTAGGGCATAATTCCAACAGTCTCCCACTTGCACTAGAGTCAATAATCTAGTTTACATTTGGAAACAATCTAACGCCCATGGCATTAAGGTGTTGATCATGTTTTGCTCGTGGAAGAGGTTTAGTCAACGGATCTGCGACATTCAGATCTGTATGTACTTTGCTAATCTTCAGATATCCATCTATTATATAATCTCGAATTATATGAAATTGGCGGTTGATGTGCTTGGTATTTGGATGATATCTTGGTTCCTTAGCCAATGCTATGGCGCCAGTGTTGTCGCACAATATCTCCAGTGGGTCCAAGGCACTTGGAACCACACCAAGCTCAGTGATAAAGTTCCTGATCCAAACTCCTTCACTTGACGCTTCTGCAGTAGCCATGTATTCCGATTCTACTGTAGATCCCGCGATCACGCTTTGCTTGCAGCTTCTCCATCTCATAGCTCCTCCATTAAAAATATAAACGTATCCTGTCTAAGATTTAGAATCATCCGGGTCGGTGTCGAAACTAGCGTCGACGTAACCTTTTACGACGAGTTGTTCATCACCTCCATATACCAAGAACATTTCTTTTGTCCTATTTAAATACTTTAGGATGTTCTTTACGGTTGTCCAGTGTTCCACTCCTGGATCACTTTGGTATCTGCTCGTCAAACTAAGATCATTGGACACATTCGGTCTAGTACACAGAATGGCATACATGATAGAACCTATGGCTGAGGCATAAGGCACTTTGCTCATGGTTTCTCTATCGTTTATCGTAGCTGGACACTGAGCCTTGCTCAATATCTTACCTGACAACATGGGCACTGAACCTTTCTTTGCCTTATCCATTCTGAACCTTTTCAGAACTTTGTCAAGATATGTACTTTGTCTTAAAGATATTAGGCGTCTTTGTCTATCTCTATAGATTTTGATGCCTAATATATAAGCAGCTTCTCCTAGGTCTTTCATTTGAAAACATTTATTCAAATAACTTTTCACATCGTTAAGCATACCAATGTCATTTCCAATAATCAATATGTCATCCACATATAGTACTAGAAATGTCACTGAGCTCCCACTCACTTTCTTGTAGATACAAGCTTCGTAGCAATTTGGAACAAATCCAAAGCTCTTGATCACTTGATCAAAACGAAGGTTCCAACTCCGAGATGCTTGCTTCAGTCCATAAATGGAACGCTAAAGTTTGCACACCTTATCAGCATCCTTAGGATCGACCAAACCTTCGGGTTGCATCATATACAACTCTTCATCAATGTTGCCATTGAGAAACGCAGTCTTGACATCCATCTGCCATATTTCATAATCATGAAACAAAGCAATTGCTAATAAAATCCGAATGGACTTAAACATCGCTACGGGAGAGAAAGTCTCATCGTAGTCAACACCTTGAACTTGTCGAAAACCTTTCGTGACAAGCCGTGCTTTATAGACAGTAACATTACTATCTGCGTCCGTTTTCCTTTTGAAAATCCATTTGCACTCAACAGCCTTTCGGTCGCTAGGAGGGTCCACCAAAGTCCATACTTGGTTTTCGCTCATGGATCCCAATTCGTATTTCATGGACTCTAGCTATTTCTCAGAGTCTGGGCTCATCATTGCTTCCTCATAGTTCGTAGGTTCACTGTTGTCTACCAACAAGACAGTTAAGACAGGGTTACCATACCACTCAGGAGGGGCACGTGACCTTGTCGACCTGCGACGTTCAGTAGTAGCATCGTCCGAAGCTTCATGATCCTCGTCATTAGCTTCCTCTATTGTTGGTGCAGACGGCACTGGAACAATTTCAGGTGTTGCGCTACTCTCCAACTCAAGAGAAGGTTCAATAACCTCGTCTAGCTCTACTTTCCTCCCACTCACTTCTTTCGAGAGAAACTCCTTCTCAAGAAAGGATCCATTCTTTGCGACAAACACTTTGCCTTTAGATCTGTGGTGGAAGGTATACCCAATCGTTTCCTTAGGGTATCCTATGAAGACGCATTTCTCCGCTTTGGGTTCGAGCTTGTCCGGCATCAACTTCTTGACGTAAGATTCGCATCCCCAAAATTTAAGAAACGACAACTTAGGTTTAGCACCAAACCACAGTTCACACGGTGTCGTCTCAACGGATTTAGATGGTGCCCTATTTAAAGTGAATGCAGCGGTTTCTAATGCATAACCCCAAAATGATAACGGCAAATCTGTAAGAGACATTATCGATCGCACCATATCTAATAGAGTTCGATTCCAGCGTTCAGACACACCATTGCGCTGTGGTGTTCCAGGCGGCGCGAGTTGCGAAACGATTCTGCTTTCTTTAAGATGCGTGAGAAAATCATAACTCAAATATTCACCTCCACGATTGGATCATAGAAATTTAATTTTCCTGTTACGATGGTTTTCCACTTCGTTCTGAAATTCTTTGAACTTTTCAAACATTTCAGATTTATGTTTCATTAAATAGATATACCCATATCTACTTAAGTCATCAGTAAAAGTGAGAAAATAGCGATATCCACCGCGCGTCGAAACACTCATTGGTCCGCATACATCGGTATGTATGATTTCCAACAACTCTGTTGCTCTCTCCATTATACCGGAGAATGGGGTTTTGATCATCTTGCCCATGAGGCACGGCTCACACGTGTCAAATGATTTAAAATCAAGAGACTCCAAAAGTCCATCAGAATGGAGTTTCTTCATGCATTTTACACCAATATGACCTAGATGGCAGTGCCACAAATAAGTTGAATTATCACTATCTACTTTGCATCTCTTAGCCTCAATGTTATGGATGTGTGTTTCATTGCTTTCGAGATTCATAAGAAATAAACCATTCATAGCAGGTGCATGACCATAAAAGATGTTACTCATATAAATAGAACAACCATTATTCTCCGATTTAAATGAATAAACGTCTTGCAATAAACACGATCCAAATATGATGTTCATGCTCAACGCAGACACATAATAACATTTATGAAGGTTTAAAACTAATCTCGAAGGTAAAACTAAGGAGAGCGTGCCGATGTCCATCACATCAACTCTTGATCCGTTGCCAACGCGCATCGTCACCTCATCCCTCGCTAGCCGACGACTATTCCGTAGCTCCTGTTTCGAGTTACAAATATTAGCAACTGAACCAGTATCAAATACCCAGGCACTACAACGAGCGCTAGTAAGGTAAACATCAATAACATGTATATCAAATATACCTTTAATGGTGCCAGCCTTCTTGTCCGCTAAGTACTTCGGACAGTTGCGCTTCCAGTGACCCTTGTCCTTGCAATAGAAGCACTTAGTGTCCGGCTTAGGTCCAGACTTGAGCTTCTTCTCAGCAGGGGCAACGCGCTTGTCGATGCCTTTCTTGAAGGACTTCTTTGCACCCTTACCTTTCTTAAAGCTAGGGGGCTTGTTGACTATCAACACATGATTATCTTTCTTGATGTCCACCTCCGCAGCTTTCAGCTTAGCGAAGAGCTCAGTGATCGTATCAGTGGAACCAATCTTATTATGAGTAACTACAAAACCTTTGTATCTAGGAGGGAGTGATTGCAGAACTCTGTCAATCTTGAGCTCTTCTGGAATCTTGCAGTCCAGTTGCTCAAGACGTTGAGTGTATCTTGACATCTTAATGGCGTGCTCACTAACGGAACTCCCTTCCTCCATCTTTGTAAGGTTCCCAACCTTCAATAAGGTAGAGATCCCTATGTTTACAATGCTAGTCCATGGATCAATAGCTAGCATCCACAGTTAAGATGTAATATCAAGAAACAAAGGTCATAATACAACTTTATAACCAGGAATAAAATAATTTATTACATCTTACATAGCTCATTTGGCTATTTCATTACAATGCAGCAGAATATAACAATAGCATGGGGTCCTTCATCTTCAAAGTGCCACAGGCAGTCATGTTGGTTGTAGACTTGTAATCCTAATCAATAAACTTCACTAATTTGAAACAAACCTGCAACATAATAAGTTACAGCCACAAGGGTCAATACATTTGAATTGTATTGGCAAGTGATACTATGGTAGTATAGTGGAGTCTATCATCTATATGCATTTGGCTAAGTGGAGCTTAGGCTTGCTTTGCTCAAAATAGTTTTTCCTTATCATTTGAAAACACTAAGTTTTTGCTTGACAAAATCACCCAAGGCATCTCCCAATAGAAATTGGTGATCCTTCAACCCTTGTTAAACCACAAGTTTTTAACTTAGAAATTGGGATGAGGAGATTCTTGATAGCTTCCATGTCTTGATGCTCAAATTGTCCTTTGCCAGGGACATGGCTAAGTACTTAGATTCTTCCATCTACAGAGGTTGTGCACTTTCCCCACAAGACTTGGTTTCACCAAGACAAGATCTTTTAGAAGCCTTCCCTTAGACCAGAATGGACGCGTTCCAACCTATCATACCCTACCACCAACTGTCCATTTGGCTAAGTTATTGCAACCTATATGATCCAGGCAGAGCCCATAATGCCAAGTGGCTGCACTTGAAGCTTCTCAACATTTGACATCTCAAATCTCTTTGTTCCTGGGTGGCCATCCACAAGTGAGATACACAAGGTAAACCATAGAAATGGGCCTTGTGTAACCACTCAACACAAATCATTCCTTCCATTCCACCCAGGTGATTCATTCACTTAGTTGTTTTATTAAACAAAACACAAGTCCTTGACTTAGAAACATTCCATAGTATGAATATATTCCACCCTTGTTTTCTACTAGCTAAGCTAAGCATGATAGTAGTAGGAATCTTAACTTAGGAAAATTCTACTAAGGTTTGATCTACTAGGATTTCCCATGGCATAGTTTATACTTAGCAAAAATTCCACGCAAGTCCTACTTTAGAAATATCACTAATGCATAGTGAAAATAATGGGACAAAAGTATGAAGCATCACTTGCCTTTTTGGTAGATAATATAAGTTCACTCCTTGATCTTGCAATACTCACACTCTTCAAATCACTACAATTCAATCAAGCAAACAATATTTCAATCTACCATTCAAGCAAACATCACATAAAATAATAGAAACAAAGCAATGCATGCAAGCATGCCAAAGATTGTTTTATTTATATAAGTGGTTTCTAATGGGTTATAAAATTCTAAAACACCTATTGGTTATTTTATAAAATTGGCCAAAACCATTTGTAAAAGGTTTTACTTATAAATCATTTTTAAACCAAATCAATATTTTATGTGGTTAAAATTGCTTTTAGCAAAGTAATAAATTTTATAGGGTTCACAAAATATGTTTTCAAAACATAAATCTTTGTGTTTAGGGTCATAGAGTTTAAATCAAAATATTTCCCAAAGATTTTCCTTCAAAAATTATTTTTAACATATAAACAACATTTTTACTTGACTAGAAATGGTCTAAAATAATGATTTATTCTTTTGCTTCACATAATATGTTTTTGAAACCGCAAATTGATTTCTATGGTCAATAGGTTAAAAACAAACCATTTTCCAAAGATTTTATCACAAAATAATTTTAGAACAATTTTTATAATCAAAATATGTCTACACAAGTTTCTGCAAAAACAACCAATTTAACAGAAGCAATTTACTAAACAAAGTGCATGGTTGGATAGGGTTTGTCTTGCTGATTCCATTGATATAAAGTTTACAAAATTTGGACATGTGGTTTGAAAGTTATGCTATTTTCAAAATTGAACATCTAATAGAACATAATTTCTGTTTTAAATCAACTCTGGCCACGTGGCTGCTTCTTATTCGTCGGTAACGGATCAGTTGGATCGACAGAGGACAGACGTTAGATCTAAAGTGGATCGTGCGGCACAGGGCACTACTTACCCCTTCGGTTAAGGTTCTATCGTATCCGCTGGATCTACATCGGACGGCTACTAACGTCTTGCCAAGAACTGGCGGCGCGACGAAGATGGCGCGCGGCGGTGGCGCTTTGGCTACGGCGTAACAGCGAGAACAGGAAGCGAGAGGAGTAGGGGAGATGCTCACCAGAATTTCCACGACGTACTGATGCTCAACGTGGTCTTCTCCGTCGAAGGGGCGCTCGGGGTGGATGGCAATCGCTCGCCGGAGTTCAGGACAGCGTCGGGCATGCACTGGCGTCGTAGTTGGCAAGGCTACAGGCCACGGAAAGGAAAAACGGGGGGTCTGTTAGGCGCGCGAGAGAGGGGAGCGTAGGAGTATCATCCTGAGAGGAAGGGGAGGTCGGTGTTACCGGGGAGACGTTGACGAAGTTGGAGACAGACGGCGGTGCATTCAGTCGAGGTAGCTGCCGACGATGGGGGCACGCGCGAGCGAGCAGAGGCCACTGGGAGGTTCAGGGAGTGATGGGGATCATGCTTGCGTGGTCGAGAGAGCGAGGCGCGGCGAGGCGTGGCCGGAATCATCGTCGGAGCTCGTCGGAGGCAGCGGTTGTCTAAGTGGAAATCAGGGCAGCCTAGGGGCTCTCGAGGTGTGGCGTCTGGGGGGAAATGGAGAGGGGAGGGAGGAGATTAAGAGGGCACGGTCGTGGGGTGGATTCACTGCACCGTTAACACGAATTTACTCGAGCAATTCAACGGCAGAAACGGCCGAGCGTGGTTAGCGCGGTGAGGAAGACGATGATGTGGTCGTGGGGCCTGTTTGACAGCGAGTGAGAGAGAGGAGGAGTGGGTCCAGCTAGTCATTGGCTCTGCGGGTGGGAGTTCGAGTACGAAACATTTTTCTGCGGGAGAGAGGAAGTGGGCTGGACTGCTGGGCTTAGTGGGCTAGCTGGACTGGACTGGTTTAGTTCATTTTTTTGTACAGATTTCTTTTCCCTTTTCTATTTCTATTAATCTGTTTTGATTTTGTTTATTCAATTCAAACAACAATTTGAATTCAGATTCCAACCAAACTTTGAGTAGATTTTAATACTGATTATTTATATATACTGAAGTTAAATTTGGAATAATTCATTTATTCTTTTTAGGGAATATTAATTAATTAAAAATAGGCCCTTGTATTAATTCAAATAAGATTTAATAATGTTTTTCAAACTTCATTTGAAATCTAAATCTTTCCAAATCCTTTCTGTAGGTTTTATTTATTCATTAGGTGTCAAATAATTCACTTTGAATTATTTGGAATATTTTTAATATGATTTATTAATCATTTAAATTGGCGATTTGTCTTTATTCCAATGAAATTAAATGTGGGTTTAATTCCATAAATTCTATTTAGTTGATTTCTTTGATCCTATTTAAGTTAATTAAATAACTTTTATTCCACTTGGATAAATTCAAATTATTTTCCCTAATTTAATTAATCATTTCTAATAGGGATTTTTATCTTTATTCAAAATAGAAATAGAATTTGGTTAATGCCATTTTATTTTATTTGGAAAATTCTTCTTCCTTTTATTTTATTTGGATTTGTATTATGTTTATTCCATTTGCTTATGGATTAGGTCAAGATTTAATTTGGTCTTTAAATATTCCTCCTTTAATAATTTCTTTCTTTATCTTATAAAATCTATATCTTTTATTTATAGATCCAAACTTGGTGATTTCAATTTGTAAAATCTTATTTGATATTAATTTATCCTTTTAAATATCTTTAGGATTAATTTCTCACTATTTGGTATGGATTTTTAGATAGGTGCTTTATTAGCTTTGGAAATTCAATTTCCTTATCTTATTAAGTTCATAAGATTTTATTTGTGGCTCCAAATTAAGTGAAACCAATTTCTATGGTTTTAGTAATATTTCTATTTGTCATTCTTGATCATTTTGAAATGTTTGTTTGACAAATTTTTATATGGTTCAAATCCATAGGCTTAGAGATATCTTGGAAATGATTTTATTCCATTACGGTTTTAGAGTTTTGGTTTATTTTCCAAGTGTTTAAATTTTCAAGATGCTTTTATGAAGGAAGCATTCCACTTGATTTGAATTTAGTTGGATTCAAACATTAATCAAAGTTTGTTCAAATGGGATTTTTAAGTTTCCATTTGGAAATCAAAAGTTTCTTTTCACCCTAAATTTCAACAATTATTTATTTTGTTTATTTATTTTTTCACATTACAAAATTTGGAAAATTTTGGGATGTGACAATCTTGCAGTTAAATAATTTCTTAGAGATCTCATATCTCTCAGAACGGGCCTGAGTCTGAAACATGGTTTTCAGTTTCTCAAGAATCTCAAAGGGCCCGGCGAACTCCTTAAAACGATTTTGAAGGTCCGATTCCATAGCAAACAACATGGTGCTCTTAATCACACCATAATCATCTTTGCGCGACTGATAAACAGCTTTTTCATCAGCCGACGCATCTACAGCAGGGGCGTCACCTAGCGCTTTCTCAAGGACATAGTCCTTTTGTCCGCCAGCAAGAATGATTCTCAGATTGCGGAACCAGTTGGTGAAGTTAGACCCATTGTTCTTAAGCTTTTATTTCTCAGCAAAAACGTTGAAGTTGAAGTTGGACTTAGCCATTTGATCTACAAAATTTGCAAGTACAATTTAGACTATGTTCATGATAACTAGTTCAACTTAATCAAATTACTAGATGAACTCCCACTAAATTCAACATCCCTCAAGTTGTTTAGTGAACACGATCCAAATTCACCACACCTAATCTGATCTTCACGAGAAGAGATGTGGTTTCAATGGTGGACAACAAAGTGTCGATCATATCATTCATATGACTCATGCTTAACCTTTCGGTTCGTGTGTTCCGAGGCCATGTCTGTACATGCTAGGCTCGTCAAGTCAAACCCAAGTATTTACGCGTGTGCAAAACTGGCTTGCACCCGTTGTATGTGAACATAGAGTTTATAGCACCCGATCATCATGAAATGCTTGAACACGATGAACTTGTACAACGGTGCATACATGGGGAGAACACAATTTTATCTTGATCTTTAAGTGAGGAATCATCTTATAATGCTACCGTCGTGATCGAAGCATAATAAGATACATAAAAGGATAAACATCACATGCATATAATTTTATGTGACATGGTATAGCCAATCTCCGCGCAATGATCTCCATCTTGTGCGTGCTAGCATGATCTCCATCACTCCACCATGATTGCCTCCACCACGAATAACAACTACAACTATTGCTAACTACTTAGCGATAAAGTAAAGCTATTACATGGCGTATAAGAAGTTGACACACAGGTCATACACAATTATAAAGACAACCATATGGCTCCTGCCGGTTGTGTACTCATCGACATGCAAGTCGTGAAATATTACAAAACATGATCATTGCATACAACATACACATCATATCTTGGGCCATACCATATCACAGAAACACTCCCTGCAAAAACAAGTTAGACGCCTCTACTTTGTTGTTGCATGTTTTACGTGGCTTATGGGAGTAACAAGCTAAGAACGATTCTTACCTACAGAAATCCACAACGGTGATATTATGGTTGCCAACATCCTGTGTAAATCTCATGACAACTATAGTGAGAGAAACTGGCATCCACCAGCCGCATGTGTGGAACAAGCCACACGTCAAGTGCAGAGCCGGTCTCGCGAACGAGGTCGCGTAAAGTTGGCCTGGACCGCTTCGATCTCACTATCCCGCGTCATAAGAAAACACACTAAGAGTCTTGTAACAGAAAACATCAACGCCCGCAACAAGCATGTTGCGTTCTACTCGTGAAACACATCTACGCATAGATCTATCTCTGATACCACTGAAGGGTTTCGCAGCATAGTAAATCAAAAAAATTCTATGGATGCGAACGGGAAAGCCAAGATCTAATCTAGGAGATGCAATCAACGAGAGGGATAGATGAGATATTCATACCCTTGAAGAAATCGCACAGCGGAACATTCAACAGAACGTGGTTGATGTAGTCGTACTAGCCTTCTCCTCCTCGCGATCCGATCCGATCCAACACCGCAAGTGGCGACGCCTACGAGAGATGCACACGTACGGCACCGCGACGTCTCCTCCTTCCTCGGTCCAGCAAGTGGGGTGGAGAGATAGATTGGTTCTACAGTACGACGGCGTGGTTCAAAGGTGGAGAGTTTCTGCGGCAGGGCTTCGCCTACGCGCAGTCGGGAGAGAGAGAGATCTGGAGGGCAGCAGGTAGGCGGCTAGGGTTCAAGGAGGTGTGGGAGGAGGGTGCGCCCCTGCCCTCTTTATATAGAGGGCTGGCCGACCCCCTTTCCCCCTCCTCCAAGCCCTAGGGCGGCGGCCCCAAGGGTGGAGTGGGGGGCAAGTCTTCCCCCCTTCTAGAAGGTCCCCCTAGGGTTTCCCTAGGGTTTTGGCCGGCTGGGCCTATGGGGCCTTGTGCCCCTGGCCCAATGCGTCCAGGGCACTCCCTCGTAGGCCCACGCCCCCTCCGACAAGTGGGGCCACGTTGGTCCCACTCTGGAAGCTTCTAGAACCTTCCGATACAATACCGAACATTCCGAAACAATTCCAAAATCCAAAAACTACTTTCCTTTATATGAATCTTATTCTCCGGACCATTCCGGAACCTCTCGTGATGTCCTAGATCTCATCCGAGACACCGAACAAAAACTCATAAAACAATTATCCATTCTATCCTAGCGTCGAGGCACGTTAAGTGTGTGACCCTACGGGTTCGAGAATATGCAGACATCTTCTATCAATAATCAACAACGGGATCTGGAAACCCATATTGACTCCCACATATTCATCGATGATCATATCGGATGAACCACAATGCCAGGATTCAATTAATCCCATATATATTCCCTTCGTCACGCGATATTTTACTTGCCCGAGATTCGATCGTTGGTATCGGCATACCTAGTTCAATCTTGTTCACAGCAAGTACTTTACTCGTTCCGTAATCTGATATCACTTTGTGATTAACTCCTTAACCACGTGCTTGCAAGCGGTGTTGATATTGATTACCGAGTGGGCCCGAAGTATATCTCTCCGACTTGGGAGGGACAAATCCCATCTCGATACATACAACCCAACAAGTACTTTCCGATCACCTGAGAGACACCTTTATGATCACCCTCTCATAGGATGACATTTGATGACCTCAAAGCTTTCTTCCGATACCAGGGAGTTGCATTATCTCATGGTCTAAGGAATACAATATTTGACATAAGAAAAAGCTTCGCAAAGATGAACACGATGAGACGATCTAATTGCTCTGCTTGATTTGGGTCTATCCATCATATCATTCTCCCAATGATATGATCTCACTATTAATCGACAACTCATGTCTATGGTTAGGAAACCTTAACCATCATTAATCAATGAGCTAGTCCATAGAGGCGTACTAGGGACACAGTGTTGTTCATAAACCACACAAGTATCAAAGTTTCCGCTTAATACAATTCTAGCATGGAATATAAACTTTATCATGAACAAGAATTATAACAATAACACCTTTATTATTGCCTCTAGGGCATAATTCCAACAGGGGAGTCCTTCACTTCTTTTCTCTTTACTTTGTTTTTAGTTTGCTTTGTTTATTTTGCTTGGTTTTGTTTGCCTCTTTTCAAAAAAACCAAAAAAATAGTCTAGCTTGGTTTGCTTGCCTTATTCAAAAACACATAAAATTAGTTCCTGCTCTAGCTACTGTTGCTATTTTTGGGTTGCCCACCTTTGCCAAAATGAACTCTATTGAGAACACCAAGTTGTGTGACTTCACTAGCACCAACAACAATGATTTTCTAAGCACACCTATTGCTCCATCTGCTCCTGATGCTATCTTTTATGAAATTAAGCCTGTTTTGTTGAATCTTATGATGAGAGAGTAATTTTCTGGTGTTGGTTCTGATGATCATGCTGCCCATCTTAATAACTTTGTTGAACTTTGTGAGATGCAAAAGTATAAGGATGTAGATGGAGATATTATTAAGCTCAGACTTTTTCCTTTCTCCTTGAGGGGAAAAGCTAAAGAATGGTTGCTATCTTTTCCTAAATAGTATTGATTCTTGGACTAAGTGCAAAGATGCTTTTATTGGAAAGTACTATCCTCCTGCTAAGATTATTGCTATGAGAAGTGACATTATGAAATTTAAACAGCTTGATAGTGAACATGTTGCTCCTGCCTGGGAAAGAATGAAATATTTGGTTAAAAATTGCCCTACTCGTGGACTCACTTCTTGGATGATTATCCAAACTTTTTATGCAGGTTTGAACTTCTCCTCAAGAAACCTGTTGGATTCTGCTGCTGGAGGTACTTTTATGGGACTCACCCTGGGTTCCGCAACAAGGCTCCTTGATAATATTATGGTTAACTACTTTGAATGGCATGTTGAGAGAGCTCCACATGGTAAGAAGGTAAATTCTGATGAGGAAACTTCCTCTTTGAGTGAAAAGATTGATGTTATTATGGCTATGCTTGTTAATGGGAAAGCTCCTCTAGATCCTAATAGTGTTCCCTTAGCCTCTTTGGTTGCTCAAGAAGAGCAAGTTGATGTGAACTTCATTAGAAATAATAACTTCAACAACAATACCTATAGGAATAATTTTGGTAGCAACAACAATTATAGGCCTTATCCTCCTAATAATGGCAATTCCTATGGAAGCTCTTACAATAATGCTAGAAGTGCCCCCTCTGAACTTGAAGTAATGCTCAAGGACTTTATTAGTAAACAAACCACTTTCAATAAGACTATAGAGTAAAAGCTTTTAACTGTTGAGAAAAATATATCCTCTTTGTCTGAAGCTCAAACTTCCTTGGTTAATAAAATGGCTGCTAAACCTGAAACTATGGAAAATACCTTTGCTACTGCTCATGCCATACAGGTTACTATTGATGAAAATGTTAGGCTGTTAGCTCAACTTCATGCTAGGAGGGAAAGGGAAGCTGAAATTGATAGAAACAATAGTGTGTGCACTATCACCACTAAACCACAAGTAGCCCCTATTCCTCGTCCTACTATGCCTAAGCCTAGTGAGCCTACTACTAATGATGCCAAGTTTGACTTTGATATTGATGGTTGCAATATTTCTGAAGTGATTATGTTCTTTCAAAAACTTGCTAGAACTCCCGATGCTAGTGATATGCATGTTGCCTTTACCAAACACATTACAGATGATCTTGTTAAGATTAAGGAAGAGATGCTAAAATAGAAAGCTTCTATTCCTAGGAAAGTAGAAGATAGTTCGGAACCCATTAAAGCTTCATGTGATCTTGGTTCTAGTGTCTCTATTATGCCTAGGAGGATTTATGAAATGCTTGATTTGCCACCATTAGAAGATCTTTATTTGGATGTCCCACTCAATGATAATGCTAAGAATAAACTCATGGGGAGTATTAATGATGTTCTCATCATGGTTAATAATGCTTATGTCCCTGTTGATTTCTATGTTTTGGATGTTGAATACAATGCTTCTTGTCCTATTACTTTGGGAAGACCTTTTCTTAGAACAGTTGGTGCCATCATTGATATGAAAGAAGGCACCATCAAATATCATTTTCCATTCAAGAAAGGTATTGAACACCTCCCTATGAGGAGAGAGAAGCTGCTTTTTGCTCCTCCTTTGAAAGCAAGGTTTGATGTTAATGCTTCTTCATTTGAAAATACTTGATTCTTCTTGCTTCTTGTGCCTAACTTAAAGACATTAAAGAAAAGTACGTGTTGGGAGAAAACCCAAGAGTTTCCTTGAGTATTGGAAGTTATTACTTCTGTAATGACCTCTCCTTATCCTTTTTGTTTGCTTTTTGTGCCAAGAATGGCCTCTAATGAGAGGGAAATAAGATTTGGGGAGTTTCTGTCCCGAAACAAATTTCTGTCCTCCACCAAAAAAATTCGTGAGGAGGCTCTGTAACTATGATTGAGCTCAAAATTTATGAATAAATCTCCCAGTATGTTGGATAACTTTCGTTAGTTCAACACTTTTTGATTTGAGCAACAAAAGATGTTCGAAAAAATTCGTTTCTACCTGCTGGTCTATTTTGATAAATTTCTGTCATTATTTGCATTTGCTTCTTATGATTCCTTTTTGAGCTCTCTTCAGGTAATTTGAGTTTCTTTGAAGGAGTTACTACAGTAGCTTGTGTTTTTAGTGAAAAGCCTTGCTGTTCCAAAGCTTTGTCAGTGGTCTAATATCTTTTGAATAAGCTAATGTTGCTAATGAAGATTGTGTGAAGTTTTGTTTGAAGGAAAAATTTCAGGTATAGAGAGAGAATGATGCAATGAGATGAAGAATGGACAAAAGCTTAAGCTTGGGGATGCCACCATGGTGTCACCCCAAGAAATATCCAAGAGTTACAAGCGTTAAAGCTTGGGGATTCCCAAGGAATCCCCTTCTTCATCAATAAAAAGCTCAGGTCTGTCTAGACACTTCATTTTTATTGTTTCATGCACAGTTGTGTTGTTCTTGGAGCGTCTTAGTTTTTGTTTGCTTTGCTTAGTTTGTTTAGTAGTTTGGACCCCCGCTCTCGCTGTGTTGTTTTGCAAATAAGTTTGCTTGGTGTTTGGAAAGGAGTAGTAAGTTCTTGCTTGAAGTGTAAGAGGAGATTGCATTGACTGTGACTTAGACTTTAGCATGACATGCTAGGTGTTGTTTTAGCATTATGCTTAGTGATTATTACTGTAGCATGTTTTGTTCCAAACAATTGGGATTGCTTAGTGTGCCTTGAAGAAATTATGTGTTGTTTTACCATGCAAAAGCATAGTATTGTGGTATTCTCCTTTGATGTTTTTGCTTGGGTTGACTTGGCACATGCTCACACCGTGTTATGAAAATGACAAGTCACCATTAGCCTCTATGATCATTTAGTCCTTGACTTGTAGTACCACTCTTTTCTTTGATTAGTTTGCTTTGTTGCATTGCATAATTATGGCCATTATTGCTCTCTTAGTTGGTTGCTCCCGGTCTTTTGCTAGACTCCACTTGTATGAGTAAGTTCTACTCATGCTTCCAACTCCCAAGAAACCAAGTTATTACAAAGTGTCCACTATAAACTCCTATGCATGGTGTGTTACACCATTCCAAATATATTCTTGTTTTTCATCTATCTTCCAATTAAAAACTATTTTGTTATGTGAAAACTTAGTGATTAAAGCCCTCACGAACTTGATGGCACACTTTATTCTTTGCCCCTAATAAACTTGAACCATTGTGACAACTTTGTTGTATATGCTTGCATTTATAAGTTGGAATTAGCAGAACCGTGCTGTCACGGGGTACGTTTTCAACATTGCACTCGTACCTTGTTGTACTTAGTTGATATCATGTTCTTTTGTCTATGGATGTCACCGGTGTGAAATAAAGAGGGAACTTGTAAGTCCATGGAGTTTGTATCCTGTGTTAGAGAAACACCTGGGCCGCTAGCCTAAGCCATGCCTAATCATGGTGGAAACTTGCAGCATCACCATAGTGACATCTATGAAGCATTCATCTTATAAAAAAAGAGACACATTGAGAAAAGAGGAAAGAGAGAAAAAAGCACCATATTCCCATGGTACATAAGAAGAATTTCTGGGATGCTCATTGTCTGCTTGCCTTCTCATTTTGGTTATGGGAAAGCTCCTGTACCATGTGCAAGGGGTACCCCGTTGGCGGTTCTCAATGATATGCAAATACTTACAATGACAAGAACTTACCTGGACCCAAAGTTGAGTATGCATGAGGTGTGGCCCTCGTATTCAAGGGACTTGAGATTGCCAACTTATACTTCGTCAAGCATATACTCCATCTTTGCCACTTTAACCTTAACCACTTCAAGATGCTTATGATAGGGGCAATGAGGGCTAAAAGCTAACAAGTATCATAATTTTTGGAAGCTCTTTTTGAAACTTGAAATCCATGCTTCCTTTATAAAAGGCCTTTCTTCCACCATTATTGAGTCTCCACCTTCTACCTTTAGGCACCATTAAGAGAGCATAGTTGTCATTCTATGTGCAGTGTTCCAAAGCTTATTAATTGATGCATATTGTGTTATTACTTGCTCTTGTGCTATTTTTTCTAGTCACCCTTGTGAACTTTGCAGGTGTCCTATGCATTATATTGCTACTCTATGAGGGACAAGCTGATTTCCACTATGCTATGTTTTCTGCATGTGAAATAAACAAATATTTTTTAATGCATATTATTCATGATCTTTGTTTGTAGCTTGCCATGTTGCATGCATAGTTACTATGTCCTATTGTTAGAACTCCATCTTTCATGCACATGTTTAGAGTTCTTTGATCCTAGCTTTCAATGCTTGCAAATAGTTGGATCGTTATTGTGAGGGTGCATGTCACCTCAAAAATTATTCTTTTATCACTTACCTACTCGAGGACGAGCAGGAGTTAAGCTTGGGAATGCTGATACGTTGGAAACGTATCTATAATTTTTGATGAACCATGCTTGTTTAGTATCTACTTTGCTTTACTTGTCCACATTTTGAGGTGCTTTTTACATGTTTTTGGAGGGTAAAACAGTAGGGTAAAAAACCCCACTACAATTTTTATAAATCATAAAGGGTTACAAGTAGTGCATATTTACAAGTTACATGCCACCTCAATGAGGGATAAGAAACACCATGGCTAACTATCTCCTGTCTAAGTTATTGCTAATCCAGTCTTTGAGGTCCTGATAATACTTTCTCTTAATTCTACACACGACCCATCTTAATTCTTGAGAAACAATAGCCCTCCATTCATCAAGGGAAGCATGCTTGTTATTGAAGATTTCATTGTTTCTACACATCCATATGCCCCAAGCCCCAAGAATAATGATTTCCATTGCAAAGGGGACTTTTAGGCTGCTTTTAATACTAGTCAACGCCTCGAAGAGATTTAGACCATTTTCTCGAACAAGACAAATTTCATCCCAGCATGCTTTTGCAAAAGAACAGTCCCAAAATAAGTGAAGTAAAGTTTCCTCACTAGTGCAATCATGGAACACACAATCATAGGAGGCCAGAGCGAATCTTTTCCTTTTCAAAAGATTTCTGGTGTTCAGTCTATCAAGGAGCAAAAGCCAGAAGAAGAACTTGTGTTTTTGCTGGCAAGAGACTTCCACAACCAGGAAAAATGTGGTTGCACAATCATGCTTTTTACATGTTTTCTGGTACTAACCTATTAACAAGTTGCAACAGTGCCAGACACTTGTTTTCTGCTGTTTTTGGTTTTAGAAAAGTTAGTAAAGAAATATTCTCGGAATTGGACGGGACAAACGTCAAATTCAATTACTTTCCGTGGGGAACAAGAAGTCCAGAGGAGAGCCGGAGGGGCTGACCTGGGGGGCCAGACCCACCCCAGGCGCGGGGGCAGGTGGGCACGCACCTGGCTAGGGTTTGGCGGCCATGGTCGTCTCCCAGTCTCGCCCCTTCGCCTATAAAAAAACCCCGATGCAGAAATCCTGAGTACCAAATCAGAAATCCACGAAACCGTCTGTAGCCGCCGCCACCATCGTCCCTAGATCGGGGGAGATCTGAAGTTCTTCCCGGCACCCTGCCGGAGGGGAGATCATCCCGGAGGCCTTCTCTCCGGTATGACTCGTGAGTAGTTCCACCTTGGACTATGGGTCCATGTAGTAGCTAGATGGTTGTATCTCCTCCTTTGTGCTTTCATGTATAGATCTTGTGAGCTCCGTTCATGATCAAGATCTGATCTATTTGTAAACATGCATGTTGTGTTTGCGGGGATCCGATGGATATTGAGATTATTATGTTGGTCTGATTAATGGTTTTATCTTTATGATTCTATCATGTCTGTGTTGTTAGTGATCTTGCATGCTCTCCGTTGCTAGTGGTTATCTTGGCCAAGTAGTTGCTAGTGACTCCAAGAGGGAGTATTTATGCTCGATAGTGGGTTCATGCCTCTAGTTTCCAAGGGAAGTGACAATAATCTCTTCGGTTGTAGATGTGTTGTTGCTACTAGGGAGAAAACAACGGTCTCTTGTCCATGGAACATGTGGACTGTTTACCTTACACACTTTGCTTAAAGCAGTTTTCTGTTGCTTGCAACTTAATATCGGAGGAGGTTCGGATGATAACCTGAAGGTGGACTTCTAGTCATAGATGCAGTTGGATGACGGTCTATGTATATTGTTGTATTGCCCAATCAACCTCATAGGATCTTTCTGGCTAGTAATTGCATTGTTTTGTTTTGCTTAGTTCCTGTCAATTGCCCCGCTGTAATTTGTTTACCCTTCATGCCATGTTGTTTATCTAAGGAGAGCACCTCTAGTGAACTATGGACCCCGGTCCAATCTTTACCATTGATACATCTTCCACTGTACTTGTTTACTTGCTGCAAACCATTACCTTCCACACCATACGTTTAATCCTTTGTTACAGCAAACCGGTGAGCTTGACAACCTCACTGATTCGTTGGGGAAAAGTCTTGAGTTTGTGTTGTGCAGGTCTCCACGTTGCCAGCAACACCTTTGAGACGTTTCCTTCCTCCTTCAGATTCGATAACCTCGGTCTCTACTGAGGGAAACTTGCTGCTGTGCTCATCACATCTTGCTCTTGGGGTTCCAACGAAGTGTCCCACGTCAACACTGGGTGCACGCATCACCCGCCGCCTTCGACAGTCGGGCACCACCACCACCGCCAGCACTGGTGGCGACAACGGCTAGGGGAGCTCGGGGCGGGGCTGCTCCTGCGTTAGGGTTTGTCCCTCCGGGGCTGCCCGCGCGTGCGACCCGGGAAGGGAGTTTTTTTAAGTTTTCCTATACACTCTTAATGACTCAAAATATTTGAAACACGTCACTTAATGAACGGCAAGGTCACGGCTAACACTTAACCAATATTATGGGCATGGATTTTTTTTTGGATCCAGACATTCGAGTCGCGCAGAGGGGTTAATCACATTTTTTGCGGGCATATACTGAAACTTTATTAGACAAGAAGGAGAGATTAAAAAGCGATCGCGTTCTAGCAACTGAAGAGCATTTTCAAGTCCAGAAACCCAAACGAGTTACAGTGTGGTGTTGCAATCTTGCAAAAGATGCAAGAAAGTCAGCGTTCCACCTTAACAAAAACACACTCTCTATCTTGATTAACTAAGTTCCTGATCTCATGCACCCAATGGACTAGGGGTGCCCTTTCCACCTGGGAGGAAGATGCAACAGCTACCAACTAGGCACAATCTGTCTCGACAATGATTGGGAGCTGGGATTGGCGGAGTGCTATTTTGAGCCCTTCAACACATGCTCTGAATTCCGCTTCAGCTGGTGACTGGCGGTTGTGCAAAGAGCGGCGGACCATGAAAATTGGATCACCAACTTCATCTCTTAAAATCATGCCCAATCCGTCTAATTTATCTAAATCACTAAATGATCCATCTATCGGGAGCTTCACCCAACCACTAGGAGGCTTCGACCAAGGCTTATCAGGAGCATTCTTAATCTAAATTGGGGTAGGAAGGATCCCAAACTCAATCACCGGGCTCTTCCCTTTCAACAATACGTCTATTGATTTGTTATTTATATCACATATCAATTTCAAATAGCTACAAATAAATCTTTTGGACCCCTCAATCGGCAGGAGTGGCTTCTCATGTGTTACTTCGTTCCTTGCATACCATGCTCGCCATGCAACGAGGAGGGTAGTATCAATCATATGATCGGGAACATGCGGCAGTAAACTGGAACCAATTAGCAGATAAGATTACGAGATCTCGAGCCATAGGTAAGCTCCATATAGGCCTCATCTCTTCCCATAGATCCAGTGCATGTTGGCATTTATACAGAGCATGGGCCACATCCTCTTGTCCAACCTCACAAATTTTGCACATAACCGTGACATGCATATGCCTCAGCAACTTATTCTTCTCCATCTCTAGACCCTCTGAGGTAGCCCTGAACGCAAATGTTATGACTTTGGGCGGAACAACAGCCTTCCAGATCTTCTTCCAGCAAGGGTGTTGACCATCTAGGAAGGAGCTTGTAGCAGCTATGTCACTTTGCACCGGCTAAAGGTTGGGTGCCATGCACCTCGCACCGAAAATACATCCAATCTTTCAAGTTGCCGAGAGAGGACGTTGACATGGATATGCCCTACGGGTACCCGATGTTAGCATACCTGGTCTAGCCCGACGGAAGGCCCACTCGAAGACCTGCCAGGGTCCATAACGCCTATGACAGTTCGGCTGATATGAAGCCCATATGGACATGGACTCCCAAGCGCACAAGCAAGGAAATCTCAAGACTAGAGTTTGAATACAACTTGTAACCAAATCGTATTGGCACCCGCGACCTAGCCTCCCCATATATAAAGGCTAGGAGGGTCCAACGAGGAGAAACCTCCACAATAGACTAGACCACAACATACCTACAGATCTGGCATCCTTTTTCCATCGCATACACACCTTCACGCCAGATTGCATCTGCGCACCCCTGTAACATTCGGTTCCACCGTAATTAAGAGCAGACAAGCAGGAGTAGGGTTTTCCCTCCGAGGGCCTGAACCTGGGTAAATCTCGTGTCCCCTGGTTGCTTGTCTGTTAACCGTTTTGTGATCTCCAACACCCCCTTCTTCTCCAAAACCCAAGCTTATAACAATGGGCATTGACGAGTCGAAACCTCGTCAATTGGCGCCGTCTGTGGTCTTCGGCTCTAGCAACCTGCTACGGTCCTCGGCATTGGCGACCCACTGCGGCCTTCAGCTGCGGTGACCCGCTGCATCTTTCAGATGCGACGACCCGACGTTATCTTTGATTGCGGCAATTGGCTGCATCGGCTTCAGCGACCACGACTCGGGGGATCTTTCGACTCCAGCGACCCGTTACAGTCTTCGGCTCCGATGTAGGGCCTTCGGCTACGGTTACCCGCTGCAATCTTCGAATGCGATGACCCGCTGCAGTGTTTGTATGCGATGACCCAGTGTGGTCTTCGATTGCGACAATTTTCCACCGCGTGACCCGCTATCGCGTCAACTTCTCCACGACAACCAACAAAGCTAATTTTCCCTCTACTTAGAGCTGATTTCTTTTTAACTCGCACTCGATACACTCGGGGGTTGCGCCCTCTTCGAGTGACCTAATGTGCCATCGGCTCCACGCACTCGAGTACCTGATACGCGACAGCCCAAGTAGCTGATTCTTTTTGACCGTCGAATCCTTGAACTCCGAGTGCCTCGGCAAGGTACTGAGACTAAGGGTAATTAGGCTAACAAAAAGGCCTAGCATACAGTGCAAAAGTGTTGACTCGATCGGCACCAGAATCTTGCTATACAAGCCGAAAGGCAAAAAAATTTTACAAGATACAAGTACTTCACAATTCGTCATGTTTTTCTGCAGCTTACAAGGACGTCGACGGCGTCGAGCTATTCTATTGGGTTCTCCAACAGGAGTCAACAAAATAGCTGGCTACGCCATACACCCAAGACTCGAGTAGAGTCACTCCTCAGATGGTTGCATATCTTGATGCTACAAAGATGTGACGCTGGTCGCGCGCTCAACAGTAGAAACGGCGTCGAATCCTTCCGGCTGAACGCCGCACGACTCCGTCACGTCAACTCCGACTGCATCATTGATTCTTGGCTCCCTATGCGTGAGACGCTGACTCGATGCACTTCCGGGTCAGTGGTTTCTCCTCGCATGAGTCTCCACTCGAGTCTGCGACTCGACTAGACACTCGGGGGCTACTCCTATCAGGAGCGCTGGTCGCGCACACAGAAGATCTTCGAGTGGCACGCTTCGATTCCTCACTCGAACAACGATTCAACTAAGGACTCGGGGGCTACTCCCATAGGGAGCGCTAGTCGCGCATTCGAAAAAATGAAGGCATTCAGGACATCTGCAAGGTCATCCGAAGAACTTCTAGATCACTGTATTGCGCAAGTGACGACTATAAGTCTCTGCTCGAGTCTACGACTCGAACAGACACTCGGGGGCTACTCCCATAGGACGCTGGTCGCGCACCCTATAGTCCATTGTGTTGACTACGTCCATAATGCTGACTCATTTACAGCAACCGAACAAAATCAGCTGACCCGATGAACTTTGGTGTGAAGTGCTTTACACTCGACACAACTTTCGACTTCGACATCCAAATGCAAGGTTCAAGACAACTAAGTCTCCACCCGAATCTATGTTCCGGATGGACACGGGGGCTACTGACATGGATATGCCCTACGGGTACCCGATGTTAGCATACCTAGTCTAACCCGACGGAAGGCCCACTCGAAGACCTACCAGGGTCCATAACGCCTATGATAGTTTGGCTGATATGAAGCTCATATGGACACGGACTCCCAAGCGCACAAGACAAGGAAATCTCAAGACTAGAGTTTGAATATAACTTGTAACCAAATCGTATTGGCACCCAAGACCTAGCCTCCCCATATATAAAGGCTAGGAGGGTCCAACGAGGAGGAACCTCCACAATAGACTAGACCACAATAGATCTACAGATCTGGCATCCTTTTCCCACCGCATACACACCTCCACGCCAGATTGCATCTGCGCATCCCTGTAACCTTCGGTTCCGTCGTAATCAAGAGCAGACAAGCAGGAGTAGGGTTTTCCCTCCGGGGGCCTGAACCTGGGTAAATCTTGTGTCCTCTGGTTGCTTGTCTGTTAACCGTTCCGCGATCTCCAGCACCCCCATATTCTCCAAAACCCAAGATCATAACAATGGGCATTGACGAGTCGAAACCTCGTCAGACGTCCTGCTCGAGTCGCTGAGATGGACTAGTACTTAAAATAGCCTCCACGTCAATTGGATAAAGGTTGTACATATAAATTCCGTCTTACATCTCCCATCGGCATTAATAAGCTGAGAAACCCTATGCAAGCGACAATTGCGATGAGGTGTAAGGGTTTTTCAAGACATAGGTCTAGGAACCCAATTGTCACGCCAGATTCTCACACTACGGCCATTTCCAATTCTCCAAATCAATCCTCTTTTGAGTAACTCTAGACAATAGATATGGCCGTCCAGGTGGAAGAGGGATTCCCAGATAAGAACGTATCAACTAGCTCGCCATTGGGATAATATCGAGTCTTGAGAACACGAGCACACAAACTCTCAGGGTGAATCACCAGCCGCCAATCTTGACGTGCCAAGAGGGCCTGATTAAACAACCGCATATCCTAAAAACCTAATCAACCATGAAATTTTGATCTTTTAACTTGGGCTAGCTTACCCAATGAGTTCTGGGTGTTCCCTGCACCCCACCAATAATCCCTGATCATCTTAGTTAAATCATCACACGCCGATACCGGTAACTTAAACACTCCCATAATATAAGTAGGGATGGTTTGAGCCACAGCCTTGATGAGAATTTCCCTCGCCCTTCGAGCTAAAAGGTTATCATTCCATTCAAGTAACCACTTGCTCAACCTTGATTGTAAGTTGTCAAATTTCCCCTTATGCCTATGCCCATCAGGAATAGGAAGACCTAGGTATTTAGCCTCGAACCCATGTTGTTTAAAATGTAATATATCCTTGATTGCCACTTGTGCTGTCTACGAACAATTTTTACTGAATAAAATGGAACACTTTCTTGGGTTAATCAATTACCCCGTACAAGAAGCATAAACCTCCAAGGTATTCCTCACCGCAAGAGCTTGTTTCTCAGTTGCTCTGGAGAACAATAGAGTGTCGTCCGCAAATAGCAAGTGAGATACACCTGGAGCATGCCGACATATTTTAATAGGGGTGATCCTATTATGTTGAACCTCATTCCATAATAATATATATAAACCATCAGCCACAAACAAAAAGAGGAAGGAGGAGAGAGGATCACGTTGCCTTAAGCCGCAAGAAGAAAAGAAAGCTTCCAATAAGATTCCATTAAATTTAACCGAGTATTTCACTGTGGTAACACACATCATAATCCATTGTATCCACCGGTGAGAAAACCCCGCAATGTACTCTCCAAAAAGCGCCAATCAACTCTATCATAGGCCTAAAGAATCAGCATGTATAATCTCCGGACCAAAAAGAATCAAAACTAAGAGCAAAACTTACAAGTTGCAGGCCAGCGCGCTTAGTCATCGCAAGGGGATTTTACAGGCACGTGACACAAAATTACAAGCCATCCGCCATTCATGGACTAAGCCTACTACTCAGAGTGGCTACAGTAGAAATAGCTACGGTAGAAAAGAAGTCGGTGCATACTTCCCCTTTTAAAATATAAGATGTTTTAGATTTATAAAGAAAATGTATCTAGACTTTTTTTTAGTGTGTAGATTCATTCCAAACATGAGTGAACCTACATACTAAAAATAGTCTAAATACATTTACTTTCAAAGCTAAAACATCATATATTTTGAACGGAGGAAGTATATCGCAAGGGGATTTTACAGGCAGTAGCTACAAGTATGATCTGTCATTGCAGCAGTACGATATCTACGTCTCCTATGAGCGAGCTTGCAAGAGCTAGCGTTCTTGATCAATGTACTAGTCCAAGAAAGGCGTAGTAGAGCACTGTGATGGGAAGAGCTATTAGCATGCCAAAAATGACGCTGCAAATTCAGATTTAGAAACGGTTAGGAGGTAAAATCCCAGTGGCCAGTGCCAAACAGGACGTGTATATATGCATCAGTAGTAGTGTAGCCGGTAGTTACTTACGCGGTGCTGAGTATGGCAGGGTGGACATTGTATTCCTTTGCGAAAACAAAAGGCACAATCCCTTGTGGTAGGGCCGCCTGTCAAATGATTGCATTGGTACCGAATATTAGTTTTTCATTATACGCTACATAAGATTATAGAATTCATTCATTCATATGCAAATTGAGGAGTCCTTAACATAGGAGCAAAAAAAAAAGGTTAGTACTACCTGAACAATGGCGACCTTGAAGAGCGTCCCACGTAGACCGACGGCGGCAGACGCGGCAGCAGTGATGGCGGGGCCCGCGAGGAAGCGGACGGCCATGGAGACGAGGGCGACGGAGTTTCCGCAGGCGATGATGCTCGGCTGCAGCGCCATGAACAATCCTGCCCAGGGGGAGAGAGGTTGACAGACAGTGTTAGCTCGGGCGCGGGCCAGGTGGTGGTGGTGGGCACGAGAGCGAGGGGGAAGGAGGATTAATTGCGGGGCAACAAGGTGTAGGGCAAGTGGGAGACAGGAGCACAAGGGAGGTGGGGCACCCACCCAGGCTAAACATGGCCATCCCCAGGCCGGCGTCCGAGAGGATGGAGATGGACTTGGCGACGATCGTTGGCATGGAGATGTGCCACCTGCGATCAATCAACAGTTACATGAGGACATCATTGGGCACTAATAATAACATCAGTAACAGAAGAAGAAGATGGATATGATGGCGATGATGATTAGTGCAAGTAAACAGTTGTGTAACCCGTGCAAACTCTGCATCTTTTCTCTCCGGACAATATATACAGTTCGCGATTGGCGCTGCCCGGGGCCCAGCGCGGTGGTCCGGCATCGGCGGATTGCTCGGCCCGCCAACACCACCGTCCGGCCGGGGCAGGGTATCCGTAAAAGCTGCTTTTCGGTGATCCCCACCGGCAGCGCACCGCACAGTTTCGGTGCGCCCTTTTTAGCCCTTGCTGATGCAGCCTAGTAGTACGTGCCTACGGTGCTACTACGTATATTGCTTTTGCCAAGAATGTCGCCATGGCATTCCGCACCAACCAATTCGAAGCTACCCTAGATTTTACGCGGGACATCGATCGATTCCTTGCCGACCTTGTCGTCTCTCAGTCTCTGCTGCGTAAAATCACACAGCCTGGCTAACTTTAATCAGTGGCAGTACACGGGCGACTGGTATGAGCACACCACGTGTGGAAGTAGAGCCGTACGTACGTACCGGAAGGCGACGAGGGACCATGTGAGGCCGATGAGGCTGGAGTACGTGTTCGGGTTGCGGATCAGCTTGCGCCACACCATGATCAGTATCAGCCGGGTCATCACGCTCGCCGGCGGCATTTGGTGCTGCCGCGCCGCCCTCTCGGCGTCAACAACATCCTCGGGGATGGATGTTTGCTTCGCCGTCCCACCAGACTGCACCGGATCGTCGTCCTCCACCGTCTTGCCGCCTCCCGTCGCTGCCACCGCGCCATAGTCCCCGTTCTGATCTATAATTGGCCATCGATCGATGATTGTTACTCTTGCTTGCTTGCACATGAAACCCGTGAAGCAGCAGTGATATGGACGTACGTGGAGTACTATGCATATGGCATTAATTAATGCAGAGACGGACCTTTGCATGAGCCGTTCTGCGGCGGGTCCGCGGGGACAACCATGCGGATTTCCTTGGCGCCGGCGTGGAGATGCGCTGCCCCCGTGCTGCCGTTGAATAGAGGCAAGCCGCTCGCCTCTGACACGGGAGAGGCGCTCGAGCTCCACACGAACATGTGGAGCTCCTTGGCGTCATGGCTGTGCGCCCCGGCGTCTGCCGCCTCTGCGACGTTAGAGTCCCTCGGCGTCGGCCCCTGCGAAGAATGCAGGGAGTAGTGTTCGGAGGCGCCGAAGCTCGAGCCGTGCAACATGGCGGGCGTCGGCGGCGGTGGCGCGCCGCCGACCACGGCGAAGAAGTCTGCGTGGTTGAAGTTGGAGCCCCGCGGGGTTGGGTTCTGCGACGAGCTAACCGAGTAGATCTCCGCGCCCGTCAGGTTCGACGGCCGCGGCGTCACCATCAGCGTGGACCGCCGCGACACCGAGGACCGTCGCACGGTGACGTGCAGACGCCCGTCCGCGGCCACCTCCGACTCCGTCTCCGCGCGGCCGCCCTCCAGGGACACCACGTCGGAGTCCACGTGCAGCGACACGATTGACGCCGCGGTGTCCGGGAACTGGTCGGCGATGAGCATCCGCGCGGCGCGGAACTCGAAGAGGAAGAGCAGCAGCGTGTACCAGATGATGCACTGGAGGACGACGATCTGGACCATCAGCGAGCCGGCGTAGGGCCCGTACATCGCGATGAGCAGCGGAATCCCCATGACGAGCGTGTTGGGCAGCGTGGACAGAGAGAAGAGCGTGATGGACCAGTCCAGGCGCGGCGAGGGGACGAGCAGGCGCGAGGACGCGGCCAGCAGGGACAGGACGAGCAGTTTCTGCAGGGTGTCGGCGGCGAGGAAGCGGAGGTTCATCTCGTAGGGGTTGTTGGTGGAGATGAAGTGGAAGGAGAGCAGCGGCACGGCGAAGATGGCCACGAAGCGGTTGATGCCGGAGCACTGGTCGGGCGTGAAGATGCCCCACCACCGCACCGAGCCGTACGCGAGGATCATCGCCACGTACAGCGGCACCACCGCCGCCAGGACCGTGTACAGGTCGTGCACTGATATCATCTCGCCGCCTGGACTGGACCTGGAGGCAGCTTATGGCTTTTGGGGCCGGGTGTTTGCCTCCGCCTCTTGGAAATGTGGAACGTGCAGTGCGAGAGTAGCGGTGTCTTGGGGGGAGCAGCGTACGAGTCGCATTCAGGGGAAGCTTAAGATCGAGTTTGGGTCACTTGCGAGGTCGGGTGCAGCCATTCATATACGGTGGCAGAGCAGGGGGCGAATATGGTTCGACCGGCGCAGTCCCGACGCCGGGGGCGGTTTTTCCGTCTGAACTCTCTAGTGGCAGTGGAGATGGAGAACAACCCAATAGGGGCTAATTCGGTGCGGCAAAAAAGCACGAGAGATCCGTTGCACGTGTACCTGCACAAGTCATGTACTACAAGCAAGAGACTGGACTAGTGTATCTTCACGGTCCACTTGTGTTGTCAATGCCCAGCACTACGAGCATGGCAGTATGACACAGCCACGGGATACAAAGCCAGAAGAAACAAGCGCGTGACAGATATCGGTCCGTGCTAATCATGGTTGGTGTTATCCATCTTCAAGCTATGTTATGTAACCGTGGATCCCTTTTAGTCATCCGTGGAGTTTGACTTCACAATATCGATCTTTTGGAGAGGATCTAGACGGTGCATTTATACACAAAACCTGGTGCGCATATTATGTACTCCCTCCGCTTTTATAATACCCTCTCCATCTAAAAAAGAAAGATGCAACATGCTTTTCCGGAGGGTGGAAGTATAAGAGCTATCGGCATCCCCAAACCCGCCTCCAACTGAGTTGGGATGGAGGACAAAATTCGGTCTGCATTGCTGGTCTCTAACCGGTGACGGCAGTTTGGGCCGCCCACTAAAATGTCTGGCATCCTCTTGCCCCCCGGCAACCAGGGATCGGGCTAGGACTGTTGGCAACACGTATTGCGCCTGTTTGTGTCGGACCCAGTTGGCAGCCACTCAACGGGCCGGTCAAAGCTATTTATGACTCTGTGTCATTTCCATACACGTCCCCATGGTTCTTCGC
This sequence comes from Avena sativa, assembly GCA_916181665.1. Taxonomy (NCBI): domain Eukaryota; kingdom Viridiplantae; phylum Streptophyta; class Magnoliopsida; order Poales; family Poaceae; genus Avena; species Avena sativa. Next base: position 307,995,666 of record OV702295.1, on the reverse strand, counting down.
CGGGTTCAGACGCCACCACACGCGTGACGGCTCCTCTCCCGACGAGCTGGAGTAAATGGCACGGTAGCCATTTCGCCTACCCACAGCGCCCGTAAAACGACTCTTCCTCACCGGTGCACACACGCCCGTTCCCCCTCTGCCCTCTCCTCCTACACTCTCCACCGGCGAAAAACCAAGCCCCGCAACGACCACGAGGCCAGCAGCAGGAGCGGCGGCTCGAGGGCATGCAACCTAAGCTTCAACGAGGCGAACCTCCTCGTGCTACCGGACTGGCACCTACACGACATGTGGAACATCGGCCATGATGGGAGCGCCATCCTGCCCCTCAGCACTAGTGACAATGACCTGCGGGGGGTCATCGCCTACCGCCGGTCCCTGCTGCCACCGATCAACCAGCTGGACCCCGGTTGGCAGGACGAAGGCTAGTGGCGGCGATCCTCCACCAGGAGCGTGAGGACGCGGTACACCACAAGACCGTGACCTATGGTGGGCATGTATGTTCGTTGTAAGGTTTTGTGAGTCTTTGTTTAATAAATGAAATAAAGGCCGTATGTACCACTTAGATAGAGATATCGGGTACATCCTCTTTTCGAAAAACACACATATGAAAGTTTTCAATGCACATGAACGAATAGAACTATCACTATGCATGGGTGAGCTATGCACCTCTACAGTGCACATAGTTTTTTTGACAAACAATACCATATTATATTAATAGAAGCAAATAGTACGTAGTAGAGATACATGAGCTGACTCCAACGATTACAAAATAAAGTCTAAAAGAAACTAGCAAATCTTCGAGGTCTTCGTACCCTTTATTCTTCCATGATACAATCTTGCACTTTCGGACTTTCCTGAAGGCAGTCAAACTAAACTAACATAGAAACAAAACCAAAGACCTGTAAATACCAAAATGCCAAGCCTCCATGCACACACATAGCCATTAAAGTAATCAACCAACATCGGCAAGAGTACTAACACCAATATTTCAGAGAATAATAAACAAACAGCCTATTCAACGTCCCTGATAAACCGATAGTATGAATCATCATTGTCGAGAACATAGCCGCCAGGACAAATATTGCGAGGACAAACCTCGCTGCAACCATGAGAAAAAAATCTAAAATAGATCCGGCGAAGCAAGATCTAAAGACCCATACCTAAAGAACTTTCTTCCAACATCACCATTGACATCGCAAAAGAGATCTCGTTGTCGGACGAATGACCGAAGATCGCTTATTGTAGATAATGCCACCTCCATTGAGGCGAAGATGGCTAGCAAAACCCTAAACCTATCTACCAAAATCGGTACTATTACTAGAAACTCCACTCATAGATCGGGTTCCCCACCCCTCCCGATGCCGACGAGGCTGACCAGAGAAGGGGGAACCGATCTACAAAGGAGGCAAAGGCGAGAGGCGACGACTTTTTCTTCTGGCGGCGGCTGTTTCCGTTACAAAAGGGTTCTACTTGGCACATGTTTTTCTTACGGCAAGCGTGTGCGAATGTTAGGAACTTAGTGTGATGTTTTATTCTTGTAAACGGTTGTTCATGTACATGTGGATTAAACTTAGCTTTGAACTTGTGGTGCTATTTTGGCTTTGTACTTATGATGGTGATGCACTTCATGATGATTATGTAGTTTTCATGGTCTATTGTGTCTATATATACGTGAAAATATGGTATGTTATTTTGGGAAATAAATATAATATTGTGTTCTTTGTAGGGATATTTAGAAAAACAAAAAGAAGTATAGGATCTTTGCCAAGTGTAAACACTCGCCCAAATAATCGTTGTCGGGTGTTACACTCTCCAAAGGTGCCAAGTGTCAACAACACGTAAAGTCTGGCATTTGCCTCGACGAGATGGTCACAACGGTGAAATGTTTGTCATGTTTTTTATATGTACACGAGGCAAAATATTTGCCGTGTGTGTGCAAAAAATCCACATATTAAAAAATTAGGTTTTGTCTTGAATTATAAAAAATACTTGCAAAAAAATGTTGTGTGTAGGGAAAAACATTCGTCAAAGTTGTCCACATGACTTCTCCATTTGGTCCACCAGCTGTCAAGTCATGTTATTTTGTCATATATACAAAAATACACTTTACAAAGATTTTACTGAGCGAGAATCAATATGTGGTTGGATGGTTAGGAAGACAGTGGTATACTATCCCATCGGAATTTAAATCCCAGGATTGATATTTTGATGTCTCATAGGTGGAATATTTTTAGTGGGAAGATACGTTCCCATCGACAACGGGGCAACTGTGGTGATCTCGTTACTCTCAAGACCCGTCGGATCATTCTGTAAGGCTCAGTCTTTTGGAGGTTCTCATAGAGATATGGTGTGCCTATTTGCAGCCTCGGGCACATGGGAGTGCGACCAGTGCGGCCGCACAGGGCCCAGTTTCTTGGGGCTCAATATTTCAAAATTGACCCTTTCTATAGATTAGACTTTCATATTTAATCATGTAACAAGTTCATCCTAATTGGTGCTTGAGCTCACCAACGGTAGTTGAATGGTGAGCAGTGGCAAGTTATGTTCCCTGTAGCTTGTATGTCATATTATTTTCTCCAACATTTTTATTATTTTGATTGATGTACATACTTTTTTGAGAACATTAATGTAAATACTTGAATATGCATTTTATTGGTATTGAATAAAACTTAGATAAGCCATCACCAAGTTGGTCTGCATATCTAACTAACACTATACCTACTTTTCTAATTTCAAGTCTTGAACATGTAATAAAAATTGTGGCACTGAGATACCTCAGCTTCTTATATTCAAATGAAATGATTAATCATTATGATATTATTTTTAACTTATAAAGAGTCTTATCGTATTCCTCTCATGGGGTTAGTTCTTATAACATGCTTATGTATGTACATCTTTTTGTTGGGAACTTGATAAATTTACATTTTTCTAAAACCCAAACAGTTCATTTTTTTTTGTATGAAAACAGTTCAAATGTTGAAAACCATTAGATGTAGGTTTTTCCTTGGCACCACTGGTCAGGACGGTTTTTTAAAACTATATATGTATCCTCTTAAAACGGTTTTAAGACTATCTTACCAAGTGTATAGAATCTATGGGCATTAAGAATAGATTTTCAATTCAGACATCCATCTAATAAATATATACATTATAATTGTTTATTAGTTCTATTTTTTGATGATATATATGTATGGAGTTGTGAATACCGCACGGTAGTCCTTTGCCATGTGGGCATACACACACGACAAAGATACTCTAAAATAGGACAAAGGCTTTGCCATGTGTATATACACGACAAGAACCACACGACGACATTCGCCACGACAAAGTGGCATTGCCGTGTGTCCTACCAAAAGAACATGACAAAGAACTTTGCCGTTTATCTAGCTAGAAGCACACAACAACGTAAAACACAGATCACATCGCGCTGCATCTAACGACATAATAGCCCTTTGTCGTGTGTCTGCTCTTTGCAGTGTGCCAGAAACATTGGCGTGTGTCTCCTCTTTGCCGTGTGCCAGAAACATTATCATGTGACGATCCTTTGCCATGTTCCCCAATGTTGTCGTGTGGGAATCCTTTGCCGTGTGCCCAAAGGTTGCCGTGTAGAACTCTTTGCCATGTGTCTTGCTCACAGAAGACACGACAAAAGGGTTTGCACATAGCCCAGGCTGCGGCCACGTGCAAAGTGACCATTTGACACTTTTTCGTGTGTAAGTCACCATTTGACACTGCCAGGCCCTAGTTTTTTTGAAAAAAAATATGTTTTTCCTATATCCCTGCATTTCAAACAACAATTGATATATATGATCATAATACCACTTCACTCACACATACAGCACAACAAAATAACTCAAACATGATATAAACAAGCACACACTTGACAAATATGATAAAAACAAGCATACACTTCACAAACATGATATGCTTGTTTCACAAACATGATATGCTTGTTTCACAAACATGAATCATACATTGTATAAAACATAGTGTCATTCAAATGCATCATAAACTAGGCAACAAGATGGCCACAAGCGGCGAAGATCGACGTCCTTGATGCACTCCATGGCCACCACCTATCCACATCCTACATGGTCCAAAGCAAAATAGTGATATTCACATGAAAATTGTACTATGGTGAGATTGACATAACAAGAAAAATGGTGAGGTTCACATGACAATTTCTATGGCTAAATTTTCACAAGTATAGTAGTGGCAATGTAGCAACATAGAAACCTACTACTTGGCAATGCCATACAAAACTAGTATTGATCAAGTCTCATGGCAAGTTGATGACAATGGCAATTATATGTGATTTTGACAAGTCTCATGGCAAGTTGATGAAAATGACAAGTAAATTTTCATAATGGCATAGAATTATCTATAAGTTTCATGGCAAGGCTAAATTTTCTACAAGTGTCATGGCTAAACCTGGCAATGGATCCTTAACTAAACCAAACCTAGACCATATCCAGTCCCATAAAGTTTGGAACTAAAACTAAACCACACCCAATAATCATCCCGCACAACCAAAACTTGACCAAACGATAAGCTTTGTGCAATCAAACCAAAACTAAACCATTCGTCGATCTATGTGTTGAACCCGGTTCCTAGTTTTGGTTGAAACCATATCAAACTGCTGTGGGGGAAAGCTTGATGTTTTGTATCGTGATGTATCTCATGAAAAGTACGATGCATTGTTTTTGCTAAGGATAGGTCAACCGCAAGCACCGCAGGATGCAATCACGAAAGAGCAGACAGAGCAAGCCATGCCTATTGCCTAAACGGCTAAACAAATTTCAGGAACTGGTTATTAACTATGGTTTAAACTATTTGGAACCAGAACTATTCGGGCCCATATCTGACTATACCCAACCATTTGCTATACAAAACCGAACTAAACCAAATTGTTAACAAAATCAGCTTGTTAGCACCCAAACTACACAAGCCCACACAAGGAAACCGATCCAACCCACCAGGTTATTGCGAAACCATTCCCAGGTTTAGTCATGGCATGCCTAAATTTTCTATAAGTGTGATGGCATGGATAAATTTGACAAGTGTAGGAGAACTAACCGTGATTAGGGGTGGGCATAAAAACCGATAACCGAAGACCGAAACCGAAAAGACCAAGACCGAACCCGAATAGACCAAAACCAAAAAGACCGACAAGAAAATTAGGTAGTGAATTTTATAGACCGAATTTAGTTTGGTATATTCGGTCTTTAGTTCCTAAGTAACCGAATAGACCGAACTGACCGAATTTTACATGAGACTATCTGAAACTCCAAATTTGTGTGATGTGCATGAATTATGGCATTGTTGAACGGTCATTAAAGTGCTATTGTAGAGTTGCTACATTTTATTAGGATTGTTGCATGTTTATTTCTTCCACTAAATGATAACATATGTATTAAAATATTTAAAATATAGTTGAAAAATTGTCATATTTTTAATAAGTAATGTCTATCTTTTGTGTTGACAATATTGACCATGTTATTCGGTCATGAACGAACCCGAACCCAAATTAGTAGGTACCCGAATTTTTCGGGTAGTAAAACTATCAAGTATAATTCGGTCTTTATTTTTTCAAGGACCGAATTTAAAATAGACCGAAATACAAAGATCGATTTGTCGATCTTGACCGAACGCCCACCCCTAACCGTGATGCACACATGATGGCCACAACATCAAACCCCTCCTACAAGGTCAAAAGCACAATCATGAGACTCACACAATCGATTTTCAAGTGTAAAGGGTACCGACATCGAGTGATGCACAATTTCAAGTGTAGGAGAACTAACCCGTAGGACTCTGATTCAGCTTCCGGATGATTGAATATTGTTGACAATGAAAGGATCCACCCGCTGATACACCAGGCGACGGCATTGTTAGGATACATGTACACAGGGGTAGGTAGAGACTTGGAGTACAAGATAATGTAAAGTCTTAGTATACCTCTACATGTATACATACGTATCATAACATCCCCCCTCACTCGTAGTGGGAGTGAACCGGACGATTGCGATTGAATTTGAAGTCCGTCGTCTTCTCCTCCTTGTCATCATCAACTGCATCTCTAATGATCATGGCCAACACCTAGGGGTGGTGAATGCGTCCCCTTATGGTGCTTATCTTCCCTACCGCAGTCACAACGGGAGTTTCATGGACGTAGGTGATGACGCGGACATTGTTGACTGGAGTTGTTGCTATTGTGTAGTTATAGACGTTTTTGTTGGTGTCGATGTCGAGGTAGCCGATCATGATGTAGCCGTAGTCTAGGTGGGTGTAGTTGATGTCGTAGTCGTCGTAGTGGTGTGGACGCCAGTACTGAAGGCGCAAAAAATGTGTGGTTTTGTTGTTGTTATTGTTGTTGATTGAGCTGCAGTTGTAGACGTTTTTCACCTTATAGAGGTACCGTCGGGGCGTATCGTTGACGCAGTTATAGGTGAGACCACCAGTTTTTGCGGGACTGGAGGAATTCACCGAGCACACATAATTTTGCTAGAACCGTATGCGCGGTCGTAGGGGCATCACAATTGTGAAGTCAGTTTGTTGATGCAGTTTTCGGTGTCGTGGATGCGACTGATGCCATCATAGGCGTTGTGGACACGACCATGCTGTCGTCGTGCCTTGTTATACGTATACTGTCAGAGGGCATCGTAGTTTTCTGTCCATTGTGTGGATGATGTAGCGGTGGCGGCGGTGTGTTAACAAAGGTGTTGATAAATGCCACGTTGATATAGACCTTGATGATGATGTTATCGGCGATGTTGGCATAGGCATGTCGGTGATGATCGTGTCGCTCGAAGGCGTCCCTTTGTGGCGGCAATGATGTCGAAGTATGGCTCGCAGTTTGATGGTGGTGTACAGCTCGATGTCGTGTGTTGAGTCATTGTAGTTTGGCTCGATGCAGTACATATCTTGGTATCGGTACAGCTCAAGTCTCGAAGCAGTGCAGATCTTGATGTCGGTGTAGTCGCGTCTCAAAGTAGTGCGGTCTCAAAGGATATGGGCGTCACATAATGGTAGGTTGCTTGATGATGCATCTTGGAGCTAGCTAGATCCGATCCGATCATAGACACATAGTCATGTCCATGCACATACCTGAATTCCGATAGGAATCTGCGGCGGTTGAATGTACTTGAACTTTCGTCGGCAAGCATGTATTGATGCTGCTGCATGCTCGTGGATGCCTGGATGGATCCAGCCCGCCGCGTCATTTCGCTCCTGGACAACGTTGGAAAGACATGGCCGGGATCGCTCGATAAAGCTAGCTATGCTTGGCATCGATGTCGTGCGGTGAGCACGTGCCGCCCTGAGCTCGTCGGTTTCGTACCGATTTGCACCGTCCAATTTTTGCGTTGTGTCGCCAAATGTTTTTTGCTATGGTCTAGGGATTTATTCGTGGCTAATTGGATCTAATCTAAAGAATTAGGGAATTTTGATTTGGATCTAATCTAGTCTATGAACCGACCCGATCTTTGATTGAAATCAGGTGTCGCGCTCTCGAGGAGAAAAGATTGATCTCCCTGGGAACGGTGCAATGCGGAAGTGGTAGAAGGTCTAGGATCAGCGTCGTGAGGCTAATCGCTCTGATACCATGTAGAAATTGTAGAATCCTAATATTTTGTTGTATTGATCTGACACTCAAGAGGGTATATATAGGTACATGAGAGAAGTAGACTTGGAGTACAAGAAGGTCTAGAATCCTAGTCTATTATATAACTCCTATATGTACACGTATTCTAACAGTCATCACATTGCCCATCTACAACATGGGAAATTGTGAGCATTAGACAATAAGATATGATTAAAAATTATGAGCATTAGACAATAAGACACTTGATCATTTATCCACGGGAAGACGAAATAAGGAGTAGGAAGAGAATTTGGTGGAGCAGTCATGAGCATTTGATGTGTCATCAACTGCATCATATGTTGCTGCTGATCCAACATCACCTGCTGGTGGCTAAGCTGTTGCTCCAGTTGTTTCTGCCGTTGCTCGGCCGCCTCTTTGCATGGCCTATCAGCGGCCACCTCCTCCTACGTTGTGTCGCTGTGATGTCATGAACATTGCAACACAAAACATGTAGTAAAACATAGATAACCGAGGAAGAAGAACATACACGTAACTGGTTGATAGCTAGAACCGATGGCCGTGGGCGGGTATCAACGGTAGGCTGGGAGATCGTCCTACCACGCCGGACCTAGCGCATAGATGGAACGGTCCTAGGGTCGACGGACCCGTCAACAATCCATAGGCGGCCATTTCTCTGGCCTTGTCCCGCCACCACGACAACCTCGGGGTCGAAGTGGTCGGTGTCAGGGTTGGAATCTTTACCGTGCACCTTCTTGTACTTCGTACCCTAGAGCTTGGATCCCTCATTGATTCACGTGGACATGTTCACAGGCTCTTCCAAGGTGTGTGTCTTCTTCCAAATGGTAAACATGGATGGCTCCACACCTGTCTTTACTTTTTGGAAAAGAGAGCACGAAGATAAGTGAAAGGGGACTCCCTTGCGAGTAAAGAATAACATGAGAAGAAAGAATAAAGAAAACATTTGCTCACCTCTTTTTGCCTGACAAGGGCGAGGGGTGCTGCCTTGGCGGTGTGATCCACCCCTCATCTCATGTCGCCGCTTCTTTGCGTCTGCATGTCTCTTGAGGTACTCGGTGTGTGTCCACCATGATACCATCTACGTGAAACACCGCATGCCATTACCGACGAACTAAGGAGTGTTCTACATCCACAAGATACACGTATTAGTACAGCAAAAATAGACGGAGGTCAAGAAATCAATAAAACAGAAATGCAACTACCTGCAAGTACTGCCATGGCTCGAAGAGAATGTCCGGGGCTTGAATCTTGTCCATCCAAATCTTGCGGTCACCAAAATAGTTGCAGACGTAGTTCATGCGTGCCTCGTAGTGCATGTCTTGCATCTTCATCTTGGTAAGCTCATTCACGATCACCACACACTCCCTTGTGTTGTCCCTGTCCATGTCGAAGTACTTCTACAAGTATGCACATAGGTAAAAAAGGGGTCAAAGCCATGAGTACAAGTATTTTCAACCTCGGGGTGATTGAATTATGAGAAGTGAAACAAACTTACCTAGAATAGAAATTGAACCTTCTCTTGCATGTTGTTGTACTCTCCATCCGGATCCTCAAAATAGCTATAATGATTCCAAGTCCAAGCTACATCCTCGAGACCATTTGGGAGAGTGACAATCCTAGGAAAATATCTTATAACCAGGGCTCCAAGTATGCTTGAGTAGCCACGAAATGGCTTCATTCCATCCTAACATAGAAAGGAGCTGCACAATGAAAATTCAAAATCAGTATGTAATGAAAAATCCAATAATTGTGATGATATATATGGTTAGCGAGTCAAATCATGTACCTTTTCACAGCGGGCACGAGAACATGATCCGTATAGGCATAAGGTAGCTGGGGGAGTCTCAAAACCCCACACCGATACGGAGCCCTACTCTGTGGCCTCAGCCGTGGGTCTAAGGAATCATATGCCTCAAGGTATGACGTCTCATCCTCTAGAGGCTCCCACCTCAAGGTCATGTCAAGCTTGTAGGGTAAAAACCCCAACCCCTCATCATCTGATTGGTGTGACCCATCACTATCATCATCATCATCCTCCGAGTGTGCCTCCTCCTCCTAACGAACTAGCTCCTCCTCCTCGTCCTCCTCCATGTGCACCTCCTCCTCCTGCTCCTCCTCCTCCTCCTTCTCCTCCACCATAGTTGGGGGGCTAGGAGTCCTCCCATGCCTCCCACGCCCATGTTGCTGCGAAGTGCGTGGTGGAGGACTAGCACACTCTCTCGAAGCCAATGTTGAAGCTTTCAGACCACCATTTTTCGATCCACCACTGGTCACAAGGTCAACCAAGCTTTTGAGTTTTGTTGTAACGCCCTTTCCCCCGGCATATTTCAATCACCTGCAAAAACAGAATAAAAAGAGTAGTTTATTAGTACACATGATAAGCAACAATGGACATAGTTAGAAAGAAACAATGAACATAAATAGATGAATATTAGTAAAAAAAAACAATGATGCAAATCAATGGATTTTAGTAAAAGCAACAAATTTTATTACATAGCATAGAGTTCTTATAAATACAACAGCCCGACAAACACTACTACATAGATTAGCCTCACAATTATTACTACTACATGGATCAGAAGCCTAAGACGGGATTATGAATTGGATGACAGGTTTCCTCATTGCTATTATTCTCAGGCCACCAATTATAATCCACGAAACCTGGAGGTGGTCCCTTTGGATCATTTACATCAAGGCCTGCATGGAACACCTTGAGCAAACTCACATCTTGTTGGTTGTGAACCTCCTTAGCTTCATCTTGCGCAGTGACTTCCTCCTCAGCTTATTCTTGCTCATCGTCTATGGCTATGTCACCATCGGTGGACAATTCGATAGTGAATTGACCGGGGAGCCATTTTTCCTGATAAAACTCGCAATAATTTGTTAAGGGGTCTAGGCGGAGATAATTATCCTTGTTTGGAAAGGGTGACCTATTGCGTGTCGATACCGTCATCACAACATCCTAGTCCTCTAGACACAAAAAAAACCTAGATAGAAGAGAGGCGAAAGGATTCTCACCCTCGAAGCGTGATCGACGCAGGTAAAGAAGACTGATGGCTCTTAAATTTGCCATATTTCTCTGCGTTTAATCATTGTTTTTAGTCAAGCAATTGACAAGAAACTTACAATCCTTGCCATTAATGCCTAATAATTGTAAAGATATGCAAAACCTTGATTTGAATTATGTTGTGTAGGAAATCATAGGTTTTAATGCCAATTCAGGAGTCATAATGAAGGAATTTGAGAAAGTCCACACACCCAAGTAATTGGGAAGCAAATTCCAAGAGTCAATACGCGTAACGACCTATAGTATGGGCGGAGCCTGCCCGTATGGCCCTCCCGTACGGGATGCCGACGGCTTCGTCTCGTTAAACCCTACAACCTTTGTGAAGATGCCTATATATTTTGAGGCTCCATCTGCCGCCTAGAGGTCCGCCATTCTCAAATTTCCTCACAACACCACCAAAGGAGATCCACACCATTTTTCATCCACTCCACCATCCATCCCTCCACTAGCCATAGCCATTTCTTTGTACTTTAGATATCCTTGTGATTTGGCGACCATTGTAAGAATATTCGATTTCAATCTAAGTATTTTGCACAATGTTTTCTATCCTTTATCTATTTTATGAGTGAGTAGTCCTCACGGGCTATGGGTTGGGGAGAAACCTTGCACCAACTATGTGCATCTAATCATGGGAGTATTGTATTTTGTTTGCAATTGAGATTTGTATCTTTTGTTTCTTTATCTCTTCTCTCGATCTGTGGACTTGTAGGTACCCAAGATACCATAGATTGATAAAGGCTTGAGGTGAGATACTTGGCAAGCGGCGATCTCATTGGAACCCAAGTGACAGAAAGGGTAGTACGATCTTTGCTTAGCGACCCATTCGGGATCACAACAACAACACCACTTAATGCTTTAATCTGTTTTCTTCACTTAATAATCATTTGTAACCCGTGACTTTGGTGTGCACTCGGTTGGATTAAAAGACTATTGATATGCCTGCTGCATCACGGGGGTTCTAGTATATTAGGATGTGTTGCCCACGAGAGATTATATCCATTTAAACATTACACACGACTATGCTTATTATTATCTTTTATCCCATATGATGTGTAGTTGCATGTGGATCTTCAACCGTGGCCTATGTCCATCCATTGATTCAACTCATTATAAAAAGTAAACTAGATTGGTCCGGTAAACTAAGGTAAAACAAAGAAACAAAGTCTAGTAGATATGTACTTATTTATTTCCTTTTAGCATCGCTTTCCAAGGTTCGATTAAACCAAGGTCTTCTAGGGGAAAAGTTATTATACTACATATGTGAATCCGGATCGAATATATCAACCCGTTTTCAGGCGCCGTTGTCGGGGAAGCAATTTTGCTATCCTAGTGAGGTCACTAGAGACCTTGTTTTAGTTTTATTATTAGTTTGTAGTTTTATTCTTGTTATTAGTTTACTTTCTTGTTATCTATTTGAAAACCCAACAAATTAGTTACTTGTTATTTGTTTTATTTACTTAAAATTTAACAAAAATATAAGAGCCATGGCTCAAAAGAAACTTGGGGAGTATGCTACTCCCACCGATGACTTTATTCGTGCACCTATAACTTAGCCCGCTATTGATGCAGAAACTTATGAAATTAAGCCTAACCTTTTAAGCTTGGTTCAACAAAACCAATTTGGGGGCTCATCCTCTGAGGATTCAGGTTTGCACTTAAACACTTTTACTGAAATTTGCAACATGATGCATATTAAGGATGTAGATCCAAACGATGTTAAATTAAGATTGTTTCCTTTCTCTCTTAGAGTAAAGGATAAGGATTGGTTGCTAGCTCTACCGAAGGGCACTTTTAAATCTTTGGAGGAATGTACTAATTTGTTTATGACTAAAAAATTGCCCCTAGCTAAGACTATGCATTTAAGATCCAACATTACAAGCTTTACACAAGAAGATCGTGAGCCACTAACGCTTGCACGGGAGAGGATGAAAGAAGCCTTAATGAACTTACCTAGTCATGGGATGGAAGAATGGCTTATATTAAATTTGTTTTATAATGGTCTTAACCCAATGTCTAAGTCTATGCTAGATACTGCAGCAGGAGTAACAATCATGGGAAAGCAAGTGAGTGTTGCAAAGAAACTTCTTGATGATATGAAAAATAACCATGCCCAATGGCATGTGAAAAGAACCTCGAAGAGAGTAAGTTCAATCACCGAGGTAAATAATGAAGAGCTTACATCTAAGGTAGATGAGCTGCTAAGCATAGTAAAAGGTAAAGATGATACCCAAGTTAATGTTATCGCTAACAATGTCAATGATGTTAATTTTATAGCTTGCACTCCTTTTAATCCTGCATGAAAAAATCATTATGCTTCTAATGCTCAAAAACAATTATCCAAATCCTGCAGGAGCTCCTTATAATAGTTATGATAATAATAATAATGGAAAAAATCATGGCAATCTCTCGTTGGAACAAACTGTTAGAACATTTATAAAAGATCAAAACAAGCAAAATAATATGCTTATTTAAATCATGGAGAACCATGAAAGCAGTATAGGAAAATTATCTAACCAGGTCGTTGCAATTAGAAATGATGTGCATGCTCTACAGGAAAGGACAAAGACCGTGGAGTCTCAACTGGGTAAAGTTGCTGAGAGCCAAGCTCTCATACTGGCAAAGTTTGCTGGAAAACCCGAGCCAAATCTGGTAGAATACCTCAAGATGATGAGGGTTGCAACCAATGAAGAAAACTTAAAGAGCTAGATTATAGCAATGCGCCAACACCGGAGTATACCGTGGAAGATCTATTGAAGATGATCACCGTAAAGAATCCCGATAAAGAACAAGGTAAAGATGCTATGTACCAACAATTTATACAACAAGTAGCATCTAAAGTTCATGAGCTCGAGTTGGAGTACAAAAGACTAGCTGATAAGCTTCCTGCTAAGCTAGATGATATATTTGAGCCTACTATTAAAGTTAAGCTGGGAGTCAATGAGATATCCTCACCGTGTGATCTTGGTGCAAGCGCCTCAAAAATTTCCAAAAGGTTATTTGATAAATTAAACTTGGGACCATTTATTACTACTGAATTAAGACTCAACCTAGCGGATTCAACCTATAAACAAGCTATTGGGATAAAAGAAAATATAGTTGTTAAAATTAAAGGTAGTCCCACACTTATTGATCTTATTATTGTGGACATGCCTAAAGATCCCATAGCACCTATAATTTTGGGAAGGCCATTCCTAAGAACTATTAAAGCTTTAATTAATTTACATGAAGGGAATGTGAGAATTGGTCTACCATCTAGAGATCCTTTTATAGTCCACTTCCCTAGAAAAAAGAAGGCCAAGCCTAATGATGATGATGATGGTATAATGCGGTGACCCAGCATACCACTGCATGTGTAGTACACTATATTCATTGACATGACATCCATAGAACACCGTTCCGTAAATATCACATCCCTCAGAGTGGTCCAACAAAAACATTGCGGGTCCATATTACAAAAATACAAACATTATTATTATTACAATACAAGAAGTTCAAGACTTCAAAAGATTCAACTTACAAACCAAATATAAGTGTTTCAGCGGGAGTTTTAAAGTGATAACTTAAACTCCAAATTGAGCTCAACAACTTATTGTTATATATTGTCCATGTTGCTCAGCTCAATTGGTTCCTAGTACTATGGTAATTATTCTGACTCATGGTGCTCTCCTTTGTAGACGACATCGTAGTCCACCCCTTCTACGACACCGTACATCTTGGGCTCTTCATAGAAGACCTCCTCTTGGCTTTCAGCTGCATACATTGGAGTTTCTTCTGGATCCTCAGAGTCTAAGCAGGGGATCAAAGGAAAGGGTGAGTAACAGTGTTACACAACAAGTTCATTATATGCAAGGTGGGAAGTTTGATGCTCTATCTACCACCTTGGACTATAACTCCTTGGAACTATGCAGTTTTCGTAAATCTTTCTTCAAAGATTGATTTTATTGTGAAAATCTATGACCATCAACCTTCACAGGTTTACCAGAACTTTATGGGAGTTCCTTTCCTGCCGCGTTCGTAGCTCCTTCCCAGAACAGGGAGTAACAAGTTACAATTCTTACACTCTGCAGAGGTGCGTCACTTTACCCATGAGAGATCAACTCCTTGTTGCACAACCGGGCGTACTTTCCCATCCACAATTCCATGATATGGGCCCAGTAGGTTATCCAAGCCAATCCTTGCCCTCTCCGCGACCCCATATGTCTGCACGATCCTTTGGGGCTGGCTCACCTCTGTTAAGCCCCCTTCCGGGCAGGCTAAAACCCTGATGAGTTCTCGAAGAATCTATGAGCTGGTGGTGCCTAGGTAAGTACCTTATAGGTCCGACTAAACCTCCTGTAGCCACTCATAGATAATCTAGACACCAAAAACGCGGGGCCTAAGGGTGCCCACCCATATGTTGGCTCCGCACAAGGAATCGCAATGTCAAGTTAAGGTAGTCTTGCCTCCATACGAAAGGAAAAGGATACAACTGACTTCTCTGTCCCATTCCAAATCTCATGGCTAACGCGCAATATACGACGCTAGAATCACTGATGTCATGGGTTGTTAAACTCCTAGGTGGTTATCATTGTTGCAAATAGAAACCTAAGTTCTATTGCTTCATTATATCATCACTTAGGATGATATTAACAATTTATTTATTTGAGAAAATAATATTTTCTTTTCTTGAAACATAGATGATAACACACAATTTACAAATACTTTGGTAAAGACTCTTCAAAGGACATGAGCAAGTGATGAACTTGCCTTGTGATTGCAAGGTAGTGAAGTCGGATGCTTGCACTGGACCTTGAGCTTCTATGTCTACAAAACATCATTATTGCCCGGTAAGGACAATATTTAAAGAAGCAAAATGAATATGCATAGTAATGTAATGCATTATTTATCATTTATTTTCTTTATGTGTTTTACCCAATGTTTTGTTTTCAAGAATTCCTTTAAGTAATAAAGGATTTCATTTTAAAGAATAATCTTTAATATTTTATAAATATTTCATTCTATATATAAGTAATAAAGCTAAGAATATTTATTAAATATAAATTCTCATATTTATTTGTTACTATAATTTCTTTTAGTATTTAGATAAAATAGAATTTCTTTTATTGACTTTAAATATTTATTTAGTATTTTTCTAAAATACTATAATAACAAAACACAATAATAGTGATTTTTATTTATTTTTATACTTTTCTTTAATTTTATAAAATTCCCTAAGGAATATATATATCACAAAATTCTTGACCAAAAATTATATACATAAAAATTATTTATTAATTCAATTAAATAGGTTGGATTATTATGAATCCAAAAATATTTTTTTTTGCAATTTTTGGACTTCTATTTTATTTTATAGAATTTTATTTAATTCTAGGGGTATTTTGGTCTTTTATTAATTATTAAAACTTCTGTTAAGTTTTGGGCTAACCCTTTTGGGCTTTTTTGGGCCAAACTGGCCCAAGTGATTTGGCCAAAAGGTCTCCCCGAAGGGCTCTGGCCCTATCGGCCCATTCTCTCTGTCTCTCCCTCTCTCGACCTCACCTCTTCTCCTTCTCGACCCCGTGGTCGCTGGCGCCGCCGACGAGCGATTTTTCACCACCGTGGCCTTCCCTGGCCGCCGCCGTTGTGTATGGCGAGGTTGTCGGCCATCTTCCTTCAACTTCTCAGACTAGATTTGGCTTTGGGGCCCTCCTGTGGCCAGGCTAGCCCCATCCCGAACCCTAGGTTTAGGATGGTGTTGTTAACGCTGCCGTCGATGCTCCCATGGTGACGTGCGGTGTTTGTGCACCCTCGTGTGCTGCTGTGGATGCCGTCGTGGCTGGTGCGGGCTGCAACGCCCTCTGGGGTGCTTCCCGTGCCGCAGCAAGCTCGTCGTCCCCTCTCCTTCCTCTTCAATTCTCCAGCGAGGACCACATGTGAGTTGGTTTCTCTATGATCTCTTGTGCCTCTGTCTAATTTGAGTATCTCGATGTGTAACTAGTGGATATCCTTTATTAGGGTTTGTACTGGTTCCGCGGTACATCCCTGGTTCTAGGGTTCACCCCTGGTTCCAGGGTTCATCCCTCTGCATGCTTGTATGATAAGGATTTGATCAAGCAGTGATGCCAGTATGAATTGTGCTCACTGTAATTTAAGGCTTACTGTCATGATTTGATTGTCTGATGCCACTGTGAATCTGATGCTAATGGTTAGATGATGTTGCCTCTGATTGGTGATTAAACTGGTTAACCTGATGGCATAATTGTGAAATCTGTTGGGTGGGATTGATGCTTAGTGTGTTCACTTGCTGTCATTACTCTAATACTGACAGTAACACTGTCAGTGGTTGTTCACTTCATTAGTGAATGTTGGCTTGTATGTTTATCAATAGACTAAACTTAATCATTAGAGCCTAATGATACTTTGAAAATATATGTATATATTAGATGATCTCTGAGTATAATCTCAGGGAAATGATAATTATTGACTTACTGATTTATTCATGAAAGCTAGAATATCTGTTTGGATTGGTTGTAGGATTTGTTCTTGTGACACCATCTTAGAATGGTACACAAGTTGATTATACTACTAGCTTTACTTATGGTCAGTTCTTGAGATTTGATAGATGCCTAAAAATAAGTTGAAAGCTTTTCTTGATATCTATGCCTATGATGTTGGTCTGAGGCTCTAGGAACTAGATTCCGATCTTGTTTTCCCTTTCAACTATGCTAGAACATCATGGTTGCTCACTGGATCTTGGATCCTTGTTGGTTAAGATGATTGGTTTGTTTGTATCTTATGAAATCTAAGGTGCTACTCTTTTAAGAGATGTGCCCAGATTTTATATGCACAAATGATGGAATGTATAAGTTGTTTTAGTATCACCATATCTATGATGCTAGTCTGAGATTTTGGTGGTTTGGTAGAGTTTTATTCTGGCCCTTTTATTTCAAATCCTCTAGGATAGGTTCACCCCACTTGGGTGATCACTGAGAGGTTAACTCTAAAATAACACATGCTTTTCTATTTGGATAAGATGAACAGAATTTGTGGATGTTTTATGATGCTCACCACACAGTTGATGATTGGTGATGGTTGTTGATTGATCTGTGGCTTCATCTTGCTGATTTTGTTGCTGGCATGATCATGTCCTTCACCTCCTGGTGTTGTGCCGGTTCCCCTGGCTCCTGTGCCTGGGCTTGATCAACCCTGCTCCTCCTAGCTCTTGTGAGCTTGACCTTGCTATCCACCTGATTCTCCCCCTCCTTATGTCACTCTGGTGATGTTTGGATTGATCTAGTATGAGGTTTTGGCTAGTGGTTTGCTTGGCTTTGCTAAGCTGGTTGTTCTTGTGTGGTGTGGGAAATGCAGAGATGCACTAGCAGCTGCCCACGACTGTGCTTGGTCCTTTTACTTGGTGAGCTGTTGTGGCTATGTCGATAACACACCCATGCAGTTTGGTGATTGAGCTGCCTGTGTCTGTTGCATGGTTGTGTAGGAGATCAGTGAGGTGTTTTACCCCTTTATCTTTTTACTGTTATCCTGCTTGGTGAAACTTGGCTCTTTTTACTTGCTGTGATCATTTAACTCATGGCTTATTTACTATGAAAGTTTTAATTCTTTCATATTGGTGAAACTTGCCCCTAAAAGATTTACTCAATGATGTAAACTTGAGCAGTGCAACTCAGTGCTCTCTACTGAGAGTAAAATTAATAATTTACTTTCATTTTCCTTTTTGTTTGTTCTATATTTTGCAGGTACAAGATCTGAAGATTCAAGATTAGTATAGGTTTACTTTTGGACAAATAAGTTCCTTTGTAATTTTTCTATTTCATTCTTTTGTAAGAAATTTTAATAATCTATTCATATAGACATCTTTCTCTTATTCGTAATTTCATTACTGTAATGATTCTTTATTAACTCTATGATTTAATATTTGTAATTTATTTATGGAATAAAGATAAGGAATAAAATATTCATTTCTTAATTGGATTTCTTTATTTAGAGTTTCTATTACTATTTATTATTTTTTGATTAAATAATATTACTAAATCATTTTAGAATTCATTTTAAAATACCAATACCTAAATTTAAAGTATAAATTCAAATTTCAAATTTGGATTCAAATTCTTTTCCCCCAAAACACACTAATTCATAAAGATCATGTCAAAATTTATAACGATCACTTTTTAGAGCTATTCCTACACTTAGAGAGTGAAAGAAACTCTTATTACTTTAGATTTTTATTTGGCAAAAAATTTACCCATATTTTTACAGATGAATGCATGCATATGCACAAATTCCTACATCTGCCCTTCATTGGTTCCTAAATGATGGGATGTTACATATAGTTACTTTGAAAACCAACTATTTTGTAGTGGGTATTCCACTCCTCCAACCTAAATGATTGCCATCAGCGTTAAGCTAATTGACCTTAACTAAAAGCGCTTCATGGGAGTCAACTCATGTAAAATAAAATTTTACTTTTGTATTATTCTTGTTAGTTTATGTTTATGTTTTGTTTTGTTTTAAATAAAGAGTGTTCAAGAAGACCTTTGGAGAGAGGAGAAGAAATAAGGTAATCCTCGATCTTTTATTTTTAGTAACACATGACCTAAAGTATTGCTGAATTTTTATATAGTATGTTTACTATTATTTTACTTATGACGAGATGTGCAGAGGCGTACGAAGCTACTAATCAAATTTGTGGAGTTTTTACAGCTCACACTCTACTTAACGACCTATGGTACGGTCGGAAGGGACCGTACCATGCACCCGTACCACCTTAAGTTGAAGAAAAATAGAAAGTTTGATTTTTGCCGTAGTGAACAGTGTCGATAACAACCTGTGATATGGTTGGATGCGCCCGTACGGTGCGCCCGTACCGTACCCTCAATAAAACATTAGTTTTCAAGCAAATCGTACCGCACCGATAATGACCAGCAGTATGGGCGCGCGCGACCATACCGAGTGCACTGCCTAAGAGCAGTCGTCGCTCCCAAGGTATGTCACCTGGTACGGGTGGGCTCCGGTCATACCGCCCGCCAGTACCACGTACGCGGCCAGTATAAACACCCCGAGGAAGGTAACCTAAAATCCCACAAATATCAATCTCTCTTTCTTCTTCTTCCAAACTCTAAACCACCTAAATTGGATCTTCAAAATTACTCAATATTTCTTTGATTCCTCGCACTCAATTGATCTAGGGTATAATTCTTCTCTGGTCCTCAACTTATTTTTGCAAAAGCTTCACTCAATCATTTACCATTGCCAATCGAGACTTAGGTCTTGTTTTTTATTTAATCTTGATATTGAGCATCCTTAGTATTGGTTTAGAGGAGAATTCGTTTGTAACTAGTATAGAGGATCACATATGATATGATTCTATCGGATCAAAATTTATTGTTAGCAATTTTTATTATTTCATATTTATTCTATCTTATTAGTTTTAGATAAACACGAGGAGTCATACGCGTGCGGTGGCTGTGGCATCTTCGGCACCACCCATTGATACGTTGACCCCCTGAGTCACTTGGTATCGAGTTCACTGAGAAGTTCCAGCTGAGCCATTTCAACCGTCTCAAGCTTCAGGAAATCAAGTCCACTAAATGGGCGTTTCCCTACATCCTGAACCAACTTGGCATTCATGCTGATTTTGATTTACTTTGAAACAATGTTGGTTTATATGACTTTGTATTTCAGGATGTCGCCACGTGTTGATCGCATAAAATTCCGCCTTATGAACCGTGAGTATATCCTAACACTCGGTCAATGGGATCAATGTTTTGGGTTTGTCAACAATATCACCTATGTACACACAACTACTTTTATTTTAGACATGCACCTTAGAAATACTTCAACTTAATGAGAATTCATGAAAACACACCTAAGGGAAACCAAATTAGTCACCTTGCTATTCGCTATTTATTTTATGTGATTGCTAACACCTTGCAGGCACGTGGTGAGTTTACTAGAGTTAATGAGGAGGACATGATGATCCTTGTGTAGGGGTTCGTAGCATGGAAAACAAAAAATTTCTACCGCATGCACACAAACAAGCCAAGATCTATCTACTAGATTGTAGCAACGAGTCGATAGAAGCACTCACCCTCTGTAACATCCCAAAAATACTAAACTTGGATCATCAAACTCTAATCATCAAAATTTAGGATTAACAAAAACTTTCCTAAATAAAAATGTGAAAGCATGCATGTGTGTATGCATTCCAATTTGATTGTTTTGAATGACCTTGCTTGTGTGTTTCTTTGATTGTAAAAGGATTCTTAGGTGAAATAAACATCATCTAAACAATCCCCACACTTTTACCAAAGACAAATAAATAAAAACAAACAAAATAAGGGAATGGTCATTTTGGTCAATTTAACTCCCATGCCTACTTTGGCTATCTGTAACTTTCAAAACTTAACAGAAACTTGTTTGGATCTTTGCATCCCTTGATAGTATTCATAACAAATTACCAAGGCCCACCTTGTGATCATCTAAAAACATTTGAATGCATAGTTTAAATGACAGTTCAAAATTGAATCTATCATATGGGAAGATCCCACTTTTTCAAAAACCACTCAAACAAGCTCAACTTTCAAAACCCAAGCATCCACAGACTCACCAACACATGCCTAGCACACCCACCAAAAATCTTTTCAAAATTCAAAACTTGAATTGTTGCGGCCATTTCATCAAACACCTTGCTGATTCAAATCAAATAAAATCCAAACACTATTTGGAGCAGTGATTTGAGCCTAACTTGTTACCTCTCTCGTTGCAACTAGGCTTTAGTAGATCATCTAGCTCATTTGCAAACATCTAGCACCACTGTAAGCTTGGCAATGTCATCAATGGTGAACAACCGAAGGTAACCTTGTCACCCCAGTGTGGACATCAAGCTAGGAGCAGCACCAACCTCGCCAACCTTGTCTGGGAGCAAGCTAGCACCCCACCGCCACTCCCTGTCCAGCGCTCGAACCTTGCCAGCCCCTGGACCACACGCACAGACCGTGCCCAGCTCGCCAGCAACCATGCCGAGCGTGCGCCAGAGCGCCACCCTCGACACACGCCCACAGACCGCGCGCCGCCCTCACCGCGTGCATACACGATCACCACCGTCCCAGGAGACCGCCAGACATCCCCGTTCGTCGCCCCATGCCTCACAACCACCGCTCGCCGTCGAAGACGCCGCCTCTGCCGCGTAGAGCATCGCGTGTTCCAGACCGTTTGCCACCGCCCCTACACGCGCATTAAAGCCGTAGAGCATCGCCAGGAGACCACCGATCGATCGTCACCGCCAGCCATGCCTCTAGCAGCCTGTAGCCATGTCGCCACCGTCGCCTGCCTATCCCGTTCGATCTCGTCGTCGAGACTATAAATAGAGACCACCCCAGCTCAAACTCTTCACACCATTCTACTCCCCTCTCCTCACTGATCGTTCCACCCCGTTCCCAGAGCAAGGCGAGCAGCGCTTCGCCGGAATTTCACCGGAGCCCATCGCTGCTGGAGAAGAAGGGCGCCAGCGATTGGAGCCTCCCTAGGAGAAGCTGCCGGTACCAGGAGGTTCGCCGTCATCGACTTTGTCGTTCGCCCGCATCGCCGACCCTCGCCTGAGCCCCGATGAGCCCCAGACGACCCCCACCTGCCGCGTTAGGGTTTTGTCTCGCCGGCGCTGCCCGACGTGGATGATGAACCAGGGCCGTTAGATTAGAACAAGATCCCACGGTCCACGTTGCCCCGTACCGCTTCGCACCCCCTCGTCTCACTAACGCGTGAGGACAACAACTGAACCAGCCCACATAAGCGCTGTGCTTAGCAGGTCGGCCTAGTATCATTTCCCGCGCAGCCCATTCGTTTCAATTTGGATTTTTCCATTTTCATTCAAACACACTTGTACACCTAGTTTCAAAAATCAACCCAGCTCGATTCAGTGAACCAAATCGAATGAAACCAATTTTTTTGGAAAGGTCTGGAAAGGCTGAATCTAAGACCATTGGATTCAAATCATTTGGATCTGTAGATCACCCTTGGTAAAAATAACAAGGCAGCAGCTTTTCTGCATTCAAACATTTTTCAAATTTAAACCATATAATAGCTTTTGAGTTGATTCCAACTCTCAAAAATCACATTTAACCTTACCTTTCAGAATATATAAAAATATATGGGTTTACTTACAGAAATAATGTTCAAGTAATAAAAGAATGCCACATAAGCATTTCTAGTCACTTTATTTAATTAAAATAAAAGGGTAAAACCTTATTAAATTGTGACACCACTTTAAATCACATTCCCATGGACTAAAATATGTGGTGATGACATGTGTCAACATGATCCCATGTTTGGTTTGGATAATATTAAATCTTAAGTAGTTTTTCAATGAGTAGAAATTACTTTTCTAAAAATAAAATCATTAATTCAAGTGCTTTAGTCTTGTAATGTTAGTGATGATGCTAGATCATCTATAGAACCCCTTTGTGTGATGATTGCAAGTAGTTAAGTATTGTTTGGTGATGGTGTACCTCGTATTTATTTATAGACGCTAGTACTGACCAAGGATACGAGGAGGAAGGAGGATGCTATGAAGAAGAAGCCGAGGAGAACTTCAACCATTGCTCTGCACAAGGCAAGCTTATACTAATGATTGCAAGCCTTACAAATAAAGTTGACCTATGCAAGCAAACACTTGCAAGATACTCTACTGATGCAAACAAATACTTACCCGTTACCATGCCAACTATATGCCTTAAGCATATGTGATCATACCCACTTGATACCCAATCCTAGTTTTATTTGCAAGCTTTCTACTTTATTTCTTTATAAAAGCTACTTCCTTAGAATGTACTTAAGTGACTTGTAGATTCTAGAAAGATAACTGAAGGTTGCATAAAGAGCATAAAATTTGGCCTAAGTTAGAAAACCCTGATGTCATCCTAAGATATGAGGTGGTACTTAGTTGAAACTCCACTTGTTTATCACCCCTCGTTAGTACTCACCCCCACTTGTAGATGCTAGTGCTAAGCATAAAACTTGATCAACTTTAGATGGGAGTACTTGGTGAAAATGGTTATGAAAACCTTAGAATGATGGATCATTCTACTGAGATGTTTTGACATTGGTTTCCGAACACCAGATGATTTTGGTGATAAAAATGTTGAGGCATGAGCCTTAGCCCTTTATAAAACTGATGGTTGTCTGGATGCGATACCATTCCAATTTTACCGTACAACCACAATACCCGAAGATTGGGTAGGGCTTGACAAGGAACTTATATACCTTAGTATTGGTTCCTTCACGGCCAAGGTCTGAGCTGAGGCTACCTTGTGAAGATTGTCCACCTGTGCAGTACCCAAGATGACAGTTGGTCATGGTTGGGAGGCCAAAATCACAGGAGAGGTGCTTATACTAGGGCGTGTAATTGAAAGGTTAGGATTGATTATCCGCATACTGAGTATGGTGAATTCAGGATTTGTTCCTGACGGATGTATCGAATGTTGTGGTGAAAGTGTATAATCTCTGCAGAGTGTCAAACTATTCGAATAGCCGCGTCCGCGGTTATGGACAGTTGGAGTGGCCATACTGTTACCCTGCCAGATGTTTTCAAAATGACTTGAGACTTCGACTTGACCACAACAGGCTTATGGCACGAGACACAAGTTCCCATTTAGGTGTTATAAAACTTCAACTGGCATTCTTTGCTTCTGAACTTAGTAGATGTAAATCTTGCTTTTTGCAAAACAATCCTAGAGCCTAGTGCCCTATTACAAAAAACCCCTTCACTTGTTAGTATTAGTTTGCGAGTACTTAAAGAGTACTCATGGCTTTGTCCCTGGCTATTCCCGTGGCCAGACTATGAAGAGGAGTACCAGGATGATGGACCCCAGGAAGGTTACGACAAATAGGATCATCTCCCATCGTCAGCATTGCTTGTAACCCCGAAGATGGAGCTTCGCCTACGCTACCTTTATTATTACGTGTTTCCGCTGCTTGAGTTGTATTAAGAACTGGATCATGAGATCCTTATTTGTGTAAGACCTTATGTATGGTTTGTAATGGATGATGTACTGTGGTATCCAATTCTGTTATGTCTCGCAAAAATGGTAATCCTAGGATTGCGATGTATGGCATAACATGCATCTGGGATTAAAAATCCGGGTGTTGACACCCTCAAAGATTCCAAAGCGGTTAACGAGCAGATTCTCGTGGGTGATGTAGTCGTACACTTGCCAATCTCAAGATCGTGTAGACGATCCTTCCGGCGCTGCGTTCCGGCAGCGCTTCCGCAGTCGGTCACACGTTCGGTACTCAATGAAGATTCCTCTCCCTTCTTCCAGCAGGAAGCGGAGGTTGTAGTTCTCCCCTCGCGATTCTGGCAGCACGACGGCGTGGTGTCGGAAGTAGAGGGAAGATCCCGCAGGGCTTCGCCTAAGCCGGATGCGCGTTATGGTGGATTAGGGTTTCCCGGAGATCTAGGATTTAGATGACCGGGAGGAGGAGGAGGTGTCGGCGGTGGCTAGAGCGGCGGCGACGAACCGGAGGCGGCGCGGCGGCGGCTTGGGCGAGGTGGCGACGGCGGCGCGGGTGTGTGGGGAGGGCTTGGCTCTTGCGGTGTTGGGGCAGCCCTCCCCCTCTATTTATGAGAGGGAGGGAAGCCTTGGGAGGGGTAGGTTTGAATCCAAACCCAAAACCAAGTTGGATTGAGAGAAGGACTTGTTTCTTCTCCCACTAGGAAACCATTGTTCTAGTTTGACTTTTCAAACCTCCCGTTTGACTTTTCAAACCTCCCGTTTGACTTTCAATTTAGATCTTTAATTCTCTCTTGCAAATGTCAACACTAAGTGACCTAGGATATGATCCAATCATTCCACATATCCATGACACATTCATGGACCATTCCCCTTCCGGACCGGTGAACCTTCTAGACCCTTCTAGAACCTCTCTGATGAAATCATCGGAAACTTTCCCGAACTCCGAAATAGGACTTTCCTTATATGAATCTTATTCTCCGGACCATTCCGGATATCCTCATGATATCCCGGATCCCATCCGAGACTCCGAACAACATTCGGTATCCCTACTAACATTCCATATCTACTAAACAACATCGAATCCTTAAGTGTGTCTCCCTACGGTTCGTGAATTATGCGGACATAACCAAGACACTTCTTCGATCAATAACCGATAGAGGAATCTGGAAATTCATATGCCTCCCACATATTTCTACGATTACTTTGCGATCGAATGAACCACTTACAGACGATACCAATTTCCCTTTGTCTCATGATAGTTTACTTATCCGAGGTTTTGATCGTCGGTATCTCTGCATACCTAGTTCAACCTCGTTACCGATAAGTACTATTTTCTTGTTCCCGTGATATGTGATCCCTTGTGAGCCAGTCACATTCTTGCAAGATAATTGGATGACATTCCACCGAGAGGGCCCAGAGTATATCTATCCATCATATGGATGGACAAATCCCACTCTTGATCCATGTGCCTCAACCCATACTTTCCGAACACTCAATGCCACCTTTATAGCCACCTAGTTATGGTGTGGTGTTTGATGTCATCAAAGCATCCTTCCGGTGATGGTGATTAACATGATCTCATGGTCGAAGGAATTAGGTTACTATGTATCATAAATCTTATATCAAACGAACTATTGAAATGACTTGATCTTAATGCTACGCTTATCTATAGGAGTATGTCCATCATACCATTCTCCTAATGATATGATCTTGTTATTAATAAAATCTCAATGTTCATGATCGAGAAACCACGATCATCTATTAATCAACAAGCTAGTATTATAAAGAGGCTTTACCAGGGACTCTAATTTATTTTACAAATCACACAAGTATTAATGTTTCAGGTTAATACTATTATAGCATGAATGTAAACATTTATCATAAACACAAAGATATAATAATAACCACTTCTATTATTGCCTCTAGGGCATATATCCAACACCTTGCTAAAGTTGTTATTGTTAATTGTAACTTAATGCAAAATTTGGGTGCTTTTCTTGTGTTTTACCTTAAGCAACATGCTCTTTATAGCGTGGACCCATATATGGAGGGGGAGTTGTGATCGTCCTTGCACATGCACTTCACATCAACCTAGGTAATATCCAACTGTTGGTAGGAAGTCACCATCTCGGTCTCCCTACTCTAAGAGCATGTGGTATGGTCTCTAAAACTCATGGTAGATATTTTCTATATATACCTAGAGTGGATTATTTGATCCCAGCTCCTTTATCTAATGGTCTATTCTCTATCTAGGAGGGAGGTTTGTGTTATGACGTGCAGGTTGAGGCTAACCTATGCCAACAAGAGATACCCATGGGAGGAGGAGGAGAAGATGAAGAAGTAGAACAAGAAGAACCCGAACAAGATGAGCAGACACCAAACTACTACACCACCTATGAATACATGCACGCACTTGAAGGAAATATCCAAAACATGAATAACCTCTCCATCAACCTTCGAGATGCTACTGCAAGCCTCAACACCCAGGTCCAAAATTGGCACGGCCAATGGAACATGGGAAATTATCCACTGCCACCACAATGAGCAACAAAGGGGCTTGCAAAATCCTGATCTTGGGGATCTGTTCCCCTTGAAAATTTATTTGTGTAATAATGAGGTTGTACTCCAGCTCCTTGGGATCTTTGAAACACTCGTGTTGGTTTATTCCAACACTTTTATTTTTTCCTTTTCTTTTTAGTTTTTTTTTTGTTTTTATTTTATTAGAACCCTTGCTTGGTCACAATATATTTTCTATTCTTTAATCCCTTTCCTCAAAAATACAAAAATACAAAAATATTTTTCTGTTTTTCCTTTTTTTGTAAATGTGGATTCGCATTTTGCCTCTTTTCTTTTATATTATTATGAGAGTAATCGTGTTTGAGTTTTTGAAGGAACACATCCCTATAAGAAAGAGAATCATGAAGTCGCTTATAAGAGGTATGTCCTATGTCTCCCACTTTTGAAGTTTGAGTTGTTTATCCTAGTTGGTCGATTTGCTAAAATGATATGCCCGCGGGAGTAATTTAATTTAGTTAAAGTAAAGTTTTTTATTAGTATGATGGTTAGTTGTTGAAGGTATTGCTCTAGTTCTTTTAGCTAACCAAGTCTTTCCTTGGAAATAATAATAATGCCAAACTAGTACAATATGAAAAAGTCTGAAATTTATGACTTGTTTGATGAATGATTGTCTTGAGAGTATACCCTTGAAGATACTTAACCCCATCGATATTTTGATAGTCTTGATGACACTCTGTAAAGGAGTTGTTTCATTGAAATAAAGTCTAGTGGTAATTGTGATGCATGCCAAAGCTAACTTTGTGGATCAAACCATGGTACTATCTCATAAAAAAGAGAGAAAGAGAAATTCTGCTATTTATGTTCCTAGTGCACACCTTTGGGATGCCAACAACTCCGCTAGCTTTTGAACAATCTATGGTATAACCCCGGATTTTGGCTATAAGTTGATGACATGATTGGCATCAGTGTCAATGTATGGACAAAAGTATTGGTATTCTTAAAGGTTGTGCAAGCACTTGCAAAAGAAACAGCCAGCAATCCTTGAAAAGAAAAATATATCTTTGAAGATCCACATCACAAGTCCTTGTCATGGTCTCATTACTACTCTAATAATTTTTCTTGAAAAACAATGATTGGATTAGAAGTGTTTTTGATAGACTTGATTTATTGATGTGGGTGTAAATAAGACACTTCATTGTTATATTACTTAGGACATGAAGCTCTCTTACTCAATGATGCTATTTAAACATCCTAGTGTTCCTTGGCAAGCTGAGAGTTAACTAGAAGAATTGGATTGATTGCTACACTTCTAGTTATTCATATTGATATTAAACTCTAATTTGATTGTCTTGAATTGCCGAAGCTTGTATAGTACTCTTGTCATCTCTCTAACTTTGATAAGCCTCACAAATGAATGAAGTGTTATGCACATACGACTACCAACCCTAAGTGAATTCTTATTCTCATTGTTTCAAGCTTAAACGTTGAATTCCTTATAGTTCTTTTGTTTCTTCTTGCTCAAGGGAGATCAAGGTTTGAGCTTTGGGGAATTTGATGGCTCTGAAATTTGCCACCTTTCTCTATGTTTAATGTTTTTAGTCAAGCAGTTGACAATAAACTCTCAATCCTTGCCCCTAATGACTAATAATTGCAAAGATATGCAAAATCTAGCTTTGAATTATGTTGTGTAGGAAATCACAGGTTTTAATGCGAAATCAGGAGTCATAATGAAGGAATTTGAGGAAGTCCACACGACCAAGTAATTGGGAAGCAAATTCCAGGCGTCAGTACGCGTAACAATCTACAGTATGGGTGGAGACTGAAGGGTTCATAGCATGGAAAACAAAAAAATTCTATCGCGTGAACACACAAAACCAAGATCCAATCTATGGCAAAGCCAAGATCTAATCCACGAGATCGGTGCAATGGGATTGAAGAGAACTATTCCTCGTAGATCCAAAGCGTTTAACGAGATCAGATTCTTGTGGTTGATGTAGTCGGTCACTTGTTGATCTCAAGATCGTGTAAACGATCCTTCTGGCTCCGCGTTCTGGCAGCGCTTCTATAGTCGGTCACACGTACGGTAGTCGATGAAGACCTTCCTCTCCCTTGTTCCAGCAAGGCAGCAGAGGTTGTAGATCTCCTCGGAATCCCAACAACACAACAGTGTGGTGGTGGAGGAGGAGACATTTCTGCAGGGCTTCGCCTAAGCTGGAGCAGGATGGTGGATGAGAGAGAAGAGAGGCTGCGGTTAGGGTTAGGCGCTAAGGGACAAGGGATGTGTGTGTGGGGGGGTGCCCCTACCCCTCATTATATATGTGGGGGGCGACCGGCCAAGGGTTCCCAACCCAGGCCGTGTCCCCCCCCCAAACTCGACCACCAAGGGAAGAGCTTTAAACCTTTTCCACCAAGTCTTCCTTCTTACCAAAAACTAGAGTTTGACTTTTGATACGTCGTAAACGTATCTATAATTTTTTATGTTCCATGGTTGTTTAGTATCAACTTTGCTATGCTTTCTCTACACTTTGAGGTATTTTTATATATTTTCTGTGACTAACCTATTAACAAGATGCCGTAGTGCCAGTTGCCTGTTTTCTGTTGTTTTTGGTTTCAGAAAAGCTAGTAAGGAAATATTCGCAGAATTGGACGGGACAGAATCCAAAGTCAATATTTCACCGAGACGAACACAGAGACCGAAGGGCAGTTGAAGGAGCGCCACATGGCAGCCACAACCTAGGGCCGTGCGAGCCCACCCTAGGGCGCGCCGCCCTATGGTGTGTGCCCCTGGCCTCCCTCCTACCCCGCCTCTTCGCCTATATAAGCTCCTCGATGCCAAAACTCTAAGAACCCGATCAGATCTCCACAAAACAGTCCACAACCGCACCACCATCGTCCCTAGAGCGGGGGATCTGAAGCTCTTCCCGGCACCCTGCCAGAGGGGATATATCATCCCGGAGGCCTTCTTCATCACCATGCCAGCCTCCAGTATGATGTGTGAGTAGTTCACCCTTGGACTATGGGTCCATACAGTATCTAGATGGTTGTTTGTCCTCCTTTATGCTATCATGTTTAGATCTTGTGAGCTCCGTTAATGATCAAGATCATCTATTTGTAATCATGCATGTTGTGTTTGCGGGTATTTGATGGATATTGAGATACTATATCAGATTGATTATTTATTATATCATGTTTTATGATTATTGATTCTGTCATGTCTGTGTTATTTCTGATCTTGCATGCTCTCCATTTCTAGTAGCTATCTTGGCCAAGTAGATGCTAGTGACTCCAAGAGGGAGTATTTATGCTCGATAGTGGGTTCATGCCTCTATTAAATCTGGGGAAGTGACAGAAATATCTAAGGTTATAGATGTGTTGTTGACACTAGGCATAAAACAACAATCTTTTGTTCATGGAACAATTGTATTGTTTACTTTACACACATTGCTTAATGCAGTTATTCGTTGCTTGCAACTTAATACTGGAGGGGGTTCGGATGATAACCTGAAGGTGGATTACTAGTCATAGATGCAGTTGGATTGCGGTCTATGTATATTGTTGTAATGCCCAATCAAATCTCATATGAATCATGAATGTCTAGTATTGCATTGTTATGCCTTGCTCAGTCCTGTCAATTGCCCCGCTGTAATTCGTTTATCCAGCATGTTATGTTATTTATCTTAAGGAGAACACCTCTAGTGAAATGTGGACCCTGGTCCAATATTTACCATTATTACATCATCTACTGTTACTATTTACTTTCTACAAGCAACCTTTACCTTCCACACCATACGTTTAATCCTTTGTTTTGAGGAAACCAGTGAGATAGACAACCTCACTGTAAGTTGGGGCAAAATCTTGAGTTTGGGTTGTGCAGGATTCCAAGTTGCTAGCAACACCTGTGTTGTTTCCTTGCTCCTACTGGTCCGATAACCTTGGTTTCATAACTGAGGGAAAATTTGTCGTTGTGCTCATCATACCTTCCTCTTGGGGTCTCCCAATGTAGAGGTCCCAACCTGATAAGGTAGAGATCCATGTGTTTACATGCTAGTCCATGGATCAATAGCTAGCATCCACAGTTTAAGATGTAATATCAAGAAACAAAGGTCATAATATAACTTTATAACCAGGAATAAGATAATTCATTACATCTTACATAACTCATTTGGCTATCTCATTACAATGTAGCAGAAATAACTATATAGCATGGAGTCCTTCATCTTCAAAGTGACACAGGCAATCATGTTGGTTGCAGACTTGTAATCCTATTCAACATACTTCACTAACATCAAACAAACCTGCAACATAATAAGTTACAGCCACAAGGGTCAATACATTGGAATTGTATTGGCAAGTGATACTGGTAGAATAGTGGTATCTATTATCTATATGCATTTGGCTAAGTGGAGCTTAGGCTTGCTTTGCTCAAAATAGATTTTCCTTATAAGTTGAAAACACTAAGTTTTTTTTTGTCAAAAACACCCAAGGAACAACCAATGAACATTTGTTAACCTTTTGCCCTTGTTCAACCACAAGTTTTTAACTTAGAAATTGGGATGAGGAGATCCTTGATAGCTTCCATGTCTTGATGCTCAAATTTTCCATTGCCAGGGACACGGCTAAGTACTTAGATTTTACTCTCTCGAGAGGTGGTGCACTTTCCCCACAAGACTCGACATGCATCGAGACAAGATCTTTTAGAAGCCTTCCCTTAGAAAAAAATGGACGCGTTCCCAAACCTATCACCCCTACCACCAACTGTCCATCTGGCTAAGTTATTGCAACCTATATGATCCAGGCAGAGCCCATAATGCCATGTGGCTGCACTTGAAGCTTCTCAACATTTGACATCTCAAATCTCTTTGTTCCTGGGTGGCTTTCCACAAGTGAGATACACTAGGGTATGCCATAAATATGGGGCCCTGTTTAACCACTCAACATAACCCATTCACACCATTACACCCAGGTGATTCATTCACATAGTTGTTTTATTAAACAAAACACAAGTCATAGACTTAGAAATATTTCATAGCATGAATATAATCCACCCTTGTTTTCTATTAGCTAAGCTAAGCATGATAACATGGCAAGTTCCTAACTTAGGATAATTCTACCGAGACATCATATAGGATTTCCCATGGCATAGCTTATACTTAGAAAATTTCCATGCAAGTCCTACTCAAAATATCACTAATGCATAGTGAAAATAATAGGACAAAACTATGAAGCACCACTTGCCTTTTTAGTAGAGAATATAGATTCACTCCTTGATCTTGTAATTGTCACACTCTTCAAAGTTCACTACAAGTCAATCAAGGCACAAATTCAATCTAGCATCAAACAATTCACCACATAAAATAAACAAAACGAAACAATCCATGCAAGCATGCAAAAGATTGTTTTATTTGGAAAGGTGGTTTATAATAGGTTATAAACATTTTAAAACACCTATTGGTCATTTATAAAAGTGGCAAAACCATCTGATATTAAGTTAGTGAAAATGGCCACTTTAAATCATTTTTGTTTTGCTACAAATGATTTAAATCAAAGTAATAATTTCTAGTGTTAGACAAAATGTTTTTTATACACAAATATTAATATTTAGGGTCAAAATGTTTTAAAACAAATCCATTTTCAAAAGGTTTCACTCAAAACCAATTTTAAATCAAAGCAATAATTTTATTTTACTAGAAATGCCTTTATTCAAAGGAATAATTCCTTAGTGTCACAAAATATATTTTTAAATCCAAAAGTTGGTTTTTATGGTCAGTAGGTTAAAAAAAACCATTTGCAAAAGATTTTACCCTAAAAAAATTTAGAATAAATTTTATAACCAAATTAGACCTAATAATGTTTCTACATAAACATCTACTTTTACAGAAGCAAAAACTAAACAAAGGGCATGGTTTCAAAGGTTTCATTTTTCTGATTCCAATGATATAAAATTTGTAAATTTTGGACGTGTAGATTTAAAGTTATGAATTTTACAAAATTAATCTACTAATAGACAAGTTTCTGTTTTTAAATCAAAAGGCTGGCCATGTGTCTTGATCTACCTGGTGCGTACCGGTTCGGCTGGATCGAGCAGCTACAGCCGTCAGATCTATTTAAATTGCACGGCATAGAAGCGAACATACCCCTTCGATAAGTGATTCTATCCTAGCCAACAGATCTACATCCTATGGTTCAAACTGCAGTGGCCAAAGATGGGCGGCGCGGCGACGATGGACAGCGGCGGCGCGCTCTGCTCGCGTTGGTTCCGACGATACAGGAAGCAAGGGAGGAAGAGGGATGTCTCACCGTGCTCGCAATGACGTGTTGAGGCTCATGTAGGGGTTTGTAGCATGGAAAACAAAAAATTTCTACCGCATGCTCACACACAAGCCAAGATCTATCTACTAGATTGTATCAACGAGTTGATAGAAGCACTCATCCTCGAAGATTCCAAAGCGGTTAACGAGAGCAGATTCTCGTGGGTGATGTAGTCGTACACTTGCCGATCTCAAGATCGCGTAGATGATCTTTCCGGCGCTGCGTTCCGGCAGCGCTTCCGTAGTCGGTCACACCGGTACTCGATGAAGACCTTCCTCTCCCTTGTTCCAGCAGGCAGCGGAGGTTGTAGTTCTCCCCTCGCGATTCCGGCAGCACGACGGCGTGGTGTCGGAAGTAGAGGGAAGATCCCGCAGGGCTTCGCCTAAGCCGGTGCGACTTATGGTGGATTAGGGTTTCCCAGAGATCTAGGGTTTAGATGACCGGGAGGAGGAGGAGGTGTCGGCGGCGGCTAGTGCGGCGGCGGGGCTGCGACGGCGGCTCGTGTGCGGGGAGAGGGCCTAGGGCTTGTGTGCTTTGGGGCAGCCCTCCCCATCTATTTATGAGAGGGGGCAGCCTTGGGAGGGGTGAGTTTGAAACCAAACCCAAACCCAAGTTGGATTGAGAGAAGGACTTGTTTCTTCTCCCACTAGGAAACCATTGTTCCAGTTTGACTTTTCAAACTCCCGTTTGACTTTCAATTTAGTGCTTTAATTCTCTCTAGCAAATGCACACACCAAGTGACCTAGGATATGATCCAATCATTCCACTTATCCATGACACATTCATGGACCATTTTCCTTCCGGGCCGGTGAACCTTCTAGAACCTCTCCGATGAAAACATCGGAATGTTACCCGAACTCCGGAATCGGACTTTCCTTATATGAATCTTATTCTTATCCTCCGGACCATTCCGGATCTCCTCGTGATATCCCGGATCCCATTCGAGACTCCGAACAACATTCAGTATCCCTTATTAACATTCCATATCTACTAAACAACATTGAATCCTTAAGTGTGTCTCCCTACGGTTCGTGAATTATGCGGACATGACCGGGACACTTCTCCGATCAATAACCAGTAGAGGAATCTGTAAATTCATATGCCTCCCACATATTTCTATGATTACTTTGTGATCGAATGAACCACTTACATACGATACCAATTTCCCTTTGTCTCATGATAGTTTACTTATCCGAGGTTTTGATCGTCGGTATCTCTGCATACCTAGTTCAACCTCGTTACCAATAAGTACTCTTTTCTCGTTCTCGTGAGATGTGATCCCTCGTGATCCAGTCACATGCTTGCAAGATAATTGGATGACATTCCACCGAGAGGGCCCAGAGTATATCTGTCCGTCATATGGATGGACAAATCCCACTCTTGATCCATGTGCCTCAACCCATACTTTCCAAATACTCAATGCCACCTTTATAGCCACCCAGTTACGGTGTGGTGTTTGATGTCATCAAAGCATCCATCCGGTGATGGTGATTAGCATGATCTCATGGTCGAAGGAATTAGGTTACTATGTATCAGAAAGCTTATAGCAAACGAACTATTGAAATGACTTGATCTTTATGCTACGCTTATCTATAGGAGTATGTCCATCATACCATTCTCCTAATGATATGATCTTATTGTTAATAACATATCAATGTTCATGATCGAGAAACCACGATCATCTATTAACCAACAAGCTAGTATTATAAAGAGGCTTTACTAGGGACTCTAATTTAGTTTACAAATCACACAAGTATTAATGCTTCCGGTTAATACTGTTATAGCATGAATGTAAACATTTATCATAAACACAAAGATATAATAATAACCACTTTTAATATTGCCTCTAGGGCATATCTCCAATATTCTCCCACTTGCACTAGAGTCAACTAATCTAGATTACATGGTAATATACCGAACACCCATGGCGGTTTGGTGCTGGTCATGTTTTGCCCTCGGGAGAGGTTTAGTCAACGGATCCGCCACATTCAGATCTGTGTGTACTTTGCAAATCTTTATGTCACCATCTTGGACATGCTCTCGAATAGCGTGAAAATGTAGCTTGATATGCTTCAGCTTCTTGGGTGACCTTGGTTCTTGCGCATTGGCTATGGTGTCCATGTTATCACAACAGATAGACATTGGGTCCAGCGCACTTGGAACCACACCGAGCTCTGTAATGAACTCCTTCATCCATATCGCCTCTTGTGAAGCCTCCGAAGCAGCTATGTATTCCGATTCAGTTGAAGATCTTGCCACAACGCTTTGCTTTACACTCCTCCAGCTAACTGCTGCACCATTCAAAGTAAATATATATCCAGATTGTGATTTAGAATCATCTGGATCGGTGTTCCAACTAGCATCGGTGTAACCATTAACAACGAGCTGTTCATCACCTCCATAAGAAAGAACCATATCCTTAGTTCTTCCCAAGTACTTAAGGATGTTTTTGACTGCTGTCCAATGATCCACTCCTGGATCACTTTAATATCTGCTAGTCAAACTAACAGCATATGCAATGTCGGGTCTAGTACATAGCATGTCATACATAAGTGATCCTATGGCTGAGGAATGGGGAGTCTTACTCATTCTTTCTCTATCTTCTGCCGTTGCAGGACTTTGAGTTTTACTCAAGGTCGTATTGGGCAACATGGGCAAGAACCCTTTCTTGCTATCTTCCATTCCAAACCTCTTTAGAACTTTCTCCAAATATGTACTCCATGACAATGATATTAGGCGTCTCGATCTATCTCTATAAATCTTTATGCCTAATATGTAAGGTGCTTCGCCAAGATCTTTCATTGAAAAACTATTATTCAAATAATCCTTGACACTATTAAGAAGGTCTACATCATTCCCAATCAACAATATGTCATCTACATATAGTATTAAGAATGCTACAGAGCTCCCACTCACTTTCTTGTAAATACAAGCTTCTCCATAAGTTTGTATAAAACCAAAGCTTTTGATCACCTTATCAAAATGTTGATTCCAACTCCGGGATGCTTGCTTCAATCCATAAATGGACCGTTGAATTTTGCATATCTTGTTAGCATCTTTAGGATGGACAAAACCTTTGGGTTGTACCATATACAACTCTTCATCAATGTCTCCATTGAGGAACGCCGTTTTGACATCCATCTGCCATATCTCGTAATCATAATATGTAGTGATCTCTAACATAATCCTCACAGACTTTAGCTTCGCTACCGGTGAGAATGTCTCATCATAGTCAACTCCTTGAATTTGTCGAAACCCTTTTGCGACAAGTCGAGCTTGATAGACGGTAACATTACCATCAGCATCTGTTTTCTTCTTGAAAATCCATTTGTTCTCGGCAGCCTTCCGGCCATCCGGTAAGTCCACCAAAGTCCATACTTGGTTTTCGTACATGGATCCAATCTCGGATTTCATGGCTTCATGCCATTTATGGTAATCTGGGCTCATCATCACTTCCTCATATGTCGCAGGGTCATCGGTGTTGTCCACCAACATGACACTCATAACGGGATCATACCAATCAGGAGTGGTACGAGTTCTTGTTGACCTGCGAGGCTCTGTAGTAACTTCAACCGAAGTGTCATGATCTACATCATTATCTTCCTCTCTTATTGGTGTAGGCGCCACAGGAACTACTTCTGGTGCTGCGCTACTCTCAAGTTCGAGAGAAGGTTCAACAACCTCGTCGAGTTCTACTTTCCTTCCAGTCACTTCTTTCGAGAGAAATTCCTTCTCTAGAAAGGATCCATTCTTGGCAACGAAGATTTTTCCCTCGGATCTATGATAGAAGGTATACCCAATAGTTTCCTTCGGGTATCTATGAAGACGCATTTTTCCGCTTCGGGTTCAAGCTTGTCGGGCTGTAACTTCTTTACATAAGCTTCGCAACCCCAAACTTTAAGAAACGACAATTTAGGTTTCTTCCCAAACCATAATTCATACGGTGTCGTTTCAACGGATTTATATGGTGCCCTATTTAAAGTGAATGCTGTTGTTTCTAATGCATAACCCCAAAATGATAGCGGTAAATCTGTAAGTGACATCATAGAACGAACCATATCTAAGAGAGTTTGATTATGACGTTCGGACACACCATTACGTTGTGGTGTTCCCGGCGGTGTCAATTGTGAAAGTATTCTGTATTTCTTCAAATGCTCGCCAAACTCATAACTTAGATATTCACCTCCACGATCAGATCATAGAAATTTAATCTTCTTATTACATTGATTCTCTACCTCACTTTTAAATTCCTTAAACTTGTCAAAAGTTTCGGACTTATGTTTCATGAAATAGATATACCCATATCTACTCAAGTCATCCGTGGAGGTAAGAAAATAGCGATAACCACCGCGCGATGCTACACTCATTGGATCACACACATCGGTATGTATGATTTCCAACAAGTCCGTAGCTCGCTCCATCATACCAGAAAATGGAGTCTTAGTCATTTTACCCATCAGACATGCTTCACATCTTTCAAGTGTTTCGAAATCAAGTGATTCAAGAAGTCCATCGGAATGGAGTTTCTTCATACGCTTCACTCCAATATGACCAAGACGACAGTGCCACATATAGGTCGAGCTATCACTCAATTTCAAACGTTTAGCTTCAATGTTATTAATGTGTGTATTACTAAAATCGAGATTAAATAAGAATAGACCATCTATCAAAAGTGCATGTGCATAAAACATATTACTCATATAAATCGAACAACCACTATTCTCGGACTTAAACAAGTAACCGTCTCGCAATAAACATGATCCGGATATAATGTTCATGCTCAACGCAGGCACCAAATAACAATTATTTAAGTATAAAACTAATCCCGATGGTAGATGAAGAGGTAGCGTGCCGACCGCGATCACATCAACCTTTGATCCATTTCCAACGCGCATCATCACCTCATTCTTCGCTAGCTTCCGTTTATTCAGTAGCACCTGTTTCGAGTTACAAATATGAGCAACCAAACCAGTATCAAATACCCAGGCACTACTACGATTACTAGTGAGATACACATTAATAACATGTATATCGGATATACCTTTCTTCTTGATGTTGCCGTTCTTCAAATCCGCCAAGTACTTAGGGCAATTCTGCTTCCAGTGACCCTCTCCCTTGCAGTAAAAGTACTTAGGGCAATTCCCCTCGCGATTCCGGCAGCACGACGGCGTGGTGTCGGAAGTAGAGGGAAGATCCCGTAGGGCTTCGCCTAAGCCGGTGCGAGTTATGGTGGATTAGGGTTTCCTGGAGATCTAGGGTTTAGATTACCGGGAGGATGAGGAGGTGTCGGGGGCGGGTAGTGCGGCGACGCAGGGAGGCGGCGCAGCGGCGAGCGGAGGCGGCGGGTCTGCGGCGGCGGCGGCTCGTGTGCGGGGAGAGGGGCTAGGGCTTGTGTGCTTTGGGGCAGCCCTCCCCCTCTATTTATGAGAGGGG
Source organism: Avena sativa (assembly GCA_916181665.1). NCBI lineage: Eukaryota > Viridiplantae > Streptophyta > Magnoliopsida > Poales > Poaceae > Avena > Avena sativa. The sequence continues at coordinate 307,956,713 of OV702295.1, read as the reverse complement.
GTAGCCTTGGGAGGGGTGATTTTGAAACCAAACCCAAACCCATGTTGGATTGAGAGAAGGACTTGTTTCTTCTCCCACTAGGAAACCATTGTTCTAGTTTGACTTTTCAAACTCCCGTTTGACTTTCAATTTAGAGATTTAATTCTCTCTAGCAAATGCACACACCAAGTGACCTAGGATATGATCCAATCATTCCACTTATCCATGACACATTCATGACCATTCTCCTTCCGGACCGGTGAACCTTCTAGAACCTCTCCGATGAAAACATCAGAATGTTTCCCGAACTCCGGAATCAGACTTTCCTTATATGAATCTTATTCTCCGGACCATTCTGGATCTCCTCATGATATCCCTGATCCCATCCGAGACTCCGAACAACATTCGGTATCCCTTATTAACATTCCATATCTACTAAACAACATCGAATCCTTAAGTGTGTCTCCCTACGGTTCGTGAATTATGCGGACATGACCGGGACACTTCTCCGATCAATAACCAGTAGAGGAATCTGTAAATTCATATGCCTCCCACATATTTCTATGATTACTTTGTGATCGAATGAACCACTTACATACGATACCAATTTCCCTTTGTCTCATGATAGTTTACTTATCCGAGGTTTTGATCGTCGGTATCTCTGCATACCTAGTTCAACCTCGTTACCGATAAGTACTCTTTTCTCGTTCCCGTGATATGTGATCCCTTGTGAGCCAGTCACATGCTTGCAAGCTAATTGGATGACATTCCACCGAGAGGTCCCAGAGTATATCTATCTGTCATATGGATGGACAAATCCCACTCTTGGTCCATGTGCCTCAACCCATACTTTCCGAATACTCAATGCCACCTTTATAGCCACCCAGTTACGGTGTGGTGTTTGATGTCATCAAAGCATCCTTCCGGTGATGGTGATTAGCATGATCTCATGGTCGAAGGAATTAGGTTACTATGTATCAGAAATCTTATAGCAAACGAACTATTGAAATGACTTGATCTTTATGCTACGCTTATCTATAGGAGTATGTCCATCATACCATTCTCCTAATAATATGATCTTGTTGTTAATAACATCTCAATGTTCATGATCGAGAAACCATGATCATCTATTAACCAACAAGCTAGTATTATAAAGAGACTTTACTAGGGACTCTAATTTAGTTTACAAATCACACAAGTATTAATGTTTCCGGTTAATACTGTTATAGCATGAATGTAAACATTTATCATAAACACAAAGATATAATAATAACCACTTTTATTATTGCCTCTAGGGCATATCTCCAAAAGCTCAACGTCGTAGATGAAGGTGCTTGCAAGCCAATTGGATGACATTCCACCGAGAGGGCCCAGAGTATATCTATCTGTCATATGGATGGACAAATCCCACTCTTTATCCATGTGCTTCAACACATACTTCCGGAATACCCAATGCCACCTTTATAACCACCCAGTTACGGAATTGGTGTTTGATATCATCAAAGTACTCGTCCGGTAATGGTGATTAACATGATCTCATGGTTGAAGGATTAGGTTACTATGTATTTGAAAGCTTGTAGCAAACAAACTCTAAATGACTTGATCTTATGTTAGGCTTACTATGGATGTGTGTCCATCACATCATTCTCCTAATGATATGACCTTGTTATTAATAACATCCAATGTCCATGATCAAGAAACAATGATAATCTATTAATCAACAAGCTAGCTTAACAAGAGGCTTACTAGGTACTCTTTTATGTTTATAAAACACATAAGTAATAATGTTTCATTTTAATACAATTATAGCATGGGATGTAAACATTTATCATAAACACAAAGATATAATAATAACTACTTTATTATTGCCTCTTGGGCACATCTTCAATAGAGAACGCCCGTACGACCCCCCGGTATAGGGTGCTGACGGCTTCATCTCGTCAAACCCTACAACCTTTGTGAAGACGCCTATATAGTTTGAGGCTCCAGCCATTGCCTGGAGGTCCGTCATTCTCAGATTTCATCACAACACCACCAAAGTAGATTGATGCGTGCACCCAGTGTTGACGTGGGACACTTCGTTGGAACCCCAAGAGCAAGTTGTGATGAGCACAGCAGCAAGATTCCCTCAGTAGAGACCGAGGTTATCGAACCAGGGGGAGGAAGGAAATGTCTCAAAGGTGTTGCAAGCAACATGGAAACCTGCACAACACAAACTCCAGACTTTGTCCCAACGAATCAGTGAGGTTGTTAAGCTCACCGGTTTGTTGTAACAAAGGATTAAACGTATGGTGTGGAAGGTAATGGTTTGCAGCAAGTAAATAAGTAATAATGGAAGATTTATCAATGGTAAAGATTGGACCGAAGTCCATAGTTCACTAGAGGTGCTCTCCTTAGATAAACAACATGGCATGAAGGGTAAACAAATTACAGCAGGGCAATTGACAGGAACTGATCAAGGCATAACAATGCAATACTAGTCAGAAAGATCCTATGAGATTCGATTGGGCAATACAACAAGATACATAGACCGCCATCCAACTACATCTATGACTAGAAGTCCACCTTGAGAGCATGCAAGATCACAAACAACACAGACATGATAGAATCATAAAGACAAAACCATTAATCAAACCAACATAATAATCTCAATATCCATCGGATCCCCACAAACACAACATGCATGATTACAAACAAATTAGATCTTGATCATGAATGGAGCTCACAAGATCTATACATGAAAGCACAAAGGAGGAGATACAACCATCCAGCTACTACATGGACCCATAGTCCAAGGTGGAACTACTCACGCATCATACCGGAGAGAAGGCCTCCAGGATGATCTCCCCTCCGGCAAGGTGCCTGGAAGAACTTCAGATCCCCCGATCTAGGGATGACGGTGGCAGAGGCTAGAGAAGGTTTCGTGGAATATTGATCGGATACTTAGGGTTTCTGCATTGGGGGCTTCTTAAAGGCGAAGGGGGAGGACGAGGCGGTGGCTAGGGCCCCACACCCTGCCTAGGCGCGGGGCAGGGCCCACCCGCGCCTAGGGGGTCTGGGCGCCCTGGCACCCCTCTCCATCTCCCCTCTGGACTTCTTGTTCCCCACAGAAAGTAATTGACTTTGACGTTTTTTCCGTCCAATTCTAAGAATATTTCTTTACTAGCTTTTCTGAAACTAAAAACAGCAGAAAATAGGCAACTGGCACTGTGGCAACTTGTTAATAGGTTAGTACCAGAAAACATGTAAAAAGCACCTCAAAGTGTAGACAAAGCAAAGCAAAGTAGATACTAACAAGCATGGAACATCAAAAATTATAGATACGTTTCCGACGTATCAGAGATCCACGCCATTGTTCATCTATTGTTCATCCACTCCACCATACATACCTCTACTAGCCATAGCCATTGCTTTGTACTTTAGATCTCCTTGTGATTTGGTGAGCATTGTAAGAATAATCGATTTCAATCTAAGTATTCTGCACAATGTTTTCTATCCTTGATCTATGTGTTATGAGTGAGTAGTCCTCGTGGGCTGCGGATTAGGGAGAAACCTTGCAGCAACTATGTGCATATAATCATGGGAGTATTGTATTTTGTTTGCAATTGAGATTTATATCTTTTGTTTCTTTGTCTCTTGTCTCGATCTGTGGACTTGTAGGTACCCAAGATCCCATAGATTGATAAAGGCTTGAGGTGAGATACTTAGCAAGCGACAATCTCATAGGAACCTCAGTGACATAAAGGGTAGTACTGTCTTCGCTTAGCGACCCATTCGGGGTCACAACTACACTGCCACTTAATTCTTTAATATGTGTTCTTCACTTAACACTACTAGGAAAACGGCTATAGGTAATCCACACTTCTGTGGTGCACTTGCTAGTGGTGCCCCACGAGTAAAATAGGCGTGGCGCACTACCCACAGGTGCCCTACGGCTAACTGCCATAAGCGTGACACACATGGGGATGGTGTGCCACGGCTATGTATGGGTCAGGGCACAGGTGGCCGCAACACACATATCCGTAGTGCACTAGGTCAAGGTGAGCCACGGAAGTGTCACTTAGCCGTAGCGCACCTTGACCTAGTGCGCTACGGGCATGTGTGCTGCAGCAGCAGGGTCAACTTAGCCGTAGGGCACTCTGCCCTAGTGCCCTACGGCTAAGTGGCATGCACCAACTCCACCCCCACGCCCCCACCCCCGTGGATCGCCTTTTTAGGTTTTGCAAAAAAATAAAAGAAAATGATAAACACTTCCAAAAATATAATCCTTTCATATTTAGGTAGGTAATGTGGTATAGTTTGTAGGGAAATTAACAAACAATAATTTCGACTTTATCTGCAAAGAAAAGTCATGCCACGATAAAATGGCCATAACTTTTGCATACGATGTCGAAAAAAATCGTATAATATACCAAAATGACGAGAACGAGATTTCGCATCCGCTCGCAACGACCGAGGTTGTTTAGCGATTATTTAGATTTTCAAAATTCAAAAAGAGTAAAAAGGTACGGTCAAAAGACCGTTTTTTCCTACAAAAAAATAAAGGGCAACTTACCCGTAGCGCACCACCACCTCGTGCGCTACGAGTAAGTTGGGCAGGATTCAAAATTTGAGTCCCCACCCATCCCACCTACCCCTTTTCTTTCCCCTCCCCTTCTCTCCTTTTCCTTTTCCTCCCTTTTCCTTTTCCTCCCTTCTCCTTTCCTTCTTCTTCTTCTTCTTCTTCTTCTTCTCCTCCACCTCCTCCTTCTCCTTCTCATTTTCCTCCTCCTTCTCTTTCTCCTTCTCCTTCTCCTTCTCCTCCTCTTCCTCCTCCTTACAGTGAAGATGGTGATGGAGGCCTCCTCCTTGCAGTGACGACGATGACGGCGGGCTCCTTCTTCTTCTCCTCCTCCTCCTCCTCTTCCTCCTCTTATTCTCCTCCTCCTCCTCCTTGCAGCTCCGACAATGACGAGGCCTCTCCGACGAGGTGATGACGACGAGGCAACAACGACGAGGCGACGACGACGATGAGGCGACGACGATCACGAGGCGACAACGACGAGGCGACAAGGCGACAACGACGACCTACACCGATGACCGACGGCACTGATAGCGAGATCCAGATCTGCCTTTTTTTGAATTTTGAAAATTGTATCTGTGGCACACAACACGTAGTGCGCCACGATTATCATTTCATACGCGTGGCGCACCTGGACTACTTTCCGTGACACACTGGCATGTGCGCCACGCCTATCTCGACACAACCGTGGCGCACCAGGTAGTGCGCCACGGCTAGGAGATAGCCGTAGCGCGAGGCCCGTGGCGCACTCCTAGTGCGCCACAGATGCTGTTTACAGGTGCGCCACAAACGACCTATTTCCTAGTAGTGTAATAATCGTTTGCAACCCATGGCCTCAGTGTGCACTCTGTTAGATTAAAAGACTATTTCTGTTCCCACTTCATTAGGGGGCTCTAGTATATTAGGATGTGTTGCCCACAAGATATTATCTCTATTTAAAAATTACACATGACTATGTTTATTATTATCTTTTATCCCATATGATGTGCAGCTTCAGGTGGATCTTCAACCTTGGCCTATCTCCATCCATTGATTCAACCCACTATAAAAATTAAACTAGATTGGTCCGATAAACTAAGGTAAAATGAAGAAACAAAGTCTTATAGACGTGTCCTTATTTATTTCCTTTTAGCATTGCTTTTCAAGGTTCGATTAAACCTAGGTCTTCTAGGAAAAAGCTATTATACTACATCCATGAATCCGGATTGAAGGTATCAGAGACCAATGTCCCTCCGGCTAAATCCCCTCCGACAATGGTCCCCCCTCTCAAACTCAACCCATATCATGCATAATATGCACAAAATTTACCGATTATATTGTGAAATCCACATCAAATGCTAAATACACACATATTTCTAAATCGTCCTATATTGCATACATGTGACAATATATTTAACAATATACAATAAACCCTAATACCCTAAATATGCACATTATATTGAAAAAAGAAATTTCCTAAATACCCTAATACCCTACTGTTTAACAATACCCTAATATTTCCTAAATACCATGTAATATAATACCTAATATGTGAGTAACTAAAAAGAAAAAGGGGAAAGTGAACTTACAGTTGAGGAGGTGCTCGTCGGATGGGAGGATGGGGAACCAATGTGGAGGTGGACGGTGCGGCGTTGGGGCATACGAGGCAACGAGGTGGCCAAGACTGCCTGTCAGAGCTCCTCTAGCGACCGGCAGCGCCCACAAGGTGACAGGGATGACGGGGCGGGGCAGCTTGGGCCGGGGGTGGGGCACAACGAGGTTAGGGAGGAGGGGAGGCGGGCCTGCAACGGGGGGCGGAGGCTAGGGGAGGTGGCGGGGGCCAGTGACAGCGGGCGGCAGCGCCCACAGGACCACCGGGACAGGTGACAGGGAAGCTCGGGCTGGGGTGGGGCACAATGAGGTCAGAAAGAAGAGAGGAGGGGGCGGGGCGGGCCTGTAGCGAGGGTTGGCGGTGACAGCGGGCGGCAGCGTAGTTAGTGACCATGGGTGGAGCGCACACGGGGGTTCAATTTGGGGTCGAATGGTTTTTTTCTTGGGTGGGCTCTAAAACAAGGGTTGGGCCTTTGCCATGTGTCTACACATGGCAAAGAACATTCCAACGAAACAACACAAGGGACGCATCCTAGTTACATACAAGAATCGACTAGTACCATAGTGGCAGGACATGCACGCTTTGCCAACCTACCGTCCATAGTTCGAATCCCATACACGACCGGTTTAAGCCTTTTTTCTGAGGAAAAAGTACTCTTTGACATGTACCATAGGTAGGACACACGGCAAAGAACCCCTTTATCTTGTACCACAGTCGGGCCCTTTGCCATGGGTTTTCACCTTTGTCGTGTGCCTTTTGGTACTTTCTGATTTTATTTCATTTTTCCTTTTAATTGTATTGATTTTAATACTTATATTTATTCTTTAAATTAGTTTAAGTTTTTAGAGTACTTTTTGTTGACTATTTATTAGTGTTAGTTTAAGACAATGTGTACACACATACTTTTTGCAATACTACTCCCTTCGTTTCATAATATAAGATGATTTAGCTTTATAAAACAAAATGTATCTAGACATCTTTTATTGTCTAGATAGCTTTGTAAAATGAATGTATCTAGACCTTTTTTAGTGTATGGGTCACTCTGAATCTACACACTAAAAGATGTCTAGATAGATTTTGTTTCACAAAGCTAAAAAATCTTATATTTTGAAACGGAGGGAGTACATATGCTCAGGGCCGGTCCTGAGATTTTGGGGGCCCGGGGCGAAACTAAAATATTGGGCCTCTTATTATAATTTTTATTCAGATATGAGATGATGAAAAATAAATAGTTTAGTTAAACTTCTAACTATTATATTCATATAAAAATAACAACATTTACATGATACCTTAAGATTTCTTCCAAAAATTTCTACAAGCAAAGTCCGTGACGATGGAATTAATATCAATCTCGTCCACTAACTTCTTCTCGATGCATAAAGTCGTCAAACCATTTAACCTCTCATGAGATATTGTAGATATCAAATAGTTCTTTAACAATTTCACCTTTGAAAAGTTTTTTCAGCTGATGCAACAGTCACGAGCATAATAAATAAGATGTGATAAGCGATTAAAATATTAGGATAACGATCCGCTTCCTGACAAAATCAAAAAACTCCATAGCAGATATTTATAAAAAGTGCTTGTGTTGCTCTTCAAAAATTTATGAAAAGATCCTCTCTCTGATTCTATTAATTTCTTCTCTTGTTCTCTCCTTTATCTTTTCTTAGCACCGAATTCGGGTGTCATAATCTCGCTCGCTACAAAGAAAAACAATTTTAATTAGAATTAAGAATTAAGAATTAGGGCGTAACCGGCAGAGACATGGGAGGGGGCGGACCACCAGACCAGCAGCCAGGCGGTCGATCGTCTCGTCGATGGTCTATCCTTCGCGCCTGCCGTCGATCGTCGAGGGCTTCGAGGCTTCCAACTCCCAAATCCCGATCCGATATTCCGATCCAGTGGAGGCGACACGACTCGGGCATGAGTCGTATGATCAATTGTTGGTTCCATTTCCTGGGAGGAAGCGAAGTGACCGACGCCGTCTGGGACTGGGAGTCGAGCGGTTAGCCTCCGCCAGTCCTCCATGGCCTCGCCTTGTACCTGTATCGATCGCCTAGGCTTAGAGTCTATGATAGCGTAAAAAAATGGCCTAATTAAGCCACCAGCCTAATAAAAAATCTTTTTACGATATACACTGGGCCTGCCTATATAGCATATTTCTATGAGGGCCCCTATTTTTTGGGCCTGGGGCGACTGCCCCACAGCCCCCCCAAGGGTCGGCCCTGCATATACTTTACATCTTAATGCCCCCCACATTTTGGTAGGATGGTGGTGGAACGTTGAAATGTCCAAAACCTGGTTTCCAAGTGTGACCCCCTTCACATACATGCGATGTCACCTAAAAATGAAGGTTCTAGAATTTAATTATTATGGGGAAACTCCCCGTTTTGATGAAACCGGGGTTGATATTGTCACAACATATGCCCAAACATGGTTTGAAATTATCCTATGACCTAACCGAGGAAAAATCAAGAGAAAAGTCCACCGGTCTATCCCTGTCAGAAGAATATCTAGGGGGTAGACGATCCGGGGCCCAGGGACCAGGGTTTCATAGGAATAAGCGCTTCGGGGCCTAGGAATACCTCCAAAACTTGCATGTGAACCTAGCAAGTGCATTAAAAGGTGGTATAATGTTGAAATGTCCAAAACCTGGTTCCCAAGTGTGACCCCTTCGCATACATGCACTGTCACCTAAAAACGAAGGTTCTGGAATTTAATTATTACGGGGGAACTCCTTGTTTTGGTGAAACCGGGGTTGATCTTGTCACAACCTATGACCAAACATGGTTTGGAATTATCCTATGACCTAACCAAGCACAAACCAAGAGAAAAGTCCATCGGGCTACCCCTGTCAGAAGAACATCTAGGGGATAGACGATCTGGGGCCCAGGGATCAGGGTTTCGTAGGAAGAAGCGCTTTCGGGCATTGAAACACCTCCAAAACTTGCATGTGACCCTAGAATGTGTATTAAAGTGTGGTGGAATGTTGAAATGTCCAAAACCTGGTTCCCAAATATGACCCCCTTCGCAGACATGCGCTGTCTCCTAAAAATGAAGGTTTTGGAATTTAATTATTATGGGGAAACTCCCCGTTTGCCAGGGTTGATCTTGTCACAACCTATTCCCAAACATGGTTTGGAATTATCCTATGACCTAACCAAGCACAAACCAATAGAAAATTCCACCTGTCTACCACTGTCAAAAGAACATCTAGGGGGTAGACGATCTGGGGCCGAGGGATTAGGGTTTCATAGGAAGAAGCGCTTTGAGGCATCGAAACACCTCCAAAACTTGCATGTGACCCTAGCATGTATATTAAATTGTGGTGGAATATTTAAATGTCCAAAACTTGGTTCCCAAGTGTGACCTCCTTCGCATACATGCGTTGTTACGTAAAAATGGAAGTTCTGGAATTTAATTATTATGGGGAAACTCCCCGTTTCGGTGAAACCGAGGTTGATCTTGTCACAACCTGTGCCCAAAGATGGTTTGTAATTATCCTATGACCTAAAAAATCACAAACCAAGAGAAAAGTCCACCGGTATACACCTGTCATAAGAACATCTAGGGGGTAGACGATCTGAGGCCCACGGATAAGGGTTTTGTAGGAAGAAGCGCTTTAGGGCATCGGAACACCTCCAAAACTTTCATGTGACCCTAGCATGTGAATTAAAGTGTGGTGGAATGTTTGAATGTCCAAAACCTAGTTTCCAAGTGTGACCCCCTTCGCATACATGCGCTGTCACCTAAAAATGAATGTTTTGAAATTTATTTATTATGGGGGAACTCCTTGTTTTGATGAAACAAGGGTTGATCTTGTCACAACCTGTGCCCAAACATGGTTTGGAATTATCCTATGACCTAACAAAGCACAAACCAAGATAAAAGTCCATCGGGCTACCCCCTTCAGAAGAACATCTAGGGGGTAGACGATCCGGGGCTCAGGGATCAGGGTTTCATAGGAAGAGGCGCTTCAGAGCATGCATCAGAATACCTCTTGACATAGCTTGTGACCAACATGGGTTGACATCATCCTATGAACTAAATAAACATGACCCATGATAAAATTCCACTAGACTACCCTTGTCCGAAAAATATCTACGGCGTAGATCAACGAAACCGGGCGACACAATAAGAACCATTTCATCACAAGGAGGCCATGCAAGCGGGACGATGAGAGACCAAAACAACCTATCCATATGTGTGTGCTCGTGATCCTGTGAAATAGCAGCACCTAACACATATGTAATATAATACTTTCTAATTAATTAAAATAAAATAAATAAAAAGGGCTTTGTTGTGTATACAGGCGAATACACACGAAAAAAGTCTTATCTTTGCCGTGTGGTTGTCCACGATAGCACACGATAAAGAGCCTACCGTATTTAGTCGTCATATCCTCCCTAGAAGGTGCACTTGTGGGGACATGGGTCCCACCTCTTGTGAGTAAAATAGCAATTACCAAGAGAATTAACCAAGATAAACGCTAGATAGAACATGAATAGAATAATAGAAATTAATCTAATCATGTCAATTAGTGGATACAGATTAAGGCAGATAACCAAACGGATTGCAAGGCATAGAACTTGAGATAATATCAGAACAAGGTCTAAAACAAACCAAAAGGAATGACCTACTGTTAGACTAAGATAAACAAGACTGAGAAAGAGGATGTACATCACACTAGAGGAACCGCCAACGTTGGTGTTAGCACTGTCATCAGCCATGCCATCAAGGAAGAGGTTGATGATGTGGGGGAAGAATTCGTTGTTGGGAAAAACGTCGGTGCTGCCGCTATCCATGAAGGAGTCCGCGATGAAGCTAGTATTCGTGTCAATAGTGCTCCCCAAAAACCTTATCGCCCTTCTCCCATACACGACTCGAAGCAGTGGGGTCTCGGAGGCCTACTTTCCCGGCTCGCGGTGCACACCACAAGACGGGATGGGGAAGATATAGGTAGCGCAGTGCTCTAGAACTAGAGGTGCAAAGAAGTGTGCGATGGTGTGTCTGAGAGGAGGCGCAACCTCTCTCTCTCTTATAGGCATAGAGGGAAGGCAAACAAGCTACGCATGAGATGAAACGAAGAGGTGGAAGCTGAAGCGAACAGGCGGCAGCCAGAAACCGAACAGCCTCCACTCAGTTCGCATTCATTTCCACTTAGCTCATATTAAAAATCCACTCGAGCAAAACATTTCAGATTTTGTACAACTATTCATGTACCACTCATGTGTGGCAAAATAAAGCTCGGATCACCAAGATTCCCGCAATCCGTAGCACGCACATCGTGACGAGGCGAGGCGTGGCGTGGTGTGGCAAGGAAAGCGAGGAGGAGGAGGAGGAGGAGCGTGCGTCTATATGTCTTCTCTTCTCAAGCTCGTACAAGTGGTGGAAGAGCTCTCCTTATAAGCTGGTCCAACTTCCACTGAACTAGCAAAATGTGGGACTACACTTTTTGTCCCACCTCTTGCCTTGCATGAATGGGCCAAGTGGGCCTCTAGGATTTCGGGAATTTATTAGCATGTAATAAATGGGATGAGCCTTTTTATGCAAAAATTCCAACAATCCCCCCAGATCCTAGAGGCGCATGAAGTGTGCCTTTGGTTCCAAAACATTGTTTATATACCGGTACTGCATTGAAGACTGTTAAGTTCAACTTCCACTAGAGCTTTATGTTATACTAATCTACAACTTGTACAATGGACTATGCCTTGAACTGCAAGTTTGCTAAAAACCTAGCTTCACACAAAGTCTTGATCGATACTAGGCTACCGTGGGACTTCCTCGCAGGTGGAGCTTATGTGTCATACTCCATGGACTTTCATGAGTTTATTTAAGAGCACTCTACTCACATAGACGGCAACGTTTAATAGTCATACTCATAATCATACAGGTGTGTTCTTCAAAAGATGTTCTGCAAGACAACATCTCTGCTTAAGATAAACCACTTAGAACACATCAAGATAATAAATCATCCTGCCGTACAGAATAGGAAAGTATTGCATCTTCATGGAGTGGTGTTTATTAAAGTAGGGATACTTTTCTATCAGCTAACCAACATCTTGTCTCCCAATTCTAATTCATGGGATCTCCGATCACATAGAGTGGTTTACCACTATGGAAAACTTATATCGTGGGTCTCATACTCATCTCCTTCGATGCATTTTCTATCATGTTGCGTGATAGACCCTTTGTGAAGGGACCTGCCAAGTTTTTAGATGTTTGGATATAATCCAATGCAATAACTCTAGAGTTTCTCATTTTCCTGACATATTTCAGTCTCCTCTTCATATGTCTTAATGACTTCATATTATCCTTAGAACTATTTACTTTGAAAATCATAGTTTGATTATTCAGTTCATAAGGATTGCAAGTATTGGTTTTTCAATGACAAGTAAGTTCATCAAGAGTTCATGAAGCCACTCTAATTCAACGGTGATTGTGTCTAATGCTGTGAGTTCTGCTTCTATAGTTGACCTCATTAAGATGGTCTGCTTGTAAGACTTCCAAGAAACAACACCACCAGCAAGTGTGAATACATATCCACTTGTGGCCTTTATCTCGTCAGCATCAGATATCCAATTTGAATCACTATAACCCTCTAGTACCCTCGGATACCCGATATAGTGAATTCCATAGCTCATGATGCCTTTTAGATAGCGCATAGCTCTCTCAAGAGCATGCCAGTGATCATCTCTTGGATTTGAAACAAATCGACTGAGTTTTTTCACAGTCCTCGTAGCGCTAGCTAAATACATAAGCGGGCCAATAATTTGAGAGTAGCTAAGTTGGTATCTAGCATTTCCTCGATTATTTTGAAGCAACACACTAGGATCATACGGTGTAGGAGAAGACTTGCAGTCACTATACCCGAAACAACTCAAGACCTTTTCCACATAGTGAGACTGAAGCAACGTAATCCCATCACCATCATCTCTCAATACCTTGATGTTCAGGATAACATCAGCTACTCCCAGATCCTTCATATCAAAAGAACAAGATAAGAAATCCTTGAATTCCTTAATTACATTAAGGTTGGTTCCGAAAATCAGTACATCATCAACATACAAACAAAGGATGACTCCCTCACCCTACCATGGTTATGGTACACACATTTGTCAGCTTCATTTACAACAAATCCTGTAACAGTTAAAGTTCTTTCAAACTTCTCATGCCACTTCTTAGGGCTAGTTTAGGCCATATAAAGACTTCAACAACTTTCACACCTTTCCTTCTTGACCACTTACCACAAAACCATCTGGCTGATCCATGTAAATTTCCTCATCCAACTCTCCATTTAGGAAAGCTGTCTTAACGTCTATTTGATGAACGAGAAGACCATGAGAGGCAGCCAATGAAAGTAGTATCCGAATGACGGTCAATCTGGCAACAGGTGAGTAAGTGTCAAAGAAGTCTTCACCTTCTTTTTGAGTATAACCTCTGGCCATAAGTTGTGTCTTATACTTCTCAATAGTACCATCAGGCCTAAGCTTTTTCTTAAGCACCCACTTGCATCCTACAGGTTTGCACCCATAAGGGCGATATGTGATCTCCAATGTTCCATTAGCTGAGATGGAATCCATCTCACTATGGACGGATTCTTTCCAGTAGTCAGCATCAGGAGATGCATAGGCTTCTGAACTAGAAGTGGGAGCGTCATCCACAAGATACACAATGAAATCATCACCAAAGGACTTTGTAGTCCTCTGTCTCTTGCTCCTTTTAGGAATTTCATTATCATCCTCCTTAGGACTTTCAGAGTGTTCAATTGGAATGGTAGGTTCAGAAATTGTAGCAAATTCCTGATTAGATGAACTAGGTATATCTGGATTTCATGAGTTAGGTTTATCTTTCATAGGAAAGATATCCTCAAAGAACGTCGCATCAGTCGACTCCATGATTGTACCAACATGTATGTGAGGTACTTCAGATTTTACTATCAATAATCTATAACTAATGCTATGGAAGGCATAGTCCAGAAGAACACAATCAATGGTTTTTGGTCCAAGCTTACGCTTCTTGGGAATTGGTACATTAACTTTTGTTAAATAACCCTAAGTACGTAAGTAAGAGAGTTTTAAACTTTTCTTCTCTCATTCTTCGAATGGAGTAATTGATGGGTTTCGTAGCATAGTAAATCAAAAAAATTCCTACGGATGCGAACAAGAAAGCCAAGATCTAATCTAGGAGATGTAATCAACGAGAGAGAATGATGAGATCTTCATACCCTTGAATAAATCGCATAGCAGAAACGTTCAACAGAACGTGGTTGACGTAGTCGTACTCACCGTCTCCTCCTCGCGATCCGATCCGATCCGATCCTACACCGCAAGTGGCGGCGCCTCCAAGAGATGCACACGTACGGTGCAGCGACGTCTCCTCCTTTCCTTGGTCCAGCAAGATGGTGGAGAGATAGATTGGATCTGCAGCACGACGGCGTGGTGCTTATGGTGGAGAGTTTCTGCGGCAGGGCTTCGCCTACGCGCAGTCGGGAGAGAGGTGGAGGGGCAGCAGTTGGACGGCGGCTAGGGTTGGAGTGGGGGGAGGATGCACCCCTGCCATCCTTATATAGGGGGTTGTCCGGCCCCTTGACCCCTCCTCCAAGCCCTAGGGCGGCGGCCCAAGGGGTGGAGTGGGGGGCAAGTCATCCCCCCCTCTTCTGGAAGGTTCCCTTAGGGTTTCCCCTAAGGGCTGGCCGGCTGGGCCTTAGGGGCCTTGTGCCCATGGCCCAAAGTGGCCAGGGCACTTCCCCTTAGGCCCACACAGGCCTCCGACAAGTGGGCCCACGTTGGTCCCACTCCGGGACCTTCTAGAACTTTCCGGTACAATACCGATAAACTCCGAAACAATTCCGAAATCCAAAAACTGCTTTCCTTTATATGAATCTTATTCTCCGGACCATTCTGGAACCTCTCGTGATGTCCTGGGTCTCATCCGAGACTCCAAACAAAAAACTCATAAACCATTTATCCATTCTATCCTAGCGTCAATTCACGTTAAGTGTGTGACCCTACGGGTTCGAGAATATGCAGACATGATCTTCTATCAATAATCAACAGCGGGATCTGGAAACCCATATTGACTCCCACATATTCATCGATGATCATATCGGATGAACCATGATGCCAGGATTCAATTAATCCCATATATGTATTCCCTTCGTCACGCGATATTTTACTTGCCCGAGATTCGATCGTTGGTATCGGCATACCTAGTTCAATCTCGTTCACAGCAAGTACTTTACTCGTTCCGTAATCCGATATCACTTTGTGATTAACTCCTTAACCACGTGCTTGCAAGCGCTGTTGATATCGATTACCGAGTGGGCCCGAAGTATATCTCTCCGAATCAGGAGGGACAAATTCCATCTCGATACATACAACCCAACAAGTACTTTTCGATCACCTGAGAGACACCTTTATGATCACCCTCACATAGGATGACGTTTGATGACCTCAAAACTTTATTCCGATACCAGGGAGTTGTATTATCTCATGGTCTAAGGAATACAATACTTGACATAGGAAAAGCTCGCAAAGATGAACACGATGACAAGATCTAATTGCTCTGCTTAATTTGGGTCTGTCCATCATATCATTCTCCTAATGACATGATCTCATTATTAATCGACAACTCATGTCTATGGTTAGGAAACCTTAACCATCATTAATCAATGAGATAGTCTATAGAGGCGTACTAGGGAAACGGTGTTGTTCATAAACCACACAAGTATCAAAGTTTCCGCTTAATACAATTCTAGCATGGAATCTTTATTATTGCCTCTAGGGAATAATTCCAACAGTCTCCCACTTGCACTAGAATCAATAATCTAGTTTACATATGGCAACAATCTAACACCCATGGCATTAAGGTGCTGATCATGTTTTGCTCGTGGAAGAGGTTTAGTCAACGGATCTGCGACATTCAGATCCGTATGTACTTTGCTAATCTTCAGATCTCCATCTGCTATATAATCTCGAATTATATGAAAACAGCGGTTGATGTGCTTGGTCTTTGGATGATATCTTGGTTCCTTAGCTAGTGCTATGGCGCCAGTGTTGTCGCACAATATCCCTAGTGGGTCCAAGGCACTTGGAACCACACCAAGCTCAGTGATGAAGTTCCTGATCCAAACTCCTTCACTTGACGCTTCTGAAGCAGCCATGTATTCCGCTTCTGTTGTAGATCCCGCGATCACGCTTTGCTTGCAGCTTCTCCAGCTCACAGCTCCACCATTCAAAATATAAACGTATCCTGTCTGAGATTTAGAATCATCCGGGTCGGTATCGAAACTAGCGTCGACGTAACCTTTTACGACGAGCTGCTCATCACCTCCATAGACCAAGAACATTTCTTTAGTCCTATTTAAATACTTTAGGATGTTCTTTACGGCTGTCCAGTGTTCCACTCCTGGATCACTTTGGTATCTGCTCGTCAAACTAAGAGCATTGGACACATACGGTCTAGTACATAGCATGGCATACATGATAGAACCTATGGCCGAGGCATACGGCACTTTGCTCATAGTATCTCTATGTTTTACCGTAGCTGGACACTGAGCCTTGCTCAAATCTTACCTGACAACATGGGCAATGAATCTTTGTTTGCTTTATCCATTCTGAATCTTTTTAGAACTTTGTCTAGATATGTATTTTGGCTTAAAGCTATTAGGCATCTTTGTCTATCTCTATATATTTTGATGCCTAATATATAAGCAGCTTCGCCTAGGTCTTTCATTGAAAAACATTTATTCAAATAACTCTTCACATCGTTAAGCATACCAATGTCATTTACAATAATCAATATGTCATCCACATATAGTACTAAAAATTTCACCGAGCTCCCACTCACTTTCTTGTAGATACAAGCTTCATAGTAATTTGGAACAAATACAAAACTCGTGATCACTTGATCAAAACGAAGGTTCCAACTCTGAGATGCTTGCTTCAGTCCATAAATGGAACGCTGAAGTTTGCACACCTTATTAGCATCCTTAGGATCGACAAAACCTTCGGGCTTCATCGTATACGACTCTTCATCAATGTTGCCATTGAGGAACACGGTCTTGACATCCATCTGACATATTTCATAATCATGAAATGCAGCAATTGCTAATAAAATCCGAATGGACTTAAACATCGCTATGGGAGAGAAAGTCTCATCGTAGTCAACACCTTAAACTTGCTGAAACCCTTTTGCAATAAGCAGAGCTTTATGGACAGTAACATTACCATCCACGTCCGTTTTCTTCTTGAAAATCCATTTGCACTCAACGGCCTTACGGTCGCTAGGAGGGTCCACTAAAGTCCATACTTGGTTTTCGCTCATGGATCCCAATTCGGATTTCATGGCCTCTAGCCATTTCTTAGAGTCTGAGATCATCATTGCTTCCTCATAATTCGTAGGTTCACTGTTGTCTAACAACAAGACGGTTAAGACAGGGTTTCCGTACCATTCAGGAGTGGCACGTGACCTTGTCGACCTACAAAGTTCAGTAGTAGCATCGTTCGAAGTTTCATGATCCTCGTCATTAGCTTCCTCTCTTGTTGGTGCAGACGGCACTGGAACAACTTTAGGTGCTGCGCTACTCTCCAACTCAAGAGAAGGTTCAGTAACCTCGTCTAGCTCTACCTTCCTCCCAGTCACTTCTTTGGAGAGAAACTCCTTCTCAAGAAAGGATCCGTTCTTTGCAAAAAACACTTTGCCTTCAGATCTGTGGTAGAAGGTATACCCAATCGTTTCCTTAGGGTATCCTATTGAAGACGCATTTCTCCGCTTTGGGTTCGAGCTTGTCCGGCATCAACTTCTTGATGTAAGCTTCGCATCCCCAAACTTTAAGAAATGACAACTTAGGTTTAGCACCAAACCATAGTTCATACGGTGTCGTCTCAACGGATTTACATGGTGCCCTATTTAAAGTGAATGCAGTGGTTTCTAATGCATAACCCCAAAATAATAACGGCAAATCTGTAAGAGACATCATTGATTGCACCATATCTAATAGAGTTTGATTCCGGCGTTCAGACACACCATTGCGCTGTGGTGTTCCGGGTGGCGTGAGTTGTGAAACGATTCCGCTTGCTTTAAGATGCGTGATAAAATCATAACTCAAATATTCACCTCCACGATCGGATCGTAGAAATTTAATTTTCCTGTTACGATGGTTTTCTACTTCGTTCTGAAATTCTTTGAACTTTTCAAACGTTTCAGATTTATGTTTCATTAAATAGATATACCCATATCTACTTAAGTCATCAGTAAAAGTGAGAAAATAGCGATATCCACCACGCGTCGAAACACTCATTGGTCCGCATACATCGGTATGTATGATTTCTAATAAGTCCATTGCTCGCTCCATTATTCCGGAGAACGGGGTTTTGATCATCTTGCCCATGAGGCACGGCTCGCACGTGTCAAATGATTCAAAATCAAGAGACTCCAAAAGTCCATCAGAATGGAGTTTCTTCATGCGTTTTACACCAATATGACCTAGACGGCAGTGCCACAAATAAGTTGGATTATCACTATCTACTTTGCATCTATTAGCCTCAATGTTATGGATGTGCGTTTCATTGCTTTCGAGATTCAAAAGAAATAAACCATTCATATCAGGTGCATGACCATAAAAGATGTTATTCATATAAATAGAACAACCATTATTCTCTGATTTAAATGAATAACCGTCTTGCAATAAACACGATCCAAATATAATGTTCATACTCAACGCAGGCACATAATAACACTTATTAAGGTTTAAAACTAATCCCGAAGGTAAAACTAAGGAGAGCGTGCCGATGGCCATCACATCAACTTTTGATCCATTGCCAACGCGCATCGTCACCTCATCCCTTGCTAGCCGCCGTCTATTTCGTAGCTCCTGTTTCGAGTTACAAATATTAGCAACTGAACCAGTATCATATACCTAGGCACTACAACAAGCGCTAGTAAGGTAAACATCAATAACATGTATATCAAATATACCTTTAATGGTGCCAGCCTTCTTGTCGTGCTAAGTACTTCAGATAGTTGCGCTTCCAGTGACCCTTGTCCTTGCAATAGAAGCACTTAGTGTCTGGCTTAGGTCCAGACTTGAGCTTCTTCTCAGCAGGGGCAACGCGCTTGCCGCTGCCTTTCTTGAAGGATTTCTTTGCACCCTTAGCTTTCTTAAAGCTAGTGGTCTTGTTGACCATCAACACATGATTATCTTTCTTGATATCCACCTCCGCAGCTTTCAGCTTAGTGAAGAGCTCAGTGATCGTATCAGTGGAACCAATTTGATTGTGAGTAACTACAAAACCTTTGTAGCTAGGAGGGAGTGATTGTAGAACTCTGTCAATCTTGAGATCTTCTGAAATCTTGCAGTCCAGTTGCTCAAGACGTTGAGTGTAGCCCGACATTTTAATGGCGTGCTCACTAACGGAACTCCCTTCCTCCATCTTGCAGTTAAAGAACTTCTTAGAGATCTCATATCTCTCAGAACGGGCCTGAGTCTGAAACATGGTTTTCAGTTCCTCAAGTATCTCAAAGGGCCCGTCGAACTCCTCAAAACAATTTTGAAGTTCCGGTTCCATAGAAAACAACATGGTACTCTTAATCACTCCATAATCATCTTTGCGTGACTGATAAACAGCTTTTTCATCAGCCGGCGCATCAGTAGCAGGGGCGTCACCTAGCGCTTTCTCAAGTACATAGGCTTTTTGTCCGCCAGCGAGAATGATTCTCAGATTGCGAAACCAGTTGGTGAAGTTAGACCCATTGTTCTTAAGCTTTTCTTTCTCAGCAAAAACTTTGAAGTTGAAGTTGGACTTAGCCATTTGATCTACAAAATTTGCAAATACAATTTAGACTATGTTCATGATAACTAGTTCGACTTAATCAAATTACTAGATGAACTCCCACTAAATTCAACATCCCTCAAGTTGTTTAGTGAACACGATCCAAATTCACCACACCTAATCCGATCTTCACGAGAAGAGATGTGGTTTCAATGGTGGACAACAAAGTGTCGATCATATCATTCATATGACTCATGTTTAACCTTTCGGTTCGTGTGTTCCTAGGCCATGTCTGTACATGCTAGGCTCGTCAAGTCAAACCCAAGTATTTCCGCGTGTGCAAAACTGGCTTGCACCCGTTGTATGTGAACGTAGAGTTTATAGCACCCGATCATCACGAGGTGCTTGAAAACGACGAACTTTCGCAACGGTGCATACATGGGGAGAATACAATTTTATCTTGATCTTTAAGTGAGGAATCATCTTATAATGCTACCGTCGCGATCTAAGCATAATAAGATACATAAAAGGATAAACATCACATGCATATAATTTTATGTGACATGGTATAGCCAATCTCCGCGCAATGATCTCCATCTTGTGCGCGCCAGCATGATCTCCATCACTCCACCATGATTGCCTCCACGACGAATAGCAACTACAACTATTGCTAACTACTTAGCAATAAAGTAAAGCTATTACATGGCGTATAAGAAGTTGACACGCAGGTCATATACAATCATAAAGACAACTATACGGCTCCTGCCGGTTGTGAACTCATCGACATGCAAGTCGTGAAATATTACAAAACATGATCATTGCATACATCTCAATTCATACACATCATGTCTTGGGCTATACCATATCACAAAACACTCCCTGCAAAAAAAAGTTAGACGCCTCTACTTTGTTGTTGCATGTTTTACGTGGCTTATGGGAGTAACAAGCTAAGAACGATTCTTACTTATGGAAAGCCACAACGGTGATATTATGGTTGCCAACATCCGTTGTAAATCCCATGACTACTATAGTGAGAGAAACTGGCATCCACCAGCCGCATGTGTGGAACAAGCCACACGTCAAGTGCGGAGCCGGTCTCGCGAACGAGGTCGCGTAAAGTTGGCCTGGACCGCTTCAATCTCACTATGCCATGCCATAAGAAATACACAACAAGAGGTTTGCAACAGAAAACATAAATGCCCGCAACAAGCATGTTGCGTTCTACTCGTGAAACACATCTACGCATAGATCTAGCTCTGATACCACTGATGGGTTTTGCAGCATAGTAAATCAAAAAAATTCCTACGGATGCGAACAAGAAAGCCAAGATCTAATCTAGGAGATGTAATCAACGAGAGAGAATGATGAGATCTTCATACCCTTGAAGAAATCGTACAGCGGAAACGTTCAACAGAACGTGGTTGACGTAGTCATACTCGCCGTCTCCTCCTCGCGATCCGATCCGATCCGATCCTACGCCGCAAGTGGCGGCGCCTCCGAGAGATGCACACATACGGTGCAACGATGTCTCCTCCTTTCCTTGGTCCAGCAAGTATGGTGGAGAGATAGATTGCATCTGCAGCACGACGGCGTGGTGCTTATGGTGGAGAGTTTCTGCGACAGGGATTCTCCTACGCGCAGTCGGGAGGGAGAGAGAGGTGGAGGGGCAACAGTTGGACGGCGGCTAGGGTTGGAGTGGGGGAGGCTGCGCCCCTGCCCTCCATATATAGGGGGCTGGCCGGCCCTTGACCCCTTCTCCAATCCCTAGGGCGGCGTCCCAAGGGGTGGAGTGGGGGGCAAGTCATCCCCCCTCTTCTGGAAGGTTCCCTGAGGGTTTCCCCTAAGGGCTGGCCGGCTGGGCCTTAGGGGCCTTGTGCCCCTGGCCCAAAGTGGCCAGGGCACTTCCCCTTAGGCCCACGCAGGCCTCCGACAAGTGGGCCCACGTTGGTCCCACTCCGGAACCTTCTAGAACCTTTCGGTACAATACCGATAAACTCCAAAAACGATTTCGAAATCCAAAAACTGCTTTCCTTTGTATAAATCTTATTCTCCGGACCATTCTGGAACCTCTCGTGATGTCCTGGGTCTCATCCGGGACTCCGAACAAAAAACTCATAAACCAATTATCCATTCTATCCTAGCGTCGATGCACGTTAAGTGTGTGACCCTACGGGTTCGAGAATATGCAGACATGATCTTTTATCAATAATCAACAACGGGATATGGAAACCCATATTGACTCCCACATATTCATCGATGATCATATCGGATGAACCATGATGCCAGGATTCAATTAATCCCATATATGTATTCCCTTCGTCACGCGATATTTTACTTGCCCGAGATTCGATCGTTGGTATCGGCATACCTAGTTCAATCTCGTTCATAGCAAGTACTTTACTCATTCTGTAATCCGATATCACTTTGTGATTAACTCCTTAACCACGTGCTTGCAAGCGGTGTTGATATCGATTACCGAGTGGGACCGAAGTATATCTCTCCGACTCGGGAGGGACAAATTCCATCTCGATACATACAACCCAACAAGTACTTTCCGATCACCTGAGAGACACCTTTATGATCACCCTCACATAGGATGACGTTTGATGACCTCAAAGCTTTCTTTCGATACCAGGGAGTTGTATTATCTCATGGTCTAAGGAATACAATACTTGACATAGGAAAAAGCTTCGCAAAGATGAACACGATGACACGATCTAATTTCTTTGCTTAATTTGGGTATGTCCATCATATCATTCTCCTAATGACATGATCTCATTATTAATCGACAACTCATGTCTATGGTTAGGAAACCTGAACCATCATTAATCAATGAGCTAGTCCATAGAGGCGTACTAGGGACACGGTGTTGTTCATAAACCACACAAGTATCAAAGTTTCCGCTTAATACAATTCTAGCATGGAATATAAATTTTATCATGAATAAGAATTATAATAATAACATCTTTATTATTGCCTCTAGGGCATAATTCCAACAGTAATTTATTTGTTCTTTGTGGGAACTCGGTTTAGGACATGACACGTAGTCAATAGTGCCCCCCACCATTCCTTGGAGAGACCCAACGTATCTAACATGGTGTTAACCAAATCTGTTAAAGTACGGTTCTTTCTTTCGGCTACTCCATTTGAGTGGGGAGAGTAAGGAGGCTTCCTCTCATGAATTACGCCATGTTCCGCACAAAAGGAATCAAACTCGTCAGAAAAATACTCTCCACCACGATCAGACCTAAGCCTCTTAATCTTTCGATCAAGTTGATTTTCTGCCTCAACTTTATAGATTTTGAAGAAACTCAAAGCCCCATCTTTTGATTTCAGAAGATACACAGGACATTATCTCGTAGGGTCATCTATCAAAGTCATAAAATATTTCTTTCTACCTTTTATCAACACACAATTCATCTCACAAAGATCACAATGTATGAGCTCTAGTGGTGTTAAATTTCTCACATCTTTAGTCGTATGTGATTTGTGAGGTTGTTTAGCTTGCATGTAGAGTTATCACTTAGATCCATTAACGGTAGTGAAATCATGGATTAAATTCATTTTAGCTACCACGTCATACAACTAAAATTAATATAGCAAAGATGAGAATGCTAGTCATTTGATTCAAAATTCGTGTAAATATGATTAACAACTTTATTACAAATTTCTGACAGAGATAAGCGGAACAAGCCTCCGCACTCATAAACTTTACCAACAAAGGTTCCATACTTAGAAATTACAAATTTATTGGACTCGAATACAATTTTATAGCCGTCTCGACATAGAAGAGATCCGCTAATAAGATTTTTATTTATTGAGGGAACATGATGCATGTCCTTCAGGCGCATGGTCTTTTCTGAAATGAACTTCAGATCGACCGTACCAACACCATGAATAGAAACATGCGAGCCGTTCCCCATCAGTACGGTTTGAGTCCCTCTGACCTGATATGAATAAAACATGGAAATATCAGAACAAACATGTACATTATCGCTCGTGTCAATCCAGCAATCAGGAGAATAACATAATGAAAGAACAGTAGGTAATATACGATACCCAACATATTTCATCTCAACGTCGCCCATGACAACATTAGAAGTCTTGCTGCCCTTCCCATGGCACTTGTCAAAGCGGTTGGGACAAGAAGGAGCCCAATGATCATGATCACCACACACATGACAAGCACCTTTCTTCTTATCAGTCTTCTTCTTGAAACTGGTGGACTGTGAGGCCTTGTTCTTTCCATCGAACTTTCCTTTGCCATCAAACTTGCCCTTGTTCTTGAACTTATGAAGCTCGAAGTTCCTTTTCTGTACCAGATTGACATTAGAACCTCCCTCAATATATCGAGCACGTGTGTCTTCTGCTCTCGCATTCTCTTCCACATCAAGAGTTCCAATGAGGCTCGTCACGGAAAACTCTTGTCTCTTATGCTTCAGAGAAGTAGCAAAATTCCTCCATGACAGGGGAAGCTTGGCAATAATGCCTCCGGCTACAAACTTGTCCGGTAACACACAAGTGAAATGCTCGAGCTCCCTAGCAAGTGAATGTATTTCATGAGCCTGATCCACAATGGGGCGGTCATCAACCATCTTATAGTCATAGAATTGTTCCATGACATAAATTTTCTCTCGAGCGTATCCCACATATCCTTGCCATTGCTAAATGACAGGTATGACTCGACAATATTATCACCAAGAATGCTAACCAAGGCAGCCTTGAAAGTGGTATCAATTTTTTGGAAGGCCTCTTCCTGAGCAGGATTAAGATCTCCCTTAGGTACGTCATAGATGACGTTATAGAAGCTCATGGTCTGAAACCAGAGCACTGCTCTCGTACGCCATATTTTGTAATTGACACCTTCAAACACATGTGGCTTCATGGAATCAACAAAGCCACTTGGGGCAAATTGCCTGAAATAAGGTTTTTGGATTGTTGAGTAAAAGAGCAATTTACCAAGAGAATTTACACTAGATAGAATATGAATAGAATAATATAAATTAAACTAATCATGTCAATTAGCGGAAAAAGAGTAAGCCAGATAACTAAACGGATTGCAAGGCATGGAACTTGAGATAAGATTAGAACAAGGTCTATAGCAAACCAAAAGGAATGACATACTATATGACTAAGATGAACAAGATTGAGAAAGAGGATGTACATCACAACAAAGGAACCACCAACGTTGGCATTGGCATCGTCATCAGCCATATCGTCGAGGAAGAGTTTGCTGATGTCGGGGAAGAAGTCATCGTTGGGAAAGACGTCGGCGCTGCCGCTATCCGTGAAGGAGTCCATGATGAAGCCAGTAGTCGCGCCAATAGCGCTCCCCAAAAAACTTATCGCCCTTCTCCCATACAGGACACAAAGCAGCGGGGTCTCGGAGGCCTACTATCCCGGCTCACGGTGCACGCCACAAGACGAGATGAGGAAGATCTAGGTAGTGCGGTGCTATGAAACTGGAGGGCGAGCGAGGAGGAGGAGGAGGAGCGCGCGTGTATATGTCTTCTCTTCTCAAGCTCGTACAAGTGGTGAAAGAGCTCTTCTTATAAGCTGGTCCAACTTCCACTCAACTAGCAATGTGGGACTAAACTTTTTTGTCTCACCTCTTGCCTTGCATAAATGAGCCAAGTGGGCCTCTAGGATTTCACGAATTTATTAGCATGTAATAAATGGGTTGGGCCTTTTTAGGCAAAAAATCCAACACCTCTTTGCCGTGATAAAACCTATGCCGTGTGTCCTCCAAAACTTTGTCGTATTCCATTTTTTTGCGGTGTTCCCTTTGTTGCTCATTGCTGTATTTATTTTCTTGCCATGTGTTTTGCTGGAATTCTGCCGTGTTGCTGCGTTTTGCCGTGTGTTTGCTGGGAGCCACATGGCAAAGAAATTCTTTACCGTGTTCCGGGTCATTAGACACACGGAAAAGGCTGGAGGCCATGGCAGCGACAATTTTTCATGTACTGACGTCAGTGATTATATGAGTTTCGCAAAAGAGAAGAAAAAGTACCGAGTTTTGGTAGGAAAACACTCGGCAAACTCCCTTTGCCAACGTGTTTTCTTGCCGTATAACACAAGAATTTTTGTATGCATGTGTTCTGAAAGGGTTTTGCCCGAGTGTTTTTCCCACTCTGCAAAAATATAAACTCCGGTAGTAGTTAGTTCGAGTGCGGGGAGCTATGTACAGCTAAGCTAGATCCAGTGCGTTGGTGCCACATTCAGATTTCGCCAACAAAACATAGGTTCAGCTCCTTCGGTCGAATAGACGTCATCCAAATGAAGGTAGCTACGAAATTGCAAGGACCATCCCAAGATCGATCATACTCAGGCCAGCGCGTGATGGTGAGATTGGCGTCTAACAATTGATTACTATCATTGCTAGATGCTGGGTTGGCCTCGTGCCGTCGCGTCGGGCTCTCTTATTTGATCCTTTCAGTTCTTCACTAACCTTTTTTCTTTGACATGTTCTTCACTAACCGTTGATTTTCCCGAGGTGTGTCTCGTTTGATCAGTCCCAGGACTCGCTCATTAATTAATCCTCCCTAACTGCAGTGGCGGAGCTGCACATATACTATGTGGTTGCTTGACCACACAAAAAATTAGTGAGCATTGAAGATTTAGCTATAAATACACCATAATGACCCCATAAATCCTTATTTTTGATATCACTCTAGTTGTTTTTAAGCTTTGACATCACTAACAGCTGATCCTAGCTCCGCCACTGCCTAACTGAGTGACCCTCCTCTAAAAAAACTGAGTGACCCTCCTGTAATTCTGAAAAAAAGAATTGTCTTCCCTGGCTGCAGTGTACTTTGGCCGGTCGGTTGATATCAGTGTCATTAGTACGGAAACTTGATGATCTGGACGTCAGTTCAAAGGACAAAACGTCGGAGGTGAGGTGGGTAGAGTTCATCAAGAACGCGGTCGGCACACTGCTGAGACATGGCAGGCAACGTCGGGCCGGGACCAAACCCACACGGGCCGTGCATGCATGGACATGCACGACGTGGTCCGGGCGAGGCGTGACCTCGCGAGGAGAAAAGCAGCGGGCGATTTGTCGTGGCCGATCGAAGATCCAACATCACATGCATGGCCGGCCGGCATGCTTTTGTCGTCCGTCCGATCATGCTAGCTAGAGCTAGGTGCAGCTACAGGCTCACTCTCGAGTCGGTGCCGTGACGTCGTGCGTTCTGTCTTTCTGGCGCCCATCTATCGATCTTTAGGCCCCAGGACCAGGACACGGCGACCCCGCACGATATTATTGGCTTTTAATTACACCATGTAGCCTGCGGCCTTATCGAATTGTGCAGAAAAGAGAAGTTGAAGCTCCATGCATGCCTGTTGAATGTGTGTAGTATGTTTTCATGGACCATATTGCATTGCATGCGCTGCACCCTAGGCACGGCTGCGTCACCTGACATGCAAGTACTACTGTACTAGAGGATGATACAACCATAATACACAACAACAACAATGCGTCTATGCGGTTGTCCCGATTGAATGCATCGTTTACCCTTGGCATTGTCTATTTGTCTTTTGAATATATGCGAAGATGCCACCCAAATTTAAGCGCCTCTGTGATACCATACATCGACTTTTGTTGAAACCATGCCCGATACCTACGCTTGGTTGTGTGTTATATTGGCAGGAAGAGCCCCTACATAGAGGAGTCCGTGCACGGTTGGTATACTATATCACACAACACCGAGTACGACTCATATTACATGTTTAACAACATTCCTCAATATTAATCATAGCAAGATTAAGATTACACTTAAAATCATCATAAAGATCTACACATAAAGTTTTGAAAAAAATCATCAGCTACTTGATCTTTATTTGAGATGAATATTATATCCAACGGTTTACTGGCAACTCGTTTCTGAACAAAGTGACATTTAATCTCAGTATGCTTACTCCTGGCATAGAAGACATGAAGCATGGACGTTCTTGAAGTGAAACACCAAGTTCTCAAATCAAGTTTCAACCCAAATCAACTCGTTATTAGCATTATCAATAGATTTATATTCAGCTTCTATAGTATGTGATATCAAGTTAGGACATAAATATAGCAACACCTCTAGTGAGTCGTCTATCATCAACACAGTCTGTCCATTTGGCATCTAAAAGGGCATAGGTGTAGGCGTGCAACATGTCATATGTACTCGTGCAAATATATTTGTCTTGAGTCAACACAATATTGCCATTAGTTATTTTAAGCTCAATACCCAAGAAATAATGCAAATCACCAAGATCCTTGATAGAAAAACGTGCACTTCAACTGGCAAAATAGAACTGTGATAGCTTGATCTGAAGAGCTAGTAATAATGATATCATCCACATATATGAGAAAAATTAACAAAAAAGATGTTTCTAAAAATAATGACGTGTCTATTTTGGAGGATTGAAAACCAAGCTCAGTTAACTTCAAAATAAGACGAGAGTACCATGCTTGAGGGACTTGTTTTAATCCATAAAGGCATCTATCCAATTTAAAAATATGATTCAAAAAAGCATGAATCTTCAAAACCAAAAGGTTGTTTTATATACACTTTCTCTTCCATAACATCATATAAAAAATGCGTTCTTTATGTCTAGTTGTCGTAAACTTCATCCTTTTGACTCTAAGATAGCTAATACAAGAAGAATACTAGCTATTTTGACAACATGACTAAAGGTAACTTCATAGTCAAGCCCATACCTTTTCTTGAATACTTTACAAGAAGTTGTGCTTTGTATCTATCAATAGTACCATCTGTCCATTTCTTGATGTGATAGACCCACTTGGAGTTGATCAATTTATTGTTGGAACTAGGAGGGAGAAGGTGTCATCTTCTTCCTGGAATGTTTTGGGCAATGTGGAGTTGGTGCCGTCAAGCAACCCCATAACAAGCGCACCATGAAGGCGGGCATACCTTGCATCTTCCAAAGAAGGAAATTTGACCGGGTAAGCTTTTTCGTGGCGGGTGCCCCGAGGAAAACCCGGGGAAGCCGCCAAGGACGTCGATGTTGAAGAGGACAACCATCAAAAAGGGAGGGATGGTTGATTTCTTCTTCACCACTGATCGGAACCGGAGGGCAAATCACTGATGTTGATCAACGGTTTTTATTCTTCTCTTCTTTTCTTCACCACCGATCAAAACTAGAGGGCAGGTCGCAAATCTTGATCAGCAGTTGTTCTTCTATCCTTCTCAGATCAATCAATCTATGGTTTTGGGTTTGGTCAAGAGCTAGAAAATGTGAAAACCCCCAGCTTTGATACCTTGTCGATGTTTGTGGGAATGATACCCGATACCTAGGGCTTGAATGTGTGTTATATTGGCAGGAAAAGCCCTTGCCGTGGCGGTGTACATAGAGGTGTCCATACACGGTTGGTATACTATACCATATCGTGTACATCTCAAACTATATGTCTAAAACTCACAAATCACAAAAGAAGTAACATATGCACCGACCACCTTGGCGTAACCTGGCTAGATGATCGAATCTATACTAGGCCTAAGAGCATTTCTAGCAGATCCTGAAAAAACACGAAACCCGTATAATAGTTGATTTTTTCGGTCTTGGTGCGAAAAATTGACCCGATCAGATCCCATAAAAACGCACGGCCCTTAAAACTTTGTACCATGCACCGAAAATCTCCTCCCCCACCGCTACGTGCTCATCTCGTGACCAAACCGTTCTTGTCCCCATTTCTCCGTGGAAGCCTTTAGCGCGCTAAAATCCCCCCTTCGCGCACTTCCGCCTTCGCTGTCGTCAGTGCCTCTTACCACTTGCCACGTGTCGCTGCAACCAAGTACTCTATCGTCCGCTGCTTCCATTCTATACAATTGGGAGGTTATATCTCGCGATTTGACCAGGTCCCATTTGCTGGAATGGGTCACCGAGGTTTCAGGGACCATGGACGCGATAGTGAGGTCGGGCGACTTGATTCAGCCGCGCCAAAGCACCAGATGCCACCTCTTTGCAATCCCCAAGGGGGAATGCTCCAAATCGACCTCGCATGTCACCGTGGTCGCATCGTTCATGGATGAGGTATTTGTTCAATTTCGCGACTATCTTTGGTAGATTTTGAGTTCACTGTTAATGAAAAGAGTGTGGGTTGGGCATGCTAGATAATATTGATTTTATGCATTGGAGGTGAAAGAATTTCCCAAAGGCATGCCATGGTAAATATTGCGGTAAAAGACGTGATCTAACCATTGTGCTTGAGGCTCTGGCGTCGGAGGACTTGTGAATTTGGTATTTTTTTGGTTTGTCGGGATCACTCGATGACATCAATGTCTTGCACGGTTTCCATCTTTTTGCTAGCCTGATAGTGGAGATGCTTCGTCTTGCAACTACAAATTCAATGGCAATGACTACACAATTGACTACTATCTTGCCAACGACATATATCCTTCATGGTTAATATTTATGAAGACCATTTTTGAACCAAAAACAAGGAAATAATATGTTTTTACAACAGCTCAAGAGGCATGCCGCAAGGACATCGAGAGAGCTTTTGGGGTGTTGCAAGTGTGGTTTGCTATTATCCGAAGTCGTTCTCGTTTTGGGGACAAGATATCTCTAAACATCATGACTTGTGTGATTCTCCATGACATGATCATCGAGGATGAGAACGACTTGAATTTGGAATTCTTCTTCGAGTGAGACCACAGATGAATCCCGATCGCATTCATGTTTTCTTGAGACGTATCGGGAGGTAGAAAAATCCTCCACGCATACCACACTTCAATATGATCTCATTGAGCACCATTGGCAACTGCATGGATGATGATGATCTCGCCCCCTTCATTCATTTATTTTTCTATTCATTCATGTGAGGTAAACATAATTTTCTAACCATTCATTCATTTGATTTGAACAACGGTTGTAATTTTATTTGAACAATTATTGTAATTTGAATTATTAATGTGTTGTGTGATATTTAAACATCCATAAATTTGAGCTATGTTGATGTCATATGAACTACCCCTTTTCAAAATATAAGATGTTTTAGCTTTGTGAAACAAATATATCTAGACTACTTTTAGTATATAGGTTTACTCATGTTTAGAGTGAATCTACACACTAAAACAACTTTAGATCTATTTTCTTCACAAACCTAAAACATCTTGTATTTTGAAACGGAGAGAGTATATGTTTGTGCAATTCGATGAAATGTGAAAATGTTTTACTGTCCCACACGTATCTGTTCCGTGCGAGTCTAAACAAAACCGTAAAACATGTTTTCCACGAATTGTAAACGCGTTTTACATGCCGCATTTTACCGAAATCTTATTGCAAATCCATGGCACGGTAGTACGGATCTGCTGTAAGAAAAAAACATCGATCCGTCAGACACTGGCACGAGAGGCAGCTGCAATAAGATGTCTCCACACCATGTAGGTATGTACGCATGCATATCATTGTGCCATGAGCTGTGATTGTCGGCCTGGTCACCGGAACGTGTGAGCGACGTGCAAGAAAACGTGTGTTATACTCCCTCCGTTTCAAAATACTCTTCCATTTAGAAATATAAAATGTTTTAGATTTGTAAAAGAGATGTATTAGACATATTTTACTGTATAGGTTTAAATGAATCTAGACATTAAAAGGGGTCTAGATACATCTCATTCACAAACCTAAAACATCTTATATTTCTAAACGGAGGGAGTATAAAATATTTTAGCTTTGTGAAACAAAGTATTTAGTTTTGTTTTAGTATGTAGGTTCATTTAACTTGGGGTAAATCTACACATTAAAAAAGTCTAGATTTTTTTTCACAGACCTAAAACATCTTATATTTTAAAAGGGAGAGAGTATTTGCCATGTACTCCTATCAAGGTGGTTAGAAGAAACCGCACTCGTGCTGGGCCGGAGAGAAGTTTCATTTGCCAGGGTAACCTGCCTTGAGCCTGGTATATGTGCCCACCATTGGCGTGGGCTCGTGAACTCGTATGTTTCTTACTTCTATAAATCTCAGGGGAAACTTTTATTTAATTATATTAAACAGTGTTAAAAAAAAAGTCAATTTAATCATAGAGAGTATATGATAACCCAAGTGCAAAAGATACTTGTGGCATGTTTTAACGTGGAAGTGAAAGTGAGTATCCAATCGTGTGACCTAGAACGGAGGAAAAAGCCACTTGCACCCGTCCACCCCTCTTGCCCCCCCACCCCCCAACCACCAACGGGCGATGGGGGCACCGCCCCCCTCCCCCGGCCGAAAACCCCTCCCCTCCTCAACTCCCGTCGCCTCCGTCCGCGGGATCTGCCGGGCCTAGCCCGTGTGGAACCGGCAGGGGGGGGGGGTTCCCATAGCTCGGAGGCGGGGTCGGGGACCTGATTCCTCCGGCAGCGGTGCTCCTTGGGCGGCGACTGTCCTAGCTTCGACGGGGAGGATCCTGCGCGGCGGGGCGACTCTGGCGGCGGGGTAACACGCCACCGTTGGCGGAAGGAGGCGGAGGGACGACCTGCAGGCCCTGCCAGCCCAGATCAGGCCCTTAGGGACCCATATGGGGCTAGGCGGGTCGGTATGCCCTAACGTCGGCTTGTTTTGTATGTTTTGGCGAAGGCACCTCGGGCAGGGACCGGCGGCGACCATGTTTGGCTTGTTGCAGCACAAGTGCGGGTTTTATGGGCCCATTTGGGCCTGACCAGACCCTCTTGGACTAGTGTGCCCCTGTTGGGCTTTACGGGCCTGCTGGGCCCGGTCAGATCTGACTGTTGGAGATATGCCCAAGACGCAATAATAAAGTGGTTATTATCATATCTTCATGCTTATGATAAATGTTTACATACCATGCTATAATTGTATTGACCGGAAACATTAATACTTGTGTGATTTGTAAATATAAAAGAGTCCCTAGTAAAGCATCTTGTTAAACTAGCTTGTTGGTTAATATATGATCATGGTTTCCTAACCATGAACATTGAGATGTTATTAACAACAATATCATATCATTAGGAGAATGGTATGATGGACATACTCCTATAGATAAGCGTAGCATAAGATCAAGTCATTTAAAATAGTTCACTTGCTATAAACTTTCAATACATAGTAACCTAAATCCTTCGACCATGAGATCATGTTAATCACCATCACCGGATGGATGCTTTGATGACATCAAACACCACTTCATAAATGTCTGGTTATAAAGGTGGCATTGAGTGTTCGGAAAGTATGTGTTGAGGCACATGGATCAAGAGTGGGATTTGTCCATCCATATAACGGATAGATATAGTCTGGGCCCTCTCGGTGGAATGTCATCCAATTAGCTTGCAAGCATGTGACTGGCTCACAAGAGATCACATATCACGGGAACGAGAAAAGAGTACTTACCGGTAACAAGGTTGAACTAGGTTTGTAGAAACACTGACGATCAAACCTCGGATAAGTAAAATATCGTGAGACAAAGGAAAATTGGTATCGTATGTAAATGGTTTATTCGATCGCAAAGTAATCATAGAAATATGTGGGAACCATATGAATTTCCAGATTACTCTATTGGTTATTGATCGGAGAAGAGTCTCGGTCATGTCTGTATAATTCACGAATCATAGGGAGACACACTTAAGGATTCGATGTTTTTTAGTAGATATGGAATGTGAGTAAGAAGACCGAATGTTGTTCAGAGTCTCGGATGGGATCCGGGATATCACTAAGTGATCCGGAATGGTCCGGAGAATAAGATTCATATAAGGAAAGTCCAATTCCGGAGTTCGGGAATAGTTCTGGTGTTTTCACCGGAATGATCTAGAAGGGTCTAGAAGGTTCACCGGGCCGGAAGGGGAAGGGTACATGAATATTTCATGACTAAGTGGAATGATTGCATCATGTCCTAGGTCACTTGTGTAGGCATTTTAAAGAAATAAATTAAACTCCTAATTTTAAAGTCAAAAGGCAAGTTCGAAAAGTCAAACTGGGACAATGTTTCCTGGTGGAGGGAGGAGATAAAACCTCCTCTCCCTCCACCACGCGCCTAGTAGGAGAGGGAGTTGGAGAAGGATTCAAACTCCCCTCCCCTAGCTGCCCCTCCCTCTCATAAATAGATGGGAGGGGTGCCCCCCAAGACCACAACAAACCCAAGCCCCCCAAGCCGTCGCCGCTAGACGCAGCGCCGCCGCCCAGCGCCGTCGCTGGATCGCCGCCGCCCTAGCCGTTGCCGGCCCTACCTCCTCCTCTCCGCCTTCAAAACCCTAGACGCCGGGGAACCCTAATCTCCACCATAACCCGCTCTAGCTTAAGGCGAAGCCCTACGAGATTTCCCCTCTAACTCCGACACCACGCCGTCGTGCTGTCGGAATCGCGAGGAGAGAACTACATCCTCTGCTTCCTGCTGGAACAATAGAGAGGAAGGTATTCATCGAGTATCTTACGTGTGACCGACTGCGGGAGCGCTGCCGGAACACGGCGCTGGAAGGATCGTCTACGCGATCTTGAGATCGGCAAGTGAACGACTACATCGACTCGTTGGATCTTCGAGGGTTAGTACTCTATCGACTCGTTGCTACAATCTAGTAGATAGATCTTGGCAAGTGTGTGTTCTTGTGATAGAAAGTTTTGTTTTCTATGCTACAAACCCCTACAGTGGTATCTGAGCCGTGTCTATATATAGATCTATTGCACGAGTAGAACACAATGGTCATTGTGGGCGGTGGTGCTTTTATTATCAATTTCTTTTTATGTACTTTGCATCTTGCAGTATGGTGGGATGAATAGGCCTGGGCTAACCTAAATGACATTGTTCATGAGACTTGCTACACGATCAACATGCAACTTGTATTGCATAAGTGGTTTTGCGGGTGTCTGTCTCTCCCATGATAGTAAAGATTCAATTTACAATGGGCACTTGATAGTTCAAGCATCAGCGTTGTGGTTCTTGTTCGTAAGTTAGAACGATACTTATTGAAAGCCCCAAACCACGTAAAATATGCAAAGAAAATTAGAGGCGTCTAACTTTGTTTTGCAGGGGTGTGCCGTGATGTGATATGGCCATGATTGTGATTATATATGATGTATGCAATGTTCCTTATGTAAGTCGGCAACCGGCAGGAGCCTTATGGTTGTCTTTTAATTTTTTTAAGACCTGCGTGTCTATTATTCAAAGTAGTTGTAATAGTTGATATTGGTGGACGACAACCATGGAGTGGTGCCATTGACCTTGATGCCACGCCGGTGATGATGGAGATCATGTTCGTTCTTGAAGATGGAGAACGGAAGCACAAGAAGAAAGGCCATATCATATCAAATATTATGAATTGCATGTGATGTTAATCCTTTTATGCATCTTGTATTGCTTAGACCACGACGGTGGCATTATAATAGTTTCGAAGCACCACGTGATGATCGGGTGTGTTAGATTCTATGAGTGTATACTAGGGGAGCAAGCCAGATTTTCTTATGCGGAAACTAAGGTTTAATCTTGACGAGCCTAGCATGTACAGACATGGTCTCGGAACACGGATCACCGAAAGGTAAAGCATGAGTCATATAGTAGATATGATGAACATGTTGATTGTTCGCCTTTGAAACTACATCATGTCTCATCATGATCGGACTTGGTGTAGTGGATTTGGTTCGTGTGATCACTAAAACAATGTGAGAGATATTGTTTTGAGTGGGAGTTCAACAGTAATATGATTAAAAGTTGAACACTATTTATCATAAATTAAATCAAAGTGAATTTGTATACTTGTTGTAGTCATTGGCATCCGTTTACCACCTTATGCTTAGTTATAATTGAGATAATAGAACTATAGAATTCTGGTTAGTTACTTTACGAACTGGTATCATATTGTTTTGAAGTGTTAATCTAAAGTTTAAAAAGTCCTATTGCAAACTTTCAGTAAGTTCTGGTTACTCCGTGAAGTTTAATAATTGGTATTAAATCAACAATATCAATTCCAGTGTTAGTATATAAGCATCATGTTTGTCTCCATGATTCTTGATATTCAAAAGATTGTTTTAATATCAAGGTTATCGGGGAGCTAAAAGAATTGTTTCAGAAACCATCATGCATGGAAGATATTGCGATATATAAAACGATGTTTTGGTTACAACATGATATGGCAAAGTTTATGTTCTCAGATTTGATGAGAATTTGCAAAATGTTGGAGACGTTGGTCGTCCTCATCCTCCAAAAGGTTTTGGAGAGCAACATTATACTTGCAATTCACCGTTATAAGCTAAAGTAGCTTGATCATTAATAGCTCCATGATAAGGATGAATATTTGGTGTAGATAAAATGTTTACTATACTAAAAGATTACTAAAGAATGGAATTTTAAAGAACACCAAGCATTTGATGATGGTGATCTACTTCAAAGTACAAGTCCAAAGACATTGGTATTTAACTATACACGCTTTGGACTATGTGTCATGAGTATGGCACCATTGTTGATGTTGATAGATTCTTTTGAAAGGATAAAGAAATACTGAAAGAGAAATCTAAAGAAATATTTGGCAAAAGAGAAAAGAATAGAATTGTTTAGCTTAGGTATATAGAAGATATACATGTTATAGCTATATTCTTTGCTTGTTAAACAATGTGGTTCTTAAGTATTGGATACTGAATTTGTTTGTGTGAATTGTCATACGAAAGAACACAATTCATGAATTGCAATGGCCTATGTAACTAGCAAGAGAATATGTGATGATATTCATCGAGAACAAATAAAGTGTTGATGTGTTTCTCGTTGACATCAAAGCTTGCCTTTAAGATTTGTTTTATCAAGTGTTATGAGAACAAAAGGGTTGTTCAAAATAATTGTCGTAATCCATAAAAGATGGATGATTTACAAATATCGTTGGATAAATCACATCCATAAAACAAGTGCTAAAAATGTCGAAAGACAACTGATTGAAAAATCACTTAGGAAGTGACATCACCGTTTTAAATTATATTGGAAAGAAAACATGAAGAAACTCCATGTGGATGGAATTTTGGAGTCTTTTGATTTTGATCAAATGACGCTTGTGAAACTTTCCTAGAGATAATTAAAACTCCGTTCATAGGCCAAAAGTGAACGAATGACTAGCTTATTGGAAGTTGTACATATAGATGTATGAAGCCCATTATGTGTAGTCAAGAGCGATGGATTTCAACTTCATATGCTTCCTCCGGAAATTTGAGTGAATATATGAATATTTACTTAATAAGGATGAAGTGTGAAACATTTGAAAAGTTTGAAGACTTTCAAGATGAAGTGCAAAATCAATGTAACAAGAAAATAACAAATGTATGATAGGATCATAAAGGAAGATTTTTTTTAGCATAACACCTAAGATTTGAGGAATCGTTCCATGGATTTGCGTTTCTCGAAACACCATATGAGTATGGAGTGTTTGAGATATGTAATAAAACCTTGTTTGACATGGTAAGATCAAAGGTGTAATTTATAAAACTGCCATTATATTTAAAAGATTAAAGCTTTAGAGACTACCGCTTTTTCACTGAAAAGAGCTCCATCATGATCCGTTGAAATGACACCATATAAAGTTATGGTTTGGGATAAAACCCAAGTTGTCCTTTCTTAAACATTGGTGTGCTATGCATAAGAAAGATGTTTGCAACCAAAGTCGGATGAACATATCTTTGTAGGTTATTTCAAATAATCATTGGGTATTTCTCCATAACACCGAAGACAAAAGTGTTTGTCACTTAGAACGTCAAAGTTTATTTTAGAAGAAATTTTTCCGTGAAAAGTTAAGTGGGAGGACAATAGAACTTTGATAAGGTTAAAAGAACCTTAGCTATATGTGCAAAGTTGCGTAGCATCGGAAAGCGTTCTGGAGGCAGCAACAATGCTCATGGCTCACGTGCCTCAAAGGTTAGTGTCACGGAGGTGTAAGTTCGTATTGAACCTAGTAGGTCAGCTAAACAATCAAATACTAAGATTTGAGAGTAAATCATTGTTTGACAATGATGAACCGACTATATGCAACAAAGCGATGATGGGCCTTGACTCCGTCAAATGGCTTGAAGCCATAGAATCCGTGATAGTTTCATACAGGAGAAATCAAGCTTTGAACTTGAAAGACCCTCTAGAAAGGTGAAGGACCTTACAGTCATGTTTGGATCTATAAAGAAATAGACATGGATGTTTCACATCTATGAAATAGTCAACATGTCGGGAAAGAGTTTACGACAATGTTCAAGCAGTTGACTATGACAAGATTTGATTTTTCATAACGATATTTTAGTCTAGACGGATTAATGTAGCAACTACTACATATAATTTTGTTATGTGATAGTTGAATAAAGAAACAAGTTCTTCTAATAGAATGGTTACCTAGGACGTGTACATGACACGGTCCAAAGGGTTTTGTTAATTCAAAGGATGCTAAAAGCGAATGCAAACTTCAATGGTTCAAGTAAGCATCGCGGAGTTGGAATCTTCCATGATGAAACTGTTAAAAGAGTTTAAGTTCATTGGATACGATGAAGATACTTGCATTTGCAAGAAATTAAGTGGGAGCGCTAAGACATATTTCTAATACATTATATGGAAGACATATTGTTGATTGGAAATGATGTATTTTTTATTAACACAGGTTAAGAATTTCATCTCAATGAAATACTTTGGCAAAACCCGAATGTTTGGCATCAATATCTATATAGATAGATTGAGATGCTAATATGGTTGTGCCAAATGTAAATAGATGATGTCAACACCCGGATTTTTAATCCCAGATGCCTGTTATGCCATACATCGCAATCCCAGGATTACCATTTTTGTGAGACATAACAGAATTGGATACCATAGTACATCATCCATTACAAACCATACATAAGGTCTTACACAAAAAAGGATCTCATGATCCAGTTCTTAATACAACTCAAGCAACGGAATACGTAATAATAAAGGTAGCGTAGGCGAAGGTCCATCTTCGGGGTCACAGGCAATGCTGACGATGGGAGATGATCCTAGTTGTCGTAACCTTCCTAGGATCCTTCCTCCTGGTACTCCTCTTCATAGTCTGGCCACGGGAATAACCAGGGACAAAGCCATGAGTACTCTTTAAGTACTCGCAAACTAATACTAACAAGTGAAGGGGGTTTTTGTAATAGGACACTAAGCTCTATGGTTGTTTTGCAAAAAGCCAGATTTACCTCTACTAAGTTCAGAAGCAAGAAAAGCTAGTTGAAATTTTATAACACCTAAGTGGGAACTTGTATTTCATATCACAACTCTGTTGTGGTCAAGTCAAAATCTCCATTCATTTCACAAGTCATTTTGAAAACATCTGACGGGGGAGCAGTATGGCCACTCCAACTGTCCATAACCGCGGACACGGCTATTCGAATAGTTTGACACTCTGCAGAGATTGTACACTTTCACCACAACATTCGATACATCCGTCAGGAACAAATCCTGAATTCACCATACTCAGTATGCGGGTAATCAATCCTAAACTTTCGATTACACGCCCTAGTATAGGCACCTCTCCTGTGAGTTTGGCCTCCCAACCATGACCAATTGTCATCTTGGGTACTGCATAGGTGGATAATCTTCACAAGGTAGCCTCAGCTCAGACCTTGGCCGTGAGGGAACCCATACTAAGGTATATAAGTTTCCAGTCAAGCCCTACCCAATTTTCAGGTATTGTGGTTGTACGGTAAAATTGGAATGGTATCGCATCCAGACAACCATTAGTTTTATAAAGGGCTGAAGCTCATGCCTCAACATTTTCATCATCAAAATCATCTGGTGTTCGGAAACATATGTCAAAACATCTCAGTAGAATGATCCATCATTCCAAGGTTTTCATAACCATTTTCCACCAAGTATTCCCATTTAAAGTTGATCAAGTTTTGTGCTTAGCACTAGCATCTACAAATGGGAGTGAGTACTGATGAGGGGTGGTAAACAAGTGTAGTTTAACTAGGTTCAATCTCATGCCTTAGGATGACATTAAGATTATCTAGCTTAGGCCAAATTTAATGCTCTTTATGCAACCTTCAATTATCTTTCTAGTATCTACAATTTACTTAAGTAAACTCTAATAGAAAGCTTTGATAAAGAAATAAAGTATAAAGCTTGCAAGTAAAACTAGGATGGGGTATCAAGTGGGGATGATCACATATGCTTAAGCCATATAGTTGGCCTGATAACAAGCAAGTATTAGCTTGCATAGGTCAACTTGATTAGTAAGGCTTGCTAAAGTAGAGTATCTTGCAAGTGTTAGCTTGCTCAATCAACTAGTAGTATTAGGCTTGCCTTGTGCAGAGCAGTGGTTGAAGTTCTCCTCGGCTTCTTCTTCGTAGTATCCTCCTTCCTCCTCGTATCCTTGGTCGGTACTAGCGTCTATGAATAAATACGAGGTACACAATCACCAAACAATACTTAACTAATTTCAATCATCACACAAAAGGGTTCTATAGATGATCTAGCATCATCACTAACATTACAAGATTAAAGCATTTGTCATATTTATTTTATTTTTAGAAAAGTAATTTCTACTCATTGAAAAACTACTTAAGATTTAATATTCTCCAACTCAAACATTGGATCATGTTGACACATGTCATCACCACATATTTCAGTACATGGGAATGTGATTTAAAGTGGTGCCACAATTTAATAAGGTTTAACCTTTTTATTTTAAATCATTAAAGTGGCTAGAAATGCCTATGTGGCATTCTTTTATTACTTGAACATTATTTTTGTAAGTAAACCCATATATTTTTATATATTCTAAAAGGTATGATCAAATATGATTTTTGAGAGTTGGAATCAACTCAAAAGCTATTATGGTTGAAATTTGAAAAATGTTTGAATGCAGAAAGCTTCTGACTAGTTATTTTTACCAAGGTTGATCTATAGGTCCAAATGATTTGAATCCAACGGTCTTGGATTAAGAATTTCAATATCTTTCTAACAAAATTGGTTTCATTCAATTTGGTTCACTAAATCGAGTTGGGTTGATTTTTGAAACTAGGTACAGAACTAAGTTTGAATATAAATAGAAAAAGCTAAATTCAAACGAGTGGGCTGCGTGGGAAGGGGTAATGGGCCGGCCCAGTGTCACTCCGCAGCGCGGGGCACAACTGACAGGGGGGTCTACTGGTCAGTGGCTCTTTAAACACGAAGCGGTACGGGGCGATGTGGTGCGTTGGATTAGAATGAAGATCGACGGCTGAGGGTCGTCGATCGACGATGAACAGGTCACCGGCGAGCTAGAACCCTAGCGGCTCAGTGGGGGTGCATAGGGGGCATACCGGGGCTCCAGTGACGACGGCGAGGCGGGCAAACGACGAAGTCGACGACAACGAACTCAGGGGTGGTCGTGGCAGCTCCGGGGGTGGTCGAAATCAACGGCTCCTCTTCTCCTATACAACGGCGAGCTCCCGGCCAAATTCCGGTGATGCGCTGCTCGCCTTGCTCCGTCTAAGGGATGGAATGATCAGTGAGGTGAGGGGAGTGAAATGGTGTGCTTCAATTGTCTAGGGGTCGCCTCCTTTTATAGGCTTGACGGCGAGACCGAGAGGGATGGGCAGGCGACGGTGGCGACACGGCTACGGGTAGCTAGAGGCATGGCCGAGGTTGGCGTTCGACGGGTGGTCTCCTGGCGATGCTCTAGAGATTAAATGTGCATGTAGGGCGGTGGCAATTGGTCGGGAATGTGCGGTGCTCTGCGTGGCAGAGGCGGCATCTTCAATGGCGAGCGGTGGCTATGAGGCATGGGGCGGCGAACGGGGGTGTCTACGGGGTTGCTGGGGCGGTGGTGATCACGCGCGCACGCGGCGAGGGCGGCGCGCGGTCTGTGGGCGTGTGTCGAGGGTGGCGCTCTGGCACGCTCTCGGCATGGTCGCAGAGAGGTTTGGCATGGCCTGGGCGTGTGGTCCAGTGGTGGTAGGGTTCGAGCGCTGGACAGGGGGTGGCGATGGACGGTGGCCTGTGGCCTAGATATGGTGTGTAGGATTGGTGCTTGCTCTGGCTAGCTAGCCATGGTCGGCTGGCAAGGGTTCCTTCGGATTGGCATGGCATGGTGAAAAGGGTAGGGGTAGGGGTGGTCAAGGCACTGGTTGGCACTGGGGGAGACAAGTGTGATCAATGGTGAACAATGCTTAGCCAAGTTACTGCTCAAAACAGTGAAGTTTGGCCAGTTTGATTT
This sequence comes from Avena sativa, assembly GCA_916181665.1. Lineage (NCBI taxonomy): Eukaryota > Viridiplantae > Streptophyta > Magnoliopsida > Poales > Poaceae > Avena > Avena sativa. The sequence continues at coordinate 307,914,703 of OV702295.1, read as the reverse complement.
GTTGTCTCCAAGTGTTTGATGAAATGGCCGCAAGAACTTGAGTTTTGAATTTTGAAAAGATTTTTGGTGGGTGTGCTAGGAATGTGTTGAGGATTCTGTGGATGCTTGGGTTTTGAAAATTGAGCTTGTTTGAGTGGTTTTTGAAATAGTGGGATCTTCCCATATGAAATAGATTCAATTTTAAACTGTCATTTAAACTCTGCATTCTAATGTTTTTGGATGATCACGAAGTGGGCCTTGGTTACTTGTTATGAGTACTATCAAGGGTTGCAAATATCCATACATGTTTCTGTTAAGTTCTGAAAGTTAGAGATAGCCAAAGTAGGCATGGGAGTTAATTTGGCCCAAGTGACCATTCACTTAATTTGTTTGTTTTGATTTGTTTGTCTTTGGAGAAAGTTTGGGGATTGTTTAGATGATTGTTATTTCACCTAAGAATCATTTTACAAGCAAAGAAACATAGAATCATGGCAATTCAAAAGAATCCAAATTTTAATACATACACATACGAATGCTTTCATATTTTTAATTTGAAAAGTTTTTGTTAACCCTAAATTTGAAGATTGGAGTTTGATGATTTAAGTTAAATATTTTTGGGATGTTACAAACCTTCACCCCTTAAACAAAATCTCGTCCCGAGATTTGAAAAAGGACGAAAAAGATTACCTAGGATTTGAAGAGATCGGGAAACTCTGTCCTGATGTGATCGTCGCGCTCCCAGGTAGCTTCCTATTATGTGTGGTTGCTCCACTGAATCTTGATAAACTTAATGCTTCGGGTTCTGGTAGTTCTGAAAACTTCTTCCAAAATACGGATGGGTACTTCGGGATAGGTCAGGTCATCGTTGATTTCTATGGTCTGGTGATCAATATTCTTGAACACTTCGGTCTTCTCTAGAACTTCGAGGCACTTGCGAAGTAATGAGATATGGAACACATTGTGCACGGCTGACATCTCTTCGGGTAGTTCCAATTGATACGACACTTCTCCTCGACGGTTCAGAATTTTGAAGGGTCCAATATATCTGGGGGCTAACTTTCCTTTCAGCTGGAAATGTTGCATTCCTTTCAATGGCGACACCTTCAGTTACAAAAAATATCCTATGTTGAAGGCCAGGTCTCGACGTCTCTTGTCGGCGTAACTCTTCTGTCTGGACTGGGCTGTCTTGAGGTGCTCACTAATCTTGTGAACCTTCTCTTCTGCTTCTCGTAGGATGTCGGGTCCAAAAATCTGACTCTCCTACTTCCGACCAGTTCAAAGGGGTGCGACACTTTCTTCCATACATGAATTCAAATGGGGCCATTTGCAAATTGGCTTGATAACTGTTGTTGTATGAAAATTTTGCGAATGGCAGACAGTCTTCCCACTTAGATCCATATTCTAACAAACATGCTCTCAACATATATTCGAGTATTTGATTTACTCGCTCCGTTTGTCCGTCGGTCTGAGGGTGATACGCGGTGCTGAAATCTAGGCGGGTTCCTAAACCTTCTTGGACTTTCTTCCATAATCTTGAGGTAAACTGAGTTCCTCGATCCGATACGATGTTCTTGGGGACTCCATGCAAACTGACGATTCTAGTGATGTATAACTCCGCTAGCTTCAAAGTCTGATATGTGGTCTCGACGGGTAAGAAATGGGCGACTTTGGACAATCTGTCCACTATGACCCAGATAGAGTCATTTCCCCTACTGGAAGTAGGCAATCCGGTGATAAAGTCCATTCCAACGGAATCCCATTTCCATTCCGGAATCTGCAATGGTTGCAACAATCCAGCGGGTCTTTGATGTCCCGCCTTGACTCGCTGACATATATCACACTTGGCGATATAGCTTCCGATTCTCTCTTCATCTTATGCCACCAAAATTGCTCTTTCAAATCTTGATACATCTTAGTTCCTCCGGGGTGGATAGAATAAAGAGTATCATGAGCTTCCTTTAGAATAACTTCTTTCAACTCAGAATCTGCTGGTACAAAAAGACGTCCTTTGTACCACAGGACTCCTTCTTCGTCTTCGGTGAATCTGGGTACTTTGCCTGTACCGATACGACGCTTGATTCCATCGATACTAGCATTTCCTTTTTACGCCTCTTTGATCTGGCTGATCAAAGTGGGTTGAAGTTCTATGCTAGCCAAAAATCCTTCACTCACTAATTCCATTCGGAAATCTTCCATCTCTTTGTGCAAGCTTGGTTGCTCCTTCAAAATCATAGAGTTCAAGCGGCACGGCAATCTGCTAAGGGCATCTGCTACCACATTGGCTTTACCGGGGTGATAGTGAATGTCCAGATCATAATCCTTGATTAGCTCAATCCATCTTCTCTGTCTCATATTCAGCTCCTTCTGAGTGAATAAATACTTCAGGCTCTTGTGATCCGAATAAATCTCACAACGGTTTCCCATCAGGTAATGCCTCCATGTCTTCACGGCTAGAACTACGGCTGTGAGTTCGAGGTCATGGGTTGGGTAATTTTTCTCGTGTTGTTTCAGTTGTCAAGATAGATAAGATATAACTTTTCCTTCTTGCATTATCACACATCCGAGACCGATCTTGGATGCGTCACAATTAAGATTGGGGCTGAAATCAATCTCGTCTTGAGTTCTTGAAAACTTGCTTCACATTTGTCGGTCCATTCAAACTTCTTGTCCTTCTTCAGCAATTGGGTCATGGGTCTGGCAATACTCGAGAATCCTTCTACGAACTTGCGGTAGTATCCCGCCAATCCGAGAAATGCACGAACTTGGGTTTGAGTGGTTGGGGCTTGCCAATCTTCGACATCTTTTACTTTGGCAGGGTCAACGGTAATTCCTCCGGCTGATACAATGTGGCCGAGGAATCCTACCTCCTGTAACCAGAATTCACATTTGCTAAACTTGGCATACAACTGATGCTCTCTAAGGGTTCCAAGAATGGTCCTTAGGTGTAGCTCATGTTCTTCTTCCGATTTGGAATAAATCAGAATGTCATCGATGAAAACAATGAAAAACTTATACAGGAAGTCCATAAAAATCTTATTCATGAGATTCATGAAATAAGCGGGGGCATTGGTTAATCCAAAATACATGACAATATACTCGTATAATCCATATCTAGTGGTAAAGTCAGTCTTTGGAATATCCTCTGCACGAATCTTGAGTTGATGATAGCCTGTTCTAAGATCAATCTTAGAAAACACTTTGGCACCGGTCAACTGATCAAACAAATCTTCTATCTTGGGCAATGGGTACTTGTTCTTGATGGTGACATCATTCAACTTCTGGTAATCCGTACACAAATGGTTACCTCCATCCTTCTTGTCTACGAACAAGACAGGTGATCTCCATGGTGATGCACTTGGTTGAATTAATCCAATTTCCAGCATGGAATCCAGTTGCTTCTTCAGTTCTTCTAGTTCATACGGGTTCATACTATATGGTCTCTGGGCTATGGGTCCTGTTCCGGGGATTAGTTCGATGATAAACTCGATATCCCTATCTGAGGGCATACCGGGCAAAACATCTGGAAATACATTGGGGGTATTCACAGACTATCCGGACTTGGTCAATGGTAGGTTGGGCTATACTCTTGTTGCACTTGAATTGACGAGGTAAGGTTTCAGATACATGCTCGACTGATATTCCGGCTGTACTGTTCATGGTTATGGCTTTCTTGGCATAGTCAATTAATCCTTTATGTTTGGTCATCCAATCCATTCCTAGTACTACTTCCAAACCTTTAGTTTCCAGTACTATCAGATTAGCTTAAAAATCTATGCCATGGATTCAGATAGGGACGGCCTTGCAAATTTGCCTAGCTTTGGTGGTTGAACCGGGGATTTGAACAATCATAACATGCTTTAGTTTGGTTGGTTGAATCTTACTAGTGCATGCAAATTATTCGGTGACAAATGAGTGCGATGCACCAGAATCAAACAACACTCTAGCGAGTACTGAATTAACAGAAAACATACCCAGCACGACGTCTGGCGCTTCCTGGGCTTCTTTAGCGTGCATGAGAAAAAGACGGCCGTTGCGGTTGAGCGAGTTCCCTGGGGCAAACCTTCTTCTGGGCTGAACACGACGATGTTGCTGAGCTGGGGCATTTGCATTGGGGGCTGCAGCATTCTTCTTGGGGCACTCATTGGAGTAGTGACCCTTATTTCCACAGTCATAACAAGTCACTTGCGACTTGTCCTTTGCTACAACAGGCACAACATTGCTTCCAGTCCTCGGGGCAGTGTTGTTGTTGAACTTGGGTGGTGCACGGTTGAAATTGCCAGAGTTGCCGGGGTTGTTGTGATTCTCTCCGGGCCTCGGGTTTCCATGGTTGGGATAGGTCGAACGGTTCATCGGGGGTCTGTTGGTTATTAGGGCAAATCCTGGAGATGGGTTAGGGCAATACTTTGGGGTCTGATGGGTTCCTGGCTGATGCATCATGCGACGCTTGCGGTTCTCATTGGCTTGGTTGATCTTTCCTTCCATCTGGATGGCAGAGTCGACAAGGGCTTCAATATCAGCAAAGGGGATATTGACCAACACAGTCTGCATCTCATCGTGCAGACCATTCAAGAATCTCTTTTTCTTCTTGGCTTCGGTGTCGATCTCATCCGGGGCATACCTAGCTAATGACAAGAATTTGTCACGGTATTCCACTACGGTCATCCGTCCTTGCTTTAGTTCTCTGAACTCATCTCTCATTCTCTTGATCAAACCCGGTGGCACATGGGTTCTGCTGAACTTGACCTTGAATTCCTCCCAGTTCATCATCTGTCCTCCGGTCATTGCACGAACACTGTTCCACCATGCTCTTGCATCTCCGGCTAGATAATGGGTGGCAAACAGAACTTTCTCGTTAGCTTCCACTCTGGCGACTTCTAGGTTGTTTTCCATGGTTTGCAGCCATTCATCGGCGTCTAAAGGCTCTTCTGACTTAGTGAAAACAGGTGGGTTGGTGTTCTGGAAATTCTTGAGCTTAGATCCATGGTTGTCCTGGTTTCCTTGGCCTTGATTGTTGTGGGCTAGCTGAGCTATCTGCTGAAGGGTGGCTAGGTTGGCTTGACGTTCAGCTCTTTCGGCTTCGCGGTTAGAAACCAACATTTGCAGGATCTGCAACATTGGGTCCGGGGATGAACCACTTCCTACGCGTGGCATCTAAAGATTGAGATAGATCATGAGAAAAGAGGGAAATTTCTAAGGTTCCAGGACTTTGAAAAGTTCTTAAAGTTTGACTCAGATTTTCTAGCAACTTGCTTTTCATTCATTCATTCATTCATAGCACACGATACAAACACACACCACAAAACAAGAAAAGCGGATGGTTTTAAGAACCATTCTAGAAACTACGATACAGTGGGACCGAATACAACTCACTACGCTAGTGCTCAAGTGCTACTACTCCTCGGAGTCGGTGTAGTCGTCATCCTCATCATCCTCATCATAATCGATGAAGGCGAAATCATCCTCATCGGTGAAGAAGTCCATAGCCTGATCCTCCAAAAAATCAGTAGGGGTCTCCACGAAGATCCTCTCCGGCATTCTCCCTTTCCTCCAACTGCATGTCTCTCTCGTGGATGGTCTCCTCCAAATCCGAGATACGGTGACGAAGACGGGAAATGATGCGCTCCTTCTTGTCGAGCTGACGGCGGCGAGAGTTGCGATCCTTTCCTAGCATGGCGATGGTCTGATCCTTCGTCTTGATGATGGCGGCCTTGTGGTTGGATTAGTCACAGCAATTCTCCAATTCCTGCTGACGATCATACATCATGAAGCTAAGGTGGTCCAACTGAGTCTTCAGCTCGTGGTGGTATGGGGATTCCAGTGCCTGTCCCATAGCATCATGCCTTGGATAAAACTCAAAGCGGGTACCCTTGATCTGGTTGATACTCTGCCCACACAGACGGGCAAGAGCTTCCTGCATGGCCCTGGCAAGTCCATCGAGCCAGTTGTTCTCTCTTAAGGTAAACTGAATTCCCTCGGCAGTGGGAGGTTCAATCTTTCCTTGGAGACTTGCAACAATTAGCCACTGCAGATCTTCTCCTCCTTGATCATTGAGTTGAGCTTCGAAGAACTCGGGGTGCGGACGCTCCAGAAGTTCCGAAAGCTGGTCCAAATCCCGCTTAAAGATAAGCTCCTCCATTCCCCAACTGATAAAACTTGTTGTACTTCACGTACATCTATAAGAATATAGGATGAGTAAGTTAGTAGAGTCATCAAGTGTGTCAAATTTTATGTATTTTGCAAGAGTTTTTGAGGAACATGAATTTTTATGAAAGAATCAAGGTGATAAGAATGGGAATAAGTTTTTGTAAATATTTGCTTCCTTTGGTTTTGAAACTAAGTTTTTGATTCAAACGTCCAGTCTAACTAGGGTCTCCTATGGTCAGGATGGCTCTGATACCAACTTGTCAACACCCGGATTTTTAATCCTAGATGCCTGTTATGCCATACATCGCAATCCCAAGATTACCATTTTTGCGAGACATAACAAAATTGGATACCACAGTACATCATCCATTAAAAACCATACATAAGGTCTTACACAAATAAGGATCTCATGATCCAGTTCTTAATACAACTCAGGCAGCGGAATACGTAATAATAAAGGTAGCGTAGGCGAAGCTCCATCTTCGGGGTCACAGGCAATGCTAAGATGGGAGATAATCCTAGTTGTCGTAACGTTCCTAGGGTCCTTCGTCCTGGTACTCCTCTTCATAGTCTGGCCACGGGAATATCCAGGGACAAAGCCATGAGTACTCTTTAAGTACTCGCAAACTAATACTAACAAGTGAAGGGGGGTTTTTGTAATAGGACACTAAGCTCTATGGTTGTTTTGCAAAAAGCCAAATTTACCTCTACTAAGTTCAGAAGCAAGAAAAGCTAGTTGAAATTTTATAACACCTAAGAGGGAACTTGTATTTCATATCACAAATCTGTTGTGGTCAAGTCAAAATCTCCATTCATTTCACAAGTCATTTTGAAAACATCTGACGGGGGAACAGTATGGCCACTCCAACTGTCTATAACGGCGGACGTGGCTATTCGAATAGTTTGACACTCTGCAGAGATTGTACACTTTCACCACAACATTCGATACATCCGTCAGGAACAAATTCTAAATTCACCATACTCAGTATGCGGATAATCGATCCTAACCTTTCGATTACACGCCCTAGTATAGGCACCTCTCCTGTGAGTTTGGCCTCCCAACCATGACCAACTGTCATCTTGGGTACTGCATAGGTGGACAATCTTCACAAGGTAGCCTCAACTCAGACCTTGGCTGTGAGGGAACCCATACTAAGGTATATAAGTTTCCAGTCAAGCCCTACCCAATTTTCGGGTATTGTGGTTGTACGGTAAAATTGGAATGGTATCGCATCCAGACAACCATCAGTTTTATAAAGGGCTAAGGCTCATGCCTCAACATTTTCATCATCAAAATCATCTGGTGTTCGAAAACACATGTCAAAACATCTCAGTAGAATGATCCATCATTCCAAGGTTTTCATAACCATTTTCCACCAAGTATTCCCATCTAAAGTTGATCAAGTTTTGTGCTTAGCACTAGCATCTACAAATGGGAGTGAGTACTGATGAGGGGTGGTAAACAAGTGTAGTTTAACTAGGTTCAATCTCATGCCTTAGGATGACATCAAGATTATCTAGCTTGGGCCAAATTTAATGCTCTTTATGCAACCTTCAATTATCTTTCTAGTATCTACAATTTACTTAAGTAAACTGTAAGAGAAAGCTTTGATAAAGAAATAAAGTATAAAGCTTTCAAGTAAAACTAGGATGGGGTATCAAGTGGGGATGATCACATATGCTTAAGGCATATAGTTGGCCTGGTAACAAGCAAATATTAGCTTGCATAGGTCAACTTGATTAGTAAGGCTTGCTGAAGTAGAGTATCTTGCAAGTGTTAGCTTGCTCAATCAACTAGTAGTATTAGGCTTGCCTTGTGCAGAGCAGTGGTTTAAGTTCTCCTCGGCTTCTTCTTCGTAGTATCCTCCTTCCTCCTCGTATCCTTGGTCGGTACTAGCGTCTATGAAAAATACGAGGTACACAATTACCAAACAATACTTAACTACTTTCAATCATCACACAAAAGGGTTCTATAGATGATCTAGCATCATCACTAACATTACAAGATTAAAGCATTTGTCTTATTTATTTTATTTTTAGAAAAGTAATTTCTACTCATTGAAAAACTACTTAAGATTTAATATTCTCCAACTCAAACATGGGATCATGTTGACACATGTCATCACCACATATTTCAGTACATGGGAATGTGATTTAAAGTGGTGTCACAATTTAATAAGGTTTAACCTTTTTATTATAAATCATTAAAGTGGCTAGAAATGCCTATGTGGCATTCTTTTATTACTTGAACATTATTTTTGTAAGTAAACCCATATATTTTTATATATTATGAAAGGTATGATCAAATATGATTTTTGAGAGTTGGAATCAACTCAAAAGCTATTATGGTTGAAATTTTAAAAATGTTTGAATGCAGAAAAGCTTCTGACTTTTTGTTTTTACCAAGGTTGATCTATAGGTCCAAATGATTTGAATCCAACGGGCTTGGATTAATAATTTCAATATCTTTCTAAAAAAATTGGTTTCATTCAATTTGGTTCAATGAATCGAGCTGGGTTGATTTTTGAAACTAGGTACAGAACTGAGTTTGAATATAAATAGAAAAAGCTAAATTCAAACGAGTGGGCTGCGCGGGAAGGGGTAATGGGCCGGCCCAGTTTCACTCGGCAGCATGGGGCGCAACTGACAGGGGGGTCTACTGGTCAGTGGCTCTTTAAACGCGAAACGGTAGGGGGCGATGTGGTGCGTTGGATTAGAATGAAGATCGACGGCTGAGGGTCGTCGTCGACGATGAACAGGTCACCGGCGAGCTCGAACCCTAGCGGCTCAGAGGGGGTGCTTAGGGGGCATACCGGGGCTCCAGTGACGACGGCGAGGCGGGAAAATGATGAAGTCGACGACGGCGAACTCAGGGGTGGTCGCGACAGCTCTAGGGGTGGTCGAAATCAACGGCTCTTCTTCTCCTCTGCAGCAGCGAGCTCCGGCCAAATTCCGGCGATGAGTTGCTCGCCTTGCTCCAGCTAAGGGGTGGAATGATCAGTGAGGTGAGGGGATTGAAATGGTGTGCTTCAATCGGCTGGGGGTCGCCTCCTTTTATAGGCTCGACAGCGAGACCGAGAGGGATGGGCAGGCAACGTTGGTGACATGGCTACATGCAGCTAGAGGCATGGCCGAGGTTGGCATTCGATGGGTGGTCTCCTGGCGATGCTCTAGAGCTTAAATGTGCATGTAGGGGCGGTGGCAATTGGTCGGGAACGTGCGGTGCTCTGCGCGGCAGAGGCGGCGTCTTCGACGGCGAGCGGTGGCTGTGAGGCATGGGGCGGCGAACGGGGGTGTCTGCAGGGTTGCTGGGGCAGTGGTGATCACGCGTGCACGCGGCGAGGGCGGCATGCGGTCTATGGGTGTGTGTCGAGGGTGGCGCTCTGGCGCGCTCTCGGCATGGTCGCGGAGAGATTTGGCATGGCCTGGGCGTGTGGTGCAGTGGCTGGCAGGGTTCGAGCGCTGGACAGGGGGTGGCGGTGGACGGTGGCCTGTGTCCTAGACATGGTGTTTAGGCTTGGTGCTTGCTCTGGCTAGCTAGCCATGGTCGGCTGGCAAGGGTTCCTTCAGGTTGGCATGGCATGGTACAAAGGGCCTAGGGGTGGTCAAGGCACTGGTTGGCACTGGGGGTGACAAGTGTGATCAATGGTGAACAATGCTTAGCCAAATTACTGCTCAAAACAGTGAAGTTTGGCCAGTTTGATTTGTTGTCTCCAAGTGTTTGATGAAATGGCCGCAAGAACTTGAGTTTTGAATTTTGAAAAGATTTTTGGTGGGTGTTCTAGGCATGTGTTGAGGCTTCTGTGGATGCTTGGGTTTTGAAAATTGAGCTTGTTTGAGTGGTTTTTGAAATAGTGGGATCTTCCCATATGAAATAGATTCAATTTTAAACTGTCATTTAAACTATGCATTCTAATGTTTTTGGATGATCACAAAGTGGGCCTTGGTTCCTTGTTATGATTACTATCAAAGGGTGCAAAGATCCATACATGTTTCTGTTAAGTTCTGAAAGTTAGAGATAGCCAAAGTAGGCATGGGAGTTAATTTGGCCCAAGTGACCATTCACTTAATTTGTTTGTTTTGATTTGTTTGTCTTTGGGGAAAGTGTGGGGATTGTTTAGATGATGTTTATTTCACCTAAGAATCATTTTACAAGCAAAGAAACACATAATCATGGCAATTCAAAAGAATACAAATTTTAATACATACACATATGAATGCTTTCATATTTTTAATTTGAAAAGTTTTTGTTAACCCTAAATTTGAAGATTAGAGTTTGATGATTTAAGTTTAATATTTTTGGGATGTTACAGATGAGATATTGAATGAGTTCAATATGGAAATGACAAGAAAGGTTCTTGCCACACAGAAAGGATTAAATCGAAATTCAAGTGTATCGACACTTGGTAAGTGAAACAAAGATTCAAGTATTGATTGATACTTGATGAATAAAATCACAAAGAGTGTTTTTTCAATCATACTGTGATATGTACAAATACATATATGTCCTATGCTCTAAATGTTATGAGCATATACCAGAATGATTCATAATATGATCATTGGACGATAGTAAGGATATTCTTATGATCTTTTGGAAGAACTAAGAATATATTATTTTTATAGAAGTGAAAAATAGATGGTTAGTTTATTGTAAAAGTACTACATTGATACTATTTTTGTCACAAAGTACAAATTAAGTTTATCTCAATCTAAACTAAGGGTAGCACAATATGATGGAAAGTAAGTTCCGTAATGGATTTGGATGAGTTCCAAAGTTAAGACATTGTGACAGATACTGTTGGGAATATGCCCTAGAGGCAATCATGTATGATGAGATTTCCAATTGTATTCATAAATATATAAAGTTGTCCTTGTATAACATCTGATGTGTATCATTGATATGTGATTCGGTTGTGGAACTATGCATTCATGTTGTTTGTACTAAATGTCCTTGGTCATTGGGGTTGTGCTGGACACACAACTTAGACCAATGTGAAAGTTGGCTTGATGACTCGGTTCCACTTTTCATGGGCATGGAGATGCTATTCCAACTTACACAGATTCGGCTAAAGAGTTTAGCGAGTCGGATTGACCCATATTGAGGTACAACGAACAAGTTGTCATTTGTATATCTCAATCAATGTAATCCTTATACCTGAGGTTATTGCATAGTCCGAGTTGAGGATCACTGACTTAGGTTATGTCAAACACTGATCCGTAACTGGGCAGTTATAAAGGCAGAGTTCGGGTCGACTGAGAATCAAGCTGCGTGATGTGAATAACCAAGATGGGATTTTGACCCTCCACTTGGAGAGATATTCTCTAGGCCCTCTCGGATGATATGATTAGGAAAGCATGGCCATGCACGACTCGGTTAAGTGTTAACCGAGGCGATCGACTAAGAGTTAGTTGGGTGAATCACTTATCTCGGATCGAGAAGAGAGTCGGACTATTTAAGGGATGACATATATTCGCCTATAGTCTGACAAGGTATATCGTGAGGCAAAAGGGACTCGAATGCAAGTCACATTGGAAAGGCAAGTCGTCATGACTCTTTGGTACTTGGGAGTCAGCACGTTCTGCTAGGAGCCGCTAGCGACTGATCGATTTAGAGTCGGACTCTAATCGTGTCCAAGTAGCCATGAGCTTATGGGGTCACACATTAAGAGTGGGAGCAAGTTTGGATTGGATCTGAACTGGAAATCTGGTTGGGTTGGACCCGAGCCTGATTTGGACTGAGTCAGTGAGTTGGACTCACAGGGACTAACATTATATGGGCTTTAGTGAATGGGCCGCGCGAGCAGAGCCCAGGTCCACTCCCTATATATAGTGGAGCACCGTAACCCAGAAAGGTTAATTGTTGATCGGTTAAGTCATTCCATGTGTTGGAAATCCTAGCTCCACAGCAGTCATGCCGTCGTACCGAACCTAGCAGTTCGCCGCCGGTGCTCCTCCTTGCACGTGTGGATACCAGCAGAGGTGTTGTACGATCAGCACCAGGACGATCGGATTGCATAGGACTGCACTGCATCAACTGACGCGCTTCATCAGTAATCCACAACTGCGTGTCTAGTGGTAAACCTCGTGGCCTTGTACCTCAGATAGATCTTGGGATCACCACGTTAGAGGAAAAGTTTTGTTTTATCTCTGCGTGGCCCAACAGTGGTATCATAGCAATAGCTTCTGGTTTTAGGCTCGAGATCTCGCATATGTGATATGTTGTTGGCTGTAGATGAGATCTATATGCTGTTTTGGTGGTCGATCTATGAGATAGATCGGTTTTGTACGAGGTTGATTGGATCAACTGTACTCGGGGAATGGTGGATCTGATTTCCGTGATCATGCTGCTGAGGTCGTGGAATGACATACCCCTACCGGTCTGCTTCCGCCATCGGGGTAGACTGTGACACGTAAATCCAGATGCGGTGATCGAAGATCAAAGAGTTTGATCGAGTCGGACCGCCAGCTTCACCCTGTCATAGCGCCTTAGATGTCGTTGCGAGTTTCACAACGCCGGTAGATATTGTATCTATGCATAACTTGTTTTTGCAGGAAGTTGTGAATGGTATGGTTCATGTGCATGTGATGTATGTGTGTAATCCATACGTGATCTGTGAATCACGGTTTTTGTCAGCCGGCTGGAGCCTAGGTGCTGTCATTTTATTGTATAACGACCTGCGTGTCGGATTCTCCTTGTAATTTACTTTACCAAGCTAGTGTAGTTGTTTGGAGAACCCGGAAGGCATGCAAGACGATGTACATGTCGGCGACATGGAGTAAGATGGCAAGTGACAAGAGTTGGCATGAGTCAGATTACAGGCTTTGTGGAGATGGAGATCGCCATGAAGAGAGCCATACCATTTCACACTATAATTGCTTTATTTTGTGTTATTGTTATGTCTCTGTTTTACCTCTATTAGATAGTCGGTAAAATTTAATCCCTCAAAGAAGGTCTAGTCGGTTTTCCCGCCAGTGTTTGCACCATCACAAGTCGGATATTTTTGGTAGTGGGCTCATAAAATTGAGGTGCTAGCAATTCTTTTCGACTAGGTGGGTTCGAGTCGGACTCTTACTGCGGAAACACTCGGTAAGCTAGACGGGTCTATCACAACAGTGTGGGGCTCGGGGAAAGGTCGAATGGGAGCTGGGGCATGTGATGCCACCTGTCCAACATGAGTCGTATGAGATACGATTGACAAGGAGTTGTCTACCTAGATCACTTGGCGGCTATCGGTGATGCTAAAGCTCACTAGCCGACTTGCTTATTTAGGATCCTAAATCACTAAGTAACCATCGGAGGGGTGTTGGTTCTAGTGGGAGCATAAAATATTAAAATGTTTAATATGCTTGCTCTTTTATGAATACATGTCTTAAGTGTTATGCATATTTGCTGTTGTAGATCATGGCACCAAGTAGCAGTCACTCTCATATATCCGGTTTTGCGTTGAGAACCATTCTTGAGAAAGATAAACTGAACGACACTAATTTTACCAACTGGTATCAAAATCTGAGAATTGTTCTCAAACAAGAAAAGAAGGACCATGTCCTAGACAACCCACTTCCAGATGAGCCGAATGAGAATGCGACTGTCGCTGCCACCAATGCCTACCGTCGGGCTAAGGATGAGTCCACGGATATTAGTTGTCTTATGCTTGCTCACATGGAGCCGGACTTGCAAAAGCAGTTCGAGCATGTTGAGGCCTACGATATGATCGAAAGCCTCAAAAGTATGTTCCAGGCTCAGGCGAAGACTGAGAGGTATCAAGTCTCTCAGGCTTTGCTGAGTTGCAAGCTTAAGGATGGTGATCCACTGAGTCCGCATGTGATCAAAATGGTTGGTTATGTGCAGTATCTAGAGAGGCTTGGCTACCCCATTAGCGAAGAGTTCGCTATGGATATAATTCTGAACTCTCTTCCTAGTGCATATGGGCAGTTCATTTCGAACTACCACATGCATGGTATGGATAAGAAGCTCACTGAATTGCATGGGATGCTCAAGCAGGCAGAGGCGGATCTCAAAAAGGGCGCCAGTCAAGTGTTGATGGTGCAGAATAAGGCTAAGTTTAAGAAGAGTTCTTGGACTAAGAAGAAGGCTAAGTCAGCAGGAAAGCAGGCTCAGGACCCGGTCCCAAGCGCTTCCTCGGGGACTAAGCCATCTCCTTCAGCCGGATCCACTTGCTTCTATTGCAAGGCGGATGGCCACTAGAAGAGGAACTGCAGCAAGTATTTGGCCGACAAAGCCAAGAGTGGAGGTATGACTTCCGACTCAGGTACACTTATTTGCAATGTTATATACATATATCTTGCTAATGCACCTAATAGTTATTGGGTATATGATACCGGATCAGTTATTCACATCTGCAACTTGTTGCAGGGACTGGTAAGAACTAGGAGCGTAGCAAGAGGCGAGGTTGATATTCGAGTTGGCAACAAAGAAAGAGTTGCTGCGTTGGAAGTAGGCACGATGCAACTTCATTTACCTTCTGGATTCATTATGGAACTGAATAATTGTTATTATGTTCCAGTGCTCAGTCGAAACATTATTTCTGCTTCATGTTTGATGAGGCAAGGCTATGAGTCGAATATCAAGAATAATGGTTGTTCTTTGTATTTGAATGATATGTTTCACGGCTTTGCACCCGTCCAGGACGGGTTATTTATTTTGAATCTTGATGATGAGTCGGTTTATAACATAAATGTTAAAAGGTTGAAACCAAATGATCTGAATATGACTTACTTTTGGCACTGTCGGCTTGGTCATATAAGTTGGAAACGCATGAAGAAGCTCCATGATGATGGACTCCTAACTTCGTTCGACTTGGAGTCGTTCGAGACATGCGAATCTTGCCTACTCGGCAAAATGACCAAGACACCTTTTGCAAAGAGTTGTGAAAGGGCGTCCGACTTGTTGGGTCTAGTACTTAGTGATGTATGTGGACCAATGAGCTCGACAGCCAGGGGTGGTTATGAGTACTTCATTACCTTCACTGATGATTTGAGTAGGTATGTATATATCTACTTGATGAAAAATAAGTTGGAAGCCTTTGAAAAGTTCAAAGAAATCCAGAATGAAGCACAGAATCAACTCGGCAAGAAAATAAAGTTTCTTCGGTTGGACCGAGGAGGCGAGTACATGAGCCATGAGTTTGATGACCATCTGAAAAGTTGTGGAATAGTTCCTCAACTTACTCCGCCAGGAACGCCGCAAAGGAACGGTGTTTCGGAAAGGCGGAATCGGACCTTGTTGGACATGGTACGATCAATGATGAGTCGGACAGATCTGCCTTTATCATTTTGGGGTTATTGTCTAGAAACAGCAGTGTTCACACTAAACAGAGTACCATCAAAGTTGGTAGAGAAGAAACCGCATGAGATGTGGACAGGTAAAAGGCCGAGTTTGTCTTTTCTTAAGATTTGGGGTTGTGAAGCATTTGTCAAGCGACTTCAGTCAGACAAGCTTATGGACAAGTTGGATAAGTGTATTTTTGTAGGGTATCCGAAGGAAATCTTGGGTTACTACTTCTACAACCGAGAAGAGGGCAAAGTGTTTGTCGCTCGGAACGGTGTCTTCCTTGAGAAAGAGTTTCTCAGTCGGGGAGTCAGTGGGAGCACGGTGCAACTCGAAGAAATTCGAGAGCAACCGGCTAGTAGCGAGTCGGCAAAAACCTTGGAGGTTGAGCCGGTCGTGGTAGCTGAGCCGGCAGCAGCACCTGTACTACGAAGATCGGCGATATTACGAAGTGTTCGTGATGTGTTACTGTTAGATAGTGATGAGCCAGCAAATTATTTGCGATGGTGGGATCTAATTCTGAGTCATGGCTTGGCGCCATGAGATCCAAGTTAAAGTCCATGGATGAAAATCAAGTTTGGAACTTGGTTGATCTGCCAGACGGTGCAAGACCTGTCGAGTGCAAATGGGTCTTTAAGAAGAAAACCGATATGGATGGAAATGTTTCAATCTATAAAGCACGTCTTGTCACGAAGGGGTTCCGACAAGTTCAAGGAGTTGATTACGATGAGACCTTCTCGCCCATAGCAATGCTTAAATCAGTTCGGACCATGTTAGCTATAGCAGCCTATTTCGACTATGAGATATGGCAGATGGATGTCAAAACGGCTTTCCTTAACGGAAATTTAACTGAGGACGTGTATATGATATAGCCCGAGGGTTTTGTCAATCCGGCTAATGCTGACACGGTATGCAAACTTCAGAAATCCATTTATGGGTTGAAGCAAGCATCTTGGAGTTGGAATATTCGCTTTGATGAGGTAATCAAATCGTTTGGCTTCATCAAGAGTGATCATGATTCTTGTTTGTACAAGAAGTTTAGTGGGAACAAAGTAAACTTTCTAATCTTATATGTGGATGACATATTACTGATTGGAAATGATGTCCAGATGTTGCAAGAAACCAAGGAATCATTGGAAAGGAGTTTCTCAATGAAAGACTTGGGTGAGGCAACATACATCCTCGGAATCCGGATCTATAGAGATAGATCAAGGAGGCTCATTGGATTGAGTCAGAGTACTTATTTGGACAAAGTGTTGAAGAAGTTCAACATGGAATTGTCTAAGAAGGGGTTCTTACCGATGTTCCATGGTGTAAAACTTAGCAAGACTCAGTGTCCTTCAACAATTGATGAGCGAAGTCGGATGAGTGCGATTTCGTATGCTTCTGCAGTCGGATCCATCATGTATGCCATGATTTGTACTTGGCCGGATGTTTCATATGCTCTGAGTGTTGTGAGCATATACCAGGCTGATCCTGGAGAAATCCACTAGACATCGGCTAAAAATATCCTAAAGTACTTGAGAAGGACTAAGGATATGTTCTTGGTTTATGGTGGTGAATATGAACTTAGTGTAAAGGGTTACACGGATGCGAGTTATATTACCGACTCTGATGATTCTTGTTCACAATCAGGATATGTGTTTATTATAAACGGAGGTGCTGTGAGTTGGAAGAGTTCCAAGCAAGAGACTGTGTCTGCATCTACAACAGAGGCTGAGTATATTGCCGCCTCGGAGGCAGCAAAGGAAGCTGTTTGGATGAGGAATTTCCTCATGGATCTTGGTGTGGTTCAGGGCTCGTCCAATCCGTTAGATGTGTATTGTGACAACAATGGTGCTATTGCACAAGTCAAGGAACCTAGACAACACCAGAAGAACAAGCACATACTCATGCGGTACCACCTGATTCGCCAGTTCGTGGATCAGGGTGATATCAAGTTATGCAAGGTACACACGGATGAAAATATTGCGGATCCGTTGACAAATTCGTTACCCCAGCCAAAGCATGAGGCGCACCTGAGAGCCATGGGCATTAGATGCTTAGACATGTGATGTCGGAAGATTAACTCTAGTGCAAGTGGGAGACTGTTGGGAATATGCCCTAGAGGCAATCATGTATGATGAGATTTCCCATTGGATTCATAAAGATATAAAGTTGTCCTTGTATAAACATCTGATGTGTATCATTGAATATGTGATTCGGTTGTGGAACTATGCATTCATGTTGTTTGTAATAAATGTCCTTGGTAATTGAGGTTGTGCTGGATACACAACTTAGACCAATGTGAAAGTTGGCTTGATGAATCGGTTCCACTTGTCATGGGCATGGAGATGCTATTCCAACTTACACAGATTCGGCTAAAGAGTTTAGCAAGTCAGATTGACCCATATTGAGGTACAACGAACAAGTTGTCATTTGTATATCTCAATCAATGTAATCCTTAGACCCGAGGTTAGGTTCTATCAAACACTGATCCATAACTGGGCAGTTATAAAGGCAGAGTTCGGGTCGACTGAGAATCAAGCTGCGTGATGTGAATAACCAAGATGGGATTTTGCCCCTCCACTTGGAGAGATATTCTCTGGGCCCTCTCGGATGATATGATTCGAAAAGCATGGCCATGCACGACTCGGTTAAGTGTTAACCGAGGCGATCGACTAAGAGTTAGTCGGGCGAATCACTTATCTCGGATCGAGAAGAGAGTCGGACTATTTAAGGGATGACATATATTCGCCTATAGTCTGACAAGGTATATCGTGAGGAAAAAGGGACTCGGATGCAAGTCACATTGGAAAGGCAAGTCGTCATGACTCTTTGGTACTTGTGAGTCGGCACGTTCTGCTATGAGCCGCTACCGACTAATCGATTTAGAGTCGGACTCTAATCGTGTCTAAGTAGCCATGAGCCTGCGGGGTCACACACTTAAGAGTGGGAGCAAGTTTGGATTGGATCTGAACTGGAAATCTGGTTGGATTGGACCCGAGCCTGATTTAGACTGAGTCAGTGAGTTGGACTCACAGGGACTAACATTATATGGGCTTTAGTGAATGGGTCACGCGAGCAGAGCCCATGTTCACTCCCTATATATAGTGGAGCACCGTAACCCAGAAAGGTTAATCGTTGATCGGTTAGGTCATTCCATGTGTTGGAAACCCTAGCTCCACAACAGTCCTGCCGTCATACCGAACCTAGCAGTTCGCCGCCGGTGCTCCTCCTTGCATGTGTGGATACCAGCAGAGGTGTTGTACGATCAGCACCAGGACGATCGGATTGCATAGGACTGCACTGCATCAACTGACACGCTTCATCAGTAATCTGCAACTGCGTGTCTAGTGGTAAACCTCGTGGCCTTGTACCTCAGCTGGATCTTGGGATCACCATGTTAGAGGAAAAGTTTTGTTTTATCTCTGCGTGGCCCAACAGATACTACAACAAAAGGCTAAGTATATGACTGCTATTATAGCAGCAAAAGAGGGCATTTGTGTCAAGTAGTTTGTTATCAAACTAGGTGTGGTTCACAGCGGGATAGTACTATGAAGATATATTGTACGACAATATTATCAACATGTTTTAACCCCAAGAAACTAAAGGTCTCATCAAAGGACTAAATTTATACAAAGCCATCTCATTAGAGAATGAGTGATGCGTAGAGATGCAAAGACATGCAATTACACACGGACCTGTAAGTGTCGGATCTGAAGATTAGTTGACCACTAGCAATCGCGTACATATAACACCGAAAGCCATAGGTGTTGAATACACAAAGATTTGAAACTAGATTATTCATTATTGTCTCTAGTGCAAGTGGGAGACTATTGGAGATGTGCCCAAGAGGCAATAATAAAGTGGTTATTATCATATCTTCATGCTTATGATAAATTTTTACATACCATGCTATAATTATATTAACCGAAAACATTAATACTTGTGTGATTTGTAAACATAAAAGAGTCCCTAGTAAAGCCTCTTGTTAAACTAGCTTGTTGGTTAATATATGATCATGGTTTCCTGATCATGAACATTGAGATGTTATTAACAACAAGGTCATGTCATTAGGAGAATGATGTGATGGACATACTCCTATAGTTAAGCATAGCATAAGATCAAGTCATTTAAAATAGTTCACTTGCTATAAGCTTTCAATACATAGTAACCTAAATCCTTCGACCATGATATCATGTTAATCACCATCACCGGATAGATGATTTGATGACAGCAAACACCACTTCATAATTGTGTGGTTATAAAGGTGGCATTGAGTGTTCGGAAAGTATGTGTTGAGGCACATGGATCAAGAGTGGGATTTGTCCATCCATATGACGGATAGATATACTCTGGGGCCTCTCGGTGGAATGTCATCCAATTAGCTTGCAAGCATGTGACTGGCTCACAAGGGATCACATATCACAGTAACGAGAAAAGAGTATTTATCGTTAACAAGGTTGAACTAGGTATGCAGAGATACCGACGATCAAACCTCGGATAAGTAAAATATCGAGAGACAAAGGAAAATTGGTATCGTATGTAAATGGTTCATTCGATCACAAAGTAATCGTATAAATATGTGGGAACCATATGAATTTCCAGATTCCTCTATTGGTTATTGATCGGAGAAGAGTCTCGGTCATGTCTGTATAATTCACGGACCGTAGGGAGACACACTTAAGGATTCGATGTTGTTTAGTAGATATGGAATGTGAGTAAGAAGACCGAATGTTGTCCAGAGTCTCGTATGGGAACCGGGATATCACGAGGAGATCCGGAATAGTCCGGAGAATAAGATTCATACAAGGAAAGTCCAATTTCGGAGTTCAGGAATAGTTCTCGTGTTTTCTCCGGAATGATCTAGAAGGGTCTAGATGGTTCACCGGACCGGAAGGGGAAGGGTACATGAATATGTCATGACTAAGTGGAATGATTGCATCATGTCCTAGGTCACTTTTCTAGGCATTTTAAAGAAATAAATTAAACTCCTAATTTGAAAGTCAAAAGGCAAGTTTGAAAAATCAAACTGGGACAATGTTTCCTCGTGGAGGGAGGAGATAAAACTTCCGCTCCCTCCACCACACGCCTAGTAGGATATGGAGTTGGCGAAGGATTCAAACCCCCTCCCCTAGCTTCCCCTCCCTCTCATAAATAAAGGGGAGGGGGTGTCCCCCAAGCCGCCGGCGCCGGCTCTGATGATGTGTCGCTCAGATCACTTTAGAGCTTCATTGGGAGACCCCAAGAGGCAGGTATGATGAGCACAGCATCAAGTTTTCCCTCAGTAAGAAACCAAGGTTATCGAACCAGTAGGAGGAAGGAAATGACTCAAAGGTGTTGCTAGCAACTTGGAAACCTTCACAACACTGATACGTTGGAAACGTATCTATAATTTTTTATGCTCCATGCTTGTTTAGTATCTACTTTGCTTTACTTGTCCACACTTTGAGGTGCTTTTTACATGTTTTCTGGTACTAACCTATTAACAAGTTGCAACAGTGTCAGATGCCTGTTTTCTGCTATTTTTGGTTTTAGAGGAGTTAGTAAAGAAATATTCTCGGAATTGGACGGGACGAAGGACAAAGTCAATAACTTTCCGTGGGGAACAAGAAGTCCAGAGGGGACCCGGAAGGCCAGCCAGGGGGGCAGACCCACCCTAGGCACGGGTGGGCCCTAGCCCGAACCTGGCTAGGGTTTGGGCACCCTTGCCATCTCCCGGTCTCGCCCCTTCGCCTATAAGAAGCCCCCGATGCAGAAACCCTGAGTACCCGATCAAAAATCCACAAAACCGTCTGTAGCCGCCGCCACCATCGTCCCTAGATCGGGGGGATCTGAAGCTCTTCCCATCACCCTACCGAAGGGGAGATCATCTGAAGGCCTTCTCTCCGGTATGATTCGTGAGTAGTTCCACCTTGGACTATGGGTCCATGTAGTAGCTAGATGGTTGTATCTCCTCCTTTGTGCTTTCATGTATAGATCTTGGAGCTCCGTTCATGATCAAGATCTAATCTATTTGTAATCATGCATGTTGTGTTTGTGGGGATCCGATGTACATTGAGATTATTATGTTGGTTTGATTAATGGTTTTATCTTTATGATTCTATCATGTCTGTGTTGTTTGTGATCTTGCATGCTCTCTGTTGCTAGTGGTTATCTTGGCCAAGTAGTTTCTAGTGACTCCAAGAGGTAGTATTTATGCTCGATAGTGGGTTCATGCCTCTAATTTCCAAGGGAAGTGACAATAATCTCTTTGGTTGTAGATCTGTTGTTGCTACTAGGGAGAAAACAACGATCTCTTGTTCATGGAACATGTGGACTGTTTACGTTACACACTTTGCTTAAAGCAGTTGTCTGTTGCTTGCAACTTAATACTGGTGGGGGTTCGGATGATAACCTGAAGGTGGACTTCTAGTCATAGATTCAGTTGGATGATGGTCTATGTATATTTTTGTATTGCCCAATCAACCTCATAGGATCTTTCTAGCTAGTAATTGCATTGTTATGCCTTGCTCAGTTCATGTCAATTGCCCCGCTGTAATTTGTTTACCCTTCATGTCATGTTGTTTATCTAAGGAGAGAACCTATAGTGAACTATAGACCTTGGTCCAATCTTTACCATTGATACATCTTCCACTGTTACTTGTTTACTTGCTGCAAACTATTACCTTCCACACCATACGTTTAATCCTTTGTTATAGCAAACCGCTGAGCTTGACAACCTCACTGATTCGTTGGGGAAAAGTCTTGAGTTTGTGTTGTGTAGGTATCCACATTGCCAGCAAAACCTTTGAGACGTTTCCTTCCTCCTTCAGGTTCGATAACCTAGATCTCTACTGAGGGAAACTTGTTGTTGTGCTCATCACACCTTGCTCTTGGGGTTCCAACGAAGTGTCCCACGTCAAACACTGGGTGCACGCATCAAGATTTCTAGCGCCGTTGCCAGGGATCTACAGGACAACTTCAACCTCTTCCTCCCCGTCAGGCACCCAGATTTCTAGCGCCGTTGCCAGGGAGGCTAAGGACGTCTTCACTAGGGGAGTCCTTCACTTCCTTTCTCTTTACTTTGCTTTTAGTTTGCTTTGTTTCTTTTTCTTGGTTTTGCTTTCCTCTTTTCAAAAAACCCAAAAAAATTAGTCTAGTTTTGTTTGCTTGCTTTATTCAAAAGCACAAAAAAAATTAGTGCCCGCTCTAGCTGCTACTGCTATTTTTGGCTTACCCACCTTTGCCAAAATGAACTCTGCTGAGAACACCAAGTTGTGTAACTTCACTAGCACCAACAACAATGATTTCCTAAGCACTCCTATTGCTCCACCTGCTCCTGATGCTAGCTTTTATGAAATTAAGCCTGCTTTGTTGAATCTTGTGATGAGAGAGCAATTTTCTGGTGCTGGTTCTGATGATCCTACTGCCCATCTTAATAGCTTTGTTGAACTTTGTGAGATGCAAAAGTATAAGGATGTAGATGGAGATATTATTAAGCTCAGGCTTTTTCCTTTCTCCTTGAGGGGAAAAGCTAAAGAATGGTTGCTATCTTTGCCTAAAAATAGTATTGATTCTCGGACTAAGTGCAAAGATGCTTTTATTGGAAAGTACTATCCTCCTGCTAAGATTATTGCTATGAGAAGTGACATTATGAAATTTAAACAGCTTGATAGTGAACATGTGCTCCTGCTTGGGAAAGAATGAAATCTTTGGTTAAAAATTGCCCTACTCATGGACTCACTGCTTAGATGATTATCCGGACTTTTTATGCAGGTTTGAACTTCTCCTCAAGAAACCTGTTGGATTCTGCTGCTGGAGGTACCTTCATGGGCCTCACCTTGGGTGTTGCAACAAGGCTCCTTGATAATATGATGGTTAACTACTCTGAATGGCATGTTGAGAGAGCTCCACATGGTAAGAAGGTAAATTCTGTCAAGGAAACTTCCTCTTTGAGTGAAAATATTGATGTTATTATGGCTATGCTTGTTAATGGGAAAGCACCTATAGATCCTAATAGTGTTCACTTAGCCTCTTTGGTTGCTCAAGAAGAGCAAGTTGATGTGAACTTCATTAGAAACAACAATTTCAACAATAATGCCTATAGGAATAATTTTGGTAGCAACAACAATTATAGGCCTTATCCTCCTAATAATGGCAATTCTTATGGAAGCTCTTACAATTATGTTAGAAGTGCCCCCTCTGAACTTGAAGTAATGCTCAAAGACTTTATTAGTAAACAAACCACTTTCAATAAGACTATAGAGGAAAATCTTTTAACTGTTGAGAAAAATATATCCTTTTTTTAAAGCTCAAACTTCCTTGGTTAATAAAATGGCTGCTAAACCTAAAACTATGGAAAACACCTTTTCTACTGCTCATGCCATACAAGTTACTATTGATTAAAATGTTAGGCTATTAGCTCAACTTCATGCTAGGTGGGAAAGGGAACCTGAAATTGATAGAAACAATAGTGTGTGCACTATCACCACTAAACCACAAGTAGCCCCTATTCCTCCTCCTACTATGTCTAAGCCTAGTGAGCCTACTACTAGTGATGCTAAGTTTGACTTTGATATTGATGGTTGCAATATTTCTAAAGTGATTATGTTCCTGCAAAAGCTTGCTAGAAGTCCTGATGCTAGTGATATGCATGTTGCCTTTACCAAACGCATTACAGATGCTCTTGTTAAGATTGAGGAAGAGAAGCTAAAACACAAAGCTTCTATTCCTAGGAAAGTAGAAGATAGTTGGGAACCCATTATTAATATGCAAGTGAATGACTTTGATCTCAAAGCTTCATGTGATCTTGTTCTAGTGTCTCTATTATTCCTAGGAAGATTTATGAAATGCTTGATTTGCCACCATTAGAAGATTGTTATTTGGATGTCCCACTCAATGATAATTCTAAGAAGAAACTCATGGGGAGTATTAGTGATGTTCTGATTATGGTTAACAATGAGTATGTCCCTGTTGAATTCTATGTTTTGGATGTTGAATACAATGCTTCTAGTCCTATTACTTTGGGAAGACCTTTTCTTAGAACAGTTGGTGCCATCATTGATATGAAAGAAGGCACCATCAAATATCATTTTCCATTCAAGAAAGTTATTGAACACTTCCCTATGATGAGAGAGAAGTTGCTTTTTGCTCCTCCTTTGAAAGAAAGGTTTGATGTTAATTCTTCCTCATTCGAAAATACTTGATTCTTCTTGCTTCTTGTGCCTAACTTAAAGGCGTTAAAGAAAAGTACTTGTTGGGAGATAACCCAAGAGTTTCCTTGAGTCTTGGAAGTTATTACTTCTTTAATGACCTCTCCTTATCCTTTTTGTTTGCTTTTTGTGCCAAGAATGATCTCTAATGAGAGGGAAATAAGATTTGGGGAGTTGCTGTCCCGAAACAGATTTCTGTCCTCCACCAAAAATATCCGTCAGGAGGCTCTGTAACTCATATTGAGCTCAAAATTTACGAATAAATCCCCCAATATGTTGGCTAACTTTCTTAGTTCAACACTTTTCAATTTGAGCAACAGAAGATGTTCAAAAACATACGTTTCTACATGTTCGTCTGTTTTGACAGATTTCTGCCATTATTTGCATTTGCTTCTTATTGATTCCTTTTTGAGCTCTCTTCAGGTAAATTGAGTTTCTTTGAAGGAGTTACTACATTAGCTTGTGTTTTTAGTGAAAATCCTTGCTGTTCCAAAGCTTTTCTAGTGGTCTAATATCTTTTGAATAAGCTAATGTTGCTAATAAAGGTTGTGTGAAGTTTTGTATGAAGGAAAAATTTCAGGTGTAGAGAGAGAATGATGCAATGAGATGAAGAATGGACAAAATATCAAGCTTGGGGATTCCACCATGGTGTCAATCCAAGAAATATACAAGTGGTACAAGCGTCAAAGCTTGGGGATGCCCAAGGCATCCCCTTCTTCATCAATAAAAAGCTCAGGTCTGTCTAGACACTTCATTTTTATTGTTTCATGCATAGTTGTGTTGTTTTTGGAGCGTCTTAGTTTTCATTTGCTTTGCTTAGTTTGTTTAGTTTGCTTTAGTAGTTTGGACCCCCGTTCTTGTTGTGTTGTTTTGCAAATAAGTTTGCTTGGTGTTTGGAAAGGAGTAGAAAGTTCTTGCTTGAAGTGCAAGAGGAGCTTGCATTGACTGTGACTTAGACTTTAGCATGACATTCTAGGTGTTGTTTTAGCATTATTATTAGTGATTATTGATGTAGCATGTATTGTTCCAAACAATTGGGATTGCTTACTGTGCCTTGAAGAAATTACGCATTGTTTTAGCATGCAAAAGCATAGTATTGTGGTATTCTCCTTTGATGTTTTGTTTGGGTTGACTTGGCACATGCTCACACCATGTTATAACTATGACAAGTCACCATTAGCCTCTATGATCATTTAATCCTTGACTTGTAGTACCACTCTTTGCTTTGATTAGTTTGCTTTGTTGCATTGCAAAATTTTGGCCATTATTGCTCTCTTAGTTGGTTGCTCCCAGTCTTTTGCTAGCCTCCACTTGTATGAGTAAGTTCTACTCATGCCTCCAACTCCCAAGAAACCAAGTTATTCCAAAGTTTCCACTATAAACTCCTATGCATGGTGTGTTACACCATTCGAAGTATATTCTTGTTTTCAGCTATCTTCCAATTAAAAACTATTTTGTTATGTGAAAACTTAGTGATTAAATCCCTCACGAACTTGATGGCACAATTTATTCTTTTTCCCTAATAAACTTGAACCATTGTGACAACTTTATTGTATATGCTTGCACTTATAAGTTGGAATTAGCAGAACCGTGCTGTCACGGGGAACGTTTTCAACATTGCACTTGTACCTTGTTGTACTCAGTTGATATCATGTTATTTTGTGTATGGATGTCACCGGTGTGAAATAAATAGGGAACTTGTAAGTTCATGGAGTTTGTATCCTATGTTAGAGAAACGCCTGGGCCGCTAGCCTAAGCCATGCCTAATCATGGTGGAAACTTGCAGCATCACCATAGTGACATCTATGAAGCATTCTTCTTATAAAAAAAGAGACACATTTAGAAAAGAGGAAAGAGAGAAAAAAGCACCATATTCCCATGGTATTTAAGAAGAATTGCTGAGATGCTCATTGTCTGCTTGCCTTGTCATTTTGGTTATGGGAATGCTCCTGTGCCATGTGCAAGGGGTACCCCGTTGGCGGTTCTCAATGATATGCAAATACTTACATTGACAAGAACTTACCTGGACCCAAAGTTGAGTATGCATGAGGTGTGGCCCTCGTATTCAAGGGGAATGAGATTGCCAACTTATACTTCGTCAAGCATATACTCCAGCTTTGCCACTTTAACCTTAACCACTTCAAGATGCTTATGATAGGGGTAATGAGAGCTGAAAGCTAACAAGTACCATAATTTTTGGAAGCTCTTTTTGAAACTTGTAATCCCTGCTTCCTTTACAAAAAAAGCCTTTCTTCCACCATTATTTGAGTCTCCATCTTCTACCTTTAGGCACCATTAAGAGAGCATAGTTGTCATTCTGTGTGCAGTGTTCCAAAGCTTATTAATTGATGCATATTGTGTTACTACTTGCTCTTCTGCTATTTGTTTCTAGTCACCCTTGTGAACTTTGCAGGTGTCATATGCATTATATTGTTACTCTATGAGGGACAAGTTGATTGCCACTATGCTATGTTTTCTGCATGTGAAACAAACAAACGTTTTTCAATGCATATTATTCATGATCTTTGTTTGTAGCTTGCCATGTTGCATGCATAGTTACTATGTCCTATTATTAGAACTCCATCTTTCATGCACATGTTTAGAGTTCTTTGATCCCAGCTTTCAATGCTTGCAAATGGTTGGATCTTTATTGTGAGGGTGCATGTCACCTCAAAAATTATTCTTTTATCACTTAC
This sequence comes from Avena sativa, assembly GCA_916181665.1. Classification (NCBI taxonomy): domain Eukaryota; kingdom Viridiplantae; phylum Streptophyta; class Magnoliopsida; order Poales; family Poaceae; genus Avena; species Avena sativa. The sequence continues at coordinate 307,887,419 of OV702295.1, read as the reverse complement.
CTACTCGAGGACGAGCAGGAGTTAAGGTTGGGGATGCTGATACATTGGAAACGTATATATAATTTTTGATGCTCCATGCTTTTGTAGTATCTACTTTGCTTTACTTGTCCACACTTTGAGGTGCTTTTTACATGTTTTCTGGTACTAACCTGTTAACAAATATTCTCGGAATTGAGGTACCAGATGCCTGTTTTCTGCTATTTTTGGTTTCAGAAAAGTTAGTAAAGAAATATTCTTGGAATTGGACGGGACGAAGGACAAAGTCAATAACTTTCTGTGGGGAACAAGAAGTCCAGAGGGGAGCCCGGAAGGCCAGCCAGGGGGGCCAGAGCCACCCTAGGAGCGAGTGGGCCCTAGCCCGCGCCTGTCTAGGGTTTGGGCACCCTGGCCGCCTCCTGGTCTCGCCCCTTCGCCTATAAGAAGCCCCCGATGCAGAAACCCTGAGTACCCAATCAGAAATCCACGAAACTGTCTGTAGCCACCGCCACCATCGTCCCTAGATCCGGGGATCTGAAGCTCTTCCCGGCACCCTGCCGGAGGGGAGATCATCCCGGAGGCATTCTCTCTGGTATGATTCGTGAGTAGTTCCACCTTGGACTATGGGTCCATGTAGTAGCTAGATGGTTGTATCTCCTCCTTTATGCTTTCATGTATAGATCTTGTGAGCTCCGTTCATGATCAAGATCTAATCTATTTGTAATCATGCATGTTGTGTTTGCGTGGATCCGATGGATATTGAGATTATTATGTTGGTTTGATTAATGGTTTTATCTTTATGATTCTATCATGTCTATGTTGTTTGTGATCTTGCATGCTCTCCGTTGCTAGTGGTTATCTTGGCCAAGTAGTTGCTAGTGACTCCAAGAGGGAGTATTTATGCTCGATAGTGGGTTCATGCCTCTAGTTTCCAAGGGAAGTGACAATAATCTCTTCGGTTGTATATGTGCTGTTGCTACTAGGGAGAAAACAACGGTCTCTTTTTCATGGAACATGTGGACTATTTACCTTACACACTTTGCTTAAAGCAGTTGTCTGTTGCTTGCAACTTAATACTGGAGGGGGTTCGGATGATAACCTGGAGGTGGACTTCTAGTCATAAATGCAGTTGGACGAAGGTGTATGTATATTGTTGTATTGCCCAATCAACCTCATAGGATCTTTATGGCTAGTAATTGCATTGTTATGCCTTGCTTCATTCCTGTCAATTGCCCCACTGTAATTTGTTTACCCTTCATGTCATGTTGTTTATCTAAGGAGGGCACCTCTAGTGAACTATGGACCCGGTTCCAATCTTTACCATTGATACATCTTTCACTGTTACTTGTTTACTTGCTGCAAACCATTACCTTTCACACCATACGTTTAATCCTTTGTTACAGCAAACCGGTGAGCTTGACAACCTCACTAATTCGTTGGGGCAAATTCTTGAGTTTGTGTTGTGCAGGTCTCCATGTTGCCAGCAACACCTTTGAGACGTTTCCTTCCTCCTTCAGGTTCGATAACCTCGGTCTCTACTGAGGGAAACTTGCTATTGTGCTCATCACACCTTGCTCTTGGGGTTCCAACAAAGTGTCCCACGTCAAACACTGGGTGCACGCATCAAAAACAAACTCAAGACTTTGCCCCAACGAACAGTGAGGTTGTCAATATCACCGGCTTGCTGAAAACAAAGGATTAATTGTATGGTGTGGAAGGTAATGGTGGCTTGCGGAAAGTAAACAGTAATAGTGGAAGATGTATCAATGGTAAAGATTGGACCGGGGTCCATAGTTCACTAGAGGTGTTCTCCTTAAGATAAACAACATAAGATGTTGGGTAAACACATTACAGCGGGGCAATTGACAGGACAGAGCAAGGCATAACAATGCAATACTAGACATTCATGATCCTATGAGATTTTATTGGGCATTACAACAAGATACATAGACCGCCATCCAACTGCATCTATGACTAGTAATCCACCTTCAGGTTATCATCCGAACCCCCTCCAGTATTAAGTTGCAAGAAACGGATAACTGCTTTAAGCAAGGTGTGTAAAGTAAACAATCCACTTGTTCCATGAACAAGAGATCGTTGTTTTATCCCTAGTAGCAACAACACATCTACAACCTTAGAGATTTCTGTCACTTCCCTAGATTAAATAGAGGCATGAACCCACTGTCGAGCATAAATACCCCCTCTTGGAGTCACTAGCATCTACTTGTCCAAGGTAGCTACTATAAATGGAGAGCATGCAAGATCTCAAACAACACAAACATGATAGAATCAATAAGATAGAATAATTAACCAATATGACATAGTAATCTCAATATCCATTAGATCCCCATAAACACAACATGCATGATTACAAATAGATGATCTTGATCATGAACGGAGCTCACAAGATCTAAATATGGTAGCACAAAGGAGGATAAACAACCATCTAGCTACTACATGGACCCATAGTCCAAGGTGAAACTACTCACGCATCAAACCGGAGGCTAGCATGGTGATGAAGAAGGCCTCTCGGATGATCTCTCCCCTCCGGTAGGGTGTCGGGAAGAGCTTCAGATCCCCCCGATCTAGGGATGATGGTGGCGGCTACGGACTGTTTCGTGGAAGACTGATCGGGTACTTAGGGTTTAGGTATTGGGGGCTTCTTATAGGCGAAGAGGGAGGCCGAGGGGGTGCCCGAGGCGGCTGCACCCTCCCCCCAGATGCGGGCCAGGGGGTGTGGCCCCCTCGAGTCCCTCCTGCGTCTCATCTTCTGGCTCCGTGTTCCCCACGATAAAATATTGACTTTGGCTTTTGTCCCGTCCAATTCCGAGAATATTCATTTCTGACCTTTCTGGAACCAAAAACAACAGAAAACAGGCAACTGGCACTGTAGTTCTTGTTAATAGGTTAGTCCCAGAAAACATATAAAAATACCTCAAAGTGTATACAGAGCAAAGTAGATACTAAACAAGCATGGAACATCAAAAATTATAGATACGTTTACGACATATCAATGATGTCCACGCACTTCTATTCTTATAGACAGTTGTTGGTCCTCCAAGTGCAGAGGTTTGTACAACAGCAGCAAGTTTCCCTTAAGTGGCTCACCCAAGATTTATCGAACTCAGGGAGGAAGTGTTCAAAGGTATTACCTCTCAAGCAACCCTGCAATCAAGATACAAGAAGTCTCTTGTGTCCCCAACACACCCAATACACTTGTCAGTTGTATAGGTGCACTAGTTCGACGAAGAGATAGTGAAATACAAGTGGTAACGGTGCCAGAAAAGAGCTTCTGACTTGTTGTTGACGTGGGAGAAACTAAAGGCAAACTGAAATTAAGATGGAAGCAAGCAAACATGCAACAGATCTAGATGCAAACGGTGTTTCAATACTTATAAAAAAGGCCTAGGGATCATACTTTCACTAGTGAACACTCTCAATAAATATATTCTCTTCATGATACTACCCCGAACTACTCTCCGGTTGGACACTCTAATCCACGGTAGGGCCTTCCCCAATCTAGATAACCCCACACTGTCACGTTGAGCTCTAGATGGTTCCAACAAACACCACAATTTCATAAAGACATCCAACTCCAAATATAAATCATAACAAATATATATGTAGTCTAGCTTAAGTGCTACACACGGTGTGCACGCTGTCACTTTCACACACATGGGGAAAAGCATAGATCTATTAAAGCACAATGAGTATGTATGTAGACTCAAGCCTAAGTGCCACCATGGCGTGCACGCTGTCACTTTCACACACATGGGGAGAGTAGAGATCTATTAAAGCACTTGAGTAGCAGAGCAGATCTACTTGATTACAAAGATCATGGCCACAACATGATCATGCATAGAGAGAGAGATGAACACATAGCTACCAGTAGAGCCCTTAGCCTCAAGGAAGAACTACTCCCTGCTCATCATGGGAATCAGCAGCGGTGATGGAGATGGTGGTGGAGATCGATGGAGATGTCTCTAGGGCAATTCCCCATCCCGGCAGGGTGCCAAAACATAGACTTTCTGTCCCCTGAATCTCCCCTTCGGTGGCGGTGGCGCTATGGAGTTTTTTGTGGATTTCTTCTGGATGATTTAGGGTTTTCTCCCCGGGGGCTTTCTTATAGGCGCAGGAGGCAAGGTCGGTGGAGGTCCAGGGGGCCACAACCCCTGTGGGCGCCACCAGGGCTGGCTCGCGCCTAGGGGTGCGGCCACCCTGGTGTCCTCCTCCAACTCTGCTTTGTGGTTCCGTGTTGCTCCGGGAAAATAATGATTTTGTCTTTTGTCCCATCCAATTCCGAGAATATTGATTTTCTGCATTTCTGGAACCAAAAACATAAGAAAACATGTAACTGGCACTATGGCATCTTGTTAATAAGTTAGTACCATAAAACATATAAAAACACCTCAAAGTGTAGACAAAGCAAAGCAAAGTAGATACTAAACAAGGATGGAACATCAAAAATTATAGATACGTTTATGACGTATCAAGCATCCCCAAGCTTAACTCCTGCTCGGCCTCGAGTAGGTAAGTGATAAAAAGTATAATTTTTGAGGTGACATGCACCATCAAAACCAAGATCAAACCATTCGCAAGCATTGAAAGCTGGGATCAAAGAACTCTAAACATGTGCATGAAAGATGGAGTTCTAACAATAAGACAAAGTAACTATGCATGCAACATGAAAGGCTACAAACAAAGATCATGAATAACATGCATTGAAAAATGTTTGTTTGTTTCACATATAGAAAACATAGCTGATGCAGCGCTGAGTTGATGTAGGAGCGCTTCGTTGGGAACCCCAAGAGCAAGGTGTGAAGCAGCACAGCAGCAAGTTTTCCTTCAGTAAGAAACCGAGGTTATCGAACTAGTAGGGGGAAGGAAACGTCACACAGGTGTTGCAAGCAACAGGGAGACCTACACAACACAAACTCAACACTTTGCCCCAACGAAGCAGTCAGGTTGTCAAGCTCACCGGTTTGCTGTAACAAAGGATTAAACGTATGGTGTGGAAGGTAATGGTGGTTTGCAGCAAGTAAACAAGTAACAATTGAAGATGTATCAATGATAAATATTGGACCGGGGTCCATAGTTCACTAGAGGTGCTCTCCTTAGATAAATAACATGGCATGAAGGGTAAACAAATTACAATAGGGCAATTGACAGGAACTGAGCAAGGCATAACAATACAATTACTAGTCAGAAAGATCCTATGAGATTCGATTGGGCAATACAACAAGATACATAGACCGCCATCCAACTGCATCTATGACTAGAAGTCTACCTTCAGGTTCTCATCCGAACCCCCTCTAGTATTAAGTTGCAAGCAACAGACAACTGCTTTAAGCAAAGTGTGTAAGGTAAACAGTCCACATGTTCCATGAACAAGAGACAGTTGTTTTCTCCCTAGTAGAAACAACACATCTACAACCGAAGATATTATTGTAACTTCCCTTGGAAACTAGAGGCATGAACCCACTATCGAGCATAAATACCCCCTCTTGGAGTCACTAGCAACTACTTGGCCAAGATAGCTACTAACAACGGAGAGCATGCAAGATCATAAACAACACAGACATGATAGAATCATAAAGACAAAACCATTAATCAAACCAACATAATTATCTCAATATCCATCGGATCCCCGCAAACACAACATGCATGAATACAAATAGATTAGATCTTGATCATGAACGGAGCTCACAAGATATATACATGAAAGCACAAGGAGGAGATACAACCATCTAGCTACTACATGGACCCATAGTCCAAGGTGGAACTACTCACGCATCATACTGTAGAGAAGGCCTCCGGGATGATCTCCCCTCCGGCAGGGTGCCAGGAAGAACTTTAGATCCCCCCTGATCTAGGGACTATGGTGGCAGCGGCTATAGAAGGTTTCATGGAGATTTGATCGGGTACTTAGGGTTTCTGCATCGGGGGCTTCTTATAGGCGAAGGGGGGAGCCGAGGCGGTGGACAGGGGCCCCACACCCTTCCTAGGCGCGAGGCAGGGCCCACCCACGCCTAGGGGGGTCTGGGCGCCCTGGCACCCTCTCCGTCTCCCCTCTGGACTTCTTGTTCCCCATGGAAAATATTGACTTTGACGTTTGTCCCGTCCAATTCCGAGAATATTTCTTTACTAACTTTTCTGGAACCAAAAACAACACAAAACAGGCAACTTGCACTGTGGCAACTTGTTAATAGGTTAGTACCAGAAAACATGTAAAAAGCACCTCAAAGTGTAGACAAAGCAAAGAAAAGTAGATACTAAACAATCATGGAGCATCAAAAATTATAGATACGTTTACGTATCAAGCATCCCCAAGCTTAACTCCTGCTGGTCCTCGAGTAGGTAAGTGATAAAAAGAATAATTTTTGAGGCGGCATGCACCCTCACAATAAAGATCTAACCATTTGCAAACATTGAAAGCTAGGATCAAAGAACTCTAAACATGTGCATGAAAGATGGAGTGATAACAATAGGACAAAGTAACTATGCATGCAACATGTCAAGCTATAAACAAAGACCATGAATAACATGCATTGAAAAACGTTTGTTCGTTTCACATACAGAAAACATAGCATAGTGACAATCAGCTTGTCCCTCATAGAGTAGCAAATAGATGCATAGGACACCTTCAAAGTTCACAAGGGTGACTAGAAACAAATAGCACGAGAACAAGTAATATCACAATATGCATCAATCAATAAGCTTTGGAACACTTCACACAGAATGGCAACTATGCTCTCTTAATGGTGCCTAAAGGTAGAAGGTGGAGACTCAATAGTGGTGGAAGCAAGACCTTTTATAAAGGAAGCAGGGATTTCAAGTTTCAAAAAGAGCTTCCAAAAATTATGGTACTTGTTAGCTTTCATCCCTCATTGCCCCTATCATAAGCATCTTGAAGTGATTAAGGTTAAAGTGAACAAAGATGGAGTATATGCTTGACGAAGTATAAGTTAGCAATCTCAAGTCCCTTGAATACGAGGGCCACACCTCATGCTACTCAACTTTAGTCACCTGTAAGTTCTTTTTTGTAAGTATTTGCATGTCATTGAGAACCGCCAACGGGGTACCCCTTGCACATGGTACAGGAGCTATCCCATAACCAAAATGACAAGGCAAGCAGACAATGAGCATCTCAGCAATCTTCTTATTTACCGTGGGAATATGGTGCTTTTTTCCTCTCTTTCCTCTTTTCTCAATGTGTCTCTTTTTTATAAGAAGAATGCTTCATAGATGTCACTATGGTGATGCTATAAGTTTCCACCATGATTAGGCATGGCTTAGGCTAGCGGCCCAGGCGTTTCTCTAACACAGGATACAAACTCCATGGACTTACAAGTTCCCTCTTTATTTCACATCGGTGACATCCATAGAAAAAAGAGCATGATATCAACTGAGTACAAAGTACAAGTGCAATGTTGAAAACGTTCCCCGTGGCAGCACGGTGCTGCTAATTCCAACGTATAAGTGCAAGCATATACAACATATATGACACAATGGTTCAAGTTTATTAGGGTCAAAGAATATAAAGTGTGCCATCAAGTTTGTGAGGGATTTAATCACTAAGTTTTCACATAACAAAATAGTTTTTAATTGGAAGATAGCTAAAAAAAGAATATACTTGGAATGGTGTAACACACCATGCATAGGAGTTTATAGTGGACACTTTGGAATAACTTGGTTTCTTGGGAGTTGGAAGCATGAGTAGAGCTTACTCATACAAGTGTAGGCTAGCATAAGACTGGGAGCAAGCAAATAAGAGAGCAATAATGGCCATAATCATGCAGTGCAACAAAGCATTACTAATCAAAGCATAGAGTGGTACTACAAGTCAAGGACTAAATGATCATAGAGGCTAATGGTGACTTGTGAGAGTCATAACATGGTGTGAGCATGTTCCAAGTCAACCCAAGCAAAGCATCAAAGGAGAATACCACAATACTATGCTTTTTGCATGCTAAAGCAACGCATAATTTATTCAAGGCACACTAAGCAATCCCAATTGTTTGGAACAAGACATTCTACATCAATAATCACTAAGCATAAGATCAAAACAACACCTAGCATGTCATGCTAAAGTCTAAGTCACGGTCAATGCAAGCTCCTCTTGCACTTACAAGCAACAACTTACTACTCCTTTCCAACACCAAGCAACTTATTTGCAAACAACATAGCGAGAACGGGGGTCCAAACTACTTTAGTAAAGCAAACTAAACAACCTGAGCAAAGCAAACAAAAACAAAGACGCTCCAAGGATAACACAACTATGCATGAAGCAATAAAAACGAAGTGTCTAAACAGACCTAAGCTTTTTATTGATGAAGAAGGGGATGCCTTGGGCATCCCCAAGCTTTGACGCTTGTACCTCTTAGATATTTCTTGGGGTGACACCATGGTGGCATCCCCAAGCTTGAGCTTTTGTCCATTCTTCATCCCATTGTATCATTCTCTCTCTACACCTAAAATTTTTCCTTCATACAAAACTTCACACAATCTTCATTAGCAACATTAGCTTATTCAAAAGATATTAAACCTCTGGCAAAGCTTTGGAACAACAAGGCTTTTCAGTAAAAACACAAGCTACTGCAGTAACTCCTTCAAAAAGCTCGATTTACCTAAAGAGAACTTAAAAAGGAATCAATAAGAAGCAAATGCAAATAATGGCAGAAATCTGTCAAAATAGACCAGCAGATAGAAACCGATTTTTTCGAACATCTTCTGTTGCTAAAATGTCACATCCCAAGATTTTCCAAATCTTGTAATGTGAAAAATAAATGAATAAAATAAAACTTTGTTGATTTTCAGGGTGAGAAGAAACTTTTGAAACCAATTGGAAACTTTCAAAACCTATTTGGATCAAATAAAATCCTAAAGGGATTTAAAAAGATAAATAAACAATAAACTTAAAAATATTTAAAATTACTATTTTAGGATCTTTTAATAAAAGATTTGGTTTTCAAAAGAAAAGGTAGATTTATAAATAAGGATTATTTTATAGAGCCAAAATTAAACCTTGGCCAAGCTTTTGAAATAAAACATTTTGTTTTGATAAAAAAATAGTAAAGGTTTATTTAAATAGAATAATAAGGATTTAATATCCAATTTTATTTAAATAAAAGGTTTTACCATTTTAATTAAAACATCAAAACTTATTAAATTATTTTAAATAAGTTTTCCAAGTGTTTATTGTTTTCAAATAAAACCTACTGAATGGTTTTGGTACTATTTTGGATTTCAAATAGAGTTTTGAAAATAAATAAAACAAACCCTATTTGATTTAATAACTAAGGTCCATTTTTATTTAATTATTAATGGACCCTAAAATAAAAATGTTATTTTATTTTAAGCAAGTTTTCCAAATATCTTCTATTTTCAAATAAAACCTACTGATTTTATTTTGATAATATTTAGTTTTCAAATGGAGATTTTATTAAATAAATCAAAACCTATTTGAATTAATAATTAAGATCTATTTTATTTAATTATTAAATAGATCCTAAAAAGAATAAAAATATTATTTTTGTCTTTGGACTTTGGTTTATGTTGTTAAACAGAACCAAAACTCAATAGAAGTTTGGAGGAGTTTGAATTGAATTGAATGTTTGTTTTGTTGATTGAAATTCAAAACAGAAAATCAAAAGAGAAAAAGAAAAAGATTCAGAACAGAAAAAAATTGAGCAAAGAAGACCCAGCCCAGTTAAGCCCATCCTGGCCCAGCCAGCCCACTCCCTCTCTCCCCGCGAGAAAACGCTTCGCACCGTGAAAGAAACCCGCTTAGTCACTGACTCGTGGACCCCTCCCCCTCACTCCCTTTCTCGCTGACAAGCATGCCCCACCCCACCAGCTCATCTTCTTCCTCCCCGCGACGACCACGCCGGCCGTTTCCTGTCGTTGATGCCGCGGTTAAATTCGCCTTAACGCCTTCGCCATTACTCGCTGCGACCACGCACGTTAAAGCGTCTCCCTCTCCTCTCTCGTTCCCCTCTGTCGCCCCACCTCAACACGCCCCCAGGCCGCCCAATTCCTCGCCACACCACCCTCTGCTCCGACGAGCCACCGTGCAAATTCCGGCGAAGCCAGACAACCCCATTGCCCCTAGAGCACACGAGCTCGCTCCTTACCTTCTGACGCATCACCCTGTGCTTTCCATTCATCTGCGCGAGCACCGTGAGCTCGGCAACGTCTTCCCCGAGCCAGCGCTGCCGTCTGCTCCAACTGCGGCGACGTCTCCCCGGTAAACCCGACCACCCCTCTCTTCCCCGTGAACATGATAATGATCGCCATGCCCTTGCGAACCTAACGGTGTCTCCCTTTTGTCCTAGGGTGCCCCCCATCCTCGCCCTCGACGACCTCCAGAGCCGCCCGACGCCAGGAGCAACTCCGGCGAGCCATTACCCTCACCCCCGTGCGCCCCTTGACTCCTCGAGAACACCTTGAGCTTCCCCAGGCTTCTGCGAACGCGGTGAGCATCTTCCCATCCTCTCTCGCTTCCTGCTTCGCCAGCACCGCCACCACCTGAGCGCTCCGCCGCCAGTAGCCACCGCAGCACCGCCCGTCTCTGGCAAGTGTGCTAGATGCCGTGCGATTAGGATCCAGCGGCTAGGATAGAAGCTAGGCGAAAGGGTAAGTAGCATCTACGCGCCGTGCGATATGAATTGATCCAACGGTATGTGTTAGTCGATCCACGCGAAACGTTTTCGACGAATAGAAATCAGACGCGTGTCCCAGAGTTTGTTATAAAAACAGATTTGAATCTATTAGACTTGTGATTTTGTAAATTGCACAACTTTTAAACCACACGTCCAAATTTTGCAAACTTTATATCAATGGAATCAGTGGAACAAGCCCTAGCCAACCATGCCATTTGTTTAGTAAAAAGTTTCTGTTTAATTGCTTGTTTTTGCAGAAACATTTTTATGCTTGTTTAGATTATAAAAATTGTTCAAAAATGATTTGGGGGATAAAATCTTTTGCAAATGGAGTGATTTGAACCTACTGACCTTAGGAAACACTTTGTGGTTTCAAAAATGTATTTGGTAAAGAAAAAGAATGATTCTTTGATTTAAAAACCATTTCTAGACAAATAAAAATATAGTTTATTTATTAAAAATGGTGTTGGAAGAAAACTTTTGGGAAATGTTTTGTTTTAAACTCTCTGACCCTAAACACAAAGTTTTATGGTTAGAAAACATATTTTGTGAATCCTATAGATTAATGCCTTAGTAAAAACATTTCTACACCACATAAAATGATACCTTGTCTTGAAAATGGTTTATGAAGTGAAACCTTTTGCAAATGACTTTGCCACTTTACAAAATGACCATTAGGTGTTTTCAAATGATTATGACCCATTAGGAACCACTTTTCCAAATAAAACAATCCTTGGCATGCTTGCATGCATTATCTTGTTTATATGATTTTATGTGATGAATTGCTTGAATGGTAGATTGAACTTGTGCCTTGGTTGATTGAATTGTAGTGACTTGAAGAGTGTGATTGTAGCAAGGACAAGGAGTGAACTTATACCCTCTACCAAAAAGGCAAGTGATTCTTCATACTTTTGTCCCATTACTTTCACTATGCATTAGTGATTTTTCTAAGTAAAACTTGCATGGAACTTTTGCTAAGTATAAACCTTGCTATGGGAAAACCTAGTAGATGAAACCTTAGTATAAATTTTCCTAAGTTAAGATTCCTACTACTATCAAGCTTATCTTAGCTAATATAAAACAAGGGTGGAATATATATTCACACTATGGAAAAATTTCTAAGTCTGAGGACTTGTGTTTTTGGTTTAATAAAACAACTAAGTTAATGAATCACCTGGGTGGAATGGTAATTGCTTGGTGGTTTTTGGTTGAGTGGTTACACAAGGCCAGGGGACTGGTGAACCTTGTGTATCTCACTTGTGGATAGCCACCCAGGAACAAAGAGATTTGAGATGTCAAATGTTGAGAAGCTTCAAGTGCAACCACTTGGCATTATGGGCTCTGCCTGGATCATATAGGTTGCTAGAACTTAGCCATTTGGATAGTTGGTGGTAGTTGTATGATAGGTTGGAACGCGTCCATTTGGTCTAAGGAAAGGCTTCTGAAAGATCTTGTCTTGGTGAAACCAAGTCTTGTGGGGAAAGTGCACCACCTCTGCAGAGTGTAAAATCTAAGTACTTAGCCATGTCCCTGGTAAAGGACAATTTGAGCATCAAAACATGGAAGCAATCAAGAATCTCATCATCCAAATTTCTAAGTTAAAAACTTGTGGTTGAACAAGGGTTAAAGGATCTTCAATCTTTGATTGGTAGATGCCTTGGGTGATTTTTGTCAAGCAAAAACTTAGTGTTTTCAAATGATAAGGAAAAATCTATTTTTGAGCAATGCAAGCCTCAACTCCACTTTGCCAAATGCATATAGATGATAGACTCCACTATACTACCATAGTATCACTTGCCAATACAATTCAAATGTATTGACCCTTGTGGCTGTAACTTGTTATGTTGCAGGTTTGTTTGATATTAGTGAAGTTGATTGATTAGGATTACAAGTCTACAACCAACATGTCTGCCTGTGGCACTTTGAAGATGAAGGACCCCATGCTTATAGATATTCTGCTGCAATGTATTGTAATAGCCAAATGAGCTATGTAAGATGTAATAATTTATTTTATTCCTTGTTATACAGTTGTATTATGACCTTTGTTTCTTGATATTACATCTTAACTGTGGATGCTAGCTATTGATCCAAGGACTAGCATTGTTAACACAGGGGACTCTACCTTATTAAAGGTTGGGACCCTTACAGATGGTATCAGAGCACTGTGTTGCCTGTAGGATTTGTAACCCTAGGATTGGACAAAAACCCCTTAAAAATAGGAGTTGTATTTGTTCCAAAACTTATTTACAAACAATCTTGTAAACTCTTTCCTCAACCATTTTGGTTTTGATTCTACATCTCTTCTATTTCAACCTTGATGTAAAAACCTACCCCATGGCCAAAGACTTCACCATGAGCTAAGAACTTCTTCAACTCTAATGACTTCAACATCTTCAACTCTAATGACTTCAACATCTTCAGCATTTTCACCAAGGACCTCAACCTTAGATGTCACTAAGGACAAGTGAGACAAGGAAATATTGCTCAAGATTTGGAGACTAAGGAAACACAAGTTAGAAGGAGCCCACATCACTTGAAGTTTTGTGACCAAGAGTTTTCCCAAGGAAACCATGAACTCATGCAAGAAGAATCAACCAAGAAAGATGGAAAGATCACAAGTGAACCATGTAGATGGACCACCATATTTAGCTAAGTCAAACACACCAACTTATGTGGTGTAACAAAATATTTTGTTGCCTAAAAATGTGCTTGAACTTTGTTGTGTGAGTGAAATGTTTGTTTGTGATTGCTTGCACAATGCTTGTGTGAATTGTGATGTGTGTTATTAGAATCCTTATTTAGAAATCTTTTGCCTATTCTAATCCCAATTCAACCCAAACAGATGACTTCTCCAAGAAACTCCAACATCAAGGATGGTGACACCAACAACAACCAAGAGGACAACATGAGAGAACTCATAGCAAACCAAAACCAGTTGAGCCAAGAGATAACTCAGCTTTTAGCCAACAACAATGGATTAGACCCATCCATACAAAGGATTTTGAAACCTCAATCCCAATTGTTGCAAGGATTGGTTACCCAAATGATCAACATAGGAGAAAACTTTTCCCAAAGAGCTAATGACAACAAGGATGACAAAGATGTTATTATAGAAGGAACCAAAGCTTGCAATATTTGTGGAGATAAGGATCATACATCCAAGGAGCATGAAAACCAATTCCCTAATTGTGAAGAAGAAAGTCATATCTCTAGTAACTTCCCCAAGAAGAGAGAAAGATTTCCCACCTTTGAGGTGAGGTATGAAGAACATGAACTAGAAGAACTCCTAGCTTTGGAGAGACCCAAAAAGAAGAAGAAGGATATCACTCAAGTGCAATGTTACAATTTCAAAGATATGGGACACTATGCCAGTGAATGCCCAGAAAAGAAGAAGAGACAAGAAGACAAACAAAAGCTAGTGAAACCCAAGATGAGGAAGGATTTTAGCCAAGTGATGTGCAACCACTGCAAAGAGTTAGGACATTATGCATCATATTGTCCAGAGAAGCCACCTCAAGACCTCAGCCTTATCACATGTTTCAAATGCCAGGAACTAGGCCACTATGCAAACTTCTGTCCAGGAAAGTTACACCAAGATCCCAAGTGAGACAAGGTGTAATTTAGTTAGAATTTTTTTAAGGGTGGTAGTACCCTAGATGCTTTTGAGCCAACTTGTAAACCCTAGCCTCCCCAAATCTCGGGACGAGATTTATTTTAAGGGTGGTAGCCTGTCACATCCCAAGATTTTCCAAATCTTGTAATGTGAAAAATAAATGAATAAAATAAAACTTTGTTGATTTTCAGGGTGAGAAGAAACTTTTGAAACCAATTGGAAACTTTCAAAACCTATTTGGATCAAATAAAATCCTAAAGGGATTTAAAAAGATAAATAAACAATAAACTTAAAAATATTTAAAATTACTATTTTAGGATCTTTTAATAAAAGATTTGGTTTTCAAAAGAAAAGGTAGATTTATAAATAAGGATTATTTTATAGAGCCAAAATTAAACCTTGGCCAAGCTTTTGAAATAAAACATTTTGTTTTGATAAAAAAATAGTAAAGGTTTATTTAAATAGAATAATAAGGATTTAATATCCAATTTTATTTAAATAAAAGGTTTTACCATTTTAATTAAAACATCAAAACTTATTAAATTATTTTAAATAAGTTTTCCAAGTGTTTATTGTTTTCAAATAAAACCTACTGAATGGTTTTTGTACTATTTTGGATTTCAAATAGAGTTTTGAAAATAAATAAAACAAACCCTATTTGATTTAATAACTAAGGTCCATTTTTATTTAATTATTAATGGACCCTAAAATAAAAATGTTATTTTATTTTAAGCAAGTTTTCCAAATATCTTCTATTTTCAAATAAAACCTACTGATTTTATTTTGATAATATTTAGTTTTCAAATGGAGATTTTATTAAATAAATCAAAACCTATTTGAATTAATAATTAAGATCTATTTTATTTAATTATTAAATAGATCCTAAAAAGAATAAAAATATTATTTTTGTCTTTGGACTTTGGTTTATGTTGTTAAACAGAACCAAAACTCAATAGAAGTTTGGAGGAGTTTGAATTGAATTGAATGTTTGTTTTGTTGATTGAAATTCAAAACAGAAAATCAAAAGAGAAAAAGAAAAAGATTCAGAACAGAAAAAAAATTGAGCAAAGAAGACCCAGCCCAGTTAAGCCCATCCTGGCCCAGCCAGCCCACTCCCTCTCTCCCCGCGAGAAAACGCTTCGCACCGTGAAAGAAACCCGCTTAGTCACTGACTCGTGGACCCCTCCCCCTCACTCCCTTTCTCGCTGACAAGCATGCCCCACCCCACCAGCTCATCTTCTTCCTCCCCGCGACGACCACGCCGGCCGTTTCCTGCCGTTGATGCCGCGGTTAAATTCGCCTTAACGCCTTCGCCATTACTCGCTGCGACCACGCACGTTAAAGCGTCTCCCTCTCCTCTCTCGTTCCCCTCTGTCGCCCCACCTCAACACGCCCCCAGGCCGCCCAATTCCTCGCCACACCACCCTCTGCTCCGACGAGCCACCGTGCAAATTCCGGCGAAGCCAGACAACCCCATTGCCCCTGGAGCACACGAGCTCGCTCCTTACCTTCTGACGCATCACCCTGTGCTTTCCGTTCATCTGCGAGCACCGTGAGCTCGGCAATGTCTTCCCCGAGCCAGCGCCGCCGTCTGCTCCAACTGCGGCGACGTCTCCCCGGTAAACCTGACCACCCCTCTCTTCCACGTGAACACGATAATGATCGCCATGCCCTTGCGAACCTATCGGTGTCTCCCTTTTGTCCTAGGGTGCCCCCATCCTCGCCCTCGATGACCTCCAGAGCCGCCCGACGCCAGGAGCAACTCCGACGAGCCATTACCCTCACCTCCGTGCGCCCCTTGACTCCTCGAGAACACCTTGAGCTTCCCCAGGCTTCTGCGAACGCGGTGAGCATATTCCCATCCTCTCTCGCTTCCTGCTTCGCCAGCACCGCCACCACCTGAGCGCTCTGCCGCCAGTAGCCACCGCAGCGCCGCCCGTCTCTGGCAAGTGTGCTAGATGCCGTGCGATTAGGATCCAGCGGCTAGGATAGAAGCTAGGCGAAAGGGTAAGTAGCATCTACGCGTCGTGCGATATGACTTGATCCAACGGTGTGTGTTAGTCGATCCACGCGAAACATTTTCGACGAATAGAAATCAGACGCGTGTCCCAGAGTTTGTTATAAAAACAGATTTGAATCTATTAGACTTGTGATTTTGTAAATTGCACAACTTTTAAACCACACGTCCAAATTTTGCAAACTTTATATCAATGGAATCAGTGGAACAAGCCCTAGCCAACCATGCCATTTGTTTATTAAAAAGTTTCTGTTTAATTGCTTGTTTTTGCAGAAACATTTGTATGCTTGTTTAGATTATAAAAATTGTTCAAAAATGATTTTGGGGATAAAATCTTTTGCAAATGGAGTGATTTGAACCTACTGACCTTAGGAAACACTTTGTGGTTTCAAAAATGTATTTGGTAAAGAAAAAGAATGATTCTTTGATTTAAAAACCATTTCTAGACAAATAAAAATATAGTTTATTTATTAAAAATGGTGTTGGAAGAAAACTTTTGGGAAATGTTTTGTTTTAAACTCTCTGACCCTAAACACAAAGTTTTATGGTTAGAAAACATATTTTGTGAATCCTATAGATTAATGCCTTAGTAAAAACATTTCTACACCACATAAAATGATACCTTGTCTTGAAAATGGTTTATGAAGTGAAACCTTTTGCAAATGACTTTGCCACTTTACAAAATGACCATTAGGTGTTTTCAAATGATTATGACCCATTAGGAACCACTTTTCCAAATAAAACAATCCTTGGCATGCTTGCATGCATTATCTTGTTTATATGATTTTATGTGATGAATTGCTTGAATGGTAGATTGAACTTGTGCCTTGGTTGATTGAATTGTAGTGACTTGAAGAGTGTGATTGTAGCAAGGACAAGGAGTGAACTTATACCCTCTACCAAAAAGTCAAGTGATGCTTCATACTTTTGTCCCATTACTTTCACTATGCATTAGTGATTTTTCTAAGTAAAACTTGCATGGAACTTTTGCTAAGTATAAACCTTGCTATGGGAAAACCTAGTAGATGAAACCTTATTATAAATTTTCCTAATTTAAGATTCCTACTACTATCAAGCTTAGCTTAGCTAATAGAAAACAAGGGTGGAATATATATTCACACTATGGAAAAATTTCTAAGTCTGAGGACTTGTGTTTTTGGTTTAATAAAACAACTAAGTTAATGAATCACCTGGGTGGAATGGTAATTGCTTGGTGGTTTTTGGTTGAGTGGTTACACAAGGCCAGGGGACTGGTGAACCTTGTGTATCTCACTTGTGGATGGCCACCTAGGAACAAAGAGATTTGAGATGTCAAATGTTGAGAAGCTTCAAGTGCAACCACTTGGCATTATGGGCTCTGCCTGGATCATATAGGTTGCTAGAACTTAGCCATTTGGACAGTTGGTGGTAGTGGTATGATAGGTTGGAACGCGTCCATTTGGTCTAAGGAAAGGCTTCTGAAAGATCTTGTCTTGGTGAAACCAAGTCTTGTGGGGAAAGTGCACCACCTCTGCAGAGTGTAAAATCTAAGTACTTAGCCATGTCCCTGGTAAAGGACAATTTGAGCATCAAAACATGGAAGCAATCAAGAATCTCATCATCCAAATTTCTAAGTTAAAAACTTGTGGTTGAGCAAGGGTTAAAGGATCTTCAATCTTTGATTGGTAGATGCCTTGGGTGATTTTTGTCAAGCAAAAACTTAGTGTTTTCAATGATAAGGAAAAATCTATTTTTGAGAAATGCAAGCCTCAACTCCACTTTGCCAAATGCATATAGATGATAGACTCCACTATACTACCATACTATCACTTGCCAATACAATTCAAATGTATTGACCCTTGTGGCTGTAACTTGTTATGTTGCAGGTTTGTTTGATATTAGTGAAGTTGATTGATTAGGATTACAAGTCTACAACCAACATGTTTGCCTGTGGCACTTTGAAGATGAAGGACCCCATGCTTATAGATATTGTGCTGCAATGTATTGTAATAGCCAAATGAGCTATGTAAGATGTAATAATTTATTTTATTCCTGGTTATACAGTTGTATTATGACCTTTGTTTCTTGATATTACATCTTAACTGTGGATGCTATCTATTGATCCAGGGACTAGCATTGTAAACATAGGGGACTCTACCTTATTAAAGGTTGGGACCCTTACATAAAATCAAAAAGTGTTGAACTAACGAAAGTTAGCTAATGTACTGGGGGATTTATTCATAAATTATGAGCTTGATCCGAGTTACAAAGACTCCTCACGATTTTTTTTGGTGGAGGACAGAAATCTGTTTCGGGACAACAACTCCCCAAATCTTACTTCCCTCTCATTAGAGGTCCTTCTTGGCACAAAAAGAAAATGAAAAAGGATAAGGACATTACAAAAGTAATAACTTTCAAGACTCATGGAAACTCTTGGGTTATCTCCCAACAAGTACTTTTCTTTAAAGCCTTTAAGTTAGGCCCAAGAGGCAAGAAGAATCAAGTATTTTCAAATGAAGAAGCATTAACATCAAACCTTGCTTTTAAAGGAGGAGCAAAAAGCAACTTCTCTCTCCTCATAGGGAAGTGTTCAATACCTTTATTGAATGGAAAATGATATTTGATGGTGCCTTCTTTCATATCAATGATGGCACCAACTGTTCTAAGAAAAGGTCTTCCCAAGGTAATAGGACAAGAAGCATTGTATTCAACATCCAAAACATAGAAATCAACAGGGACGTAAGCATTGTTGACCATAATGAGAACATCATTAATACTCCCCATGAGTTTCTTCTTAGCATTATCATTTAGTGGGACATCCAAATAAAAATCTTCTAATGGTGGCAAATCAAGCATTTCATAAATCTTCCTAGGCATAATAGAGACAGTAGAACCTAAATCACATGAAGCTTTGAGATCAAAGTCATTCACTTGCACATTAATAATGGGTTCCCAACTATCTTCTACCTTCCTAGTAATAGAAGCTTTATGTTTTAGCTTCTCTTCCTTAATCTTACCAAGAGCATCTATAATGTGTTTAGTGAAAGCAACATGCATATCACTAGCATCAGGACTTCTAGCAAGCTTTTGTAGGAACATAATCACTTCAGAAATATTGCAACCATCAATATCAAAGTCAAACTTAGCATCACTAGTAGTAGACTCAATAGGTTTAGGCATAGTAGGAGGAGGAATAGGGACTACTTGTGGTTTAGTGGTGATGGTGCACACACTATTGTTTCTATCAATTTCAGCTTCCCTTTCCCACTTAGCATGAAGTTGAGCTAACAACCTAACATTTTCATCAATAGTAACTTGTATGGCATGAGGGTCAGCAAAGGTACTTTCCATGGTTTCAGGTTTGGCGGCCATTTTATTAACCAAGGAAGTTTGAGCTTCAGACAAAGAGGATATATTTTTCTCAACATTTAAAAGCTTTTCCTCTATAGCCTTATTGAAAGTGGTTTGTTTACTAATAAAGTCTTTGAGCATGACCTCAAGTTCAGAGGGGGCACTTCTAGCATTATTGTAAGAGTTTCCATAGGAATTTCCATTATTAGGAGGATAAGGTCTATAATTGTTACCACCAAAATTACTCCTATAAGCATTGTTGTTGAAATTTTTGTTTCTAATGAAGTTCACATCAACTTTCTCTTCTTGAGCAACCAAAGAGGCTAAGGGAACACTATTAGGATCTAGAGGACCTTTCCCATTAACAAGCATAGCCATAATAACATCAATCTTTTCGCTCAAAGAGGAAGTTTCCTCAACAGAATTTACCTTCTTACCATGTGGAGCTCTATCAACATGCCATTCAGAGTAGTTAACCATCATTTTATCAAGGAGCCTTGTTGCAGCACCCAAAGTGAGGCCCATGAAGGTACCTCCAGCAGCGGAATCCAACAGATTTCTAGAGGAGAAGTTCAAACCTGCATAAAAAGTCTGGATAATCATCCAAGCAGTGAGTCCATGAGTGGGGCAATTATTAACCAAATATTTCATTCTTTCCCAAGCTGGAGCAACATGTTCACTATCAAGTTGTTTAAATTTCATAATGTCACCTCTCATAGATATAATCTTAGCAAGAGGATAGTACTTTCCAATAAAAGCATCTTTACACTTAGTCCAAGAATCAATACTATTTTTAGGCAAGGATAGCAACCTTTCTTTAGCTTTTCCTCTCAAGGAGAAAGGAAAAAGCTTGAGCTTAATAATATCTCCATCTACATCCTTATACTTTTGCATCTCACAGAGTTCAACAAAGCTATTGAGATAGGCAGCAGGATCATCAGAACTAGCACCAGAAAATTGCTCTCTCATCACAAGATTCAACTAAGCAGGCTTAATTTCATAAAAGGTATCATCAGGAGCAGGTGGATCAATAGGTGTGCTAAGGAAATTATTGTTGTTGGTGCTAGTAAAGTCACACAACTTGGTGTTCTCAGCATAGTTCATTTTGGCAAAGGTGGGCAAGCCAAAAACAGCAACAGCAACTAGAGCAGGAACTATTTTTTTTGTGTTTTTGAATAAAGAAAGCAAACCCAACTAGATTAATTTTTTTGGAGTTTTTTGGAAAGAGGCAAACAAAACCAAGCAAAAGAAACAAAGCAAACCAAAAACAAAGTAAAGAGAAAGAAAGTGGAGGACTCCCCTAGTGAAGACGTCCTTAGCCTCCCTGGCAATGGCGCCAGAAAAGCTTGATGTTAGCGCTGAGTTGATGTAGGAGCGCTTCATTGGAACCCCAAGAGCAAGGTGTGAAGCAGCACATCAACAAGTTTTCCCTCAATAAGAAATCGAGGTTATCGAACCAGTAGGAGGAAGGAAACGTCACATAGGTGTTGCAAGCAACACGGAGACCTGCACAACACAAAATCAAGACTTTGCCCCAACGAATCAGTGAGGTTGTCAAGCTCACCGGTTTTCTGTAACAAAGGATTAAACGTATGGTGTGGAAGGTAATGGTGGTTTGCAGCAAGTAAACAAGTAACAATGGAAGATGTATCAATGATAAAGATTGGACCGGGGTCCATAGTTCACTAGAGGTGCTCTCCTTAGATAAATAACATGGCATGAAGGGTAAGAAAATTACAATAGGGAAATTGACAGGAACTAAGCAAGGCATAACAATGCAATTACTAGTCAGAAAGATCCTATGAGATTCGATTGGGCAATACAACAAGATACATAGACCTCCATCCAACTACATCTATGACTAGAAGTCCACCTTCAGGTTATGATCCGAACCCCCTTTAGTATTAAGTTGCAAGCAACAGACAACTGCTTTAAGCAAAATGTGTAAGGTAAACAGTCCACATGTTCCATGAACAAGAGACCATTGTTTTCTCCCTAGTAGCAACATCACATCTACAACCTAAGACATTATTGTCACTTCCCTTGGAAACTAGAGGCATGAACCCACTATCGAGCATAAATACCCCCTCTTGGAGTCACTGGCAACTACTTGGCCAAGATAGCTACTAACAACGGAGAGCATGCAAGATCACAAACAACACAGACATGATAGAATCATAAATACAAAACCATTAATCAAACCAACATAATAATCTCAATATTCATCGGATCCCCGCAAACACAACATGCATGAATACAAATAGATTATATCTTGATCATGAACGGAGCTCACAAGATCTATACATGAAAGCACAAGGAGGAGATACAACCATCTAGCTACTACATGGACCCATAGTCCAAGGTGGAACTACTCACGCATCATACCGGAGAGAAGGCCTCCGGGATGATCTCCCCTCCGGCAGGGTGCTCGGAAGAACTTCAGATCCCCCTGATCTAAGGACGACGGTGGCGGCGGCTACAAAAGGTTTCGTGGAGATTTGATCGGGTACTTAGGTTTTCTGCATCGGGGGCTTATTATAGGTGAAGGGGGAGGCCGAGGCGGTGGCCAGGGGCACCACACCCTGCCTAGGCGCGAGGTAGGGCCCACCTGCGCCTAGGGGGGTCTGGGACACTGGCACGCCTCTCTGTCTCCCGTCCAATTCCGAGAATATTTCTTTACTAACTTTTTGGAACCAAAAACAGCAAAAAACAGGCAACTAGCACTGTGGCAACTTGTTAATAGGTTAGTACCAGAAAACATGTAAAAAGCACCTCAAAGTGTAGACAAAGCAAAGCAAAGTAGATACTAAACAAGCATGGAGCATCAAAAATTATAGATACGTTTCCGATGTATCAATAGCATAGTGGCATTCAGCTTGTCCCTCATGGAGTAGCAAATAAATGCATAGGACACCTTCAAAGTTCATAACAGTGACTAGATACAAATAGCACAAGAACAAGCAATATCAACAATATGCATCAATCAATAAGTTTTGGGACACTGCACATAGAACTAAGAATGACAACTATGCTCTCTTAATTGGTGCCTAAAGGTAGAAGGTGGAGACTCAATATAATAGTGGAAGAAAGGCCCTTCACAAAGGGAAGCAGGGATTTTAAGTTTCAAAAGGAGCTTCCAAAAATTATGGTAGTGGTTAGCTTTCAGCTCTCATTGCCTCCATCATAAGAATCTTGAAGTGATTAAGGTTAAAGTGAACAAACTATGGAGTATATGCTTGACAAAGTATAAGTTGGCAATCTCATGTCCCTTGAATACGAGGGCCGCACCTCATGCTACTCAACTTTAGTCACATGTAAGTTCTTGTGATAGTAAGTACATGTGTATTATAGAGAACCGCCAACGGGTTACCCCTTTCACATGGTACAAGAGCTTTCCCATAACCAAAATGACAAGGAAAGCAGACAATGAGCATCTCAGCGATCTTTTTATTTACTATTTGCATAGGTTTTTATTGAGGATGCTTCATAGTTTGCTCATTATGGTGATGCTACAAGTTTCCACCATGATTAGGCATGTATTAGGCTAGCGGCCCAGGCGTTTCTATAACACAAAATACATAACTTCATGGACTTACAAGCTCCCTTTTTTATTTCACACCGGCGACATCCATAGACAAAAGAGCATGATATCAACTGTGTACAAAGTACAAGTGCAATGTTGAAAACGTTCCCCATGACAGCATGGTTCTGCTAATTCCAACATATAAGTGCAAGCATATACAACATAGATGACACAATGGTTCAAGTTTATTAGGGACAAGATATATAAAGTGTGCAGTCAAGTTCGTGAGAGCTTTAATCACTAAGTTTTCACATAACAAAATACTTTTTAATTAGAAGATAGATGAAAACAAGAATATACTTGGAATGGTGTAACACACCATGCGTAGGAATTTATAGTGGACACTTTGGAATAACTTGGTTTCTTGGGAGTTGGATGCATGAGTAGAGCTTTCTCATACAAGTGGAGGCTAACAAAAGACTGGGAGCAACCAACTAAGAGAGCAATAATGGCCATAATCATGCAGAGCGAAAAAAACTTTACTAATCAAAGCATAAAGTGGTACTACAAGTCAAGGAATAAATGATCATAGAGGATATGGTGACTGGTTCATAGTCATAACATGGTGTAAGCATGTGCCAAGTCAACCCAAACAAAGCATCAAAGGAGAATACCACAATACTATGCTTTTGTGTGCTAAAACAACGCATGATTCCTTCAAGACACACTAAGCAATCCCAATTGTTTGTAACAAGTCATGCTACAGCAATAATTACTAAGCATAATGTCAAAACAACACCTAGCATGACATGCTAAAGTCTAAGTCACAGTCAAAGAAAACTCCTCTTGTACTACTCAAGCAAGAACTTTTTACTCATTTCCAACACCAATAACTTATTTGAAACAACTCACAAAGATAATCATCAATAAAGATCAGTGAGCATGTCTCACAAATCCACAAAGAAGAACTAAAAAGTTCTAAGATGAAAGCACAAGAAAACTAAGGCTAAACACAGTGCTAGCAAAAGAGAACACTCATAGAACAATACGAATGAAAACTAGAGTGGTCTAGGCAATGAAAACAGAGTGTGTCACTCTCCAAAAGATGTGTGTTGTGATCAACCAACTTACTCAAGCAAACTAAGCAAACAAAAACCAAAAATAAAAACTAAGATGCTCCAAGAACAACGCAACTATGCATGAAACAATAAAAACGAAGTGTCTAGAAAGACCTGAGATTTTTATTGATGAAGAAGGTGATGCCTTGGGCATCCCCAAGCTTTGACGCTTGTACCTCTTGAATATTTCTTGGGGTGACACGGGATGGCATCCCCAAGCTTGAGCTTTTGTCCATTCTTCATCTCATTACATCATTCTTCCTCTACACCTGAAATTTTTCCTTCATACAAAACTTCACACAATTTTCATTAGCAACATTAGTGCATTCAAAAGATAATAGACCCTTGGGTTTAGCTTTAGAACACCAAAAATTTCACTAAAAACACAAGCTACTGTAGAAATTCCCTCAAAAAGCTCAATTTCCCAAAAAGAACCCAAAAAGGAATCAATAAGAAGCAAATGCACATAATGGAAGAAATCTGTCAAAACAGACCAGCAGGTATAAAACAATTTTTTCGAAGCCTTATGTTGCTCAAATTAAAAAGTGTTGAACTAATGAAAGTTAGTTAACATACTAGGGGATTTATTTATAAAATATCAGCTCAATCTGAATTATAGAGATTCCTCACGTATTTTTACGGTGGAGAACAAAAATCTGTTTCAGGACAGCAACTCCCCAAATCTTACTTCCCTCTCATTAGAGGTTATTTTTGGCACAAATAGCAAATAAAAAGGATAAGGAGAGGTTATTACAGAAGTAATAACTTCCAAGACTCAATAAAACTCTTGGGTTATCTCCCAACAAGAACTTTTCTTTAACGCCTTTAAGTTAGGCTTGATAGTTTGAGAAGATGCTCACATAAGAAATATGAATTGAGGTAAAAGAGAGCATCAAGAAGCAAATTCAAAACACATTTAAGTTTAACCCACTTCCTATGCATAGGAATCTTGTAAATAAACAAGTCATGAAAGCACAAGGCAACAAGCATAGGAAAGCAAAACAAGTGCAACTTCAAGACTTTCAACATAAAGAGGGAAAACTTAATATTTTTGAGATGCATAAGACCATGTTTCCCTCTCTCATAATAACTTTCAGTAGCAACATGAATAAAATTAACAATATAACTACCACATAAAACATTCTTATCATGAGCCACATGCATAAAATGATTATTACTCCCCACATAAGCATAGTCATTCTTATTAGTTGTAGTGGGAGAAAATTCAACAAAATAGCTATCATTGTTATTCTCATCACCATAATCATCAGATATAGGAGGAAGATTGTAATCAAAATTAACTTTCTCCTCAATATTAGGTGGACTAAAAATATCATACTCATCATTGTAATCATCATAAATTAGAGGTTTGGTATCATCATAAGCAATAAAATAGCTATCTTCCAAAGTTGGGGAACTAAAAAGATCATTTTCATCAAAACTAGCTTCCCCAAGCTTAGACTTTTCCATAGAATTAGCAATAATGGTGTCCAAAGAATTCATACTAATAACATTTCTATTAGCATGCAAATAAAGTTCCATAGGTTTTTTTATTTTTCTCTTCAAACACTTCATGTCCTAACTCAAGATTAACATTATAGAGCTCTCTAATTTTATTGTTGTTTTCCATTAAGCCTAACTAGTGAAAACAAGAAACAAAAAGAAAAAATTGCAGAATCTAAAGGAAATAACTTTGAGCACTCACACCGGAGGATGTGAGTACCTTTTACCATACCTCCCCAGCAACGGCGCTAGAAAATAGCTTGATGTCTACGCACTTCTATTCTTGTAGACAGTTGTTGGGCCTCCAAGTGCAGAGGTTGTAGAATAGAAGCAAGTTTCCCTTAAGTGGATCACCCAAGGTTTACCGAACTAAGGGAGGAAGTGGTCAAAGGTATTCCCTCTCAAGCAACCCTGCAATCAAGATACAAGAAGTCTCTTGTGTCCCCAACACACCCAATACACTTGTCAGGTGTATAGGTGCACTAGTTCGGCGAAGAGATAGTGAAATACAAGTGGTAACGGTGCAGCAATAGAGCTTCTGACTTGTTAACGTGGGAGAAACTAAAAGCAAACTGAAATAAAGATGGAAGCAAGAAAACATGCAATAGATCTAGATGCAAACGGTGTTTCAATACTTAGAAACAAGGCCTAGGGATCATACTTTTACTAGTGAACACTCTCAATAAATATATTCTCTTTAGGATACTACCCTGAACTACTCTCCAGTTGGACACTCTAATCCACGGTAGGGCCTTCCCCAATCTAGATAACCCCACACTATCACCTTGAGCTCTAGATGGTTCCAACAAGCACCACAATTTCATAAAGACATCCAACTCCAAATATAACTCATAACAAATATATATGTAGTCTAGCTTAAGTGCGTGCACGCTGTCACTTTCACACACGTGGGGAAAAGCATAGATCTATGAAAGCACAATGAGTATTTATGTAGACTCAAGCCTAAGTGCCACCATGGCGTTCACGCTGTCACTTTCACACACATGGGGAGAGAAGATATCTATTGAAGCACTTGAGTAGAAAAGCGGATCTAATTGATTACAAATCTCATGACCACAACATGATCATGCATAGAGAGAGAGAGATGAACACATAGCTACCGGTAGAGCCCTTAGCCTCAAGGAATAACTACTCCCTCCTCATCATGGGAATCAGCAACGGTGATGGATATGGTGGTGGAGATCGATGGAGATGGATCCGGGGGCAATTCCCCATCCCGCCAGGGTGCCGGAATAGAGACTTTCTGTCCCCCGAATCTCCCCTTCGGTGGCGGCGGCGCTATGGAGGTTTTTGTGAATTTCTTTTAGATGATTTAGGGTTTTCTCCCCAGGGGCTTCTTATAGGCGCAGGAGGCAAGGTCGGTGGAGGTCCAGGGGGCCCACACCCCCTATGGGAACCACCAGGGCTGGCCCACGCCTAGGGGGGTGCGACCACCCTGGTGTTCTCCTCCAACTCTGCTTTGTGGTTCTGTGTTGCTCCGGGAAAATAATGACTTTGGCTTTTGTCCCTTCCAATTCCGAGAATATTGATTTTCTGCCTTTCTGGAACCAAAAACAGAAGAAAACAGGCAACTGGCACTGTGGCATCTTGTTAATAGGTTAGTACCAGAAAACATATAAAAACACCTCAAAGTGTAGACAAAGCAAAGCAAAGTAGATACTAAGCAAGCATGGAACATCAAAAATTATAGATACGTTTACGATGTATCAATCAAGCATCCCCAAGCTTAACTCCTGCTCATCCTCGAGTAGGTAAGTGATGAAAACGATAATTTTTTAGGTGACATGCACCATCAAAATCAAGATCAAACCATTTGCAAGCATTGAAAGTTGGGATCAAAGAACTCTAAACATGAGCATGAAAGAAGAAGTTCTAACAATAAGAAAAAGTAACTATGCATGCAACATGGAAGGATACAAACAAAGATTCATGAATAACAATGCATTGAAAGACGTTTGTTTGTTTCACATATAGAAAACATAGCATAGTGGCATTCAGCTTGTCCCTCATAGAGTAGCAATAAATGCATAGGACACCTTCAAAGTTCATAAGAGTGACTAAATACAAATAGTTCAAGAACAAGCAATATCAACAATATGAATCAATCAATAAGTTTTGGGACAATGCACATAGAACTAATAATGGCAACTATGCTATCTTAATTGGTGCCTAACGATAGAAGGTCGAGACTCAATATAATAGTGGAATAAAGGCCCTTCATAAAGGGAAGCATGGATTTCAAGTCTCATAAAGAGCTTCCAAAAATTATGGTACTTGTTAGCTTTCAACTCTCATTTCCCCTATCATAAGCATCTTGAAGTGATTAAGGTTAAAGTGAACAAACTATGGAGTATATGCTTGACAAAGTATAAGTTGGCAATCTCATGTCCCTTGAGTACGAGGGCCGCTCCTTATGCTACTCAACTTTAGTCACCAGTAAGTTCTTGTCATAGTAAGTACATGTGTATCATAGAGAACCGCCAATGGGGTACCCCTTGCACATGATACAGGAGCTATACCATAATCAAAATGACAAGGCAAGCAGACAATGAGCATCTCAGCAATCTTCTTATTTATCATGGGAAAATGGTGCTTTTTTATCTCTTTCGTATTTTCAATATGTCTCTTTTTTATAAGAAGAAAGCTTCATAGATTGCTCACTATGGTGATATTGCAAGTTTCCACCATGATTAGGCATGGCTTAGGCTAGAGGCCCAGGCATTTCTCTAACACACATACATAACTCCATGGACTTACAAGCTTCCCTTTTATTTCACACCGACGACATCCGCAAACAAAAGAGCATGATATCAACTGGGTAATATGTACAGGTGTTGAAAGCGTTCCCCGTGACAGCACGGTTCTGCTAATTCCCAACTTATAAGTGCAAGCATATACAACATAGATGGCATAATGGTTCAAGTTTATTCAGGGGCAATAAAAATAAAGTGTGCCATCAAGTTTGTGAGAGCTTTAATCACTAAGTTTCACATAACAAGTTTAATTTGGAAGATATATAAAACAAGAATATACTTGGAATGGTGTAACACACCATGCATAATAATTTATAGTGGACACTTTGGAATAACTTGGTTTCCTGGGAGTTGGATGCATGAGTAGAGCTTACTCATACAATTGGAGGCTAGCAAAAGACTGGGAGCGACCAACTAAGAGAGCAATAATGGCCATAATCATGCAGAGCGATAAAACATTACTAATCAAAGCATAAAGTGGTACTACAAGTTAAAAACTAAATGATCATAGAGGCTAAAGTGATTGGTTCATAGTCATAACATGGTGTGAGCATGTGCCAAGTCAACCCAAACAAAGCATCAAAGGAGAATACCACAATATTATGCTTTTGTATGCTAAAACAACGCATGATTCTTTCAAGGCACATTAAGCAATCCTAATTGTTTGGAACAAGTCATGCTATAGTAATAATCACTAAGAATAAGGTCAAAACAACATCTAACATGACATGATAAAGTATAAGTCGCAGTCAAAGCAAGCTCCTCTTGTACTACTAAAACAAGAACTTCCTACTCCTTTCCAACACCAATCAACTTATTTCAAACAACACAGTGAAAACAGGGGTCCAAACTAATTTATTCAAGCAAACTAAGCAAACAAAAACCAAAAACTAAAACTAAAACGCTCCAAGAACAACACAACTGTGCATGAAACAATAAAAACGAAGTGTCTAGAAAGACCTGAGATTTTTATTGATGAAGAAGGGGATGCCTTGGGCATCCCCAAGCTTTGACGCTTGTACCTCTTGAATATTTCTTGGGATGGCATGGGGTGTCATCCCCAAGCTTTAGCTTTTGTCCATTGTCCATCTCATTACAACATTCTTTCTCTACACCTGCAAATTTTCCTTCATACAAAACTTCACACAATCTTCATTAGCAACACTAGTGCATTCAAAAGATAATAGACCTTTGGGATTTAGTTTTAAAACAGCAAAACTTTCACTAAAGACACAAGATACTTTATAAATTCCCTCAAAAATCCCAATTTCACAAAAAGAACCCAAAAAAGAATCAATAAGAAGCAAATTCAAATAATGGCAGAAATCTATCAAAGCAGACCAGCAGGTAGAAACCGATTTTTTCAAAGACCTTCTGTTGCTCAAATAAAAAAGTAATGAACTAACAAAAGTTATCTAACAACCTGGGAGATTTATTCAGAAAATTACATCTCAATCCGACTTACAAAGATTTTACACGAATTTTTACAGTGGAGCACAAAAATCTGTTTCGGGACAACAACTCCCCCAAATCTTACTTCCCTCTCATTAGAGGTTATTCTTGGCACAAAAATCAAATAAAAAGTATAAGGAGAGGTCATTACAGAAGTAATAACTTCCAAGACTCAATAAAACTATTGGGTTATCTTCCAAGAAGTACTTTTCTTTAACGCTTTTAAGTTAGGCACAAGAAGCAAGAATCAAGTATTTTTAAATGAAGAAGCATTAAGATCAATACTTGAAATCTCTTCAACTAGGAAAGGTATCTCATCCAAATGAGTTTTAGAGGATCCTTTCACAACACTCTTGGGTTCACTACTTTCATCAAATAGGTTTCCAGGAAGAATCCAATCAAAATTCTTTTCTAAGGCTCCATGCATTCCTACAAGTTAAAAAGGTGTGGGTATCTTAATTTCCTCTCCATTGGGTTTGGTTTTATCCAACTTTTCTGAAGTATCCATAACATCTACACATGAGCCCAGCATATTAAAACATTCAAAGACCTTTTTGGCTTCCTTAGCAACATCATTGAACTCTTTTAGCAAAGCTTCTAGGATAAAATCTCCCTTTTCAGCATCCTCCTCTTTTTTTAGTTTAAGAAATATTATTTGCATCATGGGGTTAAGGTTAACAAACCTAGCCTCCAACATGTAAACTAAAGAATCCACATCAATTTTATAATTAGGAGCAAGTTCTGCTAAGGATCTATCCTCAATATCCTCATGTTTGCTAACATGATTAAAGAATTCTTCAATATTTACTTTTCCAATTATTGACCCACTATCTATTGAAAGGTCTTTCAGGGTGAACTTAGGGATCAACATGGTGAGCTAGAGAAAGGTGACAACTATAGGAAGAACGAATTTTTTTGTGTTTTTGATAAGAGAAAGCAAACCAAAAGAAACTATTTTTTTGGAGTTTTTGATAAAAAGAAGCAAACAAAATAAGGCAAAGAAACTAAGCAAAACAAAAACAAAGCAAAGATAAAGGTTGTGAAGGACTCCCCTTGTGAAGCTGTCCTTAGCCTCCCCGGCAACAGCGCCAGAAATAGCTTGATGATGTGTAGCTCAGATCACTGTAGAGCTTCATTGGGAGACCCCAAGAGAAAGGTATGATGAGCACAACAGCATGTTTTCCCTCAGTAAGAAACCAAGGTTATTGAACCAGTAGGAGGAAGGAAATGACTCAAAGGTGTTTCTAGCAACTTGGAAACCTGCATAACACAAACTCAAGACTTTGCCCCAACGAACAGTGGGGTTGTCAATCTCACCGGTTTGCTGAAAAGAAAGGATTAAACGTATGGTGTGGTAGGTAATGGTGGCTTCTAGAAAGTAAACAGTAACAGTGGAAGGTGTATCAATGGTAAAGATTGGACCGGGGTCGACAGTTCACTAGAGGTGTTCTCCTTAAGATAAACAACATAACATGCTGGGTAAACAAATTACAGCGGGGCAATTGATAGGACAAAGCAATGCATAACAATGCAATACTAGACATTCATGATCCTATGAGATTCAATTGGGCATTACAACAATATACATAGACCGCCATCCAACTGCATCTATGACTAGTAACCCACCTCCAGGTTATCATCTGAACCCCCTCTAGTATTAAGTTGCAAGCAACGAATAAATGCTTTAAGCAATGTGTGTAAATTAAACAATACAATTGTTCCATGAACAAAAGATCGTTGTTTTCTCCCTAGTAGCAACAGCACATCTACAACCTTAGAGATTTCTATCGCTTCCCCAGATTCAATAGAGGCATGAACCCACTATTAAGCATAAATACTCCCTCTTGGGGTCATTAGCATCTACTTGGCCAAGATAGCTACTAGAAACGGAGAGCATGCAAGATCTCAAACAACATAGACATGATAGAATCAATAAGATAGAATTATTAACCAATCTGACATAGTAATCTCAATATCCATCGGATCCCCGCAAACACAACATGCATGATTACAAATAGATGATCTTGATCATGAACGGATCTTACAAGATCTAAACATGGTATCACAAAGGAGGAGAACAACCATCTAGCTACTACATGGACCCGTAGTCCAAGGTGGAACTACTCACGCATCAAACCGGAGGCTGGCATGGTGATGAAGAAGGCCTCCGGGATGATCTCTCCCCTCCGGCAGGGTGCCGGGAAGAGCTTCAGATCCCCCGATCTAGGGATGATGGTGGCGGCGGCTATGAACTGTTTCATGGAAGATTGATTGGGTACTTAGGGTTTAGGTATCCGGGACTTCTTATAGGCGAAGAGAGAGGCCGAGGGGGTGTTCGAGGCGGATGCACCCCCCAGGCGCGAGCCAGGCCTGGCCGCGCGGCCAGGGGTGTAGCCCCCTCGAGGCCCTCCTCCGTCTCGTTTTCTGGATCCGTGTTCCCCACGGTAAAATATTGACTTTGGCTTTTGTCCCGTCCAATTCCGAGAATATTCATTTTCTGACTTTTCTAGAACCAAAAACAACAGAAAACAGACAACTGGAACTATGGCATCTTGTTAATAGGTTAGTCCCAGAAAACATATAAAAATACCTCAAAGTGTAGACAAAGCAAAGAAAAATAGATACTAAACATGCATGGAACATAAAAAATTATAGATATGTTTACGACGTATCAGGCCCCACCTCCTCCTCTCCGGCTTCTAAACCCTATACGACGGGGAACCCTAATACTCCACCATAACCCGCTCCGGCTTAAGGCGAAAGCCAGCAGGATTTCCCCTCTAACTTCGACACCACGCCGTCGTGCTGCCGAAATCGCAAGAAGAGAACTACATCCTCCACTACCTGCTGGAACAAGGGAGAG
Organism: Avena sativa; assembly: GCA_916181665.1. NCBI lineage: Eukaryota > Viridiplantae > Streptophyta > Magnoliopsida > Poales > Poaceae > Avena > Avena sativa. The sequence continues at coordinate 307,854,589 of OV702295.1, read as the reverse complement.
GAAGGTCTTCATCGAGTATCATATGTGTGACCGACTGTGGGAGTGCTGCCGGAACGCGGCCCCAAAATGATCATCTACGCGATCTTGAGATTGGCAATTGAACGACTATATCACCCACGAGAATCTACTCTCGTTAACTGCTTTGGATCTTCGAGGGTTAGTACTCTATCGACTCGTCGCTACAATCTAGTAGATAGATCTGGGCTTGTGTGTGTTCTTGCGATAGATTTTTTTGTTTTCCATGCTACGAATCCCTACACTGATGGGGACTGGTGTGCCTGCAGTTGTGTCTGGTACACTACTGCCATTGGCGATGGAGGTAGTTCCCTCCCGCCGGTCACGGTTCTGCTAGTCTCGATTCGAGCTACCTTCTGCCTTTGTCGCGCAGACCTCACAATGGTGTTCTTGGTGAGACGATGATCACGGCTTCGTGACCGGAGTGGCGCATGCTCGTGGACGGCAAGTTTGGTAGTGGAAAGGCTTCGTCCTCGTGGTCCTTCTACGCAAAGGATCACCAGGGGTGAGGGATAGGGGTTTTTCAGGAGAAATCCTTGTCGGCTCGATTGACACCGACGCAGTGCCGCCCTCTGGTGGCACCATTCCTTCCTGGAGGTTGTCATGGCTACCTATCACTTCCATCTATGTGCCGAGGGAAACCCTAGGATCAGCTATGGTCTAGTCAGCAGCATTAGCTTTCCTTTTTGAAGGTGCTGCTTGGTGCTTGACGAGACGTTGCTAGGAGTGTGGTGGTAATTCTCCGGCGGGCGCAACGATTGCAGGTCATCTTTATTTAGTTGATCCACCTCTGTCTCCATTTTGTTTTCCTTTTCTTGGCGTGTGTTTGCTGCTGCCCTAGTATGCTCTTTCATTTCGGAACTCATGGTTGTATGGTGGTTGCTATATTAATATAGCAGGGTGAAATTTCGAGAGAATCATGTGACCTAGTAGGTAAACCAGTTAATCTCTCAAACTATGACTGACTTACTTATGATGAGAGAGAGAATCCAACACGAGTAAATATTTCGGACAATTGACTATCTTATAAAGAAATGATCAATTCCAAGTGAGTGTTCGGAGATAAAATCTACATGGGCACAAGTGATGCACATAATACGCCCCAATGTTCTACCTATACTCACCGGTCACCACCCCAATGCCACACCTAGAAACCTCGTAGCGGCGGGTAGACAAATCAATAAGTACATGTGACTTTAGTGATCCCGCTATAGGGTATAAGTGTTTGTTTATTTCTAGGGTGAAGCCATAACTTTCTTCCCATATCCATATCAAATTATACAACATGTCCCTATGCAAAGAACATGTCCCTGTGCAAAGGAATATTAAGACAAAAGACAAACCACAAATTTAACTTTTGAGGTCACATTGAATCCCCTACATACATGAATATTAAGATACAATTTCTTTTCACTTTGGACCTCCCTCTTCAATTCATTAAGATATAGTGCAATACTTATGTGACTGTTGTGGTATTGCCGACGAGTACGCCATGGAGGGGTCCTCACAATGCGTGTTTAGAGACGTGGGGTAAGGCGGACGGTTGACGGTACGAGGTAACACAGCTTACCCAGGTTCAGATCCCACAACGGTGGCGGAATCCTACTCCTGCTATAAATCACTATAATGGCAATATGCCGAGTTACAGAGATTAGGTTCGTTGTGCGATATGTATGTAAAACGATGTTAGGTTGTGCCCTAAAGGCTCCCATAGGCCCGACTTATATAGTCGCTAGGTCCTAGGGTTACAGGTAAAAGTCCTAGCCGGACAGGTTACAGAGTTCTACACCGTCTATTACTAGTCTTGTGTATCTTGCACTCCAAGGCTTCGGGTACGCTGGTGACTCCACCGTAGCCTTCCTTTATCCGGCATGGGCCTCCCTTCTGGATCCACCTAACTGGGCCGCCCAGCAGGCCATAGGCCATGCTACCGACTATGGGCCACCCGGGTTAGTTGGATAAGAGACATGCTATGAGGTTACCCATATAGCATATCCCCAACAGTAGCCCCCGGAGAACTCCGAGATCTTGCGACGTCTTGCCTCTTCTCGTGGAATGCTCCGTCTAGATGGATGTCGGCAAATCGTCAAGCAATATCTTGTAGTCCTCCCAAAGAACCCTGCAAGGTTTTCTCCGTCTTCTATGAGTAAGTCGGAGAAATGCTGAATCTTCCATCGTACGCTCCCGTTGTCGGATTAAATCCATCCATGCCGGAACCTTCGATGGGACGGCTCATCTACCATGTCAGTTATGACGACGTAGGTTGTAGGTCAGCGACGCCTCGTAACTCACACATGCAGAGAACGTAATCATATCCGATTTTCCCGCGCGAGCGATACGAACCGTTGGCGGCGACGGTTGGAGACGTGGCGAAATTACCACACACGTTCACGAACACGTCGTCTACGTGGCAACCGTCTGATTTGCTGCACGAATCTTGACGCAGAGTAAGATAAATAGTGATCGTGGGACACTTGCCGCTTTTTCACCCCATTCTCTCGTGTCATCATCTTCTTCCTCCAGCCGCGCGCCTCCTCGAGCTCTCTGAGAAAACCTCAAAAAACCCTAGCTTCAATCTCTGCACCAGTCGCGTCCTTTCCCTCCTCCATGGCTAGCAGCAGTTCATCCCCATCAATGGCGGCGTCGAGCGAAGCCGCGGCAAAGCCGGCGAGCTCCATCGTCGTGCCCCCAGAAGGTCTGGTCATCCCCGCATCGGCGGTGATAGAAACCACCGGCGGCGACCATAACCTGGTGGCGCTGGAGCCCCTGGAAGAGGAGCCAGACTCGCACAAAGGCGACTGGCGTGGCTCGGACATCACCGGACGCGACATCCAAGAGATGGTCGCTGAGGGTTACCTCCCTGCGACGGAGGGGATTGCCTGGCGGGCGGCGCCGGACGGCGAGGTGACCCTCTCTCCCCAAGCCGGAGAGAAAGTATACCTCAAGGCGCAATTGGTACGCGGCGTTTCTCTGCCCATCTCCCACTTCTTACTGTCCGTCTTGAATCACTTCAAGGTCCAACCCCACAACCTCTCCCCCAATAGCATCTTAGTGCTTAGCAACTTCGTGGCACTTTGTGAGGGTTACCTGGGGATTAGGCCTAGGTTAGATTTGTTTGTCTACTTCTTCACCGTCAAACGTGAAGCCGGACACAGTAAGGAGGAGCTTAGAAACTGCGGCACCATAAGCTTCAAGATCCGTCCTGGCCGGCGGTTCCTCGACATCGTCGGCCACGAGTCATGCAAAAATTGGCAGCGGACGTACTTCTACGGCCCCGACATTCCTTTGGCGGGCCGAGAAGTTACGTACCCGGACTTTGTGGACGAGCCGCCGATGAAGTCCCCACATGGCGGTCCCATGCCTCCCTTCCCTCCGACCTCAACGCTTCTCGCGCAATAAGGCGGATCGAGTGGTTTGTAGAGACGGGTCTGACCGGCTTGGACCTAGCCATGTGCTGGTTCATCAGGCGGATTCAACCTCTGCAGCACCGTACGAAGCTTATGCACGAGTACACCGGTGATCGAAGGGATACCCTCCGGATCTCCGAGGACAACTTGTCAAGCCACTCCGTCAAGTTCCGACTGAAGGACATCGTCAAGGTGAAGGACAAGAAGCGTGGCTTCACCCTTACCTACGACATGTTCGTAAACGGAAAGTGCCCAAAGGTAGGTATTTATTTTCCGTGTATGACATTACTCCAGTTTTTCCATCTCGCCAATATCATCTTGTCTAACACAATGATTTCTTACTTAACAGCTTAGCGATCTAGAGGAGGGCAACCTGGCCGCCCAAATCTACGATCCCAAGATGAAGGAAGTCATGGTTGTGTCCGACGATGATGCCCCGTTGGCGCGAAAGCGGAAGAGCTCCACCTCTGACGCTGCCGACGGAGGCAAGAAGAAGAAGACGGAGGGTGGAGCCTCCAAAAAGAGTACTGCCGCCCTGGAGGTGGAAAAGAAGAAAGCCACCGGGATGTTTGCCAAAGCTCCCCCCTAGTGTAAGCTTCTTATTCTCCGACATTGCCTTGTTTATTTGTATCATGCCTGTACTTATGCATTTTGCACGTTTCAGGAAGAAAGCCACAACCAGCCTCAAGAAGTCCTCCAAGACTCTTGGGGCTTCTAAAAATATCAAAGATATGCTGCATCGTCACTCTTCCCCCGCCATCGCCCCTGCTACTCCTGCCGTCAAGCCCTCCTCCGTTCCGACAAGCTCCCAAGCCCAGGAGGCACCAGGCCCTTCCGCCATGGAAGTGGATTCTGGCGCCTCTACCGAACTCGCAATTGTCGGCGAGCAGGTGACGCAGGAGAGTGCTGCTCTTCAAATGGCTGAAGCTCCGGCTAAGGATTCCATCGGTAGCGGCAAGGCGGTGGTGGGTGCTGGTACTTCTGCCGAAGGAGGCGCCTCTACTCCCCAGAAACCCCTCGAATTACCGAAGATTATCTTCCCGGTGCTTACACCGGGTAGCACAACTATGGTTCCTAGAGGAGTGCCGTCATCTCCGACGTGCGGTCTTGAGGAGCTACTCCGTCAAGCGGACATCTTGCGAAGTAACAGCGTTTCCTTTGGCAAGCTGCTGGCCGAGAGTGCTACAAACCTCAAGATCATCGCACTTGTAAGTTTTACTTTACCTTTTGCATTTCATATGAGTATCCCACTATAGCCCCCGAGGATGTAGACGGAAAACCATTGGCTTTGCGTCTATATGCTCTAAGAGTGACTAAGTTAGAAAAAACCCTCACTGTAGCCCCCAAGCATTTAGATGGAATGAATTATTCCAACTAGATGCTTTAAGAGTAGCATACACAGTGTTCATAATTTTAAGTGTTGTAGCCCCCAAGCCTCTAGTTGTAACTGAATTAGTTCCGACTAGATACTTAAAGAAAAGCTAAGCATTTTCCGAGTTATACTTTATACTGTAGCCCCCAAGCTTCTAGCCGAGAACTGAATTATCTCCGACTAGATGCTTAAAGAAAAGATAAGCATATTTCTAAGTTAAAAACTCTCGTTGTAGCCCCCGAGCACCTAGATGGAAAATCTCCGACTAGGGGCTCCAAGTAGACTGAACAACGACTTGACTTTGTATTTGTGTCCACAGAACAAGAATGCTCGGAGGGGCATGGCCAATGATATGTACCAGAAGATGCGCGCGGACCTTGAAGCTGAAAAGGGTAAAACCGCCATCTTGAAGGAACATATCATCAAAAACAAGAGTATGTTTTCTTTTTGCGCATTTCCGTCTTACTTTTGTGCCTTCCTTCTTCGAGTACTCACTGTGTACTTTGTTTTCTCTGACCTGCAGAGCATGTAGCCAAGGCCAAGGATATTGTCGAGCAGTCCAAGCACATCTAGCAGCTAGACAGCGAGAACAAGATCCTTAAGAAGGAGAGGGAAGAAATGCTGAAGATGCACGAGGATTCCATGAAAGCCCTGCAGGACTCCGCCTCAGCTGAGATCAATCGTTTGAAGGAGGAGCTTGCGATCCTAAAGGATCAGAAGCAATCTGCCGATGAGCAAAACCTTCGCCATAGCGAGGCGTTTAAGCTCCTCCAACAAGAGAAGGGATCATTGGCGGACGTCGTCTGGCAGGCTAAGGCCAGCATCTTCAGTAAGTGTCCTCCGCCTTGTAGCTCTGTAGTCTGGATACTTAGAATTTTTGAACTCATGCAATCGTTGTCGGAATTTTCAGCGCCCATGGGTTTAACCCGCTCGCCTCCTTCGGACAAGGAATGCATGATTCTTGCTGGCAACTTCATCAATACCGCCATCACCCAAGCCAAGGAGATCGCCAAGCCCCTCCAAATTTATATCAAGGCCTCTGACTCCGTGGTGAAGTACTCGGAGATTCTGCGCCGAGCCCCCGAGCGTGTCACAAGCTGGAAAGCTTCATGTGCACGGGCTGGCGCTAGGATGGCATTGTCCATGGTGAAGGCGCACTATGAAGGTGCCGACATCGACACGGTAACATCTGGTATCCCCGACGTGGATGATGACGGCAAGGAGATCGATCACGAAGCCATCCTATCATCACTCGCGGGTTATGACACCAGGGTTGCCGAGTTGGTGGATGTCGACGTCTTCGTGCCCAGGAACTTTCTTGACAACGCCGACCCTGAATCCTCCGAGTCTCCTCACAGTGGTGACGCTGAGGGTGAATCTCCGGCTGGTGATGATGCGGCCTCCAAGTCCCCTGCACCCAAGGAGTGAAAAACACTTTGTAATTCTTGTTTCACCTTTGGAGTGTGCATTGAAAAAACTTGGTGATGTAATCTTAAGGCGGAAAACAGTGGTTGTCGTATCCTGCTAATTAAGAATTAATGCCCAGTATGTATATATTTTTTAAGCAAGTGCTGGCTTATCCGTTACTCTGGTTCTTATGCTTGACTTTTCGTGAGTCGGAAGACTCGTTGTCGGAACCATGCGCTTAGGTGATGATACCCAATGGCACCGTCAATAATCTTAGCACAAAATCGCCGACAATAAGTGCCGAAATTCACTACTCCAGAATCCACATAAAAACAACAAAGAACGTGTAGACCAGAAAACTTAAGCTAACGCCCGTAGGCGGAATTTTCACAAGTGCAATCGCAAAGCTTGTGCATAAAGGTTTATATGATCCAAAAATGAACATTAAAGGATGTAAAAGACTCAGCAATATGAGTGAACCAAAGAGCTTTATTTCATTGATCATATAAAAGGTACACAATTAGATAAAAAATGCTAAGTGTAGAAAGGACGTAGCTATGCTATGTTCCATGGCCGATCAAGCTCCGGGTAGTCATCATCCAGGTCACGTCGCTTATGATTATGATCCTTGTTGGGTCTATCCTTGAGCTCACGATTGTCGACAAGGTAGTAAGACCCATTGAGCAGCGCCTTGCTTATAATGAACGGTCCTTCCCATGGTGGGGATAGTTTGTGCGACTTCTTCTGCTTAAGTCGGAGCACTAAATCCCCTCTTTAAACGAGCGATGCCGGACGCGGCGACTATGGTAGCTACGTAGCTTCTGCTGGTAGATGGCGGATCTTTGGCATGCCAAAACACGCTCCTCCTCGAGAAGGTCCACATCTATGCGTCTGGATTCTTCAGCATCATCTTCATCGTAGGCGGCAACTCTTGGTGCATCATGGAGGATGTCGGAAGGTAGGATGGCTTCTGCTCCATATACCATGAAATAGGGAGTGTAGCCGGTGGATCTGTTGGGTGTAGCTCGTAAACTCCACAGCACAGATGGCAATTCTTCCGCCCAGGCTCCAGCTGCTCTATGTAGCGGTGCCTCAAGACGTGGCTTGATTCCCTGCAGAATTAATCCATTGGCTCACTCAACTTGACCATTGGATTGTGGGTGTGCCACAGGTGCAAGGTCAAGTCAGATGCCTTTGTCCCAGCAATAGGCCTCCACTTCTCCGAGTGACAAGTTGCTTCCATTGTCGGTGATGGTGCTATGTGGGAGACCAAATCTCACCACTAGATCCCGGACAAATCTAAGGGCAGTTGCCCCATCAAGCTTTCTAATGGGTTTAGCTTCTATCCATTTGGTGAATTTGTCAACTGCTACAAGAAGATGCGTAAACCCACACGGTGCCGTTTGTAACGGTCCCACCATGTCTAGCCCCCAGACTGCAAATGGCCAAGTTATTGGTATTGTTCGCAATTCTTCAGCTGGGACATGTGGTTGTCGGGCATAATACTGGCATCATGTGCATGTTTCAACCAGCTTGTCGGCGTCCACCTTCGCGGTCAGCCAGTAGAATCCTTGCCGGAAGGCTTTCGCGACCAACGATCGAGGAGCGGCGTGATGCCCGCAATCTCCAAGATGGATTTCGCGTAGGATTTCCATACCTTCTAGCTGGGAAACACACTTTAGGTATACACCAGTAGTGCTCCTTTTGTAGAGTTGCCCATTGATTATGGTATAACCCTTTGCTCGCCGTACTATCTGTCGTCTTTCGACCTCGTCGTTGGGCAAAGTTCCGTGTTCGAGATATTCCATGAACGGTTTTGTCCAAGCCGAAGGGGTCTTTGTCACCATGTTGACGAAAGAATCAGCTCTATCTGGGTTATCGATGTCGGCGCCCTTCACGGATGGTGTGCGTAGATGCTCTAGGAAAACTCCTGGCGGAATTTGCTTGCGCCCTGATCCAAGTTTAGACAATAGATCAGCCGCCTCGTTTTGCTACCTAGGCACATACTTGACTTCATAGCCCAAGAAGCTCTTGTCTATCTCGTCCACTTCGTCGCGATATGCCGCCATCATAGGGTTCCACGCATTCCAGGTGCCAGCCACCTGCTGGGCAACCAAGTCGGAATCTCCACAGCAAACTATGCGCTTGATGCCAATATCCTTGGCTACACGCAGTCCGTGAATGAGTGCTTCATACTCCGCCATGTTGTTTGTATCCTCGAAGTGGATCTGCAGAACGTAGTGTAGCTTGTCTCCTTTTGGTGACTGTAGCAATACACCAGCCCCCGAGCCGTTGAGCAGCTTTGATCCGTCAAAGTGCATCACCCAGTACTCTGGTTCCGGCAACGGAGTGGCATCCGGCATCTTCGTCCAATCTGCAATAAAATCCGCCAAGGCTTGTGACTTGATAGCGTCGTGTCTTTTGTAGGTGATCTCGAAGGCGGCAAGTTCAATGCCCCACTTCGCGACCCTTCCTGTAGCGTCGCTGTTGTTGATAATGTCGGACAGTGGAGTCTTGCTCACTACTGTGATTGGGTGCTCCTGAAAGTAATGCCTCAACTTCCGTGAAGCAAGGAATACTCCATAAGCTATCTTTTGGTAGTGCGGATAACGCTGCTTGGACTCCGTCAAGACCTCGCTTACATAGTAAACTGGTCGTTGAACTCCGTGCTCATAGCCTGGTTCCTTCCGTTCTACCACGACGACGATGCTGATAACCCGGTTGGTTGCCGCCATGTAAATTAACAGGGGCTCACCAGGCTCGGGTGCTGCAAGGATGGGCGCTGAGGAAAGAATGTCCTTGAGCTACTTCAATGTTGCATCTGCCTCGTCCGTCCACGTGAATTTGTCCGCCTTCTTCAGCAACTTGTACAGCGGCAGAGCCTTCTCTCTAAGTCGGCTGATGAACCGACTAAGTGCTGCAACACAACCTGTTAGTCGTTGGATGTGTTTTAGACATGTCGGACGGTTTATGTTTAAGATGGCCTTGATTTTCTCCGGGTTGACCTCGATTCCCCGCTGGGAAACGATGAAGCCCAACAGTTTGCCGGCTGGAACCCCGAAGACGCACTTCTTAGGGTTGAGCATCATGTTGTATTTCCGGAGATTATCAAAGGTTTCTTTTAAGTCGGAGATTAAGTCGTTTGACTTTTTAGACATCACCGCGATATCGTCCACATAGGCGTGAACATTCTGACCAATTTGGTCGTGAAGGCAATGTTGCATTGTCCGCTGGTAGGTAGCACCTGCGTTTTTTAACCCAAAGGGCATCGTGACATAGCAAAACGTGCCATATGGGGTAGTAAACGAAGTGGCCAATTGGTTCGACTTCCTCATCTTGATCTGGTGGTATCCTGAGTATGCATTGAGAAAACACAAAAGTTTCGAGCCAGCCGTCGAGTCAATGACTTGGTCAATGCGAGGCAAAGCAAACAGATCTTTGGGACATGCTTTATTCAAGCCGGTGTAATCAACGCACATTCTTAATTCATTGGTTCCCTTTTTGGGGACAAATACAGGATTGGCCACCCATCGGGTGTGAAGGACTTCTCGGATAAACTCAGCCTTAAGTAACCTAGCTATCTCTTTGCCAATGGCGTGTCTCTTCTCATCTCCGAAGCATCATAGAGGTTGTTTCACTGGTTTACATTTTGGATCTATGTTTAAGCTGTGCTCGGCAAGTTCCCTAGGTACACCTTTCATGTCGGCAGGTTGCTAGGCAAAGATGTCCCTATTCTCACGGAGGAACTCGACGAGCGCGCTTTCCTATTTGGGATCCAGGTTCGTCCCAATGGCGACGGTCTTGGAGGCATCGCCTACCACAAGTTCCACCGGCTTGGTCTCGATGGCGGCCTTGAACGCAGGAGCGGAGTCGGAGATCTGCTTCTTCAACGCGGGCATCTCTGAGTCATTGACCTTACTCTGGATCTCCTTGAATTCTTTGCTGTAGAGGACAGCTTCTGCAACGGCTGCTTCATTGATCTCGCAGTCCCTTGCCTTGGTAAAGCTTCCGGATACGGTGATGACACCGTTTGGGCCGGGTATCTTGAGTTTGTTGTAGACGAAGCATGGCTTGGCCATGAACGTGTGGAATATGTCGCGACCGAATATGACGTGGTACACGCTCTTGAAGGGGACAACCTCAAAGGTCATGCGCTCTTGGCGGTAATTATTAACGTCGCCAAAGGCTACCTGAAGTGTGATGCACCCAAGGGACTGAGCCTCTCGTCCAGGAACTACGCCATGGAACACGGTGTTGGTCCGCCTTAGGTTTGCCTCCGTCAAGTTCATCTTTTGCAGTGTATCCAGGTACATGATGTTGATGCTGCTTCCACTATCCACCATGCACTTGGTGAACTCCACGCCGTCAATCAATGGGTTGATGACCATGGCGTATTGGTTCTCCGTGGGCACAAGGTCTAGGTGGTCCGTCCTGTCCCAAGTGATTGGAACCTCCGACCAGCGCAAGTATTGGGGGACTGGGGGGAGAGTGGCCATCATGATCCTTAGAGAGGTCTTCTGTTGTCGGACGGTGGGGGTGCCAAGGAAAGTGTGGTAGACTGGGGCCTTTTTTGAGAAGGGGTTCTTGCCCTTGTCGTCGCTCTTGGCGGCGTGCTTGGGGTCAACGTCCTCGTCCATGTCACTTGAATCCTTGGACTCCTCTTCCTTCTTATTCTCCTTGCCCTTGCCTCACGGTCTGTTCTTCCGACTTCGCTTATAGCCGGACTCCGGGTCTTCCTTAAGGTCGTTGACGAACTTGCAGTGTCGATTGGTATGGGTGGCCTTGCCGTTGGCGTCGAGGTGTACGAGGCACGGCATATCGCGGTACTCTTCGTAGGTTTAGGGAACGTGGAGCGGCGCCGAGTTGGTTTCACTTCCTCGCTGCTGCCCACGGCCTGCTCCCCTTCCTCGGCCACGTTGTCCGCCGTCGCCTCGTCCTGCAAAATTCATGGCGACCATGTCGGTAGATTGCTTTTCTTCTGGAGAGGTTTTCCGCGTACTGCTGTTCCTCCGAGCTTGGGTTGGAACGGCCGTTGCTGGCAAAGAGCCACGAGCGTCGTCGTCGGCAGCTGTGAACTCACTAGCTAACTTAATCATCTGATTCAAGTCAAGCTGATGATTGTCCTGCAAGCGTTTTAGCTTATGCCGGAGTAACGTTCCCCTTTCCAATCCGTCGATGAAGGCGGCCATGGTGGTCTGGGCGTGCACTCCTACGCAGGAATTCTTCATATCCAGCCAGCGGGAGAGGTAGGCGCGAGATGTCTCGTCTTTCTCTTGCACGCACCGCTGTAGATCGCCCACAGTGCAGGGACGCTTGTATGTACCCTCGAAGTTTTTGGTGAACGTTTCTTGCATGTCCAACCAGTTGTAGATAGATTTCTCCGGCAAGTCGTCGATCCGTTGAAGGGTCTTGCCCGCCAACATTAACGGGAGGTACTTGACGGCGACGTTGGGGTTGCCTCCAGCAATCTCCACCGCATTGTCGTAGTCCTGCAACCATGTGGCAGGCTTGGCGGTGCCGTCATAGGGCTTGATGGTCTTGTCAATCCGGAAACCTTTGGCGTAAGTTGTGGACCGTATTGCAGGTCCAAAGCAACGTGGTCCCAGGTATGGTCCTTCCCGGGCCTCGTGGATCTTATCGATCCGCGAACGTGCATCGTATGGCTCCGGGTTCTTTTTCTTGTTGTCAACAGGGGATGGGCTGCATGAACGACGCGGGCCTCTTTCGTCATGGTGACTGCTTGGCGGTGACGGAGGCGGAGGTGGCGGTGGGTTAGCCTTCTTGCTGTTACCCTCCTGCGACGCCCCACGCATGTCCCGGTTGCTTGCCGGACGCGGAGGGTCATGGTGTGACCTACTCTTATGTCCCTGGTGGCGCTCTCCATCATGACGGGTCTGTGCCGTGTTGTCGCGGATGACGATGTTGCACTGCTTTGGAGGGGGCATATCCGTACGATGGTGAGTCTTGTAATCTTCCTGACATCGGGGGGATCGGGCGGTGGTGATGGGTGGCGAGGTTGGTCTCTTTCTCCGTGGTCGGAGGATATGGGGATAGCATCCTTCCTATTGCACGCATCCCTCCGTCTTTGTTCTGATGAACCCGTCCACGATCCGACATCCTGAGGAGATCTGTGCCTTGGCGGTTTGTACTGGCTAGATCGGCAGAGTGCTGGGTCAGACTCAAGCCTCTGAGAGGTGGCCTTTTCCTGCTGCTTTACCTCCTTGGCCACTAGGTCATAGACCTGCTCGACTGCCTCAGGCGATCTATCCTGCTCCAGGAGGGTCTTGGCGACGGCGAGGTTAAGGAGTGGGGTGGGCATCACCTGCTTGCCTTCACTATCAATGTATGGCTTGGCCTGTGCCGGCTTCGAGGGAGCCCATCCTAGGTTGCGCCATACACCAGGATCATTGATAACGTGAGCCGGAGCTTTCTTAGCCTTCTGCTGCTACAGCAGAGTCTTGTACTCGGCCTCCATTGCTCTTGCTTTCTCTATGGACTTCTGCGTGTTGACCAGATCTCGATCTAGTTTAGCGCCTTGCTCCGTGATGGCTTGCGCCTCCTCTAGCAGCTGCTGGCGCTTCTCATCAAGCTGAGTCATGTTCTGGATATGATCAACAGTTAGTGGCTCAACGAGGATATTGCCGTACATCACTCTATCAGCTGGAGTAACATGGGCTACTGCCGACGTGGATGCTGGAGGCGGCAAGTTCGCGGTATTGTTGTTGCTTGGACCGGTGCCGAGTTCCTGCGGCTGCTGCACTGGGTTAGGCGGAGGTGGCATCACTTTTGCGCGATCAATGTCGTCAGTAATTAGTGGTCCCTTCCCCTTATCCAATGCCGTAGGCGGAGCTTGCGCAGGCTGGTCTTCGTCCATCGTTGTCCCAATGGTGACGAACACTCCTCGGGACATGACGGTGTTATTAGCTTGCTTGTCGTGCGAGTACTCCTCCTCCATCTCCTGCATGGCGGAGTCTAGCTCTTCTGGACTGAAGTCTATTTCCTCTGAATCTGCACTGAAGTCAGCATAAAGCGCGTCAATGACAGATTCGGAGGGTGCCAGTGTTGGAGATATGCCCTAGAGGCAATAATAAATATAGTTATTATTATATCTTTGTGTTTATGATAAATGTTTACATTCATGCTATAATAGTATTAACGAGGAAACATTAATACTTGTGTGATTTGTAAACTAAAATAGAGTCCCTAGTAAAGCCTCTTTATAATACTAGCTTGTTGGTTAATAAATGATTGTGGTTTCCCTATCATGAACATTGAGATGTTATTAACAACAAGATCATATCGTTAGGAGAATGATATGGTGGACATACTCCTATAGATAAGCATAGCATAAAGATCAAGTCATTTTAATAGTTCAATTGCTATATGCTTTCTGATACATAGTAACCTAATTCCTTCGACCATAAGATCATGCATATCACCTTCACCGGATGGATGCTTTGATGACATCAAACACCACACCGTAACTGGGTGGCTATAAAGGTGGCATTGAGTGTTCGGAAAGTATTGGTTGAGACACATGGATCAAGAGTGGGATTTGTCCATCCATATGAGGGATAGATATACTCTAGGCCCTCTCGGTGAAATGTCATCCAATTAGCTTGCAAGCATGTGACTGGCTCACAAGGGATCACATATCACGGGAACGAGAAAAGAGTACTTATCAGTAACGAGGTTGAACTAGGTATGCAGAGATACCGACGATCATAACTTCGGATAAGTAAACTTTTGTGAGACAAAGGGAAATTGGTATCGTATGTAAGTGGTTCATTCGATCGCAAAGTAATTGTAGAAATATGTGGAAGCCATATGAATTTCCAGATTCCTCTATTGGTTATTATTCGGAGAAGTGCCTCGATCATGTCCGCATAATTCACGAACCGTAGGGAGACACACTTAAGGATTCGACGTTGTTTGAGTAGTTATGGAATGATGAGAGAAAGACCGAATGTTGTTCGGAGTCTTGGATGGGATCCGGGATATCACGGGGAGATCCGGAATGGTCCAGAGAATAAGATTCATATAAGGAAAGTCCTGTTTCGGAGTTGGAGAATGGTTCTGGTGTTTTCATCGGGAATGCTCTAGAAGGTTCCGGAAGGTCCGGCACTCCGAAGGGGAAGGGTACATGAATGTGTCATACCAAGTTAGAATGATTGCATCATGTACTAGGTGTCATCGCTGAACAAAATAGAGGGTTTAATCAAATCCTAGTTTGAAAAGTCAAACGCCAATTTGAAAAGTCAAACGGCTATTTTGGGAAGTGGAGGGGAAGGTGGAAACCGAGTTGGGGAGGAGTTCCTCCCCTCCACCGCCGGCCCCCTTGGGAAACCGAGTTGGGGAGGGACTCCCCTCCCCTGGCGCGCCCCCTCCACCTATATAAGGAGGGGCAGGGCTGCCCCTCCTAGGACCCAACACCACCACCCCGCATACCCTAGCCCTAGCCGCCGGCTCCTCCTGCAGCCGCCGCCGCCCTAAGGCAAACCGCCGCCGCCTAGCTAACCCTAGCCGCTGGCCAAGCCTCCTCCTCGGTGCATCTAAACCCTAGATCGCCGGGGATCTCTCTCATAGTCCACCATACTCGCTCCGGCTTAAGGCGAAGCCCTGCGAGATCTCCCCTCTACTTCTGGTGCCACGCCGTTGTGCTGCCGGAATTCGAGGAGAGTGCTACAACCTCTGCTGCCTGCTGGAACAAGGGAGAGGAAGGTCTTCGTCGAGTACCGAACGTGTGACCGACTGCGGGAGCGCTGCCGGAACGCAGCGCCAGAAGGATCGTCTAGGCGATTTTGAGATCGGGAAGAGTACGACTACATCACCCACGAGAATCCGCTCTTGTTAAACACTTTGGAATCCTCGAGGGTGAGTTATTCCATCGACTCGTTGCTACAATCTAGTAGATAGATCTTGGCTTGTTTGTTTGTATGTGATAGAAATTTTTTGTTTTCCATGCTACGAAACCCTACAGTGGTATCAGACCGTGTCTATATGTAGATCTGTTGCACGAGTAGAACACAATGGTCATTGTGGGCGTTGATGCTTTTATTGTCGATTGCTTCTTGTGTACTTTGCATCTTGCGGGATGTTGGGATGAAGCGGCCCGGGCTAACCTTACATGACATCGTTCATGAGACTTGCTCCACGCTTGACATGCAACTTGTATTGCATAAGTGGCTTTGCGGGTGCCTGTTTCTCCCAGCATAGTTAAGATTCAATTTACAACGGGTGATTAACAATGCTAGTATCAATGTTGTGGTTCTTGTTCGTAAGTTAGAACGAAACTTATTGAAAGCCCCAAACCACGTAAAACATGCAAAGAAAGTAGAGGCGTCTAACTTTGTTTTGCAGGGGTGTGCAGTGATGTGATATGGCCATGATTGTGATTATATTTGATGTATGCAATGTTCCTTATTGTAAGTTGGCAACCGGCAGGAGCCATATGGTTGTCTTTAATTTATGTTAAGACCCGCGTGTCTATTCAAAGTAGTTGTAATAGTTGAAGCCGGTGGACGACAACCATGGAGAAGCGTCATTGACCTTGATGCAATGTCGGTGATGATGGAGATCATGTTCGTGCTTGAAGATGGAGATCGGAAGCACAAAGAAGAAAGGCCATATTATATCACATATTATGAATTGCATGTGATGTTAATCCTTTATGCATCTTGTATTTCTTAGTTAACGACGGTAGCATTATAAGATGATCCCTCATGCACATGAATTTCAAGTCATAAAGTGTTCACCCTTAGTTAGCACCGTTGCTAAAGCTTGTTGTTTCGAAGCACCACGTGATGATCGGGTGTGTTAGATTCCGCAAGTGTATACAACGTGAGCAAGCCAGATTTGCTCATGCGGAAGCTAAGGTTTGATCTTGACGAGCCTAGCATGTACAGACATGGTCTCGGAACACGGATTACCGAAAGGTAAAGCATGAATCATATAGTAGATATGATGAACATGTCGATTGTTCGCCATTGAAACTACATCAACTCTCGTGATGATCGGTTTTGATGTGGTGGATTTGGTTCGTGTGATCACTAAAACAATGTGAGGGATGTTGTTTTGAGTGGGAGTTCACCTAGATTAATTTAACTATTAATTAGAACTCAATTTGTCATAAATTTAGTCTAAACTATTGCAAATATGTTGTAGATCAATGGCAGCCCCTACCATCAATTTTAATGCGTTCCTAGAGAAAGAAAAGTTGAAAAACAATGGAAGCAACTTCGCGGATTGGTTCCGCAATTTGAGGATTGTCCTCACAGCTGGTAATTTGACCTATGTGCTGGATGCACCGCTGGGTGACCCACCTGCAGCTACTGCTACCGATGAAGTAAAGAATGTTTACCTCGCTCGAAAGACTCAGTACTCCACAGTTCAGTGTGCTATCTTGTATGGTTTAGAATCGGAGCTTCAGAAAAGGTTTGAGAATTCAGACCCACATGATATTGTCCGTGATCTCAAATTGATCTTTGAGACTCACGCGGCAATTGAGACCTATGAGGCTTCTGAAAAGTTCTTTAACTGCAAGATGAAAGAGGGCAACTCCGTCAGTGATCATGTGCTTAAGATGTCTGGGCACGCAAACAAACTTCAAATCTTAGGTATAGTGATTCCTAATGCTTTGGGGATTTACCGTGTCCTCCAATCACTACCACCAAGTTACAAGAACTTTGTGATGAACTACAATATGCAAAACATGAACAAGCAGTTGCCAGAACTGTTTGCTATGTTAAAATCTGCAGAAGTGGAGATCAAGAAAGAGCACCAAGTGTTGATGGTTAATAAGACCACCAAATTCAAGAAAGGCAAGTCTAAGCAAAAGGGACACTTCAATATGGGTGGTAAGAAATTTACCGCGCCGACGAAGAAGACCAAGGCTAGACCTAAGCCTGATACTGAGTGCTTTTACTGCAAGGGAGAAGGTCACTGGAAGCGGAATTGCCCAAAGTACTTGGCGGATTTGAAGAACGGCAACATCAAGAAGAAAGGTATATCCGATATACATGTTATTGATGTGTATCTCACTAGTACTCGTAGTAGTGCCTGGGTATTTGATACTGGTTCGGTTGCTCATATTTGTAACTCGAAACAGGTGCTGCAGAATAAACGGAAGCTAGCAAAGAACAAGGTGACGATGCGCGTGGGAAACGGGTCAAAGGTTGATGTGATCGTGGTCGGCACGCTACCCCTTCATCTACCATCGGGATTAGTTTTATACTTAAATAATTGTTATTTGGTGCCTGCGTTAAGCATGAACATTATATCGGGATCTTGTTTATTGCGAGACGGTTACTTGTTTAAGTCCGAGAATAATGGTTGTTCGATTTATATGAGTAATATGTTTTATGCACATGCACCTTTGATAGATGGTCTATTCTTATTGAATCTCGATAGTGGAAATACACATATTAATAACATTGAGGCTAAACGTTTGAAATCGAGCGATAACTCGACCTATATGTGGCACTGTCGTCTTGGTCACATTGGAGTGAAGCGTATGAAGAAACTCCATTCCGATGGACTTCTTGAATCACTTGATTTTGAATCACTTGAAAGATGCGAAGCATGTCTGATGGGTAAAATGACTAAGACTCCATTTTCTGGTATGATGGAGCGAGCTACGAACTTATTGGAAATCATACATACCGATGTGTGTGGTCCAATGAGTGTAGCATCGCGCGGTGGTTATCGTTATGTTCTTACCTTCACAGATGACTTGAGTAGATATGGGTATATATATTTCATGAAACATAAGTCCGAAACTTTCGAGAAGTTTAAGGAATTTCAAAGTGAGGTTGAGAATCAACGTAACAAGAAGATTAAATTTCTACGTTCTGATCATGGAGGTGAATATCTAAGTTACGAGTTTGGCGAGCATTTGAAGAAATGCGGAATACTTTCACAATTGACACCGTCGGGAACACCACAGCGTAATGGTGTGTCCGAACATCGTAATGGAACTCTCTTAGATATGGTTTGTTCTATGATGTCACTTACAAATTTACCGCTATCATTTTGGGGTTATGTATTAGAAACAGCCGCATTCACTTTAAAAAGGGCACCATCTAAATCCATTGAAATGACACCGTATAAATTATGGTTTGGGAAGAAACCTAAATTGTCGTTCCTTAAAGTTTGGGGTTGTGAAGCCTATGTAAAGAAGTTACAGCCGGACAAGCTTGAACCCAAAGCGGAAAAATGCGTCTTCATAGGATACTCGAAGGAAACTATTGGGTATTGTAGAGGGAGTGTCCCAACCTTTATTAACATAAGGTGGTGTCCCCTGTGTTTACAATGCTAGTCCCTGGATCCATAGCTAGCATCCACAGTTTAGATGTAATATCAAGAAACAAATGTCATAATATAACTTTATAACCAGGAATAACCTAATTTTATTACATCTTTACATAGCTCATTTGGCTATTACATTACATTGCAGCGGAATAACTATAAGCATGGGGTCCTTCATCTTCAAAGTGCCACAGGCAGACATGTTGGTTGTAGACTCTGTAATCCTAATCAATCAATCTTCACTAAAAACAATCAAACCTGCAACATTACAAGTTACAGCCACAAGGGGCAATACATTTGAATTGTATTGGCAAGTTTCACTACTATGTAGAATATAAGTGGATCCTATCATTACATGCATATTTGGCTAAGTAGAGTTTTAGGCTCATTTGCATAAAGCAATAATTTATCCTGTCTTTTCAAAATGGTTTTGGTCCTTTGTCAAATCTCCTTTTCAAAATCCCTTGAACTCCTTGGTAAATTCCCAAGTGTTCAAGTCCTTGTCAAAAATCCCTTGAGCTCCTTGGTAACCCCAAGTGCATCAAGTTTTATCAAAATCTCTTGAGCTCCTTGGTACCCCCAAGTGCATCAAGTTTTATCAAAATCTCTTGAGCTCCTTGGTACCCCCAAGTGCATCAAGTCTTAAAAGTTTTCTTTTAGAAATTATAATGTCGAGATTTCCCATAGCTTCAAACTTTAGTTGCTCAGTATTGTCCATAACCGGGGACACAGCTAAGTACTTAGATTTTATTATCTTCTACAGAAGTAGTACACTTTACCCACATGTCACAATCCCATCTTGTTGCCACCAGTGGCCACTGGATTAGTGCTCACCAAGATGGAGTACCGGCAGGTTGAGAATGTGACGAAGTCTTTCCAAAGGGTCCTCCCATACACCATTGCTAGCTTGTCTTCAGTACCCATGTAGGATTCCAGGTCCTCATGTCCAGTAACTTGAAGACAATGCACGGGTCTTCCCAATGTAGTTGACTAAGCCAGAGCCATAAATAGCATGTGGTTGCACACGAAAGCCGCAATTGGAGAAACATGTTCAATCTCTAAGTTTCCTGGGTGGTTTTTCCTTTTGAGCACAACACAAAGAGATTGCCATAGACATGGTTCCTTTTGTTGCCACCTTCTCCAAAACTCAAAGTATCCTTGTCCACCCAGGTGGTTCATTGAGTCCTTGTTTTATTATATAAAATCACAAGTCCTTTTCTCAACTTCATAAAATCTCAACATGTATCTCTTTTCAAAATATAGCATGGCTAAGCATGTAACAACTACATTGTTTTCACTAAGGAATGTATAGGGTATCCTATTAGGATTTAGCATAGCATAAGTATAGAAATTCTTTTCATGCATGTTTCAAAATCCACTAAGTATAATGAAAATAGTAGGACTTTTAGATGATAGTGTAACTTGCCTTTCTTTTGGTAGGGAATGTTGGTTTACTCCTTGATCTTGCTAGTCTCACACTTTTCTAACTTCACTACAAATCCATCAAGCAAACACAATATCAACTAACATTCCAAACCAATAATCAATCAAACAATTCACACACATAAAAACAATGGGATCTAAGTCATGCATGTAAGCATGCAAAAGATAGTTTTATTTGCAAGGATGGTCTCCACTAGGCTTCTAAACTTTGTAAGGTTCAAAGTGGT
Organism: Avena sativa; assembly: GCA_916181665.1. NCBI lineage: Eukaryota > Viridiplantae > Streptophyta > Magnoliopsida > Poales > Poaceae > Avena > Avena sativa. The sequence goes on along the minus strand of OV702295.1, from coordinate 307,834,412 downwards.
CATTTTCCAAAGTGGCAAAGTCATTTGCAAAAATGGTTTTATCCATAAACCATTTTTAAATCCAAACATTATTTTATGTGGTGGAAAATATTTTTATCAAAGCAACAACTTTTATGTTGTTCACCAAATAAGTTGTTGTTTCTCAAAACTTGGTGTTTATGGTCAGTAGGTTTGGTCCAAAACATTTTCCCAAAGTTTTTACTCCAAAATCATTTTCATAACAAAACCATTATTTTTATTTGGCTAGAAATGGGCTAAATTAATTAATCCATCCTAAATTTCATCAAATTCATTTTTAACTCCATGGGTTAGTTCCTAGGGTCAGTAAGTTCATCACAAACTAATTTGCCAAGGTTTCAACCTCAAAAACATTTTTGAATCATTTTTCTAATCTAAACAAGCATACAAATGTTTCTGCAAAAACAAACAATCTAATAGATACTATTTTCTAAACAAATTGCAGGGTTGGCTAGGGCTTGTTCCACTGATTCCAATGATATAAAATTTGTAATTTTTGGACGTGTGGATCAAAAGTTATAGGGTTTTCAAATCTGCAATTCAAATCTGTTTTCAATCTGTTTTTAAATCGAAAACCTGGCCACGCGTCATGTTCCTATTGGGCGGTACCGCTTCGCGCGGATCAGCCTCTCTGGTGCATTGGATTTTAAGCAGATCGCACGGCGCAGGCTCACTCGTACCCTTTCGCTCTGGTTCTATTTCTAACCGCAGGATCGAAATCTAACGGTGTACAGCTAGTTGACCATACTCGGGCGGCGCGGTCAGGCTTGGACGGTGCCGGTGGTCTAGGAAGCGAGAGAAGAGGAGGAGAGGCTCACCGTGATCGCAGAGGCCTGGGGAAGCTCAAGGTATCGTTGGTTTGACGAGGGGCGCACAAGGTTGCGGTGGATTGCTCGCCGGAGACGTGGTCGGCGTCAGATGGTCCTGGAGCTCGTCATGGATGGTGCTGTGGTTCGCCCCGAGGAAAAAGGAAGACGCGGTTAGATGCGCTAGATCAAGGCAAACTTGCGTGCGTGAATGAGAGGAAGAGGGGCGGTCAGGTGATTACCAGAAGGGTTGCCGGAGTTGCTTGCAGACACGGCGGCGTTCAGAGATCGTCGAAGTCGACGCTCAGGGTGCCCGCGGTTGAATGGAAGGTACTGGCAGGAGCGCCTGGGAGTGGGGAGTAAGTTCGTGTGCTCGGGGAGGCACGGGGTGGAGAGGCTCGGCCGGAATTTGTGCTGCAGTTCGTCGGAGCAGAGTGGGTTTACGCGTGAAATCGTGGAAGCCTTGTGGCCGGGAGAGAGGAGTGAGCGAGGGGAAATGGAGAGGGAAGAGAGACGCTTAAGTGCACGCAGTCACGGGCTGAATCAATGCGTGGTTAAGGAGGAATCAAGCGCGCATTCAAACAGCAGAAACGGCGACAAGGTTTGGGAAGAAGAAGTCGCGCGGGTAAGGAAGAAGGCTCGGGTGTGGGGCCGTTTCGTCAGTGGAGTGAGAGAGAGGGTTGGGGTCCACAAGTCAGTCACTCTGCGGGTCAGGGAGCGGGTGCGAAGCGTTTTTCTGTGGATGAGGGGAACTGGGCTGGTTGTTTGGGCTTCCTAGGCTTGGTCAGTTGGGCTGAGTCCAAAACCATTTTTTTTTCTTCCTAAAACCTTTTTCTTTTTCTATTTCTAATTTCTGTTTTGAAATTCAAACAACCAAACAATACTCAAATCAATTCAAACAATCACCATACTTTATAACTTTGAATTTGGTTCTGTTCAGTAACATAAACCAAAATTCCAAAACCAAAATAATAATTTTATTTTAGGGTCCATTATTAATTAAATAAATAGACCATTATTATTAAATCAAATAGGATTTGTTTTATTTAAATACTCCTTTTGAAATCTAATTATTTTCAAAACCAAATCAGTAGGTTTTATTTGGGAATATAAAATACTTGGAAAACTTATTTTAAATAAATAAATAAGTTTTGATGTTTTGGAAATAGTAAAACCTTTATTAATAAAACTTGGATATTAAATCCTTATTACTTTATTTAAATAAACTTTTACTAATTTTCCCAAATAGAAATATTTTGTTTTAAAAGACTTGGCCAAGTTTTAATTTGGCTTTGTAAAATAATTTCTTATTTAAAATCCTTCCTTTTCTTTTGGAAACTAAATCTTTTTATAAGAAGATTTCAAAGTAGTAATTCTAAATATTTTTATTTTCCGTTAATAAATGTTTTATCTTTTTAAATCCCTTTAGGATTTATCTTTATCAAAATAGGTTTGAAGGTTTTTCAAATAAATCCAAAAAGTTTCTTCTCACCTTGAAAATCAAACAAAGTTTTATTTTATTCATTTATTTTTCACATTACAAGATTTGGAAAATCTTGGGATGTGACAGGTATACCTTCTATCATAGATCCGAAGGCAAAATCTTCGTTGCCAAGAATGGATCCTTTCTAGAGAAGGAATTTCTCTCGAAAGAAGTGATTGGAAGGAAAGTAGAACTCGACAAAGTTGTCGAACCTTCTCTCGAACTTGCGAGTAGCACAACACCGGAAGAAGTTCCTGTGGTGCCTACACCAATAAGAGAGGAAGCTAATGATGATGATCATGAAACTTCGGTTGTAGTTGCTACAGAGCCTTGTAGGTCAACGAGAACTCGTACCACTCCTGATTGGTATGATCCCGTTATGAATGTCATGTTGGTGGATAACACCGATGACCCTGCGACATATGAGGAAGCAATGATGAGCCCAGATTCCAATAAATGGCAAGAATCCATGAAATTCGAGATTGGATCCATGTACAAAAACCAAGTATGGACTTTGGTGGACTTACCGGATGGCCGGAAGGCTGTCGAGAACAAATGGATTTTCAAGAAGAAAACAGATGCTGATGGTAATGTTACTGTCTATAAAGCTCGACTTGTCGCAAAAGGGTTTCGACAAATTCAAGGAGTTGACTACGATGAGACGTTCTCACCAGTAGCGAAGCTAAAGTCTGTAAGGATTATGTTAGCAATCGCTGCATATTATGATTATGAGATATGGCAGATGGATGTCAAAATAGCATTCCTCAATGGAGACATTGATGAAGAGTTGTATATGATGCAACCCAAAGGTTTTGTCGATCCTAAAGATGCTAACAAGGTATGCAAACTTCAATGGTCCATCTATGGATTGAAGCAAGCATCCCGAAGTTGGAATCAACATTTTGATAAGGTGATCAAAAGTTTTGGTTTTATACAAACTTATGGAGAAGCTTGTATTTACAAGAAAGTGAGTGGGAGCTCTGTAGCATTCTTAATACTATATGTAGATGACATATTGTTGATTGGGAATGATGTAGACCTTCTTAATAGTGTCAAGGAATATTTGAATAATAGTTTTTCAATCAAGGATCTTGGCGAAGCAGCTTACATATTAGGCATAAAGATTTATAGAGATAGATCGAGACGCCTAATATCATTGTCACAAAGTACATATTTGGACAAAGTTCTAAAGAGGTTTGGAATGGAAGATAGCAAGAAAGGGTTCTTGCCCATGTTGCCCAATACGACCTTGAGTAAAACTCAAAGTCCGACAACGACAGAATATAGAGAAAGGATGAGTAAGACTCCCTATGCCTCAGCCATAGGATCTCTAATGTATGCCATGCTATGTACTAGACCCGACATTGCATATGCTGTTAGTTTAACTAGCAGATATCAAAGTGATCCAGGAGTGGATCATTGGACAGCGGTCAAAAACATCCTTAAGTACTTGAGAAGAACTAAGGATATGGTTATTTCTTATGGAGGTGATGAACAGCTCATTGTTAATGGTTACACCGATGCTAGTTGGAACACCGATCCGGATGATTCTAAATCACAATCTGGATACGTATTTACTTTGAATGGTGCAGCAGTTAGCTGGAGGAGTGCAAAGCAAAGCATTGTGGCGAGATCTTCAACTGAATCAGAATACATGGCTGCTTCGAAGGCTTCACAAGAAGCAATATGGATGAAAGAGTTCATTACAGAGCTAGGTGTGGTTCCTAGTGCGCTGGACCCAATGTCTATCTACTGTGATAACATGGGCGCCATAGCCAATGCGCAAGAACCAAGGTCACACAAGAAGCTGAAGCACATCAAGCTACGTTTTCACGCTATTCGAGAACATGTCCAAGATGGGGACATAAAGATTTGCAAAATACACACAGATCTGAATGTGGCGGATCCGTTGACTAAACCTCTCTCGAGGGCAAAACATGACCAACACCAAACTGCCATGGGTGTTCGGTATATTACCATGTAATCTAGATTAGATGACTCTAGTGCAAGTGGGAGACTGTTGGAGATATGCCCTAGAGGCAATAATAAATATAGTTATTATTATATCTTTGTGTTTATGATAAATGTTTACATTCATGCTGTAATAGTATTAACAAGGAAATATTAATACTTGTGTGATTTGTAAACTAAAATAGAGTCCCTAGTAAAGCCTCTTTATAATACTAGCTTGTTGGTTAATAAATGATTGTGGTTTCCCTATCATGAACATTGAGATGTTATTAACAACAAGATCATATCGTTAGGAGAATGATATGGTGGACATACTCCTATAGATAAGCATAGCATAAAGATCAAGTCATTTTAATAGTTCAATTGCTATATGCTTTCTGATACATAGTAACCTAATTCCTTTGACCATGAGATCATGCATATCACCTTTACCGGATGGATGCTTTGATGACATCAAACACCACACCGTAACTGGGTGGCTATAGAGGTGGCATTGAGTGTTCGAAAAGTATTGGTTGAGACACATGGATCAAGAGTGGGATTTGTCCATCCATATGACGGATAGATATACTCTGGGCCCTCTCGGTGAAATGTCATCCAATTAGCTTGCAAGCATGTGACTGGCTCACAAGGGATCACATATCATGGGAACGAGAAAAGAGTACTTATCAGTAACGAGGTTGAACTAGGTATGCAGAGATACCGACGATCATAACCTCGGATAAGTAAACTTTCGTGAGACAAAGGGAAATTGGTATCGTATGTAAGTGGTTCATTCGACCGCAAAGTAATCGTAGAAATATGTGGGAGCCATATGAATTTCCAGATTCCTCTATTGGTTATTGTTCGGAGAAGTGTCTCGATCATGTCCGCATAATTCACGAACCGTAGGGAGACACACTTAAGGATTCGACGTTGTTTGAGTAGTTATGGAATGATGAGAGAGAGACTGAATGTTGTTCAGAGTCTCGGATGGGATCCGGGATATCACAGGGAGATCCAGAATGGTCCGGAGAATAAGATTCATATAAGGAAAGTCCTGTTTTGGAGTTGGAGAATGGTTCCGGTGTTTTCATCGGAAATGTTCTAGAAGGTTCCGGAAGGTCCGGCACTCCGAAGGGGAAGGGTACATGAATGAGTCATACCAAGTTAGAATGATTGCATCATGTACTAGGTGTCATCGCTGAACAAAATAGAGGGTTTAATCAAATCCTAGTTTGAAAAGTCAAACGCCAATTTGAAAAGTCAAACGACTATTTTGGGAAGTGGAGGGGAAGGTGGAAACCGAGTTGGGGAGGAGTTCCTCCCCTCCACCGCCGGCCCCTTGCGATATCGAGTTGGGGAGGGACTCCCCTCCCCTGGTGCGCCCCCTCCACCTATATAAGGAGGGGCAGGGCTGCCCCTCCTAGCACCCAACACCACCACCCCGCATAGCCTAGCCCTAGCCGCCGGCTCCTCCTGCAGCCGCCGCCTCCCTAAGGCAAACCGCCGACGCCGCCTAGCTAACCCTAGCCGCCGGCCAAGCCTCCTCCTCGGTGCGTCTAAACCCTAGATCACCGGGGATCTCTCTCATAGTCCACCATACTCGCTCTGGCTTAAGGCGAAGCCCTGCGAGATCTCCCCTCTACTTCCGGTACCACGCCGTTGTGCTGCCGGAATCGCAAGGAGAGTGCTACAACCTCCGCTGCCTGCTGGAACAAGGGAGAGGAAGGTCTTCGTCGAGTACCGAACGTGTGACCGACTGCGGGAGCGCTGCCGGAACGCAGCGCCGGAAGGATCGTCTACGCGATTTTGAGATCAGGAAGAGTACGACTACATCACCCACGAGAATCCGCTCTCGTTAAACACTTTGGAATCTTCGAGGGTGAGTTATTCCATCGACTCGTTGCTACAATCTAGTAGATAGATCTTGGCTTGTTTGTTTGTATGCGATAGAAATTTTTTGTTTTCCATGCTACGAAACCCTACAGCCAGGACTTCCTCGATGACGAGCGGTGGAGGTGCAAAGGCCTCGACGATGACTGGATGTGGTGGTGCTGCCGCGACGATGGCGGCCGGAGGCGGTGGTGGCGGTGGGTGAATCGGAGGGGCTCTGTCAATGAGCGCAAGCGCTGTCTGAGCTGCCGCTTCAGCCTCCCCGTAGTTGTTGACGGTGTTCACCATGCCTTCGAAGGTGAGGCGTCCTGACGCCTGTTGCCGTCTTAGAGAGTGTCGGAGAAGCGTGTCGTGGTCCAGTCCTTCCACAAAGTGATAGATGGCATCATCATTGGGGTAATTGGCCAGGTCGGCCCGTATACGGAGCCACTTGGCGAGGTAATCGCGGGGGTTTTCGCCCTCTCTCTGAACGCAGCGCGCCAGATCGAAGATGGTAACCACGCCGACGAACTTGGATCTCTGTTGTCCAGACGCACGTACAAAGCCGGCGGATTTGCAGTGATCTTCTACCTTTATATCCTGCAGAGGGGCGGTTTGGGTGGGCCTTGAATTTTTCCGATCTTTGCAGGCAAATTCCGAGGAGAGATCTGACATCGATCCTTCCGCGAACGTATCCTGCCCGTAGGCGGTCCGTGCGGGTCTTGGTGCTCCTCCGACTCCCAGGGAACTAGTGCCCGAGTCGGTTTCGCCAATGAAGAGGTGGATGTCTCTGATAGGAACGATCGAACACCGCGTAGGGTTCGTCTTCGCCGGGATCCAGAACTCGTCGGGGGGGACGATCGGTATGTTGCCAGAGAAGAGAACACGACCGATGGCTACGGTTTCGCCGATTCCCGCGAAGATCTTGGTCCTCGCCCACTGAAGAGTCTGAAGCGCCTCTTGCCCCACGGTGGGCGCCAACTGTCGTGGTATTGCCGACGAGTACGCCATGGAGGGGTCCTCACAATGCGTGTTTAGAGACGTGGGGTAAGGCGGACGGTTGACGGGTACGAGGTAACACAGCTTACCCAGGTTCAGATCCCACAACGGTGGCAGAATCCTACTCCTGCTATAAATCACTATAATGGCAATACACCGAGTTACAGAGATTAGGTTCGCTGTGCGAGATGTATGTAAAACGATGTTAGGTTGTGCCCTAAAGGCTCCCATAGGCCCGACTTATATAGTCGCCAGGTCCTAGGGTTACAGGGAAAAGTCCTAACTGGACAGGTTACAGAGTTCTACATCGTCTATTACTAGTCTTATGTATCTTGCACTCCAAGGCTCCGGGGACGCTGGTGACTTCATCGTAGCCTTCCTTTATCCAGCATGGGCCTCCCTTCTGGATCCACCTAACTGGTCCGCCCAGCAGGCCATAGACCATGCTACCGACTATGGGCCACCCGGGTAGTCGGATAAGAGACATGCTATGAGGATACCCATATAGCATATCCCAACTATGACACCTAATATAATGTCCATTTGCGCTCATACACTAGTACAAAAAATTGTACATAAATTTACTTACATAAACCCAAAAAGCTATTTCACCGACAACATAGAGCAAACTACTACTCAAATAGTTACATAGTGATGCAATAAATTCTAGAGAAATGGTTTATAGTACGCCATGTTTTCTACTACGGATGGTCTAGTTATTGAGATGGTGAGGCGGTAACCCCACCGGAAGAGAGAGGTAGTGAACCCTTGCGGCGCCTTCTCCCTACTCCGTCTCAAGGTTTTTTCTTTTTCAGAAATTGTACGCCAGATTGTATCCAATAAACTGTTTGTCACGATTTATTATAATCAGTAAACTGTCACATTCTCTAAAAAAATCACAAAAGTGTGGTATACATAGGTATTCTGAAACTCTATTTGGTATCTGAAAATATAATCACGATTTTTTTGTGAGGATTGCATCTGAAAATATAATTCGATGGAAATCTTAACAAACATATTTGACATTAATATACTTGTATGTTTTTTCATTATATTTTGAAGTGTAAAATAATCTTTTAGATTTTTTATTTGAAAACGGGCTCATGGTAGCCCGAGCTACCTACAAGATTTCCGTCTCGCCACTACGTTCATACACTGATCCATGGAGGCCCAAGCAGCCTCTGTTTGCTGCATCCAAAGGCCCACGACGAACCCACCAAATTAGGGCTTTGCTGAGGGTTTACCAGCGGTCCCTCCTCCTCTTCTTCTTCTTCTTCTTCTTCTTCTTCCTCTTCCTCCTCCTCCTCCTCTCTCAGCGACGCGGCAGCATGTCGGCCTGCACCTCCTCCTCTATTTTCTCCCGCCGCTTTCTCCTCCTCTCCCGCCGCTTCGTCTCTTCTCCTCTCCGCCCCTTCTCCACCACCTCCTCCCCGTCCTCAAACTCCGTCTCAGAATCCGATGCAGAGCCCGATCCCGAGCAACCCCCGGCCGATCAGGGTAATCAGCCCCCGAACAACAAGCCCCCCAACAGCAGCCGTCCCCTCGAGAACGGCCTCGACCAGGGAATCTATAAGGTTATATGGAACCCATGGTTCTCTTCCCCCTTTGGGCTATGCTTTGGCAAGAGCCGAAATGTGATGTGCGCTTTTTGTTTTGTGGATTCGCGAAGGCTATAATGGTGGGGAAGGTGGGGCAGGAGCCTATGCAGAAGCGCCTGCGGAGCGGGAGGACAGTCGTGCTGTTCTCGCTGGGCACCGGCGGCATCCGCAACAACCGCCGCCCGTTGGACAACGAAGAGCCGCACCAGTACGCCGAACGCAGCTCCGTGCAGTGGCACCGCGTATGCGTCTACCCGGACAGACTGGGAAGCCTCGCGCTGAAGCATGTCAAGACTGGGTGAGCGTCTTGCCTCGTCCCAAGCGTGCGTTGTTTAGATTTCCTTTTTATGGGCTGCAATTGTGACCTGGATGAGTTTCGTGGTAGCGAGGATTGTAGTGATGTTTGAGCGTTCCCATCTCAGCTTTGCTAACTGGGATCATGTCGCTCGAAACTGTTGCTGATCGAGCTTTATAATTTAGTATGATATGTTTGAAATTTTATGTAAACAGGATTCTTAAATCCTCTAATGCCGTTTTCAGACCAATTAATTTTTTTTGAGCGAGTGCAGCAACTAGATTGAAAATGTTGTACTTGGTTCCCTTGATGGATAATTGAATATAGGCCATCTAGTTTACCTTTTAGGTTTTGATGAGTGGGAGTTGGAGAACAATATTTTTTTTCTGCAGTGGATCGATTATCTTAGTTGTTGGAAACGGATATCTGTCTTGTCGCTTGTAGACTTGAATATGCATATTGGTCAAGTGACGAATTGGTCGGTTTTGTTTAAGCTTTATGTTGTTGCCTTTGTGTTTCTGCCTGCTTTTGTTGATTGACTTCACTCATACCATTAAATCTGCATCAATTGTGACATTTTAGGTCTATTATCTATTTGGAAGGAAATATCGAGACAAAGGTCTTCTCTGATCCTATTACTGGGCTGGTTAGACGCATAAGAGAAATAGCCTTGCGTGGAAATGGTATGCTTGTATGACACTCTCACTATTAGATACAGTATTTCATTCATGTATTCCGCTTCTTTATTGTTCATACATCTGTTTTTTTACCAGCCTTCTTTTAAAAACCTTAAGTTTTGTGAGATTTTACATGCCAAACTTTCAGTTTTTAATTTTTACAAAGGAGAAGTTGTTAAATATTACAGTCTAAATGCCATTGGGACTGATTTTCTTATTTCTGTGAAATTCTTTTTCCAAACTTTGCTTCAGGGGTTTGAATGATCATTGTTCAGTTATTCAGGATAACAGCTAGCTGTGGAGTTCCATTTCCTTCATTGTTCTGAACCAGTAGACTTGTCCTCTCAGCCTATGTTAATGTATCCACACACCAAGCTGTACTGAAGAAAAAACATGCCAAAGACACTTGTGAAACCCCATAAATGAATGCAATAAAATGTAATAAAAAGGCTCTTATGGATTCCACCATTGTGTACTTCACAATCAACCACTATCTAGATTTGGTATAATCTTCAAGCTGATTCACAACTGCAGAAGTAGGGTAGTCTGTAGCTGCTCTGCCACTAACCTATATAGCAGCCATCTTCAGTTCATCGGGCATCTCATCCTTGAACCCTGTAGTACTACGCAATGTTTCAAATGGGCTTGTGAAGTGGCGAACTGTTTTCTACATGTGATCTTTGTTGCTCAAATACTTAATGTTTTCAGGAGTTTAGGTTGTTCACTAAAAGACCACCTACGTAAGCACATGTAAATTGTGTAGGAGTTTGAATCTGCATCTTCTATATTTTGTCTTTAGATCACGTTTCCTTCTGCGTTTAACATAAAAACTGTTTTCTACATGTGATCTTTGTTGATCAAATACTTAAATGTTTTCAGGAGTTTAGGTTGTTCACTAAAAGACCACCTACATAAGCACATGTAAATTGTGTAGGAGTTTGAATCTGCATCTTCTATATTTTGTCTTTAGATCACGTTTCCTTCTGCATTTAACATAAAAGAGTAGCTGACTGTAAGTTGTTTCCTGGCAATCAAAACATCAAAACTTCACTAAGAGATATGGGTTTTATTTTAATATCACAAAACTATGTTGTTTGTGATTTTCCATGCTAATCTTACCTTCCGCTTGTGTGTTTCCTTACAGTTTTGGGTTAGGCTCTCACCTATGGTAATACTGCATAATTCCAAGTATTCACCCATGTGACAACATAATAATCATTTTATTTAGAACAACTCTACATCTAGTACTACTCCCTCCGTCCCAAAATGAGTGACTTCCATTTGTCTAGATTTGTATGTATGTACACGGTAAAACGCGTCTAGGTGCATGCGAATCTAGAACAATCTAAGTCACTTATTTTGGGACAGAGGGAGTATCAAAAATCATCGGAACACCATTTAGCGCTGCCATACAGCTGTGTCATACCCCCCCCCCCCCCCCCCATACACCATATAGCTCTGCCACTGACTATTTCTTCTGTACGTAGTTTGTTTTATGCTAAGTTTTCACATACTAATTAAAGTTACATGGCGTTTGAAGCTATGTTCAACTTCACATTGATTTTAATGTTCTGTTGAATATGATGACCTGCTTCTTACAAACAGGTCGGCTTCTGTTTCTTGGTAACGATGGCAATGGTCCCAAGATAGGGGACGTGAAGGGCGTTGGGTACTTCTGAAAGTGAGGTCCAACAGAATCGATTTGAGAATGCAACTGTGCTACTACTGTCAGCATCTCAGCAGTGGACCAATAATGTATGTTGCCATAGTTTCTTAGTTTGGCTGTGCCTAATCACATTCATGTCTTCATTAAGCTTTCAACACCATTGTAGATGCCATGTAATTGACGAGTAACTGGTTCGTACGGCTTAATTCCATTTAAAACAGTGCTTGTTCTTATGGAGCTAGTTTAATTTCCCCAGATGTTTTTTTGCCGGAGATGTTTCTTGTTACTTTGAGATTAAGCTAGGGGCAGAGGTTCTCTAACCTGTACAGAAGGCAAGTCAGAGGCTAACTTACACTGGATGCCGTGCATTCCTTATCCAAGGGCTGCTATCATCTCTAACTCTCTAGCAAAGCAGCACGGCCCACAGGAACGTTTGAGCCCACCTAAAGCCCAGTTCGGGACAGAAAACAAGAGACAACAGAGTACTCTGTTTCAGTATCCACTCAAAAAAAAAGAGTACTCTGTTACAGTACAGCAGTAACATAAGGCGTCAAGTCTCTGTTTCAGTTTTACCCTGACAATTTTTTTTAAATGATTTACAACACACAAGCTAAGTTTACAGAATTACAAGAATTGCTACACAAGAACATGTACAAAAACAAAGCAGCATACCCATTGTAGCTATGCAAAGGGGAGCCAAATTAGGAATGGAGCAGAATCACTTGGTACTAGCAAAATTCAGATTTTAAGATTGAACTGCAGCTACCCAACTGTGTGTACATTCAGTACAGCAGTAATCTGTCACACATTCATATCTCATGCACTCAAAAAAAAGTAACCTCCACCTTGGAATCAACTAAAAACAAGGGCCTGCAGAAGATCATCGGCATAAAAATCATTAATTTGACTGCTCCCTGGAAAGACAAAGAAAAAAGAGAAACAAAGCTTTGTATGAATTCATGTTAAATACTCTCAATTGCAGTGCAATTAGCAGTTCGGTGAAGGAAGCGAAGCTTTTTTTGTGTGTGCAAAAAGCCTCGCCAACCTATTGATAATCATCCATAATAATACAAAGAACCCAAATTGTAATACCAACACGCACGATCCTCCATATGTGGCACAAATCGACCGTGTCCACACCATGTTTGCACGAATCACGCATCAAACCTATAAAAGGACAAATGCCACATGGTTTCTTCCCTAGCTTCCCTGCGATTTCTTCCTCGGTCTTCTTCTTCCTCGCGCCGATACCCCGAAATTCCCACCTCCAGTCTCTCCTCGCTAAATCCTCGTACATTTTCCCATAGAGCCTTCCTCTTCCAGCTCGACGGCAACAAAGTTGTTAGCATAAAACTTCTACATTGACAACCAAATTCATAGAATGGTACCGGTAGATGTTTCAATCGCAAAAGACTACCACATCAGAACCGAGTTTTCACGAAAAGCACTGATTGCATGTTGATCACAAATTGACATCGTTTTTGACAGGTGAGGCATATTTGTTAGGGCCAAATTGATGACGTGGCATGGGACCCCCCTTGGACTCCTTTGCTGAGGTGGATGTGGTCCCACCTGTCAACCTCCCATCTCTCCTTCCTCTCTCTACCACCAGCAACAGAAAACCCGATGTTGAAGCCCTAGGCCCCCTACCTACAGCCCCTACTTTCGTCGCACCCTGCGCCGTCCTGCTCGTCAACGATACCGCAAAGCTGCCGCACCCCTGATCCAGCTCCGCTCTCTGTTCTCGAGCACGCCTATCGTCATGGTCATGCGTGTCGGTGGCACTACGGTTCAATTCCAACGATGCCAAGGGTTCCAGGCTTCCAGCAACTAAGCCAGCTTGAATCCTAGATTCTCGCTGCCTAGCTATCTTGTTGAGGTATTTCTTTTTTGAAACTGATGATAGTCTGAGCTCATGCCAAAGGTAGCTAGACAGCGATAATCTAGGAAACAGTGTCCAAGCGTCGTCGTTGTCCGATCAAAGATCATAAGTTTTCACCCTGGAGGAAGTCCTTGCTCACAAAGCAATGCCTTTAACAAGGTCATTGCCAGGCACAACTAGTTAAGGCCAGACCTTGGATTTTCACCCTGCAAGGTAAGACCGAGAACTCCCCTGCGTTGTCTTCCCGCACCAACGGTCGCTGCAATGAGTCCTAGATCACGTAGCCAGATCTCCGTCGCCACAAGAACTAAATCACCATCGCTATCCTCATTTTTCCGTTTTCCTGACATTCTCCGCATCTGACTTCACCATGGCTCTAAGAATGGCACTTGGTGGGAACAAACAACAGAGCTTCGCAACGCTCCCGCTGAAACCAAACGGCCAGAAAAACAAGGTACACACGATCGAATACCTTCCGATCCAGCAATCTCCAGGCATGATACGTCCATGGGAGTTCGCCGTCGGAGCCTTCCGGAACTCGCCTCTCCAGACCAGATCAACGAGGGCAGACATCAAGCAGACCTTCGTCATCGTGCGAAAGAAACCAAAGGACCACCTCCTTTATTAGATCCGACACAGCGATCCCCACCCGCCGGCCGGTTTCCGGAGAACGGATCGAGTAGGGCGACCATCGGTGCCGATGAGCACATGCAGCCAGTGCGCGAGGAGTACCGCTCGAGCTCGCCGGCGAGAGGGCCAGGCCATGGCACGCCGCCGCACCACCTCCCCCATGGCCAGAGAGGCGCCAACAGAGAGGAGCCGCACCCCGAGCTTCCTCCTCCCGCTCTGTGGCCGAGCCCCACCGCTGCGTCCCGCGACACCGTTTCCCGCCGAGGAGCCCAAGCTGCCACCGCCGAACCCCTCCCTGCGCCGCCCAGGAGAGGCCCCACCTCCGCGCGAACGGACTGCCTCAGGGCGCGCAACCGCCGACGCTCGCCGTCTTCGCCGGCCAGGCATGGCCGCCACCACCCGCAGCGGCGGGGGCAGCGGCCGGGGAGGAAGGCCGGATGCGGCTTCTAGGGTTAGGAGGTGGGGAGCCTCTAGAGCCCTCTCGTGCGAGAGGACCCTAAATCATTAAATATAGATACACCACTTAAAAACAATGCATTGGAGAAGTTGTCTCTTAACAATTTATTTATACTAGGATAATGTAAGATCTCCATTGTGAAAGTCCTAAGTTATTAAATGACATGCCACATAGATAAAGCACCTAGGATACTGCGTTAAGAAACACTCATTGTAAAAAAGGCCTAAATTTTCATAATTTTTATTCACGAGAACTCTTGGATTTCAAATCCCTAAACAGGCAAGAGCGTTTAAGCGGTTTGCTGCCTCCGCCGCTTTGGTTCCAATCTGTTGATGTGATCTCGAAAAACGTCATGCCTATACGGTCATAGACATTCGGACCAAGGTAACCTACAACATCTCGATATCTCAATCTACAATGCGGCTCCTGCATCTCTCAGCAGATAAGCTAATTCTTCTTGTAGCTTTCGAGGATAGTCCATACGGGAGTAGTACCTATGGTTCCATCTGAGTTGCTAAATTGCCTCAAATAGTGCCTATCCAAATATCCATCTGCCACGTACTCGTGCAGCAAAAGTCCAGCAACCGGCGTGGCACCATCACATGTGGAGTAAAGCACCGATCGTGTAAGACTATTTTTTTCTCACGAATATATAAGAATAGTTTGTATTTCGACGCATTGATAGGAAAAAAACATTTATATGTATAATTCCAGCGAGTGCACCAACATTCAGGCCATACAACTCAACCCAAGAAACCTAATCTAAGGGAGAAATTGGCGTAACCCTCGTGCCCTGCATATGCCCACGATCTGGCCTCGGCCTTCATCGTGTCAGTGAGGGAGGCTACCGAAGGCCTCTCGTTGTTAAATACGGTGACATTCCTATGCTTCCAAAAATCCACCACCATGAGCATAATCAACGATGAAGTTCCATTGCGCATCTGACATGGCCTGGAATGCATGACCAACGTCCACCACTCTGCGAAGACCCCTTCAACTATAGGGGGCCAGCAGTAATCGGATTCGGGATAGGACCTGAAGCCAGATCGCCTATGAATAAGGACAACCTGTAAGGATGTGTGACATAGTCTCCTCGGAATGCTGACACAACACACACTGTGATCACTGGGGAAGCCGACAACGCGCGATCCTCTCACCCGTCCAATATCTATCTTACCAAGCAAGCCAGACAAAGAAATTCACCTCGGGTGGTGCCTAAGATTTTCAGTTCAGCTTCCACGACCCTCATATAACTGATCCATGGAAGAGAGCGTTGTAGCAAGACTTGGAAGAGTACCGGCCATCGGTCATACACCACCAGACTAACTTCTCTGGATCATCCACCAGGTGTAACCCCTGCAACCTGGACCACAGTTGCACGTACTACCAAAGAGCAAGGGGCCCACCTCTCCTGAGATGTCTGTGATCCAACTGCGATTGGAAAGCGCCTTTCTCACCGTTCGAAGCTTCTTGGGATGAGCGCTAGCAAGTCTGGTGCTATCTCCTGAATAGAATTCTCGTCCAACCATCTGTTGTCGCTTCCATGGAATACTGAGGTGCACGGGCCGACGGGCAAAGGACCGGACATCTCCGAGGACCGGGGCATCCTCCCCGGGACCCCGTGGAACCCCACGACAAGGGACACCCCGAGTACCGATCACGAGAGTGGAAGACCGAAGCGTGCCCCAAGGAGAGAGAAGGACACTGTCCAAAGATGCCTGACCAAGGAGACAAACTACACCTTGTGCATGCACAACCCGACCCACACTAGTGGTTAACAGAGCAGTTGTGCCACGTCACGGTCATGCGCACCACGTCTGCCGCATGGTGTCTCAGCATCACCGCATGGTGACCGACCCTTGTGGTGTCCCATTTCCATGATAAAAGGAAGCCTAGGTCAGTAAAGAGAGAGGGCGAGACTTAGAAGGGAAAGAACTAGCTGAGTTCTTCCCCGGGAACAGATTCTGGAATCATGTGATCATCCACCATAAAGTAGATAGTTGTAGGACATAGGGATCCGCACATCGTGGCCTGAACCTGGGTAAAAAACTTGGGTCTCTTTGTGATTGTGTGTTCGTCCAGGTCGCCGATCGAGCTTGCTGGACGTTGTGCCCCTGGCCAAAATAAAAAGGGAATCTCCCATCCCGCTGTTGAAATCCAAGACACGACATCTGGCGCGCCAGGTAGGGGGCACAAGCTTGCGAGCAACCTTCACTGACGATACTCTGCTCCCCTCACACATGACGACATGAGGGAGGGGTGGACACAGTCAGAGGGCATTCGGTTTGGCAGCGCTGGCAGGAGAATGGCCACCATTCTTCGCTAAACGAGGCGCGACTGAGCCGGGCCGCATTTCCCTCTCCCTCTCATAAGGAGGTGGGGCCAGCGGTTCACCCAGGAGGGGCGGTGATGACTGCAAGTGCACAAATGGATTGTAGCTAGTTTCAAAATAAGAGTATCAAATCCACACAGAGCTATTTGGTTAAGGTCTTTATGCCCCTCGTCACTATCTACCAAAGAATACATGTAAGATGCCTTTGATTTCAAGTAAAGGGTGTTTGAAAGGTTTTGTGTTTGTGCGCAAGAAAGTAATAAAAACAAGTAAAGTAAACAAGTAATGAAAGCGTTGGTAAATGTTCTCATAGATTTAGGATACACCTCTAGCATATGACAATTATTCATGATTAGGATAATCTATTACTTTTGTCATGACATGTGTGGAGAGAGCTCAATAATAAGATATTCACTACAAGTATCGTGAGCAACCGCTTCTTGAGTCAAGTATTGAGGTCATATGTAAATAACCACAGTGACGCCTGCGAGCAAACCACTTCTACGGACCACCACAACTAAGGGTTTTCCCATGGATATCGTAATACGAGTAGTGAATCTCTCTTAATTCCCCCTTTGACCGTGTAGGTTATAAGCCAATGCTTGTACTCACAAAGTAACACTGGACATACTCACATACACTACCTAGGGGCATCTCACTCTCTTTAGTACCGAAGTGCATATGTTATGTGGTCGACTTCACATACTATCTAGAGGGAGAGATCTAACACAATATCGTAGACCAATGGATCATGGACCAAAGTTATAGATCATCTTTATTTCATTTCATAATAATGCTATGGTTTCGCCATCTCCCTAAGAACAAGGGAAACTACTCACACATGGAAGCAATCAACAACATCATCATATTTATATGGATGGATCGAAAGTGCAAAGGTAAATCTAGTGGAAACCACCATTGTATTGGAATTACAACAGGCTCTAATGGATGATAGAGGGGAATGATATTGGTGATGGAGATGCAGTGGTTGGTGATGAAGAGGATGATGTGATGTCCTTTGATTATCCGTGAAGTAGCAAGGATTCACCCTTCTCCAAGTTCCTCCTTTAGATCCCTTCATGGTGTGGTATTTCGAGGCTGTAGGTTTCTGTGAATGTCGTATCTCACATCCGTATTCGCGTGGTGAGAGTATTTGATGAGGCGGACACGCTGATAGGTGGTACAGGCAGGCGGTACGGGAATCTCCAGCCGTATCGCAGGTCGTTAAACACTCAGTAGCCTCTCCTCGCATCCTCTCTTCTCCTAGGTGCGTGGAAAGTCATTTACATGACATTTATCACTTAGAGATATCATATTATTGCATAACATGACAGTTCCAATTGATATATTCACAAAAAGACTTAATAATTCAGGATCCTCTTGAAACAAGGATAGGGTGCATGCGAGCACAGTAAAATACCAAAAATCCTATTCTACTTGTGCAAAAACATAAGGTAAATATGCTTAAAACAATACCCATCAGGTGGTTGAGGATGATGCAGATGAAGCCTCCAGTGAGCTACCATAACCTCCTCCTTGCTTTCTCTGACAGGGGGATGCGATCGCGGCCGCCGATGCTCTGTTGTGGTTTCCACTAAAATCCATTGGAAGCAGCTCCTCCGTGGGTCATGGCTCATTGAGTTAGTGGACTTGGTGCAATACTAACCCATCCAATACCACTAGGTGATGTGCCCCCACTTCACAGGGATCACCTGTGTCTACAAATGCACATCGAGGGAGGACACTTAGATACATAAGAAGGGGAGACTAACACTTAGTGCGTCTCCTCCATACTCCCCGGACGTGTGCTTGCCACGGAGGCCATGTTCGGACGCACTTCATATCATGTGACGTGTTGTGCATCCAAGGGGGTTCCTCAGCGTTCTCCTCGCACATCGCCATCAAGATGTTTACCAGAGAGGTGTTGAATATACATCTTTATCTTTGTTTAAACATTGTTTTTAGTCAAGAAATGGACAAGAATCTCTCTAGATTTGCCACTAATGACTAATTATTGCAAAGATGTGCAATCTATTGCTTTGAGTTGTGTTGTGCAGGAAATCACGCTTTTAAAGAAAAATCAGGAGCCATAAATGAAGATTTTGAAGAAGTCTGCCAAGCAATCCTAGAACCAACTCCAGGCGCCAGAGGCCATAACGACCATTGGTACGGGCAGGGCCCGCCCGTACCAGGTGGCAACGGCTTCATCTCGTCAAACCTTATGACTTTCTTGAAGGCGCCTATATATTTCGAGGTCCCAGCCGCCGCGCAGAGGGCCGCCATTCTCAGATTGCATCACAACACCACCAAACGAGATCCATCGCCATAGTTCATCCTCTCCATTCTCTCCATAGACATAGTCATTATCTTGTACTTGAGATCTCCTTATGATTCGATGACCATTGTAAGAATATTTAATTTCAATCTAAGTATTTTGCACAATTCTTTCTATGCTTCATCTTATTGTTACAAATGAGTAGTCCTCACGGGCTCTGGGTTGGGGTGAAACCTCGCAGCTATTATGTGCATATAATCTATGGGGCATTGTGTATTATTTGAACAAGGGATCTGTATCTTTGTTTCTTTGTCTTTTGCCTCGATCTTTGGTCATGTAGGTACCCAAGACCCCCAAGATTGATAAAGGCTTGAGGTGAGATACTTGGTTAGCAATAATCTCATAGGAAACCTAGTGACATAAAGGGGTTTACGGTCTTCGCTTAATGATCCATTAGGGAACAACAGCAACATCACTTCTTAAGGCTTTGATCTATCTTTTCACTTAATAATTGTTTATAGCCCGGTATTTCGTGGTGCAAATGGTTTGATCAAAATACCATTGCTATGTCTATGGCTCGCAGGGGCTCTAGTATATCGGGATGTGCTGCCCACAAATTTGATCTCTATTAAAACATTACATATGAATGTGATTATTATTATCTTTATCTTATATGATATGCAGCTGCAGGTGAATCTTCAACGCTGACCTATCTCCATCCATTGAAACAACCCTCAATATAAAGTAAACTAGAAAGGTCCAATAAACGAAGGTAAAACAAACAAAGTCTTGTAGACGTGTCCTAATTTAATTCCTATTAGCATTATTTTACAAGGTTTGATTAAACCTAGGTCTTCTAGGAAAAAGCTATTGTACTGCATCCATCAATCTGAATCGAAGGTATCAACCATTTTTCTGGCGCGGTTGATGGGAAGCAATTCGCTATCGTGGCGAGGTCACTAGAGACCTTGTTTTTAGTTTTACTTTTGTTTATAGTTTATTTGTCATTATTAGTTTACTTTCTTATTATCTATTTGAAAACACAAAAAATAGTTACTTGGTTATTTGTTTCTTGTATTTCAAGAACACCAAAAAGAAAAGAGCCATGGATCAAAAGAATCTTGGGGAGTATGCTACTCCTACTGATGATTTTATTCGTGCACCTATTACTCATCCCGCTGTTGATGAGGAAGCATATGAAATTAAGCCTAACCTTTTGAGTTTGGTTCAACAGAACCAATTTGGAGGCTCATCTTCTGGGAATTCAGATTTGCACCTTAATACTTTTACTGAAATTTGCGACATGATACGCATTAAAAATGTTAACCCAAATATGGTTAAATTACGTATATTCCCTTTATCTCTAAGTGGAAAGGCTAAGGACTGGTTGCTAGCTTTGCCTAAAGGCACTATTACATCTTAGGAGGAATGCATTAATCTCTTTATGACTAAATTTTTCCCTCCAGCTAAGACTATGCAGCTAAGATCCAACATTACAAGCTTTAGACAAGAAGACCGTGAGCCACTCGTGCTTGCTTGGGAAAGGATGAAATAAGTAGTAATGAACTTTCCTAGTCATGGGATGGAAGAATGATTTATATTACATTTATTTTATAATGGCCTTAACCCAATGTCTAAGTCTATGCTAGATACCGCAGCAGGAGGAACCATCATAGAAAATCAAGTGAGTGTTTCAAAGAAATTACTTGATGATATGCAAAACAACCATGCCCAATGGCATGTGGGAAGAACCTTAAAAGGGTGATTTCAATCACCAAGGCAAACAATGAAGAGCTTACTTCAAAGGTATTTGAGTTACTCAACATAGTAAATGGTAAGAGAGATACCCAAATAAATACTATCACTACTGATGTTAATGATGTTAATTTTATAGCTCGCAATCCCTATAATCATGCTTGAAATAGTCAAAACTTTGGATCTAATTTTCAAAAGCAATATTCTAATCCTACATGTGCTCTACATAATAAATATGATAACCATAATGGAGAAAATCATGGCAATCTCTCTTTTGAACATATTGTTAGAACTTTCATGCAAGCTCAAACCGAGCAAAATTATATGCTTATTAAAATCACGGATAACCATGAGACTAGTATTGGTAAATTATCTAATGAGGCCGATGCAATTAGAAATGATGTGCAAGCTATATAGGAAAGAACCAATACCGTGGAGTCATAATTGGCAAAGTACCGAGAGACAAGCTCTCATACTTGCAAAATTTGCTGGAAAGCCCGAGCCGAACCCGGTAGAAGACCTTAAAATGATGAGGACAGAAATAAAAGAGGAGAAGCTCAAAGAGATGGAGTATAGTAATGCGCCATCATCGGAATACACCGTGAAAGGCTTATTAAATATGATCACCGTAAAGAATCTCGGTATAGAACAAGGTAACGATGCTACATACCAACAATTTATATAACAAGTAGCATCTAAAGTTCGGGAACTAGAAATGGAGTATAAGAAACTAGCTGATAAGCTTCCTGCTAAGCTAGATGATATATTTGAGCCTACTATTAAAGTTAAAATTAATAATAATAATGTATCTGCACTTTGTGATCTTGGTGCAAGTGTCTCAACAATTTCCAAAAGTCTATTTGACAAGTTAAAGTGGGGCCTTATATAACTACTAAAATGAGACTTGATCTTACTGATTCAACCTAAACACAAGCTTTTGGGATAAAATAAACATAGTTGTTGAAATTGAAGGATGTCCTTCTCTTATTGATCTTGTTATAGTAGACATGCCTGAAGATCCCATAGCACCTATAATTCTAGGTAAGCCATTCTTTAAGAACTATTAAAGCTTTAATTAATCTACATAAAGGGAATGTGAGAATAGTACTACCATCTAGAGATCCTTTTATAGTCCACTTCCCTAGGAAGAAGAAGGCCAAGCCTAATAATGAGGATGATGGTATAATCACACTAAAAGCTAATTACTTTGTAGTGGGTGTTCCACTCACAAAACCTAAATGATCACCATCTTGGTCAAGATAATTGACCTTAACTAGAAGTGCTTCATGGTAGGCAACCCATGTGAAATAAAGTTTTTAGTCTTGTGTTTGTTTTTGTTTTTGTTTTTAATAAGGAGTGTTCAAGAAGTCCTTTGGAGAAAGGAGAAAAAAGGTAATCCTCGATCTTTTATATTTGCTAATACATGACCTAAGGTACTGCTATTTTTTATGAAGTCTATTTGCTTTTATTTTGTTGTTACTAAGATGTGCAAATACGTGTGAAGCTACTAATTCAAATTCACAAGTTTTTAATCTTCCAGGGCATATAACGACCACTGGTACGGTGGGGAGACCATGTACCACACGCCCGTACCACATCGCAGTTCAAGAAAATAGATACTTTGATTTTTTGCTACAGAATACAATGGCCGTAACGACCACTGGTATGACCGGAGGGGGCCATACCTCCCGTCCATATCGTACCCCGAGCAAAACATCAAGTTTGAAGGCAAACATACTGACCGAATAATGACCAGTCATATGGGCACACGCGTCCATACCACGCGCCTATACCGAGTTCCCCACCGGAGGGAAATGTCGATCCCAAGGTAGGACACTCGGCACGGGAGGGCTCCGGCCGTATCTTTCGCTCGTACCGAGTACACGACCACAATTTCTACCCAGGAAAAGGTAACCCTAAAATTTCCAAAACACAAATCTCTCTTTCTTCTACCTCCAAACTCCAAACCACCTCCATTGGATCTTCAATTCTACATGTTCCTTAAATGATTCCTCGCACCCAATCGATCTAAGGTATGTTGCTCCTCCAATCCCCAACTTATTTGTATCAAAACCATGCTCAATCTTTCACCATTATCAATCTAGACTTCGGTCTTGTTCTTGAGATAATATTGATTATGAGCATGTTTAGTTTTGTTTTTAGAGGAGTTTATTTGTAAGAAGTGTAGATGACCGTTTATGCTATGTTTCTACTGTAATAGATTTTTTGATTAGCATTAGTATTTATTTTGTTTTAGATGAACACGAGGAGCTGTACGGGTGTAATGGCTGTGGAACAAGCCGCACCACCTGTTGATACGGTAACCCCCGAGTCACTTGGCGACATGGATATGCCCTACGGGTACCTGATGTTAGCCTACCTGGTCCAACCCAGCAGAAGCCCACAGGAAGGGCCTACTGCAATCATGAAGCCCAAGGAGACTTCGGATGGCCCAAGACCAGAGAAAGTTCGACTTCTTGGAGGACACAACTAATGTAGATATAAATTCAAAGGGTCTAACCCTAATATGTAACCGACTCAACCTACCCCGAGACATGTACTCCCCATATAAAGGCCAGGAGGGCACGATAAGGAGGCTCTCTAGCCTCATACCCTAGAACACACCTCACGCCAGATTGCATCTGCGCACCCTTGTAATAATCGGCATCGCCATCAATCAAGAACAGACAAGAAGGAGTAGGGTGATGGCGCCCAATACTTGTCGTGGAACGCTTCATTGGAAACCCCAAGAGCAAGGTATGAAGCAGCACAACAGCAAGTTTCCCTCAGTAAGAAACCTAGGTTATCGAACTAGTAGGAGGAAGGAAACGTCACACAAGTGTTGCTGGCAACATGGAGACCTGCACAACAAAAACTCAAGACTTCGCCCCAACGAATCAGTGAGGTTGTCAAGCTCACTGGTTTGTTGTAACAAAAGATTAAACGTATGGTGTGGAAGATAATGGTTTGCAGCAAGTAAACAAGTAATAGTGGAAGATGTATCAATGGTAAAGATTGGACCGGGGTCCATAGTTCACTAGAGGTGCTCTCCTTAAATAAACAACATGGCATGAAGGATAAACAAATTACAGCGGGGAAATTGATAGGAACTGAGCAAGGCATAACAATGCAATTACTAGCTAGAAAGATCCCGTGAGGTTGATTGGGCAATACAACATTATACATAGACCGTAATCCAACTGCATCTATGACTAGAAGTCCACCTTCAGGTTATCATCCGAACCCCCTCGAGTATTAAGTTGGAAGCAACAGATAATTTCTTTAAGCAAAGTGTGTAAGGTAAACAGTCCACATGTTCCATGAACAAGAGACCGTTGTTTTATCCCTAGTAGCAATAGCACATCTACAACCAAAGAGATTTATATCACTTCCCTTGGAAACTAGAGGCATGAACCCACTATCGAGCATAAATACTCCCTCTTGGAGTCACTAGCAACTACTTGGCCAAGATAACCACTAGCAACGGAGAGCATGCAAGATCACAAACAACACAGACATGATAGAATCATAAAGATAGAACCATTAATCAAACCAACATAATAATCTCAATATCCATCGGATCCCCGCAAACACAACATGCATGATTACAAATAGATTAGATCTTGATCATGAACGGAGATCACAAGATCTATACATGAAAACACAAAGGAGGAGATATAACCATCTAGTTACTACATGGACCCATAGTCCAAGGTGGAACTACTCACGAATCATACCGGAGAGAAGGCCTCCGGGATGATCTCCCCTCCGGTAGGGTGCTGGGAAGAACTTCAGATCCCCCCGATCTAGGGACGATGGTGACGGTGGCTACATACGGTTTCACGGATTTCTGATCGGGTCCTGAGAGTTTCTGCATCGGGGGCTTCTTATAGGCGAAGGGGCGAGTCTGGGAGGCGACCAGGGTCGCCAAACCCTAGCCAGGCGTGGGCCCACCTGCCCCCGCGCCTGGGGTGGGTCTGGCCCCCCTGGCCAGCCTCTTCGGCTCTCCTCTGGACTTCTTGTTCCCTACAGAAAGTTATCGACTTTGTCCTTCATCCCGTCCAATTCCGATATTTCTTTACTAACTTTTCTGAAACCAAAATTAGCAGAAAACAGGCATCTGGCACTGTTGCAACTTGTTAATAGGTTAGTACCAGAAAACATTTATAAAGCACCTCAAAGTGTAGACAAGTAAAGCAAAGTAGATACTACACAAGCATGGAGCATCAAAAATTATAGATACGTTTCCAACGTATCAGCATGCCCAAGCTTAACTCCTGCTCGTCCTCGAGTAGGAAAGTGATAATAAGAATAATTTTTGAGGTGACATGCACCCTCACAATAAAGATCCAACCATTTGCAAGCATTGAAAGATGGGATCAAAGAACTCTAAACATGTGCATGAAAGATGGAGTTCTAACAATAGGACATAGTTACTATGCATGCAACATGGCAAGCTACAAACAAAGATCATGAATAATATGCATTGAAAAACGTTTGTTTGTTTCACATGCATAAAACATAGCATAGTGGCAATCAACTTGTCCCTCATAGAGTAGCAATATAATGCATAGGACACCTGCAAAGTTCACAAGGGTGACTAGAAACAGATAACACATGACCAAGTAATAACACAATTTGCATCAATTAGTAAGCTTTGGAACATTGCACATAGAATGAAAACTATTCTCTCTTGATGGTGCCTAAAGGTAGAAGGTGGAGACTCAATAATGATGGAAGAAAGACATTTTTGTAAAGGAAGCAGGGATTACAAGTTTCAAAAAGATCTTCCAAAAAGTATGGTACTTATTAGCTTTCAGCCCTCATTGCCCCTATCATAAGCATCTTGAAGTGGTTAAGGTTAAAGTGGCAAAGCTGGAGTATATGCTTGACAAAGTATAAGTTGGCAATCTCAAGTCCCCTGACTATGAGGGCTACACCTCATGGATACTCAACTTAGGTCCCATGCAAGTTCTTGTCACTGTAATTATTTGCATATCATTGAGAATCGCCAACGGGGTACCCCTTGCACATGGTACAAGAGCTTTCCCATAACCAAAATGACAAGGCAAGCAGACAATGAGCATCTCAACAATCTTTTTATTTACCATATGCATAGCTTTTTATTGAGGATGCTTCATAGATAGCTCACTATGGTGATGCTGCAAGTTTCCACCATGATTAGGCATGTCTTAGGCTAGCGGCCCAGGAGTTTATCTATCACAGAATACAAACTCCATGGACTTACAAGTTCCCAATTCATTTCACACCGGTAACATCCATAGACAAAAGAGCATGATATCAACGGAGTACAAAAAGTACAAGTGCAATGTTGAAAACGTTCCCCGTAACAGCACGGTTCTGCTAATTCCAACTTATAAGTGCAAGCATATACAACAAAGTTGTCACAATGGTTCAACTTTATTAGGGGCAAAGAATAAAATGTGCCATCAAGTTCGTGAGGGCTTTACTAAGTTTTCACATAACAAAATAGTTTTTAATTGGAAGATAGTTGAAAACAAGAATATACTTGGAATGGTGTAACACACCATGCATAGGAGTTTATAGTGGACACTTTGGAATAACTTGGTTTCTTGGGAGTTGGAAGCATGAGTAGAGCTTACTCATACAAGTGGAGGCTAGCAAAAGACTGGGAGCAACCAACTAAGAGAGCAATAATGGCCATAATTATGCAATGCAACAAAGCAAACTAATCAAAGCAAAGAGTGGTACTACAAGTCAAGGACTAAATGATCATAGAGGCTAATGGTGACTTGTTATAGTCATAACATGGTGTAATCATGTGCCAAGTCAACCCAAGCAAAACATCAAAGGAGAATACCACAATATTATGCTTTTGCATGCTAAAACAACGCATAATTTCTTCAAGGCACACTAAGCAATCCCAATTGTTTGGAACAAGACATGCTACAAAAATAACCACTAAGCATAATGCTAAAACAACACCTATCATGTCATGCTAAAGTCTAAGTCACAGTCAATGGAAGCTCCTCTTGCACTTCAAGCAAGAACTTACTACTCCTTTCCAAACACCAAGCAAACTTATTTGCGAAACAACACAGTGAGAGCGGGGGTCCAAACTACTAAAGCAAACTAAACAAACTAAGCAAAGCAAACGAAAACTAAGACGCTCCAAGAACAACACAACTGTGCATGAAACAATAAAAGTGAAGTGTCTAGACATACCTGAGCTTTTTATTGATGAAGAAGGGGATGCCTTGGGAATCCCCAAGCTTTGACGCCTGTACTTCTTGGATATTTCTTGGGGTGACACCATGGTGTAATCCCCAAGCTTGAGCTTTTGTCCATTCTTCATCTCATTGCATCACTCTTTCTCTACACCTGAAATTTTTCCTTCATACAAAACTTCACACAATCTTCATTAGCAACATTAGCTTATTCAAAAGATATTAGACCGCTTGGCAAAGCTTTGGAACAGCAATGCTTTTCACTAAAAACACAAGCTACTGAAGTAACTCCTTCAAAGAAACTCAATTTACCTGAAGAGATCTCAAAAAGGAATCAATAAGAAGCAAATGCAAATAGTGGCAAAAATCTGTCAAAATAGACCAGCAGGTAGAAACGAATTTTTTCGAACATCTTCTGTTGCTCAAATAAAAAAGTGTTGAACTAACGAAAGTTATCCAACATACTGGGGGATTTATTCATAAAGTTTGAGCTCAATCCGAGTTACAGAGCCTCCTCACAATTTTTTTGGTGGAGGACAGAAATCTGTTTCGGGACAGCAACTCCCCAAATCTTAGTTCCCTCTCATTAGAGGTCATTCTTGGCACAAAAAGCAAACAAAAAGGATAAGGAGAGGTCAATACAGTAGTAATAACTTCCAAAAATCAAGGAAACTCTTGGGTTATTTCCCAACAAGTACTTTTCTTTAATGCCTTTAAGTTAGACACAAGAAGTTTGAGAAGATGCTCACATAAGAATTATGAATTGAAGTCAAAGAGAGCATCAAGAAGCAAATTTAAAACACATTTAAGTCTAACCCACTTCCTATGCATAGGAATCTTGTACACAAATAAGATCACAAAGAACAAAGTGACATGCATAGGAAGATAAGACAAGAGTAACTTCAAAACTTTCAGCACAAAGAGAGGCGTTTCAATACCATCAAAACTTCTACAACCAAATTTTCTCCCTCATAATAATTTTCAGTAGCATCATGAATAAACTCAACAATATAGCTATCACATAAAGCATGCCTTTCATGATCTACAAACACATAATTTTTATCAAGCTCAAAAAATAGTGGGATTAAAACCTTCACAGGTTTTATCCAAAGTAGATATTTCAAAAGGATCCACAAGAACATAACATTCATCCTCCTTTGGTAAGAATGGGGGACAATCAAATAATGTAAGGGATAAAGAGTTACTCTCATTAGAAGGTAGGCATGGGTAGATCCATTCTTCCTCCTTTTGTTCATCACTCTCTTCCTCTTTTTCATCTAATGAGCTTCCAGTTTCAACAATTTCTTCTTACACAGGCTCCTGCAAGGCATTAGTCTCTTCCATTTGTGGAAAACACTTATTAAAATATTCAAGAATATAGCCATTGTCTTCCTTGTAATTATTAAAGAAAAATTTAAGTATCTCATAAACCTCGCATTCATAAGGTGCATCATCAGTATTTTCAAGCAAACTAGCAAGTTCAAATGAACCCTTGAAAGCAATAAATTCTTCAATTTGTTACAGATCATAAAAGTCATAATTTCCTTTAACATAAGAAGATATGGTAACATTATCATTATACTCACATTGAAAAGGTAGGTGTTTATACCTCCTGCAGCAACAAGATTTATCAAAGCAATAAGTAACATTATAAGTAGAGAACACCTCTCTAGCAATAGCATTCAACTTATCAATTTGTTCCCATAAGTGTTTCCCTTTTTGTGACAAACGGTGTTCCTTATAATAATACTTTTGTTCTTCCGTGAACCCACCTTGCCAATAAGAACTAGTTTCAAAGAAACCATCCATTGACAGAAAGCATGACGAAGCAAGGCAACAATAGACCAGCAACTAGAGCAGGAACTAATTTTTTGTGTTTTTGAATAAGGCAAGCAAACCAAACTAGACTAATTTTTTTTGGTTTTTTTTGGAAAGAGGCAAACAAAACCAAGCAAAAGAAACTAAGCAAACTAAAAACAAAGTAAAGAGAAAGGAAGTGAAGTACTCCTCGAGTGAAGACGTCCTTAGCCTCCCCGGCAACGGCGCTAGAAATTAGCTTGATGGCGCCCAATACTTGTCGTGGAACGCTTTGTTGGAAACCCCAAGAGCAAGGTATGAAGCAGCATAGCAGCAAGTTTCCCTCAGTAAGAAACCGAGGTTATCGAACCAGTAGGAGGAAGGAAACATCACACAGGTGTTGCTGGCAACGTGGAGACCTGCACAACACAAACTCAAGACTTTGCCCCAACGAATCAGTGAGGTTGTCAAGCTCACCGATTTGCTATAACAAAGGATTAAACGTATGGTGTGGAAGATAATGGTTTGCATCAAGTAAACAAGTAACAGTTGAAGATGTATCAATGGTAAAGATTGGACCGGGGTCCATAGTTCACTAGAGGTGCTTTCCTTAAATAAACAACATGGCATGAAGGATAAACAAATTACAACGGGGAAATTGACAGGAACTGAGCAAGGCATAACAATGCAATTACTAGCTAGAAAGATCCTGTGAGGTTGATTGGGCAATACAACATTATACATAGACCGTAATCCAACTGCATCTATGACTAGAAGTCCACCTTCAGGTTATCATCCGAACCCCCTAGAGTATTAAGTTGGAAGCAACAGATAATTGCTTTAAGCAAAGTGTGTAAGGTAAACAGTCCACATGTTCCATGAACAAGAGACCGTTGTTTTCTCCCTAGTAGCAATAGCACATCTACAACCAAAGAGATTTCTATCACTTCCCTTGGAAACTAGAGGCATGAACCCACTATCGAGCATAAATACTCCCTCTTGGAGTCACTAGCAACTACTTGGCCAAGATAACCACTAGCAACGGAGAGCATGCAAGATCACAAACAACACAGACATGATAGAATCATAAAGATAGAACCATTAATCAAACCAACACAATAATCTCAATATCCATCGGATCCCCGCAAACACAACATGCATGATTACAAATAGATTAGATCTTGATCATGAACGGAGCTCATAATATCTATACATGAAAGCACAAATGAGGAGATACAACCATGTAGCTACTACCTTTACCCATAGTCCAAGGTGTAACTACTCATGAATCATACCGGAGAGAAGGCCTCCAGGATGATCTCCCCTCCGACAGGGTGCCGGGAAGAACTTCAGATCCCCCCGATCTAGGGACGATGGTGATGGCGGCTACATATGGTTTCGTGGATTTTGATCGGGTCCTGAGAGTTTCTGCATCGGGGGATTCTTATAGGCGAAGGGGCGAGTCCGGGAGGCGACCAGGGTCGCCAAACCCTAGCCAGGCGTGGGCCCACCTGTCCCCGCGCCTGGGGTGGGTCTGGCCCCCTGGCCAGCCTCTCCGGCTCTCCTCTAGACTTCTTGTTTCCTACGGAAAGTTATTGACTTTGTCCTTTGTCCCGTCCAATTTCGAGAATATTTCTTTACTAACTTTTCTAAAACCAAAAACAACAGAAAACAAGCATTTGGCACTGTTGCAACTTGTTAATAGGTTATACCAGAAAACATGTAAAAAGCACCTCAAAGTGTAGACAAGTAAAGCAAACTAGATACTAAACAAGCATGGAGCATCAAAAATTATAGATACATTTCCAACGTATCATAGGGTTTTCCCTCCGGGGGCCTGAACCTGGGTAAACCTCGTGTCCCCGTGTTGCGAATCTGTTATCCGTTCCATGATCTCCAGCTTCCCCTTCTTCTCCAAAACCCAAGTCCATAACAATGGGAATTGACGAGTCGAACCCTCGTCGATTAGCGCTGTCTGTGTGAACTAGGGATGCTGATCGTGTGATCATGACGGCCCCATCCACCACAATCTTCGACTCCTCTGCTACGGAGAACCACCTCCTCTTCGGCACCATCTACTTCACCGTCCACTCGCCAAGATTTCGTATCCGTGGGAGACAGAGTCGACATGATGCTTGGGAGCTTATACTTCCAGGTAGGCAAGATCGACACCATCCGCCTCCTAGAGCGGTTGGTGCCTCTGACAATCGTACCCACTCCATGGGTGCTGCCAATCGGTGTCCTAAGCTCACCATCGCTGACAAGCGATTTGGATGACAACAACAGCTACAATTGCGACCTCTACGAACCTCATACGAAGGAAGGAACCTACGGTTCTGGATTAGATAGCTGTGGGAGCAACGATCTCCCCATCTCTACATGTGCGCGGCCATCCACGATGGTCATGTCGACAATGGAGCTGAGCCAACGGATCCTCCTCCCAACCCGCAGGCTCCTATCCCCAGGAACAGAGGAAACGACCCATCCCCGGCCCATACTAATGGGAACGAGCCACACAAAGCTGCCAACAGCGACAATCACAATCAACAAGAGATCCATCTCAACGACGCTTAGTGGGAAAGAGTCTAGGAAGCTGTGCGAGGTGCCAATCCCCTGCCACTCCCCTTTGACATGTTGATGGTCTACCACTGGATACTCATAAAGGAGCACAATCGACAAGTCGAGCAACATAAGGAGCTCGATCAGCACAGGCGAGCAACCGACGAGTCAAGCATGCGACGGGCCGAGCTCTCCCCATTGGCGGATCCTCCTTGAAAGGCTACGACATCCACAAGCATCACTACCGTCTGGAGCGCATGGACCCTGCCGCAAGATGCGAGACCACAAAGGCACTCGACCTGTCCTTCATGTCGATGGACTCGCAGGGCAACATCATGCCCAAGACATTGCAGGCCGCGGTCATGGCAGCCACCACCTACCTGGCAGCAAACCCGCCACCGGCAGGGGATCCCCGATACGGAATCCATAAATCTGCGATTGCAGGTCTTGGTCTTGTTGGAGCCTCATTACATATAGAAACGTCCTAGAGCCGAAGAAAAAGGCTGCGGTAAAATTCACTAGAAGCTGCACACCCTCATACGACGAGGAGAAGCATGACCTGCCGCGGCGTCGCCGCAGACCGCAGTGAAAGAGCCGCAACTATGATTACCGTGACGAGCTCACACAATGCAAGATTGACAAATCACACGCAAAACGTGCGTGCTCCATAGACTCTGAAGAGGAAGACCCGGAGCTATGTAGCGCCAAGTGCTTTAGCAATGCCATACGGCAAACACGATGCCTAAAGGCTTTAAGCTCCCTTCGGATAACCCGAAGTTTGACGGCGTACAGGAGCCGAATATCTTCCTGGATGATCATATCTCGTCGGTCAAGCTCCATGGAGGGAGCAAAAACACAACCATGCAATACCTTCAGCTGCACCTGACGGGCGCGACCAGATCCTGGATTAATAACCTCCCATCTGGATCCATCTGCAGCTGGGAAGAATTGGTGCACTGCTTCATCTGCAACTTCAAAGGCACCAGCAAGAGGCCAGCTTCAATCAAGGAGCTAGACGCATGTTGTCAATGGTCCAACGAGTCCATCCGCTCGTACATACAGCATTGGTCCGTGGTCAAGAATTCCACCGAGAACATCTCGGAGGAAAGGGCAATCGACGTCTTCAATGGCGGCCTAAGGCGGCGCGAATTCAGAGAAGATTTAGGGCGCGTCAAGCCCAAAACCATCGATCATCTGATGGAAATTGCTAATTGTTGGGCTGATGGCGAGGATGTCATCAAATGAACGCGTTCAGATGACGGGGACGACTTCGGCCGTAGGTGCAATCGCCATGGGAAAAGAAGAGCGCGCATCTACGACGAGCGTGAAGAGGTCGATATGGTCGTGTCTAGCTACGCCGACCGCCGTGAAGATGGAAACCACAATAGCGGATATCACAGCGGCAACTACCGTGATAGCGGAAAACCAACAGAAACATGGCAGCGCCGCAACCGCGACGATGAGCCATCTGCACTCGACAAACTGTCGGGTTCCTGCACCATCCACTTCTACATCGACAAGCACGATGGCAAAAAGAAAGCCATCCACATGCTCAAGGATTACAGGGAGTTCCAGAAGCTCCATGAAGGATATGCCCAGATGAGGCGCGAGGTGGTGAATCCAGGATTCGCCCCTGCCCCAGGAACTATCGCATACGGCACCCCACCCCGCCACCTCCAAACAATGGAGAAGAGCCAGCTCCGAACAATGGAGCAGAGCCATACCCATGATCGCTGGGGGCTATGATGATACAAAAGGGATGTCCATCCAGCATGTTACAAAAGACGATCACCAGATAGGTCAACTTGGCCGTTACCTCTCCGCCTGCCATACCTGAGTACCTCAGTAGCTCGGAATCATGCATCACACTCGACCATTCGGATCACCCACGACAAATACCTCGCCCGTGCCATTCTGTCCTCATGCCCGAGGCCCAGATCGGAGGATTCAAAATGAGTCGCGTCTTCATGGACAATAGTAGAGGCATCAATATGATGTTTGCCAGCACACTCGTAGCTATGCGGATCCCTCTATGCGCCTGGAGGCATTGGACACAACCTTCCATGACATCGTCCTAGGGAAAGGAGTATATCCCCTAGGCAGAATATGGCTCGACGTTATCTTTGGCACCCCCAAGAACTTCAGGCGGGAACGGCTCGAGTTCGAGGTGGTAGACTGGCCCTCACAATACCACACTATCCTCGGGCGCGTGGCATTCACAAGATTCATGGCAGTGCCACACTACGTGTATCTTCTACTGAAGATGCCAGGGCCTAACGGTGTCATCACCATTCCAGGTAGCTTCACCAAGTCCGATATGTATGGCAAAGAATTCAACAGAATATCCCAGTCATTTGGCATGCAGGAGGAGCTCGCAAGGCTGAAGGAGTCAACAGACAACAGCCTACCCCTGTCACCAGGCAAAACACACCTGACATTTCGTTTGACTCCACAGTCAACACGAAGGCGGTGCAGGTCCACCCGACGGACCCCACCAAGATAGCTCTGATCGCCAACAACCTAAGTTCCGCATAGGAACTCGTGCTCCTCGAATTCCTCCATGAGCGCTGGGAAATCTTCGCCTGGTGTCCTGCAGACATGACAAGAGTTCCCAGGGAATTCACCGAGCATGCACTCAACGTGTTTCTAGATGCGAGGCCGGTCAAGCAGATGATGTGTTGACTATCCGAGAGCAGAGCTGAAGTAATCGACACCAAAGTCAACAGACTCCTCGATGCCAATGCCAATGCCATAAGGGAGATAAAGGAAAGCACCTGGGTAGCTAACCCCGTGCTAGTCCCTAAGAAGGACACGGACATCATGTGGATGTGTGTGGACTTCATGGTGCTTAACAAGCATTGTCCTAAGGACCACTTCCCCTTGCCGCGAATCGATCAGATATTGACTCCACTGCAGGATGCGAGAGAGACTCCGTCCTCGATGCCTACTCAGGCTACCATCAGATTAGACTAAAGGTCGAAGATCAAGAGAAGACGTCATTCATCACACCGTTGGGTGTTCTGCTACAACACAATGCCTTTCGGGCTCAAGAACGCAGGCGCAACCTACCAATGGTGCATGCAAGCATGCCTAAAGAACCAAATTGGTCGCAACATCCAAGTCTATATCGATGACATAGTAGTCAAGACCAAGGAAAGCCGAACACTGGTCGACAATCTCCACGAGACGTTCGATATCCTTGATTGCTATAGGATCAAGCTAAACCCGGAAAAGTGTGCCTTTAGCATCCCATCTGGGCAATAACTCGGGTACTTCATCTCCAAAAGAGGCATTGAGGCCAACCCGAAGAAAATCAAGGCTATACTATCCATGGAGAAGCCGAAGAACGTCAAAGGAGTCCAGCAGCTAGCTGGGCGAATTGCGGCACTCAGCAGGTTCATCAGCCGCATGGGTGAAAAGGCTCTACCCTTCTACCAATTGCTCCACAAGGCCGACAAGTTCAAGTGGACGGCTGAAGACGATGAGGCATTCGAAGACCTCAAGTTCTTACTCTCTACATCTCCCGTATTGGTAACGCCAAAGGAGAGAGAGCCCATGCTGCTCTACATTGCCGCCACACACCAAGTGGTCAGCACTATCCTCATGGTCGAATGAACCGAAGAAGGCAAAAACCATGGGGTACAGCGCCCATTCTACTACCTCAGTGAGGTACTAATGCCTACAAACCAAAGGGATCCCCACTACCAAAAGCTCGCCTACGGCGTATTCATAACTGCGTGTCAATTGCGCCACTACTTCCAGGAGCATTAGATCATGGTCGTCAATGACACACCACTATCACACATCCTCAACAACCTCGAAGCTACAGGGCGGGTAGCCTTATGGGGCATCGAGATGTCCCCTCGGGGCATCATCTACGAGCATCGCACCGCTATCAAGTCACAGGTGCTCTCGGACTTCTTTGTCCGCTAGATGGAGATCTAGCTACCGGACACTCCGGACATGTCCCAGCTCTGGACATGCACTTCGTCGGCTCCAAGCGCGACACTGAAGCAGGAGTCAGAGTAATCTTGACATCCCCCCAAGGGGACAAGATGAGATATATGTTGCGGACGAAATTCCGCGCATCCAACAATGAGGCTAAGTACGAGGCACTCCTGCATGGCATGATGAAAGGACAAAGTGTGTGGTGCCACATGTTTAGTCATCTACGGTGACTCCAACCTTGTCGTTCAGCATATGATGAACGAGTGCGACACCCACTACAGCAAGATGATCGCATACCATGCGCTTCTCAACTCACTCGAAGGGGACTTCAACGGCTACGAACTTCGACAAGTCGGTAGGGAAAGAAATGAGGAGGCCAACAAGCTCGCCAACATTGGCTCCACCCACGCCCTAGTGCCACCGGGTGTGTTCTTCGAGCAAATCTATGTGCCCTCCATCAAGCGAAAAACTCCGAAGGACACAATCGATGCCGCGGACACTCGGGGGCTACGCCACCCGAGAAAACCGAAGCACCCGAAGAACTTGACACAGACGTCGAGCTGGTGAGTCTCATGCAGGTCCTGTCAATCGAGCAAATGTGGACTCAGCCATACATCATGTACCTGGTGAGAAAACAACTACCCGAGGATCTGACGGACGCCAGACACATCGGTCGGCGATTAGAATCCTTCACCATCATCAATGGAGAGCTGTACAAGCACAACATTATAGGAGTACGCCAGCGGTGCGTCACCAACAGTGACGAGATCTGCGACCACCACGTTGGCAGTCGCGCCCTTTTCGCCAAGGCTCTATGAGCTGGCTTCTACTGTCCAACCGCGATGTGTGATGCCAAGGACATCGTCGAAAGGTGCAATGCCTACCAAGTTCGCAGACAAGCCACACACGCCTGGCTCAGAGCTGTGACCCATACCATTGGCCTGGCTCTTCGCCCAATGGGGACTCGACATGGTCGGCAAACTATAGAAGTCCTCACCCGGAGGACACGTCTTCCTCCTCGTGGCAGTTGATAAGTTCACGAAGTGGATTGAAGCCATGCCTATGACTAACCAAACCGGCACCACCGCCATTAAATTTTTTCAATACACCGTCTATAGGTTTGGAGTGCCTCACATCATCATAACCAACAACGACACGAACTTCACCTCGAAGGAGTTCCGATACTTCTGTGAAGGTATCGACATCAATGTCACATATGCCTCTGTGGCACATCCGCAGACCAACAGGTAGGTCGAAAAGGGCAACAGACTCATCTGCAACGGAATCAAGAAGCGGCTACTATGCCCACTCGAATGGCTAGCGGGATCCTAGAAAAATGAGCTACCCTTCGTCCTCTGGATCCTACACACAACGCCAAACAGGGCCACTGGCTGCATGCCTTTCTTCATGGTGCACGGAGATGAAGCAATGTTACCTGCCGATGTACGGTATAAGGCCCCGCGGGTCATCTCTTACAGCAAAGCCGAATCAACGGCTACACTTGAAGATGTCGTCGACACACTCGCCATCACTGCGGCCCTTTTGACGGTATACCAGCAAAGTCTACACAACTGCGACAGTAGACGGCTACGCCCAAGGTCCTTCGTCGAAGGAGACCTCGTCCTGCGACTCAAGCTGAAAGGGCATCTGAAACTAGAGTCACCTTGGGAAGGACCCTACGTGGTCAACGAAGTAATCTCGGGTAGCGCCTATCGCCTTAAGGACGCCGAGTCCAGAGTAGCATACTCCAACCCCTGGAACATCGCACAACTATGACGCTTCTACTCTTAGTCGTCTTTTACTTTCAGTAAGGCTATTCAGTCAGGCTACTTAGCCGAAATTTATACCCCTACTATGTGATGAATAAAAGCTAAGTTCCTTGGCCAACACATTTTCTCTCATGTGTACATTTACATTCCTAAATATGCTCGGGGGCTGCGCCTCACCTCATGACTTCGTCGACTGTCACAATAATGCATCATCCTGAGTAGCTGACCACGTCAGGCTAACGAAAAGGATATGCACAAATTAAAAACAATAATGCACTACGTGAAAATACATACTTACAAACTTCACAAGGGCACAAAAGCCCACTCGAGACTATGCATATTTTACATCACTATGTTCAAAACTTGTAGGACTCAACTACGCTGGAGCAGGACGTTCGTCCGCTCGTCGAAGAAGTCGACGATGTCCTCAACATGGTGAGCAACCGTAACATAGTGCGGGCGCATGTTCCACGCTATACCATCCTGAGGAGCGGGCAGCCCCGCCAGTATTTACGCCAAGTCAACATCACGGCGATACAACTGAACAAGCGCCAGTGCCGCCTTCGCACCCGCCACAAATTGTTGATGAACAAGATCTTTTACAGCATCCATGCTGCCGAACTTTCCTAGCAGCCCAAAAAAACTGGACGGAGCTGCATCCAAGGGAAACATTGCAGCCCAGATAGACGCAAGCGACGACCTCGCACACTTTAACACCTGAAGCACCTAGTGGACACGATCCTAAAACGTTGTGACAAAAGTCGCCCGGTCACGGTCCATCAAAAAGAATCCTCCAGCCTCCAACTCTTGTTGGTTGAGGCAATTAAGCCGAATAGCAACACGCGCTTTCTCTTCCTATGGAAGGAGATTGTCAACTACAAACAAGGGCAGCAACTCAGAAACTAAGTTGTCGGGCTTAGTCAAAAGGGAAAACACGGACACCCATGATGACGTACATTGGAGTTGCTCGCCGACCTGCCGAAACTCTTCAAGGAGAAATTCTTCTCTAACAACGGCTCGCTCCGTCTTGGATTTCCACAC
Organism: Avena sativa; assembly: GCA_916181665.1. NCBI lineage: Eukaryota > Viridiplantae > Streptophyta > Magnoliopsida > Poales > Poaceae > Avena > Avena sativa. The sequence goes on along the minus strand of OV702295.1, from coordinate 307,796,391 downwards.
ATCCGCATAGCCACGAATGATGAGAACGTCCTTCTCTAAGATCTGGATGCGGTCACACAATAAGGGCAACTGCGACGCCAAGGAACTTAGCAGGTGGCCACAGGGGTAACATTCGAAGGGCCCTAGCAGGTGCACAAATAACAAATCATAAGAACAAGCACAATCAACAGCAGTAGAAGAAGATGCATATATTCACATCAAAAGGACCATTGTGTGGCTGTGTCAAGAGTCATTCACTAGATTACATATCAACTACAACAAAAGCAAGAACTACAGACTAAAGAGAAGACCCTAAGGAGCAGCCACATCCAAAGCAACCGCAGACTCAGAGGCCCGCGCCTTAGCCATTTGCTGCTGTGAGACCCTGGCGCATGGCTTAATAGGATCGATAGGAAACTCATACGAACAAGTTGCAACTTATTTTCTGGAAGCTCATCCGAAAAGAACTCTAAGGTTAAGCGTGCTTGGCCTAGAGCAATTTAAGGATGGGTGACCGATCGGGAAGTGGGTACCGGGTGCGCATGAGTGAGGACAAAGTGTGCAGGAAAGACTAGTGTTGGTCTGTTGGGCTAGTCTAGAGATCCTATTGAGTTGCCATGAGTGACAGCCGCCAGTCCGGAGAGGTTGGGGTGTTACAGCTGCTTCCCTAAAGTATAGGTGGCCAGCAGGTCAATCAGGCGAGGACCATAGGACTTGCAGCGTGAAGCGTAGGAGGCGAAGGCTACCTCGGTGCCGTCAGCTACAACGGGCATCTTGGAGGTGATCTGTCCTAGATTCAACTGGGAGCCAGAGGCCATCGCCATGGCCAGACAAGGGTAGCACCTACGCCCTCCTGGGTCCTCTTGTAGCTCGTCGGTGCATCCCCATCCAATGCATTTACCAGGGAGTCGACGTCATCAAGGGCTACGCCCTTGGGGAAGATTTCCTGGTAGAAGCGGCTGAGGACCTCCTTGGCCTCCCCCACCGTCTCAACGGTGAAGCTGCAACGGTCTTCGACCGCGGCAACTGCATCTGCGAGGGGATCCCTGTCGTCCAATACATCACGATCGAACGCAATGCCAAAGGCATATGAAGAAGTTAGGATGAAGGAATGCTCAGATCAAGAGGAAGACACAAACACAAATTCAGAAGAGGAAGAAAAACAACAACTAACCTGACAGCACCTTGGCAGCAACCATAAGCTCCTCTGTCATGGCCTTCTCTTGGGAGGCAGTAGCAGCCATCAGTTGGTTCTCTCGCTCTTGGGACTTACTTTTAGCGCTCGAGAGCCTCCATAGAGTCCTTCTCCTTGGTCTCCTGCTAGCTTTTCTTCTTTCCAAGAGCGTCCAGTTTGCGGAGAGCATTATTATTTTCATTTGCCAAAAATCAAAAGACAGAGGAATAAGAAGATGGACTACAACACTAGCAGTCGCAACATAACGAGAAACTCAATACTCACCTTGGATCTACTGAAAGATCTCCTCCAAAGACAAGTACTGCTGGCCGATGCGTTACAAATCGCGCATCATAGGCTACAACAAGAAAATGAAGGTCAGAGGAGCAGAAGGTGACTCGGGGTCTTGAGCGTAACAGTCGAAGAATACTTACATGGGCACCGAGGACTCCGAAGGTCTAATTTGTGTCTTATGAGCGACAACCGCGTGAGTCCTTGGCTTCTAGGAGCTCGACGCTTCATCGCCGGAGTTGGCCGGCATCTTCGGGGAGGCCACAACAGACTCAGTATCCATAACCTTCGGATCCCTAGTCATCTCATGAAGTTCTTCCTTGAATGATTCATATGAAGTTCCTCCTAGCACAGTCGAAGCATTCAAGTTATTTGAAGAACCAGCAAGCTAACACTTAGCACGTTGAAAACATAAAGGTACCAGGAAACTTACAAAGGAATGTTAGATAGGTTCACGAGCAGCGCCTCCTTCTTATTTTTCTTCTTCTTGGATGGCAGCTGAGGAGCCACAGCTCTAAGGGGAACATCAGGAAATGGAGAGGAGGCGTCGTCCCCCAGTTCATGCTACTCCAGATGAGCAGGCCCCTGTGGGGTCAATGGCGTCGAAGAATCCAAGCTTTCGCTCTGGGCTCTCTTCAGAGAGAGCTCGTCGCTGCGCTCAGGGTCTTCGTAACCGGCAGACGACTGAGCTTGGGGGACGGTAGATTTCGAGTCCACGTCCCCACCATCTGGCGCCACCGAGAATTCCTCAGGAAGAAGCGAGAACATGCCCGCGACGATCAGATCATGCACACTTAGAGAATATTTTGAATAAAGCAAAGTGATAAAACAAAAGAATTGTCAACAAATATATTTCAATAACGATAAAGGCTCATACCCAAGGAACCGCGTTCCGCACACTGAAAGGTGCAGTCGACGATTCCGCGAGCAGAGGCTCATCAGCCTTGAACTTGAGCAGAGGCCGGAGCGCCCTGCCCAAGTCTTCTAAAGACATATCCTCCTTCTAAAGACACTGATAGGTTCGACTCTAGAGACTTCTTTGCCTGGCACCAGCTGGAGGGCCTCCACTCGCTGGTACAGCCGGTTCACCTCTGCGGCCTCACCCGCAAGAATTTCGTTCGACCACAAATGCTTGTGGGATACCAGTTTGCTGGTGTCGAAGGGGCCAGATCGTAATGTTGGAGATATGCCCTAGAGGCAATAATAAATGTAGTTATTATTATATCTTTGTGTTTATGATAAATGTTTACATTCATGCTATAATAGTATTAACAAGGAAACATTAATACTTGTGTGATTTGTAAACTAAATTAGAGTCCCTAGTAAAAGCCTCTTCATAATACTAGCTTGTTGGTTAATAAATGATTGTGGTTTCCCTATCATGAACATTGAGATGTTATTAACAACAAGATCATATCGTTAGGAGAATGGTATGATGGACATACTCCTATAGATAAGCGTAGCATAAAGATCAAGTCATTTTAATAGTTCAATTGCTATATGCTTTCTGATACATAGTAATCTAATTCCTTCGACCATGAGATCATGCTTATCACCATCACTGGAAGGATGCTTTGATGACATCAAACACCACACCGTAACTGGGTGGCTATAAAGGTGGCATTGAGTGTTCGGAAAGTATGGGTTGAGACACATGGATCAAGAGTGGGATTTGTCCATCCATATGACAGATAGATATACTCTGGGCCCTCTCGGTGGAATGTCATCCAATTGGCTTGCAAGCATGTGACTGGATCACAAGGGATCACATATCACGGGAACGAGAAAAGAGTACTTATCAGTAACGAGGTTGAACTAGGTATGCAGAGATACCGACGATCAAAACCTCGGATAAGTAAACTATCGTGAGACAAAGGGAAATCGGTATCGTATGTAAGTGGTTCATTTGATCGCAAAGTAATCATAGAAATATGTGGGAACCATATGAATTTCCAGATTCCTCTATTGGTTATTGTTCGGAGAAGTGTCTCGATCATGTCCGCATAATTCACGAACCGTAGGGAGACACACTTAAGGATTCGATGTTGTTGAGTAGTTATGGAATGATGAGTAAGAGACTGAATGTTGTTCGGAGTCTTGGATGGGATCCGGGATATCACGAGTAGATCCGGAATGGTCCAGAGAATAAGATTCATATAAGGGAAGTCCTGTTTCGGGGTTGGAGAATGGTTCCGTTGTTTTCATCGGGAATGTTCTAGAAGGTTCCGGAATGTCCGGCACTCCGGAGGGGAAGGGTACATGAATGTGTCATAACAAGTTGGAATGGTTGCATCATGTACTAGGTGTCATCGCTGAGCAAAATAAAGGGATATATCAAATCCTAGTTTGAAAAGTCAAACGCCAATTTGAGAAGTCAAACGGCTATTTTGCTTGGTGGAGGGAGAGTAGGAAACCTACTTGGGGAGGAGTTCCTATCCCTCCACCCGCCGGCCTTGGAAGCCGAGTTGGGGAGGGACTCCCCTCCCCTTGGCCGGCGCCCTCCACCTATATAAGGAGGGGCATGGTTGCCCCTCCAAGACTACACCTTGCCCTCTCCAAACCCTAGCCCTAAGCTGCCGGCGCCACCACCTCCTGCTGCCGCCGCCTAGGGCAAACCCTAGCCACCGACTTGGGCTTCCCCAAGCTCTAGCCTCTGGCCTAGCCCTCTCTCCTTGGTGTGTCTAAACCCTAGATCACCGAGGCCTCTCTCATAGTCCACCATACTCGCTCCGACTTAAGGCGAAGCCCTGCGAGATCTCCCATCTACTTCCGGTACCACGCCGTCGTGCTGCCTGAATCGCGAGGAGAGTGCTACAACCTCCGCTGCCTGCTGGAACAAGGGAGAGGAAGGTCTTCATCGAGTACCGAACGTGTGACCGACTGCGGTAGCGCTGCCGGAACGCAGGGCCGGAAGGATCGTCTACACGATCTTGAGATCGGCAAGAGTACGACTACATCACCCACGAGAATCCGCTCTCGTTAAACACTTTGGAATCTTCGAGGGTGAGTTATTCCATCGACTCGTTGCTACAATCTAGTAGATAGATCTTGGCTTGTTTGTTTGTATGCGGTAGAATTTTTTTGTTTTCCATGCTACGAATCCCTACAGTGGTATTAGAGCCGTGTCTATATGTAGATCTGTTGCACGAGTAGAACACAATGGTCATTGTGGGCGGTGGTGCTTTTATTATCAATTGCTTCTTGTGTACTTTGCATCTTGCGGTATGATGGGATGAAGCGGCCCGGGCTAACCTTACATGACATCGTTCATGAGACTTGCTCCACGCTCAACATGCAACTTGTATTGCATAAGTGGCTTTGCGGGTGTCTGTCTCTCCCATTATAGTATAGATCCAATTTACAACGGGCACTTGATAGTTCAAACATCAACGTTGTGGTTCTTGTTTGTAAGTTAGTTCGACACTTATTGAAAGCCCCAAACCACGTAAAATATGCAAAGAAATTAGAGGCGTCTAACTTTGTTTTGCAGGGGTGTGCTGTGATGTGATATGGCCATGATTGTGATTATATTTGATGTATGCAATGTTCCTTATTGTAAGTTGGCAACCGGCATGAGCCATATGGTTGTCTTTAGTTTCTGTTAAGACCCGCGTGTCTATTCAAAGTAGTTGTAATAGTTGAAGCTGGTGGACGACAACCATGGAGCAGCGTCATTGACCTTGATGCAATGCCGGTGATGATGGAGATCATGTTCGTGCTTGAAGATGGAAATCGGAAGCACAAAGAAGAAAGGCCATATCATATCACATATTATGAATTGCATGTGATGTTAATCCTTTATGCATCTTGTATTGCTTAGTTTAAGACGGTAGCATTATAAGATGATCCCTCATGCACATAAATTTCAAGTTCTAAAGTGTTCATCCTTAGTAAGCACCGTTGCTAAAGCTTGTTGTTTCGAAGCACCACGTGATGGTCGGGTGTGTTAGATCCTGCAAGTGTATACAACGTGAGCAAGCCAGATTTTCTCATGCGGAAGCTAAGGTTTGATCTTGACGAGCCTAGAATGTACAGACATGGTCTCGGAACACGGGTCACCGAAAGGTAAAGCATGAATCATATAGTAGATATGATGAACATGTCGATTGTTCTCCATTGAAGCTACATCAACTCTCGTGATGATCGGTGTTGATGTGGTGGATTTGGTTCGTGTGATCACTAAAACAATGTGAGGGATGTTGTTTTGAGTGGGAGTTCACCTAGATTAATTTAAATATTAATTAGAACTCAATTTGTCATAAACTTAGTCTAAACTATTGCAAATATGCTGTAGATCAATGGCGGCCCCTACCATCAATTTTAATGCGTTCCTAGAGAAAGAAAAGTTGAAAAACAATGGAAGCAACTTCGCGGATTGGTTCCGCAATTTGAGGATTGTCCTCAATGCTGGTAATTTGACCTATGTGCTGGATGCACCGCTGGGTGACCCGCCTGCAGCTGATGCTAACGATGAAGTAAAGAATGTTTACCTCACTTGGAAGACTCAGTACTCCACAGTTCAGTGTGCTATCTAGTATGGTTTAGAATCGGAGCTTCAGAAAAGGTTTTAGAATTCAGACCCACATGATATTGTTCGTGAACTCAAATTGATTTTTGAGACTCACGCGGCAGTTGAGAGCTATGAGGCTTCTGAAAAGTTCTTTAACTGCAAGATGGAAGAGGGCAGCTCCGTCAGTGAGCATGTGCTTAAGATGTCTGGGCATGCAAACAAACTTCAAAGCTTGGGTATAGTGATTCCTAATGCTTTGGGGATTTACCGTGTCCTCCAATCACTACCACCAAGTTACAAGAACTTTTTGATGAACTACAATATGCAAAGCATGAACAAGCAGTTGCCAGAACTCTTCTCCATGTTAAAATCTGCAGAAGTGGAAATCAAGAAAGAGCACCAAGTGTTGATGGTCAATAAGACCACCAAATTCAAGAAAGGCAAGTCTAAGCAAAAGGGACACTTCAAGAAGGGTGGTAAGAAAGTTACCGCACCGACGAAGAAGACCAAGGGTGGACCTAAGCCTGATACTGAGTGCTTTTACTGCAAGGGAGAAGGTCAGTAGAAGCGGAATTGCCCAAAGTACTTGGCGGATTTTAAGAATGGCAACATCAAGAAGAAAGGTATATCTGATATACATGTTATTGATGTGTATCTCACTAGTACTCGTAGTAGTGCCTGGGTATTTGATACTGGTTCGGTTGCTCATATTTGTAACTCGAAACAGGTGCTGCAGAATAGCGGAAGCTAGCGAAGAACGAGGTGACGATGCCCGTGGGAAATGGATAAAAGGTTGATGTGATCGCGGTCGGCACGCTACCTCTTCATCTACCATCGGGATTAGTTTTATACTTAAATAATTGTTATTTGGTGCCTGCGTTAAGCATGAACATTATATTGGGATCTTGTTTATTGCGAGACGGTTACTTGTTTAAGTCCGAGAATAATGGTTGTTCGATTTATATGAGTAATATGTTTTATGCACATGCACCTTTGGTAGATGGTCTATTCTTATTGAATCTCGATAGTGGAAATACACATATTAATAACATTGAAGCTAAACGTTTGAAATCGAGCGATAACTCGACCTATATGTGGCACTGTCGTCTTGGTCACATTGGAGTGAAGCGTATGAAGAAACTCCATTCCAATGGACTTCTTGAATCACTTGATTTCGAATCACTGGAAAGATGCGAAGCATGTTTGATGGGTAAAATGACTAAGACTCCATTTTCTGGTATGATGGAGCGAGCTACGGACTTATTGGAAATCATACATACCGATGTGTGTGGTCCAATGAGTGTAGCATCGCGCGGTGGTTATCGTTATGTTCTTACCTTCACGGATGACTTGAGTAGATATGGGTATATCTATTTCATGAAACATAAGTCCACAACTTTTGAGAAGTTTAAGGAATTTCAAAGTGAGGTGGAGAATCAACGTAACAAGAAGATTAAATTTCTACGTTATGATCGTGGAGGTGAATATCTAAGTTACGAGTTTGGCGAGCATTTGAAGAAATGCGGAATACTTTCACAATTGACATCGCCGGGAACACCACAGCGTAATGGTGTGTCCGAACGTCGTAATCGAACTCTCTTAGATATGGTTCGTTCTATGATGTCACTTATAGATTTACCGCTATCATTTTGGGGTTATGCATTAGAAACAGCCGCATTCACTTTAAATAGGGCACCATCTAAATCCGTTGAAATGACACCGTATGAATTATGGTTTGGGAAGAAACCTAAATTGTCGTTCCTTAAAGTTTGGGGTTGCGAAGCCTATGTAAAGAAGTTACAGCCGGACAAGCTTGAACCCAAAGCGGAAAAATGCGTCTTCATAGGATACCCAAAGGAAACTATTGGGTATACCTTCTATCATAGATCCGAAGGCAAAATCTTCGTTGCCAAGAATGGATCCTTTCTAGAGAAGGAATTTCTCTCGAAAGAAGTGACTGGAAGGAAAGTAGAACTCGACGAGGTTGTCGAACCTTCTCTCGAACTTGCGTGTAGCGCAACACCGGAAGAAGTTCCTGTGGTGCCTGCACCAATAAGAGAGGAAGCTAATGATGATGATCATGAAACTTTGGTTGAAGTTGCTACAGAACCTCGCAGGTCAACGAGAACTCGTAGCACTCCTGATTGGTATGATCCCGTTATGAGTGTCATGTTGGTGGACAACACCGATGACCCTGCGACATATGAGGAAGCGATGATGAGCCCAGATTCCAATAAATGGCAAGAAGCCATGAAATCCGAGATTGGATCCATGTACGAAAACCAAGTATGGACTTTGGTGGACTTACCGGATGGCCGGAAGGCTGTCGAGAACAAATGGATTTTCAAGAAGAAAACAGATGTTGATGGTAATGTTACTGTCTATAAAGCTCGACTTGTCGCAAAAGGGTTTCGACAAATTCAAGGAGTTGACTACGATGAGACTTTCTCACCAGTAGCGAAGCTAAAGTCTGTGAGGATTTTGTTAGCAATCACTGCATATTATGATTATGAGATATGGCAGATGGATGTCAAAACAGCATTCCTCAATGGATACATTGATGAAGAGTTGTATATGATGCAACCCAAAGGTTTTGTCGATCCTAAAGATGCTAACAAGGTACGCAAACTTCAACGGTCCATATATGGATTGAAGCAAGCATCCCGAAGTTGGAATCAACATTTTGATAAGGTAATCAAAAGTTTTGGTTTTATACAAACTTATGGAGAAACTTGTATTTACAAGAAAGTGAGTGGGAGCTTTGTAGCATTCTTAATACTATATGTAGATGACATATTGTTGATTGGGAATGATGTAGACCTTCTTAATAGTGTCAAGGAATATTTGAATAATAGTTTTTCAATGAAAGATCTTAGCGAAGCAGCTTACATATTAGGCATAAAGATTTATAGAGATAGATCGAGACGCCTAATATCATTGTCACAAAGTACATATTTGGACAAAGTTCTAAAGAGGTTTGGAATGGAAGATAGCAAGAAAGGGTTCTTGCCCATGTTGCCCAATACGACCTTGAGTAAAACTCAAAGTCCAGCAACGACAGAAGATAGAGAAAGGATGAGTAAGACTCCCTATGCCTCAGCCATAGGATCTCTAATGTATGCCATACTATGTACTCGACCCGACATTGCATATGCTGTTAGTTTGACTAGCAGATATCAAAGTGATCCAGGAGTGGATCATTGGACAGCGGTCAAAAACATCCTTAAGTACTTGAGAAGAACTAAGGATATGGTTCTTTCTTATGGAGGTGATGAACAGCTCGTTGTTAATGGTTACACCGATGCTAGTTGGAACACCAATCCGGATGATTCTAAATCTCAATCTGGATACGTATTTACTTTGAATGGTGCAGCAGTTAGCTGGAGGAGTGCAAAGCAAAGCGTTGTGGCGAGATCTTCAACTGAATTGGAATACATAGCTGCTTCGGAGGCTTCACAAGAAGCGATATGGATGAAGGAGTTCATTACAGAGCTCGGTGTGGTTCCAAGTGCGCTGGACCCAATGTCTATCTACTGTGATAACATGGGCGCCATAGCCAATGTGCAAGAACCAAGGTCACACAAGAAGCTGAAGCATATCAAGCTACGTTTTCATGCTATTCGAGAACATGTCCAAGATGGTGACATAAATATTTAAAAGTACACACAGATCTGAATGTGGCGGATCCGTTGACTAAACCTCTCCCGAGGGCAAGACATGACCAACACCAAACTGCCATGGGTGTTCGGTATATTACCATGTAATCTAGATTAGTTGAATCTAGTGCAAGTGGGAGACTGTTGGAGATATGCCCTAGAGGCAATAATAAATGTAGTTATTATTATATCTTTGTGTTTATGATAAATGTTTACATTCATGCTATAATAGTATTAATAAGGAAACATTAATACTTGTGTGATTTGTAAACTAAATTAGAGTCCCTAGTAAAAGCCTCTTCATAATACTAGCTTGTTGGTTAATAAATGATTGTGGTTTCCCTATCATGAACATTGAGATGTTATTAACAACAAGATCATATCGTTAGGAGAATGGTATGATGGACATACTCCTATAGATAAGCGTAGCATAAAGATCAATTCATTTTAATAGTTTAATTGCTATATGCTTTCTGATACATAGTAACCTAATTCCTTCGACCATGAGATCATGCTTATCACCATCACCGGAAGGATGCTTTTATGACATCAAACACCACACCGTAACTGGGTGGCTATAAAGGTGGCATTGAGTGTTCGGAAAGTATGGGTTGAGACACATGGATCAAGAGTGGGATTTGTCCATCCATATGACAGATAGATATACTCTGGGCCCTCTCGGTGGAATGTCATCCAATTGGCTTGCAAGCATGTGACTGGCTCACAAGGGATCACATATCATGGGAACGAGAAAAGAGTACTTATCAGTAACGAGGTTGAACTAGGTATGCAGAGATACCGACGATCAAAACCTCGGATAAGTAAACTATCGTGAGACAAAGGGAAATTGGTATCGTATGTAAGTGGTTCATTCGATCGCAAAGTAATCGTAGAAATATGTGGGAACCATATGAATTTCCAGATTCCTCTATTGGTTATTGTTCGGAGAAGTGTCTCGATCATGTCCGCATAATTCACGAACCGTAGGGAGACACACTTAAGGATTCGATGTTGTTGAGTAGTTATGGAATGATGAGTAAGAGACTGAATGTTGTTCGGAGTCTCGGATGGGATCCAGGATATCACGAGGAGATCCGGAATGGTCCAGAGAATAAGATTCATATAAGGGAAGTCCTGTTTCGGGGTTGGAGAATGGTTCCGTTGTTTTCATCGGGAATGTTCTAGAAGGTTCCGGAATGTCCGGCACTCCGGAGGGGAAGGGTACATGAATGTGTCATAACAAGTTGGAATGGTTGCATCATGTACTAGGTGTCATCGCTGAGCAAAATAAAGGGATATATCAAATCCTAGTTTGAAAAGTCAAACGCCAATTTGAAAAGTCAAACGACTATTTTGCTTGGTGGAGGGAGAGTAGGAAACCTACTTCGGGAGGAGTTCCTCTCCCTCCACCCGCCGTCCTTGGAAGACGAGTTGGGGAGGGACTCCCCTCCCCTTGGCCGGAGCCCTCCACCTATATAAGGAGGGGCAGGGCTGCCCCTCCAAGACTACACCTTGCCCTCTCCAAACCCTAGCCCTAAGCCGCCGGCGCCACCACCTCCTGCTGCTGCCGCCTCCTAGGGCAAAACCTAGCCGCCGACTTGGGCTTCCCTAAGCTCTAGCCGCCGGACTATCCCTCTCTCCTTGGTGTGTCTAAACCCTAGATCACCGAGGCCTCTCTCATAGTCCACCATACTCGCTCCGGCTTAAGGCGAAGCCCTGCGAGATCTCCCCTCTACTTCCGGTACCACGCCGTCGTGCTGCTGGAATCGTGAGGAGAGTGCTACAACCTCCGCTGCCTGCTGGAAAAAGGGAGAGGAAGGTCTTCATCGAGTACCGAACATGTGACAGACTGCAGGAGCGCTGCCGAAACGCAGCGCCGGAAGGATCTCTACACGATCTTGAGATCGGCAAGAGTACGACTACATCACCCATGAGAATCCGCTCTCGTTAAACACTTTGGAATCTTCGAGGGTGAGTTATTCCATCGACTCTTTGCCACAATCTAGTAGATAGATCTTGGCTTGTTTGTTTGTATGCGGTAGAAATTTTTTGTTTTCCATGCTACGAATCCCTACACGTAATTCTGGCCAACGAGCTTGGAGTCGTGGATGTAGAGCCACTTGTTCCTCCACCCTTGGACATAATCGCAAAGGGAAAAGGAGAAATACTGAATGTTGGGGCAGATGGATATCCCGCACCCGCCCAGTTCATAGACTCCTTGGGAGCCCGACTTCCTCTTCAGGGAATAGAGTTACCTAAAGAGGCCGAAGTGCGGCTCGATACCGACCTAACACTCGCACAGTGTGATGAAACATGCAATGTGCAGAATAGAGTTGGGCGTCAGCTGATGTAGATGAAGCCCGTAGAGAAAAAGAAGCTCACGAAGAAAGTCGTGGGCAGGAAGGGAAAGGCCTCGAACGAGGAAGGCAACAAAGACCTCAGAAGAACGAGGAATTACCTCATTGTAAGGGATGAGGACGTCGCCCTTCTTCTCCGGGATCAGATGCGACTCACGCAGGCGGCGCAAATCTGCCTCCCTCACGGTCAATTGCCGCGAGCTGCCATTCGTGACACAGCCATCGTTGGAGGCCTTCTAGGCAGCACCCGCGGTGCTTGTACCTGCGACAGCGGAAGATTTCTTGGACTTTCCCATCTTTCTAGTGCGGCGCGCAGAGCGGTGGGTGAGAAGGAAAGAGGATGGAAACATGAGAAGGACGTCCAGTGTATGGTGCGCGCGAGCTCTGAGAATGGCGAAGGCAAAGCAACAACGACAGGCAGGAGTGAATGGTGAAGGGAAAAATTACCACCATGCCTTGCTGTATAAAACAACAAAGACGACGACGTAGAACCGTCGATCTACTTACCCTAACGTGTTCCCTTCATCACACCGTACATGTGGCAGGCGTCGCCCGAACCGTCGCAAGCACGCCATCCACTACACATGGAAATCGAGGAGACACAATAACTTTTTGCTTAAACAACATGTGACTGGTCAAATTCCCTTCATAAAGTGGGACCGACGAACGTCTAGTCTTGTCATCACTTCCGCCACAGACGATTGAGCTCACCAAGTTTCAACACTGACGTCAGCAAAGCAAAGGCTAGCAACCGCTATAATCTTTCGACTATAAATAAAAGTACTTACTTGAGTCTGTGACTCAACCAATTACTCGGGGGCTACTCCTATCAGGAGCGCTGGCCGCGCACCTAAGAATTCGACATGGTTCCCGTGTCAGTCGAAACACTTCCTAATGCTTCGAGTCCTTCTCCGAGTCTGCGACTCCACTATGGACTCGGGGGCTACTCCCATAGGGAGCACTGGCTATGCATTCGAAAAGGTTCCGACGCTCATACAAAGAACTTCTGGATCATCATAATGAACAACTGATAATTATAAGTCTATGCTTGAGTCTGCGACTTAAACAAACACTCGAGGGCTACTCCCATAGGGAGCGCTGGTCGCGCACCCTATAAATTATGGGAATGAAATCCTTCGAATCCTTCATGAAAAGCCGTTCCAATCAAGGCAAGAGCCAGAAGTAGATCGACTTGTAGATCGGGTAGCAATAGGCTATGACATAGCTCACTTTACCAAGAACATAGGGCGTAAGATTGTAATACAACATGCATCTTATTCAGTAACTCTGCTCAAAACAGCACTAAGAGAGGCAATGTCTCCCACCCGAAATGCCTCCGCGGCGATAAACTTTCGAATTCTGCGTCTGCAACACAAAGGTAAGACCTACAGATACTTCTGATGGGCTTGCAACGCACCCGACTGCGCTCTGCTAGTTTTATTCCGTGTCAGTAGGCACCATGAAAAATCCCGACGGACGCGTACGTAACTTAAAACACTGGAATTCGATTCTTGTAAGACCTCCACGGCCCGAGTCTAATTACACCAGCAATTTTCTGGATTCGAGTCCGGGGACTTGAGTCTAAAGTAGATCGTGTTGTTTTGTCCAAAGACAGTTAACTGACCCTGATCCATCAAGTGAGTCAGGCACACATATCAACAATCCCTATGAACCAACATACTGACTCGAAACATGTTCGTATAAGAAGCACTCGAAAGACTAGAGAGTCTCCAGTTAAATCTACGATTCGACTGAACACTCGGGGGCTATTGGCATGGATATTCCCTACGGGTACCTGATGTTAGCCTACCCAGTCCAACCCAGCGGAAGCCCACAGGAAGGGCCTACTGCAATCGTGAAGCCCAAGGAGACTTCAGATGGCCCAAGCCCGGAGAGAGTTCGACTTCTTGGAGGACACGGCTAATGTAAATAGAAATTCAAAGGGGCTAACACTAGTCTGTAACCGACTCGACCTACCCGAGACCTGGCCTCCCCATATAAAGTCCAGGAGGGGCATGGCGAGGAGGGTCTCTCACCTCATACCCTAGAACACACCTCACGCCAGATTGCATCTGTGCACCCTTGTAATTATCGGCATCGCCATCAATCAAGAACAGATAAGAAGGAGTAGGGTTTTCCCTCCGGGGGCCTGAACCTAGGTAAACCTCATGTCCTTGTGTGAGAATCTGTTAGCCATTCCACGATCTTAGCTTCCCCACCTTCTCCAAAACCCAAGTCCATAACAATGGGCATTGACGAGTCGAACCCACGTCACTTGGTATCGAGTTCACCGACGAGTTTTAGCTCAACCATTTCAACTATCTCAAGCTCAGAGAGATCAAGTCCACCAAGTAGGCATTCATTATGATTTTGACTCAATCTACAACAATGTTGGTTTGTATCACTTTATTTTTAAGGATGCCGTCACATACTAATGTCTACGTACTTCTATTCTTGTAGAAAGTTGTTGGGACTCTAAGTGTAGAGGTTTGTAGAACAGCAGCAAGTTTCCCTTAAGTGGATTACCCAAGGTTTATCGAACTCAGGGAGGAAGTGGTCAAAGGTATTCCCTCTCAAGCAACCCTGCAATCAAGATACAAGAAGTCTCTTGTGTCCCCAACACACCCAATACACTTGTCACGTGTATAGGTGCACTAGTTCGGCGAAGAGATAGTGAAATACAAGTGGTAACGGTGCCAGAAAAGAGCTTGATGGTGAGGTAAAGACTAAAGCAAGCAAACATGCAACAAATCTAGATGCAAACGGAGTTTCAATGTTTAGAAACAAGGCATAGGGATCATACTTTCACTAGTGAACACTCTCTCATATAAATATCCTCTCTTCATGATACTACTCTTAACTACTCTCCGGTTGGACACTCTAATCATCGGTAGGGCTATAACAACACTCCTCAAAGTCTGTCTTCCCCAATCTAGATAACCCCACAATATCACCTTGAGCGCTAGATGGTTCCAACAAACACCACAATTTTAGAGACATCCAACTCCAAATATAACTCATAACAAATATTCAATCTAGCCAAAGTGCCACACACAGTATGCACGCTATCACTTTCACACATGTGGGGAAAAGCATAGATCTATTAAAGCACAAAGAATATTTATGTAGACTCAAACCTAAGTGCCACCATTGCGTGCATGCTGTCACTTTCACACACATGGGGAGAGAAGAGATCTATTAAACCACTTGATTAGCAAGGTATATCTACTTGATTACAAATGTCATGATCACAATATGACCATGCATAGAGAGAGAGAGAGATGAACACATAGCTACCAGTAGAGCCATTAGCCTCGAGGAAGAACTACTCCCTCCTTATCATGGGAATCAGCAACGATGATGAAGATGGCGATGGAGATGGCTCCGGGGGCACTTCCCCATCCCGGCAGGGTGCCGGAATAGAGACTTTCTGTCCCCCAAATCTCCCCTTCAGTGGCGGCGGCGCAGCGGAACTTTTTCTAGAAGTATGATGGATTATTTAGGGTTTTCTCCCGGGGGCTTCTTATAGGCAAAGGAGGCAAGGTCGATGGAGTGCCAGGGGGCCCACACCCCCTATAGGCGCCACCTGGGCTTGCCCACGCCTGGGGGGGTGCGGCCACCCTGGTTACCTACTCCACCTCTGCTCTGTGGTTCCGTGTTACTCCGGGAAAATAATGACTTTGGCTTTTGTCCCGTCTAATTCCGAGAATATTGATTTTCTGCCTTTCTGGAACGAAAAACAGAAGAAAACAGGCAACTGGCATTGTGGCATCTTGTTAATAGGTTAGTACCAGAAAGTGTATAAAAATATCTCAAAGTGTATACAAAACATAAGACAAATGATATAAAACAAGCATGGAGCATCAAAAATTATAGATACGTTTATGACGTATCACGTACCGCCACTTGACGCTTGAGTTCCTCAGCACCTTGATGCATACGGTGTGCTCACACTACTGCCCCAAGGAGCAAATGCCTGGAGTTGATTGCATCAACTTTTGTCTTATGAACCTTGAGTATTCCTTGATGCTCGACCAATAGTCTCACTACTTTGGGTTTGCCAACAATGCCACTGACATAAGCTCCACGAGCTTTATTCTTGATCCATCACCCTTGGCCTACTTTAATAAGATGAGAATTCATGGAAACACACCTAAGGGAAACCAAATTGATCACCCTGTTGTTTTGTTATTTGTTTTATGTTATTGCTAACACTTTGCAGGAATGTGGTGAGTTTACTAGAGTTAATGAGGAGGATATGATAATTCTTGTTAGAGTTGTTATTCCTAACTATAACTTAACGCCAAATTTGGGCGCCCTTGTTTCGTTTTATCTTAAGCATCAAGCTCCGCAGTGTCGTCGTTTCATATGCGGAGGAGGAGTAATAACCATTCTTGCATGTGCTCTTCATATGAACCTAGGTAATATCTAACCATTGGCAGGAGACCGCTGTCTTGGTTTTCCTACTCTAAGAGCTTGTGGTATGATTTATAGATCTAATGGTAGATACTTCCTTGATATACCTAGAGAAAATCACTTGATCCCAACTCCTTTGCCTAATGGTTTGTTATCTATCGAGAGTGGACGTTTGTGTTATGACGCGCAGGTTGAGGCAAGTTTACCCCAACAAGAAGTACCCATGGACGAAGAAGGAGAAGGTGAAGAAGTAGAACAAGAAGGACCCAAACAAGATGTGCATCCACTAAACTTCTACACCACCTATGATGATATCTATGCTCTTGAAGGAAGCATTCAAAACATGAACAACCTCTCCATCAACCTTCGAGATGCTACTGCCAACTTCTTGTAGGGGTTCATATCATGGAAAACAAAAAAATTCTATCGCATGAACACACACAAGCCAAGATCTAATCTACGAGATTGTTGCAACGAGTTTGTCGAGTACTAAACCTCGTAGATCCAAAGCGTTAAACGTGATTGGATTCTCGTGGTTGATGTAGTCGTTCACTTGCCGATCTTAAGATCGCAAAGACGATCCTTCCAGTGCCATGTTTTAGAAGCGCTTCTACAGTTGGTCACATGTTTGGTACTCGATGAATACCTTCCTCTCCCTTGTTCCTGCAGGCAGCGGAGGTTGTAGATCTCCTCTCGATTCTAGTGGCACGATAGCGTGGTGGTGAAACGGAGGAATAGATCCCGCAGGGCTTCGCCTAAGCTGGAGCGAGTTATGGTGGAGTAGAGAGGCCTTGGAAACTAGGGTTTAGAGGTCAAGGGGTGGAGGTGGCCAGCGGCTAGGGCAGGGCTAGGCGGCGGCGGTTTTAGAGGGGGCAGCCGGCCTAGGGTTTGGGTGTGTAGGCCAAGGGGTGCCCCACCCCCTCCTTTTATAGATGGTAGAGGCGGCTAGGGGAGGAGGAGTCCTCCCCCAACTACCCTTGTATGGCCGACGGAAATGGAGGGAGGGGAAACCTTCCTCCTCTAGGTTTCCTCATCTCCCTCCACTTGGTTTGACTATCAATGTTGGGATTTGACTTTTCAAATTGAAGTTTGACTATTCAAACTAGAATTTGATTATTTCTCTTCCCATTGCCCACCCAAGTGACCTAGGACATGATGCAACCATTCCACATTGGTATGACACATTCATGTACCCTTCCCTCTCTGGGGTGGTGGACCTTCTAGAACCTTCGAGAAGATTTCGGTGAAAACACTGAAAACATTTCCGAACACCGGAATAGGACTTACCTCATATGAATCTTATTCTCTGGACCATTTTGGATCTCCTCCTGATATTCCGGATCCAATCCTAGACTCCGAACAACATTCGTTCTCCAACTCACATTCCATATCCACTAAACAACATTGAATCCTTAAGTGTGTCTCCCTACGGTTCGTGAATTATGCAGACATGATCGAGACACTTCTCCAATCAATAACCAATAAAGGAATCTGGAAATTTATATGGCTCCCACATATTTCTACGATTACTTCCTAATTAAATGGACCATTTACATATGATACTAATTTCCCTTTGTCTCATGATACTTTACTTATCCGAGGTTTGATCGTCGGTATCTCTGCATACCTAGTTCAACCTCATTACCGATAAGTAATATTTACTCATTCCGTGATATGTGATCCCTTGTGATCCAGTCACATGCTTGCAAGCCAATTGGATGACATTCCACCGAGAGGGCCCAGAGTATATCTATCCGTCATATGGATGGACAAATCCCACTCTTGATCCATGTGCCTCAACACATACTTTCAGAATACTCAATAGCACCTTTATAACCACCCAGTTATGAAGTGGTGTTTGATGTCATCAAAGTATCCATCCGGTGATGGTGATTAAGATGATATCATGGTCGAAGGATTTAGGTTAATATGTATTTTAAAGCTTATAGCAAACGAACTATTGAAATGACTTCATCTTATGCTACGCTTAACTATAGCAGTATGTCTGTCACATCATTCTCCTAATGATAGAATCTTGTTATTAATAACATCCAATGTCCATGATCAGGAAAGCATGATCATCTATTAATCAATAAGCTAGTCTAACAAGAGGCTTTACTAGGGACACTTTTATGTTTACAAAATACACAAGTATTAATGTTTCCCGTTAATACAATTATAGGATGGGATGTAAACATTTATCATAAACATAAAGATATGATAATAACCATTTTATTATTGCCTCTTGGCCATATCTACAACAGTCTCCCACTTGCACTAGAGTCAATAATCTAGTTTTGAAAAGCTTGTGCATTGAACACCTATGGCTTTCCGGTGTTGTATATACACGATTGCTAGTGGTTAACATAATCTTCGGTTCCGAAATTTTAAGGTCCGTGTGTAATTGCATGTATTTGCGTCTCTACGCATCACTAATTCTCCAATGAGATGGCATTGTATAAATTTGGTCCTTTGGTGAGACCTTTAGTTCCTTGGGGTTAAAAATGTTGATACAATTGTCGTACAATATATCTTTATAGTACCAACCTGCTGTGAACCACACCTAGTTTAATAACAAACTACTTGACACAAATGCCCTCTTTTGCTGCTACAATAACATTCATATACTTAGCCTTTTGTTGTAGTATCTGTCACAATGTATTTAACTTTGGAACTCATCCAAATCCATTTTGGAACTTCCTTTCCATTACATAGTGTCACCCATAATTTAAATTGAGATAAACTTAATTTGTATCTTGTGACAGAACTAGTATCAATGTAATACTTTATAATGAACTATCTATCTATTTGTCACCTCTAAAAAATAACATATTCTTAGTTCTTACAAAAGATCATAAGAATATCCTTACTATCGTCCAATGATCATCTTATGAATCATTCTGGTATATGCTCATAACATTTAGAGCATAGGACATATCTGGATGTGTACATATCACAGCATGATTGAAAAAATACTATTTGTGATTTCATTCACCAAGTATCAAAATACTTGAATCTTTGTTTCACTTACCAAGTTTCAATACACGTGAATCTTGATTCAATCCTTTCTATGCAGCAAGAACCTTTCTTATCTTTTCCATATTGAACTCATTCAATATCTCATCTATGTACATTTGGCATAACCATATTAGCGCCTCAATCTATCCATATAGACATTGATGCCAAATATTTGGGTTTTGCCTAAGTCTTTTCATCGAGTTGAAATTCTTAACTTGTGTTAATAAAATATTGTCGTGGTGGTGGCACGGCAGATGCCATGGGTAGGCTTAAGTTGGGGGCCAATGGATGCTAGAGGGATCCAAGGAGGGAAGATGTAGTGGTTTCTACACACAGAATGCTAGAACTCAATCTTTATTCAACACCAATGGAGCTACACTTGCTCCTCGAGCTGTATGAGCGAGAGGAAGAAGAAGCTACAACTAGTGCCTGAAGAGAAAATGAATAGATCCCCCCTCTAGACGCCCATCCCCTCCTTATAAAGGGACGACCTGGTGCCTTCTAGGGCTAACGTGGACCAACATATTCGTGGAATATGCTTGTCCCAAAGTGGTAACTCGGCGGACCTCTTTCCATGTCCTCCATCTATTGATGGAAAAGACCCAGAGTCCACCACATGTGAGCCTCGGGCCTGAGGACTGTCACCTCCGTGACCTCCTTCTGCTGCTCTGCTCCTTGTCCCTAGCGCTTGGCACTGTGCAGATTCCAGAGAGTGACAATGGCTAGGGTTTGACTTTGGGGCTTGCCTCCTCCTTCTTGTACAAGCTTCCCTTGACCCAGCCTCACCTCGCATGACTCAGCTTGACCTCACCCTGTATATGCATGACCGCGTTACTCCGACATATATCATATGTCGGTCGAGTCAAGTCTTAACCACTTGATTTGGGGTTAGTCGGACCTTATTCGACCGACTCTTACATGACTCGGCCGGATCATATCTAGATCCAGCCTTGACCATGAATCTTCCTCTCTTTTTACTTACCTTGACCCTAACTGGGGTTATCCCCCAACATTAGTCCCCGAAGCTGGTACGGTCTTGCCGAATACCTCTTCCAGACCACATCAGTTTCCAGATACTCAGTTTTTTATACTTTTCATTCCGACTTATTATTTAGTCGGCCCCTCTCTCATTTTTTCTCCTCTTTGCTCACCCTATTTTTCCGAGGTGTGACTCATTTTTCGAGTCATTCTCCTTTGTTCGAGGTATACTCTTAGCTTCTCTAGTAAGCTTCATCCTACGTGTACCAATCTTTACCATTTGTATCATTTTTTGTACCGCTACTGCGGTGACCCAGCATACCACTACATGATGTAGTATACTGTAGTCGTTGACATAACACCAATGAAACACCGTTCACTAGTATTACATCCCTCAGAATGGCACAACAGAAACACAGTGGGTCCAATACATGGCTAAAGGTTACAACTCACTCTTTACACAAGATCCATAGAACACTCTAGGTTAAAGAGAGAGAAAGAACTTATTACAAAGGAGAATCAAAGATAACAACGCAAGTACTATTATACTATTAAGATTAGTATTTTAACTAAGGGGTTGGCCTTGCTGCTATTGCAACGCACTACATAAATAGGTTCTTTGGCTAGAGATTATATTCTTATCTAATCAGTAACTTCGTCTTCACTTGAGTTGAGGTATTTGTTGACTTCCTTGTATTTGAAGAACTTTAGCTTTGAATGATGATACCTAGAGCATAACTTGGTGTAGACGTCGTTTTAATGGCTTCAGAATCTAGCAACGGTTAAGAAGATACTTTGAGTACGAGCGTACTCAGCAAGTTCACTAGAAAAGGAGTGTTTGATGTACTATAACTACAGCCACAGACCATAGGTCGTAGGAAATGCAAGTTTTCATAAACATTTCTTCAAAGGTTGCTTTTATTCTGAAAAGCTATGTCCGTCAGCCTTCACGGGTTTACCAGAACTTTCATGGAGTTCCTTTCCCGCCACTTTTGCAGCTCCTTCCCAGAACAGGGAGTAACAAGTTACAGTTCTTACACTCTGCAGAGGTGCGTTACTTTACCCATGAGAGATCAACTCTTTGTTGCACAACCGGGCAGCTTATTCCCGTACACAATTCCATGATGTGGGGCCCAGAAGATCATCCAAGCCAATCACTGCCCCCTTCGCGACCTCGCATGCCTCCTTGGTGTACACCATGCCCACATATTGAATTACGGCAATGGTTTGTACAAACCGTTAGATGCCAGAACTATCGTGGGATGTTGAGGGTTTCCACCCATATGCTGCATATCCTCTATGAATTACCAATTATTATGCACGCTACGAGGATAACAGCCATGACCTGCACATCCGGCTTCATGCGAGAGGAAGAAGATACAGCTGACTTCTCCGTCCCATTCCAAATCTCATGGTTAACGCGTAATATACGGCGCAAGAATCACTGACGACATTGGTTGTTAAGTCCTATATAATATGTTCCTTTACCACCGGAGCTTTTATAGTAAGTTATTACCTCATGGTAATAACCTATAATCACATTATTATGAAAATAGTGTTTTCAGACCTTTTTCAAATGCAGGTGATGTCCACATTGGATTTGTAAAATACTTTACAGAAAATAACCAAAGGACATGAGCAAGTGTGAACTTCCCTTTTGTGATTGCAAGATTATGCACTCACGGTCTTCAAGATAATATAAGATCCAATATCTGAAATCAGCATCATTGGTCCGGTAAGGACTAATGTTTAAAGAAGCAACATGCTCTTATGCATAAGTAATGTGATGCACTTTATAAACGCGAATCCCGGGGATAACGTTGTTCTAGGGTTTGGATACTATAAATGATGTCTTTGAAATGTGTTATACTTTTAGATGAGTTTTACACTTGTGCTTCTTATTAGGGCTTGTGAGTGTGTGTGAAACAATATGTAGTTACAATATCATAGAATAATGAGACACACATAATTTGTGAAATGCTACTTAAGATTGCTTATATAAGAATTGTGGTTTTGAAGTGGCAAAAAGAATAACATTTGAAGAAAAGATTCTTTTTTGAAGGTCTAAACAATGTTTGTGGTTAAGCAATGTGATCAAGGTTGTTTGTGTTTACTTGAATAGTTTGGACCTGAGATGCTTTATGTATTAATTGGAATAGACCAAAGTTAACTATAAAAACATATGTAGTTTATTAGACATAATGTTTATAAGCCTTAAGACTAAAGTTAACTTTAAAAACATAAATGATTTGGAAATGTAGTGCTTCCGATATTTGTACCTTTTATACCTAGTAATGTTTCCTTAAGATTACTTAAGAATAGTTTTGTTGTTACTTGGTGCGGTGGTTTCTTGATTTTATAATGGAATAATATCTTTTACCTTTTTATAGATGAGTGGTTGTAGTTTATGAACAAAGGAATAATATTATTTAACTATTTGTAGACTCAGTATAGTGTTTTGGTATGTTTATAACTTGTGGTTGAAACATTGGTAATAGATTTTATTAAGTCAAAATAATCATCTTCAGAATTTAATATTTGATAAGTCCATTTGAATAATAATATACACTTAATGTTGAATGATAAATTAAGTAGAATTGAATTTAAAATGTGTTGAAGCATTTTGACTTAATATTATCAATATTTAAGACTAATACTATTTTTTAGACTCAATTGGCTAATTTTAGAAATATTAACAAAATTTTATTTACCCTTATATGAATTTAACAATTCAGGAAATAGGTTTAAATTTAAATTACTAGAGTATTAATTATTTATTTATTTTTAAAATGGAATATTATATTTTTAACAAGTAAACATTATTTTTGTGATCATTTTAATATATGACTTTTATTTTTGTGATTCATAAATAATAAGCTATGAATTTTATAAGATTTATTAGTTTATAAATACTTAATAAATAATAAATACTTGTTTAAGTGAAATAATAATGCATGATTATAGTTTTAAACTATAGTTCTTATTTTTCTAAGATTATTGGTATTTTATTCATATTTTTAACATTTACCATTATTAGAATATGAATTATCAAAGTCTTATTTCTTTTAAATTCTTTATTAAAAAATAATTATTTAAATTGTTAACATAATAATGTTTGATAATAGTTTTAAGTTATAGATTTTATTTTTCTACAAATTTTCATATATTATACATATTTTTCTGAATTATAAAACAAAAGTTATTAATTAAACAAGATTTAATCATTTATTTGATTTCTGGAATATTAATAATTGAGCTTATAATATTTTATTTATTTCTTAAAGAAGAAATAACTTTTTGTACCAAGGCTAACTCTACCCAAAGTCACTGACTGGTGGGCCAGTGGCCACATCATCACTCAAGTGAATAAATGCATTTGCTACCGGCCTAATTACTACTCTAAGACAACGACAGATGGGCCCCAGGCCATGTCACTTGCCACGTGAGACAAAGACCAGGTCAAACAGTGAACTGTGTCTAGGGTGGCGTCGGCATGACGTCGCTATGGCGTCAGCACCACCACCGCCGTCAGTGGGTGGTCGTCGGCGACGATCCACGACGCCCTAGCAAACGAAATTAGCCTAGTTCGTTGCGCTAAACCCTAAAGTGGTGGCACCACTCGGAAATGGTCATCGGAGCCTCGGCTCCGACGATCTCCGACGGTGGCCGATGGTGGCATAAGGCGTGACGATGTTTTACAATGAGATATGGCGATTTAGGAATACTGGAAGGTTCAGGAACTCACCATGATGACGATAGAGAGGTCAGAGAGGACAAGCATGGTCGGAGGCGAGCTCTCCGACGAGGATTCCGACGAACTACCGCAAAGATGAATGGCAAAATTCGCACTCTCTAGTGCTCTCCTTGATGCAAGATTCCACTCAGAGGATCTATGGAGGACGGAGCTTCTCCATGGCTACTTGGAAGAGTGTGGGAAGGTGTGGCTCGACGACGAGGAGAGCTAGGGTTTCAGCACTAATGAATAAATTGAGAGAGAGGGAGAGAGCTGCAGAGGGGGAAATGGGGATGAGGACGAGCAGACGGCGTCGTGGAGTTCTTATCCCTTCCTTCCAGGAGCGGTAGCATGCATCACAGTGCGGCGGTTCATCGACGGCGGAGCTCCGGCCAACGAGCTGCTTCTAGTAGGCGACGTATACGATGAAGATGGTTTTGCAGAAAACCCCCTGGCACTTCTTTTCTCTCCACCCGTAATCCTTCTTTGGTCCCACCCGTCAGTCACAGAAGAGAACGAGATGGGCTGACTGCTGGGCTTTTGTGAGATGCACATGGGCGACAGGTAAGAAGAGGGAAGTTGGGCCACAGCCAGGATTTGTTTTTTATTTGTTTTACTTTTTTCTATTTTCTGCTTTACTTTTCAGATTTGTATTTAATCTTTAATTTGAACTTTTCTAACAAAGTTTATTTGTTGAATACTTACAGCAACAATTAGTATTGATTGAGATTAATTTTGTAAACCTTAATGATAAATATTTTCTTTATATATATTTCTTTATTTTCTTTATATAAATCCCCTTTAATATTTTGTAGAAATATTTATTATTAATTTTCTTTCTATGCTAAACCATGGCTTATTATTTGATATTTTCTTATTTGTTTATAAAACTTAACTCTAGTTAGCTCATAATTTGAATAGAAACTTTTATACATAATGATCCTATATCATTATTTGATGCATGAAATACAAAAGAAATTAAATATGGTTAATACCACTTTCATTAATTTATAAAATGGTATATATTCTATTATGATAAACATAGAAATTTAGGGTTCTTAATTTACTTATATTCTTTTGTGAATGTGGGTAAAGATTTAATAGCTAAGCATATTATCTTTTGTTTGTGATCTTTAATGGTATCACTTTTTAAATTAGGAAGTTATTAACTAAAATTCTTTATGGAAAAGAATTGATAATAATATCTCCTAAACACATATGGTTAAGACAATTGGAAATGATAAAGAGGTGCTTATGTGATTTGCTATAGAAAAATATTCCTATAAAGTGATATGGAGATAAGATGATAGTTTAATAACATGAGATGGATATTATGTTTGGTTTGAGATTTAGAGTTAGGTGTTAACCAAGAATTTTTATCTTCCATGACTCACAATCCTGGACTTCTAATTAAGGAATTCCTTTCGTAGATATATTACTTTTTCCTATCTATCATCATGGTTAACATGATGAGCTTTACTTCACAAGAATATTCTTATTCACCTTTTATTCTTCTGAACTCATTGATGAATCCAATGAGTTTGACACTTAAGCATTTCATGATCTTTATCTATCCAGACTTGGTTATATCAACTACTCTTCTGCTGATAACCTTCAATCCAACAAGTAGTCATTTCTAACTCCATTCCTATTCTTCCATAATTATCCACCACTAAGATTATTTCAATAGATGTATACATCAACTACCTTTCTCTAAAGCTTACTATCCTTTAAAAGGAATAACACTACTTCCCTAATTCCATGCTATATTAGCTTTAATTTAATCATACTATGTTACATTTACTTTAAGCTAATGATTCATACTCCAACCTCACATTATATTAATGTGACTTGCAATGACTACTCTAGTATAACTTATCTATACCAGGGTTTCAATCATTTTCTTCCCAGCAATATCACTTATACATGATATAAGTATTCAATCTTGGTGAGCAAGGTATGATCATTATAATCCTTTAATTATTTCTAACTTAGATTTACAATTTGGCTAATCCAGGATTTATCAATACAACCTTACAATTATATTGGAATTATCTTCTTAGTACCTTTAATTGAATTAAGGTTGTTATTCGTGGACTATGCCCCCTTGATCCAATAGAATTACTACTGGTAACTATCTTCAGGGTTCATCCTAGTAATCTTCTTTACTACCACCTATATCTTATTTCAAATAAATCTTCTATCCATCCAGGAGTGGGTTTAACTCCATCAATTATCACATTGATTTTATTCTTCTTCAATCACTCCCATCCTATAAATGATATCTAAAACTAGCATTACTATTTACCTCTCCTTAGTTGTTTCTTTGTAGGCACTTAAGTGTAAACTATGATATGGTCAAGAGTTGATAGATTGAGAACTGGTGAATCAATAGTTGATTTCTCAACATTGATGAACAACAGATATTGGAATATAGCTCAATAGATATGATAAGGTTTGATATGGAAAGAAAGATATATGGTGAATGATCTAGACTTAGTTTCTTTCCTACTCAAACTCACTAAAGAGTTAAGGTTAGGTATTACCATGATACTCATGGTATACACAGATGAGATTAAGATATAGTTGTTACATTCTTATTATTTGTGTTATATCCTTAACTTGGTACTCGTGAGTGATTATAATGAATACTATGATATGATCACCTAAGGATCAAATATAAATCATTAAGTGATGTATTAGGGTTTAATTTTATTACATTTGATCTACCCTTAGATCAAATCATGTTTACTGAAAATAAGGTTTTAGCAAAGGTCATATTGAAACTTATCACAGTCAACTTGATGATCTACTTCAATTCCATCAAGTTGAGAGAAGCTTCAATCCTTTTGACAAATTTTGTTCAAAAGCGCGAAAATTATTCAGATTTTCTATGCATGAATTCAATGCACACATCTGTGTTCAGCTTATTTCTAAGCTCTAAAGCTGGTATGTTACAGCTACAGTGGATCCTGACATTGCTACAGTAATTACCGCGGCAGTCTTATTGGCGCAGTGACTCTTCGATCACCATAACGGTCATGGGGGCCGGATCTCCTCCTGTGCCATGTTATCTTAGTTGTGGCTCCAATCACCGATCGAGAATGCACGATACCCACCTTTTCGCGGTTACCGCGACGCACTTGCGATCCCACTAACTCTCACCATGCGTGGTTATAAATAGGAGGAGTGGGGAAGGGCTGGTTCACTTTCCCATTCTCACTCTCCTCGTCTTCCTTCCTGCGCGCTGTGCTTCTGTTCTTGAGACCACGCCGCCACACTCCTCCTCACGCGATGCACTGCCATTGTTTGGTCCTTCCTCACCACGCTTCGTCTGCGCATCAGGCTTCTGTGGTGGTTCTCCTCTTCCGCCGCCACCGTGCTCATCGTCATTGCGATGGGGCCTTGGATTTCGAGGCCGCTCCTTGTCATCAGCGATTCCTCCTTTGTTGGCTCCTCCGACGATCCCATGTCGAGCTCGCACAGCGGCACCGTCGTGGGAGAAGAAGATCTCATGGTGGGTCCAGAGCGTGGCTCATGGCAAGGGTAAACTATCACTCGTCGAGAAATCGAGTGGATCCACAAGACTCGCCGTGTTCCTACCAAGGTAAAGTGTCGCTTACCCGGCAAGGAGTCTGCCCCCGTAGTTGAGTATGGCGAGTATGTAGTTTTCAAGTCGCATTTTGCCAGAGGATTCGGCTTCTCTCTTAGCGACTCTGCCAAGAGTTTCCTTGAATTCTTTGGCCTTCAGCCTCATCACCTACCGGCTAAATCCAGCGCTTCTCTGTCGGCTTTTATCTCGGCCTCAGAGGGATACTTCGGACTCTGGCCTTCTATAGATGTCTGTTTGA
Organism: Avena sativa; assembly: GCA_916181665.1. Taxonomy (NCBI): domain Eukaryota; kingdom Viridiplantae; phylum Streptophyta; class Magnoliopsida; order Poales; family Poaceae; genus Avena; species Avena sativa. Next base: position 307,768,428 of record OV702295.1, on the reverse strand, counting down.
AGTTTTTCCAGATCCGAGCTAACGTTGTGCCGCATAAATCTCTCCATCCCTCCAAGAAATCTCTTACTCATTGTGGGGCCACTTCTATTACACCCCGGAAGAATGCTTTGTTCCCCCGAGTCACAGGCCTAGAGTCCTGCAAGAAGTGGCATAGGTCGTTTTTCTATGTCAAGAACACTGGCAAGGAGGACAATATTTGGATCCCTGCCTTCTCTATTGGTCCTCCTTCTAAGCAGAATTGGATTTACAATCCGAATAAGACTAATGCTCTTGCCGAAGTGTTCAAGCTTCGACTAAAGGAGTTGATTCCGGTGGGGCTTCACGGCGAAGATTTGATGGATGCATTCATAAGTAGATGGATCTGCCCCTTCTAGCTTCGCTCTCACAAGCTCTGCTATATGAGTGGTCCCCTAGATCCCAACTGAGTCTCCACAGTTGATCTTGACGATGTTCAAATTCAGAAACGCGTCCGAGCTATTTTCAAGACCGACATGCCCGAGGAATGGGCGTGGGGAATGAAGCCCTTTTCCCGCGATAATCCCCCTCCTCAGGTAATTCGAACTTGAGTTGCCCCATCCGAGTTATTTTCCATTGATTATTCTGCTAAATTTTGTCTGCTCTTTCTGCAGAAATTTGACGAGCAAGTTTTGGAAGACGCCGAGGTGTTGGCTCTTCCTTGGAGCGCTGACCGCAGCACCCCGGATAATGGAGAACTAGACCCGGAGGAGTTTATCCCCAAACCTTAGGCTTCTCCCGCTCGTACTCGGGGTAAAGCATCTGCCCGTGCCGATGAAGGTGATTCGGAATGTCCAAATTCTCGAGGTAGTCGCTGTGGTGCCTATCTCTTATGCATTTTCGGCTCCTTCTTTCCCAGCTAATCCGGCTGGCTAGGTGCACGAGGTCGAACCCCTCGCTTCTGAAGCTCCCGCTCCGTCGAAGAAGCTGCTTCGAACGATCCTTTGGACGCGGGTCCCAAGAAGTGAACAAAGAGATCCTCCCAGCATGGTCCTAAGCGCAAAACTATGCCCGGAGTCTCTGGGTACGTTTCCTTGCTTATTTTAACTTGTACTTCTTGTTTCTCTCTTTCTATTTCTGAATCGGTATTTCCCTTTGTCTTGGCAGTGCTCCTCTTTCCGCTAAGCCTAGTGGCCCAAGCATGAATTCACATGTTACTCGCCCGCCCTCACCATTGCCTCAAGCGGATATTCGAGTCCCGAGCCCTCCTCGCGATAATTCTCCTATCTTGCCGACTAACATCCCGCCTCGGTGATGAGGCCGTAGTTTCCCCTGGTGCTGATGCTGATGTGGTTATGCCGGATCACTCAATTGATCCGGTAATTTCTTCCAAGGTCTTCGAAGTTTCCCCCATCGAACCCTTCTCTTCCGAAGTTCCTGCTACTTCGGCTACTGTCGAAGTTGCTGCTACCTCGGCTCCTATTAAGGCGACCGCCCCTTCTACCGCAATGGTTATCGCTCCAAGTATGATTCCTCGCCCTAAGTCCTTGCCTGTTATAGAGGTTCCTTCCAAGACCAAGAAAGATGGCACTACCAAATCCACGCCATCTCAGAAAGGAAAACCTGGTTCCTCTCAGCCGAGTGTCGCCGACATGCTCCACAAAGGAGCTTCTGTGGCTAAGCCTAGGTCTGCCTCCTCCACCGACACACAACTCGTGCTTCATAAGAGCCCGACGGCCAAGACAGCTGCACAACATGCGCGAGAGGCCAAGGGCAAGGTTTTGACGTGCACAAAGAGTGGAGGAAGCCTTCGGTCATTGGTAGAGTACGCCAAAAATTGGAATGTTGCTGATCAAATTGAGGGCAACCCAAGTAACCAACCCTTCCAGCTCTCCGACATTAGCAGTCGTTTCCATGGCTACCAAAGTTGTGCTTGAGAGTGACAAGATGAACAAGGTATGTGCTTCGCTCTACACTTTATCTTTTGTGCACAGTGTACTACTGCCCACTAGTCCCCGATCTTGCGACCGAATAACTTGTTATTCGTTTGGAAGCTTCCAATGTTTACAATATAATTACCTATATGTTTAGTAGATAATTTTTGACATGCATGTTTTGGCTTAAAACACATCCAGCCACCTAGATCCGAGTCAAGTTTTAGTTGATTCGGATCCTTTTAAGTCTTAGCTTTGAATATCCAGCTACCTAGATCCGAGTCAAGTTTTACTTGATTCAGATCCTTTTAAGTCTTAGCTTTGAATATCCAGCTACCTAGATCCGAGTCAATTTTTTCTTGATTCGGATATTTTTTAGTTTTAATAGCTTTGAATATCCAGCCACCTAGATCCGAGTCAACTTTTACTTGATTCGGATCTTTTTAAGTTTTAGCTTTGAATATCCAGCCACCTAGATTTGAGTCAAGTTTTACTTGATTCGGATATTTTTAAGTTTTAGCTTTGAATATCACGCTACCTAGATCCGAGTCAAGTTTTACTTGATTTGGATCTTTTTAAGTTTTAGCTTTGAATTCCAGCCACCTAGATCCGAGTCAAGTTTTACTTGATTCGGATCTTTTTAAGTTTTAGCTTTGAATATACAGCCACCAAGATTCGAGGTGAGTTTTGCTTGATTCGAATATTTTGCGTATGTTACCCTGTATAATTCGATGTTATTTTAGGTTGCTCACAATCGATGTACAACCGAATTCCAAAAGCTACTCTTCTCGCATAGGAAGCTTCAGGTCAAGTATGAGAAGATGGTTACTATTCTGCAGAATATAGGTAAATTATTCGGCGTTTGCATTCAAGTCCTTTGTATGAGTCTTTGCTTCCTAATTAATTTGCGATTTATCCTTACTCAGCTACCATTAATAATCAAAATACTCGGCTAATGAAAAAGGTTGCCAGCGAAGGTTAGTCATCCATCCTCTCTGTACTCTTCTGTTTCTCTTCTAGACAAATTCCGAGTATCTTATAGTGCTCCATCTTCGCCTCAGCCAAATTACAAAGATTTGCAGCGTCACATCAAGATTGCATACCCATGCGTGATATGATGCTGCATTTTTTAGAGCAAGCAGGGACTCACTCGGCGCAGCTGAAGGATAAGGATGATGAGATAGCTCAGCTTCATGTCGAGGTTGAGTCCTTGAAATCATCTCAGAAGTCCAAGCTATAGAAAATTGACCAAGAATTTTCCAAGGAAAAGAATCGGTTAAGTCTCCAGCTTCAGAAGGACAAAGAACTCCTTGATGCGGCCGAGCTGAAAAATCAGACGATGACTGAGGAGATTACTTGGTTTGAGAAGAAACAGGTTGGCTGGGCCGTGGATCTTCAGAAGATGCTGCGATATATCCATCGTAAGCTTATTTGCCAGGTTTTTTCCTCTTGGTCCCTGGCCGAGTCATTCTTTGCTTGTTGCTCCTCTTGATTTGTGTGATGTTTTTCTCTATAGATCACTTTCCATAAGCCGAGCCTGTGAGTACTAAAGCCGTGGTTGCTGCCCGTTCTCGCCGAGGTGTCCCCAATATCCCAGATCAAGAATATTCTATTGAGGATCTCCTGGTTGCTGTCGCTGCCGCCATTGAGCCGATGAAAATCAAGGGAAGATACTTGGTGAAAGCGGCAATTCGAGCCTTCAATGTGCTCTGGCCGAATGAACCATAGCAAGGTGGAGGTACTTGTGGCGAAATTAATGGATTCTCAAACTCAGTTGAACCTCTAGAGAGAATACGTCGGGCGAGCCGGGGCTAACATGGCGCTTACTGCTATTCTATCATGGTACGAGGACATCTCCCTCGACACATTAATGAATTTGCGTATCAGCTCTCCTTGGGTCAAGAATCCGAATTTCGTTGCACGCCGCCAAGCCCGTGCCTATCAACTCATCGAGTATGAAAATGTGCATCAATGGAATGAGGGGACGAGTTTTCTCCCAGACGAGGCTGAAGAGAATGTTGAGGCCACCGATGACGAAGAGTTTGCCGAGGATTCTGGTGATGAACATGATTCAGATGAAGACTCTAGAAGTTCTGATGAGTCAAGTGGAAGTTCGGGAGGAAATGCTGAAGCCCGGTCGTCCTCCAAAAGAACTGAAGCTTCCCAAGCCCAAGGTGAAACCTCGCGTCAAATAGCCACTGCTCAAGATGCTCTGGTTACTTCGGTCGAGGCTGAGGTAACTCCGCGGAGGCTTAGGCAGCTTCGGAGATTCCTGCTCCTGAAACTATTGCTTCTGCAGAAGCCGAGGTGCCTTCAGTGTTAGCCGAGGTACCTACTTCGGAAACCCCTGCCACTACCATCACGCCTCCTGCCGATGATTCGGCTGCGGTTAATGCATGAACTGTAAAACTTTTATTTGATAAGTCCCCGGTATGCCGGGCGTATGCTGTTTTAAAACTATCTACCTCTTTTGGTACTGGTTAATATATATATATATATATAAGTTCGGAATCTTTCATATGTTGTGGTAATCGTTAAGTTGTTACCGTGTTGGTAGAGTTATTCTACGTATATTATCGTTTGTGAACCTCAATCCCTAAGTTCGAATCTAAGATGTTTGATTATTCGTGTGCTTTCTTAGAGATTATGAGCTATGTTTGAAGACGCGCGCTTTGGGCATACCGCAGCAGTCACAAGAAAGATAATATAACGTGCGCGACTTGTGTATAGTTCAGTCCTTAGTCGCTTTTTGTGTGTGTGATTCTTGGTTGGCTCTTGTCTTATTTACCATAAGATCTCTCTTCAGACTGTGAAAGGTCAAAGACGTTGCTTCCGATGTATAAGTGTTACTAATTCGAATTGATGGATATATAAATCATATGCCATATCAAATATACAATAGCAGGATAAATAACATAGGGCAGTCCCCGAGTTATCGCTCGTGTTGCTGAGGTTTCATTTGCCGATTTATTTTTGATAGATCAAATACATAATTATAATGATAAGCAACATGGGGCAGTCCCCGAGTCACCGCTCGAGTTGTCGATGCCTCATTCATATCAAATACATAATTATAATGATAAACAACATGGGGCAGTCCCCGAGTCACCGCTCGAGCTGCCAAAGTCTCATTCATATCAAATACATAATCATAGTGATAAACAACATGAGGCAGTCCCCGAGTCACCGCTCGAGCTACCAAAGTCTCATTCATATCAAATATATAATCATAGTGATAAACAAAAGGGGGAAGTCCCCGATTCACCGCTTGAGATGCCGAAGTCTCATTCATATCAAATATATAATCATAGTGATAAACAACATGGGGCAGTCTCCGAGTCACCGCTTGAGTTGCCGAGGTTTCATTAATTCATTCCTGACATAATAAACTGATACATAATAATACTCGATATAGTACACTTCCTCTAAGTGTAAATGGATGAAGTAATGCTACATTCCATGGTCTTTTTGACTTGTCTCCGTATTTATCCTCCTTGTTCCTTTCTGGTGCTTGAGCATCTATGAGGTAATATGCATTGTTGTGTAGTGCTTTGCTCACGATGAATGGGCCTTCCCATGGGGGCGATAGCTTATGCATGTCGGTCGTGTGTTGCACTAGCCAAAGTACATGATCTCCTTCCTTGAAGACCATGGGATTTACCTTCTTGCTATGGTAGCGTCTGAGGTCTTGTTGATAAACAGCTGATCTGGACAATTCTAATTCTCTTGCTTCCTCTAGTAGATCCACATCATCTTGCCGGGATATTTCATTTACTTCGGCGTTCATGTATTGGGTGACTCTGGGAAAATCATGCACTATATCGGCTGGGAGCACAGCTTCTGCCCCATATACGAGAAAGAATGGGGTGTACCCTGTTGATCTATTCAGGGTAGTTCTTAAACTCCATAGAACCGCTAGGAGTTCCTCAATCCAACAACCTGCCGACCTCTGGAGTGGTTCTATCAGCCGAGGTTTTATTCAAGATAACACGAGTCCATTCAATCTTTCCACTTGCACATTTGATGAAGAGTGTGCTACCGAAGCAACATCGAGTCTTATGTGCTTTTCTTGGCAGAATCGAGCAAAGACTCCTTCAGCAAAATTTGTGCCATTTTCTGTAATGATACTGTGTGGGTAACCATATCTCAGAATGATATCCTTGAGAAATTTCACTGTTGTGGGCCCGTCACATTTTCTTATTCGCTTCACCTCTATCCATTTTGTGAATTTTTCCACCATGACCAAAATGTGAGTCATGCCTCCGCGAGACGGCTTAAATGGACCTACCATATCCAGGCACCATACTGAGAATGGCCAAGTGATTGGTATTATTTTTAACTTGGATGAAGGCATATGTATTTTGCTGGCATATCTCTGGCAGCTATTGCACCTTGCTACCAATTCTTTTGCTTCCTTTACTGCACTTGGCCAATAAAATACGTGTCGAAATGCTTTGGCCACAAGGGCTCTAGACGAGGCATGGTGCCCACATTCTCCTTGATGTATGCCCAAGAGGTTCTCTTTTCCTTTTCCCGGGTCAACACATCGTTGCATCACGTTTGTTATGCTTCTCTTATAAAGCTCATTATTGATTATTGTGTAAGCTTTCGCCCTTCTTACTATATGCCTAGCAAGGACTTCATTATTCAACAAAGTCTCATTTTTGAGGAATAAGAATATGGCATGTGCCCATCCGGTATGTCCTGCTCCAGGATAACTGTTTTATCAATTTCCATTACTTCTCCCGACATAATGTTCGCCAAACTTTCCCAATCATCTCTTCGGTTATCTGAATCAGTCCCCGGGTTATTCGGTTCATGTCCTTTATCAATTTCCATTGGGACACACTCAGATTTCTGATCTGATGAGATGCGTATTGATTCGAACTCTGGGGAAGGTATGATTAATGGCTTTCTCAGGTGTTCTAAGGCGATACCAGGTGGAATTGACTGTCTGGTTGATCCGAGCTTTGACAGGGTATCGGCAACGTCGTTTTCCGCCCGAGGTATGTGATGAAATTCACACCCGTCGTAATAGCCACTAATTTTCTGTACATGAAACCGATATAAGGCCATGTTTGCATCCAATGCGTCCCAATTTCCTGATATTTGCTGCACTATAAGGTCTGAATCTCCGAAACATAGAATCTGATGTATGCCAATCTCTTTCGCCATCTTTAGGCCATGGACAAGTGCCTCATATTCAGTTATATTGTTTGATGCAGCGAAGTGTATCTGCAATACATATTTCAGTTGATCCTTCTTTGGAGAGGTTAATACTATACCTGCTCCTAAACCATTCCTTAATTTGGATCCATCAAAATGCATCGTCCAATAGTTCGGATCAGGAAATGGGGGTTCATACTGTATCTCGGCCCAATCGACAAAAAAGTCGGCCACTGCCTGAGATTTGATTGCATCTTGTCTATCAAATTGTGGGGCATAAGGGGATAAATCAATTGCCCATTTTCCTATTCGGCCGCTTGCATCCTTGTTGCTAATTATCTCGGCTATTGGTGCCTCGCAAATCACCTTTATGGGGTGTTCCTCAAAATAATGCTTGAGCTTTTTTGCCGACATATACACTCCATAAGCCATTTTTGGTAGTGTGGATAGTTTTGTTTCGATGCCGATAATACCTCACTTAGGTAATAAACCGGCCTTTGTACCGACTTACCGTCCTCATTACCCTCCACAACTATCACAGCGCTCACGACTCGTTTCGTTGCTGCTACATAGAGCATCATAGGCTCTTTTGATAGCGGCGAAGCTAAAATTGGCGCTGCGGCCAGCATCTTTTTTAACTCATGAAAAGCGCTATCAGCCTGAGGTGTCCAGGTGAACTTATCAGAATTTTTCATCAACTGATACAAAGGCAATGTGTTTTCACCTAGCCGACTCACGAACCGACTAAAGTAAGTAAGGTATCTTGTAAATTTTTGAACATCATTGAGGCATTTCAGCAATTCCATCCTTTCAACTGCGCGAATTTTAGTCGGATTTGCCTCTATACTTCGGGTAGATATGAGAAAACCGAGTAATTTTCCGGCTGGTACACCGAAGGTGCATTTTTCCGGGTTAAGTTTCACTTGGAATCTTCTCAGATTCGCGAATATTTGCCGGATATCTTCCAGGAGTGTATGGCTCTCCTTTGTCTTTATAACCACATCATCAACATATACTTGAACATTTTTTCCAATATGATCATGCAAACATTTTTGCATACACCTTTGGTACGTGGCTCCTGCATTACGCAGGCCGAGTGGCATGGTTCGATAGCAATAAGCCCCATACGGGGTGATAAACATAGTTTTTATTTGATCAGTCAGGTTTAACGGTATCTATTGGAAACCAGAATACGCATCTACAAATGATAATAGTTCACAACATGTGGTTGAATCAATAACCTGGTCTATTCTAGGTAAAGGAAAAGGATCTTTGGGACACGCCTTGTTAAGGTTTGTGTAATCGATACACATACGCCAAACGACATCTATGTTTGGGTCATCCTTTTTCTTTTCTACCAGCACCGGATTAGATAGCCAATCTGGATGAAGTACTTCCATAATAAACTCGGTCGCAAGTAGCTGAGCTATCTCATTCCATATGATTTTTCTCCTGTCTTCGGCGAAGCGACGGAGAGGTTGCTTCACCGGCCTTGCTCCTGGCCTTACCTGCAAAGAGTGCTCAGCCAACTCCCTCGGTGCTCCTTGCAGATCTTGTGTAGACCATGCAAAGATATCCCGATTCTCACGTAGGAAGTTGGTGAGCTCGCTTTCCTATTTATCATTTAGGCCGACACCAATGGTGATGGTGCACTCTGGGAACTGATCATTAATCTGAATTTTTCTTTGTCTTCTTAGTCGGCTGGAAAGACACACTTCCATGCGGGTTAGCAAGTGCCGGCATGTTAAGCTATGCCGACTGAGCTAAAGCCGTGACCTCCTGAATTCTACTTTTCTCCCTTGTGATTACCAAAGATTCGGCCGAATTTGATCCGACCGAAGCACATTCTATTGATTTACTGTAGTCTCCTGCTATTGTTATCACCCCTAGTGTCCTGGCATCTTCATTTTCAAATAACCAATGAGACAACTGCTCATAAACTTAGCCAATGTCGGTCGTCCGAGTAACGTGTGGTAGCAGCTTTCCAGATCCACCACCTCAAATTCCAAATTCTCTGCTCTACAATTTTCCCTTGTGCCAAATCATACGTCTACTCAGGCCTTCCCGATGGGCTCGCCGGACAGTCCTGGCACTATTCCATGAAAGGTTGTCTTGGTCGACTGCAGCATATTCGAAGATATGCCGAGCTTATGCATTGTATCCTTGTATATAATGTTGATGCTGCTTCCATTATCTATCAGCACTTTTGAGAATTTCACGCTGATACTAGGCCCAAAAAATGTTGGGTCTAGCACCAGGGCATATGACCCGGGATTCAGCATGATCTTGGGATGATCCCTAATGCTCCAAGTTATCTCTTGACCAAACCATGGCATATACCTCGGAATTGCTGGCATAACTGCATTTACTTCCATGTGTCGGCGCTGTATGCTCTGCATGTCTTGCTGTTTCATGGTGAATACACAGTATGACTGGTGGGTCTCCCTGTAATCATTGCGTCCATTATTTCCGGGCTTTCCTCTACCATCTTGGCTTTGATTCACCACATGGTGAACTGCATCCCTCCGGTCCTGATTCTCATACCTCGGAGGTGGTGGAGGTAACATCACTTGTTGTGCATTTTCTTCGGTAAGCTGTGGCTGTTGTGGGTGGTGTGGTTGCTGTTGTGGCACTTGCATTGCTGCCGGGTTTCCCATTGCACTCTTCATCCAAGCACATTGATAGGTTGTGTGGTTAGCTAGTTTTGCCGGGTTAGGCATGTGAAACTTACACGGTTGATACAACATTGACTCAAACGTGTACTTCGGCCTCTCCTGCCATTGTTTCTTCTATTCTGGAGTCCATTGTTTTTTCCCATCATTTCTCGGCGTCCATTGTTGAGGACCATTCTTCTGGCGATGATTTCTTCCTGCACCCGGCTGGTCCCGAATAACTGCAGCAACCTGATTCGAACTGTATCTATAATCTAGCCTATCATCTCTTCTCCTACCTCAGATCTCATTCCGTCAGGATGATCCCACACCATCACGAGGGTAATGGTCTTACTGCTCAAGGTGTTCTGCCGACATAAGTTCGGGTTGAGTTGGATCTCCTAGTGCATATAAATCTGCTATTCTGATTGTCTCTGCCAACGTAGTTGGCATATCTCTTTGTAGCCTTTGCCACAACACATTCCGTATCTGCACCCTTGTGCAAACCAAGCAATCGCTTGTGATTTGATTACCCCTTTGCAGGAGTTTCTGAGGTTGCACCATCGAGTCAGGAATTATCTATCAGTCTCATTCGGTCTTTGTTTGCACATTGCTAGTTGTTGAGGCCTATTCGGCCTCTTGTAAGTACTGGTGAAGTTGCTTACAAACATATCCTCAAAGTCCAACCAGCAATTGATATTGCCGGCTAGTAAATTATTCAACAAGACCCTGGCTGGCCCTTCCAACATCTGGGGCACATACCTCACGGGCCATCTCAAATTTCCCCCTGCTATTTTCACCGTAGTGGCATAATCAATCAACCAATCTCGTGGTTTAGTATTTCCATTATATGTTTTTGTGCCTCTTGCCAACTGGAAGTTTGGGACAGGTGGTTCACCCATAATCCGGGGTCCAAAACACGCCGGACCAGGAGGGCCTTGCTCTTCCAACAACTCGGACCGATATAGCCTATCAAGTTTAAATCTTGCGTCATTCGACGGCAAATTTCTGTACACAACTCTTTCTTCCACCCCATAGTGGTTTTTACCAACGAATCCAGCATTCTCCATTTCCGAATAACCATCATTATACCTGTCATGTGCCGGGTTATGTGGAACATGTAGGGTTCGCAGCATAGAAAAAATTCCTACGATGGGAACAACTATCTACCAAGATCTATCTACTAGATACAAACAACGGACGGATGTATATCCGTAGAGAACATACCCTTGAAGACCGACAAAGCTTAACAAGTTAAACTCGTGGTTGATGTAGATGATCTCTTGCCGATCTCAAGATCGAGACGAAGTCCTAGCGCCACAAATCAGCAGCGCATCCGTGCTCGCACACACGTCTAAGGCACCGAGAAACCTCCGCCTCCTCGCTCCAGCGATGCAGCAGAAGCACAACTCTTTCTTGCCGAATAGCCACCGGGAACATGTATCTCGCTAGTCCGAGACCATGGGGGATAAATTCTAGAGGGGGAGAGAGGTCCTTCACGAGGAGGTGTAAGTGAGAGAGAGGGAGAGGGGTGCCTTTTATAGGAGGAGGGGGGCACCCAAGGGGGTGGCTGCCGGCCATGGGGCTGCCCCTCCCCTCCTTCATTCATGTGGGTGGACACTCCACTCACAAAAAAACCTCTTCATTTCCCTCCACTCAAAATCCCACTCAAACTTGCAATTAAATTTCCACCAAATTTAATGCAAACTCTCATTAAATAAAACTCTTTAATTTATTCAGAATTTTGTCAATTCCTTTAATGACAAACATTCACATATAACCCCTTGCTAGAATTCTATTCCACATGCACAACCACTTTATGCAATTTCATCCGAAAACCTGTTTCGGTATCTAGTGAAATAAATTCCTGCGCTTGTTATTCTTTCCGGCATGAAAATTTTGCTCCAATTGGATGTCGGTGTCTCTTAAGTGTGTCACCCTACGTTTCGTGAATAATGTGGACATGATCGAGACCCCTCTCAGATCAATAATCAGAAGCGGGATCTGGAGACCCATACTGACTCCCACACATTCAACGATGACTTTCTTGTGATCGTCAGAACCTTTACGCTAGTATCTTAATCCCTTTGTTTCGTGATATATTACATGTCCAAGATTCAATCATCGGTATCTCCATACCTAGTTTGATCTCGTTACTGACATGCACTCTTTTCTCGTTCCCGTGATATAACATTCTAGTGATCAAATCACTTGCTTGCAAGCTAACCAATGTCATATCACCGAGAGGGCCCAGAGTATATCTATCTGTCATCGGGATGAACAAATTCCACTCTCGATCCATGGGCCTCAACATAACACTTTATTAGTTCTGAACTCATCTTTATAATCAACCTGTTACGGTGTGACGTTTGATGTTATCAAGAAACTCTTCCGGTGTTAGTGATTGACATGATCTCATGGTCTAAGGATTAGGATTACTTCGTAAGTTGTAATAGCAATATAAACTCAATGACTTTGATCATAATGCTATACTTCGGATGAATGTTCATCACACCATTACACTAATGTTGTGATCCCGTTATTAACAACATCCAATGTCCATGATCAGGAAACCTTGATCATCTTGTTAATCAACGAGCTAGTTTATGAGAGAGGAATAACTAGGAACTTTCTGTTTATTTATTAAATACACATGTATTAATGTTTCCGTATTAATATAATTATAGCATGTAAAATAAACATCTATCATATACTTGGAATACACATAATAAACACTTTATTATTGCCTCTCAGGGCATATTCCCTTCAGTCTCCCACTTGCACTAGAGACAATAATCTAGTTACATAGTGATGAATCTAACACCCATGGAGTTCTGGTGTTGATCATGTTTTGCTCTAGGGAGAGTTTTAGTCAACAGATCTGCTACATTGAGATCCGTGTGTACTTTATAAATCTTTATATCTCCATCCTTCACATGCTCGCGGATGGAGTGAAACCGGCGTTTAATATGCTTGGAATTCTTGTGAGACCTTGGTTCTTTGGCATTGGCAATGCATCATTGTTGTCACAATAGATCACCATTGGGTCCAACGCGCTTGCAACCACACCTAGTTCGGATATGAACTCCTTCATCCAAACCGCTTCCTGAGCCGCTTCCGAAGCAGCAACATATTCGGCCTCTGTTGTTGATCCCTCCACCACAGGTTGTTTGGAACTTCTCCAACTAACCGCTCCGCCATTCATGAGAAATACGTATCCGGATTGAGACTTAGAGTCATACGGGTCGGTGTCAAAGCTTGCGTCGACATAACACTTAGCGACAACACTACAAGGAGAACCCCTTATTACAATACATACATAGCAACGACTTTAATATTCGTTGTAATATTTTATCCTAGATACACAGGTATGCGTTGCGGGCTGCATCTGTTGTCTATACATGTCGCAATTGATTGGTAAAAGCCCAGCCCATTAAGTACGAGCATTAGGATCCTTTAAACCCCACCACCCCTTGTGATGCGCCCATGCCCGCACATGGCAGTCTCGCTCCTTCCTTCCCCAAACCTAGCCGCCTCCCTTCTCCACGTCGTCGCTTGACCGTTAACAAGCAGTGCGTCCCTCGTCGGTGAACCCAGTTCACGGTTGTGACCTCCCACTACTCACTTCCTATTGATATGTTTCAGATTGAAGGCATCTCGATGGCATGATTTGACCATAACTTTGTGTCGCGTACCGAGAGATCCCCAAATCTGCGAAGCGCTCCAAGTGCAACCAAGATGTATTTCGGATGCTCCACGATGCATTGGAGGGCAGAAGGTGTGGCGGGGCATGGCCATGGCAGAGGTTTATGTTTCAGGTGTCATGGGAATGGTCACGGCAGATGCTGCAATCGGCAGCGAGTAGTAGAACGAGGGGCAAGGGCGGCCAGCCATCTGCGGTGCGAGATGAGGGCGGAGACACAGGGTTTTACCCAGGTTCAGCCCCCCGGAGGGTAAAGACCTACTCCTGCTAGATTGTATTATGGAGGTGGTACAATGGGCGAGCTCGGCGGCTAGGTGGCGAGTCGCTTGGGTGTATGATGGAACGTCTCTCTACGCGCCCTGCAGGGAGGTTTATATAGGCTCACCTCCCCTAGGGTTTACATATCTCAACCGAATCAGTTAAGGCTTCGGTACTCGTTTAACCTAATCCGACTGGGCCTATCCACTCGCCTGGGCCTTCAGCTTCCAGTCGCTTGGATCCACGCCGGGCCTTGATCCAGTCGCCGTCCTGCAGGCCCACTCGCCAGGTCTTAGGCCAGTCGGAAACGTCCTGCTGGGTATACCCCGGTAGGCGCATCCCCATTAGTAGTCCCCGAGGCCGCCGTCGATTAGGCGTAGGTGGCTGCTGGTAGTCGGAGTATACGGCTTCAAAGTAGACATCCAGTCGAATCGTCGGCGGGCTCCTGTATAAAGGAGAAAACTAGTCATCCAGATCACGGCTTTGGCGAGTCGAGTCGGCACACATTGTCGGGCCAGCGAGCCGAGTGGCTGAAGTTGGACCGTTAACCGTGGTCAAACTAGCCGTTGGGGTAATCCAACGATAAATTTTGGCGTAATCACCGCATAGCAACGGCTCCCTGATTTGGCGGGTAACAACCGCTATATAAGGGGAATGGCAGGCGATCAGAGAACCACCTTCTCCCCATTTCCTCCGACTGCGCGCACATTCGCCTTCCTTCGCATTGCGAACCAGCCGACCAGAAATCCTCCGACCCCCCATAAACCTTTCCGCCATGGCCCTCTCCACCGAACCCTGGGGTAGATCTAAGTGCACGAGGACGCAACTGGCTTCCTTTGAAGAGGCCGGGATCCTGCGAGCCGGCTGCTGGCGCATCCCCGCGGCCGGAGAGGTGACCCCGAGCCCGCGAGAGAGGGAATTCATCTGCTTCACCAGTCACCTAGAACGGGGGCTAGGGTTCCCTACGTCCCTGTTCTTCCGGCGCTTCTGCGCCTACTACGGGATCCAGCCATCGGATCTGGGTCCCCACAGCATCGAGCAGCTCGCCATCTTCGTGGCGTTCTGCGAATGCTACTTGGGCTGCCGGCCATACTTTCCCCTATGGCAAGATCTGTTCCATGGACGGATCAGCCGCGAGGAGGCGGGCGGCCCAATGCTTGCCGCGGGCGGCCTAACCTTCCAGCTGAAGTCAAAGGCTTCATTTTTCGACTTGATGCTGCCCGCCAAGGCAGCGAGCGACTGGAAGAAGTCGTGGTTCTATGTTGCCGAGGCGACCCCGGAGGGCGAGACGGCGATCCCGCGGTACTCCACCAATCGGTCTGAGCTGCACCGTCTTCAAGTCGGCAAGCTCCCCAGCGACCAGCGGATCGTTGTTGACGAAATGCTCCAGACCATCCGTGGTCTGAAGAAGAGGGGCCTCCAGACAATAAACTTGTACAACTGCTGGCTCGGGCGGCGGCTCGTCCCGCTGGCTCGCCGCGAGCACTACATGTACCAGTACACCGGCCGGGAGGACTCGACGAAGGCCTGCCTCGCCGAATGGAAGCTCGAGGACTACATCCCAGCACTGAAGAAGATCACCCAGGCGGTGTACCTGGACGCACAGGCTGGGGTCGCCCCCTACACCGCAAAGCGTCCAGCCGCAATGGTAATCACCTCGCTTTATTCGCAGTTGCAGTTTTTGCAGTCGCGGTAATTCTAATTTCATCTTGCGTTCATTGCAGCTATTCCAAGTGGTGGAAGGATGGCTCCCGCCTTCGGACGACGAGAATTTGAGTTCGTCCATCCAGGACATGGGAGAGTCGCCTCCCGCCAAGGGCAACGCCGGGAGCGATGAGAGTGACAGCGACGCCGAGTCCGAGGAGGAGGTCGCCCCACTGGCCCGCAAGACCCGCGGGCAGCGTCAACGTGAGCTTGAGGCGAGCAAAAGCCTCGAGCGCCATGACGACGACGACGAACTTCCGGAGACCACCTCGCGCCGCCAAGCCACTCCATCGAAAAGGAAGACAAAGAAGGAGAAGGAGGCGAAGGCCCCTCCGAAGAAGAAGACGAAGCCGACGAGGCCGGCCTCGCCACCACACTCGTCGAGCAACTCTGACGCCCCCAGCCCGGCCAAGGACGAGGCGCCGCCGATGACAACCGCGCTGGACACGGCCACCGACGAGGTGCCACTGGCTTCGATGCCTCCGCCGTTCACCCCAGTCTCTGGGCCGGGGGACGCTCCGGCTGCAGCGGCTTCGCCTCGCAAGGAAGCTCCTGCCGAAGACGTCCCAGAGGCTCCGGCTGCGGCTTCGACAATGAAGAAGCCGTCCGTGTCTTGGGCACGCGACGTCCTGGATATGGGGCTCAGCCGCCGACTGGGCCCTGAACTGGAGAAACCGGCCGGCCTCCGCACAGGGCTACGCTACATTCCAGTCGCCAAGTGAGTACACTCATCTTCCTTTGTCTCCCATAGCAGCTTGAATTATTTTGCTCACATGATTGATGTACGGGACCGGAGTGAAGAGGATGGGCCACCCGACCGTGGCTAAGGTGCCATCCGTCGTCAGCGAGGAGGATCCTTCCCGTAAGAGGAAGGCGGACGAGGTCGTCGTCCCGACGGATGGCGACAAGAAGGCCAAGGGCGATGACGTCGTCACGATTTCTGACGACACAGCGGTCGCGCCGACTGGACCCGTAACAGAGGCGGCCGCGTCCACGAAGGAGGGCGCCCCCTCGCCTAGAGCGGCCGAGCCGACCTCCTTTGGGGCGGGTGCCTCCATCGCGACATTCCCGCGCTTCATGGCCAAAGCGGCCGCGGCGAGTGGAACTTCTCCCTCGAGCCGCGCACCTGGGGTCGCCGATGCGGAGGTCGACCAGCGTCGTGGGTACACGCCAGCTCTCCTCGCGTCCGTGGACGCAATACAACTTCATGGCATGCTTGGCGCAACCATCCAGGTATGTCCAGTCCTCGAGGATCAGGTCGGTGTTTTACAGCGGTCTGATTCTTTCAGTGTCTTGTTTTTATTTTTCGCATCCAGTCCCCGAGTGCGCACTCACTGAATTTCAGCGGGTGGGCACTTAGGATTTCTTGATTGCCAGTCCCCGAGTGCGCACTCCCTGAATTTCAGCAGGTGGGCACTTAGGATTTCTTGATTGCCAGTCCCCAGTGCGCACTCGCTGAATTTCAGCGGGTGGGCACTTAGGAATTTTGCTTTGATTAATTTTTTGGGTGATGTGCAGGGTCAGCAACGTGAATCGGCTGACCGATTGGCAGCCAAACACCGCGCGGAAAAGGAACTGGCCACCGTCCAGGAGGCGAATAAGGGGCTTCAGGCGGTTGCCGCGAAGGCGGAGG
The DNA here is from genome assembly GCA_916181665.1 of Avena sativa. Lineage (NCBI taxonomy): Eukaryota > Viridiplantae > Streptophyta > Magnoliopsida > Poales > Poaceae > Avena > Avena sativa. The sequence continues at coordinate 307,751,424 of OV702295.1, read as the reverse complement.
AAGCTCGCCAGGGACTTGTCCCCGCGGGTGAATTGGCGGCGGCGCAATCGGCTTTGAGTTCGGCTGAAAAGCGGATCGCCGATCTCGAGCGCGAGCTTCGGGAGGCGAAAGAGGAAGCGAGCTCGGCTGATGGGCGAGCCAAGGCCGCCATTGCAGCCGCCGAAGAGGATCGTAAAGTGTCGGACGCCCTTGTTGCTGGGCTTCAGGACGACCATACTTCGCTTCAATGCTTCATCACGGATCTTGCCCGCCCGTTGATTGGTAAGTGTATCTGCCTCTGCCAGTAGCGTGTGCCTTTTTGTGATGTCCATTGTATTCACTGTTGTCTTCTACTCGCAGGTCGCATCATTGATAGCGCGGAAGAAGGAAGCTCGTTCGACGCGCGGCAGTGTGTAGCCACTCTCGTCGACTCGGCGACGTTGTCGGCGACGTGCATCCGAGCCTATCTCCAGGAGATATCTCCCATGAAAGTAATTCCCAGCGACCTCGTGGAGGTGTGGAAGTACTTGGAGAAGGCGCCCGTGGTCGTTGAGTTCATGACGCAGTCGGCGTTTCGGCGCGGAGCGGCGACGGCGCTTAGCCTTGGACTTGCTCATTTCCCGGAGGACTTCGACCTCGACGATGTGACGAGTGGCTACCCTTCGTCGACTGGCACGGTGGAGCTTTCCGAGGTGCTCAAGTTGACGGACCGTGCCTCGAAGTACTCGGAGCGTGTCTGGGCAATGGGCGACCTCCTTCCGTACCAGGAGACGGTCGTCGTGCCCAACGACCCCGAGCCGCCGCACCGTGATTTCAAGGTCGAGCAGCCCTTCCGCGTGGCGATGGCGAGTGAGCTGACGACGTACCCGTCGAACCCATACACGCCGTTCATCCGCAATCTCCGGGGTGCTGGCGAGTCGTCGTCGAAGCCTGCAGAATAGGATAGTTTGCCCTGGGGCGTTAGTTGCAATTCTGCCGTATGCGCATATTTTGTAACTTGAGACAATGCTACATGCTATTTGAATGAGACGTCGTGTCTGTTTTAGGATTTGTCATGTGTTTTGTGACTGAGGTTTGAACGAGTCCCCGAGCGCGTCCGCCCTTTTGTGGGGTTTACCTCGTGTGTGTTATGTTTGTTGTTTTTGAATATTTTGTTATTGTGGTCTACTCGCCCGGACTCGAAGAGCCAGTCGCAGGGCGACTCCCTTGAACGCTCTGTAGTTCACCATTTTCCCTTGCGCGAACGGGGTCGGGTGGCCGAGTCCCCGAGCGTGGTACTTGGTTGTTCTAGGCGCGATTCTAGGGTGGGTGAGGACTTGGCGCGTTGGTTTGGGCGCGTCACTCCTGCCTGTCCCGTTGGGTCAGTCGCGTGGCGAGTCTTGGGCATGCTCTCCTACTTGGCGTTTTCCCGAGCCACTCGCGATGAACTGGTCGTCAGTCCCCGAGCGTGGTACTTGGCCGTTCGAGTTTCTATGTCGAGGATGCGGAGGACCATGGTCGCTGTAAGAAGCGAAGGCAGTTGTCTTGGCTCGTAGAACCAGTCGGGCTGGGCGACTCCAATGGGGCTCCGGGTAGGCGTTTTTCATGGACGATGCAAGACCTGAGGTGACTCAGTGCTCTTGCACCGCACTACTTAGCCGTGCCGATCGCTGTACCAAAGGTTGACTTCTACGGTTAGCTTGACGCTGTTATTACGAGTGCGAGTGGCACAAGACACGGAGAGTAGGCGCAATTTGCGGTAACCGTTTCTTTTTATTTCATAGCGACTGGAGAGTACATATGTGGGGTTCTAGGAGTAGAACTTCCGTAGGAGGTTTACATTCCATGGTCGCTTGACGTCGAGTTCGCCGTCCCCGCGGACGTCGATGAGGTAGTAGGCATCGTTGCCGAGTACTCGCCCGATGGCGAATGGCCCTTCCCACGGAGGGGAGAGCTTGTGCATGCCCTTCTTGTCCTGAATGAGGCACAACACCAGGTCGCCTTCTTGGAAGGTGCGAGTTTTCACCCGCCTGCTGTGGTAGCGGCGGAGTCCCTGCTGGTAGATGGCGGTGCGTGACCGAGCGAGGTCACGTGCCTCGTCGAGTTGATCGACTCCGTGTAGTGGACGACCCGTGGCGAGTCGTGCTCGAGGTCGGTGGGCATGACTGCCTCGGCGCCGTAGACCATGAAGAAGGGGGTGAATCCTGTCGACCTGTTGACCGAGGTGCGGATCCCCCAGATGACAGAGGGCAGCTCCTCGACCCAGCACCCGGCGGTGCACTCGAGTGGTACTTGGAGTCGCGGCTTCAGGCCGTGGAGGATGCTTTGGTTGGCCCGTTCCGCCTGGACGTTGGATTCCGGGTGGGCGACCGACGCGAGGTCGAGCCGGATGTGGTGCTCTTCGCAGAATTCGGCCATGGATCCTTTGGCGAAGTTGGTGCTGTTGTCCGTGATGATGCTGTTTGGGAACCCGTAGCGATATATGAGCTCGCGTAGGAATTTAGTGGCGGTCTTCCCGTCGCATTTCCGAACTGGCTTGGCCTCCACCCACTTTGTGAATTTGTCGACCGCGACCAGGAGGTGGGTGTAGCCGGAGGGAGCCTTCTTGAAGGGGCCTACTATGTCCATGCCCCACACAGCGAATGGCCAGGTGATGGGGATTGTTTTGAGCGCTGAGCTCGGCACATGCGTCTGGTTGGCGTACTTCTGGCACCCGGCGCACCGCTGGACAATGTCGACAGCATCGACGTGTGCGGTGGGCCAGTAAAAGCCGTGCCGCATAGCCTTGGCGACCAGAGAGCGGGCGCCGGCGTGGTGGCCGCAGTCGCCGGAGTGGATATCGTGGAGAATCTTGCGTCCTTCGGCGGGTTGGACGCAGCGTTGGAACACGCCGGTGACGCTGCGCTTGTGGAGCTCGCCGTCAATGATGGTGTAGGACCTGCATCGGCGGGCGATCATCCGAGCGTCCGTCTCGTCTGCCGGTAAGGTGCCCGCCTCCAAGTAGGCGATGTAGGGCTTGGTCCAGTTGTCTGGCTCGGTGACGAGTGCGACCAGGGCTGCCTCCGGCTGCAACGGGACTCCAATGTCGATCTCCCTCGGGGGAGAGACTGATGGCTTGGTTATCGTGTTAAGGAAGACGCTGGCAGGTGGTGCGAGTCGAGCCGACCCAATGCGAGAGAGGGCGTCGGCCTCTTCGTTCTTCTGCCTGTCGATCCACTCGACGGAGTAGCCTGTGAAGTGTCTGCCCAGCTTGTCCACTGCTTGGCGGTACGCCGCCATGGTGGGGGAGACGGCGTCGCAGGTGCCAGCGACTTGCCCCGCGACGAGGTCGGAGTCTCCGTAGCAGCGTAGGCGGTTGACGTTCATCTCCTTGGCAACTCGCATGCCGTGGAGCAAGGCCTCGTACTCGGCCATGTTGTTGGTGCAGGGTGTGAAGTCGAGGCAGAGGACGTAGCGGAGCTTGTCGCCCTTCGGTGAAGTTAGCACGATCCCTGCACCTGCGCCGTCCGTGTTCTTGGAGCCGTCGAAGTGCAGGCTCCAGTAATGGAGGTATGGCAGCTTCTCTGGCTGCTGGGCCTCCTCCCAGTCGGCGATGAAGTCTGCTAGGGCCTACGACTTGATCGCTTTTCGTGGCTCGTATTTGATGTTGTGGACGCCGATCTCGACGGCCCACTTGGCGACCCGCCCGGTCGCCTCGCGGTTGCGGATGATGTCTTGCAGTGGTGCTGAGGAAACAACCGTGATCGGGTGCTCCTGGAAGTAGTGCGGCAGGCGCCGCTGAGCTCTGAAGACCGCATATACCAGCTTTTGGTACTGTGGGTACTGCTGGCGCGACTCGGTAAGGACCTCGCTGATGTAGTACACCGGTCGTTGTACTGGGCGCTCCTTTCCTTCCTCCGGTCGCTCGACGACCATCACGGCGCTGACGACGCGCTCGGAAGCCGCGACGTAAACCAGCATGGGTTCTTTGTCGGCGGGGGCGGCGAGTAGCGGTGCGGCGAGTAGCACCTTCTTGAGGTCGCGGAGCGCATCATCCGCCTCCTTGTCCCACTGGAAGGTGGGGTTCTTGCGCATCAGGCGGTATAGGGGCATCGCCTTTTCGCCCAGGCGGGGGATGAAGCGACTGAGAGCCGCTACTCGCCCGGCCAGTTTCTGGACGTCGCGCAGGCACTCGGGTTTGTTGAGCCGGGCAATCGTGTCGATCTTCGTGGGGTTCACCTCGATCCCTCGCTTGGAGACGACGTACCCCAGTAGTTGTCCTGCTGGTACGCCGAAAGTGCATTTGCCTGGGTTAAGCTTTATCTTGTACTTTTGCAGGTTGGCGAATGTTTCCGCCAGGTCGGCGAGTAGGTCACCCTGGCGAGCGGACTTTACGACCACGTCGTCGATGTAGACGTGGATGTTGCGGCCAATTTGGCTCGCGAGGCACTCTTGCATGCACCGCTGGTAGGTCGCCCCGGCGTTCTTGAGACCGAAGGTCATGGCGGTGTAGCAGAAGGCTCCGAATGGCGTGATGAACGCTGTCTTCTCCTCGTCCTCGACTGCCATTTTGATCTGATTGTACCCGGAGTAGGCGTCGAGGAAACATAGCGACTCCGAGCCCGCGGTGGAATCGATTATTTGGTCGATCCGCGGGAGTACGAACTGCTCCTTTGGGCAGGCGCTGTTCAAGTTTGTGTAGTCGATACACATCCTCCAGGTCCCGTTCTTCTTCTCGACCAGGACTGGGTTTGCCAGCCACTTGGAGTATTTGATTGGCCGGATGAAGCCTGCAGCGAGTAGACGCTGCACCTCCTCGGCGATTGCTCGGCGGCGCTCTTCATTGAAGGGCCGCAGCGACTGTTTGACGGGTCGCACTTTGGGGTCGGCGTTTAGCTTGTGCTCAGCGAGCTCCCTAGGGACACCAGGCATGTCAGAGGGCTTCCATGCGAAGATGTCCCTGTTCTCACGGAGGAACTCGATGAGCGCGCCTTCCTATGCTGGGCTCATGCTCGTCCCGATCGTCACCGTCTGGCTGGAGTCGCCTGGGACCAGCTCGACGGTGCGGGTGTGCGTCGTCGCCTCGAAGGTTGAGGTGTTTGCGCCCTCCGAGTTGGGCTTCTTGAGTATGGTGGGGTCGTCGTTGTTGACCCCGCTCGCGTACTTGGCGAGCTCATCGGCGTGGTTGGTCTCCGCCGCGATGACGGCGTCAGCGAGTTCGGCTCCTTTGGCCTCGCACTCGGCGGCCATGTCGGGGTCGCCGTTGATGGTGATGACGCCGAACGGCCCGGGGAGCTTCATCGCGTTGTACACGTAGTGGGGCGCTGCCATGAACTTGGCGAACGCCTGGCGCCCCAGGACGCAGTGGTAGGGGCTGTCGAAGGGCACGAGCTCGAAGACGATCCGCTCGGTGCGGAAGTTTGCTGGTGTGCCGAAGGTGACTGGCAGCGTGACCTTACCGATCGGGTACGCCTTCCGACCGGGGACGATGCCATGGAACGTGGTGTGGGTTGTCTCGATCATCGACTGCGGGAGCCGCAGCCGCCTGAAGGTGTCCAGGTACAGGATGTTGATGGAGCTGCCGTCATCCATCAATGTCTTGGGGAGCCAGTAGTCGGCGACCTTAGGCTTGACCACCAGGGCGACTCGACCTGGGTACTCGATGCGTGGCGAGTGGTCTTGGCGGCTCCAGGTGATGGGCTGCTCCGACCAGTTGAGGAACTGGGGAACGTCCACCTGGGCCACCGCGTTGGCGGCAACGGCGCGGGCGATGACCTTCTTCTCGCGCTTCGTGTTGAAGCCTGTGAAGGTATGGAGCGAGCCAGCCACTTTGCCGAATTTTCCGCCGTTTGGCGGGTCGTTGTCGGGGTCCTCCCGTGCTCGCCGTGCCTTCTCGATCTCCCTGAGGGTGTGGCAGTCGGCGGTTGTGTGCGTTGCGGGCTTCCCTTCCCTGCTATGAAACGCACACGGTTGGTTAAGGAGGGCCGCGGGGTCGAACCTTGGCTTGTCCTTGTAGTTGCCGCCGTCGCGGCGTTGTCCTCCGTCGCGGCGGAAGCTCTTGGGCTCGCGTTGTGCGTGCCCGGCGTTGGCGACGAAGTCGACTCGCCCGTCACTGCGGCGCTTGCCGGTGAGGCGAGTGTTGCTGTAGCGTAGGTCGGATCGTCGTCCGCCGTCGTTGCCGCTCGTGCGGCGTTGACCTCCTGACTCGTCGTCAGTTTCCTGGTTTGGATCTTCCTCCGCGTACCGTTTGGCGATCTCGAGAAGGTCCGGGATGTTGTCGAGTGTGCGAGAGTGTCGCTTGAGCTTGGCGACCAGAGGCTCGTAGCGGCACGAGGTCTTGAAGCAGTGGATCGCGGTGTCCGGGTGGATGCCGACCGCGTTGTACCAGAGTTCTTGCCACCGTTGGATCCAGTTGCGGGTCGACTCGCGGGGTCCCTGGACGCATCGCTTCAGGTCCTCGATGGTGGTGGCGCGGGTGTAGGAGCACTCGAAGTGCCTGACAAAGGCGTCACGCATCTCCTCCCAGGAGTCGATACTGTCATGGGGGAGGGTTTTGATCCACTGCCTGCACGTCCCCTCCATCATCAGGGGGAGGTAACAGGCGGCTAGCAGGTCGGTGTGGCCTGCGATCCCCATCGCCATGAGGTATGTATCGAGCCAAACGGCGGGGTCGTACGAGGTGTCGTACTTTTCTATCTCCTTCGGCGCCTTGAAGTTTGGCGGGTACTTCTCGCCTCGGATCATTGGTCCGAAGCACTTGGGGCCGAGTCTACTGAGCGACCCCATGGGCTCGCCGTCACGGCGATTGGTCAGGGTGTGTCGCAGGTCATCGGGCTGGCGTGCGCGCCAGCTTTGGTTGTTGATGATGTGAGTGCGGGCGTCGATGGGTTGACCGTTGGCGGCGAGGAAGTTGGTCGCTGGCCTGGGGTCATTGGTGGATAGTGCCGCGTTCGCGGGTCGGTGTTGGAGCTACAGTGGCTCCGGTGGAGGGCAGTTGAGGGTGTTTGCCGCCATTGGGCGGCCGCTTGAGGCCGCTCTGCTTCCCGAAGAACGCGAGTATACTCGACCCTGCGAGTCGGCGCCCGCATTTTGCTGCTCGACGGCCTTTGCGAGCAGGGCTCTGACGTACTGGATCTGTAGGGCACCGTCGCCGGTGGCCGTGATGTTGTCGGCTGCTGCTCGGCCTGCCATGAGGTTGTCCATCGGGGTGGAAAACAGCGGGAGGCCGTTTGCGTCTCGCTCCCGTGAGGAGACCACTATCTGCGGCTGGTCCCTGGGAGGTGTGCGGTTGGGTGGAGGTGGGGCGCCCATTGCCGTCGACCCTGGCGGGGGCCGGGCGCTTCCTCCTGGTGGCGCGTTCTCGCAGATCGCGCGCTCGGCCACGCGGGCCGGGTCGTTTTTGTCGTCGAAGTTTAGGGCGCGCCCCTGAACGGTGGGGTTCAGGCGCGACCTGATCCGCTGCTGGTGGTAGCGCGATAGCTCCTGCGCCGTCACCTGCTCGAGGCGAAATTTTTCGCGCTCGGCTTGCTCCTTGCGCACTGCCTCCGCCAGTTTCAGGCGGAGTTCCTCGACCTCCGTTGCCATGGCGTTAGGAGGGATTGGGGTGGAGAAGGGGTCCTCCGGTGGCTCGGTGCCGGTCGCCATGTAGGTCGCGGTGTGGCGACCGGTACCGTCGCGGAGGTCGGCGGAGTTTTCCGACCCGGAGTCGAAGTCGAAGATCCCGAGGATGGAGGGGTCCTCGAAGTCTCCCACGTTGGAGACCTGGGTGATGGAGCCCATGGGTGAAGCCACGGTGATGGATCCGGCGAGTGACGTCGGGGTCGCCGAGTCGGCGTCGTCGTTGAGGGCCGCGTCTTCTGCGGCCGCTGAGTTTTCGGCCACGTCGCAGTGGGCCAAGTTGTACTCGGAGGCAAGGCGATGGATCGTGCGGATCTGGCTCTCGGAGAGCCGATCGTGTGGCGGCGACTCGCGGATGCGAGCCGAGTCCTCCGAGACGATGACGTCGGTGAGGCCGACGAAGAGGCTGATCGTGCCGACCGGCAGGATCACGCTGTGCGTGACGGGTCGCGCCGCCGGGACGTAGCTGCTCGGCAAGATTTGGAGCATCTCGCCGATCGCTATCATGCGGCCGGTGGCGACCGTCTCGTTGATGGGAAGATTGGATCTCGCCGCAGAACACCGGCCAGACGGCCAGGCCCCACGGTGGGCGCCACTGTCGTGGGAATGGTCACGGTAGATGTTGCAATCGGCAGCGAGTAGTAGAACGAGGGGCAAGGGCGGCCAGCCATCTGCGGTGCGAGATGAGGGCGGAGACACAGGGTTTTACCCAGGTTCGGCCCCCCGGAGGGTAAAGACCTACTCCTGCTAGATTGTATTATGGAGGTGGTACAATAGGCGAGCTCGGCGGCTAGGCGGCGAGTCGCTTGGGTGTATGATGGAACGTCTCTCTACGTGCCCTGCAGGGAGGTTTATATAGGCTCACCTCCCCTAGGATTTACATATCTCAACCGAATCAGTTAAGGCTTCGGTACTCGTTTAACCTAATCCGACTGGACTTATCCACTCGCCTGGGCCTTCAGCTTCCAGTCGCTTGGATCCACGCCGGGCCTTGATCCAGTCGCCGTCCTGCAGGCCTACTCGCCAGGTCTTGGGCCAGTCGGAAACGTCCTGCTGAGTATACCCCGGTAGTCGCATCCCTATCATCAGGTGCAAATTTTCCTTGCTTTGCCCTTGTTCACCAATCCTCTAGTTTTTTTGTGTGCATCCTGCCTATTCCTGTCGTTGGCCGTTCATCCTGTGCAGTTACATTTTTTTCCTCTTTGGATTATTAAATGATGTAGGAGAATTGCAGAGTCTGGCCCGGTTAACTGTATTGGACCTTGCTGGAGCAGACGTTACGGATGCAGGTTAATCAGCACACGGTAAAGGAAGGTGGGTTCAGAAGGTTCAGCAACAGTGTCAAAGCTTCACTGATGTGCGGGAGTGGTACCACCAAGCACCAATAGAAAATTGGCCGCATTGGATATTGGGAATGTGCCAAAGATATCATATACTGTTGTCATGGTAATTGCCAACCATTATTTCTTATATGTATCTGTTGCTCTAAATAATCTAAGTGCACCGTTCAGACTAGCAATGTGATAAGTACTCCTTTACCCCAATTCAAACCGCGTTCCTCGGTTTCTTGCGATGCAAATTGTTATCAATTAATGCACCATGAGTTATGCTTGAACTTGAGCTACCCCTGTTCTGTAATGCAAGACGTGTGAATTTCTACTTATAGACCTTATATTAAACTGTTTAGTTTTATGATACCGTGATTGACCATAGTATAAATTAGTTAACTAAGAATTTGTATCTGCTGTTAGATCGACCATCTAGTAAAAGATTTTGATCTTCTATTTCATGAATTCGTTCAAACCCTTCTTATCCATTTTTTTTTTTGCATTTCCATCTGTATGGAAGAACTATGACTTGTTGGTATATCAAATGTAGGATAGCAAAAATGTTGTGTGCTGACTTAGCTTTACCATGCACAAAGGTGCGTGCAATTTTATGAGCAAGTACTTGGTACACTATATTTGTTCACACTCTTTTCATCACTTTGATACTGAAAACGAACTTTCTATTTGAAGGTCACAACATCAGCAAGACCCTATATATGGATATCAGCTTTGGATATGTTAGGGAAAATATTAGGAAAGAGTCAAATAGCATATATATATAGACTAGGTAGAATGTATGATTGTAAACTGTCTACTCTTCAAATAATTTTTGTGAATGAAATTATGTTCCAAAAAGTATAACAAGAGTACAAGGTAGAATGTTATTTTATAAAGTGAGATTGTATATTGTCATCTATTAAGATGATTTTCTTGTATGGAATCGTATTACAATAACAGATATTGATCTATTCGTGATGAAATGCATTCATATTCTACAACTTGTATGTGTCCCTGGTTGTGCTATGTTTCATCTAAACTATGTTCTCTCGCTGAGAAAAAAATATCAGCCTTTTTATAGAGTGATCAAACCATCCTGTTCAGAAATATTATTTTGTAAAATAGAATGTTTCATACGTATAGAATGCATCTACCAACGCATACAATTGTTGCTTTGATTCTGTATCTATTTTGCAACTCTTATCCAATTGGTTACCAATGCACGTACATGCGTTGCATTGTACCCTTGCAACGTCCAAAAACGCAATACATTTTTATCTATTGGTAAAGTCACTAGCAACGCCTATATAAACATTTAGATACACATTTGTGTGTGTGGAGGGGGTCTTCTTGTAGTGCGAGCTCTTCTTCACCTTCATATACAAGAAACATATCCTTAGTTCCTCGTAAGTACTTAAGAGTATTCTTGACCGCTATCCAATGTTTGGAACCTGGATCCGATTGGTACCTACTAGTCAAACTAATAGCATGTGCCACATCCGGTCTTGTACATAGCATGGCGTACATTATAGAGCCTATGGCTGAAGCATAGGGGACTTTGTCCATTATCTCTCTTTCTTTCGCCATAGCCGGACTTTGAGTCTTACTCAATGTCTTGCCTTGCAACATAGGTAAGAACCCCTTCTTACTTTCGTCCATTTTAAACTTTTTTAAAATCTTATCAAGGTATGTACTTTGCGATAGCCCTATTAGGCGCCAAGATCTATCTCTATAGATCTTTATGCCTAATATGTATGATGCTTCACCTAGGTCCTTCATTGAAAATTTGTTGTTTAGATAACTTTTAACACTGTTTAAAAGATTTATATCATTTCCGATCAATAATATGTCATCCACATATAATATCAGAAATTCCACATTGCTCCCACTCACTTTCTTGTAAATACAAGCTTCTCCATAAGTTTGGACAAATCTAAACTCTTTGATCACCTCATCAAAGCGGAGATTCCAACTTCGTGATGCTTGCTTCAATCCGTAGATGGATAGCTGAAGCTTGCACTCCTTGTTAGCATCCTTAGGATCGACAAAACCCTTTGGTTGTATCATATACAACTCTTCTTCAATATTACCATTGAGAAACGCGGTTTTGACATCCATCTGCCGTATCTCATAATCGAAATATGCAGGAATTGCTAACATAATCCTAACTGACTTTAGCATCGCTACGGGAGAGAATGTCTCATCGTAGTCAACTCCTTGAATTTGTCGAAACCCCTTTGCGACAAGTCGAGCTTTATAGACGGTCACAGTACCATCAGCATCAGTTTTCCTTTTGAAAATCCATCTGTTCTCCATGACCTTTCGGTCATGAGGTAATTCCACCAAGTTCCAAACTTGATTTTCATACATGGATTCCATCTCGGATTTCATGGCTTCTAACCATTTGTTGGAATCTGGGCTCATCATTGTTTCTTCATACGTCGCAGGGTCATCAATTTCATCAACCATGAAATTCATAATAGGGTTTCCGTATAGCTCGGGAGCTGCACGCGCCCTGCTAGACCTGCGAGGTTCGGTAGTACTCTCTTTCGGAGTTTCATGATCATTATCATTAGTTCCCTCTTCAACAGGTGAAGCCAACTCCGGAACAACTTCCGGCGCTGCGCTAGTCGCCATACTTTGTAGAGAAGGTTCAGTAACCTCTTCGAGTTCTACCTTCCAACTACTCACACCTTTCGCAAGAAACTCTTTCTCTAGAAAGGATCCATTCTTGGCAACAAAAACCTTGCCCTCGGATCTGTGATAGAAGGAATACCCAATAGTTTCCTTAGGGTATCCTATGAAGACGCATTTTTCTGCTTTGGGTTCGAGTTTATCTGGTTGAAGTTTCTTCACATAAACATCGCATCCCCAAACTTTAAGAAATGACAGCTTAGGTTTGTTTCCAAACCACAATTCATACGGTGTCTTTTCAACGGATTTAGATGGTGCCGATTTAAAGTGAATGCAGCAGTTTCTAGTGCGTAACCCCAAAATGACAACGGCAAGTCCGTTAGAGACATCATAGATCGAACCATCTCCAATAAAGTACGATTACGACGTTCTGACACACTATTTCGCTGTGGTGTTCCGGCAGGTGTGAGTTGTGAAATAATTCCACACTCTTTCATGTGAGTGCTAAACTCGTAACTTAGATACTCACCTCCACGGTCGGACCGTAGAAATTTGATCTTTCTATTACGATGATTTTCCACTTCATTCTGAAATTCCTTGAACTTTTCAAATGTTTCAGACTTGTGTTTCATCAAGTAGATATAACCGTATCTACTCAAATCATTCATGAAAGTAACAAAATAACGATATCCACCTCGCGCCGACACACTCATTGGACCACATACATCAGAATGTATGATTTCCAATAAATCTGTCACACGTTCCACTGAACCGGAAAACGGCGTTCTAGTCATCTTGCCCATAAGGCATGGCTCACATGTATCAAATGATTCAAAATCAGGTGATTCCAAAAGTCCATCCGAATGGAGCTTCTTCATGCGTTTAACGCCAATATGACCTAGACGGCAGTGCCACATATATGCGGATATATCATCATTAAGTTTAATCCTTTTAGCATCAACATTATGAATATGTGTAACATTATTATCGAGATCTAATAGAAATAAACCATTCATCATCGGTGCATGACCATAAAAGATTTCATTCATATAAATAGAACAACCATTGTTCTCAGATTTAAATGAATAACCACTTTGCATCAAGCACGATCCAGATACAATGTTCATCCTCAGTGCATGCACCAGATAACAATTATTCAAGTTTATAACTAATCCCGACGGCAAATGGAGAGGTAGCGTTCCGACGGCGATCACATCAATGCTTGATCCATTGCTGACACGCATCTTGACCTCACCCCTTGCTAGCGGCCGCTTGTTCCGCAGCCCCTGATTCGAGTTACTAATATTGGCAACTGAACCGGTATCAAATACCCAGGTGCTACTGCGAGCACTAGTCAAGTACACATCAATAACATGTATATCATATATACCTTTGTTTGCCTTGCCGGCCTTCTTGTCTGCCAAATACTTGGGGCAGTTGTGCTTCCAGTGGCCAGTCCCCTTACAATAGTAGCACTCGGTATCAGACTTAGGTCCAACTCGGGGTTTCTTTTCAGGCACGGCAACCGGCTTGCCGCACTTACTTACTTCCCTTTCGTTTTCCCTTCTTGTCTTTCTTGAAACCAGTGTTCCTATTGATCATCAACACTTGATTTTACTTTCTGATCTCAACTTCTGCAGTTTTAAGCATTGACAGAAGCTCGGGGAGAGACTTCTTCATGCCTTGCATATTATAGTTCATCACAAAGCTCTTATAGCTAGGTGGCAGAGACTGTAGAACACGATGGATGCCTAAGTCAATGGGAATCGATATTCCCAAGGACACAAGCTTATCGGCGTAACCCGACATCTTGAGTACATGCTCACTTACGGAGCTGTGCTCTTCCATCATGCAGCTAAAGAACTTTTCTGAAGCATTGTAGCTCTCTACAGCAGCATGTGTCGAAAATCATTTTCAACTCACCCATTGTATCAAATGCATTGCTGTTTTCGAAATGCTTTCGAAGTTCTGGCTCTAGCCCATACAATATGCCGCAATGAACTAAGTTGTGGTCCTCCTGACGAGTCTGATAGACATTCTTCTCCTTGTCAGGGGCATCCTCAAAAGGTGGAGGGCCTAGCGGCGCTTCTAGCACATATTTATTTTGTGAAGCAGAGAGGAGAATCCTCAAATTCATGGCCCATACGGTAAATTTGCTACCGTTTGTTGCAAGTTTCTCTTTCTCCATGAACACATTGAAATTAAAAGCAGGTGGTGCCATCTATAACAGAATTTTTAATGTTTAGACTAAGTTTATGATAGATTGAGTTCAACTAATCCTCATTACGAATGAACTACCACTCAAAAACGACATCCCTCGTGTCGTTTTGGTGATTACATGAACCAAATCCACTACACCAAGTCCGATCATCACGTGAGTCAGTGTAGCTTCAAAGGCGAGCATCAAATGGGCATCATATCCACTTTATGACTCATGCTTAACCTTTCGGTCCGTGTTCCGAGGCCATGTCTGTACATGCTAGGCTCGCCAAGTAAGAACCTTAGTATTCGCGTGTGTAACTGTCTTACACCCGAAATATGGCCGTGGATCCAAGAACACCCGATCATCACGTGATGTCTTGGAGCGACGAAAACATAATCGGTGCATACAAAAGGAAGAAAACATTCTTATCTTGATATTTAAATGAGGGATCATCTTATTATGCTAATAAAACGCCCAACAAGCAATATAAGATGATATCAAACATCACATGTTTATTAGTGGAATGATATGGTTCCCGCACATGATCTCTATCATGTGCATCGTGGTATGATCACTATCATACCTTTATGTGTAAGGCCAAGGTCTATGGAACTTACACGTTATGTGTGTTGTAAGAGTATCATCTCATACTTCTACTTACAACATCACCATATCATAACACTAGCCCAGCAACAATCTAAACTAGACGCCTCTAATTTATCCATTGCAAATGTTACGTGGCTTAGGACTTTCGAAGATAGAACCGTTCATACCTACGAACATGAACCACAACAAGGATAACCAAATTGTTGAAAACTCGTTGCAAAATAGATATTGACCATAGTAGGAGAGACAGACACCCGCTAGACACTTATGCAAACTAGTTGCATGTCAAGCGTGGAACAGTTCTCATGTGCGAGGACATGTAAAGTTTGTCCGGGCCGCTTCATCCCACTATGCCACCAATATCCAAAATTAAAAATAAGGAGCAACAACATGATCATCATTGCCCACATACTCATATGTGTACTACCCGTTTAAATCATCTACGCATAGATCCGGCTCTGATACCACTATAGGGTTCGCAGCATAAAGAACAAAAAATTTCCTACGATGGGAACAACTATGTACCAAAATCTATCTACTAAATACAAACAACGGGCGGATGTATATCCGTAGAGAACATACCCTTGAAGACCGACAAAGCTTAACGAGTTAAACTCGTGGTTGATGTAGACGATCTCTTGCCAATCTCAAGATCGAGAGGAAGTCCTAGCGCCGCAAATCAGCAGCGCATCCGTGCTCGCACACACGTCCGAGGCACTGAGAAACCTCCGCCTCCTCACTCCAGCGATGCAGCGGAAGAACAACTCTTTCTTGCCGAGTAGCCACCGGGAACATGTATCTCGCTAATCCGAGACCATGGGGGATAAATTCTAGAGGGGGAGAGAGATCCTTCACGAGGAGGTGTAAGTGAGAGAGAGGGAGAGGGGTGCCTTTTATAGGAGGAGGGGGCACCCAAGGGGGTGGCCACCGGCCATGGGACTGCCCCCTCCCCTCCTTCATTCATGTGGGTGGACACTCCACTCACAAAAAAACCTCTTCATTTCCCTCCACTCAAAATCCCACTCAAACTTGCAATTAAATTTCCACCAAATTTAATGCAAACTCTCATTAAATAAAACTCTTTTATTTTTTTAGAATTTTGTCAATTACTTTAATGACAAACATTCACATATAAACCCTTGCTAGAATTCTATTTCACATGCATAACCACTTTATGCAATTTCACCCGAAAACCTGTTTGAAATAAATTCCTGCGCTTGTTATTCTTTCCGGCATGAAACTTTTGCTCCAATTGGATGTCGGTGTATCTTAAGTGTGTCACCCTACGTTTCATGAATAACGCGGATATGATCGAGACCCCTCTCGATCAATAATCAGAAGCGGGATCTAGAGACCCATACTGACTCCCACACATTCAACGATGACTTCCTTGTGATCGTCAGAACCTTTTATGCTAGTATCTTAATCCCTTTGTTTCATGATATATTACATGTCCGAGATTCGATCATCGGTATGTCCATACCTAGTTTGATCTCGTTACTGACATGCACTCTTTTCTTGTTCCCACGATATAACATTCTAGTGATCAAATCACTTGCTTGCAAGCTAACCAATGTCATATCACCGAGAGGGCCCAGAGTATATCTATCTGTCATCGGGATGAACAAATTCCACTCTCGATCCATGGGCATCAACATAACACTTTATTAGTTCTGAACCCATCTTTATAATCACCCTGTTACGGTGTGACGTTTTATGTTATCAAGAAACTCTTCCTGTGTTAGTGATTGACATGATCTCATTGTCTAAGGATTAGGATTACTTTGTAAGTTGTTATAGCAATATAAACTCAGTGACTTTGATCGTAATGCTATACTTCGGATGAATGTTCATCACACCATTACACTAATGTTGTGATCCCATTATTAACATCCAATGTCCATGATCAGGAAACCTTGATCATCTTGTTAATCAACGAGCTAGTTTATGAGAGAGGCATAACTAGGAACTTTCTGTTTGTTTATTAAACACACATGTATTAATGTTTCTGTATTAATACAATTATAGCATGTAAAATAAACATCTATCATATACTTGGAATACACATAATAAACACTTTATTATTGCCTCTCAGGGCATATTCCCTTCAGAACATGTCCTGTATATTTTCCCTGCCGAGGTTCATGCCTCGGCTGATGGTCTTGTGGGTGATACCATCTCCCTTAAGCCAGGTTATTATTCTCGAGATTTCCCCTTCCGAGATTCCCATGCTCTCTATTTCCATGGCCAGGATTTCTTTCACCGCTATTACCTCGGCTTCCATTGCCTTTATTTTCATTAACTTTTCCGGCCACTGCCGGGTCATATGGAACAATATGTTTGTTCCTTTTTCCTGAGGTTACTGCTTTATCCTTTTGCATACCATTTCCGGTTGCTGATGCCGCGGCAGCTGATAATGCCGGGGCAGCCTCGGCCGAATGAACCATGCGCGAAGCTCCTGGCTTTGCCGGGTTAGCTCTGAGTATTTCCTCATTCTGCTGGTTTGCGATGCGTACCAGCTCATTTACCCTTTCATGTTTCCTTTTCTCGGGCTTCCCCGGTTAGTCCCTCCAACTCTGAGGCTACCACATTCGCCGCCCTGAGGTTTTTAGTTCTGTACTATACATCGGCAACCCTGGGTCAGCCGAATCACCCTGCTGAGACTCATGCTCCTTGTTAATATCACTAAGGAAATTCTTTCCTTTCATTCTTAGGTCGTCTATTCATGTAGGAGCCGTATCTAGCTTGTTTGCCCTAGCATACTCTCTCAAGGTTCTATTAAAGGACTCCTGCAGTGCAGATACTTTCTTGGCTTCCTCTAACATTCTCAACCTAGTCTCTTCTAACTCTGCCTATGCATTTGTTGGGTTAACTATTGGTGCTACATGTGTTGTTAGGTTGTCTATGGCTTCTTTCAAGATATTCTCTGGCCGTTCCACTGGTGGCCACCTTACCCTTGGCGCCTTGGGAGTTACCTCTTGCACCTCGGGTTCTTTTGCTGCTGGCGGATCTGCTGCTGCCTGCTTTGCGGCTACCGGCTTGACCGTTGCCTGGACTTCCATTGCCGGGTTCTTGCTTGGTCTGGCTCCTTCTTCTGGCGCTGGTGCCATATTCATCACCTCAACACTGCCTGTGGGGCGAGCATTACGCTGACCGCTCGCAGCGCTGAGGGGAGGATCTCCCACGAGGATGACTCGGCGTGGGTAGACATGAGACGTGTCGACGCCGACGTAGATCTTCTGAGCACCCAAGTTGATGAATATTTCGTTGCGCAGGCGGTGGTCTTGACCCAAAGCTGCCAGCGTTGTCGCTGACGTAGTCCCAGATGTCGAACCTCTGGACTAGGCCAGAGACGACACGCTCGCCTGTGTCGATAAAGTTTCCCGTCTGGATCTTGACTCCATCTAGCACCGCTGTTGGCCCCATAGTGGGCGCCAACTGTCGTGGTGGTGGCACGGCAGATGCCATGGTTAGGCTTAAGTTGGGGGCCAATGGATGCTAGAGGGATCCAGGGAGGGAAGATGTAGTGGTTTCTACACACAGAATGCTAGAGCTCAATCTTTATTCAACACCAATGGAGCTACACTTGCTCCTCGAGATGTATGAGAGAGAGGAAGAAGAAGCTACAACTAGTGCCTGAAGAGAAAATGAATCGATCCCCCCTCCAGACGCCCATCCCCTCCTTATAAAGGGATGACCTGGTGCCTTCTAGGGCTGACGTGGACCAGCATATTCGTGGAATATGCTTGTTCCAAAGTGGTAACTCGGCGGACCTCTTTCCGTCTCCCCCTTCTATCGATGGCAAAGACCCAGAGTCCACCACATGCAAGCCTCGGGCCTGAGGACTGTCACCTCTGTGACCTCCTTCTGCTCCTCTGCTGCTCTGCTCCTTGTCCCTAGCGCTTAGCACTGTGCAGATTCTAGAGAGTGATAGTGGCTAGGGTTTGACTTTGGGGCTTGCCTCCTCCTTCTTGTACAAGCTTCCCTTGACCCGGCCTTGCCTCGCATGACTCGGCTTGACCTCACCCTGTGTCGGTCGAGTCAAGTCTTAACCACTTGATTCAGGGTTAGTCGGACCTTATTCGGACGACTCTTACATGACTCGACCGGATCATATCCAGTCTTGACCATGAATCTTCCTCTCTTTTTACTTACCTTGACCCTACCTGGGGTCATCCCCCCAACAAAGATACAACATTTCAATCAAAAATATGTCTTCCACATAATGCATTAGAAACGTCTTAGCGCTCCCGCTTAATTTCTTGCAAATGCAATCATCTTCATCGTCTTTGATGAAATTAAACTTTTTAACAGTTTCATCACGCTGAAGATTCCAACTCCGCGATGCTTATTTCAACCATTTAAGTTTGCATACGCTTTTAGTATCCTTTGAATTAACAGAACTCTTTGGATCGTGTGATGTACACGTCCTAGGTAATCATTCTATTAGAAGAACCTTGTTTTGTTTTGTTTTTTCAACTACCATATAACAAAAAATATACGTAGTGGTTGCTATATTAATCCGTCCAGACTAAATATCGCTATGAAAGACCAAAATCTTGTCATAGTCAACTTTTGAACATCGTCGTAAACTCTTTCTTCGACATGTCGACTATTTCATAGATGTGAAATATCCATGTATATTTCTTTATAAATACAAATATGATTGCAAGGTCTTACACCTTTCTAGAGGGTCTTCCAAGTTCAAAAACTTGATTTCTCATGTATGGAACTATCATGGATTTTATGGCTTCAAGCCATTTGACGGAGTTAGGTCCCATCATCGCTTCTTTGCATGTAGTCGGTTCATCATTGTCAAATAATAATATTTTACTCTCAAATCTTAGCATTTGATTGTTTACCCGACCTACTTGGTTCAATAGGAACTTAGACCTTCGTGACCACAAATTTTGAGGTATGTGAGCCATGAGCATTGTTGCTACCTCCGGGACACTTTCCGGCGCGGGACAACTTTACACATATAGCTAAAGTTCAATAACCTTATCAAAGTTCAATTGTCCTCCCACTTAACTTTTCACCAAAAAATTCCTTCTCAAGAAACTTGACGTTCTAAGCGACAAACGCTTTTTGTCTTTGGTGTTATGGAGGAATACCCAACGGTTATACAAAATAACTTACAAAGATATGCTCATCCGACTTTGGTTGTAAACATCTTACTTATGCCTAGCATACCAAAGTTTAAGAAAGGACAACTTGGGTTTTATTCCAAACCATAACTTTAAATGGTGTCATTTGAACGAATTACGATGGAGCTCTTTTCAGCGTAAAAAGCGACAGTCACTAAAGCTTTTAATATTTTAAAATATAATGGAAGTTTTATAAATTACACCTTTGATCTTACCATGTCAAACAAGATTTCATTAGATATCTCGAACACTCCATACTACTATGGTGTTTTCGGGAAACATAAATCTATGGAAAGATTCCTCAAATCTTAGGTGTTTTGCTAAGCTTGTAACTCAAATATCTTCCTTTATGATCCTATCATAAACTATTTATTTTCCTGATACAATGATTTTCCACTTCATCTTGAAACTATTTGAACATTTTCAAATATTTCACACTTCTTCCTCATTAAGTAAATATACACATATATTCACCCAAATTTTTGGAGAAAGCATATGAAGTTGAAATCCATCGCTCACGACTTCACATAATGGGCTACACACATTAATATGTATAAATTCCAATAAGTTAGTAGTTTGTTCTTCTTCGGCCTTGAAAGAAGTTTCAATTATCTCTAGGAAAGTCTCACAAGTGTCATGTGATAAAAATTAAAAGACTCCAAAATTCCATCAACATGGAGTTTCTTCATGTTTTCTTTCCAATATAATTTAAACGACGATGTTACTTCCTAAGTTATCTTTCAATCATTTGTCTTTCAACATTGTTAGCATTAGTTTTATGGATGTGATTTATCCATCTATTATAGAATACGGAAATTATTTGAACAACCCTTTTGTTCTCATAATACACTACTAGATAAAAGGTTATGTGAGGCACACCTAAAAGCATATGCGGGGCACATATCATATACGTCTCCAGCACCGTGCCTCGCCTATTTTTTATGCAAGGCGCATATGATATGCGCATCCTACATTATGGATATGCGAGGTGCATATTGATATGCGCCTCTGATGTCTACACACTTCTATTCTTGTAGACAGTTGTTGGGCCTCCAAGTGCAGAGGTTTGTAGAACAACAACAAGTTTCCCTTCAGTGGAATACCCAAGGTTTATCGAACTCAGGGAGGAAGTGGTCAAAGGTATCCCTCTCAAGCAACCCTGCAATCAAGATAAAAGAAGTCTCTTGTGTCCCCAACACACCCAATACACTTGTCAGGTGTATAGGTGTACTAGTTCGGCGAAGAGATAATGAAATACAAGTAGTATGGATGATTGTAAGACAAAGGTGCTAGAAAAGAACTTCTAACAGGGAGGAAAAGTCTAAAGTCAAAAAGATGGAAGCAAGCAAACATGTAATAGATCTAGATGCAAACGGTGTTTCAATGTTTAGAACCAAGGCCTAGGGATCATACTTTCACTAGTGAACACTCTCTCGTATAAATATATTCTCTTCATGATACTACTCTTAACTACTCTTCGGCTGGATACTCTATTCCATGGTAGGGCTACAAAAGCACTCCTTAAAGTTTGCAATCCCCATCTAGATAACCCCACACTGTCACCTTGAGCGCTAGATGGTTCCAACAAACACCACAATTTCATAAAGACAACCAACTCAAAATATACTCATGATAAATATTTATGAACTCTAGCCTAAGTGCCACCACGGTATGCATGCTGTCACTTTCATACACGTGGGGAGAGCCAGAGATCTATTAAAGCACTTGAGTAGCAAAGTATATCTACCTGATTACAAAAGCTCATGATCTCAATAAGATCACGCATATATAGAGAGATGGACACATAGCTACCGGTAGAGCCCTTAGCCTCGAGGAAGAACTACTCCCTCCTCATCATGGGAATCAGCAACGGTGATGGAGATGGTGGTGGAGATAGATGGAAATGGCTCCGGAGGCACTTCCCCGTCCTGGCAGGGTGCCAAAACAGAGACTTCTATCCCCCGAATCTCCCCTTCAGTGGCGGCGGCACTGCGGAAGTTTTCGTGGTTGTATGGTTGACTATCTGGGGTTTTCTCCCCGGGGGCTTCTTATAGGCGAAGGGCAAGGCAAGGAGGCAGCCAGGGGGACCACACCCTATGGCCGCGCGGCCAGGGTGGGCCCGCACCACCCTAGGGTGTGGCCACCCTGGTGCCCTACTCCATCTCTGCTTTGATTTTTCATATTGTTCCGGGAAAAATAGTAACTTTGGCTTTTGTCCCGTCAGATTCCTAGAATATTCATTTTTTAGCTTTTCTGAAACCAAAAATAGCAGAAAACAGGCAACTAGCACTGTGGCATATTGTTAATGGGTTAGTTCCAGAAAATGTATAAAAATACCTAAAAGTGTAGAAAAAACATAAGACAAATGATATACAACAAGCATGGAGCACCAAAAATTATAGATACGTTTGAGACATACCAAGCATCTCCAAGCTTAACTCTTACTCGTCCTCGAGTAGGTAAGTGATAAAAAGAATAATTTTTGAGGTGACATGCACCATCACAATCAAGATTAAACCATTTGCAAGCATTGGAAGCTGGGATCAAATTACTCTAAACATGAGAATGAAAGATGAAGTTCTAACAATAAGACATAGTAACTATGCTGCAACATGAAAGGATACAAACAAAGATTCATGAATAACAATGCATTGAAAGATGTTTGTTTGTTTCACATATAAAAACATAGCATAGTGGCATTCAACTTGTCCCTCATGGAGTAGCAAAACATAAATGCATAGGACACCTTCAAAGTTCATAAGGGTGACTAGATACAAATAGTTCAAGAACAAGCAATATCAACATTATGAATTAATAAATAAGTTTTAGGACAATGCACATAGAACTAAGAATGACAACTATGCTCTCTTAATTGGTGCCTAAGGATAGAAGGTTGTAACATCCCAAAAATCATGATTTCAAAGTTTGCATATCATCCATGCATTCATAATCATTTTAGAATCATTTTCAAAGTTATTTCAAAAACAGAAGCATTTGAATGTCTGTTATTTTATGTAAGCAAGGCATTAGCCTTATTGCTACCCTTGAGAATTAAAAAACACTTGTTTTGATCAGTAGGGGTTTGATCCTAAGTTTGAGTCATAATTTCCAAAAATTTGGACAAGCTTCAAAACAAGGTATGAATTTTAAAACCATTCTTATGCCTTTATTAAACAAATGGTAAAGGCACTGTTTTTAATTAAATTCCATTAGGCTAAGGTATTTTGAGTGAACAACTTTGTTCTGCAGCCAATAAGGTACAAATTCTACTTTACAAAAATTCGGAACAGGTTTGAATTCAAACCCATTTGAAAACCCTTTGAATTTGATTCCAGAAAATCAAATCAGAAAAAAGAAAAAGACAAAAGAATAGGAAAAGGGCCGGCGCCACTCTTCCAGCCCAACAGCAGATGCAGCTCCGAAGCCGACCCGGCCATTTCCCCTTTCCCCCTCTCTCTCACGCGCGCAGCTCTACCCACGGTCGCTGACGCACTGACCCCACACGCCAAGTCATCATCTTCCCCAAAATCACGCACCCGCGACCAGCTCCGGCCGTTTCCTCCCCCGTCACTGCCATTGAATGCGCAAGTTATTGTTGTTGATTCGCCGAGTAACTCCTCGCCCAGCTCCGGCTACTTAAACCCCACAGTCCCGCTCCATTTCCCCCAACCAATTCCCTCTGAACGCCTCCAGGATGCTCGCTTTTCTCTCCACAACGCGGTTGTCCTGACGAACTCCGGCGAACGATTGTGGTAAGTCTCGTGCGCGCCTCGCTCTCTGGTTCATGCAAGCTTGTCCGCTATCACCTTGTGCATCTCATGACGTTCGCCGTTTGCTTTATCTCGCACCAGAGCGTCGCCTCCGACGACGACCATGAGCACCCGACGACAGGCTTCACTCCGACGAGGAATCCCCACCGTGTCCGTGCGCCCCGACCTTGTCCAGCTGCACGTTGAGCTTCGCCGTGTCTCCGCGACCTCGGTAAGCACCAGCCCCCTCGCCCTGGCCCTCTGGTCTCGCCGGAACATCACCGGAAGACGCGCAGCCACCGCGGTAGCCATTTGCGTTGCCCGATGTTGGTCAGAGCAACGTGGTCCGCTGGATCTGGATCCAGCGGATGCGATTAGATCAACCCGCGAAGGCGTATGCGCAGATCTGGGCCGTGCTTAGTTAGTTAGATCCAACGGCCCGCGAGCGTGATCCAGTGCAAACCAGTACCAACGAATCAGAAAGCGCCGCGTGGCTAGAGTTTAAATTTAAAATCTGGAAATAGATCTATTAGTTGTTCAAACTTGCAAAATTCATAACTTTTGATACACACGTTCAAATTTTGCAAATTTTATATCATTGGAATCAGGAGAAATAATTTTATCGAATCATGCACTTTGTTTAATAAATTGCATCTGTAAAATGGGTTCTTTTTGCAGAGACATTTCTAAGCTTATTTTGTATATAAAAATTGTATGGAAAATGTTCTAGGGGCCAAATTAATTTTATTTAGTGTATAATTGTTTTGTTTATGATTCAATACTGTTTAACTTGTCTTGTTTGATTTAGAAAAATCATCACATGGAATTTGCATGCATTCATATATTTCTGGTTGTATATTTTTGATATGTGAATTTGGTGCTATCATTTTATGTGTAGATTTTGGTGCTAATAGTGATTGTGGTTGTGAAGATTGTTGCTACTCCCCCAACTACCAAGGCAAGTGGTGCTTCATATTTTTGTCCCAATATTTTGACTATGCATTAGAGATATTTTGTATAGGGCTTGCATGAATATTTTGCTAAGTATCTACATGCTATGCTTGGGAAATCCTAGTAGTTGTAGAACTGTTAGAATTTTCTCTAAGTTAAGATACTTGCTATTTGCCATGCTTAGCCTAGCTAGTAGTAACCAAGGGTGGAATATATATACATGCTATGGAAAATATTTCTAAGTCTTTGACTTATGGTTTTTCTTAATAAAACAACTAAGTGAATGAAACACCTGGGTGGAATGGTAATTGCTTGGTGGTTTTTGGTTGAGTGGTTACACAAGGCCCATTTCTATGGTTTACCTTGTGTATCTCACTTGTGGATTGCCACCCAGGAACAAAGGGATTTGAGATGCCAAATGTTAAGAAGCTTCTAGTGCAACCACACGGCATTATGGGCTCTGCCTGGATCATATAGGTTGCAATAACTTAGCCATTTGGACAGTTGGTGGTAGTGGGATGATAGGTTGGAACGCGTCCATTTGGTGTAAGGGAAGGCTTCTGAAAGGTCCTGTCTTGGTGAAAATCAAGTCTTGTGGGGAAAGTGCACAACCTCTGCAGATGGAAGAACCTAAGTACTTAGCCATGTCCCTGGTATTGGACAATTTGAGCATCAGTACATGGAAGCTATCAAGAATCTCGTCATCCCAATTTTCTAAGTAAAACTTGTGGTTGAACAAGGGTGAAGGTTCACCAATTTCTATTGGTGGTTCCTTGGGAAATTTTTGCCAAACAAAAACTTAGTGTTTTCAACTAATAGGCAAAACCTATTTTGAGCAAAGCAAGCCTAAGCTACACTTAGCCAAATTCATGTAGTAACTAGATGCTAATATTTTACTAAGGTACCACTTGCCAATACTATTCCAATGTATTGACCCACTGTGGTTGTAACTTATGATGTTGCAGGTTACTCTGGTGATGATTAGGGCTATGAGTCTACACTCAACATGCTTGCCTGTGGCACATGAAGATGAAGACTTATATTTTATATTGTTAAGTTAAACTCTTGTACTAGCCAATGGCTATGGAGTTGTAAAAGACTATGTTATCTCTGGAATGACGATGTAATAATGACCTTTGTTTCTGTGTACTTCATCTTAAACTGTGGATGCTAGCAATTGATCCAGGGACTAGCATTTCAATCACAAGGATCTTTACCTTTATAAAGGTGGGATCTTACAAAGGTGGAGACTGAATATAAAAGTGGAAGAAAGGCCCTTCAAACGAAAGCAGGGATTTCAAGTTTCATAAAGAGCTTCCAAAAATTATGGTACTTATTAGCTTTCAGCTATCATTTCCCCTATCATAAGCATCTTGAAGTGATTAAGGTTAAAGTGAACAAAATATGGAGTATATGCTTGACAAAGTGTAAGTTGGCAATCTCATGTCCCTTGAGTACGAGGGCCGCTCCTCATGCCACTCAACTTTAGTCACCGATAAGTTCTTGTCATAGTAAGTACATGTGTATCATAGAGAACCGCCAACGGGTACCCCTTGCCCCATGATAAAAGAGCTATCCCATATCAAAATGACAAGGCAAGCAGACAATGAGCATCTCAGCAATCTTCTTATTTACCATGGGAAAATGGTGTTTTTTCTCTCTTTCCTCTTTACAATATGTCTCTCTTTTTTTATAAGAAGAAAGTTTCATAGATTGATCACTATGGTGATGCTGCAAGTTTCCACCATGATTAGGCATTGCTTAGGCTAGCGGCCCAGGCGTTTCTCTAACACACATACATAACTCCATGGACTTACAAGCTCCCCTTTTATTTCACATCAACGACATCTGCAAACAAAAGAGCATGATATCAACTGGGTACAATGTACAAGTGCAATGTTGAAAGCGTTCCCCATGACAGCATGGTTCTAATAATTCCAACGTATAAGTGCAAGAATATACAACATAGATGACACAATGGTTCAAGTTTATTTAGGGGCAATAAAAAATAAAGTGTGCCATCAAGTTTGTGAGAGCTTTAATCACTAAGTTGCACATAACAAGTTTAATTTGGAAGATAGATAAAACAAGAATGTACTTGGAATGGTGTAACACACCATGCATAGGAATTTATAGTGGACACTTTGGAATAACTTGGTTTCTTGGGATTTGGATGCATGAGTAGAGCTTACTCAATACAAGTGGAGGCTAGAAAAAGAGGGGAGCGACCAACTAAGAGAGCAATAATGGCCATAATCATGCAAAGCGACAAAACATTATCAATTAAAGCATAAAGTGGTATCACAAGTCAAAAACTAAATGATCATAGAGGCTAAGGTGACTGGTTCATAGTGTTAACATGGTGTAAGCATGTGCCAAGTCAACCCAAACAAAGCATCAAAGGAGAATACCACGATACTATGCTTTTGTATGCTAAAACAATGCATGATTCTTGCAAGGCACATTAAGCAATCTCAATTGTTTGAAACAAGTCATGCTACAGCAATAATCACTAAGCATATGGTCAAAGCAACATCTAGCATGACATGATAAAGTCTAAGCTACAGTCAAATCAAGCTCCCTTTTGTACCACTTAAGCATGAAGCTTCCTACTCTTTTCCAACACCAATCGACTTATTTGAAACAACTCACAAAGATAATAATAAATAAATATAAGTGACCATGTCTCACAAATCCACAAAGAAGAACTAAAAAGTTCTAAGCTGAAAGAACAAGAAAATTAAAGCTAAACGCAGTGCTAGCAAAGGAGAACACTCACAAAACAGTAAGAATGAAAACTAGAGTGTTCTAAATAATGAAAACAGAGTGTGTCTCTCTCCAAAAGAAGTGTGCTGGGATCAACCAAATTATTACAGGAAACTAAGAAAACGAAAACCAAAAACAAAAACTAAGACTCTCCAAGAACAACACAACAACGCATGAAACAATAAAAACAAAGTGTCTAGAAAGACCTAAGATTTTTATTGATGAAGAAGGGGATGCCTTTGGCATCCCCAAGCTTTGACGCTTGTACCTATTGAATATTTCTTGGGGTTACATGGGGTGGCTTCCCCAAGCTTGAGATTTTTTCCATTCTTTATCTCATTACATCATTCTTCCCTTACACCTAAAATTTTTCCTTCATACAAAACTTCACACAATCTTCATTAGCAGCATTAGTGCATTCAAAAGTAATAAACCTTTGGGTTTAGTTTCAAAACAGCAAAACTTTCATTAAAAACACAAGCTACTATAGAAATTCCCTAAAAAAGTTCAATTTCCTAAAGAGAACCCAAAACGGAATCAATAAAGAGGCAAATGCAAATAATGGCAGAAATCTATCAAAACAGACCAGCAAGTAGAAACCGATTTTTTCTAAGACCTTATGTTGCTAAAATAAACAAGTGTTGAACTAACTAAAGTTAGCCAATAACCTGGGGGATTTATTCAGAAAATTACAGCTCAATCCGACTTACATAGATTTTTCAAGATTTTTTTATAGTAAAGCACAAAAATCTGTTTCGGGACAGCAACTTCCCCAAATCTTACTTCCCTCTCATTAGAGGTTATTCTTGGCAAAAAATCAAATAAAAAGGATAAGGAGAGGTCATTACAGAAGTAATAACTTCCAAGACTCAATAAAACTATTGGGTTATCTCCCAAGAAATACTTTTCTTTAACGCCTTTAAGTTAGGCTTGATAGTTTGAAAAGATGCTCACACAAGAAATATGAATTGAAGTAAAAGAGAGCATAAAAAGGTAAATTCAAAACATATTTAAGTCTAACCCACTTCTTATGCATAGTAATCTTGTAAAGAAACAAGTCATGAAAGCACAAAGAAACAAGCATAGAAAAGAAAAACAAGTGCAACTTCAAAATCTTCAACATAAAGAGGGGAAACTTAATATTTTTGAGATACATAAAACCATTTTCCCTCTCACATAATAACTTTCAGTAGAAACATGAATAAAAAATTAACAATATAACTATCACATAAAACATTCTTATCATGAGCTACATGCATAAAATGATTATTACTCTCCACATAAGCATAGTCATTCTTATTAATTGTAGTGGGAGAAAATTCAACAAAGCTATCATTATTATTCTCATCATCATAATCATCAAATATAGGAGGAATATTGTAATCATAATTAACTTTCTCCTCAATAGTAGGTGGACTCAAAATATCATATTCATCATTGTAATCATCATACATTGGAAGTATAGTATCATCAATAGAATAGATATCTTCCAAAGTTTGTTCATTTGTAAACATATCATCATTGGAAGGAACATGGATAGCACTAATAGTACAACAATTATTAATATCATCATTTTCCGAATTGGTACCAAAGAGATTTTCAATATCAAAAGTAGTGTGCTTTTCCCAATCATGATCACTACTATAGGTAACAGGCATAGGAACATCATCTAGTTCAGACTCATCAGCAAAAACTATAATAGGAGCAACATGCTTAGGGGAAGATACCGTTTCCTATCTCCTTTTACTCCTCCTCTTCTTCTTCTTCTTCTTCTTCTCCTCTTTAGGAGGGAGAGGCTTGAAAGGTAGCTTCTCCACATACCCTGGTTTATTGTTAGAGATAATAGGATAAACTTTGGAGGATTCCTCCTTTTCATTAATAAGATCAAAACTCATATCAGTGATGTCATACTTTGGTAAAATATCATCTTTTATAAGATTTTGTATGTAAGTATTTGCGTGGCAATTATCAACACAATAAAGATGACAACCATGCAGGACACTATTCATACCAAAAGCCCTCATGTCTACCAAAGAAGTTTTTCTTGATAACTCTTCACACCCCCCAAAAAATGTAAGTTCATCATGTTGATTATCAGTGATCTCGTTTATCACAATACAAACTTGCAGTACTATTATGGCATGCGCATTGAAAATTTAAATGACCCACTTCAAAGCAAAGTTCACAAATAAAAGGATAGAGGGCACAAACTTTTTTACCAAGATCATTTAGAGCCTTATACCACGTTCTAGTTTTTTCATTCCAGTGGGTGATACAATATTCTTCTTCAATTTGATTTTTTTCACAAGGTCTATGTATTCCACAAAAATTAACATGCTTATAAGAAATAGTACTTTCAGAAGTTTGAGCATGTTTATTGCAATCATTAATAACAGTTTCATTTTTCATGCAAGTGTCTTTAAAAGGTTCATGATACATGTCCCACTTTTATTTAGGAGCATTAATATGGGAAGCAAAATCTCTACAACAATCAACAATAATTTGAGGATCAAGACCATATTTATCCTAACTAGTGAAAACAAGAAACAAGAAACAAAAAGACAAAATTGCAGAACCTAAAGGAAATAACTTCAAGCACTCACACCGGAGGATGTGAGTACCTTTTACCTTACCTCCCCGGCAACAGCGCCAGAAAATAGCTTGATGTCTACACACTTCTATTCTTGTAGAAAATTGTTGGGCCTCCAAGTGTAGAGGTTTGTAGAATAGCAGCAAATTTCCCTTAAGTGGATAACCCAAGGTTTATCGAACTCAGGGAGGAAATGGTCAAAGGTATCCCTCTCAAGCAACCCTGCAATCAAGATACAAGAAGTATCTTGTGTCCCCAACACACCCAATACACTTGTCAGGTGTATAGGTGCACTAGTTCGGCGAAGAGATAGTGAAATACAAGTAGTATGGATGATTGTAAGACAACGGTGCCAGAAAAGAGCTTCTAACGGGAGGAAAAGACTAAAGGCAAAAATATGGAAGCAAGCAAACATGTAACAGATCTAGATGCAAATGATGTTTCAATGTTTAGAACCAAGGCCTAGGGATCATACTTTCACTAGTGAACACTCTCTCATATTAATATATTCTCTTCATGATACTACTCTTAACTACTCTCCGGTTGGATACTCTAATCCATGGTAGGGCTACAAAAGCACTCCTTAAAGTTTGTAATCCCCATCTAGATAACCCCACACTGTCACCTTGAGCGCTAGATGGTTCCAACAAACACCACCATTTCATAAAGACAACCAACTCAAAATATACTCATGGTAAATATTTATGAACTCTAGCATAAGTGCCACCACGGTATGCACGCTTTCACTTTCATACACGTGGGGAGAGCCGGAGATCTATTAAAGCACTTGAGTAGCAAAGTAGATCTACTTGATTACAAAGCTCATGATCTCAATAAGATCACGCATAGAGAGAGATGAACACATAGCTACAGGTAGATACCTTAGCTTCAAGGAAGAACTAATCCCTCCTCATCATGGGAATCGGCAACAACGATGGAGATGGTGGTGGAGATCGATGGAGATGGCTCCGGGGGAACTTTCCCGTCCTGACAGGGTGCCAGAACATAGACTTCTATCCCCCGAATCACCCCTTCGGTGGCGGCGGGGCTGCGGAAGTTTTCATGGCTATATGGTTGACTATCTAGGGTTTTCTCCCCTGGGGCTTCTTATACGCGAAGGGGCAAGGCGAGGAGGTAGCCAGGGGGCCCATACCCCATGGTCGTGCGGCCAAGATGGGCCCACGCCACCCTAGGGTGTGGCCACCCTGGTGCCCTACTCCATCTCTGCTTCGATTTTCCGTATCGTTCCAGGAAAAATAGTAACTTTGGCTTTTGTCCCGTCCAATTCCGAGAATATTCATTTTTTAGATTTTCTGAAACCAAAAACAGCAGAAAACAGGCTACTGACACTGTGGCATCTTGTCAATAGGTTAGTTCCAGAAAGTGTATAAAAATCCTCAAAGTGTAGACAAAACATAAGACAAATGATATAAAACAAGCATGGAACATCAAAAATTATAGCTACGTTTGAGATGTATTAGCCTCCTATACTCTACATATGTGCCTCCTATACTCCACATATACGAGGCACATATTGATTCGAATGCGCCTCGTATATTATTTTTGAATTTCAAAAAAAATGGCGGCCAAATCTAGATCTAGATCTGGACCTGGCCGGAATTGTAGGGTTCGCAGCATAGAAAACAAAAAATTTCCTACGATGTGAACTATGTACCAAGATCTATCTATTAGATACAAACAACGGGCGGATGTATATCCGTAGAGAACATACCCTTGAAGACCGACAAAGCTTAACGAGTTCAACTCGTGGTTGATGTAGACGATCTCTTGCCGATCTCAAGATCGAGAGGAAGTCCTAGCGCCGCAAATCAGCAGCGCATCCGTGCTCGCACACACGTTCGAGGCACCGAGCAACCTCCGCCTCCTCGCTCCAGCGATGCAGCGGAAGCACAACTCTTTCTTGCCGAATAGCCACCGGGAACATGTATCTCGCTAGTCCGAGACCATGGGGGATAAATTCTAGAGGGGGAGAGAGATCCTTCACGAGGAGGTGCGAGTGAGAAGTGAGGAGAGGGGTGCCTTTTATAGGAGGAGGGGGGAACCCCAAGGGGGTGGCCGGCGCATGGGAGCTACCCCCTTGCCCTCCCCTCTTCATGTGGGTGGACACTCCACTCACAAAATTCCTTTAAATTCCCTCCACTCAAAATCCCACTCAAACATGCCATTAAATTTCCACCAAATTTAATGCAAACTCTCATTAAATAAAACTCTTTTATTTTATTCAGAATTTTGTCAATTACTTTAATGACAAACATTCACAAATAACCCCTTGCTAGAATTCTATTTCACATGCATGACCACTTT
Source organism: Avena sativa (assembly GCA_916181665.1). Lineage (NCBI taxonomy): Eukaryota > Viridiplantae > Streptophyta > Magnoliopsida > Poales > Poaceae > Avena > Avena sativa. The sequence goes on along the minus strand of OV702295.1, from coordinate 307,719,574 downwards.
ATGCAATTTCACCCGAAAACCTGTTTCGGTATCTAGTGAAATAAATTCCTGCGCTTGTTCATTCTTTCGGCATGAAACTTTTGCTCCAATTGGATGTCGGTGTCTCTTAAGTGTGTCACCCTACAGTTCGTGAATAATGCGGACATGATCGAGACCCCTCTTGGATCAATAATCAGAAGCGGGATCTGGAGACCCATACTGACTCCCACACATTCAACGATGACTTTCTTGTGATAGTCGGAACCTTTTATGCTAGTATCTTAATCCCTTTGTTTCACGATATATTACATGTCCGAGATTCGATCATCGGTATCTCCATACCTAGTTTGATCTCGTTACTGACATGCACTCTTTTCTCGTTCCCGTGATATAACATTCTAGTGATCAAATCACTTGCTTGCAAGCTAATCAATGTGATATCGCCGAGAGGGCCCAGAGTATATCTATCCGTCATCAGGATGAAAAAATTCCACTCTCGGTCCATGAGCCTCAACATAACACTTTATTAGTTCTGAATCCATCTTTATAATCACCCTGTTACGGTGTGACGTTTGATGTTATCAAGAAACTCTTCCGGTGTTAGTGATTGACATGATCTCATGGTCTAAGGATTAGGATCACTTTGTAAGTTGTTATAGCAATATAAACTCAATGACTTTGATCGTAATGCTATACTTCGGATGAATGTTCATCACACCATTACACTAATGTTGTGATCCCGTTATTAACAACATCCAATGTCCATGATCAGGAAACCTTGATCATCTTGTTAATCAACGAGCTAGTTTATGAGAGAGGCATAACTAGGAACTTTCTATTTGTTTATTAAACACACATGTATTAATGTTTCCGTATTAATACAATTATAGCATGCAAAATAAACATCTATCATATACTTGGAATACACATAATAAACACTTTATTATTGCCTCTCAGGGCCTATTCCCTTCAGTCTCCCACTTGTACTAGAGACAATAATCTAGTTACATAGTGATAAATCTAACACCCATCAAGTTCTGGTGTTGATCATGTTTTGCTCTAGGGAGAGTTTTAGTCAACGGATCTGCTACATTGAGATCTGTGTGTACTTTACAAATCTTTATATCTCCATCCTTGACATGCTCGCGAATGGAGTGAAACCGGCGCTTAATATGCTTGGACTGCTTGTGATACCTTGGCTCTTTGGCATTGGCAATGGCACCATTATTGTCACAATAGATCACCATTGGGTCCAACGCGTTTGCAACCACTCCTAGTTCGGATATGAACTCCTTCATCCAAACTTCTTCCTGAGCCGCTTCTGAAGCAACAACATATTCGGCCTCCGTTGTTGATCCCGCCACCACAGGTTGTTTGGAGCTCCTCCAATTAACCGCTCCGCCATTCATGAGAAATACGTATCCGGATTGAGACTTAGAGTCATCCGGATCGGTGTCAAAGCTAGCGTCAACTTAACACTTAGCGACGAGCTCCTCTTCACCTCCGTATACAAGAAACATATCCTTAGTTCTTCGTAAGTACTTAAGGATATTCTTGACCGCTATCCAGTGTTCCGAACCTGGATCCGATTGGTACCTACTAGTCAAACTAATAGCATGTGCCACATCCGGTCTTGTACATAGCATGGTGTACATTATAGAGCATATGGCTGAAGCATAGGGGACCTTGTCCATTATCTCTCTTTCTTCCGCCGAAGCCGGACTTTGAGTCTTACTCAATGTCTTGCCTTGCAACATAGGTAAGAATCCCTTCTTACTTCCGTCCATTTTAAACATCTTTAAAATCTTATCAAGGTATGTACTTTGCGATAGCCCTATTAGGCGTCTAGATCTATCTCTATAGATCTTTATGCCTAATATGTATGACGCTTCACCTAGGTCCTTCATTGAAAATTTGTTGTTTAGATAACTTTTAACACTGTTTAAAAGATCTATATCATTTCTGATCAATAATATGTCATCCACATATAATATCAGAAATTCCACATTGCTCCCACTCACTTTCTTGTAAATACAAGCTTCTCCATAAGTTTGGACAAATCCAAACTCTTTGATCACCTCATCAAAGCGGAGATTCCAACTTCGTGATGCTTGCTTCAATCCATAGATGGATCGTTGAAGCTTGCACACCTTGTTAGCATCCTTAGGATCGACAAAACCCTTTGGTTGTATCATATACAACTCTTCTTCAATATTACCATTGAGAAACGCGGTTTTGACATCCATCTGCCATATCTCATAATCGAAATATGCAGCAATTTCTAACATAATCCTAACTGACTTTAGCATCGCTACGGGAGAGAATGTCTCATCGTAGTCAACTCCTTGAATTTGTCGAAACCCCTTTGCGACAAGTCGAGCTTTATAGACGGTCACATTACCATCAGCATCAGTTTTTCTTTTCAAAATCCATTTGTTCTCCACGGCCTTTCGGTCATGAAGTAATTCCACCAAGTTCCAAACTTGATTTTCATACATGGATTCCATCTCGGATTTCATGGCTTCTAACCATTTGTTGGAATCAGGGCTCATCATCGCTTCTTCATACGTCGCAGGGTCATCATTTTCATCAACCATGAAATTCATGACAGGATTTCCGTACAGCTCGGGAGCTGCACGCGTCCTGCTAGACCTGCGAGGTTTGGTAGTACTCTCTTTCGGAGTTTCATGATCATTATCATTAGTTCCCTCTTCAACAGGTGAAGCCAACTCCGGAACAACTTTCGGCGCTGCGCTACTCGCCATACTTTGAAGAGAAGGTTCAATAACCTCTTCGAGTTCTACCTTCTGACTACTCACACCTTTCGCGAGAAACTCTTTCTCTAGAAAGGATCCATTCTTGGCAACAAAAACCTTGCCCTTGGATCTGTGATAGAAGGAATACCCAATAGTTTCCTTAGGGTATCCTATGAAGACGCATTTTTCCGCTTTGGGTTCGAGTTTATCTGGTTGAAGTTTCTTCACATAAACATGGCATCCCCAAAATTTAAGAAATGACAGCTTAGGTTTGTTTCCAAACCACAATTCATACCGTGTATTTTCAACGGATTTAGATGGTGCCCGATTTAAAGTGAATGCAGTAGTTTCTAGTGCATAACCCCAAAATGACAACGGCAAGTCCGTCAGAGACATCATAGATTGAACCATATCTAATAAAGTACGATTACGACGTTCCGACACACCATTTCGCTGTGGTGTTCCGGTAGGTGTGAGTTGTGAAACAATTCCACACTCTTTCATGTGAGTGCTAAACTCGTAACTTAGATACTCACCTCCACGGTCAGACCGTAGAAATTTGATCTTTCTATTACGATGATTTTCCACTTCATTCTGAAATTCCTTGAACTTTTCAAAGGTTTCAGACTTGTGTTTCATCAAGTAGATATAACCGTATCTACTCAAATAATTCGTGAAAGTAACATAACGATATCCACCTCGCGCCGACACACTCATTGGACCACATACATCAGAATGTATGATTTCCAATAAATCTGTCGCCCGTTCCATTGAACCGGAAAACGGCGTTCTAGTCATCTTGCCCATAAGGCATGTCTCACATGTATCAAATGATTCAAAATCAAGTGATTCCAAAAGTCCATCTGAATGGAGCTTCTTCATGCGTTTAACGCCAATATGACCTAGACGGCAGTGCCACATATATGCGGATATATCATCATTAAGTTTAATCCTTTTAGCATCAACATTATGAATATGTGTAACATTATCATCGAGATCTAATAGAAATAAACCATTCATCATCGGTGCATGACCATAAAAGATTTCATTCATATAAATAGAACAACCATTGTTCTCGGATTTAAATGAGTAACCACTTCGCATCAAACACAATCCAGATACAATGTTCATGCTCAGTGCAGGCACCAGATAACAATTATTTAAGTTTATAACTAATCCCGACAACAAATGGAGAGGCAGCGTTCCCACGGCGATCACATCAAATACCCAGGTGCTACTACGAGCACTAGTCAAGTACACATCAATAACATGTATATCATATATACCTTTCTTTGCCTTGTCGGCCTTCTTGTCTGCCAAATACTTGGGGCAGTTGCGCTTCCAGTGGCCAGTCCCCTTACAATTGTAGCACTCGGTATCAGACTTAGGTCCAACTCAGGGTTTCTTTTCAGGCACGGCAACCGGCTTGTCGCCCTTACTTCCCTTCCGTTTTCCCTTCTTATATTTCTTGAAACCAGTGTTCCTATTGATCATCAACACTTGATGTTCCTTTTTGATCTCCACTTCTGCAGTTTTAAGCATTGACAGAAGCCCGGGGAGAGACTTCTTCATGCCTTGTATATTATAGTTCATCACAAAGCTCTTATAGCTAGCTGGCAGAGACTGCAGAACACGATGGATGCCTAAGTCAATGGGAATCGTTATTCCCAAGTACACAAGCTTATTGGCGTAACCCGACATCTTGAGTACATGCTCACTAACGGAGCTGTGATCTTCCATCATGCAGCTAAAGAACTTTTCTGAAGCGTTGTAGCTCTCTACAGCAGCATGTGTGTCGAAAATCATTTTCAACTCACCCATTGTATCAAAAGTATTGCCATTTTCGAAACGCTTTCGAAGTTCCGGCTCTAGCCCATACAATATGCCGCAATGAACTAAGTTGTGGTCCTCCTGACGAGTCTGATAGACATTCTTCTCCTCGTCAGGGGCATCCTCAAAAGGTGGGGGGCCTAGTGGCGCTTCTAGCACGTATTGCTTTTGTGCAGCAGAGAGGAGAATCCACAAATTCATGGCCCATTCGGTAAAGTTGCTACCGTTCCTTGCAAGTTTCTCTTTCTCCATGAACACATTGAAATTAAAAGCAGGTGGTGCCATCTACAACAGAATTTGTAAAGTTTAGACTAAGTGTATGATAGATTGAGTTCAACTAATCCATATTACGAATGAACTCCCACTCAAAAACGACATCCCTCGTGCCTTTTTGGTGATTACATGAACCAAATCCACTATACCAAGTCCGATCATCACGTGAGTCGGTATAGCTTCAAAGGCGAGCATCAAATGGGCATCATATCTACTATATGACTCATGCTTAACCTTTCGGTCCGTGTTCCGAGGCCATGTCTGTACATGCTAGGCTCCCCAAGTTAGAACCTTAGTATTCGCGTGTGTAACTGTTTTACACCCGAAATATGGTCGTGGATCCAAGAACACCCGATCATCACGTGATGTCTTGGAGCGACAAAAACATAATCGTTGCATACTAAAGGAAGAACACATTCTTATCTTGATATTTAAATGAGGGATCATCTTATTATGCAAACAAAGTGCTAAACAAGCAATATAAGATGCTATCAAACATCACATGTTTATTAGTGAAATGATATGGTTTCCGCATATGATATCTATCATGTGCATCGTGGTATGATCACTATCATACCTATATGTGTAAGTCCAAGGTCTATGGAGATTACACGTTATGTATGTTGTAAGAGTATCATCTCATACTTCTACTTACAACATCACCATATCATAACACTAGCCCAGCAACAATCTAAACTAGACGCCTCTAATTTATTCATTGCAAGTTTTACGTGGTTTAGGGCTTTCGAGATAGAACCGTTCTTACCTACGAACATGAACCACAACGAGGATAACCAAATTGTTGACAACTCGTTGCAAAATAGATATTGACTATAGTAGGAGAGACAGACACCCGCTAGCCACTTATGCAAAACTAGTTGCATGTCAAGCGTGGAACAGGTCTCATGTGCGAGGACATGTAAAGTTTGTCCAGGACGCTTCATCCCACTATGCCACCAATATCCAAAATTACAACTAAGGAGCAACAACATGATCATCATCGCTCGCATACTCATATGTGTACTACCCGTGTAAAGTATCTATGCATAGATCCGGCTCTGATACCACTGTAGGGTTCGCAGCATAGAAAACAAAAAATTTCGTACAATGTGAACTATGTACCAAGATCTATCTATTAGATACAAACAACGGGCGGATGTATATCCGTAGAGAACATACCCTTGAAGACTGACAAAGCTTAACGAGTTCAGATCGTGGTTGATGTAGACGATCTCTTGCCGATCTCAAGATCGAGAGGAAGTCCTAGCGCCACAAATCAGCAGCGCATCCATGCTCGCACACACGTTCGAGGCACCGAGTGTCATGGGAATGGTCACGGCAGATGCTGCAATCGGCAGCGAGTAGTAGAACGAGGGGCAAGGGCGGCCAGCCATCTGCGGTGCGAGATGAGGGCGGAGACACAGGGTTTTACCCAAGTTCGGCCCCCTGGAGGGTAAAGACCTACTCCTTCTAGATTGTATTATGAAGGTGGTACAAAGGGCGAGCTCGACGACTAGGCGGCGAGTCGCTTGGGGGTATGATGGAACGTATCTCTACACGCCCCGCAGGGAGGTTTATATAAGCTCACCTTCCCTAGGGTTTACATATCTCAACCGAGTCAGTTAAGGCTTCGGCACTCGTTTAACCTAATCCGACTGGGCCTATCTACTCGCCTGGGCCTTCAGCTTCCAGTCGCTTGGATCCTCGCCGGGCTTCGATCCAGTCGCCGTCTTGCAGGCCCACTCGCCAGTTCTTGGGCCAATCGGAAACGTCCCGCTGGGTATACCCCGGTAGGCACATCCCCATCACCGAGCAACCTCCGCCTCCTCGCTCCAGCGATGTAGCGGAAGCACAACTCTTTCTTTCCGAATATCCACTGGGAACATGTATCTCGCTAGTCCGAGACCATGGGGGATAAATTCTAGAGGGGGAGAGAGATCCTTCACGAGGAGGTGTGAGTGAGAAGTGAGGAGAGGGGTGCCTTTTCTAGGTGGAGGGGGGAACCCCAAGGGGGTGGCCGGCGCATGGGGCTGCCCCCTTGCCCTCCCCTCTTCATGTGGGTGGACACTCCACTCACAAAATTCCTTTAAATTCCCTCCACTCAAAATCCCACTCAAACATGCCATTAAATTTCCACCAAATTTAATGCAAACTCTCATTAAATAAAAATCTTTTATTTTATTCAGAATTTTGTCAATTACTTTAATGACAAACATTCACAAATAACCCCTTGCTAGAATTCTATTTCACATGCATAACCACTTTATGCAATTTCACCCGAAAACCTGTTTCGGTATCTAGTGAAATAAATTCCTGCGCTTGTCCATTCTTTCGGCATGAAACTTTTGCTCCAATTGGATGTCGGTGTCTCTTAAGTGTGTCACCCTACGGTTCATGAATAATGCAGACATGATCGAGACCCCTCTCGGATCAATAATCAAAAGCGGGATCTGGAGACCCACACTGACTCCCACACATTCAACGATGACTTTCTTGTGATCGTCGGAACCTTTTACGCTAGTATCTTAATCCCTTTGTTTTACGATATATTACATGTCCAAGATTCGATCATCGGTATCTCCATACCTAGTTTGATCTTGTTACTGACATGCACTCTTTTCTCGTTCCCGTGATATAACATTCTAGTGATCAAATCACTTGCTTGCAAGCTAATCAATGTGATATCACCGAGAGGGCCCAGAGTATATCTATTTGTCATCGGGATGAACAAATTCCACTCTTTATCCATGAGCCTCAACATAACACTTTCTTAGTTTTGAATCCATCTTTATAATCACCCTGTTACGGTGTGACGTTTGATGTTATCAAGAAACTCTTCCGGTATTAGTGGTTGACATGATATCATGGTCTAAGGATTAGGATCACTTCGTAAGTTTTTATAGCAATATAAACTCAATGACTTTGATCGTAATGCTATACTTTGGATGAATGTTCATCACACCATTACACTAATGTTGTGATCCCGTTATTAACAATATCCAATGTCCATGATCAGGAAACCTTGATCATCTTGTTAATCAACGAGCTAGTTTATGAGAGAGGCATAACTAAGAACTTTCTGTTTGTTTATTAAACACACATGTATTAATGTTTTCGTATTAATACAATTATAGCATGCAAAAAAACATCTATCATATACTTGGAATACACATAATAAACACTTTATTATTGCCTCTCAGGGCATATTCCCTTCAGAATTGTGTGTAACACTTGGACTCTCTATATTGATGTATTTTGTCACTTTGTATAAATTTCAGTGAGTTTCTGGGTATTCCTGTGAGTTTTGTGCATTTCTATGATATATATAGCTGTATTCTTGTATATTTCATGTGTATTCTGTGTATTTCTGCTGTATTCTGGTATTTTTTAAATCCTGAGACAAAATTTTATGGCGCATATGGCATATGCGCCACATAATTTGAGAATTCTGTGGCGCATATGGCATATGCGCCAGAGAATGTTGAGAATTCTGTGGCGCATATGGCATATGCGCCACAGAATTTAAATTTTAGTGGCGAGGATTTAGTGGGACACCTGTATGCCCCCACAGAATTCCAATTTGGTGCGCCACTGGTAGCGTTTTTCCTAGTAGTGTAAGATACGTGACCTCGGACGGTCCAAAAAGGAAAAATCCTCTAGCATGTACGAGCCGGAGACAAATAGTAGTGCTGACCGCTTGCAAAAACGTCTTAACCTTAGACGGCCTATACTAGAGACCGTATCCAATAATAAGGTGACTTGAGTCGTATTCAAACAAAGACCGTCTACAGAACTAGGACGTCTCGAAGCGGACTTTTAAAGTGACCGTCTCTGGTATATAAACCATTTTAAATAGTAGCAGGCTAATTCGAACTGAATCATAGCTGACATGACATATAATCATGATTCAGCAGCCAAATAGAGAGATTAACTTAAAAACTTATAGATGCCAGTCAAAAGAGTATTAACATTAGCCAGATAGTTGGAGAAATCTATACAAAGTTATCCATTACATGTGGCAGTACATACAAAGTATAGTCCATAAATCAATCAGCTAGCATAATTAGTACTCTCTAACAAACTAGCATTGCATTTACAATTGGCCGCCCGGTGGAAATTGCTAACCAGAATATATACCTCTTCATTATATTTTTTATAAAAGCAAAAAAATAATGATATCCTACTTTAAGTTTAAGCTTCTCATAACCTTCTCTCGTCCAGTCCTCAACATTGCATTTGATCCAGCTCCCATCTTTATCCTAACCATATTTGGCTTTTTTATCTTCCTTTTCCAAACATGGACATCAATAGGTTCATCAAGGCGATTCTTTAGGTATTTTCTTATGAACCCATCTCCAAATGTTTGGGCAAATATAGAGAATTAAAGAATTAGTATGCTTGTGATTACTAGAAGTATTTAAATATCATAGGGTAGCCTTGTTGATCACATAATCAAAAATATATCATATTACCATCTTGCACTTATTTTTCATGACACATGAATAGGGAAGTTTGTAGACATAGTACTTATTTTTTGGTGGAAATTCTGGTTCACACTAGTCTAAAAGAAAATCTGCATGAACTTCTTTCAGATACATGTCGTTTCCAAAAAATGCTCTGCTTATCAAAATTAGTGTCCTCCTTGTGTTGAGGCCCTGATGCAACAACACATAATTTTTTTAATGCGTGGAATATTAATGTCTACTGTCTAAACTTATACAAAACAAATGACTGTAATTTTAATATTCTTTTGATACCTCTGAACTCAAGCATATCTTTTTTTTGAACGAGACAGGTCGAGAAGGACCTGGAGCATGCATTAGATCGGGAATACAAGTACATAAAGGACCCTAACACAGATAAAATTATAGCTAGGTCCTCAAGTTTTGAAAATAACACCCCATAGAGACGCGCAGAAACGCGATCAATTCCAAGATGAATGCCGATGGTCGTTGACTCGCAGACGCGGCCGTCACTAGCACCACTGGGGATGAAACCACTTGGTGGAGAAGCGCCAATCACCGATGCGCCAGAGTCGGGAGAGATCCTCTAGCGAAGGAGGAATAAACAGCTCAGACAAGATCTAGGTCGAGCGCAGTAGGGCCAACCCTTTGGCCGGAGATAGCGGCGGACACCATACGCCGTCACTCAGGATCTGCTGCAAAGGCTCCATGCTCTTGAGGCCTCGAACGCCACTCCGCCTTAATCAACAAAGCACCACCAGCAGCCACTTTTCCCTCGCCACTGAGGCCGGCCGGAAGGGGCTGTAGTCGAGCTTGTCCACCGCAGCACAAGCAGCACCGACGCTTATTGAAGAAGGGGATTTTCTATGAGGCAGGTTTAACCAACTCCTACCTCAGGAGCAGAGAGAACCTAGCCAGCAGAGACAACCTGGTGCCATGCCGACGCTCCAGGAAGGGGCAAAATCCCTGCCTGCTTCCAGATCTCTTCGGATCAGCGCATCACTTCCTCTTCCCCTCGCCACCAAGGCCGGCCAGAGGAGGAAGACACAACACCACCACATAGATCAAAGAGTAGGCCGACAAACCCTGGGCCTTATTGACGGATATCCCTGGAGTGATGTCTCTCGCTGCCTCCGACCGTCAGAGCACAACCGGAAGAGACTACTAGCATAGGTTGCACAAGATCTGGACCAGAAGACCTTGTAAGATCCCTCCCTTTATAAAGGTAAGGATCCCTGTGATTGCAATGCTAGTCCCTGGATCAATGCTAGCATCCACAGTTTAAGATGAAGTACACAGAAACAAAGGTCATTATTACATATCATTCCAGAGATAAACACAGTCTTTTACAACTCCATGTCCACAGGCGTAATACAAGAGTTCATTATATAATAAGATAAATAAGTCTTCATCTTCATGTGCCACAGGAAAGCATGTTGAGTGTAGAATTATAACCCCTAATCATCATCAGAATAACCTGCAACATCACAAGTTACAGCCACAGTGGGTCAATACATTGGAATAGTATTGGCAAGTGATACCTTAGTAGAATATTAGTAGACTAGATACTATATGCATTTTGGCTAAGTGTAGCTTAGGCTTGCTTTGCTCAAAATAGGTTTTACCTATCAGTTGAAAACACTAAGTTTTTCTTTGACAAAATCTTACCCAAGGAATCACCAATAGAAATTGATGAACCTTCACCCTTGTTCACCCACAAGTTTTAACTTAGAAATTGGGATGAGGAGATTCTTGATAGCTTCCATGTCTTGATGCTCAAGTTGTCCAATACCAGGGACATGGCTAAGTACTTAGATTCTTCCATCTGCAGAGGTTGTACACTTTCCCCACAAGACTTGATTTTCACCAAGACAGGACCTTTCAGAAGCCTTCCCTTAGACCAAATGGACGCGTTCCAACCTATCATCCCACTACCACCAACTGTCCAAATGGCTAAGTTATTGCAACCTATGTGATCCAGGTAGAGCCCATATTGCCATGTGGCTGCACTAGAAGCTTCTTAACATTTGGCCTCTCAAATCCCTTTATTCCTAGGTGGCTTTCCACAAATGAGATACACAAGGTAAACCATAGAAATGGGCCTTCTGTAACCACTCAACATAAACCATTCCTTCCATTCCACCCAGGTGTTTCATTCACTTAGTTGTTTTATCAAGCAAAAAACATAAGTCCAAAGACTTAGAGATATTTTCTCATAGCATGAATATATAACCACCCTTGGTTGCTACTAGCTAGGCTAAGCATGGCATTGATAAGCATCTTAACTTAGAAATTTCTAGCAATTCTACAACTACTAGGATTTCCCAAGTATAGCATGTAGATCAAAATAATCATTCAAGTCTAGCAAAATATTTCTAGTGCATAGTTGAAAAACATAGGAATAAAATCATGAAGCACCACTTGCCTTGGTAGTTTGGGGAGTAGCAACAATCCTCACAATCACAATCACTATTTTCACCAAAATCTAAACATAAAATAATGGCACCAATCACATACAAAATATATACAAACAAAAATATATGAATGCATCAAAATGCCATGTGATGATTTTCTACACCAAACAAGACAAATGCACAGTACTGAATCTTTAACAAGTTCAAAACTTGCCAATTAAACTTTATTTGAACAACTAAACATTTTTCATATAATTACTATACACAAATTATGCCTACAAATGTTTCTGTAAAAACAATCATTTTAACAGAGGCAAAACATTAAACACATTGCATAAATAGAAAGGATTTTCTCTCCTGATTCCAATGATATAAATTTTTCAAATTTGGACGTGGAAATCAAAAGTTATGAATTTTTCAAGTTTAAACATCTAATAGATCTAATTTCTGTTTTAAAAACGAAGAACTGGCCACGCGGCGCTCCCTGATTGGTTGATACCGATTCGCACCAGATCACTCTCGCGGGCCGTTGGATTTAACTTAAAATGCACGGCCCAGATATGTCTGTACTGCTTCGCTACAGATCTAATCCTAATCGCTAGATCTAGATCCTACGGTCACGGATCAAACGACCACAGACGAGCGGCGCTGGCGGCAGCGAGTGGCGGCGGCGGCTCTGTCAGAGACGGTGCCGATGATTTAGGTCGCGCGGGAGAGGGGGAAGTGGCTTACTGAGTTCGTCGTGTGCTGCTGATGCTCAAGGTAGGCTTCGTTGGCGAAGGGGCGCACCGTGGATGTCGCTGGAGCTCGTCGGAGTCGTGCGCGGCGTCGGGTGTTTGCAGATGTCAACGTTGCCGAGGCTCTGTGTCGTCCTAGCACGAATAAAATGCATCAGGGGGTGCGCAAGGTCACAGTGAGCAAGATGGTTTCAAGGAGAAGGCAAGGGGCGCTCGATTCTTACCGCTATTGCTCGTTGGAGTTGAGCGGCGGCTCTGGTGGTTGCGGTCGTGAACAAAGACGACGACCTGGGGCGATATAGTGCAAACAGAGAGTGTGAGGAGATGTGCACGGGCAAAGCAGCAAGTTTGTATGAACGAGAGGTGAATGGGAGCACGGGGCTCACCGGAATAGGTCGCCGGAGTGCGTCGGTGCTGCGGGGTTCCGAGCTCGAATGAGCGCAGCCTGGTGGCGAAAATGGTGCGCTGAGTGAGGGGAAATGAGCAGAGAGGGGAGGGGGTCTTATAGCCAGAGCAGGGGCAAGAATCTCACGAGGAAACGCATGCAATCAAGCCCGCATCAATCGCGGCAGTGATGAGGTAACGGCGGCGTCGACGGGGTCGTGGGGGCGCGTGGCTAGGGATGATGCTCGCGTGGCACTTGGGTCCACTAGTCAGCGAGCGTGGAGTAGCTCTGTCTCGCGTGAGAGAAAGAGGGGAAAACCCCGGGTGGGCTTAGTGGGCTAGGTCTGCTGCTGGGCTGAAAGTCTGGCGCCGGCCCAGTTGGGTTTTCTATTCCTTTTTCTTTTTCTGATTTGATTTTCAGGAATCATTTTCAAGTAAATTCAAAAGAAATTGAATTCAAATCTTCTCTGGATTTTTGTAGAGTGTAACCTTCATACTTTTGGGCATAAAACCATGTTGTCTCTCTATACTGGCTTGGTCCCTTTGAATAATCAAAATAAACGGTGCTTTAGTTCATGATTGGAATATGTTTTGAAAATGGTTTTAAATTCATATTTGTTTTGTAAATTTTTGTCCAAGCCTTGGCATACAACCAAACCAACTTAAGAGCAAACTAGTCTTGGTTTAAAACAAATATTCCCTCACTTGAGAGTGGCATTAGATCAATGCATGCTCACATAAAATAATAGCACTTAGTGCTTCTGATTTCATGAAATGAGTTTGATTTTTGATCCCTAAATGATATGCATGCATGGATGATATGCAATCTTTGAAAACATGATTTTAGGGATGTTACAGACCTCATGCCCTACTCCAATCTAGTAGCAAACAGCTGCAAAACTTAAACCTACCATCTACTCCGGCGCCTTCCCCTTGCCATCTTCGACCGGCCACGCCGCCGGAGAAGGCTTGAGATCGGCCCGGCCGCTCATAGGGGACTCTCAACTAGGGAGGAGGAGAAGGGGAACAAGGAAGAGACAAGTCCTGTTCTGGTGTTCAGATGTGGTTAAACTCAAGCATATCAATGGGCTCTTTATCTGATGACTGGAATTCAAAACTACCATAACTAATGCAAAAATTGTCGTCGCTAGAGAGTGTTATTACATCGTCACTGCAGGTTCCCATCTGTTAAATAGACACAGACAGAGAGCATCTTAATACAATCAAGATGCAACCAGACTAATAAACTGGCAATTAAAATAGAGATAGACCAATGAAGTGACAATTAAATCTCTATTTCTAGAAGGCAACTGACAATGAGGAATCAATAAAGAATTGCATATTTTGAAATTTATACAAGGGGAAAAGAGTTGGGACATATGTAGACCGGCTGGGAGAGGCTCTCCCGACGGTGCCGTCGGGTTTTTGCAGTACGGTAACCATGAACCTTAAAATCGAGAAGCAAAATTGCAAATTACGTGAAAAAATTCCTAAATCAAAGCTCTACATTAGGGTTTTGGGGGTTTGATTTTCACGCATAGCTACCTGGATAAAGAAGGGGTCCTTGGAGGCGAGAAAGAGCATCCGCACTGCAAGGAACCGGAGGCGGATGCGAGGAGAGGCAGGGGACCGGATTCGGCGATGGTGAAGGGAGGTGGCGGCGGAGGGTGGTCTGGGCGGGCGGGGAAGAAAAAATGTGGCACATATCTAAAATATTTGTCCAAATATTTTCAGATATTTGCCGCCAAGTACTAGCCTCAGACGGCTGCAAGTGAAAAACGTCTCTAAGAACATCTGTTCTCTGAATATTTCATATTGTTTATGCCAAGTACTTTTCTAGCTAAGACGACTAGTAATTTGAAAATAGCTAATATTTGGAACTCTGGATATATCCAGAACTCCAGCGTTTGATTATCCTAAAATTTGAAAATTATTCATAATATAAAGCTGAAGAAAGGTGCGTATACATGCTTGCTAGAGTGAAATTGAGTCATGTAAGACTAAATGAGGTTCATAAATTGGAGAAAATAATTGGCGTAGTATAAACCTTGGATCTTATCCTAAAAGGCATGACGACTCCTCGTGTTCATGCGCTTGTTGCAGAGCAATAAGGTGCAAGTGTTTTGAATTTTACTAATTCAAATGTTTAATCTTGAAGTGAGATTATTTGGTTACTTAATTATAAATTTTTTACTAATATAATCTTTTTTATGTATTTTTTGAAGGAAGTCTCATTGAGTGAATATTCAGAAATCTAGATATATTCAGAACTCCTGATTTTGTTAATCATAAATTTTGAGAATAATTCATGATTTAAAGGCAAAGAAAGGTGTTTACACATGCTTGCTAGAGTGAAATTGAGTTCTAATAAAATGAGGTTCATACATCAAAGAAAATATATGGCGTAGTACATGTATCTTGGATAGGTTATATTGTTGTGTGCATACAACCTAAATTTTGTGTCTTGGGTAGGTATGACCGACTCGTAGTGTTTATGCGCTTACTGTAGAGCAATAACATGCAAGTGTTTTAAATTTTACTAATTCAAATGTTTAATGCCGACGTGAGATCATTTGGTTACTTCAATACGTATTTTCCACTAATTTAAAATCTTTTTTCATGTATACCTTGACAATTATAATATAATCGAGCACTAGACATTTTTTATAGTGTGCATGACCATGATTAGTAATATAATTAAACACTAGAAAATTAAAAGAGATCCATATAAAGGATTAGATTTATATATAAACGAGGCATGTACTTATAATAGTTCAACCACATCGGACACTACGGATATAGATACTGTCTTAACTTACATGCAACCAGAGGTAATAATTAACTTAAAAAAATATAAGCAGGAGAAACCGCAAGAGCAGGGACATGGAGCTGCCTTAGCAGGGGCAGCAGCAGTGAAAGAGCATTTCCTATCCCTAGTGATTTTGGTGTTTTATAACAACACACATATCAAACTAATTATTTGCCAAGTGTATCGCAGGTGCATTGAAAATGTTTTACAATGGTCAAAAAACTGTCTGCCAGGCGCGGTACCAAAGAGCGGTAGTACCGCTTTTTGCTACCGGATGCGACAGAAGGTTTTGACTAGCTGTAAAAAAGCCTCTGCCGGGCTAGGTACTAAAAAGCGGTAGTACCGCATTTTAGTACCTAGCACGACAGTAGCTTTTTGACCACTTGTCAAAAGCTACCGCCTGCTCCGGTACTAAAATGCGGTAGTATCGCATTTTAGTACCGTGCGCAGCAGAGCCTTTTTCCAACCTATAAAAGGCCACTGCTCACTACCGCATTTTAGTACCTGGTGTTGCAGTAGACTTTTTGTATGTTGGCAAAAAGCCTCTAGCTGTACCGCATTTTGCTACCTGGCGTGACAGAGAGTTTTTCCGACCAAGCTGCTGATTCTACTACACGTCCGGTAGTACTGGTTGCCATTTGCGGTACTACCGCCTTACGGTAGCATCATGTGTGGTACCGTTGTGGCCAGGGCATATGAAGTTTGAAAGATGGTCGCCCGGTACTAGGTCCAGTAGTACCGGAGTTCTCCGGTAGTACCGCTTGAACTTCCGGTACTACCGCTGCATTAATGGCTCCAACGGCCAGATTTCTTGGAGGGGTATAAATACCCCTCCACCTACCTTGGTACAAGACGCTCATCCACATTAAATTCAAGACCACCATTGGAGCCACCAAATCTTCAATATATCCTCAATCCACCACCCAAAGTCCTTGATCTTTGGGGAATCAAAGGAGGAGGCCCCGATCTACTACTTCACCAAAAGAGATCTTCATTTTCCCCTCATTTAATTGAGGGCCCCTTTGCTCTAGTGTTTTCTTGGAAACCCTAGTTCTTGTTTTGGTTCTTACAAGCTTGTCTTTGGTTGCTTTGATAGCTTGTTTGTATTTGGGAGCCTCCGATTAAGTTGTGGATGTGTGCCCCAAACTTGTAAAGGTGTCGGCTTCCACCTTGAAGGTTGACGATATAGTGGAAGGTGAATCGATCCCGTTGGGGTGAGCTTCATCGGAGAACAAGGGAGGCCTTTCGTGGCGTTGGTGGTTTGAAACCACCCCCTCTCCAAACGTAGACGTACTTCCCCTCAAAAGGAAGGAACTACGGGAAACAAATCCTTGTGGCTTCGCGTCCACCACTTTGGTTACTTCTATCCTTTAACGCACTTTACTTACTTATTCTTACCTTGTGTTGTGGTAGCTCTTTCATAAGTGTCATATAGGTAAATTCACCTTAGTTGCATTATCTAGAGAATTTACCTTATTGTCAAACCTTAATTTGAAAAAGAAGAAAATTTGAAGTAGCACCTATTCACCCCCCTCTAGGTGCCCATACGATCCTTTCAATTGGTATCAGAGCCTCGGCTCTTTATTTGGGCTTTACCGCCTAAGAGAATATGGGTAGCCAAGAAGGGGATGGTGGTAGTGAGCCGACCCCGGTGACCATGGAAGATCTCAGAAACTTGGAAACAAGATTGAGCTCTTCCTTGGTCAACAAAGTCAAGAAGATGCTTGAGCAACTTCTTAAAGACAAAGATGGCTCATCACCCCCATCTCCTCAAGAGGATCTACCATCCGTTGTACCTAAAGGGAATACTTCGGTATCCCCTGAGGGTATGGTGGTGGGGGGTAAACTAGACAACGCTAATTCCTCCACACAACTTGATGGGGGAAGGGTGAGCACCGTGATTCTTGGTACTCTCCCGATCCTCCCATCCCTCACCCTCATGTGTACAATAGGGGTGACCCACCTAAGCTTGAAGAGTCTGCTACTTTTGCTCAATGGCAATCACTAATGAGAACTCATGTGCGCAGCTCTTGCATTGAACTATGGAACATCATCGAGCATGGACTCTTTATTGGGGATCCAAACAACTTGACAAGAAGAGAGGTTGTCGATAGTCAACTCAATGCCACTGCTTTGCATATGATTCAACAAGGATTGGGGACAAAGGATTATCCACACATTGAGCACTTTAGCATTGCCAAGGAAGCTTGGGATGCCCTCACCGTATTTTTTGTTGGACAGAGTATGAGGAGGAACCGATATGATGATCTAAGCAATGAAGCCAAAGGCTTGTACATGAAAGAAGGTGAAGATCCCGAAGACATGTACCGAAGGCTCAAGACCACCGCCACCGCTTTTAGAAATGTGGGTGCCTCACATGTGGATGATGCATGGATAAAAAGGAAATATGTGAGTGCACTCATGCCGTTCGATCCCACCGACTTGAAGAGCCTACAAGGAAGACACAACTATCATCTCTTGACCTCAAATGAAGTTATGCAAGAGATGGCCGCTTTCAAGGTTGCCGCCAAGAATGCCAAAGATGTTCGTGCTCGTTCCCTTGGTATGCGCAATGTTGTCAATGTTGCTTTAAAGACCAATGTTGTGGACCATGGGGATGAAGATGATAGTAATGAAGGGCTCTCCATGGACCACCCCTATGAAGTCAAGATTGCTCATGGTCAATATATGGCCTTCTATGCTAAGAACTTTTGGAAGAACCCCGCTAAGGCCAAGATGGAAATGCAATGGAGAAGCAACCCAGATGGGAAAAGAGAGAATACCACTAGGTTGAGAACTTGCTTAAATTGTGGTGACCGCTATCACTTTGTGGCAAGTTGCCCCTATGAGAAGAGAGAAGATCATGGTGGTAAACTTGTGTTGAATAAGACTCTCAAGGCACCTTACAAGAAACCTTTCATCAAGAAGAACCCCATCAACAAGAAGTCGGGAGAAATTGTCTTGATCACTCATGAAGAATACTCCTCCGACAATGAAGATGATGAAGATGAGGAAGAGGAAACTTCTCATGGTGTGGCTGCTCTAGATACCACCTCTACTCCGACATTCTCACTCTTAGATTCTCCAAATGAGAACTCTCCCATCAAGAACGTCACTTGCCTTATGGCAAGAGGAACGGAGGTATCCTCATCATCCCGCTCTACTCCCTTAGATAATGATGAAATTGATGATGAGATGTCTCTTGATGTTAAAAAGGAATTAATTACCTTTGATGAGTTTATGACTAACCTAGAAGGAGATGCTAAGTTACATTTTGGAAATATCCTAGATCAACTTTCACATACTCAAGAGCTTATAGATGTAAGATGTAAACTTGGGCATGAACACATGATTGAGCTAGAGGCTTTAAACAATGCTCTAGAAGAAGAACAAGAAACTAGGTTGTCACTTGAATTAAAACTTGAAGGGCTTGATGAGGCCAATGACATTATTGTTAACAAACTCATCAAAGAGCATGATCATGTTAGTGCTAAATACAGAAGGGCTAAAAAGGACAAAGTTGAGTTTGGTGTGGTTCATGAAAAACTTGCCGAGGACTTTAGGTTGCTTAACAAGGCCCACAAGGCTTTGGAGAGTGAACTCTTGTCACTCACAAAGTCCCATGAAACGCTTCAAACTCAATTGGCCAATATTCCTTCACCTAGCAACTTCATTCCATCTAGTAGTACAACTATTCTTGAAGAGAATGCTAGGTTGAAGGGGGAGCTTGCTAAGGCCACATTTCCATAAGCCAACAAGTCCATTGATGATCTTTTGAGCAAGCAAAGGCTTAATGGTGATAAAGGGGCATAGGTTTTGTCTCCAATACTAAGAAGAAGAACAACAACAAGAAGAAGAAGGCCAAGCCCGCACAAGAGACCAACAAGACCATTGTGGATAGTAAGATCACAAGTGGTAAAACTATGTCTCATGATGACTTTGCGGGAAGTGCTAACCCCTCACTATGTTCTAATGCGTGATTATTATGGTGATGTGTATGCACAATATGTTGGCCCTTATGATGGGTATATTGCTTGGTCTATTTGGGTTCCCAAGACCCTTGTTGCTAACAAAAGAGGACCCATTGAAAAATGGGTACCTAAAAATTAGCTTGATCTTTTGTAGACTTATGCTTCCGGAGGTTCAAAGTGGGTGCTTGATAGTGGTTGCACAAGTCATATGACCGGAAGCTCCTCTATTGTTCAAGATCTAAGACCAAATGATGATCAAATACATGTCACTTATGCTGACAAGTCAAAATCTAAGGTATTGGGTTTCGGCAAGGTTGTGGTTGCTCACGACATTACACTCGTGAACGTCATGCTTGTTGAGACCCTTGGGTACAATTTACTTTCAGTCTGTGCTCTTGGAAAGATGGGTTTTTCCGTATTTTTACATAATGATCTTGTGGTTCTCATGTGGAGCAAGTCTCTCAAGGTCGCTTTCATTGGGTATGTCAAACATGACTTGTATGTGGTGGACTTTTCGGGGCAAGCCACTACAAGTGCGATGTGCTTATTCGGAAAGGCCGATGTGGGTTGGTTATGGCATCGCCGACTAGCCCATGTCAATATGAGAAATTTACAAAGTCTCCACAAGGAGGGCCATATTGTTGGACTAAAAGAAAATGTCTCCTTTGCCAAAGATCGTGTTTGCAGGGCATGTGTTCTAGGGAAGATGCATGATGCTCCTCACAAGCCTAAGAACCGCATTTCGTCCACCAAGATCTTGGAGCTTATCCATGTGGACCTCTTTGGTCCTCCATCTCATGCAAGTCTTGGTGGGAAGAAATATTGCTTGGTGATCATTGATGACTTTTCAAGATACTCATGGGTATATTTCTTCAAGTTAAAGATCGAGACTCAAAAGACATTCATCGACTTCATCAACATGGTTCAACGTCAACACAATCTTACCGTTTTGATCATAAGAAGTGACAATGGCACCGAGTTCAAGAACTACACCTTGAATGACTTTCTTAGTGATGAGGGGATTAAACATCAATATTCCGCTGCATACACCCCTCAACAAAATGGTGTGGCCGAAAGGAAGAACCGGACTCTTATTGAGATGGCTAGGACCATGTTGGCGGAGTTTAAGTCTCCATACAACTTTTGGGCCGAAGCCATATCCACCGCTTGCCATGCTTCAAACCGGCTCTACCTCCGCAAAGAAATCGACAAGATTCCATATGAAATTCTTACCGGTAACAAGCCCAACATATCTTACTTCCGGGTGTTCGGTTGTAAGTGTTTCTATCTCATAAAAGGTGTTCGTTTGTCCAAATTCGAGTCTAAAGCATTAGAGGGTATTTTTGTTGGCTATGGTCTCGAATATCACACTTATAGAATCTATGATAAGCTCTCCGGAGCCGTCATAGAATCTTGTAGTGTGACCTTCGAAGAATATGATGGTCCCCAAGGGGGCGTGTTGATGCTTGTGATGCAGATGATGAAATGCCTCAGGATGCCATAGGAAGAATGGGTGTGGGATATATCCTCCCCATTGAGGAACCCCTTATGGAGGATCGAGAAGAACTATGATCCACTCAAGTGGAGCCCTCATCTTCACAACATCAACAAGCTCCATCCACCAAGGAGGACAATGACTCAAACCAAAGACAAGATGTGGATCCTCATCATGATGATCATTGTGATAACTCAAGTCAAGGGGAGGTTGATTCATTCGCGAGGATGTCAAATGGTGCCAAGGCAATCACTCAAGGAAGATCTATACAAAATGCCTTGAGACAAGCAGAAATTGAGGCTAGAAGAGAACTTGATCAAGACAAAGGTTAATCTTTGCCTCTAAATGAAGAGAATGAGTCCGACAATGATCAAGGTCGAATTGATGGTCAAGACGAGGATCAAAATGATGAAGAGGGTCCTCCAAGAAACAACACGGAGATCCACGCTCGTCGCGAAGCTAGAAAGGAAAGAATGTTGGAATTAAGAGATCACACTCTACAAAATGTTGTTGGTGATCTAAGAAAAGGTATTTCCACTAGAGCACAATTGAATAGGTTCAATGAACACCAAGCACACATATCCATGATTGAACCAAAGAAAGTGTGGGAAGCTCTTGAAGATTCAGATTGGCTAGAAGCCATGCACCAAGAGCTCAATAATTTTGAGAGAAACAAAGTGTGGAAGTTGGTAGAGAAGCCAAAGGATTGCCGCAATGTTATTGGAACAAAGTGGATCTTCAAGAACAAGCAAGATGAGCATGGAATTATAGTGAGGAACAAGGCTAGATTGGTTGCACAAGGGTATTCTCAAATTGAAGGCATCGAATATGGACAAACTTATGCACCGGTGGCTCGCCTTGAGTCCATTCTTATCCTCCTTGCTTATGCGACACATCATAATTTCAGATTACAACAAATGGATGTAGAAAGTGCATTCCTTTATGGTCCATTAAATGAGTTGGTATATGTTAAGCAACCCCCGGGATTTGAGGACCCCAACTTCCCAAACCATGTCTACAAACTTGATAAGGCGCTCTATGGGCTCAAGCAAGCCCCACGCACGTGGTATGAGCACCTTAGAGAGTTATTGTTTGACCGTGGCTTTGAGGTTGGGAAAATCGATCCCACTCTTTTTACTAAGAGAGTCAATCGGGAGATTTTTGTATGCCAAATATATGTTGATGATATTATCTTTGGCTCATCTAACAAAGCTTTTAATGATGAATTCTCAAAGCTTATGACTAGTAGGTTCCGGATGTCTTTGATGGGGGAGTTAAGAGTATTTCTTGGCTTTGAGATCAAGCAAGTTAGAGGAGGGACATTCTTCAATCAAGCCAAGTATACTCAAGATATGCTCAAGAGATTCAAAATGCAAGATCTAAATGGAGCTCCTACTCCCATGGCTACAAAGACTCATCTAGAACAAAATCCAAATGGTAAATATGTGGATCAAAAGGTATACCGGTCCATGATTGGTCCTTTGCTTTACCTTTGTGCATATAGACCCAATATTGTGTTGAGTGTAGGTGTGTGTGCAAGATATCAAGCAGATCCTAAAGAAAGCCATTTGATGGCGGTCAAGAGAATCTTTCGATATTTAGTTCATACCCCATTTTATGGTCTTTGGTATCCTCGAGGATCAACATTTGCTCTTTGTGGATACACGGATTCGGATTGGGCGGGTGATAAGGATGATATAAAATCAACATTCGGGGCTTGCCAATTTATTGGTAGGTCCTTGGTGTGTTGGTCTTCTAAGAAGCAAAATTGTATATCTCTCTCTACCGCTGAAGCCGAGTATGTCGCTGCCGCTAGTGCTTGCACTCAATTGCTCTGGATGAGGCAAACTTTAAAGGAATACGGTGTCCTTTGTGACAAAGTGCCTCTTTTATGTGACAATGAAAGTGCCATCAAGATTGCATACAACCCGGTGGATCACACAAGGACAAAGCATATTGAGATTCAGCATCACTTCATTAGAGATCATTGTTGCTCGAGGAGATATTGATCTATCCTATGTGTCAACCAAAGATCAACTTGCCGACATCTTCACAAAGCCACTTGATGAAGCAAGGTTTTGTTACTTGAGGAATGAACTAAATATCGTAGATTCAAGGAGCTTGACTTGATCATCTTGCACTCTCACCTAACACTCGACCCATATTTGGTTTAGGTGTAGGCATGGACATAGGGGGAGTGCGGTCCTAATTGATTGGACCATCCCTCCTCCTATTATGCGTAAAGTAAACAAAATCATTCCTCTTAATATCATTTTGTGATATGTGAGCTTAATGACGAGTTTCGGTTATGGACCCAAGATATATCTTCGTGGTGCCAAGCCGAGTATACTCAAACATGGTGGCCTAGGCCACCGCCCCCTCTCATTCGAGAGGTTGATGTGCTTACTCATGTTTGTCACTTTTGAATTGGTTCTTACTCATGTTTGTCATCCTCTAGTTGGTTTTGTTCTTTTGGTCATGCACTCACATTTGGCTCTCCATATGTTTTTAGTAATTTTTTAGTGCATTGGCCCGTATCAGTGTGACTCTCTAAACCCATACCATTCTTATCCCCCAACAAAACCCATCTACTCTGCACAAGAACCTTCCATTTTATGTATCTTGGCTCTCTGTCCTGATGGTTACGGTACTACCGGGTCTCATAAGCGGTACTACCGCCAAACGGTACTATCGGAAATTGCTAGTGGTACTGTCGCGTCTGGTTCAGTTTCCAGGGTCCTGTCTGGAAACTTCCCAGGTGCGGTACTACCGGTTGTTATTTACGATACTACCGCATAGCGGTACTACCGCTCGTGGCTCCGGTACTACCGCTTGTGCGTGTCAGTTAAGATTGGAGACGTGGGAGAGGCACCTCTCAGTGCCTCATTAGTCCCTCGTCTCCACTCCTCACCAGCGCTGCCGCAGGAGCACGAGGACACCGCAGGAGCCCCGCCCCTCTCTCCTTTTTCCCGGATCCACACCGGATCCGGCCTCCCCGCGGGATCCTCCTTCTTCTCCACCGCCATGGACACCGGTACTACCGCCCTCCTCATATTCTCACTTGTTTTCTCCATTGAATCTAGGGTAACTTTGATTCTTGTCTAAAACACGTATTCTTGAGGTTGTACCGTGTGCTATTTACCAGATCTACCACTTTGTCCGATGGAATTCTTGTTTTACAACAAATTTACTGCCCGTACATGGATTTCTGTCTCAGATCTGCACTGTGGTCGCGGGCCGGTAGTACAGGGAATCTTTTCCGGTACTACCGCTTCGCGGTACTACCGCCGGTGCAGATCCGGTACTACCGCCCTATACTGGCATCAATTTTTTTTAAATACCAAGAGTTCCATCCTCTGTTTGTCTCAGGTTCTTGTGCCCTTACCCCTATGCTATCTCCCTCATTCTTTCACAGGTGCCGGGGTTCCCGGGGATCGCGCAAATGCTCCAAAGCTCACTATGAGATCGAGGACTATGAGTCAGAATCAGAGACTGAGTCAGAAGAGGAGGTCATGCCTCAACCTAGTGCCCGTCTGAAACTGCAAAAAACTCGTGGTCATCAGGGTGGGGGGGTCAAGCAAAGTGCTGGTCGTGGTAAAGATCCTCCACCTCCTCCTCCCTCCGGTCCTCGCAAGAGCTACAGTTCCGGGCCATCTGGGCCAAAGTTATTGTCTGATTTGTCTGAGACAGAATTTCATGACCTGCGGGTTGTCAATCCATATGTGGCTTCTCGCTCTCATGCTCGGGAAGGTAGCCTCTTCTATACGGAGTTCCAGGAGCGGGTGTTCCATGAGATCCTCATGAAAGGTGACAAAATTGTGGTTCCTCAAAAATGGATCGAGATGAATCATGTGAGGAAGAACCTGAACTACTTTGGTGAAGCCCTTGACATTTGCACCAACATTGGCTTGATTCCCATTATGGAGTTCCGGTGCAACTATGATCCAATGCTCATTGCTCAATTCTATGCAACTGTTCACTTTGCCAAGAATCAGACTCGGACTCTCACCTGGATGACCGAGGGTGTTGTAAAGCAAGCAATGTTGGCTGAGTTCGGGGCTATTCATGGGTACGAAGACCGTGGCAAAAACACTCCCGTTGGCTTTCGGTGCCACGACAATGATCTTCCCATGAAGAAGGATGTTCTTGCACCACTGTACATCCGGGGGAGCGGCATCCCTGGTGTCGTGGTGGTGGCACGGCAGATGCCATGGGTAGGCTAAAGTATGGGGCCAATGGATGCTAGAGGGATCTGGGGAGGGAAGATGCAGTTGATTCTACACACAGAAGACAAAGGCAAAGATCTTTATTTCTCCTTCCTTGGGCTACAAGTGCTCCTTGAGCTGTATTCAAGGAGAAAGGAAGAACTTTACCAGCCTAACGGTACTAAATGAGCTGATGCCTTCCTCAGGGTCCAAGCCTCCCCTTATAAAGGAGAGCCTTGGGTTCCTTTAGTGCTGACGGGGCAAGCATATTCGAGGAATATGCTTGTCCCCAATATAGTAGTTCGGCGGCCTCCTTTCCCTGTCGCCCTTCTAATGACGGCAAGGCTCCAAAGGGCCCTTCCTGCGTGCCTCGGGCTTCAGGACTGTCACCTCAGTGACCTCCTTCTGTCCCTCTGTCACTCTGCGCCCTTGTCCCTTGTGCTTGGCTCTGCTCAGATTCTCCCTAGCCTGCGGCTAGAGTTTGACTTTAGGCTTCTCCTTCTCTTGCAAGCTTCGTATCATTCGGCCCTGCCTCGCATAACTCGGCTTGTCCTTCACCTGCATTAAGATTTCTCGGGCTAACCCGGCCGACTTATTCAATATCTCGGCCGGGTAACGCCTTGACATTATTACGAGGGTCCTGCCCTTCCCTATCTCGGCCGAACTCTACAGGATTCGGCCGATACTATAACTCGGAAACTAGACGGGCAACTTCCTTTCATCTTTCCCCGTCTTTACCCTACCCGAGGTCATCTCCCCAACATTAGTCCCCGAAGCTGGTATGGCCCTGCCAATAACTTCGGCCGGGCCATATCAGTTTCAAGAGATTTCCTTTGCCTTGTTTCCGAGTTAATTTGCTCGCGGTATCATCCAATCTTCTCGCGTACGCCTCGTCCTACGTGTCCTACTCATCATTGCATTTCTAGTTTTTTGTTCCTCTACAGTGTTTATTGTCAGTCTACAGCTACCGCTGCGCCTGTCGCGTCGGCTCTGCAACGCCTCGCGTGCTGTTTCCATCGGGGATCGTGGCTTTCTTTTCCTACTGTGTGGCTGTTGGTGCGGTTCCCCTCATCATCGTGCGTTGGAGCTACGTACACGATCTACGCGATCAACTGCCTCACGCACGATCCCACTACCTCGCAGGTTACGCGGTTATAAAGAGGGGCGCGGCGCTAGGGGATTTACTTTCCCCTTTTCGCTCGCCTGTGCCCTTCTTCTTCCCCGCGCCTCTGCCTCCGCTCAGGCTTCCGCCGCCATGCGCTCGTCTGAGTTCTCCACGGCAGAGGTTCCCCCGTACTGCTCCGTCGCCTTCACCCCTGCTGCTCGTTCCGCCACCGTCGCCAGTGAGCTCTTCCGGTCCCGTTGCCTAGCCTTCCGTCTAGATATCTCTGTTCCTCCTCTTTACCCGTGCGGCAGTTCTTTCTCTGCTCCGCCGCCGTTCTTGGGTTGAACCACGACGGGGCCCTGTAGCTCTAGGTTTTCCTCTGCCGCTCTCTCTTCCTCCGCAAGTTTTTCCGGCGATCTCATGTCTAGTTCCGTCAGTGGTGCGCTCGTCGAGGACGACGATGTTGGATCTGGGCCCGAGCGGGGCTCATGGCAGGGTTCCTCTGTCACTCGCCGCGAGATCGAGTGGCTTATTCGGACTCGTCAGATTCCCGCCGAGGTATCTTGTTGCTTACCCGGCAGCGAGTCCTCTCCAGACCTTAGGGAGGGAGAGTACGTAGTTTTCATGTCGCATTCCGCACGCGGCTTTGGTCTTCCTCTTAGCGACTTTGCCAGGGAGTTTCTTGATTACTTCGGCCTTCAGCCGCACCATCTCCCTGCCAACGCCATTGCCTCTCTCTCGGCCTTCATCTCTGCCTCGGAGGGGTACTTCGGCCTGTGCCGTCCGTGCATGTCTGGTCGAAGTTTTTCCAGATTCGTTCTAACGTTGTCCCAGACAAGTCTCTGCACCCTTCCGAGAAGTTGCTTACCCAATGTGGAGCAGTGTCCATTACACCTCGGAGGAAATCCGTATTTCCTCGTGTCACGGGGCTAGAGTCGTGCAAGAAGTGGCACAAATCCTTCTTCTATGTCAAGAACACGGGAAAGGAGGATAAGATTCGGCTCCCTGCCTTCTCCATCGGCGCACCTTCCAAGGAGAACTGGACTTATAATCCGAGGAAGAGTCACGCTTTGGCCGAGGCTTTTGAGATTCGGCTTAAGGAACTGATCCGCGCCGGGTTACGTGGCGAGGATCTGATGGCTACCTTCGTCAGTAGCCGAATCTGCCCATTCCAGAAGCGCACGCACAAACTCTGCTACATGAGTGGTCCTCTTGACCCCAACCGAGTCTCGACCGTGGAGCTGGACAACTATCTCATCTTTAAGCGTGTTCGAGCTATATTTAAGACGGAGATGCCTGAGGATTGGGATTGGGGATTGAAGCCGTTCACCCGCGAGCATCCCCCTCCTAAAGTAAGCTTAATCACTAATGCTTTGCTTTCCCATTGCTTTCGTAACCGTCTTTGCTAATCTTCTTCTCTCTCGTCTTACAGAGGTTTGCGGAACAGAAGGATGAGGACGCCGAGGTTTTATCACTTCCATGGCATGTGAACCGGAATACCCCGGACAATGGGGAGCCGGACTCGGAAGAGTTCGTCCCAAAGTCGGACCCCGCTCCGGCCCGTGCTCGTGGCAAGACCTCGGCCCACGAGGAGGAAGGTGATTCGGACGAGGTCCAAGTTCTAGAGGTAGTTGCCGCAATGCCCATTTCTTATGCATTTCCGGCTTCTACTTTCCCAGCTAATCCGGCCGGTCAGGTTCACGACGTCGGGCCTATTGCTTCCCGGCCCCCTGTTACCTCGGGGAAACGTGGGGCTCCCACTGGTGCCTCAGAGGCGGCCCCAAGAAACGAATGAAGAAATCCGCTCCGGATCCTCCCAGGCGCAAGATCATGCCTGGAGTCGCAGGGTAAGTTCCTTTTGCTCGTATTTCTTGTTTCTCTCTTTCTGCTTTTTAACCTGACCCCTTTTTTTATTTTCGCAGTGCTCTACTTTCTGTTAAGCCCGGCGGTCCTAGCATGACGAGTCGTATGACTCGGCAGCCGTCTCCTCCGCCTACTGAAGATACCAGGATTCCCAGTCCTGCTCGCGCTGCATCTCCTCCAGCTCCGAATCGGACGCCACCTCGCCACGATGTCCCTGAGATTTTTCCCATTGATGTTGATTTCACTCGGCCCACAGATATTTCTGCCGACCCTGCTGCCTTCTCTGTGAACCCTAATGTCTCTACTGAGCCTTTTTCTGCCCCCGTGGTTTCCACAGCGACTCCTTCCCTGGCCGAGGATGTCCATATCTCAGCGCCTTCTGCGACCGTGAATCCTCCGGCTCCTAAAGACGTCGTTCCCATTGCCGAGGTATCATCTCCTACTGATGCCTCTTCTAAAACAAGAAAAGCCGTCGTCACCAAAGCTTCCTCCTCCCAGAAAGGTCTTGCCGGCTCTTCTCAGCCAAGTATAGCCGATGTGCTGCGCAAAGGAAGTGCCTCCGCCAAAGCCTCCGTTACTCCGGCCGCCGGTACCCAGATCGCTCTTCATAAAAGCCCAGCGGTAGCGGTGGTTACACAGCACGTCCGAGGTAAAGTCCTAACTCGCACGGCGAGTGGAAACAGACTCGGCTCGCTGGTTGAATACGCCAATAACTGGAATGTTGCCGATCAGTTCGAGGGTAATCCAGCCAGCCAGCCATTTCAGCTTTCCGACATCAGCAGCCGCCTGCATCAAGCCGCCAAGATCGTTCTTGATAGTAACAAGATGAATGAGGTAATTACTTTTTATGGAGTTTTGATTAATTCTCCAGATGCTATTATATATATTCTAGTCCCCGAAGCTTGCAAGCGAATAACTTGTTATTCGTTTGGAAGTTTTATGATTCGAACCTCTATCCAGCTAGATCTGCCTTAAATTCTGCTTGATTTGTCTCTATCTGAATTTGGATTATCCAGCCACCTAGGTCCGAGTTAAGTTTTGCTTGACTCGGATCTGTTTTATCTTCGAATATCCAGCCACCTAGATTCGGGTTAAGTCTTGCTTGACGCGGATCTGTTTTATATTCGAATATCCAGCCACCTAGATCCGGGTTAAGTCTTGCTTGACGCGGATCTGTTTTATATTCGAATATCCAGCCACCTAGATCCGGGTTAAGTTTTGCTTGACTCGGATCTGTTTTAGCTTCGAATATCCAGCCACCTAGATCCGGGTTAAGTTTTGCTTGACTCGGATCTGTTTTAGCTTCGAATATTCAGCCGCCTAGATCCGGGTTAAGTTTTGCTTGACTTGGATCTGTTTTAGCTTCGAATATCCATTCATCGTTTGCTCTATTGCTTAGGTTGCACATGACCGACGGACTGCGGAATTTCAAAGATTGCTTTTTTCACACAGAAAATTGGAAGAAAAATATGAGAAAGTTATTCCTGTGGTGAAAAAA
Organism: Avena sativa; assembly: GCA_916181665.1. NCBI lineage: Eukaryota > Viridiplantae > Streptophyta > Magnoliopsida > Poales > Poaceae > Avena > Avena sativa. The sequence continues at coordinate 307,689,792 of OV702295.1, read as the reverse complement.
GCTGGTAAGTCGACAATTATTTTCGTCATCTCCGACATTCTTACTGTTTTGTATGCGAGATGTCGGCTCACTTTGTTGGTAAACAGGTAACATCAATAATCTTAACATCCGTCTTGAGAAGAAAGTCAAGACCCTGGAAGGTTAGTCGCCCTTTTACTTTATATCTTTCCTCTTTAAAATGTGCGCTAAGTTTCTTTTATCTCTTTTGGCTTTGGTAAAGCCGAGTTACAAACCTTTGCAGCATCTCACCAAGATTGCACGCCCATGCCTGATGTGATGCTGCATTTTTTAGAACAAAGCACTACTCATTCGGCGCAGCTAAAAGAAAAAGACGATGAAATAGCTCGCCTGCGCGCCGAGGTGGAGGCCCTTAAGCTCTCTCAGAAGTCCAAATTAGAAAAGGTCGACCAGGAATTCTCCGAGGAGAAAAATCGGCTAGCTCTGCAACTGCAGAAAAATAAAGAGCTCCTCGAGGCTGCCGAACTGAAAACTCGGGGAATGAGCGAGGAGATCGCTCGCTTTGAGAAGAGCAAGATTGGCTGGGCTAAAGACCTTCAGATAATGCTGAGTTATATTCATCGTAAGCTTCTTAGCACGGCCGGATTATCTTTTTCTTTTTTCCTACTGCCGACTGACGCATTCGTGTTTTGCGCAGATCATTTTCCAGAAGCTAAACCCGTGAGCTCTAAAGTGGTTCTTAGTGCTCGTGTGTGCCGAGGTGTTCCTGTTGACGCGGACTCGAAGTACTCGATGGAAGATTTCCTGGTTGCTGTCGGCGCTGCAGTTGGTCCGATGAAAATTATGGGCAGGGATTTGGTGCAGGCAGCTATCCGAGCCTACCATGTTCTCTGGCCGAATACTTCTGGGACTCCTGATATCAATGAGGTCCAATTGCTGGTGGAAAGATTAATGGCATCCGAGAGGCAACTAAGTCTTTGGAGGGAATCAGCCGGACGAGCTGGCGCTGATATGGCTCTCACTGTTATCATGTCATGGTATGAAGATATTTCTCTTGATATCTTGAGAAATTTGCGCACTGGTTCCCGTTGGGTTGAGGACCCAACCTTTGTCGCTCTTCAGCAAGCTCGCGCCTTCCAGCTCGTTGAGTATGCCGACGTGCATACCTGGAACGAAGGTCCGAGTTTCCTTCCTAACCCGGAAGACGAGGTCGTAGTTGAGGATGCGTCGGATAACAACTCAGTTGAACAAGGAGAAGATGAGGATGACTCGGCTACTTCTGGTGATTCCAGTTCGAGCTCAGATGGCAACGGCGACGCGCGATCCTCATCCAAAGGTACTGGGCATTCTACTGCGCAAACTGACGCTCCTCAGCAGCCTCGGGCTTCCTCCGAAGTCGCTCTTGGGTCTGTGGAGGGCGAGGCAACCTCGTCCAAAGTTCCACCTACCTCGGAGTGCCCAGCCCCTGACCAAGTTATTGCCTCTCCAGCTAAAAACCTCTAAGTCATTTCTTATCCCTGGTATGCCGGGCGTATGATGTACGTGGAATATTTGTCCGTGTTCTATATGGTATGAATTTCTTGTGCCGTGTGCTGCTGAGACATATATGGTTGTAATTGTTATCACTTTGTTTAAGTGGTCTTGTTCATCCGAATCCTTGCTTTGGCGGCCTGCTATTTCTTGATTTTGGGATATATGTTTGCCTTTGTACTCCAGTGGTTTAGACCATTAATCTGGGTGTGGACTTCGAATATCATACGAGATTGAGCTATTCTTACTTTGAGTGTCGAAGTTTGATACCTTCCTTGTATCAAAGGCTAACCACTACTTCGAAACAACATATGGCAGTCCCCGAGTCACTGCCTATGGCGCCGAAGTCTAGTATGTAAACCAAATTTCAGAAATAATATAAGACGGTTGCCGAGTCCCTGCTCAAAGTGCCGAGGTTTAGTATTAAGATTAGAAATAAATCTGGGGCAGTCCCCGAGTCATTGCTCAGGGTGCCAGGTTTCAATACATAATCCAGTCTTAAAAGCAATCTAGTGCAATCCTTGGGCCATTGCTCGAGGTGCCGAGGTTTATAACATAGAATTGAAATAACATACGGCAGTCCCCGAGTCACTGCTCTGGATGCCGAGGTTTAATACATAACATAAAATTGCAATAACATATGGCAGTCCCCAAGTCACTGCTCTGGATGCCGAGGTTTAATACATAACATGAAATTGAAATAACATATGGCAGTCCCCGAGTCACTGCTCTGGATGCCGAGGATTAATACATAACATAAAATTGAAATAACATATGGCAGTCCCCGAGTCACTGCTCTGTATGCCGAGGTTTAATACATAACCTAAAATTGAAATAACATATGGCAGTCCCCGAGTCACTGCTCTGGATGCCGAGGTTTAATACATAATTGGTGCTTGATCTTGAGATACTACTTTACAATGTGTCACTGATGACTGCTACGAGTAAAATGGACGAAGTAAAGCTACGTTCCATGGCCTTTTCGTTTCTTCGCCGGCTTTGTCTGCCTTGTTCTTTCCAGGGGATTGAGCATCGATTAGGTAATAGGCATCATTGTGCAATGGTTTGCTCACAACGAATGGTCCTTCCCATGGAGGCGACAGCTTGTGCATGCTGGCCGTGCGTTGCACCAGTCGGAGAACTAAATCTCCTTCTTTGAACACTCTTGGATTCACCTTCTTGCTGTGATATCGTCGCAAGTTCTGCTGATAAATAGCTGATCTTGATAGCGCGAGCTCTCTGGCTTCTTCTAGCAGATCAACAGTATCTTGCCAAGCTACTTCATTTACTTCTGAAGTTGTATATTGAGTAACTCTTGGCGAGTCATGTATTATGTCGGCTGGAAGCACGGCTTCTGCCCCGTATACCAGAAAGTATGGTGTATAACTTGTTGATCTGTTTGGAGTAGTCCTGAGGCTCCATAATACTGCTGGTAGTTCCTCAATCCAACATCCTGCCGACCTTTGAAGTGGTTCGACGAGTCGTGGTTTTATTCTGGACAATACTAGTCCATTAGACCTTTCCACTTGCCCATTGGATGCTGGGTGAGCCACAGAGGCAACATCTAATCTTATGTGCTTTTCTTGGCAAAATCTAGCGAAAGCTCCTTCTGCAAAGTTTGTGCCGTTATCTGTAATAACACTGTGCGGGTATCCATATCTTAAGATAATATCTTTGAGGAGTTTCACTGCTGTGGGCCCATCGCATTTTTTTATTGGTTTCACTTCAATCCATTTTGTGAACTTGCCCACCATAACCAATATGTGGGTCATCCCACCTCGGGCCGGCTTAAATGGTCCCACCATATCTAAGCACCACACAGAAAACGGCCAAGTAATGGGTATCGTTTTTAACTCGGACGATGGCATGTGTATCTTGGTTGCATATCTCTGACAACCATTGCATTTTTCAACCAGCTCTTTGGCTTCTTTCAACGCCGTTGGCCAATAAAACCCATGCCTGAATGCTTTGGCCACTAAGGCACGAGATGAGGCATGATGTCCACATTCTCCTTGATGTATATCTAGGAGGATCTCCTGGCCTTCTGCCGAACTCACACATCTTTGCAATACACTTGTGACGCTTCTTTTATATAGCTCATTATTTATGATCGTATAAGCTTTAGCTCTTATTGCTATCTGTCTTGCTAACACCTCATTATTCGGCAAAGTCGCATCTCTAAGGAAAGAGAATATGGGTTGCACCCATACAGGTGTGATTTTCTCTGGTGTGGTATCACTGTCCATTTCCATGTTTTCTGCCGACATAACTACCTCGGCTTTCTCCATAGTTATGCTTACCTCAGCTGTCTTTCTCTTGGGGAATTCCGGGTTATATTGCTGGTCAATTTCCATCGGCACACTATCTTCTGCTGAGTTTGCCGGAATAAAGATGGATTCGGACTCTGGTGATGGTGTTATCGATGGTTTCCTTAGGTGCTCTAGGGTGATACCTGGGGGAATTGACTGCCTTGTTGATCCTAGCTTTGACAACGTGTCTGCGGCATCGTTTTCTGCCCGAGGTATGTGGTGAAATTCACACCCTTCAAAGTATCCACTGATCTTTTGCACATGAAATCTATACAAAGCCATATTATCATCCAATGCGTCCCAATTGCCTGAGACTTGCTGTACTACTAGATCTGAGTCCCCATAGCATAAGATTCGGCGTATGCCAGTCTCTTTTGCCACCTTCAATCCATGGACCAGTGCTTCATATTCGGCTACGTTGTTTGACGCGGCAAAATGTATTTGCAGCACATATTTCAGCTGATCTCTTTTGGGCGAGGTTAACACTATTCCTTCCCCCAAACCATTTCTTAGTTTGGAACCGTCAAAGTGCATCGTCCAATAATTCGGGTCTGGTAATGGTGGCTCATATTGCAACTCGGCCCAATCTACGAAGAAGTCGGCCACAGCCTGAGATTTGATTGCATCTCTCCTATCGAATTGCGGAGCATAAGGTGACAATTCAATTGCCCATTTTGCTATTCGGCCACTTGCATCTTTGTTGCTCAATATGTCGGCTATTGGTGCTTCACAAATCACTTTGATGGGGTGCTCTTCGAAGTAATGTTTAAGTTTCCTTGCCGACATGTACACTCCATAAGCCATCTTCTGATAATGTGGGTAATTTTGCTTTGAAGCGGATAACACCTCGCTCAAATAATACGCCGGCCTCTGTACTGACTTATCATTTTCGATTCGTTCTACGACGATTACAGCACTCACTACTCTGTTGGTAGCCGCTATGTAGAGTAACATAGGCTCTTTTGATAATGGAGAAGCTAAAATGGGCGCTGTGACCAACATCCTTTTCAATTCATGAAATGCACTGTCTGCTTGTGGAGTCCAAATGAACTTATCTGATTTCTTCATCAGTTGATAGAGTGGTAATGCCTTCTCCCCCAGCCGACATACAAACCGGCTGAGCGAGGCTAAACAACCCGTGAACTTTTGTACGTCATTTAGACACCTCGGCAACTCCATCCTATCTACTGCCTTTATCTTGGTTGGGTTGGCCTCTATACCTCGGCTAGATACGCGAAAACCGAGTAATTTTCCTGCTGGCACGCCAAATGTGCATTTTTCCGGGTTAAGCTTCATTCGGAACCTTCTCAGGTTCGCGAAGGTCTACCGTATATCACCCAGTAGTGTTTTGCTTTCTTTGGTTTTGATAACCACATCATCCACATATACTTGTACATTTTTTCCTATCTGGTCATGTAGACATTTTTGCATGCATCTTTGATACGTTGCTCCTGCGTTGCGCAGGCCGAATGGCATTGTGCGATAGCAATAAGCCCCGTACGGGGTAATAAACGCAGTCTTTATTTGATCGGCCGGATTTAACGGTATCTGGTGAAAACCAGAATACGCGTCTACAAATGACAACAGTTCACAACCAGCGGTCGAATCAATGACTTGGTATATTCTAGGTAAGGGAAAAGGATCTTTTGGACACGCCTTATTCAGGTTCGTGTAATCGATACACATTCGCCATACAATGGCTACATTCAGATCATCCTTCTTCTTTTCTACTAGCACCGGGTTTGACAACCAATCCGGATACAGCACCTCCATGATGAACCCAGCCGCCAGGAGCCGAGCTATTTCATCCCCTATTATTTTTCTCCTGTCTTCGGCGAAGCGGCGGAGAGGTTGCTTCACCGGTCTTGCTCCTGGCCTTACATTCAGAGAGTGCTCAGCCAACTCCCTCGGAACACCTTGCAGATCCTGAGTTGACCATGCAAAGATATCCCGATTCTCACGGAGGAAGTTGGTGAGCTCGCTTTCCTATTTAGCATCTAGGCCTGCACCAATAGTAACAGTACGCTCTAGGAATTGCTCATCTATCTGAACCATCTTTGTTTCTTTAGTCGGCTGAAAGGAGACACTTCCATGTGGATTGGCTAATGCCGGCATATTCATATGTGCCGACTGAGCGAGGGCTGCTACCTCCTGAATCCTTCTTTTTTCTCTTGCTATAACCAATGAATCGGCCAAATTTGACCCGGCTGAAGCACATTCCATTGACTTCATGTAATCCCCTGCTACTGTTATTACTCCTTGTGGCCCGGGTAGCTTCATTTTCAGATAACTCACATGACAGCTGCCCATGAATTTGGCCAATGCTGGCCATCCGAGTAAAGCATGATAACAACTCTCTAGATCCACCACTTCAAACTCCAAGTTTTCTGCTCTGCAGTTATCTCTTGTGCCGAATAATACATCCACTCGAACCTTACCAATGGGTTCGCATGAAAGCCCTGGTACTATCCCATGGAAAGTGGTCCTCGTGGATTGCAGCATGTTCTGCGATATTCCGAGTTTATGCATGGTATCTTTGTACATGATGTTGATACTGCTCCCATTGTCAATGAGAACCTTTGAAAATTTCACATTAATGCTTGGTCCAACAAATGTTGGATCCAATACGAGTGCATACGACCCCGGACTCGGCATTACCTTGGGGTGATCCTTTATGCTCCAAGTTACTTCTTGATCTGACCAAGGCACATATCTTGGTACTGCCGGCATAACTGCATTTACTTCCATATGTCGGCGCTGTACACTCTGCTTGTCTTGCTGTTCCGTCGTGAACACGCAATACGACTGATGATATTCTCTGTAATCATTGTGTCCATTGTTTCCTGGATTTGTCCTTCCATCTTGGCCTTGGTTCATCACTTGATGCACCGCATCTCTCCGATCCGAGTTATTATACCTCGGGGGAGGAGGTGGTAACATCAGTTGCTATGCATTTGCTCCAGTCAACTGCGGCTGATGCTGCTGATGTACTTGGAGAGGTGCTGCCTGAATGCCTGCGGGGTTTCCCATTGCATTTTTCATCCATGCACATTGGCGGGTCGTATGGTTGGCTGGCCTGGCTGGGTTTGACGTGTGAAATTTACACGGCTGATCTAACATAGATTCGAACGTGTACTTCGGCCTCTCCTGCCATTGCTTCTTTTGTTCTGGAGTCCACTGTCTTTTTCCTTCATTCCTTGGTGTCCACTGCTGAGGACCATTCTTTTGCCGTTGAGTCGTTCCGTGACTCGGCTGATCTTGCGCTACCGCTGCCACTTGGGCCGAATTATATCTATAATCCGGCCTTTCTTCTCTTCTTCTTCCTCTAAAGTCATTGCGCCTGGATGACCCGGCCAAATCTCTAGCATACTGGTCTTGTTGCTCCCGTTGATCTGCCGAAATTTATTCTGGTTGCGTCGGATCTCCCAATGCATAGGAGTCCGCTATTCTGATGGTTTCTGCTAATGTGGTTGGCATATCTCTTTGCAGTCGCTGCCATAACACACTGGCATAACGGCATCCTTGAGCGAACCAAGCTATTGCTTGTGACTCTATAACTCCTTCACACGAGTTTCTCAGGTTACACCACCGAGTTAAAAACTCTCTGTCCGTTTCATTCGGCCTTTGCTTGCACATGGCTAACTGTTGCGGCCTGTTTGGCCTCTTGTATGTACTGGTAAAGTTGCTAACGAACATTTCTTCAAAATCCAACCAACAGTTGATGCTGCCTGTTGGTAGATTATTCAACCATACCCTAGCTGGTCCTTCCAACATTTGTGGGACATACCGTACTGCCCATCGTAAGTTCCCACCTGCTATTTTCACAGCAGTGGCATAATCAATCAACCAGTCTTGTGGTTTGGTGCTCCCATTATATGTCTTTGTGCCTCTTGCCAGCTGAAAATTCGGCACAGGTGGTTCGGCCATGATCCGTGGTCCAAAGAACGTCGGACCCGGTGGACCCTGTTCTTCCAGCAACTCGGATCGGTATAGCCGGTCTAGCTTTACTCTGGTATCATTTGATGGCAAATCTCTGTACAGAACTCTGTCTTGCATTCCATAGTGGTTATTTCCACCATGGATCGCATATTCCATCTCAGAATAACCATCATTGTACCTTTCATTCACTTGATTGTGGCGAGCTGGTCTTGCTTCTCTTTCCTGCCGAGGTTCATGTCTTGGCTGCGGGTTGAGCGGCGGTTCTCTCCTTACTTCAACCGGGGTATTGTTCTCGTGATTGCCTTTTCCGATTTCTCTTCTGTCAAGGTCTCCATTGCCTCGGCTTCCGCCGTCTTTCTCAATACGGCCGGGATTCCTCTCACCACTGTTACCTCGGCTTCCATTGCCTCTGTTCTCGTTTGCTTTCCCGGCTATCGCCGGATCATACGGAACGATTTGCTTGTTTCTTTTTCCTGAAGTTACCGCTTTGTCCTTTCGTGCATTGTTTCCGGGTGAGGACGCTGCTGCCACGGACAAAGCAGGTGCTGCTCCAGCCGAGTGAACCATTCGCGAGGCCCCTGGCCTCGCCGGGTCTGCCCTGAGCATTTCTTCGTTTTGCTGGTTCGCGATGCGCACCAGCTCATTCACTCTTTCTTGCTGTTTCTGCCAGGCTTCGCCGGTCAATCCCTCTAACTCTAATACTGCGGCATTTGCCGCTCTCAGGTTCTTTGCCGGGGTACTGTACCTCGGCAAACCCAAATCAACTGATTCTGCCTTATGAGCATCATGCTCCTTGTTGATATCATCTATGAGGTTCTTCCCTCTTAATCTCAACTCGTCAACCCGTTCGGGAGCGACGTCAAGCTTATTAGCTTTGGCATATTCTCGCAGGGTCCTGTTTAAGGATTCACGCAAGGCCGACACCTTTTTTGCCTCTACCAGCACCTTTTGCCCGGTTTCTTCTAACTCTGCCTGAGCATTAGCCGGATCAAGTATCGGCGCTACAGGTGTAGTCAGGTTTTCTATGGTTGCCTGAAGAATGTTTTCTGGTCTTTCCAGAGGTGGCCCTCTCACTCTTGGTGCCTTTGGGGTAGTGTCCTGTACTTCGGCCTGGTTGGTCACTGGAGGGATTACCTCGGTGGGTGGTGGTGCCGTCTGCCTAGGCGCGACCTGCACGCCTGCGGCGGGGTCTCTGGTTGATCCGACACCCGCTACTCCCGCCTGCACTCCGGCTGCGACCATCACCTCGACGCTGCTCACCGGATGCGCTCCGCGCGGACGGCTCGCAGCTCTAAGGGGTGGCTCTCCTGCAACAACAACCTGGTGAGGATAAATGCCGGAGATGTCGACGCCGACGTAGACCCTGTGCCTGCCCAAGCTGATGAAGACACCGTTGCACGGGGGAGTTTTTCCCCTGAAGCTGCTTGCATTGTCGCTGACGTAGTCACGGAGATCGAATCTACGGACCAAGCCAGAAACAACGTGCTCGCCAGTGTTGATGAAGTTTCCCGTCCGGATCATGACTCCAGCTAGCACCGCTGCTGGCCCCACGGTGGGCGCCAACTGTCGTGGTGGTGGCACGGCAGATGCCATGGGTAGGCTAAAGTATGGGGCCAATGGATGCTAGAGGGATCTGGGGAGGGAAGATGCAGTTGATTCTACACACAGAAGACAAAGGCAAAGATCTTTATTTCTCCTTCCTTGGGCTACAAGTGCTCCTTGAGTTGTATTCAAGGAGAAAGGAAGAACTTTACCAGCCTAACGGTACTAAATGAGCTGATGCCTTCCTCAGGGTCCAAGCCTCCCCTTATAAAGGAGAGCCTTGGGTTCCTTTAGGGCTGACGGGGCAAGCATATTCGAGGAATATGCTTGTCCCCAATATAGTAGTTCGGCGGCCTCCTTTCCCTGTTGCCCTTCTAATGACGGCAAGGCTCCAGAGGGCCCTTCATGCGTGCCTCGGGCTTCAGGACTGTCACCTCCGTGACCTCCTTCTGTCCCTCTGTCACTCTGCGCCCTTGTCCCTTGTGCTTGGCTCTGCTCAGATTCTCCCTAGCCTGCGGCTAGAGTTTGACTTTAGGCTTCTCCTTCTCTTGCAAGCTTCGTATCATTCGGCCCTGCCTCGCGTAACTCGGCTTGTCCTTCACCTGCATTAAGATTACTCGGGCTAACCCGGCCGACTTATTCAATATCTCGGCCAGGTAACGCCTTGCCATTATTACGAGGGTCCTGCCCTTCCCTATCTTGGCCGAACTCTACAGGATTCGGCCGATTCATACTATAACTCGAAAACTAGACGGGCAACTTCCTTTCATCTTTTCCCGTCTTTACCCTACCCGAGGTCATCTCCCTACATATGACATCTTGCATCGCATCTTTCGTGAGACCGTTGCCCCTCGTGCTGGGAATGTTGATGAGATACATGCCTTCATGGTGGATATTATGCTCGCCACCCATCACCACCGTGACTCTGGCCTACCTATGGATGTGATGGATGTCATTTGGAATGAAATGGTCTGTGCCACTTTTCAAAGGAGGGTGCCTCCTTTTGCTCCGTACATCATGGCTCTCATTATTAGCAAGTGCCTTGTGATTGCCTGTGACTTGCCTTCTCTTCGTCTTGCCACCCACCGCCACAAGAATCTGTTGATCAAGACGCATCTCAAACCACGCAATGACGATGGTCAGATTGTTGATGAGGATGGGAACCCTGTGGTGGAGGAATCCGGTGATGCTGCTGATGCGCAGCAGGATGCTGCCTTTGTGGTCTCACATCGCAAGCCAGCTCATCCATCTTGGGCCAAGAGGTTTGAGGCCAAACTCAAGAAGATATTCTGCTTCCAAGTGGACAATCAGAAACGCATGTACGAGGCCCATGTCTGTGCCAAGAAGTCATGTGCTCGTCAAAAGGAAATGATGGAGGCTCAAGGCTTGACCGTCTCCAAGGGCTCCGAGAACAACATTACCCCAGAAGACCAATGAATCTCCAAGCACAGCCACTGGGAAGATGATGCCACCTCCTCCTTTCGTGCCCCGCCACCTCATGATGATGCATGGGAGGACTGGGTTGATGATGATGACGAGTGATCTCTGGGACGTTAGTGTTGCTCTTGCCCCTTTTTGGCGTCATGATGCCAAAGGGGGAGAAGTTGCACATTAGGTATGCGGGATTTGCGAGGGAAAAGTCACAAGCTCGTTATTGCCATTGATTTTTATTCGCTTGTGAACTTTATTTGCTAGCCTCTTATTATGTGTGACTTATTATGTGTGAACTAACTAATTGTGCTATGTATGGTGAGAATATGTGGTTATCGTATGGATCCATCTTGTGTGTAATATGGCTATTCTCATTTGGATCCATCCCATGTGGTGTATGTGACGACCTTCCCCATTCCTAATCAATATTGGTCATCACATATTATTTAGCAAAGGTATGTGCTCTATGTGCGACTTCTACTCATAGGTAACTTGTTAGAGAGTATGGGGCTTGTTTCTACATATCTAGGGGGAGCCCCATCTATATCTTGTCATCACTAGATTTCCCTGCAAAATGTGTGTTGTCATCAAACACCAAAAAGGGGGAGATTGAAAGAGCATTTCCAATCCCTAGTGATTTTGGTGTTTTATAACAACACACATATCGAACTAATTATTTTCCAAGTGTATCGCAGGTGCATTGAAAATGTTTTAAAATGCTCAAAAAACTGTCTACCAGGCGCGGTACCAAAAACCGCCTTTTGCTACCAGATGCAACAGAAGGTTTTGACTAGATGTCAAAAAGACTCTGTCGGGCTAGATACTAAAAAACGGTAGCGCGACAGTAGCTTTTTGACCACTAGTCAAAAGCTCCTGCCTGCTCCGCTTTTTGACCACTACCGCATTTTAGTACCGTGCGCAGCAGAGCCTTTTTCCAACCTATAAAAGGCCACTGCTCACCCCGGTACTAAAATGCGGTAGTACCGCATTTTAGTACCTGGCGTGGCAGTAGACTTTTTGTATGTTGGCAAAAAGCCTCTGGATGCCTAAGTAGCACCCACATTTTGCTATCTGGTGTGACAGAGAGTTTTTCCGACCAAGCTGCTAATTCCACTGCATGTCCGGTAGTACCGGTTGCCATTTGCGGTACTACCGCCTTACGGTAGCATCATGTGTGGTACCGTTGTGGCCAGGGCGTATGAAGTTTGAAAGATGGTCGCCCGGTACCAGGTCCGGTAGTACCGGAGTTCTCCGGTAGTACCGCTTGAACTTCCGGTACTACCGCTGCATTAATGGCTCCAACGGCCAGATTTCTTGGAGGGGTATAAATACCCCTCCACCTACCTTGGGACAAGACGCTCATCCACATTAAAGTCAAGACCACCATTGAAGCCACCAAATCTTCAAGATCTCCTCAATCCACCACCCAAAGTCCTTGATCTTTGGGGAATCGAAGGAGGAGGCTCTGATCTACTACTTCACCAAAAGAGATCTTCATTTCCCCCTCATTCAATTGAGGGCCCCTTTTCTCTAGTGTTTTCTTGGAAACCCTAGTTCTTGTTTTGGTTCTTACAAGCTTGTCTTTGGTTGCTTTTTCAGCTTGTTTGTATTTGGGAGCCTCCAATTAAGTTGTGGATGTGTGCCCCAAACTTGTAAAGGTGCCGGCTTCCACCTTGAAGGTTGCCGATATAGTGGAAGGTGAATCAATCCCGTTGGGGTGAGCTTCATCGGAGAACAAGGGAGACCTTTCGTGGCGTTGGTGGTTTGAAACCACCCCCTCTCCAAACATAGACATACTTCCCCTCAAAAGGAAGGAACTACGGGAAACAAATCCTTGTGTCTCCGCGTCCACCACTTTGGTTACTTCTATCCTTTACTGTACTTTACTTACTTATTCTTACCTTGTGTTGTGTAGCTCTTGCATAAGTGTCATATAGGTAAATTCACCTTAGTTGCATTATCTAGAGAATTTACCTTATTGTCAAACCTTAATTTGAAAAAGAAGAAAATTTGAAGTAGCACCTATTCACCCCCCCTCTAGGTGCCCATATGATACTTTCAAGCAGGAGCATCAACCTACTCGAGGGGAAACAGGTCAGTCCTGACATATTTCTGAAGAATTTTGCAATAGGCTGCGTGTTGTGCCAAGGTCTTCTGCTGGTACTTTCGGCCTTGGCCTTTGCCAACATCCACTGCATGCTGGATCATGTTGTCGATGTCCCTGTCGATGGCTCTGACACTAAATGAGCAAAATAATTTCTCCTTACGATGGAAAGGAATTTGCCCATACCGTAACCACCTCAGAACATAGCGGCTCTTGCAATCCCTGAAGTACTTGTCAGAGCCGACGTTATCAGAATCCTCCTGTTGATTTTTAAGAACATAACTTATTAGAACTCATACATATGGTTAAATTATGTTACAACTCAAGAATTGACAATATATGTAACATAATATTAAATTGATATTAAATAGAATGTATCTTAGCAATAGTTTATCCAGTTGTACTTATCACTTCATATATCCAAACAAAATGACAAGTACCAATTACCAAGTATCAAGTATCATTTGCAATAGTCTGTGGTCTCATAAGTTTCTTAAGGTATGTCATAAGCGAATCAAGTACCAATTGCATAACCTACTATTCTTGTACATTGCCCTCTTTTGGCGCAAATTTTAATCACTGGTCTTACTGAGAAATTAAAATGTAATTTGTATACACAATACAACAATAATTTAATGTATATATGATCACAATTTGTTGTGTGTACATAGTAGCAGAAATAATTCAAAGATCATAGTTCATATGAATATAGAATAAATCTAGGAGCTTCATAAGTTTTTCAGAGATGGAGTTAGCGAATCAAAGTAAATAAAACACAACCTATATTGTTTGTGTACATTACTTTGTTTGTGTACATTACTTCAGGTTCACTTACCCATTCCTAAAAAAAGACACCAACAAATGTGTCACCCCTGCAATCTTTCGGGAGAAATTTCAATCATCGGCCCCAGTAAGAAATTGAAATGTTATTTTTATACAATGCAATAACAATTCAATGTATGATCACAATTTGTTGTATATACGTACTAGTAGAAAAATTTCAAAGATCATTGTTCATATGAATGTAGAATAAATCTCGGGTCTCATAAGTTTTTTATAGATGGAATTAGCGAACCAAAGTACTAATTGCACAACTTATATTGTTGGGGCATATTGTCTCAGGTTCACTAACCCATCCCTAAAAAAATCCGAAATCATCATATGTGTCATCCCCCTGCACTATTTTGGGGCAAAATTGAATCATTGGCCTCAGTAGAAAATAGAAATATAATATATATACATGTTGTGTATCGAAATCAACACTCCAGTAACAGGTAGCAATCTCTAAAACCCCTAAAATCAAATATGTTATAGATCAATTAAATTTAAAGCACAAGAAAAACCGTATGAACAACATCAAGCTAAGCAAATATAAATTTACTAGATGGCATATGAGCAGATTTAATCAAATCTCCAAAACAATCGACCGTTCGAATTATATATATTCCATACATCAAGAAGATGTGCGGCAGAGCAAAAGAATCTATAGACGATTAAGGAAATCATACGTATGTACTATGAAATCTGCAGTTGCGGCTAGAGAAGCTAGCAAATTAGTACCTTAGATGTCTCATCGGAGACCTCCTCCTCGAACTCGTCATTCTCCACGATTTTTTTGAGGATTTGTTCGTAGAGGATGAGGTTGTTGCTGATGAGCACCGGGTTGCCTTCGCCTACCGCATGGCCCTCATCCAGATCTGCCGCTGGCACTATGACGTTGCCGGCCATCTGCTGCTCGACAGCGGCGGCGACTGGCTGGACATAGCCCAAAACATCGATGGCGCGGCGACGAGCAGTGTGTGTGCCCGGAGAAGCCGCCTCCACTCTGAGACCCTGGCGCATGGCTCAATAGGATTGATAGGAAACCCATACCAACAAGTTGAAACTTCTTTTCCGAAAGCACATTCGAAAAGGACTCTAAGGTTAATCGTGCTTGGCCTAGAGCAATTTTAGGATGGGTGACCGATCGGGAAGTGGGTACTAGGTGCGCACGAGTGAGGACAAAGTGCGCAGAAAAGACTAGTGTTGGTTTGTGGGGTCAGTCTAGATATCATATTAAGCTACCACGAGTGGCACCCTCGGGGCCTAGTGGACGGAGTGTTACAAGTGGTATTAGAGTCGACCCTTGCGGTTACATGGGCGTGTGCGGGTTAGTGGCGGACATGTGATGCATGACGCGTGTGGCCTGAAGTGGACACGTCATGGCACATGTGTCGGCACTGGATGCACAGACGTGTACCAAGCGGGGACATTCCTGGCTTATGGTTGATCGACGAGGACATCGATCTTCTAAGAGTGGGTGTATGTGAGACCCTGGTGCATGGCTCAATAGGATTGATAGGAAACCCATACCAACAAGTTACAACTTCTTTTTCGAAAGCACATTCTAAAAGAACTCTAAGGTTAAGCGTGCTTGGCCTAGAGCAATTTTAGGATGGGTGACCGACCGGAAAGTGGATACCGGGTGCGCACGAGTGAGGACAAAAGACTAGTGTTGGTCTGTGGGGTTAGTCTAGAGATCCTATTGAGCTGCCGGAAGTGACAGCCGTCGGTCCGGAGAGGCCAGGGGTGTTACATCCACCTGCTTGACGACGACCGAGCCATCTGCTGATGCGCCTCCAACTTGCTTCTCCTCCGCTTGTCTCCATGGGTACACTTCATGGCGCAGCTAAGGAAAGGACAATGGTGATAGCGAAGGAGCTTTGGCACGTGCGGAAGGTGCAGATTAGGGTTTTGTTACTAGACAGATTAGGGAAAAATGACACGAGCTCGTCGAAGACGAAGACCGAACGAGTTTATATACGCGGAACGGTTGGTAGTCCTCGAGTGGACACGTGGGTGTAGACGCGTGTGGGTAGTGAACTAGTGCATGATCTTCACTTTCTAATTGCATTAACAACACGCGCATGCTACCTCGGGAACATGCACGAAGCCAGCTTTCGAGACGGACAACATAATGATCCGCCTCAGTAGACCCCTAGAGACGATTAATATTTCTGACCGAGTGTCGTTGAGTGATCTAGGGAGACGGTCTCTATTATCGTTTGTCTCAGGTAAAAATTAGAGGCGTTTTATTTTAAAGAACGTCTGAGGAGTAAGTAGTACTAGAGATGGTGCCAATTGCAAACCTTTTGAGTATAGAGCTAGAAGCGGTCATAAAATTTCGATCGTCTGAGGTTGATGAACACAACCGGTTGTTTGTAATTAGAGTTAAACCGTCTCTAGGCACCATGTCTAAGTAACGAGTTTATACTAGTAAAAATTACAAGCTGACATAGGCTAAACATCATTTAATCTCCTAGATTACTGCCAACCAGCCTGGCGTTAAATTGACTGAGCGATCATTTTTTTAGGGGAACCGTGAGCTTTATTAATTAGACAATAATGTTTTTACAGTTATCCGTGATCAAAGCCAACACGCAGGTCGGTGCCGATTCGCGTAACACTCCACAAGACTTACGCTTGTCTAGTTGTGCCAAACTATGCGCTACTTTATTACACTCACGGTCAACTTTACTAATAGAAATGTCGGAATGAAGTCGCAGAAGCTCTTGGATCTCTCTATAAAAACACCAGTAGGACTATCTATCCCTATCCATTAAATTTGCATTAGCAGCATGTACCACCCGCTGCAATCATACTCAATAATTGCCGGCCAACATTGAAGATCAATAACAGCCTATTGCCACCAATAGCCATATGCTCCTGCTGATTAATAGGCAGAAGCACTCGCCATTGTTGGACAGCCATATAGATAAACTACAAAAATTGATATCTCTAGTTTTGTTAAAAAAATAATGTTATTTCTACTATTCTAAATAGACCAACACAAAGCTGGTGTATTATCGGCTTTGTGATCTTGTCAATACCATTTAGCCAATTTTCAAACATATTGGTAATATTGTATGATGGTGGAATATTGAAAGTAAAAAAAGACAATACACCATACAAGTTAAGCAAATGGACATAAAAGAAAAATTATGCTAAATGGTTTCCTATGAATCAGAAAAACAACATTTTTTATATCTTGTACATCTTCTTTTAACGAGCTTATCTTTACTGAGTAAAACCTTTCTATTCAAAAACCATATGAATATCTTTATTTTAAGTGGTATTCTAAGTTTCCACAAGTATTTTCAAGGAAAGTGTTGTTGATTATTTATAAGATCTTTATATATATATATATATATATATTCGAGAGTGAGCTTCCAAACGAAAGTATCAAGTTCATCCGAAATATTTATATCCATCGGACGTTGGCCTAAACGAAGCCAAGCTATCCAATTATTATTCCTTCTAAAACCATGATTTGTGTTAAGCGAAAGAGATTTTCCGCAATAAGTCATGATACATGTTACTGTAACATGTATATTTTGTGTAAGAAAGTCGTCACCGGTGGGTTATGTTCAGGGCCGAGACCATCAAGATTATGCTTGATCACCTCGTTGCCGGACGTGGTCTCTTATATTGTGTTCCAAAATTCAGTAAAATGACTAATGACGGAGTGAAGGGACGCTCCTCGTCTTATGGATGACCGATGTTTTTACCATTATATATATCTTTTCTAGGCCATCTATTGTGATAAATCGCATGTGAGAAAAATCCGAGATTATGTAAACACTTCTTATATAATAAACAACTGACGACCTTTCTCTAATAACGACAGTGACGTTGCTAATCACCACCGCTGGCTTCCAGCGTGGCCGGTGTTTTCCACCCTCATTGGCTCCTTCACACGTGCACCGTGCATGTTTCCTGCCCACGGCCAGAAACTCCCGCGCCCGTCCATGGCATTTCCTGCCCTGTCTGCGGTCTATGAAATATGTCTGTAGCAGAGGAGGGGGAGGATGTCACCAAGCCCCCAAGCCCCGGACAAAAAACAAGGCAATCTCAGCAGTCATGCCTCGCCACAACAGAGAGCTGGTGGTGCGTGATGCCACCGAATCCGCGATAAGGAAGATTAGTCTTGCCACCGCCTAGGCGGAAGTGGAGGTTGTGGCCCGCGCAGCCGTTGCTCATGAGGTTGGCGCGATGCACAATGCCGTGGCCAAGGCGACGGTTGACAAGGCGGCGCGGATGCTGCCGCTGTGGCAGTTCGCAGGCTATGGTACGACCGTAATATGCCGTGAGTGGCGCGTGACCGTGCGGCGGACGACGCAGCGGAGGTGCAGCGCGTCGCGCAGGCAACTTCCGCGGCTATGGACGTAGAGGAGGAGGACGACGATGCCTTCCTAGCCCACTTCAATGACGAGCCCGAGGAACCCGTGCAGGAGAGGAGCAACGAGCAACGAGCCATCGTCGAGTCCTACGACATCGCACACCGCCTTGCCGGCTTTCGTGCTCTCACGGTGGCGGAGCGGGCGGCCTAGGAGAGCAGGAAACCACTGGGCAGCGGAGATGGAGCCGATGTACGTTCGTTGGTCCGCTGATGTTGGGAGGGTGATGAGTGGGAGGCTGAGCGCCGTGACGATGCCACCAGGCAGCTCCGCCGCTTCTCCACAGGGAAAGCCGTTAGAATCGTCAGAGTGGCCGCGTCGGCGCAGCTGGATCCTCTAGCCACGGCAGTGATAAGGACTAGGCGCGATGACTAGATGGCGAGCAGGAGAAACCATCGTAGTTTAGTTTTTTCTTTGAAATGAGGGTAATACTCCCCGGCCTCCGCATCAATCGATGACCATCGTAGTTTAGTTAAATTATGCCTAGATCTGGATGTAACCTGCTATCAATTTAATGAAACAAAAATTATCGAATTAATGAGTTATTTACACGCGGGTCCTGTCGACCTATGCCCCAATAGCGTGTGGTCTGCGCGCTGCCCGCGTCGATGCAGCCGTGGTATAAATCTGATAAACCGATGGGTTGCGCCAAATGTGTAGGTTGGATACGTCGTTGATTTGCCGGCCACGGTTTAGGCCTCCTCTTACCGTGTCGTTACTGTCAGACAGCATCGATCCCAAGGGTTGAAAAACTGCTGCCTTTTTCATCTCCTTTTCCTGGTTTCATGGGTAAAACGTTCATTCTAGTGGTTAAACACGAGTGTTGTGACAAACGGTGCCTGGATGCTGTCATGATATGAGCGTCATCGTGGGGACAGATTAGGATCTCAGTGTCGCTGTGGGGACAGATAAGTCTCAGCCGTGCTACTATACTTTCCTGCTTAATCCCATTTCTCAGGGGGGCAGCTTGGACTGGACTGGAGGCATTTGGGCCATCAGACAGGGGTGGGCAAGATTCAACATGCTTAACTGCGTATGTCTCTGAAATTCCAATAGGATCTGTATTTTGTATGCACGTGCATTACTAGTCGAGAACCTACCGACAGGTTTGGTTTTCCACATTTTCTGACCAGTCAACCAGTGTACCTTGAGAGGCATAACTATACTCTGCTCGGTCATCCCGGATAAGTACCCCGATAAAATCAGTAAGCACGTTACAGAGAAATACAAGCAATGTAAGCTAGTCAGCATGAAGCCACCAACCAATGGAGAACATTGTCAACCAAATCTTCATGCTCAACTGGAATTCACCTACATTGTGGGCCGGTTCATTACCTGGTTGCCATGTTTCGCGCATGCTGTCCACAGGTTTAATCAGCAGTCAAATCTAGTGACACCATTTGCACCATCTGCTCGCAGCTGACACGGGACAAGTACCTGCTTATAGGTGGCAGACTTGACAAATAAGTTGTCAAGCGAGATCCCACTGGATTGCGCTAGAAAAATCTTATTTTTTTTGTAGAAGTATAGAGAGGGATTGGCAGAATATGTTGGTTGTATTATTGAGTTTTACGGACGAGTATAAATAGACGTATATGGAATCGTCTTGAAGTAAAAGTCAAGTTAGGCTAGAGTCCTAAGTATCCCAAACTACCATAACAATCGTGCGTACAATACTCTAAAATCCCCCCGCAATCGTAGCGGTAGCGTCGTGATCAACTGGAACATCGCAGACGGTCAAACTGGAGATATACCGAAGTAGAATTCAGTAGGCTGACATCCGCCCACAGTCCGAGCGAGAACATCGTGGGCGGTGTCGCGTCGCGGTAGCTTGGATTGTAGAGGAAGTTGATGATGCTCAAGCGAGGTGGTAGCCCTTGTGCCGATGTCAAGGGAGCCGAGAGCGTGAAGTGGTGCTGAGGTCGAGGTAGTCGTGCGAGGGGTCGTCGTGGTCGGGGATGCCGGTGTCGAGGTAGCCGCACGTGAAGCCGTATGCGCATAGTGCGCGAGAAGGAGGATGGAGACGCGTCGAGGCATACGTCGAGGATGTCGATGCCGAAGCCGATGTAGTCCGAGCCGTCAAGGACGAGGTGCGGCCATAGTTTTGCCAGAACTAGGCACACGTCAGGGACGAACGCACACTCCGGTTTTGTCAGAACCGAGTATGCAAAGAAGAACTCGTCGGTGACGCGGACGAGACAGTCGTAGAGGAAGGGAGAGATGCCGAAGAAGACTATGTCAAGCCCGATGAAGACGAGGTGTCGATCCTAGCTTGCCAGACTCGGAATGCATCAGGGCCTACGACACTCTCGGTGTTGCCAGTACCAGGCGTGCGAGGGGCAGGGGCCATCATGAACTTGTCGCCATGTTAGAGAGACTAGCAGAGGAGGCCTCCAGAGCGATTGCGAGACGCAGAGCGGCGAAGGGAGAGACGCGATGATGTCCGTTGTTGTCGTAGTAGAGGAGCAGGTGGTGTAGTCGGGGAAGGCGATGACGCTGACGACGAAGTTGTAGTGGACGAAGAAGTATAGAGAGGACAAACCAGCGTCGACTTGGAGTGGTAATGTTGGATTCCTAGAGAGGCGCGACTGTGGTACTCGATGTAGGCGAAGAAGAACCTGACATTTTGACAAAGACCATGTGCAGACGGCGGTGATCCGCGCCGTAGGATATGGAGCGGTAGAAACCGAGGACGTCGGTGCACGGGGAGGGTGAAGTAGACTGCATGCAGCGACGCTAAGACCCGAGGGGCGGCATAGCTGCAGGGCGCAAGTCGGTGCAGCGGCTGGGAGACCACTAACGACATACACACCAAGGAAGGCGTGTTGGAAGCTGGTATCTTGGACCGAAGACGGCGGCACGAAGGGGCGACACAGCGACAGCCCATAGCTCGATCGATGGTAGGCGCGTGCTCGGGGACATGCTTGGCGTAGACAGGCGCGGGACCGGTTGATCAGACCGACGGTGCGTCGTATGCGCCATGGCGTGTACGATGCGTAGATCATAGTCGATGGCGGCATTTTCGGAGAAGTCCCGGACGATGACGACGAAGACGATCCGAGGCGCGGCCACGACAGCCTTCCAAGGAAGGCGCAGCAGCCGTTCGCAGTGCGCGGCAGCCTGCCATGAGGCCGCAACAGCCTGCCAAGGCAGGCATGACAGCGGAGAGGGAAAGCGCACATGCGTGGAGTGGATCATCGATGCCGATGGTCGGAGTAGAGGCGCAGCAATGACGATGGCGATGGGCGACTCAATTCGATCTAAGATCGGTAAACCAAAAAAATAAAACCGATCAAGAGATCAGAAAAAGAGACTTACAGGGCAACCGAACACGGATCGGAGGACGAACCCTGCGTACGGGTTGTGCAGCACCCGACGGAGATCATGGAGATCGATCTCCTTGGGGGCAGTGCGACGGAAGTGTGTCGGTGGCGATTAGGGTTTGGGATCGGTTTAGGCTGATACCGTGTAGAAGGATAGAGAGGGATTGGCAGAATATGTTGCTTGTATTATTGAGCCTCATGGCAACTATATATAGACGTATAGAGGATCATCTTGGAGTACAAGTCAAGTTAGGCTAGAGTTCTAACTATCCCAAACTACCATAACAACTGTGCATACAATACTCTAAACAGAACTACAAGTCGGACTTAGGTGTGATCCCACTTCCATCTCTAGTTGATGGACGTGGCGAGGTGCTCCCCTAGGATGCCTTCTCTCCCCGCTTGTCATGGAGATCTCGTCGATTGGAGGATAATCTTGAGCTCAATCTTGACCTGCAGGGGTGGTGACTTGGGGTTGCGATGATACTCGGCGGGCAACCTTGCGCGCGGGGTTCGTGGGTAGTCGACAAGAACGACACCCCTAACAAAATTGTAACATCCCAAAAATATTGATCAAGAGTTACCAATTCACATCACCAAATTTAGGGTTAACAAAAACTTTTGTTAATTAAAATCATTATGAATGCATATGTGTATATGATGATGGTTGAAAGCATGAATGGACTTGTGCGATTGTGGTGAATATCAAGGAATGGTTTAAAGATGAAAACAACATCATCTAAATCAAATCCAAGCAGAAAAAATCAAGAGAAATTCAAAAACAAACAAAATGAACTAATGGTCATTTTTACCAATCTTGCTCACTAGACCACTTTGAGTGTTTCTAGTCCAAGATTTCAAACAGAAAAAATTCCATTTCTTTTCACCCCTTGCTAAACTGAGTAAAAGTAAACCCAAGCCCACCTTTCAAACTCACAGAAACATTTGGTAACTTGATTCAAATGACAATTCAAAATTGAATCTAGTTCATATGTGAAGATCACCAGTTCACAAAAACCAACCAAACCAATGCACATTGACCTTTCTAACTAACCAGATACTACCTAGTATGTAACTAGTACACCCACCAAGTTTGAATTAAAAATTCAAATTTAAATCTCTTTCGGTCATTTCATCAAACACCTTGCAAACTCAAATCAAACAAAACACAAAACACTATAGTGAGCAGTGTTTGGGCCTAACTTGTTCCCTCTCTAGCTCACAGCACACTCTTAGTAGATCATCTAGCTCATTTAACAAGCTTTAGCTCACTATAAACTGGTCAAGGTCATCAATGGTGAGCATGCCCGAGCTCAACTTGTCACCCCATTGTCGACAGCAAGCTAGGAGAAGCTCTAGCATCGCCAACCTTGTCTGGGACACTAACCACCGTCCACCGCCACCCCCTGTCCAATGCCAAAGCAATGCCAGCCCCTGTACCACTCAGCCCGAGCGTGCTCAGCTTCTCTGCGAGCATGCTGAGAGCGCGCCAGAGCGCCTCACTCGACACGCGAGCACAGACTGCGTGCCGCCCTTGCCGCTTGCGTGCGTGATCACCACCATCCCAGGAACCGCCAGGACATGCCCGTTCGTCGTCGCGCGACCAGGACAGCCCGTGCGCCATTAAAACCTCTATCGGACCCGTTCAGAGCGTCGCAATGTTCTGACCGTATCGCACCGCCCCACGCCTCGCCACCGTGCCGTTGACCTTTGTGAGGGAGCACAGCACCGTCCCCTACCGTCGCCCATGCCTTTAGCTCGCTGTGCAGCCGACCCCGACGATCTCAGTCTGCGCCCTTCGGTCCCCTCGCAGCACTATAAATAGAGGCCACCCCCGTTGGATTTGAGCACACCATCTCACTCCCCACCTCTCACTGATCACACCCACTCATTTCCGGAGCAAGGCGAGCAGCAGGCCACCGGAATTTCCCCGGAGTCTGCCGTGGAGGAGGAGAAGAGGAGCCAGCGATTGGAGCCGCCCCGGGAGGAGCTGCTGGTACCAGGAGGTTCGCCGTCGTCGACTTCGTCGTTCGCCCCTATCTCCGACCATCGCCTGAGCCCTGGTGAGCCCCACACAACCCCCACTGGTCGAGCTAGGGTTTAGTCTTGCTAGCGTTGCCTGACAGAGACGACAAGCCACAGCCGTTTGATTAGATGTTGATTGTATGGTCTAGATTGCCCTATACCCCTTCGCACCCCCTTGTCACTGACTGGTGGGGACAACCACTTAAACTCACCCGCGTGCACACTGTGCACCGTGGGCCGTCCCAGTTAACATCCCGCGCAACCCAGTTAGTTTGAATTTAGATTTTCCAATTTAGTTCAAACTTAGTTATGTACCTAGATTCAAAATTCAACCTAGGTCGATTCACTAAACCAAATTGCATGAAATCAATTTTGCTAGAAAGTTAATGGAATTCTTAATCCAAGCCCGTTGGATTCAAATCAGTTAGGTTTGTAGATCACCTATAGTAAAAATAACAAGGCAGAAGATTTTCTGCATTCAAACATTTTTCAAAATTCAACCACAAAAGATTTTGAGTTGATTCCAAGTCTCAAATATCACATTTAAAAAGACCTTTCTGAATATATAAAATATCTAGGTTTACTTGTAGAAATAATGCTCAAGCAATAAAAGAATGCCCCATAGGCCATTCTAGTCACTTTAATTAATTAAAATAAAAAGGTTAAACCTTATTAAATTGTGACACCACTTTAAATCACATTCCCAAGTACTGAAATATGTGGTGATGACATGTGTTAACATGATCCCATATTTTAGTTGGAGAATATTAAATCTTAAGTAGTTTTTCAATGAGTAGAAATTACTTTTCTAAAATAAAATAAATAATACAAGTGCTTTAATCCTTGTGATAATAGAGATGATGCTAGATTATCTAGTATGAACCTTTGTGTGCTAAATAGAGTATTTAAGTATTGTTTGGTGATTGTGTACCTCGTATTTATTTATAGATGCTAGTACCGACCAAGGATACGAGGAGGAAGGAGAATACTACGAGGAAGAAGCCGAGGAGAACTTCACTGCTCTACTCAAGGCAAGCTATTAACTGAGCAAGCTATCCTAGCAAGCTTATACTTGCAATTATGCAAGCCTCACTATACAAGTTAACTTAGCAAGCTACTATCTTAGCAAGCTAAGCTAAAACCATGCAAGTTTTACTAGCAATATTACACCACTTGATACCAAATCCTAGTTTTATTTGCAAGCTTAGTTATTTTATTTCTTTACCAAAGCTCCTTAGTTTGGTTTACCTAGTGACTTGTAGATTTTAGAAAGATGTAAAAGGTAGCATAAAGAGCATAAAACTTGGCCTAAGTTAGATAATCTTGATGTCATCCTGAGGCATGAGATTGAACTTAGATCATTCACACTTGTTTACCACCCCTCATTAGTGTTTATCCCCACTTGTAGATGCTAGTTCTAAGCATAAAACTTGATCAATTTAGATGGGATTACTTGGTGAAAATGATTATGAAAACCTTAGAATGATGAGTCATTCTAATGAAATGTTTTGACATGTGTTCTTGAATACCAGATGATTTTTTATGATTAAAATGTTGAGGCATGAGCCTTAGCCCTTTATAAAACTGATGGTTGTCTGGATGCGATACCATTCCAATTTTACCGTACAACCACGATACCCAAAATTTTGGTAGGCCTTGACTAGAAGTTTATATACCTTAGTATGGGTTCCCTTGCTGCCAAGGTTTGAGCCGAGGCTACCTTGTGAAGATTGTCCACATATGCAGTTCCCAAGATGACAGTTGGTCATGGTTGGGAGGCCAAACTCACAGGAGAGGTGCCTATACTAGGGCATGTAATTGAAAGGTTGGGATTGATTATCCGCATACTAAGTATGGTGAATTCAGTATTGTTCCTGATGGATGTATCGAATGTTGTGGTGAAAGTGTACCACCTCTGCAGAGTGTCAAACTATTCGAATAGTCGCGTCCGTGGTTATGGACAGTTGGAGTGGCCATACTGTTCTGTTGTCAGATGTTTTCAAAATGACTTGTGAAATGAATCATGACTTTGACTTGACCACAACAGGGTTGTGATATGAAATTCAAGTTCCCACTTAGGTGTTATAAAACTTTCAACTAGCTTTCTTTGCTTCTGAACTCAGTAGAGATAAATCTGGCTTTTTGCAAAACAACCTAGAGCCTAGAACTTCCTACTCAAAACCTCTTCACCTGTTAGTATTAGTTTGTGAGTACTTAAAGAGTACTCATGGCTTTGTCCCTGGCTATTCCCATGGCCAGACTATGAAGAGGACTATCAGGAGGATGGACCGCAGGAAGGTTACGACAACTAGTGTCGTGGTATTGCCGACGAGTATGCCATGGAGGGGTCCTCACAGTGCGTGTTTAGAGACGTGGGGGAAGGCAGACGGTTGACGGGTACGAGGTAACACAGCTTACCCAGGTTCAAATCCCACAACAGTGGCGGAATCCTACTCCTGCTATAAATCACTATAATGGCAATACGCCGAGTTATAGAGATAGGTTAGTTGTGCTAGGTTGTCTAAGTTATCGTCTGAAGTTGTTGTCTAAAGGCTCCCATAGGCCCGACTTATATAGTCGTCAGGTCCTAGGGTTACAGGGAAAAGTCCTAGACGGACATGTTACAGAGTCCTACACCGTCTATTACTAGTCTTGTGTATCTTGTACTCCAAGGCTCCGGGTACGTCGGTGACTCCAACCGTAGCCTTCCTTTATCCGGCATGGGCCTCCCTTCTGGATCCATCTAACTGGGCCGCCCAGCAGGCCATGGGCCATGCTAGGAACTGTGGGCCACCCGGGTTATCCGGATAGGAGACATGCTATGAGGATACCCATATAGCATATCCCCAACAGTAGCCCCCGGAGAACTCCGAGATCTTGCACTGTCTCGCCTTTTCACGTGGAATGCTCCGTCTAGATGGATGTCGGCAAATCTTCAAGCACTATCTTGTAGTCCTCCCAAAGAAACCTGCAAGGTTTTCTCCGTCTTCATTTGTAAGTCAGAGAATTTGCTGAATCTTCCATCGTACTCTTCCGTAGCCAGACCGGATCCGTCCATGCCGGAATCTTCTGATGTGATGGCTCATCTGCCTATGTCAGCTAGGGTGACGCAGACGTAGGTCAGCGACGCCTTGTAACTCACATACGTAGAGAACACAATCATGTCCACTTTTCCCGCGCGAGCGATACGAACCGTTGGCGGCGACGGTTGGGACGTGGCGAAATTTCCGCGCACGTTCGCACACACGTTATCTACGCGGCATTCGTCCGATCAAGCTGCACGAATATTGATGCTGGAGCTCGAGCTTTTCACCTCATTCTCTCTTCGCATCATCTTCTTCCTCCAGCGAGCGCCTCCTCGAGCTCTCCGCGCAATCTTGCGAAAAACCCTAGCTCCAATTCTCGCCAGTCACCTCCAAACCCACACAATGGCCAGCAACAGCTCTACTCCCTCGATGGCGGTGTCGGACGAAGCCGCGGCGAAGCCAGCAAGCTCTGTCATCGTGCCCCTAGAAGGTCTGGTCATCCCCATCACTGCGGTGGTCGAGACCACCGGCGGCGACCATAATCCAGCGGCGCTGGAGCCGCTGGAAGAGGAGCTTGACTCCCACAAAGGCGATTGGCGCGGTTTGGATATCATGGACCGCGATATAAAGGGGCTGATCGCCGAGGGCTACCTCCCTACGACGGAGGGGATCGCCTGGCAGGCGGTACCGGCCGGCGAGGTCACACCTTCTCCCCAAGCCGGAGAAAAGGTGTACCTCAAAGCACAATTGGTACGTGGCGTCTCCCTGCCCATCTCTAACTTCTTCCTTTCCGTCTTGAACCACTACCGAGTCCATCCCCAAAATCTCTCTCCCAATAGCATCCTAGCGCTTAGCAATTATGCGGCGCTCTGCGAGGGTTACTTAGGGATTAAGCCTAGGCTAGATCTCTTTGTGTATTTCTTCACTGTCAAGCGTGAAGCCGGAGCCAGTAAGGACGAACTTAGAAATTGTGGCACCATAAGCTTCAAGATCCGTCCTGGCCGGCGGTTCCCCGACATCGTCAGCCACGAGTCCTGCAAGAACTGGCAGCATACTTACTTCTACGGCCCAGATATCCCTCTGGCCGGCCGAGAAGTAACGTACCCGGACTTCGTCGATGGAGCCACCGCCAAAGCCTCGTCATGGAGATCCCAGGCCTCCCTTTCCCTCCGACCTCGATGCTTCCCATGCAATAAGGCGGATAGAGTGGCTCGTAGAGACGGGTTTGACCGGCTTGGACCTAGCCATGTGCTGGTTCATCATGCGAATCCAGCCTCTGCAGCACCGCGCGAAGTTGATGCACGAGTATACCAGCGATAGAAGGGATAGCCTCCGTATCTTCGTGGACAATTTCTCGAGCAACTCCATCAAGCTCCGCCACAAGGACATCGTCAAGGTGAAGGACAAGAAGCATGGCTTCACCATCACCTATGACATGTTCGTAGACGGCAAGTGCCCAAAGGTAGTTGTTTATTTTCCGTGTATGACATATACTCTAGTTCTTTCGTCTAGCAAATGTCATCCCGTCTAACACGGTGGTTCTTCACCTTACAGCTTAGCGACATAGATGAGGATAGCATGGCTCCTCAAATCTATGATCCAAAGATGAAGGAAGTCACTGTCGTGTCCGACGACGATGCTCCATTGGCGCGAAAGCGGAAGAGCTCCACCTCTGACGCTGTCGACGGAGGCAAGAAGAAGAAGACGGAGGGTGGAGCCTCAAAAAAGACTACCTCCGCATTGGAGGCGGAGAACAGAAAAGTTACCGGGATCCCCTTTAACAAAGCACCCCCTCTTGTGTAAGCTTCCTTCTCTCCGACATTGTCTATTTATCTGTCTTGCTCCTGTACTTATGCATTTTGCACGTTTCGGGAAGAAAACCCACGACCAGCTTGAAGAAGACCTCCAAAAAATTGGGGGCTTCTAGAACCATCAAGGATATGCTGCATCGCGACGCATCTCTCGCCATCGCCCCTGCTACTCCCAGCATCAAACCCTCCTCCGCTCTGACAAGCTCACAAGCCAAGGAAGCATCTGGCCCTTCGGCCATGGAAGTGGACTCAGGTGGCTCTACAGAGATTGTTGTCGTCGACGAGCAGGCGACGCGGGAAAGTGTTGCACACCCAATGGCTGAAGCTCCAGCTAAGGATGCCATCGGTAGCGGTAAGGCGGTGGTGGAAGCTGGTACATCTGCCGTAGGCGGCGCCCCTGCACCCAAGAAAGCCATAGAGTATCCAAATATAGTTTATCCGGTACTTACATCGGGTAGCACTGCTCTGGTTCCTGGTGCAGCGCCGACATCTCCGACGTGCGGTCTAGAGGAGCTCCTCCGACAAGCAGAGATCTTGCAAGGAAATAGCGTATCCTTTGGCAAGCTGCTGGCCGAGAGTGCTACCAACCTCAAGATCATTGCACTTGTAAGTTTTATTTACCTTTTGCATTTCATATGAGTATCCCACTATAGCCCCCGAGGATTTAGACGAAAAACCATAGGTCTTGGCGTCTATATGCTCTAAGAGTGACTAAGCTAGAAAACTTCTCACTTTAGCCCCCAAGCATATATAGGTGGAATGAATCATTCCGACTAGATGCTTTAAGAGAAGCATACACAGTGTTTATAAATTTCAATACTGTAGCCCCCAAGCCTCTAGTTGTAACTGAATTAGTTCCGACTAGATGCTTAAATAAAAGTTAAGCATAAATCCGAGTTAAAAACTTTATGCTGTAGCCCCCAAGCTTCTAATTGAGAACTGAATTAGTTTCGACTAGATGCTTAAATAAAAGCTAAGCATATTGCTAAGTCAAAAACTCTAGTTGTAGCCCTCGAGCGTCTAGGTGGAAAATTTCCGGCTAGATGCTCCAAGCAGACCAAACAACGTTTTGATTTCTCCTTTGTTCCACGGAACGAGAATGCTCGGAGGGGCATGGACAACGACAAGTATCAGAAGATGCGCGCAGACTTGGAAGCTGAAAAGGGTAAAACTGCCTTCTTGAAGGAACAGATCACCAAGAGCAAGTGTCTGTTTTCTTTTTCGCATTCCGACTTGGTTTTGTGCCCACATTCTCTGAGTACTCACTGTGTACTTTGCTTTCTCCGACTTGCAGAAACCATGGCCAAGGCTAAGGACACTGTCGAGCAATCCAAGCACATTCAGGAGCTGGATAGCGAGAACAAGATCCTTAAGCAGGAGAGGAAGGACATGTTGAAGATGCATGAAGAATCGATGAAAGACCTGCAGGACTCCGCCACCTAGGAGATCAACCGCTTGAAGGAGGAGATCTCGATCTTAAGAGATCAAAAGAAAGCTGCCGACGAGCAGAATCAACGCCATCATGAGGCGTATAAACTCCTCCAACAAGAACGGGAATCCTTGGCGGATACCCTCTGGCAGGCTGAGGCCAGCATCTTCTGTAAGTAATTCTCCGTCTTGGATGTCTGTAAGTTGGATACTTTGAATTTTTGAACTCATGTGCTCCTTGTCGGAATTTGCAGCTCCTATGGGTTTAACCCGGTCGCCTCCTCCACCAAAGGAATGCATGGTTCTTGCCGGCAACTTCATCAACACCGCCATCGTGCAAGACAAAGAGATCGACAAGCCCCTCCAAATCAATATCAAGGCATCGGACTTTGTGGCGAAGTACTCAGAGATTTTGCGCAGAGCCCCCGAGCGTATCACAAGATGCAAAGCTTCATGTGCACAGGCTGGTGCAAGTATGGCGCTGTCCATGGTCAAGGCACACTATGAAGATGCCGACATCGACACGGTAACCTCTGGCATATCTGACGTAGATGACGATGGCAAAGAGATTAATCATGAATCTATCTTGTCGCCACTCGCGGGTTATGACACCAGAGTTGCCGACTTAGTCGATGTCAACGTCTTCGTGCCGATGAATACCATCGATGGCGGCAACCAAAGCTCCTCTGAGGTTCTTTGCACTGCCAACTTCGAGGGTGATTCTCCTGCTGCCAATGATGCTGCTTCCAAGTCGCATGCACCAAAGCAATGAAAAACAACTTGTAATATTTGTTTCATCTTTGATGCGTATGCGGAAAAAACTAATATATTTAACTTAAGGCGGAAAACAATGATGTATGTTCTGCTACTTAAGAACCAGTTTCCAGCATGTATATATTTTTTAAGTAAGTGCTGGCTTGTCCATTACTTTGGTTCTTATGCTTGACTTTTCGTGAGTCGGAAGACTCGTTGTCTGAACCATGCGCTCAGGTGATGATGCCCAATGGCACCGTCAAAAACCTAAGCACAAAATCGCCCAAGTGCAGAAAGTCACTACTCCAGAATCCACATAAAAACAACAAAGAACGTGTAGACCAGAAAATTTAAGATAACGCCCGTAGGCGGAATTTTCACAAGTGCAATCACAAAACTTGTGCATAAAGGTTTTATACGATACAAAAATGAACACTAAAGGAGGTAAAAGACTCAGAAATATGAGTGAACCAGAGAGCTTTATTTCATTGATCATATAAGAGGTACACAATTAGATAAAAATGCTTAGTGTAAAAAGGATGTAGCTATGCTATGTTCCATGGCCAATCAAGCTCCGGGCAGTCATCATCTGGGTCACGTCGCTTACGCTTGTGATCCTCGTTTGGTCTATCCTTCAGTTCACGATTGTCAAAAAGGTAGTAAGACCCATTGAGTAGCGCCTTGAATATGATGCAGGGTCCTTCCCATGGCGGGGATAATTTGTGTGACTTCTTCTGCTTAAGTCGGAGCACCAAATCCTCCTCTTTAAACGAGCGATGCCGGACGCGGTGACTATGGTAGCTGCGTAGCTTCTGCTGGTAGATGGCGGATCTTTGGCATGCCGAAACGCGCTCCTCCTCGAGAAGGTCCACATCTAGGCGTCTGGATTCTTCAACGTCATCTTCGTCGTAGGCGGCAACTCTTGGTGCATTGTGAAGTATGTCAGAAGGTAGGATGGCTTATGCTCCATATACCATGAAGTAAGGGGTGTAGCTGCTGGATCTGTTGGGTGTAGTTCGTAAACTCCACAACACAGATGGCAATTCTTCCGCCCAGGCTCCAGCTGCTCTATGTAGCGGTGCCTCAAGACGTGGCTTGATTCCCTTCAAAATTAATCCATTGGCTCGCTCAACCTGACCATTGGATTGTGGATGTGCCACAGATGCAAGGTCAAGTCGGATGCCCTTCTCCGAACAATAATCCTCCACTTCTCTAAGTGACAAGTTGCTGCCGTTGTCGGTGATAATGCTATGTGGGAGACCAAATCTCACTACTAGATCCCGGACAAACCTGAGGACAGTTGCCCCATCAAACTTTCTAATGGGTTTAGCTTCTATCCATTTGGTGAATTTATCAACTGCTACTAGCAGATGCGTAAACCCACATGGTGCCGTCTGTAACGGTCCCACCATGTCTAGCCCCCAGACTGCAAACGGCCAAGTTATTGGTATTGTTCGCAATTCTTCAGCAGGAACATGTGGTTGTCGGGCATAATTCTGGCATCCCATGCATGTCTCAACCAGCTTGTTGGCGTCCGCCTTCACGGTCAGCCAGTAGAATCCTTGCCGGAGGGCTTTTGCGACCAACAATCGAGGAGCTACGTGATGCCCGCAATCTCCGAGATGGATTTCGCGCAGGATTTCCATACCTTCTAACTGGGAAACACACTTTAGGTATACACCAGTAGTGCTCCTTTTGTAGAGTTTTCCATTGATTATGGTATTACCCTTTGCTCGTCGTACTATTTGCCGTCTTTCGACTTCGTCATCGAGCAAAGTTCCGTGTTCGAGATATTCCATGGACGGTTTTGTCCAAGCCGAAGGGACCTTTGTCAATGTGGACGAAAGAGTCGAATCTATCCGGGTTGTCGATGTCGGCTCCCTTCACGAATGGTGTGCGCAGATTCTCTAGGAAAACTCCCGGTGGAATTCGTTTGCGCCCTGATCCAAGCTTAGATAGAAGATCAGCCGCCTCGTTTTGATCCCTATGTACATACTTGACTTCGTAGCCCAAGAAGCTCTTGGCTATCTCGTCCACTTCGTCTCGATATGCCGCATCATAGGGTTCCGCGCATTCCAGGGGCCAGCCACCTGCTGGGCAACTAAGTCGGAATCTCCACAGCAAACTATGCGCTTGAGGACAATATCCTTGGCTACACGCAGTCCGTGAATGAGTGCTTCATACTCCACCATGTTGTTTGTAGCCTCGAAGTGGATCTGCAAAACGTAGTGTAGCTTGTCTCCTGTCGGTGACTGTAGCAATACACCAGCCCCCAAGCCGTTGAGCAGCCTTGATCTGTCAAAGTGCATCACCCAGTACTCTGGTTCCGGCAACGAAGTAGCATCTGGCATCTCCGTCCAATATGCGATAAAATCCTCCAAGGCTTGTGACTTGATAGTGTCGCGTCTCTTGTAGGTGATCTCGAAGGCGGCAAGTTCAATGCCCCACTTCACGACCCTTCCCATAGCGTCGCTGTTGTTGATAATGTCGGACAGTGGAGTCTTGCTCACCACTGTGATTGGGTGCTCCTGGAAGTAATGCCTCAGCTTCCGAGAAGCAAGGAATACTCCAAAAGCTATCTTTTGGTAGTGTGGGTAACGTTGCTTGGACTCCGTAAAGACCTCGCTCACATAGTAAACTGGTCGTTGAACTCCGTGCTCATAGCCTGGTTCCTTCCGATCTACCACGACGACGATGTTGATTACCCGGTTGGTTGCCGCCATGTAGATTAACAGGGGCTCTCCGGGCTCGGGTGCTGCAAGGATGGGCGCTGAGGAAAGAATCTCCTTGAGCTGCTTCAATGTTGCATTTGCTTCGTCCGTCCATGTGAATTTGTCCGCCTTCTTTAGCAACTTGTACAGCGGCAGAGCCTTCTCTCCAAGTCGGCCGACGAACCGAATAATTGCTGTAACACAACCTGTTAGCCGTTGAATGTCCTTTAGGCATGTCAGGCGGTTTATGTTTAAGATGGCCTTGATTTTCTCTGGGTTGACCTCGATTCCACGCTGGGAAACAATGAAGCCCAATAATTTGCCGGTTGGAACCCCAAAGACGCACTTCTTAGGGTTAAGCATCATGTTGTATTTCCGGAGATTATTAAAGGTTTCTTTTAAGTCGGAGATTAAGTCATTGGAATTTTTAGACATCACCGCGATATCATCCACATAGGCATGAACGTTCCGACCAATTTGGTCATGAAGGCAATGTTGCATTGTCCGCTAATAGGTAGCACCTGCGTTTTTCAGCCCAAAGGGCATCGTAACATAGCAAAACGTGCTGTATGGGGTAGTGAACGAAGTGGCCAATTGGTCCGACTTCCTCATCTTGATCTGGTGGTGTCCTGAGTATGCATCGAGAAAACACAAAATTTCCGAGCCAGCCGTCGAGTCAATGACTTGGTCAATGCGAGGAAAAGCAAACGGATCTTTGGGGCAAGCCTTGTTCAAGCCGGTGTAATCAACGCACATTCTTAATTCTTTGGTTCCCTTTTTGGGGACAAGTACAGGATTGGCCACCCATCGGGAGTGAATGACTTCTCGGATAAATCTAGCCTTAAGTAACCTAGCTATCTCTTTGCCAATGGCGCGTCTCTTCTCATATCCGAAGCGTCGTAGAGGTTGTTTCACTGGTTTACATTTTGGATCAATGTTTAAGCTGTGCTCGGAAAGTTCCCTAGGTACACCCTTCATGTCGGCAGGCTGCCAGGGAAAGATGTCCCTATTCTCACGAAGGAACTCGACGAGCGTGCTTTCCTATTTGGGATCCAGGTTCGTCCCAATGGCGGTGACCTTGGAGGCATCGCCTACCACAAGTTCCACCGGCTTGGTCTCGATGGTGGCCTTGAACGCAGGAGCGGGGTCGGAGATCTGCTTCTTCGACGTGGGCATCTCTGAGTCATCGACCTTGATCTGGATCTCTTTGAATTCTTCGCTGTAGAGGATAGCTTCTGCGAAGGCTGCTTCTTTAATCTTGCAGTCCCTTGCCTTGGTAAAGCTTCCGGATACGGTGATGACACCGTTCGGTCCGGGTATCTTGAGTTTGTTGTAGACGAAGCATGGCTTGGCCATGAACATGTGGAATATGTCGCGGCCAAATATGACGTGGTAC
Source organism: Avena sativa (assembly GCA_916181665.1). Taxonomy (NCBI): domain Eukaryota; kingdom Viridiplantae; phylum Streptophyta; class Magnoliopsida; order Poales; family Poaceae; genus Avena; species Avena sativa. The sequence continues at coordinate 307,655,290 of OV702295.1, read as the reverse complement.
ACGCTCTTGAAGGGGACCACCTCAAAGGTCATGCGCTCTTGGCGGTAATTATTAACATCGCCAAAGGCAACCTGAAGTGTAATGCACCCAAGGGACCGAGCCTCCCGACCAGGAACTACGCCATGGAAGATGGTGTTGGTCCGTCTTAGGTTTGTCTCCGTCAAGTTCATCTTCTGCAGTGTATCCAGGTACATGATGTTGATGCTGCTTCCACTATCCATCATACACTTGGTGAACTCCACGCCGTCAATCAAGGGGTTGATGGCCATGGCGTACTGGTTCTCTGTAGGAATGAGGTCTGGGTGGTTCGTCTTGTCCCAAGTAATTGGAACCTCCGACCAGTGCAGGTACTGGGGGACTGGGGGTAGAGTAGCCATCAGGATCCTCATAGAGGTATTCTGTTGTTGGATGGTGGGGGTGCCAAGGAAAGTGTTATACACTAGCGCCTTCTTCACGAAGGGGTTATTTCCCTTGTCGTCGCTCTTGGCGGCGTGCTTGGGGTCAACATCCTCGTCCATGTCACTTGAATCCTTGGACTCCTCCTCCTTCTTCTTCCCCTTGCCCTTGCCTTGCGGTCTATTCTTCCAACTTCATTTTTAGCCGGACTTCGGGTCTTCCTTGAGGTCGTTGACGAACTTGTAGTGTCGATTGGTATGGGTGGCCTTGCCGTTGACATCGAGGTGTACGAGGCATGGCATATCACGGTACTCTTTGTAGGTTTGGGGAATGCGGAGCGGCACCGAGGTAGTTTCACTTCCTCGTTGCTGCCCACGGCCAGCTCCCCGCCCTCGGCCATGCTGTCCGCCATCACCTTGTCCTGCAAAAGTCATGGCGACCATGTCGGTAGATTGCTTTTCTTCTGGAGCGGTCTTTTGCTTTGTGTTGCTGTTCCTCCGAGCTTGAGTTGGAACGGCTGTTGCCGGCAGAGAGCCGCGAGCATCGTTGTCGGCAGCTGCGAACTCACTAGCCAACTGAATCATCTGGTTCAATTCAAGCTGGTGATTGCCCTGCAAGCGCTTCAGCTTATGTCGGAGCAACGTGCCCCTTTCCAACCCATCGATGAAGGCGGCCATGGCGGTCTGAGCGTGCACTCCTGCGCAGGAATTCTTCATATCCAGCCAGCGGGAGAGATAGGCGCGAGATGTCTCGTCTTTCTCTTGCACGCACCGCTGTAGATCGCCAACAGTACAGGGACGCTTGTACGTACCCTCGAAGTTCTTGGTGAACGCTTCTTGCATGTCCAACCAATTGCAGATGGATTTCTCCGGCAAGTCATCGATCCATTGACGGGTCGTGCCTACCAACATCAAAGGGAGGTACTTAACGACGATGTTGGGGTTACCTCCGGCAATCTCCACCGCATTGTCCTAGTCCTGCAACCATGTGGCTGGCTTGGCGGTGCCATCATAGGGCTTGATGGTCTTGTCAATCCAGAAACCTTTGGGGTAAGTTGCGGACCGTATTGCAGGTCCAAAACAATGTGGTCCTAGGTATGGTCCTTCCCGGGCCTCGTGGATCTTATCGATCCGCGAACGTGCATCGTACGGCTCCGGGTTCTTCTTCTTCTTGTCAACAGGGGATGGGCTGCGTGAACGACGCGGGCCTCCTCCGCCATGGTGACTGCTAGCTGGCAATGGGTGCGGAGGTGGCGGTGGGTTAGCTTTTTTGCTGTTACCCTCCTGCGACGCCTCACGCCTGTCACAGTTGCTTTTCGGACATGGAGGGTCATGGCGCGACCTGCTCTTGTGTCCTTGGTTGCGCTCTCCATTGTGATGGGTCTGCTCCGTGTTGTCGCGGATGATGATTTCGCACTGCCTTGGCGGCGGCATATCCATACGGTGGTGAGCCTTGGGATCTTCGCGATGTCGGGGGGATCGGGGCGGTAGCGATGGGCGACGAGGTCGGGCTTTTTCTCCATGGTCGGAGGATATGGGGATAGCATCCTTCCTGTTGCATGCATCCCTCCGTCCTTGTTCTGATGAACCCGTCTGAGACCCGACATCAAGAGGATATATGTCCCTTGGCGTCTTATGCTAGCTAGACTAGCAAAACGCTGGGTCAGACTCAAACCTGTGAGAGGTGGCCTTTTCCTGCAGTTTTACCGCCTTGGCCACTAGGTCATAGACCTGTTCCACTGCCTCGGGCGATCTATCCTGCTCCAGAAGGGTCTTGGCGACAGCGAGGTTGAGGAGTGGAGTGGGCATCACCTGTTTGCCTTCACTGTCAATGTATGGCTTGGCCTGTGCCGGCTTCGAGGGAGCCCATCCTAGGTTTCACCGTACACCAGGATCGTTGATGACGCGAGCTGGAGATTTCTTGGCCTTCTGCTGCTGCAGTAGAGTCTTTTACTCGGCCTCCATTGCTCTAGCTTTCTCTATTGACTTCTGCGTGTTGACCAGATCTCGATCTAGCTTAGCGCCTTGCTCCGCGATGGCCTGCGCTTCCTCCAGCAGCTGCTGGCGCTTCTCGTCAAGCTGAGTCATGTTCCGAATATGAGCTACGGTCAGTGGCTCAACAAGGAGATTATCGTACAGCACTCTATCAGCTGGAGTAACTTGGGCAGCAGCAGACGTAGATGCCGGAGGCGGCAAGTTTGCGGTGTTGTTGTTGCTCAGGCCGGTGTCGAGTTCTTGTGGCTGCTGCACTGGGTTAGGTGGAGGAGGCATGGCCTTTGCGCGATCATCGCCGGCAGCAAGAAGTGGCCCCCTTCCCCTTTTCCAGTGCTGTAGGCAGAGATCGTCCGAGTTGATCTTCATCCATCGCTGTCCCAATGGTGACGAACACCTCTCGAGACGTGACGGCATTATTGGCTTGCTTGTCGCGCGTGTACTCCTCCTCCATCTCCTGCATGGCTGAGTCTAGTTCCTATGGACTGAAATCTATCTCCTCTGAGTCTGCACTGAAGTCGGCGTATAGCGCGTCAATCACAGAGTCAGAGGGTGCCAGGACTTCCTCTATGACGGGGGTGGAGGTGCAACAGCAGCGACGATGACTGGTGGTGGCGGTGCAGCTGCGACGATGGCGGCCGGAGGCGGTGGTGGCAGTGGCTGAATCGGAGGGGCTCCGTCAATGAGCACAAGCGCTGTCTGAGCTGCCACTTCAGCCTCCGCGTAGTTGTTGACGGTGCTCACCATGCCTTCGAAGGTAAGGTGTCCTGATGCCTGCTGCCGTCTTACAGAATGCCGGAGGAGCGTGCCATGGTCCAGTCCTTCCACAAAGTGATACATGGCATCATCATTGGGGTAGTGGGCCAAATAGGCTCATATACGGAGCCACCTGGCCAGGTAATCGCGGGGGTTTTCGCCCTCTCTCTGAATGCAACGCGCCAGGTCGAAGATGGTAACCATGCCGACGAACCTGGATCTCTGTTGTCCAGACGCACGGGCGAAGCCGGCGGACTTGCAGTGATCTTCCACCTTTATATCCTGCACAGGGGCGGTTTGGGTGGGCCTTGAATTTTTTCGATCTTTGCCGGCAAACTCCAAAGAGAGATCCGACATTGATCCTTCTGCGAACGTATCCTGCTTATAGGCAGTCCGTGCGTGCCTTGATGCTCCTCCGACTCCCAGGGAACTAGTGCCCGAGTCGGTTTCGCCAATGAAGAGGTGGATGTCTCCGATAGGAACGATCGAACACCGCGTAGGGTTCATCTTCGCCGGGATCCAGAACTCGTCGGGAGGGATGACCGAAACGTTGCCGAAGAAGAGAACACGACCGATGGCTACGGTTTTGCCGATTCCCGCGAAGATCTTGGTCCTCGCCCCCTGAAGAGCTTGAAGCACCTCTTGCCCCACGGTGGGCGCCAACTGTCATGGTATTGCCGACGAGTAGGCCATGGAGGGGTCCTCACAGTGCGTGTTTAGAGACGTGGGGGAAGGCGGACGGTTGACGGGTACGAGGTAACACAGCTTACCCAGGTTCAGATCCCACAATGGTGGCGGAATCCTACTCCTGCTATAAATCACTATAATGGAAATACGCCGAGTTAAAGAGATAGGTTCGCTGTGCGAGGTTGTCTAAGTTATCGTCTGAAGTTGTTGTCTAAAGGCTCCCATAGGCCCGACTTATATAGTCGCCAGGTCCTAGGGTTACAGGGAAAATTCCTAGCCGGACAGGTTATAGAGTCCTACACCGTCTATTACTAGTCTTGTGTATCTTGTACTCCAAGGCTCCGGGTACGTCGGTGAATCCAACCGTAGCCTTCCTTTATCCGGCATGGGCCTCCCTTCTGGATCCATCTAATTGGGCTGCCCAGCAGGCCATGGGCCATGCTACCAACTGTGGGCCACTTGGGTTATCCGGATAGAAGACATGCTATGAGGATACCCATATAGCATATCCCCAACAACTAGGATCATCTTCCATCGTCAGCATTGCCTGTGACCATGAAGATGGAGCTTTGCCCATGCTACCGTTATCATTACGTTATTTCCGCTGCTTGATTTGTATTAAGACTGGATCATGAGATCCTTTATTTTGTTTTAAGACCTTATGTATGGTTTGTAATGGATGATGTACTGGGATATCCAATCTGTTATGTCTCGCAAAAATGGTAATCCTGGGATTGCGATGTATGGCATAACAGGCATCTGGGATTAAAAATCTGGGCGTTGACAAGTTGGTATCAGAGCCATCCTGACCATATGAGACCCTAGTTTAGAATGGACGTTTGAATCAAAAACTTAGTTTCAAAACCAAGGAAGTGAGTATTTATGAAAACTTATTCTCATTCTTATCACTTAGATTCTTTCATGAAAATTTGTGTTCCTCAAAAATTCTTGCAAACTTACATAAAATTTGACACACTTGGTCACTCTACTAACTTACTCATCCTACATTCTTATAGATGGACGTGAAGTATAGCAAGTTCTATCAGTCGGGAAATGAAGGAGACCTCATCTTTGAGCGTGACTTGGACCAGCTTTCGGAACTTCGGGAGCGCCCGCACCCCGAGTTCTTCGGAGCTCAGCTCAACAACCAGGAAGGAGAGGAATTGCAATGGATGATTGTTGCAAGTCTCCGAGGAAACATTGAAGCCCCCACCTTAGAGAGAATTCAGTTCACCATTAGAGAGAATAGCTGGCTAGATGGACTTTCCAGGGCCATGCAGGAAGCTCTTACCCGTCTATGTGGGCAGAGTATCAATCAAATCAAGGGTACCCTCTTTGAGTTCTACCCAAGGCGTGATGTTATGGGACAGCCACTGGAGGCACCATATCACCCTGAGCTGAAGAATCAAGTGGACCACCTCATCTTCATGATGTATGACCGGCAGAAGGAATTATACAATGCCCGCTCCTACGCCAACCACAAGCATGCCATCATAGTCAACAAGGACCAGACCATTGCCATGCTGGTAAAGGATCACCAGTCTCGTCGTCGTCAGCTTGACAAGAAGGAGCGCATCATTACTCATCTTCGCCACAGGATCACAGACTTGGAGGAGACCATCCACGAGAGAGACATGCAGCTTGAGGAGAGGGAGAATGCAGGGGAAGACCTTCGCGGAGACCCCTACTCTTATCTTAGTGACGATGATGACTTTCTGGAGGATCAAGCCATGGACTTTTTCATTGATGAGGATGACTTCGCCTTCATTGATGATGATGATGATGATGAGGAGGAGGAGGATGATGAGGACACCGGTTCCGAGGAGTAGTAGCACTTGAGCACTATAGTTAGCGAGTTGTATCCGGTCCCACTGTATCGTAGTTTCACAGAATGGTTCTTAAAACCATCTGTTTTCCTTGTTGTGGTGTGTGTTGTATTGTGTGCTATGAATGAATGAAAAGCAAGTTGCTAGAAAAAAATCTGAGTCAAACTTCAAAAACAAAAGAAAACCCTGAACCTTAGAAATTTCCCTCTTTTCTCATGATCTATCTCAATCTTCAGATGCCTCGCGGAGGAAGCAGCTCATCCCCGGACCCGATGTTGCAAATCTTGCAAATGTTGGTTTCTGACCGCGAAGATGAAAGAGCCGAACATCAAGCCAACTTAGCCACCCTTCAACATATAGCTCAGATGGCCCATAACAGCCAAGGCCATGGAAATCAGGACAACCATGGATCCAAGCTCAAGAACTTTCAGGACACCAATCCACCCATCTTCACTAAATTTGAGGAGCCCCTAGATGCTGATGATTAGATGCAAACCATGGAGAACAACTTAGAAGTTGCAGGAGTGGAAGCCAACGAGAAGGTATTGTTTTCCACCCACTATCTAGCAGAAGATGCAAGAGCTTGGTGGAACAGCGTTCGCGCCATGAATGGAGGACAGATGATGACTTGGGATGAGTTCAAAATCAAGTTCAGCAGAACCCATGTGCCACCGGGTTTGATCAAGAGGATGAGAGATGAATTCAGAGAACTGAAGAAAGGGATAATGACAGTAGTTGAGTACTGTGACAAATTTTTGTCATTAGCTAGGTATGCACCGGATGAGATTGACACTGAAGCTAAGAAGAAGGAGAGATTCCTGAACGGTCTGCATGATGAGATGCAGGCAGTGTTAGTCAATATTCCATTTGCTGGCATTGAAGCCTTAGTGGATTCTGCCATTCATATGGAAGGCGAGATCAACCAAGCCAATGAGAACCGCAAGCGTAGAATGATGCATCAACCAGGAACCCATCATACCCCAAAGTATCGCCCCAACCCATCTCCAGGATTTTCCCCAAGAACCAATAGACCCCCGATGAACCGTACAACCTATGCCAACCGTGGAAACCCAAGGCCCGGAGGAAACAACAACAACCCCGGCAATCCCAGCAATTTCAATCGTGCACCACCAAAGTTCAACAACAACAATGTCGCCACCAACACCAACACCTCTCCGAGAACTGGAAGCAATGATGTGCCTGTTGCAGCAAAGGACAAGTCCCAAGTGACTTGTTATGAATGTGGAACCAAGGGTCACTAGTCCAATGAGTGCCCCAAGAAGATTGACGCAGCCCCCGATGCAAATGCCCCAGCTCAGCAGCAGCGTGTTCATCCTGGAAGAAGGTTTGCCCCAGGGAACTCGCTCAACCGCAATGGCCGTCTGTTTCTCATGCATGCTAAAGAAGCCCAAGAAGCGCCAGACGTCATGCTGGGTATGTTTTCTGTTAACTCAGCACTTGCAAGAGTGTTGTTTGATTCTGGAGCATCGCACTCATTTGTTACCGAAGAATTTGCATGCATTAGTAAGATTCAACCAACAAAATTGAAGCATGTTATGATAGTTCAAATACCTGGTTCAACCACCAAAGCTAGACAAATTTGCAAGGCCGTGCCTATCCAAATCCATGGCATAGATTTTTATGCTAATCTAATAGTACTCGGAACTAAAGGTTTGGAAGTAGTACTAGGAATAGATTGGATGTCAAAACATAAAGGATTAATCGAATGTGCCAAGAAAGCCATAACCATGACCAGTACAGCCGGAATATCAGTAGAACATGTATCTGAAACCTTGCCCCGTCAATTCAAGTGCAACAAGAGTATAGCACAGCCAACCATTGACCAAGTCAGAGTAGTCTGTGAATACCCCGATGTATTTCCAGATGTTTTGCCCGGTATGCTCCCAGATCGGGATATAGAGTTTATCATTGAACTAATCCCCGGAACCGGACCCATAGCCCAAAGACCGTATAGTATGAACCCATCTGAATTAGTGGAGCTAAAGAAGCAACTGGATGCTATGTTGGAGATAGGATTGATTCAACCAAGTGCGTCGCCATGGAGATCACCTGTCTTGTTTATGGACAAGAAAGATGGAGGTAACGGTTTGTGTATGGATTATCGGAAGCTGAACGATGTCACCATCAAGAACAAGTACCCATTGCCGAAGATAGAAGACCTGTTTGACCAGTTGACTGGTGCCAAACTTTTTTCTAAGATTGATCTTAGAACTGGCTATCATCAACTCAAGGTTCGTGCAGAGGATATTCTAAAGGCTGCCTTTACCACAAGATATGGACTGTATGAATACACCATCATGTCTTTTGGATTAACCACTTATTTCATGAACCTCATGAATAAGATTTTTATGGACTTCCTGGATAAGTTTGTCGTTGTTTTCATCGATGACATTCTGATCTACTCCAAATCAGAACAAGAATATGAGCTACACCTGAGGACCATCCTTGGAACCCTTAGAGAGCATCAGCTGTATGCCAAGTTTAGCAAATGTGAATTCTGGTTAGAGGAGGTAGGATTCCTCGGACATATCGTATCAGCCGGAGGAATTGCTGTTGACCCTGCAAAGGTGAAGGATGTTGAAGAATGGCAAGCCCCAACCACTCAAACCCATGTTTGTGCATTTCTAGGATTAGCGGGATATTACCGCAAGTTCGTAGAAGGATTCTTGAGCATCGCAAGACCCATGACCCAATTGTTGAAGAAGGATAAGAAGTTTGAATGGACGGACAAATGTGAAGCGATTTTTAAGAACTCAAGAAGAGATTGATTTCAGCCACAATCTTGATTATGCCGGATATCACGAAGACTTTTGATGTGTATTGTGACACATCCAAGATCGGTCTCGGATGTGCGCTAATGCAAGAAGGAAACTTATATCTTATCTATCCCGATAACTGAAGCAGCATGAGCAAAATTATCCTACTCATGATCTTGAACTAGCAGCCGTAGTTCTAGCCCTAAAGACATGGAGGCATTATCTTATGGGTAACCATTATGAGATTTATTCGGATCACAAGATCCTAAAGTATATATTCACTCAGAAGGAGCTGAATATGAGGCAGAGAAGATGGATAGAGCTAATCAAGGACTATGATCAGGACATCCACTATCACCCCGGTAAAGCCAATGTGGTAGCAGATGCCCTTAGTAGATTGCTGTGTCGCTTGAACTCCATGATCATGAAGGAGCAACCAAGTTTGCACAAGGAGATGGAAGATTTTAGAATGGAATTAGTAAGTGAAGGATTTTTGGCTAGCATAGAACTTCAACCCACTTTGATCAGTCAGATCAAGGAGGCAGAGAAAGGAAATGCTAGTATCGACGCAATCAAACGTCGTATCGGTACAGGCAAAGTACCTGGATTCATCAAAGATGAAGAAGGAGTTTTGTGGTACAAAGGACGTATTTGTGTACCCGCAGACTCAGAATTGAAGCAAGCTATTTTGAAAGAAGCCCATGATACTCTTTATTCTATCCACCCGGGAGGAATGATGATGTATCAAGATTTGAAGGAACAATTTTGGTGGCACAAGATGAAGGGAGAAATCGGAAGCTACATAGCCAAGTGTGATATTTGTCAGAGAGTCAAGGCGGGACATTAGAGACCCGTAGGACTATTGCAACCATTGCAGATTCCGGAATGGAAATGGGTTTCGGTCGGAATGGACTTTATCACCGGATTGCCTACATCTATTATGGGGAATGACTCTATTTGGGTCATAGTTGATAGATTGTCCAAAGTCGCCCATTTCTTACCATTCAAGACCATATACCAGAGCTAGAAGCTAGCAGAGTTGTATATTGCTAGAATCGTCAGTTTGCACGGAGTCCCCAAAAACATTGTATCGGATCGAGGAACTCAGTTTACCTTGAGATTTTGGAAGAAAGTCTAAGAAGGATTAGGAACCAAAATAGATTTCAGCACAACTTATCACCCTCAGACCGGTTGACAAACAGAGCGAGTAAATCAAATACTCGAAGATATGTAGAGAGCATGTATGCTAGAGTATGGATCTAAATGGGAAGACTGTCTGCCTTTCGCAGAATTTTCTTACAACAACAGTTATCAAGCCAGTTTACAAATGTCCCCATTTGAATTCATGTATGGAAGGAAGTGTCGTACCCCTTTAAATTGGTCAGAAGTAGGAGAGAGTCAGATCTTTGGACCTGACATCCTACGAGAAGCAGAAAAGAAAGTTCACAAGATCCATGAGCACCTCAAGACCGCCCAATCCAGACAGAAGAGTTATGCCGACAAGAGACGTTGAGACCTTGCTTTCAATATCAGAGATTTTATGTATCTCAAAGTGTCGCCTTTGAAGGGAATGCAATGTTTCCAGCTCAAAGGAAAGTTAGCCCCTAGATATATCGGACCCTTCAAGATTCTGAATCGTCGAGGAGAAGTATCGTATCAACTGGAACTGCCAGAGGAGATGTCAGCAGTGCACAATGTGTTCCATATATCGTTACTTCACAAATTGCGGTGACCCAGCATACCATTGCATGATGTAGTACACTATAGTCGTTGACATAACACCAATGAAACACCGTTCACTAGTATTACATCCCTCAGAGTGGTACAACAGAAACACAGCGGGTCCAAGACATGACTATAGGTTACAACTCAACTCTTTACACAAGATCCAGAGAACACTCTAGGTTAAAGAGAGAGAAAGAAACTTCTTATAAAGAAGATCAGAGATAAACAACTCAAAAACTATCATACTAATAAGACTAGTATTTTAACCAATGGTCTGACATTGCTACTATTGCAATACTCTATAGAAGTAGGTTCTATGGCTAGAGATTCTATTCTTATCTAATCCGCAACTTCATCTTCACTTGAGTGGATATATATATATATGTTGACTTTCTTGAATTCATTGAAGAGCTTTAGCTTTTGATGATGATTCCTGTAGCATAACTTGATGCAGACATCGTCTATACTAGATTTAGAACCTAGCAAGGGTTAAGAAGATACTTTGAGTACGAGCGTACTCAGCAAGTTCACTAGAAAAGGAGTGTTTGATGCACTATATCTACAGCCACAAACCATAGGTCGTAGGCAATGCAAGTTTTCGTAAACATTTCTTCAAAGTCTGCTTTTATTCTGAAAAGCTATGTCCGTCAGCCTTCACGGGTTTACCAGAACTTTCATGGAGTTCCTTTCCCGCCGCGTTCGCAGCTCCTTCCCGGAACAGGGAGTAACAAGTTACAGTTCTTACACTCTGCAGAGGTGCGTTACTTTACCCATGAGAGACCTTAGCCTTGTTTCATAACCAAGTCATGACCTTGTCCATACTTCCTTGGTATGGGGCCCAGTCTAAGATCCAAGCCAATCACTGCCCCCTTAGCGACCCCGCATGCCTCCGTGGTGTACACCATGCCCACATATTGAATTACGGCAATGGTTTGTACATACCTTTAGATGCCAGAACTATCGTGGGACGTTGAGGGTTCCCACCCATATGCTGCATATCCTCTATGAATTACCAAATAATATGCACGCTACGAGTGATAACAGCCACGACCTGCACATCCGGCTTCATGCGAGAGGAAGAAGATACAGCTGACTTCTCTGTCCCATTCCAAATCTCATGGTTAACGTGTGATATACGGCGCAAGAATCACTGGCAACATTGGTGGTTAGGTCCTAGATAATATGTTCCTTTACCACCGGAACTTTCATAGTAGGTTATTACCTCATGGTAAATAACCTATAATCATATTATTATTAAAATAGTGTTTTTGAACCTTTTTCAAATGCAAGTGATGACAAGACTGGATTTGTAAAATACTTTACAGAAAATAATCAAAGGACATGAGCAAGTGTGAACTTGCCTTTTGTGGTTGCAAGATTATGCACTCATGGTCTTCAAGACAATATAAGATCCAATATCTGAAATCATCATCATTGGTCTGGTAAGGACTAATGTTTAAAGAAGCAATATGCAGTTATGCATAAGTAATGCTATGCATTTTGGTAAAACTCACAAATTGAATCCCCAATACTTTGAGTGAAGTGAATTCAAGTGATTCTTTTCAGAGTTGGTTTATCTTCAAATTTTACTTTACAAGTAATGACCTTTATAAGGAACCTAAGTGTTAACAATCCAAAATATATAAGTGAAGTATAAGATGATGTGATTATGGTGAATTGTCATGTGGTGATTATGATAAAAGTCCTCAGGATTAAGTTGTTAAGAGTTGAAGAACTTATTATAAGATTGTTATTTGAAGTGGCAAAAAGAATAACATTTGAAGAAAAGATTTCCTTTATAATGTTTAAGCAATCTTCATTGTTAATAAAATGTGATCAATGCCTTCTGGTATTTGATTTATTAGTTTGGACTTGAGAGGATTTATGTCTTAATTTAAATAGACCAAAGTTAACTCTAAAAAACATAAGTAGTTTGTTAGACATGATGTTTATAAGCTTTTGAGACTAAAGTAACTTTAAAAGGTTAAGTAAACTTAAGATGTAATATATTTTAATTATTCCCAAGTTTTAGATTTATGATAGGTATAACTAAGGTGTGGAATTATTCACTTTCTATTTAAGTGAATGATTAGATGATATTTATTTTGCTATTATGAAAGGAATATGTATTTATTTAATGGAATCATAATTAGATGGTCTTAGTAATTTGTTAGAATTTAAAGTTATGTTAATAGTGGTTAAGATATAATGATTATTCACCATATTATAAAAATGGGTGATACCCAATGTTTATTTAAAAGGATTCTTAATAAGATTTTTAAAAGAATATTTTAAAGTTAAAAGTTATACTTAAGTTTGATTATGAATTCAAGTTATGGGTTTGTAATTAGTACTAAGACACTAATTGCTCAAGGTTTTATAAGAATTGTGATTATTTCTTACTTAAGAATTGTTTTTAAAGAATTCACAAAATAGGTATTAGGTAAGGATTTATTATTTAAAATATTAAAGACTTTTCTAATAATATATTTAAAAAATTTATAGTGTAATATATTTATTCAAGACCTTAAAAATGAATTTTATTTATTTTTAAGTATTATCTTTATTTATATAAAATTCATCAAAGAGTTAAGTGTCTTTAAATATTTGCTTTATGTTTTATTTGTAAAACTCTAAGTGAGTATTTTTATAAAATAATAGAGTTATTTTGATACACAAAAATTATTTCTTATTTATTTTTAGGGTTTTTGTTTTATTTTATAAAATTTCATTTAAGATTTAATGGTGTTAATAATTATTTTACTTTAAATTTATTTTAAACACTTAAAATTATATTTTTAGTAGGTAAATATTATTTCTGTGGTCATTTTGATATATCATATGTATTTTTAGGATTTTTCTATAATTTTTTATCGTTAAAAATGTTTGGAGGTTATTTTAGTAATTCATTTTTTTTATTTCTAAACCTAATTGACTTGGGCCATTTGGTTGGGTATGTGGGCTGGCCTGGCCTAACTATACCATGCCAGACACATCACCCCCGGCCCACCCCTCACCACACACACACACACACCCGCACACCATTCTTCCTCATCCCCTTGCTCCTGTGCGATGTTGCGGCCACCAGCCACTTCGGCCGCCGCTGACCGCCTCTTTCGTAGCCACTCGCCGGCCAAGCTCCGCCTCGACCTCCTACCTCTTTTCCTCGCCGCTTTAGCCTATGCCTGCATCCTCTTAGTGCACCCAAGGCAAACTCTAACTCTCTGCCTGGCCTGGTTCAGATGCGTTGGTGCCCCTACACCCTGGATGCCTCTCTTTGGATCCCACATCTCCTTTGTTGCTGAGGAATAACCATGGGATCTTACTCGGTGTTCTTGGCCTCTGGTGCTTTGGTTGGGCTCTTCCTTTTGTCTACTTGGGCATTGGTTCCGGCGGGATGGCAGAGGTGCCTGCAACCCCGGCAGCCATGAATTTCTGCCCCTAAATTTGGCTAAGAGGATTGTGGATAATGGTAATGGTACTGGGATTATTTCTTTCTCTAACTCCGGCGGGATGGTATTCTCTGCAACCCCGGCGTTCTTTTCCTGGTATGCTTTGGTTACTATGGTCCCTCTACAATTTCTTATATTCTGATTCAGGTAACTATGATGTGACCGGCCTTCGAGCCGATGAAATGTTCTTGTATTATTTTAGGATTTGATTCTTGGTAATCTAGGATTGGAGCTACTTGTTATGGTTATGGCATATTCGTTGGTGGCTTGATTTTAGTAGTCTGTTGGTTGTGTGGTTGATCATGTGATACTAATTAACTTAGAGTCTGGCAGCATACCTGTTGGTTCTGGAAATAATTTGTGATCAAATAGTGTTACTGGACATGTGTTTTTCCTATGATTAAGATAATTAATCTATCTCAGATAGTCAGACGTATAAATTCTAAAGTATTATTGTGGTGATGTGTAAATTTGGTATTCATAGGATAGCCAAGATGCACTTGACTAGGTTATGGTACCAGTTGCTTTAGTTCTAGATGATCCTATTAGTTTTGTTCTTGGGTTGGAGTTCTTCTTAATCATGTTGATAAATACAAGTAGTGGTCAGTGGTTTCCTGATGATCTAGTGATTACTATGTGATTTGTATTATCAAATCCTTATTCTGTCCTTCATACTTGATAGTAGTTTCTTGTATCAGTTTTATTTGTGCTAATATACTAAATGTTGACTGCCAGAAGTGTGTATTGTAAAGGTAGATAGATATACTCTACTTGTCCTATTTATAATTTCTTCTGTGTTGGTGATCATTTTCTGAACTAGATATGTTACCAGTGTTATATATATCTTTTAAGAATCCTAGCTTGATGCTGATTGTAACTTGCTGTTGTGATGCCTCTCTCTAGATAGTACACAACAATCTATCATGTGTAAGGGTTGCTGTCATCTAGACTAGTGGTGCCTCTTTGGGATCCTAGATGCTGCATTTATGCAATATTTGGCTTTAAGCAACTTTTATGGCTAATGTGGTACCTCCTTGGAGGATGCACATAAACTAGATCACATATATATCCATGCTATAATATTAATGGTTAGAAGTTTGGACTTTCCCTAGCCAATGATATCATAATTTGAGGCTTAAGCTTTGTAGAGGCAAACCATGAATGGATTCTTTCTTGAGGTTTCAAGAAAGGATATGTTTCATAGAATTTTTATACAATGAAACAATCTACATACTTGATTCCTAGAACATCTGTTAGGAAAATGATGTGGCAAGATAAAGTAGTGGCTTGTGTTAGTGTAGATGTCACTGTGGTGCCTCAATTTCGAGTGTGCACAGTGGTGAATCTTAATTGGCACAAAACTGCTGCTGAAAATATCACTATGATGTAACATGATTGTTATAATAAGGAGTTATGGCTTATAGCTAGTGATGCAAAAGTCTGAAGCTATAATGGCATACTTGGATAGCTCAATCTGCTGTTTTAAACAATTTGGCTAAGAATCAAGATATGACTGCCAAGGATGCAAAGGCTGAGGCACATATTTGGAAATAAGATAGACCATTACTACTAATGCCTAGAAGTTCAATGATGAGACATGCATATCATATCTATGCCTATCTGAGAACAATCTCAACACTCCCAAAATATTTTTAATGGAATTGGTAAGAACAGATATTATTGATGGTATGGGTGGTCAACCTGATGCTTGTCCTTCATGGTCATATGTTTCTAGATCTTGATCTACTTCTTCCACTTGATACTTGTGTATGATCAGCTACTCCATGCCATTGTTGGTCTGCCCTTCTTTTCCTGGGCTGCTGGCTGACCTTTACCTTCCCCTTGTTCTAGCTCTTGGATGGCTCCAGGGAGCAACCAGAGATTGATTAGGTGGTGGATTTGGTGGGATTATCCAAGTATTATTGGTTTGATGATAAGATGATGAGATGCGGAATGTGCTCTAAAGTGTGGAAGTGAAATGGTAGCTTGTTGCTACGGCTGGTTCACCCCTTTGTGTACATAAGTTGGATTTCTTGTCTCCTTCCTAGGTTGATGTTGTGTTGACAGCACACCCATATGCATGGTTGTGTGAGTAGCTTGCTTGCTTGCTGTGACTCATGGATCAGATCAAGTGAAGATAGATCTTTTTGTTGGTATTACTATTTTGACTTTTATCTTTTTACTAATTTGGTGGAACTTGCCCCTGCCTTTGATGCATAAGCCTGAGGCAAATATTCTGGATAAGAACGGATACTATTCATTTGGTGAAACTTGCCCCTTCTAAAAAACAACTCAGCTCAATGAGGAGACAAAACAGTGCACTACACTGTTGTTATCTGAGAGCAATTTATTATAGTAACCCCTCATTTCTAGCATGTTTTATTGATCTTTTGTTTTGCAGGAAATAAAACAAAGAAGAAAGAAGATACCAGATTTAGTTTAGGTTTTCTTTTTCATCTTATTGTAATTTCTTTTCTATTTGAATAATGTAAAGACATTGTATTATTGTATTACCTTCAATAAAGTTTACTTGTTTTATTTTTCTTATTCCATTCATTTGTAAAGACAATGTAATATATATTTCTTCTTGTAATAAAAATTATTTGAGTTACTCCATTTATGTAATAAAGATTATATTTATTTATACCATTTTGTATTATGATTATGAAATATTCTATAATACTTTAAGATTTAAATTTAAATTCAAGTTATATTTGAATTGTATGATCTCATATTTGAAGTCTTCAATGCAAATTATTTCCCCCAAAATTATAAATCCAACAAAGGTCATGTACAAATTCCTAACCCCCATCTAAGATGAACTAAACCCCATTTCTCCAATGGCAAGAGAAACACTTATCTCTTTGTTTTTTAAATTTTAATTCGAATAATTGTGAATACTGAATCTTATTCATAAACAAGAATTCACCTCTTATCTTTTATTATAATTTAATTTCCAATTCTAATTCTATTTCAAATTCTTTTAATATTCAAATCTATCAAGTAAATATTCAGATTTGAATTGTCTTCCCCTAAAATACAAAAGTACAATAGAGGTTATGTCGAATTCCATCGCACTTTTCCTGGTGTTTCCATCAGAACAAGGGAGACCTTGATCCATCTATAGACTCTTGTAGTTTTGCGCAAAAATTCCCCGGATTTTCTTATGCATGAATGCAATGCACAACCATGTGTCCTCTTTATTTTCAGGTGCTAATCCTGGGATGTTACAGACTCTCCCCCTTAAAATAAACTTCGTCCTCGAAGTTCATATACTCTCACGTTTTAGAATAACGAATTGCCATTGTATTGATCACGACACTTCCTAATTCCATGATAATCTCAAATGGGAATAACTGTAATATCCCATATCCATAGCTTTTTCCTTGAATTCTCCTCCTATTTGGCAATGTCCAACTTGTTGTCTACAATGCACTAATGTTCCTCTTACTATATTCCCTTAGGTCTATGTCCTTACTAGAAGATTGTAACATCCCTAAAATCATGATTTCAAAGATTGCATATCATTCATGCATGCATATAGAATTGAGATCAATTTCAAAACTCATTTCAGAAAAACAGAAGCACATAGTGCTATCATTTTATGTGAGCAAACTTAAATCAAATGGCCATCCCCATTTGAGAGTTTAAATGTTTTAAACCTAGATTGTTTGTCTCCCTTGTTGAATGGATTGAGTGTGGAATTTGAATCAAGCTTTACAAAATGGAAATGGTTTCAAAAACCATTTTTCAAACATGTGCAAATCAAGTGCAAAGTCCCTGTTATTTTGTTTCTCCAAAAGTGACCAAGCTTTTACAAAGTAACCACATGGTTTTATGCCTAAATTTGAGACTGTTTCACACTGCAAAAACCCCAGAAAGATTTGAATTCAAAAAGAGTTTGAATTCATTTGAAAACCATTCCTGAAAAATCAAAACAGAAAAAGAAAAGGAATAAAGAAAGGAAAAGGGCCAGGCGCTCCTATTCTAGCCCAGCAGCAGAACCGGCCCAGCTAGCCCACCCGGCCTCTCTCTCGCTCGCTCGCACGCGCAGACGCACCCACGCGGTCGCTGACACTCGGACCCCACCCCCTCTCCGTCTCACTCGCTGACTGGTGGACCTCGCCAGCTCACCCTCGTCTTCCCCAAATCGCGCCCGACCCCGTCGCCGGCCGTTTCCTCCGCCCATCACTGTCGCGATTGATTCCTCGCTTAATTGCCCTTGATTCCGCACTTAATCGCTGCTCCCCTCTCGCCTATAAGAACCCCTCGCCGCCGCGGTCATTTTCCCCCACTCTACTCGCTCACTCCGCCACCAGGCTGCGCGCATTTGACCCCGAAACCCCGCAGTACCGACGACTCCGACGACTAATTCTGGTGAGCCTCGACCGCCCCCCTCCCTCTGGTTCAAACTATCGTGTCCAGCATGGTCTCATGAATCCCCTGACACCTTTCTTTTGCCTGCTCGTGACCCAGGTCATCGTTTCCGTTCGCGCCCGCAACCATCAGCGCCGCCGCTCGACTCCGGCGAGCAATAGCGGTAAGGACTGAGCGCCCCTTGCCTTCCCTCTGTTACCAACTTGTTCGCTAGTCACTTGCGCATCTTCTGAACCCTCTGCCTTGTGCTAGGACGACACAGAGCCTCGACAGCGACCTCGATAGCAAGCGACAGACGCCGCCCGCAACTCCGACGAGCCCCAGCGACCGTGCCCGTGCGCCCCTCGTCAAGCCGCTGCCAAGTTGAGCTTCTCCTCGACGCTGCGAACCTGGTGAGCATCCTCCTTCCTCTCAGGACGACCTGTAGCGCCGCGCCGCCGCAGACAGAGCTCGCCGCCGCCAGTCGCCGCCGCTAGCGCCGCTCGGTTTTGGTTAGATGAATTGTAGCCGTCAGATCCAGATCCAGCGCGTAGGATTAGTCCACTTATCGAACCGTTATGTTTAGATCTGAACCGTGCATCGTCACTTAGATCCTACGGCTCGCGTGCGTGATCCTGAGCGAAACGGTATCAACCAATAGAATTAAGACGCGTGGCTAGGGTTTGTGTTTAAAACAGAATTTAAAACAGATTTAGATTCAAATTTGAATAGGCTATAACTTTTGATTCCCACGTTAGATTTTTGCAAATTTTATATCGTTGGAATCAGGGAGACAAGCCCTTTCTGTTTATGCAATGTGTTTAGTGAAAAGTTTCTGTTAAAATGACTTTTTATGCAGAAACTTGTTTAAGACTATTTTGAGTATAGAATTTGTTTAGTAATTTGTTTTAGTGCTAAATAAGTTTGATTTAGCAAATTTTTGACTTGGTTATGTTTCAGTATCATGCACTTGCTTGGTTGGGTTTTAAAATCATCACTTAGCATTCTTTGCATGCATGCATATATTTATGTTTGTATATGAATTGTGTGTAAAATTTGTGCTACCATTTTTGTGTAGACTTTGGTGCTAGTAACTGTGATTGTGAGGAGTGCTACTCTCCCCATTACCAAGGCAAGTGGTACTTCATGAATATTTCCATCCCTATATTTTGTACAAGCATTAGAAATATTTTGCTAAGTCTTGCATGTTACTATATTTTTGCCAAATGCTATGTTGGGAAATCCTAAGTAGTTGTAGAATTGCTAGGAAATTTCCTAAGTTAAGTTACTATGCCATGCTTAGCCTAGCTAGTAGCAAACAAGGGTTGGTAAAGTATATACATGCTATGATGAAAATATTTCTAAGTCTTTTGACTTATGTTTTTCTTAATAAAACAACTAAGTCAATGAATCACCTGGGTGGAATGGGACTTGAATGGTGGTTTTTGGTTGAGTGGTTACACAAGGCCCATGGACATGGTTTACCTTGTGTATCTCACTTGTGGTATGCCACCCAGGCACAAAGGGATTTTGGAGGCCAAGTGTTGAGAAGCTTATAGTGCAGCCACTTGGCAATATGAGCTCTGCCTGGATCACATAGGTTGCTAGAACTTAGTCATTTGGACAGTTGGTGGTAGTGGGATGATAGGTTGGAACGCGTCCATTTTGACTAAGGGAAGGCTTCTGAAAGGTCCTGTCTTGGGAAACCAAGTCTGGTGGGGAAAGTGCACAACTTCTGCAGATGGAAAATCTAAGTACTTAGCCAAGTCCATGGCAATGGACAACTTGAGCATCAAGACATGGAAGCTATCAAGAATCTCATCACTCCAACTTCTAAGTAAAACTTGTGGGTGAACAAGGGTGAAGGACCCCAATGTCTATTGGTGGTTTCTTGGGAAAAGTTTTGACAAAGAAAAACTTAGTGATTTCAACTAATAGGAAAAACCTATTTTGAGCAAAGCAAGCCAAACTACACTTAGCCAAAATGCATATAGTAATATAGTCCACTTAAAATTTACTAAGGTATCACTTGCCAATACTATCCCAAAGTATTGACCCACTGTGGCTGTAACTTGTGATGTTGCAGGTTACTCCGATGATGATTAGGTGTCATGAGTCTACACTCAACATGCTTGCCTATGGCACATGAAGATGAAGACTTATGTTTATTTACTTATTCCAAACTCTTGTATTAGGCATGTGGCCTTGAGTTGTAAAAGACTATGTTTTATCTCTGGAATGGATGTAATAAATGACCTTTGTATCTGTGTACTTCATCTTAAACTGTGGATGCTAGCAATGATCCAGGGACTAGCATTGCAATCACAGGGATCCTTTTCCTTTACAAAGGAGGGATCTTACAAAGATCCTTCAATTGGGGTCTTTGATTTAGTTTATTACCCATATTAGGTATTCTAATACAACTCCTTTACTTGATTATCAAACTTCATGATTATACTATATAAGTTTTTGGAAGTCTCACTAAAACAGGGTTTTAACTTAGTCAATAGTGGAGGCCAAAAGACTAACTTTTGCTTTGTGATGGTATGGTTTATACTGGTAATCCTTCTGAAGATTGGATTTGAACACATTTAGTCCATACCCATGGAAATTTCGTGTTCCTCTACACATATTCAATTGGATGTGCTATGTTACCTCTTAAGGATCAGTTAAGAGTTGTTTATAATTAATCTATTCTATCTCTTTCAAGCTTTTACCTTAGCAGGCTTTAGATAATCTTTCTTCTCCAAACTTTGTTCATAAAGTCAGATAATATTACTTTCATTTCTAATGTTTACTCCCCCCCTTAGGATTTACTAATAGTCTTCAAATTGTCTACATAGTATTTATTGACTTTGTAATTAGAATATTGGTCTCTATCCAGCTTATATTCTACCTAATTAGGGTCTGATGAAAGATTGTACGGTGTATCCACACCTTTGTGGATCTCCGAAGTGAATCTTTCAGCTTTATGGGTCTTACTTGCTATTTGGACATTTTCACTTTGATAGGTCAATTTTCACGAAGAGTCTCGAAAGACGGTCGCTTTCAATTTTTATACTCCTTTGTGTCTTACTTATCTTAGGCAAAAATTTATGCTCTTTATGCAACTTCTAAGAAGATCTAGTTAACAAAGTTAACCAAATACCAGCTGCGGACAATTACCAACTATGGATCAGGATACCGATTATGGATCAAATACCAGTTGTGGATCATCCTAGGGTGTATGTATTACCCTATGGTTTCTAGCATCCTTATGGCATTCTCTCTGAATTGTCAGAGCTTAAATACCATTTTGGTTTCAAAGCTACTTCTTTGTATTTATTCATGATACTTCCATGAACTTGCATAACTATTCCATTGACTTCTTAGCAAAATTACCTATTTTGATTGAACTTTAAATTCATCACTTCTTGTTGCTGACTAATAATGATCTAAGCTTGATCCATCCTCCAAATTGAGTTGATAATCCTTACACTTGGCTTCATTCTTCATGTAAGTCTTCATTTTGGTCTTTGAAATTCGTCACTCCCTTACACGAATTCCCTTACTCTATCTAGGTCTATAACATTAAGTAGTGACTGGATGTTGCAACATGCATTTGCACACCAAGTCAAACTTCATGTACAGATCTAGTCAATCAAGAAGATCCAAGAAAAACAAATAAATCCAAATGTGGTACATATAACACACAATTCTCTAAGTCTGAAATATAGTAGTTGAGTATAATATCTCTAGAATTCAGGCTTAGCTGTGTAGTATAGACACCTCCTCATATAGGTTTATGTTGTGATACTTAGCACTTAGGGTCAAACTATATTTTGTCTCAACATTTACCCAAATTGCTCAATTGCAAATAGGATAATCTTAGGCAAAGTAGTATTAGTTTAGTTTTGACTAACCTTTAGTCTTACCTTTGGAATGATTAACTATAACCAACCTTCCTTTATTAATAAACTATCCTAACATGATCTCTCTAAATGATTAATCATATTCTATTTGCTATTTTAAACCAAAGATTATTGTAAATTTTTAGCACCCATGACTTCTATCATAACTCTACTATGTAATTTTCATACCTCTACTCCAAGATAAATCACTAAGTACTTGTCATACTTACTCCTACATCATGGTTTCGAAGCTAATCTCACCATGATCTGGTTATGTCTACCTATACATCATGATTTAAGAGCTAATCACCTCATGATGACTTTAATTCTTACTGTACTGTCATTCAGTCTTGACCTGATTTCTCTTCATCACGTAGAATTTCTCAAGTGAATCCCACATGATTACTACTCAATCCATCAAAATTTATCCTAATGATATTCATCATGTTGTCTTTGGTTATCAACTGACGCTAAGATCTTACTACTCTTACTTAAATTCCAGGATTAGGCTACACCATTTAAAACTACTTCCAATGATATCTTATACTTGATCCTAATTTACTATGACCAATTAGGTTTCCTAAAGTATCTTGGTGGTTTATGTCTCCTTCGGAAGACACTAAAGAGCACAATACTTGAGAAAAGATAAAATAATTACTCCTAAGAAAGAATGACTTAAGCATTTGACTTAGGTGTGACGAAGTTATCCTCAAGTGGATACTCATCACAAGTAATATAATTATTTTGTTTAGATAAGATGGATCCTATAGTCACTATCCAACCTACAGATCTTCCTAAAAGGGTTTTAATCCTAAGGTCAAAGCATATGCTCTGATACCAACTGCGATGACCCAGCATACCACTGCATGATGTAGTACACTATAGTCGTTAACATAACACCAATGAAACACCGTTCACTAGTATTACATTCCTCAGAGTGGTACAACAGAAACACAGCAGGTCCAAGACATGACTATAGGTTACAACTCAACTCTTTACACAAGATCCAGAGAACAATCTAGGTTAAATAGAGAGAAAGAAACTTCTTATAAAGAAGATCAGAGATAAACAACTCAAAAACTATCATACTAATCAGACTAGTATTTTAACCAATAGTCTGACATTACTACTATTGCAATACTCTATAGAAGTAGGTTCTATGGCTAGAGATTCTATTTTTATCTAATCTGCAACTTCGTCTTCACTTGAGTGGATATATATACGTTGACTTTCTTGACTTTGTTGAAGAGCTTTAGCTTTTGATGATGATTCATGTAGCATAACTTGATGCAGACGTCGTCTATACTGGCTTTAGAACCTAGCAAGGGTTAAGAAGATACTTTGAGTACGAGCGTACTCAGCAAGTTCACTAGAAAAGGAGTATTTGATGCACTATATCTATAGCCACAGACCATAGGTCGTAGGCAATGCAAGTTTTCGTAAACATTTCTTCAAAGGTTGCTTTTATTCTGAAAAGCTATGTCCGTCAGCCTTCACGGGTTTACCAGAACTTTCATGGAGTTCCTTTACCGCCGAGTTCGCAGCTCCTTCCTGGAACAGGGAGTAACAAGTTACAGTTCTTACACTCTGCAGAGGTGCATTAATTTACCCATGAGAGACCTTAGCCTTGTTGCACAACCAAGTCATGACCTTGTCCATACTTCCTTGGTATGGGTCCCAGTCTAAGATCCAAGCCAATCACTGCCCCTTTCGCGACCCGGCATGCCTCCTTGGTGTACACCATTCCTACATATTGAATTACGGCAATGGTTTGTACATACCGTTAGATGCCACAACTATCGTGGGACGTTGAGGGTTCCCACCCATATGCTGCATATCCTCTACGAATTACCAATTAATATGCACGCTACGAGTGATAACAGCCATGACCTGCACATCCGGCTTCATGCGAGAGGAAGAAGATACAGCTGACTTCTCTGTCCCATTCCAAATCTCATGGTTAACGCGTGATATACGGCGCAAGAATTACTGGCGACATTGGTGGTTAGGTCCTAGATAATATGTTCCTTTACCACCGGAACTTTCATAGTAGGTTATTACCTCATGGTAAATAACCTATAATCATATTATTATGAAAATAGTGTTTTTGGACCTTTTTAAAATGCAAGTGATGACAAGACTGGATTTGTAAAATACTTTTACAGAAAATAATCAAAGGACATGATCAAGTGTGAACTTGCCTTTTGTGGTTGCAAGATTATGCACTCATGGTCTTCAAGACAATATAAGATCCAATATCTGAAATTAGCATCAGTGGTCCGGTAAGGACTAAAGTTTAAAGATGCAATATGCAGTTATGCATAAGTAATGCTATGCATTTTTGTAAAACTCCCAAATTGAATCCCCAATACTTTGAGTGAAGTGAATTCAAGTGATTCTTTTCAGAGTTGGTTTATCTTCAAAGTTTACTTTACAAGTAATGACCTTTATAAGAAACCTAAGTGTTAACAATCCAAAATATATAAGTAAAGTATAAGATGATGTGATTATGGTGAATTGTCATGTGGTGATTATGATAAAAGTCCTCAGGATTGAGTTGTTAAGAGTTGAAGAACTTATTATAAGATTCTTATTTGAAGTGGCAAAAAGAATAACATTTGAAGAAAAGATTTCCTTTATAATGTTTAAGCAATCTTCATTGTTAATAAAGTGTGATCAATGCCTTCTGGTATTTGATTTATTAGTTTGGACTTGAGAGGATTTATTTCTTAATTTAAATAGACCAAAGTTAACTATAAAAAAACATAAGTCGTTTATTAGACATGATGTTTATAAGCTTTTGAGACTAAAGTTAACTTTAATAGGTTAAGTAAACTGAAGATGTAATATATTTTAATTATTCCCAAGTTTTAGATTTATGATAGGTATAACTAAGGTGTGGAATAATTCACTTTCTATTTAAGTGAATGATTAGATGAAATTTATTTTGCTATTATGAAAGGAATATGTATTTATTTAATGGAATCATAATTAGATGGTCTTAGTAATTTGTTAGAATTTAAAGTTATGTTAATAGTGGTTAAGATATAATGATTATTCACCATATTATAAAAATGGGTGATACCCAATGTTTATTTAAAAGGATTCCTAATAAGATTTTTAAAAGAATATTTTAAAGTTAAAAGTTATACTTAAGTTTGATTATGAATTCAAGTTATGGGTTTGTAATTAGTACTAAGACACTAATTGCTCAAGGTTTTATAAGAATTGTGATTATTTCTTACTTAAGAATTGTTTTTAAAGAATTCACAAAATAGGTATTAGGTAAGGATTTATTATTTAAAATATAAAAGACTTTTCTAATAATATATTTAATATTTTTATAGTGTAATATATTTATTCAAGACCTTAAAAATGATTTTTATTTATTTTTAAGTATTATCTTTATTTATATAAAATTCATCAAAGAGTTAAGTGTCTTTAAATATTTGCTTTATGTTTTATTTGTAAAACTCTAAGTGAGTATTTTTTATAAAATAATAGAGTTTTTTTGATACACAAAAATGATTTTAGGGTTTTTGTTTTATTTTATAAAATTTCATTTAAGATTTAATGGTGTTAATAATTATTTTACTTTAAATTTATTTTAAACACTTAAAATTATATTTTTAGTAGGTAGATATTATTTTTGTGGTCATTTTGATATATCATATGTATTTTTAGGATTTTTCTATAATTTTCTATCGTTAAAAATGTTTGGAGGTTATTTTAGTAATTCATTTTTTTATTTCTAAACCTAATTGACTTGGGCCGTTTGGTTGGGTATGTGGGCTGGCCTGGCCCAACTGGACCATGACAGACACATCACCCCCGGCCCACCCCTCACCACACGCACACACCCGCACACCATTCTTCCTCATCCCCTTGCTCCTGTGTGATGTTGCCGCCGCCAGACACTTCGGCCGCCGCTGACTGCCTCCTTCGCAGCCACTCACCGGCCAAGCTCCGCCTCGACCTCCTACCTCTTTTCCTCGCCGTCGTAGCCTACGCCTGCATCCTCTTAGCACACCCAAGGCAAACCCTAACTCTCTGCCTCGCCTAGGTCAGATGCGTTGGTGCCCCTACGCCCTGGATGCCTCTCTTTGGATGCCGTATCTCCTTTGCTGCTGAGGAATAACCATGGGATCTTCATCGGTGTTCTTGGCCTCTGGTGCTTTGGTTGGGCTCTTACTTTTGTCTACTTGTGCATTGGTTCCGGCGGGATGGCAGAGGTGCCTGCAACCCCGACAGCCATGACTTTCTTCCCCTAAATTTGGCTAAGAGGATTGTGGATAATGGTAATGGTACTGGGATTATTTCTTTCTCTAAATCCGGTGGGATGGTATTCTCTGCAACCCCGGTGTTTGTTTCCTGGTATGCTTTGGTTACTATGGTCCCTCTACAATTTCTTATATTATGATTCAGGTAACTATGATGTGACCGGCCTTCGAGCCGATGAAATGTTCTTGTATTATTTTAGGATTTGATTCTTGGTAATCTAGGATTGGAGCTACTTGTTATGGTTATGGCATATTCATTGGTGGCTTAATTTTAGTAGTCTGTTGGTTGTGTGATTGATCATGTGATACTGATTAACTTAGAGTCTGGCAGCATACCTGTTGGTTCTGGAAATAATTTGTGATCAAATAGTGTTACCGGACATGTGTTTTTCCTATGATTAAGATAATTAATCTATCTTAGATAGTCAGACGTATAAATTCTAAAGTATTGTTGTGGTGATGTGTAAATTTGGTATTCATAGGATAGCCAAGATGCACTTGACCAGGTTATGGTACGAGTTGCTTTAGTTCTAGATGATCCTATTAGTTTTGTTCTTGGGTTGGAGTTCTTCTTAATCATGTTGATAACAAGTAGTGGTCAGTGGTTTCCTGATGATCTAGTGATTACTATGTGATTTGTATTATCAAATCCTTATTCTGTCCTTCATACTTGATAGTAGTTTCTTGTATCAGTTTTATTTGTGCTAATAAACTAAATGTTGACTGCCAGAAGTGTGTATTGTAAAGGTAGATAGATATACTCTACTTGTCCTATTTATAATTTCTTCTGTGTTGTTGATCATTTTCTGAACTAGATATGTTACCAGAGGTATATATATCTTTTAAGCATCCTAGCCTGATGCTGATTGTAACTTGATGTTGTGATGCCTCTCTCTAGATAGTACACAGCAATCTATCATGTGTAAGGGTTGCTGCCATCTAGACTAGTGGTGCCTCTTTGGTCTCCTAGATGTTGCATTTATGCAATACTTGGCTTTAACAAACTTTTCTGGCTAATGTGGTACCTCCTTGGAGGATGCACATAAACTAGATCACATATATATCCATGATATAATATTACTGGTTAGAAGTTTGGACTTTCCCTAGCCAATGATATCATAATTTGAGGCTTAAGCTTTGTAGAGGCAAATCATGAATGGATTATTTCTTGAGGTTTCAAGAAAGGATCTGTTTCATAGAATTTTTCTACAATGAAAAAATCTACATACCTGATTCCTAGAACATCTGTTAGGAAAATGATGTGGCAAGATAAAGTAGTGGCTTGTGTTAGTGTAGATGTCACTGTGGTGCCTCAATTTTGAGTGTGCGCAGTGGTGAATCTTAATTAGCACAAAACTGCTGCTAAAAATATCACTATGATGTAACCTGAGTGGTATAATAGGGAGTTATGGCTTATAGCTAGTGATGCAAAAGTCTGAAGTTATAATGGCATACTTGGATAGCTCAATCTACTGTTTTAAATAGTTTGGCTAAGAATCAAGATATGACTGCCAAGGATGCAAAGGCTGAGGCACATATTTGGAAATAAGATAGACCATTACTACTGATGCCTAGAAGTTCAATGATGAGACAAGCATAGCATCTCTATGCCTATCTGAGAACAATCTCAACACTCCCAAAATCTTTTTTAATGGAATTGGTAAGAACAGATATTATTGATGGTATGGGTGGTCAACCTGATGCTTGTCCTTCATGGTCATATGTTTCTAGATCTTGATCTACTTCTTCCACTTGATACTTGTGTATGATCAGCTACTCCTTGCCATTGCTGGTCTGGCTTTCTTTTCCTGGGCTGCTGCCTGACCTTTACCTTCCCCTTGTTCTAGCTCTTGGATGGCTCCAGGGAGCAACCAGAGATTGATTAGGTGGTGGATTTGATGGGATGATCCGTTTGATGATAATATGATGAGATGGGGAATGTGCTCAGAAGTGTGGAAGTGAAATGGTAGCTTGTTGCTACGGCTGGTTCACCCCTTTGTGTACATAAGTTGTCTTTCTTGTCTCCTTCCTGGGCTGCTGCTGTGTTGACAGCACAACCATATGCATGGTTGTGTGAGCAGCTTGCTTGCTTGCTGTGACTCATGGATCAGATCAAGTGAAGATAGATCTTTTTGTTGGTATTACTGTTTTGACTTTTATCTTTTTACTAATTTGGTGAAACTTGCCCCTGCCTATGATGCATAAGCCTGAGGCAAATATTCTGGATAAGAACAGATACTATTCATTTGGTGAAATTTGCCCCTTCTAAAAAACAACTCAGCTTAATGAGGAGACAAAACAGTGCACTACACTGTTGATATCTGAGAGCAATTTATTATACTAACCCCTCATTTCTAGCATGTTTTATTAATCTTTTGTTTTGCATGATATAAAACAAAGAAGAAAGAAGATACCAGATTTAGTTTAAGTTTTCTTTTTCATCTTATTGTAATTTCTTTTCTGTTTGAATAATGTAAAGACATTGTATTATTGTATTACCTTCAATAAAGTTTACTTGTTTTATTTTTCTTATTCCATTCATTTGTAAAGATAATGTAATATATATTTCTTCTTGTAATAAAAATTATTTGAGTTACTCCATTTATGTAATAAAGATTATATTTATTTATACCATTTTGTATTATGATTATGAAATGTTCTATAATACTTTAAGATTTAAATGTAAATTCAAGTTATATTTGAATTGTATGATCTGATATTTGAAGTCTTGAATGCAAATTCTTTTCCCAAAATTATAAATCCAACAAAGGTCATGTCCAAATTCCTAACCCCCATCTAAGATGAACTAAACCCCATTTCTCCAATGGCAAGAGAAACACTTATCTCTTTGTTTTTTAAATTTTAATTCGAATAATTGTGAATACTGAATCTTATTCATAAATAAGAATTCACCTCTTATCTTTTATTATAATTTAATTTCCAATTATAATTCTATTTCAAATTCTTTTAATATTCAAATCTATCAAGTAAATATTCAGATTTGAATTGTCTTCCCCTAAAATACAAAAGTACAATAGAGGTCATGTCGAATTCCATCGCACCTGTCCTGGTGTTTCCATCAGAACAAGGGAGACCTTGATCCCTCTATAGACTCTTGCAGTTTTGCGCGAAAATTCCCTGGATTTTCTTATGCATGAATGCAATGCACAACCCTGTGTCCTCTTTATTTTCAGGTGCTAATCCTGGGATGTTACACAAATTCCTAGAAGTCACGGAGAAGACTGAAGTTTTCAAGAACATCGATCACCAAACCATAGAGATCAACGATGACCTGACGTATCCCAAAGTACCCATCCGTATCTTGGAAGAAGCTTTCAGGACCACCAGGACCCGAAGCATCAAGTTTCTCAAGATCTAGTGGAGCAACCACACTAAAGAAGAAGCTACCTGGGAGAGGGAAGATTACATCAAGACGGAGTTTCCCGATCTCTTTAAATCCTAGTTTTCTTTTTCTCAAATCTCGGGACTAGATTTTGTTTAAGGAGGAAAGGTTTGTAACATCCCAAAAATATTGATCAAGAGTTATCAATTCCAATCACCAAATTTAGGGTTAACAAAAAACTTTTGTTAATTAAATCATTCATGAATGGACTTGTGTGATTGTGGTGAATAGTAAGGAATGGTTTAAATATGAAAAAAACATCATCTAAATCAAATCCAAGCAGAAACAAATCAAGAGAAATTCAAAAACAAACAAAATGAACTAATGGTCATTTTTTCCAATCTTGCTCACTAGACCACTTTGAGTGTTTCTAGTCCAAGATTTCTAACAGAAACAATTCCATTTCTTTTCACCCCTTGCTAGACCAAGTAAAAGTGAACCCATGCCCACCTTTCAAACTCATAGAAACATTTGGCAACTTGATTCAAATGACAATTCGAAATTGAATCTAGTTCATATGTGAAGATCACCAGTTCTAAAAAACCAACCAAACCAATGCATCTTGACATTTCCAACTAACCAGAGACTACCTAGTATGTAACTAGTAAACTCACCAATTTTGAATCAAAAATTCAAATTCAGATCTCTTTCGGCCATTTCATCAAACACAAATCAAACAAAACACAAAACACTATAGTAAGCGGTGTTTGGGCCTAACTTGTTCCCTCTCTAGATCACAGCACACTCTCAGTAGATCATATAGCTCATTTAACAAGCTTTAGCTCACTGTAAACTGGGCAAGGTCATCAATGGTGAGCATGCCCGAGCTCAACTTGTCACCCCATTGTAGACAGCAATATAGGAGAAGCTCTAGCCTCGCCAACCTTGTCTAGGACACTGAGCACCGTCCACCGCCACCCATGTCCAACGCCAAAGCAATGCTAGCCCCTGGACCACTCAGCCCGAGCATGCCCAGCTTCTCTGCGAGCATGCCGAGAGCGCGCCAGAGTGCCACACTCGACACGTGAGCACAGACCGCGCGTCACCCTCGCCGCTTGCGTGCGTGATCACCACCTTCCCAGGAACCGCTAGGACATGCCCGTTCATCGCCGCGCGACCAGGACAGCCCGAGCGCCATTAAAACCTCCGTCGGACCCGTTCAGAGCGTCGCAATGTTCCGACCGTATCGCACCGCCCCATGCCTCGCCACCGTGTCGTTGAGCTTCGCCAGGGAGCAAAGCACCGTCCCGTACCATCACCCATTCCTTTAGCTCGCTGTGCACTCAACCCCGACGAGCTCAGTCCACGCCCTTCGGTCCCCTCACAACACTATAAATAGATGCCACCCCCGTTGGATTTGAGCACGCCATCTCACTCCCCACCTCTCACTGATCACACCCACTCATTCTTGGATTAAGGCGAGCAACAAGCCGCCAGAATTTCACCGGAGTATGCTATGGAGGAGGAGAAGAGGAGCCAGCGATTGGAGCCGCCCCAGGAGGAGTTGCCGGTACCAGGAGGTTTGCCGTCATCGACTTCGTCGTTCGCCCCCATCGCCGACCATCGCTTGAGCCCCGGTGAGCCTCACACGACCCCCACTGGCCGCGCTAGGGTTTAGTCTCGCCGGTGTTGCGCGATGGAGACGACAAGCCATAGTCGTTCGATTAGGTGTTGATCGTATGGTTTAGATTGCCTTGTACCCCTTCGCACCCCCTGTCTCGCTGACTGGTGGGGACAACCACTTAAAATCACCCGCGCACACGCTGTGCACCGTGGGCCGGCCCAGTTAACATCCAGCACAACCCAGTTAGTTTGAATTTAGATTTTCCAATTTAGTTCAAACTTAGTTTTGTACCTAGATTCAAAATTCAACCTAGGTCGATTCACTAAACCAAATTGCATCAAACCAATTTTGCTAGAAAGGTACTGGAATTCTTAATCCAAGACCGTTGGATTCAAATCAATTAGATTTGTAGATCACCTATAGTAAAAATAACAAGGCAGAAGCTTTTCTGCATTCAAACATTTTTCAAAATTCAACCACAAAAGCTTTTGAGTTGATTCCAACTCTCAAAAATCACATTTAACAAGACCTTTCTGAATATATAAAAATATCTAGGTTTACTTGCAGAAATAATGGTCAAGCAATAAAATAATGCCTCATAGGCCATTCTAGTCACTTTAATTAATTAAAATAAAAAGGTTAAACCTTATTAAATTGTGACACCACTTTAAATCACATTCCCAAGTACTGAAATATATGGTGATTACATGTGTCAACATGATCCCATATTTTAGTTCGAGAATATTAAATCTTAAGTAGTTATTCAATGAGTAGAAATTACTTTTCAAAAAAAAATAAGACAAGTGCTTTAATCCTTGTGATAATAGAGATGATGTTAGATCATCTAGTGTGAACCTTTGTGTGCTAAATAGAGTAGTTAAGGATTGTTTGGTGATTGTGTACCTCGTATTTATTTATAGACGCTAGTACTGACCAAGGATACGAGGAGGAAGGAGAATACTACGAGGAAGAAGCCGAGGAAAACTTCAACCACTGCTCTACTCAAGGCAAGCTATTAACTGAGCAAGCTATCCTAGCAAGCTTATACTTGCAATTATGCAAGCCTCACTATACAAGTTAAATTAGCAAGCTACTATCTTAGCAAGCTAAGCTAAAATGATGCAAGTTTTACTTGCAAGCTTACACCACTTGATACCCAACCCTAGTTTTATTTGCAAGCTTAGTTATTTTATTTCTTTATCAAAGATCCTTAGTTTGGTTTACCTAGTGACTTGTAGATTTTTGAAAGATATAAAAGGTAGCATAAATAGCATAAAACTTGGCCTAAGTTAGATAATCTTGATGTCATCCTGAGGCATGAGATTGAACTTAGATCATTCACACTTGATTACCACCCCTCATTAGTGTTTACCCCCACTTGTAGATGCTAGTGCTAAGCATAAAACTTAATCACTTTAGATGGGATTACTTGGTGAAAATGATTATGAAAACCTTAGAATGATGAGTCATTTTAATGAAATGTTTTGACATGTGTTCTTGAATACCAGATGATTTTTGATGATGAATATTTTGAGGCATGAGCCTTAGCCCTTTATAAAACTGATGGTTGTCTGGATGCGATACCATTCCAATTTTACCGTACAACCACAATACCCGAAATTTGAGTAGGGCTTGACTGGAAGTTTATATACCTTAGTATGGGTTCCCTTGTGGCCAAGGTTTGAGCTG
Source organism: Avena sativa (assembly GCA_916181665.1). Classification (NCBI taxonomy): domain Eukaryota; kingdom Viridiplantae; phylum Streptophyta; class Magnoliopsida; order Poales; family Poaceae; genus Avena; species Avena sativa. The sequence continues at coordinate 307,622,498 of OV702295.1, read as the reverse complement.
AGGCTACCTTGTGAAGATTGTCCACCTATGCAGTTCCCAAGATGAAAGTTGGTCATGGTTGGGAGGCCAAACTCATAGGAGAGGTGCCTATACTAGGGCATGTAATTGAAAGGTTAGGATTGATAATCCGCATACTGAGTATGGTGAATTCAGGATTTTTCCTGACGGATGTATCGAATGTTGTGGTGAAAGTGTACCACCTCTTCAGAGTGTCAAACTATTCGAATAGCCGCGTCCGCGGTTATGGACAGTTGGAGTCGCCATACTGTTCCGTTGTCAGATGTTTTAAAAATTACTTGTGAAATGAATCATGATTTTGACTTGACCACAACAGGGTTGTGATATGAAATTCAAGTTCCCACTTAGGTGTTATAAAACTTTCAACTAGCTTTCTTTGCTTCTGAACTCAGTAGAGATAAATTTGGGTTTTTGCAAAACAACCTAGAGCCTAGCACTTCCTACTCAAAACCTCTTCACCTGTTAGTATTAGTTTGCGAGTACTTAAATAGTACTCATGGCTTTGTCCCTGGCTATTCCTATGGCCAGACTATGAAGAGGACTATCAGGAGGATGGACCGCAGGAAGGTTACGACAACTAGGATCATCTCCCATCGTCAGCATTGCCTATGACCATGAAGATGGAGCTTCGCTCATGCTACCGTTATCATTATGTTATTTTTGCTGCTTGATTTGTATTAAGACTGGATCATGAGATCCTTTATTTTGTTATAATACCTTATGTATGGTTTGTAATGGATGATGTATTGTGATATCCAATCTGTTATGTCTCGCAAAAATGGTAATCTTGGGATTGTGATGTATGGCATAACATGCATCTGGGATTAAAAATCCGGGTGTTGACAAAAATCATCCTCCCTAGCGGCACCACAACAATCTTCTCTGTAGCATGTCGTGATGTACGTCGAGGCAATCACAACATCGGCTAGGGCGTCCTCATGGCCTAGAGGCTAGGACTGGTTCTTTGGGACGAAGTGGTTCATGGGTGGAGTGCTATGCGTACAAGCGAATCGTTGGTCAAGGTGGGCATTGTAGGTTCGTTGCATGTAGAACAAAAAAATTACCGCAAGAACGAACAAAACCAAGATCCAATCTATGGCGAAGCCAAGATCTAATGAACAAGATAGGTGCAACGAGATAGAAGAGAACTAACCATCGTAGATCCAAAGCGTTAACGAGATCGGATCTCGTGGTTGATGTAGTCGATCACTTGCCAATCTCAAGATTGCGTAGACGATCCTTCTGGCACCGCGTTCTAGTAGCGCTTTCGCACTCGGTCACACGTACGGAGTCGACGAAGACCTTCCTCTCCCTGTTCCAACAGGTAGCGGAGGTAGTAGATCCCCTCAGAATCCTAGCAGCATGACGACGTGGTGGTGGTGGTGGAGGAGATAATCTTGTAGGACTTCGCCTAAGCCGGAGCAGAAAGAAGGAGGAGGAGAAGGATGGCGGCTAAGGTTGGGAGTAAGGGGAAGGGGTGGTGCCATCCCCTCCCTATTTATATAGAGGGGGTGCATCTAGGGCATCCCACTTGGCCCTTCCCTCCTAGGGCCGGCACACATAGGGATTGGGGGAGACTTGCCCCCCAAGTTTCCCCTTTTCTTTTTAGGGTTTTGCCCCTTTTCTTTGGGGTTGGCCGGTTGGGCCCCTTGGGTCTTGGTTTGGCTGGAACATGTCCCTCGCAGCATGCCCTCGGCCCATGTGGCCCCTCCCGGGGTGGTGTACCCGCTGGTGGCCCCTTTCTAGAACATTCTAGAAGCTCCGGTCAAAACACTGATAAATTTTTTGAACCCCAGAAAATGACATTCATTTTATGAATCTTATTCTCCGGACCATTCCGGATCTCCTCGTGATGTCCTGGATCCAATCCAATACTCCAAACAACATTCGGACTCCAACTCATATTCCATATCTACTTAAACAACATCGAACCTTAAGTGTGTCACCCTATGGTTTGCGAAGTATGCAGACATGATCGATACACCTCTTTGATCAATAACCAATAGCGGTATCTGGAGATCCATAATGGCTCCCACATATTCAATGATGACTTCGTGATTGAATAAACCATTAACATACGATATTGATTCCCTTTGTCGCGCGATACTTTACTTATCCGAGGTTCGATCGTCGGTATCTCTATACCTATTTCAACCTCGTTACCGATAAGTACTTGTTACTCGTTTCGTGATATGACATCCCTTGTGACCTAGTCACATGCTTGCAAGCCAATTGGATGACATTCCACTGAGAGGGCCCAGAGTATATCTATTTGTCATTTGGATGGACAAATCCCAATCTTGATCCATGCGCTTCAACACATACTTTCAGAATACCCAATGCCACCTTTATAACCACCCAGTTACGGAAGTGGCGTTTGATGTCATCAAAGTACTCATCCGGTGACGGTGATTAACATGATCTCATGGTCGAAGGATTAGGTTACTATGTATCTGAAAGCTTGTAGCAAAACAAACTTAATGACTTGATCTTATGCTATGCTTACTATGGGTGTGTGTCCATCACATCATTCTCCTAATGGTATGATCTTACTATTAATAATATCCAATGGCCATGATCATAAAACCATGATCATCTATTAATCAACAAGCTAGTTTCAACAAGATGCTTACTAGGGACTCTTTTATGTTTACAAAAACACACAAGTATTAATGTTTCCGGTTAGTACAATTATAGCATGGGATGTAAACATTTATCATAAACACAAATATATAATAATAACCACTTTATTATTGCCTCTTTGGCATATCTCCAACAGGCGTATGATATTGCATGTGAATACCGGTCTCTGGCAGAGGTTGGAGCCGTTGATGGTGATGCACACAGGTATCATAACCTTGTTGAAGGTGTCGACAATGTAGATCGCGCCCTCGACTTTATCACTCAAACCCTAGACCCAGTTTCGGGTTGGATGTTGGCAGCGCCACCGTCGTTCTCCTCTTTGGGGAAAACATGTGGGAGTTAGACCTGGCTTATGTAACCACCGGCAGATGGTGGTGCTCGACAAGGTGGAGTGGCGTAGCATCGACAACATCGACATCGGCGGGTCTCGACGGCGTGTTGCTGCGGAGACTTGATGGTGGATGCCTCTTGATGAATGAGCGTAGGTGATGTGGCTCGATTACTGTAGAGCTTGTTAGGATACCCCAAGAGCAAGGTGTGATGAGCACAACAGCAAGTTTTCCCTCAGTTGTGAAACCAAGGTTATCGAACCAGTAGGGGAAAGGAAACAGCTCCGAAGGTGTTGCTAACAACGTGGAACCTGCACAACACAACCACAATACTTTGTCCCAACTTACAGTGAGGTTGTCAAGCTCACCGGTTTGCTAAAAACAAAGGGTTAAACGTATAGTGTGGAAGAAAGTAATTGCTTGTAGTAATTGCAGAAAGTAAACAGTAGGCAGTAGATTGAATATCAGTGGGAAGGAATGGACCGAGGTCCACAGTTCACTAGAGGTGTTTCTCTATAAGATAAATAACATGTTGGGTGAACAAATTACAGTTGGGAAATTGACAGATTAAGAATGCATAACAATGCATGTACATGTCATGATGATTTCTATGAGATTTGTTTGGGCATTACAACATAATACATAGACCGTAATCCAACTTCATCTATGACTAATAATCCACCTCCGGGATATCATCCGAACAACCCTCGGGTATTAAGTTGCAAGCAATAGATAATTGTATTAAGCAAAGTGTATAAAGTAAATAATACAATTGCCCTTGGACAAAGGATTGTTGTTTTCTCCCTAGTAGCAATAGCACATCTACAACCTTAGAGGTTTCTGTTACTCCCCTAGATTACTAGAGGCATGAACCTACTATCGATCATAAATACTCCCTCTTGGAGTCACAAGCAACTACTTGGCCAGAGTAACTACTAGCAACGGAGAGCATGCAAGATCACAAATAACATAGACATGATAGAATCAATAATCGATCTTGACGTAGTACTCAATATACATCGGATGCCAACAAACACAACATGTAGAATTACAAATAGATGATCTTGATCATGATAGGAAGCTCACAAGATCTAAACATGATAGCACAAAAGAGGAGAAACTATCATCTAGCTACTTATATGGACCCATAGTCCAAGGATGGACTACTCAGGCATCACTCCAGAGGCTGGCATGGTGATGAAGAAGGCCTCCAGGGTGATCTCCCCTCTCTAGCAGGGTGCTGGAAAGAGCTTTAGATCCCTCCTAATCTAGGGACGATGGTGGTGGCGGCTACGGACTTTTTCGTGGATTTCTGATCGGGTACTTAAGATTTTCTCTTCGGGGGCTTTATAGGCAAAGGGGCAAGGTCGGTTGATGCCCGAGGGGCCCACACCATAGGGCATCGCGACCTAGGGTGGACCCGCGTGGCCCCCTGGTGCGGCTGCCTCGTGGCGCTTCTTTGTCTCCCCTTCGGACTCCGTGTAGTGTCTGGAAAAATAGGAACTTCGGCTTTGGTTTCGCCCAATTCCGAGAATATTTTCTTATTAGCTTTTCTGAAACCAAAAATAGCAGAAAACAGGAATTGGCACTGTGGCATCTTGTTTATAGGTTAGTTCAAGAAAATGTATAAAAATGCCTCAAAGTGTAGACAAAACATAAGATAGTTGGTACAAAACAAGCATGGAGCATAAAAAATCATAGATACGTTTACAACTTATCAGTAGGGCGAGGGACACTGTCTAGCATCATGGTGGCGTCGGTGGAAGGATCAGTGAAGTTTGTGTGGATCTTAACCATGAAGATTGCTCGGAGGTTCGACGAGAATGATGACTTCTGTGACATGTACATGAGGTGTTTGCTAAGAGTCTGCTGACTGAATGAGCGCTCTCTTTTTGCCTAGAGGATATCTCAGGTATGCGATATGTTTTGGTTACTAGCTGGTAGAGGGGTTTCGTTGTTTTTCCGAACATAAGGACATGTTGGATCTTAGATGTTGTGTGATGGCTTCCATGTTTTTGACGTATCCCTTTGTTTTTAATTTACTGAATAAATCAATAAGGGGGGCAACTCCTAACTCCACTAGAAGTTGTCGCTTTCCTTCTCCCCCCTTGTCTTTCCTCCGCTTGAGGTGCTTCCCGCAAAGTTTGGTGGGCTCCGGTGATGGTGGTGGCGTGGCGTTCCCCTAGACTGCCTTCTCTTCCCGCCTATCATAGAGATCTCGTCAATTGGAGGAGAATCCCAAGCTCGATCTTGATCTGCAAGGGTGGTGACTTGGGATTGCGGCGATACTCGCGGGAAACCTTTCTCGCGGGGTTCATGGGTAGTCGGAAAGAACGATGCCCCCGACAAAAGAATCCTCCCTAGCGGCACCACAACGATCTTCTCTTTTGCATGCCGTGATGTACGCTGAGGCGATCACAACATCGGCTAGTGCGTCCTCGTGGCCCATCTCTAGGGACTTAGCACCGATATTTTAGTTGCGGGCACCCGAGGCCTAGGACTGGTTCTTTGGGACAGAGCGGTTCTCAGGTGGAGTGCTAGGCGTACAAGCCATTCGTTGGTCAAGGTGGGCGCATGATATTGCAGGTGAATACCAGTCTCTGGCGGCGGTTGGAACCGTCGACGGTGATGACCACAGGTGTCGTAACCTTGTTGAAGGTGTCGACAATGTAGATCGCGCCCTCGAATTTATCGCTCAGAACCCTATACCCAGTTCTAGGTCGGATGTTGGCAGCGGCACCGTTGTTCTCCTCCTTGGGGAAAATGTGTGGGAGTTAGACCTGGGTTATGTAACCACTGGCAGATGATGGTGCTCGACAAGGTGGAGCGGCGTGGCATCGACAACATCGACATCGGCGGGTCTCGACGACGTCTCGCCGCGGAGACTTGATGGCGGATGCCTCTTGATGAATGAGCGCAGGGCGAGGGACACTATCTAGCATCGTGGTGGCGTCGGTGGCAGGATCGGCGAAGTTGATGTGGATCTTAACCATGAAGATTGCTTGGAGGTTTGACGAGAGCGATAACTTATGTGACATGTACATGAGGTGCTTGCTAAGAGTCTGTTGACCCGATAAACGCTCTCTTTTCGCCTAGAGGATGTCTCGGGTATGCGATATGTTTCGGTTCCTAGCTGGTAGAGGGTTTTTGTTGTTTTTCGGACATAAGGACATGTTGAATCTTAGATGTTGTGTGATGGCTTCCATGTTTTTAACGTATCCCTTTGTTTTTAATTTATTAAATAAATCAATAAAAATGTTGTACACACCTTTTCGATACGGAGTCCGGGACTTCATCCTCCATTTTGAAAAGCTTAGTTTCATTTTCAGCACTTCGGATGCTTGATACACTTGTTGTTCCGTGCCATAATGGTAATGGACACTGGCCTCACGGTCGTTTGGAAAGAGAAAAAAGTTGCGCCATCACTCACTAAGAAAAAGAAATAGTCACGCCAGATTTTCCAACCAAATTGCACGAACACATGTACGATCAGTTCGAAAAAATCAACATCGCCGTCTATTCCACTTGTATCCCACACTTTTGCCTGCCTAAGTTTTAACACAATATTTAGAGGTAAGTTCTTTTTTAAGGCTTAAGGCAGTCGATCCTACCGTCCAAGGTAAGTTCGCTGCCATCTTTACCGTAGCTACTCTCAGCAACATTTTATTTTAAAAGGAGCATATATTAATATCAGAGAATACCAATTACATCCAGTCTTTGTAACAATGCATTGCCATAGTGGTCATACGGATACACACAGTTAAAAAAAGAATTAAAAAAAAAGAAAAATCCCACTACAGTGACTCGTTCATTAAAACAACAGTACTACCACCACCAAGACAGCACCAGAAGTCCATCTTCTCCAAAAACGACGCCTCCAAGAAGAAAATAATGCACAAACACCGTCATCGTCCGATCAAATATCTAGGTTTTCACCCTAAAAAAAAGTCCACGCTCTCAAAATAATATCTTAAATAAGGTCATTGTCAGGCACAACTAATTAAAGCTAGACCCTAGGTTTTCACCCTGAAAGGTAGGACCATGAACCTCTCTTGTACAGTCGCCCCCACGTGCATGTCACTGCTCCAATTTACAAGTCACCTAGCCAATTCCTCATCACCACCCAGACTCGAACCACCATTGTCAGTCCTCAGATCCCGGTCTCCATGACTTTCTCCGTCAGCACCATGAAACGAGAACATGCCCCATGATAATAACAGCCAACAAAGCTTCGAAGCACACCATCTGAAACCAAACGGTTAGAGTAAAACATGGGTGCGTACAATCTAATCCAATCCTTTCAGCAAACTCACGGCATGAGTGCATTTATGGAGTTCGCCGACGGAGCCTTCCGAAACCCAACACAGAAACCAGATCAATGGAGACCAACATCCGGCAGATCTTCGCTTTGGCTTGAGAGGGATCCAGGACCACCTCCTTTATTGAAACCGAACCAGCAACACCCACGCCACCCGCCGGAAACTAACAGGATCCGCAAGACGGCAAGACCACCCGGCTGACCACTCTGACGGAGGAGGTCACCATCACCATGCCTGAGGCAGATGCCCCAAGCGCCCTAGTGTCGCGAACAAGGCCCGGATAGCCTGGGTGCCGGCGTCGAGGGCAACAGACAGGACAGATCGCGGCTAGGCCCAAATCCCCGCCGCCGCCTGCCGCCATCTGGGCCAAGGATCACGGGCCGCCGCCTTCCCTCCGGATCGCGAACATGGTCGCCGCCGCCGCCACGCCACCAGATCTTTGCCCGGCGACGATTCGGGCGGCGGCGGCGGTGGGAGGAGAGAGCACGGGAGGGAGGACTCGGCCTAGGAGGGGGGGCACGGCGCCACCGCGCGGGTGCGGGTGGAGGGGTGCGGGCTCGCCGACGTTCTGTGCTCGTAGAAGAGCTTACTTAGCTCGTAGAAGAAGAGGCCGTTTGGTTCCCAGCAACATATATCATGCGAGTTATTAGATGTCTGAAACAATACAACGGCGCCTCAAACGGCAACGGTAAGCATTGTCCAGACATAATAATATATAGACATACAGACCTTCTACGAGTTCTAAAAAAAAGATGTGTGAAACATCTTGCCGGCAATGTTAGTATAGTATGTGCAGCTTTGGTTCAATGTAAAATTATGGAAAATTTTGGAGGATTCAATTTTTTCCACAGTTTTTCCAGTAGTGGTTGTTTGGTTGCGTTTCTAAAGAAAATTCCTATCAAGTCCAACTTCAAACGAATTTATCTTTGTTCTAGTGATAACCATGGTATACATCTAGTCCCTCAGAAGAATCCCTGTATTTTTCTACCACCTCTGTTCTATAATATAAGCGTTTTTAGCAAACTAAAACAGTTTGCCAAAAATGATTATAAAGTGGAATGGTGGGAGTACAAGCACAATCAACCGTAGATTCTTGCAATTTCAAATTATTAAGAATTCAACATAGCATCCCGTCAAGTTTCTACTATGTTTTTCTAGTATTACTATGGTTTTAAAATCACGCGAATAGGTGTAGGATTACGTATGTGCTGATAGAGCTAGCAGTGTAGCCAGCCGCAACCAGGGCGCAGGCACGCCATGCCTGTCTATATCTTATCACTTTTCATTTATCATATGCTACAGTCCTCCTTTCTCTGCCTGCCTACCTGCCTGTCAGTGCCGGTGCCGGTGTCTACAGACCCACAGCAAGCTTGTCTTCCATTTCCTCCTCGAGACACAACAAAACAGAAGAGAAACAGAGCCGACCCAGAAACAAGACAGAGCCCAAGAGCTTCCTTCTCTCACAGTCACAGCACACTCTTCTCTCCCATCCCGTTCTCTCCTGTCTGCTCAGTTTGGTGGGTTCTGCTCACCAGTTTCCCCTCACAGTACAAAACCCCATTTTCCTCCATCATCCTCCATACATAGACACACAACCGGCGCGCAACGCAATAGACAGCAACAACTTCTGCAAGAAAGCCATGAGAAACATCATGGAGAGAAGCCCCCACGAGTCCTCATTCTCCTTCTCCCGTAGGCACTTCAAGTGGCCGGTTCTCGGCAAGAGCAGCAGCCATGGAGCCACTAGTACCGCTGCCGCGGAGGAAGGCTTCGTCAAGATCAGGTCGGGAAAGCAGGCTGAGGACGAGGACGAGGCGTCCATGGCTTTCTCCTCCGCCTGCCCGTCGTTCCACTCGGAGGACTTCGTGTCTCCTCCGCCCAAGCCGCCCAAGTCCAAGCAGCAGCACCACCGCAAGAACGGTAAGCCGGGCCGCACGGCCGTGTCGCGCCTGCGCACGGTGCTGGCGGCCGCCATCTCCGGGCGGCACCGGCAGGTAGGCCTCGGCGCGCGTCTCACCGGCACGCTGTACGGCCACCGCCGCGGCCACGTCCACCTCGCCTTCCAGGTCGACCCGCGCGCGTGCCCCGCGCTGCTGCTGGAGCTCACCGCGCCCACGGCGTCGCTGGTGCGCGAGATGGCCTCGGGCCTCGTCCGCATCGCGCTCGAGTGCGAGCGCTCCAAGTTCCCCGCGGCGGCCGCCGGCGCCGCGGGCAGGAAGCTGCTGGAGGAGACGGTGTGGCGCGCGTACTGCAACGGCAAGGGCTGCGGGTACGCGGTGCGGCGCGAGTGCGGCGCCGCGGACTGGCGCGTGCTGCGAGCGCTGGAGCCCGTGTCCATGGGGGCCGGGGTCATACCGGCGTCGTGCGGAGGCGGGGAGGGCGACGTCATGTACATGCGCGCGCGGTTCGAGCGCGTCGTGGGCTCACGCGACTCGGAGGCCTTCTACATGATGAACCCAGACAGCAGCAGCAGTGCCAACAGCATCGGCCCGGAGCTTAGCGTCTACCTCCTCAGAGTTTGATCGCGCGCACTCTCTCCCGCGTGATTTAAGCTGCTTTTCTTGTCTTTTATGTAATGTACTAGTCTTTTCTTAATGGTATGCTTGTTATGGAATAATGCATTACGTGCTCATTAGAGCTGGTCGGAAGCTGGGAAGGGAATGGAGCTTCGTTTTGGGTATTTTCACTTGTCTGCCGCTTAGCAGTTATAGGTGGTGTTCCAAAATATGTAACGAGATTTCAATTTAGATTTCAATTAAATTTAGTTAAATATGTAACGAGATTTCAATTAAATATGTAACGAGATTTCATATGTGACGGTTTAGTTATCTAGGAGATATATTCTAACTCTTCTACGGATCCGGTCTTATTCTCCAAGCTTCGTCCCATTGATGTGTTGCTATTGGACTCCTTTTAGATCCGACTTAGGTGTACTAGTCATCCGACTGAGCTTCATGTTTCATCTAGCAATCTTGGGCCTCCTAGTGAGTGCATCGACACAGCCACCCGTGGACCACCTTGGCTCGCTAGAATCTTTCAAGCCTTGGGCCTACCTGTTAGGCAATACTTACAACAGTAATTGGCCCCTTTGTAAGTGCATGGTGCCCCATACATGGTTTTGGTTAATAATAATATCTATGAACTAATATTTGCATCGTGTTATACTTATAGATTTTGTCCATAGGCAATGCTTGAAGATCATTTGTTGGTTTCAAGTTTGAAACATGAAGAAAATGAAGAAGATAAAGTGATGACTATGGTGGTGTTACAGGTTTCATTCCAAGAATGAGCATATGAGAGAGTTAAGCATATTGCAAGAATGTCTCGAAAAATAAGAAGATGAGTGAGCCTTCATGTTTACCCTCAACACATCATCATAACGAAGATGAGAAGTCAAGTTCAAGATGGTTCATCGCGAAGGTATCATATGATTGAAGCTCTTCGTCCATTTGGTGGTAATGGACAAGTAAAGATGTGCCTAAGAGTGGCTTTCCCATAATGTATATGGGGTAGCAATTTGCGAGCTTCACTAAGAGCGCAATTAAGAAATGTGATCCAACTTGAGAAGGTCAAGATCGTCATCATATAGCTTTAAATGGAATCTTCAAGGAAAAGATATGATCTTGATAGGTTTTCAACTTTATCTCTCTCTCATGCTGTTAGTTGGGAGACTAGGTTATAGGACAGATAGTAGTTCTATCAAGAGGGGCTCTCAAAAAATTCACCTGATCCTATCGTCTGGAGAGAGCTCAAACCTTTGCATCATTGGAATCATCCTTCTTGGTTGTTATTTTTTCTTCTCTACGTGAGGTTTTAGTGGCTGAGATTTTATCAGATTCAGATGAAAAACTTATTGTGTTTATGATTTTGGAGGTTTTCTCTACTTTTATGAAGAGGTCTACCCTTTCCTCCTGAGATTTTATCCTCCTTTGTTGTACTAAGAGGTTTCTCTACATTAAATTCTTGATCTATATGTTGTGATATTCCAGTGAGCCCAAGATCATCGATTTCGGAATCTAAATTCATAAGATATGGAGTCTTTAGTTCTACTTGGCTAGACTAGCCTAACACGTAGGACTAGTTCGAGCTCAATCCGGTCTTAAGTCTAAAGTGATAGTTTTATTGCAGTAATATCAATTTTGGTTGGCCTGGAGTGGTCCAACCATTCCAGGCTAAATAGTCCGAAGTGGTCCGACCTAGGCCCAGCTAGTCAGACTTTCCTTCACGCATGTGTAACATATAGATTCCATGGTTGGTGGGTTATTTAAGGGGTCTTCTTCCCCAAAGGATTCCCATCTTTTGAGATCGTTTTGCCCACCATTATTGATCTTTTGAAGCTTTCTTTCTCTTTATTCTTTACATGATTCTTGCATCTATACAGGGAAAAAGATAGAGGAGATTTAAATCTACATACATCTCCACCAATCCATATCTCCTCTTAGTGAGGGAATCCATTGGATCTAGATCTTGGATAAATTTGGTGTTCTCATCCTTTGTTTTTCCTCTCATATTCCTTGGTAGCATTATTTGCTTTGGTGGGATTTGGGAGAGAAGGACTTTAGGACTTGTGTTTTCGTCATTATATTTGGTGCATCGGTTTGAGTTTTCCAGAGAGAATCGGTTGGTGAAAGTCTGAGAAGCTTATTACTCTTTGGGTATTAGAACACTAAGCTTGTTACTGTTGAGTTCTTGTACCTGGAGCTTGTTCCTCTTGGGTTATTGGAACCCTAGACGGCTTGGTGGTGCTGCTAAGCTCAATCATTGTGGTGTAGAACTTGGCTCGATGGATTACTTGGGAACCTGCAATTGATTTTGAAGATTTCCCCAAACCTATATGGGTTGGTGACCGTCCTTAAGTGTCCCATAGTGGATAGTCATTTCCCTTTTGGTATGAAGGCTCGATGGCATTACTATGAGCCATTGTGATGCTTGGAGCAGCATTGTGCCTCCACACAACTCCAAGAGGGAGTAGTTTTCTTTGAAAAGTGAACTTTAGGATACATCGTCGTCTTCTCATGCCTCGTTTTTTTCTATACCCTAGATCTTTATGTATGCACTACTTTGTGATAGCCTTAGTACTTTAAGTTATATATCTTGCTATAGCATAGTTTCTTATCGTGTTTAGCATAAGTTGTTGGTGCACATAGTTGAGCTTAGCATATTTAAAATTTGTGCTTGATAAATTGAGATGTTAGTTTGATTTCACATTTATACAAGCCTAAACCATAAAAATATGAATCACCTATTTACCCTCCTCTAGGCGATATTTGTGTCCTTTCACCCTCGTATTACCTGTCAACAACAACCTACTTAGGATTAAAAGTGTTTGTTCAGTTGGGGTGAATTAGGGAGTGGTAACCATGCGCCGAAGTGCATCTGCAAAACCGGTGTGGCATCCTCACCGCAGTGGCCCTACACTATAGTCGCTTGGCAAAATCGGTGTGGCATCCTCACCGCAGTGGCCCTACACTATAGTCGCTTGGCAACCTGGTGTGTTGGAGGACACAACTATAGTTTTTTCTATTGTAGGGGTACTCTAGGAATTCAACTATAGGTTGAGGTTATTACACAGTGGCAACTGTCAAGGTCTGTGTCACTGAAACAATGGCCTTCTAGGCACCCCTACTTCCAAAAGGAAGACCTAAGCACCCAATCAACGAGTGTGTTAGCTTCGTCCCACCTCCAATGGTCAAGTTCATCATCGGAGGTGAGGAGGACCAATGTTCTAGACAGTGGAAACACAAGGAACTACATTATTGTCGGACAATCGATGAATCTGAGGAGAAAGAGTTAAAGATGTCGTACAATTTATTTCTATAAGTCCGGATTTAGGTGGGGTATTTTTTTTTGTGCTAGAGGAGGGTGGTCTCTCGCAAGTTTTTGGGTCTTCCTTAGTTCAGTTAGGGTATGTATGGATTACGACATAAGTGGATCATACCAATAATTTGGTCATGGCTAAGAAATTGGTTTTGTTAGGATTATTGCCAACTTTTTTTTTCACGTCGATGAAACTATTTTGGTCAATGTTGGTCAACTTATATGCAAGCAAAACCTCAACTAAAGTTCTTTCTATCCAAATTTTTCGCAAGGACTTGGATGAAATCTAGACACACCCTTGGTACTTTTTTGGTCCATCATTTTACATAGGTACTAACCAATGTACTATACACCGTATAAAAATACTCCACTAAATGCATATACGGTGCCTGTCCATGCTAGAGTACAGAAATGGCAGCCTAGCGTTTCAGTGTACCCGAAACCACAATCTGGAGCATTGATTGGGAGCATGAGCTCAGCAAACAGCATTAAATTTAAATGGTCACCACTTTTGCATCCTACAGAACTGTTCACGCAGTGTACGTGGATTTGGCGCGGATATAGCTACTTTCTCCGGCTCATATTAATTGACCTAAATTTGTCTAGATTTAAATGAATCTAAATACTATTTAGTATATAAGTTTATTTAAATTTTAACAAATTAAAGTCAATTAATATGGATTGGAGGGAGTAAATTAAATCGAAAATGCGTCTCGGAAAAAAAATACATCGAAATGGCATGCCCCCGGCTACTCGTTGAGCTGCAATACAATCAAGAGAAAATTTGCTAGAGGACACCGTTATTTTCCGGCGTTTGCTAAAACACACTGTTGGAATGTGGCTTTGCCTAGTACCATTATTATTTCGTGACAATTTGCTAGAACACACTGTACTGCCCAAAACGGAAAGTTTGACGTTTTAGATTACCTTTTTACCTTATTGCAAATATGTCTAGAATTTTAATTGAAATACAAGATGTTTCAGATAGAAAAAACTATCCAGCTTTTTCCCAATTCCCTCGTTAATTTTTTTCTTAACCACGATGCTGCATGCTGCAATGGATGGCGACTTGGCCTGGATGTTCCAACTTGATGTGAACTTACGTATAGTTTCTAATTCATGTTCGGTATATGCATACGCTGGATTTGGTGAATTTGAATTAGAGAAAAAAGTGTTCAAACCGGACATATGATGGTCATTCCAATAAAATTAGTCAAACTTTCCATTTGCGGCATGCAGTGTGTCCTGGCAAATGTACCACGAAATTATAATGGTACTCAGCAAAGGCACATTCCAGCGATGTGTTTTGGCAAACAACAAAAAAATAACTGTGTCCTCTCGTAAATTTTCCCTACAATCAAGGTCTTCGCATCCTCGGACCCTTTTTTTAGAAAAGGAGTACAACAGAAACAAAAACTTTTCCAGTCCAAATACGCCCCCAAGTTTTTTCAAATGTACATATAGGGCCTTTATGTAAATTTATGTCCTTTGCGGTCGTTTCATAAAAAAAATCATGGATAAACAACCCTTCACACACACACAAAGTCAATGCGCCGACTGTTCTGATGCAATTCCAGTGGTCTGTAGTGCGTAGCAGTACACCAGTCATCAGTACACTGAAACAGACATACGGTGAGGGTGAGGTGACTGGAGCCTGGAGGTCGTCGTCTCCACCCTCCAGAGAGTCAAATTCTTGGCTCCTCCCTAAAACCCGATGGGCCAAATCATGGCGCATGGAAGGACGCCCGCTTTAAGACCTGATCGTCAGTCTGGTGTGACGTGCTTTGGGAGAAGCTCCTACTACATCCATAAAGTACTGTTCTCGCTCCTTTCTAATCTCATGTGAGCGATTGGTGTCTTCATGGTGCCAGTCAGACGCCGGTAAGTAAATCCCATTGCAGGATTTCACATGTGGATTCCTTTTTCGTTTCTTGCGCCGGTACTAGACCTACGGGGCACGGCTCATGCAAGATTTTCTCTAGGCGTCTATGGAACTCTGAGAATTTTTATTTTTTTTTAACACGGGAAAGGCCCAGGAGGGCCCGGAAACATTGCATTAATCTTCATCGGTGGAATTACAAAGTACACGGAGGTCCTCAGAAGAAAACACAGTTACAACACAGACCTCCAACTTTACGCACAGAACCTCAGAATAAAATGACAGAACGCAATCAGGTCCTCACCACCAGAATCGATCTTGAGCTCCAGATCGCGGGCGTCTTTGTCGCCGCCGGGGACTAGGCCACTTGGGGTGACGAAGACGGAGCTTCCCGCGCCGTAGCGAACACAGGGCCTCCGAATCGGCACGTCAGCCTGGATGTTGAAGATGAGATGGCACCAGAAAGAGGCCGACACCAGAGCTCTGAGCAGCCGCCATTCGGCCATAAAAGTCGGCGACGAGCGAGCACTTGGCTGGCGAAAGGCCGCCGAGAATCTGCTCTAGAAGATCGCAGCAATCTTCCCGTCATCCCGCTTCCCAGATCGGCAAAGGGCAGCCGCACACCGCCGCACCCCCTCCGACTCCATCACCATGCCGTCGTTGAAGAGGAGCAGCACCTGCATCGCCTCGATATGGAAAGAACACACTCGCGAGCTTATTGAAGGAGATCCTGATGCCGTTGACCACCTCCACCTCCGGCTCTGCCCACCAGAGCACCACGGAGAGGACGCCGAGCATCAGGAGCCATCGGATCTGGCCCGCGCGACCCGGGAGCTCACTCCAGACGAGCATAAAGCCCATACGCCAACCAGGCAACCCTACTACTGAAAGCAAAAGAAGCCAGACCACCTGATCCATCCTCTCGCCGGCCAGCAAGGCCGCCGGAGAGAGAGAAGGGCAAGGGGGCAGGGAAAAACGGGAGTCGACTCTCAAGACCGTGGGTATGCAAGGGAGAGAGAGAGGGTCCTGAGAAAATGAATACTCTCTCCGTACGTAAATAAGTGTACTTCTAGCTTTGTACTAAGTCAAAGTTAATAAAGTTTGATCAAACTTATAGAAAAATGTAACAACATTTATGACACTAAATTGGTATCAATAGAAACGTTTTTAAAATTAGTTTTTTAATATATTAATTTAATATAATATATATTTCTATATTTATCTATAAAATAGATAAAATTTTATAAAATTTGATTTAGTTAAAAACTAGAAGTACACTTATTTACGGACGGAGGGAACACGAGCACGAAAGGGGAGAAAATGCAGGATCCTCTGAAGAGGTGAAGATGTTTGGGTCTATAGCAACATTTTAGATGGATTAACGGTAATCCGAGATTACTACGAAATTCAGAGAAGACATCTCAGCTTGCCGTAAGCCTGGGCAGTTGTTGCCTGGTGATGCTGACTGACGAGGCTCCATACTGCCGCCACATGATTTGGAATCTTACCAGAGCTGCTCCCAAACACAATTAAGAAAGAAAATTTAAGCAGCAGCCGTATGGAGTTTCCCCGACAGCCACAGTAGTTTTCATTTCTTCAGTCAGTTTCTGTCAACGTTGTTTGCTTGCTTCTGCCGTACTCTCTCCGTTCGGAATTATAGGTCCTATGCGTATATCTAGGTTGTTAATTTGACCAATAAAATATAACTTATATATCACAAAAGTTATACCATTAGAAAATATAATCTCTAAAGTTTCTAATGGTATAATTTTTATGATATACTATTTATATTTTGTTGTTCAAAATGGCAACCTAGTTATCCGCGCGGGACTTATAATCCCAAACGGAGGGAGTACTAAAGAGTAAAGACACGGCGTGCTTAGTAGTAAAACATAGAGGTATTAACACCCTTAGTCCTACAACTTGCACATTAGGTGCAGATTAGTCCCAAAAGTTGTCTAACTTGACTCCACCGTCCCACAACTCGTTACTCGACGACGAACCGGAACAGACCGCTCCGCTCGTTAGGAAAATGGGAATAATCTGGAGACCAGGCCGGCACTTTGCACTTAGGCCCCCCAATGCGTCTTGCAGGTGTACGCGAGACGACAGTTTTGGCAACCGCTTAGCGCGTCTGAAGCAAAATTATCGGCACTTTCCTTGTTATTCGTTCTTCATCGTTTCTTCCGTGGAAGAAGACGGCGGCGCCTCCTTCTACCTGCTCGTGGCGTCGTTCATTAAGAGATGCCGTCGGGACTGACATACCGTGAGTGGGACAAAGATCCGCCGGACTATGGTACTCTCCAATTTTCCTCTCCCGAGCTCCACATGATTGATTCAATGGCTATTGGTAGGGTTTCCCCCGTACTATCGGGATGAGTTCTTGTATTTTGAGCTGTGGAGAAGTCATAGTACAATCCATTACTAGGTCCTAACAACTGGTACAATGACATATGAAGACAGGTTGCAATCTCAATCGAACAAAATACAGTGCAACTGGAAGTGTATAGCTTCCATATATACATCAGGTAATACATTATTATTGTAGAAAATAAACTAGCAGCCTGCAAGCATTCCCATAGGTGGAAGGGCCAGTAGAGCCATACATCAACAGTAGAAGTATTCTGATTATCGTTATTATAACAAATAACTGTAGTATAGGATTTAGACTATCTGAATGTTTGGCATAAGTTCATTGTACAAATTAGCCACGAAGATCACTAAAAAAAATCAGTGCACGGAGCAGACCAAGTTTTCTAGAGGTTCATTAGCAAAAAGACAGAACTGTACAAGGCAGATTACCGTACTCATACGGCTTTCCATCGATGTGCCCCCAATTCTTCTCCTCTACAACCTCCTATGTATCCGTGTAGCCCGCAGCCGCCTCCCTCGACTCGCCTCTGCCTCCGCTGCACCCACCTGCCCCTGACTCGCCTCTCCCTCCGCTGAATCGCCTTTGCCTCGCCTCTGCCTCTGTGGCGCCGCTGACACCTGCGAGCAGGAGCTGGGGACACGGGCATGCCCCCTCCCCCCCCCCCCCCCCCCCCCCCCCGGTCCAGTACGACGAGGAGCACGGGACCAAGCCATCCTCTCCAGCGAGTCCTCACTCCGTGCCGCCATGGCCTCCGATTTCCCTGTCACCACCGCCGCCGTTCAGGTTAACTGCTAGCGATACGTGGATAAGGGGAGAGTGGTAGGGGTGCAAGAGAGAGCACATTTTCGGAGGGTCTGTTTTGCAAAGTGCCGGTTGGTCCCGTTTTTCGAGCGGCACCGTCTCGCCCGGTTCGTCGCGGCTTGTCGTCGAGTGGCTAAGTTCTGGGACGGCGGAGTGGAGTTCGATAACTTCTGGGACTAATCTGCACATAAGGTGCAAGTTGTGGGACTAAAGGTGTTAATAGCTCTAAAACATACTAGTATGTTAACTAGGCAAGGCACGCAAGGCAAGTGGTAATGATGGCCATCCTGAGAGAGAATCGATCGAGAGCCTAGGTCGGACGATCATTGGATGGGGCTGCGCCCAGGACAGCGTGCGCCGTCGCCCATGAAGCCCTGCCCTGCCCGGCTCAAGACAGCATCTCAATCCCATTCCCGTCCTTGCAACTTGAAGCCAACCCTAAAGCGGGGGGAAAGAGTACAGATAGGACAAGGCTAATTATCCCTCTTTAATTTCCACGGGAAAGCTAGGGGGTTTGTTTGTTGACATAAAACAGCGGCGGTAATCATGTCAGCACCGCCACGCTTGCTCTACCAAGTCGTTGGAGTAGCACGTGGTTCACACGAGCTCAGTGTCTGAACTAACAAAGCTCATGTCTAAGCATTAAGAGCATGACTAACAGCGTCCTTATATGAACGACGGCGGCGCAGAACAGCAACTGTAAACCCTAGCCCCTACTCGCAAGATTCGAAATTTCCCGGAAAACAGCTTCGCGCGTTCGTCGATTAGGTTCATACATAGGAGTAGCAGTTCATATTTACAGCAAAATTACACTAAAAGAAACTAAAATTAGATGGGGAAAAGCTCGCCCGAGGACGCCGCCGCGTCCAGATGCCCAAAATGCGAGCTTCTGTAGTCCTAGTCGCCGCCGGCCACCGTTCTAGTCGATGACGATGAGGTCGACGTCCATGTCGTCGTCGACCTCGCTGTCCTCCTCCACCGCCCCGACGCGCTTGGCCGCGGCCTCCTCCTCCAGCTGCTGCTGCGACTTGAGGAGCTCGACAACCGCGATGGCTGCTGCGAGCTCCTCCTCCTCCTGCCGCGCCTTCGCCGCCGCTTCGGCAGCGGACGTCGCGATGGCCGCGGCGAGCTGCGCGGCCTCCTCCAAATCACCGCGACGGGGGCGGACTATGACGGCGGGGGCAGAGGAGGCCGAGGAGGCAGAGGAGCCCTCCCCGTACTCCCATGCCGAGGGCCGCCGCTCACGGGGAAGAGGACCAGAGCGAGCGCGGGGAGGAGCCGAGCGCGCGCCGGCCGCGTAGGGGGCAAGCGACGGCGGCGGGGGCATCCCCCAGTTGGTCCAGCGGCGGCAGGCACGCTTCTTCGCGCCAATGGAGCGGACGCGCCGCCGCTCCTCGTCGTCGCCGCCGCCCGGTGGCCCACAACCACCCCCGTGGCCTCCTCCTCCACCGGAACGGCCGCCGCCGAGGCCGAAGCTTCCTCCGCTGCACGCCATGGATTCCGAGCCGGGTGTCACTTCGATTGCTCGCCGGAGTTAGATGTGGCGGCTAGGGTTTGTGGCGGAGGGAGTGCGGGTTCGACCCGTCTCCGCCGCAGTTGCCCCTACTTGTAGAGGTTGGGGCGGGCCAAGTAAGGTGGCCCGTGAATTTATTTTACAGGCCGGCCCAAGTACAGGTACTGATCGATGCACGACTCGGCCCAGCATCCGTAAACCTGCCGGAATTCGACCCGCGCCGGAGTTTTACGGGTGCTGTTAGTCATGCTCTAAGCGGGGCAATCCATGTAGATGTAAATACCCGAAGTTCGTACACCATCATCGGCAGATAGATGTCTGAACCCACTTTTCTGTAACATGAGTAGAGAAATTGTGATTTGAAACTTAAGCTTTCAGTCATGAAATGATTCAGGTTCAGAGCCAAAAGTTAAAGATCGAATGCATGACTTGTCAACACCTCATCTTCATATTTGACATGAACGCAAGACTTAGCACTTGGTACATTTTTTTTACCCCGGACCTTTACTGCATTGTTAAGAGTTTCTGGCCGAAAAAACAAGGCGACGCCGGTGGTCGCTGGGCCCTGGGGCGCAACTGATTCTCAGTTGTCACGCTTCATCTGGCGTGCCATGGCAACCCAAGGAGGCAACCGGCTCTGCTCAGCCAGTCTGCCGTGCAGCCAGCCTGCACACACATCCATCCATGTCCAATGAAATGAGCAGGAGAAAGCTCCATGAATGCGCAAGCACAGGAGAAGAGAGAGCACAAGGCCAGGACCGCACAGCGCCCTGCCCATGCCGCCGTGCTTCTTCTTCACTGACCTGTCGACCAAGTCTCTGGCTACTCCCTTTTCTGAAAATATCTACTCCGCCACTGCGGTAGTAGCTTTTTGGGGGTGGAAATGGATGGATGGACCTGTGATGATTTTAGAATTATTATTGCTGTCACTCGTGTCTCGTGAGGCGGGCAATGACCGCATGAGCATGATTGATGGACAATGTGGTGCGCCCTCTTTCGGCCTTTTGTTACAGCACGGCACTCGATAAAGGGCCTCACTCGCAGGCCACCGTATATATGTGTGTGCGCGCGTATAGATCTCTTCCGTGCGTTCGGTAACGGTAGGAGGAAGGCATCACGTGAGGTTCATCACAATATGAGAGGGGCACATCGCACACGTTACATGGCTTAGCCGTCTAAGCATCTCCGCTTGTTTGGCGAATTCAGGCTAAAACCGGCTTTTTTGGCTGGACGAAACGCGTTTTCGGCCTGAATCTGCCGAGTTTCTCACGCGTGTACACAGACCGAGTTCTAGGTTCGGTGAAATTCAGTTAAACTCGACGAAATATAGGCGAATATAGACGGATTTTATTAAATAAGGCAAGGGCGCACATATTATATCGGATTAAAAACTAGGAAAAGGCCGCCGCCGCCGTGGTCAACGCCGGACGCCGCAACTACAGTCCGAGGCGGGGGTGGTTGCCGGCATGGATGTGCTCCATGACGACTGCGAGAGTTTGCCCTGGAACGCCAGCGGCGGCGGAAAGCCACATTGTGACGCAGAGGCGGCGAGCCCGGCGGTCCGTCGTGTCGGACGAGTTCCTCGAGGCGTCTGTCGACGAAGAACTGCCTCCAGAAGACCAGGTTGTCAGGATCCTCGGCGAGATCCAAGTCTTGCATGTCGGCGATAGCCGCATGGATCTCTCCGGCGAGATCCTCTTCAGCCGGCACCGGCGGAACAAAGATCCCGCCGGTGCTGAGTTGCCAGCCGGGAGGGAGACGAGTGTCCGGCGGCGCCGTATAGCGCGCCTCGCGGAGGAGCCGGGCTTCCCACGGCGGTACCGTGCGTCGGCCCTCGGCCATGGCTTCTCGGCGGAGTTGGGAGGAAGACAGGTGGGAACGACCAAGTTCGCCAGAGTTGGGGCTGGTGTGAGAGACTGTGAAGAGAGACGGCGAGATGTACGTCTTTTATAGGCGGAGTTCGGCGACGAGGGCGGGAGGGGTGTAGCGACGAGGGCGGGAAAAGGAAAACGGCGGGAAGGCTGGCGGCGACTCGGCTTCTGTCGCTGACAGGCTGGTCCACTCATCCAATTCACTGCGTCCGGCGTCCCCATGGCGTACCCGGGATCTTAGGTTTGGCCTGGGTAGTCCGGACCAAAGTTGGCCAAATCCGGCATAAAAGAGGTCCCTGATACACGACTGAGCCGATTTGCAGTTTCTGAACGTAATTTCGCCGTCCGGATCGGCCTAGGCGAGTGGAGATGCTCTTAGCCGCTTAGGGCGCATACAATGGTACAGAGTGTGTTTTCCTTAATATTCATATCATCTAAAGAAATCAGCAGAGATAAGTCTATAACATATTATTTTTTACTACTATCCCTAGCAATTAATAAGGATTAATTATTTTTAGTATAAAATTGTGTTGCTAAGAAAAGACATATGATACAATAGAAAATTTTATAAAAGATAGTCTCTTAGCTAAGGGAAAATAACTTTTTTTATTTCTCTTCTTTTTGCGGGTAAAACCAGACCTTTCATTAATCAGCAAGAATGACCTGAATCAAAATCTAATTATGTTATCTGTCCTTGCCCAATTAGCTAACAAAAAATTTCAGGTGATACCTCTAAGGAAAGGTTGACATCATCCTATTGCGTGTGACCTTATGGACCGGCATGGATGAAACTGAACATCAGGTGTGGCATGATACTGCTCGCTATGTCTTCATTGGAGTGTACAACAGCTAAAGCCTGAAAGTCTAACGGAAGAAGTTAGTTAGGAGTAAATTTTATTGGCGTGCACCAGTGCTTTTTTCTTCTAAATTTCATTAAGAGAATATCACAAATATAGTCTCGTGGAAGGAACACATCGGCAGCTGTTGGATCTTCGCTGTGGAGACAACTTCCGTTTTTTCTGCCATGTGCCAAAATTGTTTGTGCCCACGCCAAAATTTCCCCTAGCAACTGCCGTGGAAGTGGAGGCTACTGTACTTCACAGTCCTACCTTTTAGGGTAAAATCCAGGGTCCGGTCTTAATTAGTTATGTCTGGTAATAACTTTTTTTTAAATGGCAAGATCTTGTTGAAGGTATTGTTTTGAGAGTGTGGACTTTCTTTAGGATAAAAGCATAAGATCTATGATCGAGCGATGACGGTGTTTGTGCATTGTTACCTTTTTGAAGGCGTTGATTTTGAAAAAGCTGGACTTCTGGTGCTGTCTTGGTGGTGTTAGTAATGCTGTTTTAACAAATGGGTTGCTGAAGCGAGGCTTTCTTTTTTTTTAATTTTTTTGGCTGTGTGTATCTGTATGGCCGTTAGAACAATGCGTTGTTGCAAAGGCTCGGTGTAATTGATATCTTGTGTTGTGATATTAATATATGCTCCTTTAAAAAAAGCAACTGTCATGGATTGCTGTCTTTTTTTAAGCAAAACGGGCCTACTCAGCATGGGCCAATTCAACACGCACAGCTAAAATTGGTCATTTTAGCACATAATTGACCGAAACAAGTAAAATATACCAGAGAGGAACGGATGGGCCTAGCCAAGGATGGCCAACCTATAGTCAAAAAAAAGATGGCCAACCTGACCCTCCACCGCTATGTAATTTGAGAATTTCAAACATCATTTTTAATTTTTTCAAAATACTAGGGTTTTCTTTCTTGATTTTGTTTCCGTATCTAAGTTTTTTTGGAAAAGGAGAATATATTAATGTCGCGATAATACCAATTACATCCAGCCTCTGCAAGAACACATTACCCTATTGACATTACGGATGCACACAACCAAAAAAAAAAGAATTACAAAAAAAGTCCCGCTGCAGCGATAAGATCCTTAGTAGCAGCGACACTAAACCCACCAGAATAAGTCCAACATCTCCAATAGCAACGCCTTCAAGAAGAAAACATAGCACAAGCACCGCCGTCGCGGGATCAAAGATCATAGGTTTTCACCTGGAGAAAGTCCCCGCTCACAAAACAATGCCTTCAACAAGGTCATTGCTAGGCACAACCAATTAAGGCCAGACCTTGGATTTTCACCCTACAAGATAAGACTGTTCACTCCTCCTGTGCTGCAGCCCCCACCTTCCGATACCGCTGCTACAATTCACGAATCACCAAGCAAATTCCTCATCGTCACCAGGACTCGACCCATCATAGCTAGTCCACAAATGTTGGCTTTCATGATATTCTCCACACACTGGCTCCACCATGAAACTAAAGACATGTTCCACGATGGCAACAGACTGCAGAGCTTCGCCTCGCTCCCTCTGAAACCAAACAGTCAGAAAAACTGGTTGCGTGTAACCGAATCCCATCCGTTCCAGCAATCTCCAGGCATGAATCGCCCATGAGAGTTCGTCGGCGGAGCCTTCCGAAACACGACACTGCCACCAGATCAATAAAAATAGGCTAAAGGTTGATCTTCGTCTTAGCGTGAGAGAAACCCTAGGACCGCACCCCTGGCAGCAGATGCGGCCCGCACCGCCATCCGCCGAGGGAGAACCTCCATCAAAACCCGAGGCCGCTGCCCCGGCTTCTAGACCCCGCCGCCATTAGATCGCCGTCGGGGCGACAACCTTCGAGTGTCCAAGGGGCTCCCTACGAGGGAGAGGCCACCACACGAGAAAGCAGAACACGCACAACTTCTAGGGTGTATTTTAGAAATTAGAAAAATCTTATAGGAGTTGTTGCCGCACCACAAAAATAAAGATCAAATGTGACAAAAATCGTATTACATGAAAATTATTCTCTTAGATTGAATGCAAGAAAATCCTCCACCTATGTCCTAGAGGTCCTAGGTTTTAATTAGGCTCTTTGTATAAAAAAGTAAGACAAAGCTGTCTAGAAATCATCTTCACAGATTCCACAAAGTGTGGGAGCTTAGGTGCATACTTCATTGAGTGCATTAAAATCTTTTAAAAGAACGGTGCACCTTAGATATAAGGAGCAGTCTCTATTGCACACACGCATTAGCACCTCTATTATTGACAACATCATCTTTGCTTTTGCTAGATAACCTCCTAGAGATGGCGATTTGTATGCACCTCCTCACACGAAAAGTGGAGGGTTTGGCTAGTCGTCTCCCTCAGGGTTGTCTTTTTAACTGATATAGTCCAAATCAAACTGCTTTCGTAGATATGTTCATGACACCAACCTTTCAAAAGTGAACCGTGTTGATATGTTTCCACAAACTAAATGTTGTCTTGAATGTATGCTATGTGTTGCCTACCTTGAGTTCATGTTTATAATGTATTGTCTATGCAAAAAATTACAAAACTCAGAAAAAACGCACAAAAAAATAAAAAAAATACTTATAGCAAGAAAAGAAACGAAGGGGCGAGGGCTGCCACACCACCTTGATGCGACCTCTCGCTGCTAGCCCTAGTCACGCTCAAGATTCTCTGTGTCTTCACCAACAGTGTTTTCTACGGTAGATTCACGTATAAGTAAGTATCAACAAAAATTTTAGCCAGTTAGAACATGAGAGCCAATACTGGATGATCTTCTGACGACTTGTCTGCAATGAGTAAAAACGTGAGCATACATTCAAGACAACATTGTCCTTTAGATCAGTTCCATGCACACAAATTCAAGAAAACGTGAGCATACATCATGCCCCATAGATCAGTTCCATGCATCTACTATGGAACACGATTGACAGCGATACAACGCACTCAAACTCACAAATACGATCTCCTTCTACTGAGAAAATCTCCTGTCTACAAGCTTTTACCCCTTTCGAACCTTCTTCTTGTCACCATTGTGCGTCACTGACTCAGGGAATAATATAACTCAAACATTTCGAATGGCAAAACTCACGTCCGGTAACTTACACCCTCCTACCAGGCTACAAGGCATCCAATTCTGCAAGAAAAGCACCCAACAGCATCGTTCCATCGATCACTTGCTACAATAATTCAGGAACACTTTATTCTTGCCCATCTTGGATTTGTACTCTGCACACCTTGGGAGATCCAAGAAGCGGCCTATAAATACCTCATGCCATCTATTCCCAGTTCATCAAGCAAGCAAGCAAGCAGCTTAAGCTTCTGACTCCGCGCCTTCCCCAGTACCACCAGTACAGAGCAGCATACAGGAATGGCGTCCCTGAAGGCCGTGAAGCCCGCCGGAGTTGCAGGGCAGGCCAAGGAGCCTGCCAAGCTCAGTGCCACAGCGGCAAAGCCAGCAGCCACCAAAGAGCCTGCAAAGCTCAGTACCACGGCGACCAAGCCAGTAGCCGCCAAGGGTGGCATCAAGAAGGCTGAGTCGAAGCCCCGGGAGCCTAAGAAGAGGGTACAACCTGCAGCTGATGTTATATTGAGATCCTCATTACCTTCACCTTGCATGTTCTTCCCCTGATTATCTAGTTTTTTTTCAATGACAGCAGGTGAAGAGCAGCAAGCCAGCAGCAGCAAAAAACTGACAACCGCAGGAGGAGAAGTGGAGCTTGCATAGCGATCTCCATGATGCTATGACTTATATATGAATCCCGTCTTTCCCTTAATCTGTCTCCCACGATGCCGATCATGCCTAGACATGAGTTGACAGTGTGTGCGCAAACTCATGTGACGAATATTACAAATAAGACACATAGTTCTATCATCTGCTTCACCTTATGCTGCTTGATGTTTCAGTGCCTTCTCCCATTTTACGTGCTTTTGTTAGGGTTCAATTGGCTAATATATTATGAAATACCATTCGCATAAGGAATTCATCATCTCCATGATGACACCTGAAAAAGAAAGCGAATCCTTCATGTCACATACCAGAAGAACATGGCATCATCAGGATCACACACAACCACAATCATCAAACAGACAGAAAGTTGAGTAAACAAAACTGGTATGACGTCACAACCAATCACTCTAAAAACTGATGATGTCAACATAGAGATGTAAGTAACATAGACCCTACACCTCCAGGCTTCCTCTGGGACCACCAAGTTGCGCACTACCAGACTCAACAGAGTGCCCCTACGACTCCAAGTTACTTCCTGAACTACCAAGCAGCTCATGCGGAACTTCTGGACTCAAGACAGAGAGATTCAGAGAATCCATGATCCCTGTGGAACTGCCAAGCATCGCCGCCAGAACCACCAGACCACACCACCCGGAACCTCCAGATCATTTTGCCTTTATTTCGACCAATCCTGACCACTCGGCATATGTAAAGTTGACCCACTGGCTTGTAAGTGGCATTCGGCCCACCGAAATTTAGGGTTATATATTCGCAAAAAAAATTAGGGTTATATATACCCCTTAACCTCCTCTCCTTAGACATACAGGATGTTTAGACGTGAGAGAGCCATGTGCCTCCACCTCAATATTTGAGAGACCTCCTCTAAGGAAAAGAACTCTGCCCTTGCTCAATATTTGCTCTTGGATTCGAATGGATGAACATACCCTGTTGATTTGAGTTCAATTCCAAAGGCTATCGCGTTGCCGTGTGTTGGGGCTACGATAGTTATCCTTCCAATTCGTAAAGATCAGGATCCCCTCCGTATCAATTTGGGAAGGACAGCAGAGTTAACTAATATTGTCCATACAGGAAACATGGAATTTTCTCACTTTGGTTCTAAAGGACCAAACGAGCAATATTTTCAACTCTCCGAACGCACACAAGTTCAGCACACCATCAAAATTGATATAACTTATTCCTTAGAATGAATAACTGATGGATAACACCGAATTTCCAAGTCAATACCAACGTTGACTGAGAATAAGTACTCTTAACACATCAAGTGAATGAAATCATCAGAATCCCATAACAGAAGATCTATAGCATAGGATAATAAAATTTTGACACTTGAACAATTCAGCACAATTTATATCTTTTATAGTTAATGAGAACCATAGAAAATTATTACTACGCAAAATGAATTCTAGCAGGGGAAGAGACTGAGGTAAAAGATAAAAGTGGAAACAACAAATACCTATTAGAAGGGACTAATCCAGCGGGCCAACTGCAATTGCCACTCAAAAACCAGGCGCCTTGGAGTAGGCGCGGAAGCTATATTTCGACAAGTTACATCATCAGTATGAATAAGAGACAATACATCTTCAACCAAAGGATCCCTTCCACCCCTAAGAGGATCCTGCAAAAAAAATTAAATAAACAAGTTAAAACAAAACTCAGAGTAACAAGTCAACAACTATAAGAGCTCATAATTAGGCAAGATGTTTTAAGCCCACAACTGAATAAGTTATACAGAAGTTCTGCAGCTACAGTGCACAGGGCTATAGGTTTTAGACACGATAAGATCTGGCTTTAGTAACTAATAGTAGAGATCATGAATTATGATACTGTAACTGATACAGGTAAACATTTGGTGCAAGGTTTCTTGAACCTGATCCCCGAAAATCGGTTAATACTAGTTTACCTTAAATGCTTTAACGGTCCCAGGGCAGCAAAGGAACTCACCCTTACGTTTCAGTTAGGAACTGTTCAAAAACCAGTTGGAGTAGCTCTTTGTATGGAACATCAGATACATCAATTTATCAAATACAACTTAGTAACTCTAAATAATGTTTTCGTAAAATAATCACTACTCCATGTGGCCTAATTAAGACAATCAGTATTTCGTTGGCTATGGCAAGACATACTACAACACCCACGTTCGCCTCACAATAAAATCCTTGAATCACAACAGCAGTAGAAGAGAACACTTTAGAAAATAAAGGCAAAAATATTTAAGGTATGTTTGGTTTGTGATTAAAACCAGTGATGCCAATAGTTTGGTCAGGACCAGAAATTTGGTCCTTGTTTGGAATTTGAATGGTTGCCAAGAATATTGCATGCCCCTTTTCTCACTACATGGAAAACTCATTCATTGTCAAAAACCACATTTTTCACCTGTAAGAATATATCTGTATGTGTTTTCCCTTCGTACAATAGTAACTTGGCTTGAGCACCAACTTGTTGAAGGACGTCTACAAAAGTTTGACTGCACATGAAAGAAGCCGAGTTAAGTTGAACCGTGAAATTGGGGAACATTATGTTGGTTTAACAAGGGAGCAATTAAAAAAAAATCAATCCAATCAAACAACAAACTATAGATCAACCTTGCACTAGAAGCAGCTAAATATAGATGAGTACGAAGTCAACAAGAATTCTCAAACCATAGTTCTATGGTTACAGGGGAAATAGTCGACACCTAATGTTGAATATTCCCACATATTTGGTGTTCTAGCCAGTATATCCCCTAAGTTACCAGTATTTGGACAAATATACTAACATCTGGAGAGTAACGAAGATTGTTGTATGAAAAGTTCTAGTATTTTTCATATCGAAAGCTTTGAATGGTATCTTTCAACTTTCCAGCCTTTATGTGTAGTTTCGGTTTTAGTATTTCATGTTGAAGAATTACCTGCTAAAAGCCTAATGCTGGAGAAGGAAATGTGAGGACATTTAAGTTAGAAAAGTTTGACACTGCAACTGCAGAAGAGTATGTTACCCTACCCCAGCTTGCTTATTGCTTATGGAACACAACAGCAATATTTTCTGTAGTCTTCTCAGTTCACTGAAGTTATATAATTTAGACCAGATGAACAGACATTGCCTTAATTAAAAGCTAAGGAGAGTTTGTTTTAGTAGAGTGCAAATGGACTTCGGCAGTAGAAGGATTTCCTTTTACCACAACATCAAGAAATTTTGAAGGGTAGGTGTGTACGGTTTATCCTTAGTTGTATTGAATAAATATCTCCAAAAGGCATATGAACAAACCTGGCAGATGATGGTATTGAATAATCATCTGTTCCATGCATAAGATAAATAGGAGGTAGTAGAGTTATTGTCTGGGGACTAGACTCCTTGGCAGCAATTTCAGGAGAATAATATGACAACGATTCCTCTCCATTCATTATGCTGAAACAGTAATTCAATATTGTGCTTGGTAATCGTATCGATTTTTTATAAAATAAATGGACTAAAGCATAGTCATATCACTACCTGAGAAATATTGAACGATTCAGACCACGCTGATGGAAATGGTCGACCAAACTACGGAGGTTGTATCTGCAAAAGCATTAATGTTACTTACTAAACAATGTCAAGTATACATACTCAGAAAGGAAAACACAAATTAGGCCAAGGTTTAGTAGTCAAAAAGAAATATCACCAAACATATTTGTAAGAAACTTTGAAGTACAAATCGATCATACTCCACGTAATATTAGGGATATGATGGTATCCCCTTTGTAGATTAGAAGCACATTATTACACTGATAGTTGACAAAATTCAGGTCGCAAGAGGTTGAGATGACAAATCATAATGTGTATAATGCATCATAGATAACCATTAATGGTTGCACATATCAAAATGGAAACTGGGTGAAGCAGTTTGGACAGTTGGTAGTGCCATCATTCCAATATTGCGGGCCAAACTTTTATTGTGATTATTTGCAGAAGAAAGCGAGACTACAACGTATAGGATAAATCTGGGAGGCTACAACGAGGGGTAATTCATAAGATCTTTGTAAGGCATCTCGCTTATGCATTCTTGAAGAGAAACATGAGACATCTGGATGCAATACAATGACTAAGATTGGTTTGGTATCCTATTTTAATCTTAGTTCTCATATGGACATGTGTGAACTAGTTCTAATCCAAAACATAGAAACTATCCCTGCAATTATTTTTTGAATATACAGAAAGCAACCTAATTTTACCCATTATCTGACCAAATATGGAAGAAGATGATATCTTCCAAAGCAATCAGTCAATATTCTGTGAACAATGTGATATGTAACCATTGATTATTGGTTTTAAGAAGAATAGGGAAGCAATAAAAAGCCATCAGAGCTTAAAGGGCTCTGATGCTTGTACTATCTTCAGTTTGAGCCGTAGTCAAAAAATCATGCCATAAAAGATAATCAGCAAGCAACCGAAGATCCCCTAAAAAAAGCAAGCAACCGAAGATCTCACCCTCCAGATAAACCAAAGTATGCTTTGATTTGTGTAACACTCCAAGAAATGGGCTCCCCGTTAGACTCTTTTACTGACTGCTCCATGAGGGCACATGCTGCAATATGTGCTCCTGCTGACTGACCCATCAAGTAGATCCTACAGGTTTATTGTAAATCCAAATAGGTTAAACAGAGTCACAATAACTGAATTTCCATCCATATATAACAAAACATAACTCTGGAAGTAATCTTATCAAACATTAAGTCAGTAAGTAAGGATAATAAACAGAATGATGTAAATACATGCCAGCAACACTACCGCACAAGTATATGGAAATATTTTAAAAAGGTTAATCTAGCACCTTTAAGTGAAGTTCGAAAAAGTGTTCAGTGACATGCATATCAAAAGAGGTCAACTTCTCCAGGTTATTCATCAATAGTCTGTGGTTATCTAGTTGACAGTCATGGGTTAACTAAATCACACATCTACTTAAGAAAAGGCCATGAATTGGCACGTAAACATAACATAAGAAAAAAACTGCTCTGTATGAAACTTAAATAGTAGCCTTTGCAAAATGAGAATGGTTATCTTACTGATTAGGATCACCTCCGTAACTAGCAATGTTGTTACACACAAATGAAATCCCCTGAGAAGCATCAGTAACCATGTCGCTTATTGTTCCTTGCGGAAAATTTCTGAAAATAAATTTATGTATAAAGTGTCAAGCAAATGAGAAGCAAAACAATTCATATTATCAATAAAATAAAATGGAGTGGATTCGATAAAAAGCAGCAGCACCTGTAATCAATGCAAGCAACTATGATTCCTCTCTCTGCCAACCGCCTGCCAAGAAGGGCACCCCAGGCCTTGTAACTGAAAATTTCGAGCAAGCTCGTCAACAAAGGAAGCTACCACAAAGGATTACTAGTTGCAAAACTATCAGCACTCACCCAATAATCCAGGCCCCGCCAGTTACAAAGGCCATCACAGGACAGGGTCTGCTCATATCTTTGGGTATATACAAATCCAACCTGTACAGTACAACAACTGTCATTAAATCCAAACAAACATAGGAAAGTCTCTTGGGAGGTTGTGGTGCGGGTCTGGTTAATGTTACCTGTTTCTTGGTTGTTCTCCATAAACAATACTTCTACGAACCTGACTTGAATAGAAATAGTAGTATCCAACTGCCACAAGGAAAGATTCCGTTTTCAGAATGCTATAGGATATTGATGCTACTGTATTCTAATGAAATGAGCCAACCATGCAAGGGTCCATTCGAGGAGACCACACGAATATGAGAAATAACAAAGAATATCGACCTGCATGCTGTTTTATGTGCATAATAAAAACTGGTAGCACAACCCCCACGGGTTATCTGTCAAAAAAAAACACGGGTTATCTGTAACTTACCTTGCAAAAAACCTGGCATAAGTAAGATAGCATAGACTGTGAGGGCAAGAAGTTGCCTCAACCAGCGGTAACCTAACCTGAACAGTAAAAAAATAGAAAAGATATGAAAAATGTCAACAGCAGTTGTATTCGTCTACACATTGTGAAAAAAAGAACGAAAGATTCCAAGTATTGCCAGAGCATCCAAACCGTCACCAACGGCGCCGTGGACCGGTAATTCTCGGGGATGGGAGACGGGGCGAGAGCATCGTCAAAACTGAATATAGTATTGCGAGGGTGAAGGAATAATTGGTAGTATTACCCGAGGTACTGGAGCAGGCTGAATGCGAGGCGCGTGACGAGGTACGTCTCGGAGGCGGCGTGGCCAACGTCGTCGCCGAAGGACGAGGACTGCCTCCTGAGGCCTTCGCCCCATCCCGGGGGCCTCGGGGCCGCGGACAGCACCGGCGACGAGTGGCGGCGGCGGCCGATGGAGTTGCTCCGCTCGAGGAGCGCGGCCGCCTCGCGCGCGTCGCCCCCGGAGTGAAGAGTCTGCATTGCGGGGAGAAGGCTCGGGCCGGCGAGGGGATTTCGAGTTTGTCTGGTACCGGCTCGGTGGGAGAAGAAGGAGAAGGGAGCGGGGCCGGGGAGGAGGGAAGAGGAGTTGGGAGGGCGTGAGGCGGTGCCTAAATAGGAAGAGGAGGAATAGGCGGGCGAGGAGTGCGAGTGCGTGGCGACGAGGCGCACCAACATGGCCAAAATCTACTTGGGTTGCTTCATTGCTTCGGCATCGTCCCCTCCCCCTCCCCCCTTCTGGGCGCGGGCGGCGGGCTTTTGCGGGATTGGGGAACGGGGACTAGCCTTTCGGTGCTTTGCGTTTCTTCTCGAGAGGGCCTGTCTGTCGGATCGTTCAAGGTAAAGTTGGAAACAACTACACACAGATGGTGACCTGACCTCTCCAAATTTTGAGAAATTATTATATAGCATGTACTCTCCCTGTTTTAAAATGTAGGATGTTTTAGGTTTGTGAAGAAGATGAATCTAGACCTGTTTTAGTATGTAGGTTCACTCAACTTTGGGATGAATCTACACACTAAAAGAAGTCTAGATTTATTTTCTTCACAAACCTAAAACATCTTATATTTTGAAACAGAGGGAGTAGATCACAGACATTGTCAAAAAAAAAAAGGAGATCACATATGAGACATCCGTCGTGCGCTGTGGTCATGGAGTATATCCTTTCCCAGAAAATGGTATGCCTAGACGACAGCTGAAGTGATGATAAACAAACACGCAAGGCTGGAGACGGCGTTTCACCATCACGCCCCAGAAATCTCTTCCATTCAAATGAAACAAATAAAAAACACGAAAATGTGTACTACCTTATAATGGCTCGATGATGCAACAGTTTGTATGGGTTCGAATGGTTGCTGACTGCGTGGTAGGGCCGCGAAGAATCGCTGCCAAAACTGCCTAGTATTATTGTGGCGAGAGGTAGGTGAACCTTTGCAGGTTCTAGAGCTGGCTCCTGCTTTGTTTGCTGGCGGCGGTGAGGCGAACGGAACCACCGTTGCCGTCCACGACGTCCGGTTCGACCGGTAGGGGTAGGGCCCGTGATTACGTGACGCCGCGCCACGCGTTACAACCGAGGCGGTCTTGCAAGTCGCGAACTCGGCTGGCTAGCCGCTGTCGTGCCGGCCGATAAGCCGGGACGTTCCAGGGGGCGCCCAACGTGCTCAAACTTGCCACCAAAGCCTTTCCTGGATGGCTGGATATCATTTGAACTTTATTTGCATCTTTGCACTAATTTTTGTCAGCATATATTCTCAGATGTGATCTGCACAAGAAAACAAATTGTTTCAAGATCAACACGGCGACTATTTTTTCTTCTTCTGAAATGTCCAAGAAAAAATGTCACCGCCTCTGATATGCACAATCTGATGACACGCTATATGTGTCTAGCTCGATGAAATGAAACACCGGCTCCACAACACCAAAGCTGTTGCCCTTGTTGTATCAGTCACGGCGTTGTTGTCGTCCTCCCTCGGCCAAGTCTATCTGTTATTCAGTTCATGGTGAACCCATACCATGAGTAGGCAGGACAAGCTCTACAAAATATAAAGGTGAAATGAAGTCAACATACATTCGGTGGGTTGTTCTTTCATCTATGATCATTCTACTTGCCAATATGATCAGATTAGCCATTGAAGTCTTTGAAAATTACAACTTAGGTCGCCTTTTCTTATCATCGTGTATTCATGTATGGTCACTGGCTCATTCGGCGTCATGCTTGGCCGAGCAAAATGAGAGTCAGATCGGTCCTCCTAGACCGTTCGGTCTAACCTAAGTTCACGATCCTGGACCGTTTGATCATTGTACTATTAATACTCTTCACCCATGCAACATTTTTTGTATGTTTGCGCATCATCATAATATTTTTTCTCTCATGTTCAAGAATCACAAACATGCAAAACTAAAAAACATTCATGCAACAAATCTTCAATGGTTGGAACATATCCTAAAAAAATCACCACACATGGAGGCCAATCCTTATAATGGCTCGCAAAAATATTTTCAGTATTAATGCAACATTCATAGCAAAAACAAAAAATCGTGACATACTGATCATGTGTTTGCAGCAAGACAAGAGCTTGCTGCATGTGAAAAAACACATGCAGCATCGAAAAATCGCAGAATAAAGCTTAATTTCGAGCACTGACCTTGCATGCGATGATTGGGGCTCGCTGACCACAAAGCTAGCTCACGGGAGCCCTATCACCACTACTAGAGGGCGACTCGTGATCAATATCTCGCAATCATGGTGTTACTAGCCAATTGTTCCAAACATCGATCTTATAGAAATTGGTAGGCAATCCACTTATACACTTCAATACCCCTCCTCGCGTGTGATGGAAGACAAGTCAACATGTATAAACTTATAGGTAAGAATCAAGAGGTCAATACGTGGACTGAGGGGGCACCAACAATTTATAGGAAAAATTGTGCCACACAAGACTCAAACTCGAGACATTGGCTTCGATACCATGTCAAGCTTCATGCATGATGCAGCTCAACACATGCATTCATCATTGTCCAACATCATGCTACGCCAACCTTTCCTAAAAAGGTGAATTCATTCATTATCTCGCCTTCCTTTGGTTATAGGAATGACACCTACAAGGTATGGGTGCGGGTGGAGCCACCCCATACTCGTACCCATTCCGTAACATCCCAATTTCAGCAATCCTGATTTGTTGTCAAGAATACAAAAATCATGGGGAACAAAAACTTTTTCTTGTTAAGTGGTGCAATGTTTGTTTGATTGTTTGGTTGTGCTTATGCAACTAGGAGCAAGTCTAACAGCACCCTTATTCGTCCGGCCCATAAAACATGAGTAAGGGCGCCTTTACCCTATTTTTACGGCTCACTTCAGCCCGTAAAAACAGGAATTCTAGCACAAATGCAAGTTGCAAACATTTCATGCATAGTTTCAACATCAAATCAACAACATAGTTTGCATCAAATCCATACGTAGAACAGTTCACGGCAAATCCAAATGCATATTTCATAGGTCTATTAACATGCAAGGGAGAATCAAGCTCCGGAATTGTCTCCATGCTCAACCGAAGCACCTCCGGCTCTACTTTGACGAAGGAGCCTTCTTCTCTCCGTGATCTCCGCGGTGGTCTCTTTCCACCACTCCAATTGTTGCTCATTCATGTCCTTCGTGTATCATCATCATCTCCCTCTCCTCGGCTAGGAGTGCCTTCATTGCCTTCTCCTTCTTCACTTTGATCTTCATCTCCTCCAACTTGGCCTTGTGCATTTCTTCTTCTCGCGTGGCTTCCACCTTTGCAAGCTTCACCTCTCCCTTCTCCTTGGTGATAGCAAGCTTTGCCTCCAATGTCTTCATTTTCATAGACTCCTTGGTCTTCATCATTTGATCAAACTTGTCCCTTAGCAATGATGACTCGGCCTCCATCTTAATCCTCTCTTTGGCTTTCTTGCACCCCTCCGGCTTGTCCACCTTCTTCGTTCCTTGTCATCATCACTATCATCCATTTTACCCATCGCCCCTTTCTCTAGTGGAGCTTCTTGGTCCCTTAGTTGCCACTTGGGAAGATGCTTGAGCACATCATGGCAATGCTTGATTGCAAACCTTTTGCCCTTGCTGCCGTTCATGTCTTTGTACCGCCCTTGCGCAAGGTCATCCTACAATCGCAACACTAAAATGACGAAGAAATGGGCGTAATTAGTGAAGATGTGGTGTTGAACAAACTTACATATTGTTCAATAGTTACACCACTAGGAGGATTCAACGTCACCGCATCAATGGCCGCACTCCACCGGCTACAAGCCGGTTTGATCACCTCCCAACGGCCTTGGAGCGATCGGAAACTGCGAGCCACAGGCTTTCGCACTCGAGGCATGAGCTGGTAAAACATGTCCTCAACGCGTTGCTAATGCCACTTGCCGGTTTGATCATTGCCCGTTGCAGCATCCATTCCAACTTGTGCCCAAGCACGGCACAAAGTTGTATCCTCGATCTCCGTGTAGTTCATGGCTCTCTTCTTTGTCTTCTTCACCATGCCCGTCTCGACCTCGGTCACCTCTACCATCTCCTTGTCGTTCGTATCCTCGTTGTCGGTCGGCTCATCGGCATCAACGTCACCCAAATTTTGCTCTTATTCACCGCCTAAACGAGCGAGAGGTGGATCGGAGGTGCGTTCAACATCTCCATGAACGAACCATGCACATGGGTGGTAAAATCAGAGAAATTGACATAAATTATGCGAGGTGAGACGGAGGGACTCGGGGGAAAATTGGCATACCTTTCGGGCAATGGGTCGAACGGTTGCGGGGCAGGGGAGACGGCGGGAGGCGGAGATGGAGTGACGGCGGGGGAAACATCAGGAGGCGTAGATGGAGTGGTCGGCGGGAGGCCGCTTATGGCTCACCCGCTTCCTCCTAGGCTTCAACGCCGGCGCAGGGTCAGCAGCCGGTGCAGATGCTGTCAGCATGAGGTGCGTACACGCCCTCTTTCTCTTCTTCACGCTAGTGGCGGCGACCATATTGGCGACATCCATGGAGGTCGGAAGACCTCCGGCAGCCCCGATAGAAACAGTGAGCGGTGGAGAGGGTGCCCAGACTGCGGCATGCCGCCAGCGAATAGCGGGATCGATTCGTGGTCCATGCCGTCAGTATCCGGCCACGGCGGCGCAGGAGACGGCAGGGCAGTGGAGATCAGCGGCGGTGGCGGGCGGGCGGGAAGGGGGAACGAGCTGAAATCTCTCGCGCGCAAAGGAACGGTGGAGTACGGGGCGTGTTCGGGTCGTCCTCTCCAACCCTGGTTTGTGCAGGTGGAGAGCGGGTTTACGAGTTGGCCCTTACTTTTTTAAGGATCGTGTGATTTGAGGGTACTAATCGCCGCCCATTTCTCGCCAAAAACCTTAAACCGGCGGTTATTTCGAGGGTTTGCCCCGTTTAAGGGTGTTTTTAGACTTGCTATAAATGTGTAATAGATGATATACTCCTTATCTCAACCCTAGTTGACAAAATCTATTTAAAAAAGAGAGATGTCTTGGATTATTTCTATATTCTAAAATGTTCTGGCAATTCAAAACCTAAGCCAAAATGTCCTTGTCACAATAAAAGTCTTACTAGTTTCTATTAACAAAATTATGGAGATCTATATGATATAATCTCCTTATGTTTTTGATGACCCACAAGTATAGGGGATCGCAACAGTCTTCGAGGGTAGTATTACTCAATTTATTGATTCGACACAAGGGGAGCCAAAGAATACTTATAAGCCTTAACAACTGAGTTGTCAATTCAGATGCACCTGGAAACATTCTTGCTCACAGTAGTTTATCAGTAGCAACAGTTTTGTTGTAGCAATAGCAAAGTAATAGCAGCAGTAAAACAAAGGCAGTAGTAATAATAGTAGCAAACGGTAGGATATGAGTGCGGCAGGCATAGGGATGGATGGGTGGACGTTGCATGGACGAGACTATTCACATAACTTCAAGATCTAGGGCATTTGCAAATAAATAGGATAAAGCATCCAAGTACAAAACAATCATAGGCATGTGTTCTATATATAGTCATATGTGCTTGCAATGAGAACTTTCACAAAATCTTTTGTCCAGCCAGTGTTGTGGATATACCAAATAGGTACACCTACGACATAGTCTCATACCGGCAAGACCAGGTGTCCCACAATTGGTGGTTAGGCCTATAGCATAATCGGGCAACCCAGTTGCTGATAGACAAGACGGAGGTCCAGCGGGGATAAAGGAAGGCGACGTGCCACCGCTTATGATAGAAGATGGAGCCCTGGAGGACACAAAGACTAGTTAGTGTTAGTTTAGGACTCTGTAACAGTATCCGGCTGGGAATTTCCTTGTAACCCTAGGTCCTGGCGTCCTTATAAGCCGGCCTACGGGATCCTTTAGGGAAAAACAATCTCATAGACAAGTGCATAGCACTACTCATGCACATAGCGAACCCCACAATCCCTGTAACTCGGCATATCGCCATTATAGTGATTTATAGCAGGAGTAGGATCTCTCCACCGTTGTGAGATCTAAACTTAGGTAAACTGTGTTACCTCATACCCGCCAACCTTTCGTCTTACCCCACGTCTCTAAACATGCTCTGTGAGGACCCCTTCATGGCGTATTCGTCGGTAATACCACGGCAGTTGGCGTCCACCGTGGGGCAAGAGGCGCTTACAACACGGATCCGAGCGGGATCCCTTGCCATCTTCAAAGACGGAAAAATTGCTTCTCCTTTAACGCGCCGACTTTGTTATTGCTCTTTTCAGCGTGAGGTCAAATCGGCGGCATCCCGGAGATCTACATTGACACATCCACCACGCGCAGCAGCTGTGTGGTCGGTTGAAGATCGTCAAGCTTGGCTACATTGCAAAATCAGAGGTCCTAATCACTATTGCGTCCATACCGGCGCTGATCCGTGATTCCAATATGGATACGATCGGTTATCCGGGTTATGGGGCTGGACAGTGATACCTCTGGTTTCCTATGCATGTGCTGAGCTGGACTGGATCGATCGGGATAAACACGTAATATTTACTTCCGCTAGTATCAAGGCCAGATCGTTCGATTTGTTTGGAAGGAAAAGAGCAAAGCTTATTGCACGTGAGAAATTCCAAGACAAAGACGAATCGCACCATGATGCGGCGTCGTGTCCGACATGGATTTCTCTGGCTTCATGACCCTCTTCATGAT
The DNA here is from genome assembly GCA_916181665.1 of Avena sativa. Classification (NCBI taxonomy): domain Eukaryota; kingdom Viridiplantae; phylum Streptophyta; class Magnoliopsida; order Poales; family Poaceae; genus Avena; species Avena sativa. The sequence goes on along the minus strand of OV702295.1, from coordinate 307,583,281 downwards.
TGCGGTGACCCAGCATACCACTGCATGTGTAGTACACTATAGTCGTTGACATGACATCTACAGAACACCGTTCCGTATATATCACATCCCTCAGAGTGGTACAACAGAAACATTGCGGGTCCATATTACAAATGTACACACATTATTATTATTACAATACCGGAAGTTCAAGACTTCCAAAAGATCCAACTTACAAACCAAAATATAAAGTGTTTAGCGGAATTTAAAAGTAGCAACTCCTTCTAGGAGTTGAGCTCAACAGCTTATTCTATAGAGTTCATGCTGCTCGGCTCCATTCATTACTATTAACTAGGGTTACTTAGTGGGACTCATTATCATCGACACCATAGCGGATTTCGTAATCCACTCCTTCAACTCCTCCAGACAGATCAGGTTTCTCGTAGAACACATCTTCTTGGCATTCAGCTGCATACATTGGCACATCTTCGGGATCCTCAGAGTCTAAGCAAGGGATCAAAGGAAAGAATGAGTAACATCGTTACCCAACAAGTTCATTATATGCAAGGTGGGAAGTTTGATGCTCTAACTACCACCTCGGATTATAAATCCTTGGCACTATGCAGTTTTCGTAAATCTTTCTTCAAAGATTGATTTTATTCCGAAAAACTATGACAATCAGCCTTCCAGGTTGACTAGAACTTTTATGGAGTTCCTTTCCTGCCGCGTTCATAGCTCCTTCCCGGAACAGGGAGTAACAAGTTACAGTTCTTACACTCTGCAGAGGTGCGTTACTTTACCCATGAGAGATCAACTCCTTGTTGCACAAACGGGCGTACTTTCCCGTCCACAATTCCATGATGTGAGGCCCAGTAGTTGGTCCAAGCCAATCACTGCCCCCTTCGCGACCCCGCATGCCTCCTTGGTGTACACCATGCCCACATAATGAATTAAGGCAATGGTTTGTATAAACCGTTAGATGCCACAACTATCATGGGACGATGAGGGTTCCCACCCATATGCTGCATATCCTCTATGAATTACCAATTAATATGCACGCTTCAAGGATAACAGCCACGACCTGCACATCTGGCTTCATGCGAGAGGAATAAGATACAGCTGACTTCTCTGTCCCATTCCAAATCTCATGGCTAACGCGTAATATACGATGCTAGAATTACTGATGTCAGGGGTTATTAAGTCCCTACTTGATCATCATTGTTGCAAATAGAACCCTAAGTTCTATTGCTCCATTATATCACCACTTAGGGTGATATCTATGATTCCTTTATTTATGAAAATAATATTTTCTTTCTTTTATAGCATATATGATAACACACAATTTGTAAATACTTTGATAAAGACTCTTCAAAGGACATGAGCAAGTGATGAACTTGCCTTGTGATGGCAAGGTAGTGAAGTCTGATGCTTGCACTGTACCTTGAGCTTCTAGTTCTACAAAAACATCATTATTGCTCGATAAGGACAATATTTAAAGAAGCAAAATGATTATGCAAGTAATGTAATGCATTATTTAATTCTATATGCATTTTACCTATATAAGGTGCCTTTTAATAAAGCATTTATAAACATTGTTTTTTAATATTTATTGCATATATTGAATTATTTTATTTTATTTCCCTTTTTATTTGACTTTTATTGATTTAATAATTCTTTTAGGAATTATTAATTATACCTTAAAATTTATTATTAAATATTTATTTAGTATTTTTCAAAAATACTATAATATTAATATATAATGAAAGTGAGTTTTATTTATTTTTATCTTCTTTCAATAATTTTGTAAAATTCCATAAGGAATATATAAATTACAAAATTCTTATAAAAATTTAAATGTCCAAAATTTTATATCTTATTTTATTTGGATAGAGTGGATTATTGTGAATCCAAAAATATTTTATTTATAATTTTTGGACTTTTATTTTATTTTCTAGAATTTTATTGAGGTCAGGGGTATTTTGGTCCTTTTTAATTAATTAAAACTTCTTTTTCTTCTTTTTTAAACGACTTGGGCTGGCCACCTGGGCTTATTGGGCCAGTGTGGCCCAATAGGGCAGGGTCAAAATCATCACCCCGAGGGGGTTTTGGCCCACCCAGCCCACACTCTCTGCCTCCTCCTTGTTCTCACCTTTCCTCTTCCTCGACCCCGCGGGCTCTGGCGCCGCCGCTGGCGATGTCCGCCGTTGAGGCTTCCCCTGGCCGCTGCTGTGGTGCAGGGCGAGGTTTGCGACTACGCTCGTTCATCTAGTCCAACTCGATTTGACTTCGGGGCTTCCCCGTGGCCAGGTTCACCCCGTTTCTGAACCCTAGGGTTAGGGGAAAGTGCTGTCGCCACCACCACGGTCCCTCCTGCGGTGGTGTGCTGGGCTCGTGTGCTACTGTGGCTACCGCCGTGGCTAGTGTAGGTTGCAGCGCCCTCTGGGTGCTCCCTGTGCCGTGGCGGGTTCGTCGGCCAATCTGCTTCCTCTTCAATTCGTCAGCGAGGACCCTAGGTAAGTTGCCTCCATGGTTCTTGTTCATACTACTACCATGAATCTCTCTGTGTGTATCTAGTGGCTTCTCGTGCCTAGTGACTATGTTCTGATTAGGGTTCATCTCTTAGTTAGGGTTCTTGTTCTGATTAGGGTTCATAACCCCTTGTTGATCATATCCATGATGCTTTAGATCTAGTGGTGATCATACTTGAGCATGAAGAATGATTGTTTGCTATGGATCATGATTTGTAGTGGCTTTGATGATGCTAGTGGCTTGTCAGATTTATTCCAGTGGTAATTCACTATGATCCCATGCTAGTGTTTCTATGGAATCCCTGATTGGAAATGTTATTGATCTGAGAACTTACTCTACTGTCAGAATGCTTATACTGACAGTAGTTCTCTCAGTAGTTGCTTACTGCAATTATAATGCTAGGCTTGTATGAGGTTATACATACTGAATATAATCATTACATGTAATGATTTTCTGTGAATGTATAGATGAATTTGATGTTGATTCCTAGCACTTGGCTTCAGGAAGATGATATTTATTGGTTTGTCCCTTTTATCTGTGGAAATTAAGAAAAGATTGGTTTTAGCTCATTTTAGAACTTGTCCTTGTGATACCATTATGATCTGGCACACAAGTGATTGAGTTTTATTTCTAGGCTTAGCTTTGACAATACTTGTGATTAATACTAGCAAGATAAAACGAAAGCTTTTCTTGACTCTCCTGCCTATGATGTTGGTCTGGGGCTCTAGGATTTTAAATCCTAGTTAGTTTGAGTAAATAGTTTGTTTGTAACTTGTAAGATTAGAGGTGCTACTCTCTCTGGGAGATGTGCCCTGATCTGATAAGAACAAATGAAGAATCATTTAAGTTGCATAAATTAACACTAAACTCTGTGATGCTGGTATGAGAGTTTAGTGCTTTTGGCTAAGTTTGGTTTATTATCTTTATACTTGAAATCTCTAGGATAGATTCACCTCACTTGGGTGATTATTGAGAGATTATTTCATAAAACAACACATGCTTTTGTTTAGATATTATGATGGAATCATGTGATGGTTTTATGAGGCTCACCACAAAATCTGATGATGGTGTAGTAGATTGATGATGATGATCTTGATTTGGTTTTGCTGGACTCCTATGCTTGCTCTTGAGCTAGCCTGCTCCTCCTAGCTCCTAGGCTTGATCTTGCTGTCCACCTGATTCTTCCCCCTCCTTATGTAACCATCCTGGTGATGTTTGGTTGATCTGGGGTGGTTTGGTGTGGCTATTGTTCTTGGTTTAGCTGCTGTCTACACTGGATGTGCTTGTGTGCTGTGTAGTGAAGTGATGCACTAGTGCCTCCCACGGCTGTGCTGTGGTTTTGTGAGATTAGGCTGTGCTTGTGAGGTCGACAGCACACCATATGCATGCTGGTGTGTGTCCAGCTTGTGTGCCTGCTATGCACTTGTGGATATGTTCAGAATCTGGATATTTACTTCTACCAGGTTACTTTCACCTGGCTGGTGAATTTGTCCCTCTTGGCTATCATCTGACTTCTGGCTTTGAATTTATGAAAGATGAAATATTTCCTATTGGTGAAACTTGCCCCTTTTATAACATTTCTCAATGATGAATTTGTCAAGTGCATTTCACTGACATATCTGAGAGAAATATTTCTAACACTAATCTTCTTTTGTTTTTTATTTAGTCTTTGTTTTGCAGGTACAAAGATAAAGATGAAGATTTAGTTTAGATTTAGATATAGGGTAGTTAGTAAATATTCCATTGTAATTTCCTTATTCTTTTGTAATTTTCTTTTATTATTCATGTAATCTTTATTTTATTCAATTGTAATAAAGATTATATTATTAATAATAAAGAATATTCCTATTCTTTATTCTTTTGTAATTTGTGAAGTTTGGAAATAATTTCAACAAGTTACATTCTTTGTAACTTATTTATATATTGATAATATGAAATAAGTTTCATATTCACTATTGTTTTTGGATAAGATTTAAGTTGTAATACTTATCTCTTAATTAATTTAAGATTCAAAATTTATATCTAAATCATTTAAATTATAATTCAAACACTCAAGTTTAAAATTCAAATTCATTTTTTAAACACATAACTCCTTAAAGATCATCTCAAAGTTTATAACAATCATCCTTTAGACTAAACCTAATCTGAAAGGATAAAAAAAACATTGATCACAAAAGATTTTAATTTGGCGAAAATTTTACCCACATTTTCACAAATAAATGCAGGCAACAATTCATATTCCTAATTCTACCCTTTGTTAGGTCCTAAATGCTGGGCTGTTACAATGATTTTGTTCTGTAATAAAAATACTAGCAGGCTTTGGATAATCGTACGTCCCGTCGGCATACGCTGCTAGCCGTGAAGCTGACTTCGAGCGTGCCTCGGGTTTTCCTACTTTATCAATATCAACTTTATCGCCATCGCAAATTGTTTCGACTCTGCAATAGACTACAACTTTTTCGCCGCGAACAACATCGACTCCGCTTAAACAACTAAGTCCATATTTATATTCATTATTTTTGTTTATGATCATGAGATTAAGATTGGTTCACTCATATTCTGAGTCTTTTATCGCTTTCGGTTTGGTCATACCTTTTTCCACGATTTGCCTTGCACTCGTGAGTATAATTTTTTACTGGCTTGTCGTTTTAAGGCCCTAGTACCATGCAAAAAAACCGCCTTCGGGCATTAGCTTAAGTTTTCTGGATACATGTTTTCTGTTGTTTTTATGTGGATTCCAGAGTAGTGATTTTTTGGCACTCAAAACCGGCGTTTTGGCCTTGGGTTCTGGACGGTGCCATTAGGCATCATCACCTAAGGACAAGGTTCTGTGTTACGAGTCATCCGTCTCACAAAAGTTCAAGCATAAAAACCAGAATAATAGATAAACCAGTACTTGCTTAAACAAAATTTTATATAAAATGTTCAAATTAGTTGAGTTTTTTCCTCCTAAACAGTTTTATGTTGTTAATCTGCTGCATTGTTTCAGCTTTAAAGCATTTGTTCAAAGGCCGTGTTTGTTCCGCCTTATATTTGTTTGTTGGACACGATTAAAGGAACAATTTAATACATTTGTATTTTTATGTTTATGTTTCAGGTACATAACGCTTGGATATTGTCGCGCTCCTCGGAATTAAGGTGTTTTGAGCCTGATTTTCACTAGACTTGACACCTCGAGGGCTAGAATCGCAGTGTTGACCAAGACTTGAGCCGCCTTTGAGGAGGTTGGATCGATGCTCGGGGCTTGACATCTCTAACTCAAGAACTTTGTCCCGCCTTGCGTCCAAGCCAGAACAAACCTCGGGGGCTACAGTACGTTGATCTCCAAAATATGGTGAAAGTTCTCTTTGAGCATCAAGCTGGAAAATTCAAGTGAATTCCACCTTGACGCTCGGGTGCTACACCAATGTTGAATTTTTGTGAAAGTTCTCTCTAGAGCACAAAGCCAAAATAATTTCCGACTTGACGCTCGGGGGTTACACTATTCACATTTTCTCTAAAGCTACTCTGAGAGCACCAAGACGATTTTCCTTTGAAACTCCGACTTGGCGCTCAGGGGCTACAATCGTTTGATGTATAATTATGGATGTTCTTTTGAGCATCAAGCCGCCTTCAACGAACCCGACTCAATGCTCGGGGGCTACATATGGTTATGTCAAGAAACTTTCAAGACGGTGAAAAATCTGGCTGGCGAAACCTGGGGGCTCGACATCAACTTTGCCTTCATGGAAGTTTCCTGGGTTACACAGCTCGATGGCCTAAATTTCCGTGATATGAGAGGCTCTAAGACCTTAATTCGGCAAGCTCTTATGTCTGTGGCTTTGCTGGCTCTAAGTCGGCAGTTTGGCAACCTTTACGACCGTGGCCCAATAGCCATGATTTTTTCTGGCCTGCATACCGTCCCACATGGATGATGATATTGAAGACGTTTCTAGAGCTTGGAAGAATCACTAACGATTCGTTACAGAGTTCTACGCCTTGGATTCGTTCGCAGAAGCATACAAGCAACTCTCTGGCTAGGCTTAGTCAGATGATAATATGATATGGGAGCTCTCCAAGATTCTTCGTGAAGCACGCCTACAAGTTGAAGACGGCGTGATACTTACGTCCAAAGCTAGACGGAGGAATGCAAGGATCTTGAAGAACTCCGGGGCTACTATTGGATATACCAAATAGGTACACCTACGACATAGTCTTATACCGGCAGGACCGGGTGTCCCACGGTTGGTGGTTAGGCCTATGGCATAACCGGGTGGCCTAGTTGCTGATAAACAAGACGGAGGTCCAGCAGGGATAAAGGAAGGCAACGTGCCACCACTTATGATGGAAGCCGGAGCCTTGGAGGACATGAAGACTAGTTAGTGTTAGTCTAGGACTCTATAACCGTATCCGGCTGGGACTCTCCTTGTAACCCTAGGTCTTGGCGTCCTTATAAGCCAGCCTACGGGAGCCTTTAGGATAGAATAATCTCATAGACAAGTGCATAGCACTACTCGCACACAACGAACCCCACAATCCTTGTAACTCGGCGTATCGCCATTATAGTGATTTATAGCAAGAGTAGGATCTTGCCACCGTCATGAGATCTAAACATGGGTAAACTATGTCAGGCCGTCCCAGACGCTCTCCGTATTAACCCACGTCTCTAAACTCGCCGTTGGGATACCCCTATGGCGTACATGTCGACAATACCACGACAGTCAGCCCGTTGCAGCGGGGCCTCAATGGAATCTACTGGCAATTAAGGTACTCCTTTTAATAGAGTACCAGAGCAAAGCATTAATACTTCGTGAACATATGTGATCCTCAAATCACATCCATCCCCTTCGGCTATCCCAATTTCTGTCACTTCGAGACAATGATATGTGTACACAACTTGTGGATAAGATCACAAACAATACTATCATCATGAATCAATAATAATTTCAGATCTGAGATCATGGCACTCGGGCCCTAGTGACAAGCATTAAGCATAACAAGTTGCAACAAAGTCAAATAGCACTAATAAAGATACTAGGCACCATGTCCTAACAATCTTATTCGATTACATGATAGATCTCATCTAATCCCTACCATCCCCATAGCCTACAGCAGGGGATTACTCACTCATGGATAGGGGAAACATGGATAGTTGATGGAGAGGCGTAGGTGATGATGATGGCGATGATCTCCTCAAAATACATGTCCCGACAGGGTACCAGAACGGAGTTTCTGACTCCAAATCGCAGTTTCTAGTGGTGGTGGAGTAGCGGAACTCTTTTTGGAAAAACGTCGACCCCCCCCCCCAGAGTTTTTAGGTCAGGAGGCTTTATGTAGGCGAAGAGGGAGGCTAAGGGGGTTCCTGAGGTGGCCACACCCTCTCCAGGCGTGGCCAGGCCCAGCCCACGGGGCTAGGGTGTGTGGTCCCCTCATGGCCCTCCTCCGTCTCGTCTTCTGGCTCCGTGAGTCTTCTGGTAAAATAGGATTTTTTTGCATATTTTTTGGGATTTTTTCTAAAAGTTGATTTTCTGCACAAAAACTAGACACCAATACAATTCTGCTGAAAACAACGCCAGTCCGTGTTAGTTGTATCCAAATCACACAACTTTAGAGGAGAAACAAAAGCAAAAGTGTTCAGGAATGTAGATACGTTTTGGACGTATCAACTCCCCCCAAGCTTAGCTTATTGCTTGTCCCCAAGCAATTCAGTTGAAAACTGAGTGCAATAAAAGAAACTTTCACGAACACATTTGCTTCATATGATGTAAATATTCTCAGCACATGAGTAGATACTTAGACAACTCATAATAAGGAGTATGCAACTAAGTCTACTTAATAGTCACTGCAAGCTATGAAGAGATTCCAACTCAATAATAATAAGTAGCATGAAACATAAACATAAGCAACATTGCAATGCTCATAAAAAGGTATGATAGAGTGGTATCTCGCTTGCCTTTAATTGTGGAGCAACACATAAATTCCAAGGCACCTCTGAAGTTCAAGTGAAGACTAGAAGTAAATATATCAATGATACAAGCATCAAAGTCATGACATAATTAAGCAAGTTTTGAGACAAGCACATTACACTAAGAATGACAACTATGCTCTCAAGAAGGTGCTCATAGAATAAGTGGTGAATCAACAAGAAGTGAAAAGGTTTTGAAAAGTTTGAAAGGCTTCCAAATGCTGAAAGTATGGTACTCATTAGCTTTGATCTTGCATTCCCCTATCATAGGCATCTTTAGATTGTTAAGGTGAAAGTGAGGTCCAATATGAGTTATATGCTTGGCAGACCATAAACTGGAAATCTCATGTCCCTTGAGTATAAGGGCCACTCCTCATTCTACTCAACTTTAGTTACCGGTAAGTTCTTGTCATAGTAAATACATGTGTATCATAGAGAACCGCCAACGGGGTACCCCTTGCACATGATACATGAGCTATCCCATATCAAAATGACAAGGCAAGCAGACAATGAGCATCTCAACAATCTTCTTATATACCATAGGAAATTGGTGCTTTTTTCTCTCTTTCCTCTTTTCAATGTCTCTCTTTTTTATAAGAAGAAAGCTTCATAGATTGCTCACTATGGTGATGCTGCAAGTTTCCACCATGATTAGGCATGGCTTAGGCTAGAGGCCCAGGCGTTTCTCTAACACATATACATAACTCCATGTACTTACAAGCTTCCCTTTTATTTCATACTTACGACATCCATAAACAAAAGAGCATGATATCAATTGGGTATATATTTACAGGTGTTGAAAGCGTTCCCTGTGATAGCACGGTTCTGCTAACTCCCAGCCTATAATTTACAAGCATATAACTTTCATGGACAGTCACAATGGTTCGGGTTTATTAAGTGCAAGAAAATAAAGTGTGCCATCAAGTTCGTGAGAGCTTTACTAACTAACTTTGTCATAATAAGCAAGCATTTTATTTGGAAGAAAACAAGGCATAATGAATATGCACGGAATAGCAAATGATGCAAGTAGGTAGGTATGGTGGGTACTTTTGACAATATTGGTTTTGGGGAGTTGGAAACAGGAGTAGAGCTCATACTCAATGCAAGTGAAGGCTAGTAATAGAGAGGGAGACAAACGAGAGAGAAATAACTGTCATAATCATGCTTGCAACAAAACAGAATTAATTATGACATAAAAGTGATACAAGAACTCTAAGGCAAAATAAATCATGGAGGCTTAACTGACTTTTGTTCAGTCATATGCATGCGTGAGCATGTGCCAAGTCGATTCAAATGAAACATTCAGAGGAGGATACCATAATGTCATACCATTATGAATAGAACAATGCAAGCAAACATTCATATGACATGCTACAAACTATTAGCAAGCTGGAGCTAATCTTAAGAAAGCAATAACTACTAAGCATCCAATAAATACATACACCTTACATGAATAGTCTAAGCATGCCCACAATGATGAGTATATGTACAAAAATGAAAACAAATAGAGTTCATTACCAGCCTCTTACCACACCTCAAGTTGTCATAAATCATCATTATTATCTTTCACTTGTGTGGCTTGAATAATAACATGAAACCAAAATCCACTGAGGACCGCTGAACCCTACAACGAACTTCACAAAACCAAAGAAGAACAACAAATATTTTTGGGTTTTTGATTTTTCAAAGCAAGCACTCAAAGCACAAACAAACAAATCAAAATCTTTTTGGATTTTTCTTAAGGCAAACCAAAGCTAAAAAAACAAAGAAACAAACCAAGAGAAACAACGAAAATATTTTTGGTATTTTTGTGTTTTGGAGAGCAGAAACAAAAACTAAAAAGAAAGCGAAGCATGGATATACAAAGCACCGACAAAGAATGATATGTATATGAGTGTGATGTCGGTATACCTCCCCGCAAGCTTAGGCTTTTGGCCTAAGTGGGGCTCAATCAATAACGCGAGTACCCCAAGCTGGTGGGTCATCATAGGAATGATCATAATCAGGCCCTCGCGATGAAGAAGTAGTGCTCCAATCATAGGAGGGCTGCTGGTATGAAGACTCCCCCGTGTTGGAGGGCTGAACCGAATCATCTTCGGCATCCTCTCCAACATTCTCCTCTTGCTGGGAGAGCTCCGCCACATACGTGTCAAGTTCTTCCTCCATGAGTGACCATCCTTGCGTGTTATCAAAGTTAAACAAAGCAGGTGTAGGCAAAGAGACTACTTTCTCAGACCTACCCCCTCTCCAACCACGCTTGACAAAGGTTATTTCATACAGTAGCTCACTCAAAGTACCCCAAGAGGAAACAAATTTATGCTGAACCATGGAATTGAGATCAAATCTCTCTATGGGGAACTTAAAAACTGAATGATGAGGCTCTAAACCATGAAAAGCTATCAAACGAGAGGCAATGAGACCTCCACAAATTCCACCTTTCTCGCGGTTAGTAGCAAGACGGAAACCTATCAAAGCACCCAAGTTATAAGTTCTATCCCTATTCAAAGCAGCTGAGATAAAAGGTAGATCAAATGAAGATAATTTTCTAGCAGTCTTCCTAGCAAGAACATACTTGGCAATGAAATAGGAAAAATATCTAATGGATGGGAAATGAATATTGCAAATTTTACCACTCTCCTTTGAGAAGTCGCAACCTTGGAAAATTTCATCATATAAGTCCATGAGTGGCTTAGGCCTCTCTCTAATCTTCTCACATGAACCCCTCTATGGCACTCTGATAGCTGCAGAAAAATCAACAAAAGGGAGGTCGACAACTATATTGTAAATTTTATAGTGGACCATGGGATTGGACAAGGACCAACTAAACCGAAAGTAATGCACCACAGACATGGTTAGCTTAACATATTGGTAAGGCTCTTCTTCAATAAATTGCTCCAACCCTGCATTAGAAATCATAGTTTGGAAATCCTGAAAGATCCCCCCGCAGCTCTCATAAATTCGAGGCATGGATATATGGAAGATAAGACTTCCTCCTTATGATGGACTTACATTGGCTCAAGCACCATCAATTCATGTTGATTCAGTTGGTATGCACTCATCTTCTTTTCTGGAATTTTTAGACAAACATCAAACCAACTGATTTCCAAGTTGATAAATGATGAGGAACTACTATAGGAACTTGCTAGAGGGCTAAACATGCATCAAAATGAAATCTCTAAGCATAGAACAAGCATGCAAGCTCACACAACCAGTCACCTACAATAGCAAAATACAATCCACCAATCAAAAATCTAATTGGACAAGCGGAAGAGGCACATACCGGAGAGCAATCCCTCAAAAAATTAGCAGGAAAGATGGGTTGAGCAAGGAGATCGAAAATCAGGAGCAAGAACAGCAGGAACTCGAGCTTGAGAAAGTTTTCCTGTGTTTTTCGGGATAGAGAAAGAAGTGGCTGGAAGGAGGCATCTTGGAGGGCCACAGGTGGGCCCTACCCAGGCTAGGCGTGCCCTGGGGCTGGCAGCGCCACCAGGGGGTGTGCTGGCATGGTGGGTCCCCATGGGACAATCTAGGTGCCCCTCTGCACCTTTTTTCAAGGAAAATTTTAATATCAATTTCTAGAATTTTTTGAGAAACTTTATTTTGGCCAATTTCCAGGTTATGAAAATTGATTTTCTCGCAGAAAAAGATTTTTTGAAAGACACAAAAGAAAACTAGAACCAAAACTACAGAAGTTCTAAGACATTCTAAAAAGCAAAAAACTAACAAAACTAAAGTTGACAAGAGGAAGAGCAAAGATTGGAAAGGAGAAAAATAAAGGTGAGTAAGTATAACGATGGTGAGAGCATTGTTTTGTTCATTAAAATCCCTTTCTTAACAAGGATGATCAAGTCTTGTTACCAAATCAATCTTATATGAAACAAAACTTTGCATTTTACAAAATGATTATGTTACCTCAAACTTGATAGAAATAGTTCCAATCATAATAGTTTCAAAACTTTCTTGTGGAATGGGACAATATATTTCTCCAACTTTGATGCTCTCAATATTTTCAATTGAATTCAGGCCATAGATCTTATCAATATTCTTTGGGAAATAGACAGTATGCTCTTTGTCATTAATATTAAAAGTTACTTTTCCTTGATTACAACTGATGACAGCACCTACAGTATTAAGAAAAGGTCTCCCAAGAATAATGGACATATTATCATCTTCAGGCATCTCAAGCACAACAAAATTAGTTAAAACCAAGCAATTATGAGCCACTTGAATAGGAACATCCTCACATATACCAACAGAATAATAGTGGACTTATCAGCCATTTGCAAAGACATATCAGTTGGTATCAACTTTTCTAGCTAGAGTCTCTTGTAGAGAGAAAAAGGCATAACACTAACTCTAGCTCCCAAATCACATAAAGCAGTTCTAACATAATTATTTTTAATAGAGCAAGGAATAGTTGGAATACTTGGATCACCAAGTTTATATGGAACCTTATCATTGAAGGAATAATTAGCAAGCAAAGTAGAAATTTCCTCATTAGGAACCTTCCTTTTATTTGAGACAATATCCTTCATATACTTTGAATAAGGAGGCAACTTAATAGCATCAGTCAAAGGAATTTGCAAAAATAAAGGTTTCATCCACTCACAAAACTTGTTAGTGTTCTTCCTCCTTTGACTTGTGTTTTTATTAGTAAAAGGCATTGGTTTCTGCACCCAAGGTTCTATTTCACTACCATGTTTATTAGTAATAAAATCTTCCTTAGTGTAACTAGTGTTCTTAGTGTGCTTGTTAGGTTCTTATTCAACTTCTTCCTTACCAGGAGCATCATTTTTATCATTACCACTTTCAGTTTTAGCATCAGAGACAGATATACTATTAGGATCTATAGCAGGTTTAGAAGGTTCCTCAACTGTTTTATGTTTCTTTTTCTTTCTCTTATGAGGACTACCACTATTTTCAGCTTGTTGAGAATCCTGCTCAATTATTTTAGGATGTCCCTCAGGGTATAAGGGATCCTGAGTGGCAGCACCACTCCTAGTTCTAATACCATAAGCATGCTTATCTCTAGAAGCATTAACTAGCATATCCTTTTGTACCTTAGAAAGTTGATCAATTTGGGTTTGAACCATTTGGAAGTGTTTAACAAGCATTTTAACATCATTAGAAGTTCTTTTCACAATATCTTTCAACTCATTAATAGCTCTAGAGTTTTCCAATAAATGATTCTGAACTTGTTTATTAAAATTACCTTGTTTAACAATAAAAATATCAAGTTCCTCTAAGCATTGATCAGGAGGTTTACCATAAGGAATATCACCTTCATCAAAGTGTTGGAGAGAGTGTACCTCAATAGAAGATGAGTGGGGAATTGACTTACTTAATTCTTCTATAGGAGGTAAATTTTTCACATCTTCAGATCTAATACCCTTCTCCTTAAGACATTTCTTAGCTTCTTTCATCACTTCATCATTTAATTCAATCATTCGCCTCTTCTTTGGTGTTGGCGTTGGAGTTGGTTCAGGCACAATTGGTTTAGGTGTAGTAGGCTCAGGTGTAGTTGGCTCAGTTGAAGTCCAATCATCATAATTCTTGCTTATTTTAGCCATTAATTCTTCAGCTTCTGCAGGAGTTCTTTTCCTGAAAACACAATCAACAAAACTATCCAGGTATGTCCTAGATTCATCAGTTAGTCCATTATAATAGATATCAAGTAGCTCATTTTTAGGCAATGGACATCCATGATGTGCATGAATCAAGGCACTGAACCTTGTCCATGACTCAGGCAATTTATCTTCTTCTCCCTGACTAAAATCAAAAAGGTTCTGCAAAGCAGCATGTCTAGCACTAGGAGGGAAATATTTCTAAAAGAAAGTAGCAATCAAGCAATCAGGGCTATCAATGGATCCAGGAGGTAAACTATTAAACCAAACTTTAGCTTCTCCTTTTAGTGAAAAAGGAAAGATCTTTGCAACAAAGTACTTGCGCATCTTAACATCATCAGAGAATAAGGCACTCATAGTGTAAAGCTCATTCATATGAGTCACAACACTTTCGTTCTCAGTCCCACAAAAGGTTCTTTCTCTATAATCATAATCTTTATCTTTAATGTTTATGGGAGAAGTAGCAAACTTAGCATCAGGAGACAATTTAGGTATAATAGTACGTTTCTCAAGGAGACTCCTAATAGCACTAGCACCACGCGTGTTTCTATATTCTTCAATAAATTCATGAGTCATTTCAATGTAACCATCATTAATATCATATCTCTGTCTAGACTCAGGTGAGCTAACAGGTGTAATAGTGTCTTCACTAGGAGTTTCAGTGTTTCCTAATATAGTTCTAGCAATAGTAGCATCTAGGAAAGGACCTAATGAACCACTCTCATCAAGCATAGTAGAAGTAACATCATGAGTATCAGAAGCAATTTTAGATTCAGCAGTAGTAGCAGTGTATGTAGCATGTGTATGTGGTGGTGTAACAAGCTTACTTATAACAGACGGTGAATCAAGAGCAGCAGAGGTGTTTAGGACTGTACCTCTTCTTGTAGTGGATGGTAAAATAGGAAACTTTCCATCATGAGACTTTCCCATGATGAAAGGAATAGCAGCGAACAATAATAGATCCAAGTGAACTTATAAATAAAGCTATACTCCCCGGAAACAATGCCAGAAAATAATCTTGATGACCCACAAGTATAGGGGATCGCAACAGTCTTCAAGGGTAGTATTACCCAATTTATTGATTCAACACAAGGGGAGCCAAAGAATACTTATAAGCCTTAACAACTGAGTTGTAAATTCAGCTGCACCTGGAAACAGTCTTGCTCACAGTTTATCAGTAGCAACATTTTTGCAGTAGCAATAGCAAAGTAACAGCAACAGTAAAACAAAGGCAGTAGTAATAATAGTAGCAAACAGTAAGATATGAGTGCGGTAGGCATAGGGATGGATGGATGGGCGTTGCATGGACGAGACTATTCATATAACCTCAATCTAGGGCATTTGCAGATAAATAGGATAAAGCATCCAAGTACTAAACAATCATAGGCATGTGTTCCATATATAGTCATACGTGCTCGCAATGAGAACTTGCACAACATCTTTTGTCTAGCCAGCCCGTTGCAGCGGGGCCTCAAGGGAATCTACTAGCAATTAAGGTACTCCTTTTAATAGAGTACCGGATCAAAGCATTAACACTCCGTGAACATATGTGATCCTCACATCATAGCCATCCCCTCCGGCTGTCCCAATTTCTATCACTTTGGGGCCTTTGGTTCCGGACAATGATATGTGTAAACAACTTGCGGATAAGATCACAAACAATACTATCATCATGAATCAATAATAAGTTCAGATCTGAGATCATGGCACTCCAGCCCTAGTGACAAGCATTAAGCATAACAAGTTGCAACAAAGTCAAATAGCACTAATAAAGATACAAGGCACCATGCCCTAACAATCTTATTCGATTACATGATAGATCTCATACAATCCCTACCATCCCCGTATCCTAGAATGGGGGATTACTCACTCATGGATGGGGGAAACATGGATGGTTGATGGAGAGGCATCGGTGATGATGGCGATGATCTCCTCCAAATACCCGTCCCGTTAGGGTGCCAGAACAGAGTTTCTGATTCCGAATCGCGGTTTCTGGTGGTGGCGGTGCTGCGGAACTCTTTCTGGAAAAACTTCGAACCCCCCGGAGTTTTTAGGTCAAGAGGCTTTATGTAGGCGAAGAGGGAAGCCGAGGGGGTGCCCGAGGTGGCCACATCCCTTCCAGGCGCGGCCAGGACCAGCCCTCACGGCCAGGGGTGTGTGGGCCCCTCGTGGCCCTCCCCCGTCTTGTCTTCTGGCTCCATGAGTCTTCTGGTAAAATAGGATTTTTGGCATATTTTCCGGGATTTTTCCTGAAGGTTGATTTTCTACACAAAAACTAGACACCAAGGCAATTCTGCTGAAAACAGCGTCAGTTTGTGTTAGTTGTATCCAAATCACACAAGTTTAGAGGAGAAACAAAAGCAAAAGTGTTCGGGAAAGTAGATACGTTTTAGACATATCAGTTTTCAAGACAGAACTTTCTACTCTTACCTCTAGTTTTTCCAAAAAAAAAACCTTCATAAAACCTTTTTGAAGTCTACTCTTGGTAGAAGTACCAAGAGACTCTTATCTTACTTCAAAACACAACCTTTCCAAATACTCATCCTTACCTCAAGTTAGGCTTGATGGTAACCTCAGTAGTAGTTGAATGCTTGTCAAGATGAATTGTTTTGATCTGATGTGTGCTGTTGACTTGTTTTCTTAGGATCTAGAGTGAGCTACACTAGACGCTCATACTCTAGGAACCAAATAGTTTAAGGAACACAAATCTTAACCAAGCATACTAATCTTGATCATTAAGGTGACCCTCTCATCCCCTTAACCAGATCAATATAGGGTTAATCCCTTCTGATAGTTTCCAACCCAAGGAAGCCCAACTCTAAGCAAGGATCATTTCTATTCAATCTATACTTAAACATCATCCACTTGATGAAGAGTTTGGAACCTTGCATCCTCTCAAAATCATATCCTCTTGCATACTAGTCAAAACCCCAAATCTGCCAAATTTGACTAAGTCTGGAACTGCCGTCAACATCACATATTTGAGTCCCTCCATTCCCCATCCCTTGTGTATTTTTGGAAATACACTTGAACCATCTTGTAAACCATCCTAAGTACTACCTCTGTTTGGGATTATAAGAGATAATAGATTTTTTATTTTGTTAGAGAGTATAGGGGCTATCTCATTTATTAGTCTTCCTCCTCCAATGCATGTTCTCATTTTCCTCTCACTTGTCTCATGCATGTAAAACTATTGGTGCATGCATATATTAATAAAAAGAGTTATGGAGTGTCTTGGTCCTAACAACTTGGACCTTAGGACTAATAATCCCAAAAATAGGTAGTACTTTTAAACCCCACTCGTGACCTTTACCAGATCATCCTTTGACACACTTTTTGTGTATGGTTTTGTAGGCAAGAAAATAATATTTTCTGCAAATCTTATCATCATGCCTACTTGGGCAGAAGCTCCCATTTGTATGCTACCTTATTTTGACCAACTCTTTGCATGGTTATGATATACCAACCATGGTCTACCAATCCACACTTCTCTTGTTTCCATTGGAGCTCTGTTCTTCTTAAACCCACATGGTTTTGAGGCTAGATGAGAATCTTTTATGGCACCCTTAATTTCAACAAAGTTTGGCATTCCTTCTAGACTACCTCAAATACAATCAAGCTCAAGTAGAGGTACCATGCTCATATTTATAACTTTCTCTATCCATTCATCTATCCCTTGCCCCAAGGGAAGCTCTAGGCTCCTTAATCAAGCAAGGTTTAGTGGTATAAAAATATGCTAGCCCTAAATCCCTCATCCTACCTCATCTCTTGTTTTCTTCCAAAATGAAGTTGATTTGCAAAACCCAAGGTTGAAAATGATTGATACACTATGTTTACATCATCCACCTTGGATATAAAAATTTATCAACTATGTTCCATAATTATTTTGGCCTAGAAACTATCTATTTTCCTCTAGTTTACCAAAATCTTCAAAACTTCCTCCCTAAAGGAAAGTTTATTTTTCTCCAAAATACTTTGCCAAATTAAGGAACATTTGAGGCCTATATATTATATCCTATCTTCCCATCTAAAAAATAAATATTTTTTAAAAGATTTATTAATTCTTTTTGCCCTTTTTCTTAAATGAAAAAAGGAAAAATAATGGTTTTTAAATACCTTTTAATCTCAATAAGTCCTGGAAAAATTCTCCAAAGCATTAATCCATATTTTAGACCTTCTCAAATCAAAAACCCCACTTGTCCAATTCAAAAATCTCAAATCACATCCTTAAAACCAATTCAGTACCTTTTCAATTATTGCTAAAATGAGCCTCTTAATTTGAAGGGTTCGCAGCATAGAAAACAAAAAATTCCTACGATGGGAACAACTAAGTACCAAGATCTATCTACTAGATATAAGCAACGAGTGGATATACATCCATAGAATACATACCCTCAAAGACCGAATAGCGTTAATGAGGTTGTACTCGTGGATGATGTAGTCGAACGCTTGCCGATATCAAGATCGTGATGAAGTCCATATGGTCCAGCCGGTCCAGCACCATCAAGTCCAGCACCGCAAAGCAGTGGTGCATCCGTGATTGCACACACGTCCGGGTACCCCGACAACCTCCACGCCCTCGCTCTAGCGAAGCAGCGGAAGCAACAAATCCTTCCAGAAAAAGCCATCGGGAACATGTATCTCGCTGATCCGAGACCATGAGAAATTCTAAAGGGGGAGAGAGATCCTTCACGAGGAGGTGTGCTTTGAGAGGAGGAGAGGGGGCCTTTTATAGGGAGAGGGGGGCACCCCAAGGGGCATGGCGCCCAGCCATGGTGGCTTCCCCCACCTCTTCCACATTCATGTGGGTGGAGATCCCACTCAAAATGAAAAGCCTCCACTCCCATAAAAAAGCCTCCACTCAAAAATCCACTCACATGCATTAAATTTCCACCAAATTTAATGCAAGCTCTCATTTAAATAAAACTCTTTTATTTATTTATTCAGAATTTTGTTAATTACTCTAATTAATAAAAATTCACATAAAACCCCTTATAACATTTCAATTTCACATGCAGAACCAGTTTCAGCAATTTCAACCGAAATAGTTTCGGTGTCTAGTAAAATAAATTCCCGCGCTTTCTTTTTCTTTCTCTGTCATATCATTTGCTTCGAATGGTGTCAGTATCCCTTAAGTGTGTCACCCTACGGTTTGCGAATAATGTAGACATGATCGAGACCCCTCTCCGATCAATAATCAGTAGCAGGACCTAGAGATCCATATTGACTCCCACACATTCAATGATGACTTCTGTGATTGTGTGAACCTTTTACGCATGTAACTCAATCCCTTTGTCTCGCAATATATTACATGTCCGAGATTCGATCATTGGTATCCCCATACCTAGTTTGATCTCGATACCGACATGTACTCTTTTCTCGTTCTCGTGATATAACATTCTAGTGATCAAATCACTTTCTTGCAAGCTAACTAATGTGATATCACCGAGAGGGCCCAGAGTATATCTCTCTGTCATCGGGATGGACAAATTCCACTCTTGATCCATGAGCCTCAACATAACACCTTCATAGTACTGAACCCATCTTTAGAGTCACCCTGTTATGGTGTGACGTTTGATGTTATTAAGATACTCTTCCGGTGTTAGTGATTGACATGATCTCATGGTCTAAGGACTAAGATTACTTCGTATGATGTTATAGCAATATAAAAACAATGACCTTGATCATAATGCTATATTTCAGATGAATGTTCATCACATCATTCCAACAATGTTGTGACCTTGTTATTAACAACATCCAATGTCCATGATCAGGAAACCTTTGATCATCTTGTTAATCAATGAGCTAGTTTATAAGAGAGGCATAACTAGGAACTTCCTTTTTGTTTATTAAACACACATGTATTAATGTTTCCGTATTAATACAATTATAGCATGCAAAATTAACATTTATCATAAATAAGGAATATGATAATAACCACTTTATTATTGCCTCTCGGGCATATTCCCTTCATAATTATTCAGAAAAATCCCAAATGATTCTTATAGATGTGCCTTGACCATATCTACCAACCAGTTGTCGTGGTATTGCCGACGAGTACGCCATGGAGGGGTCCTCACAGTGCGTGTTTAGAGACGTGGGGTAAGGCGGGCGGTTGAAGGGTACGAGGTAACACAGCTTACCCAGGTTCAGATCCCACGACGGTGGCAGAATCCTACTCCTGCTATAAATTAGTATTAGGGCAATACGCCGAGTTACAGGGATATGTTCACTGTGCGAGGTTGTGTGAAGTTGTCTATGATCATGCCCTAAAGGCTCCCATAGGCCTGACTTATATAGTCGCCAGGTCCTAGGGTTATAGGGAAAAGTCCTAGCCAAACAGGTTACAGAGTCCTACACCGTCTATTACTAGTCTTGTGTATCTTGCACTCCAAGGCTCCGGGTACGTTGGTGACTCCACCGCAGCCTTCCTTTATCCGGCATGGGCCTCCCATCTGGATCCATCTAACTGGGCCGCCCAGCAGGCCATAGGCCATTCTACTGACTATGGGCCACCCGGGTTATCCGGATAAGTGACATGCTATGAGGATACCCATATATCATATCCCCAACAGTAGCCCCCGGAGAACTCCGAGATCTTGCGCCGTCTTGCCTCTTCTCGTGGAATGCTCCGTCTAGATGGATGTCGGCAAATCGTCAAGCAATATCTTGTAGTCCTCCCAAAGAACCCTGCAAGGTTTTCTCCGTCTTCTACGAGTAAGTCGGAGAAATGCTGAATCTTCCACCGTACGCTCCCATTGTCGGATTAAATCCGTCCATGCCGGAATCTTCGATGGGATGGCTCATCTACCCATGTCAGCTAGCATGACGTAGGCCTAGGTCAGCGACGCCTCGTAACTCACACATGCAGAGAACGCAATCATATCCGATTTTCCCGCGCGAGCGATACGAACCGTTGGCGGCGACGGTTGGAGACGTGGCGAAATTTCTGCCCATGTTCGCGAACACGTCGTCTACGCGGCAACCGTTCGATCAAGCTGCACGAATCTTGACGCCGAGGATGATAAATAGTACCCGTGGGGAATTTTTCAATTTTTACCTCATTCCTCGCATCATCTTCTTCCTCCAGCCGCGCGTCTCCTCGAGCTCTCCACGAGAAACCTCGAAAAAACCCTAGCTCTTATCTGCACCAGTCGCACCCAATCTCCACTCCATGGCTAGCAGCAGCACTTCTCCATCAATGGCGGCGTCGAGCAAAGCCGCGGCGAAGCCGGCGAGCTCCGTCATCGTGCCCCCAGAGGGTTTGGTCATCCCCGCATCGGCGGTGATCGAGTCCACCGGTGGCGACCCAAATTTGGAGGCGCTAGAGCCACTAGAGGAGGAACCAGATTCACACAAGGGCGAATGGCACGGCTCGGACATCACCGACCGCGATATTCAAGAGATGGTCGCTGAAGGCTACCTCCCCGCGACGGAGGGACTTGCCTGGCGGGCGGCGCCGACCGGCGAGGTGACACCTTCTCCCCAAGCCGGAGAAAAGGTGTACCTAAAAGCTCAGCTGGTATGCGACGTCTCCCTGCCCATCTCCAACTTCTTCCTCTCTGTCTTAAACCACTATAAGGTCCAGCCCCAGAACCTCTCCCCCAATAGCATCTTAGTGCTTAGCAACTACGCGGCACTTTGCGAGGGATACCTAGGGATAAAGCCTAGGTTAGACCTTTTTGTGTACTTCTTCACCGTAAAACGTGAAGCCGGACATAGCAAGGAAGATATTAGGAACTGTGGCACCATAAGTTTCAAGATTCGACCTGGCCGACGGTTCCCCGACATCGTCGGCCACGAGTCCTGCAAGAATTGGCAACAAACGTACTTTTACGGCCCAGACATCCCTCTGGCTGGCCGACAAGTTTCGTACCCAGACTTCGTTGATGGAGCCGCCGCTGAAGCCTCGTCATGGAGATCCCAAGCCTCCCTTCCCTCCGACCTCGACGCTTCTCAGGCCATAAGGCGGATAGAGTGGTTTGTAGATACGGGTCTGACCGGCTTGGACCTAGCCATGTGCTGGTTCATCAGGAGAATCCAACCTCTGGAGCATCGCGTGAAGCTCATGCACGAGTATACCAGCGACAGAAGGGATAGCCCCCGCATCTCCGTGGATAACTTCTCGAGCGACTCAGTCAAGATCTGCCTTAAGGACATCGTCAAGGTGAAGGATAAGAAGCGCGACTTCACCATCACCTATGACATGTTCGTAGATGGCAAGTGCCCAAAGGTAGGTTTTTATTTTCCGTGCATGACATATACTCTAGTTCTTCCGTCTTGCAAATGTCATTTTATCTAACACGGTGACTTCTTACTTAACAGCTTAGCGATCTAGAGGAAGGAAACCTGGCTGCCCAAATATATGATCCAAAGATGAAGGAAGTCACGTTCGCCCAACCGACGGAGGCAAGAAGAAAAAGACGGAGGGTGGAGCCTCCAACAAGACTACCGTCGCCCTGGAGGCGGAAAAGAGAAGAACCACCGGGATTTTTGCCAAAGCACCCCCATTAGTGTAAGCTTCTCATTCTCCGACATTGTCTATTTATCTGTCCTTCTCCTGTACTTATGCATTTTGCATGTTTCAGGAAGAAAGCCACGACCAGCCTCAAGAAGACCTCCAAAACTTTGGGTGCTTCTCGAAATATCAAAGACATGCTGCATCACGACGCCTCCCCCTCCATCGCCCCTGCTACTCCTACCGTCAAGCCCTCGTCTGCCCCGACAAGCTCACAAGCTAAGGAGGCATCAGGCCCTTCCATCATGGAAGTGGATTCTGGCGCCTCTACCGAACTCGCTGTTGTCGGTGAGCAGGCAACGCAGGAGAGCACCGCTCAACAAATGGCTGAAGCTCCGGCTAAGGATGCCATCGGTGGCGGCAAGGCGGTGGTGGAAGCTGGTACTTCTGCCGAAGGAGGCGCCCTTGCTCCCCAGAAACCTTTTGAGTTCCCCAAGATAGTCTACCCAACACTTATGCCGAGCAGCACAACTCTGGTTCCTGGAGCAGCACCGACATCTCTGACATGCGGTCTTGAGGAGCTCCTCCGACAAGCAGAAATATTGCAAGGAAATAGCATCTCCTTTGGCAAGCTGCTAGCCGAGAGCGCTACGAACCTCAAGATCATTGCACTTGTAAGTTTTACTTTGCCTTTTGCATTTCATATGAGTATACCACTGTAGCCCCGAGGATGTAGACGGAAAACCATAGGTTTTGCATCTATATGCTCTAAGAGTGACTAAGCTAGAAAACTTCTCACTGTAGCCCCCAAGCATTTAGATGGAATGAACTATTCTGATTAGATGCTTTAAGAGTAGCATACGCAGTGTTTATAAATTTCAATACTGTAGCCCCCAAGACTCTAGTTGTAACTGAATTAGTTCCGACTGGATGCTGAAAGAAAAGCTAAGCAGATTTCTGAGTTAAAAACTTTATACTGTAGCCCCCAAGCTTCTAATCGAGAACTGAATTAGTTCCGACTAGATGCTTAAAGAAAAAGCTAAGCATATTTCTAAGTTAAAAACTCTCGCTGTAGCCCCCGAGCGTCTAGGTGGAAATTTTCCGACTAGACTCTCCAAGCAGACTAAACAACGCTTTAACCTTGTCCTTGTTTCCATAGAACGAGAATGCTTGGAGGGGCATGGAAAATGACAAGTACCAGAAGATGCGCGCAGATCTTGAAGCCGAAAAGGGTAAAACTGCCATCTTGAAGGAACAAATCATCAAAAACAAGAGTCTATTTTCTTTTTGCGCATTCGTCTTGGTCTTGTACCTACATTCTCTGAGTACTTACCGTGTACTTTGTTTTCTCCGACTTTGCAGAACATGTTGCCAAGGCCATGGGCATTGTCGAGCAGTCCAAGCACATCCAGCAGCTGGACAGCAAGAACAAAATCCTTAAGGAGGAGAGGAAAGACATGCTAAAAATGCATGAGGATTCAATGAAGGCCCTGCAGGACTCCGCCTCCGCGGAAATCACTCGCTTGAAAGAGGAGCTTGCGATCTTAAAAGATCAAAAGCAAGCTGTTGATGAGCAAAACCAACGCCACAGCGAGGCGTATAAGCTCCTCCAACAAGAGAAAGAATCCCTGGCGGACACCCTCTGGCAGGCTAAGGCCAGCATCTTCAGTAAGTTTCCTCCGCCTTGTATTTCTGTAGTCTGGATACTTTGAATTTATTGAACTCATGTGCTCCTTGTCGGAACTTGCAGCTCCTATGGGTTTAACCCGATCGCCTCCTTCGGACAAGGAATGCATGGTTCTTGCCGGCAACTTCATCAACACTGCCATCACCCAAGCCAAAGAGATTGCCAAGCCCCTAAAGATAAACATCAAAGCCTCGGACTGGCGAAGTACTCGGAGATTCTGTGCCGAGCCCCCGAGCGTGTCACAAGCTGGAAAGCTTCATGTGCACGATCTGGCGCAGGGATGGCGCTGTCAATGGTGAAGGCACACTACGAAGGTGCCGACATCGACACGGTGACCTCTGGCATCCCCGACATCGACGATGACGGCAAAGAGATTGATCATGAAGCCATCCTGTCGTCACTCGCAGGTTATGACACCAGAGTTGCTGAGTTGGTGGACATCGACGTCTTCGTGCCCATGAACACCATCGACAGTGGCAACCAAGATTCCTCTGAGTCCCACAACAGTGCCGATGTTGAGGGTGATTTTCCGGCTGGTGACGATGCTGCTTCCAAGTCTGCTGCACCAAAGGAATGAAAAACAACTTTGTAATATTTGTTTCACCTTTGGTGTATACGCGGAAAAAACTTGTTGATGTAACTTAAGGCGAGAAACAATGGTTGTTTATTTCCTGCTGCTTAAGAACTAGTTTCCAACATTTATATATATATTTTAAGCAAGTGCTGGCTTATCCATTACTTTGGTTCTTATGCTTGAATTTTCGTGAGTCGGAAGACTCGTTGTCGGAACCATGTGCTTAGGTGATGATGCCCAATGGCACCGTCAATAACTTAAGCACAAAATCGCCGACAATGAGTGCTGAAAGTCACTACTCTAGAATCCACATAAAAATGACAAAGAACGTGTAGACCAGAAAACTTAAGCTAACGCCCATAGGCGGAATTTTCACAAGTGCAAATGCAAGACTTGTGCATAAAGGTTTTACATGATCCAAAAATGAACACTAAAGGAGGTAAAAGACTCAGAAATATGAGTGAACCAAAGAGCTTTATTTCATTGATCATATAAGAGATACACAATTAGATAAAAAATGCTAAGTGTAAAAAGGACGTAGCTGTGCTATGTTCCATGGCCGATCAAGCTCCGGGTAGTCATCATCCGGGTCACGTCGCTTACGCTTATGATCCTCGTTGGGTCTATCCTTTAGTTCACGATTATCAACAAGGTAGTAAGACCCATTGAGTAGCGCCTTGCTTATGATGAACGGTCCTTCCCATGGTGGGGATAGTTTGTGCGACTTCTTCTACTTAAGTCGGAGCACCAAATCCCCCTCTTTAAACGAGCGATGCCGAACGCGGCGACTATGGTAGCTGCGTAGCTTCTGCTGGTAGATGGCGGATCTTTGGCGTGCCAAAACATGCTCCTCCTCGAGAAGGTCCACATCTAGGCGTCTGTATTCTTCAGCGTCATCCTTGTCGTAGGCGGCAACTCTTGGTGCATCGTGAAGAATGTCGGAAGGCAGGATGGCTTCTGCTCCATATACCATGAAATAAGGGGTGTAGCTGGTGGATCTGTTGGGTGTAGTCCATAAACTCCACAGCACAGATGGCAATTCTTCCGCCTAGGCTCCAGTTGCTTTGTGTAGCGGTGCCTCAAGACGTGGCTTGATTCCCTGCAGAATTAATCCATTGGCTCGCTCAACCTGACCATTGGATTGTGGGTGTGCCACAGAAGCAAGATCAAGTCGGATGCCTTTCTCCCAACAATATGCCTCCACTTCTCCGAGTGACAAATTGTTGGCTTTGTCGGTGATAATGCTATGTGGGAGACCAAATCTCACCACTAGATCTCGGACGAACCTTAGGGCAGTTGCCCCATCAAGCTTTCTAATGGGTTTAGCTTCTATCCATTTATTGAATTTGTCAACTGCTACAAGCAGATGCGTAAACCCACAAGGTGCCGTCTGTAACGGTCCCACTATGTCCAGCCCCCATACTACAAACAGGCAAGTTATTAGTATTGTTCGCAGTTCTTCAGCAGGAACATGTGGTTGTCGGGCATAATACTGGCATCCCATGCACGTCTCAACCAGCTTGTCAGCGTCCGCCTTCGTGGTCAGCCAGTAGAATCCTTGCCGGAAGGCTTTTGCGACCAACGATCGAGGAGCGGCGTGATGCCCGCAATCTCCGAGATGGATTTCGCGTAGGATTTCCATACCTTCTAGCTGGGAAACACACTTTAGGTATACACCAGTAGTGCTCCTTTTGTAGAGTTGCCCATTGATTATGGTATAAACCTTTGCTCATCGTACTATTTGCCGACTTTCGACTTTGTCGTCGGGCAAAGTTCCGTGTTCGAGGTATTCCATGAACGGTTTTGTCCAAGCCGGAGGGACCTTAGTCACCATGTTGACGAAAGAGTCAGCTCTATCCGGGTTGTCGATGTCGGTGCCCTTCACAGATGGTGTGCGCAGGTGCTCTAGGAAAACCCCTGGCGGAATTTGCTTGCGCCCTGATCCAAGCTTAGACAGCAGATCAGCCACCTCGTTTTGTTCCCTAGGTACATACTTGACTTCGTAGCCCAATAAGCTCTTGGCTATCTCGTCCACTTCGTCTCGATATTCCGCCATCATAGGGTTCCGCGCATTCCAGGTGCCAGCCACCTGCTGGGCAACCAAGTCGGAATCTCCACAACAAACTATGCGCTTGATGCCAATATCCTTGGCTACACGCAGTTCATGAATGAGTGCTTCATACTCCGCCATGTTGTTTGTAGCCTCGAAGTGGATTTGTAGAACGTAGTGTAGCTTGTCTCCTGTTGGTGACTGTAGCAATACACCAGCCCCCGAGCCGTTGAGCAACTTTGATCCGTCAAAGTGCATCACCCAGTACTCTGGTTCTGGCAACGGAGTAGCGTCTGGCATCTCTGTCCAACCTGCAACAAAATCTGCCAAGGCTTGTGACTTGATAGCGCCGCGTCTCTTGTAGGTGATCTTGAAGGCGACGAGTTCAATGCCCCACTTCGCGACCCTTCTTGTAGCGTTGCTATTATTGATGATGTCGGACAGTGGAGTCTTGCTCACCACTGTGATTGGGTGCTCCTGAAAGTAGTGCCTCAGCTTCCGAGAAGCAAGGAATACTCCATAAGCTATCTTTTGGTAGTGCGGGTAATGCTGCTTGGACTCCGTCAAGACCTCGCTCACATAGTAAACTGGTCATTGAACTCCGTGCTCATAGCCTGGTTTCTTCCGCTCTACCACGACGATGATGCTGATAACCCGGTTGGTTGCCGCCATGTAAATTAATAGGGGCTCTCTAGGCTCGGGTGCTGCAAGGATGGGCGCTGAGGAAAGAATCTCCTTGAGCTACTTCAATGCTGCATCTGCTTCGTCCTTCCACGTGAATTTGTCCGCCTTCTTCAGCAACTTGTACAACGACAGAGCCTTCTCTCCAAGTCGGCTGACGAACTGACTAACTACTGCAACACAACCTGTTAGTCGTTGAATGTCCTTTAGGCATGTCAGACGGTTTATGTTTAAGATGGCCTTGATTTTCTCCGGGTTGACCTCGATTCCACGTTGGGAAACGATGAAGCCCAACAATTTGCCGACTGGAACCCCGAAGACGCACTTCTTAGGGTTAAGCATCATGTTGTATTTCCGGAGATTATCAAAGGTTTCTTTTAAGTCGGAGATTAAGTCATTTGACTTTTTAGACATCACCGCGATATCGTACACATAAGCGTGAACGTTCCGACCAATTTGGTCGTGGAGGCAACGTTGCATTGTCCGCTGGTACGTAGCACCTGCATTTTTTAGCCCAAAGGGCATCGTGACACAGCAAAACGTGTCGTATGGGGTAGTGAACGAAGTGGCCAATTGGTCCGACTTCCTCATCTTGATCTGGTGGTATCCTGAGTATGCATAGAGAAAACACAAAAGTTCCAAGCCAGCTGTCGAGTCAATGACTTGGTCAATGCGAGGCAAAGCAAACGGATCTTTGGGACATGCTTTGTTCAAGCCGGTGTAATCAACGCACATTCTTAATTCATTGGTTCCCTTTTTGGGGACAAGTACAGGATTGGCCACCCATTGGGTGTGAAGGACTTCTCGGATAATTCTAGCCTTAAGTAACCTAGCTATGTCTTTGCCAATGGCGCGTCTCTTCTCATCTCCAAAGCGTCGTAGAGGTTGTTTCACTGGTTTACATTTTGGATCAATGTTTAAGCTGTGCTCGGCAAGTTCCCTAGGTACACATTTTCATGTTGGCAGGTTGCCAGGCAAAGATGTCCCTATTCTCACGGAGGAACTTGACGAGCGCGCTTTCCTATTTGGGATCCAAGTTCGTCCCAATGGCGGTGACCTTGGAGGCATCGCCTACCACAAGTTCCACTGGCTTGGTCTCGATGGCGGCCTTGAACGCAGGAGCGGAGTCGGAGATCTGCTTCTTCGACACAGGCATCTCTGAGTCATTGACCTTGCTCTGGATCTCTTTGAATTCTTCGCTATAGAGGACAGCTTCTGCAACGGCTTCTTAATTGATCTCGCAGTCCCTTGCCTTGTTAAAGCTTCCGGATACGGTGATGATACCGTTTGGTCCGGGTATCTTGAGTTTGTTGTAGATGAAGCATGGCTTGGCCATGAACGTGTGGAATATGCCGCGGCCGAATATGACGTGGTACACGCTCTTGAATGGGACCACCTCGAAGGTCATGCGCTCTTGGCGCTAATTATTAACATCGCCAAAGGCAACCTGAAGTGTAATGCACCCAAGGGACCAAGCCTCCCGACCAGGAACTATGCCGTGGAAGATGGTGTTGGTCCGCGTTAGGTTTGCCTCCGTCAAGTTCATCTTCTGCAGTGTATCCAGGTACATGATGTTGATGCTGCTTCCTCTATCCACCATACACTTGGTGAACTCCACGCCGTCAATCAAGGGGTTGATGACCATGGCGTATTGGTTCTCCATGGGTATAAGGTCTAGGTGGTCCGTCCTATCACAAGTTATTGGAACCTCCGACCAGCGCAGGTACTGGGGAACTGGGGGGAGAGTGGCCATCAGGATCCTCAGAGAGGTCTTCTGTTGTTGGACGGTGGGGGTGCCAAGGAAAGTGTGGTAGACTAGAGCCTTCTTTGCGAAGGGGTTCTTGCCCTTGTCGTCGCTCTTGGCGGCATGCTTGGGGTCAATGTCTTCGTCCATATCACTTGAATCCTTGGACTCCTCCTCCTTCTTCTTCCCCTTGCCCTTGCCTCGCGGTCTGTTCTTCCGACTTTGCTTGTAGCTGGACTCCGGGTCTTCCTTGAGGTCATTGACGAACTTGCAGTGTCGATTGGTATGGGTGGCCTTGCCGTTGGCGTCGAGGTGTACGAGGCACGGCATATCGCGGTACTCCTCGTAGGTTTGGGGAATGCGGAGCGGCGCCGAGGTGGTTTCATTTCCTTGTTGCTACCCACGACCAGCTCCTCTTCCTCGGCCACGTTGTCCGCCCTCACCTCGTCATGCAAAAGTCATGG
This sequence comes from Avena sativa, assembly GCA_916181665.1. NCBI lineage: Eukaryota > Viridiplantae > Streptophyta > Magnoliopsida > Poales > Poaceae > Avena > Avena sativa. Next base: position 307,553,568 of record OV702295.1, on the reverse strand, counting down.
AGACCATGTCGGTAGATTGCTTTTCTTCTGGAGCGGTTTTCCGCTTTGTACTGATGTTCCTCCGAGCTTGAGTTGGAACGGCTGTTGCCGGCAAGGAGCCACGAGCATCGTCGTCGGCAGCTGCGAACTCACTAGCCAACTGAATCATCTGGTTCAGGTCAAGCTGGTGATTGTCCTGCAAGCGCTTCATCTTATGTCGGAGCAGCGTGCCCCTTTCCAACCCATCGATGAAGGCGGCCATGGCGGTCTGAGCGTGCACTCCTGCGCAGGAATTCTTCATGTCCAGCCATCGGGAGAGGTAGGCGCGAGATGTCTCGTCTTTCTCTTGCACGCATCGCTGTAGATCGCCCACAGTGCAGGGACGCTTGTATGTACCCTCAAAGTTCTTGGTGAATGCTTCTTGCATGTCCATCCAGTTGTAGATAGATTTCTCTAGCAAGTCGTCGATCCATTGGTGGGCTGTGCCCGTCAACATTAATGGGAGGTACTTGACGGCGACGTTGGGGTTGCCTCCGGCAATCTCCACCGCGTTGTCGTAGTCCTGCAACCATGTAGTTGGCTTGGCAGTGCCGTCATAGGGCTTGATGGTCTTGTCAATCCGGAAACCTTTGGGGTAAGTTGCGGATCGTATTGGAGGTCCAAAGCAACGTGGTCCCAGGTATGGTCCTTCCCGGGCCTCGTGGATCTTATCGATCCGCGAACATGCATCATACGGCTCCGGGTTCTTCTTCTTTTTGTCAACAGGGGATGGGCTGCGCGAACGATGCGGGCCTCCTCCGCCATGGTGACTGCTTGGTGGTGACGGAGGTGGAGGTGGTGGTGGGTTAGACTTCTTGCTGTTACCCTCCTACGACGCCTCACGCCTGTCACGGTTGCTTGTCGGACGTGGAGGGTCGTGGTGTGACCTGCTCCTGTGCCCGTGGTTGCGCTCTCCGTCATGACGGGTCTGCTCCGCATTGTCGTGGATGACGATGCCGCACTGCTTTGGTGGGGGCATATCCGTACGATGGTGAGCTTTTTAATCTTCGCGATGTCGAGGAGATCAGGGCGGTGGCGACGGGCGACGAGGTCAGGCCTTTTCTCCATGATCGGAGGATATGGGGATAGCATACTTTCTGTTGCGCGCATCCCTCCGTCTTCGTTCTGATGAACCCGTCTGGGACCTGACATCAAGAGGAGATCTGTCCCTCGGTGGCTAGACTGGCAAAGCACTGGGTCGGACTTGAGCCTCTGAGAGGTGGCCTTTTCCTGCCGCTTCACCTCCTTGGCCACTAGGTCATAGACCTGTTCCACTGCCTCAAGCGATCTATCTTGCTCCAGAAGGGTCTTGGCGACGGCGAGGTTACGGAGTGGGGTGGGCATCACCTGCTTGCCTTCACTGTCAATGTATGGCTTGGCCTGCGCCGGCTTCGAGGGAGCCCATCCTAGGTTACGCCGCACACCTGGATCATTGATGACGCGAGCCGGAGCTTTCTTAGCCTTCTGCTGCTGCAGTAAAGTCTTGTACTCAGCCTCCATTGCTCTAGCTTTCTCTATGGATTTCTGCGTGTTGACCAGATCTCGATCTAGTTTAGCGCCTTGCTCCGCGATGGCCTGCGCTTCCTCCAGCAGCTATTGGCGCTTCTCGTCAAGCTGGGTCACATTCCGGATATGAGCAACGATTAGTGGCTCGATGAGGAGATTGCCGTACATAACTCTATCAGCTGGAGTAACTTGGGCTGCTGCAGACGTAGATGCTGGAGGCGGCAAGTTTGCGGTGTTGTTGTTGCTCGGGCCGGTGCCGAGTTCCTGCGGCTGCTTCACTGGGTTAGGCGGAGGAGGCATGACTTTTGCGCGATCATCGGCAGCAGCAATAAGTGGCCCCTTCCCCTTTTCCAGTGCCGTAGGCGGATCTTGTCCGGGTTGATCTGCATCCATCGCTGTCCCAATGGTGACGAACACCCCTCGAGACGTGACGGTGTTGTTGGCTTGCTCGTCGCGCGAGTACTCCTCTTCCATCTCCTGCATAGCAGAGTATAGCTCTTCTGGACTAAAGTCTATCTCCTCTGAATCTGCACTAAAATCAGCATAAAGCGCGTCAATGACAGAGTCGGAGGGTGCCAGGACTTCCTCGATGACGAGCGGTGGAGGTGCAACTGCCTCGACAATGACTGGAGGTGGTGGTGCTGCTGCGACGATGGCGGCGGGAGGCGGTGGCGGCAGCTGCTGAATCAGAGGTTCTCCGTCTCTGAGCGCAAGCTCCATCTGGGCTACTGCATCAGCTGCCACGTAGCTGTTGACGGTGATCACCATCTCTTCGAGGGTAAGGCGTCCTGTTGCCTGCTGCCATCTTAAAGAATGTTGGAGAAGCGTGCCATGGTCCAATCCTTCCACGAAGTGATACAAAGCGTTATCATCGGGGTAGTGGGCTAGATCGGCTCGTATACGGAGCCACCTGGCCAGGTAATCGCGGGGGTTTTCGCCCTCTCTCTGAATGCAGCGCGCCAGATCGAAGATGGTAACCACGCCGACGAACTTGGACCTCTGCTGTCCAGACGCACAGACGAAGCCAGCGGATTTGCAATGATCTTCCACCTTTATATCCTGCATAGGGGCGGTTTGGGTGGGCCTTGAATTTTTCCGATCTTTGCCGGCAAACTCCGAGGAGAGATCCGACATTGATCCTTCCACGAACGTATCCTGCCTGTAGGCGGTCCGTGCGGGCCTTGGTGCTTTCCGATCTTTGCCGGCAAACTCCAAAGAGAGATCCGACATCGATCCTTCCGCGAACGTATCCAGCCTATAGGCGGTCCGTGCGGGTCTTGATGCTCCTCCGACTCCTAGGGAACTAGTGCCCGAGTCGGTTTCGCCGATGAAGAGGTGGATGTATCCGAGAGGAACGATCGAACACCACGTAGGGTTCGTCTTTGCTGGGATCCAGAACTCGTCAGGAGAGACGATCGGAACGTTGACAGAGAAGAGAACGCGGCCGATGGCTATGGTTTTGCTGATTCCCGTGAAGATCTTGGTCCTCGCCCGCTGAAGAGCCTGAAGCGCCTCTTTCCCCACGATGGGCGCCAACTGTCATGGTATTGCCGACGAGTACGCCATGGAGGGGTCCTCACATTGTGTGTTTAGAGATGTGGGGTAAGGCGGAGGGTTGACGGGTACGAGGTAACACAACTTACCTAGGTTCAGATCCCACGACGTTGGCGGAATCCTACTCCTGCTATAAATCACTATAAGGGCAATACGCCGAGTTACAGGGATATGTTCGCTGTGCGAGGTTGTGTGAAGTTGTCTATGATCGTGCCCTAAAGGCTCCCATAGGCTCGACTTATATAGTCGCCAGGTCCTAGGGTTACAGAGAAAAGTCCTAGCTGGACAGGTTACAGAGTCCTACACTGTCTATTACTAGTCTTGTGTATCTTGCACTCCAAGGCTCCGGGTACGTTGGTGACTCCACCGTAGCCTTCCTTTATCCGGCATGGGCCTCCCTTCTGGATCCATCTAACTGGGACGCCCAGTAGGCCATAGGCCATGCTACCGACTATGGGCCACCCGGGTTATCTGGATAAGTGACATGCTATGAGGATACCCATATAGCATATCCCCAACACCAGTACCTTTGACTCATCTTGCCAAAGTCAAATTTATAGACTTCCTTCATGAGCATCATCATGATCAAATTTTGCAATAAACCAAATTCATGAGCTAAACCTAATCAAACCTTCCTCAGAACACATCCATCAACTCCCTCCATCACTAGCACACTCTCTGGTCGAGCTACATTGTAGCAAACCCTAGTTTTGTCCCTTTGTGTTTGGATAAAGAGGAGACAAGTGTTGTGTCTTGTCTTGCTGAATTAAAAACCTTCCAGCAGCTTCCTCTCTCTCCATCTGCCCCTGCACACACCCAGAACCACCTCTCCACCGCCCACAACAACCTGCCCCTGGTTTCTACCTCTCCCTCTTGCCTCTCTAAATAAAAGGCCAGAGGCCACCCTAGCACCCTTCCCTCTATTCATTTGCTCCCTCTCCCTCCCACTTACCATCCCCTAGCACCACTCCCCTTCCCATGCCTTGCTCTAGCCAGGAGAAGAGAGAGAAAATCTCTCAGTCCTCTCCAAGATCTACTCGTGGTGCTATCTGATGGTGCTTAGAAGCTTCGTTGGGAGACCCCAAGAGGAAGGTGTGATGAGCACATCAGCAAGTTTTCCCTCAGTAAGAAACCAAGGTTATCGAACCAGTAGGAGGATGGAAATGACTCAAAGGTGTTGCTAGCAACTTGGAAACCTGCACAACATAAACTTAAGACTTTGCCCCAACGAACAATGAGGTTGTCAATCTCACCGGTTTGCTGAAAACAAAGGATTAACTGTATGATGTGGAAGGTAATAGTGGTTTGCAGAAAGTACACGGTAACAATGGAAGATGTATCAATGATAAAGATTGGGTCGGGGTCCATAGTTCACTAGAGGTGTTCTCCTTAAGAAAACAAACATGGCATGCTGGGTAAACAAATTACAACAGGGCAATTGACAGGACTGAGCAAGGCATAACAATGCAATACTGGACATTCACGATCCTATGAGATTCGGTTGGGCAATACAACAAGATACATAGACCGCCATCCAACTGCATCTATGACTAGTAATCCACCTTCAGGTTATCATCCGAACCCCCTCCAGTATTAAGTTGCAAGCAACGAATAACTGCTTTAAGCAAAGTGTGTAAGGTAAACAATCCACTTGTTCCATGAACAAGGGACCGTTGTTTTCTCCCTAGTGGCAACATCACATCTACAACCTTAGAGATTTCTGTCACTTCCCTTAGATTAAATAGAGGCATGAACCCACTATCGAGCATAAGTACCCCCTCTTGGACTCACTAGCATCTACTCGGCCAAGATAGCTACTAGAAACGGAGAGCATGCAAGATCTCAAACAACATAGACATGATAGAATCAATAAGACAAAACCATTAATCAATTTGACATAGTAATCTCAATATCCATCGGATCCCCGCAAACACAGCATGCATGATTACAAATAGACGATCTTGATCATGAACGGAGCTCACAAGATCTAAACATGAAAGCACAAAGGAGGAGATACAACCATCTAGCTACTACATGGACCCGTAGTCCAAGGTGGAACTACTCACACTTCATACCGGAGGCTGGCATGATGAAGAAGAAGGCCTCCGGGATGATCTCCCCTTCGGCAGGGTGCCGGTAAGAGCTTCAGATCCCCCGATCTAGGGAGTATGGTGGCGGCGGCTACAGACGGTTTCGTGGAATATTGATCGGGTGCTTAGGTTTTTGGCATCGGGGGGTCTTTATAGGCGAAGAGGCGAGGCAGGGGGCAGCCAAGGTGGCCGCACCCCCAGGCGCGGGCTAGGGTTAGCCGTGCCGCCAGGGGGTGTGGCCCCCTGGTGGCTCCCCTACGTCTCGTACTCTGGCTCCGTGTTCCCCATGGTAAAATATTGACTTTAGCTTTTGTCCCGTCCAATTCCGAGAATATTGATTTTCTGCCTTTTCTGGAACCAAAAACAGAAGAAAACATGCAACTGGCAATGTGTCATCTTGTTAATAGGTTAGTCCATAAAAGCATCTAAAAACACCTCAATGTATAGACAAAGCAAAGCAAAGTAGATACTAAACAAGAATGGAACATAAAAAATTATAGATACGTTTCCGACGTATCAAGCATCCCCAAGCTTAACTCCTGCTTATCCTCGAGTAGGTAAGTGATAAAAAGAATAATTTTTTAGGAGACATGCACCATCAAAATCAAGATCAAACCATTTGCAAGCATTGAAAGCTGGGATCAAAGAACTCTAAACATGAGCATGAAAGATGGAGTTCTAATAGTAAGACAAAGTAACTATGCATGCAACATGAAAGGTTACAAACAAAGATCATGAATAACATGCATTGAAAAACGTTTGTTTGTTTCACATACAAAAAACATAGCATAGTGGCATTCAGCTTGTTCCTCATGGAGTAGCAAATAGATGCATATGACACCTTCAAAGTTCATAAGAGTGACTAGATACAAATAGCACAAGAACAAGTAATATCATCAATATGCATCAATCAATAAGTTTTGGGACAATGCACATGCAACTAAGAATGGCAACTATGCTCTCTTAATTGGTGCCTAAGGATAGAAAGTGGAGACTCAGTATAATAGTGGAAGAAAGACCCTTCATAAAGGGAAGTAGGGATTTCAAGTCTCAAAAAGAGCTTCCAAAAATTATGGTACTTGTTAGCTTTCATCCCTCATTGCCCCTATCATAAGCATCTTGAAGTGATTAAGGTTAAAGTGAACAAACTATGGAGTATATGCTTGACAAAGTATAAGTTGGCAATCTCATGTCCCTTGAATACGAGGGCCGCTCCTCATGCTACTCAAGTTTAGTTACTTGCAAGTTCTTGTCATAGTAAGTACATGTGTATCATAGAGAACCGCCAACGGGGTACCCCTTACACATGATATAGGAGCTATCCCATAATCAAAATGACAAGGCAAGCATACAATGAGCATCTCAACACTCTTCTTATTTACCATGGGAATATGGTGATTTTTTATCTCTTTCCTCTTTTGTCATATTTGTTTTCTCAATCTCTTTTTCTATCTCTTTTTTATAAGAATAATGCTTCATAGATTGCTCACTATGGTGATGCTGCAAGTTTCAACCATGATTAGGCATGGCTTAGGCTAGCGGCCCAAGTGTTTCTCTAACATACATACGTAACTCCATGGACTTACAAGATCCCCTTTCATTTCACACCGATGACATCCATAGACAAAAGAGCATGATATCAACTATGTACAATGTACAAGTGCAATGTTGAAAGCGTTCCACGTGACAACACGGTTATGCTAATTCCAACATATAAGTCCAAGCATATACAACATAGATGACACAATGGTTCAAGTTTATTAGGGGAAGAAAAATAAAGTGTGCCATCAAGTTCGCGAGAGTTTTAGTCACTAAGTTTTCACATAACAAAGAGACTTTTTAATTGGAAGATAGATGAAAACAAGAATATACTTGGAATGGTGTAACACACCATGCATCAGAATTTATAGTGGACACTTTGGAATAACTTGGTTTATTGGGAGTTGGATGCATGTTTAGATCTTACTCATACAATTGGAGGCTAGCAAAAGACTGGGAGCAACCAACTAAGAGAGCAATAATGGCCATAATCATGCAGAGCGACAAAACATTATTAATCAAAGCATAAATTGGTACTACAAGTCAAGGACTAAATGATCATAGAGGCTACGGTGACTTGTTTATAGTCATAACATGGTGTGAGCATGTGCCAAGTCAACCCAAACAAAGCATCAAAGGAGAGTACCACAATACTATGCTTTTGTATGCTAAAACAACGCATGATTCCTTCAAGGAACATTAAGCAATCCTAATTGTTTGGAACAAGTCATGCTACAACAATAATCACTAAGCATAAGGTCAAAAAAACATCTAGCATGACATGCTAAAGTCTAAGTCACGGTCAAAGCAAGCTCCTCTTATACTACTCAAGCAAGAACTTTCTACTCCTCTCCAACACCAATCAACTTATTTGAAATAACACAGCGAGAATGGGGGTCCAAACTACTTTATTCAAGCAAACTAATCAAACTAAATGAAAACTAAGACACTCCAAGAACAACACAATAGTGACGAAACAATAAAAACGAAGTGTCTAGAAAGACCTGAGATTTTTATTGACGAAGAAGGGGATTCCTTGGGCATCCCAAGCTTTGACGCTTGTACCTCTTGAATATTTCTTGGGGTGACATGGGGTGGCATCCCCAAGCTTGATATTTTGTCCGTTCTTCATCTCATTACATCATTCTTTCTCTACACCTGAAAATTTTCCTTCATACAAAACTTCACACAATCTTCATTAGCAACATTAGTGTATTCAAAAGATAATAGACCTTCGGGTTTAGCTTTAGAACAACAAAAATTTCACTAAAAACACAATCTAATGTAGCAAATCCCTCAAAAATTTCAATTTCCCAAAAAGAACCCAAAAAAGAATCAATAAGAAGCAAATGCAAATAATGACAGAAATCTATCAAAGCAGACCAACAAGTAGAAACCGATTTTTTCAAGACCTTCTGTTCTTCAACTCAAAAAGTGTTGAACTAACTAAAGTTAGCTAACATACTGGGGGATTTATTCAGAAAATATCAACTCAATCCCACTTACATATATTTTACACGATTTTTTACGATGGAGCACAAAAATCTATTTCGGGACAACAACTCCCCAAATCTTACTTCCCTCTCATTAGAGGTTATTCTTGGCACAAAAAAGCAAACAAATAGGATAAGGAGAGGTCATTACTGAAGTAATAACTTCCATGACTCAATAAATTTTTTGGGTTATCTCCCAATAAGTACTTTTCTTTAACGCCTTTAAGTTAGGCACAAGAAGCAAGAATCAAGTATTTTCAAATGAAGAAGCATTAACATCAAACCTTGCTTTCAAAGGAGGATCAAAAAGCAACTTATCTATCCTCATAGGAAAGTGTTCAATACCTTTCTTGAATGGAAATTGATATTTAATGGTGCCTTCTTCATATCAATGATGGCACCAACAGTTCTAAGAAAAGGTCTTCCCAAAGTAATAGGACAAGAAGCATTGTATGCAACATCCAAAACATAGAAATCAACAGGGACATAAGCATTATTGACCATAATAATAACATCATTGACACTCCCCATGAGTTTCTTTTTAGCATTATCATTAAGTGGGACATCCAAATAACAATCTTCCAAAGGTGGCAAATCAAGCATTTCATAAATCTTTCTAGGCATAATAGAGACACTAGAACCAAGGTCACATGAAGCTTTGAGATCAAAGTCATTCACTTGCATATTAATGATGGGTTCCCAACTATCTTCTACTTTCCTAGGAATAGAGGCTTTGTGTTTCAACTTTTCTTCCTTAATTTTAATAAGAGCTTCTGTAATATGTTTGGTGAAAGCTACATTCATATCACTAGCATCAGGGCTTCTAGCAAGCTTTTGTAGGAACATAATCACTTCAGAAATATTGCAACCATCAAGATCAAAATCAAACTTAGCACCACTGTAGTAGACTCATTGGGTTTAGGCAATGTGGTAGGAGGAATAGGGGCTTCTTGTGGTTTAGTGGCATCCATATTGGTGGTGGTGATAGTGCACACACTATTGTTTCTAGCAATTTCCGCTTCTCTTTCCCACTTAGCATGTAGTTGAGCTAACAGTCTAACATTTTCATCAATAGTTACTTGTATGGCATGAGTAGGAGCAAAGGTACTTTCCAAAGTTTCATGTTTAGCATCCATTTTATTAATCAAAGAGGATTGTGCTTCAGACAAAGAGGAAATATTTTTCTCGACATTCAAAAGCTTTTCCTCCATAGTCTTGTTGAAAGTGGTTTGTTTACTAATAAAGTCTTTGAGCATGAATTCAAGTTCAGAGGGGGAACTTCTCGTATTGTTGTAGGAGTTTCCATAGGTATTGCCATTATTAGGAGGATTGGGCCTATAATTGTTGTTACTACCAAAGTTATTCCTAAAGACATTGTTGTTGAAATTGTTGTTTCTAATGAAGTTCACATCAACTTGCTCTTCTTGAGCAACCAAAGAGGCTAAGGGAACATTATTTGGATCTAAAGGAGTTTTTCCATTAACAAGCATAGCCATGATAACATCAATCTTATTACTCAAAGAGGAGTTTTCTTCAACAGAATTCACCTGCTTACCATGTGGAGATCTTTTAGTGTGCCATTAAGAATAATTAACCATCATATTATTAAGGAGCTTTGTTGCAGCACCCAAGGTAATGGTCATAAAGGTACCTCCAGCAGCTGAATCCAACAGGTTTCTTGAAGAGTGTAGAGGTCCCAACCTTTAATAAGGTAGAGATCCCTGTGTTTATAATGCTAGTCCCTGGATCAATAGCTAGCATCCACAGTTAAGATGTAATATCAAGAAACAAAGGTCATAATACAACTTTATAACTAGGAACAAAATAATTCTTTACATCTTACATAGCTCATTTGGATATCTCATTACAATGCAGTAGAAATAACTATAGCATGGAGTCCTTCGTCTTCAAAGTGCCACAGGCAATCATGTTGGTTGTAGACTTATAATCCTATTCAACACACTTCACTAACATCAAACAAACTTGCAACATAATAAGTTGCAGCCACAAGGGTCAATACATTTGAATTGTATTGGCAAGTTTCACTACTATGTAGAAATAAATGGATCCTATCATTACATGCATATTTGGCTAAGTAGGGTTTAGGCTCATTTGCAGAAAGCAATATGGTTTTATCCTATCTTTTCAAAATAGTTTTAATCTTTTGACAATCTTTCTAAACTCCTTGGAAACTCCAAGTGCTTCTAATCCCTTGTTGACACCATCAAGTTTTACTTTGAGAAATTGGAATGTCGAGATCTTCCATAGCTTTAGGCCTTAGTTGCTCAGAGTTGTCCGTAACCGGGGACACGACTAAGTACTTAGAATTTGATATTTTGCAGAAGTTGTACACTTTACCCACATGACACAATCTCGTCTTGATGCCACCAGTGGCTGTTGGATAAGTACTCACCAAAATGGAGTACCGAAAGATCGAGAATGTGACAAAGTCTTTCCATAGAAGTCCTCCCAATACACAATGTTAGCTTGTCTACCATGCACCAATGTAGGGATATATTTCCCTACACAATTCTAGTTAACCTGAATATGCCAATGCATGGGTCTTCCACTATGTAGTTGACTAAGCTAGATCCCATTTAGCATGTGGTTGTACACGGAAGCCACTGTACGAGAAACATGTTCAATCTCCAAGTCCCTGGGTGGGTTTCTTCTAGTGCACACACAAAAAGATAGCCATATAAACATGGTTCCCTTTGTTGCCACCTTGTCCAAAACTTGAGTATCCTCATTCCACCTAGGTGGTTCATTGAGTACTTGTTTTATTATATAAAACATATAATTTTCCAACACTTTTTATAATCATATCATGTATCCCATCCCAAATATAGCAGGGCTAAGCATACTACAACTACAATGTTTTCACTAAGGAGGATATAAGGATATCCTAATAGGATATAGCATAGCATGGAAATATAGTAGTCCTATCATGCATGTTACAAAAATCCACTAAGTGTAATGAAAATAGTAGGACATGGATGATAGTGTCACTTGCCTTTTTAGTAGAGAACATTGGTTCACTTCTTGATCTTGCAAATATCACACTCTTCTAACTTCACTACAATTCAATCAAGCAAACACATATTCAACTAGCATTCAAACAATTTACCACATAAAATAATAGAAACAAGGCAATGCATGCAAACATGCAAAAGATGGTTTTATTTGGAAAAGTGGTTTATAGTAGGCTCTAAACATTTTAAAGCTCATATTGGTCATTTACAAAAGTGGTAAAACCATTTAAATTCAAGTTGGTGAAAATGGTCATATTAAGTCATTTTTGTTTTGCTAGGAATGATTTAAATCAAAATGATAATCCCTAGTATTTGTAAAATATTTTTAAACACAACATGTTAGTGTTTTAAGGTCAAGTGTTTAATATAAAACCATTTTGCAAAAGGTTTCACCCCATAAACCAAATATTATGCCAAGGTGATATTTTATGTTGTTGGAAATATCTTTTAGCAAAGTAATAATTTCATAGGGTTCATCAAATATATCTTTAAATCTCAAAACTTGGTGTTTAGGGTCAAAGAGTTTAATTAAAATCATTTTCCAAAGTTTTTACTCAAAAAGTATCTTTAACACATAAACAATATTTTTATTTGACTAGAAATGTTCTAATTCACATATTTATTCCTTAACTTCACAAAATACATTTTTAAATCCATAAGTTGGTTTCTATGGTCAGTAGGTTCAGAACAAACCACTTAGCAAAGATTTCACCTTAAAATATTTCTAGAACAATTTTTATATTCAAATTAGGCCTACACAAGTTTCTGCAAATTAAACTAATTTTCTAGAAGCAAAACATTAAACAAAGTGCATGGTTGAAAAGTACTTGTTCTGCTGATTCCAGTGATATAAAATTTGCAAAATTTGGACGTGTAGATTAAAATTTATGAATTTTGCAAGTTTGCATATCTAATAGAACAAAATTTTCTGTTTTAAACAAACTCTGGCCACGTGGCTCTATCCTATTGGATGATACCGTTTCGTTTGGATTGAGATATACTGGCTGCAGGATCTCACTTAAATCGCACGGCACATATTGACGCATACCCTTTCGATTAAATCTAATCTGAGCCACTAGATCAAGATCCAATGGATCACAACTGCTCGACCATGGACTGGCAGTGCTGGCAGCGGTGGACGGCGGCACGGCTCTGTCAGAGAAGTTGCCGGCAATTTAGATCCCGCTGGGAGGAGCGGGGATGCTTACCGTGCTCATTTGGTTGCAGCAAATCTCAAGGTGGGGTCGGCTACTCGAGGGGCGCACTGGAGCAGCGGCTATTGCTCGCCGGAGCTTGCGGCGGCGTCGGATGCTTCTGTTCGTCGACGGGGTCGGAGCTTCAGATCACCATAAGGCAAGAGGAGGGTATGGTTAGACGCGGGCGAGTGCGTAGATCATAGGAGTATCAATGGTTGGAACAGGGGCGGTCTGTGCTCACCGGGGGATCTCGCCGGAGTCAAGGCAGGAGGCGGCGACACTCTGATGTTGAGGTTGCCGAGGCTACGGTGCTCGCGCGGGTGTGGGGTTGGTGCTGGGAGATGTGCAAGAAGAGGGGGAGCAGGCTCGTGTGCACTGGGAGGCGAGGGGTGGTCGGACAGCGCCGAAATCGGCCGGAGAAGCTCGTCGGGGCAGAGGGGCTCGAGCTTGCAATTCGTGCAGCCTCGAGGCAGAGGGGAAGTGGCGACTGGGGGAAATGGAAGAGGGGAGGGAGGCGTTTATGCACGCGTGGTTACTAGAGGGATTAACGCTGTCAATAACTCGAATTAACATGAATTGAATCGTGGCAGAACAACGACGAGCGTGGGGAAACGGTCGACGCGGGTGAAGACGACGACTGATGGCGTGGGGCCGTGTTGTCTGCGAGAGAGAGGGAGTGGGAGTGGGAGTGGGGTCCACAGCTCAGTGACTCAGCGGGTTCGTTTTTGAGTGGAAAACGGTTCGGGGGAGGGAAAGAAGATGGGTTGTGCTGCTGGGCTGGACTGGGGCTTGCTCCTGGGCTGGCTTGTTTCTCTTTTTTTTATACAGAACCTTTTTCTTTTTCTATTTTGAATTTCTGTTTTGATTTTTATTCAAACAATTCAAACTCCATTTGAATTCAAACCACCACCAAACTTTGTGTAAATTTTAATACTGTTATTTAACATATTCTAAAGTCAAATTTAGAGTAATTAATTTTTAGGGTTTATTAATTATTAAAAACAAATAGACATTAGTATTTATTTCAAATAGGATTTAATATGTTTTAAAACTCTATTTGAAATCTAAACATTACCAAAACCTTTTCAGTAGGTTTTATTAAAAAAACACTTTGAAATATAAATTAAAATACTTTAATAAGTTTTAATGTTTATTAAAAATGGAAAAAGCCTTTACTTAAATAAAATTGGATATAAATAAATCCTTATGATTTTATTTAAATAATCCTTTACTCTTTTTATTAAACAAAATATTTTATTTCAATTGCTTGGCCAAGATTTAATTTGTCTCTTTTAAAATAGTCCTTATTTATTATTTCTACCTTTTCTTATAAAAACCATATCTTTTTATTTAAAGATCCAAAAATGGTGATCCCAACTATTATAACTTTATTTATTATTTGTTTATCCTTTTAAATCCCTTTAGGATTTTATTTGATTAAAATAGGTTTTTGATGTTTCTAATTGGAATCAAAAAGTTTCTTTTCACCCTAAATTTCAACAATTATTTAATTTGTTTATTTATTTTTCACATTTCAAATTTTGGAAAATTTTGGGATGTGACAAAGAGAAGTTCAAACCTGCATAAAAAGTCTGGATAATCATCCAAGCAGTAAGTCCATGAGTTGGACAATTCTTATTCAAAGATTTCATTCTTTCCCAAGCTTGAGCAACATGTTCATTATCAAGTTGTTTAAATTTCATAATATCACTTCTCATAGATATAATCTTGGTAGGAGGATAGTATTTTCCAATAAAAGCATCTTTGCATTTAATCCAAAATCAATACTATTTCTAGGCAAGGATAGCAACCATCTTTATCTTTTCCTCTCAAGGAGAAAGGAAACAACTTGAGCATAATACTATCTCCATCTACATCCTTATATTTTTGCATCTCACAAAGTTCAACAAAGTTATTGAGGTGGGCAGCAACATCATCAGAACTAGCACCAGAAAATTGCTCTCTCATCACAAGATTCAACAAAGCAGGCTTAATTTCAAAAAAGGTAGCATCAGGAGCAGGTGGAGCAATAAGAGTACTTAGGAAATCATTGTTGTTTGTGCTAGTGAAGTCACACAACTTGGTATTCTCAGTAGAGTTCATTTTGCCAAAAGTGGAGCAAGCCAACAGCAGCAGCAACTAGAGCAGGAACTAATTTTTTTGTGTTTTTGAAAAGAGAAAGCAAACCAAACTAAACTATTTTTTTGGAGTTTTTGATAAAAAAGAGGCAAACAAAAACAAGCAAAAGAAACTAAGCAAAACAAAAACAATGTAAACAGAAAGGTTGTTAAGAAGTCCCCTTGTGAAGACGTCCTTAGCCTCCCCGGCAACAGCGCCAGAAAACCTTGATGGTGCTTAGAAGCTTAGTTGGGAGACCCCAAGAGGAAGGTGTGATGAGCACAGCAGCAAGTTTTCCCTCAGTAAGAAACCAAGGTTATCGAACCAGTAGGAGGAAGGAAATGACTCAAAGGTGTTGCTAGCAACTTGGAAACCTGCACAACACAAACTCAAGACTTTGCCCCAACAAACAGTGAGGTTGTTAGTCTCACCAGTTTGCTGAAAACAAAGGGTTAACTATATGGTGTGAAGGTAATAGTGGTTTGCAGAAAGTACATAATAACAATGAAAGATGTATCAATGATAATGGGTCGGGGTCCATTGTTCACTAGAGGTGTTCTCCTTAAGAAAACAAACATGGCATGCTGGGTAAACAAATTAGAGCAGGGCAATTGACATGACTGATCAAGGCATAACAATGCAATACTAGACATTCATGATCCTATGAGATTCGATTGGGCAATACAACAAGATACATAGACCTCCATCCAACTGCATCTATGACTAGTAATCCACCTTCAGGTTATCATCCGAACCCCCTACAATATTAAGTTGCAAGCAACGGATAACTGCTTTAAGAAAAGTGTGCAAGGTAAACAATCCACTTGTTCCATGAACAAGAGAACATTGTTTTCTCCCTAGTGGCAACAGTACATCTACAACCTTAGAGTTTTCTGTCACTTCCCTTAGATTAAATAGAGGCATGAACCCACTATCGAGCATAAGTACCCCCTCTTGGAGTCACTAGCATCTACTCGGCCAAGATAGCTACTAGAAACAGAGAGCATGCAAGATCTCAAACAACACCGACATGATAGAATCAATAAGACAAAACCATTAATCAATCTGACATAGTAATCTCAATATCCATCGGATCCCCGCAAACACAACATGCATGATTACAAATAGATGATCTTGATCATGAACGGAGTGTTGGGGATATGCTATATGGGTATCCTCATAGCATGTCTCCTATCCGGATAACCCGGGTGGCCCACAGTTGGTAGCATGGCCAGCTGGGCGGCCCAGTTAGATGGATACAGAAGGGAGGCCCATGCCGGATAAAGGAAGGCTACGGAGGAGTAACCGACATACCCAGAGCCTTGGAGTGCAAGACACGCTAGACTAGTTGTAAGAAGTGTAGGACTCTGTAACCTGTCCGGCTAGGACTTTTCCCTGTAACCCTAGGACCTGGCGACTATATAAGTCGGGCCTATGGGAGCCTTTAGGGCACGATAACTTAGACTCTCTAGTCACCTCGCACAGCGAACCAATCCCTGTAACTCGACATATTGCCATTATAGTGATTTATAGGAGGAGTAGGATTCCGCCACCATCGTGGGATCTGAACGTGGGTAAGCTGTGTAACCTCGTACCCGTCAACCGTCTGCCTTCCCCCACGTCTCTAAACATGCACTGTGAGGACCCCTCCATGGCGTACTCGTCGGCAATACCACGATAGTTGGTGCCTACCGTGGGGCAAGAGGCGCTTCAGGCTCTTCAGCGGGCGAGGACCAAGATCTTCGCGGGAATCGGCAAAACCATAGCCATCGGTCGCGTTCTCTTCTCCGGCAACATTCCGATCGTCCCTCCCGACGAGTTGTGTATCCCAAAAAAGACGAACCCTACACGGTGCTCGATCGTCCCCATCGGAGATATCCACCTCTTCATCAGCGAAACCGACTCGAGCACTAGTTCCCTGGGAGTCGGAGGAGCATCAAGACCTGCACGGACCACCTACGGGCAGGATACATTCGCGGAAGGATCGATGTCAGATCTCTCCTTGGATTTTGCCGGCAAAGATTAGAAAAATTCCAGGCCCACCCAAACCGCCCCTGTGCTGGATATAACGGTGGAAGATCGCTGCAAGTCTTCTAGCTTCGCCCGTGCGTCTGGACAGCAGAGATCCAAGTTCGTCGGCGTGGTGACCATCTTCGATCTAGCGCGCTGCATTCAGAGGGAGGGCGAAAACCCCCACGATTACTTTGCTAGGCGGCTCCGTATATGGCCGACCTGGCTCATTACCCCAATGATGATGCCATGTATCACTTTGTGGAAGGACTAGACCAAGGTACGCTTCTTCGGCATAAGCTAAGGTGACAACAGGCTTCGGGAAGCCTCACTTTCAAGAGCATGGTGAACACCGTCAAAAGGATCTAAACATGAAAGCACAAAGGAGGAGATATAACCATCTACCTACTACATGGACCCATAGTCCAAGGTGGAACTACTCACACTTCATCCCGGAGGCTGGCATGATGAAGAAGAAGGCCACCAGGATGATCTCCCCTCCGACAGGGTGCTGGGAATAGCTTCAGATCCCTCCGAGCTAGGGACGATGGTGGCGGCGGCTACAGAAGGTTTCGTGGAATATTGATCAGGTGCTTAGGGTTTTGGCATCAGGGGGTCTTTATAGGAGAAGAGGCGAGGCAGGGGGCAACCAGGGTGGCCGCACCCCCCAGGCGCGGGCTAGGGTTATCTGCGCCGCCAGGGGGTGTGGCCCTGATACGTCGTTAATGTATCTATAATTTTTGATGCTCCATGCTTGTTTTATATCATTTGTCTTATGTTTGTCTACACTTTGAGGTGTTTTTTTATCTTTTCTGGAACTAAGCTATTAACAAGTTGCCATAGTGCCAGTTGCATGTTTTCTTTTGTTTTTGGTTGCAGAAAGGCACAAAATCAATATTCTCGGAATTGGACGGGACAAAAACCAAAGTTATTATTTTCCCGGAGCAACACGGAACAACGAAGCAGAGCCGGAGGGGGCCACAGGGTGGCCAAACCCCCCTAGGCGCGGGCAAGCCCTAGGGGCGCCTGGGGGTTATGGGCCCCCTGGACCCCCACCGACCTTGATTCCTGCGCCTAG
Source organism: Avena sativa (assembly GCA_916181665.1). Lineage (NCBI taxonomy): Eukaryota > Viridiplantae > Streptophyta > Magnoliopsida > Poales > Poaceae > Avena > Avena sativa. The sequence goes on along the minus strand of OV702295.1, from coordinate 307,535,934 downwards.
AAGAGCCCCCCGATGAGAAAACCCTAAAAAATCCAGAAGAAATCCACGAAAACCTCTACAGCGCCGCCGCCACCGAAGGGGAGATTCGGGGGACAGAAAGTCTCTGTTCCGGCACCCTGCCGGGACGGGGAAGTGCCCCTGGAGCCATCTCCATCGCTCTCCATCGCCATCTTCATCACCATTGCTGATTCCCATGATGAGGAGGGAGTAGTTCTTCCTTAGGGCTAATGGATTTACTGGTAGCTATGTGTTCATCTCTCTCTCTAGGCATGATCTTGTGGTCATGAGCTTTGTAATCAAGTAGATATACCTTGCTACTCAAGTGCTTCATTAGATCTCTGCTCTCCCCATGTGTGTGAAAGTGACAGCGTGCACGCCATGGTGGCACTTAGGCTTGAGTCTACATAAATACTCTTTGTGCTTTAATAGATCTATGTTTTTCCCACGTGTGTGAAAGTGACAGCGGGCATACCGTGTGTGGCACTTTGGCTACATTGAATATTTGTTATGAGTTATATTTGGAGTTGGATGTCTCTATGAAATTGTGGTGTTTGTTGGAACCATCTAGTGCTCAAGGTGATAGTGTGGGGTTATCTAGATTGGGGAAGGCGGACTTTGAGGTGTGTTGTTATAGCCCTACCAATGATTAGAGTGTTCAACCGGAGAGTAGTTAAGAGTAGTATCATGAAGAGAATATATTTATATGAGAGAGTGTTCACTAGTGAAAGTATGATCCCTAGCCCTTGTTTCTAAACATTGAAACACTGTTTGCATCTAGATCTGTTGCATGTTTTCTTGCTTCCATCCTTTTGCCTTTAGTGTTTACCTCACCGTCAAGCTATTTTCTGGCACCGTTACCGCTTGTATTTCACTATCTCTTTGCCGAACTAGTGCACCTATACACCTGACAAGTGTATTGGGTGTGTTGGGGACACAAGAGACTTCTTGTATCTTGATTGCAGGGTTGCTTGAGAGGGAATACCTTTGACCACTTCCTCCCTGAGTTCGATAAACCTTGGGTAATCCACTTAAGGGAAACTTGCTGCTGTTCTACAAACCTCTGCACTTGGAGGCCCAACAACTGTCTACATGAATAGAAGTGCATAGACATCAAGCTCTTTTCTGGCGCCGTTGCCGGGGAGGAAAGGTAAAAATCACTCACACACCTTACCCCACGGCAACAGTAATCTAGAAAGCTCTTTTCTGGCGCTGTTGCCGGGGAGGTAAGGTAAAAGGTACTCACATCCTCCGGTGTGAGTGCTCGAAGTTATTTCCTTTAGATTCTGCAATTTTATCTTTTTGTTTCTTGTTTTCACTAGTTAGTCTTAATGGAAAACAACAACAAAATTAGAGAGCTTTATAGTATTTATCTTGAGTTAGGACATGAAGTGTTTGAAGAGAAAATTAAAAAACCTATGGAGCTTTATTTGCATGCTAATAGCAATGTTATTAGTATGAATTCTTTGGAAACCATTATTGCTAATGATATGGAAACATCTAAGCTTGGGGAGGCTAGGTTTTGTGAGCATGATATTTTTAGTCCCCCAAGCACGGAGGAGAAAATTTACTTTGATGATACTTTACCTCCAATATATGATGATTACAATGATGAGTATGGTATTTTTAGTCCACCTACTGTTGAGGATAAAATTGATTGTGATTACAACATGCCTCCTATATTTGATGATTATGGTGATGAGAATAGTAATGATAGATATTTTGTTGAATTTTCTCCCACTACAATTAATAAGAATGACTATGCTTATGTGGAGAGTAATAATCATTTTATGCATGTGGCTCATGATAAGAATGTTTTATGTGATAGTTATATTGTTAATTTTATTCATTATTCTACTGAAAGTTATTATAAGAGAGGGAAACATGGTCTTATGCATCTAAAAAATATTAAGTTTCCCCTCTTTATGTTGAAAATTTTGAAGTTGCATTTGTTTTGCTTTCCTATGCTTGTTGCTTTGTGCTTTCATGACTTGTTTCTTTACAAGATTCCTATGCATAGGAAGTGGGTTAGACTTAAATGTTCTTTGAATTTGCTTCTTGATGCTCTCTTTTAAATCAATTCATATTTCTTATGTAAGCATCTTCTCAAACTATCAAGCCTAACTTAAAGGCATTAAAGAAAAGTACTTGTTGGGAGATAACCCAAGAGTTTTCTTGAGTCTTGAAAGTTATTACTTCAGTAATGACCTCTCCTTATCCTTTTTGTTTGCTTTTTGTGCCAAGAATGACCTCTAATGAGAGGGAAGTAAGATTTGGGGAGTTGCTGTCCCGAAACAGATTTCTGTCCTCCACTATAAAAATTCGCGAGGAGTCTCTGTAAATCGGATTGAGCTGAACATTTACGAATAAATCACCCATTATGTTATATAACTTTCGTTAGTTCAACACTTTTTGATTTGAGCAACATAAGGTCTTCGAAAAAATAGGTTTCTACCTGCTGGTCTATTTTGATAGATTTCTGCCATTAATTGCATTTGCTTCTTATTGATTCCTTTTTGGGTTCTTTTTGGGAAATTGAGATTTTTGAAAGAGTTGATACAATATCTTGTGTTTTTTAGTGAAAATTCTTGCTGTTCCAAAGCTTTTCCTAAAGGTCTATTATCTTTTGAATACACTAATGTTGCTAATGAAGATTGTGTGAAGTTTTGTATGAAGGAAAATTTGCAGGTGTAGAGAAAGAATGATGTAATGAGATTAAGAATGGACAAAAGATCAAGCTTGGGGATGCCACCCCGTGTCACCCCAATAAATATTCAAGAAGTACAAGCATCAAAGCTTGGGGATGCCCAAGGCATCCCCTTCTTCATCAATAAAAAGCTCAGGTCTGTCTAGACACTTCGTTTTTATTGTTTCATGCATTATTGTGTTGCCTTGGAGAGTCTTAGTTTTTGTTTTTGGTTTTAGTTTTCTTATTTTTCTTGAGTAAGTTGGTTGGTTACACCACACTTATTTTGGAGAGAGACACACTCTGTTTCCATTGCCTAGAACACTCTAGTTTTCGCTCTTATTAATTTATGAGTGTTCACTTTTGCTAGCACTGCGTTCAGCCTTAGTTTTCGTGTGATTTTAGGTTAGAACTTTTTAGTTCTTCTTTGTGGATTTGTGAAACAAGCTCACTGATCTTTTTGCTTATTATGTTTGTGAGTTGTTTAAAATAAGTTGTTTGGTGTTGGAAAAGAGTAGAAAGCTTCATGCTTATAGTGGTACAAAAGGGAGCTTGCTTTGACTGTGGCTTAGACTTTATCATGTCATGCTAGATGTTGTTTTGACCTTATACTTAGTGATTATTGTTGTAGCATGTCTTTCTCTAAATCATTGAGAGTGTTTAGTGTGCCTTGAAAGGATCATGCGTTGTTTTAGCATACAAAAGCATAGTATTGTGGTATTCTCCTTTGATACTTTGTTTGGGTTGACTTGGCACATGCTCACACCATGTTATGACTATGAACCAGTCACCATAGCCTCTATGATCATTTAGTCCTTGACTTGTAGTACCACTTTATGCTTTGATTAGTAATGTTTTGTCGCTCTGCATGATTATGGCCATTATTGCTCTCTTAGTTGGTTGCTCCCAGTCTTTTGCTAGCCTCCACTTGTATGGGTAAGCTCTACTCATGCTTACAACTCCCAAGAAACCAAGTTATTCCAAAGTGTCCACTATAAATTCCTATGCATGGTGTGTTACACCATTCCAAGTATATTCTTGTTTTCAGCTATCTTCCAATTAAAAACTATTTTGTTATGTTAAAACTTAGTGATTAAAGCCCTCACAAACTTGATGGCACACTTTATATTCTTTGCCCATAATAAACTTGAACCATTGTGACAAATTTGCTTTATATGCTTGCACTTATACGTTGGAATTAGCAGAACTGTGCTGCCACGGGGAACGTATTCAACATTGCACTTGTACTTTGTACTCAGTTTATATCATCTTATTTTGTCTATGGATGTCACCGGTGTGAAATAAAGAGGGAATTTGTAAGTCCATGGAGTTTGTATCCTGTGTTAGAGAAACTCCTGGGCCGCTAGCCTAATCCATGTCTAATCATGGTGGAAACTTGCAGCATCACCATAGTGACATCTATGAAGAATTCTTCTTATAAAAAAAGAGACACATTGAAAAAAGAGGGAAGAGAGAAAAAGCACCATATTCCCATGGTACATAAGAAGATTGCTGAGATGCTCATTGTCTGCTTGCCTTGTCATTTTGGTTATGGGAAAGCTCATGTACCATGTGCAAGGGGTACCCCGTTGGCGGTTCTCAATGATATGCAAATACTTACAATGCCAAGAACTTACAGGTGACTAAAGTTGAGTAGCATGAGGTGTGGCCCTCGTATTCAAGGTACTTGAGATTGCCAACTTATACTTCATTAAGCATATACTCCATCTTTGTCACTTTAACCTTAACCACTTCAAGATGCTTATGATAGGGGCAATGAGGGCTGAAAGCTAACAAGTACCATAATTTTTGGAAGCTCTTTTTGAAACTTGAAAGCCCTACTTCCTTTACAAAAGGCCTTTCTTCCACCATTATAGAGTCTCCACCTTCTACCTTTAGGCACCATTAAAAGAGCATAGTTGCCATTCTGTGTGCAGTGTCCCAAAACTTATTGATTGATGCATATTGTGATATTACTTGTTCTTGTACTACTTGTTTCAAGTCACCCTTGTGAACTTTGAAGGTGTCCTATGCATCTATATTGCTACTCCATGAGGGACAAGATGAATGCCACTATGCCATGTTTTCTGTATGTGAAACAAACAAACGTTTTTCAATGCATGTTATTCATGATCTTTGTTTGTAGCCTTTCATGTTGCATGCATAGTTACTATGTCCTATTGTTAGAACTCCATATTTCATGCACATGTTTAGAGTTCTTTGATCCCAACTTTCAATGCTTGCAAATGGTTTGATCTTGGTTTTGATGGTGCATGTCACCTCAAAAATTATTCTTTTTATCACTTACCTACTCGAGGAAGAGTAGGAGTTAAGCTTGGGGATTTTGATACGTCGGAAACTTATCTATAATTTTTGATGCTCCATGATTGTTTTATATCATTTGTCTTATGTTTTGTCTACACTTTGAGGTGTTTTTATATCTTTTCTGGAACTAACATATTAACAAGTTGCCACAGTGCCAGTTGCTTGGAAGAAAACATGCAACTGGCACTGTGCATCTTGTTAATAGGTTAGTCCAGAAAAACATATAAAAACACCTCAAAGTCTAGACAAAGCAAAGCAAAGTAGATACTAAACAAGCATGGAACATAAAAAATTATAGATACATTTCCGACGTATCAAGCATCCCCAAGCTTAACTCCTGCTCATCCTCGAGTAGGTAAGTGATTGAAAGATTGAAAGCATTTGCACCGTCAATAATTTTTTAGGAGACATGCACCATCAAAATCAAGATCAAACCATTTGCAAGCATTGAAAGCTGGGATCAAAGAACTCTAAACATGAGCATGAAAGATGTAGTTCTAACAGTAAGACAAAGTAACTATGCATGCAACATGAAAGGTTACAAACAAAGATCATGAATAACATGCATTGAAAAATGTTTGTTTGTTTCACATACAGAAAACATAGCATAGTGGCATTCAGCTTGTCCCTCATGGAGTAGCAAATAGATGCATAGGACACCTTCAAAGTTCATAAGAGTGACTAGATACAAATAGCACAAGAACAAGTAGTATCATCAATATGCAACTATCAATAAGTTTTGGGACAATGCACATAGAACTAAGAATGGCAATTATGCTCTCTTAATTGGTGCCTAAGTATAAAAGGTGGAGACTCAATATAATAGTGGAAGAAAGGCCCTTCATAAAGGGAAGCAGGGATTTCAAGTCTCAAAAAGAGCTTCCAAAAATTATGGTACTTGTTAGCTTTCAGCCCTCATTGCCCCTATCATAAGCATCTTGAAGTGATTAAGGTTAAAGTGAACAAACCATGGAGTATATGCTTGACAAAATATAAGATGGCAATCTCATGTCCCTTGAATACGAGGGCCGCTCCTCATGCTACTCAAGTTTAGTTACTTGCAAGTTCTTGTCATAGTAAGTACATGTGTATCATAGAGAACCGCCAATGGGGTACCCCTTGCACATGATACAGGAGCTCCTCATCCTCACTATCGAACGACCTCTCTAGTGAGCTCCTCGTCCCTCTTTGCCTGACCTAGGGTTCCAGCGCACCACGCCTCCCTCCGTGGAGATGACGACGCGGGGATGTCGATCATCACTATCGAACGGCCCACAATGCTGTGTATCGCTTCGCTGCGTGCAGCCGCTGACAGTTGGGTACCGCCTGTTAGCTTGAGTGACGCCATGTGCGCTCGTGATGGCCTATCAGGCCGACCTAGCCTTGCGGGCCTGTTTCCGCGCAGATCCAGCTCGTGCCCCCCTTTTATTTTATCCCCTTCTTCCCAGATCTAGTTAAAACCTATTTGGTTTAAATCATTTTGAAAATATAAAACAACCTTGATTGACTAGATCCAAATTTCCCCAAGTGGATACATGTTTTCTGAAACATGCAGCCCTTGCACTTACCCAAACTAGTGTCTGCACCTTTTTTTGGTAAACTTTATACCAAGAAGTGCCCAAATCACTCCAGGGTTTATTAAGAGATTTTAGTAACTCTAATTGTTTTGAAACCTTTTTGCACTGCCAGGTTTCTCTAATGCCTTGCATGTCACTTTGACCTCACCTAAAATGCTTCATGATTTGCTTGGAGCAAAATGAACAAAAGCAGAACAATTCTATCCTTAGGGATTTCTTTAGGCCAAACCAAAACTGTTTCGGACCAAATTCTAACTTTTAGTACACCCCCACCATCATACATAACAAACACTAGAAGTCCAATATTTATTGAGCCCTGGTTGATTTTTAGTGAATAAAACTATTCTTCCTATAGTTGTTTCACTAATAAAATCACTACAGTAGTTTTGTAACTCCAAAAACAGTGATTCCAATTTCTGTAGAAAGGTATTTGAAATACCTACCATTTTTCTTTGTATTCATCTCAAAATACCTTTATATTTAATTTGGTGAAAAAGATAAATATCTTCCAGAACTGATTTTGGGATTTCCTAAGGGCATTTTGGTAATTATTTTGACGTGAATCCAACTTTTAGTGGATCAGTCCATCAAAGCCTCCCTAAACCTAAGAGGAAATAATTTTTGGACTTACATATTTTTTCTTGTGATTTTTTTACTAAAACTAGAGCTTTTTTATGCGGCTCAGATCACTGTAGAGCTTCGTTGGGAAACCCCAAGAAGAAGGTATGATGAGCACAGCAGTAAATCTTCCTTGAGTATGAAGCCAAGGTTATCGAACTAGTAGGAGGAAGGAAACGACTCAAAGGTGTTGCTAGCAACTTGGAATCCTGCACAATACAAACTCAAGACTTTGCCCAAACGAACAGTGAGGTTGTCAATCTCACCGGTTTGCTGAAAATAAAGGATTAACCGTATGGTGTGGAAGGTAATGGTTGCTTGCAGAAAGTAAATAGTAACAGATGATGAATTATCAATGGTAAAGATTGGACCGGGGTCCACAATTCACTAGAGGTGTTCTCCTTAAGATAATTAACATAACATGATGGGTAAACAAATTACAATGGGGTAATTGACAGGACAGAGCAAGGCATAACAATGCAATACTAGACATTTATGATCCTATGAGATTTGATTGGGCATTACAGCAATATACATAGACCGCCATCCAACTACATCTATGACTAGTAATCCACCTTCAGGTTATCATCCGAACCCCCTCCAGTATTAAGTTGCAAGAAACAGATAACTGATTTAAGCAATGTGTGTAAAGTAAACAATACAATTGTTCCATGAACAAGAGATTGTTGTTTTATCCCTAGTAGCAACAGAACATCTACAACCTTAGATATTTCTATCACTTCCCCAGATTCAATAGAGACATGAACCCACTATCGAGAATAAATACTCCCTCTTGGAGTCACTAGCATCTACTTGGCCAAGATAGCTAATAGAAACGAAGAGCATGCAAGATCTCAAACAACACGGACATGATAGAATCAACAAAATAGAATCATTAATCAATCTGACATAGTAATCTCAATATCCATCGAATCCCTGCAAACACAACATGCATGATTACAAATAGATGATCTTGATCATGAACGGAGCTCACAAGATCTAAACATGGTAGCACAAAGGAGGATAAACAACCATATAGCTACTGTATGGAGCCATAGTCCAAGGTGGAACTACTCACGCATCATACCGCAGGATGGCATGGTGATGAAGAAGGCCTCTTGGATGATCTCTCCCCTTCGGCAGGGTGCCGGGAAGAGCTTCAGATCCCCCCGATCTAGGGACGATGGTGGCGGAGGCCATAGATTGTTTTGTGGAAATCTGATCGGGTACTTAGGGTTTTCTCATCGGGGGGTTCTTATAGGCGAAGGGGGAGACCGAGGGGGTGCCCGAGGTGGCCACATCCCCCCTAGGCACGGCCTGGCCTGGCCCGTGCGGCCAGGGGGTGTGGGCCGCTCGTGGCCCTCCTTCATCACGTCTTCTGGCTCTGTGTTCTCCTCGGTGAAATATTGACTTTGTCTTTCGTCCTGTCCAATTCCGAGAATATTTATTTTCTAGCTTTTCTGGAACCAAAAACAACAGAAAACAGGCAACTGGCACTGTGGCATCTTGTTAATAGGTTAGTTCCGTAAAACGTATAAAAATACCTCAAAGTGTAGACAAAGCAAAGCAAAGTGGATACTAATCGAGCATGGAACAAAAAAATTATAGATATGTTTACGATGTATCAAGCATCCCCAAGCTTAACTCCTACTCGTCCTCGAGTAGGTAAGTGATAAAAACAATAATTTTTGAGGTGACACGCACCACACAATCAAGATCAAACCATTTGCAAGCATTGAAAGCTGGGATCAAAGTAATCTAAACATGAGCATGAAATATGAAGTTCTAACAATAATACAAAGTAACTATGCTGCAACATGGAAGGATACAAACAAAGATTCGTGAATAACAATGCATTGAAATATGTTTGTTTGTTTCACATATAGAAAACATAGCATAGTGGCATTCAACTTGTCCCTCATGGAGTAGCAAAACATAAATGCATAGGACACCTTCAAAGTTCATAAGGGTGACTAGATACAAATAGTTCAAGAACAAGCAATATTAACAATATGAATCAATCAATAAGTTTTGGGACGATGCACATAGAACTAAGAATGGCAGATATGCTCTCTTAATTGGTGCCTAAGGATAGAAGGTGGAGACTCAATGTAAAAGTGGAACAAAGGCCCTTCAAAGGGAAGCAGGGATTTCAAGTTTCATAAAGAGCTTCCAAAAATTATGGTACTTGTTAGCTTTCAGCTCTCATTGCCCCTATCATAAGCATCTTGAAGTGGTTAAGGTTAAAGTGAACAAAGTATGGAGTATATGCTTGACAAAGTATAAGTTGGCAATCTCATGTCCCTTGAGTACGAGGGACACTCCTCATGCTACTCAACTTTAGTTACCGCTAAGTTCTTGTCATAGTAAGTACATGTGTATCATAGAGAACCGCCAAAGGGGTACCCCTTGCCCCATGATATAGGAGCTATCGCATATCAAAATGACAAGGCAAGCAGACAATGAGCATCTCAGCAATCTTCTTATTTACCATGGGAAAATGGTGCTTTTTTCTCTTTTTTCCTAGTTTCTATGTCTCTCTTTTTTATATAAGAAGAATGCTTCATAGATTGCTCGTTATGGTGATGCTGCAAGTTTCAACCATGATTAGATATGGCTTAGGCTAGCGGTCCAGGTGTTTCTCTAACACATATACATAACTCCATGGACTTACAAGCTCCCCTTTTATTTCACACCGACGACATCCATAAACAAAAGATCATGATATCAACTAGGTAGATATTTACAGGTGTTGAAAGCGTTCCCTGTGACAACACGGTTCTGCTAATTCCCAACGTATAAGTGCAAGCATATACAACATAGATGACACAATGGTTCAAGTTTATTAGGGGCAAGAAAAATAAAGTGTGCCATTAAGTTTGTGAGAGCTTTAATCAGTAATTTTCACATAACAAGTTTAATTTGGAAGATAGGTAAAACAAGAATATACTTGGAATGGTGTAACACACCATGCATAGGAATTTATAGAGGACACTTTGGAATAACTTGGTTTCTTGGGAGTTGGATGCATGAGTAGAGCTTACTCAATACAAGTGGAGGCTAGCAAAAGACTGGGAGCGACCAACTAAGAGAGCAATAATGGCCATAATCATGCAGAGCGACAAAACATTACCAATCAAAGCATAAAGTGGTACCACAAGTCAAAACTAAATGATCATAGAGGCTAAGGTGACTGGTTCATAGTCATAACATGGTGTGAGCATGTGCCAAGTCAACCTAAACAAAGCATTGAAGGAGAATACCACAATACTATGCTTTTGTACGCTAAAACAATGCATGATTCTTTCAAGTCACATTAAGCAATCTTAATTGTTTGGAACAAGTCATGCTACAACAATAATCACTAAGCATAAGGTCAAAACAACATCTAGGATGACATGATAAAGTCTAAGCCACAGTCAAAACAAGCTCCCTTTATACCACTATAAGCAAGAAACTTTCTACTCCTTTCCAAGACCAATCAACTTATTTGAAACAACACAGAAAAAGTGGGGTCCAACTAATTTATTCAAGCAAACTAAGCAAACAAAAACCGAAAACGCAAAATAAGACGCTCCAAGAACAACACAACTGTGCATGAAACAATAAAAACAAAGTGTCTAGAAAGACATGAGATTTGTATTGATGAAGAAGGGGATGCGTTGGGCATCCCCAAGCTTTGACGCTTGTACCTCTTGAATATTTCTTGGGGTGACACCGGGTGGCATCCCCAAGCTTGAGCTTTTGTCCATTATTCATCTCATTACATCATTCTTCCCCTACACTTGGAAATTTCCTTCATAGAAAACTTCACACAATCTTCATTAGCAACATTAGTGCATTCAAAATAATATACCTTTGGGTTTAGTTTCAAAACATCAAAAATTTCATTAAAAACACAAGCTACTATAGAAATTCCTTCAAAAAGCTCAATTTACCAAATAAAACTCAAAAAGAAATCAATAAAGAGGCAAATGCAAATAATGGCAGAAATCTGTCAAAACAGAATAGCAGTTAAAAACCGATTTTTTTAGAAGACCTTATGTTGCTCAAATGAAAAAGTGTTGAACTAACGAAAGTTATATAACAACCTGGGGTATTTACTCAGAAAATTACAGCTCAATCTGACATACAGAGAGTTTTCAAGAAATTTTACAGTGAAGCACAAAAATCTGTTTCGGGACAATAACTTCCCCAAATATTACTTCTCTCTCATTAGAGGTTATTATTGGCCCAAAAATCAAATAAAAAAGATAAGGATAGGTTATTACATAAGTAATAACTTTCAAGAGTCAATAAAACTATTGGGTTATCTCCCAAGAAGTAATTTTCTTTAACGCCTTTAGGTTAGGCATAGAAAGATGCTCACATAAGAAATATGAATTGAAGTAAAAGAGAGAATCAAAAAGAAAATTCAAAACACATTTAAGTCTAACCCACTTCCTATGTATAGGAATCTTGTAAGAAAATAAATTAAAGAAGCGCACAGTAATAAGAATGGGTAGATAAAACAAGGGCAACTTCAAAACTTTCAGAACATAGAGAGGTGTTTCAGTACCATGAAAACTTCTACAACCATATTTTCATCTCTCATAATAATTTCTAGTAGCCTCATGAATAAAATCAACAATATAGCTATCACATAAAGTATGATTTTCACTACAAAACATAATTTTTATCAAGTTCAAATATAGTGGGATTAAAACCTTCAAATCCACTTTTAACAATTTTATAACAAGATGACTGATCATTCTCAAGAGGTATGGGGTTCCAAGATAAAGTCAAGACCTCTCCAATCTCATTTTAAATAGCAGTACTATTAATATTATCAACCAATATGTAAGATCCCACCTTTATAAGGTAAAGGATCCCTGTGATTACAGAGATACAAAGGTCAAATGCTAGCATCCACAGTTTAAGATGAAGTACAGAGATACAAAGGTCTTTATTACATCGTCATTCCAGAGAGAAACATAGTCTTTTACAACTCCATAGCCGAAGTCTAGTACAAGAGTTCATAACATAAGTAAATAAAGTAAAGTCTTCATCTTCATGTACCACATGCAAGCATGTTGAGTGTAGACTCATAACCCTAATCCTCATCAGAGTAACCTGCAACATCACAAGTTATAGCCACAGTGGGTCAATACATTTGGAATTGTATTGGCAAGTGATAACATAGTAGAATAGTAGTTTCTAACATCTATATGAATTTGGCTAAGTGTAGCTTAGGCTTGCTTTGCTCAAAATAGGTTTTTCCTATCAGTTGAAATCACTAAGTTTTTGTTTGTCAAAACTCCCAAGGAACCACCAATGAACATTGAGGAACCTTTAACCCTTGTCCAACCACAAGTTTTTAACTTTGAAATTGGGATGAGGAGATCCTTGATAGCTTCAATGTCTTGATGCTCAAATTGTCCATTGTCGGGGACACGGCTAAGTACTTGGTTTTTTCCTTCTCGAGAGGTGGTGCACTTTCCCCACAAGACTCGACATGCATCGATACGAGATCTTTCAGAAGTCTTCCCTTAGACAAAATGGACGTGTTCCATCCTATCACCCCCTACCACCTTTTGTCCATCTGGCTAAGTTACTGCAACCTATATGATCCAGGCAGATCCCATATGCCATGTGGCTACACTAGAAGCTTCTAAACAGTAAGTATCTCAAATCCCTTTGTTCCTGGGTGGCATTCAACAAGTGAGATACACAGGGTAGGCCATGATTATGGGGCCATGGGTAACCACTCAACATAAATCCATCCAAGCAATTACCATTCCACCCAGGTGTTTCATTCACTTAGTTGTTTTATTAAGCAAAAACATTAGTCAAGAGACTTTGTAAAATTTCCATAGCATGTGTATATAAACCACCCTTGTTTGCTACTATCTAGGCTAAGCATGATATCAACAAGTATCTTAGAGAATAACTCTACTAGGACTACATTTACTAGGATTTCCCATAGCATAGCATATAGATACTTAGCAAAAATTTCATGCAAGCCCTATACAAACTATCACTAGTGCATAGCCAAAATAATGGGACAAATACATGAAGCACCACTTTCCTTGGTAGTTGGGGGAGTAGCAACAATCTTCACAATCACAATCACCACTATCACCAAAATCTACACATAAAATAATAACACCAAATTCACATTCCAATATTCAAGCAAAAATATTATGAATGCATGCAAATGCCATGTGATAATTCTTCTAAACTAAACAAGACAAGTCAAACAGTACTGAACACAAAACCAACTAAATATAGTCTAAATAAACTTAATTTGGCCTTATAAACATTTTCAAAATAATTTATATAGTCAAAATAAGATTATATATGTTTTTGCACAAAAAAACATTTTTACAGAAACAAAATACAAAACTAAGCCCACTGTAGTGTAGGATTTATTTTTGTGAATCCATTGATATCTTATTTGCATTTTTGGATAAACAGAACTCAAGTTATAAATTTTCTAAGTTTGATTCAATTTCTGGTTTTTAAATCGAAAATCGTGCCACGCGGTAGCGCCTAATTGGACGGTACCGCTTTGGGGTGGATCGCGCTATTGGATCTGATCAGATCCAACGCACCAGATCGTAAATTACCCCTTCTTCGACCATCTAACCTACACCACCAGATCTAAATCCTACGGCTCAGATCTACGCATAACGATTCGCTACTGATTCTAATCTTGACCGCTGGATCTAGATCCAGCGGATCTCGTTGCTCTGACCACACACGGGCGGCACAAATGGCCATCGCAGTGTTTGCGCATCAGACGGCGATGATCCGGCGAGACCAGAGGGTACGGGAGGGAGTGCGAGTGCTTACCGAGATCACAGAGACGCGATGATGCTCAACGAGTTCGTGGACAAGGCGGGGGCGCACGGGAACAGCGTCGATTCCTCGTCGGAGTTGGCGTCGATGTCGGTATTTCTCGGGAGTGGTTGTTGACGGCGCTACAAGGCACGGAAAGACGAGCCGGAGGTGGCGTTAGGCGCGCACGGACATGGCGAGCACATGTGCATCAACCAGAGAGAAAGGGGGGCTAGGGTTTACCGAAATCCTTCGCCAGAGTAGTTGGGACAGCGGCGACGCGAGCTCGAATGTGGACAGCCTAGCAGCGCTCAGAGGGCGGAGAGTGAGGGGAAATGAGCGGAGAGGGGTGGGGGTTAAGTAGATGGGTCTGGGCACGTGATTACTACAGGGTTTAACGCAAACTGATTCACGAATCAATCGGCCAGAAATGGGCGGCGACGACGAGTCTGCGGCGTTGATTGGGGAAGATGGTGACATGACTGTGGGTCCAGCGTGTTAGTGAGAGGGGGTGCGCGGGTGCGGGTGAGAAATAGAGAGGTGAGCGCGGGGGGTTCTCTCGGGTGGGATGGAGTTGGGCCGTGGGGGTGGGCCGAGCCAGTTGGAAGGTCTGCTTCTGTTTTTTTGTTCTTTTTTTCTTTTTCTGATTTGATTTTCCAAATAGGATTTGAATGCTCAAAACAACTCCAAATCAACTCAAACTTCCAAAAAAATGTTGTGGTCAAGCTAGTGTCCAAGAGTATGTAGAACACACAAATCTACTCAGAACCATTTTGGTCCTTTGAAAAAAAATTCAAACCCATGCATCATATGATAGATAAAATGGGCATTTGAAATGGTTCTGTTTGAACTTAAACTTTGAAAATCTTTGTGCTAGCTCTAAATGCTTTGACAACATGAATGCAATGCATGCTTTTACAAATCATGATTTTTGGGATGTTACAAATCTAACCCCCTTAAGATGAATCTCGCCCTCGAGATTCGGATTGGCTAGCAAATAGGTGAGGGTGATCTTTACGAAGATCATCTTCTCTTTCCCAAGTTGCTTCCTCTTCGGAATGATGGTTCCACTGAACTTTGCAGAATTTGATAGTCTTGGTACGAGTAACTCTTTCTGTAGTCTCAAGAATCTTGATAGGTTTCTCTTCATAAGTGATATCACTCTCTAACTGAACCTCTTCCAAAGGTATAATATCCTTCAAAGAAGTTTCTTCCATCTCCGGATGGCATTTCTTCAACCGACTCACATGAAACACATTGTGAACTGCAGATAGTGATTCAGGCAATTCAATCTCATAAGCCACTTCTCCTTTGCGACTCAAAATCTTGAATGGTCCAACATACCTTGGAGCCAATTTTCCTTTGACTCCAAATCTCTTCACACCTCGAAGTGGTGAGACTCTAAGATAAGCTATATCACCTACTTCATAGGTGACTTCCCTGCACTTTGGATCTGCATAGTTCTTCTGTCGGGACTATGCTATCTTCAATCTGTCCTTTACCAATTTGACTTTCTCTTCAGCTTCCTTGATTAATTCTGGCCCGAACAAATTTCTTTCTCCAACACCACTCCATAGCAATGGTGTAGTACACTTTATTCCATAGAGAAATTGAAACGGTGCCATCTCAATACTGGCTTGATAGCTGTTATTGTAAGAGAATTCTGCGTAAGGCAGACTTTCATCCCAACTAGCACCATAGTCTAGGGCACATGCCCTCAACTTATCCACCAGAATCTGATTGGCCCTTTATGTCTATCCATCAGTTTGGCGGTGAAAAGTTGTGTTGAACTCTAATCTTTTTCCCAATGACTCATGCAGTTGGCGCCATAAATGTGAAGTGAACTGAGTTCCTCTATCCGACACAATACTCTTGGGTACTCCATGCAGACATACAGTCTGGTTCATATAGATCTTGGCTAACTTAGCACTTGTATAGGTTGTCTTCACGGGAATGAAATGAGCCACCTTAGTTAGGCGATCTACAATAACCCAAATAGAATCATATCCCGATCTAGTCCTTGGTAGTCTGGTGATGAAATCCATACCAATCTTGTCCCACTTCCAATCAGGAATAGGTTGTGGCTATAGTAATCCTGCCGGTTTCTGATGTTCCGCTTTCACTCGGCTACACACATCACACAATGTCGTCATTATGGAAACGGCAGAGCCTAAGCAAGCTAGAAAGAGGTGTGAGAGCAAAGCAGGGAAGCATGCGATGGTGTCCGCAAGCGGGATTAGATACAAGCAAGTGCCAGGGACACAAGAAGTACCCATGTTCGGGCCCCTCGGGTTGAGGTAAGGCCCCTACTCCTACCGATTTGACTATATGGGTGGATCATAGAGAACTACAAGGCTCCTCGAGCTGTATCTGGTCTAGCTAGGGAGTGAGGAGAGTTCAACCCTCGCAAAGTTCCTCATGTCGCCCCTTATATAGGCCGAGGCGGCATGGGCAACGACCTGGCTGACTGGCGGTTCCCACAGGCGGGCCCCAGCCGGCTAGGTCATCTACAGTGGCCGGCATGGGGAGCATGTACTCACAGTCAAGCCCATGCTGCCACGCCATCTACAGTGGTCACCATGCGGGTAGTTATGCACAGTGCCACCTACTGTCTACTGTTGCAACTGTCATCAGTAAAGTCGTCGGTATGGGCCGAGTGTCTAAGTCTCCTTCCTGTCTTATCCGTTGTCCTGGGCATACTGCGCACTGTGCTCTGCGTCATGTGGTACCTTGCCTGGCTTGAGTTGGCCGTCTAGGGTGATCTAGCCAGTTGGCCTTCCTGGGCCGGATGGTCGAACCCATCCGGCTACTCTTCTGCCCTTGCTTGTTTCATCCGACTGGTTCTTCCGCCGGTTGGCTTTTGATCTGTCTTGCTCCGGCTGGCTATCTTGATCCAGTCGGTTGGCGGTCTTGCCGATAGTTCTTGTCCGGCTGGCTGGTTTGCCAGTCGGGTCTTGGTCTGTTCCTTCTTCTAATCTGTCTTGGGGTTTCTGCGTTCGACTACTCTCAGCCGGCTGATGTGCTGGTGCTTTGCATCTTGTCCGATTAGCCTACCTGGGGGCGATTCCCCCGACACTAGCCTTTGAGCACGCGTAGATTCCGCCTTTAGGCGAAATGTGCGAGGGCTCAAAAAAGGCTAGGATTTTGAAATTTTTCCCGGTTGAACTTTTGGTGGTTGGGCTGCCCCGGCTGCGTCATCACTGACGTCAGCCTTGCGTGATGATGACCGTGGGACGACGTGCATCGTGGGGTCACGTCAGCTGTCACCTCGGGAACTGGCGCCGGTGCCTCGCCTCCCGCGCTGGGATCTTCTGCGCGTGATGCATGGCCGCAAATGATCCGGGGACCGTTGGAGCCGAGAGAGGCCGCCACGTGGCGAGCCGGCGGTTTGCCTCCCCGGCCCCTTTAAGTAGAGGCCGAGGCGCTACCCCGCCCCCCACTGGTCATTTGCCCCCGTCCTTCTCATCTTCGCCGCCATAGTCCTTGCCTCCTTCGCCTCCGCTCTTTTTCCGCGCCGCCTGCTCCGCCAGCGCCACCTCGCCTTTTCCTCACCGGAGCGACGGGCAACCGTCACTCCTCCACCACTGTCTTTCCTTCCTTCCTCCCCGTCTCCGCCGCACTCCGCCGCCGTCGCTATGGCAGAGAGCAGGGGAGCCTTGTGTGGCTCCTCCATCACGGAGGCACATGTAGACAAGTACCGGCGGTCGCGCCTCCTGCCGACCGCCGGCGAGGTTGGGGTCCGGCTGGCCCCAGCCGATGAGATCTCGTCGGCTCTGCAAGCCGGCGAGCGAGTAGTCTTTCTCGCACATCTTGTGCGCGGCCTGGCCTTTCCGGCCAGTGCCTTTTTCTTGTCGTTTCTCGCCCATTTTTATCTTCGCCTCCACCATCTTGGGCCAAATGCAATCGGCATTTTGGCCCACTTTGTTGCCTTTTGTGAGTGCTATCTCAGGATCCAACCGGATCTCTAGCTGTTTTGTCGCCTCTTCCTAATCCGCCCCCAAGTGCAGTTCGCCAAGGGTCCGCTGGTGACTTGTTGGGGTGCCTCAATCTACTCCCGGTCGCAGACCGGCTACCCCAAGTTCAAGCTGCATGACACAGTGAAACTGTGGCAGCAGACATACTTTTACGTATGGAACTTGGGGTCGGAGGACCGGCTGACGAGGTTTAATCTCATCAATGCCCATTATTATGAGCTTGGGTTTTGGAGAAGATGAGGATGCAGGAGATCGCGGAACGGTTAGCAAACAAGCAATGCGGGGACACGAGGTTTACCCAGGTTCAGGCCCCTGGAGGGAAAACCCTACTCCTGCTTGTCTGCTCTTGATTACGGCGGAACCGAAAGTTACAGGGGCGCGCAGATGCAATTTGGCGTGGAGGTGTATATATGGTGGTATGCGAAGTGCCCTTCTCATCGTGCCCTCCTAGCCTTTATATAGAGGTAGGCAGGTCCCGGGCACAGATCGAGTCGGTTACAGGTTTAGGGTTTGCCCCTTTGAATATTCTATCTAATCTAGTCTTGCTGTCCAAGGATCCGAAGATGTCCTAGGCTTGGGCCACCCGAAATTCTTCATGGGCCGCGTATATTCTCGTGGGCCTTCCTTGGGCTGGACCAGGTATGCTGATGTCGTGTACCCGCAGGGTATAACCATGTCAGTAGCCCCCGAGTGTTCAGTCGAATCGTAGATTCGGCTGAGGTCTTTCCAATCTTTCGGCTATGGCTGTTTTCTGTTCATCAGGGAATGATTTTAGTATGTAGGGATTGTTGATGCGTGTGCCCGACTCTCCCAATGGATCGGGGTCAGTTAACTCTCTTAGGACAAAATAACACGATCTTCTTCAGATTCGAGTCCCTCGACTTGAACCTGGAACAGATGCTGGCGTAAATTCTACTCAGGCCGTTGAGGACTTACAGGAGTGGAATCACAGTAATTTTCGAATGATGTACCCAACGCGTCCGTCGGGATTTTTCATCGCGCCTGTTGGCACGGATTATTACTAGCAGAGCGCAGTCTTATGCGTTGCCAGGCCATCAGATGGTATCTGTAGGTCTTATCTTTGCGTCACAGACACAACATCCAAAATTTTACCACCGCGGAGGTGTTTCGGGTGGCCAAGGAGGATGCTTCTCGCTTAGAATTGGTTGGGGCAGAGTTGCCAAAAAGTTTTTGTATTTCTGATCCGAAGGGTCACAGTCGAAGAATTCATAGGGTGCACGACCAGCGCTCCCTATGGGAGTAACCCCCGAGTGTCTGTTCGAGTCGTAGACTCGAGCAGAGACTTTAATTCAATCGTTGTTGACTTTAGGTCCGTAGGACACAAATTTTTCGGATGCCTGAATCCATCCTCCCTACGGGAGTAGCCCCCAAGTCCGTAGTGGAGTCGTAGACTCGACGTAGGACTCGAAGAATAGTTCAGCGGTGTAGTACCTTAATCATACGTCGGGTGCGCGGCCAGCGCTCTTGATAGGAATAGCCCCCCGAGTAGTTACTCAAATTGTAGATTCGAGTGAGTACTCTAGCTGTGTAGTCGAAAATTTGTAACCGTTGCTAGTATAGCTTTGATGACACCAGTGCTGACGATCGGTGACCTCAAGCGTCTGCGGCGCCAGAGGTGACATGACTTGGCGACCGTGGGTCCCACCTTCTGACTTTGAATTGAATGGTCATGCGTGGCATGGAGATAATTACGGCGTCACCTCGATTTCCATGCATAGTGGACGGCGTGCAAGCGACGGTTCACTGCTGTGCTGACACGTGGACGGTTGGATTTTGATGCTGGCTCTAGGGCTTCCCGATGAACGGTCCTTGTTTATCGTATTTGTCCTTATAATCTGTGGGGAATATTTGTTTGTTTTCACTGCAACCATTCTCGTTTCACTGCTTCCACTTCCTTGAGCTGTTCTCGCCGCGTGCTGGAAGCTCTTCGATCCTTCCCATCTTCTTTTCTGCGCTCACACCACCGCCGTCGTCGTACTGCCATGGGGAAAACAAAGAAGGCCTCCGCCGAAGTGGGCACCAGTGCTGCTACCGGTGGCAAGAAAGGTACCGCCGCCACTCGCGTCACCGACGGTGGCTGGTGACGGTCGGAGACGCGCGAGGGCGACCTGCGCAAGCTTCGTGAGCAGGGTCTAATCCCGCAGGACAAGGAGGCCGTCAAGATTCCCGGCGAAGAGGTAATTCCCTATCCACCCGCTGGGTTTCGGGTCATGTTTATTGCTTTTGTCCTTCGGGGCCTCTCTCTCCGAGTCCACGATTTTCTCCATGGATTGCTTTTCTTCTATGGCATCCAACTCCATCATCTTTCGCCAAATTCCCTTCTCCACATCGCCTGTTTCATCACCTTCTGCGAGTGCTGGCTCGGCATAGAGCCGCACTTTGGCATTTTCTGTAAGCTTTACTCTGTGAAGAGGCAATCTGGCTCCGATGGCGTGTATCCCATCGGCGGCTGCATCATTTCCCTTAAATCCAATTTTCTCTTCTTTTCTTTTTCTATGTCTGAGTCTGTCCAATACTGGCAGAGGCGTTGGTTTTACATCCGTGACCACACAGTGGACGGGCAAAATTTTGGCCTTGCTCCCTTCGACTCCACCCAGATAATCCATCCGAAGAGGTCCTGGAAGAACCATATCTTGGATGGCGAGGTGGCGGAGATAGAGGAGCTCTATCATCGGTAGGAGGATCTCCAAGTGGTTCCGAATAAGGAGGTGAACGGTGTGGATATCATCTGCACCTTCCTCAAACGTCGGGTGCAGCCGCTCTAGGCTAGGGCGCACCCGATGTTTCTTTATTCTGGCCGCCAGGATCCGACTAGGGTTTCGACTGAGGAGCTCTCTAGGGGGATCTCGACAGAATCCTCCGGCCGCTTCTAAAGTTCAAAGCTGAAGAGGACCTTCTGGGTAGCTCGCTGACCCTTCCGTTCAGGGCCTCTCTACTGGTGCCGCAGGTGTAGATCTGGGACGTGCGCGTAGTGCTTTTTCCGACTGTGTTTTCTTGTACTTCTTTTGTTCTGACAGTTTGTTTCTTTTGTGCAGGAGTTCAAAGTACCGGGCATGGTGCCTCCACTACCCGAACATTTTCCGGATGCACTGGACAATGAGGTAGTGGACTCCATGTCTGAGCTCCCCTCGGCGCGATCACCGGCTCAAGAGACTTTTGAGTCAAGCGAGGAGCAGACTTGAAAGCGGACACGGAGCTCGAGCGAGTCGTCGGATGCTTTGACTCTGCCGACACCTAGGAACTCGCCATGCCTTGTGCGTCACAGTGGAGGTGATGGTGGCTCTTCCTCTCCTATTCCAGCCGTGCCTGTGCGGGCTGTAGCGCTGCAGCCGTTGACAAAGCGGAAGAAGGAAGAGAAGAAGGGCAAAAGGACCTTGCCTGTTTTCAACTTGAGCGATATGGACTCGTAAGTACCTTCAGTTGCTTTTTGCTATCTTTCACTGTTGCTTGCTTGTATTTGACTGATGTTTCTTTTATAGCCAATCCTCCGATGCCTTGTTTAGTGATGGCACTCAGGAGATGGTGGGGGAGTCGAAGATTGCGCCTCCTCTTTCTCAGACGGTGGCCACCTCTGGGGGCATTGCTCCGAACCCCTCTCCGCAGGAGGCTCGGGTGATTATCTCCCAGAAGACTACAGTCGGACCTTCGGAGTCACCGTCGGATCACGTAAGTGTTTTTATTCTTGCCATGGGGGGAGCCCCCGAGCGCTTTTTGTATGATCTGCTGATCATTGCTTCTGTTTTGTACGCATTTCGAGGGGAGCCCCCGAACGCTTATTATGTGCTTGTTATTGTTTTTTCTCATTTTTTGGGCGCAGCCCCCGAGCCTTTTTCCTGATAAGTTGCGTCTTCTCGCAGCCTTTTGTGCAAGGCGTCAACCAGCTGGTGAAGCAGCATCTGGCATTGGAGGCCAGCCTCCAGCGGCTTCAAGGTACATCTGTAACTATGTCATTAACTTCTTCGCCTGCTTGCTAGCTTATGAAACTCACACATGTTTTTGTTGCTTTTTGCAGATGAGAATAATACGGCCCTCCGCGAGCTTGATGCTCTCAAAAAGAGCCTCGGGCGAGCGGAGAAAAAAGCTAAGGACGCCGTTGGCGCTAAGGAGCGCCTCGAGCAAGAGCTAGCTGACGCAGCTGCGGCCAAGGAGCGCCTGCAGCAAGAGGCTACGGACCGCGAGGAGCAGCTCGCCACCGCTACGGCTGCGCACGAGAAGGAGTTAGCCGACAAGCTGATGGCTGCTGCCAAGGCTATTTCGGCTGAGTAATTTTGTCTGTTACTTGTTCCTTTTCGGCTTACTTGTCTCTCTTGTTTTGCTTTATACTCACATTGCCTTTTCCGCTTATCCAGATGTCGCGGGCATTGAGTTTGATCGTAGTGCTCTGGAACACGATAGTGCTCTGGATGATGCTACTGCAACGGTCGAAGACCACTGCAGCACTGTGGTTGGCTCCCTTGCGAAAGCCAAGGAGGTGCTCGGGCGCTTCTACAAGGAGCTTGTCCCCAAGGGCGTTGCCCTCGAGGATGTCGACTTGTTGGCAGACGCGCTGTCAGCCGAGGCGCCCGTGGCGTACAAGCGCAAGCAGAAGGGCATCGGCGCGTCTGTAGGACTGGCGATGGCCATGGCGTCTGGAGCAAAGCTGGATCTTCATCAGGTCACCTCCCGGATGCCAACGGCTCCCGACGGATCCGAGGTAGCTTTTGTCGTCTATGCTGCCCGCTGTAAACGCTATGGGCCGAAGTTGATTGACCTGCTGGCGGAGTACGCGGTGAGGCAGCAGGGAGAGGCCAGGAGCAGGTAGTCTGGCTCCAAGGCCACCCAGGATGCTGCTCCTAAGGCTTTGTAATTGTAGGATAGTTTTCGTCTGCTTTTGTTGCAATATATTTACAAACACTACTTGTGCCACACAGTGGCTTTTGTTGTATATAATGAATCTTCGAGTTGTTGCCCATTCATGTGTTTGTTCATATCCTTGTCTCTTTTCCTCTAGGGACCTTCGGGTGATGACCCTGTTGATACTTCGTCTGCTCCGCAGCTGCGACCATCCTTGGATGATGCATCGCAACTTGTATTTCTTTGTGACCATGTCCGTAGTCTTGAGAAGGAGTTGCTTGGAATCCGAGGCCATGAGGATGTTTGGAAGTCTAAGGCAGAGTGAGGCGCTGCCAGAGAGGAGTATCTGATGGGGGAGTTGTGGCGTTTGGCCGAAAAACTATAGTGTAAGTTTCTTCGAATTGCTGCTCATTTTTCGGATGCGTCTGTTGGCATGTCATCTTACTTTGTATGTGTTGCAGGTGCTAACCTTGTTCCTAAGGAGGAAAAGGAGCGCGTTGCTGTTCAGATCAACTGCTTGACCCAGCAAGATATGGAGGCTGGCGGCTTTTTCTGGATGGACCGCAACCGTGCCGCGGTCCTTGTGACTGTGCAGGATCGTGCCCACCAAGTGTCACGGGTGCTGCGGCAGGTGAAGACATCCCTGGCGTCAGTTCAACACGTCATGTTTCCTCTGGACGAAGCGCCATCGGCTCTCTGGGACTTGCTGGCGAAGTTTCGTGATGTGCGTCTTGTCAGGGAGCTGGTGCGGCACCAGTTGGTCGCTGGGGTGAAGGCCGCCTTTTCCCTTGTATGACTGCATTGCCCTAACGTGGATCTTGCGACTGGGCAGCTGGGCCGCCCCTTCGGCCATATGGTGACCTATGGGATATGCGTCCGCATTATGCAGCTGTGAGGCAGTATGCCGAGGAGGTTGTAGATCTCTTTGAGCATCGTGCGCAGGTTATCCTTCAGAATAGGTAGGACCTATAAAAAGATGGATGTAAAATTTGTATATATGTTAATTGGGCGTGTTATGCCCTTATATGTAGAAGGTTAATTGTATTAGCACGTGGTGCTTATTTGTATACATGCCCTTTTCGTTAGCCTGACGTGATCAACTACTCAATTGTACATGTGTTATCCTCAGTCGACGTAGTCGTGAGGTGAGGGGGGAGCCCCCGAGTGTTTTGTTCCATGAAGAGATGCGGGTAAAGGATAAATTTTGGGGCGAGACACTTAGCTTTATTCATATTGTAATGAGGAGGTACATTGTTCGGTTGAGTAGCCTTGGCTGAATAGCCTTATTGAAAATAAAGGGAGGATATCTAGGGGTAGAAGCGTCGCAGCTGCGCGACGTTCCATGGGTTGGAGTATGCGACTCCAGACTCCACGTGTTTTAGGCGGTAGGCGCCACCTGGGATGACTTCGGTGACGACATAGGGTCCTTCCCAGGGTGACTCGAGCTTCTTCGTTCGCTCTTGCTTGAGTTGTAATACGAGGTCTCCTTCGACGAAGGACCTTGGGCGCAGCTGACGGCTGTGATAGTTGCGGAGGCTCTGCTGGTAGATCGCTGATCGAGCCGCGGCAATGTCGCATGCCTCGTCGAGTGTGTCGACGACGTCTTCGAGTGCGACCGTCGATTTGGCTTCACTGTATGCGACGACCCGTGGGGCCTTATGGCATACTTTGGAGGCAACACGGCTTTGGCTCCGTGCACCATGAAGAAGGGCATGTAGCCAGTTGAGCTGTTTGGCGTTGTGCGCAGGCTCCAGAGGACGGAGGGTAGCTCTTCTACCCATGCTCCCGTGAGTCGTTCGAGTGGACTCAGCAGGCGTTTCTTGATGCCGCCACCGACGAGGCCGTTGGCCTTTTCGACCTGCCCGTTGGTCTACGGGTGCACCACAGAGGCGTATGATATGTTGATCCTAAGGCCTTCGCAGAAGTCCTGGAATTCTTTGGAGATGAAGTTTGAGCCGTTGTCGGTGATGATGCTATGCGGCATGCCGAACCTGTAGACTTTGGATTGGAAGAACTTCACAGCCGTTTTGCCCTTCTGGTTGGTAACGGGCATGGCCTCGATCCACTTGGTGAACTTGTCGACTGCGACCAGGAGGTAGACGTGGCCTCCTTTCGAGGATTTGGGCAGTTTGCCGATCATGTCGAGGCCCCATTGGGCAAAGGGCCAGGCCAAGGGTATGGGCCTGAGCTCCGATCCTGGTGCGTGCGGTTTGTCCGCGAACCGCTGGAACCCATTGCACCTTCGGACGATGTCTTTGGCATTCGTTCATGGCCGTTGGCCAGTAGAAGCCAGCTCGTAGAGCTTTGGCGACGAGGGCGCGGATGCCCACGTGATGGCCGCAGATGCCCTCATGGATGTCTTGGATGATGGTTTTTCCATCACTGATGGTGACGCACCATTGGAGCACGCCCGAAATGCTGCGCTTGTACAACTCGCCATTGATGATGGTGAAGGCCTTGGACCGGCGAGATATGCGCCGGGAATCTGTCGGGTCATCAGGCAGTTCCCTGTTTATCAGGTACCGTAGATACGGCTGTGTCCATGTTTCTTATATTGCCATGACCTGCATCAGGTTGACCAATGCGACTTCTGTGTCCAGTTTTCCTGGTCCTTCCTGTCCTTCGGGTAGCGCAGCCCCCGAGTGTTCTGCTTCTTCGAGTGATCCCTTGGGGAATTTCCTTTTGATGGATGGCACGCAGATCTGTTTGAGGAACACACCTGGTGGCACCCGCGCGTAGGTGGAGCCGATGTTGGCGAGTCTATCGTCTGCTTCGTTGCTTTCTCTTCCAACGTGCCGGAGCTCGCAGCCGTCAAAGTCTCCTTCGAGTGAGTTGTAGAGTGCGTGGTACGCAATCATGTTGGCGGCGTGCGCGTCGCATTCGTTCATCGTCTGATGGACGACAGGGTTCGAGTCGTGGTAGATGACCAGGCGTGTCGCGCCGCAGATCTTGGCCATCCTCATGCCATGGATGAGGGCCTCGTATTCGGCTTCATTGTTGGAAGCTCTGAATTTCATCCGGAGGACATACTTCATCTTGTCGCCCTACGGGGAGGTCAGTATGACCCCGGCCCCTGCTCCAGCCTTGCGCTTCGAGCCATTGAAGTGCATTGTCCACGACTGCGTCATGTCCGGAGTGTCTGGCAGCTGCAGTTCCATCCAGTGGACGAGGAAATCCGGTAGGACCTGTGATTTGGTCGCATGGCGCTTCTCATAGATTATGTCTAGGGTTGACAGCTCGATGCCCCACAAGGCCACGCGTCCTGTGGCCTCCGGGTTGTTCAGGATGCTGTTCAGGGGTGCTTCATTGATGACCATCACCTGATGCTCCTGGAAGTAGTGGCTCAGCCGATGAGCCGTCATGAACACGCCGTAGGCGAGTTTCTGGTAGTGGGGATACCTCTATTTTGTCGGCGTCAATACCTCGCTGAGGTAGTAGATTGGGCGTTG
Source organism: Avena sativa (assembly GCA_916181665.1). NCBI lineage: Eukaryota > Viridiplantae > Streptophyta > Magnoliopsida > Poales > Poaceae > Avena > Avena sativa. Next base: position 307,509,635 of record OV702295.1, on the reverse strand, counting down.
GACCCCATGGGTCTTGCCATCTTAGGGTCGCTCGACCACGAGCATGGTGCTTACCACCTGATGTGTAGCTGCTATGTATAGCAACAGGGGCTCGCGCTCCTTTGGCGTGACCAAGACGAGCGAGGTGGAGAGCAGCCGCTTCAGATCTTCGAATGCGTCATCTGCTTCGGGCATCCACTCGAATTTTTTTGCCTTGCGTAGCAGCTGATAGAAAGGAAGGGCTTTTTCTCCCATGCGGCTGATGAACTTTCTTAACGCCATGATTCGCCCAGCGAGCTACTGGACGCCTTTGAGATTCTTCGGCTTCTCCATGGCCATTATGGCCCGGATTTTCTTCGGGTTCGCCTCGATCCCTCGCTGGGAGATGAAGTAGCCGAGCAGTTGACCAGATGGGACGCCAAAGGCGCACTTTTCTGGGTTTAGCTTGATCTTGTATCGATCAAGATTGTCGAACATCTCGCGGAGATTGTCGATCAGTGTCTTGGCCTCCCTAGTTTTGATTACTATGTCGTCGACATAGACTTGTATGTTGCGGCCAATCTGGTTCTTCAGGCATGCCTACATGCATCGCTGGTACGTGGCACCTGTGTTCTTCAGCCCGAAGGGCATTGTGTTGTAGCAGAACACTTCGAACGGCGTGATGAACGCCGTTTTTTCCTGATCTTCGACCTTCAGCCGAATCTGATTGTAGCCTGAGTAGGCATCGAGGAAGGAGAGTTTCTTGCATCCTACAGTCGAATCAATGATCTGATCAATCCGAGGAAGAGGGAAGTGATCCTTCGGATAGTGCTTGTTCAGCGATGTGAAGTCCACGCACATCCGTAGGATGTCCGTGTCCTTTTTAGGGACCATCACGGTGTTGGCCAGCCACTCGCTCTCCTTGATCTCTCTGATGAAGTTAGCGTCGAGCAGTCTCTTGACCTCGACTCCGATGGCTTCGCCCCGTGGCTCGGACAGTCATCGGATGGACTGTTTGATGGGCTTGGCGTCTGGAAATACATTAAGTGCGTGCTTGGCGAATTCCCTGGGAACTCCTGGCATGTACGCATGACCCCAGACGAAGATTCCCCAGCGCTCACGGAGGAATTCGATGAGTGCGCTTTCCTATGCGAGGCTGAGGTCGTTTTGGCGATCAGTGCCGTCTTGGAGGCGTTCGTCGGGTGGACCTGCACCTTCTTTGTGTTGACGGTGGAGTCGAAGGACATGTCAGGTGCGTTCTGCCTTGAGACTGGGGGTGCCCTATTGTTTGTCGCCTCTTGGAGCCTTATGAGCTCCTCCGCCAGACCCGCATTGCTGCTAAGGTACTAGCGAACATCAGGTTGATGCCGCTGCCGCCGTCCATGAAGACGCGGCTCATATCAAACCCTCTGATCTGCGCCTCAAGCACAAGGGCAGCATGAACTGGGCGAGGGATCTGGCGGGGGTGATCCGAATGACTGAACGTGATACAAGACTCCGAACTGCTGAGGTACTCAGGGATGGCGGGTGGAGCGGTCACAGCCAAATTGACTTGGCAGGTGATTTTCTTTTGCACCATGTTTGTTGGGCGCCCTTTTTGGATCATCAGTGACCCTTTCAGCATGGGGTACCCGTTTCCTCCGTTGTTTTGTGCAGGTGCGATTGGATGATTCGCAGGTCCCGCGGGTGGTGGTGGAGGAGCTCTGTGGGCGATGTCGCCTGGTGCGGGTGCATGCCCGTATCCAGGAATTGGGGGCTTGCTGTCTCATCTGGGCCATGCTCTCGCTGAGTTTCTAGAACTCGCGGCAGTCCTTGAGCATGTGGCTTGCCTTCTTGTTCCCATCTTGCTTGTCGATGTAGAAGTTGATGGTGCATGGGCCCGACAACTTGTCGTATGCTGAGGGTCCATCCTCGCGACCGCGACGTTGTCATGACTGCACTGGGCATCCTCCATCGTGGAAGTTGTTTCCACGGTATCCGCCACTGCTGCGGTTGCCTTCGCTGCGGCGGTCGGTGTAGCCAGCTGCGACCATGTCGGGTCCATCGCGATCGTCGTAGAAGCGTGATCTTCGCTTGCTACGGCGTTCACGTCGGCGGCCGTAGTCATCTTCCTCCTCCGAATGCGCCTGGTGGAGGGAATCCTCGCCATCTGCCCAACTATTGGCAATGTCCATGAGGTGGTCCAGCGTTTTGGGCTTGATGCGCCCAAGCTCTTCCTTGAAGTCAGGGCATTTGACGCCGTCTTTGAAGGCATCAATCGTCCTCTCTTCCGAGATGTGCGCCACGGAGTTTTTGATATTGGTCCAGCGCAGTATGTATGAGCGGATGGACTCGCCCGTACGCTGGGTGCAGGCCCGTAGCTCCTCGATCGAGGCCGGCCTTTTGCTGGTGCCCTTGAAGTTTCGGATGAAACTATATGCCAGTTCCTCCCAGCTTTGGATGGATCCCGAGGATAGGCTGCTGAGCCAGATACGGGCTGCGCTTGTCAACTACAGCTGAAGGCACTATAGGGCGGTGTTTTCTTGCCGCCGTGCAGCTTGACGGATGATAGGTGGTCGCTGAGCCACGCCTTGGGGTCCTATGTGCCGTCAAACTTTGGAGTGTCCGAAGGGAGCTTGAAATTCCTTGGCATCCGTGTCCGTCGGACAGATCTGCTGAAGCATCGAGCCCCGCAGAGTTCTCCTTCATCATCATCCTCTTCGGATTTGGATGAGCACACGCGCTTGGTGCGTGCCTTGTCGATCTTGCATTGGGTGAGCTTGCTTCGAGTGTCGTAGTCTAGGCTGCGATGTCGTGATCTCTTGTGCCTTCGAGGGAGGTCGTGTTCTTCCTTGTCGGATGAAGGTGTGGGACTGCGGTTGAACCTGACCGCAAACTTCTTTTTTGTCTCCGTAGGAGCTTCTCCGTGGAGCGCAGCTCCAACGAGTCCGAGTCCGGCTAGTGTGGAGTTGTGCATGGCCCTTTTTAGGTCCCCCACCGGAGGTGGATGGGACGCAAGGTATGTGGTGGCTGCCATGATCGCAGCTTGTGGCGTCTTCAGGATGACGTTGCCGTTGGCATCCATGTCCAAGAAGGATGTGTTGAGGGTTCGGGTCACCTCACGACGCGCGGCGGGGTCCATGTTCTCTATGCGAGAACGATGCTTGTTGCCGTGCGAGCTGGAGCCGCAAATGGCGGAGAGCGCAGCTCGCCGCGCACTGGACTCCGAGGCTGCTTGCTTGTGCTTGTCAAGCACATCTTGCATCTTCACCTACTTTTTGTGTTCTTCGACGAGGAGCAGTTGGTACGCCATCGGTAGGTCCCATGAGGCACCCACAGACATGATCTTGTTGCCTGCCACGGCTTCGCGTGCTTGGGTCCATCCTTCCTCGCTGAGGTGGATTACCCGATTGGGATCGGTGTCCTCATCGTTGGGCGGGGGGGACTGGTTCCTCCTGTTTTCGCCGTTTCTACCCTGCGGGTTGGGTGGCGGGTTGGGTTGTCGCTGATCCACATCGCTCTCGATGACCGCGGCGCATTGGTATTGCTTGTAGGTCGGGTCACTGCTGCCGCAGCTTCCGGATCCGGAGCCATAGGTCCCTTCATCCGACGGTGGATCACACAGATCTGAGTTGCAGCTGCTGCTATCATAGGACTCATCTGTCGATGGTGATGTGCGTAGCACGGGGTGTAGAGCCCACGAGGCTGATCGATGGCAGTGGCACCCGCTCTAGGAGGCGGAGGGTGCCGGTCTGTCCCACCTGGAAGCAGAAGCTCCCGGACAGGATCTCGAGTCCGTCGCCTACAAGCTCGAAGTCCTTCATGGTGGCTGGCGAGTGGGCGGTGAAGTCGAAAGTGCTGAAGAGGAGATGGCTCTCCGTCGCTGAAGAGTTGTAGATCGCTTTGGTTGGGACCGTCACGATCGCACAATCAGCGCCCCCAGTTCCCACAGACGGCGCCAATTGACGAGGTTTAATCTCGTCAATGCCCATTGTTATGAGCTTGGGTTTTGGACAAGATGGAGATGCTGGAGATCGCGGAACGGTTAGCAAACAAGCAACATCGGGACACGAGGTTTACCCAGGTTCAGGCCCCCGAAGGGAAAACCCTACTCCTGCTTGTCTGCTCTTGATTATGGAGGAACCGAAAGTTACAGGGGTGCGCAGATGCAATCTGGCATGGAGGTGTGTATATGCTGGTATGTGAAGTGCCCTTCTCGTTGTGCCCTCCTAGCCTTTATATAGAGGGAGGCAGGTCCTGGGCACAGATCGAGTCGGTTACAGGTTTAGGGTTTGCCCCTTTGAATATTCTATCTAATCTAGTATTTCTCTCCAAGGATCTAAAGATGTCCTCGGCTTGGGCCACCCAAAATTCTTCATGGGCCGCGTATATTCTCGTGGGCCTTCCTTGTGCTGGACCAGGTATGCTGATGCCGTGTACCCGCAGGTTATAACCATGTCACCGGCTGAACCTCCCGGCTTTCCAAGACACCGAGTCTAGCCGGGCGCATTGGGAGGAGAAGATCTTCGGCCCCAAGGCGGAGTCGGATGCGCTCCTCCACCGGATGAGGGGGTTGGTGATGGCTAGACTAACCGGCGTCGACGTGACGCTGAGCTGGGCCAGCCAGCTCATGATGCCCGTGCAGCAGCAAGCGCACAAGATATGCTATTACTTCGGGCGGCTCGACCCCACCCGGCTCTCCCGCCGCAACCCCTCCTTCGCCAACCTCTACGAGTGGGTCTGGATAATCACGAAGGAGAGGATCACTTCCACTTGGAAGTTTGGTGTCGCTCCTTACACACGCGAGAACCGCGTGCCCCGTGTGAGTATACTTGCTCGTTTCTCTTTTCTTTTATCGTTTCGCGTCGTCCGACTAGCTTCCTTATCCGGTCTGACTTGCGTTTTGTTCTTGCACAGATGTTCCCCTGCATCATCCGGGAGGAGGGCGAAGCGCCCTCCAGGTCTTCGCGACCGACCTTCCCGAGCCGCGCCCGCACCGGAACAGCGGCGAGGGCTCGGACAGCGAGGAGGGCTTCTTCCCCAGCCAGGGTGACGAATCGGTGGAGGACCCGCATGGCCCCGAGCCGAAGGAGAGCGACGGCACCGCCGGACTAAGCCTGCTCGAAAGCATGCCGGCGAAGGCACCTCCAGCAGCAGCGCCGCGCCTGAGGAGCCGGCTGCTAAGCGCACCCAGGCCGCAGGGGTCCCTTCGCGTCCTGGCTGGACCGTGGGTGGCCGGAAAAGATCCGCGCCCGTGGTGCAGGGGTAAGTGCGCCTTTTTTCCTTCTCGTCCGTTTCTTTCTTCGCATCCGGCTTTGGCCTCGCTTTTGATCTTGTTTTTGTCTTGACCTTTCCCTTGCTTCTTTGTAGCGTCGTTCTTTCCTTCGCTGCGAGCCCGGCTCGAAGTGCGCCTGCCGCTTCACCGCCTCGCGACCTTCCTCCTTCGCCGGTTGCCCCCTTGGTGGCTACCCCGCCCCCTTCGATGGAGACCGTGCCCCCGCACGAGCCGGTGATCACGGCCCAGCCGTCTGCTTCCGTGTCCGAGCGCATAGTGAGCGAGCCGGCTGTGGCATCTGGCCTGGGTGGGGCTCATCAGCCGGCGCGGGGAGCTCGGGCACCGGCAGGGACATGGTCATCATCGAGGACGTGGACTCCAATGATGAGGCCACCGCGCAGTGGAAGGCGGCGATCAGCGAAGGCCCGACCGCGCTAGCCGTCCCACTGGCTCCTTTGCCCGCGGAGGCGGGAGCTTTGCTGCAAACCCTTGAATTCAACCTCGAGGTTGGCCTGACGAAGGTGAAGCAGCTCCGGGCTACGCTAGCCGGCGCCAACGAGGAGGCCGCAAAGCAGCTGGCAGCGGCGCGCGGGACTGCACGAAGTAAGTTTTCCTGAGTCTTTCTCTCTTGTGCTTCTTTCCTTCTTGTTTAGCTTCCGGCTTTCTCACTTGTGTTCCTTTCCTTCTCCTACAGCCATTGTGGTTTGCGGGCAGCGGGAGATCAACCGGCTGAAGCGCTACAATGCGCGCCTTAGCCGGGACAACGCCGCCCTCTGGCTCCAAAACGAAGAATGGCACAGCAAGGCGAATCAGCTGGAGGCCACCATTAAGGAGCAGGAGGGGACTCTTGCCAGCCGGGCTAGCGCCTTCGACCTTCTGGACAATGAGGCCACCCGACTGAAGGAGCACGCGCAGATGCTCGACAACGAGCTGATGGACATTGGCCTTCTGGTGAAAGGTGAGTCCTTCTACTTGTGCCGCATGTTTCGTCCGACTGTATTTTCCGAGTCGCCTTTTTGACTTGCCCTTCTGATCACAAGGCTTCTACCCCCAAGTAGATGCCCTTGCCTATGACCGGGTGCAATAGGTTGCACCGGGTGAGAAGGCAGCCGTGAAGGACTTGGTGGGCCAGCTCGGTGAGGATGCCGCCAACCTGCGCAAGGCCGCAGCCGGCATCCACGACCTGGTCTTCCCGGGGGAGCTGCTACCAAAGACCATGGGGGCCCTAGCGATCAAGTTGGGTGGCGCGCCGAACGCGATTGACTGGCTGCGCGATCTGGCCGCCCGCGTCCGCTCCGAGATGGCGTTGGCCTTGATGCTTTCTTGGTACAAGGACGCCCGTATCGACAAGCTAGTGGACAGCTTCCAAGTCGGCGCCGATCTTGAAGCCGTGCCCCGGGCCTATCCGGACCTCCGGACTGCTGCGATCATGATTGCCGGCTACGCAGACATCGACGAGGTGCTCATGGATGGCGAGGGGAGCACGGGGACCAATGGCACGGAGGCGTCTTCCCAGGCTGGCGGAACCGGCGCGGCTCCTCCTCACGGCAAGGGTCCGGCCATCTGAAGGCGAAGACCCTGAGATGTCGGGTGAAATTGTAGATAACTTTCAGCTTTTGGTACTTATGTCTTCTGAACAATATGGACGTGCGGGGGCTTCGTCCCCCGAAGTTTAAGTAATTGTATGGCTGGGTTTGCCTTCGTGCACCCACTTACGCTTATGCCTCGGTCGACTAGTCTTTCCGGCTAGTCCGCTCCAGCCGGAATTATCTTGCCTTTGTCTTGCGCTCTTTGTGAGCATTTTTCTCTTGCGTTCTGTTTATTCTGGCTTCTTGACGGTCTGCCGACTTGCTCTGGCCGATTGGCGCATCTTCTAACCGGATACTACATTCTTCCAGTGGGGGCGCGCCAGCGACCTTCTAGGTGTAGCCCCCGAGATTTGAAACAGCTGGAGTAGCCAGGTGTTTCGAATCTTCAAAAAATTCTTGTGTTTCACCTTGCTTTGCCGAATGTGACCTGCTTAGCCGGGTTGGGGGAGCTGCACCGCAGTCTGGCTAAGTGTATCTGACTTGCTTTTCTCTATTACTTCCCTTTCTCCTCTTTCTATCTTTCCTCTTTCTGGCTAGGTTCATCTGACGCGTCCGACCAGCTGCTCTTAGCCGGGTTGGGTGGGTGGTGCCTTTGTGTTCTGTCCACCTTTGTCTTCCTCCTTGTCTGGTTGACGCACCCTTCAGCCGGACACCGCATGCTTCCGGTGGGGGCACGCCAGCGCACCCACTGGGTGTAGCCCCCGAGATTCAGAGCAGCTACCGCAGATAGGTACTTCGAATCTTCACTATTCTTGATTTCCGACTCGGTGCGATTTGTGCAAAAAATAAACATACAAAAGATGACTCCTTGTCAATATGTTGCTTCGTTAAGTGTCTTACTATTACCTGACTAGAGTTTTTCTTTTTTCAAAAACTAGCTCGTGCTCTTCTGGACACTTAGTCACTTTCTCGTGTGAGGTGATGTTTACGCTGCACCTTGCCGGACAGCCGGGTTGCGGTCTGGAGCCGGAACCGAAGGGAGCTGACAATACACCGCACATGGTACTAGGGGCTTTGTAGCCGGAAAAGAACCAACTAGGCGCATGGCCGGAGATGCCCAATCTGACGCATCCTTCGCCGTTTTTCGTGTGGGATGCCCTCGGGCTTTTGCTCTTGCTAGACGGACAGTCGGGTTGTGGCCTATAGCTGAGACGAAGAGTGGGCCTCTGGCATCTTCGCACACTACTCAGTCGGTTTACAGAATTGACAGGGCGGGCCGACCGGTGAGCCCCCGGGTAGGGGTCGACGGAAGCCAGAAAAATCATTGCAGGAATTCAATCGGATGAAAACAACAATCTGATTATCCGGCAAGGATCCCCCGAGCATCAGCCGGGGTTCCATATCTTTCATTCATTCAGGGATTCGGATACATACACTGATTTTTGCGACTAGGTTTAAAATGGTCGGAGGAGGTCCGCGCTCCACGGCCGCCCGGTCTCCTCGTCCGACTTGTCCATCTTGTTCTTGCATGGCTGCTGCGCGTCAATGAGGTAGTAGGAGTTTTTGTGCAACGCCTTGCTGATGATGAAGGGGCACTCCCACGGAGGGGACAGCTTGTGCATGCCCTTCGTATCTTGTATCAGCCGGAGCACCAGGTCGCCCTCCCAGAACGCGACTGGCTGGATGCGACTGGAGTGATACCGGCGCAGCCCTTGCTGGTAGATGGCCGACCTGGATAAAGCCAGCTCACGGCCCTCCTCGAGGAGGTCCACGTTGTCCTCCATCGCTTCCTGGTTTTCCTTCTCCGTGTAAAGGAGCTTGCGGGGTGAGTCAAACTCGATGTCCACCGCGAGAACTGCCTCCGAGCCGTAGGTGTGGAAGAACGGGGTGAAGCCGGTTGATCTGTTCGGGGTGGTGCGGAGGCTCCAAAGCACAGCCGATGGCTCCTCGATCCAGCTGCCGGGTGATCGCTCGAATGGCTCGATCAGCCGGGGTTTGATTCCGGCTAGCACCAAGCCGTTGGCTCTTTCCACCTTCCCGTTGGATTGCGGGTGTGCGACGGATGCAAGATCTAGTCGGATCCCTTTGTTGTGGAAGAATCGGGCAAAGTCCCCCTTGGCGAAGTTCGTGCCATTGTCGGTGATGATGCTGTGGGGGTAGCCGAACCGGATGATGATGTCGCGGAAGAAAGTGACGACTGTGGCCCCGTCTAGCTTCCGGATCGGCTTTGCCTCGATCCATTTGATGAACTTGTCCACCACCACCAGCAGGTGGGTCATGCCGGCTCGGGCTCGCTTGAAGGGGCCGACCATGTCCAACCCCCAGACCGCGAAGGGCTAGGTGATCGGTATTGTCTTGAGTGCGGAAGTCGGCATGTGCCTTAACCGGCTGAACCGCTAGCACCCATTGCACGCGCGAACCAGCTGGTCCGCATCCTCCGAAGCAGTCGGCCAGTAGAACCCGTGGCGCATCGCTTTCGACACCAAGGCCTGCGATGAGGTGTGGTGGCCACACTCCCCCTGGTGGATCTCTTTCAATAGCTGGTAGCCGGTATCCACGTCGACGCATCGCTGGAAAACACCCGCGGCGTTGTGCTTGTACAACTCTTTGTTGATGATGGTGTACGTGTGCGCGCGGCGCCGGATCTGCCTCGCCTCTACTTCGTCATCCGGAAGCTCGTTGTGGAGGAGGTAGTTCATGAAGGGCTGGGCCCAGGATGGAACTTCCCGGATGGTGAAGACGCTAGCCGGCACGATCTGGAGCTCATTTGGGGGGACTTTGTATGTTTGGCAAGGCAAAAGACTGGGCAGGATACCCGAGTCGGCAGCCCCCGGGTCTTTTGCCTTGCTTGCCGATGGCTTGCTTGCGGAGGAGGCAGCCCCCGGGTCTTTTGAGCCGGAAGTCACGACAGCGGGGCCCGGCTGTTTCAAGCCGGCAGCGCCCGGGTCTACTACCCAGATGATGGACTCGGACTCCGGAGAAGGAGTGATGCTGGGCTTGCGGAGATGCTCCAAGGATACTCCGGGCGGGATGGCTGCTCTGGTGGATCCGACTCGCGCGAGTGCGTCGACCGCCTCGTTGTTGGCGCGGGGGACGTGGAGGAACTCGCATCCTTCAAAGTCAGTGTTTAGCAGCTGCATGTGAACCGGTACAGAGCCATGTTGGCGTCCCTGGCGTCCCATTCGCCGGATACTTGCTACATCACCAGGTCCGAGTCGCCAAAGCAGAGGAGCTGGTAGATGCCGATGTCTTTTGCGAGCCGGAGCCCGTGCGCGAGGGCCTCGTACTCGGTGACGTTGTTCGACACGGCGAAGTGGATCTGCAGCACGTACTCCAGACGGTCTCCCTTGGGCGAGGTGAGCATGATGCCGGCTCCCAAGCCCCCGCGCATCTTTGAGCCGTCGAAGTGTAGCTTCCAGTAGTCGGAGTCTGGGACCGACGGTAGGTATTGGTTCTCTGCCCAGTCGACGAAGAAGTCCGCCACCACCTGAGACTTGATGGTGATCCGGGGCTCGTACCAGATGGAGTAGGCAGCTAGCTCGATGGCCCACTTGGCTACCAGGCCCGTGGCATCCTTGTTGTCGAAGATCTCGCCCAGCGGCGCGGTGGACACGACGGTGAGCGGATGCTCCTGGAAGTAGTGCTTGAGCTTCTTGCAGGCCAGGTATACCCCGTAGCACATCTTATGGTAGTGGAGGTAGTTCTGCTTGGAGAGGGACAACACCTTGCCGAGATAGTAGACGGGCCGCTGGACCGGCTTCGCCTTTCCCGTCTCGGGGCGCTCGACCGCCAGGACGACCCGGTTGGTTGCGGCTATGTAGAGTAGCATTGGCTCCTTCGCAGCCGGCATGGCCACAACAGGTGCCATCGACAACATACACTTGAGGTCATGGAAGGACGTGTCCGCCTGAGCCGTCCAAGTGAACTTGTCCGTCTTCTTCATCAGCTGGTACAAGGGTAGGGCTTTCTCTCCCAACCGGCTGACGAAACGGCTGAGGGAAGCCAAGCAGCCGGTGAACTTTTGGATACCAAGCAAGCTCTTGGGCGGCTGCATCCTCTCGATGGCCGCAATCTTCTCCGAATTGTCCTCGATTCCCTGGCTCGACACAAGGAAACCGAGGAGCTGTCCGGCTAGCACGCCGAACACGCACTTCTCCGGTTCAGCTTCATCTGGTACCGTCGGAGGTTCGCGAACGTCTTGCCGAGGTCTTCTAGCAGGGTCAGCTTCTCCTTCGTCTTGATGACGACATCATCCACGTACGCGTGCATGTTCCGGCCGATCTGCGAGTGCAAGCATTTCTGCATGCAACACTGATAGGTAGCACCTGCATTCTTCAGGCCGAATGGCATGGTTACATAGCAGTAAGCCCCGTACGGGGTGATGAACGATGTTTTCAGTTGATCAGCCGGATTCAACCGGATCTGATTATAGCCAGAATAACAATCAAGGAAGGAAGCAGGTCTCAGCCGGCCATAGAGTCAATCACTTGACCAATACGGGGCAGAGCGAAAGGGTCTTTAGCGCAAGCCTTGTTCAGGCTCGTGTAGTCGATACACATGTGCCAGATCTTGTTCTTCTTCAGCACCAGGACTAGGTTTTCTCTGTAAGACTATCCTTTTAATTCACGAAGAGGTTCCCCTCGTTCTACTGAATCCAGGGACATATTACACGCAATTTTTGGAGTTACAGATCTTTTTCTACGAATTAATTACTCCAAAAAGGCCATTAACTAATTTGATTAAACTTTACTAAACCTTGCTGCAAAAGTGTTAAACAATGGTACGGCAAGATTCTACACGACTCACTGAATCTACACATATTTTATTTGCAATTTTTGGCCCAGCGGTTTAATTTCTACGCAATTTACAAGTTTCTACCGAAATCTGCCAACTAAATCGATTAAAGAAAATACCCAGTCAACTGTGTCTGTTGACTGGTCCACGTGGCTGCTGACTGGGCACTGACTGGGCGTCTGACTAGTCAACGCCTGGAGGCGCGACGGGGGAGGAAAGAGAGGAGAGGGAGAGAGAGAGCGCGGCGGGGCACGTACCGGCGGCGGTGGCTGCGCGGGGTGAGGAGGCGGCGGGTGCGGGCGGGGTAGGGTAGGGGCGCGCGCGGGTGGCGGCTAAGAGGAGGCGGGGGCGGGCCCGTGCGGAGGCGGAGTCGGAGGCGGTTACGGCGACGCGGTTGGAGGCGGACACGGCGAAGTCGGCGCCGATTTTTGATCTTTTAGTAAAACGTCCGTAACTTTTCCGTACGAGCTCCGAATCGGGTGATTCTTGCTCCTAAGTTTTTGTAAAATCGAGGGGACAACCTAGGGTCAAGGGTTGAGCGAAACCTCTTGGCTACAAGGGTGGACAACACAAGTCCTGCTAAAGCCTCCCGCGGGAGCCTCGTAGTAAAATAGAGTAGGGTTTAGAAAATAGCGTTTTGCTGAATCTTTTCAATCGATGGTTTTGCATGGAAGAGTATGATGCAATGACATGAATGATATGCAGAACCAAATCTAAAATTTGGGATGTGACAAGACTAACCCCCTTAAGATGAATCTCGTCCCCGAGATTCGGCGCGGCTAGCAAATAGGTGTGGGTAGTCCTCTCGGATGTCATCCTCACGCTCCCAAGTGGCTTCCTCTTCGGTGTGGTGGCTCCACTGCACCTTGCAAAACTTGATTGTCTTGGTACGGGTATTCCTCTCCGCTGTCTCCAGAATCTTGACCGGTTTCTCCTCATAGGTCAAGTCGTTCTCAAGCTGAACCTCCTCTAGTGGCACAGTGTCTCTCAATGGTGTATCCACCATTTCCGGATGGCACTTCTTCAACTGGGACACGTGGAACACATTGTGAACAGCGGACAGAGTCTCTGGCAACTCCAACTGATAAGCAACTTCTCCTTTGCGTGCTAAGACCCGATACGGTCCAATAAATCGAGGTGCCAGTTTACCCTTAATTCCAAATCTCTTGATCCCACGAAGTGGCGACACTCTGAGATATGCTCTATCACCTATCTTATACACCACTTCCTTGCGCTTGGCGTCAGCGTAGCTCTTCTGCCTTGATTGTGCTACCTTCAGCCTGTCCCTAATCAAGGCGACCTTCTCCTCAGCGTCCTTGATCAAATCAGGTCCAAACAACTGACGTTCTCCTACTCCATCCCATAGCAATGGTGTTCGGCACCGTTTCCCATACAGTACGTCAAACGGTGATGTCTTGATGCTGGTTTGATAGCTGTTGTTGTAGGAAAACTCGGCATACGGCAAATTCTCATCCCAACTAGAACCATGAGCCAAAGCGCAAGATCTCAGCATGTCCTCCAAAATCTGATTCACCCTCTCGGTCTGCCCATCAGTCTGTGGGTGAAACGCTGTGCTAAACTCCAATCTAGTACCGAGGGACTCGTGCAGTTGGCGCCAGAAGTGTGAGGTAAATTGGGTGCCTCTATCAGATACAATACTCTTGGGAACTCCGTGTAGGCACACAATCCTGTCCATATAAATCTTGGCCAACTTTGCACTCGTATAGGTCGTCTTCACCGGAATAAAGTGGGCTACCTTGGTCAAATGGTCAATCACTACCCAAATGGAGTCATATCCTGACCTGTTCCTGGGCAATCCTGTGATAAAGTCCATTCCCACTCTATCCCACTTCCATGCCAGCACGGGCAATGGCTGTAGCAGTCCTGCTGGCTTCTGGTGTTCCGCCTTTACACGGCTGCATACATCACATAGGGCAATATGCTCAGCGATGTCTCCTTTCATGTTGTTCCACCAGAATCTGTCCTTTAGGTCCATATACATCTTCGTATTGCCCGGATGTATGGAATACGGCGAGTCATGAGCTTCCTGCAGAATCAACTTCCTCAACTCCAAATTGTTGGGAACGCACAAACGATCCCCGTACCACAGGGTACCTTGCTCATCCTCGCGGAATTCCCTTGCTCGACCCTCCTTCATCTTTTCCTTAACTTCATCTATCTCTTTGTCTCCCACTTGAGCCTTCCTGATTCTGTCATGTAGCGTTGGTTGGACTTCCATTGTTGTCAAGTATCCTTCAGATACTACCTCCAGTCTAAGGTCCTTGAATTGCTTACACAAATCCTCGGGCAATTCCCCAATTGTCAGTCCATTGGCGTAAACCTTTCGGCTCAGAGCATCTGCTACTACATTGGCCTTTCCTGGGTGGTATTGTAGATTCATATCATAATCCTTGATAAGCTCTAACCATCTCCTTTGCCTCATGTTCAGTTCCTTCTGCGTGAATATGTACTTCAGGCTCTTGTGGTTGGTGTACACATCATAGTGTTTTCCCATTAAGTAATGCCTCCATACCTTGAGCGCATGAACAACTGATGCTAGTTCCAAGTCGTGTGTGGGGTAATTCCGCTCATGGTGCTTGAGTTGTCACGAGGCATATGACACCACTCTCCCATATTGCATCAGCACACTCCCAAGTCCCTGTCGAGAAGCATCGCAGTACACTTGGAAATCCTTCTGAAGGTCTGGTAAACACAGAACAGGCGCGGTCACTAGTCGACGCTTCAGTTCCTGAAAGCTGGCTTCACACACATCCGTCCATTCAAACTTTCTCTCCTTCTTTAGAAGTTCAGTCATCGGCTTAGCAATCTTGGAAAAGTTTTCAATGAACCTCCTGTAATATCCAGCAAGTCCCAGAAAGCTGCGAATCTCTCCCGCATTCTTGGGTGCTTCCCACTCAGTTACCGCAGTCACTTTGCTTGGATCAACAGCGACTCCTTCTCCTGACACTACGTGTCCAAGAAACCCAATGGTGTTAAGCCAGAATTCACACTTGCTGAATTTGGCATACACCTGATGTTCCCTCAGTTTCTCCATAATCAGTCGCAGATGTTTCTCATGCTCAGCATCATCCTTGGAATATATCAGTATGTCATCAATAAACACCACCACGAACTTGTCCAAGTACTCCATAAATACCTTGTTCATCATGGTCATGAAATACGCCGGGGCATTCGTTAGTCCAAAAGACATAACCGTATACTCATATAAACCGTACCTAGTGGTGAAAGCGGTTTTTGGTACGTCCTCCTCCCGGATCTTCAATTGGAAGTAGCCCGATCGCAGGTCAATCTTACTAAACACCTTTGCTCCTTCCAGTTGATCAAACAAATCATTTATGTTTGGCAGGGGATACTTGTTCTTGATAGTCACCTCGTTCAGCGAGCGATAGTCCGCCACTAATCTCTTGCTGCTGTCTTTCTTCTCCACAAACAGAACAGGTGCACCCCAGGACGACGAACTAGGCTGAATGAATCCCTTGTCCAACTGCTCTTTCAGCTGCTTCTTCAATTCTTTCAGCTCATCCACATCCATCTTATATGGTCTCTTTGCTATAGGTCCTGTTCCAAGCATCAGGTCGATAAGAAACTCTACTTCCCTGTCAGGTGGCATCCCTGGCAGCTCTTCCGGAAACACGTCGGGGTAATCCCTAATCACGGGCACAGTGTCCATGCTAACCCCCTTAAGAGAATTCAACTTACAGCTTCGCGGTCGCGCAGCCGACTTGAATCTAATTCTCTTACCATTCAGGGTTTTGAGTGAAACAGCTCGCTGTGCACAATCTGTGTGCCCCCCATGCATAGACATCCAATCCATACCCAGTATAACATCCAACCCTTGTGATTCCAACACTACTAGATGTGCTATGAAATTGTGTGTTCCAATCCTCACAGTCAAGCCGCGGCATCCCGCGCTAGCTATCATATCTCCTCCAGGTGAACTCACTCTAATAGACCCTTTCATAGACTCAGTAGGTAACTTATACTTATCCACAAATGCCCTTGATATGAATGAATGAGATGCACCCGTATCGAAAAGTATGAAAGCTGGGTGAGTGTTGATTGGGAACTTACCAATCACAAGGTCAGGCTCATCTGGGATCTCCTCCACATTCATGTGGTTCACTTTGGCCTTCTCGTTGTTGGTTGTCTTCGGTCCTTTCCTCTCCGGACAGTTGTCAGCATAGTGTCCCTTCTGTTTACACTTGAAGCATGTCACCTCACTCAGATCCTTCTTCACAAAGCTGCGATCGCGGTTGCGGTCATGTCCACCGTGTCCTCCAGAGTGATGAGAGTGTCCTCCCTTGTGGCTGTGGTGGCTGCTCCTATGGTTGTCATGACGATGCCCATCGCCTCCATGGTGGTGGCGG
Organism: Avena sativa; assembly: GCA_916181665.1. Lineage (NCBI taxonomy): Eukaryota > Viridiplantae > Streptophyta > Magnoliopsida > Poales > Poaceae > Avena > Avena sativa. The sequence continues at coordinate 307,493,712 of OV702295.1, read as the reverse complement.
TCATGGATCCCATGGTCACTTCCTCCATGCTTGGAGTATCCATCATATGAAGTGCAAGACTTGTGATGTGAACCAGAGTGGCGATTGTTACTCTTTCTCTTGCGGTTCTCCACCTATTTGTGCTTCCCTTCCAAGATCCTGGCCTTGTCCATAAGCTCCTGGAAAGTGGGGCAATAAACCACCAGTAGCTGCACGGAAAGCTCATCACTGAGGCCATCCAGAAATCTCTCCCTCCTTTTTGCATCAGTGTCAACATCCTCAGGTGCATAACGGAACAGGTTGTTGAACTCCTCAATGTACTCGGCCACGGTGCGATTGGTTTGGCGCAACTTGCGGAACTCCTTCCTCTTCAGGCTCAGAACTCCTGAAGACACATGGTTGGTCCTGAAACCTTCCTCAAACATTGCCCAAGTCATAGTGTCCAGCGGGTGGGTGATCTGAAACGTGTCCCATCAAGAAGCGGCTGGTCCCTCCAGTAGGTGAGCGGCAAACCTCACTTTCTCGGCATCAGTGCATCCGACAGTTACCAGATCCTTGTTGACTGAACGTAACCAGTCAAGAGCAACCATTGGCTCCGTTGCAGTAGAGAACTTAGCTGGCCTTAGCCTCAGAAATCTGGTGAGAGCATCTCCCTGAGGCTGATTGTTTCCATTGTTGTTGTTGTTCTGAGCTGCCATGAACTGAGTCATTACTTGGGTCAGCTGTGCCTGAGCTGCCATGAGTTGCTCCAACTCAGTGGGTTGACGGCGGGGAGGCATCTGCGGTTCAGCACAGGTAAGTTTAGAAAGAATCAACTACGACAATTGGATTCTACCCATGCATATGATCAATCAACAACAAACAATAGCAGACAATCACAAGCAAGCAACACATCAACAAACAAGTGATCCAGCAACATCTCAGGGGTTATCCTAGCAGTATATACCTACTGAAATAGTTTTACAAGAGTTGGCAATGGTTAATCAAACAGTTGATCAACTAAACAACAAAAACAGCAATCTGCCAGAACAGTCCAACAGCATTCACGAATTTTTCTACCTGACTTAAACTCATCAGAAAAATATGCTGATTTTTGCACATACAGTACAGAGAGTTTCGCACCAGCCCTATTTTTTTCAGATTTTTTCCAGTTACCAGAAAAATATGAAAAATCGTACAGTCCTGCTGTATCAGCAGAAAACTGCAGCGAAAATAACACAGATAGTAACCAAAATTGCCATAACTCTTTCATAAAATTTGCACAAATAATTCCTGGGATATTGGAGTACACAAATAAGCAACTAAACACTCTTAAACTAACCGTAATTGAGTTTCACATCGATCGAGACTAATCCTAACGAATTTACCTAACGAGGACTAATTGGTGGACTTCTATCTACTTCTTGAAGAGGTTGCGGTAGGTCCTTGCACTCATGCGTTGGCGCTTCAGTCCACGGTTCAACCATGGCGGTGGAGTGTACACCTCTCCTGAGTCATCACTTGAAATCTCAAACTCCACCTCTTCTGGATCCTCCTCTTCTTCTTCACTTTCAGCTGCAACTGCAACAGCTTCATCTCCTCCACCATCATCGTCTCCATCATCATCATCCTCGTCCTCATCATCATCGTCGTTCCCACTGTCATCATCATCATTGTTGCCATCATCTCCATTGTCATCATCAGAGGGTGGATTCAGCAGTGCTTGGAGAGCGGCAATCTGGGCTGTCATAGCTTCAATAGTTTGATCCCTTTCCTGGACGGTCCCTTGCAACTGTTGTATGTTCTGGGTGTTCTCCTGCACGGTACCATGAAGATGAGCTATGGTTTCATCTCTGGCTATCAGGGCATTCTCCAGAACTTCCACAGCTTCATGCAAGGTGTCAATCTCCTGTCCTTGGACCACCATACCATTGCTAGCAAAGTCTGCAATCTCCTTTATCATCATCACCTTCTCAGCTAGAGCTCCATTCTCCCTTTCCATGTCCTCTATGTGCCTCCGACGGGGTGGCATGTTGTTCCTGTCGCCCGGGGTAACCACAATGTGCCCATCTTCATCACGCCTCCCATAGTCACGGTAGGGTGAGTCTGCTGGCAATAGGTGTCTGACTTGATGGCATTGGCGAGACAGGGCTTCATGTATGGCCAAGTTGATTCCAAGTCCCCAGTTGCAGTATGTCTTGGTGTAGATCAAATGCACTGGATTTGGCAAGGCGGCATCCCTGAATATGAAGGTAGTGATCTCCCATGCATCCTCTCCATATCCATAGGTGTACAACCTTCTTCCCTTGAACATGGGCAGTGGCAATCCCAATGACTGCGAGAGCTGTGCTAACTGCCTTGCAAAGGGCCTTGGTGACTCCATGGTTGCATACTCAGTCCTGACTTCTCCCATCTATCAATTAAAGAGGAAAGTGTGAGAATAGCATATGATAAGAATTTACGAGAGTGAAAGGCATAAGATGAAAGACAGAGTTAATATAGGTTTTAATAAATCTAAGGCTTCCTAATCCAATCCTAGGTCACGATCCTACAGTCGACACACGGGCTATGATACCATCTTGTAACACCGCGGTTCTGAAAAGACCGTGGCTTCTATGTGACATGCCAATCCCTGGATCGGTTCATTGGCCCACAATAGAATAAGATGAATAACATAGCAAAATATCCGTGTATCATAAATAACGAAGATCCAGAGTACCATTATTACAATAAAAGCTTATCTCAAGGCTAGCTCAAATTATTCAGGTAGCAACATAAATAAAGTAAATCCTCCATTCTTCAAATTGCCCACAAGTGAACAAGTGCCGAGTGGAGTACCGTGGCCTATATCGATTACTCGGAATCGGAATATCCTGCAACATGAAACGTAGCAGCCCCGAAGGGTCAATACATGGAATGTATGGCAAGTAGAGCTAGTAATGGAGACAATAGTACTAACATCTACATGCATATTTGGCAAGTGGAGCTGTGTCTGGCTTGCATTTGCAAATACCTTTTTGTCCTACTTTCATAAACAGTTTTTGATTTTTTTTGAAAAGATCCCAATTAAGTTAACCCAACAACATTAAAACAATTAAGAAATTGGAATGAGCAAGAAACATGTCATGGAATCAATATCAAGCAACTCAGTTGTCCATAACCGAGGACACGGCTAATCGATTAGATTATACACCCTGCAGGGGTTAGTACACTTTACCCATGTGACTTGGCCAGCCCAGCTCGTACCATCACTCTCATTTTGGGTGATGATAGGGAGAAGTCCAAGAAGAGACTGTTCGGGAAGTAGCACCCCAATCCCGACGCGCACCGGTCCAACCTACCAAAATTCTACATCTCTGGATACGCGGGTTCGAGTTACCACAACCTACTAAGTCCAACCAACCGCCCATTTCATTATTGGCACATGGTTGTACACGTAAGCTACACAATAAAGAAGCCAATCATTCTCTCTTGATACCTGGGTGCCTTTCCGCAATGAAACCACCAAAAATTATCAATCCCATCACACCCAGGAGATTCATTGATTAAGTTGTTTTAGTTTTTGCAAACCAACTCATTTAGAAACAACTTTCAGTGATGTAACCCAGCCCTCGTTCATCATAGCATGGCTAAGCACATCTACCAACGGTGGTTCATCTACAAGGAAAGCCCTACCACATAATAGGACATAGCATAGCGATAGTATCATCCTACACATGCATCTACAAAATACACGACAATGCATTAAAATAGTAGGACGATATCATGAACAAGGTAGCATCTACTTGCCTTGGTTGTAGCGGTCGGAAGAACAATCCACACACGAGCAAGTGTTGCACTCGTCACAATCTACACGATACAATTGCAATCATAAACAAACAATCCACAAGCATATGCAACAAAGATGATGCATGAAGGTATGCAAGGCAAGTGAATTGGTGCTACAGCTGCACCACATAATCCTATTCAATAATACTACTGATGGCATGCATGGAAAATAGTTTTAGCGCTAGGAAAACTATTACGCAAAAAGTAATGCTCAAAACTAGAGCTAGAACTCAAATAATTCACTACAGGTAGTATACTGTTTGTAAAATCTTGGGAAAATTCTACCATATAGGCATTGCTAATTAGGAACAGTAACAACTGGAATTACTCAAAAAGGAATTATAAAACTCCCTGAGTAATTAAAACACTGCAGAAAGCCACAAAACAGTTTCTGCAAAAGTTTTCACTTTAAGGCTATCCTTTTAATTCACGAAGAGATTCCCCTCGTTCTACTGAATCCAGGGACATATTACACGCAATTTTTGGAGTTACAGATCTTTTTCTACGAATTAATTACTCCAAAAAGGCCATTAACTAATTTGATTAAACTGTACTAAACCTTGCTGCAAAAGTGTGAAACAATGCTACAGCAAGATTCTACACGACTCACTGAATCTACACATATTTTATTTGCAATTTTTGGCCTAGCGGTTTAATTTCTACGCAATTTACAAATTTCTACCGAAATCTGCCAACTAAATCGATTAAAGAAAATACTCAGTCAACTGTGTCTGTTGACTGGTCCACGTGGCTGCTGACTGGGCGCTGACTGGGCGTCTGACTAGTCAACGCCTGGGGGCTGACCGGTCAACGGCCGATCTGGACCGCTGATCTGAGATCCAACAGTCCCAAGAGATGGCGGCTGCGGACTCACCGGAGACGAACGGCGGCGAGCTCGGGACGGTGGCGGCGATCGGTTCCGGCGACGGTGTTTCCTGCGCGGAAGGGAGACGGTCAGCGCGGAACGATGGCGGTCAACGCGACGGCGGCGCGAGGCGGCGCGCGGGCGGCGAGCAGCGCGGCTGGCGCGGGCGAGCGGCGCGCGGCGACGGGCGTGCAGCGGCGCGCGGGGGGGCGTGCTGGCGCGCGGTGGCGGCAGCGGCGCGCGGGCGCGTGGCGGTGGCGGCAGCGAGCGGGCGCGGGCAGGCGGCGGCTGCGGGGCTGCGCGCGGGCGAGGCGGCGAGCGAGCGCCGCGCGGGCGCGGAACAGCGCGGCTGCGGGGCTGCGCGCGACGGGGGAGGAAAGAGAGGAGAGGGAGAGAGAGCGCGGCGGGGCACGTACCGGCGGCGGCGGCGGCGGATAGCAGCGGCGGCGGCGGGTGCGCGGGGTGAGGAGGCGGCGGGTGTGGGCGGGGTAGGGCAGGGGCGCGCGCGGGTGGCGGCTAAGAGAAGACGGGGGCGGGCCCGCGCGGAGGCGGAGTCGGAGGCGGTTACGGCGACGCGGTTGGAGGCGGACACGGCGAAGTCGGCGCCGATTTTTGATCTTTTAGTAAAACGTCCGTAACTTTTCCGTACGAGCTCTGAATCGGGTGATTCTTGCTCCTAAGTTTTTGTAAAATCGAGGAGAACAACCTAGGGTCAAGGGTTGAGCGAAACCTCTTGGCTACAAGGGTGGACAACACAAGTCCTACTAAAGCCTCCCGCGGGAGCCTCGTAGTAAAATAGAGTAGGGTTTAGAAAATAGCGTTTTGCTGAATCTTTTCAATCGATGGTTTTGCATGGAAGAGTATGATGCAATGACATGAATGATATGCAGAACCAAATCTAAAATTTGGGATGTGACACCCGACATGTCTTTGGGAGACCATGGGAAGATGTCCCAATTCTCATGGAGGAAGTCGACGAGCGTGTTTTCCTATTTGCTGTCCAAGCTGGCGCCGATGGTGACGCACTTGGAGGGGTCAGTCGGGTCGAGCGGGATCTGGCGGGTCTCCTTGGATGGCTGGAACGCCATGTCCCCAGCCGACTTCATACCAGCCGGCACTTCCTGCGGCAGCGTGGCAATGTTGTGTAGCACTCGCGCTTCTCCTCGGAGATGAGCAGGGCCTCAGCTATCTGGGCACCTTCTTTCGCACAAGCCATGGACTGTCTGTAGCAGCCGGCAACAGTAATCACACCATTCGGCCCCGACAACTTCATCTTGAGGTATGCGTAGTGGGGGACCGCCATGAACTTTGCGATGGCGGGGCACCCAAGAAGGACATGGTAGGTGCTGGTGAGGTTGACCACCTCGAACCATATTGGCTCACGCCAAAAGTTCTCTTCCGAACCAAATATGACGTCCAGCCGAATCTTGCCGAGAGGGACGCACGGTGGCCCGGGCGCGACGTCGTGGAACAAAGTGGTCGAGGGCTGCATGTCTCATTCCCGGATGCCGAGCTTATCCATGGAGGACCGGTAGAATAGGTTGAGGCTGCTCCCACCGTCTACCAGCACGCGCGAGAACCAGCGGATGCATGTGTTAGAGATGGCGAGGGGGTCGAGCACCATCGCGTAGCCCCCGGGATTCGGGAGCAAACCCTGCTGGTCTGCCTGGTTCCAGGTGATGGGAGTCTCAGACCAGTTGAGACACAGGGGGACTGGGGGAACAACGCCATTCACCTCCGCGCTACGCTGCTTCCAGCCGCGATTATCAATCGGCTCAGCCTCGAAGATGTGGTAGTTCTCATGCTACTGGGGGTAGCCTCCATTGCCGTGGTTGTTGCCGGCTGCCCTAGCCGGTGGTGGGGGACCGCCAGGAGGGGGTGGGGGAGAGGGGGTAACCCGGCTTGCTCCTTGATATGCCTGGTCCAGCTGCACTGCCGAGTGGTGTGCGTATCCATCTTGGTGCCACTGTGGTACTTGCAAGGCCCGTCGAACATTTGCGTGAAGGTGAAGGCATTCCTCTATCTCTTGTCGTTGTGAGCCGTTGCGACCTGCATCGCATTAACTTGCCGCTGGTGGTAGCGTGGCTCTGCTGCTCAACCGGACACTTGCCCTGGTAGCGGTTGTCGTTGTCGTTCCGTATGGGCGAGCCGACTTCACCGCTCTGACCGACAAGCTTCTCCCTAGCTGGCTCGGTGGGAACCAGGCGTCCTTCCGCGTTTACCCGAAGGGGCTTCTTCATTGCTGCATCCGCGGTGGCGTACTGGTCGGCGACGGTCATCAGCTCCACCATGGTCTTGGGCCCGTCGCACAGCAGCCGATGGCGCAGCATCGTGCCTTTGTGGCACCCTTCGATGAAGAAACCGATTGCCTGGTTCTCCACCACCCCTTCGTAGGAGTTGCGCAGCTTGGTCCAGCGGGCGAGGTACGCCCGATCCGACTCACCGTCTCCCTGGACACACAGACAAAGATCACGGGGCCTGCCTAGGCGCTTGTACGTGCCGTTGAAGTTCCGGATGAAGACTTTCTCGAAGTCTGGCCAAGCGTTGATGCTGTTGGGCGCGAGGCTGTTGAGCCAGGTTCTTGCCGAGCCGGTCAGCATGAGGGGGATGTAGCGAATCGCGACACGCTTGTTGCCGTGGGCGATTCCGACTGCGGTGACGTAGTTCGTCAGCCAGTCCTCTGGCTTCATGCTGTTGTCGTACTTGGGGGTGTCCCGCGGCAGGGAGAACTTGTCGGTAAAGGGCTCCTTCCGGATGTGTGGTCCAAAGCACATGGGGCCGGTTACGCCCTCCTCATCGGTGAGGTGAGCTTCCATCAGAAGGTTGATGCGGGCTCGCACATCTGGCTCAACCAGATTGGGAGTTCCCACCCGGCCGGTGAGGCGGGATGACGGAGGGGTGGAGGGGGTTCTGGCCAGCTGAAGGAGGGTGGCTCGTGGCGCCCTACTCGCCACGAGGCTGGCTGCTGCCAGATTGGCGACGCTTGGAGAGCGGGGGTTGCTGACCCGGGATGCGGAGCACTCGGTCTGACGAGGTCCGCCCCGACTGTTGCCAGCCAGGCGATTACCCTTGGAGCCGGCCCCAGCCTCGAATGCGATCCGAGCAGCCTCGGCCTGCTCGTCGACCACACGCAGCAGGTGCTGTAGTCGCTGGAACTGGCACATCATCTCGTCCCCCTCCAGGTGGGGTAGGTATTCCGCGACGGCTCGTGCTGCCTGGACATTCTTGACCGCGGTATCATAGACGGGCGAGGGGGAAGTAGGTGCGGGAAGCCGGCTCGAGGTCATGCTCGAAACGGGCGCCCAGCTCTCCTCCACGACGCTGCATGGAGCCCAGCTGGCTAGGATCCTCTTTAGCCAGGGTGAGGCCGTGCGTGCGATTATATTCGCGGATGTTGCTCTCCATCTGGTACTTGGTGGAGGCTAGGCCCTGGGCCTGCTAGAGCAGACGCTCACGCGCCACTTCGATCTTGGACATAGCCGCCTCCGGGTCATCCCCGGGGTGCACCGGCTCGCGGAGATCCTTGATGACCTCGTCCACCGTGCCCCTTTCATGCACCGGAGTAGACGGGCCGGCCTGGTCGATGCCGCGCTCGAGGGGAGGATGACGGCTGTTGCTTGAGCCGGCCATCATCACCTCCACGGTGCCGGGTGCGACGAGCACGCTGTCGGCTGAGGGCAACGGCTCGGCGAAAGAGACGATTTCCTGAGGGAAATGCTCTGGCATGGTGGCGACGTAGATGGTTAGTTCGCCGAATAGCAGGATGGAGCCGCCTGCCGGGAAGCTGGATCCGGCGAAGCAGCTGGCGTTGTCGATAACGCAGTTGAACTGACCGAGCGTGAGCACGAGGCTGGAAGCCACGTGCTCGCCAGACGAAGTGCAGGGTCCCGTGTAGAACGTCACTCCGGTCGCCGCCATCTTTGCCCCACGGCGGGCACCAACTGTCGTCGTTATGGAAACGGCAGAGCCTAAGCAGGCTAGAAAGAGGTGTGGGAGAAAAGGAGGAAAGTGTGCGAAGGCGTCCGCAGGCGGGATTGGATACAAGCAAGCATAGGGGACACAAGAAGTACCCAAGTTCGGGGCCCTCGGGTTGAGGTAAAGCCCCTACTCCTACCGACCTGACTATATGGGTGGATCATAGAGAACTACAAGGCTCCTCGAGCTGTATCTGGTCTAGCTAGGGAGTGAGGAGAGTTCAACCCTCACTAAGTTGCTCATGCCACCCCTTATATAGGCCGAGGCGGCATGGGCAAAGACCTAGCCGACTGGCGGGTCCCACAGGCGGGCCCCAGCTGGCTAGGTCATCTACAGTGGCCGGCATGGGAGCGTGTACTCACAGTCAAGCTCATGCCGCCACGCCATCTACAGTGGTCGCCGTGCGGGTAGTTATGCACAGTGCCACCTACAGTCTACTGTTGCAACCGTCATCGGTAAAGCCGTCGGTATGGGTCGAGTGTCTGAGTCTCCTTTCTGTCTTGTCCGTTGTCCTGGGCGTATAGCGGACTATGCCCTGCGTCATCTAGTACCTTGTCTGTCTTGAGTGGACGGCTAGGGTGATCTAGCCGGTTGGCCTTCCTGGGCCGGATGTTCGAACCCATCCGGCTACTCTTCTGCCCTTGCTTGTTTGATCCGGCTGGTTCTTCCGCCGGTTGTCTCTCGATTTGTCTTGCTCCGGACGGCTATCTTGATCCAGTCAGTTGGCTGTCTTGTCGATAGTTCTTGTCCGGCTCGCTGGTTTGCCAGTCGGTTCTTGGTTTGTTCCTTCTTCTGATCTGTCTTGGGGTTTCTGCGTTCGGCTACTCTTAGCCTGTTGATGTGCTGGTGCTTTGCATCTTGTCCGGTTAGCCTACCTGGGGGCGATCCCCCCAACACACAAAGCGGTATGTTCTGCGATGTCCCTCTTGAGATTACTCCACCAGAATCTTTCCTTCACATCCATGTACATTTTGGTGTTACCCGGATGAATGGAATATGGTGAGTTGTGTGCTTCTTGCAGAATCAGTTCCGGAAGTTCCGGATTTTGCGGAATACAGATACGTTTTCCATACCATAAAGTACCCTGTTTGTCTTCATGGAAACCTTTATCTTTCTCCTTCTTCATTATTCCTTTGATCTCATCAATTTCCTTGTCTATCTTTTGGGCTTCCTTGATCCTGTCCAACAATGTGGGTTGAACATCCAATGACATGAGATGTCCTTCTGGCACTATCTCCAATCTAAGATCTTTGAATTGGGCACACAGATCATCTGGCAACTCTCCCTTAGTGTCACATCCCAAAATTTTCCAAATTTTGAAATGTGAAAAATAAATAAACAAAAGAAACAATTGTTGAAATTTATGGGGAAAAGAAACTTTTTGCTTCTAGTTGGAAACACTAAAACCTTTTAAACTGTTACAAAAGTTTCCCCCCAAATAAAGGTACTCCTTAAAATAAAAATAGCATTTAACAAAAACCCTAAGATCAAGCATCAAGATTATCCATATATCTCCTCTACTTCAAAATTTTAATTTGCAAGGTTCCCCTTCAAAAATCTTTTTCACAAACTTCTTGTATTTGAAAATCTATTTTTAATCTTGAAGAATGTTCTCAACCAAAAACCATCTATACATATCAACTACTTCATTTACATTTTTCAAACAACCGTTGTTTTGTTTTGAACCAAAAATAAAAGCAAAGAGTCTCGTTTTAAAATAAGCACCATAGCTTATGTGAGATATTTTAAGATTTTATAAAATTATCCTCTCATATTTTGAAACTTTAATTCATGGGTTATCCATGTAAGGTGGAACTAAATCGAATCAAATTCAAATAAGGAAAGAATCCAAGTCATTCCAAATATATTGCCCTGCAACTAGGCCAATATCGCTCACACGCAATCGTACAATAATTGACTAATTAATAATTGAGAAAAATAAATATTTCCAAATATATAAAATTTATGTCCTAAAATATTACCCATGAATTTACAAACCCGCAGAAATTTGAATCGGTAAATTCGGAGCTCTAAATCAAAAGTTAGGAAAGAATTAAGAAATAGAAAAAAATATAAAACAAAAAAAGGGCCGGCCAGGCCAGCCAAAATGGGCCGGCCCAACCATGCCGATCGGCACAGGCAGGTACATGAGCATTTGGTCTTCATTTTCTTTGAATCTAATGCTCCTAAATAACTCTCAATTGCCCTCCTAAATTGCACTAAATATTCCCTAATTTCTCTCCCTCTTTAATCATCCTTTAATCCAGCCCCCACCCCCTCCTATATAAACCCCACTTCAGAAAATTTTATAAGTTTTCAACTCATCTTAGCCCCATTTTTGTCCAAAAATTTTCCCAATCTTCTCCACCCAAATCGACCTTCAAAACGATATCGGATCGTGGTGGCTTGAAGACAGAAGTTGTTCCCCTTGTCAAGACGGTTCCATTCCCGCTGGTTTCACCTCGTTTCGTTTATCGAGCAGAGAGAGAAACACAGTCAAAGATTCAGATCTTAGAAGGTATAATCCATTTTACACCCACCTCGTTGCTCCAAACACAATTTCCTTTAAACAGTAGATAAATCTAGTTGTTATCTACAACTTTTATGTAGAAAGTTTTTCCATCCGAGCAACTTTTACTGTAGTCAAATCTGACATCATCATGACATCAGCGTAGTCAACAGTCAACTTAGTCAGATTAGTCAAAGTCAATTTCAGTCAATTCCCGAGTTTGACTTTTTCAGATTTTAGTATGAACTTGTATAATTTATAGAAAAAGATTTAGAAGTCCAAAAATTATAAATTTGGTATCCCTGAAAAGCTGAGATTCTGTAGAATCCATTTCTGCAATTATATTACTTATTCTCTGTACAAAAATCTGATTTATAAATTAAATGGTTTAATTGGTCATTTTCACCATAAAAATTATATCTTTAGTTCTGTATATCCAAATTTAGCAAATAATATGTCTATGGATTCACAAAAATGAGTAGAACACAGTGGACCCATAATTTGGTATTTTTGAGTCTGTTAAAATCACGTTTTATACAGAACCATTTGTGGACTATTTTGAGTATAAAAATTGTTGTGTAAATTATTTTTAAGTGAATCCTTTTGTAGATGGTTGTATATTGTACCCTCTGTACAGTAAGACCAAAATATAATTTTATTCTAGTATAAATAAGATCGTGGAAATTATTTAGTAAGAACGTACTTTCCAAGTGTTAGAAAATATTGCTAATTGCTACAATTGCACAAATGGTTGCATTTGTAATCTTGAAAATATAAAATGTTCAGAAATCACTTAGTAAATGTTCAGAACCTTGTTATAAAAATTTGTACAATAAAAATTTCCATCTTGCATGTTTGCATACTTTGCATGATTTTTGTGTTGCCATTAGTGTTGATCTTGTGTATGTTTTGTCTTGGTTGTTTTGCTTGATAGATTGTGTTGATTGTCAAGTGTGTTATTGCAAAGAGTGTACCAACACAACCAACTACTAAGGCAAGTGACACTATCATCCAAGTCCTTTTATTTTCATTACACTTGGTGGATTTTGTAACATGCATGGAAAGGTTTACTATATTTTATGCTATGCTAAATCCTAATAGGATACCCTTATATATTCCTTAGTGGAAATGTAGGGGTCCCAACCTTAAATAAGGTAGAGTCCCCTGTGTTTACAATGCTAGTCCCTGGATCAATAGCTAGCATCCACAGTTAAGATGTAATATCAAGAAACAAAGGTCATAATACAACTTTATAACCAGGAATAACATAATTTTATTACATCTTACATAGCTCATTTGGCTATTACATTACATTACAGCAGAATAACTATAAGCATGGGTCCTTCATCTTCAAAGTGCCACAGGCAGACATGTTGGTTGTAGACTTTGTAATCCTAATCAACACACTTCACTAGATCAATCAAACCTGCAACATCACAAGTTACAGCCACAAAGGGTCAATACATTTGAATTGTATTGGCAAGTGATACTATGGTAGTATAGTGGAGTCTATCATCTATATGCATTTGGCTAAGTGGAGCTTAGGCTTGCATTGCTCAAAATATATTTTTCCTTATCATTTGAAAACACTAAGTTTTTGCTTGACAAAAAAAACATTTCTCACAATCAAAGAATGAAAATTCTTTAACCCTTGTTTAACCACAAGTTTTTAACTTAGAAATTTGAATGATGAGATTCTTGATTGCTTCCATGTCTTGATGCTCACATTGTCCTTTACCAGGGACATGGCTAAGTACTTAGATTTTACACTCTGCAGAGGTGGTGCACTTTCCCCACAAGACTTGGTTTCCCAAGACAAGATCTTTCAGAAGCCTTCCCTTAGACCAAAATGGACGCGCTCCAACCTATCAAACACTACCACCAACTGTCCATATGGCTAAGTTCTTGCAACCTATATGATCCAGGCAGAGCCCATAATGCCAAGTGGCTGCACTTGAAGCTTCTCAACATTTGACATCTCAAATCTCTTTGTTCCTGGGTGGCCATCCACAAGTGAGATACACAAGGTCAACCATAGACATGGGCCTTGTGAACCACTCAACCAAAAACCACCAAGCAATTACCATTCCACCCAGGTGATTCATTAACTTAGTTGTTTTATTAAACAAAAACACAAGTCCTCAGACTTAGAAATTTTTCATAGTATAGATATATATTCCACCCTTGTTTTCTATTAGCTAAGCTAAGCTTGATAGTAGTAGGAATCTTAACTTAGGAAAATTTCTACTAAGGTTTCATCTACTATGTTTTCCTATAGCAAGGTTTATACTTAGCAAAAATTCCATGCAAGTTTTACTTAGAGAAAAACACTAATGCATAGTGAAAGTAATGGGACAAAGTATGAAGCATCACTTGCCTTTTTGGTAGAGTATAGGTTCACTCCTTGTCCTTGCAACAATCACACTCTTCAAGTCACTACAAATCAATCAAGCAAGGCACAAGTTCAATCTACCAATCAAGCAAAACAACACATAAAATCATAGGACCAAGATAATGCATGCAAGCATGCCAAGCTTTGTTTTGTTTGAAAAAGTGGTTCATAGAGGGTCATAAACATGTGAAAAACACCTAATGGTCATTTTGGTAAAGTGGCAATGTCATTTGCAAAAGGTTTTCATTTGCTAAACCATTTTCAAAACAAAGTATTATTTTATGTGGTGTAGAAAGATTTTTACTAAGGCATTAATCTATAGGGTTCACAAAATATGTTTTCAAACTATAAAACTTGGTGTTTGGGGGCAGAGAGTTTAAAACAAAACATTTTCCAAAGGTTTTCTTCCAAAACCATTTTTAATAAATAAACCACATTTCTATTTGACTAGAAATGGTTTTAAATCAAAGAATCACTATTTTGTTTCACCAAATTCATTTTTGAATCCACAAAGTGTTTCCTAATGTTAGTATGTTCAAAATACACCAATTGCCAAAGATTTTATCCCCAGAATCATTTTTGAACAATTTTTACATCCTTAACAAGCATACAAATGTTTCTGCAAAAACAACCCATCTAACAGTTACTATTTACTAAACCAATGGCATGGTTGGCTAGGGCTTGTTCCACTGATTCCAATGATACCAAATTTGCAATTTTTGGACGTGTGGATCAAAAGTTACAAAGGTTTGAAAATCACAATCTAATCTGATTTCAAATTTCTGTTTTAAACCAACCTGGCCACGCGTCGCTATTTCATTGGTCGATACCGGTTCAGTGTGGATCACGCTACAGACCGTTGGATCTAAACAGATCGCGTGGCCTAGAACACGTACCCCTTTGCTGTTAAGTTATTCTATCATATCCATCAAATCGGGATCGGACGGCTGTGGGGTGCTCGACCCTAAACGAGCGGCGCTGCGGCGGTGGCTGGCGGCGGAGCGGCCAGACGGTGGCGGCGCCGGCGAAACAGGAAGCGAGAGGGGAAAACGGAATGCTCACCGAGTTCGTGGAGTTACGCTGAGGCTCAACTCGCTTGCGGTTTGTAAGGGGGCGCACTGGAGCGGGTTGGATTGCTCGCCGGAGTGGAGCTGCGCCTCGGCCTTGCTCAGTCGTCGTCGAGGACAGCGCTGGGGATCACTCGGAGACAAACGAGATGCACGGTCAGATGCGCAAAGACACGGCGAATGTGTGTGCGTGAACGAGAGGGGTCAGGGTAGTCTGGTTTACCAGAGGGAGGTCGTCGGAGAAGAGCCAGATGGCGGCGGTGCTGGAGGTTGTCGTTGCCGGGTCTCAGGAGCGCGCGCGAGTGAGTTGTGGCTGCAGAAAGGTCCGTTGGGGGATGCTGATCACAGCTGCGTGCTCGAGGGGCAAGAGGTGGCGTGTGCTGGCCGGAATCCTCGCCGGAGTATCGTCGGAACAGAGCTGCTCAGGGAGAAATTGGGGCGGCCTGGGGGCGTGCTTGGGGGAGAAGACAGAGGGGAAACGGAGGAGAGTCGTTGGCGTTTAAAGGGGCATGGTTACTGCGAGTGATGGTGGCTGCGTTATGACGAATTCAAGCCGCGAAATCAAAGCAGAAAACGGGGATGAACTGGTCGTTGTGGTGAGGACGATGAACAGGAGAGGGTGGGGTCCGCTTGGCAGTGAAAGAAAGTGAGTGGAGGTGGGGTCCAGTGTTCAGTGACTATGCGGGTCGTTTCGCGAGTGAGGGAAAACGCTTCAGGGAAAAAGAGGAGGTGAGCTGCGAGTGGGCTTATTGGGCTGGCTCAGTTGGGTCAGGTTCGTTTCATTTTTTTTTCTGTCTAAATTCTTTTTTTTTCCTGATTTGAAATTCAAACAAACAATTCAATCAACTAAATCAATTCAAACAAACACCACACTTGTAATAAGTTTTTGGTCCTGTTTATCAACATAAACCAAAACCCAAAATAAAATAATATTTTTATTCTTTTTAGGATCCATTCATTAATTAAATAAAATGGACCTTTAGTTATTTAATCAAATAGGGTTTGATTTATTTAATAAAAACTCCAATTGAAATTCAAATATTTTCAAAACCAAACCAGTAGGCTTTATTTAAAAAAAATAAAAGAACACTTGGACAGCTTGTTTAAAATAAAATAACCTTTTATTTTAGGGTCCATTAATAATTAAATACAATAGACCCTAATTATTAAATCAAATAGGATTTGTTTTATTTATTATCAAGACTCTGTTTGAAATCCAAAATAGTACCAAACCATTCAGTAGGTTTTATTTGAGAATATAAAATACTTGGAAAACTTATTTTAAACAACTAAACAAGTTTTTATGGTTTAGAAATAATAAAACCTTTATTAATAAAAACTTGGATATTAAATCCTTATTACTTTATTTAAATAAACCTTTATTATTTTTATCAAAACAAAATGTTTTATTTTCAAAAGCTTGGCCAAGGTTTAATTTGGTTCTATAAAATAATCTTTATTTATAAACCTTCCTTTTCATTTTGAGAACCAAATCCTTTTATAAAAAGATTTCAAAATAGTAATAAAATATTTTTATTTTTCCTTTATTAAATGTTTTATCTTTTTAAATCCCTTTAGGATTTAATTGTTCAAAATAGGTTTGAAGATTACCACTGGAATTCAAAAAGTTTCTTCTGGCCCTGAAAATCAACAAGGTTTTATTTTATTCATTTATTTTTCACATTACAAGATTTGGAAAATCTTGGGATGTGACAGGAAACATTGTAGTTGTAGTATGCTTAGCCCTGCTATATATATTGGGATGGGATACATGTTATGAATATATGAAGTGTTGAAAAGATATATGTTTTATATAATAAAACAAGTACTCAATGAACCACCTGGGTGGACAAGGATACTCAAGGTTGGACAAGGTGGCAACAAAAGGAACCATGTTTATATGGCTATCTCCTTTTGTATGTGCACTAGAATAAAACCACCCAGGGACTTAGAGATTGAACATGTTTCTCGTATAGTGGCTTTCGTGTACAGCCACATGCTAAATGGGCTCTGGCTTAGTCAACTACATAGTGGAAGACCCATGCATTGGCATCTTCAGGTTAACTAGAATTGTGTAAGGGAACTTGAAACCCTACATTGGTGCCTGGATGACAAGCTAGCATTGTGTATTGGGAGGACTCCTACGGAAAGACTTTGTCATATTCTCAATCTGCCAGTACTCCATCTTGGTGAGTACTTATCCAGCGGCCACTGGTGGCGTCAAGACGAGATTGTGTCATGTGGGTAAAGTGTACAACTTCTGTAGAAGATCAAATTCTAAGTACTTAGCCGTGTCCCCGGTTATGGACAACACTGAGCAACTAAGGCCTGAAGCTATGGAAGATCTCGACATTCCAATTTCTCAAAGTTAAAACTTGAGGGTGACAACAAGGGATTTGAAGCACTTAGAGTTTTCCAAGAATATCAGAAAGATTTGACAAAAGTTCAAAACTATTTTGACAAGATAGGATAAAACTATATTGCTTTCTGCAAATGAGCTTAAACCCCACTTAGCCAAATATGCATGTAATGATAGGATCCACATATTTCTACATAGTAGTGAAACTTGCCAATACAATTCAAATGTATTAACCCTTGTGGCCGCAACTTATTATGTTGCAGGTTTGTTTGATGTTAGTGAAGTTTATTGAATAGGATTACAAGTCTACAACCAACATGACTGCCTGTGGCACTTTGAAGATGAAGGACCCCATGCTTATAGATATTCTGCTGCAATGTAATGTGATAGCCAAATGAGCTATGTAAGATGTAATGAAATATTTTATTCCTGGTTATAAAGTTGTATTATGACCTTTGTTTCTTGATATTACATCTTAACTGTGGATGCTAGCTATTGATCCAGGGACTAGCATTGTAAACACAGGGATCTCTACCTTATTAAAGGTTGGGAACCTTACACTTAGTAAGGCCATTCACATAAACCTTACGGCTTAAAGCATCCTCTACAACATTTGCTTTACCGGGGTGGTATTGCAAACTCAAGTCATAGTCCTTGATGAGCTCAAGCCATCTTCTTTGTCTCATATTGATTTCTTTCTGAGTGAAGATATACTTCAAACTTTTGTGATCTGTGAACACTTCATAGCGTTTTCCCAAAAGATAATGCCTCCATGTTTTGAGTGCATGGACAATAGAGGATAACTCTAAATCATTAGTAGGATAATTCACCTCATGAGTTTTGAGTTGTCTCGAAGAATAAGCCACAACATTCCTGTCTTGCATCAAGACTCCACCTAGTCCTTGGTGAGATGCATCACAATAGACTTGGAAATCCTTCTCCAAATCTGGCAAACATAAGACTGTTGCTGACACTAGTCTCTTCTTCAATTCCTGGAAACTGAGTTCACATCCCTCAGTCCAGTCAAACTTCTTTTCTTTCTTGAGTAACTCCGTCATTGGCTTAGCTACCTTTGAGAAATTCTCAATGAACCTTCTGTAGTATCATGCCAAGCCGAGGAAAATACGAACTTCTTTCAATAACTTGGGAGATTCCCACTTAGTCACAGCTGACACCATTGTAGGATCGACATCTATACCATCTCCCGACACAATATGTCCGAGAAATCCAACTTCATTCAGCCAGAATTCACACTTGCTGAACTTAGCACACAGCATGTGCTCCCTGAGCTTCTCAAGTATCAAACGCAAATGCTCTTCATGCTCTTCTTTGATCTTGGAGTAGATCAAAATGTACAAACATGTCCAGAAACTCCAAGAACACTTTGTTCATCATGTTCATGAAATAGGCTGGTGCATTTGTCAAACAAAATGGAATCATGGTGTACTCATACAGACCATACCTAGTGGTGAAAGAAGTCTTAGGTATGTCTTGCTCCCTAGTCTTAAGCTGAAAATAGCCTGATAGGAGATCAATCTTTGAGAACACGTGGGCTCCTTCTAGCTGATCAAACAGATCGTTGATTGTAGGCAAAGGATATTTGTTCTTGATAGTCACCTCATTGAGTGAACGGTAATCTATGCATAACCTTTGACTTCTATCTTTCTTCTCAACAAACAGAACTGGTGCACCCCAAGACGAAGAACTTGGTTGAATTAATCCTTTCTGCAACTGTTATCCCAGTTGCTTCTTGAGTTCTTTCAACTCATCAACTGACATTTTGTAGGGTCTCTTTGCTATTGGTCTAGATCCTGGCAGCAAGTCAATCAAAAACTCTACATCTCTATCTTGTCGCATTCCAGGCAATTCCTCCGGAAACACATCCGGATACTCTCTCACAATTAGCACATTGTTTATGCTAACCCTCTTAAGATAATTTAACTTACTCCCTTTAGATTCAAAATTAGACTTGAACCTAATCTGTTTCTTATCCGGGGTAGTAAGTGTGACAGTACGATTGGCACAATCTAGTACTCCTTCATACTTAGTCATCCAATCCATTCCCAGAATAACATCCAATCCTTGGGAATCTAGGATTATCAAACTAACTAGAAACTTATACTTCCCAAATTCTATCACTAGATCATGACATCCAAGGCTTACTATCATCTCTCCACGGGAGAGCATACTTTTATAGGACACCCAATAGTTTCAGTTGGGAGTCCATTTTTATCAACAAATGCTCTTGATATGAATGAATATGATGAGCCAGTATAAAAAAGAACAAGTGCTGGAAAAGAATTGAGCTTTGAACTTACCGGCCACAGCATCAGACTCTTCATATATTTCTTCCACATTGATGTGGTTCACCTGTCCCTTCTGGAAAGGGTTGGGCTTGTTGGCTCCTTCAACTTTTTTTCTAGGCACTCATTTGCATAGCGCCCCATCTTCTTACACTTGAAACACTCAACCTGACTAATATCTCTCTTTCCAGGCTGACTCCCATTACCACTTCCACTGTGGTGGCTCTTGTGTCCACTCTTGTGGTTCTTATACCTGTCATTATCATGACTGCGATGATGCTTGTTGTCATGGTGACGGTTGTGGTTGTGGTGGCTGTTGTATTTCCCATGCTTGTGAAATCCAGAACTTCCAATATCATCATTATGGGAACGCTTGTGAGACGAACCCGAGCTGTGCTTATCAAAGTTATGCTTCATCTTCCTGCCCTCAACCTGTTTCATCTTGTTTTCCAAGATGGTGGCCTTGTCACAAAGTGATTGATATGTTGGGACATAGGCAACCGATAGCTGCAGGTTTAACTCATCATTAAGTCCCTCAAGGAACTTCTCCTTCCTTTTGGCATCTGTATCAACCTCATCTGGTGCATAGCGCGCTAGATTGTTGAACTCCTCAATGTACTCGGCCACACTGCGGTGACGCTGTTTCAGATTATGGAACTCTTTCTTCTTCAAGTTCATCACTCTGGATGAGATGTGAGATGTACGGAAACCATCCTCAAAAATAGCCCAAGTCACATCCTCAAGGGGAGTCGTGATCTGGAAATTGTCCCACCATGTTGCTGCTGGTCCTTCGAGAAGATGTGCTACAAACCTAACTTTTTCCTCGTCGGTGCAGCCAATAGTGACTAAGTTCTTGTTCACCGAACGTAACCATTCATTGGCTACCATTGGATCAGTGGTTCCTGAGAACTTTGCAGGCCTCGGTCTCAGGAATCTGGTGAGCATGTCAAATGCTGGAGGATTGTTCTGATTGTTGTTGTTGTTATTATTGTTGTTCTAATTCTGATTTTGCATGAACTGCGTCATCATCTGCATCAGTTGAGCTTGAGCTGTCATCAACTGCTGCATATCGGGAGTGACGTTATTGTTGTTGTTTTGGTTGGGATTGGCACGACGGGGAGGCATCTGTGGTTTCAATAAGGATAAGAATGAGATACCCATAGATGCTTAACATGCACAATACATCACATAGAAACAATCACAATAACCAAGATCAAAATAACATAGAGTTTAAATGACATAAACAACAAGTTTTGAAAATGCAAACACACAATAGCAAGCCATCCACATGTTAGATGGTCATTGCGACTCAATAATCAAAGTATGATAGATAAATGATAGTCGAGTAGTCTATACTACTCCTCCATGTCGACCTCCACGTCAACAAGTGTAAGTCCGGCAGACTCCATGGTTGTCTTGTACTCCTCGACATTGGTGGTCAAGGCCTTGACCTTCGCGTGGAGAGCTCTCTTTTGTGAGCGCAGCCTCTCGATCACTCCCTGCTGGTGCTCGAGCTCGAAGTCCTTGGCCTCTAACTCAGCCTTCATCTCCCTGATCTTCTTGTTTCTATCTTGGACTCTTTTCTCATGACTCTTGAACTTCTTGTCCTGGCTCTCGAATCTGGCCTCCATCTCCTTGATGATCTCATCTTGCTCCGCAAAGAGCTTGTCCTTCTCCCTCAACTGAACCTGAAGCTCGTCATTGCTAATCATGACGTTGGTCCTCTCTGTGTCGAGGTGTCTAATAAGACCCTCTAGGTACTGAAGGTACAAATGAACTGTCTCAATCGTCTCTCTAGTAGCATCATCATACTCTACAGCCTCACCCTACCCGTCACGTCTCCCGAACGGGTGAAAGTAGAGGCCTCTAATCTCGGTGGAGTGCCTCCCAACCAGGCATCCAAGTAACTCCTGCTGACTACATCTAAGCCCTTCTCCTTGTCATCATGCATTAGCTTGAAGGTGATGTCCTCCGTGGGTGGCTCTGTCTGGCGTCCCGGCTGTGTGACTCTGAAGCCCCAAAGGTCCTTCCTCTCAAACTTGGTGAGTTGGAGCATCGTGATACTAGGAAGGGGGAGGTTGAGCACACTAGTGAGCTCCACAAGACGAGAACCGAAACGAGTTCCCTTGAACTCCTCGGCAGTGTTGATAACAATGCTAGGCATCTATTGTATAAGATAGAGAAAGGTTAGAATCAATACAAGTAGAGAAAAATCACAAGACAATAAAAACACAAGCACACTTTCAACCATAAAACATACAAGTCATGGCATACACAAATCCAATACAAACACTAAGGTTCAACATAACTTAGACAAATTTTTGCGAGAAAAATG
Organism: Avena sativa; assembly: GCA_916181665.1. Classification (NCBI taxonomy): domain Eukaryota; kingdom Viridiplantae; phylum Streptophyta; class Magnoliopsida; order Poales; family Poaceae; genus Avena; species Avena sativa. The sequence goes on along the minus strand of OV702295.1, from coordinate 307,472,121 downwards.
ACAAGTGTGGTGGTCCAACTAGCGGAGTATGTTACAATTCTCACTCATATGCTAAGTTTATGATATCCTCCCTTAGACGTTTTATGCTGGTCTCTAAGTCTTCGATATACTTCTTCTCCTCCTCGAGATCATTTTTAGTGTTGAGCATTCTACACTTGAGTCTTTCACCAAGCTAATTGATAGCATTCCAAGCTGCATTTCTTGTAGAGTCAAAGAATGTTGTATACATTTCTGAGTTGGTGCCCATGTAGAATCCCAACTCTTTGTGGTTGTCTCCCTTGTTTTTGTACAAGTGAAGTTGCACCCACCAATATTATTCTCCTTCATCTGTTACTGGAAATCCTTTGTACACGGCCTCACCATGTATCCCCAAGCTAACCATAAGGGTTTTGAGTGCTTTGGGAAACTCCGTCTCACATTCTAAAGTCATGGTCATGAGTGGTCCCTTCTTGATGGCTTCGTTGGTGGCGTCCATCTACAAATGGAGATGAGAAAGAAGATTAGGAAAGGTTTACGAGAAGAAAAATACAAGTGTGGAATTTGCAAAGAGTTGCATTTTTCCTTAGTGGTTTTCTTAGTCTAATCCAACCTAGGGTCATAATCCTACATGCCACACAGAGATCTGATACCATCTGTAATATCCCACCTTTATAAGGTAAAGGATCCTTGTGATGGCAATGCTAGTCCCTGGATCAAATGCTAGCATCCACAGTTTAAGATGAAGTACATAGATACAAAGGTCTTTATTACATCGTCATTTCAGAGATAAACATAGTATTTTACAACTCCATAGCCAAAGGCTACTACAAGAGTTCGTAACATAAGTAAATAAAGTAAAGTCTTCATCTTCATGTACCACAGGAAAGCATGTTGAGTGTAGACTCATAACCCTAATCCTCATCAGAGTAACCTGCAACATCACAAGTTATAGCCATAGTGGGTCAATACATTTGGAATTGTATTGGCAAGTGATACCATAGTAGAATAGTATTTTCTAACATCTATATGAATTTGGATAAGTGTAGCTTAGGCTTGCTTTGTTCAAAATAGGTTTTTCCTATCAGTTGAAATCACTAAGTTTTTTTTGTAAAAACTCCCAAGGAACCACCAATGAACATAGAGGAACCTTTAATCCTTGTTCAACCACAAGTTTTTAACTTAGAAATTGGGATGAGGAGATCCTTGATAGCTTCAATGTCTTGATGCTCAAATTGTCCGTTGCCAGGGACACGGCTAAGTACTTAGATTTTTCCTTCTTGAGAGGTGGTGCACTTTCCCACAAGACTCGACATGCATCCAGACGAGATCTTTCAGAAGCCTTCCCTTATACCAAATGGACGCGTTCCATCCTATCACCCCTACCACCTTTTGTCCATCTGGCTAAGTTATTGCAACCTATATGATCAAGGAAGAGCCCATATGCCATGTGGCTGCACTAGAAGCTTCTAAAAACTAAGTATCTCAAATCCCTTTGTTCCTGGGTGCATTCCACAAGTGAGATACACAGGGTAGGCCATGATTATGGGGCCCTGGGTAACCACTCAACATAAATCCATCCAAGCAATTACCATTCCACAAGGTGTTTCATTCACTTAGTTGTTTTATTAAGCAAAAAACATTAGTTAGGAGACTTAGTAAAATTTCCATAGCATGTGTATATAAACCACCCTTGTTTTCTACTAGCTAGGCTAAGCATGATATCAAAAAGTATCTTAACTTAGAGAATAACTCTACTAGGACTACATCTACTAGGATTTCCCATAGCATAGCATATAGATACTTAGCAAAAATTTCATGCAAGCCCTATACAAAATATCACTAGTGCATAGTCAAAATAATGGGACAAATACATGAAGCACCACTTGCCTTGGTAGTTGGGGGAGTATCAACAATCTTCACAATCACAATCACCACTAGCACCAAAATCTACACATAAAATAATAACACCAAATTCACATTCCAATATTCAAGCAAAAATATTATGTATGCATGCAAATGCCATGTGATGATTCTTCTAAACTAAACAAGACAATTCAAACAGTACTGAACACAAAACCAACAAAATATAGTCTAAATAAACTTAATTTGGACTTATAAACATTTTCAAAATATTTTATATAGTCAAAATAATCCTATATTTGTTTCTGCACAAAAAACCATTTTTACAGAAACAAAATACAAAAATAATCCCACGGTAGTGTAGGATTTATTTTTGTGAATCCATTGATATCTTATTTGCATTTTTTGGATAAACAGAACTCACGTTATAAATTTTCTAAGTTTGATTCAATTTCTGGTTTTTAAATCGAAAATCGTGCCACACGACAGCGCCTGATTGGACGGTACCTCTTCGGGGTGGATCGCGCTTCCACGTCGTTGGATCGGATCAGATCCAACGCACCAGATGGTAACTTACCCCTTCGTCGACCATCTAACCTACACCGCCAGATCTAAATTCTACGGCTCAGATCTACGCATAACGGTTCGCTACTGATTCTAATCTTGACAGCTGGATCTAGAGACAGCAGATCTCGTTGCTCTGACCACACACGGGCGATGCAAATGGACAACGCGGCATATGCGCGTCGGACGGCGATGCTCTGGCGAGACCAGAGGGTATGGGAGGGAGTGCGGGTGCTTACCGAGATTGCAGAGACGCAGTGATGCTCAACATGTTCGTGGACGGGGCGGGGGCGCACGGGCACGGCGTCGATTCCTTGTCGGAGTTGGCGTTGGCGTCGGGCTCGCTCGGGAGTGGTTGTTGACGGCGCTACAAGGCATGGAAAGACGAGCCAGAGGTGGCGTTAGACGCGCACGGACATGGTGAGCACACGTGCATTAACTAGAGAGAAAGGGGGGCTAGGTTTTACCGAAATCCTTCGCCGGAGTAGTTCGGGACAGCGGTGGCGCGAGCTCGAATTTGGACAGCCTAGCGGCGCTCAGAGGGTGGCGAGTGAGGGGAAAGGAACAGAGAGGGGTGGGGGTTAAGTAGAGGGGTCTGTGCGCGGGATTACTATGGGGTTTAACGCGAATTGATTCGCGAACCAATCGGCCAGAAACGGGCGGCGACAGCGAGTCCGCGGTGTTGATTGGGGAAGATGGTGACGTGGCTGCGGGGCCAGCGTGTCAATGAGAGGGGGTGCGCGGGTGATAAACAGAGAGGTGAGCGCGGGGGGGGGGGGGTTCTCCCTGGTGGGCTGGAGTTGGGCCGTGGGGGTGGGCCTAGCCAATTGGCAGGTCTGCTTCTATTTTTTTTGTTCTTTTCTTTTTCCTTTTTCTAATTTGATTTTCCAAATAGGATTTGAATGCTCAAAACAACTCCAAATCAATTCAAACTTCTTCCAAAAAAATTATGTGGTCAAGCTAGTGTCCAAGAGTGTGTAGAACACACAAATCTAATCAGAACCATTTTGGTACTTTGAAAAAAAATCAAACCCATGCCTCATATGATAGATAAAATGGGCATTTCAAATGGTTCTGTTCGAATTTAAACTTTGAAAATCTTTGTGCTAGATCTAAATGCTTTGACAACATGAATTCAATGCATTATTTTACAAATCATGATTTTTGGGATGTTACACAATATAGGACCATCATCTAGAGCTTTATCATAAACATTTTCTAAGCAAAACTATTTAGTACCATGTATTTCGAAATTAGGCGCAAATAAAGGATTATCATAGATAACAGGAGCACAATTATTATCACAGGTTTTACCCAAAAAAGATATTTCAAAAGGATCCACATGAACATAGCATTCATCCTCCTTTGATAAGCAAGGGGGACAATTAAATAATGTAAGGTATAAGGAGTTACTCTAATTAGAAGGTAGGCATGGGTAGCTAATCCATTCTTCCTCCTCTTGATCATCACTCTCCTCCTCTTTTTCATCTAATGAGCTTTCAGGTTCAGTAATTTCTTCTTCCATAAGCTCCTGCAAGGCATTAGTCTCTTCCGTTTGTGAAAAGCATCTATTAATATATTCAAGAATATAGCTATTTTATTCCTTATAATTATCAAAGCAAAATTTAAGTATATCATAAACCTCATATTCATAAGGTGATTCATTCATATTTTCAAGCAAACTAGCAAGTTCAAATGCACCCTTCCAAGCAATAAATTCTTCAATTTGTTCCACATCATAAAAGTCATAATTTCCTTTAACATAAAAAGATATGGTAACATTATCATTATACTCATATTTAAAAGGGAGGTGTTTATACCTCCTACATCAACAAGATTTATCACAGCAATAAGTAACATTATAAGTAGAGAACACGTTTCTAGCAATGGTATTCAGTTTACCAATTTGTTCCCATAAGTGTTTCCCTTTTTGTGACAAGCGGTGTTCCTTATAATAATATTTTTGTTCTTCCATGAACCCACCTTGGCAATAAGAACTAGTTTCAAAGAAACCAACCATTGATAGAAAGCATAACAAAGCAAGGCAATAACAGACCAACAACTATAGTAGGAAATATTTTTTTTGTGTTTTTAATAAGAAAAAGCAAACCAAACAAAACTAATTTTTTTGGAATTTTTGATAAAAATAAGAGAGACAAACAAAGCAAAAGGAACTAAGCAAAACAAAAACAAAGTAAAGAGAAAGGTTGTGAAGGACTCCCCTTTTCAAGCCGTCCTTAACTCCCCGGCAACGGCGCTAGAAAACGTCTTGATGCGGCTCGGATCACTGTAGAGATTCGTTGGGAAACCCCAAGAGGAAGGTATGATGAGCACAACAGTAAGTCTTCCCTTAGAATGAAACCAAGGTTATAGAACCAGTAGGAGGAAGGAAACGACTCAAAGGTGTTGCTAGCAACTTGGAATCCTGCACAAGACAAACTCAAGACTTTGCCCCAATGAACAGTGAGGTTGTCAATCTCACCGATTTGCTGAAAACAAAGGATTAACCGTATGGTGTGGAAGGTAATGGTTGCTTGCAAAAAGTAAACAGTAACAGAGGATGAAGTATCAATGGTAAATATTGGACCGGGGTCCACAGTTCACTAGAGGTGTTCTCCTTAAGATAAATAACATAACATGCTAGGTAAACAAATTACAGTGGGGCAATTGACAGGACAGAGCAAGGCATAACAATGCAATACTAGACATTCATGATCCTATGAGATTGGATTGGGCATTACAACAATATACATAGACCGCCATCCAACTACATCTATGACTAGTAATCCACCTTCAGGTTATCATCCGAACCCCCTCCAGTATTAAGTTGCAAGCAACGGATAACTGCTTTAAGCAATGTGTGTAAAGTAAACAATACAATTGTTCCATGAACAAGAGATTGTTGTTTTCTCCCTAGTAGCAACATCACATCTACATCCTTAGAGATTTCTATCACTTCCCCAGATTCAATAGAGGCATGAACCCACCATCAAGCATAAATAATCCCTCTTGGAGTCACTAGCATCTACTTGGCCAAGATAGCTACTAGAAACGGAGAGCATGCAAGATCTCAAACAACACAGACATGATAGAATCAATAAGATAAAATAAATAATCAATCTGACATAGGTCACGCATCATACTGGAGGCTGGCATGGTGATGAAGATGGCCTCCAGGATGATCTCTCTCCTCCCGCAGGGTGCTGGGAAGAGCTTCATACCACCCCCCGATCGAGGGACGATGGTGGCGGTGGCTACGGACTATTTTATGGAGATATGATCGGGTACTTAGGGTTTTGGCATCAAGGGGTTCTTATAGGCGAAGGGGAAGACCGAGGGGGTGCCTGAGGTGGCCACGCCCCCCCCCCCCAGGCGCGTCCTGGCCTAGCCCACGCGGCCAGGGGTGTGGGCCCCTCGTGGCCCTCCTCTGTCTCATCTTCTGGCTTCGTGTTCTCCTCGGTGAAATATTGACTTTGGCTTTTGCCCCGTCCAATTTCGAGAATATTTATTTTCTAGCTTTTCTAGAACCAAAAACAATAGAAAACATGCAACTGGCATTGTGGCATCTTGTTAATAGGTTAGTTCAGAAAAACATATAAAAATACCTCAATGTGTAGATAAATCAAAGCAAAGCAAAGTGGATACTAAACAAGCATGGAACATCAAAAATTATAGATACGTTTACGACGTATCACTTTTACCACTAGAAAATTCATAATAAATCAAAAAAAATGATAAAATAGTGAAACCACTTTTGTTGGTTTTGTTTTGTTTTGTCAATACATATCTGATGATATCATTTTTGTACCTTGATATCATACAGAACCTTGTCGTAGTTTAAAACCCCTTAAATGAGTAGTTTTTGGTATTTAAACCATTAAATAAAACTCACCAATTCAAATAAAGTCTTCCCTTTTGTTTTGAGCTCAATTTCTCAAACCCCACTAAAGTGTATTAGGTGCCCTTTAATTTTTTGCTATATTGTATTGATGCTTGTATGCCCTGTGCTGAATGTGGTATTGTTTGTTGGCATGTATGCTCAATGACGGCGATAGTTGCGATTGTATTGACGACGAGAACAAATAATATTATTTTTATTGGTATTCTGGGTATTCTAAGAAGAAGTCCAGGAACTTATCGCTGATCATAGGAAAGCCACCATTCCTGAACTCTGATATATGTCCTACTCCTTTTACATACTTGTTTGTATCTCCTTTTATAAAATTGCATTACTACCTGCATTGTTTTGATTTACAAGTACTACATGAATAACTTGGTGCTTCCTAGTTATGAATGAGTGTCCAGTAGGACACCCTTATTGACACCTTCTCTTCCCCTTCAGATAGGTTTCGATGATTGGCATCCTAGCTCGTTGAAAACCATGGTTTTTGGCTGAATAAAACTATTTTGGGGATTTACCCTACTACTAATGTTTTATAAAATGTTTCGTAAAACCCTTTAGTAAGAGGCATTACCAAATGTATGCTTTAGCTTAAGAATTTGTGATGATGAGAAGCGAGAAAGTTAGACAATAAAAGAGAAGGGATACTCTAGTCTTTACTGGAACAATTTATCAAGTGCAACCACATTACCCTGGGTGCAACTCGGGTCTTAACTCGTAGTTTGTTTTCCTTAGTATGGGATACACCCTCTAAGTCGGTTCCATTCCAGCTAGGGTGTTGTCGTACCCGGAAGGTTCTATCGGCTCCCTCGAGGTCGACTGCAACTATGGGGCTCCCGCGGATGGTACAAGTTTAAGGGAGTAAAGGGTGGAATGATTCAGGGAGTAAGTTAGGGAGATTCGGACTTGCGAAGTCAGGTACTCGTTCGGGGAGAACTAATACCATAGGGAAAGTGCTCATACTAGGGACGACAAATGAAAGGTTAGGTTTGATTATCCGAACCCCCGTACAAAGGTGTATCGGGCCCTGGTTTTATCCCGGCGGATGTATTGATTCTTTTGGGTAAGGTGCACAAACTCTGCAGAGTATAATCTATTTGAATAGCCATGTACATGGTCAAGGACAGTTGGAAATGTGATTACTAGGAGTATCCAAGTGATGGTTTTTGAGGGAGATAAAAAGGATGAGACTTGGTCACGAGAAGTATGAGGATAAGGTTTTGTTTTGACCCTGAAGGGTCTAAAATGTTTTCAAAAAGGGTTTCTCCCTAAAAATGTTTCAAAAGCGTTTTCAACAAGGATATGGAGATATCCCAACTTTAAAAAAGGGGGCATTTTTCAAAAACTCTTTTTCAACAAAGATATAGAGATTCCATATCTATTAGAGAAAACCAGACTTTTCAAAAACAACTATATTATAGAGATATCTCGCAATAGCCAAATTCCATTATCTTGTTTACCTTGTCTCGGTGGTTTGCGAGTATATTCAGTGTACTCACTGGCATTGTCCTTGGCTATTTACTTGGCCAGACTTTCAGAAAACAAGAAGGATGGAGATGTTGACGTCTATGTAAGCTAGGCCATCTTCCCAGTCGGTCACTGTAGGTTAAGGCATGACATGGGCTCTGCGTTCAATGAAGATCCGCTACTGATGTTTGTATCGCCATAATGGAAATCATGTAAGTTTTGTATTTGTTAATTTATGGATGTTGTAATGATAATTGTTGGTTATGCTCGGGCTCACTGATCATGAGAACATGATATGTATGCATAACAGGAATTCTCGGACTATAAATCCGGGGTCCCACACGTTCTCCCCGAGTCTACCCATCACCTGCATCCATACCCGTCAATAGGTGCAAGTTTTTTCCATACCCGTCACCCGACAGGGTTAGTGGGTACACGCGGGTTAAAATACCTGCATATACGACACATAAAAATGAACAAAAAATTGTAGAAAACAACATTTAATAATAAAATTTATAAGCATCATCACAATAAATTAAGTTCACAAACTCACACAAGAAAAGAGCTAATTTAGCGGTATATAAGACCACAAAGTAAGCATCACAATAAAGTATGTTACGTTAGCTCAACTAATCCTAGAGATACTAGGCTGGAGTTACGGGAATGCACTACGACAATAGAGGTAAAAATATGTGTGTGATCAACAATCATCAATATAGCCTGATAAGTGGATATACTAGGCACGAAATCTGTGTGTTGTTTTGGTCTACCGAGATTAATAGGACAAAATTGATTATCTAGGTTAGAATTTTATATCGGAGGTGTGTATGACTAGGTCCATGACCATGACACCAAGAGGAGGAGACAAGGATTCCCTAGGAGCAAAGACACCCGAGCAAGAGGCTTGCACGAGGAGAAAGAAGAAAGCAACTGAAATAGGACCAGAATCTCTGGCCCCTCTAGCCTGGAGTCTCCATCGAGCCCGGAATCTCTGCCCCTGCGCACCTGGAGTCTCCGCACGCGCCTCGACCCACCTACACCTACAAGGTTCTTGAACACACCCGGAGTCTCCGTCGCCAAACTGGAGTCTCCGCCCGACACCGGAGTCTCCTCCCCTGCTACCCTAGATTCTCCGGCTTAAGTGACAGGCCTGCGAGCCTAGAAGATGAGCATGGACCATATAATGCCCAAAACTTCCTGCTTATGCCTAAACTACCCCTATCACATGCTAGTCTATATATATGCCCCCACCCCTCCTTGAAACCTTAGAGTTGAAGATGAATGAAGCCATGTGCCTAACCCTAGATGGGAACCCCTCTCTATAGTTAATCTATGAGTTGTACAAGGCCTTGGAGTTTGGCATTCGTCTCCAAGTTGTCAAGACCCACCCCAAGTGTTTGGTCTCTCCCTATCAAGGATTCTAGTAGTGCTAGGTCTCTCCCCTTTGGGATTCTAATTGGTTTCTACTATCTCATTTTGATCGGGATTCTATCATCCGCTTGCCGATCTCTCCTTTAGTGACTCTACCTCATGGTCTCTCGCCGAGGATTCTATTGGATTGGTTGTTCGAACCAACTGGAGCAAATCGAATTGGGTGTCTTTGCATGCGTTTGTATCTTTATATTGCATTTGTTGAGTTCATCGTGTTTCCCCTCACTCCCTGCCCCAAATACATGAAGATCAGGCCACCCTAGGGTCAATCCACAAGGGATCCCATATCAACTGGTATCAACAGCTTTTGGTTGCCATAGATTTGACTTCATTCATCGATTTCCACCATAAATTCAAAAATACCAAAAATATTGCCCCAAATTGCTTTCGATCAATCTCTCGTTTTGGTGAGTTGATTGTGGTTTTGGTCCAATAGAAACTTGTATTTGGAGTTGGTCTACCTTATACATGCGTTTCCCAGCCCAATTTGGTCAAATTTTTTTGTTTTGAGGTTTGAAGGACCGAATTTCCGCTAAAAAATGCGAGCTGTTCTTCGTGCTGCCCCGACACCGGAGTCTCCGCCCTACCCGGAGTTTCCTCCCCATACATAGGAGTCTCCGACCTTGTACAAATTTATTTGACCTCTTTTCCTTTTTGTCTAATTTCCTTTGTATGTTTATGTTCAATGTGCGTATCTGTCATCTAACAAGCTTATGAAACAACCCCTCGCGCTCGACATCTACATCACGGACCTAGAACCATCCCCTTCCACCATGGTTGCAAGTTCTACATCACCAAAATGTATAACTTGCACCACCCTTGTCAACGCCAATTCTTCCTTTGTGTGTTACCTAACCTATCGAGAGTAGATCATTTTGTGTTTGCCAAAGAATTGTGCTCTTGCTCTTGCATAGTGATAGTGTATAGGCGATAGAAAAGTTGACTCCATAGAATAGAAAGAAAATAGATTCATAAAAAAAGATACCAATACAAAAGAGAGTCCAAAGCTTCTAAGCAAGAGTGCGAGTAAGATGAAGGCAAGCATGCAAATCTGTTGCTGGTCAATCTTGTTGCAAATGAGCTATTGTCTCTCCAAGTGTTGGCACGACACCGAGATTTTGTCTTTGTTAGGTCCATTTTTTTCGTTGCTCATTTTCCATAGTCGTGCTAACCTCATTGATCTCCATCGTGTGTGTCTAGTCATAGGTTCTCATCACCTTTTTGACATTTTATTTTGACTTTGTGTTCTTGTTGGATTCTCACCCCTTTTGAAAATAAACTTTTCATTTGGTTGTTCCATTTGCTATCCACCTTCATAACCTTCCACCATAGGCGCCACCACAAAAAGCAATCATTGAAGTACAACCTCAACACGAGCAAGAACATCATGGTGAAGACCATCGGCATGATAGGAGTCACCACCCTCCTCATGACAACCATGTACCTATTCAACACAATCAAGCACCAGCATGGGATACAAGTGATGATTAGGAGGATGCGCGCCAAGCTAGACGCAACAACCTTCATGCTCAACACCACCATCAACACCGCTAAGCTATGAATGCAAAGGATGCCTAGCCAAATCAAAGAAGGGACTTAGAGCATCATCAAGCTCCTCCCGCACCGCCACCTATAGGAAATCAAGATCCCCCTCCTCCGCCTCCATGCCCACCAAGTGTAGCGTGTTTGCGCCAAGAATGCCGACACAACTACCGTGAGGGTGATGATGCCAGGTTTGGGAAGCTCAAGTTCCTTATGCCCAAGTCAAAGGAGAAGAAAATGCCGACGCATATCTCGAATGGGAACTAAAAGTTGATAAGATATTCCGAGTACACAACTATTATGAAGAGAAGAAAGTTACAATGGCATCTCTTGAGTTCGAGGACTATGCCAATGTTTGGTGGGAATACTATCAAAGCAATCGCGAGAAGCTAGAAGAACCATCGGTTGGCACTTGGATGGAGATGAAGCAAGTGATGTATGCACGGTTTGTCCCTAGGCACTATTGTCAAGACCTCTTTGACAAGCTACAAAACTTGAAGCAAGGAACCAAGACAATTGAAGAGTTCTACAAGAAAATGGAGATGACTATGATGAGAGCCGTTGTGAAAGAGCTCGAGGAGCAAAGGATAGCACAGTTCCTCAATGGTTTGAGACACCCAATATGAAAAATATTCGATTTCCAACATTGCAAAACTTTAGTGGACCTCCTTCACCTGGCCACCAAGGTCGAGCGCCACTTGCAAAAGGAAAATGCTTATGAGAAGCAAAGGGCGTACTTCGCTTCAATCAATGCGAGTGCCTCCTCCAAGCTAACAAACCAAGCACCAAGCTCCTCCAAGCAAACAAAAAACCCTATGGCATGCTCCTCCAACACAACAAGGACTAGTCAAGTAATTTGCGACAAGTGTGGAGGAAAGGGACACAAGTCTTATGAGTGCATCAACACAAGAGTTATGCTGACGGATGAGAATGGAGTAACCTACTCCATGAGTGAACAAGAATATGAAGCTTTGACTCAAGCCGCTATCACAAAGGATACCGCAATGCACGATGAGGACACACTTCTATGTGAGCATGATCCAAGTCCATCACTCGTCATCGCGCAAGTCTTGACAGTGCACTCTATTCCTAGAGAGGACCAATGCCTCAACATCTTCCAAAGATGAGCCAAAATTGATGGAAAGTCCATAAAGGTAAGTAAGTTGTCACAACCTTGCAAGCACCAAACTTTGTGAGAAACTCAAGTTGCAATACATGGAGCACCCTCATCCATATCATGTCAAATGGCTTGATGACAATGGTACCCTCAAGATTAAACACAAGGTCAACATCTCCTTCAAGATTGGCCCCGATCAAGACAACGTCGAGTGTGATGACGTGCTAGTGACCGTGTGTCAAATGCTTCTTGGAAGAGCATGTAAATACGACAAGGGCGCCATACATGATGGTACATCCAATCAATACTCTTTCAAGTGGAACAACAAAAGGTTTGTGGTACAAACTATGACGCCAAGCCAAGTTATTGCCTCCAACATGATGTCGTTCCCTTGTGAAATGAGTGGTGAGAGAGTGAACCACAATCATGTGAGTGAGTGCCACAAGCCTCCAATGAGTGTAAAAATTATGAGAGTCGCATCGCATGCCACCAAAAGTGAGAAGAGTGGTTTGAGTGTGACCCATACTAACAATCCATCATACAACTCTCTCTCTCTCTCTCTCTCTCTCTCTCTCTCTCTTTGTTGTCGGTTTTGCAAGGTACCCAAGATAGACCACCTCTACAAGGAACACGCTACAAGATCTCCAACCACAACTTGATGACAAGCTCAAATTCAAGACCTTTAACCATTTTGCACAAGGCTATGACATCAAAGATCCAACCACATACAAGCTCAAGAAAATGGGTACATCTCTTTCCTTTCATGATGAAAGAACTTCGTCGAGGATGACACGTTTCCAAGAGCGGGGGGGGGAGATGATGCATCCCAACACATGGCATTCACCAATGGCCCACATCATGCTACACCAACCATTCCTACAAAGGTGAATTCATTCCTTATCTTGCGTTCCTTTGGTTATCATATGGATGGGGTCCTACTTGAGACAAATTCCTATTGTATGTCTAGGTCCATGACCATGACAACAAGAGGAGGATACAAGGATGCCCCAGGAGCCAAGACACCCAATCAAGAGGCTTGGAAGAGGATAAATAAGAAAGCAGCTGAAACAGGACCAGAGTCTCCGGCCCATCCAGCCCGAAGTCTGCGCCGAGCCTGGAGTCTCCGCCCCTATGCACCCGGATTCTCCGCCCGCGCCTTGACCCACCTACACTTGCAAGGTTCTGGAACCCGCCCGGAGTCTCCGCCGCCAAACCGAAGTATCCTCTTGAAACCAGAGTCTCCGTCCCTTCTACCCTAGAGTCTCTGGCCTAAGTGACAGGAATGCGATCCTAGAAGCTGGGCCTAACCCATGTAACGCCCAGAACTTCCTGTTTATGCCTAAACTACCCCTAGCTCGTGGTTGGCCTATATATATGCCCCCTCCTTGAAACCCTATAGTTGAAGATGAATGAAGGCATGTTCCTAACTTAAGTGCAAAGGATGTAGCCTAGAGGGGGTGAATAGGCTTTTAAAAATATTATGTTTTGGGCTCTAATAAATGCGGAATAAAACTAACGTTTAATTTATATAGAACAAAACCTAACCACTAGGTTCAGCTAACTGCACCAACAACCTATGCTAAGCAAGTCAATCAACAAGGTGATAGCAAGATGAAATACTTCAAGCATAATGGATATCACAATGTAAAGTGCATAAGCAAAGGGCTCGGTTGAGAGATAACCGATGGACGTAGAGACGATGATATTTATCCCGAAGTTCACTTCCAAAAAATCTACGTCTCTGTTGGAGAGGTGCGATGGTGCAATGCTCTCTGAACGCCACAAGTGGCTCACCTTGAGGTGTGGTGGCTCGATGCTCACCCAATGTCACACAAGGCCTCTCCCCGGATGCGAAGGCATGCAACTCACCGACGCCACAACAGGATCACCTTATTCTCCCGTGAGGGCGATCACTAAACCCGTACAAGGTTGGAGCTATCTCCATAACTCAGTTGGAGGCTGCCAACAACAAAGACACAAAAGGCTACAAAGCCACAAAAGGCCACAAGATTGAGGCCAGTCCACAATGGACAAAGCTACAAAATCTATTGGGGGAATAAGGGAGGAAGAACACAAGAGGAGAACAGAAAACTCTCCAAGATCTAGATCCCAAGGATTCCTTCACAAAGAAGGGATTTGGTTTAGGGGGATTTTAGATCTATATATCTTCTCTCAAATCCCTCAAAAAGATGCAAGAATCATAGGGGTAAAGGGAGAGGTCAAGATATTCAAGGTAAATGATGGAGGAGAGAGAGAAAGCCAAGAACCAATAAAAGAGCCAGTGCCCATGAAGCAGAAGAGGAGCCCCTTTTAAAGGGCTCCCAGATCTGACCGTTTGGGAAAATTCGCGACCCTGGTTAGAACTTCTGGTGGGAGGGAGGAACTAACGTTGGCACCCAGCCAACAGTCAGAAAACAGCGGCGCGGAAGAGAGAAAAATGACCCTGGTTGGTACTACCGCCAGTGCATCAAAACTTCCGGCCTGGACGGTACTACCGCCAATACTTTCGACCAAAAATCTGCCAAATAGAACATACCTAACAGAGAAGTTACTGACCCGAACCCAGGATGAGTGGAAGTAGCCCCGGTACTTCCACCGGTACCACCGACGGCAAACATGCCCGAGCGGTACTTCCGGTGACTGGCCGATACTTTCGGCGGGGGCGGTACTACCGCCTTAACTTCCGATCAACGTTACGCCAAATAGCACACCCCAAACAAAGAGGTTATTGAACTGAAACAGAGTTGAGAAAAAGTAGCCACGATACTTCCATCGGTACTACCAGCGGCAAAATGCCCTAGCGGTACTACCGATGGCGAGCCGGAACTTCCGCCCAGGGAAACTTCAGAAATCAAAACTACAATAACTTTCGCATCCGAACTCTAAACGAGATGAAACCAATTTTTTTGGAAAGATAAATACATGTAGAATCCAAAGAAAACATGCAAGATCAAAACACGAAATATTGGGTATCACCAAGGTATAAAATACCATGAATATATATGTGAGATATCTCCCAAGGCGCGGAGCTGGAAAACACGCAAGATCAAAAACCACAAGAATATATGCAAGGGAAAACCTTATTTGATGAACTAGAGTTTGTTATGATGATAACCACAAGCTCTAGTTCCTCACATGGGCAAGATCCAAATAACAAGCAAGAAATATGATGCTATGTATGTAAACGTTTGAGATCTCTCCGAAAGATGCGATCGAGTCACTCACTCGAGAGCCCCTCTTGATAGTACGACTATCTATCCTATACCCGGTCTCTCAAATAACAACACGAGACCGCCAAAAGAGAAACCTATCAAGATCATACCTTTGCCTTGATCATTCCACTTGAGATTGATGTAGACCTTTTTTTTCTTCTCAAGATGGAACACCTTTCTTGATTGCTCTTACTCGCTCTTGCTTGACGAATACTTGTAAATTGCCCCCCCCCCTACTCCATGGGGAAACCTCTTCTTTGAACTTGTCTTCATCACTCCGTGATCACCGAGGATGGCAAGCTTTAAGCATGAGATATTCTAGAGATGTCGCATCTTGAGCTTGCCCTTCTTCATTCCTTCTTGAGGTTAATCCATCTTGATGCAACTCTTTGCACTTGTCTTGATCAACCTTCAAACATCTTTATATTTTAACTTCGAGACCAACACATGGCCCAAGCGATACCAATGGACAAACCTACAAGTGAAACTCAATTTACACATTATCTTTATATTTTAACTTCGAGACCAACACATGGCCCAAGCGATACCAATGGACAAACCTACAAGTGAAACTCAATTTACACATTAGTCTATAGAGATTGTCATTAATTACCAAAACCACACATGGGGGCATACATGCCCTTTTACTAACCCTAGATGGGAACCCCTCTCTATAGTTAATCTATGAGTTGTACAAGGTCTTGGATTTCGGTGTTCGTCTTCAAGTCGTCAAGACCTGCCCAGGTGTTTGGTCTCTCTCTCTATATCAAGGATTCTAGTGGTGCTAGGTCTCTTCCCTTTGAGATTCTACTTGGTTGCTACTTGCTTCTTTTGATTGGGTTTCTATCATCCGCTTGCCAATCTCTCCTTTCGTGATTCTACCCCACGGTCTCTCGCCGAGGATTCTATTGGATTGGTTGTTCGAATCAACGGGAGCAAATCAAATTAGGTGTGTTTGCGTGCATTTGTAACTTTATCTTGGATTTGAGTTGAGTTTATCGTGTTCATCGTGTTTCCTCTCACTCCCTGCCTCAAATCCGTGAAGATCGGGCCACCCTAAGTCAATCCCACAAGGATCCCATATCAATGCGGTAACCAAATATTTGAAAAGAATACGAGGAGCTAGTTTTGCATACAATGACACGAGCACGACTAACTCAGTGGAATTTCCGAAAGATAATACTCCCTCCGTCTATGTTTCAGGTTTTTCAAATTTTAAATAAATCTATGTACTAAATAGTGTCTAGATTTATCTAAATTTTGAAACTGAGACATCTATTTTGAGACGGAGAAAGTATTGTATCTCTTCCCCAATACAGTTTATAATAGTATATCAAACTAAATTAGTTTGTCAAAACATTTTATATCAGTAGACGGAGTAGTTGTTCCATATTAATGGATAACATGAGTGCTCATTTATACACATAATATGAGAGGACATTGTAATGCCACCATATGTGTTCACCAGATCTGCCAAAAGATCCATCCGTATGTAGTGGCATGTGCGGATTGTCACTCTCACTCATGGCAGTATGTGTTTGGTACGTTTGTTTACCGCCGTCCACGTCCGCGCACTCCACCTCGGCCATCTCCTATATATACGCATATGATGATGCACGAGGACATTGTAATGCTACCATATGTGTTCGCGAGATCTACAAAAGACGAGATCTCACAAAAGATCCATCTGTATGCAGTGGCATGTGCGGATTGTCACTCATGGCAAGCTGGCAGCTGGTGTTTGGTACGTTTGTTTACCGCCGTCCACGTCCGCGCACTCCACCTCGGCCACGCCGCGCTGTCCCTGATCCACCACGCCCCTGGCCTCGTCGTGAGGAGCCACCAATTTCCTCGTCGAGCACCGCCCGTCTTGCAGCACCCACGACGCCACGACGAGGCGCCGGCGCTGGCGGCCGACGCGGGCGCCTAGGCCCTGCGTGGAGCTTCTGCTTGATGTACCCGACGTCTTCCCCGGTCCCTGCCTTCCTGTCTCTCAGCAGCTTCGCGGCCATCTCGACGGCGGCATCGGCGTCGTCTGTGGCGAGCAGCCTCTCGGCGACCTCCGCCGGCGCCACCTCCACCTCCCGCAGCTGCGCCTCGATCTCCGCGAAGAGCGGGTGGTCGTGGACGCCGTGGTAGTTGGCGGCGAGCTCCCTGAAGGCGACGAAGCCGCAGTAGCCCATGTGGACGTGCATGTCCATCCGGCCGGGGCGGAGCAGCGCCGGGTCCAGGCGGTCCTTGTGGTTGGTGGTGAAGATGAGGATGCGCTCGTGGCCGCTGCTGGACCAGAGGCCGTCCACCATGTTGAGCAGCCCGGACAGAGTGACCTGCATGCATCACGCGGTACACATGGCAAGGCAACGTGCAGGTTTGGTAAGTGCCAACTGATGAGTGATGACAAGCTAGCATCGATCAAATAAGAAAAAAGGGAATCGTGCAATCGACGATGCTGAGACTTCCGTTTGCAAGTTTTATAGCTCAGGATCCACAGGAAATGAAGTGGCTAGCTGCTATTGTTGGACAAACAACAGTACTACGAACGTACAGCTCCGTGACTGACTTGCTGGCGCAGTGCTGTGCTGTCGTTTTAGTGTTCAGTGAGGATGCGAGTATAAAGGTAACTAAATCAAAGATTTTTGCAATGACCTGGAAGCTGGCACATGCGTACGCACAGCGCACTGCATGAGCGCACTCACCAGATTTTGAAAAGCTTCGCATCAGAACGTTCCTTTTTTATGAAGTGTCTCGTCATGATTGTTCTCTTCTTCAAACTTAACTTTACCTTCATGTTCGTGAAAATCTTTACCTTCTCGAAGAAGCAACTCGAAAAAAAGTGCACAAAATTAGAGGCTTCTATTACTTTTTTTTTGACAAAGTAGAGGCTTCTATGTCTGTTCCTTCGAGTGTTGATTAATACGGAGTAGTTTAATTTGTTTGGTCGATGGGCGTACAACCCTCGTTCAATGCAGCTCACAATATGATTGATATTACTGGTACAACATGAATAATAGTATAGCCAACTGCTGGCTATAAGGTAGTACCATGTTATCTATAGTTAACTTAGTAGTCAATATGTATAATAATAAACTACAATAATATATTAGTTTACCAATACTTGGCCCACTATTTACGTGCTAGAGCTGACTTTTGCATGAGAGACCACATCCCTTCTCTCTCTTCTTCTCTTTTCTCCAACTCAGCATAAATATACTATTTAATGTCTTATAGCCAGATCACCATAGCTTTTTAAAAATATTAAGAATTGTAAGTTCTCTTCTATTTATTAGTCTATGTCCTTTAATGCATGTTCTCCTTTTTCTCTATCTTCTCTTATGCATATGTAACTATTAAGACATGAAGTAATTAAAAAAAAAATAGTTATTGACTTAAGTGTCTCAGGGGCCTTGCAATCCCTAACCGAGGGAGTACTAACCTTATGATTCTTGGAAGGCGGGTTGCTCCCATCGGGGCCTTCTCCATTCGCCTCCCTCCGCGGCGCCGTGGTAACGGCGCAATCGACATCCTCGACCAACAGTATGGACCTGTTCTTCATCCGGATCAGCAGTTTCCTCAGCTCGGTGTTGGACCTGACGCCGCCGACGTCGAGGTCATACACGTCGAAATGGAGGTGGTTGGAGATGGCGGCGACCAGGCTAGACTTGCCTGTGCCTGGCGGCCCGTGGATCAAGTATCCCCTTTTCCACGCCCTCCCCGTCTGCTGGTAATACTCCTTCCGGGTCAAGAACCTGTCCAGGTCGTCCACCACGGCCTCCCGCAGCGCGGCGTCCATGGCCACCGTCGCGAACGTCGAGGCGTTGCGGAGCCTCACGGTCCGCCACTTGCCCCACTCGTTGCTGTAGAGCTTGGTCTGCCTCTGCTCCTGGGACATGGCCTCCACGCGGGCCATGACGGCCGGAAGGTAGGAGCCGAGCACCATGTCCTTGTGCTGCGCGTCGAAGCTGAGCTTGAACACCTCGCGCGCGTCCTCCGCGGCCCGACGCCTGCCGTCCTGCTTCCTGCTCAGGCGCCACGTGAGCTTTGCCCCGTCGAAAACGTCGACGACCGCCGTGCCGGGACGCATGGCGAGCAGGACGTGCTCCGCGCCGGCTCCGCGCGGCAGGCTGGCCTTCATCAGCGGCACGGACGGCGCCGCGGCGAGGAGCGTGGAGACGTACGCCCTGGCCGCCAAGAAGACGCGGTTGTACAGGGCGCCGTCGAACTCCTCGATGAGCACGGCGTGGCGACGGGCCGAGGCGGGAGGAAGGAGGAGCAGCGCGCCGAGGGCCGTGCCTGGGAGGATGTCGGCTATGAGCCGGCGCAGCAGCATGGCCGCGCCCACGACGGAGGTGGCCGCCGTGACGGCGTTCTTGTACCGTTCAAGCGCTCTGTTGTTTGGAGATGTCATGGCCGGCTCTGACTGACGCTGTAGCTGTGTGAGTGTTTGCTTAAGACATCGATCGATCTTCTAATCAGGTGTGTTTCTATGGCGGAACTGCGGCGGGCAGCTTTTAATTGGAGTGATAAGAAACGCAAGGTCGGTTCCAATGGGAATTGGCGGTTGATCAGTCGGTGTGATCAGTGTATGCAATTGTTTTTCTTTGAGGTGGTTTGGCTTAAACTTTGCTTCACAAAGAAGATTAGTGCGTCTTGACTCCTTAACCTTTTTGAGTTCAGTAAGCAGACAACCGGGTTAGGTTAGGTGCGTCGCCAAGTCGTGGTTGAGATTTGAGAAGACCATGGAAACTTGTGACTGGTTTCTTCGAAACATCGTGCACATACCCACACGCCAAGGCCGTCAAAAGTGATCCCCAGTCAAGACTTTTGTAGTGAGACCAACTACACGTCAGTCAGCGTATGCCATGTACGAAACTAACACGACCTGTGATATAATTTACAAAGGTCTGTGTGATTTGTCTTATCGCATTTTCGTATTCCGAAACCTGGGGCACTCTCACAGTCTCACTGTCCCAAAATATCTAGCACAGAAGCTACATTAATAAGATTGTTGTAAAAGCTAAGCTAAATTTTAGAAGTGGAAAATCCGACCAGAGCTCTACATATTCATACCGGAAAAAAATCCGCATGATTTGTTAGTAAAAACGTGAAGGAAAGGAGCAGCGGGCTCCCCCAAACTACTCCCCAAGGGTGGGAGGATGTGGGATCAGGTTTTGGGTTCTCGACGGCACCGAGGAAGGGGGAACTATCGGAGGAGGAAGGGACCAAGAACGAGGGGGAGTTGGATCTAGAGTCAGCGGCGAGCTTGCCAAAGCAAGGGCCGTCCATGGCGACGTTGGGAGAGTTCATCTTGAGAGCGGCTGAGTTGGGAGTCTGCCTCCGTCATCAACGGCGGCAGACGACGTTCGCATCGGGTGGCCGAAGACCTAGATTTGAATCGCGAGTGGTGCTTTTTGTTCAAATGTTGTGGTGATATCACGACATATGCCGTGGGTAGGCTAAGTTGGAGCCGATGGACGTGGAGGAATTCGGAGAGGGATGATGCAGTGAAGACCGCACTCGGAAGAACATGGAGAAACACGATGTATCCAGGTTTGAGGCTCTCCTAGAGAGATACCAACTCTACTCTTGCATCTAGCTCTCATATAATCTTGCCATATATGGTGGCTACAACGGTGCTCCTTGAGTTGTATCTCATATGCCTCTAGTAGCTTTCTCTGTGAGAGCACATGAGGAAAAAGGTGAGCTCCTAACGAGCAGAGAAGAGAGAAGCCCTTCGGGGGTCTCTCCGGGAACAATCCCCCTGGTGCTCCTTATAAAGGGGAGCCTAGGGGACAAAGGCTTTCTCCATACGTCTGGTCCTAGTCAGGCTAGTCTGTTGTCTTGCAGTTCTTGTCGTCGGTATCTCTTCAGCATATTCTCCAGCATCTTTATGAGATGCCCAACATATGCCCTAGCATCTCAAGAGATGTCTGGCATATTCCCTAGCATCTCTGGAGATGCCAAGGGCATATTCCTTAGCATGTGCCAGTCTAAGTCAGGGGCATCCCAAGACTGGCATTTGACCTGAAGAGCTTGACCTGGCATGACAATGTGTCGATGTAGAGGTTGGGTTTAGAATTGTTGTGGTGCAGGAGATCGCGGTAGTGCCAAACTCAGTCTGGAGGGCTAAAACTCGTCCTAGAGGCTTTCTTGTGGGCTGATTCGGCCTTGTGGACAGCAATCTCGGCCTGGGGTTTCCTGCTTCGGCCCATCCTGGTGCAGTGAATCTGTGGCCCAGCCGAATTACTGTTAACCCGGCCTAGGAGGGGATAGCAGGTGCTAAGATGAGTCAAACCCCTGTGAAGGCCCAGCCGAATAATCCCTAACCCGGTCTGTTTTAGCACCTGTGCAGAGAAGTTCACCCGGAATGGGACGAGTCGACCTTCTCCCGGCCCACCCAGGAGGGATGGTGGCGAGGTGGAGATGAAGGCCGCTCGCGATCTGGCTTAGCAAGAACTCGGCCCATCCAGGGAAGCGATGGTGGGTCGAGGGAGATCGATGGGGAAATGACGACATTAGGGTGAGGTCGCTTGGTGGGGAGCTGGCGGCCCGTCGTGGGCTCTTGGCGACGTAGCTTGGCGGTCCGGCTAAGTAAATCCGGCCCAACCGGGGAAACAAGGCGATGGAGTGGAACGCTGGCGTTGTTATTGGCGGGAGGAAACAAGGTGGCGCCGGGTGAAGCGTTGTTGGGAACTGGCGGCCCGTGGTGGGCCGAATTAGCTAGTACTTGGCCCACCCGGGAGAAGGGAGTTGAGCTTAGCTGGGTTCCTTTGGATCTGGGACGAATTAAGTGAATTCTGCCCATCCAAGGTTTTGCTCTCTCTGTCCTGTCTCGATCTGGGAAGACTGGCTAGGTTCTGGCTAATTCGGCCCAGCTGGTTTATCTTGAGGCCGAATTATGCCTAATTTGGCCTAGAGAGCTCTTTCCTTTTTTTTTCTCATCCCTCTTATACCTCATACTTTACTCATATATGTATTTTTTCACCCATATCTTTTATTAAATTGTTTATTCCTTTACAGAGGTCTCTTTATGCCCCAACTCCAGGGTACCCGGGGTCATATCCCCGACATTAGTACCTGAGGCTATGTGGGACTCGTAGAGTCGTGCATAGGCTTCATATTAAGTATCTCCCGAGTTACACACTGACTCACAATCCGAATCACGTGAATCAACAATCGTCATATTGCCTTCATTAAGAGAATTGACATATAACCCTTTTGGGAAAGTTCTGTCGTTCGGCCTTCTTGGACACTCATCATATAACCCTTTTAGGTAAGTCTTAACATCCATCCTTCATGGGCATTAGTCATATAACCCTTTTGGGTATGTTGTGACTTCTGGCCTTCATGGGCACTGGTCATGTAACCATTTTGGGTAAGTTGTGACTTATGGCCTTCATGGGCACTGTTCATATAACCCTTTTGGGTAAGTCTTGACATCCGACCTTCATGGGCACTGGTCATATAATCCATTTGGGTAAGTTGTGACTTCTGGCCTTCATGGGCATTGGTCATATAACCCTTTTGGGTAAGTCTTGACATCCGGCCTTCATGGCCACTGGTCATATAACCCTTTGGGGTAAGTTGTGACTTCTGCCCTTCATGGGCACTGGTCATATAACCCCTTTGGGTAAGTTGTGACTTATGGCCTTCATGGGGACTGGTCATAAGTTCCAATCCGAGTTATCTCATCCGGGTTATCCCATCCGAGTTACATGACTCAAATCTGACATATGTCTCAAATCCGAGTTATCTGACTCAAAATCTGAGTCATATGAGTCAAACTTGACATATGTCTCAAATCCGAGTTATGTGACTCAAATCTGAGTTATATGACTTAAATCTGACATATGTCTTAAATCCGAGTTATCTGACTCAAAAATCTGAGTAATATGACTCAAATCTGACATATGTATCAAATCTGAGTTATATGACTCAAAATCTGAGTTACATGACTCAAAACTAACATATGTCTCAAATCCTATCTGACTCAAAATCCGAGTTATATGACTCAAATCTGACATATGTCTCAAATCCGAGTTATAGTTGCTGAGATATAATATGACCTTATGATATGTTGGCATACTGCCATAAATATGGATCCGAGATATAATTTTGAGATACGATATGACTTTATGATGAGCTGGAAAACTGCCATTAACGTGGATCCGAGATATAATTTTGAGATATGATATGCTAGCAAACTGCCATGAGCTGGGATCCGAGATTGAGTATGATGAGTCTAAGATATGCTGACAAATTGCCATTCGAGATATGAGATAACCTAGCAAGCTGAGTTAAATAGCAATCCGAGTTAAGGATAACCTGGCAAGCTGAGTTAAAATACAAATCTGAGTTAAATATAACCAAGCAATCTGAATTAAATACCAATTCGAGTTAAGGATAACTTGGCAAGCTGAGTTAAAAATACAAATCCGAGTTAAAGATAACCTAACAAGCTGAATTAAATACCAATCCGAGTTAAGGATAACCTGGCAAGCTGAGTTAAAATACAAATCCGAGTTAAAGATAACCTGGCAAGCTGAATTAAAATACAAATTCGAGTTAAAGATAACTTGGCAAGCTGAATTAAATACCAATCCAATTTAAGGATAACCTGGCAAGCTGAGTTAAGTACCAATCCGAGTTAAGGATAACTTGGC
This sequence comes from Avena sativa, assembly GCA_916181665.1. NCBI lineage: Eukaryota > Viridiplantae > Streptophyta > Magnoliopsida > Poales > Poaceae > Avena > Avena sativa. The sequence goes on along the minus strand of OV702295.1, from coordinate 307,448,388 downwards.
AAGCTGAGTTAAGGATAATCTGGCAAGCTGAATTAAATGCCAATCCGAGTTAAGGATAACCTGGCAAGATGAGTTAAGGATAACCTGGCAAGATGGAGAGTTCAATTAAATGCCAATCCGAGTTAAGGATAACCTGGCAAGCTGGGTTAAATGCCAATTTGAGTTAAGGATAACCTGGCAAGCTGAATCAAATACCATTATATGTGTTGTGACAACTTGGTAAGTTTCCTTATCATTAAACATCTCAAAATGACATAGCTAGTCAATTGATGCATATAAAGGGCCATGCACTGAAGTAATAGAAGACATAGATAAAGGACATATAACAGATGACATTTGTAAGTACATAACTGAGGACATATCTTAAGTCTAGTCTATGTAACAATTCTATGCATAGGACGCATAGTCAAGTTACAATCCAAGTCCTCGAGATACTTTTTCATCTAAGGATGGTTCTATCGGTATGTTGGCTAGTCCCCGGGTTGAGTTATCTCCTTCCTGGGGTGAACTACTAAGTGACTGAGGGTGATAGCCTCCGAGTGACATTCGGGGTTATCTCATGTGCGTGTTGGTGGCTGAGTTATTTGATACTCATTGTATGCTTTTGTGAAGAGGTTGAGGTTGAGTCATGCTTGTTGAGTCAACTGATACTTATAGTATCCTTGGAGAAGAGGTTTAGGTTGAGTCATGCTTGCTGAGTCATGTTTGCCGAGTTAGGCGTGATGAGTCATGCTTTTCTGAATCGGTCTTTGCTGAGTCAGGCTTGCTGAGTCATGCTTACCGAATCAGGCTTGCTGAGTCAGGATTGCTAAGTCAGGCTCGCTGAGTCAGGCTTGCTGAGTCATTCTTTGCCGAATCGGGCTTGCTGAGTCAGGCTTGCTGATTCATGCTTGCTGAATTAGGCTTACCGAGTCAGGCTTACCAAGTCATACTTGCTGAGTCAGGCTCGCTGAGTCAACCAGGGAGGCTCATATGCCAACTTCCCTGCTCTCTGTATGTTGGGGAATAGGATGAAGAAGTTCTTGCTTGATGATGTAGCAGAGGTTAATGAAGGTGTTCCCGTCCGGATGGAAACCCAACCAGCGCCTCTGATCAGCCCCACGGTGGGCGCCAAATGTCGTGGTCGTATCACTGCATATGACATGGGTAGGATAAAGTCGGGGCCGATGGACGTGGAGGAATTCGGGGAGGGATGATGTAGTGAAGACCGCTCTTGGAAGAACATGGAGAAACACGATGTATCCAGGTTTGAGGCTCTCCTAGATAGATAACACCTCTAGTACTGCATCTAGCTCTCATATAATCTTGTCATACATGGTGGCTACAACGGTGCTCCTTGAGCTGTATCTCCTATGCCTCTAGTAGTTTTCTCTATGAGAGCATATGAGGAAGAAGCTAAGATTCTAATGAGTAGAGAAGAGAGGAGCCCTCCGAGAGCCTCTCCGGGAACGATCCCCCTTGTTCTCCTTATAAAGGGGAGCCAGGGGACAAGGGTTGCTCCATACGCCTTGTCCTAGTCAGACTAGTCTGTTGTCTTGTAGTTCTTGTCATCGGTATCTCTTCATCATATTCCCCAACATCTTCCTAAGATGCCCAACATATGCCCTAGCATATCTGGATATTCCAAGGGCATATTCCTTAGCATGTGCCATCCTGAGCCAAGGGCATCCCAAGATTGGAATTTGACCCGAAGAGCTTGACATGGCTTGACAGTGTGTCGATGTAGAGGTTGAGTCTAGAGTTGTTGCGATGCAGGAGTGCCAAACTCGTCCTAGAGGCTTTCTTTTAGGTAGATTCTGCCTTGTGGACAGCAATCTCGGCTTGGGGTTTCCTGCTTCGGCCCATCCCGGTGTAGTAAATTTGTGGCCCAGCCAAATCACTGTTAACCCGGCCTAGGAGGGGATAAAAGGGGCTAAGATGAGTCAAACCGCTGTGAAGTCCTAGTCGAATAATCCCCAACTCTGGTCTGTTTTAGCACCTATGCAGAGAAGTTAACCCGGAGCGGGCCGAGTTGACCTGCTCCTGGCCCACGCGAGGAGGGATGGTGAAGAGGTGGCGATAAAGGCTGTTGGCGGCCCGGCTTAGCAAGAACTCGGCCTAGCTAGGGAAGAGATGGTGGGTCGAGGGAGCTCGACGAGGAAATTACGGCGTTGGGGTGAGGTCGCTTGGTGGGGAGCTGGCGGCCTATCATGGGATCCTGGCGACATAGCTTGGCAGGCCGGCTGAGTAATATGGCCCAGCCAGGGAAACTAGGTGATGGAGTGGAACGCTAGCATTGTTCTTGGCAGGAAGAAACTAGGTGGCGCCAGGGTGAAGCACTGCTGAGAGCTGGAGGCCCGTGGTGGGCCTAATTAGCTAGTACTTGGCCCACGCGGGAGAAGGGAGTTGAGCTCAGCCGGGTTCCTTTGGATCTGGGACGAATTAAGTGAATCTCGGCCTAGCCAAGGTTTTGCTCTCTCAGTCTTGTCTCGATCTGGGAAGACTGGCCAGGTTCTGGCTAATTCGGCCTAGCTAGTTTATCTTGAGGCTGAATTGTGCCTAATTTGTCCTAGAGATCTCTTTCCCTTTTTTCTTTTATCTTATCCCTCTTATACTTCATATCTGTACTCATATATGTCTTTTTTCCACCCATATCTTTTATTAAATTATTTATTCCTTATAGAGGTCTCTTTATGTCCCAACTCTGGGGTACCCGGGTTCATATCCCCAACATCAAACAATCTGATCGGCTCCCAAAGGGAAGGGATCCCAAGTAGGCGGGAGGAAGGGAACCGAGGAGGTGAGGCTGAGGTCACTCCCATGGTGTGCAGGAGCAGTGATGGTGTTGATGGATTCGACATCGGAGGAAGGAGAAGGGCACTACTATGAGGTGGAGCCGGGACATACGAGCCAGGGGCGTGGGTCAAGGCTTGAACTGGTGGTTGTGGACTAGTCATAAATGGAGTCCCATTTAGAGCTAAGACCGGAAATGGGACTCGATGAGTAGGGCAAGTGGAAGTGAGTGGAGCGAGTCAATGTCAACCGCTCATAGGTAAAGAGAGCGACCGATGGAGCCCTATAAGGATCTGGATGTGGATTTTGGAAGGAACCCTATATCCTTAGGTTATCCAGGCACTGCTCGGGAGGTGTGTCGGTGGGGTAGATACCACAGACACATCCTGAGAAATCCAGATCTGCCACAACTCATGAGATCCTTCGCTAAAGTAGTGGCGATGGAGCATGGGCATGGATATGACCGAGACAACAAGAGGGCTTACGAGGAGAATCGGGCAGAGGTGGCGATGATGGATGAAATGGGTGCAATCTAAGGGACAGAAATAAAGGAGAGCAACAATTTGATCATACAATCCAAGATGAGGGGCGGCTAGACTGGGGTCCTCTTCCTCCATAGTGGGAAGAGTAACAGAAGATGGAGGGGAAGAAGAGGAAGAAGCACACGGAAAACGCCAAGTACAAGGGAGAAGCGAGTAAGACGAGCAGGGAGCAAGGACAAGGCAGCGGGATGGTCAGAGCGGAGAATGGTAAAGGCAGGGAGGTGCCGATTGACAGGTCTCATCCTCAAATCCGAATAGTTCGATGACTCTGCGACAAGACCAAAGTCAGGGGCTGGGATGCTTCAGCTGCGGGATACAGGGCACTCCCAAAGTGATTGCTCATTTACTCTGTGCCTTCTCTGCAAGCAAAAAAAATCATGTCTCGGCCAACTATCCGTTGAGGGTTCCTCTAGCACGCATGCAGCTAATAGGAAGCAAGTTTCCAGGTTGCGGATTCTTCTACCTTGAAGTCAACCCGACGAATGCGCTACAAGCTCCTTAATACAATGTAGTGGCGTTGATCGAGTTCAAGATTGTCGAGGGGATAACCCCCGGGTGGGGAAAGCCAGGCACAAGTAGGCCGGCTCCAGAAGATGCAGGCCGCCTGGCCTCCAGGAAAGAAAACTCTAACCGACTGGAGAAAACGTCCGGCTGGTCTTATAACCTTCCCGGCTCGCCCGTCTAGCCGGTGGCCAGAAGAACGGGCCTGGTGACCGTTTCCACCCAGCTCACCTCGGATTCGATGGAGAGAACGGAAGGGCTGACGCTTCGTGCAGGGTACGCTTCTGGATCTCCCTCGTCATCAAGGAAGCTGGCATGCCGTCATGACCAGCGCTGCCCGACGAAGATAAAGCAAGATGGTCGGCTGGACTGGCGAAAGCAGTACGGATGACCGTTAAAGCAAGGATGACGCCCAAAGGAAGCCCGGGTGACCACTAAAGAGAAGGGTGACACTAAAAGAAGGGCGGACTGGGTCTCGGCCCACCGGCTGGGCCCCCCCAGCCGGCCCTGTCCTGTAAACCCATATCCAAACAATAACCCTAGGACCTGATCTGTAATCTGCCCCCCAGACCAGTATATAAGGGAGGGCAGAGCAAGGGTTCTAGGTAGGCAACAATAGAAGGAGAGAAGTGTTAGCATCTAGTTCCCATCTTCCTCTAGCTTTGAATAGTAGCTAAGGAAACAGCTCAAGGAGCACCTGTACTGAGCATCAGCTCCCACACATAGTTCATCTTGCAGGAGTAGGGGTGTTACCTCGCCAAGAGGGCCCTGAACCTAGGTACGTCCCTGTGTTTGCAGTGCACCGTGCCCAACCCATTGCGTGAGCCACCGAATGCATTCGTGTGTCCCTTCTTCGCCATCCCCGATGGCACTGCCGTGTTCCACACCACGACAGTTGGCGCCCACCGTGGGGCACAATGCTTTGGCTGGGATCATCTTCCGCATGAGACTTCCGCTCGTCGCCGGTGAACGCGTGGCCTCTGGCCTTGTTCTCATGCTGGGTGCTTTTGACTGCGTCATCGACAACGCAGCGTGCTTCGCCGGAAACACCTTCCCCGCCGACGGCTCCATCATGCATTTTGGAGACGTCCACGTCTACGTCGCCACTATCGCTGAGGGTTTCCCCATCATGATCACCCCTGTCCTCGATGTGCCCCTCACCCGTGTGCCAGCCATAGGGAGTGGTCGCGTCGAAGTCATGATGGTGAACGCTCGCGAAAACCATCGACCACCTCAAGAGCGTCGGGCATCCAGCACTTGTGCGCTCCGGTCCAGCAAGACCCGCTCACCGCCTCCATCCAGCACTTGCGCGCTCCGGTCGTCGTCGAGACGGATCCAGTGGCTGCAGCGGCAGTGCTCGAAGCTACACGCCAAAACTCCTGGAGGAAGCTGCCAAGGTCGCAGCTAACCAGCGTCGGCTGAACGCCACCGTGCACGAGTACAACGCGGCTCACGGCTTCACCAGGAAGATCCAGCATCGGGGCGCGACCTGGCGCGGAACTGGACCGCGCCGCCCACTCGCATGCAGGTGTGGCGTGGCCCGTCTATAGCACTCCCACCAAGAACATGAGGGCAGCCGAGGCAGCAGCCGTGGAGCTAAAACACCTTGAGGGCAAGGAACTTCGTCGCCAACAGGAGCGCGTGTAGATCCTCGTGGCCACTGCGACAAACAGCAAGCCGAGGGCGTCCCTAGCCAGGTGGGCAACTCCCGCGACATTGTCGTCCGTAAAGGCGCGGACCAGACGACGCAAGGAGGAAGCAAGCATCAACATGTCTATTCACCAGGAGGGGTTGGACAAAACAGCCGCCCGCGTGGCGAATCTGGCAATCGCGGTCGTCACAACCGAGACGCCGCCGCCTCCAGCGTAAGCCGCGCAGGCGGAGCTTCCCAGGGGAAAAAGACGCGAGCGCCGAAGGAGGAAGCAGACACGAACAAGGACCCGCATGCGTCACGCTTGAAGGGACGACTCGGTCCCCGAGAACCGGCTGACGCGTGGGAGCGCATCGACCTCCTGGTGCAGTCACGCACCTTGGAGGAGGAAAGCGCAGCTGGCCTGAAATGTTTCGGCCTGCACATCCGAAATGAGCCGTTTCCAAAGGGATTTTCGCTCCCAAGGGACACACCAAAGTACAACGAAACCTTCAAGCCGGAGGATTGGTTGGTCGATTACACCACCGCGGTGGGAATCGCCAATGGCAACCTCTACCTGGCCGTCCTCTACGTCCCCCTCATGCTCGTCGACTCGGCAAGAACATGGCTGAATAGCCTCCTGACAACAGCATCAACGCATGGCTGGACTTCGAAGAAGCGTTCATCCGCCACTTCACCAGAACATACAAGCGGCCGGGTCGGCCTCGCGAGCTTGCCCTTTGTGTACAAGGCAAGGACGATTCGGATCGCGCCTACCTCACCCGGTGGACCAGCATGCACAATTCGTGCGAAGGGGTGCGTGAGCACCAAGCGATAGACTTCTTCACCAACGGCTGCCGAGACGACACCATGCTAAAGCACAAGCTCAGCCGGGCAGACCCGCAAACCATGGACCAGGGCATGGCCATTGCGGACAAGTATGCCACCGCTGACGCAGCAATGAAGAAGCCCATCGTGGTGGACGAGCAATGCCAAATCGTTACGGACGAGCAGGCGTAGCGACGCCAACCGGGTGACCATCATCCCAGGCGGCACGGTCATGACAACCTCCATGGCAAGAGGAAAGATGACCAGCCGGATAGCCGTTACGACACCAAACAAGTAGCCGCGGTGCACGAAGATCCGGCTGCAAGAGGCATCCGGAGGCAGAGGCCGGACGATAGGCCGCCTCGGTTTAAGTACACCATGGAGTCCATGCTCGACGGACCGTGCAAGTTTCACAGTGGCGGCAACAAGCCCGCGAACCACACAATGCGCCAATGCAGCTGGACAAAGAAAATGGCCGAAGCCGGTGGACTCCCACCACCACCTCCACCACCAGCCGGAGGCCCCAGAACTCCTTCTGGACAACTCCGGTCACCCGTCGGAATTTTCCAGAATCCTTATGGTTTCCCCTTCTCTTTTCTTTGGTGATTCCTATGATACCAAAATGATCTCCGAGCATTGTCAAAACCTTAAGTGTGTTACCCTAATGGTTCGGGAACACTCTAGACATGGTCGATACCACTCTCAGTCCAATGATCATCAGCAGGACCTGGATGCCCATAATGACCCCTGTGCATTCCAAGAGAATCTTTGTCATTGAACCATTAAACATTTAGTTATTTTCCCATTGTTACTTTGATACTTTACTTGTCTGAGACCTAATCAACGACATCGCCATGTCAGGTTCAATATCGTTACTGACAAGTATAACTTTACTCATTCCGAGCTATGTCATCCCCATGACCTAGTCACACGCTGTAGCTTTATGTATGTCTTGTATCTAAGTGGGTCCAGAGTATCTCTCCGTCGCGCGGAAGAACAAATCCCGCTGATAGGGAAAAGGTGTCCGATCTTTCGATAAGATGGAGATAGTCGATTTGGTGGAGTTCGGGCTTGACGATCCGACTACACGTGCGAGCACGAGCGCCAATGCAATCGCTAGGCCAATCTCCTGGAGGTTACCGATCCTGCGGAAAACGATCAGCCTGACCAGCGAGGGTCTTAATTCCTACCTGAAATCGAGAACAAATAAGAACCAATATTGCAATCAAGATATTGCGGATTAAGAGGAAAGCTTTATTGAAAAGGTGGGATCCTGTATAGGTGCGAAGTACAAGAGGCCTCTGCGACGCTCGAGCCTTGGCGAAGTTGCTACGATGGCTAACTTAATGTTTAAACAAAATCCGAGTATAGGGTGACGGCTATGGGGAGTATTTAAGGAGGAAAAGGTGGGGTTTCGGCCAGCCATGGAAGTGGTGGCTGAATCCAACCCTAGAAGTCCTTTTCCCCTCAAATACGGACTCTAAAAAGTGGCTAATTAAAATCCTGCGAAAATTACATGGGCCTGGCCCAAAATAAAGGTGTCGCAACACCATATTAAGCTATGGACGAATTCGTGAAGTATTGATCTTGAATATTTCGTCCAAGCCTTCTTTCTTCATTATGGTGGCCTCAAAGTTCTGAAATCTTCATCCGTGGCCTTCTCTTGGATCATCACATGCTTGCTGCCATCTCCATGCATGGCCATGCTCCAATGCTTGTCCCTCTCATCCATGCTTGGTCCATCATTCCTAAGAGTAAGAAATACATCTGATTTAGGCAACATCATATTCTCATGTATGTGAGGAATAGTTCCAAGAAACGAAAGTACCTGATAGTTAAGTTGTTTGGCACGAGATCTTGTGATGGTTCCTTGTATGTGTGTTATTGTAGGTACAATGGTTGTATCAATAGAAGGGATGTCCACATCATGCTCCCCTTCTTGAATTGAAGGCGTCCTCGATGCAATCTCATCTTCCTCACCAAAGTAAGGCTTTAAATCTGCAATGTTAAACGTAGGACTAACCGTACCAAAGTTTGCAGGCAACTCAAGTTTATATGCATTATCATTTATTTTCTCTAACACCTTAAAGGGACCAGCAGCATGCGACATTAACTTAGACTTGCGTAAATCAGGAAAACGATCTTTATGCAAATGTAACCAAACAAGATCTCCAACATCAAACACAACATGTTTTCTCCCTTTATCCCCAGCAAGTTTATACTTAGCATTCATGTGTTCAATGTTATCTTTAGTAGTCTTATGCAAGTTTAATATCATTTCAGCACGTTGTGTAGCATCCAAATTATTTTGCACCGAAGAAGGTAAAGGCAATAAATCAATAGGTGCACGAGGAACAAAACCATACACAATCTCAAATGGGCACATCTTTGTGGTAGAATGCAGCGAACGATTATAAGCAAATTCTATATGAGGTAAACACTCTTCCCACAATTTTAAGTTCTTCTTTAAAACAGCCCGCAACATAGTAGACAAAGTTCTATTTACTACTTCAGTTTGTCCATCAGTTTGGGGATGACATGTAGTACTAAACAGCAATTTAGTCCCCAACTTAGCCCATAAACATCTCCAAAAGTGGCTAAGAAATTTAGTATCACGATCAGAGACAATAGTATTTGGCACACCATGCAAACGAACAATTTCACGAAAGAACAAATTAGCAATATGCGCAGCATCATCCGTTTTATGACAAGGAATAAAGTGTGCCATCTTAGAAAACAGATCCACAACAACAAAAATACTATCCCTCCCCTTCTGTGTTCGTGGCAATCCCAAAACAAAGTCCATAGAAATATCCTCCCAAGGAACACTAGGAACAGGAAGAGGCATATATAAACCATGTGGATTAAGGCGAGACTTAGCTTTTTGACAAGTAGTGCAGCGAGCCACAAATATCTCAACATCTCGACGCATACGTGGCCAAAAGAAGTGTACAGCAAGAACATCCTCTGTTTTCTTGACACCAAAGTGCCCATCAATCCTCCTCCATGCGCCTCATGTAACAACAAAAGACGAACAGAACTATCCGGAATGCATAGTTTGTTAGCACGGAACACAAATCCATCATTGAAGACGAACTTGTTTCATGTTCTACCATCTCTACAATTCTGCAACACATCTTTAAATTCAGCATCATGCACATATTGTTCCTTAATAGTTTCCAATCCAAATATTTTGAAGTCAAGTTGAGATAACAAAGCATAACGGCGCGACAATGCATCAGCAATAATATTATCTTTACCCTTTTTGTGTTTGATAACATAAGGAAAAGACTCAATAAATTTAACCCACTTTGCATGACGACGATTCAACTTAGCTTGACTACGAATATGCTTCAAAGATTCATGATCAGAATGTATAACAAATTATTTAGGCCATAGATAATGTTGCCAAGTTTCTAATGTCCAAACTAACGCATATAATTCTTTATCATAAGTAGAATAGTTCAGACTAGCCCCACTCAATTTCTCAATAAAATATGCAACAGGTTTTCCCTATTATAATAACACCCCTCCCAAACCAATTCCACTAGCATCACATTCAAGCTCAAAATTCTTAGTAAAATCAGGAAGTTGGAGTAAGGGAGCATGTGTTAGCTTATCTTTCAATATGATGAAGGCATGTTGTTGTGCATCGCCCCAAACAAAGGGCACATCCTTCTTGGTAAGCTCATTCAGCGGCGCGGCAATTGATCCAAAGTCTTTGACAAAGCGCCTATAAAAACCAGCGAAGCCAAGAAAACTCCTCACTTGTGTGACCGTCTTGGGCTGCGGCCAATTCTCAATAGCTTCAATCTTGGCTGGATCCACTTCAATACCCTGTGATGTAACAACATAGCCAAGAAATGCAACTCGATTGGTGCAAAAGGTGCACTTCTCAAGGTTACCAAACAAACGTGCATCACGTAAAACATTGAAAACAGCACGTAAATGGTCCAAATGATCCTCTAAAGATTTGCTATAAATCAGAATATCATCAAAGTAGACTACCACAAAATGTCCAATGAAAGCACGTAAAACTTCGTTCATTAATCTCATGAAAGTGCTGGGTGCATTAGTTAAACCAAACGGCATCACTAACCACTCATATAAACCGAACTTAGTTTTAAATGCTGTTTTCCATTCATCTCCTAATTTCATACAAATATGGTGGTAACCACTACGCAAATCAACTTTAGAAAACATGGTAGAGCCACTCAATTCATCAAGCATGTCATCTAAACGTGGAATAGGATGACGATATCGAATAGTAATATTATTGATAGCTCTACAATCAGTACACATGCGCGAAGAACCATCTTTCTTAGGTACCAAAATAATAGGAACAGCACAGGGGCTAAGGGACTCACGAATATGATCTCGGTCGAGTAGTTCCTGAATTTGGCGTTGTATCTCCTTTGTCTCCTCTGGATTGGTTCTATATGGCGCGCGGTTGGGCAACGTAGCACCAGGAATTAGATCAATTTGGTGCTCAATTCCTCTAATAGGAGGTAGTCCTGGTGGTAGCTCAGCGGGAAAGACGTCCTCATATTCCTGCAAAAGGTTAGCAATAGCGGGTGGCAAAGAAGGAGGCATATCCTCAAATGAAAACAAAACCTCTTTGCAAATAATTGCATAACATTGAGTTGTGTTTACATCTAGTTTAGCAATATCAATTTTATTGGCAAGCATACATGGACTCTTCAAACGAATTTCAGTAGCATGGGTAGAATCAGATTTAGTGTTCTTTGGTGGTACAAAATCTACAGCAACAATCTGATTCTCACTTTTATTTTTCTCCTCAGTTTTAGCTCTACTAGCTCTAGCAAGATCATCTTTTAAAATCTGTTCGGGAGTCATAGGTTTTAAACCAATTTTCTTTCCATCATGCATAAGAGAATAGTGATTAGTTTTGCCATTATGAACAGATTCTCTATCAAATTGCCATGGTCTACCAAGTAACAAAGAACAAGCTTGCATAGGTACAACATCACAATCAACAAAATCAGAATATGTACCAATAGTAAAATGCACGCGTACCGTTCTTGTTACCTTGATCTTGCGAGAACTCTCAAACCATTGGATGTAATATGAATGTGTGCGTTGTCTTGTTGGAAGTGCAAGCTTCTCTACCATGTCAACACTAGCCAGATTATTACAACTCCCTCCATCAATGATGATCTGTATAGCTCTTTCCTTGACAACACCACGTGTTTGGAACAGGTTGTGGCGTTGATCTTGTTCAGATTTGCTCAATTGCACACTCAACACATGTTGTGTAATTAAACTCTTGTATTGATCAGCAGCTTCAGCTCCCATTACCTCTATCTCTTCATCAGCATCAGAATTGTCTACATCTCGAGCGGAAATAAGGGCTAATGTATCTTCATCAAAGTCACTCGCTGAATCGTATTGACCATCCTCCCGCACCATCATCACACGTTGTGTTGTGCACTGTCTCTCAATATGACCAAAACCCCAGCACTTGCAGCATTGTATATCCTTTTTCTTACCCGTGGAAGCCATAGAAGATGCACTACGAGCAGGAGCATTGGATGATGGTGGAGGAGCAGCTGGAAATCTTGTGGTGGCCTTGGATGTGGTAGTAGCTGGTGGCGAATCACGAGAAGGAGGCGCTGATTGTCGGGATGTCCAAGTGGATGTGTGACCTGCAGAATTATTAGTCCTCCTCCATGGTGTTTGGCGATCCTACACTTCACGTTCAGCTTTGCAAGCAAGATGAAATAAACGAGTGATAGAATTATATTCCTTATAATCTAATATGTGCCGAATGTCCTTGTTTAATCCACCAAAGAAACGTGCAAGCATTTGTTCAGTAGATTCAAAAAGACCACACAGAACCATCCCCGTTTGCAATTCCTAATAATACTCTTCTACAGAATTTTTCCCTTGCTCTAAACGTGTCAGATTCTTTAGTAAATCACGTTGATAAGTGGGAGGTACAAAACAAACACGCATAGCAGTTTTTAAAGCAGTCCAAGTACTAGGAATAGTAGTAGGATTTAAACGACAATACTCAGACCACCAAAGGGAAGCAAATTTAGTAAATTCACATGTAGCAGCACTAACACGCATATTCTCAGGATATTTTAAACATGCAAAATGTTGTTCTACTTCCATCTCCCATGTAAGATATGCATTAGGATTATATTTACCCTCAAAAGATGGAATATTTAATTTAAGCTTTGCAACATGATCATCATCACGTACCGGTGGTCGAGCGTTGCGGTAGTAATGTCGGGGATGACCAGCAGGTACCTGTGGAGGTTGTTCAACCTCCTCATCAAACAGATCGTCGTCGTTGGGGTCGTAGTAGTACCCGCGTCTGTCCCCAATATCGCAGCAGCAGCCGCGGCGGAAGTCTGAGGTGCGTCAGCTGCAGTGGTAGCCGCCTGGGGTGCGGCGGCAGCCGAACTAGCAGTCCGACCCGTGATCGGAATGCGCCATGCGCCATGTGCGGGTGCGGGTGCGGGCAATCTGTTCAAAATCTCCTTGAACCGAGCGTCAAGCTTGGCGTTGAAGGATTTCTCGAGTCCATCGATCTTGTCCACGGCGTTGGTGAGCTTGGTGTCAAACTCCCCTAGGCGTGTATCCACGTCTTCAGCGCGACTGACCAAGATCTCGGAGAAGTGGGCATGGAGTTCTTCATTCGTCATTGTGGCAGGGTTCCGCGAAGTATCTGTCATGGTTAGTCCTTTAAAAAGCACAGGTATATACTACGGAAATATGGTGGAAGGCACGCGTAATCCGTCAAGCAATATACGAAGCTCTTACAAGTTCTTACCAAACAACAGGAAAAGGCGATGTGGAACCGCGAGGATCACTGGGTTCAGAGATTGAACCGAGCGATTACCGGGAGTCGAGACACCGCACGTGGAGGATATCTGTGGAGCTCTGCGAAGGCTTAGCAATGCAAAAGTTGAAAGAATGCTCAACGACGGTACTGTGCTGGTCCTAGGCTAGACCGTACTAGAGACGCGAGCCTAGATCACCAACGATGTCACGATGCGACACAACAAGCAATGTATGATGATATGGCACCCTAAAAAGCGAACCGAGAGGTGGAAAATCACTATGATGGCGAGTGTCTAGAACTGATCTACGGGTTCTAAAAATAGGTTAGTCCCAAAAAAAATTCAAAATTTTTTATTTTGCTCCGGAAAGCGCGCAGGCACCAAAAAATATCGCTATAATGGCCGATGGAGAAAAGTGATCCCCAGAGCCAAAAACTAGTATAGCCAGAAATTTTTTCCGGAGGCGGTTCCAGACTTTTTTTTGCTCTCCTTCTGGACTTATGACCGGACTCTGAGCTCGACACGGACTTTAGCTTAACGCGGAAACAACAAAGAAGGAAAGTAAAAAGAAATAACTAGGAAACAATAACTCAACTCGGACTCGTGCCGTGACAGGAAAGATGATCGGATCCGTGTCGCGGTAGGAAGGCGGAGGCGGAGTTGTTAGGGTTTATGATGGCTGGGTGTGTGGCGGCGGGATATGGTGGCGGAATATGGTGGCGGTGATCGGCGAGTGTGGCGGTGACTACTATGATCAGAACTCGAAACTCTAAGGGACGAGACACTAAGACCAGCAACTCGACGCGGCGATGTAGACACAAATTCAACAATGCAAAAACTGAAAAGATAATGCGAGGCGTAGATTGGTTATGGGATGGATCTTAACTCTAACTGTGTTTTTGGCTTTTTCGTGGGTTATAGGTAAAAACAGATCTAATCTACGAAAACAGTAAAATCTCACCGAGCAACCTGAAATTTGATACCACTTGATAGGAAAAGGGTGTCCGATCTTTCGATGAGATGGAGATAGTCGATTTGGTGGAGTTCGGGCTTGACGATCCGACTACACGTGCGAGCACGAGCGCCAATGCAATCGCTAGGCCAATCTCCTGGAGGTTACCGATCCTGCGGGAACACGATCAGCCTGACCAGCGAGGGTCTTAATTCCTACCTAAAATCGAGAACAAGTAAGAACCAATATTGCAATCAAGATATTGCGGATTAAGAGGAAAGCTTTATTGAAAAGGTGGGATCCTGTATAGGTGCGAAGTACAAGAGGCCTCTGCGACGCTCGAGCCTTGGCGAAGTTGCTACGATGGCTAACTTAATGTTTAAACAAAATCCGAGTCTAGGGTGACGGCTATGGGGAGTATTTAAGGAGGAAAAGGTGGGGTTTTGGCCAGCCATGGAAGTGGTGGCCGAATCCAACCCTAGAAGTTCTTTTCCCCTCAAATACGGACTCTAAAAAGTGGCTAATTAAAATCCTGCGAAAATTACATGGGCCTGGCCCAAAATAAAGGTGTCGCGGCACCATATTAAGCTATGGACGAATTCGTGAAGTATTGATCTTGAATATTTCGTCCAAGCCTTCTTTCTTCATTATGGTGGCCTCAAAGTTCTGAAATCTTCATCCGTGGCCTTCTCTTGGATCATCACATGCTTGCTGCCATCTCCATGCATGGCCATGCTCCAATGCTTGTCCCTCTCATCCATGCTTGGTCCATCATTCCTAAGAGTAAGAAATACATCTGATTTAGGCAGCATCATATTCTCATGTATGTGAGGAATAGTTCCAAGAAACGAAAGTACCTAATAGTTAAGTTGTTTGGCACGAGATCTTGTGATAGGTCCTTGTATGTGTGTTGCTATAGGTATAATGGTTGTATCAATAGAAGGGATGTCCACATCACCCGCTCTTGATACATACGCCTCTACATGCCCCTCTGAATACCTAAAGACACCTTTATGATCATCGTTTTACCTAGTGACGTTTGATGCAAACAAGGCACTCTCGGGTGATAGTGATTAAATATGGTCTCACAGTCTAAGGAATTGGTTACTATATTTTCCAGTCATTGTAATGGTGAACTTCATTACTTCATCGTTTTACAATTACTGTGTTGGGTATGTCCATCACTTTCATTCACCTAATTAAATGACCCTATTGTCAATTGACATAAATGTCCATGATCGGGAAATGTCAATCATCGATTTACCGATGAACTAGTGTCTAGAGGATCTCTAGGGACTCTGGTGGTTTACATATCACACGTTGACGTTCCTATTAATACAGTTATAGCATGATATAAAACATATTATAAACTTAACGAAATATGTCAAAGATCTATATAATTATTCGCCTCTAAGGCATATTTCCAATACCATGATCTAACACCGGAAAGCTCCTCCGACCGCGCGGGTCGCCGCCATGTGCTATCGAGAGAACATCTTGATCTTGGTAGCAAATTGGATCGGATCAGTCCAGACGTGTGTGCGCAGGCGGTTCAGGTCGCTCTGCCTGATGATGTGGTTGCACCGCTGTGGACGATTTTGTACTTGATTGCACTAGAGAGCATGGTCATTGGGATTTAGGGATTTTATTTGTGGCTAAATTGGATTTAAAGTAATCTAGATGTTGAAATTGATCTAAGATCTAATCTAAAAAAGATCAGATATTTGATCAAAACTATGTGTCGCGTCCCTGAGGAGAAGAGATTGATCTCCTCGGAAGCGGCGTGTAACACCCCAATTTTACTTAATCAATATTAGGGTTAGTTTTGTGCATCATGAGAATCATCATTTAAATTGTGCATTGGAGAAAACAAATCAAAACTCTAAACCCTAGTTGTCTTCCCTCTCTTTGAAACACACTCAAATGGTTTGAATTTCGAAAACTCCTAAAATTTTGGAACCCAAATGGTTATTAAGGGTCTCCTTGTTATTTTAAATATTTACAAAGCCTCTTGTATTTTGAAAATGTTCAAAACAGATTACAAAATGAAAATTCAAAAGAAGAAGTGAAAACAGAAATAGAAAAGTGTTTAGAAAGAAAAACTGGAGCCAGCTGACCTATCTGGGCTGGCCCACTTCCCCCTTTCCTTCCTTGTCGCCAGCCAGCAGCCTCCCGCGGCCCACCTCGGCCCTGTCGCAGCCCAGCTGGCCCGGTACCCCTTCGATGTTGAAAGGGCATGTATGCCCCATGTGTGATTTTGGTAATTAATGACAATCTCTATGGACTAATGTGTAAATTGAGTTTCACTTGTAGCCTTGTCCATTGGCATCACTTGGGCCATGTGTTGGTCTCAAGGTTGGAAGATGAAGAAATGTCCAAGGGCTTTGTGCCCATTGGACTCATGAAGAAAGAAGGAGCTTGAAGGTTGATCAAGACATGTGCAAAGAGTTGCATCAAGATGGATCAACCTCAAGTAGGGATGAAGAAGGGCGAGCTCAAGATGCGCCATCTCTAGAAGATCTCATGCTTGAAGCTTGCCATCCTCATGCTCATGGAACGATGAAGACAAGTTCAAAGAAGAGGTTTCCCCATGAAGTATGGGGGAGCAATTTGCAAGTCTTCATCTTCATCAAGCAAGAGCATCCAAGAAAGGTGTTCCCACTATAGAAGAACAAGACGGTCTACATCAAGTTCAAGTGGGATGCTCAAGGCAAAGGTATGTTCTTGATAGGGCTTCTCTTTTTCCGGTCTCGTATTGTTAGTTGGGAGACCGGGTTTAGGATAGATAGCCGTTCTATCAAGAGGGGCTCTCAAGCGGGTGTCTCGTTTGCATTGTTTGGAGAGAGCTCAAACCTTTGCATTCATAGCATCATATTTCTTGGTTGTTATTTGGTTCTTGTCCAAGAGAGGATCTAGATATTGTGGTCATCATCATAACAAGCTCTAGTTCATCATCTAAGGATTTCACTTGCATATCTTATTGCGGTTTTTGATCTTGCCAGTTTTCTGGCTCCACACCTTGGGGGATACTTCACATATATATTCATAGTATTTTCTCCCAAGGTGATACCCAATATTTCGACTTTTTGTTGGATTCTATTCGTCATTATCTTTCCAACAAATTTGGTTTCATCCCAATCGGAGTTTCCAAGCTCAGCTTCTTGTGTTTTGGGTTTTGGAGGTTTTACCGGTTCATCGCTTCTAGAGAGGTCATATATTTCTCAATTTGGTTTTATACTTCCATGCTGGACTATTATGTTTCTTTGCATAATCTTGTAAAACTTTTCGTTCTCTTCAAAACGATCCCAAGATCATCACAAACGGAGTCTGGGATCAAAAGTTATTGAAGTTTTCGTGCAATGTTGTCCTGTGTTTTTGCTTGAGCGGAAGTTCCGGCCCAAGTTCCGACCCAAGTTCCGGTCAGGTTCAGTAACTTGTGTTTCTATTTGCCGGAAGTTCCGGTGGGAGGCCGGAAGTTCTGGTGGGGGCGCGAATCTGGCCCAAACGGTCAGTTTTTCCTTGTCCTATTTAAGGGGGGCTTCTTCCCCAATGGTTCTCTATCTTTTGAGCTCGTTTTTGCCCACCATTGTTGACCTATTTGAGCTCTCTTACTCCCTCTCCCTCCCATGATTCTTACATCTTTTTGAGGGAAAAGTGAGAGGAGATCTAGATCTATAATCCCACCAAGTCAAATCCCTTCTTTGTGAAGGAATCATTAGGATCTAGATCTTGGAGAGTTTTGTGTTCTCCTCTTGTGTTATTCCTCCCTTATTCCCCCAATAGCTTTTGTAGCTTTGTTGGAATTTGGGAGAGAAGGACTTGCCCTTGCATTTGGTGCATAGGTTTGAGTTCTCCTCTTGTGTTCTTCCTCCCTTATTCCTCCAATAGCTTTTGTAGCTTTGTTGGAATTTGGGAGAGAAGGACTTGCCCTTGCATTTGGTGCATAGGTTTGAGTTCTCCTCGGAGATTCGGCGAGTACAAGCTTGTGGGCTTGTTACTCTTGGGTTCTTGGAACCCTAGACGGTTGTGTGGTTGGATTGTTGACCTTTTGTGGTCTTGTTGACCTTTTGTGGTCTTGTAGCCTCTTGTGGCTTTGTTGGCCTTTTGTGGCATTGTAGCCTTTTGTGGCTTTGTTGTTGGGAGCCTCCAATTGAGTTGTGGAGTTAGCCCCAATCTTGTACGGGTTCGGTGACCGCCCTCAAGCGTCCCATAGTGGATCAAGTGCCCGCCTTTTGTGGTGCGCACTTGGGAGAATAGGGTGAGCCTTTTGTGGCGTCGGTGAGTTGCGTGCTTCCGCATCCGGGGTGAGGCCTTGTGTGGCGTTGGGTGAGCATCGAGCCACCACACCTTGAGGTGAGCCATTTGTGGCATTCGGAGAGCATTGCGCCATCACACCTCTCCAACGGAGACGTAGCTTCTTTGGAAGTGAACTTCGGGAAACAAATCTTCGTCTCCGCGTCCATCGGTTATCTCTCAACCGAGCCCTTTACTTATGCACTTTACATTATGATAGCCATCGTTCTTGAAGTATTTATTTCTTGCTATCACCTTGTTGCTTGTATTTCTTAGCATAGGTTGTTGGTGCACTTAGGTAAACTTAGTGGCTAGGTTTTGTGCTCAATAAATTAAATGTTAGTTTTATTCCGCATTTACTTGAGCCTAAACCATAATATTTTTAAAAGCCTATTCACCCCCCCTCTAGGCGACTTCCTTTGTACTTTCAATTGGTATTAGAGCGAGGTCTCTCGCTTTTAGGCTTCTACGCCTCGAGAGTAAAGATGTCTCCTAGGGGTTTAGTGCACTCTCACACATTTACTTTTGATGGCACACATTATGATGTTTGGCATACTCGCATGCTTAGTCATTTCCAGGCCATTGACCCAAACATTGAGCGCATTCTAGATATGGGCTTGTATCCTCCTAAGGATCCCCCAAAATCTATCTTTGGAGGAGAAGACAAACTCTTATCTCGAAGCTCAAGCATCTAATGTGCTTGTTAATGTTGTGAGCTTTGTAGTTCTTTCCTCAATCATGCCTTTCCAGAATGCTCATGATATATGGACCAAGCTTCAAGCAAAATATGATGTGTCCAAGCTTAATGAGGATGATTGTGTTCCATCCACCTCTGGCCACGATGAGTTCTCATCTTCTTCCACTACACCAGCATGTGAGTTGTCACAAGGTAATGATATGGTGAGTGGTGATAGAACTTGCAATGTAGATAGTGAGATTTCCATTCATGATTCTTTGTCTCTATCTCATTTCAATGTTGTATCTTTGGGCATGAACACTTGTAGGACCATATGTGATTTACATCCTAGTGTTGATTGCCCTTGCATATCTTGTAGAAATGAATTGGATATATCTCATGATGATATGCTTGCTTTGCCTTGTTGCCATGATAAATGTGCTTCCATTTCCTCTAGTTCTTGTGTTGCTAACCATGTAGAGGAAAGTGAAGAATGTGTGGGCCAAGGCAAAGTTGTCATTAGAGCTTCATGTGTTCCCTCATCATCATCTTCTTCCAATGTTCACTTGTGCCTCATGGCTAAGGGTTCAAAGGTAACCTCTCCTTTGGACTCCAATATATCTCATGATTATGTGAATGTTGATCATGTAGAAGTAGATAATGATGTTTCTTCTCTAAAAGAGAAGGGGGGCTAGTCCTTCGTGCTCTTCATCCTAATAAAAATGCTTGCTCTACTTTCATTGAAATCTTGACTTGTGCTATTGAAAGTAGGCAACTAATATATGAGCATGAGGAAAAAATAGATAAAATAAGTAGTCTTGAGCGTGAGTATTCTAATGAAATTGCCAACCTAAATGAAGCTCTTGAAGTGGAACAAACCACTAAGGAATCTCTTGAGGAGACCTTTGCTCTAGAGCTATCTAGAGTGAAGAAATCTCATGATAGAGATTTTGAGGTGGCATGTGCCCTTCAAATTAAAAATGATGAACTTGAAGTTGCTTATTCCAAACTCCTTGAGGATTTTGAGCACCTTAACAATGGCTCTAGGGTCATCAAGGGGGAGCTCATCAAACTCACCGAGTCACATGAGCAACTTAAAGCTTCTTATTCTAAAGAGCTTTCCAAGTTAACCTCACCTCTTGCTTTAAATGATGATGCTTGTGCTACTAACTCTATTTCTTGTGAAGCATCTATCTTGAAGGAGAATGTTGAGCTAAAGTCTCAACTTGCTTTACTAACGAGCAACTATGGGAAATTAGAAGAAAGTCATGCCAAGCTCTCAAGCTCGCATGAGGATCTTCTAGTCTCCCATGGTAGGCCAAGGTTAGCTCATGAGGCCATTATGTCAAAGGTAACATCTAGTGGGCCTCATGTGGACATTAGTACTATATCTACTCCAAATGTTATATTGCCATGTGCTAGTCCTTGTAATTCATCCTCTCACAACCATGCTAAATCTTGTGATGAATTGCATCTTCTGTCTTGTTGCTCTAACAATGAAGCTTCTACTTCCTCTAGTATTGTTGTTGATATTAACCATGTAGAGGAAGTCAAAGAGCTCAAGGATCAAGTCACTTCTTTGAAGAATGACTTGAAAAGGTGTCATGAAGGGAAGACCACGCTCAAGAATATGTTGAGTGTGCGACGCCCCCCAAGTGACAAGAGTGGGCTTGGATTCAACTCCAACACCAAGAGCAAGTCCACTATCTCATTGAAGCACAAGGGCAACAAGAAGAAGGGCCAAGGACAAGTGAAGAATCCGGCCAACATTGTGTGCTTCAAGTGCAAGGAAGAAGGGCATCATGTGAGGGATTGCCCATTGAAGAAGAAGCCTCTTAGTGAGAAGCAACGGGGGAAGCGGCCTCAAGCTCCTCCACAAGCTCAAGATGGGCCACTTCCCAAGAAGCCTCAAGCTCTTCTTCATGGTGCAGCTCCTCCCAAGAAGAAAGACGGCAAGAGAAGAACTTGCTACATATGCCGTGAGAAGGGGCACCTTTCTTCCTCATGCACCATGGGTAACTCCTCATCCCATCCTATCTTGTTTGATGATGCTTATTCACTTCGTAAGGATGAGGGTGGCAATGTGTTTGCCAAATTTGTTGGTGCCCAAAGTGGTGTCAAGAAAAGAACCATTTGGGTGACCAAGCCTATTGTGACTAACTTCTTAGGACCCAACTTGGTTGGGGACCAACAAGCTAAAACTTGATCAATAGGTGTTTTTGGAGGGCATTGGAGACTTGGCTCTCTTATGAAGAGTTGAGGGATCTTCATTATATTCTTGTTGTCAAAGTCAAGTCATTGGTTATCATGCTTCTATTCCTTATCCAATGTTCCTCCTTCCGGTAACTTGTGCTAAACTCCTTTACATTTATAGTTACTTGCTCCCTTGTGCATGTGTTGGTTTTGTACCTTGCATGCGCTTGTACATGTTGTGCTTCCCATCTACTTATATTTACCTATGAATTATCTTTGTGTATGTTGGTTGGCACACCATGTATTTGTGTTTCTTGGTTTTGAGCCTTTATTGTTTATAGTAGGTATCTTATTTGGCTCTTGTGAGGGATTAATGGACTATTCCGTTTTGGGGGAGTGTCATGCTTGGGCATTCCACAATCCTAAAATGTGTGTATATGAGAAAAACCACTTAGTAGTCATTTTGTTGTCTCTATGTGGTTTGTCTCTCTCATGAGAAACTCAAGTTTCCATAATGTCCATTAATACCTCTAGTTTGATCTTTTTTCCTCTTGTTGAGATTTCTTGGTTTATCACATTATGGGGGAGTCATATGCTTTGTGCATATTACAAACCTAGAAAATGTGGACATTTGAGGTAGTGCCACTTAGATTTGATATTGAGAATTATCTAGTTCCTATGTGGCACATTTGCTCATACAAGTTCCAATTTGCTTAAATGTTTTTATTGCTCATCTTTTGGATCTTGTTCGTGAGAGTGATTCTTGGTATGTGCTTCCTCATATTTCTATCTATATATCATCATGGGAACCACTTGCTTCTATTTAATCCAATCACTAGTGATTGTGTGACTATTTGAAGCAATCAAGAATCTCTTTCGAAGCATCAAGTTTAATTCCTATCTTGTTATATGCTTCTTTGTGTGAATATGATCTTGGATATCCTTGCAAACTACCTCGGGAAAATTATCCCTATTACTTCTTGTCCTTGGACAATTAGTACTTAATATATGGTAGAATTCATTGATCATATTCGTTTTGGCCTTTTCCTTTTTGTCTTATCTTTGGCCAATAAAATGTTTGTCTAGTTGCTCCCAAGCTTTCCTTGCCTCTTGTGGATCTTCTTATTTTATTTATTTTCCCTTGTGTTTTACTTAGTGTAGGTAGTAGTGATGATCTCATTTGTGGGCATTTTGCATTTATATATAATGCTCTACTTATGGGGGAGCTCTCCTATATTATCTAGAACATTGTTTTATGCTTCCTGATTTGATCCGGGTTTTTTTGCTTGGAAGCTCGATCCTTTTTGTGTTGGTACTTTGTGTGCCATCATGAAAAGTGTGAAGAGTTTGTTTTGGTTATTATTTCCTTGCTCTCGTTGGGAGTTGACTTTATCTCATTCCGTTTCAGTTGTTTTGTTCTTTTAGGATGAGATAAATCCTTGAGCCTTGGTATTTTTCTTATCCTTTTTCTTTGGCTCTTTTGAGTTCATTTGTTGAACTTGTGTTCTTTCATGTGTTGATTTGGCTCTTCGATACAATTTGTACACCTTTTGTCGATTCACAAATTTGTGTGTGTCTTATTGGTTTACATGGTGTTTTTGTTCAAATTGTATCTCCTTTTGGTTCTTGAAAGCCTATGCATGCATATTTACTTCGTGTATATATTATGGCATGCTTGCTTCCTTTGATCCAATATATAGGGGAAACTCCACCAAATCCTAATAGGCTAAGATGTGCATGAAATTCAATTTCATATTAATATGCACATATTTGTGTGGGGGCTCTCCTATGTATTGTAGTTTCACTAACTACTTTGGACCCAATGTGTTTGGGGACCATAGTGTACTTAATTGTATTTTAGGTACATTGGAGATATATATTGGGTGCTTGTATCTTGAACAAGGAAGAAGTGGCATCTACATGTCAGTTGGATGCAAGCTAGGATGATCAACGAATTCATATCTTCTTCATCCTACCAATTATATCTCGGTAACAAGTATCTCTGTCTCATGCATACATATCTTGTTCCCAACCTTGTGTAGGTTGCTTGTTGGCATGAATTTGTGTTCTTCCATATGTAGGATTTCTTGCTTTGGCTTTGAAGAGTTCTCTCTATTGCAAATGTGTGTATGTTGAGATGAGTGCATATAATGGGGACTATACTAAATCATGCTCATGATTCACTAATCCCAAATATGTCAATCTAGCAATTTTGTTGCATATTGTTTCCTCAATATCTCTCATGTGCAATAGTGAGTATTTTTGCCAAGTTGATTTCTATCTTGTGATACTTGTTGCCTTTCTCCATATATTCCTTCTATCCTCTTCTTCCCTTGAGAATAGTTGTGTTGTATGGGGTATGTTGGTGTTTGAAGCTCATTGATGTACAATAAGATATATTTGAGCCCTTGGGCATGCTTTCAAGCAAGACATCTTATTAGTATATTCTATGACTTCTTTTTTTGGTCTTCATGTGCTTTCTTGAGTATCTATCTTGTGTGTGCATGTTTCTTTGTGGTTATATGTCTTTGTGATATTTTCCACCTAAAAATTTATACACACAAGAGAAGATCAATATTTGGTTGTTTTTGCATTTCTTGGAAATCATCTCTTACTTCATTTTGATTCTTCGGTGGTTTCCAAATTATTGTATTTTGTGTGCATTGTTAAATGGTTTTGGAGGAGTTAGGATTCCATGGTTGTGCACATTGTTTCCAAATACAATTACTATAATTGGTGCACAATTTTTGGGGAGCTTCTATAATTCATTTAATGATGCACATGTTCCTTCTTTCTCGTTTCTTGTGGTTTAAATGCTTATGGGGGAGCAAGGATTCCATATTTGTGCATATTGTATTCAATACAAGTATTCTAATCTTTGCACAAAGTTTGGGGAGCTTCTCTATTTTTATTTAAACACTCTTTTGGTTGTTGTTCCCTTTTGACATCATTTGATGGTGTTTCAATTGTTTCTTTTGGATCTTTTGATTGCTCGCTTCATTTGTTGAAGCCCTTTTCTTTTCTTTCTTTTCTTTTTGCTTTCTTTGGGTCCTCAATATAGTTTTACTTCCTCCCTAGTTCTCATCATTTGACTTGTGCATATGCACACCTTTGGAGGAATTCTCACTATGTTGACCGTCTACAACTTTTCACCCATTTTGGCAATCGATGCCAATGGGGGAGAAGTTTTGGAGGGTTTAAGGGAAGTTGGGCTTTGCTTTCGTGTGTTCTTAAGCATTTGCCTCTCATTCTCTTGCATCTTTGTGTTTTCTTTGCATGTTGAATATATAGAGGAAACTCAACCAACGGTAACGGTTGGCAATCTATGCAATGAAATTCAAGTTCATCACACATGCATAGATTGTGGGGGAGTTTGCTCTATATATTGTGGTTGTACCAACATCACATACTTGTGTAGTATTTGATGTTGGGGCAACCGCTTTGGTCGTTAATTGTCATATTTAAACCCTCGCTAAGGGATTGTCATCAATTACCAAAATGGGGGAGATTGAAAGGGCATGTATGCCCCCATGTGTGGTTTTGGTAATTAATGACAATCTCTATGGACTAATGTGTAAATTGAGTTTCACTTGTAGCCTTGTCCATTGGCATCACTTGGGCCATGTGTTGGTCTCAAGGTTGGAAGATGAAGAAATGTCCAAGGGCTTTGTGCCCATTGGACTCATGAAGAAAGAAGGAGCTTGAAGGTTGATCAAGACATGTGCAAAGAGTTGCATCAAGATGGATCAACCTCAAGTAGGGATGAAGAAGGGCGAGCTCAAGATGCGCCATCTCTAGAATATCTCATGCTTGAAGCTTGCCATCCTCATGCTCATGGAACGATGAAGACAAGTTCAAAGAAGAGGTTTCCCCATGGAGTATGGGGGAGCAATTTGCAAGTCTTCATCTTCATCAAGCAAGAGCATCCAAGAAAGGTGTTCCCACTATAGAAGAACAAGACGGTCTACATCAAGTTCAAGTGGGATGCTCAAGGCAAAGGTATGTTCTTGATAGGGCTTCTCTTTTTCCGGTCTCGTATTGTTAGTTGGGAGACCGGGTTTAGGATAGATAGCCGTTCTATCAAGAGGGGCTCTCAAGCGGGTGTCTCGTTTGCATTGTTTGGAGAGAGCTCAAACCTTTGCATTCATAGCATCATATTTCTTGGTTGTTATTTGGTTCTTGTCCAAGAGAGGATCTAGATATTGTGGTCATCATCATAACAAGCTCTAGTTCATCATCTAAGGATTTCACTTGCATATCTTATTGCGGTTTTTGATCTTGCCAGTTTTCTGGCTCCACACCTTGGGGGATACTTCACATATATATTCATAGTATTTTCTCCCAAGGTGATACCCAATATTTCGACTTTTTGTTGGATTCTATTCGTCATTATCTTTCCAACAAAATTGGTTTCATCCCAATCGGAGTTTCCAAGCTCAGCTTCTTGTGTTTTGGGTTTTGGAGGTTTTACCGGTACATCGCTTCTAGAGAGGTCATATATTTCTCAATTTGGTTTTATACTTCCATGCTGGACTATTATGTTTCTTTGCATAATCTTGTAAAACTTTTCGTTCTCTTCAAAACGATCCCAAGATCATCACAAACGGAGTCTGGGATCAAAAGTTATTGAAGTTTTCGTGCAATGTTGTCCTGTGTTTTTGCTTGAGCGGAAGTTCCGGCCCAAGTTCCGACCCAAGTTCCGGTCAGGTTCAGTAACTTGTGTTTCTATTTGCCGGAAGTTCCAGTGGGAGGCCGGAAGTTCTGGTGGGGGCGCGAATCTGGCCCAAACGGTCAGTTTTTCCTTGTCCTATTAGGATCTAGATCTTGGAGAGTTTTGTGTTCTCCTCTTGTGTTATTCCTCCCTTATTCCCCCAATAGCTTTTGTAGCTTTGTTGGAATTTGGGAGAGAAGGACTTGCCCTTGCATTTGGTGCATAGATTTGAGTTCTCCTCTTGTGTTCTTCCTCCCTTGTTCCTCCAATAGCTTTTGTAGCTTTGTTGGAATTTGGGAGAGAAGGACTTGCCCTTGCATTTGGTGCATAGGTTTGAGTTCTCCTCGGAGATTCGGCGAGTACAAGCTTGTGGGCTTGTTACTCTTGGGTTCTTGGAACCCTAGACGGTTGTGTGGTTGGATTGTTGACCTTTTGTGGTCTTGTTGACCTTTTGTGGTCTTGTAGCCTCTTGTGGCTTTGTTGGCCTTTTGTGGCATTGTAGCCTTTTGTGGCTTTGTTGTTGGGAGCCTCCAATTGAGTTGTGGAGTTAGCCCCAATCTTGTACGGGTTCGGTGACCGCCCTCAAGCGTCCCATAGTGGATCAAGTGCCTGCCTTTTGTGGTGCGCACTTGGGAGAATAGGGTGAGCCTTTTGTGGCGTCGGTGAGTTGCGTGCTTCCGCATCCGGGGTGAGGCCTTGTGTGGCGTTGGGTGAGCATCGAGCCACCACACCTTGAGGTGAGCCATTTGTGGCATTCGGAGAGCATTGCGCCATCACACCTCTCCAACGGAGACGTAGCTTCTTTGGAAGTGAACTTCGGGAAACAAATCTTCGTCTCCGCGTCCATCGGTTATCTTTCAACCGAGCCCTTTACTTATGCACTTTACATTATGATAGCCATCGTTCTTGAAGTATTTATTTCTTGCTATCACCTTGTTGCTTGTATTTCTTAGCATAGGTTGTTGGTGCACTTAGGTAAACTTAGTGGCTAGGTTTTGTGCTCAATAAATTAAACGTTAGTTTTATTCCGCATTTACTTGAGCCTAAACCGTAATATTTTTAAAAGCCTATTCACCCCCCCTCTAGGCGACTTCCTTTGTACTTTCAGATGTCATCTTCCTCCCCGTGTCGCGAAGCTACTCGGTGGCTCGCCACCGGCCACCAGATGCCGCGCGCGCGCTAAGATCAACACCGCCGCCCGCCAGCACCTACAAGTACCCCGCCTCGCTGCCGAGAAGCCCTAGCACGCCACTCCTTCCTCTCCCTCGCTTCCTCCCCGCAGAGCGCGCAAACCCTAACCCAGGGCTCGCAGGTGCTGCGCTGCCCCGCCGTTTCCGAGCTCACCGCGGCCAGCAGAGGACGCTGTTGGACTCACCTCTCCCTGCTGAGCATCCTCGAAGAAGGAATCGACCCCGCGCACCACGAATCCTCGCCGTCGACCTCATCTCCTCCGACGCCGGCCACCATCGATTCTGCGCCGTCCGGCCTCCCCGAGCCTCGCCGACCTCTCCATCGCGCTCCTGGTGAGCTGATGGTCCTCGTGGACCCTCTCTCTCGCCCCCTCTCGCTCTGGATCCTCCTCCCCGTCGACCACCTGCCACTGCCGCCGCTCGCCGTCGTCGTGCTCCCCTCTCCGGTGACCCTTTCGAGGCGGCGCCCCTACTCTTTGGCTTGCCTCAACCTCCTCTCTCTAACGCGCGCACGCACGCGTCCTAGATCACCCTCCACCGCCGTCCCCTTGCCGTTCTATGGCTCACCGGCGTCGGTGACGTCATGGTGACGTCACCCTGGCGTCAGCACGCAGTCAGACCCGGTCAAACCCGGCCTAGGTACCACCCTGCCCACGTGGAGGATGAGTTGTCCTAGGGCCCATCTGTCTGTCTCTGCGGCTAGCTGTAGCTGTGGTGTAAAAGGTTTAATCATTTGATTTGATAAATTCAGAATTTGAATAAAACTTGTAAAATTCATAACTTATTATTTATAAGTCAGAAAAATACAAATAATATATCAAAATGTTCAGAAAAATGAGAACTATATATTTAAGCTATAATCATGCATTGTTAATAAACTTTAATGAAAAGTTTAATTAGAATAACAAATGCACCCCTCTCATATGTTCCGGAGTTTTCCCGAATCAGGGTTTATACCCCTCGGAACCCTGATTAATTTGTCGAGCATGTTTTAGGGTTTGAATTCAATGCAATTCAACTTGTCATATCATCATTCTTGTTTGAGCATTGCATCGATGCCATGTGTTGAATGTTTCCCCTTTCTTTCCGGTGATTTGGTTCTTCCCGGTAGAATACGATATCGAGATCGAGATCGAAGACCGAGATCAAGACCATCGAAGATCGAAGGTCGACGAACAATACTTGACCAACTATAATCAAGTCAAGTACAAGGCTCCCGAAGATCTTCTTATCTGCTATCAACTGGCAAAGTCAAGCATAGCCCCACCATGATATAATCCTATGATTTCGAAAGCATTTCAATTCTTGCCATGTTGCATTCAATTCTACTGTGGTATTTTATCGATAGATAGAGTATCCTATCTATTGCATTACTCCCTTTGAGCTTATATTACTTGATCCACTGCTCCTAGCATAACTAGGTTTGGCATGTGCGCAATGCTAGAGCTTACATCTGTGTCCTGCTTAGTCATGTATAGCTGTTGAGTCTGGTCCATCCAGATGATGTATCAGATGCAGAGAATCTAGTATGACAGGAGAACGTGATGAGATGAGATCAGATGTGATATGAGTTAAACATGCTAAGGCTTGTATGGGAGGCCACGGTGGGATGTGGTTTTTCTAGTCCCATGCTCGCCACCACTAGGACCTGAGTTCTTGCCTTTGGAACCGAGATAAGCGTACAACCACACGAGGCTTGGGAATCCCTCGCCTGATTAACTTGCCTAGTAGATTCCACGAGTCACATAGTTCGGGCGTTCCATTCAACGTACACATTGAAAACGTTTTCGAAAGAAGGAGGTGAAGGAGGTGCATTCATACAGGTAGGGAAGCGTGGACCGGGTTGCTTGGGGTTGATGGCGCCCCTGGTAAACCAACATCGCCTCACATCTTTAAGTACCGACTTCGGGATTTGACCCGTTACGGCGGAACCATACTTATTGCGTGACTCATGGTCTCGGCGAAAGCAAGGTAAAGGTCGTGTCCAACCACACCCTCTGCCGGCCTTCCAAGGAAGAGGGCTAATGATCTGGCATTAAGAGTCGGTTGGTACGTGTGGGTAAAGTTGTACACCCCTGCAGGATTAAATCTTTTCGAAAAGCCGTGGTCACGGTTATGAACGCTTGGTGACCAGATTCTAAGATCATAGAGAACTTTAACCTAATCATAAAACTTGGTAGATCAAAGTGTGCTTAAGGATGCTTCCTCATGGGTACGAGGGGGTGATCCTAGTTCAGGAGATGTTGATGATTCGGTGGATATCAAAAGATAATGATCAATATTTTGAAGATGTCGCTCTCTTATCCCCTTTTAAAATACTTTGACTAGACGAGCTTCTTGTCCCTCTTGATTTATAAACAAAAGTGGGTTTATGCAAAACAACTCCATCAGCCATAAGTCTTGCGGAGTACACCCTGTACTCACCCTTGATTTGTTGATACTTTTGGCAGAGTAAGTGTTCACCTGAATATGAGTTCCGTACTACATCGACATCGACGAGTAGCTTGGGGTCTCGGCTGGCAGCCTGAAATGTATGGGCTGGGACGTCATCATTATGCTTCAGGCCTCTTAGGCCATTTGTTAAGTTTGATATACTTAATAGCATAATTTTCCTTCCGTTGTTTGATGTTTGTGGTCAGTGATCTCTGCTTGTAATAATTTGGTTCTTTGCTCAATTGTGAGCTTGCTGTAATAAATTTTGTGTCGTAGGGTCACTGTTGTGTTACCGATTCTCCACTGGATATTCTCGAGCTCAAGGTTAAGCTTATGTCAGACGGAGGTCTGGGATTTGTTTAGCCCTGATCCCGGGGGTGTTACACGACATGCAATGCGGAAGTGGTGGAAGGCTTAGGGTCGGCGTTATGAGGCTAACCACTTTGATACCATATGAAAAATATAGAACACTAATATTTTATTGTATAGCCATCTGATCCTCGCGGGGGTGTACAAGATGATTAGAATCCTAGTCTATCTCTACATGTATACATATCTGTATCCTAACACATTGTTGATGCTACATACACGCATGCAACTGCTACTTATGGCAGGAGGTGCTGCGGCGGGTGGCGTTGCTACCCATGTGTGCAACTCTGCTGCCTATGGCAAGCAGTGTTGCTACATACGGCATGCAGCCCTGCTACGTACGAGCGGCAGCGCTGCTACCTATGGTAGGCGGCGCTGCTACATACTTATCGCGGCTCTGCTACTTACGCCAGGCGGTGATGCTACATACGACTCTCGATGCTGCTGCGAGCGACAGACGAAAGTGCTACAACCCGTGGCGAGCAGCGGTCTTCTCCAGCGACGTTTGTGCTGGGCATCAGCAAGCAGCTTTTCCGAAGCCATGCGGATGGCTAGGAAAGTGTTGCGAAATTGTTGCTGCTGCTCCTGCTTCAAGCGAAGGCCTCCGCCGCAAGGAGATTCCTCGCTGACGTCTAGCGTCTGACGGCCAGCGGCCATCGGCTGTCATAGCACACGACGACCCTGGTCGGCGCTGCTACATGCGAATCTAGCCGGAGCTCTGAGCCGTGAGCGCGGTGGGCTGGTACAGGATGGCACCGCTGGGTCAGAGAAAAAAGGAGTAGGAGGGAGCCAAGGGATCATACGCCCACGATTCTTGTTTTGGGTTAAGCAGAAAAAGTTAATTACCTAAGTTTCAAACCCTAATTTTTGAATCCTTGTCTCAAAGAAGACGAAAATGGACTAGTATTCAAATTAGAATAGTTTTATTACTTTAGTGAAATCTTTTTTTCCTTTTTAAAAGCTTGTATAGTTTAGGAAAAGGTTTTTTGAGAAAAAAAAAGAAGAATCTACTCCAACCGGTATGTCCTTACATACGACCATGCATATAACATAGAAATATGGAAAGAGTGGACAATTAGCTAGAGCAGCAGTTGCTCTAGTGAAACTGATTGGAAAAGAGATTAAATCGGCCATTTAATGATGGAATTGTGTGCAACTTAATCTAGCTCCACGCTCTTGGACCCGACTAGCCGGCAAAGTTTGCGGAACATGATCAATTTTTCTGTATTCACTTGATTTTTTTTTTGAGAGAAAGCCTGTATATTGTTAACCAAACACGACTTTTTTTTTGACGCTTAACCAAACACGACTGAACGGCGCTCCTCCGTGCGGCCGCACCTCACGGCCCAAATCTCTGCTGTGTATCTGACGATCGATTCGATGGTGTGCACCTGCGCCGGTGGTGGCGTCGCACTTAACTTCCGTCAGACAATTCTCGAGATCTGATGCGGTTTGCTTTTCGCTCCTCTCTCTCCCCACGCGAATTTTATCCTTTTTCCCTTCTTCTTTTCTTCTCGGCCACAGAAAAAATAAAAGTGGCATCTTGGCACGACGGAACGGAACCCGCCGATTTTGCGATCTCCCCCCTGAACTGCCCGTCCGTAGTCGCGGGGCCCCCCATGACCACGCACTGGTCACTTTCGTGCCGTGTGGAGTGGGCTAGTGTGCGTTCGTCATAACGAGATAATTAATGGCCTGCATTGCAAAGAAAAATCAGAGGACAAAGAAAAAAGAAGGGGAGGAGAAGGAGACAGGGCGTCGTCAGAGTCTTCTTCCTCTGTCCCCGTGCTGCTGCCTGCGCCTTTGCGTCGGGGATTGCCAAGTTTAGATTCGAGGAGCACGGAGCGCTCTCTCTCTCCTTCCCGGCGCCGTATCGGAATCCGCGACTGGCTCCGTTCCAAACGGCCCAAGATTATTTTACGCAGGTTAGGTTTTGCTACTGCTGCTGCTGACTACTACTACTGCTAATCTCCATTCGTGTTCTGTACTGGAGTAGTACTTCATCCGACTTTGCTAATCCCCAAAACCCGATTTGGTTCCCCGCATTGCGCACAACTGCCCCTCTTGCTGGCGCCCCCGCCACATAATCCCGAAGATAGTTTTGGCCATAATTTCAGTGAAGAAGAAGATGAGGGTGCGTAAGGGGGATCTTGGGCGAGATTGTAGGGTCATGTGCTGTAAAGCTAAACCCTGCCCGGTTCTTCAAGGGATTGGTTAGAGTCTCCCAAGATTCCTGCTTCTTTTCGCTCGCGTCTTCCTCTTTGTCCCGTTTTGAGCTTGTGGCGGAGCAATGGCGCAGTGATTCGTCTCCTTCTTTTGCTCAAGTAATTCAGTGCATCCTTGCCTTCTGTAGGTTAGTATGTTCTGGAGCGGAGCTAACCTGCTCTTCCAGCTGTCTGGAACAAAACCGCCGCTGGCAATGTTTGATTCCACTCCTTGAGATTTATAAAAGTTTGATTGGTTCTATTTGGAGCTTTTAGTTGTCAGTTCCTGTAGTGTCTTTACACCCTTGCTACACATTGTTGAACCAATCTGTTCATTTGTCAGTGGTCGTTTTGTGAAATAAGCAGTTCAGTAACAAAGTAGGATTCATGATTCTGCTCTGTTAGCGCCCATTTGAGTGATTCTGATATGTGCTCGTTGGACTCTATGACTTCTGTCAGTGTGCTAGTTAGAACATTGTACATACGGTCCTGAAAGGTGTTGGGATATACTATATCTTGTAATACTACAAAATAGGGAGCAAGGTCAAACAATCAAAGTTTTATAGTAGTGTTTTATTTGACTATGTACATTGTTGACATCATTGTATCAACCTTTTTTCTTTTAAGGAACTTCGAATGGAACTTCTGTACCATTTTTCCTTGTATCTATTTTGCTCCAATCGACTCTAGTCATTGATACCTGTTGTAAATTTAAACAAAGCTCCTTCCTATTAACATGCTACTGCTGTTGAAAATGCGACTTGACTGGGTTAATATAATTTTTCTATCTCCTTTTGGTGATATATTTTTATTTCGATATGCATTATATAAGATCTTAGCTTTGTTTCTTATGTTGTATTTTGCCATAGGGTCCTGATTTTGTTGTTGGAGGAATGTCCTCAACCAGCACTTCTCAGTCCCCAGGATCGACAGAGAGGGAATCTACAACAGATAACGATAATGTCAGACCTCATGATCCAGGTGATAAGGAGCATATTGTTGTGTCGTATCATCTCTCTATACCAAACACCTAACGACA
This sequence comes from Avena sativa, assembly GCA_916181665.1. Classification (NCBI taxonomy): domain Eukaryota; kingdom Viridiplantae; phylum Streptophyta; class Magnoliopsida; order Poales; family Poaceae; genus Avena; species Avena sativa. Next base: position 307,415,243 of record OV702295.1, on the reverse strand, counting down.
TAATCATGTGTCAGCCATTTTAATGTGTCAATTTGATCTTCATGGATTTTGTAGGTACTGATTCTGCTGGACCAGCACGAAGCAGACTTTCATTGCAGTTGGATCAGCGGTCATTACATTTTGCAGTCAGCGCTTGGGTAAATGTCTAAAATGGACAGATGTAATTCAGCAATTATTGTATCACATGTAATTTATACTTCAAAATCAATCCTGGCTGAATATCGTAGTCTTGTCTCAGTAGGTGATGTTACTAAGAGTGTCAGATCCATCTCAGTCTGCTACCCCACCAGATAACTAACTTTAGGCTTAGTTGAATGGAGTGTAAAACAACAGTTAAATTGTGCGACGAGATCAATTGAACGGACTACTTGTCCGAGGATATTTTACTTTAGCCAAGTCTGCATGCTGGCATTCATGAAAATACCTTCATCTAAGACCTTTCATTGCGTAATGGAAGTTTAATTTCAAAATGCTTCATAAGCAAATGAATGGTCAGGATCATTACAGCAATAGGCAATTGACATATATTATATCAGGTGAACTCAGTGTTCTATGTTTAGTTTCGCCAAGAACTACATAAATGCATCTAGTATACTTTTGCCTAGAATGAATCTAATTATCTATCTTATAGTATCAGTTTCCCATCTTTTGACTGTACCTACTTTTGTATGTGCAATATATAACCCTGTATGCTTTGTTTTAGCTTCCATGTGTTAATGATGAGCAATATTTTTGTTGAAGTCTGCAAAATGCTCCACATAGTCACATTATCATTGTTGCACACATTTTTTGACAGGTTCTTATTGTTGCGTTGATTGGCATCCTTCCATTTGCGACACGCCAACTCCGATACAAGGGATATCGATTGTCACTTCTTGGCACAACCTGTACGACAGGTTATGCCTTGTTTGCTCTTTTTGGGGTCAGTAACATGAAACTGAGTGTTGTAATTACTACTATATTCTTCCCACTTTGCATATCTTGCACGACTTAAGTACCATTTCCTCTTCCTATCAGCTACCCAGAGTAGGGAACACGCAGGCTGTTCAGGCCTGGGGTCACCATGTGACTTCATCAAAGGATTTTATACCATTCATGTACTGCCTCATGTTTGTTACGTCTAAACTACACTTGAAGCGTAAGCATATGAAGTATTTATTTATAATCGACATGAAAATTTTCATTAGTACCCAAATGTCTCGGTATCCTTCCGCATGATGAGGTGCTCTTTTTCTGGCAGTTGTTTTGGTACCGGTAATTTGTTGGGCACTTGAACATGTGGCCAGATTTCTACGGCGCCATTTTGCTAATTCCTCTCTGTACAGGTAAATGGACCTGACAGATTTGTAGGCACAACATGTCTTGCCTTCTACGCATATACAATGCTTGTTATCATTGCAGCTCAGATACTCCAACAACAGTTTAGGCATGATCTGCATATTCATTATGTTATTATCTTTCCTTTTTGTTTGTTTGTTATATGCTGTATATAAGTTACTCTCATCTCTCTGGGCTGTTAACGCCTGTCAAGCGCCATCTGTAGTCTTTTTATGCAACGGCTAACAAGAGCAAGCCCCAGTCCATCCTTAAGTGAAACACAAATATAATTTTTGTATGTGTATGATATTTGCATGATGAAAAGCTGATAAAATGCAGAAGAATATTTTTTTTGTGAGTGGAATCTGCTATTAGTTTGCAATATTTTGCCTTGTTCAACATGCTGGTAAAATGGATTATCACTATTGTTTTGTTAACATATAGGGCATACCTGGAGCCGCTTTGCACATGGGTTGAGACAAACACAACTGCAGTCAACTTTCTGATTGCAAATGCAGAGATTTTGTTGGGCTTTCTTTTGATCTTATCCCTGTTCTCGTCAGTGGACCTTCCTTATTCATTTATCATTTTCCCCTTCCCAGCAGCCACTTAACTTAAATTCTTATTGTTCTCTTACTTGTAGGAAACAGCGCAATGCTATGCAAACATTCATGTACTGGCAGGTTAGTTTCTAATAAATATTAATTAGATTCTCCATATGATCTAGTTCTTGTTTCGTGTTAACTGGAATGTCTTTTTTCCAAAGATAGTACTGCGGTCTGTAAAATTATCATCACACTAAAAGTGTTCAATCCTCTGCATGACTGACCTTGATTTACATATAGCTTTTTGTTCACAGCAAGTGCTCGCTGAATTCTACAACAAATTAAACATGTATCTCACGTAATTTTGTAATGTGTTTGTATTGACTTGCCCAGAAAAGCCCATGTATGAACAAGGGTTAATTTTACTTCTACACTTAACTACTCTAGGCTGGGGTCCTTGTGGAGTAGGGCCAAGGGGAGAACTTCTAGATATTTTTTTGTACTTTGTATCTGGAGTACTTCACCTAATTTCCTCTGCAGTCTTAGGCTCTGATCACGCGCTTCTGGGACCCAAGACTCTTGAGGAATATTTTCCATTTTTTGGTTATGTATGGAAAGATAGAAATAAGATGACTACAGTTTCGGGCATTCACTTAATTTTGTTAGGTCTAGGTTCTTTTCTTCTACTCAAGACTATTTATTTTGGCTGACCTCGAAAGGGGCAATGCCGCCTTGGCGGCAGGAAGGACCCAAGGAAAGCGGCCTGCAAATGGTTTATTTCTTGTTGGTTATTGTTGTTACTCATGGCCAAGTCCTATTACACAAGGGTCCCTAAAGAAGTCCATTTATATAGGGGAGGCTGGTTACATGAAATCATAACAACAGGACATTATTCCACCAACTTGTTAGTTGGAAGGAAACAACTAGGTTCTACTTGGTTTCTAAGGCATGTTTCTTGACGCCCATGCTCCTGGAGCCTGGGCTTGGTGAAGTTCATTTAAGGGTACATAGAAGTACATGACAAATATAGGGTGAATATAGTCGAGGGTTGGTGATGCACACACCAAGTTAAGAATTAGTGTTTTCAGTAATCTCTAGAGACCAGCGAAGCAAATGCTAAATAGCTGAAGCAAACCACTGACTGAACACTACTACTCCCTCCGTTCCAAAACATAAGATGTTTTAGCTTTTTTCTGAAACATATGTAAGTGTGTAGATTCACTCATTTTGCTCCGAACCTACACCCTAAAAGGCGTCTAGATACATGTGTTTCAGAAAAAGGCTAAAAAATCTTATATTTTAGAACGGAGGGAGTAGTACTTCACTCCTTTTGGTTTAGTGAATTGTAGGCTGCAAGACTCCTGCTTGTTAATAGAGCCGGACAATTTTATTTTAGAAGCGGTATTAGTATTTACCTCCTTAGTTCAACTATTGCTTTATTTTTTCAAGGAGAGAAAGGAGGAATTTGCATGATGTTTTGCTTGTATTTCAGAATATAGACAAGTTATTATATCAACAGAACACAATGTCTCAGCAAATTCCTGTCTCACTCTGGTTTTCTGGCACTGCAGTTGCTGAAGCTCATGTATCATTCTCCTTTCACTGCTGGCTATCACAGAGCTATCTGGCTTAAAATTGGCCGTTCAGTTAACCCCTACATCCACAGTTACACCCCTTTTCTTCATGACCCGATGAATGCTGGCATGAGATGGTGGTTCAGGTAGGATGGATATGGCTTCAGCAGTCGTCATGTAAAGGAATATAAATGTTTTTGGTGACGTTCCACAGTTAACCCAATCTTTTTCTTCGCAAGGTGCAGCTTGTGAGACTTGTTATCGAGTCCTTTTTGCAACATTGAGCTGATGATAATGTTTAGTTAGTGATCAGTAATTCTTGTAACTTTGTGCCTGTGATTGTAGAATTAGTCAAGATCTTGAGACTGTTACCTGTTTGTCATGAAGTGAAAATTGCGGAGTGCACTGTTTCGTAACTTGAATGTTTGTTCGTCCCCTTTGTATCAAACGTATTCATCTGCATTCTACACGCCTATTGGTATTTGAACACAACACTACACTTTCAGAATGCATAAATATAGAGTTCAGCCTGAAAAACGAACACAAGCTTCCCAAATCCATCGTGAAGGCCCGCTTATTTAAGGTCAGAAAGCAGCCCTACTCATCCACAAAATTTGAATGAAGTATGTAGTAACAGTAACATTAAGCCAATTAATCAAATCAGGAACTGGCAAAACATGACAGGCAGCTGAGTTGGGCATAATTCGTGTTGAATTTGAGACTGCCGCTCAACTTCTCGCCATGGCGCTCTCGTCCAGGACGCCTGATTTCTCCAGCAAGGCTCCGATCATTGAGGACCCAAGGGTTCAAAGCCGAACCTGGTTTTCTTCCTGTTCAATCAGGTTTAGCAAGAGATACACTAATAAAGTAGCTCATGCGCTAGCACAATATGGTACCACATGTGATGTAAACTCTAGTAGGTCCTGGGAGTATGGGGTGCCATCGTGCGCCAGTGTGGCTGTAATGGGTGATATTGCCCAAATTGTTTCGTAATAAAGCTCATGCTTTCCCTCAAAAAAAAAAACATGACAGGCATAAGCGCTATAAAACTGTCAGTTGCACATCAAACTCATCCACAAAACGAGATCATGAGTTCTCATAAAATGCACATTTGTCTGCACTCACACTGTCTGCATGTCGTACCCAACATTTTATTCTTGTGACCTGACTCCAGAAATATACATCAGAGACAATATGGTAATGGCTCATGCCGATCCCAGGAAACGACCCATCCAAGTAGTGAAGCGGGACCATGACAGGTCAATGGCTCCCTTGTTTTCATCAGTCATACCCATGCCTTTTCTCCTCTCGAGGGCCTCGGGTGATGCGTTCATAAAGGCATGCGAGCACCCAGGGTATATGTGGACTTCATGTGGTATTCCCGAAGACTTGAGCTTCTCCTCCAATGACTTGGCAGCCTGAAACATCACATAGCAATGTTATATACCTTTCACTTCATATAATGCAGCAATAATAATTGTATGCACACAAAGTTTAAGTAAGTTTCCCTGAGCATGATCTACTCTCTGATCAAGGTTTAGACATGCAGCAAGATCCGGTCACATGTGCCAGTTACATAGCAATTATATACTCACAACAAGAAGGAAGATGGTTTTATGCATCTTTTGACGGATTACACAGATGTGTTTGGCTGTATGCACAAAGGGATGAAAGATATGCCAAAAGGTAAACAGATTCACCATTTGCCACATAGAAGGCATTAGCAACCTATTTTCCAATTTATGATTCCATATGGAGAACAAATGAACCTAGAAAGTCTTATTAAACTAGACTAAGAACTAAGCAGCAATATGAACCTATAGAAAGTATCAATGAATAAAAACGGAAAGGTAAAATAAGTTCTTACAGTCACATCTGCAAACCCAACAAAACTGTCAAGCTCCCCAAAATGAGCCTGGGTTGGAGCCTGAGCCTTGGAAGGATCAGCAAGTTCTGAAGATGGAGTCCCATAGAAAGCAACAACAGCATCAACCTCTGGGACCAAAACTCCACTTGCAATTGCCAAAGCACCCCCCATACAGTAACCAGTAACACCAACCTGAATAGAATAAACAAAAGGTAGATGGCACAAAATAAGTTAATAAAGAAAATCATTACAACCTGCACTGTATTCCACTAATTAACTGGGCATCTTCTTCTTAGTCAATGAGACAGGCAACGCTTTTGTCTTGGTTAAAAAAAACAATCTGCATTTGTTTTCAACAAAACAAATTAACAGCAGGATACATAAGGTAGGCAGGCATATTTATTCTCCTGCACTCCTACTATAGTTACATGGTCAGAGTTTATTGGTGACTCTTATGACATAGCGGTTTTAATCGACCGATTAGTCAAGGAATTTTTCATTTGAGTTTCTTTATTAAATACTTATTGGAAGAGTTAACTTATCTTTAATTATTTTCCTAGTTTTGTACATATTAAAGAATAAATTTACCAACTAGACAGTCTAGCTCCTCATAAAGGTGTACGTTAACACAAAATAAATAACAGAGTGTAAAAAAATTGATAATCCACACCAGGGAGAGACATTCAGCCTTCTAACATTTGACTAATGTGTAATATTGTGATCTTGTCATTTCATGTGAACAAATAAACTACAAGTTCCAAAATTATAATCTTACTACAACCTCCATTGGACTTATGATGTTAGAACTGATCAGATCAAAGAATATGCTAATAAAACCTATGACAGAATGGCAATTGTGACAGAAATGTCCCAAGGTTCTCATTGATTAATTTGATTCTTTGATGCTTTTTCAATAAAACACTCACAGTTGACGGAATCTGATTATTTAAGGAAGCTGAGATCTTAAATATATAGCTACAAGCACAGATTACTAATATAGCTAACCATTGAAGTGGTACAACAAGATTTGTGCAAGGAAACAAACTAAATGTGTACCTACATAAGTAGCAGATTTTGCTGTTTGGGGGTACTGGGGTTAGCACAACAAATCAACATATAGTGTTCACTTGCGTTTTTACTAAGCTATTGGTACTGATCATTTGAACGTACACATTGGAGTTTAATACCATAAGAGGCTTAATCAACATATGGGTCCTTTCAAAAGAGTAACTCGGTCCTAGCTGATTTGCAGTAGGATCAGATGACAAATAGGCAAAGGACACTTTCTACCTTTAGTACTAACCAAAATGATTGCATGCCACCCAATTATACAATTTGAGTAAGGGAAACAAAGGAGGGGACTGTTGAAACACATACGAAGAAAAAACGTGAGGACTACCTTGGGTGATCCATTTTCCTTCAGCCACTTAACTGAAGCCTGAATATCCTTGATTGCACCCTGCCAGTCTAGACCTTCCATAAGATGTTGAGCCTCAGCTACCTCCAAAGCAACCTTCCCACGGTACAAACTGAAAATAAAGATGTGAAGAAACAAAGAATTTAGCAATAACTTTCTAAGGAAATACTAACACTTATCCGTCTCATGATGCTTTATCTTGACCAAATGGTGCAAAGAAAGAACCACAAGATATCATCATACTCTGGAATAAGTGCTCTGTATCCATCACCGATATGGGAAATGTGGATGGCATGATTCTTGACCTGGTAGTCAACCCCCCACCACTCTTGTAGAACTACAACTCCAGGAGCATTTTCTTTGCCAACAATATAGGCATCAAAGGTCTGCAGATAGATAACATCATATCAGTTTATGAGTGAGGATGTAAGATATAGAGCAAAATCACAAAGGTTATGTCGGTAATAGTTAACACTGTACTACATGATTATCAGAAAGCCCGTGAAAGGTTGTACATATTCACAGAAAAGACATGATTCTTTAAAAGTTATGGTTGTATACTTCATAGGATGGCAATAAAGGGACAGTGATAGTTCTACACTTGTATATGTTTACGACTCACGTTTCCATATACATTCTAACCTTATTCTGCACACAAGTTACTGGAAGTTGGTTTGGGTGTCATTCTAGAGCATTGCATCCAGAAAATTTTCTGGTTACCCAGAGGGTCAACTAGTTACATAGTTTTGGGTATCGACTTCAAGATAAGATTATAGTTGGGTAACAAAATTTCTCCACATCTAAGAATCCTTAAATTGGGTAATAAAATAAATCCAATCAGAAGGCGCAAATGAGATGATAAAATAAATCCAATCAGTAGGACTAAATAGCGAAGGTAAAACTTGTGGCACAGTAAAGTCATACATTTTGCGAGGGACACTAATAATTTTGATAACTGAACCGAGTCCTATATTTACACTATACAAGCGCACAAATCACTGGATGGAGTAATCTCTACAAAGTTTTGTTCGGCAAACCCCTAATTGTAACAAAAAAAAAAACCTCTCCTTCGATGACCGAGTAAGTTGCACGACGCACGGGTCAGCGGGCTCTCGCTCAAACAAGTGAGGAGGGAGTGAGGGAGCAGTGGTCACCGTGTCGTCGCGCTGGATCTGGATCTTCTGGAACTGGCTGGTGGCGTCGGCGGCCATGGCGGCTCGGGGCTGGAGACGGGAGGAGTGCACGGGATAGCGGCAGAGGAGCGGAGAGGGGGTTAAGAGGAACGAGGAGCGTCGGAGCAGCAGTTGCGCTGTGCCCATCGCCACTTGCGTGTTTTCTAGGCGAGTCGCCGCCTGGGGGTTAGAATCTTCCTGATTCCTGAATGATGATGACTGATGAACTAGCGGGCTAAGGCCGACGCAAAACCCAAAAGAGGCCCATCCCGGCCCAATTTGGCTGGAGTGATCCATGCACTGCACCTTACCAAATCGTCCTCGCCACCACCCCGCCGCCGTGAGACGCCTTCCCCTCCCCCGCCTCCGTGGGCGCACCCAACCGGTGATTGAAGAAGCGGCGGCAGCAGGTAGGCATCTACATGGGGAAGAAGCCGGGCAACGCTGGCCCTTCGTCGGCACACAGGTCCACCAAGCAGGTCGTGTCGCTCCGCGAGGAGACCTCCGGGAAGACGCAGGCCGACGCGGCCTCCCTGCTGAGGGTCCAGCACCTGCAGCGGCTGGCCGCGTGGGTGAGCGGGGATGCAGCGGTTGGAACGATCGGAGCGCTGCTGGGCCATCGCCTCTCCAGGGATGCTGAGGCGGCCGGGATTCCCATAGGCGCTTCCACCTTCCTTTGCCAGAGGTGAGAGTTGCAGCTTATTCTAATATTCTATAGCTCAAATTGATCCATTCTTGTGTCTAATTAGTACTACGATGTAGGAGTAGTACATACTATTGACCGTATCAATCTGCCTATTATCTTCACATTTTAACCTCGTTTGCAATTTATTCGTGTTCGGCTTATGTACCATTACATTGTTTTAGGACAAATTCTTCTTCAAGCAAGTAGTCTGTCTGCATATTCTCATGTGCCAACCTAAGACTTTAAGGAACCAAATCATTGTATGATCTGTCCTTTATTAGCAATATAGTAAGGGTTCTATCTGTTAGGTCAACATGATGGCTGCATTTCTTCGGCCACTGGGGATGGTCCATGATTGGAGTGAAATGGGAAAGTTTCAGGTCTTATTACCCGAGTTTGGTGTACTCCTGTCCCTAGAAGACAACAGTTTTTCGTTGACTTACATTGATGAAGTGGTGCCACTATGTTTCAGTGGTTTCTGTTCTGTTTACAGCACACTAGTCAGTGGTATCATTTTGTTCCCTATAGTTTGAAGAACAATGTTTTGAGAGCAATTTGTCATGTACAGATAACCTTTAGATGGGTTGTCGTAAGGCAGACGAAATGATTGAACATACATAATTTCAGTAAAACATCTTGTGTTCGAAATATGAGGTACACAACAGTGAGAGAATAGACGGGAAGTTTACTGGTCATGTATTCTGTAAGACTAACATTTTGCATGCTGCCATGCTCCATTGGCTCAATACTGAAATGAACGTTAGCTGATTGTTCTGGTAATTTTGTATGAATATTCCCACAAAGTTTGTCCGTCTTGCTTTATCTTTATCGAAGATCTGTTATACTGTTATGTATGTATCATATTTTTTTTATATGCCTTATCTGTTAGAAGTCAGCTTGTAGTAATGCTGGTGAAAACTGTGGTGTTTGGTAATTGGGAATTATGTGTTTGGCTCTCAGCAGCACTTTCGGACTCCTTTCATTTAGCAAGTATGCAAAACGGTCCTTAAGATGATATTAACTCACAACACTTAACACGAATGCTGTAAAAAAACATTTTCCAATCTGTAGTATAGTATGATGCTATATGCTATCAGTGGCCAGGTTAAAGTGGCTACGATATTCTTGTACTTTTTTAAGATTGTGTATGTGGTCAATGTAGTTTGCTAGTTATGCTGCATTCTCTTCTCTATATTTGAACCTTTGTCCATGTCAATAAGAATTACATGGAACTCTGAAGAAAGATTCTTCAAATCTTGCAGGTGTGAATCAGTCTTACAACCGGGCTTCAACTGCACAATCCGTATAAAGAACAACAGAAAGAAAGCAAAGAGGCGCAAGAAGTCAAATTCTGGCCAAAACTGTGTTGTCTATGCATGCCATTTCTGTGGAGACCAAAACCTTATACGGGGTAGTGGAAAGGGTATCGTGAAGGGCCTATTATCATCAAGAAAGTCGGACATAACCAACATAATGGATAATAAACATAGTAATGGGCCAAAATCTGATCTTCCTGAAGATTCTAAAATAGAGAAAGGGGCTGTTTTTCCAACGATGGATTGTCATGAGTTAGCAGCTGCAACTGTTCAGGAAGACATCTCACTGAAAACTGAAGTTGAAAGCGCCACACATGATAAATGTATGAATGAAATCAAGCCTGTGTCTGATATCACTTCGCAAGAAGAATTTCCAGTTGGATCAAACTTTGTTACTCCTCAGAAGAACAAACTGGGGACTGTACCTAAAGGTTCAGCAGAACCATTGAAGACAAGAAGTACACTGAACAACAAAGGCCAGGGTTGTGTTTCAGTTGCTGGCAAGGCCCCTAGAAGTTATAGTAAGTCGGCTTCGAAAACTAACTCTGCACCAAGTGATTCTACTCAGCCAACTGGCAGTTCAAGAAAGCGAACAAGAAAAGGGTGGACTACGCTAAAGCAGATTGCTGAGAAGGACGAGCTTGAGAGAAAAGAGAAGATGGATAACTTTGTTATCCCATTCTTCATGCAGTAAAATGTTTTTGCAGTTTGCACCCGTTGTACACATTTGCCATCAACAATGGTTACAGTTTTGTGTTGTATTATTAAGGTTTGCATCAGTCCGTGTTAAGTATGAAAGTACTAGAGGCGTAATTTAGCAGCCCCTAAGACAATAAATGTGATTGTTGATTACTACTACCTCCATTTCAAAATATAAGATGTTTTAGGTTTGTAAAGAGAATTTATCTAGACTTCTTTTAGTGTGCAGGTTCACTCCAAACCTCAACCTCAATGAACCTACACACAAAAAGAAGTCTGATACATTTTCTTCACAAACCTAAAACATCTTATATTTTGAAACGGAGGAAGTATGACGTAAGGTGTGAGACCATAAAGAATATCCCAGTTCTGTTTTATGGGATGGAAAGCCCTTATCCAAGTTGGGTCAGAGCTTGTGGACGTCTACAATATTTGTCTAACAGGTGAAGATTGAAAGCTTTTGCTAATTTGTGCTTGTAAAAAACAACTGCAGATTGCCCACTTCTCCTGCAAATTGGCATGATTGATGATTTAGTCAGTAAGGAGACGTGCCCTCATCTTCGTTCCTTGAGAACCTTTGCCAAATCCATACATCAAACAAAAAAGTACAGTGAAATGGTTAAGAGAAATCAACTTGGACCAAGGGAACAACGGCATCAAGCCATTTTCTTATTTCCCAACACAACAAAAACAATGTATTCCCTGGATCCCTAAAATCATCAGTACACATGACAATATGCTCAGTACATACTACTAGTTGGTGCAAATTCAATTCACTGAGCTCTAACCAAACTTGGATCCTGATTTTTTTTGTCGATGCCATTCCGTTATTCCCTACCAACGATTGATAGTCATGGCTACCAGTTAAGATTGCCTCGATATTGGCTTGAATCCGGAGTCTGCGATTCACCACACCTGGCCGTCAGCAAAATTTCACTCCTACTGCCCACATGTCTTGGTTCTCCTTCCATTCACTTCAGCAGCCCAGCTCTTGCCAATCTCTGTCTGGAACTTGCCTGTATTGACATGTTTGAAAAGTATATATTTAACAAAAGGAGGCAATTACATCTTTTATGCCCTCGATGGCAATTGCAACAAAGATTAATCACATTACCAGCAGTAGAGAGAAAGAACTCATCTAGCACTTTGCCATGCTCTGCAATTTCAAGATGGGCAGAGTCAGCATAAATGGATCAGTACATTGCATATGTACATGAGAGAAAGATGACAACATATGCACAATGCCCGAAGCAAAAAAGCTTGGCGGTATGAAGCAAGTAGAAGTAGTGTGATCTTATTGTGAACAACGTAGCAACCAATACTAAGTATGTGCTTCCGACGCTAGGTCGATATGATTTTCGCTAGATATTACTGTTAGCAAAAGCAAAAGATTACAAAAGATGCAATGGGAACATGATGATTTAGATGTGGATTGTTTCAGACTAAAGAAATTTTACACCCTGGTAGAGTTCACAAGCAGGCAAACTATTTGAAGTAAGCAAGCAGTTAATTGTTTGAATTTGCAAAACTCAACTAGAACAGAAAATTAATACCTTTCTCATATTCCAATGCTTGAAGGATCATTTCTACCTGAAATGTAAATAGTTAGAACATGTGAAATCCAGGGACCAAATACTAGACAAAAAAATGCATCGGAGTAAACCATAATAATACGTATGAATAATATCTTGCACGAGGCACCATTTATGTAATAATAACATTAATATCCACGAACTAACTCGTGTGCTTAAAAGTGCTAGAACTTGGCATATCTGGAAGAAAACCCGAATAATCATCTTGCACTCCTTAGAAGTTTGAACTGCTAGAAATGCTTATATTTTGGAACGGAGGTAGTACTAAGCTACCGTTTCTTTTTATTAGGTGTATTTCTTTTCAGGGTAAGTTCTGAATTGTTAGGTGTATTTCCTTGTTATCCTAGTAGATGCCGATTCTAACCCTCCCGAATTGGAAGGGCCATTAATTAGTCACAGGTAATTACTCTAACCAATGTTGTAACAGGGCATCCCTGTCTTAAACTATCCTCAAATCAGTGCCTTAGTCACTGCGCACAAAAAAATACATCAAACAAAATGGAATGGAGGGAGTATTTAAGATGTGACTCGTAAATAAGCGATTCATTGCAAAGAACATAATCATTATATATTTTGCTAATGTCAATACAAGCTCGGGAAAAGAAGTAGTACTGAATAACCACCTCACCTACGAGTTGTTTGTATCAGGAATTTGTAATAAGTTAACTAAGAGTGATTGTGTTGAAACTAAAAAACTTGTAAACAACAGATGGTAACCCTGATATATATTGCACCCCTTAGGAACTATTGAACTATTTAAGCTGTGACTCGGTAAATAAGCCTTCCACCGTAAAGAAAACAATCATTGCATATTTTGTCAATGTCAATACAAGCTCGGAAAAGAAGTATTGGATAACCAACACATGTATGAGTGGTTTGTGTCTGGAACTTGTACCAAGTTTGCAAAGAGTGTATTCCCTACCAAACTTGAAAATAGTATTAATAGTGTACTCTGTTCAAACTATCGACAACAAAACGATAACCCTGATATGTATTGCAATTAGACACGTGCAACAAAATTCAAATCACATTGGCAAAAGTGACATACATACAGTTCACAAAATAACAACATTCTTACTTTATCAAAATCCTTTACAAGATTGGCTTCAGCAGAAGAATTGTTTTCGTATTCTTCCCACAGTCCCTTAATCTCCTCAGCTACAAAATAGTAAATCACAGTTATGTTTACACATTGTTATCCTTCATGAACTGAAATTGCATGTCCCAAATGGAGATATACCTGTTGCTCCACCGCCAAGAACTTCACACATTTCATCTAGAGCTTCTTGTTCACGCCTGCTCTTTTCTGCTTTAGGTATGCCATCAGATGGAGTGATGTCGCCGACAATAGCTGTTAATGAAATAAAGCAGAGTTACATGAGAAGCACTTTGATGAAAACTGACAGATGCAAAGGACAGAGAGGATACACAGTCCCACATTAATAAGAAATTACATGATTATGCTGCTAGCAGAACAAATTCAGCACGCATAATTGTTCAGTGCACATAGTAGACAATTAGGCGTATGTTTTTTGGCCTACCTTCAGCAATGTCATGAACGATAGCTATTTTAATACACCTGTTGCAGAAAAAATAAATGTTCTGTCAGCAACATAGAGAATAGTAATGATTAATGTGAAAGGGAGCATATAATTAATACTTTGTTAATATCAATATTACAAGAGAAAAATAGGAATTTTGTGTTACGAGAAACTTGACCTTTCTCGATTTACAGCAGGTATGTCATCAGCGATCAAAGCCATCAGAGCCATACGATACATGTGATCAGCAATGGATTCAGGACCCTTTATGCTATGATTTATCCACCCTTTCCTTTTAGTGGTCTGAGGCAAAAAAAATTGGAAGCAAGTGAACAACGCAATAAGCCTCCGAATCATGCAATATGACAGGCGCATGATAAACATGGGAGCATGGACTGAAACGGAGTCCTTGGTCATGCACTAACTACACATCCTGCACTTCAGACAATATTATCAAGGCAACCACCGTGAGACTAATGAATCACCAATTTACCATACCAAATTATCATTTCAAAGCCTCAACGGAGCTATATTTTTATTTGTTTTGCTAGGAATCGACCAGCCTGATCGCACAGCACGTAAGGTCACCTGTAGAAAGGACTTACGAGCGAGCATTACGTGATTTACCTTGAGGCTATGGCAGAGAGTGAGGAAATCGATGGCCGAGGCTGCCGACCCCGCGGAGGACGCTGGCGAGGGTGGCGCAACCGCCGCGGCATCTAGCGGCGCCGGTGGCCGCCTGGGCACGGGCGATCCGCCTGGTCCCGGGCTCCCGGAGACAGCACGGACACCGGAGGCGAGGCGCCTCAGAGGGCGCTCCACGGGGAGCGAGGCCGGGAGGATACGTGGCGGCGAGCGGCGGAGGAGGCCGCGCGCGGGAGGGGCGGGCAGCCGCGAGCTTACGGCCATTGGAAGGAACGAGGCGCCCGAGGTCGGAGCTTGCGATGGGGAGCGGAAGACTGCGGATCAATTAATAATGGAAAAAGGGCGGAGGAATCGGCGTGCGGCGGCGGCGGCGGCTCGCTTTCCTTCCTTCTTGTGCTGTCTCTTTTCCACGCCTCTCTTTGCTTTGTGTGGAACAGGGCAGACAGGGGTGTCCCGGGTAGGTGCGCGAGAGGAGTCGCGGAATCGGACGACCGGCCTTTCGACCCAGCCGTGCCCTCGGTGATCATCCAGCCGTCCGTCCTATGCGAACAAATTTCCTGCCTCCAGACATTTGGCTAGGTTGCAACGCTGAATTTTCACAGCAGTTCTGCTGCAGAACTGAAAACAAAATCTCGCTATCCAAACGGGAATTATGTTCTTTATTCACATTCTGTAAAGATACATATACTAGTACTAACATATAAACTGCAGTAGTACAGTGGGCCCCACTTCAGACCACGAGACTGTAAAGTGCCCTGTCAGACCTCATCCTAAACCCGGAGCTTGATCCAAAGGGTCTGTCAAGCGTATAAGGATGAGATGGAGCGGGCATTTTACACCAGAGAACTATCTCCATTAGCCATTGACGGATGTGATTATGAATTACACTGAGATCTAGCGACCAGATGACAGCCGTCAGGGTCCTCGGTACTGACGGAAGCAGGTGAAGCATCCCTGCGAATGGTCCACCGGGATCATGCCGCCACCCTTGGACGTGTCGATCGCCTCTATCATGGACACCACCTCGGCCATCTCAGGCCGCTTGTCGGGGTTCGCGTCCCAGCAGCGCTTCATCACGTTCGCCAAAGCGCTTGGGCAGCACCGCGGTATCTCGGGCCTCAGGTTCTGTGCATCAAGGATATTTTCTGTTTTATCTTCTCGATTATTCAGCCCAGCAACGCAAAATGAAAACATGTCAGGACAGCTCTTTTTTACCTGTCGGACAACAGCCGAAGTTACTTCTGAGAAACTGAGATCGGGATAAGGCATGTCGCAGCAGTATATCTCCCATAAACAGATTCCGAAGCTATAAACATCGCATTTCCTGTTGTAAGGATGGCCATTCAGGACCTGCACATAGATGCCAAATATATATAAGCCGACGAGGGTAGTACCACGAGCACACACTCTCGGTCGCTCAAAGCAAGGAACACAACATGGCAGCTTCAAGATACACGTCTCCATTCTTACATTCCATGTTAAAGATCAAACGTACCTCAGGTGCCATGTAACCAAGCGTGCCTGTTTCACCCGTCATATCACTAGGATTTGAAGCCTCAACTCGAGCAACACCAAAATCAGCGATTTTCACAGTTCTTGTTTTGTCAAGAAGCATATTTTCAGTCTTGACATCACGATGCACTATCTTCTCTGAGTGAAGATAACTTAATCTATTGAAATAAAGGTAGCAATGAGATCTTCCGAAACTGAAGGGACAGCATACATGAACTTAGGTCAAAAAGGCCAACAAAAATCCAACTATTACTTACCCCCTGGCCAGGTCAAGAGCTAACTGGACCACAACTTTGAAGGCTAGCTTTCTTCTCCTATTCTTTATCAGGAAATTTTTCAGTGCACCACCAGCAAGGTACTCAACAACGACGCAGCAAATATTACTCGGCATGCCAAGATGCCCATGTTCTGTCTGTACATTTAGATCTCTGGCACCCATTATAGCCCCAATAAACTGCCAGTTGAAATTCAAGATATTATTAGGACATGTACTTGAGAAGTAGAATAAATCTACATTCACAAAGGGAATAGAGAAAAATACAATAATTTTCTACAATGAGTTGGATAGTTTGCAAAATTAGGGCGTCCTATGAATTGTTTTGTATAAGTTTTACCATATTTTCGTGGTAGCATATGCGACACCAAATAGGACCACATTAACTTGTATTACGAAAATCAAATTTGTCATTAGTATTGGAGAAGTCCTGTAGAGTTTCATAATATATATGGCATCCTGGAAGAGAAAGTCCTGCAGAGTTTCATAATATATGTTCAGATTATACAAGGTTATAATGTTCTCTGCCATGGGACGCATAACCTCAATAAGTCATCCTGGAAGAGAAAGTCCTGTAGAGTTTCATAATATATATGGCATGCCTTGAATTAAATTATGAAAACCTTTTTTACAAGATTTATATGACAACTATGAACATATAGATAGCTAGCAAGACTCAATTACTTATTAATATGATGTCAGATATCTAGCCATGGAAATATAGGTCACACCAAGGGGATAATTGCCCACGTGATTCTAATGTTGTAGTCTATAGATATCTTGTGTTAAAACAAGCATGTCCATGTGGTTATAATCGACTATATTGATATTAGAGAACAATTTCAGCCTGTCACCCTTGCAGTCACTGTTCTATGGAACGGACATGAATAAAGATTGATTTGGCATGTATTTTATCAGAAAAATTTACCTGTGAAATTTCAAAAGGTATTAAAATGGACCTCCTCAGCCAAATCCTACCTTAGTGACGTTTGGATGATCAAGCTTATGCCAGACAGCAACCTCTTGTGCGAATGCTGATCTTAGTGCAGTAATTTCTTGCTCTGATCTATGACCATCCTCCCCCCAGTCAAGTAATTTCACTGGAACATAAAATTGAACAGTTACTTTCAAAATGCAAGTAAATTTAGTTTGGCACATCGGATTGAGTTATGTAGGCGGTCTGTGATACTATATTACTAAATTCAGAACTCAAATAGTAGGTTAGCACTTACTAAGGACCAAATGGCACATTATTCATGAACAAAATACATTTAGCACTCTTATCTCTTGAGAAGCGTATTTGGCAGTGCACGTCGAACAACAATTTCGTTAAGGTGTATAACAATACCAGTTACAGCATTATGTGTGCTGCGGAAAACCGGATCAAAGGGACTCACTCCAAATAATAGCTTAACTTGCAAATGAAATACAAAGCCATATTCAAATGTCTGGGAGTAGAATATGATAACTGGCAAACCTTATTCCCTGATTTCAATGCAAAAAAAAAAAAAAAATTGTAGTAAGAAAAGGCAACACAAGCAATTCAATAACTACAGTGAAGTTGGTAAATGCTTTGACACGTTTGGTATGGTGTTCCACCATTTTATGAAACTACAAGGGGATTTTCTTTTTTCAACACAATAAATTTAATTTCCTGGTGACACAATGTAGCAGGTGATAAAGTTGTGGACAGACAAAGACAAGCATGTCGCATTTGCTTCGGACTGCGTGTCATGTGATTACGCCTGGTGAGACAGTGCAAAGCTGCTCATTTATATTGATTTAGGAGAAAATTCCAGACACTTTTGGAAATCAAAATCTGGGTCGGATGCTTTTCAATTACCCTGGTTCCCTGAAAAGTACAAGGCCCGTTACAAGTTGCAACCTTTTTTTCTAAAGGCCAGCTGCTTTGATTCGATATCTCCAACTTCCAGGGGCTCATCATAAGATGAACACATGGATCACGCCTACCAAAACTTTAAAGTTGGTTGGTTCGAATCACATGAGGAGGGTTACACACAAAAGGCGGGCTTATCTACCGGGAGTCACGGAGTACACCATGGAATCCAGGAAAGCAGAGGTATCAACTTTAGCAATTTGCTGACAAGGAGGCGCACTGGTTGACATGACCCGAGAAAACAAGTTGGAAAAGTAAATGGCATTGCAATCGATCGATCAACTCATCCTACTCACCAGTGCATCCCTAGGCCCAGAAGATCGAACACTTGGAAGTAAATAAAGAACCAACGTTTCCCAAGAACTCGCAAAATGAACAATTGATCAGAACCAAGAAGTGTCTAATGCGCCCAACACTAAACAGCACTGTAATTTCATCGAGCAGCTTACGGGCACTGAAACTGGGAGGTAGTATACGCGTAAATCAGTAAATGTGAAGTAGAGGTGGTACGATACCGGCGACGTCCTGGCCGTCATAGACGCCGCGGTGGACGGTACCGAAGGTGCCGCGGGCGATGACACCTTTGATGACGAGCTTCGCGGGGTCAACCTCCCAGTCCTCCCGGCGCCGCCGCTGCTGCTGCTGCTGCTGCTGAGGAGGAGGCGGTGGCTGCGGCTCCCCCAGCCTAGGGGATTCGCCACGACGGCTCCCGGGCAGCGAAAGGGCTATCCCACCCCGCTCCTGGCGGCTGAGGTGGCGCTCGAGCTGCTCGTCGAGGCTCTTGAGGTCGATCTGGTCCGCCCGCACGAAGCCCGCGTCCCCGCTCCCACCGCCACCCGCGTTGGGAAGCCTCATGCTGGTAGCACGCCGGGGAGGACTGGGTGAGGTTTCGTCGATCGGCGTGGGTGGGCACACAAGGCCTCAGGTGGTGCAGCTGCTGCGTTGAGGAGCACTTGTTGTTGCTGTGCTATAGGCTTTGCGAATGGCGAGTCAGAGGTGGCTCTTCGTGCGCGATGCTCCATGTGAGCGCATGGAAGTAGGCAGGCACGGCGCGCACGGACCGGGGAGGAGGACTCGTGTCGTGGACACTAGGGCCCACCAGAAGTTTTTGGACAACTTCTCTTGTCATATCGCGGATATAGTACCATAAATAAATATTTCCATTTTCTTGGAAAAAGAATCCACGAAATTAAATATGCACATGACCGATTCATAGATTTCAATTTTGATACTCCATCCAATCCATATTAATTGATTTAGATTTATTAAAATTTAAATAAATCTATATACTAAATAGTGTCTAGATTTATCTAATTTAAATAAATTTAAATTAATTAATAGGATCGGAAGGAGTAACTAAAGCCATAATTACAACTGTATAAAACTTATCGGCAACACGTGCATTTTCATACAACTACTCTGCCACACTCGGCCCTAAGCCTATCCAACAGGTGCAGCCGCACAGGCCCCAAGTATCAGGGCCCCAAGCCCATGTATATATGTACAACCCGATAGCAAGAGAAAACTCTCGGTTATGTTGAGTTTCCGCACTATGTTGAGTTTCGCATCCCTTGGTTATGTGTTTCTGAGGTGGCTCGTGGCTTGGTTGCTTAGGAGTTTAGATATGGTTCCTCGTCAATATATGATCGGCCAAAAAACAAGGTGATGTACCTACATGTAGTGTTTAGGTATCGCACCCCTTCCCCTCCCCCCTCACAATTCATTTGAAAAAAATGGATTTTTGGTTGTGTCCTGTTTCGGTGTGGTCACCATGCCGCAAAGCTGTCTAATTTGTTGTTGAATGACATGTGTTAGGGTTTGATTGAGACCAAGTTATATTCAATTTGAAACTAGTAGTGAAGGTAAATCGTCGCAGTTCAACGGGTTAAAGAAGACCCATATTTATGATGTAGTTTGCACTAAATATTCTGAATTGAGGTGTATCATCAACTTCCAATTGTTCTAAATTTTGAGTACGTGCATTGTTCTTTATTTTGAGATAGTAAGTCCTAAAACACTATACTCATGATTTCTTTGTTCTAATTATTGCATGGGAACATTGAATTTTCATGTGTTACACTAACTGAAAATTCATTGCTATTTTGTTAGATTTGTGCAGATGATACTGACAGGTTCACTATAGCTTTGGAGCATGGTCTTTTTTGACCGAAGAAGAATATGTGCTATGTCACTAGGACAATTGCAATACTGATACTTTCTCACTAGTATGGACAGGAGATTTTATTAAATATGAGGTGACTATGATATGACACATAGAAGAAGTCTATATTAGTGCATTCAAGGGAAAGAGGTATTACAGATGATCTATATTGAGAATGATTCTCACATCTTTGCAACGATGGCAGTTGTGAAGGATGAGTAAACATTGAATCTGATTGTGGATCATAGTCATTGTATCAAGGGGCTTAGAGAAGATGTGATTGTGAAAAATCCTAGCAAGTATACGAGAGGGATTGTCATGATTGTCCCCATATTGAAGATAAGTATGTCATGAGGGGGTTCTTAAGGCGTGAAAAAAAGGGGTGTGAGACTTATGGTTGTCCAGGACGGTGAGCACATAGGTTTATCCAGGTTTCGATCCGACTATGATGACCGGATCCTACTTTCTGCTAGAATCCAATAAAATCGGTAAAGCCGGAGGTTACATAGGATTTGTAGATTTGTGTCGCCTATGCGAGTTATGAGATTGTGTCCTAAAGGCTGTCCATAGGTAGGATTATATACATATTCGACCTAAGGTTTACAGAAATAATCCTTGACTAGATGTGTGTGCGCGCTTCGCCGCGCCGTCTACCGCACGTTGTGGTATGGTCTGTGTTGTTTGGTGCAGCATAATGCGGTCATTTTTGTGTGTTACGATGGCAGTGTGCGAAGTGTTGAGCGGGTATAGTAACAGAGCACTTACCGCCCCCATTCTTATCTAGCTTCGTTGTTGATTCAGAATGCGTGTTTGTTTCCTTATGCTAAGTGCACTTCTTCAATCATCTTATATTGTATATATGACTGCTTAAGTAAGCAAATAAGCTAATTGGATTGTAAGTTTTGGTCATCCTAACATCGTAAGAGGATAACATGGGTTGTTAAGCCTATAGGCCTTTAATGTGCATGAGCTGACACCCTGACACTACTCTAATAACACACAAACATATAATTTTAGCTAGGAGCTGGATAAACAAATTCCTCAAAAAATGAAAGGGTAAGAGCTGAATATTGTTCTTTTATTTTATTTTTCTGTGATGGTAGTAATAGCAAAAGTATTCTCTTTATCCTCTCCCTTTATGAAAGGAGAGATATCAGAGGGAAAGATCAAGCGAAACACATCTCTCTCTGTGTCTATTTGTCCCTATTTAAATTTGTCGTGTTCTTTTGAGGATTTGAGCTAATTGTTCTTGGCAGTAAAAATTAGATCACTCACTGTTATGCTGTGCCATGATTCAATGCATGAATCAAACTTCATTTTTCTTCCTAAATTTGTTTTTTCTTTCTTTAGAAAATACACAAATTGTAAAAACTACATACCATACGAACCGGACATCAATTTTCCACAATCCCTTCCTTTTTGTTCACTCTCCTTTTTCTCTCTCTTCTCTCGCCATCCACAAATTGCCAGCGGTTCGCTTTTTCTCCAATAGATATTCATGAAGTAACGCTATTATCTTGTTTGGATTTCTAGGAAGACATTTTTTTTATGTTTATATAGGTGTAATCCCTCATAAATCCCTGTTAAGTATCTTGGTTTAATTAGGCTTCGTTGCAATTTGCTTTGCTGGTGGAGTGGAACCAACCTTAGTTCACGTGGAATCAATCCTGGACCTTTTCAGTGACTTCCTTGTGTTTTTTGTATAGCCTTTTGTTGTTGGCATCTAGAAACAGTCATGTAACCTTCACTGTTGGGGATCCCCCACAACCTTTTATTAATCACAAAAAAAATTGCAGGCTATATACATAGGAAAAAAGGAGAAGAAAAAATTACAAAAGGCTGTCAAGCCATGATGACAGAATGTTATAAAATGGTGAAACTTACATTCATGTATTCCCTTGTGCAACTACATGGTTTGCCTAGTCCTTGTGTAATGCAGGATTATGCCCATATAATGCCATGCTGCTCCCAAAATCTCGGCTTTGTTGTGTGATTGACTCTGCGATGTATACTGATTTTGGGTTGATATGTTTGTTCAGTCCGTTATTCTGTGTTGTTGTGTAATAGCAGTGATAACCATTTGATTTGGCTTTGCATTTATAGCACCGGCCAGAGCTGTGCTGCCGTTCTGCCCCATACTGGTGCTCTTGAGAAGACATTGGGGCGGTGCAACGGGGGGATGCTTTGGTCGAACCTGCAATCGATAGCCGAGTATAATCTGATGAATCAGGGGTACACGCCCAGCTCTTTCTGATTTTTCAATTAAGTCATATGTTATTCACACAACAACATTATTTAAAGAACGATGTACAATACTTAGATTCTGCAAAACTAAAAAATATTTTTGTCTTGCAGATGAACTTGGTTCTTATATCAACTAAACAATCAAACCTCATGAACAGATAACAGAGCAATGTGCTATAGAATCAAACATGATTCTAGAGAAAAGGTATTACGATGATAGTGCAATAATTAATCCGAGCTTATGTTTGTATAAATCTTGCCATAGCAATCAACGCAGAACAGAGAAAATGCTGGCATTTTAAATCCACACGTTTTCTCAAACTCAGAATACTTCATGTGAACCTGGTGTGTATCATCACTCTAGGTTCAGCATTGTATTAGAAATCATTTTACCACAGAAGCTCGCAATTGGAGTGAAACATATTACAGAAACATTTTTAAGTAGACCAACTACTAACCTCTCCGGTGTCTCTGATAACTGTTGAGGAATTAGATAACCAACCGATGATCCTTTGCCTAGATTTAGGCCAAATCTAGCACTTTTAAGTAAAGAAATCTAAAACTATCGTCCGTTCTGTATATCATGCGCCAAGTGATTGTTCTGGAACCTGTTAGAAGAGTAACAAACATGATTGAGTAAATAAAACATTTAGATTCCAAAGCAAATTGAAATCCGAGACCCAATATATAGCAGATGCATTTCTTTTTTTAATCACAAAAAGAATTCAAGCGGCATCAGCAACTGGGTTTTTGATCATCTAAAGACATGAAGCAAAGGAAACGATAACGAACATCAAATTTCCAATTTTGCATCGATTTAATCAAACCAATAGGATGTACACTGCCCAACCCGATTGCCTATATTAAGAACCAGTTCTACAGGCCATTGTAGTGAAGTTGTGCTCTTGGAGGGCATCTACCATCATCATGTTCTACGGGCCAGGAGTACAAATGCGGCTCAGACAAAAATGAGAAAGGAATATGCTGCTTGTCAAATATCAGTGCTATTTATTGAAGAATACCTTGGCTACGTTGCTTCATTTGGTCACTGGTGCCTAGGGATATTATATGCAAACCCGAGGATATAAGTTTTCTTCCAACACCTTTTAATGCAATAACCACCTTAGGTCTGAACTGCACTATCCAACACACTGATCAATTGGCAAGTCGTGTCAAATCTGTGGACATTACAGCAGCTCACACAAATAAAGTAAGGTGTCTCAGACACATTAGCGACAATGGAGGATTCGTAATGCCTGAAAAAATTGCTAAACACTTGGAAACAGAATGCCATAAAACTGACAGGTATCCAGTCTAGTGTGATGGGTGCAAGCTGAGGTGCAAGATATTCGAATACTCACTTTTTGAATAATTTCTACCACCTTATCTAGTTCTAAACATCATATCACTGTAAAATCCTCTTATAGCATCGTCTGCAGGATCTTGGCTGTTTTTTCTTATAATCCACACCGTTGTCATCGAGATCAAACCCGTATTATAGTTTCATCCTACAAAAGAGAGAAAATTGTAGATTATATGATGGCAGCCAAGAACAGCAAAAAATACGTAGAAACAATCAATCGACATGTCCAATTCATATGTCCATAACTAAGTTCATATCATTTTGCAGAAATATATCATGTTGTTCTACAATTCAATTAAAGCTCACTCCAATCCAACCAAGTCTCTGGAAGCGTAACATGTTTGGATAACTCTCACCTCAGAACAATATTTCTGAAAGATTACATAAGCAAGTAGCTGCTGAGAAATCTCACCTTAGCAACCGAAGCTCCCTAAGTCAAATATAATGCAATGGCAACAACAAAATGTACGCCCCCTTTTGCTGCCTACTAAGCCACCTTCCTCTGCCTTCTGAACCTCTTTAGCAATATCCTTGAAAGCTGCAAGAGATGCATATCAAAAAATAAAACATTAAATCTGAAACATCTTGCATAGCCTACATTTATAAAAAATCAGCATTCAAGTCAAAGGAAATTCTGATGTGCGGATACTTGGAATATAGATCATTTAGTGAATAGGATCTAAATTGTTGGTGGATATTAATATCATCAACATTTAAAAGTATGAATAATCATTTGACTGGGTTCACAATTTGATTAAAACTGTTTGAGAGAGATATCGACCAGGTTGGGGGCAGGTCTGAGTTTGGAGCATTCAAGGCAGATCGTGGGCTTCCAGACCTAGATCGACACCTCCTCCGCGTGCTGTGTTGATCCGTGCCCATGTTCCACTCCGGCGAGCTCGTGTCACCATAGCCGTCGTTGATAGGATCCACGCTGGAGTGGCCGCTCTCACCTAGGATTGATGAGGCTCATCCGAGGACGGTCAAAGACTAACCAGCTTCTCTTAGCAATTTGCACAAACACTATCAAAACATTACCATGACATGGGCATTGCTAGTGGCATGGGAGGATCTAGGTGCTACCTTTGGTGTGCACTTGAGATTTATGGAGGTCAGTTCCAGATTAAGAAAAGTAGTCAGCGCACGACTAAGGAGCATGTACCTCAGAAGTCAGTGTCATGTCGTGAAGATAGCGCCAGGGAATGGGCGATTGGGAGGTCGGGTTTGAGATTGGGCTGGGTTGGTTTCGACAGGCGGCTGAATCGGAGGCGGCGCTCCAGTCCAGACCGGGAGCGGCAACGCTGCGCGGGGCTCCAATCCCGGCCAGCAGCGGCGGCGCTCCAATTTCTTGGGCTGCTCGACTTGCCCCTCTTGCCGAGAATCTTACCGGCCGGAGAGAGGCGCTGCGCCGTGCGCCATGGCCGGCGTCTCTCGCGTTGCTCGACTTGCCCCTCTTCCTGAGGATATCTCCGGCCAGAGAGAGGCGCTGCGCCATGGAGGGAGGCGGAGGAGAGTTGGGGATCGGGAGGATGTTGTGTGGTTTGACTAATAATAGGAATGGAGTGCCGACCCCATCTTCCCTCAACATGCAAAGGCCACCCTTGGCCCACAGTCAGCGGCAAGGAGTGGCAGCGTGCGCGGCCGATGGCCTCAGCTGCTCTGCATGCGACCACGCTTAATCTATAGAGTAATACCTTCGATCCGGATTTACGGATGTAGTATAGTATTTTTTTACTAGTTGATCCAGGTTTAATCAAATCTTGGGAAACAAATGATGTATGAAAAACATGAAACACATCTACAAGACTTGTTTATTCATTTTATCTTATGTTTATTGGACATTTCTACTTTATTCCAATGGATGAAAATAGGCAAGGGTTAAAGATTCACATGCAGCTGCACATACATATGGAAAAGATAATAATAAGCATATTTATATGTGAAATAATCTAATATAGATATGATTGTAGAAATCATATCCTAATACACTAAAGCCCCCGCGAGCCACAGGCATAGCAATAGTTTTTTGATCCAAACGGTATACCA
Source organism: Avena sativa (assembly GCA_916181665.1). Taxonomy (NCBI): domain Eukaryota; kingdom Viridiplantae; phylum Streptophyta; class Magnoliopsida; order Poales; family Poaceae; genus Avena; species Avena sativa. The sequence goes on along the minus strand of OV702295.1, from coordinate 307,389,376 downwards.
CGAAGCACCGTGCTTTAACAATTATTAAGTAAAATACAGATCAAAGACTTAAGAAGTGATGTTACTATTACTCCCAAGTGGGTCCCTAAACGAAGACCGTATTCTCCCTGTTGTCACTTGGTTTCACATGAAGTCGCCTTTCATCACTCATCTCACCTCGAGCCTTTATCAATCCCTAGGCTCTTAGGTACCTACAAGTCCATGGATTGAGACAAGAGACAAAGATACATATCTCTATTCAATAACCACACAATATTTGTTGGAGATATGCCCAAGAGACAAAAATAAAGTGGTTATTATTATATATTTGTATTTATGATAATTGTTTGCATCCCATGCCATACGGGGTTTGGCGGTGAAGCACCGTCTTGCTCCGGAGGGGGAGCGGGTGCTCGAGCCTCGGGCGGGGGAGCGGGTCGTCTTCCTCACCCACTTCGCCCGTGGCTTCGGCCTTCCCGTCAGCGACTTCCTCCTCCATCTCTTTGACTTCTTCGACCTCCAACTCCACCACCTCGGCGCCAACGCCATCACGCAGCTGTCGCACCACGCGATATGCCGCGAATCCTACTTGGAAGTTTGCCCCGAGGTGGCGAACTTCCTAAAGTTCTTCCATTTCAAGGCACAGAACACGGCCAAGGACGGCCCACTGCGCCATCTACCCGCGGTCCTCCTTGCCAATGCTGCGGTTTGACCTTCCCGACACCGTTAAACTATGGTAGCTCTCATATTTTTATGTGAGCAATGCCACCGAGGTGGACTGGATCCGGCTGCCGGTCTTGCTGATCTACCGTCGATGCAGAAGGCTTGGTCAGTGAAGGTATGGGTGCTCAGGCGGACATCGACCGGATGGCCGCCTGGGTGGAGGCGATGGTGGCGACGGAGCGCCTCGCCGCCTGGGACATCGCCTCTCTTGGATGGCGCGCCGGGTTCTTCTGCTCCAGAAGCGGTCGCACAAGATGTGCCATCTCTCCACCATCGATGACCCGACCCAGACGTCCTGGCTGGATGTGCTGTATGAGGCCCTACGGAATTGGCTCGCCATGATCTCCAAGTTTCGCTTGGAGGCTAATCGACAGTATGCCTGGCCGCCGTACCGCCGCGGCCGCCTGCCGCCTCGGGTAAGTTGTTTCTTCTTTTTCGGATGTATTCTTTTCCTAAAGGGGTTCTTTGAGTGCCTTATGTTCCCCCTTGAGTAGATTTTACGGCGCAGCACGCCGAGGACGGTGTCGGTGACAACACGCTCCCTACCTTCACCCCTGACCGGAAACTGTCGAAGTACCCCCAGACGGAGCCGGAGGGATTTCCGGTCCAAACTGATGACGGGCCTTCGGATCCCATGGTAATTTCCGGATGAAGTTTCCTTTTCAGTTTTCCCTTGGGGGTTGTTGTTGACACTTCTGCGTGCGATGTTGTAGCCGCCGAGGAGGAGGCTGGCCGGGAAACCAAGGCCGCAGCGAGGGCCCGAGGTAAGAGAGCAGCGTCCACCACCGCCTCGGTTGTCACAAAGAATAAGAAGACACGCCAGTTGCGGCTGACTAACACCACGCCCTCTGTTGCTGGGTAAGTGATCTAGTGTCTCCTTGTTTTTTGATTGTTCCCCTCTTCTCGCTCTTTGCTGAACCACTTGGGTTCCTTTCTAGTGAGGCAATGTCGTTGGGCGGCTCTAGTGCTGCCGCCACCACTTATCCCCCGGCTTCGGCCGTGGAACCGGCTACGCCCGCCCCGTCTGCCCCAGCACGAAGCGAGCCGCCTGCTCTGACCGCTTCGCCTCTGCCTGCACCCTCCCAAGTTTCACCAGCCGCGGAAACGCTGCACTGCTCTCCTGTGACTTCGCGGATTGTGCAGCTCTTCGCGATTGGTCAAGACGCCGACACTCCCCTCGTCCGTATGACGTCTGGCATGAACCCTTCCTGAAGTGATGCTCCGGGCGGTCCAACCATGTTCATCGTCGAGCAACCGAAGGAGGGGGCACCGACTGCCCTGGTGCAGGCGGTTGCTGGGGATAGCGTCTAGGCGGGGGATTCCGGCTCCACAGGAGCTGAGTTGGTGGTGGCTGCGCCTATGCGCGCAGCCGCTGACGATGAGGAGGTTGTGGTGACTGGCTCTAGGCTAGCTCCGGCTGTGCTTACGCCGGGTTCCATCCTCGCCCAGCTCTCCGGCGCGGCGCCCGTCTCTCTCGACCAGTCTCACCACCTGGTGGATGATGGCTGTGAAATATAGCCATCCACGTCCGCATTTAAACTAGATATTATTCATATATTTGATGAAAATATCTCTCTAAACCCTACCACTAATGCCTAATGATCAAAGGGCTATACAATCCTTTCTTGCTATTTTTCCCGCACAGATAATGACGTATAATGATGGGGATCACAACATAAATCAAATATACGAGATTTCAACACGTCAAATAAACCAGGAGCCGTGAAGTGGATCCAGAAGACTTAACGACCAACTATATGGCGGGAAATTTATTCTGGTTGTATAGTTGCCATCGACTCCATTAGGTCAAACAGAACAACTTTTGTGAAGGGACCCCTATATAAAGAGGCTTCGGGCGACGAGAAACAACGCTTCTTTTTCGACCTCGACTCTCCCTGCCACTAGAAGCCGCCACGCCATAGGAATAGATCTAGATCTAAATCTCCAAACCCTTCTCCACCACCATAGCCATACTCCACCACTTGTAATAGTAGATCTCTTCTCCAATTGGCGACATTGTAAGACTATTTGCTATCAATCTTATGATATCTATTACAATGTTTATGATTGCTGATTTAATCTCTATGTGTGAGTAATTCCCCTTGGGATAAGTGCTTCGGCCTAGCCATGTAGCTTTTTGTGCATCTTACTTATCATAGATGGGATCATGTATTAGTTTGTATGACATGATGATTGTAGTATCCTCTCTTGCCTCAATTTAAGGACTTGTCAGGTACCCAAGACCCCGAGGATTGATCCAGGTATAGGGAGTGTGAGTGATGACTGATCTGCAGGTTGGGAACATTAGTGACAGAAGGGGTAGTACAGATGTATGTGATGGATTTACTTGAGATTAAACGGTGACATCACTATGCATATCATTAGTTCTCTTTCTTCTATGGATGAGACTAGTAGGTTATTGCTATAAGCAGTTGCGGAGGCGATAACAATTATAGATGCATTGCCCACATATAATTATCTTGCTCTAATTATTACATGCATACTTTATTATTATCTATTATTCCTATCAGATGTTTTACGTAGCTACTGGTAAAAACCGAAGACCCTAGTCCCTCTCTCTCCATCGTCAACAACAACAAAAAGATCGCAAACTCTTGGTCCGGTGAAAATGCAATAGGAATTCTAAAACTCTCAAAGGTTTGTTTAAGTAATATCACTTTGCTTTCTGCTTCCTGAGGATTTGATAAACCTAGGTCTACTAGGGAAAAGAACTATACTACATCCGTAATCCGGATTGAAGGTATCAGTGGGGACGATGGGGAGGGGGCTTGAAGAAGCCAGAGTTTTGTTTGTTTCTTTGGAGGTAGGTGTATCTCTCCGTATCTTTGCTTTATAGCCGATTTTTTCGTAGCTAGATTGGCCTTTTCCAGCTAGTATTTGCGTGTTTGGTTCCTTACTACCTTTCTTTCGCAGAAAGCATTTTTAGAAGCTGCTAGGAGTATGCAAGAATTGGGGCGTAAGATTGCTTCTTCTGATCTGTCTTGGAGATTATCCTCCTTTTCCCATTTTTTGTTGACTATCGGGTACCCTCCTACAACCATGATTGTGGAGAAGGAGAAGGAGAAGGAAGTGGAGCATTTGAAGGGTGAGGTCGCCCGGCTGGAGTAGTCCAATAAGACCCGCCAGGGGCAAATAAACTAGCTGGCGGCGGTGAAGCATAAACTGGAGGTTGCTGCCAAGAGAGGCAAAAAGGTCGCCTACACCCGGGCGAAGGCACTCAAAACTTTGGAGGCGACTTCTGCCCAGGAGGAGGAGCTGCTCAAGACGGCCTGGGCCCGTGAGAGGGATGCAACGTCGCAACTTGAGCGCATAGCTGAGTTGGTTGTTAGTAAGTTTGCAATGCTTTGCCCTTTTCCGCCTGGGGATGACTTAGTGTCTTCAGCTATTAATTTCCTTCTTTGCCTGGCTGCAGCTCACTACCTAGAGTCGACCGACCAAACCATCGCACGTCTGCCTGCCGCGGAGGCTGGCCGCGAGCTTACACCTGGGATTCTGGTGAGGGTTCTGGCTGAGGAGAGTGACAAGCTCCGTAACAACGGCGTATAATTCTTCTAGTACATCTGGCTAGAGATGGGCGACCCGCATACCATTGCTGATCTGTCGATCGGGCTCAAGCCTGGTCTAGATGTGCTCGACACCGGCCAGGAGTGGGCGGCCCGCGGCAGCGTGGAGATGGTGCTGGCGTTGGTGAAGTCCTGGTATCGGGATGTGGATCTTGGCGCTCTCACCCGTGGCTTCCACGCTGGAACCAGCTATGAAGACCTTCGCCGAGACATCCCCGAGATCCGGGCATGCGGAGTCAAGATCGGAAGCTATGTGCAGCTGGATCGCGACTTCAGCGACCCTTCGAAGTCGGAGCTGTTCCATTGGGTTCAGGCACCTCCAGCCGGCGGTGATATTGCCTCCTCTAGCCAGACGCCTGGAGCCGGTCCTGATGTTGCTTCTTCGAGCCAGACTCCTGTGCCTGATGCCAACATTCCTTCTTCCTCCCCTAGGCCACAACCTTGAATCTCTGTGATGCCAGGTGTATTTGTCTTGTTGAAAACTTGCTCATCACTTTGTCTGTCCTTCGTTGAACTATTTGATGTAACGCTTAAAACTGGTACAGAAGCTTCGTCTTCCGTTTATATATCGAATGCTACTTTTGCTCCTAGTTGGATTTGCTTTGGTTTTTGTCCTCCTGGACATTCTTGTCCTTTGTGTTTTTGCGTGGGTGCACGGGAGCGCACCCACTGGGTGTAGTCCCCGAGGTTCGGGCTGGCTGGAGTAGCCAGCCGGGTCGAAGCTCTTTTCCTCCAACTAGGAGCAAGATCGGAAGTGTCGGGGCTCTCCTGCGAACCCATATTTGCAAGCAACCTTTCCTCCAACAAGGACCACATTCCATGGGATAGTGTCGGGGCTCTCCTGCGAACCCATTGGGAAAGTCCGAGTAGATGTGTTATTCGGCACAAGAGAGAATTGCAGAGCTGAGAATCTAGAGTTTGAGGTGGTGGACTTAGAAAGTTGCTATCATGCTTTACTCGGACAGCCAGCATTGGCGAAATTTATGAGCAGTTGTCACATTACCTACTTGAAAATGAAGATGCCAGGGCCTCAGAGGGTAATAACAGTGGCTGGGGATTACAGAAAATCAATGGAATGCGCCTCGGCCGGGTCGAATCTGTCCGAATCATTGGTAATTGCAAGGGAGAAAAGAAGAATTCAAGAAGTAGCAGCTCTGGCTCAGTCGACACAGCTTAATATGCCGACATTAGCCAACCCGCATGGGAGTGTATATTTCCAGCCGACTAAAGAGACGAAAAAGATCCAGATTGATGATCAGTTCCCAGAGAGCACCATCACGATTGGTGCGGGCCTAGATGCCAAATAGGAAAGCAAGCTCACCAACTTCCTCCGTGAGAATCGGGATATTTTTGCATGGTCAACACAGGACCTTCAAGGTGTACCGAGGGAGTTGGCTGAGCACTCTTTGCATGTAAGGCCAGGAGCAAGGCCGGTGAAGCAACCTCTCCGCCGCTTCGCCGAAGACAAGAGAAATATAATAGGGGATGAGATAGCTCGGCTCCTCGCAGCCGGGTTTATTATGGAAGTGCTTCACCCGGATTGGCTATCAAATCCGGTGTTGGTAGAAAAGAAAAAGGATGACCCAAATGTAGCCATCGTATGGCGAATGTGCATCGATTACACGAACCTCAATAAGGCGTGTCCCAAAGATCCTTTTCCTTTACCTAGGATAGACCAAGTCATTGATTCGACCGTAGGCTGTGAGCTGTTATCATTTGTAGACGCGTATTCTGGTTTCCACCTGATACCGTTAAACCCGGCTGATCAAATAAGACTGCGTTTATCACCCCGTATGGGGCTTATTGTTATCGGACCATGCCATTCGGCCTGCGTAATGCAGGAGTAACATACCATAGATGCATGCAAAAATGTCTGCATGACCAAATAGGGAAGAATGTGCAAGTATATGTTGATGATGTGGTTATAAAAACCAAAGAGAGCAAAACGCTCCTAGAATATATTTGGCAGACATTCGCCAACCTGAGAAGGTTCCGAATGAAACTTAACCCGAAAAAATGTACCTTTGGTGTGCCGGCTAGAAAATTACTCGGTTTCCTTGTATCTAGCTGATGTATAGAGGCGAATCCAACTAAGATCCGAGCAGTTGAAAGAATGGAATTATCAAGGTGCCTGAACGATGTACAAAAATTTACAGGGTGTCTTGCCTCTTTAAGTCGATTCGTATGTCGGCTAGGGGAAAAAGCATTACCTCTATATCAGCTGATGAAAAAGTCCGACAAGTTCATCTGGACGCCGCAGGCTGATAATGCATTTCATGAGTTAAAAAAGATGCTGACCACGACACCGATTTTGGCTTCTCCATTGTCAAAAGAGCCTATGCTACTGTACGTGGCAGCTACTAACAGAGTGGTAAGTGCGGTAGTTGTTGTGGAACGGAGCGAAGAGGATAAGTCAGTACAAAGGCCGGTATATTACCTAAGTGAGGTATTATCGGTCTCAAAACAAAATTACCCGCACTACCAGAAGATGGCTTATGGAGTATACATGTCGGCGAAAAAACTCAAACACTATTTCAAAGAACATCCGATAAAAGTGATTTGTGAAGCACCCATAGCCGAGATATTAAACAACAAAGATGCAAGTGGCCGAATAGCAAAGTGGGCAATTGAGTTATCGCCTTATGCTCCGCAATTTGATAGGAGAGAGGCAATTAAGTCTCAGGCAGTGGCCGACTTCTTTGTGGATTGGGCCGAGGTACAGTATGAGCCCCTATTGTCAGATCCGAATTATTGGACGATGCATTTTGACGGGTCCAAGTTAAAAAATGGGCTAGGAGAAGGAATAGTACCGACTTCACCGAAAAAAGATCAGCTGAAATACGTGCTGCAGATACATTTCGCTGCATCGAACAATGTGGCCGAGTATGAAGCACTCGTCCACGGCCTAAAGATGGCAAAAGAGATTGGCATACGTCGGATTCTATGTTATGGGGATTCAGACCTCGTAGTATAACAAGTATCAGGGAATTGGGATGCACTAGATGCGAATATGGCCCTGTATAGATTTCATGTGCAGAAGGTCAGTGGTTATTTTGATGGGTGTGAATTCCATCACAAACCTCGGGCAGAAAATGATGCTGCGGATACACTGTCAAAACTCGGATCGACTAGGCAGTCAATTCCACCAGGCATAGCTCTGGAGCACCTGAGAAAACCATTGATTACACCTTCACCAGAATCCGAATCAATTTGTATCTCGGCAGAACAGATAGAAGGAAGTGTCCCAATGGAAATTGACGAGGAATACGACCCGAATTATTTAAGGATTAATTCGGCAGACCCACGGGTGAACAGGGAAAAGCCCAAAGATGTAATATCGGCGGAAACTATGGAAATTGACAACGCAGTTTTCCCGGAAAAAGTCACGCCGACCTGGGCACAACTCATATTCTCATTCCTTAAAGAGGAAATCTTGCTGGGTGATGAGGTCCTGGCTAGGCAGATAGTGAGAAGAGCAAAAGCCTACACAATCATAAACAATGAGCTGTATAAGAGAAGTTTCACGAACGTACGGCAACGATGCGTTGACTCGGCAGAAGGGCAGAAAATCCTTTTGGATATACATCAAGGAGAATGTGGGCATCACGCCTCGTCCAGAGCCCTAGTGGCCAAAGCATTTAGGCATGGATTTTATTGGCCAACTGCGCTGAAGGAAGCAAAGGAATTGGTAGAGAGGTGTAATGGTTGCCAGAAATACGCCAGCAAGATACATCTGCCTTCATCCGAGTTAAAAACAATACCAATCACTTGGCCCTTTTCTGTATGGTGTTTGGATATGGTAGGTCCATTCAAGCCTGCCCGAAGCGGAATGACTCATATTCTGGTCATGGTGGATAAATTCACAAAGTGGATAGAAGTAAAACCGATAAGAAAATGTGACGGACCCACATCGGTGAAATTCCACAAAGATATTATCTTGAGATATGGATACCCACATAGTATTATCACAGATAATGGCACAAACTTCGCTAAAGGAGCTTTTGCTAGATTCTGCCAAGAGAAACACATAAGACTAGATGTCGCCTCGATGGCTCACCCGACATCGAATGGGCAAGTAGAAAGATAAAATGGACTAGTATTATCAGGAATAAAACCTCGGCTAATCGAAGCGCTGCAAAGGTCGGCAGGATGCTGGATTGAGGAACTTCAAGCAGTGCTGTGGAGTCTCAGGACCACCCCAAATAGATCGACGGGGTATACCCCGTTCTTTCTCATATATGGGGCAGAAGTTGTACTTCCAGCTGACATAATGCATGACTCGCCAAGAGTGGTCCAATACACAAGTGGCGAGGTAAACGAAATATCATGGCAAAACGATGTGGACTTGCTGGAGGAAGCAAGAGAATTGGCATTATCAAGATCAAATATTTATCAGCAAGAGCTCAGACGATATCATAGCAAAAAGGTCAGTCCAAGAGTTTTTAAAGAAGAAGATCTAGTTCTTCGGCTAGTGCAACGCACGGCCGGCATGCACAAGCTCTCACCCCCATGGGAAGGACCATTTATCGTGAGTAAAGCGTTACACAATGATGCGTACTACCTGATCGACGCTCAGACACCAGAAAAGAACAAGGCACACAAGGCCGGAGATGAATCAAAAAGACCATGGAACATAGCCTTACTTCTCCCGTTCTACAGTTAGAAGCCCTATATTGCATATTGTGACGTGATGCACCAAATCAGAGTATCAAGCATGTATCAAACTTCGGCACCCCGAGCAGTGACTCAGAGACTGCCCCATATTATTTCTTATTTTGAATTATGTATCAAACTTCGGCACCACGAGCAGTGACTCGGGGACTGCCCCATGTTATTTCTTATTTTGAACTATGTATCAAACTTCGGCACCCCGAGCAGTGACTCGGGGAATGCCCCATGATATTCTTTGTTTTGAATTATGTATTACATTTCGACAACCCGAGTAATAACTCGGGGACTGCCTCATGTTGTTTGATATTTTTTGAGCATGTGTGAAACTTCGGCAACCCAAGCAATAACTCGGGGACTGCCTCATATGGCCCGCTGATTTTTGGCATACATATAAAAGTTCGGTAACTCAAGCAATAACTCGGGGACTTCCCCGATTAATCTGTCATAAATCACAAGATGCGATATAAGCTTGCCTCAGCCATCAGAGAAATAACACGGAGGAAACAACTAACGATTTCTAAAATCATAGTAACAAGAATGACAACGTCAGCAATTCGAGGTATAATGAGGAAAGTATCCTATCTATATCATTTTATCAATGAATACCTCGGGGAGGGTAGTAAGTCAATCTATGGGCTTAGAACATAGTCCCTCAAGGAGAAATTGCGAAAACGACAATTCTACAACTAAGCTTACATAAGAAACACAAGATGGATGCCGAACGAAAACCAGTCATATGAAAAAATATGATCCGGATTTACGAAGTTAAAGTTCGGCAAAGCAAAGATACGATTCACATGAACTCAATTAGATAGAGTAACAACAATTACCAGGGCATCAGAGGCCAAAAGAAAAACGATTCACATTATACCAAAAGGCGGATAATTGTTTCAAAGACAGCATACACCCGGCATACCGGGGACTTAAATGAGTAAGAGTTTTTGAACCTAAACATTGGCAGAGGCCGAATCACCCATGGGAGGAACAGTAGCAGCACCAGGAGTTCCCGACACGGGTATCTCGGACGCAGTCAGGATGACCTCGGTTTCCTTCAGAGGTGTATCCTTAGAAACTAGGCGTTCCGAGGTTGTTCGGGCCTGTGCGGAGGTTACCTTGGCATCGACGGAAGCCGTAGTAGCGCCTGGGGCAAGCTCGGGCTGCTGGGAGACATCACCTTGGGCTCGAGAAGCTTCGGTTCCTTTGGAAGACGATTGAGCATTGCCGTCCCCCCCGGAGCTATCGTTGGAATCATCGGCATTATCAGAGCCATCCTCTGATTCATCTTGATCAGCCGAATCACCTCCAGATGCATCTTCAGCTTCGCATCATCTGCCGGGTTGGGAAGAAAAATCAGCCCCTCGATCCAATGATGCACGTCAGCATACTCGATAAGCTGGAAGGCACGGGCTTGACGATGAGTAACGAACTCCGGATTCTCAACCCAAGGAGAGCCAGTGCACAAATTCATCAGAATATCGAGCGAGATATCCTCGTACCAGGACAAAACAGCTGTAAGTGCCATATCAGCACCAACCCTTCCAGCAGATTCCCTCTAGAGGTTAAGTTGAGTCTGAGATTCCATCGGCCTCGCCACAAGCACTTCTACTTCATCAATATCTGACGCATTCGGCCAGAGAACATGGTAGGCTCGAATAGCTTCTTGCACCAGATCTCTTCCCATAATCTTAATTGGTCCAATAGCAGCGCCGATGGCAATCAGGAAATCTTCCATGGAATACTCTTGACTCGGAGCAACGGGAACACCTCGGCGTTCGCGAGCAGAAATCAGAGCCTTGGAGCTCACAGGTTTAGCTTCTGGAAAATGATCTACACGAAAGGACGTCATATGAGTTAAAATAAGAAAAGAAGGAGAATAACTCAACGAGAGACAAAAACTTACGATGAATGTAACTCAGCATTTTCTCGAGATCCCGGGACCACTCGGTCCTACTCTTCTCAAAACGAGTGATTTCCTCGTTCATCGCCTGGTTCTTTAATTCGGCAGCATCAAGAAGTTCCTTGTCCTTCTGTAGCTGCAGACTTAGTCGGTTCTTTTATTTAGAGAACTCTTGATCAACTTTCTCTAACTCAGACTTCTGGGAAAGCTTAAGAGATTCAACCTCGGCACGCAACCGGGTTATCTCGTCATATTTTTTCCTGAGTTGTGCCGAATGAGCGGCAGCTTGTTCTAAAAAATGCAGCATCATATCAGGCATAGATATGCATTCTTATGCGACGCTGCAAGTGTCCATAACTCGGCTATACCAAAGCCGGAAGGTCTTTAGAAACCCAAGATTTACCTCGAACAAAAAGTCGACAAATTAAAAGGCAAAAGGAGTAACTAACCTTAAAGAACGCCAACTTTCTTGGTAAGGCGAGCATTCAGGTTGTTGATACTAGTTGCGTACCAGCAAGATACAAGTTAGCACAAAAAACTAAATCTTCTACAAGGGTAATATAAACTAAACGGACTAGATAGTTTACCAGTTTTCTTCAGTACAGGGACAATTTGCTCATATTTATCTTGAAGTTTCTTGTGCGCAAAGAGCAACCTCTGAAATTCGGCTGTCCGCCGATCATGGGCAACCTGAAAATGGCAACAAGTTACACAAAGAAAAGACAGATCCGAATCAAGTAAAACTTGACTCGGATCTAGATGGCTAGATATTCAAAAATAAGACAGATCCGAATCAAGTAAAACTTGACTCGGATCTAGATGGCTAGATATTCAAAAATAAGACAGATCCGAATCAAGTAAAACTTGACTCAGATCTAGATGGCTGGATATTCAAAGATAAGACAGATCCGAATCAAGTAAAACCTGACTCGGATCTAGATGGCTGGATATTCAAAATATAAGAAAGATCCGAATCAAGTAAAACTTGACTCAGATCTAGATGGCTAGATATTCAAAAGTAAGACAGATCCGAATCAAGTAAAACTTGACTCAGATCTAGATGGCTGAATATTCAAAAGTAAGACAGATCCAAATCAAGTAAAACTTGACTCGGATCTAGATGGCTGGATATTCAAAAGTAAGACAAATCTGAATCAAGTAAAACTTGACTCAGATCTAGATGGTTGGATATTCAAAAGAAAGATAGATCCGAATCAAGTAAAATTTGACTCAGATCTTGGTGGCTGGATATTCAAAAGAAAGGAAGACCCGAATCAAGTAAAACTTGACTCGGAGCTAGATGGTTTGATATTCTAGAACACGGTTAATCCGAATCATGAAACAAATTGACTTAGCATGTAATGCATTTAAAATAGGATGAAGCTTCCAAACGAACAACAAATTATCCGGTTGCAAGCTTCAGGGACTAGTGTATATATAGCATCATCTGAATAATAGACAAAGTATCAACGGAGGCGCTTACCTCGTTCATCTTATCACTTTCAAGAACAATCTTAGCAGCCATATGCAAACGACTACTGATGTCGGAAAGCTGAAATGGTTGGCTACTTGGATTGCCCTCAAGTTGATCGGCGACATTCCAGTTGTTCACATATTCCACTAGTGAGCCGAGGCTATGCTCGCTCTCAGTACGGGTCAACACTTTACCTCGGGCCTGCTGAGTAACTGCAGCCGCCGCTGGACTCTTATGAAGAATAAGCTGAGTGTCGGCGGCAAGGGCGACACCGGGTTTAGCGGTGGAAGCTCCTTTACGAAGTACATCAACAATGCTGGGCTGAGAAGAGCTTGTTGGCCCTTTCTGAGATGCCGAGGGTTTAGTAACAACAACTTTCTTGCTCTTAGTAGAGACTTCGGCAGGGGCAACAACTTCAGCACTGGGGATTACGTCCTGGGCGGCAGGAGGAACTATAGTTTCCGAAGGAGCCGAGGTAGTGGTATCCTCGGTAGGAATTGGAGTAGGAACTGGAGCTGCAGTGATCAAAGGATCATTGGGGGAAACCTCGGGGGTCTTAAGAGGGACAACAGGGTTGGCCGGGCGATCCGGCGTAGGGGTTTTGTCGGCAACAATGGTGGGAGCAATGGGCTCATCTTGTCGAGGCGATACATTAGTCGGCATAGGAGGAGAATCAACACGAGAGGGACTGGGAACCCGAGTATCCTCCGGAGGTGGGGGAGAAGATGGCCGAGTAGTATGGGTTTTCATACTCAGACCGCTTGGCTTTGCGGAAAGAGGAGCTCTGCAAGAGAGTAAAAGCCGAGTCAGAAACAGAAAGAGAGAAACAAGAAATACAAATGAAAATAAACTCACCCAGTAACCCTAGGCATGGTCTTACGCCTCGGGATATGCTGAGCAGATTTCTTGACTCGCTTCATGGGGGCAGCACCAGAAGGATCCGTCGAAGCGGTGCGCTTCTTCGAAGCAACAGGAGCTTTGGAAGCAAGAGGTTCGGCGTCGTGCACCTGGCCATCTTGGTTAGCTGGGAAAGAAGGAGCCGAAAATGCGTAAGAGATAGGCACCGCGACAACTACCTCAAGAATTTGGACATCGTCCGAATCATCTTTATCAGCGCGGGCCGAGGTCTTGCTCCAGGCACGAACAGGAGCAGCATCCGACTTAGGAACGAATTCCTCCGGATCTGGTTCTCCATTATCTGGGGTATTGCGGTCAGCGGGCCAAGGAAGGGCCAGAACCTCGGCATCTTCTGTGGTCTGCTCAGGAAACCTCTGCGAAAAAAGCGGAAAAGGATTAACAGAGGTAGAGGGAAAATAACTCGGGCCGAGCCACATGTGTACAATTTACTTGAGGATAAGGATTCTCGCGGGAGAATGGCTTCATCCTGCATTTCCATTCCTCGGGCATCTCGGTCTTGAAAATATCCCAGACACATTTGTAAATCTGATAGTCGTCAAGCTCAACCGTAGAAACTCGATTCGGATCCAAAGGACCGCTCATGTAGCAGAGCTTGTGGGAGCGAAGCTGGAAAGGGCAGATTCAGCTGCTAACAAATGCAGTCATCAAGTCTTCACCTCGGAGCCCGGCACGCGTCAGTTCCTTAAGTCGGAGCTCGAATGCCTCGGCAAGGGCATGCGTCTTCCTCGGGTTATAAAGCCAATTCTTCTTTGATGGAGGACCAATAGAGAAAGTAGGGAGCCGAATCTTATCTTCCTTCCCTGTATTCTTGACATAGAAAAATGATCTATGCCACTTCTTACAAGACTCGAGGCCTGCAACGCGGGGGAACACGGAGTTCTTCCGAGGTGTAATGGAGGCAACCCCGCACTGGGTGAGAGATTTCTCAGAAGGATGAAGAGATTTATCCGGCACCACGTTAGCTCGGATCTGAAAGAATTTGGACCAAACATCTACGGAGGGCCAAAGGCCGAAGTACCCCTCTGAAGCCGAGATAAAGGTGGACAAAGAGGCAACGGCGTTAGCCGGCAGATGATGCGGCTGAAGGCCGAAGTAATCTAAGAATCTCCTAGCAAAGTCGCTAAGAGGAAGGCCGAATCCACGAGAAAAATGGGACATAAAAACTACGTACTCACCCTCATTAAGTACGTGGGAGGATTCTTTGTCGGGTAAGCGACAACTTACCTTGGCAGGAATTCGACGTGTCTTGATCAGCCATTCTATCTCCCAGCGAGTAACTGAGGAACCTTGCTAGGAACCATGCTCTGGACCGGCCGCAAGGTCTTCTTCCCCGACGAGAGTGCCGCTAGCGGAGCTAGACATAGGCTCATTAGAGGAATCAACCGAAGAAAAACTGGTGGCGAGGAGAGGCCTAGAGGTGAAGGGCCTCGTCGCGACGGTGACAAACGCAGTAGTGGAACAGAGAAATAACCGCCGTGGGAGATCTAGGAAAACCAGAAGAACACCTAATGTTGGAACCTAGCGGCAGCGCTGTAGAGAAACTCACTGATGAAGCGGGGGCGCTGCGGCGAGGTCGCAGGAGCCAGAAAACCGCAGCGTGACCGACGAGGGGGAACGGCGGTGGCGAGGCCACTAGAGCATGAATGGTGGCGGCGACGCGAGGAAGAAGACGAAGGGAGGAAGAATGGGGAAAGTGAACCAGCCTATCTTGCTCCCCTCTTTATAACCGCATAGGGTAAACCGTAGTGGGATCGTGGATGTGCCACGCTAACCGCGTAATCGCGTGTATCGCCTAAACCGCGCACATGCATTGGAGCCACAACAAAGGCCACATGGCGCAGGAGGAGATCGGGCCACCTGACTGCTGCGGTACTCGAGGCGTCACTGTGCCGATGCGACGGGCGCAGTAATCACTGTAGCATGTCAGTGAACACTGTAGAGGAACAAAAAACTAGGGAACAATGATGATTGGTACACGTAGGATGAGGCTTACACAGGAAGCCAAGAAAATACCCCAAACAAACGAAGATAACTCGGAATGTAGTTGATAGCGGGAAAAGGAGGAAATGAGGAAGAGGATAACAGAAAAAGAACATCGGCTAAGAAATACCTCGGACAGAAAGTGAGAAATGATAAATGTCTATAAACTGATGTGGCCCGGCCGGGGTTTCTGGCAGGACCGCACCAGCTTCAGGGACTAATGTTGGGGGGGGGGGGGTGACCCCGGATAGGGTCAAGATAGGGGAAAGAAGAAAGGAGTCTCCCTTACCTTAAGCTGAGTTACTGACTGGGTCGATCGAATCAGGCAAGATCCGGCTGAGGTAAACTAAGGCTTGGCAAATATAGAGTGAGTAACACATTACTCGGCCGACGTATAAGCTAAGTTGGCCGAATAAGGTTGATTGACTTGCATGCAGGTGAAGGCCGAGCCGAGTTATGCGAGATGAGGCCGAGTAACGTGAGACTTGCAGGAGAAGGAGGAGCCTATAGTCAAACCCTAGTTGCTGGCTAGGGGGAATCTAGACAGAGCCAAGCGCTAAGGACAAAGAGCAGAGCTGCAGAGGGGAAGACAAGCGTCACAGAGGTGATAGTGAGGAAGCCCGAGGCACACATGTGAAGGCCTCTAGAACTTTGCCGCCGATAGAAGGGGGACACGGAAAGGAGTCCGCCGAGTTAACACTTTGGGACAAGCATATTCCAAGAATATGCTTGCCACGTCAGCCCTAGAAGGAGCCAAGGAACCCCTTTATAAGGAGGGGTACGGGCTCCTGAGAGAGGGATCGATTCATTCCATACCGAAGGGATCGTGTAGTAGTTCTCTTCTTCTCTTTGATACAGCTCTAGGAGCATTTGTAGTTCTTGAGAGGAGGAATAAAGATCTACTTGTTAGTCATTTGAGTGTAGAAATCACTACATCTCCCCTCCCCGAATCCCTCTAGCTTGGACCCATACTTTAGCCTACCCATGGCATCTGCCATGCCATCACCACGACATTGACGTTCTCTTGTGGGCGTGCGGGAGTGTGCCCACTGGGTGTAGTCCCCGAGGTTCGGGCCGGCTGGAGTAGCTAGCCGGGTCGAATCCTTTTTCCGCCTTGATATTATCTTGTGGGTGCGCGGGAGCGCGCCCACTGGTTGTAGTCCCCAAGGTTCGGGCCGACTGGGGTAGCCAGCCGGGTCGAAGCTCTTTTCCGCTTGCTTTCCTACCGTGTTGTGGCTCGTGCAAAAATTAAACACAATGTCGCTTGCGTTAGTTGTGCCCACTAGTTTATACGTTTATGGTTATGCAAGTACTTGGAAAAGATGCCCTTTCAAAATATATCGATGACTTAGTCCTTTTCTCAGTGAGCATTGTCCTTGCAAGCTGTGACCTTCCCGGCTGCGAGACGGGTTGCGGTCTATAGCCAGAACCGAAGGGTTTCTAGGTTAGCGTACTACACAATACTTCGGGTTGTTATCATCATCTTAGGTCGAGTAGGCGCATACGTATTGTCTAGGCGGCTTTGCCTTTCCTTTGGATCGGTTCTTGTAAGGGTACTTCAGGCTTTTTCTCTTGCCGGGTCGATAGCCGGGTTGCATTCTGTAGCCGGAACCGAAGAGTTTGCCTTAGGTGCCTCGTACAATACTTAACCGTCTAGGAAAGACATAGGCGTCTAGGTCAGCCAGCGAGCCTTTGGTAGAGACTGCCGGAGCCGGTTAGAAGACGAAAACGACTAGAGATGCTAGATAAACACAAAGTTCTCGAGGCTGTGTCGAGGATCCTAAGCTTGTTTGTTTCATTACATGAAAGTAAGATACATACACTTCATGCTCAAGTGTAAAATGGACGGAGGAGGTACGCGTTCCAGGGGCGCTCAGTTTCTTCGTCGGAGCGGTCGACCTTGTTCCTTGCTAGCTGCTGCGCTCGGCTGATGATGAATGGCCCTTCCCAAGGCGGGGATAACTTGTGCATTCCCTTCGTGCTCTGCACCAGTCGCAGCACCAGGTCGCCTCGCGGAAGGAGGTAGGCCGAATCCGGCTGGCGTGGTAGCGGCACAGGTCCTGCTGGTAGATAGAAGATCTGGACAAGGCAAGCTCGTGCCTCTTCAAGCAGATCCACACTATATTCGCGTGCTTCTTTGGCCTCTTGCTTCGTCTAAAGAAGCTTGCGGGGCGTGTCGAACTGGATGTCAGTGGGGAGGACCGCTTCTGCACCGTAGACGAGGAAGAATGGCGTGAAGCCGGTTGACCGGTTGGGCGTGGTACTCAGCAACATTGTTTGATGCCTTGAAGTGGATCTGTAGCACGTCAGGCGGTCGCCCTTGGGGGAGGTGATGACGATGCCGGCTCCGAGTCCCTCGCACATCTTGGAGCCATCGAAGTGTAGCTTCCAATGCATGGAGTCGAGAACCGGTGGCATATATTGTGTTTCTGCCCAATCAACAATGAAGTCGGCATGTGCCTAAGATTTTATTGTAGTCCTTGGCTCGTACTGGATGTTGTGAGCTACGATCTCTATAGCCCATTTCGCCACCCGGCTGGTGGCATCCTTGTTGCCGATGATCTCTGCGAGCGGGGATAGCGCCACCACCCGGATGGAGTGTTATTGGAAGTAGTGATTGAGTTTCTTGGCGGCCATGTACACGCCGTACACCAGCTTCTGGTAGTGGGGGTAGTTCTGCTTTGAGAGCGAGAGTACCTCACTCAGGTAGTATACGTGGCGCTGGACCGGCTGCGCCTTACCTTCTTCTGGTTTTTCCACCACGAGCATGGCACTAACGACCCGATTGGTGGCCATGATGTACATGAGCATGGGATCCTTTGCAGCCGAGGCTGCCAAGATTGGTGGGGAGGTGAGCATGTGCTTGAGGTCATGAAATTCTTCGTCCGCCTAGGGAGTCCAGACGAATTTGTCTGTCTTCTTCATGAGCTGGTACAAGGGTAGCGCCTTTTCGCCCAGTCGGATGACAAACCGACTGAGAGAGGCCAGGCACTCGGTAAACTTTTGCACGTCGCGTAAGTTCTACGGCAGCTCCATGCACTCGATTGCTCCTATCTTCGCCGGATTCACCTCGATTCCTCTTTTTGAGACGAGAAATTCGAGGAGCTTGCTAGCTGGGATGCCAAAGACGCATTTTCTGGGTTCAGCTTGATCTGGAAGCGGCGGAGGTTGTCAAATGTTTCCTTCAAGTCCTCGAGCAGCGTGTGGCGCTCTTTGGTCTTGATGACAACGTCGTCAACGTAGGCGTGTACGTTTCTACCAATTTGCATCTATAAGCATTTCTACATGCAGTGCTGGTAGGTTGCTCATGTGTTTTTGAAACCGAAAGGCATGGTGGTATAGCAATAAGCCCCATATGGGGTTATGAATGATGTCTTTATTTGATCGGTTACATTCGGCTTGATCTGGTGGTAGCCTGAGTAGGCATCCAGAAAAGACAACAGGTCGGAGCCAGCCATGGATTCAATGACCTGATCTATCCACGGTAGAGCGAAATGATCGTTAGGGCAGGCCTTGTTGAGGCTAGTGTAGTCCACGCACATGCGCCATGTACTTTTCTTCTTCAGCACCAACACCGGGTTCGCCAACCATTTCAGGTGGTAAACTTCATGATGAAACTGGCTGCGAGCAGCCGGGTGATCTCCTCACCGATGGTTCTTCCTTTCTCCTCTGCAAAGCGTCACAATGATTGTTTGACCGGCTTCACATCCGGTCGAACATGAAGAGAGTGCTCGGCGAGTTTCCTCGAGACGCCTGACATGTCTTTGGGGCACCATGCGAAGATATCCCTATTATCACAGAGGAAATCGACGAGTGCGCTTTCCTATTTGCTGTCCAGGCTGTCTCCGACCAGGACAAACTTGCTTGGGTCATCCTCGTTTAGAAGGATCTTCTTTATGCCCTTGGATGGCTTGAACTGCGATTTGCTGGCTGGCTTGGGTTCCCCCTTTGGCATGTCTGCCTACATTGACACCATGTTCTGCATTATGACGTGCTTTTCTTCCGCGATGATCATGGCCTCGGCTAGCTTGGAGCCATCTGTGGCGCACTCGATCGACCGCTTGTAGCAGCCGTCAATGGTGATCACTCCTTTTGGGCCTGGCAGCTTCATCTTGAGGTACGCGTAGTGCAGCATAACCATGAACTTGGTGAGAGCTGGGCACCCGAGTATGGTGTGGTAGGCGCTAGAGAGGTTGACCACCTCGAACCAGATAGACTCATGGTGAAAGTTGTTCTCGGTGCCGAAGATGGCATCCAATTTGATCTTGCCGATTGGCGAGTGCGATGGACTCGGGACTGCCTCGTGGCAGGGAGTGCTTGAGGCTGAAGTTAAGACTCACTGATTTTGAGCCACTCGAGGCTGCTGCGGTACAAAATTTTGATGCTGCTGCCTCTGTCAATTAGGACGCGCGAGAACCGACATATGTGCTTCTTGGAGATGATGATGGGATCCAGGACTAGCGCGTAGTTATTGGGGTTTGGCAACACGGCTGGCTGGTCTTCCTTGCTCCAAGTGATTGCTTGCTCAGACCAATGCAGGTACTATGTGACAGGGGAACAATAAAGTTCACCTCCGCCTCACGCCGTCTCTTTCTATGATTGGTCTCCAGCTCGACGAGGTAGATGTGGTAGTTTCCCACTTGGCATGGTTAACCATCTTCATCATCTTCTCGACGGTTATGTCGCTCTCAGTTGTTCGGTGGGCCTCCGGCTGGAGGTGGAGGCGGTGGTGGGAGCCCGCCGGCTTCAGCCATCTTCTTTGTCCAACTGCACTGGCGTGTCGTATGGCTCACGGGCTTGTTGCCGCCACTATGGAACTTGCACGACCCGTCGATCATGGACTCCATGGTGTACTTGGGTTGCGGGGGCCTGTCATCTAGTCTCTGTCTCTGGCTGTCGCCTACAGCTAGGTCCTCATGCACCGCCATTACTTGCTTGGTGCCATACCGGTTGTCTGGTTGGTCGTATTTTCTCTTTCCGTGGCGGTCGTGGTCATGCCGCCTAGAGTGATGCTCGCCCGGGTGGCGTTGCTCCGCCTGCTCATCTATCACGATCTGGCCTTGGTCATCCACCATGATGGGATTCTTCATGGCCGCGTGTACACCCTCGGATCGGCCCTATGCAAGTCTTAGCGATACCCGCCAAACCCGCATAGAAACGATTCAAAGCGCCCACCAGGCACTTTCGTGCGGGTGGAAAATGAAGTAATACCATTATACATTATTCCACGATGGAACCCATAGAATAGATATATACAACAACGACTCAAAGAGTCAAGAATACAGATTTATAGTATAAAGATCCAAATCTCCTTGAAAATGATACAACATCCGACTACGGACAAGATGCAAATAGGGCTAAGAGCCCTGAAGAATAACCAATGGCGTCCATAACCCTGCCCAGGCCAAGCCGGAAGGGTAACCCCGCTAACGACATCGATCTCAAAACCTGCTTAAACAAAAGGGGTGCCGACAAAGGGCAAAGGAAAAAAGAGAGCGGTCAGTACTGAGGCCAGTACATGGCGAGACTAGAATTCGGCGGTCCTCGGCTACATAGGTATGATGGACTGAAGCGGCAACGAAGCATGCGCTAAACAACCTATAGAGACTCGATACAACTATCAGCTATCAGAAGGGGATAAGAAAGACCTATTCGAAACCAACCTGTTACTACCACCAATCATACCCATCCCGGTGTTTCCCCCTCGATACCAATCAAGGAATTCGTACCGAGGAAACTCACACAGTTGGCAATTTTATCCATTCCCTTATAGATGCGGCAATTACTAGTCAGATATAGATAGCATGAGTCATCCTGATAACATAAGCAGTGGGCAGTTTTAGATAACCATTCCATTGTAGTTGCAATACTTACTAGTCAAATACATATACCATGATACATTCAAGAACCCAACAGTTGTTGGTACTTTTATTTAGCCATTCCGTTGTAGTGAAGCTGATTACTAGTCATTATAAAGTCAAATTTATAGCACTACTTTAGTTATAGTTGTCTATGATCGAGATACCGTGCTCCAAGTCGTCCATAACCGCGGACACGGCTTTCAGAAAGTTTTACCCTGCAGGGGCAAAATAGCAACACACGCACGATCAACCTCGGGAAAAACCAAATGAAAACCCAACGAGGCATCACGATAGAGCAATTGCAAGATTCATATAATATTTCAGGGGGCCACCCCACTAAGCTACCCGTGACGAAGTTGGCCGGCTCCGAGACGGACCTAGAGGTTTGCGAGAGTGGCTGTAAACGACTGGGAACCCGAAAGTGTGACTAGGCTTGTCGAAACAGCGTAATCATGCCGTGATCCAAAACAGTACAGGCACTCCACGCGCAATAGTAAATAAAGGAGTAAAGCATGGCATAAGTACAAGATAGTAATAAAGCCCCAAACTACTTTGTGGGCCCAAGAAATAATATATGACTCAAGCTCTGGCTAAGGGGATTCATGGTCCCACATGCGGATAATGCGAATATTCAAAGAACAGGTATCAAGTACTCGGGGTCCTATGGGACACAAGTGGATGGTTAAAAACCAAATAACATCTATTGCCCACCTGTGCCTCTGCATTATTTACCTACTTTCAAATTTTAGTTATTAAACGGTAATTAAAGCCATATCATCTCCACCATTAAGCATGTGCCAACCACCCAACAACAGTGGAACATCGACTACGCGAAGCAGCACCTGAGTAAGCGACTATGACTCGCAAGGCCGACTATCTACCAAACAACAGGTAATAGGAGGTGTCCATGGCAATATAGAGGCTGCATGGAAATATAAAGGGGTACGAAATCTATAGCATCGTAACACAGATAGCAATAGATCAACATGAGGAAATAAAGACTAGAAATATAAAATAGGTAAAAAGAGGGAGAATGCTCGCCTGTAAAACATTGTTGAAGGTTCATCCGAAGATCGGGTCAGCACTCACATCAACTCATCGGACTAATCCGTGAAGAAGCGAAGCACTAGCACAAACACCGGATGCACTATTTAATACTACGGCAGAAGATCGGACATGATGCATGTATGATATATGCCATGGCAAAGATGCGATGCAATTATATCATATTAAGCGGAACCAGGGTCCCGACAATTAATTAATAGGTTCATGTTGTTTACATACCCCGCAATTTAAATGTTGTCTTATCAAGGCAAAAATATGTCACTGGTTCGCTACACAAATTTAAATGGGGTCAATATTAGATTAGATTCACACGCATATGGTCTCCATATTTATTTTAGGTGAATCGACATAATGTCCCCAAACCACATGATATGATGCGAGCATGACAATTTATATGCAACAAGATATATCATTTATAAAAATAGGGTCTTAGGGTCACACATTGGTATCGATGATCTTGGGGTTTGCCGAGGGTTTGGGATCGGTCTTCGGGGTCTCGGCATCCGAGAATGGGTCTTCGGGGTCGACGAGATCGGTCTTCGGACTCCAGGAAGGAGCACTTGGCGTTCCGATGGATCGGTCTCCGTGTTCGTGTCTTCGTCCGAGTGGTAGATCTTATCGGTACCATACAATCATATAGTGCCCCTTTGGTTTTATCTAGACTGGGCTTTAACTGAACCAGATCTTCTTCGTGGAGGACCTGAGCAGCAGCACACTAAACGAGATCCGACAGATACATCGTCAGGCTCCAAAAGCTAGACAAAATAGCCAACATTGCAATAGCAACAGTAGTTACCGAATAGCAATTCAGGCACTTTGGTGCCATCAATGGGGCCGAACAGGGCGCGCCGTGCTATACAGAGGTGATGTAGGGTCAAGGCTCGCAGCAAGCATGCAAGCGGCAGCGCTGCGGGGTTGCCAAAGGCAGCCGAGGCAATGTCGGAAGCTGCGGCCGGGAGCTCGCGCGGTCAGCGGCGGCCGGAGGGGTGCAAGGGCTCGGTGGGGAAGAGTACGTCGGGCGAAAGCTGGGGCTGGCGGCATGAGGGTTGCAGGCAGTGGCGTGCCTGCAGGCAGGGAAGAGAGACCGATGCCGGCTAGAGAAGGAGAGGAGGGAGTCGCGGCCTTGGAGGAGAGGGCGAGGACGATGAGGCCCTAGCGCCGGCGGGGCTTCGCGAGCGGATGGAGAGGCATGGTAGAGGCGGTAGTTGATGGCGGCAGGGTCACGAGGAGGGCTACGCAGGGCGATGCCAGGGTGAGCCGATCCGAGGAGAGGCCGGCGGCGTCGGGCTCGGGGACATGAGCGGAAGGCGGCGGCCAAGAGAGAGACGTGGGGTTGAGGGAGGAGACGCTGGCCGCGTGAGAGAGCGAGGTTGCGAGCGGGGATTGTGAGGTGGCCACAAGGTGGGGTCCACGCGGGCAGGATGGGCGGTTCCGGGGTGGACCATGTCGAGCGGTTGCCGCGGTTGCCAGATCCACCACGTGGGCAGCTGTTTTGCCCGACGTCGTCTGGTGAAGATGCCTGCTGGTGCTTGCTTCCTCCAGGTGCCGATGGATCTGCTCCCCATCATGGAACTAGGTCCTTGGAGTTTCCCCCCTAACTAGGAGCTCCCTCAGCTTGTTGCTTGTTGGCGGTGGCAACGAGGAGCTGGAAGAGTTCTTGCTAGCGACAGAGCTCTTCTCCCTTGAGGTGCCTCAACTCGCTGAGTCCAGCCTCTGCCGCCCTCATGTTCTTGGCGGGGTGCTATATACGGGCTGGACCACATGAGCCTATAAAACATTGTCGAAGGTTCATCCGAAGATCGGGTCGGCACTCACATCAACTCATCGGCCTAATCCGTAAAGAAGCAAAGCACTAGCACAAACACCGGATGCACTATTTAATACTACGGCAGAAGATCGGACATGATGCATGTATGATATATGCCATGGCAAAGATGCGATGCAATTATATCATATTAAGCGGAACCAGGGTCCCGACAATTAATTAATAGGTTCATGTTGTTTACATACCCCGCAATTTAAATGTTGTCTTATCAAGGCAAAAATATGTCACTGGTTCGCTACACAAATTTAAATGGGGTCAATATTAGATTAGATTCACACGCATATGGTCTCCATATTTATTTTAGGTGAATCGACATAATGTCCCCAAACCACATGATATGATGCGAGCATGACAATTTATATGCAACAAGATATATCATTTATAAAAATAGGGTCTTAGGGTCACACATTGGTATCGATGATCTTGGGGTTTGCCGAGGGTTTGGGATCGGTCTTCGGGGTCTCGGCATCCGAGAATGGGTCTTCGGGGTCGACGAGATCGGTCTTCGGACTCCAGGAAGGAGCACTTGGCATTCCGATGGATCGGTCTCCGTGTTCGTGTCTTCGTCCGAGTGGTAGATCTTATCGGTACCATACAATCATATAGTGCCGCCTTGGTTTTATCTGGACTGGGCTTTAACTGAACCAGATCTTCTTTGTGGAGGACCTGAGCAGCAGCACACTGGACGAGATCCGACAGATACATCGTCAGGCTCCAAAAGCTAGACAAAATAGCCAACATTGCAATAGCAACAGTAGTTACCGAATAGCAATTCAGGCACTTTGGTGCCATCAACGGGGCCGAACAGGGCTCACGGTGCTGGACAGAGGTGATGTAGGGGCAAGGCTCGCAGCAAGCACGCAAGCGGCAGCGCTGCGGGGTCGCCGAAGGCAGCCGAGGCGACGGCGGAAGATGCGGCCGGCGGGGGCTCACGAGGTCAGCGGTGGCCGAAGGGATGCAAGGGCTCGGTGGGGAACGAGACGTCGGGCGGCCGCTGGGGCTGGCGGCATGAGGGTTGCAGGCAGCGGCGTGCCTGTGGGCAGGGAAGAGAGACCGATGCTGGCCAGAGAAGGACAGGAGGGAGTCGCGACCTTGGAGGAGAGGGCGAGGACGACGAGGCCCTAGCGCCGACGGGGCTTCGCGAGCGGATGGAGAGGCATGGAAAATGTGCTAGTTGATGGCGGCAGGGTTGCGAGGAGGGTGACGCGGGGCGATGCCAGGGTGAGCCGATCCGAGGAGAGGCCGATGGTGTCGGGCTCGGGGACATGAGCGGAAGGCAGCGACCGGGAGAGAGACGTGGGGTCGAGGGAGGAGACGCTGGCTGCGTGAGAGAGCGAGGTTGCAGGCGGGGATTGTGAGGTGGCCACGAGGAGGGGTCCACGTGGGCAGGATGGGCGGTTCCGGGGTGGACCGTGTCAAGCGGTTGCCGCGGTTGCCAGATCCACCACGTGGACAGCTGTTTTGCCCGGCGCCGTCTAGCGAAGATGCCTGCTGGTGCTTGCTTCCTCCAGGTGCCGATGGATCTGCTCTCCATCGTGGAACTAGGTCCTTGGAGTTTCCCCCCTAACTAGGAGCTCCCTCAGCTTGTTGCTTGTTGGCGGTGGCAACGAGGATCTAAAGAGTTATTGCTAGCGACAGAGCTCTTCTCCCTCGAGGTGCCTCAGCTCGCTGAGTGCAGCCTCTGCCGCCCTCATGTTCTTGGCGGGGGTGCTATAGACGGGCTAAACCACATGAGCACACGAGTCCGCAGCGCGGTCCAACACCGACCCGAGGTCGCGGCCTCGATGCTGGGCCTGCCGGTTGATGCTGTGAACAGTGTTATATTCACGCATGGTGGCTTTCAGACGGCGCTGGGTGGCAGCGAGAGCGACCTTGTTGGCCTCCTCCAAAAGCTTCTGGAGCATGGTTTTGAGCATGGCCACGACGACCGTCGGGTCCGCCTCGACGATGAAGGGGCACAGAGGTGCTGGATGGAGGCGGTGAGCGGGTCCTTCTCCTGCTCGAGCGCAGAGCCGTCGCCTCCCGCTCGACGCTCTGGAGGCGGGTGGTGGTTCTCGCGGGCGTTCACCATCATGACCTCACACATCTGCTAGATGTGACGACGTTGCTGGCGGCGTGGCCGAGAGATACGCTGGAGACAATGTCGACCTTGATAGGGAAGGCCTTGTTGATGGTGGCAACATAGATGCGGTGGTCCCCGAAGTGCAGTATGGAGCCGTTAACGGGAAACTTGTCCCCGACAAAGCACACGGCGTTGTCGATGATGCAGTTGAAGGTGCCGACAGTGAGGACGCGGTCGGAGGCCTGACACTCCCAATTTCCATCACCATTCTATATCATAATTTACCTCTATTCATTGATATTTGTCTTATTATGAGGTATTACTTATGGCTTTTCATCTGTTTATGCATGTTCGATGATTCTTGGAGGATGGACTGCCGGAGTCTGGATTCTGATGGAAAAGAAGGAGTTTCGATGCAATTTCGCAAAGATCAAAAAATAACAGAAAAATATGGAAACATATTATTTTACCAGAAGACGAAGGAAGCTAGAAGGAGGGAAAAAGAGGGGCCTCAGGGGGCCCACACCCCCTAGGCGCGGGCCCTCCTAACCCCCCGCCTAGGGCACGTGTGGGCCACCTGCCCGGCCTCCGACTCTGCCCCTTCGCCTATATCTTCCCTTCGAATCCCGAAGGCTCAGGGGAGACCACAGATAGATTTCCGCCGCCTCTGGGGGCGGAAACACCGAGAGAGAAAGATCTCTCCAGTAGACAGATTTCTGCCTGGGGAATTCCTTCCCGGAGAGGGGAGACTGTCTCCATCAACACCGTCATCAAGCTAGGCTTCATCGGGATCATCATCATCATCCACACCATCATCTCCACCAGCACCATCACCACCACTCCTTCCCGCTATAACAATTGTGTTGGATATTGCTTTAGTTCTTAGGGGAAACCTTCCCGGTGTTGATTACTATTGTAGTTGATGCTTGTGAGTGGAACCATTGGATTATTGTTTATTATCATATTGTTATCCATTACCATATCATCTTTGATCTTGATCCATATGATGTCTTGTGAGTAGTTCGTTTAGTCCTTGAGGACATGGGAGAAGTCATGTTGTTAGTAGTGAATCTGCGATGAGTTATTATTCAATGGTTTAGTATTTAAGTTGTGGTGCTATTCTTCTAGTGGTGTCATGTGAACGTCGACTACATGATACTTCACCATTTATGGGCCTAGGGGAATGCATTGTGTATTTGGCTACTAATTGTGGGGTTGCCGGAGTGACAGAAACCTGAACCCCCGTTAGGACACCTTTGCACAAGGGAGCGTAGAATCTCAGAGTTTAAGGCTGTGGTTAGATTTATATCTTAATTACTTTCCTTTAGTTACGGATGTTTGCAGGGGGTTTAGTCACAAGTATGTATTAGTCCTAGGAAGGGCGGTATGTTAGCACAGGTTCACCCACACAACACTTACAAACACCAGAGATGAGTACTGAACTATTTGAAGCAAAAGCACTTGACAGAATTCCCATGTGTCCTCGAGAACGTTTGGTCCTTATAAGTATTTCCGCCGGCTTGTCCGTTGCTATGAAAGGATTGGGCCACTTGCTCTGTTTGTTCATTACTTCTGTTACTTGCCCCTTTGTTTTGTTGCCTTGTCAAAAAACCACTAAAAATCCGTTTGCTAAGTATTCACAGGGATTTCCTGCTCCATACCACTGTTCAACACCTTCTGCTCCTTGTTGGGATCGACACTCCTATTTATCGAAAGTACTACGATACACCCCCTATACTTGTGGGTCATCAAGACTATTTTCTGGCGCCGTTGCCGGGGAGTGAAGCGCTATTGAAGAGTGGAACTGGTAAAGGAAACTTTTTACTGTGAGTATTGCTTTTGTTACAACTTGTTACTTTGTTTCCAATATGGATAACCCACTTGGTTTTCTGTTTGGGAAAACTACTACCACTACTAGGGTAGTAGATGAACCACCTCCTGTTGAGATAGATCCTTTTAAGGTACCTACAAGTATTGTTAATCATGTTATGGATAATTATTATTTTGGGGATGGAACTGTCCATCCTGGTGATCACTTGCTTTTTATCCATGAATTATGCGGGTTGTTTAAGTGTGCAGGTATCACAACTGAACATGTGAAGAAGAAGTTACTCTCCATATCCTTGAAAGGGAGAGCTAAAGAATGGTATAAGTTGCTGAAGAATGGAAAATCCATGGAATGGGAGGAGATGGCATCTCTCTTTTACTCTAAATTTTATCCTCCCGGTGAGATTCATAAGGATAGAAATCTTATATATAACTTTTGGCCTCTTGATGGAGAGAGTACAGCTCAAGCTTGGGGGAGATTGAAGTTACTAATGCTTAAATATCCTATTCATGAACTCCCTAGCAATATTATTCTCAATAACTTTTATGCTAGGCTTTCTCTTCATGATAAAGATTTACTAGATGCTTCTTGTGCTAGATCATTCACATGTATGAAGGGAGAAGCTAAATGGGATCTTCTAGACCGTATTCAAGAGAACAGTGAAGCTTGGGAGAATGACAAAGGAAGAAAGTCAGGTATAAACTATGTTTATGAATGCATTAAATATTTTATGGGAACTGATGACTTCCGTGATATTAGTAATGAGTTTGGTCTTGATTCCCAAAGTATTGCCAACTGTTTTAAAGCCTTTTCCTCTTACATTGAAATTCCCAAGAATAAGTGGAACAAGTACCATGCTCCTTATAAAGATGTTGTTAGTCATGTTCCTGTTAGAAGTACTCAAGTTTGTACTACTAATCATATTGTGCCTGAACCTCATGTTGAGAAAATGCCTTTTCCTAGCTAAGGTAAAGGAGTATTCTATGATTATTAGTGCAAATAACAAAGGTACAATGAAAACTGTGGAGCCTGGTAAGCATTTGAGTGATGAACCTGTGGTAGCTATTGTGAAAGACACTATCACTAGAAATATAGAGGATGAGCACATTGTCTTCTGTGAAGATGCTTCTAATATTATCTCTCATCCTAGTAAGGCTAGAAAATCTAGTGTTCCTGTGCTTTCTGTTAAAATTGGTGATCATTGCTACTATGGTTTATGTGATATTGGTTCTAGTTCTATTGCTATTCCTTATGAGATTTACAGGGAAATTATGCATGAGATTGGTCCTTGTGAGCTTGAGGACATTGATGTGGTTATTCACCTTGCTAACAAGGAGACCATTTGACCCATTGGCATTATAAGAGATGTGGAGGTTCTCTGTGGTAAGATTAAATATCCTACTGATTTTCTAGTATTTAATTCAGCAGCTAGCAAAACTTGTCCTATTATTTTTGGTAGACCTTTCTTGAACACTTGTGGAGCTATTATTGATTTTAAGAAGGAAAAAGTTTTAACTAATTTTGATGGAGATATTTATGAGTTTAACTTTTCCAAATTTGCTAACGCTCCTTTTGAAAATAGCTTGCCTAATAAAGATTTCAGGATGGAACAACTTGCTTCTATTGATCCAGTCTATGACCTTGGACCTCTTTTTGATGATTGTAAGTGTGCTTATTCTGATGATAAAGTTGTTTCAAGTGGAATTTATATTTTCAAATTTATTCAAAGTGCTACTGAAAGTTAATTTGAGAGAGGGAAACATGGTTTTATGCATCTCAATGATGTTAAGTTTCCCCGTTTTATGTTGAAAGATTTAAAGTTGCATCTGTTTTGTCTTCCTATGCTTGTGGCCTTTTGTTTCAACAATTCATTTTCTCATGATACCCCCATGCATAGGAAGTGGGTTAGACTCAAGTGTGTTGGTTATTTGCTTCTTGATGCTCTCTTTCACTTCCAATATATATCTCCTTTGTGAGCATCTTTGGAAGTTTCAAGCCTAACTTAAAGGCATTAAAGAAAAGTACTTGTTGGGAGATAACCCAAGATTTTTGTCGAGTCTTGGAAGTTATTACCTCAGTAATACCCGCTCCTTATCCTTTTTTGTTTTGGTTTTTGTGTCAAGTTCAACTACTTTTGTGAAGTAGAGGAGTTGTGAAAAGTGGCTATCCTGGGACAGATTTTTGTGCTGCATTGTAAAAATTCGTGAGGAAGTTCAGTAATTCGGATGGAGCTGCATTTTTTTGAGCTTGTTCTCCAAGTTGTTACCAAACTTTCATCAGTTCTGAACGTTTTGATTTGAGCAACAAAAGGACTTAGAAAAAATAAATCTTTACCTGCTGGTCTGTTTCGACAGATTTCTGCCATCATTTGCATTTGCCTCTTACAGAAGCTTTTGTTTTGATGGGTTTTCAGTTGAAGTGTTTACCAAAGGTTTATTGTTTTTGCTTACACTAATGTTGTCATTGAGTTTGTGCAAAAGTTTTGTATGAAGGAAATTCTCAGGAGAAAGAGAGAAGGAATCTGCAGAGTTCGCCTTTGAATAGGTAAAAGTGGTGAAAATAGAAGGTTCGTGAAACCCTAATCTTTTTATATTTTTGATGTTTTTAATACATAAGGGAAGTTACGAGACGAAACGGAGCCCGGGGTGGACAAACCCACCCCAGGCGCGGGCCCAGCCTGGCCACGCTTGAGGGGGGTGTTCCCCCCTCGAACTCATCCGCCTCGTTTCCGTGTCAAAACCTTCCTTATGCATTGAAACTTCATAATATATAACCCCCGGATCCCCCGAGGTTCGTGCATCGTGTTCTCATCTTTTTTTCGTTTCAATCTGTTTCTATCAGGAAATCTTCTCAAGTTTAGAGCACCATGGCCTTTGCCAACGACAAAGGCAAGAAGCCCGTGGAGATAGAGTTGGAAGAACAAACCGCCACAGGAACAATGGGAAGGAAACCTACTTTTATAGGAGCAATTAACACTGCAGACGCTTTTTCTTGTCACATGCAGGGAATCATTGCTTTTGGTCCAGAACTCATATACTGCCCTGAGGCAGCGGAAGCCCTTCAAACCACCAACGAGTTTTGTGATAAGTACCGTGCTTTGAGGATGAAGATGGATACGCTTCAAGAGGAGAATATCATGCTTCGTAAGTTGCTGGGAGATTTTCTGACCCATGAAAAGAGAACACCACCACCACCGAAGGAGTAATTCATCATCAGGTCTGGCATCCCCTTGGCTTGTTCCAAGCTTGGGGGAGTGCCGCGGTATCACCACCATTATCTTTTATCTTTTACCTTTTTAGTGGATTCATATCTGTGGTAGAGAGGTTATCTTATAGTTTGGTTTGCATGTGGAAGTATCTCTCCTTTAGTTGATTATCTATGTATCCCTTGGTGTGAGTGCCTTTATTGAATATTAATGAGAAGTCTCATCTTTTAATTTTTGCACTTCTTATTTTAGTTTGCAATCTCTGTTATATGAGGGATCTTGTTGATTAGTATTGGCACCACTTTGGGATCATCAAGTGGATCTAAATTGGTTTTGGCAAACCGAGTTCTTGTCAGTGGCATTAGTTTGAAATAAAAATAAAGAAAGAAAAAGCTTACAGGTATTTGGTATCATTTGTTTTCTTTCTTGTTGGCTCATAAGCTTAGTATTCTTTATTTAAGATTCCTTTGTGTCTTCAAGGAATATTGCATGTTTGGATTTATTACTTGTATGTTTGCTTGTTTCTTTCAACTCTCGTTCTTGCTACCTAGCCTTGCTAGCCAAAAACCTGTTTTGAGAAGGCATACTTCTCATGTTTCCAAAATCCTTTGAACCCAATACCTTTGCCATTTGTGTCCACCATATCTACCTAGTAGCTTTTGCTATTCCAAGAAAATTCTCAAGCTTCATCTACCTTTCTAATTAAAAAGTATTTTGTTATATGAAAACTAGTTAGTAAAGCTCTCACGAACTTGATGGCACACCTTATTTCTTTGCCCCTAATAGACTTGAACCATTGTGCCATCAAAGTTGTATATGATTGCATCTATACATTGGAATTAGCAGAACCGTGCTGTCATGGGGAACATTTTCAACATTGCACCTGTACTTTGTACATAGTTGATATCGTGCTCTTTTGTCTATGGATATCAACGGTGTGAAATAAAGAGGGAACTTGTAAGTCCATGGAGTTTGTATCCTGTGTTAGAGAAACGCCTGGGCCGCTAGCCTAATCCATGCTTAATCATGGTGGAAACTTGTAGCATCACCATAGTGAGTAATCTATGAAGCATTCTCAATAAAAATCTATACACATAGTAAATAAAAAGATCGCTGAGATGCTCATTGTCTGCTTGCCTTGTCATTTTGGTTATGGAAAAGCTCTTGTACCATATGCAAGGGGTACCCCGTTGGCGGTTCTCAATGATATGCAAATACTTACAATGACAAGAACTTACCTGGGCCCCAAAGTTGAGTATGCATGAGGAGTGTCCCTCATATTCAAGGGACATGAGATTGCCAACTTATATTTCGTCAAGCATATACTCCATCTTTGTTCACTTTAACCTTAATCATCTCAAGATGGTTATGATAGGGGCAATGAGGGCTCAAAGCTAGTAAGTACCATAATCTTTTGGAAGCTCTTTATGACTTGTAATCCCTTCTACCCTCTAAGAAGGGACCTTTCTCCTAGTTACCAGTTTGAGTCAGTAAACCTACTTCCTCTCTATCTCCAGCAAGCTTTTGAGTTGTTGTGTTTCAAGCATTCATATGGTGATTTATTCAATCATGTTCTTTATATTCCTTGTTTGCACAAAACTCTTATCTATTGAGTATTACTTTGAAAGCCTTCACTTGTGAAAAACCTTTTTGAGCAAAGAGTGTTCCTGTTTTGAAACTTCTACAAAAAGCTTTTGTGAAACTATTTACCAGGTGTTCTCTGACCAAGAACAAGTTTGCCAATTCCAATTATGATTTATCTTTATGCATCTCTATTGTGACTCTTGTACTCGGTTGGAAGCTAAGTTATATAATGGTGAGTTGCTTTCTTCTATGATTTATGCATTGGTAAGTGTGATGCTTCTTGTTCGTATTATTTTATCGACACTTCACTCCATAAACCTGTGGACATGTTTACTGAGCTCAGTTTTTGCTTGGGGACAAGCGAAGTCTAAGCTTGGGGGAGTTGACATGCCCAATTTGCATCACCATTCTATATCATAATTTACCTCTATTCATTGATATTTGTCTTATTATGAGGTATTACTTATGGATTTTCATCTGTTTATGCATGTTGGATGATTCTTGGAGGATGGACTGCCGGAGTCTGGATTCTGATGGAAAAGAAGGCGTTTTGGTGCAATTTCGCAAAGATCATAAAAATACCAGAAAAATATGGAAACATATTATTTTACCAGAAGACGAAGGAAGCCAGAAGGAGGGACGAAGAGGGGCCTCAGGGGGCCCACACCCCTAGGCGCGGGCCCGCCTGACCCCGCTGCTAGGGCAGGTGTGGCCCACCTGCCCGACCTCCGACTCCGCCCCTTCGCCTATATCTTCCCTTCGAAACCCTAAGGCTTAGAGGCAACCACAGATAGATTTGCGCCACCTCTGGGGGGACATCGAGAGAGAAAGATCTCTTCGGCAGATAGATTTCTGCCGGGGGAATTCCTTCCCAAAGAGGGGAGACCGTCGCCATCAACACCGTCATCAAGCTAGGCTTCATCAGGATCATCATAATCATCATCCACACCATCATCTCCACCAGCACCATCACCACCACTCCATCCCGCTATAACAATTGTGTTGGATATTGCTTTAGTTCTTAGGGGAAACTTTCCCGGTGTTGATTACTATTGTAGTTGATGCTTGTGAGTGGAACCATTGGATTATTGTTTATGTTCAGATTGTTATCCATTACCATATCATCTTTGATCTTGATCCATATGATGTCTTGTGAGTAGTTCGTTTAGTTCTTGAGGACATGGGAGAAGTCATGTTGTTTGTAGTGAATCTGTGATGAGTTATTATTCAATGGTTTAGTATTTAAGTTGTGGTGCTATTCTTCTAGTGGTGTCATGTGAACGTCGACTACATGATACTTCACCATTTTTATGGGCCTAGGGGAATGCATTGTGTATTCGGCTACTAATAGTGGGGTTGCCAGAGTGACAGAAACCCGAACCCCCGTTAGGACACCTTTGCACAAGGGAGCATAGGATCTCAGAGTTTAAGGTTGTGGTTAGATTTATATCTTAATTACTTTCCTGTAGTTATGGATGTTTGTAGGGGGTTTAATCACAAGTATGTATTAGTCCTAGGAAGGGCGGTATGTTAGCACAGGTTCACCCACACAACACTTACAAACACCAGAGATGAGTACTCAGCTATTTGAAGCGAAAGCACTTGACAAAATTCCCATGTGTCCTCGAGAACATTTGGTCCTTATAAGTATTTCCACCAGCTTGTCCTTTGATAAGAAAGGATTGGGACACTTACTCCGTTTGTTCATTACTTCTGTTACTTGCCCCTTTGTTTTGTTGCCTTGTCACAAAACCACTAAAAATCTGTTTGCTAAGTATTCACACGGATTTCCTGCTCCATACCACTGTTCAACACCTTCTGCTCCTCGTTGGGATCGACACTCCTATATATTGAAAATACTACGATACACCCCCTATACTTGTGGGTCATCAAGGCCACACGCTCACCAGCGATGAGCGGAAGTCCCATGCAAAATATGATCCTAGCCGAAGCATTGTGCCTCACGGTGGGCGCCAACTATCGTGGTGTGCGGCACTGCCATCGGGGATGGCTTAAGAGGGACACTTAGGATGCAATCGGTGGCTCATGCAACGGGTTGGGCATGGTGAACTGCAAACACATCGATGTACCCAGGTTCGGGGCCCTCTCGGCGAGGTAACACCCCTACTCCTGCAAGATCTGGGCGAATGCCCAATACAGGTGCTCCTTGAGCTGTTTCCTTAGCAACTATCGATGGCTAGAGGAAGAATATGAACTAGAGGAAAACTCTACTCAATGTGTAACTTACCTAGAACCCTAGGTCTACCCTCCCTTATATACTGGTTGGGAGAGGTAGGTTACAATGTGGGCTCTAGGGTTTACTATTTGGATTTGGGTTTATAGGGCGGGCCGGCTGCAAGGCCCTATCCGGTGGACCAGGACCCAGTAAGCCTCCGTTACATTGGTGGATGGCGCTAAAGTGGCCTCACGCCTTCCTTTGGGCGTCATCCCTTTTTTGACGGTCATTTGGGGCTTCTTTGGCGGTCAGCCGACAGCTTTGCTTTATCCTTGTCTGGTAGCGCCGGTTAGGGCGGCACCAGCCTGTTTGGTGACGGGAGGCACCAGAGGCATACCCCACAAGGAGCATCACCCCTTTGTGCCCTCCATCGAATCCGAGGCAAGCCGGGTGGGAATGGCCACACATCCGGTTCTTCTGGCTATCCGGCTAGACGGGCCAGCCAGGAAAGCTTCAAGCCCCAGTCGGGTAGGGCCAGCCATCCGGCTAGGGTTCTTCTGCTTAGCGTCTAGCTGATCATATCTTCTGGAGCTGGCCTGCTTAGGCCTAGCTTGTCCCATCCGGGGTTCATCCCCCCGACATTAATACTTGTGTGTATTGTAAACATAAAAGAGTCCCTAGTAAGCTTCTTGTTAAGCTAGCTTGTTGATTAATAGATGATCATGGTTTCCTGGTCATGGAGAATGATGTGATGGACACACACCCAAAGTAAGCATAGCATAAGATCAAGTCATTAAGTTCGTTTTGCTACAAGCTTTTAAATACATTGTAACCTAATCCTTTGACCATGAGATCATGTTAATCACCATCACCGGATGAGTGCTTTGATGACATCAAATGCCACTTCGTATCTAGGTGGTTATAAAGGTGGCATTGGGTATTCTAAAAGTATGTGTTGAAGCGCATGGATCAAGAGTGGGATGACTAATAGATATACTCTGGGCCCTCTCGGTGGAATGTCACCCAATTGGCTTGCAAGCATGTGACTAGGTCACAAGGGATGTCATATCACGGAATGAGTAAAGAGTACTTACCAGTAACGAGGTTGAACTAGGTATGGAGATACCGATGATCAAACCTCGGATAAGTAAAGTATCGTGCAACAAAGGGAATCAGTATCATATGCTAATGGTTCTTTCGATCACTAATTCATCATTGAGTATTTGGGAGCCATTATGGGTCTCTAGGTCCTGCTATTGGTTATTGATCGGAGAGATGTCTCGATCATGTCTTCATAGTTCGCGAACCGCAGGGTGACACACTTAAGGTTCGATGTTGTTTAAGTAGATATGGAATATGAGTTGGAAACCGAATGTTGTTCGAAGTCTCGGATTGGATCCAATACATCACGAGGAGATCCGGAATGGTTAGGAGAATAAGATTCATATAAAGGAAGTCAACTTCTAGGGTTCGGAAAAGTTTCCGGTATTTTGACCGTAGCTTCTATAATGTTCTAGAGGGGCCACCAGTGGGCCCACCACCCTGGGAGGGGCAACATGGTCGGAGGGCATGCTTCAGGGGCCCATGGGCCAGCCGCACTAAGACCTAGAGTCCCAACCATCCAGCCCTAAAGGGTTTAGGGAAAAATCCTAAAAAGGAAAGGGGAAGACTTGGGGGCAAGTTTCCTCCCTCTCCTCTTACGCCGGCCCTAGGGGAAGTGGGCCAAAGGGGGAACCCTAGGCCGCACCCCCTCTATGTAAAGAGGGGAGGGGTGGGTGCCTCCCGCTTGCCCTTCTTCCTCCAACCCTAGTCGCCACCTCCTCCTCCTCCTTCCCTCTGCTCTGGCTTAGGAGAAGCCCTGCAGAAATTCTCCACCACCACCACCATGCCATCGTGCTGCTAGGATTCTGAGGGGATCTACTACCTCTGATGCCTCCTGGAACAGGGAGAGAAAGGTCTACATCGACTCCATACGTGTGACCGAGTGCGAAAACGCTGCCGGAACGCGGCGCCGGAAGGATCTTCATCGCGATCTTGAGATCGGCAAGTGATCGACTACATCAACCATGATATTAGATATTGTTAACACTTTGGATATTCGAGGGTTAGTTCTCATCTATCTCGTTGTACTTATCTCGTAGA
This sequence comes from Avena sativa, assembly GCA_916181665.1. Lineage (NCBI taxonomy): Eukaryota > Viridiplantae > Streptophyta > Magnoliopsida > Poales > Poaceae > Avena > Avena sativa. Next base: position 307,352,402 of record OV702295.1, on the reverse strand, counting down.
TTGGATCTTGGCTTGGCCATAGGTTGGATCTTGGTTTTATGTGTTCTTGCGGTAGAAACTTTTTGTTTTCTATGCTATGAACCTTACAATATTCCCAAGTATTAGATGCACATAATCGCTGCGAGGTTTCACCCCAACCCGCAACCCGTGAGGACTACTCACTCATAACAATTAGATTAAGGATAGAAAACATTGTGCAAAATACTTAGATCAAAATCAAATATTCTTATAATGGTCGTCATTCATAAGGAGATATCAAGTGCAAGATAATGGTTGTGGCTATGGTGTGGATGGAGGGTGGAGAGGATGAACTATGGTGGTGGGATATCCTTCGGTGGTGTTGTGATGCAATCTGAGAATGATGGCTCCTGTACAGCGCATGGAGTCTCGAAATATATAGGCGTCTTCATGAAAGTTGTGGCGTTTGACCTAATAGAGCCGCTGCCACATGATACAGGCGAAACATACGGGTGGGCCTTGCACGTACGACAGGTCCTTAAACCTTTTGGATGTTACTTTTTGACCCTACTTTCCTTGGCTAAGTAGGTAACATCATAATCTTCAATAAATGCTCCCGATTTCGTCTTAAAGTGTGATTTCCTGCACAACACAATTTAAAACAAAGGGTTGCACATCTTTGCAATAATTAGTCATTAGTAGAAAGGATAGAGAGATTCTTGGTCAATTATTTGACTTAAAATGTGATTTAAACACGAAGAAATATGGCCATTTTCACAGCCATCAATCCTATCCGGTTATGATATAGATTACAACATAGTTGGTAACTACTAAGTCTTGTACTCGAAGCCTTCCATCATCAGGCCCTAAGTCGGTTGATCCTTTGGGCTTCTCATAGTCGTATGGCCTCCGTTCATCTCGTTGACTGGGCCACCCATGGACCCAGAGGCTCTAATCACAAGTGGGCCACCCTAGTTAGCGAGTATAATTCCTTCTCATGAGTATACCCGGAAAGTATAACCCGACAATGAATACAAGTGATATGGAGAATTGACATTGTCTTTGATTTTTATCACAATTACGACTGACAATGACCTTTGCCTACTCATCGCCATCAAGAGGGAAGTTGTAGACACCGCCACTATCCAACATTCTCCACGACTGATGCAGCTCGTCCTACAGACGACCCTACACTCTCTCCACCAAGTCCCCCAAGTGGACCAATGACTCGAGACCGAGCCAAGCTTCTTCATGATAAGGTTAATTCTCTCCTCTCATTCTGTGACTTCGACTCGCCTTTCAATGGACTGCTACTTCATGCCCATACTCTGTGCATCCTCAGCTATGAATCCCATTGAAATGGATCGTATGGGCACATAGATGGGGGAGGGGGGTTAATAGGTGCTACTTCAAATTTTAGTTATTTTTAAATTTTAGGCTTTGCACAAAGTAAATCTCTAGATATGAAATTATGGGAATTTCCCTATATGCAACCCTAACTACTAAGCGTGTAAATAGGAGGGAGGAAACCGTAGTGGGGCACTCAGAGACACAAGGATTTGTTTGACCGCAGTTCCTTCCTTGTTAAAGGAAGTACGTCAGTGTTGGAGGGGTGGGCGGTTCTAATACCACCATGCCACAATAGGCCTCACCCTATTCTCTGATGGATCTCGCCACCAAAGGACTGATCCACCTGATCCACATCCACAACTGAATTGGAGGCTCCCGTGATGACAATAAGCTGCCACAAGAACAAGGATTATCAAATAATCGAAACAAGGATCTAGATATTTGCAAGAAATACTAGATCGAGAATCCTCCAAGTGAATGGAGGGGAAGTTAACCGCTTGATTGCTATTGATGAAGATCGAGGCCTCCTCCTTCGATTCCCCAAAGATTGAAGCCTTTGGGTGGATGAAGATGGAGATATCTTGTTGGAGCTTCAAGAACATGTCTTGTCATGGTGGTGGCACGACAGATGCCATGGGTAGGCTAAAGATGGGGCCAATGTGTGCTAGAGGGATCCAGGGAGGGATGATGTAGTTGTTTCTACACATGAAGAACTCATTCATGATCCTTTATTAGATCAACCAAGGTTACACTTGCTCCTTGAGCTAGATCAGAGGAGAGGAGGAAGAGACACTCAACTATCCTCTAAGTGTAAAATGAATCCATCCCCCTCTTAGGAGGTCCTGGCTGACCTTATAAAGGGGTGGCCAGGTTACATTAGGGCTGACATGGATGGAATATTCCTCGAATATGATCATCCCAAAGTGGTAATTCGGTGGGATCCTTTCCCTGTCTATCTTCTATCGACGACAATAACCCAGGGCCCACGACATGTGATCGTTGGGCTCCAAGACTGTCACCTCCGTGACGCCTCTTCTGCTCTTCTGCCCCTCTGACCGTTGGCACTGTATAGATTCCTAGGGAAGAGACAGAGTGCAGTGCTGACTTCAGGGCTAGTTCTCTCCTTCTCGAGCAAGCTTCCCTTTGACTCGGCCTCGCCCTGTATGACTCGGCCAAGATCACACCTGCAAGTACAAAGCATAGTAGATACGGTGCCGACATACGCAATATGTCGGCCGAGTCAAGATTTGGCCTCCTTGACTCGGGTTAATTCGGTTGTTACTTGGCCAGTACTTGTATAAACCGACCGAGTCACCCCCTAACTCAGTCAACATCTTTAAGGGCTTTGCCCTTTTACCTTTACTTGACCCTACCTAGGGTCATACCCCCAACATTAGTCCCCGAAGTTGGTGTGATGTTGGTGACTCTAGTCGGCAAGGCCACAACAGGTTCAAGTTATCCAAAATTTGTACTCATGTTGCCGACTTATCTTTCAGTCGGCTCTTTTTTGAGATAAGTCTCGATTTCCACTTTGTTGATCTACCGACTCACTATGGTTTATACCGAGACAAGACTCGATTTGCCGAGTCAGTTTTATTCATCTGGGTTATTTCCCTTAGCTTCTCTCATAAGCTTCGTCCTACGTGCCATAATCATTGCGCGTTGCCTCATTTTTTGAGCCACCAAGTAATTACAAACAAGGGGACAGTTATCCCTGCGAGCGGTCAAGTCTCATAGTGTCTCTTCAATTACCATAATGGTCACTATGGGCGGATCGTTTCCCGCGCCGTGTAACCGACCCTGTGGCACCACCCAGCGGATTCCAGTGCGCGATACACGCGTGTATGCAGCAACCGCCGCACCCGCACGATCCCACGACCGCTTGCGGTCCGGGCTTATACAAGGGGGAGCGAGGTGAAACCCTTATTCACTTTACCTGCCCCTAGCATTCTCCTCTTCTTCCTTGCGCCACCGCTGCAAAACTCCCTCAGTTGCGATCGCGCCGCCTGTTTCTGGCACCAGTTCACCATGCAGCATGCCCGCCTCGTTCTTCTTCTCCGCTCCGGCCGAGATCTGCCGCTTGCGACCATGCTCTCTGCCGCCGCGACGGGTCTGTGGCAGTCTGGGCCTCTCCCTGACGCTAGCATCTCTTCCTCTCTTGATTCCTCCGACAAGGTCATGTCTAGTTCTCATAGCATCGCCGCCGCCGAAGAAGAAGACACCACCATAGCCCCCTAACGGGGCTCCTGGCAAGGGTCCACGGTGACCCAGCAGGAAGTCGAGTGGCTCATCCAGACCCGCCGGATTCTGCCCGGGGTAAACTGCTGATTACACGGCAAGGAGATTACCCCAGTTACCAAGCCAGGTGACTTTGTTGTTTTCCTCTCCCATTTTGCCCAAGATTTCTCTCTTCCCCTTAGCGATTTTTCCATTAAGTTCTTAGAAACATTCGGCCTCCAGCCGCATCACCTTCTGGCTAACACCATTGCTTCCCTATTCGCATTTATCTCGGCCATCGAAGGATACTTTGGCCTCTGGCCTTCCATAGAAGTTTGGTCCAAATTATTTCAAATTCGAGCCAATGTTGTGCCGAATAAAGGTCTGCGCCCACTGAGAAATATCTGACGCAGTGCGTCGCTGCCTCCTAACGCCCAGGTAAATATCTCTCTTCCCCCGAGTCAAGGGCCTCGAATCATGCAAGAAATGGCACAGGTAGTTCTTCTATGTGAAACTAGTGACAAGGAAGACAAGATCCGGTTGCCGGCCTTCTCAGTCGGCATGCCCACCAGGAAGAACTAGGATTTTGACCCGAAGAGGACTCATGCTCTTGCCGAGTCATTCGAGTTTCGACTTAAGGAGCTGACCCAGGCCGGGCTACGCAGTGAGGATATTTTGGCTGCCTTCATTAGTAACCGGATCTGGCCACTCAAGAAGCGCTCGCATAAATTATGCTATATGAGCGGTCCTCTGAATCTGAATTGAGTCTCCACCGTCGAGCTCAACGATGATCAAATTCGGAAGCGTATCTGGGCTATCTTCAAGACAGAGATGGCCGAGGATTGGAAGTGGGGCATGAAGCCCTTCACACGCGATAACCCCCTTCCTAAGGTAATTCAACTCCAAATCATTTCATCCGAGTCATATACCACTCCTGCTTTATCGAGCATTTAATTTCCTTTTGTGCTTACTTTCTTAGAAATTTGATGAGAAAGGCGTGGAAGATGGCGAGATTATTGCCCTTCCTTGGAGCAAGGATCGTGATACTTTGGATAACTGCGAGCATGATTCAGAAGAATTAATTCCAAAACCTGACTCGGCCCCCATCCGAAGTCGGGGTAAGGCTTCCAACCAAAGGAAGGATGATGACTCTCACGAAGTAGAAGTTCTTGAGGTATATGATCCGGTGCCCATCTCATATGCCTACCCGGTTCCTTGTCCTCCAGTTAACCTGGCTGGCCAAGTGCACGAGGTGGAGCCTGTTGTCGTGGGAGGCCAAGTGCCGGTGAGGAAACCCCCCGCGTAGAATGATACCCCGGCCGAGGCTCCCAAGCAGCGAGTTAAGAGGTCTGCCAAGAAGGCTCCCAAGCCTAAGGCCATGCATGGAGTTTCCGGGTAAGTTTACTCGGCCAAACTACACTTGTATTTCTTGTTTCTCTCCTTATTTTTCTTACGCATTCTTCATTTCTTCTATATCTTGGTAGTGACCCTCGTGTTATTTATCATAGCGGGTCGAGCATGGCCTCACCCATTACTCGACCTCCATCACCACCAACTCAGAGCGATATCCGGGTTCCTGGCCCAGCTCGAGATGACCCTCCTCTTGCGTCGACTAAGAGTCCACCTCGGCAGGTGGAGGTAAATGCTGGTGCTGGCGGTGACGCCGACATCGCCATGCCAGATCAACCGATTGATCCAGCTGCATCCACCGAAACTGCCAAGGATCTACATGCCGAACCAATGCCTGCCGAAGTGCCAACTATCTCCGCTTCTATTCAAGCCCAAGATCCAGCTCCCTCGACCCCAGCATCTTCGCCAGCGCCTTCTGATTCCTCCAAGACTCGGCAAGAAGGGCAGGCTTCTACAGCTCCATCAACTGCTCAAACTACAGCTCAGCCGACTAAATCACAACCAACTACCAAGCCATCTGCCAAGGCTAAGAAAGGTGGAGCTGCCAAACCCGTTCAGAAGAAAACCGAGCCAACTCCTTCTCAGCCCACCATTGTTGATATGCTCCAGAAGGGTGCCCCTGCCTCTGCCTCTACTTCTGTTGCCGGCACATAGATGGTGCTTCACAAGAGCCCGACGGCCGAGGTAGCAGCCTAGCAGGCATGAGCGACTAAAGGCAAGGTGTTGTTGTGAACATTGAGCGGCGAGAGCCTCAGTTCCTTGGCCGAGTATGCTATGAATTGGAATGCTGCTGACCAGACCGAAGTTAGCTCAGGGGCCAATCCAGGACCAAGGAGCTTCAGCCTTCCCGATATTAGCAACCATCTACATCTTGCCAGCCGAGTCATCCTCGAAGCTGACGGCATGAATGAGGTAAATATCTCGGCTTACACTTATACATTTTCGCATAATGTAGTGTATATCCATTAGTCCCCCAGCCTCCGGGGAATGATTTTTCATTTGGCCGGATGATATTTTTACTTATTACTTTAGGGTAGCCGGTGTATAAACGAATCATTTCATCTTAGACAAAATTTCTCTTATCTTCGAATATCCAGCCACATAGATCTAGATCGAGTTTACTTGGTTCGGATCTCGCATTGTAACTTCGAATATCCGGCCACCCAGATCTTGATCAAGTTTTACTTGGTTCGGATCTTACAGTTTAGCTTTGAATATCCAGCCACCTAGATCCGGATCAAGTTTTACTTGGTTCAGATCTTAAAGTTTAGCTTCGAATATCCATCCACCTAGATCCGGATCAAGTTTCACTTGGTTTGGATCTTACGGTTTGGCTTCGAATATCCAGCCACCTAGATCCGGATCAAGTTTAACTTGGTTCAGATCTTATATTTTAGCTTCGAATATTCAGCCACCTAGATCCGGATCAAGTTTCACTTGGTTCGAATCTTATAGTTTAGCTTCGAATATCCAGCCACCTAGATCCGGATCAAGTTTCGCTTTGTCTGGATCTTACATTTTTGCTTCGAATATCCAGCCACCTAGATCTAGATCAAGTTTTACTTGGTTCAGATCTAACAATTTAGCTTCGAATATCCAGTCACCTAGATCCGGATCAAGTTTTACTTGGTTCGGATCTTACAGTTTAGCTTCGAATATCCTCCTGAATTTGATGCTCTGTTTTTGTAGATTGCACATAACCGGCGTACAACCGAGTCCTAGAAGTTGCTGTTTTCTCACAAGAAGTTGCAGACGAAGTACAAGAAAATGGTGCCAATTTTGAAGAAGACTGGTGAGTTCGCTGTCATACTCTCTCCAAATTTTCTTTCTAACCGGTCCATCCGAGCTAACTCTTGACACATCTTTGCGCAGCCATATTGACGCTTAGAACAAGGTGCTTACTGAAAAAGTCACCAAGCTTGAAGGTAATTTGGACGCTTTTACTTCGGCATTTATGTTACCGTATCATTGTTGTATGCGAAGTATCTCATGATTTTTTCCTCGGCTCAATCGAATTAAAAAGCCTTGCAGCATCGCATCAAGAGTGTATTTCTATGCCTGATATGATGTTGCATTTTCTAGAACAAGCAGGGGATCACTCGGCAAAGCTGAATGAGAAGGACGAAGAAATAGTTCAGCTCCGTGCCGAGGTTGAGTCCTTGAATAAAAATCATAAGTCTGAGATGGAAAAGCTCGACCAAGAGTTCTCTGAGGAAAAGGACCGACTGACTCTTTAGGTTCAAAAGGGCCAAGAGATCCTTAGCATTGCCGAGGCTGCCACCAGTTCTTGCAAGGACGAGCTTGCTCGGCAGGAAAGGAAATAGTTCGGCTGGAAGTCCAACCTTGCACAGATCATCCAGTTCATCCACAGTGAGTTTTTTCCACACTCATGAATCTTTTCCGAGTTGTTCTTTATCACCTTTTACTAACTTGTATTTTGCTCCCTCTCTAGAAAACTTTCCGGAGTGTAAGGCTCGGAGCGTTGAATGCATGGTGAACACTCGGGCTCTCCGAGCTGAACCTCATGATATGGAGCATGAGTACTCCATGGAAGATTACTTGATCGGTATTGGCGCTTCCACCAAACCCATGAAGACATTCATAAAGGATCTTGTGGATGCATCTATCCAGGTGCTCCATGTGCTCTGGCCGAATGAACCGAAGCTGACTCGAGTGCTTGTGCTTGCAGCAAAGTTAATGGACTGCAAGTTACAGCTCAACCTCTAGAGGGAATCCACAGCATGAGCCGGTGCTGACATGTCTCTTAATGTCGTACTATCATGGTATGAAAGTATCTGCCTCGACACTTTGATGAACTTGCGTACCGGATCTCCTTGGATCAGTGATCCGAAGTACATCGCACGCTGGCAAGCCCATGCTTATCGACTCATCCAATATGCCAATGTGCATGGATGCAATGAGGGGCCGAGTTTCCTCCTGGACGATGTTGACAAGGATGCCGAGGCAGAAGATGATGATGAGTCCGGCGAAGATGCCGAGGATGAAGAAGACGCTGAAGAGGAGGCTGGTAGCTCAGACGAGCAAGGAGAAGGTTCAGATCAAGAGGCCGAGGTATGGTTTTCCTCCAAGTGGATCGAAATCTCTTAGGCTCAAGCCGAGGTTTCTCTACAGGAAACCGAGGTTCAAGACGCCGAGGCTGCCCCTGCTGAAGTCGAGGTATCCTTAGCGGAAGCCGAGGTGAATATCTCAGAAGCCCCTACTCTGGAGGTTGCTGCTCCTCCTCCACTCACTGATGACTCAACACCCGCTGCCGCCTGAACTCAAAAACTTAAATTTTAACAAGTCCCCGGTATGTCGGGTGTATGATGTAAGAAACAACTCCAGTCATTTTGCTACTATGTGGTTTGCATATATTACATCCTTTTGGGCATGATCCCTTAATTTCATGTTTCTTGTTATTCCGAGTCAATTATTCGGCCCACGTCTACCATTTTTCGGCATTCGACTTATGAGTCTGAGATAAACAGACCGAACCAACAATACTTAGAAATTATGAGAATAAGCTCAAATGAATTTATAAAATAATTAAGGATAATAAATATAGGGGTTAGTAAGAAATAAAACATAAGTCGGCTCGCATATTGTTCTTCCCTTGGTTGTTTTCCATGTGTTCAACATTCGCCGGCTTTTCTCTTGCTTATCATGAAGCCTATTTTTGGACAGCAGTAAGTCGAAGTGTTGGCCTTTGCTGCCGACACACTAGTAACCTGGCCTAAGGAAGAAATCTAAGTCAGCCGACATACAAAAATGCATATGAAAGGAACAAATTCATTAAGGCAGTCCCCGAGTTACAGCTCGACGTGCCTAGGTTTCATTCAGTAGCTCATTGCCAACATATAATCTGACATATGAGAATTCGAGATACATACACTTCACCTAAGTGTAAAACGGATGGAGTAGAGCTACATTCCATGGCCTCGTTGATTCGTCTACTGACCTATCTGCCTTATTTTTCTCCTATGCTTGAGCATCTATAAGATAGTATGCATCATTGTGTAATGCTTTGCTCACAATAAATGGACCCTCCCATGGGGGTGATAATTTATGCATGTCGGCTGTGTGTTGCACAAGCCAAAGCACCAGATCTCCCTCTCGGAAGACTCGTTTTACTTTTTTGCTATGATAGCTTTTGAGATCTTGTTGATATATGGCGGATCTGGACAATGCCAATTCCCTTGCCTCTTCTAATAAAGCAACATCATCTTGTCGGGTTATTTCATTTACTTCAGAGTCTATGTATTGGGTGACTATGCGAATCATGCACTATGTCGGCTGGTAATATAGCTTCTGCCCCATATACCAGAAAAATGGTGTATAGCCTATTTATCTATTCAGAGTTGTCCTCATGATCCATAACACGACTGGGAGTTCCTCGATCCAACACCCGACTGATCTTTGTAGCGGCTCAATGAGCCGGGGTTTTATCTCGGACATCCCAGTCCGTTGGATCTTTCAACTTGCCCGCGCAGGGTGAGCAACTGATCTAACATAAAGTCTTATTTGTTTTTCTCGGAAGAAGCGAGCAAAATCTCCCTCGTCAAAATTTGAGCCATTATCAGTAATTATACTATGTGGGTATCCATATCTCAGGATAATATCCTTGAGAAATTTCATAGTTGTGGGCCCATCATATTTTCTTATTGGTTTTACCTCAATCTTGTCTACCATGAACAAGATATGGGTCATGCCACCACGCACTAGCTTAAATGGGCCGACCATGTCCAAGCACCATACAGCAAATGGCCAAGTAATGGGTATGGTTTTTATTCGGATGAGGGCATATGGATTTTGCTTGCATACCTCTGGAAGCCATTGCATTTCCTCACCAGATCTTGTGAACCTTGTAGTGCACTGGGCCAGTAAAACCCATGTCGGAAAGCTTTGGCTACCAAGGCTCTAGATGAAGCATGGTGCCCGCATTCACCTTGATGCATATCTAAAAGGATCTATTATCCTTATGCCGGGTTAACACATCTTTGAAGGACACTTGTGACACTTATTTTGTACGCCTATTTATTTATTATAGTATAGGCTTTTGCCCTTCTCGCAATTTTCCTGGCGATGACCTCGTCACTCGGCACGATTTCATCCTTGAGGAACATAAATATTGGTCGTGCCCATTCTCGTACTTCATGTGCCAGGGTATTCATTTCATCAATCTCCATCACATATGCTGACATAACCTCTGCCAGATTAAACCGCCCAGTCCCCGGGTGTGCCGAGTCAGTCCTCGGGTTATTCAGTTTAATTCTCCCATCTATATCCATTGGGTCAGTATTGGACACTGTGCTGGCCGGGATACAAATTGATTCGGATTCAGGTGATGGTATAATTGATGGTTTTATGAGGTGTTCAAGGGCTATGCCAGGTGGAATGGACTGCCTGGATGAGCCGACTTTTTACAATCTGTCGGCTGCATCATTTTCTGCCCTGGGTATATGATGGAATTCACATCCGTCAAAGTACCCGCTTATTTTTTGCACATGAAATCTGTATAATGCCATATTAGCATCCAGTGCATCCCAATTACCTGATACTTGTTGTACCACTAGGTCTGAATCACGAAAACATTGTATCCGATGTATACCAATGTCTTTTGCTACTTTTAAGCCATGGACTAGTGCCTCATATTCGGCTACGTTATTTGATGTGGCAAAGTGTATTTGTAACACATATTTTAGATGATATTTCTTGGGTGAGGTGAGGACTATGTTGTCACCTAATCCATCTATTAGCTTTGACCCATCAAAATGCATTCTCCAGTAATATGGATCAGGCAGGGGAAGCTCATATTGCATCTCGACCCAATCGACAAAAAAGTCGGCCACTGCTTGAGATTTTATTGCATCTCTTCTATCGAATTGTGGAGCGTAAGGGGATAGCTCAATTGCCCATTTGGCTATTCGCCTGCTTGCATATTTGTTGCCCATTATCTCGGCAATTAGTGCTTCACATATCACCTTTATAGGGTGTTCCTCAAAGTAATGCTTTAGCTTCTTTGCCGACATATATACTCCGTATGCCTTTTTTTGATAATGGGGATAGTTCTGTTTTGATGCCGAAAGTACCTTGCTTAGGTAATATACTGGCCTCTGCACCGACTTACCCTCTTCATCTCACTCAACCACTATTATGGCACTTACGACTCGGTTTATCGCTGCCGCATAGAGCAACATTGGCTCTTTGGATAGTGGAGAAACTAAGATGGGTACGGAGGCTAACATTTTATTTAACTCATGAAAAGCGTTATCTGCCTGGGGTGTCCAGATAAATTTATCTGACTTTTCATCAAGTGATATAAGGACAATGCCTTTTCTCCAAGCCGACTTACAAACCGACTCAATGATGCCATGCAACCTGTGAACTTTTGGACATCATTGAGGCACTTTGACAGCTCCATGCGTTCTACTGCCCGAATCTTTGTCAGATTCGCTTCGATACTGCGGTGACCCAGCATACCGCTGCATGTGTAGTACACTATAGTCGTTGACATGACATCCACAGAACACCGTTCCATAAATATCACATCCCTCAGAGTGGTACAACAGAAACATTGCGGGTCCATATTACAAACATACACACATTATTATTATTACAATACCGGAAGTTCAAGACTTCCAAAAGATTCAACTTACAAACCAAAATATAAGTGTTTCAGCGGAAGTTTCAAATTTAAAACTTAAACTCCAAATTGAGCTCAACAACTTATTGCTATATAATGTTCATGTTGCTCGACTCAAGTGGCTACTAGAACTATAGTAATTATTCGGACTCTTGGAACTCTCCTCCGTAGACGATGTCGTAATCCTCCCCTTTTATGGCTCCGTACAAGTTGGGCTCTTCATAGAAGACCTCCTTTTGATTCTCAGATGCGTACATTGGAGTACCTTCGGGATTCTCAGAGTCTAAGCAAGGATCCAAAGGAAAGGATGAGTAACAGCGTTACCCAACAAGTTCATTATATGCACGGTAGGAAGTTTGATGCTCTATCTACCACCTCGTACTATCAGTCTTTGGCATTATGAAATTTTCGTAAATCTTTCTTCAAAGATTGTTTTTATTATAAAAATCTATGACCATTAGCCTTCACAGGTTAACCAGAACTTTCATGGAGTTTCTTTCCTGCCGTGTTTGTAGCTCCTTCTCGGAACAGGGAGTAACAAGTTATAGTTCTTACACTCTGCAGAGGTGCGTTACTTTTCCCATGAGAGATCAACTCCTTGTTGCACAACCGGGCGTACTTTCCCGTCCACAATTCCATGATGTGAGGCCCAGTAGTTGGTCCAAGCTAATCACTGCCCTCTTTGCGACCTCATATGTCTACACGATCCTTCGGCTAGCTCACCTTCTTTAAGCCCCCTTTCGGGCAGGCTAAAACCCTGATGAGTTTCCGAAGATTCTATGACCTAGTGATCCCCGGATTAGTACCATTTACATGGACTATCTCCCTAAACACCATTCATAGATAATCTAGACACCAAAAGTGGGGGCATAAGGGTGCCCACCCATATGTTGGATCCACACAAGGAATCAAAATGTCACGTTAAGGTCGTCTTGCCTCCATACAAGAGGAAAAGGATACAACTGACTTCTTCGTCCCATTCCAAATCTCATGGTTAATGCGTAATATACGATGCTAGAATCACTGATGTCATGGGTTATTAATTCCTAATTATTTATCATTAGTGCAAGTAGAACTCTGAGTTCTATTGCTTCATTATATCATCACTTAGGATGATATCTTAGATTTAGTATCTTGAGAAAATAATGTTTTCCTTTTTCTAGAATATTGATGTTAACACATAATTCGCAAATACTTTGATAAAGACTCTTCAAAGGACATGAGCAAGAGATGAACTTGCCTTGTGATGGCAAGGTAGTGAAGTATGATGCTTGCACTGGACCTTGAGCTTCTATGTCTACAAAAACATCATTATTGCCTGGTAAGGACAATATTTAAAGTAGTAAAAATGATTATGCAAAGTAATGTAATGTATCTTTTAACTTGATATGCATTTTCCCCATTATTATAAAAATTCTTTTTAATAATAAAGGATTTATAAATATTAATTTTTAATATTTATAATAGAATATTGTATTCTTTTATTTTATTTCCCTTTTTATTTGATTTTTATTGCTTTAATAATTCTATTAAGAATTATCACTTAAATATCAACAATTGTTATTAAATATTTATTTAGTATTTTTCTAAAATACTACAATATTAATATATGAGGAAAGTGATTTTTATTTATTTTTATCATCTTCCAATAATTTTGTAAAATTCCATAAGGAATATATAAATTACAAAATTCTTTATAAAATTTATATGTCTAAAATTTTACATCTCAATTTATTTGAATAGTTTGGATTTTTGTGAATCCAAAAATTATTTTATTTATAATCTTTGGATTTTTATTTTATTTTTTTAGAATTTTATTGAGTTGAGGCGTATTTTGGTCTTTTCTTAGTTATTTAAATTTGCTTTAGGTAATTGGGCTGGCTGTGTTGGGCTTATTGGGCCCTGGTGGCCTAGTAGGGAAAAGTCAAAAGAACAACCCGAAGGGGTCTTGGCCCAACCAGCCCATTCTCTCTGTCTCTTCTTCGTTCTCATCTCCCCTCTCCCTCGACCCCGTGGGGTTCTCGCAAGGCCCGCCGCCGTGGCCCTTCCTGGCCACTACCGTGGTGTAGGGTATGGTTGGCGACTACGCTCGTCCATCTGGTCTAATTTGATTTGATTCCGGAGCTCCCCTATGGCCAGGTTCACCCCGTTCCCGAACCCTAGGTTTTGGGTTGGGTGCTGCCACCGCCGCCATGGACCCTCCTGTGGTGGTGTGCGGTGTTCGTGTGCTGTGGTGGCCGCCGCCGTGGCTGGTGCGGCTTGCAGCGCCCTCTGGGTGCTCCCCATGCCGCCACGAGCACGTCGGCCCTTCTGCTTCCTGTTCAATTCGTCAGTGAGGACCTCGGGTAAGTTACCTCTATGGATCTTAGTTCATCCTATCATCATGAATCTCTCTATGTGCATCTAGTGGATACCCTTGCCTAGTGCCTGCGTTCTGATTAGGGTTCATATCCTAAATTTGGGTTCTTGTTCTGATTAGGGTTCATATCCCTCTGTTGATCATATCTATGATGATTTGGATCTAGTGGTGATAATCCTTGAGCATGATGAATGACTGTTTGTTGTGGATTATTATTTGTAGTTGGCTTTGGTGATGCTAGTGGCTTGTCAGACTTATTCCAGTGGTAATTTACTATGATCCAATGTTAGTATTTCTACGAAATCCCTACTTGGAAATGTTGTTGATCTGAGAACTTTCTACTATCAAGATGTTTATACTGACAGTAGTTCTATCAGTAATTGCTTACTGCATTTATAATGGTTGGCTTGTATGAGAATATACATACTGAATATAATCATTATATGTTAATGATTTTCTGTAGATGAATATATGAGTTTGATGATGGTTCCTGGCATTTGGTTTCAGGAAGATGATATTTAGTGGCTTGCCCCTTTTTATTTGTGAAATCTAAGTAAAGATTGGGATTAGCTTATTAGAACTTGTCCTTGTGATACCATTATAAACTGGCACACAAGTGATTTGGTCCTATTCCTGAGCTTAGCTCTGATAGTGCTTGTGATTAATACTAGCAAGATAAAATGAAAGCTTCTTTTAATTCTCCTGCCTATGATGTTGGTCTGAGGCATAGGAACTAGTTTCCTAATGGCTGTCCCTGATAGAAATATTCTGGTAGAATTACCAGCTGCTAATTCTTGAAGCATAATTGGAAAACAATGGGTGTGCTAATGGTTTTGCATGGATCCATAGGATTTATGGATACTGAGGTGCTAATCTTTTAAGAGGTGTGACCAGATTTCATAATCTTTCCTTTGGGCTATATTGAAATATAGGATTTGTCTTTTGTAACCAGGATCAATGATGTTGGTCTGAGATCCTGGTTATACTGGTATGTTGATCTTGTGATTATGACTTTAATTTTTTTAAACCTTCTAGGATGGATTCATCCCACTTGGATGAATACTGAGAGGTTAGATATAAAACAACACATGATTCTTTGATATGATAAACAAATCATGTGATGGTTTTATATAACTCACCACAACTGTTGTTGCTGTTGTGGTTGCAACTTATTGATCTGGTAGCCTGATCTTGCTGGCTTGATCTGGTCCTTCTCTTGTTGATGTCCCTACTACTTACAGCTTCTGGAACTTGTCCTTGATCTTGCTATCCACATTATGGTTCCTGGTAGCTTGGTCTTGACATTGTTGTCCACCTGATCCACCCCCTCCTTATGTCACCATCTTGGTGAGTTCTGAGAGGATCTGGTTTGTGGTTTAGTTTGGCAGGTTTAGCTGTGGCTAGGCTGCTGATGTTTGATGTGTATGAACAAGAAGATGAGGTTGTGGTGCTTGCCTATGGCTGTGCTGATGGTTTTGTGTGATTGAGTTGTTGCTGTGAGGCTGACAGCACACACCATGCAGTTTGGTGTTTGTGCTTGCTGTGCAACTTGTGGATATGCTCTGGATTTGAGAGTTACTGTTATCTGATTACTTTTACTTGGCTAGTGAAACTTGCCCCTCCTTGCTATCATTTGACTTCTAGCTTAAAATTATGAAAGATACATTCTTTCATATTGGTGAAACTTGCCCCTTTTTATAAAAGTACTCAATGATGAATCTTGATCAGTGCACTTCACTGACAAGTCTGAGAGTAAAACAATACTAACCCTAACCTTCTTTATTTTTTATTTATGTTTGTTTTGCAGGTACCCGACTTGGGAATTCAAGATTTTAGCTTAGGTTTATTTGTAGAATAGTCATATGTAATCTTCTTAATTCATTTGTAATTTTAGTTCCATTCTTTTGTACTCTTTATTTTAGTATTTTGTAATAAAGATTATACTATGATCAATAAAGAATTATTATTCTTTCTTTATTTACTATTGTAAAAAATTGTGGATGGTTTCCATAAGTTAAATTTTTGTAACTTATTTATTGAATAAAATTATGGAATGAATATTCATATTCTTAATTACTTTATTTATATAAAGTTTGATTTATTATTGGTTAACTCTTAATTGAATCAAATATTCAAACATTATTCAAAATTCTTTTGAATTATAAATTCAAACATTAAAGTTTTAAATTCAAATTTCATTCCCCAAAACACATAAATCCACAAAGATCATATCAAAGTCTATAACAATCATCCTTCAAGTCTAAACCTATTCTCAAAGTATGAAAGAAACATTGATCACTTTAAGTTTTTATTTGGTGAAAAATTTACCCACATTTTCACAGATGAATGCATACAGTATTTCAAATTCCTAAATCTACCCTTCGTTAGTTCCTACATGTTGGGATGTTATATACTCCCCCCTTAAATTAAACTTCATCCCAAAGTTTGTGGTGATGTACCTGAATAGTTCTAGATAGGCTTTTCTTAAATCCTCCTCTTTCTCCCACGTGGCTTCTCTTTCAGGGTGATGTTCCCATTGTACTTTGCAATACTTGATTGCTCTGTTCCTCAACCTTTTCCAGTTTTCTTCCAAAACTTTACAAGGATTTTCAATATAGGTTAAGTCTGCTTGTAGTTCTATCTCCTGGTGTGTGATTGCATCATCCGGAACTTTCAAACATTTACGAAGTTCTGACACGTGAAAAACATTATGCACTTGAGATAATCTTGATGGTAACTCTAAAGCATAAGCTATAGTTCTGTTCTGACTCAATATCTTGAATGGTCCGATGTATCTTGGACTCAATTTTCCTTTAACTCAGAACCTTTTCACCCCTTTCATTGGACTTACTTTCAAGTATACCATGTCTCCCACTTCTAGATGCCAAGATCTTCGACTTTGATCAGCATAACTTTTCTGCCTACTCTAGGCTATTTTTAGTCTATCCCTGATCTTATCAATGATATCTTGTCTATCCTTGATATAATATGGCGCAATTTTTTTGCTTATTCTAGGCTCAAACCAACATATTGGTGATCTACATTTCCTTCCATACAGAACTTGGTATGGAGCTGCTTTCAGATTACTCTGATAGCTATTATTATAGGAAAATTCTGCCAATGGTAGATGATCTTCCCATGTTCCTCCAAAATCTAGTGCACAAGCTCTTAACATGTCTTCTAGTATTTGATTTGTTCTTTCAGTTTGACCTCCTGTCTCAGGATGATATGCTGTGCTGAAATCTAACTTTGAACCAAGTGCTTCATGCAATTGCTTCCAAAATGCTGAAGTAAACACTGATCCCCTATCAGTTACGATCTTTTTGGGTACTCCATGCTTACTTACTATCTCTTTGACATATACTTCAACTAACTTCTCGGCATTATCTTTTTGATTCACCGGAATAAAATGTGCACTCTTAGTGAGTCTGTCCACAATTACCCATATCATATCCTTCCGTTTAGGTGTCATGGGCAATCCTGTGATGAAGTCCATACCTATTTCGTCCCACTTCCATTCAGGAATTTCCAAAGGTTGTAATGGTCCTGCTGGACTTTGATGTTCATCCTTCACCCTTTGGCAAGTATGGCATTCAGATACATATTTAGCAATATCTCTTTTCATGTTATTCCACCAGAATAGTTCTTTCAAATCCATATACATTTTAGTACTTCCTGGATGTATAGAATAAGGGGTTTCATGTGCTTCTCTGAGTATGACATATCTAATCTCATTCACATCTGGAACACAAAGACGGTCTTGAAACCAGAAGGACTCATATTCTCCAAGGTGAAAAACGGATTTTTGACCTTAAGATATCCTCCAAATTTTCTCAGCAATAAAAGGATCTTCTGCTTGACGTCTAAAAATTTCTTGCTTAAGATCATTGTCCTGGTCTGCAACTACCTGCATAGTAGCTAGTCCTCCAAGAACCTCTGTTCTGATGAATTGAAGCTCTAATCTTTCCAAGTCCATTTGTAACTCTTTTGGTAGCTCCCGATTACTAGGCTGAATATCTGCACTCTTTCTGCTTAAAGCATCAGCTACAACATTTGCTTTCCCTGGGGTATAGTTGATTGTTAAATCATAATCTTTGATTAGTTCCAACCAACGCTTCTGTCTCATATTCAACTCTTTTTGAGTGAAGAAATATTTGAGACTTTTATGGTCAGTGTATAACTCGCATCTGGCTCCATAAAGAAAATGCCTCCATCCTTTCAGCGCAAAAACTACTGCTGCTAACTCTAAATCATGAGTTGGATAGTTGACTTCATGTGGTTTCAGTTGTCTTGAACCATAAGAAATGGCTTTCCAATCTTGCATAAATACAGAGCCTAAACCTTCTTTAGATGCATCACAATATACCGTGAAGTCCTTCCCTGTTTCAGGAACTGCTAAGATTGGAGCTGTGGTTAACCTGGTTTTCAACTCCTGAAAACTTGTTTCACACTTCTCATCCCAATTGAATGGTGTATTCTTTCTTAGCAATTTGGTAATTGGTCCAGCTATTTTGGAGAAACCTTCAATGAATCTCCGATAATAACCAGTCGTTCCTAAGAAACCTTGAATTTGCTTCACATCGGTTGGTGCAGTCCATTCTAATACTGACTGAACTTTAGAAGGATTAATAGAAATTCCATCCTTACTGATCACATGACCGAGGAATTCTACCTTATCTAGCCAAAATTCACACTTACTGAACTTCGCATAAAGTTTATGCTCCCTTAGAGTCTGCAATGCTATTCATCGGCATGCTCTTCCTTATCCTTGGAATATATCAGAATATCATCAATAAAGACTATGACGAACTTATCCAGATATGGCATGAAGATTTTGTTCATCAAATTCATGAATATTGCAGGTGCATTGGTCAAACCAAATGGTACTACCAGATATTCATGGTGTCCATATCTTGAGACAAATGTTGTCTTTGGAACATCTTATGGTTTGATTTTGATTTGATGGTATCCAGATCTTAGGTCGATCTTTGAAAATACTCCAGCTCCTTTCACTTGATCAAACAAATCTTGGATCCTTGGTAAAGGATACTTATTCTTGATAGTAATGTTGTTTAGATTTCTATAATCTCCACACATCCTTCTACCACCATCTCTCTTATCCACAAAGATTATTGGTGTTCCCCATGGAGATACACTTTCCTGAATAAATCCTTTTCGGGCTAACTCATCAATTTGCTCTTTGAGTTCTTTTAACTCTTTGGGTCCCATCTTATATGGTGCTTGAGCTATTGGTGCTGTACCGGGAATTAGATCAATAGTGAACTCTATCTCCCAATCTGGTGGCATTCTCGGTAGCTCTGCTGGAAAAACGTCTTGAAACTCATTTACTATAGGAATCTCTTCCAATTTGACCTCTTTCATTGAGTTCAACTGCAGATCCACCATAATATGACTGTGCTTATCTGCTTGGTAAACTATCCTTGCTCCACTTGGAGTTTTGATTGAGACAGTTTTCTCCTCACAATTTATCTAAGCTCCGTGTTCCATCATCCAATCCATTCCAAACACTACTGCAATTCCCTTCAAAGGAATCACATAAAGGTCTGTGAAATATGTACAACCATAGATCGAGATAACCTGATCTTGTTTTATGTGGCATACAATCACATTTCCACCTGCCGTAACTACGGTCATAGGACTTTCTAACGTTGCCCTTCTAATCCCGAATTTATCACAAAATTCTTTAGAAATAAATGAAGTAGTTGCACCAGTATCAAATAGAACTTTGTCGGGATTGGTAAGGATATTGAGCGTACCTATCACTGCATGCTCCGAATTATCCACCTCCTCGAGGGTTGCACAGTTCAGTTTCCCGGTAGGTTTGTTCCTCTTACCATTGTTGTTCTTGCCATTATTTCCTCCTTTATTGGGCTGTCCATTTCCTCCACTAGCTTGCCTTCCATCTTGAGCCGGCCAACCACCTTGTGGTTTACTTGGACAATTGGGCTTGATGTGACCTCTTTGACCACAAGCGTGACATACAATTACTGGTTTCGGGCAATCCCTACTAATATGCCCCGGGAGTTTGCAATTGTGACATATAATATTCTTTGCATTTGGATTTGCACTCCGATTGGGATTGTTGTTGTTATAGGGCCTATTCCTTGGTTTGAATTCTAGATTGGGCTTGGGCTTGCTCGCTTGTATCCTCTTGGTTTCCTTCTTAGCTCTCTTCCTTCTATCCTCTTGGACATTCTTGTAGTCATCTTCGAAGGTAATAGCTGCATCTAGCAACTGCTGATAAGTTTGCTATTAGCCAACCTCAATTGCATCTTCACAAATAGATTTAATCCACGTAGAAAACGGTTCTTCCTCTTTTCCTCCGTGTTAACCTCTTCCTCAGCATAACGATATAGTTGACTAAACTCCCGGATATACTTCATAACACTTGTATATCCTTGCTGCAGCTCCTCAAATTCTCTCCGCTTCAATTCCATAACACTCTCCGGAACATGATATTCATGAAATCTCTATTTAAACTCTTCCCAGGAATACTCCCTTCCTGTTTGTTGCATGGCCAATTGATTTTCCCACCAAGATGCTGTAGGTCCTATCAGAAGATGAGTTGCATACCTCAATTTCTCCTCCTCATTGCAACCTACAGTCTTCAGCTTTATTTCTGTATCTGCTAGCCAATCTTCTGCATCCATTGGTTCAGGGGCTGATGCAAAAGGTAACGACCTTGCATTCTGGAAATCAGATAGACTCACTCCTCCACCTTCAGGTGCCCTCTGATTTTCTTGTCCCAACAACTCCTCCATGAACTTGTTCTGGGTCTCTTGCATCATTTGCATACACTGCAGAAAGTTCTGCTCCATTAACGGCCTCATTGGTAGTGGTGGTGGTAATGCTCCCTGATTTGCTGCATCTGCATCGGCCTTATCCTTGACCTCTCGTTCCATCCGCTGCTGCTCAGTTTCGCTTCCTACACCCGTATCCATGACCCTCTAGTCCTGCAACATAAAGCGAATACTCATAGTTATATCATGCACATGTGTTGTGAGCTCGACTTTACGCACATAACTAGTCACACAATGAAAATCCAAAGAAAATCCAAATATGCATTTCACATACTATACATAATATCATAATAATACAAAGTCATCACAACATATACCATATAGGTATACTCACAAAGCTACCTTATTCATCTCACTATATTATTTCTTGGAGTACAATACACAGTACTTGATATCACTAACTAGTTGCCTCCTTCCAGTAGTAACTACGCTCCTCATACATGCCTGATGACCAACCGTGATGACGTGTTGTTCTTCGCACAGTTTGTGGAACAAATGGACTTCCAGAAGGAACATACTCTGTATATGAAGTGTCAGGACTTGAGTCATTACTCAACCTGAGCGCATTGACTCCCTCCAGCTCAGCTGAAAAGTCTCCGGAAACATATTCAACATTATCTACCGCCTGCATCTCCTGAGCTTCATTCCTTGAGTTGTCAACAGGATACGCAGATCATGCTGCTTCCCAGGTGCTCCTTTGGGCAAGATAGTTAAACACTAGATAATGTATATTCCCTGGGTTTTGAGAAGATGTTGATGATTCAAACACTCTCTCCTCAGGATCTTCTTCTTCATCCTGATTCTCTATAGACATGTCATTTCTACTACTGTTACTAGGGTTAATCCTTGCACCCATCCAGATAGATTGTCCAACATTTCTGTCAGAACCATCTGTTGACATCTGGTGTTCATGAGATCCTTCATATGATCCCATTCTCCAACCATCCGAATTCTCAATAGGAAGTTCTGAGTCAGAACCATCCTCTGAGCCCTATGGTACTGCATACCTCATATCCGTAGTAGGATCATGTATAGGTTCAGGTCTTGGTGAATAAGGATATGGTATAAAAGATTCAGGATCTATAGGTATATCCTTAAAGATAGGTGTTGCACTACTACTTGCTTCCTTCTCTAACTGGAATGCTAACTGCTTCATCCTTTCCGGATCAGTTAGATCCTCTAACATGTCATTCTTATCTTCAACAATCACTTGATGTGTCTTGTAAAAAGACGCAATGAGTGTTCGGTACCTATCCATAAACTTGGAAGCTAACTTAGGATGCTTCTTAACCAAAGTAAGATGATCCGGTATAGGCTCCGAGTCTATAGAATCATGAGGTATCAGAGAGAATGTGTTACCTTCTAACTCCTTGGTTTTATGCTCCCGGATATTAGCTATCGCCTCCACAACAGCAACATGATATGCTGCTAAGTGACTCCTACCTTTACCTATAGGTAGATCGTGATATAATCCAAGATCCTCTGGAAGTTGGATACTCACACGATACTTGGATAACATCCGGCCATCAAGGTAAGTGATAGTGTTCACTAGAATTCTAGTTGGACAACTAAAGATCTTTAAAAGTTGACGAAGTTGTTCTATGAATGATCCTTGATAATCATCAAGAGTCTCCTCTTTCCTTACCAAAGTCTGTTTTCGAAACTTTGGTGCCATATCTCTGTATATCAGAAAAATAGTTTTAATTAGTATCCAATAATATATTGCATCATAACAAAGAATTATCACACTAAAATATATAACGGAATATCCTCATTTGAATACCCATTATATTAATTTTAGAGAATTCTTTATTGTTGCTAAGCTTCCTGCAGGTAATACCCTTTACTAGGTTTCCAACCTAAGGTCAAAGCAATTTGCTCTGATACCAACTGCGGTGACCCAGCATACCACTGCATGTGTAGTACACTATAGTCGTTGACATGACATCCACAGAACACCGTTCCGTAAATATCACATCCCTCAGAGTGGTACAACAGAAACATTGCGGGTCCATATTACAAACATACACACGTTATTATTATTACAATACCGGAAGTTCAAGACTTCCAAAAGATTCAACTTACAAACCAAAATATAAGTGTTTTAGCGGAAGTTTCAAATTTAAAACTTAAACTCCAAATTGAGATCAACAACTTATTGCTATATAATGTTCATGTTGCTCGACTCAAGTGGCTAATAGAACTATAGTAATTATTCGGAATCTTGGAACTCTCCTCCGTAGACGATGTCGTAATCCTCCCCTTCTACGGCTCCATACAAGTTGGGCTCTTCATAGAAGACCTCCTCTTGATTCTCAGATGCGTACATTGGAGTACCTTCAGGATTCTCAGAGTCTAAGCAAGGATTCAAAGGAAAGGATGAGTAACATCGTTACCCAACAAGTTCATTATATGCACGGTAGGAAGTTTGATGCTCTATCTACCACCTCGGACTATCAGTCTTTGGCATTATGCAATTTTCGTAAATCTTTCTTCAAAGATTGTTTTTATTATAAAAACCTATGACCATCAGCCTTCACAGGTTGACCAGAACATTCATGGAGTTCCTTTCCTGCTGCATTCGTAGCTCCTTCCCAGAACAGGGAGTAACAAGTTACAGTTCTTACACTCTACAGAGGTGCGTTACTTTTCCCATGAGAGATCAACTCCTTGTTGCACAACCGGGCGTACTTTCCCGTCCACAGTTCCATGATGTGGGGCCCAGTAGTTGGTCCAAGCCAATCACTGCCCTCTCCGCGACCTCATATGTCTGCACGATCCTTCGGCTAGCTCACCTTCATTAAGCCCCCTTTCGGGTAGGCTAAAATCCTGATGAGTTTCCGAAGACTCTATGACCTAGTGATGCCCGAATTAGTACCATTTACATGGACTATCTCCCTAAACACCATTCATACATAATCTAGACACCAAAAGTGTGGGGCGTAAGGGTGCCCACCCATATGTTGGATCCACACAAGGAATCACAACTTCACGTTAAGGTCATCTTTCCTCCATACAAGAGGAAAAGGATACAACTGACTTCTCCATCCCATTCCAAATCTCATGGTTAACGCGTAATATACGACGCTAGAATCACTGATGTCATGGGTTATTAATTCCTAATTGTTTATCATTAGTGCAAGTAGAACTCTGAGTTCTATTGCTTCATTATATCATCACTTAGGATGATATCTTAGATTTAGTATCTTGAGAAAATAATGTTTTCCTTTTTCTAGAATATTGATGTTAACACACAATTCACAAATACTTTGATAAAGACTCTTCAAAGGACATGAGCAAGAGATGAACTTGCCTTGTGATGGCAAGGTAGTGAAGTCTGATGCTTGCACTGGACCTTGAGCTTCTATGTCTACAAAAACATCATTATTGCCCGGTAAGGACAATATTTAAAGAAGCAAAAATGATTATGCAAAGTAATGTAATGCATCTTTTAACTTGATATGCATTTTCCCCATTATTATAAAAACTCTTTTTAATAATAAATGATTTATAAATATTATTTTTAATATTTATAATAGAATATTGTATTCTTTTATTTTATTCCCCTTTTTATTTGATTTTTATTGCTTTAATAATTCTTTTAAGAATCATCACTTAAATATCAACAATTGTTATTAAATATTTATTTAGTATTTTTTTAAATACTACAATATTAATATATGATGAAAGTGATTTTTATTTATTTTTATCATCTTCCAATAATATTTTAAAATTCCATAAGGAATATATAAATTACAAAATTCTTTATAAAATTTATATGTCTAAAATTTTACATCTCAATTTATTTGGATAGTTTGGATTTTTGTGAATCCAAAATATTTTATTTATAATCTTTGGATTTTTATTTTATTTTTTTAGAATTTTATTGAGTTCAGGGGTATTTTGGTCTT
Source organism: Avena sativa (assembly GCA_916181665.1). Taxonomy (NCBI): domain Eukaryota; kingdom Viridiplantae; phylum Streptophyta; class Magnoliopsida; order Poales; family Poaceae; genus Avena; species Avena sativa. The sequence continues at coordinate 307,327,733 of OV702295.1, read as the reverse complement.
TTCTTAGTTATTTAAATTTGCTTTAGGTGATTGGGCTGGCTGTGTTGGGCTTATTGGGCCCTGGTGGCCCAGTAGGGCAAAGTCAAAAGAACACCCCGAAGGGGTCTTGGCCCAACCAGCCCATTCTCTCTGTCTCTTCTTCGTTCTCATCTCCCCTCTCCCTCGACCCCGTGGGGTTCTGGCGCCGCCGCTGGCGATGCCCGCCGCCGTGGCCCTTCCTGGCCACTACCGTGGTGCAGGGTAAGGTTGGCGACTACGCTCGTCCATCTGGTCCAATTTGATTTGATTCCGAAGCTCCCCTGTGGCCAGGTTCACCCCGTTCCGAACCGTAGGTTTTGGGTTGGGTGCTGGCACCGCCGCCATGGACCCTCCTATGGTGGTGTGCTATGTTCGTGTGCTACGGTGGCCGCCGCCGTGGCTGGTGCGGGTTGCAGCGCCCTCTAGGTGCTCCCCGTGCCGCCGCGAGCACGTCGGCCCTTCTACTTCCTCTTCAATTCGTCAACGAGGACCTTGGGTAAGTTGCCTCTGTGGATCTTAGTTCATCCTATCATCATGAATCTCTCTATGTGCATCTAGTGGCTACCCTTGCCTAGTGCATGCGTTCTGATTAGGGTTCATATCCTAATTAGGGTTCTTGTTCTGATTAGGGTTCATATACCTCTTTTGATCATATCTATGATGATTTGGATCAAGTGGTGATAATCCTTGAGCATGATGAATGACCGTTTGCTATGGATTATTATTTGTAGTTGGCTTTGGTGATGCTAGTGGCTTTTCAGACTTATTCTAGTGGTAATTTACTATGATCCAGTGTTAGTGTTTCTACGAAATCCCTACTTGGAAATGTTGTTGATCTAAGAACTTTCTACTGTCAAGATGTTTATACTGACAGTAGTTCTATCTGTAATTGCTTACTGCATTTATAATGGTTGGCTTGTATGAGAATATACATACTGAATATAATCATTATATGTTAATGATTTTCTGTAGATGAATAGATGAGTTTGATGATGATTCCTGGCATTTGGTTTCAGGAATATGATATTTAGTGGCTTGCCCCTTTTTATTTGTGAAATCTAAGTAAAGATTGGGATTAGATTATTAGAACTTGTCCTTGTGATACCATTATAAACTGGCACACAAGTGATTTGGTCCTATTCCTGAGCTTAGCTCTGATAGTGCTTGTGATTAATACTAGCAAGATAAAATGAAAGCTTCTTTTAATTCTCCTGCCTATGATGTTGGTCTGAGGCATAGGAACTAGTTTCCTAATGGCTGTCCCTGATAGAAATATTTTGGTAGAATTACCAGCTGCTAATTCTTGAAGCATAATTGGAAAACAATGGGTGTGCTAATGGTTTTGCATGGATCCATAGGATTTATGGATACTGAGGTGCTACTCTTTTAAGAGGTGTGCCCAGATTTCATAATTTTTCCTTTGGGCTATATTGAAATATAGGATTTGGCTTTTGTAACCAGGATCAATGATGTTGGTCTGAGATCCTGGTTATACTAGTATGTTGATCTTGTGATTATGACTTTAATTTTTTGAAACCTTCTAGGATGGATTCATCCCACTTGGATGAATACTGAGAGGTTATATATAAAACAACACATGATTCTTTGATATGATAAACAGATCATGTGATGGTTTTATATAACTCACCACAAATGTTGTTGCTGTTGTGGTTGCAACTTATTGATCTGGTAGCCTGATCTTGCCGGCTTGATCTGGTCCTTCTCTTATTGCTGTCCCTACTGCTTACAGCTTCTGGAACTTGTTCTTGATCTTGCTATCCACCTTCTGGTTCCTGGTAGCTTGGTCTTGACCTTGCTGTCCACCTGATCCACCCCCTACTTATGTCACCATCTTGGTGAGTTCTGAGAGGATCTGGTTTGTGGTTTAGTTTGGCAGGTTTGGTTGTGGCTAGGCTGCTGATGTTTGATGTGTATGAACAAGAAGATGAGGTTGTGGTGCTTGGCCATGGTTGTGCTCATGGTTTTGTCTGATTGAGTTGTTGCTGTGAGGCTGACAACACACACCATGCAGTTTGGTGTGTGTGTTGCCTGTGTGCTTGCTGTGCAACTTGTGGATATGCTCTGAATTTGAGAGTTACTGTTATCTGATTACTTTTACTTGGCTGGTGAAACTTGCCCCTCCTTGCTGTCATTTGACTTCTGGCTTAAAATTATGAAAGATACATTCTTTCATATTGGTGAAACTTGCCCCTTTTTATAAAATTAATCAATGATGAATCTTGATCAGTGCACTTCACTGACAAGTCTGAGAGTAAAACAATACTAACCCTGACCTTCCTTATTTTTTTTATGTTTGTTTTGCACGTACCCGACTTGGGAATTCAAGATTTTAGCTTAGGTTTATTTGTAGAATATTCATATGTAATCTTCTTATTTCATTTGTAATTTTAGTTCCATTCTTTTGTACTCTTTATTTTAGTATTTTGTAATAAAGATTATACCATGATCAATCAATAAATATTATTCTTTATTTATTTACTATTGTAAAAAATTGTGGATGATTTCCATAATTTACATTTTTGTAACTTATTTATTGAATAAAATTATGGAATGAATATTCATATTCTTAATTAATTTCTTTATATAAAGTTTGAGTTATTATTGGTTAACTCTTAATTGAATAAAATATTCAAACATTATTCAAAATTCTTTTGAATTATAAATTCAAACATTCAAGTTTTAAATTCAAATTTCATTTCCCAAAACACATAAATCCACAAAGATCATATCAAAGTCTATAGCAATCATCCTTCAAGTCTAAACCTATTCTCAAAGTATGAAAGCAACCTTGATCACTTTAAGTTTTTATTTGGCGAAAATTTACCCACATTTTAACAGATGAATGCATGGAGTATTTCAAATTCCTAAATCTACCCTTCGTTAGTTCCTACATGCTGGGATGTTACAGACTTCCCCCCTTAAATTAAACTTCGTCCCAAAGTTTGTGGTGATGTACCTGAATAGTTCTGGATAGGCTTTTCTTAAATCCTCCTCTTTCTCCCATGTGGCTTCTCTTTCAGGGTGATGTTCCCATTGTTCTTTGCAATACTTGATTGCTATGTTCCTCAACCTTTTCCAGTTTTCTTCCAAAACTTTACAGGGCTTTTCAACTAGCACCGGATTAGAGAGCCAATCCGGGTGAAGTACTTCCATAATGAAACCGGCTGCAAGGAGACGAGCTATATCATCCCCAATTATTTTTATGCTTTCTTCGGCAAAGCGGCAAAGAGGTTGCTTCATGATGGCTGCAAGTGCACAGATCGTTTGTAGCTAGTTTCGAAGTTAATATGTCGATCCCACAGGAAGCCGAAAGGTAAGTGTTTATGGGTGTAGTCTCTATCACACCCGAAGTTGTCACTGGTCTTCGAGTGAATTGACTACAAGTGTTGGAATAAGAATATAATTTGGATTAAGGAAAGTATTTAAATAAAACTAAAATGTAAACTTCAAAAATAAAAATCATAAAAGTAAAGAATGATTTGTTTGTTGTTTTCTACAGATGACAAAGTAGGCGCGGTGAGATTTAGTTCATGGTGATAGTGAATGTGCCAGGTGGATGAGTGATAAGTGTAATGATTATAATGTTATAAGTATGTGTGTAGGCGAGCAACCCATAATTAGCCCGAACTCCTCTTGGTAGATTTCATCCCAACTTCAATACTACTACTAGCCCGTTACCACAACCATGGCCGGTTACTAGACGATTAGGATCCTCCAGGTTGCTTAGCAATTAAGCTCCTTGGATCGGACTAATGCAATAAGCACAATGTCTCCTTGTTATCCTCGAGTCAAACTAGTTTACCATTGATATCCCTGTGTCACTCGGGGGTCGTCTGTATGCTAGCGAACAAGATTCTATCTATGTAGAACAAAGCATCATGTTGTATGAGCCCTTAATTGGACAACATGCATTAAGCATCCCACAGATAGTCAAGAACACATAATATAGTAAATAAAATCAACCACAAACTTAATGGAAATTATATAGGGACATCAAATCTCACCAATCCCTTACATCCCCCACACCTAAGGGAACTTACTCACACATGAGAGAAGAAAGCATCATCGATATAATTAAATAAAGGGAGTTCTTCTTTATATTACCATGTAGATCCACAATAAGAATAGAAATAAATCCAACACAATTCAAGATGGGAAGAACAATCTCAAACCCTAGTCTTGCAAGGTGGAGATCTCTCTCTCAAGTACAAATAATGGCTATGGAGGTGTGGTGGCTAGGAGGTTGAACATCATGGAGTGACATGAAGAACGCATTGTCCTTCTTCTCCGGATCTCTTCTTTCTCCCTTCTGGATGGTGTGGTGGATCGTGTGTTTTGTTTTCGTCCTCCGCCTCTTCATGAAAGTTGTCCCTTTTAAGAAGACGGAGCTGATGGCAACTATACGACCGGAAAAATATTCCCGCCGTATAGTTGCTCATTAACGCTACTGTATGCCTCCCTCGACTTCTTCCAAAAAGGTACTTGCTTGTTTTTATCTGAATATTGTGTTTCTCTTTGTTAAACCCCTCTATTGATATTCAGAACCTGAAACACACATTAAAAACCAAGTTTTCTTCGCTACCAAAGTATTAGCATTAGGTAAATCTAGAAAATCATCAAATCTAAACGAAAACCATTAATGGAAGAATCTCACAGCTATCAACTCCCCCAAGCTTAGATGTTTCTCTCCCTTGAGTGACAAGGAAATAAGAAGGGTAGCGGAGATTCGAAACTGAAATAAAAGAACTTACAAGCTCGAATTGGTGTCAAATTCTTTTCTTCACAATTCCTGCAATCTTAAACATGATAATACAAGTATTTACAAGATTGCACTGAGTCCACTTCCTAACCACGTATATCTTGCTATCAAATAAATAATATGCCTGAGAAAGTGTCAATAGTTCAGCTAGGAAAGTGAAACAGATCCTTTTGGTATCTCTCTTATTGAGAGATGAAAACTTTTTGCCCATGTTCCTTTAATCAATTAAGAGTACTGAAGTTTGCACCAATAACATTTAATTTAAGAACAACTCATCTACTCCCACGTCAAAATTTCATGACTCTCGAAGCACCTTTTTCATTTTCTTTTTTTTTCAAAAACTTCAGATCTTTCATAGAGAAATCATGGCACTATTTTTAACATGTTAATTAGGACTGTGTTGCGCACTCATGACCATGCCAATAGATAGCTGTTGAGCAATAGTGGGTCAGAGGATTACTAGAACTTCACTTGGAATGTAAAACCACGAGGAGACTAAAAGTTTTACCTGTCATAACATTGCATCTATAGATATTTACATAACTCAATAGCCGAAATTAAGTGGTTTCCCACATTGAGATCGTTCGTTGGCCAACGGAGTTAATAGTTCCCCATGGAGTACGACAATGTTGTAGTGACACGGGTAAAGCAATATCCTACTATAATTATTAGAAAAAGCAGTGGCATAATCTCTACTACTTCGAAGCATCCATTTTATCAGACAATTTCATTCAAGGGTGCTATCGAGTCTATTTACATTAAGCTCAATGGGGTTGAGTAGTTTCTAAAATCAAATCCTTTGGGCTAAACATGGACTCAAGTCATATCTTGGATGCTTTTTCTTGTTGTAAAAATGTTGGAAATATTTTAACCAAGTTGATTGCTCATTATTTCAAAGCTAAAAGAGGTCACTGGCAAAGGAATAGAATTTATAGGATAACAAGCTAAGTGGGGAGTGACTCAAGTGCAAGCGAGTAAATAATTGTAGGATAAATTAAAAGTTGCAGAAGCGGTGATGAAAGGGATGTGATACCTCCTCTTTCTTGCTTCATTCTCGTACTTGAGTCAAATCCCTTCTATATTTCCCTATTGCCAAGTCACCTGAAATTGAGCAATCTCTGACAAAAACAAAGAAACAATTTTGCAATAAAGGTTACAACTATTTTTTTGTGTTTTTGGTTTAAGAATGCAAACTAAAAATAAACATGCAATTCTTAAAAAGAAAATAAATCAAAATAATAAATAAAAATATGAATGCAAAGTTTGGAGGTTCTCAAACCTCCCCCAAGCTTAGGCTGTTGCCATGCTTAGTTGTTGCCATCATTCGTCGACGGGTATGAATGCTGCTGATAGTAGTCGGGGAAGTGGGTCATGCAGTGACTGAAGTTGTGAGCCAAGGCACTCACATCTTCGCTTACTCCATGTAGAGTCTGGTAGATCTCCCCAACGCGCTGGTTGAGCTGCATAAAATCTTCATAGGGGACATTGTTGAACCCCTGCTGCTATTGCTGCTGATTGAGCCATGGGTCCCAAGATCCCTCCTCCTCCTGCTGCTGTCCTTCCCATGCAGGGTTGTGCTCCTGCTGCTGCTCTTGCTCACCCTGCTGCTCTCCTTCTTCATCTTCCTCGGAGTCAGGATAGAGTGATGCCATGATCTCCGTCACTTGATCCTTGGTGAGGATCCAGTTGTTCCTCTCCTGAATCGTGAAGGCTTGTGGACAAGGCAATGGCACCTGCTCATCCTGTACAACATCAATATAACCAAATTGATAGGCTCGGAGCCTCCTATTAGCTCGGTATACACCAAGGAAGCCACACGCAGTTATATATTTGACATCCATAAGAATGGAGCCATCAACATGTTGCACAATAGGTATTGCAATTCCAAGAGCTTGGATTAGGTGGGTTACCAGTCCACCGATGCGAATATCACCTTTCTTTTTGTTGCTATGGTGGCGAAGGTGCTAGAGGAATAGAGCTGCAGGAGTGGGACTCTGCGGTGCATCGGGGAAGAGTGCCTTGGTGATCATGGCCATATATGCATTATCCATAGAGCCGGTATATCCTCTTCCTAACAAAGTGTTAGTAAGAAACAAAATGAAGTAATGGATGGTTGGGTTCTAAATGGTGGACATCTTCTTCTGGTAGAAGTCCCTGCCACCATTAACAGAAATAACCTCCCAAGTTGCTCCACTTGAGACGCTATACAAGTTTGTAACAGTTGATTCCCCTTCTTGAAGGAATCCATAAGCTTCACAAAATTGTTGAAAAGTGATTTTATATGGCCGTTGGTTAACGGTGAAACCCACCGTGCATGCATTACCTTTCTCCTTGTAGTCGTCATAGAAGGAGGTGAGGAACTCATGCATGAGATCGGCGTAGGTGTAGTGGCTTGCATAGGCGAGGTTGGATAGCCCTGCATTTGCACACAAGTGGTCGAAGTCCGCCCTCAACCATGCTGAGCTGAGAAAGCCGTCATCGGCCCATCATGTGGGAAGCACCTTCCTTGCCAAAACAATGGCGTACTTGTTGTCGAGCTCAGCCCGGAACCCCGAGCCTTCACCACGTTGGTGCTTGCTCTTGCGAAAAATACTACCGAGCTTTTTCATCTTGATGCACTAAGAAATTTCAACATAAAACCTTAGGCATATAGTTTCTACTTGATATATGAACGATTCTACATGGAGGAATTCAATCCTAACATGAGAAATCAAAAGGGAAAATCATACAAGCTTGAGTTCATCCACTAATTCAATGTGAGGATTTCAACCATGGAATTCTGAAAATAAATCATGGATATGGAGAGAAACATACCGATCTATTGATTCCCCCACTCAAACGAACGAAATTCGTGAACAATCAAGAGTTCTAGGTGGGTTTTGAGAGGTTTGGAGAGAGAATATGAGAGAAATAATGAGGGGAGGAGGAATCCTAGCCTACCCCGACCCATTTAAGTGGTTGTGGCAAACTATACGGCGGGAGCTATACGGCCGGGTTAAGTAGCTCCCGTCGTATAGTTGTGGCGGAGGCGATGGTTAGGGTTTCCTAACGCCAGATCACAACAATAGGGACACAACTATACGGCCAGACCAAAATGGTCCCGCCGTATAGTTGGTCTTTAAACCTTCTGTATCTGAGCCCCAAGTTTTGAGAATTTTGTCGATAAATATACTTCCGCAACTATACGGTTGGAATAAATATTCCCGTCGTATAGTTGGTTGTTACAACTCCTGGAACATGCTTTTTCGTCCAAATTTTCAGAGATTCACTTTTTAATCTCGACAATATGATTAATCTAGTTTCTACATATAAAACTCAAACTTTATTTTCTACACTAAATCTATGCTTATTCAGTCGATATTTCTACTACTTTTTAACAGCTGTATTTTTACGGGTGCGCTTCCACAAGAATGTCTGTGAAAAAGTTATAGGAATGCGATGAACATCTTATTTTTTTATTAATTTTATTAATATTATGGGTTGACTCCCATTAAGCATTTTATTAAGAGCGGTTGAATATTTCAACCTCTTCTCTGTTCTTGAATTCTTACCTTGGGTTGCCCTTTATTAAAGGAACTTACCACATGAACTCGTTTTGCCGGTGGAACATACCTTTCTCGTGCTTCTAGTTTATTTGGAAAGCACCGGATGATTTTAGCATCATAAGCATTGAAGATTATTTTTCCTTCAGCACAATCAAATGATGCTCCTGCAGTGCTAAGAAAAGGTATTCCAAGTATTATAGATAATTTTTCATCCTCTGTATAAAGTCAGTGGGAATAACATGCTCATCTATTCTAAGTAGCACATCTTTGATCATACCAATGGGTTGTTTAGTGGATTTGTCAGCCATCTGTAAAGTGATAGTAGCAGGAGAATACTCCCGTAATCCTAACCTTTTATAGAGGGAATATGGCATTACACTAACACCTGCACCTAAATCACACAAGGCATTATGAATATCAGTTTTGCCTATTGAACCTGAAATAGTTGGTATTTCCGGATCTCCTGATTTAGCCAATAGCTTCCCATTAGCAGGGTTACTAGTCATCATGGCACTGGTTCAGTTATCTCTTTCTTTCTATTAAGAATATCACGGAGAAACTTAGAATAGGTAGGAACTTTTATTGCATCCGCAAATGGAATTTCTAGGCTAAGATCACCTAATGCTTTTGTAAAAGAGTCATAGATTACCTGATTCGGTGCTTTCTTTTTACGATCTAGATATGTAAGTTTTTTACCCTTGTCTTTTACCTTTTGTGGGGGATCAGGCTCTTTAATTACTTTCTTTTGTTGCTGCTTATCACTCATCTTCTTTTCTACTGCAAAAACTTCATCTTCTTTGCTTGTTTCTTTTTCTTCTCTTGGATCAACAGTCTCTACATCAGAGTCATAACTGTCATCCTGTGCATCATTCTGCTCCTCCAAGTTTTGATCTTGTGTTTCTTGAGCAGTCTCATCTTGAGGATCCACCAATGTATCATCTTCTTGGCTTGCTTTGAGCAAGGCTTTTTCCCTTTGATCTTTTTCAGCTTCATATTCTGGTGGTCCTAATGGTCCTTTAACAATTGCACCTCTCCTTGTAACAACATTAGTAGAAACAGGAATATTTATACCATCTTGAATAAAAATTAGATAACCAGATGCTATTTGTTCACATTGGGTTTCAATCATACTAAGGTACTTGTGAAATAATTTTATTTCTTGGCCAATCACGTCATAATTTTCCATAAGTTTGGCCAAAACCTTCTTGTGTCTTTGAAATTGCTTATGCAAGTTATTATAAGATTTGACATGTCGATGTTTCAATTCTTGAAAAACTTTTCTAGTTTCATCCTCTTCAGTAAAAACTTGTAACAAATCTACTTTGTTTTCCTTAACAAGTTCAGAAGGTATACCTTTTTCTTTCATGTTTTTGCGCACTTCAAGCATAAGATGAGAATTTATACGAAGTATTCCCTTTTCCGGCTTAGTACCAAAATCAGGATTATATAAAGAATCATTCTTAGCCCTAGTAGACATCAATTCCAAACATGCTTTAACCGATAAAGTATTTATCGATCCTCCTGCTGATAAATCAAGCAACTATATGCATTGAGTATTAAGACCATGGTAAAATAAGTGGCAAACAGTTGATTCAGAATAGCCATGATTAGGAATACTGTTGGTCATTCCGAAGAATCTATCCCAAGCTTATGGGTAGTTTTCTCCTACGTTTTGACTAAAATTGCCTATATTCTTTCTAATTTATGTTACCTTGGTAAAAGGATTAAACCTATTTATGAATTTAACAATGCATTTTTCCCAACATTTAATGTAATGACGAGGGAGATAATATAACTAGTCTAGAGCCTTACGTTTGAGAGACCAACGAAATAGTTTTAGACAAGAGAATTCTCTAGGCAAACCTTTTGGTCCAAGTGATGTTATCACATCGTCGAACTCTCTAAGTTGTCTTCGTGGTTCTTCATCTTCCCTTACGCTGAAAGCTTTTTCCTGCAAATTATTAATAATCTCACCATCAAATCGATATTCTCTAACTCCAGGATTAGGAAATTCTATTGGTTGTTTAAGAAAAGCAGAATTTGGAGCACTTTATTCTCTGAGAGTTTTCTCAGGTTTTTTTTGAAGTTGTCCTATGAATGGACATAATTTCCATGAAGTCACTTAGGTTTTAAACTTCAACCTTATTCGATCTCAATTTTTTTCAATAATTTCATCGTGTCTTTGAACAGTCAAGCGATCAAGATAATCTGGTAGGTAGGTCCTACCAGAGCGTGTAGACCCTTTGTCTCCTAGGGAGACCATCTTGTAATAGTAACACCTGAAATGTCAAGAGATAAAACACTTAGCGCTTAGCTCCCCGGTAACGGTGCCAGAAAATAGCTTGATGGATGCAAGTGCACAGATCATTTGTAGCTAGTTTTGAAGTTAAGATGTCGATCCCACATGGAGCCCAAAGGTAAGTGTTTATGGGTTAGTCTATGTCACACCCGAAGTTGTCACAGGTCTTCGAGTGAATTGAATGCAAGTGTTGGGATAAGAATAGAATTTGGATTAAAGGAAAGTATTTAAATAAAACTAAAATGTAAACTTTAGAAATAAAAAGCATAAAAGTAAAGAACGATTTGTTTGTTGTTTTGTACAGATGACGAAGTAGGCGTAGGGAGTTTCAGTTCATGGTGATAGTGAATGTGCCAGGTGGATGATTGATAAGTGTAACAATTATAATCTTATAAGTATGTGTGTAGGCGAGCAACCCAGAATTAGTCGGAACTCCTCTTGGTAGATTTCATCCCAACTTCAATAATCCTACTAGCACGTTACCACAACCATGGTCAGTCACTAGACGATTAAGATCCTTCAGGTTGCTTAGCAATTAAGCTCCTTGGATCGGACTAATGCAATAATTATCCTCAAGTCAAACTAGTTTCCCATTGATATCCTCGTGTCACTCGAGGATCGCCGGTCTGCTAGCGAACAAGATTCTATCTATGTAGAACAAAGCATCATGTTGTCTAGGCCCTTAATTGGACAACAGACATTAAGCATCCTATAGATAGTCAAGCACACATAATATAGTAAATAAAATCAACCACAAACTTAATGGAAATTATATATGAACATCACGTCTCACCAATCCCTTACATCTCCCACGCCCAAGGAAACTTACTCACACCTAAGAGAAGAAAGCATCATCGATATAATTAAATAAAGGGAGTTCTTCTTGATATTACCGTGGAGATCCACAGTAAGAATAGAAATAAATCCAACACAATTCAAGATGGGAAGAACAATCTCAAACCCTAGTCTTGCAAGGTGGAGATCTCTCTTTCTCTCTCAAGTACAAGTAATGGCTATGGAGGTGTGGTGGCTAGGAGGTCGAAGATCGTGGAGCGAGATGAAGAACTTCTTTTCCTTCTTCTTCGGATCTCTTCTTTCTCCCTTCTAGATGGCGTGACGGCTCGTGTGTTCTGTTTTCGTCCTCTGCCTCTTCATGAAAGTTGTCCCTTTTAACAAGACGAAGATGATGGCAACTATACGGCCGGAAAAATATTCCCGCCGTATAGTTGCTCATTAACGCTATTGTATGCCTCCCTCGACTTCTTCCAAAAAGGGACTTGCTTGTTTTTGTCTGCATATTGTGTTTATCTTTGTTAAAACCCTCTATTGATATTCAGAACCTGAAACACACATTAAAAACCAAGTTTTATTTTCTACCGAAGTATTAGCGTTAGGTAAAGCTAGAAAACCATCAAATCCAAACAAAAACCATTAAGAGAAACCATCAAAAATGGGTCGAATCTCACAACTATCACTTCATCGTCCTTGCATCTAGTCTCACATGTAAAGAGTTCTCTGCCAGCTCCCTCGGCACACCTTGCAGATCTTGGGTAGACCAAGCAAAAATATCCCGATTCTCACAGAGGAAGCTGACGAGCTCGCTTTCCTATTTAGCATTTAGGCCGACACCAATAGTGATGGTGCGCTCTGGGAACTGGTCATCAATTTGAATCTTCTTTGTGTCCTTAGTCGGCTGAAAAGAGACACTGCCATGTGGGTTAGCGAGTGTCGGCATATTCAGTTGTGCCTACTGAGCCAAAGCTTCCACTTCTTGAATCCTCCTCTTTTCCCTAGCAATTACCAATGACTCAGCCAGGTTTGACCCAGCCGAGGCACACTCCATTGACCTTCAATAATCTCCAGCAATGTTGATGACCCCATTGGGTCCTGGCATCTTCATCTTCGAGTAATTGATATGAGAATAAGCCATGAAATTTGATAATGCCGGCCTTCCTAGTAGTGCATGGTAACATCTTTCCAAGTCCACAACCTCGAACTCCAAATTCTTGGTCCTGCAGTTTTCCCTTGTGCCGAGTAACACATCGATCCGAACCTTGCCAATTGGCTCACAAGAAAACCCCAACACAATTCCATGGAAGGTAGTCTTAGTCGTCTGCAACATGTTCTCGTTGATACCGATCTTGTACATCATGTCCTTGTACAATATGATTATGTTGCTGCCATTATCAGTCAGCACCTTAGAGAACTTGACATTGATATTCGGCCCAATGAACGTTGGATCCAACACTAAGGCATATGATCCAGGGTTTGACATGATCTTGGGGTGATCCCTTATGCTCCAAGTGATTTCTTGATCTGATAGTTCATGTATCTCAGCACTGCCGACATGACTGCATTCACTTCAATATGCCTCCTCTACATACTTTTCTTATCCGCCAGCTCTGTTGTAAACACACAGTAAGGATGATTATGTTCTCTATACTCATTCCTACCCTGCTGACCGGGGTTTCCACGGTTCTCCTGGTTCTTATTCGCCACTTGGTGCACTGCTTCTCTTCTATCATGGTTCTCATATCTCTGTGGGGGCTGATTCTCATACCTCGGTGGTGGTGGAGGTAGAGTTAGTTGTTGTTGTGCATTGCCTCCTGTGAGCTGAGGTCTATGATTCAGCTGGTTCGATTTTGCACCGCCCATTGCCATTTTCATCCAAGCACATTGCCAAGTCGTATGATTCGCCGGCTTAGCTGGGTTAGGAGTGTGAAATTTACAAGGCTGATCCAACATGGACTCGTACGTATACTTCGGCCTCTCTTGCCATATATTCTTTTGTTCTAGGGTCCACTGCTTTTTGCCATGATTTCTCGGGGTCCACTCTTGCGAATTGTTCTTCTAACACTAATTTCCCCCAGCACTTGGCTGATCTTGGGTCACAGCAGCAACTTGACTCGAATTGTATTGATTCCAACCTTTCATCTCTTCTTGTTCCTCGGAATTCATTCCTCCGGGATGATCCGGGTCTTGACTTTTTCGAAATGAATCAAGAGTTCTAGCAGGAGGGGGTGATGGGGATTAAATACCCCCTGCCAAAACTGGCCATTGGAGACTTTGGGGGAAAATTATTCGGCCCCCACTAGGGCGGATTATCTGCCCCGGGGAGAAAATCTGCCCCGGAGCCAGAAAATCCAGGGGATTTTCCACCCCCATACAGTGCGCTGCGCCTTGATCTCCTTCTCAAAAATCCTCGAGGGGCGGATGATTCGTCCCGGGCAAAAACTCCAGCCCTGGTCGGATAATCCGGGGGATTCTCCGCCCCCCATGCAGTACGCCGCGCATTAGCTCTCCTTGGTGAAATCTTGGGGGGCGGTTTAACACCCTCAGATCGGCCCTATGCAAGTCTTAGAGATTCCCGCCAAACCCGCATAGAAACGATTCAAAGGCGCCCACCAGGCACTTTCGTGCGGGTGGAAAACGAAGTAATATCATTACACATTAGTCAACGATGGAACCCCATAGAACAGATATATACAACAACGACTCCATGAGTCAAGAATACAGATATACAATACAAAGATCCAAAACACCTTGAAAACGATACAACGTTCGAGTACAGGCAAGACGCAAATGAGGCTAAGAGCCCTAAAGAATAACCAATGGCATCCATAACCCTGCCCAGGCCAAGCCGGAAGGGTAACCCTGCTAACGACATCGATCTCAAACGTGCTAAACAAAAGGGGCGCCGCCAAAGGGAAAAGGAAAAAGAGAGCAGTCAGTACTGAGGCCAGTACACGGCGAGCCTTAGAATTCATCGGTCCTCGCCTACATAGGTATGGTGGACTGAAGTGGCACTAAACAACCTATAGAGACTCGAAACAACTGTCGGCTATTAGAGAGGTATAAGAAAGACCTATTCGAATCCAACCTGATTCTAACACCAAACATACCCATCCTGGTATTCCCCTTCGAGGCCAAACGAAGAAGTCAAACCGAGGAACTCACACAGTTGGCAGTTTTATTTATTCCGTTATAGTTGCAACAATTACTAGTCAGGTATAGATAGCATGACTCATCCTGATATAATAAGCAATGGGCACTTTTAGTTAACCATTCTGTTGTAGTTGCGATACTTACTAGTCAGATACATATACCATGAGACATTCAAAAACCAAACAGTTGTTGGTTCTTTTATTTAGCCATTCCGTTGTAGTGAAGCTGATTACTAGTCATTATAAAGTCAAATTTATAGCACTACTTTAGTTATAGTTGTCTATGATTGAGATACTGTGCTCCAAGTCGTCCATAACCGCGGACACGGCTTTCAAAAAGTTTTACCCTGCAGGGGGGCACAAATAGCAACACACGCACGATCAACCTCAGAAAAACCAAATGAAAACCCAACAAGGCATCACGACAAAGAAATCGCAAGATTCATATAATATTTCAGGGGGCCACCCCACCAAGCTACCCGCTACGAAGTTGGCCGGCTCCAAGACGGACCCAGAGGTTTGTGACGATGGCTGTAAACGACTAGGAACCCAAAAGTGTGACTGGGCTTGTCGATACCACGAAAACGTGGCACAGGGTTCCAAAACAGTACAGGCGCTCCATGCGCAATAGTAAATAAAGCAGTAAAGCATGGCATAATCATGGCATAAGTAATGTTCTTTGACAAGCTTGGTCACAACTTCTTCATGTGACTCCTCGATTGACTCAAGTCTCTCTTCTAGTGATACTCGAGCCTCTTCTTCCTCTAGAGCATTTTTTAGGGATGCAATTTCCATTGCATCCTCCCTTTTAATTATGCCCTTCTCTTCATGGAGCACTTCGCTTTGAGCAAGTTGGTCCATGAGAGCCTCAAAATGTATTTTGTGCTCGCCTTGCAAGTTAGTGATAAAATAGTCCAAAGTAATAATTTCTTCCTTAACCTTAAGACTAGTACAATCATCCATATCAATCATAGTATTAGGAAAGGAAGTGGTGGAAGATGATACCTCAGAACCTCTTGCCATGATGCAAGTGACATTCTTGTTGATGATGTTCTCATTAGGTGAGTCAAAGAGAGATGCCGGTGTTGACGTGGTGGCTGTGGCAGCCATGGCAGCCACCTCTTGTGAGCTATCATCATCTTGTTCATCTTCACTTGCTGATGAATACTCCTCTTGAGCCACCAAGACAATATTTGGTTGCTTCTTGTATGGAGCATTATTCTTCACAAATTGCTCCTTCAGTGGAGTCTTTGACTGTTCTTTGAGGATGATCGTTACTCCATTATATTCACTACCTTGACATGGTCACTCGGTTACAAAGTGCAGCCGGTCTCCACAGTTAAAGCATGTTCTCAATTTGGGACCATTTCCCTTCTTCCATTTGACCCGCTTTTGCGTTCAAGTTCAGATTTGGCTTTTGTGGGGTCCTTCCAAAAGTTTCTGGCATAGAAGGCCATGTACTCACCATGATCCCTATTGACATCTTCGGGGAAGTCCATAGATTCAATATCATCATCGTCTTGTTGAGCAACACTTACCTTCAAGGCCACATTGATCCCCTTCTGCATTCCAATGGCTCAAGCACGAGCGTCTTCGGCATTCTTGGCGGCTATTTTGAAAGCTGCCATTTCTTGCATTACCTCATTGGAAGTCATTTGGTGGTAATTGTGTCTACCTTGTAGGCTCTTCAAATCTGTAGGCTCAAATGGCATAACAGCACTAACATACTTTCTCTTAATCCACGCGTCATCAACATGGGAAGCACCATGATTTTTGAATATGGTGGCTATTGTCTTGAGTATTCTATACATATCCTCATGATCTTCGCCATCCATCATATAAAAACCCTTAGCTTGGTTACTCAAAGCATCATACCTATTCCTTCTCATGCTTTCATTTCTGATGAAGAGCTCGGTGAGGGCATCCCAAGCTTCCTTTGCGGTGCTGAGATATTCTATGTGTGGCATGTACTTGGGACCCACACCAAGTTGGATCATGTGTAGAGCCGTAGCATTGAGTTGGATGTCCACAACATCTCTTCTTGTTAGGTTGTTTGGATCTCCAACATGAAGACCATTCTCGATGATTTTCCATAACTCAATGGACGAGCTGCACACATGAGACTTCATCAAAAATTGCCATTGATTAAAAGAAGATACACAAAGCTTGGGTGGATCACCCCTATTGTTTATATGAGGGTGAGGGGTAGGTGGATCAAGTGAATATACATGAGGGACCTCACTATATTCCTCCTTATCACTTCCATTTTTTGAGGAGGAGCTCTTACTAGTGCCATCACCTACCATATCGTCTTCTTTGGATTCGGTGTTACCCTTTTCCTTAGATTGTGGTGTGGCGGCCTCAGAGGCAGATGGAGGTGGGGCTGTGGGCACGGAGAGACACATAATCATTTGACACATCTCTTCCATCTTAGTCTCCATTTAATTAATCAAGGTTGTTTCCAATGTCTTGAGATCGCTCATGGTGACTATGTCCGCAGCCTCACTCCCATCTCCCTTGGTACCCATACTTCTCTTAGGTGGTTAAGCCCGAATAAAGAGCTGGGGCTCTAGTACCAATTGAAATGGATCGTATCGGCACCTAGAGAGGGTTGAATAGGTGCTACTTCAAATTTTAGTTATTTTTAAATTTTAGGCTTTGCACAAAGTAAATTCTCTAGATATGCAATTACAGAATTTCCCTATATGCAACCCTAACTACTAAGTGTGTAAAGAGGAGGGAGGAAACCATAGTGGAGCACGCGGAGACACAGGGATTTGTTTGACTGCAGTTCCTTCCTTGTTAAGGGAAGTATGTCTGTGTTGGAGGAGTGGGCGATTCTAAGAACACCATGCCACAATAGGCCTCACCCTATTCTCTGATGTATCTCACCACCAAACGCCTGATCCACCTTTCCACTATTGGTACCCTTCTAGGCAGGAACCGATGCCTTTACAATGCTAGCGGGGGACACAACAACAACTGAATTGGAGGCTCTCGTGATGACAACAAACTGCCACAAGAACAAGGATTATCAAATAATTGAAACAAGGATCTAGATATTTTCAAGAAATACTAGATCGAGAATCCTCCAAGTGAATGGAGGGGAAGTGAAGTGCTTGATTGTTGTTGATGAAGATCAAGGCCTCCTCCTTCTATTCCCCAAAGATCGAATCCTTTGGGTGGATGAAGATGGAGATCTCTTATTGGAACTTAAAGAACAGATCTAGACTTTTTCAAAATGAATCAAGAGTTCTGGCAGGAATGGGTGTTGGGGATTAAATACCCCTTGCCAAAACTGGTCGTTGCAGGCTTTGGGGGCAGATTATGCGGGCCCCACTAGGGGCGGATTATCTGCCCTGGGGAGAAATTTTTCCCCGGAGCCAGAAAATGCGGAGGATTTTCCGCCCCATATAGTGCTCCGCGCCTTGATCTCCTTCTCAAAAATCCTTGAGGGGCGGATTATTCGTCCCCCCAAGAGACGGATTATCCAGCCCGGGCAAAAACTCCATCCCTGGTCAGACAATCCGGGGGATTCTCCACCCCCATGCAGTATGTCGCGCCTTAGCTCTCCTTGGTGAAATCCTAGGGGGGATTATCCGCCCCCCTGAGGGGCGGATTATCCGTCCAAGCCGGACAACCCGGGGGAAAATTCGCTACCCATGCAGTGTGACGCGCCTTGGCTCTGCTTGTACTTGGGGCAGGGACAGATTATCCGACCCTTGGTAGGGGCGGATAATCCACCCCCCAAGAACATCTTTTTGCTTCTTTTGTATGTGCCAACATCTGCAGCACTTCAACACACATTAAGTAATCCTTGGCATTGTTATCTAACACACAAAACACTAGAGATAATGAAATGTTCTTTCACCCATGAAGGAACACCAAGAGAAGGAACCAAGCTCTCACAAGAAGAAGCTCCATCTCAACCCGACGGAAGATTCGGTAAACTGGACTCCATGCTGGAATTGCTAGGATAATCCGGTGATAGGCTCAGCGGACCGGAATGCCTGCTAAAATCGCTACCCATTCCGACACCGTATCCGGCGGCCACCCTCTACTTCCGGCGCCATGCCAAAATTGACTTCGGCACCCCTTTTAGGCATAGCTCGGAATAGAACCGGCGGCCATCGAAAAATTTCGGCGCCAAATCCGATGACGCCGAATTTACCACCAGAACCCCCTATCTGCGCACAGTTTTGGGTTTGATGCCCTAGACTATTCTATTTACCTACCCTTTCATCCCTAGTACTATAAATATCCCCTATGGCTCACCCGTTTGACGTATACTTGATATTAGAACTATAAGAATACACCCCTTGAGGATGTCTATCTAGTTGGTCTCATGCTCCTTCATGAGGAGCACCTAATATCGCAATCCTCTTTGAATCTAGATTAATAGCGTTCGGGTTGTACAAGATCTTCATATTGATATGAAGCTATCAAGATCTCATAAGAATTTTGCTTTGTCGTGTCAGATTGAGAAGGATCTCTTGCCCAATACCGATCTAGTCGGATTGTATTAGACTGGTTGCCACCGGTGCTAGCCAACGGTGTGTATTGTGTTTGTGTTTTGCGTGTGTTCACTATGCTTCTTCACGTGTGGAGTTCATCGAGTTCATCTATCCCTCTCTCCCTCTCTTGATTCACCGCAAGTTTCACCACAAGGGTCATGCCCTAATATATTGGTATCAAGAGCCTTGTTAATCGTGATTTTCACCACAATTTTTTCTTCTATCCACCATAATTTCGAAAATCTCCCCAAAAAAGAGCCCCAGGACTTTTGGATCGATCTTTGGATTTGGTGAGTTTTTGGTGGTTTTGGTCTGTAGATCCGTTGCATCTGGTGTCAATCTACCTTCCTTGACCTTTCCCCAAGCCAATTTTGGACAATTTTCCAAAATTTAAGTGTTGAGTTTTGGGTGATCATCTCGAGAACTTTTTGGTGGGCAACCCGACAAACTGGAACAACTGCAAAATTTTTTGGCAAGATTTCTGGCCCGCCGAAAGTTTTAACGCCAGTTCCAGCGCCACCGGTTTATCCTCCGAAAATTCTGGCTGCCTTAATGACAGTTTTCCCATCTTGTTTGATTTTGTTTCATGTGTGTGTTGCCCAATCTAAATTCAAGCTTTCACAACATTACTTCATCCCGTGATCTAGACACCACAACACCCGGACATCTTTCCCAACACCGATTGCAAGTATTTCATTAAAGGTATAACTTGCTCCACCTTACTAACCCCCATATCTTACTTTTGTGTGTATCTATCATATGAGAGTAGATCATTTTGTGTCTACATAAGCATTGTGCGCTTGTCCTTGGATAGTGAGTGTGGGTAAGCAAATACAAAAGTTAACTTCATAGTATAGAAGAGAAAAAAGAATAAAAAAAGAGAAAAATAAAAATAGAAAGATACAAAGTCACCCATAACAAAGAGAGTGTCAAGCTTGTAAGCAAAGAGAGAAAGAAAGCGCGACCAAGACAAGTGCACAAATCCGTTGTTTATCGTATTTTGCAAAGGAGCTACGGTCTCCCTTGCGTTAGAACGACACCCGATCTTAGTTTTGATAGGTTTTGTTAGGTCATTTTCCATAGTCGTGTTAACCCCGTCCATCTACACGCTTGTATTTTGTGTGTCTTGTAGATCGTACCTTTTGCTTTAGATTTTTTGGATCTTATCCACTTTTGACAGCATCCTTTTCCTTTGGTTGTTTCCATTTGGTTTTTCGACCTTCCTAACCTACCACCATAGGACTTTTGAGAGTCTTAGTTGCTTTTAGTCTAAGGTCTTTTTTCGCATTCGCTTTGCAAATTGTTGGTTTTTAGAGTGTGGCTACTTGTCCAATGCATCTCCAAAGGTGATGTAAAGGGTTAACCCCATCCACATATTACACTTCTATATATATTCCTTGCTTTGGTGAATCATGGATAGGACCGGTGAGTCAAGTCAACCCCCTCCGCAAGACGAAGAAGGACCATACATGACGCGAGCTAGCCACTTCATCATTCGCGAAAAACTTCATGGTCATTGTGATGCCCTCAAGATTTGTCAAGATAAACAATTTGGAGAAACTTGTGTTGAGTTCAAGAGGATGGACACTCACTTCGATGGACTCGAGCATTGAATGAATGCAATGCATCACAACTTCACACGTCAAAATGAAGCTCTCCAACGCTCTATGGCCGAGATCACGTGCAACACAAGAACACATTCTCGCGTGTCAAGTTCTTCAAGGCACCACTCGAGTGGCTCAATCTCATTCTGCCATTGATCGCCACTTCAACAAGATCATCATGCAAGTGCTCCAAGACGCAATGATGACACCATCATTGATCATGAGAGTTCTTCACAACATGTGCCATATCTATAGTGTGCGGCTACGTCAAGCTACAATGGTGATTCTTCATCACGGCGTGAAGGACATCATCATCAAAGAAGAGCATTCGTTATCCAAGAATACACGCCACTAGATGAACCTCAAGTGCAACCTCAAGCGCCACCTCAACATAATGAGCAGCCACAATACCTTCAATCGACAACAAGTGATGACTCCAACTTGGAAGAACAAGCACACCGTCGTTGTTAAGCTCTTTAAGATACCCTAAGATGTCATCACCGACATGTTGGGGATCGAGGGTAGAAAACAAAAAAATCATACGAACGAAACCCTAATGCCAGGATCTATTTGTTAGAGTATTAGGCATATACGATTGTTATGGTAGTTTAGATAGAGTTAGGATCTGTTTACGTACAATCCTAACTTGACTTGTACTTCAAGATG
Organism: Avena sativa; assembly: GCA_916181665.1. Taxonomy (NCBI): domain Eukaryota; kingdom Viridiplantae; phylum Streptophyta; class Magnoliopsida; order Poales; family Poaceae; genus Avena; species Avena sativa. Next base: position 307,306,363 of record OV702295.1, on the reverse strand, counting down.
ATCCCCTGTACGCATATATATACTCTCCCATGAGGCTTAATAATACATCCATCATATTCCGCCAAACTCATACTCTTTCAAGGTATCAGCTTGACTGGTCCAAACCCTAGCCATCGACGCGCTTCCACCGCGCTTCCCCCGGAAGATCGATCTCCATGATCTCCGTTGGGGGCCGCGTGATCCGTTGTAGGATTCGCCCGCCGATCTGTGATTGGCTGACCTGGTGAGTCTTTTTCGATCTCTAGATTGGTTTTTCTCTCTACCGGTCGCTTGGCCAGTCTTACTTTTTGGTTTATCGACCATAGATCATATTGAGTTTCCCACCGCTGTCATCATCACCGTGCCTCTACTCCGACCATCGGCATCGACGATTTGCCTTGGCCGGCTGCTATGCCTTCCTCGGTAGGCTACCACGGCCGCCGCCCCTCGGATCGTCTTTCTCGTCAACGTCCGGGACTTTACCGACAACGCCGCCATCGACTCCAATATACGCATCGTCCACGCCATGGCGCATACGGCACACCGTCGGTCTGATCAACCTATCTCGTGCCTTTCTACACCAAGCACATTCTCGAGCACGTTCCTAACACCGTTCGAGCTACGGGTTACCGCTGCGTTGCCCCTCCAAGCTACCGGATTCCAACGCGCCTACTTTGGTTTGTACACCGCTGGTGGTCTCCTAGCCACTGAATTGACTCGTGTCATGCAACTATGCCACCCCATCAGGTCATAACATCACTACACGCAGTCTACATCACTGTCTTCGTCCACCGACGCCCAGGCTATCTCTATGCCACCTCCCATGGTGCGGGTCGCCTATGTCTGCGCATGGTCTTCGTAATGTCAGATTCTTCTTCGCCAACTTCGATTACCAACACCGTGCCAATCTAGGAGTACAACATGACCACTCTAGGCCGCCGTTGGATTATCCGCCTTCTATGTCTTTGTCCTTGCCCTTGAGTGTCCATTATTGGCAACACCGGTGCATGCATTCATCCCCGACGCATCCCCGAGCCTGGCAATCTCGGATCGGTGCTTCGTCTTCTTCAGCCTTGACAAAGTCTTCTTCGGAATAGACACCTTTCTCTACGACTTCCTCAACCGAGTTAGCGACAAGTTCTTCTTTGCATACTCGATTCTGGCAAAACCAGAGTGTGCGTTCGTCCCCGACGTGCGCCTATTTTGGCAAAACTATGGATGCACCTCATCCTCGATGACTCAGACTGCATCGACCCTCGGTAAGCCTCCGTGGACCCTTGACGCATCTCCATCATCCTCCTCGCGCACTATGCGCATGCGGCTTCATGTGTGGCTACCTCGACAACGCATCCACAACCACGACATCGACCACAACAACCCCTCACAACGGCTACCCTGAACTCAGCACCACCTAACGCTCTCGTCTCCCTCGATATTGGCACAATGGCTATCACCTCGCTTGAGCATCATCAGCTTCCTCTACAGTCCAAGCATTCGCGTCGCGACACACCATCTACGGCACTCCCGCTGCTACTATGTGGGGATATTAGCCTACTGGATTTTACTTCGGTTTCTCTTTAGTCTGACTGTCCACAACATTCTTATTGTTCACGACGCTACCACTACGACTGTGGGGGAGTGTTAGAGTATTAGGCATATACGGTTATTATGGTAGTTTAGATAGAGTTAGGATCTGTTTACATACAATCCTAATTTTACTTGTACTCCAAGATGATCCCTTGTACGCCTATATATACTCGCCTATGAGGCTAAATAATACATTCATCATATTCCACCAAACTCATACTCTTTCACTATCAACTAGTAATGCAGTAATGGGAGTGGATACGGTATACATACATTTGAAGACCGAGCGCGGTTAACATAGCGCGAGGAACATTGTTGATGAAGTCATTCCGATGCTGACCTCGAGGTCACGAAGTCCAACGGCTCCGACAACTCCTAGCGCCGAAAGAACAGTGTTGCCCGAGGGAGTCACACGCGTATGCTGCTTGACGAAGACTCCTGCTTCTCCCTAATCCAGCCGAGATTGTGGAAGTAGATCTCCCGGCTCCAAATCCCGCAGAGCGACGGCGCTCCACGGTGAAGAACACCTCTCTCTCAAAAACCTGATAGGGGGGCCACAGTCGCAAGAGAGAGAAGAGATAGGCTACATAGGATTTTTCTTTATTTTCTGGTGTGTTTTAATCCTCATACGGTCACCTCTTTATATATGCGGAGGGAGGGGCTACCTCCACCTTACGTGCCCCACGTAGGACTAAAAAACATAGGGAAAGGGCAATTCCTGTGCTCCCCACTAGTTCAGCCCCAATGCAAAGCGGGTGGGCCACCCGGGGCCGGCCCAACGGCAAGAGGCGATGGCGGCTGTGGCCGGGGTGGGCCTCCTGCCCACCTCATGGCCTAGCGCTCAGGGAGGCAACGGCTGGCGCCCGGGGAGGCGGCTGCTCCCCTGCGGCCCATCTCACCCGTGCGGCCCACGCGGCTGGCGCCGGGTGGGATGGCTGTCCCCAGCGGCCCAGGGCCCGCACGTGTGGCACCCTCTATCTGCCGCCCATGGGCGGCGAAAACAATATTCCGCCCATGTGTGCTATAGATTTTTTCTTTTGCCTTTTTCTTGTCGTTTCTTCTCAAGTAAAATCCCTCCGGGTTTTTTCCTAAAAAGAATGCCTTTATAAATCATTATTTATAATATATTAATTCACAATTAACAAAAAATTAATATATATATATCTAAATCACCATTTATCTAAAACTCCTTTAGGTCCCTTTTCCTGTGTTCCCTGTCCGAACACCTTTGGATCTCTCTAGAACATTTCTAGTTTCTCTCTTCTCATTCCATCAGTGATTCTGAATACGCCTATAACTGTCTCTAAGCTTTGTCAAGCCCTTAAGCATGCTACCCAATGGTTCTGGAACACTCCATACATGTTCAAGATTCCTCTCTGACCAATGATCAACAGCAGGACCTGGATGCCCATGATGACCACCTATGCATTCCACGAAACTTGGTGTTGAACCATAAACGATGTGTCTTATTCCTTTTGTGTCTGTGATACTTTTATTGTCCAAGGCTTGATCAATGACATCACCATGTCAGGTTTAACCTTATTACTGACAATAGCTACTTTACTCGATCCAATAAGTGATATCCCTCATGAACTAGTCAAACACTGTGCAGCTTATGGATATAACTTATTCGAGTGGGCCTAGAGTATCTTCCATCACGCGGCTAGAAAAATCCCGCTCTTAACGCAAACTCCTCAACTTGTTCCTCCAAATACCCAATGTCACCCTTATGATCACCGTTCCACCGAGTGACGTTAGGTGCCATTAAAGTATTCTTGGGAGAAAGTGATTAGATATGGTCTCACGATCTAAGGAAAGAGTCACTATGTTTTCTAATCATCGTAACCTGAACTCTGTGACATGATCGTGATATGATGCTATAGATAGGGTATGTTCACCATCTCATTCTCCAATGAGATGACTCCATTATCAATTGCTGCCGAGGCACCAACATGACAGGAAACCTTGATTATGCATTGACCAATGAACCAACGACTAGAATTTTACTGGGAACTCCTGGTTGTTTGTATATCACAGGTGCATTGATGTTTCCATTCAATACAGTTATAGCATGGTATAAAACTTAATCATAGACTTTATGAAATATGCTCATAATCAATATTATTATTTGTCTCTAGGGCATATTTCCTTTAGTCTCCCACTTGTACTAGAGTACAAATAAACTAGATACATTGGTTATTCAGTCATCAGTACCAGACAAATTGGCACTTCTGATTATGCTTGCTCATGGAAGAGTTTTAAGTCTAGGAAATGAACATTTCATTCCTTATAAATCCTTTGCAACTTATTAATGTCATCCTATATGACACTAATACCTTTTATCATCTCTATGATATCTTCTTGTGTATGTATAATGTTTTGGCAATAAAATGGGGTCTCTCGTTCCAAATACCAGTAGTGACATTAGATAGGTGTCAGGGACTTTCTCATGCGAACTAAGTATTGGAACACACTCTATGAGAAAAGTTCTCAAAGCTTCAACCTTACACACAACACATGGCAGTATTCATATACTTTTATTATAAATGCAAAATTCAAATTCAAAATGCACTATGTGCAATTTTGAATATTTGCCACCATGCTTCAACTGCGCCTTAGGTAACCTTTTAATGCAAAGATTTCCAATCTTATTAAGGTCAACATATGTCTTTGTAGTATGACACTTCATACTTTAGGTATGTTGTCCTTTCCAGATTCAGAAACATGTCTACAGATCTCACTAGATGTTGTGGACAATCTTAACTCATTTGTTCGATGATTTACACTTAATCATTTTTGAACTTGTTCTTCTTACTAAGAACTTGGATCAAATTATGTTGAGTATTTATCATGATTTTAGAGATAGAATCCTATGTCAAAACATAGTGGTTGTACAAACATCCTATTCTTTCTATTAATTCATCGATGTTTACACTTAATGATTTTCCTAACTCAAATGATTTAGGATTGTTCCTTAATTAATTCCTATTCTGAACTTTTTTAGAACCTCCTTTAGGAATTCAATCCAACATGATCCTGTAGGACATTCATTAATCTCTAAGATTTCAATGTCCAATATACTTTCAACTTTACTCCCATAAATCAATAATTATTTATTTATTGTTTTTGGGTCCTCATTCATAATTCACACATATGAATAATGTCAAACTCCCACTCAAAATATGTCGACTACATATGTGAGTTCAAACTTTATAATGCTCCCACTCAAAAATATGTCAATCACATATTAATTTTAGGAAGGCTCTAGCTCCCACACAATTTTATGCAAATGCATATCTTCTCAATATTTTGAACAGTTTCGAAATATCTTGATCAACTATGAATTTGTTTGTTTTACAAGTCTCTAGTACTAAATACACTAGATTTTAGCATTTTTGAATCAAATTCATTTGAATTCGCCCAAGACACTTCCTAGCGAATTGCGCTTTGTTTTTTAAGACTCCCACTTATTTCTTATGACCTTGCGGTCCTTCAGAAATATCAAGTAACTCCTTTAATCGACGAGATTGAGTAACAATTTTACTTTCTAATCTCAAGTGAAGTTTTAATTTTAGTATTTCATTTCTTGTAACTTTTTACCATCAATTTCCTTGTAGTTCGTAGGTATGTCTTGTTCTAATAACATGACAAGTAATTCACACTTATCTCCACACCTAGGTGTAGGGAATATTTATGAATCCTACTACTTTATATAAAAGCATAGTTGAAGAACACAATGATCACAATCATTGATCCTTTTTCTTTAACATGCAGAGTCATGTTCTGGAACATATTTCGTTGCGCTTCTCAACATTCTGATGCATGGTCATCTTTCTCTTACTTTATTCCATTAACACCATTGTCGAGAAACACACTTTCTCGAGAATGCACCAAACTTTTAGCAATACTAGCTTTGCCTTTTTTTGGTTCTTGTCATAGAATTTATCAAGGACTTATTCATTATTACTCTAGTTTTATCAAATAAACCCAAAAGCTTTCATGAATGCTAGACGGTTTACTTTATTCTAGATGAGTATTTGCCATTTCAATGGTCTTTACTAATGTTACATAGTTCTATTTGGTTTATTGCTTGATGTTTTACCCACTTTATGCCAATAAGGCATTTTACAAATGTTCGTGTATTATCAATTAGTTTCTTAATTCAAATAACTCACACGTAATCGAAAACAACAGATGAACATGAATAGAAATCATTAATAAAAGCAGAACAACTGATTTGTTACAAAGTCGTATAAATAACCGTCTCACAAAGTGTAAAACACACTAACAAGGTTCATATTCCACCGATTACAATAATTATCCAAAACTTTAAACTAAAAGATAAATGTCGAGGGAGAGTGTCACTGGCCATCATCATCATGCTCGACATTAACACGCAACATCACCTCCTCTCTCGCAAGCATCTCTCATGCAGAAGGACTTGTTTTCATAAAACAGAACAAGTATCAGATACTTCAGTACTGCAACAAGTGTTTGCAAGATTATAATATTAAACTTTGTATATCATATATATATACCTTCGTCATCGACGACTTCTCCAGCTATGGGTTCAACATTCACATTTCTGAAACATTCCGCAAACTCATAGAACTCCATCCATTCTGCATCACCTCTCATGATGCAGGTTCGGATATGTCCTTTGAAGCTGGGAGGTAGTGACCTAAGAAATACGCCTATTGCAAAGGACTCAGTCGTCTAGTGGTCCACAAAATGAATCAGTCTCATGTGCGCATCAAGTATGCGATCCAAGTGACTCTCCATACAAGTGTGTTCTTCCATCTTTATGGAAAGGAAGTCTTCAACAAGTTTGTACTTCCACATGCGCACATGGGTTATGAACTCAGCTCTTAGTTGATCTACCATATCATGTGGTTCAAAGTCATCTATGAACGGATGTAGTTCATTCACCATGCCATTACGCATCAACACTCATATGAAGGCAAACCTTTCTTGACGAAAAAGGCGGTCTTCCCGCATACGTGGGGATTCATGTTATCCTCTGGCTCATCCAAATACTTTGTTTAGCGAATGTAACCGGCCACTTTGTTCTTGGTGAGGAGGTCATTAAGATGCACTAGCCAATTCAACAAGTTGGATCCATCTAACTTGAGTTTCTCAGCAGCTAACCAATTGGTAATGTCAAAGGAAGCCTCGCGACAGGCCATGTTTGTACATGCTAGGCTCGCCAACTCTAACTCATGTGTATTGCAGTGCAACATGGCTTACACCCACTAGATATGAACGCAGGTATGTCTGACACCCAATCATCACATTGTGCCTCATAACGGAGAACTTTCTTAATGGTGCACATACGAGGGGAACACTATCATTGAAATTAAGTTGTTTAGGGATCATCTTATTATGCTACCGTTGTGTATTTAATATTTAGAGCATATCCACCCATCCCCTAAAGCCAAAATAGAGGCGCTGGAGAGAGAAAAACACACCTAGCACTGTCCCCCAAAATAATTTTTCATCCGGCACAGGTGTACGAGATATCTGGCGCTCCCAGGCCAACCCTTGCCCTTGAGGAGGAAACCGGGGGCGCCGGCTAATCATTAATGCACGAAAATAGTGCCACATGTCCCTTCCCTTCTCTTTCTCTCTTCCCACCCATGCCTCCCACCACGCATGACTCCATATACTCTACGCGGCCACTTCTCTCTCCTCTGGCGCCACCGCCTCCTGCGCGCCGCTCCACCTCATCATGTGTTGCGCCGACTACCATGCCCTCGCCCTGCATCTCCCACTTCCTTGGCCAACACCCCGCCCAGATTCCCGCCTGTGTGCCGCCCCTCCTAAACCTGCCTGAAGCCCTGCCGCCTGCGTGCTGCCTCGTCGCCTAAGCATCTCATGCATCAGCTCGCTGGACTCATTTTACAACAGCCGAGGCCAGACTGCCTCGCCGCGTGCCCCGACATTGCCTCGCCGTGGACCGCCTCTTCGTGCCTGGCACGCCGCCTCTGGAATGCCTAGCGCACCTTGCCGCCTCGCCTTGTCGCGCGCTTGCTGCCGCCTCTCCAAGCCACCCCTAGTCCGCCTCCTCGGCGCGCATACCTAGCTCGACGTCGCCCTGGCCTGCTGACTCGCCACGCGCGCTCGCTGCCACCTCGTCGGTGCAGATGGGTTATGTCATCCACAGGTTGTTTGTTAAAATGCAGAGGAAAAAGTATTTTGCTATTGGGGGTGTGACTGGGAACAACCTCCCTCTCAAATTCAGAAGTTGTCCGGCGCCCCCCCATATGGGCAAAAAATCGCTCCCGTCAGACCTCAATTGGGGGGGAGTGGAGATGCTCTTAGCACACAACAAGATACACATAACAAAAATACATCAAATGTAAATGCGGTGTGATATGGTCTTCACGCTGTGATCTCCATATGGCGCCACCAGGTCCGACGCCAGGGTGCTAGCGCTCCCTGGTCCAACGCCAGGGAACCGACGCCTCTAGGTCCTGCGCCAGGGTACTAGCGCCTCCTGTGTTCAGTCCACCACTATGATGACCGTTACTACGACTTAGCAACGGAAAGTAAACTACTTTATCTTGACTATTACCATATCACATCACAATGCCCCTGCAAAACAAAATTAGACGCCTTTACTTTATCTTTTGCAAGTTTTATGTGGCTGTTAGGGCTTTTGCGCAAGAACTGTTTCGTACCTATGAACTTCAACCACAACGCTGATTAGATAATTGTTTACACTACACCCCTTTCGGGATCCTCTTTTGTAAATTCTATATCAACTATTGAGAGAGAGACACACACCTGCTAGCCACTTATACGGTACAAGCCGTATGTCAAGCGTGGAACCAGTCTCGCGTAAGAGTACGCGTAAGGTCGCTCCGGGCTGGTTCATCAATCAATACTTCTATATAAACAAGTACACGTAGGTGTAACAATTAAAACATCAATGCCCACATGTTACAACTCATGTGTTCTACCCGTACTAGCAATACTATGCATAGATCGACTCTGATACCACTGTTGGGGATTGAGAGCAGCAAACAAAAAAATTCCTATGAACAAAACCCTAATGCCAGGATCTGTCTACTACTAATGCAGTAATGGGGAGGGGATATGGTATTCATACCTTTGAATACCGAGCACGGTTAACGTACCATGAGGAACGTGGTTGATGAAGTAGTTCTGACGCTGAACTCGAGGTCGTGAAGTCCAACGGATCTGAAACTTCTAGCGCCGAAAGTACAGTGCCGCCCGAGGGAGTCAAACACGTATGGTGCTTGACAACGACTCCTGGTTTTCCCCGATCCAGCCGAGATTGTGGAAGTAGATCTCCTGGCTCCGAATCCTGTAGCGTGACGGAGCTCCGCGGTGAAGAACTCCTCTCGCACAACCCTGACAAGGAGGCCACAGTCGCAAGAGAGAGAGAGAGAAGAGATAGGCTGCACAAGCCTTTTCTTTATTTTCTGGCGCCTGGGGACGGCTGCACCCCCGCGGCCCATCTCGTTCGCATGGCCATGTGTCTGGTGGTGGCCGGGGCTGGCACCGGGTGGGTCGACTACCCCCGCGACCCAGCACACGCACGCGCGACACCCTCTATCTGCCACCCATGGGAGGTGACAGCAATCTGCAGCCCATGTGCGCTGCAGATTTTTCCTTTTGCCTTTTTTGCCGTTTCTTCTCAGGTAAAATCCCTCTGGGGTTTTGCCTAATAAGAAAGGTGCATTTATAAATCTTTATTTATAATATATTAATTTAAAATTAACATATAATAAATATATATATTTAAATCATCATTTATACGAAACTCCTTTCGCACCCTTTTCATCTATTCTCTCTCCAAACACCTTCGGATCTCTCTAGAACATTTCTGGTTTCTCTCTTCTCATTTCTTCAGTGATTTCGAATATGCCAATAACGATCTCTAAGATTCGTCAAGCCCTTAAGCGTGCTACCAAATGGTTCGAGAACACTCCAGACATGGTCAAGACTCCTCTCTGACCAATGATCAACAGGGGACCTGGATGCCCATGATGACCACCTGTGCATTCCATGAAACTTGTCTTTGAACCATAAACGTTGTGTCTTATTCCTTTTATATCTGTGATACTTGTATTGTCCGAGGCTTGATCAATGATATCAACATGTCAGGTTCAACCTCGTTACAGACAATAGCTACTTTACTCGATCTGATAAGTGATATACCTCGTGACCTAGTCACACGCTGTGTAGTTTATGGATATAACTTATCCGAGTGGGAATATCTTTCGTCACGCGTCTGGCCAGGCGTTCGGTCCGTTCGGTCTATTTGGTCCGATCTGTTCGGTCATTAAAAATTTAGGTCATCCAGAAATGCTAACCGAATTACCTTCGGTCTTTTTGGATTTTATGTATTTGGTCTTCGGTCTTTTTGGTCCGGTCTTTGGTCATGACCATATTAACCAAATAGATAAAACGTGGCAACAACTTCATAGTTGATAGTTCAAAGCAAATAATACCTTACAAATAACAACTTGCTGGACGTGGACATGCCGCACATCCAAATCCAACTAAACTTGACAAATAGCAGTCTCACAGATCGCAAGCACAAGTACATAACTACAGTCTCTCACAAATCACAAGGCACAAGACTGGCCGGAGACACAAGCAAAAGTACCATGCAGATTCTGGAGATTAACTTTCTGAACGTGTACTCTACGAGTAAACAAAAGGATCAGGTAATAACTATCTTAACATTTATTTTGAGTGAAACATTTGCCAAGTATCGTTTGCAGATCTTAAATACATGCTTTTTCTGACATTAATCCCAATTCAGTTTCACATGTGCGTTTCATGTCACCTGAAAAATAATAATCATTGTGCGTGAGGAAACCAGAAAGGAAGTATGTAAAAAGTAGGTTTAGCAGAGGAGTAAAAAAATATCTACAACATTTTTTTCGCGAAATCGCAGAGCTTGTCCTGGCCATTGTTTTCAGGGAGGATTATCAAAAGAAGTTCAAGCTCCTTTCCCTTGAGTTTGTTTAGAGCTGCTTTGCATACATGCTTAAGTGCCTGTACTGCTTGATCTGGTCTACCTGAATATATCGGTATAGTCGGTTCACTGTTGAACTCCTGCAATACACAGGAGGCATCATCTAACGATTACTTGAAAAAAAGATTGCTACCTTGCAACTCAAGAAAGCAAGTCTCTACATAATACGAGCATAAATGAGAGATTATCATGCCTAAATTTTTACACTGGACAAGTACATCTCATCTCTACAAAATAAATCTACAGCACCCAAATAGCCCTTATTTACAACTAACAAGTCAAATCCAGCAGCCAAATAACCATTATTTACAACATAGCAGATCAAATGTTTGCCACAAATCACCCTTTATGTGCAAGTTACAACTAGCAGATCAAATCACTGTCCAAATCACAGAGCATAAGAGGAGGCAAGAGGGGTTTCTTACTGCAAGTTGGTGTGCTGGGAGCCTAGGACCTAGCGGTGCGCCGGCGGCGCCCTGTCGAAGATCCGGTGGGCCGTGCTCGTGGCCAGGTGGTGCGGCGGCGCCCGTGGAGATGCGGTCGATGGCCGTGCGTCCTTGCGGCTGGCGGGCTGGTGACGAAGTGGTGTGGCAGCGGCCCTTGCTGCTTCCAGCCAGGCGGCGACTGGGATGGAGAAGTGCGGCGGCGGCACGGTGCTAGGGCATGGCTGCTCTCCCCTGGCTGTTGTGGTGGCTAGGTCAGGAAGAAGCAAGGATAAGGGGCTGCGTGCGTGGTCCTGCCTGGCTGTACGACGCGCTGGGAAGAAGATCGGTCAGTTCGGTTGCATCGGTCTTCCGCCAAGGATACCCGAGCAGCCCGATATAATTTCGGTCTTATGACGTGCAAGACCGAGCTACTAACCGAAGACCGAATTGTCGCTTATTTCGGGTTCGGTCTCGGTTTTTTGGGTTCGGGCTTCGGGTTCGGTTTTTTGTGCCCGGCCTGAGTCACGCGGATGGACAAATCCCGCTCTTGACGCAAACTCCTCAACCTATTCCTCCAAATACCCAATGTTACCCTTATGATCACCATTCCACCGAGTGACGTTAGGTGTCATTAAAGTATTCTTAGGATATAGTTATTAGATATGGTCTCACGGTCTAAGGAAAGAGTCACTATGTTTCTTAATCATCGTAACCTGAACTCTATGACATGATCGTGATACGATGCTATAGATAGGGTATGTTCACCATCTTATTCTCTAATGAGATGACTCCATTGTCAATTGCTTCCGAGGCGCCAACATGATCAGGAAACCTTGATCATCCGTTTACCAATGAACCAGCGACTAGAGTTTCACTATGAACTCATGGTTTTTTGTATATCACACGTGCATTTACTTTTACATTTAATATAGTTATAGCATGATATAAAACTTAATCATAAACTTTATAAAATATGGTAATAATCAATATTATTATTTGTCTCTAGGTCATATTTCCTTCACGACATGACCATCAAAACCAACAACATGAGTGTCAATGTGCAAATGACGAAAAACAACGACCTCAAAAACAACCTAGGCATGAGCCTAAAGTTACACAACCACGCCAAAATGCTCACCATCGTTGTCATCACTGTGAGGACCAAGTTCCTTCACCACAAAATGTGGCACAACCACTGCAACAACAGCAAGTTCCTCAACTGTGGTAAGATAACCCACAAGTTCCTCGTCCTCAACCACGGCAACACCGAAACAATCACCAAGCATGTCACCATGATAACTCGGATGATGAGGAATACCAACGCCACCACCATAATGGGAACTGTCGCCGATTCCTATATGAAGAAACATTTGGAAAGCTCAAGTTCACCATGCCCAAGTTCACCGGTTCCAACGACCCCGAGGAATATCTCTCATGGGCACTCAAGGTTGATAAAATCTTCCGCATGCACAATTATAGCAATGATAAGATGGTGGCTATGGAATCCCTTGAGTTTGATGATTATGCTAACCTTTGGTGGGAACAAGTCCTAGTTGCTCGAGAGGCAAGAAGGAAGCCACCCATCGATACGTGGCAAGAGATGAAGGATCACATGCATTCCCACTTTGTTCCTTCTCATTACACTCATGATATGTTCAACAAGCTTCAAAAGCTAAACCAAGGAACCAAAAGTGTGGAAGAGTACTGCAAGTAAATGGAGCTCCAAATGATCCGCCACATTGAAGAACGAGAGGAGCAAACCATGGCTCATTTTCTCATGGGCTTGAATCACCCTATCAAGCGCATCACGGAGTTCCAGGCGTACCACGATATTGTTGAGCTTGTACACAATGCCACCAAGGCCGATTGTCAAGTTCAAGAGGACCTCAAATATAGCAAACTAAAGACCTACTTCACCTACAAGGCCTATTCAACCGCTCCTACGACAAGTCCCAAAGGAAGCACCCCAAGTAGCTCCAAGCCTCCGTTTAAGTCAACAACTCCTCAAGGCAAACCGACCCTAAGTGGAAAGCAACCTACGTATACCACTTCCATACCTCAAGTATAATGATACAAGTGTGGAGGCAAAGGACACAAGTCTTTCCAATACGGCAACACCAAAGTATTGTTTGCCCATGAAAATGGAGAAGAGGAATAATTGAGTGAAGAAGAGTTTGAAGCAAGAGTCAAAGAAGCTCTCGCAAGACAACATGTTGACAAGGATGATCAAGATCTTCTCATGTGTGAGCATGACGCAAGTCCATCGCTTGTCGTCACGAGAATGTTAACTATGAAGGGAATATGCCCTGAGAGGCAATAATAAAGTGTTTATTATGTGTATTCCAAGTATATGATAGATGTTTATTTTGCATGCTATAATTGTATTAATACGGAAACGTTAATACATGTGTGTTTAATAAACAAAAAGGAATTTCCTAGTTATGCCTCTCTTATAAACTAGCTCGTTGATTAACAAGATGATCAAAGGTTTCCTGATCATGGACATTGGATGTTGTTAATAACGAGGTCACAACATTAGTGTAATGATGTGATGAACAATCATCCGAAGTATAGCATTACGATTAAAGTCATTGAGTTTATATTGCTATAATAACTTACGAAGTGATCCTAATCCTTAGACCATGAGATCATATCAATCACTAACACCGGAAGAGTTTCTTGATAACATCAAACATCACACCGTAACAGGGTGATTATAAAGATGGATTCAGAACTAATAAAGTGTTATGTTGAGTCCCATGGATCGAGAGTGGAATTTGTTCATCCCGATGAAGGATAGATATACTCTGGGCCCTCTCGGTGATATCACATTGGTTAGCTTGCAAGCAAGTGATTTGATCACTAGAATGTTATATCACGGGAACAAGAAAAGAGTGCATGTCAGTAACGAGATCAAACTAGGTATGGAGATACCGATGATCGAATCTTGGACATGTAATATATCGTGAAACAAAGGGATTAAGATACTAGCGTAAAAGGTTCCGACGATCACAAGAAAGTCATCGTTGAATGTGTGGGAGTCAGTATGGGTCTCCAGATCCCGCTTCTGATTATTGATCCGAGAGGGATCACGATCATGTCCGCATTATTCACGAACCGTAGGGTGACACACTTAAGAGACACCGACATCCAATTGGAGCAAAAGTTTCATGCCGAAAGAATGAACAAGCGCAGGAATTTATTTCACTAGATACCGAAACAGGTTTTCAGGTGAAATTGCATAAAGTGGTTATGCATGTGAAATACAATTCTAGCAAGGGGTTATTTGTGAATGTTTGTGATTAAAGTAATTGAAAAAATTCTGAATAAAATAAAAGAGTTTTATTTAATGAGAGTTTGCATTAAATTTGGTGGAAATTTAATGGCAAGTTTGAGTGGGATTTTGAGTGGAGGGAATTTAAAGGAATTTTGTGAGTGGAGTGTCCACCCACATGAAGAGGGGAGGGCAAGGGGGAAGCCCCATGCTCCGGCCACCCCCTTGGGGTTCCCCCTCCTCCTATAAAAGGCACCCCTCTCCTCACTTCTCACTCACACCTCCTCGTGAAGGATCTCTCTCCCCCTCTAGAATTTATCCCCCATGGTCTCGGACTAGCGAGATACATGTTCCTGGTGGCTATTCGGCAAGAAAGAGTTGTGCTTCCGCTGCATCGCTGGAGCGAGGAGGCGGAGGTTTCTCGGTGCCTCGAACGTGTGTGCGAGCACGGATGCGCTGCTGATTTGCGGTGCTAGGACTTCCTCTCAATCTTGAGATCGGCAAGAGATCGTCTACATCAACCACGAGTCGAAGTTGTTAAGCTTTGTCGGTCTTCAAGGGTATGTTCTCTACGGATATACATATGCCCGTTGTTTGTATCTAGTAGATAGATCTTGGTACATAGTTCACATCGTAGGAATTTTTTTGTTTTCTATGCTGCGAACCCTACAGTGGTATCAGAGACAGATCTATGCGTAGATGCTTTACACGGGTAGTACACATATGAGTATGTGGGCGATGATGATCATGTTGTTGCTCCTTAGTTGTAATTTTGGATATTGGTGGCATAGTGGGATGAAGCGGCCCGGACAAACTTTACATGTCCTCGCACATGAGACCTGTTCCACGCTTGACATGCAACTAGTTTGCATAAGTGGCTAGCGGGTGTCCGTATCTCCTACTATAGTCAATATCTATGTTGCAACGAGTTGTCAACAATTTGGTTATCCTCTTTGTGGGTCATGTTCGTAGGTAAGAACGGTTATATCTCGAAAGCCCTAAGCCACGTAAAACTTGCAATGGATAAATTAGAGGCATCTAGTTTAGATTGTTGTTGGGCTAGTGTTATGTTATGGTGATGTTGTAAGTAGAAGTATGAGATGATATTCTTACAACATACATAACGTGTAATCTCCATAGTCCTTGGAATTACACATATAAGTATGATAGTGATCATACCACGATGCACATGATAGAGATCATATGCGGGAACCATATCATTTCACTAATAAACATGTGATGTTTGATAACATCTTATATTGCTTGTTTAGCGCTTTGTTAGCATAATAAGATGATCCCTCATTTAAATATCAAGAGAAGAATGTGTTCTTCCTTTAGTATGCACCGATTATGTTTTCGTCGCTCCAAGACATCACGTGATGATCGGGTGTTCTTGGATCCACGACCATATTTCGGGTGTAAAACAGTTACACACGCGAATACTAAGGTTCTAACTTGGCGAGCCTAGCATGTACAGACATGGCCTCGGAACACGGACCGAAAGGTTAAGCATGAGTCATATAGTAGATATGATGCCCATTTGATGCTCGCCTTTGAAGCTATACCGACTCACGTGATGATCGGACTTGGTATAGTGGATTTGGTTCATGTAATCACCAAAAAGGCACGAGGGATGTCGTTTTTGAGTGGGAGTTCATTCGTAATATGGATTAGTTGAACTCAATCTATCATAAACTTAGTATAAACTTTACAAATTCTTTTGTAGATGGCACCACCTGCTTTTAATTTCAATGTGTTCATGGAGAAAGAGAAACTTGCAACGAACGGTAGCAACTTTACCGAATGGGCCATGAATTTGAGGATTCTCCTCTCTGCTGCACAAAAGCAATATGTGCTAGAATCACCGCTAGGACCCCCACCCTTTGAGGATGCCCCTAACGAGGAGAAGAATGTCTATCAAACTCGTCAGGAGGACCACAACTTAGTTCATTGCGGCATATTGTATGGGCTAGAGCCGGAACTTTGAAAACGTTTCGAAAACGGCTATACATTTGATACAATGGGTGAGTTGAAAATGATTTTCGACACACATGCTGCTGTAGAGAGCTACAACGCTTCAGAAAAGTTCTTTAGCTGCATGATGGAAGAGCACAACTCCGTTAGTGAGCATGTACTCAAGATGTCGGGTTACGCCGATAAGCTTGTGTCCTTGGGAATATCGATTCCCATTGACTTAGGCATCAATCGTGTTCTGCAGTCTCTGCCACCTAGCTATAAGAGCTTCGTGATGAACTATAATATGGAAGGCATGAAGAAGTCTCTCCCCGAGCTTTTGTCAATGCTTAAAACTGCAGAAGTGGAGATCAAAAAGGAACATCAAGTGTTGATGATCAATAGGAACACTGGTTTCAAGAAATACGAGAAGGGAAAACGGAAGGGAAGTAAGGGCGGCAAGCCGGTTGCCGTGCCTGAAAAGAAACCCCGAGTTGGACCTAAGTCTGATATCGAGTGCTACTATTGTAAGGGGACTGGCCACTAGAAGCGCAACTGTCCCAAGTATTTGGCAGACAAGAAGGCCAGCAAAGCAAACAAAGGTATATATGATATACATGTTATTGATGTGTACTTAACTAGTGCTCGCAGTAGCACCTGGGTATTTGATACAGGTTCAATTGCTAATATTTGTAACTCGAATCAGGGGCTGCGGAACAAGCGACCGCTAGCAAGGGGTGAGGTCAAGATGCATTTCAGCAATGGATCAAGCGTTGATGTGATCGCCGTCGGAATGCTACCTCTCCATTTGCCATCGGGATTAGTTATAAACTTGAATAATTGTTATCTGGTGCCTGCACTGAGCATGAACATTGTATCTGGATCGTGTTTGATGCGAAGTGGTTATTCATTTAAATCCAAGAACAATGGTTGTTCTATTTATATGAATGAAATCTTTTATGGTCATGCATCGATGATGAATGGTTTATTTCTATTAGATCTCGATGATAATGTTACACATATTCATAATGTTGATGCTAAAAGGATTAAACTTAATGATGATATATCCGCATATATGTGGCACTGCCGTCTAGGTCATATTGGCGTTAAACGCATGAAGAAGCTCCATTCAGATGGACTTTTGGAATCACTTGATTTTGAATCATTTGATACATGTGAGTGCCTTATGGGCAAGATGACTAGAATGCCGTTTTTCGGTTCAATGGAACGGGCGACAGATTTATTGGATATCATACATTCTGATGTATGTGGTCCAATGAGTGTGTCGACGCGAGGTGGATATCGTTATTTTGTTACTTTCACGGATGATTTAAGTAGATACGGTTATATCTACTTGATGAAACACAAGTCTGAAACCTTTGAAAAGTTCAAGGAATTTCAGAATGAAGTGGAAAATCATCGTAATAGAAAGAGCAAATTTCTAAGGTCCGACCGTGGAGGTGAGTATCTAAGTTATGAGTTTAGCACTCACATGAAAGAGTGTGGAATTGTTTCACAACTCACACCTGCCGGAACACCACAGCGAAATGGTGTGTCGGAACATCGTAATCGTACTTTATTAGATATGGTTCGATCTATGATGTCTCTGACGGACTTGTCGTTGTCATTTTGGGGTTATGCACTAGAAACTGCTTCATTCACTTTAAATCGGGCACCATCTAAATCCGTTGAAAAGACACCGTATGAATTGTGGTTTGGAAACAAACCTAAGCTGTCATTTCTTAAAGTTTGGGGATGCGATGTTTATGTGAAGAAACTTCAACCGGATAAACTCGAACCCAAAGCGGAAAAATGCGTCTTCATAGGATACCCTAGGGAAACTATTGGGTATTCCTTCTATCATAGATCCGAAGGCAAGGTTTTTGTTGCCAAGAATGGATCCTTTCTAGAGAAAGAGTTTCTCGCGAAAGGTGTGAGTAGTCGGAAGGTAGAACTCGAAGAGGTTATTGAACCTTCTCTTCAAAGTATGGCGAGTACCGCAGCGCCGGAAGTTGTTCCGGAGTTGGCTTCACCTGTTGAAGAGGGAACTAATGATAATGATCATGAAACTCCGAAAGAGAGTACTACCGAACCTCGCAGGTCTAGCAGGACGCGTGCAGCTCCCGAGCTGTACGGAAATCCTGTCATGAATTTCATGGTTGATGAAAATGATGACCCTGCGACGTATGAAGAAGCGATGATGAGCCCGGATTCCAACAAATGGTTAGAAGCCATGAAATCCGAGATGGAATCCATGTATGAAAATCAAGTTTGGAACTTGGTGGAATTACCTCATGACCGAAAGGCCGTGGAGAACAAATGGATTTTCAAAAGGAAAACTGATGCTGATGGTAATGTGACCGTCTATAAAGCTCGACTTGTCACAAAGGGGTTTCAACAAATTCAAGGAGTTGACTACGATGAGACATTCTCTCCCGTAGCGATGCTAAAGTCAGTTAGGATTATGTTAGCAATTGCTGCATATTTCGATTATGAGATATGGCAGATGGATGTCAAAACCGCGTTTCTCAATGGTAATATTGAAGAAGAGTTGTATATGATACAACCAAAGGGTTTTGTCGATCCTAAGGATGCTAACAAGGTGTGTAAGCTTCAACAATCCATCTATGGATTGAAGCAAGCATCACGAAGTTGGAATCTCTGCTTTGATGAGGTGATCAAAGAGTTTGGATTTGTCCAAACTTATGGAGAAGCTTGTATTTACAAGAAAGTGAGTGGGAGCAATGTGGCATTTCTGATATTATATGTGGATGACATATTATTGATCAGAAATGATATAGATCTTTTAAACAGTGTTAAAAGTTATCTAAACAGCAAATTTTCAATGAAGGACCTAGGTGAAGCGTCATACATATTAGGCATAAAGATCTATAGAGATAGATCTAAGCGCCTAATAGGGCTATCGCAAAGTACATACCTTGATAAGATTTTAAAGAAGTTTAAAATGGACAGAAGTAAGAAGGTGTTCTTACCTATGTTACAAGGCAAGACATTGAGTAAGACTCAAAGTCCGGCTTCGGCGGAAGAAAGAGAGATAATGGACAAAGTCCCCTATGCTTCAGCCATAGGCTCTATATTGTACGCCATGCTATGTACAAGACCGGATGTGGCACATGCTATTAGTTTGACTAGTAGGTACCAATCGGATCCAGGTTCGGAACACTGGATAGCGGTCAAGAATATCCTTAAGTACTTCGAAGAACTAAGGATATGTTTCTTGTATACGGATGTGAAGAAGAGCTCGTCGCTAAGTGTAATGTTGACGCTAGCTTTGACACCGATCCGGATGACTAGTCTCAATCCGGATACGTATTTGTCATGAATGGAGAAGCAGTTAGTTGGAGGAGCTCCAAACAACCTGTGGTGGCGGGATCAACAACGGAGGCCAAATATGTTGTTGCTTCGGAAGCGTCTCAGGAAGCAGTTTGGATGAAGGAGTTCATATCCGAACTAGGAGTGGTTGTAAACGCGTTGGACCCAATGGTGATATATTGTGACAACAATGGTGCCATTGCTAATGCCAAAGAGCCAAGGTCTCACAAGCATTCCAAGCATATTAAGCGCCGATTTCACTCCATCCGCGAGCATGTCAAGGATGGAGATATAAAGATTTGTAAAGTACACATGGATCTCAATGTAGCAGATCCGTTGACTAAAACTCTCCCTAGAGCAAAACATGATCAACACCAGAACTCAATGGGTGTTAGATTTATCACTATGTAACTAGATTATTGTCTCTAGTGCAAGTGGGAGACTGAAGGGAATATGCCCTAAGAGGCAATAATAAAGTGTTTATTATGTGTATTCCAAGTATATGATAGATGTTTATTTTGCATGCTATAATTGTATTAATACGGAAACGTTAATACATGTGTGTTTAATAAACAAACAGAAAGTTCCTAGTTATGCCTCTCTCAAAAACTAGCTCTTTGATTAACAAGATGATCAAGGTTTCCTGATCATGGACATTGGATGTTGTTAATAACGGGATCACAACATTAGTGTAATGGTGTGATGAACATTCATCCGAGGTATAGCATTACGATCAATGTCATTGAGTTTATATTGCTATAACAACTTACGAAGTGATCCTAATCCTTAGACCATGAGATCATGTCAATCACTAACACCGGAAGAGTTTCTTGATAACATCAAACGTCACACCGTAAGAGAGTGATTATAAAGATGGATTCAGAACTAATAAAGTGTTATGTTGAGTCCCATGGATCGAGAGTGGAATTTGTTCATCCCGATGATGGATAGATATACTTTGGGCCCTCTCGGTGATATCACATTGGTTAGCTTGCAAGCAAGTGATTTGATCACTAGAATGTTATATCACGGGAACGAGAAAAGAGTGCATGTCAGTAACGAGATCAAACTAGGTATGGAGATACTGATGATCGAATCTCGGACATGTAATATATCGTGAAACAAAGGGATTAAGATACTAGCGTAAAAGGTTCCGACGATCACAAGAAAGTCATCGTTGAATGTGTGGGAGTCAGTATGGGTCTCCAGATCCCGCTTCTGATTATTGATCCGAGAGGGGTCTCGATCATGTCCGCATTATTCATGAACCGTAGGGTGACACACTTAAGAGACACCGACATCCAATTGTAGCAAAAGTTTCATGCCGAAAGAATGAACAAGCGCAGGAATTTATTTCACTAGATACCGAAACAGGTTTTCTGGTGAAATTGCATAAAGTGGTTATGCATGTGAAATAGAATTCTAGCAAGGGGTTAATTGTGAATTTTTGTCATTAAAGTAATTGAGAAAATTCTGAATAAAATAAAAGAGTTTTATTTAATGAAAGGTTGCATTAAATTTGGTGGAAATTTAATGGCAAGTCTGAGTGGAGGGAATTTAAAGGAATTTTGTGAGTGGAGTGTCCACCCACATGAAGAGGGGAGGGCAAGGGGGAAGCCCCCATGCGCCGGCCACCCCCTTGGGGTTCCCCCCTCCTCCTATAAAAGGCACCCCTCTCTTCACTTCTCACTCACACCTCCTCGTGAAGGATCTCTCTCCCCCTCTAGAATTTATCCCCCATGGTCTCGGACTAGCGAGATACATGTTCTCGGTGGCTATTCGGCAAGAAAGAGTTGTGCTTTCGCTGCATCGCTGGAGCGAGGAGGCGGAGGTTGCTCGGTGCCTCGAACGTGTGTGCGAGCACGGATGCGCTGCTGATTTGCGGCGCTAGGACTTCCTCTCGATCTTGAGATCGGCAAGAGATCGTCTACATCAACCACGAGTCTAAGTCGTTAAGCTTTGTCGGTTTTCAAGGGTATGTTCTCTACGGATATACATCCACCCGTTGTTTGTATCTAGTAGATAGATCTTGGTACATAGTTCACATCATAGGAATTTTTTTGTTTTCTATGCTGCGAACCCTACAAACTACACAATCCCAAGAGAACGAAGTTCAATGGTTCAACATCTTCCAAACCCATGCCGGAATAAATGGGATGTCCATCAAAGTTATCATTGACGGAGGGAGTTGTCAAAATCTTGCAAGCACGGAGCTACGTGAGAAACTCAACCTTCCCCTTCATCCATAAAAGAATCCATATCATGTCCAATGGTTAAGCGATAATGGATCCATCAAGATTAAACACATGGTCTTGTTTACATTTGCTATCATACCATACAAGGAAACAGTTGAATGTGACGTCATCCCAATGACAGTTTGCCATATGTTGCTCGGACGTCCTTAGCAATTTGACAAGGGAGCTACCCATGATGGCCGCACGAACATGTATAGGTTTAAGTGGCTTGGTGAAATGCATGCTTTGCGACCAACAACTCCTAGCTAAATAATTGCAGACAACGCAAAGGCTTTAACGAGGGTGAAAACCATAAAAACATCTAGTGAGACGAGTGGTGAGCGAGAGAACTACCAAAAGGAAAGTGTGAGAAAAAAACCAAATATGAGTGGTAAAAATAAGAGAGTTCTCCTTGCCACCAAAAGTGAGATGCGAGAACTGAGGGACGACCCATCCATTTTGCACTATGTCCTTACATGCAAGGGCCTGGTGCAAGTCACGAACGACTTAACAAACATTCCTCCTTATTTGATGTCTATGTTGTACGAATTTGATGATGTGTTTCCCGAAGAGATTCCTCATGTACTACCTCCTCTTCGTGGAATAGGGAACCACATCGACCTCATGCCTAGTGCACCTCTACCTAATCGCTTGCTTTCTGCATGAACCTGGAGGAGATGAAGGAGATAGAACACCAGATCCACCACCTCATATCCAAGTTTGATTCAAGAGAGCTTAAGTCCTAGTGCGGTCCCCGTGATTCTAGTGCCAAAAACGGATGATATGTTACGGTTGTGCATGGATTGTAGTCCTATAAATGTTATTACTATATTTTATAGATATCATATACCTCGTATTGATGACATGCTTGATGAATTGAGTGGAGCCACAATTTTCTCAAAAATTGATCTTCGTAGTGGCTACCACCAAATACATATGGCAGAGGGTGAGGAGTGGAAAACCGCCTTCAAGAGCAAACTTGGTGAATGGTTGGTCATTCCTTTTGGATTATCTAATGCCCCATCTACCTTCATGCGCCTCATGAATCATACTTTGCGTTCTCTCATTGGCAAGAGTGTTGTTGTTTATTTTGATGATATCCTCATATATAGAAAGTCACTTGATGAGCATGTCACACATGTCAAGGAAGTTTTGGAAATTCTTCGAAAGGAAGAGCTATATGCTAAGCTTTCAAAATTTTCCTTTGCTAAAGATAAGTTGGTTTTACTTGGATTTGTTGTTTCTTCGAATGGTATTGAAGTTGATACTTCTAAAGTTAAAGACATAACATATTGGCCTATACCCCAAAATGTAAGTGAACTTCGAAGTTTTGATGGGCTTGTTGGTATTTATCGTTGCTTTGTGAAGGACTTATCTACCATTGCTTGTCCTTTAAACGAACTGACTAAAAAGAATGTCGCCTTAATTTGGGGAAAAGCATAACAAAAAGCATTTAATGAGATTAAAAAGAGACTCTCCGAAGCACCTCTTCTAGATTTACCAGATTGTACAAAAACATTTGAGATAGTGTGTGATGCTAGTGGTATTGGAATGGGATGAGTCCCTATGCAAAAAACATGTCACGTGGTCTACCCTAGCGAGAAACTCGATGGTGCACATCTTAACTATCCAATTTATGACAAAGAACTTTTTTTCTTTGGTTCGTGCCTTGCAAGTTTGGCAGCAATAACTTTGGCCGAAGGAATTCATCACACACTCCGACCATGAGTCGTTGAAGTACCTTAAGGGTCAAGCTAATTTGAGAAAAAGGCACGTGAAATTGGTTGAATTTATGGAGTCTTTTCCCTACATTTTCAACTACAAGAAGGGCAAATATAATGTGGTTGCGAACACTCTTTCCCGCAGAAATACCACCCTTCTCACGCGCGTTCAAGTGATAGTTTTGGGTCTTGCTGATATCAAAAGTCTATATTCTTCTGACCCGTAATTTGGTCCTATCTTTGCTAAGTGCTTGTAAGGTTCCCAACCTTTAATAAGGTAGAGATCCCTGTGTTTACAATGCTAGTCCCTGGATCAATAGCTAGCATCCACAGTTAAGATGTAATATCAAGAAACAAAGGTCATAATACAACTTTATAACTAGGAATAAAATAATTTATTACATCTTACATAGCTCATATGGCTATCTCATTACATTGCAGCAGAAATAACTATAGCATGGGGTCCTTCATCTTCAATTGCCACAGGCAAACATGTTGGTTGTAGACTTGTAATCCTAATCAACACATCTCACTAACATCATACAAACCTGCAACATAATAAGTTACAGCCACAAGGGTCAATACATTTGAATTGTATTGGCAAGTGATACTATGGTAGTATAGTGGAGTCTAGCATCTATATGCATTTGTATAAGTGGAGCTTAGGCTTGCTTTGCTCAAAATAGATTTTTCCTAATCATTTGAAAACACTAAGTTTTTGTTTAGCAAAAATCACCCAAGGCATCTCCCAATAGAAATTGGTGATCCTTCAACCCTTGTTCAATCCACAAGATTTTAACTTAGAAATTAGGATGAGGAGATTCTTGATAGCTTCCATGTCTTGATGCTCAAATTGTCCTTTACCAGGGACATGGCTAAGTACTTAGATTTTACACTCTGCAGAGGTGGTGCACTTTCCCCACAAGACTTGGTTTCACCAAGACAAGATCTTTCAAAAGCCTTCCCTTAGACCAGAATGGACGCGCTCCAACCTATCATTCCCCTACCACCAACTGTCCATTTGGCTAAGTTATTGCAAACTATATGATCCAGGCAGAGCCCATAATGCCAAGTGGCTGCACTTGAAGCTTCTCAACATTTGACATCTCAAATCTCTTTGTTCCTGGGTGGCTTTCCACAAGTGAGATATCCAGTTTTCCCCAGTATACTGGACTTGGTGATGCCCAAGTTTTCCCCAGCATACTGGACTTGCATAACCACTCAACACAAACCATTCTTTCCATTCCACCCAGGTGATTCATTCACTTAGTTGTTTTATTAAACAAAAACACAAGTCCTTGACTTAGAAATATTCCATAACATGAAATATAATCCACCCTTGTTTTTCTACTAGCTAAGCTAAGCATGATAGTGGTAGGAATCTTAACTTAGGAAATTTCTACTAAGGTTTCATCTACTAGGATTTCCCATGGCATAGTTTACACTTAGCAAAATTCCATGCAGGTCCTACTTAGAAATATCACTAATGCATAGTGAAAATAATGGGACAAAAGTATGAAGCATCACTTGCCTTTTTGGTAGAGAATATAAGTTCACTCCTTGATCTTTGCAATATTCACACTCTTCAAATCACTACAATTCAATCAAGCAAGCAATATTTCAATCTACAATTCAAGCAACATCACATAAAATAATAGTATCAAAACAATGCATGCAAGCATGCCAAACTTTGTTTATTTACAAAAGTGGTTTATAATAGGTTATAAACATTATAAAACACTTATTGGTCATTTTATAAAGTGGCAAAACTATTTGCAAAAGATTTTACCTATAAACCATTTTTAAACCAAATCATTATTTTATGTGGTTGAAAATGCCTTTATCAAAGTAGCAATCTTTATAGGGTTCACCAAATACATTTTTAAATCATAAAACTTGGTGCTTGGGGTCAGAGAGTTTAAATCAAAACATTTCCCAAAGGTTTTCCTGCAAAAGCATTTTTAATAAATAAACATTATTTTTATTTGACTAGAGATGGTTTAAATCAAAAGTTTATTCTTTTGCTTCACCAAATATATTTTTGAAACCACAAAGTGATTCCTATGGTCAGTAGGTTCAAAAGAAACCATTTGCCAAAGGTTTTATCTCAAAAATCATTTTAGAACAAATTTTATATTCTAAATATGCCTACATAAGTTTCTGCAAAAACAATCAATTTAACAGAAACATTTTACTAAACAAAGTGCATGGTCAGAAAGTACTTGTCTTGCTGATTCCATTGATATAAAATTTGCAAAATTTGGACGTGTGGTTTGAAAGTTATGAATTTTGCAAGTTTACTAATACAATAGATCAAATTCTGTTTTTAAATTAACACACTGGCCACGCGTCACGATTCTATTTGCCCATACCGGTTCGTGCGGATCGCTTATTCTGGTGCGTTGGATCTAAGTAACATCGCATGG
Source organism: Avena sativa (assembly GCA_916181665.1). Classification (NCBI taxonomy): domain Eukaryota; kingdom Viridiplantae; phylum Streptophyta; class Magnoliopsida; order Poales; family Poaceae; genus Avena; species Avena sativa. The sequence continues at coordinate 307,280,418 of OV702295.1, read as the reverse complement.
CTCAGAGGCACTGCTTACCCCTTCAGTTACGTTTCTATCGCAACCCTTTGATCACGATCCTACGGCTCCTAATCACTGGTCATACTCTGCGGCGCTAGCGGTGGTGAACGGCGGTGGCGCGCTTAGATGATGTCGGTGTCGGCGTTACAGGAAGCGAGAGATCGATGGGAAATGCTCACCGAGTTCGTCGTGGCGTGGAGATGCTCGAGGTGGTCCTTGCTGGCGAAGGGGCGCTCGGGGTCGACGGGAATTCTTCGCCGGAGTTCGTGGAACCGTCGGGTGTGGTCAGTCATCGACGAAGGCGACTCTAGGGTGCACGATAGAGCAAGCAAGTGGCATGGTTAGACGCACAGATGAGTGGAGAGTATCGGAGCATCAAAGAGGAGTGGAGGCGCAGTCAGAGACTACCTAGAGGCTTCGTCGGAGAAAAGGCAGAAGGCGGCGCTGCTGGTCGTCGTTGTTGCCGAGGTTCTAGGGCGCACGCGAGCAAGCCGAGGTTACTGGAACATGCATGGGTTGATGGGGAACATGCCAGCGTGATCTAGGGTGCAAGGCGCGGCGAGGGGCTGTCGGAATCAGCCGGGAAAGCCGTCGGATACAGAGGCGATGTCGCAGGCAATACTGGCAGCCTAGGGTCTCCGGTGGTGTGAGGATTGGGGGAATGGAGAGGGGAAACGCGCGCTTAAGTGAGCGTCGTTACTGGGAGGAATCACTCAGCCATTTACTCGAATTTACCTGCTATGAATCGAACCAGAAACTGCAGAGAGAGAGAGGAGCGTGGTCAGCGCGAGGTTGAAGACGGTGACGTGGCTATGGGGCCGCTTGGCAGCGAGAGAGAGAAAAAGGAAGTGGGGTCCAGTAGTCATTCGCTGTGCGGGTGGCTTCTCTGGTTCGAAACGTTTTCCTGCGGGAGAAGAGAGGGAGTGGGCTGCTGGGCCAGGTGGGCTAGCTGGGCTGGTTCGACTTTGCTCTATTTTTTTTCTTGTTCTGATTCTTTTTCCTTTTCCAATTCCAATTTTTCTGTTTTGATTTTGTTTAATTATTTTAAACACCTATTTGAATTCAAACCTCAAACAAACTTTGAGTAGATTTTAATACTGATTAATATTACATTTTAAAGTCAAAATTAGAGAATTTATTTTATTCTTTTTAGGGTCTTTTAATTATTTAAAATAGGCCCTAACATTTATTCAAATAAGTTTTAATAATGATTTTCAATCTCCATTTGAAACCTAAATCTTTTCAAATCTTTTCAGTAGGTTTTATTTATTTAATAGGGTGTCAAAATATTCACCTAGAATTATTTGGAAAATATTTAATATGATTCATAAATCATTTGAATTGGGTATTTGTTTTATTTCCAATGGAATTAAATATAGTTTTAATTCCCTAAATTTTATTTGGAAGATTTCTTTAATTTTATTTAAGTTAATTAAATCACTTTTATTCCACTTGGGTAAATTCCAAAATACTATTTCCTCATGAATTAAATAATTATTCTTATTAGAGATTTGTCCTTATTAAAATAGGGATAGAATGGTTAATGCCATTTTATTTTATTTTGGAAATTCGTTATCCTTTTATTTTATTTGGATTTGGATTATAATCATTTCATTTGCTTATGGTATTGTCCAAGTTTTAATTTGGTCTTTAAATATTCCTCATTTAATATTTCTTTCTCTAACTTTATAAAATCCATTTTGTTATCCAAACTTGGTGATTCCAATTGATAAAATCTTGTTTAATATTTGTTTATCCTTTTAAATCCCTTTAGGACTATTTTCTCTCCATTTTGTATGGATTTTAGGTAGGTGCTTCATTGGCTTTGGAAATTCAATTTCCTTATCTTATTAAATTCATAAGATTTTATCTATGGCTCCAAATTGAATGAAATCAATTTATATGGTTTTATAATATTTCCATTTGTCATTCTTGATCATTTTGAAATGCTTGTATGACCAATTTTTATATGGATCAAATCCATAGTCTTAGAGATAACTTGAAAATGATTTCCTTCCATTAGGGTTTTAGAGTTTTGGTTTGTTCTCCAAGTGTTTAAATTTCAAGATGCACTTTATGAAGAATGAAATCCACTTGATTTGAATTTTAGTTGGATTCAAACATTAACCAAAGTTTGTTCAAGATGGGATTTTAAGTTTCCAATTAGAAACAAAAGTTTATTTTCACCCTAATTTTCAACAATTATTTATTTTGTTCATTTATTTTTCACATTACAAGATTTGGAAAATCTTGGGATGTGACAGTGCTCAACTCATAAGGGATTTCGTAAATTATATTTGCATAATGGTTTTCTCTTCAAACAAAATAAGCTTTGCATTCTGTAACATCCCAGGATTAGCACCTAGAAATAGACAAGACACATGTTTGTGCATTGCATTCATGCATAAAAAAATCTGGGGAATTTTTGTGCCAAACTAAAAGAGCTATAGAGGGACCTAGATCTCTGTTGTACTGATGGAAACGTCAACGCAAGTTCTAGGAATTTTGACATGACCTCTACTATATTTTTTGTGTTGGAGGGGAAGACATTCAAATTTTAATGTTCAATTGATAAATTTGAATACTAAAATAATTTGAAATGGAATAATAAATGGAAATCAAACGGTAATAAGAAATAAGAGTTGAACTCTTATTTATGAATAAGATACAATATTTACAAGTCTCCCATAATAAAATAGAACTTAAAGAAATTAATTACAATAATAACTAAGAATTGAATTCTTATTTATAAGTAAAATATAAACATTCAATAGATTAAAATTATAAATAAAAGAATAATGGAATACTTTATTACATAATACAATATTACATTGTTGTTACAATAAAAAGAAGAAAATAAAGTTACAATAGAAACTAGAACCTATACCAAAACCTTAAATATTTGACCTAAGCTGAATCTTGTATTTTCTTTTATTTTCCTTATCTTCATTCATGCAAAGTAAACAACAAAAGAAAGGAATCATTTTGTTAACGTTAAATTTTTCCCCACCATAGGTGAGGCAATTTAATTTATTAAACTTGGTTAGGGAATTTAGGAAGTACTCCTAAATTCCACAACCTAGAACTTGAGGGCATTACCAAATCTAGGCAAAATCTAGGACATGGATAAAATGCTTCTATACACTTCAAATAAAGAGAGGTATCTGTGGGACAAGGTAACCAATTTTTCTAATCTTAAGCAACAATAGGCAAGCTATAATACCCTCTAGCTCTAGCTAAGTTTAAACTTAAAAGAAAAAGGAGTTATATACATATTAGTCATGTTTAGCAATAATCAGCTAAACTGACTGTTTCTTAAAGTGACAAGTTTATCAAATATAAAGATTAACAACTAACTATGAATATCCACATCAGCAGGAGTTAGATCAACATTTACACCTGGCATGCTAAGTAGAAAAATGTTACAACCAGATAATATCCATCATTCCTCGATCTCATCCATAGGAAAATATCTAGGGGGTGGAAACTTGAACCTTGGGGGTCCCACTTGACAGCAGCTCACACACCACATGCAGCTGATGTGTTGTCAACACATCCAGGAAGGTACCAGCTATAGAAATGAAACACCAGGTATAGCAGAACTGCTACCCTAACCTTTACACCCACATCATCAGACCAACGGTTCCTCTACTAGCTAAGAACTCCAACAAGAACATCACTTGTTCTTATCAGTTCTCTCTTAAGAACACATAGATCAGTCCATCACATCATTAGCTCTGGTTGCTTAGATAAGCCATCCAGGAGCAGATTAAGGACAAGCCAGGATTTGGGAGGAGCAGAGAAAGCAACATGATCACCAAAGGAGAAATTGGTGAACCTAGTTTCAAAGAAGGAGGAGGCAAGAAGTACTAGTAGCAGATGATTTAACTCCAGCACAAACAGCAGAAAACTCACCTTCACAATAACAACAGTGAGTAAGTATCATGTCAAACTTTAGAATCTGTTCTTATCAAAGCAGTCCATATATACACAAATAGTGTTTTTGAAAAAGAGAATACTCTTAGTGCTTCATATAAATGATATGCAAAATCATCACAGAGTAGATTTTATTAAAACAAGCAATGACTATTCTTATTATCCACTTGTGCCTCAGTATTTGCCTCATTGGCTATATAAGGACACAAGCAAGATCTGTTCTTAACAGATAATATCTCCAAAGACATATCATTTTCCTAACTATCTAGCTAGGAATCATCCTCATAGAATTTTTGTTATAGGAGGTGGCCCGAAAATAAAAGTAATCCATATTTTTTCCACTAGTTAGCTAGCCAAGCAGCAACTCATCCTATATGTGGTCCACCATTGTGCACACTCCCAAGAGAGGCACCACAATGGCAACCACCATAGAAACAACCACAAGATTAAACCAACAACTAGAATATGTCCACAAATTAAGGCAAGCTCATCTATAAATATCACAAGTCACAAGCCCAGTATACTGGTACTAAACAACATCTCAAAGAATCAGTCTCACCATGTAATAAATTAAGTTAATCATTTTCCTAGACAAGAAGTCTAGAAATCATTTGTAAGACCATCTTATTTTCATAAGCTACATATGCTTCTAAGCCTCAGCGTGTTTGCATCACAAGTTGCACCACAATCCACACAAAGGTATTTCAACATGATGATTCCATCCATCAGTTAGCTCTAATGACAATAGATCATGCTAAAAAATGATCATGCGGCTAAGTACCCTCCAATGAGGCAACATAGTAACATGACCATATTAACAACAAGCCATAAGTTACTACATAATTCAAGTAATCAAATGGTTGACCATATTAAGATATCATCTTCCTAGTTTGTAAATTAGGAATCATTCTTGAAGCTAATCCATGTTATATTGACAGTGTCAAATCATGAACAAATCTGGATACAAATCTTAAATAAAGCATGGACAGTATCATAGATATCAACTAAACTATTTACATAGTTTGTATATATGTTTCCACACCAAATCTCCAGATCATTGTCCTAGGAATCTTTAAGTGTAATACTTACTATTACACTAGAGGGGGGGTTTCTTTCGGTAAGAACACCACTGAAGCAAAACTTTAGTGAAGCAAAGGTACATCACTTTAGAAACATATATAGGAGTAATAGGTACTAATTATTGAATTCAAACCAATGGGTTGAATATCATTTCTTTCCACATACCAAATCCAAGCTATGAATCGAGTCACAGAAACACATGCTATATTGTTGTAGATAGCAATAACACATGTATTAAATTAAGCTGTGTCATTAAGAAATTGATCAACAACATCGAATACACTGCCAACCATACTAGTCTAACCAATTGGACCTTTCTCAATAGCATCACGGGGTTAAATATTCCAACCACAGAGAAGATTGAAAAGGGGCAAACCCTAATTAGGGTTGATTACGAGAAAGAAAATAGGAAGACTAGAGGAAGAAGAGGGGGAAATGTACCCGTGGTCCCCGCTAAGGTGTGAAGAGGAAGCAGTGGACGACGTCGAGGAAGAACACGGCGGCACGGGGAGCACCCAGAGGGTGCTGCAACCCACACCAAGCCTGAAGGGAATATGCCCGAGAGGCAATAATAAAGTGGTTATTATCGTATTCCTTATTTATGATAAATGTTTATTTTACATGCTATAATTGTATTAATACGGAAACGTTAATACATGTGTGTTTAATAAACAAAAAGGAAGTTCCTAGTTATGCCTCTCTTATAAACTAGCTCGTTGATTAACAAGATGATCAAAGGTTTCCTGATCATGGACATTGGATGTTGTTAATAACGAGGTCACAACATTAGTGTAATGATGTGATGAACAATCATCCGAAGTATAGCATTACGATCAAATTCATTGAGTTTATATTGCTATAACTACTTACGAAGTGATCCTAATCCTTAGACCATGAGATCATGTCAATCACTAACACCAGAAGAGTTTCTTGATAACATCAAACGTCACACCGTATCAGGGTGATTATAAAGATGGATTCAGAACTAATAAAGTGTTATGTTGAGGCCCATGGATCGAGAGTGGAATTTGTTCATCCCGATGACGGATAGATATACTTTGGGCCCTCTCGGTGATATCACATTGATTAGCTTGCAAGCAAGTTATTTGATCACTAGAATGTTATATCACAAGAACGAGAAAAGAGTACATCTCAGTAACGAGATCAAACTAGGTATGGAGATACCGATGATCGAATCTCGGACATGTAATATATCGCGAAACAAAAGGATTAAGATACTAGCGTAAAAGGTTCCAACGATCACAAGAAAGTCATCGTTGAATGTGTGGGAGTCAGTATGGGTCTCCAGATCCCGCTTCTGATTATTGATTCGAGAGGGGTCTCGATCATGTCCGCATTATTCGCGAACCGTAGGGTGACACACTTAAGAGACACCGACATCCATTTGGAGCAAAAGTGTCATGCCGAAAAGAATAACAAGTGCAGGAATTTATTTCACTAGATACCGAAACGGGATTTCGGGTGAAATTGCAGAAAGTGTTTCTGCATGTGAAATGAAATACTAGCAAGGGGTTATATGTGAATGTTTGTCATTAAAGTAATTGACAAAATTCTGAATAAATAAAAGGAGTTTTATTTAATGAGAGTTTGCATTAAATTTGGTGGAAATTTAATGGGAATTTGAGTGGGTTTTTGAGTGGAGGGAATTGAAAGGCATTTGAGTGAGTGGAGTGTCCACCCACATGAATGTGGAAGAGGTGGGGGCAGCCCCATGGCTGGGCGCATGGCCCCTTGGGTGCCCCCCTCTCCCTATAAAAGGATTCCCCCTCCCTCTCTCTCACTCACACCTCCTCGTGAAGGATCTCTCTCCCCCTCTAGAATTTATCCCCCATGGTCTCGGACTAGCGAGATACATGTTACCGGTGGCTATTCGGCAAGAAAGAGTTGTGCTTCCGCTGCATCGCTTGAGCAAGGAGGTGGAGGTTGCTTGGTGCCTCGAACGTGTGTACGAGCACGGATGCGCTGCTGATTTGCGGCGCTAGGACTTCCTCTCGATCTTGAGATCGGCAAGAGATCGTCTACATCAACCACGAGTCGAACTCATTAAGCTTTGTCGGTCTTCAAGGGTATGTTCTCTACGGATATACATCCGCCCGTTGTTTGTATCTAGTAGATAGATCTTGGTACATAGTTCCCATCGTAGGAAAAAAATTGTTTTCTATGCTGCGAACCCTACAGTGGCATCAGAGCCGGATCTATACGTAGATACTTTGCACAGGTAGTACACATATGAGTATGTCGGCGATGATGATCATTTTATTGCTTCTTAGTTGTACATTGGATATTGGTGGCATAGTGGGATGAAGCGGCCCGGACAAACTTTACATGTCCTCGCACATGAGACCTGTTCCACGCTTGACATGCAACTAGTTTTGCATAAGTGGCTAGCGGGTGTCTGTCTCTCCTACTATAGTCAATATCTAATTTGCAACGAGTTGTCAAAAATTTAGTTATCCTTGTTGTGGTTCATGTTCGTAGGTAAGAACGGTTCTATCTTCGAAAGCCCTAAGCCACGTAAAACTTACAATGGATAAATTAGAGGCGTCTAGTTTAGATTGTTGCTGGGCTAGTGTTATGATATGGTGATGTTATAAGTAGAAGTATGAGATGATACTCTTACAACACACATAGCGTGTAAGTTCCATAGACCTTGGCCTTACACATAAAGGTATGATAGAGATCATACCACGGTGCACATGATGGAGATCATATGCGGGAACCATATCATTTCACATATAAACATGTGATGTTTTGATTGCATCTTATATTGCTTGTTTGGCGTTTTATTAGCATAATAAGATGATCCCTCATTTAGATATCAAGATAAAAATGTGTTCTTCCTTAAGTATGCACCGACAATGTTTCGTCGCTTCAAGACATCACGTGATGATCGGGTGTACTTGAATCCACGAGCATATCTCGGGTGTAAGACAGTTACACACGCGAATATTAAGGTTCTTACTTGGCGAGCCTAGCATGTACATACATGGCCTTGGAACACGGACCGAAAGGTTAAGCATGAGTCATATGTTTTGATATGATGACCATATGGATGCTCGCCTTTGAAGCTACACCGACTCACGTGATGATCGGACTTGGTGTAGTGGATTTGGTTCATGTAATCACCAAAAAGACATGAGGGATGTCGTTTTTGAGTGGGATTTCATTTCTAATTTGGATTAGTAGAACTCAATTTATCATAAATTAAATCAAAGTGAATTTGCATAATTTGTTGTAGTCATTGGTATTCGTTCACCACCTTATGCATAGTTGTAATTGAGATAATAGAACTATAGAATTCTGGATATATACTTTACGAACTGGTATCGTATTGTATTGAGTGTCAATCTAAAGTTTAAAGTCCTATTGCAAACTTTTAGCAAACTCTGTTTACTCCGTGAAGTTTAATAATTAGTATTAAATCAAGAGTAACAATTCCAGTGTTAGTATCTTAAGTATCTTAAGTATCATGTTTGCCTCCATGTTTGCCTCAGAGCTGAAAGAATTGTTTTAGAAACCATCATGTGTGACATACATAACGATATCTGAAACAATGTTTTGGTTGCAATATGATAGAGTATAATATATGTTCTCATATTGGATGAGAATTTATGAAGGTTGGAGATGCTAGACATCCTAATCATCCAAAAGGGTTTTGGAAAGTAATGTTATACTCACGATTTGCCTTTATAAGCTATAGTAGCTTGATCATGAAAGTCGTCATGATAAGGATGAATAGAAGATGTATGTAAAGTGTTTACTACACTAAAAGGATTACTAAAGAATGGATTTTGAAAGAATACCGATCATTTGATGATGGTGATCTACTTCAAAGTGCAAGCCCAAAGGTATTATTATTTGAATATACACGCTTTGGACTATGTGTCATGTATATGGCTCCACTGTTGAAATTGATAGATTCTTTTAAAAAGGAAAAGGAAATGTTGAAAGAGAATCTATAAAATATATTTGGCAGAAAAGAAAAGATTGGAAATATCCAATTTAGGTATATGGATGATATACATGTTATGGTTGTATTCTTTGCTTGTTAAACAATGTGGTTCTTGGGTATTGGATACCGAATTGGTTGGTATGAAATTTCATACGGAACAACGCAATTCATGAACCACAATGGCCTAAGTAACTAGCAAGGCATTTGAGTGAGTGGAGTGTCCAACCCACATGAATGTGGAAGGGGTGGGGGCAGCCCCATGGTTGGGCGCATGGCCCCTTGGGTGCCCCCCTCTCCCTATAAAAGGATCCCCCTCCCTCTCTCTCACTCACAACTCCTCGTGAAGGATCTCTCTCCCCCTCTAGAATTTATCCCCCATGGTCTCGGACTAGCGAGATACATGTTCCTGGTGGCTATTCGGAAAGAAAGAGTTGTGCTTCCGCTGCATCGCTGGAGCGAGGAGGTGGAGGTTAATCGGTGCCTCGAACGTGTGTGCGAGCACGGATGCGCTGCTGATTTGTGGCGCTAGGACTTCCTCTCGATCTTAAGATCGGCAAGAGATCATCTATATCAACCACGAGTCGAACTTGTTAAGCTTTGTAGGTCTTCAAGGGTATGTTCTCTACGGATATACATCCGCCCGTTGTTTGTATCTAGTAGATAGATCTTGGTACATAGTTCCCATCATAGGAAATTTTTTGTTTTCTATGCTGTGAACCCTACAAAGCCACGTTCATGGCAGATACAGCTAGGAATACAACTCCATCACGTCACCAAGGCACCTGGAAGACTCCAGCAGGGCGGCAACGCATCGTGTCTCCGAAAAGGGCGAAACCCTAGACGTAGAGTAAGGGACGACATGTCCAAAGGAGGCCACGAGCGGAAAATCGAAGAGGACAAAATGACATAGTGTCATCAACTTAATCACCCTACACCATGATGATGGCCAGGAAGGTCAAAGATAGCCGGAACCGAGCGACCACGGCAAGGTAACTCTGGGTCGCCAGTGAGAGGAACGAGCGGGCAAGGATGAACGAGCGGGTGAGGTTGAGCGCACTGGGTCGATGGGTCGGTCCAGTGGCGTCCAAGAGAGTTTGACCTGGGCCCACTGGGTTGGGTCGAGCCAGGCCCAAGATCTAACTGAATAGAGAAGTAAAAGTAAAATTACCAAAATGACCCTCCAAATATTTTAAACTCTAGAAAATACAGAAGAATCCTAAAAATATATACAATATATCAAAATGACCACAAAAATATTAGTCCCTCTGTTTCAAAATATAAGATGTTTTAGGTTTGTGAAGGAAATGTATCTAGACTTGTTTTACTGTGTAGATTCATTCTAAACATGAGTGAACCTACGTACTAAAACTAGTCTAGATACATTTGCTTTACAAAGTTAAAACATCTTATATTTTGAAGCGGAGGGAGTATATACATAGGAAAAATGTAACATTACTTGCTTGAGTTAAATAAAATGCCAACAAATATTAACACCATTAAATCCTCAATGAAATTTAATAAAATAAGGAGAAGTCCTAAAAATAAATAAAAATCATTTTGGTATATAAACATAAAACTTCTACTTTATAAAAATACTAACTTATTTTAAAAAACTTGAAACCAATATTCAAAGACATTTAATACCTTGTGGAATTTTTATAAAAAATTAAATAATAACTAAAAATAAAAATAAATAATTTTTAAGATCTTGAATAAATATATTTTACTAGAAAAATATTAACTATATTATTACAAAGGTTTTTTTAAAGATTTTAAAGTAATAAATCCTTATCCATTTTATAAAATACCTATTTTTGTTAGTTCTTTAAAAACATTTCTTAAATAAGAAATAATTATAATTTTGTACAAAACCTTAAATATTCTACATCTAAGTACTAATTACAAAACCATTTGAATCTATAATAAAATTTAAGTGTAAACCGTTATTTTATAATAATTCTTTTGAACTTGAAATTCAAAATTAAACCCACGATATTTAAGACAACCTTATACATCAATCACTATTATTAAGAGTGAATAATCTTTATATCTTAATCATCATTAACATGACTTCAAATCCTAACAAATTACTAAGATCATTTAATTATGCTCCCACTAATAAGTTGCATGTTATTTTCATAATAACTCATCAAATTTTAAAATCATCATTCACTTTAATTGAAAGTGAATAATCCCACATTCATAATTATACCCATCAAGATCCTAAAAGTTTATAATGTTCTAAACACATTACACCTTAAGGTTCACTTCTAGTTTTATAGTTAACTTTGGTCTAAACAACCATATACACAATGTCTAAAGTTTATTTATGTTTTATAGTTAACTTTAGTTTATTCAAGTTAAGTCGTAAATAATCTCAAGTCAAAGCTTATTGAATTATGGACATGAAAGATCGCCCGGTTATGCAACAAGGATTTGATCTCTCATGGGTAAAGTAACACACCTCTATAAAGTGTAAGAACTATAACTTGTTACTCCCTGTTCCGGGAAGGAGCTACAAACGCAGCGGGAAAGGAACTTCACGAAAGTTCTGGTAAACCTATGAAGGCTGGCGGACATAGTATTTTAGAATAAAATCAACCTTTGAAGAAATATTTTTCGAAAATCTGCATAGCCTATGACCTATGGTCTATGGCTGTAGCTAGTGCATAAAACACTCCTTTTTAGTGAACTTGTTGAGTACGCTTGTACTCAACATATCTTCTTAACCATTGCTAGATTCTGAAGACAATAAATACGACGCCTACATCAACTTAAGCTCAAGGGAATCGTCACCAAAAGCTTAAGTTCTTCAATAAAATCAAGGAGGTCAATATATACATCAACTAAAGTGAAGACAAAGTTGTTGATTAGATAGGAATATAATATCTAGCCACATAACCTACTTCTGTAGAGTATTGCAATAGCAATAATGTAGGCCAAATAGGTAGACGCTACTCTTATTAGCATAATAGTTATGAGTTGATTATTTCTGATTCTTCTTTGTAAGAAGTTTCTTTCTTTTTCTTTAACCTAGAATGTTCTATGGATCTTTTGTAAAGAGTCGAGTTGTAACCTATAGTTATGTCTTGGACCTACTGTGTTTCTTTTGTACCACTCTGAGGGATATAATACTAGTGAACAGTGTTTAATTAGTGTTATGTGAACGAATATAATGTATTACATCATGTAGTGGTATGCTAGGTCACCGCACATTCCGAAGTCATCTCTCCAAATATTGCTACTCTAAGAGTCTCATGGTGGAGGCTTGGTGGGTCACTTGTCGTGACAAAACATATGACATGTTGTCCACCCATTACTATTGGCCGAAGATGAAGAGAGACGTTGAGCGCCTCATCCAATGGTTCACAACGCGCTTACAAGCTAAGTCCAATGGACTTCGTATTAGGATTGCCTAGATCAAAGCATGGCCACGATTCAATCTTTGTGGTAGTGGATCACTTTTATGAAATGGCGCACTTCATTCCATGCCATAATACCGATGATGAGTCATGATGAGTCCAAAATTGGATCATATTTCAGCATATAAATTATTCATATTGTCACTCATTACATGCTACATCTAGTTACAACTATCCATATTATGTATGATTACTAGTTTTTATTCATTTTCACATGGGCTTTGCACATTGGTAGTTTTATTAGGATTTTATTACCTTATTATTATCTTTGATTTGTGTGTAGGTGCTATGAACAATCATGGATAAAAGTAGCCAAGAGGATTTAATATGGAGGAGTTGCAGGCACCAGACTTAGCCATTTGAGGGGAGGAATAAGTGAATTTTTACATAAAATCCAAATTAATATCCAAGGTCATGGTGTTGTATCCCTTGTCCATACAAATCCAACGAGCCAAAGAACACCTTAATCGGAGTCCATATGAAGAAATGGTAGCCAAAACACTGTGGAGTATCGCACGCGTAATGACCAATCGTACGGGCGGAGCCCGCCCATACTGTACGGCCATACCACCCTCCGAAGGCTTTGTTTTTTCAAATTGAACAACATTTTTGAAGTCCCAATGGGCAAATATTCATCCCCCAGCTCCGTCAGTTCGCGAAACCGACCTCCAGAATGCCTATTTGAAGAGGGGAAACCCTAGAGGAAGGGAGGAGAGTCCACACACGCCATTGGGGCGAAGCCCTGCCGCTCCGCCGCCTCCATAGCCTCCGCCCACAAGATCTACACCACCATACCACTCAAGGTATAGAGGATACTTGCATCTTGAAGGGTTACGCATCGATCTTCATTGCCATCTTCATGAACATCGCCTTCACATCAATCCCCTTTGTTTACTTTGTTGTAGTCCAATCTCTATTATGGATTTTCACTTGTATTCAATTGTACCTTCATATTGCATCCATACAATTGCCATGATTTTGATCCCCTTCATGTATTAGTAGTTGCCTTGTTCTTGGGGAGAGATGGTGAAATCCTAGTATTATTATGCATTGAAATAAAGATGATCTATTACTTGTGTACAAATATCCATTGATCTATGATTTGTGTTTGATATCTCTCTTTAGATGGTATGTGAAAGTCGACCACCTACCATTTTCCCTTGGGACTAAAGGAAGGGAGAAATCCTTTGGACATGTTTTGGGATTGTACCCGGAATGTCCCCATGACAGGTTGGCGTCGGCTCGTGAACTACGCAGTCAACGGAGGAATAAAGAGGGACTCCCTAAGCTAATTACGATATCCACAGGGAAACCCTTAATTTTGGTGGTCTGTATGGGTGACTGCTCTCAGACATCGTAGTGGTTATTTAGAGGTGACCTCACTCTTGGCTCAACAGAGTGGCTTCCTACGAGCCTTGTAGCGAACATATTATTATGGAACTCTCTCCACACATATCATGACATAAGAAATAGGTTATCATAATCACTCATAATTATTCCATGCTAGTGGTGAATCCTACACTCCTTGAGAACCCCTCGACCATATTACACAATACTTCATAGACACTCTCTTTCTTTAGTTTACTTATGTTATTTACTTTGTTACTTGCTACTTCAAAACTCTCTTGTTTACTACTCTTGCAACTTATAGTTTAGAATATTTCCAAACACCGTTTTGGGTGCGAACGTGGCCTCACTGACAACATGGCTGCGGGGTTGTGTTGTTTTCCATCCACAAAGCTTCTAATGGACAAACTTTATAAATAATATTTGCTGCTACAAGTACTATAATAACCCTGTTATTGATCATAGGAAAACCCACGCATCACGTCACATATTGCAAATTTATTTTTTAGGGAAATCATCGGTCTTCATGGTGTACCAAAAACAATTGTCTCCGACTGCGACATCAAGTTTATGAGTTACATGTGGAAGACGCTCATGGCCAATCTAGGCGTCAAGCTACTCTTCTTGTATGTTTCCCACCCTCAAGCTGGTGGAAAAACAGAGGTAGTCAACCAAAGCCTTGGCACTCTAGTTTGAGTACTGATCAAGAAGAACCTCAAAGATTGGGAAGATTGCATCCTGCACTCCAAGTTCGCCTACAACCGCACCAAGAACTCCTTGACAATAAAGAGTCCATTCATGATCTTCTACAGATTCGATCCCATGACCGCGCTCGACATACTTACACTCCTTCTTCTTGAATGCACAAACATGGGCATCGACAAGCGTGTCCAAGCAATGAAGAATCTTCATGAAGAAACAAGAGATACCATTGAGAAAAATTCCTACATCAAGCAACAAGACTAAACAAGAGAAAGAAGATGATGATCTTCCAAGAATGTGATCTAGTGCCATGACAAGAAAGAGTCCATTCATGATCTTCTACAGATTCGAGCCCATGACCGCGCTCGACATACTTACACTCCCTCTTCTTGAACGCACAAACATGGGCATCGACAAGCATGCCCAAGCAATGAAGAATCTTCATGAAGAAACAAGAGATACCATTGAGAAAAATTCCTACATCAAGCAACAAGATTAAACAAGATAAAGACGATGATGATCTTCCAAGAATGTGACCTAGTGTGGATCCACTTATGCAAAGAGCGCTTCCCACAGGAACGCGATTCCAAGCTCAAGCCAAGAAAATATGGTCCCTTCAAAGTCCTCAAGAAGATCAATAATAATGAATACATGATCGACATCCCCACATCCTAGTACCTGGTAAGCAACATTTTCAATGTGGAGGACCTCTCGCCATTCCACAGAGTTGATGAAAATGAAGATGGTGAAGATTCGAGGACGAATCTTTCCCAAGGGGGGAGCTGATGCAGTCCGTCCAATGGACGACCCTACACCCTCTCCACCAAGTCCCCCAAGTGTACTAATGACTCGATCTCGAGCCAGGCTTCTTCGTGATAACGTTAATTTGCTCCTCTCATTGTGTGACTTCGACTCGCCTTTGAATGGACTGCTACTTCATGCCCATACTTTGTGCATCCTCAGCTATGAATCCCATGAAGGAATGCCAAGATAAGGAACCAAGCGCTCATAATAAGAAGCTCCAGTTTAATCCGGTGGAAGAACCGGAAAATCGGACTCCACGCCAGAATCGGCAGGACAATCCGGTACCAGGCTCGACGAACCAGAATTCCCGCAAAAATAGCTACCCATTTCAGCGCCAGATCTAAAGGAAATATGCCCTAGAGGAAACTAATAAAAGGTTATTATTTTCATATCTCAATAAGTTCGTAATAGTTTCATATTGTGTTATAACTATATCAAGTGGAAACATTGATACAGGTGTGATATGAAACATAAAGTCCCTAGTATCCTCTATTCATACTAGTTCGTTGGTCAACCGATGATCAAGGATTCCTGGTCATGGGTGATAGTGCCAATTGACAACAAGGTCATATCATTGGTGAATGATGTGATGGACATTACCCAAAGATTGCAACACGATCAAGTCACAAAGTTCATCATTGCAATAGTTAGAAATGTAGTCTCCTTCTCCATATACCGTGAGATCATATTAATCATTGTCTCCTGAGGCTGACTAAACTGCATCATACATCATTTCCTTGATCGGGTGATTATAAAGGTGTACATTGGGTATTCTAGAGGTACAGTTGAGGCCTATGAATCAATATTGGGATTTGTTCACCCTATGATGGGTAAGATACATAAGGCCGACTTGGTGAGATTACATCAATAATATTGCAACATGTGACTAGGTCACATGGATGTAATATCACGGTAACAAGTGAAACTGTACTTGTCAGTAACGAGATTAAACAAGGTATGTGATACCAAGTGGTCGTATCTCGGACAAGTCGTATCGAAGAAACAAAGGGAATTGGACTCGAAGTTTATGGTTCAGACGATATTTTCATCTTGGAATGCACATGTGTCATTACGGGCAACCCAATCCCATTGATAATCGTTGATAGAGATCATGTCTATGTCATTCCCAAGCCATGGGAAAATACAGTTAAGGGTACGGTGAGCTAGATATCATTTGTAAGTTGGAATCACAGTTGGCGGCAGGGGGCCGCGCTGGGCCACCGAGCTAAGCCAGCCCACCCCGGGGATGCTCCTTCGCTTCCTCTGCACCGGGAGGAGGCACCGGACCACCTCGGGGATGCTCCTTCACTTCCTCTTCTGGGCACCAGGAGGAGGCACCGGCCCACCCGGGCCACTCCCGCCGCGGGCTGGCAAGCCACGCGCGTGGTGGGACGTGGAATGGCGCCGACCCACCCGGCCGCTGGGCGCTGCTGCTGGCTGCAACTAGACTGCATGTAGAGCATGCCCACCCGTCTCCGGATATATGCTGCGATGGCTGTTGGGCTGAGGTTTTGGCCCAGCCAGCTGTTTACCCTAATTCCTGGTTTTTCCTTTTACCTTTAGTACCACATGGGACACCTAATGGAGAGGGCACACCCCCTCTGCCTATATAAAGGGGTGCCCATGGGTGGGATTAACTACACCAAAATAAAAGAGGTTTTCTAAGGCATTTTACTTAAGGAATTATCTCCTCTCTCTCTAATTGTCTCCATGCTCTAGTATGGTCCCATGAAAGGACTGTCCGTGCAAGAGATGACGCACCTGCAACAAGCCGTTGTGCTGCGGGGATTCCAAGCCAGAGATCTACTTACACACTCCTGGCAGGGATCGGGGAGCCGGAGGTCGTCATTGTACATCGTATGTGTACGAAACCATGAGGATGCACACTTGGAGCATCTTGGATGTCGTGAGCCAGACTGCTTCACGATGATCGAGCAAGGGGTGACCTAGGAGGAGCTTAGTGACCTTGAGGTCGGCTATGAGCATGACTATTTCAACCATGTTCCCCTAGGAACGTTAACTGCTTTTGGACTAAAAGGGTATGTATCCGAAACCTCTATTGTTACTGCATTACTCCTATATAGATCTTAGGCAGTTAGGGTGTTCCAACGTAGGATTTTTTTGTTTTTTTCACCGGAACCCAATGGTGGTATCAGAATCGATCTATGCACAGTGATGTTGTATAGCCAGTACGCACATGGTTTGTGCGGGCATTGATCCTCTTGTTGTTACCCTCTAATGTGTACTTGTTTATATTGCAGTATTGTTTGATGAAGCGGCCCAGACCGTCCTTACGCATATCCATACGTGAGACTAATTCCACGCTCGACATACGGCTTGTTCCATATAAGTGTCTAGCGGGTGTCTGTATCTCATTGAATAGTTGATATAGCATTTACAACGGAGGGCCCCGAAAGGGGTGTAGTAGAGACAACTGTTTGGATCCAAGTTGTGGTTGGAAGGTTTGTAGATCAGAAACGGTTCTATTGCAAAAGCCGTAACAGCCACATAAAACATGCAAAAGATAAAGTAGGGGCGTCTAACTTTATTTTGTAGGAGGGCTTGTGTTATGATATGGTATTGTTCATTACGAAGGTAGTTTACTTTTCTGTTACTATGTTGTGTAGTAATAGTCATCGTTTTGATGGACGACCTACTGGTAGCACCATGGACTTGGCGTCAAACCGGTGGCAATATGGAGATGATGCTGGAGCCCTCGATGGAGATCAAGGAGCAAGAAGGACCATATCTTATCACAATATACATGTGATGTTCATACATGTTTTACATCTTATTGTGTGCTAGTATTAGATACTCAATAGTAGCATACTATATAGGATGATCCCTAATATTTCCAATGGTAGTGTTCCCCCTTGTTTGTGCACCACTAGGAAATTTCTCTGGTATGAGGCACACTGTGACGATCAGGTGTCATACATATCTTTTTTCGCATATGGTGGGTGTAAGCCATGTTGCATTATAATACACACAAGGTTGAATTGGCGAGCCTATCATGTATAGACATGGCCTCGAAACAAAAGAGATCAAAAGATCGAGCATGAGTCACATGAATGATGTTATTTAGATTGGAGAATGTCTACCTTTGCAGCTATGTTGTCGGCTATGACGATCGGGGGTGGCATAGTGAATTGGGATCGTGTGATTGCTAAAATTGTCTAGGGGATGATAATTTTAGTGGGAGATCAATTATGGATTGAACTCGTATTATGAACTTAGTCTAGATGTCTATTTGAAAATATCTTAGTAGATCATGGCCTATCCCATTGAGGTCCTTTATGACCTTGGGAAATTTCTTGCTTGAAGTGGAACTTATTAGAAGGGTCCAACTTCATAGATTAATACCCACGCTTGAGGGATATCATCGTAATAGATGATCTTATCTTCTTGATACAATAACCATTAGGAGAAAAGGGTATATGTTAGATATAAAAATTATAAATGTAATTCTTGCAAAACTTGTTTTAGTTTACAAAGTATTGGATACTAGTCCCTTTTTTGAAAACAGGATGGTCTGCTTGAGAATTGCTAGAATTAAGGCTATGTGGCTTGATGATGGCAAGCAAGCTAGTTGATGGCCGACATCACTCCTTCCCTCAAAGTTTATCATTTGGATTAGTGGACTTGAATAAAATTTTGTAATCCTTGTTTGTGTCTTGCTTTTGGCGATATGATTATTCATATGAATAAGTTACAAGCTAGTTGTACTGTTCTTATGAATAATTCCTTTATGGTCACATTACGATTATAAATGAGTTATTCTCATCACTATGTTAATGATAATAGTTTAAGCATTTATAAAGGATTAGAATGCCAAAACATATCCAAAGTTTAATAATGACATGACACTATTGTTTAAGTCAAGGTGTTTATTGCATGTTTTTACTCTAGATGAAAATCAGGGTCTTAGATATTTGATCTAAAGACTCTGCAAAATCATGCCTCGTTTGGCAAGATGACTAAACTCTGCATTCTGGTAAAATGTTGATGACGAGGGTTTGACTCGTCAATGCCCATTGTTATGGACTTGGGTTTTGGAGAAGATGGGGATGCTAGAAGTCGCGAAATGATTAACATACAAGCAACACAGGGACACGAGATTTACCTAGGTTCAGGCCCCCGGAGGGAAAACCCTACTCCGTCTTTATATAGATGCAATCTGACGTGAAGGTGTGTATGAGGTGAGTTGAGGATCCTTCTCACTGTATCCTCCTGGCCTTTATATAGATAGGCCAGGTCCCAGGATAGGTCGAGTCGGTTACAAATTAGGGTTGATACCCTTTGAAATTCTATATAATCTAGACTTGTCCTCCAAGGAGTCGAAATTTCCACGGGCTTGGGCCACCCGAAATCTTCATGGGCTGCGTGTTCTTATGTGGGCCTTCCTTGGGCTGGACCAGGTATACCATTGTCGTGCACCCGTAGGGTATATCCATGTCAGTAGCCCCTGAGTGTTCAGTCGAATCATAGATTTGGCTGGAGACTATTCAATATTTCGGGTGCTTTGTAGTTTGAGCCTATTTTACAAGGAGAAATGTTTAGTTCATAGGGATTGCTGATGCGTATGCATGGCTCACCCGACAGATCAGGGCCAGTTAACTATCACAGGACAAAACAACACGATCTTCATCGAACTCGAGTTCCCAGACTCAAATTCGGAACAATTGTTGGTGTGATTCAACTCAGGCCGTTGTGGTCTTATAGGAGTCGAATCCCAGTGTTTTTTCAAGTGATGTACCCAACGCGTCCGTCAGGATTTTCATCGTGCATGTTGACATGGAAACTTACTAGCCGAGCGCAGTCGGGTGTGTTGCCAGGCCATCAGACGGTATCTGTAGGTCTTATCTTTTTTGTCATAGACACAACATTCAAAATTTTATCACCACGGAGGTGTGTCAGGTGGCCAAGGAGACTGCTTCTCACTTAGCGTTGGTTTGGGAAAAGTTGCCAAAAGATTTTTGTCGTATTTGATCCGAAGGATATCAGTCAAATAATTCATAGGGTGTGCGACTAGCACTCCATATGGGAGTAGCCCCCGAGTGTCTATTCGAGTCGTAGACTCGAGCAGACACTTTAGTTTAGTTGTTTACATTATTAGTCCGAAGGACACATTTTTTTGGATGCGCGAACGACGCTCCCTATGGGAGTAGCCCCCGAGTCCGTAGTGGAGTCGTAGACTCGACGTAGGACTTGAATATAATTTCGAGGTGACATTACCTTTGCAATTTATTAGGTGCATGGCCAGCGCTCCTGATAGGAGTAGCCCCCGAGTAATTTTTCGAATCGTAGATTCAAGTAAGTACTTGTATGATCAGTCGAAATCTTCGATCCGTTGTTGGCTTTGCCTTGATGACGTCAGTGCTGACGATTGGTGATCTCAACCGTCTACGGTAGCAGAAATGATGCGACGGGACGGTCATGGGTCCCGCCGCCTGACTTGACATTGACTAGTCACGCATAGGCGTGGCATAAGTTATGGCGTCTCCTCGGTTTTCATGCCTAGTGGACGGTGTGCTGGCGATGGTTCATTTAGATGCTGACACGTGGCCGGTGAGATCTGAGGTGCATGCTAGGGCTTCTCGATTGAAGGCTCCAGTGCATCGTCTTCGTCCTTTTATACCATGGGGAAAATAATAGTTTTACCCTTCGCCATTTGCTCTTGCCTCGTCTCCATTGCCACCATTTTCGTGAGTTCTTTGCTTTTCGTTGCACACTGGACGTTCTCCGCACCTTTCCTTCCTCTTTCCTCCGGTTGCATCGCTGCACTCGCTGCTCCAAGATGGGAAAGCCAAAGAAGACATCATCTGCTACGGCTGGGATGAGCGCCGCCGACGCTGACAAGAAGGCCGCTGCTCCAGCCCGTGTCACCGACGATGGGTGGAAGCGCACAGACATGCGCGAGGCGAATGTGCGCAAACTGCGTGACACCAGGCTGGTCTCCAAGGAGAAGGACGACGCCATCCTCCCCGACCAGGAGGTAATTCCTCGCCCACCCGAAGGGTTTCAGGTGATGTTTTATTCCTTTGTGATTAGGGGTCTTTATTTGCCCACCCATGAATTTCTTCATGGGCTTATCTTTTTCTATGGGATTCAGTTGCATCACTTGTCTCCCAATTCTCTCCTTCATATCGCTTGCTTCATCACTCTCTGCGAGTGCTGGCTCGGAATCGAGCCGCACTTTGGCCATTTCCAGAGACTCTACTCCGTGAAGAGGCAGTCTGGCACCAGCGGTATTTATCCCCTCGGAGGCTGCATCATCTCTGTTCGCTCCTCCGTCCAATTCTTCTCTTTTTCTATTTGAGAGTCTATCCAATACTAGCGTCGGAAGTGGTTCTACATCCGCTATGTCAAGCTGGACGGGCAGCATTTTGGTCTCCCCCTTTTGATTCTACACAAAAGATCACCCGAAAGAGATTGTGGAAGAACGACATCTTAGAAGGTGAATCTACGGAGGTGGAGAAGCTCTACAAGCGCGTGGAGGCTCTCCAGCTGGTGGCCGTCAAGGAGGTCAGTGGTTTTGACATCATCCGCACCTTCCTCAAGTGTCGGGTGCAGCCGCTCCAAGCGAGGTCGCACCCGATGTTTCTGTATGCTGGCCACAACGATCCTACAAGGGTCTCTCCTAAGAATCTGTTTTCGGGTGACCTTGACAGAGCGCTTCGGCCTCTTCTGAAGTTTAAGGTCGATGAGGACCTTCCGGGGAAATCGTTTACCGCCCCTTTCAATGCCAAGAGAGTAGTCTCCTAGGTGAAATTTGTTGTGTGTGCATAGCGATTTTCGAATGACTTTTGCCTGCTGGTGTGTTTATAATGTTTGCTTTTGTCTTTTACTTGTAAAGCCTCAAGGTAGCGGGGATGATGCCCCCTCCACCTGAGAAGTTCTCGGACCCGCCAGACAACGAGGAGGCGAAATCCGATTCCGAGCTCCCCCCAACACATTCTCCTTCCATGCAAGCCCTCGAGCCGAGCGAAGGGCAGACCCGAAAGTGGTCCCAAAGTGAAACTTTGGGTGGGGAGATGCCGCCAACTCCAAAGGGTCCGTCCTTCCTCGAACAACACGGTGGGGATGAGGGTGCGACATCCGCACCCTTTCCGATCGTGCCTATTCGGGTGGTGGCCCCACAGCCGCCAGCTAAGAATAAGAAGGAGAAGGAAGCTCCTGTCTTCAACCTATCCGACATACAGTCATAAGTTGCGCTTGACCGAACTTTTGTAGTTGTGCAGATTTGCTAAGCATTAGCCTGATGTTGATTTTATTTCTTGTAAGTGTTAGCAGTAATCCCTCAAAGGAGTCTCTTAATGAGGACTCCAAAGAGATGATCGCGGAATCAAAGCCAACAGCTTCGTTTCCCAAGATAGTGGCCAACTCCGAGGACGAGGGGTCGAGCTCCGCGAGGCATGAGGCTCGCGCACTCGTTACTCAAAAGACGACATCCAAACCTTCGGAGTCCACTCCAGAACACGTAAGTGTTGTTTTTACCTTGCCTGGGGGGAGCCCCCGTGCCCTTTATTCATCAAGCTTTTATTGCTTCTTTTCAGCCTTTTGTCCGTAGCGCCAATCTTCTGATCCAGCAACATCTAGCGTTGGAGGATGAGTTGAAGCAACTCCAAGGTGCGTTGTTTTATTCTCTACTTCTTTTTTGAGTGCTTCAAGTTTGTTGTTGTATTCATCCGGTGTTTCTCCATGTTGCAGATGAGAACAACACTGCCCTTCGTAGGCTGAACTCTCTTGAAAAGAGCCTCGGCCAGGTGGAGAAGAAGGCAACGGATGCTACTAAGGCCCTTCAACGTTAGCAAAAGGAGGCCGAAGACCGTGAGCAGCAGCTCTATCCATTGCAGCTACTCAGGAGAAGTCCATCGCTGACAAGCTCATGGCTGCTGTCAAGACTATCTCTAGTAAGCTACCCTTATCTCCTTTTTTGCGTCTTTCGTATTTTGGGGTGATTTTTACTTCTCCTCACTCGAGTTTCGTCTGCTGCTATTTATGCCAGATGCTTCCGGCATCGCATTTGATCGCGACATACTGGAGCATGGGGATTTCCTGGCAGATGCTGCCACATCGATCGAAGATCGCTGCTCTTCTGTCGTGAGCTCCCTGGACAAGGCCAAGAAGGTGCTTGCGCGCTTCTACAAGGAGGTCAATCCCAAGGGCGTTTCCCTCAAGGACATCGACTCGCTGGCGGATGCTCTGTTGGAGGACGCTTCGGCGGAGTACAAACACAAGTAGAACGACATTGGTGCCTCCATGGGGTTGGGTATGGCGATGGCGTCCGGAGCCGAGCTAGATCTGGCCCAGGTCACGTCTAGGATGCCGTCGGCGGCGGATGGCTCCGAGGTAGCTTTTCCCCCTTTTCTTCCTACTGTAAGCATTACGGGCCTAAGCTCATCGACCTCCTGGCCGATTATGCGGCAAAGCAGCAGCGAGAGGCCAAGAGTACGCAATCTGGCTCCAAGGCTGCTCCAGGTGCTAGCACTTAGGCCCTTGCATTGTAGCTAGCATATCTTTTCTCCTTATGTTGTATTTTGTAACACCTTTTGAATGAACAAGTCTCACTTTGCCACGAGATGGCTTTATTTTTGTATATGATTATGTATTTTAACTATTGTCACAAGTGTTTGTGATATTAATATTTGCATGTTTACCCCTAGGGTCCTTCGGGTGAGGCTCCAGTGATCACTCTTCCTGTGCCTGATCCTCGCCCATCATTGGATGAGGCGTCCTAGTTGCCCTTACTGCGTGATTATGTCCGCAGTTTGGAAAAAGACATCCTCAGCATCCGAGGTCATGCGAATGTGTGGAAGTCGAAGGCTGAGCGAGCCACTGCCAGGGAGGAGTTCTTTCTTGGAGAATTTCGGCAGATGGGTTACTAACTCCAATGTGAATCCTCGTGAACCGATGCTCTTTCGAGTGTGCCTTATTTTTATGCTAGCTCACCCCATGTGTGTGCAGTTGTGAATCTCATTCCGAGGGAAGAGAAGGAGCGCGTCGCAATTCAGATGAATTTCCTGATGCAACAAGAGATGGAGGCCGGTGGCTTCTTTTGGATGGATCGTGATCGAGCTATCGTCCTTGCAACGGTGCAAGATCGCGTACACCAGGTTCTTCGGGTGCTGAAGCAGGTGAGGTCGTCACTTGCGGCCGTTTGGTCCAGCATGTTTCCTCTAGACGCTGCACCTTCTAGCTTTTTGGGTCTTCTTGGGAAGTTTCGGAATGTAGGCCACGTCAAGGAGTTGGTGCGCCATCAGCTGCTTGCGGGGGTGAAGGCAGCCCTATCTCTCGTTCGACTGCATCATCGTGATGTTAATCTTGTGGAGATAGCAGCTGGACCGCCTCCTCCTCCAGGTGGCAATGTATGGGATATGTGCCCTCATTACGCAGCTGTGGCGCAGTATGCCAAAGAGATTGTAGATTTATTCGAGGAGCAGATGAATGTTATGCTCTAGAACAATTAGGTCCTATAAAGAAAATGAGATAATGTAAAGTTTGTATTTATTCGAGTGGGCTTGTAATGCCCTTTGTAAAGTTTGTATGTATTGGCACGTAGTGCATTGCATGTGCATATCCTTTTTGTTAGCCTGACGTGGTCAGCTACTCAGGTTGTATGCGTTTGTTTATCAGTCGACGATGTCGTAAGGTGAGGCGCATCCCCGAGCATGTTTAGCGATAAGTAATGTAAAGTAAAAGATTTTTTGGGCCAAGGAACTTAGAGTTTATTCATAGCAAATGAGGAGGTACATTGTTCGGCTGAGTATCCTTATTGAAAGTAAAGGGTAACTAGGGGTAGAAGTGTCGCAGTCGTGCGACGTTCCAAGGGTTGGAGTATTCGACTCCTGATTTGACGTCCTTGAGGCGGCAGGCTCCACCTAGGATGACTTCGGTGATGATATAGGGTCCTTCCCAGGGTGACTCGAGCTTCTTGTGTCCTTCTTGCTTGAGTCACAGGATGAGGTCTCCTTCGATGAAGGACCTTGGGCGCAGCCGGCGGCTGTGGTAGTTGTGGAGGCTCTGCTGGTGCACCGCTGAGTGGGCTGCGGCGATGTCACGTGCTTCGTCTAGTGTGTCGACAATGTATTCGAGTGCGGCCGATGATTTGGCCTTGCTCTAAGCGACGACCCATGGGGCCTTGTGGCATACCTCAGCGGGTAGCACGACTTTGGCTGCGTGTACCATGAAGAAGGGTGTATAGCTAGTTGAGATGTTTGGCGTTGTGCGCAGGCTCCAGAGGACGGAGGGTAGCTCATCTGCCCAGGATCCCGCAAGCCTTTAGAGTGGGCAGAGTAGGCGCTTCTTGATGTCGTTACCTATGAGGCCATTGGCCTTTTCGACCTGTCCGTTGGTCTGCGGGTGCGACATGGAGGCGTATGATATGTTCATGCCGAGGTTCCCGCAGAAATCTTGGAATTCCTTCGAGATGAAGTTCGAGCTGTTGTCTGTTATGCTGCTATGGGGCACGCCAAACCTGTAGAAAATGGACTCGAAAAACTTGACGGCAGTTTTGCCGCTTTGGTTGGTGACAGGCATAGCCTCGATCCACTTGGAGAATCTGTCGACTATGATCAGGAGGAAGACGTGGCCTCCTGGCGAGGACTTTGGAAGTTTGCCGATCATGTCGAGGCCCCACTAGGCAAAGGGCCAAGCTAATGGTATAGGCCTCAGCTCGGATCCCGACGCGTGTGGTTTGTCCGTGTACCTCTGATAGGCATTGCACCTCTGGACTATGTCCTTGGCGTCGTTCATTGTGGTTGGCCAGTAGAACCCAGCTCGTAGAGCTTTGGCGACTAGAGAGTGGCTGCCTACGTGATGGTCGTAGATACCCTCATGGATGTCTTGGAGGATGCTTTTGCCATCACCGATGGTGAAACATCATTGGAACACACCCGATATGCTGCACTTATACAGCCTGTCGTTGATGACGGTGAAGGCCTTTGACCGGCGAGATATGCATCAGGCATCTGCGGGTCCTCAGGCAGCTGATTATTTAGCAGGTACCGAAAGTTATGGTTGTGTCCACGTTTCTTCAACTGCCATGACCTGCATCAGGATAACCAGTTCGACCTCTGTGTCGAGCTTTTTAGGTCCCTCTTGTCCTTCGGGTAGCGCAGCCCCTGAGTGCTCTGCCTCTTCGATGGAGCCTTTTGGGAATTTCCTCTTGATGGAGGGTATGCATATTTGTTCGAGGAACACTCCTGGTGGCACCCGTGCGTAGGTGGATCCAATGTTGGCGAGCTTGTCAGCCTCCTCATTGATTTCTCTACCGACGTGCCGAAGCTCGCAGCCGTCAAAGCCACCTTCGAATGAGTTGTAGAGCGTGCAATACGCGATCATGTTGGCGATGTGAGCATCACACTCGTTCATCATCTGCTGCACGACAAGGTTTGAGTCGCCGTCAATGACAAGGCGTGTTGCGCCGCACACCTTGGCCATTTTCATGCCATGGATGAGGGCTTCATATTCAGCCTCATTGTTGGAGGCATGAAACTTTATCCAAAGGACATACTTCATCTTGTCGCCTTGAGGGGACATCAGTATGACGCTGACCCCTACTCCAGCTTCGTGCTTGGAGCCGTCGAAGTTCATCGTCCAGGATTGTGACATGTCCGGAGTGTCCGGTAGCTAGAGCTCCATCCAGTGGACGATGAAGTCAGGGAGAATATGGGATTTGAAGGCAGTGCGCCGCTCATAGATGATGTCCGGAGGAGACAACTCGATGCCCCACTGGGCCACGTGCCCCATGGATTCGGGGTTGTTTAGGGTATTCGACAGCGGGTCGTCGTTGATGACCATGATCTGGTGCTCCTAGAAGTAGTGGCTTAGCCGATGCGTCGTCATGAATACGTCGTAGGCGTGCTTCTGGTAGTGAGGGTACCTCTTATTTGTCGAGATCAGTACCTCGCTGAGGTAGTAGATTGGGCGTTGGACCCCGTGGGTCTTTCCATTTTCGGGTCGCTCGACCATGAGTACGGTGCTGACCACTTGATGAGTGGTTGCAATGTATAGCAGCAAAGGTTCCCATTCCTTCGGCATGACCAGGACATGTGGTGTGGAGAGCAACCGCTTGAGGTCTTCGAACGCATATTCCGCCTTAGGTGTCCACTCGACTTTATCCGTCTTGCGCATCAGCTGATAAAAGGGGAGGGCCTTTTCACCCATTCGGCAGATGAATCTGCTCAGCGCCGCGATTCACCGAGCTAGCTATTGGATGCCTTTGAGGTTCTTTGGCTTCTCCATGGACAGTATGGCCCTGATTTTCTTCGGGTTTGCCTCGATGCCCCGTTAGGAGATGAAGTACCTGAGTAATTGACCAGACGGGATGCTGAAAGCGCACTTGTCTGGGTTTGGCTTGATTTTGTAGCAATCAAGGTTATCGAACGTCTCACGGAGATCGTCGATTAGAGTCATGCCTCCCTGGTCTTGATTACTATGTCGTCGACATAGACCTGGATGTTGTGGCCGATCTGGTCCTTCAAACATGCTTTCATGCACGTCTGGTATGTGGCACCTGTGTTCTTCAGCCTGAAGGGCACCTGTGTTCTTCAGCCCGAAGGGCATGGTGATGAACGCCGTTTTCTCCTCATCTTCGACCTTGAGCCGAATTTGGTTGTAGCCCGAGTAGGCGTCGAGGAAGGAGAGCTTCTCGCATCCTGCAGTCGAATCGATGATTTGATCGATCCGCCGTAGATGGAAGTGGTCCTTGGGACAGTGCTTGTCCGTGTCCTTTTTGGGGACCACCACGGTGTTGGCCAGCCACTCTCTTTCTTTGATTTCCCTGATGAAGTTGGCATCGAGCAGTCTGTTGACTTCGAGTCCCACGGCTTTGGCTCTTGGCTCGGACAGTCGATGCATCGACTGCTTGACTAGCTTTGCATCTGGGAACACATTGAGTGCATGCTCGGTGAATTCCCTTGGAACTCCTAGCATGTCCGCAGGACACCAGGAAAAGATTTCCTTAGCGCTCACGGAGGAATTCGACGAGTGCGCTTTCCTATGCAGGACTCGGGTCGTTGGTGATCAACACCGTCTTGGAGGCATCCTTCGGGTGAACCTTCACCTTCTTTGTGTTGACTATGGAGTCGAACGACATGCCGGGTGCATTTTGCCTAACAACTGGGGGTGCCCCGTTGTCTGTCACCTCTCTGAGTCTCGTGAGCTCCTCCTGCATGCCGAACGACTGAGAGATTCTATTGAAGTCTGTGTCGCAGATGTCTGACCTAGTGAAGCTTCCTTGGATGGTGCTGACGCCCCTGGGTCCTGGCATCTTTAGTAGCAGGTACACATAGTGAGGTACTGCCAGGAATCTTGCGAATGCCACACGTCCGAGGATGGCGTGGTATTGTGATGGCCAGTCCACCACTTCGAACTCTAGCCACTCGTGTCTGAAGTTTTCGGGCTGGCCGAAGAAGACGTCGAGCCATATCTTGCCCAGGGGTATATGCCCTTCCCTAGAACTATGACGTGACGTCGTGTATGACTGCTCCAGGCTGCACAGCGGGATCTGCATTGCTGCGAGTGTGCTGGCAAACATCAGGTTGATGCCGCTGCCGCAGTCCATGAAGACGCGACTCATTTTGAATCCTCCGATCTGAGCCTCGAGCACCAGGGCAGCATGACCTGGGTGAGGTATCTGGCGTGGGTGATCGGAACGATCAAACATGATGCAGGACTATGATCCGCTGACGTACTCAGGTATGGCTAGTCGAGAGGTCACGACCAGGCTGACTTGGCGGGTGATCTTCTTCTACACCCTGTTTGTTGGGCACCCCTTCTGGATCATCAGGGATCCTTTCGGTGGGGGTACCTGTAGGGTTTCGTAGCAAGGAAAACAAAAAATTTCTACCGCATACAAACAAACAAGCCAAGATCTATCTACTAGATTGTAGAAACGAGTCGATAGAATAACTCACCCTCGAAGATTCCAAAGTGTTTAACGAGAGCGGATTCTCGTGGGTGATGTAGTCGTACTCTTTCCGATATCAAGATCGCGTAGACGATCCTTCCGGCGCTGCGTTCCGGCAGCGCTCCCACAGTCAGTCACACGTTCGGTACTCGACAAAGACCTTCCTCTCCCTTGTTCCAGCAGGCAGCGGAGGTTGTAGCACTCTCCTCATGATTCCGGCAGCACAACGGCGTGGTACCGGAAGTAGAGGGGAGATCTCGCAGGGCTTCGCCTTAAGCCGGAGCGAGTATGGTGGAGTATGAGAGAGTCCCTCGGTGTTCTAGGGTTTAGACACACCAAGGAGGGGGCAAGGCGGCACCGCGGGATTAGCTAGACGGCGGCTAGGGTTTGCCCTAGGGCCGGCGGCGGCTATGGAGGCGGCGGCTTGGGGCTAGGGTTTGGAGGAGAGGATCTTGTGTGTCTCTAGGAGGGAGCCCTGCCCCTCCTTATATAGGTGGAGGGGCCGGCCGGCCAAGGGGAGGGAGAGGAGTCCCTCCCCAACTCGGCTTGGGTGGTGCACCGCCGGTTGGAGGAGGGAACTCCTCCCCAACTCAGTTTCCCACTCCTCCTCCTCTTTCCAAAAACTGCCGTTTGACTTTCAAACTAGCCGTTTGACTTTTCAAACTAGGATTTGAATAAACCCTATATTTTGATCAGCGATGACACCGAGTACATGATGCAATCATATCAACTTGATATAACACATTCATGTACCCTTCCCCCCCGGAGTGCCGGACATTCCGGAACCTTCTAGAACATTCCCGATGAAAACACCGGAACCATTCCCCAACTCCGAAACGGGACTTTCCTTATATGAATCTTATTCTCCGGACCATTCCGGATCTCCTCGTGATATCCCGGATCCCATCCGGGACTCCAAACAACATTCAGTCTTTTTCTCATCATTCCATAACTACTCAAACAACGTCGAAACCTTAAGTGTGTCTCCCTACGGTTCGTGAATTATGCGGACATGATCGAGACACTTCTCCGAACAATAACCAATAGAGGAATCTGGAAATTCATATGGCTCCCACATATTTCTACGATTACTTTGTGATCGAATGAAACACTTACATATGATATCAATTTCCCTTTGTCTCATGATAGTTTACTTATCCGAGGTTATGATCGTCGGTATCTCTGCATACCTAGTTCAACCTCGTTACTGATAAGTACTCTTTTCTCGTTCCCGTGATATGTGATCCCTTGTGACCCAGTCACATGCTTGCAAGCTAATTGGATGACATTTCACCGAGAGGGACCAGAGTATATCTATCCGTCATATGGATGGACAAATCCCATTCTTGATCCATGTGTTTCAACCAATACTTTCCAAACACTCAATGCCATCTTTATAACCACCCAGTTACGATGTGGTGTTTGATGTCATCAAAGCATCCATCCAGTAAAGGTGATATGCATGATCTCATGGTCGAAGGAATTAGATTACTATGTATCAAAAAGCATATAGCAATTGAACTATTAAAATGACTTGATCTTTATGCTACGCTTATCTATAGGAGTATGTCCATCATATCATTCTCCTAACGATATGATCTTGTTGTTAATAACATCTCAATGTTCATGATAGGGAAACCACAATCATCTTATTAACCAACAAGCTAGTTTTAGATAGAGGCTTTCACCAGGGACTTCAAATTAAGTTTACAAATCACACAAGTATCAATGTTTCCTTGTTAATACCATTATAGCATGAATGTAAACATTTATCATAAACACAAAGATATAATAATAACTACATTTATTATTGCCTCTAGGGCATATCTCCAACAGTCTCCCACTTGCACTAGAGTCATCTAATCTAGATTGGTAATATACCGAACACCCATGGCAGTTTGGTGCTGGTCATGTTTTGCCCTCGGGAGAGGTTTAGTCAACGGATCCGCCACATTCAGATCTGTGTGTACTTTGCAAATCTTTATATCCCCATCTTGGATATGTTCTCGAATAGCGTGAAAACGTAGCTTGATGTGCTTCAGCTTCTTGTGTGACCTTGGTTCTTGCGCATTGGCTATGGAACCCATGTTATCACAGTAGATAGACATTGGGTCCAGCGCACTAGGAACCACACCCAGCTCTGTAATGAACTCTTTCATCCATATCGCTTCTTGTGAAGCCTCTGAAGCAGCCATGTATTCCGATTCAGTTGAAGATCTCGCCACAACGCTTTGCTTTGCACTCCTCCAGCTAACTGCTGCACCATTCAAAATAAATACGTATCCAGATTGTGATTTAGAATCATCCGGATCGGTGTTCCAACTAGCATCGGTGTAACCATTAACAACGAGCTGTTCATCACCTCCATAAGAAAGAACCATATCCTTAGTTCTTCTCAAGTACTTAAGGATGTTTTTGACCGCTGTCCAATGATCCACTCCTGGATCACTTTGATATCTGCTAGTTAAACTAACATCATATGCAATGTCGGGTCTAGTACATAGCATGGCATACATTAGAGATCCTATGGTTGAGGCATAGGGAGTTTTACTCATCCTTTCTCTATCTTCTGCCGATGTCGGACTTTGAGTTTTACTCAAGGTCGTATTGGGCAACATGGGCAAGAACCCTTTCTTGCTATCTTCCATTCCAAATCTCTTTAGAACTTTGTCCAAATATGTACTTTGTGACAATGATATTTGGCGTTTCGATCTATCTCTATAAATCGTTATGCCTAATATGTAAGCTGCTTCACCAAGATCCTTCATTGAAAAACTATTATTCAAATATTCCTTGACCCTATTAAGAAGGTCTACATCATTCCCAATCAACAATATGTCATCTACATATAGTATTAAGAATGCTACAGAGCTCCCACTCACTTTCTTGTAAATACAAGCTTCTCCATAAGTTTGTATAAAACCAAAACTTTTGATCACCTTATCAAAACGTTGATTCCAACTTCGGGATGCTTGCTTCAATCCATAGATGGACCGTTGAAGTTTGCATACCTTGTTAGCATCTTTAGGATCGACAAAACCTTTGGGTTGCATCATATACAACCCTTCATCAATGTCTCCATTGAGGAATGCTGTTTTGACATCCATCTGCCATATCTCATAATCATAATATGCAGCGATTGCTAACATAATCCTCATAGACTTTAGCTTTGCTACTGGTGAGAAAGTCTCATCGTAGTCAACTCCTTGAATTTGTCGAAACCCTTTTGCGACAAGTCGAGCTTTATAGACAGTAACATTACCATCAGCATCTGTTTTCTTCTTGAAGATCCATTTGTTCTCGACAGCCTTCCGGCCATCCGGTAAGTCCACCAAAGTCCATACTTGCTTTTCGTACATGGATCCAATCTCGGATTTCATGGCTTCTTGCCATTTATTGGAATCTGGGCTCATCATCGCTTCCTCATATGTCTCAGGGTCATCGGTGTTGTCCACCAACATGACACTCATAACGGGATCATACCAATCTGGAGTGGTACGAGTTCTCGTTGACCTGCGAGGCTCTGTAGCAACTTCAACCGAAGTTTCATGATCATCATCATTAGCTTCCTCTCTTATTGGTGCAGGCACCACAGGAACTTCTTCCGGTGCTGCGCTACTCGCAATTTCGAGAGAAGGTTCGACAACCTCGTCGAGTTCTACTTTCCTTCCAGTCACTTCTTTCGAGAGAAATTCCTTCTCTAGAAAGGATCCATTCTTGGCAACGAAGATTTTGCCTTCGGATCTATGATAGAAGGTATACCCAATAGTTTCCTTCGGGTATCCTATGAAGACGCATTTTTCTGCTTTGGGTTCAAGCTTGTCCGGCTGTAACTTCTTTACATAGGCTTCGCACCCCCAAACTTTAAGGAACGACAATCTAGGTTTCTTCCCAAACCATATTCATATGGTGTCGTTTCAACGGATTTAGATGGTGCCCTATTTAAAGTGAATGCGGCTGTTTCTAATGCATAACCCCAAAATGATAGCGGTAAATCTGTAAGTGACATCATAGAACGAACCATATCTAAGAGAGTTCGATTACGACGTTCGGACACACCATTTCACTGTGGTGTTCCTGGCGGTGTCAATTGTGAAAGTATTCCACATTTCTTCAAATGCTCGCCAAACTCGTAACTTAGATATTCACCTCCACGATCAGAACGTAGAAATTTAATCTTCTTGTTATGTTGATTCTCTACCTCACTTTGAAATTCCTTAAACTTCTCGAAAGTTTCGGACTTATGTTCGTTGAAATAGATATACCCATATCTACTCAAATCATCCGTGAAGGTAAGAACATAACGATAACCATCGCGCGATGCTACACTCATTGGACCACACACATCGGTATGTATGATTTCCAACAAGTCCGTAGCTCGCTCCATCATACCAGAAAATGGAGTCTTAGTCATTTTACCCATCAGACATGCTTCGCATCTATCAAGTGATTCGAAATCAAGTGATTCAAGAAGTCCATCGGAATGGAGTTTCTTCATACGCTTCACTCCAATGTGACCAAGACGACAGTGCCACATATAGGTCGAGTTATCGCTCGATTTCAAACGTTTAGCCTCAATGTTATTAATATGTGTATTTCCACTATCGAGATTCAATAATAATAGACCATCTATCAAAGGTGCATGTGCATAAAACATATTACTCATATAAATCGAACAACCATTATTCTCGGACTAAACAAGTAACCGTCTCGCAATAAACAAGATCCCGATATAATGTTCATGCTTAACGCAGGCACCAAATAACAATTATTTAAGTATAAAACTAATCCCGATGGTAGATGAAGGGGTAGCGTGCCGACCGCGATCACATCAACCTTTGATCCGTTTCCCACGCGCATCGTCACCTCGTTCTTCGCTAGCTTCCGTTTATTCTGCAGCACCTGTTTCGAGTTACAAATATGAGCAACCGAACCAGTATCAAATACCCAGGCACTACTACGAGTACTAGTGAGATACACATCAATAACATGTATATCAGATATACCTTTCTTGATGTTGCCGTTCTTCAAATCCGCCAAGTACTTTGGGAAATTCCGCTTCCAGTGACCTTCTCCCTTGCAGTAAAAGCACTAAGTATCAGGCTTAGGTCCAGCCTTGGTCTTCTTCGTAGGCGTGGCAACTTTCTTACCACCCTTCTTGAAGTGTCCCTTCTGCTTAGACTTGCCTTTCTTGAATTTGGTGGTCTAATTGACCAACAACACTTGGTGCTCTTTCTTGATCTCCACTTCTGCAGACTTCAACATGGCAAAGAGTTCTGGCAACGTCTTGTTCATGTTTTGCATGTTGTAGTTCATCACAAAGTTCTTGTAACTTGGTGGCAGTGATTGGAGGACACGGTAAATCCCCAAAGCATTGGGAATCACTATACCCAAGCTTTGAAGTTTGTTTGCGTGCCCAGACATCTTAAGCACATGCTCACTGACGGAGCTGCCCTCTTCCATCTTGCAGTTAAAGAACTTTTCAGAAGCCTCATAGCTTTCAATTGCCGCATGAGTCTCAAAAATCAATTTGAGATCCTCGACAATATCATATGGGTCTGAATTCTCAAACCTTTTCTGAAGCTCCGATTCTAAACCATACAAGATAGCACACTGAATTGTGGAGTACTGAGTCTTCCGAGTGAGGTAAACATTCTTTACTTCATCGGCAGCATCAGCTGCAGGTGGGTCACCCAGCGGTGCATCCAGCACATAGGTCAAATTACCAGCTGTGAGGACAATCCTCAAATTGCGGAACCAACCCGCGAAGTTGCTTCCATTGTTTTTCAACTTTTCTTTCTCTTGGAACGCATTAAAATTGATGGTAGGGGCTTCCATTGATCTACAACATATTTGCAATAGTTTAGACTAAGTTTATGACAAATTGAGTTCAAATTAATAATAAAATTAATCTAGGTGAACTCCCACTCAAAACAATATCCCTCACATTGTTTTAGTGATCACACGAACCAAATCCACCACATCAACACCGATCATCACGAGAGTTGATATAGTTTCAATGGTGAACAATCGACATGTTCATCATATCTACTATATGATTCATGCTTTACCTTTCGGTGATCCGTGTTCCGAGACCATGTCTGTACATTCTAGGATCGTCAAGATCAAACCTTAGTTTCCGCATGAGCAAATCTGGCTTGCTCACGTTGTATACACTTGCGGAATCTAACACACCCGATCATCACGTGGTGCTTCGAAACAACAAGCTTTAGCAATGGTGCTAACTAAGGGTGAACACTTTATGACTTGATATTCATGTGCATGAGGGATCATCTTATAATGCTACCGTCGTCTACTAAGCAATACAAGATGCATAAAGGATTAACATCACATGCAATTCATAATATGTGATATGATATGGCCTTTCTTCTTAGTGCTTCCGATCTCTATCTTCTAGCACGAACATGATCTCCATCATCACCGGCATTGCATCAAGGTCAATGATGCTTCTCCATGGTTGTCGTCCACCGGCTTCACCTATTACAACTACTTTGAATAGACATGCTGGTATTTAACATAAATTAAAGACAACCATATGGCTCCTGCCGGTTGCCAACTTACAATAAGGAACATTGCATACATCAAATATAATCACAATCATGGCCATATCACATCACAGCACACCCCTGCAAAACAAAGTTAGACGCCTCTACTTTCTTTGCATGTTTTACGTGGTTTGGGGCTTTCAATAAGTGTTGTTCTAACTTACGAACATGAACCACAACATTGATACTAGTATTGTTAATCACTCGTTGTAAATTGGATCTTAACTATGCTAGGAGAAACAGGCACCCGCAAAGCCACTTATGCAATACAAGTTGCATGTCAAGTGTGGAGCAAGTCTCATGAACGATGTCATGTAAGGTTAGCCCGGGCCGCTTCATCCCAACATACCGCAAGATGCAAAGTACACAAGAAGCAATCGACAATAAAAGCATCAACACCCACAATGACCATTGTGTTCTACTCGTGCAACAGATCTACATATAGACACGGCTCTGATACCACTGTAGGGTTTCGTAGCAAGGAAAACAAAAAATTTCTACCGCATACAAACAAACAAGCCAAGATCTATCTACTAGATTGTAGCAATGAGTCGATAGAATAACTCACCCTCGAAGATTCCAAAGTGTTTAACGAGAGCGGATTCTCGTGGGTGATGTAGTCGTACTCTTTCCGATCTCAAGATCGCGTAGACGATCCTTCCGGCGCTGCGTTCCGGCAGCGCTCCCGCAGTCGGTCACACGTTCGGTACTCGACGAAGACCTTCCTCTCCCTTGTTCCAGCAGGCAGTGGAGGTTGTAGCACTCTCCTCGCGATTCCGGCAGCACAACGGCGTGGTACCGGAAGTAGAGGGGAGATCTCGCAGGGCTTCGCCTTAAGCCGAAGCGAGTATGGTGGAGTATGAGAGAGTCCCTCGGTGTTCTAGGGTTTAGACACACCAAGGAGGGGGTAAGCCGGCGGCTAGGGATTAGCTAGAAGGCGGCTAGGGTTTGCCCTAGGGCCGGCGGCGGCTATGGAGGCGGCGGCGGCTTGGGGCTAGGGTTTGGAGGAGAGGATCTTGTGTGTCTCTAGGAGGGAGCCCTGCCCCTCCTTATATAGGTGGAGGGGCCGGCCGGCCAAGGGGAGGGAGAGGAGTCCCTCCCCAACTCGGCTTGGGTGGTGCGCTGTCGGTTGGAGGAGGGAACTCCTCCCCAACTCGGTTTCCCACTCCTCCTCCTCTTTCCAAAAACTGTCGTTTGACTTTCAAACTAGCCGTTTGACTTTTCAAACTAGGATTTGAATAAACCCTCTATTTTGATCAGCGATGACACCGAGTACATGATGCAATCATATCAACTTGATATAACACATTCATGTACCCTTCCCCCCGGAGTGCGGGACATTCCGAAACCTTCTAGAACATTCCCGATGAAAACACCGGAACCATTCCCCAACTCCGAAACGGGACTTTCCTTATATGAATCTTATTCTCCGGACCATTCCGGATCTCCTCGTGATATCCCGGATCCCATCCGGGACTCCGAACAACATTCAGTCTTTTTCTCATCATTCCATAACTACTCAAACAACGTCGAAACCTTAAGTGTGTCTCCCTACGGTTCGTGAATTATGCGGACATGATCGAGACACTTCTCCGAACAATAACCAATAGAGGAATCTGGAAATTCATATAGCTCCCACATATTTCTACGATTACTTTGTGATCGAATGAACCACTTACATATGATATCAATTTCCCTTTGTCTCACGATAGTTTACTTATCCGAGGTTATGATCGTTGGTATCTCTGCATACCTAGTTCAACCTCGTTACTGATAAGTACTCTTTTCTCGTTCTCGTGATATGTGATCCCTTGTGAGCCAGTCACATGCTTGCAAGCTAATTGGATGACATTTCACCGAGAGGGCCCAGAGTATATCTATCCGTCATATGGATGGACAAATCCCATTCTTGATCCATGTGTTTCAACCAATACTTTCCAAACACTCAATGTCGTCTTTATAACCACCCAGTTACGGTGTGGTGTTTGATGTCATCAAAGCATCCATCCAGTAAAGGTGATATGCATGATCTCATGGTCGAAGGAATTAGATTACTATGTATCAGAAAGCATATAGCAATTGAACTATTAAAATGACTTGATCTTTATGCTACGCTTATCTATAGGAGTATGTCCATCATATCATTCTCCTAACGATATGATCTTGTTGTTAATAACATCTCAATGTTCATGATAGGGAAACCACAATCATCTTATTAACCAACAAGCTAGTTTTAGATAGAGGCTTTCACCAGGGACTTCAAATTAAGTTTACAAATCACACAAGTATCAATGTTTCCTTGTTAATACCATTATAGCATGAATGTAAACATTTATCATAAACACAAAGATATAATAATAACTACATTTATTATTGCCTCTAGGGCATATCTCCAACAGTACCCATCTGCACCGTTATTTGGTGCTGGTGCAACCGGTGGCTGTGATGGCCCGCCAGGCGGTGGTGGAGGAGCTCTATGCGCGATGGCACCTAGAGCGGGTGCGAATCCAGGGTTCACCGCCTGGCGCCACATTTGGGTAAGGTCCTCACTGAGCTTCTAGAACTCTCGGCTGTCCTTGAGCGTGTGGCTGGCCTTCTTCTTGCCATCTTGCTTGTCGATGTAGAAGTGGATGGTGCATGGGCCAGACAGTTTGTAGTATGCCGACGGCTCGTCGTCGCGGGTGCGACGTTGCCACGTTTGTGTGGGTCGTCCGCCGTCGCGGTGGCTGCTGCTGCGATATCCGCTATTGTGGTTGCCGTTGTCGCGTCGATCGGCATATCCAGCCACAACCATATTGACTCCATCGTGATCATCGTAGACGCGCGATCTTCTCTTGCTGCAGTGCTCGCGCCTGCGGCCGAAGTCATCTTCGTCATCCGAATGTGTTCGGTTGACAGAATCCTCGCCATCTGCCCAGCGGTTGGTGATGTCCATGAGGTGGTCAAGGGTTTTGGGCTTGATACACCCCAGCTCCTCCTTGAACCCCCGGCGCCTGGCACCGTCCTTGAAGGCGACCATTGCTCTTTCTTCAGAGATGTGTGCGGCGGAATTCTTGATGTGGGACCAACATAGTATGTACGAGCGGATGGACTCGTTGGTCCGCTGGGTGCAGGCGTGTAGCTTTTTGATTGAGGCTGCCCTCTTGTTGGTACCCTTGAAGTTGTGAATGAAGCTGTACGCCAGCTCCTCCTAGCTTCGGATGGAGCCGGAGGATAGACTGCTGAGCCAGACCCTGGCCACGACTGTCAGCTGTAGCTGAAGGCACTATAAGGCGGTGTTCTTGTTTCCGCTGTGGAGCTTGACCAATGACAGGTGATCGTCGAGCCAAGCCTTTGGATCCTGCGTGCCATTGAACTATGGATTGTGCGAAGGGAGCTTGAAATTTTTTGGCATCCGCGATTGTCAAACGGATCTGCTGAAGCATCTGGCTCCGCACAGCTCTCCATCGTCCTCCTCTTCGGACTCGGTTGAACACGCGTGTTTAGCAGGTGATTTGTCGATCTTGCGTTGGGTGATCTCACTACGAGCATTGTAGTTGCTGCTGCAACGCCGTGGGCTCCGACGGTGCCGGGGCAGGTCATGCTCCTCATCGTCAGATGAGGGTGTGCGGCTTCAAGTGAACTTGACCGTGGCCTTCTTCTTCGGCTCCGCGGGAGTTTCATCATGGAGCGCAGCTCCGACGAGTCTAAGGCCTGCTAGCACGGACTTGTGCATTGCGTTCCTCGGGTCCCCCGCCGGAGGCGGATTGGATGCGAGATAGGTGGTGGCCGCCATGATCGCAGCTTGTGGCGTTTTAGGCATGACGTTGTTGTGCGAGTCCATCGTCATGAAGGACGTGTTGAGGGCCCGGGTGACCTCGCCCCGCGCGGCGGGGTCCATGCGCTCCATGCGGGAGCGGTACTTGTTGGCATTATTGCCATGTGATGTGGGGCCGCCAGCGGCGGAGAGCGCAGCTCGCCGCGCGCTGGACTCCACAGCTGCCTGCTTATGCTTGTCGAGCTCCTCCATCAGCTTTACCTGTCTATTGTGCTCATCGATCAGGAGGAGGTGGTAGGCCATCAGCAGGTCCGGGGAGGCATCCATAGGTAGGATTTTGTTGCCTTGCACGGCTTCGCATGCCAGGCGCCAGCCTTCCTCGTTGAGGTTGATCTGGTCATAGGCGCGATTGCGTCCTTCAATGGCTCTATTGGCCGGGTTTCCCCTGTTTCCCTCGTTCTCAACCTGCGTGTTGGGAGGGGGATTGGGAGGTATAGCACTCGAACCCGTCGACGGGTCCAGTCCGTTGTTGATGTTTCCATAGTGGATGGTGGCGCACAGGTAGCGCTCACGGGGTGGGTCGCTGCTGCCGCGACTCTCAGATCCGGAACCGTAGGTTCCTTCATCCGAAGGAGGGCCGCACAGATCGAAGTTGCGGCTGCTGCTGTCATCCGAATCGCCCATCATCGTTGATGTGCGCAGGGCATCGATGGATGGGCCCCACGAAGCAGGCCTAATGGATGGAAGTGACACCCTCTCTGGGAGGCGGAGGGTGCCGGTATGCCCCACCTGGAAGTAGAAGCTCCCGAACAGCATCTCGAGCCCGTCGCCAACGGGCTCGAAATCCTTCAGGGTGGCCGGCGAGTGGGTGGTGAAGTCGAAGGCGCCACAGCAGAGGTGACTCTCCGTTGCTGATGAATCGTAGATCGCTCTGGATGGAACCGTCACGACCGCATGATTAGCGTCACCGCTTCCCACAAACGGCGCCAACTGACGAGGGTTCGACTCGTCAATGCCCATTGTTATGGGCTTGGGTTTTGGAGAAGATGGGGATGCTTCAAGTCGCAGAACGGTTAACAGACAAGCAACATAGGGACACGAGATTTACCCAGGTTCAGGCCCCTGGAGGTAAAACCCTACTCCTGCTTGTCTGCTCTTGATTACGGTGGAACCGGAGGTTATAGGGGTATGCAGATGCAATCTGGCGTGGGGGTGTGTATGAGGTGAGTTGAGGATCCTTCTAGCCGTACCCTCCTGGCCTTTATATAGATAGACCAGGTCCCGGGATAGGTCGAGTCGGTTACAAATTAGGGTTGATACCCTTTGAAATTCTATCTAATCTAGACTTGTCCTCCAGGATTCGAAATCGCCACGGGCTTGGGCCACCCGAAATCTTCATGGTCTACGTGTTCTTACGTGGGCCTTCCTTGGGCTGGACCAGGTATACCAATATCGTGCACCCGTAGGGTATATCCATGTCAGGTGATATGAGAAGAAATGTCGAATTTTATACATAGTGATGTATTATTTTCCAATAAATAGTGAAAATCGGTATTTCATTATGGACTTACATGAATAGGTGTATTCACTTAATGAAACATAAGTTTGAAATGATTAGAATTTTTCAAATGATTTCAAAACAAAGTGGGATATGGAATTAACAGGAATACAAAGTCTCTTCGATTTGATCGATATGACTAAAGTATTTAAGTTAAATTTTGGCATAAAAGGACTTGTGAAAGTTGTTTCACAAATTATGATAATTAGAAAATTTCAAGATGTTGATATGTCTAAACATCATAATCATTTATATTAGATACACATGGTCTAATATTATCTCTTATCAGGGTGTTATTGTTTAGATTTAGAGATCGAAATAACCAATCACTCGTTTGAAATACAAAGGAACATCTAAAGATTCATGGAAACAACACCATAAGCGTTATGGCATGTTTGAGTTTCTGGAGATTTCGATATATTGAAATCGTGGTGAATAAACAAATCTTTGTAGCATATTCTTAAGCAACCATGAATACATGTTCCACAAAGGTCAAACTTGTTGTCCTAAGTTTATGTGTCTTCATGAAGATGCGGGTGGAAGAAAGTAAAAGTTCAAAATAAGGTATTTGACCTTACCTCTAGGTGGAGTTTGGTTTCAAAATAAGTTCAAAATGGAGGACATAAAGCTTGATTTATCACAAAGTATTGATATGTCGGAAACGTATCTATAATTTTTGATGTTCCATGCTTGTTTACTATCTACTTTGCTTTGCTTTGTCCATACTTTGAGGTGTTTTTATATGTTTTCTGGTACTAATCTATTGACAAGTTGCCACAGTGCCAGTTGCCTGTTTTCTTCTGTTTTTGGTTCCAGAAAGCCAGAAAATCAATATTCTCGGAATTGGACGGGACAAAAGCCAAATGTCAATATTTTACCGTGGGCAACACGAATCTAGAATACAAGACGGAGGAGCCTCACTAGGGGGCCACACCCCCTGGCCACGCGGGTGGGCCCACCCTGCGCCTGGGGGTGCATCCGCCCTGGTGGCCCCTGTCTCACCTCTTCGCCTATAAAGTCCCTCCAATGCCAAAACCCTAGGCACCCGATCAAAACTCCACGAAACCGTCCTTAGCCGCCGCCACCATTGTCCCTAGATCGGGGGATCTGAAGCTCTTCCCGGCACCCTGGCGGAGGGGAGATCATCCCGGAGGCCTTCTTCTTCATCATGCCAGCCTCTGGTATTAAGCGCGAGTAGTTCCACCTTGGACTACGGGTCCATGTAGTAGCTAGATGGTTGTATCTCCTCCTTGTGCTTTCATGTATAGATCTTGTGATCTCCGTTCATGATCAAGATCTAATCTATTTGTAATCATGCATGTTGTGTTTGCGGGGATCCGATGGATATTGAGATTACTATGTCAGAATGATTAATGGTTTTGTCTGTTTGATTCTATCATGTATGTGTTCTTTGTGATCTTGCATGCTCTCCGTTGTTAGTAGCTATCTTGGCCAAGTAGTTGCTAGTGACTCCAAGAGGGGGTATTTATGCTCGATAGTGGGTTCATGCCTCCATTTACCAAGGGAAGTGACTGAAATATCTACGGTTGTGAAAGAACATTTCATAATCCCTAGTGTTTTGTGTGTTAGATAACAATATCAAGGATTATTTAATGTGTGTTGAAGTGTTGCAGCTCTCTCTAAGGAAAAAGGGAAAGTATCTGCCTTTGGGGGCGGATAATCCGCCCCTACCTCTTCCCAAATAGGCGCAAGCCCCAGAAGGGGGGCGGAGGTTTGGCCGGATTTTCCGGCCCCGCCGAATAATCCGCCCCCTGCTCTCACCCAAGGCGCAAGCCGCAGAGAGGGGGCAGAGTTTTGGCCGGACTTTCCGGCATGGCCGGATAATCCTCCCTAGGAGGGGCCCGTATTATCCCCCCCAAGATCTTCATCAAGTGCGCAGGTGCCAGCCCCAGAGAGGGCGCGGACTTTCTCCCAGAGTATCCGCCCTTGGGGCGGAGTTTTCCTAGAGGGCGGATAATCCGTCCCAAGTGGGGGGCGGATAATCCTCCCCCAAAGTTGCTCAACAGCCAGATCTAGGCAGGGGTATTTAAGCCTGCCTTCCCCCTCCTGCCAGATCCCTTGGTTCATTCAAAAAAAACAAGATCTGATCTGCAACCTTCATCCAAGAGAGCTCCACCTAGATCCACCCAAAGGCCCCGTCCCTTAGGGAATCGAAGGAGGAGAACTCGATCTTCATCATCAGCAATCAAGTGCTTCATCTCCTTGAAGGGTTCGCAGCATAGAAAACAAAAAATTTCCTACGATGTGAACTATGTACCAAGATCTATCTACTAGATACAAACAACGGGCGGATGTATATCAGTAGAGAACATACCCTCGAAGACCGACAAAGCTTAACGAGTTCAACTCGTGGTTGATGTAGACGTTCTCTTGCCGATCTCAAGATCGAGAGGAAGTCCTAGCGCCGCAAATCAGCAGCACATCCGTGCTCGCACACACGTTCGAGGCACCGAGCAACCTCCGCCTCCTCGCTCCAGCGATGCAGCGGAAGCACAACTCTTTCTTGCCGAATAGCCACCGGGAACATGTATCTCGCTAGTCCGAGACCATGG
Source organism: Avena sativa (assembly GCA_916181665.1). Classification (NCBI taxonomy): domain Eukaryota; kingdom Viridiplantae; phylum Streptophyta; class Magnoliopsida; order Poales; family Poaceae; genus Avena; species Avena sativa. The sequence goes on along the minus strand of OV702295.1, from coordinate 307,236,788 downwards.
GGGATAAATTCTAGAGGGGGAGAGAGATCCTTCACGAGGAGGTGTGAGAGACAAGTGAGGAGGGGGGCTCCTTTTATAGGAGGAGGGGGGGAACCCCAAGGGGGTGGCCGGCGCATGGGGGCTGCCCCCTTTCCCTCCCCTCTTCATGTGGGTGGACACTCCACTCACAAATCTCCTTTAAATTCCCTCCACTCAAAAGTCCACTCAAATTCCCATTAAATTTCCACCAAATTTAATGCAAACTCTCATTAAATAAAACTCTTTTATTTTATTCAGAATTTTGTCAATTACTTTAATGACAAACATTCACAAATAACCCCTTGCTAAAATTCCATTTCACATGCATAACCACTTTATGCAATTTCACCCGAAAACCTGTTTCGGTATCTAGTGAAATAAATTCCTGCGCTTGTTCATTCTTTCGGCATGAAACATTTGCTCCAATTGGATGTTGGTGTCTCTTAAGTGTGTCACCCTACGGTTCGTGAATAATGCGGACATGATCGAGACCCCTCTCGGATCAATAATCAGAAGCGGGATCTGGAGACCCATACTGACTCCCACACATTCAACGATGACTTTCTTGTGATCGTCGAAACCTTTTACGCTAGTATATTAATCCCTTTGTTTCACGATATATTACATGTCCGAGATTCGATCATCGGTATCTCCATACCTAGTTTTATCTCGTTACCGACATGCACTCTTTTCTCGTTCCTGTGATATAACATTCTAGTGATCAAATCACTTGCTTGCAAGCTAATCAATGTGATATCACCGAGAGGGCCCAGAGTATATCTATCCGTCATCGGGATGAACAAATTCCACTCTCGATCCATGAGCCTCAACATAACACTTTATTAGTTCTGAATCCATCTTTATAATCACCCTTTTACGGTGTGACGTTTGATGTTATCAAGAAACTCTTCCGGTGTTAGTGATTGACATGATCTCATGGTCTAAGGATTAGGATCACTTCGTAAGTTGTTATAGCAATATAAACTCAATGACTTTGATCGTAATGCTATACTTCGGATGAATGTTCATCACACCATTACACTAATGTTGTGATCCCGTTATTAACAACATCCAATGTCCATGATCAGGAAACCTTGATCATCTTATTAATCAACGAGCTAGTTTATGAGAGAGGCATAACTAGGAACTTTTCTGTTTGTTTATTAAACACACATGTATTAATGTTTCCGTATTAATACAATTATAGCATGCAAAATAAACATCTATCATATACTTGGAATACACATAATAAACACTTTATTATTGCCTCTCAGGGCATATTCCCTTCAGTCTCCCACTTGCACTAGATACAATAATCTAGTTACATAGTGATAAATCTAACACCCATTGAGTTCTGGTGTTGATCATGTTTTGCTCTAGGGAGAGTTTTAGTCAATGGATATGCTACATTGAGATCCGTATGTACTTTACAAATCTTTATATCTCCATCCTTGACATGCTCGCGGATGGAGTGAAACCGGCGCTTAATATGCTTGGAATGCTTGTGAGACCTTGGCTCTTTGGCATTGGCAATGGCACCATTGTTGTCACAATAGATCACCATTGGGTCCAACGCGTTTGCCACCACTCCTAGTTCGGATATGAACTCCTTCATCCAAACTGCTTCCTGAGCCGCTTCTGAAGCAGCAACATATTCGGCCTCCGTTGTTGATCCCGCTACCACAGGTTGTTTGGAGCTCCTCCAACTAACCGCTCCGCCATTCATGAGAAATACATATCCAGATTGAGACTTAGAGTCATCCGGATCGGTGTCAAAGCTAGCGTCGACATAACACTTAGCGACGAGCTCTTCTTCACCTCCGTATACAAGAAACATATCCTTAGTTCTTCGTAAGTACTTAAGGATATTCTTGACCGCTATCCAGTGTTCCGAACCTGGATCCGATTGGTACCTACTAGTCAAACTAATAGCATGTGCCACATCCGGTCTTGTACATAGCATGGAGTACATTATAGAGCCTATGGCTGAAGCATAGGGGACTTTGTCCATTATCTCTCTTTCTTCCGCCGAAGCCGGACTTTGAGTCTTACTCAATGTCTTGCCTTGCAACATAGGTAAGAACCCCTTCTTACTTCCGTCCATTTTAAACTTCTTTAAAATCTTATCAAGGTATGTACTTTGTGATAGCCCTATTAGGCGCCTAGATCTATCTCTATAGATCTTTATGCCTAATATGTATGACGCTTCACCTAGGTCCTTCATTGAAAATTTGCTGTTTAGATAACTTTTAACACTGTTTAAAAGATCTATATCATTTCCGATCAATAATATGTCATCCACATATAATATCAGAAATGCCACATTGCTCCCACTCACTTTCTTGTAAATACAAGCTTCTCCATAAGTTTGGACAAATCCAAACTCTTTGATCACCTCATCAAAGCGGAGATTCCAACTTCGTGATGCTTGCTTCAATCCATAGATGGATCGCTGAAGCTTGCACACCTTGTTAGCATCCTTAGGATCGACAAAACCCTTTGGTTGTATCATATACAACTCTTCTTCAATATTACCATTGAGAAACGCGGTTTTGACATCCATCTGCCATATCTCATAATCGAAATATGCAGCAATTGCTAACATAATCCTAACTGACTTAGCATCGCTACGGGAGAGAATGTCTCATCGTAGTCAACTCCTTGAATTTGTCGAAACCCCTTTGCAACAAGTCGAGCTTTATAGACGGTCACATTACCATCAGCATCAGTTTTCCTTTTGAAAATCCATTTGTTCTCCACGGCCTTTCGGTCGTGAGGTAATTCCACCAAGTTCCAAACTTGATTTTCATACATGGATTCCATCTCGGATTTCATGGATTCTAACCATTTGTTGGAATCCGGGCTCATCATCGCTTCTTCATACGTCACAGGGTCATCATTTTCATCAACCATGAAATTCATGACAGGATTTTCGTACAGCTCGGGAGCTGCACGCGTCCTGTTTGACCTGCGAGGTTCGGTAGTACTCTCTTTCGGAGTTTCATGATCATTATCATTAGTTCCCTCTTCAACAGATGGAGCCAACTCCGGAACAACTTTTGGCGCTGCGCTACTCGCCATACTTTGAAGAGAAGGTTCCACAATCTCTTCGAGTTCTACCTTCCGACTACTCACACCTTTCGCGAGAAACTCTTTCTCTAGAAAGGATCCATTCTTGGCAACAAAAACCTTGCCTTCGGATCTATGATAGAAGGAATACCCAATAGTTTCCTTAGGGTATCCTATGAAGACGCATTTTTCCGCTTTGGGTTCGAGTTTATCCGGTTGAAGTTTCTTCACATAAACATCGCATCCCCAAACTTTAAGAAATGACAGCTTAGGTTTGTTTCCAAACCACAATTCATACGGTGTCTTTTCAACGGATTTAGATGGTGACCGATTTAAAGTGAATGCAGCAGTTTCTAGTGCATAACCCCAAAATGACAACGGCAAGTCCGTCAGAGACATCATAGATCGAACCATATCTAATAAAGTACAATTACGACGTTCCGACAACACCATTTCGCTGTGGTGTTCCGGCAGGTGTGAGTTGTGAAACAATTCCACACTCTTTCATGTGAGTGCTAAACTCGTAACTTAGATACTCACCTCCACGGTCGGACCGTAGAAATTTGATCTTTCTATTACGATGATTTTCCACTTCATTCTGAAATTCCTTGAACTTTTCAAAGGTTTCAGACTTGTGTTTCATCAAGTAGATATAACCGTATCTACTCAAATCATCCGTGAAAGTAACAAAATAACGATATCCACCTCGCGCCGACACACTCATTGGACCACATACATCAGAATGTATGATTTCCAATAAATCTGTCGCCCGTTCCATTGAACCGGAAAACGGCGTTCTAGTCATCTTTCCCATAAGGCATGGCTCACATGTATCAAATGATTCATAATCAAGTGATTCCAAAAGTCCATCCGAATGGAGCTTCTTCATGCGTTTAACGCCAATATGACCTAGACGGCAGTGCCACATATATGCGGATATATCATCATTAAGTTTAATCCTTTTAGCATCAACATAATGAATATGTGTAACATTATCATCGAGATCTAATAGAAATAAACCATTCATCATCGGTGCATGACCATAAAAGATTTCATTCATATAAATGGAACAACCATTGTTCTCGGATTTAAATGAATAACCACTTCGCATCAAACACGATCCAGATACAATGTTCATGCTTAGTGCAGGCACCAGATAACATTTATTCAAGTTTATAACTAATCCCGACGGCAAGTGGAGAGGCAGCGTTCCGACGGCGATCACATCAACGCTTGATCCATTGCCGACACGCATCTTGACCTCACCCCTTGCTAGCGGTCGCTTGTTCCGCAGTCCCTGATTCGAGTTACAAATATTAGCAACTGAACCGGTATCAAATACCCAGGTGCTACTGCGAGCACTAGTCAAGTACACATCAATAACATGTATATCATATATACCTTTGTTTGCCTTGCCGGCCTTCTTTTCTGCCAGATACTTGGGGCAGTTGCGCTTCCAGTGGCCAGTCCCCTTACAATAGTAGCACTCGGAATCAGACTTAGGTCCAACTCGGGGTTTCTTTTCAGGAGCGGCAACAGGCTTGCCGCCCTTACTTCCCTTCCATTTTACCTTCTTGTCTTTCTTGAAACCAGTGTTCCTATTGATCATCAACACTTGATGTTCCTTTTTGATCTCCACTTCTTCATGCCTTGCATATTATAGTTCATCACGAAGCTCTTATAGCTAGGTGGCAGAGACTGCAGAACACGATGGATGCCTAAGTCAATGGGAATCGATATTCCCAAGGACACAAGCTTATCGGCGTAACCCGACATCTTGAGTACATGCTCACTAACGGAGCTGTGCTCTTCCATCATGTAGCTAAAGAACTTTTCTGAAGCATTGTAGCTCTCTACAGCAGCATGTGTGTCGAAAATCATTTTCAACTCACCCATTGTATCAAAAGCATTGCCGTTTTCGAAACGCTTTCGAAGTTCCGGCTCTAGCCCATACAATATGCCACAATGAACTAAGTTGTGGTCCTCCTGACGAGTCTGATAGACATTCTTCTCCTCGTCAGGGGCATCATCAAAAGGTGGAGGGCCTAACGGCGCTTCTAGCACGTATTGCTTTTGTGCAGCAGAGAGGAGAATCCTCAAATTCATGGCCCATTCGGTAAAGTTGCTACCGTTCGTTGCTAGTTTCTCTTTCTCCATGAACACATTGAAATTAAAAGCAGGTGGTGCCATCTACAACAGAATTTGTAAACTAAGTGTATGATAGATTGAGTTCAACTAATCTATATTACGAATGAACTCCCACTCAAAAATGACATCCCTCGTGCCTTTTTGGTGATTACATGAACCAAATCCACTACACCAAGTCCGATCATCACGTGAGTCGGTATAGCTTCAAAGGCGAGCATCAAATGGGCATCATATCAACTATATGACTCATGCTTAACCTCTCGGTCTGTGTTCCGAGGCCATGTCTATACATGCTAGGCTCGCCAAGTTAAAACCTTAGTATTCGCGTGTGTAACTGTTTTACACCCGAAATATGGTCGTGGATCCAAGAACACCCGATCATCACGTGATGTCTTGGAGCGACGAAAACATAATCGGTGCATACTAAAGGAAGAACACATTCTTATCTTGATATTTAAATGAGGGATCATCTTATTATGCTAACAAAGCGCTAAACAAGCAATATAAGATGCTATCAAACATCATATGTTTATTAGTGAAATGATATGGTTCCCACAGATGATCTCTATCATGTGCATCGTGGTATGATCACTATCATACCTATATGTGTAAATCCAAGGTCTATGGATTTTACACGCTATGTGTGTTGTAAGAGTATCATCTCATACTTCTACTTACAACACTACCATATCATAACACTAGCCCAGCAACAATCTAAACTAGACGCCTCTAATTTATCAATTGCAAGTTTTACGTGGCTTAGGGCTTTCGAGATAGAACCGTTCTTACCTACGAACATGAACCACAACGAGAATAACCAAATTGTTGACAACTCGCTTGCAAAATAGATATTGACTATAGTAGGAGAGACAGACACCCGCTAGCCACTTATGCAAACTAGTTGCATGTCAAGCGTGGAACAGGTCTCATGTGCGAGGACATGTAAAGTTTGTCCGGGCCGCTTCATCCCACTATGCCACCAATATCCAAAATTACAACAAAGTAGCAAAAACATGATCATCATCGCCCACATACTCATATGTGTACTACCAGTGTAAAGTATCTACGCATAGATCCGGCTCTGATACCACTGTAGGGTTCGCAGCATAGAAAACAAAAAATTTCCTACGATGTGAACTATGTACCAAGATCTATCTACTAGATACAAACAACGGGCGGATGTATATCCGTAGAGAACATACCCTTGAAGACCGACAAAGCTTAACGAATTCAACTCGTGGTTGATGTAGACGTTCTCTTGCCGATCTCAAGATCGAGAGGAAGTCCTAGCGCCGCAAATTAGCAGCGCATCCGTGCTCGCACACACGTTCGAGGCACCGAGCAACCTCCGCCTCCTCGCTCCAGCGATGCAGCGGAAGCATAACTCTTTCTTGCCGAATAGCCACCGGGAACATGTATCTCGCTAGTCCGAGACCATGGGGGATAAATTCTAGAGGGGGAGAGAGATCCTTCACGAGGAGGTGTGAGAGACAAGTGAGGAGGGGGGCTCCTTTTATAGGAGGAGGGGGTAACCCCAAGGGGGTGGCCGGCACATGGGGGCTGCCCCCTTGCCCTCCCCTCTTCATGTGGGTGGACACTCCACTCACAAATCTCCTTTAAATTCCCTCCACTCAAAAGTCCACTCAAATTCCCATTAAATTTCCACCAAATTTAATGCAAACTCTCATTAAATAAAACTCTTTTATTTTATTCAGAATTTTGTCAATTACTTTAATGACAAACATTCACAAATAACCCCTTGCTAGAATTCCATTTCACATGCATAACCACTTTATGCAATTTCACCCGAAAACCTGTTTCGGTATCTAGTGAAATAAATTCCTGCGCTTGTTCATTCTTTCGGCATGAAACATTTGCTCCAATTGGATGCCGGTGTCTCTTAAGTGTGTCACCCTACGGTTCATGAATAATGCGGACATGATCGAGACCCCTCTCGGATCAATAATCAGAAGCGGGATCTGGAGACCCATACTGACTCCCACACATTCAACGATGACTTTCTTGTGATCATCGGAACCTTTTATGCTAGTATCTTAATCCCTTTGTTTCACGATATATTACATGTCCGAGATTCGATAATCGGTATCTCCATACCTAGTTTGATCTCGTTACCGACATGCACTCTTTTCTCGTTCCTGTGATATAACATTCTAGTGATCAAATCACTTGCTTGCAAGCTAATCAATGTAATATCACCGAGAGGGCCCAGAGTATATCTATCCGTCATCGGGACGAACAAATTCCACTCTTGATCCATGAGCCTCAACATAACACTTTATTAGTTCTGAATCCATCTTTATAATCACCCTTTTACGGTGTGACGTTTGATGTTATCAAGAAACTCTTCCGGTGTTAGTGATTGACATGATCTCATGGTCTAAGGATTAGGATCACTTCGTAAGTTGTTATAGCAATATAAACTCAATGACTTTGATCGTAATGCTATACTTCGGATGAATGTTCATCACACCATTACACTAATTTTGTGATCCCGTTATTAACAACATCCAATGTCCATGATCAGAAAACCTTGATCATCTTGTTAATCAACGAGCTAGTTTATGAGAGAGGCATAACTAGGAACTTTTCTGTTTGTTTATTAAACACACATGTATTAATGTTTCTGTATTAATACAATTATAGCATGCAAAATAAACATCTATCATATACTTGGAATACACATAATAAACACTTTATTATTGCCTCTCAGGGCATATTCCCTTCACTCCTCTCCATTCATTTGGAGAATCACCGATCTAGTATTTCTTGCAAATACCTAGATCCTTGTTTTGTTTATATTGATAAACCTTGTTCTTGTGACAGCTTGTTGTCATCTCGGGAGCCCCCAATTCAGTTGTGGGTGTGTGCCCAGGTAGCATTGTAAAAGGCACCGGTTCCCGCCTCAAAGGGATCCAATAGTGGAGAAGGTGGATCAGGCCTCTCGTGGCGAGATCCATCGGAGAATAGGGTGAGGCCTATTGTGGCGTGGTGGTCTTAGAACCGCCCACCCCTCCAACACAGATGTACTTCCCTTAACAAGGAAGGAACTGCGGTAAAACAAATCCCTGTGTCTCCGCGTGCTCCACTACGGTTCCTTCGCTCCTTCCTTTTATGTGCTTAGTAGCTAGGGTTGCATATAGGGAAATTCTCGTAGTTACATATCTTTAGAATTTACTTTGTGTCAAGCCTAAAATTGAAAAAGTATTAAAAATTGGTTAGCACCTATTCACCCCCCCTCTAGGTGCCCATACGATCAATTTCAATTGGTATCAGAGCCCCGGCTCTTATTTCAGGCTTAACCGTCTAAGAGAAGTATGGGTTCCAAGGTAGATGGGAGTGATGCTCCGGAGTTAGTCACCATGAACGATCTCAAGATGTTGGAAACAACCTTGGTGAGTTCAATGGAGGCTAAGATGGAAGAGATGCGTCAATTGATAATGCATCACTCCACATCCGCAGCATCACCTCCATCTAACTCTGAGGCTACCACTCCGCAATCCAAGGAAACGGGTAAAACTGTTTCCAAAGATAACGAACAGGTTGGTGATGACACTAGCAAGAGCTCCTCCTCGAAAAAGGATAGTGATAAGGATGGATACAATGAGGTTTCTCATGTGTATTCTCCTGACCCACCTATCCCTCACCCACATATACATAATAGGGGTGATCCACCCAAACTTTCAGCATCTACTTTTACTCAATGGCAATTTTTGATGAAATCTCATGTGTGAAGTTCCTCCATAGAGTTGTGGAAGATCATCGAAAATGGTATTCATGTTGGAAACCCCAGCAATCTCACAAGAAGAGAAGTTGTCGATAGCCAACTCAACGCTACAGCTCTACACATGATACAGCTTGGTGTGGGTGACAAAGATATGCCACACATTCAGCATCTTAGTACAGCTAAGGAATCTTGGGATTCTCTCACCGAGCTCTTCATTGGAAAAGAAAGTATGAAAAGGAATAGATATGATGCATTGAGCAACGAAGCTGAAGGATTTTATATGTTGGATGGAGAAGACCATGAGGACATGTATAGGAGGCTCAAGGCAATAGCCACAAATTTCAGAAACCATGGTGCCGCTCATGTTGATGATGCATGGATCAAGCGCAAGTATGTAAGTGCTCTTATGCCATTTGAGCCCACAGATTTGAAAAGTATCCAAGGTAGGCATAACTACCACCTCATGACTTCCAATGAGGTAATGCAAGAAATGGCCGCTTTCAAGGTGGCTGCCAAGAATGCCGAAGATGCTCGTGCACGAGCTATGGGGATGCAAAAGGGGGTCAACATGGCCTTGAAAACTAGTGTGATTTATCATGATGAATGTGCCATAGAAGGTATGGACTGTCCCGAGGATATAAAAAGGATCCACAGACAATAGTTGGCTCTTTATGCTAGAAACTTTTGGAAAGATCCAGCCAAGGCTAAAGCTGAACTAGAACGCAAGAGTGGAGCCTATGGAAGAAAGGAAAATGGTCCCAAGCTGAGAACATGTTTCAACTGTGGTGATCGGCTGCACTTTCTAGCTGAATGTCCATATCAAAGTAGGGAAGATAATGGAGGAAGACTTATTTTCAAAGACAAGTCAAAGGCTCCACGCAAGAAACAGTTTGTAAAGAAGAATGCTCCCTTCAAGAAGCAACCAAAGATTGGTCTAGTGTCTCAAGAAGAATATTCTTTGGGTAGTGAAGATGAGGACGAGGACGATAGATCTCAAGAGGTGGATGCTATAGCCACCACATCTCCTTCAACATCTCTCTTCGACTCTCCGAACAAAAACATCATCAACAAGAATGCTACTTGTCTCATGGCAAGAAGCTCCGAGGTAACTTCTTCTAACTCTTCTTTTCCTAAGTCTATGATTGACATGGATGATTCTACTAGTCTTAAGGTTAAAGAAGAGATTATTGCTTTGGATTATTTCTATACTAACTTGCAAGGTGAGCACAAAGTACGTTTTGAAGCTCTTATGGATCAGTTGGCCCAAAACGAAGCTCTCCTCAAAGAAAAGGGCAGAATTGAAAGGGGGGATGCAATGGAAATTGCATCCTTAAAAAATGCTCTTGAAGAATAAGAAGAAGCTCAGGTCTCTCTTGAAGAGAGGCTTGAGTCCATTGAGGAGTCACATGAAGAAATAGTGGCTCAACTTGTTAAGGAACGTGACAATGCAGTCACCAAAGCAAAGAAGCTAAAGAAAGAAAAGATTGACTTTGGGGCTGCTCATGATAGACTCTCCGAGGAATTGGAAAAACTTGACAACGCTCACAAGGAATTGAAAAGCGATTTCTCCATTCTCAATGAGTCACATGATCAGCTCCAAATTCGATTGGCCAAGTATGATATTCCTAGCACATCCAATTCAACATATAGCCACAAGGAAAATACTAGTGTGGAAAAAGAAGTGGTCAAGGACATCTCACCCAAGGATAAGGGTGTTCTTGATGAAGTTCTTGACAAGCAAAGGTCAAATCATGGTAAAGAGGGACTTGGATATGTCACCAAGTCCAAGAAAAAGAAAAACAAGAAGAACAAGACCAAATATGTGCAATCAAAGACAAGCACCGCTGAGAAGATTGTCACTAAAGACGAAACTAACAATATTGGTTTTGCAGGGTCTCAAAATACAAATTATGAACTCTTTTCTGATGATTATGGCGATGTTTATGCTTATTATGTCGGTCCCTTTGATGAATATATTGCTTGGTCTATTTGGGTCCCAAAGACCCTTGTTACTAACATGAAAGTACCCATTGAAATATGGGTACATAAAACCAAAAAGTAATTCTCTTGCAGGGCTATGCTTCTGGTGGGTCGAAATGGGTGCTGGATAGTGGATGCACTAGTCATATGACCGGAAGCAAGGAGATCATCACGGAGATGTGTCCAAATCATGATAATATTACAGTCTCCTAAGGTGATAAGTCTAAATCTCAGGTATTGGGTCTTGGCAAGGTTGTGGTTGCCCACGATATCTCTCTCGTGGACGTCATGCTTGTTGAGACGCTCGGTTACAACATTCTTTCTGTTCGTGCCCTTGGAAAGATGGGTTTTACTATTTTATCGATGATGATTTGGTGGTACTCTTGTGGAGAAAGTCTCTAAAGGTTGCTTTTGTTGGGTACGTCGAAAATGACCTGTATGTGGTGGACTTTTTGGGGAAAAACACTTCGGGTTCGATGTGTCTTTTCGGAAAGGCCGACGTGGGCTGGCTATGGCATCGCCTTTTATCCCATTTTAACATGAGAACTTTGCAAAGTCTCCACAAGGGTGGCCACATCCTTGGACTAAAAGACAATGTCTCCTTTGCCAAAGATCGTGTTTGCAGGGCTTGTGTTGAAGGAAAAATGCATGACTCTCCCCACAAGAGGAAGACTATTGTGTCTTCAAAGAGGATCTTGGAATTAATTCATGTGGATTTATTTGGTCCTCCTTCTCATGCAATTCTTGGTGGGAAGAAATATTGCTTGGTCATTGTCGACGATTACTCAAGATATACATGGGTCTATTTCTTCAAGCTAAAGAGTGATACTCAACAAACTGTCATTGACTTTGCCAATGAAGTTCAACGTCAACACAATGTTCCTATCTTGGCAATAAGAAGTGACAATGGCTCCGAATTCAAGAACTACACTTTGAATGAGTTTCTTAGCGAAGAGGGGATTAGACATCAATATTCCGCTGCGTACACCCCTCAACAAAATGGTGTAGCCGAGAGGAAGAACCGGACTTTGATGGATATGGCAAGATCAATGTTGGCTGAATTCAAGTCTCCTTATAATTTTTGGGCTGAAGCCATATCCACTGCTTGTCACTCATCGAACCGGCTCTACCTCCGAAAGATTTTGGACAAGACTCCATATGAAATACTTACCGGTAACAAGCCCAACATCTCATACTTTAGGGTATTCGGGTGTAAGTGTTTCTTTCTTATTAAAGGTGTCCGTTTGTCTAAATTTGAGTCCAAGGCTTTAGAAGGTATTTTTGATGGTTACGGTGCCGAATCCCACACTTATAGAGTCTACAACAAGCTCACTGGGATTGTTGTAGAATCTTGTAGTGTGGAGTTCGATGAAAATAACGGCTCCTTTGTAGGGCAAGTTGATGTTTGTGATGCAAATGTTGAAATACCCCAAGATGCCATAAGAAGAATGGGAGTGGGATTTTTCTGCCCCATTGAGGAACCCCTTGTGGCAGATCGGGAAGGACAATGCTCCACTCAAGTGGAGACCTCATCTACACAAGATCAACAAGCTCCTACTGTTGGAGAAAACTCTGCACCGACACGGCAACCTGCTGAAGATCATCAGTCTCCTGGACAAGATGGTAGTCCCAGGCCGCACTATCCGCCCCCTCCAAGGGGCGGACAATCCGCCCCTGGCACTTCAACTTGTTCCAGGGGATCCGAAGGAGAAGATAACAGCCAAGAAGTTTCTAGGCCGGATTCTACGGCCCCCGAGGGCGGATTATCCGGCTCTGGATCTCCCAGTTCAGTTAGGCATCCTCAGGAAGAAGGAACTGGTGCCTCATCTCCCAGGCCGGATAGTCCGGCCCCACCAAGGGGCGGATTATCCGGCCCTGAAGAACAAATTATGCAGCAAGGTCCTGTTTTTAACTCAGATCAAGATCAAGGGCAAGGAAGTGGTCAAGACAAGGATACAAATACTGAATCAACTCCTTCTAGAAACAATAAGGACATTGAAGCTCGTCACAAGGCTCGTGCTGATCGGAACCTTGAACTAAGGGGTCACACTCTTGACAAGGTTGTTGGTGATCTACGAAGAAGGGTGTCTACTAGAAGGGAACTTGCAAGCTTCTGTGATCATCAAGCTCACATTTCCATGGTTGAACCGAAGAAGGTCTTTGATGCTCTTGAAGATCCCGATTGGGTTGTTGCAATGCATGAAGAATTAAATAACTTCGAACGCAACAAAGTTTGGAAGCTCGTAGAGAAACCCAAGGATTGCCGCAATGTTATCGGCACCAAGTGGATTTTCAAGAACAAACAAGATGAAAATGGCATTGTTGTGAGGAATAAAGCACGACTCGTGGCTCAAGGATTCTCTCAAGTGGAAGGAATTGATTTTGGCAAGACTTATGCTCCTGTGGCTCGTCTTGAGTCCATATGTATCCTTCTTGCCTATGCAGCCCATCATAATTTTAATTTACAACAAATGGATGTTAAGAGTGCGTTTCTTAATGGTCCTCTACATGAGTTAGTTTATGTCAAGCAGCCCCCGGGTTTTGAGGACCCCAAATTTCCGAACCATGTCTACAAACTCGATAAGGCGCTCTATGGCCTTAAACAAGCCCCACGTGCGTGGTATGATCACCTTAAAGAGGTTTTGTTAGACCGTGGATTCGAAGTTGGGCAAATCGATCCCACTCTTTTTACTAAGAAGGTTAATGGGGAGCTTTTTGTATGCCAACTTTATGTAGACGACATTATTTTTGGCTCTACTAACCAAGCTTTTAACGATGATTTTTCAAAGCTTATGACTGACAGGTTTGAGATGTCAATGATGGGTGAGTTGAGGTTCTTTCTTGGATTTGAGATCAAAAAACTTAGAGAGGGGACCTTTATTAATCAAGCTAAGTACATCCAAGACATGCTCAAAAGGTTCAAGATGACGGATCTCAATGGTGTTACTACACCAATGCAAACAAAGTGTCATCTTGAGCTCAATCCCAAGGTAAAGACGTGGACCAAAAGGTATACCGATCCATGATCGGGTCTCTCCTTTACCTTTGCGCATCTAGGCCCGATATCGTGTTAAGTGTAGGAGTGTGTGCAAGGTACCAAGCCGCTCCTAAAGAAAGCCACTTAGTGGCGGTCAAATGAATCTTCAGATATTTGGTTCATTCCCTGAATTTTGGGCTATGGTATCCCAAGGGTTCAAGTTTCTCTCTATGTGGTTACACTGATTCAAATTGGGATGGTGACAAAGATGATAGGAAATCAACCTCTGGTGCTTGTCAATTCTTGGGCAGGTCTCTAGTGTGTTGGTCTTCAAAGAAACAGAATTGTATTTCTCTCTCAACCGCTGAAGCTGAATATGTTGCTGCTGCAAGTGCTTGTACACAACTATTATAGATGAGGCAAACTTTAAAGGATTATGGTGTCAATTGTGAAAAAGTTCCTCTATTATGTGACAATGAAAGTGCTATCAAAATTTCTTACAATCCCGTGCAGCATACAAGAACAAAACATATTGAGATTCGCAACCACTTCATTCGGGATCATGTTGCTCGTGGCGATATTGCTCTATCTTTTGTGAGCACGAAGAACCAACTTGATGATATTTTCACGAAGCCCCTTGATGAAGCAAGATTTTGTTATTTGAGGAATGAGCTAAATATCATAGATTCAGGGAGCTTGGCTTGACTAACCTTGCATACTCACTTGCCCTTTTTCATGTATTTGGTATAGATGTGGGCATATACATAGGGGGAGTGTGGTCCTAATTTATTGGGCTAACCCTCCCACCATAATGCCGAAAGCAAGAAAAAATCATTTCCCTTAATATCATTTTGTGATATGTGGGTCATCGATGAGCATTGGTTTTGAACTCAAGATACATCTTCGCGGTGTCATGCCATGCGCTCCAACATGGTGGCTTTGGCCACCGCCCTCTTCCTTGATAAGAGTTGGTTTCTAATGGCTCTCTTTGGATTTTCTTGCATATTTCTTGTTTTTATGGAAAACACACTCAATTTTGGCTTTTGTGATTTGATTCTTGCAAATTTGGGTGTGTAGTACCATCTCAGTTTGTTGCTCTAAAACCAAGCCTTTCTTTCCTCCCTTGAACCATCTATTCTTGCACACAAGTCCTCTATACACCAGCGAGGGGTTTTGCAAGGTTGCTCCGGCCTGAATCTGTACTTAACAGAATTTTCAGAGGGGGGGCAGACTATCCACCCTAAGTGGGGGGCGGATTATCCGCCCCAGGCGAAATCGGCCCTTTAAAGGCTGGGTCGGGGAGGGCAGGCTCAAACAGAGCAGCCAGTCCTCCCCCAACCCTACCTCTGCCCCCAGCCACCGCCGGAGCATCCGCCCCTCCCAGAGTCGATTTGACCACCGGATTCTCCGGGCCCTCCCCGGATCTTCTTCACCGTGCCTCCGGGTATCTTCTCCTCCATGATTTTCCTCCAGTGAGTGAGGGTAACTCCCTCGTCTCTCTCCTTTTGTATGGGATGCATTTTGTTTGGTGGAAATCTCGTTGTAGAAGATTCTTGGCGTTCTTCCTTACATGCTAGAATTAGTAGTATTGCAACCCTAGTTCCCGATATGTTTTGCCATGGTAGATCTGGGACATTCCAGAAAATTTCTGCGGGGGGGGGGGGGGGCGGATTATCCGCCCCTGCCAGGGTCGGATAATCCGGCCTGGAGCTTCAACTCTGGTCTGGCTTGGTCCTGACACATGCAATGCACATCATTCACTCATGGATTGTTTTTCTACTCTTTTTATTGTTTCTCCTAGACATGTGTGTGTGCTTATCTCCATGCTATCCCTCTCATGCTTTTCACAGGTGGTTCCAAGCCGACCAAGACCTTCTCTCGTCGTTCCTGTGCCCGTTATCTCAAGCCCACTACAGAAGGGAAGTTCATTGACGAAACTGAAGTCAGCAGAGCAGCAAGAGAGGCTGAATGGATGGCAGAGGCAGGAAAGAAAACAAAGAGGACCGCATCTCACAAGGGTAAACAGTCTCGGCCCAACTAATAAAGTGTTATGTTGAGGCCCATGGATCGAGAGTGGAATTTGTTCATCCCGATGACGGATAGATATGCTCTAGGCCCTCTCGGTGATACCACATTGATTAGCTTGCAAGCAAGTGATTTGATCACTAGAATGTTATATCACGGGAACGAGAAAAGAGTGCATGTCAGTAACGAGATCAAACTAGGTATGGAGATACCGATGATCGAATCTCGGACATGTAATATATCGCGAAACAAAAGGATTAAGATACTAGAGTAAAAGGTTCTGACGATCACAAGAAAGTCATCGTTGAATGTGTGGGAGTCAGTATGGGTCTCCAGATCCTGCTTCTGATTATTGATCCGAGAGGGGTCTCGATCATGTCCGCATTATTCGCGAACCGTAGGGTAACACACTTAAGAGACACCGACATCCATTTGGAGCAAAAGTTTCATGCCGAAAAGAATAACAAGCGCAGGAATTTATTTCACTAGATACCGAAACGGGTTTTCGGGTGAAATTGCAGAAAGTGTTTCTGCATGTGAAATGAAATACTAGCAAGGGGTTATATGTGAATGTTTGTCATTAAAGTAATTGACAAAATTCTGAATAAAATAAAAGAGTTTTATTTAATGAGAGTTTGCATTAAATTTGGTGGAAATTTAATGGGAATTTGAGTGGGTTTTTGAGTGGAGGGAATTGAAAGGCTTTTGTGTGAGTGGAGTGTCCACCCACATGAATGAAAGGAGGGGAGGGGCAGCCCCATGGCTGGGCGCATGGCCCCTTGGGTTCCCCTCCTCTCCCTATAAAAGGAGCCCCCTCCCTCTCTCTCACTCACACCTCCTCGTGAAGGATCTCTCCCCCCCTCTAGAATTTATTCCCCATGGTCTCGGACTAGCGAGATACATGTTCCCAGTGGCTTTTCGGCAAGAAAGAGTTGTGCTTCCGCTGCATCGCTGGAGCGAGGAGGCGGAGGTTGCTCGGTGCCTCGAACGTGTGTGCGATCACGGATGCGCTGCTGTTTTGCGGCGCTAGGACTTCCTCTCAATCTTGAGATCGGCAAGAGATCGTCTACATCAACCACGAGTTTGGACTCGTTAAGCTTTGTCGGTCTTCAAGGGTATGTTCTCTATGGATATACATCCGCCCGTTGTTTGTATATAGTAGATAGATCTTGGTACATAGTTGTTCCCATCGTAGGAAAATTTTTGTTTTCTATGCTGCGAACCCTACAGTGGTATCAGAGCCGGATCTATGCGTAGATGCTTTGCACGGGTAGTACACATATGAGTATGTGGGCGATGATGATCATTTTATTGCTTCTTAGTTATATTTGGATATTGGTGGCATAGTGGGATGAAGCGGCCCGGACAAACTTTACATGTCCTCGCACATGAGACCTGTTCCACGCTTGACATGCAACTAGTTTTGCATAAGTGGCTAGCGGGTGTCTGTCTCTCCTACTATAGTCAATATCTAATTTGCAACGAGTTGTCAACAATTTGGTTATCCTCGTTGTGGTTCATGTTCGTAGGTAAGAACGGTTCTATCTTCGAAAGCCCTAAGCCACGTAAAACTTGCAATGGATAAATTAGAGGCGTCTAGTTTAGATTGTTGCTGGGCTAGTGTTATGATATGGTGATGTTGTAAGTAGAAGTATGAGATGATACTCTTACAACACACATAACGTGTAATATCCATAGACCTTGGACTTACACATATAGGTATGATAGTGATCATACCACGGTGCACATGATAGAGATCATATGCGGGAACCATATCATTTCACTTGTAAACATGTGATGTTTTGATTGCATCTTATATTGCTTGTTTGGCGTTTTATTAGCATAATAAGATGATCCCTCATTTAAATATCAAGATAAGAATGTGTTCTTCCTTTAGTATGCACCGATTATGTTCTCGTCGCTCCAAGACATCACGTGATGATCGGGTGTTTTTGGATCCACGACCATATTTCGGGTGTAAGACAGTTACACACACGAATACTAAGGTTCTTACTTGGCGAGCCTAGCATGTACAGACATGGCCTCGGAACACGAACCGAAAGGTTAAGCATGAGTCATATAGTAGATATGATGCCCATTTGATGCTCGCCTTTGAAGCTACACCGACTCACGTGATGATCGGACTTGGTGTAGTGGATTTGGTTCATGTAATCACCAAAAAGACACGAGGGATGTCGTTTTTGAGTGGGAGTTCATTTCTAATTTGGATTAGTGGAACTCAATTTATCATAAATTAAATCAAAGTGAATTTGCATAATTTGTTGTAGTCATTGGCATTCGTTCACCACCTTATGCATAGTTGTAATTGAGATAATAGAACTATAGAATTCTGGATATATACTTTACAAACTGGTATCGTATTGTGTTGAGTGTCAATCTAAAGTTTAAAGTCCTATTGCAAACTTTCAGCAAACTCTATTTACTCCGTGAAATTTAATAGTTGGTATTAAATCGAGAGTAACAATTCCAGTGTTAGTATCTTAGGTATCATGTTTGCCTCCATGATTCTTGATTGTTTTAATATCAAGTTTATCTAGGAGCTGAAAGAATTGTTTCAGAAACCATCATGTGTGGCAGATATAACGATATCTGAAACAATGTTTTGGTTGCAATATGATAGAGTATAATATATATTCTCATATTGGATGAGAATTTACGAAGGTTGGAGATGCTAGACATCCTAATCATCCAAAAGGGTTTTGGAAAGTAACGTTATACTCACGATTCTCCTTTATAAGCTACAGTAGCTTGATCATGAAAGTCGTCATGATAAGGATGAATAGAAGATGTATGTAAAGTGTTTACTATACTAAAAGATTACTAAAGAATGGATTTTTAAAGAACGCCAATCATTTTGATGATGGTGATCTACTTCAAAGTGCAAGTCCAAAGGTATTATTATTTGAATATACACGCTTTGGACTATATGTCATGTATATGGCGCCACTTTTGATGTTGATAGATTCTTTTAAAAAGGAAGAGGAAATGCTGAAAGAGAATCTATAAAATATATTTGGCAGAAAAGAAAAGATTGGAGATATCCAATTTAGGTATATGGATGATATACATGTTATGGTTGTATTCTTTGCTTGTTAAACAATGTGGTTCTTGGGTATTGGATACCGAATTGGTTGGTATGTAATTTCATACAGAACGACGCAATTCATGAACCACAATGGCCTAAGTAACTAGCAAGAGAATATGTGATGATGTTCATCGAAAACAAACAAACCGTTGTTTGTATTTCTCGTTGACATCAAAGCTTGACTTCAAGATTTGTTTTAATAATTGTTATTTAAATCAGGTATTATGAGAACAAAGGTTGTTCAAATAATTACCGTATTCCATATAAGATGGATGATTTACAAATCTAGTTGGAGAAATCACATCCATAAAACCTAATGCTAAAATGTCGCAAGACAAATGATTGAAAGATCACTTATGAAGTGACATCGCTGTTTAAATTATATTGGAAATAAAACATGGAGAAACTCCATTTTCATGGATTTTTTGGAGTCTTTGATTTGATCAAGTGACGCTTGTGAGACTTTCCTCGGGATAATTAAAACTTCGTTCAAAGGCCAAAGAAGAACGAACGACTAACATATTGGAATTTATACATATCGATGTATGTAGTCCATTATGTGTAGTCGTAAGCGATGGGTTTCAACTTCATATACTTTCTCCAGAAATTTGAGTGAATATTCACTTAATGAGAAATAAGTGTGAAATATTTGAAAATGTTCAAAGACTTTCAAGATGAAGTGAAAATCATTGTGACAATAAAATAAATGGTTTATGATTTTATCATAAGGGATTTATTTGAGTTACAAGTGTAACAAGAAAATAAATGAATTATGATTTTATCATAAAGGGATTTATTTGAGTTGCAATTTTAGCAAAACACCTAGATTTACATATCCCGAAACACCATAGGAATATGGAGTGTTTAAGATTTGTAATGAAACCTTGTTTGACATGGTTGGATCAAAGGTGTTATTTATAAAACTGCCATTATGTTTTAAAAGATTAAAAGATTTAGAGACTTCCGCTTTTACACTGAAAAGAGCTCCATCTAGATCCGTTGAAATGACACCATGGAAGTTATGGTTTGGGGTAAAACCCAAGTTGTCATTTCTTAAATTTTGGTATGCTAAACATAAGTAAGATGTTTACAACCGAAGTCGGATGAGCATGTCATTGTAGGTTATTTCGAATAACAATTGGTTATTCCTCCATAACACCAAGGACAAAAGGGTTTGTCGCTTGAAACATTAAGTTTCTTGAAGAAGGAATTTTTCATAAATGTTAAGTGGGAGGACAATAGAACTTTGATAAGGTTAACGAAGCTTAGCTAAATGTGCTGAGTTGCGCAGCGCCGGAAATGGTTCCGGAGGCTGCCATAATGCTCATAGCGTATGTGCCTCAAAGGTTGTGGTCACGGAAATCTAAGTTCTTATTGAACCAAGTCGGCCGAATAAACAATCAAATGCTAAGATTTGAGAGTAAATCATTATTGTTTGACAATGATGAACCGACTACATGCAAAGAAGCGATGATGGGCCCTGACTCCGTCAAATGGCTTGAAGCCATAAAATCCGTGATAGTTCCATACACGAGAAATGAAGTTTTGAACTTGGAAGACCCTCCGGAAAGGTGTAAAAACCTATTGGTCGTATTTGGATCTATAAAGAAACAGACATGGATGTTTCACATCTATGAAATAGTCGACATGTCGTAAAGTATTTTATAACATTGTTCAAGGAGTTGACTATGACAAGATTTGATCTTTCATAGCGATATTTAGTCTGGACGGATTAAAGTAGCAACCACTACATATAATTTGGTATATGGTAGATGAATAAACAAAACAAAGTTCTTTTAATAGAATGGTTACCTAGGACGTGTACATGACACGATCCAAAGGGTTTTGTTAATTCAAAGGATGCTAAAAAGGGCATGCAAACTTCAATGGTTGAAGTAAGCATCGCGGAGTTGGAATCTTCACCTTAATGAAAAGGAGTTTTCATCAGGAGACGATGAAGATGCTTGCATTTGCAAGAAATTAAGTGGGAGCGCTGAGACATATTTCTAATACATTATGTGGAGGACATCTTGTTGATTAGAAATGATGTAATTTTTATTGACAAAGGTTAAGAATTTCATTTCGATGAAAGACTTAGGCAAAACCCGAATATTTAGCATGAATGTCTATAGTGGATAGACTGTGACGTTAATATGGTTGTGCCAAACGTACATATATGAGATATTGAAGGAGTTCAATATAGAAACGACAAGAAACGGTTCTTATCGCATGGAAAGGAATTGAATCAAGATTCAAGTGTATTGACACTTGATAAGTGAAACAAGATTCAAGTGCTTTGACACTTGATGAGTGAAATCACAAGGATGTTTTGATCAATCATACCATGATATGTACACATCCAGATATGTCCTATGCTCTAAGTGTTATGAGCATATACCAGAATGAATCATAAAATGATCATTGGACGATAGTGAGGATATTCTTATGATCTTTTGGAAGAACTAAGAATATATTTGTGTAGAGGTGACAAACAATTACAAATAGTTCATTATAAAGCGTTACATTGATACTAGTTTTGTCACAAGATACAAATTAAGTTTATGTCAATTTAAACTATGGGTGGCACAATGTAATGGAAAGGAGTTTCCATGATGGATTTGGAAGAGTTCCAAAGTTAAGACATTGTGACGAATACTACAACAAAAGACTAAGTATATGACTGCTATAGTAGCAGCAAAGGAGGGCATTTGTGTCAAGTAGTTTGTTATCAAACTAAGGTGTGGTTTGCAACGGGCTAACACTAAAGATATATTGTATGACAATAGTATCGACATGATTTAACCCCAAGGAACTAAAGGTCTCACTGAAAGACCAAATTTATACAATGCCATCTCATTGGAGAATGAGTGATGCGTGAAGACGCAAAGACATGCAAATACACACGGACCTGAAACGTCAGATCCGTAGATTATGTTAACCACTTGCAATTGCGTATATGGAACACCAGAAAGCCATAGGTGTTCAATACGCAAAGTTTTCAAACTAGATTATTGTCTCTAGTGCAAGTGGGAGACTGAAGGGAATATGCCCGAGAGGCAATAATAAAGTGGTTATTATCGTATTCCTTGTTTATGATAAATGTTTATTTTGCATGCTATAATTGTATTAATACGGAAACGTTAATACATGTGTGTTTAATAAACAAATAGAAAGTTCCTAGTTATGCCTCTCTCATAAACTAGCTCGTTGATTAACAAGATGATCAAGGTTTCCTGATCATGGACATTGGATGTTGTTAATAACGGGGTCACAACACTAGTGTAATGGTGTGATGAACATTCATCCGAAGTATAGCATTACGATCAAAGTCATTGAGTTTATATTGCTATAACAACTTACGAAGTGATCCTAATCCTTAGACCATGAGATCATGTCAATCACTAACACCGGAAGAGTTTCTTGATAACATCAAACGTCACACCGTAACAGGGTGGTTATAAAGATGGATTCAGAACTAATAAAGTGTTATGTTGAGGCCCATGGATCGAGAGTGGAATTTGTTCATCCCGATGACGAATAGATATGCTATGGGCCCTCTCGGTGATATCACATTGATTAGCTTGCAAGCAAGTGATTTGATCACTAGAATGTTATATCACGGGAACGAGAAAAGATTGCATGTCAGTAACGAGATCAAACTAGGTATAGAGATACCGATGATCGAATCTCGGACATGTAATATATCGCGAAACAAAAGGATTAAGAAACTAGCGTAAAAGGTTCCGACGTTCACAAGAAAGTCATCGTTGAATGTGTGGGAGTCAGTATGGGTCTCCAGATCCCGCTTCTGATTATTGATCTGAGAGGGGTCTCGATCATGTCCGCATTATTCGCGAACCGTAGGGTGACACACTTAAGAGACACCGACATCCATTTGGAGCAAAAGTTTCATGCCGAAAAGAATAACAAGCGCAGGAATTTATTTCACTAGATACCGAAACGGGTTTTCGGGTGAAATTGCAGAAAGTGTTTCTGCATGTGAAATGAAATACTAGCAAGGGGTTATATGTGAATGTTTGTCATTAAAGTAATTGACAAAATTCTGAATAAAATAAAAGAGTTTTATTTAATGAGAGTTTGCGTTAAATTTGGTGGAAATTTAATGGGAATTTGAGTGGGTTTTTGAGTGGAGGGAATTGAAAGGCTTTTGTGTGAGTGCCCACATGAATGAAAGGAGGGGAGGGGGCAGCCCCATGGCTGGGCGCATGGCCCCTTGGGTGCCCCCCTCTCCCTATAAAAGGAGCCCCCCTCCCTCTCTCTCACTCACACCTCCTCGTGAAGGATCTCTCTCCCCCTCTAGAATTTATTCCCCATGGTCTCGGACTAGCGAGATACATGTTCCCGGTGGCTTTTCGGCAAGAAAGAGTTGTGCTTCCGCTGCATTGCTGGAGCGAGGAGGCGGAGGTTGCTCGGTGCCTCGAACGTGTGTGCGAGCACGGATGCGCTGCTGTTTTGCGGCGCTAGGACTTCCTCTCAATCTTGAGATCAGCAAGAGATCGTCCACATCAACCACAAGTTTGGACTCGTTAAGCTTTGTCGGTCTTCAAGGGTATGTTCTCTATGGATATACATCCGCCCGTTGTTTGTATCTAGTAGATAGATCTTGGTACATAGTTGTTCCCATCGTAGGAAATTTTTTGTTTTCTATGCTGCGAACCCTACAGTTTTGGCCAGACTTTCTGGCATGGCCAGATAATCCGCCCCAGGAGGGGCCCGGATTATCCCCCCCCCAAGATCTTCATCAAGTGTGCAGGCGCCAGCCCCAGAGAGGGGGTGGACTTTCTCCCGGAGTATCCATCCTTGGGGCAGAGTTTTCCCAGAGGGCGGATAATCCACCCCAAGTGGGGGGCGGATAATCCGCCCCCAAAGTTTCTCAACGGCCAGATCTGGGCAGGGGGTATTTAAGCCTGCCTTCCCCCTCCTGCCAGATCCCTTGGTTCATTCGAAAAAGACAAGATCTGATCTGCAACCTTCATCCAAGAGAGCTCCACCTAGATCCACCCAAAGGCCCCGTCCCTTGTGGAATCGAAGGAGGAGAACTCGATCTTCATCATCAGCAATCAAGCGCTTCATCTCCTCTCCATTCATTTGGAGAATCACCGATCTAGTATTTCTTGCAAATACCTAGATCCTTGTTTTGTTTATATTGATAAACCTTGTTCTTGTGACAGCTTGTTGTCATCTCGGGAGCCCCCAATTCAGTTGTGGGTGTGTGTGCCCCGGTAGCATTGTAAAAGGCACCGGTTCTCGCCTCGAAGGGATCCAATAGTGGAGAAGGTGGATCAGGCCTCTCATGGCAAGATCCATCAGAGAATAGGGTGAGGCCTATTGTGGCGTGGTGGTCTTAGAACCGCCCACCCCTCCAACGCAGATGTACTTCCCTTAACAAGGAAGGAACTGCGGTAAAACAAATCCATGTGTCTCCGCGTGCTCCACTACGGTTCCTTCTCTCCTATCTTTACGTGCTTAGTAGCTAGGGTTGCATATAGGGAAATTCTCGTAGTTACATATCTAGAGAATTTACTTTGTGTCAAGCCTAAAATTGAAAAAGTATTAAAAATTGGTTAGCACCTATTCACCCCCCCCCCCCCCTCTAGGTGCCCATACGATCCATTTCAGGTTGTAGATGTGATGTTTCCACTAGGGAGAAAACAACGGTCTCTTGTTCATGGAACAAGTGGATTTTTTACCTTACACACTTTGCTTAAAGTAGTTGTCTGTTGCTTGCAACTTAATACTGGAGGGGGTTCGGATGATAACCTAAAGGTGTACTTCTAGTCATAGATGTAGTTGGATAGCGGTCTATGTATATTGTTGTATTGCATTGTTATGCCTTGCTCACTCCTCTCAATTGCCCTCTTGTAATTTGTTTACCCAGCATGCCATGTTTATTTATCTAAGGAGAACACCTCTAGTGAACTATGGACCCCGGTCCAATCTTTACCATTGATACATCTTCCACTGTTACTGTTTACCTGCTGCAAACCATCATCACCTTCCACACCATATAGTTAATCCTTTGTTACAGAAACCGGTGAGATTGACAACCTCACTGTTCGTTGGGGCAGAGTTTTGAGTTTGTCTTGTGCAGGTTTCCGCGTTGCTTGCAACACCTTTGAGACGTTTCCTTCCTCCTACTTGTTCGATAACCTTGGTTTCTTACTAAGGGAAGACTTGCTGCTGTGCTGCTTCACACCTTGATCTTGGGGTTTCCCGACGAAGTGCTCCACGTTAACAAGGAGTCATAAACAAGTTTTCTGGCGCTGTTGCCGGGGAGGCTAAGGACGTCTTCACAAGGGGAGTCCTCCTCAACCTTTCTCTTTACTTTGTTTTTAGTTTGCTTAGTTTCTTTCGATTGGTTTTGTTTGCCTCTTTTTATCAAAAACTCCAAAAAAAGTTAGGTTAGTTTGGTTTTCTTTCTCTTATCAAAAAACACAAAAAAAATTAGTTCTTACTCTAGTTGCTGGTATGTTATTGCCTTGCTTGGTCATGCTTTCCATCAATGGATGGATTCTTTGAAACTAGTTCTTATTGGCAAGGTGGGTTCACGGAAGAACAAAAGTATTATTATAAGGAACACCGCTTGTCACAAAAAGGGAAACACTTATGGGAACAAATTGATAAGTTGAATACTATTGCTAGAGACGTGTGCTCTACTTATAATGTTACTTATTGCTTTGATAAATCTTGTTGCTGTAGGAGGTATAAACACCTCCCTTTTTAATGTGAGTATAATGATAATGTTACCATATCTTCTTATGTTAAGGGAAATGATGACTTTTATGATGTGGAACAGATTGTAGAATTTATTGCTTTCAAGGGTGCATTTGAACTTGCTAGTTTGCTTGAATATAATGATGATGCACCTTATGAATATGAGGTTTATGAGATACTTAATTTTGCTTTTATAATTACAAGGAAGCAAATGGCTATATTCTTGAATATTTTAATGGATGCTTTCCACAAATGGAAGACACTAATGCCTTGCAGGAGCCTATGGAAGAAGAAATTGTTGAAACTGGAAGCTCATTAGATGAAAAAGAGGAGGAGAGTGATTAACAAAAGGAGGAAGAATGGATTATCTACCCATGCCTACCTTCGAATGAGAGTAACTCTTTATCCCTTACTTTATTTGATTGTCCCCCATGCTTACCAAAGGAGGATGATTGTTATGTTCCTGTGGATCCTTTTGAAATTTCTAGTAAAACCTGTGAAGGTTTTAATCCCACTATTTTTGAGCTTGATAGAACTTATGTGTTTGTAGATCATGAAAAGCATGATTTATGTGATATCTATATTGTTGAGTTTATTCATGAGACTACTGAAAATTATTATGAGAGAGGAAAATATGGTTGTAGAAGTTTTCATGGTACTGAAACACCTCTCTATGTGCTGAAAGTTTGAAGTTACTCTTGTTTCATCTTCCTATGCATGTCACTTTGTTCTTTGTGAATCTGTTTGCGTACAAGATTCCTGTGCATAGGAAGTGGGTTAGGCTTAAATGTGTTTCATATTTGCTCCTTGATTCTCTCTTTTGCTTCAATTCATATTTCTTATGTGAGTATCTTCTCAAGCTATCAAGCCTAACTTAAAGGCGTTAAAGAAAAGTACTTGTTGGGAGATAACCCAAGAGTTTCCTTGAGTATTGGAAGTTATTACTTTAGTAATGACCGCTCCTTATACGTTTTTTTTGCTTTTTGTGCCAAGAATGACCTCTAATGAGAGGAAGTAAGATTTGGGGAGTTGCTGTCCCGAAACAAATTTATGTCCTCCACCATAAAAATTTGTGAGGAGACTCTGTAAGTCGGTTTGATCTGAAACTTTATTAATAAATCCCCCAGTATGTTAGCTAACTTTTGTTAGTTCAACACTTTTTGATTTGAGCAACAGAAGATTTTCTAAAAATCGGTTTATACCTGCTGGTCTGTTTTGACAGATTTCTGCCATTATTTGCATTCGCTTCTTATTGATTCCTTTTTGAGTTCTCTTTTGGGGAATTGAGCTTTTTGAAGGAGTTTATACTGTAGCTTGTGTTTTTAGTGAAAAGTTTTGCTGTTCTAAAGCTAAAACCCAAAGGTCTATTATCTTTTGAATACACTAATGTTGCTAATGAAGATTGTGTGAAGTTTTGTATGAAGGAAAATTTCAGGTGTAGAGAGAGAATGATGTAATGAGATGAAGAATGGACAAAAGCTCAATCTTGGGGATGACACCCCGGTGTCTCCCCAAGAAATATACAAGAGGTACAAGCATCAAAGCTTGGGGATGCCCAAGGCATCCCCTTCTTCATCAATAAAATCTCAGGTCTTTCTAGACACTTCGTTTTATTGTTTCATGTGCGGTTGTGTTGTTCTTGGAGCGTCTTAGTTTTCGTTTGGTTTGATTAGTTTGTTTAGTTTGCTTGAATAAAGTAGTTTGGACCCCCCTCCCCCGTTCTCGCTGTGTTATTTCAAATAAGTTGATTGGTGTTGGAAAGGAGTAGAAAGTTCTTGCTTGAAAGTGCAAGAGGAGCTTGCATTGACTGTGACTTAGACTTTAGCATGACATGTTAGGTGTTGTTTTGACCTTATGCTTGGTGATTATTGTTGTAGCATGACTTGTTCCAAACAATTGGGATTTCTTAGTGTGCCCTGAAAGAATCATGCGTTGTTTTAGCATGTAAAAGCATAGTATTGTGGTATTCTCCTTTGATGCTTTGTTTGGGTTGACTTGGAACATGCTCACACCATGTTATGACTATGAACAAGTCACCATAGCCTCGATGATCATGTAGTCCTTGACTCTTAGTACCACTCTATGCTTTGATTAGTAATGTTTTGTCGCTCTGCATGATTATGGCCATTATTGCTCTCTTAGTTGGTTGCTCCTAGTCTTTTGCTAGCCTCCACTTGTATGAGTATACTCATGCTTCCAACTCCCAAGAAACCAAGTTATTCCAAAGTGTCCACTATAAATTCCTATGCATGGTGTGTTACACCATTCCAAGTATATTCTTGTTTTCAGCTATCTTCCAATTAAAAAGTATTTTGTTATGAGAAAACTTAGTGATTAAAGCCCTCACAAACTTGATGGCACACTTTTTATTCTTTGCCCCTAATAAACTTGAACCATTGTGTCATGTATGTTGTATATTATTGCACTTATACGTTGGAATTAGCAGAACCATGATGTCATCGGGAACGTTTTCAACATTGCACTTGTACTTTGTACATAGTTGATATCATGCTCTTTTGTCTATGGATGTCGTCGGTGTGAAATAAAGAGGGAGCTTGTAAGTCCATGGAGTTATGTATTTTGTGTTAGAGAAATACTTGGGCCGCTAGCCTAAGCCATGCCTAATCATGGTGGAAACTTGCAGCATCACCATAATGAGCATTCTGTGAAGCATCCTCAATAAAAATCTATGCACATAGTAAATAAAAAGATCACTGAGATGCTCATTGTCTGTTTGCCTTGTCATTTTGGTTATGGGATAGCTCATGTACCATGTGAGGGGTACCCCGTTGGCGGTTCTCTATGATACACATGTACTTACTATGACAAGAACTTACAGGTGACTGAAGTTGAGTAGCATGAGGTGTGGCCCTCATATGCAAGGGACATGAGATTGCCAACTTATACTTTGTCAAGCATATACTCCATAGTTTGTTCACTTTAACGTTAATCACTTCAAGATGCTTATGATAGGGCAATGAGGGCTGAAAAATAACAAGTACCATAATTTTTGGAAGCTCTTTTTGAAACTTGAAAACCCGGCTTCCCTTTATGAAGGGCCTTTCTCCCACCATTATATTGAGTCTCCACCTTCTACCTTTAGGCACCATTAAGAGAGCATAGTTGTAATTCTTAGTTCTATGTGCAGCGTCCCAAAACTTATTGATTGATGCATATTATTGATATTGCTTGTTCTTGTGATACTTGTATCTAGTCACTCTTATGAACTTTGAAGGTGTCCTATGCATCTATTTGCTACTCTTTGAGGGACAAGCTGAATGCCACTATGCCATGTTTTCTGTATATAAAACAAACAAACGTTTTTCAATGCATGTTATTCATGATCTTTGTTTGTAGACTTTCATGTTGCATGCATAGTTACTTTGTCTTATTGTTAGAACTCCGTCTTTCATGCACATGTTTATAGTTTTTTGCTCCCAGATTTAAATGCTTGCAAATGGTTTGATCTTGGTTTTGATGGTGCATGTCACCTCAAAAATTATTCTTTTATCACTTACCTACTCGAGGACGAGGAGGAGTTAAGCTTGGGATGCTTGATACATCGGAAACGTATCTATAATTTTTGATGTTCCATGCTTGTTTACTATCTACTTTGCTTTGCTTTGTCCATACTTTGAGGTGTTTTTATATGTTTTCTAGTACTAACCTATTAACATGTTGCCACAGTGCCAGTTGCCTGTTTTCTTCTGTTTTTGGTTCCAGAAAGGCAGAAAATCAATATTCTCGGAATTGGACGAGACAAAAGCCAAAAGTCAATATTTTACCGTGGGCAACACGAAGCCATAATACGAGACGGAGGAGGCTCACCAGGGGGCCACACCCCTGGCCGTGCGGGTGGGCCCACCCCACGCCTAGGGGGTGCAGGCACCCTGGTGGATCCTGCCTCGCCTCTTCGCGTATAAAGTCCCTCCGATGCCAAAACCCTATGCGCCCTATCAAAACTCCACGAAACCGTCTGTAGCCGCCGCCACCATCGTCCCTAGATCGGGAGGATCTGAAGCTCTTCCCGGCACCCTGCCGGAGGGGAGATCATCCCGGAGGCCTTCTTCTTCATCATGCCAGCCTCCGGTATGAAGCATGAGTAGTTCCACCTTGGACTACGGGTCCATGTAGTAGCTAGATGGTTGTATATCCTCCTTGTGCTTTCATGTATAGATCTTGTGAGCTCCGTTCATGATCAAAATCTAATCTATTTATAATCATGCATGTTGTGTTTGCGAGGATCCGATGGATATTGAGATTACTATGTCAGATTGATTAATGGTTTTGTCTATTTGATTCTATCATGCCTGTGTTGTTTGTGATCTTGCATGCTCTTCGTTGTTAGTATCTATCTTGGCCAAGTAGTTGCTAGTGACTCCAAGAGGGGGTATTTATGCTCGATAGTGGGTTCATGCCTCTATTTACGAAGAGAAGTGACAGAAATATCTAAGGTTGTAGATGTGCTATTGCCACTAGGGAGAAAACAACGGTCTCTTGTCCATGGAACAAGTAGATTGTTTACCTTACACACTTTGCTTAAAGCAGTTGTCTGTTGCTTGCAACTTAATACTGGAGGGGGTTCGGATGATAACCAGAAGGTGGAATTCTAGTCATAGATGCAGTTCGATGGCGGTCTATGTATATTGTTGTATTGCCCAATCGAATATCATAGGATCTTTGTGTCTAGTATTGCATTGTTATGCCTTGCTTAGTCTTGTCAATTGCCCTGCTGTAATTTGTTTACCCAGCATGCCATGTTTGTTTATCTAAGGAGAACACCTCTAGTAAACTATGGACCCCAGTCAAATCTTTACCATTGATACATCTTCCATTGTTACTATTTACTTGCTGCAAACCATCATCACCTTCCACACCATACAGTTAATCCTTTGTTACAGCAACCGGTGAGATTGACAACCTCACTGTTCGTTGGGGCAAAGTCTTGAGTTTGTGTTGTGCAGGTTTCCGCGTTGCTTGCAACACCTTTGAGATGTTTCCTTCCTTCTGCTGGTTCGATAACCTTGGTTTCTTACTAAGGAAAGACTTGCTGCTGTGCTGCTTCACACCTTGCTCTTGGGGTGTCAACAAGGAGTCATCAAGTATGTTTGTACAAATTCAAGAAGTTGACTAGAAATGTAGCGATGCTTGAGTCTATTTGATTTACACCAGCAATATATGGATGTTGGAATCTCGTAGATAGAATTCTCAATTTGATGATGATCAAAGCATTTTGGAATGTACAAGATTACTGAGAGGACATGCATTTCAGTGGGAGCAAATTGGCTTGGCTAAATCTTAGTATGTAATAGACATATTTTGAGTGGGAGCTAAGTAAAATACATGGATCTCATATATGGATGCCATATTTGAGTGGAAGTGTTTCATCATTCGGAAATATGTGGATGACATATATGAATATTGTGATTGGTACTAATAATATTTAAGTTAGTAAATGTGGATGAAGTTGAACAAGTTATTAAACAATAAAATCTGTTAAGATAGATTGGTATGTTTAATAAGCATTATCGCTGAATGCTTCCTTAACTTGACACTACAAGAAATATGCTCACTAGTGACCTTTTCTTAACGATCATGTATTTTTTGATCATAGATCTATGACCATTCTGAGCTAATTGGACGCAAGGCATTTCGAAGGGCCTAAACCTTAAAAAATAACGAACAATTTTGTTAAAAAGGTCATAGTGACCTAACATAAAATGGTCATAGATGGATAGGACTGATCTAAAGCCTTTTATTTGGGAGACTACGGTCAATTTAGATGGTCATATCATATAATAACAATATATTATAAATTACAAAGAGGGTGACTAGACCGCACCTAAGCAGTTCGTCTATGTATCATGTGACATGTCCATTTGCGTGAGGTCTATAAGTAAATCTGGAACCAGACCAATTTAATCAACACATCATTCACGTAAAGAGTGAACGCATATTACCTTTTATAAATAGTGAACCCACTAGAAATTAAGGCGCAAAAAGGTGTCGAGTGAGGTCGAACCCATGACCAATTCCTCAAACGCAGGGAACCAAACCACTCAACCAATCAATCGTTTGAAGTAATAGACATGCATGAAGATTCTTCTATATGTAAAAACAGTGTTAGGCCTGGGTGTCAGCGCCTGCTTTTTTTCCCTCCTGAATATTTTTCCTTATCGGCTGGGCCAACAGCCCAATAGTCATTAGCAAGTCGATTTTATTAAAGATAATGGGCTTCTTCTTTAGTTTGAGCCTACACGAATGGAGGGATTTTTTTTCAGAAAGTCTAAAAACTTAATTTCTCTATATTTTTTTTATATGACTTCGGATTGAAATGATATAAAAATAAATTTGGTTCATCTTTAGGAGGTGCATAACTTTCTTGTCATATAAAATTATGCAATGTGAAGGATTTCTATTTTTTTAATGTTTTTAATTAATTATGCCAATTTCAAGACGCGGTCAAAACAACGGGAGTGACTTGTATAGTTGTTGAGTCTTACTAAAATTTTAGTGGTTATCTAATAAAATAACATATTATAAGTCTAAAAATGATTTTTATAAAACATTATGAGCATTAGGTTGTGTACATGTAGTTTAAATCGGACTCGCTTCCTACCGATTCGGCAGACATTTGTCTTTTTTGCAAGGGATGCACGAAAAGATTGGAGATACCACAATTGGGACATTGTACATATAATGATGTCTAGTATTTTAGAAAATGGGGTGACACCATTTTAAAACTTTCATTTGGTGGTTGCTTCACAAAACGTCCCGTTTTTTACGCTCGGAAAATGCAAATTGACTTTTCTGTACGATAAAAGGGAAAACTTTCTCCTGCAACATTATTCGCCATCCCAAGATGCACATGTGTACATAATATGTGCACATTATCGCAAACTATGCCGCGATTTTGTACATAACATTGGTCATTTGACCCAAAAGCCATGAAACCTCGAACATGATAGGTCATTTCTGTGAAGGTTCTTTCAAGATATTCGCAATATACCAAGTTTGGTATTTTTCTTTGCAAATATATCACATAATATGACACCACGCAAAGGTTTTACATTGTTTGGACCGTTTTTGAATTTCTTATACTCGTTTCAAACTATGGTCAAAACAGCAGGCATGAAGGTTCTTAGATAGGGGCTTCTCCTTGCAAAAAATATCAATGAATCTCTGGAAAAAATATCATATTGTGAGTCTAGAAATGATTTTTTCAAAAAATCATGAGCATCAGATCAAACCGGACCCACTTTCTCCCAATTCAGCAGACATTTGTCTTTTTCGCCAGGGATGGATGAAATGGTTTGAGACATCCTACTCGGGACATTGTCCATGTAAGGTGATCTAGTATTTTTGAAAAATATGATTTTGGCATTTTGAATTAACCATTCGGTGGTTGCTTCACAAAACGCCCCATTTTTGCATTCGGAAAATGGAAAACGCATTTTCTGTGTGACAAAAAGGAAAACTTTTTCATACAACATTATTCTCCATCCCAAAATGCACATGCATGCACAATATAGACACATTATCATAAACTATGTTGCGATTCTGGCCATAACATTGGTCGTTTGTCCTAAAAGCCAGGAAACCTAGAACATGATAGGTCATTTTTGTGAAGGTTTTTTCAAGATGTTCGCAATATACCAAGTTTGGTATTTTTCCATACAAATATGTCATATAATATGATACCACGCGAAGGATTTACCTTGTTTCGACCATTTTTGAATTTCTTATGCCCGTTTCACACTATGGTCAAAACGGCGGGCATGAAGGTTCTTAGATAGGGGATGCTGCTCGCAAAACTCTGAATGGATCTCTGAAGAAACATCATATTTTGAGTCTAAAAATTATTTTTTCAAAAAACCATGAGCATATGACCATGTACCAGTAGTTCAAACAGGACCCACTTCCTACTGATTTGGCAGACATTTGTATTTTTCGCCAGGGGTGGACGAAATAGTTTGAGATATCCTACTCGTGACATTGTCCATGTAAGGTAGTCTAGTATTTTTGAAAAATATGGTTTTGGCATTTTGAGTTAACCATTTGGTGGTTGCTTCACAAAACGCCCCATTTTTTGCATTCAGAAAATGGAAAACGCATTTTATGTGTGACGAGAAGGAAAAGTTCCTCCTGCAACATTGTTCGCCATCCCAAGATGCACATGCGTGCACAATATGGGGATATTATGACAAACTATGCCATAATTCTGGACATAACATTGGTCGTTTAGCCTGAAAGCCATGAAACCTTGAACATGATATGTCATTTTTGTGAAGGTTTATTCAAGATGTTCGCAATATACCAAGTTTGGTATTTTTCCTTGCAAATATGTCACATAATATGATACCACACGAAGGATTTACCTTGTTTTGACCATTTTTGAATTTCTTATGCCCGTTTCAAACTATGGTCAAAACGGCGGGCATGAAGGTTCTTAGATAGGGGATGCTCCTCGCAAAACTCTCAATGGATCTCTGAAGAAATAACATATTGTGAGTCAGATTTTTAAAAAAAATCATGAGCATTAGATCATGTACTAGTAGTTCAAACCGGACCCACTTCCTACCGATTTGGCAGATATTTTTCTTTTTCGCCAGGGATGGACGAAATGGTTTGAGATATCCTACTTGGGACATTGTCCATGTAATGAGGTATAGTATTTTTGAAAAATATGGTTTTGGCATTTTGAATTAACCATTCGGTGGTTGCTTCACAAAACGCCCCATTTTTTGCATTCGAAAAATGGAAAATGCATTTTCTATGTGACGAAAAGAAAAACTTCCTCTTGCAGCATTGTTAACCATCCAAAGATTCACATGTGTGCATAATATGGGGATATTATCATAAACTATGCCATGATTCTGGCCATAACATTGGTCGTTTTGCCTAAAAGCCATGAAACCTCGATCATGATAGGTCATTTTTGTGAAGGTTTTTTCAAGATGTTTGCAATATACCAAGTTTGGTATTTTTCCTTGCAAATATGTCACATAATATGATACCACGCGAAGGATTTACCTCGTTTTGACCATTTCTGAATTTCTTATGCCCGTTTCAAACTATGGTCAAAACGGCGGGCATGAAGGTTCTTAGATAGGGGATGCTCCTCACAAAACTCTCAATGGATCTCTAAAGAAACATCATATTGTGAGTCTAAAAATGATTTTTTCAAAAAATCATGAGCATCAGATCATGTACCAGTAGTTCAAACCGGACCCACTTCCTATCTTTGGCAGACATTTGTCTCTTTTACCAGGGGTGGACGGAATGATTTGAGATATCCTACTCGGGACATTGTCCATGTAAGGTGGTCTAATATTTTTGAAAATAAGTTTTTGGTATTTTGAAACTTTCATTTGGTGGTTGCTTCACAAAACGCCCCATTTTTTGCATTTGGAAAATGGAAAACGCATTTTCTGTGTGACGAAAAGAAAAACTTCCTGCTGTAACATTGTTCGCCATCCCAAGATGCACATGCGTGCACAATATGGGCACATTATCACAAAATATGCCACGATTCTGGCCATAACATTGGTCGTTTGGCCTGAAAGCCATGAAACCTCGAACATGATAGGTCATTTTTGTGAAGGTTTTTTTGAGATTTTCACAATAAACCAAGTTTGGTATTTTTCCTTGCAAATATGTCACATAATATAATACCACGCGAAGGATTTACCTTGTTTCGACCATTTTTGAATTTTTCATGCACGTTTCAAACTATGGTCAAAACGGCGGGCTCGGATGTTCTTAGCCAGGGGATGAGCCTCGCTAAACTTGCAATGTATCTCTAATAAAATAACATATTATGAGTCTAAAAATGATTTTTTTAAAAAAATTCATGAGCATTAGATAATGTACATGTAGTTCAAATCGGACCCTCTTACTACCAATTCGGCAGACATTTGTCTTTTTCGCTAGTGGTGGACGGATAGGTTTGAGATACCCTCGTTGGGACATTCACCATGTAACATGGTATAGTATTTTTGAAAAATGTGGTGGTGGCATTTCAAAACTTACATTTGGTGGTTTCTTCACAAAACGCCCTATTTTTGCATTCAAAAAATGGAAAATGCATTTTCTGTGCAACCAATCAGAAGAGAGAACCAGTCTATCCACGAATCACCCACTGAATCAGATCTCAGCCATTGATAGGGCCTCCATCCAATGCTCCAAAGTCGCAGCACCAGTGTCTCCCGCCTCCCACACTTTGGGCCTGAATGGACCGAAACGCCCTAGTATTCTGAATACTGTAGCAAAGAAATGAGCAGGGGCATGTTGGTAAAATCTCCCCATAGCCATCTACCCAAACCCGACCCTAATCCCCTCACGTGCCCGACCCCACCGCCACTTCTTCCGCTAGATCCCGCGAGCACCCAAACCCTAATCCCGCTAGCGCCTCCCTCTGCTTCAACTGCTAGATCGATTGCAACTCTACCTAGATCCATCGCGGAACCGCATAGATGCCTCGATGGCCGCCACCAAATTAGACGCATCCACTCCGCCTCCAAGTAATCACGGCGACACAAATGGTTTGCTCATTGGAGCGTGCGTGTATCAGCACCATGATGCGCGATGCTCCGTCGAGCTCGCCTATTCGCGTGCTGGACAAGGGAGGCATCTGCACGGCCTCATTCTACCGCGGGAGGTGAAGCACGAACGGCATGGGGCTCTTCTACTGCCAGCGCGGGGGACAGATGATGGCATGCACGGGAAGAGAGGGGAGGCACTCACAGTCAAAGCCGCCAAATCCAGAACAGGGCCTACTCCTCCAATATGTAAGTTCCATCTACGATATACTCTAGAGGTTTTCCATTCTGCTCGAATATTGATTTTTCCGGGGGATTCTCTTGCAGGATTCATGGCCGCCTAGGGTTTCACCATCTTTTTTAAGGGTTGTCTGAAGCGCCTCCATAAGGACTACTATGAGCTCTGCAAGGTGAGCCCCATTCCCCCTCTAAAGCACTTCCATAGTTGCTAGATTAGAAATTATTATCGAACTCATTGATCCTGATATGGTCATACTCCCCTCTGTACTGGAGCGTGATAGAAGGGAGTTCAGGGCTTCGGTTTTGCGGCAAGAGATCCTCTATTCGTTCCAGGACCAAACAAGTTCCATGGCAGCTGCGCTAGCTGATTGATGGTGTCGTCCTCCTCATTGATCTACAATGAACGGCAACCGCTGCTTCCGCATCGAGCTTGATTGTTCCACCAGCGACGATGAGGACCAGGTCACATTGTAGCTCCAGCCCCAGCTCATTTTTTATAGAACTTCATTGTTACAGATATGCTCGTTTGTACAGATATGTAGGCACACAGTAATTTGCTCCTGAATACTGTACTATGCTAGAGTAGCTTATTGGGGAAGTCAGAACTGACTTTGTGCTTCATTGATAGCCATGAATAGGTCAAACCACTCATGCATAAAACCACTAAAGATATATTTTGCCCTGCTAAATACACGTGAACTTGCAAATTTGTTCATATGATTGCTCTTAATTTGAGTGTCATACTACACTTTAAACGATATGATTGCTCCTAGTTTGAGTGCCAGATATATTCTAAACTGGTCATTAATAGAGTAAATTATTATAGAAGATCAAAACATTACTAGAGTAGCATGCCTTGTGAAGATCAAAACATAGGTAACCAGGGAAGCACCATGTACTAAAGTACTACTAGAGCTGCAAGTGGATGTAATTA
This sequence comes from Avena sativa, assembly GCA_916181665.1. Lineage (NCBI taxonomy): Eukaryota > Viridiplantae > Streptophyta > Magnoliopsida > Poales > Poaceae > Avena > Avena sativa. Next base: position 307,199,270 of record OV702295.1, on the reverse strand, counting down.
CCAGAGATCTGCTTCATTAGTCCATTTCTCCTTGTATGATGTTCTGATTATGTTATTGACACAATTAATCTTGAATATTTGCAAATTGAATCTTGTCTATGAATTCGTGCTGCCAACCTCTACAAGCAGCAGTTCAGCACAGCCTCCGCAGTTCGTGGTCACAGTTGGAGGGAGGTCCTTGCACCTAGGTTTAGTGTAGCGATGCTTCAGATCTTGTCAAGTTTAGTGTAAGTAATAAGCAGGATTGCATTGATCACTGAAGAAGCTTGAAGGATTGCTTCAGATCACTGTAGTACTTGATAGGTTGCTATCATTTATGATTTGATAGTATATTTTGAAGATTGAGAAATATGAGCTTCATCTGGTCATGGTGTGATTGTTTGTTGTAGCTTAATGTACCTATAAAGGCAAGTTTGTATGCACGTATTCTCCGATTTATATTCTCTAATTAATCTCCTAAAATGCTTGCGTATTTACATAGTTTAGCTATTTGCATCTACCAATACATTTTTATCAGAACTTCCAATACATACCTTTTGTTTGATATGTTTGTAAAGAAGATATACATTATGCATTCATGTTTATTTTCTATGCATCCACTCCCATGTTGCTTCACGCCCCTTCAACTAGCTATTTATGTGACTAGTAAATGCATATGAACCGTGGTGGTATTTGACTTATTGGAACACGAATATTTGGTATCAGTGTGTATTTGCAATTCTGGGGTTGCATGTACTGCTACTCTAAGCTACATAATTTTACTCCTGGGCTTTTAAATTTTTGGTTAGCTCTATTTAGGTGGATAAAAACATGTCTTGCGTATATTTTTAGTTGAGTAATTAAATACTTGTTCTAGTACTACTTGAATATATATGAAAAATTTACAATTTAGCGTTTCAACTTGTTTATGCTTTAGAATTCATGAAATTGAACTCATGTTTGTGTATTTTTGTTTGAGGTGAGAGGACAACAACTACAAGATGGTTGTGGACGTGCTCAACAACCCCGACGAGCCGCTTCTAATAACCTGGTGAGCAATATATATGTATAGCTTAATTCCTTCTGGTTGCTGTGCTGCAGGAACATGAATAGGTTTTTGGATCACGACGTGTAAAATCATTTGTGTATAGTACTTATGTGGTATAATAGAGATGGATTTACTTGATGGGCAGTCTGGTGTGTATATTGTCGAACTATAAGAAAGCATAGATCATAGTAATCTGGAATGGCAAACAGAGGTATAATGACAAACAGAGTAATATGGGATGTGTAAAACCATTTGTTGTGTGACAACTACTATGTAGCGTGTATAGCACATGTATCATGGAGTGTTTGTCCTGTTGCTCCTGTTTATATTTATACTGAATGTTGTTCCTATCTAGATTTATATTGAATATTGCTTCTGTTCAAATCTAGATAGATTTAAAGTTGTTGCAGATAACTAATGTTGCTGTTGTTTGTTAGATGCAGGAAGGTCTTATGAGGCTGGTTGCTGCTTCAGCTCAGGAAAATTAATTGTCACAACTGGGACGTTGGCCGGTGATCCAATGGGCAACATGTTGTTGTGTGCAATGGTTTACCTGGAAGATTGTAGATGTGTGCCTGCTTGACCTGAGAATTTGCAATTGATATGCTTCCTTGTTATTAGCTATAATCTGTGTAATTTGTCTAGTGTAGCATCTTCATTTTATTTTATCTTGGCTTGGGCATCTGTTTTCTGGAAATCAGCATGATATGTACTTCTAGAGCTATCATTTATGAAATAAAATATGTTATGCATTATCTGAATGAAATATTGGCTATTTATTGTGAAGATATAGAATATTCAAATCTGGCACGTGGGACTAGAAAAAGACTGAGCAGTGGGGACACATAGTGTATGTTTTGGGCTCTAAAAAGGCCAAATCGGAACAAATATGCTGAAAATGGGAGTATAAAGGCTAAGGCCCAAACAAGAAATGAACCATAAAAGGCCAACACCCTAATAGAAATGGACTAAAAATAGAAAGCATGATGTGTAAAAGTCTAAAATTGTTGGGCTTGGCCCATATAAAACACCTACCTAGACTGGGCTAAATTTGATCGACGACCTTTTTAGTTGGTCACAAATTTTCCACGTAGGATCTGACGTGGACAGGACAGACAGTCTATGATCAATACAGTTGGTCATAGAGTTTGTGACCATCTATATTGGTCACAGAGGTCTATGACCAATTCAGGAAAAAGGTCGTGGTGTTTAATTAGTGATGCTTAGCTTTTGACCATCTATATTTGGTCACAAAAAGGTCATAAACTAAAAACTATGACCTTTCAGTGACCAATATGGAGGGTCATGTATCACCAGATTCCTTGTAGTGTGATTCTGAAGATGTTCAGAATATCCTAGACAAGATTTTGAAGTAGTTTAGAATGGAATAAGGTAAGAAAGTGTTTCTTAATTGTATGAAGAATTGAGTTAGTCTTAGTATTAGAACTATGGTTAAAAGAAAGAAAGAGATGTGTTGCATCTCCTATGCCTCAGTTATATGTTATTCCATATAACCATATTATATACTTGACGTAATGTGACCCTAGGTTCTAGTTGTAAGAACAAGTTCTTAACTATAAGAACATGTATTGAGGTGATTCCTTAGTTAATCACTGAACCAAAGTTGAGTTTGTCCTTAAATGCCAAGAAGCGAAGTTAGGCATATAGTTGCATTTTATGCACTAGGATCTACATAGATATAGAAGTATTGTTTTTTGGCTAAAGAAGTTTAACTTCGGCTAAGTGTGTTTCCAGAGTTTACATGACAACATTGAAAGTTAAATTGACTGATCGACCATCATCGTAAACAATATAAACAAAGTCTCACTCTGTCGCCAAACGAATGCTTCAACCCATTATGAGATAATGGAGTGAGTGTCAGTATTAGTAAGATATTAACAATTTGCAAAAGACATACTGATCTGGTAAAACAAACAGGGACAGGACATTTCCCATGAGCATGCATGATCAATAAACTCATATATGATATGGTTTATGATTAGTAAATGCGAGCTAGATTATTTGTACTCTAGTACAAGTGGGAAACTGAAAAAATATGCCCTAGAGTCAAATAATAAAAGGTTATTATTTTCATATTTCAATAAGTTCGTAATAGTTTCATATCATGCTATAATTGTATCAAGTGGAAACATTGATACATGTGTGATATGAAACAGAAAGTCCCTTGTAGCCTCTGTTCATACTAGTTTGTTGGTCAACCGATGATCAAGGTTTCCTAATCATGGGTGATAGTGCTAGTTGACAACGAGGTCATATCATTGGTGAATGATGTGATGGACATTACCCAAATATTGCGACACGATTAAGTCTCGAAGTTCATCCTTGCAATAGTTAGAAACGTAGTCTCCTTCTCCTTAGACCATGAGATCATATTAATCATTGCTCCCAAAGTTGCCTAAACTGCATCAAACGTCATTTCCTTGACCGAGTGATTATAAAGGTGTATGTTGGGTATTCCAAAGGTACAATTGAGGCCTATGAATCAAGACCAGGATTTGTTCACCCTATGACGGGTAAGATACATAAGGCCGACTTGGTGAGGTTACATCAATAATGTTGCAACATGTGACTAGGTCACAGGGATGCAATATCACGATAACAAGTGAAACAGTACTTGTCGACAACGAGATTGAACAAGATATGTGATACCAAGTTGTCGGATCTCGGACAAGTCATATCGAAGAAACAAAAGGAATTGGACTCGACGTTTACGGTTCAAACAACGTTGTCATCATGGAATGCACAAGGGTCATTATGGGCATCCTGGTCCCATTGATGATCATTGATAGAGATCATGTATGTGCCATTCCCAAGCCGTGGGGAAATACACTTAAGGGTATGATGAGCTAGAGGTCATTTGTTAGTTGGAATCACAATAGAGAAAGAGATAGCCGGAATTGTTTTGAAGAGGAGAGATCCGGAGTTGTTCGGAGAAAGAAAGGAAAGGAAAGGACCAAAAGGTGTTCCAGATAAATGGAAATTTATAATATATATTTATTATATATTAATTGTGTAATAATATGTAGTGGATAAATATTTAGATTGAAATTTATACGGCAACTTCCTCATTAGGCCAAAACCCCGGAGGGAATTGGCCTAGGAGGAAGCCACCCTGGAAAAAGGAAAGAAAAATAGTAGCCACATCAACCTGGGCGATTTGATCAGGCCCAGGCGCATAGGTAGGCGGTAGGCACTAGGTGCTGCATGGGGCGGAAAGAAGGTGGGTAGCGGGGTGCTGCGTTGGGCCACCGAGCCAAACTGGCCCACCCTAGAGATGCTCCTCCGCTTCCTCTGCCGGGCCAGCAGTGGGAGGCACCGGCCCATCGCCGCTGCAAGCTGGCAAGCCACACGTGAATGGTGGGCAGTGGGATGGTGCCAGCCCACCCGACCGCTGAGAGCTGCTACTGGGCCGCGCATAGAGCCGGCCCACCCGGCTCCGGATGCATGCTGCGGTGGTTGTTGGGCTGAGGTTTCGACCCAGCCAGTTGTTTACCCTAATTCCTGGTTTTCCTTTTACCTTTAGTCCCATATGGGTCACCTAAGGGATAGGGCACGGAACCCTCCGCCTATATATAGGGGTGCCATGGGTGCGATTAATTACACAAAAAATAGGTTTTCTAAGGTATTTTCCTTAGATAATTATCTACTCTCTATAATTTTCTTCATGCGCGAGTATGGCCCCATGAAAGGACTGTTCGTGCAAGAGATGACACACCTGCAGCACGCCATTGCGCTGGGGGATTCTAAGTCGGAGATCTACTTCCGCACTCCCAGAAGGGATCGGGGAGCCTGAGGTCGTCATCGTACATCGTATGTGTGTAAAACCACGAGGAGCCACACTTGGGGCATCTTGGATGTCATGAGACAGACTGTTGCATGATAATGGAGAAAGAGGTGACCTGTGAGGAGCTTCACAACCTTAGGTCGGCTACGAGCATGACAATTTCACCCACGTTCCCCTCGGAATGTTAACCTCTTTCATACTACAAGGGTATGTATCCAAAACCTCAGTCATTACTGCATTACTCCTAGATAGATCTTGGGCAGTTAGGGCATTACACCATAGGAATTTTTTGTTTTCTACATCGGAACCCAACAAGATCCGGTGGCCACCCTCCACTTCTGGCGCCGCGCCGAAATCGACTTCAGCACCCCTTTCCGATGTAGACCAAAACTTTTGGTGCTAAATCCAGAGACTCCAGATTTACCACCAGAACACCCTGTCTGCGCACAACTTTGGGTTTGATGCCCTTGAATATTCCCTTTACCTACCCTTTCGTCCCTAGTACTATAAAAATTCCCTATGGCTTACCCCTTTGACTTAGACTTGATATTAGAACTAGAAGAACACACCCCTTGAGGATCTCTATCTAGTTGGTCCTTGATACGTCGGAAACGTATCTATAATTTTTGATGTTCCATGCTTGTTTAGTATCTACTTTGCTTTGCTTTGTCTACACTTTGAGGTGTTTTTATATGTTTTCTGGTACTAACCTATTAGCAAGATGTGATAGTGCCAATTGCCTGTTTTCTTCTGTTTTCGGTTCCGGAAAGGCAGAAAATCAATATTCTTGGAATTGGACGGGACAAAAGCCAAAGTCAATATTTTCCCGTGGGGAACACGGAGCCAGAAGACGAGACGAATGAGGGCCTCGAGGGGGGCACACCCCCTGGCCACACAGATGGGCCCACCCCGCACCTGGGGGGTGCAGCCTCCTCAGGCACCCCCTCGGCCTCCCTCTTTGCCTATAAGAAGCCCCCGATACCTAAATCCTAAGTACCTGATCAATATTCCACGAAACCGTCGGTAGTTGCCTCCACCATCGTCCCTAGATCGGGGGATCTGAAGCTCTTCCCGGCACCCTGCCGGAGGGGAGATCATCCCGGAGGCCTTCTTCTTCATCATGCCAGCCTCCGGTATGAAGCGTGAGTAGTTCCACCTTGGACTGCGGGTCCATGTAGTATCTAGATGGTTGTATCTCCTCCTTTGTGCTTTCATGTCTAGATCTTGTGAGCTCCGTTCATGATCAAGATCTCATCTATTTGTAATCATGCATGTCGTGTTTGCGGGGATCCGATAGATATTGACATTACTATGTCATATTGATTAATGGTTTTTTCTTATTAATTCTATCATGTCTGTGTTTTTTGTGATCTTGCATGCTCTCCGTTGTTAGTAGCTATCTTGGACAAGTAGTTGCTAGTGACTCCAAGAGGGGGTATTTATGCTCGATAGTGGGTTCATGCCTCTATTTAATCTAAGGGAAGTGATAGAAATGTCTAAGGTTGTAGATGTGATGTTTCCACTAGGGAGAAAACAACGGTCTCTTGTTCATGGAACAAGTGTATTGTTTACCTTACACACTTTGCTTAAAGCAGTTGTCTGTTTCTTGCAACTTAATACTGGAGGGGGTTCGGATGATAACCCAAAGCAGTTATCTGTTTTTTGCATACCACTATTACCTTCCACACCATACAGTTAATCCTTTGTTACAGCAACCGGTGAGATTGACAACCTCACTGTTCGTTGGGGCAAAGTCTTGAGTTTGTGTTGTGCAGGTCTCCAAGTTGCTAGCAACACCTTTGAGATGTTTCCTTCCTCCTACTGGTTCGATAACCTCGGTTTCTTACTGAGGGAAGACTTGCTGCTGTGCTCATCACACCTTGCTCTTGGGGTCTCCCAACAAAGCACTACCACGCGCCATCAACAAGTTTTCTAGCGCCATTGCCAGGGAGGCTAAGGACATCTTCATAAGGGGAGTCCTTCTCAACCTTTATCTTTACTTTGTTTTTGTTTTGCTTAGTTTCTTTTGCTTGGTTTTGTTTGCCTCTTTTTATCAAAAACTCCAAAAAAATTAGTTTAGTTTGGTTTGCTTTCCCTTATCAAAAACACAAAAAAATTAGTTCCTGCTCTAGTTGCTGCTGTTGTTGGCTTGCTCCACTTTTGCCAAAATGAAATCTGCTGAGAACGCTAAGTTGTGTGACTTCACTAGCACAAACAACAATAATTTCCTAAGAACTCCTATTGCTCCACCTGCTCCTGATGCTACCTTTTATGAAATTAAGCCTGCTTTGTTGAATCTTGTGATGAGAGAGCAATTTCCTGGTGCTAGTTCTGATGATGAGGCTGCTGACATGGTTATACCCCACGAGTACACGACATTGGTATACCTTGTCCATCCCAAGGAAGGCCCATGTCAAGACACGCGACACGTGAAGATTTCGGGTGGCCCAAGCCCATGATGTCTTCGGATCCTTGGAGGACAAGTCTAGAATAGATAGAATTTCAAAGGGTACCAACCCTAATATGTAACCAAATCGACCTAAGCCCGGGACCTGCCTATCTATATAAAGGATAGGAGGTCACAGCGAAGCTCTTTTGGCTACCTTGACTTGAGTTTGTGGGTGCGCGGGAGCGCGTCCACTAGGTGTAGTCCCCGAGGTTCGGGCCGGCTGGGGTAGCCAGCCGGGGCGAAGCTCTTTTGGCTACCTTGACTTGAGTTTTTGGGTGCGCGGGAGAACTTCCACTGGGTGTAGTCCCCGAGGTTCGGGCCAGCTGGGGTAGCCAGTCGGGGCGAAGCTCTTTTGGATACCTTGACTTGAGTTTGTGGGTGCGCGAGAGCACGTCCACTGGGTGTAGTCCCCGAGGTTCGGGTTAGCTGGGGTAGCCAACCGGGGCGAAGCTCTTTTGGCTACCTTGACTTGAGTTTGTGGGTGCGCGAGAGCGTGTCCACTGCGTGTAGTCCCCGAGGTTCGGGCCGGCTGGGGTAGACAGCCAGGGCGAAGCTCTTTTGCCACCTTACTTCCTGCCAACTTGTGACTCGGATCATGCAAGACAAAACATTGCTTTGGATTAGTTTTCTTGTACATATGCTCATGCGTTAGTTGGTACTTATCATAGAAGGAAAATAGATATGTTCCCCTTCGAGTTAGGCCGCTAGCAACTCCCCTTTTCTCAGCGAGTATTGTCCCTTCGAGCATTTTTCCTTGCCGGCTGTCAGCCGGGTTGCAGTCTGCAGTCAGAACCGAAGGACTGGCTATGTTGGCGTGCCTCGCAATACTTCGGTTCGCTGTTGTTGGCTTAACTCTTGTAGGGCGCGACCGGTTCTCCTGGACGCCCTTGCTTTCTATGCTGGCATCTTCTTGCCACGTGCGCTTTGAGTTTTTGCTCTTGCCAGGTCGACAGCCGACATGCATACTGAAGCCAGAACCGAAGAGGTTACTCTAGACGCCGCGTGCAATATTATGTCGTCTGTAGAAATCGTGGGGCCTAGGCCAGCCGGTACGAAAATGCAGATGGTGTGCGGAATTGGGACAAAGTCCTTAGCGTTGCGCCAAGGCTTTCAATTTTGTTCACTTGTTACATAAAAGGGGAGATACATACACTTTTCTAAGTGTAAAATGGGTGGAGCAGGCTGGAATTCCATGGGCGCTCCGTCTCCTCGTCTGAGCGATCTGCTTTGTTCTTCGTCGGCTGCTGCGCGTCGATCAGATAGTATGAATTGTTGTGGTGCGCTCGGCTGATGATGAATGGTCCCTCACATGGCGGGGACATCTTGTGCATTCCTTTGGTGCTCTTGACCAGGCGCAGGACCAGGTCTCCCTCGCGGAAAGAGGTGGGCCGGATCCGGCTGGCGTGGTATCAGTGCAAGTCTTGCTGGTAGATTGCTGATCTGGACAGATCCAACTCGCGCGCCTCCTCGAGCAAGTCCACGCTGTCCTCCCTTGCCTCCTTTGCTTCCTGCTCCATGTAGAGCTGCTTGCGGGGTGCATCGAACTGGATGTCTGTGGGGAGAATGGCTTCTACCCCATAGACTAGGAAGAATGGCGTGAAGCCGGTTGAGCAGTTGGGTGTGGTGCGTAGGCTCCAGAGCACTACTGGCAGCTCCTCTATCCAGCATCCGGGTGACCTGATGAGCGGTTCGATGAGCCTCAGCTTGATTCCGGCTAGCACCAAACCACTAGCGTGCTCGCATTGTCCGTTGGACTGTGGGTGTGCGACTGATGCCAGATCCAGGCGGATCCCTTTTTCCCTGCAGAAACGAGTGAAGACTCCTTTCGCAAAGTTGCTTCCATTTTCAGTGATGATCCTGTGCGGGTAGCCGAACCGGATGATGATGTCTGTGAAGAACTTGATCACCATCGCTCCATCCAGCTTCTTGATTGGCTTCGCCTCGATCCACTTGGTGAAATTTTCCACGGCTACGAGTAGGTGCGTCATACCGGATCGAGCTGTCTTGAATGGCCCGACCATGTCTAGGCCCCAGACCACGAACGACCAGGTGATCGGTATTGTCTTGAGCACCGCAGACGGCGTGTGCTTCAGCTGGCTGAATCGCTGGCAGCCGTTGCATGTCTTGACTATTTCTTTGGCGTCCTTCAGTGCCGTCGGCCAATAGAAACCATGTCGAAGGGCCTTGGCTGCTATTGCCCTTGACGAGGCATGGTGTCCACACTCGCCCTGGTGTATGTCCGTTAGAAGCTTGGCTCCTTCCTCCTGACTGACGCATCGTTGGTAGTTGCCTCTGACGCTGCGCTTGTATAGCTCGTTGTTGATGATGGTGTAGGCACTTGCCCTTCGTCGCACTTGTCGTGCTGCCACCTCTTCTGTTGGGAGTTCACCCTTGGCTAGGAAATTCATGTATGGCTTTGCCCAGTCGGGCGCCTCCCGTATGGTGTGCACCGTCTGTATGATGAGCTTGATCTCCTCGCGGACGACCGGCTCCAGAGCGTCAGGAGGCCTGCCGGGTGGGAGGGTGTTGGTGTCTACGGCGGTCTTCGTCGTGGTAGTTTCCGGATGTGGCAAGGCAGTCCCCGTGTGCGGCGCGGCAGTCCCAGGGTGCGGCGGAGTAGTCCCTGGGTGCGATGCAGCAGTCCCCGGGTGCGGCGCGGCAGTCCCCGGGTGTGCCGCGGCACCGGCTGTTCCTGGGTCCACGCTGAGTATGATGGAGTCAGACTCTGGTGAGGGAGTGATGGAAGGCTTGCGCAGGTGCTCGGGGGAGACTCCGGGCGGTATGGCTTGCCTTATTGACCCGACCCTGGCCAAAGCGTCAGCAACTTCATTGTTGGTTCTGGGTACATGGTGAAACTCACATCCTTCAAAGCAGGCGCACAACTGCTGAACGAAGAAGCAGTAAAGGGCCATGTTCGCGTCCCTGGCATCCCATTCTCTAGATACTTGTTGCACCACCAAGTCCGAATCTCCGAAGCACAGCACCCTCTGAATGCCTATCTGCTTGGCCATCTTGAGCCCATGGATGAGTGCTTCATACTCGGCGACGTTGTTGGAAGCTTTGAAGTGGATCTGGAGAACGTACTCCAGCCGGTCGCCTTTGGGCGAGGTTATCACGATTCTGGCTCCAAGTCCTTCCCTCATTTTTGATCCGTCAAAGTGTAGCTTCCAGTAAGTTGAATCCAACATTGGGGGCATGTATTGTGTCTCTGCCCAATCGACGATGAAATCAGCCAAGGCTTGCGACTTGATTGTTGTGTGTGGTTCATACTGGATGTTATGCGCAGCAAGTTCGATGGCCCATTTGGCCACGCGGACAGTGGCGTCTTTGTTGCCGATGATCTCCGCGAGTGGGGCCAATGCTACCACCCGGATGGAGTGCTCCTGGAAGTAGTGCTTGAGTTTCTTGGCGGCCATGTACACGCCGTACACCATCTTCTGGTAGTGAGGGTAGTTCTTCTTGGATAGCGAGAGCACCTCACTCAGATAGTATACGGGGTGTTGGACCATCTGAGCCTTTCCTTCCTCTAGTCGCTCCATGACCAGTACCACGCTGACCACTCTGTTTGTGGCAGCGATGTACATCAGCATGGGCTCCTTTGCGGCTAGCGCCGCCAGGACGGGTGGCGAGGTGAGCATGCGCTTGAGGTCTCGAAAAGCTTCATCCGCCTGAGCTGTCCAGACAAATTTGTCTGTCTTATTCATCAGCTAGTACATGGGAAGAGCCTTCTCTCCCAGCCGGCTAACGAACTGGCTGAGTGAAGCGAGGTACCCGGTGAACTTCTGTATGTCGCGCAGGTTCTGTGGCAGCTCCATGCGCTCGATGGCTCCGATCTTCTCTGGGTTTGCCTCGATTCCACGCTCGGAGACGAGAAAGCCCAGGAGCTTGCCGGCTGGTACGCCAAACACACACTTCTCCGAGTTCAGCTTGATCTAGAAACGGCGGAGGTTGTCGAATGTTTCCTTCAGATCCTCATGGAGCATGTGCCGTTCCTTGGTCTTGATGACGAAGTCGTCAATGTAGGCGTGTACGTTCTTTCCAATCTGCGTCTGCATGCAGCGCTGATAAGTTGCGCCTGCGTTCTTCAATCTGAAGGGCATGGTGGTGTAGCAGTATGCTCCATACGGGGTTATGAACGATGTCTTTATTTGATCGGTTACATTGAGCTTGATCTGGTGATAGCCTGAGTAAGCGTCCAGAAAAGACAAAAAATCGCACCCGGCGGTGGAGTCGATGACCTGATCAATTCGCGGCAGGGCGAAAGGATCTTTGGGGCAAGCCTTGTTGAGACTGGTATAGTCGACGCACATGCGCCATGTCTTGTTCTTCTTCAGCACCAGCACCGGGTTGGCTAGCCATTCTGGGTGGAAAACTTCCATGATGAAGCCGGCCGTGAGCAGCCGTGTGATCTCCTCACCAATGGTTCTTATTTTTTCTTCTACGAAGTGGCGTAAAGATTGTTTGACCGGCTTCGCATCCGGTCGAACATGAAGGGAGTGCTCGGCGAGTTCCCTCGGGACACCTGGCATGTCTTTGGGCACCATGCAAAAATGTCTCGATTCTCACGGAGGAAATCGACGAGCGCGCTTTCCTATTTGCTGTCCAGGCCGTCTCCGACCAGGACGAACTTGCTTGGGTCCTCCTCGTTGAGCAGGATCTTCCTTGTCCCCTGCGAGGGCTTGAACTGCGATTCCCTAGCCGGTTTGGGATCTCTAGCCGGCATGTCCTTCTGCAGATCCGCCACGTTCTGCATTATGACGCGCTTCTCTTCAGTGATGATCATTGCTTCGGCCAGCTTAGAGCCGTCTGAAGCACATTCGATCGAACGCTTGTAGCATCCATCAACAGTGATCACTCCCTTTGGGCCCGGCAACTTCATCTTGAGGTATGTGTAGTGTGGTACTCCCATGAACTTAGTCAGAGATGGGCGCCCTAGTATGGCGTGGTAGGAACTGGAAAGATTCACGACCTCGAACCAAATTGGCTCGTGGTGGAAGTTGTTTTCGCTGCCAAAGATGACGTCCAGTCGAATCTTGCCGATTGGGGAGTGCGATGGCCCTGGTACTACTTCGTGGAATGAAGTGCTTGAGGGTTCCAGCTGGGAATCACTGATGCCTAGCCTCTCGAGGCTGCTCCCGTAAAGGAGGTTGATGTTGCTCCCTCCATTGATCAGTACGCGAGAGAAACGGCATGAATGCTTCTTGGAGATGATGATGGGGTCCAAGACCAAAGCGTAGATGCCAGGGCTTGGTAACACGGCCGACTAATCCTCCTTGCTACAGGTAATCACTTGGTCGGACCAGTGTAGGTACTGGGGGACGGGTGGGACGATTGCATTCACCTCCGCCTCACGTCTCCGCTTGGCATGCTTTGTTTCCGGCTCCGCCAGGAATATGTGGTAATTACCCACCTGCCGCGAGTAACCATCCTCGCGGCGGTTGCGCTGTTCCTTGTTATCCAGTGGGCCTCCGGCTAGGGGTGGAGGTGGTGGTGGGAGTCCACCGACTTCGGCCATTTTCTTTGTCCAGCTGCATTGGCGCGTCGTGTGATTCGCGGGCTTGTTGCCGCCGCTGTGAAACTTGCACAGCCCGTCGAGCATGGACTCCATGGTGTACTTAGGCCGAGGCGGCCTGTCGTCCGGCCTCTACCTCCAACTGCCCCCTACAGCCGGATCCTCATGCACCGCGGCTACTTGTTTGATACCGTACCGGCTATCCGGTTGGTCGTCTTTCCTCTTGCCGTGGCGGTTGTCGTGATCGTGCCGCCTGGGATGATGGTCGCCCGACTGGTGTCGCTCCGCCTGCTCGTCCGTGACGATTTGTCCTTGGTCGTCCACCACGATGGGCTTCTTCATTGCTGCGTCCGCGGTGGCGTACTTGTCCGTGATGGCCATGACCTGAGCCATGGTTTGCGGGTCTGCCCGGCTGAGTTTATGCTTTAGCATGGTGCCGTCTCGGCAGCCGTTGGTGAAGAAGTCGATCGCCTGGTGCTCATGCACCCCTTCACACGAATTGTGCATGGTGGTCAACCGGGTGAGGTAGGCGCGATCCGATTCGTCCTTGCCTTGCACACAGAGGGCAAACTCGCGAGGCCAACCCGGCCGCTTGTATGTTCTGGTGAAGTTGCGGATGAATGACTCTTCGAAGTCCAGCCACGCGTTGATGCTGTTGTCGGGGAGGCTGTTGAGCCACGTCCTCGCCGAGTCGAGGAGCATGAGGGGGACGTAATGGACGGCCAGGCGGAGGTTGCCATTGGCGATTCCCATCGCGGTGGTGTAATCAACCAACCAATCCTCGGGCTTGACGGTTCCGTTGTACTTTGGCGTGTCCCTTGGGAGCGAAAATCCCTTTGGAAACGGCTCGTTCCGGATGCGCGGGCCGAAACACTTTGGGCCAGCCGGACTTTCCTCCTCCAATGTGCGTGACTGCACCAGGAGGTCGATGTGCTCCCGTGCATTAGCCGGTTCTCGGGGACCGAGCCGGCCCTTCAAACGTGACGCAGGCGGGTCCTTGTTTGCGTCTGCTTCCTCCTCCGGTGCTCGCGTCTTTTTCCCCTGGGAGGCTCCGCCTGCGCGACTTACGCTAGAGGCGGCGGCGTCCCGGTTGTGGCGACCGCGGTTGCCATATTCGCCACGCGGGCGGCTGTTTTGCCCAACCCCTCCATGTGTCGTCTGGTCTGCGCCTTTGCGGACGATGATGTCGCGGGAGTTGCCCACCTGGCTAGGGACGCCCTTGGCTTGTTGCTTGTTAGCAGTGGCCACGAGAAGCTGCACACGCTCCTGCTGGCGACGAAGTTGTTTGCCCTCTAGGTGCTTTAGCTCTGTGGCCGCTGCCTCGGCTGCCCTCATGTTCTTGGCGGGAGTGTTGTATACGGGTTGCGCCACACCTGCATGTGAGTCGGCGGCGCGGTCCAGTTCTGATGCCAGGTCACGCCCCCGGTGCTGGATCTTCCTGGCGAAGCCGTGTGCTGCGTTGTACTCATGCACGGTGGCGTTCAGCCGACGCTGGTTAGCCGCGACCTTGGTGGCTTCCTCCAGGAGTTTTTGGCGTGTAGCTTCGAGTGCTGCCGCTGCAGCCGCTGGGTCTGTCTCGACGACGACCGGAGCGGGTTGGGCATGGTGCACTGCAAACACAGGGACGTGCCCAGGTTCGGGGCCCTCTTGGCGAGATAAATCCCCTACTCCTGAAAGATGAACTATGTATGGGAGCTCGATGCTCAGTACAGATGCTCCTTGAGCTGTTTCCTTAGATACTATCGAAGGCTCAAGGAAGATGGGAACTTGATGCTAACACTTCTATCCTTCTATTGTTGCCTACCTAGAACCTTGGCTCTGCCCTCCCTTATATACTGGTCTGGGGGGCAGATTACAGATCGAGTCCTAGGGTTTACTGTTTGGATATGGGTTTACAGGGCAGGGCCGACCGTAGGGCCCAGCCGGTGGGCCAGGACCTAGTCCGTCCCTCTTTTAGCGTCATCCTTCTCTTTAGCGGTCACCCGGGCTTCCTTTGGGGCATCACCCCTGCTTTAACGGTCACCCGGACTGCTTTCGCTAGTCCAGCCGACCGTCTTGCTTTATCTTCGTCAGGTAGCGCTGGTCATGACGGCATGTCAGCTTCCTTGATGACGAGGGAGAGCCATAAGCGTACCCCGCACGGAGCGTCGGCCCTTCCGTTCTCTCCATCGAATCCGACGTGAGCCGGGTGGGAATGGCCACCCGGCCGGTTCTTCTGGCCACCGGCTAGACGGGCCAGCCGGGAAGGTTATAAGCCCAGCCAGGCTTGCTTGCCAGTCGGCTAGAGTTGTCTTTCCTAGAGGCTAGGCGACCTGCATCTTCTAGAGTCGGCCTACTTATGCCTGGCTTTCCCCACCCGGGGGTTATCCCCCCGACAGGGATCTCAACTCTCCACATACACACCTCCACGCCAGATTGCGTCTGCTCACCCTTGTAACCTTTGGTTTCGCCGTAATCAAGAGTAGACAAGCAGGATAGGGTTTTCCCTCTGGGGGCCTGAACCTGGGTAAACCTCGTGTCCCGCGTTGCTTGTCTGTTAACCATTCTGCGACTTCCAGCATCCCCATCTTCTCCAAAACCCAAGTCCATAACAATGGGAATTGACGAAATCAACCCTCGTCAATTGGCGCCATCTGTGGGAACTGGGGACGCTGATTGTGCGGTCGTGACGGTTCCATCCGGATCGATCTACAACTCATCGGCAATAGAGAGACACCTCCTCTTCGGCGCCTTTGACTTCACCGCCCACTCGCCAGCCACCCTGAAGGATTCTGAGTCCGTCAGCGATGGGCTCGAGATGCTGTTCGGGAGCTTCTGCTTCCAGGTGGGGCAGACCGGCACCCTCCGCCTCCTAGAGCCGGTGCCACCACCATCCATCAGGCCTGCTTCATGGGTCCCACCCATTGGCGTGTTACGCGTGTCGACGCTGACAGACGAGTCAGATGATAGCTGCTGCTGCAACTCAGATCGGTGCGGCCCTCCCACAGATGAAAGAACCTACGGTTCCGGATCTGAAAGCTGCGGCAGCAGCGATCTAGTTCGCAGGCGCTATCTATGCGCTGTAGTCATCCAGAACGAAATGGAACTGCCGCCAAGTTCAAGTGCACCCAACCCTCCTCTCAACCCGCAAGCTGAGAACGGAGGAAACGGGGGAAATCCGCCTAACAAGCCCAACGAGGGTGACGCTCACGCCTACAACAAGATCAACCTCGACGAGGAAGGATGGCGCCAGGCACGCAAAGCTGTGGCGGGCAACATCATCCTACCTGTGAATGCTTCACAGGATCTACTGATGGCCTACCACCTCCTCCTCATCGATGAGCAGAACCGCCAGGTGAAGCTGATGGAAGAGCTTGAAAAGCGCAAGAAAGCGGCTGCGGAGTCCAGCGCGCGGTGAGTTACACTCTCTGCCGGCGGTGGCTCTAGCTCGCATGGAAACAACGCCAACAAGTACCGCTCTCGCACGGAGCACATGGACCCTTCCGCGCGACGCGAGGTCACCCGGGTCCTCAATACGTCCTTCATGACGATGGACTCACACGACAACGTCATGCCGAAAACACCGCAGGCTGCGATCATGGCAGCCACTACATATCTCGCGTCCCATCCACCTCCGGTGGGCGACCCGAAGAGTGCCATGCACAAGTCCTCTCTAGCTGGCCTCGGACTCGTCGGAGCGGCGCTCCATGACGAGGCTCATGTGGAGCCAAAGAAAAAAGTTGCGGTTAAGTTCAACTGCAGCCCTACGCCCTCATCCGACGACAATGAGCACGACCTGCCCCAACACCACAAGAGCCCATGGCGCCGTAGTAGACTACGACGCTTGCAGCGAGCTCATCCAGCTCAAGATCGACATGGCATGCACCAAGGACGCGTGCTCAACTAAGTCTGACGAGGAGGATGACGGAGAGCTATGTGGTGCTAGATGCTTCAGCAGATCCGTTCGACGAATGAGGATGCCGAAAAATTTCAAGCTCCCTTCGGACAACCCGAAGATCGATGGTACATAGGAACCAAAACCTTGGCTCGACGATCATCTGTCGTCAGTCAAGCTCCACGGCGAAAACAAAAACACCGCCCTACAATGCCTTCAGCTGCAGCTGACAGGCGCGACCAGGGTTTGGCTCAGCAGCCTTTCCTCCGGATCCATCCGAAGTTGGGAAGATCTAGCATACAGCTTCATCCGCAACTTCAAGGGCACCAGCAAGAGGCCAACTTCGATCGAAGAGCTACGGGCCTACACCCAACGGTCCAACGAGTCCATCCGCTCGTACATACTCCGCTGGTCCCACATCAAGAACACCACCGCACACACCTCCGAGGAACGGGAAATCGACGCCTTCAAGGACGGTGCGAGACGCCCAGATTGCAAGGAGGAGCTTGGGCGCGTCAAGCCCAAAATACTCGACCACATCATGGACATCGCCAATCGGTGGGCAGATGGTGAGGATTCCATCATCCGAGCGCATTCGGATCACGAAGACGACTACAACCACAGACACGAACACCGTAGCAAAATAAGATCGCGTCTACGACGATCGCGATAGAGTCGAAATGGTCGTGGCTGGATACACTGATCGACGCAACAACGGCAACCGTAGCAGCGGATACCGCGGAAGCAATTACCGCGATGGCGGGCGACCCACGCAAACGTCGCAACGCCATAGCCACGACGACGAGCCTTCGGCATACGACAAGCTGTCTAGTCCCTGCACCATCCACTTCGACATTGACAAACAAGATGGTAAGAAGAAGGCTAGCCACATGCTTAAGGACTCCTGCGAGTTCCAGAAACTCGGCGAGGGTCTCACCCAAATGCGGCGCACCGTAAACCCTGGATTTGGGCCCGCACCCGTACCAGGTGACATCGCCCACGGAGCTCCTCCACCACCACCTACTGGACCGTCGAATCCAGCGATCGCACCAGTGCCAAATAACGGCGCAGGAGGGTACCCGCTGATACATCCAAAACATATCCACTTTCCCGAACACTTTTGCTATTCTTTCTCCTCTAAACTTGTGTGATTTGGATACAACTAACACGGACTGACACTGTTTTTAGCAGAATAACCTTGGTGTCTAGTTATTGTGTAGAAAATCAACTATTAGGAAATATCCCGGAAAATATGCCAAAAATTATATTTCACTAGAAGATCCACGGAGCTAGAGCACGAGACGGAGAAGGGGCCTGGGGGCCCACACCCCTGCCAGGCGCGGGCCCACCTCTGGTCGCGCCTAGAGGGGGTGCGGCCACCCCAGGCACCCCCTCGGCCTCCCTCTGCGCCTATAAGTTGCCTCTCGACCTAAAAACAGAGGGGGTTCGATAGTTTTCCAGAAAGAGTTCCGCTCCACTGCCGCCACTAGAAACCAATATACGGATCCAGAAACTCCATTCCGGCACCCTGCCGGGACAGGGAATTTGGAGAGGATCATCGGCATCATCATCACCAACGCGTCTCCATCAACCATCAATGTTTCCCTCATCCATGAGTGAGTAATCCCCTATTATAGGCTTGGCGATGGTAGGGATTGGATGAGTTCTATCATGTAATCGAATAAGATTCTTACGCATAGTGCCTAGTATCTCTATTAGTGCTATTTGACTTTGTTGCAACTTGTTGTACTTAATGCTTGTCACTAGGTCCCGAGTGCCATGATCTCATATCTGAACTTACTATTGAATCATTATGATAGTATTGTTTGTGATCTTATCTGCAAGTTGTGTACACATATCATTGTCCGGATCCAAAGGCCCCAAAGTGACAATAATTTGGACAACCGAAGGGGGTGGCTGTGGTGTGAGGATCACATGTGTTCACGGAGTGTTAATGCTGTTCTCCGGTGCTCTATTAAAAGGATAACCTTAATTGCCAGTAGTTCCTTAGAGGCCCCGCTGCCACGAGCTGGCTGGACAGAAGATGTTGTGCAAGTTCTCATTGCGAGCACGTATGACTATGTTTGGAGCACATGCCTAGGATTGTTTAGTACTTGGATGCTTATTCTTATTTATCTGCAATGCCGTAGATCTTGAAGTTACATGTTTAGACTCATCCATGCAACGCCCTTCCATCCATCCCTATGCCTACCGCACTCTAATCCCACTATTACGTTACTGTTACTATTGCTCCTGTTTCACTATTGCTGTTGCTTTGCTGTTGCTACTACAAACTGTTGCTACTGATAAATTTCTGTGAGCAAGAACTATTTCTAGGTGCAGCTGAATTGACAACTCAGTTGTTAAGGCTTGCAAGTATTCTTTGGCTCCCCTTGTGTCGAATCAATAAATTGGGTAATACTACCCGCGAAGACTGTTGCGATCCCCTACACTTGTGGGTCATCAAGACTATTTTCTAGCGTCGTTGCCGGGGAGCATAGCTTTATTTGTAAGTTCACTTGGATCTACTATTGTTCACTGCTACTCCTTTCATCATGGGGAAGTCTCATGATGGAAAGTTTCCTATTTTACCATCCACTACAAGAAGAGGTACAGTCCTAAACACCTCTGCTACTCTTGATTCACCATCTATTATAAGTAAGCTTGTCACACCACCACCACATACTCATGCTACACAAACTGCTACTACTGATGAATCTGAAATTGCTTTTGATACTCATGATGTTACTTCTAATATGCTTGATGCGATTGGTTCATTAGATCCTTTTCTAGATGCTATTATGGCTAGTCTAGGAAATACCGAAACTCCTAGTGAAGACACTGTTACACCTGTTAGCTCACCTGAGTCTAGAGAGAGTTATGATATTAATGATGGTTACATTGAGTTCACTGATGAATTTGTTGAAGAGTGCCGAAACACACATGGCACTAGTGCTATTAAGAGTCTCCTTGCTAGACACACCATCATTCCTAAGTTTTCCTCTGATCCTAAGTTTGCCACCTCTCCCATAGATATTAAAGGTAAAGATTATGATTTCTCTCTTGTTTATCCTATTTAGATATTGTTGAGAAAGAACCTTTCCGTGGGACTGAAAATGAGAGTGTTGTGGCTCATATGAATAAGCTTTCTACTATGAGTGATTTATTCTCTGATGATTTTAAGATGCGTAAGTACTTTGTTACTAAGATCTTCCCTTTTTCACTAAAAGGAGAAGCTAGGGCTTGGTTTAATAGATTACCTCCTGGTTCCATTGATAGCCCTGATTGCTTGATTGCTTCTTTCTTCCAAAAATATTTTCCTCCCAATGCTAGACATGCTGCTTTGCAGAGACTTTTTTATTTAAAATAGGGATAATAAGAGAAATTGCATGAGTCATGGACAAGGTTATGTGCCTTGATTTATGCACATCCTGGATGTCCATTGCCTAAAAATAAGCTTCTTGATATTTATTATAATGGACTAACTGATGATTCTAGGACCTACCTAGATAGCTTTGTTGATTGGTTTTCAGGAGAAGAACTCCTACAGATGCTAAAGAATTGATGATTGGACTTCAATTGAGCTAAATACAACTGAGAATATTATTCCTGAACCAGTTGTGCCTGAACCAGTTCCAACACCAACACCAAAGAAGAGGGGAGTTATTGCATTAAATGATGAAGTGATGAAAGAAGCTAAGAAATGTCTAAAGGAGAAAGGTATTAGAGCTGAAGATGTGAAGAATCTACCTCCTATAGAAGAATTATGTAAGCCAATTCCCCACTCATATACTATTGAGGTACACTCTCTCCAACACTTTGATGAAGGTGATATTCCCTATGGTAAGCCTCCTGATCAATGCTTATAGGAACTTGACACATTTATTGTTAAACAAGGTAATTTTAATAAACAAGTTCAGAATCATTTATTGGAAAACTCTAGAGCTATCAATGAGTTGAAATATATTGTGGAAAGAACTTCTAATGATATTAAAATGCTTTGCAAACACTTTCAAATGGTTCAAACCCAACTTGATCAACTTGCTAAGGTACAAAAGGATATGCTAGTTAATGCCTCAGGACATAAACATGCTTATGGAATTAGAAATAGGAGTGGTATAGATACTCCAGATCCTTTATATCCTGAAGGACACCCTAAAAGAATTGAGCAGGATTCTCAACAAGGTGAGAATAGTGGTAGTACTCGTAAGAGACAGAAAAAGAAACACAAAATAGTTGTGGAATCGCTGAAACTTGCTCTAGATCCTAATAGTATATCTGTCTCTGATGCTGAAACTGAGAGTGGTAATGATAAAAATGAGTCTCCTGATAAGGAGGAAGGTGAGGAAGAACCTGAGAAGCACAGTAAGAAAACTAGGTACACAAAGTAAGATTTTATTGCTAATAAACATGGTAAAGAGAGAGAACCTTGGGTGCAGAAACCTATGCTTTTTCCAGGGAAGAAACACAAGTCAAAGGAGGAGGAACACTACAACAAGTTTTGTGAGTGGATGAAACCTTTATTTTTTGCAAATTCCTTTAACTGATGCTATTAAATTGCCTCCTTATTCAAAGTATATGAAGGATATTGTCTCTAATAAAAGGAAGATTCCTAATGAGGATATTTCTACTTTGCTTGATAATTATTTGTCAACACCCGGATTTTTAATCCCAGATGCCTGTTATGCCATACATCGCAATCCCAGGATTACCATTTTTGCGAGACATAACAGAATTGGATACCACAGTACATCATCCATTACAAACCGTACATAAGTTCTTACACAAATAGGGATCTCATGATCCAGTTCTTAATACAACATCAAGCAGCGGAATACGTAATAATAACGGTAGCGTAGGCGAAGCTCCATCTTCGGGGTCACAGGCAATGCTGACGATGGGAGATGATCCTAGTTGTCGTAACCTTCCTAGGTCCATCCTCCAGGTACTCCTCTTCATAGTCTGGCCATGGGAATAGCCAGGGACAAAGCCATGAGTACTCTTTAAGTACTCACAAACTAGTACTAACAAGTAAAGGGGTTTTTGGATAATAGGACACTAGGCTCTAGGTTTGTTTTGCAAAAGCCAGATTTATCTCTACGAAGTTCCAAAGCTAGTCACAATTTTATAACTCCTAAGTGGGATCTTGTATTTCATATCACAACCCTGTTGTGGTCAAGTCAAAGTCTCAATTCATGTCACAAGTCATTTTGAAAAGTCTGACGGGGAACAGTATGGCCACTCCAACTATCCATAACCGCGGACGCGGCTATTAGAATAGTTTGACACTCTGCAGAGATTGTACACTTTCACCACAACATTCGATACATTCGATACAAATTTTAAAGTTTGACTCGGATTTTCTAGCAACTTTCTTTTTCATTCATTCATTCATTCATAGCACCCAGTACAACACACACCACAACAAGGAAAAACAGATGGTTTTAAGAACCATTCTAAGAACTACGATATAGTGGGACCGAATACTACTCACTATGCTAGTGCTCAAGTGCTCCTACTCCTCGGAATCTGTGGCCTCATCATCCTCATCAGCATCGATGAAGGCGAAATCGTCCTCATCGGTGAAGAAATCCATAGCCTAGTCCTCCAGAAAATCGTCGCCATCGCTGAGATAGGAGTAGGGGTCTCCACGAAGATCCTCTCCGGCATTCTCCCTTTCCTCCAACTGCATGTCTCTCTCGTGGATGGTCTCCTCTAGAGATGAGATGCGGTGGCGAAGACGGGCAATAATGCGCTCCTTCTTGTCGAGCTGACGGCGGCGAGACTTGCGATCCTTTGCTAGAATGGCGATGGTTTGGTCCTTCGTCTTGATGATGGCAGACTTGTGTTTGCAGTAGTCACGGCAGTTGTCCAACTCCTGCTGACGATCGTACATCATGAAGCTAAGGTGATCCAATTGGGTCTTCAGCTCGGGGTGGTATGGGGCTTCTAGTGGTTGTCCATTAGCATCACGCCTTGGGCAAAACTCAAAGCGAGTACCCTTGATCTGATTGATGCTCTGCCCACATAGACCGGAAAGAGCTTCCTGCATGGCCCTAGCAAGTCCATCGAGCCAGTTGTTTTCTCTCAAGGTAAACTGAATTCCTTTCGCAGTGGGAGGTTCAATCTTTCCTCGAAGACTTGCAACAATTAGCCACTGCAGATCTTCTCCTCCTTGATCATTGAGCTGAGCTCCGAAGAACTCGGGGTGCAGACGCTCCAGAAGTTCCAAAAGCTGGTCCAAATCCCTCTCAAAGATCAGGTCTCCTCCATTCCCAAGTTGGTAAAACTTGCTGTACTTCACGTCCATCTATAAGAATATAGGATGAGTAAGTTAGTGGAGTGATCAAGTGTGTCAAAATTTTATGGATTTACAAGAGTTTTTGAGGAACATGAATTTTCATGAAAGAATCAAAGGGATAAGAATGAGAATAAGTTTTTGTAAATATTTGTTTTCTTTGGTTTTGGAAACTAAGTCTTTGATTCAAACGTCCAATCTAACTAGGGTCTCCTATGGTCAGGATGGCTCTGATTCCAACTTGTCAACACCCGGATTTTTAATCCCAGATGCCTGTTATGCCATACATCGCAATCCCAGGATAACCATTTTTGCGAGACATAACAGAATTGGATACCACAGTACATCATCCATTACAAACCGTACATAAGTTCTTACACAAATAGGGATCTCATGATCCAGTTCTTAATACAACATCAAGAAGCGGAATACGTAATAATAACGGTAGCGTAGGCGAAGATCCATCTTCGGGGTCACAGGCAATGCTGACGATGGGAGATGATCCTAGTTGTCATAACCTTCCTGGGGTCCATCCTCCAGGTACTCCTCTTCATAGTCTGGCCATGGGAATAGCCAGGGACAAAGCCATGAGTACTCTTTAAGTACTCTCAAACTAGTACTAACAAGTAAAGGGGTTTTTGGATAATAGGACACTAGGCTCTAGGGTTGTTTTGCAAAAGCCAGATTTATCTCTACGAAGTTCCAAAGCTCATCACAATTTTATAACTCCTAAGTGGGATCTTGTATTTCATATCACAACCCTGTTGTGGTCAAGTCAAAGTCTCAATTCATGTCACAAGTCATTTTGAAAAGTCTGACGGGGGAACAGTATGGCAACTCCAACTGTCCATAACCGCGGACGCGGCTATTCGAATAGTTTGACACTCTGCAGAGATTGTACACTTTCACCACAACATTCGATACATCCGTCAGGAACAAATCCTGAATTCACCATACTCAGTATGCGGATAATCAATCCTAACCTTTCGATTACACGCCCTAGTATAAGCACCTCTCCTGTGAGTTTGGCCCCCCAACCATGACCATCTGTCATCTTGGGTACTGCACAGGTGGACAATCTTCATAAGGTAGCCTCAGCTCAAACCTTGGCCGTCAGGGAACTAATACTAAGGTATATAAGTTTCCAGTCAAGCCCTACCCAATCTTCGGGTATTGTGGTTTACGATAAAATTGGAATGGTATCGCATCCAGACAACCATCAGTTTTATAAAGGGCTAAGGCTCATGCCTCATCATTTTCATCACCAAAATCATCAAGTGTTCAGAGACACATGTCCAAAACATTTCAATAGAATGTCCCATCATTCCAAGGTTTTCATAACCAGTTTTCCACCAAGTATTCCCATCTAAAGTTGATCAAGTTTTATGCTTAGCACTAGCATCTACAGGTGGGGGTAAGCACTGATGAGGGGTGGTAAACTAGTGGGGTTTTAACTAAGTTCAAATCTCATGCCTTAGTATGACATCAAGATTATCTAGCTTAGGCCAAATTTTATGCTCTTTATGCAACCTTCACATATCTTTCTAATATCTACCATTCACTTAGGTATAATCTAGGTAAGAGCTTTGATAAAGAAATAAAGTATTAAGCTTGTAGGTAAAAACTAGGATTGGTTTATCAAGTGGGTATGACCACATATGCTTAAGGCATATAGTTGGCATGGTAACAAATAGTGGTTTGTGGCATCAGTAGAGTATCTTGCAAGGGTTAGCTTGCACAATATCAGTATAAGCTTGCCTTGTGCAGAGCAGTGGTTGAAGTTCTCCTTGGCTTCTTCTTCGTAGAATCCTCCTTCCTCCTTGTGTCTTTGGTCGGTACTAGCGTCTATAAATAAATACGAGGTACACAATCACCAAACAATACTTAACTACTTGCAATCATCACACACAAGGGTCCTCTGGATAATCTAACATCATCTCTAACATTACAAGATTAAGGCTTGGTTTAATTCCTTTTATTTTTAGAAAAGTAATTTCTACTCATTGAAAAACTACTTAAGATTTAATATTCTCCAAACCAAACATGGGATCATGTTGACACATGTCATCACCACATATTTTAGTCCATGGGAATATGATTTAAAGTGGTGTCACAATTTAATAAGGTTTTACCCTTTTATTTTAATTAATTAAAGTGGCTAGAAATGCCTATGTAGCATTCTTTTATTACTTGAACATTATTTCTGCAAGTAAACCTATATATTTTTATATATTCTGAAAGGTATGGTTAAGTGTGATTTTTGAGAGTTGGAATCAACTCAAAAGCTATTATGGTTTAAATTTGAAAAATGTTTGAATACAGAAAAGCTTCTGCCTTGTTATTTTTACCATGGGTGATCTATAGATCCAAATGACTTGAATCCAACGGGCTTGGATTCAGCATTCCCCGACATTTCTAACAAAATTAGTTTCATTCAATTTGATGCACTGAATCGATCTGGGTTGATCTTTTAAATTGGGTACAGAAGTGAGTTTGAAACAAAATGGAAAAGGTTTAATTCAAATAACTGGGCTGCGCGGGAAAAGTTAACGGGCCGGCCTGCTAAGGGCAGTGCTCCCGCGGGCTGCTTAAGTGGGTGTCCCCACTCGTCAGTGAGACAGGGGGTGCGAAGCGGTATGGGGCAACGTGGTGCGTTCGATCTGATTCTAATCCAACGGCTGAGAGTCATCGTCGACGTTGAGCAACGCCGGCGAGAAAGAAACCTAGCGCGGCCAGTGGGGGTTGCTGGGGGCTCACCGGGGTGCAGGCGAGGGTCGGCGAGGCGGGCGAACGACGAAGTCGACAACGGTGAACTCAGGGGTGGTCGCGGCAGCTCCTGGGGTGGACGAAATCGATGGCACCCTTCTTCTCTAGAGGCGGCGGGCTCCGGTGAAATTCCGGCGATGTGCTGCTCGACTTGCTCCGGGAACAGTGTGGAACGATCAGTGGGGAGAGGGGAGTAGAATGGTGTGAAGAATTCGAGCGGGGGAGTCCTCTATTTATAGTCGAGCGAGGGGACCGACGGGGCGCACGGTGAGCTCGTCGGGGGCAATGGTACAGGCGGCTATTGGCATGGGCGAAGGTAGGGGCAGTGCAGTGTTCCCTGGCGATGCTCAATGACATGGTTTCGAGGCGTGGGGCAGTGCGGCTTGGTCTAGAACATGCGACACTCTGCGTGGCAGAGGCGGCGTCTTCGATGGCGAGCGATGGCTATGCGGCATGGGGCGGTGAACGAGGATGTCTGGCGGTCTCCTGGGTCGGTGGCAATCGTGTATGCACGCGGCGAGGGCGGCGCGCGGTCTGTGGGCTTCGGTCGAGGGTGGCGCTCTAGCGCACGCTCGGCATGGTCGCTGGTGGTCTGGGCGTGGTCCGTGCGTGTGGTCCAGTGGCTGGCAGGGTTCGAGCGCTGGACAGGGAGTGGCGATGGACGGTGGGCTGCCTCCCAGACATGCTGGCTAGGCTTGTTTCTCTTCCTAGCTTGCTGTCTCCACTAGGGTGGCATGGGTGTTCTCGGCTGTTCACCATTGATGGCAATGCCAAGCTTACAGTGAGGCTAGTGCTTGGTTTAACTTACTAGATGATCTACTGAGATGGTTGTGAGCTAAAGAGGGAACAAGTTAGGCTTCAATCACTGCTCACTATAGTGTTTAGGATTTTGATGATTTGTGTCTGCAACCTGTTTGATGAAATGGCCGCATGAGTTCAAGTTTTGAATTTTGCAAATATTTTTGGTGGGTTTGCTAGATTGGTGCTGGTGAGTCTGCAGATGCTTGGGTTTTGAAAGTTGAGCTTGTTTGAGTGGTTTTTGAAAAAGTGGGATCTTCCCATATGATAAAGATTCAATTTTGAATTGTCATTTAAACTATGTATTTGAAAGTTTCTGGATGATCACAAAGTGGGCCTTGATACTTTGTTATGAGTACATTCAAGGGGTGCAAAGATCCAGAAAAGTTTCTGTTAGGTTCTGAAAGTTTGAGACAGCCAAAGTAGGCATGGGAGTTAAATTGGTCAAAGTGACCATTCCTTTATTTTATTTGTTTTGATTTATTTGTCTTTGAGAAAAGTGTGGGAAATGTTTTATATGATTCTTAATTCACCCAAGAAACATTTTACAAGCAAAGAAACACATAAACAAGTTGGTTCAAAAGAATTTCAAATTAAATGCATACACATATGCATGCTTTCATAATTTTAATTAGAAAAGTTTTTGTTAACCCTAATTTTGATGCTTAGAGTTTGATGATTTAAGTTTGGTATTTTTGGGATGTTACAAACCTTCCCCCTTAAACAAAATCTCGTCCCGAGATTTGAAAAAGGACGAAAAGATTACCTAGGATTTGAAGAGATCGGGAAACTCCGTCCTGATGTGATCTTCGCGCTCCCAAGTAGCTTCCTCTTCTGTGTGGTTGCTCCACTAAATCTTGAGAAACTTGATTCTTCGGGTTCGGGTAGTTCGAAAAGCTTCTTCCAAAATACGGATGGGTACTTCAGGATAGGTCAGGTCATTGTTGATCTCTATGGTCCAGTGATTGATATTCTTGAACACTTTGGTCTTCTCGGGGACTTTGAGACACTTGCAAAGTAACGAGATATGGAACACATTGTGCACGGCTGACATCTCTTTAGGTAGTTCCAATTGGTACGACACTTCTCCTCGACGGTTCAGAATCTTGAAAGGTCCGATATATCTAGGGGCTAACTTTCCTTTGAGTTGGAAACGCTGCATTCCCTTCAATGGCGACACTTTCAGATAAACAAAATCTCCTATGTTGAAGGCGAGGTCTCAACGTCTCTTGTCGGTGTAACTCTTTTGTCGGGTTTGGGCGGTCTTGAGGTGCTCACGAATCTTGTGAACCTTCTCTTCTGCTTCTCGTAGGATGTCGGGTCCGAAGATCTGACTCTCTCCTACTTCCGACCAGTTCAAAGGGGTGCGACACTTCCTTCCGTACATGAATTCAAATGGGGCCATTTGCAAACTGGCTTGATAACTGTTGTTGTAGGAAAATTCTGCAAACGGCAGACAGTCTTCCCACTTGGATCCATATTCTAACACACATGCTCTCAGCATATCTTCGAGTATTTGATTTACTCGCTCCGTTTGTCCATCTGTCTGAGGGTGATACGCGGTACTGAAATCTAGGCGGGTTCCTAAACCTTCTTGGACTTTCTTCCAGAATCTCGAGGTAAACTGAGTTCCTCGATCCGATACAATGTTCTTGGGGACTCCATGCAAACTGACGTTTCTAGCGATGTACAACTCCGCTAGTTTCGAACTCTGATATGTGGTTTTGACGGGCAAGAAATGGGCGACTTTGGACAATCTGTCCACTATGACCCAGATAGTCATTTCCCCTACTAGAAGTAGGTAGTCCAGTGATAAAGTCCATTCCTACAGAATCCCATTTCCATTCCAGAATCTGCAATGGTTGCAACAATCCAGCGGGTCTTTGATGTCCTGCCTTGACTCGCTGACAAATATCACACTTGGCGATATAGCTTCCGATTTCTCTCTTCATCTTATGCCACCAAAATTGCTCTTTTAAATCTTGATACATCTTAGTTCCTCCGGGATGGATAGAATAAAGAGTATCATGAGCCTCCTTCAAGATAACTTCTTTCAACTCAGAATCTGCTGGTACACAAAGGCGTCCTTTGTACCACAACACTTCTTCTTCGTCTTCGGTGAATCCAGGTACTTTTCCTGTACCGATTCGACGCTTGATTCCGTCAATACTAGCATTTCCCTTCTACGCCTCTTTAATCTGACTGGTCAAAGTGGGCTGGAGTTCTATGCTAGCCAGAAATCCTTCACTTACTAATTCCATCCGAAAATCTTCCAGATCTTTGTGCAGACTTGGTTGCTCCTTCAAAATCATGGAGTTCAAGCGGCACGGCAATCTGCTAAGGGCATCTGCTACCACGTTGGCTTTACCGGGGTGATAGTGAATGTCCAGATCGTAATCCTTGATTAGCTCAATCCATCTTCTCTGCCTCATATTGAGCTCCTTCTGAGTGAATATATACTTTAGGCTCTTGTGATCCGAATAAATCTCACAACGGTTTCCCATCAGGTAATGTCTCCATGTTTTCAGGGCTAGAACTACGGCTGCAAGTTCGAGGTCATGGGTTGGGTAGTTTTGCTCATGTTGCTTCAGTTGTCGAGATAGATAAGATATAACTTTGCCTTCCTGCATTAGCACACATCCGAGACCAATCTTGGATGCGTCACAATACACATCGAAGGGCTTCGTGATATCCGGCATGATAAAGATTGGGCCTGAAATCAATCTCCTCTTGAGTTCTTGAAAACTCGCTTCACATTTGTCGGTCCATTCAAACTTCTTGTTCTTCTTCAGCAATTGGGTCATGGGTCTGGCGATACTAGAGAATCCTTCTACGAATTTGCGGTAATATCCCGCCAATCCGAGAAATGCACGAACTTGGGTTTGAGTGGTTGGGGCTTGCCAATCTTCTACATCTTTCACTTTGGCAGGGTCAACGGCAATTCCTCTGGTTGATACTATGTGACCGAGGAATCCTACCTCCTGTAACCAAAATTCACATTTGCTAAACTTTGCATACAGCTGATGCTCTCTAAGGGTTCCAAGAATGGTCCTTAGGTGTAGCTCATGTTCTTCTTCTGATTTGGAATAAATCAGAATGTCATCGATGAAAACAACGAAAAACTTATCCAGGAAGTCCATAAAAATCTTATTCATGAGATTCATGAAATAAGCGGGGGAATTGGTTAGTCCGAAAGACATGATTGTATACTCGTACAATCCATATTTGGTGGTAAAGGCAGTCTTTGGAATATCCTCTGCACGAATTTTGAGTTGATGATAGCCGGTTCTAAGATCAATCTTAGAAAACACTTTGGCACCGGTCAACTGATCAAACAAATCTTCTATCTTGGGAAAGGGGTACTTGTTCTTGATGGTGACATCATTCAATTTCCGATAATCCGTACACAAACGGTTACCTCCATCCTTCTTGTCCACAAACAAGACAGGTGATCTCCAAGGTGACGCACTTGGTTGAATCAATCCTATTTCTAGCATGGAATCCGTTGCTTCTTCAGTTCTGCTACTATATGGTCTCTGGGCTATGGGTCCGGTTCTAGGAATTAGTTCGATGATAAACTCGATATCCCGATCTAGGGGCATACCGGGCAAAACATCTGGAAATACATCGGGGTATTCACAGACTATCCGGACTTGGTCAATGGTAGGTTGGGCTATACTCTTGTTGCATTTGAATTGGCAAGGTAAGGTTTCGGATATATGCTCGACTGATATTCCGGCTGTACTGGTCATGGTTATGGCTTTCTTGGCACAGTCAATCAATCCTTTATGTTTGGACATCCAATCCATTCCTAGTACTATTTCCAAACCTTTAGTTCCGAGTACTATCAGATTTGCATAAAAATATATGCCATGGATTTGGATAGGGACGGCTTTGCAAATTTGCCTAGCCTTGGTGGTTGATCCGGGAATTTGAACAATCATAACATGCTTCAGTTTGGTTGGTTGAATTTTACTAGTGCATGCAAATTCTTCGGTGACAAATGAGTGCGATGCACCAAAATCAAACAACACTCATGCACATACTGAATTAACAGAAAACATACCCAGCACGACGGCTGGCGCTTCTTGAGCTTAAGACGGCCGTTGCGGTTGAGTGAATTCCCTGGGGCAAATCTTCTTCCTGGCTGAACACGACGCTGCTGCTGAGCTGGGACATTGGCATTGGGGGCTGTAGCATTCTTCTTGTTGGGGTACTCGTTGGAATAGTGGCCTTTATTTCCACAGTCATAACAAGTCACTTGCGACTTGTCCTTGGTTGCGACAGGCACAGCATTGCTTCCAGTCCTCGGGGCAGTCTTGGTGTTGGTGGTAGCATTGTTGTTGTTGAACTTGGGTGGGGCACGGTTAAAATTGCTAGCGTTGTCGGGGTTGTTGTGATTTCCTCCGGGCCTAGGGTTTCCACGGTTGGGATAGGTCGGACGGTTCATCGGGGGTCTGTTGGTTCTTGGGGCAAATCCTGGAGATGGGTTGGGGCAATACTTTGGGGTCTGATGGGTTCCTGGTTGCTGCATCATGCGACGCTTGCGGTTCTCATTGGCTTGGTTGATCTTTCCTTCCATCTGGATAGCAGAGTCGACAAGGGCTTCAATATCCACAAAGGGGATATTAACTAACACCATCTGCATCTCATCATGCAGACCATTCAGGAATCTTTCTTTCTTCTTGGCTTCGGTGTCGATTTCATCCGGGGCATACCTAGCTAATGACAAGAATTTGTCACGGTATTCCACTACAGTCATCCTTCCTTGCTTCAGCTCTCTGAACTCGTCTCTCATTCTCTTGATCAAACCTGGTGGCACATGGGTTCTGCTAAACTTGACCTTGAATTCCTCCCAGGTAATCATCTGGCCTCCGGTCATTGCGCGAACACTGTTCCACCATGCTCTGGCATCTCCGGCTAGATAGTGGGTGGCGAACAGAACTTTCTCGTTGGCTTCCACTCCGGCTACTTCTAGATTATTTTCCATGGTTTGTAGCCAATCATCAGCGTCTAGGGGTTCTTCTGACTTAGTGAAAACAGGTGGGTTGGTATTCTGGAAGTTCTTGAGCTTAAATCATGGTTGTCCTGATTTCCGTCGCCTTGGTTGTTGTGGGCAAGTTGGGCTATCTGCTGAAGTGTGGCTAGGTTCGCTTGACGTTCGGCTCTTTCAGCTTCGCGGTCAGAAGTCAACATTTGCAGAATCTGCAACATCGGGTCCAGGGTTGAACCACTTCCTCCACGTGGCATCTGAAGATGGAGATAGATCATGAGAAAAGAGGGAAATTTCTAAGGTTTTGGGTCTTTGAAAAAAATTTAAAGTTTTACTCAGATTTTCTAGCAACTTGCTTTTTCATTCATTCATTCATTCATTCATAACACCCAGTACAACACACACCACAATAAGGAAAAACAAATGGTTTTAAGAACCATTCTGAGAACTACGATACAGTGGGACCGAATACTACTCACTACGCTAGTGCTCAAGTGCTCCTACTCCTTGGAATCTGTGGCCTCATCATCCTCATCATCATTGATGAAGGCGAAATCGTCCTCATCGGTGAAGAAATCCATAGCCTGATCCTCCAGAAAATCATCGTCATCGCTGAGATAGGAGTAGGGGTCTCCACGAAGATCCTCTCCGGCATTCTCCCTTTCCTCCAACTGCATGTCTCTCTCGTGGATGGTCTCCTCCAGAGATGAGATGCGGTGGCGAAGATGGGCAATAATGCGCTCCTTCTTGTCGAGCTGACGGCGGCGAGACTTGCGATCCTTTGCTAGCATGGCGATGGTTTGGTCCTTCGTCTTGATGATGGCAGACTTGTGGTTGCAGTAGTCACGGCAGTTGTCCAACTCCTGCTGACGATCGTACATCATGAAGCTAAGGTGATCCAATTAGGTCTTCCTCTCGGGGTGGTATGGGGCTTCTAGTGGTTGTCCATTAGCATCACGCCTTGGGCAAAACTCAAAGCGAGTACCCTTGATCTGATTGATGCTCTGCCCACATAGACGGGAAAGAGCTTCCTGCATGGCCCTGGCAAGTCCATCGAGCCAGTTGTTTTCTCTCAAGGTAAACTGAATTCCTTCCGCGGTGGGAAGTTCAATCTTTCCTCGGAGACTTGAAACAATTAGCCACTACAGATCTTCTCCTCCTTGATCATTGAGATGAGCTCCGAAGAACTCGGGGTGCGGACGCTCCAAAAGTTCCGAAAGCTGGTCCAAATCCCTCTCAAAGATCA
Source organism: Avena sativa (assembly GCA_916181665.1). NCBI lineage: Eukaryota > Viridiplantae > Streptophyta > Magnoliopsida > Poales > Poaceae > Avena > Avena sativa. Next base: position 307,166,502 of record OV702295.1, on the reverse strand, counting down.
GGTCTCCTCCATTCCCAAGTTGGTAAAAATTGCTGTACTTCACGTCCATCTATAAGAATATAGGATGAGTAAGTTAGTGGAGTGATCAAGTGTGTCAAAATTTTATGGATTTACAAGAGTTTTTGAGGAACATGAATTTTCATGAAAGAATCAAAGGGATAAGAATGAGAATAAGTTTTTGTAAATATTTGTTTTCTTTGGTTTTGGAAACTAAGTCTTTGATTCAAACATCCAATCTAACTAGGGTCTCCTATGGTCAGGATGGCTCTGATACCAACTTGTCACCCGGATTTTTAATCCCAGATGCCTGTTTTGCCATACATCGCAATCCCAAGATAACCATTTTTGCGAGACATAACAGAATTGGATACCACAGTACATCATCCATTACAAACCGTACATAAGTTCTTACACAAATAGGCATCTCATGATCTAGTTCTTAATACAACATCAAGAAGCGGAATACGTAATAATAACGGTAGCTAGCGTAGGCGAAGATCCATCTTCAGGGTCACAGGCAATGCTGACGATGGGAGATGATCCTAGTTGTCGTAACCTTCCTGGGGTCCATCCTCCAGGTACTCCTCTTCATAGTATGGCCATGGGAATAGCCAGGGACAAAGCCATGAGTACTCTTTAAGTACTCGCAAACTAGTACTAACAAGTAAAGGGGTTTTTGGATAATAGGACACTAGGCTCTAGGGTTGTTTTGCAAAAGCCAGATTTATCTCTACGAAGTTCCAAAGCTAGTCACAATTTTATAACTCCTAAGTGGGATCTTGTATTTCATATCACAACCCTGTTGTGGTCAAGTCAAAGTCTCAATTCATGCCACAAGTCATTTTGAAAAGTCTGACGGGGGAACAGTATGGCCACTCCAACTGTCCATAACCGCGGACGCGGCTATTCGAATAGTTTGACACTCTACAGAGATTGTACACTTTCACCACAACATTCGATACATCTGTCAGGAACAAATCCTGAATTCACCATACTCGGTATGCGGATAATCAATCCTAACCTTTCGATCATCCATTACAAACCATACATAAGTTCTTACACAAATAGGGATCTCATGATCCAGTTCTTAATACAACATCAAGCAGTGGAATACGTAATAATAACGGTATCGTAGGCGAAGCTCCATCTTCGGGGTCACAGGCAATGCTGACGATGGGAGATGATCCTAGTTGTCGTAACCTTCCTGGGGTCCATCCTCCAGGTACTCCTCTTCATAGTCTGGCCATGGGAATAGCCAGGGACAAAGCCATGAGTACTCTTTAAGTACTCGCAAACTAGTACTAACAAGTAAAGGGGTTTTTGGATAATAGGACACTAGGCTCTAGGGTTGTTTTGCAAAAGCCAGATTTATCTCTACGAAGTTCCAAAGCTAGTCACAATTTTATAACTCCTAAGTGGGATCTTGTATTTCATATCACAACCCTGTTGTGGTCAAGTCAAAGTCTCAATTCATGTCACAAGTCATTTTGAAAAGTCTGACAGGGGAACAGTATGGCCACTCCAACTGTCCATAACCGCGGACGCGGCTATTCGAATAGTTTGACACTCTGCAGAGATTGTACACTTTCACCACAACATTCGATACATCCGTCAGGAACAAATCCCGAATTCACCATACTCAGTATGCGGATAATAAATCCTACCCTTTCGATTACACGCCCTAGTATAAGCACCTCTCATGTGAGTTTGGCCCCCCAACCATGACCATCTGTCATCTTGGGTACTGCACAGGTGGACAATCTTCACATGGTAGCCTCAGCTCAGACCTTGGCCGTGAGGGAACTAATACTAAGGTATATAAGTTTCCAGTCAAGCCCTACCCAATCTTCGGGTATTGTGGTTGTACGATAAAATTGGAATGGTATCGCATCCAGACAACCATCAGTTTCATAAAGGGCTAAGGCTCATGCCTCATCATTTTCATCACCAAAATCATCAAGTGTTCGGAGACACATGTCCAAAACATTTCAATAGAATGGCCCATCATTCCAAGGTTTTCATAACCAGTTTTCCACCAAGTATTCCCATCTAAAGTTGATCAAGTTTTATGCTTAGCACTAGCATCTACAGGTGGGGGTAAGCACTGATGAGGGGTGGTAAACTAGTGGGGTTTTAACTAAGTTCAAATCTCATGCCTTAGGATGACATCAAGATTATCTAGCTTAGGCCAAATTTTATGCTCTTTATGCAACCTTCACATATCTTTCTAATATCTACCATTCACTTAGGTAAAATCTAGGTAAGAGCTTTGATAAAGAAATAAAGTATAAAGCTTGTAGGTAAAAACTAGGATTGGTTTATCAAGTGGGTATGATCACATATGCTTAAGGCATATAGTTGGCATGGTAACAAATAGTGGTTTGTGGCATCAGTAGAGTATCTTGCAAGGGTTAGCTTGCACAATATCAGTATAAGCTTGCCTTGTGCAGAGCAGTGGTTGAAGTTCTCCTCGGCTTCTTCTTCGTAGAATCGTCCTTCCTCCTCGTATCTTTGGTCGGTACTAGCGTCTATAAATAAATACGAGGTACACAATCACCGAACAATACTTAACTACTTGCAATCATCACACAAAAGGGTCCTATGGATGATCTATCATCATCTCTAACATTACAAGATTAAGGCTTGGTTTAATTCCATTTATTTTTAGAAAAGTAATTTCTACTCATTGAAAAACTACTTAAGATTTAATATTCTCCAAACCAAACATGGGATCATGTTGACACATGTCATCACCACATATTTTAGTCCATGGGAATATGATTTAAAGTGGTGTCACAATTTAATAAGGTTTTACCCTTTTATTTTAATTAATTAAAGTGGCTAGAAATGCATTTGTAGCATTCTTTTATTACTTGAACATTATTTCTGCAAGTAAACCTATATATTTTTATATATTCTGAAAGGTATGGTTAAATGTGATTTTTGAGAGTTGGAATCAACTCAAAAGCTATTATGGTTTAAATTTGAAAAAATGTTTGAATACAGAAAAGCTTCTGCCTTGTTATTTTTACCATGGGTTATCTATAGATCCAAATGACTTGAATCCAACGGTCTTGGATTCAGCATTCCCAGACCTTTCTAACAAAATTAGTTTCATTCAATTTGATGCACTGAATCGATCTGGGTTGATTTTTGAAGTTGGGTACAGAAGTGAGTTTGAAACAAAATAGAAAAGGTTTAATTCAAATAACTGGGCTGTGCGGGAAAAGTTAACGGGCCGGCCGGCTAAGCGCAGTGCTCCTGCGGGCTGCTTAAGTGGGTGTCCCCACTCGTCAGTGAGACAGGGGGTGCGAATCGGTACGGGGCAACGTGGTGCGTTCGATCTGATTCTAATCCAACGGCTGAGAGTCATCGTCGATGTTGAGCAACGCCGGCGAGAAATAAACCTAGCGCGGCCAGTGGGAGTTGCTGGGGGCTCACCGGGGTGCAGGCGAGGGTCGGCGAGGCAGGCGAACGACGAAGTCGACGACGGCAAACTCAGGGGTGGTCACGGCAGCTCCTGGGGTGGACGAAATAGATGGCACCCTTCTTCTCTAGAGGCGGCGGGCTTCGGTGAAATTCCGGCGATGTGCTGCTCGCCTGGCTCTGGGAACGGTGTGGCATGATCAGTGGGGAGAGGGGAGTAGAATGGTGTGAAGAATCCGAGCGGGGAGTCCTATTTTATAGTCGAGCGAGGGGACTGACGGGGCGCACGGTGAGCTCGTCAGGGGCGATGGTATAGGCGGCTATTGGCATGGGCGAAGGTAGGGGCGGTGCGGTGTTCCCTGGCGATGCTCAACGACATGGTTTCGAGGCATGGGGCGGTGCGGCTTGATCTGGAACATGCGACGCTCTGCGCGGCAGAGGCGGCGTCTTCGACGGCGAGCGGTGGCTGTGCGGCATCGGGCGGCGAACAAGGATGTCTGGCGGTCTCCTGGGTCGGTGGCGATCCTGTATGCACGCGGCGAGGGCGGCGCGCGGTCTGTGGGCTTCGGTTGAGGGTGGCGCTCTGGCGCACGCTCGGCATGGTCGCTGGTGGTCTGGGCGCGGTCCGTGCATGTGGTCTAGTGGCTGGCAGGGTTCGAGCGCTAGACAGGGAGTGGCGGTGGACGGTGGGCTGCCTCCCAGACATGCTGGCTAGGCTTGTTTCTCTTCCTAGCTTGCTGTCTCCACTGGGGTGGCATGGGTGTGCTCGGCTGTTCACCATTGATGGCAATGCCAAGCTTACAGTGAGGCTAGTGCTTGGTTTAACTTACTAGATGATCTACTGAGATGGTTGTGAGCTAGAGGGAACAAGTTAGGCTTCAATCACTGCTCACTATAGTGTTTAGGATTTTGATGATTTGTGTCTGCAACCTGTTTGATGAAATGGCCGCATGAGTTCAAGTTTTGAATTTTGCAAAGATTTTTGGTGGGTTTGCTAGATTGGTGCTGGTGAGTCTGCAGATGCTTGGGTTTTGGAAGTTGAGCTTGTTTGAGTGGTTTTTGAAAAAGTGGGATCTTCCCATATGATAAAGATTCAATTTTGAATTGTCATTTAAACTATGTATTTGAAAGTTTCTGGATGATCACAAAGTGGGCCTTGATACTTTGTTATGAGTACATTCAAGGGGTGCAAAGATCCAGAAAAGTTTTTGTTAGGTTCTGAAAGTTTGAGACAGCCAAAGTAGGCATGGGAGTTAAATTGGTCAAAGTGACCATTTCTTTATTTTATTTGTTTTGATTTATTTGTCTTTGAGAAAAGTGTGGGAAATGTTTTAGATGATGCTTAATTCACCCAAGAAACATTTTACAAGCAAAGAAACACATAAACAAGTTGGTTCAAAAGAATTTCAAATTAAATGCATACACATATGCATGCTTTCATAATTTTAATTAGAAAAGTTTTTGTTAACCCTAATTTTGATGCTTGGAGTTTGATGATTTAAGTTTGGTATTTTTGGGATGTTACATTATTCCTTCAATGGTAAGGTTCCAAAAAAACTTGGTGATCCAGGTATACCAACTATTCCTTGTTGTATTAAGAATAATTATGTTAGAACTACTTTATGTGATTTGGGAGCTGGAGTTAGTGTTATGTCTTTTTCTCTCTACAAGAGACTCCACCTGGAAAAGTTGATACCAACTGATATATCTTTGCAAATGGTTGATAAGTCAACTACTATTCCTGTTGGTATATGTGAGGATGTTCCTGTTCAAGTGGCTCATAATTGCTTGGTTCTAACTGATTTTGTTGTGCTTGAAATGCCCGAAGATGATAATATGTCTATTATTCTTGGGAGACCTTTTCTTAATATTGCAGGTGCTGTCATCAATTGCAATCAAGGAAAATTAACATTGAATATTAATGATAAAGAACATATTGTTTATTTCCCCAAGAAGGTTGCTAAGAGCTATTGCCTGAATTCCATTGAAAATATTGAGAGCATCAAGGTTGGAGAAATATATTGTCCCATTCCACAAGAAATTTTTGAAACTATTATGCTTGGGACCATTGCTATCAAGTATGAGGTAACCTAATCACCTTGTGGATTACAAAGTTTTGTTTCATATAATATTGTTTTGGTAACAAGACTTGATCAACCTTGTTAACAAAAGGATTTTAATGGACAAAATAATGTTTCCACTGTGGTTATGCTTGCTTTCTTTTACTTTTCTCCTTCCTAGTCTTTGCCTTTCTTTTTCTAGCTTTGGTTTTGTTAGTTGTTTGCTTGTTAGAGTGTCTTAGAGCTCCTGTAGTTTGGCTTTTGGTTTGCTTTTGCTTCTTCTGAAAAAAACTGTTTCTGCGAGAAAATCAATTTTCATACCCTGAAAATTGGCCAAAAATAAAGTTTCCCAAAAATTCCTAGAAAATTAAAAATAAATTTTTCCTCGAAAAAAGGGGCAGAGGGACACCTGAAGTGACCCAGGGGGCCACCCCAGGCTACCAAACCCATGGTAGGCGTGGCCTACCTGTGGGTGGTGCCTAGGGGGGTCTGGCCCACCTGGGCCCCTTCAAGGCGCCCCCTCATAGCCATCTTCTTTCTCTCTCCCAAAAAACACCGGAAAACTTGCTCAAGCTCGAGTTCCTACTGTTCTTGCTCGTGATTTTCGATCTCCTTGCTCAGCCCATCTTTGCTGCTGATTTTTGGAAGGATTGCTCCTTGGTATGTGCCTCCTTCACTTATCCAATTAGATTTATGATTGGTAGATTGTATTTTGAGTATTTTGCTACTATAGGTGATAGGTTGTGTGATCTTGAATGCTTGTTCTATGCTTAGAGATTTCATTTTGATGCATGTGTAGCCCTCTAGCAAGTTCCTATAGTAGTTGCTCATCATTTATCAACTTGGAAATCACTTGGTTTGATGTTTGTCTAAAAATTTCAGCAAGGAAGATGAGTGCTTATCCGCTGAATCAATATGACTTGATGGTGCCTGATCCAATGAAGGTTAATCGTGAGGAAGGAGTCTTCCCTTCCATATATCCATGCCATGAATTCATGAGAACTGCGGGAATCTCCCGGGATTTCCAAACTTTGATTGCCAATGCAGGGTAGGAACACTTTGTTGAAGGTGAACCATTTAAATTTGTTAAGCTAACCATGGCTTTTGTGCAGGACTTCTGGTTCACTTGGTCTACATCTAATCTCATGGTTCATTACAAAATATATATTATACATGTTGACCTGCCTTTTGCTGATTTCTGTCTAGTAATTAGAGTACCTCAGTGGGGATCTTGTGAGAAGATCAAGGAGAGGCCCAAGTCACTTATGGATTTATATGCTGAGATTTTCCAAGGTTTCGACTTCTCAAAGTAAAGTGGTAAAATTCGGAACATTCAGTTCCCAGCCATTAGATATTTTGCCTATTTCATTACCAAGTGTGTTCTTGCTAGAAAGATTGCTAGAAAGTTATCTTGTTTTGATCTAGCTTTTATCGCAGCTGCTCTGAATAGGAACAGATCTTATATCCTGGGTGCTTTTATAGCTCACTGTCTCACCACCAACCGCGAGAAGGGTGGAATTTGTGGAGGTCTCATTGCTTCTAGGTTGCTAGCTTTCCATGGTTTAGAGCCTCACCATTCAGATTATCGGTTCCCCATAGAGAGGCTTGATCTTGAATCCATGGTCCAGCATGGTTTTGTTTCCTTGGGGGCTAATGTGAGAAGTTTACCATATGAATTACCTTTTGCCTAGCAAGGACGAATAAAGGGTAGGACTGAGAAAATAGTTTATTTGTCTGCACCTGCTTTGTTTAATTTTGATAACAGGCAAGGATGGTCTCTCACGGAGGAAGAGTTTGACACATATGTGGCGGAGCTCTCCCAGCAAGAGAATGTTGGGTAGGATGCCTAAGATGATTCGGTTCAGCCCTTGATTGAGGCGCATCTTCTTCTTCATCGCAAGCACCTGACTATGATCATTCCTATCATGACCCACCAGCATGGGGTTACTACCCGCGCTATTGAACCCCCACTTAGGCCAAAAGCCTAATATTGGGGGGAGGTATACCGAAATCACACTCATATATATATATATATATCATGTTCGGTCGGTTCTTTGTATATCCATTGTTTGGCTTTCTTTTTGGTTTTTGTTGTTGCTTTCTTAAAACTCAAAAATACCAAAAATATTTTCGTTGTTTATCTTTCTTTGTTTCTTTGCTTTGGTTTGCCTTAAAAAGAAAAAAATCCAAAAATATTTTTCTTTGTTTGGTTTGCTTTTGCTTTGCTTGTTTTTTCTTTGTTGGCTTGTTTGAAAAATCGAAAACACCAAAAATATTTGTTGTTCTTCTCTGGTTTTGTGAGTTCTTTGCAGGGTTCGGCCGTCCTCAGTGGATTTTGGTTTCATGTTATTATTCAAGTCACACAAGTGAAGGGCAATAATGAATATTAAGACAACTTGAGGTGTGGTAAGAGGCTGGTAACGAACTCTATTTGTTTTCATTTTTGTACATATACTCATCATTGTGAGCATGCTTAGCCTGTTTGTGTAAGGTGTATGTCATTATGAATGCTCAGTAGTTCTTGCTTGTCTTTGATTAGCTCCAGCTTGATAATAGTTTGTAGCATGTCATATGAATGTTTGCTTGTATTGTTTTATTCATATTTTGGTATAATATTGTGGTATCCTCCTCTAACTGTTCATGTGGATCGACTTGGCACATGCTCACGCATGCATATGACTAATCAATAGTTAGTAAGCCTCGATGATTTATTTTGCCTCAGAGTTCTTGTATCACTTTCATGCCATAATTAGTCCTGATTTGTTGCAAGCATGATTATGACAATTATTGCTCTCTCGGTTGTCGTTCCCTCTCTTTTGCTAGCCTTCACTTGCACTGAGTACGAGCTCTACTTGTGCGTCCAACTCCCCAAAACCAATATTGCCAACTGTGTCCACCATTCCTACCTATTAGCATCATTTGCTATTTCAGTGCATATTCATTATGCCTTGTTTTCTTCCAAATAAAATGTTTGTCTGTTTTGAGAAATTTAGTTAGTAAAGCTCTCACGAACTTGATCGCACACTTTATTCCTTGCACTTAATAATCCTGAACCATTGTGACTTGTCCGTGAAAGTTATATGCTTGCAAATTATATGCTGGGAGTCAGCAGAACCGTGCTGTCACGGGGAACATTTCAACACTTTTTGGATATCCTATCCAGTTGATACTTTGCTCTTTTGTTTACGGATGTCGACGATGCGAAATGAAAGGGGAGCTTATGAGTTCATGGAGTCTATATATTGTGTTAGAGAAACGCGAGGGCTGCTAGCCTAAGCTATGCCTAATCATGGTGGAAACTTGCAGCATCACCATAATGAGCGTTCTATGAAGCATCCTCAATAAAAAGCTATGCATATAATAAATAAAAAATCGCTAAGATGCTCATTGTCTGCTTGCCATGTCATTTTGATCACGGGATAGCTCCTGTATCATGTGCATGGGGTACCCTGTTGGCGGTTCTCTATGATATGCATGTATGAACAATGACAAGAACTTGCTGGTAACCAAAGTTGAGTAGCATGCAGAGCGGCCCTCGTACTCAAGGGACTTGGGATTTCCAGTTTATGGTCTGTCAAGCATATAACTCAGATTGGACCTCACTTTCACCTTAACCACATGAAGATGCCTATGATAGGGGCAATGAGAGCTCAAAGCTAATGAGTACCTTTCCTTTTAGCATTGGGAAGCCTTTCAAACTTTTCAAAACCGTTTTCACTCCCTTTTAAAACCACATGAAGATGCCTATGATAGGGGCAATGAGTCACCATTTATTCTATGAGCACCTTCTTGAGAGCATAGTTGTCATTCTTATGTTTGTCTTAAAACTTGGTTGATTATGTCATGACTTTGATGCTTGTATATCTGATATCTTTACTTATAGTATTCACTTGAACTTTAGAGGTGCCTTGGCATTTATATTGTGCTCTACAAACAAAGGCAAGCGAGATACCACTCTATCATACCTTACTATGAGCATTGCAATGTTGCTTATGTTTATGTTCCATGCTACTTATTATTATTGAGTTGGTTTCTATTCATAGATTGCAATGACTATTGAGTAGACTTAGTTGCATACTTCTTATTATGAATGGTTTAAGCATCTACTCTTGTGTTGAGAATATATACATCATATGAAGCAAATGTGTTCGTGAAAGTTCTTTTATCGCACTCAATTTTCAACTGAATTGCTTAAGGACAAGCAATAAGCTAAGCTTGGGGGAGTTGATACGTCTAAATGTATCCACTTTCCCGAACACTTTTTCTATTGTTTCTCCTCTAAACTTGTGTGATTTGGATATAACTAACACGGACTAACGCTGTTTTCAGCAGACTTACCTTGGTGTCTAGTTTTTGTGCAGAAAATCAACTATCAGGAAAAATCCCGGAAAATATGCCAAAAATTATATTTCACCAGAAGACCCACGGATCCATAAGACGAGACGGAGAAGGGGCCTAGGGGGCCCACACCCCTGCCAGGCACGGGCCCACCTCTGGCCGCGCCTAGGGGGGTTTAGCCAGCCCAGGCACCCCCTCGGCCTCCCTCTGCGCCTATAAGTTGCCTCTCGACCTAAAAACATAGGGGGGGTTCGATAGTTTTCCAGAAATAGTTCCACTCTGCCGCCGCCACCAGAAACCAAGATTTAGATCCAGAAACTCCGTTCTGGCACCCTGCCGGGACGGGGAATTTGGAGAGGATCATCGCCATCATCATCACCAACGCCTCTCCATCAACCATCGATGTTTCCCTCATCCACGAGTGAGTAATCCCCCGTTGTAGGCTTGGGGATGGTAGGGATTGGATGAGTTCTATCATGTAATTGAATAAGATTGTTAGGGCATAGTGCCTAGTATCTCTATTAGTGCAGTTTGACTTTGTTGCAACTTGTTGTGCGAGTGCCATGATCTTAGATCTAAACTTATTATTGAATCATTATGATAGTATTGTTTGTGATCTTATCTACAAGTTGTGTACACATATAATTGTCCGGATCCAAAGGCCCCAAAGTGACAATAATTGGGACAACCGGAGGGGATGGCTATGGTGTGAGGATCACATGTGGTAATGGAGTGTTAATGCTTTGCTCCGGTGCTCTATTAAAAGGAGCATCTTAATTGCCAGTAGTTCCCTAGAGGCCCCGTTGCCACATGCAGCCTGGACAGAAGATGTTGTGCAAGTTCTCATTGCGAGCACGTATGACTATATTTGGAGCACATGCGTAGGATTGTTTAGTACTTGGATGCTTATTCTTATTTATCTGCAATGCCCTAGATCTTGAAGTTACATCTTTAGACTCGTCCATGCAACGTCCGTCCATCCATCCCTATGCTTACCGCACTCGAATACCACTATTACCGTTACTGTTACTATTGCTCATGTTTCACTGTTGCTATTGCTACTAAAAACTGTTGCTACTGATAAACTTCTGTGAGCAAGAACTATTTCCAGGTGCAGCTGAATTGACAACTTAGTTGTTAAGGCTTGCAAGTATTCTTTGGCTCCCCTTGTGTAAAATCAATAAATTGGGTAATACTACCCACAAAGATGGTTGCGATCCCCTACACTTGTGGGTCATCACCCGCCACCAAAGGGGGTCCTGATGATTCAGAAGGGGCGCCCAACCAACAGGGTGCAAAAGAAGATCACCCGCCAAGTCAGCCTGGCGGTGACCTCCCCACCAGCCATCCCTGAGTACCTCAGTGGCTCGGAGTCCTGCATCATGTTTGACCGTTCGGAACACCCACGCCAGATCCCTCGCCCAGGTCATGCTACCCTGGTGCTTGAGGCGCATATTGGGGGGTTCGAAATGAGCCACGTCTTCATGCACGGTGGCAGCAGCATCAATCTAATGTTCGCCGCCACATTCGCAGCGATGTTGATCCTGCTGTGAAACCTGGAGCAATCAGACACGACGTTTCATGGCATAGTTCCAGGTAAGGGCATATATCCCATGGGGAAGATATGGCTCGACGTCATCTTCGGCCAGCCCGAAAACTTCAGGCGCAAGCGGCTGGAGTTCCAAGTGGTGGATTGGCCATCACAGTACCACGCCATCCTCGGGCGTGTGGCATTCGCAAGATTCTTGGCAGTACCGCACTACGCGTACCTGCTACTGAAGATGCCAGGACCTAGGGGAGTCATCACCATCTAGGGAAGCTTCACTCGATCCAACCACTGCGACAAAGACTTCAATAGAATCTCCCAGTCATTCGGCATGCAGGAGGAACTCACGATGCTCAGAGAGGTGACAGACAACAGCGCACCCCCATTCACCAGACAAAACGCACCTGATATGTCGTTCGACTCCACGGTCAACACAAAGAAGGTGCAGGTCCATCCGATGGACGCCTCCAAGACGGTGTTGATCACCAACGACCTCAGTCCCGCATAGGAAAGCGCACTCATCAAATTCCTCTGTGAGCGCTGGGAAATTTTCACCTGGTGTACTACGGACATGCCAGGAGTTCCTAGGGAATTCGCCGAGCATGCACTCAATGTGTTTCCGGATGTGAATCCCGTCAAATAGTCAATCTGACGAATGTCCGAGCCAAGAGCCGAAGCCTGATGCAGCACTGAGTTGATGTAGGAGCACTTCGTTAGGAACCCCAAGAGCAAGGTGTGAAGCAGCACAGCAGCAAGTTTTCCCTCAGTAAGAAGCCGAGGTTATCGAACCAGTAGGAGGAAGGAAACGTCACACAGGTGTTGCAAGCAACGTGGAAACCTGTACAACACAAACTCAAGACTTTGCCCCAACGATCAGTGAGGTTGTCAAGCTCACCGGTTTGCTGTAACAAAGGATTAAACAAATGGTGTGGAAGGTAATGGTTTGCAGCAAGTAAACAGGTAACAGTGGAGGATGTATCAATGGTAAAGATTGGACCGAGGTCCATAATTCACTAGAGGTGCTCTCCTTAGATAAACAAACATGGCATGCTGGGTAAACAAATTACAACAAGGCAATTGACAGGAACTGAGCAAGGCATAACAATGCAATACTAGACAGAAAGATCCTATGAGATTCGATTGGGCAATACAACAATATACATAGACCCCATCCAACTACATCTATGACTAGAATTCCACCTTCAGGTTATCATCCGAACCCCCTCCAGTATTAAGTTGCAAGCAACAGACAACTGCTTTAAGCAAAGTGTGTAAGGTAAACAATCCACTTGTTCCATGAAGAAGAGACCATTGTTTTCTCCCTAGTGGCAACAACACATCTACAACCGAAGAGATTTCGATCACTTCCCTTGGAAACTAGAGGCATGAACCCACTATCGAGCATAAATACCCCTCTTGGAGTCACTAGCAACTACTTGGCCAAGATAGCTACTAACAACGGAGAGCATGCAAGATCACAAACAACACAGACATGATAATATCAAATAGACAAAACCATTAATCAATCTGACATAGTAATCTAAATATCCATTGGATCCCCACAAACACAACATGCATGATTACAAATAGATTAGATCTTGATCATGAACAGAGCTCACAAGATCTATACATGAAAGCACAAGGAGGAGATACAACCATCTAGCTACTACATGGATCCGTAGTCCAAGGTGGAACTACTCACGCATCATACCGGAGAAGAAGGCCTTCGGGATGATCTCCCCTCCGGCAGGGTGCCGGGAAGAACTTTAGATCCCCCCTCCCCCGATCTAGGGACGATGGTGGCGACGGCTACAGAAGGTCTCGTGGAGTTTTGATCGGGTATCTAGGGTTTCTGCATCGGGGGCTTCTTATAGGCGAAGAGGCGAGGCTGAGAGGCGGCCAGAGGGCCCACACCCTGCCTAGGAGTGGGGTGGGCCCACCCGCGCCTAGGGGATGTGGCGACCCTGGCTCGCCTCTCCGTCTCTCCTCTGGACTTCATGTCGCCCACGGTAAAATATTGACTTTGGCTTTTGTTCCGTCCAATTCCGAGAATATTGATTTTCTGCCTTTCTGGAACCAAAAACAGAAGAAAACAGGCAACTGGCACTGTGGCAACTTGTTAATAGGTTAGTTCTAGAAAAGATATAAAAACACCTCAAAGTGTAGACAAAGAAAAGCAAAGTAGATACTAAACAAGCATGGAGCATAAAAACTTATAGATACATTTCCGACGTATCAAAGTCGTTGGAGTCGAAGTCAACAGACTACTCGACGCCAACTTCATCAGAGAAATCAAGGAGAGTGAGTGGCTGGCAAACACCGTGATGGTCCCCAAAAAGGACACGGATATCCTGCGGATGTGCGTAGACTTCACATCGCTCAACAAGTACTGTCCCAAGGACCACTTCCCTCTACCACGGATCGATCAAATCATCAATTCGACTGCCGGATGCGAGAAACTCTCCTTCCTCGATGCCTACTCAGGCTACAACCAGATTCGACTGAAGGTCGAAGATCAGGATAAAACAGCGTTCATCACGCTGTTCAGAGTGTTCTGTTACAACACTATGCCCTTCGGGCTAAAGAACACAGGTGCCACGTACCAGAGGTTCATGCAGGCATGCCTTAAAAGCCAGATCGGCCGTAATATCCAAGTCTATATCGATGACATTGTGATCAAGACCAGGGAGGCCAAGACGTTGATCGACGATCTCCGCGAGACGTCCGATAACCTTGATCACTCCAAGATCAAGCTAAACACAGAAAAGTGCGCCTTCGGAGTCCCATCTGGCCAGCTACTCGGCTACTTCATCTCCTAGCGGGGATTGAGGCGAATCCGAAGAAAATCAGGGCCATACTGGCCATGGAGAAGCCGAAGAACCTCAAAGGTGTCCAGCAGCTAGCCGGGCGGATCGCGGTGCTGAGCAGATTCATCAGTCGCATGGGTGAGAAGGCCCTACCTTTTTACCCCAACAAAGCAGAGGTACCCTCACTACCAGAAGCTCGCCTATGGCGTATTCATGACGGCTCGTCGGATGAGACACTACTTCCAAGAGCATCAGATCATGGTCGTCAATGACGCCCCATTGTCCAACATCCTGAATAACCCTAAGGCCATGGGGAGAGTAGCCTTGTGGGGCATCGAGCTGTTTCCTCTAGACATAGTCTACGAACGACGCAAGGCCATCAAATCTCAGGTCCTTCCTGACTTTCTCGTCCACTGGATGGAACTCCAGCTGCCGGACACTCCGGACATGTCGTAGTCATGGACGATGCACTTCGACGGCTCCAAGCATGAGGCGGGAGCAGGATCTGGCATCATACTGATGTCCCCTCAGGGCGACAAGATGAAATACGTCCTTCGGAAGAAGTTTTGCGCCTCGAACAACGAGGCCGAATACGAGGCCCTCATCCACGGTATGAGGATGGCCAAGATCTGCGGCACAACATGCCTCGTCATCTACGGTGACTCAAACCTTGTCGTCTAGCAGACAATGAATGAGTGCGACGTTTACAGCGCCAACATGATCGCATACTGCACGCTCTACAACTCACTCGAAGGAGACTTTGACGGCTGTGAGCTTCGGCACGTCGGAAGGGAAAGAAATGAAGAAGCTGACAGGCTCGCCAACATCGTCTCAACCTGTGCACGGGTGCCACCAGGTGTGTTCCTCGAACAAATATGCGTACCCTCTATCAAAAGAAAATTCCCAAAGGGCTCAGTCGAAGAAGCAGAGCACTCGGGGGGCTACGCTACCTGAAGGACAGGAAGGACCCGAAAAGCTCGACACCGAAGCCGAGCTGGTCAGCCTCATGCAGGTCATGGCGATCGAATAAACATGGACGCATCCGTACCTTCGGTACCTAATAAACAATGAACTGCCCGATGACTCGATAGATGCCCGGCGCATATCTCGCCGTTCAAAAGCTTTCACCATCTTCAATGGCGAGTTGTATAAGCGCAGCATTTTGGGTGTGCTACAAAGGTGCGTCACCATCGGTGACGGCAAAACCATCCTCCAAGACATCCACGAGGGCATATGCGGCCATCATGTAGGCAGCCGCGCACTAGTCGCCAAAGCTCTACGAGCTGGATTCTACTGGCCAACAGCCATGAACGACGCCAAGGACATCGTCCAAAGGTGCAATGCCTGTAAGAGGTACGCGGACAAGCCGCACGCACCAGGATCCGAGATGAGGCCCATACCGCTGTCCTAACCCTTTGCCCATGGGGCCTCGACATGATCGGCAAACTGCCAAAATCCTCGAAAGGAGGCCACGTCTTCCTCCTGGTCGTAGTCGACAAGTTCACCAAGTGGATAGAGGCCATGCCTGTCACCAACCAAAGCAGAACTGCCGTCAAGTTTTTCGAGTCGATTGTCTATAGGTTTGGCGTACCACATAGCATCATCATGGACAATGGCTCGAACTTCATCTCAAAGGAATTCCAAGACTTCTGTGAGAACCTCGGCATCAACATATCATACGCCTCCGTGGTGCACCCGCAGACGAACGGACAGGTCGAAAAGGCCAACGGCCTCATAGGTAACGGCATCAAGAAACGCCTGCTATGCCTACTCGAAAGGCTTGCGGGAGCATTGGTAGAGGAGCTACCCAGCAAAGCCGAATCATCGGCAGCACTCGAAGACGCCTTCGACACACTCGACGAGGCACGCGATATTGCTGCAGCTCGCTCAGTGGTCTATCAACAAAGCCTCCGCAACTACCACAGCCGTCGGCTGCAACCAAGGTCCTTCGTCGAAGGAGACCTCGTCCTACAACTCAAGCAATAATGGCCGAAGAAGCTCGAGTCACCCTAGGAAGGACCCTAGTGAAGGGTTTCGCAGCATAGTAAATCAAAAAAATTCTACGGATGCGAACGGGAAAGCCCAGATCTAATCTAGGAGATGCAAACAACGAGGGGGATAGATGAGATCTTCATAACCTTGAAGAAACCGCACAGCAGAACGTTCAACGAAACGTGGTTGATGTAGTCGTACTAGCCTTCTCCTCCTCGCGATCCGATCCGATCCAACGCCGCAAGTGGCGACGCCTCCGAGAGATGCACAGGTACGTCACCTCGACGTCTCCTTCTTCCTCGGTCCAGCAAGTGGGGTGGAGAGATAGATTGGATCTACAACACGACGGCGTGGTGCAAAGGTGGAGAGTTTCTGCGACAGGGCTTCGCCTACGCGCAGTCAGGAGAGAGAGAGGAGGGCAGCAGGTAGGCGGCTAGGGTTGGAGGAGGTGTGGGGGGAGGGTGTGCCCCTGCCCTCTTTATATAGAGGGCTGGCCGGCTGCCCTTGCCCCTCCTCCAAACCCTAGGGCCGGCGGCCACATGGGTGGAGTGGGGGCAATTCCCCTCCCCCTTCTAGAAGCTCTCCCTAGGGTTTCCCCTAGGGCTTGGCCGGCTGGGCCTATGGGGCCTTGTGCCCCTGGCCCAATGTAGCCAGGGCACTCCCTCGTAGGCCCACGCCCCCTCCCGACAAGTGGGTCCACGTTGGTCCCACTCCGAAAGCTTCTAGAACCTTCTGGTACAATACCGAACATTCCGAAATCCAAAAACTGCTTTCCTTTATATGAATCTTATTCTCCGGACCATTCCGGAACCTCTCGTGATGTCCTGGATCTCATCCGAGACTCCGAACAAAAACTCATAAACCAATTATCCATTCTATCCTAGCATCGAGACACGTTAAGTGTGTGACCCTACGGGTTCGAGAATATGCAGACATGATCTTCTATCAATAATCAACAGCGGGATCTGGAAACCCATATTGACTCCCACATATTCATCGATGATCATATCGGATGAACCACGATGCCAGGATTCAATTAATCCCATATTTATATTCCCTTTGTCACGCGATATTTTACTTTCCCGAGATTCGATCGTTGGTATCGGCATACCTAGTTCAATCTCATTCACAGCAAGTAATTTACTCGTTCCGTAATCCGATATCACTTCGTGATTAACTCCTTAACCACGTGCTTGCAAGCGGTGTTGATATCGATTACCGAGTGGGCCCGAAGTATATCTCTCCGACTTGGGAGGGACAAATCCCATCTCGATACATACAACCCAACAAGTATTTTCCAATCACCTGAGAGACACCTTTATGATCACCCTCTCATAGGATGACGTTTGATGACCTCAAAGCTTTCTTCCGATACCAGGGAGTTGCATTATCTCATGGTCTAAGGAATACAATATTTGACATAAGAAAAAGCTTCGCAAAGATGAACACGATGACACGATCTAATTGCTCTTCTTAATTTGGGTCTGTCCATCATATCATTCTCCCAATGACATGATCTCATTATTAATTGACAACTCATGTCTATGGTTAGGAAACCTTAACCATCGTTAATCAATGAGCTAGTCCATAGAGGCATACTAGGGACACGGTGTTGTTCATAAACCACACAAGTATCAAAGTTTCCGCTTAATACAATTCTAGCATGGAATATAAACTTTATCATGAATAATAATTATAATAATAACATCTTTATTATTGCCTCTAGGGCATAATTCCAACAGTCTCCCACTTGCACTAGAGTCAATAATCTAGTTTACATCTGGCAACAATCTAACACCCTTGGCACTAAGGTGTTGATCATGTTTTGCTCGTGGAAGAGGTTTAGTCAATGGATCCGCGACATTCATATCCGTATGTACTTTGCTAACCTTCAGATCTCCATCTGTTATATAATCTCGAATTATATGAAACTTGCGGTTGATATGCTTGGTCTTTGGATGATATCTCGGTTCCTTAGCCAGTGCTATGGCGCCAGTGTTGTCACACAATATCTCCAGTGGGTCCAAGGCACTTGGAACCACACCAAGCTCAGTGATGAAGTTCCTAATCCAAACTCCTTCACTTGATGCTTCTGCAGCAGCCATGTATTCCGCTTATACTTATATCCCGCAATCACGCTTTGCTTGCAGCTTCTCCAGCTCACAGCTCCTCCATTCAAAATATAAACGTATCATGTCTGAGATTTAGAATCATCCTTGTCGGTGTCGAAACTAGCATCAACGTAACCTTTTACGATGAGCTGCTCATCACCTCCATAGACCAAGAACATTTCTTTAGTCCTATTTATATACTTTAGGATGTTCTTTACGGCTGTCCAGTGCTCCACTCCTGGATCACTTTGGTATCTGCTCGTCAAACTAAGAGCATTGGACACATCCGGTCTAGTACACAGCATGGCATACATGATAGAACCTATGGCCGAGGCATAAGGCACTTTGCCCATAGCTTCTCTATCGTTTACCGTAGTTGGACACTGAGCCTTGCTCAATATCTTACCTGACAACATAGGCACTGAACCTTTCTTTGCCTTATCCATTCTGAACCTTTTCAGAACTTTGTCTAGGTATGTACTTTGGCTTAAAGCTATTAGGCATCTTTGTCTATCTCTATAGATTTTGATGCCCAATATATAAGCAGCTTCCCCTAGGTCTTTCATTGAAAAACATTTGTTCAAATAACTCTTCACATCGTTAAGCATGTCAATGTCATTTCCAATAATAAATATGTCATCCACATATAGTACCAAAAAGGTCACTGAGCTCCCACTCACTTTCTTGTAGATACAAGCTTCGTAGCAATTTGGAACAAATCCAAAGCTCTTGATCACTTGATCAAAATGAAGGTTCCAACTCCGAGATGCTTGCTTCAGTCCATAAATGGAACGCTGAAGTTTGCACACCTTATCAGCATCCTTAGGATCGACAAAACCTTCGGGTTGCATCATATACAACTCTTCATCAATGTTGCCATTGAGGAACGTAGTCTTGACATACATCTGCCATATTTCATAATCATGAAACGCAGCAATTTCTAATAAAATCCGAATGGACTTAAACATCTCTACGGGAGATAAAGTCTCATCGTAGTCAACACCTTGAACTTTTCAAAAACCTTTCGCGACAAGTCATGCTTTGTAGACAGTAACATTACCATCTGCGTCCGTTTTCTTCTTGAAAATCCATTTGCACTCAACAGCCTTTCGGTCGCTAGGAGGGTCCACCAAAGTCCACACTTGGTTTTCTCTCATGGATCCTAATTCAGATTTCATGGCCTCTAGCCATTTCTCAGAGTTTGAGCTCATCATTGCTTCCTCATAGTTCACAGGTTCACTATTGTCTACTAACAAGACAGTCAAGACAGGGTTACCGTACCACTCAGGAGGGGCACGTGACCTTGTCGACCTGCGACGTTCAGTAGTAGCATCGTCTGAAGCTTGATGATCCTTGTCATTAGCTTCCTCTATTGTTGGTGCAGACGGTACTGGAACAATTTCAGGTGTTGCGCTACTCTCCAACTCAAGAGAAGGTTCAATAACCTCGTCTAGCTCTACTTTCCTCCCACTCACTTCTTTCGAGAGAAACTCCTTCTCAAGAAAGGATCCGTTCTTTGCGACAAACACTTTGCCTTCGGATCTATGGTAGAAGGTATACCCAATCATTTCCTTAGGGTATCCTATGAAGACGCATTTCTCCGCTTTGGGTTCGAGCTTGTCCGGCATCAACTTATTGACGTAAGCTTCGCATCCCCAAACTTTAAGAAACGACAACTTAGGTTTCGCACCAAACCATAGTTCATACGGTGTCGTCTCAACGGATTTAGATGGTTCCATATTTAAAGTGAATGCAGCGGTTTCTAATGCATAACCCCAAAATGATAACGGCAAATCTGTAAGAGACATCATTGATCGCACCATATCTAATAGAGTTCGACTCCGGCGTTCAGACACACCATTGCGCTGTGGTGTTCCGGGTGGCGTGAGTTGCGAAACTATTCCGCTTGCTTTAAGATGCGTGAGAAAATCATAACTCAAATATTCACCTCCACGATCGGATCGTAGAAATTTAATTTTCCTGTTACGATGGTTTTCCACTTCATTCTGAAATTCTTTGAACTTTTCAAATGTTTCAGATTTATGTTTTATTAAATAGATATACCCATATCTACTTAAGTCATCAGTAAAAGTAAGAAAATAGCGATAACCACCGCGCGTCGAAACACTCATTGGTCCGCATACATCGGTATGTATGATTTCCAACAAGTCCGTTGCTCGCTCCATTATTCCGGAGAACGGGGTTTTGATCATCTTGCCCATGAGGCATGGCTGGCACATGTCAAATGATTCAAAATCAAGAGACTCCAAAAGTCCATCAGAATGGAGTTTCTTCATGCGTTTTACACCAATATGACCTAGACGGCAGTGCCACAAATAAGTTGAATTGTCACTATCTACTTTGCATCTCTTAGCCTCAATGTTATGGATGTGTGTTTCATTGCTTTCGAGATTCAGAAGAAATAAACCATTCATCGCAGGTGCATGACCATAAAAGATGTTACTCATATAAATAGAACAACCATTATTCTCTGATTTAAATGAATAACCGTCTTGCAATAAACACGATCCAGATATGATGTTCATGCTCAACGCATGCACATAATAACATTTACTAAGGTTTAAAACTAATCCCAAAGGTAAAACTAAGGAGATCGTGCCAACGGCCATCACATCAACTCTTGATCCGTTGCCAACGCGCATCGTCACCTCATCCCTTGCTAGCCTCCATCTATTCCGTAGCTCCTGTTTCGAGTTACAAATATTAGCAACTGAACCAGTATCAAATACCCAGGCACTACAACGAGCGCTAGTAAGGTAAACATCAATAACATGTATATCAAATATACCTTTGATGGTGCCATACTTCTTGTCCGCTAAGTACTTCGGACAGTTGGCTTCCAGTGACCCTTGTCCTTGCAATAGAAGCACTCAGTGTCCGGCTTAGGTCCAGACTTGAGCTTCTTCTCAGCAGGGGCAACGCGCTTGCCGCTGCCTTTCTTGAAGGGCTTCTTTGCACCCTTACCTTTCTCAAAGCTGGGGGGCTTGTTGACCATCAACACATGATTATCTTTCTTGATGTCCACCTCCGCAGCTTTTAGCTTAGCGAAGAGCTCAGTGATCGTATCAGTAGAACCAATCTGATTATGAGTAACTACAAAACCTTTGTAGCTAGGAGGGAGTGATTGTAGAACTCTGTCAATCTTGAGATCTTCTGGAATCTTGCAGTCCAGTTGCTCAAGACGTTGAGTGTAGCCCGACATCTTAATGGCGTGCTCACTAACGGAACTCCCTTCCTCCATCATGCAGTTAAATAATTTCTCAGAGATCTCATATCTCTCAGAACGGGCCTGAGTCTGAAACATGGTTTTCAGTTCCTCAAGAATCTCAAAGGGCCCGGCGAACTCCTCAAAATGATTTTGAAGGTCCGATTCCATAGCAAACAACATGGTGCTCTTAATCACACCATAATCATCCTTGCGCAACTGATAAACAACTTTTTCATCAGCCGGCGCATCTATAGCAGGGGCTTCACCTAGCACTTTCTCAAGGACATGGTCCTTTTGTCCGCCAGCGAGAATGATTCTCAGATTGCGGAACCAGTTGGTGAAGTTAGACCCACTGTTCTTAAGCTTTTCTTTCTCAGCAAAAATGTTGAAGTTGAAGTTGGACTTAGCCATTTGATCTACAAAATTTACAAGTACAATTTAGACTATGTTCATGATAACTAGTTCAACTTAATCAAATTACTAGATGAACTCCCACTAAATTCAACATCCCTCAAGTTGTTTAGTGAACATGATCCAAATTCACCACACCTAATCCGATCTTCACGAGAAGAGATGTGGCTTCAATGGTGGACAACAAAGTGTCGATCATATCATTCATATGACTCATGCTTAACCTTTCGGTTCGTGTGTTCCGAGGCCATGTCTGTACATGCTAGGCTCGTCAAGTCAAACCCAAGTATTTCCGCGTGTGCAAAACTGGCTTGCACCCATTGTATGTGAACGTAGAGTTTATAGCACCCGATCATCACGTGGTGCTTGAACACAACGAACTTTCGCAATGGTGCATACATGGGGAGAACACAGTTTTATCTTGATCTTTAAGTGAGGAATCATCTTATAATGCTACCGTCACGATCTAAGCATAATAAGATACATAAAAGGATAAACATCACATGCATATAATTTTATGTGACATGGTATAGCCAATCTCCGCGCAATGATCTCCATCTTGTGCGTGCCAGCATGATCTCCATCACTCCACCATGATTGCCTCCACCACGAATAGCAACTAAAACTATTGCTAACTACTTAGCGATAAAGTATAGCTATTACATGGCGTATAAGAAGTTGACACACAGGTCATACACAATTATAAAGACAACCATATGGCTCCTGCCGGTTGTGTACTCATCGACATGCAAGTCATGAAATATTACAAAACATGATCATTGCATACAACATACACATCACATCTTGGGTCATACCATATCACAGAAACACTCCCTGCAAAAAAACAAGTTAAACGCCTCTACTTTGTTGTTGCATGTTTTACGTGGCTTATGGGAGTAACAAGCTAAGAACGATTCTTACCTACGGAAAGCCACAACGGTGATATTATGGTTGCCAACATCCTGTGTAAATCCCATGACAACTATAGTGAGAGAAACTGGCATCCACCAACCGCATGTGTGGAACAAGCCACACGTCAAGTGCGGAGCCGGTCTCGCGAACGAGGTCGCGTAAAGTTGGCCTGGACCGCTTCGATCTCAGTATCCCGCGTCATAAGAAGTACACAACAAGAGGCTTGCAACAGAAAACATCAACGCCCGCAACAAACATGTTGCGTTCTACTCGTGAAACACATCTACGCATAGATCTAGCTCTGATACCACTGAAGGGTTTTGCAGCATAGTAAATCAAAAAAATTCTACGGATGCAAACAGGAAAGCCAAGATCTAATCTAGGAGATGCAAACAACGAGGGGGATAGATGAGATCTTCATACCCTTGAAGAAATCGCATAGCGGAACGTTCAACGGAACGTGGTTGATGTAGTCGTACTAGCCTTCTCCTCCTCGTGATCCGATCCGATCCAACGCCGCAATTGGCGATGCCTCCGAGAGATGCACACATACAGCACCTCGATGTCTCCTCCTTCCTCGGTCCAGCAAGTAGGGTGGAGAGATAGATTGGATCTACAACACGACGGCGTGGTGCAAAGGTGGAGAGTTTCTGCGACAGGGCTTCGCCTACGCGCAGTCGGGAGAGGGAGGGAGGGAGAGAGAGAGAGAGAGAGAGAGAGAGAGAGAGAGAGAGAGAGAGAGAGGAGGGCAGCAGGTAGGCGACTAGGGTTGGAGGAGGTGTGGGGGTAGGGTGCGCCCCTGTCCTCTTTATATAGAGGGCTGGCCGGCTGCCCTTGCCCCTCCTCCAAGCCCACGGCGGGCACATGGGTGGAGTAGGAGGCAAGTTCCCCCCCCCCCTTCTAGAAGCTCTCCCTAGGGTTTCCCCTAGGGCTTGGCCGGCTGGGCCTATGGGGCCTTGTGCCCCTAGCCCAATGCGGCCAGGGCACTCCCTCCTAGGCCCAAGCCCCCCTCCCAACAAGTGGGGCCACGTTGGTCCCACTCCAGAAGCTTCTAGAACCTTCCGGTACAATACCGAACATTCCGAAACAATTTCGAAATCCAAAAACTGCTTTCCTTTATATGAATCTTATTCTCCGGACCATTCCGGAACCTCTCGTGATATCCTAGATCTCATCCGAGACTCCAAACAAAAACTCATAAACCAATTATCCATTCTATCCTAGCATCGAGACACGTTAAGTGTGTGACCCTACGGGTTCGAGAATATGCAGACATGATATTCTATCAATAATCAACAGCGGGATCTGGAAACCCATATTGACTCCCACATATTCATTGATGATCATATCGTATGAACCACGATGCCAGGATTCAATTAATCCCATATTTATATTCCCTTCGTCACGCGATATTTTAGTTTCCTGAGATTCAATCGTTGGTATCGGCATACCTAGTTCAATCTCGTTCACAGCAAGTACTTTACTCGTTCTGTAATCCGATATCACTTTGTGATTAACTCCTTAACCATGTGCTTGCAAGCGGTGTTGATATCGATTACCGAGTGGGCCCGAATTATATCTCTCCGACTTGGGAGGGACAAATCCCATCTCGATACATACAACCCAACAAGTATTTTCCAATCACCTAAGAGACACCTTTATGATCACCCTCTCATAGGATGATGTTTGATGACCTCTGTAACATCCCAAAAATACCAAACTTAAATCATCAAACTCTAAGCATCAAAATTAGGGTTAACAAAAACTTTTCTAATTAAAATTATGAAAGCATGCATATGTGTATGCATTTAATTTGAAATTCTTTTGAACCAACTTGTTTATGTGTTCCTTTGCTTGTAAAATTTTTCTTGGGTGAATTAAGCATCATCTAAAACATTTCCCACACTTTTCTCAAAGAAAAATAAATCAAAACAAATAAAATAAAGAAATGGTCACTTTGACCAATTTAACTCCCATGCCTACTTTGGCTGTCTCAAACTTTCAGAACCTAACAGAAACTTTTCAGGATCTTTGCACCCCTTGAATGTACTCATAACAAAGTATCAAGGCCCACTTTGTGATCATCCAGAAACTTTCAAATACATAGTTTAAATGACAATTCAAAATTGAATCTTTATCATATGGGAAGATCCCACTTTTTCAAAAACCACTCAAACAAGCTCAACTTTCAAAACCCAAGCATCTGCAGACTCACCAGCACCAATCTAGCAAACCCACCAAAAATCTTTGCAAAATTCAAAACTTGAACTCATGCGGCCATTTCATCAAACAGGTTGTAGACACAAATCATCAAAATCCTAAACACTATAGTGAGCAGTGATTGAAGCCTAACTTGTTCCCTCTTTAGCTCACAACCATCTCAGTAGATCATCTAGTAAGTTAAACCAAGCACTAGCCTCACTGTAAGCTTGGCATTGCCATCAATGGTGAATAGCCGAGCACACCCATGCCACCCAAGTGGAGACAGCAAGCTAGGAAGAGAAACAAGCCTAGCCAGCATGTCTGGGAGGCAGCCCACCGTCCACCGCCACTCCCTGTCTAGCGCTTGAACCCTGCCAGCCACTGGACCACACGCACGGACCGCGCCCAGACCACCAGCGACCATGTCGAGCGTGCGCCAGAGCGCCACCCTCGACCGAAGCCCACAGACCACGCGCCGCCCTCGTCGCGAGCATACACGATCACCACCGACCCAGGAGACCGCCAGACATCCTCGTTCGCCGCCCCATGCCGCACAGCCACCGCTCGCCGTCGAAGACGCCGCCTCTGCCGCGCAGAGCGTCGCATGTTCCAGACTAAGCCGCACCGCCCCACGCCTCGAAACCATATCATTGAGCATCGCCAGGGAACACCGCACCGCCCCTAACTTCGCCCATGCCAATAGCCGCCTATACCATCGCCCCCGACGAGCTCACCGTGCGCCCCGTCGGTCCCCTCGCTCGACTATAAATAGAGGACTCCCCCGCTCGAATTCTTCACACCATTCTACTCCCCTCTCCTCACTAATCGTGCCACACCGTTCTCGGAGCAAGGCGAGCAGCACATCGCCGGAATTTCACCGGAGCCCGCTGCCTCTGGAAAAGAAGGGTGCCATCGATTTCGTCCACCCCAGGAGCTGCCGCGACCACCCCTGAGTTCGCCGTCGTCGACTTTGTCGTTCGCCCGCCTCGCTGACCCTCGCCTGCACCCCGGTGAGCCCCCAGCAACCCCCACTGGCCGCGCTAGGTTTCTTTCTCGTCGGCGTTGCTCAACGTCGATGATGACTCTCAGCCGTTGGATTAGAATCAGATCAAACGCACCACGTTTCCCCGTACCGCTTTGCACCCCCCTTGTCTCACTGACGAGTGGGGACACCCACTTAAGCAGCCCGCGGGAGCACTACGCTTAGCAGGCCGGCCCATTAACTTTTCCCTGAGCCTAGTTATTTGAATTAAACCTTTTCTATTTTGTTTCAAACTCACTTCTGTACCCAACTTCAAAAATCAACCCATATCGATTCAGTGCATCAAATTGAATGAAACTATTTTTGTTAGAAAGGTCTGGGAATGCTGAATCCAAGCCCGTTGGATTCAAGTCATTTGGATCTATAAATCACCCATGGTAAAAATAACAAGGCAGAAGCTTTTCTGTATTCAAACATTTTTTCAAATTTAAACCATAATAGCTTTTGAGTTGATTCCAACTCTCAAAAATCACATTTAACCATACCTTTCAGAATATATAAAAATATATAGGTTTACTTGCAGAAATAATGTTCAAGTAATAAAAGAATGCTACATAGGCATTTCTAGCCACTTTAATTAATTAAAATAAAAGGGTAAAACCTTATTAAATTGTGACACCACTTTAAATCATATTCCCATGGACTAAAATATGTGGTGATGACATGTGTCAACATGATCCCATGTTTGGTTTGGAGAATATTAAATCTTCAATGAGTAGAAATTACTTTTCTAAAAATAAAAGGAATTAAACCAAGCCTTAATCTTGTAATGTTAGATCATCCATAGGACCCTTGTGTGTGATGATTGCAAGTAGTTAAGTATTGTTTGGTGATTGTGTACCTCGTATTTATTTATAACGCTAGTACCGACCAAAGATACGAGGAGGAAGGAGGATTCTACGAAGAAGAAGCCGACGAGAACTTCAACCACTGCTCTGCACAAGGCAAGCTTATACTGATATTGTGCAAGCTAACCCTTGCAAGATACTCTACTGATGCCACAAACCACTATTTGTTACCATGCCAACTATATGCCTTAAGCATATGTGATCATACCCACTTGATAAACCAATCCTAGTTTTTACCTACAAGCTTTATACTTTATTTCTTTATCAAAGCTCTTACCTAGATTTTACCTAAGTGAATGGTAGATATTAGAAAGATATGTGAAGGTTGCATAAAGAGCATAAAATTTGGCCTAAGCTAGATAATCTTGATGTCATCCTAAGGCATGAGATTTGAACTTAGTTAAAACCTCACTAGTTTACCACCCCTCATCAGTGCCTACCCCCACCTGTAGATGCTAGTGCTAAGCATAAAACTTGATCAACTTTAGATGGGAATACTTGGTGGAAAACTGGTTATGAAAACCTTGGAATGATGGGCCATTCTATTGAAATGTTTTGGACATGTGTCTCTGAACACTTGATGATTTTGGTGATGAAAATGATGAGGCATGAGCCTTAGCCCTTTATAAAACTGATGGTTGTCTGGATGCGATACCATTCCAATTTTATCGTACAACCACAATACCCGAAGATTGGGTAGGGCTTGACTGGAAACTTATATACCTTAGTATTAGTTCCCTCACGGCCAAGGTCTGAGCTGAGGTTACCTTGTGAAGATTATCCACCTGTGAAGTACCCAAGATGACAGATGGTCATGGTTGGGGGGCCAAACTCACATGAGAGGTGCTTATACTAGGGCGTGTAATCGAAAGGTTAGGATTGATTATCCGCATACTGAGTATGGTGAATTCAGGATTTGTTCCTGACGGATGTATCGAATGTTGTGGTGAAAGTGTACAATCTCTGCAGAGTGTCAAACTATTCGAATAGCTGTGTCCGCGGTTATGGACAGTTGGAGTGGCCATACTGTTCCCCCGTCAGACTTTTCAAAATGACTTGTGACATGAATTGAGACTTTGACTTGACCACAACAGGGTTGTGATATGAGATACAAGATCCCACTTAGGAGTTATAAAATTGTGACTAGCTTTGGAACTTCGTAGAGATAAATCTGGCTTTTGCAAAACAACCCTAGAGCCTAGTGTCCTATTATCCAAAAACCCCTTTACTTGTTAGTACTAGTTTGCGAGTACTTAAAGAGTACTCATGGCTTTGTCCATGTCTATTCCCATGGCCAGACTATGAAGAGGAGTACCTGGAGGATGGACCCCAGGAAGGTTACGACAACTAGGATCATCTCCCATCGTCAGCATTGCCTGTGACCCCGAAGATGGAGCTTCGCCTACGCTACCGTTATTATTACGTATTCCGCTGCTTGATGTTGTATTAAGAACTGGATCATGAGATCCCTATTTGTGTAAGAACTTATGTACGGTTTGTAATGGATGATGTACAGTGGTATCCAATTCTGTTATGTCTCGCAAAAATGGTAATCCTAGGATTGCGATGTATGGCATAACTGGCATCTGGGATTAAAAATCCGGGTGTTGACAATTTGGTATCAGAGCCATCCTGACCATAGGAGACCCTAGTTAGATTGGACGTTTGAATCAAAGACTTAGTTTCCATAACCAAAGAAAACAAATATTTACAAAAACTTATTCTCATTCTTATCCCTTTGATTCTTTCATGAAAAATCATGTTCCTCAAAAACTCTTGTAAATCCATAAAATTTTGACACACTTGATCACTCCACTAACTTACTCATCCTATATTCTTATAGATGGACGTGAAGTACAGCAAGTTTTACCAACTTGGGAATGGAGGAGACCTGATCTTTGAGAGGGATTTGGACCAACTTTTGGAACTTCTGGAGCGTCCGCACCCCGAGTTCTTCGGAGCTCAGCTCAATGATCAAGGAGGAGAAGATCTGCAGTGGATAATTGTTGCAAGTCTCCGAGGAAAGATTGAACCTCTCACTGCGGAAGGAATTCAGTTTACCTTGAGAGAAAACAACTGGCTCGATGGACTTGCCAGGGCCATGCAGGAAGCTCTTTCCCGTCTATGTGGGCAGAGCATCAATCAGATCAAGGGTATTCACTTTGAGTTTTGCCCAAGGCGTGATGCTAATGGACAACCACTGGAAGCCCCATACCACCCCGAGCTGAAGACCCAATTGGATCACCTTAGCTTCATGATGTACGATCGTCAGCAGGAGTTGGACAACTGTCGTGACTACTGCAACCACAAGTCTGCCATCATCAAGATGAAGGACCAAACCATCGCCATGCTAGCAAAGGATCGCAAGTCTCGCTGCCGTCAGCTCGATAAGAAGGAGTGCATTATTGCCTGTCTTCGCCACCGCATCTCATCTCTGGAGGAGACCATCCACGAGAGAGACATGCAGTTGGAGGAAAGGGAGAATGCCGGAGAGGATCTTCGTGGAGACCCCTACTCCTATCTCAGCGATGACGACGATTTTCTGGAGGATCAGGCTATGGATTTCTTCACCGATGAGGACGATTTCGCCTTCATCGATGATGATGAGGATGATGAGGCCACAGATTCCGAGGAGTAGGAGCACTTGAGCACTAGCGTAGTGAGTAGTATTCGGTCCCACTGTATCGTAGTTCTCAGAATGGTTCTTAAAACCATCTGTTTTCCTTGTTGTGGTGTGTGTTGTACTGGGTGCTATGAATGCATGAATGAATGAATGAATGAATGAATGAATGAATGAAAAAGCAAGTTGCTAGAAAATCTGAGTCAAACTTTAAAAAAATTCGAAGACCCAAAACCTTAGAAAATTCCCTCTTTTCTCATAATCTATCTCAATCTTCAGATGCCACGTGGCGGAAGTGGTTCAACCCCGGACCTGATGTTGCTGATTCTGCAAATGTTGACTTCTGACCGCGAAGCTGAAAGAGCCGAACGTCAAGCCAACCTAGCCACACTTCAGCAGATAGCCCAACTTGCCCACAACAACCAAGGCCACGGAAATCAGGACAACCATGGATCTAAGCACAAGAACTTCCACAATACCAACCCACCTGTTTTCACTAAGTCGGAAGAACCCCTAGACGCTGATGATTGGCTGCAAACCATGGAAAATAACCTAGAAGTAGCCGGAGCGGAAACCAACGAGAAAGTTTTGTTCGCCACCCACTATCTAGCCGGAGATGCCAGAGCATGGTGGAATAGTGTTCGCGCAATGACCGGAGGCCAACTAGGTGGAATTCAAGGTCAAGTTTAGCAGAACCCATGTGCCACCAGGTTTGATCAAAAGAATGAGAGACGAGTTCAGAGAGCTGAAGCAAGGAAGGATGACTGTAGTGGAATACCGTGACAAATTCTTGTCATTAGCTAGGTATGCCCCGGATGAAATCGACACCGAAGCCAAGAAGAAAGAAAGATTCCTGAATGGTCTGCATGATGAGATGCAGACGGTGTTAGTCAAGATCCCCTTTGCGGATATTGAAACCCTTATCGACTTTGCTATCCAGATGGAAGGAAAGATCAACCAAGCCAATGAGAACCGCAAGCGTCGCATGATGCAGCAACCAGGAACCCATCAGACCCCAAAGTATTGCCCCAACCCATCTCCAGGATTTGCCCCAAGAACCAACAGACCCCCGATGAACCGTCCGACCTATCCCAACTGTGGAAACCCTAGGCCCGGAGGAAATCACAACAACCCCGGCAACGCTAGCAATTTTAACCGTGCCCCACCCAAGTTCAACAACAACAATGCTACCACCAACACCAACACTGCCCCGAGGACTGGAAGCAATGTTGTGCCTGTCACAGCCAAGGACAAGTCGCAAGTGACTTGTTATGACTATGGAAATACAGGCCACTATTCCAACGAGTGCCCCAACAAGAAGAATGCTACAACCCCCAATGCCAATGTCCCAGCTCAGCAGCAGCGTCGTGTTCAGCCAGGAAGAAGATTTGCCCCAGGGAATTCACTCAACCGCAACGGCCATCTTTTTCTCATGCATGCTGAAGAAGCTCAGAAAGCGCCAAACGTCGTGCTGGGTATGTTTTCTGTTAATTCAGTACTTGCACGAGTGTTGTTTGATTCTGGTGCATCGCACTCATTTGTCACCGAAGAATTTGCATGCACTAGTAAAATTCAACCAACCAAACTGAAGCATGTTATGATTGTTCAAATTCCCGGATCAACCACCAAGGCTAGGCAAATTTGCAAAGCCGTCCCTATCCGAATCCATGGCATAGATTTTTATGCAAATCTGATAGTACTCGGAACTAAAGGTTTGGAAGTAGTACTAGGAATGGATTGGATGTCCAAACATAAAGGATTGATTGACTGTGCCAAGAAAGCCATAACCATGACCAGTACAGCCGGAATATCAGTCGAGCATATATCTGAAACCTTACCTCGCCAATTCAAATGCAACAAGAGTATAGCCCAACCTACCATTGACCAAGTCCGGATAGTCTGTGAATACCCCGATGTATTTCCAGATGTTTTGCCCGGTATGCCCCCAGATCGGGATATCGAGTTTATCATCGAACTAATTCCTGGAACCGGACCCATAGCCTAGAGACCATATAGTATGAACCCGTCAAAGCTCGCAGAACTGAAGAAGCAACTGGATTTCATGATGGAAATAGGATTGATTCAACCAAGTGCGTCACCTTGGAGATCACTTGTCTTGTTTGTGGACAAGAAAGTTGGAGGTAACCGTTTGTGTACGGATTATCGGAAATTGAATGATGTCACCATCAAGAACAAGTACCCCTTGCCCAAGATAGAAGATTTGTTTGATCAGTTGACCGGTGCCAAAGTGTTTTCTAAGATTGATCTTAGAACCGGCTATCATCAACTCAAAATTCATGCAGAGGATATTCCAAAGACTGCCTTTACCACCAGATATGGATTGTATGAGTATACAGTCATGTCTTTCGGACTAACCAATGCCCCCGCTTATTTCATGAATCTCATGAATAAGATTTTTATGGACTTCCTAGATAAGTTTGTCGTTGTTTTCATCGATGACATTCTGATTTATTCCAAATCAGAAGAAGAACATGAGCTACACCTAAGGACCATTCTTGGAACCCTTAGAGAGCATCAGCTGTATGCAAAGTTTAGCAAATGTGAATTCTGGTTACAGGAGGTAGGATTCCTCGGTCACATAGTATCAGCCGGAGGAATTGCTGTTGACCCTGCCAAAGTGAAAGATGTAGAAGATTGGCAAGCCCCAACCACTCAAACCCAAGTTCGTGCATTTCTCGGATTGGCGGGATATTACCGCAAATTCGTAGAAGGATTCTCTAGTATCGCCAGACCCATGACCCAATTGCTGAAGAAGGACAAGAAGTTTGAATGGACTGACAAATGTGAAGCGAGTTTTCAAGAACTCAAGAGGAGATTGATTTTAGCCCCAATATTGATCATGCCGGATATCATGAAGCCCTTCGATGTGTATTGTGACGCATCCAAGATTGGTCTCGGATGTGTGCTAATGCAGGAAGGCAAAGTTATATCTTATCTATCTCGACAACTGAAGCAACATGAGCAAAACTACCCAACCCATGACCTCGAACTCGCAGCCGTAGTTCTAGCCCTAAAAACATGGAGACATTACCTGATGGGAAACCATTGTGAGATTTATTCGGATCATAAGATCCTAAAGTATATATTCACTCAGAAGGAGCTCAATATGAGGCAGAGAAGATGGATTGAGCTAATCAAGGATTACGATCTGGACATTCACTATCACCCCGGTAAAGCCAACGTGGTAGCATATGCCCTTAGCAGATTGTCGTGCCGCTTGAACTCCATGATTTTGAAGGAGCAACCAAGTCTGCACAAAGAGCTGGAAGATTTTCAGATGGAATTAGTAAGTGAAGGATTTATGGCTAGCATAGAACTCCAGCCCACTTTGATCAGTCAGATTAAAGAGGCGCAGAAGGGAAATGCTAGTATTGACGGAATCAAGCGTCGAATCGGTACAGGAAAAGTACCTGGATTCACCGAAGACGAAGAAGGAGTGTTGTGGTACAAAGGACGCCTTTGTGTACCAGCAGATTCTGAGTTGAAAGAAGTTATCTTGAAGGAGGCTCATGATACTCTTTATTCTATCCATCCCGGAGGAACTAAGATGTATCAAGATTTAAAAAAGCAATTTTGGTGGCATAAGATGAAGAGAGAAATCGGAAGCTATATCGCCAAGTGTCATATTTGTCAGCGAGTCAAGGCAGGACATCAAAGACCCGCTGGATTGTTGCAACCATTGCAGATTCCGGAATGGAAATGCGATTCTATAGGAATGGACTTTATCACTGGACTACCTACTTCTAGTAGGGGAAATGACTCTATCTGGGTCATAGTGGACAGATTGTCCAAAGTCGCCCATTTCTTGCCCGTCAAAACCACATATCAGAGTTCGAAACTAGCGGAGTTGTACATCGCTAGAATCGTTAGTTTGCACGGAGTGCCCAAGAACATCGTATCGGATCGAGGAACTCAGTTTACCTCGAGATTCTGGAAGAAAGTCCAAGAAGGTTTAGGAAACCGCCTAGATTTCAGTACCGCGTATCACCCTCAGACAGATGGACAAATGGAGCGAGTAAATCAAATACTCGAAGATATGCTGAGAGCATGTGTGTTAGAATATGGATCCAAGTGGGAAGACTGTCTGCCGTTTGCAGAATTTTCCTACAACAATAGTTATCAAGCCAGTTTGCAAATGGCCCCATTTGAATTCATGTACGGAAGGAAGTGCCGCACCCCTTTGAACTGGTCGGAAGTAGGAGAGAGTCAGATCTTCGGACCCGACATCCTACGAGAAGCAGAAGAGAAGGTTCACAAGATTCGTGAGCACCTCAAGACCGCCCAATCCCGACAAAAGAGTTACGCCGACAAGAGACGTCGAGACCTCGCCTTTAACATAGGATATTTTGTTTATCTGAAAGTGTCGCCATTGAAGGGAATGCAGCGTTTCCAACTCAAAGGAAAGTTAGCCCCCAGATATATCGGACCTTTCAAGATTCTGAACCGTCGAGGAGAAGTGTCGTACCAATTGGAACTACCTGAAGAGATGTCAGTCGTGCACAATGTGTTCCATATCTCGTTACTTCGCAAGTGTCTCGAAGTCCCCGAGAAGACCGAAGTGTTCAAGAATATCGATCACCGGACCATAGAGATCAACGATGACCTGACCTATCCTGAAGTACCCATCCGTATTTTGGAAGAAGCTTTTTAAACTACCCGAACCTGAAGCATCAAGTTTCTCAAGATTCAGTGGAGCAACCACATAGAAGAGGAAACTACCTGGGAGCGCGAAGATCACATCAGGACGGAGTTTCCCGATCTCTTCAAATCCTTGGTAATCTTTTCGTCCTTTTTCAAATCTCGGGACGAGATTTTGTTTAAGGGGGGAAGGTTTGTAACATCCCAAAAATACCAAACTTAAATCATCAAACTCTAAGCATCAAAATTAGGGTTAACAAAAACTTTTCTAATTAAAATTATGAAAGCATGCATATGAGTATGCATTTAATTTGAAATTCTTTTGAACCAACTGGTTTATGTGTTTCTTTGCTTGTAAAATGTTTCTTGGGTGAATTAAGCATGATCTAAAACATTTCCCACACTTTTCTCAAAGACAAATAAATCAAAACAAATAAAATAAAGGAATGGTCATTTTGACCAATTTAACTCCCATGCCTACTTTGGCTGTCTCAAACTTTTAGAACCTAACAGAAACTTTTATGGATCTTTGCACCCCTTGAATGTACTCATAACAAAGTATCAAGGCCCACTTTGTGATCATCCAGAAACTTTCAAATACATAGTTTAAATGACAATTCAAAATTGAATCTTTATCATATGGGAAGATCCCACTTTTTCAAAAACCACTCAAACAAGCTCAACTTTCAAAACGCAAGCATCTGCAGACTCACCAGCACCAATCTAGCAAACCCACCAAAAATCTTTGCAAAATTCAAAACTTGAACTCATGCGGCCATTTCATCAAACAGGTTGCAGACACAAATCATCAAAATCCTAAACACTATAGTGAGTAGTGATTGAAGCCTAACTTGTTCCCTCTTTAGCTCACAACCATCTCAGTAGATCATCTAGTAAGTTAAACCAAGCACTAGCCTCACTGTAAGCTTGGCATTGCCATCAATGGTGAACAGCCGAGCACACCCATGCCACCCAAGTGGAGACAGCAAGCTAGGAAGAGAAACAAGCCTAGCCAGCATGTCTGGGAGGCAGACCACCGTCCACCGCCACTCCTTGTCCAGCGCTCGAACCCTGCCAGCCACTGGACCACACGCACGGACCGCGCCCAGACCACCAGCGACCATGCCGAGCGTGCGCCAGAGCGCCACCCTCGACCGAAGCCCACAGACCGCGCGCCGCCCTCGCCGCGTGCATACACGATCGCCACCGACCCAGGAGACCGCCAGACATCCTCGTTCGCCGCCCCATGCCGCACAGCCACCGCTCGCCGTCGAAGACGCCGCCTCTGCCGCGCAGAGCGTCGCATGTTCCAGACTAAGCCGCCCCGCCCCACGCCTCGAAACCATGTCATTGAGCATCGCCAGGGAACACCGCACCGCCCCTAACTTCGCCCATGCCAATAGCCGCCTATACCATCGCCCCCGACGAGCTCACCGTGCGCCCCGTCGGTCCCGTCGCTCGACTATAAATAGAGGACTCCCCCGCTCGAATTCTTCACACCATTCTACTCCCCTCTCCCCACTGATCGTGCCACACCGTTCCCGGAGCAAAGCGAGCAGCACATCACCGGAATTTCACCGGAGCCCGCCGCCTCTGGATAAGAAGGGTGCCATCGATTTCGTCCACCCCAGGAGCTTCCGCGACCACCCTTGAGTTCGCCGTCGTCGACTTCGTCGTTCGCCCGCCTCGCCGACCCTCGCCTGCACCCCGGTGAGCCCCCAGCAACTCCCACTGGCCGCGCTAGGTTTCTTTCTCGCCGGCGTTGCTCAACGTCGACGATGACTCTCAGCCGTTGGATTAGAATCAGATCGAACGCACCACGTTGCCCCGTACCGCTTCGCACCCCCTGTCTCACTGACGAGTGGGGACACCCACTTAAGCAGCCCGCGGGAGCACTGCGCTTAGCAGGTCGGCTCGTTAACTTTTCCCGCGCTACCCAGTTATTTGAATTAAACCTTTTCTATTTTGTTTCAAATTCACTTCTGTACCCAACTTCAAAAATCAACCCAGATCGATTCAGTGCATCAAATTGAATGAAACTAATTTTGTTAGAAAGGTCTGGGAATGCTGAATCCAAGCCCGTTGGATTCAAGTCATTTGGATCTATAGATAACCCATGGTAAAAATAACAAGGCAGAAGCTTTTCTGTATTCAAACATTTTTTCAAATTTAAACCATAATAGCTTTTGAGTTGATTCCAACTCTCAAAAATCACATTCAACCATACCTTTCAGAATATATAAAAATATATAGGTTTACTTGCAGAAATAATGTTCAAGTAATAAAAGAATGCTACAAATGCATTTCTAGCCACTTTAATTAATTAAAATAAAAGGGTAAAACCTTATTAAATTGTGACACCACTTTAAAACATATTCCCATGGACTAAAATATGTGGTGATGACATGTGTCAACATGATCCCATGTTTGGTTTGGAGAATATTAAATCTTAAGTAGTTTTTCAATGAGTAGAAATTACTTTTCTAAAAATAAAAGGAATTAAACCAAGCCTTAATCTTGTAATGTTAAAGATGATGTTAGATCATCCATAGGACCCTTGTATGTGATGATTGCAAGTAGTTAAGTATTGTTTGGTGATTGTGTATCTCGTATTTATTTATAGACGCTAGTACCGACCAAACATACGAGGAGGAAGGAGGATTCTACGAAGAAGAAGCCGAGGAGAACTTCAACCACTGCTCTGCACAAGGCAAGCTTATACTGATATTGTGCAAGCTAACCCTTGCAAGATACTCTACTGATGCCACAAACCACTATTTGTTACCATGCCAACTATATGCCTTAAGCATATGTGATCATACCCACTTGATAAACCAATCCTAGTTTTTACCTACAAGCTTTATACTTTATTTCTTTATCAAAGCTCTTACCTAGATTTTACCTAAGTGAATGGTAGATATTAGAAAGATATGTGAAGGTTGCATAAAGAGCATAAAATTTGGCCTAAGCTAGATAATCTTGATGTCATCCTAAGGCATGAGATTTGAACTTAGTTAAAACCCCACTAGTTTACCACCCCTCATCAGTGCTTACCCCCACCTATAGATGCTAGTGCTAAGCATAAAACTTGATCAACTTTAGATGGGAATACTTGGTGGAAAACTGGTTATGAAAACCTTGGAATTATGGGCCATTCTATTGAAATGTTTTGGACATGTGTCTCCCAACACTTGATGATTTTGGTGATGAAAATGATGAGGCATGAGCCTTAGCCCTTTATAAAATTGATGGTTGTCTGGATGCGATACCATTCCAATTTTATCGTACAACCACAATACCCGAAGATTGGGTAGGGCTTGACTGGAAACTTATATACCTTAGTATTAGTTCCCTCACGGCCAAGGTCTGAGCTAAGGCTACCTTGTGAAGATTGTCCACCTGTGCAGTACCCAAGATGATACATGGTCATGGTTGGGGGGCCAAACTCACAGGAGAGGTGCTTATACTAGGGCGTGTAATCGAAAGGTTAGGATTGATTATCCGCATACTGAGTATGGTGAATTCAGGATTTGTTCCTGACGGATGTATCGAATGTTGTGGTGAAAGTGTACAATCTCTGCAGAGTGTCAAATTATTCGAATAGCCGCGTCCGCGGTTATGGACAGTTGGAGTGGCCATACTGTTCCCCCGTCAGACTTTTCAAAATGACTTGTGACATGAATTGAGACTTTGACTTGACCACAACAGGGTTGTGATATGAAATACAAGATCCCACTTAGGAGTTATAAAATTGTGACTAGCTTTGGAACTTCGTAGAGATAAATCTGGCTTTTGCAAAACAACCCTAGAGCCTAGTGTCCTATTATCCAAAAACCCCTTTACTTGTTAGTACTAGTTTGCGAGTACTTAAAGAGTACTCATGGCTTTGTCCCTGGCTATTCCCATGGCCAGACTATGAAGAGGAGTACCTGGAGGATGGACCCCGGGAAGGTTACGACAACTAGGATCATCTCCCATCGTCAGTATTGCCTGTGACCCCGAAGATGGAGCTTCGCCTACGCTACCGTTATTATTACGTATTCCGCTGCTTGATGTTGTATTAAGAACTGGATCATGAGATCCCTATTTGTGTAAGAACTTATGTACGGTTTGTAATGGATGATGTACTATGGTATCCAATTCTGTTATGTCTCGCAAAAATGGTAATCCTGGGATTGCGATGTATGGCATAACAGGCATCTGGGATTAAAAATCCGGGTGTTGACAACCTCAAAGCTTTCTTCCGATACCAGGGAGTTGCATTATCTCATGGTCTAAGGAATACAATATTTGACATAAGAAAAAGCTTCGCAAAGATGAACACGATGACACGATCTAATTGATCTACTTAATTTGGGTTTGTCCATCATATCATTCTCCCAATGACATGATCTCATTATTAATTGACAACTCATGTCTATGGTTAGGAAACCTTAACCATCGTTAATCAATGAGCTAGTCCATAGAGGCATACTAGGGACACGGTGTTGTTCATAAACCACACAAGTATCAAAGTTTCCGCTTAATACAATTCTAGCATGGAAGATAAACTTTATCATGAACAAGAATTATAATAATAACATCTTTATTATTGCCTCTAGGGCATAATTTCAACACCTACATCATCACAGAAGTCATCCCAGGTGGCGCCTGCCGCCTCATGGACATCGCATCAGGAGTCGAATACTCCAACCCCTAGAACATCGCACGTCTGTGACGCTTCTACCCCTAGTTACCCTTTACTTTCAATAAGACTACTCAGCCAAACAATATACCTCCTCGTTACGCTATGAATAAAAAGCTAAGTTCCTTGGCCCAAATATCTTTTCACCTTCCATTATTTCTCGCTAAATACGCTCGGGGGCTACGCCTCACCTCACGACCTCGTCGACTAAGAACAAAGCATACAACCTGAGTAGCTGACCATGTCATGCTAACAAAAAGGACATGCACATAACAAAGCACCATGTGCTAGTACATATAAACTTTACAAAGGGCATTATGCGCCCACTCAAATAAATACACAATTTACATCATCTGTTTTTTCTTTACAGGATCTACCTATTCTGGAGCACTACATTCGCTCGCTGCTCGAACAAATCTACAATCTCTTCAGCATGATGCGCCACAGCCGCATAATGAGGGTGCATGTCCCATAGGCTACCATCTGGTTGAAGGGGAGGCCCAGTCGCCACCTCCGCAAGATCGACATCACGGCGATGCAACCGAACGAGAGACAAGGCATCCTTCACCCCAGCAATCAGCTGATACTGCACCAACTCTTTGACGTGGCCTACATCCCGAAATTTACCAAGAAGACCCATGAAGGTAGAAGGCGCAGCATCCAAGGGGAACATGACAGCCCAGATAGCCTCCAATGACGACCTCGCCTGCCTCAACACCCGAAGAACCTGGTTCACGCGATCTTGCACCGTCGCAAGTACGATGGCTTGATCATGGTCCATCCAGAAGAAGCCACCAGCCTCCAGGTCTTGTTGCGTCAAACAATTCATCTGAATGGCGACGCGCTCCTTCTCTTAATTCGGAATGAGATTCACACATGCAGAACACACGCAATGAGCAAGCATATAGAGCTACACACGAAAGAACAGTAGTTCGCGAAGACTCACATTGCAGTTGCTCGCCCATCTGCCGCAACTCCCCCATCAAGAACTCCTCTTGGGCTGTGGCTTGCTCGGCTTTGGACTTCCAAACGTCCATGTGGCCTCGAATGCTAAGATATCCTTCTCCAAGCTGCAGACACGATCGCGTAGAAAAACCAACTGTGACACATCATCCAAGGATGGTCGTGGCTCAGGAGAAGTCGGAGTGACAACCGGAACCTCACCCGAAGGACCCTAAAGGCAAATAAATCAAGCATGAACATCACAAGAATTTCTAGCAGCAGCTCGAGAGACAAATTTATATACATCAATAAAGCCACCTTAGTTTGTTCATCAGCAAAAGGTTACAAAAGGAAGCAACATAGGAAACTACATCATCTAAATTACAAAGGCCTAAGCTCCTACATCTGGGGTGGCCTTAGAGCCCGACTGCCTACTCTTGACCTCCTGTTGCTGCTTTGTCGCGTAGTCAGCCAGGAGATCAATGAGCTTCGGTCCATAGCGCTTATAGCGAGAAGAAAGGAGGGTGAAAGCTACCTCAGAGCCATCTCTAGCCGTCGGCATCCGGGACATGATGTGCGGCAGGTCTAGATCAGCTCCGGACACCATCGCCATGCCCAGTACCATGGAAGCACCAAGCCCCTTTCGCTTGCGCTTGTACTCCTCCGATGCCTCCTCCGATAGAGCATCCGCAAGGGCGTCGACATCGTCAAGGACAACACCCTTGGGGGTGACCTCCTTGTAGAAGCGTGCGAGCACTTTCCTGACCTTCTTCAAGGAGCCCGCGGCGGCAGCACAACGATCTTCGACCGTGGCACCGTCATCACCCAAAGAATCTCCACGCTC
Organism: Avena sativa; assembly: GCA_916181665.1. NCBI lineage: Eukaryota > Viridiplantae > Streptophyta > Magnoliopsida > Poales > Poaceae > Avena > Avena sativa. The sequence goes on along the minus strand of OV702295.1, from coordinate 307,125,829 downwards.
CTGCGCACCACGACCAAACGTGATACCTGAAGCATCTGAAATAAACAAGGAGAAAGATCCGAATGAGAGAGGACGAGCCACAGTCGAAAGAACACAAGACCCAAACAAGGCAAAGGAAACTCACTAGAAATAGCTTTGGCCGTAGCCATAAGCTTATCCGCCATCTCCTTCTCGCGGGTGGCCACTGCGGCCACGAGCTGGTACTCGTGATCGGCAACCTCCTTCTACAGGCGATCCTTGGCTTCAGCAGCATCAACTACCCTCTTCTCCGCCTGGCCAGGGCTCTTTTCGAGAGCGTTCAGCCTTCGGAGCACATCATTGTTTTCATCTGCAAAATGATAAGGCAATGGATCAATACAAGAAAATCCACGGAGCAGACGAACAAACACCAGGATGAAAACGTCACGTACCTTGAAGCTGTTGTAGGTTCGCCTCCAGTGCTAGGTGCTGCTGAATAAGGAGGTTGGCGCCATGCACAAGGGGCTACAAAGGAAGCAGAAATGAAAGTCGATAAATCACGGGCTCGGGGGCTCCCCCCAAAAACGATCAACAAAGTCAAAACAAAAAAGGGCCCGGGGGCTCCCCCCATGGAGCACGCAAAGCAACACTTACATGTTCAAGTGAGGAATCTGAAGGTTTGCAAGCTGCCTTCTGAGTCACGACGGCCCGAGCCTCTCGCTTAGAGGAGTTCGGGCCATCATCCTCAGAGTCGGCTACCACCTGAGGAATAGAAGCCGTTAGCTTCGACTACGCCATAATCTCTTGAGTGTCCCTGTTAACGGACTCCTCCGAAGAGTTACTACAGGCGAAGATCAGATTCACATCACATCGAGACTACACAGACAAACAATAGAAAAAAAGGCCAGACGAAGCAAATTATGATTCAATGTCCGATAAGTTGAAGACGGGAGCCGCCTTCTGCTTCTTCTTCTTGGTCGGCGGCTGCGGAGCCACCGCCCGAAGAGGCATGGTAGGAAAAGGTGCAGATGAAGCATCCTCATCCTCACCATGCTGCTCTAGGAACGACGGACCTCTTGGAGTTGGAGGGGTAGACACATCTGAAGACTCTCTCCGGGTGCGCTTTCGGGTCCGCCCTTCACTCGCCTCGGGAGCATCCACAGTGGGCGACTGAGCCGGAGGAAGTTCGGACTCAGAGTCCACAACTTTGTTCTCCGGTGCAAACGGAAACTTCTTAGGCAGAGGGGGCATCATCCCCGCTACCTTGAAATCCTACAAATCAAAAATAGTAGATTAGTAATGCTACAGGTTGCAAAAAGCACTCAAAAAAGCACAACACGCAGGATACAAGTCTACACCCGAGGAACTGCATTTGCAGCACTAAAGGGGGCAAGGCCAAAATCGTGTCCGTCCACCTTGGTGTCGCAGATGTAAAACCACTTATTCCACCAATACTGGATGGACTCGCACATAGAAAAGGAGAAGAAAATAATAGAGGATCGAATAGAGATGATGCAGCCACCGAGCGGATAGACTCCGCCGGTGCCGGACTGCCTCTTCACGGAATAGAGCTTCTGGAAAAGGCCAAAGTGCGGCTCGATACCGATCCAGCACTCGCAAAGAGTGATGAAGCAGGCGATATGGAGGAGAGAATTGGGAGACAGATGATGCAACTGAATCTCGTAAAATAAGGAGTCCACGAAGAAAATCATGAACAGGAAGAGAGAGACCACGGATGACAAAGGCGTAAAACATGAGCCAAAACCCTTCGGGTGGGCGCGGGATTACCTCGTCGCCGGGGAGGATGGTGTCCTCGTTGTTCTGGGGAATCAACCTAGAATTGTGTGGCTTGTGCAAGTCCCTGTCGCGCATCTCTGTGCGCTTCCACCCGCCGTTAGTGGCATGGGCCATTGTGGCGATCTTCTTGCCGTCGCCGGCGCTCGACCCAGCTCCAGCAGGGGTCTTCTTGGTCTTGCCCATCTCGCATCAGCGACGATGGCAGTGTGCGCGCAAGAAGGAAGAGGGAAAACAACAAAGAATATCCAGAGCACAATCAAAGGCAGCGAAGCTCGAGAAAATGGAGGCAATGGAGATGGACAAATGACACAGGGTAAAAGAAAACTACTGTTTACCCATGGTATAAAAGGACGAAGACGACGCACAGGAGCCGTTGATCCAGAAGCCCTAGAGCGCACCTCAAATCTAACCCTACACGTGTCAATAGTACACCGAACCGTCTCCAGCACGCCGTCCACGACACACGGAAATCAAGGATACGCCGTAATTTTCACCACGTTTGCGCGTGACTAGTCAACTTCAAGTCAGACGGTGGGACCCATGATCATCTCGTTGCATCATCTCTGCTATCGCAGACGGTTGAGATCACCAATCGTCAGCACTGACGTCATCAAGGCCAAGCTAGCAACGGCTGAAAGTTTCGGATGATCAATCAAGTACTTACTCGAATCTAGGATCCGAGAAACTACTCGGGGGCTACTCGTATCAGGAGCGCTGGCCGCGCACCTGAGAAATGACTAAGGTACTACACCTTGCAACTATCTTCGAGTCCTACGTCGAGTCTGCGACTCCACTATGGACTCGGGGGCTAATCCCATAGGGAGCGTCAGTTGAGCATCCAAAAAAATTGTGTCCTTCAGACCTATATTGTAAATGACTGAATAAAAGTCTCTGCTCGAGTCTACGACTCGAACAGACACTCGGGGGCTACTCCCATAGGGAGCACTGGCCGCGCACCCTACGAATTTTTCGACTGCGATCCTTCGGATCAGATATGACAAAAATATTTTTGGAAACTTTGCCCAAACCAATGCTAAGTGAGAAGCAATCTCCTTGGCCACCCGAAACACCTCCGCGGTGACAAAAACATCGGATGTTGTGTCTGCGATGCAAAGATAAGTCCTACAGATATCATCTGATGGCCTGGTAACGCACCTGACTGCGCTCTGCCAGTAAACTCCCGTGTCAACAGGCACGATGAAAATCCCTACGGACGCATTGGGTACATCACTTGAAAATCACTAGGATTCGACCCCTGTAAGTCCGCAACGGCCTGAGTCGAATCACACCAGCAATCATTCCGAATTCGAGTTCGGGGACTCGAGTTTGATGAAGATCGTGTTGTTTTGTCCTATGACAGTTAACTGGCCCTGATCCGTCGGGAGAGTCAGGCACACGCGTCAACAATCCCTATGAACTAAACATCTCTCCTTGTAAAACAGGTCCAACTACATAGCACCCGAAAGATTGAAGAGTCTCTAGCCGAATCTACGATTCGACTGAACACTAGGGGGATACTGACATGGTTATACCCACGGGTACATGACATTGGTATACCTGATCCAACCCAAGGAAGTCCCACGTCAAGACACACGGCCCGTGAAGATTTCGGGTGGCCCAAGCCCATGATGTCTTCATATCCTTGGAGGACAAGTCTAGAATAGATAGGATTTCAAAGGGTACCAACCCTAATTTGTAACCGACTTGACCTAAGCCCGGGACCTGCCTATCTATATAAAGGCCAGGAGGGCACAGCGAGAGGGATCTCAACTCACTGCATACACACCTCCATGCCAGATTGCATCTGCGCACCCCTGTAACCTTCGGTTTCGCCGTAATCAAGAGCAGACATGCAGGAGTAGGGTTTTCCCTCTGGGGGCTTGAACCTGGGTAAACCTCGTGTTCCGCGTTGCTTGTCTGTTAACCATTTTGTGACTTCCAACATCCCCATCTTCTCCAAAACCCAAGTCCATAACAATGGGCATTGACGAAATCAACCCTCGCCAGCTGCCCACCTCAATAACTTTGTTGAACTTTTTGAGATGCAAAAGTATAAGGATGTAGATGGAGATATTATTAAGCTCAAGTTGTTTCCTTTCTCCTTGAGAGGAAAAGCTAAAGAATGGTTGCTACCCTTGCCTAGAAATAGTATTGATTCTTGGATTAAGTGCAAAAATGCTTTTATTGGAAAGTACTACCCTCCTGCTAAGATTATATCTATGAGAAGTGATATTATGAAATTTAAACAACTTGATAATGAACATGTTGCTCAAGCTTGGGAAAGAATGAAATCTTTGGTTAAGAATTGTCCCACTCATGGACTTACTACTTGGATGATTATCCAGACTTTTTATGCAGGTTTGAACTTCTTCAAGAAACCTGTTGGATTTAGCTGCTGGAGGTACCTTTATGACCATCACCTTGGGTGCTACAACAAAACTCCTTGACAATATGATGGTTAATTATTCTGAATGGCACACTGAGAGAGCTCCACATGGTAAGAAGGTAAATTCTATTGAAGAAACTTCCTCTTTGAGTGATAAGATTGATGTTATTATGGCTATGCTTGTTAATGGGAAAGCTCCTTTAGATCCTAATAATGTTCCCTTAGCCTCTTTGGTTGCTCAAGAAGAGCAAGTTGATGTGAACTTCATTAGAAACAACAATTTCAAGAACAATGCCTATAGGAATAATTTTGGTAGTAATAAAAATTATAGGCTTTATCCTCCTAATAATGGCAATACCTATGGAAGCTCATACAACAATACTAGAAGTGCCCCCCCTGAACTTGAAGTCATGCCCAAATACTTTATTAGTAAACAAACCACTTTCAACAAGACTGTGGAGGAAAAGCTTTTGAATGTTGAGAAAAATATTTCCTCTTTGTCTGAAGCACAGTCCTCTTTGATTAATAAAATGGCTGTTAAACCTGAAACTTTGGAAAGTACCTTGATATGTCCAAAACGTATCTACTTTCCCGAACACTTTTGTTATTGTTTCTCCTCTAAACTTGTGTGATTTGGATACAACTAACACGGACTGACGCTGTTTTCAGCAGAATTACCTTAGTGTCTTGTTTTGTGCAGAAAATCAACTATCAGGAAAAATCAATTATATTTCACCAGAAGACCCACGGAGCTAGAAGACGAGATGGAGAAGGGGCCTGGGGGCCCACACCCCTGCCAGGTGCGGGACCACCTCTGGCCGCGCCTAGGGGGGTGCAGCCACCCCAGGAACGCCCTCGGGCTCCCTCTACGCCTATAAGTTGCCTCTCGACCTAAAAACCGAGGGGGGTTCGATAGTTTTCCAGAAAGAGTTCCGCTCCGCCGCCGCCACCAGAAACCAAGATTCGGATCCAGAAACTCTGTTCTGGCACCCTATCGGGACGGGGAATTTGGAGAGGATCATCGCCATCGTCATCACCAACGCCTCTCCATCAACCATCGATGTTTCCCTCATCCATGAGTGAGTAATCCCCCGCTGTAGGCTTAGGGATGGTAGGGATTGGATGAGTTCTATCATGTAATCGAATAAGATCGGTTAGGGCATAGTGCCTAGTATCTCTATTAGTGCTATTTGACTTTGTTGCAACTTGTTGTGCTTAATGCTTGTCACTAGGGCCCGAGTGCCATGATCTCAGATCTGAACTTATTATTGAATCATTATGATAGTATTGTTTGTGATCTTATCTGCAAGTTGTGTACACATATCATTATCCAGATCCAAAGGCCCCAAAGTGAAAATAATTGGGACAACCGGAGGGGATGGCTGTGGTGTGAGGATCACATGTGTTCACGTAGTGTTAATGCTTTGCTCCGGTGCTCTATTAAAAGGAGCACCTTAATTGCCAGTAGTTCCCTAGAGGCCCCACTACCGCGGGCTGGCTGGACAGAAGATGTTGTGCAAGTTCCCATTGCGAGCACGTATGACTATATTTGGAGAACATGCCTAGGATTGTTTAGTACTTGGATGCTTATTCTTATTTATCTTCAATGCCCTAGATCTTGAAGTTACATGTTTAGAATCGTCCATGCAACGCCCGTCCATCCATGCCTATGCCTACCGCACTCGAATCCCACTGTTACCGTTACTATTACTATTGCTCATGTTTCATTGTTGCTGTTGCTACTGATAAACTTCTGTGAGCAAGAACTATTTCCAGGTGCAGCTAAATTGACAACTCAAATGTTAAGGCTTGCAAGTATTCTTTGGCTCCCCTTGTGTCGAATCAATAAATTGGGTAATACTACCTGCAAAGACTGTTGCGATCCCCTTCACTTGTGGGTCATCAAGACTATTTTCTGGCGCCGTTGCCGGGGAGCATAGCTTTATTTGTAAGTTCACTTGGATCTATTATTGTTCACTGCTACTCCTTTCATCATGGGGAAGTCTCGTGATGGAAAGTTCCCTATTTTACCATCCACTACAAGAAGAGGTACAGTCCTAAACACCTATGTTGCTCTTGATTCACCGTCTGTTATAAGTAAGCTTGTCACACCACCACCACATATTCATGCTACACACACTGCTACTACTGCTGAATCTGAAACTGCTTTTGATGCTCATGATGTTACTTCTGCTGTGCTTTATGCGAGTGGTTCATTAGGTCCTTTCCTAGATGCTACTATGGCTAGTCTAGGAAATACCGAAACTCCTAGTGAAGACACTGTTGCACCTGTTAGCTCACCTGAGTCTAGTGAGAGTTATGATATTAATGATGGTTGCACTGAGTTCACTGATGAATTTGTTGAAGAGTGCCAAAACACACATGGTACTAGTGCTATTAAGAGTCTCCTTGCTAGACGTACTATTATGCCTAAACTTTCCTCTAATCCTAAGTTTGCCACCTCTCCCATAGATATTAAAGATGAAGACTATGATTTCTCTCTTGATTTATCTTATTTAGATATTTTTGAGAAATAACCTTTTTGTGGGACTGAAAATGAGAGTGTCGTGGCTCATATGAATGAGCTTTCTACTATGAGTTCTTTATTCTCTAATGAATTTAAGATGCGCAAGTACTTTGTTACTAAGATCTTCCGTTTTTCACTAAAAGGAGAGGCTAGGGCTTGGTTTAATAGATTACCTTCTGGTTCCACTGATAGCCCTGGTTGCTTGATTGCTTCCTTCTTCCAGAAATATTTTCCTCCCAGTGGTAGACATGCTGCTTTGTAGAGACTTTTTGATTTTAAACAAGGAGAAGAAAATAAATTGCCTGAGTCATGTACAAGGTTCTGTGCCTTGATTCATGCACATCCTGGATGTCCATTACCTAAGAATGAGCTTCTTGATATCTATTATAATGGACTAACTGATGATTCTAGGACCTACCTAGATAGTTTTGCTGATTGTGTTTTCAGGAAAAGAAATCCTACAGATGGTAAAGAATTAATGGCTAAGATAAGCAAGAATTATGATGATTGGACTTCAACTGAGCTAAATACACCTGAGACTATTGTTCCTGAACCAGATGTTCCTGAACCAGTTCCAACACTAACACCAAAGAAGAGGGGAGTTATTGCATTAAATGATGAAGTGATGAAGGAAGCTAAGAAGTGTCTAAAGGAGAAAGGTATTAGAGTTGGAGACGTGAAGAATCTACCTCCTATAGAAGAATTATGTAAGCCAGTTCCCCACTCATCTACTATTGAGGTACACTCTCTCCAACACTTTGATGAAGGTGGTATTCCTTATGGTAAGCCTCCTGATCAATGTTTATAGGAACTTGACATTTTTATTGTTAAACAAGGTAATTTTAATAAACAAGTTCAGAATCATTTATTGGAAAACTCTAGAGCTATCCATGAGTTGAAAGATATTGTGGAAAGAACTTCTAATGATATTAAAATTCTTTGTAAACACTTTAAAATGGTTCAAACCCAACTTGATCAACTTGCTAAGGTACAAAAGGATATGCTAGTTAATGCCTCAGGAGATTAACATGCTTATGGAATTAGAACTAGGAGTGGTATAGCTACTCAAGATCCGTTATATCCTGAAGGACACCCTAAAAGAATTGAGCAGGATTCTCAACAAGGTGAGAATAGTGGTAGTCCTCGTAAGAGAAAGAAAAAGAAACACAAAATAGTTGAGGAACCACTTGAACCTGCTGTAGATCCTATTAGTATATTTGTCTCTGATGCTGAAACTGAGAGTGGTAATGATAAAAATGATGCTCCTGATAAGGAGGAAGTTGAGGAAGAACCTGTGAAGCACACTAAGAACACTAGGTACACAAAGGAAGATTTTATTGCTAATAAACATGGTAAAGAGAGAGAACCTTGGGTGCAGAAACCTATGCCTTTTCTAGGTAAGAAACACAAGTCAAAGGAGGAAGAACACTACAACAAGTTTTTTGAGTGGATTAAACCTTTATTTTTGCAAATTTCTTTGACTGATGCTATTTAATTGCCTCCTTATTCAAAGTATATGAAGGATATTGTCTCTAATAAAAGGAAGATTCCTAATGAGGAGATTTCTACTTTGCTTGCTAATTATTCCTTCAATGGTAAGGTTCCAAAGAAACTTGGTGATCCAGGTATACCAACTATTCCTTGCTCTATTAAGAATAATTATGTTAGAACTGCTCTTTGTGATTTGGGAGCTGGAGTTAGTGTTATGCCTTTTTCTCTCTATAAGAGACTCCAGCTAGAAAAGTTGATACCAACTGATATATCATTGCAAATGGCTGATAAGTCAACTACTATTCCTGTTGGTATATGTGAGGATGTTCCTGCTCAAGTGGCTCATAATTACTTGGTTTTGACTGATTTTGTTGTGCTTGAAATGCCTGAAGATGATAATATGTCCATTATTCTTGGGAGGCTTTTTCTTAATACTGTAGGTGCTGTCATTAATTGTAATCAAGGAAAAGTAACATTCAATATTGATGACAGAGAGCATACTATTTATTTCCCCAAGAAAGTTGTTAAGAGCTATTGCCTGAATTCCATTGAAAATATTGAGAGCATCAAGGTTGGAGAAATATATTGTCCCATTCCACAGGAAAATTTTGAAACTATTACGATTGGGACCATTGCTATCAAGTATGAGGTAACATAATCACCTTGTGGGATGCAAAGTTTTGTTTCATATAATATTGTTTTGGTAACAAGACTTGATCAACCTTGTTAACAAAAGGATTTTAATGAACAAAATAATGGTTCCACTGTGGTTATACTTGCTTTCTTTTACTTTTCTCCTTCCTAGTCTTTACCTTTATTTTGCTAGCTTTGGTTTTGCTAGTTGTTTGCTGGTTAGTTTGTCTTAGAGCTTCTGTAGTTTGGCTTTTGGTTTGCTTTTGCTTCTTCTGAAAAAGCGGTTTCTACGAGAAAATCAATTTTCATATCCTGAAAATTAGCCAAAAATAAAGTTTCCCGAAAAATCCCAGAAAATTCAAAATAAATTTTTCCTCGAAAAAAGGGGCATAGGGACACCTGAAGTGAACCAGGGGGCCACCCCAGGCCACCACACCCATGGTAGGCGCGGCCTATCTGTGGGTGGTGCCTAGGGAGGGTCTGGCCCACCTAGGACCTTTCAAGGTGCCCCCTCACAGCCATCTTCTTTCTCTCTCCCGAAAAACACCGGAAAACTTGCTCAAGCTCGAGTTCTTGTTGTTCTTGCTCATGATTTTCGATCTCTGCTCAGCTCATCTTTGCTATTGATTTTTGGAGAGATTGCTCCTTGGTATGTGCCTCCTCCACATGTCCAATTAGATTTGTGATTGGTAGATTGTATCTTGAGTATTTTGCTGCTATATGTGACAGGTTGTTTGAGCTTGCATGCTTGTTCTATGCTTAGAAACCTTATTTTGATGCATGTGTAGTCCTGTAGCAAGTTCCTATAGTAGTTTCTCATCATTTATTAACTTAGAAATCACTTGGTTTGATGCTTGTCTAAAATTTCAGAAAAGAGAGGTCATGGACCACCACACATTTGGTGAAATATTTGAGGGTGATGCACCTAGAAGGGCAAGGCTTCAAAGATCATCCACCAGTGTCAGGCCCTCATACAATGAGGATCTCATCACTCCACGATTTGGTGACGAGGGAGATGAGGGGGATGCGCATCCCTCCGCCTTTCCTTGACAAACCTTCTTGCGGGCTGCTAGGAACTTGATGATTTTATGACCTTGGTTCGGAGGGCTGGTCTAACAAGTCTTATGCAGGATGAGAGCATGCAATATGCTATGCTCACTAAAACATTTGTGGAGAGCTTCTCCTTCACTAACAGCTTGTTCCATCCAGATGTTTCTTTCAAAGTTTATGGCAGGTCTTACCATATGACATTAAAGAAATTTTGTGAAGCTCTAGGACTTGGTACAGCTGGGTCAGCAAAGAAGATTCCAGCTCAACCCACTGATTTGTTGGAGCTCTATCGCGGAATAACCAATGATGATAACCGTAGAGCTCAATAGGGAAAGATAAGAAACATTCAGCTTCCAGCCATCAGGTACTTCGCTTACTATCTTTCGACTAGTGTTCTTGGTAGGGAGAACACTAGTAATATTTCCAGCTATCATTTGGCCTTCTTAGCCGCTGCGCTCAACAATGATACCAAGTACAATCTTGGTTCTCTCATTGCTCTTCTCTTAACTGCTAAGGGACCCATTTATGGGGGAATTATTGCTACATGTGTTGCTGCTGCTTTGGACATTGCTGTTGATCCAAATGATACAGTCTTGGCTCCTGAGAGGCTTGATCTTGCTGCCATGAAGGCGCATAACTTTGTCACCACTAGCTCTACCCTTGAGAACTTGGTTTATAGAATGTTGTTTATTGACGGAGAAGAGAGAGAGAGATCCCTCTCCCCCAAACCACTTTGTTCAGTATTTCTCAGGGACCTTTGTCACGCTCCAAGGAGGAGATGGATGAGATGCTGCGCTCTCTTACCTTCCATGGGCACTATCAGGAGGAAGCGCCCTCTTACAACCCCACTGTGCACTACACAGGGGAGTCCTCGAGCTCGTACCAGGACGAGGGAGCCTCCTCGTCGTACTACGGAGGTGCACCTACTTGGGAACCATGGGATTGAGCCCCATTTAGGCCAAAAGCCTAAGCTTGGGAGGAGGTATACCGACATCACACTCATCTATATATCATGTTCAGTCGGTTCTTTGTATATCCATCGTTTGGCATTCTTTTTGGTTTCTATTGTTGCTTTCTTAAAACTAAAAAATACCAAAAATATTTTCGTTGTTTCTCTTGGTTTGTTTCTTTGCTTTGGTTTGCCTTTTATTTGTTTGGTTTTGCTTCGTTTGCTTTCTTTAAAAAAATCGAAAACACCAAAAATATTTGTTGTTCTTCTTTGGTTTTGTGAGTTCTTTACAGGGTTCAGCAGTCCTCAGTGGATTTTGGTTTCATGTTATTATTCAAGTCACACAAGTGAAGGGCAATAATGAAAATTAAGACAACTTGAGGTGTGGTAAGAGGCTAGTAACGAACTCTATTTGTTTCATTTTTGTACATATACTCATCATTGTGAGCATGCTTAGCATGTTCTTGTAAGGCGTATGTTACTGATGGATGCTTAGTAGTTCTTGCTTGTCTATGATTAGCTCCAGCTTGCTAATAGTTTGTAGCATGTCATATGAATGTCTTCTTGCATTGTTTTATTCATATTTTGGTATGATATTGTGGTATCCTCCTCTAAAGTTTCATGTGAATCGACTTGACACATGCTTACGCATGCATATGACTAATCAATAGTCAGTAAGCCTCGATGATATTTTGCCTCAGAGTTCTTGTATCACTTTCATGCCATAATTAGTCTTGTTTTATTGCAAGCATGATTATGACAGTTATTGCTCTCTCGTTTGTTGCTCCCTCTCTATTTGCTAGCCTTCACTTGCACTGAGTATGAGCTCTACCTGTGCTTCCAACTCCCCAAAACCAATATTTCCAACTATGTCCACTATACCTACCTATTAGCATCGTTTGCTATTTCGGTGCATATTCTATATGCCTTGTTTTTTTCCAAATAAAATGTTTGTCTGTTTTGAGAAAGTTAGTTAGTGAAGCTCTCACGAACTTGATGGCACACTTTATTCCTTGCACTTAATAGTCCTGAACCATTGTGACCTGTCCATGAAAGTTATATGCTTGCAAATTATATGCTGGGAGTCAGCAGAACCGTCACTACTAGGAAAACGGCTATAGGTAATCCACACTTCTGTGGCGCACTTGCTAGTGGTGCCCCACGGGTAAAATAGACGTGGCGCACTGCCCACAGGTGCCCTACGGCTAATTGTCGTAAGCGTGCGTACATGGGGGTGGTGCGCCACGGCTATGTGTGGGCCAGGGCACATGTGGCCACAACACACATACCCGTAGCGCACTAGGTCAAAGTGCGCTATGGATGTGTCACTTATTCGTAGGGCACGTTGAACTAGTGCGCTACGGGCATGTGTGCTGCAGCAGCTGGGTCAACTTAGCCGTAGGGCACTCTGCCCTACGGCTAAGTGTCATGCACCAACTCCAACCCCCTCCCCCCCTCCCCCCCCCGTGGATCGCCTTTTTAGGTTTTGCAAAAAATAAAAGAAAATAATAAACACTTCAAAAAATAAAATCCTTTCATCTTTAGGTATGTAATATGGTATAGTTTCTAGGAAAATTAACAAACATGAGTTTCCACTTTTTCTGCAAAAAAAAGTCATGCCACGGTAAAATAGCCGTAACTTTTGCATACGATGTCGAAAAAAATCGTATAATATACCAAAATGACGAGAACGAGATTTCGCATCCGCTCGCAATGACCTCGGATCGTTTAGCAATTATTTAGATTTTCGAAATTCGAAAGAGTAAAAAGTTACAGTCAAAAGACTTTTTTTCCTGCAGAAAAAAAATAGAGGGCAACTTACCTGTAGCGCACCACCACCTAGTGCGCTACGAGTAAGTTGGGCGGGATTCAAAATTTGAATCCCTACCCCGCCCACCTACCCCTCTTCTCTTCCCTCCCCCTTCTCTCCTTTTCCTTTTCCTCCCTTCTACTTTTCCTTTTCCTCCTCCTCCTTCTCCTTTCCTTCTTCTTCTCCTTCTCCTTCTCCTCCTCCTCCTCCTTCTCTTTATCCTTCTTCTTCTCCTCCTTGCAGTGAAGATGGTGACGGCGGCCTCTTCCTTGCAATGGCGACAGCGACGTTGGGCTCCTTCTCCTCCTCCTCTTCCTTGCAGTGACGACGGTGACGACAACGGCGGGCTCTCTCCTCCTCCTCCTCCTTCTTGCAGTTCCAACGGTGACGGCGGGCTCTCTCCTCCTCCTCCTCCTCCTTGCAGTTCCGACGGCGACGAGCTATCGCCTCTCCGACAGGTGAGGCAACGGCGACGACACCGACGAGCGACGACACTGACGGCGACGGCTCCAACGAGATCCAGATCTCGTGTTTTTTTTTGAATTTTGAAATTTGTATCCGTGGTGCACATCACCTAGTGCGCCACGGCTAGATTTTTATATGCGTGCGCACAGCACCTAGTGAGCCACGGTTATCTTTTCATAAGCGTGGCGCACCACCTAGTGCGCCACGACTAAACGTTAGCCGCAGCGTACGCTTAGTGGCGCACCACTAGTGCGCCACAGATGGGCCTTTTAGGTGCGCCACGAACAGCCCTTTTCCTAGTAGTGCGTGTTGTCACGGGGAACGCTTTCAACACTTTTTGGATATCCCATCCAGTTGATACTTTACTCTTTTGTTTACGGATGTAGACGATGTGAAATAGAAGGGGAGCTTGTGAGTTCATGGAGTCTATACATTGTGTTAGAGAAACGCCTGGGCCGCTAGCCTAAGCCATGCCTAATCATGGTGGAAACTTGCGGCATCACCATAATAAGAATTTATAAAGCATCCTCAATAAAAAATCTATGCACATAGTAAATAAAAAGATCGCTGAGATACTTATTGTCTGCTTGCCTTATCATTTTGATCACGGGATAGCTCCCATATCATGTGCAAGGGGTACCCCGTTGGCGTTCTCTATGATATGCATGTATTTACAATGAAAAGAACTTATAGGTAACCAAAGTTGAGTAGCATGTGGAGCGGCCCTCGTACTCAAGGGACTTGGGATTTCCAGTTCATGGTCTGTCAAGCATATAACTCAGATTAGACCTCACTTTCACCTTAACCACATGAAGATGCCTATGATAGGGCAATGAGAGCTCAAATATAATGAGTACCTTCCTTTCAGCATTAGGAAGCCTTTCAAACTTTTCAAAATATTTTCACTACCTTGTTGAGTCACCACTTATTCTACGAGCACCTTCTTGAGAGCATAGTCGTCATTCTTGTGTTTGCTCCAAAACTTGGTTCATTATGTCATGACTTTGATGCTTGTATCTCTGATATCTTTACTTCTAGTCTTCACTTGAACTTTAGAGGTGCCTTAGCATTTATATTGTGCTCTACAAAGAAAGGCAAGCGAGATACCACTCTATCATACCTTACTATGAGCATTGCAATGTTTCTTATGTTTATGTTTCATGCTACTTATTATTACTGAGTAGGTTTCTCTTCATAGCTTGCAATGACTATTGAGTAAACTTAGTTGCATACTTCTTATTATGAATGGTTTAAGCATATACTCCTGTGCTGAAAATATATACATCATATGAAGCAAATGTGTTCGTGAAAGTTTTTTTATCGCACTCAGTTTTCAACTGAATTGCTTGAGGACAAGCCATAAGCTAAGCTTGGGGGGAGTTGATATGTCCAAAACGTATCTACTTTCCCGAACACTTTTGTTATTGGTTCTCCTCTAAACTTGTGTGATTTGGATACAACTAACATGGACTGACACTGTTTTCAGCAGAATTACCTTGGTATCTTGTTTTTGTGCAGAAAATCAACTATCAGGAAAAATCCCAGAAAATATGCCAAAAATTATATTTCACCAGAAGACCGACGGAGCCATAATACGAGACGGAGAAGGGGCCTGGGGGCCCACACCCCTGCCAGGCGTGGGCCCACCTCTGGCCGCGCCTAGGGGGGTGCAGCCACCCCAGGCATCCCCTTGGGCTCCCTCTGCGCCTATAAGTTGCCTCTCGACCTAAAAACCAAGGGGGGTTCAATAGTTTTCCAGAAAGAGTTCCACTCCGCCGCCACCAGAAACCAAGATTCGGATCCAGAAACTCCGTTCTGGCACCCTGCCGGGACGGGGAATTTGGAGAGGATCATCGCCATCGTCATCACCAACGCCTCTCCATCAACCATCGATGTTTCCCTCATCCATGAGTGGGTAATCCCCCGCTATAAGCTTGGGGATGGTAGGGATTGGATGAGTTCTATCATGTAATCGAATAAGATCTATTAGGGCATAATGCCTAGTATCTCTATTAGTGCTATTTGAATTTGTTGCAACTTTTGTGCTTAATGCTTGTCACTAGGACCCAAGTGCCATGATCTCAGATCTGAACTTATTATTGAATCATTATGATAGTATTGTTTGTGATCTTATCTGCAAGTTGTGTACACATATCATTGTCCGGATCCAAAGGCCCCAAAGTGGTAATAATTGGGACAACCGGAGGGGATGGCTGTGGTGTGAGGATCACATGTGTTCACGAAGAGTTAATGCTTTGCTTCAGTGCTCTATTAAATGCAACACCTTAATTGCCAGTAGTTCCCTAGAGGCCCCGCTGCCATGGTCTGGCTGGACAGAAGATGTTGTGCAAGTTCTCATTGTGAGCACGTATGACTATATTTGGAGCACATGCCTAGTATTGTTTAGTACTTGGATGCTTATTCTTATTTATCTGCAATGCCCTAGATATTGAAGTTACATGTTTAGACTCGTCCATGCAACGCTCGTCTATCCATCCCTATGCCTACCGCACTCGAATCCCACTATTACCGTTACTGTTACTATTGCTCATGTTTCACTGTTGTTGTTTCTTTGATGTTGCTACTACAAACTGTTGCTACTGATAAACTTATGTGAGCAAGAACTATTTCCAGGTGCAGCTGAATTGACAACTCAGTTGTTAAGGCTTGCAAGTATTCTTTGGCTCCCCTTGTGTCGAATCAATAAATTGGGTAATACTACCCGCGAAGACTGTTGCGATCCCCTACACTTGTGGGTCATGATACCTTTGCTGCTACTCATGCTATACAAGTTACTATTGATGAAAATGTTAGACTGTTAGCCCAACTTCAAGCTAAGTGGGAAAGAGAAGCTGAAATTGCTAGAAACAATAGTGTGTGCACTATCACCACCACCAATATGGATGCCACTAAACCACAAGAAGTCCCTATTCCTCCTCCTACAATGCCTACGCCCAATGAGTCTACTTCTAGTGATGCTAAGTTTGATTTTGATCTTTATGGTTGCAATATTTCTGAAGTGATTATGTTCCTACAAAAGCTTGTTAGAAGTCCTGATGCTAGTGATATGCATGTAGCTTTCACCAAACACATTACACATGCTCTTATTAAAATTAAGGAAGAGAAATTGAAGCACAAAGCGTCTATTTCTAGGAAAGTAGAAGATAGTTGGGAACCTATTATTTATATGCAAGTGAATAACTTTGATCTCAAAGCTTCATGTGATCTTGGTTCTAGTGTCTCTATTATGCCTAGGAAGATTTATGAAATGCTTGATTTGCCACCTTTGGAAGATTGTTATTTGGATGTCCCACTTAATGATAATGCTAAGAAGAAACTCATGGGGAGTGTTAATGATGTTCTTATTATGGTTAACAACGCTTATGTCCCTATTGATTTCTATGTTTTGGATGTTGAATACAATACTTCTTGTCCTATTACTTTGGGAAGACATTTTCTTAGAACTGTTGGTGTCATTATTGATATGAAAGAAGGCACCATTAAATATCAATTTCCATTCAAAAAGGTATTGAACACTTCCCTATGAGGAGAGTGAAGTTGCTTTTTGCTACTCTTTTGAAATCAAGGTTTGATGTTAATGCTTCTTCATTTGAAAACACTTGATTCTTGCTTCTTGTGCCTAACTTAAAGGCGTTAAAGAAAAGTACTTGTTGGGAGATAATCCAAGAGTTTTCTTGAGTCTTGGAAGTTATTACTTTAGTAATGACCTCTCCTTATCCTTTTTGTTTGTCTTTTGTGCCAAGAATGATCTCTAATGAGAGGGAAGTAAGATTTGGGGAGTTGCTGTCCTGAAACAGATTTTTGTGCTCCGCCGTAAAAATTCGTGAGGAATCTCTGTAAGTCGGATTGAGCTGATATTTTGCATATATTCCCCAGTATGTTAGCTAACTTTCGTTAGTTCAACACTTTTTAATTTGAGCAACATAAGGTCTTCGAAAAAATCGGTTTCTATCTGCTGGTCTGTTTTGACAGATTTCTGCCATTATTTGCATTTGCTTCTTATTGATTCCTTTTTGGGTTCTTTTTGGGAAATTGAGCTTTTTGAGGGAGTTGCTACAGTAGATTGGGTTTTTAGTTAAAGTTTTGCTGTTCCAAAGCTAAACCTAAAGGTCTATTATCTTTTGAATAAACTAATGTTGCTAATGAAGATTGTGTGAAGTTTTGTATGAAGGAAAAATTTTCAGATGTAGAGAGAGAACGATGTAATGAGATGAAGAATAGACAAAAGCTCAAGCTTGGGGATGCCACCCCGTGTCACCCCATGAAATATTCAAGAGGTACAAGCGTTAAAGCTTGGGTATGCCTTGGGCATCCCCTTCTTCATCAATAAAAAGCTCAGGTCTTTCTAGACACTTCATTTTTATTGTTTCATGCACTGTTGTGTTGCTCTTGGAGCGTCTTAGTTTTTGTTTGGTTTGCTTAGTTTGCTTGAATAAAGTAGTTTGGACCCCCGTTCTCGCTGTGTTATTTCAAATAAGTTGATTGGTGTTGGAAAGGAGTAGAAAGTTCTTGCTTGAAATAGTGCAAGAGGAGCTTGCTTTGACTGTGACAGACTTTAGCATGTCATGCTATGTGTTGTTTTGACCTTATGCTTAGTGATTATTGTTGTAGAATGACTTTTTCCAAACAATTGGGATTGCTTAGTGTGCCTTGAAAGAATCATGCGTTGTTTTAGCATGCAAAAGCATAGTATTGTGGTATTCTCCGTTGATGCTTTATTTGGGGTGACTTGGCACATGCTCACACCATGTCATGACTATGAACAAGTCACCATAGACTCTATGATCATTTAGTCCTTGACTTGTAGTACCACTCCATGCTTTGATTAGTAATGTTTTGTCGCTTTGCATGATTATGGCCATTATTGCTCTCTTATTTGGTTGCTCCCAGTCTTTTGCTAGCCTCCACTTGAATGAGTAAGCTCTACTCATGCTTCCAACTCCCAAGAAACCAAGTTATTCCAAAGTGTCCACTATAAATTCCTATGCATGGTGTGTTACACCATTCCAAGAATATTCTTGTTTTCATCTATCTTCCAATTAAAAAGTATTTTGTTATATGAAAACTTAGTGATTAAAGCTCTCACAAATTTGATGGCACACTTTATATTTCTCGCCCCTAATAAACTTGAACCATTGTGTCATCTATGTTGTATATGCTTGCACTTATACGTTGGAATTAGCAGAACCGTGCTATCACGGGGAACGCTTTCAATATTGCACTTGTACTTTGTACACAGTTGATATCATGCTCTTTTGTCTATGGATGTCGCCGGTGTGAAATGAAAGGGGAGCTTGTAAGTCCATGGAGTTATGTATGTGTGTTAGAGAAACGCTTGGGCCGCTAGCCTAAGCTATGCCTAATCATGGTGGAAACTTGCAGCATCACCATAAAGACATCTATGAAGCTTTGTTCTTATAAAAAAGAGACATATTGAGAAAAGTGGAAAGAGAGAAAAAACACCATATTCTCATGTAAATAAGAAGATTACTAAGATGCTCATTGTCTGTTTGCCTTGTCATTTTGGTTATGGGATAGCTCATGTACCATGTACAAGGGGTAACCCGTTGGCGGTTCTCTATGATACACATGTACTTACTATGACAAGAAATTACAGGTGACTAAAGTTGAGTAGCATGAGGATCGGCCCTCGTATTCAAGGGACATCAGATTGCCAACTTATACTTTGTCAAGCATATACTCCATAGTTTGTTCACTTTAACCTTAATCACTTCAAGATGCTTATGATAGGGGCAATAAGAGCTGAAATCTAACAAGTACCATAATTTTTGGAAAATCTTTTTGAAACTTAAAATCCCTGCTTCCCTTTATGAAGGGCCTTTCTTCCACCATTATATTGAGTCTCCACATTCTACCTTTAGGCACCAGTTAAGAGAGCATAGTTGCCATTCTTAGTTCTATGTGCATTGTCCCAAAACTTATTGATTGATGCATATTATTGATATTTCTTGTTCTTGTGCTATTTGTATCTAGTCACTCTTATGAACTTTGAAGGTGTCCTATGCATCTATTTGCTACTCTATGAGGGACAAGCTGAATGCCACTATGCCATATTTTCTGTATGTGAAACAAACAAACGTTTTTCAATGCATGTTATTCATGATCTTTGTTTGTAGCCTTTCATGTTACATGCATAGTTACTTTGTCTTACTATTAGAACTCCATCTTTTATGCTCATGTTTAGAGTTCTTTGATCCCAGCTTTCAATGCTTGCAAATGGTTTGATTTTGATTTTGATGGTGCAAGTCACCTAAAAAATTATTCTTTTTATCACTTACCTACTCGAGGACGAGCAGGAGTTAAGCTTGGGGATGCTTGATACGTCGGAAATGTATCTATAATTTTTTATGTTCCATGCTTGTTTAGTATCTACTTTGCTTTGTCTACACTTTGAGGTGTTTTTATATGTTTTCTGGTACTAACCTATTAACAAGATGTCACAGTGCCAGTTGCCTGTTTTCTTCTGTTTTTTGTTCCAGAAAGGCAGAAAATCAATATTCTCGGAATTGGACGGGACAAAAGCCAAAGTCAATATTTTACCGTGGGGAACACGGAGCCAGAAGACGAGACGGAGGAGGGCCTCGAGGGGGCCACACACCCTGTCCATGCGGGTGGGCCCACCCCGCGCATGGGGGGTGCAGCCGCCTCGGGCACCCCCTCGGCCTCCCTCTTCGCCTATAAGAAGCCCCCGATACCTAAACCCTAAGTACCTGATCAATATTCCACGAAACCGTCTATAGCCGCCGCCACCATCATCCCTAGATTGGGGGATCTGAAGCTCTTCCCGGCACCCTGCCGGAGGGGAGATCATCTCGGAGGCCTTCTTCTTCATCATGCCAGCCTCCGGTATGAAGCATGATTAGTTCCACCTTGGACTATGGGTCCATGTAGTATCTAGATGGTTGTATCTCCTCCTTCATGCTTTCATGTCTAGATCTTGTGAGCTCTGTTCATGATCAAGATCTCATCTATTTGTAATCATGCATGTCATGTTTGTGGGGATCCGATGGATATTGAGATTACTATGTCAGATTGATTAATGGTTTTGTCTTATTGATTATATCATGTCTATGTTGTTTGTGATCTTGCATGCTCTCCGTTGTTAGTAGCTATCTTGGCTAAGTAGTTGCTAGTGACTCCAAGAGGGGGTATTTATGCTCGATAGTGGGTTCATGCCTCTATTTAATCTAAGGTAAGTGACAGAAATCTCTAAGTTTGTAGATGTTATGTTGCCACTAGGGAGAAAACAACAGTCTCTTGTTCATGGAACAAGTGGATTGTTTACCTTACACACTTTGCTTAAAGCAGTTGTCTGTTGCTTGCAACTTAATATTGGAGGGGTTTCGGATGATAACCCAAACGTGGACTTCTAGTCATAAATGAAGTTGGATGGCGGTCTATGTATCTTGTTGTATTGCCCAATCGAATACCATAGGATCATGATGTCTAGTATTGCATTGTTATACCTTGCTTAGTCCTGTCAATTGCCCTGCTGTAATTTGTTTACCCAGCATGCCATGTTTGTTTATCTAAGGAGAACACCTCTAGTGAAATATGGACCCGGTCCAATCTTTACCATTAATACATCTTCCACTATTACTGTTTAATTTTTGCAAACCATTATTACCTTCCACACTATACAGTTAATCCTTTATTACAGCAACCGGTGAGATTGACAACCTCACTGTTCGTTGGGGCAAAGTCTTGAGTTTGTGTTGTGCAGGTCTCCAAGTTGCTAGCAACACCTTTGAGACATTTCCTTCCTCCTACCAGTTCGATAACCTCGGTTTCTTACTAAGGGAAGACTTACTGCTGTGCTCATCACACCTTGCTCTTGGGGTCTCCCAACGAAGCGCTACAACGCGCCATCAGTCTCATGCTCCTTCATGAGGAGCACCTAATATCACAATCCTCTTCGAATCTAGATTAATAGAATTTGGGTTGTGCAAGATCTTCATATTGAGTTTGCTCTTATGAAGCTATCAAGATCTCGTCAAGAATCTCACCTCGCCGTGTCGGATTGAGAAGGATCTCTTGCCCAATACCGAACTTGTCAGATTATATTGGATAGCCGCCGGTGCGAGCCAATGATGTGTATTGCGTTTGTGTTTTACGTGTGTTCGCCATGCTTCTTTGCGTGTGGAGTTCATCTCTCACTCTCCCTCCTCCCTAGATTCACCGCGAATCCATCGAAATCATGGAAGATCGGGCCAACCCATGGGCCATGCCCTAACAACGACGCTCACGCATGCCCCAACCATCGGCCTCTAGGTCCACGCCATGACATGCTCATGCCCAGTACCACCGCCACCGCTTGTTGCCCATATAGGGTTTTGCCTAGCTCGTCGCCCATGTGCCACAACTAGCAGCACCTCTATGGTTTTGCACATGTACGATGTTCAACAACGACTCTCGGTTCCTCCGACCTAGTCGAGATTGCGGAAGTAAATCTTTTGGATCTGGGATCCAGTAGCACGATGACGTGTCGGTGCTGAAGTCATCACACGCGCACACGGTTTTCCTTGGAACCGCAAGCACGAGTAGGGATGTAAATGGTATGGATAATTTTCGCTCCGAATCCGCATCCGCGTCCGTTTTTGAGGATATGGCGTGCCTTTTTAGATATCTGGCGGATATGGATGCGGATGCGAATATTTGTCGAGCAGATATCCGACGGATATGGCAGCGGATATGGTATTGATGATATCCGACGAATAAGGATAATCCGACATTTTATGCGGATTGTCCGAGATACTCAAATAGGATAATCCGATATATTTAGCATAAACACAATATCTAGACAATCTAGTTAGTTTATCGGCTAGCTATACATGGTACATATGCATGTTATACTACGCTATTATCAATCTTGCACTTTTATACTGTTGATATCTAGTGTTGCATGCTTTCTTGTCATTTCTTTTTCATAAAGTAAATAAATTTTTATTTTTCTATGTGTATTTGCTCAATAATCCTCTTCCAATCCGAGTCCGCTCCAAATCCGCCCCATATCCTAATTCGATATAATTCGAATTTGAATCCGCATCCGGCTTTTATCCGCTCTGATCCGAATCCGCCAAAAAATATGGTAAAAGATATGGTAATAGCAATATCCGATCCGATCCGTTTACATCTCTAAACACGAGAGCCAACGGAAGAGAGATAAGCCACAAAGGAAAATGCCTCGGGGCTTGGGATTGGTGTGTCTCCCCTCCCCACATGTCCCCTCCTTAGATAGGGGAGGGGAGCCCTAGGGCTTGAGGAGGCAGCGACAGCTAGGGTGGGCCCCATCCCGCCCACCATGCCCTAGGCTGGCCCCTCCTCTTCCTCCTTGGGGAGGTGGCCCCACATGGCCCTTCCCTCCATGAAGTGGCCGATTAAGGTAGTCTACCCAAAAAATTAAATTTAAGTTATATTTTAAATTTTAATTCCAGTAACTAATATTAAATCCATATTTATTTAATTTCTTACGATCCGAAACTCCTTTTGGACCACTCCGATTAACATTCGAATTCACCCAGAACACTTGCGGTTCTCTCCTCTCTTCACTCCGGTGATCCCAATGATTCCAAAATGATCTCCAGGCGTTATTGAACGCAAGTGTGTTATCCTACGGTTCAGAAACACAACAGACATGATCGAGAAACCAATGATTATCAGCGGGACCTGGATGCCCATAATGACCCTGAGCATTCCTAATGATATGTAGGATAAAATTTCCACACCGATTCCTTTTTAAAGTATCCATATTCGATTTTAAAGAATCCATTATGATATAGTGTAGAAAATAGCATGCGGATATGAATTATTCGAAAATCAATTAGGATCTTCCGAGTGTTTTAAACCGGATAATCCAAATTTTGAGTTAAAACCTATGCAAATATAAAAAGTTATTAGTTATTGAGTTATCGAGTTTATTTAGCTTGCATGTCTAGCTTTGAATTTTACTACCAGCAGATTGATGGCTTAACTATTCAATTTATATTGATACCATCTTGTCAATTCTTAGATGTTAGCTAAAATCATGTGTATATGTTCTTAACTAATTGACTCCTTCAAGGTCGAAAGTTTTGATCCCTCTCAAGTTTTGATAGAAATATAATTATCTATCTATGAGAGTATTGATCTAACTACTTTTGTTTACTATTCGAGTCTACACCACTTCCGTTTCAAATCTGTGATCCGATACATCTGCGAATCCACAACCATTCATTATCCTCCGATCCGAATTCGATAAAAAATATGGTACAAGCAAAACCGATCAGATCCGATCCGGTCTGTTACAGCCCTATTAAGAAGTCTTGGTCTGCTTCCGATAAAGCCCAAGCAGAGATGTTAAAAAGAAGCCCAGGAAATGAGTTGAAGAAACCCACAGAAATTAGCAATCCAGTCCGGATACTGTTTTGCAGGCCTCGTTTTGTTTGCTCTATCCAGCATTGCTCGCGAGAAAAATAAAATACCAACCGCGGAGACAGCGGGACCATACCAGCCAGCAATTCCGATGGCGGCGCTGCCTCTTCTCCGGTGGGGCGCGTCCTCCCTCCGCGCCCACTCCTCCCCTCCCCCGTCGCGGCGCCTGTTCTCGGCCATCCGACGGCCCTCCGCTGCCGCCCGCTGCGAGCCCGGCTCCAGGGTCATGCTCAAGGGAATGGACTACCCAGAACTCGAGGTAAGACCGTAAGAGCTCGATTCATCTGTCAGTTATTAGCCTGCGCTTGTTTTTTAGCTTATGTTTTCGCAGAAATGGGTGCAGTCGCAAGGATTCCGACCGGGGCAGGCCATGATGCTGTGGAAATGCCTCTACGGAAACAACGTATGGGCGCATTGCCCTGACGAGCTGGCTGGTAAGTCATTTTTTTCCTTCGACAAAGTATAGTCGGTTTATGCAATAGAAATTCAGTGCCTGGCGCGAATCTGAAATTAGCCCCTATTTACGTGTAAGAAAAGCCTTGCAAAACCAACAAAACTATTTATTTGCCAAATTTACCAAGTTTTTTTTTCCAGGAATGACCTCTTGATAAAAAACAAAGCTGTATTAGAATCAAAATTGCTACTCTATTCTGTACCTGAAACGTGCCTCAAAATCTTCAGTTGGTTCTTTGTAAGAAATGTTGAAATTATAATTTTCAAGCGGTATCATTTTCCTTGTGAGGCTACTCCAGCGCATTAGAAAAAAAAAGTTTTTCTCAATCTAATCATCCATAGTTGTATCCTTTGACTGTAATAAGTTATTGCTAACCAAACAGATTGAAGAAGCTACTCCATGCCAGATGACTATTTTCACCACACAAAAAATAAAAATCCCCAAGTCATTATCCGCAAATATTTCGGTTCACTACTAGGTTTTGGATCACTATCACTGTAAGGAGTAGTGATTAACAGGTTTTCTATAGCTTCATCTGCTATAACTATCTCATGATTATTATTACTAATTAAGACTTATGAAAAATAAGAAAGCCCAGATTTCGTCCCTGAAGTCTTGTGAAAGTTTAGTTTTCATTCTAAAATTTCTGTTCCTCCCAAAAAAAACCTGAACTTTTGAAAAAGTTCAAATCCTTCCTGACCAGAGAAATGGAATGACTTGGACAAAGAAAACAACCCCCTAACCGTACCATGACGCATCCCTCACAGATCTAAAAAGTAAAAATAAAATCACTGAGCCCCCGACCTAGTCGACCTTCTAGTACCATGTTCACCACCATGCCCTATTAGTGGCACTCCGACCTGCCCTAGCATAGCCACGACATGTGCCCACCCTGGCAATTAACACATCACTGTCACACCCCTTTCCCCTAGCACCACACCGGTCATATACGCTTAGAACCAACCCATCATGTCACCCTTTTGATCTGACCGTCTAGTTGTGCCTTCCATGAGAAGAAAGGAGCATGGAGGCATGAAGCGACCATGGATTCCTCCTACGAGCGCGATGATCACAGAGTGCCGCCGATGAGCAGAATGTCCCGCTCCAGATCCGGTTCCTGTTCAGTCTAATATACCTTTTTTGTGTCACATGTTATCCACCTAAGAGTTTTCTGGGGTTAGATGAGATTTGAACTTCTCCAAGAGTTCGAGGTTTATTTCGGACCAAACAGGAGTTTTAGGACGAAAAGTAAACTTCCCTAGTAGTTCAGGGATGAAAAGTGGACTTTATTCTATGAAAAAGTAAGTCTAAGGAAAAAAAAGGAAAAATTGGGGGCTCAATTTTTAGGGAATGGGTATATCTTGGCTCTAAGTATCGTAGTTCTTTTGTCAGTGGTGAGTTAGTAGTTGAGAATGCACAGGTAGTAGAAATGTTCAAGATCCAGGTATATTTAGCTAACCAGTATCCTCCTTCCTACAAAATGTGTGTGTGGAATTTCTTTGTGTAAGTTTGTTTTAGGCGATATTGATTAATAGTTTAATATGGCGGCAATGTATTAAGAAAGGCATGACAGAAGAGATAGGCTTGCTTGGATGTGTCAGGGAAAATGTTCACATGTGAAAATTGATGAACAGTTAGTTAGTATCTCCGAAATTCTTTTTTCTTTGTGGGCCATGTGTAGCATTGGTTGTACCATGTAACTGTATTCATTAATTGTCACCTCACCACTCTTTTTTTGGAGCTTGTCACCTTGCTGCTCTCAAAGAGAGCAGCCCATCATATACAATATGCATCACCTCTTGCTACATTATGCAAATGGAGATTGTAAAGGAAAAAAAATCTCTTGGCCATACAACACCGTACCTCCACTCTAAGATGTCATTGCCATTCTTAGGATGAAAAAACAAAAATGGGATTGCGGAGGGCATTTCACTATCAACTAGTTTGTTTATTTGTCAGTAAGAAAAGCCAGTAACTGTGCAAGTAGTAGTTCTTTGTATTGCAATTGTGTTGGCTTCATCTGTCACAACCTTGAATCCATTTTATATTATTATTGTGTCCATTCTAGTTACTTGAAATTATACTTGTGAATTTGGCAATTTGCTCATGTTTCTTTTCTTTGGTACAATGTTTTGTTTCCTTTGTTCTATTATTAGTATGTAGTTAAATGAATTTGGTCCCTTGCCTCTAATCTTGTTCAGGCTTGAACAAGGACTTGAGGAAAATGATAAGTGAACATGCTGATCTCAAGGCATTAACTGTAAAAGACATTATTACCGCATCTGATGGAACCCGAAAGGTAGCTCTGTCAGTGTCATCGACATCTTCTGTAATGTTTTCAGATTATAATTAATTTTGAAACGCAGGATGTTACAGATATTGTTCTCTCTTGAAGATGCCTCGGTGATTGAAACAGTTGTCATTCCTAGTGCCAGAGGCAGGACAACGGTCTGTGTTTCAAGTCAAGTGGGTTGTGCCATGAATTGTCAGTTTTGCTTTACTGGGAGGTCTGTTGACATTCTTTGAATAGCATGTATTTTGATGGTTTTGTAGTAACTAATCTATATATTTCTGTTCTTTTTGTTTGGCCACTGAAGGATGGGTTTGAGAAAGCATCTGTCTACAGCGGAGATAGTTGAGCAGGCTGTGTTTGCTCGTAGGCTATTTTCAGATGAATTTGGATCTATTACAAATGTTGTATTTATGGTAAGCATTTCCTTCATGGTAATTAATGAAGACTAGCTATATTTTGGTTGTTAACTGAGGAGATGATTTGTCGTCTTACTGTGGATTATGTAGTCCTGCTTTTGCGGGCCACTCTCCTTGAATTGCTAGAAAACTTTCCTGTATGCTACATTTTTTACTGCAACTGCCAGTATTCCATATTCAATGGCATCAGTTTTCAATTCTATTGAGTTTCAGGCATAATTTTATGGCTTCCTTTATAATATGGTCCTTTTGATGTTCTGCTTAATAAGTCTAGACGCTAGTGATAGCAATTTTACGGAAGCATAGGTATGCACTACTTATATTTGTATAGTAATACTGTTGCATTTGGGATAAGATGCTATTGCCTTTTCTGCCTTGTATGTATTCCCCCTCTCTTGTGTATTGTCCCGATGTTGTAATTATTTCTCTTTTATGAATACGATTTTACTTTCGAAGCTTCCTCTGCAGTTTCCAGTAAAAAAAGACGCTATCACCTTTTCCACACAATCTTTCATTAAACTATCCTTTATGCTACATTTTTAACTGCAACTGCCAGTATTCCATATTCAGCGGCATCAGTTTTCAATTCTATTGAGTTTAAGGCATAATTTTATGGCTTCCTTTATCATAATTTTATGGCTTTATCATAATTCTATTGTGTGTATTCCCCCTCTCTTGTGTATTCTCCCTCTGTTGTAATTATTTATCTTTTATGAATACGATTTTACTTTCAACGCCTCCTCTGCAGTTTCCAGTCAAAAAAGACGCTATCACCTTTTCCACGCAATCTTTCGTTAATGTTTAATTTATGCAGGGAATGGGTGAGCCACTGCACAACGTAGACAATGTAATAAAAGCATCATCTATAATGGTTGACAAGCAGGGCCTTCAGTTTAGTCCTCGCAAGGTTACTGTCTCGACAAGTGGTCTCGTTCCACAGATAAAACGCTTCCTCCAAGGATCCAATTGTGATCTGGCAGTGAGTCTTAATGCAACCACTGATGAGGTGAAATCCAAATTTTGTTGTTCTATTGTGGCTAAATGTTTTGGCATTAATTTGCTGTTCAGTATGCTAACTTTTGATTTCAGGTTAGGAACTGGATAATGCCCATTAACAGAAAGTACAATCTTAACTTGCTTCTTGGCACTTTAAGGGAGGAACTTAGTTTGAGACCCAAGTCCATAGTGCTATTTGAATATGTCATGCTTGCTGGAGTGAACGACAGGTCAGGAATCTGGATTTAGTTTGTGATTGCTGTTATCTTGTTGAATGTTCATAAAAGAGCTTGCATGTAATATTATATTTACTTGAGATATGATAGCATTACTTCTAACATATGCAAAAATACCGTTTTCTTACTTTTATTCAGAACAACGCATTTTAAAAAATAGGCAGGCAAAATGTTTATAGAGTATTCAATACAGTTTTCATTGTTGCTGTAACTCGTTTGTTGGCAGGTTAATTTTTTTTATTCTTAGAGGTAAAGTTTTTTTTTAAATCTCTTTCAGTAAATAAGATACCACTTGCGCCCTGACCATTTTGATTTGATTTACTGTGTTCACGGCGTGGACGATGCAAAGAGGCTTACACAGCTAGTTGATGGTATTCCCTGCAAGATCAACCTCATCTCCTTCAATCCCCATAGTGGGTCCCAATTCAAGGCCACACCCGATGATAAAATCATTGAGTTCCGTAACATGTTAATCCAATCTGGCCTTACGGTTATGGTGCGGCTAAGCAGAGGCGATGATCAGATGGCTGCCTGCGGACAGCTCGGCGAGCCTGGTCAGCTACCGCTGCTCCGTGTGCCTGAGAAGTTTCAGTTCGCCTTATGATGCTAAGCAGCAAGTAGTACAGTCATTACTCACTAGGAAAACAGGTATGTGCATGTCAAAAAGAAAAAATGAGAACAGGTGTGTGGGAACAACTTCACAAAGATAAGGCTGTAATCTGCTTGGAACGACGATAAAACAACCGCACTGTCCTTCTAAGTCATGATCCCCCGAGCCAGCCTTAAAAGAGTTGCACAGTTGGATGACAAGTTTTTTTTTTCTGAACACTGGATGACAAGTGTTTGCACAGTTGACCTCTGCTGATTGTAACCCATGTCCTTATTAATATTCCCTCTCTCGTTTTCTTGGGAAAACTGAGAACGCTTGGTTGGCAAGTTGGTAACAAAGAATTTTGGTTTTGTTCTTTGCGCTTTGATGCAAGGAGGGCTAGGTATCAAATAAAGACGAGACAAACCTTTCGACAACATGCTTGAAGCAACTTTGAGTACACACATGTGACATCTGGGCATCTGGCATAGCTTCCGACGCGGTCTGCGTTCGCCAAAGTCGATTCTCTTGCAGGTAGTTCCAAAAGACTCGAATCTACCTATCTGGTGGTGTGATCTTGGAGTGACCAGTGTGAGGTGCAGGAATGACAGAAAGACAATCCTGGCCTACAATGTTTTGCCTGGCTTGATATACCTTAACCATTAAGGCGTGCATGCACGATCACCCTAACGAGAAAAGAAAAGAAGAAAAAGGCAAAGTGATCCAACACAAACCCCACCAATCGAAGTGCCTACTTTCCAAAAAAGCAATTCCATTGAGCCGCACCTATTGGGATTTGGGGTGTCTTGACCACTAATCTGCTGCCAAACTGGCAGTAGCCTAGTACACGGGTTACACGGCACCTGCTCCCTGCTTTACCAGAAACTCGCTTAAATTTGGACATCCTAGTATAGAAAACAAAGGTCACATTCTTTTCCTTTTTTTTTCTTTTGCCGTAAACAAAACAAAAGACAAATTCGGTGACTTGTGTCTGGTGAAAAGGTTTTTTGTTAAATCTTTTTGGAGATATTTGAGCCAAATTCTGACAGCAGTCTCTGGTCTCGTCACCGGATTTGATTTGCTCCGGAGCCATGATGACTGGACTGTGACATTCCGTCTTTCAGGTCCACAATTTGGATTAATTCTTTTCTTCTGCCCTTGAATATACGTCGCCTGGCCTTTTCATGGGGTCCCTTCTAAGACGTCCGCTATTAATTAAGTTTATGATCCAAGGCGTCTAGACCACGAAACTCGGTAGTAGGTTGGCATTTGTTCTTACAAATAGTGACAGTGACTTAAAACTTGGGCCTTCTGCCACTAAAAGAACATTTGAGTTCCTGACAGTTTACTGGTACGCCCTTCGTTTCAAAATATAAGATGTTTTAGCTTTGTAAAGCAAATGTATCTAGACTTATTTAGTATCTAAATTCACTCCAAACATGAATGAACCTACATACTAAAATAAGTCTAGATACATTCTCTTCACAAATCTAAAACATCTTATATTTTAAAACGGAGGGGGTACATATCAATGATTATTGTTAGCCGCTTCATATTTATTCACGTAAACTGTATTCCTAAATTAGTTGGTTGTAGGTGCGGCCCCGTGAGATTTACAATGGTCAGTGTCACTTCTATCTGGATTTCACGATATATTATGTGACCTCCTCGTTATCTAAGAAGATTTTCCTCCACCCTAAATTTTTTACTATTATTTGCTGAAACACACTATTCGATTTTGTCTTTATCAAGTATTATTATAATTTTGTGACACATTTGCTAAAACACATCGCATGGCCAAATATGAAAAGTTTTGGCAACTTTTCCCGTGTGACCATGTTATGCCTGGGTTTGAAGAAAATGTGTCAAATTTTTCCTTTTTAATCGTGCGGTGTGTTCTGGCAACAATTTTGCGACGCGTTTTGGCAAACACCTTAAAATAACGGCGTCATTTAAATTTTTCCCGATTATATTCAGCTTCGGATATAGGAGTACACAATACAATACTAGTATTGTGTCTGCAGATAAACGTAGTTTTCAAAATCCATAGCGTATATGTCATGGCAATAACAACAATCCATTGGCACCCCTTACGTGGTTTCATCATCATCATCACAAGTCCAAAAAAAATACAGTATAAAAAGTGGGGCTTGGTCGTGTCTAATTTTCTAGATAATCTCCCGACCCACCTTTCTGGTCAAGTGGACATTTCCGGATTTGTATCAAACAAAACATACAGTAGAAAAATCGAGCGGCAAACCAGGAAACAATCGTGTTGAATTATTATCGACATTTAATTTGTACCTGTCAGAGACAGTTCCCGGCTGCCTGCCGATGGACATGACGACATGGCAATTATTCGGGACAACAACATCCAATAATTTACTATCAGTGCACCAAGTTGCCAGCCAAGCTAAGTGTGTTCAATAAGTATGAGCTCTGTCGCGACTTGGATAGATCTGATTTCAATTAATTAACTCTAAAAGTTGCAATTAATTAACTTGCATCAGCACATGGGGCAGCCGTCTTCTAGGGTTCCCTTATCTCTCTGGCGACTACGGTGACTCATGGATCTCTCACCATGTCTGGTGAAAACAAACTCCCTCGCCCTCGCCCCACTCCTCCTCCCTGGTCTGGCCCTTGTCGTCTCATCGGTGTTGCGCTCTCTCTGGTCCTCTCAGATCCACGCGCCATCATAAACATAAAAAGGGACCGCATCAGAGAACACCCCGTCTAGCTAGGCAAATCTGACTCGGGATCTGCGATTGCCACTAGAGATCTACCAAAACACAAGGAGTCATCGAGCTCCTCGACCACCGGCGCGACGGGGATGATGGGAAAACTTTGGCTCACATCACATGAATCAGAGGCCTTTATTCTGGATGACGAAGGAGACAATGATGGATGCTTCAAGTGGGCTATTGTCGGAAAAATTCTAGTGCCCAATGCACTCCACATCTCGACGATCAACTTGAACTTGTCTTGAAGATAGCCACAAGCTCTAAAACCTCACATGGATAAAATCCAAACCACAATCAAGAAACATGGTGCCAAGAATGCAAATATTTGAGCTCTTAACAAACGATGCAGGCAAGTTACTCATTCGAGAACCCCACTTAATAGTAGGGCTACCTATCCTATAACTCGATCTTTCAACTAACAACATGAGACCGGTGAAGAGAAACCCTATCAAGATCATACATTTGCCTTGCGTATTCCACTTGAACTTGATGATGATGATCTTGATATCCTCAAGTTGGAACACCTTTCTTGATTGCGCTTGCTTGGTGAAGTCTTGTGAATTGCTCCCCCATACTCCACTATGGGAGATAATCTCCTTTGGGTATGTATTCACATATCCATGATCACCATAAAGGATGTAAAGCTTCAAGCATATGATCTTCTCTAGATGGTGCATCCTAAACTTTCAGTTCATTTCTTGTTTGTCTGTTTATCTACTTGAATCCACTCTTTTTACTTTGTCTTGATCAACGTTGTATCTTCTTCCTCTTCCATATGTTTTCTTGAAGTAATGCATGAATGCTCACACTATCTTATTCTTCAAGACATGCTTCCAAAAGGCTCAACTCTCACATGACCATTCTTTGGATTTTCTCTTGGATATCACCTTGGTCATCACTTGATCTTCTTTACTTTATTCTTATTCTTTCAACTTTGAAGACAACATACAGTTCAACAAAATCCTATGGACAATACCTGACGAGGTTTAATCTCGTCAATGCCCATTGTTATGAGCTTGGGTTTTGGAGAAGATGGGGATGCTGGAGATCGCGGAACGATTAGCAAACAAGCAACACGGGGACACGAGGTTTACCCAGGTTCAGGCCCCCGGAGGGAAAACCCTACTCCTGCTTGTCTACTCTTGATTACGGCGGAACTAAAAAGTACAGGGGTGCGCAGATGCAATCTGGCGTGGAGGTGTGTATGCGGTGGTATGCGAAGTGCCCTTCTCGTCGTGTCCTCCTAGCCTTTATATAGAGTTAGGCAGGTACCAAGCACAGATCGAGTCGGTTACAGGTTTTAGGGTTTGCCCCTTTGAAATTCTATCTACTCTAGTCTTGTTCTCCAAGGATCCGAAGGCGTCATGGGCCCTGGCCACCCGAAAGTCTTCATGGGCTGGCGCATGTTTTCTCGTGGGTCTTCCTTGGGCTGGACTAGGTATGCTAAGGTCGTGTACCCACAGGGTATAACCATGTTAGTAGCCCCCGAGTGTTCAGTCGAATCGTAGATTCAGCTGAGGACTCTTCAATCTTTCGGGTGCAACTATCTCCGTTTGTCCAGAGAATGGTTTGGGTGCATAGGGATTGTTGATGCGTGTGCCTGACTCTCCCGATAGATCAGGGTCAGTTAACTGTCTTAGGACAAAACAACACGATCTTCTTTAGGTTCGAGTCCCTCGACTCGAACCCGGAACATATGCTGGCGTAATTGGACTCAGGCCGCGGAGGATTTACATGAGTGGGATTCCAGTGATTTTTAAACGATGTACCCAACGCGTCCGCCGGGATTTTTCATCGCGCCTGCTGGCACGGATTCTCACTAGCAGAGCGCAGTCGTGTGCGTTGCCAGGCCATCAGATGATATCTATAGGTCTTATCTTTGTGTCACAGACACAACATCCGAATGTTTATCACCGCGGAGGTGTTTCGGGTGGACAAGGAGAACGTCGTTCACTCGATGTTAATTGGGGCAGAGTTGCCAAGTTTTTTACATACCGATCCGCAGGATCGCAATCGAAGATTCATAGGGTGCGCGGCCAGCGCTCCCTATGGGAGTAGCCCCCGAGTGTCTGTTCGAGTCGCAGACTCGAGCAGAGACTTTAATTCAGTCTTTGTCGACTTTGAGGTCCGTAGGACACAAATTTTTCGGATGCTTGAATCCATCTTCCCTATGGGAGTAGCCCCCGAGTCCGTAGTGGAGTCGTAGACTCGACGTAGGACTCGAAGTGTAGTGTTTTGGTTGTTTTTCGGGTGCGCGTCCAGCGCTCCTGATAGGAGTAGACCCCGAGTAGTTAGTCGAATCGTAGATTCGAGTGAGTACTTTTAGCTATTTAGCCGAAGAATTGTAGCCATTGCTAGTATAGCTTTGATGACGTCAGTGCTGACGATCGGTGACCTCAAGCGTCTGCGGCGCCAGAGATGACGTGACTAGACGAACATGGGTCCCACCTTCTGACTTTGAGTTGACTGGTCACGCGTGGCATGGAGATAATTACGGCGTCGCCTCGATTTCCGTGCATAGTGGACGGCGTGTTAGCGACGGTTCGCTGCTGTGCTGACACGTGGACGGTCAGATCTTGATGTTGGCTCTAGGTCTTCCTGATGAACAGTCGTCGTGCATCATCTTCGTCCTTATAATCATTGGGGAAAAGTGAGTTTGTTTTTCATCGCAGCCATTCTCGTTTCACTGCTCCCATCTTCTTTGAGATTTCTCTTTGTGCGCTGGAATTTCTTCGAACCTTTCCTTCCTTGTTTCTGCATGCTCATCGTCACCATCGCCGCACTGCGATGGGGAAGTCCAAGAAGGCCTCCACCGCAGTTGGTACCAGTGCTCCCGCCGGCGGCAAGAAGGGTTCCGCCACCACTTGCGTCACCGATGGTGGCTGGCGGCGATCAGAGACTCGCGAGGGTGACCTCCGCAAGCTGCGTGAGCGGGGTCTGATCCCGCGGGATAGGGAGGCCGTCAGAGTTCCCGGCGACGAGGTAATTCCCCGTCCTCCCACTGGGTTTCAGGTCATGTTCATCGCTTTTGTCCTTCGGGGCCTTTCTCTCCTGATCCACGATTTCCTCCATGGGTTGCTTTTTCTCTACAGCATCCAGCTTCATCATCTTTCACCAAACTCTCTTCTTCATGTCGCCAGCTTCATCACATTTTGCGAGTGCTGGCTCGGTATCGAGCCGCACTTTGGCCTCTTCTGGAAGCTCTATTCCGTGAAGAGGCAATCTGGCTCCGATGGCGTGTATCCCATCGGCGGATGCATCATTTACCTTAGATCCAACTTTCTCTTTTTCTCCTTTTCTATGTCTGAATCTGTCCAGTACTGGCGGAGGCGATGGTTTTACATACGCGACTCCACAGTGGTCGGACAGAACTTTGGTCTTGCTCCCTTTGACCCCTCCCAGAAAATCGAGCCGAAAAGGTCCTGGAAGAACCACATCTTGGATGGCGAGGTGGCGGAGATAGAGGGGCTCTATCGTCGGGTCGAGGATCTTCAGTTGATTCCAGATAAAGAGGTTAACGGTGTGGATATCATCTGCAACTTCCTCAAACATCGGGTGCAGCCGCTATAGGCTAGGGCGCACCCGATGTTCCTTTATTCTGGTCGCTATGATCCAACTAGGGTTTCGGCTGAGGAGTTCTCCAGGGGGGATCTCGACAGGATTCTTCGGCCGCTGCTGAAGTTCAAAGCTGGAGAGGATCTCCCGGGGAAGTCGCTGACTCCTCCGTTCTCCGCCTCTCGTCTGGTTCCGCGGGTGTAGATCTGGGAGGGAGTGTGGCGCTTTTGTTTCGACTGTATTTTCTTGCACTTGATTGTGTTCTGAAGGTTTGTCTCTTTTGCGCAGGAGTTCAAGGTACCGGGCATGTCGCCTCCACTACCCGAATTGTTTCCGGATGCGCCGGACAACGAGGTAGTGGATTCCATGTCTGAGCTTCCCTCGGCGCGATCGCCAGTGGAAGAAACTTTTGAGTATAGCGAGGAGCATACTCGAAAGCGGACGCGGAGCTCGAGCGATTCGTCGGATGCTTTGATTCCACCGACCCCTAGAAACCCGCTATGCCTTGAGTGTCACAGTGGGGGTCATGTGGATCTTCTTCTCCAGTTCCGGCCGTGCCTGTGCAGGCTGTAGCATCGCAGCCTCCGGCGAAGCAGAAGAAGGAAGAGAAGAAAGAAGAGAAGAAGGAAGAGAAGAAGGGCAGGAGGGCCCCTTCTGTCTTCGACTTGAGCGATTTCGACTCGTAAGCATCTTCCATTACTTTGTCTCCTTTTTTGTCATGAGTTGGTCTATTTTCGTCTTCCACTGCTTTCTTTTCCTTTGATCTGATTAATGTTCTTGTTGTTTGCAGAGGAGAACAATACCACCCTCCGCGAGCTTGATGCTCTCAAAAAGAGCCTTGGGCGAGCGGAGAAGAAGGCCGAGGACGCTGTTGGTGTGAAAGAGCCCCTCGAGCAGGAGTTAGCCGACGCAGCTGCGGCCAAGGAGCGCCTGCAGCAGGAGGCTACGGACCGCGAGGAGCAACTCACCACTACTGCAGCCTCGCGCGAGAAGGAGGTAGCCGGCAAGCTGATGGCTGCTGCCAAGGCTATTTCGGGTGAGTGGTTTCGCCTGTTCTTTTTCGGCTTCCTTGTCTTTATTTTGGTACTTGGTTTTCACATCTCTTCTTCCATTCGTTTAGATGCCACAGGCATCGAGTTTGACTATGGTGCTCTAGAACACGGAAGTGCTCTAGATGATGCCACTGCGGTGGTCGAAGACCGCTGCAGTACCGTGGTCGGCTCACTCGCCAAGGCCAAGGAGGCTCTTGGGCGCTTCTATAAGGAGCTCGTCCCCAAGGGCGTTTCCCTCGAGGATGTCGACTCGTTGGCGGATGCGCTGTCAGCCGAAGCGCTTGCGGCGTACAAGCGCAAGCAAAAAGGCATCGGTGCATCCGTGGGGTTGGCGATGGCCCTGGCGTCTGGAGCGGAGCTGGATCTTCATCAGGTCACCTCCCAGATGCCGAGAGCTGCTGATGGATCCGAGGTAGCCTTCGCCCTCTACGCTGCCCGTTGTAAACGTTATGGGCCGAAGTTGATTGACTTGATGGCGGAGTACGCGGCGAGGTAGCAGGGGGAGGCCAAAAGCAGGCAGTCTGGCTCTGAGGCTACTCAGGATGCATC
This sequence comes from Avena sativa, assembly GCA_916181665.1. Taxonomy (NCBI): domain Eukaryota; kingdom Viridiplantae; phylum Streptophyta; class Magnoliopsida; order Poales; family Poaceae; genus Avena; species Avena sativa. The sequence goes on along the minus strand of OV702295.1, from coordinate 307,089,430 downwards.
TTCTTAGGCCTTGTAGTTGTAGGATAGCTTTTGTTTCTTTTGGTCTGATGTATCTATGAACACTCCTTGTGCCACGCAGTGGCTTTTGCTATATATAATGAGTTTCCAAGTTGTTTGCTCATTCGTGTAGTTATTTATATTCTTGCCTTCCTTTCCTCTAGGGACCTTCGGGTGATGATCCCGTTAGCACTTCGCCTGTGCCGCAGCTGCGGCCGTCCTTGGATGGTGCGTCGCATCTTGCGTTTCTTCGTGACCGCATCCGTAGTCTTGAAAAAGAATTGCTTGGAGTGCGTGACCACGCCGATGTTTGGAAGTCAAAGGCGAAGCGGAGTGCTGCCAGAGAGGAGTATTTGATGGGGGAGTTGTGTCGTCTGGCCGAACAACTTCAATGTGAGTTTTCGAGCTGCTACTCAATTTTCGGATGCGCATGTTGGCTTGTCATCTTACTTTGCAAGTGTTGCAGGTGCTAACCTTGTTCCTAAGGAGGAAAAGGAGCATATTGCTGTTCGGATCAACTGCCTGACCCAGCAGGACATGGAGGCCGGCGGTTTTTCTGGATGGACCGCGATCGTGCCATGGTCCTTGCAACGGTACAGGATCGTTTTCACCAGATGTCGCGGGTGCTGCGTCAAGCGAAGGCTTCGTTGGCGTCGGTTCTTCACGTGATGTTTCCCCTGGATGAGGCACCGTCGACTCTATGGGGCCTGCTGGCGAAGTTTCGGGATGTGCATCATGTCAGGGAGCTGGTGCGGCATCAGCTAGTTGCAGGGGTAAAAGCTACGCTTTCCCTTGTGCGGCTACATCGTCTTGATGTGGACCTTGCTGCTGTGGCAACTGGGCCGCCTCTTCGGCCTGATGGCGGTGTGTGGGATATGTGTCCACATTATGCGGCTGTAAGGCAGTATGCCGAACAAATTGTAGATCTCTTTGAGCAACGTGTGCAGGTGATTCTTCAGAATAGGTAGGACCTGTAAAAAGATAGATGTAAAATTTGTATTTATTCGACTGGGCGTGTTATGCCCTTTGCTGTAAAGGTTTGTTGTTGTTAGCACGTGGTGCTTTGTGTGTGTGTCCTTTTCGTTAGCCTGACGTGGTCAGCTACTCAGGTGTACACGCGTTTTCCTCAGTCGACGAAGTCGTGAGGTGAGGGGAGCCCCCGAGTGTGTTACGACATGAAGAAAAATGCGAATAATAGATGATTTTTTTTTTGCGGTGAGACACTTAGCTTTATTCATATCGTAAGGAGGAGGTACATTGTTCGGCTGAGTAGCCTTGGCTGAATAGCCTTATTGTAAGTAAAAGAGGGGGGCGGTTAGGGGTAAGCGTCGCAGTTGTGCGATGTTCCATGGGTTGGAGTATGCGACTCCAGACTCCACGTGTTTAAGGTGATAGGCGCCACCTGGGATGACTTCAGTGACCATGTAGGGTCCTTCCCAGGGCGACTCGAGCTTCTTCGGTCGCTCTTGCTTGAGTCGCAAGACTAGGTCTCCTTCGACGAAGGACCTTGGGTGCAGCCGACGGTTGTGGTAGTTGCGGAGGCTCTGCTGATAGACTGCTGATCGAGCCGTGGCGATGTCGCATGCCTCGTCGAGTGTGTCAACGACGTCTTCGAGTGTGGTCGTCGATTCGGCCTCGCTGTAGGCGACGACCCGTGGGGCCTTGTGGCGTACCTCTACAGGCAGCACGGCTTTGGATCCGTGCACCATGAAGAAGGGCGTGTAGCCAGTTGAGCTGTTTGGTGTCGTGCGCAAGCTCCAGAGGACAGAGGGTAGCTCTTGCGTCCAGGCTCCTGCAAGTCGCTGGAGTAGGCTCATTAGGCGCTTCTTGATGCCGCCACCAACGAGGCCGTTGGCCTTTTCGACCTGCCCGTTTGTTTGCGGGTGCGCCACGGAGGCGTATGTGATGTTGATTCCAAGGTCTTCGCAGAAGTCCTAAAATTCCTTGGAGATGAAGTTCGACCCATTGTCGGTGATGATGTTGTGCGGCATGCTGAACCTGTAAACAATGGATTCAAAGAACTTGACGGCCGTTTTGCCCTTTTGGTTAGTAACGGGCATGGCCTCGATCCACTTGGTGAATTTGTCGACTGCGACCAGGAGGTAGACGTGGCCTCCTTTCGAGGACTTGGGGGCAGTTTTCCTATCATGTCGAGGCCCCATTGGTCGAAGGGCCAGGCCAAGGGTATGGGCCTGAGCTCCGATCCTGGTGCGTGTGGTTTATCTGCGAACCTCTGGCACCCGTTGCACCTTTGGACGATGTCCTTGGCGTCGTTCATGGCCGTTGGCCAGTAGAACCCAGCTCGCAGAGATTTGGCGACAAGGGCGCGGCTGCCCGTGTGGTGGCCCCAGATGCCCTCGTGGATGTCTTGGAGGATGTTTTGCCATCACCGATGGTGACGCACCTTTGGAGTACACCCGAAATGATGCGCTTGTACATCCCGCCATTGATGATGGTGAAGGCCTTGGACCGGCGAGATATGCGTCGGGCATCCGTCGGGCTATCACGCAGCTGTCTGTCTATCAGATATCGGAGGTATGGCTGTGTCCATGTTTCCTCGACTGCCATGACCTGCATCAGGTTGACCACTGCGACCTCTGTGTCGAGTTTTTCTGGTCCTTCCTATCCTTCGGGTAGCGCAGCCCCCGAGTGTTCTGCTTCTTCGGGTGATCCCTTGGGGAATTTCCTCTTGATGGATGACACACAGATTTGTTCGAGGAACACACCTGGTGGCACCCGTGCGCAGGTGGAGCCAATGTTGGCGAGTCTATCGGCATCTTCATTGCTTTCTCTTCCAACGTGCCGAAGCTCGCAACCGTCAAAGTCTCCTTCGAGTGTGCTGTAGAGTGCGCGGTACACAATCATGTTGGCGGCGTGTGCGTCGCACTCGTTCATCGTCTGCTGGACGACGAGGTTCGAGTCTCCGTAGATGACCAGGCGCGTTGCACCGCAGATCTTGGCCATCCTCATGTTGTGGATGAGAGCCTCGTACTCGGCCTCGTTGTTGGAGGCTCGAAATTTCATCTGGAGGACGTACTTCATCTTCTCGCCCTGCGGAGAGGTCAGTATGACCCCGGATCCTGCTCCGGCCTCGCGCTTGGAGCCGTCTAAGTGCATCATCCATGACTATGTCATGTTCGGCGTGTCTAGCAGCTGCAGTTCCATCCGGAAGGACCTGAGACTTGATCGTGTGGCGCTTCTCGTAGACGATGTCTAGAGGTGACAGCTCGATGCCCCACAGGGCCACATGTCCTGTGGCCTCCGGGTTGTTCAGGATGCTGTTCAGAGGTGCTTCATTGACGACCATCACCTGATGCTCCTGGAAGTAGTGGCTCAGCCGACGAGCCATCATGAACACACCGTAGGCGATTTTCTGGTAATGAGGGTACCTCTGCTTTTTTGGCGTCAATACCTCGCTGAGGTAGTAGATCGGGCGTTGGACCCCGTGGGTCTTGACATCTTCGGGTCTTTCGACCACAAGCACGGTGCTTACCACCTGGTGCCTAGCTGCTATGTAGAGCATTAGGGGTTCGCGCTCTTTTGGCGTGACCAAGATGGGCGAGGTAGAGAGCAGCCGCTTTAGATCTTCGAATGCGTCGTCCGCTTTAGGCGTCCATTCGAATTTGTCTGCTTTGCGCAGCAGCTAATAGAAGGGCAGGGCCTTTTCACCCATGCGGCTGATGAACCTGCTCAACACCGCGATTCGCCCGACAAGCTGTTGGACGCCCTTGATGTTCTTCGGCTTCTCCATGGACATTATGGCCTGGATTTTCTTCGGGTTCGCTTCTATTCCTCGCTTCGGGTTCGCTTCTGACCATATGGGACGCCGAAGGTGCACTTTTCTGGGTTTAGTTTGATCTTGTATTGATCAAGGTTGTTGAACGTCTCGCGGAGATCATCGATGAGGGTCTTGGCCTCCCTTGTTTTGATTACTATGTCGTCGACCTAGACTTGGATGTTGCGGCCGATCTGGTCCTTCAGGCATGCCTACATGCACCGTTGGTACGTGGCACCTGCGTTCTTCAGCCCGAAGGGCATTGTGTTGTAGCAGAACACTCCAAACAGTGTGATGAATGTCGTTTTCTCCTAATCTTCGACCTTCAGTCGAATCTGGTTGTAGCCTGAGTAGGCGTCGAGGAAGGAGAGCTTCTCGCATCCTGCAGTCGAATCGATGATTTGATCGATCCGAGGGAGAGGGAAGTGATCCTTCGGGCAGTGCTTGTTCAGCGATGTGAAGTCCATGCACATCCGCAGGATGTCCATGTCCTTTTTGGGACCATCACGGTGTTGGCAAGCCATTCGCTCTCCTTGATATCCCTGATGAAGTTGGCATCGAGTAGTCTGTTGACTTCGACTCCGATAGCTTCGGCCGTGGCTCGGACAGTTGTCGGATCGACTGTTTAACGGGCTTGGCGTCTGGAAAGACGTTAAGGGCGTGCTCGGAGAATTCCCTGGGAACTCCTGGCATGTCCGCAGGACACCAGGCGAAGATTTCCCAGCACTCACGGAGGAATTCGACGAGCGCGCCTTCCTATGCGGAGCTGAGGTCGTTGGCGATCAGCGCCGTCTTGGAGGCGTCCGTCGGGTGGATCTGCACCTTCTTTGTGTTGACGGTGGAGTCGAAAGACATGTCTGGTGCATTCTGTCTTGCGACCGGGGGTGCCCCATTGTCCGTCACCTCTCGGAGCCTTATGAGCTCCTCCTGCATGCCGAATGACTAGGAGATTCTATTGAAGTCCCTGTCGTAGTGGTCCGATCGGGTGAAGATCCCGTGGACCGTGATGACGCCACTTGGTCCTGGCATCTTGAGTAGCAGGTACGGATAGTGCAGTACTGGTAGGAATCGTGCGAATGCTACACGCCCGAGGATAGCGTGGTATTGTGATGTCCAGTCCACCACTTCGAACTCGAGTTGCTCGCACCGAAAGTTATCGGGCTTGCCAAAGATGACGTCGAGCCATATCTTTCCCAGGGGAAATATTGTTGGAATTATGCCCTAGAGGCAATAATAAAGATGTTATTATTATAATTCGTGTTCATGATAAAGTTTATATTCCATGCTAGAATTGTATTAAGCGGAAACTTTAATACTTGTGTGGTTTGTGAACAACACCGTGTCCCTAGTATGCCTCTAAGGACTAGCTCATTGATTAATGATGGTTAAGGTTTCCTAACCATAGACATGGGTTGTCAATTAATAATGAGATCATATCATTGGGAGAATGATATGATGGACAGACCCAAACTAAGCGGAGCAATTAGATCGTGTCATCATGTTCATCTTTGCGAAGCTTTTCTTATGTCAAATATTGTATTCCTTAGACCATGAGATAATACAACTCCCTGTTATCGGAAGAAAGCTTTGAGGTCATCAAACGTCATCCTATGAGAGGGTGATCATAAAGGTGTCTCTCAGGTGATCAGAAAGTACCTGTTGGGTTGTATGTATCGAGATGGGATTTGTCCCTCCCAAGATGGAGAGATATACTTCGGGCCCACTCGGTAATCGATATCAACACCGCTTGCAAGCATGTGGTTAAGGATTTAATCACAAAGTGATATCGGATTACGGAACGAGTAAAGTACTTGCTGTGAACGAGATTGAACTAGGTATGACGGTACCGACGATCAAATCTCGGGCAAGTAAAATATCGCGAGACGAAGGGAATATATATATGTGATTGATTGAATCCTGGCATCGTGGTTCATCCGATATGATCATCGATGAATGTGTGGGAGTCAATATGGGTTTCCAGACCCCGCTGTTGATTATTGATAGAAGATCATGTCTGCATATTCTCGAACCCGAAGGGTCACACACTTAACATGTCTCGACGCTAGGATAGATTGGATAATTGGTTTATGAGTTTTTGTTCGGAGTCTCGGATGGGATCCGGGACATCACGAGAGGTTCCGGAATGGTCCGGAGAATAAGATTCATATAAGGCAATGCGGTTTTTGGAGTTCGGAATTGTTTCGGGTTAATCGGTATTGTACCGGAAGCTTCTAGAACCTTCCAGAGTGGTACCAACGTGGCCCCACTTGTCGGGAGGGGGCATGGACCTATGAGGGAGTGCCCTGGCCGCATTGGGCCAGGGGCACAAGCCCCATAGGGCCCAGCCGGCCAAGCCTAGGGCAAAACCCTAGGGGAGCTTCTAGAAGGGGGGGGAACTTGCCCCCCACTCCTCCCTCCTTGGCCGCCGGCCTAGGGCTTGGGGAAGGGGCAAGGGACAGCCTCCAACCCCTCTATATAAAGAGGGCTGGGGGCGCACCCCTCCCACACCTCCTCCACAACCCTAGCCGCCCTGCTGCCCCTCCTCTCTCTCTCTCCCTCCCGACTGCGCGTAGGCGAAGCCCTGCCGCAGAAACTCTCCACCGCTTGCACCGCGCCGTCGCGTTGTAGATCCAATCCATCTCTCCACCCTACTTGCTGGACCGAGGAAGGAGGAGACGTCGAGGTGCCGCACGTGTGCATCTCTCGGAGGCATCGCCACTTGCGGTGTTAGATCGGATCGGATCGCGAGGAGGAGAAGCGAGTACGACTACATCACCCACGTTCCGTCGTACGTTCCGTTGTGCGAATCTTCAAGGGTATGAAGATCTCATCTATTCCCCCTCATTGTTTGCATCTCCTAGATTAGATCTTGGCTTTCCCGTTCGCATCCGTAGAAATTTTTTGATTTACTATGCTGCGAAACCCATCAGTGGTATCAGAGCTAGATCTATGCGTAGATGTGTTTCACGAGTAGAACGCAACATGGTTGTTACGGGCGTTGATGTTTTCTGTTGCAAGCCTCTTGTTTGTGTACTTCTTATGACGCGGGATAGTGAGATCGAAGCGGTCCAGGCCAACCTTACGCGACCTCGTTCGCGATACCGGCTCCGCGCTTGACGTGTGGCTTGTTCCACACATGCGGCTGGTGGATGCCAGTTTCTCTCACTATAGTTGTCATGGGATTTACACCAGAGTTTGGCAACCATAATATCACCGTTGTGGCTTTCCGTAGGTAAGAATCGTTCTTAGCTTGCTACTCCCATAAGCCACGTAAAACATGCAACAACAAAGTAGAGGCGTCTAACTTGTTTTTGCATGGAGTGTTTTCTGTGATATGGTATGGCCCAAGATGTGATGTGTATGTTGTATGCGATGATCATGTTTTGTAATGTTTCACGACTTGCATGTCGATGAGTACACAACCGGCAGGAGCCATATGGTTGTCTTTATAATTGTGTATGACATGTGTGTCAACTTCTTATACGCCATGTAATAGCTTTACTTTATCGCTAAGTAGTTAGCAATAGTTGTAGTTGCTATTCGTGGTGGAGGCAATCATGGTGGAGTGATGGAGATCATGCCGGCACGCACAAGATGGAGATCATTGCGCGAAGATTGGCTATACCATGTCACATAAAGTTATATGCATGTGATGTTTATCCTTTTATGTATCTTATTACGCTTAGATCGCGACGGTAGCATTATAAGATGATTCATCACTTAAAGATCAAGATAAAACTGTGTTCTCCCCATGTATGCACCTTTACGAAAGTTCGTCGTGTTCAAGCATCACGTGATGATTGGGTGCTATAAACTCTACGTTCACATACAACGGGTGCAAGACAGTTTTGCACACGCGGAAATACTTGGGTTTGACTTGACGAGCCTAACATGTACAGACATGGCCTCGGAACACACGAACCGAAAGGTTAAGCATGAGTCATATGAATGATATGATCGACACTTCGTTGTCCACCATTGAAACCACATCTCTTCTCGTGAAGATCGGATTAGGTGTGGTGAATTTGGATCATGTTCACTAAACAACTTGAGGGATGTTGAATTTAGTGGGAGTTCATCTAGTAATTTGATTAAGTTGAACTAGTTATCATGAACATAGTCTAAATTGTACTTGCAAATTTTGTAGATCAAATGGCTAAGTCCAACTTCAACTTCAACGTTTTTGCTGAGAAAGAAAAGCTTAGAAACAATGGGTCTAACTTCACCAACTGGTTTTGCAATCTGAGAATCATTCTCGCTGGCGGACAAAGGACTATGTCCTTGAGAATGCGCTAGGTGACGCCCCTGCTGTAGATGCGCCGGCTGATGAGAAAGCTGTTTATCAGTCGCGCAAAGATGATTATGGTGTGATTAAGAGCACCATGTTGTTTGCTATGGAATCGGACCTTCAAAATCGTTTTGAAGATTACCCCGGGCCCTTTGAGATTCTTGAGGAACTGAAAACTATGTTTCGGACTCAGGCCCGTTCTGAGAGATATGAGATCTCTGAGAAATTCTTTAACTGCAAGATGGAGGAAGGGAGTTCCGTTAGTGAGCACGCCATAAATATGTCGGGCTACACTCAACGCCTTGAGCAACTGGACTGCAAGATTCCAGAGGAGCTCAAGATTGACAGGGTTCTGCAATCACTCCCTCCTAGCTACAAAAGTTTTTTAGTTACTCATAATCAGATTGGTTCCACTGATACGATCACCGAGCTCTTCGCTAAGCTGAAAGCTGCGGAGGTGGACATCAAGAAGGATAATCATGTGTTGATGGTCAACAAGCCCCCCAACTTTCAGAAAGGTAAGGGTGCAAAGAAGCCCTTCAAGAAAGGCAGCGGCAAGCGCGTTGCCCCTGCTGAGAAGAAGCTCAAGTCTGGACCTAAGCCGGACACTGAGTGCTTCTATTGCAAGGACAAGGGTCACTGGAAGCGCAATTGTCCGAAGTACTTAGCGGACAAGAAGGCTGGCACCATCAAAGGTATATTTGATATACATGTTATTGATGTTTTCCTTACTAGCCCTCGTTGTAGTGCCTGGGTATTTGATACTGGTTCAGTTGCTAATATTTGTAACTCGAAACAAGAGCTACGGAATAGACGGCGGCTGGCGAGGGATGAGGTGATGATGCGCGTTGGCAACGGATCAAGAGTTGATGTGATGGTCGTCGGCACACTCTCCTTAGTTTTACCTTCGGGATTAGTTTTAAACCTCAATAAGTGTTATTATGTGCCTGCGTTGAGCATGAACATCATATCTGGATCGTGTTTATTGCAAGACGGTTATTCATTTAAATCTGAGAATAATGGTTGTTCTATTTATATGAGTAACATCTTTTATGGTCATGCACCTGCTGTGAATGGTTTATTTCTTCTGGATCTCGAAAGGGATGAAACACACATCCATAACATTGAGGCTAAGAGATGCAAGGTAGATAGTGATAATACTACTTATTTGTGGCACTGTCGTCTAGGTCATATTGGTGTAAAACGCATGAAGAAACTCCATTCTAATGGACTTTTGGAGTCTCTTGATTTTGAATCATTTGACACATGCGAACCATGCCTCATGGGCAAGATGATCAAAACCCCGTTCTCCAGAATGATGGAGCGAGCAACGGACTTGCTGGAAATCATACATACCGATGTATGCGGACCGATGAGTGTTTCGACGTGAAGGGAATATGCCCTGAGAGGCAATAATAAAGTGTTTATTATGTGTATTCCAAGTATATGATAGATGTTTATTTTGCATGCTATAATTGTATTAATATGGAAACATTAATACATGTGTGTTTAATAAACAAACAGAAAGTTCCTAGTTATGCCTCTCTCATAAACTAGCTCGTTGATTAACAAGATGATCAAGGTTTCCTGATCATGGACATTGGATGTTGTTAATAACGGGATCACAACATTAGTGTAATGGTGTGATGAACATTCATCTGAAGTATAGCATTACGATCAAAGTCATTGAGTTTATATTGCTATAGCAACTTACGAAGTGATCCTAATCCTTAGACCATGAGATCATGTCAATCACTAACACCGGAAGAGTTTCTTGATAACATCAAACGTCACACCGTAACAGGGTGATTATAAAGATGGATTCAGAACTAATAAAGTGTTATGTTGAGGCTCAGGAATCGAGAGTGGAATTTGTTCATCCCGATGACGGATAGATATACTCTGGGCCCTCTCGGTGATATCACATTGATTAGCTTGCAAGCAAGTGATTTGATCACTAGAATGTTATATCACGGGAACGAGAAAAGAGTGCATGTCGGTAACGAGATCAAACTAGGTATGGAGATACCGATGATCGAATCTCGGACATGTAATATACCGTGAAACAAAGGGATTAAGATACTAGCGTAAATGGTTCCGACGATCACAAGAAAGTCATTGTTGAATATGTGGGAGTCAGTATGGGTCTCTAGATCCCGCTTCTGATTATTGATCCGATAGGGGTCTCGATCATGTCCGCATTATTTACGAACCGTAGGGTGACACACTTAAGAGACACCGACATCCAATTGGAGCAAAAGTTTCATGCCGAAAGAATGAACAAGCGCAGTAATTTATTTCACTAGATACTGAAACAGGTTTTCGGGTGAAATTGCATAAAGTGGTTATGCATGTGAAATAGAATTCTAGCAAGGAGTTATTTGTGAATGTTTGTCATTAAAGTAATTGACAAAATTCTGAATAAAATAAAATAGTTTTATTTAATGAGAGTTTGCATTAAATTTGGTGGAAATTTAATGGCATGTTTGAGTGGGATTTTGAGTGGAGGGAATTTAAAGGAATTTTGTGAATGGAGTGTCCACCCACATGAAGAGGGGAGGGCAAGGGGGCAGCCCCCATGCGCCGGCCACCCCCTTGGGGTTCCCCCCTCCTCCTATAAAAGGCACCCCTCTCCTCACTTCTCACTTACACCTCCTCGTGAAGGATCTCTCTCCCCCTCTAGAATTTATCCCCCATGGTCTCGGACTAGCGAGATGCATGTTCCCGGTGGCTATTCGGCAATAAAGAGTTGTGCTTCCGCTGCATCGCTGGAGCGAGGAGGCGGAGGTTGCTCGGTGCCTCGAACGTGTGTGAGAGCACGGATGCGCTGCTGATTTGTGGCGCTAGGACTTCCTCTCGATCTTGAGATCGGCAAGAGATCGTCTACATCAACCATGAGTTGAACTCGTTAAGCTTTGTCGGTCTTCAAGGGTATGTTCTCTACGGATATACATCCGCCCGTTGTTTGTATCTAATAGATAGATCTTGGTACATAGTTCACATCGTAGGAAATTTTTTGTTTTCAATGCTGCGAACCCTATAGTGGTATCAGAGCCGGATCTATGCGTAGATGCTTTACACGGGTAGTACACATATGAGTATGTGGGCGATGATGATCATGTTGTTGCTCCTTTGTTGTAATTTTGGATATTGGTGGCATAGTGGGATGAAGCGGCCCGGACAAACTTTACATGTCCTCGCACATGAGACCTGTTCCACGCTTGACATGCAACTAGTTTGCATAAGTGGCTAGCAGGTGTCTGTCCCTCCTACTATAGTCAATATCTATTTTGCAACGAATTGTCAACAATTTGGTTATCCTCGTTGTGGTTCATGTTCGTAGGTAAGAACGGTTCTATGTCAAAATCCCTAAGCCACGTAAAACATGCAATGGATAAATTAGAGGCGTCTAGTTTAGATTGTTGCTGGGATAGTGTTATGATATGGTAGTGTTGTAAGTAGAAGTATGAGATGATACTCTTACAACACACATAGCGTGTAAACTCCATAGACCTTGGATTTATACATATAGGTATGATAGTGATCATACCACGATGCACATGATAGAGATCATCTGCGGGAACCATAACATTTCACTAATAAACATGTGATGTTTGATAGCATCTTATATTGCTTGTTTAGCGCTTTGTTAGCATAATAAGATGATCCCTCATTTAAATATCAAGATAAGAATGTGTTCTTCCTTTAGTATGCACCAATTATGTTTCGTCGCTCCAAGACATCACGTGATGATCGGGTGTTCTTGGATCCACGACCATATTTCGGGTGTAAAACAGTTACACACGCGAATACTAAGGTTCTAACTTGGCGAGCCTAGAATGTACAGACATGGCCTCGGAACACGGACCGAAAGGTTAAGCATGAGTCATATAGTTGATATGATGCCCATTTGATGCTCGCCTTTGAAGCTATACCGACTCACGTGATGATCGGACTTGGTATAGTGGATTTGGTTCATGTAATCACCAAAAAGGCACGAGGGATGTCATTTTTGAGTGGGAGTTCATTCGTAATATGGATTAGTTGAACTCAATCTATCATACACTTAGTCTAAACTTTACAAATTCTGTTGTAGATGGCACCACCTGCTTTTAATTTCAATGTGTTCATGGAGAAAGAGAAACTAGCAACGAAATGTAGCAACTTTACCGAATGGGCCATGAATTTGAGGATTCTCCTCTCTACTGCACAAAAGCAATACGTGCTAGAAGCGCCACTAGGCCCCCCACCTTTAGAGGATGCCCCTGACGAGGAGAAGAATGTCTATCAGAATCATCAGGAGGACCACAACTTAGTTCATTGCGACATATTGTATGGGCTAGAGCCGGAACTTCGAAAGCGTTTCGAAAACGGCAATGCATTTGATACAATGGGTGAGTTGAAAATGATTTTCGACACACATGCTGCTGTAGAGAGCTACAACGCTTCAGAAAAGTTCTTTAGCTGCATGATGGAAGAGCACAGCTCCGTTAGTGAGCATGTACTCAAGATGTCGGGTTACGCCGATAAGCTTGTGTCCTTGGGAATAACGATTCCCATTGACTTAGGCATCCATCGTGTTCTGCAGTCTCTGCCACCTAGCTATAAGTGACATGGTTATACCCTACGGGTACGTAACTTCAGCATACCTAGTCCAGCCCAAGGAAGGCCCACGGCAGACATACGCTGGCCCATGAAGATTTTCGGGTGGCCAAGGCCCATGACGTCTTCGGATCCTTGGAGAGCAAGACTAGAGGAGATAGGAAATTCAAAGGGGTAAAACCCTAGAACTTGTAACCGACTAGGACTACGCCCAGGACCTGCCTAAGTCTATATAAAGGCCAGGAGGGCACGTCCTAGGGCAACTCAACTCAACTCAACTCGACTCATACTTTCGCACACGCATCCACGCCAGATCGAATCTGCGCACCATGTAACCTTCGGTTCCGCCGTAATCAAAGAGCAGACAAGCAGGAGTAGGGTTTTCCCTCCGGGGGCCTGAACCTGGGTAAATCTCGTGTCCCCTGGTTGCTTGTCTGTTAACCGTGCCACGATCTCCAGCATCCCCATCTTCTCCAAAACCCAAGTCCATAACAATGGACATTGACGAGATTAAACCTCGTCAATTGGCGCCGTCTGTGGGAATTGGGGCTGCTGATTGTGCGGTCGTGACGGTTCCGACCCGATCGATCTACAACTCCGCGGCGACGGAGAATCACCTCCTCTTCGGCGCTTTCGACTTCACCGCCCACTCGCCGGATACCATGAAGGATTTCGAGCCCGTAGGCGACGGACTCGAAATTCTGTTCAGGAGCTTCTGCTTCCAGGTGGGAAAAACTGGCACCCTCCGCCTCCCTGAGCGGGTGCCCGTGCCGTCAATCAGGCCCGCTTCATGGGCTCCACACCCCGTGCTATGCACGTCACCATCAACAGACGAGTTCTACAGCAGCAGCAGCCGCAACTCCGATCTGTGCGATCCACCTTCGGATGAAGGGACCTACGGTTCTGGATCCGAAAGCTGCGGCAGCAGCCAACCAATCTGCAGGCGCTATCTGTGCGCCGCAGTCATCCAAACCGACGAGGAAACGCCTAACCCGCCGCCCAACCCCAACCCGCAGGACAGAAACGGCGAAAACGGTGGAAACGGCGAAAACGGGGAAAACAGGGGCCACCTCATCCAACTTAGCAAAGAAGGATGGGTCGAAGCACGCCGCGTCGTCGCAGGCGAAATAGTCCTACCTCTGGACTCCTCACGTGACCTACTGATGGCATACCACTACCTCGTACATACTACGCTGGTCTACAACCAAGAACTCCGCAGCACACATCTCCGAAGAAAGGGTCATCGACGCCTTCAGAGACGGCGTCAAGCGCCCAGACTTCAAGGAGGAACTTGGGCGTGTAAAGCCCAAGACACTCGACCACCTCATGGAAATCGCCAACAGTTGGGCAGACGGCGAAGATTGCATCCAGCGGGCGCAATCAGATGAAGAGGACGACTACGGCCAAAGACGTGAACGCCACAGCAAGAGGAGATCGCACGTCTACGAGGACCGCGACGGACCCGACATGGTCGCAGCCGGCTACGACGACTGCCGTAACGACAACAGCCGCAACAGCGGAGGATACCGCAGCGGAAACTTCCGCGACAACGGACGACCAACGCAGTCGTGGCAACACCGCGACCGCGACAACGGACCCTCAGCATTCGACAAACTTTCGGGTCCATGCACCATCCACTTCTACATCAACAAACAAGATGGCAAAAAGAAAGCTAGCCACATGCTCAAGGACTGCCGCGAGTTCCAGAAACTCAGCGAAGGCATGATGCAGATGAGGCAACAAGCTCCAATTCCTGCGTTCGGAAACGCACCTGCGCCAGGTGAAATAGCACACGGAGCTCCTCCACCGCCGCCTATTGGAGGCCCAAATCAACCAGTCGCACCAGCGCAAAACAACGCCGGGGTCGCATACCCCCCACCAAAGGGAGCGCTAAATATGATCTAGAAGGGACGCCCCACCAAAGCTTTGTGATGAACTATAATATGCAAGGCATGAAGAAGTCTCTCCCCGAGCTTCTGTCAATGCTTAAAACTGCAGAAGTGGAGATCAAAAAGGAACATCAAGTGTTGATGATCAATAGGAACACTGGTTTCAAGAAAGACAAGAAGGGAAAACGGAAGGGAAGTAAGGGCGGCAAGGCTGTTGCCGTGCCTGAAAATAAACCCCGAGTTGGACCTAAGTCTGATACCGAGTGCTACTATTGTAAGGGGACTGGCCACTGGAAGCGCAACTGCCCCAAGTATTTGGAAGACAAGAAGGCCGGCAAGGCAAACAAAGGTATATATGATATACATGTTATTGATGTGTACTTGACTAGTGCTCGCAGTAGCACATGGGTATTTGATACCGGTTTAGTTGCTAATATTTGTAACTCGAATCAGGGGCTGCGGAACAAGCGACCGCTAGCAAGGGGTGAGGTCAAGATGCGTGTCGGCAATGGATCAAGCGCTGATGTGATCGCCGTCGGAACGCTGCCTCTTCATTTGCCGTCAGGATTAGTTATAAACTTGAATAATTGTTATCTGGTGCCTGCACTGAGCATGAACATTGTATCTGGATCATGTTTGATGCAAAGTGGTTATTCATTTAAATCCGAGAACAATGGTTGTTCCATTTATATGAATGAAATCTTTTATGGTCATGCACCGATGATGAATGGTTTATTTCTATTAGATCTCGATGATAATGTTACACATATTCATAATGTTGATGCTAAAAGGATTAAACTTAATGATGATATATCCGCATATATGTGGCACTGCCGTCTAGGTCATATTAGCGTTAAACACATGAAGAAGCTCCATTCGGATGGACTTTTGGAATCACTTGATTTTGAATCATTTGATACATGTGAGCCATGCCTTATGGGCAAGATGACTAGAACGCCGTTTTCCGGTTCAATGGAACGGGCGACAGATTTATTGGAAATCATACATTCTGATGTATGTGGTCCAATGAGTGTGTCGGCGTGAGGTGGATATCGTTATTTTGTTACTTTCATGGATGATTTGAGTAGGTATGGTTATATCTACTTGATGAAACACAAGTCTGAAACCTTTGAAAAGTTCAAGGAATTTCAGAATGAAGTGGAAAATCATCGTAATAGAAAGATCAAATTTCTACGGTCCGACCGTGGAGGTGAGTATCTAAGTTACGAGTTTAGCACTCACATGAAAGAGTGTGGAATTGTTTCACAACTCACTCCTGCCGGAACACCACAGCGAAATGGTGTGTCGGAACGTCGTAATCGTACTTTATTAGATATGGTTCAATCTATGATGTCTCTGACGGACTTGCCGTTGTCATTTTGGGGTTATGCACTAGAAACTGCCGCATTCACTTTAAATCGGGCACCATCTAAATCCGTTGAAAAGACACTGTATGAACTGTGGTTTGGAAACAAACCTAAGCTGTCATTTCTTAAAGTTTGGGGATGCGATGTTTATGTGAAGAAACTTCAACTGGATAAACTCGAACCCAAAGCGGAAAAATGCGTCTTCATAGGATACCCTAAGGAAACTATTGGGTATTCCTTCTATCACAGATCCGAGGGCAAGGTTTCTGTTGCCAAGAATGGATCCTTTCTAGAGAAAGAGTTTCTCGCGAAAGGTGTGAGTAGTCGGAAGGTAGAACTCGAAGAGGTTATTGAACCTTCTCTTCAAAGTGTGGCGAGTAGCGCAGCGCCGGAAGTTGTTCCGGAGTTGGCTCCACCTGTTGAAGAGGGAACTAATGATAATGATCATGAAACTCCGAAAGAGAGTACTACCGAACCTCGCAGGTCAAGCAGGACGCGTGTAGCTCCCGAGCTGTACGGAAATCCTGTCATGAATTTCATGGTTGATGAAAATGATGACCCTACGACGTATGAAGAAGCGATGATGAGCCCGGATTCCAACAAATGGTTAGAAGCCATGAAATCCGAGATGGAATCCATGTATGAAAATCAAGTTTGGAACTTGGTGGAATTACCTCACGACCGAAAGGCCGTTGAGAACAAATGGATTTTCAAAAGGAAAACTGATGCTGATGGTAATGTGACCGTCTATAAAGCTCGACTTGTCGCAAAGGGGTTTCGACAAATTCAAGGAGTTGACTACGATGAGACATTCTCTCCCGTAGCGATGCTAAAGTCAGTTAGGATTATGTTAGAAATTGCTGCATATTTCGATTATGAGATATGGCAGATGGATGTCAAAACCGCGTTTCTCAATGGTAATATTGAAGAAGAGTGGTATATGATACAACCAAAGGGTTTTGTCGATCCTAAGGATGCTAACAAGGTGTGCAAGATTCAGCGATCCATCTATGGATTGAAGCAAGCATCACGAAGTTGGAATCTCCGCTTTGATGAGGTGATCAAAGAGTTTGGATTTGTCCAAACTTATGGAGAAGCTTGTATTTACAAGAAAGTGAGTGGGAGCAATGTGGCATTTCTGATATTATATGTGGATGACATATTATTGATCAGAAATGATATAGATCTTTAAACAGTGTTAAAAGTTATCTAAACAGCAAATTTTCAATGAAGGACCTAGGTGAAGCATCATACATATTAGGCATAAAGATCTATAGAGATAGATCTAGGCGCCTAATAGGGCTATCGCAAAGTACATACCTTGAAAAGATTTTAAAGAAGTTTAAAATGGATGGAAGTAAGAATGGGTTCTTACCTATGTTGCAAGGCAAGACATTGAGTAAGACTCAAAGTCCGGCTTCGGCGGAAGAAAGAGAGATAATGGACAAAGTCCCCTATGCTTCAGCCATAGGCTCTATAATGTACGCCATGCTATGTACAAGACCGGATGTGGCACATGCTATTATTTTGACTAGTAGGTACCAATTGGATCCAGGTTCGTAACATTGGATAGCGGTCAAGAATATCCTTAAGTACTTACGAAGAACTAAGGATATGTTTCTTGTATACGGAGGTGAAGAAGAGCTCGTCGCTAAGTGTTATGTTGACGCTAGCTTTGACACCGATCTGGATGACTCTAAGTCTCAATCCGGATACGTATTTCTCATGAATGGCGGAGCGGTTAGTTGGAGGAGCTCCAAACAACCTATGGTAGCGGGATCAACAACGGAGGCCGAATATGTTGCTGCTTCAGAAGCGGCTCAGGAAGCAGTTTGGATGAAGGAGTTCATATCTGAACTAGGAGTGGTTGCAAACGCGTTGGACCCAATGGTGATCTATTGTGACAACAATGGTGCCATTGCCAATGCCAAAGAACCAAGGTCTCACAAGCATTCCAAGCATATTAAGCGCCGGTTTCACTCCATCCGCGAGCATGTCAAGGATGGAGACATAAAGATTTGTAAAGTACATACGAATCTCAATGTAGAAGATCCATGGACTAAAACTCTCCCTAGAGCAAAACATGATCAACACCAGAACTCAATGGGTGTTAGATTTATCACTATGTAACTAGTTTATTGTCTCTAGTGCAAGTGGGAGACTGAAGGGAATATGCCCTGAGAGGCAATAATAAAGTGTTTATTATGTGTATTCCAAGTATATGATAGATGTTTATTTTGCATGCTATAATTGTATTAATACGGAAACATTAATACATGTGTGTTTAATAAACAAACAGAAAGTTCCTAGTTATGCCTCTCTCATAAACTAGCTCGTTGATTAACAAGATGATCAAGGTTTCCTGATCATGGACATTGGATGTTGTTAATAACGGGATCACAACATTAGTGTAATGGTGTGATGAACATTCATCCTAAGTATAGCATTACGATCAAAGTCATTGAGTTTATATTGCTATAACAACTTACGAAGTGATCCTAATCCTTAGACCATGAGATCATGTCAATCACTAACACCGGAAGAGTTTCTTGATAACATCAAACGTCACACCGTAACAGGGTGATTATAAAGATGGATTCAGAACTAACAAAGTGTTATGTTGAGGCTCATGAATCGAGAGTGGAATTTGTTCATCCCGATGACGGATAGATATACTCTGGGCCCTCTCGGTGATATCACATTGATTAGCTTGCAAGCAAGTGATTTGATCACTAGAATGTTATATCACGGGAACAAGAAAAGAGTGCATGTCGGTAACGAGATCAAACTAGGTATGGAGATACCGATGATCAAATCTCGGACATGTAATATATCGTGAAACAAAGGGATTAAGATACTAGCGTAAAAGGTTCCGACGATCACAAGAAAGTCATCGTTGAATGTGTGGGAGTCAGTATGGGTCTCCAGATCCCGCTTCTGATTATTTATCCGAGAGGGGTCTCGATCATGTCCACATTATTCACGAACCGTAGGGTGACACACTTAAGAGACACCGACATCCAATTGGAGCAAAAGTTTCATGCCGAAAGAATGAACAAGCGCAGGAATTTATTTCACTAGATACCGAAACAGGTTTTCGGGTGAAATTGCATAAAGTGGTTATGCATGTGAAATATAATTCTAGCAAGGGGTTATTTGTGAATGTTTGTCATTAAAGTAATTGACAAAATTCTGAATAAAATAAAAGAGTTTTATTTAATGAGAGTTTGCATTAAATTTGGTGAAAATTTAATGGCATGTTTGAGTGGGATTTTGAGTGGAGGGAATTTAAAGGAATTTTGTGAGTGGAGTGTCCACCCACATGAAGAGGGGAGGGCAAGGGGCAGCCCCCATGCGCCGGCCACCCCCTTGGGGTCCCCCTCCTCCTATAAAAGGCACCCCTCTCCTCACTTCTCACTTACACCTCCTCGTGAAGGATCTCTCTCCCCCTCTAGAATTTATCCCCCATGGTCTCAGACTAGCGAGATACATGTTCCCGGTGGTTATTCGGCATGAAAGAGTTGTGCTTCCACCGCATCGCTGGAGCGAGGAGGCGGAGGTTGCTCGGTGCCTCGAACGTGTGTGCGAGCACGGATGCGCTGCTGATTTGCGGCGCTAGGACTTCCTCTCGATCTTGAGTTCGGCAAGAGATCGTCTACGTTAACCACGAGATGAACTTGTTAACCTTTGTCGGTCTTCAAGGGTATGTTCTCTACCGATATACATCCGCCCGTTGTTTGTATCTAATAGATAGATCTTGGTACATAGTTCACATCGTAGGAAATTTTTTGTTTTCTATGCTGCGAACCCTACACGACGCGCGGTGGATATCGCTATTTTCTCACTTTTACCGATGACTTAAGTAGATATGGGTATATCTATTTAATGAAATATAAATCTGAAACGTTTGAAAAGTTCAAAGAATTTCAGAATGAAGTGGAGAACCATCGTAACAGAAAAATTAAGGTTCTACGATCCGATCGTGGAGGTGAATATTTGAGTTATGATTTTCTCACGCATCTTAAAGCAAGCGGAATCGTTTCGCAACTCACGCCACCCGGAACACCACAGCGCAATGGTGTGTCTGAATGCCGGAATCGAACTCTATTAGATATGGTCCGATCAATGATGTCTCTTACTGATTTGCCGTTATCATTTTGGGGTTATGCATTAGAAACCACTGCATTCACTTTAAATAGGGAACCATCTAAATCCGTTGAGACGAC
This sequence comes from Avena sativa, assembly GCA_916181665.1. Lineage (NCBI taxonomy): Eukaryota > Viridiplantae > Streptophyta > Magnoliopsida > Poales > Poaceae > Avena > Avena sativa. Next base: position 307,069,286 of record OV702295.1, on the reverse strand, counting down.
ACCGTATGAACTGTGTTTTGGTGCTAAACCTAAGTTGTCATTTCTTAAAGTTTGGGGATGCGAAGCTTACGTCAAGAAGTTGATGCCGGACAAGCTCGAACCCAAAGCGGAGAAATGCGTCTTCATAGGATACCCTAAGGAAACTATTGGGTATACCTTCTATCACAAAACCGAAGGCAAAGTGTTTGTCGCAAAGAACGAGTCCTTTCTTGAGAAGGAGTTTCTCTCGAAAGAAGTGAGTGGGAGGAAAGTAGAGCTAGACGAGGTTGTTGAACCTTCTCTTGAATTGGAGAGTAGCGCAACACCTGAAATTGTTCCAGTGCCGCCTGCACCAACAATAGAGGAAGCTAATGACAAGGATCATGAAGCTTCGGACGATGCTACTACTGAACGTCGCAAGTCAACAAGGTCGCGTGCCCCTCCTGAGTGGTACGGCAACCCTGTCTTAACTGTCTTGTTAGTAGACGACAGTGAACCTGCGAACTATGAGGAAGCGATGATGAGCCCAAACTCTGAGAAATGGCTAGAGGCCATGAAATCCGAATTGGGATCCATGAGCGAAAACCAAGTATGGACTTTGGTGGACCCTCCTAGCGACCGGAAGGCCATTGAGTGCAAATGGATCTTCAAGAAGAAAACAGACGCGGATGGTAACGTTACCGTCTATAAAGCACGACTTGTCGCGAAAGGTTTTCGACAAGTTCAAGGTGTTGACTACGATGAGACTTTCTCTCCCGTAGCGATGTTTAAGTCCATTTGGATTTTATTAGCAATTGCTGCGTTTCATGATTATGAAATATGGCAGATGGATGTCAAGACTGCGTTCCTCAATGGCAACATTGATGAAGAGTTGTATATGATGCAACCCGAAGGTTTTGTCGATCCTAAGGATGCTGATAAAGTGTGCAAACTTCAGCGTTCCATTTATGGACTAAAGCAAGCATCTCGGAGTTGGAACCTTCGTTTTGATCAAGTGATCAAGAGCTTTGGATTTGTTCCAAATTGCTATGAAACTTGTATCTACAAGAAAGTGAGTGGGAGCTCAGTGACATTTCTAGTACTATATGTGGATGACATATTGATTATTGGAAATGACATTGACATGCTTAACGATGTGAAGAGTTATTTGAACAAATGTTTTTTAATGAAAGACCTAGGGGAAGCTGCTTATATATTGGGCATCAAAATCTATAGAGATAGACAAAGACGCCTGATAGCTTTAAGCCAGAGTACATACCTAGACAAAGTTCTGAAAAGGTTTAGAATGGATAAGGCAAAGAAAGGTTCAGTGCCTATGTTGTCAGGTAAGATATTGAGCAAGGCTCAGTGTCCAGCTACGGTAAATGATAGAGAAGCTATGAGCAAAGTGCCTTATGCCTCGGCCATAGGTTCTATCATGTATGCCATGCTGTGTACTAGACCGGATGTGTCCAATGCTCTTAGTTTGACGAGCAGGTACCAAAGTGATCCAGAAGTGGAACACTGGACAGCCGTGAAGAACATCCTAAAGTACTTTAATAGGACTAAAGAAATGTTCTTAGTCTATGGAGGTGATGAACAACTCGTCGTAAAGGGTTACGTCGACGCTAGTTTCGACACCGACAAGGATGATTCTAAATCTCAGACAGGATACGTTTATATTTTGAATGGAGGAGCTGTGAGCTAGAGAAGCTGCAAGCAAAGCGTGATCGCGGGATCTACAGTAGAAACGGAATACATGGCTGTTGCAGAAGCGTCAAGTGAAGGAGTTTGGATCAGGAACTTCATCACTGAGCTTGGCGTGGTTCCAAGTGCCTTGGACCCACTGGAGATATTGTGTGACAACACTGGCGCCATAGCACTAGCTAAGGAACCAAGATATCATCCAAAGACCAAGCATATCAACCGCAAGTTTCATATAATCCGAGATTATATAGCAGATGGAGATCTGAAGATTAGCAAAGTACATACATATCTGAATGTCGCAGATCCATTGACTAAACCTCTTCCATGTGCAAAACATGATCAGCACCTTAGTGCCATGGGTGTTAGATTGTTTCCAGATGTAAACTAGATTATTGACTCTAGTGCAAGTGGGAGACTATTGGAATTATGCCCTAGAGGCAATAATAAAGATGTTATTATTATAATTCTTGTTCATGATAAAGTTTATATTCCATGCTAGAATTGTATTAAGCGGAAACTTTAATACTTGTGTGGTTTGTGAACAACACCGTGTCCCTAGTATGCCTCTAAGGACTAGCTCATTGATTAATGATGGTTAAGGTTTCCTAACCATAGACATGGGTTGTCAATTAATAATGAGATCATATCATTGGGAGAATGATATGATGGACAGACCCAAACTAAGCGGAGCAATTAGATCGTGTCATCGTGTTCATCTTTGTGAATCTTTTCTTATGTCAAATATTGTATTCCTTAGACCATGAGATAATACAACTCCCTGGTATCGGAAGAAAGCTTTGAGGTCATCAAACGTCATCCTATGAGAGGGTGATCATAAAGGTGTCTCTCAGGTGATCAGAAAGCACCTGTTGGGTTGTATGTATCGAGATGGGATTTGTCCCTCCCAAGTTGGAGAGATATACTTCGGGCCCACTCGGTAATCGATATCAACATCGCTTGCAAGCATGTGGTTAAGGAGTTAATCACAAAGTGATATCGGATTACGGAACGAGTAAAGTACTTGCTGTGAACGAGATTGAACTAGGTATGACGGTACCGACGATCAAATCTCGGGCAAGTAAAATATCACGAGACGAAGGGAATATATATATGGGATTGATTGAATCCTGGCATCGTGGTTCATCCGATATGATCATCGATGAATGTGTGGGAGTCAATATGGGTTTCCAGACCCCGCTGTTGATTATTGATAGAAGATCATGTCTGCATATTCTCGAACCCGAAGGGTCACACACTTAACATGTCTCGACGCTAGGATAGATTGGATAATTGGTTTATGAGTTTTTGTTCGGAGTCTCGGATGGGATCCAGGCTTCATATAAGGCAATGCAGTTTTTGGAGTTCGGAATTGTTTCAGGTTAATCGGTATTGTACCGGAAGCTTCTAGAACCTTCCAGAGTGGTACCAACATGGCCCCACTTGTCGGGAGGGGGCATGGGCCTATGAGGGAGTGCCCTGGCCGCATTGGTCCAGGGGCACAAGCCCCATAGGGCCCAGCCGGCCAAGCCTAGGGCAAAACCCTAGGGGAGCTTCTAGAAGGGGGGAAACTTGCCCCCCACTCCTCCCTCCTTGGCCGCCGGCCTAGGGCTTGGGGGAGGGGCAAGGGCCAGCCGCCCACCCCTCTATATAAAGAGGGCTGGGGGCGCACCCCTCCCACACCTCCTCCACAACCCTAGCCGCCCTGCTGCCCCTCCTCTCTCTCTCCCTCCCGACTGCGAGTAGGCGAAGCCCTGCCGCAGAAACTCTCCACCGCTTGCACCGCGCCGTAGCATTGTAGATCCAATCCATCTCTCCAGCCTACTTGATGGACTGAGGAAGGAGGATACGTCGAGGTGCCGCACGTGTGCATCTCTCGAAGGCATCGCCACTTGCGGTGTTAGATCGGATCGGATCGCGAGGAGGAGAAGCGAGTACAACTACATCACCACGTTCCGTCGAACGTTCCGTTGTGCGAATCTTCAAGGGTATGAAGATCTCATCTATTCCCCCTTGTTGTTTGCATCTCCTAGATTAGATGTTGGCTTTCCCGTTCGCATCTGTAGAATTTTTTTGATTTACTATGCTGCGAACCCCATCAAATATGCCCTTCCCTGGGACGATGCCGTGGAACGTTGTGTCGGATTGTTCCAGGCTGCAAGCGGGATCCGCATTGCTGCTAAGGTACTGGCAAACATCAGATTGATGCCGCTGTCATCGTCCATGAAGACGCGGCTCATGTCGAACCCTCCGATCTGTGCCTCAAGCACCAGGGCAGCATGACATGGGCGAGGGACCTGGCAAGGGTGATCCGAACGGCTGAACATGATGCAGGACTCCGATCCGCTGAGGTACTCAGGGATGGCAGGTGGAGAGGTCATAGCCAGATTGATCTGACGGGTGATTTTCTTCTGGACCCTGTTCGTTGGGCGCCCTTTTTGGATCATCAGTGATACTTTCGGCGCGGGGTACCCGTGTGAAAGTACAAAGTAAGTCGCCTAGAGGGGGTGAATAGGCTTTTAAAAATATTACGGTTTAGGCTCAAGTAAATGCAGAATAAAACTATAGTTTAATTTATTGAGCACAAAACCTAGCCACTAAGTTCACCTAGGTGCACCAACAACCTACGCTAAGCAATACAAGCAACAAGGTGATAGCAAGGTATAAATACTTCAAGCACGATGGCTATCACAATGTAAAGTGCATAAGTAAAGGGTTCGATTGAGAGATAACCGATGGACGCGGAGACGAAGATTTGTTTCCCTAAGTTCACTTCCAAAGAAGCTACGTCTCCGTTGGAGAGGTGCGATGGCGCAATGCTCTCCGAACGCCACAAATGGCTCACCTCGAGGTGTGGTGGCTCGATGCTCACCCAACGCCACACAAGGCCTCACCCCGGATGCGGAAGCACGCAACTCACCGACGCCACAAAAGGCTCACCCTATTCTCCCAAGTGCGCACCACAAAAGGCGGGCACTTGCTCCACTATGGGACGCTTGAGGGCGGTCACCGAACCCGTACAAGATTGGGGCTAACTCCACAACTCAATTGGAGGCTCCCAACAACAAAGCCACAAAAGGCCAACAGGCCAACAATTCCACAAAAGGCTACAAGACCACAAAAGGTCAACAAGACCACAAAAGGTCAACAAACCAACCACACAACCGTCTAGGGTTCCAAGGAACCCAAGAGAAACAAGCTCACAAGCTTGAACTCGCCGAATCTCCAAGGAGAACTCAAACCTATGCACCAAATGCAAGGGCAAGTCCTTCTCCCCCAAATTCCAACAAAGCTACAAAAGCTATTGGGGGAATAAGGGAGGAAGAACACAAGAGTAGAACTCAAACCTATGCCCCAAATGCAAGAGAAAGTCCTTCTCTCCCAAATTCCAACAAAGCTACAAAAGCTATTGGGGGAATAAGGGAGGAAGAACACAAGAGGAGAACACAAAACTCTCCAAGATCTAGATCCCAATGATTCCTTCACAAAGAAGGGATTTGACTTGGGGGGATTGTAGATCTAGATCTCCTCTCTCAAATCCCTCAAAAAGATGCAAGAATCATAGGAGGGGAAAGGGAGAGGGAAAGCTTCTTCAAGGTTGACAATGGAAGAGAGAGAGAAAGCCAAGAACCAAGAAGAAAAGCTAGTACCCACGAAGGGGAAGAGGAGCCCCTTTTAAAGGGCTCCCAGATCTGCCCGTTATGGGCATTCGCGACACCTGGCCAGAACTTCCGGTGGGAGGCCGGAAGTTTCGGTGGCACCCAGCCAACGGTCAAAAACTGCAGAGCGAGAAACTGAAAAAACGAATCATGGCCGGAACTTCCGGCTCTGGGCGGAAGTTCCGCCCAGCCTGGCTCCAACGATCATCAGACCATTGACGCCCGCTCCAGAAGCGCAACCGGAAGTTCCGGTCAAAACAGACCGGAAGTTCCGGTGAACTTCCGATGCAAGTTCCGACAAAGTTCCGGCAAATAGAACGCTTCAAAACAGAAGGTTACTGAGCGTGAGCGGAAGAAGACCCGGAACTTCCACCAGAACTTTCGGCGGCAAAAATGCCCTAGCGGAACTTCCGATGGCAAGCCGGAACTTCCGGTCAGGGAAATTCCAGAAACCAGAAACGCAATAACTTTTGCATCCGAACTCCAAACGGGATGAAACCAATTTTGTTGGAAAGATAACAACGAATAGAATCCAACAAAAAGTTGAAATATTGGGTATCACCTTGGGAGAAAATATCATGAATATATATGTGAAGTATCCCCCAAGGTGTGGAGCCAGAAAACTCGCAAGATCAAAAACCGCAATAAGATATGCAAGTGAAATCCTTAGATGGTGAGCTAGATCTTGTTATGATGGTGACCACAAGCTCTAGATCCTCTCATGGACAAGAACCAAATAATAACCAAGAAAGATGATGATATGAATGCAAAGGTTTGAGCTCCCTCCGAACGATGCAAACGAGACACCCGCTTGAGAGCCCCTCTTGATAGTACGGCTATCTATCCTAAACCCAGTCTCCCAACTAACAACACGAGACCGGCAAAAGAGAAGCCCTATCAACATACCTTTTCCTTGAGCGTCCCACGTGAACTTGATGTAGACCGTCTTGTTCTTCTATAGTGGGAACACCTTTCTTGTTTGCTCTTGATCGCTCTTGCTTGATGAAGACTTGCAAAATGCTCCCCCATACTCCATGGGGAAACCTCTTCTTTGAACTTGTCTTCATCATTCCATGAGCACGAGGATGGCAAGCTTCAAGCATGAGATCTTCTAGAGATAGCGCATCTTGAGCTCGCCCTTCTTCATCCTTACTTGAGGTTGATCCATCTTGATGCAACTCTTTGCACATGCCTTGATCGACCTTCAAGCTCCTTCTTTATTCATGATTCCAATGGGCACAAAGCCCTTGGACATTTCTTTATCTTCCAACCTTGAGACCAACACATGGCCCAAGATATGCCAATGGACAAACCTACAAGCGAAACTCAATTTACACATTAGTCCATAGAGATTGTCATTAATTACCAAAACCACACATGGGAGCATACATGCCCTTTCACCGTGCCCACTGTTATTCTGCGCGGGTGCGATTGGGTGGTTCGGAGGTCCTGCAGGTGGTGGTGGAGGAGCTCCATGTGCGATCTCGCCTGGTGCGGGTGCGTTCCCTTATCCAGGGTTTGGGCTTGCTGCCTCATCTGAGCCATGCTCTCGCTGAGTTTCTGGAACTCGCGGTAGTCTTTGAGCGTGTGGCTTGCCTTCTTTTTACCATCCTGCTTGTCGATGTAGAAGTGGATGGTGCATGGACCCAACAGTTTGTCGTATGCCAATGGTCCGTCGTCACGGCCGCGACGTTTCCATGACTGCGTTGGGCGTCCTCCATCGCGAAAGTTGCTTCCGCGGTATCCACCGCTGCTGCGGTTGCCGTCGCTGCGGTGGTCGGCGTAGCCAGCCGCTACCATGTCGGGCCCGTCGCGATCGTCGTAGACGCGTGAACTTCTCTTGCTACGGTGTTCACGTCGTCGGCCGTAGTCATCTTCCTCCTCTGAGTGTGCTCAGTGGACGGAGTCCTCGCCATCTGCCCACCTGTTGGCGATGTCCATGAGATGATCGAGTGTCTTGGGCTTGACGTGCCCAAGTTCTTACTTGAAGTCCGGGCGCTTGACGCCATCCTTGAAGGCGTCGATAGCTCTCTCCTCAGAGTGTGTGCCGCGGAGTTCTTGGTGTTGGACCAACGTAATATGTACGAGCGAATGGATTCGCCCGTTCATTGGGTGCAGGCCCACAGCTCCTTGATCGAGGCTGGCCTCTTGCTGGTGCCTTTGAAGTTTCAGATGAAACTGTACGCCAGTTCCTCCCAGCTTCCGATGGATCCCGAGGATAGGCTGCTGAGCCAGATCCGGGCTGCGCGTGTCAGCTGCAGCTGAAGGCATTGCATGGCGGTTTCCTTATTTCCGCCGTGTAGCTTGACGGACGACAGGTGGTCGCTGAGCCATGCCTTGGGGTCTTCTGTGCCGTCAAACTTCGGAGTGTCCGAAGGGAGCTTGAAGTTCTGCGGCATCCGTGTCCGTCGAACGGATCTACTGAAGCATCGGGCTCCGCAGAGTTCTCCTTCGTCGTCATCCTCCTCGGATTCGGACGAGCATACGCGCTTGGCACGCGCTTTGTCGATCTCGCGCTGGGTGAGCTCGCTTTGAGTGTCGTAGTCGCGGCTGCGGTGGCGCGAGCTCTTGTGCCTTCGAGGAAGGTCGTGCTCTTCATCCTCGGATGAGGGCGTGGGGATGCGGTTGAACCTGACTGCAGCCTTCTTCTTTGGCTCCGCAGGAGCTTCTCCGTGGAGCACAGCTCCAACGAGTCCGAGTCTGGTAAGCGCGGACTTGTGCATGGCCCTTTTTGGGTCCCCCTCCGGAGGTGGATGGGACGAGAGGTACGTGGTGGCTGCCATGATCGCAACTTGCGGCGTCTTCAGGATGACGTTGCCGTCGGCATCCATCTCCATGAAGGACGCGTTGAGGGCTCGAGTCACCTCGCGACGTTCCTTGGGATCCATGTTCTCCGTGCGAGAACGGTGCTTGTTTCCATGGTTGCCGTGCGAGCTGGAGCCGATGACCATGGCGGAGAGCGCAGCTCGCCACGCACTGGACTTCGAGGCTGCTTGCTTGCGTTTGTCAAGCACCTCTTGCATCTTCACCTGCTTCTTGTGCTCCTCGATTAGGAGCATGTGGTATACCATCAGCAGGTCCCGTGAGGCACCCGCGGGCAGGTTCTTGTTGCCTGCTATGGCTTCGGGTGCTTGAGACCGTCCTTCCTCGCTCAGTTGGATGACCCGATCGGTGTCGTCCCCGTTGGGCGGGGGGGATTGGCTTCTTCTGTTCCCGCCATTTCTACCCTGCGGGTTGTGCTCCTGATCCACGTCACTCTGGATGACTGCAGCGCACTGATAGCGCTCGTAGATCGGATTGCTGCTGCCGCAGCTTTCGGATCCGGAATCGTAGGTCCCTTCATCCGATGGTGGATCGCACAGATCTGAGTTGCAGCTGCTGCTGTCATAGAACTCATCTGTCGATGGCGATGTGCGTAGCACGGGGTGTGGAGCCCATGAAGCGGGCCTGATCGACGGCAGGGGCACCCGCTCTAGGAGGCAGAGATTGTCGGCCTGCCCCACCTGGAAGCAGAAGCTTCCGGACAGGATCTCGAGTCCGTCGCCAACGGGCTCGAAGTCCTTCAGGGTGGTTGGCGAGTGGGCGGTGAAGTCGAAAGCGCCGAAGAGGAGATGATTCTCCGTCGCCACGGAGTTGTAGATCGCTTTGGTTGGGACCATCACGATCGCACAATCAGCATCCCCAGTTCCCACAGACGGCGCCAATTGATGAGGTTTAATCTCGTCAATGCCCATTGTTATGAGCTTGGGTTTTGGAGAAGATGGGGATGCTGGAGATCACGGAACGGTTAGCAAACAAGCAACACGGGGATACGAGGTTTACCCAGGTTCGGCCCCCGGAGGGAAAACCCTACTCCTGCTTGTCTGCTCTTGATTACGGCGGAACCAAAAAGTACAAGGGTGCGCAGATGCAATCTGGCATGGAGGTGTGTATGCGGTGGTATGCGAAGTGCCCTCCTCGTCGTGCCCTCCTAGCCTTTATATAGAGTTAGGCAGGTCCCAGGCACAGATCGAGTTGGTTATAGGTTTTAGGGTTTGCCCCTTTGAATATTCTATCTACTCTAGTCTTGTTCTGTAAGGATCTGAAGGCGTCATGGGCCCTGGCCACCCGAAAGTCTTTATGGGCTGGCGCATGTTTTCTCGTGGGCCTTCCTTGGGCTGGACTAGGTATGCTAAGGTCGTGTACCTGCAGGATATAACCATGTCAATACATATAATAATAACTCAATACAAACATTAGTCCATAGAGATTGTCATTAATTACCAAAACCACGCATGGGGCACACATGCTCTTTCACTTTGGCATATTTGGGATGCCAGGAAGAAATGGCACAAAGGAGAAGGCATGGAAAATCCCAAGTATGTAGTTGCAAAGATTAAGGCCTACATTGACATGATCTGTACACACCTATACAAGATGAAGCCCGCCAACCGGCGTGAACTCTCTTCATCAACACCAAATGGGTTCCGCCGCCTATAGGTCTGTTGCTTGTAAATGTTGATGCAGCTACTTTTTATTCCACTAGACATATGGGCATTGGCGTTGTCATTCGTGATCATCTTGGGGCATTCATTGTTGCATGTGGTCAGTGTTATGACGATGTGATAAGTTCAAAGATGGTAGAAGATCTAGCAAACCACCATGTTGTTTCCTTTGCTCTTGAGGAAGGCTACACTACAAGGTGATTATTGCTTCTGATTTCATGGTTGTGATCCGACATATTGGGTTGCTGCTGTTTGATCGATATCTATGCAGCCCGGTTATCGAAGATGTGAAGATGATGGCTAAATCGTTTGAACTTTGTTCTTTTCAACATGTCTTTCATGTGCTTAATGTTGTTGCATTTTAGTTAGGGAGTGTGAATTTTTAGTAGATATTGTGTTGTGTGGTGTTCCTCCAGTCTGTATCCACAAGGCAATTTGTAATGACATTATGATTATATGATCAATAAAGCCACACGGTTCTCTCAAAAAAACTTGCATCATCGTAAGAGTGTCTTGTCACATTGCATGGACTGAGAAGAATGGATGCCATATCCAGTTAATGTTAACCAACTAACTTTTCTCTAGATTCTCATCGACATCAGTGGAGCACGAGGTAAGGCACCAGCGGCTATCTGCTTCAACCTCGGAGATATGTGGGAAACATTCAGATAGAAAAGAAAAGCATCTCCAAAAGTTGTGATGGGGTTTTCAACTTTAGATGGCTCCTCACCCGTTGTGTCTTTAGGTTAGAGAAAAACATAGTGTATAATTGATCATATCGTAAGTGAAAGGGCATTTCCTTCCTAATTGGTTTAGTGCTAACAATAATATGATTATCATACTAACCACAATCTTGAGTATTATAGGCTTATTCTAAGATGGCACAGGAAGGTTCAAAACCCCTCAATGTGAAAAGAGAAAAGATCGATTTATAATTTTAGTTTCTTGAGTCATTCGGAAAGCTTATCAAGAGGGGGTACGCTTCTAAAGGTATGTGCACACCACCACTATATTTGCACCCTAATTAAATCCATCCCATATCGAGAGAGTCATCCTCTACGTGTAATTGCTCTATGCTAAAGTTACAAGCCCAGTTGTATTGATGCCTACCCTGGTTGTACTGGGGCCTGTTATTCGTGCATTGACTATAGGGAGTGGGGAAGGTTTTTCCATTATGATGCTGCCATCGGGTTCCCTCGGGTGTTTGGCCCAGCTATAAGTTGTGTCATACTGGATTAGCAATTAGATTCAGATAGATCGATGACCTATTGAGTCAGTCTAGGTCAGTGTTTGATAAGTAGGCAACTTTCCCCGGGCGCATGTTGGCGCCGCCCATTGTTGTGCTTGGATCTTAAGGCTGGTTGAAGCCCGATTGTACCGGACCCCGGTTATATCGTCCCAACGCCTGTTTGTACCAAACCCGGCTGAATGCTATCCAGGCTTACCTAGGCCCCAATTTTATCAAGCCCAAGCCCTTCTCTCTCCCCCTTTAGATGTGCTTAGGAGAATCCCTAGGTCTAGGTTTCTCCGGATCAAACGATGGTGACATGAATGTTGTTTTCCCTCTTCACGACACCATCTTGGAGCTAGATCCAATTGAAGGGACCCTTGGTTGGTGATGGTGGTTGTCGGGAAGGTGGAATGCCGGTGTTGCGTGGGTTCCGCGATTTGGTTAGTGTGGTAACGATGACGTTGATGAGTGATTTGGTCATGACAAGACATTGGTATCCGGATCTTCTTCCGACATGTATCGCGGGTCTTTGTGTTGGATGTTGCATGTGTGAAGTCAAAGTTATTACGGGCGGCGATGATGCCCTGCGAGGGTGGTCTGATCTTGAAGTTCCTTTTGACGTGAGTCTTGCACATCTCCTCATTTGGAACTTGTCATCATGATCGGAGCTGCATAGCTATATGCGTAGGCCCAACTGTTTGCATAGGCCAACATGTGCTTCACGAGTTTGTTACGGTTTGTGTTGGTAGATAGATTTAGGGGCAGATTTATCGTCTTTCCAGCCTAGGAACATGCCCGGGCTTGGCGCCACCCTTAGGCACTCAAGGCACTCACTGGAGCTCAAAGAGCGATGTACTTGTCTCAAAAATGGTAAAAATCAACTCAAATACGCATTTTGCCAAGGCTTTGGTAAATTCCTAGGTCTGCTACTGGGTAGATTGGCAATATGCATCCTCGAGGTGGTGGTGTTTATTGATAATCGACGAGAGTGTGTTCATGCATTTTAGGTTAGTTTCCCATTAATTAACCGATAAACTCTCCTCCTGCAATTAATACCAAAAAAGTTAAATTGCAAAGCTATCAAAAGTAAACAAGAAATCGATTAAGAGAAAACATCTACTCCTGAAAATGTCTAACTCTACCGGAAGATCACCTCTTAAGAGCAAGTCCAGGAGGAACCCCATAGCCTCCCCGATACGGAACATAGGGGAGAGAGAACGAAAAAAACCCTCCAGCAGCTCTCCTACAGCCTCCCCGACGAATCCGCCTCCCCGACCCAGCCCCCCCACAACCCCTACGCATCGGGGCGACGGAGGCGTCCCCAATTCATCGACGGGAGCAACCGCTCGCCCTGGAAGACTCCCTCCCGCCACCGTCCACGCGAGATCGAAATCAGGTTCGTCTCTCCTCCCCTTTTTTCTCCAAATCGGGCTCGCAATAGGGCATACGGGAGGGGATTGAGCGGCTGCCCTTGGAAGACTCCCTCCCTCCAGCGCCAAGTAGAGTAGAGGGATGGGGATGGAGCGACACTGCCATGGCGGGCCTGGGGAGGAAGAAGGGGCACACCTGGGAGAGGATGGAGATGGGCAGCCTCGCCGTGGGAGAGGAAGGAGATGAGGCCAGAGAGAGGAAGGAGATGGGTAGGGAGGGAGGCGTGCCTGGGAGAGGAAGGAGATGGTGCAGCCCCGCCATGGCAAGTAAGCCTTAGCGTCATCTCCCTGGTAGCAGCGCCAGGGGATGTTTTGGTTCTGTCTGTCTCTCAATTGAGAGAGATTGATTACTAGCTTTTTATCGTGCAAAATTTAGCTAGTTTCCTATAGTTTTTATGTCAACTATTGTTCAATTTTTCTCAAATTGTTGTTCAGTTTTTGTCAAAAATTTAGCTAGTTTCCTAAATTTAGCTAGATTCTTGTTTGTTGATTAGTTTCTGTCAAATTTAGCTACTCCCTCCGGTTCATATTAATTGACTCAAATTTGTCTAGATTTGAATGAATCTAGACACTATTTAGTATATAGGTTCATCCAAATTTTGACAAATCAAAGTCAATTAATATGGATCGGAGGGAGTAGATTCTTGTTTGTTGTTCAGTTTCTGTCAAATTTAGCTAGATTCTTGTTTGTCGTTCTGCAATTTTGCTAGCTAAAACAACTTGTCTAAATAGTAGCATATTGTTGTAGATTTTTTGATGGAGGATTCATCATTTATGGGCATTTTGAACGGTGGTGTTAACCTGAATGACGCTGAGTTCAGTTGGGGGGAGACACAGCATACATATAATCTTGGTGGAGATGAAGAGCATGTCCCTCCCGTGAGATCAAACTCGAAGAAAGGAAAAAAATTCGGTTCACAGGAGGACTTGGTGTTGTGTGATGCGTACCTCACGATTACTCAAGATCTGATTATAGGGACCGAACAAAAGGGCAGCTCCTATTGGAAAAGGGTCCATGATTTCTTCCACACGCACATAGGACGCAAGTCGGATCGTAGCCAAAACTCTCTCCAACATCGTTGGGCTTATATCAATGAGCATGTTGGCAAGTTTTGTGCTGCTATGGCTCAAATTGAGAGGAGAAACCAAAGCGGAAGTACACAGGTTGACAAGGTATAAATTCTTTTTATTATTCTCACTTAATGTGTTATGTCCATGTTGTGTTGAGTTCATTGGTTGTTTTCATTTGTTGTGTAGATGAAAAATGCACTTATTAAGTACCGTGAAGATGAGAGTAATAAAGCTTTCGGATTGATGCATTGCTATGAGAAACTACAAGGTGAAGAGAAGTGGAAAAATAGAGTGCCCAACAAAAAGCAGAAAAAGACGTATCATTCTACTCCTAGTTCATCTACTCCTACTACCAACACAATCATGTTAGAGGATGAAGCTACATCTCCCAACAAAGAAGCTTCTGTGACAAGACCAATTGGTAAGAAGGCTGCAAAAGTACTACGAGCTAACAGTTCTAACTCGACAGGTGACAGTACTATCATGGAGACATTGGGCAGCTTGTTTACGTCAAAGAGGGAGGAGGCACTCTCGAGGGAGGAAAAGAGACAAGAACGGTTTAATATATCCATTGCAATAGAAAAGGAGATGGAAGAACAAAGGTTGGAAGAGGAAAGGAAGAAACTAGCAATAAAAGAGCAGCACTTGGCACTAGAACAAGAAAAGGTGAGACTGAAGACTGTTGCACAAGATCGTGAAATAATGAACATGGACATTAGTGGTATGGATGAGCAACAACAACAGTACTACAAGCTACTGAGGAATCAGATCATTGCTCGGAACTCATATGCTTGAGCTTCCTGATTAATGTTTTGTATGAGACAAGTGATGTATGAACTATTTATCGTACAATTTAATGTTTTGTTTGGATTAATGTGTTGCATGAGACAAGTTGCTCAGATGTATTGAAAAGATATTTCATAAACTACTTATAAAAATATTACAATGCGTTCATCATACATACATACTTAAACAAGCTACATCATGTTTCCTCGGATCTGCCATTGGTGCTCAATTAGGTTTGCTTGAAGCTGAGAGTGAACTTGTTTGTCTCGAATCTCTCTATGGACTTGAAGAAATTGAGAAAAGAGCTGAGAGTGTTGGTGAGAGACTGTCACCCTTTCACCCATATGCTCATAATTATAGTCTTCATGAGTGTGACGCTCATTCTCAATTATCATATTATGCATGATGACGCATGCTGTCATGATATCTCCAAGTGTCTCTTGATCCCAAAATCTCGTTGGTCCACGAACAATGGAAAAACGAGCTTGGAGAACTCCAAAGGCTCGTTCAATATCCTTCCTAGCAGCCTCCTGAGCTTGGGCGAAATGTTTCTTCTTTGGTACTAATGGACTTGGTATTGTCTTCACGAATGTTGCCCACTCTGGATATATGCCATCTGCAAGGTAATACCCCATTGTATAGTTGTGTCCATTGATGTTATAATACACTTCAGGTGCTTCACCTTCGGCTAGCTTTGCGAAGACAGGGGAGCGGTGAAGAACATTAATATCATTCAAAGATCCCGGTAAACCAAAAAAGGAATGTCAAATCCAAAGATCTTGAAGCAACAACTTCAAGAATGATTGTGGGCTCACGAATATGTCCTTAGAAAAAGCCTTGGTGTCCACTAGGGCAATTTTTCCACTTCCAATGCATGCAATCTATGCCCCCTAGCATGCCTGGAAAACCCCTTTGCTCTCCAATAGCAAGTAACCTAGCAGTATCATCAGCATTTGGAGATCTGAGGTACTCATCACCGAAGATCTCAATAACAGCTCTCACAAACCTTCTAAGACTTTCTAAAGTGGTGCTCTTCCCTAGCCGACAATAATCATCTGTAGCATCAGCTGCTATTCCATAAGCAAGCATTCGAAACACTGCAGTGATCTTTTGCAAAGGATGTAATCCAAGAACACCAGCATTATTTCTTTTCTGCTCAAATCATCTATCATGGTGTTCAACAGCACCCGCTATGTGCAAAAACAAAGGTCGATGCATTCTAAACCTACAGAGAAATAAAAGGAATGAGACGATATGAACAAGACAGGTAAACATTGAACATTTCGGATAATCGCATACCTTTGACGAAATAGCCTTGCGGGGTATCCCATATTCTCTGTGAAGTAGTCTCGGTGGAGTCTAATACAACCCTCCGCTCTCTCGCGATGAATAACTTGGCATCCTTGTACGGAACCACGATGGCGTGGGGCATTCAAGCGCTCCTCTTCTTGTTGAGCTACGACAACCGCCATCACATAGAGGTCCTCGTCATCCGACGAGGACGACTCCTCCATGCACCTTCGCACGGCCAAGCTCCGGCGGCGACTCATTTATTTGTGGGCGAGGATACAAAATGAGAGAAATATATATGGAAGATCCAAGAATATGTGAGAGATCTGAGAGGGATGGACCTGTATATATGGACCTGGAAAACTAGCAGTTGGAAATAGCACCGTTGGAATACTAGCGGTTGGAAATAATCTTGTCGAAAAGTAGCCGTTGCAGATAGTCATTTGAAATATGGCGGTTATAGAAATAATCATTCATGAAGTTAGTTATAAAATATTAATAAAATATATGTAAATGTGATATAGGGGAGAGTATATAGGGGAGCTGCTGGAAATAGACATATTATAGGGGAGAGATCTTTTTAGGAAAAACCCCTAAAGGAAGATATAGGGGAGAAAATATAGGGGAGCTGCTGGACTTGCTCTAAGAACCATGTGGTTAGGTGGCTAGGAGAATAGTTGTACTCTAGCCTATCAGAGTTTAATCTTTAGGTTTGACGTCTATATGTTTCATAAAAATAAAATAGTCTTTTAATAAAAGACGATGTTCTTGTTAATAGCGAGACATATGGACTTATTTAATTTCATGACTCGATTCGTTAAGACACTGTCCCAAAGGTGCACATATAGTCGTAGGGCCTAGACGTACATGCGCCCCTTCATAGGGCGAATATACATGTGTGCGGATGACGTTTATAATGTGTTTTTTTTAAATCACCTCTTAGGCAAAATAGGACAAACAATTTTTCTCGGTTTCTCTCTCTTCTAGCTCTTCAGTTAAAAAATAAAAAAAAATAGGAACGAAATTTCAGGAGAGAAAAAGAGGCAATCGGGGCAGAACAGCAAAAGGCAACGGACAAGCCGGAAAAAAGGAAACAGAAACAAAAGGAAAGAAGTGGGAGCGGAAGGAGGGAAGAAAGGAAGCAAATACTAAACCGAGAAGGCAACACGTAACCTCCGATACTTAACACCGGAACCCACGGAACCCATCCCTTCCATTGATCCGCCTATCTTTGCCACGGCCCACGCGCATCGGTTCACACATGGCCGAGACTCCCCGAGCCCCGCCGCCAGCGAGGCCGCCGCCTCCTGTCCCCCTGCCCGAGACGCCGCCTCGGCCGGAGTCGTCGCCTTCGACGCCGGGCGAGGATTACCACACGCCGACGCCTTCGCTAGACGAGGCGCGCGACGAAACGCCGCCGTGGCAGCAAGAAACCAACGGGAGAGCAGCCGCCAAGAGCCCGAGCCCGACCCTCTCGCCCGTGCGCCTCCCCCCGCAGCACAGTTTGCTGCCACCGAACTCTCCCACCGGCA
Source organism: Avena sativa (assembly GCA_916181665.1). Taxonomy (NCBI): domain Eukaryota; kingdom Viridiplantae; phylum Streptophyta; class Magnoliopsida; order Poales; family Poaceae; genus Avena; species Avena sativa. Next base: position 307,052,141 of record OV702295.1, on the reverse strand, counting down.
AGGGCGATGAAGCCGCTGCCGCCGCCTCCGCCGGGCAGGCGCAGGTGCCAGTTCGCCGCCCGCAGCTCCGCCTTACGCCCGGCCTCGTCCGGACACCGTCGCAAGGGTCCGTTGCCAAGTCCCTCTCGCCCTCGCCATCGCCGTCTGTGACGCCGCCATCGCCGCTAACCCCAGCTCCAGTCGCCACAACCAACAGCAAGAGCGTCCAGAGCACGCCGAAGCGCACGGAGGCATGGAAGCCACCGGCCACGGGGATCTCAGTGCAGTTCGACCCACTCGAGGAGGCCGTCACGTCGCCGCTGCAACTGGGCAAGGCCCGGCTCGACCGCCATCGCGCCACCACGCCGGCGGCAGCAGAGAACGGAGGCGCGTCCACCACGGTGCCGCGCGACGTGGCGGCCGTGGCCGCGGTCGGGGAGAGGAGGACGCTGTCAGTGGTCCTGCGGATTGTCACGGCGCTGCTCAGCCTGGTGTCCTTCGCGCTGATCGCCAGCGCCAAGACGTCCGGTTGGGACGGCGACCACTTCGATCGCTACGTACAGTACAGGTTGGTGATCAATTGCTCAGTAGTACAATAATACCACATGTGTCCTTTGATCTTTTCCCTTTGGAAGAAAATCTGAATTTCGTTCTCCGGTTTTGAAGTTTATTGGTAGTAGTTTTTTATAGCAATTTTATAGGGAGGCAGTTAGTGGAGTACTAAGCTTTTTTTTTTTCGAAATGGGGGTGTGCCCAGGGTGCACACAGCCCTATGTAGCAACTTTAATTTTTGGATTAATTGATTCGCTGTTTGATCTCTTGTTTATTGTTCGAATTTATTTATTGGCGGGTCCATCTCCATCATGTGTTTGAGGTAGTACACACCTATTTCTGCTGTGACTTCTTCCAAGACATCGACAGATCAACACTAACTGATATACGACAGTACAAACTACTCCAAAGAACAGTAGCATTCCTCGATCTGAATTTAAAATTCACCATCCAATTTTTGCCTGACCAATGTTGCTTATGATTGATAATTTTTTCATTATTGAGATACTGCGAACTATCAAGGCAGTAATTTAGGATGGTATCATTGAGATTAAGTTAGGGATTTGCTAGTTCTCAGGCGCCTGAGAACTTATTAAGTCTCAGTCGCCCCTTTCACCGTTTGATTTACCTCGTGATTCGTGCTACACATAAGTTGCAACTTGGGTGTAACTGAGAATTTAATGAGTTGCAACTAGGTTGTAACTGAGAACTAGTACAAATCTTGTGAGTTGCAACTAGGTTGCAACTGAGACTTAGCACAAATATTAGAATGACATCAACGACTTAGACATAACTAATTCTCAGACGCCTGAGATCTAGACACTCCCATTAAGTGAAGCATAGTTCTGGTCCTACAGATATAGAATCACTAAAAACAGAGGACACGTGCGGCACTAAACAATTGCATTTTCAACGAGATATGATGCATACCAATTGCTGTTCACATGTGGCTGCGTCTTGTGCTAAAACTAGAATGCAATGCCGTTCCTGGTATATGTTCAGAACAACACCCAAATGAGCGGGGCAATTGCGACAGCAGCACTGCTGCAATCCCTGAACCTGAATTCATTATCATGGCCTTCTGTAAACAGATTTCTTGGCTTCTACTAGCATCTTCTTCTGAAGGAAAACTAATCTCCGTTGTCCGCAAATGCATGTCAGGTACGCCCTCGCGGTGAACGTGATCGTCTGCGTCTACTCAATCGCGCAAGCGCTCGGTGAGATCCGCCGCCTGGTTGCGGCGAGGTTTGCTTACCGGAGCATGTCAAGCTACTACTTCAGCCTATTCCTTGACCAGGCAAGCGACTTAGTACATTATTTGCCTTCTTCCAAGGGAAACGTCCAATCTGACTTCATTTGCCTGGTTCCGCTGCAGGTCTTAGCATATCTATTGATGTCGGCGTCGTCGGCTGCCGCGTCGCGCAACGATCTCTGGGTGTCGAGCTTTGGCCAGGATGCGTTCAACAAGAAGATCACCACCGCGATGTGGCTGTCCTTTCTTGGGTTCATCGCGCTTGCTGCAAGCTCGCTCATCTCCACGGCTAATCTCTTCAGCATGGTCTAAAATCTGATAGTGTTCATCCGTTTTGCGATGTGCAGAGTAACATAATACCGGTGTTCCTCAAGTAACTTTTGCAGTTTATGTGGCCCAAAGATATACGATCCGTTCTGACCTCAGACTGTCCCGTCAAGAATTCCCTTGTAAAGCGTCTCTAAGTCCTGACACAATGCTCTAATTAAGTATCTCAAAAGCAGTACTCCCTTCGACCCATATTAGTTGACTCCAATTTGGATGTATTTTTGTCTAAATACATCCAAATTGGAGTCAACTAATATGGGTCAGAGGGAGTAGAATTGTCTGAAACTCGTCCCGGCTCTGTACTGATTCATTTGCATTCCACTATTACTTGTCACTGTACATTGAATGGTTATATGCAGAGGCTTTCTCGGAACATCCTTCAATATATACAAACTTACATGTACAATTTTCTTTTCCGAGTCATCTTACATGTACACAAATTAGCTGCCATATATACAAATATACATGGACACATGATGTCTTTCAGTCGTGAAGTTAAACATGGTTCACCCTGCTGAGCCAAATGGAGTGCAGGATCATGTGGAAGAGATCATACCTCACGGGCCTCTCGTGCCACAGGAAGTGCCTCTGCAGCCTTTTGACGCAGCCGTGCATGGCCAGGTACCTCCGGAGCGAGATCCTCTGGAGTATCTTCTTCAGGTCCGGTATGTCCTTCTCGGCGACCACCACCGAGAAGGCGGTCCAGTCGAGCACGTCGCTGAAGGGGAGCACGAAGTTGTCTGCGATGATCACCGGCACGCACTCGTAGTACAGGGCCTCCACGATCCTGGGGCTGTTCACCTCGTACCCCATGGGGCACAGGCAGAACCTGCTGTTCTTCATGTGCTGGATGTAGTCCATCGTCCTGGACACTCTGCCGGGGAGGAGCGCGTACACCCTCATGTCGTCGTCCTGCCCGTCGCCCCAGTGCTGGAGGAGGATCGGTCTCACCCTGCCGTGCACGTTGCCGGCGAAAAAGGCAAGGATGCGCCGGCGGGATACGGGGAGCCCGCCAACGTACCGGAGGGGCCGCTTCGGCGTCCTGATGGTCGTCTCCGGGAGAGACACGTCCTTCCCGGGCACGAAGATCCCCTCCGAGCTGTCGGCGTTGCAGAGCGCCTTGATGCTGTTCTTGCGGAGGTCGCGGTGCGCTGTGGTCGTGTACGGTCCCTGCAAGTAAATTCAGAATCAAATCAAAAGTCTTAAGGTTATCAAGAGATAGAACTTGATATATAATTACCCAATCGTGGCAGGCGACGATGAAATGATCGGCGCCTCTAGTGCGGTTCCAGAACGGGTACTTGGCGGCGAGGCCCTTGACGAAGTTTCTGAGGTAGACGGACAGGGGGCGCAGGTTATGGGAGTTGGGCACGTAGAGCCGCGAGAGCCTGAGCTGCTGCGAGCTGTAGGGCAGGTAGAAGAGGTGCGCCCTGGCCGCGTCGGCGACGACGAACCGCTGGCTCTCCTTGAGGAGCTTCATGAACCAGCCCTCGGACGCGTAGATGCCGCTGAGGGGAGGCGTGTGGAAGATGGGCCGCCGTCCGTCCTGGTAAATGTAAACTTTGAGTATCCGTTCCATCAGTTCGTAGCTCCTGGATGATGATCACATTTCGCTATGCGTTTAGCCACTGCACCGAATTAGTACTAGCATCATGTTATAATAACGTAGACAAAAGATTGTAGAAATGTTGAGGCCGCCTATACGTACGTTTACCTCTTGAATTGAGAGACGTTCTTGAAGAGCGGCGCGTGCAGGTCGACGTCGTCGACCACCGGCTCGGCGGCCATTATCTCCTTCTTGGCGTACCGCAGAGCGTCGTCAGGCGCCATCCTCCAATACGATGGCTGAGCAGCAAGCACACTGAGAAAATAAACTTCATTGCTTTTGTTTCGATCACCAAAGTTGTACCGTAGGTACCTCTCGTTTTCTAGGCCTCGTCGAGGACGGTGGAGGAGGAGCCAGCGTAGCTGGTGTTGGAAGCGACGGCGACGGCGACGGCAACGGCGAGGGAGGTGATGCCGTTGCTAGCGCTGGATGCGGCGGTGGTAGGGAGCCCGCTTCGGTGTGCTCCATCGTGGACACGCTGGGGGAGGATGGGAGGGAGACGGTGAGGAACGCGGTCACGGCGGCCGCGGCGAGTAGGGAGGCGAGGACCGCGACACGGCAGCAGGAGACGGATATCATCCCGCCGCGGTATCGGGGACGCCGACGCGACGAGCCAGCAGAATGTGCCGTGGTGGTGGCCGGGTGCGGTGTCGGCATTGGGAGGAGGGAACGGAAGGCATGGAGGGAACTCAGGGAAGAGCGCGCGGCCCGAAGGCAGAGAAACAAAACTCTAGGGACGAGGCACCTCTATTTTAGCCTTATAATCTGCATTCCACATGCTAGCAATCACACATAGGCGTCACCTGCTTGATTTAGCGTCCCCCCCGTCATTGTCTTGTCCGGATATTTAGCATAAATGCTCCAGCGTTTTAGGGCCATTATCTCCTTGGCGTACGGCAGAGCCACACTAAATCCTTACTGCCCCTAAGAAGAGCATCTCCACCGAAATCTCCAAAAGGATAACCAACATTTTCTCTGCGTGCTCACAGATGCTCGACGAGGTCTTCTTACAGCTGATCGTGTATATCAACGTCCTAGATTTCTTAATGCCTGGCAAGGAAAACACCAAAATCGGCCAGCACCTCGTGATCAACCTCGGCAAGAGGGTCATGTCCTCAAAGGGCAACGGAGTCTCGATTATCATACTATGCATGATTATACAAACATTCATTGCCTCATATGTCTGTGATGTTGACCAGATTAGAGTAGTGTACCTTTTAATAACAAAGCGAGCTTGGAGCAGACTAAATGCTCAGTCAACATTCTTTCTGCAAGCCTCCTCGCACTTGACAAATCAAGCTCTTGCATCAGTATGAGGGTCGGGGATTGTCTACACGAAGGTAGCCCATCTAGGGTAAATACCATCGGCTAGGTAGTAGCCTTTGGTGTATTCCCTACTATTGACCACAAAGTTCACCATTAGGGAATGACAGTTCTGTAAGTCTGCTAAACACCGGAAATCGCGATAGCACATGATGTCATTGTATGTTCTGGCCATGCAAAGAAAACATGCCAAATCCACGAGTCATGATCTGCCACGACCACTAATATCACACTGCACTCTCCTTTATGACTTTTGTACATACCTTGCCAAGCGAAAGGTCAATTCTTCCATCCCAAATGCATGTAGTCGATGCTCCCAAGCATCTCAGAAAATCCCCTAGACGAGTTATGTGCCAGTATACGAGATGTATCTTCTCATGTTGGCCCAAAGTATCCCACTACAGCACGATAAAACCTATACACACATTTAAATGTCGTGGATTCGGCCATGCATAAGTAGTCATCTTGAGTATCGCAGGAGCTCCGTATGCAAAACATTGCAAGGCAGCCGATGAGGAAAATGAGGCTCTCAAATGATCATAATACGCTCTACTTCATCGGCTTGCACGTCGGCATCCTGTTGCAACATTTGCACCATCATGAGCTCATCGTTGCTATCCATGACCTAGGAAAAAGGTCGAGCACCTTCAGTGCGCAACAAGTTCGACGCGGTTTGAGGCCGAAAGGGGCGCGCCTTCTAGCCCACAGATAGACACCACGATGCAGAGACGCGGTCGTCTCTGATGAGAGCGGCAGCAGAACATCGTCGGCCAGTGGAAGACGATCTCCCGATCACAACGCCAGTGGCACTGAATCAATATTGAGAGCATGATGATAACTAGGCGGGTGATGTAGGGGTTCGTAGCATGGAAAACAAAAATTTTCTATCGCATACAAACAAACAAGCCAAGATCTATCTACTAGATTGTAGCAACGAGTCGATGGTGTAACTTACCCTCGAAGATTCCAAAGCGTTTAACGAGAGCAGATTCTCGTGGGTGATGTAGTCGTACTCTTTCCGATCTCAAGATCGCGTAGACGATCCTTCCGGCGCCACGTTCCGGCAGCGCTCCCGCAGTCGGTCACACGTTCGGTACTCGACGAAGACCTTCCTCTCCCTTGTTCCAGCAGGCAGCGGAGGTTGTAGCACTCTCCTCGCGATTCCGGCAACACAACGGCGTGGTACCGGAAGTAGAGGGGAAATCCCGCAGGGCTTCGCCTTAAGCCGGTGCGAGTATGGTGGAGCTTATGAGAGAGGCTATTAGTGGTCTAGTAATTAGACACACCAATTAGAAGGCTCTAAACCAATTAGAAGGCTCTAAACCGCTGGCTAAAGCAATTAGAAGCTCTAAACCAAAACGGCTCTAAACCGGAGATTTAGAGGTAGGAACTTGTGTGTGCTAGGAGGGAGCCCTGCCCCTCCTTATATAGGTGGAGGGGCTGGCCGGCCAAGGGGAGGGAGTGGAGTCCCTCCCCAACTCGGCTTGGGTGGGGCGCCGGCTTGGGGAGGTCTCCCTCCCCAACTCGGTTTCCTCTCCTCCTCTTTTCCCACTTCCCAAAATTGCCGTTTGACTTTCAAACTAGCCGTTTGACTTTTCAATTTAGGATTTGAATAAACCCTTTATTTTGGACAGCAAGAATACCTAGTACATGATGCAATCATTCCAACTTTCAATGACACATCCATGTACCCTTCCCCCCCCCCTGGAGTGCCGGACATTCCGGAACCTTCTAGAATGTTCCCGATGAAAACACCGGAACCATTCCCCAACTCCGAAACGGGATTTTCCTTATATGAATCTTATTCTCCGGACCATTCCGGATCTCCTCGTGATATCCCGGATCCCATCCGAGACTCCGAACAACATTCGGTCTCTTTCTCATAATACCATAACTACTCAAAACAACGTCGAATCCTTAAGTGTGTCTCCCTACGGTTCGTGAATTATGCGGACATGATCGAGACACTTCTCCGAACAATAACCAATAGAGGAATCTGGAAATTCATATGGCTCCCACATATTTCTACGATTACTTTGCGATCGAATGAACCACTTACATACGATACCAATTTCCCTTTGTCTCATGATATGTTACTTATCCGAGGTTATGATCGTCGGTATCTCCGCATACCTAGTTCAACCTCGTTACTGATAAGTACTCTTTTCTCGTTCCCGTGATATGTGATCCCTTGTGACCAAGTCACATGCTTGCAAGCTAATTGGATGACATTCCACCGAGAGGGCCCAGAGTATATCTATCCGTCATGTGGATGGACAAATTCCACTCTTGATCCATGTGTCTCAACCAATACTTTCCAAACACTCAATGCCACCTTTATAACCACCCAGTTACGGTGTGGTGTTTGATGTCATCAAAGCATCTATCCGGTAAAGGTGATATGCATGATCTCATGGTCGAAGGAATTAGGTTACTATGTATCAGAAAGCATATAGCAATTGAACTATTGAAATGACTTGATCTTTATGCTACGCTTGTCTATAGGAGTATGTCCACCATATCATTCTCCTAACGATATGATCTTGTTGTTGATAACATCTCAATGTTCATGATATGGAAACCACAATCATCAATCAACCAACAAGCTAGTGAAGTATAGAGGCTATACTAGGGACTTCAAATTAAGTTTACAAGTCACACAAGTATTAATGGTTTCCTAGTTAATACTATTATAGCATGAATGTAAACATTTATCATAAACACAAAGATATAATAATAACTACATTTATTATTTCCTCTAGGGCATATCTCCAACAGTCTCCCACTTGCACTAGAGTCATCTAATCTAGATTACATGGTAATATACCGAACACCCATGGCAGTTTGGTGTTGGTCATGTTTTGCCCTCGGGAGAGGTTTAGTCAACGGATCCGCCACATTCAGATCTGTGTGTACTTTGCAAATCTTTATATCCCCATCCTGGATATGTTCTCGAATAGCGTGAAAATGTAGCTTGATATGCTTCAGCTTCTTGTGTGACCTTGGTTCTTGCGCATTGGCTATGGCACCCATGTTATCACAGTAGATAGACATTGGGTCCAGCGCACTTGGAACCACACCCAGCTCTGTAATGAACTCTTTCATCCACATCGCTTCTTGTGAAGCCTCCGAAGCAGCCATGTATTCCGATTCTGTTGAAGATCTCGCCACAACGCTTTGCTTTGCACTCCTCCAGCTAACTGCTGCACCATTCAAAATAAATACGTATCCGGATTGTGATTTAGAATCATCTGGATCGGTGTTCCAACTAGCATCGGTGTAACCATTAACAACGAGCTGTTCATCACCTCCATAAGAAAGAACCATATCCTTAGTTCTTCTCAAGTACTTAAGGATGTTTTTGACCGCTGTCCAATGATCCACTCCTGGATCACTTTGATATCTGCTAGTTAAACTAACAGCATATGCGATGTAGGGTCTAGTACATAGCATGGCATACATTAGAGATCCTATGGCTGAGGCATAGGGAGTCTTACTCATCCTTTCTCTATCTTCTGCCGATGTCGGACTTTGAGTTTTACTCAAGGTCGTATTGGGCAACATGGGCAAGAACCCTTTCTTGCTTTCTTCCATTCCAAATCTCTTTAGAACTTTGTCCAAATATGTACGCTGTGACAATGATATTTGGCGTTTCGATCTATCTCTATAAATCTTTATGCCTAATATGTAAGCTGCTTCGCCAAGATCCTTCATTGAAAAACTATTATTCAAATATTCCTTGACACTATTAAGAAGGTCTACATCATTCCCAATCAACAATATGTCATCCACATATAGTATTAAGAATGCTACAGATCTCCCACTCACTTTCTTGTAAATACAAGCTTCTCCATAAGTTTGTATAAAACCAAAACTTTTGATTACCTTATCAAAACGTTGATTCCAACTTCGGGATGCTTGCTTCAATCCATAGATGGACCTTTGAAGTTTGCATACCTTGTTAGCATCTTTAGGATCGACAAAACCTTTGGGTTGCATCATATACAACTCTTCATCAATGTCTCCATTGAGGAATGCTGTTTTGACATCCATCTGCCATATCTCATAATCATAATATGCAGCGATTGCTAACATAATCCTCACAGACTTTAGCTTCGCTACCGGTGAGAAAGTCTCATCGTAGTCAACTCCTTGAATTTGTCGAAACCCTTTTGCGACAAGTCGAGCTTTATAGACAGTAACATTACCATCAACATCTGTTTTCTTCTTGAAAATCCATTTGTTCTCGACAGCCTTCCGGCCATACGGTAAGTCCACCAAAGTCCATACTTGGTTTTCATACATGGATCCAATCTCGGATTTCATGGCTTCTTGCCATTTATTGGAATCTGGGCTCATCATTGCTTCCTCATATGTCTCGGGGTCATCGATGTTGTCCACCACCATGACATTCATAACGGAATCATACCAATCTGGAGTGGTACGAGTTCTCGTTGACCTCCGAGGCTCTGTAGCAACTTCAACCGAAGTTTCATGATCACCATCATTAGCTTCCTCTCTTATTGGTGCAGGCACCACAGGAACTTCTTCCGGTGCTGCGCTACTCGCAATTTCGAGAGAAGGTTCGACAACCTCGTCGAGTTCTACTTTCCTTCCAGTCACTTCTTTCGAGAGAAATTCCTTCTCTAGAAAGGATCCATTCTTGGCAACGAAGATTTTGCCTTCGGATCTATGATAGAAGGTATACCCAATAGTTTCCTTCGGGTATCCTATGAAGACGCATTTTTCCGCTTTGGGTTCAAGCTTGTCCGGCTGTAACTTCTTTACATAGGCTTCGCATCCCCAAACTTTAAGGAACGACAATTTAGGTTTCTTCCCAAACCATAATTCATACGGTGTCGTTTTAACGGATTTAGACGGTGCCCTATTTAAAGTGAATGCGGCTGTTTCTAATGCATAACCCCAAAATGATAGCGGTAAATATGTAAGTGACATCATAGAACGAACCATATCTAAGAGAGTTCGATTACGACGTTCGGACACACCATTACGTTGTGGTGTTCCCGGCGGTGTCAATTGTGAAAGTATTCCGCATTTCTTCAAATGCTCGCCAAACTCGTAACTTAGATATTCACCTCCACGATCAGAACGTAGAAATTTAATCTTCTTGTTACGTTGATTCTCTACCTCACTTTGAAACTCCTTAAACTTCTCGAAAGTTTCGGACTTATGTTTCATGAAATAGATATACCCATATCTACTCAAGTCATCCGTGAAGGTAAGAACATAACGATAACCACCGCGCGATGCTACACTCATTGGACCACACACATCGGTATGTATGATTTCCAATAAGTCCGTAGCTCGCTCCATCATACCAGAAAATGGAGTCTTAGTCATTTTACCCATCAGACATGCTTCGCATCTTTCAAGTGATTCAAAATCAAGTGATTCAAGAAGTCCATCGGAATGGAGTTTCTTCATACGTTTCACTCCGATGTGACCAAGACGACAGTGCCACATATAGGTCGAATTATCGCTTGATTTCAAACATTTAGCTTCAATGTTATTAAGATGTGTATTTCTACTATCAAGATTCAACAAGAATAGACCATCTATCAAAGGTGCATGTGCATAAAACATATTACTCATATAAATCGAACAACCATTATTCTCGGATTTAAACAAGTAACCGTCTCGCAATAAACAAGATCCTGATATAATGTTTATGCTCAACGCAGGCACCAAATAACAATTATTTAAGTATAAAACTAATCCCGATGGTAGATGAAGGGGTAGCGTGCCGACCGCGATCACATCAACCTTTGATCCGTTTCCCACGCGCATCGTCACCTCGTTCTTCACTAGCTTCCGTTTATTCTGTAGCACCTGTTTCGAGTTACAAATATGAGCAACCGAACCAGTATCAAATACCCAGGCACTACTACGAGTACTAGTGAGATACACATCAATAACATGTATATCAGATATACCTTTCTTCTTGATGTTGCCGTTCTTCAAATCCGCCAAGTACTTTGGGCAATTCCGCTTCCAGTGACCTACTCCCTTGCAGTAAAAACACTCAGTATCAGGCTTAGGTCCAGCCCTGGTCTTCTTCGTCGGCGTGGTATCTTTCTTACCACCCTTCTTGAAGTGTCCCTTTTGCTTAGACTTGCCTTTCTTGAATTTGGTGGTCTTATTGACCAACAACACTTGGTGCTCTTTCTTGATCTCCACTTCTGCAGATTTTAACATGGCAAAGAGTTCTGGCAACGTCTTGTTCATGTTCTGCATGTTGTAGTTCATCACAAAGTTCTTGTAACTTGGTGGTAGTGATTGGAGGACACGGTAAATCCCCAAAGCATTAGGAATCACAATACCCAAGCTTTGAAGTTTGTTTGCGTGCCCAGACATCTTAAGCACATGCTCACTGACGGAGCTGCCCTCTTCCATCTTGCAGTTAAAGAACTTTTCAGAAGCTTCATAACTTTCAATTGCCGCATGAGTCTCAAAAATCAATTTGAGATCCTCGACAATATCATATGGGTCTGAATCCTCAAACCTTTTCTGAAGCTCCGATTCCAAACCATACAAGATAGCACACTGAACTATGGAGTACTGATTCTTCCGAGCGAGGTAAACATTCTTTACTTCATCCGGAGCATCAGCTGCAGGTGGGTCACCCAGCGGTGCATCCAGCACATAGGTCAAATTACCAGCTGTGAGGACAATCCTCAAATTGCGAAACCAATCCGCGAAGTTGCTTCCATTGTTTTTCAACTTTTCTTTCTCTAGGAACGCATTAAAATTGATGGTAGGGGCTGCCATTGATCTACAACATATTTGCAATAGTCTAGACTAAGTTTATGACAAATTGAGTTCAAATTAATTAATGAAATTAAACTAGGTGAACTCCCACTCAAAACAATATCCCTCACATTGTTTTAGTGATCACACGAACCAAATCCACCATATCAACACCGATCATCACGAGAGTTGACATAGTTTCAATGGCGAACAATCGACATGTTCATCACATCTACTATATGATTCATGCTTTACCTTTCGGTGATCCGTGTTCCTGAGACCATGTCTGTACATGCTAGGCTCGTCAAGATCAAACCTTAGCTACCGCATAAGCAAATCTGGCTTGCTTACGTTGTATTCACCCGCGGAATTAAAACACCCGATCATCACGTGGTGCTTCGAAACAGCAAGCTTTGGCAACGGTGCATACTAAGGGTGAACACTTTAGAACTTGAAATTTATGTGCATGAGGGATCATCTTATAATGCTACCGTCGTCTACCAAGCAATACAAGATGCATAAAGGATTAACATCACATGCAATTTATAATATGTGATATGATATGGCCTTTCTTCTTTGTGCTTCCGATCTCCATCTTCAAGCACGAACATGATCTCCATCATCACCGGCATTGCATCAAGGTCAATGACGCTTCTCCATGGTTGTCGTCCACCGGCTTCAACTATTACAACTACTTTGAATAGACACGCGGGTCTTAACATAAATTAAAGACAACCATATGGCTCCTGCCGGTTGCCGACTTACAATAAGGAACATTGCATACATCAAATATAATCACAATCATGGCCATATCACATCACTGCACACCCCTGCAAAACAAAGTTAGACGCCTCTACTTTCTTTGCATATTTTACGTGGTTTGGGGCTTTCAAAAGGTGTCGTTCTAACTTACGAACAAGAACCACAACATTGATACTAGCATTGTTAATCACCCGTTGTAAATTGGATCTTAACTATGCTAGGAGAAACAGGCACCCGCAAAGCCACTTATGCAATACAAGTTGCATGTCAAGCGTGGAGCAAGTCTCATGAACGATGTCATGTAAGGTTAGCCCGGGCCGCTTCATCCCAACATACCGCAAGATGCAAAGTACACAAGAAGTAATCAACAATAAAAGCATCAACGCCCACAATGACCATTGTGTTCTACTCGCGCAACAGATCTACATATAGACACGGCTCTGATACCACTGTAGGGGTTCGTAGCATGGAAAACAAAAATTTTCTATCGCATACAAACAAACAAGCCAAGATCTATCTACTAGATTGTAGCAACGAGTCGATGGTGTAACTTACCCTCGAAGATTCCAAAGCGTTTAACGAGAGCAGATTCTCGTGGGTGATGTAGTCGTACTCTTTCCGATCTCAAGATCGCGTAGACGATCCTTCCGGCGCCACGTTCCGGCAGCGCTCCCGCAGTCGGTCACACGTTCGGTACTCGACGAAGACCTTCCTCTCCCTTGTTCCAGCAGGCAGCGGAGGTTGTAGCACTCTCCTCGCGATTCCGGCAGCACAACGGCGTGGTACCGGAAGTAGAGGGGAAATCCCGCAGGGCTTCGCCTTAAGCCGGTGCGAGTATGGTGGAGCTTATGAGAGAGGCTATTAGTGGTCTAGTAATTAGACACACCAATTAGAAGGCTCTAAACCAATTAGAAGGCTCTAAACCGCTGGCTAAAGCAATTAGAAGCTCTAAACCAAAACGGCTCTAAACCGGAGATTTAGAGGTAGGAACTTGTGTGTGCTAGGAGGGAGCCCTGCCCCTCCTTATATAGGTGGAGGGGCTGGCCGGCCAAGGGGAGGGAGTGGAGTCCCTCCCCAACTCGGCTTGGGTGGGGCGCCGGCTTGGGGAGGTCTCCCTCCCCAACTCGGTTTCCTCTCCTCCTCTTTTCCCACTTCCCAAAATTGCCGTTTGACTTTCAAACTAGCCGTTTGACTTTTCAATTTAGGATTTGAATAAACCCTTTATTTTGGACAGCAAGAATACCTAGTACATGATGCAATCATTCCAACTTTCAATGACACATCCATGTACCCTTCCCCCCCCCCCCCCGGAGTGCCGGACATTCCGGAACCTTCTAGAATGTTCCCGATGAAAACACCGGAACCATTCCCCAACTCCGAAACGGGATTTTCCTTATATGAATCTTATTCTCCGGACCATTCCGGATCTCCTCGTGATATCCCGGATCCCATCCGAGACTCCGAACAACATTCGGTCTCTTTCTCATAATACCATAACTACTCAAAACAACGTCGAATCCTTAAGTGTGTCTCCCTACGGTTCGTGAATTATGCGGACATGATCGAGACACTTCTCCGAACAATAACCAATAGAGGAATCTGGAAATTCATATGGCTCCCACATATTTCTACGATTACTTTGCGATCGAATGAACCACTTACATACGATACCAATTTCCCTTTGTCTCACGATATGTTACTTATCCGAGGTTATGATCGTCGGTATCTCCGCATACCTAGTTCAACCTCGTTACTGATAAGTACTCTTTTCTCGTTCCCGTGATATGTGATCCCTTGTGACCAAGTCACATGCTTGCAAGCTAATTGGATGACATTCCACCGAGAGGGCCCAGAGTATATCTATCCGTCATGTGGATGGACAAATCCCACCCTTGATCCATGTGTCTCAACCAATACTTTCCAAACACTCAATGCCACCTTTATAACCACCCAGTTACGGTGTGGTGTTTGATGTCATCAAAGCATCTATCCGGTAAAGGTGATATGCATGATCTCATGGTCGAAGGAATTAGGTTACTATGTATCAGAAAGCATATAGCAATTGAACTATTGAAATGACTTGATCTTTATGCTACGCTTGTCTATAGGAGTATGTCCACCATATCATTCTCCTAACGATATGATCTTGTTGTTGATAACATCTCAATGTTCATGATATGGAAACCACAATCATCAATCAACCAACAAGCTAGTGAAGTATAGAGGCTATACTAGGGACTTCAAATTAAGTTTACAAGTCACACAAGTATTAATGGTTTCCTAGTTAATACTATTATAGCATGAATGTAAACATTTATCATAAACACAAAGATATAATAATAACTACATTTATTATTGCCTCTAGGGCATATCTCCAACAGGTGACTGGTAGGGGATGGGCGACGCACTACGAAAATGGAGGCACACTAGGTGGGCGGTACTAGCCAGCAGCGGGTCGAAGGCGATTCACGAGGTGGTGCAAAAGGAAGAAAGGAGGGATGGAGAGAATGGGATGGGGTTTGTCTTGGGTCGCTAGAAAGGGGGCCTAGCTCGGCCTTCTCAATGTGGTGCGTGTTTCCAGTAGCCCCAGCCCAGCTCCTAGTTGTTGGGGGTGGCAAGGGGGTGCCAGACAGATTGGTGGGCTGCCCAATTTGCAAGCAGCGGTTGGGCGCCTCCAGCGCAGGCCGATTTTTGGCCTCCATCCCCCAACTCGGTTGGGGCCAGGTTTTGGGGCACTGGTGGAGATGCAATAAGCTTAGAGTATCTCTAGCAGACACCGAAAAAACATCGGGCCCAGAAAATTTCGGCGGTTTTTTGGGCTGGGTCGCGAAATCTGGCCCGAACAAACACCGTAAACACGACCCGACCTGAGAATTTTTTCGGGCGACTGGGAATCGACCCCCTCGGCTCATAAATCCTCGGTTCCGAGCTCGTTTCCCAGGTCACGACCCATTTCTCTGCCACCGCTCCCTCCACGCCTCCACCACGCACCATCGCTCAAATCGCCGAGCACCGGCGAGCAATTTCTCGCCGGCCGTAACAGATCCGGCCGATCCAGTACGCGATGGACCATCCGGGAGCTTCCACTCCGCGCTTCCGTCCCCTGACGTCCGCGGAGGAGGAGCGTCGCCGGTGCGTGCGCTCAGACGGGGCGCACAAGCGCGCCGCCCTCCACTACAAGAAGTGGCACTCGCCGGTGCCGGCCGTGCTCCTCCGCCGCGATACAGAGGAGTTTGACGCCCGCATTCGCGCCGGCCGGGGGGAGGGGGAGGTGAGATCTCGCACGCGCCGAGGACTCCACCGCCATCGGTGAAGGAGGAGGAGCTCTCAGAGGGCCGCGTTGTCACGGAGGCTGACTACGCCCTCGACGACGCATCCTTCGAGCGCTGGATCGAGATCATCCAGCAGCGGAGCATCACCGAGGAGGAGGCGGAGGCCCGTCGAGATCAGCGCGACGAGCTCATCGATGGCATCCTCCTCGAGCAGGGGCTCGTCGTTGATCATGATTCCCGGGGAAGCAGGTGGAGGTCATCGACCTCATCTCCGATAACAGCTCCGGGCTATCGGACTTCGACTTCTCTGACGAGGAGTGAAGCCCGCTGCCGAAAGCGTCGTCGCCACTCCCTGGGCTCCGGTGAGCCTGATTTTGTGTCCATACTAGGGTTTAGCGGCGGAGACGACAAATCCCCCGTAGTATTTAGGTTTAATTCGCGTTTTGTACATATGATCGCGTCAGTACTATGTATGAACTATGCTCACGTTTTGAAATCTCCCGTAAATATTCAAAAATCTCATGTTTACGGTTCGAATTTCTGGTTTCTGTTCACGCCATTATGTTCTTCGAACAAAAACTAGCTCGAACACGACCTAAAAACGTATTTTTCGGTTTGCGATTTTCCGATACCTGCTAGAGATGCTCTTATAGCAAGTGGTGTGCTTCCCACCGTGGAGTGTGCGCCTTTCCATCCACATCCTTCACAATCGGATAGACTTCTTTTCCATCCCTGTCCACGTGTGGTTTGGAACAAGGACCGGGTTTGACATCATGTAGCATAATTCAAATGATACTACTAAAATTTTATAACATTATATTTTTACGCATAAATATATATAATATATATGGCATATAGGCACTAAAAGATAATAATTAGTTTCTCATGTAAAATATATAATCAAAACATATGTAAAGACAATATAAAATATCTTACATATATAAATACACCAATTTATATACAATCAAGTTTTTACGGATATAGCGGGAAACAGGGATGAGGAGACCTTATAATCCACATCTCCATTATCGAAGGTAGGATCAAATTCTCTCATACCCATACCTTAATAATAATAATAGATGTATTCCCTGTGGGTTTGCGGGGGGAAAGGGGGCCATCCCTAGCTTATAACCACATTTATCAATGGATACAATTTTTGCTACTTCTTTCGATCTGGTTTAGTTAGGCACTCACGTATTTTAAAAACAACTTTAATCATTAATTTTTGTTAATAAATTTTATATAATATGTTACAAAAATTATACCATTGAATTTATTTTCAAAAGTAGTTTTTAATGGTATATTTTTTAGATATATTGTATATTTTTATTGGTCAATTTTTTCTTAAACTATGTACATGTCCTAATAATATATCTACCACCCGACAAACCTGGTTAGACAACCTAGACCGGACTGTCGGTTTGACCATAAAAACGCAACCGGGACATGCACTGGTTTTATAACTTGTGTAGATCTGGGGCGTAGGTAAATTGGTCAAAACTGGGCAGATTGTGATCCAGACGGCAGTTTCTGGGGAATAGAACGATCCAGTGACCTCAACTAAGAGGCGTTTCAAACTTCAACTAAGAAGATTGAGCGTGCCTTCCTTTGGGAGGCCACTGACAAGGTTTCCGGAGGCAAGTGCAAGGTGAACTGGGACACGGTGTGTCGGCCAAAAAATATTGGTGGCCTCGGGGTTCTCAACACTGATTTCTTTGCTAGAGCGCTACATTTGAGGTGGCCATGGCTCCAATGGAAGGACCCATCAAGAATCTTGGCGGGCTTGGAGAATCCTTGCAACAAGGTGGACATGTGTCTTTTCTATGCCTCTACGAAGATTACCTTAGGCAATGGTGAGAAAAATCCATTTTGGGAGGCCCCTTGGCTCGGTGGCAAAAAGCCTAGTGACATCGCCCCTCTCATACATAATATTTCGACTAGGAAGAAGTGAAATGTCAAGCAAGCCTTGCACAATGATGGATGGATCTCTAAGATCAACATAAATGCCTCCTTGTCTATGGATCATATCCGGCAATTCATCTCCCTTTGGACTCTCATTAGGCAAGTGAACCTTAGGCATGAGGTGGAGGACGATATTGTTTGGAGCCTCACTGAGAATGGCCTTTACTCTATCAACTCCGCTTACAAGGCTCAGTTTTTGGGGCCACTAGCGCTCCCATAAGCTCTTCGGTTTGGAAAATTTGGGCTCTGTAACACCCCGTCCACTGGGCCCGGGGGGTGTCACTCTTCATAGCTTAATAGAATATCTAGACTAGCCCCACAAACCAACACGCACTTTGTCCTCACTCATGCGCACTCGGTTACCCACTTCCTGGTCGGTCACCCATCCTAGAATTGCGCTAGGCCAAGCACGCTTAACCTTAGAGTTCTTTTCGAATGAGCTTCCGGAAAAGAAGTTGCAACTTGTTGGTATGAGTATCCCATCAATCCTATTAAGCCATGTGCTGGATCTCACATACACCCACCCTTAGAAGATCGATGTCCTCATCGATCAAGCACACCTAGGAACGTTCCCTCTTGGCACGCGTATGTGCGTCTAGTGCCGGCACATGTGCCATGCCGTGTCCACTCTGGGCCACACGCGCCATGCTCCACATGTCCCGCCACTAACCCACACACACCCGACACACGTATGTGCGTCTAGTACCGGCACATGTGCCATGCCGTGTCCACTCCGGGTCACACGCACCATGCTCCACATGTCCCGCCACTGACCCACACATACCCATTTTTAACCGCGAGGATCGGCTCTGATACCACTTGTAACACCCCCGGTCACTCCGAACCGACGGCTGTCACTTCTGGCAGCTCAATAGGATCTCTAGACTTACCCCACAAACCAACACTAGTCTTTTCTGCGCACTTTGTCCTCACTCATGCGCACCCGGTTACCCACTTCCCGGTCGGTCACCCATCCTAGAATTGCTCTAGGCCAAGCACACTTAACCTTAGAGTTCTTTTCGAATGAGCTTCCGAAAAAGAAGTTACAACTTGTTGGTATGAGTATCCTATCAATCCTATTAAGCCATGTGCTGGATCTCACAGGCTCCCCCTAAGGTTAAGTTCTTCGCCTGGCTTGCCATTCAAAATAGGCTTTGGACCGCTGACCGACTTGAGAGAAGAGGGTGATCGAACTGTGGGGCTTGCCCCCTATGCAAAAGTGAGCCGGAGTCGGTGGATCACCTTTTTGTTCATTGTCGGTACACCATTAGGCTTTGGACCTCCGTCAAGGCTTGGCTCGGCCTCTACTTCATCGATCCTGACGCTTGGCAAGCACAATGTATTCACTCTTGGTGGTCTACCATGACGAAGTGTAAGGACATGGCTTCACTAACCTTTCTTGTGTCATGGGAACTACGGAACGAGCGGAATGCCCGAGTCTTCAAAAACAAGCATGCTCCGCCATCGATCCTTTTAGATAAGATTAAGCTAGAGGCATATTTATGGGTGCTTGCAGGCGCTAAGCGCATGAGTAATTTGATGCCGCGAGAGTAGTCAGTTGTTGTACTTGTAAACTTCTATTTGCTTTGTACTCTCTTTGCTTAATTAATTGAAAAGGGCAAAGCTTTTGCCCTCGTTTCAAAAAAAAAACCGTGCCCGGTGGAAAATCAGGTATAGATGGTTAGAATACCCACATTTGCAACACATCAAATTCGAGGATAATAGTGCCATAAACAACAACATATCAGCTTGAGCTGCAGCTCCTCTTCGCAGTCCCGGTGTCCACGCACAGGTTAGTGCAGGGAGCGATCTTTCGCGGGGTGGTGGAGGGCGAGATGAGGGAGTCGGTGTTCGGTGGAGGGGCTGAGCGGCTAAAGGCACTGACCGCTATCAGCTAGGGGGAGGTCAACATGCGGGCTAGGGACATGATCACGTAGCTCGAGACAAAGTTCAAGGAGGCGAAAGGTGAAGGGGTTAAGGGATCGTGGCTTCATGGGGTTTGGCTGATTCGGACATGTTTTTTTTCGAGAACCCGCAGGAGATCTGAGCGCCATTGTATTAACCTCCAAAGGCCAAGAAGTTCGTTTACAAATCTGAATGGTAGAGGCCTAGGGTGGAAGAAACGAGAGAAAAAACCACTGTAGCAAGCACCCCTTTGTTGGGCCTGACAGACTAACAAACTAACGACTACCCCGATCTCTCGCATCTGTCCACGTCTACAAATATATATATATACCCATTGTTGGCTAAACATTCAAACAGCATATCACAATTTGTGCTGAATGCAAACCGAGCAATAGCTGTAGATGTATGCAACTAGCGAACCATTCCTGCACTATCTGACTTCAGGGTTCCCACGTCTCGAAGCTGCCCTGGACGAAGTCGTAGCGGGCACCAATCAAATGCAGTGTGCCCTTCCTCATTCTATCCTTTACGAATGGGTAGGACTTCAGATTTCTAAGGGACACATTGACGGCCTCCTGCACAACATTCACAAATGCACAATTAGCGTTTATCGGGGATTATGGAACGGTTAATTAACTGCATATGGTAAGTGCCCAAAGGGTAGTTAGTAGAGGGAAACCAATAGTGAACAATTAACCCGCAATTCTGCTTACTTTTTCCAGCACAGTGCATTGGTCGTCGAAAGGCAACAGCCTATTTTCTCTCTGGACCTTCTTCTTGGCATCCAGACCGATCTTGACCCAGTCCTCTATGAAATGGCTAAGTAACCAAACAAGTAGTGAAGATCAATAAAACGGAGTGAGAGGACAAATTAATATTGAATCCATGTTTTAATTCACTAATCTAGGGCTCATTTGGGCAGGATAGGATTGAGTTCATCAGCCTCCATCCTAACCCGTCTATACAACCCCTTATTTGGCCCCCTTGTGTATACATTGTTTGTTTTCGTTGCATAATAAGGATGGAATCATTTACTTACTAGGCGTTAGGCCCTTCGTCATTCAGCGAGAGTAGCTCCCTAATTCCACCGCAGCAGCTGTGACCAATCACAACGATGTATTCAACCTGCCAAATGGATATATATGAACTTCTGTTTTTCATGGAAAATATACCAACTTCAATAATTGGTAGTAAGCACAAGTTTATGTCAGGTTTCTGTCAATTTTTTTTTATGTCAGGTTACAATATTACTTGCCAAAAAGTAACTAAAGAGTTCTACAGACCATTCCAACTCCAAACGACAAACTATGATCTGAAATAGTACTTTTCCATATGGTTGCTATGAGAGCATATATTTTACCCGAATGAGAAAGATCATATATCCCCCCGCACACATAATGAGAGTTCCTCTTCTCTGAGAAACCTTTTCTAGCTTGGCCCCAACAGAACACCAATGTTAAACATCATTTGCATTTGACACTATCCTCATGAAAGAGAGCCTATTTCTCTTAAGAAGAATAGCATACATAAACTCAAGGAGAGGAAAATTTATTCTTTATTATATTGGATCAAATCTAGGACAAAACAGAGAGTCCAGATGAAATAGAAGCTCTCTCCTTTTTTCGTAGGAGTCATTACTAGATTGACTAATAACTTAATTGTACTAACCAACCTTATCATAGTAGCATAAATTAATTAATTGCAAAACTGTATGCGCCAGCTGTATGCCTGAACCGAATTAAACTATGATGTCTTTGCTCAAAAGGATATTAAAAATCACAAGGAAGAAGCGACCTTGAGGACAACGACGTCAAACTCGATGGCTGATCCAATGCTGCAGTGCCTTGTCTGCAACCAACATGCAGATGTGCAGCTCAGTATACATCTCAAATACTCAAGGACAGAGTTGCTAATTAGTCCACGACAATATGCAAAGAAACAATGTACATATTTACGAACCTCTTGGTAGGCAGGAACCATGCCTGCAACATTTCGGACAGTGAAGGCCTCTCCCGGATGCAGTCCGAGGGTTAATGTTGGGCACACTCGTGAGTCAGCGCAAGCGAACACCATGTACTGCAAGCAAGGACGAATTAAGTGTTGTAGGGAACCAGCACACATGCACATCAGGAACACATCAGCTGCAGCAAGTACAACAATTGTTCAATTTCCCAGAGGAGGATAAGTTGTTGCCATCAGGCATCATTTCGTGTAACTTAGCCTTATACCAAAACGTAGGTAGGCCAAAAGTGAATCATGAAGGTCAAGCATACCCAATGCCAAAATAACAATGTCCCGAATGAGGAAATGATATGCGGTGTTGCTATTTTCCCACATTCTTCAAGACCAGCCTAGGCAACTAATTACCATGATATTAACAGATCCACGAATATACAGCCTTGGATCAGGTTCCAAATTTTCCAAAAAAACTTCACAAGCTGCAGAGCTACCAGAATGCTCGGTAGAGACAACATGCAGAGTACACTCATGCGCCACACTTGTAAGAACAAACGTGTTCTTTTACCATGCATCAATACGATGGAACGTACCTTGGGGGACTGGTCCTTCTTGAGCGGTTCAAACAGCTTCGGATGCTTGCTGCCAAATACCGATTTCCACCACAAGATAACAAATTAAATTCAGCACAAATCCAAATTGAACACGGACAGATGATTCTTTGGGCGTCAGAACATACTCAAATAAATTCGTCTTGAAACGCTGGAAACCGGTCTTCAGGCGCATGACGGGGTCCTGACTCTGCAAGAATATCAGCCACCAAGGTTCTTGACCATCAGAAATCACCAGCAACCACAGTCAGATGCATCTCGATAGGACCAGCCAGCAGTTCTGAACCTATCTTCAGATAAACAGCAATATAAACCGGCAAAACCCTACCAAAAATACCTCGAATCCTCTGAATTTGCTGCTTGTCTGAAGATAGGTTCAGAACTACTGTCTGTTCCTATCAACATCAAACAGATCCCAACGACCAAAGGAAAGAGAGTTGGACCTTGTCGGTTTTGGTGATCGCCGGGGGTGGTTGATGGCGGGGAGGCGTGTGATTCGGCTTCTGCTGCAGGAGGGCCTCTGCTTCTGCGGCCGGGTGCATTGGGTTCTCCCTCGGAGGTTTAGAGGGGAAGCAGCAGCAGCATCCACCCATCTTCAATGAGGAGGGGAAGCAAGAACAACAGGGCACCGATGGAGATCGGCCCCCAGTTCGCCCCTAAATCACCCGCCGCCCCCCGGGAACGGAAGAGTTTTGCAGAGATGGAATTAAAGCCCTTCCTGAGGGGACGATGAGATGGATTTTACGTTTATCTATTCGTTTGTTCCACATCCTGAGTTCCTTATCCGATATTTTGCTTCAGTATGTGGAGTCTTACGAAAGGTCGAAAGGGGATTATAACTTCCATAGAGTTTGAACGGGTTTGCGGATACATTTCGGGATCAATATGTGCATTATATAACGATTTCAGAAACATGTGGATTATATATATTATGAAAAAGGCCAATTACCTGATCTGATCTGCCGATATATGGCGTCGATCAGATCGTAGGCCACGAGGTCTGTAGGGCACGTACATCGCTAGACTCTTAGCTGGGAGCTTAAGCAATTTAAAACAATATATTTGAAAAGAAAATTAGTTAAGCGACTCAATGCTCCAACGCCAGGCGCTAAACGAGCCGTTTAATTTAATTTATTTTCTAATGTATGGATAGCATCTGCCGTTAGAAAAACTGGGTTTGGTACATGCGAAAAAACTGGAGCGTCCGGCTGCTACCTAAACATCGACGTTAGACAAATTTATGGAATCAGTCAAAAACTGAACATAACTACCGGAAATTTGGACTTAGCGTCCGCGCTTACCACCTGCACTGTACGTGCCCTTATAGCAGTACTTGGAAGCCGCCAACTCTCTTAGATCTAGATGCCGTGAACACCTCCGTTTTATTCATAGGTCGGTTCTCGCTTCTCCGTCCGGTCTTGTCGGCATTGGATTGAAATCCGATCTATGAGTAGAGTTTTTAATAAAAATAGTGTTTTTTTATAAGATTATGTTAGGATTTGGTAGACATCTTTTTGGTGTGTATATGTCAATGGAGAAGGTATCGATTTGCAATAAGCGATTTTCGGCCCTTCGTTCGATGACGAGATCTTTTCGGCGTCAACAATGGTGTTGTAAGATTAAAATTCTATAGGTACGTTTTTTTAGGTCTTGATTCGCTAGATCCATTTTAGATTTTTTTTCCTCATGGTTGCCGCGAGAAGGATTATCCTCACAATATGTGTCGGCTGCTACGTCTTCGACAATGGAGATTCATATTCTCGACTCCCTGCGATGTCGATCAGCCTGTTTAGTTTCTTTTTCATGGAATCTATTGGTGATATTCTTGCTGATGTTGATGGATTACTCTAATGATTGCGCGTGTACACATAGCCTTGGCATTGCGACTCAAATTAAAACTATGGGAGAACGAAGTATAGGTCTACGATTTGACATCTAGATCATGTTTATTGCGTTGCCTTCAGAAAAAGTGCAAGATTGTGTTACGAAAGAAGAAGATTTTGATGACCTTCGAGATTTGCTCGTTTCTTTTAGACTTTATTATGTAGTTGTTGAAGACGGCTATGTATTTCTATCATGTACTATTTGTTACTATGGAATATATGTGGTATTGATTGTCAAAAGAAGGTCTATATAGCATATATTCGGCCATGTCCTATAAACCGTGCCCCATAGGCCGCACGGTGGCCAAGTTCCCGCGTCCGCCCTTGCCGTTTTCCGCACGCGCTGGGCTTTACCTCCATTCATTGGGGCTACAAATAGGAGTTGCGCCGGCGACAATGTGTCAACACCTGGATTTTTAATCCCAGATGCCTGTTATGTCATACATCGCAATCCCAAGATTACCATTTTTGTGAGATATAACATATTGGTACCATAGTTTATCATCCATTACAAACCATAATAAAGGTCTTACAAATAAAGGATCTCATGATCCAGTCTTAATACAATCAATGCAGCGGAATAATAATAAGGGTAGCATGGTCGAGACTCCATCTTCAGGGTCATAGGCAATGCTGACGATGGGAGATGATCCTAGTTGTCATAGACTTCCTGCTGTCCATCATCCTGATAGTCCTCCTCATAGTCTGGCCATAGGAATAGCCAGGGACAAAGCCATGAGTACTCTTTAAGTACTCCCAAACTAATACTAACAAGTAAGGTAGTTCGAGTAGGAATCCTAAGATCTAGGGTTATTTGCAAAAAGCTAGGTTTATCTCTAACTGAGTTTAGAAGTAAATAAAACTAACTTAATGTTTTACAACACCTAAGTGGGATCTTAGTTTTCATGTTCATAACCCTGTTGTGGTCAAGTCAAAGTCATAGTTCATTTCACAAGTCATTTGAAAACATCTGACGATGGAACAGTATGGTTACTCCAACTGTTCATAACCATGGACGCGGCTATTCGAATAGTTTGACACTCTGCAGAGGTGGTACACTTTCACCATAACATTCGATACATCCGTCAGGGACAAACCCTAAATCATCATACTTAGTATGCGGATAATCAATCCTAACCTTTCAATTACACACCCTAGTATAGGCACCTCCCCTATGTGTTTGGCCTTCCAAACATGATCATATGTCATCTTGGGAACTGCACAGGTGGACAATCATCACGAGATAGCCTCAGCTCAAACCTCTTTCGCAAGGGAACCCATACTAAGACATATAAACTTCCAGTTAAGCCTTACCTAAATCAGGTATTGTGGTTGTACGATAAAATTGGAATGGTATCGCATCCGAACCCAACCATCAGTTTTATAAAGGGCTAAGGCCCATGCCTCAACATTTTCATCATCAAATCATCTAGTGTTCATAACACATGTCAAAACATTTCATTAGAATGACTCATCATTTCAAGGTTTTCATAATCATTTTCACCAAGTATTCCCATCTAAAGTGATCAACTTTTATGCTTAGAACTAGTCACTAATAATTGAGGGATTCACTAATGAGGGGTGCTAATCAAGTGTGACTATCCAAATCTAGTCTCATGCCTCAGTATGACATCTAGTTCTAACTACTTAGGCCAAGTTTTATGATCTTTATGCTATCTATACTTTCTTTCCAAAACTCACAAAATACTAACTAAAAGTAATAAAGAACTTTGATAAAGAAATAAAAGAATAAAGCTTGCAAGTCAAACTGGGATTTGGTATAATCAAGGTTGCATAACCAAGCATGCCTAATGCATCTTGCATAGGTTATCTTGCATAAGTAGCATGCCAAGTTCTAGCTTGCAAGTGTTAGCTTGCATAGTTAATCTTGTAGTGTTAGGCTTGCATTAGATAGCTTGCCTTGATTGGTGCAGTGGTTGAAGTTTTCTTCTTCTTCTTCTTCTTCTTCTTCTTCTTCTTCTTCTTCTTCTTCTTCTTCTTCTTCTTCGTAGTACTCCTCCTCCTCGTAGCCTTGGTCGGTACTAGCGTCTATAAATAAATACGAGGTACACAATCACCAAACAATACTTAACTACTTCTATTTAGCACATAAAGGTTCACACTAGATGATCTAGCGTCATCACAATCATCACATGAAATAAAGACCTAGTCTTATTTATTTTATTTTGGAAAAGTAATTTATACTCATTGAAAACTACTTAAGATTTAATATTCTCCAATTAAAATATGGGATCATGTTGACACATGTCATCACCACACATTCTAATACCTGGGAATGTGATTTAAAGCGGTGGTCACATTTTATAAAGTTTAAAATGATTATTTTATATAATTAAAGTAACTAGAAATGCCTATGTAGCATTCTTTTGGTACTAGTCCAAGATCACTGCATGTAAACCTCAATATTTTTACATATTCAGAAATATCTTGTCAAATGTGATTTTTGAGAGTTGGAATCAACTCAAAATCATTTATGGTTGATTTTTGAAAAATGTTTGAATGTGTAAAAGTCTTTGTCTTGTTATTTTTACTATAGGTGATCTATAATTTCAAATGGTTTGAATCCAACAGGCTTGGATTAATAATTTGAATACCTTTCTAACAAAATTGGTTTCATGCAATTTGGTTCAGTAAAACACTTTGAATTGATTTTCAAAGTCACTGACTGAACTAGTTTTGAATTAAATGAATTAAAATGGAAAAAGATTGTTTGAATTACTCGGCTACGCGCGGGAAAGTTACTGGGCTAGCCCAGCTGCACAACGCGCGCTGCGGGCTGCTGACAGGGGGGTCCTACTGGTCAGCGGCTCAGTTAACCCGAAGCGGTATAGTTCAATCTGGGCTGTGCGATTAAACTAGGATCTACGGCTGGGGTGCATCGTCTCTGTAGAACAGCTCCGACAAGACCGAACCCTAACGGCGACGGTGGGGGTACGCAGTGGCTTACCAGGGCTCCAGCTAGAGTCGGCGATGGGGGCGAACGACATTGTCGATAACGGCGGTTCGAATGGTGGTCGCGACATCTCCTAGGGTGACTCTAATCAACGGCTCCGCTCCTCCTCTGCAGCGGCATACTCTGGTGAAATTCCGGCGGGCTGGTGCTCGTCTTGCTCCAGGGAAGGGTCAGGGGTGGTTCTAAGAGAGAGAGGGGGTGAGATGGTGTGAAGAATGAGGGCTGGGGTGGCCTCTATTTATATATCGGCGAGAGGGGCAGTGCGGCATGGTCAGGCTTGATGACCCACAAGTATAGTGGATCGCAACAGTCTTCGCGGGTAGTATTACCCAATTTATTGATTCGACACAAGGGGAGCCAAAGAATACTTGCAAGCCTTAACAACTAAGTTGTCAGTTCAGCTACACCTGGAAATAGTTCTTGCTCATAGAAGTTTATCAGTAGCAACAATTTGGTAGTAGCAAAAGCAAAGCAACAACAACAGTAACAGTAACAGGAGCAATAGTAACAGTAACGGTAACAGTAGGATTCGAGTGCAGTAGGCATAGGGATGGATGGACGGGCGTTGTATGGACGAGTCTAAACATGTAACTTCAAGATCTAGGGCATTGAAGATAAATAATAACAAGCATCCAAGTACAAAACAATCCTAGGCATGTGCTCCAAATATAGTCATACGTGCTCGCAATGAGAACTTGCACAACATCTTCTGTCCAGCCAGCACGTGGCAGCGGGGCCTCTAGGGAACTACTGGCAATTAAGATGCTCCTTTTAATAGAGCACCAGAGCAAAGCATTAACACTCCGTGAACACATGTGATCCTTACACCACAGCCATCCCCTCCGGTTGTCCCAATTATTGTCACTTTGGAGCCTTTGGATCCGGACAATGATATGTGTACACAACTTGCGGGTAAGATCACAAACAATACTATCATAATGATTCAATAATAAGTTCAGATCTGAGATCATGGCACTCGGGCCCTAGTGACAAGCATTAAGCACAGCAAGTTGCAACAAAGTCAAATAGCACAAGAGAAACTAGGCACTATGCCCTAACAATCTTATTCGATTACATGATAGAACTCATCCAATCCCTACCATCCCCAAGCCTACAGTGGGGGATTACTCACTCATGGATGAGGGAAACATCGGTGGTTGATGGAGATGCGTTGGTGATGACAATGGCGATGATCCTCTCCAAATTCCCCGTCCCGGCAGGGTGCCAGAACGGAGTTTCTGGATCCGAATCTTGGTTTCTGGTGGCGGCGGCGGAGCGGAACTCTTTCTGTAAAACTATCGAACCCCCTGAGTTTTTAGGTCAAAAGGCAACTTATAGGCGCAGAGGGAGGCCGAGGAGCTGCCTGGGGTGGCTAGACCTCCCCCAGGCACGGGGTCAGGTGGGCCCGCGCCTGGGGTGGGTCTAGCCCCCCCAGGCCTCCTCTCTGTCTCCCCTTCTGGCTCCGTGGATCTTCTGGTGAGAAATAGTTTTTGGCATATTTCTCGGGATTTTTCCTGATAGTTCATTTTCTGCACAAAAACAAGACACCAAGGTAATTCTGGTGAAAACAGCGTCAGTCCGTGTTAGTTGTATCCAAATCACACAAGTTTAGAGAAGAAACAATAGCAAAGTGTTCGAGAAAGTAGATACATTTTAGACATATCAACTCCCCCCAAGCTTAGCTTATTTCTTGTCCTCAAGCAATTCAGTTGAAAACTGAGTGCGATAAAAGAACTTTCACGAACACTTTCCTTCATATGATGTAAATATTCTCAGCACAGGAGTAGATGCTTAGACAATTCATAATAAAGAGTATGCAACTAAGTCTACTCAATAGTTATTGCAAGCTATGAAGAGGAACCAACTCAATAATAATAAGTAGCATGAAACATAAACATAAGCAACATTGCAATGCTCATAATAGGGTATGATCTAGTGGTATCTCGCTTGCCTTTGTTTGAAGAGCACAATATAAATGCCAAGGCACCTCTGAAGTTCACATGAAGACTAGAGATAAATATGTCAGAGATACAAGCATCAAAGTCATGACATAATTAACCAAGTTTTGGAACAAACACAAGAATGACAACTATGCTCTCAAGAAGGTGCGCATAGAATAAGCGGTGACTCAACAAGGTTATGGAAACGGTTTTGAAAGGTTTGAAAGGCTTCCCAATGCTGAAAGGAAGGTAACCATTAGCTTTGATCTCTCATTGCCCCTATCATAGGCATCTTCATGTGGTTAAGGTAAAAGTGAGGTCCACTCTGAATCATATGCTTGTCAGACCATAGACCGGAAATCCCAAGTCCCTTGAGTACGAGGGTCGCTCCGCATGCTACTCAAATTTGGTCACCTAAAAGTTCTTGCCATTGTAAATACATGCATATCATCGAGAACCGCCAACGAGGTACCCCTTGCACATGGTACAGGAGCTTTTCCATAACCAAAATGACAAGGCAAGCAGACAATGAGCATCTCATCAATCTTTTTATTTACCATATGCATAGCTTTTTATTGAGGACGCTTCATAGATGCTCATTATAGTGATGCCGCAAGTTTCCACCATGATTAGGCATGGCTTAGGCTAGCGGCCCAGGCGTTTCTCTAACACAATGTATAAACTCCATGAACTAACAACTTCCCCTTTTATTTCACATCGTTAACATCCATAAACAAAAGAGCAAGGAATCAACTGGATGAGATATCCAAAAAGTGTTGAAAGCATTCCCCATGACAACACGGTTCTGCTGACTCCCAGTATATAATTAGCAAGCATATAACTTTCATAGACTAGTCACAATGGTTTAGGATTATTAAGCGCAAGGAAAAAAGTGTGCCATCAAGTTCGTGAGAGCTTTACTAACAAACTTTCTCAAACCAGACAAACATGTTATTTTGGAAGAAAACACGGCATATATAAAATATGCACTGAAGTAGCAAATGATGCTAATAGGTAGGTATGGTGGACACATTTGGCAATATTGGTGTTTGGGGAGTTGGAAGCACAGGTAGAGCACGTACTCAGTGCAAGTGGAGGCTAGCAATAGAGAGCGAGCGACAAACGAGAGAGCAATAGCTGTCATAATCATGCTTGCAACAAAACATGACTAACTATGGCATGAAAGTGATACAAGAACTCTGAGGAAAAATAAATCATCGAGGCTTACTGACTATTGATTAGTGATATGCACGCGTGAGCATGTGCCAAGTTGATTCACATGAACAGTCAGAGGAGGATACCACAATATTACCAAAGTATGAATAAAACAATGCAAGTAAACATTCATATGACATGCTACAAACTATTAGAAAGCTGGAGCTAATCATAGACAAGCAAGAAATACCAAGCATCCATAATGAAATACACCTTACACAAACAGGCTAAGCATGCTCACAATGATGAGTATATATACAAAAATGAAGACAAATAGAGTTTGTTACCATCCTCTTACCACACCTCGAGTTGTCTTAATCTTCATTATTGCACTTCACTTCTATGACTTGAATAATAACATGAAACCAAAATCCACTGAGGACGGCTGAACCCTGCAAAGAACTCACAAAACCAAAGAAGAACAACAAATATTCTTGGTGTTTTTGATTTTTTATAAGGCAAACAACGCAAAACCAAACGAAGCAAAAGAAAACCAAAAACAAAAACTAAGACGCTCCAAGAACAACACAACTGTGCATGAAACAATAAAAACAAAGTGTCTAGAAAGACCTGAGATTTTTATTGATGAAGAAGGGGATGCCTTGGGCACCCCCAAGCTTTGACGCTTGTACCTCTTGAATATTTATTGGGGTGAAACGGGGTGGCTCCCCCCAAGCTTGAGCTTTTGTTCATTCTTCATCTCATTACATCATTCTTTCTCTACACCTAAATTTTTTCCTTTATACAAAACTTCACACAATCTTCATTAGCAACATTAGTGTATTCAAAATATAATAGACCTTTAGGTAAAGCTTTGGAACAAAAAGACTTTTCACTAAAAACACAAGCTAATGTAGAAACTCCTTCAAAAATCTCAATTCCCCAAAAGATAACTCAAAAAGGAATCAATAAGAAGCAAATGCAAATAATGGCAGAAATCTGTCAAAACAGACCAGCAGGTAGAAACCGATTTTTCGAAGACCTTCTGTTGCTCAAATAAAAAAGTGTTGAACTAACGAAAGTTAGCTAACATACTAGGGGATTTATTTGTAAATTTTCAGATCAATCCTACTTACAAAGACTCCTCACGAATTTTTATGGTGGAGGATAGAAATCTGTTACGGGACAGCAACTCCCCAAATCTTACTTCCCTCTCATTAGAGGTCATTCTTGGCACAAAAAGCAAACAAAAAGGATAAGGAGAGGTCATTACTGAAGTAATAACTTCCAAGACTCAAGGAAACTCTCGGGTTATCTCCCAACAAGTACTTTTCTTTAACACCTTTAAGTTAGGCACGACGAAGAGCAAAGATTGGAAAGGAGAAAAATAAAGGTGAGCAAGTATAACCAGGGTGAAAGCATTATTTTGTTCATTAAAATCCTTTTGTTAACAAGGTTGATCAAGTCTTGTTACCAAAACAATCTTATATGAAGCAAAACTTTGCATTCCACAAGGTGATTATGTTACCTCATACTTGATAGCAATGGTACCAATCATAATAGTTTCAAAATTTTCTTGTGGAATGGGACAATATATTTCTCCAACCTTGATGCTCTCAATATTTTCAATGGAATACAGACAATAGCTTTTAACAACCTTCTTGGGGAAATAGACAGTATGCTCTTTGTCATTAATATTGAATGTTACTTTTCCTTGATTGCAATTGATGACAGCACCTGCAGTATTAAGAAAAGGTCTCCCAAGAATAATAGACATATTATCATCTTCATGCATTTCAAGCACAACAAAATCAGTTAAGACCATGCAATTATGAGCTACTTGAAACATGAAGATCCTCACATATACCAACAGGAATAGTAGTTGACTTATCAGCCATTTGCAAAGATATATCAGTTGGTATCAAATTTTCTAGATGGAGTCTCTTATAGAGTGAAAAAGGCATAACACTAACTCCAGCTCCCAAATCACATAAAACAGTTCTAACATAATTATTCTTAATGGAGAAGGGAATAGTTGGTATACCTGGATCACCAAGTTTCTTTTGAACCTTACCATTGAAGGAATAATTAGCAAGTAGAGTAGAAATCTCCTCATTAGGAATCTTCCTTTTATTAGAGACAATATCCTTCATATACTTTGAATAAGGAGGCAACTTAATAGCATTAGTCAAAGGAATTTGCAAGAATAAAGGTTTCATCCACTCACAAAACTTGTTGTAGTGTTCTTCCTCCTTTGACTTGTGTTTCTTACCTGGAAAAGGCATAGATTTCTGCATCCAAGGTTATCTCTCTTTATCATGTTTATTAGCAATAAAATCTTCCTTAGTGTATCTAGTGTTCTTAGTGTGCTTCTCAAGTTCTTCTTCACCTTCCTCCTTATCAGGAGCATCATTTTTATCATTACCACTCTCAGTTTCAGCATCAGAGACAGATATACTATTAGGATCTACAGCAGGTTCAAGTGGTTCCTCAACCACTTTATGTTTCTTTTTCTTTCTCTTACGAGGACTACCACTATCTTCACCTTGTTGGGAATCCTGCTCAATTCTTTTAGGGTGTCCTTCAGGATATAAGGGATCTTGAGTAGTTGCACCACCCCTAGTTCTAATACCATAAGCATGTTTATCTCCTGAAGCATTAACTAGCATATCCTTTTGTACCTTAGCAAGTTGATCAAGTTGGGTTTGACCCATTTGAAAGTGTTTACAAAGCATTTTAATATCATTAGAAGTTCTTTCCACAATATCTTTCAACTCATGAATAGCTCTAGAGTTTTCCAATAAATGATTCTAAACTTGTTTATTAAAGTGACCTTGTTTAACAATAAAAATGTCAAGTTCCTCTAAACATTGATCAGGAGGTTTACCATAAGGAATATCACCTTCATCAAAGTGTTGGAGAGAGTGTACCTCAATAGTGGATGAGTGGGGAATTGGCTTACATAATTCTTCTATAGGAGGTAGATTCTTCACATCTTCAGCTCTAATACCTTTCTCCTTTAGACACTTCTTAGCTTCCATCATCACTTCATCATTCAATGCAATAACTCCCCTCTTCTTTGTTGTTGGTGTTGGAATTGGTTCAGGAACAACTGGTTCAGGAGTAATAGGCTCAGGTGTATTTAGCTTAGTTGAAGTCCAATCATCATAATTCTTGCTTATCTTGGTCATTAATTCTTCAGCATCTGTAAGGGTCCTTTTCCTAAAAACACAATCAGCAAAGCTATCTAGGTATGTCCTAGAATCATTAGTTAGTCCATAATAATAAAGATCAAGAAGCTCATTTTTAGGTAATGGACATCCAAGATGTGCATGAATCAAGGCACAAAATCTTTTCCATGACTCAAGCAATTTCTCTTCTTCTCGCTGTTTAAAATCAAATAATCTCTACAAAGCAGCATGTCTAGCACTGGGAGGAAAATATTTATGGAAGAAAGAAGCAATCAAGCAATCAGGGCTATCAATGGAACCATGAGGTAATCTATTAAACCAATCCCTAGCTTCTCCTTTTAGTGAAAAAGGGAAGATCTTAGCAACAAAGTACTTGCGCATCTTAAAATCATTAGAGATAAAGCACTAATAGTAGAAAGCTCATTCATATGAGCCACATCACTCTCATTTTCAGTACCACAAAAAGGTTCTTTCTCAACAATATCAAAATAATATAAATTAAGGGAGAAATCATAATCTTCATCTTTAATATCTATGGGAGAAGTGGCAAACTTAGGATCAGAGGACATCTTAGGCATAATAGTACGTCTAGCAAGGAGTCTCTTCATAGCACTAGTACCATGTGTGTTTAGGCACTCTTCAACAAAATCATCAGTGAACTCAATGTAAAACTTCGTTCAAAGGCCAAAGAATAACAAACGATGAACTTATTGGAGTCTGTACATATTGATGTATGTAGTCCATTTTGTGAAGTCATGAGCGATGGATTTCAACTTCATATGCTTTGTCCAAAATTTTGAGTGAATATATGTGTATATTTATTTAATGTGGAATAAGTATGAAACATTTGAAAATGTTCAAAGACTTTCAATATGAAGTAAAAAAACATTGTAACAAGAAAATAAATAATTTATGATTGGATCATAAAGGAAGATATTTGAGTAACAAATTTAGCAAAACACCTAAGATTTGAGGAATCATTCCATGGATTTACATTTCCTGAAACACCATAGTGTTGGAGATATGCCCAAGAGGCAATAATAAAGTAGTTATTATCATATATTTGTGTTTATGATAAATTTTTACATCCCATGCTATAATTGTATTAACCGAAAACATTAATACTTGTATGTTTTGTAAACATAAAAGAGTCCCTAGTAAGCCTCTTGTTAAACTAGCTTGTTGATTAATAGATGATCATGGTTTCTTGATGATGTACATTAGATGTTATTAATAACAATATCGTATCATTAGGAGAATGATGTGATGGACACACTCCTATAGTTAGCGTAGCATAATATCAAGTCATTTAGAGTTTGTTTGCTACAAGCTTTCAAATATATAGTAACCTAATACTTTGACCATGAGATCATGTTAATCACCATCACCGGATGGATGCTTTGAGGACATCAAACACCACTTCGTAACTAGGTGGTTATAAAGGTGGCATTAGGTATTCTGAAAGTATGGATTGAAGCACATGGATTAAGAGTGGGACTTGTCCATCCATATGACGGATATATATACTCTAGGCCCTCTCGGTGAAATGTCATCCAATTGTCTTGCAAGCATGTGACAAGGTCACAAGGGATGTCACATCACAGTATGAGTAAAGAATACTTATCGGTAACAAGGTTGAACTTGGTATAAGAGATACCGATGATTGAACATCAGATAATTAAAGTATTGTGCAGCAAAGGGAATTGGTATCGTAT
The DNA here is from genome assembly GCA_916181665.1 of Avena sativa. NCBI lineage: Eukaryota > Viridiplantae > Streptophyta > Magnoliopsida > Poales > Poaceae > Avena > Avena sativa. Next base: position 307,017,008 of record OV702295.1, on the reverse strand, counting down.
GTAAATGGTTCATTCGATCATGAAGTCATCATAGAAATATGTGGGAGCCATATGGATTTCCAGATCCCTCTATTGGTTATTGATCGGACAGGTGTCTCGGTCATGTCTTCATAGTTCATGAACCATAGGGAGACACACTTAAGGATTCAATGTTGTTTGAGTAGATATGAAATGTGAGTTGGAGACCGAATGTTGCTCGGAGTATTGAATTGGATCCGGTACATCACGAGGAGATCCGGAATGGTCTGGAGAATAAGATTCATATAAGGAAAGTCAATTTCTGGGGTTCAGAAATGTTTTCGGTGTTTTGACCAGAAGCTTCTAGAATATTCTGGAAGGTTCACCACCTCGGAGGGGTCTCTTGGGATGCGACATGCCCTAAGGGGCTGGCCACACCAAGCCCTAGGCCAACTCGACCAAGCACTAGGAAGGTAGGGTCAAACCCTAGTTTGAAAAGTCAAATCCTAGTTTGGGAAGGAAAGGGAAAACTTGAAAGGCAAGTTTACAACTCCCCTCTTCCTAGACGAGTTGGGGAAGGAGTCTCCCATTGCTAGCCAACTTGGGAGGAAACTTGGCTAGGGCTAGGAGGCCCTTGGCTGTCGGCCCCCTCCCATATAAGGAGGGGTGGGGCGCCTCCCTTGTCACCTCAAGCCTTGGCGCCTAAACCCTAGCCACCGCACCTCTCTCTCTCGTCCACCATACTACTCCAGCTTAGGTGAAGCCCTGCATAAATCTCTCCTCCACCACCACCACCACACCGTAGTGCTGTTGGGATTCCGAGGATGGTCTTCATCGACTACCGTACGTGTGACCGACTGCGGAAGCGCTTCCGAAACGTGGCGCCAGAAGGATCGTCTACGTGATCTTGAGATCGGCAAGTGATCGACTACATCAACCACGAGAATCCAATCTCGTTAAACGCTTTGGATCTATGAGGGTTAGTTATCTACAATCTTGTTACACCGATCTTGTAGATTAGATCTTGGCTTTGCCATAGATTAGATCTTGGTTTTGTGTGGATAGAATTTTTTGTTTTCCATGCAATGAACCATACAGTTGTATCATAGCCGACTCTTTGCGTAGATCTGTTGCACGAATAGAACACAATGGTTTTATGGGCGTTGATGCTTTTGTTGTCGCTTGCTTTTTGTGTACTTTGCGTCTTGCAGTATGGTGGAATGAAGCGGCCCGGGCTAACCTTACATGTTATCATACATGAGACTTGCTCCACGCTTAACGTGTAACTTGCATTGCACCAGTGGCTTTGCGGGTGTTTGTCTCTCCCACCATAGTGAAGATTCAATTTACAATGGGCACATGACAATACTTGTATCAATGTTGTGGTTCTTGTTCGTAAGTTAGAACGGTTCTTATTCGAAAGCCCCAGCCACGTAAAACATGCAAAGAAAATTAGAGGTGTCTAACTTCTTTTTTTAGGGGTTGTGATGTGATGTGATATGGCCATAATGTGATTGTGATTATATTTGATGCATGCGATGATCCTTATTATAAGTTGGCAACCAGCAGGAGCCTTATAGTTGTCTTTAAATTTTGTTAAGACCTGTGTGTCTATTCATCAAGTAGTTGTAATAGTTGCTGTTGGTGGAGGAAAACCATGAAGCAACTCCATTGACCTTGATGCCACACCGATGATTATGGAGATCATGTTTGTTCTTTGGTGATGGAGATCAAAGGAACAAGAAGAAAGGCCATATCATATCACATATTATGAATTGCATGTGATGTTAATCTTTTTATGCATCTTGTATTGCTTAGATCGTGACGGTAGCATTATAAGATGATCCCTCTCACTAAATATCAAGTAATAAAGTGTTCGTCCTTAGTAGGCACCGTTGCTAAGACTCGTCATTTCGAAACATAACGTAATGATCGGGTGTGATAGATTCTACGTGTGCATACAATGGGTGCAAGCCAGATTTGCACAAGCAGATACTAAGGTTAACCTTGACATGCCTAGCATGTACATGCATGGTATTGGAACAAGGAATACCGAAAGGTAAAGCATGAGTCATATGGATGATATGATGAACATGTTGATTGTTTGCCTTTGAAGCTACATCATCTCTCGTGATGATCAGACTTGGTGTAGTGGATTTGGTTCATGTAATCACTAAGGCAACATGAGGGATGTTGCTTTGAGTGGGAGTTCAAAAGTAATATGATTAAAAGTTGAGCACAAGTTATCATATATTAAATCAAAGTGAATTTGCATAATTGTTGTACTCATTGGCATCCATTCACCACCTTACGCTTAGTTATAATTGAGATAGAACTATAGAATTTTGTATAGTTACTTTACAAACTGGTATCGTATTGTTTTGAGTGTTAATCTAAAGTTTAAAAGTCCTATTTCAAACTTCCAGCAAACTCCGTTTACTCCGTGAAGTTTAATAATTAGTATTAAACCAAGAGTAACAATTCAAGTGTTAGTATATAAGTATCATGTTTGTCTCCATGATTCTTGATATTCAAAAGATTGTTTTAATATCAAGGTTATCTAGGAGCTCAAAGAATTGTTTCAGAAACCATCATATGTGGAAGATATTGCGATATCTGAAACAATGTTTTGGTTGCAACATGATAGAGTATAATATGGCAAAATTTATGTTCTCTTATTTGATGAGAATTTGCAAAGGTTGGAGACGCTAGACGTCCTAGTCCTCCAAAAAGTTTTGGAGAGCAACATTATACTCACGATTCGCAGTTATAAGCTATAGTAGCTTGATCATGAAAATTGTCATCATAAGGATGAATGAAAGATGTAGGTAAAATGTTTACTACACTAAAAGATTACTAAAGAATGAAAGAACACCAAACATTTGATGATAGTGATCTACTTCAAAGTGAAAGTCCAAAGACATTAGTATTTGACTATACATGTATGTGTCATATGTATGGCGCCACTGTTGATGTTGATAGATTGTTTTAAACGGAAAAGGAAATGCTGAAAGAGAATCTCAGAAATATTTGGCAGAAAAGAAGAAGACTGAAATTGTCCAACATAGGTATATAGATGATATACATTTTATGGTTGTATTCTTTGCTTGTTAAACAATGTGGTTCTTGGGTATTGGATATCGAATTGGTTGGTGTGAAATGTCATGCAGTACAACACAATTCATGAACTTCAATGGCCTAAGTAACCAGTAAGAGAATATGTGATGATGTTCATCAAAAACAAACAAAGTGTTGTTGTGTTTCTCGTTGACATCAAAGCTTACCTTCAAGATTTGTTTCAATAATTGTTATTTTAATCAGGAATTATGAGAACAAAAGGTTGTTCAAATAATTATCGTATTCCATAAAAGATGGATGATTTACAAATCAGGTTGGAGAAATCACATCCATAAAACTAATGCTAAAAATGTCACAAGACAAATCATTGAAAGATCACTTATGAAGTGACATCGCCATTTAAATTATATTGGAAAGAAAACATGTCGAAACTCCATGTTGATGGAATTTTGGAGTCTTTTCATTTTGATCAGATGGCACTTATGAGACTTTCCTAGAGATAATTGAAACTCCGTTCAAAGGACAAAGAAGAGCAAACGACTAACTTATTGGAATTTGTACATATTGATGTATGTAGTCCAATATGTGTAGTCGTGAGCGATGAATTTCAACTTCATATGCTTTCTCCGGAATTTTGAGTGAATACATGTGTATATTTACTTAATAAGGATGAAGTATGAAACATTTCAAAATGTTCAAAGACTTTCAAGATGAAGTGGAAAATCATTGTAACAAGAAAATAAAGAGTTTATGATTGGATCATAAAGGAAGATATTTGAGTTATAAGTTTAGCAAAACACATTAAGATTTGAGGAATCATTCTATGGATTTGCATTTCTCGAAACACCATAGGAGTATGGAGTGTTCGAGATATGTATTGAAACCTTGTTTGAAATGGTGAGATCAAAGGTGTCAGTTATAAAACTGCCATTGTATTTTAAAGATTAAAGCTTTAGTGACTACCGCTTTTACACTGAAAAGAGCACCATCGTGATCTGTTAAAATGACACCGTATAAGTTATGGTCTGGGATAAAACCCAAGTTGTCCTTTCTTAAATTTCGGTATGCTAGGCATAAGTAAAATGTTTACAACCAAAGTTGGATCAGCATGTCTTTGTAGGTTATTTCGAATAACCGTTGGGTGTTCCTCCATGACACCGAAGACAAAAGTGTTTGTCGCTTAGAACGTCAAGTTTCTTGAGAAGCAATTTTTTGTGAAAAGTTAAGTGTGAGGACAATAGAACTTTCATAAGGTTATTTAACCTTAGGTAATATGTGCTGAGTTGCACAGCGCCAGAAAATATCCCGGAGGCAGAAACAATGCTCATGGCTTACGTGCCTCAAAGTTTGTGGTCACGGTGGTCTAGGTTCCTATTGAACTAAGTAGGTCGGGTAAACAATCAAATACTAAGATTTGAGAGTAAATCATTATTATTTGATAATGATGAACCGACTACATGCAAATATGCGATGATGGGCCCTAACTCTGCCAAATGGCTTGAAGCCATAAAATCCATGATATTTTTATGCACGAAAAATCAAGTTTTTGAACATGGAAGACCCTCCGGAAAGGTGTAAGACCTATCGGTCGTATTTGTATTTATAAATAGACATGGATGTTTCACATCTATGAAATTATCGACATGTCGGTAAAGAGTTTACGACAATGTTCAAAAGTTAACTATGACAAGATTTGATCTTTCATAGCGATATTTAGTTTGGACGGATTAATATAGCAACCACTACATATACTTTTGGTATATGGTAGTTGAAAAAAGAAAACAAGGTTCTTCTAATATAATGGTTACCTAGGACGTGTACATGACACGATGCAAAGGGTTTTGTTAATTCAAAGTATGCTAAAAGGGCATGCAAAATTCAATGGTTGAAGTAAGCATCGCGGAGTTGGAATCTTCACCATGATGAAACTAAGTGAGAGCACTGAGACATATTTCTAATACATTATGTGAAAGACATATTATTGATTGGAGATGATGTATCTTTTATTGACACATGATTAAGAATTTCATTTCTATGAAAGACTTAGGAAAAACCCGAATATTTGGCATCAATGTCTATTTGGATAGATTGAGACGCTAATATGGTTATGCCAAATGTACATAGATGAGATATTGAATAAGTTTAATATGGAAATGACAAGAAAGGTTCTTGTCACACAGAAAGGATTGAATCAAGATTCAAGTGTATTGACACTTGGTAAGTGAAACGAGATTCAAGTGTTTTAACACTTGGTGAGTGAAATCACAAGGAATATTTTGATCAATCATACCGTGATATGTACACATCATGATATTTCCTATGCTATTAATGTTATGAGCATATACCAAAATGACTCATAAGATGACCATTGGATGATAGTAAGGATATTCTTATGATCTTTGGAAGAACTAAGAATATGTTATGTAGAGGTGACAAATAGATGGATAGTTCATTGTAAAGTGTTACATTGATACTAGTTTTTTCACCAGATACAAATTAAGTTTATCTCAATTTAAACTATGGGTGGCACAATGTAATGGAAAGGAGATTCCATAACGGATTTGGATGAGTTCCAAAGTTAAGACATTGTGACAGATACTATAACAAAAGGCTAAGTATATGACTAGCATTGTAGCAGCAAAAGAGGGCATTTGTGTCAAGAAGTTTGTTATCAAACTAGGTGTGGTTCACATCAGGCTAGTACTATGAAGATATATTGTATGGCAATTGTATCAACATGTTTTAACCCCAAGGAACTAAAGGTCTAGCCAAAGGAACAAATGTATACAATTCCATCTCATTAGAGAATGAGTGATGCATAGAGACGCAAAGATATGCAAATACACATGGACCTGAAAGTGTCAGATCTGAAGATTATGTTTAGCACTAGCAAATCATGTATGTACAACACTAGAAAGCCATAGGTGTTGAATGCACTAAGTTTTTCAAAACTAGATTATTGACTCTAGTGCAAGTGGGAGACTGTTGAAGATATACCCAATAGGCAATAATAAAGTGGTTATTATCATATCTTTGTGTTTATGATAAATGTTTACATCCCATTCTATAATTGCATTAACCAGAAACATTAATACTTGTGTGTTTTGTAAACATAAAAGAGTCCCTAGTAAGCCTCTTGTTAAACTAGCTTGTTGATTAATATATGACGATGCTTTCCTGATCATGGATATTATAAGTTATTAATAACATGATCATATCATTAGGAGAATGATGTGATGGACACACTCCTATAGTTAGCGTAGCATAAGGTCAAGTCATTTAGAGTTTGTTTTCTACAAGCTTTGAAATACATAGTAACCTAATCTTTCGACCATGAGATCATGTTAATCACCATCACCGGATGGATTCTTTGATGACATCAAACACTACTTCGTAGCTGGGTGGTTATAAAGGTGGCATTAGGTATTCTGAAAGTATGGATTGAAGTACATGGATCAAGAGTGGGATTTGTCCATCCATATGACAGATAGTATACTCTGGGACCTCTCGGCGAAATGCCATCCAATTGTCTTGCAAGCATGCGACAAGGTCACAAGGGATGTCACATCACAATACGAGTAAAAATTACTTATCGGTAATGAGGCTGAAGTAGGTATAAGAGGTACCGATGATCGAACCCCGGATAAGTAAAGTATCACGCGACAAAGGGAATCAGTATCGTATGTAAATGGTTCATTCGATCACAAAGTCATCGTAGAAATATGTGGGAGCCATATGGATTTCTAGATCCCTCTATTGGTTATTGATCGGAGAGGTGTCTCGATCATGTCTGCATATTTCACGAACCTTAGGGAGACATACTTAAGGATTCGATGTTGTTTGAATAGATATGCAATGTGAGTTGGAGACCGAATTTTGTTCGAAGTCTCGGATTGGATCTGGGACATCACGAGGACATCCAGAATGGTCCGTAGAATAAGATTCATATAAGGAAAGTCAATTTCCGGGGTTTGGAAATGTTTCAGTGTTTGACCGGAAGCTTCTAGAATGTTCTAGAAGGTCCACCACCCCAGAGGGTTCACTTGGGATGCAGCATGCCATAATGGGATGGCCACACCAAGCCCTAGGCCAACTCGTCCAAGAACTAGGAAGGTAGGTGAAAGAACATGTGGGCCCCCATGTGTGGTTTTGGTAATTAATGACAATCTTTATGGACTATTGTGTGTATTGAGTTATACTTGTAGGATTTGTCCATTAGCATAACTTGGAGCATGTGTTGGCTTCAAGGTCGCTGAAATGAGAAGAAGATGTGTTGTGCAAGCTCAAAATGCACCATCTATAGAAGATCTCATGTTTGATGCTTGCCGTTCCCGGTGATCATGGATCGATGATGAGGAATTAAGAAAGGCGTTACATCTTGAGAAGGGCAAGATCGTATACATCAAGCTCAAGTGGAATGCTCAAGGCAAAGGTATAATCTTGATAGGTTTTCCCTTTTGCCGGTCTCATATTGTTAGTAGGAGACCGAGTTTAGGATAGATAGCCGTACTATCAAGAGGGGCTCTCGAATGAGTAACTCGTTCACTTCATTCGGAGAGAGCTCAAACCTTTGCATATTTGCATCATCATATTTGGTTGTTATTTGGTCTTATCCATGTGAGGATATAGAGATTGTGGTAATCTCCATAACAAGCTCTTGTTCATCAAAATCGGATCTTCCGTTTGTATCTTGTTGCGATTTTGATCATGGCGGCTTTTCGGTTTCTCACCAAGTGAGGTATCTCACATTATTATACATGATACATTCTCACTTGGTGATAACCAATATTTTCACCTTACATAGGGTATCGTCGATCGGAGTTACCAATCAAAAGTTATAGAGGTTTGAATTTTCCTAGGTACCAAAATGCGGTAGTAGGGTTAGTACCTAGCACGGCAGTAGGTTTTGGCAAGTTGCCAAATGCCACTGCCCTCCTAGGTACCAAAATGCGGTAGAACCGCATTTTAGTACCTAGCACGGCAGAAGGTTTTTTCCAAAAGCCACTACCGGGCTAGGTACCAAAAAGCGGTAGTACCGCATTTTAGTACCTAGCGCGGTAGAAGGTTTTTTTACTTCATAATTTTGATCTATACTCCCTTGCTGGACTACGATGGTTCTTTGCATGATCTTGTAGAGGTTGTTTTCCTCTTCGAAACGAGCCCAAGATCATCGAAATCGGAGTCCGGATGCAAAAGTTATGGCTGTTTTCGTTTTGTGATAACTAGTAGTACCGGACTAGGATCCGGTAGTACCGCATTTTGGTACCGGGGAGCGCAGAGAAAAATGCGTTTGGCGCCTCAGGAACCCCATGGAATGTCCGGTAGTGCCGGGAAAGTCTGGTAGTATCGGGAAAAAGTCTGGTAGTACCGGGAATCGCGTTTTTAGGCTGCAATGGTTGGATTTTGGAGGGACCTATATAAGAGGCCTCTTCCCCAATGGTTCCTTAACCATTCTTGCAAGTTTCCCCCTCCATTGCTGACCTTCTTGAGCTTGCTTTCTCTCAATCTCTCCGATGATTCTTGCATATTCTTGAGGGATTTGAAAGAGGAGATCTAGATCTACAATCCCACCAATCAATCTCTCCTCTAAGTGAGGGGAACATATTGGGATCTAGATCTTGGAGTCTTTTGTGGATTTCCTCCATTGTTCTTCCTCTCTTATTCCCCCATAAGCTTTTGTAGCTTTGGTGGAATTTGGGAGAGAAGGATTTGAACACCTTTGTGGTGTTCTTGCCATTTGCATTTGGTGCATCGGTTTGTGTTCTCCTCGGAGGATTTGGTTTGAGTTACTCATTGGAGCTTGTCCCTCTTGGGTTCTTGGAACCCTAGACGGTTTTGTGGCCTTGGTGGCATTTGTTGAGGCCTTTTGTGGCGTTTGTTGGGAGCCTCCAATTAAGTTGTGGAGAAGTGCCCCAACCTTGTGAGAGGTTTCGTTTGCCACCGACAAGTGCACCGATAGTGGAAGCATGGATCGATCCCGTTGGGGTGAGATTCACCCGAGAATAAGGGAGGCCTTTTGTGGCGTTGGTGGTTTGATACCACCCCCTCTCCAAACAAGACGTACTCCATGTTGGGAGGAACTCGGTAAAATATCGGTGTCCCCGCGTGCCTCGATTATCTCTATACCCGAGCTCTTTACTTATGCACTTTACATTGTGATAGCCTTCGTGCTTGAAGTAATATATATCTTGCTATCACTTTGTTGCTTGTATTGCTTAGCATAAGTTGTTGGTGCACATAGGTGAACCTTAGTTGTTCTACGTTGTTCTTAACAAAGTAAACACTAGTTTTATTCCGCCTTTGTTGAGCCACTCTAGGAAAAGTTTTAATCACCTATTCACCCCCCTCTAGGCGACATCCGTATCCTTTCAGTAGGGTCAAACCCTAGTTTGAAAAGTCAAATCCTAGTTTGGGAAGGAAAGGGAAAACTTGAAAGGCAAGTTTACAACTCCCCTCTTCCTAGACGTGTTGGGGAAGGAGTCTCCCCTTTCTAGCCGAGTTGGGGGCGGGGGGGGGGGGGGGCAACTCAGATAGGGTTGGGAGGCCCTTGTCCGTCAGCTCGCTCCCATATAAGGAGGGGTGGGGCGCCCCCCTTGGCACCTCAAGCCTTGGCGCCTAAACCCTAGCCAGCGCACCTCTCTCTCTCTCGTCCACCATACTACTCCGGCTTAGGCGAAGCCCTGTAGAAATCTCTCCTCCACCACCACCACCACACCATCGTGCTACTGGGATTCCGAGGAGATCTACAACCTCCACTGTCCTGCTGGAACAAGGGAGATGAAGGTCTTCATCGACTACCGTACGTGTGACCGACTGCGGAAGCGCTGCCGGATCATGGTGCCGAAAGGATCATCTACATGATCTTGAGATCGGCAAGTGATCAACTACATTAATCACGCGAATCCGATCTCGTTAACCGCTTTGGATCTACGAGGGTTAGTAATCTACTATCTCGTTGCACTGATCTCGTAGATTAGATCTTGGCTTTGCCATAGATTAGTTCTTGGTTTTGTGTGTTCATGCGATAGAATTTTTTGTTTTCCATGCAATGAACCCTACACAAAGGAGTATGGAGTATTCGAGATATGTAATGAAACCTTTTTTGACATGGTAAGATCAATGGTGTCATTTGTAAAATTTCCATTATATTTTAAAGATTAAAGCTTTAGAGACTACCGCTTTTACACTAAAAAGAGCTCCATCATGATCCGTTGAAATGACACCATATAAGTTATGGTTTGGGATAAACCCAAGTTGTCCTTTCTTAAACATTGGTATGCTAGGCATTAGTAAAATGTTTACAACCAAAGTCGGATGAGCATGTCTTTGTAGGTTATTTCGAATAAACATTGGGCATTCCTCCATAACACCGAAGGCAAAAGTATTTGTCACTTAGAACGTCAAGTTTCTTGAGAAGGATTTTTTTCATGAAAATTTAAGTGGGAGGACAATAGAACTTTGATAAAGTTATTGAACCTTAGCTATATGTGCTGAGTTGCGCAACACTAGAAAGTGTCCCGGAGGCAGCAACAATGCTCATGGATCACGTGCCTCAATGGTTGTGGTCACGGAGGTCTAAGTTCCTATTTAACTGAATAGGCCGGGTAAACAATCAAATACTAAGATTTGAGAGCAAATCATTATTGTTTGACAATGATGAACCATCTACATGAAAATAAGCGATGATGGGCCCTGACTCCGTCAAATGACTTGAAGCCATAAAATCCGTGATAGTTCCGTACACGAGAAATCAAGTTTTTGAACTTGGAAGACCCTCCGGGAAGGTGTAAAACCTATCTGACATGGATATGCCTGACGGGTACCTGAGGTTAGCCTACCCGGTCTAGCCCAGTGGAGGCCCACAAGCAGGACCTGATGCAATCGTGAAAGCCAAGGAGACTTTGGATGGCCCAAGCCTGGAGAGAAATCGACTTCTTGGAGGACACGACTAAAGTGTAGATAGAATTTCAAAGGGGACAACCCTAATTCGTAACTAACTCGACCTACCCGAGACCTGGCCTCCCCATATAAAGGCCAGGAAGGTACGGTGAGGAGGATATTACCTCATACCCTAGAACACACCTCACGCCAGATTGCATCTGCGCACCCTTGTAATCATCGACATCACCATCAATCAAGAACAGACATGCAGGAGTAGGGTTTTCCCTCCGGGGCATGAACCTGGGTAAACCGCGTGTCCTCGTGTTGCGAGTATGTTAGCCGTTCTGTGATCTCTAGCTTCCCCTCCTTATCCAAAACCCAAGTCCATAACAATGGGCATTGATGAATTCAAACCTCGTCACTATCGGTCGTGTTTGGATCTATAAATAGACAGGGATGTTTTCACATCTATTAAATTGCCGACATGTTGGTAAAGAGTTTACAACAATGTTCAAGAAGTTGAGTATGATAAGATTTGATCTTTCATAGCGATATTTACTCTGGATGGATTAATGGAGCAAAAACACATCCATGCAATGCCTTCAGCTGCAGCTGGCGGGCGTGGCCAGAGCCTGGCTTAATAACCTCCCCTCTGGATCCATCCGTAGTTGGGAAGAGCTGGTGTACTAATTCATCCGCAATTTCAAAGGCACCAACAAAAGTCCGGCTTCAATAGAGGAGCTACACGCCTGTTGCCAATGCTCCAATGAGTCCATCCGCTCGTACATACAACGTTGGTCTATCATTAAGAACTCCGCCGAGAACATCTTGGAGGAAAGGGCAATCGACGCCTTCAACGGCGGTGTAAGGCGCCGTGAATTCAGAGAAGAGCTCGGACGCGTCAAGCCCAATACCATTGACCATCTGATGGACATCGCCAATCGCTAGGCTGATGGCAAGGATGCCGTCAATCGAACACGTTCGAATGATGAAGACGACTTCGGCCACAGACACGATCGCCGGGGGAAAAGAAGAGCGCGCGTCTATGATGAGTGTGAAGAGGTCGACATGGTCACGGATGGCTACGCTGACCGCCGCGAGGATGGAAACTGCAACAACGAATATCGCAGCAACAACTACCGCGATAGTGGAAAGCCATCACAAACATGGCAGCGCCGCAACCATGATGACAAGCCCTCTACACTCGACAAACTATCTGGTCCCTACACCATCCATTTCTACATCGACAAGCATGATGGCAAAAGGAAAGCCAGTCACATGCTCAAAGATTGCTGGGAGTTCCAGATGCGGTGCTAGGAAGTGAATCCAGGATTTGCCCCCGCCCCAGGAGCCATCACACACAGAGCCCCACCTTTGCCACCTGGATCACCCGTGCAGCCCGCACCTTCCCCGACCCCAAAAAATGGAGCAGATCCATACCCACGACCACTGGGGGCTATGATGATACAAAAAGGGCGTCCATCCAACAGGGTGCAGAAGACGATCACCTGATAGGTCAACCTGGCCGTCACCTCTCCGCCTGCCATACCTAAGTACCTCAACGGCTTGGAGTCATGCATCACATTCGATCATTCGGATCACCCATGCAAAATACCTCGCCCGAGTCACTCTTCCCTGGTGCCCGAGGCATAGATCAGAGGGTTCGAGATGAGTCACGTCTTCATGGACTCTGGCAGCGACATCAATCTAATGTTTACCAGCACACTCGTGGCTATGCGAATCCCGCTATGCAGCCTAGAAGAACTATACACGACCTTCCACGACATCATCCCAGGGAAAGGAATATACCCCTAAGAAGAATATGGCTCGACGTCATCTTTGGCACCCCAACAACTTCAGGCATGAGCGGCTCGAGTTCGAGGTGGTGGACTGGCCCTCACAGTACCACGCCATCCTCAGGCGCGTGGCATTCACAAGATTCATGGCAGTGCCACATTACGTGTATCTTCTATTGAAGATGCTATGGCCCAACGGTGTCATCACTGTCCCAGGTGGCTTCACCAAGTCAGACAACTGTGACAGGGACTTCAATAGAATCTCCTAGTCATTTGGCATGCATGAGGAGCTCACAAGGCTGAAGGAGTCAACAGACAACAACCTGCCCCTGTCACCAGGCAAAATGCACCTAACATGTCATTCAAATCCACATTCAACACCAAGACGGTGCAGGTCCACCCGACAGAACCCACCAAGATGGCCCTGATCTCCAACAACTTGAGTTTCACATAGGAACTCGCGCTCGTCGAATTCCTCCGTGAGTGCTGGGAAATCTTCGCCTGGTGCCCTGCAGACATGCCAGGAGTTCCCAGGGAATTCGTCGAGCATGCACTCAACGTGTTTCTGAATGCAAGTCCAGTCAAGCAGACAATGCGTCGAATATCCGAGGGCAGGGCTTAGGCAATCGGTACCGAAATCAACAGACTCCTCGACGTCAAGTTCATAAGGGAGATCAAAGAAAGTACCTGGATAGGTAACCCCGTACTGGTCCCTAATAAGGACACCGACATCCTGCGGATGTGTGTGCACTTCACGTGGCTTAACAAGCATTGCTCTACGGACCACTTCCCCTTGCCGCAAATCGATCAAATCATTGACTCCACTACAGGATGCGAGAGACTCTCCTTCCTTGATGCCTACTCATGCTACAACCAGATTCGACTGAAGGTCGAAGATCAAGAAAATACGACATTCATCACACCGTTCAGGGTGTTCTGCTATAACACAATTCCCTTTGGGCTAAATAACGCAGATGCAACCTATCAAAGGTGCATGCAGGCCTGCCCGGAGAATCAAATTGGTCAAAACATTCAGGTCTATGTTGATGACATAGTGGTCAAGACCAAGGAGAGCCAAACATTGATCGACGATCGCCGTGAGACATTCGACAACCTTGATCGCTACAAGATCAAGCTGAACCCGGAAAAGTGCGCCTTCGGTGTGCCATCCGGGCAATTACTCAGATACTTCATCTCCAAAAGAGGTATCAAGGCCAACCCGAATAAAATCAAGGCTATACTAGCCATGGAGAAGCCGAGAACGTCAAAGGAGTCCAACAACTAGCTGGATGAATCGCGGCACTTAGCAGGTTCATAAGCCGCATGGGTGAAAATGCTCTCCCTTTCTACCAATTTCTCTACAAGGCCGACAAGTTCGAGTGGACGACTGAAGATGATGAGGCATTCGAATACCTCAAGCGCTTAATCTCTACATCTCCCATACTGGTAACACCAAAGGAGAGAGATCCCATGCTGCTCTACATCGCTGCCACGCACCAAGTGGTCAGCACTGCCCTCATGATCGAGTGACCCGAAGATGGGAGAACCCATGGAGTACAACACCCAGTATATTACCTTAGCGAGGTACTGACGCCTACAAAGAAAAGGTATCCCCACTACCGAAAGATCACCTATGGCGTATTCATGACTACGCGTTGATTGAGCCACTATTTCCAGGATCAGCAGATCGTGGTCGTCAATGACGCACCAGTAGCAAACATCCTCAACAACCCCGAAGCTACATGGCAGATAGCCCTATGGGGCATCGAGCTGTCCCCGCGGGACATCATCTATGATCATCGAACCGCTATAAAGTCTCAGGTGCTCCCGGAATTTTTCGTCCACTGGATGGAGCTCCAGCTACCGGACACTCCAGACATGTCCCAACTCTAGACGTGGCACTTCAACGGCTCCAAGCGCGAGGCTGGAGTAGGAGCCGGAGTAATCTTGACATCCCCTCAAGGGGACAAGATGAGATATGTGCTGAGGATGAAGTTCCGCACATCCAACAATGAGGCTGAGTACGAGGCAATCCTGCACGACATGCGGATGGACAAAGTATGTGGTGCCATGTGCCTCGTCATCTACGGAGACTCCAACCTTGTCATTCAACAGACGATGAACGAGAGCGATGCCCACATGAGCAACATGATTGCATACCGTGCGCTCTACAACTCACTCTAAGGAGACTTCGACGGCTACGAAATCCAGCACGTCGGTAGAGAAAGCAATGAGGAGGCTGACAAGCTCACCAACATCGGCTCCACATGTGACCCAGTGCCACTAGGTGTGTTCCTCGAGCAAATCTACGTGCCCTCCATCAAGCAAAAAATTCCGAAGGACAAAACCAATGCCGCAGGACACTCTGGGGCTGCGCCACCCGAGAAAGCCGGAACACCCGAAGAACTGGACACAGAAGTTGAGCTAGTCAGCCTCATGTAGGTCCTCGTGGTCGAGCAAACATGGACCCAGCCATACCTTTGCTAACTGCTAGGTAAGCAGCTACCCGAGGACCCAACGGATGCTAGGCACATCGCACGCCGATCAAAAGCCTTCACCATCATCAACGGAGAGCTGTACAAGAGCATCATCACGGGAGTGCTTCAACAGTGCGTCACCAACAGTGATGTGAAGAGCATCCTCCTCAACATATAAGAAGGCATCTGCGGCCGCCATGCAGACAGCCGCGCCCTCGTTGCCAAGGCTCTACGAGCTGGCTTCTACTGGCCAACCACGATGCGCGATGCCAAGGACATTGTTGAGAAGTGAAATGCCTGCCAGAGGTTTGCAGACAAGCATCATGCACCAGGATCAGAGCTACGACCCATACCATTGACCTGGCCCTTCGCACAGTGGGGACTCGACATGGTTGGAAAACTACAGAATTCCTCACCCGGAGGACACGTCTTCCTCCTGGTGGCAGTCGACAAGTTCACAAAGTGGATAGAGGCCATGCCCGTGACTAACTAGACCGGCTCCACTGCCGTTAAATTGTTCCAATCCATCATCTACAGGTTTAGAGTGCCTCACAACATCATAACTGACAACGACACAAACTTCACCTCGAAGGAGTTCCAAGACTTCTGCGAAGGGCTCGGCATTAATGTCACGTATGCCTCCATGGCGCATCCGTAGACCAACGGGCAGGTCGAAAAGGCCAACGACCTCATCTGCAATGGAATCAAGAAGCGTCTACTAAGCCCACTCGAATGACTGGCGGGAGCCTAGGCGGATGAGCTACCCTCCATCCTCTAGAGCCTACGCACAACTCCAAACAACGCCACTGGCTACACGCCATTCTCCATGGTGCACGGAGCCGAAGCAATGTTACCCACCGAGGTATTCTATAACGCCCCGCGGGTCGTCGCTTACAGCAAAGCAGAGGCCGCACTCGAAGACGCTGTTGACACGCTGGACGAAGATCGCGACATCGCGGCAACCCGTTCGACGGTGTACCAGCAATGTCTCCGCAACTACCATAATAGGCGTCTATTCCCAAGGCCCTTCTTCGAAGGAGTCCTCGTCCTGTGACTCAAGCAGAAAGGGCACCTGAAGCTAGAGTCACCCTGGGAAGGACCCTACGTGGTCACCGAAGTAATCCCAGGTGGCGCCTACCGCCTAAAGGACATTGAGTCAGGAGTAGCATACTCCAACCCTTGGAATGTCGCACAACTGTGACGCTTCTACCCCTAGTTATCTTTTACTTTCAATAAGGCTACTCAGCCGAAAACTATACCCCCTACAATACAATGAATAAAAGATAAGTTCCTTGGCCCAAATATTTTCTCTCTTGTATACATTTACATCCTTAATTACGCTCGGGGGATGCACCTCACCTCTCGACTTCGTGGACTGTCACAAATAACGCATCACCCTAAGTAGCTGACCACGTCCGTCTAACAAAAAGGACATGCACATATTCTATGCCAACAAAGCACTACGTTCAAACACATACTTACAAACTTTACAAGGGCACAAAAGCCCACTCGGTACTATACAAATTTTACATCACTATGTTCAAACATTGCAGGACTCAACTCCGCTGGGGCAGGACGCTCGTCCGCTCGTCGAAGAGGTCGAAAATATCCCAAGCATGGTGAGCAACCACAACATAGTGTGGACGCATGTCCAATGCCATACCAACTGGAGGAGCTGGTGGCCCTGCCGCTATCTTCGCCAAGTCAACATCACGGTGATGCAGCAGGACAAGCGCCAACGCTGCCTTTGCACCCGCCACAAGTAGTTGACGTACAAGTTCTTTCACGGCGTCCACGCTTCAAACTTGCCCAGCAGCCCCAGAAAGCTGGATGGAGCCGCATCCAGGGGGAACATCGCAGCCCATACGGAGGCGAGTGAATACCTCGCATGATTTAACACCTGGAGCACTTGGTGGACGCGATCCTGAACCGTTGCGACAACAATCGCGCAATCACGGTCCATCCAAAATAAGCCTCTGGCCTCCAACTCCTATTGGGTGAGGCAGTTAAGCTGAATAGCAACGCTCTCCTTCTCTTCCCATGGAAGAAGATTTACAACTGCAAACAAGAGCAGCATCTCAGAAACTGCAGTTGTTGGGCTTAGTCGAAAAACAGAACATGGACACCCACGACAACTTAGATTGAAGTTTCTCGACGACCTATCAAAATTCTACAAGGAGAAACTCCTCTCTCGCAGTGGCCCGCTCCATCTTAGATTTCCAAACATATGCATGTCCACGGATGACGAGAACATCTTTCTCCAGGAATCGGATGCGATCACGTAGCAAAGGCAACTGTGATGCCTCGCTGGACGATGGGCAGGTAACAACCAAGGCAGGTGATGTGGTCACAAGATCAACACTCAAAGGGCCCTAAGAGGCGCACAAACGAAAGAGTGTAAAGACAGAGGAAATTGACAGTACAAAAAGGAAATGCATATATTTACATCAAAATGACCATTACGTGGTAGAGTCAGATTCATCCAGTTCGGAGCATTACATGAATGCTGGAAAAGCAAACTCAGAAAACAAAGGTAACTATGGCACAAGAGCCCTAAGAAGCAGCCACATCCGGAGCAACTTTGGACTCTGAGGCCTTCGCCTTGGCTGCCTGCTGCTGCTCCAGCGTGTATGTGGCTAGAAGATCAATGAGCTTCGGACCAAAGTGCTTGCAGCGGGAAGAGAAAGGACAAAAGCCTACCTCGGTGCCATCAGCTGCCACTGACATCCTGGAGGTGACCTGGCTCAGGTTCAACTGCGCACCAGTTGCCATAGCCATCACCAAGCCCAGGGTTGCACCCACACCCTTCTGGGTCTTCTTGTAGTTCACAGAGGCATCACCCGCCAAGGCCTTCGCCAAGGAGTCGATGTCGTCAAGGGCGATGCCCTTCAGGAAGATTTCTCAGTAGAAGCGGGCGAGGACTGTAACATCCCAGCATCAGAGCTTAGAAATAAGCTGAACACAGATGTGTGCATTGCATTCATGCATAGAAAATCCGGATAATTTTCGTGCTTTTAAACAAAACTTGGCAAAGTGATTGAAGCTTCTCTCAACTTGATGGAATTGAGGTAGATCATCAAGTTGACTGCGATAAGTTTCAATATGACCTTTGCTAATTTTTTTTGGGGAATGGTAATTTGATCTAAGGGCGGATCAAATGTAATAAAACTAAACCAATACACATTGATTAATGATTATAATTTGATCCTTAAGTGATCATATGTAGTATTCATTACAATAACTCATGAATACCAAGATTAGAATAAAACTCAAGAAACAAGAATTTAATAACTAAATCTTGAACTATCTTAATCTTATATATCTCTACCATGAGTATCATGGTAATACTTGACCTTAATTCTTTTGTTGTATTGAGTAGGAAGGAAACCAATTTAAGACCATTCACCATATATCTTTCTTTCCATATTAATCCTTATCATCTCTATTGAAACTTATCTTAATATCTGTTGTTCATCAATGTTGAGTAATCAACTATTGATTCACCAATTCTTAACCTATCAATTCTTGATCTATCAACTCATGTCTTTATCATAACATTCACTGTAAATCCTTTAGAGAAGGAGGTAAGAAGAGGTAGGTGGTAATGCTAGATTTAGATATCATCTATAGGATGGGAGTGTTGGAAGAGAATAAGATCATTGTGATAATTGATGGAGTTAACTCACTCCTGAAATGATAAAAGAGTTGTCTGAAGATATAGTTATATGGTAACAAATAGGATTATAAGGATGAACATTGAAGATAGATACCAATGAGTAATCCTATTGGATTAAGGAAGCATAGTCCATGAATAACATCCCTTAATCCAATAGAGATACTAAGAAGATAATTTTAATACAACTGTAATGTTGTATTGATGAGACCTTGATTAGCCAACTGGAAACCTAAGCCATAAATGATTAAAGGATTATAATGATCATGCTTTAGTTGTTGGGCCACGCGGAGATAAAACAAAAATTTTCCTCTAACGTGGTGATCCCAAGATCTAGCTGAGGTAGAAGGCCATGAGGTTTACCACGAGACGCGCAGTTGCGGATTACTGATGAAGAGCGTCAGTTGATGCAGTGCAGTCCTCACGATCCGATCGTCGTGGTGCTGATCTCACAGCACCTCTGCTGGTATCCACACGTACAAGGAGGAGCGCCGGCGACGAACTGCTAGGTTCGTTACGGCGGCAGGACTGCTGTGGAGCTAGGGTTTCCAACACATGGAATGACCTAACCGAACAACGATTAACCTTTCTGGGTTACGGTGCTCCACTATATATAGGGAGTGAACGTGGGCTCTGCTCGCGCGACCCATTCACTAAAGCCCATATAACACTAGTTACCGTGAGTCCAACTCACTAACTCAGTCCTAATCCGGTTTAGGTCCAACCCAACCAGATTACAGGTTCAGATCTAATCCGAACTTGCTCCCGCTCTTAAGTGTGTGACCCCGCAGGCTCATGGCTACTTGGACACGATTGGAGTCCGACTCTCAATCGATCAGTCGGTAGCGGCTCCTAGCAGAACGTGCCGACTCCCAAGTACCAAAGAGTCATGACGACTTGCCTTTCCAATGCGACTTACGTCCGAGTCCCTTTTGCCTCATGATATACCTTGTCAGACTATAGGCGAATAATTGTCATCCCTTAAATAGTCTGACTCTCTTCTCGATCCAAGATAAGTGATTCACCCAACTAACTCTTAGTCGATCGCCTCGGTTAACACTTAACCGAGTCGTGCATGGCCATGCTTTCCGAATCATATCTCACGAGAGGGCCTAGAGAATATCTCTCCAAGCGGAGGGGCAAAATCCCATCTTGGTTATTCACATCACGCAGCTTGATTCTCAGTCGACCCGAACTCTGCCTTCATAACTGCCCAGTTACGGATCAGCGTTTGACAGAACCTAAGTCTGTGATCCTCAACTCGGACTATGCAATAACCTCAGGTCTAAGGATTACATTGATTGAGATATACAAATGACAACTTGTTCGTTGTACCTCAATATGGGTCAATCCGACTCGCTAAACTCTTTAGCCGAATCTGTGTAAGTTGGAACAGCATGTCCATGCCCATGACAAGTGGAACTGAGTCATCAAGCCAACTTTCACATTGGTCTAAGTTGTGTGTCCAGCACAACCTCAGTGACCAAGGATATTTAGTACAAACAACATGAATGCATAGTTCTACAACCGAATCACATATTCAATGATACACATCAGATGTTTATACAAGGACTACTTAATATCTTTATGAATACAATGGGAAATCTCATCATACATGATTGCCTCTAGGGCATATTCCCAATAGTCTCCCACTTGCACTAGAGTCAATCTTCCGACATCACATGTCTAAGCATCTAATGCCCATGGCTCTCAGGTGCGCCTCATGCTTCGGCCGGGGTAACGGCTTTGTCAATGATCCGCAATATTTGCATTTGTGTGTACCTTGCATAACTTGATATCACCCTGATCCACGAACTGGCGAATCAGGTGGTACCGCATGAGTATGTGCTTGTTCTTCTGGTGCTGTCTAGGTTCCTTGGCTTGTGCAATAGCACCATTGTTGTCACAATACACGTCCAACGGATTGTACGAGCCTTGAACCACACCAAGATCCATGAGGAAATTCCTCATCCAAACAGCTTCCTTTGCTGCCTCCGAGGCGGCAATATACTCAGCCTCTATTGTAGACGCAGACACAGTCTCTTGCTTGGAACTCTTCTAGCTCACAACACCTCCGTTTATAATAAACACGTATCCGGATTGTGAGCGAGAATCATCAGAGTCGGTAAGATAACTCGCATCCGTGTAACCCTTTACACTGAGTTCATCTTCACCACCATAAACCAAAAACATATCCTTAGTCCTTCTCAAGTACTTTAGGATATTTTTAGCTGCTGTCCAGTGGATCTCTCCAGGATCAGCCTGGTATCTGCTCACAACACTTAGAGCATAGGAAACATCCGGCCTAGTACAAATCATGGCGTACATGATGGATCCGACTACAGAAGCATATGGAATCGCACTCATCCGACTTCGCTCATCAGTTGTCGAAGGACACTGAGTCTTGCTAAGTTTTACACCATGGGACATCGGTAAGAACCCCTTCTTAGACGATTCCATGTTGAACTTCTTCAACACTTTGTCCAAATAAGTACTCTGACTCAATCCAATGAGCCTCCTTGATCTATCTCTATAGACCCGGATTCCGAGGATGTATGTTGCCTCACCCAAGTCTTTCATTGAGAAACTCCTTTCCAATGATTCCTTGGTTTCTTGCAACATCTGGATATCATTTCCAATCAGTAATATGTCATCCACATATAAGATTAGAAAATTTACTTTGTTCCCACTAAACTTCTTGTACAAACAAGAATCATGATCACTCTTGATGAAGCCAAACGATTTGACTACCTCATCAAAGCGAATATTCCAACTCCGAGATGCTTGTTTCAACCCATAAATGGATTTCTGAAGTTTGCACACCTTGTCAGCATTAGCCGGATCGACAAAAGCCTCGGGCTGTATCATATACACGTCCTCGGTTAAATTTCCGTTAAGGAAAGCCGTTTTGACATCCATCTGCCATATCTCATAGTCGAAATAGGCCGCTATAGCTAACATGATCCGAACTGATTTAAGCATCGCTATGGGCGAGAAAGTCTCATCGTAATCAACTCCTTGAACTTGTCGGAACCCCTTCGCGACAAGGCGTGCTTTATAGATTGAAACATTTCCATCCATATCAGTTTTCTTCTTAAAGACCCATTTGCACTCGACGGGTCTTGCACCGTTTGGCAGATCAACCAAGTTCCAAACTTGATTTTCATCCATGGACTTTATCTCGGATCTCATGGCTCCAAGCCATGACTCAGAATCAGATCCCACCATCGCTTTCGAATAATTTGCCGGATCATCACTGTCTAACAGTAACACATCACGAACACTTCGTAATCTTGCCGATCTTCGTAGTATAGGTGCTGCTGCCGGCTCAGCTGCCACGACTGGCTCAACCTCCAAGGTTTTTGCCGACTCGCTACTAGCTGGTTCCTCTCGAATTTCTTCGAGCTGCACCGTGCTCCCACTTACTCCCCGACTGAGAAACTCTTTCTCAAGGAAGACACTGTTCCGAGCGACAAACACTTTGCCCTCTTCTCGGTTGTAGAAGTAGTAACCCAAGGTTTCCCTCGGATACCCCACGAAAATACACTTATCCTACTTGGCTGTAAGCTTGTCCGACTGAAGTCGCTTGACAAATGCTTCACAACCCCAAATCTTAAGAAAAGACAAACTCGGCCTTTTGCCTGTCCACATCTCATGCGGTGTCTTCTCTACCGATTTTGATGGTACTCTGTTTAGTGTGAACGCCGCTGTTTCTAGACAATAACCCCATAATGATAAAGGCAGATCTGTCCGACTCATCATTGACCGTACCATGTCCAACAAGGTTTGATTCCGCCTTTCCGAAACACCGTTCCTTTGTGGCGTTCCTGGCGGAGTAAGTTGAGGAACTATTCCACAACTTTTCAGATGGTCATCAAACTCATGGCTCATGTACTCGCCTCCTCGGTCCGACCAAAGAAACTTTATTTTCTTGCCAAGTTGATTCTGTGCTTCATTCTGGAATTCTTTGAACTTTTCAAAGGCTTCCGACTTGTGTTTCATCAAGTAGATATATCCATACCTACTCAAATCATCAGGGAAGATAATGAAGTACTCATAACCACCCCTGGCTGTCGTGCTCATTGGTCCACATACATCACTATGTACTAGACCCAACAAGTCGGACGCCCTTTCGCAACTCTTTGCAAAAGGTGTCTTGGTCATTTTGCCAAGTAGGCAAGATTCGCATGTCTCGAACGACTCCAAGTCGAACAAAGTTAGGAGTCCATCATCAGGGAGCTTCTTCATGCGTTTCCAACTTATATGACCAAGCCGACAGTTCCAAAAGTAAGTCATATTCAGATCATTTGGTTTCAACCTTTTAACATTTATGTTATAAACCGACTCACCATCAAGATTCAAAATAAATAACCCGTCCTGGACGGGTGCAAAGCCGTGAAACATATCATTCAAATACAAAAAACAACCATTATTCTTGATATTCGACTCATAGCCTTGCCTCATCAAACATGAAGCAGAAATAATGTTTCGACTGAGCACTGGAACATAATAACAATTATTCAGTTCCATAATGAATTTGGAAGGTAAATGAAGTTGCATCGTGCCGACTTCCAACGCAGCAACTCTTGCTTTGTTGCCGACTCGAATATCAACCTCGCCTCTTGCTACGCTCCTAGTTCTTACCAGTCCCTGCAACGAGTTGCATATGTGAATAACTGATCTGGTATCATATACCCAAGAACTATTAGGTGCATCAGCAAGATATATGTCTATAACATTGCAAACAAGTGTACCTGAGTTGGAAGTCATACCTCCACTCTTGGCTTTGTCGGCCAAGTACTTGCTGCAGTTCCTCTTCCAGTGGCCATCCGCCTTGCAGTAGAAGCAAGTGGATCCGGCTGAAGGAGATGGTTTAGTTCCTGAGGAAGCGCTTGGGACCGGGTCCTGAGCCTGCTTTTCTCCTGACTTAGCCTTCTTCTTAGTCCAAGAACTCTTCTTGAACTTAGCCTTATTCTGCACCATCAACACTTGACTGGCGCCCTTCTTGAGATCCGCCTCTGCCTGCTTGAGCATCCCATGTAATTCAGTGAGCTTCTTATCCATACCATGCATGTGGTAGTTCGAAATGAACTGCCCATATGCACTAGGAAGAGAGTTCAGAATTATATCCGTAGCGAACTCTTCGCTAATGGGGTAGCCAAGCCTCTCCAGAGACTGCACATAACCAACCATTTTGATCACATGCGGACTCAGTGGATCACCATCCTTAAGCTTGCAACTCAGCAAAGCCTGAGAGACTTGATACCTCTCAGTCTTCGCCTGAGCCTGGAACATACTTTTGAGGCTTTCGATCATATTGTAGGCCTCAACATGCTCGAACTGCTTTTGCAAGTCCGGTTCCATGTGAGCAAGCATAAGATAGCTAATATCCGTGGACTCATCCTTAGCCCGACGGTAGGCATTGGTGGCAGCGACAGTCGCATTCTCATTCGGCTCATCTGGAAGTGGGTTGTCTAGGACTTGGTCCTTCTTTTCTTGTTTATAGAACAATTCTCAGATTTCGATACCAGTTGGTAAAATTAGTGTCGTTCAGTTTATCTTTATCAAGAATGGTTCTCAACGCAAAACCGGATATCTGAGAGTGACTGCTACTTGGTGCCATGATCTACAACAAAAAATATGCAAAACACTTAAGACATGTATTCATAAAAGAGCAAGCATATAAAACATTTTAATATTTTATGCTCCCACTAGAACCAACACCTCTCCGATGGTTGCTTAGTGATTCAGGATTCTAAATAAGCAAGTCGGCTAGTGAGCTTTATCATCACCGCTATCCGCCAAGTGATCTAGGTAGACAACTCCTTGTCGATCGTATCTCATACGACTCCTGTTGGACGGGTGGCATCACATGCCCCGGCTCCCATCCGACTTTTCCTCGAGTCCCACAACCGTTGTGATAGACCCGTCTAGCTTACCAAGTGTTTCTGCAGTAAGAGTCCGACTCGAACCCACCTAGTCGGAAAGAATTGGCAGCACCTCAATTTTATGAGCCCACTACCAAAAATGTCCGACTTGTGATGGTGCAAACACTGGCAGGAAAAGCGACTAGACCTTCTTTGAAGGATTAAATTTTACCGACTATCTAATAGAGGTAAAACTGAGACATAACAATAACACAAAATAAAGCAATTATAATGTGAAATGGTATGGCTCTCTTCATGGCGATCTCCATCTCCACAAAGCCTGTAATCCGACTCGTGCCAACTCTTGTCGCTTGTCGTCTTACTCCATGTCGCCGACATGTACAATGCCTTGCATGCCTTCCGGGTTCTCCAAATAGCTACTCTAGCTTAGTAAAGTAAATTACATAGAGAATCCGACACGCAGGTCGTTATACAATAAAATGACAGCACCTAGGCTCCAGCCGGCTGACAAAAACCGTGATTCGGAGATCACGTATGGATTACACACATACATCACATGCACATGAACCATACCATTCACAACTTCCTGCAAAAACAAGTTATGCATAGATACAATATCTACCGGCGCTGTGAAACTTGCAACGACATCTAAGGCGCTACGACAGGGCGAAGCCGGCGGTCCCGCTAGCTGGATAGCGGGCGGGGATCGAAGGGGCAGCGCCCCTCGCGGGTGCGGGCAGCGCCCGACGTTTTTTCCGAAAACGTAGATCTACCCCAATGGCGGAAGCCGACCGGTAGGGGTATGTCGTTCCACGACCTTAGCAGTATGATCATGGAAATCAGATCTACCATTCCCCGAGTACAGTTGATCCAATCAACCTCGTACAAAACCGATCTATCTCATAGATCGACCACCAAAACAGCACATAGATCTTATCTACAGCCTACCGCATATCACATATGCGAGATCTCGAGCCTAAAACCAGAAGCTATCGCTCTGATACCACTGTTGGGCCACGCGGAGATAAAACAAAAATTTTCCTCTAACATGGTGATCCCAAGATCTAGCTGAGGTAGAAGGCCACGAGGTTTATCACTAGACGCGCAGTTGCGGATTACTGATGAAGCGCGTCAGTTGATGCAGTGTAGTCCTCACGATCTGATCGTCCTGGTGCTGATCGCACAGCACCTCTTCTGGTATCCACACGTACAAGGAGGAGCGCCGATGGCGAACTGCTAGGTTCATTACGGCGGCAGGACTGCTATGGAGCTAGGGTTTCCAATACATGGAATGACCTAACCGAACAACGATTAACCTTTATGGGTTACGGTGCTCCACTATATATAGGGAGTGAACGTGGGCTCTGCTCGCGCGACCCATTCACTAAAGCCCATATAACACTAGTCACCGTGAGTCCAACTCACTAACTCAGTCCTAATCCGGTTTAGGTCCAACCCAACCAGATTACAGGTTTAGATCCAATCCGAACTTGCTCCCGCTCTTAAGTGTGTGGCCCCGCAGGCTCATGGCTACTTGGACACGATTGGAGTCCGACTCTCAATCGATCAGTCGGTAGCGGCTCCTAGCAGAACATGCCTACTCCCAAGTACCAAAGAGTCATGATGACTTTCCTTTCCAATGCGACTTACGTCCGAGTCCCTTTTGCCTCACGATATACCTTGTTAGACTATAGGCGAATAATTGTCATCCCTTAAATAGTCCGACTCTCTTCTCGATCCGAGATAAGTGATTCACCCGACTAACTCTTAGTCGATCGCCTCGGTTAACACTTAACCGAGTCGTGCATGGCCATGCTTTCCGAATCATATCTCACGAGAGGGCCCAAAGAATATCTCTCCAAGCGGAGGGGCAAAATCCCATCTTGGTTATTCACATCACGCAGCTTGATTCTCAGTCGACCCGAACCCTGCCTTTATAACTGCCTAGTTACGGATCAGCGTTTGACAGAATCTAAGTCTGTGATCCTCAACTCGGACTATGCAATAACCTCAGGTCTAAGTATTACATTGATTGAGATATACAAATGACAACTTGTTCATTGTACCTCAATATGGGTCAATCCGACTCGCTAAACTCTTTAGCCGAATCTGTGTAAGTTGGAACAGCATCTCCATGCCCATGACAAGTGGAACTGAGTCATCAAGCCAACTTTCACATTGGTCTAAGTTGTGTGTCCAGAACAACCTCAATGACCAAGGATATTTAGTACAAACAACATGAATGCATAGTTCCACAACCGAATCACATATTCAATGATACACATCAGATGTTTATACAAGGACTACTTAATATCTTTATGAATACAATGGGAAATCTCATCATACATGATTGCCTCTAGGGCATATTCCCAACATTAGTCACCAAGATTGAATGCTTATATCATGTATAAGTGACATTGGTGGATAGAACATGATTGAACCCTAGTATAGATATGTATCCTAAGTCAACCATGATAAGTCACCATGATAGGATATAAAGTTTGAATATAAGCTACTAGGGTAAAGTAGATATAAGATAGTATGACCAAGCTAAAACTAGAATAGCATGGAGTTATTGAAGTAGTGTTATTCCTCTTAAAGGATAATAAACTTTTGAGGAAAGTATAATTTGATAGATACATCCACTAAAGTAATATGGGTGATGGATAATCAAGGAAGAATATGAATGGAGTTAACTGTAACCATCTGTTGGATTGGAAGTTATTAGTAGTAGCATAGTTTGGTAACCAAGTATAGATATGAGAAGATTATGAAAAGCTTTAGTGTCAAGCTCATTGGATTTATAAATGGATTTAGAAGAATAAAATATGGATAAGAATATTCTTGTGAAGTAAAGTTCATCATGCTAGCACATGATGATGGATATGAAGAAGTAGTATATCTAGGAAAGGAATTCCTTAATTAGAAGTCCAGGATTGTGAATTATGGAAGATAGGAATTCTTGGTAAACACTAAACCCTAAATCTATAATCAAGCCTAATATCCATCTCATCTGTTGGATAAATCATCTTATTTCCATAATGGTGTATAGGAATATTTTCCTATAGTAAATCACTTAAGCACATCCTTGTCATTTCCAATTATCATAACCATATGTGCTTAGGAGTTATTTTTATCAATTCTTTTCCATTAGACATTCCAGATAATAACTTTCTATTTTAAAGGGTGATATCATTAAAGATCACAAACAAACAGACAATATGTTTAGCCATTAATCTTTATTTACATCAACAAAAGAATATAAGTATAGTAAGAACCCTAAAACCCTAGGGTAAGCATTTATGATTTAAAACCATAATTACTTTGTTGGTTATAATAAAATCTATCCATTGCTATTTCCTAAATTCATGGGAATGATATTAACCATATTAAATCCTTAGAATATCATGCATCAAATAATAAAATAGGGTCATAATATATAAAAGTTTTCCTCCAAACTACAAGTTAACTAAAATTAAGTTTGATAAAAAATAAGGAAAATATACTAATATAAATCCATGGTTTATTGTGGAAAGAAAATTAATAACAAAGGCCCTTACAAAATATTAAAAAGGATCTATATAAAGAAATATAACATTATTTAATAAAAGCACACAAAATGATGCTAAATACATTTTAGTCTTGCTAAAATTATTTAGCAAATAAAATCTATAAAGAGAATTCAAATCAAAGGTGCTAATTCAAATCTGAAAATAAAACAGGAAATTGAAAACAGAAAAGAATAAAGGAAGAAAACAACAGTCAATTCTGGCCCATGGTCCAGTTTCTCTTCGCCCTATCCGTCGCTCACACACGCCACACTGCAGCCCACCTGTCCCAAGCCAGCCCAACTAGGCCCAATACCTCTTTGTCCCTCCTATCCGTCGTCTTCCTTCCAGCGACAAGTAGTTCGGTGGCACCGCCGTCGCCGTTCGCCAGCATCGCAATGCTCGCCACCGCCTGCCGTCTTCTGGAGAGGAGATAAGGATGCCGTGGTGCTCTGCTTCAATCTCATCCTCTTTTCTCCTTCCCAGCAACCTCCCTCTCTTCGGTTCCTCAAACCTGAAACCCTAAGCCGATGAATCGCCGGTGTTCCGAGCTTCACCGTGGCAGTACAAGCACGCTGTGAGCACCGCTTTACTCCCCTATGTCGATTAGTTGGAGGAATTGAGCTGAAGTTCTTGGAGTCGAACCCCCACGTCATTTCTTCCCGAACTCTGACCAAGCTCCGCCGTAGCTCCATCGCCGTTACAGGCCACCACAAGTCTCGCCATCAACCTCTTCTGGTTCCTAGTGAGCTCACGAATCCCCAGCACTCTCTAGCTCGATTTCCCATGGTCTCTGAGCATGTCTGCGTCGTTGGACTTAGTGCGCCGCCGCCAGCCATCGCCGTACTCCCTGCTCCGATGACCATCAGTGGGTGGCGCTACCCCATATGGGTTCTGTAAATTCCCCTGCATCGAAACCTTCGAGTCACACCTCCCAGAACCCTCTCTGCCATCGTCCGCGGTTCATTTTCGGTGAAGCTCCGGCGAGCAAATGTGGCAGCTGATGTGGCCACGGGCCCCTCTGTCGATCTCTCTGGCTAGGTTAGTTAGGAGTGTAAAAAGAATATTGATATGTGCTGAGGTCATCGTGACATCACTCCTACATCATCCTTGACCTATTCAACTTGTTTGACCTGGTCTTTGCCGATGTGGCATATGACGTGGCCCCTGGCCCATGTGTCATTCTCTATGAGTAGGAACAAACCCAGTAACAAACATTTTAACCAAACTGTGCGTGTCATGTGGCATGTGTCCCACTAGTCAGTGACTAGGGTAGGTTAAGTCTGAGTAAGAAAAGTATTCCCTGTTTATAATCTTATTTAGAATTTAATTAGAAAATGATTCAATCTTAAAAATTTAATAACTTTTGTTTTATAATTCAGAAAAATATGTTTGATATATAAATTTTTTCATAAAAATAAAATCTATAACATTAAACTATTATCAAACATTATTATGCCAATAATTTAAATAATTATTATTTAATAAATATTTTATAAGTATTAATACTTTGAAAATTCATAATTTAATATTGGTAAATGTTAAAAATATAAATAATATACCAAAAATCTTAGAAAAATAAGAACTATAATCATGTACTATTATTTCACTTAATTCAGTATCTATTATTTATTAAATGTTTATAAAATAATTAAACTTATAAAAATCATATCTTATTATTTATAAATCACAAAAATAAATGTAATATACCAAAATGATCACAAAAATAATACCTACATGTTAAAAATATAATATTCCACTTTTAAAGTAAATAAAAACTTAATACTCTAATAACTTGAATCTAAATCTAATTTCCTTAATTAGTAATTCATATAAGGGTAAATAAAATTTGCTAATATTTCTAAAATTTGCCAATTGAGTCTAATAAATAGTATTAATCTTAAATATTGATAATATGAAGTCAAAATGGTTCAACACATTTTAAATAAAATTTTATTGAATTATCCTTCAACCATAAGTGTAGATTATTTTATAAAAGGATCCTTATCAAATATAAAATCTCCAAGAATAATTTGTAGTGAAATAAAACATATTCCTTTACTTTAACCACAAGATTATAATCATACTAAAACACCATAGTGACTTCACAGGTAGTCACTAACATGGCTTAGTTATTCACAAACCATAACCACATCTTTATGAAAAGATAAATGACTCCACTCCAGTATAATGATAAGAAGCCACTACCCAAATAAAAGTATAACCATTCTTAAGTAACTTTAAGGAAACAATATAAAGTACACAAGGTACAAATAACATAAGCAATATACCTTAAATCCATCTATGTCTTTAAAGTTAACTTTAGTCTACAATACTTTAAATACTATACTAAAGACTTTGTTATGTGTTTTATAGTTAACTTTGGTCTATTATAATTACGTTATAAAGAATTTGAAATCCAAACTATCTAAGCAAGCACAAACAACGTCGACCACCTCTGATTAACCACAAGGATTGTTTAAACCTTAATAAAGAAATCTTTTCTTCAAAAGTTATTCGTTTTGTCACTTCAATCAACAAGTCTTATAATAATATTTCCAACTCTTATCAACTAAACTCAAGGACTCCCATCATAGTCAATAGATGAAAATTAATCACAATCACATTGCTTTGAACTTTACTTGCATACTTAGAATTATAAACACTTAAGTTCCTTATAATTGCCATTACTTGTAAAGTAAAATTTGAAGATAAACAATTCTTATATAAGTAGTCTTTGAGTAGAATTCCATATGTGTGTATCTTATTTTTGGGTGATATTCTAAATACGTGTTGTTCACACACACTCACAAGCCTTAATAAGAAGCACAAGTGTGAAACTTAATCTAAAAGGGCAACACATTCCAAACAAATCATTTCCAGTATATAAACCCGAGAACAACGCTTATTCCGTGGATTCGCGTTTATAAAGTGCATTACATTACTTATGCATAATAGCATCTTGCTTCTTTAAAAATTAGTCCTTACCGGACCAATGATGCTGATTTCAGATATTTGATCTTATATTGTCTCGAAGACCGTCAGTGCATAATCTTGCAATCACAAAAGGCAAGTTAACACTTGCTCATGTCCTTTGATTATTTTCTGTAAAGTATTTTGCAAATCCAGTGTTGACATCACCTGCATTTGAAAAAGGTCAGAAAACACTATTTTCATAATAATATGATTATAGGTTATTTACCATGAGGTAATAACCTACTATAAAAGTTTCGGTGATAAAGGAACATATTATCTAGGAATTAACAACCAATGTCGCCAGTGATTCTTGCGTCGTATATTACGCGTTAACCATGAGATTTGGAATGGGACGGAGAAGTCAGCTGTATCCTTTTCCTTTCGTATGGAGGCAAGACTACCTTAACGTGACGTTGTGATTCCTTGTGCGGATCCAACATATGGGTGGGCACCCTTAGGCCCGGCGTTTTTGGTGTCTAGATTATCTATGAGTGGCTACCGGGGGTTTAGCCGGAACTTTAAGGTACTTACCTAGGAATCACCAGCTCATAGAGTCTTCGGGAACTCATCAGGGTTTTAGCCTGCCCGAAAGGGGGCTTAACGGAGGTGAACCAGCCCCGAAGGATCGTGCAGACATATGGGATCACGGAGAGGGCAGTGATTGGCTTGGATCATCTACTGGGCCCCACACCATAGGAAGTGTGGACGGGAAAGATCGCCCGGTTGTGCAATAAGGATTTGATCTCTCATGGGTAAAGTAACACACCTCTGCAGAGTGTAAGAACTGTAACTTGTTACTCCCTGTTCCGGGAAGGAGCTGCGAACGCGGCGGGAAAGGAACTCCATGAAAGTTCTGGTAAACCCGTGAAGGCTGATGGACATAGCTTTTCAGAATAAAAGCAACCTTTGAAGAAATGTTTACAAAAACCTGCATTGCCTATGACCCATGGTATGTGGCTGTAGATATAGTGCATCAAACACTCCTTTTCTAGTGAACTTACTGAGTACGCTCGTACTCAACGTATCTTCTTAACCCTTGCTAGATTCTGAAGCCAATAAAGATGATGTCTACATCAACTTATGCTCCAGGAATCATCATCAAAAGCTCAAGATCTTCAATGAAGTCAAAGAAGTCAACATATACACAATTAAAGTGAAGGCGAAGTTGCTGATTAGATAGGAATATAATCTCTAGCCATAGAATCTATTTCTGTAGTGCATTGCAATAGCAGCAATGCCAGACCATTAGTTTAGATACTAGTCTGAATAGTATATTAGATTTGAGTTGTTTATTTCTAATTCTTCTTTGTAAGAAGATTCTTTCTCTCTCTTTAACCTAGAGTGTTCTCTGGATCTTGTGTAAAGAGTTGAGTTGTAACCTATAGTCATGTCTTGGACCTTCTGTGTTTCTATTGTACCACTCTAAGGGATGTAATACTAGTGAATGGTGTTTCATTGGTTTTATGTCAACGACTATAGTGTACTACATCATGTAGTGGTATGATGGGTCACCGCAAGGACCTCCTTGGCCTTGACCTGCATCTCGACGGTAGCACTACATTGGTCTTCGACCACCACAACAGCACCCGCCATGGGCTCCCCATGTTCCAAGACACCGCGATCAAACTAGATGCCGGTGGCATCTGCAAATTACAACAAAGAAATTCCGAGTGAGGAGAAGGAGATGCACCAGAAAAACTCAAAACAACGTATGGAAACTTACCAGACAAGGCCTTGGCAGCAGCCATAAGCTGTTCCGCCATCTCCTTCTCCTGAGATGCCACGACAGCCGCAAGTTGCCCCTCGCGCTCCTAGGCCTCCCGCATGCAGCATTCAAGGGCCTCCACGACATCCTTCGCCTTGGTCTCCGCCTAGCTGTGCCTCTTTTCGAGTGCGCTCAACTTGCGAAGAGCCTCCTTGTTCTCATCTGCAAAAATAAACAGGAACAAAGATTAGAAAATAAAAGGAAAACCCCATCATCAACAGCCAAGATCAAAGATCAGAAGTATACACACTTAGGAGTTGTTGGAAGCTCTCCTCCAAGGTGAGGTATTGTTGCTCGAGGCGGTTGATATCACGGATGAAAGTCTACAACAAAGAAACAATAAACCATGTAAACAAAGGACTCGGGGGTTCGCCCGTGCAAAATGATAAATTACTTACATGGGCATCCGAAGACTCCGAGGGTTTAACTTGTGTCTTCCGGGAGACAACCGCGCGAGTCCTCGGCTTTGAGGAGGTCGATGCTTCATCACCAGAGTTGGCCGACATCTTCGGGGAGGCTGCAGCAGCCTCATCGTCGATTGCCTTTGACTCCCCAGCCATCTCCTCAAGTTCTTCCTTGAAGGATTCATCTGAGGAGTTCCTCCTAGCACAGCCGAAGCATTTCAAGTTATTCGACGAAACAGCAAGCTAACACTTAGCACACCGCAAACAAAAAAGTACCAGGAAACTTACGAAGGAATATCAGAGAGGTTGAAGACCGGTGTCTCCTTCTTCTTCTTCTTATTAGCCGGCGGCTGGGGATCCATGGCTACATCATGAATGGGGGAGGAAGCACCTTCATCCCCAGCGTGTCGCTCGAGGAAGGTGGGCCCCTTCATCGTCGGTAGTGTCGTCCCATCCAAAATTTCGCTTCAGGCCCTCTTGCAAAAGATCCCTTCGCTAGGCTTGGGGATTTTGCAGTTGGCGACTGCGCGAGAGGAAGCGTAGAATTAGACTCCGCATCCCCACCATCTGGCGCAGTCGTGTACTCTTCAGGAAGGGGAGGCATCATGCTCTCCACCTTAAGCTCCTATAGATCAGGAAATACGCACATCCAAGTCAAGGATAGAAGACACAAACAATAAAAAAATGCACCATGTGCAAGCACAAGACTTACCTGATGAACTTCCTTCCTAGCAGTGAAGGGGGAAGTCAAAGACTTCCCTGGCAACTCCTCGTCACCCTTGTACTTCAGCAGGGGTCAAAGCACTCGGTCAAGGTCGGTTGAGGACATCTCCTCATCGGACACTCTCGTCGGGTCGGTGGCGCCGGAGTACAAATGCATCGGGTATGCCCTCGCTTGGAGGGGCTACACCTGACGCTTGAGAAACATTCAGATGATGTCGACGCTGCAGACCTCCTTGCCCCGCACCAGCTGGAGCGCTTCCACTCGCTGGTACAGCTTCTCCACCACTTCGGCTTCACCCTCCATAATGTCGTTGGACCACGAACGGTTTCGAGTGACCACCTTGCTGGCGTCGAAGGGAGCTAATCCATAATGATGACCGTCAAGCTTGGAGTCGCTAAGATAGAACCACTTGTTCCTCCATCCTTGGACGGATTCGCAGAGGTGGAACAAGAAAAACTAAATGGTGGGGCAGATGGATATCTCGCACCCACCCAGTGCGTAAACGCCGCCAGTACCAGACTGTCTCTTCAAGGAATAGAGTTCATCGAAGAGGACAAAGTGTTGATCAATACCGAGCTAGCACTCGCATAGCTTGATGAAGCATGCGATATGCAAAAGGGAATTGGGAAACAACTGGTGAAGTTGAAGCCCGTAGAGATAAAGAAGCCCATGAATAAATTCGTGGGCAGGAAGAGAAAGCCCCCGGATGACAAAAGCATAAAACATAACCCGAAAACCTTCGAGTGGGTCCGGGATTACCTCGTTGCCAGGAATCAAGGTGTTGACTTTATCCTTTGATATTAGGCCAGACTCGCACAAGCGGCGCAAGTCCACCTCCCTGATCGAAGACCGCTGCCAACTACCATCAGTGACGCGGCTGGCGATGGAAGCTTTCTTGGTGGCGCCGGCGGCGCTCGTCCCAGCAGCAGTAGAAGCGGACTTCTTCGGCTTGCCCATCTTGACTGTGCGGTGTGCGATGCGATGGGCACAGAGAAGAGATGATGGAAAACACGAAGGACATCTAGTGCATAGCATGGGCGAGCATTGGAAATGGAGGAGCAGAAAGACAGAAAACGATGAAAGCAAATGGCACAAGGAAAATTACCATAGTCCTCCTGCAGTATAAAAGGACGAAGACGATGATGCAAAACCATCAATTTACTTGCCCTAATGTTGAGGATATGCTAAATGGGTATCACCATTGCATGTCTCTAATCCGGATAACCTGGTGGCCCATAGTCGGTAGCAAGGCCTATGGCCTACTGGGCGGCCTAGTTAGATGGATCCAGAAGGGAGGCCCATGCTGGATAGAGGAAGGCTACATGGAGTCACCGGCGTACCTGGAGCCTTGGAGTGCAAGACACGTTAGACTAGTTGTAAACTGTGTAGGACTCTATAACCTGTCTGGCTAGGAATTTCCCTATAACCCTAGGATCTGGCGACTATATCAGCCGGACCTAGAGGAGCATTTAGGACTGAACAACTCATATCACGCACAGCGAACCGATCCCTGTACCTCGGTGTATTGCCATTATAGTGATTTATAGCAGGATTCCACCACCATCGTGGGATCTGAACCTAGGTAAGTTGTGTTACCTCGTCCCCGCCAACCTTCCGCCTTAACCCACGTATCTAAACACGCACTGTGAGGACCCCTCCATGGCGTACTCGTCAACAATACCACGACAGTTGGCGCCCACCATGGGGCAAGAGGAGCTTCAGGATCTACAACAGCCGAGGTCAAAGCTATTCGTGGGAATCAGCGAAACCGTAGCCATCGGCCGTGTTCTATTCTCCGACAATGTTCCAATCGTCCCTCCTGACGAGTTCTGGATCTCGGCAAAGACGAACCCCACCCACTGCTCGATCGTCCCAATCGGGGACATCCACCTCTTCATCGGCTAAACCGACTCAGGCACTAGCTCCCTGGAAGTCGGAGGATCGTCAAGGACCGCACGGACCGCCTACGGGCAGGATATGTTCACGGAAGGTTCGAAGTCGGATCTCTCTTTGGAGTTTGCCGGCTTAGATCGGAAAAATTCCAGGCCCACCCAAACCGCCCCTGTGTAGGATATAATGGTGGAAGATCGCTGCAAATACGCCGGCTTCACCCGTGCTTCTGGTGTAGGGTTTCATAGCATGGAAAACAAAAA
The DNA here is from genome assembly GCA_916181665.1 of Avena sativa. Classification (NCBI taxonomy): domain Eukaryota; kingdom Viridiplantae; phylum Streptophyta; class Magnoliopsida; order Poales; family Poaceae; genus Avena; species Avena sativa. Next base: position 306,980,687 of record OV702295.1, on the reverse strand, counting down.
TTTTCTACCGCATACAAACAAACAAGCCAAGATCTATCTACTAGATTGTAGCAACGAGTCGATGGAATAACTCACCCTCGAAGATTCCAAAGTGTTTAACAAGAGCGGATTCTCGTGGGTGATGTAGTCGTACTCTTCCCGATCTCAAGATCGCGTAGACGATCCTTCCGGCGCTGCGTTTCGGCAGCGCTCCCGCAGTCGGTCACAGGTTCGGTACTCGACGAAGACCTTCCTCTCCCTTGTTCCAGCAGGCAGCGGAGGTTGTAGCACTCTCCTCACGATTCCGGCAGCACAACGGCGTGGTACCGGAAGTAGAGGGGAGATCCCGCAGGGCTTCGCCTTAAGCCGGAGCGAGTATGGTGGACTATGAGAGATACCTCGGTGTTCTAGGGTTTAGACACACCGAGGAGGAGGCTTGGTCGGTGGCTAGGGTTGCTAGGCGGTGGCGGCGGTTTGCCCTAGGGCGGCGGCAGCAGCAGGAGGTGGCGGCGCCGGCAGCTAGGGTTTAGAGGTGGAGGTGTTGGGTGTCTAGGAGGGGAGCCCTGCCCCTCCTTTTATAGGTGGAGGGGCCGGCCAAGGGGAGGGGAGTCCCTCCCCAACTTGGCTTCAAGGTGGGCCAGCGATGGAGGGGAGGAACTCCTCCCCAACTCGGTTTCCACCTCCCTCTCCACTTCCCAAAAATAGTCGTTTGACTTTCAAATTGGCGTTTGACTTTTTCAAACTAGGATTTGATTAAACCCTTTATTTTGTTCAGCGATGACACCTAGTACATGATGCAATCATACCAACTTGATATAACACATTCATGTACCCTTCCCCTCCGGAGTGCCGGACATTCCGGAACCTTCTAGAACATTCCCGATGAAAACACCGGAACCATTCCCCTACTCCGAAATAGGACTTTCCTTATATGAATATTATTCTCCGGACCATTCCGGATCTCCTCGTGATATCCCGGATCCCATCCGAGACTCCGAACAACATTCAGTCTCTTTCTCATCATTCCATAACTACTCAAACAATGTCGAATCCTTAAGTGTGTCTCCCTACGGTTCGTGAATTATGCGGACATGATCGAGACACTTCTCCGAACAATAACCAATAGAGGAATCTGGAAATTCATATGGCTCCCACATATTTCTACGATTACTTTGCGATCGAATGAACCACTTACATACGATACCAATTTCCCTTTATCTCACGATAGTTTACTTATCCGAGGTTATAATCGTCGGTATCTCTGCATACCTAGTTCAACCTCGTTACTGATAAGTACTCTTTTCTCGTTCCCGTGATATGTGATCCCTTGTGAGCCAGTCACATGCTTGCAAGCTAATTGGATGACATTTCACCGAGAGGGCCCAGAGTATATCTATCCGTCATATGGATGGACAAATCCCACTCGTGATCCATGTGTCTCAACCAATACTTTCCGAACACTCAATGCCACCTTTATAGCCACCCAGTTACGGTGTGGTGTTTGATGTCATCAAAGCATCCATCCAGTAAAGGTGATATGCATGATCTCATGGTCAAAGGAATTAGGTTATTATGTATCAGAAAGCATATAGCAATTGAACTATTAAAATGACTTGATCTTTATGCTACGCTTATCTATAGGAGTATGTCCACCATATCATTCTCCTAACGATATGATCTTGTTGTTAATAACATCTCAATGTTCATGAGAGGGAAACCACAATCATTTATTAACCAACAAGCTAGTATTATAAAGAGGCTTTACTAGGGACTCTATTTTAGTTTACAAATCACACAAGTATTAATGTTTCCTTGTTAATACTATTATAGCATGAATGTAAACATTTATCATAAACACAAAGATATAATAATAACTACATTTATTATTGCCTCTAGGGCATATCTCCAACAGTCTCCCACTTGCACTAGAGTCATCTAATCTAGATTACATGGTAATATACCGAACACCCATGGCAGTTTGGTGCTGGTCATGTTTTGCCCTTGGGAGAGGTTTAGTCAACGGATCCGCCACATTCAGATCTGTGTGTACTTTGCAAATTTTTATGTCCCCATCTTGGACATGTTCTCGAATAGCGTGAAAACGTAGCTTGATGTGCTTCAGCTTCTTGTGTGACCTTGGTTCTTGCGCATTGGCTATGGCACCCATGTTATCACAGTAGATAGACATTGGGTCCAGCGCACTAGGAACCACACCCAGCTCTGTAATGAACTCTTTCATCCATATTGCTTCTTGTGAAGCCTCCGAAGCAGCCATGTATTCCGATTCAGTTGAAGATCTCGCCACAACGCTTTGCTTTGCACTCCTCCAGCTAACTGCTGCACCATTCAAAATAAATACGTATCCAGATTGTGATTTAGAATCATCCGGATCGGTGTTCCAACTAGCATCGGTGTAACCATTAACAACGAGCTGTTCATCACCTCCATAAGAAAGAACCATATCCTTAGTTCTTCTCAAGTACTTAAGGATGTTTTTGACCGCTGTCCAATGATCCACTCCTGGATCACTTTGATATCTGCTAGTTAAACTAACAGCATATGCAATGTCGGGTCTAGTACATAGCATGGCATACATTAGAGATCCTATGGCTGAGGCATAGGGAGTCTTACTCATCCTTTCTCTATCTTCTGCCGATGTCGGACTTTGAGTTTTACTCAAGGTCGTATTGGGCAACATGGGCAAGAACCCTTTCTTGATATCTTCCATTCCAAACCTCTTTAGAACTTTGTCAAATATGTACTTTGTGACAATGATATTTGGCGTCTTGATCTATCTCTATAAATCTTTATGCCTAATATGTAAGCTGCTTCACCAAGATCCTTCATTGAAAAACTATTATTCAAATATTCTTTGACACTATTAAGAAGGTCTACATCATTCCCAATCAACAATATGTCATCTACATATAGTATTAAGAATGCTACAGAGCTCCCACTCACTTTCTTGTAAATACAAGCTTCTCCATAAGTTTGTATAAAACCAAAACTTTTGATCACCTTATCAAAACGTTGATTCCAACTTCGGGATGCTTGCTTCAATCCATAAATGGACCGTTGAAGTTTGCATACCTTGTTAGCATCTTTAGGATCGACAAAACCTTTGGGTTGCATCATATACAACTCTTCATCAATGTCTCCATTGAGGAATGCTGTTTTGACATCCATCTGCCATATCTCATAATCATAATATGCAGCGATTGCTAACATAATCCTCACAGACTTTAGCTTCGCTACTGGTGAGAAAGTCTCATCGTAGTCAACTCCTTGAATTTTTTGAAACCCCTTTGCGACAAGTCGAGCTTTATAGACAGTAACATTACCATCAACATCTGTTTTCTTCTTGAAAATCCATTTATTCTCGACAACCTTCCGGCCATCCGGTAAGTCCACCAAAGTCCATACTTGGTTTTCGTACATGGATCCAATATCGGATTTCATGGCTTCTTTCCATTTATTGGAATCTGGGCTCATCATTACTTCCTCATATGTCGCAGGGTCATCGGTGTTGTCCACCAACACGATACTCATAACGGGATCATACCAATCAGGAGTGGTACGAGTTCTCGTTGAACTGCGAGGCTCTGTAGCAACTACAACCGAAGTTTCATGATCATCATCATTAGCTTCCTCTCTTATTGGTGCAGGCACCACAGGAACTTCTTCCGGTGCTGCGCTACTCGCAAGTTCGAGAGAAGGTTCGACAACCTCGTCGAGTTCTACTTTCCTTCCAGTCACTTCTTTCGAGAGAAATTCCTTCTCTAGAAAGGATCCATTCTTGGCAACGAAGACTTTGCCTTCGGATCTATGATAGAAGGTATACCCAATAGTTTCCTTCGGGTATCCAATGAAGACGCATTTTTCCGCTTTGGGTTCAAGCTTGTCCGGCTGTAACTTCTTTACATAGGCTTCGCATCCCCAAACTTTAAGGAACGACAATCTAGGTTTCTTCCCAAACCATAATTCATACGGTGTCGTTTCAACGGATTTAGATGGTGCCCTATTTAAAGTGAATGCGGCTGTCTCTAATGCATAACCCCAAAATGATAGCGGTAAATCTGTAAGTGACATCATAGAACGAACCATATCTAAGAGAGTTCGATTACGACGTTCGGACACACCATTACGCTGTGGTGTTCCCGGCGGTGTCAATTGTGAAAGTATTCCGCATTTCTTCAAATGCTCGCCAAGCTCGTAACTTAGATATTCACCTCCACGATCAGAACGTAGAAATTTAATCTTCTTGTTACGTTGATTCTCCACCTCACTTTGAAATTCCTTAAACTTCTTGAAAGTTTCGGACTTATGTTTCATGAAATAGATATACCCATATCTACTCAAGTCACTCGTGAAGGTAAGAACATAACGATAACCACCGCGCGATGCTACACTCATTGGACCACACATCGGTATGTATGATTTCCAATAAGTCCATAGCTCGCTCCATCATACTAGAAAATGGAGTCTTAGTCATTTTACCCATCAGACATGCTTTGCATCTTTCAAGTGATTCGAAATCAAGTGATTCAAGAAGTCCATCGGAATGGAGTTTCTTCATACGCTTCACTCCAATGTGACCAAGACGACAGTGCCACATATAGGTCGAGTTATCGCTCGATTTCAAATGTTTAGCCTCAATGTTATTAATATGTGTATTTCCACTATCGAGATTCAACAAAAATAGACCATCTATCAAAGGTGTATGTGCATAAAACATATTACTCATATAAATCGAACAACCATTATTCTCGGACTTAAACAAGTAACCGTCTCGCAATAAACAAGATCCCGATATAATGTTCATGCTTAACGCAGGCACCAAATAACAATTATTTAAGTATAAAACTAATCCTGATGGTAGATGAAGGGGTAGCGTGCCGACCACGATCACATCAACCTTTGATCCGTTTCCCACGCGCATCGTCACCTCGTTCTTCGCTAGCTTCTGTTTATTCTGCAGCACCTGTTTCGAGTTACAAATATGAGCAACCGAACCAGTATCAAATACCTAGGCACTACTACGAGTACTAGTGAGATACACATCAATAACATGTATATCGGATATACCTTTCTTCTTGATGTTGCCGTTCTTCAAATCCGCCAAGTACTTTGGGCAATTCCGCTTCCAGTGACCTTCTCCCTTGCAGTAAAAGCACTTAGTATCAGGCTTAGGTCCAGCCTTGGTCTTCTTCGTCGGCGCGGTAACTTTCTTACCACCCTTCTTGAAGTGTCCCTTTTGCTTAGACTTGCCTTTCTTGATTTTGGTGGTCTTATTGACCATCAACACTTGGTGCTCTTTCTTGATCTCCACTTCTGCAGATTTCAACATAGCAAACAGTTCTGGCAACTGCTTGTTCATGTTTTGCATATTGTAGTTCATCACAAAGTTCTTGTAACTTGGTGGTAGTGATTGGAGGACACGGTAAATCCCCAAAGCATTAGGAATCACTATACCCAAGCTTTGAAGTTTGTTTGCGTGCCCAAAAATCTTAAGCACATGCTCACTGATGGAGCTGCCCTCTTCCATCTTGCAGTTAAAGAACTTTTCAGAAGCCTCATAGCTCTCAATTGCCGCGTGGGTCTCAAAGATCAATTTGAGATCACGGACAATATCATGTGGGTCCGAATTCTCAAACCTTTTCTGAAGCTCTGATTCTAAACCATACAAGATAGCACACTGAACTGTGGAGTACTGAGTCTTCCGAGCGAGGTAAACATTCTTTACTTCATCGGTAGCAGTAGCTGCAGGTGGGTCACCCAGCGGTGCATCCAGCACATAGTTCAAATTACCAGCTGTGAGGACAATCCTCAAATTGCGAAACCAATCCGCGAAGTTGATTCCATTGTTTTTCAACTTTTCTTTCTCTAGGAATGCATTAAAATTGATGGTAGGGGCCGCCATTGATCTACAACATATTTGCAATAGTTTAGACTAAATTTGTGACAAATTGAGTTCTAATTAATAGTTAAATTAATCTAGGTGAACTCCCACTCAAAAAAATATCCCTCACATTGTTTTAGTGATCACACGAACCAAATCCACCACATCAACACCGATCATCACGAGAGTTGATATAGTTTCAATGGCGAACAATCGACATGTTCATCATATTTGCTATATGATTCATGCTTTACCTTTCGGTGATCCGTGTTCCGAGACCTTGTCTGTACATGCTAGGCTCGTCAAGATCAAACCTTAGTTTCCGCATGAGAAAATCTGGCTTGCTCACGTTGTATACACTTGCGGAATCTAACACACCCGATCATCACGTGGTGCTTCGAAACAACAGGCTTTAGCAACGGTGCTAACTAAGGGTGAACACTTTTTGACTTGAAATTCATGTGCATGAGGGATCATCTTATAATGCTACCGTCATCTACTAAGCAATACAAGATGCATAAAGTATTAACATCACATGCAATTCATAATATGTGATATGATATGGCCTTTCTTCTTTGTGCTTCCGATCTCCATCTTCAAGCACGAACATGATCTCCATCGTCACCGGCATTGCATCAAGGTCAATGACGCCTCTCCATGGTTGTCGTCCACCGGCTTCAACTATTACAACTACTTTGAATAGACACGCGGGTCTTAACATAAATTAAAGACAACCATATGGCTCCTGCCGGTTGCCAACTTAAAATAAGGAACATTGCATACATCAAATATAATCACAATCATGGCCATATCACATCACTGCACACCCCTGCAAAACAAAGTTAGACGCCTCTACTTTCTTTGCATGTTTTACGTGGTTTGGGGCTTTCAATAAGTGTCGCTCTAACTTACGAACAAGAACCACAACATTGATACTAGTATTGTTAATTACCCGTTGTAAATTGAATCTTAACTATGCTGGGAGAAACAGGCACCCGCAAAGCCACTTATGCAATACAAGTTGCATGTTAAGCGTGGAGCAAGTCTCATGAACGATGTCATGTAAGGTTAGCCCGGGCCGCTTCATCCCAACATCCCGCAAGATGCAAAGTACACAAGAAGCAATCGACAATAAAAGCATCAACGCCCACAATGACCATTGTGTTCTACTCGTGCAACAGATCTACATATAGACACGGCTCTGATACCACTGTAGGGTTTCGTAGCATGGAAAGCAAAAAATTTCTACCGCATACAAACAAACAAGCCAAGATCTATCTACTAGATTGTATCAACGAGTCGATGGAATAACTCACCCTCGAAGATTCCAAAGTGTTTAACGAGAGCGGATTCTCGTGGGTGATGTAGTCGTACTCTTCCCGATCTCAAGATCGCGTAGACGATCCTTCCGGCGCTGCGTTCCGGTAGCGCTCCCGCAGTCGGTCACAGGTTCGGTACTCGACGAAGACCTTCCTCTCCCTTGTTCTAGTAGGCAGCGGAGGTTGTAGCACTCTCCTCACGATTCCGGCAGCACAACGGCGTGGTACCGAAAGTAGAGGGGAGATCCCGCAGGGCTTCGCCTTAAGCCGGAGCGAGTATGGTGGACTATGAGAGAGCCCTCGGTGTTCTAGGGTTTATACACACCGAGGAGGAGGCTTGGCCGGCGGATAGGGTTGCTAGGCGGCGGCGGTTTGCCCTAGGGCGGTGGCGGCAACAGGAGGTGGCGGCGCCGGCGGCTAGGGTTTAGAGGTGGAGGTGTTGGGTGTCTAGGAGGGGAGCCCTGCCCCTCCTTTTATAGGTGGAGGGGCCAGCCAAGGGGAGGGGAGTCCCTCCCTAACTCGGCTTCAAGGTGGGCCGGCGGTGGAGGGGAGGAACTCCTCCCCAACTCGGTGTCCACCTCCCTCTCCACTTCCCAAAAATAGCCGTTTGACTTTCAAATTGGCGTTTGACTTTTTCAAACTAGGATTTGATTAAACCCTTTATTTTGTTCAGCGATGACACCTAGTACATGATGCAATCATACCAACTTGATATAACACATTCATGTACCCTTCCCCTCCGGAGTGCCGGACATTCCGGAACCTTCTAGAACATTCCCGATGAAAACACCGGAACCATTCCCCTACTCCAAAATAGGACTTTCCTTATATGAATCTTATTCTCCAGACCATTCCGGATCTCCTCGTGATATCCCGGATCCCATCCGAGACTCCGAACAACATTCGGTCTCTTTCTCATCATTCCATAACTACTCAAACAACGTCGAATCCTTAAGTGTGTCTCCCTACGGTTCGTGAATTATGCGGACATGATCGAGACACTTCTTCGAACAATAACCAATAGAGGAATCTGGAAATTCATATGGCTCCCACATATTTCTACGATTACTTTGCGATCGAATGAACCACTTACATACGATACCAATTTCCCTTTGTCTCATGATAGTTTACTTATCCGAGGTTATGATCGTCGGTATCTCTGCAAACCTAGTTCAACCTCGTTACTGATAAGTACTCTTTTCTCGTTCCCGTGATATGTGATACCTTGTGAGCCAGTCACATGCTTGCAAGATAATTGGATGGCATTTCACTGAGAGGGCCCAGAGTATATCTATCCGTCATATGGATGGACAAATCCCACTCTTGATCCATGTGTCTCAACCAATACTTTCCGAACACTCAATGCCACCTTTATAGCCACCCAGTTACGGTGTGGTGTTTGATGTCATCAAAGCATCCATCCAGTAAAGGTGATATGCATGATCTCATGGTCGAAGGAATTAGGTTACTATGTATCAGAAAGCATATAGCAATTGAACTATTAAAATGACTTGATCTTTATGCTACGCTTATCTATAGGAGTATGTCCACCATATCATTCTCCTAACGATATGATCTTGTTGTTAATAACATCTCAATGTTCATGATAGGGAAACCACAATCATTTATTAACCAACAAGCTAGTATTATAAAGAGGCTTTATTAGGGACTCTATTTTAGTTTACAAATCACATAAGTATTAATGTTTCCTTGTTAATACTATTATAGCATGAATGTAAACATTTATCATAAACACAAAGATATAATAATAACTACATTTATTATTGCCTCTAGGGCATATCTCCAACATCTGGAAATCAGAGATCACAGTTCATTGGCATGGTGACTATCTTCGATCTGGCGCGTTGCATCCAGAGAGAGGGTGCAAACCCCCGAGATGATGCTATTTATCACTTCGTGGAAGGACTGGCTTGCGACACACTTCTCCGGCATATGCTAAGGCGGCAATAGGACGCGGGCCTCCTCACCTTCGAGAGCATGATTAGCACCATCAACAACTACACGACAGCTGAAGGGGCTGCTCAGGCTGAGATCGCGGCCATACCCGGGCCACCGCCGTCACCGCTGACACTGCCTCCAGTTAACCTTCCTGCAGCCTCAGCATCTTGTTCCGTTGTCGAGGAAGCCCCCGCACCCTCCGAATCCATTTTGGACGCGCTCTACGCCGACATCAGCGTGGACTCGGAGGAGATGGATATCAACCCGGAGGAACTCGACTCTGCTATGCAGGAGATGGAGGAGGACATCAAGCGTGAGGAGCAGGCCGACAAGTCCATCACATCCAGAGAGGTGTTCGCCGCCATTGGGAGTGTGATGGAAGAAGATCAACCTGGACAAGCTCCGCCTAAACCGCTGGACAAGGGGAAGGGACCAGCTGATGCTGTCGACAATGATCGCGCAAAAGCCATGCCCCCTCCCCTTAACCTAGTGCAGCAGCCGCAGGAACTCAACATTGGTCCGGGTAACCCCAACACCGCAAATCCGCCGCCTCCAGCATCTATGTCTGCGGCCGCCCAAGTCACTCCAGCTGACAGAGTGATGTACGGCAATTTGATCATCGAGCCCATGATTGTGGCTCATATATGAAACATAGTCTAGCTTGAAGAGAAGCGCCAGCAACTGCTGGAGGAAGCACAAGACATCGCGGAGCAGGGCGCAAAGCTAGATCAAGATCTGGCCAAGGCGCAAAAATCAATCGAGAAAGCTAGAGCCATGGAAGGTGAGTACAAGACTTTGCTCAAACAACAGAAGGCTAGGAAAGATCCGGCTCGCATTATCAACGATCATCGTGTAAAGTGCAACCTAGGATGGGCTCCCCCGAAGCAGCCACAAGCCAAGCCATACATGGACAATGAGGGCAGGCAGGTCATGCCCACTCCTATCCTTAACTTAGACGTCGCCAAGACCCTACTGGAGCAGGATAGATCACCCGTAGCTGTGGAACAGGTCTACGACCTTGTAGAAAAGGTGGTCAAACAGCAGGAAAAGGCCACCTCTCAGAGGCTTGAGTCTGACCCAGCATATTGCCAGTCTAACAATCCTAAGCCGCCAAGGGAGATATATCCTCACGACGTCGGGTCCCAGACGGGTTCGTTAGAACGAAGACGGAGGGATGCATGCAACAGGAAGGATGCCATCCCCATATCCTCCAACCACGGAGGCAATGCTCATCCTCGTCGCCCATCTCCACCGCCTTGATCTCCCGACATCACGAAGACCCAAAGGCTCACCACCATACAAGCATGCCACCGCCAAGACACCCTTAGGGTGGCATCATCATTCGCGACAACGCGAAGCAGCCCCATCACGGTGGAGAGTGCAACGACAACCAAGGACACAAGAGCAGGTCACGCCATGACCCTCCATGTCGACAAGCAACCACGACAAACGCGAGGCGTCGTAGGAGGATAACAGTAAGAAGGCTAACCCACCGCCACCTCCACCTCCATCACCACCTAGCAGCCACCATGGCGGAGGGGGCCCACGTTGTTCACGTAGACCATCCCCTGATGGCAAGAAGAAAAGATCAAGGCCCGGATCCATACGATGCACGCTCACGCCTGGACAAGATTCACAAGGCCCGGGAAGGACAGTACCTGGGACCACGTTGCTTTGGACCCGTAATACGGACCGCAACTTACCCCAAGGGTTTCCAAATACACAAGACGATCAAGCCCTATGAAGGCACCGCCAAACCAGCTACGTGGTTGCAGGATTACGGCAATGCGGTGGAGATCGCCGGGGGAAACTCCAACGTTGCCGTCAAATACCTCCCACTGATGTTGACGGGCACTGCCCGCCAATGGATTGATGACTTGCCGGAAAATTCCATCTGCAACTGGTTGGACATGTAAGAAGCGTTCACCAAAAACTTCGAGGGTATGTATAAGCGCCCCTGCACTATTGGCGATCTACAGCGGTGTGTGCAAGAGAAAGACGAGACATCTCGAGCCTACCTCTCCCGCATGCCCTCCATAGCACCATACATGTGGCGGGCATCGCCTGAACCGTCGCGACCACGCCATCCATTACGCACGGAAAAACAGGGAGATGTAGTAATTATCGCGTAAACTACACATGAATAGTCAAATTCAAGTCAGATAGTGGGACCCACGATGTCCCGTCACATTGCTTCTCCTACCGCAGACGGTTGACCTCAGCGAGCGTCAGCAATGACGTTAGCAAAGTAATAGCCAGCAATGACTAGAAACTTTCGGTTGCAAACAAAATAACTTACTCAAGTCTACAAATGAACCAACTACTCGGGGGCTACTCCTATCAGGAGCATTGGTCGCGCACCTGAAATCTTGATACGGTCCTCGAGTCAGTCGAAGAACTTCCTAAAAGCTTCGAGTCCTTCGAGTCTACGACTCAACTACGGACTCAGGGGCTACTCACATAGGGAGCATTAGTCGTGCATTAGAAAAAAACATAGGTGCTAATTGCATTTACCAGATCATCCAAAAAACTTTTGGAACACAAAATATGCAGCCGACGATTATAAGTCTCCGCTCGAGTTTACAACTCAAACAAACACACGGGGGCTACTCCCATAGGGAGCGCTGGTCGTGCACCCTATGAATTATTCGAATGAGATCCTTCGGATCACTCATGACAAAAGCAAAAAATAACATTGGAAACTTTTCCCAAATTAATGCTAAGCGAACTACCGTCTCCTTGGTCACCCGAAAACGCCTCTGTTGTGATAAAATTTCGGATGATATGTCTGCAACACAAAGATAAGACCTACAGATACTTCTGATGGCATGGCAAAAAACCCGACTGCGCTCTGCTAGTGATATTCCGTGTCAACAGGCACGATGAAAAATCCCGACAGACGCGTTGGGTACATAATTTAAACACTATAATTCGACTCCTATAAGACCTCCGCGGCCTAGGTCGAGTTACGCCAGCATTTTTCTGGATTCGAGTCTAGGGACTTGAATCTGAACTAGATCATGTTGTTTTGTCCAAAGACAGTTAACTGACCCTAATCTGTCGGGTGAGTCTGGCACACGTATCAACAATCCCTATGAACCAACATATCCACCCAAAACATGTTCGGATGAGAAGCACTTGAAAGACTATAGAGTCTCCAATTGAATCTACGATTCGACTGAACACTCGGGGGCTACTGACATGGATATTCCTTACGGGTACCTGACGTTAGCCTACCCGGTCCAGCCCAGTGGAGGCCCACAAGCTGGACCTTCTGAAATCGTGAATCCCAAGGAGACTTCAGATGGCCCAAGCCCGTAGAGAACTCGACTTCTTGGAGGACACGGCTAAAGTGTAGATAGAATTTCAAAGGGACAACCCTAATCTGTAACCGACTTGACCTACCCAAGAACTGGCCTACCCATATAAAGGCCAAGAGGGCACGGCGAGGAGGATCTGACCTCATACCCTAGAACACACCTCACGCTAGATTGCATCTACGCACCCTTGTAATCATCGACATCACCATCAATCAAGAACAGATAAGCAGGAGTAGGGTTTTCCCTCCGGGGGCCTAAACCTAGGTAAACCTTGTGTCCCCGTGTTGCGAGTCTGTTATCCGTTCCACGATCTCCAGCTTCTCCTCCTTCTCCAAAACCCAAGTCCATAATAATGGGCATTGATGAGTTCAAACCTCATCACTATCGGTCGTGTTTGGATCTATAAATAGACATGGATGTTTTCACATCTATGAAATTGTTGACATGTTGGTAAACAGTTTACAACAACGTTCAAGAAGTTGACTATAACAAGGTTTAATATTTCATGGCTATATTTAGTCTGGACGAATTAATGTAGCAACCACTACATATAATTTTGTTATATGGTAGTTGAACAAACAAAACAAAGTTCTTCTAATAGAATAGTTACCTAGGCCGTGTACATGACACGATCCAAAGGGTTTTGTTAATTCAAAGGATTCTAAAAGATCATGCAAACTTCAATGGTTGAGTAAGCATCGCAAAGTTGGAATCTTCACCGTGATGAAACTGTTAAAATGTTTAATTTCATCAGAGACGATGAAGATGCTTGCATTTGCAAGAAATTAAGTGGGAGCGTTGAGGCATATTTCTAATACATTGTGTGAAAGACATATTGTTGATTGGAAATGATGTATATTTTAATAACACAGGTGAAGAATTTCATTTTGATGAAAGACTTAGGCAAAACCCGAATATTTGGCATCAATATCTATATGGATAGATTGAGACGCTAATATGGTTATGCCAAATGTACATAGATGAGATATTGAATGAGTTCAATATGGAAATGACAAGAAAGGTTCTTTCCACACAGAAAGGATTGAATCAAGATTCAAGTGTATTGACACTTGGTAAGTGAAACGAGATTCAAGTGTATTGACACTTGGTGAGTGAAATCACAAGAATATTTTGATTAATCATACCGTGATATGTACACATCCAGAAATTTCCTATGCTCTAATGTTATGAGCATATACCAGAATGATTTATAATATGATCATTGGACGATAGTAAGGATATTCTTATGATCCTGGGAAGAACTAAAAATATGTTATTTTTTGTAGAGGTCACAAATAGATAGATAGTTCATTGTAAAGTGTTACATTGATACTAGTTTCGTCAAAAAATACAAATTAAGTTTATCTCAATTTAAACTATGGGTGGCACAATGTAATGGAAAGGAGATTCCACAACGGATTTGGATGAGTTCCAAAGTTAAGACATTGTGACATATACTATACAAAAGGCTAAGTATATGAACTGCTATTGTAGCAGCAAAAGAGGGCATTTGCGTCAAGTAGTTTATTATCAAACTAGGTGTGGTTCACCGCAGGCTAGTACTATGAAGATATATTGTATGAAAATAGTATCAACATGGTTTAACCCCAAGGAACTAAAGGTCTCACCAAAGGAACAAATTTATACAATGCCATCTCATTGGAGAATAAGTGATGCATAGAGACACAAAGACATGCAGATACACACGGACCTGAAAGTGTCAAATCCTAAGATTATGATTACCACTAACAATCGTGTATATACAACATGGGAAAGCCATAGGTGTTGAATTCACAAAGTTTTTCAAACTAGATTATTGACTCTAGTGCAAGTGGGAGACTATTGGAGATATGCCCAAGAGGCAATAATAAAGTGGTTATTATCATATCTTTATGTTTATGATAAATGTTTGCATCCCATGATATAATTGTATTAACTGGAAACATTAATACTTGTGTGTTTTTTAAACAATAAAAGAGTCCCTAGTAAGCCCTCTTGTTAAACTAGCTTGTTGATTAATAGATGATCATGGTTTCCTGATCATGTACATTGGATGTTATTAGTAACAAGATCATATCATTAGGAGAATGATGTGATGGACACACACCCATAATACACATAGCATAAGATCAACGTTTGTTTGCTACAAGCTTTCAGATACATAGTAACATAATCCTTCGACCATGAGATCATATTAATCACCAACACGAGATGAGTGCTTTGATGACATCAAACACCACTTCATAACTAGGTGGTTATAAAGGTGGCATTGGGTATTATGAAAGTATGCGTTGAAGCGCATGGATCAAGAGTGGGATTTGTCCATCCATATGACAGATAGATATACTTTGGGCCCTCTCGGTGGAGTTTCATCCAATTGGCTTGCAAGAATGTGACTAGGTCACAAGGGATGTCACATCACAATATGAGTAAATAGTACTTATTGGTAAGGAGGTTGAACTAGGTATAGAGATACCGACGATCGGACCTCAGATAAGTAAAGTATCACGTGACAAAGGGATTAGGTATCGTATGTTAATGGGTAATTCGATCACGAAGTCATTGTTGAATATGTGGGAGCCACTATTCCCGCTATTGGTTATTGATCGGGGAGGTGTCTCGATCATGTCTGCATAGTTCGCAAACCATAGGGTGACACACTTAAGGAATCGATGTTGTTTAAGTAGATATGGAATATGAGTTGGAGACCGACTGTTGTTCGGAGTCTCGGATTGGATCCAGGACATCACGAGGAGATCCAGAATGGTCCGGACAATAATATTCATATAAGGAAAGTTATCTTCTGGGGTTTGGAAATGTTTTCGGTGTTTTGACCGGAAGCTTCAAGAATGTTCTAGAGGGACCACCAGTGGGTCCACCACCCTGGGAGGGGTCACTTGGGCTAAGTCATGCCACGAGGAATCCCTAGGGCTAGCCGCACCAAAGCCCATGGAGCCAACCGGCCAACAAAGGGTTTTTGGGAAAAACATTAAATAAGGAAAGAGGGGAGACTTGGGGGGCACGTTCCCCCTCTCTCCCCTTTGGCCGAGTTGGGGAAGGAGTGGGTCAAGGGCTAGGAACCTTGACCGCACCCCTCTATATAAAGAGGGGTGGGGGTGCACCCCCTTGTCCCTTCCTCCCAAACCCTAGCCACAACCCTCTGATACGTCCATTTTGCATCACCATTCTATATCATAATTTGCCTCTATTCATTGTTATATTTCATATTAAGAGGTGTTACTTATGTATTTTCATCTAGTTTTGCATGTTGGATGATTCTTGGAGGATGAACTGCCGGAGTCAGGATTCTGATGGAAAAAGAGGTGTTTTGATGCAATTTCGCGAAGATCAGAAAAATACCAGAAAAACTATGGAAAATCCTATTTTTCTAGAAGACAAAGAATGCGAGAAGTGGAGGCGGATATGGTTCACAGGGGGACCACACCCCCTAGGCGCGGGCCACCCCTAGGCCGCGCCTATAGGGGTGTGGCCCACCCGGCCCATCTCTGGCTCCGCCCTCTCGCCTATATCTTCTCCTCGGAACCCTAATACATGGGTAGCAACCATACAAAGATTCCACCGCCTTTGCGGGGCGGAAAACACCAAGATATAAAGAGCTCTCTGATAGACAGATTTCTACCAGGGAAATTCCTTTCCGGAGAGGGGAGATCATTGCCATCAACACCATCATCAAGCTAGACTTCATCGGATCATCATCATCCATACCATCATATCCACCAGCACCATCATCACCACTCCATCCCGTTGTAACAATCATGTTGAATACTTGCATAGTTCTTAGGGGAAACTTTCCCGGTGTTGATTACTATTGTAGTTGATGCTTGTGAGTGGAACCATTGGATTATTGTTTATGTTCAGATTGTTATCCATTACCATATCATCTTTGATCTTGATCCATATGATGTCTCATGAGTAGTTCGTTTAGTTCCTGAGGAAATGGGAGAAGTCATGTTGTTAGTAGTGGATTTGTGTTGATATATTATTCAATGGTTTAGTATTTAAGTTGTAGTGCTATTCTTCTAGTGGTATCATGTGAACGTGGACTACATGACACTTCACCATTTATGGGCCTAGGGGAATGCATTGTGTATTTGGCTACTAATTGCGGGGTTGCCGGAGTGACAAAAACTTGAACCCCCGTATGGACACCATTGCACAAGGGAGTGTAGGATCTCTGAGTTTAAGGCTGTGGTTAGGTTTATACCTTAAATTCTTTCTTGTAGTTGCAGATGCTTGCAAGGGGTTTAATCACAAGTATGTATTAGTCCAAGTAAGGTCGGTGCATTAGCATAGGTTCACCCACACAACACTTACAAAACCAAAGAAGACTACTCAGCTATTTGAAGTGAAACCACTTGACAGAATTCCCATGTGTCCTCGAGAACGTTTGGTCCTTATAAGTATGTTCACCGGCTTGTCCTTTTCTAAGAAAGGATTGGGACACTTGCGGAAATTGTTCGTTGTCTTTATTACTTGCACTTTATTTCCTTGCTTTATCAGAAAACCCCTAAAAATACGTTTGCTAAGTATTTACAGAGATTTCCTGCTCCATACCACTAGTCAACACCTTCTGCTCCTCGTTGGGATCGACACTCCTATTTATCGAAAGTACTACGATACACCCCCTATACTTGTGGGTCATCAAGACTATTTTCTGGCGCCGTTGCTGGGGAGTGAAGCGCTATTGAAGAGTGGAACTGGTAAAGGAAACTTCTACTACGAGTATTGTTTTTATTTCTGTTTGTTACTTTGTTTCCAATATGGATAACCCACTTGGTTTTCTGTTTGGGAAAACTACTACCACTGTTTGGGTAGTAGATGAACCACGACCTGTTGAGATAGATCCTTTTAAGATACCGACAAATATTGATGATCGTGTTATGGATAATTATTATTTAGGGGATGGAATTGTCCATCCTGGTGATCACTTGCTTTTTATCCATGAATTATGCGGGTTGTTTAAGTGTGCAGGAATTACAACTGAACAGGTGAAGAAGAAGTTATAGATGAAATTGAAGATGTTGTTAAATATATGAAGACTGATAAAGCTCCAGGACCTGATGGTTTTAATGGGATGTTTGTGAAAAAGTGCTAGCACATAATTAAAGATGACTTCATTAAGTTATGTC
Organism: Avena sativa; assembly: GCA_916181665.1. Classification (NCBI taxonomy): domain Eukaryota; kingdom Viridiplantae; phylum Streptophyta; class Magnoliopsida; order Poales; family Poaceae; genus Avena; species Avena sativa. The sequence continues at coordinate 306,963,061 of OV702295.1, read as the reverse complement.
ATGATTTCCACATGGGTCTAACTCCTCTTGCAAGCATTAATGGTTCTTTCATTACTCTAGTCCCTAAGAAGAACTCTCCTGAGTCTGTCAATGATTTCAGGCCTATTTCTCTCACAAACACCTGTCTCAAATTCTTAACAAAATTGGCTGCAAACAGTTTACATAAGCAAATAAAAATGTGCATTCATGAGAACCAGTATGGATTCATTAAATGCAGAACAATACAAGATTGTTTGGGTTGGACTTTTGAATATTTGAATCAATGTCATGCATCAAAGAAACAGACTGTGGTAATAAAATTGGATTTTGAAAAGGCTTTTGACACAATTGAACATGATGCAATAATTAGAATTTTAAGTGCAAGGGTTTTGATGATATATAAATTGGCTGGGTTAAAGAAATATTAGCATCTGGCTCTTCAGCTTAATTACTGAATGGAGTACCTGGCAGAAATTTCATCTGTAAGCGTGGGGTTAGACAAGGTGATCCTCTCTCCCCACTGTTATATGTTCTTGGGGGAGATTTGCTGTAGAGCTTCATTAACAAGGATTTTAGTGAAGGAAGGTTAATTGCACCAATCCCCAATAGAGGCACTAATGATTTTACTATTGTGCAATATGTTGATGACACTATCATTATAATGCAAGCTAATCCACAACAATTACACATTCTCAGACAGATTCTTGAAGAATACGCTGCATTCACTAGACTTAATGTTAATTATCATAAATCTTCATTGATACCCATAAATCTAACTCAGGATGAGGCTACCTCCCTGGCTCTAGAAATTGGTTGTGTTACAGCAAAAATTCCTTTCACTTACCTTGGGCCGCCCATGGGGATTCCAAAACCAAATATTAAAGACCTCTCTCCTCTGACTGATAGAGTTGAAAGAAGACTGACAGCCTCAGCATCCTTTTTGTCTTATGGGGACATACTTGTTTTGGTGAATTCTGTGTTATCCTCTCTACCTTTGCACTACATTAGTTCTCTGAGTGTCCCAAAGGGAATAACTGAAGTTTTAAACAGAGCAGGAAGACATTGTTTATGGAGAAAGATTAAGGATGATACTAAAGCTCACTCTATGGCATCTTGGGAAATGATCAGTAAACCAAAAGACAAGGGTGGTTTAGGAATCATAAATCTTCAAATCCAAAATAAATTCCTGCTTATGAAACACTTACATAACTTTTACAATAAAGTTGATCTGCCTTGGGTGAAATTAGTATCGAACACATATTATCATGGCAGGGTACCTCACATTGTTACTGTCTGTGGATCTTTCTGGTGGCGTAGTTTTATGAGTTTGCATGAGGAATATCTATTAAATTTCAAATGTTCAGTGGGATCTGGAGACACTGCTTTATTTTGGGTGGATAACTGGAACAGCAACCCTCTCAACTCAACATATCCACATTTATTTTCACATGTACTTGATAAAGACTACTCTGTTAAGCAAGCAATCTCAATTACTCAGATGTCTGAAGCTTTTCATCTACCAATATCTGCTGAAGCTAGTACTGAATTACAACATTTACAGTTGCAACTGGCTCAAGTCACTCTTCAACATACTAAACATGATGAATGGAAAAGTTTGAGTTCAAAAACAGGAGATTATTCTGTCAGTGATATGTACAAGGGATATTTCAAGCACATACCAAATCATTTTCCATCACAGTGGATCTAGAGTAGTAAATGCACTTCCAAACATAAGTTCTTTGCCTGATTGATAATCCATGACCGCATTAATCTAAAGATATGCTACTCAGAAGACATTGGAATGTTTCTGATAATCATAATTGTGTTGTTTGCCCTTGTCACACCCTGGAAGACTGGTCACATTTATTTTTTGAATGTAATTTCAGTATGATAATCTAGGCATATCTTCAGGTTGCCTGTGGTACAGGATCTGGACAAGAGATTTTGAAACATGCAAAACAGAAATTCAAGGGTCCATGCTTCATAGAGATTGCTATCCTAGCCTGTTGGAATATTTGGAAGCAGAGAAATGACAAAATTTTCAAAGGAATAAGACCTTCCTTCAGCTCTTGGAAATGAGGGTTTATCTATGATGTTTCACTCCTAAAATACAGAGTCAGAAAGAAGACCATCACAGATCTTAAATCCTGGATCGATACTTTGTTGTAATTTTGTATAGTTTTGTCTCTTTTTTGTTCTTACCTTTTGTTTTAGGTAGCTTGTACATAAGACTTCTTGGTTTATTTTAAATAAAGGACTGTGGGGGGCTCCCCTGCAGTAAATATTCAAAAAAAGAAGTTACTCTCTATATCCTTGAAAGGAAGAGCTGGAGAATGGTATAAGCTGCTAAAGAATGGACAATCCATGGAATGGGAGGAAATAGTACCTCACTTTTATTCTAAATTCTATCCTCCCAGTGAGATTCATAAGGATAGGAATCTGATATATAAATTTTGGTCTCGTGATGGAGAGAGTACAACTCAAGCTTGGGGGATATTGAAGTTACTTATGCTTAAATGTCCTATTCATGAACTCCCTAACAATATTATTATCAATAACTTTTATGCTAGGCTTTCTCTTCATGTTAAAGATTTACTAGATGCTTCTTGTGCTGGATCATTCACACGTATGAAGGTAGAAGTTACATGGGATCTCCTAGACCGTATTCAAGAGAACACTGAAGCATGGGAGAATGACAAAGGAAGAAAGTCGGGTATAAACTATGATTATGAATGCATTAAATCTTTTATGGGAACTGATGACTTCCGTGATATTAGTACTGAGTATGGTTTTGATTCTCAAAGTATTTCCAACTGTTTTAAGGCCTTTGCCTCTTACATAGAAATTCCTAAAAAGAAGTGGAATAAGTAACATGCACCTTATAAAGATGTTGTTAATCATGTTCCTGTTAGAAATACCTAAGTTCGTACTACTACTCATATTTTGCCTGAACCTTATGTTGAGAAAACATATTTCCCAACTAAGTTAAAGGAGTATTCTATGATAATTAGTGCGAATAACAAAGGTGTAAAGAAAGCTGTGGAACCTGAAGAGCAAATACACAATGAATCTGTGGTATCTATTGTGAAAGATCCTGTCACTAGAAATATAGAGGATGAGCACCTTGTCTTCTGTGAATACGCTTATAATATTATCTCTCATCCTAGTAAGGGTAGAAAATCTAGTGTCCATGTGCTTTATGTTAAAATTGGTGATCATTGCTACTATGGTTTATGTGATATTGCTGCTAGTTCTAGTGCTATTCTTTATGAGCTTTACAGGGAAATTATGCATGAAATTGGTCCTTGTGAGCTTGAGGACATTGATATGGTTATTCACCTTGCTAATAAGGAAACCATTTGACCTATTGGTATTGTAAGAGATGTGGAGGTTCTCTGCGGTAAGATTAAGTATCCTGCTGATTTTCTAGTGCTTAATTCAGCAGCTAGTAAAACTTGTCCTATTATCTTTGGTAGACCTTTCTTGAACACTTATGGAGCTATTATAGATTGTAAGAAGGAGAATGTTTTAACTAAGTTTGATGGAGATACTTATGAGTTTAATTTTTCCAAATTTGCTAAAGCTCCTTGTGAAAATATCTTGCCTAATGAAGGTTTCAGGATGGAACAACTTGCTTCTATTGATCCAGTTTATGACCTTGGACCTCTTTTTGATGATTGTAAGTATGCTCATTCTGATGATAAAATTGTTTCCTATGACAGTTATATTGTCAACTTTATTCAAAGTGCTACTAAAATTTATTATGAGAGAGGGAAACATGGTTTTATGCATCTCAATAATGTTAAATATCCCAGTTTTATGTTGAAAGCTTTGAAGTTGCATTTGTTTTGTCTTCCTATGCTAGTGGATTTTTGTTTCAACAATTTGTTTTGTCATGATACTCCCTTGCATAGGAAGTGGGTTAGACTCAAATGTGTTGGATATTTGCTTCTTGAAGCTCTCTTTCACTTCAAATATATATCTCCTATGTGAGCATCTTTGAAATTTGTAAGCCTAACTTAAAGGCAATAAAGAAAAGTACTTCTTGGGATATAACCCAATAGTTTTGTTGAGTCTTGGAAGTTATTACCTTAGTAATAACCGCTCCTTATCCTTTTTGCTTTGGTTTTTGTGTCAAGATCAACTACTTTTGAGAAGTAGAGGAGTTGTGAAAAGTGGCTGTCCTGGGACAGATTTTTGTGCTGCATTATAAAAATTCGTGAAGGAGATCAGTACTTCAGATGGAGCTGTATTTTTCTGTGCTTGTTCTCCAAGATGTTACCAAACTTTCATTAGTTTTGCACTTTTTTATTTGAGCAACAGAAGTTTTTCGAAAAAATCAATCTTTTTCTGCTAGTCCATTTGACAGATTTTGTGCCATCATTTGCATTTGCCTCTTATATTGATTCCCTTTCAGATTCTTTTTGGGTTTTTGGAAAGGAGTTGCTATAGTAGCTTTTGTTTTGATGGATTTCAGTTGAAGTGTGTACCTAAAGGTTTATTGTTTTTGCTTACACTAATGTTGCCATTGAGGTTTGTGAATTGCCTTGTGAGAAAAAGAATTTCCAGGAGAAGGAGAAAAGGAATCTGCAGATGTCACATCCCAAAATTTTCCAAATTTTGAAATGTGAAAAATAAATAAACAAAAGAAATAATTTTTGAAATTTAGGGTGAAAAGAAACTTTTTGCTTCTAAATGGAAACATCAAAACCCTCCTTGAACAAAATTTGAATAAAATGGAATCCAACAAATTTCAATCAAGTGAAATGCATTCAGCAATGAAGGTATCTTGAAATTGAAACATTTGGAAAAGTAAACCAAAAACCCTAATGGAATAAATCATTTCCATGATCTCCCTAAGACTATGAATTTGATCCATATAAAATTTAGCCACAAACATTTATAGAAGATCAAAAATGTTAAACAAAAATATTATAAAATCATAGAAATTGGTTTCATTTAATTAGGAGCCATGGATAAGAACTTATGAATTTAATAAGGTAAAGAAAATAAATATCAAAGCTAATAAACTTCCTATCTAAAATCCATACCAAATTATGAGCAAAATAATACTAAAAGGACTTAAAAATATAAACAAATATTAAATAAAATTATACAAATTGGAATCACCAATTTTGGATCTATAAATAAATAGATATGGATTTTATAAGAAAAATAAAGAAAGATAATAAATAGGGAATATTTAAAAGATAATTTAAATCTTGGCCAAATTCATGAATAAATGGAAGTTATTAAATAATAAAAGTTTATTTAAATAAAAAATTCATGAGTAAAAGATTATCTAAATAAAATCATAATGATTGAACATTATCCAATTTTATTTAAATAAAGACAAAATTGCTTAAACTAAATAAATACTAAATCCCTATAAAATTATTTAGAAGACAATTTAAACCTTAAGTTAAATCCATAAGCAAATGGAATAAAGATAATACAATTAAAATAAAGGGATAAATAATATTCAAATAAAATTATATGGCATTAACCAAATTTAATTCTAATTAAATAAAGACAAATGTCCAATTTAAATGAACATTAAATCATATTAAAATATTCTAAATAATAATTCAAGGTGAATTATTTGCACTAATGAATAAATAAAACCTACTAAAAGGTTTGGTAAAAATTGGAATTCAAATAGAAGTTTGAAAATATATTTAAGATCTTATTTAAATAAAGACAAGAGTCTATTTTAAATAAATATTCAAAACATAGAGAATATAAGAAAATATTCAAAAATAGACTTTAAAATAAATTAATAAACAATATTAAAAACTACTTAAAGTTTAGAAGAGATTTGATAAATCAATATGAGTTTGAAAACATTTAAAAAAATCAAAACATAAATTAGAAAAGGAAAAAGAAAAAGGAAATAGAATAAAAAAGGGGAAAGGACTAGCCCAAACTAACCTAACCCAACTAACTGGCCCAACTAGCCTAATACTAGCCCACCTGGGAAACCCCTCTCCCCTTGCTCATTCTTTTCTCACTCGCGAGCAAACCCACGTACTCGCTGACGCTTGGACCCCTCTATGCCCCCTCCCATTCGCTGACAACCCAACCCCACCTGCCAGCTCATCGTCTTCAACCCACGACCAGTTCCTCCCCCTCTCTCGCCCGTTTTTTTCTTTGATTTCGCAGGTTTAATTCGCCGTGATGACGCGTTGATTCAGCTCAGTAACCTTGCCCATTTAATCGCCTCCTCCCCCTCTCCCTTTCCCCTCACACCCCGTTGCTAGAGAGCCACCGGGCTGCCGCAATTTCGCTTGCGAACCCCCTCTGCTCTGATGAGCTTCTCCTCTGATTCCGGCGATCACAACCCTCCCTACTGACCCTAACCTCCACGGGAACACTCCCCATATCCTTTCGCACCTTCCCGTAGCACCAGCTCACTTGCGCGTGCTCCGAAACATCGGCAAGCAGAACATCAGAGCGTCGCCACCGTCTGCCATTTCTCCGACGAGCTCCCCTGGTAAAGTCCGACCGCACATCTCCCTCTCTTTCACACCCGTGTACTCGCCACGATCTTGTGCATCTGACAGCATCTTTTATTTGCTCTGGCATGCACCGTAGCCTCGCCTCCGTCTTCGACAGAGTGTGCCCGTCGTCAGCAACATCTCCAGCGAGCAATCGATGATAACCCCGTGCGCCCATGTCCCTCCTGCGATCACCTCGAGCATCACCGTGACCCCGTGAACCCAGTGAGAAACCTCCCCCTCTCTCTTGCTTCAAGTATCGCTGAAACCGCCGTTAGCAGAACGTCGCCGCCGCGCATCACCGTCGAGCGCCGCCAGTTCTTGGCCAAATGGTTTTGGTCTGTTTGATGCAGATCGCGTGGTGTAGATTAGATCTTAGGCGAAACGTTTTTGGTTGATCTGATCCGTGCGTTGCCACTTAAATCCAACACTCCATGATTCTCGATCCAGACGAAACGGTATCAGCCAGTAGCAAACAAACACATGGCCTGTAATTTGTTTTAAAAACAGAAACTTGTCTATTAGATGGTTACATTTGAAAAATTCATAACTTTAAATATACACGTCCAAATTTTACAAATTTTATATCATTGGAATCAGGAAAAAGGATACTTTCCAACCATGCCCTTAGTTTAGCATTTTGCTTCTGGAAAGTTGATTGTTTTTGCAGAAACTTGTCTAGGCCTATTTTGAGTATAAAATTTAGTCTAAAAATGTTTTTAGGGTAAAATCTTTTGTAAATGGTTTCTTTTGAACCTACTGACCATAAAAACCAACATTTGGATTTAAAATTAAATTTTGTGAGACTAAGGAATTAATCCTTGAATAAAAGCAATTCTGGTTAAATAAAAATATTGATTATGGTTTAAAAATGCTTTTTGAGTAAAACCTTTTGAAAATGGTTTTATTCAAACTCTCTGACCCTAAACACCAAGTTTTGGGATTTAAAAATATATTTGATTAACCCTAGAAAATTATTACTTTGATTAAAGGCATTTCTAGTAAAATAAAAATGGTGCTTGATTTAAAAATGGTTTTTGAGTGAAACCTTTTGTAAATGATTTTTTTAAACACTTTGACCATAAATACTCACATTTGTGTTTAATAATATATTTGGAAAACACTAGAAATTATTACTTTTATTTAAATCATTTCTAGCAAAACAAAAATGATTTAAAGTGGCCATTTTCACTAACTTAATATCAAATGGTTTTGCCACTTTTATAAATGAACAATATGTGTTTAAAATGTTTATTTCCTATTATAAACCACTCTTCCAATAAAACAATCTTTTGCATGCTTGCATGCATTGTTATGTTTTCTTTATTTTATATGGTGAATTGTTTAAATGCTAGATTGAATTTGTGCCTTGATTGAATTGTAGTGAAATTTGAAGAGTGTGGATATTGCAAGATCAAGGAGTGAACTTATATTCTCTACCAAAAAGGCAAGTGGTACTTCATACTTTTGTCCCATTATTTTCACTATGCATTAGTGATATTTTGAATAGGAGTTGCATGGAATTTTACTAAGTATGCTATGCCTTGGGAAATCCTAGTAGATGATGCCTTAGTAGAATTTTCTCTAAGTTAAGATCCCTACTACTATCATGCTTAGCTATTAGAAAACAAGGGTGGATTATATTCATGCTATGAAATATTTCTAAGTCAAAGACTTGTGTTTTGTTTAATAAAACAACTATGTGAATGAATCACCTGGGTGGAATGGGACTTGAATGGATTATGTTGAGTGGTTACACAGGGCCCCATATTTATGGCCTACCCTAGTGTATCTCACTTGTGGAAATCCACCCAGGAACAAAGATATTTGAGATGTCAAATGTTGAGAAGCTACAAGTGCAGCCACTTGGCAATATGGGCTCTGCCTGGATCATATAGGTTGCAATAACTTAGCAAGATGGATAGTTGGTGGTAAGGGGTGATAGGTTTGGGAACGCGTCCACTTTGGTCTAAGGGAAGGCTTCTGAAAGGTCTTGTCTTGATGCATGTCGAGTCTTGTGGGGAAAGTGCACCACCTCTGCAGAAGGAAGAATCTAAGTACTTAGCCATGTCCCCGTCAATGGACAATTTGAGCATCAAGACATGGAAGCTATCAAGAATCTCCTCATCCAAATTTCTAAGTTAAAAGCTTGTGGTTGAACATGGGTTAAAGGGTCTTCAATCTTTGATTGGTAGATGCCTTGAGTGATTTTGACAAATAAAAACTTAGTGTTTTCAAATGATAAGGAAAATCTATTTTGAGCAAAGCAAGCCTAAGATCCACTTAGCCAAATGCATATAGATGATAGATACCACTATTCTACCATAGTATCACTTGCCAATACAATTGAAATATATTGACCCTTGTGGTTGTAACATATTATGTTGTAGGTTTGTTTGATGTTAGTGAAATGTGTTGAATAGGATTACAAGTCTACAACCAACATGATTGCCTGTGGCACTTTGAAGATGAAGGACTCCATGCTATATAGATATTCTGCTGCATTGTAATGTGATAGCCAAATGAGCTATGTAAGATGTAATGAATTATTTTATTCCTGGTTATAAAGTTGTACTATGACCTTTGTTTCTTGATATGACATCTTAAACTGTGAATGCTAGCTATTGATTCCGGGACTAGCATTGTAAACATAGGGATCTCTACCTTATTAAAGGTTGGGACCTCTTACAGATGGTATCAGAGCACTGTGTTGCCTATAGGATTGTAACCCTAGGATTGGACAAAACCCCTTAGAAAAATAGGAGTTGTATTTGTTCCAAAAACTTATTTACAAACAATCTTGTAAACTCTTTCCTCAACCTTTTTGTTTTGATTCTACATCTCTTGCTTTTCAAACTTGATGTACAAAGCCTCCACCATGAGCAAAGACTTCAACATGAGCAAAGGACTTCACCAACTCAAATGACTTCGACTTCAACATCACCAATGACTTCATCTTTAGTTTCACCAAGGACATCAACTTGGACATCACTAAAGACTACAAGTGAGACAAGAATAATACTCAATACTTGAAGACTAAGGAAACACAACTTAGAAGGAACTGTCATCACCTTGAAGTTTTGTGACCAAGATGCAAGAATTTTTCCAAGGATACCATGAGCTTGTTCAAGAAGAAACAAGTAAGAAGAATTAAATGATCTCAAGTGAACCATATAGTTGGACCACCATATTAGTGTTTAGAAAAATCAAATTATTGATCACACCAACTTATGTGGTGTAATAAAAAATATTTTGTTGCCTAAAAATGCCCTTGAACTTTGTTGTTTGATTGGAATGTTTGATTGTGATTGCTTGCACATTGCTTGTGTGATTTGTTGTGTGTGAGTACAATTATTCCTCTAGGAATCTTTTGGATATTCTAATCCCAATCCAACCCAAACAGATGACTTCTCCAAGAAAACTCCAACATCAAGGATAGTGACAACAACAACCAAGAGATGCACATGAGAGAACAACTTATAGCAACCCAAGCCCAGTTGAATCAAGTGACAACTAAATTTTTAGCCAACAACAATGAGTTAGACCCAACCATGCAAAAGTTTTTGGAAATCCAATCCCAATTGTTGCAAAGGATGACCAATCAAATGATCAACCTGAGAGACAACCTTTTCCAAGGAGATTGTGACAACAATGGTGTCAAGGATGATATTATGGAAGGAACTCAAGCTTGCAATATTTGTGGAGAGATAGGACACACTTACAAAGAGCATGTGGACCAATGCCCAAATTGTGAAGAGAAATATCCAACTAAACAATGCCCCACATCTCAAGTGACTTGTTTCCTATGTAAAGGAAATGATCATGACCCTATCCAATGGCCCATCTATCCTATAGTTCAACAACTGAAACAAGATGGAATGCACCAAATGTTTGGAAACCTCCATAAGGGAACAACTTCTACCAAGAAGGATGAAGGCAAAGTCAGAACCATGCCTCATAAAGCGACAACCAAAGTGACCACAAAGTTTTGCTACTCTTGTGGAGAAGAAGGACACATCTCTAGTAACTGCCCCAAGAAGAGAGAAAGATTTCCCACCTTTGAGGTGAGATATGAAGAGCATGAACTAGAAGAACTCCTAGCTTTGGAGAGACCCAAAAAGAAGAAGAAGGACAAAAGCCAAGTGCAATGTTACAATTGCAAAGAGATGGGACACTATGCCAGTGATTTCCTAGAAAAGAAGAAGAACCAAGGAAACAAACAAGAGGCAATGATACCAAAGGAAAAGAATGTTATTATCCAAGTGATGTGTTTCAAATGCAAAGATCTAGGCCATTATGCAAGCAACTATCCAGAGAAACTACATCAAGATCCCAAGTAAGCCAAGATGTAATCTAGTTGAAAACATTTTTAAGGGTGGTAGTACCCTAGTTGCCTTGAAGCCAACTTGTAACCTCTAGCCTTCCCAAATCTTAGGACGAGATTTATTTTAAGGGTGGTACCCTGTCACATCCCAAAATTTTCCAAATTTTGAAATGTGAAAAATAAATAAACAAAAGAAATAATTGTTGAAATTTAGGGTGAAAAGAAACTTTTTGCTTCTAAATGGAAACATCAAAACCCTCCTTGAACAAAATTTGAATAAAATGGAATCCAACAAATTTCAATCAAGTGAAATGCATTCACCAATGAAGGTATCTTGAAATTTAAACATTTGGAAAAGTAAACCAAAAACCCTAAAACCCTAATGGAATAAATCATTTCTAAGATCTCCCTAAGACTATGGATTTGATCCATATAAAATTTAGCAACAAACATTTATAGAAGATCAAAAATGTTAAACAAAAATATTATAAAACCATAGAAATTGGTTTCATTAAATTTGGAGCCATGGATAAGAACTTATGAATTTAATAAGGTAAAGAAAATAAATATCAAAGCTAATAAACTTCCTATCTAAAATCCATACCAAATTATGAGAAAATAATCCTAAAAGGATTTAAAAATATAAACAAATATTAAATAAATTATACAAATTGGAATCACCAATTTTGGATCTATAAATAAAAAGATATGGATTTTATAAGAAAAAGAAAGAAAGAAAATAAATAGGAAATATTTAAAAGCCAAATTAAATCATGGCCAAATTCATGAATAAATGAAAGTTATTAAATAATAAAAAAAGAGTAAAAGATTATTTAAATAAAATCATAAGGATTGAACATTATCCAATTTTATTTAAATAAAGACAAATTGCCTAAACTAAATAAATAATAAATCCCAATAAAATTATTTAGAAGACAATTTAAACCTTAAGTTAAATCCATAAGAAAATGGAATAAAGATAATCCAATTAAAATAAAGGGATAAAGAATATTCAAATAAAATTATATGGCATTAACCAAATTCAATTATAATTAAATAAAGACAAATGTCCAATTTAAATGAACATTAAATCATATTAAAATATTTTAAATAATAATTCAAGGTGAATTATTTGCACTAATAAGTAAATAAAACCTACTGAAAAAGGTTTTGTAAAAATTGGAATTCAAATAGAAGTTTGAATATATATTTAAAATCTTATTTAAATAAAGACAGGAGTCTATTTTATATAAATATTCAAAACATAGAGAATATAAGAAAATATTCAAAAATAGACTTTAAAATACATTAATAAACAGTATTAAAAACTACTGAAAGTTTAGAAGATATTTGATAAATCAATATGAGTTTGAAAACGTTTAAATAAAATCTAAACAGAAATTAGAAAAGGAAAAAGAAAAAGGAAACAGAATAAAAAAAAGGGGAAAGGACCAGCCCAAACTAACCCAGCCCAACTAACTGACCCAACTAGCCCAATACTAGCCCACCCGGGAAACCCCTCTCCCCTTTCTCATTCTTTTCTCACTCGCTAGCAAACCCACGCATTCGCTGACCTTGGACCCCTCTGTGCCCCCTCCCATTCGATGATAACCCAACCCCACCTGCCAGCTCAAAGTCTTCAACCCGCGACCAGTTCCTGCCCCTCTCTCGCCCGTTTCTGTCTTTGATTTCGCAGGTTTAATTCGCCATGATGATGCATTGATTCAGCTCAGTAACCTTGCCCATTTAATTGCCTCCTCCCCCTCTCCCTTTCCCCTCACACCCCGTTGCCAGAGAGCCACCAGGATGCCGCAATTTCACTTGTGAACCCCCTCTGCTCCGACGAGCTTCTCCTTCGATTCCAGCGAGCACAACCCTCCCTACTTCCCCTAACCTCCACGGGAACACTCCCCATCTCCTTGTGCACCTTCTCGTAGCACCAGCTCACTCGCGCGTGCTCCGAAACATCGGCAAGCACAACATCTGAGCGTCGCCACCGTCTGCCATTTCTCCGACGAGCTCCCCTGGTAAAGTCTGAACGCACCTCTCCCTCTCTTTCACACACGTGTACTCGCCACGATCTTGTGCATCTAACAGCATATTTTATTTGCTCTGGCGTGCACCGTAGCCTCGCCTCCATTTTCGATAGAGTGTGCCCGTCGTCAGCAACATCTTCGACGAGCAATCAGCGATAACCCTGTGTGCCCCTGCCCCCTGCAATCACCTCGAGCATCACCGTGACCCTGCCAACCCAGTGAGCAACCTCCCCCTCTCTATTGCTTCCTGTATCGTCGGAACCTCCATTAGGAGAGCGTCGCTGTCGCGTGCCACCGTCGAGCGCCACCAGTTCTTGGCCAAATGGTTTAGGTCCGTTAGATGCAGATCGCGTGGTGTAGATTAGATCTTAGGCGAAACATTTTTGGTTGATCTGATCCGTGCATTGCCACTTAAATCCAACGCTCCATGATTCTCGATCTAGACGAAACGGTATCAGCCAGTAGCAAACAAACACGTGGCCTGTAATTTGTTTTAAAAACAGAAACTTGTCTATTAGATGGTTAGATTTTAAATATTCATAACTTTAAATCTACACGTCCAAATTTTACAAATTTTATATAATTGGAATCAGGAAAAAGAATACTTTCCAACCATTCCCTTAGTTTAGCATTTTGCTTCTGGAAAATTGATTGCTTTTGCAGAAACTTGTCTAGGCCTATTTTGATTATAAAATTTATTCTAAAAATGTTTTTAGGGTAAAATCTTTTGTAAATGGTTTGTTTTGAACCTATTGACCATAAAAACCAACATTTGGATTTAAAAGTAAATTTTGTGACACTGAGGAATTAATCCTTGAAAAAGCAATTCTAGTTAAATAAAAATATTGATTATGGTTTAAAATGCTTTTTGAGTAAAACCTTTTGAAAATGGTTTGATTTAAACTCTCTGACCATAAACACCAAGTTTTGGGATTTAAAAATATATTTGATTAACCCTAGAAAATTATTACTTTGATTAGAGGCATTTCTAGTAAAATAAAAATGGTTCTTGATTTAAAAATGGTTTTTGAGTGAAACCTTTTGTAAATGATTTTGTTTTTAAACACTTTGACCATAAACAATCACATTTGTGTTTAAAAATATATTTGGAAAACACTAGAAATTATTACTTTTATTTAAATCATTTCTAGCAAAACAAAAATGATTTAAAGTGGCCATTTTCTCTAACTTAGTATCAAATGGTTTTGCCACTTTTATAAATGACCAATATGTGTTTAAAATGTTTATAGCCTATTAGAAACCACTCTTCCAATAAAACAATCTTTTGCATGCTTGCATGCATTGTTATGTTTTCTTTATTTTATATGGTGAATTGTTTGAATGCTAGATTGAATTTGTGCCTTGATTGAATTGTAGTGAAATTTGAAGAGTGTGGATATTGCAAGATCAAGGAGTGAACTTATATTCTCTACCAAAAGGCAAGTGGTACTTCATACTTTTGTCCCATTATTTTCACTATGCATTAGTGATATTTTGAATAGGACTTGCATGGAATTTTACTAAGTATGCTATGCCTTGGGAAATCCTAGTAGATGATGCCTTAGTAGAATTTTCCCTAAGTTAATATCCCTACTACTATCATGCTTAGCTTAGCTAGTAGAAAACAAGGGTGGATTATATTCATGCTATGAAATATTTCTAAGTCAAAGACTTGTGTTTTGTTTAATAAAACAACTATGTGAATGAATCACCTGGGTGGAATGCGACTTGATGCATAATGTTGAGTGGTTACAGAGGGCCCCATATTTATGGCCTACCCTAGTGTATCTCACTTGTGGAAAGCCACCCAGGAACAAAGATATTTGAGATGTCAAATGTTGAGAAGCTTCAAGTGCATCCACTTGGCAATATGGGCTCTTCCTGGATCATATAGGTTGCAATAACTTATCCAAATGGACAGTTGGTGGTAAGGGGTGATAGGTTTGGGAACGCGTCCATTTTGGTCTAAGGGAAGGCTTCTAAAAGGTCTTGTATTGATGCATGTCAAGTCTTGTGGGGAAAGTGCACCACCTCTGCAGAAGGAAGAATCTAAGTACTTAGCCATGTCCCCGTCAATGGACAATTTGAGCATCAAGACAAGGAAGCTATCAAGAATATCCTCATCCCAATTTCTAGGTTAAAATCTTGTGGTTGAACATGGGTTAAAGGATCTTCAATCTTTGATTGGTAGATGCCTTGGGTGATTTTGACAAATAAAAACTTAGTGTTTTCAAATGATCAGGAAATTCTATTTTGAGCAAAGCAAGCCTAAGCTCCACTTAGCCAAATGCATATAGATGATAGATACCAATATTCTACCATAGTATCACTTGCCAATACAATTCAAATGTATTGACCCTTGTGGCTGTAACTTATTATGTTGCTGGTTTGTTTGATGTTAGTGAAGTGTGTTGAATATGATTACAAGTCTACAATCAACATGATTGCCTGTGGCAATTTGAAGATGAAGGACTCCATGCTATATATATATTCTGCTGCATTGTAATATGATAGCCAAATGAGCTATGTAAGACGTAATGTATTATTGTATTCCTGGTTATAAAGTTGTACTATGACCTTTGTTTCTTAATATTACATCTTAAACTATGGATGCTAGCTATTGATCCAGGGACTAGCATTGTAAACATAGGGATCTCTACCTTATTAAAGGTTGGGACCTCTTACAACAGAGTTTGTCTTTGAATAGGTAAAAGTGGTGAAAACAGAAGGTTCATGAAAGCCTAATATTTTTATATTTTTGATGTTTTTACTACATACGGAAGGTTACGAGATGAAAAGGAGGAACCGGAGGCCAGGGTGGCCACACACACCCTAGGCGCGGCCCCCCAGCTGGCTGCGCCTGGAGGGGGTGTGAGCCCCCTGAACTCCATCTCCGCCTTGCTTTCGTACAATACCTTCCTTATGCATTGAAACTTCGTAATATATAACCACCCGGATCCCCCGAGGTTCGTGTATCATGTTCTCATTGTGTTTTTGTTTTGATCTGTTTCTGTCAGGAAATCTTATCAAGTTTAGAGCACCATGGTCTCCACCAACGACAAAGGCAAGAAGCCCGAGGAAGATGATCCTTAAAACCCCAAGGAGGAGGAGATCTTTGTTGGGGATGAAGAATACATGGAAGAGGACGAGCATCCAGACACCCGCGCTACCGTTCCAAGAATTGGAGTGGTGGCAAGCCCTATCAAGCTTAGGAGGATAGCACAGATGTGACACCCCCGGGATTAAGGCTAGACAAATCTCAGACCACCGTCTGAAAATAAGCCTAACCTAATCTCGAAAGCGTACAGAGAGAAAATCGGTAACACAACAGTGACCCTACGACACAAAAATTATTACAGCAAGCTCATATCTAAGCAGAGAACCAAAATATTACAAGCAGAGGTCACTGACCACAAACATCAAATAACGGAAGGAAAATTATGCTATTAAGTATAGCAAACTTAACAAATGGCCTAAGAGGCCTGAAGCATAATGATGACATCCAATCCATAGATCCCAGACTGCCGACTGGGAACTCCAAACTACTCGTCGATGTCGATGTTGTGAAGAACTCATCTTCAATGGTAACACTTACTCCGCTGCAAAAGTATCAATGAATCAAGGGTGAGTACAGGGTGTACTCCACAAGACTTATGGCTGGTGGAGTTGTTTTTCATAAAGCCATCTTTGTTTTGTAAAACAAGAGGGATAAGAATCTCGACTAATTAGAATATTTTAGAAGGGGATAAGAGAGCTGTATCTCTAGCTTTGATCATCTTTTGATATCCATCGAATCATCATCAGCTGAACCTATCTAGGATCACCCCCTCGTACCCATGAGGAAGCATCCTTAATCACACATTACTTAACTTGCCAAGTTTTACGATTAGGTTCAAGTTCTCTATGATCTTCATGTCCGTTCCCAAGTTCGTCCATAACCGTGGACATGGCTTTTCGAAAAGATTAATAACCCTGCAGGGGTGTGCAACTTTACCCACACGTACTAACCTTCTCTTAATGCCAGTACATTAGCCCTCTTCCTTGGAAGGCCGGCAGAGGGTGATTAGACACAACCTTTACCTTGCTTTCGCCGATACCATGAGTCACGCACTAGGGAGATGTCGCCGTAACGGGTCGAGTCCCGAAGCCGTTCCCTAATGATGTGTGCAGGTTTCAAGATTACGGATGCCGGGCATCTCTTGATCCCGGCCACGCTTACCTACCTGTTATGAATGCACCTCCTTCACCTCCATTCAAGAACAGCCAAGATGCGTATGTAGAATTGAAAGCCCAAACTATGTGACTCATGGAATCTACTCGGAAAGTTAGTTGGTCGAGGGGGTTTCCAGGCCCCCGTGTGGCTATAGGCTCGTCTTGGTTCAAGAGGCAAGAACATCGGATCCTAAGGGTGGCAAGTATGGGATTGCAAAAACCACAACCCACTGTGGACTCCCATACAATCCTTAGCATGTTTAACTTTCATATCTGATCATACCACGTCATCCTATGAAACTAGGTTCATTCGCAACTTTGATTCATCAACCGGATGGACCAGTGGTAACAGCTAAGCGTGGCTAAGCACAACAGATATATTAGCTCTAGCAACACTTCACAAGCAAACCCTAGTTATGCTAGGAGCGGTGGATCATGGATTATAGTCTTCAAAGGTAACATGCATAAGATAGGATTACTCTATCTATCGATAAAAGACTTTAGAATCATATGCACATGGCAAGAATGTAAATAATTTGAAATCATAGGATTATATCATGTGTGGGGCTTTGCTTGCCTTTGCCAATTGATATCCAAAAAGCAGAGCTTCGGACACCGGGTACTTGACTTGGTTATAGTTGATCAAGTATTGGTCTTCGAGCTTCGATAGTGTTGATCTCGATCTTCAGTCTTGGACTCGATCTCGATTTTGATATCGTATTCTACCAGGAGGAAGCAAACACCGGAAAGGAGGGAAACAATCAACACATGGAATCGATGCAATGCTCAATCAAGGATGATGATATGACAAGTTAAATTGCATTGAAATTGACACACATGCTTGGTCATTTTAAACGGAGTCCGAGGGGTGCAAACCCTGATTCGGGAAAACTCCGTAAGCTTATGAGAGGGTTCCTTTTGTTCTCTAATTAAACTTGCCATGAAAGTTGCTTAGCAATGCATGGTGATAGCTTAAATATATAGATCTCATTTTTCTGATCATTTTGGTATATTATTTGTATTTTTATGATTTAAAATGAATTAGTAATGAATTTCTCCATTTTTAATTCATTTTAAATCATTTTTGGAATATTATAAACTAATTTTACATTTTGGAATTACTTAAACATTTTTATTAATCAGAAAACATTTCTGATAATGTTAATGTCACTTACAAATAGGGCCCACATGTCATATTTTTGTTATTTACTGAAAAGAACTTCAAAAAACATTTCAAATAAAAGAAAATAGGGAGATATGACCTCATGCTGACGTCAGCATGACGTCAGCAATGGAGGTGCTCTCAGATCGAGCAAGCCCCCATCGATCTGCTGCACGCGGGGCCTTGTGAGTGGGATGGTTGGAAAGAGGAGGTCGAGGCGGACCTAGTAGTAGCGGCGCCGCCAGGGAATGGTCGCCGGAGACGGCGAAGCAACAGCGAATAGTGTCAGCGAGCAGCGGTGCATGGTGGGGTGGCAAACCAAAGGGCGAGGGAGGAAACAGAAGGGTGCCTGAGCACCGCTAGCTCACCAAGAAGCCGATGGAGGTGTCGGGGAGGCGAGTCGGGGTCGAACGATGACGAATCGATGGCGGCAATGGCGACGGCCGACAGTTGTGCGGGCTCGATTCCGGAAAGATGGGGTCTTCCCGGTTTGCGTGCTTCGGCCGGGATGAAGAGGGCGGAGAGGCGCTTCTAGTAGTGGCCACGACATGGCACAGGGTGGCCGGAGACGACGGGGCGCTGGCGAGGTCTGCACCTTGGGTTTTTGCCAGAGAGGAAAAATTGGGGAAGAAAGAAGCTAGGGTTCATCGAGCGGCGGCACAGGGGTACTTGTAGACCACGAGGACGTCGGTAGCACGAATCTTAGCGGCCACGGGCATCACGGTGCCGGCGAGCGGCGAAGGCGGAGACACGCAGGAGCTTCCTCCGCCGGGATCGAAGACGACGGCGAGAAAGATGATCGAACCGGTACTGGGATTGCATTGGGCCGCGCTGGGATAGTAACGGGCCGCAGAGAAGTAAGGGAGAGAGGCTGCTGGGCGCTGCGCTGGTGGAAGATAGATAGGGATGGAAGTTGGGCTCGGCCTAGATAGCTTAGCTGTAGGTTTTTCTTTGCAGGAATCCTTTTCTTTTTATGTTTTTCTATTTTCTCTTTTGTATTTTTATTTGTAATCTTTTTTGGTATATTTTAAAATACCAGAGCTTTTACAACATACTGAAATACTAGAGGATCCCTTTATAACCATTTGGGGTCCAAATATTTTGAGGTTTTCAAAATTCCAAAAGCCATTTGAATTTATTTCAAAGAGAGAGAGGGGAAGCTAGGGTTTAGGGTTGTGTGATTATTTTCTTTCTTGCATGATTTCCTAGTTACCATTTAGAAAAACTAGGGTTGTTACAACAGATGTCTATGGGAGGGAAACCTTCGCGCCATTGCCTACTCCGTGTTCACTTCCTCCACGTACCAAGAATCCCTTCCATACTCTTATACATGAGCAACAATTCCAAGAGGTACCCAAAGGGAATCTGCCCTCTGTTTGGGATCTGCCTCGTTCTAACCATGCAGGTAAGGAACACACTAAGAAGGAAGAGTGGGGAAAGAATAACAATGACTTAGATACTCGGTCCGACATGATAATGCACCGCATTGAGCATACTTCGGAGTTGATTCGTACTCTAACCTTTTAGATTGAGAATTTGAGAAAGCTAATAGAAGATCTTATCATGAGAACACCACCACCACCGAAGGAGTAATTCGTCATTAGGTTTGGCATCCCCTTGGCTTGTTCCAAGCTTGGGGGAGTTTCACGGTATCACATCATTATCTTTTATCTTTTACCTTTTTAGTAGATTCATATCTTTGGTAGAGAAGTTATCTTATAGGTTGGTTTGCATTGTGGAAGTATCTCTCCTTTAGTTGGTTATCTATGTATCCCTTGGTGTGAGTGCCTTTATGGATTATTAATGAGAAGTTTCATCTTTTACTTTTTGCACTTCTTATTTTAGTTCGCAATCTCTATTATATGATTGATCTTGTTGATTAGTATTGGTATCACTTTGGCAGAATCAAGTAAATCTAAATTGGTTTTGGCAAACCGAGCTATGGTCATTAGCAATAGTTTTAGAGGTTTGAAAGGAAAAGATAAAAAAGCCTACATGTATTTTGTATCATTTATTTTCTTTCTTGATTGGCTCATAAGCTTAG
This sequence comes from Avena sativa, assembly GCA_916181665.1. NCBI lineage: Eukaryota > Viridiplantae > Streptophyta > Magnoliopsida > Poales > Poaceae > Avena > Avena sativa. Next base: position 306,942,807 of record OV702295.1, on the reverse strand, counting down.
TATTCTTTATTTAAGATCTTTTGTGTCTTCAAGGAAGATTGCATGTTTGGCTTTATCACTTGTAGTTTTCCTTGTTTCCTTCAACTCTTTTGTTTTCTACCTAGCCTTGCTAGCCAAAAACCTGTTTTGAGAAGGCATACTTCTCATGCATCCAATCCCTTTAAACCAAAACTTGTGCCATTTGTGTCCACCATATCTGCCTATTAGCATTATTGCTATTCCAAGCAAATTCTCAAGCTTCATCTATCTTTCAAATTAAAAATTATTTTGTTATGTGAAAACTAGTTAGTAAAGCTCTCACGGACTTGATGGCACACCTTATTTTCTTGCCCCTAATAAACTTGAACCATTGTGTCATTGAAGTTTTATATGCTTGCATCTATACATTGGGATTAGGAAAACCGTGCTGTCACGGGGAATGCTTTCAACACCTGTAAATACATACCCAGTTGATATCATGCCATTTTGTTTGTGGATGTCGTCGGTGTGAAATAAAAGGGGAGCTTGTAAGTCGATGGGGTAATGTATGTGTGTTAGAGAAACGCCTGGGCCTCTAGCCTAAGCCATGCCTAATCATGGTGGAAACTTGCAGCATCACCATAGTGACATCTATGAAGCATTCTTCTTATAAAAAAGAGATTTAGAAAAAGAGTAAAGAGAGAAAAAAGCGCCATTTTCCCATGGAAAATAAGAAGATTGCTGAGATGCTCATTGTCTGCTTGCCTTGTCATTTTGGTTATGGGAAAGCTCTTGTACCATGTGCAAGGGGTACCCCGTTGGCGGTTATTTATGATACACATGTACTTACAATGACAAGAACTTAACAGTAACTAAAGTTGAGTAGCATGAGGAGCATCCCTCGTACTCAAGGGACATGAGATTTCCAACTTATATTTTGTCAAGCATATACTCCATCTTTGTTCACTTTAAACTTAATCACCTCAAGATGCTTATGATAGGGGCAATGAGAGCTCAAAGATAGTAAGTACCATAATATTTTGGAAGCTCTTTATGAACTTGAAATCCCCGCTTCCCTCTATGAAGGGCCTTTCTTCTACTTCTAAGTTGAGTCAGTAAACCTACTTCCTCTCTGTCTCTAGCAAGCATTTGAGTTGTTGTGTTTCAAGCATTCATATGATGATTTATTCAATCATGTTCTTTATCTCCCTTGTTTGCACAAGACTCTTATCTATTGAGTATTACTTTGAAAGCTATCATTGTGAAAAACCTTTTATGTTTGAGCAAAGAGTACTCCTGTTGTAAAACTTCTACAAAAGCTTTATTTGTGAAATTGTTTGCCAGCTGTTCTCTGACCAAGAACAAAGTTTGCCAATTCCAATTATGATTTATCTTTATGCATCTCTATTGTGACTCCTGTACTTGTTGCAAGCTAAGTTATATAATGGTGAGTAGATTTCTTCTATGAGTTGTGTAATGGTAAGTGTGATCCTTCTTATCCGTATTATTTTATCGACACTTCACTCCATAAACATGTGGACATGTTTACTGAGCTTAGTTGGGGACAAGAGAAGGTCTAAGCTTGGGGGGAGTTGATACGTCCATTTTGCATCACCATTCTATATCATAATTTGCCTCTATTCATTGATATATTTCATATTAAGAGGTGTTACTTATGTGTTTTCATCTGTTTTTGCATGTTGGATGATTCTTGGAGGATGAACTGCCGGAGTCAGGATTCTGATGGAAAAATAGGTGTTTTTATGAAATTTCGTGAAGATCAGAAAAATACTAGAAAAACTATAGAAAATCCTATTTTCCCAGAAGACGAAGAATGCTAGAAGGGGAGGCGGAGATGGTCCACAGGGGGCCCACACCCCCAGGCGCGAGCCACCTCTAGCTCATGCCTACAGGGGGTGTGGCCCACCTGTCCCACCTCTGGCTCCGCCCTATCGCCTATATCTTCTCCTCTAAACCCTAATACATGGGGAGCAACCACAGAAAGATTCCGCCACCTCTGTGGGGCGGAAAACACCGAGAGAGAAAGAGCTCTCTGGCAGATAGATTTCTGTCAGGAAATTCCTTCCCGGAGAGGGGAGATCGTCGCTATCAACACCATCATCAAGCTAGAATTCATCGGGATCATCATCATCCACACCATCATCTCACCAGCACCATCATCACCACTCCATCCCGCTGTAACAATCGTGTTGAATATTTGCATAGTTCTTAGGGGAAACTTTCCCAGTGTTGATTACTATTGTAGTTGATGCTTGTGAGTGGAACCATTGGATTATTGTTTATGTTCAGATTGTTATCCATTACCATACCATCTTTGATCTTGATAGTTCATTTATGTAAGATCCCTCCTTTGTAAAGGAAAGGATCCCTGTGATTGCAATGCTAGTCCCTGGATCAATGCTAGCATCCACAGTTTAAGATGAAGTACACAGATACAAAGGTCGTTTATTACATCATTCCAGAGATAAAACATAGTCTTTTACAACTCAGGGCCAAAGGCCTAATACAAGAGTTTATGGAATAAGTAAATAAACATAAGTCCTCATCTTCATGTGCCACAGGCAAGCATGTTGAGTGTAGACTCATGACTCCTACTCATCATCGGAGTAACCTGGAACATCACAAGTTACAGCCACAGTTGGTCAATACTTTGGAATAGTATTGGCAAGTGATACCTTAGTAAATTTTAAGTGGACTATAGTACTATATGCATTTTGGCTAAGTGTAGCTTGGCTTGCTTTGCTCAAAATAGGTTTTTCCTATTAGTTGAAATCACTACGTTTTTCTTTGTCAAAAACTTCCCAAGAAACCACCAATAGACATTGGGGTCCTTCACCCTTGTTCACCCACAAGTTTTTAACTTAGAAGTTGGAGTGATGAGATTCTTGTAGCTTCCATGTCTTGATGCTCAAGTTGTCCATTGCCATGGACTTGGCTAAGTACTTAGATTTTCCATCTGCAGAGGTTGTGCACTTTCCCCACCAGACTTGGTTTCCCAAGACAGGACCTTTCAGAAGCCTTTCCTTAGTCAAATGGACGCGCTCCAACCTATCATTCCCACTACCACCAACTGTCCAAGTGACTAAGTTCTATCAACCTATATGATCATGGCGGAGCCCATATTGCCAAGTGGTTGCACTGTAAGCTTTCTCAACACTTGGCCTCCAAATCCCTTTGTGCCTGGGTGGCATACCACAAGTGAGATACACAAGCCAAATCCATGGCCTTGTGTAACCACTCAACCAAAAACCACCATTCAAGTCCCATTCCACCCAGGAAGTTCATTGACTTAGTTGTTTTATTAAGAAAAGCATGAGTCCCAAAGGACTTAGAATTATTTCACCATAGCATGTACATACTTCACCAACCCTTGTTTTCTACTAGCTAGGCTAAGCATGGCATAGTAACTTAACTTAGGAAGATTCCCTAGCAATTCTACAATTCTACACTACATAGGATTTCCCAACATACATTTGGCAAAAGTAGCATGCAAGACTTAGCAAAATAATTCTAATGCTTATTCAAAATAAAGGATGGAAATATCATGAAGTATCACTTGCCTTGGTAATGGGGAGAGTAGCACTCTTCACAATCACAGTCACTAGCAAAATCTACACAAAAATTTGTAGCATACAATTACACACAATTTATATACAATCAAAAATATGAATGCATGCATGCAAGAATTTACTAAGTGATGATTTTGAAAACTCTACCAAGCAAGTGCATGGTACAGAAACATAACAAGTCACAAAGTTTGCTAACTAAACTTATTTAGCCCTAAAACAATTTGCTAAACAAAAACTATACTCAAAATGGACCTAAACATGTTTCTGCATACAAAGTCATTTTAACAGATACCATTTGTTAAACACATTGCATATTCAGAAAGGCCTTGATTCACTGATTCCAACGGTATAAAGTTTGTAAAATTCTAACGTGGGAAACTCAAGTTACAGCCCTTTGAAAATTTGATCTAAATCTGATTTGAATTTCTATTTTTGAATCAGCCTTAGCCACGCGTCACGATATTACTGGCGCATACCGGTTCGCACCGGATCACCCTTCCGCGCCGCAGGATCTAAATAAATTGCACGGTCCTGGACGCGTACCTCTTCGCTGATAAGTGATTCTATCCTGTCGCTTGGATCTAGATCTAACGACGCTCGAGCACGCGACCATGTCCTGGCGGCACGCGGCGTCAGCGAGCGGCGGAGCGCTCTGTCTACGGCGGCGCTAGCGTTTCAGTTCGTGCGCGAGAGGGAGAAGGGTCATACCCGAACCGCAGGAGGCTGCTGATGCTCAAGGTGGCGTTGGTTTGCGAAGGGGCGCGCTGATACGGCGAGGATTTCTCGTCAGAGTAGAGGCAGACGTCGGCACGGTCAGTCGTTGATGTTGGCGAGGTTCCTCGTCGCGCTAAGCCAAGATAAGGGTACCGTTAGATGCGCACATCGACGTAGATTCTAGGTGCACAAGTCAGAGGGCAAGGGGCGGTGGCTACTTACGGAGGGAAGTCGGCGGAGTTCGTGCAGAGAACGGTGGCGGCCGTCGTCGACGTTGCTGGAGCTATGGGTCATGCAAGGTCAAAAGGAAAGTGCCAGTGGGTGCGCAAGGACTCGCTGAACCTGTTAGCATGAACGAGAGATAGAGGGGAGCACGGAACTCACCGGAATTCGCCGGCGCAGTCGTCGGAACAGCAGCGGCGTCGTGCGAGTTATGGGCAGCCTGGTGGCGTGGATGCAAAATTGTTTGGGGGGAAATGGTCGCGAGGATGGGGGGATCTTATAGCCCGAGGCTCGACAAGAAACGCTCGCTGCATCAATGCCAATTAAGCTCGCGAAACCAGTGCAGCAACGGGCAGCGGCAAAGGTCGTGCGCGGAATCAGGGGAAGACGAAGCTGACGTGGAGGAGGCCCGCTTGTCAGTGAAGTGCGCGAAGTGGAGGTGGGGTCCTGTCGTCAGCGGCTGGGTGGGTGTGCTCGTGCGTGCGGAAGGAAAAGAAATGCCCCGGGTGGGCTAGTTAGGCCTGTTCCGTTCCTGGGCTAGAATGGTGGCGCCTGGCCTTTTTCATTTGTTTGCTTGTTTTCTTTTTTGATTCGATTTACTGAATAGATTTTCAAATGAAATCAAGTTCAATTTGAATTCAAATTTTCCTGGGATTTTTGCAGTGAGCAGTAGTCTCCAATATAGGCATAAGATCATGTGGTTGCTTTGCAACAACTTGGTCAAGCTTGGAGATCAAAAATATCAGAGGCTAGGCACTTGGTTTGCAAATTTGAAAAATGGTTTTTGGAAACCATTACCCATTTGAAAAACTTGGTTTAAAATCTACACTTAAACCCTATGCTCATAGAAGGCAACCAACTTGGTTCATAAACAATCAAACTTTCAAATGGGGATAGCCATTTGATTTAATTGTGCTCACATAAAATCATAGCACCATGTGCTTCTGTTTTTCTGAAATGAGTTTGAATTTTTACCTCAAATCTATATGCATGCATGAATGATATGCAAACTTTGAAATTATGATTTTAGGGATGTTACAATTTAGTTCTTGAGGACATGGGAGAATTCATGTTGTTAGTAGTGGATTTGTGTTGATATATTATTCAATGGTTTAGTATTTAAGTTGCGGTGCTATTCTTCTAGTGGTGTCATGTGAACATCGACTACATAAAACTTCACCATTTATGGGCCTAGGGGAATGCATTGTGTATTTGGCTACTAATTGCGGGGTTGCCCGAGTGAGAGAAACCTGAACCCCCTTTAGGACACCATTGTATAAGGGAGTGTAGGATCTCAGAGTTTAAGGTTGTGGTTAGGTTTATACCTTAAATGCTTTCTTGTAGTCGTGGATGCTTGCAAGGGGTTTAATGTCACATCCCAAAATTTTCCAAATTTTTAAATGTGAAAAATAAATAAACAAAATAAAATTTTGTTGAAATTTAGGGTGAGAAGAAACTTTTTAATTCCAATTGGAAACATCAAAACCTATTTTGATCAAATAAAATCCTAAAGGGATTTAAAAAGATAAACAATTAATAAATAAAAATTATAATAGTTGGAATCACTATTTTTAGATCTTTTAATAAAAAGATTTGATTTTCAAAAGCAAAGGTAGGATTATTTTATAGAGCCAAATTAAATCTTGGCCAAACTTTTGAAATAGAATATTTCTATTTGATAAAAAGAGTAAAGGTTTATTTAAATAAAATAATGAGGATTTATTAATATCCAATTTTATTTAAGTAAAGGCTTTTCCATTTTAAATAAACACTAAAACTTGTTAATTTATTTTAAATAAGTTTTCCAAGTGTTTTATTTATTCAAATAAAACCTACTGAAATGATTTTGGTATTATTTAGATTTCAAATAGAGTTTTTAAATAAATAAAATCCTATTTGAATTAATGACTAAGGTCTAATTATTTAATTATTTATGGATCCTAAAAAGAATAAAAATTATTTTATTTTGGACTTTGGATTATGTTGTTAAACAGAATTAAAATCAATAGAAAGTTTGGTGGTGATTCGATTTGATTTGGAGTTTGAATTATTTGTTTGAAAATCAAAACATAAATTCAAATTAGAAAAAGAAAAAGCTTTAGTATAAAAAAAAGTGAAACAGACTCAACCCACTAAGCCGGCCCAGCAAGCCCAGCAAGATCCCACCCGACATACCCTCACCGAAACGTTTTCGTACGCGCGAACACACCCACCCAGACACTGAGCAGTGGACCCCATGCCCCCTCTCTTTCTCTCACTGTCAGCACGGCCCCACGCCAGCACGTCGTCGTTCTCACCCGCGACCAAGTCCCCTCGCCGTTTCTGCCATTTACTCCGGCGTTGAATTCACGTTGATGGCGGCCTTAAATCCTCTGGTGACCACGCATACATAAGTGCCCACGTCTCCTCTCTCATTTCCCTCGCTCGCCCCACCATCTCTGCCACCAGGCTGCAGGAATTTTGAGCTCAAGCCTTCTCTTCTCCGACAGTGTTCCCGGCCAATTCCGGCGAACCACAGCCGCCCTTCTCCTCACAGAGCACGCTAGCTTGCTCTCTAGTCCCGTGCGCACCTGCCCATAGCCCCAGCTCACTCCCGCGCACTCTAGAAGCTCGGCTTCGTCAACATCAGAACGCCGCCGTTGTCTGTCTCGTCTCCGGTGAAGTCTCCCCGTAAGCCCCGTCCTCCCCTCTCTCTCCCGATGATGCTCCCATACTCGCGACCCTCGTGCGCACCTAACTGTGCCTCTACTTTGTCTTAGCGCGGTCCTAAACGTCACCAGCAACGACAACCTGAGAGCACCGCCGCCCGTAGCAACTTCGGTGAGCGATTCCTATCGTCCCCGTGCGCCCCCTGCCCAACGATGAGTACCTTGAGCATCAGAGCGTCTCAGCGATCTCGGTGAGCATCTCATCTCCCTCCCTTCCTTCCTGCTTCGCCAGAACCACCGCGAGCAGAGCCGCGTCGCCAGTCGCCGCCGCGCAGCGCCGCCAGTCCTTGACCAAGCAACCTAGTCCGTTAGATCACGATCGTCTGGCTGAGATTAGAACTGGACAAAGAGGTATGAGTCCATCTGCGCCATATGATTTAAGTGAAATCCAACGGTTCGCAGAGGCTGATCCGCACGAAGCGGTACCGGCCAATAGAATCACGCCACGTGGACATGGTTTTGTTAAAAACAGAAAATAGAATCTATTTGAATTGCAAACTTGTAAAATTTATAACTTTAATTCTACACGTCCAAATTTTGCAAATTTTATATCAATGGATTCAGCAGAACAAGTACTTTGCAACCATGCATTTTGTTTAATGTTTTGCTTCTGGAAAATTGGTTGAAATTGCAGAAACTTGTGTAGGCTTATTTTGAATATAAAAATTGTTCTAGATATATTTTTAGTATGAAATCTTTGCAAAATGGATTGTTGTGAACCTACTGGCCATAGGAACCAACTTATGGATTTAAAAATGTAGTTTGTGAAGTTAAGGAGTAAATATTTGAGTTAGCACATTTCTAGTCAAATAAAAATATTGTTTTTGGTTTAGAAATGATTTTTTTGAGTAAAACCTTTGGGAAATGATTTGATTCAAACCTTATGACCCTAAACACTAAGTTTTGAGGTTTAAAAACATATTTGGTGAACTCTTTAAAGAATATTGCTTTACTAAAAGCATTTTCAACCACATAAAATATTGATTTGATTTAGAAATGGTTTATAGATAAAACCTTTTGCAAATGGTTTTACCACGTTAGTAAATGACCACTTTTGAACTTTAAAATGTTTAGAGCCTAATAGAAACCACTTTTCTAAATAAAACTATCTTTTGCATGCTTGCATGCATGACCTAGTTCTCGTTATTTTATGTGTGATAAATTGTTTGAATGTTAGTTGAAGTTGTGTTTGCTTGATTGATTTGTAGTGGAATTAGAAGAGTGTGATATTTGCAAGATCAAGAAGTGAACCAACCTTCTCTACTAAAAAGTCAAGTGACACTATCATCCATGTCCTACTATTTTCATTACACTTAGTGGATTTCTGTAACATGCATGGAAAGGACTACTATATTTTATGCTATGAAAAATCCTAATAGGATACCCTTATATATTCCTTAGTGGAAACATTATAGTTGTAGTATTCTTAGCCCTGCTATATATTTGGGATGGGATACATGATATGATTATATGAAGAGTTGAAAAGTTATATGTTTTATATAATAAAACAAGTACTCAATGAACCACCTGGGTGGACAAGGATACTCAAGTTTTGGACAAGGTGGCAACAAAATGAACCATGTTTATATGGCCATCTCTTTTTGTATGTGCACTAGAAGAAAACCACCCAGGGACTTAGAGATTGAACATGTTTCTCGTATAGTGGCTTCCGTGTACAGCCACATGCTAAATGGGCTCTGGCTTAGTCAACTACATAGTGGAATACCCATGCATTGGCATCTTCAGGTTGACTAGAATTGTGTAAGGGAAATTTATCTCTACATTGGTGCCTGGATGACAAGCTAGCATTGTGTATTGGGAGGACTCCTATGGAAAGACTTTGTCACATTCTCGATCTGCCAGTACTCCATCTTGGTGAGTACTTATCCAACGGCCACTGGTGGCAACAAGACGAGATTGTGTCATGTGGGTAAAGTGTACAAGTTCTGCAGAAGATCAAATTCTAAGTACTTAGTCGTGTCCCCGGTTATGGACAATACTGAGCAACTAAGGCCTGAAGCTATGGAAGATCTCGAAATTCCAATTTCTCAAAGTAAAACTTGATGGTGACAACAAGGGATTTGAAGCACTTGGAGTTTTCCAAGAAGTTCAGAAAGATTTTGACAAAAGATTAAAACTATTTTGAAAAGATAGGACAAAACTATATTGCTTTCTGCAAATGAGCCTAAACCCTACCTAGCCAAATATGCATGTAATGACATGATCCACATATTTCTACATAGTAGTGAAACTTGCCAATACAATTCAAATGTATTGACCCTTGTGGTTGCAACTTATTATGTTGCAGGTTTGTTTGATGTTAGTGAAGTTTGTTGAATAGGATTACAAGTCTACAACCAACATGATTGCCTGTGGCACTTTGAAGATGAAGACTCCATGCTTTATAGATTTCTGCTACAATGTAATGTGATAGCCAGATGAGCTATGTAAGATGTAATAAATTATTTTATTCCTGGTTATAAAGTTGTATTATGACCTTTGTTTCTTGATATTACATCTTAACTGTGGATGCTAGCTATTGATCCAGGGACTAGCATTGTAAACACATGGATCTCTACCTTATTAAAGGTTGGGAACCTTACAGATGGTATCAGAGCACTATGTTTCCTGTAGGATTGTAACCCTAGGATTGGACAAAAACCCTTAGAAAAATAGGAGTTGTTTTTGTTCCAAAAACTTATTTACAAACAATATTGTAAACTCTTTCCTCAACCATTTTGGTTTTAATTCTACATCTCTTCCTTTTCAACTTGATGGAAAAAGCCTTCACCATGACCAATGACTTCAACTTTAGTTTCACCAAGGACTTCATCAACTCTAATGACTTCAACATCTTCAAGTGATCTCAACCTTATTCTCAACAAGGACTTCAACTTAGACATCACTAAGGACTACAAGTGAAAACCAAGAGACATTAGATTACCTACCAAAGACATTGATATCAAGTTAGAGTATGGATCATATTGACCTATGAGGTATGATTATTCTAAGTTATTTATTTCAAGAAAACTTGTTGTCTCCTTCAACTCATGAGTTAAGCTCATAAGTTGTTAAGTGGATAGTTGCTTTTTGATTGTTTGATTGTTTGATTGAACTTGGTTGGTTTTGAGTTGTGTGTTAGAACTTCTTAAAAACCTATCCATCATTACTCATCCCTATCAAACCAACAGATGCCTCCCCGTCGTGCCAACCCCAATCAAAACAACAACATCACTCCTGAGATGCAGCAGATGATGGCAGCTCAGACACAACTGATGCAGATGATAACCACGTTCATACAGAATCAGAACAACAACTACAACAATCAGAATAATCCTCCAGCACTTGATATGCTCACCAAGTTTCTGAAACTTAGGCCTGCAAGGTTCTCTGGAACAACTGACCCAATGGTAGCCCATGATTGGTTACGTTCGGTGAATAAGGACTTAGTGACTGTTGGCTGCATCGATGAAGAAAAAGTTAGGTTTGCAGCATTTTTGCTTGAAGGGCCAGCAACAACATGGTGGGACAATTTTCAGATCACCACTCCCCTTGAAGATGTAACTTGGGCTATTTTTGAGGATGGTTTCCGTACAGCTCACATCTCACCTGGAGTGATGTACTTGAAGAAAAAGGAGTTCCACAATCTGAAACAGCGTCACCTCAGTGTGGCTGAGTACATTGAAGAATTCAACAATTTGGCACGCTATGCACCGGATGAAGTTGATACAGATGCTAAGAGAAAGGAGAAATTTCTTGAAGGACTTAATGATGAGTTGAACCTGCAGCTAGCTGTTGCCTATGTCCCAACTTATCAATCACTCTGTGACAAAGCCACTATATTGGAAAACAAGATGAATCAAGTTGAGAATAGAAAGAGGAAGCATAAACTCAAGTATCACTCAGGATCATCAAAAAAGAAGCATTCATTCAAAAAGAGCAAGGAAGATTCTGAACCACATCAGTATCACCACAACAACAATGGAAGTGATAATAATGGAAATGATACTGACTATGGAGATGACCATGGTCAGAACCAACATGACACTTTCAAGAAGAAATATATTAGACAGTTGCAGTGCTATAATTGTAAGGAGCTTGGACACTATGCATCAGACTGTCCTGAGAAGAAAAAGAAAAAGGATGCTAGAAGAGCCAATGGAAATGACTCCAATGTGACCCAGAAAGGACATGTGAACCACATTGACATGGATGGAAACTTTGAAGAGATAGAAGAAGTGGATGTCAGGAACTAGTCAACTCAGTTGAGTCAAATAAGGATTCCTTGTCTGGATATTAAGTGTTGAACTCATAGTCAAGTGAACCATCAATGTAACCCTATGAGACTTTATTTTAAGGGTGGTAGTACCCTAGTTGCCTTGAAGCCAACTTGTAACCCTAGCCTTCCCAAATCTCGGGACGAGATTTATTTTAAGGGTGGTAGCCTGTCACATCCCAAAATTTTCCAAAATTTGAAATGTGAAAAATAAATAAACAAAATAAAATTTTGTTGAAATTTAGGGTGAGAAGAAACTTTTTAATTCCAATTGGAAACATCAAAACCTATTTGATCAAATAAAATCCTAAAGGGATTTAAAAAGATAAACAATTAATAAATAAAAATTATAATAGTTGGAATCACTATTTTTAGATCTTTTAATAAAAAGATTTGATTTTCAAAAGCAAAGGTAAGATTATTTTATAGAGCCAAATTAAATCTTGGCCAAACTTTTGAAATAGAATATTTCTATTTGATAAAAATAGTAAAGGTTTATTCAAATAAAATAATGAGGATTTATTAATATTCAATTTTATTTAAGTAAAGGCTTTTCCATTTTAAATAAACACTAAAACTTGTTAATTTATTTTAAATAAGTTTTCCAAGTGTTTTATTTATTCAAATAAAACCTACTGAAATGATTTTGGTATTATTTATATTTCAAATAGAGTTTTTAAATAAATAAAATCCTATTTGAATTAATGACTAAGGTCTAATTATTTAATTATTTATGGATCCTAAAAAGAATAAAAATTATTTTGTTTTGGACTTTGGATTATGTTGTTAAACAGAATTAAAATCAATACAAAGTTTGGTTGTGATTTGATCTGATTTGGAGTTTGAATTATTTGTTTTAAAATCAAAATAGAAATTCAAATTAGAAAAAGAAAAAGTTTCAGTATAAAAAAAGTGAAACAGACTCAACCCACTAAGTCGGCCCAGCAAGCCCAGCAAGAGCCCACCCGGCATACCCTCACCGAAACGTTTTCTTACGCGCGAACACACCCACCCAGACACTGAGCAGTGGACCCCATGCCCCCTCTCTTTCTCTCACTGTCAGCACGGCCCCACGCCAGCACGTCGTCGTTCTCACCCGCGACCAAGTCCCCTCGCCGTTTCTGCCATTTACTCCGGCGTTGAATTCACGTTGATGGCAGCCTTAAATCCTCTGGTGACCACGCATACATAAGTGCCCACGTCTCCTCTCTCATTTCCCTCGCTCGCCCCACCATCTCTGCCACCAGGCTGCAGGAATTTTGAGCTCAAGCCTTCTCTTCTCCGACAGTGTTCCCGGCCAATTCCGGCGAACCACAGCCGCCCTTCTCCTCATAGAGCACGCTAGCTTGCTCTCTAGTCCCGTGCGCACCTGCCCATAGCCCCAGCTCACTCCCGCGCACTCTAGAAGCTTGGCTTCGTCAACATCAGAACGCCGCCGTGGTCTGTCTCGTCTCTGGCGAAGTCTCCCCGTAAGCCCCGTCCTCCCCTCTCTCTCCCGATGATGCTCCCATACTCGCGACCCTCGTGCGCACCTAACCGTGCATCTACTTTGTCTTAGCACGGTCCTAAACGTCGCCAGCAACGAAAACCTGAGAGCACCGCCGCCCGCAACAACTCTGGTGAGCGATTCCTATCGTCCCCGTGCGCCCCCTGCCCAACGACGAGTACCTTGAGCATCAGAGCGTCTCAGCGATCTCGGTGAGCATCTCATCTCCCTCCCTTCCTTACTGCTTCGCCAGAACCACCGCGAGCAGAGCCGCGCCGCCAGTCGCCGCCGCGCAGCGCTGCCAGTCCTTGACCAAGCAACCTAGTCTGTTAGATCACGATCGTCTGGCTGAGATTAGAACTAGACGAAGAGGTATGAGTCCATCTGCGCCATATGATTTAAGTGAAATCCAATAGTTCGCAGAGGCTGATCCGCATGAAGCGGTACCGGCCAATAGAATCACGCCACGTGGACATGGTTTTGTTAAAAACAGAAAATAGAATCTATTTGAATTGCAAACTTGTAAAATTCATAACTTTAATTCTACACGTCCAAATTTTGCAAATTTAATATCAATGGATTCAGCAGAACAAGTACTTTGCAACCATGCATTTTGTTTAATGTTTTGCTTCTGGAAAATTGGTTGAAATTGCAGAAACTTGTGTAGGCTTATTTTGAATATAAAAATTGTTCTAGATATATTTTTAGTATGAAATCTTTGCAAAATGGATTTTTGTGAACCTACTAACCATAGGAACCAACTTATGGATTTAAAAATGTAGTTTGTGAAGTTAAGGAGTAAATATTTGAGTTAGCACATTTCTAGTCAAATAAAAATATTGTTTTTGGTTTAGAAATGATTTTTTTGAGTAAAACCTTTGGGAAATGATTTGATTCAAACCTTCTGACCCTAAACACTAAGTTTTGAGGTTTAAAAACATATTTGGTGAACTCTTTAAAGAATATTGCTTTACGAAAAGCATTTTCAACCACATAAAATATTGATTTGATTTAGAAATGGTTTATAGATAAAACCTTTTGCAAATGGTTTTACCACTTTAGTAAATGACCACTTCTGAACTTTAAAATGTTTAGAGCCTAATAGAAACCACTTTTCTAAATAAAACTATCTTTTGCATGCTTGCAAGCATGACCTAGTTCTTGTTATTTTATGTGTGATAAATTGTTTGAATGTTAGTTGAAGTTGTGTTTGCTTGATTGATTTGTAGTGGAATTAGAAGAGTGTGATATTTGCAAGATCAAGAAGTGAACCAACCTTCTCTACTAAAAAGGCAAGTGACACTATCATCCATGTCCTACTATTTTCATTACACTTAGTGGATTTTTGTAACATGCATGGAAAGGACTACTATATTTTATGCTATGCAAAATCCTAATAGGATACCCTTATATATTCCTTAGTGGAAACATTGTAGTTGTAGTATGCTTAGCCCTTCTATATATTTGGGATGGGATAAATGATATGATTATATGAAGAGTTGAAAAGTTATATGTTTTATATAATAAAACAAGTACTCAATGAACCACCTAGGTGGACAAGGATACTCAAGTTTTGGACAAGGTGGCAACAAAAGGAACCATGTTTATATGGCCATCTCTTTTTGTATGTGCACTAGAAGAAAACCACCCAGGGACTTAGAGATTGAACATGTTTCTCGTACAGTGGCTTCCGTGTACAGCCACATGCTAAATGGGCTCTGGCTTAGTCAACTACATAGTGGAAGACCCATGCATTGGCATCTTCAGGTTGACTAGAATTGTGTAAGGGAAATTTATCCCTACATTGGTGCCTGGATGACAAGCTAGCATTGTGTACTGGGAGGACTCCTATGGAAAGACTTTGTCACATTCTCGATCTGCCAGTACTCCATCTTGGTGAGTACTTATCCAGCGGCCACTGGTGGCAACAAGACGAGATTGTGTCATGTGGGTAAAGTGTACAACTTCTGCAGAAGATCAAATTCTAAGTACTTAGCCGTGTCCCCGGTTATGGACAATACTGAGCAACTAAGGCCTGAAGCTATGGAAGATCTCGACATTCCAATTTCTCAAAGTAAAACTTGATGGTGACAACAAGGGATTTGAAGCACTTGTAGTTTTCCAAGAAGTTCAGAAAGATTTTGACAAAAGATTAAAACTATTTTGAAAAGATAGGACAAAACTATATTGCTTTCTGCAAATGAGCCTAAACCCTACCTAGCCAAATATGCATGTAATGATAGGATCCACATATTTCTACATAGTAGTGAAACTTGCCAAGACAATTCAAATGTATTGACCCTTGTGGCTGCAACTTATTATGTTGCATGTTTGTTTGATGTTAGTGAAGTTTGTTGAATAGGATTACAAGTCTACAACCAACATGATTGCCTGTGGCACTTTGAAGATGAAGGACTCCATGCTTTATAGATTTCTGCTGCAATGTAATGTGATAGCCAGATGAGCTATGTAAGATGTAATAAATTATTTTATTCCTGGTTATAAAGTTGTATTATGACCTTTGTTTCTTGATATTACATCTTAACTGTGGATGCTAGCTTATTAAAGGTTGGGAACCTTACATTTAACCACAAGTATGTATTAGTCCAAGTAAGGTCGGTGCATTAGCACATGTTCACCCACATAACACTTACAAAACCAAAAAAGACTACTCGGCTATTTGAAGCGAAAGCACTTGGCAGAATTCCCATGTGTCCTCGAGAACGTTTGGTCCTTATAAATATTTCCACCGGCTTGTACTTTGCTAAGAAAGGGTTGGGCCACTTGCTGCAATTGTTCGTAGTCTTTATTACTTGCACTTTATTTCCTTGCTTTATCAGAAAACCCCTAAAAATCCGTTTGTTAAGTATTTACAGAGATTTCCTGCTCCATACCACTAGTCAACACCTTCTGCTCCTCGTTGGGATCGACACTCCTATTTATCGAAAGTACTAGATACACCCCCTATACTTGTGGGTCATCACCCTCCTCCTCCTCCTTCCTCATGCTCTGGGTTAGGCAAAGCCCTGCAGGAAGTTCTCCTCCTCCACCACCACCACCATGCCGTCGTGCTGCTAGGATTCCGAGGGGATCTACTACCTATGTTGCCCACTGGAACGGGGATAGGAAGGTCTTCATCGACTCTGTACGTGTGACCGAGTGTGGATGCGCTGTCAGAACACGGCGCCAGAAGGATCGTAACACGATCTTGAGATCGTCAAATGATCGACTACATCAACCACGAGATTTAATCACATTAAACGCTTTGGATCCACGAGGGTTAGTTCTCTACAATCTCGTTACACCGATCTCGTATATAAGATCTTGGCTTTTCCATAGATTGGATCTTGGTTTTATGCTTGCGGTAGATTTTTTTTGTTTTCCATGCAACAAACCCTACAAGGACGATCAACTAGGAGAGGTCATAGCGTAGGGATGCCAGGAAAGAACGTCTCGGGTGAGGTGTAGGAGAAACATGTGATGGAAGAGCATCTATCGGTGTTGGCGGCGCGCGCTATGGTGGAGCTCGCTAGGACGGCGGCGATAAAGGAGCTCGCCATGACGACGGCGGTGGAGGATTGTAACGTACCAGCATTTGAGCTTAGAAATAAGCTGAACTCAGATATGTGCATTGCATTCATGCATATAAAATCCAAATAATTTTCGCCCTTTTGAACAAAACTTGTCAAAGTGATTGAAGCTTCTCTTAACTTGATGGAATTGAAGTAGATCATGAAGTTGAATGCGATGAGTTTCAATATGACCTTTACTAAAACCTTATTTTGGGTAAAAATAATTTGATCTAAGGGTATATAAAATGTAATAAAACTAAACCACAACACATTGCTTAATGATTAATACCAGATCCTTAAGAGATCATATCATGGTATTTATCACAACAACTCATGAATACCAAGTTAAGAATATAAATCAAGTAACAAGAATATAATAACTAAATCTTGACCTATCTTATCCTTATCACTTATTGAGTAGGAAGGAAACCAAGTCAAGACCATTTCACTATATATCTTTCTTTCCATACCAACCCTTATCATCTCTATTGAACCATATTCTAATATCCGTTGTTCATCAATGTTGAGTAATCAATTTCTAACCTAGAAATTATTGACTCTTAGCCTTGACCTATTATATTGACCTTCCAAAAGACCTTAAGTAAATTAATAAGAAGGAGGAACTAGTTATGGCAGAGTGTGATCCTTAGTGGAAATTAAACCATCTGATGTTGGAGGAGTTAACCCACTCATGAGTTAACTAGAAGAAGTATCTAAACCTAAGAATAAACTAATACTTGAGAAGTTATAAGAAAGCTAGAAATAATAGAATGTCAAATAATAATCTTGTTAAGCCAAGTAGATACAAATATGGAGTAAGCTTCCTTAACAAGATAAACTTTGTAAAGAGATTAGTACAAGTCTACTACTTAGTTGAGGAAATATGTTGATCAGATATTTAGAAGCCTAAGCTTATTATGATCAAAGAATTGTGGTAATTATTCTCAAGTCACTTGAGAATAAATTACTAGGTGTTGAAGAAGAGTTGTGAGTATACCAAACTGGGCAAAACCCTAGTAAGATGAATCACCTAGCTTGATCATGAGAAGTCAAGTTAGTGTATGATGAAGTATATAGCCTGAGTCGTGTAGTGTAGTTGGAGGCTTAGTACCTTGATCAAGCTTATGTAAGAACAATCTTGTATTATGGGGAATAGTAACATATCTTTTTAGAGTATTGATATCACTTGTGATCTAGTGAGGACTGTAATTCTGTAAGCCTTGGAAGTAGATGCAAGGAGATTATAAAGGAGTAATGGATGGAGTTAGAAATAGATACATTCATAGATTCAATATAGGTAGCTTAGAAATGGAAGTTATATATTAGAATAAGGATAGAGAATGAGTATTATTAAAGTGACATGACCATGTCATCATGTGATGATGGATATGGTGGAGTTAGATGACTAGTCATTTAGGCACATGAGATCTTAGTGAATTAGATGAGAGGTTTATACATAGTACATCTAGGAAAGTAATTCCTCAACTAAATCCCAAGGTTAATGAAGAATTGAAGATAGGAATTCTTGAGAAGTCTTTAATAAAGACTATATCAAGCACTAACAAATTCCATGTCTGATTCATTATTCTAAACCCTAGAATCAAGTTAGTAGGGAATCAATGAGATCACATTGTGGTAAGGTATATTAGGAAGCAATCTTACTATATTACCTATAAAGAAGTATCATCTACAAGCACAAATTTCAAAGTAATGCCTAAATCATTAACCTTTATTATTGTTTGCAAATGAACATAAGGGTAGTGAATCCTTTAGGACATATAATTAAATCTTGTAGTATAAAAACCAAGACAATTACTTCATGAGATATAGTCACTTTTGTTACTTAGAAAATGTTTCTCCTCCTTTGTGATATCATGTTTAGATCTTGTGAGCTTCGTTCATGATCAAGATCATCTATTTGTAATCATGCATGTTGTGTTTGCATGGATCTGATGGGTATTGATATTACTATGTCAGATTGATTAATGATTCTACCATGTCTATGTTATTTGTGATCTTGCATGCTCTCCATTGTTAGTAGCTATCTTGGCCAAGTAGATGCTTGCAACTCCAAGAGGGAGTCCAAGAGCGAGTATTTAAGCTCAATAGTAGGTTCATGCCTTTAGTAATCTGGGGAAGTGACAGAAATCTCTAAGGTTGTAGATGTGCTCCCTCTTGGAGTTGCAAGCATCTACTTGGCCAAGATAGCTACTAACAATAGAGGGCATGCAAGATCACAAATAACATAGACATGATAGAATCATTAATCAATCTGACATAGTAATCTCAATATCCATCGGATCCCCGCAAACACAACATGTATGATTACAAATAGATGATCTTGATCATGAACGGAGCTCACAAAATCTAAACATGATAGCAAAAAGGAGGAGAAACAACCATATAGCTACTGTATGGACCCATAGTCCAAGGGTGAACTACTCACGCATCACTCCAGAGGCTGGGATGGTGATGAAGAAGGCCTCCGGGATGATCTCTCCCCTCCGGCAGGGTGCCAGGAAGAGCTTCAGATCCCCTCGATCTAGGGACGATGGTGGAGGTGGCTACGGACTATTTCGTGGAGATTTGATTGGGTACTTAGGGTTTCTGCATCGGGGTGCTTTTATAGGCAAAGGGGCAAGGTCGGTGGGCGCCCGAGGGGCCCACACCTAGGCTAGCGCGCCCCCTAGCCGCGCCTCCACCAGGTGTGGCCGCCTCGAGGCCCCACTTCGGCTGCCCTCCGGAGTCCGTGTTCCTTCAGGTAAAATATTGACTTTGGTTTTTGTCCTATCCAATTCCGAGAATATTTCCTTAATAGATTTTCTGAAACCAAAAACAGCAGAAAATAGGCAACTGGCACTACGACATCTTGTTAATAGGTTAGTCCCATAAAATGTATAAAAATACCTCAAAGTGTATACAAAACATAAGAAAGTCGATACAAAACAAGCATGTAGTATCAAAAATTATAGATACGTTTACGAAGTATCAAGCATCCCCAAGCTTAACTCCTACTCGTCCTCGAGTAGGTAAGTGATAAAAAGAATAATTTTTGAGGTGACATGTACCAACA
Source organism: Avena sativa (assembly GCA_916181665.1). Lineage (NCBI taxonomy): Eukaryota > Viridiplantae > Streptophyta > Magnoliopsida > Poales > Poaceae > Avena > Avena sativa. Next base: position 306,923,208 of record OV702295.1, on the reverse strand, counting down.
CAATCTTGATCAAAATATTTGTAAAGCATTGATAGCTAGGATCATAGTACTCTAAACATGAGCACGAAAGATGTAGTTCTAACAATAGGACATACCAACTATGTTGTAACATGAAAAGGTACCAAAGATCATGAATAACAATGCATTGAAAGATGTTTTTTGTTTCACATATAGAAAACATAACAAGAGTGGTATTCAGCTTATCCCTCATGGAATAGAAAAACATAAATGCATAGGACACCTTCAAAGTTCATAAGGGTGACTAGATACAGATAGTTTAAGAACATGCAATATCAACATTATGAAATAATGAATAAGTTTTGGGAAAATGCACATAAAACTAAGAATGACAACTATGCTCTCTTAATTGGTGCATAAAGATAGAAGGTGGAGACTCAACATAAAGGTAAAGAGAAAGGCCCTTCATAAAGGGACGCAGGGATTTCAAGTTTCATAAAGAGCTTCCAAAAATTATGGTATTTATTAGCTTTCAGCTCGCATTGCCCCTATCATAAGCATCTTGAAGTGATTAAGATTAAAGTGAAACAAATATGGAGTATATTCTTGAAAAAATCATAAGTTGGCAATCTCATGTCCCTTGAGTATGAGGGTCGTTCCTCATGCTACTCAACTTTAGTCACAAGCAAGTTCTTGTCATTGTAAGTATATGTGTATAATAGAGAACCTCCAACGGGGTACCCCTTGCCCCATGACACGGGAGCTATCCCATATCAAAATGACAAGGCAACAGACAGTGAGCATCTCAGCGATCTTTTTATTTACCATGAGCATGGTGCTTCTTTTTTTCTATATATTTTTTTCTAAAGATGCTTCATAGATTGCTCACTATGGTTATGTTGCAAGTTTCCACCATGATTAGGTATTGATTAGGCTAGCCGCCTAGGCGTTTCTCTAACACATATACAAAACTCCATGAACTTACAAGATCCCCTTTTATTGCACACCGCCGACATCCGTAAACAAAAGATCATGATATCAACTGGGTAATATGTACATGTGTTGAAAGTATTCCCCATGACATCATGGTTCTGCTAATTCCCAACTTATAAGTGCAAGCATATACAACATATATGACACAATGGTTCAAGTTTATTAGGTGCAAGAAATAAAGTGTGCCATCAAGTTTGTGAGAGCTTTAATCACTAAATTTCACATAACAAGTTTAATTTGGAAGATAGATAAAAACATGAATATACTTGGAATGGTGTAACACACCATGCATAGGAATTTATAGTGGACTCTTTGGAATAACTTGGTTTCTTGGGGGTTGGATGCATGAGTAGAGCTTACTCAGTACAAGTGGAGGCTAGCAAAAGACTGTGAGCGACCAACTAAGAGAGCAATAATGGCCATAATCATGCAAATCAACAAAACATTATCAATTAAAGCATAAAGTGGTATCACAAGTCAAAAACTAAATGATCATAGAGGATAAGGTGACTGGTTCATAGTCTTAACATGGTGTAAGCATGTGCCAAGTTAACCCAAACAAAGAATCAAAGGAGAATACCACAATATTATGCTTTTGTATGCTAAAACAATGCATGATTCTTTCAAGGAACATTAAGCAATCTCAATTGGTTGGAACAAGTCATGTTACAACAATAATCACTAAGCATAAGGTCAAAGCAACATCTAGCATGACATGATAAAGTCTAAGCCACAATCAAAACAATGCTCCTTTTTGTACCACTATAAGCAAGCTTCCTACTCTTCTCCAACACCAATCAACTTATTTGAAACAAAACATGAATGCTAGGGTCAAACTAATTTATTGCAGCAAACCAAACAAACGAAAAATAAAAACAAAAACTAAGACGCTCCAAGAATAACACAACAGTGCATGAAACAATAAAAATGAAGTGTTTTGAAAGAAAACCTGAGATTTTTATTGATGAAGAAGGGAATGCCTTGGGCATCCCCAAGATTTCGCGCTTGTACCTCTTGAATATTTTTTATTGGGATGACACGGGGTGGCATCCCCAAGCTTGAGATTTTGTCCATTCTTCATCTCATCACATCATTCTTCCCCTACACTTGAAAATTTCCTTCATACAAAACTTCACACAATCTTCATTAGCAACATTAGTGTATTCAAAATAACAAGCCTTTGAGTTTAGTTTCAACATAAGTAAAACTTTCATTAAAACACAATCTAATGTAGCAATTCCCTTTTAAAAGCTCAAGTGATCAAAGAGAACTCAAAAAGAAACCGATAAGAGGCAAATGCAAATAATGGCAGAAATTTGTCAAAACAGACCAACAGGTAGAAACCGATTTTCGATCACCTTCTGTTGCTCTAATCGAAAAGTGTTGAACTAACGAAAGTTAGATAACAACCTAGGCATAATCTAAAATTTACAGCTCAATCTGACGTACATGGATTTTTCACGAATTTTTACAGTGAAGCACAGAAATATGTTTCCAGACAGCAACTTCCCCAAATCTTACTTCTCTCTCATTAGAGGTTATTCTTGGCACAAAAACCACACAAAAAGTATAAGGAGAGGTTATTATAGAAGTAATAAATTCCAAGACTCAATAAAATAAAAACCTACTAAAATTTGGGTTATCTCCCAATTAGTACTTTTCTTTAACGCCTTTAAGTTAGGCATAGAAAGCAGGAATCAAGTATTTTCAAATGAAGAAGCATTAACATAAAATTTTTCTTTAATAGGAGGAGCAAAAGGTATCTTCTCTCTCTTCTAAGGGAAGTTTTCTATACCTTTCTTAAATGGGAATTGATATTTAATGGTGCCTTCCTTCATATCAATAATGGCACCAACAGTTCTAAGAAAAGGTCTTCCCAAAATAATAGGACAAGAAGCATTACATTCAACATCCAAAGCATAGAAATCAACAGGGACAAAGGCATTGTTAACCATAATAAGAACATCATTAATACTACCCATAAGTTTATTTTTAGCATTATCATCAAGATGGACATCCAAATAACAATCTTCCAATGGTGGCAAATCAAGCATTTCATAAAATTTTCTAGGCATAATAGAGACACTAGATCCAAGGTCACATAACGCTTTAAGATCAAAATCATTCACTTTCATATTAATGATGGGTTCCCAACCATCTTCTAATTTCCTAGATATAGAAGCTTTATGTTTCACTTTTTCATCCTTAATTTTCATGAGAGCATCTGTAATGTGTTTTGTAAAATCCATATTCATAGCACTAGCATTAGGACTACTAGCAAGCTTTTTAGGAACATAATTACTTCAGAAATATTGCAACCATCAAGATCAAAATCAAACTTAGCATCCAAGGTAGTAGAACTATGTTTCCCATATTTCAAAAAATTTCAGCATTCTTGTTGGGTTTAGGCATTATTGTGAAAGGAGTGGGGACTTCTTGTGGTTTTCTAGCATCAACATTGGTGGTGGTAATAGTACAAATACTATTATTTCTAGCAATTTTATCTTCTCTTTCCCACTTAGCATGCAATTTAGCTAACAGTCTAACATTTTCATCAATTCTATCTTGTATGGTATGAGTAGCAGCAAAGGCATTTTCCATGGTTTCAGGTTTAGCAACAATTTTATTAATCAAAGAGGATTGTGCTTCAAACAAATATGAAATGTTTTTCTTAGCATTCAAAATTTTGGATTGTAAACCAGGAATTTCCCTATTCAAATTCTCAAGTTGATGACTAATATTTTCCAAAATAGTAGATTGTTCCTCCATGGTTTTAGTAGATAATTTATTCTGCTCATATTGCATTTGCATGAAGTTTTTTTGGTGGATCTTTCAACTTCCAGAATCCTATCTTCACTAGGCATTCCAGATTTACCATGATAAGTATTGCTATTATTAGGAGGATAAGGCCTATAATTATTATTACCATAAGCATTGTTGCCAAAATTATTATTCCTAATGATGTTCACATCAACTTGCTCTCGATCAAGCAAGGAGGCTAAAGGAACATTATTTGGATCAATATGATCCTTTCCATTAACAAGCATAGACATAATAACATCGATTTTATCACTCAAGGAGGAGGTTTCTTCAACAAAATTTACCTTCTTACCTTGTGGAGCTCTCTCAGTGTTCCATTCAGAATAGTTAACCATCATATTGTCAAGGAGCTTTGTTGCAACACCCAATGTAATGGTCATAAAGGTACCTCCAGCAGCAGAATCCAACAGATTTCTTGAGGAAAAATTTAGTCCTGCATAAAAAGTTTGGATAATCATCCAAGTAGTCAGTCCATGAGTGGGACAATTCTTTACCAAATATTTCATTCTTTCCCAAGCCTGATCAACATGTTCATTATCAAGTTGTTTAAATTTCATTATTTCACTTCTTATAGATATAATCTTAGCAGGAGGATAGTATTTTCCAATAAAAGCATCTTTGCATTTATTCCAAGAACCAATACTATTTCAAAGCAAAGATAGCAACCATTATTTAGCTTTTCCTCTCAAGGAGAAAGGAAAATTTTTAAGCTTAATAATATCTCCATCTACATCCTTATATTTTTGCATCTCACAAAGTTCAACAAAATTATTAAGGTGGGCATCAACATCAACAGAACTAGCACCAGAAAATTTCTCTTTCATAACAAGATTCAGCAAAGCAGGTTTAATTTCATTAAAAGTAGCATCAGGAGCAGGTGGAGCAATAGGTGTGCAAAGGAAATCATTGTTGTTTGTGCTAGTGAAGTCACACAACTTGGTGTTTTCAAGAGTGTTCATTTTTGCAAAAGTGAAGCAAGCCAACAGAAGTAGTAACTAATTTTTGTGTGTTTTTGATAAGAAAAAGCAAGCCAAACAAAACTATTTTTTGTGTGTTTTTGATAAAAATAAACAAGCAAAACAAAGAAAAAGAAGCTAAGCAAAACAAAAACAAAGTAAAGAGATTGGTTGTGAGAGACTCCCCTTGCGAGAATCTTCTTTCTCCCTAAAAGGTGACTGGCGAGGAGGAAGAGATTGAAGCTGTCCTTATCTCCCCGGCAACGGTGCCATAAAATCTTGATGTGGCTTGGTTGACGTAGAGCGTGTTGGGAGACCCCAAGAGGAAGGTGTGATGAGCACAACAACAAGTTTTCCCTCAGTTATGAAACCAAGGTTATCGAACCAGTAGGAGTAAGGAAACAACTCACGGGTGTTGCTAACAACTTGGAACCTGCATAACACAAACTCAAAACTTTGCCCCAACTTACAGTGAGGTTGTCAATCTCACCGGTTTGCTAAAAACAAAGGACTAAACATATAGTGTGGAAGATAGTGATTGCTTGCAGAAAGTAAACAGTAACAGTAGATGATGTATCAATGATAAAGATTGGACCGGGGTCCACAGTTTAGTAGAGGTGTTCTCCTTAAGATATATAACATGTTGGGTGAACAAATTATAGCGGGGCAATTGATAGATTGATAAAGCATAACAAATGCATATACTAGACATCTTGACTCCTACGATATTTGATTGGGCATTACAACATAATACATAGACTGCAATCCAACTGCATCTATGACTAATAATCCACCTTCAGGGTATCATCCGAACCCCTTCCAGTATTAAGTTGCAAGCAACAGATAATTGCATTAAGCAATGTGTGTAAATTAAACAATACAATTGCCCCATGGACAAAGGATTGTTGTTTTCTCCCTAGCAGCAACATCACATCTACAACCTTAGAGATCTCTCTCACTTCCCCAGATTACTAGAGGCATGAACCTACTACCAAGCATAAATACTCCCTCTTGGAGTTGTAAGCATCTACTTGGCCAAGATAGATACTAACAATGGGGAGCATGTAAGATAAAAAATAACATAGACATGATAGAATCAATAATCAATCTAACATAGTATCTCAATATCCATCGGATCCCCGCAAACACAACATGTATAATTACAAATAGATGATCTTGATCATGAACGAAGCTCACAAGATCTAAACATGATAGCACAAAGGAGGAGAAAAAACCATCTAGCTACTGTATGGACCCATAGTCCAAGGGTGAACTACTCATGCATCACTCTGGAGGCTGGCATGGTGATGAAGAAGGCCTCCGGGATGATCTCTCCCCTCCGGAAGGGTGCCGCAAAGAGCTTCAGATCCCCCGATATAGGGATGATGGTGGTTATGGCTACGAACTGTTTCATGGAGATTTGATCGGGTACTTAGGGTTTCTGCATAGGGGTGCTTTTATAGGAGAAGGGGCAAGGTCAGTGGGCGCCAGAGGGGCCCATACCTAGGGCTAGCGCACCCCCTGGCCACGCCGCCACCAGGTGTGGCCGCCTGGAGGCCCCACTTCGGCTGCCCTCTGGACTCCGTGTTCCTTCTGGTAAAATATTGACTTTGGCTTTTGTCCCATCCAATTCCGAGAATATTTCCTTACTAGTTTTTATGAAACCAAAAATAGCAGAAAACAGGCAAATGGCACTGCAACATCTTGTTAATAGGTTAGTCCCAGAAAATGTATAAAAATACCTCAAAGTGTAGACAAAACATAAGAAAGTCGATACAAAATAAGCATGAAGCATCAAAAATTATAGATATGTTTACGACGTATCAGTGATTGAGTACTTCAAAGGGGCAAGTTGAGGCGTTTGTGTCAAGAGCGGGATTTGTACATCCGTGTTACGTAAGATACTCTCGGCCCACTCGGATAATTTATATCCATAAGCTGCGCAGCATGTCACTAGGTCACGGGATATCAATCAGAACAAGTAAAGTAGCAATTGTCGGTAACGGGGTTAAACCTGACATGGTGATGTCATTGATCAAATCTTAGGCAATGCAAGATAACAGACACAAAAGGAATGGGACACGAGCATTTAAGGTTCAACACGATGTTGATTCATGGAGTGCATATGGGTTAATATGGGCATCCCAATCCCACTATTAATCATTGATGGAGATCATTGTGGGGTTCATATCATGGAAAACAAGAAAATTCTATCGCATGAACACACAAAACCAAGATCCAATCTGTGGCAAAGCCAAGATCTAATCTATGAGATCGGTGCAACGAGATTGTAGAGAACTAACCCTCGTAGATCCAAAGCGTTTAACGAGATCAAGTTCTTGTGGTTGATGTAGTCGATCACTTGTAGATCTCAAGATCGTGTAGACGATCCTTCCGGCGCCACGTTCCGGTAGCGCTTCTGTAGTCGGTCACACGTACGGTAGTCGATGAAGACCTTCCTCTCCCTTGTTCTAGCAGGCAGCAGAGGTAGTAGATCCCCTCGGAATCCCAACAACACGACGGTGTGGTGGTGGTGGTGGTGGTGGAGGAAGAGAGGTTTCTGCAGAGCTTCGCCAAAGCCAGAGCAGTGCGGTGGAGGAGAGAGGGGTAGGCGACAACTAGGGTTTAGGCGCCAGGGACAATGGGTCAAGGGGGTGTGCCCCTACCCCTCCTTATATAGGTTGGGGGGAGGCCAAGGGTGTTCCCATCCCTAGTCGAGTCCCTCCCCAACTCGGCCACCAAGGAAAGAGCTTGAAACCTATTCCAACAAGTCTTCCTTCTTACCAAAAACTATAGTTTGACTTTTCAAACTAGGATATGACTATTCAAACTAGGGTTTGATCCTTTTACTAGTCTTGGCCGAATTGGCCCTTTAGGGTTTGGTGCGGCCATCCCCTAGGGCATTCCACATCCCAAGTGACCCCTCCCGGGGTGGTGGACCTTCCAGAACATTCTAGAAGCTTCTGGTCAAAAGATCGAAAACATTTCCGAACCCTAGAAAACCACTTTCCTTATATGAATCTTATTCTCCAAACCATTCCGGATATCCTCGTGACGTCCTGGATCAAATCCGAGACTCCGAACAACATTAGGTCTCCAACTCACATTCCATATCTACTTCAAACAACATCGAATCCTTAAGTGTATCTCCTTACGGTTTGTGAACTATGTAGACATGATCGAGACACCTCTCCGATCAATAACCAATAGTGGGATCTGGAAATCCTTAATGGCTCCCACATATTTCTACGATGACTTCGTGATCGAATGAACCATTTACATACGGTGTTGATTCCCTTTGTCGCGCGATACTTTATTTATCCAAGGTTTGATCGTCGGTATCTCTATACCCAGTTCAACCTCGTTACCGATAAGTACTCTTTACTCGTTCCATGATATGACATCCCTTGTGACCTAGTCACATGCTTGCAAGACAATTGGATGACATTCCACCGAGAGGGCCCAGAGTATATCTATTCGTCATATGGATGGACAAATCCCACTCTTGATCCATGCGCTTCAATACATACTTTTAGAATACCTAATGCCACCTTTATAACCACCCTGTTACGAAAGTGGTGTTTAATGTCATCAAAGCATCCATCTAGTGATGGTGATTAACATGATCCCATGGTCAAAGGATTAGGTTAATATGTATTTGAAAGCTTGTAGGAAATGAACTCTAAATGACTTGATCTTATGCTATGCTAACTATAGGAGTATGTCCATCACATCATTCTCCTAATGATATGATCTTGTTATTAATAACATCTAATGTCCATGATCAGGAAACTATGATCATCTATTAATCAACAAGCTAGTTTAACAAGAGGCTTACTAGGGGCTCTTATATGTTTACAAAACACACAAGTATTAATGTTTCCGGTTAATACAATTATAGCATGGGATGTAAAAATTTATCATAAACATAAAGATATGATAATAACCACTTTATTATTGTCTCTTGGGCATATCTCCAATAATCATGTCCATGACATTCATTAACCATAGAGGAAACACGCTTACGGGCACTACAACGCTTGCAGATCTTCCTGTAAGATGGAATCACAAAAGAGAGTGAAACCGGAATCGTTCTGGAGAGATCCAAAGTTGTTTGGAGAAAGAAAGGAGGAAAAAGTCCAAAAGGTGTTTCGGATAAATGGAAATTTATAATATTCATTTATTATATGTTAATTGCAAATTAATATATACTAAATAAATATTTCAATTAAAATGTATAGGGCGACTTCCTTATTAGGCCAAAACCACAAAGGGAATTGGCCTAGGAGGAAGCCACCCGAAAAGGGGCAGAAAAACATCACATAGTCGCACTGGTGGGCCCCAGATGTCCAACACAGGAGGGCGGGTGTCCACTAGGCATTGCACGGGGCGGCACTTAGCCGGTCGTCGTTGCGGGTTGCAGCCACCCGGCCCACTCGAGCGCAGGGGCGTGCAGGAAGGCGCGCGTGCCGGCTGGCGCGTGGTGGGCCATGCCAAAGGCCTACCTGGCTACCGCCTCTCCGCTGTCGAGGCCACCGCGGGCTGCTGGCGGGCCGTGCGCTTCGTCTGCAAGCCCACCCATCCCCTGACGCTGCCGCTGCTGGGTCGGCATGAGGCAGGTGTCCCACCCGGACACCGCCTTGAGCCAAGCCGGCTGGCTCCCATTCTCCCTTTTATTCCATTGTATTTTTAGTCCCACATGGGACACCCAAAGGGGAGGGTACACCTCCCTCCGCCTATATAAAGGTGTACCCATGGGAGGGATTAAACACACCAATTAAGATATTATCTAAGACACTTTTATTTATAGAAAAACTCCCTCTCTCTCAGTTGTATTTGCGGTGGCACGGTCTCGAAGAAAGGATTGTACACATGAAGTCAACATCGCTACGGCACGCCGTTGTGTTGTAGGGATTCCAGTCAGGTGTTCTACTTCTGCAACCTTAACAGGGATCCAAGTATGGGAGTCATTTTCTTGCATCATATGTGTGTGAGAACTCGGAGGGAGCTACCAAGTGTGGTGACCTGACCATCGTGCAAGGACCTAGACAAGGGGTGACGTGCGAGGAGCTTCACAATATTGAGGTTAGACGGGTACGACTACATCATCCACGCTCCTGCATGAGCGTAACGCTCTCTCAGTATACAAGGGTACGTTATTGCTGTCTTCCTCCATTATTGAATTACTAATAGATAGATCCTTGGGAAATTAGGGTGTCTCGCATAGTAAACTTTTGTTTTCTTCAACGGAACCACTTCAGTGGTATCAGAGCCTGATCTATGCGTAGTATGCGAGTGCGGATAGAACATGCAGAGTGTGGGCATTGATACCTAAGTTGTTACCTTCCCACGTGTATTTGTTTATATCGCGGTACTAAGAGATGAAGCGTCCCAGACCGACCTTACGCGTAATCTTACGCGAGACTGGTTCCACGCTCGACATACAACTTGTACCGTATAAGTGGCTAGCGGGTGTATGTCTCTCTCACAGTAGTTAATGTAACATCTACAATAGAAGGCCTCGAAAGGGGTGTAGTATAAACAACTATTGTATCCATGTTGTGGTTGGAAGTTTGTAGGCTGAAACATTCTACTATGAAAGCCTAAATAGCCACGTAAAATCTATAATAAATAAAGTAGATGCGTCTAACTTTATGTTGTAGGGAAGGCTATGTGATGTGATATGGTTGTAGTTGTGAATAAGGTAAGATAGTTTTCTTTTCCTATTACTAAGTAGTATAGTAATAGTCATCGTGAATATCAAAGACAAGACCAGTGGTGTCGTGGACTTGGCGTTTAACCGGTGGCCTGATGGAGATCATGCCGGATCACCTTATAGAGACATGGAGTGCGAAGACAACCATGTCACGTCACATTTAGATTACATATGATTAATATTTGTGTGTATATTGTTCTGAGTGCTAGTATTAGATACACAATGGTAGCATTTAAATAGGATGATCTCTAATTAATACCAATGTTGTGTTCTCCCTTAGTGTGCATCACCAAGAAATTTCTCCATTATGAGGCACACGTGACGATCGGGTGTTAGACATATCCACGTTCACATACGGTGGTGCAAGCCATGTATAAACATCGAATACACTATGGTTAAGTTGGGTATCCTAGCATGTACAAACATGGCCTCAGAACACGAGGTTGAAAGATCAAGCGCGGGTCACATGGATGATGTGATCGACGGATATAGTCCACCCTGGCAGCCGCATCAAAGGCAGTGACGATCTGGGATGATGTGGTGTAAAGGGGTCATGTAATCACTAAACTATCTTTAGGGATGATATATTAAGTGGGAGCTATTTTGATAATATGATTACAAATTTAAACTCCAATTATGAACTTAGTCTAAGTCCTTTTGCAAATGTCTTATAGATTATGGCCATCCCCTCGATTCAGGACATCTTTGGTCCATTTATGAACGGGAAGAAACTTAAGCTGGATGGGTCAAATTTCATCGAATGGTACCAACGCCTCAGAAGGACCCTCATAGAAAAAAATCTTCTCTATCTCCTTCGTGAGCCCCTAGAAGATTTCCCCGATGACTCCAACGGAAATGAATATGCGACTCTTCGCGACCGCCACAATACGTTTATGGTTGTCAAGTACACCATTATCCATGCCATGGAACCTCGCTAGAGAATACCCTTCTGGGAAATTGACACAAATTATATGCTTGATGGATTGAAGAGCATGTTTCCAGCTGAGATTTAACGCATGCGATATGAGTACATGAAGGAGTTTGTCTCCATCAAGATGGAAGAAAACCAAAGCTTGGAATGCCACCTGGACACCATGGAAGAACTCCATGAATGTCTTAAGGATGACATGGGTATCCGGCTGACTGAAGACTTTGCAATATTTGGGGGTGTTGCGTTCACCCCCCCCCCCCAAATTGCAAATACATTGTTACCTACTATGTCGTGACAGGTATATTATATATCTTTCGCGAGGTTATAGCCAATCTAAGGACTACCAAGGTCGAACCCAAGGTTGGGATGGATGTCAACATAGAAGGTATATTTTGATATACAAGTAATAAATGTTTCCATAAAACACTTATGCAGTTTCAAGTATTGGATACTTACCCTGTTTTTATTTGAAAATAGTACCCTCTGCGTAAGAGTTGCTGGTGGAATGAGGCACTAATGGTGTGATAATGGCAAACAATCTGGTTGAAGGCCGACGACGCTCCTTCCCTCGAAGTTTATCATTAGGATTAGAAGATTTGAATAAAAGGATTTGTAATCAAATTTGTGAACCATGTTAGTGTGCCTTGCTTATTGCGAGACGGTCATTCATATTAATGAGAAACAATGAGTTGTTCCTTTTCAATGAATAATTTCTTTTATGATTCACATTGTAATTACAAACAAGTTATTCTAGTCCTTAATCTATATGATAATAAAGCATTTATGAAACATGAAATTTGCCAAAAGATATCCAAACATGAATTTTGAAACTATTTGAATCGTTCAAAAAAATTCAGAATCAAGGTAGATAGAAAATTAACAGGAATTTCAAATTCTTTGCGATTTGATGCAAGTGACTTCGAATTCAAGTTAATAGCAAATTGTCATATAAGTACTTGTGGAAAATAGTTTCACAAATTATGGTTATTGGACCAATCAAATAGTATTGATATGTCTAATACATCATAATCATAGTGTATAGTATACATATGGTCTAAAATAAATTCCACTAGGATTAACGTTAGATATTAGGGTTATAGATTGAAATAGTAAACACTCAATAAACGTAAGGAACTTCTTAAAGATTCGTGGAAACAGCAGCATATGAGATATGAAAAGCTCGAGTTTCTAGAGATCTTGATAGTTCGAGATCGTTGTGAATAGTAAGTATTTGTGGTGCATTCTTAGTAAGACTATGTGACGAGGGGTAACCTCGGTAATGCCCATTGTTAAGGACTTAGGGTTTCATGGAAAAGAGAGCATTGGGGATTTTACCGGCTGATCATACAAACAAGGAAGTTTACATAGTCTAATTATGGGAAAAGCTCGATTACAAAGTCGTCGGTTCGATAGCTGTGACCTAGGTCAAAGCGGATTGCAGGAAAGCTAAGGGTGCTCCCTTCGTCGGGTCCTCCCATCCTTTATATGAGAGGCTCGGTCTTGGAGCCGTATCTTGAGAGGCTACAAGTTTACAAGTATAATGCGAACTCTATGTTGGTTCATGACTATTCCTTGATCGGTAAAGAAAACCTTTATTCATCATGTGCTTCTTGGATTCCTTTGGTCCTTTATGGGCCGTAATCTTTTATGCGCCTAGGGTAAGTAACCATAGGGACCTGATAGGTAATACCCATGTGAGTATCCCCCGATACTCTCTCTGAATCATAGATTTGGGTTGAGTCTCAAAACACTATTTAGCTGTAAGCCGAAGTTTTTGCTGTAAGCAGATATTCTTGATATTTTATTTAATCGTCTTTGGGATTTGATATAATGAGCCTGATGCCTCCGATGGATCAATGATCAGTTATTTGGTCTTGGGCAAAGACACGGTGAACCTACATCAAATTCAAGTGTGTCAGGGATATACTTTTCGGGTATACCCACATGACTCACTGACCAGGGTGGCCTACCAACGGGTTAGAGCTTTGCTTCACAGGCGGCCCAGTCAGAGAAAGAGGAGGAGCCACTTCCTTCTACGACAAGGCCCATAAGATTTACCGACTTAGGTCTGTACTATTACTTGTAGTCCAAGCTGTATCTAGTTACTAACTCTGTTGCGTAGCCGGATAGGTCTCTCCTGTAACACTAGGTCCCGGTGACTATATAAATCGGTCCTATGGGAGCCTTTAGGGCACAAACAATCTAACAGCCCCACAGCCTATTCGCACAGGCGAACCTTTTTTGTAATCCATTGTAACATCCGGCTCTCGCTGATATATTACTGGGTTGCTAGCAGGAGTAGGATCCGATCACCGCAATCAGATCTAAACCTGGGTAAACTTGTGTTCACCGTTCCCGGAACATCCGATGTCTCACACCCCATCTTATCAATGCCACCAAGACCCCCTATGGCGTACTTGTCGACAATCCGACGATAGTTGTTGCCCACCGTGGGGCCGGTGACTTTCGGAGCTTCGTTCCAGGCGGAATCTCCGCATGTAGGAATCGGCGAAACAATCTCTATGGGTCGCGTGGTCTAAGCCAGTGATGTCCCTCTCGTTCTTCTTGACGACACTTGGATTCCGGCTAGCAATCCTATGACAACCTACACGATCATGCCCATCGGCGAGATCGATATCTACCTTAGTTTTGCTGAACCCCCCAGCCCATGCTTGAGGTGATGACCATGGCGGAAGAAAAATCCGGATCTGCTCTGTCCACAGAGGCAGAAGAGTTCAAGATCTCGAAAAAACTCGAACCCACCCAGCCCGCTCGTGCAGAGGAAGAAGTGGTGGAAGAAAATTTTGGATCTGATCTCCCCATGGAGATCGGGTACACGGATGAGGAATATATCCGCTTAGGATCCGGTCCTACCGATGTCGTAGCAGAAAAAACACTCTTGAGGCACATGATAAAGAAGATGACGAAACGCCCCTACATGGATTACGAAGCAATCGCAGTTATCAAGGAAATCTTTGAGATGGAAGAGGCGAAAACCTAGCTGCGCCGCTACCTTAAGAACATGAACAAGAAGAAGCACTGCTTCGTAAACCACGTAAGCTCTGGATCCGACTCTGTCGATGCTGGAGCCGGAAACGATTTAGTTCTCTATGCAATCAAAGAAAAAACGGACTTACCTGGTTCCCCTCAGGAGTCAATAATGTTGTTGGAACTTCGAGACTTCGAGAAGGAGATGGAGGAGTACGAAGAAGAGTACGCCTCCAAACCAGCGCAAGGTGAGCCGAAAAAACCTCCGCGTCCGTACGATAGCATGGATGAATACTACACCTCGCAAGATGACATGGATACCGGAGACTCGTCCGAGGTCCATAAGCCAACCACTACGGAAACTACCGACGGAAGTTTATCTCCCGGTACCGGACCAAAAGCCGTCTTTGCCACCGATACGCACATTAAGGCTACTGGGCGGTCAAAGAAGAAGAAAAATAATAAAGAAATGTATAAAGTACGGCAATACTTACAAGGTGCTTACCTTTTAACTACTGGCAACACTTGGCTGCCAGAAGTGATAACAACCTCCTTGGCCTTGCGCTTCTTGGAAGCAGAGGCAGGAACTTCTTGCACCTCATCATCCTTCGTTGCCTCTGGATTGTCTAAAAGATAGCCCTCTAGTGGGGCTAACTCAGACTCGGGGAGCTTCTCGAGCTGATAAGTCGAAAGCCTCGGTAAAAATAGAGTCAGAGGAAAAGACAGAAAAGAATGACAAAACGCAAAGACAGAGTTGAAATATTTACCGGAGTCAGAGGACGAATAGACATAAACATCTTCAGGGAGACATCCGGAACTTTTCTCTCCACTCTCTCCTTGATCAAAAACTACATGTGGGTCTTATAATCCTTTGGCGGAATACGATGTGGGCTGACCTACATGCTGTGCTTCTTGTCTCTGGTGAATGTGTGCATGAGGCGATCTCTGTGATACTGCAGAGGCTGGATCCGGCGATCCAGCCAGCAGTGGATCAAGTCGGATCCACAGAGTCCCTTGTGCTTCATCAGAAACTCAATCCGCCTCTTGGCGAGGATCAAGATATCTAAAAGTTTCAGCGCCTCCACGTCCCATGATTCCTGGTGGGGAGCGGCACCGTCGACGAAAGCCGAAATACCTTCCGCCTTTTCATGAGCCGAAATATCCTTATTGTAGATGAAGGTTCCGACCCAATGTTTAACTGACTCACTAGCATTAATCCTAGGATAGACTCGGTTTCTCCTGAGGACTAAGCTAAGAGTACCGATGGTGTAAGGAACACCAACACTGATGGAGTTCTTCCGGTTACCATAGTAGTAACGAAAAATGGTGAGACTTGGCCTAGTGCCAAGAAACCCCTTGCTCAAAGCTATCTCGGCGCTAATCTCTAGTAGGGAGTTGGGAGGAAGATTGTGAAGCTGCACACCGTAATATTTGAGGACCTCGATGAAGAAGTCTGATGGTGGGAGGCTGAGTCCGCGGTCGACGTGCGTGCCGAAAAGCACTCGCTCGCCGTCGCGTGGTGTGGGAGTTGCGTATACAACGGCGCTCCGCCATGTGCCGGCGACGAGGTAGCCCTCGTCCTCCATGACTTGGAGCTCGGCGTTGTCCATAACGCTCGGGACCCAGAGGCCCCGCATCTTCTTTTCATCCGCCACCGCCGTGCCCTCCGCAGCCACCGCTCCAGAGCTAGATGTTGTTGCCATCACGCTTGGGAAAGATGAAAGAATGGAGGAGATTGGGGTTTTATCACGGCGCATAAATGAGAATGGGTGCAAAGAGCTCGAGGAGTACGAGGAGGCAATAAGTGAAATGGTGGAGAGATGAATCTGGGGGAGAAGGGTTTCCTCTCTCTCTTATTTACCTCTGCGTCAAGATTCACATTCAAACCGCGTGATTTGCGCCATTTGTATAGGAGAGAGGAAGGTGGCTTCCTCGCGACTCCTCCGTCCCCTCGATTCTCGTGTGAAGCATTAAAACAGTGCTCTGTTTCGTAGGGAACAGACCCACAAACGGTTGTGTTGACGAGACTCTTGTCAGTGACAAGACCTGGTCTGAAAAGTTGTCAGACAGCACGCCGGTGTTTAAAATCCGACTCATGTTTCATACCGAGCAAGGAAAAGACTAAGGTCAGAATGAAGGGAATATGCCCGAGAGGCAATAATAAAGTGGTTATTATCGTATTCCTTGTTTATGTTAAATGTTTATTTTGCATGCTATAATTGTATTAATACGGAAACGTTAATACATGTGTGTTTAATAAACAAACAGAAAGTTCCTAGTTATGCCTCTCATAAACTAGCTCGTTGATTAACAAGATGATCAAGGTTTCCTGATCATGGACATTGGATGTTGTTAATAACGGGATCACAACATTAGTGTAATGGTGTGATGAACATTCATCCGAAGTATAGCATTACGATCAAAGTCATTGAGTTTATATTGCTATAACAACTTACGAAGTGATCCTAATCCTTAGACCATGAGATCATGTTAATCACTAACACCGGAAGAGTTTCTTAATAACATCAAACGTCACACCGTAACAGGGTGATTATAAAGATGGATTCAAAACTACTAAAGTGTTATGTTGAGGCCCATGGATCGAGAATGGAATTTGTTCATCCCGATGACGGATAGATATGCTCTAGGCCCTCTCGGTGATATCACATTGATTTGCTTGCAAGCAAGTGATTTGATCACTAGAATGTTATATCACGGGAACGAGAAAAGAGTGCATGTCAGTAACGAGATCAAACTAGGTATGGAGATACCGATGATCGAATCTCGGACATGTAATATATCGCGAAACAAAAGGATTAAGATACTAGCGTAAAAGGTTCCGACGATCACAAGAAAGTCATCGTTGAATGTGTGGGAGTCAGTATGGGTCTCCAGATCCCGCTTCTGATTATTGATTCGAGAGGGGTCTCGATCATGTCCGCATTATTCACGAACCATAGGGTGACACACTTAAGAGACACCGACATCCATTTGGAGCAAAAGTTTCATGCCAAAAAGAATAACAAGCGCAGGAATTTATTTCACTAGATACCGAAACAAGTTTTCGGGTGAAATTGCAGAAAGTGTTTCTGCATGTAAAATGAAATACTAGCAAGGGGTTATATGTGAATGTTTGTCATTAAAGTAATTGACAAAATTCTGAATAAATAAAAGGAGTTTTATTTAATGAGAGTTTGCATTAAATTTGGTGGAAATTTAATGGGAATTTTAGTGGTTTTTTGAGTGGAGGGAATTGAAAGGCATTTGAGTGAGTGGAGTGTCCACCCACATGAATGTGGAAGATGTGGGGGCAGCCCCATGGCTGGGCGCATGGCCCCTTGGGTGCCCCTCTCTCCCTATAAAAGGAGCCCCCTCCCTCTCTCTCACACACACCTCCTCGTGAAGGATCTCTCTCCCCTCTAGAATTTATCCCCCATGGTCTCGGACTAGCGAGATACATGTTCCCGGTGGCTATTCGGCAAGAAAGAGTTGTGCTTCCGCTGCATCGCTGGAGCGAGGAGGCGGAGGTTGCTCGGTGCCTCGAACGTGTGTGCGAGCACGGATGCGTTGTTGTTTTGCGGCTCTAGGACTTCCTCTCGATCTTGAGATCGGCAAGAGATCGTCTACATCAACCACGAGTTTGGACTCGTTAAGCTTTGTCGGTCTTCAAGGGTATGTTCTCTACGGATATACATCCGCCCGTTGTTTGTATCTATTAGATAGATCTTGGTACATAGTTGTTCCCATCGTAGGAATTTTTTTGTTTTCTATGCTGCGAACCCAACAGTGGTATCAGAGCCGGATCTATGCATAGATACTTTGCACGGGTAGTACACATATGAGTATGTGGGCGATGATGATCATTTTATTGCTTCTTTGTTGTACTTTGGATATTGGTGGCATAGTGGGATGAAGCGGCCCGGACAAACTTTACATGTCCTCGCACATGAGACCTGTTCCACGCTTGACATGCAACTAGTTTTGCATAAGTGGCTAGTGGGTGTCTGTCTCTGTAGAGGGAGTGTCCCAACCTTTATTAACATAAGGTGGTGTCCCCTGTGTTTACAATGCTAGTCCCTGGATCAATAGCTAGCATCCATAGTTTAGATGTAATATCAAGAAACAAAGGTTATAATATAACTTTATAACCAGGAATAACATAATTTTATTACATCTTTTCATAGCTCATTTGGCTATTACATTACATTGCAGCGGAATAACTACAAGTATGGGGTCCTTCATCTTCAAAGTGCCACAGGCAAATGCTGGTTGTAGACTTTGTAATCCTAATCAATCAATCTTCACTAAAATCAATCAAAACCTGCAACATTACAAGTTACAGCCACAAGGGTCAATACTTTGGAATAGTATTGGCAAGTTTCACTGCTTTGCAGAATATAAGTGGATCCTATCATTACATGCATATTTGGCTAAGTAGAGTTTTGGGCTCATTTGCAGAAAGCAAAATTTATCCTATCTTTTCAAAATGGTTTTGGTCCTTTGTCAAATCTCCTTTTCAAAATCCCTTGAACTCCTTGGTAGAAACTCAAGTGTTCAAGTCCTTGTCAAAATCTCTTGAGCACCTTGGTAACCCCAAGTGCGTCAAGTTTTAAAAGTTTTCTTTTAGAAATTAGAGTGTCGAGATCTTCCATAGCTTCAGGCCTTAGTTGCTCAGTATTGTCCATAACCGGGGACACGACTAAGTACTTAGAATTTTGATCTTCTGCAGAAGTTGTACACTTTACCCACATGACACAATCTCATCTTGATGCCACCAGTGGCCGCTAGGTAAGTACTCACCAAGATGGAGTACTGGCAGATTGAGAATGTGACAAAGTCTTTCCATAGAAGTCCTCCCAATACAAAATGCTAGCTTGTCTACCAGGCACAAATGTAGGGTTGCTCCCTTACACAAATCTAGTTAACCTGAAGATGCCAATGCATGGGACTTCCACTATGTAGTTGACTAAGCCAGAGCCCATTTAGCTTGTGGCTGTACACGAAAGCCATTGTACGAGAAACATGTTCAATCTCTAAGTTTCCTGGGTGGTTTTCCTTTGGAGCACAACACAAAGAGATTGCCATAGACATGGTTCCTTTTGTTGCCACCTTCTCCAAAACTCAAAGTATCCTTGTCCACCCAGGTGGTTCATTGAGTCCTTGTTTTATTATATAAAACATAAGTCTTTTCTCAATCTCATAAAATCTCAACATGTATCTCTTTTCAAAATATAGCATGGCTAAGCATGTATCAACTACATTGTTTTCACTAAGGAATGTATAGGGTATCCTATTAGGATTTAGCATAGCATAAGTATAGAAATTCCTTTCATGCATGTTTTCAAAAATCCACTAAGTATAAGAAAATAGTAGGACTTTAGATGATAGTGTAACTTGCCTTTTTGGTAGGGAATGATGGTTCACTCCTTGATCTTGCTAGTCTCACACTTTTCTAACTTCACTACAATCAATCAAGCAAACACAATATCAACAAGCATTCCAAACCAATAATCAATCAACAATTCACACACATAAAACAATGGAATCTAAGTCATGCATGTAAGCATGCAAGGGATGGTTCTATTTGCAAAGGTGGTCTCCATTAGGATTCTAAACTTGTAAGTTCCAAATTGGTCATTTACCAAAATGGCAAAGTCATTTGCAAAAGGGTTTTATCCCAAAACCATTTTAAAATCCATTCATCATTTTATGTGGTGGAAAATATTTTTATCAAAGCAAAACTTTTAAATTTTTCACCAAATGAGTTGCTAATTTTCAAAACTTGGTGTTTTGGGTCAGTAGGTTTGGTCCAAAACATCTTCCCAAAGTTTTTACTCCAAAATCATTTTCATAATCATAACCATTATTTTTATTTGGCTAGAAATGACTAAATCAAGTTTTTATTCTTAAACTTTCACAAAAACCATTTTTAAATCCATGGGTTGGTTCCTAGGGTCAGTAAGTTCACAACAAACCAATTTGCCAAGGTTTCAACCTCAAAAACATTTTTGAATCATTTTTCTAATCTAAACAAGCATACAAATGTTTCTGCAAAAACAAACCATCTAACAGTTACTATTTACTAAACCAATGGCATGGTTGGCTAGGGCTTGCTCCACTGATTCCAATGATATCAAATTTGTAAATTTTGGACGTGTGGATCAAAAGTTACAAAGGTTTGAAATTCACAATCTAATCTAATTTCAAATCTGTTTTTAAACAAATCAGGTGACACGCGGCACTTTCTAATTGGACGGTACCGGTTCGGGTGGATCACGCGCTGCAGACCGTAGGATCTCACTTAGATCGGGCGGCGCAGAGGCATACGATACCTCTTCGTTTACTTTCTATCTCAGCCATATGATCTGGATCTAACGGACCTAAACAATAGGCCATTAACTGGCGGCGCTGCGCGGCTGTGCACGACGGCGACGGGCAGACGGCGGCGGCGCTGGTGAAATAGGAAGCGAGGGAGGAGGGGAAAGTGCTCACCACGTTCGCAAAGGCCTGAGGAAGCTCGACGTGGTCTCCTAGGGTCAAGGGGCGCTCGGGGTCTGCTGCAATTCCTCGCCGGAGTTTGCAATGGCGTCTGGCGGCTCTGGTTGTTGTCGAGGCGACGCTGAAGATCTCCCTAAGGCAGGACAAGGGCATGGTCAGATGCAGCAGGACACGGTGTAGGTGTGTGCGTGAACGAGGGAGGAAGGGGCGGTCGGAATCTACCTGGGTACTTGCCGGAGTTGAAGACAGACGCGGCGGCGCTCGGAGGCTTGTCGTAGTCGACGCTCTGGGGCGCCCGCGGTTGAACGGAGGGTACTGAGAGGAGCGTCTGGGAGTGGAGAGTAAGCTCGTGTGGTTGGGGAGGTGAGGGGCGGCGTCTGCTGGCCGGAATTAGCTAGGGACAGTGGCCGGAGCAGTGGCGGTGTCAGAGAAATTCCGAGCAGCCTGGTGGCTCTGGTCGAATGAGTTCTGAGGGGAAAGGAGGAGGGAGCGTGGGCGATTAAATGTGTGAGGTTACTGGTAGAATTCAATCAGCCATTTACTCGAATTGATGCGAGTAATTAGAGGCAGCAACGGCGACGAGGGGGAGGAACTGGTCGCGGGGTGAGGAAGACGATGACGCAGCAGTGGGGTCGGCTGGTCAGTGGGAAAAGGAGTGAGGGGAGGGTCCACCAGTCATTCGCTCTGCGGGTCAGTGAGTGAGTGTGAAGCGTTTTCTGCGGTTGGGAGAGAGTGGGCTGTTTGCCGGGCTTAGTGGGCTTGGCCGGTTGGGCTGAGTCCAGATTCCATTTTTTTCTTCCTGAAACCTTTTCTTTTTCCAAATCTAATTTCTGTTTTTGAATTTCAAACAAACAAATAACACTCAAATCAATTCAAACAATCACCAAATTTTGCAACTATGAATTTGGTTCTGTTCAGTAACATAAACCAAAATTCCAAAACCCAAATAATAATTTTATTTTAGGTCCATTATTAATTAAATAAATAGACTATTGTTATTAAATCAATGTAACACCTCGGTTCTGAAAAGACCGTGGCCTCTATGTGACATGCCAATCCCTGGATCGGTTCATTGGCCCACAATAGAGTAAGATGAATAACATAGCAAAATATCCGTGTATCATAAATAACGAAGATCCAGAGTACCATTATTACAATAAAAGCTTAGACCAGAGCTAGCTCAAATTATTCAGGTAGCAACATAAATAAAGTAAATCCTCCATTCTTCAAATTGCCCACAAGTGAACAAGTGCCGAGTGGAGTACCATGGCTTATATCGATTACTCAGAATCGGAATAACCTGCAACATGAAACGTAGCAGCCCCGAAGGGTCAATACATGGAATGTATGGCAAGTAGAGCTAGTAAATGGAGACAATAGTACTAACATCTACATGCATATTTGGCAAGTGGAGCTGTGTCTGGCTTGCATTTGCAAATAACTTTGTCCTACTTTCATAAACAGTTTTTGATTTTCTTTGAAAAGATCCCAATTAAGTTAACCCAACAATATTAAAACAATTATGAAATTAGAATGAGCGAGAAACATGTCATGGGATCAATATCAAGCAACTCAGTTGTCCATAACCGAGGACACGGCTAATCGATTAGATTATACACCCTGCAGAGGTTAGTACACTTTACCCATGTGACTTGGCCAGCCCAGCTCGTACCATCACTCTCATTTTGGGTGATGATAGGGAGAAGTCCAAGAAGAGACTGTTCGGGAAGTAGCTCCTCAATCCCGACGCGCACCGGTCCAACCTACCAAAATTCTACATCTCTGGATACGCGGGTTCGAGTTACCACAACCTACTAAGTCTAACCAACCGCCCATTCCATTATTGGCACATGGTTGTACACGTAAGCTACACAATAAAGAAGCCAATCATTCTCTCTTGATACCTGGGTGCCTTTCCGCAATGAGACCACCAAAAATTATCAATACCATCACACCCAGGGGATTCATTGATTAAGTTGTTTTAGTTTTCACAAACCAATACTTTTAGAAACAAGTCTCAATGATGTAACCCAGCCCTCGTTTAACATGGCATGGCTAAGCACATCTACCAACGGTGGTTCATCTACAAGGAAAGCCCTACCACATAATAGGACATAGCATAGCGATAGTATCATCCTAAACATGCATCTACAAAATACACGACAATGCATTGAAAATAGTAGGACGATATCATGAACAAAGTAGCATCTACTTGCCTTGGTTGTAGCGGTCGGAAGAACAATCCACACACGAGCAAGCGTTGCACTCGACACAATCTACACGATACAATTGCAATCATAAACAAACAATCCACAAGCATATGCAACAAATATGATGCATGAATGCAAGAGCGACAAGTGAATTGGTGCTACAGCTGCACCACAACATCCTATTCCATAATACTACCGATTGCATGCATGGATAATAGTTTTAGCGCTAGGAAAACTATTTCGCAAAAAGTAATGCCCAAAACTAGAGCTAGAACTCAAATAATTCACTACCGGTAGAATACTGTTTGTAAAATCTTGGAAAAATTCTACCGCATAGGCATCACTGATTAGAAACAGCACCAACTGGAATTACTCAAAAAGGAATTATAAAACTCCCTGAGTAATTAAAACACTGCAGAAAGCCACTAGACAGTTTCTGCAGAAGTTTTTACTGTAAGCCTATCTTTTTAATTCATGATGAGATTCCCCTCGTTCCACTGAATCCAGGGACATATCATACGTTATTTTTGGAGCTACAGATCTTTTTCTACAAATTTATTACTCTGAAAAGACCACTAAATAGTTTGATTAAACTGTACTAAACCTTGCTGCAAAAGCCTGAACCAAAGGTACAGCAAGATTCTACACGACTCACTGAATCTACACATATTTTATTTGCAATTTTTGGCCAAGCGGTTTAATTTCTACGCAATTTACAAGTTTCTACCGAAATCTGTCAACTAAAAGGATTAACGAAATTGACCAGTCAATTGTGTCTGTTGACTGGTCAAAGCGTCTGCTGACTGGGCGCTGACTGGGCGTCTGACTAGTCAATGCCTGAGTCTGACCGGTCAACGAACGATCTAAGCCGCTGATCTAAGATCTGACGGTGGCTGCTGTCTTACCGGAAACGAACGGCGAAACGGACGGCGGCGAGTTCCGGACGACGGCGACGATCGGTTCTGGCGTCGGGGTTTTTCCTGCACGGAGGGAGACGGTCAACGAGCGGTCCAAGACCGTCAACGAGGCGCGCAAGACGGCACGCGAGGCGACACGGCACGAACGAGTGGCGCGACGCAAAACGGCGCGCGAGCGTGTACGTGCAAGCGTGCGTGCGTGCACGCGAAGCGAGGCAGCAGCAGCGGCATCGGGCAGCGCGCGCAGCAGTCGAGGCGCGGGGCAGCAGGTGGCGCAGCGGCCGAGGCGGCGGCTTGGCGCGGCAGCGGGGCGCAAGGCGGCGGCGGCGCGCGGGCTGCAAGGCGGCGGGGACGGCGCGGAGGCGGCGTGGCGCGGCGAGCGAGGCGCAGGCGGCGGCTCGCGCGGGAGGCGGCGGCGCGGTGGCCGGCGGCGATGGCGGCGGCGCGCAGCGAGAGAGAGGGAGAGGAGAGGAGAGAGAGAGGTGGCGGCGCTCGCAGTACCTGGTGGCGGGGACGGAGCCGGCGGCGGAAGGCTGGCCGGCGGCGGCGGTGCCCGGCGGCCGGCGGTGGCGGCGGCCGAAGCAGGCGGGCGGCGGCGCGATCGAGGCAGGGGCGGCGATCGCGGGTTGGGCAGAAGGCGGCGGGGTGGGGTGCGGATCCCGAGGCCGGGTGGGGCCCTTTTGTGGCCCTTCGCGCGGAAATCCTAAACTGAAACGGTTCGGAGTTGGTTTCGGACTCGGAAATCGGTCCGGAATTTCGGACCGTTTTCCGGCGATTCACTAAAACGGCCGCAACTTCTCCGTACGAGCTCCGATTCGAGCGATTCTTGCGCCTACGGGTTCGTATGGTCGAGGGGAACAATCTAGCGTCAAGGCTTGAGTGAAACCACTAATCTATAAGGGTGGTCAACGCTAGTCCTACTAAAGCTTCCCGCAGGAACCTCGTAGTAAAATAGAATAGGGTTTTGCAAATGGCGTTTCGCCGAACCTTTTCACTCGACGGTTTTGCATGGAAAGGCATGATGCAATGACATGAATGATATGCAAGACCAAATCTAAAATTTGGGATGTGACAATCAAAATAGAATTTGATTTTTATTTTAAAACTCCATTTTGAAATCTAATTATTTTCAAAACCAAATCAGTAGGTTTTATTTGGGAATATAAAATACTTGGAAAATTTATTTTTAAATAAATAAATAAGTTTTGATATTTTGGAAATAGTAAAACCTTTATTAATAAAACTTGGATATTAAATCCTTATTAACTTATTTTAAATAAACCTTTACCACTTTTATCAAATCAAAATGTTTTATTTCAAAAGCTTGGCCAAGGTTTAATTTGGCTTTATAAAATAATCCTTATTTATAAAACTTCTATTTCTTTTGAAAACCAAATCCTTTTATTTAAAAGATCCAAAATAGTATTTCCAAAATATTTTATTTTCCTTTATTAAATGTTTTATCTTTTTAAATCCCTTTAGGATTTTATTTGATCCAAATTGGTTTGAAGTCCCAATTGAATTCAAAAATTTTCTTCTGGCCCTGAAAATCAAACAAAGTTTTATTTTATTCATTTATTTTCACATTACAAGATTTGGAAAATCTTGGGATGTGACAGTCTCTCCTACTATAGTCAATATCTAATTTGCCACGAGTTGTCAACAATTTGGTTATCCTCGTTGTGGTTCATGTTCGTAGGTAAGAACGGTTCTATCTTTGAAAGCCCTAAGCCACGTAAAACTTGCAATGGATAAATTAGAGGCGTCTAGTTTAGATTGTTGCTGGGCTAGTGTTATGATATGGTGATGTTGTAAGTAGAAGTATGAGATGATACTCTTATAACACACATAGCGTGTAAGTTCCATAGACATTGGCCTTACACATAAAGGTATGATAGAGATCATACCACGGTGCACATGATGGAGATCATATGCGGGAACCATATCACTTCACTTACAAACATGTGATGTTTGATTGCATCTTATATTGCTTGTTTGGCATTTTATTAGCATAATAAGATGATCCCTCATTTAGATATCAAGATAAGAATGTGTTCTTCCTTAAGTACGCATCGACAATGTTTCGTCGCTTCAAGACATCACGTGATGATCGGGTGTACTTGAATCCACGAGCATATCTCGGGTGTAAGACAGTTACACACGCGAATACTAAGGTTCTTACTTGGCGAGCCTAGCATGTACAGACATGGCCTCGGAACACGGACCGAAAGGTTAAACATGAGTCATATGTTTTGATATGATGACCATATGGATGCTCGCCTTTGAAGCTATACCGACTCACGTGATGATCGGACTTGGTGTAGTGGATTTGGTTCATGTAATCACCAAAAAGACACGAGGGATGTCGTTTTTGAGTGGGAGTTTATTTCTAATTTGGATTAGTAGAACTCAATTTATCATAAATTAAATCAAACTGAATTTGCATAATTTGTTATAGTCATTGGCATGCGTTCACCACCTTATGCATAGTTGTAATTGAGATAATAGAACTATAGAATTCTGGATATATACTTTACGAACTGGTATCGTATTGTGTTGAGTGTCAATCTAAAGTTTAAAGTCCTATTGCAAACCTTCAGCAAACTCTATTTACTCCGTGAAATTTAATAGTTGGTATTAAATCAAGAATAACAATTCCAGTGTTAGTATCTTAAGTATCATGTTTGCCTCCACGATTCTTGATTGTTTTAATATCAAGTTTATCTAGGAGCTGAAAGAATTGTTTCAGAAACCATCATGTGTGGCAGATATAACGATATCTGAAACAATATTTTGGTTGCAATATGATAGAGTATAATATATGTTCTCATATTGGATTAGAATTTACGAAGGTTGGAGATGCTAGACATCCTAATCATCCAAAAGGGTTTTGGAAAGTAATGTTATACTCACGATTCGCCTTTATAAGCTACAGTAGCTTGATCATGAAAATCATCGTGATAAGGGTGAATAGAACATGTATGTAAAATGTTTACTACACTAAAAGATTACTAAAGAATGGATTTTGAAAGAATACTGATCATTTTGATGATGGTGATCTACTTCAAAGTGCAAGTCCAAAGGTATTATTATTTGAATATACACGCTTTGGACTATGTGTCATGTATATGGTGCCACTTTTGATGTTGATAGATTCTTTTAAAAAGTAAAAGGAAATGCTGAAAGAGAATCTATAAAATATATTTGGCAAAAAAAGAAAAGATTGGAAATATCCAATTTAGGTATATATATGATATACATGTTATGGTTGTATTCTTTGCTTGTTAAACAATGTGGTTCTTGGGTATTGGATACCGAATTGGTTGGTATGAAATTTCATACGGAACGACGCAATTCATGAACCATAATGGCCTAAGTAACTAGCAAGAGAATATGTGATGATGTTCATCGAAAACAAACAAACCGTTGTTTGTATTTCTCGTTGACATCAAAGCTTGACTTCAAGATTTGTTTTAATAATTGTTATTTAAATCAGGTATTATGAGAACAAAGGTTTTTCAAATAATTACCGTATTCCATATAAGTTGGATGATTTACAAATCTAGTTGGAGAAATCACATCCATAAAGCCTAATGCTAAAATGTCGCAAGACAAATGATTGGAAGATCACTTACGAAGTGATATTGCCGTTTAAATTATATTGGAAAGAAAACATGAAGAAACTCCATTTTCATGGATTTTTGGAGTCTTTGATTTGATCAAGTGATGCTTGTGAGACTTTCCTCGGGTAACTGAAACTTCGTTCAAAGGCCAAAGAAGAACGAACGACTAAATTATTGGAATTTATACATATCGATGTATGTATTCCATTATGTGTAGTCATAAGCGATGGGTTTCAACTTCATATGCTTTCTCTGGAAATTTGAGTGAATGTTCACTTAATGAGAAAGAAGTGTGAAATATTTGAAAACATTCAAAGACTTTCAAGATGAAGTGAAAATCATTGTGACAAGAAAATAAATGGTTTATTATTTTATCATAAGGGATTTATTTGAGTTACAAGTGTAACAAGAAAAATAAATGAATTATGATTTTATCATAAAGGGATTTATTTGAGTTGCAAGTTTAGCAAAACACCTAGATTTACATCTCCCGAAACACCATAGGAGTATGGAGTGTTTGAGATTTGTAATGAAACCTTGTTTGACATGGTTGGATCAAAGGTGTTATTTATAAAACTGCCATTATGTTTTAAAAGATTAAAGCTTTAGAGACTTCCGCTTTTACACTGAAAAGAGATCCATCTTGATCCGTTGAAATGACACCATGGAAGTTATGGTTTGGGGTAAAACCCAAGTTGTCATTTCTTAAATTTTGGTATGCTAAACATAAGTAAGATGTTTACAACCGAAGTCGGATGAGCATGTCTTTGTAGGTTATTTCGGATAACAATTGGTTATTCCTCCATAACACCAAGGACAAAAAGGGTTTGTCGCTTGAAACATGAAGTTTCTTGAAGAAGGAATTTTTCATAAATGTTAAGTGGGAGGACAATAGAACTTTGATAAGGTTAACGAACCTTAGCTAAATGTGCTGAGTTGCGCAGCGCCGGAAATTGTTCCGGAGGCTGCCATAATGCTCATAGATTATGTGCCTCAAAGGTTGTGGTCACGGAGATCTAAGTTCTTATTGAACCAAGTCGGTCAGATAAACAATTAAATGCTAAGATTTGAGAGTAAATCATTATTGTTTGACAATGATGAACCGACTACATGCAAAGAAGCGATGATGGGACCTGACTCCGTCAAATGGCTTGAAGCCATAAAATCCGTGATAGTTCCATACACGAGAAATCAAGTTTTGAACTTGGAAGACCCTCCGGAAAGGTGTAAAAACCTATCGGTCGTATTTGGATCTATAAAGAAACAGACAAGGATGTCTCACATCTATGAAATATTCGACATGTCGTAAAGTATTTTATGACAATGTTCAAAGGAGTTGACTATGACAAGATTGGATCTTTCATAGCGATATTTAGTCTGGATGGATTAAAGTAGCAACCAATACATATAATTTGGTATATGGTAGATGAATAAACAAAACAAAATTCTTCTAATAGAATGGTTACCTAGGACGTGTACAAGACACGGTCCAAAGGGTTTTGTTAAATTCAAAGGATGCTAAAAGGGCATGAAAACTTCAATGGTTGAAGTAAGCATCGCGGAGTTGGAATCTTCACCGCGATGAAAAAGGAGTTTTCATCTGGAGACGATGAAGATGCTTGCATTTGCAAGAAATTAAGTGGAAGCGCTGAGACATATTTCTAATACATTATGTGGATGACATCTTGTTGATTAGAAATGATGTATATTTTATTGACAAAGGTTAAGAATTTCATTTCGATGAAATACTTAGGCAAAACCCGAATATTTAGCGTGAATGTCTATAGTGGATAGACTGTGACGCCAATATGGTTGTGCCAAACGTACATATATGAGATATTGAAGGAGTTCAATATAGAAACGACAAGAAATGGTTCTTGTCGCGTGGAAAGGAATTGAATCAAGATTCAAGTGTATCGACACTTGATAAGTGAAACAAGATTCAAGTGCTTTGACACTTGATGAGGGAAATCACAAGGATGTTTTGATCAATCATACCATGATATGTACAAATCCAGATATGTCCTATGCTCTAAGTGTTATGAGCATATACCAGAGTGAATCATAAAATGATCATTGGACGATAGGGAGGATATTCTTATGATCTTTTGGAAGAACTAAGAATATATTTGTGTAGAGGTGACAAACAATTACAAATAGTTCATTGTAAAGCGTTACATTGATACTAGTTTTGTCACAAGATACAAATTAAGTTTATCTCAATTTAAACTATGAGTGGCACAATATAATGGAAAGGAGATTCCATGATGGATTTGGATGAATTCCAAAGTTAAGACATTGTGACGAATACTACAACAAAAGGCTAAGTATATGACTGCTATAGTAGCAACAAAGGAGAGAATTTGTGTCAAGTAGTTTGTTATCAAACTAAGGTGTGGTTCGCAATGGGCTAACACTAAAGATATATTGTATGAAAATAGTATCGACGTGATTTAACCCCAAGGAACTAAAGGTCTCACCAAAAGACCAAATTTTATACAATGCCATCTCATTGGAGAATGAGTGATGCGTGAAGACGCAAAGATATGCAAATACACACGGACCTGAAGTGTCAGATCCGTAGATTATGTTAACCACTTGAAATTGCGTATATGGAACACCAGAAAGCCATAGGTGTTCAATCGCAAAGTTTTCAAACTAGATTATTGTCTCTAGTGCAAGTGGGAGACTGAAGGGAATATGCCCGAGAGGCAATAATAAAGTGGTTATTATCGTATTCCTTGTTTATGATAAATGTTTATTTTGCATGCTATAATTGTATTAATACGGAAACGTTAATACATGTGTGTTTAATAAACAAACAGAAAGTTCCTAGTTATGCCTCTCATAAACTAGCTCGTTGATTAACAAGATGATCAAGGTTTCCTGATCATGGACATTGGATGTTGTTAATAACGGGATCACAACATTAGTGTAATGGTGTGATGAACATTCATTCGAAGTATAGCATTACGATTAAAGTCATTGAGTTTATATTGCTATAACAACTTACGAAGTGATCCTAATCCTTAGACCATGAGATCATGTTAATCACTAACACCGGAAGAGTTTCTTGATAACATCAAACGTCACACCGTAACAGGGTGATTATAAAGATGGATTCAAAACTACTAAAGTGTTATGTTGAGGCCCATGGATCGAGAATGGAATTTGTTCATCCCGATGACGGATAGATATGCTCTGGGCCCTCTTGGTGATATCACATTGATTTGCTTGCAAGCAAGTGATTTGATCACTAGAATGTTATATCACGGGAACGAGAAAAGAGTGCATGTCAGTAACGAGATCAAACTAGGTATGGAGATACCGATGATCGAATCTCGGACATGTAATATATCGCGAAACAAAAGGATTAAGATACTAGCGTAAAAGGTTCTGACGATCACAAGAAAGTCATCGTTGAATGTGTGGGAGTCAGTATGGGTCTCCAGATCCCGCTTCTGATTATTGATTCGAGAGGGGTCTCGATCATGTCCACATTATTCACGAACCATAGGGTGACACACTTAAGAGACACCAACATCCATTTGGAGCAAAAGTTTCATGCCGAAAAGAATAACAAGCGCAGGAATTTATTTCACTAGATACCGAAACAGGTTTTCGGGTGAAATTGCAGAAAGTGTTTCTGCATGTAAAATGAAATACTAGCAAGGGGTTATATGTGAATGTTTGTCATTAAAGTAATTGACAAAATTCTGAATAAATAAAAGGAGTTTTATTTAATGAGAGTTTGCATTAAATTTGGTGGAAATTTAATGGGAATTTGAGTGGTTTTTTGAGTGGAGGGAATTGAAAGGCATTTGAGTGAGTGGAGTGTCCACCCACATGAATGTGGAAGATGTGGGGGCAGCCCCATGGCTGGGCGCATGGCCCCTTGGGTGCCCCCCTCTCCCTATAAAAGGAGCCCCCCTCCCTCTCTCTCACACACACCTCCTCGTGAAGGATCTCTCTCCCCCTCTAGAATTTATCCCCCATGGTCTCGGACTAGCGAGATACATGTTCCCGGTGGCTATTCGGCAAGAAAGAGTTGTGCTTCCGCTGCATCGCTGGAGCGAGGAGGCGGAGGTTGCTCGGTGCCTCGAACGTGTGTGCGAGCACGGATGCGCTGCTGTTTTGCGGCGCTAGGACTTCCTCTTGATCTTGAGATCGGCAAGAGATCGTCTACATCAACCACGAGTTTGGACTCGTTAAGCTTTGTCGGTCTTCAAGGGTATGTTCTCTACAGATATACATCCGCCCGTTGTTTGTATCTAGTAGATAGATCTTGGTACATAGTTGTTCTCATCGTAGGAAATTTTTTGTTTTCTATGCTGCGAACCCAACACAGAACAAAACATATCCGACTCAAATGACTCGGAATCCTACACTATTGAAAGAAGTTTTCGGGAACCCTTCAAGATTCTCAAGACGAAGAAACCATCAAGCTATACGATTTATCCGACTTTGGATCTTGGAGACTTCCGGGGGCTAGTGTTGGGGATATACTTTCCGGGTATACCCACAGGACTCACTGACCAGGGTGGCCCACCAATAGGTTAGAGGTTTGCTTCATGGGCGGCCCAGTCGGAGAAAGAGTAGGAGCCACTTCCGGCTATGACAAGGCCCAGAAGAGTTACCGACTAAGGCCTGTAGTATTACTTGTAGTCCAAGCTGTATCTAGTTACCGACTCTGTAACGTAGCCGGATAGGTCACTCCTGTAACCCTAGGTCCCGATGACTATATAAACCCGTCCTATGGGATATTTTAGAGCACAACCAATATAACAACACCACAACCTACTCGCACAGGCGAACCTATCTTGTAATCCATTGTAACATCCGGCTCTCGCCGATATATTACTGGGTTGCTAGCAGGAGTAGGATCCGATCACCACAGTCGGATCTAAACCTAGGTAAACTTGTGTTCACCATTCTTGTAACATCCAATGTCTCACACCCTATCTTCTCAACACCGTCAGGACCCCCTATGGCGTACTTGTCGACAATCCGACGACAAAGTCCCCGAGTTTGAACTTGGTATTTGCTAGCTTAATTCAGTTCGAGTCGGGGAGGTCTTATCAAATAATGAATGCTAGTGCTTTTATTTTGGGTATTGTCATGGTGGTGGCACGACAGATTCCATGAGTAGGCTAAAGATGGAGCCAATGTGCACTAGTGGGATCCAGGGAGGGATAGAATAGTGGATCTACACATGATGACTGCTCTCTAGATCTTGTATTTAGATCTACAGTGGTATACACTTGCTCCTTGAGATGTATCAGAGATAGGAAGAAGAAGAACTAGCTTGCTCTCTACTCCTCCTAGGGTTTTTCCCTCTATAGAATGAATCGACCCCTCTCTAGGAGGCCTTGGCTCACCTTATAAAGGGGTGGCCAGGTTACAATTAGGGCTGAGCTGGACAACATATTCCTAGAATACGCTCTTCCCAAAATGGTAATTCGGCGGGCTCCTTTCACCTATCGCCCTCCTACGAATGGAAAAGACCCAGAGCCCATGACGTGTGAACGTTGGACTCTGGGACTGTTACCTATGTCGCATCTCCTCTGCCTCTGTCCGTCTGGCCTTTGTCTGTAGCGTATGTCTCTGCGTGGATTCCTGAGGGAGAGAGAGAGGACAGTGTTGACCTTGGGGCTCGCCCTTTCCTTCCAAAGAAAGCCAACGCCTGACTCGGCCTTGTTCTTTATAACTCAGCCAAGCCTGTACCTGCAACTACAAAGTGCTCTAGACATCGCGCCGACATACCTTATATGTCGGCCGAGTCAGGCCAACGTTGTTTAGCTTAGGGTAATCCGGCCCTTATTTGGTCGGCCCTCATATACCTCGGCCGGATCATACCTTGGCCCGATCTATACCTCGGTGGGATTTTCCCTTTTACCTTAGCCTGACCCTACCCAGGGTCAGCCCCCCAACATTAGTCCCCGAAGCTGGTGCGACCTTGGTGGGTTTAGCCGGCAAGATCACAATAGGTTCACTCTATCTGGATCTCTACCCATTTTGTCGGCATGTTTGTATGTCGGCCTATGACAATTTATGATTTGGCCAAGTTACCTCTCAATTTTGCCATTGCTAGGGCTCTTGCTAGCTTAGTCTGAGATTTATCTCATTTGCCAAGTCATTTTATTCTATCCGAGTTATTTCCCTTAGCTTCCTTCATAAGCTTCATTCCATCCTACGTGGACAGCAATGATTTGCTTTTGCCTCATTTTAAGGGCCATGACCTCATTTACTGTTAAGCATTGTCAGTTATCCCAGCGACCAGTCAAGTCGTGTCATGCCTCCTCATTCACCGTGAGGGTCACCACACGCCGTAATGGGATTGCGCGGTGTAACCGCTCCTGTGGCACGATCTCACCCACTCTCCTGTGGGATACACGCGCACATAGTGGAACCGATGCGCACACACAATACCATGGTGCCTTGCACGCATTGTGGTTAAATAGGGGAGCGGTGGAAACCCTTATTCACTTCCCCCCGCACTCGTTTCATCCTTGCCTTCCTCGTGCTGCCACCGCTGTTGCTCTTCTGCATTCACGACCGCGCCGCGTTCTTCCTGCAATCATACCACCATGCCGCGCGCATCTCCGCTAGGCGTTCCTCTGCTCAGGCCACGCTCTACCACTCATTCCTCCGCTATCGCGACAGGACTGTGGCAGTCTAGGCCCCCCACTGAGGGAAGTTCTTTCGTGAGTAGACTCTCTGAAGATTCCATGCCGAGCTCGCACGGTATGGTCACCGTCGACGAGCACTAGGAGGACGTGACCATCTCTAAGCAAGGATCTTGGCCAGGGTCCAAGATCACGCGAGCAGAGCCGGACTGGCTGACTCGGACGCGCTGGATTCCGCTGGGGGTCACCTGCCACTTACCCGACAGCGAGCTTATCCTGGACGCACAAACTAGTGAGTACATAGTCTTTGTATCTCACTTTGTCCGAGGATTAGGCATCCCCGTTAGTGACTTTTCTAAGAACTTCTTAGAGACATTCGGCCTCGAATCCCATCATCTTCCGGCTAAGGCCAATGCCTCTATCTCGACGTTTATCTGGGTGACAAAGGGATACTTCGTCCTCTGGCCCTCCGTCCAACTTTGGGCTAAGTACTTTCAACTTAGAGCCAACACAGTAACGAATAAGATCTCTTCCCATCCAAAAAATCCCTCACTCAGTGCAGAGGCACCGCAATCACACCTCAGAAGAGCTTCATTTTCCCCAGAGTCGCAGGTCTCGAATCATGCAAGAAGTGGCACAAGTCATTCTTCTATGTGAAGAACAGTGGGAAAGAAGACATGATTTGGCTGCTGATGACTAGGTTCCTGTACCAACAACAGGGTTATTGCAGTACTTGTAGCAGCAAATATTTAAAGAGTTTTTCCCGATGGGAGCTCGGTGAACATGACCCCGTAGCCATGTTGTCAATGCGGCCACGTTCGCACCCAAACCGTGGTTTGGAAATAGCCTATTCTATAAGTTACTAGGATAAATGAATTTGAGATGATTTGTAACAACTACTACTAGGACTGGAATAAAACTAGAACAAAAGTAAAACTGAAAAGAGGTGAATACAATGAGATGAAATATTAATGCAGTGACACCCCCGGGATTAAGGCTAGACAAATCCCAGACCTTCGTCTAAACATAAGCCTAACCTAATCTCGAAAGCATACAGAGAGAGAATTGGTAACACAACAGTGACCCTACGACACAAATTATTACAACGATCTCATAACTGTGCAAAGAACACAATATTACAAGCAGAGGTCACTGAGCACAAACAAACAATAGAAGGCACATTATGCTATTAAGTATGGGAAACTTAACAAATTGCCTAAGAGGCCTAAATCATAACGGTGACATCCAATCCATAGAGTCCAAGATGCCGACCGGGAACCCCAAGCTACTCGTCTATGTCGATGCCATAAAGAACTCTTCTTCTATGGTAACACTTACTCTATTGCCAAAGTATCAATGAAGCAAGGGTGAGTACAGGGTGTACTCCGCAAGGCCTATGGCTGGTGGAGTTATTTTGCATAAAGCCATATTTTTTTATAAAACAGGAGGGAGAAGAAGCTCGACTAATCAGAATATTTTAAAAGGGGATAAGAGAACGACATCTATAGCTTTGATCATCTATTGATATCCACCAAATCTTCATTAGCTAAACCTACCATCTAGGATCACCCCCTCATATCCATGAGGAAGCATCCTTAAGCACTCATTGTTTAGCTTGCCAAGTTTTACGATTAGGTTCAAGTTCTCTATGATCATCATGTCCGTTCCCAAGTCGTCCATAACCGCGGACATGGCTTTTTGAAAAGATTAATACCCTGCAGGGGTGTACAACTTTACCCACATGTAGTAACCGACTCTTAATGCCAGATATCGTTAGCCCTCTTCCTTGGAAGGCCGACAAAGGGTGGTTATACACAACCTTTACCTTTCTTTTGCCGAGACCATGAGTCACGCACTAAGGAGATGTCGCTGTAACGGGTCAAGTCCTAAAGCCGGTCCCTAATGATGTGTGTAGGGTTCAAGATTACGGAGGCCGTGCCTCTCTTGTTTCCGACCACGCTTACCTACCTGTTATGAATGCACCTCCTTCAGGAAGAACCAAAATGCGTATGTCTAATGGAAAGCCCAAACTATTTGAGTCATGGAATCTACTAGGAAAGTTAGTTGGTCGAAGGGGTTTCCAGGCCCCTGTGTGGTTGTACGCTCGTTTTGGTTCAAGAGGCAAGATCTCACGTCCTAGTAGTGGCAAGTATGAGACTACAAAAACCACAACCCACCATGGCCTCCCATACAAGCCTTAGCATGTTTATCTTTCATCTCTGATCATACCACGTCATCCTATCAAACTAGGTTCATTCGTAGCTTTGATTCATCAACCGGATGGACCAATGGTAACATCTAAGCATGGCTAAGCACGACAGATGTAACAGCTCTAGCATTGCTTCACAAGCCAAACCCTAGTTGTGCTAGGAGTAGTGGATCAGGGAATATAGGCTTCGAAGGTAACATGCATAAGATAGTGTTACTCTATCTTTCGATAAAAGACTTTAGAATTGCATGCACATGGAAAGGATTGAAATGCTTTTAAACATCGGATTTATATAGCTAAAAAGTATTGTATTATCATAGCCATCAGCTGCCTCCCTTCTCAGTCGGTGTGCCCTCCAAGAATAACTGGGACTTCAACCCGAAGAAGAAAATCTCATTCTACCAGTTGTGCGAGAAGCGGCTCATCGACTTGACGAATGCTGACTTATGTGGTGACGACCTCATGGCTACTTTCATTAGTAGAGGTGTTTGTCCCGTCCAAAAGCGAAGCCACAAGATATGCAACACGAGTGGCCGACTCGACCCGGATCGAGTTTTGACGGTCAAGTTAGATGATGACTAGATCCGGAAGTGCGCTAAGTCCATTTTCAAGAAGGACTTGGCCGAGGACTATATGTGGGGAATGAAGCCCTTCTGCCGAGCTAATCCCCACCCAAGGTAATTTTCTTCTGAATCATATTCTCCGAGTCATACGATTACCTCGTCTTATTCGCTAATTTACCTTATTTCTATGTTCCTTGAAGTTAGGAATTTCTCCAGCAATCTATGGAGGATGGAAAGAACTTTTCCCTTACTTGGGGCAAGGACTAGGAGACCTTGGACAAGGGGGAGTGATACTTCCATTTTGCATCACTATTTTATATCATAATTTACTGCTATTCATTGATATATTTCATATTAAGAGTTGTATGTCATTTCATCTATTTTTGCATGCTGGATGATTTTGGGAGGATGAACTGCCGGAGTTAGGATTCTGATGGAAAAAGCGATGTCCAGATGCAATATTTGCGAAGATCATAAAATACACGGAAAATCCTATTTTTCCAGAAGACAAAGGAAGCCAGAAGGAGAGTGTGGCCACCCTGGCCCACCTCCTTCTTCGCCCTTTCGCCTATATCTTCTCCTCGAAACCCTAATATGAGGAGAGCGACCATAGAAAGATTCCACCGCCTCTGCAGGGAGGAAACTACAGAGAGGTAAAGAGCTCTCTGGTAGGCAGATTTCTGCCGGGGAAATTCCATCGTGGAGAGGGGAGATCGTTGCCATCAACACTGTCATCAAGCTAGACTTCATCGGGATCATCATCATCCTCACCACCATCTCCACCAGCACCATCATCACCACTCCATCCTGCTGTAACAATTGGGTTGAATCTTGCATAGTTCTTATGGGAAACTTTCCCGGTGTTGATTACTTTTGTAATTGATGCTTGTGAGTGGAACCATTGAATTATTGTTTATGTTCAGACTGTTATTCATCATTATATCATCTCTTATCTTGATCCATATGATGTCTCATGAGTAGTTCGTTTAGTTCCTGAGGACATGGGATAAGTCATCTTGTTAGTAGTGGAATTGTGTTGAGGTATTATTCAATGGTTTGATATTTAAGTTGTGGTGATATTCTTCTAGTGGTGTCATGTCAACATAGACTACATGATACTTCACCACTTACGGGCCTAAGGGAATGCATTGTGTATTTGGCTACTAATTGTGGGGTTGCCGGAGTGACAGAAACCTGAACCCCCATTAGGAAACCTTTGCACAAGGGAGTGTAGGATCTCAGAGTTTAGCATTGTGGTTAGGTTTTTATCTTAATTACTTTCTTGTAGTTGTGGATGCTTGCAAGGGGTTTAATCACAAGTATGTATTAGTCCAAGTAAGGTCGGTGCATTAGCATAGGTTCACCCACACAACACTTATCCAACTAAAGAAGATTAATCAACTATATGAAGCGAAAGCACTTGACAGTATTCCCATGTGTACTTGAGAACGTTTGGTCCTCATAAGTAATACAACCGGCTTGTCCTTTGCTGAAGAAAGGATTGGGCCACTTTATGCAGTTATTATTGTTGTCTTTATTTATTTGCACTTTATTTCTTTGCTTTATCAAAAACCCCTAAAAATCCGTTTGCTAAGTATTTATAGAGAATTCCTGGTCCAAACCACTAGTCAACACCTTCTACTCGTTGGGATCAACACTCCTATTTATTGAAAGTACTACGATACCCCCTATACTTGTGGGTCAACAAGACTATTTTTTTGTGCCGTTGCCGGGGAGTGAAGCGCTATTGAAGAGTGGAACTAGTAAAGGAAGCTTCTACTGTGAGTATTGCTTTTATTTATATTCGTTACTTTGTTTACAATATGGATAACCCACTGGGTTTCCTATTTGGGAAAGCTACTACCACTGCTAGGGTAGTAGATGAACCACCACCTGCTGAGATTGATCCTTTTAAGATACCTACAAAAATTGTTGATCGTGTTATGGATAACTATTATTTTGGGGATGGAACTGTCCATCCTGGTGATCACTTTCTTTTTATCCATGAATTATGCGGGTTGTTTAAGTGTGCAGATATCACAACGAAACAAGTTAAGAAAGAGTTACTCTCTATATCATTGAAAGGAAGAGCTGAAGAATGGTATAAGCTGCTGAAGATGGGCAATCTATGGAATGGTAGGAAATAGTACCTCCCTTTTATTCTAAATTCTATGCTCCAGTGAGATTCATAAGGATAGGAATCAAATATATAACTTTTGTCCTTGTGATGGAGAGAGTACAACCCAATCTTGGGGGATACTGAAATTACTAATGCTCAAATGTATTATTCATGAGCTCCCTAATAATAATATTATTAATAACTTTTATGCAAGGCTTTCTCTTCATGATAAAGATTTATTAGATACTTCTTGTGCTAGATCATTCACACATATGAAAGAGGAAGCTAAATGGGATCTTCTAGACCGTATTCAAGAAAATACTAAAGCATGGGAGAATGATAAAGGTAGAAAGTCACGTATAAATTATGATTATGAATGCATTAAATCTTTTATGGGAACCGATGACTTTCATGATATTAGTACTAAGTATGGTCTTGATTCTCAAAGTATTTCCAACTATTTTAAGGCTTTTGCCTCTTATTTTGAAATTCCCAAAAAGAAGTGGAACAAGTACCATGCACCTTATAAAGATATTGTTGATCATGTTCCTGCTAGAAACACTGAAGTTTGTACTGTTGATCATTTTTTGCCTGAACCTTATATTGATAAAATACATTTTCCTTCTAAGGTAAAGGAACATTCTATTAAAGCTAATTTGGTTAGCAAAAGTACAAAGAAAGTTGTAGAACCTGATGAACAAATAAATATTGAACCTGCAGTAGCCATTGTGAAAGACCTTGTCACTAAATATGTAGAAGATGGGCACATCATTATTTGTGAAGATGCTTCTAATATTGTTTCACATCCTAGTAAAGCTAGTAAAGCTAGTGTCCATGTGCTTTCTATTAGGATTGGTGATCATTGCTATTATGGTTTATGTGATATTGGTGCAAGTTCTAGTCCTATTCCTTATGAGCTTTACAGAGATATTATGCATGAAATTGATCCTTGTGAACTTGAGGACATTGATGTGGTGATTCACCTTACTAATAAAGAAAGCATTTTTCCAATTGGCATTATAAGAGATGTGGAAGTTCTTTGTGGTAAGATTAAATATCCTGCTAATTTTCTAGTACTTGGTTTAGAAGCTAGTAAAACCTGTCCTATCATCTTTGGTAGACCTTTCTTGAACACTTGTGGAGCTATTATAGATTGTAAGAAGGAGAAAGTTTTAACTAAATTTGATGGAGAATCTTGTTAGTTTAACTTTTCCAAATTTTTAGAAGCTCCTTATGAAAATGAATTGCCTAATGAGGATTTTAGAGTTGAACAACTTGCTTCTATTGATCTAGTTTTTTACCTTAAACCTCTGTTTGATGATTTTAAGTATGCTCATTCTGATGATAAGAATGTTTCTTGTGATAGTTATATTGTTAACTTTATCCATAGTGCTACTGGAAGTTATTATGAGAGAGGGAAACATGGTTTTATGCATACCAATAAGATTAAGTTTCCCCGCTTTATGTTGAAAGCTTTGAAGTTACACTTGTTTTGTCTTCTTATGCTACTAGCCTTTTGTTTCAATAATTTGTTTTCTTACAAAACTCCCTTGCATAGGAAGTGGGTTAGACTCAAATGTGTTGGATTTTTTTTGAATTTTTCTACTGCAGGGGAGTACCCCACAGT
Organism: Avena sativa; assembly: GCA_916181665.1. NCBI lineage: Eukaryota > Viridiplantae > Streptophyta > Magnoliopsida > Poales > Poaceae > Avena > Avena sativa. The sequence continues at coordinate 306,882,454 of OV702295.1, read as the reverse complement.
CCTTTATTTATCAAAAACAGTCCAGATTTTACTTACACACATATGTACATAAAAAGGAAGAAAACAAATCTAGGAAAAACTGTCAAGCCATAATGACAGTAAATCCTTATTTCTATCCTTTAGCCTATGAAGAAGCATAGTAATATCATAAACAAAACCGACCTTCCATCCTCTGAAAGTTAGTTTTATATTCTTGAAAACCCAATCATTCCTTTGCTTCCAGATATTCCAACACGCCAGGATTGTAACCTCTAAGAAGCAGGGCCCTTTGAAATATTTAGAGGCTCGACAAAAACTTTCTCTATGGGACACATCTGTCCATTGTATCTGAATATAATTCCACACTCTAGTGATAAAGTTGCACTGGAAGAAAATATGTTTCCAGTCCTCAATGACTCCAATAGGACAAAGCACACAACCATGATTTTCAGTTACTTTCCAGTTCCTTCTAAGCAGCATGTCCTTTGTATTCAATCTATCATGGAACAAAAGCCAGGCAAAGAACCTATGTTTGGACATGCATTTTTTGAACCTATGTTTGTATTCAATGTGTTGGATATTTTCTTCATGATGCTCTCTTTCACTTCAAATTCATATCTCCTATGAGAGCATCATTGAAATTATCATGCCCATCTTAATGGCTATAAAGAAAGAGATTTTGGGAGACAACCCATTTCAGTTTGCTTTCGGTTTTTGTTTCTTTGAGTCTTGAAAGTTATTACTTTTGTAATAACCTCTCCTTATCCTTTTTGTTTGGTTTTTTTGGCAAGATTATCCTCTTTTGATAAGTATGTGAGTTGTGGGAATTTGCTATCCCGGAACAGATTTGTATGCTTCACTGTAAAAATTCTTGAAAAATCTCAGTATGATGTATGGAGTTGTAACTTTCTGTTCCTGTGCCCCAAGTTGCTATTCAACTTTCATTAGTTTTGCACTTTTTCATCTGAGCAATAGAAGATTTTCGAAAAAATCAATCTTTACCTGCTTGTCTGTTTTGACAAATTTCTGCCATTATTTGCTTTTGCCTCTTAAATCGATTTCCTTTTAGATTCTTTTTGGGTTTTGAAAGGAGTTGCTACAATAGCTTATGTTTTCATGGATTTCAGTTGAAATTTGAACCCAAAGGATTGTCTTTGCATACACTAATGTTGCTAATGAAGATTGTGTGGAGCTTTGTATGAAAGAGATTTTCAAATATTGGGAGAGAATGATGTAAGGAGATGAAGAACGGTCAAGGCTCAAAACATTATATTTCTGGAGATTATTATAATGAAGATGTTGATATTATTCAAATAGTGACTCTGGAAGAATTTATCAGAGACCAAACTCAGGAACCTGTAGAGTCCGCTTTCGAATAGGTAAATGTGCTGGAAATAAAAGGTTCGCGAAAAACTTTTCTTTTTATATTTTTGCAGTTTTTTATTCCATATGAAAGGTAACAAGATGAAAAAGGGAAGGAAACGGAGCCCGGGTGGCCCACACCACCCAATGGCGCGGGACCCACCTGGCCACTTCACCAGGGGGTGTGACCACCCTGGAGTCTGTCTCCGTCTTTGCCCGGTACCTTCCTTATGTCATAAAACTTTGTAATATATAATCACCCAGACCCCCCGAGGTCCGTATATCGTGTTCTCGTCGTGTTTTCGTTTCGATCTGTTTCTGTCAGGAAATATTCTCAAGTTTAGAGGCACCATGGTCTCCGCCAACGACAAGGGCAAGAAGCCCGTGGAAGATGATCTTCAAGACCCCAAGAAGGAGGAGGAGATCTTGGTTGGGGATAAAGAAGAAGTGGAGGAAGACAAGCATCCGTGCACCCACGTCACCGTTGCGAGCATTGGAGTGGTGGCAAACCCTATCAAGCTCAAGAGGACGGCACATATGTCTACAGGAGGAAAAGTTCTGTGTCTTTGCTTGTATCCATGGTCACTTCCTCCACGCACCAAGAACCCCTTCCATACTCTTATACATGAGAAGCAATTCCAAAAGTTTCCCAAAGGGAAGTTGCCCTCTAGTTGGGATATTCCTTGTTCTAACCATGTAGGGAAAGAACACTCTAAGGAGGAAGAGTGGGGAAAGAATCACAAGGACTAGGATTCTCGGTTCGACATGATCATGAATCGCATTGAGCATAATTCGGAGTTGATTCGTACTTTAGCCTTAGAGATTGAGAATTTGAGGAATTTGATTGAAAAGCTTATCGAGAGAACACCACCACCACCGAAGGAGTAATTCGTCATCAGGTTTTGGCATCCCCTTGGTTTGTTCCAAGCTTGGGGTAGTGCCGCGGTATCACATCATTATCTTTCATTTTTTTACCTTTTTAGTAGAGTCATATCATGAATAGAGAAGTTATCATATAGGATGGTTTGCATTATGGAAGTATCTCTCCTCTAGTTGGTTATCTATGTATCCCTTGGTGTGAGTGCCTTTATGGAATATTAATGAGAAGTTTCATCATTTACTTTTTGCACATCTTATCTTAGTTTGCAATCTCTATGATATGATTGATCTTGTTGATTAGTATTGGTATCACTTTGGCAGAATCAAGTAAATCTAAATTGGTTTTGGCAAACCAAGCTATGGTCATTAGCAATAGTTTTAGAGGTTTGAAAGGAAAAGAGAAAAGCACTTACAGGTATGTGAAGGGAATATGCCCTGAGAGGCAATAATAAAGTGTTTATTATGTGTATTCCAAGTATATGATAGATGTTTATTTTGCATGCTATAATTGTATTAATACGGAAACATTAATACATGTGTGTTTAATAAACAAACAGAAAATTTCCTAGTTATGCCTCTCTCATAAACTAGCTCGTTGATTAACAAGATGATCAAGGTTTCCTGATCATGGACATTGGATGTTGTTAATAACGAGATCACAACATTAGTGTAATGGTGTGATGAACATTCATCCGAAGTATAGAATTACAATCAAAGTCATTGAGTTTATATTGCTATAACAACTTACGAAGTGATCCTAATCCTTAGACCATGAGATCAAGTCAATCACTAACACCGGAAGAGTTTCTTGATAACATCAAACGTCACACCGTAAAAGGGTGATTATAAAGATGGATTCAGAACTAATAAAGTGTTATGTTGAGGCTCATGGATCGAGAGTGGAATTTGTTCATCCCGATGACGGATAGATATACTCTGGGCCCTCTCGGTGATATCACATTGATTAGCTTGCAAGCAAGTGATTTGATCACTAGAATGTTATATCACAGGAACGAGAAAAGAGTGCATGTCGGTAACGAGATCAAACTAGGTATGGAGATACCGATGATCGAATCTCGGACATGTAATATATCGTGAAACAAAGGGATTAAGATACTAGCATAAAAGGTTCCGACGATCACAAGAAAGTCATCGTTGAATGTGTGGGAGTCAGTATGGGTCTCCAGATCCCGCTTCTAATTATTGATCCGAGAGGGGTCTCGATCATGTCCGCATTATTCACGAACCGTAGGGTGACACACTTAAGAGACACCGACATCCAATTGGAGCAAATGTTTCATGCCGAAAGAATGAACAAGCGCAGGAATTTATTTCACTAGATACCGAAACAGGTTTTCGGGTGAAATTGCATAAAGCGGTTATGTATGTGAAATGGAATTCTAGCAAGGGGTTAATTGTGAATGTTTGTCATTAAAGTAATTGACAAAATTCTGAATAAAATAAAAGAGTTTTATTTAATGAGAGTTTGCATTAAATTTGGTGGAAATTTAATGGGAATTTGAGTGGACTTTTGAGTGGAGGGAATTTAAAGGAGATTTGTGAGTGGAGTGTCCACCCACATGAAGAGGGGAGGGCAAGGGGGCAGCCCCCATGCGCCGGCCACCCCCTTGGGGTTCCCCCCTACTCCTATAAAAGGAGCCCCCCTCCTCACTTGTCTCTCACACCTCCTCGTGAAGGATCTCTCTCCCCCTCTAGAATTTATCCCCCATGGTCTCGGACTAGCGAGATACATGTTCCCGGTGGCTATTCGGCAAGAAAGAGTTGTGCTTCCGCTGCATCGCTGGAGCGAGGAGGCGGAGGTTGCTCGGTGCCTCGAACGTGTGTGCGAGCACGGATGCGCTGCTGATTTGCGGCGCTAGGACTTCCTCTCGATCTTGAGATCGGCAAGAGAACGTCTACATCAACCACGAGTTGAACTCGTTAAGCTTTGTCGGTCTTCAAGGGTATGTTCTCTACGGATATACATCTGCCCGTTGTTTGTATCTAGTAGATAGAACTTGGTACATAGTTCACATCGTAGGAAAATTTTTGTTTTCTATGCTGCGAACCCTACAGTGGTATCAGAGCCGGATCTATGCGTAGATACTTTACACGGGTAGTACACATATGAGTATGTGGGTGATGATGATCATGTTGTTGCTACTTTGTTGTAATTTTGGATATTGGTGGCATAGTGGGATGAAGCGGCCCGGACAAACTTTACATGTCCTCGCACATGAGACCTGTTCCACGCTTGACATGCAACTAGTTTGCATAAGTGGCTAGCGGGTGTCTGTCTCTCCTACTATAGTCAATATCTATTTTGCAAGCGAGTTGTCAACAATTTGGTTATCCTCGTTGTGGTTCATGTTCGTAGGTAAGAACGGTTCTATCTCGAAAGCCCTAAGCCACGTAAAACATGCAATGGATAAATTAGAGGCGTCTAGTTTAGATTGTTGCTGGGCTAGTGTTATGATATGGTAGTGTTGTAAGTAGAAGTATGAGATGATACTCTTACAACACACATAGCGTGTAAAATCCATAGACCTTGCATTTACACATATAGGTATGATAGTGATCATACCACGATGCACATGATAGAGATCATCTGCGGGAACCATATCATTTCACTAATAAACATATGATGTTTGATAGCATCTTATATTGCTTGTTTAGCGCTTTGTTAGCATAATAAGATGATCCCTCATTTAAATATCAAGATAAGAATGTGTTCTTCCTTTAGTATGCACCGATTATGTTTTCGTCGCTCCAAGACATCACGTGATGATCGGGTGTTCTTGGATCCACGACCATATTTCGGGTGTAAAACAGTTACACACGCGAATACTAAGGTTCTAACTTGGCGAGCCTAGCATGTACAGACATGGCCTCGGAACACGGACCGAAAGGTTAAGCATGATTCATATAGTTGATATGATGCCCATTCGATGCTCGCCTTTGAAGATATACCGACTCACGTGATGATCGGACTTGGTGTAGTGGATTTGGTTCATGTAATCACCAAAAAGGCACGAGGGATGTCGTTTTTGAGTGGGAGTTCATTCGTAATATAGATTAGTTGAACTCAATCTATCATACACTTAGTCTAAACTTTACAAATTCTGTTGTAGATGGCACCACCTGCTTTTAATTTCAATGTGTTCATGGAGAAAGAGAAACTAGTAACGAACGGTAGCAACTTTACCGAATGGGCCATGAATTTGAGGATTCTCCTCTTTGCTGCACAAAAGCAATACGTGCTAGAAGCGCCGTTAGGCCCTCCACCTTTTGATGATGCCCCTGACGAGGAGAAGAATGTCTATCAGACTCGTCAGGAGGACCACAACTTAGTTCATTGCGGCATATTGTATGGGCTAGAGCCGGAACTTCGAAAGCGTTTCGAAAACGGCAATGCATTTGATACAATGGGTGAGTTGAAAATGATTTTCGACACACATGCTGCTGTAGAGAGCTACAACGCTTCAGAAAAGTTCTTTAGCTGCATGATGGAAGAGCACAGCTCCGTTAGTGAGCATGTACTCAAGATGTCGGGTTACACCGATAAGCTTGTGTCCTTGGGAATATCGATTCTCATTGACTTAGGCATCCATCGTGTTCTGCAGTCTCTGCCACCTAGCTATAAGAGCTTCGTGATGAACTATAATATGCAAGGCATGAAGAAGTCTCTCCCCGAGCTTCTGTCAATGCTTAAAACTGCAGAAGTGGAGATCAAAAAGGAACATCAAGTGTTGATGATCAATAGGAACACTGGTTTCAAGAAAGACAAGAAGGGAAAACGGAAGGGAAGTAAGGGCGGCAAGCATGTTGCCGCGCCTGAAAAGAAACCCCGAGTTGGACCTAAGTCTGATTCCGAGTGCTACTATTGTAAGGGGACTGGCCACTGGAAGTGCAACTGCCCCAAGTATCTGGCAGACAAGAAGGCCAGCAAGGCAAACAAAGGTATATATGATATACATGTTATTGATGTGTACTTGACTAGTGCTTGCAGTAGCACCTGGGTATTTGATACCGGTTCAGTTGCTAATATTTGTAACTCGAATCAGGGGCTGCGGAACAAGCGAGCGCTAGCAAGGGGTGAGGTCAAGATGCGTGTCGGCAATGGATCAAGCGTTGATGTGATCGCCGTCGGAACGCTGCCTCTCCACTTGCCGTCGGGATTAGTTATAAACTTGAATAAATGTTATCTGGTGCCTGCACTGAGCATGAACATTGTATCTGGATCGTGTTTGATGCGAAGTGGTTATTCATTTAAATCCGAGAACAATGGTTGTTCCATTTATATGAATGAAATCTTTTATGGTCATGCACCGATGATGAATGGTTTATTTCTATTAGATCTCGATGATAATGTTACACATATTCATTATGTTGATGCTAAAAGGATTAAACTTAATGATGATATATCCGCATATATGTGGCACTGCCGTCTAGGTCATATTGGCGTTAAACGCATGAAGAAGCTCCATTCAGATGGACTTTTGGAATCACTTGATTATGAATCATTTGATACATGTGAGCCATGCCTTATGGGCAAGATGACTAGAACGCCGTTTTCCGGTTCAATGGAACGGGCGACAGATTTATTGGAAATCATACATTCTGATGTATGTGGTCCAATGAGTGTGTCGGCGCGAGGTGGATATCGTTATTTTGTTACTTTCACAGATGATTTGAGTAGATACGGTTATATCTACTTGATGAAACACAAGTCTGAAACCTTTGAAAAGTTCAAGGAATTTCAGAATGAAGTGGAAAATCATCGTAATAGAAAGATCAAATTTCTATGGTCCGACTGTGGAGGTGAGTATCTAAGTTACGAGTTTAGCACTCACATGAAAGAGTGTGGAATTGTTTCACAACTCACACCTGCCGGAACACCACAGCGAAATGGTGTGTCGGAACGTCGTAATCGTACTTTATTAGATATGGTTCGATCTATGATGTCTCTGACGGACTTGCCGTTGTCATTTTGGGGTTATGCACTAGAAACTGCTGCATTCACTTTAAATCGGGCACCATCTAAATCTGTTGAAAAGACACCGTATGAATTATGGTTTGGAAACAAACCTAAGCTGTCATTTCTTAAAGTTTGGGGATGCGATGTTTATGTGAAGAAACTTCAACCGGATAAACTCGAACCCAAAGCGGAAAAATGCGTCTTCATAGGATACCCTAAAGAAACTATTGGGTATTCCTTCTATCACAGATCCGAGGGCAAGGTTTTTGTTGCCAAGAATGGATCCTTTCTAGAGAAAGAGTTTCTCGCGAAAGGTGTGAGTAGTCGGAAGGTAGAACTCGAAGAGGTTGTGGAACCTTCTCTTCAAAGTATGGCGAGTAGCGCAGCGCCGGAAGTTGTTCCAGAGTTGGCTCCATCTGTTGAAGAGGGAACTAATGATAATGATCATGAAACTCCGAAAGAGAGTACTGCCGAACCTCGCAGGTCAAACAGGACGCGTGCAGCTCCCGAGCTGTACGGAAATCCTGTCATGAATTTCATGGTTGATGAAAATGATGACCCTGCGACGTATGAAGAAGCGATGATGAGCCCGGATTCCAACAAATGGTTAGAAGCCATGAAATCCGAGATGGAATCCATGTATGAAAATCAAGTTTGGAACTTGGTGGAATTACCTCACTACCGAAAGGCCGTGGAGAACAAATGGATTTTCAAAAGGAAAACTGATGCTGATGGTAATGTGACCGTCTATAAAGCTCGACTTGTCGCAAAGGGGTTTCGACAAATTCAAGGAGTTGACTACGATGAGACATTCTCTCCCGTAGCGATGCTAAAGTCAGTTAGGATTATGTTAGCAATTGCTACATATTTCGATTATGAGATATGACAGATGGATGTCAAAACCGCGTTTCTCAATGGTAATATTGAAGAAGAGTTGTATATGATACAACCAAAGGGTTTTGCCGATCCTAAGGATGCTAACAAGGTGTGCAAGCTTCAGCGATCCATCTATGGATTGAAGCAAGCATCACGAAGTTGGAATCTCCGCTTTGATGAGCTGATCAAAGAGTTTGGATTTGTCCAAACTTATGGAGAAGCTTGTATTTACAAGAAAGTGAGTGGGAGCAATGTGGCATTTCTGATATTATATGTGGATGACATATTATTGATCGGAAATGATATAGATCTTTTAAACAGTGTTAAAAGTTATCTAAACAGCAAATTTTCAATGAAGGACCTAGGTGAAGCGTCATACATATTAGGCATAAAGATCTATAGAGATAGATCTAGGCGCCTAATAGGGCTATCGCAAAGTACATACCTTGATAAGATTTTAAAGAAGTTTAAAATGGACGGAAGTAAGAAGGGGTTCTTACCTATGTTGCAAGGCAAGACATTGAGTAAGACTCAAAGTCCGGCTTCGGCGGAAGAAAGAGAGATAATGGACAAAGTCCCCTATGCTTCAGCCATAGGCTCTATAATGTACGCCATGCTATGTACAAGACCGGATGTGGCACATGCTATTAGTTTGACTAGTAGGTACCAATCAGATCCAGGTTCGGAACACTGGATAGCGGTCAAGAATATCCTTAAGTACTTACGAAGAACTAAGGATATGTTTCTTGTATACGGAGGTGAAGAAGAGCTCGTCTCTAAGTGTTATGTCGACGCTAGCTTTGACACCGATCCGGATGACTCTAAGTCTCAATCCGGATACGTATTTCTCATGAATGGCGGAGCGGTTAGTTGGAGGAGCTCCAAACAACCTGTGGTAGCGGGATCAACAACGGAGGCCGAATATGTTGCTGCTTCAGAAGCGGCTCAGGAAGCAGTTTGGATGAAGGAGTTCATATCCGAACTAGGAGTGGTGGCAAACGCGTTGGACCCAATGGTGATCTATTGTGACAACAATGGTGCCATTGCCAATGCCAAAGAGCCAAGGTCTCACAAGCATTCCAAGCATATTAAGCGCCGGTTTCACTCCATCCGCGAGCATGTCAAGGATGGAGATATAAAGATTTGTAAAGTACATACGGATCTCAATGTAGCAGATCCGTTGACTAAAACTCTCCCTAGAGCAAAACATGATCAACACAAGAACTCAATGGGTGTTAGATTTATCACTATGTAACTAGATTATTGTCTCTAGTGCAAGTGGGAGACTGAAGGGAATATGCCCTGAGAGGCAATAATAAAGTGTTTATTATGTGTATTCCAAGTATATGATAGATGTTTATTTTGCATGCTATAATTGTATTAATACGGAAACATTAATACATGTGTGTTTAATAAACAAACAGAAAAGTTCCTAGTTATGCCTCTCTCATAAACTAGCTCGTTGATTAACAAGATGATCAAGGTTTCCTGATCATGGACATTGGATGTTGTTAATAACGGGATCACAACATTAGTGTAATGGTGTGATGAACATTCATCCGAAGTATAGCATTACGATCAAAGTCATTGAGTTTATATTGCTATAACAACTTACGAAGTGATCCTAATCCTTAGACCATGAGATCATGTCAATCACTAACACCGGAAGAGTTTCTTGATAACATCAAACGTCACACCGTAAAAGGGTGATTATAAAGATGGATTCAGAACTAATAAAGTGTTATGTTGAGGCTCATGGATCGAGAGTGGAATTTGTTCATCCCGATGACGGATAGATATACTCTGGGCCCTCTCGGTGATATCACATTGATTAGCTTGCAAGCAAGTGATTTGATCACTAGAATGTTATATCACAGGAACGAGAAAAGAGTGCATGTCGGTAACGAGATCAAACTAGGTATGGAGATACCGATGATCGAATCTCGGACATGTAATATATCGTGAAACAAAGGGATTAAGATACTAGCGTAAAAGGTTCCGACGATCACAAGAAAGTCATCGTTGAATGTGTGGGAGTCAGTATGGGTCTCCAGATCCCGCTTCTGATTATTGATCCGAGAGGGGTCTCGATCATGTCCGCATTATTCACGAACCATAGGGTGACACACTTAAGAGACACCGACATCCAATTGGAGCAAATGTTTCATGCCGAAAGAACGAACAAGCGTAGGAATTTATTTCACTAGATACCGAAACAGGTTTTCGGGTGAAATTGCATAAAGTGGTTATGCATGTGAAATGGAATTCTAGCAAGGGGTTACTTGTGAATGTTTGTCATTAAAGTAATTGACAAAATTCTGAATAAAATAAAAGAGTTTTATTTAATGAGAGTTTGCATTAAATTTGGTGGAAATTTAATGGGAATTTGAGTGGACTTTTGAGTCGAGGGAATTTAAAGGAGATTTGTGAGTGGAGTGTCCACCCACATGAAGAGGGGAGGGCAAGGGGGAAGCCCCCATGCGCCGGCCACCCCCTTGGGGTTCCCCCCTCCTCCTATAAAAGGATCCCCCTTCCTCACTTGTCTCTCACACCTCCTCGTGAAGGATCTCTCTCCCCCTCTAGAATTTATCCCCCATGGTCTCGGACTAGCGAGATACATGTTCCCGGTGGCTATTCGGCAAGAAAGAGTTGTGCTTCCGCTGCATCGCTGGAGCAAGGAGGCGGAGGTTTCTCGGTGCCTTGAACGTGTGTGCGAGCACGGATGCGCTGCTGATTTGCGGCGCTAGGACTTCCTGTCGATCTTGAGATCGGCAAGAGAACGTCTACATCAACCACGAGTTGAACTCGTTAAGCTTTGTCGGTCTTCAAGGGTATGTTCTCTACGGATATACATCCGCCCGTTGTTTGTATCTAGTAGATAGATCTTGGTACATAGTTCACATCGTAGGAAAATTTTTGTTTTCTATGCTGCGAACCCTACAGTATGTTATATTATTTTCCTTATTTCTCGATTGGATCATAAGCTCAGTATTCTTTAGTTAAGATCTTTTGTGTTTTCAAGGAAGATTGCATGTTTGTTTCTATCACTTGTATGTTTGCTTGTTTCCTTCAACTCTTTTACTTGCTACCCATCCTTGCTAGCCAAAAACCTGTACTGAGAGGGAATACTTCTCGTGCATCCAGTCCTTGAACCAAAACCTATTCCATTTGTAACATCCCAGCATTAGAGCCTAGAAGTAAGCTGAACCTAGATGTGTGCATTGCATTCATGCATTGAAAATCTGAATAATTTTCGCGCTTTTTAACAACACTTGTCAAAGTGATTGAAGCTTCTCTTAACTTGATGGAATAAGAAGTAGATCATCAAGTTGACTACGATAAGTTTTAGTATGACCTTTGCTAAAACCTTATTTTGGGTAAGGGAGATTTGATCTAAGGGTAGATCCAATGAAATAAAAGTTAAAACCTAATACATTATGATTTATATTTGATACTTAGGTGATCATATCATAGTATCCATTATAAACACTCATGAGTACCAATTTAAGGATATAACACAAATAACAAGAATGTAACAACTATATCTGAATCTCATATGCATATACCATGAGTATCATGGTAATACCTAACCCTACTTCTTAAGTAAGATTGAGTAGGAAAGAAACTAAGCTTAGATCATTCACCATATATCTTTCTTTCCATATTAATCCTTATCATCTCGGTTGAGTTATATTTCCATATCTGTTGTTCATCAATGTTGAGAAATCAACTATTGATTCACCCATTCTCAACCTATCAAGCTCTTGATCATAACACAGCTTACAAATAAGTGTCTACAAAGAAACAACTAAGAAGAGGTGAATAGTGATGCTAGTTTCAGATGTCATTTATTTGATAGGAATGATTGAAAAGAATCCAATCAATAGGATAGTTGATGGAGTTAAATCCCTCCTTGATAGATAGAAGAATTCTTTGTATTACCCAATCATATGATAGAAAAGAAGATTACAAGGATGAAGTCTGAAGATAGTTACCAGGAGTAGTCCTATTGGATCAAGTAGGTATAGTTAATGAATTATATCTCTTAATCCAATAGAGCTAAATAGAAGATAATTATAATACAACTATAATGTTGTATTGATGAAGCCTTGATTAGCCAATTAGAAACCTAAACCATAAAGGATCAAAAGATTATAATAACCATGCCTTATTCACCAAAATTAAATGCTTATATCATGTATAAGTGACATTGGTGGATAGAACATTATTGAAACCTAGTCTAGATATATTGTCCTAGATTAACCATTACAAATCACAACAATATAATATAAGGTTGGTGAATGAGTTACTAGAGTAGATATAAGGCAATACATTTCAATTAAAGCAAGTATAGCATGGAGTTATGGAAGTAGTGTTATTCATCTTAAAGGACAGTCAACTTTAGAAAAAAGGTAGTTGGATGCATACAACTAATAAAGATATTTTAGTAATGAAGGATATAAGGAAGTTATGAAATACTTTAGTATTAAACTCATTTGATTCATTCATGAGTTTAGAAGGTTAATAAGTGAGTGAGAATAGTACTATGCAATAAAACTCATCATGTTAATCATGATGATAGATAGAAAAAGGTAGTATATCTAGGAAAGGAATTCCTTAATAAGAAGTCTAGAATTATGAATTATGGAAGATAGTAATTCTTGGTAAACAATCAACTCTAAATCTTAAAACCAAGTATAATATCCATTTCATATTAAGAATTCCTCATCTTATATCTATATCACTTTATAGAAATATTTTTCAAGAGCAAATCACATAAACACATCTCTAACAATTCCAACCATCATAACTATATGTGCTTAAGTATATTTTTATCAATTCCTTTCTATAAAACATTCAAGATATAACTTTCAAGTACTAAAGGTGATGTCAGCAAATATCCCAAACAGAAAACAATATGTTTAGTTATTGAATCTTTAACCACATCCATAAAGGAGTCTAAGTATATTAAGAAAAGTCTTAAACCTCTTTATTTATCATAATAAAATAGATACATTGTAATTTTAAAAATTAATGGAAGTAGTAAGAACCATATTAATCTCTTTCATATTTCATGCAACACATAATGATATAGGATCATTATATATATAAAAATTTATATTCAAACTATGAGCTAACTAGAATTGAGTTTTATAAACAAACAAGGAAATATCATAAAGCCATGATTTAGTATAAAAAGAAAATTAATAATAAAGGCTTCTACAATAGATTAAAAGGGATTCAGAAAAGAAAATAAAAAATATATAAAAATAATTATCCTAAGGGTTTACAAAATGAACCTCAATCAATATCAATTGTTGCTGCAAGTATTCAGCAAATAAACTTTGTTAAAAAGTTCAAATCAAAGATTTAAAATACAAATCTAAAAAGTAAAACAGAAAATAGAAAAGGGAAAAGGAAAAGGAAAAGAGGAAACAAGCAGTGCCAGCCCAAGGCCCATTTCCTCACCCCTCTATCTCTTGCTCACTAGCCGCAGGCAGCCTTTTCCACTCACTTCGTCATGGCCCATTGGAAGCCCAAGCCCAAATACCATTTTGTCTGATCTATCACCTCGCGCCACCGCCGAAAAAGCTGCATGGGGCGAGCGCCGTCGCTCGCCGGCGTTGAGATGCTCGTCGTCGTCTGCTGTGAGGATAAGAACTCCATCGTGAAGCCCTCGTCCTCATCCTCTCACTCGTGCAGCTTCACTCCTCCTTATACTCTTTGCTTACCAAAGGGCCGAAACCCTAGCTCGTTGGAGCCACGCATCACCGTCGATAGAGTCCACCCCAGAACCTATGGAGTGGTCGAGGAGAACCGCCACGTTCCCCTCTTCAAATTAGTAGCATCATTAGATCAAGGGGAGCTTGGGTGGGTGCGAATTTTATCATTCCCTTCCGTCGGGGCTCGCCATAGAAGTCGACCGTGTGCTCATCTCCGACTGCTCTGGTCCTTGTCGACCTCTCTATCGTCATCAGGGTGAGTTCCTGAACCCTCCTGTCCCCCTAAATCGCTTTATCTCGATGTGAATCGCCGTCTCACCGAGTGCCACCGTCGGAGCTCGTCGGAGCCGAGGCTCCGAAGACCATTTCCGAGCGGCGTCGCCATATTAGAGTTTAGTACGTTGCGCTAATTCGAACTAGGCCGGTTTTGTTTGCTGGGACGCCGTAGATCATCGCCGGTGACCACCCACCGACGGCGGTGGTTGTGCTGACGTCGTAGTGACACCATTCCGACGCCGCCCCTGACCAAGTCCACCGTTTGACCCGTCCACTGCGTGCGTGGCATGGTGACATGGCCCTGACCCCACTAGTCAGTGACCTTGGGTAAACTTAACCTCGGTATAAAAAGTTATTTCCTGTTTAAGAAATAAATAAAATGTTATAGACTCAATTATTAATATTCCAGAAATCAAATAAATGATTAAATCTTGTTTAATTAATAACTTTTGATTTATAATTCAGAAAAATATGTATAATATATGAAAATTTGTAGAAAAATAAAATCTACAACTTAAATCTATTATCAAATATTAATATAATGATTATTTAAATAAATATTATTTAATAAAGGTTTTTAAATAATAAGACTTTGATAATTCAAATTTTAATAATGGTAAATGTGAAAAATATAAATAGAATACCAAAAATCTTAGAAAAATAAGAATTACAATTTAAAATTATAATCATACATTATAATTCAACTTAATTAAGTATTTTTTTATTTATTAAGTATTTATAAAGTAATAAATATTATAAAAATCATATCTTATTATTTATAAATCACAAAAATATTATAATATACCAAAATGATCACAAAAATAATATCTACATGTTAAAAATCTAATAATCTCCTTTAAATAAAAATTTAAATATTTTAATAACTCAAATTTAAACATATTTACTTTATTAATAATTCATATAAGGATAAATAAAATTTATTAATATTTCTAAAATGAGTCAACAAGTCTAAAAAATAGTATTAGTCTTAAATATTAATAATATAAGGCCATAATGGTTTAGAACATTATAAATACCCTTTTATTTAAATTATCCTCAACCTTGAGGGAAGATTATATTCTCAAAGGATTCCAATGCATAATAAAAACCTAAAAGAATAACTTGTAAATAAGTCAGATCATTCCTATCTACTTTAACCACCAGATTATAAAAACTACCACCACACTATAATAAATCCATAAGTGGTTAAGTAATATTATATTTTGATTTATAAACTATAACCACTCATTGATAAAAGGTAAATGATACTACTCCATTATAAAAAATCAAGGAACCACTACACTAAGTAAAAGGATAACCAATTTTAAGTAACCTAAAGGAAACATTCCAAATACACAAGATACAAATGTTATAAGTATTAGACTTTCAAAATTATCTATATTTTAAAGTTAACTTTAGTCTCCAAGAATCTAAATATAACACTATAAGCATTACTATATGTTTTATAGTTAACTTTGGTCTGAAGTAGTTAAGTTATAAAAACATCTCAAACCCAAACCATTCGAGCGAACATAAATAACAGCTACCCAACTCAACGAACCCCAAAGCTTGTTTAGACCTTAGGAGAGAAATCTTTTCTTTGAAGGTTATTCTTTTTGCCACTTCAAACAAGAATTCTTATATAGGAAATTTTTACTAGTACTTCATAAGTATATATTTTATTGCTACATATGTGTTGCTCACAACCACTCATAAGCTATAATAGAAGCACAAATGTGAAACCTATCTAAAAAGACCACACATTCCGAAGTAAGCATTTCCGGAATCCAAACCCTAGAACGTGCATCACATTACTTATGCATAAAATCATATTGCTTGTTTAAACATTAGTCCTTACCGGACCAATGATGCTGATTTCATATTTTGGATCTTATACACTGACTCGAAGACCGTGAGTGCATAATCTTGCAATCACAAAAGGCAAGTTCACACTTGCTCATGTCCTTTGTTTATTTTTGGTAAAGTATTTTACAAATCCAGTGTTGTTATCACCTGCATTTGAAAAAGGCCTAAAACACTATTTTCGATAATAATGTGAACTATTGGTTACTAATTCAGGGTGATCAGCTAATATATTAAATCTGACAGTTGGAATACCACTGTTTAGAACTATATCACCTAGGACTTAACAACTAATGTCGCCAGTGATTCTTGTGCCGTATATTACGCGTTGACCGTGAGATTTGGAATGGGACGGAGAAGTCAGTTGTATCTTCTTCCTCTCGCATGAAGCCGGATGTGCAGGTCGTGGCTATTATCCTCGAAGCGTGCATATTAATTGGTAATTCGCAGAGGATATGCAGCATATGGGTGGGAACCCTCATCGTCCCACGATAGTTCTGGCATCTAACGGTTTGTATAAACCATTGCCGTAATTCATTATGTGGGCATGGTGTACACCAAGGAGGCATGCGAGGTCGCGAAGGGGGCAGTGATTGGCTTGGATCATCTTCTGGTCCCCACATCATGGAATTGTGGACGGGAATAAGCTGCTCGGTTGTGCAACAAAGAGTTGATCTCTCATGGGTAAAGTAACGCACCTCTGCAGAGTGTAAGAACTGTAACTTGTTACTCCCTGTTCCGGGAAGGAGCTGCGAACGCGGCGGGAAAGGAACTCCATGAAAGTTCTGGTAAACCCGTGAAGGCTAACAGACATAGCTTTTCAGAATAAAAGCAATCTTTGAAGAAATGTTTATGAAAACTTGCATTGCCTACGACCAATGGTCTGTGGCTGTAGTTATAGTGCATCAAACACTCCTTTTCTAGTGAATTTGCTGAGTACGCTCGTACTCAAAGTATCTTCTTAACCCTTGCTAGATTCTGAAGCCGGAATAGACAACAACTACATCAAGTTATGCTCCAGGACTTATCATGCAAAGCTAAAGCTCTTCAATGAAGACAAGGAATTCAACATATACCTCAACTCAAGTGAGGACGAAGCTACTGATTAGATAGTAATATAATCTCTAGCCAAAGAACCTAATTCTGTAGTGCATTGCAATAGCAGCAATGCCAATCCCTTAGTTAAAATACTAGTTCTAGTAGTATAATAGTTCTTGCGTTGTTTACATTTGATTCTTCTCTGTAAGAAGTTCTTTCTCTCTCTTTAACCTAGAGTGCTCTCTGGATCTTGTGTAAAGAGTGAGTTGTAACCTTTAGCCATGTATTGGACCCGCTGTGTTTCTGTTGTGCCATTCTGAGGGATGTAATACTAGTGAACGGTGTTTCATTGGTGTTATGTCAACAACTATAGTATACTACATCATGCAGTGGTATGCTGGGTCACCGCACCATTTGTGTCCACCATACCTACCTATTAGAATCATTGCTATTCCAAGTAAATTTTCGAGTTTCATCTACCTTTCAAATTAAAAATTCTTTTGTTATGTGAAAACTAGTTAGTAAAGCTCTCACAAACTTGATGGCACACCTTATTTTCCCGCCCTTAATAAACTTGAAGCATTGTGTCATCTATGTTGTATATGCTTGCACTTATAAGTTGGGAATTAGGAGAACCGTGCTATCACGGGGAACGCTTTCAACACCTATAAATATCTACCCCGTTGATATCATGATCTTTTGTTTATGGATGTCAGCGGTGTGAAATAAAAGGGGAGCTTGTAAGTCCATGGAGTTATGTATATGTGTTAGAGAAACACCTGGGCCGCTAGCCTAAGCCATGCCTAATCATGGTGGAAACTTGCAGCATCACCATAGTGAGAAATCTATGAAGCATCCTCAGAAAAAATCATACAAAAAAAGAGAAAAATATATGCACCATTCTCATGGTAAATAAAGGATCGCTGAGATGCTCACTGTCTGTTGCCTTCTCATTTTGATATGGGATAGCTCCTATGTCATGGGGCAAGGGGTACCCTGTTGGCGGTTCTCTATGATACACATATATTTACAATGACAAGAACTTACCGGTAACTAAAGTAGAGTAGCATGAGGAACGACCCTCGTACTCAAGGGACATGAGATTTCCAACTTATATTTTGTCAAGCATATACTCCATCTTTGTTCACTTTAACCTTAATCACATCAAGATGCTTATGATAGGAGCAATGAGAGCTCTAAGCTAGTAAGTACCATAATCTTTTGGAATCTCTTTATGAAACTTCAAATCCCTGCTTCCCTCTGTAAAGCGCCTATCTTTTACTTCTAAGCTGAGTCAGTACACCTATTCCTTTCTATCTCCATAAAGAATTTGAGTTGTTGTGTTTCAATCATTCATATTATGATTTATTCAATCATGTTTCTTACCTTCCTTGTTTTGCACAAAACTCTTATCTGAATTAGTATTACTTGAAAGCTATCATTGTGAAAAGCCCTTTTATGTTTGAGCAAAAGGACTCCTGTTATAAACTTCATTACAAAGGCTTTGCTTGAAAACTAAGCAGGATTTATCAACTGTTCTCTGACCAAGAACAAAGCTTGCCATTACCAATTATGATTTGTATTTATGCATCTTTATTATGACTCCCATACTCGTTGCAAGTTAAGTTATATAATCGTGAGTTGCTTTCTATTATGAGTTGTGTATTGGTGAATGTGATGCTTCTTGTCCGTATTCTTTTTATCGACACCTCACTCCAAAAACCTGTGGTCATGTTTACTCAGCTTAGTTTTCGCTTGGGGACAAGCGAGGTCTAAGCTTGGGGGGAGTTGATACGTCCATTTTGCATCACTATTTTATATCATATTTTACTGCTATTCATTAATATATTTCATATTAAGAGGTGATACATCTATCATTTCATCTATTATTGCATGTTGGATGATTTTTGGAGGATGAACAGCCGGAGTCAGGATTCTGATGGAAAAAGCAGTGGCCAGATGCAATATTCGTGAATATCAAAAATTTCCATAAAATACATGGAAAATCCTATTTTTCCAGAAGGCGAAGGAAGCTAGAAGGGGAGGCAGAGATGGGCAACAGGGGGCCCTACACCCCCAGGCGTGGGCCACCCAGGGGTGTAGCAACCCTGGCCCACCTCCTGCTTCGCCCTTTCGCGTATATCTTCTCCTCGAAACACTAATACGAGGAGAGCAACCATAGAAAGATTTCGCCGCCTCTGTAGGGAGGAAACTACAAAGAGAGAAAGAGCTCTCCGGCATGCAGATTTCTGCCAGGGAAATTCTTTCTCGAAGAGGGGAGATCGTCTCCATCAACAGCGTCATCAAGCTATACTTCATCGGGATCATCATTATCATCATCTGCACCACCATCTCCACCAACACCATCATCACCACTCCATCCCGCTGTAACAATTGGGTTGAATCTTGCATAGTTCTTAGGGGAAACTTTCTCGCTGTTGATTACTTTTGTAGTTGGTGCTTGTGAGTGGAACCATTGAATTATTGTTTATGTTCAGATTGTTATTCATCATTATATCATCTCTGATCTTGATCCATATGATGTCTCGTGAGTAGTTCGTTTAGTTCTTGAGGACATGGGAGAAGTCATGTTGTTAGTAGTGGAATTGTGTTGAGGTATTATTCAATGGTTTGATATTTAAGTTGTGGTGCTATTATTCTAGTGGTGTCATGTGAACGTCGACTACATGATACTTCACCATTTATGGGCCTAGGGAATGCATTGTATTTGGCTACTAATTGTGGGGTTGTCGGAGTGACAGAAACCTAAACCCCCGTTAGGAAACCTTTGCACAAGGGAGTGTAGGATCTCAGAGTTTAATGTTGTGGTTAGGTTTTTATCTTAATTACTTTCTTGTAGTTGCTGATGCTTGCAAGGGTATGTATTAGTCCAAGTAGGTCGGTACATTAGCATAGGTTCACCCACACAACACTTATCCAACCAAAGAAGATTAATCAACTATATGATGTGAAAGCACTTAACAGTATTTCCATGTGTCCTCGAGAACGTTTGGTCCTCATAAGTAATAAAACCGGCTTGTGCTTTGCTGAAGAAAGGATTGGGACACTTGTTGTAGTTATTATTGTTGTGTTTATTTACTTGCACTTTATTTCTTTGCTTTATAAATAACCCCTAAAAATCCATTTGCTAAGTATTTACAGAGAATTCCTGCTCCAAACCACTAGTCAACACCTTCTCCTCCTCGTTGGGATCGGCACTCCTATTTATCGGAAGTACTACGATACACCCCCTACATTTGTGGGTCATCAGGGAGATGTACTCTTAGGAGTTCATGCCTATCCCTGATTCGTGCTCTAGGCAAACTTCTGGTAAGGCTTCTGTCATTAAGGAGTGGCCAGATGACGATGATGATTCGAACGATTGTGAAATCCTTATTGTATTATGCACGACGCCCATCTCATATGCGTATCCGGATGATTCTACCACAGCTAACTCGGCTGGGCAGGTGCACAAGGTGACTCTTGTCAAAGTGGGAGGCCAAGGCCCTGTGACGAAATGCGTCGCATCCTCCGATACCCCGGCCGAGACTCCTAGGAAACGAGTCAAGAAGGCCACCAAGAGGGATCCTAAGCCAAAGGTGGCACCATCACTCTCCTCTTAAGTCTTATTTTCAGAGTTATGCTTGTATTTCTTACTTCTCTCTTTCTCTGTATTTCTTGTTTCTCTCTTTCCCTATCCGACACACTTTTTCTATGTTAATTACTTTGGTAGTGACCCTCTGAATATTAACCAGAGCGGTTCAAGCATGGCCTCTCCTATCCCTAGGCCGCCATCTCCTCCAGCCTATGAGGACACCCGGGTTTCGAGCCCGGTCCAAGGTGACTCTCCTCCCATGCAGAATAACATTCTACCTCGGCGGGAGGAAGAGAATGTCGGTGCTAGTGGTGGCAGCGCCTCCGGAGATACTGCAATGTTGGATCAGACAACTGACTCGGCTACCCCCACCAAAACTACTGAAGATCATGACGCCAGCAGCTCTAGCGCCAAACCAGTTTATGCCGAGGTACCAGTTACCTCGGCCCCTGTTCAACCTCAAGCTCCCCCTTAGACAGCACCTCCTCCAAGTTCTAGCCAGCAGCAACCAGCAACACCAGCATCGTCCGGGTCTTCCAAGACTCGGCAACAAGAGCAACCACGGCAGAGCCTACGCTCCAAATCTCAATCTTTGTCGCCAGCCCCGTCAACCTCGCAAACTACAGCTCGGCCGACCAAGTTGCAGCCACAATCTAATACTGCTGTTAAGAAGAAGAAGGGAGGATCCGCAAGAAAAGTGACCCAAAAGAGAACTGGGGAAACATCTTCTCAACCCTCAGTCACCACCATGATTCAAAAGGGAGCTTCTGCTTTGGCTACTACTTCGGCGAGGTGAGTACTATCCCGGCACCTAATCCGGTGTTCAGTTTTGATCCGTCAAAGTGCATTGTCCAATAATTCGAGAAGGTAAAGGTGGCTCATACTACATTTTATCCCAATCGACAAAAAAGTCGGCCACAACCTGAGATTTGATTGCATCTCTCCTATCATATTGTGGAGCATATGGAGCTAATTCAATTGCCCATTTTGCTATTCGTACACTTGCATCTTTGTTACTCAATATTTCGGATATGGGTGCTTCACATATCACTCTTACGAGATGTTCCTGACAGTAATGTTTAAGTTTCTTTGCCGACTTATAGTCCCTATATGCCATTTTATCATAATGCATATAGTTTTGCTTTGAAGCGGAAAGTACCTCGCTTAGGTAATATACTAGCCTCTGCACCGACTTAACCTCTTCATCACGCTCCACCACTACCAAGGCACTCATGACTTGGTTTGTCACTTCCACATAGAGAAATATTGGTTCTTTGGATAGTGGCGAGGCTAACACAATTGTAGAGGCAAGCATATTTTTTAGTTCGTGAAAGCATTATCAGCTTGCGGTGTGGAGATAAATTTATCTGACTTTTTCATTAATTTATATAAGGGCACGCCTTTTCTCCTAGCCGACTAATGAAGAGTCTTAACGATGCCAAGTAGGCCATGAACTTCTGGACATCGTTAAGACACTTTGGCAGCTCCATTCGCTGAACAGCTCGAATTTTAGTCGGATTAGCCTCTATACCTTAGCTAGACACAAGGAAACCGAGTAATTTTCTAGCCGAGACACCAAAGGTGCACTTTTCCGGGTTAAGCTTCATTCGGAATCTTCTTAGATTCACAAATAACTGCCAGATATCATCCAAGAGAGTATGACTCTCCTTGGTTTTTATAACCACATTATCGACATACAGTTGGACATTTTTGCCAATTTAATTGTGCAAACATTTTTGCATGCACCTTTGCCTGCATTGCGTAAGCCGAATGGCATAGTGCGATAGAAATAAGCCCCATAGGGGGTAATAAAGGCATTCTTTATTTGATCGGCTGGATTTAACGGTATCTGGTGGAAACTAGAGTACGCGTCTACAAATGATAGTAGCTCACAACCAGCTGCCGAGTCAATGACCTGATCTATTCTTGGCAAACCAAATGGATCCTTTGGACATTCCTTGTTCAGGTTTTGGTAATCAATACACATGCGCCATACTACTGCCACATTTGGATCATCATTCTTCTTTTTCACCAGCATTGGATTAGATAGCCAATTCAGGTGAAGCACTTACACGATAAACTCGGCTGCAAGGAGCCAAGCTATTTCATCCCCTATGATCTTTATCCTATCCTCGGCGAAGCGGCGGATGTCGGGGCTCTGGCAACCAAGGTTCCATGTCCCCACATGTGATAGACCCCGCACTCAGATAATCTTCACCTCCTTAAGGAGGCACACTTCCAGAGGGGACGCGACCCTATGGGCCTCGTGAGGTTCTCTCCTCTCCCCCTCTCGAGGAAGGGAGTCTAGAGTGGTGGCGCCTCTGGAGGTGGCATGTTATATTTTCACGATGCGCCCCTGTGCCTCAGATACCACGAGGCGCCTCTAGGGTAGGATCGTAACTTCACCGAGCGAGTCTAAATACGCGGCCACCGACATGAAGTATCGCGCCCCCGTAGCGCCGGTCGCCTCGGTAAAGAAGACTCGGTCTACTCCCCTTTATGTAGGGAAAGGACGATCGACCCCATCACAGAACACCCCTTGTTTTGCTGTTTTGGTGATGGAAGAGAAAAGGTAGAGAGAGCCGCATGAGGACAAGCAATGCCGGAACATGATGCTTTACAAGAGGACGGAGTGAAGTCTGGCGAGCTAGACCAAGTCCACCAAAAGTAGACTCCTAGACCGGGTTCTCAGGGGGCGGAACTGTGGATGCCCTTCCCGCCCAAAGGCTAGGGAAGAGGCCCGACTCCGCCCTATATAAAGGCTCCTCCTCCTACCTTACAAGGAATCGATCCTCAGTGATCTAAACCCTAGACATTCTACATCCATTGTACCCTCGTGAAGCCAAGCGAGCAATATAACAAAGTAGGATTAGGGGCTTTACCTCCTCATGAGGGTCCCGAACCTGGGTAGAAAACACCGTGTCACCTCTCTGTCGTGATTCTTACTTTGCTGTCGCCACCGTCACCGAGGATCCTTGAGAACGCGTGTTCAGCCCCCTCATGAACCTAGGGATCGTTGGACCCTAGTTCCTTCACGGAACAAATCTCCATCATTTGGCATGCCAGGTAGGGGGTTGAGGCACGATTGCAAGGTCTCCACCAACCTCGAACACATGTCAGCTCACACCGAGACCCGTTCCGAGCGCACGCTCCGCCGCGTGACGACCAGGGCCTAGACCGAGCAGGCCCCACGAAGCACCCCTTCCGAGCAGGATCAGTGGACCGAGGATGATAGAGGTTCCACCTACCTCCCGTCACGGGATTCCCCGTACTCCTTGCGTGATTCCACCTTTATCTCCCTTACCGCGTCCACACGCGGCAACCATGAGCTCCTCACGCCCGAAGCGGCTAGACGCATGGTGCAGCAGTTCCTAGACCACCCGCCGGCCGACCGGGCGAGGAGAAGTGGTGGGACAGGATCATTGAGCTCCTCCACATTGCCATGCTCTCCCCTCAGGAGCAGTGGTACCAAGTAGAAGACCCAGTGCAGGGGGCTAGGGGATTGCCACGGGCCCAGAGCCACGACGGCGGCCCCAAGTCCAACCAAGCACCTCCACTAGCAACCAACAACTGCCAGATCATATCGCCCCCCACGGTCGCGGCCTCGCCGGGCGGGTGCGAAGACCGGATCACCGAGTAAATCGTTGTAGCTGGCTAGCAGAATCGCGCGGCCTTCACCGGTGGCAAGGCGGTGCAGGCCAACGGCTTCCTTGCCCTCGTGAAGGCGCTCCGCCGCGTGGTCTAGCCGCACAAGTTCTACCCGGAGATTCCGACGCGCTACGGCGGAATGACCAACCCATGTGAGTTTCTGGAGCTCTACACCACGGGCATCGAGGCTGCTAGGGGCGATGACCGCTTCATGGCGAACTGGCTCCCCCTGTGCCTGAATGACACATCCAACACTTGGCTGATGAACCTGCCAGAGGAGTCCATCGACTCATGGGCCGAACTCAGCTGCCTCTTCATCGCCAACTTCAAGGGAAGCTACGAGTGAATTCTCACATACTTCGACCTTTGCCAGGTGCGCCAGGAGCCTGGAGAGACCCTCTTCAAGATCCTGCAGAGGTTTAGCCGAGTCTGCAACAAGATCTCCAAGATGTCAGAGTCCAACGTCATCACCGCTTTCTCCATGGCCGCCAAGATCTTCGTCATGGATGAGAAGTGTGCCAAGGCGGAGGCTGGGCGGATGTTCAGCCTTGCCGAGATGGAAATCACCCCGAAGTCCTCGGGATCGTCCAAATCCAAAGACAAGGAACCCAAGCGCAAAAAATTCGTCATTCTCGCCGCTGAACCGGACAGGAAGAGTCCTCGCGAGGAGCACGACGAAGGGGAAAGGGAAAACAACACGTACTACCAGTTCCACAAGAGGAACGGGCACCCCACAGATGACTGCTATGAGCTCTAGAGGCCTCGCGACCTCCACAGCAGCCATAGGAAGGGAGACCTGGTGGAGAGCATGGTGGGGCTAGAGGTGGTCACCGTGGGGGCGAGCGCTGGAATAAGAACTCCGGAGGACGCGATGCCTCGTTGTTGGTCCATCAAGCCAACGCCGCGTAGCAACACCCTCCGTAGGCAGAGAAAGGCCATGCCAAGGACCCCGGGGGCTATCAAGTACCGCAAGGAGCTGTCGCGTGCATCCTTGGTGGCTCTTAGGCCCCGGTCTCCAATCGGCACTACAGGCTGCTCACTCGCGAGGTCGTCGCCGCCAGGCCAGGCGTCCCGTCCCAAAAACTCAAGTGGTCTCGGTACCCAGTCACCTTTGATGCCAACGACAATCCCGTCTCCACCATTCCTGTTGGTACTCTCCCCATGATCTGCACCGCCACTATCAACAACATCGCGGTTGCGAAGACTCTCATCGATAGAGGCGCCGGCCTGAACGTGATCTCCATCAAGACATTTGCCTAGTTGTAGGTGCCCTATGAGAGGCAGATGCCGATCGTGCAATTCTCCGGGCTGACCAATGGAACCACCATACCCATCGGGCAGGTGCACATCTCCGTCACGTTCAGGACCCGCGACGACTACCGCACCGAGATCGTGGACTTCGACGTGGCTCACATCGAGATCCCGTACAATGTCATCTTCGGCTACCGTGCGCTGGCCAAGTTCATGGCTGCAACTCACCATGCCTACAACATCCTCAAGATGCCTGGAGGGAATGGCGAGATGATCATGGTCCGCTGCAACGATGTGGAAGCCCTACACTCCCTCGAGCATGCCTAAAAAGCGGTAGCCACCGCACACCCCGAGGATAGGGAGACATTGGACTGCGTCAGGGCCTCGGCAATGCGGAAGCCATCTTGTGCGGAGCGGGCCATGACTGGTTCCCCTCCCCGTTCGAGGCCCGTTGGGCCATCGCCACACCCATTCCCCGCGGACTCCGGAGAGGCTCCAGAAGACTTCCTCGACCCGGGGGCTATCAACTTCCCGATGGACTGCACCTAGCGCACGAAGGGCATCAACGGCCCTCCAGAGGATGGCTAGGCTATTGGACAGATAGGAGCTCACGGCAGCGGAAGGTGCACAAGCCTCTCCAAGCAACACGCCTGACTCCACAACCTTTTGAAGGTGACCCTCAAGAAACCCTCATCTTATGCTGCCTTATCTTCAGTAAGACCCCGTGCGATTCACGGCGGTGTTGTAATAAGCTTGAACTTTTAGCGGTTTGTCGGATCTTATGTCTTGTGCACACCTCGCTATTTGGTTTTCCCCTGGAAAAGGCTCCTTTGAAAACTATACCTACCTGAGTTCCCTCACACCACACGAGCGGGCGGCTAGGCATGGTCCCTGACACCAGTCACTCTCCGGCATCGCCAGAGCCTAAAGTTTTGAGTTCTGAACTTATGGCCCATTCCTTGTCCGCAAGTTACCTCGCCTACGACATCTGGCACTTGTGTCCCTCGCGCGGTGCATGTATAGAGCCCCGGTGGTACGTGCGTTTTGCCCTACGGCCCTCTCCTCGAAATGTCTAAGGGGCGTCTCAGGAGGCTCTATTCCTCCACTAGCCTATCCAGGACCTAAACTGTGAGCTCTGAACTTATGTACTGGGACCGGCTATGAGTTACCTCACCCACGCTCCTGGACCCCAATTTGTTTTCGAAAACGGCTCGCAAGGACATGTCCCTCCGCCAGCTTGTCCAGGCCCTAAAGCGTGAGCTCTAAACTCTCACGGACCAGGTCCGGCTACGAGTTACCTTACCCATGGTTCCTGATACTTTGAAAACCCCTCCTTTTCAGGAACGGTTCGCGAGGCCATGTTCTTCCGCCAGCCCGTCTAGGACCTGAGGTGTGAGCTCTAAACTTACGGACTGGGTCCAGCTACGAGTTACCTCACCCAGATTCCTAGACCTTAAAAAACAAAAACTCATCGGCATGCGTATTTTTCCTATGGCCCTCTCCTCGAAAGGTCTACAGGGAGGCTAAGGAGGCCTAGTTCCTCCGTTAGCCCATCCATGACCTAAATCGTGAGCTCTGAACTTCGGCTACAATTTACCTCACCCATGCTCCTGGACATTAAAAAAGCAAAATGTTTTCACAAAATGGTTCGGGAGATCCTGTCCCTCCGCCAACTGGCTCAGAACCTAAAGTGTGAGCTTTGAACACTCATGGATTGTATCCGGCTATGATTTACCTCACCCACGCTCCTGGGGGACAAAGAGAAAAAGGCTTCGGTAGCGCCTCGCGAGGACCCATTCCTCTAGATCCCTTCGGGTCCTGGGCATGAGCTCTAAAATTACGGCTTTGTATTGGCCTAAAGTTACCTCACCCATCGCCTCTGGCTCTTAAAAGATGGGATAACTCTTTGTATCAGATGTTGGCCCCTCCCCGAGCAGGCAGTTGGGTCAGCACCTACCCCACGGTTTCACCTCGAGAGGCCTACATGGCGATCTTGGAAACACCCTGTCTAGGGGATGAATCGTCGCGGGATCCAGGCACAAGTGCATTTTGGGACTCCAGCGGCATGCATTTTCACGTTGCAGGAATCCCCTCGAGAAGCCTCATGAAGGGTGAAAAGACCACTCGTGCCGAACACCACATAAGAAGGCCCACCATTGGACCGCTTATCCCACTATCAGGCGCTAGCCTTATGTTACTCTGTTAGGAGACCTACAGTCAGCTCGTGGTACCGCCCCGTATTCCTCTACAAGAGCACGCGAGTAGCCTCTCCTCGAGAGATGCCGTCAATCCGCTATGTCTACAAGTCGCGGCAAAACACCAGGGCAACCCGCAAGCATAAAATCCTCGGCAAAGGCGGGGGCCTACATCCCCAGTGGCACGCGAAAGCTGCTAGCGAGCCTCCCAAGGAAGGCCCGCTGCGCGGTGGCCCGGCTCACCATCCGGGAGGACTCTGTAAGCGATGCCCCTTGGGTTCCTCCTAGGGGAATTTACCTCACCATGCGACACCCTTGCAACCTTGCCTTGCAAGGGCGACATCCCAGGACACTCAGCCTCTCGATAGGCTCGTCGAAGGCTCGCAAAGCTCGTCCCTGGAAGAGAAGGGCGCAAGAAGCCAAGGCCAGCCTCTCCAAGCGCGCATCGTGCCATAAACATGCAAACAAGAACTTCAGAAATCACTACAGGAACATGTAGAAGGAGAAACAATAAGCGCAAAGTTTTGCTCGTAGGTCCAAACCACGGTCCTTGATACAACTCGTCCAGAGAATAGGAAGTCGAAGACTCGATGACCCCTGCACAGGCAAAATGTTCACCCATAAAACACCATGTCAGTCATGGTGTTAGCTCCCCTGACCCCTCAGAGGTGGCGAGGGTAGTCAACGCAGCACGACATCAGATCATACAGCACCACGTCGAAGCCCTTCTCAACATCATAGTGAAATCTCAGCATGGAGCCGTGCCCGATCTCGTGGTCACGGATGAAGCTCTTCCAGCCGTCGGCAAGGTACATATCCCCCAAGTCAGATAACTCGAAGTACACGGTCCACACGTCACTTCCTCCCATGTGCCTCAGTCGCGTGAACTCCATAAGATCCTGGCCCTACACGCTCCGAGAGAAGCGCGTAGGAAGTCGTGCCCAGGTGGACCAGCCATCCTCTTTAAGGATGAGGACGAAGTCAACTATCGGTTCAGGGTCGCCCCCGTTGTTGGCCCTGCGAGAAGGGCGGACCCCCGCCTCGGGCGAGTGGCAGGGACGACCGCAGTCCGGGCAGGTCTGGCCACGCCTGGCGGGGCAGGCCCCGTCCAACCCAGGAGTCACGGAATGACTCTCGAGGGACCGGGAGCCAAGTCAGTGTAGTTGATCCTGGCGATGCTTTCCCGGAGGATCCTCCTCCGACTTAGGCACCATCGCCTTGCCTTTCTCCGCAGCCGAGAAGCGCATGCGCACCGTGAAGAAGATGAGTTCTACACAAGGAACACAAGGAGGCAGGAAAGCAGGGAGTAAAAGTGAGAAGGTCTTTCTTCCCTTCTCCCTAGTTTAACAAGGCCAAGTGAAAAGACGTGTCATTGCGCCCAATGTGCGGTATTAACCGTTGGGCCCCATGTGCCATCACATCATGGGATCAACTCCCGAAGTGGGAACAGTGCGCTCCGATTCCACGGATGAGGATGCACGGTCTTTTGGGCTTCGCAGCCGAGATGTAAGCCTGCCAGGTCTCCGTTGACCAGTCGAGCGTAGGGCCCGTCCCACGTCTTAGGCCGCCTGCCCATTCGATTGCACAAAGAGACACGTGCGAGGCAAGCATCCGGGGGATACCATCGGGGCTCTGGCAACCAGGGTGCCATGTCCCCTCGTGTGATAGACCCCACACTCAGAGAATCTTCACCTCCTCAAGGAGGCACACTTCCAGAAGGGACCCGACCATGCGGGCCTTGCGAGGTTCTCCCCTCTCCCCCTCTCGAGGAAGGGAGTCCAGAGTGGTGGCGCCTCTGGAGGTGGCGTGTTATATTTGTCACTATGCGGCCCCGTGCCTCGGACCCCGAGGCACCTCCGGTGTAGGACCGTAACTTGATCGAGCGAGGATAAAGACGCGGCCATCGTCAGGAAGTATCACACCCCTGCAGCGCTGGTCGCCTCGGTAATAAGACTCAGTCTACTCCCCTTTATGTAGGGAAAGGACAATTGACCCCGTCACAAAAGACCTCTTGTGTTGCCGTTTTGGTGATGGAAGGGAAAAAGCAGAGAACGTAGCATGAGGACAAGCAACGCCGGAACAGGACGTTTTATAGGAGGACGGAGTGAAGCCGGGCGAGCTAGACCAAGTCCACCAAAAGTAGACTCCTAGACCGGGTTCTTTAGGGTGGCACTGTGGAAGCCCTTCTCGCCCAAATGCTAGGGAAGAGGCCCGACACCGCCCTATATAAAAGCTCCTCCTCCTAGCTTAGAAGGGATCAATCCTCAGTGATCTAAACCCTAGACATTCTACATCCATTGTATCCTCATGAAGCCAAGCGAGCAATATAACAAAGCAGGAGTAGGGGCTTTACCTCCTCACGAGGGTCCCGAACCTAGGTAAAAAACACGGTGTCACCTCTCTATCTTGATTCTTACTTCCCTATTGCCACCATCGACGAGGCTCCTTGAGAACACTGTTTAGCCCCCTCATGAATCTAGGGATCGTTGGACCCTAGTTCCTTCACGATGCAAATCTCCGACAGTGTAGAGGTTGCTTCACTGGTCTTGTGTCATGCCTCACATGCAAAGAGTGCTCAGCCAGCTCCCTCGGCACACCTTGTAGATCATGTGTGGACCAAGAAAATATGTCCCGATCCTCTCGAAGTCAGCTGATGAGCGCGCTTTCCAACTTATCATTTAGGCCCGCACAAATGGTAACAGTGTGTTCTGGAAACTGGTCATCAATTTGGATCTTCTTTGTGTCTTTAGTTGGCTGGAATGATACACTTCCATGCGAGTTACTGAGTGTCGAAATATTCAACTGTGCCGACTAAGCCAAAGCTTCCACCTCTTGAATCATTCTTTTCTCTCGAGCTATCACTAATGACTCGGCCAGGTTTGACCCGGCAGAGGCACCGTCCATTGATCTCCTCTAATCTCCAACAATGGTGATAATCCCATATGGTACTGGCATTTTCATCTTCAGGTAAATAATGTGAGTACAAGACACGAATTTGGATATTGCTGACCTACCAAGTAGTGCATGGTAACAACTCTCTAAGTCCACAACCTCGAACACCAAATTTTATGTTCTGCAATTCTCTTTGGTACCGAATAATACATCTATCTAAACTTTGCCAATCGATTCACGGGACAATCCCGGCACAATGCCATGGAATTTTGTCTTAGTCGGCTACAGCATGTGTTTCCGAGATAACCCAACTTGTGCATTGTGTCTTTGTATAATATATTAATATTGCTGCCATTGTCAATGAGAACCATTAGAGAACTTCACATTTATATTTGGCCCAATGAATGTTCGATCAAGCACCAAGCGTACGATACGGGACTCAGCATAATCTTGGGGTGATCTTTAATACTCCAGGTAATCTCCTGGTCCAACCAATGCATATACCTTGGCACTTTCGGCATAACTACATTGACCTCCATGTGTCGACGCTGCAAACTTTGCCTATCTTTTTCCTTTGTTGTGAACATGCAATAGGCATGAGATGCTCCCTATATTCATTGCGACCATCGTTGTCATGGTTTCCATGGTCCCCTTGGTTCTGGTTGGCTACCTGATGCACTGCCTCCCTCCTATCTTGGTGCTCATATCTTGGTGGAAGTGGAGGTAGCATCAATTGTTGGGCATTTCCTCCAGTGAGTTGTGGTTGCTGAGGTGCTTATGGTGGACCCATGTTCCCCATTGCCTGCTTCATCCATGCACACTGCCGAGTTGTGTGATTTTCCGGCTTAGCCGGATTAGGTGTGTGAAATTTGCATGGCTGGTCCAACATAGACTTGTATGTATACTTAGGACTTTCCTGCCATTGCTTTTTATGCTTAGTACTCCATTGCTTCTTTCCATCATTCTTTTGTGTCCACTGTTGGCTAATGGTATTCTATCGCTGGCTACTCCTAGCTCCTGGCTGATCTTGAGATACCGCAACAACGTGGTTCGAGTTATATCGACCTTTCATCTCTTCATTTACCTCGGAAATTGTTTCTTTGGGATGACCCGGCTCCATAACGAGTGTAATTCTCATTTTGCTCTACTGACATAATTTTAGGCTGAGTTGGATCACCAACGCATCTGAGTCAGAGATCTTGATTGTCTCGACCAATGTAGTTGGCATATCTCTTTGTAGTCTTTTCCATAACACACTTGCATATCTGCACCCTTGCACAAAACATGTGATTGCTTGTGACTCGATCACTCCTTCACATGAGTTCCGTAGGTTGCACCAGCGAGTCAGAAACTCCCTGTCTGTCTCATTCAGCCTTTGCTTGCATGTTGAGGTCTATTTGGTCTCTTGTATGTACTTGTGAAATTTCTAACAAATATCTCCTCAAAATCCAACCAGCAGTTGATACTTCTTGCTGGCAAATTATTGAGCCAAACCCTTGCTAGTCCCTCCGGCATCTGAGGTACATACCTCACTGCCCATCTAAGGTTACCCCCTGTGATTTTCACAGCAGTGGCATAGTGTATCAAACAATCTTGTGGTTTTGTGCTTCCATCATATGTTTTTGTCCCCCTGGCTAACTGAAAGTTCGGCACAAGTGCTTCCCTCATGATCCAAGGGCCAAAGCATGTTGGACCCGGAGGACCTTGTTCTTCCCATAACTTGAACTTCTATATTCTGTCCAGTTTTAACCTTCCATCATACGGCTGCAAGTTTCTGTTTCCTAACCTTGATCCATCATGTGATGATCAGGTCTGGGAATCCGGTATTCTCCATTTCTAAATAACCATCATTATATTTGTATTGCCTCCGGTTTTGCAGAGTTGGTCTTGCACTTCTTTATTGACGAGGTACATACCTCGGCTGACGCTGTTGTGGATGATTTTGCACTCCACCAGCCGAGTTATGTGGGCCGACATTGTCAGGCCCACTATTCCCTTGACTTCCATTATCATGGTTGGGGTTTCTGTTTCCACTATTACCTCGACTTACGTTCAATTGGTCTGCATTGGCTCTTCCGTCCACTACAGGATCATATGGCACCATTTGCATGTTCCTTCTCCTAGAGTTTACTACTTCATCTCTTCTTTGGCCTCCGCCGGGTGAAGACGCTGCAACAGCTGAATTTGCAAGAGCGCCCCCAGCCAAATGAACGACATGGGAACCCCCTGGCCTTCTCGGGTTATTCTTGAGTAGTTCTTCATTCTGTTGGTTCTCTATGCGCACCATCTCATTGACTCTCTCATGCTGCCTTTCCCGGGCTTCGCCGGATAAAGCAGATAATTCGGTCGCTGCCGCATCTACAGCTTTGAGGCTTTTTGCTGGCGTGTTGTACCTCGGCAAGCCCAGGTTATCCGAGTCTCCTGACATAGGCTCATACTTTTTATCTATATATCACTAATAATATTTCTTCCTCTAATCCTTACACCATCAACACGAGTTGGGCTAGTGTTAAGCTTATTTTCCCTAGCATACTCTCGTAAGGTGATGTTCAGTGACTTCTAAGTTGCTGCCACTTTCTTAGCTCCCTCTAGCACTTTCTGCCACGTTTCCTCCAGCTTGGACTATGCCTAAGACGGATCTACTATGGGATCTACAGGTGTAGTTAAACTAACAATAGCTTCTTGAAGTATGTTCTCTGGCCTTTCCAGCAGAGGGAACCTCGAACGAGGCACCCTTGGAGTTACATTCTCTGGTTCTACTGTGTTTGCCACTGCCGAGTTTGCCACTTCTGGATCTATGCTGGCGCTGGCTCCAGCGCATGTGGCTGGTGCAGTCATCATCACCTCGATGCTGCATGCGGGGTGAGTGATATGCAGGCCACGAGCAGCACAGAGGGGAAACTCTCCCACGAGAATGACTCGCTGCGGGTACACGCAGGAGACATCCATGCTGACGTAGATCTTGTGCGTGCCAAGGTTGATGAAGATGTTGTTTCACGGAGGAGGACGCTTGTCGAAGTTGCGCACGTTGTCGCTAACATAGTCTCGCGAGTCCAATCGCTGGACCAGCTCGGAGACAATGCGCTCGCTAGTCGCGATGAAGTTTCCCATACGGATCTTGACTCCAGCTAGCACTGCTGCTGGCCCCGTGATGGGTGCCAACTGTCATGGTGGTGGCACGGCAGATGCCATGGGTAGGCTAAAGATGGGGCCAATGTGCACTAGAGGGATCCAGGGAGGGATAACATAGTGGATGTCGTGCGAATGACCACGGAAGATGCTGCAATCGGCAGCGAGTAGTAGAACATGGGCAAGGGAGGCCAGCCATCTGCGGTGCGAGATGAGGGCTGAGACACAAGGGTTTACCCAGGTTCGCCCCCCGGAGGGTAAAGACCTACTCCTGCTAGATTGTATTATGGTGAGAGTATAATGGGGTGAGCTCGACGGCTAGGCGGCGAGTCACTTGGGTGTATGATGGAACGTATCCTCTATGCGTCCCCCTCGGACATTTATATAGACTCACCTCGCTAGGGTTTACAGATCACAACCGAATTAGTTAAGGATTCGGAGATTCTATGACCTAGTTCGACTGGGCCTAGCTACGCTTCTGGGCCTTCAGCTTCCAGTCGCCTGAGTCCACGCCAAGTCTTGATCCAGTCGCCGTCCTGCAGGCCCACTCGCTGACGGCTTGGTCCGGTAGGAATCGTCCCGCTGGGTATACCCCGGTAGGCATATCCCCATCAGTAGTCCCCGAGGCCGTCGTTCATTTGTCGCAGGTTCTTGCTGGCAGTCGGCGTATGCGGGTCCAATGCGGACGCCTAGTCGAATCGACGGCGGACTCCTAAACAAAGGAAAAGAACTAGTCATTTCGGTTGCAATAACTGCGACCAATTGTGTCGCAGCTCGGCGAACAGGTCGGTGAATACTTAGTCGCTGTTATAGCGAGCAGGTCGGCGAGTACTTAGTCGCTGTTATAGCGATCGGGTCGGCGAGTCGTCGAGTCGTTGGGAGCAGCGAATTGAGTAGATGAAGTTGGACTGTCAACTGTGGTCAAACTAGCCGTTGGGTAACCCAACGGTAACTTCGGCGTAATCACCGTGTAATAACGGCTCCCGGAAATGGCGGGTAACAACCGCTATATAATAGGAGTGAGGGGCGACCAGGGAGACACTTCTTTCATTTCCTCCGATCTTGCATACCTCCATCTCCTCATTCCTCGCAGTGATTGGAGCACTCCCGAAAACCTCAACCTCCGCGAACTCCCATCCGATGGCCCCCTCCACTGAGCCATGGGGCAGATCCAAGTGTACCAAAGCGCTTCTAGCATCTTTCGCGGAAGCAGGGATTCTCCACGCTGGCAGATGGCGCATCCCCGCGGCCGGAGAAGTGATCCCAGATCCGCATGAGGGGGAGTTCATCTGCTTCACCAACCACCTGGAGCGGGGGCTGGGCTTCCCAACTTCCCACTTCTTCCGGTGTTTCTACGCCTACTACGGAATCCAACCATCGGATCTAGGTCCGCATAGCATCGAGAAGCTCGCCATCTTCGTGGCATTCTATGAGTGCTATCTGGGCTGCATGCCCTATTTTCCCCTATGGCAAGACTTGTTCCACGGGAGAATCAGCCGCGAGGAGACAGGCGGCCCAATGCTAGCCGTGGGCGGCCTGACGTTCTAGCTGAAGTCGAAGGCCTCGTTCTTCGATCTGATGCTACCCGCCAAGGCGGCGAATGAATGGAAGAAATTTTGGTTCTACGTCACCGGGTCGACTTCGAGCGATGAAGTAGCGCTTCCAAGATACTCCGCCGACCGGCCCGAACCGCGCCGGCTCCAGGTCGCCAAACTCCTACTGGATCAACGGATGGTTGTTGACGAAATGTTGCAAACCATCCATGACCTGAAGAAGAAAGGCCTCCAGACCATCAACCTCTACAACTGCTGGCTCGGGCAGCGGCTCGTGCCCCTGGCCAGCTGCGACCACTACTTGTATGAATATACGGGTAAGGACGACCCGACGAAGTCCTGCCTCGTTGAGTGGAGACTCAACGACTACACGTAGGCCCTGAAGAAGATTACCCTGGCCGTGTACCTCGACGCAAAGGCCGGGGTTGCCCCTTATACCGCAAGGCGCCCGGCTCCAACGGTAAGCCATCGTTCCGTTAACACTCGCGGTCGCGGCTTGTGCATTCGTGGTCGCGCTAACATTGTTTTGTCCTTTTTGTAGTTATTCCAAGTGGTGGAAGGGTGGCTTCCACCCGCAGATGACGAGAACTCGAGCTTGTCCGTCCAGGATAGAAGCGAGTCATCGCCTGCCAAGGGTAACACCGAGAGCGATGGGGGTGATGATGACGACGACAAGGAAGACGAGCCCGTGGAGGTCGCTGCCCCCACGGTCCGTAAGACTCGCGGGCAACACCAACGCAAGCTCGAAGCAAGCAAGAGCCTCGAGCCCCACGACGATGACGACGACGAGCTTCCCGAGCACACCTCACATCGCGAGGCCACGCCGTCAAAGAAGAAGAAAGCTCCGCCGAAGAAGAAGGCGAAACTAGCGAGCCAACATCTCCGCCCCGATCTGCAACCAGTTCTGACGCCGCCAGCTCGGCTAGGGACGTAGCAGCACACACGACCGCGGCACCAGACGCTGCCGCCCCCAGGGACGAGGCGCCGCTGGCGTCGTTACCACCTCCATTCGCCCCAGTCATTAGTTTGGGGGCTGCTCCAGCCGCAGGGGCCTCGCCTCGAAGGGAGGCTCCCGCAGCAATCACCGCGGAGGCTCCTGCCGCGGCTTCATCTTCAAAAAAGTCGTCAGTGTCTTGGGCACATGATTTACTCGAGACGGGCCTCACTCGGAAGTTGGGGCCTGAACTGGAGAAGCCGGCTAGCATCCGCACTGGTCTACGGTTCATACCAGTCGCCAAGTGAGTGATGTTCGTCTTCTTGTTTTTCATTTTAGTCGGACAATCTTATTCATAAATCTCTTTCGCAGGACTGGTGTTAAAAAGATCGGCCATCCTTCTGTGGCCAAGGTTCCGCCAGTCGCCACCAAGGTGTTAGCAGATTCTTCGCGGAAGAGGAAGACCGACGAAGTCGCTGCTCCCGCAGAAGGTGTCAATAGGGCGAAATGCGACGATGTCGTCACGGTCCCTGATGACCCGGCGGTTGCTCCGAGCGATCCTCCGATTGTAGCGGAAGTGGCCTCGAAGACCAAGGAGGGCATTGACTCACCCGATGTGGCTGAGCCGACTCCGAGTGGGGTAGCGGCGTCTGTAGCGACCTTCCCTCGCTTCATGGCGAAGGCGTCCGCGGCGAGTGCCTCGGCGCCGACGAGCCGGATGCTTGGGGTCGTCGAGGTGGAGGTTGAGCAGCGTCGCAGCCATAGTCAAGTCGTGCTTGCGTCTGTGGATGCGCTGGAGCTTCACGCCATACTAGGCGCTGCCATCCAGGTATGTCCAGTCCCCGACGATCGGGCCACTGAATTTCAGTGGTCGGATTCTTAGTGCTTTTATATCATCCAGTCCTCGAGTGCCTAGTCGCTGAATCTCAGCGGGTGGTCACTGAGGATTTTCATTGTCCAGTCCCCGAGTGCCTAGTCGCTGAATTTCAGCGGGTGGGCACTTAGGAATTTCATTTTTGTTGACCCAGCAGTTTGTGCGCAGGGCCTACAGCGTGAATCGGCCGACCGGCTTGCTGCGAAGTCTTGCTTGGAGAAGGAGCTCGTTGCCCTCCAGGAGACGAGCAAGGAGCTTCAAGCGGTTGCAGCCGAGGTGAAGGAGGCCCGCCGAGGCCTTGTCCCGATGGGTAACTTGACATCGGCTCAGTCCGCCTTGGGCGCGGCCGAACAACGAGTCGCTGACCTGGAGCGTGAGCTTAAGGAGGCGAGGGCAGAAGAGAGTTCAGCGGAAGGGCGAGCGAAAGCTGCTGTTACGTCTGCCGCTGAAGAGCGGAAAGTGTCTGACGCGCTCGTTGCTGGGCTGCAGAACGACTTCTCTTCTCTTCAAAGCTTCATCACGGGTCTCTGCCGACCGCTAATTGGTAAACCTTCCTTCTTCTTCCCTCTACCTGCAATAACTGTGTTGTGATGACATTGGTTTTCTCATTGCTCGCTTCTGTTCCCCAGGTCAGATTACTGATAACGTGGAAGAAGCACAGTCGTATGACGCGCGACAGTGCGTGACCACCCTGGTCGACTCGGCCGCATTGTCAGCAACTTGCCTTCGAGCATATCTTCAGGAGATATCACCCACGGAGGTGATCCCCAGTGACCTTGTCGAGGTATGGCACTACCTGGAAAAGGCTCCATCGGTTGTCGAGTTCATGACGCGGTCGGCCTTCCGGTGTGGGGCAGCGACGGCGCTCAGCCTTGGGCTTGCCCACTTCCTGGGGGATTTTGACCTCGACGATGTAACGAGCGGCTACCCCTCGTTGACGGGCTCGGTGGAGATTGCTGAGGTGCTGAAGCTGATGGACCGGGCCGTGGTGTACTCCGATCGCGTTTGGGCGATGGGCGACCTCATCCCCTACCAGGAGACGATTGTCGCTCCCAATGATCATGAACCGAAGCATCGGGACCTCAAGGTCGAGCAGCCGTTCCGTGCGGCGATGGCGGGCGAGCTGACGACGTACCCGTCGAACCCGTACGTGCCCTTCATCCGCAACTGCAGGGACAGCGGAGCGTCTGCATCAAAACCTGCGGAGTAAAAGTGTTGTGCCCTTGGGCATTAGTACGGAATAACTATGTAACTTCCTTGTACATGGAACAACTTTGTGCTGCTATAAAGGAAACTCGTGTTATTTTGTTTTTCGTTTGCGATTTTGGATGTTTATTGATCGAGTCCCCGAGTGTGTCCGCCCTTTTTATGGGGTTTACCTCGTTGTTATATGTTTGTGAATTTTTAATGAGTTAAGGTCGACTCGCCATAGCTCGGAGAGCCAGTCGCATGTGGGGAGTACATGTGTGGAGTTCTAGGAGTAGAACTTCCGTAGAAGGTGTACATTCCACGGCCGCTTGACATCGAGTTTTCCGTCTACTCGGACGTCGGTGAGGTAGTAGGCGTCGTTGCCCAGTACTCGCCCAATGGCGAATGATCCCTCCCAAGGGGGGAGAGCTTGTGCATGCCTTTCTTGTCCTGGATTAGGCGCAGTACCAGGTCGCCTTCCTGGAAAGTGCGAGTCCTCACTCGTCAGCTATGGTAGCGGCGGAGCCCTTGCTGGTAGATGGCAGTGCGGGAGCGGGCTAGGTCGCGTGCCTCGTCGAGCTGGTCGACTCCGTCTTGGCGTGCGAGTTCGTTTTCAGCCTTCGTATAGTTGACCACCCTTGGTGAATCGTGCTCGAGGTCGGTGGGCATGACTGCCTCGGCACCGTACACCATGAAGAAGGGGGTGAATCCTGTCGACCTGTTGACGGAGGTGTGGATGCCCCAGATGACGGAGGGTAGTTCCTCGACCCAGCACCCGGCGGTGCGCTCCAGTGGGACTTGGAGCCGTGGCTTCAGGCCATGGAGGATGCTCTGATTGGCGCGTTCCGCCTGGCCATTAGACTCCGGGTGCGCTACTGAGGCGAGGTCGAGTCGAATGTGGTGTTCCTCGCAGAACTAGGCCATGGCTCCTTTGGCAAAGTTGGTGCCGTTGTCCATGATGATGCTGTTTGGGAAGCCGTAGCGATAGATGATCTCGCGTAGGAACTTGGTGGCGGTCTTCCCGTCGCACTTGCGGACTGTCTTGGCCTCCACCCATTTTGTGAATTTGTTGACTGCGACTAGGAGGTGGGTGAAGCCAGAGGGGGCCTTCTTGAAGGGGCCTACCATGTCCATGCCCCATATGACGAATGGCCAGGTGATGGGGATTGTCTTGAGCGCCGAGCTCGGCACGTGGGTCTGGTTGGCGTATTTCTGGCATCCGACGCACCGCTGGACAATGTTGACATCGTCTGTGTGTGCGGTGAGCCAGTAGAAGCCGTGTCGCATAGCCTTTGCGACCAGAGAGCGGGCGCCGGCGTGGTGGCCGCAGTCACCGGAGTGAATGTCTTGGAGGATTTTGCATCCTTCAAAGGGTTGAACACAGCGTTGGAACACGTTGGTCATGCTGTGCTTGTAGAGCTCGCCGTTGATCATGACGAAGGATTTGCAGCGGCGTGCTATCATCCGGGCGTCCGTTTCGTCCGTAGGCAGGGTGCCTCCCTCCAAGTAAGCGACGTATGGCGCGGTCCAGTCGTTTGGCTCGGCGATTAGTGCGACCAGGGCTGCTTCTGGTTGCAGCGGGATTCCGATGTCGATCTCCCTTGGGGAAGAGATGGAAGGCTTGGTTATGGTGTCGACGAAGACGCCGACGGGTGGTGCGAGTCGAGCCGAGCCGATGCGAGAGAGTGCGTCGGCCTCCTCGTTCTTCTGCCTGTCGATCCACTCGACGGAGTAGCCTGCGAAGTGTCCACCCAGTTGTTCCACTGCTTGGTGGTATGCCGCCATGGTGGGGGAGACGGCGTCGCAGGTGCCGGCGACTTGCCCGGCGACGAGGTCGGAGTCTCCGTAGCAGCGCAGGCGATTGACGTTCATCTCCTTGGCAGCTCGCATGCCGTGGAGTAGCGCCTCGTACTCGGCCATGTTGTTGGTGCAGGGGTGAAGTCGAGGTAGAGGACATAGCGGAGATTGTCGCCCTTCGGAGACGTTAACACGATCCCTGCCCCTGCGCCGTCCGCGTTCTTGGAGCCGTCGAAGTATAGGTTCCAATAATGGAGGTATGGCAGCTTCTTTGGCTGCTGGGCCTCCTCCCAATCGGCGAGGAAGTCTGCGAGAGCCTGCGATTTGATCGCCTTGCGCGGCTCGCACTTGATGTTGTGGACGCCGATCTCGACGGCCCACTTAGCGACTCGCCCGGTCGCCTCGCGGTTGCGAATGATGTCCTGCAGCGGTGCTGAGGAGACGACCGTTATTGGGTGCTCCTCGAAGTAGTGCGGCAGTCGCCGTTGTGCTCTGAAGACCGCATATACCAATTTCTGGTATTGCGGGTAGCGCTGGCGCGACTCGATGTAGTACACTGGTCGCTACACCGGGCGCTCCTTTCCTTGCTCTGGCCGTTCGATGACCATGACAGCGCTGACGACACGTTCGGAAGTCGCGACATAGACCAGCATGGGTTCCTTGTCGACGGGGGCGGCGAGTAGCGGCGCTGCGAGTAGCACCTCCTTGAGGTTGTGGAGCGCATCATCTGCCTCCTTGTCCCACTGGAAGGTGGGGTTCTTGCGCATTACGCGGTAGAGGGGCATCGCCTTTTCGCCTAACTGGGGGATGAAGCGACTGAGAGCCGTGACTCGCCCGGCCAGCTTCTGGACGTCGCGCAGGCACTCGGGTCTACCCAGTCGAGCGATCGTGTTGATCTTGGCGGGGTTCGCCTCGATCCCACGCTTGGAGACAACGTATCCTAGTACCTGTCTAGTTGGCACACCGAAGGTGCATTTCCCTAGGTTTAGCTTTATCTTGTACTTCCGCAGGTTGGCAAATGTTTCCGCCATGTCGGCGAGTAGGTCGTTCTGGCGAGCGGATTTCACCACCACGTCGTCGATGTAGACGTGGATATTGCGGCCAATCTGGATCGCAAGGCACTCCAGCATGCACCTCTGGTAGGTCGCCCCGGCGTTTTTGAGGCCGAAGGTCATGGCAGTGTAGCAGAAGGCTCCGAATGGCATGATGAACGCCCTCTTCTCTTAGTCCTTGAGGGCCATTTTGATCTGGTTGTACCCAGAGTAGGCATCGAGGAAGCATAGCGCCTCCGAGCCCATGGTGGAATCAATGATTTGGTCGATCCACGGGAGGACGAATTGCTCCTTCGGGCAGGCGCTGTTTAAGTTTGTGTAATCGATACACATCCTCCAGGTCCCGTTTTTCTTCTCGACCAGGACTGGTTTTGCCAGCCACTTGGAGTACTTGATTGGCCGGATGAAGCCTACAACGAGTAGACGCTTCACCTCCTCGGCGATGGCTTGGCGGCACTCTTCATTGAAGGGCCGCAGCGACTGCTTGGCAGGTCGCACTTTGGGGTCGGCGTTGAGTTTGTGCTCAGCGAGTTCCCTCAGAACACCAGGCATGTCGGATGGCTTCCATGCGAATATGTCCCCATTCTCACGGAGGAATTCGATGAGCGCGCCTTCCTATGCTAGGCTCATGTCTGTCCCGATCGTCACCGTCTGGCTGGAGTCGCCTGGGACCAGCTCGACGATGCGGGTATGCGTCGTTGCCTCGAAGGCGGTGGAGTTGCCGCCCTCCGAGTTGGGCTTTTTGAGTATGGTGGGGTCGTCGCTGTTGACCCCGCTCGCGTACTTGGCGAGCTCCTCGGCGTGGTTGGCCTCTGCCGCGATGACGGCGTCAGCGAGTTCGGCCCCTTTGGCCTTGCACTCTATGGCCATGTCGGGGTCGCCGTGGATGGTGATGACGCCGCACGGCCCGGGTAGCTTCATCGCGTTGTACGCGTAGTGGCGCGCTGCCATGAACTTGGCGAACGCCTGGCGCCCCAGCACGCAGTGGTAGGGGCTGTCGAAGGGCACCGGCTCGAAGACGATCCGCTCGGTGCGGAAGTTTGCTGGTGTGCCGAAGGTGACTGGCAGCGTCACCTTTCCGACCGGGTACGCCTTCCGACCGGGGACGATGCCATGGAAAGTGGTGTAGGTCGTCTCGATCAACGACTGCAGGAGCCGCAGTCGCCTGAAGGTGTCCAGGTACAGGATGTTGATGGAGCTGCCGCCGTCCATCAATGTTTTAGGGAGCCAGTAGTCTCCCACCTTGGGCATGACCACCAGGGCGACTTGGCCCGGATACTCGATCCGTGGCGAGTGGTCCTCACGGCTCCAGGTGATTGGTTGTTCAGACCAGTTGAGGAACTGGGGGATATCTATCTGGGCCACCGCGTTGACGGTAACGGCGCGGGCGATGACCTTCTTCTCGCGCTTCGTATTGAAGCATGTGAAGGTGTGGAGCGAGCCGGCGACACTGCTGAATTTTCCGCCGTTTGGCGGGTTGTTGTTGGGGTCTTCCCGCGCGCGTCGTGTCTTCTCGATCTCCTTGAGAGAGTGGCATTTGGCGGTCATGTGCGTTGTGGTCTTTCCTTCCCTGCTGTGGAACACACAACATTGGTTAAGAAGGGCCGCGGGATCGAACCTCGGCTTCGCCTTGTAGTTGCCACCGTCACGGCGCTGTCCCCCGTCGCGGCGGAAGCTCTTGGGCTCGCGCTGCGCGTATCTAGCGTTGGCGACAAAATTGACTCGCCCGTCACTGCGGCGCTTGCTGGTGAGGCGAGTGTTGCTATAGCATAATTAGGGTCGCCTCCCGTTGTCGTGGCCGCTCGTGCGGCGATGTCCTCCCGACTCATCGTCGGTTTCTTGGTTTGGGTCTTCCTCTGCGTACTTCTGTGCGATCTCCAGGAGGTCCGGTATGTTGTCGAGTGTGCGGTACACTCATTTGAGCTTGGCGACCAGGGGCTCGTAGCGGCATGAGGTCTTGAAGCAGTGGATGGATCCCAGCCGCGTTATACCACAGATCTTCCCACCGTTGGACCCAGCTGTGGGTCGACTCGCGGGGTCCCTAGACGCACTGCTCCAGGTCATCAATGGTGGTGGCGCGGGTGTATGAACCCTCGAAGTGCCTGATGAAGGCATCGCGCATCTCCTCCCAGGAGTCGATGCTATCCGCGTGGAGGGTGTTAATCCACTGCCTGCACGCCCCCTCCATCATCAGGGGGAGGTAGCGGGCGGCGAGTAGATCGGTGTGGCCGGCGATCCCCATCGCCATGAGGTAGGTATCCAGCCACATGGAGGGATCATACGAGGGGTCATACTTTTCTATTTCCTTCGGCGCTTTGAAGTTCACCGGGTATCTTTCGCCTCGGATCATCGGTCCGAAGCACGGGGGCCCCACTCGGCTCAGCGATCCCCTTGGTTCGCCATCGCGGCGGTTGGTGAGGGTGTGCCGCAGGTCATCAGGCTGGCGTGCACGCTAGCTCTGGTTGTTGATGATGTGGGTGCGGGCGTTGATGGGTTATCCGTTGGCAGCAACAAAGTTGTTCGCCGGCCGAGGGTTGTTGGTGGAGAGTGCCGCGTTCGCGGGTCGGTTTTGGAGCTGTAGGGGTTCGGGTGGCAGGCAGTTGAGAGTGTTCGCCGCCATGGGTCGGCCGCTCAAGGCCGCTCTGCTGCCTGATGAACGTGAGTACATTCGACCCTGTGAGTCGACGCCTGCGTTTTGTTGCTCGACCGCTTTGGCGAGTAGAGCCCTAGCATACTGGATCTGCAGGGCGCCTTCCCCAGTGGCTTCAATGTTGTCGACTGCTGCTCGGCCCGCGACGAGGTTGTCCATTTGGGTGGAGAACAGCGGGAGGCCGTTCGCGTCTCGCTCTCGTGAAGAGACC
This sequence comes from Avena sativa, assembly GCA_916181665.1. Lineage (NCBI taxonomy): Eukaryota > Viridiplantae > Streptophyta > Magnoliopsida > Poales > Poaceae > Avena > Avena sativa. The sequence goes on along the minus strand of OV702295.1, from coordinate 306,838,511 downwards.
ATGATCCTTGGCTGGTCCCTGGGGGGTGCGCGGTTGGGTGGTGGTGCGGCACCGTTGGCCGTTGCCCCTGGTGGGGGCCGAGTGCTTCCTCCTGGCGGCGCGTTCTCGCAGATCGCGCGCTCGGCCGCGCAGGCCGGGTCGTTCTCGTCGTTGAAATTCAGGGCACGACCCTGGACGGTAGGGTTCAGGCGCGACCTGATTCGGAGTAGGTGGTAGTGCGACAGCTCCTGCGCTGTCACCTGCTCAAGGCGAATTTTTTCGCGCTCGTCTTGTTCCTTGCGGACTGCCTCCGCCAGCTTCAGGCAGAGTTCTTTGACCTCCGTTGCCGTCGCGTTTGGTGGGATCGGCATGGAGAAGGGGCCTTCCGGTGGGTCGGCGCCAGTCGCCATGTAGGTCACGGCGTGGCGACCGGTTCCGTCGTGGAGGTCGGCGGAGTTCTCCGACGCGGAGTCGAAGTCAAACATCCCAAGGATGGAGGGATCCTCGAAGTCTCCAACGTTGGAGACTTGGGTGATAGAACCCACGGGTGACGCGGCGATGATGGATCCGGCGCGTGACGTCGGGGTCGCCGAATCGGCGTCGTCGTTGAGGGCCGCGTCGCCAGCGGCCGCGGTGGTCTCGGCCACGTTGCTGTGGGCCGAGTCGTACTCGGAGGCGAGGCGGTGGATCGTGCGGCCTGGCTCTCAGAGATCCGGTCGCGTGGCGGCGACTCGCGGATGCGAGCCGAGTCCTCCGAAGCGATGACGTCGGTGAGACCGACGAAGAGGCTGATCGTGCCAACCGGCTGGATCACGCTGTGCGTGACGGGCCGGGCCTCTGGGACGTAGCTGCTCGGCAAGATCTGGAGCATCTCGCCGATCGCGATCATGCGGCCGGTGGCGATCGACTCGTTGATGGGCAGATTGGATCTCGCCGCAGAACACCGGCCTGACCGGCCAGGCCCCACGGTGGGCGCCACTGTCGTGGGAATGGCCACGGCAGTTGCTGCAATCGGTAGCGAGTAGTAGAACATGGGGCAAGGGTGGCCAGCCATTTGCGGTGCGAGATGAGGGCTGAGACACAAGGGTTTACCCAGGTTCGCCCCCCTAGAGGGTAAAGACCTAATCCTGCTAGATTGTATTATGGTGAGAGTACAATGGGGCGAGCTCGACGGCTAGGCGGCGAGTCGCTTGGGTGTCTGATGGAACGTATCCTCTATGCGTCCTCCTGGGAGGTTTATATAGACTCACCTCGCTAGGGTTTACAGATCACAACCGAATTAGTTAAGGATTCGGAGATTCTATGACCTAGTCCGACTGGGCCTAGCTACGCTTCTGGGCCTTCAGCTTCCAGTCGCCTGAGTCCACGCCAAGTCTTGATCCAGTCGCCGTCCTGCAGGCCCACTCGCTGACGGCTTGGGCCGGTAGGAATCGTCCCGCTGGGTATACCCCGGTAGGCATATCCCCATCAGTGGATCTACACATCATGAATGCTCTCTAGATCTTGTATTTAGATCTACAATGGTGTACACTTGTTCCTTGAGCTGTATCAGATAGAGGAAGAAGAAGAGCTAGCTTGTTGTCTATTCCTAGGTTCTTTCCCTCTACAGAATGAATCGACCCCTCTCTAGGAGGCCCTGGCTCACCTTATAAAGAGGTTCCATGTTACAATTAGGGCTGAGCTAGACAGCATATTCCTAGAATATCATATTACTAGAATATGCTCTTACCAAAATGGTAATTCGGCGGGCTCCTTTCCCCTATCTCCCTCCTACGAATGGAAACTACCCAGATCCCACGACTTGTGAACGTTGGACTATGGGGATGTCACCTCTGTGACATCTCCTCTGTTTCTGTCCCACTGGCCTTTATCTGTAGCGTATGTCTCTGCGTGGATTCCTGAGGGAGAGACAGAGGACGAGATTGTATTATGGTGAGAGTACAATGGGGCGAGCTCGACGGCTAGGCGGCGAGTCGCTTGGGTGTCTGATGGAACGTATCCTCTATGCGTCCTCCTGGGAGGTTTATATAGACTCACCTCGCTAGGGTTTACAGATCACAGCCGAATTAGTTAAGGATTCGGAGATTCTATGACCTAGTCCGACTGGGCCTAGCTACGCTTCTGGGCCTTCAGCTTCCAGTCGCCTCAGTCCATGCCAAGTCTTGATCCAGTCCCCGTCCTGTAGGCCCACTCGCTGACGGCTTGGGCCGGTAGGAATCGTCCCACTGGGTATACCCCGGTAGGCATATCCCCATCAGTGGATCTACACATGATGAATGCTCTCTAGATCTTGTATTTAGATCTACAATGGTGTACACTTGCTCCTTGAGCTGTATCAGATAGAGGAAGAAGAAGAGCTAGCTTGTTGTCTATTCCTAGGTTCTTTCCCTCTACAGAATGAATCGACCCCTCTCTAGGAGGCCCTGGCTCACCTTATAAAGAGGTTCCATGTTACAATTAGGGTTGAGCTAGACAGCATATTCCTAGAATATCATATTCCAAGAATATGCTCTTACCAAAATGGTAATTCGGCGGGCTCGTTTCCCCTATCTCCCTCCTACGAATGGCAACTACCCAGATCCCACGACTTGTGAACGTTGGACTATGGGGATGTCACCTCTGTGACATCTCCTTTGTTTCTGTCCCTCTGGCCTTTATCTGTAGCGTATGTCTCTGCGTGGATTCCTGAGGGAGAGACAGAGGACAGTGTTGACCTTGGGGCTCGCCCTTTCCTTCCAGAGCAAGCCAACGCCTGACTTGGCCTTGTTCTTTATAACTCGGACAAGGTTGTACCTATAACTACAAAGTGCACTAGACATCACGCCGACATACCTTATATGTTGGCCGAGTCGGGTCAACGCTGTTTAGCTTAGGGTAATCTGGCCCTTACTCGGTCGGCCCTCATATACCTTGGTCGGATCATACCTTGTCCCGATCTATACCTTGGTAGGATTTTCCCTTTTACCTTAGCTTGACCCTACCTGGGGTCATCCCTCCAACAGGTACACGACGCGTTCGTCGGCAAGTTTTGTCATATCGTGGATATGGATTTAATACTAGCAGAGCGCATTCGTGTGTGATTACCAGGCCACACAGGACATATCCTGGGGTCTTATCTTCATGTTGTGGACACGACATTCACACATGTTATCACGGATGCGGTCTAAGAAAATTTATTAACTGACTTGTTTGGCTGTTGGAATAGCTGAAGTTATTGACTTTGTAATACTTTTATCAGGGGGATTTCAACATGCGGGGTCCGACTTGATGTGTGAGTGCAATGCAGGGTCCAAGTTTCGTGCAATCGCCGGGGTTCATAAACTTGGGATGCAAATCACTGAGAAGGCCCATTTCGATCCAAATTCCTCCCACCCCTACCAAATAAAACTTTCCATCAACTGCCATGTGAAGGAGACGTTCGGGACCACCATGTCACCAATCTGTCCGTGACGCAAGCACCAATTCGGCAACAAAACAACAAAATAGACTCCATGCCTTAGAGCATTGATGACATTCACAAATTCACTCCCCCCTTCGCATGAACCCTAGCGCCGCTGGCGATGAAATCCACCCTCCACCCAGAACGATCTCTTGGGACATTTGCCTTTTGGCGCCAAGTTGTTGCGCCCTCTCGTTGATCCCGAGATCTAATGCCGCATGTTGTGCCCACCGTTCCGCATGCCGCCGGACGAGCTGAGCAGCCCGGAGGATGGCACATCATCGTACCCTGAAAGAAGTGTTGGATACATGCGGATGAGCTACTCTTCTCTTTGATTTTTTCACTAACTATAATTTCTAGTTGTCTAGTGAGCTAAAAGAGATAGATAAGGCCTAGAATTATTTGCTAGCCGAACGCTGACAGACAAGTTCTTATTTTTTGTCCGCAAATTAATCTCAACTAGGTTCCCCCTAGAGACCGCTTACATGGTTTCGGTATGCGTAGGCGGCTACCAACCGCAATTATCAAATGTGGAGGCCAAGTGGAATTATGGTACTTGTGTCGCGATTAAAGAAGCACCAGCACAAATTTGCACTATCCCTTGATCCAAATGACCAGACAAACTCCAATGGATGTGCTGATGCAACTTTTGTCACACCGGTGTATCACTCCATGTGGCAGTGCCAATGCATGGGTTTTCTAGGGATTTCTGACCATGGTTTGACACATGGAGTCCATAGAGTCATTGCATGTTTTCTTTTCCAAACCACCTTGATCCACTTGACCAAACACACTACAATGGATGTGGTGATGCAACTTCTTCACACTGGTGCATCCCCACTCTATGTGGCAGTTGCATTCCAGGGGCTTTCTGGGGATTTCTAGACATGGTTTTCCACGGTTTGACACATAGAGTCCATAGTCATTTCATGTGTTCTTTACCAAACCACAATGATCCACATGACCACACATACTCCAATGGATGTGGTGATGCAACTTCTGTCACACCGGTGCATCATTCCATGTGGCAGTTGCATTCCAAGGGCTTTCTGGTCATGGTTTGACACATGGAGTCCCTAGAGTCATTTCATGTGTTATTTACCAAACAACAATGATCCACATGACCACACACACACTCAAGATGATGTGGTGATGCAACTTCTGTCACATTGGTGCATCATTCCATGTGACAGCTGCATTCTAGTGGCTTTGTAGGGATTTATGACCATGGTTTGACACATGGAGTCCCAGAGTCATTTGCATATGTTCTTTTCGAAACCACAATGACCCACACCACCACACACACTACAATGGATGTGTTGATGCAACTTCTATCACATGGGTGCATTGCTCCATGTGGCAGTTGCATTCTAGTGGATTTTTGGGGTTTGACAATGGAGTCCATAGATTCATTGCATGTGTTTTTTCCAAACCACCTTGATCCACATGACCACACACGCTCCAATGGATGTGGTGATGCAACTTCTATCACACTGGTGCATCATTCCATGTGGCAGATGCATTCCATGGACTTTTTGGGGATTTCTGGCCATGGTTTTATACATGGAGTCCCTAGAGTCGTATCATGTGTTCTTTTCAAAACCACCTTGATCCATATGACCACACACACTCAAGTGCATGTTGATGCATCTTCTATAACACTGGTCCATCATTCCATGTGGCAGTTGCATTCTAGGAGCACTGCTAGTGATGCTCTTATACATGACGATGCTAGCGCTGGCTGAAATTGGTTCTACGCCACTTGCATGTAGTGGAATCGAGGTCATGATCCAAGTCAAATGTAGTCACGTTTGCGCATGCCGACCTTCACTCGCTGATAGGTGGGACCCTACATTTTCCCCTCACGATTATTTTTTCACTTCTTTTAGATGGTTCACGTGCCCACCCTCACTAATTGTGGCCCCCTTCCTTGTCTTCCATGTGGTCGAGACCGGCGGCGGCGGTTCCTCACTCCCTACTCGAACAACTGCTTCCCTTCCTGATTCCATCCCCTCCAGAATCCATCTACATCTGTATCACACCGCCTCCATTAATCTACCTGATTCTATACTCCATTTGCCGCTATGGGTAAACATTGGGGTAGCAGCAGGCTGAAGCGTAAGGCAGATGATGACGCGGTTGACCATGGTGACCGCCACCGCGAGGAATGGGTATGGCCGAACCTCAGCGTTGCGAACTTGTACAGGGTCGCCAAGGAGTTGGACATCATCTCTGTCGGTCGTGTCACTGCATCCCTGGCTACCACCCTCCAATTCGGGAAATGGACGAACTCCCATTCGGCACGCCAAGCCTTCTTTACCCCGATACCAGTGAATAGCCAAACGACCGCGATAGCCACTTAAGTTCCAGTATCTTGCTTATTGATTTAGTCGTATTGTTGATTCATATGTGCTGAACTTTCATCATAATCCTATGTTCCTTCAGTCGAATGTCTTGTGTGCACGCGTAGTTTGAACAAATTGAACCATTTAAGACTATTCTGTACAGAGAAAGCTCTGCTCGTACTTGATATTCTGGTATTTTCCTAGTGATACGGTCTTAATTTAGGTGATGGCTGAGGTGTCAATTTTGATTTGCAATGGAATGCCTACTAGGTGATATTCTGTTTTCTAAAAAAATAAAGAAACTAGACTATTTAAGACTATTATGTCCCTAGTTGTTTATGATCATCGTTAGGAGTTTGTTCGGGGGAAGATCTGCTCCTACTTGATATTTTGGGTACTTTTCTACTAACACATGCACAATTTAGGCGAGAGGTGAGGAGATAGTCGTATATAATAGTTTAATCTGAGGGTCTAGTTGTCAAATTGTATTTTCAATGGAATCCATGCTAGGTGATTCTACCAACTGACAACAAACTTTACAGAATATTCATGCAAAACTGATGCTGCTAGATAAGTGGTCACAATTAGTAGTGGTGAATATCAAGGAGAAATACGAGACAAAAATGGAAGATGACCAGAACTGGGTGGGTGGCAACGGAGAGTGGCTGGTCCTTTTAACCTAGGATGGGAGTACTTGGACTCTAAAAAATGTCTACAAATCGTTGAGATTTACACTGCCAACTTTAGAGGGTGTCAGCATTACTGCATTCAACAACGGGTTCCTCCCGCCACACTCCGAATTCGCTTACATGTTCAACATGGCAGAACTTGAGCTCCTAAAGGTACAACTCCCACAGAAGCCTCACCTTGTGTGGCAGAATTGGCACTACGACCTCTTAGCGATGTTTGACAAGGCAATCAAATTCATTAGATGCCCACATGACAAGGAATGGATAGTCTTGCGTGATGACCATCTACGGCCAGAGAAGTATGTCGACACCGTCTTCACCTCCAGCTACTATTCTGACACACCGCAACACATTTACACAGTCACTGAACCTAGCGGTGATGTCCATGTTTGGGATCTGTTCACCTAGGGTGAGTCATGCTGTCATATACCATGTAAATTCCCATTCAAAATTCTTCTTACGGACTGAAGGTAACACGCAGGTACACACGTATCCCACGCATCATTCCAGCTCCGGTGATTGAAGATGTAGTAGTAGATGCTAATCTTAGATCACGGCGCTGGTTCCTTGCACCCCTCAGAGGATATAGGTGACATGGATATACCCTACGGGTACCTTATATTGGTATACCCGGTACAGACTAGTGAAGGCCCACGAAGAGACTTGTTGCCCAAGGAGACTCCGGGTGGCCCAAGCCTAGAATAAGTTCGACTCCTTAGAGGACACGGCCAGGAGTAGATAAAATATTCAAGGGTGAAACCCTAAACTTGTAGCCGACTTGACCTACCCCGAGACCTGGCCTATCTATATATAGGCCATGAGGGCATGGAGAGGAGGCTCTCTCCCAACTCATACACACACCTAACACCAGACTGCATATGCGCACCCCCTGTAACCTTCGGTTCCGCTGTAATCAAGAACAGACAAGCAGGAGTAGGGTTTTCCCTCCAGGGGCCTGAACCTGGGTAAACCTCGTGTCCCCTTGCTGCATGTCTGTTAACCGTCTCGCAACTTCCAGTATCCCCATATTCTCCAAAACCCAAGTCCATAACAATGGGCATTGATGAGTTGAACCCTCGTCACCTAGCACCGTTTGTGGGAACTGGGGGCACTGATCATGCTGTCGTGACAGTTCCATCCGGAGTGATCTACGATTCCTCGACGATGGAGAATCACCTTCTCTTTGGCGCTTTCGACTTCACCGCCCTCGCACCAGCCACCCGCAAATATTTTGAGTCCATAGGCAATGGATTCGAGATGCTGTTCGGGAGCTTCTGCTTCCAAGTGGGCTAAACCAGCACCCTACGCCTTCCAGAGCGGGTGCCACTTCCATCAATCAGGTCTACCTCGTGGGTCCCACCAATCGATGCCCTGCACACGTCGTCGCTAACGTACGGCTCGGATGATAGCAGTAGCTGCAACTCCGACCTCTGCAACCCTCCTACGGAGGAAGGAACCTATGGTTATGGATCTGAGAGCTAAGGGAGCAACGATCTATCCCCGCACGACCTGTGTGCTGCCATCCATAACGGTGATGTCAACGATGGAACCGATCCGCCACTGGATCCCCCGCCCAACCCTTAGGCCGAGAACGGGGAAAATAGGGCACCCCCGCCAGATCCCAACGGGAATAGGGCACCTCAAGGCGCTGAGGGCATAAACCGTGTCCACAACACAATCCACCTCAATGACGCTGGTTGGGAAACGGTGCGCAACGCCGTACCGGGCACTCACCCTTTACCTCACGCCCCCCGTGACATGCTGATGGGCTATCACTGGATCCTGATCAAGAAGCACAATAGACAGGTCAAGCAGCAAGCCGAGATTGACAAGCATAGGCGAGAGGCTGACGAGTCCAGCATTCAGAGAGCGGCGCTCTCTGCCGCTGGTGGCTCCTCCTCACACGTCCACGACGGCCGCAAGTACCGCTCTCACCTGGAGCGCATGGACCCTGCCGCATGGTGCGAGGCCACCAAAGCATTCTACATGACCTTCATGACGATGGACTCGCAAGGAAACGTCATGCCCAAAACTCCGTAGGCCGCGGTCATGGCGGCCACCACCTACCTCACACCCAACCCGCCACCAGCGGGAGACCCAAGGAAGGCGATCCACAAGTCTGTGCTTGTAGGAAGCGGACACGTCGGAGCTGCGCTCCATGACAAAGCACCCACAGAGCCAAGGAAGAAGGCCGCAGTAAAGTTTACTCGAAGCCGCACGCCCTCATCTGAGGAGGAAGAGCATGACCTGCCACGACACCGACGTAGCCCACGGTGTAGGAGCAGCAACTACCATGCTTGTAGCAAGCTCGCACAGCCAAGATCAACAAATCACGTGCCAAGAGCACATGATTAGCTGAGTCCGAAGATGACGACGGGGAGCTGTGCGGCGCCAGGTGCTTTAGCAGGGCCATCCGGCAATCACGGATGCCGAAGAACTTCAAACTACCTTTAGACAACCCAAAATTTGACACCGCACATGAGCCAAAGACTTGGCTCGATGATCACATGTCGTATGTCAAGATCCATGGCGGGAGAAAAAACATCGCCATGCAGTGCCTTCAGCTGCAGCTGATAGGCGCAGCTAGGGCCTGGCTCAGCAGCCTCCCCTCCGGCTCCATTCAAAGCTGGGAAGAGCTGGCACATAGCTTCATTTGCAACTTCAAGGGCACTAACAAGAGACCAGCCTCAATCGAGGAGCTACATGCCTGCTACCAGTGGTCCAACGATTCCATCCGCTCATACATACTATGCTGGTCCATCATCAAAAACTCCACCGCAAACATCTCAAAGGAGAGGGAAATCGACGCCTTCAACGACGGCATCAGGCACCGTGAATTCAAGGAGGAGATCGGGCGCGTCAAGCCCAAAACCATCGATCACCTAATGGATATCGCCAATTGCTGGGATGATGGCGAGGATGTCGTCAACCGAGCATGTTCGAATAAAGAAGATGACTTTGGCCGCAGGCATGATCACCGCGGAAAGAGAAGATCGCGCGTCTACGACGACCGCGAAGAGGTCAACATGGTTGCAGCTGGCTACGCCGATCACCGCGATGATGGCAACCGCAGTAGCGGGTATCGTGATGGCAACTACCACGACAGCGGAAGGACCACCCAAACATGGCAGCGCCACAACCGTGATGATGAGCCATCGGCATTCGAAAAGTTGTCAGGTCCATGCACCATCCACTTTTACATCGACAAACAGGATGGAAAGAGGAAGGCTAGCCATATGCTCAAGGACTGCAGGGAGTTTCAAAAACTCCACGAGGGCTTCGCTCAGATGCGTTTCCAAGCGGTGAACCCAGGATTCGCACCCGCTCCAAGAGGCGTAGCCCACGGGGCTCCACCACCACCACCTGGAGGACCCGCGCAACCTGCGGCTGCGCCGACGCAGAATAACAGGGCAGACACATACCTGCTACCATTGGGATCTATGATGATATAGAAGGGACGCCCAACCAACAGGGTGCAAAATAAGATCACCCGCCATGTAAACTTGGTCGTGACCTCTCCACCATCCATACCTGAGTATCTCAACGGCTCGGAGTCATGCATCACGTTCGACCATTCGACTCACCCGCTCTAGATACCTCGCCCAGGTCACTCTGCCCTGGTGCTCGAGGCCCAGATTGGAGAGTTCGAGATGAGCCGTGTCTTCATGGATGGCGGCACTGGTATCAACCTGATGTTCGCCAGCACACTCGCAGCTATGCGGATCCCGCTATGCAGCCTAGAGGCATCGGACACGACATTCTACGGCATCGTCCTGCGGAAGGGCATATACCCCCTGGGCAAATTATGGCTCGACGTCATCTTCGGCAAGGCCGACAACTTCAGGTGTGAGCGGCTTGAGTTCAAAGTGGTGGATTGGCCCTCACGGTACCATGTCATCCTCGGGCGCATGGCATTCAAAAGATTCCTAGCGGTACCGCACTACGCATACCTTCTATTGAAGATGCTGGGACCTAGGGGCCTTATCACCATCCCAGGAAGCTTTACAAGGTCTGATAGCTATGACAAGGACTTCAACAAAATCTCCCAGTCTTTCGGCATGCAGGAGGAGCTCACAAGGTTGAAGGAGGTCACCGACAATGGTCAGCCTCTAGTTACCACGCAAAATGCACCTGATATGTCAATCGACTCAACTATAAAAACTAAAAAGGTGCAGTTCCACCCGACGGACGCCTCCAAGACGGTGTTGATCGCCAACGACCTGAGTCCCGCATAGGAAAGCGCGCTCATCAAATTCCTCCATGAGCGCTAGGAAATTTCCGCCTGGTGTCCTGCAGACATGCCAGGAGTTCCTAGGAAATTCGTCGAGCACGCACTCAATGTGTTTATGGATGCGAAGCCAGTTAAACAGACTATGCGTCGGTTGTCCGAAACAAGAGCCGAAACCGTTGGCGCCGAAGTCAACAGACTCCTCGATGCCAACTTCATAAGGGAGATAAAAGAAAGCACCTGGGTAGCTAACCCTGTGTTGGTCCCCAAAAAGTACACAGACATCCTGCGGATGTGTGTGGACTTCACGTCGCTCAACAAGCACTGCTTGACGGACCACTTCCCCCTACCACAGATTGAACAAATCATCGATTCGACAACAGGTTGTGAGAAACTCTTCTTCCTCGATGCCTACTAAGGCTAACACCAAATTCGAATGAAGGTGGAAGATCAAGAGAAAACGACGTTCATCACGCCATTCGGAGTGTTCTGTTACAACATTATGCCCTTTGGGCTAAAGAACGCGGGCGCCACATATCAATGATGCATGCAGGACTGCCTGAAAAGCTAGATCGATCGCAACATGCAAGTCTGTCGATGACATAGTCATCAAGACCAAGGAGGCCAGAACGCTCATCGACAATCTCTGCGAGACGTTCGATAACCTTGATTGCTACAAGATCAAGTTGAACCCGGACAAATGCACCTTCGGCGTCCCGTCTGTCCAATTGCTCGGGTACTTCATCTCTTAGCGTGGCATCGAGGCTAACCTGAAGAAAATCAGGGGTATACTAGCCATGGAGAAACCCAAAAACGTCAAAGGGGTCCAGCAGCTGGCTGGATGAATCGCGGCGCTCAAAAGGTTCATCAGCTGCATGGGCGAGAAGGCCCTACCTTTTTACAAGTTGCTGCACAAATCCGAAAAATTCAAGTGGATGGTCGACGCAGGCGAAGCATTCGAGGACCTCAAGCGCCTGCTCTCCACATCTCCTGTACTGGTCACGCCAAAGGAGAGGAAGCCCTTGCTGCTATACATCGCATCTATGCACCAGGTGGTCAGCACAGCCCTCATGGTTAAGTGACCTGAAGATAGCAAGACCCATGAGGTGCAACGCCCAGTCTACTACCTTAGCGAGGTACTAACCCCAACAAAGCAAAGGTATCCCCACTACCAGAAGCTCGCCTACGGCGTATTCATGACAGCGCGACGATTAAGCCACTACTTCCAAGGGCACCAGATCGTTGTCGTCAACGATGCACCAATGTCGAACATCTTGAACAACCTTGAAGCTACGGGACGAGTAGCCTTATGGGGAATCAAGTTGTCTCCTCGAGACATCATCTAAAAATGGTGCACCGCCATCAAGTCTTAGGTGCTCCCTGACTTCTTCGTCCACTGGATGGAACTCCAGCTGCCAGACACTCCGGACATGTCCTAGTCTTGGACAATGCACTTCGACGGCTCCAAGCGCGAGGCCGAAGCAAAAGTCGGCGTGATCCTAACGTCACCTCAAGGAGACAGGATGAAGTACGTCCTTCGGATGAAGTATCACAAATCTAGAAAATGAGGCTTAATACGAGGAACTCTTGAACGGCATGAGGATGGACAAGGTATGCAGCGCTACACACCTCTTCATCTACAGTGACTCCAACCTCGTTGTCTAGCAGACAATGAACGAGTCTAACGCTCATAGCGCCAACATGATCGCATATCGTGCGCTCTACAACTCACTCAAAGGGGACTTTGACGGTTGTGAGCTCCGGCACGTTGGAAGGCAAAGCAACGAAGAGGCAGACAAGCTCGCCAACATTGTCTCCACCTACGCCCCAGTGCCACCAGGTGTGTTCCTCGAACAAATCTGTGTGCCCTCCATCAAGCAAAAATTCCCGAAGGACATAGCCGCAGTCGCAGGACACTCGGGGGCTGCGCCACCCGAGGGACCCGAAAAGCTCGACACGAAGGTCAAACTGGTGAGCCTTATGTAGATCATGGAGGTTGAGCAAACGTGGACACAACCATACCTCCGCTACCTGATAAGCAAGCAGCTTCCTGAGGACCCGATAGACGCTCAGCGCATAGCTCGCCGATCAAAAGCCTTCACCATCATTAACGGTGAGCTGTACAAGCGCAACATTTTGGGTGTGCTCCAGCAATGCATCACCAACAGCGACAGGACAAGCATCCTAATCGACATCCACGAAGTTATTTGTGGCCACCACGCAGGCAGCCGCGCCCTAGTCGCCAAGGCTCTACGAGCTGGTTTCTACTGGCCAGCCGCAATGAGCAACCCCAAGGAGATCGTCTAGAGGTGCAACGCCTGTCAGAGGTATGCAGCCAATCCACATGCGCCAGGATCAGAGCTGCAGCCCATACCATTGGCCTGGCCCTTCACCCAGTGGGGACTCGACATGATCGGTAAACTGCCAAAGTCTTTGACAGGAGGGCATGTCTTCCTCCTGGTAGTAGTCGACAAATTCACCAAGTGGATTGAGGCCATGCCTGTCACTAATCAAAGCGGCGTCGCTGCTTTCAAGTTTTTCGAGTCTGTTGTCTATAGGTTTGGAGTGCCCATAGCATCATAACGGACAACGGTTCAAACTTCACCTCATAGAAGTTCCGAGACTTCTGTGAAGACCTCGGCATCAATCTCACATATGCCTCCGTGGCGCATCCGTGGACCAACGGGCAAGTCGAGAAGGCTATAGACCTCGTCGATAACGGCATAAAGAAATGACTACTGTTCCCACTCGAAAGGCTTGTAGGTCCCTGGGCAGACGAGCTACCCTCCATCCTCTAGAGCCCGCGCACAATGCCAAACAGCTCAACTGGCTACACGCCCTTCTTCATGGTTCACGGAGTCGAAGCCATGTTGCCTGCTGAGGTACGCTACAAGGCCTCGTGAGTCGTTGCTTACAGCAAAGCGGAATCATCAGCCGCACTCGAAGGCGCCGTCGACACATTAGACGAAGCTCGCGACATTGCTGCAGAACGATCAGCGGTGTATCAGCAAAGTCTCCGCAACTACCATAGCCATCGGCTGCTCCCCAAGTCCTTTGTCGAAGGAGACCTTGTCCTGCGACTCAAGCAGAAAGGGCACCTAAAGCTCGAATTACCCTGGGAAGGACCCTACGTAGTCACCGAAGTAATCGTAGGTGGCGCCTATCACCTAAAGGAGGTCGAGTTAGGAGTTGAATAGTCCAATCCCTGGAACGTCACACAACTGCGACGCTTCTACCCTTAGTTGTCTTTTACTTTCAATAAGTCTATTCAGCCAGGATACTCATCTAAACATTGTACCTCATGCATTACGATGAATAAAAGCTAAGTTCCTTGGCCCAAATTCTTTTCTCTAACATTTTTATCGCTAAAACACACTCGGGGGCTTCACATCACCTTACGACTTCGTCGATTGACAATAACACATATATCCTGAGTAGCTGACCACATTAGGTTAACGAAAAGGACATGCACATTCTATAATTAAACATCGCACTACGTGCCAATACATACAATTTTACACGGGCATTAAATCCCACTCGACAATATACATACTTTACATTGTTTCGTTTTCCACGTATAGGACTCAACCACGCTGCAGCAAGATGTTCATCCTCTCCTCGAAAGCATTTACAATCTCCTCAACATGTTGTGCCACTGTTGCGTAATGCAGACGCATATCCTAGGCCAAACCATCTGGAGGAGGAGGTGGCCCAGCTGCTATCTCCGCAAGGTTGACATCACGACGATCCAACCGAACAAGCGACAGGGCTACCTTCACACCCTCCACCAGCTGATGGCGCACCATCTCCTTCACGTGTCTTGTATCACGAAATTTTCCAAGCAAACCCAAGAAGCTGGAGGGAGAAGAATTCAGAGGAAACATCATGGCCCAGATCGCCGCGAGTGACGACCTTGCTTGCTTCAGCACCCGAAGCACTTGATGGACACAATCTTGCACTGTTGTAAGAACAATCACCCGGTCACAGTCCATCCATAGGAAGTCGTCGGCCTCCAACTCCTGTTGCATCAAGCAATTCATCCAAATCGCAACACGCTCTTTCTATTCCTTCGCAAGAAGATTCATAACTGCACAAAAGTAGCAGGTGAGATGACATAAACACCTAGCGCAGTTGAAATAGAAAAGGCTCAGAGTGACTTACACTGGAGTTGCTCGCCGACCTGTGAAATTCTTCAAGGATAAATTCTTCCCTAGAAGTGGCACGTTCGGCCTTGTACTTCCAAACATCCGTATGACCATGGATGCTGAGAACGTCCTTCTCCAGGCTTTGGATGCGATCACGCATAAATGGCAACTGTGATGCCTCACTCGGCGGCAGATGGACGCCAAACATAGGAGGAGGCACAACCACTAGTTTAGCACTCGAAGTACCCTAAGGGTGTACAAACAACAGAAGATCAAAATACGATAAAATTCAAAAAGCGCACTTATATTTACATAACCACTACATGGTACAATAAACATGTCCAGCATGTAGCTTTACATGCCAAGGGAAAGTCAACATCAAAATACTACTACAAATACAAACCAGACGACCTACAAATACAAACCAGAGCAGCTTCGGATTCAGATTGTCTAGCCTTGGCCACCCACTGCTGCTCTAGTGAGTATGTGGCCAGGAGATCAATCAGCTTTCGAGCAAAATGCTTGTAGCAGGAGGCGAAGGAAGCAAATGCTACCTTGGTACCCTCCACCACCGTCGACATCATGGATGTGATCTGCTGAAGATCCAATTGCGCGCCAGACGCCGCCGCCATCGCCAGCCCCATAGCAGCACCAACCCCTTTCTGTGCCCGCTTATACTTTGAAGGAGCATCACCCGTCAGAGCTTTTGCGCGAGTCGATGTCGTCAAGGGCAATAACTTTCGGGTTGATCTCCTTGTAGAAGCGGCCGAGGACATCCTTGGCCTTGTCGAGCGATTCCATAGTAGAGGTGCAGCAATCTTTGATCGCCGCAACGGCGTCTGCCAGGGGATGCCCATGCTCCAGGACAGTACGATCAAACGTAACACCAGAAACATCTGTAAGAAATGGCAAATTATTTGGATGAGACAAAAGGAGTCGCACCTGAAGCAGAGAACACTCTAAATAGAAACATTGTGGCTTACCGGATATCACTTTGGCAGCAGCCATGAGTTTCTCCGACATGGCCTTTTCTCGCGATGCTATGGCAGCCACAAGCTACTGCGGTCTTGGACCTCCTTTTTCTAGCGCTCGAGAGCCTCTACAGCTTCTTTCGCCTTGGTCTCCGCTTGGCTGAGACTCTTTTCGAGTGCGTTTAGCTTGTGGAGGGCCTCGTTATTCTCATCTACAGCATCGAGCAAAGAAATTTTAACACAAAAAAAATTCTATAAGCACTCATAATCGAACAGAAGAAACCTACGCACCTTCGAGTTGCTTGAGGTAGCCCTCCAAAGCAAGATCTTGCTGGACCAGGCGATTGGCGTCACAGACAAAGGGCTGCAAGGGAAGCAACACACCTGATGAATAAAAGGCTTGGGGGCTTGCTCACGAAAAGTATAAAAGACTACTTACGTGGTCACTCGAAGACTCCGAAGGTTTTGCCTGCATCTTCCGAACAATAATCGTGCAAGATCCTTGTTTCAAGGAGATCGAATCGTCGTCTTTGGAGTTGGCCACCGTCTTCGTGATGGTTGGGGCAACCTTTGACTCCCCCTGCATCTCTTCAAGCTCCTCCTCAGGAGATTCATCGAACGAATTCCTAAGAGGCACGCGAAACAATACAACAAGGTCAGCAAGACATTATGCTAATACTTAGCACAATCCAAACGCAAAGGCAGCAAAAACAACTTACGAGGGGATGTCAGATAAGTTGAAGACAGGATCCTCCTTCTCGTTCTTCTTCTTCTTCTTCTTGGCTAGCGTCTGAGGATCCATGACTCGAATAGGCACAACCGCAATTGGGGAGGTCGCACCCTCATCCCCACCATGATGCTCGAGGAAGGCATTGTGCCGGATAGAGTGGATATGGTCTTGGGGTTCAAAGAGTAAGGCACCGTGGCTGGTACGGTTGCGACCACGACGATCGCGATCTCGGATTCTGTAGAAGGACAACAAGACCTAAATCTCGTCTCGATGTTCTGCCATGGGTGCGGTCATGCCATGGGTCGAGCTTCGGTTCAGGAGGAGGAGCGCGGGGCCGATCAGGTTCGGCCGGGTGCCGGATCTCGCTGCTGAAGGAATTCCCTCCCAGCTCCGCGCCATGGCGACGACCATAGATCTACCCTTTGGAGAAGAAGAAGGCCATGTCAAAAAGAACATTTGAACACGAGGGCGCCAACGCTTGAAGTTTACATGGCTGCCAGGATGGCAGCGAGTTAATGGTCAAAACTGACAGGTGGGCCCAATTTGACGTGCGTTAGCGAGTTTTCTCGTGTCCAAACATTTTTTAATTCGTGCAAAAAAAGACCCTCTGAGCATTTGGCACGCCAAATGGGAATATCCCGATCCAATAACGATGAAGTCGGACCCCGCGTTGCCTTGGCGCTTCAACTTTTGGGCCGCATGTTAAAATTGTCTTTTATTGGGTGCTCCCAATGGGAGTAGTAGTATGAGGATACAAGTATGTACTACTCATAGGTTTGCTTCTGTTGATGACTTGTATCTTTTCTATCGGGTGCGCGACAACGCCCCGTATGGCAGTAGCCCCCGAGGCTACAGACAAATACCTGGATTCGAGTGTAGGCTCAAAATTTATGCTCTATTCTTGCGAAAATTTCAAATTGGGAGGAGGATTTGTTTTATCGAGTGCATGACAAGCGCTCCCGATGGTATTATCCCTTGAGGCTATGTTGCGTTGCTTGCATCGGAGCATAGGCTCAAAGTAGATACTCGACCCGAGGAAAATGTTGTGCTGAATTCTATCGGGTGCGCGACAGTGCTCCTGATGGGTATAGCCCCCGAGTCTATGTTCAGGTGCTTGCATCGGAGCACAGACTCCAAGTATTTTAGTCAGATAAATATACTTCTTGTGACTTGATCTTTTTGACCACTCATGATTTCATAGATGACGAAGATGGCGTGTCATAGTTCTGAGAGAAAAATGAGACCTGATGGGATGTGAAAGTAGTGGGCCCTATTGATCCAGTGCATGTTGACGCATGGGTGGCATAGCGGTGTTAAATTTACCGCGTGGACCCAAGTTCGCATGAAAATCAAGTCGTGGTGTGGTTGCTGCCATATTTTCCACGAGGTTTTACTATCCACGATTTTTTCCTTCTTATTGTTGGAGCCATGTGTCACCATATCTTTTGTTGTGGAGCTTTTTCACCTTTAACCCAAAACACATATTTGCTCCATTTTTATTTATATTGTGATGGTTTAGGTTTGTTACTGTTTACCCCCATTCGCAATCGTCTTCTTCCTCCCTTGCGCCGCTCTAGAGCTCCATTGCGCACTTGCTCCCAGTTTCTTTGCAAAGTACCACCGTTCTATCCCATCAAGAGCCTACCATGGGAATATCAAGGGAAGCTTCCTCCACCGCTGACACTACATCGAGGAAGAAAAAAGTTGTCGGCTGGGTGGCGTCCAAGCGCACCCTACGTGACTTGCGCGAGGCTCGGAACTTCAAGCTCCCCGGCGATGAGGTCGTTCCTGCACCTGAATTGGGATGGTGGCAAATGTACCTCTCCTTCATGTACCATGGCTTGTCTCTCCCATCCAACGAGTTCCTTCGTGGGCTTCTCTTCATCTACGGCATGCAGCTCTACTAGCTCACACCAAATTCCATCCTCCACATTGTCTTTTTCATCATGCTCTGCGTGAGTTTCCTTGGGATCCATCCCCATTGGGGCCCATGGAAACATTTATTTTTGTTCACCGCAATGCTTCCGACACTGTCGTCCACGATATCGGAGGCACAATTATCTTCGTCCGTTCTGATGTTAACTATTTCTACCTGAAAACCACGATTCCATCCATGGTTAGAAAGAAAAATGGTTTTACATCAAGGACCGACAAGTCGAGGGACAGAAGTTTTGGTTAGCCCCCTTCGACCCGACGAAAACTTGTTGGAGGCTTAGCTCTTGGGAACAACACCCCTCTGCCGAAGAGATGGAAGAGATCCAGCCACTTCTGGACCGGATCGAGAAGTTGACAATTGTCGGGTCTTCAGATCCTGGCATACTTTTTGCGGATTCATGTCCAACCTCTCTAGGCTCGACTGGCTGGCATGTGGACTTATGCTGGCAGGAAGGATCCAGTGAGGATTACAACCGAGGATCTGCCAGTTAAGGTCTTGGAAAAGAGGGCGCACTCATTCACAACGATGACAAAGAAGAACCCAGTTCCTTCTGAATGTCAGGTGAAACTCTTCAGCAAGAAGAACTTGGTGCCTGAAGTAAGTTTTTCTATGTTCTAGCATTTTATACTTTACATTCTATCATATCTCTTTTTTGTAGCTTCATGGCTTGATTTGTCTTCTTGTGGTTTGCTTTTGATAGGGCCATAATCATTTGTTGTCTCTACCTCCACTGCCCAAGTCTGGTGAGCTACCCGATAGCGCCATCGTATTTGAAGGATATGTTGAGGCTCTGGTTGCAGGCAAAGATGACAAGGTTTCCTCCGCCCACTCATCTCACGTCACTGTGTCAGTTCCCTCAGCGCATTCTGAGGATTTCGAGGTAGTAGCTGCAGCTGGTAAACGGAAACGTGTTGAGCCTCTTGAAACGGTCTAGGACTCCAACGATTCAACAGGCTCCAAGCCACTAAATGTCAAACCTGTTAAGGGTATATTTCGGATGCCGCAGGACATCAGCTCGTAAGTTCTTTGCTCCTTATTTTCGTTTGTTTCATTCAGTTAGAACAACTACCCAAGAAAAATCTTGCTTTCCACAGGAGTGACGAGGATGAGGAAAACTCTCCAAAGTCGTTGATTGGTGCTTTTGCTCGGTATCCTCTAGCCAAGTCCATGGGCCAGTTGATAGTCTTAGCCGAGCTTTTGAAGCAAGCTGCATCAAAGCTGGACCCAAAGGAAACAACATCGTCCCCTCCTGGGCCACCTTTGAAGAACAAAACTATGGGAAAGGACATGGCGATAGACGATAACCCATCAGAGCCTGACATGAAAGATGTGAGTACCTTGCTTCCTTTTATTTTTTGAAATTTCCTTTCTGCTTCAGCCCTCGAGTATTTTTTTTCTCATCTTGTGCACCCGCTGATGCGTGAGATAGTCGAAATGGCCTTCGATTCATCAAGATCCGTCATGAAGCCGAAGAGTCCAAAGGTACTGTTTTTACTTGTCCTTATCTTGTATCCCTTTGCTAATGTCTCACTTACCCGATGTTACGATTATATTTGTTGTAGCTGCTGCTAAGGAATTAGCGGTTATTCGGTACTAGGCTTTGTAACGGGTGGATGATCTGGAGGCCAAACTTAAGAAGGTGAAATCATTGCTTGAGGAGGCCAAACAGACTGCCACTATTGAACCTGAGTCATTCAAGAAGAAAGCCGATGCCGCAAATGCCCTGGATGAGGATATTCGCCTTTGCATAGAGGCCCTGAATTCCTCCTTGACTAGTAAGTGTACCTTATGTTCTCTGTTTTCTATTTGTCAGATTTCTATCGAATTCTGATTTACTACCTCTCTCTACAGGAAAGACCGGCCAGTGTCTGACTTTGGATGAGGATCAGCGATCCGATCCGTTGTCACATGTTGTTGGTGTCTTGGAAGCGAACAGAAGGCGCGGGTGCAATCTTCTAATTTGATCGCGCCACGCCTTCAAAACTCTACACGCTGAGGTCTTCCCCGAGAAGGAAGTACCCGCTGATCTGAATGATCTGGTGGCTATCTACAATGCTGATCCTAATCCATTAACAGGGTATAGTTTGACACAGTCGAAGAATGGCGTGGATATTTCAATGGTGTTGGCGATGGCCCATGGCAAGAATATCGACTAGAAGAGGGTTAGCTCTTCTCTTCGAGTCAATGACGCCGACAAATATGTTGATCTCAAGCCTTACACAAAGAAGGCGAGAAAATTTTCATGGCTGCTTATCTTAATTGTATCGGGGCAAGAAATTCCTGATGCCAAGGCCTCAGCCGGTACTCCTTCGACTAGTGCTGCCGCTCCCACAAAGCCTACGGCTGATGCTCCCTCGGCTACCACCACTTCCTCCATTGAGAAAACTGCCTATTTCTAGGTCTCGTTAGATCCTTTGTTTTGCGTTGTAAGAAACTACTTCAACCAGCTGTTATTTTTTAGGTTATGCTACTAGAAAACCATGTTTCTCCCCTATATATATTGTCTTTCGGTTGTTTGAACCTTGCACTATTATTGTAGTATCTGAATGTTTGTACTTTGTGCATCTTGCCAGATGATGTTTGATTCCTCTGGTCCTTCGACTATTCCCCCTTCGTCTATTCTATGTGTGACACCACCTGACGCCACTATCTTGGGCAATCTTGTTACCCGTGTTATGGATCCTCCTTTGTATGCTAAAAATATCCAACGCATAAAAAGGTTGGAGGCTGATCTCTGGTGTGCAAGCAATAGTTGATATTTCCCATTTGAAGACGCAAAAAACTTTGGACAGTTAAGCCTTTCTTCTGGTAGAAATTTCCAGGACGAGCAAGAAGATGCTCTGTAAGTGTCTCTCGCAGAGTCCCCGAGTCCTTTTATGCAGCCGAAGAAGAAAAAATGACCTTGAATTTTGATTTGTTTAGGCATCCTATTAAATGGGATGGAAGAGAGTCATCGACTGCGTATTTGGAAGAACACGCTGATAGAAGCCTCTCGGGGTACCAGTGCCAATTTCTGGACTGATCAAAAACATGCTTTCACGCTTGCCCTTCTCCAGATGGACGAATTTGTAGAGTGCTGATGCTAAGCGCTAGCTCGAGTGTACAATGTTATGTTTCCTCGGGATCCCTAGCTTCAAGGCCTTTCCACACTTATGACGAAATTTCGGCAAGGTGAGAGGATTCATCAGTTCATCAAACTTAAACTTGTGGCGGGTGCCAAGCTAGCGTTTTCCTGGGTGCATGCTCACTATCCAACCCTAGATCTGGATGATATATCCCAACGCCTTCCATCTCCACCATATGGTGGTTTTACTATGGCCCCTTACTATGCGGCTACTCGTCGCGCTGCTATTTGGATCATCCGCGGATGCTTGGATGAAGATGAAGAATTTTTTCCTTAATTCTGAGGTGTAACTTAGTGCTTGTATAAACTCCTGCATATAAGATGTAGAAAATTGTATGTAAAATTTATTTTGCTTTGTATATGATGTAAACATGTGTTTGTGTGATTTTTTAGAAAATTTCTAGGTGTTTGCCCTGTGCGAGACCCTTTCATTTGCCTAACGCCCTAAGGCCGAGTCATCTATTCAGGTTAAGGCTTTTGAGCTGGACGGCATAGTCGAATATTGATTGCGCTAGATAATGAAGCCCCCGAGTGTCGGGTATATACATTTTTTAGAATTATTATGTGATTATGAGCCCTCGAGTATTGTGTGGTGGTGGCATGACAGATTCCATGGGTAGGCTAAAGATGGGGGCAATGTGTACTAGTGGGATCCATGGAGGGATAGCGTAGTGGATCTACACCCAAAGAATGCACTCAAGATCTTGTATTTAGATCTACAATGGTATATGCTTTGTCCTTGAGTTGTATCTAAGAGAGGAAGAAGATGTACTTCTTATCTCTCCCACTCTAGCATTTCTCTAAGTGTCAAATGAAATCGATCCCTTCTCTGGGAGGTCTTAGCTCACCTTATAAAGGGGTGGCCGGGTTACAATTAGGGTTGCACTGGACAGCATATTCTTGGAATATGCTCTTCCCAAAAGGGTAATTCGGCGGGCTCCTTTCCCTGTCGCCCTTCTATCAACGGCAAAGACCCAGAGCCCATGACATGTGAACATTGGACTCTAGGACTGTCACCTCCGTGACATCTCCTCTGTCCCTCTATTCCTCTGGACCTTTTCTGTAGCGCTTGTCACTCCTTGGATTCCTGAGGGAGAGAGAGAGAGGACAGTGTTAACCTTGGGGCTCTCTTTATCCTTCTTGAGCAAGCCATCTCCTGACTCGGCCTCGTCCAATATGACTCGGCCAATCTCGTACCTACAGATAGAAAAGGCGCTTGACTTCATGTCGACATACCTTATATGTCGGCCGAGTTAAGCCAATGTTGTTTGGCTTAGGGTAATCTGGCCCTTATTCAGCCGGCCCTCCTATACCTCAGCCGGATCATGCCTTGGCCCGATCAATACCTCTGTGGGCCTTGCCCTTTTACCTCAGCTTCACCCTAGCTGGGGTCATCCCCCCAGCATTAGTCCCTGAAGCTGGTGCAACCTTGGCGGCTTTAGCCGACAAGATCACAGCAGTTTCACTCTTATTTGAATCTTTGTCCATTTTGTCGGCATATCTACATGCTGACCCATGCTAATTTATGATTCGGCCAAGTCATCTCTCAAATTTTCCATTGCTACGACTTTTGTTGGCTTAGTCCGAGGTTCATCTTATTCGCCAGGTCAGTTTGTTCTATCTGAGTTACCTCCCTTAGCTTCCTTCACAAGCTTCATCCTACGTGTCAATATTCATTGCGCCTTGCCACATTTTAAGGGTCATTATAGTGGTTACTGGCATGCCGTGAAAGCTATCCCTGCGAGCGGTCAATCAGGTCGTGCCTCTTCGTTTAATGCGAGGGCCACTACGCGCCGCTTTACCTCTACACGGTGTAACCGTTCGTGTAGCTCCATCCAATGATCGCCACCACGGGGTACACGTGCATACATCGGAACCATCGCCCGCACATGATCCCATGACCGTTCATGTGTGGCGCGGTTAAATATAGGAGAGGGAGAAACCCTTGTTCACTTTCCCCCGCTCCTACTTCCTCTTCTTCTTCCTTGCAGCACTGCCATAGTAGTGCCCTACTCCCTCGACTGTGCCGCCCTCTATCTCTATTCAGGACACCGCACTGCATGCCTTCTCCACTCATGCCGCTGTGCTTCTGCTCGCGCCTCCATCGCAGCAATGGGACCGTGACAATCTAGGCCTCTCCCCGCCTCCACGATCACTTCTTCCTCGAGCAGCTCCTCTGAGGAATCCATGGCGAGCTCGTGCAGCATGGTCACGGCTGAGGAACACGAAGAGGGCGCCATTGTCTCCGAGAGAGGATCTTGGCAAGGGTCCAAGGTCACACAAGCCGAGCTAGATTGCCTGACTTGGATGCGCCGGATTCCGTCGGGGGTCACCTACCGCTTACCTGGCAGCAAGCTTATCCCGGACGTGCAAACCGGTGAGTTTCTTGTTTTTGTTTCCCAGTTCGCCCGAGGATTCGGCCTCCCCCAGATGACTGCAAGTGCATAGATCAATTGTAGCTAGTTTCTAAGTAAAGATATCGAACCCATAGAGAGCTATTGGTAGAGGTCTTTATGCCCCTCGTCACTATCTACCAAAGCATACTTGTAAGTTGCCTTTGATCTCAAGTAAAGAGTGTTTAAAGGTTTTTGGTTGTGTGCAGAAAAGTAATTAAAACAATTAAAAGAAAGCAAGTGGCAAGTTCGTATGAAAGCATGGTGGAATGCAATAGGGCTAAAATGTTCTCGGGGATAACATACTTCTTGTATCATGATATGTATGGAGAGAGCTCCATATTAAGATGTTCACTACAAGGCTCGTAGGAAGCCACTTTGTTGAGCCAAGAGTGAGGTTACCTCTAAATAACCACTGCAATGCCTGAGATTAGTCACCCATACAGACCACCGCAATTAAGGGTTTCCCCATGGATATCGTAATTATCTTAGGGAGTCCCTCTTTATTCCTCCTTTGACTGTGTAGTTCATGAGCCAACGCCATTCTGTGACGGGGCCATTCTGGGTATGATCCAAAAGCACGTCCAAAGAATTTCTCCCTCCCTTTAGTCCTGAGGTAAAATAGTATGTGGTCGACTTTCACATACCATCTAAAGAGAGAGAGAGATCAAACACAAATAATAAATCTATCATAGACCAGCAAGTCATACGGACACAAGAATATATCATCTTTATTGGAAATTCATAATAGTGTTAGGGTTTATCCATCTCCCCAAGAACAAAGGAACTACTCACACATGGAAGCAATCAACAACATCATCATAATCAAAGGATGGATGAAAGTAATGAAATAGATCTAGTGCAAACCACAATTGTATTTCGAATTACAACAAGATCTAATGGATGAAGGATGAGAGTAATGGTGGTGATTTAGATGTAGCGGTTGATGATGAAGGGGATGACGTGTTGTCCTCTAATCATCTGTGGATGAGCAATGATTTCTCCCTAGCCAAGTTCCTCCTTCACCTCCCTATCAGATGTGGTTTTTCGTGGTTTCGGGTGGCTTTGAATATCGGATCCCCCTGCCATCTTCGCCAGGAGAAAGTATTTGGCAAGACGAACCTGGTGGTACATTGTACGGTCGGATGGTACGGGTGGGCCCCTCCTTTACCATTGGTCGTTACCGGCACTGATTGCCTCTCCTCGCTTGGTATTTTCCCAGTTGAAATAAAGAGAAAAGGTGCACGCGAACGCAGTGAAATACAAAGATCCCTACAATATTTATGCAAAAACAAAAGGTAAATATGCTTAAATTTTGGACTCATCACCCCCTTAGCAACTTCACCAAGGATTTCTTAGAAACCTTTGGCCTTCATCCTCACCACCTTTCGACTAATGCCATTTCCTCTCTCTGGGCGTTTATCTCGGCCCCAGAGGAGTACTTCGGACTCTGTCCTTCCATCCAACTGTGGGAAAAATTCTTTCAGATTAGGATCAATGTAGTGCCAAATAAACATATGCGTCCTTCCGAGAAATCTCTTACATAGTGTGGTGCTGCCTCCATCACACCTCATAAGAGCTCCCTTTTCCCCAAGTCACCGGTCTCGAATCATGCAAGAAGTGGCACATGTCCTTATTTTATGTGAAGAACAGTGGGAAAGAAGACATGATTCGGCTGTCCCCTTTCTTAGTCCGCGTTCCTACCAAGAAGAACTAGGACCTCAACCCAAAGAAGACAAACCTATTTGTCCAGTCATTCGAGAAGCTGCTCATCAAGCTAACAAAGGCCAAATTATGCGGAGATGATCTTATGGCTACTTCCATTAGTAGTCGGGTTTGTCCGCTCTAGAAGCGCACCCACAAGATTTGCTACATGAGCGGCCGACTTGACCCGAACCGGTTCTCGACGGTCGAGTTAGACGACGACCAGATCCGGAAGCGCGTCAAGTCCATCTTTAAGACAGACATGGCTGAGGACTAGACGTGGGGAATGAATCCCTAGAGGCGAGCTAATCCTCCTCCCCATGTAATTTTCTGTCAATTCAGATATCCCGGATCATATATTTATCTCGTCTCATTCGTTCTTTTAACCTCTTTCTTTTTGCTTTAGGAGTTTCTGGAGCAATCTGCAGAGGCGGCAATAATCTTGCCCTTAATTGGGGCAAGGATCGGGTGACCTCGGACGAGGGAGAGCCGGACTCCGACGAGTTCATGCTTATCCTGGACTCAAGCTCCAGCTGAACCTTCGGTAAGGCTTCTATAATTAAGGAGTGGCCAAATGATGATGATGATGATGATGATGATGATGATGACAACTCAGATGACTGCGAGATCCTTAAGGTATACCACTCGGTGCCTCTCTCATATGCCTATCCGGCTCCTTGTACTCTAGCTAATCCGGCTGGTAGGGTGCATGAGGTGCCCTTGTTGCCGTGGGAGGCCAAGGACTATGAAGAAACGTGTCACATCATATGATCCTCTAGCCGAGGATCCCAGGAAGCGAGTGAAGAGGGACGCCAAGAGGGATCCCAAGCCGAAGGCTGCACCATCAATCTCCTCGTAAGTTCTCTCTTTATTTGTATTTCTTGTTTTTCTCTTTCTATCTGACTATCTTTTTCTATATGTTTTACCTCAGCAGTGCGCTCTGAATATCCCTCAGAGCGAATCTAGCATGGCTTTGCCTATCCCTAGGCCGCCATCGCCATCTGCTCATGAGGATATCCGGGTTCTGAGCCTGTCTCGAGGTGAATCTCGTCCTGCGCTAAATAATGTTCCACCTCAGCAGGAGGAAGGAAATGTCGGCACCTGTGGTGGCGGGGATACCTCCATGCCGGATCAGCCAACCTCGGCCTCTATCGAAGCTCAAGTTCCCCCTCAGACAACATCTTCTCCATCCAGCAACAGCCAGTAGCGCCAGCCTCGTCCGGTTCTTCGAAGACTCAGAAACAAGAGCAACCACGAGAGAGCCCATGCTCTAATTCTCAATCGAGTGCACCATCGCCTCCTCCATCAAGCTCACCAAAAGATGCTTGGCCGAGCTCGCCTCAGTCGCAAACTACCTCATTTGCTAAGCCGCAGAAGAAAGGTGGAGCAATGACCAAGCCGTTCCAGAAGAAAACTAGGGAATCTGCTTCCCGGCCTCTGTGGTTGATATGCTCAAAAAGGTCCAGCTGCCTCGACCTCTGGCCAGCAGATTGTGTTGCACAAGATTCTGACAGCTACACTGGTGGCCAAGCAAGATGAGGCTAAGAAGGGAATGGTGTTGATGCGCACGCTGAGTGGTTAGAGCCTCGGCTCTCTTGCAGAGTATGCCAATAACTGGAACAACGAAGATTATGACAAGGTGAGCTCTGGTAGAAATCCTTTGCCGCAGAAATTTGGCCCAGCCGATAATAGCGATGGGTTGCACCTTGCTAGCCGGGTCATAAACAAGGCCAACCATATGATGGAGGTAAATACCTCGTCTCACACTTTATTTTTACCACATATATTATATAACCATTAGTCCCCGAGCCTCCGGGTGAATGAATTATCATTCGGCCGGATGCTCCCTTGGATTAACATATAGGATAGCTGAGGTATATAGAACCGAGTTATTTTAACTTAGTCATAATTTCGTGTAACTTCAAATACCCAGCCACCTAGATTCAGATCGAGTTTACTCGGTTCTAATCTTGAGTAGTACTTTAAATATCCAGCCACCTAGATTCGGGTCAAGTTTTACTTGATCCATATTGTCAGTGTTGCTTTGAATATCCAGCCACCTATATCCGGGTCAAGTTTTACTTGATTCAGATCTTGAGTGTTGATTTGAATATCCAGTTCTCTGAGTAGCTAACACTTGTGTTTTTCAAATTGCTCATAACCGGCGTACAACCAAGTTCGAAAAGCTACTTTTTTCCATAGGTGCCTTTTCACCAAGTATAATAAGTTGCTGCATGTGCTTCAGAAGACTGGTATGTACCTTGTTCCGTTATTTTTAATGCATCATTCATACTTGTCCAGCCGAGCTAATTTTTGACTCGTCCTTGAACAACTAAGATAGATACCCAAAACAAGATCCTCAATGAGAAGATCACCAAGGTAGAAGGTATCTCGGCCTTTTCACCTCGGCATTCCTTGTATCGCATTTTTGCTTTTTCCTGGGTGGCCTTATGATTTTTACCTCGGCTTAGCCGAATTATAAGACTTTGCAGAATTTCACCAAGACTGCATTTCTATGCCTGATATGATGCTCCATTTTCTCGAACAAGCAGGAGAACATGCTGCCAAACTCAAGGAAAAGGACGATGAGATAGCTCGGCTTCGAGTTGAAAATGATAACCTGAAAAAGGCCCAGCAAGCCGAGCTTGAAAAACCTGACCAAGAATTCTCCGAGGAGAAAAATCGAATGAGCCTTCAGCTGGAGAAAGATCAAGATCTCATCCAAATGGCCGAGGCTACGGCTAAGTCGATCCAGACTAAACTCGAGAGGCTGAAATGAAAACATGATGGTTGGCTATCCAACCTTAGCCAGATAACCGTAGTCATGCATCATAAGTTTCTTTGTTGCTTTTCTGTTCTCGTCCGACATTACCTGATTTGTTTTACTTATTTGTCCTTTTTCTTGTATTCAGACAATTTCCCAGAGTCCAAGGTCCAAAGTGCTAAGATTGTGGTGAAGGCTCGGTTCGTCATGGTGAGACCAACGATCTGTCCCGTGCCTACAGTATTGAAGATTACTTGATCAGTCTGGCAGCCAGCATAAAGCCAATGAAATCATTCGTCATGGATCTCATGGATGCAGCCATTCGGGTCTTCAATGTCCTCTGGCCGACAGAAGGGAGTCCTAAGCTCGTCGTAGCTTGCTAAATGATTGATGGATTGTGAGACACAACTCAACCTATGGAGAGAATCTACGGCGCGAGCAGGTGTCTGATACGGCTTTGTCCTTCGTGCTTTCATGGTATGAAGCTATCTGCCTAGATACATTGTAGAATCTGCACACTGGCTCACCATGGACTTTTGATCCGGAGTATATTGCACGTCGGCAAGCTCGTTCCTACCAACTGATCCAATACGCTGATACTTCAAAATCGTATCTATAATTTTTTTATGTTCCATGCTTGTTTTATATCATTTGTCTTATGTTTTGTCTACACTTTGAGGTATTTTTATACACTTTCTGAAACTAACCTATTAATAAGATGCCACAGTACTAGTTGCCTGTTTTCTTCTGTTTTTGGTTCCAAAAAAGAAGAAAATCAATATTCTCGGAATGGGACGGGACAAAAGCCAATCTTCCTATTTTTCTCGGAGCAACACGGAACCACGAAGCAGAGGTGGAGGAGGACACCAGGGTGGCCCCCCCTCCTAGGCGCAGGCCAGACCTGGTGGAGCCCATAGGGGGTGTGGGCCCCCTGGCCCTCCATCGACCTTGCCCCCTTTTCCTATAAGAAGCCTCCAACCCAAAAACCCTAAATCATCTGGCGGAAATCCACGAAAACCTCCACAGCGCCGCCGCCACTGAAGGGGAGATTCGGGGGACAGAAAGTCTCTGTTTCGGCACCCTGCCGGGACGGGGAAGTGCCCCCGGAGCCATCTCCATCACCGTTGCTGATTCCCATGATGAGGAAGGAGTAGTTCTTCCTCGAGGCTAAGGGCTCTACCGACAGCTATGTGTTCATCTCTCTCTCTCTATGCATGATCTTGTTGTGGTCATGAGCTTTGTAATCAAGTAGATCAACCTTGCTACTCAAGTGCTTCAATAGATCTCTGCTCTCCCCACGTGTGTGTAAGTGACAGCGTGCATACCATGGTGGCACTTAGGCTAGAGGTTACATAAATACTCATCGTGCTTTAATAGATATATGCTTTTCCCCATGTGTGTGCCAGTGATAGCATGCGCTCCGTGTGTGGCACCTATACACCTGACAAGTGTATTGGGTGTGTTGGGGACACAAGAGACTTCTTGTATATTTATTGCAGGGTTGCTTGAGAGGGGATACCTTTGACCACTTCCTCCTTGAGTTAGATAAACCTTGGGTAATCCACTTAAGGGAAACTTGTTGCTGTTCTACAAACCTCTGCACTTGGAGGCCCAACAACTGTCTATGAAAATAGAAGTGCGTAGACATCAAGCTATTTTGTGGCGTCGTTGCTAGGGAGGAAAGGTAAAAGACACTCACACACGTTACCCCACGGCAACAGCAAGCCAGAAAGCTATTTTCTGGTGCCGTTGCCGGGGAGGTAAGGTAAAAGGTACTCACATACTCTTGGTGTGTGAGTGCTCGAAGTTGTTTCCTTTAGATTCTACAATTTTTGTCTTTTTGTTTCTTGTTTTCACTAGTTAGGCTTAATGGAAAAAAACAAAAAAATTATAGAGCTTTATAGTATCTATCTTGAGTTAGGACATGAAGTGTTTGAAGATAAAATTAAAAAGCCTATGGAACTTTATTTGCATGCTTAATAGCAATGTTATTAGTATGAATTCTTTGAACACCATTATTGCTAAGGCTATGGAAATGTCTAATCTTGGGGAAGGTAGTTTTTATGAAAAAAATCTATTTAGTTCCCCAGCTTTGGAAGATAGCTATTCTATTGCTTATGATGATACAAAACTTCCAATATATGATGATTACAATGATGAATATGATATTTTCAGTCCACCTACTATTGAGGAGAAAATTAATTGTGATTACAATATGCCTCCTGTATTTGATGATTATGGTGATGAGAATAATAATGATAGCTATTTTGTTGAATTTTCTCCCAATACAATTAATAAGAATGACTATGCTTATGTGGAGAGTAATAATTATTTCATGCATGTGGCTCATGATATGAATGTTTTATGTGATAGTTATATTGTTAATTTTATTCATGTTGCTACTAAAAGTTATTATGAGAGAGGGAAACATGGTCTTATGTATCTCAACAATATTAAGTTTCCCCTCTTTATGTTGAAAATCTTGAAGTTGCACTTGTTTTGCTTTCCTGTGCTTGTTGCTTTGTGCTTTCATGACTTGTTTCTTTACAAGATTCCTATGCATAGGAAGTGTGTTATACTTAAATGTGTTTTGAATTTGCTTCTTGATGCTCTCTTTTAATTCAATTCATATTTCTTATGTGGGCATCTTCTCAAACTATCAAGCCTAACTTAAAGGCGTTAAATAAAAGTACATGTTGGGAGATAACCCAAGAGTTTTCTTCAGTCTTGGAAGTTATTACTTCAGTAATGACCTCTCCTTATCCTTTTTGTTTGCTTTTTGTGCCAAGAATGACCTCTAATGAGAGGGAAGTAAGATTTGGGGAGTTGCTGTCCCAAAACAGATTTCTGTCCTCCACCGTAAAAAATCATGAGGAATCTCTATAAGTAGGATTGAGCTGATATTGTATGAATAAATCCCCCAGTATGTTATCTAACTTTAGTTAGTTCAACACTTTTTTATTTGAGCAACAAAAGGTCTTCGAAAAAATTGGTTTCTACCTGCTGGTCTGTTTTGACAGATTTGTGCCATTATTTACAGTTGCTTCTAATTGATTCCTTTTTGGGTTCTTTTTGGGAAATTGAGCTTTTTTAGGGAATTGCTACAGTAGATAGTGTTTTTAGTGAAAGTTTTGCTGTTCCAAAGCTAAACATAAAGGTCTATTATCTTTTGAATACACTAATGAAGATTGTGTGAAGTTTTGTATGAAGGAAATATTTTAGGTGTAGATAAAGAATGATGTAATGAGATGAAGAATGGACAAATGCTCAAGCTTGGGGATGCCACCTCGTTTCACCCCAATAAACATTCAAGAGGTACAAGCTTCAAAGCTTGGGGATGCCCAAGGCATCCCTTCTTCATCAATAAAAATCTCAGGCTTTTCTAGACACTTCGTTTTTATTGTTTTATGCACAGTTGTGTTGTTCTTGGAGCGTCTTAGTTTTTGTTTTTGGTTTTAATTAGCTTAGTTTTCTTGAATAAGTTGGTTGATCCTAGCACACTTCTTTTGGAGAGAGAGACACGCTCTGTTTTCATTGCCTAGAACACTCTAGTTTTCATTCTTATTGTCTTGTGAGAGTTCTCTATTGCTAGAACTGTGTTTAGCCTTAGCTTTCTTGTCCTTTCATCTTAGAACTCTTCTTTGTGGATTTGTGAGAGAAGCTCACTGATATTTATTGATTATTATCCTTGTGAGTTGTTTCAAATAAGTTGATTGGTGTTGGAAAAGAGTAGAAAGTTGCATGCTTATAGTAGTACAAGAGGAGCTTGCTTTGACTATGACTTAGACTGTATCATGCCATGCTAGATGTTGTTTTGACCTTATTCTTAGTGATTATTGCTGTAGCATGACTTGTTCCAAACAATTGAGATTTCTTAATGTGCCTTGAAAGAATCATGTGTTATTTTAGCATACAAAAGCATAGTATTGTGGTATTCTCCTTTGATGCTTTGTTTGGGTTGACTTAGCACATGCTCACACCATGTTATGACTATAAACAAGTCACCATAGCCTCTATGATTAGTTAGTCCTTGACTTGTAGTACCACTTTATACTTTGATTAGTAGTGTTTTGTCGCTCTGCATGATTATGGCCATTATTGATCTCTTAGTTGGTCTCTCCCAGTCTTTTGCTATCCTCCACCTGTATGAGTAAGATCTACTCATGCATCCAACTCCCAAGAAACCAAGTTATTCCAAAGTGTCCACTATAAATTCCTATGCATGGTGTGTTACACCATTCCAAGTATATTCTTGTTTTCATTTATCTTCCAATTAAAAAGTATTTTGTTATGTGAAAACTTAGTGATTAAAGCTCTCACGAACTTGGTGGCACACTTTATATTTCTTGCCCCTAATAAACTTGAACCATTGTGTCATCTATGTTGTATATGCTTGCACTTATACGTTGGAATTAGCAGAACCATGTTTTCATGTGGAATTCTTCCAACATTGCACTTGTACTTTGTACAGAGTTGATATCATGATCTTTTGTCTATGGATGTCATCGGTGTGAAATGAAAGGGGAGCTTGTAAGTCCATGGAGTTATGCATTTTGTGTTAGAGAAACACATGGGCCGCTAGCCTAAGCCATGTCTAATCATGGTGGAAACTTGCAGCATCACCATAGTGACATCTATGAAGCATTCTTCTTATAAAAAGAGATTGAGAAAAAGAGACATATGAGAAAAGAGGAAAGAGGAAAGAGAGAAAAAATCACCATATTCCCATAGTAAATAAGAAGAATGCTGAGATGCTCATTGTCTGCTTGCCTTGTCATTTTGGTTATGGGATAGCTCCTGTACCATGTGCAAGGGGTACCCCGTTGCGGTTCTCTATGATACACATGTACTTACTATGACAAGAGCTTGCAAGTAACTAAACTTGAGTAGCATGAGGAGTGGCCCTCGTATTTAAGGGACATGAGATTGCCAACTTATAGTTTGTTCACTTTAACCTTAATCACTTCAAGATGCTTATGATTGGGGCAATGAGAGATGAAAGCTAACAAGTACCATAATTTTTGGAAGCTCTTTATGAAACTTGAAATCCCTGCTTCCCTATATGAAGGGACTTTCTTCCACTATTATATTGAGTCTCCACCTTATACATATAGGCACCAGTAAAGAGAGCATAGTTGTCATTCTTAGTTCTATGTGCATTGTCCCAAACCTTATTGATTGATGCATATTGCCGTATTGCTTGTTCTTGTGCTATTTGTATCTAGTCACTCTTATGAACTTTGAAGATGTCCTATGCATCTATTTGCTACTTTATGAGGGACAAGCTGAATGCCACTATGCCATGTTTTCTGTATGTGAAACAAACAAATGTTTTTCAATGCATGTTATTCATGATCTTGTAGGGTTCGCAGCATAGAAAACAAAAAATTTCCTACGATGGGAACAACTATGTACCAAGATCTATCTACTAGATACAAACAACGGGCGGATGTATATCCGCAGAGAACATACCCTTGAAGACCGACAAAGCTTAACGAGTCCAAAATCGTGGTTGATGTAGACGATCTCTTGCCGATCTCAAGATCGAGAGGAAGTCCTAGCGCCGCAAAACAGCAGTGCATCCGTGCTCGCACACACGTTCGAGGCACCGAGCAACCTCCGCCTCCTCGCTCCAGCGATGCAGCGAAAGCACAACTCTTTCTTGCCGAATAGCCACCGGGAACATGTATCTCACTAGTCCGAGACCATGGGGGATAAATTCTAGAGGGGGAGAGAGATCCTTCACGAGGAGGTGTGAGTGAGAAGTGAGAGGAGGGGCTCCTTATATAGGGGAGGGGCAGCCCAAGGGGGCATGGCCGTCGGACATGGAGGGTGCCCCCACCTCTCCCTCATTCATGTGGGTGGACACTCCACTCACAAAATGGCCCTTCAATTTTCTCCACTCAAAAACCCACTCAAATTCCCATTAAATTTCCACCAAATTTAATGCAAACTCTCATTAAATAAAAATGTTTTATTTTATTCAGAATTTTGTCAATTACTTTAATGACAAACATTCACAAATAACCCCTTGCTAGAATTCTATTTCACATGCATAACCACTTTATGCAATTTCACCCGAAAACCTGTTTCGTTATCTAGTGAAATAAATTCCTGCGCTTGTTCATTATTTCAGCATGAAACTCTTGCTCCAATTGGATGTCGGTGTCTCTTAAGTGTGTCACCCTACGGTTCGTGAATAATGCGGACATCATCGAGACCCCTCTCGGATCAATAATCAGAAGTGGGATCTGGAGACCCATACTGACTCCCACACATTCAACGATGACTTTCTTCTGATCGTCGGAACATTTTACGCTAGTATCTTAATCCCCTTGTTTCACGATATATTACATGTCCGAGATTCGATCATCGGTATCTCCATACCTAGTTTGATCTCGTTACTGACATCCACTCTTTTCTTGTTCCCGTGATATAACATTCTAGTGATCAAATCACTTGCTTGCAAGCTAATCAATGTGATATCACCGAGAGGGCCTAGAGCATATCTATCCGTCATCGGGATGAACAAATTCCACTCTCGATCCATGGGCCTCAACATAACACTTTATTAGTTCTGAATCCATCTTTATAATCACCCAGTTATGGTGTGACGTTTGATGTTATCAAGAAACTCTTCCGGTGTTAGTGATTGACATGATCTCATGGTCTAAGGATTAGGATCACTTCCTAAGTTGTTATAGCAATATAAACTCAATGACTTTGATCGTAATGCTATACTTCGGATGAATGTTCATCACACCATTACACTAATGTTGTGATCCCGTTATTAACAACATCCAATGTCCATGATCAGGAAACCTTGATCATCTTGTTAATCAACGAGCTAGTTTATGAGAGAGGCATAACTAGGAACTTCCTTTTTGTTTATTAAACACACATGTATTAACGTTTCCGTATTAATACAATTATAGCATGTAAAATAAACATTTATCATAAACAAGGAATACGATAATAACCACTTTATTATTGCCTCTCGGGCATATTCCCTTCAGATCTTTGTTTGTAGCCTTTCATGTTGCATGCATAGTTACTTTGTCTTACTGTTAGAACTCCATCTTTCATGCACATGTTTAGAGTTCTTTGATCCCAGCTTTCAATGCTTGCAAATGGTTTGATCTTGATTTTGATGGTGCATGTCACCTCAAAAATTATTCTTTTTATCACTTACCTACTAGAGGACGAGCACGAGTTAAGCTTGGGGATGCTTGATACGTCAAAACGTATGTATATTTTTTATGTTCCATGCTTGTTTTATATCATTTGTCCTATGTTTTGTCTACACTTTGAGATATTTGTATACACTTTCGGGAACTAACCTATTAACAAGATGCCATAGTGCCAGTTGCCTGTTTTCATCTGTTTTTGGTTCCAAAAAAGGCAGAAAATCAATATTCTCGGAATTGGACGGAACAAAAGCCAATCTTCCTATTTTTCCTGGAGCAACACGGAACCACGAAGCAGAGGTGGAGGAGGACACCAGGGTGGCTGCACCCCCCTAGGCACGGGCCAGCCCTGGTGGCGCCCACAGGGGGTGTGCGCCCTTGGCCCTCCACCGACCTTGCCCCCTTCGCCTATAAGAAGCCTCCGACCCAAAAACCCTAAATCATCTGGCGGAAATCCACGAAAACCTCCACAGCGCCGCCGGCACCAAAGGGGAGATTCGGGGAACATAAAGTCCCTGTTCTTGCACCCTGCCGGGATGGGGAAGTGCCCCGGAGCCATCTCCATTGATCTCCACCACCATCTCCATCACAGTTGCTGATTCCCATGATGAGGAAGGAGTAGTTCTTCCTCGAGGCTAAGGGCTCTACCGGTTACTCTGTGTTCATCTCTCTCTATGCATGATCTTGTTGTGGTCATGAGCTTTGTAATAAATTAGATCTACCTTGCTACTCAAGTGCTTCAATAGATCTCTGCTCTCCCCACGTGTGTGTAAGTGACAGCGTGCATACCGTGGTGGCACTTAGGCTAGAGGTTACAAAAATACTCATCGTGCTTTAATTGATCTTGCTTTTTGTAACTACCTCGGTGAATTACGCTCCTAGTTACAAGCCTGGATGAGCGGAAATGGTTAAAATAGTACGGTGGGGCCCAAATGCCACTCACAGGTAGACCTTTCGGCCGTCCTAACCATTTCCAAACATCGGGACAAGAACGGGCGGCGTAATCGGCAGGAGAAGGGATCAACTACATACACAAATGAGTATGTATGCAAGCCACCATACAATGGTGCTCAGAGTCATTCCATCTAAAAAGAAAGGAAATATTGCAACGCCATACGGCAAGATCCAAATATCCTAGATAGATATAATAGTTTAGGATATCTCCTCATACATCAAACATCAGAGTATCAGGCGGAAGCGGAAGACAAAATCCGAGTACGGATAAGAAGCAAATCGGCATAAGATGCCCCATAAATAAACACATCCCGCCCACAGATCTCACGGATCCCCGTTCCCGGAATCTCTACACCGAATGATCGTTGCCCGCATCGTCCGTCTCCTCCACCCAGTATCCATCCTGCGAGCTTACCTGTTCATCTGAATCAAACAATTTATCGTGTGAGACCCTAGGGGTACTCAGCAAGTCTTTATGCCTCTAAAGGGGACACAACCTAGGGTGACGCAATTGCAGCAAAAGATAAACCCTAACAATTCTATAGATACTCGCTAACCATCCGCCTAACCAGAGATAGACGGATGTCCGTGAATTAATAACAACAGTTATAATGGTAATGTCCACAGATCCATCCTCCTCCTCGCTTACCGACGAGGAAGCGGACGAACAACCCCCCCATCCGTTGGCAGTTTTATTAACCATTCCATGAGTGTTGCACTATTTACTAGTCAGTTATTTAGTCAATTTAGAAGCGGTACTTTAGTTATACTTGTCTATGATCGAGAAATTGTGCTCCAAGTCGTCCATAACCGCGGACACGGCTTTCAGAAAGTTTTACCCTGCAGGGGTGCACAAATAGCAACACACACTCGATCAACCTCGGAAAAACCAAATCAAAACCCAACGAGGCAGTCACGACAAAGCGATCACAGGATTCAGAAATATTTCAGGGGGCCACCCCATTAAGCTACCCGCGACGAAGTTGGCCGACTCCGAGACGGACTCAAGGTTTGCGCCAATGGCTGTAAACGACTGGGAACCCGAAAATGTGACTGGGCTTGTCGATACCGCGAAAACACTCCGCTTTCCTAAACAGTACAGTGTGCAGTACCTCGCACAATTTAAATAAAGCAGCAAAGCATGGCATAAGTACAGGATAGTAAATAAAACCTCAAACTAGTTTGTGGCCCCAATAAATAAGAATGAATCAAGCTCTGGCTCAGGGGGGTTCATAAGCCTCCCGGATGTGGATAGCGCGAATATTCAAGGAACAGGAATCAAGTACTCGGGGTCCTACGGGACACAAGTGAGCCTGAAAAACCAAATAGCGAATATGGCTCACCGATGCCACTTTCATTAGTTATCCCATGACTACTCAGGTTAAGTTGTTTAGGTACCTCGTTATCCATCCGACACTCACATACCCTACACATGCTGTTCTACGACTCGCATGGCTCAAACAACTCCTGTAGTAATGGCTCATGGGATGGAGGAACAAGCTTCGGTGGGGTTTAAAAGTAAAGGCTATGCAATACTTGGGATTCAATTTAATGCAATCGCGACTCAATGATGCAAGAATAAGATAGAGGCGGTAGGTACTATATGTATGCAAGCATGTGGTAGTGCTTGCCTGGCAGCTCAGTTGAAGCGAGAGAAGGATCTGGGTAGTGCTCCTGGTTCTCTTGATATATCCCCTGCTCAGCGTCTATTCGAAGAAGAACCAAACAAACAAGGGCCAACATAAATAAAGTGCACAAGCATATGAATAAATGCGACAAGCAACCAATCATGCCATGATGAATGATGCACAATTTGCATGGCAATAAAGTAGCATGGCATGGGTGAAGTGTGGAATACAAGAATAAATCATTTTATTGAGTTTTGGTCACATTTTAACCTCATATAAGTTGCTGTACACATTATATTTATATGATGCATTCTGCAAAACAGAACAAGGAATGCATAAACAGAAAGGTCTCGTCGAGCTAATCATTTTAGACATATCATTTGTCAAATTTGGAGTTATAAAACAAAAGTTATTACATAATTAAGAAAAAGGGCATTTTATTGTAATTTTAATCAACTTGGAAAATAAAGTGTCCAAAATATATTTTGAAGGGCATATTTGAAATCCTCATATTTTTCTGATTCCAAAACATATATTATTTGTGTTATTTGGATTTATATTTTAAAAGTTATATTAAAACAGATTTAAATTTGAATTTAAATTGATTGAAAAAGATTTAAATTCAAACAGACAGACAGAAATACTTTTTCTACCCAGGTTTAGTTAGCCACAGTCAGGATGACAAGTGGGGCCGGAGTGCACGCGGACCCACTCGCGGGCGCGCCAGCGGGGACGCGACACGTGGGGCATCCGGGGAGTGCGGGTTGCGATTGAAAAAGCCTAGGGGGTGTCCTGCAAAACGAGCGCTGAGGCTGACGGTGGGGCAGGCTGGACCGCGGGTTTAGGAGTAAAAAGCTATAGGGGGTTTTCTGCAAAAACGGCGACGCGTACTGTTTCTCTTCTCTGAAACTGCTGACGACCGATCGGTGCGCGACAGCGGACGACGCGGCGCGCAGGGTTCGATCCGGGGACCTAGGGCTCGCGCGCGGAGGGCGGAGCCACTGTGGTGGCTTGGGGGTTGCTGGTAGGGGAGGGCTGCACGGCTAGATAGGGTTCTGTGACGCTACGGCGAGGGTGCGAACGCGAGCGCGCCAGCACAGAGAGCGTTTGTCGGATTGTCCGGCGCGTACAGGCAACGGCAGCGCAGAGGAGCGTGTCTAGGAGGTTGCGTGGCTCACCGAGAGGTTGTTGGAGGTGGTGGTTCGGGCGGAGGGGTAGCGGATCGACGACGAGGCAGAGACCGGCGAAGCTAGGGTTTCGCGTCGGAGCAGCGTCGGCCTGGTGGCTCTGGTCCTTCTCCTCCTCGCTGGTGCGTACAGGACGATGTAGGGGGGGCCCTTGGTCTTCCGCGGCACCCAGAGCGTCACGCCACCGGCTGGAAGAGGGGGATCGGTGGAGACCGACGGTGGCCGGCGTTGGGGTAGGTGGTGGCGATGGAGAAGAGAGGGGAGGAGCGGCAGGCGCCCCGGGGTAGATCTGGGGGAGGCAGCAGACGAGAGAGAGGGAGTGGAAAAGCAGAGAGGGAGAGGGGTGCCGTGGGGGAGGTGGGTAGATGGAAAAGGTGGCTCGGCCACCTTTTTCTCTCCTCTCCTTCACGTGCTCGGCTGGCTCGGGCAGGGCAGGGGCAGGGTAGATGGAGCAAGGTGAGGCCAGGGAGGCAGGGGGAAGCTCGGCTGGTGGGGCATGCAGGCAGAGAGAGAGCTAGAGGGAGAGAGGGGGCTCGGGTTGGAGCTAGGGTTGGGTAGGGGAGGCTCGGGTTAGGGTTTTTGCTGGGGGTGGGGTATCTAGGTGGGGCCAGGGTGACCAGGTGGGGCCAGGAAGGTAGAGGGAAGAGAGAGGCCGAGAGGGGGTGATGTGGTGGCTAGGGTTTGTAGAGAGAGGGAGGGTTTAGATTAGGAATAGATTAGGAGAGAGGTTTAGAGAGAGGTGAGATGTGGTGTAGAGGATTGGGTGATAGGTTTCTTTTGGCAAGCTCAATCAAGAGCAAAAACAAGATCAAACAGGAGCTCTACCAAAAAGAGGAAGAGGTAAAGGTGGTGACAGAGAAAGGTGGTGGAGTGGAATAAAAGATATGCCCCCAACTCAACTTGGGCATTAACAATATATCAATAACCAAATACAATATCAAGAGGCAAATACAATTAATAATGCATATGAGATAAGAACCAAGTGAAAAAGGTTTTATATGATGCTCAAATGCAAGGTGGCATGATGACATGAGCATGATATGATTATGATGCAACAATTATATATATGAAGTAGCCATTATATTACTAGATCAAGTAGCATTACAATTGTTAGACAATTGGGATGCTACACTTTTCCCCATGTGTGTGACAGTGACAGCGTGCGCGCCGTGTGTGGCACTTAAGCTAGATTATATATATATTTGTTATGAGTTATATTTGGAGTTGGATGTCTATTGTGGTGTTTGTTGGAACCATCTAGCGCTCAAGGTGACAGTGTGGGGTTATCTAGATTGGGGAAGGCCCTATCATGGATTAGAGTGTCCAACCGAAGAGTAGTTAAGAGTAGTTTCATGAAGAGACGATATTTGTATGAGAGAGTGTTCAGTAGTGAAAGTATGATCCCTAGGCCTTGTTTCTAAGCATTGAAACACCGTTTGCAACTAGATCTGTTGCATGTTTGCTTGCTTCCATCTTTATTTCAGTTTGACTTTAGTCTTTCCCACGTCAACAACAAGTTAGAAGCTCTTTTCTGGCACCGTTACCACTTGTATTTCACTATTTCTTCGCCGAACTAGTGAACCTATACACCTGACAAGTGTATTGGGTGTGTTGGGGACACAAGAGACTTCTTGTATATTTATTGCAGGGTTGCTTGAGAGGGGATACCTTTGACCACTTCCTCCCTGAGGTCGATAAACCTTGGGTAATCCACTTTAGGGAAACTTGCTGCTGTTCTACAAACCTCTACACTTGGAGGCCCAACAACTTTATACAAGAATAGAAGTGCGTAGACATCATACGCCAACACACACGGGTGGAATGAAGGGTCAAGCTTCCTTGAGGACGAGGTTGAAGAAGAGGAGGAGGAAAAAGGGGAGGCCGAAGAAGAGGCCAACTAGGAAGAAGAGAACCCGGAGGAAGTGGCGGCCAACTCGGACGGCCACAAAGAAACCTCAGATCATGATGCTTAAGTCAAGGCTCCTTCAATAGAAGTCGGGGTTTCCCATGCTGAAGCCGAGGTTCCCTCAACCGAAGTCAAGGCTCGTACCTCAGAGACTCCTACTTCGTAAGTTGTTGTTCCCCCTCCAGTTGTTGGTGACTGATACGTCGGAAACGTATCTATAATTTTTGATGTTCCATGCTTGTTTAGTATCTACTTTGATTTGCTTTGCTTTGTCCACACTTTGAGGTTCTTTTTATAAGTTTTCTGGTAATAACCAATTAACAAGTTGCCACGGTGCCAGTTGCCTATTTTCTGTTGTTTTTGGTTCCAGAAAAGCTAGTAAGGAAATATTCTCGGAATTGGACGGGACAAAATCCAAAGTCAATATTTCACCGAGGAGAACATGGAGTCCAGACGAGAGACGGAGGGGCGCCACAGGGTGGCCACACCCCCCCCCCCCAGGCGCGGGCCCACCCTGGGCCACGCCTAGGCAGGGTGTGGGCCACCTGACCGCCTCCCAGCCTTGCCTCTTAGCCTATAAGAAGCCCTCGATGCCTAAACCCTAACCACCCGATCAATATTCCACGAAACCGTCTGTATCCACCTCCACCATCATCCCTAGATCGGGGGATCTAAAGCTCTTCCCGGCACCCTGCCGGAGGGGAGATCATCCCAGAGGCCTTCTTCTTCATCATGCCAGCCTCCAGTATGAAGCGTGAGTAGTTCCACATTGGACTACGGGTCCATGTAGTAGCTAGATGGTTGTAACTCCTCCTTTGTGCTTTCATGTCTAGATCTTGTGAGCTCCGTTCATGATCAAGATCTCATCTATTTGTAATCATGCATGTTGTGTTTGCGGGGATCTGATGGATATTGAGATTACTATGTTAGATGGATTAATGGTTTTGTCTTATTGATTCTATCATGTATGTGTTGTTTGTGATCTTGCATGCTCTCCATTGTTAGTACCTATCTTGGCCAAGTAGTTGCTAGTGACTCCAAGAGGGGGTATTTATGATCGATAGTGGGTTCATGCCTCTACTTAATCAAGGGAAGTGATAGAAATATCTACGGTTGTAGATTGTGATGTTGCCACTAGGGGGAAAACAACGGTCTCTTGTTCATGGAACAAGTGGATTGTTTACCTTACACACTTTGCTTAAAGCAGTTGTATGTTGCTTGCAACTTAATACTAGAGGGGGTTCGGATGATAACCCAAAGGTGGACTTCTAGTCATAGATGTAGTTGGATGGCGGTCTATGTATATTGTTGTATTGCCCAATCGAATCTCATAGGATCTTTATGTCTGGTATTGCATTGTTATGCCTTGCTCAGTCATGTCAATTGCCCTGCTGTAATTTGTTTACCCTTCATGCCATGTTTGTTTATCTAAGGAGAACACCTCTAGTGAACTATGGACCCCTGTCCAATCTTTACCATTGATACATCTTCCACTGTTACTGTTTACTTACTGCAAACCACTTTCACCTTCCAGCAACCGGTGAGATTGACAACCTCACTGTTAGTTGGGGCAAAGTCTTGAGTTTGTGTTGTGCGGGTTTCCACGTTGCTTGCAACACCTTTGAGACGTTTCCTTCCTCCTACTGGTTCGATAACCTCGGTTTCTTACTGAGGGAAAACTTGCTGTTGTGCTGCATCATACCTTGCTCTTGGGGTTTCCCGATGAAGCGTCCCATGTCAACAACACGCTATCAACAAGTTTTCTGGCGCCGTTGTCGGGGAGGCTAAGGACGTCTTCACAAGGGGAGTCCTCCTCAACCTTTCTCTTTACTTTGTTTTTGGTTTGCTTAGTTTCTTTTGCTTGGTTTTGTTTGCCTCTTTTTATCAAAAACTTCAAAAAAATTAGTTTAGTTTGGTTTGCTTTCTCTTATCAAAAACACAAAAAAATTAGTTCCTGCTCAAGTTGCTGGTCTGTTATTGCCTTGCTTTCTATCAATGGATGGTTTCTTTGAAACTAGTTCTTACTGTCAAAGGGGTTCACGGAAGAAGAAAGGTATTATTATAAGGAACAGCATTTGTCACTGTAGAGGTCCCAACCTTTAATAAGGTAGAGATCCCTGTGTTTACAATGCTAGTCCCTGTATCAATAGCTAGCATCCACAGTTAAGATGTAATATCAAGAAACAAAGGTCATAATACAACTTTATAACTAGGAATAAAATAATTCATTACATCTTACATATCTCATTTGGCTATCTCATTACAATGCAGCAGGAATAACTATAGCATAGAGTCCTTCATCTTCAAAGTGCCACAGGCAATCATGTTGGTTGTAGACTTGTAATCCTAATCAACACACTTCACTAACATCAAACAAACCTGCAACAAAATAAGTTACAGCCACAAGGGTCAATACATTTGAATTGTATTGGCAAGTGATACTATGGTACTATAGTGGGGTCTATCATCTATATGCATTTGGCTAGGTGGAGCTTAGGCTTGCTTTGCTCAAAATAGATTTTCCTTATCATTTGAAAACACTAAGTTTTTGTTTGACAAAATCACCCAAGGAACCACCAATAGAAATTGGTGAACCTTCACCCTTGTTCAACCACAAGTCTTAACTTAGAAATTGGGATGAGGAGATTCTTGATAGCTTCCATGTCTTGATGCTCAAATTGCCCAATACCAGGGACATGGCTAAGTACTTAGATTTTACACTCTACAAAGGTGGTGCACTTTCCCCACAAGACTTGATTTTCACCAAGACAAGATCTTTCAGAAGCCTTCCCTTAGACCAGAATGGACGTGTTCCAACCTATCATCCCCTACCACCAACTGTCCATTTGGCTAAGTTATTGCAACCTATATGATCCAGGCAGAGCCCATAATGCCATGTGGCTGCACTTGAAATTTCTCAACATTTGACATCTCAAATCTCTTTGTTCCTGGGTGGCAATCCACAAGTGAGATACCAAGTC
Source organism: Avena sativa (assembly GCA_916181665.1). Lineage (NCBI taxonomy): Eukaryota > Viridiplantae > Streptophyta > Magnoliopsida > Poales > Poaceae > Avena > Avena sativa. The sequence goes on along the minus strand of OV702295.1, from coordinate 306,794,221 downwards.
TTCCCCAGTATACTGTACTTGGTGATGCCCAAGTTTTCCCCAGTATACTGGACTTGTGTAACCACTCAACACAAACCTTTCTTTCCATTCCACCCAGGTGATTCATTCACTTAGTTGTTTTATTAAAAAAAACACAAGTCCTTGACTTAGAAATATTCCATAGCATGAATATAATCCACCCTTGTTTTCTACTAGCTAAGCTAAGCATGGTAGTAGTAGGAATCTTAACTTAGGAAAATTCTACTAAGGTTTCATCTACTAGGATTTCCCATGGCATAGTTTATACTTAGCAAAAATTCCATGCAAGTCCTACTTAGAAATAACACTAATGCATAATGAAAATAATGGGACAAAAGTATGAAGCATCACTTGCCTTTTTCGTAGGGAATATAAGTTCACTTCTTGGTCTTACAATAGTCACACTCTTCAAATTCCACTACAATTCAATCAAGCAAGCAAATATTCAATCTACCATTCAAGCAATCATCACATAGAATAATAAAAACAAAGCAATGCATGCAAGCATGCCAAGATTGTTTTATTTGGAAAAGTGGTTTCTAATAGGTTATAAACATTTTAAAACACATATTGGTCATTTATAAAAGTGGTAAAACCATTGGATATCAAGTTAGTGAAAATGGCCACTTTAAGTCATTTTTGTTTTGCTAGAAATGGTTTAAATCAAGGTAATATTTTCTAGTGTTTGACAAATACATTTTTAAACACAAATGTTAGTGTTTTATGGTCAAGTGTTTATTATTAAAACCATTTGCAAAAGGGTTTTACTTATAAACCATTTTTATACCAAAGTAATATTTTATGTTGTTGAAAATGCTCTTTAGTAAAGTAATAATTTATAGGGTTCATAAAATATATTTTTAAATCCTAAAACCTGGTGTTTAGGGTCATAGAGTTTAAATCAAATCATTTTCCAAAGGTTTTACTCAAAAAGCATTTTAACACATAAACAATATTTTTGTTTGTCTAGAAATGTTCTAATTCACAGATTTATTCTTTGGCTTCACCAAATATGTTTTTCAATTCAAAAGTTGGTTTATATGGTCATTATGTTCAAAACAATTCATTTGCCAAAGATTTTACCTTAAAAATATTTCTAGAACAATTTTTATATTCAATTTATGCCTACACATGTTTCTGCAAAAACAACTATTTTACCAGAAGCAATTCATTAAACAAAGTGCATGGTTGGAAAGTACTTGTTTTTCTGATTCCATTGATATAAAATTTGAAAAATTTGGACGTGTAGATTTAAAGTTATGCAATTTACAAAATCAAGCACTAAATAGATAAGTTTCTATTTTCAATTTAAAAGGGTGGCCACGTGGTGTGTTTTCATTGGCTCGTACCATTTCGTTCGGATCAGGCAACGTGGACCGCTGGATCTACTTAACTTCGCACGGCACAGATCTATCTATACCTCTTCGAGTTAATGAAACTATCGCATGCGTCAGATTAAAATCCAACGGCCTAAACTGACTAACCTAAAACGGGCGGCGCTAGCGGCGGTGACTGGCGGCAGCGCGCTCAGATGAGGGTGGTGCTGGCGATGCAGGAAACAAAAGAGAAGGGAGAGGGTCTCACCGAGATCGCCGTGGCGGGTGGATGCTCAAGGTGGTCTCTGTCGATGGAGGGGCGCACGATGCTGGCTCGAATCGCTCGCCGGAGTTCGTGGAACCGTCGGGTGCGCTCAGACGTTGTTGAATATGAGGCTACAGAGCATGCCAGTGAAAAAGGGGAGCACGGTTAGATGCGCGGGAGAGTGGTGAGTACACGCGTGTGAAGGAGGAGGAGAGGGGCGGTCAGACGCTACCTGGGGAACTCGCCGGAGAACGAGCAGACGGCGGCGATGCTCAGATGAAGACGGAGTCGACGATACAGGGCATGCGCGGCTGAACGGGCGGCACTGGGAGATGCGCCAGAGGCTAGGGAGTAGGCTTGTATGCGCCAGGGAGCAAGGGGGTGTGGGCTGGCCGGAATTGCTGCGGATGCTCGTCGGAGACAGAGATGTTGTCACAAGCAATACGGGCAGCCTAGGGGCTCCGGTGGTGTGAGGACTGGGGAAAAAGTTAGAGGGGAAACGGGCGCTTAAGTGTGCGTGGTCAGGGGGCAAGAATAACGCGGCATTGATGCGAATTAAACACGCGAATCAATCGGCCAAAACAGGAGAGAGAGGGAGGAAGAAGGGGTCCGCGGGGTTGAAGACGGTGACGTGGCTGTGGGGTAGCGTCGTTAGTGAGTGAGAGAGGGAGAAGGTGGGGTCCAGGTGTCAGCGACTTCATGGGTAGGTTCACTGGTGCGAAGCGTTTTCTTGCGGGGAGAGAGGGAGTGGGCTGTTGCTGGGCTTGCTGGGCCTGGTCTGGCTGGTTTCCTTTTTTTGTTCTGATTCTTTTTCTTTTTCCTTTTCTATTATTCTGTTTTGATTTTTATTCAAATATTTCAACACTAATTGAATTCAAACCTTTGCCAAACTTTGTGTATATTCTAATACTGTTTATTAATATATTCTAAAGTCAAATTTAGAATATCTCTTTTATTATTTTTAGGGTATATTAATTATTTAAAATAGGCCCTTGTCTTAATTCAAATAAGATTTATTAATGTTTTCAAACTCTATTTGAAATCTAAATTTTACCAAATCTTTTTAGTAGGTTTTATTTAAAAATAAATCACTTTGAATTGTTATCTAAAATAATTTATTATGTTTTTAATGTTTATTTAAAATGGGAAATGTCTTTACTTAAATGAATTTTGGATAATAATAAATCCTCATGATTTTATTTAAATAATCCTTTACTCTTTTTATTAAACAAAAACATTTTATTTTATTTGATTGGCCAAGTTTTAATTTGGCTTTTTAAAATAGTCCTTATTTATTTATTTCTTCCTTTGTTTTATAAAATCCATATCTTTTTATTTAAAGATCCAAAAATGGTGATTCCATCTTTTATAATTTTATTTAATATTTGTTTATCTTTTTAAATCCCTTTAGGATTATTTGCTCACAATTTGGTATGGATTTTTAGATAGGTCCTTTATTAGCTTTGGAAATCCAATTTCCTTATCTTACTAAATTCATAAGATTTTATCTATGGTTCCAAATTGAACGAAATTAATTTCTATGGTTTTATAATATTTCCATTTGTCATTCTTGATCATTTATAAATGTTTGTTGATAAAAAAATTATATGGACCAAATCCTTAGTCTTTGAGATAACTTGGAATGTTTTTCTTCCATTAGGGTCTTAGGGATTTGGTTTATTTTCCAAGTGTTTAAATTTCAAGATGCATTTATGAAGAATGCATTACACTTGATTTGAATTTAGTTGGATTTAAATTTTATTCAAAGTTTGTTCAAGATGGGTTTTAATGTTTCCATTTAGAAACAAAAAGTTTCTTTTCACCCTAAATTTCAACAATTATTTATTTTGTTTATTTATGTTTCACATTACAAAATTTGGAAAAATTTGGGATGTGGCATTCACAAAAAGGGAAACACTTATGGGAACAAATTGATAAATTGAATACTATTGCTAGAGAGGTGTTCTCTATTTATAATGTTACTTATTGCTTTGATAAATATTGTTGTTGTAGGAGGTATAGGCACCTACCTTTTCAATGTGAGTATAATGATAATGTTACCATATCTTCTTATGTTAAAGGAAATTATGACTTGTATGATGTGGAACAAATTGAAGAATTTATTGCCTTCAAGGGTGCATTTGAACTTGCCAGTTTGCTTGAAAATACTGATGATGCACCTTATGAATATGAGGTTTATGAGATACTTAAATTTTTCTTTCATAATTACAAGGAAGAAAATGGCTATATTCTAGAATATTTTAATAAGTGCTTTCCACAAACGGAAGAGACTAATGCTTTGCAGGAGCCTGTGGAAGAAGAAATTGCTGAACCTGAAAGCTCATTAGATGAAAAAGAGGACGTGAGTGATGAACAAAAGGGGAAGAATGGATCTACCCATGCCTACCTTCAAATGAGAGTAACTCTTTATCCCTTACATTATTTGATTTTCCCCTTGCTTACCAAAGGAGGATGAATGTTATGTTCCTATGGATCCTTTATTTGTGCCTAACTTTGAAATGCATGGTACTAAAGAGTTTTGCTTAGAGAATGTTTATGATAAAGCTCTAGATGATGGTCCTATATTGGTTGATAATATTAATTGTACTACTATTGAAAATGAGAATGATCAGTCATCTTGTTATAAAATTGTTAAAAGTGGGTTTGAAGGTTTTAATCCCACTATTTTTGAGCTTGCTAAAAATTATGTGTTTGTAGATCATGAAAAGCATACTTTATGTGATAGTTATATTGTTGAGTTTATTCATGAGGCTACTAAAAATTATTATGAGAGAGGAAAATATGGTTGTAGAAGTTTTCATGGTACTGAAACACCTCTCTATGTGCTAAAAGTTTTGAAGTTGCTCTTGTTTTATCTAGCCATTCCTGTTACTATGTGCTTCTTTGATTTATTTTCTTACAATATTCCTATGCATAGGAAGAGGTTTATACTTAAATGTGTTTTGAATTTGCTTCTTGATGCTCTCTTTTACTTCAATTCATATTTCTTATGTGAGCATCTTCTCAAACTATCATGCCTAACTTAAAGGCGTTAAAGAAAAGTACTTGTTGGGAGATAACCCAAGAGTTTTCTTGAGTCTTGGAAGTTATTACTTCAGAAATTACCTCTCCTTATCCTTTTTTGTTTGCTTTTTGTGCCAAGAATGACCTCTAATGAGAGGGAAGTAAGATTTGGGGAGTTGCTGTCCCGAAACAGATTTCTGTCCTCCACCATCAAAATTCGTGAGGAGTCTCTGTAAGTCGTATTGAGCTGAAAATTTACTAATAAATCCCCCAGTATGTTAGATAACTTTAGTTAGTTCAACACTTTTTGATTTGGGCAACAGAAGGTCTTCGAAAAAACCATTTTCTACCTACTGGTCTGTTTTGACAGATTTCTGCCATTATTTGCATTTGCTTCTGAGCTTTTTGAAGGATTTGCTACAGTAGCTTGTGTTTTTAGTGAAAAAATTTGCTATTCTAAAGCTGAGCCTAAAGGTCTATTATATTTTGAATACACTAATGTTGCTAATGAAGATTGTGTGAAGTTTTGTATGAAGGAAAATTTTCAGGTGTATAGAGAGGATGATGTAATGAGATGAAGAATGGACAAAAGCTCAAGATTGGGGATGCCACCCCGGTGTCACCCCAGGAAATATCCAAGAGGTACAAGCGTCAAATCTTGGGGATGCCCAAGGCATCCCCTTCTTCATCAATAAAAATCTCAGGTCTTTATAGACACTTCGTTTTATTGTTTCATGCACTGTTTTGTTGTTCTTGGAGCGACTTAGTTTTCGTTTGCTTTGCTTAGTTTGTTTAGTTTGCTTGAATAAAGTAGTTTGGACCACCGTTCCCGCTATCTTGCTTCAAATAAGTTGATTGGTGTTGGAAAGGAGAAGAAAGTTCTTGCTTGAAAGTGCAAGAGGAGTTTTCTTTGCTATGACTTAGACTTTAGCATGGCATGCTAGGTGTTGTTTTGAACTTATGCCTAGTGATTATTGCTGTAGCATCCAAACAATTAGGATTTCTTAGTGTGACTTGAAGGAATCATGCGTTGTTTTAGCATACAAAATCATAGTATTGTGGTATTCTCCTTTGATGCTTTGTTTGGATTGACTTGGCACATGCTCACACCATGTTATGACTATGAACAAGTCACCATAGACTCTATGATCATTTAGTCCTTGACTGGTAGTACCACTCTATGCTTTTAATAGTAATGTTTTGTCGCTCTGCATGATTATGGCCATTATTGCTCTCTTAGTTGGTCGCTCCTAGTCTTTTGCTAGCCTCCACTTGTATGAGTAAGCTTTACTCATGCTTCCAACTCCCAAGAAACCAAGTTATTCCAAAGTGTCGACTATAAATTCCTATGAATGGTATGTTACACCATTCCAAGTATATTCTTGTTTTCAGCTATCTTCCAATTAAAAAGTATTTTGTTATGTGAAAACTTAGTGATTAAAGCTCTCACGAACTTGATAGCACACTTTATATTTCTTGCCCCTAATAAAATTGAACCATTGTGTCATCTATGTTGTATATGCTTGTACTTATACGTTGGAATTAGAAGAACCATGTTTTCATGGGCAACGCTTTCAACATTGCACTTGTACTTTGTACACAATTGATATCATGCTCTTTTGTCTATGGATGTCGTCGATGTGAAATGAAAGGGGAGCTTGTAAGTCCATGGAGTCATGTATTTTGTGTTAGAGAAACGCCTGGGCCACTAGCCTAAGCCATGCCTAATCATGGCGGAAACTTGCAGCATCACCATAGTGACATCTATGAAGCATTCTTCTTATAAAAAAGAGATTGAGAAAAAGGAGACATGTTGAGAAAAGAGGAAAGAGAGAAAAAAGCACCATATCCCATGGTAAATAAGAAGAATGCTGATATTCTCATTGTATGCTTGCCTTGTCATTTTGGGTATGGGAAAGCTCATGTACCATGTGCAAGGGGTACCCCGTTGGCGGTTCTCTATGATACACATGTACTTACTATGACAAGAACATGCAAGTAACTAAACTTGAGTAGCATGAGGAGCGGCCCTCGTATTCAAGGGACATGAGATTGCCAACTTATACTTTGTCAAGCATATACTCTATGGTTTGTTCACTTTAACCTTAATCACTTCAAGATGCTTATGATAGGGGCAATGAGGGCTGAAAGCTAACAAGTACCATAATTTTTGGAAGCTCTTTTTGAAACTTGAAATCCCTGCTTCCGTTTATGAAGGGCCTTTCTTCCACTATTATATTGAGTCTCCACCTTCTACCTTCAGGCACCAGTTAAGAGAGCATAGTTGCCATTCTTAGTTCTATGTGCAGTGTCCCAAAACTTATTGATTGATGCATATTGTGGTATTACTTGTTCTTGTGCTATTTGTATCTAGTCACTCTTATGAACTTTGAAGGGGTCCTATGCATATATTTGCTACTCCATGAGGGACAAGTTGAATGCCACTATGCCATGTTTCCTGTATGTGAAACAAACAAATGTTTTTCAATGCATGTTATTCATGATCTTTGTTTGTAGCCTTTCATGTTGCATGCATAGTTACTTTATCTTATTTTTAGAACTCCATCTTTCATGCACATGTTTCGAGTTCTTTGATCCCAGCTTTCATTGCTTGCAAATGGTTTGATCTTGGTTTTGATGGTGCATGTCACCTCAAAAATTATTTTTTTATCACTTACCTACTCGAGGGCGAGCAGGAGTTAAGCTTGGGGATGCTTGATACGTCAGAAACGTATCTATAATTTTTGATGTTCCATGCTTGTTTAGTATCTACTTTTCTTCGCTTTGTCCACACTTTGAGGTGCTTTTTATAAGTTTTCTGTTACTAACCTATTAACAAGTTTCCACAGTGCCAGTTGCCTGTTTTCTGCTGTTTTTAGTTCCAGAAAAGCTAGTACGGAAATATTCTCGGAATTGGACGGGACAAAAGCCAAAGTCAATATTTCACTGAGGAGAACACGGAGTCCAGAGGAGAGACGGAGGGGCGCCACAGGGTGGCCACACCCCCCTCCAAGCGTGGGCCCACCCTGGGCCATGCCTGGGCAGGGTGTGGGCCCCCTGGCCGCCTCCTAGCCTCACCTCTTTGCCTATAAGGATCCCCCGACGCCTAAACCCTAACCACCCGATCAATATTCCACCAAACCGTCTGTAGTCACCGCCACCTTCGTCCCTAGATCGGGGGGATCTGAAGCTCTTCCCAGCACCCTGCCGGAGGGGAGATCATCCCGGAGGCCTTCTTCTTCATCATGCCAGCCTCCGGTATGAAGCGTGACTAGTTCCACCTTGGACTACGGGTCCATGTAGTAGCTAGATGGTTGTATCTCCTCCTTTGTGCTTTCATGTCTAGATCTTGTGAGCTCCGTTCATGATCAAGATCTCATCTATTTGTAATCATGCATGTTGTGTTTGTGGGGATCTGATGGATATTGAGATTACTATGTTAGATTGATTAATGGTTTTGTCTTATTGATTCTATCATGTCTGTGTTGTTTGTGATCTTGCATGCTCTCCGTTGTTAGTAGCTATCTTGGCCAAGTAGTTGCTAGTGACTACAAGAGGGGTTATTTATGCTCGATAGTGGGTTCATGCCTCTACTTAATTAAGGGAAGTGACAGAAATATCTACGGTTGTAGATGTGATGTTGCCACTAGGGGGAAAACAACGGTATTATGTTCATGGAACAATTGGATTGTTTACCTTACACACTTTGCTTAAAGCAGTTTTCTGTTGCTTGCAACTTAATACTAGAGGGGGTTCGGATGATAACCCAGAGCTGGACTTCTAGTCATAGATGCAGTTGGATGGTGGTCTATGTATATTGTTGTATTGCCCAATCGAATCTCATAGGATCTTTATGTCTAGTATTGCATTGTTATGCGTTGCTCGGTCCTGTCAATTGCCCTGTTGTAATTTTTTTACCCTGCATGCCATGTTTGTTTATCTAAGGAGAAAAACTCTAGTGAACTATGGACCCTGGTCCAATCTTTACCATTGATACATCTTCCACTGTTATTGTTTACTTACTACAAACCACTTTCACCTTCCACGCCATACAGTTAATCCTTTGTTACAACAACCGGTGAGATTGATAACCTCACTGTTAGTTGGGGCAAAGTCTGGAGTTTGTGTTGTGCAGGTTTCCACGTTGCTTGCAACACCTTTGAAATGTTTCCTTCCTCCTATTGGTTCGATAACTTTGGTTTCTTACTGAGAGAAAAATTGCTGATGTGCTGCATCATACCTTCTCTTGGGGTTTCCCGACAAAGCGGCCCACGTCAACAACACGCTATCAACAAGTTTTCTGTGACACATCCTCTGCTGCTCCTTAAGCAAAACAACCTTAAATTTTCTTTATATCCCCAGTATGCCGGGAGTAAGATGTAACATACAGTTCGACTTATTTTGCTACTATATATTATGTTTGTAAATATTGAATCCTTTTGGGTGTAGTCCCCAAGTTTCATTTTCTTGTTTTCTCAATTCTGTTATTCGGCCCAGTTCTACCATTTTTCGACGTTCAACTTACGGTTCCGATATCAACAACTTGAATTAACAATACTTAGAAATTTGGAGAATAAACTCAAAGTGATTTCACAAGATAAGTAAAGGAAATAAACACAAGGGTTAGTCCAAAAGATGAGCTGGCTCGTGTATCTTTCTTCCCTTAGTCATTTTTCATGTGTTTAGAATTCGCTGGCCTTTCTCTTATTTGCCATGAAGCCTATTTTTTGACAATAGCAAGTCGAAGAATTTTCCTTTGTTGCCGACACACTACTAATCCGTCCTAAGGATTAAGAAATTTAAGCTAGCCGACATATATAAAGTAAATGCAAAATAAGACGAATTTTCTTAAGGCAATCCTTGAGTTACAGCTCGAGGTGCCGAGGTTTCATTGATTAGATCATTGCTAACATACAATCCGACGTTTGAGAGTTCGAGATACATACACTTCAGCTAAGTGCAAAATGGATGAAGTAGAGCTACATTACATGGCCTCTTTGATTCTTCTCCTGACATGTTCGCCTTATTCTTCTCTTGTGGTTGAGCATCTATGAGATAGTATGCATCATTGTGAAAAACTTTGATCACAATAAATGGACCCTCCCATGGAGGTGATAGCTTATGCATGACGGTTGTGCGCTTCACAAGCCGAAGTACCAGATCCCCTTCTTGAAAAACTCGAGGGTTTACTTTCTTGCTATGATAGCGTGGAAGGTTTTGTTGATATATGGAGGGTCTTCAAAATACCAATTCTCTTGCCTCTTCTAATAGATCAACATCATTTTGTCGGGCTTCTTTCACTTCGGCTTTTGTGTATTGGGTGACTCTAGGTGAATCATGCACTATGTTGGCTGGTAATACAGCTTCTGCCCCCATATACTAGAAAGAATGGTGTATAGCCTATTGATCGATTCGTACTTGTCCTTAGGATCCGTAGTACGATTGGGAGCTCCTCGATCCAACACCCCGTTGATCTTTGCAGTGGCTCAATGAGTCGGGGTTTTATCCCGGATAATACTGGTCCAGTGGATCTTTCCACTTGCCCGTTTGATGCGGGATGTGCGACTGATGCAACATCAAGTCTTATCTGCTTATCTTGGCAAAAACGAGCAAATGCTCCCTCGGCAAAATTTGTGCCATTGTCTGTGATTATTCTATGTGGGTACCCATATCTCAGGATAATATCTTTGAGAAATAATGTCACAGTTGTGGGTCCATCACATTTTATTATTGTCTTAACCTCAATCCACTTTGTGAATTTCAACCATGACCAAGATGTGAGTCATGTTGCCACGAGCCGACTTAAATGGCCCAACCATATCCAGGCACCATACATCAAATGGCCAAGTGATAGGTATGGTTTTTAGCTCGGATGATGGCATATGAATTTTGCTTGAGTATCTTTGGCAACCATTGCATTTACTTACTAGTTCCTTTGCATCATGCAGTGTATTGGGCCAGTAAAACCCATGCTGGAAATCTTTGGCCACCATAGCTCTAGATGAATCATGATGTCCACACTCTCCTTGGTGGATATCTCGGAGGATCTCTAGTCCTTCTGTCGGGTCAACACATCTCTGAAGGATGCTTGTGACACTTCTTTTGTATATCTCTTTATTTATTATGGTATAGGCTTTTCCCTTCTTTGGATCTGTGTGGCGAGGACCTCATCATTCGACAGAGTTTCATCTTTTAAAAACTTGAAGATTGGATGGGCCCATGCTGGTACTTCATGTTCTGGGGTAATTACTTCATCAATTTCCATTGCATCAGCCAACAAGACCTCTGCCAGATTAGGCTGACCAGTCCCCGGGTTCTGCGAGTTAGTCCCCAAGTTATTTGGATCGTTCCTCCCATCTATGTCCATTGGGACAGCCTTAGACCCTGAATTGGCCAGCACATGAATTGACTCGGATTCTGGTGATGGGATAATTGATGGTTTTATGAGGTTCTCAAGTTCTATGTCAGGTGGGATAGATTGCCTGGACGAGCCAAGTTTTGACAATGTGTCGGCTGCATCATTCTCTGCCCGAGGTACATGGTGGAATTCACATCCCTCAAATAACCCACTGATTTTTTGCACATGAAATATGTGTAATGCCATATTTGTATCAAGTGCATCCCAATGATGCGACACTTGCTGCACCACAAGGTACGAATCACCAAAGCACTGTATCCGACGTATTCCAATGTCCTTTGCTACTTTTACACCATGAACAAGTGTGTCATACTCGGCTACATTGTTTGATGCAGCAAAATGTATTTGCAGCAAGTATTTTAGTTGATCCTTCTTAGGTGAGCTAAGGACTATCCTAGCACCTAGCCCCGTTCTTAAATTTGATCTGTCAATATGCATTCTCCAATAGTCTGAATCTGGCAAAGGCGGCTCATATTGCATTTCAGCCCAATCGACAAAGAAGTCGTCCAGTGCCTAAGACTTGATTGCATCTCGTTTATCAAACTTTGGAGCATAAGGGGTTATCTCAATTTCCCATTTTGCTATTCGTCCACTTGCATCTTTATTTCCCATTATCTCGGCTATTGGTGCCTCGCATATCACTTTTATAGGGTGTTCCTCAAAGTAATGCTTGAGCTTTTTTGCCGACATATACACATTGTATGCCATTTTCTGAAAATGTGGGTAATTTTGCTTTGAGGATGAGAGTACCTCGCTTAGGTAATATACTATCCTCTACACTGACTTACCCTCTTCGTCACGCTCTACCACTATCACGGCACTCACGACTCGGTTCGTCGTTGCCACATAGAGCAACATTGGTTCTAGTGGTGAAGATAACACTAGCGCAGAGGCAAGTATCTTTTTTAGTTCGTGAAAAGCATTATCAGCTTGTGGTGTCCAGATAAATTTGTCCGAGTTTTTCATTAACTGATATAAAGGCAGTTCCTTTTCTCCAAGCCTACTAACGAAGCGACTCAACGATGCCAGGAAACCTGTAAACTTCTGGACATTGTTAAGACACTTGGCAGTTCCATGTGCTCAATAGCTCGGATTTTAGTCGAATTGGCCTCTATACCTTGGCTGGACACAAGGAAACTGAGTAATTTTCTGTCCGGGACAACAAAGGTGCATTTTTCCGGGTTAAGCTTCATTCAGAATCTTCTTAGATTCACAAATGTCTGCTGGATATCATCTAAGAGAGTATGAATCTCCTTGGTTTTTATCACCACATCATCGACATACACTTGGACATTTTTGCCAATTTGATCATGCAAACATTTTTGCATGCACCTTTGATATATTACACCTGCATTGCTTAAGTCGAATGTCATAATATGATAACAATAAGCCTCGTATGGGGTAATAAAGGCAGTCTTTATTTGATCAGCCGGATTTAATGGTATCTGGTGGAAACCAGAATACGCATATACAAATGATAGTAACTCACAACCAGCTGTCAAGTCAAAGACCTGATCTATTCTTGGCAAAGGAAATGGATCCTTTAGACATGACTTGTTTAGGTTTGTGTAATCAATACACATGCGCCATACTATCGCCACATTCTGATCATCTTTCTTATTTTCACCAACACCAAATTAGATAGCCAATCCGGATGAAGTACTTCCATGATAAACCTGGTTGCAAGAAGCCGAGATATTTCATCCCCAATGATCGTTCTCCTATCCTCGGTGAAGCTGCAGAGGTTGCTTCACTGGCCTTGCATCAGGTCTCACATGCAGAGAGTGCTTAGCCATCTCCCTCGGCACACCTTGCAGATCCTGTGTGGACCAAGCAAAGATATCCCAATTCTCACGGAAGAAGCTGATGAGCACGCTTTCCTATTTATCATTTAGGCTCGCACCAATAGTGACAGTGCGCTCTGGGAACTAGTCATCAATTTGGATCTTATTTGTGTCCTTAGTCGGTTGGAATGACACACTTCCATGTGGGTTACTTAGTGTCTGCGTGTTCAACTGGGCCGGCTAAGCCAAAGCTGCTATCTCTTGGATTCTTCTTTTTATCATGCAATCACCAATGACTTAATCAAGTTGGACCCGGCTGAGGCACATTCCATTCCTCTCTTGTAGTCCCCGGCAATGGTGATAATCCCATGGGGTCCTGGAATTTTCATCTTGAGGTAACTGATATGAGTACATGCCATGAACTTGGAAATTGCTGGCCTACCGAGTAATGCATGATAATAACTCTCCAGGTGCATAACCTCTAACTCCAAGTTGTTTGTCCTGCGGTTCTCCCTTGTGCCGAATAACACATCTATCCGGACCTTGCCAATTCGCTCACATGACAACCCTGGCACAATGCCATGGAAAGTTGTCTTAGTCGACTGGAGCATGTTTTTTGAGATACCCAACTTGTGCATTGTATCCTTGTGCATTATATTGATGCTACTTTCATTGTCAATGAGCACCTTTGAGAATTTCACATTTATATTCGGCCCTATGAATATCGGTCAAGCACCAAAGCATATGATCCAGGACTCGGCATAATCTTGGGATGATCTTTGATACTCCAAGTGATTTCTTGGTCCGACCAATGCATGTATCTCGGCACTGCCGACATAACTGCATTTACCTCCATATGTCGACGCTGGACACTTTGCCTATCCTTTTGCTCTGTGATGAACACAAAATAAGCTTGATGATGTTCTATGTACTCATTGCGACCGTTGTTGCCGCGGTTTCCATGGTCCCCTTGGTTCTGGTTGGCTACCTGATGCACCGCTTCCCTCCTATCCCGGTGCTCATACCTCGACGGAGGTGGGGGTAACATCAATTGATGGGCATTTCCTCCTGTGAGTTGTGGTTTCTGAAGCGCTTGAGGTGGACCCATGTTCCCCATCGCTTGCCTCATCCATGCACACTGTCGAGTCGCGTGGTTTGCTGGCTTAGCCGGATTGGTTGTATGAAACTTGCATGGTTGATCCAACATAGACTCATATGTATACTTTGTCCTTTCCTGCCATTGCTTTTTCTATTCATTACTCCATTGCTTATTTCCATCATTCTTTGGTGTCCACTATTGGCTACTGTTTTTCTGCCGCTGGCTACTCTCAGCTCCTAGCTGATCTTGAGTTACAACCGCAACATGGTTCAAGTTATATCGATAATCCGGCATGTCTTATCTTATTTTTTGTCGGAAATAACTTCTCCGGGATGACCCGGCTCCATCACGGGCATAATGCTCATTTTGCTCTGCCGACATAAGATCAGGCTGAGTCGGATCACCCAACGCATATGAGTTGGCGATCTTGATTGTCTCGGCCAACGTAGTTGGCATATCTATTTGTAATATCTGCCACAACACACTTGCATATCTACACCCTTGTGCAAACCAGGTGATCGCTTGTGATTCGATCACTCCTTCACATATTTTCAAGTTACACCACTGAGTCAAAAACTCCCTATCTGTCTCATTCGGCCTCTGTTTGCACATTGCCAACTACTAAGGTCTATTAGGCATCTTAAATGTACTGGTGAAGTTGCTGACAAACATCTCCTCAAAGTCCAACCAATAGTTGATACTTCCTTCTGGCAAAAATTTCAACCAAACCCTTGTTGGTCATTCCAACATCTGAGGCACATATCACACTGCCCATCTAAGATTGCCTCCAGCAAGTTTTACAATTGTGGCATAATCAATCAACCAATCTTGTGGTTTTGTGCTTCCATCATATGTTTTTGTTCATCTTTCTAACTGAAATTTCGACACAGGTGCTCTCCTCATGATCCGAGGTCCAAAGCATGTTGGACCCGGAGGACCTTGCTCTTCCAATAACTCGGACCTGTATAACTGGACCAATTTTAACCTTGCATCATACGGCTACAAGTTTCTACTTCCCAGCCTTGGTCCCACTATGTGATGATCGGGCCTGTGGAATCTGTCATTTTCCATTTCCGGATAACCATCATTATATCTGTTTTGCCTCGGGTTTTATAGAGCTGGTCCCGCACTTTGTTCCTGTCGAGTTACGCTGACCGGGATTAACTCGCCCATTATTCCCTTGACTTCCATTACTATGCCCTGGATTTCTGTTTCCACTGTTACCTTGGCTAATGTTTCCTTGTTCTACATTGGCTCTTCCAGCTACTGCCGGATCATATGACACCATTTGCCTGTTCCTTCTTCCCGAAGTTACTACCTCATCTCTCCTTTGACCTTCGTCGGGTGATGAGGCTGTAGCTGCTGAATTTGTAGGAGCGCCCCCAGCCAAATGAACGACACGGGAGCCCCCTGGCCTTTCCGGGTTATTCTTGAGAAGTTCCTCATTCTGCTGGTTCGCTATGTGCACCAGCTCATTTACTCTTTCCTAGTTCCTTTCCCTGGCTTCACCGAACAAAGCAGGTAATTTGGAAGCTGCTGCATCTACAGCTCTAAGGTTTTTTGCTGGTGTGCTGTACCTTGGCAAGCCCGGGTCTGCCGAGTCTCATGGCCTAGGCACATGTTCTTTATCTATATCACTAAGAATATTTCTTCCTCTTATCTCTACACCATCAACACGAGTTGGTATAGTGTTTAGCTTATTTTCCCTAGCATACTCTCGTAAGGTGATGTTTAGTGACTTCTGAGTTGCTGCTACTTTTTTAGCTCCCTCTAGAACCTTCTGTCGGGTTTCCTCCAGCTCGTCATGTGCCTGAGACGGATCTACAATAGGAGCTATAGGAGTAGTTAAGCTATCTATAGCTTCATGCAGGATATTCTCCGGTCTCTCCAGCGGAGGGCCCCTTGTACGAGGTGCTTTGGGAGTCACATCCCCTGTCTCTACTGCATTTGTCGCTGCTGCTTTTGTTGCTGCCGGGTTTTCTGCTACCAGATATCTACTTGCGCCGGCCCCAGCGCCTGTAGCGGGCACGGTCATCATCACCTCGACACTGCCTATGGGGTGAGCGATACGCGGATCACGAGCATCATAGACGGGAGGCTCTCCTGCGAGGATGACTTGCTACGAGTACATGCATGAGACGTCCATGCCGACATAGATCATGCACGCGTCGAGGCTGATGAAGACGCTGTTGCGTGGAGGAGGTTGCTTGCCGAAGTTGCGCATGTTGTCGCTGACATAGTCCCACGAGGCAAATCGGTGGACCAGCCCGGAGACGATGCGCTCGCCGTTTGCAATGAAGTTTCTCGTCCGGATCTTGACTCCAGCTAGCACCGATGCTGGCCCTACAGTGGGCGCCAAATATCGTGGTGGTGGCACGGCAGATGCCATTGGTAGGCTAAATATGGGGCCAATGTGTACTAGTGGGATCCGGGAAGGGATAGCATAGTGGATCTACACACAAAGAATGCACTCAAGATCTTCTATTTAGATCTACAATGGTATACACTTGCTCCTTGAGTTTTATCTAAGAGAGGAAGAAGATGATACTTCCGCTCTCTCCTGCTCTAGCATTTATCTAAGTGCCAAATGAAATCGATCCCTTCTCTAGGAGGCCTAGGCTCACCTTATAAAGGGGTGGACAGGTTACAATTAGGGCTGAGTTGGACAACATATTCTTGGAATATGCTCTTCCCAAAAGGGTAATTCGGCGGGCTCCTTTCCCTGTCGCCCTTCTATAAACGGAAGACCCATAGACCACAGCATGTGAATGTTGGACTTTGGGACTATCACCTCCGTGACATCTCTTCTGTCCCTCTGTTCCTCTAGACCTTGTCTTTTGCACTTGTCACTGCTTGGATGCCTAAGGGAGAGACAAAGGACAATGTTCAACTTGGGGCTCACTTTATGCTTCTTGAGCAAGCCATCTCCTGACTCAGCCTCATCCAATATGACTCGGCCAAGCTCGTACCTGCAGATAGAAAAGGCACTTGACTTCGTGTCGACATACCTTATATGTCGGCCGAGTTAAGCCAATGTTGTTTGGCTTAGGGTAATCTGTCCCTTATTCGGCCGGCCCTCCTATACCTCGTCTGGATCATGCCTTTGCTCGATCAATACCTCGGTTGGCCTTGCCCTTTTACCTTAGCTTGACCGTACCTAGGGTATCCCCCCAACATATCGGGTAAGCGATGAGAAATAATAGCGAGCTTTGAAGAATTGAGACTGACTTTCAGGAACTTAGATTATTGATCTTCGGGTATGGAGGTAGATGTGGCGTAATCGCCTAGCCATAGGCCTTACTGAACATAAAATGCGAGTCTTTGGCCGAATAGCCTGGCCAGAGGCCTTATTGGATGTAAATTATAGAAAGTAAAATATCCTAAGCATAGAAACGTCGTAGCTACGCGACATTCCACAGGTTAGAGTATTTGACTCCAGTCTTCTTGCCTTGTAGTTGATATGCCTAGCCAGGTATTACTTCAGTGAGGATGAAAATCCCTTCCCATGGCGATTCTAGCTTGCGATGACCATCTTGCTTTTGGCAAAGGACCAGGTCCCCCACGACGAAGGACCTGGATGCACTCGACGACTATGGTAATTTCGCAGGTTCTGCTGATATGTTGTTGCTTGTTGCAGAGCGATGTCCCTTGCTTCGCCGAGTGCATCGACGTCATCTTGAAGTGCTTCTTGTGAAGCCTCTTCGCTGTAAGCGATGACCCGAGGAGAATCGTGGGTTATTTTGACTAGAAGCACGGCCTCAGTGTCGTGGACCAGAAAGAAGGGACTCTCTTGCATAGTAGTGTTTGGGGTCATGCGTAAACTCCAGAGGATAGAGGGAAGTCCGTCTACCTAGGCGCCTTTTTCTCTATCGAGAGGGGCCAGTATCCTTTTCTTGAGACCACTGGTGACGAGGCCATTGGCTTTCTCGACTTGCTCATTTGTTTGCGGGTGGGATACCGAAGCGTAGCTGACATGTATGCCCATATCATTGTAGTAGTCCTTGAATTCATTGGACATGAAGTTTGTGCCATTATCGGTGATGATGGTGTGGGGCACTCCGAAGCGAAAAACTATAGACTTCATGAAGTTTATGGCTGAGGTTGCTTCTTGGCTAGTGACGGGTACTGCCTCGATCCACTTTGTGAATTTGTCAACTGCAACTAGTAGAGAGACGTGGCCGCCAAGCGAATATTTGTGGAGCTTTCGCACCATGTCGAGTCCCCATTGAGCGAACGGCCAAGCCATAGGTATGAGGGCTAGTTCCGCTACTAGTGCATTAGGTTTCTTTGCAAAATGTTGACATGCTTCACATGTTCTTACGATGTCCTTCGCATCCTAGACCAATGTAAGCCAGTAAAATCCTACCCCGGAAGGCTTTTGCTACGATTGCCTGGCTATAGGCATGATGGCCGCATATTCCTTCGTGTATGTCTTTTAGGATGAGCTTCCCTTCCTCTGGTGTGACACATCGCTGCAGTACTCCTGAGATGCTTCTATTATAGAGTTCACCATTGACGATTCTGAAGGCCTTGGAGCGTTGGGTGATGCGTATCGCCTCGACTGTGTCCTCGGGGAGTTCTCCAGGAATCATGTATGTCACATACGGTTGCATCCATGTGCACTCTATCATCATCACTTCTGCGGGTTCCTCCTTTTCTTTGAGGTCCTCCTCTTCGGGTTCTTCCATTGGTGCAACCCACGAGTCCTTTACTGGTGTGGCCTTGTTGCCCTTAGTTTATATTGTAGCTTCTGCAACTTTCTTGGGATTGATGGAACGTTCCGTTATTTCCTCCCAAAATACGCCAGGTGGTATGGGGAGACATAGAGATTCTATGTTCGCCAGATTATCGGCTTCCTCATTGCTTGCTCGGCTTATATGAGATACCTCGCATCCGTCGAAGTGGTCTTCCATGATGTTGTATAGGTCCCAATATGAGATCATATTGTCGTTAACAGCTTCGCACTTGTTCATTACTTGCTGCGCCACAAGGTTTGAGTCACCGAAGATTTGAGGCGAGTTGCATCGTAGACTCCAGCCATGTGCATGTCGTGCGACGGGGCCTAGTATTCGGCTTCGTTGTTTGATGCATTGGGGAAATTCATCTAAAAAAATAGCACATATTATCGCCTTTTGGTGATATCACGGTTACTCCAGCTCCTGCTCCTTCTATTCGCTTAGACCCGTCGAAGTACATCGTCCACTCACTAGACAGATCCGAGGGACCTGCGCATTGAAGTTTTGTCAACTCCATGATAAAGTCAGGCAACATATTGTATAGCCTTTTGCTTCTCGTATGTGATATATCGAGGGTATAATTCGATTCCCCAAAGAGAGACACACCCTATAGCTTCTGGATTGTTGAGTATGTTGGAGAGAGGGGCCTCATTGACTACCACTATCGAGTGCTTCGAGAAATAATGGCACAGCTTGCATGTTGCCATGAAGACGCCATATTCGAGTTTCTAGTAGTGTGGGTACCTTTTTTGGATGGCGAGAGAACTTCATTGAGGTAGTACATCGGCATTTGGACGCTGTGGGTTTTCCCTTCTTCGGGGCGTTCAACGACCAGAAATGTACTGACCACCTGATTTGTGGCGGCTATATAGAGCAGTTGCGACTCTTTTTATTTAGGGGACACGACCACAGGTGATGTCAAAAGTGTATTTTTTAGTGCTTCAAATGCTCGTTGGTCCTCAGGTCCACTCAAATTTTTCTGATTTTTTCATGAGGGCGTAGAACAGGAGCGCCTTTTCTCCTAGTCGAGCGATGAATCTGCTTAGTGTTGTCATGCATCCAGCCGGTTGTTGGACACTCCGGAGATTTGTTGGATTCTTCATTGTGAGTATTGTTTGTATCTTCTTGGGGTTCGCTGCTATTACTCTTGCCGATACTAGGTACCCGAGGAGTTTCCTGCTGGGACTCCAAAGGAGCACCTTATCGGGTTTAGTTTAATACGGTATCTGTCGAGATTATAAAATGTTTCCCGTAGGTCACTGATAAAATTCGACCCTTTTTTGGTGGTGGAGATGACGTCATCAATGTAGACTTGAACGTTTTTGCCAATTTGGCTTCGATGCATCATCCGCTGGTATGTAGCACCCGCGTTTTTAGGCCGAAAGGCATGATCGTGTAGCAGAATACATCATAGGGTGTGATAAATGTTGTTTTATCCTGATCCTCTTCTTTCATCTGAATCTGATGGTATTGAGAGTATGGATCTAGGAAGGAAAGACGTTCATATCCGGCGGTTGAATCGATAATTTGAACGATTCGCGTGAGCGGAAAGTGATCCTTTGGGCAGTGTTTATTGAGTGCGGTGAAATCGATTCACATCCGTAGCTCCTTTGTATTTTTCTTCGATACGCACATGGGGTTGGCAACCCACAGCGCTTGCTTGATCTCCTTGGTAAATTTGGAATCCATGAGGTGATGGATCTCTCATCCAATGGCCTTTGTTTTTGGTTCTGCGAAGCGGCGAAGTGACTGTTTCACATGTCTGCGTAAGGATATAAGTTGAGTGCGTGATCAGTGAGTTCCCTGGGGATTATTGGCATATCTAATGGTACCCATGCAAGAATATCCTAGTACTCATGGAGGAACTCGATGAGCACACTTTCCTATGCGGGACCAAGATTGGAGGCCACAGAGGCTCTTTTCTTTGGGTCCGTAGGGTGGACCTGGATCTCCCTTGTATCTTTTGTTGTGTCGAAAGCTAGGTCAGGCATAACCCGAGTTCTGGCAGGAGCTCCATGTCTGCCGATATCTTCAGCTGCTCAAACTCTGTCTCCATCCTAGAAGATTCGGAGATTTTGTTGAATTTTTTGTCACAATTGTCTGATTGGGTAAAGCTTCCTATCATTGTGATGATCCCGTTGGGTGCTGGCATTTTTATCACCAGGTAGGCATAGTGCGGTACTGCCATGAATCATGCGAAAGCTGGACGCCCTGGGATCGCGTGGCATTGTGACGGCCAATCTATAACTTCAAATTCGAGTTTCTCTCGCATGAAATTATCTCGCAATCCAAAGATAACATCAAGGTAGATTTTGCCTAGAAGAATTTCGAGTTTACCTGTGACTATTCCATGAAAGGATGTCTCTGTTGGTTCTAGATTCGTTAAGGAGATGTTCATGGATCGTAGAATCTTGGCGTAGATGAGGTTGATGCTGCTACCGGCGTCCATGAAGACTTTGCTCATATCAAACCCGCCAATTTGCGCGTTGACAATGAGAGCCGAATGACCCGGTCGAGGTACTCAAAGTGGGTGATCAGCTCTACTAAAAGGGATTTCCTGTTTGGACTAGTGGAGAAATTCAAGGGTTGGGGGTCGTGTTGTTAGTGCCATGTTGACTTGTTGGGTAATTAGATTTTGGATCAGGTTAGATGGGAGCCCTTTCTGGATCATATACATTGCTCCTCTAGACCTCGGGCACTCCTCCTATTGGTTTCTATTTCTGGTGGGTTGCGGCTTCCCTGCCGGTGCTGGACCTGGTGGTGGTGGCGGTGCCACAAGAGCAAGGGTTCCTGGTGTTGTGGTATACCCACAGTTTGTTGCGTCGTTTACCTTCATGTTGCATACTGCGTACATTTCGAGGAATGTGCGGCAATATTTCATGAGGTGAGTTGACCGTCGCCTCCCCTCGGAGTTGACGTAAAAGTGTATATTGCATGGTCCTTCTAGCATCTGCATTGGGGACATCGGGGGTTCCCTTGGTCGATATGGCTGAGTTGGCCTAATTTTTCCTGCCTCCTCTCGGTTGCCATGGTATCTGCCACTACGGTTGTCACTCCTCCGATTATCCTCCCCGACAAAGCCAGCCGCTAGGTAATTTGGTCAGCTATAACCATCAAAATTGTGCCTTCTTCTACTATCATTGTTTCTCCTATCGCGGTCCTCCTCAGGTGAGCTCCTATGTTTCTTGTGTATGGCATCCTCGCCATCAACCCAGCGGTTTGCCATGTCCATGAGTTGAGAAATTCTATTCGGCTTCACCTGTCCCAACTCTTTATGAAATCCTTTCTCTGCAAACCATCATTGAAATCATCGATTGCCCTCTCGTCGGAGATGTGCTTAGTAGAATTTTTGATGATGTTCTAGTGCTGGATGTATGCTCTGATAGATTATCCGGGTTTCTTCTTGCAAACCCGCAACTCCTCGATAGATGTGGGTCTCTTGAATGTGGATTTGAAGTTTCGGATGAACTTGTCCTCCAGATCACTCTAGCTGCTGATGGATTCTTCGGGTAATTGCCTGAGCCATGAACATGTTGTGCCGCTTAAATGTAACTAGAGGATCTACATAGTTGTGGCCTTTGAACCACCCTGAAGTTTGACGGTTTGCAAATAATTGGTTATCCATGCCTCTGGTTCCTGGAGTCCGTCGTATTTTTGGCGGTCATGAGGGATCTTGAAGTCCTTGGGTACCGGAGTCTTGTGAACCCGACGGGTAAAGCAACTGGCACTACAATGTTCGTTCTCTTCATCACTTTCCGTGTTAAAGTATCTTTGTATACTGTGTTCCTCCTTGGATCTATCAACCCTTCTCTATGTGATGTTGTTTCTGGCGTCGTCTCCATGCGAAGAATGTGTAAATCACACATGGTGGGGAGAGCTAGATCGTCGGGTGTTTCTCGTATGCTGAGGGCTGCTGCGACGGTGTGGTGATTTTTCAGCTTGTTGCATGAATCCTTGTTCTCCTTGAGCAAGAGTTTCACCTACTATGCTTAGTCCCATAAGGGTGGAGCGATGAATGGTTACTCCCGTATAGTCGGTTGTTGGTTGAGTTGTTAAGAGGTAGGTATGGGCGGCAACAAGGGCGACATCTGTTGTTTTTGCTTTGATGTTGCCTGAAGAATATACTGACATGAACGATATATCCAAGTCTCTAGCCATATCGTGCCTTTCGGCTTCTGGGATGCGCTACAGCCGCAAAGTGTCCCTCCTAGGCTGTGGTCCTCAAGTGACACTGCCAGAATTTCGGGTGGAGCTGAGTTGTGTCTGGCGGAGGCTGGATTCATCGGCTAGCCTTTTCCTCTCATCTAGATACCACCGCAGTCGAAGCAAGTCCATTCTCTTGTGGTGCAGCAAGTACTGGTAAGCCATCAATGCTTCCCTCGTGGCATCTGATGTCATTGGCACTGCACCCGATACGGCGCCTCGGGCCTTCTGCCAGGTTGTTGGAGGTAGCTGAAGTGTTATGCGCTCTCCATCGCGTTATCCACCTCTTAGTATGACATGATGGTCCCCCTCTGGCGGGTCCTGTCTCCCCTCGCAACGTCCCGCTGTATCATCTGACAAAATATCATTAGGGTTAATGATCGGGTTACCGTTGGAGTCCGCGGGTGCTGAGGTTTCTCCTTCCAGGATCGTGCACACTTGGTGGTGCGTGAGGTATGTTTGGTTGTCATTGTTGTTGTATCCATAAGAGACACTGATTTTCAAACTAGTGAAGTCTCAGGAATCTTGCTCTGGATATGATTCGCCCTTCCTGATTTCGGAGTCGATGCTTTCTTCAGCTTCGTCAGGAACTATGCTTGATGAACCTAGGTTGTGCTGCAGTGTTGACCGCGAGTTTGATCCAAAAGAGAGACCGTCATATAGATCAACCAAATCTTTCAAATCTGCGGAGTTTCCAAGGTTTTCATCGATGTTTGTCAGTTTAGTTGCGACCTGTCTAGTTGAGCCGATAGAAGATGATGGTGTCACCATAGGCGATACATGTGTGGCCGACGGATACGAGTAGATCAGAGCTGAAAGGCAGAGATTCTCGGGTTCTCCCATGCGAGAGTGGAAACTTCTGATCATGATGTCGGTCTCATGGTCAAAATAAAGGAGTGGGTGGTCGCGGAGCAGCGAGATCGTAATGGACCTCACCAACCTTGATCGTCGGATTGCTGCTTGGTGAAGGGGAAGCCACTGAATCCATGACTAAAACACTCAGAGTTCCCACGGACGATGCCAATTGACAAGGGGTAACCTCGGCAATGTCGATTGTTATGGACTTAGGGTTTCATGGAAAAGAGAGCGTTGGGTATTTTGTTGGCTGATCAGACAAACAAGGAAGTCGATATAGTCTGATTATGGGAAATATCGATTACAAAGTCGCTGGTTTGCTAATTGCAATCTAGCTCATGGCGGATTGCCGCAAAGCTAAGGGTGCTCCCTCTATCCGGTCCTCTCAGCCTTTATATGAGAGGCTGGGTCCTGAAGCCATATCCGAAGAGGTTACAAGTTTACAAGTACAATGCAAACTCTATGTCAGTTCATGACTATTCCTTGATCGGTAAGGCAAGCCTTTATTCATCGGGTGCTTCTTGGATTCCTTTGGGACTTTTTTGGGTCGTAAGCTTTTATGCGCCTAGGGTAACTAACCATAGGGACTCGATAGGTCATACCCATGTCACTATGAATACAAATTCCAAACTAATACTCGAAGAAGACAAAGTTTGTATTGTGTCAGAGTGGTACATCTTTGAGAAAGTTTCTTCTTATAGAAGTGTCAGTGGAAGAGCATAATTGTAATCTAAGGTTTGGCCTAACCTCCGAATTGCTAAGACTATAGAATGGAACATGTTCTGGGAGACAAACTTTACAAATAGAGGGAAACTAAAATGATATCATCATAAATGTTTCAGCTAATACTTTATAAAAGTAGGATTCAAGATTTTCTTCTACCACTTGCAGAATTTCATTCTTGATTCACTTGTCTTATTATTGGTATAAGACATACCTACGAACTACAAATAAATTTTGATGGGCCTAACTACAAGAAATGACTTAGAGTCATGAAATCCCAAATTAAGTTACATTTGATACCATGAAGTAAAAGTTACTTGATATCATTAAGTAATGGAATTTACTTAATCCTTCAAGTAAACTGCAAAATTGAAAGGATGGAAATGAAACTTAAAAGGAATACATAAAATCTCAATTTGTCACAAAGGATATTTTTGACAAATGCTTAATGTTCGTTGGATTTAAAACAACAGATGAGTCCAATTTAAAATTGGCAAAAGACTAATCAAAACTGCTAAGTCTTCAAGAGTTTGAAGAAAAATGCTATAACTAGTACAATAGACAGGTTTTGACCAATCAGGAATTGCTAAAGTCTTGTAACAAAAAATTCTCAATTTGATGCAAGATTAGAGAATTTTGGATTTGCCAATATTATCGAGAAAATCTATAAATTGAGAGGGAACTAAGAAGTTTTCCAAATAGAATATGTGAGCGACATATTTGAGTGGGAGATGAGTGACATTCGAGAATATCAAATATTGATGAAATATTTGAATGGGAGCATAATAATGTTCTTGAATATGTAAATGACATATTGGTGAACAATGTGTTAGGTAGTAGAAATGATTAGATCATTAGATGAAATTACACATAATGTGACCCATGTTCTTAGTTGTAAATAACAAGATTCTAGGGTCATTTTTGAGTTAATCACTAAATCATAGTTAAGTTTAGCGCAAAGGAAGCATGGTCAAGGATCAAAGTTGCAAATGTTGCACTTTGATTAGAATATATAGATATAGAAGTATTAGGATATTCGGTATTATCAAGTATGATTTTGGTTTAAAGAAAGTTCAACTTTCGACTAAGTTTGTTTATGGATACGCATGACATCTTGAAAGATAGTCATTGTCAACAGAAGTCTCACTTTGTCATCAAAATGATGCAAGACATTATATGATAATGGTGTGAATGTAAAAATAGGTGACATTAATGATTTGCAAAATAGGACCTTATGAATCTGGTAAAACAGATTTAGGATAGGAAGTCCTCCATGATCAAACATTATAAATAAACGCATATGCCATATTGTTTATGATTAGTAGCAATGCAGCTAGATTATTTGTACTCTAGTGCAAGTGGGAAATTGAAGGAGATGTGCCCTAGAGGCAAATAATAAAGGGGTTTATTATCATATATCATTATTTCATAATAGTTTTATATCATGCTATAACTATATCAAGCAGAAACATTAATACATGTGTGATATATAAACAAACCTAGGACCCTAGTAGCCTCTATTCAACTAGTTCATTAGGCAACTGATGATCAAGGTTTCCTGATCATGGTGCTATTAAAGCAACCTAATAATGAGGTCATATCATAGAGGATGATGTGATGGAAATTTCCCACAAATGATTGTTGCAACACAATCATGTCACAAAGTTCAAGTTGTGATACTTAGGGAAGGTAGTGACTTGTTTCTCGGACCGTGAGACCATATTTATTCACTGTCACCCGAGAGTGCCTTGAGAGCATCAAACATCACTCAGTAAAATGGTGATCATAAAGGTGTGATCAGGTACTTCAAAGGGGCGGGTTTAGGCATATGTGTCAAGAGCAGGATTTATACATCTGCATGACGGAAGATACTCTAGGCCCACTCGGATAAGTTATATCCATAAGCTATGTAGCATCTGACTAGGTCACGGGGATATCACTTATCAAAACGAGTAAAGTAGAAATTGTCAGTAATGGGGTTGAACCCGACATGGTGATGTCGTTGATCAAATCTCGGGAAATGCAAGTATTGCAGAGACAAAAGGAATGGGAAACAAGCGTTTAAAGTTCGACATGATGGTGATTCGTGGAGTGCATATGGGCATCCTGGTCCCGCTATTGATCATTGATGGAGACCATGTCTATGACATTTCCGAACCATAGGGAAACACACTTAAGGGCACTACGACGCTTTGTAAGATGGAATCACAAAAGATAGAGAAACTGGAATCGTTGTGGAGAGATTCGTAGTTGTTAGGAGAAATAAAGAAGGAAAAAGACCGAAAGGTGTTTCGGATAAATTGCAATTTATAATATGCATTTATTATATGTTAATTGTGAATTAATATATACTAAATAAATATTAAAATTAAAATTTATACGGTGACTTCATCATTAGGCCAAAACGCCGATGGTAATTAGCCTAGGTGGAAGCCACCCGAAACGGGATAGAAAAACCCACATAGACACACTAGTTGGCCTCGGCTGGTCCACGCAGGCGGGCGAGTGTGCACTGGGTGCTGCACGGGACGACACTTAGCCAGTCGTCGCCGTGGGCCGCAGCCACCCAGCCTGCCTGGGCCACTCCGAAGGACCACCCGGCCGCCGCCTCTCTGCCACCCAAGCCACCACGGGCTGCTGGAGGGCCGCGTGCTTGGCTGCAAGCCCACCCAATCGTCGATGCCCTAAACCCTAAACCCTAAACCATAAACCCTAAACCCTTCCAAGTGTGGCAAACTGACTGTCGTGCAAGGACCTAGACAAGGGGTGACGTGTGAGGAGCTTCGCGATCTTGAGGTTGGATGGGTACGACTACATCATCCACGCTCCTAACGCTCTCTCGGTCTTCAAGGGTACGTTATTGATGTCTTCCTCCGTCCCTGCATTACTAATAGATAGATCCTTGGGCAATTAGGGTGTCACGCGTAGTAAATTTTTTGTTTTCTGCAATGGAACCCCTTCAACTCGTGCGGTCTACCCCAATGCAAACGTTGCTCAAATTTGGTGCGTCGATGGGTCACGCCAGACGAGTCGGTCCAGATGGCTCACCCCGCTAGAGAGGGCGCGCCCATCGCTCCGGTCGGACCGTTTTGAACGTGGCAGGACCGTTTGGGTCGTGCCGTTGGAGAAGCCCTCACCTCTACATAGGGATTATTTCACGTGTCGGGCACGAGTCGCTGGCGACATGGCATAGGAAAAAGCCAGTCGGGTACCACTTCCAGCAGCACATCTCATTCTCCCCACTTCCCCGACACGAATCCTTTACTCATTGCCTCCCACCCTCCCAAAATGTTAGTGCAACTCATTTCGACATCCATAGATTGCATGTGTGCATTTGCAGCATCTTCTCCCTCACTCTGACAATTTAACCGATGTAGGCATTCATCGACTCGCACCAGACGCAAAGCAGACACCTCGCAAGCCGGCCTTGCACTCAAGGTTTTTGGCCACTTGCTTCGTTAGACTGCATTTTCTTAGTTCTGGCCTATCTCACTGCTGGTCATTTGATTGAGGATTTTTTTTGGTTTGTTGACTCATAGACATGGACAACGATGACGAGATGATGGTCCATGCATTATTGCAGGAAGAGGTTGCTAAAGACTAGAGAGATACATCTTCCCGGTGGCTTTTCGGCAAGAAAGGGTTGTTGCTTCCGCTGCATCGCTGGATCGAGGAGGCGGAGGTTGCTCGGTGTATTGGACGTGTGTGCGAGCATGGATGCGCCACTGATTTGCGGCGCTAGGACTTCCTCTCGATCTTGAGATCGGCAAGCGTTCGTCTACATCATCCACGAGTACAACCTCGTTAAACTTTATCAGTCTTCAAGGGTATGTTCTCTACGGATGTATATCCGCCTGTTGCTTGTATCTAGTAGATAGATCTTGGTACATAGTTGTTCCCATCGTAGGAATTTTTTGTTTTCTATGTTGCGAACCCTACAGTGGTATTAGAGCCAGATCTATGTGTCGATGCTTTTCACGGGTAGTACACATATGAGTATGTGGGCGATGATGATCATGTTATTGCTTCTTAGTTGTACTTTGGATATTGGTGGCATAATGGGATGAAGCGGCCCGGACAAACTTTACATGTCCTCGCACATGAGACCTGTTCCACGCTTGACATGAAACTTGTTTTGCATAAGTGGCTAGCAGGTGTTTGTCTCTCCTACTATATTCAATATCTAATTTGCAACGAGTTGTCAATAATTTGGTTATCCTTGTTGTGATTCCATGTTCGTAGGTAAGAACGGTTCTATCTTCGAAAGCCCTAAGCCACGTAAAACTTGCAATGGATAAATTAGAAGTGTCTTGTTTAGATTGTTGTTGGGCTAGTGTCATGATATGGTGATGTTGTAAGTAAAATTATAAGTTGATACTCTTACAACACACATAACGTGTAAGTTCCATAGACCTTGTCCTTACACATAAAGGAATGATGAAGATCATACCATGGTGCACGTGATGATGATCAAGTGCAAGAACCATATCATTTCACTTTTCACATATGATGTTTGTTGCATATTATATTGCTTGTTTGGTGTTTTATTACCATAATAAGATGATCCCTCATTTAGATATCAAGATAAAAATGTGTTATCCCTTAAGTATTCACCGATTATGTTTCGCCGCTCCAAGACATCACGTGATGATCGGGTGTTCTTGGATCCACGATCATATTTTCGGGTGTAAGACAGTTTACACATGCGAATACTAATGTTCTTACTTGGCGAGCCTAGCATGTACATACATGGCCTCAGAACACGGACCGAAAGGTTAAGCATGAGTCATATGAAGATATGATGCCCATATAGATGCTCGCCTTTGAAGCTACACCGACTCATGTGATGATCGAACTTGGTGTAGTGGATTTGGTTCATGTAATCACCAAAAAGGCACGAGGGATGTCATTTTTGAGTGGGAGTTTATTCTTAATTTGGATTAGTTGAACTCGATCTATCATAAACTTAGTCTAAACTTTACAAATTCTGTTGTAGATGGCACCACCTTCTTTTAATTTCAATGTGTTCATGGAGAAAGAGAAACTTTCAATGAATGGTAGCAACTTTACCAACTAGTTCATGAATTTGAGGTTTTTCCTCAATGCTGCACAAAAGCAATATGTGCTAGAAGGTCCGATAGGTGACGCTCCTGCAAGCAATGCATCTCAGTATGAGCGTAATGTGCACAAATCTTAATGACTACATTCTTGTGAAATATGTGATCCTTCTGTCATTGGAGCCTGAACTCCAAGGACGCTTTGAACTTAACAATGCTTATGCTATGGTGAAGGAACTCAAAGCTATGTTTGAGAGCCAAATCCATGCTGAGAGATACACGATCTCTAGCGAGTTCTTTAGTGTAAAGATGAAGGGACACAGCTCTGTGAACGATCACGTCATGATGATGATGGGATATGTTCAACGCCTTAAGGCACTAGGAATTGATATCCCAAGTGACCTTGTGATGGATAGAGTTCTGCGGTCGCTCCCACCCAGCTACAAAGAGTTTGTGCTGATAAGAAAAGTGGTGTGATTGGATCGCTCACCGAACTTGCTGCCATCTTGGTAGCTATCAAAGTAGACATAAAGAGTAGGCATCTGGAGTTGATGGTCGATAAGACCACATCTTCTAGAGAAAGGGCCATGGCCAAAGCAAAACTCAATATGGGCAACACTTTTGTTGTGCCTGAGAGAACGGTCAATGGAGGTCCTAAGCCTAATACTGAATGTTTTTATTGCAATGAATTGGGTCACTCGAAACGGAACTGCCCCAAGTATTTGGCTGACAAGAAGGTCAGCAAGGCAAATAAAGGTATATACGATATACATGTTATTGATGTATACTTGACTAGTACTCGCAGTAGCACCTAGGTATTTGATACCGGATCGGTTGCTAATATTTGTAACTCGAATCAGTGGCTATGGAACAAGCGACCGCTAGCAAGGGGTGAGGTCAAGATACGTGTGGGCAACAGATCAAGCGTTGATGTGATCGCCATCGGAACTCTACCTCTCCACTTACCATCGGGATTAGTTATAAATTTGAATAATTGTTATCTAGTGCCTGCACTGAGCATGAACATTGTATCCGAATCATGTTTGATGCACAGTGGTTATTCATTTAAATCCGAAAACAATAGTTGTTCGATTAATATGAATGATATTTTTTATGGTCATGCACCGGTGATGAATGGTTTATTTCTATTGGATCTCGATAATAGTGTTACACATATTCATAATGTTGATGCTAAAAGGATTAAACTTAATGATGATATATCCGCATATATGTGGCACTGTCTTCTAGGTCATATTGGAATTAAACGCATGAAGAAGCTCCATTCGGATGGACTTTTGGAATCACTTGATATCGAATCATTTGATACATGTGAGCCATGCCTTATGGGCAAGATGACTAGAACACCGTTTTCTGGTTCAATGGAACGGGCGACAGATTTATTGGAAATCATACACTCTGATGTGTGTGGTCCAATGAGTGTGTCGGCGCGAGGTGGATATCGTTATTTTGTTACTTTCATGGATGATTTGAGTAGATACAGTTATATCTACTTAATGAAACACAAGTCTAAAACCTTTGAGAAATTCAAGGAATTTCAAAGTGAAGTGGAAAATCATCGTAATAGAAAGATCAAATTTCTACGGTCTGACCGTGGAGGTGAGTATCTAAGTTACGAGTTTAGCACACATATTAAAGAGTGTGGAATAGTTTCACAACTCACACCTGCCGGAACACCATAGCAAAATGGTGTGTCGGAACATCGTACTCATACTTTACTAGAAATGGTTTGATCTATGATGTCTCTGATGGACTTGCCACTGTCATTTTGGGGTTATGCACTAGAAACTGTTGCATTCACTTTAAATCGGGCACCATCTAAATCCGTTGAAAATACACCGTATGAATTGTGGTTTGGAAACAAACCTAAGATGTCATTTCTTAAAGTTTGGGGATGCAATGTTTATGTGAAGAAACTTCAACCGGATAAACTCGAACCCAAAGCGGAAAAATGCGTCTTCATAGGATACCCTAAGGAAACTATTGGGTATTCCTTCTATCACAGATCCGAGGGCAAGGTTTTCGTTGCCAAGAATGGATCCTTTCTAGAGAAAGAGTTTCTCACGAAAGGTGTGTGTAGTCGGAAGGTAGAACTCGAAGAGGTTGTAGAACCTTCTCTTCATAATATGGTGAGTAGCACAGCGCCGGAAGCCATTCCGGAGTTGAATTCACCAAATGAAGAGGGAACTAATGATAACGATCATAAAGCTTCAAAAGAGAATACTACCTAACCTCGCAGGTCTAGCAGGACACGTGCAGATCCCGAGCTATATGGAAATCCTGTTATGAATTTCATGGAAGATGAAATTGATGACCCTGCGACGTATGAAGAAGCGATGATGAGCCCGGATTCCAAAAAATGGTTAGAAGCCATGAAATCCGAGATGGAATCCATGTACGAAAACCAGGTTTGTACCTTGGTGGACTTACCTCACGACCGAAAGGCCATGGAGAATAAATGGATTTTTTTCAAAAAGAAAACTGATGCGGATGGTAATGTAACCGTCTATAAATCTCGGCTTGTCGCAAAAGGGTTTCGACAAATTAAGTAGTTGACTACAATGATACATTCTCTCTCGTAGCGATGCTAAAGTCAGTTAGGATTATGTTAGAAATTGCTGCATATTTCGACTATGAGATATGGCAGCTGGATGTCAAAACTGCATTCCTCAATGGAAACATTGAAGAAGACTTGTACATGGTACAATCAAAGGGTTTTGTCGATCCTAAGGATGTTAACAAGGTATGCAAGCTTCAGCGATCCATCTATGGACCGAAGCAAGCATCCCGGAGTTGGAATCTCCGCTTTGATGAGGTGATCAAAGAGTTTTGGATTTATCCATACTTATGGAGTGGCTTGTATTTACAAGAAAGTGAGTGGGAGCGATGTGGCATTTCTGATATTATATGTGGATGACATATTACTAATCGAAAATGATATAGATCTTTTAAACAGTGATAGAAGTTATCTAAACAGCAAATTTTCAATGAAGGACCTAGGTGAAGCATCATACATATTAGACATAAAGATCTATAAGGATAGATCTAGGCGTCTAATAGGGCTATCACAAAGTACATACCTTGATAAGATTTTAAAGAAATTTAAAATAGACGGAAGTAAGAAAGTGTTCTTACCTATGTTGCAAGGCAAGACATTGAGTAAGACTCAAAGTCTGGCTATGGCGGAAGAAAGAGAGATAATGGACAAAGTCCCCTATGATTCAGCCATAGGCTCTATAATGTACGCCATGCTATGTACAAGACCGGATGTGGCACACACTATTAGTTTGACTAGTAGATACCAATCTGATCCAAGATCGGAACACTGGATAGTGGACAAGAATATCCGTAAGTACTTGAAAAGAACTAAAGATATGTTTCTCGTGTACGGAGGTGAAGAAGAGCTCGTCGCTAAGTGTTATGTTGACGCTAGCTTCGACGCTGATCCGGATGACTCTAAGTCTCAATCCGGATACGTATTTCTCATGAATGGTGGAACGGTTAGTTGGAGAAGTTCCAAACAACCCGTGGTGGCGGGATCAACAACGGAGGCAGAATATGTTGCTGCTTTGGAAGCGGCTCAGGAAGCAGTTTGGATGAAGGAATTCATAACCGAACTAGGTGTGGTTGCGAGCTCGTTGGACCCAATGGTGATCTATTGTGACAACAATGGAGCCATAGCCAATGCCAAAGAACCAAGGTCTCACAAGAATTCCAAGCATATTAAGCGTCGGTTTCACTCCATCCACGAGCATGTCAAGGATGGAGATATAAAGATTTGTAAAGTACACATGGATCTCAATGTAGCAGATCCATTGACTAAAACTCTCCCTAAAGCAAAACATGATCAACACTAGAACTCCATGGGTGTTAGATTTATCACTATGTAACTAGATTATTGTCTCTAGTGCATGTGGAAGACTGAAGGGAACATGCCCTGAGAGGCAACAATAAAGTTGTTATTATGTATATTCCTAGTATGTGATAGATGTTTATTTTGCATGCTATAATTGTATTAATACGGAAACGTTAATACATGTGTGTTTAATAAACAAACAGAAAGTTCCTAGTTATGCCTCTCTTAGAAACTACCTCGTTGATTAACAAGATGATCAAGGTTTCCTGATCATGGACATTGGATGTTGTTAATAACGAGATCACAACATTATTATAATGGTGTGATGAACATTCATCCGAAGTATAGCATTACGATCAAAGTCATTCAGTTTATATTTCTATAACATCATACAAAGTAATCCTAATCCTAAGACCATGAGATCATGTCAATCACTATCACTGGAAGAGTATCTTGATAACATCAAACTTCACACCGTAACAGGGTGATTATAAAGATGGGTTCAGTGCTACTAAAGTGTTATGTTGAGGCCCATGGATCAAGAGTGGAATTTGTTCATCCCGATGATGGATAGATATACTTTGGGCCCTCTCGGTGATATCACATTGGTTAGCTTGCAAGCAAGTGATTTGATCACTAGAATGTTATATCACGGGAATGAGAAAAGGGTACATGTCAGTAACGAGATCAAACTAGGTATGAAGATACCGATGATCGAATCTCGGACATGTAATATATCGCGAGACAAAGGTATTAATATTCTAGCTTAAAAGGTTCTCACGATCACAAGAAATTCAACGTTGAATGTGTGGGAGTCAATATGGATCTCTAGGTCCTGCTTCTGATTATTGATCTGAGAGGGGTCTCGATCATGTCTACATTATTCGCGAACCATAGGGAGACACACTTAAGAGACACCGACAACATTTGGAACAAATAGTTTCATGCTGAAAAGATTTACAAAGCGCAGGAATTTATTTCACTAGACACCGGAATCGCTTCGGGTGAAATTGCTGAAAGTGTTTCTGCATGTGAAATGAAATACTAGAAAGGGGTTATATGTGAATGTTTGTCCACTAAAGTAATTGACAAAATTCTGAATAAATAAAAGGAGTTTTATTTAAAGAGAGATTGCATTAAATTTGGTGGAAATTTAATGGGAATTTTGAGTGGGATTTTGAGTGGATAAATGAAGGGGCTATTTTGTGAGTGGGAGCTCCACCCACATGAATGGAGGGGAGGGGGCATCCCCATGCGCCGGCCACCCCCTTGGGGTGCCCCCTCCCTCCTATATAAAGCCCCCCTCTCCCTCTCTCTTACTCACACCTCCGCGTGAAGGATCTCTCTCCCCCTCTAGTTTATCCCCCATGGTGTCGGACTAGCGAGATACATGTTCCCGGTGGCTTTTCGGCAAGAAAGAGTTGTTGCTTTCGCTGCATCACTAGAGCGAGGAGGCGGAGGTTGCTCGGTGGCTTGGACGTGAGTGCGAGCACGGATGCACCGCTGATTTGCGGCGCTAGGACTTCCTAGCGATCTTGAGATCGGCAAGCATTCATCTACATCATCCACGAGTACAACCTCGTTAAAATTTATTGGTCTTCAAGGGTATGTTCTGTACGGATGTATATCCGCCCGTTGCTTGTATCTAGTAGATAGATATTGATACATAATTGTTTCCATCGTATGAATTTTTTTGTTTTGTATGCTGTGAACCCTACACTACTCCCTCTGTTCATGTAAGCAAGGCGTAATTTTTTTGACAAAAATCGCCAGGAAGTAAGGCGTGTGTGCGATGGAGACGGTAACCTTCTGAAAATATCCTCAGATCCTTGGTTGCCCTCTTCTTTATTCGCAAAACAGTTACTCATGCTCCTCTTTCCTTCACCTTCCTCATGCAGCGCTGCATGCATGTTTCTCTCGTTGATGTGGTTTAATTGGTTGTGCATGATTCAACACCACATGCGGGAATTAATGTGAGGGAGGGTAAAATCAACCACAAGTATCGGACCTGACTCCTTCTTAATTGTAGCGCCAGGAAATTTATGCCTTGACACTGTGGATATTCCCCTTGAGTGGATGTCTGGCACTACAAGATGTTGTTCCAACATGGTTCAGTTTGCTCAGATTCTTGGCTTACCATTCGATCCCAATGCTCCCGGTGGTGTCAGGATGCATGTTCATGGACAGGCCTATGACAAGAAAAGGTTGGCTCTTATTTACTCTTAGCACGGTGTAGTTGGGCAAACCACCAACATAAAGCTCATCTACAACATTCTGCTTTGCATGTTTTGCCACACTCTCACTCCAAAGGTAGGCAACAAGGACGATATGAGAGGTGCGGAAACTATGGCCCATGCTCACTCAGTGTATACTCATGGCCCAAACCATCAAGGTGGTGCTATTGATGTCATGGACTTCATCTACCAGGACTTGTACAAGTGCATTATGGAAAAGAAGTGCCCTCTTTATGCCCCTTATGTTATGAAGATCATTGCTGCCCATACTCCAGCTACCCCCTTGCTATACAACGAGCTAGTTCAGCACCTTCCAGCTAAGCTTCAGAGAAAGGGATCCCCTTCCTCCAAGGTGCCTCGTGGCTATCCCCCGTCTCATGATATTTTTGAGGATGAGGATGTGGATCCGTGATGATGAGTCTGAGAAGGTGCAGGAAGTTGTGACTCGTGGCCCTCGCATGAAGCACGCTAGCAACGCATGTCATTTTGACACCTCTAAAGAGGAAGTGCACAAGAAGGTCAAGAAGACTTCTTGGTGAAAGAAGCTTCTCATGTGTTAGAACATTGACATTCGCCATGGACAACATGACGCATACAAGTTCAACATGAATGTCATGAAGGAACTCAAGAGAATCAACCAGCCCATGGATGTTGATCCCTCTCAACAGGCTTCAGATGGGACTCTCTCTCCTATGGTCACTGGAGTCAGGGGCATGTGGATTGGTCCATGTTTGAGGATGTGTCTTCCTCTTCTCGCCCTCATGTGTCGACTGCTCAGGATTATGATGATGAGGATGAGGACAGCGATGAGGATGAGGATGACGACTATAGTGGCTAGAGTTGGTTTGGGACGCTTTCGTAGTGCTCTTTTCCTTTTTTGGCGTATCGATGCCAAAGGGGGAGAAGTAGCCCCATATTAGGTTGCTATCGGGGATTTGCATGGGTGCACAAGCTTCAGGTTACTTCGATTTGCCTCTTTAAAGCTTTGTGTCTTTATTTTCATTCGGTTGTGAACTATGTTGTGTTGAACTCCGTTGTGTGTGGTAAGACATACTTACCCGGTTTCGTTGGAGACTATGTTATGCCTAGCCTATTTGTCTAGTCTTTATTATGATATCATGTCGCTATCTTGTTGGTTACAAAATCTAGTGAGGATGTTGATCCTAGTGTGTGTGATCTTGTATTCAAATGCAAATTTAAAATGGTCACATCTAGGGGGAGCCTTCCTATACTTTGTAAACCACTTGTGATGATTCTGCAGAGTGATGTTGAGAAAGTAGCAGACTATTTGAGAGGGTCAAAATGAAGCATATACGAAAGTGATCATGACACAAAACATAACGAGAGGGTTTCCCCGGGCTTGAAATTATTGATTCTGTGCACTGGTCATGAAAGAATTCCCCATTTACTTGGCAAGGTTTGTACAAATAGACCATGGAGAGTGACCTGTGGTACTTGAACCTGGGATGCTTTCTTAGGCATGACATGATCTCACAATGACATCAAATGTGCTGCAACACTAGCTAAGGTCATGCTCCACCTAGGAACTATGATATCAATGGCAACACATTTACCAAATGATACTACCTTGCCGATGGCATCAATCCATGGTGGTCGACATTTATGAAGACAATTTCCAAGCCTCTAGGTCAGATGAAGTCTTATTTTTTTTCGTGCCAGGAGAGTTGCATGAAGGATGTCGAGCGTATATTTGGTGTTGCCCAAACGTCCGAAAGAGCTAACGTAAGGAGAGCAGCCATAGGAGTAAAAAGGTAATCGAAAGGTAAACTCTTGTTGAAAATATTATTAAAATTATATGATGTCTTTTGATCAGAAGGCGATCAAATTATGCATCACACTTACAACCGGCGTCAGAAAACGGTAGAAAGAACTATTGCTTATTACAAATTCACATCGAGCCATCCGGCATCCGGTACTGCAAAATAACAAGTAACGCACTGCATCCACATCGGTCGGTCGGTGGGTCGGACGATATCTTGGTATATGTACGTCTGTATATGTATGTATGTGTAGGAAGATTTACAGCTCCCATGTGTCGAACTTGCCGGAGACGAAGTCGTAGTGGCCGCCGACGAGCTTGAGGGTTCCGGCTGCCACACCTTCCTTGACGAAGGGGTAGGTCTTGAGGTTCTCGAGGGACACGTTGACGGCCTCCTGCAGAAATCCAAGAACATTTCGCCGTCAGCGAACTGATGTAAAAAATCGAATCCGTTCTCGCTAGCTGCTCAAAGTAACATGTGGTTTACCTTCTCCAAGACGGCGCATTGGTCATCGAAAGACAAGGAGGAGCACTCCTTCTGCACCTTCTTCTTGGCAGGGAACCCGATCCTGACCCAGTCCTCGACGAAGTGGCTGAACAGTCATAAAAAAAGGCAGAGACAGCTCGATTCAGAAACTGATTAAGAGATGCATAGCAACCGTAGCACCAGCGAGAAGTGAGGTGATTTCGTAGGCTTACAAGGAGTCGTCAGCGCCATCCTTGAGCGACAGGAGTGCCTTGATTCCACCGCAGCGGCTGTGGCCAATCACGACGATGACCTCGACCTGTCAAAGTCCATGTACGCTGACGATGAGGACATTTTCTAACACCATTATTTGGCACCAGATCACTAGTGCAGTGCATCATCACGCAAGTAGTACTATATATAACTAGGAATAAGTGACAGCACTAAGAGAGAGCGAGCGAGCGAGCTGGGTGAGAGAGAGAGTTGACCTTGAGAGCGCAGACGGCGTACTCAATGGCCGACCCAACACCGGCGTACTTGTTCTGCATCAGACAAACAAAAGCGGGGTGAGCAAAAAAAAAACACGTCAATAATGCAGCTGGGCGAGCCGGCGGACGAATGGGAGGGTACCTTGCAGTAGGACGGGACCATGTTGGCGATGTTGCGGACAGTGAAGGCTTCACCGGGCTCCAGGCCCAGGGTCACCGACGGGCACACACGGGAGTCGGCGCACGCGAACACCATGTACTGCACACAGCCAATCATCATCGAGTTAGTAATGGAGAAAAAGATAGATACCCCGTTCCACTACCAGACGCTGATGAAACCCACTTCGAATCCGATTATCTCATTGTTAATGATAAGCAGATCAGCAGTTGAGGAAGGGATGGCCTTTCGGCTCTCGCAGTGGCACAAGTAGGAAGGGTAGTAAAAAAGAATAAGCGGATGCGCTGATATCTTGATAGGTGGAGTACACGTTTCTGACACAGCTTTTTTGCGCTAAAGGATGCCACTTTTGACCTGTCTCCTCCTACTGCTCTGTTCCGGACCACTTTTTTTTCATTAAACCAGAGGAGAGAGAGAGAGTCACGGGCAGGATAAAACCACAAATAACTGGAGACGTGTGGGAGACAGAAAGGCAAAGCACAGCAAGCTGCTGCTGGGAGGTTCCGTGGCACGGGACCGGTAGTCTACACAGGTTGTCGCTCCTACGGCAACGGATAATGGATCATCAACTGCAGAACATGGCACGACTTGGCAACGCGTTCCCAGCCAAACTGAAGATAATGATCACTTGGTACGGAGGTGTATAAACACTGGTAAAAGAATTATCCAAAAAGATTACCGAATAAAAACTAGATCGTGACGCGTGACAGGAGACCCAGTAGCCATGGCTTCCTGCGAGCTATGGAGGCAGGACCACCCACGGTTTCAGCAAGAAAAAAGGACAGGTCCACAGTCTGCAGTTTGGTGCTCCGACTAGGACATCATACAGTACAGTAGATTTTTTTCCAGTAGTATTATTCCGCTGTGGTATGGATGATCACATGCGGATGCTACGATCCGTTGAAAAGAAAGAAAAAAACGACCCCTAAACAGGAGATTGCAGTTGTATGGTTTCCATCTGTAAAGCAGGCTTCAGCTTTAACCGATATATCTCAAGTACTCTAGTAGTACTGCACGACTGGACCGGCATATGCCAACTGGATTGCGATAAGCGTATGCGGAATTACAATACGCAATCGCAAAAAAGCTTCGGCCAAACTATATACGGTGCCCAACTTTTTCACCAAAAGGTTTGCCAAGAGTGAGACGTGCAAAGCACAATTGTAGTGGGTGGTCCACAAAATTGATTGATAGCTCCATGATGGGGCCAGGTTAATTATGCAGGCAGGGCCATAGCAATGGAGTGCTAGCTACAGCTAGCTATTTGCCCATGGCGGTTACGCCCTGTTTCAGGTAGTGCTTCATTTCTGCCCACACTACTAACATATACTACCCCAACAAGACTTGCGGTTCACGGTTCTTGTGTGTGTAGGTGGGGTCTGACTCGGCGGGCGCCAAGATCATGAAGCTTTCCAAATGAACAACTGAATATCATCGAAAGATGTTCGATAATGCAGAGAGACAGCTGTTTTCAGCTATTTTTGTACACTAGTATGGAAAAAGAGGGCAGACCACCTGGGACTTTAAATTCAACACGCCTATTTTTCTAGCAAGGGGAACTTCAACGACCAACTACGGCTGGCGTTGTCAAGCACGCCAATTGAGAATCCTAAAAGAAAATGCTTTGTTCTCGTACTTGCGAGGTTTGTAACGTCAAGTTACATATCCTACGTGCTAGCTGCTAGTCG
Source organism: Avena sativa (assembly GCA_916181665.1). Lineage (NCBI taxonomy): Eukaryota > Viridiplantae > Streptophyta > Magnoliopsida > Poales > Poaceae > Avena > Avena sativa. The sequence goes on along the minus strand of OV702295.1, from coordinate 306,754,015 downwards.
TCCTATAACGGAAAAGGGCGAGAAAAGAACCATATTCTAATACCCGTACGTCGTCCACAACAAGACCACAAAGTGATAGGGACGCTGACATCTCAATAAGCCAAATCACATCATGGTCATGGCCACGCACGCACATGCGGAGGTGTTACTGCCGCTGCAGCTGCACGATGCCATGCGGTGCAGGACAGGTGGGGATCCGTTGGGAAGGAGCTCTGAAGATTTACAACCCTTTTTTCTCCAGTGTGGAGCAGAGTACTACTGGCTACCTTGGAAGTTTATTAGGTTAGCACCACATAACCTAGTATCAAGTGGTCGGAAATGACGACAAGCAGTGTCCCCTCTGACGGTCAGGCCGGGCAAATTAGAATTAGGACAAGCTGCCGTCCTTCATTTTATCTGCTTTGACCGTACTAGGAGAAATGCTACGGCGCCCCCAGATTGGTACCCCGGCCTGTATGTACGCTCTGTCTGCTAATGCGAACACAGGTTTTCTTGGGCTGCTCTAGGACTACCTGGAAAGTCCTGTAATAACGCGTATAGATTTCTGTGGGCCAAAGATATAATATCTCTCTATCCCCGGGCCTAATCTAAGAACACGGTACTATTGACCAAAATTTCTGACGAACTCCTCTAGTACGAACTGAACTAAGAACAGAGCCGTCGCTAGAGACAACATTTAGCGGCTGGAGAAATGATGAGGGGCGCAGTAGCTGTCCATACCTTGGGTGCCTGGCCGGCCTTGAGCGGCTCGAAGAAATCTGGCTTCTTGCTGCCAAGAGGAAACGGACAGAGGATCAGTCGAAGAAGCCGTAACAATCTCGAATCGAACCAAAAATACTCTGACGAAATAACACAGGAGTTCGGCAGGATTAGGAGGGGACTTACTCGTAGACATCGGTCTTGAACTTCTCGAACCCGGTCTTGAGGCGCTCGACGGCGGCGTCCATCTGCAAAAGAACGAACATCAACAGATTTAGTCCTCGACACAAACAGCAGGAATAAACCCTTGATATGCGGCATGCAGAGACAGAGATAGAGAGGGCTAGGTAGCTGCCCCCACGGAGAGCATGGCCAAAAGTGATCCAAAGTAGATGCAAGAGGATAAATGCTTTCCAAAAAAAAAAGTTGCAGGGGTAAGCTACGAACTGAATCGAAAGGGGGGCAAGAAAAGGAAACGAGAAAAAAAAAGAGGGGGAAAAGAGGAGATGGATGGAGCAGTGTATGGATGGTATGTCATCTGGGGGGGTGAACAGGAGGAGGAAGAAGACGGGGACGGACCTTGTTGGAGGATGGAGGAGGAGGTGGAGGAGGGTTGGTTGTTGGCTTCTGGAGGAGTGACGAGGAGGAAGAATCTATCGCTGCTGGGTTCTCCCCGCCGGGGGGCTTCTTATAGCAGCAGGGGAGGCAAAGGCAGCCACTCATCTTCTCCTCTCCGCTCGTATCGCGCCTCTACTTTTTTTTTTCTTTGACCTTTGATTTGAGATGAGAAGATCTCTCCCGGCCGGATTACTAGCAGAGAAGACACGTGGAACGAGGTGAGTGGAAAGAAGAAGTCGCAAATTAGCAGAGGGGCTGCTGGTTTTGTGGCCAAATGCCCGATCAGAATGGCAAGAGCCTATCTTTTTTTTTTCTGTTATAAAGTATATGTTGGTCAGATCAAGCCTGTGAATTGAAGGTGACCGGACCTTAGGTAGGAGTATCTTTTTTTCCTTTTTCATTCAATACGAAATACGATACGATATGGGGGTTGTCTGCTTATAAAGTTCATGAAATAAATGGAAATTAAAGACAATTAAAAGGCCGAATATTCGAGCAATTATGCATGAAACCGTTTATAGTAGCTATAGACGATAGTGGTTGTTGGTGCGCGATATGGACGCGGTTCACAAGTCAAAGCGGAAACCATCCACTCGTTCCGCCAGCCTAGTTTGTACAACTGGCCATCTCGGATCCTGAAGAAACGCTTCTCCAGGTTCATCGGGTGAAGGTGGCTCCCAGATCCAAGGACAATTGGCAATTGGTAATGAGCTACCTCTACTCTCTACTCAAGCGCACGTCTGGTGCGTCAAATCCAGATGCTACATTAAATCCGGCAGTACTACCCCTTTGGCTGATGAATCTTTCCTTATCTGTGGCCTGAAATTACGCATCTGCCCCGTACCGACTGCTATCGCCACCGCTTCCTAAATTATTGGAATGTAACGGATCGGCCCACCGCTCGCCATCAATTGAGTAGGGACGCACGGGTTGCTCCCAAATCTGCGCCACGAATTTGGCTGCCGAAAGCATACGGCCACGCCCACGAACAGTAACTGCTTGCCTCTTTTTTTTGGGGGGGCGGGTGTGCGTCTGTACGAGTACATGATGTAGTACGATGCAGACACACAAGTTCCTTTTAGACGTAAATAGATTTCAAACTTAGGGGGTAGGATATGTTGACACCTCAACTGGCTAATTAGTACCGCTACCACACATAGTTGAAGGTTGCGATCGACGTCAACCTCTGCATCACATCAGGGTGACGTTGACACCAACAAAAATCAGAGCTAGCTCATCGCACGGATGACTAGCGGTAGTATTAAATAAAGTTACCTTATACCACGTAAAACTAGGAAATTAGTAAAACCTAAATGGTAACACGTTTTTATCTAGAAATCTTGGGTGTAAAATTTCCGTAGTGCTTGAGAGGAAAACAATACTTTTACTACCTGCAGCAAATTTCCACAGAGTACTAGGAATAGGAAGGAGTAACTAAGTGGGATGACTCGGTCGTTTGTTGCTAGCTGCAAATTTCCATTTTTGAATCAAAGTCAGACTACCCAACGTTGAGCCAAAGTATGGACATGATCATCATTCTCCAGGAGAGAAAAAAACGTCCATAGACTTGAATCGCGTCCTTTCAGTCTTAGCAATAATGTGCGATAGACTCCACCTTATGGCTTTAAGGAAAAGCCGCTACATGTTTGAATTCTTTATATGCACTATTAGGAACCTTCTACTTTCCACTCGAGACTTTCTTAGAGGAATTATTTTCCTATCCAGTGCACCTTCTTCTTATCTTTAGTTTACATTATCACGGGGCCAGCTCTTTGGAAACCCGTTCATCCCGCATATTCTATGGACGATTGGGTTTGTTGACATACGCGTTGATGGTTGATGCAGAAAGAATACAAAAAATCATGAACATGTCTGTTAGATTCATATACTATTCAATGATTGCCTTTACATAAGTACAAAATCTTAGTAGTAGAGCATAGTAGGAGAGAACATGGCATTGTGCATGTGCCATGTGCTGATGAGTTGGTCAACTATGCCTGAGTAGGAGTACTTAAAAACTAGTAGCAATTTGTCCGTTTTTATAAAGTACTAATATGCGATTCAAGCCTGGGAACAAGGTGCATTAATGCTCTTCGGTTCAGCTTTCAGGCGACATGCATTTTGGTTGATCATGCCATTCTCCCACATTCTGGGAAGAAGAAGAAGAAGAAGAAGGATCTATGCGTGCGTGCATGCATGCATGTGGCGTCAAAATGAGGAGACGAACCCGTGACTGGTGCCCAAAACAGCAAAGACACGCCGGACATGGCTAAGCTTAACAAGGGCTTTGCCGGCTGGAGAGAGGGATATATATGCATATATGCATGGTATGATGAGTATGCGTACGTACCAATGCAGGTGAGACGGACGCTGCCTGGACGGGGGCGTTCCTGATGAGCTTGGGGCTGAAGGAGGAGGAGGAAGAGGGGGCCGGGGTTCCGAGGCTGGCGGAGATGGTGGAGGAGCGGGCACGGGGAGCGACGGTTGCGTAGCACCAGTTAGCCGCGGCGGTCGACATTGTGCGAATGGACAGTGCTGTGGGTTCCCTCCTTTAATACTCGCGCGGAACAAATAAGGAGCTAGCGGCGCGCCAGCGTGCGGATGCCGGCGTGCGCCGGCGTGCGGCTCGGCTCGGCCGGTGGATCCGGGCCACTGGGCGCCTCATCCTCGGATAGGGCTCGCGATAACGCGCCGCTCGATCGTGGCCAACGGTTCGCGCGACACGCATCCTGGTCCACTCGCGCGCGGGAAGGGAGGATGGGGCCGGGAAAACCAAGGATTTGAATGCGCGGCGTTGGGGAGATAATGTGTTGTGGTTGAGGTGGATAACCGTCGATGTGGATGCGCATGCAGATTGTGATCGTGCCGCTGCTGCCTGCGGCATCCGCCGCCTATGGTCAAGGACTCGACCATCATCTCATCCGTTGGCCTGGGCAGGGCTTCGTCGATGTCTCGATGCTGTGGCCGCGGTGCGACGCGTCAAGTGTGTGATCGGGATTTGCTTACATAATCATTATTATGAGTAGTATCTTTTTAATTACTAGCTTTGCTGGGGGAGAAAAGAGCAGCTATAGTATGCCTTCCGTTAATTACTTCAGCTTGTTTTTGTAAGTAATGGAGTAAGTACACTGTTCTGGTGGTGAACCGGTGATTAATTGGTGCTATTGGATAGGACGCACGATCTTTGGAGTGGCAGCTTGGGGGGGCTTCAAGGTTGAGATTTCTGAATTAAGACGCATCGATCGGCCCACGAAACGCTAGTGCTTCGGTGTAGATTAGATTGTGGACAGAGCATGTTTGCGTGGACATGAGAGAGTACTGACAAAAATAAATTGCCAATTGCCACGGCCTAGATTGTGCTGCTCCACCTCCAGCACCGAGAAAAACCCTAGATCCGGCTTCAGATCAGGCAACAGTGGCACCATGGTGTCATTTCCTTCTTGATTGCTCGCGGCATCCTGGAATCAGCAAATGGAGTTGAAGTTGCCTGCTACTCACAGCGTGGGTCTCGGGGCCACAAGGTACACCGTTATCGGAGCTTCTTTAGCAATGCCTTCAGCCAGTATGGCCGGACCCTGCCGTCCACTCGCCGACTCTCTAGGCGTTGTGAGTGTCATGTATGTTAACGTTGGTCCATGCCATCCCGGAGTAGGCTCCGTTCTACTGAGGTCTTCTTCTTTAGGTGTGACGCTGCCTTGGATCCCGGTGTCCCACCTCCTTGCCATTCTTGGCAGGCGGCGGTGCAAGTCGAGCCTCGGTTTTGGGTACTATGGGTTGCCATTATAAGTTATGTGGTGTTGACTTCGTTTTCTTGTTGTAGTCATTCTTGGCGTTGTGTCGGTGGTCTAGGCTTTTTTCTATGTGATCAATACATCTTCCATGATGTATCCTAGATTTTTTTAACCAATTCTGGGCTGAGGCTTACTTGATAGCTAGCGCTATAGATGGTTTCATGGTGAGATAGTCATCTTGAGTTTACTATAGCTAGCATTGTTTCGAAAGGATTTATTATATATAATTCTACATTGACTAAAAAAAGATGTGACTTCGGGAGGTGATTGGGGCGGTAGATGAAAAACACATCTAGCGGTATTTCCCCTCGCCTTTGATGCCGCTGGTCCTCTCCACCTCCAATGGCCTTGTGTCCTTGGAGAGGTGGTGTACCGCGGTCTCTCTCCGACCCATGGGAGGGGGAGGGAGGGATGCGTTCTTTGTTTATGATGTTTTTTGTGTCTTTTTCGTCATGCTGAGGTCATGGCCACATCCTGAAATCATAATAAGTTTCTCACTGCTCTATACTCGCTCTAATGATGCATCTAGAGCCGACAGAGTGTGCGTGTTATCGTGTGTCTACCGGATCTCCTAGGATCTAATCGATTTTCGTGTTTATTGATACAATTTCGGGACAGTCTCTTCTAATCTGCGAATGTCATCATTGGCGATGGTTGCTATTCTAATGCGCTGTTTTTTTGGAGCTTCGACACGATAATTTTTCGTATGTCTTCTACAACAAGCTCTAGTACGACAAGGTTTGCTCGACTTCGGTTATGGAGGTACAAGGATGTCGGCGTGTCTTCACCTCGCTCTTGTGTTTGTAGTCGTCGCTAGATGGTCAATAGACCTATTTGTAATTTTATTACTTCTAGCCCTCTTTGTGATGCCCTTGATGATTATTAATATATCTGTGAAATTTTGGTGAGAAAAAAGATATACTCCCTTCCTTTCAAAATAAATGTCATGGTTTTAGTTCAAAACTATTCTACATATTTTGAAACGGAGGGAGTAGCTTATTATCCTCCTTGTTTACCAATCTCATTTGAGGACATGAGCTTCTTTTATCAAAATGAAGATAGTGATATGATTGAGTTTTCAATCCACTTATATCTTAATCAATTAAGGTTGATGCCTAGTTTCCACATTGTAGCACACATTTTAAAACAAATTGATCCCTAGTTTCTTCACTGCATCATACGTTTTAAAACAAATCACAAACAACCAAGAAGGTCATTTTAAACTTATGACGCAAAGTTACACATCTCTATGCTTAAAATGTAAACAGTTTCGTGTATGTTAGAATCTTGAGCGGACATGCAACCTTCATATTAACTTAAAATATATCTTTTAAATGAAATAAAACGCAAAGAATCCTTTGCACTTTCTTGAAAATTAATGAGCTTCGCCTACGAGGTAGACATCTCATCATTTTTTCTTGATTAGTGCAAGTGGCCTTGTATAGATGCAATATATTTTTTGATAGTGACTTCGTATACGAAAACAAGGGAGATGGGGAATTTATATGATAGACATGGAATTGACTCAAGGATAGGAATACTCGAGGTTCCAAAGACGACAGAATTGCACTCAAGGAAGTAAAAAAACAGAGGTGTCAACTGTCAAAGACTGGTGGGATGTAATACAATTGATGCATTAATTGGGTTAGACTATGCTGAAATTATATATGTGCATATGTGTTCTTCTGGGACAGCACATGGCAGAAAAGCTGGGTTTGACCCACACAATTAGATTGGAATTGATCTCTCATACAGAATCTGATCATGGCACATGACTCAACACATGTATGCTAGATACTAGTATATTTTACACTCGAAAAACTGACATGCTTGATCACGGTGGTGACACTACCATGAGTCTTACCCAAGTTTCCAAAACAGGTGGAACAATTAACACCTCCAAATTCCTAACAATTATGAACTTATGGTATAAAGTTACTCATCTCCATGCTTTAAAATGCTAGTGCTTAAGTGTATATTATACTCATGAGAGGACATGCCGACAGGATACTGTACGTCAGATGATAGCCTGACATAGTCCATTTGTATTTTGTAATTTTTCAATGAATTCAGTTGCATGTGTTGTTAACTAATTAAACGGAGTACACCTACACATTGTCTAAACCAGTTTTTGCCATTTGACCATAAATTTTAAAATATTCTTCACATCCTTCGGTATGTTATTGACACTCATTAATTAAACGGTAAGTGCTCTTGCATTCCCTATGAAAAATCAATTGAAAAAAGGTAAAGTCTATCTTTAGCTCCTCAACTGTAGGTCGAATAGGATAAAGTATATATTTAGCTCCTCAACTATTGGGTGAATCTACTTTTGTCAATATACTTCATAATCAAACATCTTGCTCATTTACTTACGCCAGATAGATTGGCGACTCAAAAGGGGTTTGATGGATAATGCGATGTTAGTTTCGCATACATGGCAACCCATCCGACATAAATCTATTTTTACTGCAAAATATGAGAATAGAGGACACATAAAAATATAAAAAAATCTTACGAAATAAAACAAATAGGGTTAGAAATATTCATGAAATATATGAATCCTGATTGTTCTTAATTTATCCATGAGATTTCTACAACTCCCTTGCTTTCTTGTTTGCCATCTCTAAAACTTGGATTATTTCTTTCATTTATAACATTGACTTCATGTTTTGGTAACTTATCTAGAACATAGAACTTTTAATAGTTTAAATGTTTCCTCATTTATACATTTTTATTTGTTATAAGTCTTTTAGGAATATCCATTGTTTGTACATGCTATATATGCTCCCTTACACAAGAGGATTTTATTTTACATCTCAATTTTAAAAGACCTTTCTCATGTCTTCATGTCGACTAGATTATCACGCTTTTAAAATCCCCGTGACATCATTAGTCAAACCGTTTTCGAGTGAGTGGAAGTAACCTATTCAAGTTCTTCAAGTAAGCACGTGTTGGGCGTGGCATTTTGCCTCTGGGAAGCATATGCTTTCTGGATGAAAAATAAATTTTTAAAAACTTGTTGAAGAAATTCAAACAAATCTAACGTAGCTATGTTGAAATGCTCTTTCTATTTAGGCACCGCATGTCCCCCCGGGAGGTGGGCTGTTTTGAATTACTTTTCCTATCTTAAAATTCAAAAGCTGAAGATAAACTTGACCAATAATAATAATGAAGGAACTAAAATGTCCATATACTTTTTCCTTGCATTTAACCATGAACTTTTCTTCAGGTTAGTGTGATGGGCCATACTCGCGGATATTCAAATGTCAAATAAACATGTCTGGCGGATGCATTGGCCAAAGATGCCGACCACTAGATAAAGAGGAAACCAACTTAACGACGGTGGGCGCTTTTGTGTTCGGTTGGCCGGACGTGAAGGATGTCACTTCTTTTTTCTTCAATTCGTTCACTACTAGGTGGCTGACCCCTCCTAGATATGGCCTAGGCTCTACATTTTCTTACTGATACAGTTAGCTAAAGCAAACTTTAATAATATACATTTTTTTAGAGGAACTACAGTCTCCCATCCGATTTAATTATTGTAGGTTAGACAAAGTTCTGACAAAACTTTGCATAAATCTACGACAACTAAATTGGATTAGAGGGAGTACATATTAACATGATATATTTGTGGGTATTCTAGCTATATCAGATTCCATCTTACTCCTAGTGGCATACTGTATGGATGCCAGTTCCAGGAGAGACATACTGGATTGTAAGCATTATAGACTCGGATATGATTTCTTGAATAAATCGCGGCAGCCTTGATCTCAAAAAAAAAAAGATTCCATCTTACTCATAGTGGCATACTATATGGATGCCAGTTTCAAGAGAGACATACTTGTACTACGATAAGTTTTGTTCGGCTCTAGTGATAGATGGCCGAAGATGGTGGTGCTCCTTCCACTTGTCTAGTGTCTAGTGTTTGTAGTCTTTGGTGGGTGGTCTAAGTATCTATTTATAATTTTTATTACTTTTAGAGCTATTTGTACTACCATTGATGATTAATTGATTGGCAAAAAAAAAATTTAAAAAGGAAAATGCAGGGATCTCTCAGATTCAAACTCGTAAGCCGTGTGGCCCAACCCAACACGCAAATATTGACTGGCTCACCGATCCCAAATTGTTGTGTGTAGAATTTGACGGCCACGCGCACCTCCTGGTACGGTACCGAGATTTATGACTTCCTACTTTCATACTATTTTCGATTTGAAAATAGTCATTTTCATTAATCACGGACAAGGTATGGTAGGCAGATGAAAAGGGAGGCTACCTCTTTGTTGTTGTACGTATGTGTATGTCTTTGAACTTTCATCTCGTATTTTCCCTGCTTTACTGCATATTTTGCAGTAACTTTTTAGATTTACCGACTTCAGTTATAGTGTGCTTAAATTACAGCATCACATGGACTGGCACAATACATTACACAATTAAGTTCTAAAGATATTTTGGCAATTTTACAAGTGTCAACTGAAACAACTTTTTGGTAGCCTCCCTTTCTCTCTCGCAGCTTGTTATCACTTTCCTTAGCAGCCCATGCCCATCTCTCCAGATCCTTTCATCTGTCCAGAATTGCCATCGCTTTCATCACCATTTCATCTGCCTACCATACCTTCTTTATGGCTCGGCTCGTCTATTCTTAATTTGCTTCTTCATGTTGACTATAGCTTCAACAACAGTCATGGCGGCGGTGTTTGACAGTGAAACTACTGTCTTCCCTCACAAGATTTAGGAGAGGAAGTGGTAAATACAATGGACCAAGAAATGTCAAGGATAGGTGCTAGAAGGACAAGGCACATGGCAAGTTTTTTGACGACCGCCAGGGGAATAGGTTGGGGCTGCGGAGGTAGAGGCAGTCTTGAGGATTACAGGCCAGGGGTAAGAAGGGAACTAAGGAGCTGGCTAAGTAGGATGTACAGTATCATCTTTTCAGAAAGAAACGAGAATTATACATTTACATGTTGCTTGAATATTTCTTAGTCTGAATCACTTTCTTAGCTTTCGGATCAATATTCTTATTCAGCTCTCTTCCACCTGACTTGATACATGACTTACAGATAATAAGTTGCAACAAAATTCAACTAATAATACAGAATGTTGAAATTGCAATTGTTAGCTCAATAATGTACAACTTTAGTTGACTGCTTTAGGCGACTGAAATTTGCGGATAATTCCAGACAAATTAAGAATTAGAAATTAAACTGACAAATTAACCCCTTGCAGTGAGCGAGCTGTTACGACCCTAGCTCGTGCTCTCGGCCCAAGTCAGAATGCCAGACTCTCTCGGTAGAGGGGTCAAACATGGCAGCCAGACAGAGGAAGGGGAAGAGATGTTTCGGGAGTGACGTACAAAGCTAGCTAGTTCTCTACAAAAAATAATCTAGAAAAAGAAAGTTCCCTACAAAATTACAAGAACATGCAGCAGCAGAATTTTGTGGCGTATGTATGTGTACCTTCTCATTCTTCTTCTCCTTCTCCTGTAGAAATTTGAAGCCCGAGCTCTGAAGAGATGCGTTTGCTGCTCCGTGTACGTCCAAGGGAGCCAGACACGAGGAACGTAGCTATAGCCATGGCCAAGCCTTGCGTTGGAGCTCCGATCCTTTCTCCCCAGAACCTCCTCATGTACGTATGCCATGTGTAATAAGGTTTGCAGACCGACCTTAGCATTCATGGACCGACTTGCGCGTGGATGGTTGACAGGATGAGCTCATTTCGACGACATCATAACTCCATTCTGGTCGCTTGGTGTCAACATCAACTCGTCGAGACAGGGCATCACCACGTAGCCGGCCCTTCCTCTTTTGAGATGATATACATATACATACAGCCTCATATAGGAAAGAGACCAAGCCCATTTGCCCAGTGAGCCTAGAGGCCTGAGCTAGGCATGTACGTCTGTTAAATCTAGTTCCAGTTCCTCCACTTTTGGAGCCGAAAGCCCATTTGTTTTGTCAAAAGGCTGAAATATATGATCTGTGAAGTGAACGACTACTATGAGAGAATTCCTTATTTGACACTAGTTTTAAATATGATTTCTTATTTGACACTTAGATTTTTTCACTTCCCTATTTGACAACTAGTGTAAACTTTTTGCCTTATATGACACTACCGTTTGTTATGTTACAACCTTCTATCAACTTTTACTTAGCTGGACCAAAATACCCTTACTTAGATATACTACGTGTGCCCACCTTCAACTCCTCCACCTCGTCAATCTCCGGCCGACAGAAGGTGTCGTCGTCGGGGAGTCGCAGCTCCAGCCGGCGGAAGGCGACGCTAGAACGCGGCAAAGTCGGCCTGGCTCTGCGCCCGCTCGGCCAAAGCGAGGTCCATCCACGAGGCAGAGAGATAGCTACACTAGATAAACACTAACACTTAACGATCCTCTAATCTAGGAGCGGCATGGTGGACTTGGTTCAGGTGCATGCGTGCGCAACCGATATACTACTACATTCTGACGTGGTCCGCTGAAGGAAGGGAGCGCGCGAAGACACGGCTGAACTCAGTTCTGTTAGCACATGACCGGTTTTTTGATTGCTCTAAGATGACTTTCGTTTTACCATGGCATTACTGTTTTACCATGCTAAAATAAATTCGATGACTAAAATGTTTTGAGTCCCATTTGGTAATTTAACCATGAGCAGATATATCATGGTACAACGGGCATTCGTTTTGTAATTTTTGTCACATTATGCACTAGGGGCAAAAGAGTCTTTGTGAGTCTCCAATTAACACTGTTAGCTGTTAAAATGCACTAGAGTGTCATTTAAGGAAAAAAAAAATACACTAGGTGTCAAATAAGGAACTGAAAAATTTCTAGTGTCAAATAAGAAATCATATTGGAAACTGATGTCAAATAAGGAATTTTCTCGACTACTATTGGGTCGGCCAGTGTTCTCTCTATCTCTAGTATTTATATGGGATCGAATAAAATTTTGCTAAAGTACCCCGTTAAATATATATGGACCTATAAAAATAGTATATCATGTCCACTAAAGATAATCTAATAGACGGAGTTTGTCTAAACAGATCACCATATGTATTTACCAATTTACAACAACGGATGAAAACTCATCTTGCGGAGCAAAATACAGATCCCGCTTTGTGTCTCGTTGGTTTCCAAAAAATGAACAGGTCGCTTAAGAAAGGAAATGTGGAAACAGATCATGGAGAAATATCGCCATCACCGCTCGCCATCATGGTGCCCTCGCCGAGATCCAGTAAGACGTCCTCGCTGAGAACCTTTGACGACGCCCTTTCTGCGGCATTCGTGGACGATGCCTTCGCCGATGTCGCATGGTCTGGAACTGGACGGTGCCCTCGCCTTGAACCTAGACGATGACACCCGCGCTGCGACCCTAGACGCCCAGAATACAGCTTAACCTTTGCCCACCGCTGGAGTTCCTCTCCACTGGGAACAAGCACATTGCAATCGCGTTGTGCTGCATTGCAGTTACATGGCATTTAGAAAATTCAATCGTGTTGTGCTACACTGAGTGACGAAGCGACATGAGGTCGCTATAGAGAGTTAGAGTTGATGAAGATGAAGAGTCCACTATCATAACACGGTTCAAACTTAATACATGCAATGCAATGCTTAGCAAGCTTTGCTTTCATATCAAAATTAGATGAGATTTTAATCTATTCCTCTTTTTTGAGTTGTTAGTATAAAACAATCACTTTACATGTCAATTTTTTCAAATGATACCAGTTGACCTCGAAATCGCAAAAAACTATCAGATTGAAAACGAATTGTCGCAAAATATACTGATTGTCGTCTGATCATGAATTGACACGCTAACTGGCAGTGAGGCCCACCTGCCAGACCCACGTGCCACACATTAGACGCCTCTCGGACATGCCGGTTAATGGCCAACCGGCGCTGCATCTAAGTGGGGCCCACCTACCAGACCAATAGAAAAAATAAAAAATACATCTCAAATAAGGAAAAGAATAAATAAATAGAAGCAATTTGTTTCGTGTCTAAAAAAGAAAAAAAATCTACGAGACTCCTATGAACTCGTCCCCTATCGTGAACCCATGCCCAACCGCCGCTACACTCTGGCGAGCTTGCCCGCCGCCTCCCTCCCCTCCCCTGTTTCTTCTCGGACAACCGCCTGCCCCTCTCGCTCTCCTCTCCTGCTGGCCATGGAAGGTGCGGAGAACGCACTGCCACTGACCTAAGCAAGGCAGGCCGCCGCCACACTCCGGCGAGCTTGCACGCTACCTCCCTTCCCTCCCATTTCTCTTATCAGACCACCACCTTCCCCTCTCGCTCTCCTCTCCTGCCGGCCATGGAAGGTGCGGAGGACGCACAACCACGGACTTGAGCGAGGCAGGCCGTCGTCGCCATCAGCGCCGCCTACGGAGGCGGTGAACTCTGATGTGATGACCAAGGGGTGGAGCCATCGTCAATGAGAAGCGCCTCGACGCCGGGGACACCGTCTCCTTCGGCTGTGGCGTCGAGGAGGCCGCCAGGGACAGGCTCTTCATTGATTGGTGCCGATGCCCCGATGTCGTCGCACCGCTCGCGCACCACTGTGACCACTTCATGCTCCCCTCCGTGCCCTTCGCGACGTGGACCACACATTACCCCGTTGGCGGAGGCAGGAAGCTCATGTCGGTGCCTTCTTCGGCTTTCGTCTACGACTACGACGCTTAAATAACATTTTATGATCTCTAGTGTTTTGTGCGTTAGATAACAATATCAAGGATTATTTAATATGTGTTGAAGTGCTGCAGGCCTTAGCAAATTTAGAAGATGCAAATCTGCCCCTCCCTGATCGACAAAGGAAGCCAGGGCGCGGCGTACTGCCTGGGGGCGGATATTTCCCCAGATTGTCCGACTTGGGCCGGAGTTTTTGCCCAAGACGGATAATACGCCCCTCAAGGGGCTCGGATAATCCGCCCCCCAGGAGTTTTGCAAAGGGCGCCACAACGCGGCGCATTGCATGGGGGGCGGATAATCCCCCGGAGTTTCTGGCCCTGGGGCAGACTTTTCCCCAGGGCAGAAAATCCGCCCCTTGGGGGGCCAGATAATATGCCCCCCTTGAGGAAATTCATCAAGGCAAACACGGCGCAGCGTACTGTATGGGGGGGCGAAAATTCTCCCGGACTTTCTGGCCCTAGGGAAGATTTTTCGCCCAGGGCAGATAATCCGCCGCTTATCCGCCCCCAAACTTCTCCAAGGGCAAGTTCTTGGCGGAGGGTATTTAAACCCATCTCTCCCCTCCTACTAGAACTGTTGATTCATTTCGAAAAATACAAGACCTGTTCTTCAAGTTCCAACAAAGAGATCTCCATCTTCACCCACCCAAAGGCCCGATCTTTGGGGAATCGAAGGAGGAGGGCTTGATCTTCATCAATAGCAATCAAGCGCTTCACTTCCCCTCCATTCACTTGGAGGATTCTCGATCTAGTATTTCTTGCAAATATCTAGATCCTTGTTTTGGTTATTTGATAATCCTTGTTCTTGTGGCAGCTTGTTATCATCACAGGAGCCTCCAATTCGGTTGTGGATGTGTGCCCTGCTAGAGTTGTAAATCCACCGGTTCCCGCCTTGAAGGGTACCAATAGTGGAGAGTCGGATCAGGCCTTTGGTGGCAAGATCCATCCCGCCCAGCCCTCCAAAGTAGACGTACTTCCAGTAACACGGAAGGAACTGCGGTAAAACAAATCCCTATGTCTCCGCATACTCCACTATGATTTCCTCGCTCCTCTCTTTATGTGTTTAGTAGATAGGTTTGCATATAGGGAAATTCTCGTAGTTACATATCTAGAGAATTTACTTTGTGTCAAGCCTAAAATTGAAAATGATTAAAAATTGAGTAGCACCTATTCACCCTCTCTAGGTGCCCATACAATCCATTTCAATTGGTATCAGAGCTCCGGCTCTTTATTCGGGCTTAACCGCCTAAGAGAAGTATGAGTACCAAGGGAGATGTGAGTGATTCTACGGTAATAGTCACCATGAACGATCTCAAGACGTTAGAAACAACCTTGATTAGTTCTATGGAGACTAATATGGAAGAGATGCGTCAAATGATAATGCGTCTCTCCGCACCCACAGCACCACCTCCATCTATGATACGTCCAAAACGTATCTACTTTCTCGAACACTTAGCTATTGTTTCTTCTCTAAATTTGTGTGATTTAGATACAACTAACACAGACTGACGTTGTTTTCATCAGAATTACCTTGGTGTCTTGTTTTTGCAGAAAATCAACTATCAAGAAAAATTCCGGAAAATATGTCAAAAACTATTTTTCACCAGAAGATCCACGGAGCCAGAAGGGGAGACAGAGGGGAGGCCTGGGGGGCCCAGACCCACCCCAGGCACGGGCCCACCTGACTCCGCACCTGGAGGGGGTTTGACCATCCCAGGCAGCTCATCGGCCTCCCTCCGCGCCTATAAGTTGCCTTCTGACCTAAAAACTCAAGGGGGTTCGATAGTTTTTCAGAAAGAGTTCCGCTCTGCCGCCGCCACCACAAACCAAGATTCGGATCCAGAAACTCCGTTCTGGCACCCTGCCGGGATGGGGAATTTGGAGAGGATCATCGCCATCGTCATCACCAACGCATCTCCATCAGCCACCGATGTTTCCCTCATCCATGAGTGAGTAATCCCCCGCTGTAGGCTTGGGGATGGTAGGGATTGGATGAGTTCTATCATGTAATCGAATAAGATCTGTTAGGGCATAGTGCCTAGTATCTCTATTAGTGCTATTTGACTTTGTTACAACTTGTTGTGCTTAATGCTTGTCAGTAGGACCCGAGTGCCATGATCTCCGATCTGAACTTATTATTGAATCATTATGATAGTATTGTTTGTGATCTTATCTGCAAGTTGTGTACACATATCATTGTCCGGATCCAAAGGCCCTAAAGTGACAATAATTGGGACAACCGGTGGGGATGGCTATGGTGTGAGGATCACATGTGTTCATGGAGTGTTAATGCTTTGCTCCGGTGCTCTATTAAAAGGAGAACCTTAATTGCCAGTAATTCCCTACAGGCCCCGCTGCCACGGGCTGGTTGGATAGAAGATGTTGTGCAAGTTCTCATTGCGAGCACGTATGACTATATTTGGAGCACATGCCTAGGATTGTTTAGTACTTGGATGCTTGTTATTATTTATCTGCAATGCCCTAGATCTTGAAGTTACATGTTTAGACTCGTCCATACAACGCCCGTCCATCCATCCCTATGCATACCGCACTCGAATCCTACTGTTACCGTTACTATTGCTATTGTTTCATTGTTGTTGTTCCACTGCTGCTGTTGCTAGTACAAACTATTGCTACTGATAAATTTCTGTGAGCAAGAACTATTTCCAGGTGCAGCTGAATTGACAACTCAGTTGTTAAGGCTTGCAAGTATTCTTTGGCTCCCCTTGTGTCGAATCAATAAATTGGGTAATACTACCCGCAAAGACTGTTGCGATCCCCTACACTTGTGGGTCATCAATCTGCCTCTGAGGCCGCCACTCCGCAATCTAAGGAAGAGGGTAACACCAATTCCAAAGAGGACGAGTTGGTTGGTGTTGGCACTAGTAAGAGCTCCTCTTCGAAAAAGGATAGTGGTAAGGAGGGATATAAGGAGGTTCCTCATGTGTATTCACCTAATCCACCCAAGCTTTTTGCATCTACTTTTAATCAATGGCAATTTTTTTATGAAGTCTCATGTGTCCAGCTCGTCCATTGAGTTATGGAAAATCATAGATAATGGTCTTCGTGTTGGATATCCAAACAACCTAACAAGAAGAGAGGTTATGGACATCCAACTCAATGCAATGGCTCTACGCATGATTCATCTTGGTGTGGGTCCCAAGGACATGCCCCACATAGAACATGTCAACACAGCGAAGGAAGCTTGGGATGCCCTTACCAAGCTCTTCATTGGAAATGAAAGCATGAGAAGGAATAGGTATGATGCTTTGAGTAACCAAGCTGAAGGGTTTTATATGATGGATGGCCTAGATCACGAGGATATGTATAGACGGATCAAGTCAATAGCCACCACATTAAGAAATCATGGTGCTTCCCATGCTAATGATGCGTGGATCAGGAGAAAGTATGTCAGTTCCCTTATGCCATTTGAGCCCACAGATTTTAAGAGTCTCCAAGGAAGGCATAACTACCATCTAATGACATCCAATGAGGTAATGCAAGAAATGACAGCTTTCAAAGTGGCTGCCAAGAATGCTGAAGATGCTTGTGCTCGAGCCATTGGAATGCAAAAGGGGGTCAACATGGCCTTGAAGACAAGTGTGGTTGAACAAGACGAGGATGACATAGAAGCTATGGACTGTCCCGAGGATGTCAAGAGGGTTCATGGTGAGTAAATGGTCTTCTATGCCATAAACTTTTGGAAGTACACGGCCAAAGAAAAATCTGAACTTGAACGCAAGAGTGGAGCAAATGGAAGAAGGGAAAACGGTCCCAAGCTGAGAACCTGCTTCAACTGTGGAGATCGACTACACTTTGTAGCTGAGTGTCATTATCAAAGTATAGAGGATAATGGAGAGAGGCTCATACTTAAAGAGAAGTCAAAGGCTCCACAAAAGATGCAATTTGTGAAGAAGAATGCTCCACTCAAAAGGCAACCAAAGATTGTCTTAGTGGCTCAAGAGGAGTATTCATCGGGAAGCGAAGATGAAGAAGAGGATGATAGCTCACGAGAAGTGGCTACTATAGTCACCATGTCTACACCGACATATCTCTTCGACTCACCGAATGAAAACATCATCAACAAGAACGTCACTTGCCTCATGGCAAGAGGTTCCGAGGTATCATCTTCCATCACTTTTTTCCTAAGGCTATGATTGACATGGATGATCCTACTAGTCTAAAGGTTAAGGAAGAAATTATTTCTTTGTACTATTTTATCACTAACTTGCAAGGTGAGCATAAAAGACATTTTGAGGCTCTCATGGACCAGCTGGCCCAAAATGAAGTGCTCCTTGAAGAAAAGGGCAGGATTGGAAGGGAGGATGTAATGGAGATTGCATCCCTAAAAAATGCTCTATAATAAGAGGAAGAGGCTCGAGTCTCTATTGAAGAGAAACTTGAGTCAATCGAGGAGTCACATTAAGAAGTTGTGACCAAGCTTGTAAAGGAACGTGACAATGTAGTAGCCAAAGCAAAGAAACTAAAGAGAGAGGAAGTTGACTTTGGGGCTGCTCATGCTAGACTCTCCAAGGAATTGGAGAAACTTGACATTTCTCACAAGGCTTTGGAAAGTGGATTATCTATTCTCAACGAGTCTCATGATCAGCTCCAAATTTGATTGACCAAATATGATATCCGTAGCACATCTAAATCAACATATGCTCATGAAGAAAATGCTAGGGTGGAAGATGAGTTTGCCAAAGCTTCCACGTTCAAAGGTAAGGGAGTCCTTGATGATATTCTTGGAAAGAAAATATCAAACTTTGGAAAAGAGGGACTTGGCTATGCCCCCAATTACAAGAAGAAGAAGAAGAACAAGAAAAGGAAGACCAAGAATGCACAATCAAAGACAAGCATCATTGAAAAGGACATCACAAAGGACAAAACTGATTATATTGGTTTTATAGGGTCTAACAATCCTAATTATGATCTATTTTGTGATTATTATGGTGATATCTATGCTAAATATGTTGGTCCTTTTGATGAATATATTGCCTCGTCTATTTGGGTTCCAAAGACCCTAGTTACTAACATGAGAGGACCCATTGAAAAATGGGTACCTAAAACCAAGAAGTAACTTTCTTGTAGGGCTATGCTTCTGGTGGATCTAAATGGGTGATGTATAGTGGGTGCACTAGTAATATGACCGGAAGCAAAGAGATCATCACGGAGATTAGGCCTAATCATGATCAAATTACAGTCTCCTATGGTGATAAGTCAAAATCTGATGTATTGGGTCTTGGCAAGGTTGTGGTCGCCCACGATATCTCTCTCGTGGACGTCATGCTTGTTGAGACCCTCTGTTACAACTTACTTTCTGTTTGTGCCCTTGGTAAGATGGGATTTGTTGTTTTCACAGATGATGATTTAGTGGTACTTTAATGGAGCAAGTCTCTAAAGGTCGCTTTCGTTGGGTACGTCGAAAATGACCTATATGTGGTGGAATTTTCGGGGGAAACCACTGCGTGTCCGATGTGCTTATTCGGAAAGGACGACGTGGGCTGGCTATGGCATCACCGTATAGCCCACGTCAACATGAGAACTTTGCAAAGTCTTCAGAAGGGTGGCCACATCCTTGGACTAAAAGATAATGTTTCCTTTGCCAAAGATCATGTTGAAGGCAAGATGCACGACTCTCCCCACAAGAGCAAAACTATTGTATCCTCAAAGAGGATTTTGGAATTACTTCATGTGGATATGTTTGATCCCCCATCTCATGCAAGCCTCCTCGAAACAGGCATACACCAACCTATATAAATATAGCAACCAACTTGAGACCACTGCTGGGACGGACAACACAATGCCCAAAAGAAAGCACAAAGAAAAATAAGAGAAAAGGAAGAAGAATATAAGATAAAACAAGGTCGATAACAACGGCTCAACAAAAACGAGGGTGACCCGCCACCGCTGCGCCCTCCGGAGAATGACCACAACTATCCTAGTGCTCCAAACTGTCGCGTACAAAGCAACACCTCCAAGAAGGAAAGCACCGACACCAACGCTGCTGCCCGGACTGATCCTAGGGTTTCCCTCGATACACAGCGGGAGGTGGGGGAGAGGTACCCCCGACGCCCTTCAGGAAGGACGGCAACACCCGCAGGCGTTACCGCGTCGGTGTAAAGACAACAAGGATTTCTCCCGAACCCTCATAAAAACCACACTCTCGGACGCTCCGGATTGCTCCACCACTCTCGTCGCCCACCAGCACGCGCCACCATGGTATTGCAGCCACCACCGTCGTTGCACCATGACCCATGATGCGAGGTCATATAATCAGAAAGGAGAGGACTTTGGCGAGGATCGATGCTACAGACGGACGCGGGAGAGAACTACCTCCACCGCTGGAAGACGGTAACCGACCGAATGCCGCAACAAGGGAAAACCAGGCCCTCTCTATCCTGGTCGAGCCTGAATGGGCCCGTGAAGCCCCGCTGCCGCACTGCAGCAAGGATGCCACTGAAAACACCAACCCTATCCCTAGTCCCTACTCCTTCGACCATCGGTAGATCTGTCGCCACTACAGATCTCTGCCACCAAGCAGCAGCACCATCGCCACCGTGCGCACCCGGGTCAGCCGGATCGCCACCGATCCGAGACACACCAATGCAAGCCACCTCCCAGAGCCTCCTCTACCAGAGGAATGCCCGTGCAGACCACCTTCTTGGGACGCCTCCCCGGTATCCACATTCTCGAACCCGCATCGACAACCAACAACACCGTCGCGATCTAGACCGAGGCATTGAAGACACTGCCCGAAACTGCTGCCAGAGCCGCTGGATCTTGGCCCACCTGGCCCAGGTCGATGATAATGATGTTGCAAGGGCACGCCGATGTTGACCTCCCATAGGCCCGCTTGGCCCAAGGAGAGGCCCTCAAGGCCCATATTGGGGCCCGCCTGGCCCCAAGATCTGGCTGCGCCACCAGCATCCTCGTGTCGTCGCTGCCCAGGGAGCAGCTCCGACGCACCTATCTCTGCATCTGCTAGAATCATCGTCGCTGGAGCATCGCCGCCGGCTTGAACAGCCCTCCACCTCCATGACGCGCCTCCCCTACCGCAGCAGAGGAAGCCGGCTACGACCAGTGCCGCCCTCGGCCCCTGTCGCCCAGGCAAACCACTGCTAGCCCAGGGCACAGCCACTGCCCCGCCGCCTGTGATGCCACCACAGCAGCGTCTCCATGACGCCCGACATCAGCGCCACGATCTGCCTCGAGCGAGCGACCCCACGACCGCCCCCCCCCCGAGGGAGAAGACGAGAGCTCCCCGTCGCCGCCGGCGCCGGCCGGGCTTCGCCCAAGCGCACCCTCCTAGTGGAAACGAGGGGAGGAGAGGGGATGTGGGGAACGGCGGCGGTGAGCATGCTAGGGTTACCCCTAACGCCTCGCGGGGACGACGAGACTCTCATGCAAGCCTCGGTGGGAAGAAGTATTGCTTGGTGATAGTTGACGATTATTCAAGATACACATGGATCTACTTCTTCAAGCTAAAAAGTGAGACTCAGCAAACTGTCATTGACTTCGCCAATGAGGTCCACCGTCAACACAATGTCCCAATCTTGGAAATAAGAAGTGACAACGGCTCTGAGTTCAAGAACTACACCTTAAATGAATTTCTAAGTGAAGAGGGGATAAGACATCAATATTCCGCTGCGTACACCCCTCAACAAAATGGTGTAGCCGAGAGGAAAAACCAGACTCTAATGGATATGCCAAGGTCTATGTTAGCTGAATTCAAGTCACCATACAATTTTGGGTTGAAGCTATTTCCACCGCATGTCATTCGTCAAACCGGCATTACCTCCGCAAGATCTTGGACAAAACTCAATACGAGATACTTACCGGTAACAAGCCCAACATATCATATTTCAGGGTGTTTGGTTGTAAGTGTTTCTTTCTCATTAAAGGAGTCCGTTTGTCTAAATTTGAGGCTAAGGCTTTAGAAGGTATATTTGTTGGTTATGGTGCCGAATCCCACACTTATAGAATCTACCATAAGCTCTCTGGAACTATTGTAGAATCTTGTAGTGTGGAATTCGATGAAAATGATGGCTCCCATGTGGGGCAAGTTGATGTTTGTATTGCAGATGTTGAAATACCCTAAGATGTCATAAGAAGAATGGGCGAGGGATTTTTCCGTCCCATTGAGGAACCCGTTGTGGAGGATCGGGAAGGAAAATGCTCTACACAAGTAGAGCCCTCATCTACACAGGATCAACAAGCTCCACCTGATGGATAAACTACTGCACCAACACCCCAACCTCCTGAAGATCATCAATCATCTGAGCAAATTGGTAGTCCCAGGACGGATTATCCGGCCCCTCCAAGGGTCGGATTATCCGGCCCTGGCACTCCAACTCATGCTACCAGGAAGTGCAGGAAGGTGCTGAAAATCCTAGGCCGGATTATCTGGCCCCTCCTAGGGGCGGATTATCTGGCCCTAAAGCTCCATAACAACAACAGTCTACTATTATGGCTGCTGATCAAGATCAAGGGCAAGTCTCCTCACCCCCAGTTCATAGTGAACAAGTTGTTGATGAAGGGAAAGCTAATGGTCAATATGAGTACCTAAATGTTGAAGCAATCCCTACAAGAAACAATAAGGAGATTGAAACTCCTCACAAAACTCGAGCTAAAAGGAACCTTGAATTAAGGGGGTCATACTCTTGACAATGTTGTAGGTGATCTAAGAAGAAGAGTGTCCACTAGAAGTGAGCATGCAAGCTTCTGTGATCATCAAGCTCATATCTCTATGGTAGAACCCAAAAAGTTTTCGATGCTCTTGAAGATCCAGATTGGGTGGTTGCAATGCATGAAGAACTGCATAACTTCGAGTGCAACAAAGTATGGAAGCTAGTAGAAAAAACAAAAGAGTGTCGCAATGTTATTGGCACCAAGTGGATTTTTAAGAACAAGGAAGATGAGAATGTAATAGTTGTAAGGAACAAGGCAAGACTGGTGGATCAAGGGTTCTCTCAAGTGGAATACATTGACTTTGGCAAAACTTATGATCTAGTGGCTCGCCTTGAGTTCATTCGTATCCTCCTTTCTTATGTTGCTCATCATAATTTTAAATTATAGCAAATGGATGTTAAGAGTGCATTTCTTAATGGTCCTGTACATGAGTTGGTATATATCAAGCAACCCCCGGGTTTTGAGGATCCCAAGTTTCCAAACCATGTCTAAAACTTGATAAGGCGCTCTATGGCCTTAAACAAGCCCCATGTGCATGGTATGAGCATCTTAAAGAGATTTTGTTAGACCATGGCTTCGAAGTTGGGAAAATCGATCCCACTCGTTTTACTAAGAAGGTTAAGGGGGAGCTTTTTGTATGCCAACTATATGTAGACGATATTATCTTTGGCTCTACTAATAAGATTTTAATGAAAAAAATCAAAACTTATGACTAACAGGTTTGAGATGTCTATGATAGGAGAATTAAGTTTATTTCTTGGATTCGAGATCAAGCAACTTAGAGAGGGAATCTTTATTAATCAAGAAAAATACATCCAATACATGCTCAAGAGGTTCAAGATGACGGATCTAAATGGTGTTGCTACTCCAATGCAAACTAAATGTCATCTCGAGCATAATCCAAAGGGTAAAGATGTGGACCAAAAGGTATACCGATCCATGATCAACTCTCCCCTTTACCTCTACGCATCTACACCAGATATTTTTTTGAGTATATAAGTGTGTGCAAGGTATCAAGTTGCTCCTAAAGAAAGCCACTTAGTGGTGGTCAAGAGAATCTTCAGATATTTGGTTCATTGCCCAAACTTTGGTCTATGGTATCCCAAAGGCTCTAGTTTCTCTCTATGTGGATATACTGATTCAGATTGGGCAGGTGACAAAGATAATAGAAAATCAACTTCTGGTGCATGTCAATTCTTGGGTAGGTCCCTAGTATGTTGGTCTTTAAAGAAACAAAATTGTATATCTCTCTCAACCGCCAAAGCTGAATATGTGGCTGCTGCAAGTGCTTGTATGCAATTATTATGGATGAGGCAAACTTTAAAGGAATATGGTGTCATGTGGGACAAAGTGCCTCTTTTATGTGATAATGAACGTGCTATTAAAATTGCTTACAATCCGGTGCATCATACAAGGACAAAGCACATTGAGGTTTGCAATCATTTTATTCGGGATCATGTTGCTCGTGGTGATATTGCTTTACCTTTTGTGAGCACGAAGAACCAACTTGCATATATTTTCAAGAAGCGACTTGATGAAGCAAGGTTTTGTTACTTGACAAATGAGCTAAATATCATGGATTCAAGGAGCTTGGCTTGACTACTCTTGCATACTCACTTGCACTTCTTCATGTATTTGGTTTAGATGTAGGCATAGACATAGGGGGAGTGTGGTCCTAATTGATTTGGCTAACCCTCCCCCATAATGCCGAAAGCAAGAAAAATCATTTCCCCTAATATCATTTTGTGATATCTGGGTTATTGATGAGCATTGGTTTTGAAGTCAAGTTACATCTTCGCGGTGTCATGCCATGTGCTCCAACATAGTGGCTTCAGCCACCACCCTCTTCCTTGAGAAGAGTTGGTTTCTAATGGATCTTTTGGTTTTTATTGCATATCTTGTGTTCTTATGGAAAACACACCCAATCTTGGCTTTTAGTTGATTTGTTCTTGCAATATTGGGTGTGTAGTACCATCTCAGTTTGGTGCTCTAACCCCAAGCCTTTTATCATATCGAGTCATCTATTCTTGCACACAAGTCCCATGTTACCTTGCGAGGGTTTTGTTTGGAATGCACTGGCCTGAAACTATGTTTAACAAAATTTTCAGAGAAGGGCCGGATTATCCAACCCTAGTGAGGGCCAGAAAATTCGCCCCGGGCGGTTTTATCCTTTAAGGACTAGGGATCGGGGGGAGGGATCAAACAGATCAACTCTTCCTCCCCACCCATGTCCTTCCCCCAGTCGCCGCTGGAGCTTCCTCCCCTCCCCAGAGTTGATTCGACCGCCAGATTCTCCGGGCTCTCCCGGGATCTTCTTCCCAGCGCCTCCGGGTATCCTCTCCTCCGAGATCTTCCTCCAATGATGTTGGAGATATGCCCAAGAGGCAATAATAAAGAGGTTATTATCATATATTCATGCTTATGATAAATGTTTACATACCATGCTATAATTGTATTAACCGGAAACATTAATACTTGTGTGAATTGTTAACAAAATTAGAGTCCCTGGTAAAGCCTCTTTATAATACTAGTTTGTTGGTTAATAGATGATCGTGGTTTAGAGTTAAATCGAAATTCAAGTGTATCGACACTTGGAAAGTAAAACAAAGATTCAAGTATTGATTGATACTTGATGAATAAAATTAAAAAAAGTATTTTTCAAATCATACTGTGATATGTACAAATCCAGATATGTCCTATGCTCTGAGCATATACCAGAATGATTCATAAGATGATCATTGGACGATAGTAAGGATATTCCTATGATATTTTGGAAGAACTAAGAATATATTATTTTCTAGAAGTGACAAATAGATGGTTAGTTCATTGTAAAAGGTACTACATTGGTACTAGTTTTGTCACAAAGTACAAATTAAGTTTATCTCAATCTAAACTAAGGGTGGCACAATATGATGGAAAGTAATTTCCATAATGGATTTGGATGAGTTCCAAAGTTAAGACATTGTGACATATACTACAACAAAAGGCTAAGTATATGACTGCTATTATAGCAGCAAAAGAGGGCATTTGTGTCAAGTAGTTTGTTATCAAACTAGGTGTAATTCACAGCGGGATAATACTGTGAAGATATATTGTACGACAATATTGTCAACATGTTTTAACCTCTAGGAACTAAAGGTCTCACCAAAGGACCAAATTTATACAAAGCCATCTCATTAGAGAATCAGTGATGCATAGAGATGCAAAGACATGCAATTACACACGGACCTGAAAGTGTCAGATCTGAAGATCGGTTGATCACTAGAAATCATGTACATACAACACCGGAAAGCCATAGGTGTTGAATACACAAAGATTTGAAACTAGATTATTGTCTCTAGTGCAAGTGGGAGACTGTTGGAGATATGCCCAACAAGCAATAATAAATAGGTTATTATCATATCTTCATGCTTATGATAAATGTTTACATACCATGCTATAATTTTATTAACCGGAAACATTAATACTTGTGTGATTTGTAAACATAAAAGAGTCCCTAGTAAAGCCTCTTGTTAAACTAGCTTGTTGGTTAATATATGATCATGGTTTCCTGATCATGAATATTGAGATGTTATTAACAACAAGATCATATCATTAGGAGAATGGTGTGATGGACATCTCCTATAGATAAGCGTAGCATAAAGATCAAGTCATTTCAATAGTTCATTTGCTATAAGCTTTCTGATACATAGTAATCTAGTTCCTTCGACCATAAGATCATGCTAATCACAATCACCAGATGGATGATTTGATGACATCAAACACCACACCATAACTAGGTGGCTATAAAGGTGGCATTGAGTGTTCGGGAAGTATGTGTTGAGGCACATGGATCAAGAGTGGGATTTGTCCATCCATATGAAGGATAGATATACTCTGGGCCCTCTCGGTGGAATATCATATAATTAGCTTGCAAGCATGTGACTATCTCACAAGGGATCACATATCACAGAAACGATAAAAGAGTACTTATCGGTAATGAGGTTGAACTAGGTATGCAGAAATACCGACGATCAGACCTCGAATAAGTAAACTATCGCCAGACAAAGGGAAATTGGTATTGTATGTAAGTGGTTAATTCGATCGAAAAGTAATCATAGAAATATGTGGGATCCATATAAATTTCCAGATTCCTCTATTGGTTTATTGATCGGAGAAGAGTCTCGGTCATGTCTGCATAATTCACGAACCGTAGGGAGACACACTTAAGGATTCGATGTTGTTTAGTAGATATGGAATGTAAGTAGGGAGACCGAATGTTGTTCGGAGTCTCGGATGGGATCCGGGATATCACGAGGAGATCCGGAATGGTCCGCAGAATAGGATTCATATAAGGAAAGTCCAATTCCGGAGTTCGGGAATGATTCCGATGTTTTCATCGGAGAGGTTCTAGAAGGGTCTAGAAGATTCACCAGACCTGAAGGGGAAGGGTACATGAATGTGTCATGGATAAGTGCAATGATTGAATCATGTACTAGGTCACTTGGTTGGGCATTTGCAAGAAAGAAAACTGAGCTCGAAATTGAAAGTCAAAAGGCAAGTTTGAAAAGTCAAACTAGGACAATGTATCCTGGTGGAGGAAGGAAAGAATCCTTCTTTCCCTCCACCACAAGCCAACAAGGAGAGAGAGAGTTGGGGAAGGATTCAAACTCCCCTCTCCCAATCCGCCTCCCTCTCATAAATAGAGGGGAGGGGGTGCCCCAAGAGACACACAACACTAGCCCCTCCCCACCTAGCCACCGCGCCGCCGCCCCCAGCACCGCCACGGGCTCGTCGTCGCCGCCCTAGCCGCCGGCAGCCATGCCTCCTCCTCTCCGGCCCTCTAATCCCTAGATCGCCGGAAGTCCTAGATCCACCATAACCTGCTCCGGCTTAGGCGAAGCCCTGTAGGATCTTCCCTCTACTTTCGACACCACGCCGCCGTGCTACCGGAATTGCGAGGGGAGAACTACAACCTCCGCTACCTGCTGGAACAAGGGATAGGAAGGTCTTCATCGAGTACCGAACGTGTGACCGACTGCGGAAGCGCTGCCGGAACGCAGCGCCGGAAGGATCGTCTACGCGAACTTGAGATCGGCAAGTGTACGACTACATCACCCACGAGAATCTGCTCTCGTTAACCACTTTGGAATCTTCGAGGGTGAGTACTCTAATCGACTCATTGCTACAATCTAGTACATAGATCTTGGCTTGTTTGTGTGCATGAGGTAGATTTTTTTTGTTTTCCATGCTACGAACCCCTATAGTGGTATCAGAGCCGTGTCTATATGTAGATCTGTTGCACGAGTAGAACACAATGGTTATTGTGGGCGGTGGTGCTTTTACTATCAATTGCTTTTTGTGTACTTTGCATCTTGCGGTATGATGGGATGAAGCGGCCCCGGCTACCCTTACATGACATCGTTCATGAGACTTGCTCCACGCTTAACATGCAACTTGTATTGCATAAGTGGCTTTGCGGGTGTCTATCTCTCCCATCATAGTATAGATTCAATTAACAACGGGCACTTGATAGTTCAAGCATCAACGTTGTGGTTCCTGTTCGTAACTTAGAATGACACTTATTGAAAGCCCCAAACCACGTAAAACATGCAAAGAAAATTAGAGGCGTCTAACTTTGTTTTGCAGGGGTGTGATGTGATGTGATATGGCCATGATTGTGATTATATATGATGTATGCAATGTTCCTTATTGTAAGTCGGCAACCGGAAGGAGCCTTGTGGTTGTATTTTAATTTCGTTAAGACGTGTCTATTATTCAAAGTAGTTGTAATAGTTGATGCTGGTGGACGACAACCATGGAGCGGTGCCATTGACCTTGATGCCACGCCGATGATGATGGAGATCATGTTCGTGCTTGAAGATGGAGATCGGAAGCACAAGAAGAAAGGCCATATCATATCACATATTATGAATTGCATGTGATGTTAATCCTTTTATGCATCTTGTATTGCTTAGATCGCGACGGTAGCATTATAAGATGATCCCTCTCACAAAAATATCAAGTTCTAAAGTGTTCATCCTTAGTAGGCACCGTTGCCAAAGCTCATGTTTTGAAGCACCACGTGATGATCGGGTGTGTTAGATTCTGCGAGTGTATACAACGGGAGCAAGATATATTTGCTCATGTGGAAACTAAGGTTACATCTTGACGAGCCTAGCATCTACAGACATGGTCTCGGAACACGGAATACTGAAAGGTAAAGCATGGGTCATATAGATGATATGATGAACATGATGATTGTTCGCCTTTGAAACTACATCATGTCACATGATGATCGGACTTGGTATAGTGGATTTGGTTCATGTAATCACTAAAACAATGTGAGGGATATTGTTTTGAGTGGGAGTTCAACAGCAATATGATTAAAAGTTGAACACTATTTATCATAAATTAAATCAAAGTGAATTTGCATAGTTGTTGTAGTCATTGGCATTCGTTTACCACCTTGCGCTTAGTTATAATTGAGATAATAGAACTATAGAATTCTGGTTAGTTACTTTATGAACTGGTATTGTATTGTGTTAATCTAAAGTTTAAAAGTCCTATTGCAAACTTTCAGTAAGTTTCGGTTACTCCGTGAAGTTTAATAATTGGTATTAAATTAAGAGTAACAATTCCAGTGTTAGTAAATAAGTATCATGTTTATCTCCATGATTCTTGATATTCAAAAGATTGTTTTAATATCAAGGTTATCTAGGAGCTGAAAGAATTGTTTCGGAAACCATCATATGTGGAATGTATTGCAATTCTGAAACGATGTTTTGATTACAACATGATAGATTATAATATAGCAAAGTTTATGTTCTCATATTTGATGAGAATTTTCAAAAGGTTGGAGACGCTAGTCGTCCTAATTCTCCAAAAGGTCTTGGAGAGCAACATTATACTCACAATTCACCGTTATAAGCTAAAGTAGCTTGATCATGAATAGTTCCATGATAAGGATGAATATTTGATGTAGGTAAAACATTTACTACACTAAAAGATTACTAAAGAATGGGAAAGAACACCAAACATTTGATGATGGTGATCTACTTCAAAGTGCAAGTCCAAAGACATTGGTATTTAACTATACATGTTTTGGACTATGTGTCATAAGTATGGCGCCACTGTTGATGTTGATAAATTCTTTTGAAATGATAAAGAAATACTGAAAGATAAATCTAAGAAATATTTGGCAGAAGAGAAAAGACTAGAATTGTCTAGCTTAGGTATATATAAGATATACATGTTATGGATATATTCTTTGCTTGTCAAACAATGTGGTTCTTAAGTATTGGATACTGAATTTGTTGGTGTGAATCGTCATACG
This sequence comes from Avena sativa, assembly GCA_916181665.1. Lineage (NCBI taxonomy): Eukaryota > Viridiplantae > Streptophyta > Magnoliopsida > Poales > Poaceae > Avena > Avena sativa. Next base: position 306,724,231 of record OV702295.1, on the reverse strand, counting down.
AAATAACATAATGCAAGAACTACAATGTCCTAAGTAACTAGCAAAAGAATATGTGATGATGTTAATCAAGAACAAATAAAGAGTTGTTGTATTGCTCCTTAATATCAAAGCTTGCCTTCAAGATTTGTTTTATCAGGTATTATGAGAACAAAAAGGTTGTTAAAATAATTTCTGTATTCCATGAAAGATGGATGATATACAAGTTTGGTCGGAGAAATCACATCCATAAAACTAGTGCTAAAAATGTCGAAAGACAATTGATTGAAAGATCACTTAAGAAGTGACATCGCTGTTTAAATTATATTGGAAAGAAAACATGAAGAAACTCCATGTGGATGGAATTTTGGAGTCTTTTGATTTTGATCAAATGACGCTTGTGAAACTTTCTTAGAGATGATTAAAACTTCATTCATAGGCCAAAAGGGAACGAATGACTAGATTATTGGAATACATATAGATGTATAAAGCCCATTGTGTGTAGTCGAGAGCGATGGATTTTAACTTCATATGCTTTCTCCGAAAATTTGAGTGAATATATGAATATTTACTTAATAAGGATGAAGTATGAAACATTTGAAAAAGTTCAAAGACTTTCAAGATGAAGTGCAAAATCAATGTAACAAGAAAATAAAGAATTTATGATAGGATCATAAAGGAAGATTTTTTTAGTTACAAAGTTTAGCATAACACCTAAGATTTGAGAAATCGTTCCGTGGATTTGCGTTTCCCGAAACACCATATGAGTATGGAATAATCGAGATATGCAATGAAACCTTGTTTGACATGGTAAGATCAAAGGTGTAGTTCATAAAACTGCCATTATATTTTAAAGATTAAAATCTTTAGAGACTACCGCTTTTTCACTGAAAATAGCTCCATCATGATCCATTGAAATGACACCATATAAAGTTATGGTTTGGGATAAAACTCAAGTTGTCCTTTCTTAAACATTGGTATGCATAAGTAAGATGTTTACAATCAAATTAGGATGAGCATGTCTTTGTAGGTTATTTCGAATAATCGTTGGGTACTCCTCCATAACACCAAAGACAAAAGTGTTTGTCGCTTTGAACGTCAAGTTTCTTGAGAAGAAATTTTTCGTGAAAAGTTAAGTGGGAGGACAATAGAACTTTCATAAGATGAAAAGAACCTTAGCTATATGTGTTGAGTTGCGTAGCACCGGAAAGCGTTTTGGAGGCAGCAACAATGCTCATGGCTCATGTGCTTCAAAGGTTGTGGTCACGGAGGTCTAAGTTCCTATTGAACCTAGTAGGTTGGGTAAACAATCAAATACTAGGATTTGAAAGTAAATCATTGTTGTTTGACAATGATGAACCGAATATATGCAAAGAAGCGATGATGGGCCCTGAATCCGTCAGATGGCTTTAAGCCATAAAATCCGTGATAGTTCCATACACGAGAAATCAAGCTTTGAACTTGAAAGACCCTCTGGAAAGGTGTAAGACCTTACAGTCGTGTTTGGATCTATAAAGAAATAGAAATGGATGTATGACATCTATGAAATAGTCGACATGTTGGGAAAGAGTTCACAACAATGTTCAAAGGTTGATTATGACAAGATTTGATCTTTCATAGCGATATTTAGTCTAGACAAAACAATGTAGCAACCACTACATATAATTTTTTTATGTGGTAGTTGAATAAACAAACAAGTTCTTCTAATAGAATTGTTACTTAGGACGTGTGCATAACATGGTCCAAAGGGTTTTGTTAATTCAAAGGATGCTAAAAGCATATGAAAACTTCAATGGTTGAAGTGAGCATCGCAGAGTTGGAATCTTCACCATGGTGAAACTGTTAAAAGAGTTTAAATTCATCAGAGATGATGAAGATACTTGCATTTGCAAGAAATTAAGTGGGAGCGCTAAGATATATTTCTAATACATTATGTGGAAGACATATTGTTGATTGGAAATGATGTATCTTTTATTAACACATGTTAAGAATTTCATCTCGATGAAATACTTAGGCAAAACCCGAATATTTGGCATCAATATCTATATAGATAGATTGAAACGCTAATATGGTTGTGCCAAATGTACGTAGATGAGATATTGAACGAGTTCAATATGGAAATAACAAGAAAGGTTCTTGACATACAGAAAGGATTAAATCAAAATTCAAATGTATCAACACTTGGTAAGTGAAACAAAGATTCAAGTATTGATTGATACTTGATGAATAAAATCACAAAAAGTATTTATCAAATCATACTGTGATATGTACAAATCCAGATATGTCCTATGCTCTGAGCATATACCAGAATGATTCATAAGATGATCATTGGACGATAGTAAGGATATTCCTATGATATTTTGGAAGCACTAAGAATATATTATTTTCTAGAAGTGACAAATAGATGGTTAGTTCATTGTAAAAGGTACTACATTGGTACTAGTTTTGTCACAAAGTACAAATTAAGTTTATCTCAATCTAAACTAAGGGTGGCACAATATGATGGAAAGTAATTTACATAATGGATTTGGATGAGTTCCAAAGTTAAGACACTGTGACAGATACTACAACAAAAGGCTAAGTATATGACTGCTATTATAGCAGCAAAAGAGGGCATTTGTGTCAAGTAGTTTGTTATCAAACTAGGTGTAGTTCACAGCGGGATAATACTATGAAGATATATTGTACGACAATATTGTCAACATGTTTTAACCCCTAGGAACTAAAGGTCTCACCAAAGGACCAAATTTATACAAAGCCATCTCATTAGAGAATGAGTGATGCATAGAGACGCAAAGACATGCAATTACACACGGACCTGAAAGTGTCGGATCCGAAGATCGGTTGATCACTAGCAATCATGTACATACAACACTGGAAAGCCATAGGTGTTGAATACACAAAGATTTGAAACTAGATTATTGTCTCTAGTGCAAGTGGGAAACTGTTGGAGATATGCCCAAGAGGAAATAATAAAGAGGTTATTATCATATCTTCATGCTTATGATAAATGTTTACATACCATGCTATAATTTTATTAACCGGAAACATTAATATTTGTGTGATTTGTAAACATAAAAGAGTCCCTAGTAAAGCCTCTTGTTAAACTAGCTTGTTGGTTAATATATGATCATGGTTTCCTGATCATGAATATTGAGATGTTATTAACAACAAGATCATATCATTAGGAGAATGGTGTGATGTACATACTCCTATAGATAAGCGTAGCATAAAGTGTTGGAATTATGCCCTAGAGGCAATAATAAAGATGTTATTATTATAATTCTTGTTCATGATAAAGTTTATATTCCATGCTAGAATTGTATTAAGCGGAAACATTAATACTTGTGTGGTTTGTGAACAACACCGTGTCCCTAGTACGCCTCTATGGACTAGCTCATTGATCAATGATGGTTAAGGTTTCCTAACCATAGACATGAGTTGTCAATTGATAATGACATCATCTCATTGGGAGAATGATATGGTGGACAGACCCAAACTAAGCGAAGCAATTAGATCGTGTCATCGTGTTCGTCTTTGCGAAGCTTTTCTTATGTCAAATATTGTATTCCTTAGACCATGAGATAATGCAACTCCCTGGTATCAGAAGAAAGCTTTGAGGTCATCAAACGTCATCCTATGAGAGGGTGATCATAAAGGTGTCTCTCAGGTGATCGGAAAGTATCTGTTGGGTTGTATGTATCGAGATGGGATTTGTCCCTCCCAAGTCGGAGAGATATGCTTCGGGCCCACTCGGTAATCGATATCAACACCGCTTGCAAGCATGTGGTTAAGGAGTTAATCACAAAGTGATATCGGATTACGGAACGAGTAAAGTACTTGCTGTGAACGAGATTGAACTAGGTATGATGATACCGACGATCGAATCTCGGGCAAGTAAAATATCGCAAGACGAAGGGAATATATATATGGGATTGATTGAATCCTGGCATCGTGGTTCATCCAATATGATCATCGATGAATGTGTGGGAGTCAATATGGGTGCCCAGAACCCGCTGTTGATTATTGATAGAAGATCATGTCTGCATATTCTCGAACCCGCAGGGTCACACACTTAACGTGTCTCGACGCTAGGATAGATTGGACAATTGGTTTATGAATTTTTGTTCGGAGTCTCGGATGGTATCCGGGACATCACGAGAGGTTCCGGAATGGTCCGGAGAATAAGATTCATATAAGGCAGTGCAGTTTTTGGAGTTCGGAATTGTTCCGGATTAATCGATATTGTACCGGAAGCTTCTAGAACCTTCCGGAAGGGGGCCAACGTGGTCCCACCTTCCGGGAGGGGGCATGGGCCTATGAGGGAGTGTCCTGGCCACATTGGGCCAGGGGCACAAGGCCCCATAGGGCCCAGCTGATTCTAGATAGATTTAACTCGTTTAAATCTAGGGATAGAATTTCTAGATAAGGGAGAGTTTAAATCGTTTAAACTAGAGATAGGCTTGGAGGATGGGCAAGGGCTGGCCGCACCCCCCTCTATATATAGAGGGCTGGTGCGCCCCCTCCCCCCCAACAAACACACCTCCCTCCAAGCCCTAGTAGCCCTGCTGCCTTCCTCTCTCCCTCCCGGCTGTTTGTAGGCGAAGCCCTGCTGCAGAAATTCTCCACCATATACACCACGCCGTCGTGTTGTAGATCCAATCCATCTCTCCACCATACTTTCTGGTCCGAGGAAGGAGGAGACGTCGAGGTGCTGCACGTGTGCATCTCACGGAGGCACCGCCACTTGTGGTGCTAGATCGGATCGGATCACGAGGAGGAGAAGCGAGTACGACTACATCACCCACGTTCCGACGAACGTTCCGCTGTGCGAATCTTCAAGGGTATGAAGATCTAATCCAATCTCTCTCGTTGTTTGCATATCCTAGATTAGATCTTGGCTTTCCCTCTGTTCGCTTCCGTAGAAATTTTTGATTTACTATGCTGCGAAACCCTTCAGTGGTATCAGAGCTAGATCTATGCGTAGATGTGATTCACGAGTAGAACGCAACATGGTTGTTGCGGGCGTTGATGTTTTCTGTTGCAAGCCTCTTGTTTGTGTTCTTCTTATGACGCGGGATAGTGAGATTGAAGCGGTCCAGGCCAACCTTACGCGACGTCGTTCGCGAGACAGGCTCCGTACTTGACGTGTGGCTTGTACCACACATGCGGCTGGTGGATGTTAGTTTCTCTCACTATAGTTGTCATGGGATTAACACCGGAGTTTGGCAACCATAATATCACCGTTATGGCTTTCCGTAGGTAAGAATCGTTCTTAGCATCTACTCCCATAAGCCACGTAAAACATGCAACAACAAAGTAGAGGCGTCTAACTTGTTTTTGCAGGGAGTATTTTCTGTGATATGGTATGGCCCAAGATGTGATGTGTGTATTGTATGCGATGATCATGTTTTGTAATGTTTCACGACTTGCATGTCGATGAGTACACAACCGGCAGGAGCCATATGGTTGTCTTTATAATTGTGTATGACCTGCGAGTCAACTTCTTATACGCCATGTAATAGCTTTACTTTATCGCTAAGTAGTTAGCAATAGTTGTAGTTGCTATTCATGGTGGAGGCAATCATGGTGGAGTGATGGAGATCATGCCGGAACGCACAAGATGGAGATCATTGCGCGAAGATTGGCTATACCATGTCACATAAAGTTATATGCATGTGATGTTTATCCTTTTATGTATCTTATGATGCTTAGATCACGACGGTAGCATTATAAGATGATTCCTCACTAAAAGATCAAGATAAAACTGTGTTCTCCCCATGTATGCACCGTTGCGAAAGTTCGTCGTGTCCAAGCATCACGGATGATCGGGTGCTATAGACTCTACGCTCACATACAACGGGTGCAAGCCAGATTTGCACACGCGGAAATACTCGGGTTTGACTTGACGAGCCTAGCATGTACAGACATGGCCTCGGAACACATGAACCGAAAGGTTAAGCATGAGTCATATGAATGATATGATCGACACTTCGTTGTCCACCATTGAAGCCACATCTCTTCTCGTGAAGATCGGATTAGGTGTGGTGAATTTGGATCGTGTTCACTAAACAACTTGAGGGATGTTGAATTTAGTGGGAGTTCATCTAGTAATTTGATTAAGTTGAACTATTTATCATGAACATAGTCTAAATTGTACTTGCAAATACTGTAGATCACATGGCCAAGTCCAACTTCAACTTCAACGTTTTTGCTGAGAAAGAAAAGCTTAGAAACAATGGGTCTAACTTCACCAACTGGTTCCGCAATCTAAGAATCATTCTGTCTGGAGGACAAAAGGACTATGTCCTTGAGAAAGCGTTAGGTAACCCCCCTGCTGCAACTGCGCCGGCTGATGAGAAAGCTGTCTATCAGTCACGCAAAGATGATTATGGTGTGATTAAGAGCACCATGTTGTTTGCTATAGAACCGGAACTTCAAAATCGTTTTGAAAACTATCCCGGGCCCTTTGAGATTCTCGAGGAGCTGAAAACCATGTTTCAGACTCAGGCCCGTTCTGAGAGATATGAGATCTCTGAGAAGTTCTTTAACTGCAAGATGGAGGAAGGGAGTTCCGTTAGTGAGCACGCCATTAAGATGTCGGGCTACACTCAACGCCTTGAGCAACTGGACTGCAAGATTCCAGAGGAGCTCAAGATTGACAGGGTTCTGCAATCACTCCCTCCCAGCTACAAAAGTTTTGTAGTGACTCATAATCAGATTGGTTCCACTGATACGATCACCGAGCTCTTCGCAAAGCTGAAGGCTGCGGAGGTGGACATCAAGAAGGATAATCATGTGTTGATGGTCAACAAGCCCTCCTTTAAGAAAGGTAAAGGTGCAAAGAAGCCCTTCAAGAAAGGCGGCGGCAAGCGCGTTGCCCCTGCTGAGAAGAAGCTCAAGTCTGGTCCCAAGCCGGACACTGAGTGCTTCTATTGCAAGGACAAGGGTCACTGGAAGCGCAACTGTCCGAAGTACTTAGCGGACAAGAAGGCTGGCACCATCAAAGGTATATTTGATATACATGTTATTGATGTTTTCCTTACTAGCCCTCGTTGTAGTGCCTGGGTATTTGATACTGGTTCAGTTGCTAATATTTGTAACTCGAAACAGGAGCTACGGAATAGACGGCGGCTTGCGAGGGATGAGGTGACGATGCGCGTTGGCAACGGATCAAGAGTTGATGTGATGGCCGTCGGCACGCTCTCCTTAGTTTTACCTTCGGGATTAGTTTTAAATCTTAATAAATGTTATTATGTGCCTGCGTTGAGCATGAACATTATTTCTGGATCGTGTTTGTTGCAAGACGGTTATTCATTTAAATCGGAGAATAATGGTTGTTCTATTTGTATGAGTAACATATTTTATGGTCATGCACCTCTTGTGAATGGTTTATTTCTTCTAAATCTCGAAAGGGATAAAACACACATCCATAACATTGAGGCTAAGAGATGCAAAGTAGATAGTGATAATACTACTTATTTGTGGCACTGTCGTCTAGGTCATATTGGAGTAAAACGCATGAAGAAACTCCATTCTGATGGACTTTTGGAGTCTCTTGATTTTGAATCATTTGACACATGCGAACCATGCCTCATGGGCAAGATGATCAAAACCCCGTTCTCCGGTATGATGGAGCGAGCAACGGACTTGTTGGAAATCATACATACCGATGTATGCGGACCGATGAGTGTTTCGACGCGCGGTGGATATCGCTATTTTCTCACTTTTACCGATGACTTAAGTAGATATGGGTATATCTATTTAATGAAACATAAATCTGAAACATTTGAAAAGTTCAAAGAATTTCAGAATGAAGTGGAGAACCATCGTAACAGAAAGATTAAGTTTCTACGATCCGATCGTGGGGGCGAATATTTGAGTTATGATTTTCTCACGCATCTCAAAGCAAGTGGAATCGTTTCACAACTCACGCCACCCGGAACACCACAGCGCAATGGTGTGTCTGAACGCCGGAATCGAACCCTATTAGATATGGTCCGATCGATGATGTCTCTTACTGATTTGCCGTTATCATTTTGGGGTTATGCATTAGAAACCGCTGCATTCACTTTAAATAGGGCTCCATCTAAATCCGTTGAGACGACACCGTATGAACTGTGGTTTGGTGCTAAACCTAAGTTGTCGTTTCTTAAAGTTTGGGGATGCGAAGCTTACGTCAAGAAGTTGATGCCGGACAAGCTCGAACCCAAAGCGGAGAAATGCGTCTTCATAGGATACCCTAAGGAAACTATTGGGTATACCTTCTATCACAGAACCGAAGGCAAAGTGTTTGTCGCAAAGAACGGTTCCTTTCTTGAGAAGGAGTTTCTCTCGAAAGAAGTGAGTGGGAGGAAAGTAGAGCTAGACGAGGTTATTGAACCTTCTCTTGAATTGGAGAGTAGCGCAACACCTGAAATTTTTCCAGTGCCGCCTGCACCAACAATAGAGGAAGCTAATGACAAGGATCATGAAGCTTCGGATGATGCTGCTACTGAACGTCGCAGGTCGACAAGGTCGCGTGCCCCTCCTGAGTGGTACGGCAACCCTGTCTTGACTATCTTGTTAGTAGAAGACAGTGAACCTACGAACTATGAGGAAGCGATGATGAGCCCAGACTCTGAGAAATGGCTAGAAGCCATGAAATACGAATTGGGATCCATGAGCGAAAACCAAGTATGGACTTTGGTGGACCCTCCTAGTGACCGAAAGGCCGTTGAGTGCAAATGGATCTTCAAGAAGAAAACGGACGCGGATGGTAATGTTACCGTCTATAAAGCACGGCTTGTTGCGAAAGGTTTTCGACAAGTTCAAGGTGTTGACTACGATGAGACTTTCTCTCCCGTAGCGATGTTTAAGTCCATTCGGATTTTATTAGCAATTGCTGTGTTTCATGATTATGAAATATGGCAGATGGATGTCAAGACTGCTTTCCTCAATGGCAACATTGATGAAGAGTTGTATATGATGCAACCCGAAGGTTTTGTCGATCCTAAGGATGCTGATAAAGTATGCAAACTTCAGCGTTCCATTTATGGACTGAAGCAAGCATCTCGGAGTTGGAACCTTCGTTTTGATCAAGTGATCAAGAGCTTTGGATTTGTTCCAAATTGCTACGAAGCTTGCATCTACAAGAAAGTGAGTGGGAGCTCGGTGACGTTTCTGGTACTATATGTGGATGACATATTGATTATTGGAAATGACATCAACATGCTTAACGATGTGAAGAGTTATTTGAACAAGTGTTTTTCAATGAAAGACCTAGGTGAAGCTGCTTATATATTGGGCATCAAAATCTATAGAGATAGACAAAGACGCCTGATAGCTTTAAGCCAGAGTACATACCTAGACAAAGTTCTGAAAAGGTTCAGAATGGATAAGGCATTGAAAGGTTCAGTGCCTATGTTGTCAGGTAAGATATTGAGCAAGGCTCAGTGTCCAGCTACGGTAAATGATAGGGAAGCTATGAGCAAAGTGCCTTATGCCTCGGCCATAGGTTCCATCATGTATGCCATGCTGTGTACTAGACCGGATGTGTCCAATGCTCTTAGTTTGACGAGCAGATATCAAAGTGATCCAGGAGTGGAACACTGGACAGCCGTGAAGAACATCCTAAGGTACCTAAATAGGACTAAAGAAATGTTCTTAGTCTATGGGGGTGATGAACAGCTCGTCGTAAAAGGTTACGTCGATGCTAGTTTCGACACCGACAAGGATGATTGTAAATCTCAGACAGGATACGTGTATATTTTGAATGGAGGAGCTGTGAGCTGGAGAAGCTGCAAGCAAAGCGTGATCGCGGGATATACAGTAGAAGCGGAATACATGGCTGCTGCAGAAGCGTCAAGTGAAGGAGTTTGGATCAGAAACTTCATCACTGAGCTTGGCGTGGTTCCAAGTGCATTGGACCCACTGGAGATATTGTGTGACAACACTGGCGCCATAGCACTCGCTAAGGAACCAAGATATCATCCAAAGACCAAGCATATCAACCGCAAGTTTCATATAATCCGAGATTATATAGCAGATGGAGATCTGAAGATCAGCAAAGTACATACAGATCTGAATGTCGCAGATCCATTGACTAAACCTCTTCCACGTGTAAAACATGATCAGCACCTCAGAGCCATGGGTGTGAGATTGTTGCCAAATGTAAACTAGATTATTGACTCTAGTGCAAGTGGGAGACTGTTGGAATTATGCCCTAGAGGCAATAATAAAGATGTTATTATTATAATTCTTGTTCATGATAAAGTTTATATTCCATGCTAGAATTGTATTAAGCGGAAACATTAATACTTGTGTGGTTTGTGAACAACACCGTGTCCCTAGTACGCCTCTATGGACTAGCTCATTGATCAATGATGGTTAAGGTTTCCTAACCATAGACATGAGTTGTCAATTGATAATGAGATCATATCATTGGGAGAATGATATGGTGGACAGACCCAAACTAAGCGAAGCAATTAGATCGTGTCATCGTGTTCGTCTTTGCAAAGCTTTTCTTATGTCAAATATTGTATTCCTTAGACCATGAGATAATGCAACTCCCTGGTATCAGAAGAAAGCTTTGAGGTCATCAAACGTCATCCTATGAGAGGGTGATCATAAAGGTGTCTCTCAGGTGATCGGAAAGTATCTGTTGGGTTGTATGTATCGAGATGGGATTTGTCCCTCCCAAGTCGGAGAGATATGCTTCGGGCCCACTCGGTAATCGATATCAACACCGCTTGCAAGCATGTGGTTAAGGAGTTAATCACAAAGTGATATCGGATTACGGAACGAGTAAAGTACTTGTTGTGAACGAGATTGAACTAGGTATGACGATACCGACGATCGAATCTCGGGCAAGTAAAATATCGCGAGACGAAGGGAATATATATATGGGATTGATTGAATCCTGGCATCGTGTTTCATCCGATATGATCATCGATGAATGTGTGGGAGTCAATATGGGTGCCCAGACCCCGCTGTTGATTATTGATAGAAGATCATGTCTGCATATTCTCGAACCCGCAGGGTCACACACTTAACGTGTCTCGACGCTAGGATAGATTGGACAATTGGTTTATGAATTTTTGTTCGGAGTCTCGGATGGGATCCGTGACATCACGAGAGGTTCCGTAATGGTCCGGAGAATAAGATTCATATAAGGCAGTGCAGTTTTTGGAGTTCGGAATTGTTCCGGATTAATCGGTATTGTACCGGAAGCTTCTAGAACCTTCCGGAAGGGGGCCAACGTGGTCCCACCTTCCGGGAGGGGGCATGGGCCTATGAGGGAGTGTCCTGGCCGCATTGGGCCAGGGGCACAAGGCCCCATAGGGCCCAGCTGATTCTAGATAGATTTAACTCGTTTAAATCTAGGGATAGAATTTCTAGATAAGGGAGAGTTTAAATCGTTTAAACTAGAGATAGGCTTCGAGGATGGGCAAGGGCTGGCCGCACCCCCCCTCTATATATATAGGGCTAGTGCGCCCCCTCCCCCCCAACAAACACACCTCCCTCCAAGCCCTAGTAGCCCTGCTGCCTTCCTCTCTCCCTCCCGGCTGTTTGTAGGCGAAGCCCTGCTGCAGAAATTCTCCACCATATACACCACGCCGTCGTGTTGTAGATCCAATCCATCTCTCCACCATACTTGCTGGTCCGAGGAAGGAGGAGACGTCGAGGTGCTGCACGTGTGCATCTCACGGAGGCACCGCCACTTGTGGTGCTAGATCGGATCGGATCGCGAGGAGGAGAAGCGAGTACGACTACATCACCCACATTCCGACGAACGTTCCGCTATGCGAATCTTCAAGGGTATGAATATCTAATCCAATCTCTCTCGTTGTTTGCATCTCCTAGATTAGATCTTGGCTTTCCCTCTGTTCGCTTCCGTAGAAAATTTTGATTTACTATGCTGCGAAACCCTTCATAAAGATCAAGTCATTTCAATAGTTCATTTGCTATAAGCTTTCTGATACATAGTAACCTAATTCCTTCGACCATGAGATCATGCTAATCACCATCACCGGGTGAATGCTTTGATGACATCAAACACCAAACCGTAACTAGGTGGCTATAAAGGTGGCATTGAGTGTTCGGAAAGTATGTATTGAGGCACATGGATCAAGAGTGGGATTTGTCCATCCATATGACGGATAGATATACTCTGGTCCCTCTCGGTGGAATGTCATCTAATTAGCTTGCAAGCACGTGACTGGCTCACAAGGGATCACATATCACGGGAACAAGAAAAGAGTACTTATCGGTAACGAGGTTGAACTAGGTATGCAGAGATACCGACGATCAGACCTCAGATAAATAAACTATCGCGAGACAAAGGGAAATTGGTATCGTATGTAAGTGGTTCATTCGATCGCAAAGTAATCGTAGAAATATGTGGGACCCATATGAATTTCCAGATTCCTCTATTGGTTATTGATCGGGGAAGAGTCTCGGTCATGTCTGCATAATTCACGAGCCATAGGGAGACACACTTAAGGATTCGACTTTGTTTAGTAGATATGGAATGTAAGTAGGGAGACCGAATGTTGTTCGTAGTCTCGGATGGGATCCGTATATCACGAGGAGATCCAGAATGGTCCGGAGAATAAGATTCATATAAGGAAAGTCCAATTCCGGAGTTCGGGAATGATTCCGATGTTTTCATCGGAGAGGTTCTAGAAGGGTCTAGAAGATTCATCGGACCAGAAGGGGAAGGATACATGAATGTGTCATGGATAAGTGGAATGATTGAATCATGTCCTAGGTCACTTGGTAGGGCATTTGAAAGAAACAAAATTGAGCTCCAAATTGAAAGTCAAAAGGCAAGTTTGAAAAGTCAAACCGGGACAATGTATCCTGGTGGATGAAGGAAAGAATCCTTCTTTCCCTCCACCAGAATCCAACAAGGAGAGGGAGTTGGGGAAGGATTCAAACCGCCCTCTCCCAAGCTGCCCTCCCTCTCATAAATAGAGGGGAGGGGGGTACCCCAAGAGACACACAACACCAGCCCCTCCCCACCTAGTCGTCGTTCTGCCACCGCCCCCCAGCGCCGCCACCGCTCGCCGCTGCCACGCCGTCGCCGCCCTAGCCTCCGCTGGCCACGCCTCCCCCTCTCCGGCTCTCTAAACCCTAGATCCACCATAACCTGCTCCGGCTTAGGCGAAGCCGTGCAAGATCTTCCCTCTACTTCCGACACCATGCCGTCGTGCTGCCGGAATTGCGAGGGGAGAACTACAACCTCCGTTGCCTGCTGGAACAAGGGAGAGGAAGGTCTTTATGGAGTACCGAACGTGTGACCGACTGCGGAAGCGCTGCCGGAACGCAGCGCCGGAAGGATCGTCTACGCGAACTTGAGATCGGCAAGTGCACGACTACATCACCCACGAGAATCTTCTCTCGTTAACCACTTTGGAATCTTCAAGGGTGAGTACTCTAATCGACTCGTTGCTACAATCTAGTAGATAGATCTTGGCTTGTTTGTGTGCATGCGGTAGAATTTTTTATTTTCCATGCTACGAACCCCTACAAATGAGTGAGGGTAACTCCTTCATTCACCTCTTTTGTCTAGAAGTTGGTGTTCTTGGTGGAAAATCGTTTTAGAGGATACTATGTGATTCCACTGCCTGTTAGATTCCGTAGTCTTACAACCCTAGTGCCCGATCTGCATTGATACTGTGAATCTATAGAGGAACTGACGATTTTCGCGAGGGGAGTATTATCCGCCCCTGGTAAGGCCGGATAATCCGTCCTGGAGGTTCACCCCTTTTTCAGTTATGTCACAACTTATAAGGTTCCCAACCTTTAATAAGGTAGAGATCCCTGTGTTTACAATGCTAGTCCCTGGATCAATAGCTAGCATCCACAGTTAAGATGTAATATCAAGAAACAAAGGTCATAATACAACTTTATAACCAGGAATAAAATAAATTATTACATCTTACATAGCTCATTTGGCTATCTCATTACAGTGCAGCAGAATATAACAATAGCATGGGGTCTTCATATTCAAAGTACCACAGGCAGACATGTTGGTTGTAGACTTGTAATCCTAATCAATAACTTCACTAATATCAAACAAACCTGCAACATAACAAGTTACAGCCACAAGGGTCAATACATTTGAATTGTATTGGCAAGTGATACTATGGTAGTATAGTGGAGTCTATCATCTATATGCATTTGGCTAAGTGGAGCTTAGGCTTGCTTTGCTCAAAATAGATTTTCCTTATCATTTGAAAACACTAAGTTTTTGCTTGACAAAATCTTTCCCAAGGCATCTCCCAATAGAAATTGGTGATCCTTTCAATCCCTTGTTCACCCACAAGATTTTTAACTTAGAAATTGGGATGATGAGATTCTTGATAGCTTCCATGTCTTGATGCTCAAATTGTCCTTTGCCAGGGACATGGCTAAGTACTTAGATTTTTCACTCTGCAGAGGTGGTGCACTTTCCCCACAAGAGTTGGTTTCACCAAGACAAGATCTTTCAGAAGCCTTCCCTTAGACCAGAATGGACGCGTTCCAACCTATCATCACCTACCACCAACTATCCATTTGGCTAAGTTATTGAAACCTATATGATCCAGACAGAGCCCATAATGCCAAGTGGCTGCACTTGAAGATTATCAACATTTGACATCTCAAATCTCTTTGTTCCTGGGTGGCCATCCACAAGTGAGATACACAAGGTTCACAAGTCCCCTGGCCTTGTGTAACCACTCAACACAAACCATTCCTTCCATTCCACCCAGGTGATTCATTCACTTAGTTGTTTTATTAAACAAAAACACAAGTCCTCAGACTTAGAAATTTTTCCATAGCATGAATATATATTCCACCCTTGTTTTCTACTAGCTAAGCTAAGCATGATAGTAGTAGGAATCTTAACTTAGGAAATTTCTACTAAGGTTACATCTACTAGGATTTCCCATAGCATAGTTTTTACTTAGCAAAATTCCATGCAAGTCCTCCATCGAAATATCACTAATGCATAGTGAAAATAATGGGACAAAAGTATGAAGCATCACTTGCCTTGTTGGTAGAGAGTATAAGTTCACTCCTTGATCTTTGCAATGTTCACACACTTCAAGTCACTACAATTCAATCAAGCAAACAATATTTCAATCTACCATTCAAGCAATTCATCACATAAAATGATAAAAACAAAGCAATGCATGCAAGCATGTCAAGGATTGTTTTATTTGAAAAAGTGGTTTCTAATGGTTCATAAACATTTGAAAACACCTAATGGTCATTTTATAAAGTGGCAAAATCATTTGTACAAGATTTTACTTCATAAACCATTTTTAGATCAAGTCATTATTTTATGTGGTGAAGAAATGCTTTTAATAAGGCAAAATTCTATAGGTTTCACAAAATATGTTTTCAAAACATATAACCTTGTGTTTAGGGTCAGAGAGTTTATTTCCAAAACATTTCTCAAAGGTTTTCTTCCAAAACCATTTTTTTATAATTAAACCATATTTTTATTTGACTAGAAATGGTTTAAATCCAAGATTTATTATTTTTCTTCACCAAATACATTTTTGGAACCACCATTTGATTCCTAAGGTCAGTAGGTTCAAAAAAAACCATTTGCCAAAGTTTTTATCCTCAAAATCATTTTAGAACAATTTTTATATCCTAAACATGCATACACAAGTTTCTGCAAAAACAAACAATTTAACAGACGCTTTTTACTAAACAAAGTGCATGGTTGGCTAGGGCTTGTCTTGCTGAATCCATTGATATAAAATTTGCAAAATTTGGACGTGTGGTTTGAAAGTTATGAATTTTTCACATTGGCATATCTAATAGGACAATTCTGTTTTAAATCAAACCAGCATGGACACGTGGCTGCTTCCTACTGGTTGGTACCGGTTCGTCTAGATTACGCGCTGTAGGCCGTTGGATTTAAGTTACATCGCACGGCACAGAGGTGCTACTTACCCCTTCGGTTAAGTTTCTATCGTGTCCTTTGGATCTGCATCTAACGGCTCTAAGCGTTTGGTCATGGATTGGCGGCGCTAGCAACGGTGAGCGGCGGCGACGCGTTCAGGCGGTGGTGCTCCGGCTAATACAGGAAGCAAGGGGGATGGGGAATAAGCTCACCGGGTTCGCTGGGTCACGGTGATGCTCAAGGTCTCCGCAGGATGGTCAGGGGCGCACGGAGTCGATGTTGATTGCTCGCCGGAGATGCTCCTGGCGTCGGGCTCCTCTGTTCGTCATCGAAGGCGAAGGTACGGGTCACGCCAAACCAAACAAACCATGCAGTTAGATGCGTATGGGATAGGCGAATACGTTAGCATCGGTCGGAGGGGATGGGGCGGTCAGAAGTTACCAGGGGGTGTTGCCGGAGTGGAGGCAGAGGGCGGCGGTTCTCGGTTGTCATTGTTGCCAATGTTTCAAGGCGCGCACGAGTGAGTGGGTGGTATGGGGAGATGCAGGGGATGATGGGAATCACACTCGTGTGCTCTGGGGGCAGTGGGGAGGTTCGTGCTCGCCGGAATTGCTCGGAGAGCTCGTTGGAGCAGAGAATGCTCAAGCGCGAAATCAAGGCAGCCTTGTGGACGAGAGGGGAGGGTAAGCGAGGGGAAAGAGAGAGGAGAGGCAGGCGAGTTAACGGGCGTGATCGCGGGGAGGGATTAGTTCGGTAGTAACGCGTATTGAAGCGATCATTCAATGGCCAGTAACGGTGAGGTGAGGGCGTGGTCACCGCGGGGGGGGGGGGTGAGGAAGACGGTGACGTGGCTGTGGGGCCTGGCTGTCTCCGAGTGAGAGAGAGTGGCGGTGGGGTCGTTCTGTCAACGGTCGAGGTGTGCGGGTTTGAGTGATAAAAGAACCAGAGAGGGGTTTCCCGCGTGGGCTGGCGATGGGATTAGTGGGCTAGGCTAGTTGGGCTGAGTCCTTTTTATATTATTTTTTGTACTGCTTTGTTTTTCTTTTTCTCATTTGATTTTTCTGTTTTGATTTTGAATAAGCAATTCAAACATTCATTTGAAATCAAACCTCAACCAAAACTTGTGTAGGTTTAAATACTGATTATTAAAACACTCTGGAATCATTTTAGAATAATTTATTTATTCTTTTTAAGGTCTTTTAATTATTCAAAATAGGCTCTAGTTTTAAATCAAATAAGATTTAATAATAATTTTAAACACCATTTAAATTTCTAAAATCTTTCCAAATCTTTTCAGTAGGTTCTTATTCAATTATAAGGATGTCAAAATAGTTCACTTTGATTTATTTGGAATAATTTTAATATGATTTATAAATCATTTGAATTTGGGTATTTGTTTTAATTCCAATGGAGTTTGATATAGTTTTAATTCCCTAAAGTTTATTTGGAAGATTTTTCTTTAATCTTATTTAAGTTGAATTAAACAACTTTTATTTCACTTGGGTAAATTCCAAAATATTATATTCTCATGAATTATATAATTATCCTTATTAGTGATTTGTCTTTATTCAAATAGGATTTGATTGATGCCATTTTATTTTATTTTGGAAAATTCTTTATCCTTTTATTTTTATTTGAATTTGGATTATATTCATTCCATTTGCTTATGGATTTGGCCAAGATTTAATTTGGTCTTTAAATATTCTTTATTTAATATTTCTTTCTTCATCTTATAAAATCCATATCTTTTTATTTAGAGATCCAAACTTAGTGATTCCAATTTGTAAAATCTTGTTTAATATTTGTTTATCCTTTTAAATCCTTTTAGGATTATTTTCTCACCATTTGGTATGGATTTTAGATAAGTGATTTATTAGTTTTGGGAATACAATTCCTTATCTTATTATATTCATAAGATTTTATTTATGGCCCCAAATTAAGTGAAACCAATTTCTATGGCTTTATAATATTTCTATTTGTCTTTCTTGATCATTTGTATTTGTTTGTTGACAAATTTTTATATGGATCAAATCCATAGGCTTGGAGATAACTTGGAAATGATTTTTTATTCCATTAGGGTTTAGGGTTTGGATTTATTTTCCAAGTGTTTAAATTTCAAGATACATTCATTGAGGAATGCAATTCACTTGATTTGGATTTTGTTAAATTCAAACTTTAATTAAAGTTTGTTCAAGATGGGATTTTAAGTTTCCTTTTAGAACAAAGTTTATTTTCTCCCTGATTTTCAACAAAAATTTTATTTTGTTTATTTATTTTTCACATTACAAGATTTGGAAAATCTTGGGATGTGACACAGCTTCTAGTATCGTGTATAGTTGGGCCATGGATTGTGTTTCTACTGTGTCTAACATTCCTCCTGGACTTGTGTGTATGCTTATCCCCATGCTACCTATATATTTCTCCACATAGGTGGTTCGAGTTCTCCCAGTACCTACAAGCGTCGTCCTCGTGCCTGTTACCTCAGGACAAACGAAGAAGGTGTGCTTGTTGACGAAGTTCAGTTGCGAAGGAGGCAAAGGGAGGCTCAATGGATGGCCGAGCAAGCAAGAAAAACCAAGATTACCACCCAGAGAAAAGGAAAGGGCAAGCAGGCCCATGTCAATTACCAGAATATGGATATCCTTGAGTTCCCTGCCATCCATCACCGTGACATGTATGATGTGGCTGCTAGTGATGAGCACATGAGGACAGTCTATTTTGGTGTTCGCACTTTAGGTACATTCATGATGACATTTATGCTTCTCTCAAGAGTCGATCCATGCACCCTTTGAATTTGACTGAGGCTCAATCCAAGCCAAGACTTAGTGAGGCTTTGGCTGTGACTGATAGAATGGGGCTACACCATTTCATGACCTTGCAATGCAAATATGACTCATCTGTGGCGAAACAATTCTTTTCTACACTTGTGATCTGCAGGGATGAGCTCCGCACTATGAAGTGGATGACCGGGAGCAGTATTGTCACATCCCAAAATTTTGCAAATTTTGAAATGTGAAAAATAAACAAAGAAAAGAAATAAAGGATGAAATTTAGGGGGAAAAGAAACCTTTTGTTTCTAAATGGAAACATCAAAACCCTACTTGAACAAAATTTGAATGAGAACAAACAAATCAAATGCATTCATGCATGGAATGTATCTTGATTTTGAGCACTTGGAAAAGTTAAACCTAAACCCTAAACCCTAATAAGATAAATCATCATCAAGATCACTCCAATACTATGGCTTTGTTCCATATAAAATTTTAGCAACAACATTCCTAAATAATCAATAATGGTAAAAAAATTACAAAACCATGGGAATTGTTTTCACTCTATTTGGAGCCATGGATAAAAACATATAATTTATATAAAACATGAAGAAAAATAAATACAAAATATTGCCAAGATAATTTAAGCCATGGCAAAAATCCATAAGTGAATGGAATAAAAATATATTTAAATAATATAAAAGGATAAAAGTTTATTTAATAAAATTATATGGGCTTAAGTACCATATTCAAATTTTATTAAATAAATGCCAATGTGCCACACTCAATTTTTAATGAATATTAATTTCTAAAAAAAATTGAAATACTCTAAATGGACTAAATAACCAACATGTATTCTTTATAAAATCTACTGAAAGTTTTGTGAAGATTTGAATCAATTTGGAGTTGAATCAAATTGATTTGTATAAAAACAGAAAATAGAAAAAGAAAAAGGAAAAAGAAATAAGAGGAAAAAACCTACTAGCAGCCAAACCAACTAGGCCCAGCAACCCGGCCCAACTCAGCCCACCCGGCCACTCCCTCTCTCCCCCACTAGATCCTTTTATCACCGCCCCCTCTCCACACCCCCTCGCTGCACCCGGGCCCCACCGCTATGTCACAGTCATCGTCTTCAACGCGCGTTGAACTCGCCCCCTCTCTTCTGTTTCTCCCCCGATTCAATTTGAATAAAAGCGATTGATTCATGGCATAATTCCCTCCCTGACCTCGCCTTCTTAATCCCATCTCCCACCTATCTGTTTCCCCTCAAGCCCCACACCCAGAGAGCCCCCAGGCTGCTCGGAATTTAGCTTGCGCCGCCGCAGACCCCGACGAACTCCGGCGAAAAATCCGGTGAGCACAGACCCCTCTTGCCCTCTGGTTCACACCACTTTGCTCGTCATCTTCGGGAACACCTACTGATGCCTCTCACTTGTTTGCTTGTTCCCCAAGAGCTCGCCTTTGTCTTCGATTGCAGGAACCCGATGCCAAGCGCAACTCCGACGAGCAATCCCAGCCGTACCCGTGCGCACCTCCCTCGCCCGTGACCTCCACTGCGAACACCTCGTCACCACGACCTTGGTAACCCCCTGTGCCCCCTTTACCCCCTAGCATCACCGGAGCACCGTCACTAGACGCGTCGCCGCCGCGCGTTGCTAGCAGCGCCTCCAGACCTTGGCCAAGTCGTTGTGGTCCATCAGATGTGAATCCTAGGGCCCAGAATAGATCACTTAGCGAAGCGGTACCTGCTGATCTGAGCCATGTGATCTAACTTAAATCCAATGGCCCACGATGCTGATCCAGCCAAAGTGGTACCAACCAATAAGAACAAGCCACGTGGCTAGAACTTTCAGTTTAAAAACCAGAAAAGGTTTATTAGATGTTTAAAAACTTGTAAAATTCATAACTTTTGATATACAGATCAGAAAAATACAAATTGGTGTCTATGGATTCATAAAAATGTGAACTACACTATTGTGGCCCTATTTTGTTTAGTAGCTTCTGTAAAAACTGATTTTTAGGCAGAACCTTTTGTGGAGTATTTTGAGTATAAAAATTGTTGTGAAAATTATTTTTGAGTGAATCCTTTTTCAAATGGTTGTGTTTTGAAACCTCTAACCAGAAACACTAACATTTGAAATTAAAAATATAATTTGTTGGCACTAGAAAATATTCCATTGAATAAATCTTTTCTAGTAAAAGAAAAATGATTTAAATAATCAAATTGCACTAACTTGGTTCCACTTGGAATTCCACTTTTACAAAAAGGACCAGGAGGTGTTTGTAATGTTTAGAACCTTGTTAGGAACAATCTTTTCAATAAAATGACCTTTTGCATGCTTGCATGCATTTCTTTGTATTCTTGTGTTTGTTTTATTATTTTGTGTTGTAGTATTGAGTGTGTGCTTTTTGCTTGATTGTATTGTTGTAGAATTTGAGGAGTGTGCTATTGAAGATCAAGGAGAGTAACTAAATATTATACTATAAAGGCAAGTGATACTTTGGTCATCAAAAGTCCTATCTTTTTAATATTGCATTAGTGATATTTTTATAGTGTGCATGATAGGACTATTATGTATATTACTATGCTATGCTATTCCTATAGTATATACCTTGGTAGTATTTCCTAAAGATAGGAGACATTGTAAGTTTAGAATTCTTAGACTTGCTATATAGATTTGTGGGTGGAAATCATGATATGATGTATTATGAAAATATGAGTATTTTTGGATTAATGAAAACAAGTGTTGTTAATGAAACACCTGGGTGGAAATGGGACTTGTATGGATTTATGTTGAGTAGTTACCCAGGGCCCATTTCTATGGTTTACCCTGGTGTAGCTCACTTGTGGATGGCCACCCAGGAACAAAGAGATTGGAGATATTCTTGTCGCGAAAGCTTCCAGTGCAGCCACATGGCATATGGGCTCTGCCTTGACCAACTAAGTTGCAAGAACTCAGTCAGATAGACAGACAGAAGGTGGTAGTGATGATAGGATGGAATGTGTTTGTGGTGATCTGAGGGATTGCTTCTGAAAAGTCTTGTCTCAATGCATGTCGAGTCTTGTGGGGAAAGTGCACCACCTCTCGAGAGGGTAAACCTAAGTACTTAGCCGTGCCCCCAATTATGGACAATTTTTGAGCATCAATACAATGAAGAAGGATCAAGAATCTCATCATTCTAATTTCTCTAAGTTAAAACTTGTTGGGTGAACAAGGGAAGCACCTAGAGGGTATCTAGAGTGCCATGTTTGATGAAGTGTTGTTAAAAAGAGAAAAACTGTTTTACAAAGGATAGGGAAAACTTATTTTATGCAAAGGCCAGCCAAAACTCCACTTAGCCTTATAATCATGTAGATGTTAAGTTCTCTATATCAATATGGTATCACTTGCCAATACAATTCAGATGTATTAACCCTTGTGGCTGTAACTTATCGTGTTGCAGGATTTCTTGTTGATAGTGAAGTTTGTTGAGTAGGTATTACAAGTCTG
This sequence comes from Avena sativa, assembly GCA_916181665.1. NCBI lineage: Eukaryota > Viridiplantae > Streptophyta > Magnoliopsida > Poales > Poaceae > Avena > Avena sativa. The sequence goes on along the minus strand of OV702295.1, from coordinate 306,702,110 downwards.
CAACCAACATGTTTGCCTATGGCACATGAAGATGAAGGACTCCATGCTTTATAGTTATATCTGCTTCTCTATAATAAGATAGCCATATGAGCTATGTAAGTTGTAATGAACTATTTTATTCCTGGATATGAGATGTCATATGACCCTTGTTTCTTGATATTACTTCTTAACTGTGGGTGCTAGCTATTCGATCCAGGGACTAGCACTATAAACACATGGACTTGTACCTTATTGGGTCCAAGCCTCTACAGATGGTATCAGAGCACTGTGTTGCATGTAGATTTGTAACCCTAGGATTGGACAAAACCCCTTAGAAATAGGAGTTGTATTTGTTCTAACTTATTTACAAACAATCTTGTAAACTCTTACCTCAGTATTCTGTTTTGTTTCTACATCCCTCCCTTTTCAACTTGATGGCTAAGGACTTCAACTTCAACATCATCAAAGACTCTAGCTTAAACATCTCAAAGGACTTCAACTTCAGTTTCACTAAAGGACATCAACATCAAAAGGGCTTCATCTTCGACATCACTAAGGACTTCAAGTAAGATTAGAATAATACTCAAGACCTGGAGACTAAGGAAACTCAACTTAGGAGGAACCATTATAGACATCACCTTTGAACTTTGTGACCAAGATGCAATAATTTATTCCAAGGATACCATGTAATAGCTAAGGAATTATTGCATCTTCCAAGGACACAATATCAACTAAAGGAGAGATACTTCCACATGCAAACCAACCTATAAGATAACTTCTCTACCAAAGATATGAATCCACTAAAAAGGTAAAAGATAAAAGATAATAATGTGATACCGCGGCACTCCCCCAAGCTTGGAACAAGCCAAGGGGATGCCAAACCTGATGACGAATTACTCCTTCGGTGGTGGTGGTGTTCTCTTGATAAGCCCCTCAATCAGTTTCCTCAAATCTTCAATCTCAAAGGTCAGAGTACGAATCAACTCCGAATTTTGCTCAATGCGGTTCATGATCATATCGGACCGAGAGTCCCAGTCCTTGCTATTGTTTCCCCACTCTTCCTTCTTAGTGTGTTTCTTCCCTGCATGGTTAGAGCGAGGCAGATCCCAAACCGAGGGCAAGTTCCCTTTGGGAACATGTTGGTATTGTTTATTATGTAAAAGAGTATGGAAGGGATTCTTGGTACGTGGAGGATATGACCGTGGAACAAACACAAGACGTGGAGGTTTCCCTCCTATAGACATTCGTGTTGTCCTCTTAAGCTTGATAGGTTTCACCACTCCAATACTTGCGACAGTAGCGCGGGTGTCCGGATGATTGTCCTCCTCCATGTCTTCTTCATCCTCTACCAAAATCTCCTCCTCCTTGGGATTGTGAGGATCATCTTCCTCGGGATTTTTGCCTTTGTCGTTGGCGGAGACCATGGCGCTCTAAACTTAGAAGATTTCCTGACAGAAACAGATCGAAACGAAGACACGACGAGAACACGATATACGAACCTCGGGGGATCCAGGGGTTATATATTGCGAAGTTTCAAAGCATAAGGAAGGTACTGGCACGAAAACGAGGCGGAGACGGAGCTCGAGGGGCTCACACCCCCTCCAGGCACAGTCAGCTAGGGCCCGTGCCTAGGGTGGGTGTGGCCACCCGGCCTCTGTTTCCTCCTCCGTTTCGTTTCGTAACCTTCCGTCTGCATTAAAAACATCAAAAATATAAAAAGATTAGGCTTTCACGAACCTTCTGTTTTCACCACTTTTACCATCAAAAATATAAAACTCTATAGACTCCTTTTCTCCTTCTCCTAGAAATTCCTTTTCTCACAAGGCAATACATAAACTTCAATGGCAACATTAGTGTAAGCAAAAACAATAAACCTTAAGGATCACACTTCAACTGAAATCCATCAAAACAAAGGCTACTGTAGCAACTCCTTTCCAAAAACCCAAAAGAATCTAGAAGGGAATCAATAAAAGAAGCAAACGCAAATGATGACAGAAATTTGTCAAAACAGACCAGCAGGTAAAGATTGATTTTTTCGAAAACCTTCTGTTGATCAAATAAAAAGTACAAAACTACTGAAAGTTGGGTAACAACTAGGAGAACAAGCACAGAAAAATACAGCTCCATCCGAAATATTGCGCTCCCTCACGAATTTTTACAATGCATCGCAAAAATCTTTCCCAGGACAGCCACTTTTCACAACTCCTCTACTTCTCAAAAGTAGTTGAACTTGACACAAAAACCAAAAAAAAAAGATAAGGAGCGGTTATTACTGAGGTAATAACTTCGAAGACTCGACAAAACTATTGGGTTATCTCCCAAGAAGTACTTTTCTTTAATGCCTTTAAGTTAGGCTTGATAGTTTCAAAGATGCTCACATAGGAGATATATATCTAAAGTGAAAGAGAACATCAAGAAGCAAATAACTAACACATTTGAGTCTAACCCACTTCCTATGCATGGGGGTATCTTGAGAAAACAAATTGTTGAAGCAAAAAGGCACCAGCATAGGAAGACAAAACAAATGCAACTTCAAAGCTTTCAACATAAAACGGGAAAATTAACATTATTGAGATGCATAAAACCATGTTTCCCTCTCTCATAATAACTTTCAGTAGCACCTTGAATAAAGTTTACAATATAACTGTCACAGGAAACAACTTTATCACCAGAATGATCATACTTACAATCACCAACAAGAGGTCCAAGGTCATAAACCGGATCAATAGAAGCAAGTTGTTCCATCCTGAAATCTTTATTAGGCAAGCTGTTTTCACAAGGAGCTTTAGCAAATTTGGAAAAGTTAAACTCATAATAATCTCCATCAAACTTAGTCAAAACTTTCTCCTTCTTACAATCTATAATAACTCCACAAGTGTTCAAGAAAGGTCTACCAAAAATAATAGGACAAGTTTTGCTAGCTGCTGAATTAAGCACTAGAAAATCAGCAGGATACTTAATCTTACCGCAGAGGACCTCCACATCTCTTACACTACCAATAGGGAAAATGGTTTCCTTATTAGCAAGGTGAATAACCACATCAATGTCCTCAAGCTCACAAGGACCAATCTCATGCATAATTTCCCTGTAAAGCTCATAAGGAATAGCACTAGAAGTAGCACCAATATCACATAAACCATAATAGCAATGATCACCAATTTTAACAGAAAGCACATGGACACTAGCTTTTCTAGCTGTACTAGGATGAGAGATAATATTAGAAGCGTCTTCACAAAAGACAATGTGCTCATCCTCTATATTTCTAGTGACAGGGTCTTTCATAATAGCTACCACAGGCTCAATATTAATTTGCTCATCAGGTTCCACAGTTTTCTTAGTACCTCTATTATTCACACTAATTATCATAGAGTACTCATTTACCTTAGCTAGGAAAGGTATTTTCTCAACATAAGGTTCAGGCACAATATGATTAGTAGTACAAACTTTAGTGCTTCTAACAAGAACATAACTAACACCATCTTTATAAGGTGCATGGTACTTATTCCACTTCTTTTTAGGAATTTCTATGTAAGAGGCAAAGGCTTTAAAGCAATTGGCAATACTTTGGGAGTCAAGACCAAACTCATTACTAATACCACGGAAGTCATCAGTTCTCATAAAATATTTTATGCAATCATAATCATAATTTATACCTGACTTTCTCCCTTTGTCATTCTCCCAAGCTTCAGTGTTCTCTTGAATACGGTCTAGTAGATCCCATTTAGCCTCTTCCTTCATACGTGCGAACGATCCAGCATAGGAAGCATCTAGTAAATCTTTATCATGAAGAGAAAGCCTAGCATAAAAGTTATTGATAATAATATTGTTAGGGAGTTCATGAATAGGACATTTAAGCATTAGTAACTTCAATCTCCCCCAAGCTTGAGTTGTACTCTCTCCATCACAAGGCCAAAAGTTATATATCAGATTCCTATCCTTATGAATTTCACTGGGAGGATAGAATTTAGAATAAAAGATAGGCATTATTTCCTCCTATTCCATGGATTGCCCATTCTTCAGCAGCTTATACCATTCTCCAGCTCTCCCTTTCAAGGATATAGAGAGTAACTTCTTCTTCACCTGTTCAGTTGTGATACTTGCAAACTTAAACAACCCGCATAATTCATGGATAAAAAGCAAGTGATCACCAGGGTGGACAGTTCCATCCCCTAAATAATAGTTATCCATAACACGATCAACAATACTTGTAGGTATCTTAAAAAGATCTATCTCAAAAGATGGTGGTTCATCTACTACCCTAACAGTGGTAGTAGTTTTCCCAAACAGAAAACCAAGTGGGTTATCCATATTGGAAACAAAGTAACAAACAGAAACAAAAGACAATAATCACAGTAGAAGTTTCCTTTACCAGTTCCACTCTTCAATAGTGCTTCACTCCCCGGCAACGGTGCCGGAAAATAGTCTTGATGATCCACAAGTATAGGGGGTGTATCGTAGTACTTTCGATAAATAGGAGTGTCGATCCCAACGAGGATCGGAAGGTGTTGACTAGTGGTATGGAGCAGGAAATCTCTGTAAATACTTAGCAAACGGATTTTTAGGGGTTTTCTGATAAAGCAAAAAAACAAAGTGCAAGTAATAAAGACAACGAACAACTGGAGCAAGTGGCCCAATCCTTTCTTAACAAAGCACAAGCCGGTGGAAATACTTATAAGGAACAAACGTTCTCGAGGACACATGGGAATTCTGTCAAGTGCTTTCGCTTCATATAGCTAAGTACTCTTCTTTGGTGTTGTAAGTGTTGTGTGGGTGAACCTGTGCTAATGTACCGACCTTACTTGGACTAATACATACTTGTGATTAAACCCCATGCAAGCATCCGCAACTACAGGAAAGTAATTAATATATAAACCTAACCACAGCCTTAAACTCTGAGATCCTACACTCCCTTATGCAATGGTGTCCTAACGGGGGTTCACGTTTCTGTCACTCCGGCAAACCCACAATTAGTAGATAAATACACAATGCATTCCCCTAGGCCCATAAATGGTGAAGTACCATGTAGTCGACGTTCACATGACACCACTAGAAGAATAGCACCACAACTTAAATACTAAACCATTGAATAATATCTCAACACAAATCCACTACTAACAACATGACTTCTCCCATGTCCTCAAGAACTAGATGAATTACTCACAAGACATCATATGGATCAAGATCAAAGATGATATGGTGATGGATAACAATCTGAACATAAACAATAATCCAATGGTTCCACTCACAAGCATCAACTACAATAGTAATCAACACTGAGAAAGTTTCCCCTAAGAACTAATGCAAGATCCAACACAATTGTTATAGCGGGATGGAGTGGTGATGATGGTGCTGGTGGAGATGATGGTGTGGATGATGATGATGATCCCGATAAAGTCTAGCTTGATGACGGTGTTGATGGCAACAATCTCCCCTCTCTGGGAAGGTATTTCCCCGACAGAAATCTGTCTGTCGGAGAGCTCTCTCTCGATGTTTTCCGCCTTGCAGAGGCGGCGGAATCTTTCTATGGTCGCCCCTCTGTGTATTAGGGTTTCTAGGAGAAGATATAGGCGAGAGGGTGGAGTCGGAGGCCGGCCAGGTGGGACACACCTCCTCCAGGCGTGGGGCAGGGGGCCGCGCCTAGGGGGTGTGGGCCCCCTGTGTCCCAACTCCACCTTCCCTTCTCACTTCCTTCGTCTTCTGGGAAAATATTATTTTCCAATATTTTTCTGGTATTTTTCTGATCTTCGCGAAATTGCATCAAAACACCTCTTTTTTCCATCAGAAACCTGACTCCAGCAGTTCATCCTCCAAGAATCATCCAACATGCAAAAACAGATGAAAAGACATAAGTAACACCTCTTAATAAGAAATATATCAATGAATAGAGGCAAATTATTATATAGAATGGTGATGCAAATTGGACGTATCAATGTTAAGTTCTCTATATAAATATGGTATCACTTGCCAATACAATTCAGATGTATTGACCCTTGTGGCTGTAACTTATCATGTTGCAGGATTTCTTGTTGATAGTGAAGTTTGTTGAGTAGGGATTACAAGTCTGCAACCAACATGTTTGCCTATGGCACATGAAGATGAAGGACTCCATGCTTTATAGTTATGTCTGCTACTCTGTAATAAGATAGCCATATGAGCTATGTAAGTTGTAATGAACTATTTTATTCCTGGATATGAGATGTAATATGACCCTTGTTTCTTGATATTACATCTTAATTGTGGGTGCTAGCTATTCGATCCAGAGACTAGCACTGTAAATACAGGGGCTTGTACCTTATTGGGTTCAAGCCTCTACAACTATGATTCAGTCTGATTTACGCACCTTTGGTCAGGTCCTTAGCTACGTCATGAAACTCCTTCTGGCCATCGCATCATATCTCCGATCAAGCCCAGCAAGGATTCTCCTCTCGCTCCGTGCCTATATCCCAATGGGGTGGCTGGTGATACGATGCAAACGTATCTATAATTTTTGATTCTCCATGCTTGTTTTGTACCAACTATCTTATGTTTTTGTGTACACTTTGAGGCATTTTTATACTTTTTTTGGAACTAACCTATTAATAAGATGCTACAGTGCCAGTTCCTGTTTTCTACTATTTTTGGTTTCAGAAAAGCTAGTAAGGAAATATTCTCGGAATTGGACGAAACAAAATCCAAAGTCAATATTTTACCGTAATGAAGACGAAGTCCAGAGGGGGGACAAAGAGGCGCCATAGGGCGGACACACCACCACATGGCATGGGTCCACCTTGGGCCACGCCAGGGCAAGGTGTGGGCCCCTGGTCCTCAACCAACCTTGCCCCTTCGCCTATATAAACACCCCTAGGAGAATACCCTAAGTACCTGATCAGTATTCCACGAAAAAGTCCATAGCCGCTGCCACCATCGTTCCTAGATCGGGAGGGATCTGAAGCTCTTCCTGGCACCCTGCCGGAGAGGGGAGGTCACCCTGGAGGCCTTCTTCATCACCATGCCAGCCTCCGGAGTGATGCGCGAGTAGTTCATCCTTGTACTATGGGTCCATAACAGTAGCTAAATGGTTGTTTCTCCTCCTTTGTGCTATCATGTTTAGATCTTGTGAGTTGCCTATCATGATCAAGATCATCTATTTGTAATCCTACATGTTGTGTTTGTTGGGATCCGATGGATATTGAGTACTACGTCAAGATTGATTATTGATTCTATCATGTCTATATTATTTGTGATCTTGCATGCTCTCCGTTGCTAGTGGTTACTCTGGCCAAGTAGTTGCTTGTGACTCCAAGAGGGAGTATTTATGCTCGATAGTATGTTCATGTCTCTAGTAATCTGGAGGAGTGACAGAAACCTCTAAGGTTGTAGATGTGTTGTTGCTACTAGGGATAAAACAACAATCCTTTGTCAAAGGGAAATTGTATTGTTTATTTTACACACTTTGCTTAATGCAATTATCTATTGCTTGCAACTTAATACTGTAAGGGGTTCAGATGATAACCTGAAGGTGGATTATTAGTCATAGATGCAGTTAGATTACGATCTATGTATTATGTTGTAATGCCCAAACAAATCGCATATAAATCATCATGACATGTACATACATTGTTATGCATTCTCAATATGTCAATGGCCCAATTGTAATTTGGTCACCCAAGATACTATTTATCTTATGGAGAAACACCTCTAGTGAATTGTGGACCCTGGTCCATTCCTTCCCACTGATATTCAATCTATTGCCTACTGTTTACTTTCCGCAATTACTACAAGCAATTACTTTCTTCCATACTATATGTTTAAAACTTTGTTTTCAGCAAATCGGTGAGCTTGACAACCTTGCTATAAGTTGGGGCAAAGTATTGTGGTTGTGTTGTGCTGGTTCCACGTTGTTAGCAACACCTTGGGAGTTGTTTCCTTTCTCCTACTAGTTCGATAACCTTGGTTTCATAACTGAGGGAAAACTTGCTGCTGTGCTCATCATACCTTCCTCTTGGGTTTCCCAACAAGCTCTACAGTAACTCAGCCACATCAAAGACTTTTCTAGCACCGTTGTCGGGGAGACACAGGACAGTTTCTGCAAGGGGAGTCTCTCACAACCAATCTCTTTACTTTGTTTTTGTTTTGCTTTGTTTCTTTTGTTTTTTTTGGTTTACTTCTTTTATAAAAAAACAAAAAAATAGTTCCTACCTTAGTTGATCTTTCTGTTGGTTTACCTTTTTTATCAAAAACACACACAAAATAATTCCTACTTTAGTTTCTGTTTCTGTTGGTTTGCTTTAATCTTGCAAAAATGACTACTCATGAAAACACTAAGTTGTGTGACTTCACTAGCACAAACAACAATGATTTCATTAGCACACCTATTGCTTCACCTATTCCTGAAGCTACTTTCTATGAAATTAAACCTGCTTTGCTGAATCTTGTTATGAAAGAGAAATTTTCTGGTGTTAGTACTGATGATGCTACTGATCATCTTAATAATTTTGTTGAATTTTGTGAGATGCAAAAATATAAGGATGTAGATGGAGATATTATTAAGCTTAAATTGTTTCCTTTCTCTTTAACGGGAAGAGCTAAAGATTGGTTGCTATCTTTGCCTAAAATAGTATTGATTCTAGGATTAAATGCAAAGATGCTTTCATTCGAAAATATTATCCTCCTGCTAAGATTATATCCATGAGAAGTGACATAATGAAATTTAAACAATTTGATAATAAACATGTTGCTCAAGCTTGGGAAAGAATGAAATCTTTAGTGAAGAATTGCCCTGCTCATGGACTGACTACTTGGATGATTATCCAAACCTTTTATGCATGACTGAATGTTTCTTCAACAAATCTATTGGATTCGGCTGCTAAAGGTACCTTCATGACCATCACTTTGGGTGCTGCAATAAAGCTCATGGATAATATGATGATAAATTATTCTGAATGGCACACTGAGAGAGCTCCACAAGGTAAGAAGGTAAATTCTGCTGAAGAAATCTCCTCCTTGAGTGATAAAATTGATACTATTATGTCTATGCTTGTTAGTGGAAAAGCTCATATTGATCCAAGTAATGTTCCTTTAGCCTCTTTGGTTGCTCAAGAAGAGCAAGTTGATATGAACTTCATTAGAAGTAATAATTTTAGAAACAATGCTTATAGGAATAATTTTGGTAATAATAATCATAGGCCATACCCTTCTAATAATGGTAATGCTTATGGAAATTCCTACAACAAGAATAGAAGTGCACCCTCTAAACTTGAAGTCATGCTTAAAGATTTTATTAGTAAACAAACTACTTTCAATAAGAATGTTGAGGAAAAGCTTGGAAAAATTTGATGATCTTGCTTCTAAAGTTGATAGCCTTGCCCATGATGTTGAACTTCTTAAATTAAAGGTAATGCCTCATGATGTTAAAGAAAGCAAGACTTTGAATGCCATTCAAGTTAGAATTGATGAAAATGTTAGGATGTTAGATGAATTGCATGCTAGGTGGGAAAGAGAACATGAAATTGCTAGAAATAATAGTATGACTAAAGTTTGTACCATTACCGCCACTAGTAATGTTGATGCTAGCAAACCACCTAGAGTCCCCATTCCTTTTGAAACATTGCCTAAACTCAATGGAACCTTTTCCAATAAAAATACTGAAATTTTTCGAAATATGGGAAATAGTAGTTCTACTACTTTGAATGATAATATTGATTTTGATCTTGATGGGTGCAATATTTCTAAAGTAATCATGTTCTTGCAAAATCTTGCTAGAAGTCCTAATGCTAGTGCTATGAATATGGCTTTCAAAAAACATATTACAAATGCTCTCATGAAAATTAAAGAAGAAAAATTGAAACATGAAGCTTATATTCGTAGGAAATTAGAAGATAGTTGGGAGCCCATCATTAATATGAAAGTGAATGATTTTGATCTCAAAGCTTCATGTGATCTTGGTACTAGTGTCTCTATTATGCCTAGAAAATTTTATGAAATACTTGATTTACCACCATTGGAAGATTGTTATTTGGATGTCCATATTGATGATAATGCTAAAAATAAACTTATGGGGAGAATTAATGATGTTCTTATTATGGTTAACAATATCTTTGTCCTTGTTGATTTCTATGTTTTTGATGTTGAATGCAATGCTTGTTGTCCTATTATTTTGGGAAGACCTTTTCTTAGAACTGTTGGTGCCATTATTGATATGAAAGAAGGCATCATTAAATATAAACTTCCACTCAAGAAAGATATATAACACTTCCCTAGAAAAAGAAATAAGAGATCTTTTTATTCTCTTATTAGAACAAATATTGATATTGATGCTTCGTCTTTTGAAATACTTGATTCTTGCTTTCTATGCCTAGCTGAAAGGCGTTAAAGAAAAACATTCTTGGGAGATAACCCAATTTTTATTTCCGTAAGTTTTTATTTTGTTGAGTCTTGGAAGTTATTGCCTCTGTAATAACCTCTCCTTATCCTTTTTGTTTGTTTTTGTGCCAAGAATATCCTCTAATGAGAGGGAAGTAAGATTTAGGGAAATTGTTGTCCTGAAACAGTTTTATGTGCTTCACTGTAAAAAATGGCAAAAAATACCAGTACGTAGGATTTTTGTGTGCATGCCCCTATTATTCACCCAACTTTAGTTAGTTTTGCACTTTTCGATTTGAGTAACAGAAGATTTTCTTAAAAATCGGTCTTTACCTGCTGGTATGTTTTGACAGATTTCTGCCATTATTTGCATTTGCCTCTTAATCGGTTTCTTTTTGAGTTCTCTTTGATCACTTGAGCTTTTAAAAGGCGTTTCTACAGTAGCCTATGTTTTAATGGAAGTTTTACTTGAGTTGAAACTGAACCCAAAGGCTTATTATCTTGAATACACTAATGTTGCTAATGAAGATTGTGTGAAGTTTTGTATGAAGGAAGTTTTCAAGTGTAGGGAGAGAATGATGTGATGAGATGAAGTATGGGCAAAAGCTCAATCTTGGGGATGCCACCTGTGTCACCCAAATAAATATTCAAGAGGTACAAGCATCAAAGATTGGGGATGCCCTAGGAATCCCCTTCTTCATCAACAAAAATCTCAGGTCTTCTTTCAAGACACTTTATTTTTGCTTCATGCACTATATGTTGTTCTTGGATAGTCTTTGTTTTTGTTTTTAGTTTTATTTTGTTTTGTTTGCTGCAATAAGTTGGTCGGACCCCAACACACCTATTTTGGAGAAGTCACACCTAGTTCTTCATTGTCTAGAACACTCTAGTTTTCACTTTATTGTTCTGTGAGTGTTCTCTTTTGCTAGCACTGCGTTTAGCTTTAGTTTTCTTATGCTTTTTTCTTAGAAATTTTTAGTTCTTCTTTGTAGTTAGGTGAGACAAGCTCTCTTATCTTTATTGGTTATTATCTTTGTGAGTTATTTCAAATAAGTCGATTGCTGTTGGAAAAGAGTTGAAAGTTTCATGCTTATAGTGGTACAAAAGGAAGCTTGTTTTGACTATGACTTAGACTTTATCATGTCGTGTTGGATGTTGCTTTGACCATATGCTTAGTGATTATTGTTGTAGTATGACTTGTTTCAAACAATTGAGATTGCTTAATGTGCCTTGAAAGAATCATGCGTTGTTTTAGCATACAAAAGCATAATATTGTGGTATTCTCCTTTAATGCTTTATTTGGGTTGACTTGGCACATGCTTACACCATGTTAAGACTATGAACCACTCACCTTAGCATCTATGATCATTTAGGCTTTTACTTGTGATATCACTTTATGCTTTAATTAATAATGTTTTGTCGCTCTGCATGATTATGGCCATTATTGCTCTCTTAGTTGGTCGCTCCTAGTATTTTGCTAGCCTCCACCTGTACTGAGTATGAGCTCTACTCGTGCATCCAACTCCCAAGAAACCAAGTTATTCTAAAGAGTCCACTATAAATTCCTATGCATGGTGTGTTACACCATTCCAAGTATATTCAAGTTTTTATCTATCTTCCAAATTAAACTTTTGTTATGTGAAAATTAGTGATTAAAGCTCTCACAAACTTGATGGCACACTTTATTTCTTGAACTTAATAAACTTTAACCATTGTGCCCATCTATGTTTGTTATATGCTTGCAAATTATAAGTTGTGAATTAGCAGAATCATGTTTTCATGGGGAACACTTTCAACATTGCACTTATTCTATTCAGTTGATATCATGTTATTTTGTTTATGGATGTCAGCGGTGTGAAATAAAAGGGGAGCTTGTAAGTCCATGGAGTATTGTATATGTGTTAGAGAAACACCTGGGCGGCTAGCCTAAGCCATGCCTAATCATGGTGGAAACTTGCAGTATAACCATAGTGAGCAATCTATGAAACACCTTCAGAAAAAAATAGAAAAATAAAAAAAGAGAGAAAAAAGGCACCATGCTCATGGTAAATAAAAAGATCGCTGAGATTCTCATTGTCTGTTGCCTTGTCATTTTGATATGGCATAGATCTTGTGTCATGGGGCAAGGGGTACCCCGTTGGCGGTTCTCTATAATACACATATACTTACAATGACAAGAACTTGCTTGTGACTAAAGTTGAGTATCATGAGGAACGACCCTCGTACTCAAGGGTCATGAGATTTTCAACTTGTGATTTGTCAAGCATATAACTCATATTTGTCTCACTTTAACCTTAACCACTTCAAGATGCTTATGATAGGGGCAATGAGAGCTCAAAGCTAGTAAGTATCATAATTTTTGGAAGCTCCTCGTTGGAAGCTCTTTATTAGTAGTCAAATACACAATGCATTCCCCTAGGCCCATAAATGGTGAAGTGTCATGTAGTCGACGTTCACATGACACCACTAGAAGAACAGCACCACAACTTAAATACTAAACCATTGAATAATAACTCATCACAAATTCACTAATAACAACATGACTTCTCCCATGTCCTCAAGAACTAGACGAACTACTCACAAGACATCATATGGATCAAGATCAAAGATGATATGATAATGGATAACAATCTGAACATAAACAATAATCCAATGGTTCCACACAAGCATCAACTACAATAGTAATCAACACCGGGAAAGTTTCCCCTAAGAACTAAAGCAATATCCAACACAATTGTTACAGCGGGACGGAGTGGTGATGATGGTGCTAGTGGAGATGATGGTGTGGATGATGATGATCCTGATGAAGCCTAGCTTGATGACGGTGTTGATGGCGACGGTCTCCCCTCTCCGGGAAGGAATTCCCCCGATAGAAATCTATCTGCCGGAGAGATCTTTCTCTCTCAATGTTTTCCGCCCCCAGAGGCAGCGGAAATCTATCTGTGGTTGTGGTCGCTCCCCTGGCCTTAGGGTTCCGTAGGGAAGATATAGGCGAAGGGGCGGAGTCGGAGGCCGGGCAGGTGGGCCACACCTACCCTAGGCACGGGTCAGGTGGGCCAACGCCTAGGGGGTGTGGGCCCCCTAAGGCCCCACTTCGTCCCTCCTTCCGGCTTCCTTCGTCTTCTGGTAAAATAATATGTTTCCATATTTTTCTGGTATTTTCTTGATTTTCATGAAATTGCACCAAAACGCCTTCTTTTCAATCAGAATCCAGACTCCGGCAGTCCATCCTCCAGGAATCATCCAACATGCATAAACATATGAAAAAGCCATAAGTAATACATCATAATAAGACAAACATCAATGAATAGAGGTAAATTATGATATAGAAAGGTGATGCAAATTGGGCGTATCAGTGCTATCATGTTTAGATCTTGTGAGCTGCCTATCATGATCAAGATCATCTATTTGCAATCCTACATGTTGTGTTTGTTGGGATCCGATGGATATTGAGTACTACGTCAAGATTGATTATTGATTCTATCATGACTATGTTATTTTTGATCTTGTACGCTCTCCATTGCTAGTGGTTACTCTGGCCAAGTAGTTGCTTGTGACTCCAAGAGGGAGTATTTATACTCGATAGTAGGTTCATGTCTCTAGTAATCTGGAGGAGTGACAGAAACCTCTAAGGTTGTAGATGTGATGTTGCTACTAGGGAGAAAACAATAATCCTTTGTCCAAGGGCAATTGTATTGTTTACTTTACACACTTTGCTTAATGCAATTATCTGTTGCTTGTAACTTAATACTGGAAGGGATTCGGATGATAACCTGAAGGTGGATTATTAGTCATAGATGCAGTTGAATGACAGTATATGTATTATGTTGTAATGCCCAAACAAATCTCATAGAAATCATCATGACATGTACATGCATTGTTATGCATTCTCAATCTGTTAATTGCTCAACTGTAATTTGTTCACCCAACATGCTATTTATCTTATGGAGAAACACCTCTAGTGAACTATGGACCCCAGTCCATTCCTTCCCACTGATATTCAATCTACTGCCTACTGTTTACTTTCTGCAATTACTTTCTTTCACACTATACGTTTAATCCTTTGTTTTTAGCAAACCGGCGAGCTTGACAACCTCACTATAAGTTGGGGCAAAGTATTGTGGTTGTGTTGTGCATCTTCCACATTGTTAGGAACACCTTGGGAGCTATTTCCTTTCTCCTACTGGTTCGATAACCTTGGTTTCATAACTGAGGGAAAACTTGATGTTGTGCTCATCATACCTTCCTCTTGGGGTTTCCCAATAGGCTCTACAGTAACTAAGCCGCATCAGCTGGTACTTTCTCTGGTCTCTCACCATTATATGAAGCTCTTGTTGGTCTGCTCCGGGACAACATTGCTCTGAGTGGGGGCAACAATGATAAGATTCGTGGTCACCTTGTGCCATTGCTCGCCTTCTCCCATGAGTGTGCTACCAATACCGAGGCAGCTATTGGGTACAAGTTGGATGTCATGGATTTCATCTACCATGAGATGATAGATGCAATGTTCAACATGCTCTCTATTCCTTTTGCATCATATATCATGATGCTTATCAAGCATATGCTTCCCCATGAGGAGTTCGATGGTAATTTGGATGGTGTGCACAAGCCCAAGAATATTTACAACAAGGCTCAGAAGACCACTCATCCTTCCTCATCCCCAAAGTCCTTTATGCGTGAAGCCCGGGCTAGTGGACGTCGGCCCCTAGTGCCTCCTATGGCTTGTGAGGTCAAGCAACTGAACTGGTTCCAACGGAACATCTTGTGCATGGGGGTTGACACTCACAAGGGCCAGTATGAGGCCTACAGGCAGCACCACGAGTTGTCCCACACACAGCAGCTGATCCTTCATCATGTGTTAGGAGCGTTAGGCCTTCCTCCTTCTCATACTTCTCTGGAACCGTATGCTCAGTGGAACACCTTAGGTATCAACTATGGAGAGCTTGAGCGTCACCTGTTTCTTGCACCGTCTAGGGAGCCAACTCCTCCAGCTGATGACGATGATGGGCATGATGAAGAGGAAGGGGACAGGGTCGACGATGATGACGAGGAGGACTATGAGGAGTGATCTCTTGGGGCGTTAGCATCGCTCTTCTTCCTTTCTTGTGTTTTGATGCCAAAGGGGAGAAGTAGTTCTATTTAGGTATCTGTGGATTTGCATGGGTCGGGCACAAGCATTTGCCTTTTTATCGTTCTCATTCTTCGGTTGCTTGTGCCCATTTAGCGTTGAACTTCTATTTGTGTTCGGCTTTTTTTAAGACTATGTCATGTGGCACTATGGTTTATGTGTGGATTTATCTATGTGGAATTACATTGACTATGGTCTTATGGAATTATCTATGGTCATATGGAATTCTGGAATCATATCTATTGATGCATCGAAGTGGTAGGATGTTTCAAGGTCCAATATTCTTGCTTATCATTTTGGCTAGTTCATCTCCTGGTGGTATGAAGTATTCTCCTAACTCATCTTTAAGATAGCTGTCAATCTTATGAAATTGGCTTGTTCCTTCGTGTATGCATTTGTATTCAAATGCAAGTTGTTGATATGCACACATTTAGGGGGAGCCTCTTTCATTGTTTGAGATGATGTTCGTAGGTTTTATTGCAAATCCTAGTATTGTCATATAATACCAAAAAAGGGGAGCTTGAAAGAACATTTCATGATCTCTAGTATTTTGTGTATTAGACAACAATATCAAGGATTATTTAATGTGTGTTGAAGTATTGTAGGTCTTAGTAAATTCAAAAGATGCACAAAAGTGTGTTTTGGGGGCGGATAATCCGCACCTGCCAGGGGCCGGATAATCCTCCCCTCCCTGATCGACAAAGGAAGACAGGGCGCAGCGTACTGCCTGGGGGCGCATATTTCCTCGGATTGTCCGACTTGGGCCAGAGTTTTTGCCCAAGCCGGATAATCCGCCCCTCAAGGGGGGCGGATAATCCGCCCCTGGGAGTTTTGCAAAGGGTTCCACGGCACGGCGCACTGCATGGGGGCGGATAATCCCCCGAAATTTCCGGCCCTGGGGCGGACTTTTCCCCAGGGCGGACAATCCGCCCCTTGGAGGGCCGGATAATCCACCCCTCGAGGAAATTCATCAAGGCAAACATGGCACGACGTACTGTATGGGGGGCGGAAATTCCCCAGACTTTCCGGCTCCGGGGCGGATAATCCGCCCCCAAACTTCTCCAACGGCCAGTTCTGGGATCCGCCTCCAAACTTCTTCAACGGCCAGTTCTGGGATCCGCCCCCAAACTTTTTCAATAGCCAGTTCTGGGCAGGGGTATTTAAACCCATCTCTCCCCTCCTGCTAGAACTCTTGATTCATTTCGAAAAAGACAAGACATGTTCTTCAAGTTCCAACAAAGAGATCTCCACCTTCACCCATCCAAAGGCCTCGATCTTTGGGGAATCGAAGGAGGAGGGATCGATCTTCATCAACAGCAATCAAGTGCTTCACTTCCCCTCCATTCACTTGGAGGATTCTCGATCTAGTATTTCTTGCAAATATCTAGATCCTTGCTTTGGTTATTTGATAATATTTATTCTTGTGGCAGCTTGTTGTCATCACTAGAGCCTCCAATTTGGTTATGGATGTGCATCCCGCTAGAGTTGTAAAGACACCGGTTCTCGCCTCGAAGGATACCAATAGTGGAGAGGTGGATCAAACCTTTGGTGGCGACATCCATCAGAGAATAGGGTGAGGTCTATTGTGGCATGGTGGTCTTAGAACCGCCCATCCCTCCAACGCATACGTACTTCCAGTAACACGTAAGGAACTGCGGTAAAACAAATCCCTGTGTCTTCGCGTGCTCCACTACAATTTTCTCGCTCCTCTCTTTATGTGTTTAGTAGATAGGTTTGCATATAGAGAAATGTACGTAGTTATATATAGAGAGAATTTACTTTGTGTCAAGCCTAAAATTGAAAAAGAACTAAAAATTAAGTAGCACCTATTCACCCCCCCCCCCTCCTCTAGGTGCCCATACGATCCATTTCAGACGCCCATCACTACCACCACCGGAGACAAGTTGGTTACGACGGGTATGGGGAGACGGACGGTAAGCAGGTGTTGTTCAATGCGGCGCCGGTTAACAGTGGTTAACAGCCTTTAACGGGCGTGTCGGAGAGGCGTCTAATGTGTGCCACATGGCCTGGCATGTGGGCTCCACTACCAATTAGCGTGTCAATTCGTGATCAGACGATAAGCGGTGTATTTTGCGATAACTTATTTTCAATCTGATAGTTTTTTACGATTTCAAGACCGACTGGTATCATTTGAAAAAATTAACATGTAAAGTGGTAGTTTTATGCTAACAACCCTCTAACCTTCTTATTATATGCTTATTAGAATTTTACCGACATGAATGTACAAATGATGACACATAGTTGCACTCGTTGCATAGCATGGGCATTTTACTAGGCTATATACTAATAGCCATGTTGGTGCAAGCTGGGGAAGAGAAACTGAAGCAGTGCACAAAGAGATGATATTTACTACTAGTACTGTCGGTTGAGAGTCAGACTGATGTGTATCTTCGTATCCTCCGTATGGCTGTGTCACCGAACTCCTAGCACGACGATCCTCTCGGCACGCTGCACACCGCCGATGGCCTGGTCGATCTCCTTTCCTCGCCGGAGTCCCCACCGGGCGCTGGCCATGGCATATTGGATTGGGAGCGATGCATACTGGATCTCGATGACTCGACGGACGACGCTTCCGTTCCTCGCGTCACGCGGCATCGGCAGGGCATGCGAGCGACGCTTCTGTGTATTTGCCTAATCGATGAGGATTCCGTTCGAGAGCCAAAGCCCAGATACTGCAAAAAATTAACGGGTTGTCAAGCCTAGCCTACACACCTAGATATGCCCATTCAAAAATTTGGGGCCCTCCAAAATTTTGGGCCTTGTACGGCCGCACGGGTTGCACTCCGGTCGGCACAGGCCTGCTGATTTCACATCGACTTGGCGATTACTGATCTTTTAACTCAGAACGATTGACTTTGGTTGGTCAAACATAAGAACTCGGCAACAAAGTGTAGTTTTACCTCGAGTGACCGTAGTATCGGGTTAGGCCATAACTAAACAACTACTGACCATGGAAATAAGTGTTGTTTTTGAAGGAAATAAGCACTTGGATCACAGCTCTTACGTACGTGTAATAGGTAGTACTGCACCAGGAGGAAACCGTCGATATATATTAGACTTGCTCTTACGTACGTACGTGTGTTGCGTCTGCAATGTAAAACCACGAGATGGTCTAGAACGATCGACGAGTTTCATGTCCGCGGCACCGTGCGAACGCACGGATCGACTCACCAAGCAACGGTTGATGCTTGAATTTTGTCACCCTGCTCTATTTTCTAACCGTTTACTTTGACAGGTTCTGCAAAAATTGCTTTGTCCTTTCCGTCAAAAATGTGAGTCCTCTATTATCCACGGCGTACAATACAGGCTAACGTAAAGGTACTTACCACCAACCAACCTAACTTTTTGGAACTTTTCTCAAACGAACCCAACCTAACTTACTAGCGAACACAATCTAGGGAATAGTGGCATGTACGGTGTCCAAGCTGACCCGCCCAATACCACGTATACATATCTCATCAATATGCTGAAAACAAAAGGTTTGACTATGGCTTATATGACAATGCAACGGCAAGGCATATGGGAGATGGTGTTTTTGGTCACGAATGAACCTATTATAGAAATTTATCAATAACAAATTTCATAATGTCAAATAATTTCAAGGAAAAAATTGCATGGATACCCAGACTTTATATATTCATTCACACACAAGTTTTCGAGAAAAGGAAACATTTTATATGTCTTGTGTAAAAATGAAAAAAGTGTCATATTAGAGCATCAAAATTTGTCTTTTTATATGTGGCGAAGGTGGCGGCGGTGATTCGATGGTGGCTGAAGATGTGCTGCTTCTGGATCCGGTCCCGGTACTTCAGTGGTGACAATAAGGACGATAGGCTTGATCGCGATTTGGAAGTACGGTGCGTGGTCTTTTAGGTCCATGTTATATTTTCCTTTTTTTGATTCGTTTGTAATTGGTTTCGCCATTGCTGAAATTCCATCATTTGTTATCTCAAAAAAAATTGTCTTTTAGAGCATCAAAATATTCCTTTCCCCCGATAACTTATGTGCGGATATAAAATATCCGATTATACGTGAGTACATTTTTTCTAATTTTTTTAACATTTTAAAATAATAGATTTACTTGAAGCCATGAGCCGAATTGGATGGTTTTATTTTCCAACCTCTCGAGCAGCTGCAGCCGGAAGCTGGAGGTCGGAGCAACGGAATTGGCATTTGGAGCGAGATGGCGCATACTAATCGTAACCTTGTGGCGCAGGATGTTGCGACGATGCGAGCATTAGGGCGCCGTTGGCACGTCGATGACAAAATCGGCGGATCGCTCAGCGTCAACGCGCAACTGCTGCGTGCATTGCGAGTTAGGCAACCCTGCATTAACACCGCGGAATCACACGAGAGATTTGCGGGCACATGCCCGTACCATGATCGCTTTCCGGCTCGACTGTACGGCGCCGTCTGGTTCGTTGTCGCAGTCGTGGTGGACGAGACATTTGCCCGTGTGATGGATTGCATCGTCACGATGACCACTTTGCTCCGTCCCATACCATACTCGGTAATGTGCAATCTGAAAGTGTAATGGTTTGCCTGCCCGTTTGGGAAAGAGCCAGTAACACATATCTTTATGTACTGCAACAAGCTCTTTGACGATCCGAAAAATCCCACGGTCAGAAGAAATTTTCAAGAACCACACCGCTCCCACAAGCTCCTCGACGTTGTCGTCTTGAGCTGGATTGAAGCCGGGAATTATTGGAAGAGATGCAGCCGCCACCACGTAGGCAGGGGCCTAGATTCACCCTACTTTCATGGTCCGAAGGCCAAAGAAGCGAGGCAGATCGGCAACGGCGCCATCGGGAGGCGAGAAAACCCTAGCCTCCTTGGCAAGGAGAAGACTAAGGACATATTCAGCAGGCCGACCCATTTCAAACACGGGATGTGTCAGTCAGCAAATAGGTTTTCTGGTCCAGTCCGTTTGGGTGGAGGTGCTCTCAGCGGGCCGGATCTATTTTTTTCAACTCTCATTTTATAGCTAAATTTGGGCCTCCACATCCCAGCACCGACCTCCCACACCTTGACGTGGGCTGGCTCCTGGCCATCGAGTCCGTGCAAACTTGTTAGGGAGGCGTTGCCTCTCCCACGTCCCGCCCAGGAGGGTGGTCACGGAGAACTCGAAGCCATTGAGGTCTATGACGAAGGGCTCGGGGTGATGTCGGCGGCGATGGGGACAGAGACGATGATAGCGAGGCATGTCGGCCTCGCCGCCTTCGTCCTGGCCGACCTCGTCCTTGATCGCGGGTGACGAACTTAAAAATGTAATCCAGCCATGGCATTGGATGTCGGACGAGAGAGCGGTATTGAATTGGCGCGACTAGTGCAAGGGTCAGGTGGCCCATCCAGCTCAGGTGTCGGGAGACGCAGCCAATGCAAGGGTCAGCCTTTCGTTGATGGCTAGGGGTAGATGGCCAGTGGTCGTTGGGTCGCTGTAGGCGGGCCCAACTCGTGCAAGACCAGGCGAGAGAGGACGCGTGTGCGGTCCGCGACATGCCCGACCTTATGCATTTTCAACCCAAATTTGGGTTGAGAATGGATCGGCTCGGGCACGCTTGTCCGTTTGGGTCTATCTGCTAGGGCGGATTTTACCTGTCCAGCTGTCCGTGTCTCTATTTCGGACAAGTCATGGTCAAATGGGTTAGCTCGGTGGAGATGTCCTAAATTAATTTATTTTAGTTTGTTTTGATCGTGAGAAAATAATAATAGCTACATTATCCCTTTTCGCTGTATACCAAATATGTAATTACAACCTAATTAAACCAAATTTTAAGCCTAATAAATCCTATAAACCTATTGATTACGTCACCACCACCATCCTCCTCGTCAGAGTCGCCACAAGCCTCATCTGTGTCACTATTGGCCTCTTCCTCGTTGTCGGCCTCCTTCGCTTCGCCGCCAGCATGCTCCTCGTCGGAGTCGTTGTTCACAATGACGTGGCGTTTTCCTTATTCATGAATGCTTCGTGGTGGAGCGTGGCGATGACACCGTTGATGCCACGGCTCAGGGACATCCTAGAAACGCCACTGGTTGTCGTCATTGCGCAGGTGCGGCGGGATTCCCATATGTCTCCCGCACATTTGTAGTGTTGTCTTATGATCCATGGCATAAATCTTCCGCCACTACTCACTGTTGGGCGTGTACCGAGCCATGGACATCTTGCTCAACGGAGGTTGGTGGTGCCGACGGGCGATCTTCATTGCCAGATCCCTACCCATTTAAACCGGCGTGACAAGCACCCACCATGTCTATGGCTAATGTTTGTAACACCCCGGTCTTTTCGGACCAGCGGCTATCACTCCTGGCAGCTCAATAGGATCTCTAGACTAACCCCATAGACCAATGCTAGTCTTTTTCGTGTACTTTGTCCTCACTCGTGCGCATCCAATACTCATTCCCGGTCGGTCATCCATCCTCAAATTGCTCCAGGCCAAGTACGTTTAACCTTAGAGTTCTTTTCAGATGGATTTCCGGAAAAGAAGTTGCAACTTGTTGGTATGGATATACTATCAATCCTGTTAAGCCATGTGCCAGCCAGGGTCTCACATACACCCACTCTTAGAAGATCGATGTCCTCGTTGATCAACCACAAGCTAGAAACGTTGGCACACGTATGTGCGTTCAGTGTCGGCACATGTGCCATGCCGTGTCCACTCCGAGCCACACACGTCATGCGCCACATGTCCGCCACTGACCCGCAGAAGCCCATGTAACTGCGAGGGTCAGCTCTGATACCACTTGTAACACCCCAACCTTTTTAGACCAGCGGCTGTCACTCCTGGCAGCTCAATAGGATCTCTAGACTAACCCCACAGACCAACACTAGTCTTTTATGTGCACTTTGTCCTCACTCGTGCGCACCTGGTACCCACTTATCGGTCGATCACCCATCCTCAAATTTCTTCAGGCCAAGCACGCTTAACCTTAGAGTTCTTTCAGATGGGCTTCCGAAAAAGAAGTTGCAACTTGTTGGTATGGGTTACTATCAATCCTATTAAGCCATGTGCCAGCCAGGGTCTCATAATGTTGAAGCCCTCTGATACGTTGCAAACATATCTATAATTTTTGATGCATCATGCTTGTTTTGTACCAACTATGTTATGTTTTGTCTACAGTTTGTGGCATTTTTATGCATTTTCTGTAACTAACCTATTAACAAGTGCCATAGAGCCAGTTTTCTGTTTTCTGCTGTTTTTGGTTTCAAAAAAGCTAGTGAAGAAATATTCTCGAAATTAGACGAAAGAAAAGCCAAAGTTCCTATTTTTTCCGACACGATACGAAGTCCGAAGGAGAGACGAAGAGGCGCCCTAGGGTGGCCATACCTGGGCCAGGCGCGGCCAGGGGGCGCGCCGTCCTAGGGTGTGGGCCCCTCGAGGCTCCACTGACCTTGCCCCTTCGCCTATATATTCCCCCCGAGGAAAAAACCCTAAGTACCTGATCAGAATTCCACGAAAAGACCATAGCCGATGCCACCATCGTCCTTGCACCGGGAGGGATTCGAAACTCTTCTCGGCACCCTGCCAGAGAGGGGAGATCATCCCAAAGGCCTTCTTCATCACCATGCCAGCCTTCGGAGTGATGTGTGAGTAGTTTATCCTTGGACTACGGGTCCATGTAGTAGCTAGATGGTTGTTTCTCCTATTTTGTGCTACCATGTTTAGTTCTTGTGAGCTCCTATCATGATCAAGATCATCTTATTGTAATGCTACATGTTGTGTTTGAGGGGATCCGATGGATATTGAGTACTATGTCAGATTGATTATTGATTTTTATCATGTCTATGTTATTTGCGATCTTGCATGCTCTCCGTTGCTAGTAGTTACTTTGGTCAAGTATTTTCTTGTGACTCCAAGAGGGAGTATTTATGCTCGATAGTAGGTTCATGTCTCTAGTAATCTGGGAGAGTGACAGAAACCTCTAATACTGTAGATATGCTATTTGAAAGAGCATTTTCCTATCCCTCTGATTTTGATGTTTGATAACGACACACTTATCGGTTTAACTGTGTGCTAAGTGTATCACAGGTTTGATAAGAGGTGGCACAAATATTGGCATATCAATTCCCTTTGTGAAAAACCACTGTGCCAACCGGTAGTACCGGAACTACGACCGGTACTACCGCTTGACACCGGTACTACCAGTTCCAGTACCGGTTGGCACTGTCCAAAACTGATAAGGGTGTGTGCTAGTCAATACCACCCGGTACCACGGAGCGGCACTACCGGTCCAACCGGTAGTACCGCTTGATACAAGCGGTACTACCGCTTGACACGGTCGTACCGCTCGGCAGTACCGGGGCATACTGACTAATACTTACTCCTCTCTTTTTTGGTCAGTACCAAGCAGTACTTGGGACCGGTACTACCGCCCAGACCGGTAGTACCGCGTCCTACAACCGGTACTACCGCTTGGGGGTAGTACCGCAAGGGCGATACCGCCCAAAACTGAAGAAAGCTGATGAACTGAAGCACCTCCGGTACCTGGTCCGGTACTTGACCGGTAGTACCGCTTGCAAGCGGTACTACCGCTTGAGTATCGGTACTACCGGTGCATTAATGACTCCAACAACCATATTTCGTGGAGGGGTATCCTACCTTGGGACAAAGTGCTCAGCTCATTTAAGTCAAAGTCTCAAAGACCACCATTGGAGTCCATTGGAGCCACCCATTCTTGAAGATCTCCTCATTCAACCACCCAAAGTCCTTGATCTTTGGGGAATCGAAGGAGGAGGCCCCGATCTACTACTTCACCAAAAGAGATCTTCATTTCCCCCTCATTTCATTGAGGGCCCCTTTGCTCTAGTGTTTTCTTGGAAACCCTAGTTCTTGTTTTGGTTCTTACAAGCTTGTCTTTGATTGCTTTGATAGCTTGCTTGTATTTGGGAGCCTCCGATTAAGTTGTGGATGTGTGCCCCAAACTTGTAACGGTGCCGGCTTCCACCTTGAAGGTTGCCGATATAGTGGAAGGTGAATCGATCCTGTTGGGGTGAGATTCATCGGAGAACAAGGGAGGCCTCTCGTGGCGTTGGTGGTTTGAAACCACCCCTCTGCAAACGTAGACGTACTTCCCCTCAAAAGGAAGGAACTTCGGGAAACAAATCCTTGTGTCTCCGCGTCCACTCTTCGGTTACCTCTATCCTTTACCGCACCTTACTTACTTGCTACTACTTTGTGTTGTGTTAGTCCTTGCATAATTTCCATATAGGTAAATTCACCGTATTTGCATTATCTAGAGAATTTACCTTATTGTCAAACCTTAATTTGAAAAAGAAGAAAATTTGAAGTAGCACCTATTCACCCCCCCCTCTAGGTGCCCATACGATCCTTTCAATTGGTATCAGAGCCTCGGCTCTTTATTCGGGCTTTACCGCCTAAGAGAATATGGGTAGCAACGATGGGGATGGTGGTAGTGAGTCGACACCGGTGACCATGGAAGATCTCAAAAACTTGGAAACAAGATTGAGCTCTTCCTTGGTCAACGAAGTCAAGAAGATGCTCGAGCAACTTCTTAAAGACAAAGAAAACTCATCACCTCCATCTCCTCAAGAGGATCAACCATCCATTTTACCTAAAGGGAATACACCGGTATCCCCCGAGGGTATGGTGGTGGGGGGTAAACTTGATAACGTTAATTCCTCCACACACAATGATGGTGGGAAGGGTGAGCACCGTGACTCATGGTACTCTCCCGACCCTCCAATCCCTCACCCTCATGTTTACAATAGAGGTGACCCACCTAAGCTTGAAGAATCTGCTACTTTTGCTCAATGGCAATCACTAATGAGGACTCATATGCTCAGCTCTTGCATTGAACTATGGAACATCATCGAGCATGGACTCTTTATTGGGGATCCAAACAACTTGACAAGAAGAGAGGTTGTTAATAGTCAACTCAATGCCACTACTTTGCATATGATTCAACAAGGTTTGGGGACAAAGGATTATCCACACATTGAGCACTTTAGCATTGCCAAGGAAGCTTGGGATGCTCTCACTGTGTTGTTTATTGGAAATGAGAGTATGAGGAGGAACCGATATGATGCTCTAAGCAATGAAGCCGAAGGCTTCTACATGAAAGAAGGTGAAGATCACGAAGACATGTACCGAAGGCTCAAGACCACCGCCACTGCTTTTAGGAATGTGGGTGCCTCACATGTAGATGATGCATGGATAAAAAGGAAATATGCGAGTGCACTCATGCCTTTTGGGCCCACCGACTTGAAGAGCCTATAAGGAAGACACAACTACCATCTCATGACCTCAAATGAAGTTATGCAAGAGATGGTTGCTTTCAAGGTTGCCGCCAAGAATGCCAAAGATGCCCGTGCTCGTGCCCTTGGTATGAGCAATGTTGTCAATGTTGCTTTGAAGGCCAAAGTTGTGGACCATGGGGATGAAGATGATAGTGATGAAGGGCTTTCCATGGACCATCCCGATGAAGTCAAGATTGCTCATGGTCAATATATGGCTTTCTATGCAAAGAACTTTTGGAAGAACCCCGCCAAGGCCAAGATGGAAATGGAACAGAGAAGCAATCCAAATGGGAAAAGAGAGAATACCACAAGGTTGAGAACTTGCTTCAATTGTGGTGACCGCTACCACTTTTTGGCTAGTTGCCCCTATGAGAAGAGAGAAGATCATGGTGGAAAGCTTGTGTTGAAGAAGACTCTCAAGGGACCGTACAAGAAACCTTTCATCAAAAAGAATCCCATCAACAAGAAGCCGGGAGAAATTGTCTTGATCACTCATGAAAAGTACTCCTCCGACAATGAAGATGATGAAGATGACGAAGAGGAAACTTCTCATGGTGTGGCTGCTCTTGCCACCACCTCTACTCCGACATTCTCACTCTTCGATTCTCCAAATGAGAACTCTTCCACCAAGAACGCCACTTGCCTTATGGCAAGAGGAACGGAGGTATCTTCATCATCCCGCTCTACTCACTTAGATAATCATGAAATTGATGATGAGATGTCTCTTGATGTTAAAAAGGAATTAATTGCCTTTGATGAGTTTATGACTAACCTATAAGGTGATGCTAAGCTACATTTTGGAAACATCTTAGATCAACTATCACATACTCAAGAGCTTCTAGATGTAAGATGTAAACTTGGGCATGAACATATGATTGAGCTAGAGGCCCTAAACAATGCTCTAGAAGAAGAACAAGAAACTAGGTTGTCACTTGAATTAAAACTTGAAGGGCTTGATGAGGCCAATGACATTATTGTTAACAAACTCATCAAAGAGCGTGATCATGCTATTGCTAAATATAAAAGAGCTAAAAAGGACAAGGTTGAGTTTGGTGTGGTTCATGAAAAACTTGTCGAGGACTTTAGCTTGCTTAACAAGGCCCACAAGGCCTTGGAGAGTGAACTCTTGTCACTCACAAAGTCCCATGAAACGCTTCAAACTCAATTGGCCAATATTCCTCCACCTAGTAACTTCATTCCATCTAGTAGCACAACTATTCTTGAAGAGAATGCTAGGTTGAAGGGGGAGCTTGCTAAGGCCACATTTCCACAAGGCAACAAGTCCATTGATGATCTTTTGAGCAAGCAAAGGCATAGTGGTGATAAAGGGGGCATTGGTTTTGTTTCCAAAACCAAGAAGAAGAACAATAAGAAGAAGAAGGACAAGCCCGCACAAGAGACCAACAAGACCATTGTGGAAAGTAAGACCACAAGTGGTAAAACTATGTCTCATGATGATTTTGCGGGAAGTGCTAACCCTCACTATATTCTAATGCGTGATTATTATGGTGATGTGTATGAACAATATGTTGGCCCTTATGATGGTTATATTGCTTGGTCTATTTGGGTTCCCAAGACCCTTGTTGCTAACAAAAGAGGACCCATTGAAAGATGGGTACCTAAAAACTAGCTTGATCTTTTGTAGACTTATGCTTCCGGAGGGTCAAAATGGGTGATCGATAGTGGTTGCACAAGTCATATGACCGGAAGCTCGTCTATTGTCAAGGACTTGGTGCCAAATGATGATCAAATCATCGTCACATATGCCGACAAGTCAAAGTCTAAGGTAATGGGTTTTGGCAAGGTAGTGGTGGCTTACGACATTACACTCGTGAACGTCATGCTTGTTGAAACCCTTGGATACAATTTACTTTCAGTCCGTGCTCTTGGAAAGATGGGCTTTGCCGTCTTTGTTGATGATGATATTGTGGTCCTCATGTGGAGCAAGTCTCTCAAGGTCGCTTTTGTTGGGTACGTCGAAAATGACTTGTATGTGGTGGACTTCTCGGGGCAAGCCACTACAGGTCCGATGTGCTTATACGGAAAGGCTGATGTGGGTTGGCTATGGCACCACCGACTAGCCCATGTCAATATGAGAACTTTGCAAAGTCTCCATAAAGAGGGCCATATAGTTGGACTAAAAGAAAATGTTTCCTTTGCCAAAGATCGTGTTTGCAGGGCATGTGTTCTAGGGAAGATGCATGACGCTCCTCACAAGCCCACGAACCAAATCAAGTCTAACAAGATCTTGGAACTTCTCCATGTGGACCTATTTGGTCCTCCATCTCATGCAAGTATTGGAGGGAAGAAATATTGTTTGGTGATTGTTGACGACTTTTCAAGATACTCTTGGGTTTATTTCTTCAAGTTGAAGAGTGAAACTCAAAGGAATTTTATCGACTTCATCAACTTGGTTCAATGGCAACACAATGTTCCCGTGTTGATTATAAGAAGTGACAACGGCACCGAGTTCAAGAACTACACCTTGAATGATTTCCTTAGTGATGAGGGGATTAAACATCAATATTCCGTTGTATACACCCCTCAACAAAATGGTGTGGCTGAAAGGAAGAATCGGACTCTTATTGAGATGGCTAGGACCATGTTGGCGGAGTTTAAATATCCATACAACTTCTGGGCCAAAGCCATCTCCACCGCTTGCCATGCTTCAAACCGACTCTACCTCCGGAAGAAAATCAACAAGACTCCATATGAGATACTTACCGGTAACAAGCCCAACATATCTTATTTCCGGGTGATCAGTTGTAAGTGTTTCTATCTCATCAAAGGTGTTCGTTTGTCTAAATTCGATTCTAAAGCATTAGAGGGTATTTTTGTTGGCTATGGTCTCGAATATCACACTTATAGAATCTATGACAAGCTCTCTAGAGCCGTCATAGAATCTTGTAGTGTGACCTTCGAAGAATATGATGGTCCCCAAGGGGGGCGTGTTGATGCTTGTGATGCAGATGATGAAATGCCTCAGGATGCCATAGGAAGAATGGGTGTGGGTTATATCCGCCCCATTGAGGAACCCCTTATGGCGGATCGAGAAGAACTATGCTCCACTCGAGTGGAGCCCTCATCTTCACAACCTCAACATGCTCCATCTACCAAAGAGGACATTGACTCAAGCCAAAGACAAGATGTGGACCCTCAACATAGTGATCAATGTGTGAACTCTAGTCAAAGGGTGCTTGGTCCATTCGATGGGTTGTCAAGTGGTGCCAAGTCAATTTGTCAAGGAAGATCCATCCAAACTGTTTTGAGACAAGCTCAAATTGATGCTATAAGAGCACTTGATCAAGACCAAGGTCAATCCTTGCCTCCCAATGTAGAGGATGACTCCAATGATGATCAAGGTCAAGTTGATGGTCAAGACGAGGATCAAAATGATGAAGAGGGTCCTCCAAGAAACAATGAGGAGCTCCACGCTCGTCGCGAAGCTAGAAAGGAAAGAATGTTGGAAATAAGAGACCACACCCTCCAAAATGTTGTTGGAGATCTAAGGAAAGGAATTTCCACAAGAGCACAATTGAAGAGGTTCAGTGAACACCAAGCACACATCTCCATGATTGAACCAAAGAAAGTGTGGGAAGCTCTTGAAGATTCGGATTGGTTAGAAGCTATGCACAAAGAGCTCAACAACTTTGAGAGAAACAAAGTGTGGAAGTTAGTTGAGAAGCCAAAGGATTGCCGCAATGTTATTGGAACAAAGTGTATATTCAAGAACAAGCAAGATGAGCATGGAATTATAGTAAGGAACAAGGCTAGATTGGTTGCACAAGGGTATTCTCAAATTGAAGGCATTGATTATGGAGAGACTTATGCACCCGTGGCTCGCCTTGAGTCCATCTGTATCCTTCTTTCTTATGCGGCACATCATAACTTTAAGTTGCAACAAATGGACGTAGAAAGTGCATCCCTTTATGGTCCTTTAAATGAATTGGTATATGTTAAGCAACCCCCGCGATTTGAGGACCCCAACTTCCCAAACCATGTCTACAAACTTGATAAGGCGCTCTATGGGCTCAAGCAAGCCCCACGCACGTGGTATGAGCACCTTAGAGAGTTATTGTTTGACCGTGGCTTTGAGGTTAGGAAAATCGATCCCACTCTTTTTACTAAGAAGGTCAATGGGGAGCTTTTTGTATGCCAAATATATGTTGATGATATTATCTTTGGCTCATCTAACAAAGCTTTTAATGATGAATTCTCAAAGCTTATGACTAGTAGGTTCTGGATGTCTTTGATGGGGGAGTTGAAAGTATTTCTTGGCTTTGATATCAAGCAAGTTAGAGGAGGAACATTCTTCAACCAAGCTAAGTATACTCAAGATATGATCAAGAGATTCAAAATGCAATATTTGAATGGAGCTCCTACTCCCATGGCTACAAAGACTCATCTAGAACAAAATCCAAATGGTAAAGATGTGGATCAAAAGGTATACCGGTCTATGATTGGTTCTTTGCTTTACCTTTGTGCATCTAGACCCGATATTGTGTTGAGTGTAGGTGTGTGTGAAAGATATCAAGCGGCTCCTAAGGAAAGCCATTTAATGGCGGTCAAGAGAATCTTTTGATATTTAGTTCATACCCCATTTTATGGTCTTTGGTATCCTCGATATTCAACATTTGCTCTCTGTGGGTACACGGATTCGGATTGGGCGGGGGACAAGGATGATAGAAAATCAACATCCGGGGCGTGCCAATTCCTTGGTAGGTCCTTGGTATGTTGGTCTTCTAAGAAGCAAAATTGTATATCTCTCTCCACCGCCGAAGCCGAGTATGTTGCTGCCGCTAGTGCTTGCACTCAATTGCTATGGATGAGGCAAACTTTAAAGGAATACGGTGTCCATTGTGACAAAGTGCCTCTTCTATGTGACAATGAAAGTGTCATCAAAATTGCATACAACCCGGTGGATCACACAAGGACAAAGCATATTGAGATTCGTCATCACTTCATTAGAGACCATGTTGCTCGAGGTGATATTGATCTATCCTATGTTTCAACCAAAGATCAACTTGCCGATATCTTCACGAAGCCACTTGATGAAGCAAGGTTTTGCTACTTGAGGAATGAACTAAATATCGTAGATTCAAGGAGCTTGACTTGATTATCTTGCACTCTCACCTAATACTCGACCCATATTTGGTTTAGGTGTAGGCATGGACATAGGGGGAGTGCGGTCCTAATTGATTGGACTATCCCTCCCCCCATTATGCGCAAAGTAAACAAAATCATTTCTCTTAATATCATTTTGTGATATGTGAGCTCAATGATGAGTTTTGGTAATGGACCCAAGATATATCTTCGTGGTGCCAAGCCGAGTATACTCAAATATGGTAGCCTAGGCCACCGCCCCCTCTTAATCGAGAGGTTGATGTACGTACTCGTGTTTGTCATTTTTGATTTGATTTGTACTCATGATTGTCATCTTGTGAATTGCCTTCATCGCTCTTAGTATCATGCACTCTAGTTTGGTTTTGAACTTCCTTATTCTCGATTTTTAGAGTGCATGTGCTTCCCAGCTCACTTGTCTTAACCCAAGCCTCCTTACTCCCTCACGAAAACCCTCTCTGTATCTACACAAGAATCATCCTTGTTTCCTGGCATTTGGAATCAGATGGGACCGGTACTACCGGATGTGGGAGCGGTACTACCGGACCTGGGAAGTTCCCAGGTCGTCTCTTGGAAGAACTGCTCCAGGAACGGTACTACCGCCCACATGTCCGGTACTACCGGTCACCGGTACTACCGGTGGGGAACCGGTACTACCGCTTACGAGCGGTACTACCGCTTCAGCAACCGGTACTACCGGTCGGCGTTTTCCTGGTATATATTGGACGCGCGTGGGGAGGCACCCCTCAGTGCCCCATTCATCCCCACTCCCTCCACTCATACCCGCGCCGCCGCAGGAGACCTTGAAGCCGCCGGAGCCCTGCCGCGCCCTCCTCTCCCCGGATTCCCCTTGGATTCGGCCTCTTGGCGGGCTCCCACCTCTTTCCACCGCCATGGATTCTGGTACAACCACCCTTTCTCTCCCCGTTTGATTTCCCCATTAGATCTAGGTTTTGTCTTAGATTTGTGGAGAAATTAACTTGTTGAAAGGTTGTACTGCCATATGCTTCCTTGTTACCGAGTAGAATCATCTATTTGCAGTTCAATGCCATCAATTCGGTCCGTTTCCATCAGATCTGACGATCTTGTGCCGCTCAACCGGTAGTACCGGAACTTTTTCCGGTACTACGGCTTGCAAGCGGTACTACCGGTTGTCAGGTCCGGTAGTACCGGCCCAAACTGACCACATTTTTCTGCTTAAATACTAGATTCTCTCATTTGCTCCTTTTGATTCTTGTGCCCTTACCCCCTTTCTATCCTCCCTCGTGCTTTCACAGATGCAGGTGGTTCTCGGGGTGCTCGCAAGCGTTCCAAGACTAGCCGTGAGATTGTTGAGGAAGAGACGGAGTCTGAGGAAGAGGTTATGCCACAGCCAAGACACCGTTCCAAGTTGCCTGCCACTCGAGGTGGTCGTGGGGGTCGTGAAGGGGTTACCAAGCGCTCTGCTGGGAGTGGCAGCGCCCCTCCCTCTCGCCCCCCTTCCACTGGGCGTACCAAAAGTCTCAGCTCTGGGCCATCTGGGCCAAGGAAATTGTCAGACATCTCTGAGTCAGAGTTTAGGGCTCTCCGGATTGAAAATGCATACTCCCGCAACCGGAGCAAGGCAAGGGAAGACAGTCTATTCTATGATGATTTCCAAGAGCGTGTTTATCATGAGGTTCTTTTGACCAACATCCAGATGGTGGTGCCTCAGCAGTGGATTGACATGGGGCACATTGACAAGAATCTTGACTACTTTGCTGAAGCTAAGGAAATCTGCTCTCACCTTGGCTTGTTCCCCATTATGGAGTTTCAGTATGACTATGATCCCCTCCTTATTTGCCAGTTTTATGCCACTGCACATTTCCACACTGGCCGATGACTCAAGGTGCTGTCAAGGAAGCTACACTAGCGGAGTTTGCTGCAATCTTAGGGTATGAAGATCGCGGCCGGGACGTTCCTTATGGTTTTCGCTGTCACATGCAGGATCATCCCTCCAAAAAGGATGTCCTTACACCTTTGTATATTCGGGGCCGTGGGGTCACTGGCAAGATCAAGGATCTTATCCCCACATATGACATTCTCCATCGCATTTTCCGTGAGACTGTTGCTCCTCATGCGGGGAACAAGGATGAGATACATGGGTTCTCTGTTGACTTGTTGTTCAACACCTTCCTCAACCGTGACTCAGGCACTCCTCTTGATGTGTCAGACTTTATATGGAATGAGATGGTTGCTGCTGCACACTTTCGGAGGGTTGAACCGTAGGAGCGTCTTCGTGGAGCGCAGCTCCGATTAGTCCTAGTCCGGTGAGTGCGGACCTATGCATGGCTCTTTTCGGGTCCCCCTTTGGAGGTGGGTGAGCCGCGAGATACGCAGTGGCTGCCATGATCGCAGCTTGTGGCGTCTTCGGGGTGATGTTGCCGTCAGCGTCCATATCCATGAACGATGTGTGGAGAGTTCGGGTCACGTCACGCCGCTCCTTCGGGTCCATGTTTTCCACCCGAGAGTGGTGCTTGTTTCCCTGGTTTCCGTTTGTGCTAGAGCCGGGTCCCATGGCGGAGAGCGCAGCTCGTCGCGCACTGGACTCAGAGGCTGCTTTCTTGCATTTGTCGAGCGTCTCCTGCATCTTGACTTGCTTCTTGTGCTCCTTGATGAGGAGGTAGTGGTATGCCATCAGCAGATCACGTGGGGAGTCCAGAGGTAGGACTATTTCGCCTGCGACGGCGCGGCGTGCTTCGACCCATCCTTCTTTGCTAAGTTGGATGAGGTGGCCCCTGTTTTCCCCGTTTTCACCATTTTCGTCCTGCGGGTTGGGGTTGGGCGGCGGGTTAGGCATTTCCTCGTCGGTTTGGATGATTGTGGCGCACAGATAGCGCCTGCAGATTGGTTGGCTGCTGCCGCAGCTTTCGGATCCGGAACCGTAGGTCCCTTCATCCGAAGGTGGATCGCACAGATCGGAGTTGCAGCAGCTGCTGCTGTAGAACTCATCTGTTGATGGTGACGTGCGTAGCACGGGGTGTGGAGCCCACGAAGCGGGCCTGATTGACGGCACGAGCACCCGCTCAGGGAAGCGGAGGGTGCCAGTTTGTCCCACCTGGAAGCAGAGGCTCCCGAACAGAATTTCGAGTCCGTCGCCTACGGGCTCGAAATCCTTCATGGTATCCGGCGAGTGAGCGGTGAAGTCGAAAGCGCCGAAGAGGAGGTGATAATCCGTCGCCGCGGAGTTGTAGATCGATCGGGTCGGAACCGTCACGACCGCACAATCAGCAGCCCCAATTCCCACAGACGGCGCCAATTGACGAGGTTTAATCTCGTCAATGCCCATTGTTATGGACTTGGGTTTTGGAGAAGATGGGGATGCTGGAGATCGTGGCACGGTTAACAGACAAGCAACCAGGGGACACGAGATTTACCCAGGTTCAGGCCCCCGGAGGGAAAACCCTACTCCTGCTTGTCTGCTCTTTGATTACGGCGAAACCGAAGGTTACAGGGTGCGCAGATTCGATCTGGCGTGGATGCGTGTGCGAAAGTATGAGTCGAGAGATCTAAGTCTATTGTGGGATACGTGCCACCCTCGTTGGACCCTCCTAGCCTTTATATATGGGGAGGCTAGGTCTCAGGTACTGACACGAGTAGGTTACAAGTTGTATTCAAACTCTAGTCTTGCTCTCCAAGGATCCGGAGACGTCATGGGCCTTGGCCACCCGAAAATCTTCATGGGCCAGCGTATGTCTGCCGTGGGCCTTCCTTGGGCTGGACTAGGTATGCTAAAGTTACGTACCCGTAGGGTATAACCATGTCAGGTTCCGCCATTTGCACCTTATATTATGGCCCTCATTGTGTCAAAGTGCCCCGTCATTGCTAGGACACTCTCCACTCGCTCTCTCATTGTGCACAGGCCAAAGGCACTCAAGATCAAGACACATGCTAAACCTCGCGTTGCGGCGGGTGAGGAGGATGAGGATGACTCTGAGGATGCTGACAGTGGTCATGACACTGATTATGTTGTCTCTCGTCGCAAGAATGCTAAGCCCTCTTGGGCCAAAAGGATGGAGGTCAAGCTCAAGAAGATCTTCTGCTTCCAGGTTGACAACCAGAAGCGCATGTATGAGGCGCATGTGTATGCCAAGAAAGCCAGTGCTCGGCGGAAGGAAATGATGTCTGCTCAAGGTTTGACCGTCTCCGAGGGGTCCGAGAACAACATTACTCCAGAAGATCAGTGGATCTCTCAGCACAACTGTTGGGACGATGATGTCTCTTCCTCGCACCGCGCCCCACCCCCTTACGAGGATGAGGAGGACCTTGAGGATGATGATGATGAGGAGGATGATTGACCGTTGGGACGGTAGTTTTGCACTTGTCCCTTTTTGGCGTCTTGATGCCAAAGGGGGAGAAGTTGCACTTTAGGCACGGGTGTTGTATGGGAAGTCACAAGCTCGTTCTTATCTTGATCCTTTTATTGCTAGTGAACTTCGATTTCCCTCTAGTTATGTATGAGACTATGTTTTATGTCTGAGACTATGTGGTTATGTCTTGGATCCATCTTATGAGACTAAGTGGTTTATTTCATTGGATCCATCTTGTGATGATATGCGTTATCTATTGTCTATATATTTCTCATCATCACATGTTATTATGCAAAGGTATGAATTCACATGATAGTATCAATATTTGTGCACCCATGTTGGGTTTGTAAAATAGAGGGGGAGGTTTGTCTCTACTCATCTAGGGGGAGCCCCGTCTCTATTTTACAAATTCCATATGTTTTCTATTAAAATCATCTTGCAAAAGTGTATTGTCATCAAACACCAAAAAGGGGGAGATTGAAAGAGCATTTTCCTATCCCTCTGATTTTGATGTTTGATAACGACACACTTATCGGTTTAACTGTGTGCTAAGTGTATCACAGGTTTGATAAGAGGTGACACAAATATTGGC
Source organism: Avena sativa (assembly GCA_916181665.1). Lineage (NCBI taxonomy): Eukaryota > Viridiplantae > Streptophyta > Magnoliopsida > Poales > Poaceae > Avena > Avena sativa. The sequence continues at coordinate 306,666,345 of OV702295.1, read as the reverse complement.
ATATCAATTCCCTTTGTGAAAAACCTCTGTGCCAACCGGTAGTACCGGAACTACGACCGGTACTACCGCTTGACACCGGTACTACCGGTTCCAGTACCAGTTGGCACTATCCAAAACTGATAAGGGTGTGTGCTAGTCAGTACCACCCGGTACCACGGGGCGGCACTACCGGTCCAACCGGTAGTACCGCTTGATACAAGCGGTACTACCGCTTGACACGGTCGTACCGCTCGGCAGTACCGGGGCATACTGACTAACACTCACTCCTCTCCGTTTTGGTCAGTACCAAGCGGTACTTGGGACCGGTACTACCGCCCAGACCGGTAGTACCGCGTCCTACGACCGGTACTACCGCTTGGGGGTAGTACCGCAATGGCGATACCGCCCAAAACTGAAGAAAGCTGATGAACTGAAGCACCTCCGGTACCTGGTCCGGTACTTGACCGGTAGTACCACTTGCAAGCGGTACTACCGCTTGAGTATCGGTACTACCGGTGCATTAATGACTCCAACAGCCATATTTCATGGAGGGTTATCCTACCTTGGGACAAAGTGCTCAGCTCATTTAAGTCAAAGTCTCAAAGACCACCATTGGAGTCCATTGGAGCCACCCATTCTTGAAGATCTCCTCATTCAACCACCCAAAGTCCTTGATCTTTGGGGAATCGAAGGAGGAGGCCCCGATCTACTACTTCACCAAAAGAGATCTTCATTTCCCCCTCATTTCATTGAGGGCCCCTTTGCTCTAGTGTTTTCTTGGAAACCCTAGTTCTTGTTTTGGTTCTTACAAGCTTGTCTTTGATTGCTTTGACAGCTTGCTTGTATTTGGGAGCCTCCGATTAAGTTGTTGATGTGTGCCCCAAACTTGTAACGGTGCCGGCTTCCACCTTGAAGGTTGCCGATATAGTGGAAGGTGAATCGATCCCGTTGGGGTGAGATTCATCGGAGAACAAGGGAGGCCTCTCGTGGCGTTGGTGGTTTGAAACCACCTCCTCTCCAAACGTAGACGTACTTCCCCTCAAAAGGAAGGAACTACGGGAAACAAATCCTTGTGTCTCCGCGTCCACTCTTCGGTTACCTCTATCCTTTACCGCACCTTAATTACTTGCTACTACTTTGTGTTGTGTTAGTCCTTGCATAATTGCCATATAGGTAAATTCACCGTAGTTGCATTATCTAGAGAATTTACCTTATTGTCAAACCTTAATTTGAAAAAGAAGAAAATTTGAAGTAGCACCTATTCACCCCCCCCCCCCTCTAGGTGCCCATACGATCCTTTCACTATTGCACTAAGGAGAAAACAACAATCCTTTGTCCAAGGGCAATTGTATTATTTATTGTACACACTTTGCTTAATGAAATTATCTGTTGCTTGCAACTTAATACCCAAGGATTGTTCGGATGATATCTCGGAGGTGGATTATTAGTCATAGATGTAGTTGGATTACGGTCTATGTATCATGTTGTAATGCCCAAATAAATCTCATAGTGATCATAATGTCGAGTACATGCATTGTTATGCATTCTCTATTTGTCCATTGCCCCGCTGTAATTTCTTTACCCAGCATGTTATTTATCTTATGGAGAAAACACCTCTAGTGAACTGTGGGCCCCGGTCCATTCCTTCCCACCGATATTCCATCTACTGTTTACTGTTTACTGTTTACTTTCAACAATTACTACAAGTAATTACTATCTTCCATACTATACGTTTAATCCTTTGTTTTCAGCAAAACCAGTGAGCTTGACAACCTCATTGATAAGTTGGGGAAAAGTACTTTGGTTGTGTTGCGCACGTTCCACGTTGCTAGCAACACCTTCGGAAGTTGTTTCTTTCTCCTACTGGTTCGATAACCTTGGTTCTATAACTAAGGAAAAACTTGCTGTTGTGTCCATCATACCTTGCTCTTGGGGTTTCCAATAGGCTTACATCAACTGAGTCATCATCACCCTCCGATATTGCTACGCATAGCAACGCGAGGATGCCATACCTAGTGAACTCCTTGGCATTGTACTAGTTCAGCGAGGCCTTGTCCATGGCGAGGTAGAGGGAGGTGGACGGGAGGTGGTGGAAAAGACATAATGGAGTGGGTAGGAGCATAGAACGACGAGCTAGGGAGGACACGGCTAGGTTTCATGGTAGGTAATGCCATGCCGCCTCCCATCCACCCCTCCCCGGTGCCCTGTCAGGTTCCTGCGCGCGAGCCTAGTTCCCTTGCGCTCCCCTGCCCTTTCCCGCATAGTCCACCAGCCTACAAAAGGACTGAGCCACAACGGGGGAAATAGCCACACACACACACACACAACAATGTCTTCTGACAGCAACCTCCACACCTCTTGGTCTGAGCTTTCCTAGGTTGTGCATAAGCACTACCCGCCCTCATAGTTGGATCCAACTACCCACGCACCAGAGGAGGAAGAGAGGAGGAGATGGATGACTTTGGTGACCTCGACGATCATGAGGAGCATGTCGATCAGGGAGGAGGGCTCCTCACCTCTTTCAAGAGATCATGCGGGAAGGTGGCTCACGCCTCCATGTGGGAGATGGACGCGACCGTCGTAGACCGCGTCATGGAGTTGTCCCGCACAACCGCGATAAGGGAGGAGAGGGGTCGGCAGATCATGGAATCCGAGAGAGATGGCGAGGCGCATCTGCATACCTAGATGGAGGCTGTGGTAGCCTCTCGTAAGGCTGAACGCCTTCGGGTGCTGAAGAAAACTCGAGTGACCCGCGAAGTCATAACGACGGCTAGGACTGCCCAACGGCGCACTCACCAGCTGTGGATCAAAGCGGAGGAGGCCCATCATTGGACGCTCGAGGCCAGGTTCGTGAGAAGCGTGAGAGAAGTAGCTCGCTGGGTTAGAGAGGGCAGCAACCCGTCCGATGTCCCGACAACAACAATGTGTAGAATTAGTTGCCTTCTAATAACGGTTTACTATTAATGAAAATGTCCTCTGTATCACTAGGCCCAGACAGATGAGGACACGTGGAGTGTCCGCTTCCTGTCCGCAATGACGGAAATGAGGATAAAAAAGAGCCTCGATTGAATTGGACCGGAGGGGCTTTCGTCATGTAATTCGGTGTTTTTTATATTCGGTTGTTCGCGAGGGACTAAACAGACAACAAATTGTCGCCCGTTGAAGATGGTCTCATATGCTCTGTCTTGCAATGAAAATACAAGTGGAATTGGGGTACATATGAACATGCGATGAATAGTAAAATCAAAAAACATAGTAAATGAAGTCAAAAAATACTGAAATAAATATTTCCATACAGAGGCCGCAGATATGTATATGCGTAATTTTTTCATACCGAAACTTAAAACTATGTAGCTTAGGAGAAAATGACAAAGCTCTCTAAGTCTCAGAATTGTTTGTGACTTGATACTCGCAAAGCTGCTTAACGATAAGGTAAGTAATTCGGGTTTAGGAATACCCGTGTCCTGAAAATTCGTTCTCGTGGGTGGCGAGGTCCAAGGCAAGAAAAACCTATGAAGCAGCCAAGAAAGACCGCTCAGTCAGTACAGTGGGAAGTATCCAACACGACCGCCGTCCAGGGTCCGTGCGTGTGTGACAGAAAGGATGGTAGAACGAAATGGTAGAACTTGAACAGCGCGGGAAAACAGCGCGTCGCTTTTCCCGGCAGTTGAGTAGTCAACTGAACTGCAAGGCAAAGCCGGTTCGACATGGTCATGCCACTACTTGCCACATATGACATGATGCAAACTCAGAGCCCAGCACTCCGGTGCCCCGAAACACGGGGTATGAATATAGAGTACCTACGGATGGTGGAGCGCCTCTAAGGACTATACTGAGATGTGGTTTTAAGGTCTTTTTACATCCTCTTGGTGATGCATGTGAGCACCGGCGGACCTTAATGAAGACGAAGTGGGTCATTGTCCCTCAAGCCTATGAAGAAATTGCATACTATTTGCATATATTTAGACTATTTGTCAACTAAAAATCAGCCTAAACTTTAATTTTTGCCCCCCCCCCCCTTAGGATTTCGGCCCAAGGTCCGCTAGTGCATGCGAGTGTCGTATCTTCACATTTATTCTTGAGGGCTAGAATCAATGGCGAAGCTAGGGGGACGAGCAAGACCAAGGCCCCCCTATCAAACTAAATTTATGGTTCTATAGATGATTAGAGGGTCTAATTAGTAGAGATTTTCTTGATCGCCCCCCCCTCCCCCCTCCTTCCTATATGCTAAATACGCCATTTAGCCCCCCTTTCGATTGAATCTTGCCTCCGCCACTAGCTAGAATTGTGGTGAGAATATTTCAAAGGCTGCAGCAGCAACACGGCCTATGCTTGTTGCTTGCTGTTTTTTTCATCACCCAATCCACAAATTAGAATTAAATCGCTTCGGGTTTCGACAGGTACCACCTATGGTGCTTGATAGTCTTCAATCGAGACGATCTCGAGAGTAATATTTCGGAGGGCACAACGGTTGCCGGTCATCTTTGTTTTCATCAATTCATCAGTGCCTGCTTTGTTTTCTCTCTTTTTTCTGTTTTTTTTTTTTTGGCTTGATTGGGCTGTTTTGTTCTAGCAGTGGACTCAAAGTTGTTCTCCTTTGATTCCTATATATTTTATATAGCGGGACAAAAGATTATTTCGAGGAAGAGTACCTATGCATTAATATGATTTGTTTCCACACAGTAATGGCAAATTTGGCATTGGCTTGTGAAGTGTCCCTTGCCAGTAGTTTATCGCACGTTCGATGATAGAAAAAAATGCCATCGCACATACGAATCAACATTAGATTGCAAAAAAAAAAAAGGAATGAAGCTATTTCTCCGACAATATACATGATACATCTATGTACAGCATAAACTTTTCTGAACCTCTCCGTGTATTTTAGTATCCTATGCAGTCCTACCACGTTCACATGTCCTTGGCATTGACTTCCAGAGCTCCGGATCCCCAACCAAATCCCAAAACCAAGCACCAATTTCCCTTGCTTTGACTCCACACGCCCTCCTTTTGACTTCCTTAATCCCGTGGAACAATCCAATTACGAACATGAAGTTGCAGGAACCTCCGGTGTGCGTCGATGGTTGGAAAATTCAGTTCCACTGAATTCAATCAAACTGGTCCATCACGGCCGGTGCGGCCGACGCGCCTCCGTGGAAGTCAAAGTCATATCGACGGGTTGTAATTGCCCCGAGTGATCCCCTTGGGCGCAGAGAAGAGGCCCACAAGATCCTGCCGGTACGGCAAGAACGTCCGCCGCGCCGCGCCTGGGGAGGCCTTGGCGCCGCCATAGAACATCCGGTGGGTGGCGGCGACCGTGTCGACCACGGTGGCGGCCTTGCCTTTCCGCCCTGTCGGCTTCCCCTTGGTCTGTTTCTCCCTGGCAGGTGATGGCGGCGCCGAGAAGAAGCCGAACTTGTCCCTGCCATCGCTGTGGCTGCGGCCGATGACGAGCTGGCTGACGCGGCGCCACCCTGACAAGGACCCCGTGGAGCCGCTCTTCCGCGGGGACTGCGCCGGCGAGGACGCCGCCGACCTTCCGGGCGTCCAGACGCAGTAGCTGTCCGGGGACACGCCGTCGAGGTCCGCGGAGTCCGTGGCGGCCGAGGAGCAGGAGGATGACGTCGACCCGACGGAAGAGTTCCGCGCGTCCTCGAGGAGCATCCTCCTTAGCGGCCTCCGGTCGGGCGCCGGCGGGGCTCGCCCGTCCTCGAAAACCCGGCCGAACACCGGGTAGAACGCCCTGATGCGCCCGTCCGCGAAGAGCTCGTCAGCCGCGGCGCCGTCCGTGGCAGGTTCCTGGCTCCCGAAAGAGAACTCGAACTCGAGCTCGTCGTCGGACTGATCGGTTCCGGAACCCGGGGCCCCGTCCTCCCTGGCGGCGACGGCGGGTTCTTGGCGTTGGCGGTCACTGCGCCGGTCTTCCATAGTATCTTCGTTGAGTGTTTGGCTGTCTCTCTCTGCTGATTTGGGGGGCGAAGCTTGGTCTAGTCTGTTGGAGATAACGGACCGGCGATTATATAGGGGAGCGGATGGGGAGGGCCGACCTTCCAGAAGGTCTAGTCTCGCTTTGTTTGGCTTCGGGATTGGCCGTGATCGCGCGCGGTACACGTCACTCGTGAGGCACGCGGTGCTTGGTTCGTATGCATGCATATCCCCTGTTTTGTTTGGTCTGCTTCTTCCGTGTCATTTTTTTTTCTTCGAGACTTGTTTGCTTTCTAGAAGGAAGGCCTCCCTTTTTTTTTATGAAGGAAGGGCCCCTTTGGCGGCTGCATACTTGGTGGACTAAGAGCATCTCTACTCGTTGTCCATTCTCAGTCCAAAATTCGGGCATATTTTAGGCATGCAACTAGTTTTTGTCTGAGGACACCGAGTTTTCGCGTTTGGCTAAAATTTATTTAAACATAGCAAAATTTGGACGAATATAGGCGGATTTTATTAATTCGTGACACCTGAATTCTGACTTTCATTTAGGCAAAAAAAAACTAAAAAATCTTAAAGAAGGCCGAGGACGATGTCGATGCCGCCGGACGCCGCTTCTACATGCCAAAGTTGTTGTAGAAGGTGTAACCGGGATCGGCCTTGCCGTCGTCGTCGCTCGGCGGCTGCGGTGGGCGGGAGATGCCCTGGCCGGCGTCGCCGCACCGCCAGGGCTGGTACAAGGGGCCGGCCTCTTCGTCGTCATCGAGGACGACGAGTGACGCGCCTTGGTAGGCGAACTCGTGGCCAGCCCAGGCCTGGCATTCGGCCTCCTCCTGCTGGCGCTGGATATGGCGCCGCTCCGTCTTCTCCCGGTTCGCCTTGGACCAGGCGAGGATGTCCAGCGATGCAGGCTCCGACATGGGGGGCTCGTTCCACCGTCATCCTCATGGCGAAGGCGTCCTTGTCGATGGGCACCGCCCATTCCGTTGGCGGTGGTAGCGCGCCATTACGGCGACGCATGGTCGACGAGACGGGCGGTTAATGCCCGGCAATCCGTCACAGGGTTCCGAGGCGGAAGGGTGACGACGACTCGTCTTCTGTCACTGACTGGGCGGGTCCATGCGCCGAACAATTTTTTCAGTCGAATTCACTTCGTCCAGTGTTTTCAGGGCATTCGGGAATGACTTGAGAAGTTCGGACCCAAAGTTGATCCAAATCTGAACAAAACCAGATCCTGAAAAACACGGTTGGACAATTTCGAGGCGTCTGCACAAAAAAAAATACCCGGGAAATCGGCGGAAGCCGAGATGCTCCAACATCTGCGCTTGCTTGTGGAACAAACAAACCACAAGCTATTAATTCGGTCGGTTCTGGGGCGGGCCGAACACACGGCTAACTTGGGCATCCCGTGGAATATCAATTTCGTGGCCAGGAGGTAATCGAAACGAGTTCAGTCAGCGACACGTGTGCACATACATCCTCGTATCCCTGTCGCGCTACCCGACCTTGTCAAACGATCGGTCACCGTCTTGTCTTGCACAGCGATTTCATTTCTCTCTTTCCTCTCCCTGCTCGCAGTATTCTTCCTTCTTTCTTTTTCTTTTCTAGAACCCACGATTTTCCAATTGAAATTAGTGATGAACTAATCAAAATTTCTTTTGGAAAATGACCGCCGGCCGGAGAGCTTAGTACTTTGTCCGGGCTCTCTATCTCAGCCGGCTCCGCCACTGTGCTCCACCATTGCCTCTAAGCCCTGGTAGGAGATCATCAATTGACCGCATGGTAAGCCCTAAGGTCACCATGTGTCATCTCCTTTTCTTCTAGCCCCTGAATTCCTGCCTTACTAAACCTGTATAATTCTTTCAGAAATTCACATAAGAGGAACCGACCAGCCCCAACCCCCGCGTCGCCCTCACTGGCGGCACGGGGGAATCCCCCCGCTGACGAGCCTAGCTACCCTCCTGTTCTCCCCCGTGCTTCCGCCACCAAAAGGGGTCGGCCGGCGAAGCCCCGCAGGCTCCGGGGGTGGTGGTTGCGAGGCTCCTCGCGCTGCCTTCCTCCATGGCGATGGCGGCGGCTTAGGTGGTGCGGGACGACGCTCAGCTCCGAGGAGGCGTCCTGGCTCACGGCATCTAGAGATCTCTTCGGCGCGCTGGCCGGGTGCGGGGTGAGGCGCATCGTCGCGGCCGCTCCGGCTCTGGCAGTGGACTACAGTGAGGGCCCGATCTAGGCCCTATGGGCTGCGGCCGATGATGTGGCTGGCGGTGCAGGAGGTGGTTTGCGGCGAGGATTCTGGTGTCGGCGTTGATCTATAGCCTGACTTGGTCTGGCGGCGGCTCGGTGTTGTTCCGGAGTGCTTGGCCTAGAGGAGCAGAATTTGCTTCGGCATGGGTGATGGTTGAGCTTCCCGGGAGAAATCCTTGCTTCGGCTTGGCCGAAGCCGACGATGGTGATGTCTACGGGTATCGCAGTCTTTCTTGGGAGCATCATTGAGGAGTGGTGACGATCAGGCTATGTGGCAACCTCAACGTGGGTCTCCCTTGTGTGTTTGTGATTCGTGTGAGTAGTCAAGTTGGTTTTGGTGATGTACCCAATGTGCATGGTCGTGTTCCATGACAATATTGGTACACTTGTACGAGTTTTCGGCCAATTCCCATGTAAATGAACATGTCAATTCTCTTCAACTTTTTTAAATAAAATAAGGCAAAATTGTCTGTTTTATTTAAAAAGAAAAAAATCCTGCCTTACTGCTATGACCTCATGGAGATTGGATGGCGATGGAGGACTAGACTAGAGAAGGGTCGAATGTCCGATTCCTTGATTTTCTTATTAAAATACCCCACCAGTTGTTTGATGGAAACATGTACCATGCATGCGGAATTTTGGTATCGTCTTTTTACCATGTGAAAAGAAAGCTATATTCACCGTAGAACATATTATTCTCGACAATTATGGTTTGTGCATTCTTTTGCTAAGCGCCCAAATGTGTTACCGCGGCGTACTTGTAACAAGATGGAATGAATGAATTCTTGATAGTAGCGCAATGGCACAATACTCCATTATCCCAATATGTTACATGCATCGACATAGTGTGCGTCCTTAGGGAACATTCGCTACTGGAAAAATCATCTTCGGTTCGATGTGAACAAGGTCAGCAGTCCCGGTCTGGCACAGCCCGCGACTAGTGGGAGCACTAGTCCCGGGCCGTGAAGCCTCTAACGGCTAGAAACGGTCGTAGTGACTAGTCTCGGTCCGGACCAGATCATTAGTTCCGGTCCGTAATACGGCCCGAGACTAATAACCTGGAGCAGGTCAGCTGGTCCTTTCGTGGACTATTAGTTCCGGGTCGTATCACGGTCCGGGATTAGTTGTCCACCACTATATATTCTGCTCCTGTCCTGCTGCCCTAAAGTATATGGTGGCCATTTTTCTTAAAGAAGCAAGAGAGTTTATGCCATTTTTTTTAAAGATTTGTCAAGATTTAGTTTGCAACACCTAAATCCAAAGCTTTAAAAGGTTAGAACTTCATTCTTTCATCTCTTATTGCTACTTTCGCTCTATAATGCTCTAAAAGTATAGAGATATGGATCAAATGCATGCATGCTCTAGAAGTAGCTAGAAGGATTTTGATATATATGTGTAACAAATTTTAACTAGGCACATAGTTACTGAAAATTGAAATGTGTAATTTTAGAGTTTCAAAGCTTAGAATGGAATGAGGTTTTCACTGATAGAACAATAATAAAAAACTCCACATTTATCATGTTGATTGTTTTCTCCAATTCACAAATTGGTGCATGTAAATTTTTCAAAATTCAAAATTAATGCTCTAGAAGCTCTCAATATAACTTATAATAATTTTATCATGTTGTGTAATGGTTTTTGATATACTTTTACTATAATGCAGATGGTCCAGGAATGGATGTACGGTACTGACCGACGCTCTGGCGAGTTCATTAATGGCGTGCATGAATTCATCCGTGTTGCTGATGCAAACAAGCGCAATGGTTTTGTATTCTGTCCATGTAATGGATGTAGGAATCAGAAAGATTACTCTGACTCAAAAACCCTTCACATCCACCTGTTGAAGTCCGGCTTCATGCCCAGTTATAATTGTTGGACCAAGCACGGAGAGAGAGGGGTTATAATGGAAGACAATAAAGAAGAGCAGGAGGATGACAACTATCATGGTTTCCCTGAGTATGGAGATACTTCCATGGGGGATGCTGAAGGGGAGGATGAAGAAGAGACACATGATGAACCTGCTGATGATCTTGGTCGGATCATTGCCGATGCATGAAGAGATTGTAAAACTGAAAAGGATAGGGAGAAGTTCAATCACATGTTAGAGGATCACAAAAAGTTGTTGTACCCAAATTGCGAAAATGGTCTGAAAAATCTGGGCAGCACACTGGAATTGCTGCGATGGAAGGCTGAGTGTGCTATACCTGACTCCTCATTTGAAAAGTTGCTGAAAATGATGAAGAATATGCTTCCAAAAGATAATGTATTGCCCGCCAGTACATACGAAGCAAAGAAGGTTGTCTGCCCTCTAGGTTTAGAGGTTCAGAAGATACATGCATGCCCTAATGACTGCATCCTCTATCACGGTGAGGAGTATGAGAATTTAGATGCATGCCCGGTATGCACTTCACTTCGGTATAAGATTAGACGAGATGACCCTGGTGACGTTGAGGGCGAGCCCCCCCCCCCCCCCCCGGGAAGAGGGTTCCTGCCAAGGTGATGTGGATTGCTCCTATAATACCACGGTTGAAACGCTTATTCAGAAACAAAGAGCACGCCAAGTTGTTGCGATGGCATAAAGAGGAACGTAAGTCAGACAGGATGTTGAGACACCCCGTTGATGGGTCGCAATGGAGAAAAATCGATAGAAAGTACCCGGACTTTGCAGATGACGCAAGGAGTTTAAGGTTTGGTCTAAGTACAGATGGCATGAATCCCTTTGGGGAGCAGAGCTCTAGTCACAGCACCTGGCCCATGACTCTATGCATCTATAAGCTTCCTCCTTGGTTGTGCATGAAGCAGAAGTTCATTATGATACCAGTGTTGATTCAAGGTCCGAAGCAACCCGGCAACGACATTGATGTGTACCTAAGGCCATTAGTGGAAGAACTTTTACAGTTGTGGCACGAACCCGGGATACGCGTGTGAGATGAGCACAAGCAGGAAGAATTTAACCTCCGAGCATTGCTTTTCGTAACAATCAATGATTGGCCTGCTCTTAGTAACCTTTCAGGACAGTCAAACAAGGGATACAATGCATGCACACACTGTTTAGATGAGACTGAAAGTATATATTTGGAACATTGTAAGAAGAATGTATACAATGAGAATCGTCGATTTCTTTTGGCCAAGCATCCCTTAAGAAAGAAAGGCAAGCATTTCAACGGTCTGGCATGTCACCAGACGAAGCCTAAGGAGCATACTGGTGCTGATATATTTGATATGGTCAAAGATTTGGATCAAATGGTAACCTTTAGAAAGGATCCTAGAGGAAAATCTGTTCCGAAGGACGCTGAAGGACACGCACCCATGTGGAAGAAGAAATCTATATTTTGGGAGCTACCATATTGGAAATTCTCAGAGATCCGCTCTGCAATCGATGTGATGCATGTGACGAAGAATCTTTGCGTGAACCTGCTAGGCTTCTTGGGCGTGTATGGAAAGACAAAAGATACACCGGAAGCACGAAAGGACCATCAACGTATGAAATACCCAGATGGCCTGCATCCAGAATGGTTTCAAGGTCATGCCAGCTATGCTCTTACCAAACAAGAGAAGGAAATATTTTTTTGAATGCCTAAGCAGTATTAAGGTCCCGTCTGGCTTCTCGTCGAATATAAAGGGAATAATAAATATGGCAGAAAAAAAGTTCCAAAACCTAAAGCCTCATGACTGCCACGTGATTATGACGCAAATGCTTTCGATTCCATTGAGGGGGCTTCTGCCAGATAATGTTCGAGTACCCATTGTGAAGCTATGTGCATTTCTCAATGCAATCTCTCAGAAGATAATCAATCCTGAAGATCTACCACGGTTACAGAATGATGTGGTCCAATGTCTTGTCAGTTTTGAGTTGGTGTTCCCACCATCCTTCTTCAATATTATGACGCACCTGTTGGTTCACCTAGTCGAAGAGATTTCCATTCTCGGTCTTGTATTTCTACACAATATGTTTCCCTTTGAGAGGTTCATGGGAATCTTAAAGAAATATGTTCGTAAACGTGTTAGGCCAGAAGGAAGCATCTCCAAGGGCTATGGAACAGAGGAGGTCATTGAATTTTGTGTTGACTTCGTTCCTGACCTTAAGCCGATTGGTCTTCCTCAATCGCGGTATGAGGGGAGACTGAGTGGAAAGGGTACTCTAGGAAGGAAATCAATAATATGTAGGGACGGACATTCTTACACCGAAGAACATTACACTGTTCTATAGAATTCTATCTTGGCAGCCCCATATATCGAGGAATACAAGAAAATCTTATGCTCCAACAACCCTGGAAAGCATGACTCTTGGTTGCAACATCTCATCAAAAACAACACTCTTGGAGATCAGCTATACTTGTTGTCTGGGTCACCATCTTCGACTATATCGACTTTCCAAGGGTACGAGATAATGGGTATACATTTTACACGATAGCCCAAGATAAAAAGAGCACCAACCAAAACAGTGGTGTCCGCTTTGATGCAACAGACAACAATGGGTCAAAGACCACATATTATGGTTACATAGAGGAGATATGGGAACTTGACTATGGACCTACTTTTAAGGTCCCCTTTTTTGGTGCAAATGGGTCAAGCTGACAGGAGGAAGGGTTGAGGTAGACAAGAAATATGGAATGACATCGTTGGATCTCAACAATCTTGGGTACTTAGACAAACCATTCGTCCTAGCCAATGATGTGGCTCAGTTTTTCTATGTGAAGGACATGTCTACCAAACCTAGAAAAAGAAAAAATAAGAAAAAGAATACATTAGACGATGAGCCAAAGCGCCACATAGTTCTTTCAGGAAAAAGAAACATCGTGGGAGTGGAGGACAAGACAGATATGTCAGAAGATTGTGATAAGTTTCATGAAATTCCGCCCTTCGCGGTGAAGGATGACCCAAGCATCATGTTAATGAATGAAGATGCTCCATGGATACGATGGGATCAGAAAGGAACACACGCGAAGAAATGATATGTAATAATTGTAACATTTTATGAGTGAAGATGCTCCATGTGTCCATTTTTATAGTGTTGTCTGCAAACAATCTTGAGTGTGTTAGTCCCGTTTTGTGGCTGGATCGGGACTAAAGGAGGGCCTTTAGTCCCGATTCATACTTACCATTAAGATCTGATCTCCAAACACGTGAGGTCACATATTAGGGAGTGCCTCTATGACCAGTTTCTCTGAGATGCCGGAGGACTGGGCTCCAGCGACATCTCCCTGAAACTGGCCGTAGTGGTGTCCCTGCTCTCGAAAACCATCTTGCAGCTTGTAACTTCTTTAACTAGATCAATACGCCCGGGAGCTAACTAATTTCACATATTAGGGAGTGCCTCTATGACCAGTTTCTTGAAGATGCCGGAGGACTGGGCTCCAGCGGCATCTCCCTGAAACTGGCTGTAGTGGTGTCCCTGCTCTCGAAAACCATCTTGGAGATGCCTCAAACTGGCTGGAGGACTGGACTCACAAGGATGCCTATTTATAGTACAAGCAGCTCGACATAATGTCGACACTCATGACATAATGTCGACACTCACCCCTATTATTAGTGCTGACTCATGTTTTGTCCCAGTTGGTGTCTCCAACCGGGACTAAAGGTTCAACTTTAGTACCGCCTGGTTGGTGACACCATCCGGGACAAGGTACAAGCCGCACGAATAATGTCGAGACTCACCCCTATTATTAGTGTTGCCTGGCCCAGTCTGTCGCAATCCCTTCAGTCGCGGTTGGTTTCTCCAACCGGGACTAAAGATGAACCCTCTCTTTATAGGCATTTCCCTCTATTTATTAGGTAACACTCAAGACATTTATTAATATTAAAAACCGGGACAAACCGGGACTAGCTAACACTCAGGACTAAAGCCGCCCCCTTTAGTCATAATCATGCCTAGTTATATAGTACGCAGCTTCAGGGTCTTCTTCGTCATCGTCATCATCATCGTCATCGTCACCTGCCACTCTGGGGATCCTCAGCCCATCCATGGCATATACCAGGGGCCATTCCAGCCTCGGATTCACGGCGGGCGGGGGAGGGGTCTCCTGGAAGACGATGCTGCTACCGTCGGGCCGGTGTGGGGCCTTTTTGTGGCTCTGTGGCGGGTGGACCCGTGGGCACCGCATGCGAGGATGGTATCCCCCGGCGATGTAGCGCATCACTTCGATGATAGTACGGTTCGCCCACCACAGACGACGGCCGGCTTCGTCGTGGTTCACCGGGGGCGGGCCATCACCCTCGTACCTGGCGAGCTCCCTTTCCCGCCTATTAGCGAAGAAGACATTCCAGGTGTTGTAGTTGTCGGGATCCCAGTAGGGATCCATCCGCTGCTCCGGCGTGAGCTCGTGGTAGAAGTGTTTTGTGATGGTCGCGTGGCATGCGGAACCTTGAGGGACAGGAGGGACAGGAACCCCTCCAGCGCTCAGCATCCAGCCGGCGGATGGCCGGTAGCCCGGCGGACAAGGGTAGTTGGAGGCGCACAGCGCCTCGGTCTCCTCGAGGGTCAGAATGGCCCAGTAGGCGTTGTCCATTGTTCTAAGAGAGGAAGGTGTGGATGTGTGGATAGCCATGGCGCGATCGCCCTAAATATAGAGGGAAAGGGCGGGAAAACTTGGCGTGAAGCTTTGGGAAATGGCGGGAAATATCTTTAGTCCCATTTAGTGAATAAATCCAGGACTAAAAGCTCTCGTAGAAAGGAAAGGGCGGGAAAACTTGGCGGGAAGCGGTGGGAAATGGCGGTTTAGTCCCGGTTTGTGACTACAATCGGGACTAAATGGATATTATATTAAGATTCTTTATAATAAAAGAAAATTTACAAATGAAATAATTTATAAATGATGCAAACAGATAAATGGATATTATATTAAGATTCTTTATATTTTTCTGATAATAATAGATATATTATTTGTTTTATTTGGATTATTACAATAAAAGATATGATTTTCCAAAGTTTTTATATTTGATTTGAATTAAAAAAAAGAAAATTTACAAATGAAATAATTTATAAATGATGCAAACAGATAAATGGATATTATATTAAGATTCTTTATATTTTTCTGATAATAATAGACATATTATTTGTTTTATTTGGATTATTACAATAAAAGATATGATTTTCCAAAATTTTATATTTGATTTGAATTAAAAAAAGAAAATTTACAAATGAAATAATTTATAAATGATGCAAACAGATAAATGGATATTATATTAAGATTCTTTATATTTTTCTGATAATAATAGACATATTATTTGTTTTATTTGGATTATTACAATAAAAGATATGATTTTCCAAAGTTTTTATATTAGTTTTGAATTAAAAAAAGAAAATTTACAAAAAAAAATTAGTCGCGGGTCGTGGCTGGACCCGGGACTAAAGGGTTCTTGCGCGCGCGAAAATGAAGCGGCCGAAAAAACTCTTTAGTCCCGGGTCGTGGCTTAACCCGCGACTAAAGGGGGGTCTTTAGTCCCGGGCTAAGCCACGACCCGGGACTAAAGACCCTTTAGTCCCGTCCCGTGGCTTAGCCCAGGACTAAAGGGGTGGGTGTATAAGTAACTTGCGCCCACCCCTGGCCTCCCCCACTGTCAACACCCGGATTTTTCAATCCTAGATGTCTGTTATGCCGTACATCGCAATCCCAGGATTACCATTTTTTGCGAGACATAACAGAATTGGATACCATAGTACATCATCCATTACAAACGATACATAAGTTCTTACACAAATAGGGATCTCATAATCCAGTTCTTAATACAACTTCAAGCAGCGGAATACGTAATAATAACGGTAGCGTAGGCGAAGCTCCATCTTCGGGGTCACAGGCAATGCTGACGATGGGAGATGATCCTAGTTGTCGTAACCTACCTGGGGTCCATCTTCCAGGTACTCCTCTTCATAGTCTGGCCATGAGAATAGCCAGGGACAAAGCCATGAGTACTCTTTAAGTACTTGCAAACTAATACTAACAAGTAAAGGGGTTTTTGGATAATAGGACACTAGGCTCTAGGCTTGGTTTAATTCCTTTTATTTTTAGAAAAGTAATTTCTACTCATTGAAAAACTACTTAAGATTTAATATTCTCCAAACCAAATATGGGATCATGTTGACACATGTCATCACCACATATTGTAGTCCATGGGAATGTGATTTAAAGTGGTGTCACAATTTAATAAGGTTTTACCCTTTTATTTTAATTAATTAAAGTGGCTAGAAATGCCTATGGAGCATTCTTTTATTACTTGAACATTATTTCTGCAAGTAAACCTATATATTTTTATATATTCTGAAAGGTATGGTTAAATGTGATTTTTGAGAGTTGGAAACAACTCAAAAGCTATTATAGTTTAAAATTGAAAAATGTTTGAATGCAGAAAAGCTTCTGCCTTGTTATTTTTACCATGGGTGATCTATAGATCCAAATGACTTGAATCCAACGGGCTTGGATTCAACATTCACAGACCTTTCCAATAAAATTGGTTTCATTCAATTTGGTGTACTGAATCGATCTGGGTTGATTTTTGAAGTTGGGTACAGAAGTGTGTTTGAATTGAAATGGGAAAAGTTTAATTTGAATAACTAGGCTTGCGCGAGAAAAGTTAACGGGCCGGCCTGCTAAGCGCAGTGCTCCCGCGGGCTTCTTAAGTGGGTGTCCCCACTCGTCAGTGACACGGGGCTGGGCGAAGCGGTATGGGGCAACGTGGATCGTTCGATCTAGTTCTAATCCCATGGCTGGGAGTCATCGTCGACACGAGACAACGCTGGCGAGAACGAAACCTAGCGCAGCCAGTGAGGGGTGCTGGGGGCTCACCGGGGTACGGGCGAGGGTCGGCGAGGCGGGCGAACGACGAAGTCGACGATGGCGAACTCTGGGGTGGTCGCGGCAGCTCCTGGGGCGGCTCCAATCGCTGGCTCCCTTCTTCTCCAGAGGTGGCGGGCTCCGGTGAAATTCCGGCGATGCGCCGCTTGCCTTGCTCCGGGACTGAGGTAGGGTGGTTCTGGTGAGAGAGGAGTGGAATGGTGTGAAGAAATCGAGTGGGGGAGTCCTCCTTTTATAGGCTCGACGGCGAGACCGAACGGGATGGGCAGGCGACGGTGGCGACATGGCTACGGGCTGCTAGAGGCATGGCCAGCGGTGGCGATCGCTTGGTGGTCTCCTGGCGATGCTCTACGGCTTTAATGCGCGAGTAGGGACGGTGAGGTTTGGTCTGGAACGGGCGATGCTCTGCGCGGCAGAGGCGGCGTCTTCGACGGCGGGCGGTGGCTGTGCGGCACGGGGCGGCAAACGGGGATGTCTGGCGGTCTCCTGGGTCGGTGGTGATCACGTATGCACGCGGCGTGGGCGGCGCGCGGTCTGTGGGCTTCGGTCGAGGGTGGTGCTCTGGCGCACGCTCGGCATGGTCAACAACGGCACGGGCGCGACGTTCCTGGCGGTTCTGGGCATTGTCTGTGAGGTGGGGCTGGTCGAGAGGGGGCGGTGAGGTATGGGTGATCTCCCAGACAAGGTTGGCACGGCTAGTTCTTCCTCTAGCCTGCTATCCACACTGGGGTGACAAGTGGGTGCTCGGCTGTTCACCATTGATGGCAATGGCAAGTTCACAGTGGTGCTAGTTCTTAGTTAATCTTCCTAAATGATCTACTGAGCTGGGTGTAAGCTAACTAGGGAACAAGTTAGGCAAGAATCACTGCTCACAATAGTGTTTGATGTTTGTTTGATTTGTGTTTGCAACCTGTTTGATGAAATGGCCGCATGAAATCAAGTTTTGAATTTTGAAATGATTTTTGGTGGGTTTGCTAGATTGGTGCTGGTGAGTCTGCAGATGCTTGGGTTTTGAAACTTGAGCTTGTTTGAGTGATTTTTGAAAAAGTGGGATCTTCTCATATGATAAAGATTCAATTTTGAATTGTCATTTAAACTATGCATTTGAAAGTTTCTGGATAATCACAAAGTGGGCATTGATACTTTGTTATGAGTACATTCAAGGGGTGCAAAGATCCAAAAAAGTTTCTGTTAGGTTTTGAAAGTTTGAGACAGCCAAAGTAGGCATGGGAGTTAAATTGGTCAAAGTGACCATTCATTAAATATATGTGTTTTGATTTACTTGTCTTTAGGAAAAGTGTGGGAAATGTTTTAGATGATGTTTATTTCACCTAAGAAACATTTTACAAGAAATGAAGCAATCAAACAAGGTGGTTTAAAAGAATTTAAATTCAATGCATACACAATTTTATTTAGAAAAGTTTTTGTTAACCCTAATTTTGATGATTAGAAATTGATGATCCAAGTTTAGTATTTTTGGGATGTTACACCCACCCAGCACTTGGCGAAATCGACGAGGAGACGCAAACGACGGCGAGAGCTCGATCGACGTAGGGGAGGTGCTGCCAGATTCCACCGCGCCGCCGCCCTCGTCTCCGGCCGCCCCGCCGTAACGCCACGCGCCGTGCCGCCGCCCCGCACCGTGTTGCCGCGCGCCTCGCCGTGTCGCCACGCGCCGCCACGCCGTAAGTGCCGCCACGCCGCCGCGCGCCGTCCCGCCGTCCCGCAACGCGCGCCGCCACGCGCCGCCCCACCGCCCGCAACGCCGCCGCCTCGACGTGCGTTTTTAGGAATTTTTAGTTTCTTTTTTTAGTATCTTAGCATTTAGTTTCTTTTTTAGGAATATATAATTGCTTTTAGTTTCTTTTTTAGAATATATATTTGTTTATATAATTGTTTTTAGTTGTTTTTAGGAATATATAATTGTTTATATAATTGTTTTTAGTTTATTTTTTTAGGAATATATAATTGTTTATATAATTGTTTTTAGTTTATTTTTTAGGAATATATAATTGTTTTTAGTTGTTTTTAAGAATATATAATTGTTTATATAATTGTTTTTAGTTGTTTTTAGGAATATATAATTGTTTTTAGTTTCTTTTTTTAGGAATATATAATTGTTTATATAATTGTTTTTAGTTTCTTTTTTTAGGAATATATAATTGTTTATATAATTTTTTTAGTTGTTTTTAGTTGTTTTTAGGAATATATAATTTTTTATATAATTTTTTAGGAATATAATTGTTTTTAGGAATATATAATTGTTTTTTATGAATATATAATTGTTTATTAGGTTATTAGGAATATTAATTGTTTTTAGTTGTTTTTAGGAATATATAATTGTTTTTAGTTGTTTTTTTAGGATTATTAATTAGTGTTATTAGGGTTATTAATTATATAATTATTAGGGTTATTAAGTTGTGTTATTAGGGTTATTGTTTTTTGTTTTAATTATTAGGATTATTGTTTTTCTAACCTGTTTAACTCTCTTTTTGTTATAGATAATTAAGTCATGGATCCATCCGAAGATCCTGGTCGCATCGGTGAAGGTTTTCTTCAGGGCATGATAAGAGGTGAAATTCCTCTTAATATTACTACCGGCAAAGATATTTTGCTCGAGGAAGAGATATCCTCATATATGAATCCATCCGGTGATGGACTAAAGGAAAACCTAATGTACCAAGGGGAAGACCAGATGGACGAAGGGCAAACAAATAACAACAATAATGATGGCCCCTCGACAGGATCCGGCGAGGTACATATATATATAAAGTCTCGTGTTACCTCTATTCATTAACTGATATAGATATATATTAATCACTCTCTCTTCTTTTTTTAGCCCACCGGATCGAAGCAATCGACAGCTCGAACAAAAAGAGGGCCGAACAAAAAGTTGGATGGTAATCAGAGGTTCACCATCGAAGAAATAGATGATGATGGTGAACCGATTGCTCCAGAGAAGCACCGGAGGATGTTTATAAATCAATGCGGGGTGCTTGTTAGGGACAACCTGCCGATCACCATCCAAGAATGGAGTAAGTCAAAGAAACCCGGTGAAGAATCCAATAGCTATGTCACCTATGATGCCAAAGATGACCTTTGGCAGAAGCTCATAGCGCATTTCATACTACCTCCAGAGTATGAGGAATTTGAGGTAGATGGTATCACCCCAACGCCGGGTGGGCTTGAAAATAGAGCAAAAGTCAAGGAGTGGGTACTGAGCAAGATGGATGAACTGTACCGGAACCACAAGAAAAGTTTATACGTGAAATATGTCGTAAAAAAGAAAACTCCAGACTTCAAAGGAGTAAACGAGAAGTTGAGAGAACAGTGGCTCGATTTTGTACAGTACAAGCAATCTGATAAAGCAAAGACAAAGTCGGGAAAGAACGCGTTAAATGCTGCCAACAAGAAATACCATCATAAAATAGGGACATGTGGCTACAAGAGTGTCGTCCCTAAGTGGGAAACTATGGAGAAGGAAATGAGGGCTATAGGCGTCACTCCTGGTACAGATGGATGGCCCGAGAGGTCAAAGCACTGGTGGTACGGGCACGGGGGATCCTTGGACCCAGAAACGGGGAAGACATTATTTCATGAGAAAATTCTAAAACCCTCCCAAGACCTTATTAAAGCAATGAACGATGCTCAATTGGGATTGTTCCGTCCCAAGAGAGAGAACGACGAGCTGACACGCGCCCTAGGGAATCCTGAAAAGGGAGGACAGACATGAGGCAAAGGCGCCGATGTCTCATGGAAGAAAGGGTTTCCTCAGTGCGATGCCAGTTACAGAAGTCGTCAGAGAAAGAAGGACCGGGAGGCAGACCGGATCTCCAGGGTAGAGCAGGACCTAGCTGATCTAAAGAACCTCATGCATGAAATTAGCCAAAGGCCGCCGTCGTCAACTCACCCGCGGTTTGATGATCCTGCATTGGATCTTAGCCAACGGAGAAGCAGCGTGGCTTCCACGGAGGTCCGGGCTGATGATCAAGCACTGCTGGATGATTCACCGGCTCCTCACTACCCCGTGGATGATGTCAGAGAGATGGCACAATGTGAGCTACATCAGCCAATGAACAACCTGTCCTTCAAGGTGGCGATCGACGCTGCTTTACCTTGTCTACCTGGAGCACTCCACCATTCACTTCCGATTCCACCAGGTTATGCTCGTGTCACGGTGGATGACATAGTGGAGGATTTTGCGGACCTAGAGATTGAAATCGCTACGCCTGAAGGCCTTACGAAACTAGGAGATGTAAAGCGCAACATCATTCTATGGAATAAGAAGTACATCAAGTTTCCAGGCTCGGCGCCAAGGCCACCGACTCCAAGGAATCTAAGTCCACCCCGCATCGAATATCGTTAACCTCCAAGTCCACCCCAACCCAATTATCGCCAACCTCCAAGTCCACCCAGCCCCGCTAACGATCGCCGCAGCAGGAGTACATCAACTTGATCTCCGCCTTCGCCTCCGTGCAATACTACTACCTCGTCGAAGAAAAAGAAGTTCGACGGTCCCCCGCGCCCCACATCTAAGAAAGGTCAAACGCCGAAGATAGTCGATATCCCGTCGGCTCTTCCAAAGAGACCTTATGACAAGACCGATGAGGAAACTAACGCGAATGTGGCTGCCCAAGTTAAGGCGCATTTTGCACCCAAAAAGCCTGAGCCAAAGCCGTTATATAATGAAAAAATCAAAAAGTGGGCTAAGTCCTTTCTTGAGCAACCATCCCAGATATTGATGAATCTGGAATCAGACTATGACCGGGAGATTATTAAGCAAGCACAGAAGAAAAAAATCACAAGTGCAAAAATCGGGAAGCAAGTTGCCCAACTCGGAGCACAGAAGAATCAATCGGTCGCCCCGCTCAAAGTCATTTCAGACCTCGACAAGGCCTTCAGAGCTGAAATGGATATGGACATGCAAATAATAGACCCTAGAACCCGTAATAATGCTGCACTTATGGGAATCACTGAATCGCAGGCCAAAGCACTTGCTAACGAAGCAAATATGTCTCTTGGTCAATATTTAGGCTATGAAGATACGTCAGTAGGTCAGATAGTACGGCAATATGTACAAGAGGAGCCTCTAGTCAGTAATGAGGAGCTCGCGCGTCTATCCACACATATGCGAAATCTGCACGAATGATACATGTCGCAAGCAGAAAAAAAAGCATCAGAAAGATTGGTTTCCGGTGGACGTTAGAATGGATCATCACTTCAAACCATACTCGATACAGGTTCAAATGACCGAATTGTTTCAGTTATACAACCAGCGCGTCCTCGACAAATCTATCATTGGTTGCTACTGTCTGTAAATTATTTATTTCTATAATTAAGTTTGTAGCTTTAGCTCATTCATTGCATTTAATATATTATCCTAACTATATATCCTTTTGTATGATGATATTATATTCTGCAGGATGAAGATGCTTGAATGCAAAAGAGTTAGAAGATACGACGTTGGGTTCATTGACCCATATATCATTAATGAATATACGTTAAAGAATCACCCCAAGGACGTGGAGGAAGACCTGTGCAGGTTCTTAACCGAGAATAATTTTGTTAAGGAAATACTATTTCCTTACAACTTCAAGTTAGTGTTTATATCTTGTATACATTTTACTTTTGCTTACTGGATGAGCTATGCATGTATGCTTATGTAAATGTCCGCAGATTTCACTGGATCTTGCTAAACATTCAAGTTGACAAGTCCCTAGTTGAAGTCCACGACTCATTAAGTTGGGACCAAGAGCAGTGGAGCGACATGAAAACAATGCTCCATAAGTAATTTTAATCATTATCGCATTATATCGTCCTCTTTCATTTATTTCCTGATATCAGTAACTAATAACTCCTTTGTTCATTTTCTTTGCCGAGCAGGTGTTGGACACAGTTCAGACAGAAAATACCAGGTCCATTCAAAGAGAAGCTAACTTATAAAATGGCAAAGAGTTTACAGCAGCCATCGAGAACTCATTTATGTGGATACTACGTCTGCGAGTACATCCGCGAGTTGACCAGTGAGCGGAAAGTTGAATCACATTATATTTATGATTTGCGGGAGAAACTAGAGCCAGACCAACACATAAGAGCAATTCAAGAGGAGCTGGCGGGATTTATGATGAAGGAAGTCCTTGATGTATATGGAGAGCATTATGCGGATGACGTGGAACTCGATTTGCCTTAGTCATCTCCATCTAGCCGATATGATATATATATTCATCAATGATCATGTAATTTCGAAACATTTCTTCCTTTTGATATGATTGATTATATGTATGCTTGCAAGGGATCGATTAATTATATAAATGCATTGACGTGTAGTGTGTATGTAGTACCGTATAATATGTATACTGAAAAATATATTTGAATTATAGTGAAACACAAAACGAAAAAGGAAAGAAATGGCAAAAAAAGAGGAAATACACAATCTCTGCCGCGGCAGAGAAACACACAATTCTCTGCCGCGGCAGGAAACCTTGTAGTCCCGGGTGGTGTTAAGGGCCGGGACTAGAGGGTCCCCCCCCCCCCCCCCCCGCGGCGCTGAAACAACCACGTGGTTGTTATCAGTCGCGGGCCGTAGCGAGCCGGGACTAGAGGGGGGGCCTCTAGTCCCGTTTCGCTGTCCCGGACCAAAACCGGGACTAGAGCCAGTTGCGGCCCGGGACTGGAGGCCCTTTTTCCACCAGTGATTGGTATAGATAGAGAGAAATTCTTCGGTTCTCATAGGATCAATATTCTATCTACCTGGAAGCAATTGTCTAGTTAGTAGGAATAAGTTGCAATAGTTTTGAAACACAAAGTGGAAGCAATTCCATTTGTCATGGAAGCAGTTTTTTTGTGTGGACAGAAACTAATTTGGTTGTGTTAAAAACAAGCCCAATAGTATAATTTATGAGACATGTAGTTCACATTTTATCACAATCAAATCTATGATTAACCTTTTTTTTCTTAAATGGCATGCCGGCATAATAAACCGATATAGAGGGAGTATATTGGATAATCATGGCACGTTGAAACCTAGGATGTATCCTATGACAGATTGCTGGCCGATGAGAAAGCCAAGATGGGTAGTCCGATCCTAGTTTAATTCCCTCCAACGTCTATGCTCGCAAGTTGCTCCAACGGTCATTCTACCAGTTAGTGCTAAACAGCAAAGACATGGATAGTAAATTATTTATGAGGCAGGACTAAAACCAAAAGTTATATTTGGGCTTTGACGTGCATGGAGAGCTCCGATAGATCCGGCAGGATCCTGATGAATAGGGTTAAACAAACAGATATATAGTAGGCACGCTTTGACTATGTGGCGTGGGTCCCATGCAGAAGCTTCCATGACCAGACAAAAGAGGTGCTAGAGTCATAATCTTTGATCGTTCCTAACTTGTCAATGAGTTTGGTAACTAATACTTCAACGAGTAATGAGCTTTCATTCTAGATGGTGCCGGCTTTTGCGGGCCAAGTAGTAGCAACGAGATGCTGGATTCAGACTTCCGATCATTTTCTCTTCACTTGCGTTGCCTTTTTTTTTTCTCTTTGACAGCGCGTCACTCGCGTTGTTGCTTAGAGCTGCGGCAGCCCCTCTATTGTTCGTGGAAGCCAGCTTTTTTAAATGATGGATGTCATCTTGTCAATTGGTGCTGCGCACTATTTTAAACGTCAATTAGCGCTGGTAGGCTGCTAGGCAATAGAGGAAGCCCCGGTCACTAATTTCTAAGTAGCGTCCACGGGACTAATGGCATTCTAGAAGCAGCACTTACATGTCTACTACACTCGATGATTACTCGAGCTTAGTAACCCAAATCCGCAAGAGTTGAACTTGAACTGGATGAATATGAAGCCAGACATAGATATCAGAATTTGCTTACCTTAACAAAATATACAATTTTCTAAGGGCCTTTTCGGTTTGGTTGGGATCGACATGGATCGGAAGGTATTGACAAGGAATTGAACTGTATTCCCTGCCATTCCATGTCAATCCCTCTCAAGTTGGGTGTAACCGAACAAGGCCTAAAAGATGCCACTCCCTATGCCCCAAATTAGCTGACACATGCATACGTAACTAGACAAAACTAGATTAATTAATATGAAATAGAGATAATATATAAAGAAAATCAAGTTCTCACCCTTAAAAACGTTACAACGAATTGCATAACTATGTATGTGAAGCCTAACGAAGAAATCCGTGGCCTGTCTAGCCAAGCCCAACTTTATATCTTGCTCATACCAAGACCATTTATACTTTTCACTTGATTTTTATTAACTTGCTTTCAGGATGGAGATAGCTCCCGGGACGAATAGTAAACCGAGAAAAACTCTCCTAAGAAAAGTAAAGCATAGAAAAAAAGAAACATACTAGAAGAAAAAATTTATGTATTTTCTTTGTGAAATATTTCACCGGTCAATTATCAATATGCTAGGTTCTCCCTCTTAATATTTTCTTTGTGAAATATTTCACCGGTCTATTAATAATCATCAATATGCCGGGTTCTCCCTCTTAATATTTTTCTTTGCGGTTTTTTTACATATGTACAAAGAGTTCTAAAAGTAATAAAAATGCAAATAGGTTCTTGGACCACATAGCGACGACTACCGACACTAGCGCAAGCCGAATGCACGTTACCTTCCTCGCCCTTCCATCACCGAAGTTAGACAAAGCTTGCCGTAGTCGAGCTTGTTGTAGTAGAGAGACATGAAATCCCCGTCTAAGACCCCAACGGACTAGCACACCAGAACAACAACCATCGCCAATGATGATAATTGTAGATCGGAACAAACTAACTAGTAACCATACCAACGAACAAGAAAACGACCAGATCCCAGGAGATCTATAGAACACATGACTCCACGCACCCTCCGTCGACTATAGATGCACCATCAGATCGAGGATAGAGTGGGAAGACATTATTCTGACTTCAGGACGTAGCCTCCTTCTCAACATTCCAAAGAAGACATTGAAAAACCACACCTCCGGCCAAGGCCCCAAGGCAACCGACAGTGGAATGGACTGACGGCATCGCCGACGAGGGGGACAGAACCCTAGATGGGTTTTAGCGATCGCCTCTCTCGCCTCACATAACTTTTTTACATATGCATATGGTCATGTTTCAGCTAGAATTATTGGGCCAACCCCATTATTCTTTAAAAATAAATCACAATAGTATGCTTGCCTGTTCATGTATGGCAAGAAGCGGGATAAAAATTCCTCCCACAATGCTAGTTTATAAGACGTATGCGATGGCGTGCTAGACACCGGGATCTACCCCCATCACCCATGACTCGTTCTATCCCGCCGGTCTCAAGATCCTTGCATAGAAAGAGAGGGAGAGAGATAGGGAGAAAGATGGGGAGATAGGGATGGAAAGGGAGAGGGGGAGGGAGAGGGAGAGAGATTCATTCTTGTAATATTAGGGCTGGGAACTATATTCATACTTGAATATTGTATATGGTTGATCTTTCTTCTTATTGTGGTTTTCTATGGTAATATCGAGATGAACCATAGTTACATAATGATTATACCTTTGTGCTATTATCGTCTCATGTACGAGTAAACCCCCTAGGTGTTGGAGATGTAGGGGACCAATGAGATGTGTTGTGCCTATTTACTTTCCATCCATTTGTGAGAATTATTGTTACTCCTCTGATCCATATTACTTGTCACTAAATTGGATGTATCTATACATGTTTTAGCGCTGGATACATCCTATTTAGCGACAATTAAAATGGATCGGAGGGAGTATTATTTATTAGAAGAATAATTAACCATGTTATCCATAATGGTTGTTGTCTAATCTAAGGGCCTAGGCGACATGACCAGATATCTACATGGGTAAGAACTTGTTATTTAGAAAATCAGCGACCTCCGAGTGGGTACGGTTGATATCAAAGAGGACATAACATAACTCGAGGAGCACGAGAAACCATTAAAACCGATGTGTTGGTGATGACCCACAAGTATAGGGGGTGTATCGTAGTACTTTCGATAAATAGGAGTGTCGATCCCAACGAGGAGCAGAAGGTGCTAAACAGTGGTATGGAGCAGGAAATCCCTATGAATACTTAGCAAACGGATTTTTAGTGGTTTTCTAACAAGACAACAAAACAAGGAGCAAGTAACAAAGGTAACGAACAAACGGAGCAAGTGGCCCAATCCTTTCTTAGCAAAGGACAAGCCGGTGGAAATACTTATAAGGACCAAAAGTTCTCGAGGACACACAGGAATTCTATCAAGTGCTTTCGCTTCAAATAGCTGAGTACTCTTCTTTGGTGTTTGTAAGTGTTGTGTGGGTGAACCTGTGCTAATGTACCGACCGTAATTGGACTAATACATACTTGTGATTAAACCCCCTGCAAACATCCGTAACTATAGGAAAGTAATTAAGATATAAATCTAACCACAGCCTTAAACTCTGAGATCCTACGCTCCCTTGTGCAAAGGTGTCCTAACGGGGGTTCAGGTTTCTGTCACTCCGACAACCCCACAAATAGTAGCCAAATACACAATGCATTCCCCTAGGCCCATAAATGATGAAGTATCATGTATTCGACATTCACATGACACCACTAGAAGA
Source organism: Avena sativa (assembly GCA_916181665.1). NCBI lineage: Eukaryota > Viridiplantae > Streptophyta > Magnoliopsida > Poales > Poaceae > Avena > Avena sativa. The sequence goes on along the minus strand of OV702295.1, from coordinate 306,638,837 downwards.
ATAACACCACAACTTAAATACTAAGCCATTGAATAATAACTCAACACGGATTCACTACTAACAACATGACTTCTCCCATGTCCTCAAGAACTAAAAGAACTACTCACAAGACATCATATGGATCAAGATCAAATATGATATGATAAACCTCTTTTAGTACGCTTTTATTTTATGTTATTTACTTTTTAGCAATGTTTAAACCTCTTTCAATACTTAATTACATCTGCTCCTCTCTTCAATACTTAATTACATCCACTCCTATTTTGTCCCAATACTTAAAGTAATTCACTCAAGACGAGTGACACCATGGATACAAACGCCGCAGATAAACACCCAACGAAGCAGCTCTTCGTTGGGAACGATATAAAACCCGAAGTAATACTTCCACAAAAAATGCTTGAAGAACATGTGCTCTTGTAGGCATCTATGCATGATTTTGTCGTTGAAAAAGCCCTTTCAACTGTTCTCATTGATACCGATAAAAGCAATGCCAACTCAATGAGATGATAAACCTTAGAAAACATGATGTGCCCTTTAAATAGCAAGGCAACCTCTAAATTCTTCATTTCTCTGTGTATGAATGATGAATAGCTCAATGTTATCTTCTATATGCTCCTGCTCATAATAAGAGAAGTCTCCATGATAATTAAGATGAGCAATTTTATTCACATTGAGCCTAGAAAATGACTTTCTCGGGTCAAGACAAGATAAGAAGCAACTCTGAAGATACTTCATTAAAGTGATTGTCAAAACCGGTGGGATACAAGGTTTCCACACCATAAAAATAATCAATAGTGACATGGTGTCTTCTCTACTTCTTGATTTTCCCGTTTTGTTACCATTTTATTCGTACTTAGGATTGTCATGTCATCTTGTGCGCAAATTGACAACTTCCAAGGGCAGGTCTCAACCATCATTTTTCCATTTGAGTAAACAAATCCTCACATTCTTAAACAAATAAATTATACAAAGCCAAAGTAGAATCTTAAAACATAATCTTTCAGATACCTAGATTTGGTTTCAGCCACAACTCATATGCTGGACAAAATTCCCTCTAGGCCTTTTTAAGTACCCTACCTAGCTCATTGTGTACAATTAGGTTTTGTTAAATTGATAATTAGCCATTGCAAAATGAAAGAGTTGGTTTCATACGAGACTAAACCAAGTCCTTGTGTTTTTGTTCTAAACCAGTATTGTGCAGCGTTCACTAATACAAGCATAAAATTTTCATATGGAGTCCATTTTTAAAGTATGACCACTTAAATTTTACAAGAAAAACATATGCATATGAAATGTTTTGTTGAAACTTCGCCCTAGACCCGAGAGATGCTCCGTACACGCTAAGCAGGGTTTAGCCAAATTCAACATTGTCTTTCAGTCCTTTATTTATTATAGGATCTGTAGTTCTAAATATATTTTTACACTATTTCACTCAATATTAGATGTTTGTATTTACTAGCGGTATTCGTGAGGATTTCCTCCGCAATGTGCGTGGTATTCTTTTAGTAATACATATGAAGTGCATTATAATGATTACGCTATTCAGGACTTTATTTAAATAAAAATTCAACAATATGATTTTAGGCAGACATTTTGTTGACCAAAATGACAATTAAAGTTGAATCTTGAAAAAGTGCGCGACCGTAATCATGGACAGAGAGAGTACTAACAACTTATTATACTAGTCCAAACGGATTACTACTGTATTTTTTTGCTCTTGCGTTTTCGTGTAGGCGTGTGCGGGTTGCTATACTCGAGCTGAATGTTTTCGTATAGGCGTGTGCGGGTCGCCTCCGTGAGCAACCGGGGGAACAAGCAGCAGCGTCCACCCATGCGCAAGAAAACCGTCGTCGTGCCGGCAAGTCAGTAGTAGTACTCTTCTGTCCACCATCGTGTCCATCGAGTAGTTAGGAGCAAGTAGTACTATTACATATTTCGTGTGGGGCGCGCGTGTGCATGCAGAGATGACGTCGCCGGACGGGCCGAGCGATACGAGCTCGTACGAGTACTCGGGGTCCAAGTCGTGCTTCACGTACGACGAGCTGGCGGGGATCACGGGCGGGTTCTCGTCGGAGAACGTGATCGGCGAAGGCGGTTTCGGGAAGGTGTACGTGGGCGCGCTGGGCGACGGGCGGCGCGCGGCGGTGAAGCAGCTCAAGGTGGGCGGCGGGCAGGGGGAGAAGGAGTTCCGCGCCGAGCTGGACATCATCAGCCGCATCCACCACCGCCACCTCGTCACGCTCGTCGGCTACTGCGTCACCGATAACCACCGCCTCCTTGTCTACGAGTTCGTCCCCAACAACACGCTCGAGTACTACCTGCACGGTCAGCACACACACAAACTCTGCACGAATAGGCGGACGAACTGATTTCTAAATGTGGTTTCGCTACGGTTTCTGAATGTGACTTGCTACAGGGAAAGGACTTCCGGCGATGGATTGGCCGAAGCGGATGAAGATCGTGATCGGATCGGCGCGTGGATTGACCTACTTGCACGAAGACTGTAGGTGACATTTGGTTTGTTTCTTCAGTTTTCTACAGTTATAAGGAGCTACTAGTAGTATTAATTATATATTCAGTTAACCTCTGTTTTATTGTTCTTTGGCAGGCCATCCTAGGATCATACATCGTGACATCAAGTCAGCCAACATTCTCCTGGATGACGCCTTCGATGCAAAGGTACTATGCAGCTCCGGTCCATTAATTCGAGGCTGGTTTCGCTTATTGTATTTCTTGGCAACACAGGTTGCAGATTTCGGTCTTGCTAAGCTCACCAACGACGCCATGACTCATGTCTCCACGCGTGTGATGGGCACATTCGGGTAAGCACCTCGGGATAATGCTCAACTGAAAGTCTGAAACTATTGCAGAATCTGCCTCTTGCTTAGCATGACACATTGGCAAGCAGGTATATGGCACCAGAGTACGCATCAAGCGGGAAGCTGACGGACAGATCCGACGTGTTTTCGTTCGGAGTGGTGCTCTTGGAGCTTATCACTGGGCGGGGAAGCCTGTAGATTCGTCTCAACCCCACGGAGAAGAAAGCTTAGTTGAATGGGTATGTACCCGTATATATTTGGGTAATTTGTTAGTCATGTCTTATGCAAACCATGTAACAGTTGATCATAATGGCCAGTGCGTGAAAATCTTGCAGGCTCGGCCTATGCTCGTGAACGCCTTGGAGACGGACGACTTCAGGGAGCTCGCTGACCCTACCCTGCAGAGCAGGTACTCCAAGACTGAGATGCGAAGGATGGTGGAGGCGGCTGCCTCTTGCATTCGGCACTCTGCCACCAACAGACCGAGGATGGTGCAGGTAACAATATGTAACTCCAGATGAAGAATCCTATACTGAACTTAAACTATTTGTGCAAATGATCCGTAGGACATTAGCTTCATTATCCGACCGAACTTAGTGGGATAAAATGCATGCGTGTTTCATCTTACAATTAGGTGTGGCGATCAGTGGACGTGGACGGCAGCACGATGGATCTGACCAACGGCGTCAAGCTCGGGCAGAGCACGGCGTATGACTCGGACCAGTACTCGGCGGACATCGAGCTCTTCCAGCGGATGGTGTTCGAGACCGACCTCGAAACCGCAGAGTATCACTACACGAAATCTTGAAGGCGCCAACGGCCGGTACGCTACGCCGACGGCCAAATGTCGGGGCCGTCGGCGTAGCTGCCTCCCCAGGTCAGCCCTGAAGCTAGGCCGTCGGCGTAGAAAGGGCCGTCGGCGTAGTATACTGTGCCGACGGTGGCCCTCGGCACAGCCCAGCTGACGGCGTAGTCGATACATCTATGCCGACGGTGACCCTCGGTGCAAACCAGGCCCTCGGCGTATCCCGGCTCGGCCACGGCGCTATAAACGCCGTTTGGTGGCTAAGCTATGCCGACGGCCGGGCGGTCGGCGTAGCCCCCTATGCGCCACGTGCTACTCCACACGCCTGAATTGGGTGGGCTGTGCCGACGGCTTGGCCGTCGGTGTAGCCCTTCAGTTTTTTTGCTGCTATTCAGATTATTTGTATACTACAGGGTTTCGTTGGACTAATCTCTTTAGATTATTTTTTCCATTTAATTTTAGCCATATATTTTATACTAATTTATTAATTACTCATAATAATTTAATGTTGAAACATTAAATTATGGAAGTGTGGTGCTATGTTGAAACATGCAAAATCTAGTCATCGGGTGCATGTGTCCTCCTTCTCATGCGTGCGCTAGCTATAACCTAAAGCTAAGGTTCTGGACTTATATAAGGGGGAAACTCTCCGTTCGGGTGAAACCGGATAGGATAATGCCCTCCCCTTGTGAAGCACCATGGTTTTATATCATCATATGAGCTAAACAAACACAAAACAAGAGAGTGCTACTCCGGGCTACCCCTGTCAGAGGGACGTCTAGGGGGGTAGACGATCCGATGCCCACAGATCAGGGTTCCGCGGGAGACCACGCTCCGGGGCGTCGGAATACCTCAAGGACTTGCATGTGGCCCTAGCACATGCATGGAAGTGTGGTGCTATGTTAAAATATGCAAAACCTAGTCACCGGGTGCATGTGTCCCCCTTCTCATGCGTGCGCTGTAACCTAAAGTTAAGGTTCTGAACTTATATAAGGGGGAAACTTCCCGTTCGGGTGAAACCGGGTAGGATAGTGTCCTCCCCTTGTGAAGCACCATGGTTTTACATCATCATATGACCTAAACAAACACAAAACAAGAGAGTTCTACTCCGGGCTACCCCTGCCAGAGGGACGTCTAGGGGGTAGACGATCCGATGCCCACAGATCAGGGTTCCGCGGGAGACCACGCTCCGGGGCGTCGGAATACCTCAAGGACTTGCATGTGGCCCTAGCACATGCATGAAAGTGTGGTGCCATGTTGAAACATGCAAAACCTAGTCACCGGGTGCATGTGTCCCCCTTCTCATGCGTGCGCTAGCTGTAACCTAAAGTTAAGGTTCTGGACTTATATAAGGGGGAAACTCCCTGTTCGGGTAAAACCAGGTAGGATAGTGTCCTCCCCTTGTGAAGCACCATGGTTTTACATCATCATATGACCTAAACAAACACAAAACAAGAGAGTTCTACTCCGGGCTACCCCTGTCAGAGGGACGTCTAGGGGGGTAGACGATCTGATGCCCACAGATCAGGGTTCCGCGGGAGATCACGCTCTGGGGCGTCGGAATACCTCAAGGACTTGCATGTGGCCCTAGCACATGCATGGAAGTGTGGTGCTATGTTGAAACATGCAAAACCTAGTCATCGGGTGCATGTGTCCCCCTTCTCATGCGTGCGCTAGCTGTAACCTAAAGCTAAGGTTCTGGACTTATATAAGGGGGAAACTCCCCGTTTGGGTGAAACCGGGTAGGATAGTGCCCTCCCCTTGTGAAGCACCATGGTTTTACATCATCATATGACCTAAACAAACACAAAACAAGAGAGTGCTACTCCGGGCTACCCCTGTCAGAGGGACGTCTAGGGGGGTAGACGATCTGATGCCCACAGATCAGGGTTCCGCGGGAGACCATGCTCCGGGGCGTCGGAATACCTCAAGGACTTGCATGTGGCCCTAGCACATGCATGGAAGTGTGGTGCTATGTTGAAACATGCAAAACCTAGTCACCGGGTGCATGTGTCCCCCTTCTCATGCGTGCGCTAGCTGTAACCTGAAGCTAAGGTTCTGGACTTATATAAGGGGGAAACTCCCCGTTCGGGTGAAACTGGGTAGGATAGTGCCCTCCCCTTGTGAAGCACCATGGTTTTACATCATCATATGACCTAAACAAACACAAAACAAGAGAGTGCTACTCCGGGCTACCCCTGTCAGAGGGACGTCTAGGGGGGTAGACGATCCGATGCCCACAGATTAGGGTTCTGCGGGAGACCACGCTCCGGGGCGTCGGAATACCTCAAGGACTTGCATGTGGCCCTAGCACATGCATGGAAGTGTGGTGCAAGGTTGGTAGGTGCCATGTGTGCCCCCTTCTCGGACATTCTAGGCCCCGGAGCTCTGACGGTCCTTTTCCAGCGAAACCCTAGGAAGTGGGTATAACGGGGGCTACATTATGTTTCATGGTCCCTACGTTGGTATAATATGTAGGAATTGACTAAACAAACATAAACAAAGAAAAAACTATATTGGTCAACACTCATCCGGGGCCGGTCAACGGGGTAGATCTACGGGTCCCTCGGACTAGGGTCTATATTTTATACGAAATAAATGAAAAGGAGGAGGAATAAAATTAAATATATTAAGTAAGAGCAAATATAAAATATAATATATCAAGTAGAACCCAGTATAAAATTAAATATATTAAATAAGAGCAAATAAAAAAGGAACTAAATAAATTTAAGTGGAAAAAAAGAGGGATGTGCCGACGGCTATACCGTCGGCGTAGGGCCCTTTTGGCCTTAGCCCAAACCAGCCCACACCCCGCGACCCCCTGCCCTCATTCCCCACCCCGCGCGCGCCCAGCCTCTGGCCCACCCTCGCGCCGCCGCCAGCTTCCTACCCTCGCGCCGCCGCCGTCGAACCCCCCCCACCCCGAGCCCAGCCTCCCGCCGCCGCCACCTTCCCACCCCCGCGCCGCCGCCGTTGACCTCCCCGCCACCACGAGCCCCCCGCCGCCCCTCCTTCCAGTCTCTGTGCCTCCCGCCGCCCTCCTCCCCCCTACACTGTCGTCGCCCCTCCTCCCCCCGTCGCTGACCCGCCACCGCGAGGCCCCCTGCGCCGCCGCTGCCCCTCCTTCTCCTGTCACTGACCCGCCAACGCGAGGCCCCCTGTGCCGCCAACGCCCCTCCTCCCCCTGTCGCTGACCCACCATCGCGAGGCCCCCTGCCGCCATCGCCCCTCCTCCCCCCATCGCTGACCCGCCAACGCGAGGCCCCCTACGCCGCTGCCGTCCCTCCTCCCCCGTCACTGCCCGGCCGCCACCGACTCGCCCCTGCCCTAGGGCCCTCCCCTGGTCCCGACCTGGCCCGAGCTGGAGCTCGTGGGGGCTCCTCCTCGGCCGGCCCCTGCATTGTCCTGCTCGTGCCTCCTCGCCGCCCCTACACCGCTCACGTCGCTGGAGCTCCCTGCGGGTACGCCATTAGGTAGTTAGTATAGGTTAGTTTTGTGTTTTGTTCTCTGTTTTAGGTAGTTAAGGTAGTATAGGTAGTTTTAGTTAGGTTAGATAAATTATGTGTGCTAAATAGGTTAATTTTATTTTATTTGTGTTTGCAATATGTAGACTTTTAGGTGGACACTAGGCCCCGTCGGAGATGTCACTGTCCCGGAGGTCGTGACCGGAGGTCGCCGTTGGAGAGGTCACCCTTCCGCTACTCGATCTTCCTCGACTATTCTCTCACGCTTTGAGGGTATAAATCTTGCGCCCATCTTGTAATGTACCTAGGTATTTATTTTTGTGTCTAGATCACCAAGTCAGTCGCGAAACCTAGGCGTCTCCCGTTCGAAAGGGTTACACGAATAAATATGCATTCGATTGCATATTAAAAATGTAACTCTTTTGGATTGTCCACGATTTTTGGACAGCCGGAGGATGTGTAGATTGGGTACGCTCTCCACGGTCTACCTCGAACCAAGACAGGATTTCGGCGGCGCCTCCCTGTTGTTCTCCGGATGCACAATTCTCTCGGCATTTTTGGCGGGACGTGTATCGGGAGAACAGCAGGGAGGTGCTGCCGAAATTTTGTCTCGGTTTGGGGTTGACCGTGGAGAGTGTTCCAATCTACACATCCTCGGGTGGGATTAGGACATATCTTTTTCTATTAGACATGTTAGGTGTATGCATGGAATAACAACGTAAAATTTGTGTATTTAGTTTGATGCCATTAATTAATATGAAATGTTGAATTTGTATTGTGGCTCTCGATGATGCAGAGGATGGCTGGTAATGGTTGGATGCACAGTGGTCGTATTAGTGCGCTTGAAAGAACAGACGAGTGGGTATGGAAGACCAATTTTCTGGTGAAGGAGTTAGCACGTGGTTCAAAGGTAGTTCGTCCAAGGTGTCCTTGCGCTCATTGCATGAGGCTTCGTCGTCAGACAAAGGATGATATGAGTAAACACCTTTGGCAGTATGGGTATATGCTTGACTACGAGCCTTTGGTCGACTTTTCTCAGTACGAACGTGATAGAGCTGAGGTGATGCGACAACGGATCGATGGCATTGAGGACGATGGAATTATAAACTTGCTAGAGGATTTTCGCAATGCCGACATGCCAGATTCTCCACCTCCACAGGAGGAATCGGAGGAACCAGGTGAACCGGAGGAACCAGGTGAACCGGAGGAACCGGAGGCAACCACGAAGGCCTTCCTTCATATGATGGCCTCGGCTAAGAGGCCTCTATATCCGGGTGCGAAAGTGTCTCAACTCGATGCCATCTCGCAAATACTAGCCGACAAGTCCCAGTACGCCACCACCCAAGCAAGTTCTGAACGTAATTTGTTTACGTATGGTAACATGTTGCCCGAAGGGCATTGTCTACCTAAAAGCATGTACGAATGCAGGAAAATCATGAAAGTGCTCACCATGGATTATGTAAAGATAGATTGTTGTCCAGCATGCTGTCTTTTGTTTTGGAAACAGTTTGAGGATGACAAGTACTGCAGCAAGTGTGGGGTCTCTAAGTATCATGAGAGAAAAGAACATGATGGTCAGATGACACAGACAAATGTCGCCGTGAAGATTCTTCGTTATCTCCCATTCATAAAAAGAATCCAGTGGCTTTACATGACCGAGGAGACTGCCACACAGATGAAGTGGCACAAGACAGGGAAGAGATGCCATGACGAGCACGGACATGAAATGATGGGACATCCATCTGATGGTAAGGCATGGAAGAACTTTGATGCAAAACACGAGGCATTCGCAAGTGAGGCTCGGAATGTCAGAATTGCGATAGCAACCGATGGATTCAATCCATATGGTATGTCGACGGCCTCTTACAACTGCTGGCTTGTGTTTGTTATTCCGCTCAATCTCCCTCCCGGAGTCCTAATGCAAAGGAATACCATATTCTTGTCGCTTGTCATTCCAAGGCCTGAATACTCGGGGAAAAATTTGAGTGTCTACATGAAGCCGCTTATTGATGATTTGAACCACTCTTGGCACCACGGGACGTTGACATATGACCGAGCATCTAAGACAAACTTTCTCATGAGATTTTCGTACCAGTATTCCATGCATGACATGCCCGGCTACGCCCTATTTTGCGGGTGGTGTACATCCGGTAAGTGGCCTTGCCCAGTTTGCAGGCTCCAACTTGAGTTCTTTTGGCTAAGCGCGGGTGGCAAGTATGTCGCCTTTGACAAAAAATGACCTTTCCTCAAAAGAGGGCACCGGTTCAGACGAGACAAAAAGAACTTTATGAAGGGCGTAGTTGTGAATGAAGAAAAAGCGATACCAATGTTTGATGGTGTAGCTGTTAAAGCCGACCTACTTGCTCTGAAGCGTACTGAGATTCCTGGCCCACAATTTGAGGGGTATGGTAAAACGCACAACTGGACTCACGAGGCAGCCATAACGAAGCTCGAGTATTACAAGGACCTCGAACTTTCCCATAACATCGATGTGATGCACACTGAAAAGAATGTAGGAGAGTCCCTATTTCACACAATTTGCAACATCCCTGGAAAGTCAAAGGATAATGTCAAGGCTAGGGTCGATGTTGAGAAGCTATGTGATAGGAAGAAACAACACATGCAGCCTCCTGACCGCAATCGAAGAAATTGGTTCAAGCCGCATGCCATCTTCTGCCTTGATAGTGACCAAAAGAAGGAGTCATTCTGGTGGCTCAAGTACGTCGTGATGTTCCCTGATGGTTATTGTTCAAATATGAGTAAGGGAGTCAATCTTGCGACGGGAAAAGTCACCGGCCTAAAGAGTCATGACTATCATATATGGATTGAGCGGCCGATGCCGGTGATGGTTCAAGGGTATCTCCCCGATCATGTATGGCGAGTGCTCGCGGAGTTGAGCCATTTCTTTCGCACTCTGTGTGCTAAGCAGGTATCTCCCGAGCTGATTGAGAGGCTGCAGGAACTAGTGCCAGAGTTGCTATGCAAGTTGGAGACGATCTTTCCGCCATGATTTTTTACTCCGATGGCACATCTCATCGTGCACCTCGCGAACGAGGTACTTTTGGGTGGACCAGTGCAGTTTCGTTGGCAGTTCTGTATTAAGAGAGAGTTTAAGTATATTCGAATGAAATGTGGAAACAAAAGTAAGATTGAAGCATGCATAGCTGAGGCAACTCTGATCGGGGAGATAGCAGACGTCACGACAAAGTACTATGCCGATGATGTTTCCACTCTGCATAACCCGATCACTCGGTACAATGTCGACGAGCTGGAGGAAGATCCCAAGATCGCACTCTTTCAATCTCCCGGTGGCAAGTCCGGTGCTGGAAAAGAGTACATATTGAAGCCGGAAGAAAAGGAGGGCATAATGTTTTATGTGCTCAGGAACATGAAGCATGAACTTATCGGTTTCATGAGGTAAACTGATGAACAAATTACCTATTGCAACTAGTAACTCGATTTTGGTCTAATACGTGTTTTCTCCTTTTAGCCAATTCAAGGATGAACAGTGATCGGAAACGAGGGATCCCAGTGTCACGGAGCTGGACACTCTTCTAAAAGATGGTGCCCCCGGAAAGAAAAAATGTGTGGCTTGGTTCAGGGCCAAAGTAATTTCCCTCTTACCTTGCAATCTGTGACTTGTCCCTATTATTACACATATCCCTCTTACCTTGCAATCCATGACTTGCAGGGAGCTGATCGCAACGTTGAGATGACGAATGAGATTCAATGTGTTTCACAGGGTTGTATCCATAGAGTCATGAGGTATCAGAAGTACGATGTTAATGGGTACCGCTTCCATACAGAGTTTCACCAGAACAATCGGCCTAATGCAAAAAATATAAATACTGGGGTCTTCACCGGAGGAACCGATGGAGTTGATTACTACGGGATATTAGAGGACGTATACAAGCTAACGTTTGAGACGAACATAAAACTCAAGCTCATTGTGTTCAAATTCCGTTGGTTCGACCCCATCGATGGACAGAGAAGTACCCCTTCCATTGGGTTAGTTGAAGTTAGGCCTTCAACCACCTATTGCGGAGCCGATGTCTATATAGTGGCTCACCAAGCCAAGCAAGTTTATTACTTGCCCTACCCATGCAAGAAAGAGGAACTTTTGGGTTGGGAAGTCGTCTTCCAGGTATCGCCACATGGTAAGCAACCTAGGCCCAACGCCAATGATTACCTCAACATTGACCCTGTGATATACGAGGGAATTTTCTATCAAGAGGAAGAGAACTTCGGGGGTTTTGACATACAAGTGGGTCATGAGGACCTCGAGAACGATGCACAAATTCGTGGTGAGACAGTGGTGGATTTAAAGGACGTTGATATGCTCAACAAGTTTCATGAGGCGAATTTCAACAATGATGAGCCTCCATCATGCGACGAGCCTTACTACTCACGTGATAGTGATAGTGATAGTGAAAATGAGAACGCGATGCACCACAACCAAGTACTTTATGATAGTGATGACTAGAGGTGAGGGTCTTTTATGTTTTATGCTTAGTATTTATTTCTTAAAGATGCTTCTTAATTGCATTATGTCTTTATGCTTAGTATTTATTTCTTAACATGCTTCTTAATTGCATTATGTCTTTATGCTTATTAATTTCAACATGTCTATAATGCAGGTGATTGACCAATGCCTCGGGGGAGGAATCACCGGCCTCCCTTCTCAAGATGATGAGCCAAGAGAAGATTACCCAAAGGAGAAGAGTACCTCGTCCCAACCCGCGCTACGGTGGAGCTCGAGGAAGGGGATTGGAGGACCCACCTCCCTCGCAGGGAGAACTTCCCGCTGCAGGAGGACGAGGACGAGGACGAGGAGGTGCACCACGAGGACGACCAGGTGCACCACGAGGACGAGGAGGTGCAGCCTCGGGTACATACTCATCTCCCCCGTTGTTTATGAATTATGTTTATATTTTTTATGTCTTCATGCTAAATTGGTTACTCTTTATCAATGCAGGTGCAGGACTCAATTCATAGGATCCAGACTCGTCTCCCCCACGGGGTGTTGCTCGTTTGTCTGACTTACCCTCCGCTTATGGCACCGTGGCTTCACAGTCAGAGTCAGACGAGGAGTTGGGGGATGTCGGATGGGGAGGTGGAGGGTAAGGCGCCGCCGGAGGGTGAGGCGCCGCTGGAGGGTGAGGCGCCGCCGAAGAAGTTGTCGATTCGTGGGGAGGCTCGTGTCCCTAAGAAGGAGCCTTGCCCGAAAGAGAGACCTACGATTGAGCCCTACGGCAAATAGTAAGTGACTAACTCATGTTTTTGGTCATAACAATTTGGCATGTACTAATGTTTGTTTATTGTGAAGCAACTGGTTAAAACCGGCGGGGGTTCGCCACCCTAATAGCGTGCTTGGATCTTTGATCAGGAAGTATTGGCCGGGCTTGTACACTACAGTCCCCAACGGCCGAAGGAAGCTAGCTTGGTTTTGGTCGGACTATGAGGCCTCCACCGATTGCCCGGGCTTCGAGAGTGATGCTGATGCTGTGATTAGCAGCTTTTGGGTAAGGCATACTTTGGCTTGTGACTCCCATAATTTTTTTGCTCACCATCGTGCTATCTCATGACTCCCATAATTTTTTGCATGATTGAAGGTCTTCTATCAGGTGACACTGGAGCATCAGGAGGCGGCGAATGCGACTTTGCTTGAGGCTTGTCGGAAGTTGACAACACAGCAATGGTACAACACCAAGAATACGTTGATCAATCACTTTCAAGCTGAGCATGGCCTTAAGATACGGAAGGATGAGATTGCCCGGGGTCACAAGCCAAAGATGTCGGTGGCTGATTTCATGCCGGTAAGTAAATTGTCAATGAGAAGGTCCATAGATGCTAAGTTGGTATTGCATTATCTGTTAATGAAATGAGTATTGTGGTTTCAGGTTATGCCAATGTGGTGTGAACACAAAGAAGACGCTTTTGAGGTGCTGGCTAGTAGGTGGATCGGGGAAGATCCAGACTTTGAGGCCGTGAGCAAGCGGAACAAGAAAACTCGCGGCAGCATGGGAACACACAGCGCGGGAAGCCGTAACCATGGTCTCTTCAAGAAGCACTTGGTATATATATACATGGAACAACCTTCATTTATTTCCCATAATGTTATTAGTTGACACACATAATTAACATTTCTTTGCCGATGCAGGAGGAGATGGAGGGGGAGGTTAATAGCCCTATTACCGACCTGGTCGTGTGGGAGAAGATGAAGACGAAGAAGCCCGACCTAGAGCAGCCTCAGCCTCAGCTTCCCCAGTACTTCGGTAACGCCAAGGAGAATCTCAACACCTACTACGAGAAGCTCAAGGGTTTGCATCCGAAGGTGGATGAGCCCATGCACCATGAGGTCGATGAGACTGCCTTGATCATGGCGATCCATGGCAAGCCACATGGCCGTTTCAACATTCTTGATGGGGTGGTCCAGCCTACCATGACCCTCACACGAGTCAAGGCTACCCTCACCCCCGATCACCCCTCTATCGCGCCTCGTCCTCGGCCTGCTGCCTCCACCGCCGATGTGAGTGTTTCTCATTTCCATCTTATTTCCGCAATTTGATCCTAAATGGCTAAGCTGACGAGATTCGTTATTTTTGCAATTGTAGCGTGATTTTGATGATACCTACAAGGCCCTTCAGGCAGATTATAACAAGGAGTATGATGCATGGATTGCGCTGAGGACAGAGTGCGATGCGTACACTAGGAAAGTGACGGCTGTAAGTTTCAAACTTTAATTTTGCAAATGATGATAAGTCTCACTTCCTCTAGTTTAAACCTTTGTTCTTGCAACGACTGACATATAACTATCCTGTAGGCGATGAATCACTACTTTATCACTGGACAGCGGGTTCCGGTGGAAGGTGACCAGCCACCTGATCCTGGGATGCCGCCTCGCTACATATCGAGGGAAGATTTCGCTGCCACATACTACGGAGGGACCCCGGTAAGTTCTTTGCCAAACCAATTGTTACCGCTTTCATATGCCTCGCAAGTTGCTAAGTTTTTGCTCAAACATGTAGGGCACAGGATGCTCCAGGAATGTTGGACCCTTTGGTCGTGCCTCGGCCTCGCCTAGTCCGTCGCGTGCTGATGCACAACTTCGTATCATGGCGCCCGATGGTGGTTCCACTAGTGGTTCTACTTCCCCGATGGCCCGACACCTGCGAGCGTCTCCTGAGCTCGAAACGGGAAGCCTCGGGCTCCTTGACACACCGACACATCCATGAGCATGGACATGGTTAGAGCTAGAGCTAGAGCTTGTGTATGCACTTGTCATATCTTCTGTGTGTATGCACTTGTCATATCTTCTATGTGTATCCACTTGTGATGAGTTTGTATGGATAACGAATATGTTTTGTGGATGATCATGTTGTTATTTGGATGGCGATGGATATTGCAATGTCATGTTGATTGGTTTGATACTTTATTTGCAATTATTTTACTGCTATTTTGGATGCTAAAACTGAATTAGAAATGAAAATAGAAAAAAAGGCAGCAGCTACGCCGACGGCAATGCCGTCGGCACAGCCCTGATGCTGCACAGCGGGCGTGCCATATGGCAAAGCTGTGCCGACGGCAATGCCGTCGGCGTAGCTGGCGACGTGGCGCCTCCGGGGGCTGCCTGTGCCGACGGTGTGGGCCCTCGGCGTAGCTGGCGACGTGGCCCTCGGTGTAGCTGGCGACTGTGCCGACGGCTAGGCCGTCGGCGTAGACACACACGTGGCTGACCAGGGTGATGCCTGGGCTGGGTTGTGCCGACGGCCAGGCCGTCAGCGTATCGGCACACACGGCCGTTACCGTCGACGCCGTCGCCTAACACGCGGGTCCCGCTAGGAGGATGATACGCCGAGGGGGAAAAACTGTGCCGACGGCCGTGGTCCTGTGCCGACCAGGATCTGCGCCGAGGGCGATACGCCGACGGTTACCGTCGGCACAGCCTATGCCGACGGCTTTGTCTGGCTGTGCCGACGGCTTCCAGCCCTCGGCGTAGTCGGCGTTTCCTGTAGTATGGCGTGTCGAGCGAGGAGCAGCACCCAACAAGGAACGACGGCTGGAAAATGAGACCCATGCAGGGAATCAATCAACCAACTCTAGGTTCGCCGGCCGGCCAGATCCTCCTACAGAGCTGCATAGCTCGAACGCCATCGCACACCGATAGCAGGTGGCGGGCTAATTACATATACGCGGGAGGTAGAGCAGAAGCTAGCATGATCAAGCGTGCGGCGCTGCACGCGAGCGCTTCAGTTTGGGGGACAGTTTGCTAAGCTTTAGTGTTTGTGTGTTGTCTTGTTGTGTACATATCGATTCTAATAGTAGAACAAAGCTTGGCATTTGCATCTGAACCGTTGTAATTGATCAAAGCTTTCATCGATTAACGCCTTGCATTGTTCTCCAATGCGAGAGCATCTATCGATCTTTTTTTAAGGAAAAGGGACCACGTCCCAGTTCTATTAAAGAAACCAACATACAAAGTCGGTTGACAACGCTCAAGAGGTAACTTAGTGTCGAAAAATAGATAAAGGGTTCTTACTACTGAAAAACCTACAGGCAAACGAAACTAAACAGAGAACTCAGAACCCAACCTAGCTTCACATCCTTTTCACCAACACAGTTTTACTTCCATCAGCAACTTTCAGCATATGTCCATCCACCACTAGCTTAAGTACGTTTGGCCAGCTCTTCAGTAGTGATCTTCCGTGCGAGAGCTTCATCAACATCTTCCACATGGGAGTTTTGGGCCAGCTCCAGGTTTGCACCAACCACATACAAGCACAAGGCCAAGGGATTATCTCCTCCTATACATGATGATGATAACTTAGAGTCAAGGACGATTCTTTTTCTAGTGGGGGGAGATGATGTAGCCCATCATACGCGGATCACCATGCCACCAAGTCATGCTACTTCGACCAAATTTCTTCCATCACTTGTCATCCGTTGACCCTCGCTTAAATGGGATGCTAGTTGATCCTATTGTCCATCTTATGACTAGGACCATACCCATGATCAAGATGCCAAGAGGAGACACCAAGGATGCTCAAGGAGCCAAGACACCCAAGCAAGAAGCATGGAAGCAAAGACAAAAAAAGCTAGGAAAATCGGCGACCGAACCAGCATGTCGGACTCACTGTTGAAATGGTAAATACGAACCGGCGCCAGGCCCGACGTAACCCATCCCAAACTGACGTCCCACCAAAATTCTCGTTGGTACACCGGTTCAGCAAAACCGAAACCAAACTAGCGCCACCGGACTCAAACCGGAGCCAGGCCTAGGGCACCGACTGGCCCGCTGAACCAAATCTGCATCACACCTAATGCCATCGAACTTACCGTCGTCTTGACCTGTCTGCGTACAGATTTGGGTTTGATGCCCTAACATATTCCTTCTACCTACCCCTTTGCCCATGGTACTAGAAATAGGCCCCTATGGCTCAGATTTGAGATTTAAAGTTGAAGATGAATTAGACAGAGCTATTATTCTTTCCCCCTTGTGTGAAACTCTTATGGAGATGATTTGGAATCTTTGCATAGCTACACTTATCCTATGTGGATTCTAGTATGCATGTGTCAATCTTCACTATCAATGTTCTAGTAGTGCCAATCTTCCTCCGTGTTCTAATGGTGGATATTATTCCTTGCTAGGATATTATTAGATTGGTGGACTGGCTGGTAAGAAAGAATCGGTTTCAATTAGAGTGGGTGTTGGCTTATCTTTTGAGCTCCGGAGGTTGCTCCGTTGGGGGTTTATTGTCGGGACCAATTATACGAATTTGCTTCGCTATTTATCTCCTCGTGTTCTTCACCGTTTTCTTCATGTCTTCTGTCTCTCCCCTTGAATCTCACGAATCCATGAAGATTGGGTTGCTCGTTGAACGCGGTAAGGCGTATCATGCGACGTTGTTAGAATGGCATTGCGCTATCATGTGTGGCGCAGAAGAGTTAGATTTGTGAATTACTTTTAACGAGAGATTTTTAATTTTTTTTGTTTCGATAGAGGGTTATTTGTGTTCATTTCTCCCATGTGCATAAGGGTGGTCATGAACGTGCTTGTAGCATGATCCCAACGGTGACCGGGTGGCCCTCCTATACCGTGCTCCCGACGGTGATCGGACGACATTCGGCGATCGGGCATTGCTAGCCGGCTAGGCATTTTTTTCAATTTGGTCTTGTTGTTTTATATTTTTCAAAAATAGTGTCTATAAATGGATAAGGGGTAGATAGGTGAGGTGTCCACTTAGTGCCATGTCGGAAAATAAGATAATTACCATATATGAGACAACCATCCATATTCTGTGAGCATAAATTGCGTATTCCTCAGAGCATCTCTATTAGACATTGTATCGCACAAGCCTTTAAAACAATGATAAGGGCTGCAGAAAACATTTTTTGAAGGCTCATGTGGGCTGTGGACGGGCAGACATCGCATAGACGAACAAAAGTTTGCGTGAGCCCTCAAACCAAAACTTTGAAGAGATAAATAAGAAAGGTTTATCCGCAGTTCCTATAGTTTAACCGAGTTTTAAACATCCAATTACAACAATTAACACAGTCGCTCGCAACCACATCACACATGACCTTACCAGAATACCCAAGAACACCATGAAATCACCATCATCATCAAAAATCACCATCATGATCATCGCTGCCATGCAATTTGGAGTCATCATCACCACCACCACCACTTGTGGGAGCATCGCCTTTAGCACCATCAAACCTTGGCCGAGCATGTGATGGATTTGAAAAAATAGCAATATTTCTCCACGTTTAAATCGCATTTTAAGTCAAATAAGTGACCAAGAATCTCTTTAGTCTTGCTACTAATGACTAATTATTGCAAAGATGTCCAATCCTTGGTTTCAAATTGTGTTGTGTAGGAAATCACACTTTTAAGATGAAATCAGGAGCATTTATTAAAGATTATGACATTACCTACTCATCCAAGTTAACCAAGGTCGAAAAGGAACCTCCAGAAGGTTTAACGACCTTTAGAACGGGCAAGTCCCTCCCGTACGGTCTGCCCGTACCAGGTGGCAACGGCTCTGTTAGGTCAAATGTTGCAACTTTCGTGAAGGCGCCTATATATTTCGAGACTCCAAGCGCCACGCAGAGAGCCGTCATTCTCAGATTGCATCACAACACCACCGAAGGAGATTCACTACCATAGTTTATCCTCTCCATCATCCATCCACTCCATAGCCATAGCCATTATCTTGTACTTAAGATCTCCTTGTGATTTGACGACCATTATAAGAATATTTGATTTCAATCTAAGTATTTTGCACAATGTTTTCTATACTTTATTTTATTGTTACGAGTGACTAGTCCTCAAGAGCTACGGGTTTGGGTGAAACCTCGCAACGATTATGTGCATCTAATACATGGGAATATTGTGTGGTAATTAAATAGAGATATGTATCTTTGTATCTTGTCTTGATCAATGGACTTATAGGTACCCAAGATCTCAGGGATTGATAAAGTCTCAAGGTGAGATGAGTGGTGAACGACGAGTTCATGCGAAACCCCATTAAGAGCAAGGGGAGTACAGTCTTCGTTTAGATATCCACTTAGGAGTAACAACAACATCACTGTTCTTAAGGCTTTGATCTGTATTTTACTTAATAATTGTTATAGTCCGATGCTTTGTGGTATAACGGTTGGATCAAAATATTATTTCTATGCCTGTGGCTCACATGGGAGTTTAGTGTATTTGGATGTGTTGCCCACAACCCTATCTCTATTAGATCATTTTAACATGAATGTGCTTATTATTATCTTTATTCTATATGTATGTGCAGGTGCAGGTTTCCATCCATTACAACATACAACGATTGAAAGTAAACTAGAGAGGTCTGGTAAATGTAAGGTAATGAAACGAATGAACTTGTAGACGTCCCTTATATTTTCCATATAGTAATTCATTGTTTCCCAAGGTTCAATTAAACCTAGGTCTACAAGGGAGAAATCTATAATATTGCATCCATGGATCTAGATCAAAGGTATCATCATGGTTGATACGTCGTAAACGTATCTATAATTTTTGATGCTCCATGCTTATTTTATACCAACTATCTTATGTTTTTTCTACACTTTGAGGTATTTTTATACATTTTCTGGAACTAACCTATTAACAAGATGCCACAGTGCCAGTTCCTGTTTTCTGCTGTTTTTGGTTTCAGAAAAGCTAGTAAAGAAATATTCTCGGAATTGAACGAAACCAAAGCCAAAGTTCCTATTTTTCAGACACTACACCGAATCTGAAGGAGAGACGAAGAAGCACCATGAGGCAGCCGCGGCAGGGGGCCACACAGGTCCACCCTAGGCCGCGTCACCCTATGGTGTGGGCCCCTCAGGCGTCTACCGACCTTTCCCCTTTGCCTATATAACCCCCCCTCCCGAGGAGAAAACCCTAGGTACCCGATCATAAATCCACGAAAAAGTCTATAGCCGCCGCCACCATTGTCTCTAGATCAGGAGGGATCTAAAGCTCTTTCTAGCACCCTGCCGAAGAGGGGAGATCATCCCGGAGGCCTTCTTCATCACCATCCCAGCCTCCGGAGTGATGCGTGAGTAGTTCATCCTTGGACTATGGGTCCATAGCAGTAGCTAGATGGTTGTTTCTCCTCTATTGTGCTATCATGTTTAGATCTTGTGAGCTGCCTATCATGATCAAGATCATCTATTTGTAATCCTACATGTTGTGTTTGTTGGGATCCGATGGATATTGAGTACTACGTCAAGATTGATTATTGATTCTATCATGTCTATGTTATTTATGATCTTGCATGCTCTCCGTTGCTAGTAGTTACTCTGGCCAATTATTTGCTTGTGACTCCAAGAGGGAGTATTTATGCTCGATAGTAGGTTCATGCCTCTAGTAATCTGGGGGAGTGACAGAAACCTCTAAGGTTGTAGATGTGCTGTTCCTACTAGGGAGAAAACAACAATCCTTTGTCCAAGGGAAATTGTATTGTTTACTTTACACACTTTGCTTAATGCAATTATCTATTGTTTGCAACTTAATTCCCAAGGGTTGTTCGGATGATATCTCGGAGGTGGATTATTAGTCATAGATGTAGTTGATTACAGTCTATGTATCATGTTGTAATGCCCAAACAAATCTCATAGAAATCATCAAGTCATGTACATGCATTGTTATGCATTCTCTATCTGTCAATTACCAACTGTAATTTGTTCACACAACATGTTATTTATCTTATGGAGAAACACCTCTAGTGAACTATGGACTCCGGTCCATTCTTTCCTACTGATATTCAATCTACTGTCTACTATTTACTTTCTGCAATTACTTTCAAGAAACTACTATCTTCCATACCATACGTTTAATCCTTTGTTTTCGGAAAAACTAGTGAGCTTGACAACCTCATTGTAAGTTGGGGCAAAGTATTATGGTTGTGTTGTGCAGGTTCCACGTTGCTAGCAACACCTTGGGAGTTGTTTCCTTTCTCCTACTGGTTCGATAACCTTGGTTTCATAACTGAAGGAAACTTGTTGTTGTGCCCATCATACCTTCCTCTTGGGATTCCCAACGAGCTCTACATCATTTGAGCCATCAAGCATTTTTCTGGCGCCGTTGCCGGGGAGATACAGGGCAGTTTCTGCAAGGGGGGTCTCTCACTACCAATCTCTTTACTTTGTTTTTGTTTTGCTTTGTTTCTTTAGCTTTGTTTTGTTTGCTTCTTTTTATCAAAAACACACAAAAATTTAGTTCCTACTTTAGTTGTTATTTTTGTTGGTTCACTTTAATCCTGAAAAAAATGATTATTCATGAAGTAGAGGTTCGTTCTTTTAAGCAACAAGGAGGAGAAAGTCTTAAAGATGCTTGGTATAGAATAAGTAATGCTCATCATAGATGTACTAAAAAATATTCTACCATAATCCTTCTTAGAAATTTTTATGTTGGCATATCTAGTTGAAATAGGTATGTTCTGGATACTCTCACAGGGTGTAATTTTCTGGGTACCCCTGCTTTGTAAGCATGCAAGTTAATTGAAAGTTTAGTAGGAGTACCACATATTAAAGTCGTTAAAACTGAAATCACTTTGGAAGAAGTCATAAAAAATTGAGCTCCCTAGAGAAAAGTTTGCCAAATATCCTTGATAACACTAGCCAAGTTAATGAATCAATAGAAAGTATCAATAAAAGAATCACTGTTTTAGAGGGTAGCAATATCTGTGATCAAAATCTTAGAATTGGTAAACTGGAAGAGGCTATGGAAACTCTAATTTCAACTTTTTCATCCCTTAAGTTTAAGAGAGAGAAAACTTTTGTAGGAAAAGAGCAAAAATTTGCGTATGTTCCAAAGGTGTCTACACCAAAACCCCTTAATGTGTTTAAAATTGATAAAACTTTTAGTGCAACTAAGAGTGATTTACATGTTGAATCATCTTCACCTAAGGTGCTTATTGAAAAAAACCTTGTTCTAAAGGAAGTAATTGATGATTCTTCAATTGAAAATACTTGATTCTTGCTTTCCGTGCCTAGTTGAAAGGTGTTAAAGAAAAACACTCTTGGGAGATAACCCAAATTTTTATTTTCAGTAACTTTTTCTTTTGTTGAGTATTGGAAGTTATTGCCTCTGTAATAACCTCTCCTTATCCTTTTTGTTTAGTTTTTGTGCCAAAATAGCCTCTAATGACAGGGAAGTAAGATATGGGGAAGTTGTTGTCTCGAAACATATTTCTATGCTTCACTATAAAAAAACGTGAAAAATCCCAAAACGTCGTATTGATCTGTAATGTTTTGTGTGTATGCCCCTGGTATTTACCCAACTTTAGTTAATTTTGCACTTTTCAAAAAAATCGGTCTTTACCTACTGGTCTGTTTTGATAGATTTCTGCCAGTATTTGCATTTGCCTCTTAATCGGTTTCTTTTTTAGTTCTCTTTGATCACTTGAGCTTTTAAAAGGAATTGCTACATTAGCTTATGTTTTAATGGATGATTTACTTGAGTTGAAACTAAACCACAAAGGCTTATTATCTTGAATACACTAATATTGCTAATGAAGATTGTGTGAAGTTTTGTATGAAGGAAATTTTCAAGTATAGGGAGAGAATAATGTGATGAGATTAAGTATGGACAAAATCTCAAGCTTGGGGGTGCCACCCATGTCACCCCAAGAAATATTCAAGAGGTACAAGCGTCAAAGCTTGGGGATGCCCAAGGCATCATATAACATTCCAAAAATATTAATCAAGATTATCAAGTTCCAATCACCCAAGTTTAGGGCTAAAAAACTTTTATTATTAAAATTAATATGAATGCATGTGTGTGTGATGAATGCTTGCAATGCCATGTTTGATTTCTATGAATGGCAAGGATTGGTTTAAATATGAAAACAACATCATCTAAATCATTCCCAAGCAGAATCAAATAAAGAGAAAATCAAAAATAAGATATATAAGCAAATGGTCATTTTGACCAAAGTTAACCACTAGACCACTTTGAGTGTTCCTAGTCCAAGATTTCTAACAGAAACAAATCCAATTATTTTCACCCCTTGCTAGACCAAGTAAAAGTGAACCCAAGCCCACTCTACAAACCAACAAAAACAAATTCCAAATCTATTCAAATAACAATTCAAAATTGAATCCTTAATAGGTACTAAGTTCGCCATTTCTCAAAACCCAACCAAACCAGTTCACTTTGCCAAATCCAAGCAACCAGATACTACCAAGCATGTGACCAGAACACTCACCAAAATTCATCGAAAAATTCAAATTCAAATCTCATGCGGCCATTTCATCAAACACTTGGTGAGCACAGCAATCACTGCCTAACTATCACTGTTGTTGATCAATGCCTTGTCCAATTATTATCCTCAATTCTCTCCCCTTGTCTCCTCCAATAACCACCAGTGCATTAAACAAGCTAGTAACCCTACCCTTGCACCAGTGCCATGCCACCCGAAGCCACCCTTGCTAGTCGACCATGGCCAGCACGCAGGAGGCAGCGTCGTGCCCGTCCATGATGTAGGCAGGCCACCGTCCACCGCAACCCCCTGTCCGACCCTTGAGCGCAGCCATGCCCTGTACCATTGAGAACATCCGCGCTCATTTTCTCTCTGCCATGCCGAGAGCACACCAGAGTGCCGCAACTGACACACTCGCACACGCCGCGCCTAGCCCTCGCCGCACATCACTGCACGCGCCATGACCCTAGCTACCCCCAGACATGCCTGTTCATCATCGCGCGACCTATAGCCCCTGTACGTCGTCGAAACCGCCATCGGTGCCGCGCAGAGCGTCGACCCGTTCCGACCATTCTCGACCGCCATGTGTCGCGCCATTAAGCCAGTGACGATTGCCAGGAGATACCGCACCGGCCTACGCCCTTCGCCATGCCGTTAGCTCACTGCACCGTCGTCACCGACGAGCTCTGACCATGCCACACTGCCCCTCTCGCCGGTGTATAAATAGAGGCCACCCCAGCCCTCATTCTCCACACCATCTCAGTCCCAACTCCTCACAGACCACCCCTGACCCTTCCTCGGATCAAGGCGAGCTCCGCATCACCGGAATTTCACCGGAGTCCGCCACTGTAGAGGAGGAGCGGAGCCGTTGATTGGAGCCACCCCAGGAGCCGCCACGACCGCTGTTCAAACCACCGTCGTCGACAACATCATTCGCCCCCATTCCCGACCCTAGCTGGAGCCCTGGTAAGCCGCCGCGTACCCCCACCATTGCCGTTAGGGTTCGGTCTTGTCGGAGCAGTTCGACGGAGACGACGCACCCCAGCCATAGGATCCTAGTCTAATCGCACGACCCAGATTGGAACATTCCCCTTCGCTTAGACTGAGCCGCTGACGCCTGGACCCCTCCTGTCAGCATCCCGCTGCATGCGCGCTGTGCAGCTGGGCCGGCCTAGTAACTTTCCCGCGTGTAGCCTAGAGATTCAAATAAACTTTTTCCATTTTAATTAAAACCTAGTTCAGTCAGTGACTTTGAAATTCAATTCAAAGAGATGTACTGAACCAATTTGCATGATTCCAATTTTGCTAGAAAGGTATTCAAATTATCAATCCAAGCCCGTTGGATTCAAACCATTTGAAATTATAGATCACCTATAGTAAAAATAACAAGACAGAGACTTCTACACATTCAAACATTTTTCAAAAATCAACCATAAATGCTTTTGAGTTGATTCCAACTCTCAAAAATCATATTTGACCAGATCTATTTGAATATGTAAAAATATTTAGGTTTACCTGCAGTAATCTTGGACTGGTATAAAAAGAATGCCCCATAGGCATTTCTAGTCACTTTAATTATTTAAAATAATAATGTTAAACCTTATCAAATTGTGACACCACTTTAAATCACATTCCCAAGTATTAAAATATGTGGTGATGACATGTATCAACATGATCCCATATTTTAATTGGAGAATATTAAATCTTAAATAGTTTTCAATGAGTAGAAATTACTTTTCTAAAATAAAATAAGTAAGACTAGGTCTTTAATTCATGTGATGATTGTGATGATTCTAGATCATCGAGTGTGAACCTTTGTGTGCCAAATAGAAGTAGTTAAGTATTGTTTGGTGATTGTGCACCTCGTATTTATTTATAGATGCTAGTACCGACCAAGGCTATGAGGAGGAGTACTACTACTACTACTACGAAGAAGAAAACTTCAACCATTGCACTACTCAAGGCAAGCTAAGCTAAACCATGCAAGCCATCCTTGCAAGCCTAAACCTAGAACTTGACCTATGCAAGATGCATTATGCATACTTTGGTTATGCAACCTTGATTATAACAAATTCCAGTTTTACTTGCAAGCTTTATTCTTTTATTTCCTTGTCAAAGTTCTTTATTACTTTTAGTTAGGGTTTTGTGAGTTTTGGAAAGATATTGTAGGTAGCATAAAGAGCATAAAACTTGGCCTAAGTTAGTTAGAACTAGATGTCATACTGAAGCATGAAATTAGATTGGATAGTCTCACCTGATTAGCACCCCCTCATTAGTGAGTACCCTCAATTTTAGTGGCTAGTGCTAAACATAAAAGTTGATCACTTTAGATGGGAATACTTGGGAAAATGATTATGAAAACCTTGGAATGATGAGTCATTCTAATGAAATGTTTTAACATGTGTTATGAACACCAGATGATTTGATGATGAAAAGTTGAGGCATGAGCCTTAGCCCTTTATAAAAATGATGGTTGGATTCGGATACGATACCATTCCAATTTTACTGTACAACCACAATACCCGAATTGGGGTAGGGCTTGACTAGAAGTTTATATATCTTAGTATGGGTTCCCTTCCGAAAGAGGTTTGAGCTAAGGCTACCTCATGATGATTGTCCACCTATGCAGTTCCCAAGATGACAGATGGACATGGTTGGGAGGCCAAACTCATAGGGGAGGTGCCTATACTAGGTTGTGTAATTGAAAGGTTAGGATTGATTATACACATACTGAGTATGGTGATCTAGGATTATTCCTGACGGATGTATCGAATGTTGTGGTGAAAGTGTACCACCTCTGCAGAGCGTCAAACTATTTGAATAGCCACGTCCGCGATTATGGACAGTTGGAGTGGCCATACTATTCCGTCGTCAAATGTTTTCAAATTGACTTATGAAATGAACTATGACTTTGACTTGACCACAACAGGGTTGTGAACATGAAAACTAAGTTCCCACTTAGTTGTTGTAAAACATTAAGTTAGTTTTCTTTACTTCTAAACTCAGTTAGAGATAAACCTAGCTTTTTGCAAATAAACCTAGAGCTTAGGATTCCTACTCGAACTACTTTACTTGTTAGTGATAGTTTGCGAGTACTTAAAGAGTACTCATGGCTTTGTCCTGGCTATTACTATGGCTAGACTATGAGGAGGACTACCAGGATGATGGACAGCAGGAAGTCTATGACAACTAGGATCACCTCCCATCGTCAGCATTTCCTGTGACCCGGAAGATGGAGCTTCGACCATGCTACTATTATTATTATTCCGCTGCGTTGATTTTATTAAGACTGGATCATGAGATCTTTTATTTGTAAGACCTTTATTATGGTTTGTAATGGAAGATGAACTATGGTACCAATCTGTTATGTCTCGCAAAAATGGTAATCCTGGGATTGCGATGTATGGCATAACAGGCATCTGGGATTAAAAATCCGGGTGTTGACACATCCCCTTCTTCATCAACAAAAATCTCAGGTTTTCTTTCATGATACTATATTATTTGCTTCATGCACTATATGTTGTTCTTGGAGCGTCTTTGTTTTTGTTTTTAGTTTTCTTTTGCTTTGTTTGCTGCAATAAGTTGGTCGGACCCCAACACACCTATTTTGGAGAAGCCACACATAGTTCTTCATTGCCTAGAACACTCTAGTTTTCACTCTTATTGTTCTATGAGTGTTCTCTTTTGCTAGCACTGCGTTTAGCTTTAGTTTTATTTTACTTTTTTCTTAGAACTTTTTATTTCTTCTTTGTAGTTAGGTGAGACAAGCTCTCTGGTCTTTATTGATTATTATATTTGTGAGTTGTTTCAAATAAGTTGATTGCTATTGGAAAAGAGTAGAAAGTTCCATACTTATAGTGGTATAAAAGGAAGATTGTTTTGATTGTGACTTAGACTTTATCATGCCATGTTAGATGTTGCTTTTACCATATGCTTAGTAATTATTGTTGTAGCATGACTTGTTTCAAACAATTCAGATTGCTTAATGTGCCATGAAAGAATCATGCGTTGTTTTAGCATACAAAAGCATAATATTGTGGTATTCTCCTTTGATGCTTTAAATTGGGTTGACTTGGCACATGCTTACACCATGTTAAGACTATAAACCAGTAACCTTAGCCTCCATGATCATTTAGTTTTTGACTTGTGATATCACTTTATGATTTGATTAATAATGTTTTGTCGCTCTGCATGATTATGGTCATTATTGCTCTCTTAGTTGGTCACTCCTAGTCTTTTAATAGCCTCCACCTATACTGAGTATGAGCTCTACTCGTGCATCCAACTCCCAAGAAACCAAGTTATTCCAAAGAGTCCACTATAAACTCCTATGCATGGTGTGTTACACCATTCCAAGTATTTTCATGTTTTTATCTATCTTCCAAATTAAATTTTTGTTATGTGAAAATTAGTGATTAAAGCTCTCACGAACTTGATGGCACACTTTATTTTATTGCACTTAATAAACTTGAACCATTGTGTCCATCTATCTTGCTTATATGCTTGCAAATTATAATTTAGGAGTTAGCAGAACCATGCCGTCATGGGGAACGCTTTGAACATTTGTACATATCTATTCAGTTAATATCATGTTCTTTTGTTTATGGATGCTGACGGTGTGAAATAAAAGGGGAGCTTGTAAGTCCATGGAGTTGGTATATCTGTTAGAGAAACGCCTGGGCAGCTAGCGTAAGCCATGCCTAATCATGGTGGAAACTTGCAGCATAACCATAATGAGCATTCTATGAAGCATCTTCAGAAAAAAAAAGAAAAAAAGAAAAACAACAACATTGCTCATGGTAAATAAAAAGATCGTTGAGATGCTCATTGTCTATTGCCTTGTCATTTTGATATGGGATAGCTCCTGTGTCATGGGGCAAGGGGTACCCCGTTGGCGGTTCTCTATGATACATATATACTTACAATGACAAGGACTTGCTTGTGACTAAAGTTGAGTAGCATGAGGAATGGTACTTGTACTCGAGGGGTTTTCAACTTGTGATTTGTCAAGCATATAACTCATATTTGTCTCATTTTAACCTTAATCACTTCAAGATGCTTATGATAGGGGAAATGAGAGCTAAAAGCTAGTAAGTACCATAATTTGTGGAAGCTCTTTATGAAACTTGAAATCCCTACTTCCCTCTGCGAAGGGCCTTTCTTTTTACTTTTTGTTGAGTCTCCATCTTCTATCTTTATGCACCAGTTAAGAGAGCATAGTTTTCATTCTTAGTTCAATGTGCATTGTCCCAAAACTTGTTTATTGATTCATAATTATGGTATTGCTTGTTCTTAAATTATTTGTATTTAGTCACCCTTATGAACTTTGAAGGTGTCCTATGCATTTATGTTTTGCTATTCCATGAAGGACAAGCTGAATACCACTCTTGCTATGTTTTCTATATGTGAAACAAACAAATGTCTTCCAATGCATTGTTATTCATAAACTTTGTTTGTGTAACCTTTCATGTTGCAACATAGTTGCTATGTCTTATTGTTAGAAATATATCTTTCATGCTTATGTTAGAGTATTTTGATCTCAGCTATCAATTCTTTATAATACCTTGATCAAGATTGTGATGGTGCATGTCGCCTCAAAAATTATTCTTTTTATCACTTACCTATTCGAGGACGAGCAGGAGTTAAGCTTGGGGATGCTTGATGTTGGAAATATAAGCAATAATACATATGATTTAATCTGAATAACAAACTGATAAAACATGATCATACAAACGGTACTAAAACCAATTATGCAGATCAACAAAGTAGATGAATAGATTACATCTATAGGAGATAAACCTATCACATCTACACCAAACGCTAGAACAAAGAACTCTAGCATAATCCGAAAGAGAGAGAGATCGAGATCACATACGATGTAGGCTGAATAGCAGCCGCAACAGCGTCTCCCATGTTGAGGTTGTCGAAGAGGTCGCGGACGTCCGGGAAGAAGTCATCGTTCGGGAACTCGTGGTCGGACGACGTTGTGGTTGCCAGTAGTCACGCTTGAGCGCTCCCTAAAAACCTGATCGCCCCTCACCCGTATAGGTTCACGAGAGGCGGGGTTCCGGAGGCCTACTGTCCCGATCTGCGGTGCACGCCGCAAGCCGGGATGGGGAAGACGAAAGCGGCGGCGCAAGGTTCTGGAGGGTAGGCGCATGTGTGGATTGATTCGGTGCCGATTAGGTTTTGCCCGGACGCTTATATAGTGCAGGTTAGGAGGACCGTGGGCTCAGCCCACGTCCGAGTCGGTAACAGCCACGTCCATAAAAACTGGAAACGGTTGTAATTAACGCGTCCGTTAATGACTCATAATCAGTTTTCTCAACAAGCAAAATAAAGCTCGGCTCGGCGAGATTCGCGCAACCCGCGGCGCGTGCGCGCGTCGTGACGAGGCGAGGCGAGGCGAGGCGGGCGGCGTCGGAGGAGGAGTGTGCGAGGGCTACTCTTCTTGTCACACCTTAGTGAGTGGTGCAACACTCTACTATATAAGGTGGTATAACTACCCTTTAACTAGAAATGTGGGACTAAACTTTAGCACCACTAGCATAGCCATATGCTGCCATATACAAGTGGGCCAAATAGAATTTCCCAAAACTCACCAAATTCCAACAATCCCCCACAAAGTCTCATTGGCACATCACACCACTTTTCTTACAGAACATTGTTTTATATACCGGTGTGTAGTGGAGACTGTTAAGTTGAACTTCCACGTTAAATTTCATGCTACACTAGCTAGCAACTTGAATAGTGGACTATGCCTTGAACTACAAGTTTTCTGCGCGCTAGTTTCACACAAAATCTAGACCGATACAGGGCTACCGTCGGCTTCCCCGTGGTTTGGAGCTTATGCGTCATACTCCAGGGCCTTTCATGAGTTTATTATAGAGCACCCAACTCTCACATACTGCGACGTTTGACAGTCAGACTCATATAGGTGTGTTCCTCAAGAGATGTTCTGCAGGACAACATCTCCGCTTATAAAAAGCCACTTGGAACACATTTAGATAAATATCAACCTGAAATGCAGATTAAGAGAGTATTGCATATTTATGGAGATGTAAATATAATATGGGGATACTCTCCTCTCAGCTGACCAACAGCTTGTCTCCCAGCTCTAATTCACGGGATCTCCGATCACATAGAGTGGGTTGCCACTGGGATCAACTCATAGCGTGGGTCTCAAACCCATCTCCCTCGATGCATTATCTATCACATTACGTGCAGCCAGGTTTTTAGATGTTTGGATATAATCCAAGGCAATAACTCCAGAGTTTCTCAGTTTCCTGACAGATTTCAATCTCCTCTTCACATGCCTTGATGACTTCATATTATCCTTAGAACTGTTTACTTTGACGATCACGGTTTGATTATCACAGTTCATCGGGATGGCGGGTATTGGTTTTTCAACCACAGGTAAGTCCATCAAGAGATCATAAAGCCACTCTGCTTCAATAGTGGTTGTGTCTAATGTTGTGAGTTCTGCTTCCATTGTTGACCTCATTAAGATGGTCTGCTTGCAAGACTTCCAGGAAACAGCGCCACCACCAAGTGTAAACAAATAACCACTTGTGGCCTTAATCTCATCAGCATCAGATATCCAATTTGAATCACTATAACCCTCAAGTACCCATGGATACCCAGTATAGTGAATACTGTAACTCGCAGTGCCTTTCGAATAGCGCAATACTCTTTTAAGAGCATGCCAATGATCATCTCCAAGATTTGACATAAATCGACTCAGTTTGCTTACAACAAAGGAGATGTCAGGTCTAGTAGCGCTGGCTAGATACATGAGCGAGCCAATAATTTGAGAATATCTCAATTGATCTTTAGCATTCCTTCGATTCTTTCGAAGTAGCACACTCGGATCATAAGGCGTTGGAGAAGAATTGCAGTCGCTATACCCGAAGCGACTCTATATCTTTTCCACATAGTGAGACTGAAGAAATGTAATCCCACCATTGTCATCCTTTAGTAGCTTGATGTTTAAGATTACATTAGCCACTCCCAAGTCCTTCATCTCAAAGCAGCGATATAGGAACTCTTTGAACTCCTCAATAACAGTGAAGTTGGTCCCAAATATCAATATGTCATCAACGTAGAGACACATAATAACTCCCTCGCCCCCACCATGGCGATAGTACACACATTTGTTAGCTTCATTTACAGCAAAGCCTTCAGAAGTTAAAGTTCTTTCAAACTTCTCGTGCCACTGCTTAGGAGCTTGCTTAAGACCATACAAAGACTTCACTAACTTACACACCTTTCCTTCTTGACCAACTACTACAAATCCGTCAGGATGCCCCATATAAATTTCCTCGTCTAGCTCTCCATTTAGAAAAGTTGTCTTAACGTCCATTTGATGAACGAGAAGACCATGTGAGGCAGCCAAGGAAAGTAGTACTTGAATAGTGGTCAGTCTGGCTACAGGTGAGTAGGTATCGAAGAAGTCTTCACCTTCCTTTTGGGTATAACCCTTAACCACAAAACGTGCCTTGTACTTTTCAATAGTACCATCAGGTCTAAGTTTCTTGAACACCCATTTACATCCTACAGGTTTACACCCATAAGGAAGATCAGTGATTTCCCAAGTACCATTAGCTAATATGGAGTCCATCTCGCTTCGGACAGCTTCCTTCCAGTAGTCAGCATCTTGAGATGCATAGGCTGCTGAAATAGAAGTGGGAGTATCATCCACAAGGTACACAATGAAATCATCACCAAATGACTTTGCAGTCCTTTGTCTCTTGCTCCTTTTGGGAGCTTCATTGTCATCCTCCACAGGATCATCAAAGTGTTCTATCGGCATAGTGGGTTCAGGAATTATAGAAAATTCCTGACTAGATGAGCTAGCCATCTCCTGATTTGATGAGCTAGACATACCTTTCATAGGAAAGATGTCCTCAAAGAAATTCGCATCATTCGACTCCATAATTGTACCAACATGCATGTCGGATACCTCAGATTTTACTATCAAAAATCTATAGCCAATGCTATGAAAAGCATATCCCAGAAAAACACAATCAACGGTTTTTGGTCCAAGCTTTCGCTTCTTGGGTATTAGAATATTGACTTTTGCCAAACAACCCCAAGTTCGTAAGTAAGAGAGTTTAAGCCTTTTCTTTTCCCATTCCTCAAATGGAGTCATGGTTTTATCCTTTACAGGAACACGGTTTAGGACATGACACGCAGTCATTAGCGCCTCCCCCCACCATTCCTTAGAAAGACCCGATGTATCTAACATGGCGTTAACCAAATCAGTTAGAGTGTGGTTCTTCCTTTCGGCCACCCCATTTGACTGAGGTGAGTAGGGAGGCGTCCTCTCATGTATAATACCGTGTTCCATACAGAATAAATCAAATTCGTTTGAAAAGTACTCTCCACCATGATCCGACCTTAGCCGCTTGATTTTAAGATCAAGTTGGTTTTCTGCCTCAGCTTTATAGATTTTGAAGTAGTTCAAAGCTTCATCTTTAGATTTCAGAAGATAAACATAGCAGTATCTAGTGGAGTCATCAATCAACGGCATAAAGTACCTTTTTCCACCTTTTGTCAACACACCATTCATCTCACAAAGATCTGAATGTATAAGTTCTAGCGGTGCTAAGTTTCTCGGTTCCGTAGCCGTATGAGACTTGCGGGGTTGCTTTGCTTGCACACAAACTTGGAACTTAGAACCTATGACAGTGTTAAATTTCGGAATTAAACTCATATTGGCTAGCCACGTCATGCAACCAAAGTTAATATGATAGAGTCGTGAATGCCAAGCATTGGACTCATTATCATTGCAAACATGATTAATAACTTTAGTACATGAGTCTGACAGAGACAAGCGGAACAGACCTCCGCACTCATAACCCTGTCCAACAAATTATACATATTTAGAAATTACAACTTTATTGGACTCAAAAACCAACTTAAAGCCATCTCGACATAAAAGCGATCCGCTGACGAGATTCTTATTGATGGAGGGAACGTGCTGCACATTCTTCAGCTATACGGTCTTTCCCGAAGTAAACTTCAAATTTACCGTACCAACACCATGAACAGAAGGACGTGAGCCGTTTCCCATCAGCACGGAAGAGGTCCTTGAGACCTGATAAGAGGAAAACATGGAAATATCAGAACATACATGTGTATTAGCACATGTGTCTATCCACCAACCAGGAGAATGACATACTGAAAGGATAGTAGGTAAAATATCGTACCCAACATCCTTTCATCTCAGTATCGCTAATAACAAAATTAGCGGCATTGCCATTGTTCCCATGTTGACGCTTGTCATAGCGATTAGGGCAGCTAGGAGCCCAATGACCAGGATCACCACAGACGTGGAAAGAGCCTTTCCTCTTATCATTTTTCTTCTTGAAGTTGGTTGAGTGCGTGGCCTTGTTCTTGCCATCGAACTTTCCCTTTCCTTCAGTTTTGTTCTTATTCTTAAACTTGTGGGATTGGAAGTTTTTCCTCTGCACTAAATTCGCAGTAGAACCTCCCTCAAGTCCTCGAGCAGTTTTGTCCTTTGTCTCGCCTTCTCTTCCACATGAAGAGACCCAATGAGATCCGTAACGGAAAACTCTTGTCTCTTATGTTTCTGAGAAGTAGAAAAGTTCCTCCACGAAGGAGGAAGCTTGGCAATAATGCCACCAGCCACAAATTTGTCTGGTAAGGAACACTTGAACTGCTCAAGTTCTTTGGCAAGTGATTGTATCTCATGAGCTTGCTCAATGACGGAGCGCTCATCAGCCATCCTATAGTCATGGAATTGCTCCATGACATACAACTCAGTGCCAGCGTCCGAGACCCCAAACTTGGCCTCGAGCGCTTCCCACGCATCCTTGCCATTATCAAATGACATATAAGGGTCAACAATGTTGTCCCCAAGAACACTGAACAAAGCCGCCATAAACATGGTATTGGCTTTCTTAAAGTTCGCTTCCTGCTCAGCAGAAAGATCTCCTTCAGGCTTGCCAAGAGTGGTGCTATAGCAGTTTAGGTTTTCAAACCAGAGAACTGCTCTCTTGCGCCATCTCTTATAGTGCATGCCATCAAAAGGAGGCGGCCTAGTAGCCGCGGCTACACCAGTGGAATTCGGTTGCCTATAATCAGGTTTTTGGATTGTTGGAAATATAAGAAATAATCCATATGATTTAATCCAAATAACAAACTGATAAAACATGATCATACAAATGGTACTAAAACCAATTATGCGGATCAACAAAGTAGATGAACAGATTACATCTATAGGAGATAAACTATCACATCTACACCAAACGCTAGAACAAAGAACTCTAGCATAATCCGAAAGAGAGAGATCAAGATCACATACGATGTAGGCTGAATAGCAGCCGCAGCAGCGTCGCCCATGTTGAGGTTGTCGAAGAGGTTGCTGACGTTCGGGAAGAAGTCGTCGTTCGGGAACTCGTCGTCGGACGACGTTGTGGTTGCCAGTAGTCGTGCTTGAGCGCTCCCCAAAAACCTGATCGCCCCTCACCCGTACAGGTTCACGAGAGGCGGGGTTCCGGAGGCCTACTGTCCCGATCTGCGATGCACGCCGCAAGCCAGGATGGGGAAGACGAAAGCGGCGACGCAAGGTTCTAGAGGGTAGGCGCGTGTGTGGATTGATTCGGTGCCGATTAGGTTTTGCCCGGACGCTTATATAGTGCAGGTTAGGAGGACCGTGGGCTCAGCCCACGTCCGAGTCGGTAACAGCCACGTCCATAAAAACTGGAAACGGCTGTAATTAACGCGTCCGTTAATGACTCATAATCAGTTTTCCCAACAAGCAAAATAAAGCTCGTCTCGGCGAGATTCCCGCAACCCGCGGCGCGAGCGCGTCGTGACGAGGCGTGGCGTGGCGAGGCGAGGCGGGCGGCGTCAGAGGAGGAGTGCGCGAGGGCTACTCTTCTTGTCACACCTTAGTGAGTGGTGCAACACTCTACTATATAAGGTGGTACAACTCCTCTTCAACTAGCAATGTGGGACTAAACTTTAGCACCACTAGCATAGCCATATGCTGCCATATACAAGTGGGCCAAAGAGAATTTCAGAATTTGTCTAATGGGCCAACAGTCCAAAACTCACCAAATTCCAACACTTGATACGTCGTAAACGTATCTGTAATTTTTGATGCTCCATTCTTGTTTTGTACCAACTATTTTATGTTTTGTCTATACTTTGAGGCATTTTTATACATTTTCTAGAACTAACTTATTAACAAGATGCCATAGTGCCAGTTCCTGTTTTCTGCTATTTTGGTTCCAGAAAAACTAGTAAAGAAATATTCTCGGAATTGGACGAAACCAAAGCCAAAGTTCCTATTTTTTTAGACACTAGACGGAGTCCGGAGGAGAGACGAAGAAGCGCCACAAGGCAACCGCAACAGGAGGCCGCTCGGGTCCATCCTAGGTCACGCCGCCCTATGGTGTGGGCCCCTCGGGCGTCTATCGACCTTGCCCCTTCGCCTATGTAAACCCCTCAAGGAGAAAACCCTAAGTACCCGATCAGAAATCCACGAAAAAGTTCATAGCCGCCGCCACCATCGTCCCTGGATTGGGAGGGATCTGAAGCTCTTCCTGGCACCTTGCCGGAGAGGGGAGATCGTCCTGGAGGCCTTCTTCATCACCATCCCAGCCTCCGGAGTGATGCGTGAGTAGTTCATACTTGGACTATGGGTCCATAGCAGTAGCTAGATGGTAGTTTCTCCTCTTTTGTGCTATCATGTTTAGATCTTGTGAGCTGACTATCATGATCAAGATCATCTATTTGTAATCCTACATGTTGTGTTTATGGGATCCGATGGATATTGAGTACTACATCAAGATTGATTATTGATTCTATCATGTCTGTTATTTGTGATCTTGCATGCTCTCCATTGCTAGTAGTTACTCTGGCTAAGTATTTGCTTGTGACTCCAAGAGGGAGTATTTATGCTCGATAGTAGGTTCATGCCTCTAGTAATCTGGGGGAGTGACAGAAACCTCTAAGGTTGTAGATGTGTTGTTCTACTAGGGAGAAAACAACAATCCTTTGTCCAAGGACAATTGTATTGTTTACTTTACACACTTTGCTTAATGTAATTATCTGTTGCTTGCAACTTAATACCCTAGGGTTGTTCGGATGATATCCCGGAGGTGGATTATTAGTCATAGATGCAGTTGGATTATGGTCTATGTATCATGTTGTAATGCCCAAACGAACCTCATAGAAATCATCATGTGATGTACATGCATTGTTATGCATTCTCTATTTGTCAATTGCCAACTGTAATTTTTTCACCCAACATGTGATTTATCTTATGGAGAAACACCTCTAGTGAACTGTGGACACCGGTCCATTCCTTCCCACTGATATTCAATCTACTGTCTACTGTTTACTTCCTGCAATTACTTTCAAGAAACTACTATCTTCCACACTATACATTTAATCCTTTGTTTTCAGTAAAACCAGTGAGCTTGAGAACCTCATTGTAAATTGGGGCAAAGTATTGTGGTTGTGTTGTGCAGGTTCCACGTTGCTAGCAACACCTTGGGAGTTGTTTCCTTTCTCCTACTGGTTCGATAACCTTGGTTTCATAACTGAGGGAAACTTTCTGCTATGCTCATCATACCTTACTCTTGGATTCCCAACGAGCTCTACATCATTTGAGCAATCAATGGTCTCTACCCCTCACCGCTTGTAATCCTTCTCTCCATGATGCGCTTCCTTGCATCATCATGCCACTCTCTTGTGAGGTCGTCCATCTTGTGTCGGTCCATCAGCATGATCTTGCTTTCCTCGATAAGGAGCTTGACCATGGACTTGTTTTCCTCGGCAATGCTTCTTATCTTCTCAATGGCTACCTTGTGCAACCCATCTTTCCGGAGTGCTTGCCACCTTGCTTGCTTCTCTT
The DNA here is from genome assembly GCA_916181665.1 of Avena sativa. Classification (NCBI taxonomy): domain Eukaryota; kingdom Viridiplantae; phylum Streptophyta; class Magnoliopsida; order Poales; family Poaceae; genus Avena; species Avena sativa. The sequence goes on along the minus strand of OV702295.1, from coordinate 306,602,142 downwards.
GAATCTTATTCTCGACCAAGAGCATTTTTTACTTCTAATGTCTTGGCCACCATCATCTCATTTTGAGTGCACCATGTGATCAATCTTCTCCCTTAAACTTGAGTCTCTTCTCGACCAAGAGCATATTTTCCGTGGGAGGAGTTCCCATGGTGCCAGCCATAGCGACAGGAGGACGGCCGCCACACTGGATGGAGACGTTCCCTGGCCTCTTGCATTTTGTGTTGGCAGAGGTTGTCCCAGACATGAGTGCGAGTTAGCTGACAGCGAGGCGAGCCACAAGATCTGTCAGACGGGATGGGAGGGTCTCCTGCGCCATCGCGACTAGCAACAACTAGTAATTGTCCATGGCGATTCTAGAGGGGGACGGTGAGGCCGACCGGAGTGGTGGAAGGGAGATCAACAACAGTGACGGAAGGGAAGCGGGAACGACGGTGCAAAAAATGTCCCTCCTGCCAAAGCTCGCGTGTATAGAGGGCACCGTTGTGTTGGCCTCCCAACTTGTGTTCGTAAAAAAAATGGATGGGGGGGTGATTTTTCAACCCCTTAATTTTTTAAAGGGCGGGGTAGTATGTGGTGTCTGGTCGGGAAGTTTTTTTTTCCAAATTCATCAAATGACGATTACTTTAAAAATCTACGGGATATAAGGGGTGTTGGAATTTGGTGAGTTTTGGGCTGCTGGCCCATTAGACAAATTCTGAAATTCTCTTTGACTCACTTGTGCATGGCAGCATATGACTGTGCTAGTGGTGCTAAAATTTAGTCCCACATTGCTAGTTAAAGGGGAGTTGGACCATCTTATATAGTAGAATGTTGCACCACTCACTAAGGTGTGCCAAGGAGAGAATCCCTCGCGCACTCCTCTTCCGACACTGCCCGCCTCGCCTCGCCACGCCTCGCCTCGTCACGACGCGCGCGCGCCGCGGATTACGGGAATCTCGCCGAGCCAAGCTTTATTTTGCTGGTTGGGAAAATTAATTATGAGTCATTAATGGACGCGCTAATTACAGTCGTTTCTAGTTTTTATGGACGTGAGTTGTTACCAACTCGGACGTGCGATGAGCCCCACGATCTCCCTGACCTGCACTATATAAGCGTCTGTGCTAAACCTAATCGGTGACTAATCTATCAACAACACGCACCTACCACCAGAACCTTGCGCCGCTGCTTTCATATTCCCTATCTCGGCTTGCGGCGTGCATCGCAGATCGAGACAGTAGGCCTCCAGAACCCCGCCTCTCGTGAACCTGTACGGGTGAGGGGCAATCGGGTTTTTGGGAAGCGCTCAAGCGCGACTACTGGCAACCACGACGTCGTCTGACGACGAGTTTCCGAACAACGACTTCTTCCCAGACGTCACCAATCTCTTCGACAACCTCAACATGGGCGACTACGCTGCTGTGACCGCTACGGCTGCTATTCAGCCTACACTGTATGTGATTCTCAACTGTCTTTTTAGATTATGCTAGAGTTCTTTGTTCTAGCGTTTGGTGTAGATGTGGTAGGTTTATCTTGTATATATGTAATCTGTTCATCTACTTTATTGATATGCATGATTGGTTTTAGGACCGTTTGTATGATCATGATTTATCAGTTTATTATTCGGATTAAATCATATGGATTATTGCTTATATTTCCAACAATCCAAAAACCTGATTATAGGCAACTAAATTCCACTAGTGTAGCCGCGGCTACTAGGCCGCCTCCTTTTGATGGCATGCACTATAAGAGATGGCGCAAGTGAGCAGTCCTCTGGTTTGAAAACCTAAATTGCTATAGCGCCACTCTTGGCAAGCCTGAAGGAGATCTTTTTGCTGAGCAGGAAGCGACCTTTAAGAAAGCCGATACCATGTTTATGGCGGCTTTGTTTAGTGTTATTGGGGACAACATTGTTGACCCGTATATGTCATTTGATAATGGCAAGGATGCGTGGAAAGCGCTCGAGGCCATGTTTGGGGTCTCAGATGCTGGCACTGAGTTGTATGTCATGGAGAAATTCTATGACTACAAGATGGTTGATGAGCGCTCTGTCGTTGAGCAAGCTCATGAGATACAATCACTTGCCAAAGAACTTAAGTAGTTCAAGTGTTCCTTACTGGACAAATTTGTGGACGGTGGCATTATTGCGAAGCTTCCTCCCTCGTGGAGGAACTTTGCTACTTCTCTGAAACATAAGAGACAAGAGTTTTTCGTTACGGATCTCATTGGGTCTCTTCATGTGGAAGAGAAGGCGAGAGCAAAGGACAAAACTGCTTGAGGATTTGAGCGAGGTTCTATTGCCAATTTGGTGCAGAGGAAAAACTTCCAATCCCACAAGTTCAAGAATAAGAACAAAACTGAAGGAAAGGAGAAGTTTGATGGCAAGAACAAGGCCACACACTCAACCAACTTCAAGAAGAAAAATGATAAGAGGAAAGGCTCTTGCCACGTCTGTGGTGATCCTGATCATTGGGCTCCTGGCTGCCCTAATCGCTTTAACAAGTGTCAACATGGGAACAGCGGCAAGACCGCTAATATTTTTAGTAGCGATTCTGAGATGAAGGATGCTGGATACGGTATTTTACCTACTATCCTTTCAGTATGTCGTTTCATGATTGGTGGATAGACACGAGTGCTAATACACATGTATGTTCTGATATTTCGATGTTTTCCTCTTATCATGTCTCAAGGACTTCTTCCGTGCTGATGAAAAATGGCTCATGTGCTTCTGTTCATGGTGTTGGTACGGTAAATCTGAAGTTTACTTCGGGGAAGACCGTACAGCTGAAGAATGTGCAACACATTCCCTCCATCAATAAGAATCTCGTCAGCGGATCGCTTTTATGTCGAGATGGCTTTAAGTTGGTTTTTGAGTCCAATAAAGTTGTAATTTCTAAGTATATACAATTTGTTAGAAAGGGTTATGAGTGAGAAGGTCTGTTCCGCTTGTCTTTGTCAGACTCATGTACTAAATTATTAATCATGTTTGCAATGATAATGAGTCCAATGTTTGGCATTCACGACTCTGTCATATTAACTTTGGTTGCATGACACGGCTAGCCAATATGAGTCTAATTCTGAAATTTACCACTATCAAAGGTTCTAAATGCCAAGTTTGTGTGCAAGCAAAGCAACCCTGCAAGTCTCATACGGCTACGGAACCGAGAAACTTAGCACCGCTAGAACTTATATATTCAGATCTTTGTAAGATGAATGGTGTGTTGACAAAAGGTGGAAAAAGATACTTTATGACGTTGATTGATGACCCCACTAGATACTGCTATCTTTATCTTCTGAAATCTAAAGATTTAGCTTTGAACTACTTCAAAATCTATAAAGCTGAGGCAGAAAAGCAACTTGATCTTAAAATCAAGCGGCTAAGGTCGGATCATGGTGGAGAGTATTTTTCAAGAGAATTTGATTTATTCTGTATGGAACACGGTATTATACATGAGAGGATGTCTCCCTACTCACCTCGGTCAAATGGGGTGGCTGAAAGGAAGAACCGCACTCTAACTGATTTGGTTAACGTCATGTTAGATACATCGGGTCTTTCCAAGGAATGGTGGGGGGGGGGGCGCTAATGACTGCGTGTCATGTCCTAAACCGTGTTCCTGTAAAGGATAAAACCATGACTCCATTTGAGGAATGAGAAAAGAAAAGGCTTAAACTCTCTTACTTACGAACTTGGGGTTGTTTGGCAAAAGTCAATATTTCAATACCCAAGAAGCGAAAGCTTGGACCAAAAACCGTTGATTGTGTTTTTCTGGGATATGCTTTTCATAGCATTGGCTATAGATTTTTGATAGTAAAATCTGAGGTATCCGACATACATGTTGGTACAATTATGGAGTCGAATGATGCGACTTTCTTTGAGGACATCTTTCCTATAAAAGGTATGTCTAGCTCATCAAATCAGGAGATGACTGGTTCATCTAGTCACGAATTTGTTACAATTCCTGAACCCACTATGCCAATAGAACACTCTGATAATTCTGTGGAGGACGGCAATGAATCTCCCAAAAGGATCAAGAGACAAAGGACTGCAAAGTCATTTGGTGATGATTTCATTGTGTAACTTGTGGATGATACTCCCACTTCTATTTCAGAGGCCTATGCATCTCAAGATGCTGACTACTGGAAGGAAGCTCTCCGAAGCGAGATGGACTCCATCTTAGCTAATGGTACTTGGGAAGTCACTGATCGTCCTTATGGGTGCAAACCTATAGGATGTAAGTGGGTGTTCAAGAAAAAGCTTGGACCTGATGGTACTATTGAAAAGTACAAGACACGTCTTGTGGCCAAGGGTTATATCCAAAAGGAAGGTGGAGACTTCTTTGATACCTACTCACCGGTAGCCAGATTGACCGCTATTCGAGTACTACTTTCCTTGGCCACCTCACATGGTCTTCTCGTTCATCAAATGGACGTTAAGACAACTTTTCTAAATGGAGAGCTAGATGAGGAAATTTATATGGAGCAGCCTAGCGGATTTATAGTAGATGGTCCAGAAAGAAAGGTGTGTAAGTTAGTGAAGTCTTTGTATGGTCTTAAGCAAGCTCCTAAGCAGTGGCACGAGAAGTTTGAAAGAACTTTAACTGCTGAAGTCTTTGTTGTAAATGAAGTTGACAAATGTGTGTACTATCACCATGGTGGGGGCGAGGGAGTTATTATGTGTCTCTACGTTGATGACATATTGATATTCGGGACCAACCTCGCTGTTATCGAGGAGGTCAAAGAGTTCCTATCTCGCTGCTTTGAGATGAAGGACTTGGGAGTGGCTGATGTAATATTAAACATCAAGCCACTCAAGGATGACAATGGTGGGATTACACTGCTTCAGTCTCACTATGTGGAAAAATATATTGAGTCGCTTCGGGTATAGCGACTGCAATTCTTCTCCAACGCCTTATGATCCGAGTGTGCTACTTCAAAAGAATCAAAGGACTGCTAAAGATCAATTGAGATATTCTTAAATTATTGGCTCGCTCATGTATTTAGCCAGCGCTACTAGACCTTACATCTCCTTTGCTGTAAGCAAACTGAGTCGATTTGTGTCAAATCCTAGAGATGATCATTGGCATGCTCTTGAAAGAGTTTTGCGCTATTTGAAAGGCACTGCGAGTTATGGTATTCACTATACTAGGTATCCACGGGTACTTGAGGGTTATAGTGATTCAAACTGGATATCTGATGCTGATGAGATTAAAGCCACAAGTGGTTATTTGTTTACACTTGGTGGTGACGTTGTTTCCTGGAAGTCTTTCAAGCAGACCATCTTAACGAGGTCAACAATGGAAGCAGAACTCACAACATTAGACACAGCCACTGTTAAAGCAGAGTTGCTTCGTGAGCTCTCGATGGACTTACCTTTGGTTGAAAAAACAATACCCTCCATCCCAATGAACTGTGATAATCAAACTGTGATCGTCAAAGTAAACATTTCTAAGGACAATATGAAGTCATCAAGGCCTGTGAAGAGGAGATTGAAATCTGTCAGGAAACTGAGAAACTCCGGAGTTATTGCATTGGATTATATCCAAACATATAAAAACTTGGTAGGTCCCTTCACAAAGGGTTTATCACGTAATGTGATAGATAATGCATCGAGGGAGATGGGTTTGAGACCCACGCTATGAGTTAATTCTAGTGGCAACCCACTCTATGTGATCGGAGATCCCGTGAATTAGAGCTGGGAGACAAGCTGTTGGTCAGCTGAGAGGAGAGTATTCCCATATTATATTTACATCTCCATAAAAATGCAATACTCTCTTAATCTGCATGGCAGGTTGATATTTATCTTAATGTGTTCCAAGTAGCTTTTATAAGCAGAGATGTTGTCCTGCAGAACATCTCTTGAGGAACACACCTATATGAGTCTGACTGTTAAACGTTGCAGTCCGTGAGAGTTGGGTGTTCTCTAATAAACTCATGAAAGGCTCTGGAGTATGACGCATAAGCTCTAAACCGCGGGGAAGCCGACGGTAGCCCTGTACCGGTCTAGATTTTGTGTGAAACTAGCACGCGGAAAACTTGTAGTTCAAGGCATAGTCCACTATTCAAGTTGCTAGCTAGTGTAGCATGAAGTTTAACATGGAAGTTCAACTTAACAGTCTCCACTACACATCAGTATATAAAACAATGTTCTGGAATAAAAGTGATGTGATGTGCCAATGAGACTTTGTGAGAGATTGTTGGAATTTGGTGAGTTTTGGGCTGCTGGCCCATTAGACAAATTCTAAAATTCTCTTTGGCCCACTTGTGCATGGCAGCATATGGCTGTGCTAGTGGTGCTAAAGTTTAGTCCCACATTGTTAGTTGAAGGGGAGTTAGACCACCTTATATAGTAGAGTGTTATACCACTCACTAAGGTGTGACAAGGAGAGAAGCCCTCGCGCACTCCTCCTCCGACGCTGCCCGCCTCGCCTCGTCACGACGCGCACGCGCCGCGGGTTGCGGGAATCTCGCCGAGGCGAGCTTTATTTTGCTGGTTGAGAAAATTAATTATGAGGCATTAATGGACGCGTTAATTATAGCCGTTTCTAATTTTTATGGACGTGAGCTGTTACCGACTCGAACGTGGACTGAACCCCACGATCTCCCTGACCTGCACTATATAAGCGTCTGTGCTAAACCTAATCGATGACTAATCCATCCACAACACGCACCTACCTCCAGAACCTCGCGCCGCCGCTTTCGTCTTCTCTATCCCAACTTATGGCGTGCATCGTAGATCGGGACAGTATGCCTTCGGAACTCCGTCTCTCGTGAACCTGTACGGGTGAGGGGCGATCAGGTTTTTGGGGAGCGCTCAAGCGCGACTGCTGGCAACCACGACGTTGTCCGACGACGAGTTTCCGAACAACGACTTCTTCCCGGACATCACCAATCTCTTTGAAAACCTTAACATGAGCGACCACGCTGCGGCTGCTATTCAGCCTACACTATATGTGATCCTCAACTGTCTTTTTCAGATTATGCTAGAGTTCTTTGTTTTAGCGTTTGGTGTAGATGTGATAGGTTTATCTTGTATAGATGTAATCTGTTCATCTACTTTATTGATATGCATGATTGGTTTTAGGACCGTTTGTATAATCATGATTTATCAGTTTATTATTCGGATTAAATCATATGATTATTGCTTATATTTTCAACAAAGGGTCTCTAAGATCAATGACCGTAGCGAACTAGGGTGTCAAGTTCAAGCACCACTAGTGAATTTTACTCAAGAAAAACCATGATACTTGAAGCCAAACTTAAAGCATCTCTAGTCGTGCCTGTAAAATCTCGCCCCGTAAATCGCGAGTACAGGTCGCGGAAAACTGGTTTTACCGTTCGGAAACTCGCGGCGCAGAATGGAGCCTGTATAGCCGGCCTGTATATTCTCTTTAACGGGCCGGCTATACGGGCTCCATTCTGCGCCGCGAGTTTCCGAACGGTAAAACTGGCAGGATATATGTCCATTTCATGTCACAAATTTCAGCAAAACACAACACAAATTTAATAAAACAAATAGTCATGCATAATACAAGATTATTCAAATCAAATTACAATAATTGTTTCAACGAATTAAACAAATAGTTCAAAACCGGCCAAACATAGCCAAGTTATTGCGACAAATCCACAAATAGTACAAGCAGCCCAAACATAGGCCAAACACAAGATCTGCTCATTGATGGCCATGCCTTTCCCAGTGGTGGTCGATGAGGTCTTTCTGGAGCTGTGAGTGGGTTTCTGGGTGTTCAATAGCCCTGTAGGAATCAAGAAAAGCTTGAAGACGATCGGGGTTCCTTTGTGGAATCACTCGGCTCCCCATATTATCATAGAAGCACTCCAAGTTCAGGTCTCACTCATCCTCAATAATCATGTTATGAAGAATGACACAACATGTCATTATGTTCTTGAGGGTTTGAACATCCCAGAACCTCCTTGGACCCATCACAACTGCAAACTTAGCTTGAAGAACACCAAATGCTCTCTCAATATCCTTCCGAGCTGCCTCTTGTGCATTGGCAAAAACAGCTTCTTGCCTTGTTTCAGGTTTATGAATTGTCTTCACAAAAGTTGCCCAATCTGGATATATTCCATCGGCTAGATAGTATCCCATTGTGTAGTCATTGTTGCCAACTTTGTAGTTGCAAGCATGTGCAGTTCCTTGGACAATCCTTGCAAAAAGAGGTGATCGGTGCAGCACATTGAGATCGTTCAATGATCCCGGCAAACCAAAGAATGCATGCCAAATCCATAGATCTTTTGATGCCACGGCTTTAAGGACAATAGTTGGATCGCGGCTCTTCCCGCAGTATTGCCCTTGCCAAGCTTTCGGGCAATTCTTCCACTTCCAGTGCATACAATCCACACTCCCAAGCATGCCTGGCCAGCCCCTCCTTTCATTCATCTCCATCAGCCTGTTCGTATCTGCTTCGTTGGGAGCTCGCAGGTACACCTCCCCATACAGCTTGATCACCAGCTTGGCAAATCGCTTAACGGATTCTATGGTAGTGTCTTCACCAATGCGAAGATACTCATCACAGTAATCAGCAGGCACTCCATACGCAATCACACGCATAGCTGCAGAGATCTTCTGGTACGCGCTAAACCCTAGCTGGCCGGTGGCATCTCTCCGACGCTGAAAATATGGGGATTTGGCCTCGCACTCTTTGACGATTTTGACGAACAATTCTCGTCGCATCCGAAATCGTCTACGGAAGAGATGTGGGGGATAGGTGGGTACCTCGACGAAATAATCTTCCATCAGTGCTTCGTGGCCGCGCCACCGATTCCGGGGGAGAATTATCCTCCCTGGCACCGACCCACGACGCCTGTTCAACAACCTCCACCTATCTTCAAGCTCCTTCACGGCGAGGACGACCGCCAGGTGCTCCACATCGTCGTCCTGGAGGATGTCGTCGATGACCGAGTCGAAGGAGGAGGAAGAATCATCGGAAAAAAAACAGCTCGCTCTCGCTCATTGATGAACTCATCTGATGCAAGCATGAATAGATCCGTCACCGACCATGTAGCCGGAAATTGCCCGTCGAGGTTGAAGGATGTCATACCTTGGCGGTTAAAGGCGGCCGTGGCGGTCAACTCCAGCGGTGGGAGCTCGCAGAATCCCACAAAACTGCTGATCTTGTACCGGAATGGGAGGATCTGACGGCCTATCTGCTGGGCGGAGGCTAATCGCACCGGAAAGGAGGGACGACGCGGCGTGGATCTGCGGCGGCGTTGCGAGGAGGCGGAGAGAACGAGGAAAAGGGAGGGGAAGATTCAGCGCGCCACGCGAATAGAATTCTGGCTCGGGTTGGCCTATCGGACGGAGTATGTACCGGCCAAGGGGGTTCATCCATCGTCCTTAAAAAAAAGTAAAGGCTGACACCTTTTACGGGCTTGACTAGATCAATAAATTTCTCACGACACGATAAAATAGCGGTTATTTTATAGTTTTCGGCCTTTTACCGGCACGACTAGAGATGCTCTTGTGCTGGAGGTCGCGGGGCAGAAAACAGCGAAGATGCTCTAACCGTCCGGTGGGTCCAAAGTCTAGCTAGGCAAAAACATGAGAGATGAACTCACTGGCTCCAGGTGGTGGGCCATGGTCCATGGGTAATTCGGTCACTTCACGAGTGTTTCGCACCCTCATAAAACGTTGGTGAGACGGTAGGCAACAGCATTCGCGGAGGCTGGGTGTGACCACAAATCTTTCCGCCCACCTCCCCAAAATTTCAAATCCCCGCCGTCTCCGAGACCTTCCTTTTCATCACCGCTCACCTTTTCCGCTCCTGAGTTTGCGAGCAGAGAAGAGAAAGTTTGAAATCCCAAGCCCCGAGCGCCGGGGAGGGGCGGGGAAGGTGAGGTTCCCTCTGTCTCGACCGTCGGCACCAGCATACCAGATCCACATGAACCCCTCTATTCCTCGCTCGATCGCTCCCGCTCCGTTTCTATTTCCCGGTATCTGATGATCTTGTCCCCCCTTCGTCTTTGGGTCAGCTTGGCTTGGACGGCGTGGCGTTGGGAGGAGTTCCTTGCGGATTCACCGGAGGCCTCGCAGTAGTGGCGAACTGGAGCTTCACGACTTCCGAGACGTCGCCGGAGATTCTCAGAACTAGGTACCGACTCCGGATTCCCCTTTGGATTGGCTCGGTTAGTGGCGAACTGGTTTAGGGGACGGAATTGGATCCTCGCCTGTGCATTTGCTAATCGATATGTTATAATTTCAACTCGATTGAACGCTTGTTGTGGCAAATATTTTCCCAGGGCTTCTGATTCCGCTGGGTTTGCTCGGTTTCAATCGGTTGCTATCAGATCCCTGCTTCCTTCATGGATCTCTTTGTTGCAATGCTTTTGTGTTTTGAACATGTGGTTAGCTGCCGGCCTGCCGCAACTGTTACCATGTCCCAGTATTTCGTCGACTTAAGTTATTTTACCTTGTGGAAGACAATCTCTGAATGATGAGACCACTTTTACTGTGGTACTCTGTGATATAGTTCCACCTGCTACGTTCACTAATTTAATACATGTGGTCAGAAGGGGCTGTTCTTAGTATTTCTCCAATTAGGCTAATTCGACCTGCTTGGTATTGTATTAGTGCTTGCAGTCTGTACTGCATTTCCCACCTAAAATCATGTTATGATCTTTGTTATTTTGTAATTTCAGCCACCATGGAAATTAAGACTTGGCAAGAATTTTATTGTAGTTCTGTGTTACTATTCATTTATAAATTCTCTCTCTCAGGCATGGCTCATAGCCTGACATGCTGTATTTCCATAAGCGACATGACATCTTTGTTAGATGATACACCTCCTACTTTTATTTGGTCATATATTTAAGTTTCAGTAGTAGTCCTTGATTCTATGCCAACTCTGCAATGCAAGTATGACCTTTTTATTTTTCCATAAACAATATGCCACCATTTTTTTCCCTACAACAATGTTTTCTAGGTGATGCATCTTTGCAAGTATTCTGTTTATACATCTGTGAAGCTTATTTGATCTTAAAAGATGCTTTAACATTGGCGGAACTTTCTCTAATACACTTATTCTTTTTTTTTTCAGCTTCAGTTTAAGTTAATTTGGTATATTATCATTCCAAAAACTGTAGCAATGGAAATCGAGCTGCCAAACATCCAGAAAGTGAGTAGCAATTCCTGTGCTAAATTGTAGGATGTGCTTACTGCTTCAGTTTCAGCTTTCTTTCATAGTAGTATTTAACAACTCATGCACTATGATGTGTCTAGGCTGCATCAAGTGATTACTGGAGTTTGGCCAGCAACCAGTATCCATCTGGTAAGTTTCCTAAGGTCTCAATTGGCATCCCAATTTCAAGGGCAGGCTCTGTATCAAGAGGCAGAGATGCTGCTACTGCCCCTGCATTCGAGAGGAACTTGTCCCAGGGAACTGATGGAAGATCTAGACCCCCTAAAGGTTGTAATGCTCCACTCCGAGCCTCACAAGAAGCTGCAAACCATGGTGGATCTGGTACAGAGGCACCTGAAGCCGTCCCTGTTAATCTTTCTCTATCACAACCTGATGATCATGCACGTGAGAAGACAGGAACCTTTTCCTTTGGAACAAGAAAAGAACAATGCAGCCAGCTTGACCAACTAGAAAAGACACCCTTTGAGAGTTCACAAGGAAAGCGTCTAGTGGAATCTGCAGATAAAACCAAACCCAACAGCGAAGTGCTCAGGATGAAGCTGTGGGAGATCCTTGGCGGTACTGCACAAACCAAGCAGGCTGTTGCTTCACCAAACCCTGAAGACATTGAGACACCTGACCAACCTAAGAGGCAAACTGCCAATGGCCCATCTCCAGGGAACAAGAAGGTTTACACATCACCTCTTCCTGATAATATCAAGACGCCTGATCTGCTGAACTGTCAAACAGCTAGCTATATGAAGAGCAAACCATCCTCTGATCCAATTGAGTCAGATTCTGATACTCCACAAGTAGTTGAAATAAGGCCTGTTACTCGCACCTTGGGACGCAAGAAAGCACCAGCAGCCTCCAAGCAGCAGGATAAGAGCCAGAGTGCAAAGAAACCATTATCTACTTCACGTTCTGCACCCAAGCAGAAAACACTGGACAATGTGTTTGCTTTCAATGAGAAATGCACACCCAAAACAGTGGGGAAATCTGCAAATGGTAACTCTGCCTGCTTGAGAAATCTCAGAAGCTCCAATAAGAAGGCTAAAGTAGAGCTTAAGAAGACCCATTGCTCTGACAGGATTTCCGACAAGACCACACAAAATGATGATAGGGAAGGGCAGCTACGTACTAGAAATGCACCATCAGAGAATAAGGAAGAGAAAACCGCCTCCTATTCTTCTTTGTCCCGACCTGGAAAAACTGCCGAGAGCCGTTCTAGAAGCCCTACAAGGGAGAAACCATTGAAGGGAATAGCTAAAGTTGGGCCAAGGAAGATGCAGTTTTCAGAAAAGTTGTTAGCCACGACACTGAAGGAGGGTGAGGATAAGGTCTCTTCTCAGAATATTTCATCAAAGAGCAAGGGAAATTATTATTCATCACTGCACCAGAAGGAGAATGCTAATTTCAACAAAGCTTCCGACGGAAGTCCTCAGGCACATACAACAGCTGGAAATAGTTTTAACTCACCACTGTATGGTGCTGCTAGTCCATCACCTGAACCAAAAACGTACCCATGGGATCATGAGGAAAGTCCCCAGATAAATGGTAAACTTGGAGAGAAGTTTGACAGTCCATTGGCAGACAGATTCAGAGATATGCGAGATGATTTTCCAAGTCCTACTTTTGCAAATAATGTAAATGGTTACCACCAAAGAAGTAAAATGCTAGACGATGACACATACAGTCCCAAAAATCCAAGAAATATGAACAGGTCAAGATCAAGTTCCTATGCTTCCGATCCAGGGTCTGAGCCATTGGTAGGTTTCAAATCTCTAATGCATTTCCCAACCTTGAGAAATTTACTATACTTGTACTCTGTAACAGATTAACATATAACTCCATCTGTTTGTCACTCATTAATGAATTACTGATTTCCAGGATGAAATGGATAAAACTGATGAGTTACCTAGCATTGAATCTCCCAATTCTCCAAATGATAGAGATAACAAAAAACAACCATACACTTCACCCATTTCACCAGATGAAGATAAAGGGGCTCAAATTTCTATTCCAAGCTTTCAGAAAGGTCTGAATACAACATTGCAGTATTCCATACACTTTATACTGTTCCTTTTGGATTTAGTGCTACATTTATAGAATCAAAGGTGACTGTTTCTTTTCAGAGCGCTACTTCTCCTGTTCCGCACTAGGACAATACTCTTTTAGAACACATTCTTCTCCATGTATACATATATAAGTTGAATGTTTTCTCTATGTATCGATTACTAGTTAAGTATTGGCAGAGATCCTGTCCTTTCCCTGCGAAAAAGTTAAACATTAGGAGTCAGAGCTTCAAATAGTGCTACTATTGAATCAGCTGTATCTGAATGAATTTTCATAGCATCACTATCAGTGTCAGAGCCTCCAATAGTCTTACTGTGGCTTTAAGGTTAAGGCTCTCCAAACATAATGTAGCGACTTGCTGGTATGCTAACAACCTACACTCACTCTTTATTATATGTATGAATTGCCTGCTCATGAAAGCCATTCAGATGGAACACAAGCAACATGTGGCATGTTTTGTCATGTGAATGCATGCTACTTCAAATGTGTTTCATTAGTATCTTTTGCTAATTGTTTTTGTTTAGTTACCTGACCACTTTTGTTCTAGAAAACAAGTAGCATGAGCTAAGCTCTTCCCATTACATGTTGTTTTGAGATGTGTAAATTACGGTGTGTTATATATCCAAAATATTTGCGTTGCGGTACTGATTTCATTGGTTCTTTGTCTGCAGGATATAAAGCTCGCGAATGGCTTTCAGACATAGACAGCCCTGATAGATCTCATGAAAATCTGGATAGGAAGTCACATCTAAAAGAGGGTAAAAGAGGCAAAATGCGCTTACCTTCGCCTATTCCTTTTGCCACTTCTGGTAAAGTTGTTTACCTTGCTTTAATTTAAAGGTTGCTGTTCATCACTAATATGTCCTTACAAAAAAACTGTTCCTACTATTCAGGAACACAAGAAACTACAGTGTCAGACAAAGAACCAGCACAATGCCCAGATAACTACATAACCAGGTCTGTCTTGGATTTTGTTAATAAATACATAGCTGATACTGGTTTGTTGGTCTAATTTAATTTCTCGATCGCAACCAGGGCTTTTGATCAGTTACTGGTGGTGCTGGAAAGGTTCCAAACCAAGATCAAGTTTGAGACAAGCAATAAAAGTAATGAGATACTGGCATCTACTGGAGAGATAATAAGCCAGCACCTCCAGGGGGTTGAGGTGCAGATGCAGGATGATTTGTAAGATCTTTGTCAATGTTACTAAGAAACTACATCTATTCTCTTATGCACACCGAATTGTATATAGGCTTGTTACAGATGTATCACATGTACTAGAGCTGCAAGTTTATTTGATGCATGATATTTAACTGTGCTTTCAGGGATAAGCTGGTAAAAGCAGGGAAATCTAAAAGAAAGCGACTAGAATCAACATTTGAAGGTATGGCTTATGTTATTTAATGCAAACATTAGGTTTGGGGTATGTTACTGTGAATCGTGGTCTTGTGACAATGGGACCCATTAGTCAAAATCCATTCAGAAAGCAGTTGGGATGTACAAGCGTTTTGATCCATTGGACCTATTTGGATTATTCATCTCAAGCAATTTGCAGAATCTTATACTTCATAACTTCAACATACAATTGTAAAATGTTTGGCATATAGAAGTCAAGTTTAAGTAGTAGAAATAACCACATAAAATAGGTATGATCTGATTCCGGCATGTTATGTTGGTCCTACATATTGTAAGATTTAAAAGAGCATAATAAGCTGAATGTCGGATGCATGTGAAAGACCCAACAAATCTAAGGTTTAATAGGTTGAACAATGTCTGGTTTTTGAATCTCTTAAACCATCTTAACACTGAAGCATAATTAGTTCCATGAAATATTAGTTTGATAAAATCTAATGTACTATACCATTTTTATAATGTGCCTCTGCCTGCAGTTATCCAATATGGCTTGATTCTTTCTAATTCATTATCTGTCACACTTTGGACTCTTCACTGTACATGCATATATAGAGGCTTGGAGCCTGTTTGGTTGGTAAGCTAACCATGCCACACTTTGCCACACCGTAAGTTAGGCAAGTTGATCAAGTTAGTCACCCTGTTTGTTGGTTTGGAGCCACACTTGTGGCAAGTTTCCTTTGTGAATCCTTATACTTTACCTTGCTTTCCTGCATGTCTGATGCTGTTTCTCTTGGATCATGTTAGCTACTCAACTGATATAATATTATCTGGCTCTCTTCTGATTTCAGAGCAACAAGAACAGCTAAGGGTTCTTCATGAGAAGTTCAAGGAGGAGGTAAATCAGCAGTTGCTTGGTTGCAAGAATTCTCTTGAGGATTTTGAAGCCTATCACACAGAACTTAAGGGAGTGGCTGACAAGCAAAGTAAGTTTAAGTTCAAACCTTACACTAGAGCAATGTAAAGAGACATTTACTTGCTGGACTATTTATTGCAAATAGATATGACACCAACACCCAAAACTGTGCAATCATGTTAATCTTTGTCAACACAGAACCATGATCTTTCACCATCAGAGCACTCTGCTTATAGATTGAGAACTCTATGTCACATAACTGATCCAGGCATTTCAATTATATTATTCCAAGCTTGAAGTTTCTTTCTGAATATTCCCTCTATATCACAGATAAGTGACGTTTTGGACACTGACATGGTCTTTATGTTGTAAACTGACATGATTCAAGAGAAACAGCATCAGATATGTACATTAATTTCTAATGTAATATATGTGCACAGAAACCAAGAAAATTATAAGTTTCGAGAAATACATTTTGAGACAAATATGATTTTCAAAATTTCAATCTGAATAATTAAAATGATAAATGTAGTCAAAGTTTCAAACGTTTGACTGAAGGCATGTCCAGAACATCACTTATTTGTGATATGGAGTAATATGGTCAAATCACATGATTTTGGTTTACTGCCAATCTGCATTGTCACATGATCATAAGAAACACACCAGTGAGGTAATTATTGTTTTAATCCATTGTTATCATTGTTAAGAGGCGAATGGAATGATTCATCATACAGCCATGTGTAGGAATCTATTTAAGTGCTCCATTTTTGTAACCGTTGGCCACCTAAATTACCACTGAACCATGGTGCTCTTTTATGATTGTATCAACAGAAACGTCACACAAAAAGCTCCTCCAACATGCTGAGAAAACAGTCGGTTCTCAGCTCAACGATGCTGAAATCAAAATCGCGGAGGTTCAGAAGGTAAGGCAACCACCATCCCTAAACCCCAGGGATCCCGTATCAATCAGATGGCCACCTTATCATGAAAAAAAATGTTTTGCAGAGAGCCCGGAAGAAGATGAACGGCTTAAAATACGTACTCAAGGAGCTTATCATGGAAACTGCAGATTGATCAAGTTCACCTGCTGTACACAAGTACATAGCTAAGGCGGAACGAGTAGGGTGCCACATCACAAACAAGTCTATGGCTCCATTTTACAAAGGGTATAGGAGGATGGTGCCAGAATGCATATAGGGTTCCTTTTCTTACAGTTACAAGTTGAACTCTGCCAAGAGAGTTACCGTAGCATTTGCGTCAGTGGTTCACTAAGTTACCATCTGGGAAACTTGCAACCAGAGTGTCTTAAGAACAAAGCAGTCCTCATTTATCTGTCCCCTGCTGTTGTTCGTTCTTTCAGCACTTGTTGAGTTTGGACTACACTGTTTTCTCGAGTAATGTAATGATGCAGTACGAAATTGCAAATGCTCAGGTTGGATTTGCTGACATGTGAACGTAATGGATGAAAAATCAAATGGACTCGTTTGGTGATATGTTCGATTCTTTTATTTCTGCTCATGTGTACAATATCGTCTGGATCAGAAGAAATCAGAGGACAACGTACACCATTATTTCAGATGTATATATGTCTGTACACAAATGGTTATGCCGTAGTACATGCAAAATGGGAACTAACCATGTCCTCTGTACAAAACAGAGATAATACAGATCTACAGATTATTGTATGTATATTTCATGTCGCTGATCTAAATATAAAAAAATGATCAGTTAACGAGATGCTTATTGTAGCCACCCTGCACCTCAATGACCTGTGAGATTGGGCATATGATGCCCTATGGTGGAAGACCAAAAAAATATGATAGTGCTCATACTAATCTGTACTTTTCCCATTAGACCGTACAGACTTTGCTGTCAAGATCAATGGAAGTCAGGTTGACCTGTCGAAGTCAAGCACCTGTGCCACATCCTGCTGTTTGGATCAACAAGCCTTGGCGTTTTGATGACTTCTGGTATTGGCAAGTACACATTATGCGTGTTGCATACTCCGGTTGTGATGCCGCTGAACCCTGCAAAAGCACCATGAACCTGCAAGGTTCCATCAGGGACTAACGCTCAGAAAAGAGAAATCATGACTATTTGCCGTGAGACAGATATGCAGCTAAGAGAAACAGTGTCTTACAGCATTTTGGCCAAGCACCGTGCATAGGATGGCATCAGATGCATTGGCACGCACGGCACGAAGCATGTATGTAGGATCGATGTACTTCACATCAGAGTGGACACCTATTTCTCTGAAATGAGACTTAATCTGTGGCATGACATTGTTTCAAGTTAAATATTGTTTCAGTCACAACACATACATCGCCAAGAAGACCATTTAATGGCATGGACAAACCTTCTGTTGAAGGTGCACACCGATATCACTAAGAATCATGTTCCCCGAAGCATCGGTTGCATTTGACTTTTGCAAATATTCCTGGAAACATACAAATATTCTATATATTTAATGGAGAAATATTTTTCTCATTTGATATAAACCCAAGCCAATGCCCAAATTCAAGGGATACTTGTTAAATGCCAGCAGTGAAATCCCCAAAGAAAATGTATCTGATGTGTGAATGTAATCTTACCTGCCCAGCTCCTTCGGCAATACAAATCAGAGCAAATCCTTTGGTTTCAATCAAGTGCTCAACGTGTCGAAGAACTCCGTTTGGTCCATCAAGAGTGAATGGTACCTTCATTTGGATTACCACGATCAAATCAACTACAGGGGCATAGTAAGTAGGAAGGGCATACCCATCAGAAGTTGAATAGCAGACACCTCCGGTATCAAGCAGATATCGACTTGCCCACTTGATAGGGAAGCATGCATCGTGATGAAGCCGCTGCTTCTTCCCATCAGCTTGACCAATCCGATGCCATGAAATGCAGAATGTGCCTAAACATAGTGTTGACCACAAATGTATTTTTGAGTGGCAACCAATACGAGAGAATATATTACTACATTTTTGCTCAAAGATATGTATGAATGAGAGCCTGATAGGTTACTAAAATGAATCACCTCAATATATGCAGAGTTGATGGCTCTTTGTGCTGCTTCCACTGCAGTATCAAATCCAAATGTCTTGTCCATCAATAGTATGTCATTATCAATTGTTTTTGGGACGCCCACAATCGACACTTTCAGTTTTCGCTTGCGGCACTAATTTTCGCCAAAAGAAGCAGACAAATGTAAGTATGCAACCATCCACCCGTGATATGTTATGTTAACCTCTAATCCCATGGTCCAGGCTACCACGTTTGTGTGAGCCCAAAAATGTTTTTATTACCCTCTAGGAACTGAACATAGCTTATTCTGACACAAGGAAGACATGATTTAAATACCTCGGCATGTATAGCATTAGCTCCAGCATGAGTTCCATTTCCACCTAGTACAAAGAGCATGTCAAGTCTCCTGGCCTAAACGAGGTTTGCAGACATCAAGTTGATAAGTCTTCAAAGTAGCACCTTGTATATTAAATATATTTTTGCAAAGTACCAGAGTTGCGCATACATGCCTGGATGCTGTCGACAATGTCTGAGATACTTGCTCCACCACGAGAAACTCCTAAGAAGCTGCCACCAGCAAGATTGATATTTTGGACGGCATGTGTGTTAAGCTGGATAGAATAAAAGAGCCCAGAGACTTACAATCAGGATTGTTATTGTTTCCAGATACTTCATAATGTACAAAGAATTCTTACAGGAACTTCCGATAGATGATCTTCAAAAAATCCACGGAAACCATGTTGTATCCCAACAATGTTTTTCACTCCATATTTTTCAAGTGTAAGCACAATCTGCAAGAGTCAAGAGTGCAAGCAGGCCATAGTTCAAAATTGAGAATAGTATTTTCTTCAAGAGATTTTTCAGAAGATATACGCATAAGCTATTGTAATCATCTTTTATTTATCTGTGCAGACAGTCAGAAATCAACACGTCAAGTTCTATTCTACCTGCCGGATAACATCATTGAGACCTGGGCAAAGTCCACCACAGGTTACAATTCCAGCCTTTACACACTGTGGCTCAAAATATATTTGTTTACGTGGGCCAGCACGGTGCACCCTGGAAAAGACACGAGTTTGTGTTAGAGAGAGTGTCACATGTCAACACTTTAGTTTGTGCAGCGCGCTGTCACCATTGTTCAACCCAGCTGCAATCAGGGTCAATGCAGTCAGCTCCAGCAGACGTTGATGAGGCAAACTTAATAACCTGTAGAACCAACAAATTTGTTATAAGACATTTTACTATATTTACCTGAACCACAGAAGTGATGCTGCACACAAGCACAGTTACAATTTAGGTCTATGTGAGATATTTTCTATGTAGTGGACGTGCAAGTAAGTGGAACATATACTATATTTATGTTAAAACTTTAAACTGTATTCGAATGGCCACAGAAACTACTGAACTAATTGCTGTGGGTTGATCCATGTCTAGTATTACCTTCAAAAGTGCTCTATCGTCATCATTAACATAGCCGTTCCAAGATTCTTCCAATGAACCACTGATATTCTCCAGAGGAGTTCTGGTTGCGAACAAGGCAAAAGTTACAGCAATCATAAAGAGATCTGTTTCGATCACTAAGAGTATAGATATAGGAAATGAATTAGTAGAGCAATTGGAAGGCAACACATCTCACCTGCTCTTGAGAGAAAATGTCGTTGGCCTTGGTTCCACATCAATTACATCTGTCAAATGCGGCAAACTGAACCTCCTATCAAAGTCCTCTTGGAATTGCTTCTTCCAATTCGGATTCGAGAAGTCCAGTTTTGGGCGATCCACGAATGTGGCTCTGACGACCAACTGACAGGCTGCTCTTGTTTTCTTTTCATACCCAATACATCGCAAGCGATTTCCGCAGCTGAGCAGTCCAAAACGATTGAGCTGGATTATGCTAGCATAGTCTACTGGCGATGCTAGAGCCATTGTTTTACAAAGCCCTGTGAGACAGGTCCTACCTTGTCATTAGTAACATATGATAGCAGAGAGAGTAAATCAAGCTTTCATAGATTTGCTAACAGCAATTTCAACAGTTACATCGAACTGTATGTATGATCCACGCTATCATAGAGTAAAAAAGGAAAAGACAAGTATAGCCCTTCACTACGGGAGTAACCAGCTCAAAATATTGCTCCTTTTTATTTGTAGGAGATGATATGTAAACATAACATGTCTAAAAAGCAACAGAACATGTGAAACTATGTTAGAAAATAAAATAGTATCAGTATCGTATTTTGCACCGAAATATCAATGGAAAAGGAAAGATTCCCGGATCATCTACAGTCGGTGTCACCCGCCAACCATCACTCACGTTCACATGGTAAAAGGAGATGCACCTAGCCCGATGAAACCGAGAAGCGAAATCAGCACGGTGAATTGCGAGAAACGCACCTGTCCTCGACCTACTATGCAGGCACCGGCGGAGAGGAAAGCTCGCCCCGCGAGCCAAGTGATCGAGGAAGAGAGGGGAAGGGGCTGCCGACGCGACGTGTTATAGAGTGGATGATGAAGGGAGAGGAAGCCAAGGAGGCGGCGCCTTGATGCGGCCGTCACCGTCTCGGTTTCTTGGAGAACCAGGAGGAGAAACAGAGGAGGGCGGAAGGCGCAACAAGAACGAGGAGGATTCGACGATTCGGGGGAAGATTGGTCTGCTGTGCTAGCGCGCCTCTCGCAATTGGGGAGAAGGAGAAATCGGAAAGGGAAAAAGTCTGGGGTTTGGTTTAGGGGCGCTGACTGTCCGCTGATGCCGCCCGCCACGCTCCTGTATATTTCTTCTCGCCTGTCGATTTTTTTTGACCGATTTAACAACCCCCGCTCCCCGTTAAATCTATATCTATCTATATTTATATCTATATATCTCTATATCTAGATAAAATAACTGGTACACCAGGGTGATACGCGTTTTTTATTTAAACCACTCTATATCTATATCTATATCTATATCTATATCTATATCTATCTATATATAATAATCTATACTATTAAAAAGATTGGGGACGTTCGCCACCCTGGTTTTCCGTCTGCCGTCAAATGATGCTTTTGCCCCTGGATTTTCTAGATATTTACCCACATTGCCATTGCTGTGAATTCCATTTCCACACGCCGCCCGCTGCACCCCATCAACCCCGACTCCTGCGTCGTCATCGCTCCTCCCCTCCCGACCTCCTCCCCGTCGTCGGAGTTTCTCTCGGCCTCGCCTCCTCCCTCCGCTCCTCCTGCCCCCGACAGACCTCCTCTATCTGCCGAGCTCCGTCCCCGCCGTTATCTCCTTCTCGCGCCCTCATCTCCCCTTCTCGCACGAGGAGGGCGTCCGTGAGGCGAGGGCTCGTGCTGGCCCGGAGCACGCACGGTCAGCGCCAGTCCGGGGCGGAGAGGAGAGGGAGGCATCTGTGTCGGGGATGGTCCTCGTAGGGGACACACGCGGGGTGAGGAGACCGCAGGCGTTGACGAGCGGAGGAGGGAGTAGGCTCGATCGGCAGGTAACCGAACTGGCCCGGTCGGCTTCTTTCGTCGGCGGGAGAAGCGGGGGAGGGCGACCCGGTTCGGTGGCGGATGAGGGGACCTGCGTCGGTGGTGGGGAACAGAGACCTTGGTAGGCGGGTTGGAGCCGGATGTGCAGCATAGAGGTGTGGCGCCGACCAAGTTGCTGATGGTCGACGCGCTCCAGTGGACTGATCCGCCCGCGAATCCACCCTGCTATCCGTTGGGTACTCGATAGTCAAGGCTTGTTGATCCCAGGCTAGAGCATTGCATTCCTTGCATCATAGATGTCAAGACCGCCTAACTGCCCTAGGTTTGAGTCAATTGTGAGTAGCCTTCTCTGGATTTTTCTTCTGTCTCTTAAATTTTGTCAAGT
This sequence comes from Avena sativa, assembly GCA_916181665.1. Classification (NCBI taxonomy): domain Eukaryota; kingdom Viridiplantae; phylum Streptophyta; class Magnoliopsida; order Poales; family Poaceae; genus Avena; species Avena sativa. The sequence goes on along the minus strand of OV702295.1, from coordinate 306,579,827 downwards.
TCCCATCCTCGTCAGATTTTATAGCATAGAAGAATGAGGGGTTATCATGATGCATCTTTTGTAGGTACTTCAGAGTAGCACCTACATCACCATAGTGAGAAACTTTATGCCTGTACCTTTTCCAGCCTGTAGCTTTCAGATAGTTTGAAGTGACATGGTCTTTGATAATATTTTGGTTGCTGATAGAATCATCCGGTGATTTATCAACCAGAGCTACTGCATAATCTTGACAGCTTCCACTGTAGTTGAGACAAATGTCTGATTTTAACTTCAATATGTATTTATAAGATCAACTTCCGAGTCATAGCACCCCGAATACTCATATATATTAGGCTCCTATTTATTCGCTTGGGAAAACATAACCTGAATCTTATCATAATCAGGCTGTCAAATAGCATCCTCTCAAGACTATTTGTGTGCACAGCATACTTGAATCTAGCATGTACGTTTTTCCTTTTGTATGTCTTGCATCAACTAATTGTTTCTTCAACATCACAAATTTTCGTTACAGCATCTCGCGCATTTGTACTGCTTAAGTTCTGACACAAATCATGGTTCTGTTTTATCTTGGGTTAGGAATCTAAGAAAATGACATTTGTAAAGGTTGGTTCATAAGCTGATTACATATGTGCTACTCCTAACGATTGTGGGCCTTATGTATAATATATGGGAGCATTGTAGCCAGTATTTTGGATAACATTCATCACTATACGGGTTTGTCTTTGCATGCTCTGTCAGCTCCACTGTTTTCATAATGGCAAAGCACTTGGCTTCAAGATTTGGTACGGAGAAAAGTGCCGAAGCGCCTCCTGGTTGATGGTGAACTCAACTGTGCGCTATCGACGGTCGGGGGTCAAGGTATCTCAAGCGTGTAACTTCATGTTGTCTGGTTCTTTATGCGAAAAGGCCAATCCTCTGTGCTCATTCCCGGTTGATTCCATGTATGATCTGATAATGTGAACTTCCCTGTGTTTTGAAAATTGTAGGCGTTAGCCGGTTTGGGTATGGTTATTGGTAAGACCGTATGGGTAACTCTAAGAGCCGCTCGTGTGGGTAGAGATGGTTAGCAGTAAGCCTTCATGATCCTCTTGAAGTTGATTTTCCTCCTCGTAATCATATAAGAACTGGACTGAAATGTTTCAACAAATAGCAACTTTTCGGTGCTTGTTAGAGAGACGGCCAATTATAGTAATGTTCCATACCTGACATTTTTTTTCGTGTGTGTAAAATTTTGAATTCAATTGGTTATGCTCGTTCTGATAAGTGCATGTGTGTGATTCTATCATAAATTTTAGGGACAAAGTTGTTCTATCTCGTTTCATGCTAAATGAGAGGTTGCAGCGCGTGGACGTGCTGGGTTGTGGTCTTTGTATTGTTGAGTTGACACTCATCATTATCCATGATCCTAAGCAGAGAACCCTAAACTCGCTGGAGCAGATCAGGCTTTTGACAATTTTATACTGAAGATTCTCTAGAAAGAAGATGCGTAGGGGGCAAGAGTGATTCTTCTATGGACATTTGCTATAGTAGTTCTTGCTTTATGTATGAATATATGAAGAGAATCCAAATGTAGACATCACATGCCCATCTTTTTCAAATTTATGACAATTGGTATTTCGTGTGTTCATATAATTTTTTTATTATCCCGTAGCAACGCACGGCCATTCTGCTAGTAATAATAATAATCTATATTCTAATAATAAAACACAAAGTGTTTCTCCCGGTTCAACACTTTTTTAGACCTTTTTGCCCCTCCACTTAGATGGAATTACCCACCATGGCCACTCCTAAGTTAAACAAGATTTCGTTTATTTCTGTGCTGACCGGGCGAATTGGGTCTATCCTGGGCTTTTCATCTCGGGTGTATTGGGTCTCTACCATGAGAGGTTAGGCTTTTCATCGATTGACAGGGCCATTGTCCGCTCCTCCGAACTGTGACTCGATAGTCCCACCTCGCTCGTTTATACAGAATCGCATCAGCTCATATACGTTCTCAAGGTTCTTGGAATCAGCAAGCTGGTTGGAAATCTAATAAGCAACAACACCACTGTTTGATCTCTGAAATCAGATCATAGAATCCCCGTGGGAGAGAAAGCGAAAGGGCAAACTGACAGATGTGTTGGAGATATGCCCAAGAGGCAATAATAAAGTGGTTATTATCATATCTTCATACTTATGATAAATGTTTACATACCATGCTATAATTGTATTAACCGGAAACATTAATACTTGTGTGATTTGTAAACATAAAAAGAGTCCCTAGTAAAGCCTCTTGTTAAACTAGCTTGTTGGTTAATATATGATCATGGTTTCCTGATCATGAACATAGAGATGTTATTAACAATAGGGTCATATCATTAGGAGAATGATGTGATGAACATACTCCTATAGTTAAGCGTAGCATAAAGATCAAGTCATTTAATATAGTTCATTTGCTATAAGCTTTCTGATACATAGTAACCTAATTTCTTCGACCATGAGATCATGCTTATCACCATCACCGAAAGGATGCTTTGATGACATCAAACACCACACCGTAACTGGGTGGCTATAAAGGTGGCATTGAGTGTTCGGAAAGTATGGGTTGAAACACATGGATCAAGAGTGGGATTTGTCCATCCATATGACGGATAGATATACTCTGGGCCCTCTCAGTGGAATGTCATCCAATTAGCTTGCAAGCATGTGACTGGATCACAAGGGATCACATATCACGGGAACGAGAAAAGAGTACTTATCAGTAACGAGGTTGAACTAGGTATGCAGAGATACCGACGATCAAAACCTCGGATAAGTAAAATATCGTGAGACAAAGGGAAATTGGTATCGTATGTAAGTGGTTCATTCGATCGCAAAGTAATCGTAGAAATATGTGGGAGCCATATGAATTTCCAGATTCCTCTATTGGTTATTGATCGGAGAAGTGTCTCGATCATGTCCGCATAATTCACGAACCGTAGGGAGACACACTTAAGGATTCGATGTTGTTGAGTAGTTATGGAATGATGAGTAAGAGACCGAATGTTGTTCGGAGTCTCGGATGGGATCCGGGATATCACGAGGAGATCCGGGATATCACGAAGAGATCCGGAATGGTCCGGAGAATAAGATTCATATAAGGAAAGTCCTGTTTTGGAGTTGGGGAATGATTCCGGTGTTTTCATCGGGAATGTTCTAGAAGGGTCCGGAAGGTCCGGCACTCCAGAGGGGAAGGGTACATGAATGTGTCATGACAATGTGGAATGGTTGCATCATGTACTAGGTCACTTGGCTGGGCAAAATAAAGGGAGAAATCAAATCCTAGTTTGAAAGTCAAACGCCAATTTGAAAAAGTCAAACGGCAAGTTTGCTTGGTGGAGGGAGAGTAGGAAACCTACTTGGGGAGGAAGTCTCCTCCCTCCACCCGCCGGCCAAGGAGGAGGAGTTGGAGGAGGACTCCCTCCTCCCAAGCCGCACCCTCCCACCTATAAAAGGAGGGGCAGGGCTGCCCCTCTCCCACACACCTCTATCCTCTAAACCCTAGCCCTAGCCGCCGGCCTCCACCAAGTCGCCGCCGCCCCTAGGGTTTGCCTAGCCGCCGAGTTGGGGCCCTCCCCTTGCCCTAGCTGCCGGATTAGCTCTCTCTCCTTGGTGCCTCTAAACCCTAGATCGCCAAGGCCTCTCTCATAGTCCACCATACTCGCTCCGGCTTAAGGCGAAGCCCTGCGAGATCTCCCCTCTACTTCCGGTACCACGCCGTCGTGCTGCCGGAATCGCAAGGAGAGTGCTGCAACCTCCGCTGCCTGCTGGAACAAGGGAGAGGAAGGTCTTCATCGAGTACCGTACGTGTGACCGACTGCGGGAGCGCTGCCGGAACGTGGCGCCGGAAGGATCGTCTACGCGATCTTGAGATCGGAAGTATACGACTACATCACCCACGAGAATCTGCTCTCGTTAACCGCTTTGGATCTTTGAGGGTTAGTATTCTATCGACTCGTTGCTACAATCTAGTAGATAGATCTTGGCTTGATCATAGATTAGATCTTGATTGTGTGTTCATGCGGTAGAATTTTTTTGTTTTCCATGCTACGAACCCCTACAGTGGTATCAGAGCCGTGTCTATATGTGGATCTGTTGCACGAGTAGAACACAACGGTCATTGTGGGCGGTGGTGTTTTTATTATCAATTGCTTCTTGTGTACTTTGCATCTTGCGGTATGATGGGATGAAGCGGCCCGGGCTAACCTTACATGACATCGTTCATGAGACTTGCTCCACGGTCAACATGCAACTTGTATTGCATAAGTGGCTTTGCGGGTGTCTGTCTCTCCCATCATAGTATAGATCCATTACAACGGGCACTTGATAGTTCAAGCATCAACGTTGTGGTTCCTGTTCGTAAGTTAGAGCGACACTTATTGAAAGCCCCAAACCACATAAAATATGCAAAGAAAATTAGAGGCGTCTAACTTTGTTTTGCAGGGGTGTGCTGTGATGTGATATGTCCATGATTGTGATTATATTTGATGTATGCAATGTTCCTTATTGTAAGTTGGCAACCGGCAGGAGCCATAAGGTTCTCTTTAAATTCTGTTAAGACCCGCGTGTCTATTCAAAGTAGTTATAATAGTTGAAGCTGGTGGACGACAACCATGGAGCAGCGTCATTGACCTTGATGCAATGCCGGTGATGATGGAGATCATGTTCGTGCTTGAAGATGGAGATCGGAAGCACAAAGAAGAAAGGCCATATCATATCACATATTATGAATTGCATGTGATGTTAATCCTTTTATGCATCTTGTATTGCTTAGTTCACGACGGTAGCATTATAAGATGATCCCTCAAGCACACAATTTCAAGTTTTAAAGTGTTCATCCTTAGTAAGCACCGTTGCTAAAGCTCGTTGTTTCGAAGCACCACGTGATGATCGGGTGTGTTAGATTCTGCGAGTGTATACAACGTGAGCAAGCCAGATTTGCTCATGCGGAAGCTAAGGTTTGATCTTGACGAGCCTAGCATGTACAGACATGGTCTCGGAACACGGATCACCGAAAGGTAAAGCATGAGTCATATAGTAGATATGATGAACATGTTGATTGTTCGCCATTGAAGCTACATCAACTCTCGTGATGATCGGTTTTGATGTGGTGGATTTGGTTCATGTGATCACTAAAACAATGTGAGGGATATTGTTTTGAGTGGGAGTTCAATAGCAATATGATTAAAAGTTGAACACTATTTATCATAAATTAAATCAAAGTGAATTTGCATAATTGTTGTAGTCATTGGCATCCGTTTACCACCTTGCGCTTAGTTATAATTGAGATGATAGAACTATAGAATTCTGGTTAGTTACTTTACGAACTGGTATCGTATTGTTTTAAAGTGTTAATCTAAAGTTTAAAAGTCCCATTGCAAACTTTCAGTAAGTTCCGGTTACTCCATGAAGTTTAATAATTGGTATTAAATCAAGAGTGACAATTCCAAGTATTAGTGTATGAGTATCATGTTTGTCTCTATGATTCTTGATATTCAAAGGATTGTCTTAATATCAAGGTTATCTAGGATCTGAAAGAGTTATTTCAGAAACCATGATGTGTGGAAGATATTGTGATATCTGAAATGAAGTTTTGGTTGCAACATGATAGAGTATAATATGGCAAAAGTCATGTTCTCATATTTGATGAGAATTTGCAAAAGTTTGGAGACACTAGTTGTCCTAATCCTCCAAAAGGTTTTGGAGAGCAACATTATACTCGTGATTCACCGTTACAAGCTAAAAGTAGCTTGATCATGGATAATTCCATGATAAGGGTGAATATTTGATGTAGGTAAAATGTTTACTACACCAAGATATTACTAAAGAAAGGAATTTGAAAGAACACCAAACATTTGATGATGGTGATCTACGTCAAAGTGCAAGTCCAAAGACATTGGTATTTTACTATACATGCTTTGGACTATGTGTCATGTATATGGCTCCACTATTGATGTTGATAGATTCTTTCAAACATAAAAGGAAATACTGAAAGAGAATCTTATAAGTATATGGCAGAAAGAAAAGACTAGAATTGTTTAGCTTAAGTATATAGATGATATACATGTTATGGATATATTCTTTGCTTATTAAACAATGTGGTTCTTAAGTATTTGATACTGAATTTGTTGGTGTGAATCGTCATACGAAACAACACAATTCATGAACTACAATGGCCTAAGTAACTAGCAAAAGAATATGTGATGATGTTCATCGAGAACAAATAAAGGGTTATTGTGCTGCTTGTTAAACATCAAAGCTTGCCTTCAAGATTTGTTTTATCAGGCATTATGAGAACAAAAGGGTTGTTCAAATAATTGCCGTAATCCATAAAAGATAGATGATTCACAAATCTCGTTGGAGAATTCACATCCATAAAACTAGTGCTAAAAATGTCAAAAGACAAATTGATTGAAAGATCACTTAGGAAGTGACATCGCCGTTTAAAATTATATTGGAAAGAAAACATGAAGAAACTCCATGTGGATGGAATTTTGGAGTCCTTTTGATTTTGATCAAATGACGCTTGTGAAACTTTCCTAGAGATAATTAAAAACTTCGTTCATAGGCCAAAAGGGAACGAATGACTAGCTTATTGGAACTTGTACATATTGTTGTATGAAGTCCATTATGTGTAGTCAAGAGCGATGGATTTCAACTTCATATGTTTTCTCCGAATTTGAGTTAATATATGAATATTTACTTAATAAGGATGAAGTATGAAACATTTGAAAAGTTCAAAGATTTTCAAGATGAAGTGCAAAATCATTGTAACAAGAATATAAATAGTTTATGATAAGATCATAAAGGAAGATATTTGAGTTACAAGTTTAGCATAATACCTAAGATTTAAGGAATCGTTCCATGGATTTGCATTTCCCGAAACACCATAAGAGTATGGAGCGTTCGAGATATGTAATTAAACCTTGTTTGACATGGTAAGATCAAAGGTGTAATTTATAAAACTGTCATTATATTTTAAAGATTAAAAGCTCTAGAGACTACTGTTTTTCCACTGAAAAGAGCTCCATCATAATCCGTTGAATTGACACCATATAAAGTTATGGTTTAGGATAAAACCCAAGTTGTCCTTTTTTAAACATTGGTATGCTATGCATAAGAAAGATGTTTGCAACCAAAGTCGGATGAACCTGTCTTTGTATGTTATTTCGAATAACTGTTCCTCCATAACATCGGAGACAAAAGTGTTTGTCGCTTAGAATGTCAAGTTTCTTTGAGAAGGAATTTTTCGTGAAAAGTTAAGTGGGAGGACAATAGAACTTTGATAAGGCTAAAAGAACCTTAGCTATATGTGCAAAGTTGCGCAGCGCCGAAAAGTGTTACGGAGGCAGCAACAATGCTCATGGCTCACGTGCCTCAAAGGTTGTGGTCACGGAGGACTAAGTTCCTATTGAAACAGGAAGGTCGGGTAAACAATCAAATACCAAGATTTGAGAGTTAAATCATTATTTAATGGTAATGATCCGACTACATGCAAAGAAGCAATGATGGGCCCTGACTCCGTCAAAATGGATTGAAGCCATAAAATCCTTGATAGTTCCATATACAAGAGATCAAGCTTTAAACTTGAAAGACCCTCTAGAAAGGTACAAGACCTTACAGTCATATTTGGATCTATAAAGAAATAGACATGGATGTTTCACATCTATGTAATTATCGACATATCGGGAAAGAGTTCACGACAATGTTCAAAGAGTTGACTATGACAAGATCTGATCTTTCATTAAGCTATATTTAGTCTCGACGGATTAATGTAGCAACCACTACATATAATTTTGTTATGTGGTAGTTGAATAAACAAAACAAAGTTCTTCCAATAGAATTGTTACCTAGGACGTGTGCATAACATGGTCCAAAGGGTTTTGTTATTTCAAAGGATGCTAAAAGCATATGCAAACTTCAATGGTTGAAGTGAGCATCGCGGAGTTGGAATCTTCACTATGATGAAACTGTTAAAGGAGTTTAAATTCGTCGGAGATGATGAAGATGCTTGCATTTGCAAGAAATTAAGTGGGAGCGCTAAGACATGTTTCTAATACATTATGTGGAAGACATATTGTTGATTGGAAATGATGTATCTTTTATTGACACAAGATAAGAATTTCATATTGATAAAAGACTTAGGCAAAACCCAAATATTTGGCATCAATAGACGCTAATATGGTTGTGCCGAAAGTACATAGATGATGTATTGAATGAGTTCAATATAGAAACTACAAGAAAGGTTCTTGTCGCACAGAAAGGATTGAATGAGTTCAATATTGATGATATATTCAAGTGTATTAACACTTGGTAAGTGAAACAAAGATTCAAGTATAGATTGATACTTGATGTATGAAATCACAAAGAGTATTTATATCAATCATACTGTGATATGTACAAATCCAGATATGTCCTATGCTCTAAATGTTATGAGCATATACCAGAATGATTCATAAGATAATCATTGGATGATAGTAAAGACATTCTTATGATCTTGTAAAAGAACTAAGAATATATTATTTTGTAGAAGTGACAAATAGATGGTTAGTTCATTGTAAATGAATTACATTGATACTAGTTTTGTCACAAAGTACAAATTAAGTTTATCTGAATCTAAACTAAGGGTGGCACAATATAATGGAAAGTAAGTTACATAATGAATTTGGATGAGTTCCAAAGTTAAGACATTGTGACAGATACTACAACAAAAGGTTAAGTATATAACTGCTATTATAGCAGCAAAAGAGGGCATTTGTGTCAAGTAGTTTGTTATCAAACTAGGTGTAGTTCAAAGCAGGGATAATACTATGAAAATATATTGTACGACAATATTATCAAAATGTTTTAACCCCAAAGAACTAAAGGTCACACCAAAGGACCAAATTTGTACGAAGCCATCTCATTAGAGAATGAGTGATGCGTAGAGACGCAAAGACATGCAATTACACACGGACCTGGAAGTGTCAGATCCGGAGATCAGTTGACCACTAGCAATTGTGTACATACGACACCAAAAAGCCATAGGTTTTGAATACACAAAGGTTTGAAACTAGATTATTGACTCTAGTGCAAGTGGGAGACTGTTGGAGATATGCCCAAAAGGCAATAATAAAGTGGTTATTATCATATATTCATACTTATGATAAATGTTTACATACCATGCTATAATTGTATTAACCGTAAACATTAATACTTGTGTGATTTGTAAACATAAAAGAGTCACTAGTAAAGCCTCTTGTTAAACTAGCTTGTTGGTTAATATATGATCATGGTTTCCTGATCATGAACATAGAGATGTTATTAACAACAGGGTCATATCATTAGGAGAATGATGTGATGGACATACTCCTATAGTTAAGCGTAGCATAAAGATCAAGTCATTTAATATAGTTCATTTGCTATAAGCTTTCTGATACATAGTAACCTAATTCCTTCGACCATGAGATCATGCTTATCACCATCACCGGAAGGATGCTTTGATGACATCAAACACCACACCATAACTGGGTGGCTATAAAGGTGGCATTGAGTGTTCGGAAAGTATGGGTTGAAACACATGGATCAAGAGTGGGATTTGTCCATCCATATGACGGATAGATATACTCTGGGCCCTCTCGGTGGAATGTCATCCAATTAGCTTGCAAGCATGTGACTGGCTCACAAGGGATCACATATCACGGGAACGAGAAAAGAGTACTTATCAGTAACGAGGTTGAACTAGGTATGTAGAGATACCGACGATCAAAACCTCGGATAAGTAAAATATCGTGAGACAAAGGGAAATTGGTATCGTATGTAAGTGTTCATTCGATCGCAAAGTAATCGTAGAAATATGTGGGAGCCATATGAATTTCCAGATTCCTCTATTGGTTATTGATCGGAGAAGTGTCTCGATCATGTCCGCATAATTCACGAACCGTAGGAAGACACACTTAAGGATTCGATGTTGTTGAGTAGTTATGGAATGATGAGTAAGAGACCGAATGTTTTTCGGAGTCTCGGATGGGATCCGGGATATCACGAGGAGATCCGGAATGGTCCGAAGAATAAGATTCATATAAGGAAAGTCCTGTTTCGGAGTTGGGGAATGATTCCGGTGTTTTCATCGGGAATGTTCTAGAAGGGTCCGGAAGGTCCGACACTCCGGAGGGGAAGGGTACATGAATGTGTCATGACAATGTGGAATGGTTGCATCATGTACTAGGTCACTTGGCTAGGCAAAATAAAGGGAGAAATCAAATCCTAGTTTGAAAGTCAAACGCCAATTTGAAAAAGTCGAACGGTAAGTTTGCTTGGTGGAGGGAGAGTAGGAATCCTACTTGGGGAGGAAGTCTCCACCCTCCACCCGCCGGCCAAGGAGGAGGAGTTGGAGGAGGACTCCCTCCTCCCAAGCCGCACCCTCCCACCTATAAAAGGAGGGGCAGGGCTGCCCCTCTCCCACACACCTCTCTCCTCTAAACCCTAGCCCTAGCCGCCGGCCTCCACCAAGTCGCCGCCGCCCCTAGGGTTTGCCTAGCCGCCGAGTTGGGGCCCTCCCCTTGCCCTAGCTGCCGGATTAGCTCTCTCTCCTTGGTGCCTCTAAACCCTAGATCGCCAAGGCCTCTCTCATAGTCCACCATACTCGCTCCGGCTTAAGGCGAAGCCCTGCGAGATCTCCCCTCTACTTTCGGTACCACGCCGTCGTGCTACCGGAATCACGAGGAGAGTGCTACAACCTCCGCTGCCTGCTGGAACAAGGGAGAGGAAGGTCTTCATCGAGTACCGTATGTGTGACCGACTGCGGGAGCGCTGCCGGAACGTGGCGCCGGAAGGATCGTTTACGCGATCTTGAGATCGGAAGTGTACGACTACATCACCCACGAGAATCTGCTCTCGTTAACCGCTTTGGATCTTCGAGGGTTAGTATTCTATCGACTCGTTGCTACAATCTAGTAGATAGATCTTGGCTTGATCATAGATTAGATCTTGATTGTGTGTTTATGCGGTAGAATTTTTTTGTTTTCCATGCTACGAACCCCTACAAGATGCGGTATACGGCTGCGATGCAGAGAGGAGGGCAAGGATCCGAGGAAGGCGAGGTTCAGGCCTGGTGTGCCTTGCGGCGGCAGGACGGAACAAGGAGAGAGGGGACCCAGGCAGGAGCTGCCGCACGTCTCGCCATACGTTGGGCTCATGGGCTGGGTCCCTGTGGGAAGAAGAAGAGCGACGGGGGATTCATAAGCGAGCCACTTAGGGAGCGGGTTTGGTTCGTGGACGAAGCCTCGCTGGAAGTTAGTTCTGCTCTAAGTGAGCTCTTAGATCTGATACGTAGGGTGACATGAAGATAATTTGACTACCACGACTAGGAATGGCAGTAAGCCTGTGTGTGTGGGGGGGGGGGGGGAGGGGGGCTAAGCCTGGTCCTTGTCCGTCATAGGATCTTTTTTGCAAACTTTTCTATTCCCTCCATTTTAAAACAGATGTCTCGAGTTTTTTTAAAATTTGGATGAGTATTATTTTAATTTTATTATGAAGTGAATAGATAATTTTTGATAGTTGCATAGTCTTTTTAATTTTTTGTGTTGTTTGACAAAGATGGGAAGAAAACTAACAAAATATGTATTGTTGAAATTCAGAGAGTGAGATATACTAAGGCTATTCAAGTCCGCCGGAGTTTTTTTATTTAAGATTCGGTCGGAATTGATATTATATGAAGGAATCGACCCATAGCGACGCATATATATATTTATATGAAGTGTATATCACATCAAATTTTAATATTTCAAAATAAGAGCAAATTGAGGCCAGAGATATGCGGCGTGGGTGATCGATATTTGTGCAAATTTTATGGTGAAAATTTCTCCCACTCACTCTCGGTGCACCACGGGCACTTATACTAGTAATAATAAAAGACGAAGTGTTTCTTCCGGTCCAATAATTTTTTGGATAGGTTTGCCCTCCCACCAAATTACATAATACAACCGATACCACCCGTAACTAAAAAAAATGTTACGACAAGTCCAGCCCAAGTTTTTAGGGAAAGCCCACGTTAAACAAGATGCTTGATGGAAAGGAAAAAACAAATGGGAGGGGTGAATTGGGTTTAGAGCATCTCCACTCGGCTACCCAGGACGCCGGTTCGGACGCCGAAAATAGGTTCGAACGCCGAAATTCAGCCTTGTCACGTTCCCAGGAACCTCTTTTCGTTCGTATTCGGACGAACTTTGGTCCAGGCTTCCTAGGCCATACCCAGGATCCCGGGAACGCCCTGGGAACACCGGATGGAGCGAAAACGGGCGTGGGCCAGCTCTGTCGGCGAGACAGTCCCATTCCCCCACTCCACTCGTCCAGACTACGACAAAGAGCTCCCAGCGCCTCTGTCGCCATGACTTTGCCAGCGGAGCTCCTTCACGCCGAGACATGCTCATGCCTCTAGATATGCTCGTTGATACGTCGGAAAAGTATCTATAATTTTTGATGTTTCATGCTTGTTTAGTATCTACTTTCATTTGCTTTGTCCACACTTTGAGGTGCTTTTTATATGTTTTCTGGTACTAACCTATTAACAAGTTGCCACAGTGCTAGTTGCATGTTTTCTGCTATTTTTGATTCTAGAAAAGCTAGTAAGGAAATATTCTCGGAATTGGACGGGACAAAATACAAAGTCAATATTTCATCGAGGAGAACACAGAGTCCAAAGGAGAGAAGGAGGGGCGCCACAGAGTGGCCACACCCCCCAGGCGCGGGCTAGGGTGGGCCCATGCCTGGGCAGGGTGTGGGCCCCCTGGTCGCCTCCCACCCTCGCCTCTTATCCTATAAGAAGCCCCCGATGCCTAAACCCTAAGTACCAGATCAATATTCCACCAAACCGTCTGTAGCCGCCGCCATCATCGTTCCTAGATCAGGGGAATATGAAGCTCTTCCCGGCACCCTGCCAAAGGGGAGATCATCCCGGAGGCCTTCTTCTTCATCATGCTAGCCTCCAATATGAAGCGTGAGTAGTTCCACCTTAGACTATGGGTCCATGTAGTAGCTAGATGGTTGTATCTCCTCCTTGTGCTTTCATGTCTAGATCTTGTGAGCTCCGTTCATGATCAAGATCTCATTTATTTGTAATCATGCATGTTGTGTTTGCGGGGATCCGATGGATATTGAGATTACTATGTCAGATTGATTAATGGTTTTGTCTTATTGATTCTATCATGTCTGTGTTGTTTGTGATCTTGCATGCACTCTGTTGTTAGTAGCTATCTTGGCCAAGTAGTTTCTAGTGACTCCAAGAGGGGGTATTTATGCTCGATAGTGGGTTCATGCCTCTACTTAATCAAGGTAAGTGATAGGAATCTCTATGGTTGTAGATGTGCTGTTGCCACTAGGGAGAAAACAATGGTCTCTTGTTCATGGAACAAGTGTATTTTTTACCTTACACACTTTGCTTAAAGCAGTTGTCTGTTGCTTGCAACTTAATACTGGATGGGGTTCGGATGATAACCCAAAGGTGGACTTCTAGTCATAGATGCAATTGGATGGCGGTCTATGTATATTTTTGTATTGCCCAATCGAATCTCATAGGATCTTTTTGTCTAGTATTGCATTGTTATGCCTTGCTCAGTCCTGTCAATTGCTCTGCTGTAATTTGTTACCTAGCATGCCATGTTTGTTTATCTAAGGAGAACACCTCTAGTGAACTATGGACCCCGGTCCAATCTTTACCATTGATACGTCTTCCACTGTTACTGTTTACTTGCTGCAAACCATCATCACCTTCCACACCATACAGTTAATCCTTTATTACAAGAACCGGTGAGATTGACAACCTCACAGTTAATTGGGGCAAAGTCTTGAGTTTGTGTTGTGCAAGTTTCCACGTTGCTTGCAACACCTTTGAGACGTTTCCTTCCTCCTACTGGTTTGATAACCTCGGTTTCTTACTGAGGGAAGACTTGCTGCTGTGCTGCATCATACCTTGTTCTTGGGGTTTCCCAGCGAAGCGCTTCTAGGCACCATCAACAAGTTTTCTGGCGCCATTGCGGGGGAGGCTAAGGACGTCTTTACAAGGGGAGTCCTCCTCAACCTTTCTCTTTACTTTGTTTTTAGTTTGATTCGTTTCTTTTGCTTGGTTTTGTTTGCCTCTTTTTATCAATAACTAAAAAAAAAGTTTGGTTTGATTTCTCTTATGAAAAACACAAAATAAATAGTTCCTGCTCTAGCTGCTGCTGCTGTTTTTGGCTTGCTCCACCTTTGCCAAAATGAACTTTGCTGAGAACACCAAGTTGTGTGACTTCACTAGCACAAACAACAATGATTTCCTTAGAAATCCTATTGCTCCACCTGCTTCTAATGCTACCTTTTATGAAATTAAGCCTGCTTTGTTGAATCTTGTGATGAGAGAGCAATTTTCTGGTGCTAGTTCTGATGATGTTGCTGCCCATATCAATAGCTTTGTTGAACTTTGTGAGATGCAAAAGTATAAGGATGTAGATGGAGATATTATTAAGCTCAAGTTGTTTCCTTTCTTCTTGAGAGGAAAAGCTAAAGAATGGTTGCTATCCTTGCCTAGAAATAGTATTGATTCTTAGATTAAGTGCAAAGATGCTTTTATTGGAAAGTACTACCCTCCTGCTAAGATTATATCTATGAGAAGTGACATTATGAAATTTAAACAACTTGATAATGAACATGTTGCTCAAGCTTGGGAAAGAATGAAATCTTTGGTTAAGAATTGTCCCACTCATGGACTTACTGCTTGGATGATTATCCAGACTTTTTATGCAGGTTTGAACTTCTCTTCAAGAAACCTGTTGGATTCAGCTGCTGGAGGTACCTTTATGACCATCACTTTGGGTGCTGCAACAAAACTCCTTGATAATATGATGGCTAATTATTCTAAATGGCACACTGAGAGAGATCCACATGGTAAGAAGGTAAATTCTATTGAAGAAACCTCTTCTTTGAGTGATAAGATTGATGTTATTATGGCTATGCTTGTTAATGGGAAAGCTCCTTTAGATCCAAATTATGTTCCCTTAGCATCTTTGGTTTCTCAAGAGGAGAAAGTTGATGTGAACTTCATTAGAAACAACAATTTCAACAACAATGCCTATAGGAATAATTTTGGTGGTAACAACAATTATAGGCCTTATTATCCTAATAATGGAAATACCTATGGAAACTCCTACAACAATTCTAGAAGTGCCCCCTCTGAACTTGAAGTCATGCTTAAAGACTTTATTAGTAAACAAACCACTTTCAACAAGACTGTGGAGGAAAATATTTTAACTATTGAGAAATTTTTTTCCTCTTTGTCTGAAGCACAGTCCTCCTTGATTAATAAAATGGCTGCTAAACCTGAAACTATGGAAAGTACCTTTGCTGCCACTCATGCCATACAAGTTACTATTGATGAAAATGTTTGACTGTTAACCCAACTTCATGCTAAGTGGTAAAGGGAGGATGAAATTGATAGAAAGAATAGTGTGTGCACCATCACCAAAATGGATGCCACTAAACCACAAGAAGTCCCTATTCCTCCTCCAACAATGCCTAAGCCTAATGAGTCTACTACTAGTGATGCTAAGTTTGATTTTGATCTTGATGGTTGCAATATTTCCGAAGTGATTTTGTTCCTGCAAAAACTTGCTAGAAGTCCTGATGCTAGTGATATGCATGTTGCTTTCACCAAACATATTACGAATGCTCTTGTTAAGGTTAAGGAAGAGAAGTTAAAACACAAAGCTTCTATTCCTAGAAAAGTAGAAGATAGTTGGGAACCCATTATTAATATGCAAGTGAATGACTTTGATCTCAAAGCTTCATGTGATCTTGGTTCTAGTGTCTATATTATGCCTAGGAAGATTTATGAAATGCTTGATTTGCCACCTTTGGAAGATTGTTATTTGGATGTCCCACTTAATGATAATGCTAAGAAGAAACTCATGGGGAGTGTTAATGATGTTCTCAGTATGGTTAACAATGCTTATGTCCATGTTTATTTCTATATTTTGGATGTTGAATACAATGCATCTTGTCCTATTACTTTGGTAAGACCTTTTCTTAGAACTATTGGTGCCATCATTGATATGAAAGAAGGCACCATTAAATATCAATTTCCATTAAATAAAGGTATTGAACACTTCACTATGAGGAGAAATAAGTTGCTTTTTTCTCATCCTTTGAAATCTAGGTTTGATGCTAATGCTTCTTCATTTGAAAATACTTGATTTCTTGCTTCTTGTGCCTAACTTAAAGGCGTTAAAGAAAAGTACTTGTTGGGAGATAACCCAAGAGTTTCCTTAAATCTTGGAAGTTATTAGTTCAGTAATGACCTCTCCTTATCCTTTTTGTTTGCTTTTTGTGTCAAGAATGACCTCTAATGAGAGGTAAGTAAGATTTGGAGAGTTGCTGTCTCGAAACAGATTTCTGTCCTCCACCATTAAAATTTGTGAGGAGTCTCTGTAAGTCAGATTGAGCTGAAAATTTAGGAATAAATCCCCCAGTATGTTAGCTAACTTTCATTAGTTCAATACTTTTTTATTTGAGCAACAGAAGGTCTTCGAAAAAATAGGTTTCTACCTGCTGGTCTGTTTTGACAAATTTCTGCCATTATTTTCATTTGCTTCTTATTGATTCCTTTTTGGGTTCTTTTTGGGAAATTGAGATTTTTGAAGGAGTTGCTATATTAGCTTGTGTTTTTAGTGAAAAGTTTTTCTGTTATAAAGCTAAACCCAAGGGTCTATTATCTTTTGAATATACTAATGTTGCTAATGAAGATTGTGTGAAGCTTTGTATGAAGGAAAAATTTCAGGTGAAGAGAGAGAATGATGTAATGAGATGAATAATGGAAAAAAGATCAAGCTTGGGGATGACACCCCGGTGTCACCCCAATAAATATCCAAGAAGTACAAGTGTCAAAGCTTGGGGATGCCCAAGGCATCCCCTTTTTCATCAATAAAAAGCTCAGGTCTTTCTAGACACTTCGTTTTTATTGTCTCATGCACTGTTGTGTTGTTCTTGCAACATCTTAGTTTTCATTTGCTTAACTTAGCTTGTTTAGTTTGCTTGAATAAAGTAGTTTGGACCCCCGTTCTCGCTGTGTTGTTTCAAATAAGTTGATTCGTATTGGAAAGGAGTAGAAAGTTCTTGCTTGAAAGTGCAAGAGGAGCTTGCATTGACTGTGATTTAGACTTTAGAATGTCATGCTAGGTGTTGTTTTGACCTTATGCTTAGTGATTATTGCTTTAGCATGACTTTTTACAAGCAGTTGGGATTGCTTAGTATGCCTTGAAGAAATCATGTGTTGTTTTAGCATACTAAAGCATAGTATTGTGGTATTCTCCTTTGATGTTTTGTTTGGGTTGACTTGGCACATGCTCACACCATCTTATGACTATGAACAAGTCACCATAGTCAATATGATCATTTAGTCCTTGACTTTTAGTACCACTTTATGCTTTGATTGATAATGTTTTGTCGCTCTGCATGATTATGGTCATTATTGCTCTCTTAGTTGGTTTCTCCCAGTCTTTTGCTAGCCTCCACTTGTATGATTAAGCTCTAGTCATGCTTCCAACTCCCAAGAAACCAAGTTATTCCAAAGTGTCCACTATAAATTCCTATGCATGGTGTGTTACACCATTCCAAGTATATTCTTGTTTTCAGCTATCTTCCAATTACAAAGTATTTTGTTATGTGAAAACTTAGTGATTAAAGCCCTCACGAACTTGATGGCACACTTTACATTCCTTGACCCTAATAAACTTTAACCATTGCATCATCTATGTTGTATATGCTTGCACTTATACATTAGAATTAGCAGAACCATGTTTTCATGGGTAACATTTTCAACATTGCACTTGTACTTTGTACATAGTTGATATCATGCTCTTTTGTCTATGGATGTCACCGGTGTGAAATAAAAAGGGAGCTTGTAAGTCCATGGAGTTATGTATTTTGTGTTAGAGAAACGCCTGGGCCGCTAGCCTAAGCCATGCCTAATCATGGTGGAAACTTGCAGCATCACCATAATGAGCAATATGTGAAGCATCCTCAATAAAAACTTATGCAAATAGCAAATAAAATGATCGCTAAGATGCTCATTGTTTGCTTGCCTTGTCATTTTGGTTATGGGAAAGCTCATGTACCATGTGCAAGGGGTACCCCGTTGGTGGTTCTCTATGATACACATGTACTTACTATGGCAAGAACTTACAGGTGACTAAAGTTGAGTAGCATGAGGTGCGGCCCTCGTATTCAAGGGACATGATATTGCCAACTTATACTTTGTCAAGCATATACTCCATAGTTTGTTCACTTTAACCTTAATCACTTCAAGATGCTTATGATAGGGGCAATGAGGGCTGAAAGCTAACAAGTACCATAATTTTTGGAAGCTCTTTTTGAAACTTGAAATCCCTGCTTTCCTTTATGAAGGGCCTTTCTTCCACTATTATATTGAGTCTCCACCTTCTACCTTTAGGCACCAGTGAAGAGAACATAGTTGCCATTCTTAGTTCTATGTGCAGTGTCCCAAAACTTATTGATTGATGCATATTGTTGATATTGCTTGTTCTTGTGCTATTTGTATCTAGTCACTCTTATGAACTTTGAAGGTGTCCTATGCATCTATTTGCTACTCTATGAGGGACAAGCTGAATGCCACTATGCCATGTTTTCTGTATGTGAAACAAAAAAACTTTTTCAATGCATGTTATTCATGATCTTTGTTTGTAGTCTTTCATGTTGCATGCATAGTTACTTTGTCTTACTGTTAGAACTCCATCTTTCATGCACATGTTTAGAGTTCTTTGATCCCAGCTTTCAATGCTTGCAAATGGTTTGATCTTGGTTTTGATGGTGCATGTCACCTAAAAAAGTATTCTTTTTATCACTTACCTACTCGAGGACAAGCAGGAGTTAAGCTTGGGGATGCTTGATACGTCGGAAACGTATCTATAATTTTTTGATGTTCCATGCTTGTTTAGTAACTACTTTTCTTTGCTTTGTCCACACTTTGAGGTGCTTTTCATATGTTTTCTGGTACTAACCTATTAACAAGTTGCCACAGTGTCAGTTTCCTGTTTCCTGCTGTTTTTGGTTCCAGAAAAGCTAGTAAGGAAACATTCTCGGAATTAGACGGGACAAAAGCCAAGGTCAATATTTCATCAAGGAGAACATGGAGTCCAGAGGAGAGACGGAGGGGCGTCACACGGTGGCCACCCCCCAGGCGCGGGCTAGGGTGGGCCCGCGCCTAGGTAGGGTGTGGGCCCCCTGGCCGCCTTCCACCCACGCCTCTTCTCCTATAATAAGCCCCCAATGCCTAAATCCTAAGTACCCGATCAATATTCCACGAAACCGTCTGTAGCCGCCGCCACCATCGTCCCTAGATCGGGGGGGGGGGATCTGAAGCTCTTCCCGGCACCCTGCCGGAGGGGAGATCATCTCGGAGGCCTTCTTCATCATGCCAGCCTCCGATATGAAGCGTGAGTAGTTCCACCTTGTACTATAGGTCCATGTAGTATCTAGATGGTTGTATCTCCTCCTTGTTCTTTCATGTCTAGATCTTGTGAGCTCCGTTCATGATCAAGATCTCATCTATTTGTAATCATGCATGTTCTGTTTGCGGGGATCCGATGGATATTGAGATTACTATGTCAGATTGATTAATGGTTTTGTCTTATTGATTCTATCATGTCTGTGTTGTTTGTGATCTTGCATGCTCTCCGTTGTTAGTAGCTATCTTGTCCAAGTAGTTGCTAGTGAATCCAAGGGGGGGGTATTTATGCTCGATAGTGGGTTCATGCCTATACTTAATCAAGGGAAGTGACAGAAATCTCTACGATTGTAGATGTGATGTTGCCACTAGGGAGAAAACAACGGTCTCTTGTTCATGGAACAAGTGGATTGTTTACCTTACACACTTTGCTTAAAGCAGTTGTCTGTTGCTTGCAACTTAATACTGGAGGGGGTTCGGATGATAACCCAAAGGTGGACTTCTAGTCATAGATGCAGTTGGATGGCGGTCTATGCATATTGTTATATTGGCCAATCGAATCTCATAGGATCTTTTTGTCTAGTATTGCATTGTTATGCCTTGCTCAGTCCTGTCCATTGCCCTGCTGTAATTTGTTTACCCAGCATGCCATGTTTATTTATCTAAGGAGAACACCTCTAGTGAACTATGGACTCCGGTCCAATCTTTACCATTGATACATCTTCCACTGTTACTATTACTTGCTGCAAACCATCATCACCTTCCACACCATACAGTTAATCCTTTGTTACAACAACCGGTGAGATTGACAACCTCACTGTTAGTTGGGGCAAAGTCTTGAGTTTGTGTTGTGTAGGTTTCCACGTTGCTTGCAAAACCTTTGAGACGTTTCCTTCCTTCTACTGGTTCGATAACCTCAGTTTCTTACTGAGGGAAGACTTGCTGCTATGCTGCATCATAACTTGCTCTTGGTGTTTCCCGACGAAGCGCTTCTAGGCACCATCACTCGCCATAGTTGCCGCCCACTCCGCCGCCCAACCCGCCGCCTCTTTCGCCACCCAAACATTGCCATAGCACGGCTTCGCTGCGAGCTCCCACCACCACGCCCACCAAGTGTTCGGCATTTTGCCGGTTCGGCCATGGACTCCAACGACGAGCAGACACTCGCCATAGTGTTTGAGGAGGGGAAGGCCGAGGTCATTGAAGATGCAGAGCACATGGATATCCTCGCCTCCCTCGCCCAGCTGTACCTGCAGATGGCGAAGCCGAAGCGCGGTGGTTTGGGCCGGGTCTCCGGAAGTGCACGGCGAGGCAAATGATAGAGGTCTACTTCTTGTTGTACGCCGACTACTTCGCCGACGAGCCTCTCCACGGATGATACGTCCAATTTGCATCACCTTTCTATATCATAATTTACCTCTATTCATTGATATTTGTCTTGTTATGAGGTATTGCTTATGTATTTTCCACTGTTTATGCATGTTGTATGATTCTTGGAGGATGGACTGCCGGAATCTGGATTCTGATGGAAAAGAGGGTGTTTTGATGCAATTTCGCGAAGATCAGAAAAATACCAGAAAATATGGAAACATATTATTTTCCCAGAAGACGAAGGAAGCCAGAAGGAGGGACGAAGAGGGGCCACAGGGGGCCCACACCCCCTAGGCACGGGCCCACCTGACCCCGTGCCTAGGGCAGGTGTGGCCCACCTGCCCGGCTCCTGGCTCCGCCCCTTCACCTATATCTTCCCTACGAAACCCTAAGTCCAGGAGGGCGACCACAGATAGATTTCCGCCGCCTCTAGGGGGCGGAAAACACCGAGAGAGAAAGATCTCTCCGAAGAGGGGAGATCTTCGCCATCAACACCGTCATCAAGCTAGGCTTCATCGGGATCATCATCATCCAAACCATCATCTCCACCAGCACCATCATCACCACTCTGTCCCGCTGTAACAATTGTGTTGGATATTGCTTTAGTTCTTAGTGGAAACTTTCTCGGTGTTAATTACTATTGTAGTTGATGCTTGTGAGTGGAACCATTGGATTATTGTTTATGTTCAGATTGTTATCCATTACTATATCATCTTTGATCTTGATCCATATGATGTCTTGTGAGTAGTTCGTTTAGTTCTTGAGGACAAGGGAGAAGTCATGTTGTTATTAGTGGATATGTGTTGAGTTATTATTCAATGGTTTAGTATTTAAGTTGTGGTGCTATTCTTCTAGTGATGTCATGTGAATGTCGACTACATGACACTTCACCATTTATGGGCTTAGGGGAATGCATTGTGTATTTGGCTACTAATTGTGGGATTGCCGGAGTGACAGAAACCTAAACCCCTATTAGGACACCTTTGCATAAGGGAGCGTATGATCTCAGAGTTTAAGGTTGTGGTTAGATTTATATCTTAATTACTTTCCTGTAGTTACGGATGTTTGCAGGAGGTTTAATCACAAGTATGTATTAGTACAAGTACGGTCGGTACATTAGCACAGGTTCACCCACACAACACTTACAACACCAAAGAAGAGTACTCAGCTATTTGAAGCGAAAGCACTTAACAGAATTCCCATGTGTCCTCGAGAACATTTGGTCCTTATAAGTATTTTCACTGGCTTGTCCTTTGCTAAGAAAGGATTGGGCCACTTGCTGCGTTTGTTCTTTGTTACTTGCTCTTTGTTTTGTTGCCTCATTAGGAAACCACTAAAAATCCATTTGCTAAGTATTTACAGATATTTCCTGCTCCATACCACTGTTCAACACCTTCTGCTCCTCGTTGGGATTGACACTCCTATTTATCGAAAGTACTGCGGTACACCCCCTATACTTGTGGGTCATCAAGACTATTTTATTGCGCCATTTTTTACACAAAAACAGTAGGGAAGGCCCCTACTGTGTCATTTTTCATTTATAAAATGGGTATGTACAAAGGGCAAAAGGGAAAAATAGTTTAAATAATAAATTACAAGGTATCGAGCCACTGCTGCATGCCCTCCTTGAGGCTGGGCTTTGCTCTATGCATAACAAGAGCAAAGGATTCTTTAAAGAATCTAAAACACTCCAAAAGATCTAGTTGCTTCCCATCAAAAATGATTTTTTTCGATGATTCCAAATACTCCAACAGGCAGTAATTAGCACCTATTTAAAACACAGAGAATTAGCCCTCTGACCACCATCAATGAGCATATCAATAAATGAAAGATCAATATTCCACTCCATGTTAAGTTTCCACCAAAATGACTGACTGAAGTCGCATGAGAAGAATAGGTGGATCATGGTTTCAAGTGTGTTATCCTCACATAGCACACAGTTAGTAGATGCCACATAAAAATTCTTTCTATTCAATATATCTCTAGAATTTAGCATGTCTTGGATTAGAAGCCAGAAAAAGAATTTCTGCTTAGGAAGCACACAATATTTCCAGATCCATTGAAATGGCAGAGGAGCAGATTTAGATGTTCTCAGGGATTGGTACACCTTCTTGCAAGAGTAACCATGATCCCAGGGAAGCTTCCATTCATCTGACTCATTGATCAAGGCAGAGTTTGACCAGTCAATAAGAATATTGATCATCTCATCAAACTACTGAGCTGCTATCAGAGATAGTGGAAGGTGGAAATGATCATAGAAATCCTCAGTAATGATGACTGATGCATGGTAAAGACTGATATTTTGGTTCTTAGAGAAAGAGAATAAGTGAGGAAATCTTCTTTGAAAAGTTTCCTCCATCCATATGTCTTTCCACAAACTAATGGTCTCACCCTTTCCAGTTTTGATGGATACAAGTTTATCAAACTCAGACCAAAGTGATAAGCAATCTCTCCACCAAAAAGAACCGCAAGGTGAGCTAATATGAGGTAATTTCCCTTGTGAGTAATGAGCTTTCCAAATAAGATGGACCCATGGAATATCTCTGTTGTTCATGAATTTAAATAAATTCTTCATGAGCAATGAGCAATTATGTACTCTCAGATCCTTCACACCCAAACCACCTGCCTTTTTGGACTGACAGAACTTCTCCCATTTGACCAAACATTTTCCTTTCTTTTCAATATCCTTCCCTCTCCATAGAAAACCTCTGCCAGATGCTTCCACATGATCAACAAATCCAAATGGAAGTTTCATAGAGCACATAGCATAATTTGGAATAGCATCAATAACTGCTTTGAGAAATACCAATCTTCCATCATATGATAGAGTAGATGTGACACCAGATAATCTTCTATCAATTCTTTCAATAATGCCAATCAGATGCACCATCTTTGGTTTAGTTGTTCCCATAGGAAGTCCCAGATAAGTAAATGGCAGGCATTCTCTTTTACAATTAAATATATCAGCTAGGGTCTGACATCTCTCAGCAGAGATATTTATTGGCACCATGGAAGATTTGCTGAAATTGACATTCAGTCCAGTAGACTGAGAAAATCTCAGTAAGAGGGACTTCAAATTGGTGAGCTGAACTGGATCAGCTGGCATAACAATGAGAGTATCATTAGCATACTGGATGATATGATAATCTAAACCATATGATTGATCTAGAGGCAGTGATATCTGACCATCAGTCCATGCTGCATTTACCACATATTGCAATAATTCTCCCCCTAGTACATATAATAGAGGGGATAAGGGGTCACCTTGCCTGACACCCCGCTTACATCTGATCAATTTCCTATGGGAACCAGGACATGAATTTGGCACCAAAACCAAGCTGCTTCATCATGGAAATAATAGCAGAATAATCAATCCTATCAAAAGCCTTTTCAAAATCCAGCTTGAGAATAATAATTTCCTTTTTGGATTTATGACAGAGATGCAGATATTTAAAGGACCATGCCAAATAGTCATGAATGGTCTTGGACTTGATGAATCCATACTAGTTCTTATGAATCATGGGAATAATAATATTCTAAAGCCTGTTTGCAAGTAGTTTGGTAAGAAATTTCAGAGCAATACGAACCAGGGAAATTGGTCTATAATCAGATACACATTCAGGATTGATGACTTTGGGAATGAGGGTTATGAATGCAGTGTTTATACTGTCAATATTCAATGAGCCAGAATGGAAATCATTGCATAATCTATAGAAAACACTCTTAACTGTATCCCAACATTTTTTGAGGAAAGAACCATTAAATCCATCAGGCCTAGGAGATTTATCAGCTGGCATATGCTTGACAATATTATCAATTTCCTCTATAGAAAAAGGTTCCTCAAGACTGCTAAAATCCACATGAGATGCTGGACTAACAAGCTATTCAAGATCAAATAACATATTAACATTATCAGAGCAACCCACTCTTTCTGGCGCCGTTGCCGGGGAGTGAAGCGCTATTGAAGAGTGGAACTGGTAAAGGAAACTTCTACTATGAGTATTATTTTTTTGTTACTGATTGTTACTTTGTTTCCAATATGGATAACCCACTTGGTTTTCTGTTTGGGAAAACTACTACCGCTGCTAGGGTAGTAGATGAACCACCACCTGTTGAGATAGATCCTTTTAAGATACCTACAAGTATCGTTGATCGTGTTATGGATAATTATTATTTTGGGGATGGAAGTGTCCATCCTGGTGATCACTTGCTTTTTATCTATGAATTATGCGGGTTGTTTAAGTGTGCAGGTATCACAACCGAACAGGTGAAGAAGAAGTTACTCTCCATATCCTTGAAAGGGAGAGCTGAAGAATGGTATAAGCTGCTGAAGAATGGACAATCCATGGAATGGGAGGAAATGGCTTCTCTCTTTTATTCTAAATTTTATCTTCCCAGTGAGATTCATAAGGATAGAAATCTGATATATAACTTTGACCTCGTGATGGAGAGAGTACAGCTCAAGCTTGGGGGAGATTGAAGTTACTAATGCTTAAATGTCCTATTCATGAACTCCCTAACAATATTATTATCAATAACTTTTATGCTAGGCTTTCTCTTCATAATAAAGATTTACTAGATGCTTCTTATGCTGGATCATTCACACGTATGAAGGAACAAGCTAAATGGGATCTACTAGACCGTATTCAAGAGAACACTGAAGCTTGGGAGAATGACAAAGGAAGAAAGTCAGGTATAAACTATGATTATGAATGCATTAAATCTTTTATGGGAACTGATGACTTCCGTGATATTAGTAATGAGTTTGGTCTTGATTCCCAAAGTATTGCCAACTGCTTTAAGGCCTTTGCCTCTTACATAGAAATTCCCAAGAAGAAGTGGAATAAGTACCATGCTCCTTATAAAGATGTTGTTAGTCATGTTCCTGTTAGAAGTACTCAAGTTTGTACTACTAATCATATTGTGCCTGAACCTTATGTTGAGAAAATACCTTTCCCAGCTAAGGTAAAGGAGTATTCTATGATGATTGGTGCAAATAGCAAAGGTACAAACAAAAACTGTGGAGCCTGATGAGCAATTGAATGTTGAACCTATGGTAGCTATTGTGAAAGATCTTGACGCTAGAAATATAGAGGATGAGCATATTGTCTTCTGTGAAGACACTTCTAATATTATTTCTCATCCTAGTAAAGCTAGAAAAGCTAGTGTTCCTGTGCTTTCTGTTAAAATTGGTACTACTATGGTTTATGTGATATTGGTGCTAGTTCTAGTGCTATTCCTTATGAGATTTATAGGGAAATTATGCATGAAATTGGTCCTTGTGAGCTTGAGGACATTGATGTATTTATTCACCTTGCTAATAAGGAAACCATTTGCCCAATTGGTATTGTAAGAGATGTGGAGGTTCTTTGTGGTAAGATTAAATATCCTGTTGATTTTCTAGTACTTAATTCAGCAGCTAGCAAAACTTGCCCTATCATTTTCGGTAGACCTTTCTTGAACACTTGTGGTGCTATTATTGATTGTAAGAAGGAAAAAGTTTTAAGTAAGTTTGATGGAGATTCTTATGAGTTTAACTTTTCCAAATTTGCTAAAGTTCCTTGTGAAAACAGCTTGCCTAATAAAGATTTTAGGATGGAACAACTTGCTTCTATTGATCTGGTTTATAACCTTGGACCTCTTTTTGGTGACTGTAAATATGCTTACTCAGATGATAAAGTTGTTGCCAGTGACAGTTATATTGTCAACTTTATTCAAAGTGCTACTGAAATTTATTCTGAGAGAGGGAAACATGGTTTTACACATCTCAATAATGTTAAGTTTCCCCGTTTTATGTTGAAAGCTTTGAAGTTGCATTTGTTTTGTCTTCCTATGCTAGTGGCTTTTTGTTTCAATAATTCGTTTTCTCATACTACTCCCATGCATAGGAAGTGGGTTAGACTCAAGAGTGTTGGTTATTTGCTTCTTGATGCTCTTTTCACTCCAGATTTATATCTCCTTTGTGAGCATCTTTGAAAGTATCAGGCCTAACTTAAAGGCATAAAACAAAAGTACTTGTTGGGAGATAACCCAAGAGTTTGGTTGAGTCTTGGAAGTTATTACCTCTGTAATAACCGCTCCTTATCCTTTTTGTTTTAGTTTTTGTGTCAAGTTCAACAGCTTTTGTGAAGTAGAGGAGTTGTGAAAAGTGGCTGTCCTGGGACAGATTTTTGTGCTGCACTGTAAAAATTGGTGAGGAATCTCAGTACGTTGGATGGAGCTGTATTTTTCTGAGCTTGTTATCCAAGTTGTTACCCAACTTTCATTAGTTCTTCACTTTTTTATTTGAGCAACAGAAGGTTTTCGAAATAATCAATCTTTACCCGTTGGTCTGTTTTGACAGATTTCTGTTATCATTTGCATTTGCCTCTTATAGAAGCCTTTGTTTTGATGGATTTCAGTTAAGCATTAACATAAAGATTTGTTGTTTTTCTTACACTAATGTTACCATTGAAGCTTGTGTATTGCCTTGTGAGGAAAGGAAACTCCCAGGAAAATGAGAAAAGGAGTCTGCAGAGTTCGTCTTTGAATAGGTAAAAGTGGTGAAAACAGAAGGTTTGTGAAACCCCAATCTTTTTATATTTTTGATGTTTTTAATACATAAGGATACTACAAGACGGAACATAGGAGGAACCGGAGTCTTGGGTGGACAAACCCACCCTAGGCGCGGGCCTAGCCTAGTCGCGCCTAGAGGGGGTTTGACTCTCCCGAACTCTGACTCCTCCTCGTTTCCGTGTCAAAACCTTCCTTATACTCTGAAACTTCGTAATATATAACCCCACGAATCCCCCGAGGTTCGTGCATCGTGTTCTCATAGTGTTTTCATTTCGATCTGTTTCTGTTAGGAAATCTTCTCAAGTTTAGAGCACCATGGTCTCCGCCAACGACAAAGGCAAGAAGCCCAAGGAAGACGATCCTCACAAACCCAAGGAGGAAGAGATTTCGGTAAGTTATGAAGGAGACATGGAGGAGGACAAGAAACCAGACACCTGCACTACCGTCGCGAGCATTGGAGTGCTGGCAAAACCTATCAAGATCAAGAGGACATCACGGATGTCTACAGGAGGGAAAACTCCACATCATACCCTCTCTACACGGTCACCTCCTCCTCGTACCACTCACTCTAACCATGCAGGGAAGGAACACTCTAAGAAGGAAGAGTGGAGAAAGAATAATAAGGACTGGGATCCTCGGTCCGAATTGATCATGGGCTGCATTGAACATAATCCGAAGTTGATTCGTACTCTGACCTTTGATATTGAGGATTTGAAGAAACTTATTGAGGAACTTATTAGGAGAACACCACCACCGCCAAAGGAGTAATTCGTCATCAGGTTTGGCATCCCCTTGGCTTGTTCCAATCTTGGGGGAGTGCCGGGGTATCACCACCATTATCTTTTATCTTTTACCTTTTTAGTGGATTCGTATCTTTGGTAGAGATGTTATCTTATAGTTTGGTTTGAATGTGGAAGTATCTCTCCTTTAGTTGATTATCTATGTATCCCTTGGTGTGAGTGCCTTTATTGGATTATTAATAAGAAGTTTCATCTTTTACTTTTTGCACTTCTTATTTTAGTTTGCAATCTCTATTATATGATGGATCTTGTTGATCAGTATTGGCATCACTCTGGGAGCATTAAGTGGATCTAAATTGGTTTTGGCAAACCGAGTTCTGGTCAGTAGCAGTACTTTTTGAGGTTTGAAAGAAAAAGAGAAAAAAAGCTTACAGGTATTTTGTATCATTTACTTTCTTTCTTATTGGCTCATAAGATTAGTATTATTTATTTAAGATCTTTTGTGTCTTTAAGGAAGATTGCATGTTTGGCTTTATTACTTGTGTATTTGCTTGTTTCTTTCAACTTTCTTGCTTGCTACCCAGCCTTGCTAGCCAAAAACCTGTTTTGAGAAGGCATACTTCTCATGTTTCCAATCCCTTTGAACCAAAACCTTTGCCATTTGTGTCCACCATATCTACCTAGTAGCTTTTGCTATTCCAAGCAA
The DNA here is from genome assembly GCA_916181665.1 of Avena sativa. Lineage (NCBI taxonomy): Eukaryota > Viridiplantae > Streptophyta > Magnoliopsida > Poales > Poaceae > Avena > Avena sativa. Next base: position 306,550,966 of record OV702295.1, on the reverse strand, counting down.
ATTCTCAAGCTTCATCTACCTTTCGAATTAAAAAAGTATTTTGTTATGTGAAAAATAGTTAGTAAAGCTCTCACAAACTTGATGGCACACCTTATTTTCTTGCCCCTAATAGACTTGAACCATTGTGCCATCGAAGTTGTATATGCTTGCATCTATACGTTGAAATTAGCAAAACCGTGCTGTCACGGGGAACGTTTTCAACATTGCACCTGTACTTTTGTACCCAGTTGATATCGTGCTCTTTTGTCTATTGACATGGTTATACCCTACGGGTACCTGATGTTAGCCTACCTGGTCCAGCCCGACGGAAGGCCCACTCAACGACCTACCCGGGTCCATGACGCCTATGACGGTTCAGCTAGAACGAAGCCCATATGGACACGGAGTCCCAAGCGCACAAGACAAGGAAACCTCAAGACTAGAGTTCGAATCTAACTTGTAACCTACTCGTATCAGTACCTGAGACCTAGCCTCCCCATATATAAAGGCTAGGAGGGTCCAACGAGGAGGACACGACCTACAAACGCCATAACCCCCCAATAGATAGATCTACGATCTCCACCTCCATGATAGATCTATAGATCTAGAGCTCTCGACTCATACTTTCGCATATGCACCTCCACGCCAGATCGAATCTGCGCACCCCTGTAACTTCCGGTTCCGCCGTAATCAAGAGCAGACAAGCAGGAGTAGGGTTTTCCCTCCGGGGGCCTGAACCTGGGTAAATCTCGTGTCCCCTGGTTGCTTGTCTGTTAACCGTTCCACGATCTCCAGCATCCCCATCTTCTCCAAAACCCAAGTCCATAACAATGGGCATTGACGAGTCGAAACCTCGTCAATTGGCGCCGTCTGTGGGAACTGGGGACGCTGATTGTGTGATCGTGACGGTCCCATCTGCTGCAATCTACGATTCGTCGGCTCATGTGGAGCAGATCTGTTTCGGCTTACTCATCGCATCAATGGCCAGATCTCATCTGGTTGATTCGTCAGTGTCGGCATGCTCAGCTTCGACATCAACAAAATCTACCAAGATGCACCCAGTCTCCACTGCGATCCCAACCCGCCAGACGTGTACAATCATGAAGAAAAAGAAGAAGAAAAACGATCTCGACTAGATCTAAGGCGTGCAACTGTCGTCAGCGTGTCTGATTTTTTCCCTACTCGGCATCGAGTTGTCTTGCGATACGAGTATGGCATATAGACGTGTTACCATGTACTCCGTAGAAGCTATTCAGCGGACGAAAAAAGACAAGTTAAAAACAAGACAACCTGTCAATCAGAGCAAGTCCCGAGGATCTGGGAGCCATGCAGATCAATCAAACATGATGTGGTACTTCACCAAGGAAAAGGAAAAGGCCATCAAGATGCTTCACCTGCTCACGCTTTCAATTTGGAAAAGTCAGAAAGCAAGAAAAGAAGGAAAGTAACTATCGTTTTAGAAAGAAACATCAGAACCAATTTGCAAGTTCTTCTTCCATCTATCAAGCTACACGGCCAAGTCAATCCAAAGAAAAAAACACAGATAGTTGGAATTGTTTGCTTAGGCACGTGCTTATACGCCTGTATGCGGACACCTACACCACGCGAATCCATGTGTTGACTACGTCTGCCGCGCGATTCGGTCGACCTGGATCACAACGTTCGCTGCATCATCTTCGTCGACCATGCGGTACACTCGGGAGCTCAGGGGCTCCCTCCACTTTGGTGACCCGTCGCGGTCTTCGACTCCGACGACCCGATGCGCCCTTCGGGTGCGGTGACCTGCTGCATCCTTCGGATGCGGCGACCTGATATGATCTTCACTTGAGGCGGCCGGCTGCATCGGCTTCGACTCCGACGACTCGGGAGCTCCTTTGACTCCAGGGACCCGCTACGATCTTTGGCTCCAACGACTCGGGGGGCTCCCTCCGCTTCATCGACCAGCCGCGGCCTTCGGCTCTAGCAGCCCGTTGCATTCTTCGAATGCGATGACCTAGTGTGGTCTTCGATTGCGACAAACTTCGAATGCGGAACTCGCTGCCGCCATCGACCCCAGGAACCCGTCGCTCCTATGAGTGCGGTCCTCTGTGTCGACTACTTCCATCGCGTGACCCGCTACCGCGTCAACTTCTCCATGGCAACTTCCAAATAAAGCTAAGTTTCTCTCTACTTATAATTCATTCCTTTTTAACTCGCACTCGAAACACTCGGGGGCTGCGCCCTCTTCGAGTAACCTAATGTGCCATCGGCTCCATGCACTCGAGCACCTCATACGCGACAGCCCGAGTAGCTGATTCTGCCTGATCGTCGAATCGTTGAACTCCGAGTGCCTCGGCAAGGTACTGAGACTAAGGGTAATCAGGCTAACGAAAAGGCCTAGCATACAGTGCAAAAGTATCGACTCGATCGGCACCAGAATCTTACTATACAAGCAGACATGCAAATATTTCTTGCAAGATGCAAGTACTTCACAAATTTTCATGTTTTCTGCACCCTACAGGGACGTAGAAATTACATCTCGCTATTGTATCGGGCCCTCCAACGGAGTCGACCAAATGCCAAGACCCAAGTCGACACGAACCTCGGATGACCACATCAATCAACGAGAAAAGCGGCGCTGGCCACACATTCGAAAGAAGCAACGGTGTCAACTTCATCCGCAACATCGAGTCCTTCCGGCTAAACGTTGCACGACTCCGCTACGTTGACTCCTGGCTCCTTATGCGTGAGACACTGACTCGATGCACTTCCGGGTCAATGGTTACTCCTCGCATGAGTCTCCACTCGAGTCTACGACTCGACTAGACACTCGGGGCTACTCCTATCAGGAGCGCTGGTCGCGCACCCGAAGTATGATTAAGGCACTACACCGCTAAACTATTTCTTCGAGTCCTACGTCGAATCTACGATTCCACTACGGACTCGAGGGCTACTCCCATAGGGAGGATGGATTCAAGCATCCGAAAAATTTGTGTCCTACGGACCTGAAGCCAAACAACGGCTGAATTAAAGTCTCTGCTCGAGTCTACGACTCGAACAGACACTCGGGGGCTACTCCCATAGGGAGCGCTAGTCGCGCACCCTATGAATTCTTCGAGTGCGATCCTTCGGATCAGCATGCAAAACTTTTAGGCAACTCTGCCCCAATTAATGCTAAGTGAGTAGCATCCTCCTTGGCCACCCGAAACACCTCCGCTGTGATAAACATTCGGATGCTGCGTCTGCGACGCAAAGATAAGACCTACAAATACCATTTGATGGCCTGGTAACGCACACGACTGCGCTCTGCTAGTAAGAATCCGTGCCAACAGGCGTGATGAAAAATCCCGACGGACGCGTTGGGTACATCATCTAATTCACTGGAATTCCACTCCTGTAAGTCCTCCGCGGCCTGAGTCGAATTACGCCAGCATATGTTCCGGGTTCGAGTCGAGGGACTTGAATCTGAAGAAGATCGTGTTGTTTTGTCCTAAGACAGTTAACTGACCCTGATCCGTCGGGAGAGTCAGGCACACGCATCAACAATCCCTACACACTCAAATCATTCTCTAGCAAACAGAGATAGCTGCACCCGAAAGATTGAAGAGTCCTCAGCCGAATCTACGATTCGACTGAACACTTGGGGGCTACTGACATGGTTATACCCTACGGGTACCTGATGTTAGCCTACCTGGTCCAGCCCGACGGAAGGCCCACTCGACGACCTGCCCGGGTCCATGACGCCTATGACGGTTCAGCTGGAACGAAGCCCATATGGACACGGAGTCCCAAGCACACAAGACAAGGAAACCTCAAGACTAGAGTTTGAATCTAACTTGTAACCTACTCGTATCGGTACCTGAGACCTAGCCTCCCCATATATAAAGGCTAGGAGGGTCCAACGAGGAGGACACGACCTACAAACGCCATAACCCCCCAATAGATAGATCTACGATCTCCACCTCCATGATAGATCTATAGATCTAGATCTCTCGACTCATACTTTCGCATATGCACCTCCACGCCAGATCGAATCTACGCACCCCTGTAACTTCCGGTTCCGCCGTAATCAAGAGCAGACAAGCAGGAGTAGGGTTTTCCAGCATCCCCATCTTCTCCAAAACCCAAGTCCATAACAATGGGCATTGACAAGTCGAAACCTCGTCATCTATGGATGTCAACAGTGTGAAATAAAGAGGGAACTTGTAAGTCCATGGAGTTTGTATTTTGTGTTAGAGAAACGCCTGGGCCGCTAGCCTAAGCCATGCTTAATCATGGTGGAAACTTGCAGCATCACCATAGTGAGCTATCTATGAAGCATCCTCAATAAAAAACTATGCACATGGTAAATAAAAAGATCGCTGAGATGCTCATTGTCTACTTGCCTTGTCATTTTGGTTATGGGAAAGCTTCTGTACCATATGCAAGGGGTACCCCGTTGGCAGTTCTCAATGATACGCAAATACTTACAATGACAAGAACTTACTTGGGCCCAAAGTTGAGTAGCATGAGGAGTGACCCTCATATTCAAGGGACATGAGATTGCCAACTTATATTTCGTCAAGCATATACTCCATCTTTGTGCACTTTAACCTTAATCATCTCAAGATGCCTATGATAGGGGCAATGAGGGCTCAAAGCTAGTAAGTACCATAATATTTTGTAAGATCTTTATGACTTGTAATCCCTGTTACCCTCTATAAAGGGACCTTTCTCCTAGTTACCAAGTTGAGTCAGTAAACCTACTTCCTCTCTATCTCCAGCAAGCATTTGAGTTGCTGTGTTTCAAGCATTCATATGGTGATTTATTCAATCATGTTCTCTATTTTCCTTGTTTGCACAAGACTCTTATCTATTGAGTATTACTTTGAAAGCCTTCACTTGTGAAAAACCTTTTTGCGCAAAGAGTGCTCCTATTGTAAAATTTCTACAAAAAGCTTTTTGTGAAACTGTTTGCCAGGTGTTCTCTGACCAAGAACAAGTTTGCCAATTCCAATTATGATTTATCTTTATGCATCTCTATTGTGACTGCTGTACTTGGTTGCAAGCTAAGTTATATAATGGTGAGTTGATTTCTTCTATGAGTTGTGTAATGGTAAGTATGATGCTTCTTGTTCATATTATTTTATCGACACTTCACTCCATAAACCTGTGGACATGTTTACTGAGCTCAGTTTTCGCTTGGGGACAAGCGAAGGTCTAAGCTTGGGGGAGTTGATACGCCCAATTTGCATCACCTTTCTATATCATAATTTACCTCTATTCATTGATATTTGTCTTATTATGAGGTATTGCTTATGTCTTTTCCACTGTTTATGCATGTTGGATGATTCTTGGAGGATGGACTGCCGGAGTCTGGATTCTGATGGAAAAGAGGGCGTTTTGATTCAATTTCACGAAGATCAGAAAAATATTATAAAAATATTATTTTCCCAGAAGACGAAGGAAGCCAGAAGGAGGGACGAAGAGGGGCCATAGGGGGCTCACACCCCCCTAGGCGCGGGCCCACCTGACCCCGCGCCTAGGGCAGGTGTGGCCCCCCTGCCCGGCTCCTGGCTCCGCCCCTTCGCCTATATATTCCCTACAAAACCCTAAGGCTGGGAGGGCGACCATAGATAGATTTCCGTCGCCTCTGGGGGGCGTAAAACATCAAGAGAGAAAGATCTCTCCGACAGACAAATTTCTGCCGGGGGAATTCCTTCCCGGAGAGGGAGATCATCGCCATCAACACCGTCATCAAGCTAGGCTTCATCGGGATCATCATCATCCACACCATCATATCCACCAGCACCATCATCACCACTCCGTCCCGCTGTAACAATTGTGTTGGGTATTGCTTTCTTAGGGGAAACTTTCCGGTGTTAATTACAATTGTAGTTGATGCTTGTGAGTGGAACCATTGGATTATTGTTTATGTTCAGATTGTTATCCATTACCATATCATCTTTGATCTTGATCCATATGATGTCTTGTGAGTAGTTCGTTTAGTTCTTGAGGACAAGGGAGAAGTCATGTTGTTATTATTGGATTTGTGTTGAGTTATTATTTAATGGTTTAGTATTTAAGTTGTGGTGTTATTCTTCTAGTGGTGTCATGTGAACGTCGACTACATGACACTTCACCATTTATGGGCCTAGGGGAATGCATTGTGTATTTGGCTACTAATTGTGGGTTTGCCGGAGTGACAGAAACCTGAAACCCCGTTAGGACACCTTTGCATAAGGGAGCGTAGGATCTCAGAGTTTAAGGCTGTGGTTAGATTTATATCTTAATTACTTTCCTGTAGTTACGGATGTTTGCAGGGGGTTTAATCACAAGTATGTATTAGTCCAAGTATGATCGGTACATTAGCACAGGTTCACCCACACACCACTTACAACACCAAAGAAGAGTACTCAGCTATTTGAAGTGAAAGCACTTGACAGAATTCCCATATGTCCTCAAGAACGTTTGGTCCTTATAAGTATTTCCACCGGCTTGTCCATTGCTAAGAAAGGATTAGGCCACTTGCTGCATTTGTTCTTTGTTACTTGCTCTTTGTTTTGTTGCCTTATCATAAAACCACTAAAAATCCGTTTGCTAAGTATTTACAGAGATTTTCTGCTCCATACCAGTCCAGCACCTTCTGCTCCTCGTTGGGATCGACACTCCTATTTATCGAAAGTACTGCGATACACCCCCTATACTTGTGGGTCATCAACGGAGAGGCTGTGTTTTTGCGCCGTTTCAGGATGAGCCAGAAGCTCTTCCTAAAGATCGTGCATGCCATCTGGGAGTTCGACCCCTACTTCGTCTGCAAGAAGGACTGCACTGGCATGGTTGGGTTTTCCTCACTGCAGAAGTGCACAGTGACGATGAGGTTGCTTGCATATGCAGGCCGAACTATGTTTAAATTTACACTGAACTATTTTAAAAATTCGCCGAACTATGGTCGAATGTATGCCGAACTAAGCTGAACAATGTTCTGTATTCATATTATACCGAACTATGCCGAAATCTGGACGAATTTGAGCCGAATTTGGGCGAAAAAGGGCGTCCTGGGAACTCGGCGGCGTTCCCAAGCAAAAACGTGTTTCGTCTGGCCAAAGTTTGATCCGGATTTTTCCCTGGAAACGCCTAACGAGTAGGGATGCTCTTAGCCTTTCCTATCTCATACCCTCCGGTTCCTCTATATACACGTAAGCTGAGGAGACTACAATGAATACCAATATATATACCTGCCCTAACCCATGGTCTTTGATCTATCGCATCTACTCCACCCAGACATCTCCGACGGCGAGACCCGGAGGAACGGTGCCGGCCAGCGCACGGAATCACGGAATCGGCCGGCCATGTCTTCCGATGCGTCTTGTGCTTCTGAACCAGCCATGATCTCCGGATGCTTTACGTGCTTCTCAGTTTCTAGTGATCTGAAACACGTCTTGGTGTCATCTAGCAAGATTCTTATGATCAGCGGTGTCGTGCTAGCTATATTCATACGATCAATCTATCGTCTCGCCATGTCAGACTTTGCCGTCGTCAAGGCAAATATCTCATGTTCGAGAGGTATACTAATATCATTGGATCGATCCAGAAGCCCGAGATCAAGGGCTAAGTTTGCGGTAGGAAATTAGGTCGATTTGTGCTTCTCTCATTCTATTTGAAGAATCTATTTGAAGAAAAAGAATCGATGCGCTTCAGGCTCTTAGATGAGAATTTGCATCTTTTCCTTCCACGGACAAGCGCAGATTTTCCTCTACCGGGGTGGATTTCGTTTCTCAATGCATCAACAATATATTAGCTTTGAGAGATTGTGCGCGCTGGTGAATTTTCTATCGTGGTGTTCATGTGTAGGTTTGGTGGCATGGTACAAATTCTTCGACACAGCCGTAGCTGCAGATCCACGCCGTGCGGTTGCCGTTTAGGAGTAACACTCCAACTCCGGCGAGTGGCTTAATGCGGAGTGTTCTTTTTTGATGATCAAAGCAGCTGGGAGTAAAAGGAGGACAAGCGTGTACTACATAGACATCTTACCGTTCGACCTACTTCGCTGGAACTCCCTCTCTAGTCATGCTCCACCTAAGTGAGATTTAAAGCCATCATTTTTTTGAAACTAGATTTAAAGGCATTATCGTGAGCTGACGTAACATGTAAGAGATCTACATCATGTATTTTCCATGCAAGAGTTTTATATATGTTGCCAATGAGCCTGTTAGGAATAACTAGCAGAATGCCCGTGCGTTGTCACGTTATCGTAGTTTATTAATAAGTACATATTACATATTTATACAAATAATAAATACACGTGTATAGAAAAGATATCCAGAACCTTCGTGAAACATTTGCATTTAAAATTCACAAAATAAGCTTCATATATAGAAAAATATACAGACATCGAGAATATCAAATGTATATAATATAGTCATATAATAATATATTCCAATGTGATTCTAATAATATTGATTTCATATTTTGGATTTTTATAAAAAAATATACGCATCCTATTTTGAAAAGGAGCTAATGAGTAGAGCATGTGTGTTTGCTTAGATCTAAATTCGATGATGTTTCTTTCTCTGTTAAACTGTTTCATTTTACAAGCATCTCGAGTTAATATATGATCACTCAACTGTTGAAACCCTGAGATGTTGATATAAGTGAGGAAAAGCCCCTCACGTATAATTGTATGTATATGATTGATGTACTACACCTATATTACATGTGTAATATCAACAATTCTTTTGAAAGAAACAGTTCATGCTAAGTGACCAGTCAATTGATCCTGGATACCTTTTTGCGGAACATTACATTACATGCACGATTGAGACAGTCTGCTTGACTCAATCAATACACCATCATACGTGGATGTATGACAAAGTGAATTCTTCGTGATTCAGTATGTACCAATCTACACAACTTATTGGAGAATCAGCTGCCGACATTTTTGTCTTCTAAACATTAAAGGCCTGCTCATCTATTAGGGTGCTTGTTTGCATGTTCCCCTGAAAGGCTTGCCACAAATATGTGACACACGCCAACGCAAACGTCACTGCAGAAGCCCATGGCATGCATAGAGAGCAAGCCCGAGTTGCGTACTTTCTTAGGCCTGGCGACTTGACCGCGTCCAGCAGAGGACGCATCTGCAGCAAGGAGAGAGGCCATATGAGTAAGAGTAGCATAATAGGGCGGAGCTAGAGCGGGTGCGTCGAGGAAGGAGGAAGCGTTCCCCGCGAGAAGGAGTGAAATAGATTGACCTCAGCGACGGGAGCACCATGCCACCATGCAACGATAGTGAAGACGGCACGATATGTCGACAACTGAACGCGTGCGTTGCAGATACTCCTGTAATGCCGCTGCGATGCAAACGACGATGCAGATGCGGCGCTAATCTGCCTATACAGGCCGTTGCGTCGCGAACGTCCTCTTCTTCCTCTGGATCCTCTCTCTCTCCTTCTCCGCTTCCATCTGGTCATCCTGGATCTCATCGATGGCGTCAAACCAAGCACAGACCAATCCTCCCGAGACCTGCCCATCACCGCTAGCCGGCAGCTGAGAACCACATATGCATGTGTGATAACTGATAAGATGCGGAGAGGATGGAGGTGGAGGCGGCTCGATGGCAAGCCGGCCATGCTTGGAAGATCGAGGCCGACACCCCTCTCCACTCTGCTTGACCCGTCCCCGACCGCCGCCGCCTCCCGCTCTCAAGCTCGAGCCGTCCCGTGCGTGGTCTCGAGTTGACCGCGCCTGTGTCAAGGATACTGCCGCCTGGATCTCCTGGTCGCAGAGCTCCCGTCCAACCTCGACCATGGCCCAGTACCCTCCGCTTGGAAGCCACGGCCGCCGTGCTCCTAGGCTAGGTTCCATCGATGCCACGAGACCGCTATCCCGCTCGTATTTTCCTCCGCTAAAAAAGAACGACCTGGTATGCAATTTGACCCGCTCGTATTTTCCTCCGCTAAAAAAGAACGACCCGGTATGCAATTTGACTCGCGGGTGACATTGGTGAGTAATTGCTTAGCTGGTGAAGGGGCAAAACCGTCCAAATATTATCGTACGTTGAGGCGACGAAAACCACCTCAATGAAAATTATAGTAGAGATAATCCCGATAGGACACGGAACGGTGTCGTGTGCGTGTGTGTGTTCCGAGTAGGACTAGTAGTCCAACACCTATTCGTATTGACGTTGCATCGTCTTGCCGGATATATATACACCCATGTAGTAGCCTTATAAGACAACTGTGAGATTTAATACAAACAACAGGACCGAGAGGGCACTGGAGCCATCAACATTGTTTTTTCCGTACGTACTCGTGTGAGTTGAGAGAGCTAGTTCTTTTGATCAGACTAGATAGCTAGCTTGCTGATCATTGTTAGCTGGTTCTTATACGTGCGCGCAACTCGCCGGAATACTTTGTCGTCGTCACGCCGGACTGCACTCGGCGTTTGGGGCTGGGCCAACAATTGGTATCAGAGCCTCGAGGAGGATCTCCTAGTAACGAGAGGTCATGACGGGCAAGGAGCAAGGCGAGTACTCCGGTGCGGCTGCGGGTGCATCGGTGTCGTCGCAGTACCCGCGGTATGATCGCGGCAACTACACGTAGTGGGCGAAACGGATGGAGTGGGCCATGGAGGGCAACGACATCTGGGATGCTGTCGATCCCGGCGGCGACGAGTTCAAGAAGGGCACGTCGAAGTACCGCAAGGACCGACAGGCACTCACGGCCATCGGCTCCGTGGTGCCGGCGGACGTGATGCAGCACCTGATCTCGAAGGTTTCTGCAAAGGAGGCGTGGGAGACATTCAAGACGTTGAATCTTGGGCACGAGCGCGTCCGCAGGGCGACCCTACAAATCTTGCAGAAGAAGTACGAGAACCTGGAGATGGGAGGAGATGAGACGTTGGACGCTTTTGCCTCGAGGGTAGCCACAATTGTCAACGGGATTCGCGCGCAAGGTGAGAAGCTGGAAGATATCTCAGTCGTAATGCGTTTCCTTCGTGCGGCGCCGCCGCGGTACATATCTGTGGTGTCGGCAATCGAGCAATGCGTTGATCTCACCACCCTCACGATGGATGACCTAGTTGGACGGTTCAAGGCGCATGACGAGCGGATGAAGATCACCTACGGCGACGCAAATCAAGATGAGCACCTCATGCTTACACGAGCCCAGTGGCAGGCAATGGTCGCCAAGGAGAGGAGCGATAAGGCATCTGGCAGTGGCGATGGTTCGGTCCCGGCGAAGAAGTCGGATAGCAAGCCGAAGAAGCCAAAGAAGAAATTCGACAAGAAGAATCTTCGCTGTCATAAGTGCAATCAGCTCGGGCACTTCAAATCGGAGTGTCCCAACCGTTCAAAGGAGAAGGCTCTCATGGCGAAGGAAGGAGATGATGGACCGATGAATCTCATGCTCGAAGCTTGCGAGTTAATGACCACCAAGGAATCAACTCCTCAGGAGTCCGCTACGGAGATCGTCACGCTCGTGGAAGAGAAGGTCTTCCTGCGGAGGATGCAGACGGCTCACGACGTTTGGTACCTCGACACAGGCGCTAGCAACCACATGACCGGCGACAAGGCCCAGTTTTATGAGTTGAACCTCATGGTTGGAGGCTCCGTCCGATTCAGCGATGGGTCGAAGGTGGAGATTGCAGGGCGAGGCATAGTCCTGTTTGAGTTGAAGGATGGAGGTCACAAGGTACTCACTGATGTGTACTATATTCCCAAGCTAAAGACCAACATCATCAGTCTTGGTCAGCTCGCGGAGCGTGGATGCAAGATCGTGTTGGAGGACGAGTTCCTGTGGGGATATGACCGCCAAAGGCAACTCATCATGAAGGTGGAGAGGTCGAAGAATACTCTACATCCTCAATCTCAATCGGGCGGATCCAGTATGTTTGAAGACAAGCATGGAAGACTCGGCGTGGAAGTGGCATGCACGCTACGGACATCTAAATTTCCAAGCTCTACGACAACTTGGACAGAAGGAGATGGTACGTGGCTTACCGTGTGTTGATCATGTTGAGCAGGTGTGTGACGGTTGTCTCATTGGGAAGCAAAGGCGAGCCCCGTTTCCAAGGGAGGGACAATATCGAGCAAGTAAGGTTCTTGAGTTGGTGCATGGAGACTTATGCGGACCAATCACGCCGGCGACCCCCGCCGGGAACAAGTATTTTTTGCTCATCGTCGACGACTTCAGTAGATACATGTGGGTTGTGTTGCTGAAGAGTAAGGATCAAGCTTTGCAAGCGTTCAGGATTGTGAAGATGGCAGCCGAGGTGGAGTCCGAGGCAAAGTTGAAGGCCCTCCGTACCGATCGGGGTGAGGAGTTCAAATCCAATAAATTCAAGGCGTTTTGTGAAGCTCATGGGATCTGGCGGTATCTCACCGCAGCAAAATGGTGTTGTGGAAAGAAGGAACCAAACCGTGGTGGCCATGGCACGCAGCATAATGAAGAGCAAAGGCATGCCAGGCAGGTTTTGGGGTGAGGCAGTTAGTACAGCTGTCTATTTGCTGAACAGGGCGCCAACTAAGAGTGTAGTTGGTATGACGCCGTATGAAGCATGGTACGGGCACAAGCCCTCGGTTGATCATCTTCGCACTTTCGGGTGCGTGGCGCATGTGAAGACGGTGACCGGGCATACTAGCAAGTTGGCGGATCGAAGTACTCCAATGGTCATGATCGGCTATGAATATGGTTCGAAGGCGTATCGCGTGTACAATCCAGTGAACAAAAAGTTGGTGGTGACACGTGACGTCGTCTTCGAGGAGGAGAAATCATGGAATTGGGGCTCTGCGGAACCGGTACAATCAATTTCTGATGAAATATTTACTGTAGTCTACAGTGATTCGCATGCAGATGATCAAGAAACGGCGTCCCGTGGCGTTACGGATTTAGGCGCTGGTTCAGGAGATGGAAGTCCGGAAGTGAGCAGCAGCAGCGCTACGCCTGGAGAGGTATCTCCACGTGGGAGTCCCGGCACGAGCAGCAGCTCACGCGCTGCCCCTGGAGGCTCGGCGTCGCCATCCAGTCCACGCGCGGACGAGAGCCCTGTCGCAAGTGGCCCATCAGCTGCACACTCCCGTCCAGGAGGGACTAGCGGCAGTCCAGAAGTGGACGCGGGCGACGATGTCACGTCGCCAACATGCAGTACACCGACAGAAACTGCAGGAAATTCAGTAGAAGCTGAAACAAGTACTACGTCAGCTTCCACGTCTCCTCCAAGTGCACGGGAAGAAAGGAGAAGGCCGCCTACTCCAGAAAAATTTCGAAGTGTATTGGAATTGTATCCGCCGGAGACCCTTCGTACAGCGCGTGCGCGAGGGAGAGGACAAGGTCGGTGTTTACTCACCGAGGAGCCGACGAAATTCGAGGATGCTAATACGGAGGAGTGTTGGCGTCGTGCTATGGATGAGGAGTTGGGATCGATCAAAGACAACGATACATGGGAGCTTGTCGATCTACCCAACAATCACAAGGCCATAGGGCTCAAGTGGGTGTACAAGATCAAGAAGGATGCCGAAGGGAAGTTGGTAAAACACAAAGCTCGGCTAGTTGCCAAAGGATACGTGCAAGAGAAAGGTGTGAATTTCGAAGAAGTGTTTGCTCCCGTTGCAAGGATGGAATCGGTGAGATTACTTATCGCTCTCGCAGCTCAAGAATCTTGGAAATTGCATCACATGGATGTGAAATCCGCGTTTTTGAATGGGGAGTTAGAAGAAGAAGTTTATGTGAAGCAACCACCGGGATACATCAAAGAGGGAGAAGAACACAAGGTTTTGAAGCTACACAAGGCGTTGTACGGGCTACGGCAAGCCCCTCGGGCGTGGAACATCAAGCTTGATCGTACATTGATCTCTCTCGGATTCGAGAAGAGCCCACTGGAGCATGCGATGTATAAGCGAGGTAAAGGAAGGGATCATCTACTAGTTGGCATCTATGTTGATGATCTATTGATAACTGGAGCGGATGAGAAGAAGATTGCAAAGTTCAAGCTACAGATGAAGGAGTTATTCAAGATGAGTGATCTAGGCTTGTTGAGCTACTACCTTGGGATTGAGGTACATCAAAAGCTGGATGAGATCACGCTATGCCAAGAGGCATATGCAAAGAAGATACTCGAGAAGTGTGGCATGGAAGAATGCAATCCAACTCATGTTCCGATGAAACCTCGTCTTAAACTGAGCAAAAGGAGTGAAGCACCTGCGGTTGATGCAACGGAGTATAGGAGCGTTGTCGGAAGTTTGATGTATCTCATTAACACAAGACCCGACTTGGCCTATTCCGTTGGCTATGTGAGTCGTTTCATGGAAGCACCCACAATGGAGCATTGGACAGCCGTGAAACATATACTCAGGTATATTAAAGGTACTACAAACTTTGGTATTGTCTACTCGAAAGAGAAGGAGGAGGTGAAGCTACTTGGCTACAGTGATAGCGATATGGCAGGAGATATTGACGACCGTAAGAGTACCTCGGGCGTGGCATATTTCTTGGGAAGAAGCATAGTAAGTTGGCTATCACAAAAGCAAAATGTGGTGGCGCAGTCATCCTGTGAAGCTGAGTATATTGCGGCTGCAACTGCAGCGTGTCAAGGTGTGTGGCTAAGAAGTCTACTTGGTGATCTCACCAATCGGGAGGCGGAACAAGTGGTGTTCAATATTGACAACAAGTCTGCAATTTCATTGTGCAAGAATCCGATGCATCATGACAGGAGTAAGCACATTGATACGAAGTATCACTACATACGACAGTGTGTAGAGGAGAGCAAGATTAAAGTCAACTATGTTTGCACCGATGATCAACTTGTGGATATCCTAACTAAATCTTTGGGACGAGTGAAGTTCGCGGAGATGCGAGGAAGGATCGGCGTCCAAGCTGCGAAGATGGGCACATCGTGCTTAGGGGGGTGATTGTTAGGAATAATAATCCTGATAGGACACGGAACGGTGTCGTGTGCATGTATGTGTTCCGAGTAGGACTAGTAGTCCAACACCTATTCGTATTGACGTTGCATCGTCTTGTCGGATATATATACAGCCATGTAGTAGTCTTGTAAGACAATTGTGAGATTCAATACAAACAATAGGACCGAGAGGGCCCTGGAGCCATCAATATTGTTTTTCCCGTACGTACTGTGTGAGTTGAGAGAGCTAGTTCTTTTGATCAGACTAGATAGCTAGCTTGCTGATCGTTGTTAGCTGGTTCTTATACGTGCGCGCAACTCGCCGGAATACTTCGTCGTCGTCACGCCAGACTGCACTTGGCGTTTGGGGCTGGGCCAACAGAGCCATGGCTTCCTAAGACCACGAGATATCTAGAAGTTCATATTTATAGTATTGTATGTGATTTGAAGATTTCTATCATTTACAACATGTGAAAATTATTCTATTATTCTAGCAAGCATGAATTAGAGGCGTGACTTTTAGTTGTGCTCGTGGATTTTTTATGTATACTGACCAACGAACTTATATGCCATTGTAGGTGCCTTGAAAAGATGGACAACAGCCGGGCTTGAAGAAGTGAGCGTGGAGTCTATCATCTATGCAGTTGTACAAACCATTTAGTTTAGAGGTAAAGCTCTCCACTGCTTGCATTTTTATCTGATGCTGGTGGCTAGAACCAAACAAATGAATTCATGGGGAGCGCCTTCTTGTTCTTGATGAATTTGAGCACAAGGTGAGTCATTTACAACACAACGGTGGGACTTCAATGGGAAAAAAGAAGGCTAGTGGGCAATATTCAGAGATGGCAAACACCCCAACATGAGTTCACGTAGAACAATCTATGCCGCTTTCTCTGAAGGAAAAGACTCCGATGTTTGGTGATGTATTGTTAGAAATACAGATTGAGAAATTATGTTTGTTGTTGGGAACATCGATCCGGCGAATGTACCTACCCATGTAGAAAATATTGCACTAATCCAGAGCATGAAAAGGGTAAAAGTTAATCCCGAGCATCAAAGTGGCAGATGTTCCAAGGGAGTCATTGTTTGCGCCCCTCCTTTTCTGCCTCCGGCCTAGACGACTGGCCCTGCAAGCTGTCCACATGTGTCCCTCCCTTTCTCTGGTATCGACTGAATCAGGACAAGACGACTGCTATTGAGGACCGGTTCTAACATAATGCTGGTAGATTTTTTATGTTCTGTATATGTGCTACAAGTATGTGAATTTTTTTACTTGCAAGACCACTAGCATATTTCCTGGTGGCTCGCGCCCTTTACTTCCGTGCTTGGAGGGCTTAGGAAAATTCTCACATTTACTTGATTTGGATTTCATGAGTGAAGTTATTGCTTGGAGGTCCTCATAAGGGGTGGATGTGGTTTTGGCGGCGGCGAACAGGTGGCCCCTGCTCCTGCTGCTACCCCTTTTGATGTTTTCTATGTTCACAGTTCATCTATTCCCCTCCCCACCAGCCCACCTAGATGCAAGGGGATTTAGATTGATCTTGGTCACTGCAAGACACCGGTATACTGAGAAGTATGTTTTTACGTTTAATTTTTATTTTCCTTCTCAACTTTTGTGTTTTGCTTTGTTCTGGTTATGTGTGTCTGTTCCTTCCTTCTGTTGTTGCCCCGAGTCTTAAAACCTCAAAGGACATGTATTTCTACCATTTTTTAACTATCAATTCAATCACATATACATTTATTATTTTACAAATTACCAGTTACACGTTTGAGAAAGCTGAATAAAACTTTGCTGGAACGATGGGTGCCGCCTCCAAGTCGATCATATATAGGTTAAGAGCCTCTCTTATTTTTGACCAATTTGTTTGTAAGATGGTTCCAATCAATTTTATTTTTCTCTTCTGGTGCAACACACGTGCACGTTTTCTATAGTCTAACAATAAAATACGAAGTGTTTTTTGCGGTCTAACTTTTTTAGACTGTTTTACCCTTCCACTAAACTCTATATTACAACCAACGCCACCTATAAGTAAAGCACGAAGTGTTTCTTGCGGTCCAACATTTTTTTAAAACCGTTATGCCCCTATAATTTGGAGGAAACTACCCATCACCACCCCGCAAGTAAAAAAAAGAACGGTTCGGTTGTCTCTTTAGAGTACGGTTTGGTTGTTTCTCAATGAGCTTGGCCTGCATGCATGCGCCAGGAAGGATCTGATCTCGCTTGCTGCATACGAGGCAAGTTTTATATATGGAGATTATGCATGGGCATCGTCCACAGGCCACGGAACATCAAACTGCCACCGACTCAGTTTAAAAAATAGTTTGTTTTTCTCTCTGGGCTCATGGGAGGAGGGGAAGATCCCAATCAATCGGTAACACCGTTTGCGTGTCGTATATGTTTTTTTTTGAGAGGCAACACATGTTCCATTTATCTCAAAGATTTGAAGTACAACACATGTAGCCTAACTCTGGAACATACCAGAGAGACAGCTCACCCAAAACACTTACACAAAAGACCCTGAAAGGAAAAAAAAAGCAAATAAACCCTTCAAAGATCTTATGTGCATAGCCCACACCATCTGTCTCCCACCTCCGCCGTTGCTGGAGAGATGGAGGATGGAACCACATCCCAGGATCTGGTAGAGTGCCATCGGAGACCAGCTCCTTTGTGGATCTCAAAAGAGGCTCATCGAGAATGACGAGCACATCACCATTGTGGAACATTGGCCGGGCAAGAAGCCCGCACCTGACACCAGATCTCCGCCTGGCCACCCGACGTCGACCAAGTCGAGGAAGGAGGACCAAGCTGTCGCCCGCCAATCGCTTTCCGGGCTCCAAATTCGCTGTCTTTTGGTCAACACCGACGCGAAACGTCGGCCACCTCCTGTACAAAGCTCCCCGCCTACCTCGAAGACGCCAAAGAAGGGCTCGTCGGGGAAGGAGCGGAGTGAGGAGCACAAAATCCTAGAGCTGCCTCACCGCCGCTGCCACGGTGTCGCTGCCAAAGGAACGATAGAGGGCGCTCAAATCCATCGAAGAAATCTGAGCACCGTACCACCGGCTGTCCAGATCCGTGGGCGACAAACCTGGAGCCAAATTATTCAGATCTAACTTCGTCGTCGTCGGAAGAGCGAGAGAGATGGCTGCCTAGATCCTAAGATAGAAGACTAACCCTAGTCTACTCCTATACACGGCCATACGGCGGATCCGGCGACCCTACATCCCCGGCGAGCACAAGGCCCACAGAGGAGAGGAGTCACCAGAGCCGCCGCCGACAACTTGGTATGTTCGCCCTTTTCCTCTGAGCAGGAAGGGAGAGAGCGAAACGTGATCAAGTGGTGTTGGGTGCGTGTGTGCTGTGCCGGTCGTGTCATATAGGTTCAGAACTTCAGGTGCACCGGAATGCAAGAAAATAGGAGTCCAACCTAAACGTTGCGAGCATCCCTGTCACTATGTCGCGGGCCGGTCCACACTTGCATCCAAGCTTGCTCGACAAACGAGGCCCTGTTTTGCTTCGACCAGAATAAATGGCAGACATATGTCTAACACCTGGTACGGAGAACTCTCCATCCCCACCGCCGGATCTGACCGGGGAATTCGCCATGGCTTAACCCCCTTCCGATCCGCCTTGATCTTGGTACGCATCACCGTCCTCTTCTCCCATCCCCTGCTCCTAGCTCTGCCCCCCGCTGCCTGTTTCTGTTGTTCCTCTCGTGATTTCCTTGACTGCCGCGATGGCGATTTGGGCGACATGCCTGTGATTGGCGTTGATGCCGTTCTCCCTCATCCTGATTTCTAGTCTTTCTCCTGTTCTGCTCTATCCCTGCCCGTTTTACCTGAGTTTTTCTGCCCGAGTTCCTCTCTGTATATCCAGCTTCCCTTCCCTCTGTTTTAGCTATCCTTTGTTTCTTCTTTGTGGAGTGATCCTGATCTTCCCGTCTAGGCGTCCGGCCTGCTGTCTCCGCCGTCGCCGGTTGCCGGTTGCTGGCTGCTGCGTGTTCGGACCGCCAGACATTGTCGCTCTGCCCTTCTCCTTTCTCTTTTGGCTATCCACCCTGCTGCAATCGCATACCCCTTTTAGCTACACTTCTTTCACTGAACCGATGAAGATTGTTGCTTGGAATGGGCGAGGATTGGGAAATCGTCCAGCACTTCGAGGACTTCAAGATGTCAGAAAACGTGAGGATCCAGATGTATTATTTCTCTCTGAAACAAAGCTTGATGAACATCGTATGAGAAAATTCCGATGGTTATTGGATATGCCAAATATGTTTGTGTACAACTGTGATGGAAAGAGCGGAGGTCTTTCTCTCTTGTGGAAGAACGGTGTGGATGTCTCGGTCCGTGATGCTAAACGCCTATATATTGATGCCAATATTTCTGATGATGGTATATCATGGAGATTCACAGGAGTGTATGAAGATCCAGAAAACAAGGATTTGACATGGGAAACTCTTCGGAATCTTAAACAACAAGGTTCAGGCCCCTGGCTCTGTATGGGCGATTTCAATGAAATATTATTCCAACACGAGAAGATTGGCGATGCCCCAAAACCTCAAGCACATATGGATCGTTTCCATGAAGCTCTTGAATTTTGTGAGCTAACTGACCTTGGATTCATAGGGGATATATTTACTTAGAGGAACCACAGTCGTCGTCATGACCGGTATATTAAAGAGCGCCTAGACCGAGCTGTTGCCAATATTGAATGGCTCTCTATCTATCCTGCTGTGAAGATAATTAACGGTGAACCCCGACATTCAGACCACCGTCCAGTGATCCTCGACACAAATAGTATGTCGGAGCCTACTCCTAGTTTTGATCATAACTTTCATTTTGAGGTGTCATGGCTCCAGGAGGAGGGATGCACACAACTTGTGCAAGATGCATGGAATGAGAATTTTCATGGTTCTGTTCCAGTGTCAGACAGAATTAAGCAAGTTGCTATGAAGCTTCAGGACTGGAATCCCAATGTCTTGGGAGATCTTCATAAGCGCATTAAGAAAGTAAGGAAGGAATTAAGCCGTTGTCTCAAAGACAAAATTTCTGAAGAATCAGTCCACCGTGAGCATGCTCTGAGATTTAAACTGGAACGGCTGGAGGACCGGCGAGACATGTACTGGAGACAACGTGCTCATGTTGATTGGTTGAAGCACGGATATCGGAACACTCGCTTTTTCCATAGCTGTTGCTCGGAGAGAAAAAGAAAGAACAGAATCACAAAACTGAAAAAAGAGAATGGTGAGAGCATCGAGGGGCAAGAAAGATTAAAGCAACATATACATGATTATTACAAGTCGCTCTTCACGTTCCAACCATCATCTAATATCCCTGATCTCTTACAACATGTGCAACCACGCGTTTCCAATTCTATCAATGATTCCCTCTGTTCACCTTTTACCGAAGATGAAATAGTGGAGGCTCTACAAAACATTGGTGACTTAAAGGCACCTGGACCAGATGGTATGCCGGCCATTTTCTACAAACGATTTTGGGAAGTAGTTGGCGATCAGGTGAAAAATGAGGTCCTTCATGTTTTAAATGGTGGCTCTGTGCCAGCAGATTGGAATAATACAACTGTTATCCTAATCCCCAAAGTTAAAAACCCACAGCGCATCAAGGATCTGAGACCAATTAGTCTTTGCAATGTCATCTATAAAATTGTGTCCAAGGTCCTCACGAATAGGCTTAAAATGTTCATTGGAGAAATAATTTCTCAGAACCAGAGTGCTTTTATTCCTGGCCGGCTGATCACCGACAACGTGCTGGTGGCTTATGAGATGACTCATTTTATTAAGCACAAGCGAGGTGGTGATGGTTATATGGCAATCAAGTTAGACATGAGTAAAGCCTATGACAGGGTTGAATGAAATTTCCTAGAAGCTATGCTCTATAAAATCGGGTTCCACTCTAAATGGGTATCTCTTCTAATGAAATATGTCCGGTCTGTGACATACAGAATTAAGGTTAATGGGGAGCTTACCGATGCCATTAACCCACAACGTGGTCTTAGACAGGGTGACCCTTTGTCCCCTTATCTATTCTTGATTGTCACTGAAGGTTTCTCATCACTCCTCCACATTGCCGAACAACAAGGGCTCATCGAGGGTGTCAAAATATGTCCCACAGCGCCAAGTGTCTCACACCTCCTCTTTGCCGATGATTCTTTGATGTTGCTTAAGGCTGACTGTGACAATGCCATGGAGTTACAGCGCATTTTAAATATGTATGAAGCTTGTTCAGGTCAAGTGATTAATAAAGAGAAGAGCACTGCCCTTTTTAGTCCAAACTGCAATACTCTTCGGAAATCGGAGATTCTTGACTGCCTAAACATGACAAGTGAAGGAGATAATGAGAAATACCTTGGTCTTCCTGTCTATATCGGAAGGGCAAAGAAAAGAATTTTCCAATATTTGAAGGGTAAGATTTGGGCAAGGATTCAAGGATGGAAAGAAAAAATCCTTTCAAAGGCCGGAAAGGAAATTCTTATCAAGGCAGTTGCGCAAGCGATCCCCATCTTTGCCATGTCATGCTTTGACTTGACTAAAGAATTGTGTGATGAGATATCTGCCATGATTTGCAAATTCTGGTGGAGTCAAATGGATAAAGAAAATAAATTGCATTGGCTCTCTTGGAAAACTTTATCAAAACCAAAAAAGGAGGCCTAGGCTTCAGAGATCTTTACTCCTTCAATATTGCAATGCTAGCAAAACAAGCTTGGAGAATTCTTATTAATCCAGACTCGATGTGTGCAAAACTTCTACAAGCTAGATACTTTCCCACGAGTGATTTCCTGAATGTCTCTCCAGCAAAAGGAATATCTTACACATGGCGGAGTATTCTGAAAGGTCGTGACCTAATCAAAAATGGCTTAATTTGGCGAGTGGGCGATGGTCATAGCATCAACATTTGGAAGGACCCTTGGATTCCCAGAGGCATTACTAGAAGACCAAGTACATACCGCGACCGTCATCAGTTATTAGAGAGGGCTTGTGAACTTACTTGTCCTATCACTGGACAATGGGACTGTGATCTTGTGAGACAAACCTTCAATGCTGACGATGCTAAACATATCCTCACTATCCCAATCCAAGAAGGATTTGATGATTTTCTAGCCTGGCATCCTGACCCGAAGGGGGTCTTTTTTGTCAGGTCGGCGTACAAGCTCAGGCTTAGGTTGTTGGACGTTGCTGCAGGTGAAACTACCTCATCTACTGTAGTAAATCTGGCGACTAATGTGCCAACCAAATGGCAAAATCTCTGGAGCCTGAATATCCCCAGGAAAATCAGCATGTTCCTTTGGCGCTTGGGGCACAATAGTCTGCCTGTAAAGATGAACCTACAGCGCAGAGGCTTGGATCTTGTAACCCTCTGCCCTATGTGCCACCTGCTTGACGAGGATTGCGGCCATATTTTCCTCAAATGCAAGTTTGCCAAATCAGTATGGCGTGAAGCAAATATGGAGGCCGTGCGTGGAGTGTTGTTGGAGAGTGCAAATGCAATGCAAACAGTGGAAGCTTTACTTAATTTGGATGAAAATCCCCGTATGCTCTCCATCACACTTCTCTGGAAAATCTGGTGTGCACGAAATTCAGTGAATGCCGGAGACCGATCTCCTGTCCTAGCTATGGTAGCTTCGTCTGCAATTCAATACACTTCAGAGTTTACTTCATATTTGTCCAAATATCATGCTATACATATTCCTACCGTCGATCGATGGACCCAACCCCCTCCAGATTATTTGAAGATCAACATTGATGGCTCTTTTTGTAGGGAAACTCAAACTGGCGGTTGGGGATTTTGTATTAGAGATTGCGATGGTGATGTATGTGGTGCAGGTATGGGGCAAATAGACCATGTCGCTGACCCTCTTCATGCTGAAACAATTGCATGTCTGAAGGCCATTGAGTTTGCTGCTGAGAGGGGCATGGGACGGATAATCATTGAAACTGATGCAACCTTACTGAAGTCGGCTCTCCTATCTAATGAGTTTGATTGGGCTCGTCACGGAGTTCTCTTTCGGGAGGCAAAATTCCTTCTGCTGACAAACTTCTTAGATTACAAAGTGCTTTACTGTAAGCGTGTTTGTAATACCGTGGCCCATGTATTAGCCACCAATGGTGCTAGCCTAGCCCCGGGTAGTGTTATATTGTGGCATGATCATGTACTACCAGACTTCATATCACAGGCAGTTGCTAGCGATCTAGCTGCAACAGATCAATAAAAAGCCACTACTTCCCTGTCAAAAAAAAAACACCTGGTACGACTCAGCTTTAGTCCCACCCTGCTCGTTTGACCGCTGCCGCACCGGTTTATATAGGTTCACAAATTACAGCAATCCAAGTCGGGAAGGAGCAAAACGATGGTGGAAAATTAATCTTTGCATATGGCGTAAGCTAATTAAACGAGAGGGATTGTGAGCTGTCGATAATCAAAGGGGATCTTGGCAGGGCCCGCACATAAGGCGGGGCAGAGGGGCACTCGCCCTGGGCCCCCATGGTCTAGGGGCCCCGGCCCACGACTTATCTACATATCCATATTTATTTAATACTTTTAACATCCAACAATATACAATAATTCTAGAAAATATAAATGGTTAACTTAAAAAAAGAAAAGATATAGATGATTTAAGCTATATATCCTATTAAAAATATACTCTAAAATTACTGAATATTTTTCTTGATCCCACGATTTTGTTGGTCTCTCCAAATGTAAAGAATAACATCGGTCCTCATATTCTTTTACAAGGTTGTAAGTATAACATCGCATAACTATATCATTCTGCAAGCAACTCTCCTTTGATTCTCAACAATTCTACTTATCCCTATCTTATATGTTTGAGAGACTATTTCATTCTCTTATTAATTCAGTGCCTAATATATTTACTCATTTTCTTCATAGGCATATGTACACAAGTAGAAATTGATAAATTACTATCATGATATATAGTTTGTTCGATCAATAGAAATAAGTGGTTTCAAATGTCTTCATCCAAATTTTAAAGATCATGGATATATCAAATGTACAAATTATTTAATTTGCTATTGCATTACCGTAATTTATTTTATGAATTACTAATATTTTTAAGTCTTTTATGCGTGAACAAGTGGGGAGTTGCATGCATTGTTGAGACATCCAAGAACTCTAATCATGATAAACTTTAAATAATCTTTAAAAGTTTAGCATAAATATTAAATATATCTCTAATATATTTTTTTGGAGTAGGGGGGGGGGGGGGCAATGGTCCCCTTGACCCTAGTAAATCTCTAACACATTAAATAAAGGGCATTGATTTCATATTGCCCTAGGGCTCCTAAAATCTATGCACCGGCCCTAGATCTTTGACTGCCTTGCATGTTTGGAAGAAAAAGCAAGGATAAATTAACCACCAAGCGAAGCACAAAGGTGGCGAGAAGGAAAGACATCATCGAGCAAGGGCCAGATAGCATAGCAGCCAGGTGCAATTTGGGGAAAAAAAAGCAAGGATGCCCCGCGACATAGAACTTTATAAGTGAACATAAAGAGAGAGTGGCTATCTCAAAAGAGAAAATGGGAAAAGGCCAAGTAAGGCTTTATGTTCTGTACTATAACAGTACATTCATTTTATTATTACTCCCTCTATCTAAAAAATAATTGACTTTAGTTTATCCAGATTTGAATATATTTAGACGCATTTTGTTTAAGTGTGTCACCGATGCAATACATGAGCAGTTTTGCTAGTCTAATAATAAAGTACGAAGTGTTTTTTATGGTTTAACCTTTTTAGACTATTTTACCCTTTCACCAAACTCTATATTACAACCAACGCCACCTATAAGTCGGAAAAAACAGTTGTCGAAAATAAACTAACCTTGATCGATCCTCAACCTGGAAAAAACAGTTGTCGAAAAAAATAACCCGGATATATAGATCCTCCCACCGTATATTATGCAATCCCAACTCCAATGGCCCCCGAATTTCGTACATCGGTTTCGTCCGAATCGATCCGTTTGCTGGGGTGGAGGACAGGTCGTCTGGCTTCAGCCCAGTTGCAGTGGTCTGTGCCCCCAACCGGCAATCACATATGCGTGCCCGTGTCCGCTGGGAGCCATCAAGCTCGAGCTGATGGGAGTATCAACGCTAATGGCGGCCAGCGATTCTCCCGCGCAGACTCCAGCTCCCGCCCGCTGGCCCTGATCTTTCCCACCTTGGCCACGCCATTTCCCACACAGCTCTCCCTTCCCGCTCGCCGTTCCCGCCGAGCCCCGTGCGAATATAAATAGGGGTCGGCCACCGGGACGGAGTACCAGCACCAAACCCTCACTCACCGTCCCCTTCCTCCCTCGCCATGGACAGCCACCCAGTGACCTGGGCCGAGCTCATCAAGTTTGCCCTCGCCGCATACCCCCCTTCTCCCCCTTTCCTTTTCCCCTCAGGGTGCCAGTGTATCTTCGGAGGAAAACAAGGACATGGGAGAGTTGGTGCCGAGCAAGGAGGATTTGGTGGCGCAGGCCGAGGCAGACGCGGAGGAGCAGGCCACGGAGGCGCAGGCGGAGGCGGAGGCGGCGGAGGTCGAATCCGATAGCGCCGACGCCGCGCACTACGTCCTAGAGAATTACGTCCGTGAGCTGTACACGGCCTTTAATGCCAGGGAGGACGCCGGTCGGCAACCCGCCGAGCGGCTTTGGCTAGAGGCTGATGAGGTGACGAGGGAGGCGGAGGCGGCCACCGAGGACCGCGACGAGCAGGTAGTGCAGCAATCACTGGCGGTCGAGAAAACCACCCGGCTCGTCGCCGAAGCCATGATGGAGGAGGAGCGGCAGCGGCAGGACGCGTAAGAGATGGAGGAGGCCGCGGCCTTGGGCCGCATGCGACGGTGGAGGCCGCGGCCTTGGCGGCCCGACGGGTGCAGGTGGCCAAGGCCAAGGACGTGACCGCGGTCTCCGGCCAGGATGCTGCCGATGCTTAGTTTAGTGAGCTTAATTAATATTATTAGTAATTTTATATGTATGACGTGTGGACCTATAAATTTATGCGATGACAACCAGTTATTTAGCGATTTTGTGTATATGACACGCGGGCCTAGCTGTGGACCGCCTCAGACGAGTTAGGCGTCCAAGCCCCGCAAACCAGCCCCAGGTTTCAGTCCAATTTATGCCAAATCAAACCGCGCCACGCTGTCTGGTCCGTTTGCGAGTGCATGTTGGGTCTTGACCTCGGTTCGGGAGGACGCGATCGAATGCACGGAGTGTCTAATGCCACACCGTAGGTACCGTCTCGTTTTTTCTCTCCCGATCGATCCGTCGACCTGCTAGGCTTCTCTTATTGGGCCGCGATCATGTACAAGGTTTCTCATTTACCAGTAAACATAAACATGGAGAAATCGATATTTTGTAGGGATCGTACTACGCGTCCCCCAGGGGATAATTTCTCAAAATCCTCCGGGTCCTCCTGCTGCCACGTGTCTCTCAAAAAGTGCAAAATCCCGCTTTTGCTATAAACGTATCCGGCTACAAATAGTTCTGCTTTTGCTACGTGTAGCAGAAAACGGTTCGGCCCAGAAAATAGAAAAACAGACTGGATCTCGCTGGAGATTTCGTCGGAGACCTTGCTGACGACCGTGTAGCAAAAATATTGTGCTAATGTAGCAAACCCGACCTCACTGGAGACTTGCCGGAGACCTCGCCGGAGACCGTTTTTGCTACATTTGTCCCGCTTTTGCTACATTTGTCCCACTTTTGCTTCATTGTAGCAAAAAACAGTTCGCCCAAAAAACAGAACAAAAAAGACTGTCCTTGCTGGAGATCTCGCCGGAGACTTTCTAGCAAAAGTTTCGTTCTAATATAGCAAAACCGATGTCGCCGAAGACTTCCGCCGGGATATCTTGCCGGAGAACTTGTAGCAAAAAAATTACGATATTGTAACAAAACCATTAAACAGATTTAGCAAAAGAAATTAGCACATGTAGCAAAAATCAAACTTCATCAGAGACATTGCCGGAGACTTTCATCGGGACCCCAAAATTCATGTAGCAAAAGCTATACGCTATTATAGCAAAAACAAAAAAATGTTATAGTAAAAAATATCTGCTAATATAGAAAATCTAATTTTGCCGGAGTCCTTGGCCGCATTTAGCAACGCCACTCCCCGTAGGTAGCAACGACACCCGTCGCAGGTAGCAAAAGACACCGTGTCTGCACCGGTGAACTCGGCCGCGGAGCAGGCAGGTGCTATGAGATGATGGTCGGCCCTGTCGACCGTGGCGGAGAAGTTTTAGCACCGGAGAACATGCGGCGGGGCTTGGGGCCCTTGTCCCGGAGGAGTTGGGGGCGGACACCACGAGAAGCTGCAGAGAGGGGCTTGTGCCATGAAATACAGTGGAGCAGGAGGGCTCCATGGGGAGATAGTCGCCGTCATCGATGGCCAACCGCCGGCGCGAGCTGCGGGCCAGACGACGCGTGAGCTGCAGGGATCCTGGGCACGGGCGCGCAACGGCGTGAGGGAGCATGCAGGGCACATGATGGCACGGGGCGACGCGCTAGGCGCACGGAGGTCGCGAGTTGCAGGCAGTGCGGGCTCGGCGCAATCTGCAGGTAGAAGATAAGGCAGTTTTTCGGAGGTAGAAGATAGGGAAAATTTGCTAGAGGACACCGTTATTTTCCGGCGTTTGCTAAAACACACTATTGGAATGTGGCTTTGCCCAGTATCATTATTATTTGGTGACAATTTTCTAGAACACACTGTACTGTCCAAAACGGAAAGTTTAACGTTTTAGACCTTTTTACCTTGTTGCAAATATGTCTAGAATTTTAATTAAAATGCAAGATGTTTCAGATAAAAAAAAACTGTTTAGCTTTTTCCCAATTCTCTCGTTGATTTTTTTTTCTTAACCACGATGCTGCATGCTGCAATGGATGGTGACCTGACCATGTTCCAACTTGATATGAACTTACGTATAGTTTCTAATTCATGTTCGGTATATGCATATGCTGGATTTGGTGAATTTGAATTAGAGAAAAAAGTGTTCAAACCGGACATATGTCAAACTTTCCATTTGTGGCATGCAGTGTGTCCTGGCAAATGTGCCATAAAATTATAATGTTACTCAGCAAAGACACATTCCAGCGGTGTGTTTTGGCAAACGCCAAAAAATAACGGTGTCCTCTAGCAAATTTTCCCTAGAAGATAAGACAGTTATTTCGGACGGACGTCGTGCATGGTACGTGCTAGCAGCGACGACCCAGGGGATCAATTCTTTCTATCCCCGGGGATACGGTATCATTTTTCATTTTATAGTTGTATTGAATAGTCTCACGTTGCACCGTTGCAAGGAGTTCCACCGGTTTGTGTTCCCAAATTGGCAGGAATCAGTCCCTTCTAAAATATAAACAAGCAACACGACAGTGATTGAACGGTGAGCAATTAGAGACGGGGAAGAGTTTGTTAGAAATAATGGGCTCGTATATTTTAGGTTTTTCCCTAAATCTGAAAGTCTAGGTTTGTGGAAGCCTATATGTGTTTGGTCTCATGTTTATGGCAGCTCATAAGGGAGGGGAGTGAGAGCTAAAGTTTAGTCCCACATGGAAAGTTGAAGGAGAGTTGCATCACCTTATAAGGTTGAGTGTTGCACCACTTTGTAAGTGAGTGACAATAAGAGAGATACACGCGAACGCTCCTCTCCCGATGACGCCGTCACGGAAATCTCGCCTAGCCGAGCTTTATTTTGCTGTTCAGGAAAATTATGAGTTTTTACAGACGTGTCAAACAATTAGCTTATTCGGATCGCTCCCAGATCGTGGGTTACTGTAACTGACCCAAACGTACGTAACATGGACTTGGCCCACGTTTGTCTCCGTTAGGGTTTCCTCAGCCGCTCTATATAAAGTCCTGCGCGGCTACAACCACAACATATCGAAAACCAATCTAGAGTTTTGCCTCTCTCCGCTTGTGCTGTCACCGTAGTCTACTCCATCTCGCTTGCCGGCGTGCACCGGCGGATAGGAGAGCAGGTCTTCGGAACCACTTGCCTTTGTGATCTTTTACGGGAGAGGGCGAATAAGGTTTTTGGGAAGCGCTCCGCGCGACTGCTCGAGTTCTCCATCACGGGCCGTCTTCCGTCCAAGTCAGAGGCGGTGCTGCCTATCGCCGTCTTTGTCGCCGTTTGCTTCGATCAGTCTTTTCCAAAGTTATTGCTGCGACAAGCGAACGATACGTGCTTCTATTTGGTTATTCATCATGTTCTGCGAGTACATGTTGGCAGCTACTTGTTTCCGTGTTCGGGTTACATGAACAAGTAGCTGGTTTTGTTATAATTTATATTTTAAAATAAATCATGAAAATTATGCTAATAATCCAACAAAGTTGAGCTGAGCGAGCTATATATAGAAACGAGCGAGGTATTGGCACGAGGTGACCGCTGGACTGCAGGCAACATAGCCGGAATTGGATCCGGAGGTGTGTAGATTACTGGATTCAAAGAGAGGTCAATGGCTTGGTGGTGGAGCAGAAGGGCGCGGGGCCGAGCTTGTGGCGCATGTGCTCTGCGGGGCGCGCAATGATGGCAGAAGAACAAAGGTGCGAGTCAGGCTGTAAGTGGGCGCCCACGGCTGCCCACCAACTAAACTAATGGGACTATCGATATTGTCTGTTTAAGCTTGTGAATGATAGGTGGTATCCGTCTACCCACTTTTACCCACCACGTAAAACGTCGAGCATAGGAAATAGCCAAGTAGTACACACTAAATAGGAAAGACAAGCTTGCTCCGTGTGCGCCTCGCTCGCCACCAGCTAGCTGCTGCTCCGCGCGCGCAGGACCGCACGCCTCTCTTCCCAGATGTCTTGATTGCACCGCCGCATCCGAGCTCTCAGTCATCCTCGGCCCCCTCCTGTGCCGTTGCTTCGCGGGTCCTCTGCTGCGCCGCTGCTTCGTGTGCTCGCTGGTGGCCTACACGCGGCGCCCTCTCGAGCTCGTAGCCGTCTTCGACCTCCTTCTGCTCCGCTGCTTCGCGCGCTCATCGCTAGTCCTCTCAACCGCGTGCCCCCGCAGTGTGGCTGCTCCTCCTCGACTTGTTAGCTGTTGGCTGAAGAAGAACTGAACAAGAATGGTACTGCACTGAAGAAGAAGAACCCATAGGTAGTAAACTGAAGAAAATTAACAAGTGACACTGCAGTTTAAAATCCAGTTTCAGTTCAAATTCATTTTTAGAAGGAGTAAAATCACAAGCGAAAATGATCATGGGAAATAAAAGAATCTAATCATGAAGGAGCAGATAACTAGTTCCTGTAACTCCATTTACACATTGTCAACAAGTATTTCAAAACTAATCATGAAGGGGTAGCTAACCATCTCATCTGTCATAAAATCAATATTCAGTTTAACTCAACTCTTAATCCTGGTGTATAGAGACAGGATTCATCGCACTCTGTAGTGACCACTTCATATAGATTATTTTTCATAACGACCCTGATCTCTAACATGACAGATCTCCCTATCATTGGAATGTTCAAGCATAAACTTGTCATCTCCAGGCTGCCAAGCAGAAAAGCTTAAATATACATCAAGAACTATTGCAGCTAAATAATATCCCTATGCAGCGCATAAAAGTAGTACTGTGATTCTAACATGGTCTTGTCCGATTTAATTACACCAAGGAGCAGATGAAGTATTTTATTTCTGGAGACATGGAGCACAACTACAGGCCTTAATTTAGAATTGATCCAAAATGAGCATTGTTCAGACATGAATGAGAAAAACTAGTTGACGAAAAATAGCAGCAAGCATTTGATTTATCTTCAGAATATTAGCAGGTGAGCATAAGGGTTACCTAAAATTTAGTCTAATAAACCACATATTTGGGGCAGACCTCGGTACTCAATTATATTCAAATCTCTCACTGTTGGGAGACTGCAAGCATCCTGTTACCTGATTTTTCGTCTGAAATTCCATCTGAATATGATCCGAAGAACAATCTAAGCATAAGCACCGAGTGTTCAACCATGAATGAGGAAAAATGGCTGATAAAAAATAGGAAGTGTTTGATTTATCGTCTGAATATTAGTAGGTGACAGAAATTAAGGAGGCGAGATGTGTGGCCGATCCACCGGCAAACAACCTGTAACTCCCCATTAAAGCAGCAAAGAAAAAGGAAAGAAAAGAGGAAGAAATGGCCAGCCTCCTAGAAGCGACGAGATGGAATTTTATAAAGAGGGAGCGAGGGACATGAATCTATACCTTCTTCGAGTTCTTCAGAAGTTGATCTTAGGATCTAGTTAGGTGTCCGGCTCCTCCCCATGGACCTCGCCGGACCTTTGCTACTCCCCATTGACCCCGTCGACCGCCAGCTGCTCCCCGCAGATCTCGCCAGACCTTTGCTGCTCGACTGATTAGATGCACCTGTCCGTAGAAGGGGATCGGAGGGGACGACCGAGGGAAGGGGCAGAGGGGAGGAGCCATGGAACCTTGATACGACGGGGGAGAGCAGAGGGGCGGATTTCCCCAGCCATGGCGCCTCGTGGCGGCGGTAGCGAACGAGCCGTGGACGTTTGTGATATCTTTTAGCTAGCCCATGGGTGCCCACTTTAGGGAAAAAAGTGGGATGGGCTGGCGGCACCGTGGTCAGCCCATGCCCACTTACAGATTGAGGCGTCTGTGATATCTTTTAGCTGGTCTATGGGTGCGCACTTTAGGGGAAAAAGTGGGATGGGCTGGTCAGCCCATGCCCACTTACAGATTGAGGTGCGAGGCTTACGGCTGCTGGACTTAACGTGTGTTCTGATCAGGTTCGAGAATCAAGCATGCTGTTTAGGTTTTTTTTAGACTTCTCACCCCTTTATTTATTGTTACTCAGAATGTTTACAGGAAAGAACATCCCCTCTGGCCTAATACCCGGCCTAACATCTCGGACACCAACGTGTTGTGTTGGCTGCTGGGCCTTGACATCTTGGCCGGTTGGTCCAAGGGAGATATGCTACCATTTATTTTTCACTTTAATATTTTTTTCTCTAAAAACAAGGGCTAATGAACTTGTAAGCGATCTAGAACAAGAATTAATAGACTGATTGTGTACATACTTGGGTCAGATGGAGTACAATTTAGTTATGACACATTGTTTTTCTTTCTTGTTGAAACGTATGGACATGTGTGCTATGGTTTATAAAAAAAATCAAAAGAAAATACATTATTTTCTAGGATTTTAACACTCAAAAAAAAATGTTATTTGACGCATGGGTACTTTGCTAGTCTATATATAATAATAAAGCATGAAGTGTTTCTTGCGGTTCAATACTTTTTTAGACGAATTTGCCCTCCCACTAAATCACATATTATGATGCATACCACCCCAAAGTGAAAAAGAAAATTCAACAGCCTGGATCGATCGATCTGTGAGCTTTAATCCGTACATCATGTCAGCCTTGGTCCACGATACACTGAGTTAGCGTTTCGATTGAATCCATCCAGAAAAATAGCTTGATAGCTTCCATATTCTTGGTTGAATAGTCCCACATCGTTACATTACAACAATTCACACCGGTTTATATGCGTTCGAAGTTGGCTGTATATCAGCGAGCAATAAGTTCCTCGGAAACCATTGATTGATTGAAACCATTGATTGATTTGAAAAGTTGTTGCCTTCCTGAATTAAAGAGATGGGAGTTGCCTGTTGCTGCCTGAATTGAATTAAAAGGAGGTCCTACATATGAGCCTGACAGGGGCGGGCTCGAGCGTGGTCGGCGGGTGGAGGCGAGGAGACCTAGGCGGTCGGGAGACGCTCGGGGCCTGGATGAGGTGGAGGAGGACCACGGGTGGCGGCGGCGGAATCGAGTGGACTTGGCTCGGGGAGCAAGGCGAGAGAGAGGGTGTTCCACGAGATCATGATGGGGTCGGTGTCAAGGGGACGCGCGTGGCGCTCCGCAGGAAGGGGAGCCGCGAGGGGCCCGGCTTGGCGCGGAGACTGGCGGCGGGCGCGGCTCGGAGCTCTGTAGGGTGGATCTCCGAGCAAAGATGAGAGGAAGGGTCAGGTCGTGGATGGGGTGTGGGTGGGGGTTCACGCGGGAAGAGATATTCTTTTCAGTTTATTTTTGTAGGCTCAGATTCTTTTCCTCCAAGATTTTGTGTGTTGGAACCTGCTCACAGACGACGATCTTGAATATGAAGTTTGGAGTTTCGGATCTTAAATGCATTTTAGATATGAAAAGCACGTTAAAAATTCTGTTTTTCTCATTCTTGAATAAAATTGATGGAGCGAATAGCTTCTTCAAGTCAATCGATCTGGAAACAATGGGATGTGCCAGTCAGAACCGGCAGCGACACGTAATTCACAAGAAGATGAAAGGAAAGCACGCCAAGAAAAAAAAAGAGGAGGTCTAGAGAAAGGATTTATTCTCCTTGCGAATTAGAACAACCAATTGATCGAAAAGCGGATGCCATCGAGCAAGTTAAAAATCTTTCTATGCTATGATGTGCCATTGATTTAAAAATAACTACAATAAAGACTAACTTATTCCGTCGCAACGCACGGGCATTTTGCTAGTCTATATCTATACCTAATACCTAATATCTAATCTATACCTAATAATAAAGCACGAAGTGTTTCTCCCGATCCAACACTTTTTTAGACCGTTTTACTCATCAAGTAAACCAAAATTTACCCACCATGCCATCCATAAGTTACAAGTTAGGTTATTTTTTTGTGTTGGCAGCGTTTGTCCTTGCCCAGCAGCAGCCCACCGTTGGATAGTATCCGTGACCAGGGCCTCACCGTCACTACAGAATACGACGGCAGCGTTTGTCCTTGCCCAGCGCTCCTATAACATAGGCTCAATTTGTTTTCCTTTTGGGGAAGAACCGTGGCATTTATAAAGAACCACAATCTGAATTGCACGGGAGAAGAGATAGCAATCTTATCCTTTTATCACTTTTCCGTTTAGTTCTTTCAATATTTATGGGCAGTCCATACACTTCTCTGCTACCTCAATTGGACGGGTAGGGTAGTGGTCCATCAATTTCTCAAATGGTCGTTTTTGCACAAACCCGTAGCTATTTTTTTAAATAATACGTTTTATTTATTTATTTAAAATATAATATACGAATTTAGAAATTTGTAAATCTAGCCCATCAGTTTTGGCGAAACCGAATGGGCCAGACGATATGGCCCAAACAGATTGAGCCAGTCAGTGTCGGCCACACCTAATGGCCTGCATCCGATGGTCCACTCGGTTATGCCAACTCCAAAATTTGTGTGCTATATTTCAAAATAAATAAATAAAATATTTTGTGCTATATTTCAAAATAAATAAATAAATTATTTTTTTAAAAAAATAGCCAAACCGTAGACATATTTTTTCGTGCATGGCTGCTTTCAATTTGTTTTCTACATGGGCTCATGCACATGGGCAGAAACATAATTTACCTAGGGTTAGCGGTATCCACGACAAGCACCTATTGCTAAATTAGAAGAAAAAATCCAGTAGTAAAATTAATCAAAAATATAAATTAAAATTTACCCGTAGCAACGCATGGGCACGTATACTAGTACTAGTACTAGTAATAATAAAGGACGAAGTGTTTCTTCCGGTCCAACACTTTTCTAGACGATTTTGTCCCCAAACCAAAAAAAACATAGTACCACCAACGCCACTTTAAAAAACTGATTCGTCTTCCTAGACCATTGGACAACAACAACCCATGCACGAAACGGGGAGAGAGCAGACGCCCACGCACGCCACGAAACCAGAGAGAGACGAGAGTCCAACGCATGCACGTGACCTTCGTCGACCAGAACGAGTTCAACCCAAGCCTGACACGGGAGTCAAGAGTCCGGACCAAATCATGGTTCCCCTCGCCTCTACAAGATCAGGTGGTTGTGTCGTCCTCTCCCGATTTCTGAATCCCATGTCAACTGCCGAATCGAGAGATACAATTCACCGGCCGGCGGCGTCGATGGAAACCGTGGCGTCCACCGACGGGATTGGAGGAGGCGGCGTCTCGCTTACACCCGAGAGATCTGGCATTGGAGGACTAGGCTCCATTGACCTTGCTGCCTGATTACCATCGTCCGAGATCCATCTCCACGATCGTGTAGCGCGCAACCTGGAGCGCACATAGGACGCTGGTGTTGCTCTTCGGCGGGGCGGGGTTGGCTCGCTGAGGTACAGGAAGAGATGATGGGAGAGTCGACGTTGTTGGTAGGGCAGTAAGTCCACACGGCTCTCAGCGAGTTGACCAACACGATGGCGATTCCAGTCAGAGGATGGTAGGGACAACGCCATCGGCGTACCGGACAGAATGGCCTCGCAGAAGTCGACGAAGAAGACGACTTGGAAACAACCTGGAGTGCCGCTGCCCTTCGTCTGTGTCGCTCTGGCACAATATCTCCGCGTCCTCTTGATTAGAAACCCAGAAAATTCCAATTCCAACCAAATCGATTTGAGGGAGGGGAAGCGGCGGGGCGGCGCATCGATATGAGGGAGCGGATCAGTAGACTGTACGGGTCGACGCGCAATCGGGCGTGGCTGACGGAGACAATGCGGGCGTGCGTGTGCTCGCTCGGGCCGGCGACTTGCTTGGGGAAAGTAGTGCAGACCCGCTCGATTGGAAGCCTTCGAGCGTCAGGACGGGCAATATTGTGTTGATGTGGCCATCGCGTCTTTCACGGTGTTATAAGATGGCTTCATGGCGATGGAGGTGTCAAGGCGGTGGACATCGGATGGAGGCTTGCCCAGGTGGCTAGGTGGCAGGATGCAGCCGGTCTTGGCCGGTAATCGATGCATACGGCGTCGGGGAGGAGCTTTCAATCGTTCCTTCTTCTCTGTGCGGCCCCTCCATCTCCTGTGCCTACTGTCCATGGCGGGTGGCATAAAACAACCAGGCCAGCGCAACAGCACCAACAACAGAGTGTTTCGTCCTCAACTAGCTATTCGATTGGATCATCCCTTTCTGTGATCTATCTATTTTTCCTAATTGGTAAAATTAGGCCATGGATATACGTTAGAAACTATCTCCAATATGTGAAGTCCCATCCTGATACTGATTCGTTCATCTATCTTGGCAGAAATTAGATCCACAAGCTAGCATCCAGGGTATCATGTGATTGCAATAAATCCAGGATAGATTTGTTTTTGCTGATCCTCATCTCTTCTCCTGAAGCCAACGACCAGATTCTGTTCTACTAATATATCGGCTTATGTCATGAGAGTGAACTTTGTACATCGAAATAAGTATCCACTACCAAATAACCAGGCAAGTTTACTTTTTCATAAGTACATCAGATTACAGGGACGTGAAGATTAAAATCTTGATGAACTTATTACTACGAGACATTTAGTATATATATGTCAAGACTCCCATTATGGTTCCATTATTTTTGCATAGCAAACATCTGATAAATTGCTTGAAGAAGCTGTATGAAGTTTTCGGTTGCGCCTCATGTTTGAATCTCTGAAAATCATTCATTATCACTCTGTTCCCTGTCGCTTCATCATGTACAAATACAAATTTCTGTTGTTCAAGTTGGCACTTGCCACACATTCATTTTCCTCTTTTTTATGTGTATTTTTTATATTTCTATAGTCAAGCCTTTGAAATGCTGGATAAAGATTTTTTTTGTTTGATTTGATTCTGGCAAACGTTTTTACTTTTATTAATATTTATGCTACAGAGATCAGTAGTACTTTGAGGGTTACTGAACTTTGTTCTATATAAGTCAATTGTCGGTGGTGGTTTTTGCAACTGATATTAACCAGGAAAGAAAAAGTTCTATATAAGTCAATTGTCGGTGGTGGTTTTTGCAACTGATATTAACCAGGAAAGAAATACTGAGGTGCACGAGAAGCTGCTAATACTTTGTTGCTGGTTTTTGTGTAGTGAGTTTGAGATGACGAAACGAGTTGTCTATTCGTTTTGGTGCAAAGAAGAGTGCGGAGGTATCTCTTAGTTAAGTTGCAGGCACCGATGTGAACAAAATGCGGAAAGGGAAAGTAGTAAAAACTAGACTGGCTGCCAAGGAAAGCTACCTGTTTAGATGTCAGCCCACTTGAACAAAATCTCAGCTTTTCTGTTGTCATGCATTTGCCACTTGAGCTCAGATTGTAGCGAGAAAGGATGCCAAACAAACTGCTTATATTTTTTTCACGTTTAAACTTTTCATACTATACAAACGGGTTGTAAGAAGATTTTTACACTTTATCTATTGACCTCGCCCCTAACCCCATGTTGACATCGGTCGAATCTGATGGGGATTCATGAGCAAAGGCCTTGACGTCGCTCGTGTTGGAACAAATAATTATGCTCTTAGGAATTCGTATTTCTCTCTTCCGGTGCGACGCACGGGCACTTTTGCTAGTCTATAATAAAACACGAAGTGTTTCTTGCGGTTCAACACTTTTCTAGACAGGTTTGCCCTCCCAACAGGTATAATATTTTCTACTGATACCACACTTAAGTAAAAAAACCAACACCACCGATAAGTAAATAAAAAACGCTTTGTCGGTTCGGTAGGCCGAGTTGAGCCCATCGCATTCATCGGTGGCTCCTCTCCGATCTACTACCTCCGTTTCAAGGCTTAAGGCGCACACGCTTTCCAAACCAAAGTTTGACCAAAAGAATTGAGGAACAAAATCTTGATTATATTGTACATAATTAGTATCGTTGGATTCGTATTGAAAAATATTTTCCAGTGATACTAGTTTTATACAAAAACTCTTTACGTATTTAGAGTAATTCTTGGTCAAAGAAAAAACACGCAAAACGAGGACGCCTTAAGTCCTGAAACGGAGGGAGTAACCTCTTTGGTCGTATTGTACACGCCGTCCGTCCGTCCACATCATGTTGGCCTGGCGGCCATCTCCTATAGGCTAGACGATGAACTCTGATATAAAGACGGCAAGTGCTATCACATAGACGGAAAAGATTGATCGTATATGGCGTTTCCGAGATCCCAAACCCTGGTCCCTAATAGTATATACTAGACCCTAAATGCGCGCGTGTTACCACGCCCGTCCATTCTGAATAGTAGATCAAGCTATATCTAAGAAATATCAAAAGATAAAAATTTCTGAGAAAAAATTGAACAATTCGAGTTGTCTGATATTAGGGCCAAATGATAGAGATTTTGCATGTTTACCTAATTTATTGGGAATGCCAACTTTGTTACATATTTTATGAACATAACAAAAGTATTATAAATATCTAAACAATATGCTAATGTTAAGAATAAGCATGCAACCACATCTTTAGTTTTAATTGCAACCATCGAAATGAAATTTCAAGAGCTTCTTGTTATATACTGAGCATTTTCATACAAAAAAACATAATTTAGAAAACGTGCTTACCTTAGTTATAAAGTTTCTTTTAGGAAAGATATTTCTTTCTATCAAATACAACCATATGGATGTCCATAAATTTTCTCTGGGATGGCATGCTACCATTCCAAAGAATAGGAATTCAACCTCTTGTTTTCTTTTGTACCAATGACACTAAACTGTACATAGATTAGCACATATGGAAGAAACCAACATAATGAAATAATTGGCATACCTTGGACTTGGAGTAGCATGAGAGTAACATGTTGTACTGATCATCGTCTGTTTAACGAAATTGTACTCGTTAAAATACCAGGATTCTTTTGATTAACTATTACTTCATTAGCTAAACATGCATTTTCATTTTTGAGAAATCTAAACATATGTAAATTAAATATAGATAGATTAGTATTGGTATAGATATTAATTTAACATAAAGATTTACCATAGTTCATTATCACCTTCAATATCTTTCTATCAGCTCATGTTTTCATCCTGATACTCGTTCCTGTCCTCCAACTTGTATAAGACAGGAAAAGAAAATAAGTACTATCTAATTTCTGAATAGTAAACAAAAGTTGTGGGAGCATATATTAGGACTAATTTTGATTATAGATACAACTTGCGAAATGAAAAGCAATAGATGCATGCAAGTATATGACCGATTACCCACATGATCACATACATCACTCACTACGTAAAAAAGAACAGAACGTTGATTCAGTGGATCTAGTGCTCCGACTCGCGGCTGATTGCTGTTGGAATTTTGGCCCAAATAGCCTAGCCCATTTTCCATTTCAATAATTTCTGAAAATCCTAGAGGCCCATGTGGCCCATTTATGCATGGCAAGAGTTGGAACAAATGTTTAGTCCCACATTGCTAGTTGAAGGAGGTTTGCACCAGCTTATAAGAGAGGCTCTCCTACCACTTGGTAAAAGGATGAGAAGGGGAAGAAGAGAGTCCCACACACGGGGTCCTCCTCCGCCTCCCGCCTCGACGCGGCGCGCGGGCGGGTTGCGGGAATCTTGCCGAGCCGAGTTCTTTTTTGCCACGCATGACTGTTATATAAACGGGTGTGCAGAATTTGAACAGTTTGCTAATGAGTTTTAAATACGACTCAGTGGAGGTTTAATTCAAACTAAGTGGAGGCTGTTTGGCTTCGGTCGCTGCCTGTTCGTTTCCTCTTCCGACGTCGCCTGTTCGTCTGTCTACCCGTGCCTATAAGAGCTGAAGGTAGCTCCTTTCCTCAGGCATCTATCAGAACCATCGCCTCCAAGTTCCAGAGCACTGAGCTGCCAACAGTTCTTTCCCATCCCGTCTTGTGGCGTGCACCGTGAGCCGGGACAGTAGGCCTCCGGAATCCCGCTTCTTCGAGTCCTGTACGGGAGAAGGGCGATAAGGTTTTTGGGGAGCGCTATCGGCGCGACTACTGGCTTCGCCACGGACTCCATCACGGATAGCGACTGCGGAGACGTCTTCCTCGACGAGGACTTCTTCCCCGACATCAGCACCCTCTTCATCGACGATATGGCCAACGACGGTTCTAACGCCGGCGGTTCCTCTTCTGCTACTGCCGTGTATCCTCTTTCTCAATCTTGTTCTGATCATATCTAAAGCGTTACGCCTTGTAGTTTCTTTGGTTATATGTCTTAATATGTATTCGCTATTACACATGATTAGTATATTGCCTATTATTCTAATCATGTTTTATCTAGCGTTTATTATGGATAATTCGCTTGGTAAATTGCTCTTATATTCAACAATCCAAAAACCTTATTTCAGGCAATTTGCCCCAAGTGGCTTTGTTGATTCTATGAATCCACCTGTGTTCGAAGGTGTGAATTACAAACGATGGCGTGCGAGAGGAGTGCTCTGGTTTCAGAGAATGAGCTGCTATAACGCCATCTATGGCGCACCTGAGGGAGAACTTAATCCCATTCAGGAAGAGGCGTTCCAAAAACTTGATACCACTTTTAAGGCTGCCTTGATCTGCATTCTTGGCGACAATATTGTCGATTCATATATGTCATTTAGCAATGGCAAGGATATGTGGGATGCGCTCGAGAGAAAATTTGGAGTCTCCGATGCTGACAGTGAACTGTATGTCATGGAACAATTCTATGACTATAAGATGGTTGAGGACCGCCCCATTGTGGAGCAGGCTCATGAGATACAGTCACTTGCCAGGGAGCTTGAGCACTTCACTTGTGTGTTACCGGACAATTTTGTTGCCGGAGGCATTATTTCCAAACTTCCCTAGTCATGGAGGAATTTTGCTACTTCTCTGAAGCACAAGAGACAAGAGTTCTCCATGACGAATCTCATTGGGACTCTTGATGTGGAAGAGAAGGCGAGAGCAAAAGACACACGTGCTCGAGGTACTTAAGGAGGTTCTAATGCCAACCTGGTACAGAAAAGGAACTTCCAGCATCACAAGTTCAAGAACAAAGGCAAGTTTGACGATGAAGGAAATTTCGATGGAAAGAACAAGGCCTCATAGTCCACCAGCTTTAAGAAGAAGACTAATAAGAGGAAAGGTGCTTGCCATGTGTGCGGTGATCCTAATCATTGGGCTCCTGCTTGTCCCAACCGCTTTGACAAGCGCCAACATGGGAAGGGCAGCAAGGCTGCTAATATTGTCATGGGCGACGTTGAGATGAAAGATGTTGGGTATAGTATATTACCTACTGTTCTTTCATTATGTCATTCTCCTGATTGGTGGATTGACACATGCGCTAATGTACATGTATGTTCTGATATTTCCATGTTTTCTTCATATCAGGTTAGAGGGACTCAAACCGTGCTGATGGGGAACGGCTCGCATGCTTCTGTTCATGGTGTTGGTACGGTCGATCTGAAGTTCACTTTGGGAAAGACCGTGCGCCTGAAGAACGTGCATCATGTTCCCTCAATAAATAAAAATCTTGTTAGCATATCTCTTCTGTGTCAAGATGGCTATAAGATTGTATTCGAGTCCAATAAATTTGTAATTTCGAAGTATGGAACCTTTGTTGGTAAAGGCTATGAGTGTGGAGGCTTGTTCCGCTTACCTCTGTCAGACATTTGTAATAAAGTTGTTAATCATATTTACACGAATTTTGAATCAAATGTCTGGCACTCTCGTCTTTGTCATATTAATTTTGGTTGTATGACGCGGCTAGCCAAAATGAATTTAATCCCTGATTTCACAACTATTAAGGGATCTAAGTGCCAAGTATGCGTGCAAGCTAAACAACCTCGCAAGTCACATACGACTATAGAAGTGAGAAATTTAACACCACTAGAGCTCATACATTCTGATCTTTGTGAGATGAATGGTGTGTTGACAAAAGGTGGAAAGAAATATTTCATGACTTTGATCGATGACTCTACGAGATATTGTCATGTGTATCTTCTGAAATCAAAAGATGGGGCTTTG
Source organism: Avena sativa (assembly GCA_916181665.1). Classification (NCBI taxonomy): domain Eukaryota; kingdom Viridiplantae; phylum Streptophyta; class Magnoliopsida; order Poales; family Poaceae; genus Avena; species Avena sativa. The sequence goes on along the minus strand of OV702295.1, from coordinate 306,509,435 downwards.
AGTTTTTTCAAAATCTATAAAGCTGAGGCAGAAAATCAACTTGATCGAAAGATTAAGAGGCTTAGGTCTGATCGTGGTGGAAAGTATTTTTCCAACGAGTTTGATTATTTTTGTGCGGAACATGGCATAATTCATGAGAGGACGCCTCCCTACTCACCCCAGTCAAATGGAGTAGCCGAAAGAAAGAACCGTACTCTAACAGATTTGGTTAACACCATGTTAGACACATCGGGTCTTTTTAAGGAATGGTGGGGGGAGGCACTATTGACCGCGTGTCATGTCCTAAACCGAGTTCCCACAAAGAACAAAGAAATTACTCCATTCGAATAACGGGAGAAGAAAATATTAAAACTCTCTTACTTACGTACTTGGGGTTGTTTGGCAAAGGTTAATGTACCAATCCCCAAGAAGCGCAAGCTTGGACCAAAAACCATCGATTGTGTTTTTCTGGGCTATGCTTTTCATAGCATTGGTTATAGATTGTTGATAGTAAAATCAGAAGTGCCTGACATTCATGTCGGTACAATCATGGAGTCGACTGATGCGACTTTCTTTGAGGATATCTTTCCAATGAAGGATAAACCTAACTCATCAAATCCGGAGATACCCAGTTCATCTAATCAGGAATTTGCTACATTCTCTGAACCTACCATTCCAATTGAACACTCTAAAAATCCTAAGGAGGATGATAATGAAATTCCTAAAAGGAGCAAGAGACAAAGGACTGCAAAGTCTTTTGGTGATGATTTCATTGTGTACCTTGTCGATGACACTCCCACTTCCATTTCAGAAGCTTATGCATCTCCTGATGCTGACTACTAGAAGGAAGTTGTTCATAGTGATATGAATTCCATCTTAGCTAATGAAACATGGGAGATCACTGATCGTCCTTATGGGTGCAAACCTGTAGGATGTAAATGGGTGTTCAAGAAGAAACTAAGGCCTGATGGTACTATTGAGAAGTACAAGGCAAGGCTTGTGGCCAAGGGTTATACCTAAAAGGAAGGTGAAGACTTCTTTGACACTTACTCACCTGTAGCAAGGTTGACCACCATTCGAGTACTACTTTCTCTGGCTGCCTCACACGGTCTTCTCGTTCATCAAATGGACGTTAAGACGGCTTTCCTAAATGGAGAGTTGGATGAGGAAATTTATATGGATCAACCAGATGGTTTTGTAGTAAATGGTCAAGAAAGAAAAGTGTGCAAGCTACTGAAGTCTTTATATGGTCTTAAACAAGCACCTAAGCAGTGGACAAAAAATTTGATAAAACCTTAACCGCTGCAGGCTTTGTTGTAAACGAAGCTGACAAGTGTGTATACTATCACCATGGTGGGGGTGAGGGAGTCATCCTTTGTTTGTATGTTGATGACATACTGATTTTCGGAACCAACCTTAATGCAATTAAGGAGGTCAAAGATTTCTTATCTCGTTCCATTGAGATGAAGGATCTGGGAGTAGCTGATGTCATCCTGAACATCAAGCTATTGAGAGATGGTGATGATGGGATTACACTGCTTCAGTCCCACTACGTGGAAAAGATCTTGAGTCGTTTCGGGTATAGCAACTTCAAGTTCTCTCCTACACCGTATGATCCTAGTGTGTTGCTTTGAACGAGGAAATGCTAGAGACCAACTGAGATACTCTCAAATCATTGGCTCGCTTATGTATTTAGCTAGTGCCACGAGGCCTGACATCGCTTTTGCTGTAAGCAAACTCAGTCGATTTGTTTCAAGTCCAGGAGATGATCACTAGCATGCTCTTGTATGCGATATCTAAAAGGCACTGCGAGCTATGGCATACACTATACCGGGTATCCAAGGGTACTAGAGGGTTATAGTGATTCAAATTGGATATCTTATGCTGACAAGATAAAGTCCATGAGTGGATATGTATTCACACTTGGTGGTGGCGCTGTTTCTTGGAAGTCTTGCAAGCAGACCATCTTAACGAGGTCAACTATGGAAGCAGAACTCACAGCACTAGACACGGCCACTGTTGAGGCAGAGTGGCTTCGTGAACTCTTGATGGACTTACCTGTGGTTGAAAAACCTATACCCGCAATTCCAATGAACTGTGATAATCAAACTGTGATTATTAAGGTGAACAGTTCTAAGGATAATATGAAGTCCTCAAGACATGTGAAGAGGAGATTAAAATCTGTCAGGAAAATGAGAAACTCCGGAGTTATTGCATTGGATTATATCCAAACATCTAAAAACCTGGCAGATCCCTTCACAAAGGGACTATCACGCAATGTGATAGAAAATGCATCGAAGGAGATGGGTATGAGACCCACACTATGAGTTTTCCACAGTGGCAAACCAATCTATGTGATCGGAGATCCCGTGAATTAGAATTGGGAGACAAGCTATTGGTAGACTGAGAGGAAAGTATCCCCACTTTAATAAACACCACTCCGTGAAGATGCAATACTTTCCTATTCTGCACGGCAGGTTGATTTTATCTTAATGTGTTCTAAATGGCTTAATCTTAAGCAGAGATGTTGTCCTGCAGAACATCTATTAAAGAACACACCTATATGAGTCTGACTGTCAAACATCGCAGTCTATGAGAGTTGGGTGCTCTCTAATAAACTCATGAAAGGCCATGGAGTATGACGCATAAGCTCCACCCGCGGGGAAGTCCCACGGTAGCCCAGTATCGGTCAAGGCTTCGTGTGAAGCTAGGTTGCAGCAAACTTGCAGTTCAAGGCATAGTCCACTATACAAGTCACAGCCTAGTGTAGCATAGAATTCTAGGTGGAAGTTCAACTTAACAGTCTCCACTACCATACCGGTTTATAAATAGTGTTTTGGAACCAAAGGCAAATTACATGTGCCTCTGGGATCTGGTGGGGGATTGTTGGAATTTTGGCCCAAATAGCCTAGCCCATTTTCCATTCCAATAATTCCTGAAAATCCTAGAGGCCCATGTGGCCCATTCATGCATGGCAAGAGTTGGGACAAATGTTTAGTCCCACATTGCTAGTTGAAGGAGGTTTGCACCAGCTTATAAGGGAGGCTCTCCTACCACCTGGTAAAAGGATGAGAAGGAGAAGGAGAGAGTCCCACACACACGCTCCTCCTTTGCCGCCCGCCTCGCCTCGCCACGCCACGCCACGCCTCGCCTCGTCACGACGCGCGCGCGCCGCGGGTTGCGGGAATCTCGCCGAGCCGAGTTCTTTTTTTCCACGCATGACTGTTATATAAACGGGTGTGCAGAATTTGAACAGTTTGCTAATGGGTTTTAAAACGACTCAATGGATGTTTAATTTGAACTAAGTGGAGGCTGTTTGGCTTTGGTCGCTGCCTGTTTGTTTCCTCTTCCGACGTCGCCTGTTCGCCTGTCTACCCGTGCCTATAAGAGCTGAAGGTCGCTCCTTTCCTCAGGCATCTATCAGAACCATCGCCTCCAAGTTCCAGAGCACTGAGCTGCCAATAGTTCTTCCCCATCCCGTCTTGTGGCGTGCACCGCGAGCCGGGACAGTAGGCCTCCGGAACCCCGCTTCTTCGAGTCCTGTACGGGAGAAGGGCAATAAGGTTTTTGGGGAGCGCTATCGGCGCGACTACTGGCTTCGCCACGGAATCCATCACGGATAGCGACTGCGGCGACGTCTTCCCCGACGAGGACTTCTTCCCCGACATCAGCACCCTCTTCATCGACGATATGGCCAACAACGGTTCTAACGCCGGCGGTTCCTCTTCTGCTACTGCCATGTATATCCTCTTTCTCAATCTTGTTCTGATCATATCTAAAGCGTTACGCCTTGTAGTTTCTTTGGTTATATGTCTTAATATGTATTCGCTATTTCACATGATTAGTATATTGCTTATTATTCTAATCATGTTTTATCTAGCGTTTATTATGGATAATTCGCTTGGTAAATTGCTCTTATATTCAACAACTGCATTAGAAGAGAACCAGTCAAAAGAAGTTGTGGGAGCCTATTGCTAGGATAACACTACAAACAGTAACGTCTCTAAGCCATGATTGCATCGAAAGCATACCATCATGAGCATAGAATTTCGGACTGGTTAACTGCTTGATTTAGGAAGCACCGGTGGAAGCAACTACCATTTAGGCCTGTGGGTTTGAATAGGTCAAAATCAACCCTGATCTGCGAGCGGTGACTGGGTAAGAATTTGGCTAATGGCATATATGAACACGCAGTGCTAGGAAGAGAAGAAAAGAGAAGCTAACGGTGGCGAGGAGGACATGGGGTGAGACCGTGAGAGTTAGAGAGATATTACCCAGAAGGAAAGCACGACATCGGAAGGGCTCCATCATGTTAGAGATCACAACAATGCATAGAAGAAGCCGAGAGTAGGTATGGGATGCCGCTAGGAGCCGAGCCATCTCCGCACGCATTGTATGAACTATCCCTAAGCAAAAAACCATGGGAAACAAGTATTAAAGCGCAAGGGAAAATCCAACAATATACACCATATAGAGAAACTGAAGTAAATTAAGAGGACCGTACTAAAATCCATCTCTATGTCTTCTCCGCCAGCATTCATTCAACGCACAGCTCGATCGCCTTGCCTGTAGCACAATGCCTAGAGCAGGCCTGCAGAACAAAATCCACCCTCGAGGTCACGCGGCCCATGGTGTTGGGTTCACAACATAGAAAACAAATTTTTTTCTACGATGAGAACTGTATATGCCACGATCCACAACAGGTGAATATACATCCAGAATATATTCCCTTAAAGACCGACAAAGCTTTACGAGTATAGACTCGTTGGTGATGTAGTCGATCTCTTGCCGATCTCAAGATCGTGTAGAAGTCCAACAACCCCACAACTTAGCAGAGCATCCGTGATTGCACACACGTCCGTAACCCTGAAAACCTCCACGCCCTCACTCCAGCAAAGCAGCGGAAGCAGCAAATCCTTGCTCCATAAAAAGCCACCAGGAATATGTATCTCGCTGATCTGAGACCATGGGGAAATTCTAGAGGGCCGGAGGAGAGAGATCATTCACGAGAAGGTGTGATATGAGAGGAGGAGAGGGGAGGGGGCTTTTATAGGGAGAGGGGGGAAGTCAAAAGCCATGGCGTGGCAGCCATGGTGCATGCCCCCACCTCTTCCACATTCATGTGGGTGGAGCTCCCACTCCCATAAAAAAGCCTCAACTCAAAATTCCACTCACCTCCATTAAACTTCCACCAAATTTAATGCAAGCTCTCATTTAATAAGACTCTTTTATTTATTTTATTCAGAATTTTTGTTAATTACATTAATTAACAAAAATTCACATAAAACCCCTTGCAACATTTCAATTTCACATGCAGAACCAATTTCAGCAAATTCACCCGAAACAATTCCGGTTACCATTGAAATAATTCTAGCGCTTTCCTTTTCTTTCGCTGGCATCTTATTTGCTCAAAATGGTGTCAGTATCCCTTAAGTGTGTCACCCTACGGTTCGAGAATAATGCAAATATGATCGAGATCCCTCTCCGATCAATAATCAGCAGCGGGGCCTGGAGATCCGTACTGACTCCCACATATTCAATGATGACTTCTTGTGATCATGTGAACCTTTAACATTGTAACTAAATCCTTTTGTCTCACGATATTTTACATGTCCGAGATTTGATCATCGGTATTCCCATGCCTAGTTTCATCTTGTTACCGACATGTACTCTTTTCTCGTTCCCATGATATAACATTCTAGAGATCCCCATCACTTGCTTGCAAGCTATATCAATGTGATATCACCGAGAGGTCCAGAGTATATTTCTCCGTCATTTGGAAGGACAAATCACACTCTTGTTCCATGATCCTCTACATGACACTATTAGAGTATCTGAACCTACCTTTATAGTCACCCTTACGGTGTGACGTTTGATGTTATCAAGCTACTCTTTATGTGTTAGTGATTGACATGATCTCATGGTCTAAGGACTAAAGTTACTTGTAATGATGTTATAGCAATTTAAATATAATGACTTTGATCATATTACTATACTTCAGATGAATGTTCATCACATCATTCCACCAATATTGTGATCTCGTTATTAACAACATCCAATGTCCATGACCAGGAAACCTTAATCATCTTGTTAATCAATGAGCTAGTTTATATGAGAGGCATAACTAGGAAATCTTTATCTATTAAACACACATGTATTAACGTTTCCAATTAATAAAATTATAGCATGAGAAATAAACATTTATCATAAACAAGGAATACGATAATAACTATTTTATTATTGCCTCTTGGGCATATTTCCTTCAGTCTCCCACTTGCACCAGAGTCAATAATCTAATTTGAAAAACTTGCGCATTCAACACTTATGGCTTTCTAGTGTTGTACATACGTGTTTGCTAGTGGTAAACATAATCTCCGTATCTGACACTTTCAGGTCCATGTGTATTTCCATGTCTTTACGTCTCTACGCATCACTCATTCTTCAATGAGATGACATTGTATAAATTTGGTCCTTTGGTGAGACCTTTAGTTCCTTGGGGTTAAATCATGTCGATAATATTATCGTACAATATATCTTCATAGTGTTAGCCCGTTATGAACCACATCTAGTTTGATAACAAACTAGTTAACACAAATGCCCTCTTTTGCCGCTACAATAGCAGTCATATACAGCCTTTTGTTGCAGTATCTGTCACAATGTCTTAACTTTGGAACTCATCCAAATCCATTATGGAATCTCCTTTCCATTCTATTATGCCACCCATAGTTTTAAATTGAGATAAAATTAATATGTAACTTGTGACAAAACTAGTATCAATGTAAGAATTTACAATAAATTATTTGTAATTGTTTTTCACCTGTACATAAATATATTCTTAGTTCTTCCAAAATATAATAAGAATATCCTTATTATCGTCCAACGATCATCTTATGAGTCATTCTGGTATATGCTTATAACATTTAAAGCATATGACATATCTGTATGTGTACATATCACGGTATGATTGGTTAAAATATTTTTGTGATTTCACTCACCAAGTGTCAAAGCACTTGAATCTTGTTTCACTTATCAAGTGTAAATACACTTGAATATTGATTCAATCCTTTTCCATGCGACAAGAACCTTTTTTGTAATTTTCATATTAAACTCATTCAATATCTCATATATATACATTTGGCACAACCATATTAGCATATCAATCTATCCATATAGACATTGATGCCTAATATTTGGGTTTTGCCTAAGTCTTTCATCAAACTAAAATCCTTAACTTGTGTCAATAAAAGATACATTATTTCCAATCAATAAGATGTCCTCCACATAATGTATTATAAATATGTCTCAGTGCTCCCACTTAATTTCTTGCAAATGCAAGCATCTTCATCGTCTGATACGTCATAAATGTATCTATAATTTTTGATGTTCCATGCTTGTTTAGTATCCATTTTTCTTTGCTTTGTCTATACTTTAAGGTATTTTCATACACTTTCTAGGACTAACCTATTAACAAGTTTCCATAGTGCCAGTTGCCTGTTTTCTACTTTTTTGGTTACAGAAAAGTCAGAAAATGAATATTCTCGGAATTGGACGGGACAAAAGCCAAAGTCAATATTTCACCGAGGAGAACACGGAGCCAGAAGACGAGACGAAGGAGGGCCACGAGGGGCCCATGCCCCATGTCCGTGCGGCCAGGCCTGGCCTGCGCCTAGGGGGGATGTGGCCGCCTCGGGCACCCCCTCGGCCCCCCTTCGCCTATAAGAAGCCCCCGATAACAAAACCCTAAGTACCCGATCAGATCTCCACGAAATAGTCCGTAGCCGCCACCACCATCGTACCTAGATCGGGAGGGATCTGAAGCTCTTCCTGGCACCCTGCCAGAGGGGAGAGATCATCCCGAAGGCCTTCTTCATCACCATGCCAGCCTCCGGTATGATGCGTGAGTAGTTCCGCCTTGGCCTATGGGTCCATAAAGTAGCTAAATGGTTGTTTCTCCTCCTTTGTGCTATGATGTTTAGATCATGTGAGCTCTGTTCATGATCATGATCATCTATTTGTAATCATGCATGCTGTGTTTGCGGGGATCTGATGGATATTGAGATTACTATGTCAGATTGATTAATGGTTTTATCTTATTGATTCTATCATGTCTGTGTTGTTTGAGATCTTGCATGCTCTCCGTTTCTAGTAGCTATCTTGGCCAAGTAGATGCTAGTGACTCCAAGAGGGGGTATTTATGCTCGATAGTGGGTTCATGCCTTTATTGAATCTAGGGAAATGACAGAAATTTCTAAGGTTGTAGATGTGTTGTTGCTACTAGGGAGAAACCAACGATCTTTTGTTCATGGAACAATTGTATTGTTTACTTTACACACTTTGCTTAAAGCAGTTATCCGTTGCTTGCAACTTAATACTGGAGGGGGTTCGGATGATAACCTGAAGGTGGATTACTAGTCTGAAGGGAATATGTCCTGAGAGGCAATAATAAAGTGTTTATTTTGTATATTCCAAGTATATGATAAATGTTTATTTTGCATGCTATAATTGTATTAATACGGAAACATTAATACATGTGTGTTTAATAAACAAATAGAAAGTTCCTAGTTATGCCTCTCTCATAAACTAGCTCGTTGATTAACAAGATGATCACAGTTTCCTGATCATAGACATTGGATGTTGTTAATAACGAGATCACAACATTAGTGTAATGATGTGATGAACATTCCTCCGAAGTATAGCATTACGATCAAAGTCATTGAGTTTATATTGTTATAACAACTTACGAAGTGATCCTAATCCTTATACCATGAGATCATGTCAATCACTAACACCGGAAGAGTTTCTTGATGACATCAAACGTCACACCGTAACTGGGTGATCATAAAGATGGCTTCAGAACTACTAAAGTGTTATGTTGAGGCTCATGGATCAAGAGTGGAATTTGTTCATCCCGATGACGGATAGATATACTCTGGGACCTCTCGGTGATATCACATTGGTTAGCTTGCAAGCAAGTGATTTGATCACGAGAATGTTATATCAAGGGAACGAGAAAAGAGTGCATGTCAGTAACGAGATCAAACTAGGTATGGAGATACCGATGATCGAATCTCGGACATGTAATATATTGTGAAACAAAGGGATTAATATACTAGCGTAAAAGGTTCCGATGATCATAGGAAAGTCATCGTTGAATGTGTGGGAGTCAGTATGGATCTCCAGGTCCCGCTTCTGATTATTGATCGGAGAAGGGTCTCGTTCATGTCCGCATTATTCGCGAATCGTAGGGTGACACACTTAAGGGACACTGGCATCCAATTGGAGCAAAATTTTCATGCCGGAAAGAATAACAAGCGCATGAATTTATTTCACTAGATACCGAAACAGGTTTTCGGGTGAAATTGCAGAAAGTGGTTTTGCATGTGAAATAGAATTCTAGCAAGGGGTTATATGTGAATGTTTGTCATTAAAGTAATTGACAAAATTCTGAATAAATAAAAGGAGTTTTATTTAATGAGAGTTTGCATTAAATTTGGTGGAAATTTAGTAGCAATTTTGAGTGGGATTTTGAGTGGAGAGAATTGAAGAGATTTTTGTGAGTGGAGTGTCCACCCACATGAATGAAGGAGGGGAGGGGGCAGCCCCCATGGAAGGCCCCCTCCTCCTATAAAATGCACCCCTCTCCTCTCTCTCACACACACCTCCTCGTGAAGGATCTCTCTCCCCCTCTAGAATTTATCCCCATGGTCTCGGACTAGTGAGATACATGTTTCTGGTGGCTATTCGGCAAGAAAGAGTTGTTCTTCCGCTGCATCACTGGAGCGAGGAGGCGGAGGTTGCTCGGTGTCTTGTACGTGTGTGCGAGCACGGATGTGTTGCTGCTTTGTGGTGCTAGGACTTCCTCTCGATCTTGAGATCTGCAAGAGATCGTCTACATCAACCACGAGTTCAACTCGTTAAGCTTTGTCGGTCTTCAAGGGTATGTTCTCTACGGATATACATCCACCCGTTGTTTGTATCTAGTAGATATATTTTGGTACTTAGTTCCATCGTAGGAAATTTTTTGTTTTCTATGCTGCGAACCCTTCAGTGGTATCAGAGCCGGATCTATGCGTAGATGCTTTACACGGGTAGTACACATATGAGTATGTGGGCGATGATGATCATGTTGTTTATTCTTAGTTGTAATTTTGGATATTGGTGGCATAGTGGGATGAAGCGGCCCAGAAAAACTTTACATGGCCTCGCACATGAGACCTGTTCCACGCTTGACATGCAACTAGTTTGCATAAGTGGCTAGCGGGCGTCTGTCTCTCCTACTATAGTCAATATCTATTTTGCAACGAGTTGTCAACAATTTGGTTATCCTTGTTGTAGTTCATGTTCGTAGGTAAGAACGGTTCTATCTTCGAATCCCTAGGCCACGTAAAACTTGCAATGGATAAATTAGAGGCGTCTAGTTTAGATTGTTGCTGGGCTAGTGTTATAATATGGTGATGTTGTAAGTAGAAGTATGAGATGATACTCTTACAACACACATAACATGTAAGTTCCATAGACCTTGGCCTTACACATAAAGGTATGATAGTGATCATACCACGATGCACATGATAGAGATCATATGCGGGAACCATATCATTTCGCTCATAAACATGTGATGTTTGATAGCATCTTATATTGCTTGTTTGGCATTTTATTAGCATAATAAGATGATCCCTCATTTAAATATCAAGATAAGAATGTGTTCTTCCTTTAGTATGCACCGATTATGTTTTCGTCGCTCCAAGACATCACGTGATGATCGGGTGTTCTTGGATCCACGACCATATTTCGGGTGTAAGACAGTTACACACGCAGATACTAAGGTTCTAACTTGGCGAGCCTAGCATGTACAGACATGGCCTCGGAACACGGACCGAAAGGTTAAGCATGAGTCATATAGTAGATATGATGCCCATTTGATGCTCGCCTTTGAAGCTACACTGACTCACGTGATGATCGACCTTGGTGTAGTGGATTTGGTTCATGTAATCACCAAAAAGGCACGAGGGATGTCATTTTTGAGTGGGAGTTCATTCATAATGTGGATTAGTTGAACTCAATCTATCATAAACTTAGTCTAAACTTTACAAATTTTGTTGTAGATGGCACCACCTGCTTTTAATTTCAATGTGTTCATGGAGAAAGAGAAACTTGCAACGAACGGTAGCAACTTTACCGAATGGGCCATGAATTTGAGGATTCTCCTCTCTGCTGCACAAAAGAAATATGTGCTAGAAGCACCGCTAGGCCCCCCACCTTTTGATGATGCCCCTGACGAGGAGAAGAATGTCTATCAGACTCGTCAGGAGGACCACAACTTAGTTCATTGCGGCATATTGTATGGGCTAGAGTCGGAACTTCGAAAGCGTTTCGAAAATGGCAATGCATTTGATACAATGGGTGAGCTGAAAATGATTTTCGACACACATGCTGCTGTAGAGAGATACAACGCTTCAGAAAAGTTCTTTAGCTGCATGATGGAAGATCACAACTCCGTAAGTGATCATGTACTCAAGATGTTGGGTTATGCCGATAAGCTTGTGTCTTTGGAAATATCGATTCCCATTGACTTAGGCCTCCATCGTGTTCTGCAGTCTCTGCCACCTAGCTATAAGAGCTTCGTGATGAACTATAATATGCAAGGCATGAAGAAGTCTCTCCCCGAGCTTCTGTCAATGCTTAAAACTGCAGAAGTGGAGATCAAGAAGGAACATCAAGTGTGATGATTAATAAGAACACTGGTTTCAAGAAAGACAAGAAGGGAAAACAGAAGGGAAGTAAGGGCGGCAAGCTGGTTGTCGTTCCTAAAAAGAAACCCCGAGTTGGCCCTAAGTATGATACCGAGTGCTACTATTGTAAGGGGACTGACCATTGGAAGTGCAACTGCCCCAAGTATTTGGCAGACAAGAAAGCCGACAAGGTAAACAAAGGTATATATGATATACATGTTATTGATGTGTACTTGACTAGTGTTTGCAATAGCACCTGGGTATTTGATACCGGTTCATTTGTTAATATTTGTAACTCGAATCAGGGGCTGCGGAACAAGCGACCACTAGGAAGGGGTGAGGTCAAGATGCGTGTCGGCAATGGATCAAGCGTTGATGTGATCATCGTCGAAATGCTACCTCTCCACTTACCGTCAGGATTAGTAATAAACTTGAATAATTGTTATCTGGTGCTAGCACTGAGCATGAACATTGTATCTGGATCGTGTTTGATGCGAAGTGGTTATTCATTTAAATCCGAGAACAATGGTTGTTCTATTTATATGAATGAAATCTTTTATGGTCATGCACCGATGATGAATGGTTTATTTCTATTGGATCTCGATAATAATGTTACACATATTCATAATGTTGATGCTAAAAGGATTAACTTAATGATGATATATCCGCATATATGTGGCACTGCCGTCTAGGTCATATTGGCATTAAACGCATGAAAAGCTCCATTCGGATGGACTTTTGGAATCACTTGATTTTGAATCATTTGATACATGTGAGCCATGCCTTATGGGCAAGATGACTAGAACGCCGTTTTCCGGTTCAATGGAACGGGGGGCAGATTTATTGGAAATCATACATTCTGATGTATGTGGTCCAATGAGTGTGTCGGTGCAAGGTGGATATCGTTATTTTGTTACTTTCACAGATGATTTAAGTAGATACGGTTATATCTACTTGATGAAACACAAGTTTGAAACCTTTGAAAAGTTCAAGGAATTTTAGAGTGAAGTGGAAAATCATCGTAATAGAAAGATCAAATTTCTATGGTCCGACCGTAGAGGTGAGTATCTAAGTTACGAGTTTAGCACTCACATGAAAGAGTGTGGAATTGTTTCACAACTCACACCTGCCAGAACACCACAGCGAAATGGTGTGTCGGAACGTCGTAATCGTACTTTATTGGATATGGTTCGATCTATGATGTCTCTGACGGACTTTCCATTGTCATTTTGGGGTTATGCACTAGAAACTGCTGCATTCACTTTAAATCGGGCACCATATAAATCCGTTGAAAAGACACCGTATGAATTATGGTTTGGAAACAAACCTAAGCTGTCATTTCTTAAAGTTTGGGGATGTGATGTTTATGTGAAGAAACTTCAATCGGATAAACTCGAACCCAAAGCAGAAAAATGTGTCTTCATAGGACATCCTAAGGAAACTATTGGGTATTCCTTCTATCACAGATCTGAGGGCAAGGTTTTTGTTGCCAAGAATGGATCCTTTCTAGAGAAAGAGTTTCTCGCGAATGGTGTGAGTAGTCGGAAGGTAGAACTCGAAGAGGTTATTGAACCTTCTCTTCAAAGTATGGCGAGTAGCGCAGCGCTGGAAGTCGTTCTCGAGTTGGCTTCACCAGTTGAAGAGGGAACTAATGATAATGATCATGAAACTCCGAAAGAGAGTACTACCGAACCTCGCAGGTCTAGCAGGACGCATGAAGCTCCCGAGCTGTACGGAAATACTGTCATGAATTTCATGGTTGATGAAAATGATGACCCTGCGATGTATGAAGAAGCGATGATGAGCCCGGATTCCAACAAATGGTTAGAAGCCATGAAATCCAAGATCGAATCCATGTATGAAAATCAAGTTTGGAACTTGGTGGACTTACCTCACGACCGAAAGGCCATGGAGAATAAATGGATTTTCAAATACTGATGCTGATGGTAATGTGACCGTCTATGAAGCTCGACTTGTCGCAAAGGGGTTTCTACAAATTCAAGGAGTTGACTACGATGAGACATTCTCTACCGTAGCGATGCTAAAATTAGTTAGGATTATGTTAGCAATTGCTGCATATTTTGATTATGAGATATGGCAGATGGATGTCAAAACCGCGTTTCTCAATGGTAATATTGAAGAAGAGTTGTATATGATACAACCAAAGGGTTTTGTCGATCCTAAGGATGCTAACAAGGTGTGCAAGCTTCAGCGGTCCATCTATGGACTGAAGCAAGCATCACGAAGTTGGAATCTCCGCTTTGATGAGGTGATCAAAGAGTTTGAATTTGTCCAAACTTATGGAGAAGCTTGTATTTACAAGAAAGTGAGTGGGAGCAATGTGACATTTCTGATACTATATGTGGATGACATATTATTGATCGGAAATGATATAGATCTTTTAAACAGTGTTAAAAGTTATCTAAATAGCAAATTTTCAATGAAGGACCTAGGTGAAGCGTCATACATATTAGGCATAAAGATCTATAGAGATAAATCTAGGCGCCTAATAGGGATATCGCAAAGTACATACCTTGATAAGATTTTAAAGAAGTTTAAAATGGACAAAAGTAAGAAGGGGTTCTTACCTATGTTACAAGGCACGACATTGAGTAAGACTCAAAGTCCGGCTACGGCGGAAGAAAGAGAGATAATGGACAAAGTCCCCTATGCTTCAGCCACAGGCTCTATAATGTACGCCATGCTATGTACAAGACCGGATGTGGCACATGCTATTAGTTTGACTAGTAGGTACCAATCGGATCCAGGTTCGGAACACTAGAAAGCGGTCAAGAATATCCTTAAGTACTTGCGAAGAACTAAGGATATGTTTCTTGTATACGGAGGTGAAGAAGAGCTCGTCGTTAAGTGTTATGTCGACACTATCTTTGACACCGATCCGGATGACTCTAAGTCTCAATCCGGATACGTATTTCTCATGAATGGCGAGGCGATTAGTTGGAGGATCTCCAAACAACCTGCGGTGGCGGGATCAACAACGGAGGCCGAATATGTTGCTTCTTCGGAAGTGGCTCAGGAAGCAGTTTGGATGAAGGAGTTCATATCCGAACTAGGTGTGATTGCAAATGCATTGGACCCAATGGTGATCTATTGTGACAACAATGGTGCCATTGCCAATGCCAAAGAGCCAAGGTCTCACAAGCATTCCAAGCATATTAAGCGCCAGTTTCACTCCATCCGCGAGCATGTCAAGGATGGAGATATAAAGATTTGTAAAGTACATACATATCTTAATGTAGCAGATCCGTTGACTAAAACTCTCCCTAGAGCAAAACATGATCTACACTAGAACTCCATGGGTGTTAGATACATCACTATGCAACTAGATTATTGTCTCTTGTGCAAGTGGGAGACTGAAGGGAATATGCCCTGAGAGGCAATAATAAAGTGTTTATTATGTCTATTCCAAGTATATGATAGATTTTTATTTTGAATTCTATAATTGTATTAATACGGAAACATTAATACATGTGTGTTTAATAAAAAAATAGAAAGTTCCTAATTATGCCTCTCTCATAAACTAGCTCGTTGATTAACAAGATGATCACAGTTTCCTGATCATAGAGATTGGATGTTGTTAATAACGAGATCACAACATTAGTGTAATGATGTGATGAACATTCATCCGAAGTATAGCATTACGATCAAAGTCATTGAGTTTATATTGCTATAACAACTTACGAAGTGATCCTAATCCTTAGACCATGAGATCATGTCAATCACTAACACCAGAAGAGTTTCTTGATGACATCAAACATCACACCATAACTGGGTGATTATAAAGATGGCTGAAGAACTACTAAAGTGTTATGTTGAGGCTCATGGATCAAGAGTGGAATTTGTTCATCCCGATGACGGATAGATATACTTTGGGCCCTCTTGGTGATATCACATTGGTTAGCTTGCAAGCAAGTGATTTGATTACTAGAATGTTATATCACGGGAACAAGAAAATAGTGCATGTCAGTAACGAGATCAAACTAGGTATGGAGATACCGATGATCGAATATCGGACATGTAATATATCATGAAACAAAGGGATTAAGATACTAGCGTAAAAGGTTCCGACGATCACATGAAAGTCATCGTTGAATGTGTGGGAGTCAGTATGGATCTCCAGGTCCCGCTTCTGATTATTGATCGGAGAAGGGTCTTGATCATGTCCGCATTATTCGAGAATCGTAGGGTGACACACTTAAGGGACACTGACATCCAATTGGAGCAAAAATTTCATGCCGGAAAGAATAACAAGTGCAGGAATTTATTTCACTAGATACCGAAACAGGTTTTCGGGTGAAATTGCAGAAAGTGGTTTTGCATGTGAAATAGAATTCTAGCAAGGGGTTATATGTGAATGTTTGTCATTAAAGTAATTGACAAAATTCTGAATAAATAGAAGGAGTTTTATTTAATGAGAGTTTTCATTAAATTTGGTGGAAATTTAATAGCAATTTTGAGTGGAGAGAATTGAAGATATTTTTGTGAGTGGAATGTCCACCCACATGAATTAAGGAGGGGATGGGGGCAGCCCCCATGGCTGGCGGCCACCCCCTTGGGTGCCCCCTCCTCCTATAAAAGGCACCCCCTCTCCTCTCTCTCACACACACCTCCTCGTGAAGGATATCTCCCCCCTCTATAATTTATCCCCATGGTCTCGAACTAGCGAGATACATGTTCCCGGTGGCTACTCGGCAAGAAAGAGTTGTGCTTCCGCTGCATCGCTGGAGCGAGGAGGCGGAGGTTGCTCGGTGTCTTGTACGTGTGTGCGAGCATGGATGCGCTGCTTCTTTGCGGCGCTAGGACTTCCTCTCGATCTTGAGATCGGCAAGAGATCGTCTACATCAACCATGAGTTCAACTCGTTAAGCTTTGTCGGTCTTCAAGGGTATGTTCTCTACGAATATACATCCTCCCGTTGTTTCTATCTAGTAGATAGATCTTGGTACTTAGTTCCATCGTAGGAAATTTTTTGTTTTCTATGGTGCGAACCCTTCATAGTCATAGATGCAGTTGGATGGCGGTCTATGTATCTTGTTGTAATGCCTAATCGAATCTCATAGGATCATGAATGTCTAGTATTGCATTGTTATGCCTTGCTCTGTCCTGTCAATTGCCTCGCTGTAATTTGTTTACCCAGCATGTTATGTTGTTTATCTTAAGGAGAACACCTCTAGTGAACTGTGGAACCCGGTCCAATCTTTAACATTGATACATCGTCCACTGTTACTGTTTATTTTCTGCAAGCCACCATCACCTTCCACACCGTACGTTTAATCCTTTGTTTTCAGCAAACCGGTGAGATTGACAACCTCGCTGTTCGCTAGGGCAAAGTCTTAAGTTTGTGTTGTGCAGGTTTCCAAGTTGTTAGCAACACCTTGGGGTCGTTTCCTTCCTCCTACTGGTTCTATAACCTTGGTTTCTTACTAAGGGAATACTTACTGCTGTGCTCATCATACCTTCCTCTTGGGATTTCCCAACGAAGCTCTACAGTGATCTGAGCCGCATCAAGACGTTTTCTGGCGCCGTTGCCGGGGAGGCTAAGGACGGCCTCACAAGGGAAGTCCTTCACAACCTTTCTCTTAACTTTTTTTTGTTTTGCTTAGTTTATTTTGCTTTGTTTTGCTTGCTTCTTTTTATCAAAAAGTCCAAAAATTAGTTTTGTTTGGTTTGCATTTTCTTATAAAAACACAAAAAATTAGTTCTTCCTATAGTTGTCACCTTTCTCTAGCTCAACATGTTGATCCCTAAGTTCACCCAGAAAGACCTTTCAATAGGTAGTGGCTCTATAATTGTGAAAGAAAATATTGTAGAATTCTTTAATCATATTAGCAAACATGAGGATATTGAGGATAGATCCTTAGCAGAACTTGCTCCCAATTATGAAATAGTTGTAGCTTCTTTAGTTAACATGTTGGAGGCTATGTTTGTTAACCTTAACCCAATGATGCAAATAATGTTTCTTAAACTAAAATAAGTGGAGGATGTTGAAAAGAGAGATTTTATCCTAGAATCTTTGCTAAAAGAGTTCAATGATGTTGCTAAGGAAGCCAAAAAGGTATTTGATCATTTTAATATGCAAGTCTCATGTGTATATGTTATGGGTACATTAGAAAAGTTGGATAAAACCAAACCCAATGGATAGGAAATTAAAATACCCATACCTTTTAAACTTGTAGGAATGCATGAAGCCCAAGAAAAGAATTTTGATTGGATTGTTCCAGAAAACCCATTTGATGAAAGTAATGAACCCAAGAGTTCTGAGAGAGGATCATCTAAAACTCATTTGGATGAGATACGTTTCCTAGTTGAAGAAATTTCGAGTATTAATCTTAATGCTTCTTCATTTGAAAATACTTGATTCTTGCTTCTTGTGCCTAACTTAAAGGCGTTAAAGAAAAGTACTCCTTGGGAGATAACCCAATAGTTTTCTTGAGTCTTGCAAGTTATTACTCCTGTAATAACCTCTCCTTATCCTTTTTATTTGATTTTTGTGCCAAGAATAACCTCTAATGAGAGGGAAGTGTTGTCCCGAAACAGATTTTTGTGATCCACTGTAAAATTCCTTGAAAAATCTCTGTAACTCGGATTGAGCTGTAATTTTCTGAATAAATCCCCCAGGTTGTTAGATAACTTTTGTTAGTTCAATAATTTTTGATTTGATCAACAGAAGGTCTTCGAAAAATTTGGTTTCTACCTGTTGGTCTGTTTTGATAGATTTCTGCCATTATTTGCATTTGCTTCTTATCGATTTATTTTTGGGTTCTCTTTGGGAAATTGAGCTTTTTAAGGGAATTTCTACAGTAGCTTGTGTTTTTAGTGAAAGTTTTGCTGTTTTGAAACTAAACCCAAAGATCTATTATCTTTTGAATGCACTAATGTTGCTAATGAAGATTGTGTGAAGTTTTGTATGAAGGAAAATTTTCAGGTGTAAGATAAGAATGATGTAATAAGATGAAGAATGGACAAAAGCTCAAGCTTGGGGATGCCACCCCGTTTCACCCCAAGAAATATTCAAGAGGTACAAGCGTCAAAGCTTGGGGATGCCTGGGCATCCCCTTCTTCATCAATAAAAATCTTAGGTCTTTCTAGACACTTCATTTTTATTGTTTCATGAACAATTGTGTTGTTCTTGGAGCATATTATTTTTCGTTTTTGTTTTTTGTTTGTTTAGTTTTCTTTAATAAAGTAGATGGACCCCCTATTTCGCTGTGTTTTCTCAAATAATTTAATTGGTGTTGGAAAGGAGTAGGAAGTTCTTGCTTTAGTAGTACAAGAAGGAGCTTGCTTTGACTGTGACTTAGACTTTATCATGACATGCTAGATGTTGTTTTGACTTGATGCTTAGTGATTATTTCTATAGCATGACTTGTTCCAAACAATTAGCATTGCTTAATATGCCTTGAAAGAATCATGCATTGTTTTAGCATACAAAAGCATAGTATTGTGGTATTCTCCTTTGATGCTTTGTTTGGGTTGACTTGGCACATGCTCACACCATGTTATAACTATGAACCAGTCACCTTATCCTCTATGATCATTTAGTTTTTGACTTGTGGTACCACTTTATGCTTTGATTAGTAATTTTTTGTCGCTCTGCATGATTATGGTCATTATTGCTGTCTTAGTTGGTCGCTCCCAGTCTTTTGCTAGCCTCCACTTGTATTGAGTAAGCTCTACTCATGCATCCAACTCCCAAGAAACCAAGTTATTCCAAAGTGTCCACTATAAATTCCTATGCATGGTGTGTTACAGCATTCCAAGTATATTCTTGTTTTGTCTATCTTCCAAATTAAACTTGTCATGTGAAATTTAATGATTATAGCTCTCACAAACTTGATGGCACACTTTATTTTTCTTGCCCCTAATAAACTTGAACCATTGTGTCATCTATGTTGTATATGCTTGCACTTATATGTTGGGAATTAGCAGAACCGTGCTGTCACGGGGAACGCTTTCAACATTGCACCTATACATTGTACCTAGTTGATATCATGATCTTTTGTTTGCAGATGTCGTCGGTGTGAAATAAAAGGGGAGCTTGTAAGTCCATGGAGTTATCTATGTGTGTTAGAGAAACACATGGGCCGCTAGCCTAAGACATGCCTAATCATGGTGGAAACTTGCAGCATCACCATAGTGAGCAATCTATGAAGCATTCTTCTTATAAAAAAGAGAGATAGAAAAAAGAGATTGAGAAAAAGAAAAAAAGAGATGAGAAAAGAGGAAAGAGAGAAAAAAACACCATTTTCTCATGGTAAATAAGAAGATTGCTGAGATGCTCATTGTCTGCTTGCCTTGTAATTTTTATATGGGATAGCTCCTGTATCATGGGTCAAGGGGTACCCCGTTAGCGGTTCTCTATGATACACATGTACTTACTATGACAAGAACTTACCAGTGACTAAAATTGAGTAGCATGAGGAGAGGCCCTTGTACTCAAGGGACATGAGATTTCCAACTTATACTTTGTCAAGCATGTTATCCATATTTTGTTCACTTTAACCTTAATCACTTCAAGATGCTTATGATAGGGGAAATGAGGGTTGAAAGCTAACAAGTACCATAATTTTTGAAAGCTCTTTTTGAAACTTGAAATCCCTACTTCCCTTTATGAAGGGCCTTTCTTCCACTATTATATTGAGTCTCCACCTTCTATCCTTAGGCACCAATTAAGAGAGCATAGTTGCCATTCTTAGTTCTATGTGCATTATCCCAAAACATATTGATTGATTCATATTGTTGATATTGCTTGTTCTTGAACTATTTGTATCTAGTCACCCTTATGAACTTTGTAGATGTCCTATGCATTTATGTTTGCTACTCCATGAGGGACAAGCTGAATGCCACTATGCTATGTTTTCTATATGTGAAACAAACAAACGTCTTTCAATGTATTGTTATTCATGAATCTTTGTTTGTATCCTTTCATGTTGCAGCATAGTTACTTTGTCTTACTATTAGAACTTCATCTTTCATGCTCATGTTTAGAGTACTTTGATCCCAGCTTTCAATTCTTGCAAATGGTTTGATCTTGATTGTAATGGTGCATGTCACCTAAAAAAATATTCTTTTTATCACTTACCTACTCGAGGATGAGCAGGAGTTAAGCTTGGGGATGCTTGATACGTCGTAAACGTATCTATAATTTTTGATGTTCCATGCTTGTTTAGTATCCACTTTGCTTTGCTTTGTCTACACTTTGAGGTATTTTTATACAATTTCTGGGACTAATCTATTAACAAGTTGCCACAGTGCCAGTTGCCTGTTTTCTGCTGTTTTTGGTTCCAGAAAAGCCAGAAAATAAATATTCTCGGAATTGGACAGGACAAAATCCAAAGTCAATATTTCACCGAGGAGAACACAGAGCCAGAAGACGAGACGGAGGAGGGCCACGAGGGGCCCACACCCCTGGCCGCGCGGCTAGGCCTGGCCCGCTCCTAGGAGGGGGGTGCGGCCGCCTTGGGCACCCCCTCGGTCTCCTCCTTCGCCTATAAGAAGCCCTCGATACTGATACGTCAGATATGTATCTATAATTTTTGATGTTCCATGCTTGTTTAGTATCTACTTTGCTTTGCTTTGTCCACACTTTGAGGTGCTTTTCATATGTTTTCTGGTACTAACCTATTAACAAGTTGCCATAGTGCCAGTTGCCTATTTTCTGCTGTTTTTGGTTCCAGAAAAGCTAGTAAGGAAATATTCTCGAAATTGGACAGGACAAAAGCCAAAGTCAATATTTCACCGAGGAGAACACGGAGTCCAGAGGAGAGATGGAGGGGCGCCACAGGGTGGCCACCCCCCAGGCGCGGCCTAGGGTGGGCCCATGCCTAGGCAGGGTGTGGGCCCCTGGCCGCCTCGCAGCCTCGCCTCTTCGCCTATAAGAAGCCCTCAATGCCGAAACCCTAAGTATTCGATCAATATTCCACGAAAACATCTATAGCCAATGCCACCATCGTCCCTAGATCGTGGGGGGGGGGGGGATCTAAAGCTCTTCCCGGCACCCTGCCGGAGGGAAGATCATCCTGGAGGCCTTCTTCTTCATCATGCCAGCCTCCAGTATGAAGCGTGATTAGTTCCACCTTGGACTACGGGTCCATGTAGTAGCTAGATGGTTGGATCTCCTCCTTGTGCTTTCATGTATAGATATTGTGAGCTCCGTTCATGATCAAGATCTAATCTATTTGTAATCATGCATGTTGTGTTTGCGGGGATCCGATGGATATTGAGATTACTATGTCAGATTGATTAATGGTTTTGTCTATTTTGATTTTATCATGTATGTGTTGTTGGTGATCTTGCATGCTCTCCGTTGTTAGTAGCTATCATGGCAAAGTAGTTGCTAGTGACTCCAAGAGGGGGTATTTATGCTCGATAGTGGGTTCATGCCTCTAGTTTCCAAGGGAAGTGACAGAAATCTCTTCAGTTGTAGATGTGCTATTGCTACTAGGGAGAAAAAACGGTCTCTTGTTCATGTAACAAGTGGATTGTTTACCTTACACACTTTGCTTAAAGCAGTTGTCTGTTCCTTGCAACTTAATACTGGAGGGGGTCCGGATGATAACCTGATGGTGGACTTCTAGTCATAGATGCAGTTGGATGGTGGTCTATGTATATTGTTGTATTGCCCAATCGAATCTCATAGGATCTTTTTGTCTAGTATTGCATTTTTGTGCCTTGCTCAGTCCTGTCAATTGCCTTGCCGTAATTTGTTTACCCTTCATGCCATGTTTGTTTATCTAAGGAGAGCCCCTCTAGTGAACTATGGACCCCGGTCCAATATTTACCATTGATACATCCTCCACTGTTACTGTTTACTTGCTGCAAACCATTATCACCTTCCACACCATACAGTTAATCCTTTGTTACAGCAAACCAGTGAGCTTGACAACCTCATTGTTTCGTTGGGGCAAAGTCTTGAGTTTGTGTTGTGTAGGTTTCCATGTTGCTTGCAACACCTTTGAGACTTTTCCTTCCTCCTACTGGTTCGATAACCTCGGTTTCTTACTGAGGGAAAATTTGCTGTTGTGCTGCCTCACACCTTGCTCTTGGGGTAACCCGACGAAGCGCTCCCACGTTGAAACAGTGCCATCAAGACTTTTCTGGCGCTGTCGCCCGGGAGGCTAAGGACGTCTTCACAAGGGGAGTCCTCCTCAACCTTTCTCTTTACTTTGTTTTTAGTTTGCTTAGTTTCTTTTGCTTGGTTTTGGTTGCCTCTTTTTATCAAAAACTCAATTTTTTTAGTTTAGTTTGGTTTGCTTTCTCTTATCAAAAACACAAAAAAATTAGTTCCTAATCTTGTTGCCACCTTGCTCTAGCTCACCATGTTGTTCCCCAAGTTCGCCCTGAAGGACCTTTCGATAGGTAGTGACTCTATAATTGGGAAAGAAAATATTGAAGAATTCTTCAATCATGTTAGGAAACATGAGGATATTGAGGATAGATCTATAGCAGAACTTGCTCCTAATTATGAAATTGTTGCAGCTTTTTTAGTTTATATGTTGGAGTCTAGGTTTGTTAGCCTTAACCCCATGATGCAAATTTTGTTCCTAAAACTAAAAGAAGAAAAGAATGCTGAAAAGAGAGAATTTATCCTTGAAACTTTACTTAAAGAATTCCATGATGTCGCTAAGGAAGCTAAAAAGGTCTTTGAGCGTTTTGATATGCTAGGCTCTTGTGTAGATGTTTTGGGTACTTATGATAAAACTAAGCCTAGAGAGGAATTTAAGATACCCATACCCTTTAAGCTTGTTGGGATGCATGAGGCCTTTGAAAAGAATTTTGATTGGATTGTTCCTGAAAATCCTTTTGATGAAAGTAGTAAACCAAAGAGAGATGAGAAGGGATCCTCCAAAACTCATTTGGATGAGATACCTTTCATAGTTGAAGATTTTACAAGTATTGATGTTAATGCTTCTTCATTTGAAAATACTTGATTTCTTGCTTCTTGTGCCTAACTTGCGTTAAAGAAAAGTACTTGTTGGGAGATACCCCAAGAGTTTTCTTGAGTCTTGTAAGTTATGACTTCAGTAATGACCTCTCATTATCCTTTTTGTTTGCTTTTTGTGCCAAAAATGACCTCTAATGAGAGGGAAGTAAGACTTGGGGAGTTGCTGTCCTGAAACAGATTTCTGTCCTCCATCATAAAAATCCGTGAGGAGTCTATATAAGTCTAATTGAGCTGAAAATTTACGAATAAATCCCCCAGTATGTTATCGAACTTTCGTTAGTTCAACACTTTTTGATTTGAGCAACAGAAGAGTTTCGGAAAAATCGGTTTCTACCTGCTGGTCTATTTTGACAGATTTCTGCCATTATTTGCATTTGGTTCTTATTGATTCCTTTTTGAGTTCTCTTTTGGGGAATTGAGCTTTTTGAAGAAGTTGCTACAGTAGCTTGTGTTTTTAGTGAAAAGTCTTACTGTTCCAAAGCTAAACCCAATGGTCTATTATCTTTTAAATACACTAATGTTGCTAATGAAGATTGTGTGAAGTTTTGTATGAAGGAAAAATTTCAGGTGTAGAGAAAGAATGATGTAATGAGATGAAGAATGGACAAAAGCTCAAGCTTTGGGATGCCACCCCGGTGTCACCCCAAGAAATATCCAAGAGGTACAAGCATCAAAGCTTGGGGATGCCCAAGGCATCCCCTTCTTCATCAATAAAAAGCTCATATCTTTCTAGACACTTTGTTTTTATTGTTTCATGCACTGTTGTGTTGTTCTTGGAGCGTCTTAGTTTTTGTTTGGTTTGATTAGTTTGTTTAGTTTGCTTTAATAAAGTAGTTCAGACCCCCATTCTCGCTGTGTTGTTTCAAATAAGTCGATTGGTATTGGAAAGGAGTAGGAAGTTCCTGCTTGAAAGTACAAGAGGAGCTTGCATTGACTGTGACTTAGACTTTAGCATGACATGCTAGGTGTTGTTTTGACCTTTTGCTTAGTGATTATTGCTTTAGCATGTCTCTTTCCAAACAATTGGGATTGCTTAGTGTGCCTTGAAATAATCATGCGTTGTTTTAGCATGCAAAAGCATAGTATTGTGGTATTCTCCTTTGATGCTTTGTTTGGGTTCACTTGGCACATGCTCACACCATGTTATGACTATGAACAAGTCACCATAGCCTCTATGATCATTTAGTCCTTGACTTGTAGTACCACTCTATGCTTTGATTAGTAATGTTTTGTCGCTCTGCATGATTATGGCCATTATTGCTCTCTTAGTTGGTTGCTCCCAGTCTTTTGCTAGCCTCCACTTTTATGAGTAAGCTCTACTCATGCTTCCAACTCCCAAGAAACCAAGTTACTCCAAAGTGTCCACTATAAATTCCTATGAATGGTGTGTTACACCATTCCAAGTATATTCTTGTTTTCAGCTATCTTCCAATTAAAAAGTATTTTGTTATGTGAAAACTTAGTGATTAAAGCCCTCATAAACTTGATGGCACACTTTATATTCCTTGCCCCTAATAAACTTGAACCATTGTGTCATCTTTGTTGTATATGCTTGCACTTATACGTTGGAATTAGCAGAACCGTGCTGTCACGAGGAACGTTTTCAACATTGCACTTGTACTTTGTACACAATTGATATCATGCTCTTTTGTCTATGGATGTCACCGGTATGAAATAAAGAGGGAGCTTGTAAGTCCATGGAGTTATGTATTTTGTGTTAGTGAAATGCCTGGGCCGCTAGCCTAAGCCATGCCTAATCATGGTGGAAACTTGCAGCATCACCATAATGAGCATTCTGTGAAGCTTCCTCAATAAAAATCTATGCACATAGTAAATAAAAAGATCGCTGAGATGCTCATTGTCTGCTTGCCTTGTCATTTTGGTTATGGGATAGCTCCTCTACCATGTGCAAGGGGTACCCCGTTGGCAGTTCTCTATGATACACATGTACTTACTATGACAATAACTTACAGGTGACTGGAGTTGAGTAGCATGAGGTATGGCCCTCGTATTCAAGGGACATGAGATTGCCAACCAATACTTTGTCAAGCATATACTCCATAGTTTGTTCACTTTAACCTTAATCACTTCAAGATGCTTATGATAGGGGCAATGAGGGATGAAAGCTACCAAGTACCATAATTTTTGGAAGCTCTTTATGAAACTTGAAATCCCTACTTCCCTTTATGAAGGGCCTTTCTTCCACTATTATATTGAGTCTCCACCTTATACCCATAGGCACCTTTAAGAGAGCATAGTTGTCATTCTTAGTTCTATGTGCAGTGCCCCAAAACTTATTGATTGATGCATATTGTTGATATTTCTTGTTCTTGTGCTACTTGTATCTAGTCACTCTTATGAACTTTGAAGGTGTCCTATGCATCTACTTGCTACTCCATGAGGGACAAGCTGAATGCCACTATGCTATTTTTTCTGTATGTGAAACAAACAAATGTTTTTCAATGCATGTTATTCATGATCTTTGTTTGTAGCCTTTCATGTTGCATGCATAGTTACTTTGCCCTACTGTTAGAACTCCATCTTTCATGCACATGTTTAGAGTTCTTTGATCCCAGCTTTCAATGCTTACAAATGGTTTGATCTTGGTTTTGATGGTGCATGTCACCTCAAAAATTATTCTTTTTATCACTTACCTACTCGAGGACGAGCATGAGTTAAGCTTGGGGATGCTTGATATGTCGGAAACGTATCTATAATTTTTTATGTTCCATGCTTGTTTAGTATCTACTTTGCTTTGCTTTGTCCACACTTTGAGGTGCTTTTCACATGTTTTCTAGTACTAACCTATTAACAAGTTGCCACAGTGCCAGTTGCCTGTTTTCTGCTGTTTTTGGTTCCAGAAAAGCTAGTAAGGAAATATTCTCGGAATTGGATGGGACAAAAGCCAAAGTCAATATTTCACCGAGGAGAAAACGGAGTCCAGAGGAGAGATGGAGGGGCACCACAGGGTGACCACACCCCTAGGCGCGGCCTAGGGTGGGTCCGCGCCTGGGCAGGGTGTGGCCCCCTGACCACCTCCCAGCCTCGCCTCTTCGCCTATAAGAAGCCCCCGATGCCAAAACCCTAAGTACCCGATCAATATTCCACGAAACCGTCTGTAGCCGCCGCCACCATCGTCCCTAGATCGGGGGATCTGAAGCTCTTTGTTGGGGATATGCTATATGGGTATCCTCATAGCATGTATCTTATCCGGATAACCCGGGTGGCCCACAGTTGGTAGCATGGCCTGCTGGGCGGCCCAGTTAGATGGATCCAGAAGGGAGGCCCATGCCGGATAAAGTAAGGCTACGGTGGAGTCACCAGCGTACCCGGAGCCTTGGAGTACAAGACATGCAAGACTAGTAATAGACGGTGTAGGACTCTCTAACCTGTCTGGCTAGGACTTCTCCCTGTAACCCTAGGACCTGGTGACTATATAAGTCGGGCCTATGGGAGCCTTTAGGGCACAACTTCAGACAATCGAGTAGTGATTATCATACCCCTCGCACAGCGAACCAATCCCTGTTACTCGGCGTATTGCCCTTATAGTGATTTATAGCAGGAGTAGGATTCCGCCACCGTTGTGGGATCTAAACCTGGGTAAGCTGTGTTACCTCGTACCCGTCAACCGTCCGCCTTCCCCCACGTCTCTAAACACGCACTGTGAGAACCCCTCCATGGCGTACTCGTCGGCAATACCATGACAGTTGGTGCCCACCGTCGGGCCAGAGGCGCTTCAGCAGCGGGCGAGGACCAAGATCTTCATGGGAATCGGCGAAACCGTAGCCATCGGTCGTGTTCTATTCTCCGGCAACGTTCCGATCGTCCCTCCCGACGAGTTCTGGATCCCGGCGAAGACGAACCCTACGCGATGGTCGATCGTTCCTATCGGAGACATCCACCTCTTCATCGGCGAAACCGACTCGGGCACTAGTTCCCTGGGAGTCGGAGGAGCATCAAGGCCCGCACGGACCGCCTACAGGCAGGATACGTTCGCGGAAGGATCTATGTCGGATCTCTCTTCGGAGTTTGCCGACAAAGATCAGAAAAATTGAAGGCCCACCCAAACCGCCCCTGTGCAGGATATAAAGGTGGAAGATCACTGCAAGTCCGCCGGCTTCGCCCGTGCGTCTGGACAGCAGAGATCCAAGTTCGTCGGCGTGGTTACCATCTTCGATCTGGCGCGTTGCGTTCAGAGAGATGGAGAAAACCCCCGCGATTACCTAGCTAGGTGGCTCCGTATATGAGTCGATCTAGCCCACTACCCCAATGATGATGCTATGTATCACTTTGTGGAAGGACTGGACCATGGCACGCTTCTCCGGCATTCTCTAAGACGACAGCAGGCTTCGGGGCGTCTCACTTTCGAAAGTATGGTGAACATCATCAACAACTACACGGAGGCTGACGGGGCAGCTCAGGCAGATCTTGCGCTCATTGGCGGAGCACCGGCGCCTCAGCAACCGCCACCACCGCCTCCGGCCGCCATTGTCGCAGCCGGGCCACCACCTCCAGTCATCGTCGCTGCTGTTGCACCTCCACCCCCCGTCATGGAGGAAGTCCTGGCACCCTCCGACTCTGTGATTGACGCGCTTTATGCCGACTTCAGTGCAGATTCAGAGGAGATATATTTCAGTCCAGAAGAACTAGACTCCGCCATGCAGGAGATGGAGGAGGAGTACATGCGCGACGAGCAAGCCAACAAAGCCGTTGCGTCTCGAGAGGTGTTCGTCACCATTGGGACGGTGATGGATGAATATCAACCCGGACGAGCTCCACCTACAACGCTCGACAAGGAGAAGGGGACACTTATTGCAGCTGACGATGATCGCGCAAAGGTCATGCCTCCTCCGCCTAACCCAGTGCAACATCCGCAAAAACTCGTCACCGGCCCGAGCAACAACAACTCCGCAAACTTTCCGCCTCTGGCATCTACGTCTGTCGCTGCCCAAGTTACTCCGGCTGATAGCGTGATGTACGACAACCTCCTCGTCGAGCCACTGACCGTAGCTCATATCTGGAACGTGACCAGCTTGACGAGAAACGCCAGCAGTTGCTAGAGGAAGCGCAGGCCATCGCGGAGCAAGGCGCTAAGCTAGATCGAGATCTGGTCAACGCGCAGAAGTCCATAGAGAAAGATAGAGCAATGGAGACTGAATACAAGACTCTGCAGCAGCAGCAGAAGGCCAAGAAAGCTCTGGCGCGCGTCATCAACGATCCTGGCGTACGACGAAACCTAGGATGGGCTCCCTTGAAGCTAGCACAGGCCAAGCCATACATTGACAGTGAAGGCAGGCAGGTGATGCCCACTCCCCTCCTAAACCTCGTCGTCGCCAAGACCCTTCTGGAGCAGGATCGATCGCCTGAGACGGTGGAACAGGTCTATGACCTAGTGGCCAAGGCGGTGAAACATCTGGAAAAGGCCACCTCTCAGAGGCTAGAGTCTGCCCAGCGTTTTGCCGGTCTAGCCAGCACAAGCCGCTAAGGGATAGATCTCCTCTTGATGTCGGGTCTCAGACGGGTTCATCAGAACAAAGACGGAGGGATGCGTGCAACAGGAAGGATGCTATTCCCATATCCTCTGACCACGGAGAAAGGTCCCGACCTCGTCGCCCATCGCCACCGCCCCGCTCTCCCCGGCATCGCGAAAACCCCAAGGCTCCATCATACGGATATGCCCCCGCCAAGGCAGGGCGACATCGTCATCCGCGACAATACGGAGCAGACCCGTCATGACGGAGAGCGCAGCTAAGGACACAAGAGTAGGTCACGCCATGACCCTCCGCGTCCGACAAGCAACCGCGACAGGCGTGAGGCGTCGCAGGAGGGTAATAGCAAGAAGGCTAACCCACCGCCACCTCCGCCTCTGTCGCCACCCAGCAGTCACCATGGCGAAGGAGGCCCACGTCGTTCACGCAGCCCATCCCCTATTGACAAGGAGAAGAAAAACCCGGAGCCATACGACGCACGTCCGCGGATCGATAAGATCCACGAGGCCCGGGAAGGGCCATACCTGGGACCACGTTGCTTTGGACCTGCAATACGGTCCACAACTTACCCCAAAGGCTTCTGGATTGACAAGACCATCAAGCCCTACGATGGCACCGCCAAGCCATCCATATGGTTGTAGAACTACGGTAACGCGGTGGAGATTGCCGTCGGAAACCCCAACGTCGCCGTCAAGTACCTCCCTTTAATGTTGGCGGGCACGGCCCGTCAATGGATTGATGACTTGCCGGAGAAATCCATCTGCAATTGGTTGGACATGCATGAAGCATTCACCAAAAACTTCGAGGGTACGTACAAACGTCCCTGCACTGTTGGCTATCTACAGCGGTGCGTGCAAGAAAAGACGAGACATCTCGTGCCTACCTCTCCCGCTGGCTGGATATGAAAAATTCCTGCGCAGGAGTACACGCTCAGACCGCCATGGCCGCCTTTATCGATGGGTTGGAAAGAGGCACGTTGCTCCGACATAAGCTGAAGCGCTTGCAGGACAATCACCAGCTTGACTTGAACCAGATGATTCAGTTGGCCAGTGAGTTCGCAGCTACCGACGACGATGCTCGTGGCTCCTTGCCGACAACGGCCGTTCCAACTCAAGCTCGGAGGAACAACAGTACAAAGTGAAAAACCGTTCCAGAAGAAAAGCAAACTCCCGACATGGTCGCCATGACCTTTGCAGGACGAGGTGATGAAGGACAACATGGCCGAGGACGGGGAGCTGGTCGTGGGCAGCAGCGAGGAAGCGAAACTACCTCGGCAGCGCACCGCATTCCCCAAACCTATGAAGAGTACCGTGATATGCCGTGCCTCGTACACCTCGATGTCAACGGTAAAGCCACTCACACCAATCAACACTGCAAGTTCGTCAACGACCTCAAGGAAGACCCGGAGTCCGGCTACAAGCAAAGTCGAAAGAACAGACCGCGAGGCAAGGGCAAGGGGAAGAAGAAGGAGGAGGAGTCCAAGGATTCACGTGATATGGATGAAGATGTTGACCCTAAGCACGCCGCCAAGAGCGACGACAAAGGCAAGAACCCCTTCATAAAGAAGGCGCTAGTTTACCACACTTTCCTTGGCACCCCCTCCGCCCGACAACAGAAGACCTCTATGAGGATCCTGATGGCTACTCTACCCCTAGTTCCCCAGTACCTGCGCTGGTCGGAGGTTCCAATTACTTGGGACAGGAAGGATCACCCAGACCTCATGCCTACGGAGAACCAATACGCCATGGTCATCAACCCCCTGATTGACGGCAATGAGTTCACCAAGTGTATGGTGGATAGTGGAAGCAGCATCAACATCATGTACCTGGATACACTGCATAAGATGAACTTGACGGCGGCAAACCTAAGGCGGACCAACACCATCTTCCACGGCGTAGTTCCTGGTCGAGAGGCTCGGTCCCTTGGGTGCATCACACTTCAGGTAGCTTTTGGCGATGTTAATAGTTACCGCCAAGAGCGCATGACCTTTGAGGTGGTCTCCTTCAAGAGCGTGTAACACGTCATATTCGGCCGCGACATATTCCACACCTTCATGGCCAAGCCATGCTTCGTCTACAACAAACTCAAGATACCCGGACCGAACGGTGTCATCACCATATCCGGAAGCTTTACCAAGGCTAGGGACTGCGAGATTAATGAAGCAGCCTATGCGGAAGCTGTCCTCTACAACGAAGAATTCAAGGAGATCTAGAGCAAGGTCGATGACTCAGAGATGGCCACATCGAAGAAACAAATCTCCGACTCTGCTCCAGCATTCAAGGCCGCCATCGAGACCAAGCCGGTGGAACTTGTGGTAGGCGATGCCTCCAAGACCACTTCCATTAGGACGAACCTGGATCCCAAATAGGAAAGCGCGCTCGTCGAGTTCCTCCGTGAGAATAGGGACATCTTTGCCTGGCAACCTGCCGACATGAAAGGTGTACCTAGGGAACTTGCCAAGCACAACTTAAATATTGATCCAAAATGCAAACCAGTGAAGCAACCTCTACAACGCTTTGGAGATGAGAAGAGACGCGCCATTGGCAAAGAGATAGCTAGGTTACTTAAGGCTAGTTTTATCCGGGAAGTCCTTCACACCCAATGGGTGGCTAATACTGTACTTGTCCCCAAAAAGGGAACCAATGAATTAAGAATGTGCGTTGATTACACCGGCTTAAACAAAGCATGTCCCAAAGATCCGTTTGCTTTGCCTCGCATTGACCAAGTCATTGACTCGACGGCTGGCTCAGAACTTTTGTGTTTTCTTGATGCATACTCAGGATACCACCAGATCAAGATGAGTAAGTCAGACCAATTGGCCACTTCGTTCACTACTCCATACGACACATTTTGCTATGTCACGATGCCCTTTGGGCTAAAAAACATAGGTGCTACATACCAGCGGACAATGCAACGTTTCCTACACGATCAAATTGGTCGGAACGTTCACGCCTACGTGGACGATATAGCGGTGATGTCTAAAAAGTCAAATGACTTAATCTCCGACTTAAAAGAAACCTTTGATAATCTTCGGAAATACAACATGATGCTTAACCCTAAGAAGTGCGTCTTCGGGGTCCTAGCCGGCAAATTGTTGGGCTTCATCATTTCCCAGCGTGGAATCGAGGTCAACCCGGAGAAAATCAAGGCCATTTTAAACATAAACCGTCTGACATGTCTAAAGGACATTCAACGACTAACATGTTGTGTTGTAGCAGTTAGTCGGTTCGTTAGCCGACTTGGAGAGAAGGCTCTGCTGCTATACAAGTTGCTGAAGAAGGCGGACAAATTTACATGGACGGACGAAGCAGATGCAACATTGAAGCAGCTCAAGGAGATTCTTTCCTCAGCGCCCATACTTGCAGCACCCGAGCCTAGAGAGCCCATGTTACTTTACATGGCGGCAACCAACCGGGTAATCAGCATCGTCGTCGTGGTAGAGCAGAAGGAACCAGGCTATGAGCACAGAGTTCAACGACCAGTTTACTATGTAAGCGAGGTCTTGACAGAGTCCAAGCAGCATTACCCGCACTACCAGAAGATAGCTTATGGAGTATTCCTTGCTTCTCGGAAGCCGAGGCATTACTTTCAGGAGCACCCAATCACAGTGGTGAGCAAGACCCTACTGTCCGACATCATCATCAACAGCGACGCTACAGGAAGGGTCGCTAAGTGGGGCATTAAACTTGCCGCCTACGAGATCACCTACAAACGACGCGATGCTATCAAGTCACAAGCCTTGGCGGATTTTATTGCAGATTGGACGGAGATGCCAGATGTTACTCCGTTGCCGAAACCAGAGTACTGGGTGATGCACTTTGACGGATCAAAGCTGCTCAACGGCTCGGGGGCTGGTGTATTGCTATAGTCACCAACTGGCGACAAGCTACACTATGTTCTGCAGATCCACTTCGAGGCTACAAACAACATGGCGGAGTATGAAGCACTCATTCACGGATTACGTGTAGCCAAGGATATTGGAATCAAGCGTATAGTTTGCTGTGGAGATTTTGACTTGGTTGCCCAGCAGGTGGCTGACACCTGGAATGCGCGGAACCCTATGTGGCGGCATATCGAGACGAAGTGGACGAGATAACCAAGAGCTTCTTGGGCTACGAAGTCAAGTATGTACCTAGGGAGCAAAACGAGGTGGCTGATCTGCTATCTAAGCTTGGATCAGGGCGTAAACGAATTCCGCCAGGAGTTTTCCTAGAGCATCTACGAACACCATCCATGAAGGGAGCCGACATCGACAACCCGGATAGAGTTGACTCTTTCGTCCACATGGTGGCAAAGATCCCTCCGGCTTGGACAAAGCCGTTCATGGAATATCTCGAACACGGAACTTTGCCCGCAGACGAAGTAGAAAGACGGCAAATAGTACGTCGAGCAAAGGGCTATACCATAATAAATGGACAGCTCTACAAAAGGAGCATTACTGGTGTATACCTTAAGTGTGTTTCCCAACTGGAAGGTACTGAAATCCCACGTGAAATCCATCTCGGAGATTGCGGGCATCACGCTGCTCCTCGATCGTTGGTTGCGAAAGCCTTCCGACAAGGATTCTACTGGCTGACCGCGAAGGCGGACGCCGACAAGCTGGTTGAGACATGCATAGGATGCCAGTATTATGCCCGACAACCACATGTTCCTGCTGAAGAATTGCGAACAATACCAATAACTTGGCCGTTTGCAGTCTGGGGGCTAGACATGGTGGGACCGTTACAGACGTCACCATGTGGGTTTACGCATCTGCTAGTAGCAGTTGATAAATTCACTAAATGGATAGAAGCTAAACCCATTAGAAAGCTTGATGGGGCAACTGCCCTCAGGTTTGTCCGAGATCTAGTGGTAAGATTTGGTCTCCCACATAGCATTATCACCGACAATGGCAGCAACTTGTCACTTGGAGAAGTGGAGGCTTATTGTTGGGAGAAAGGCATCCGACTTGACCTTGCATCTGTGGCACATCCACAATCCAATGGTCAGGTTAAGCGAGCCAATGGATTAATTCTGCAGGGAATAAAGCCACGTCTTGAGGATCCGCTACATAGAGAAGCTGGAGCCTGGGCGGAAGAATTGCCATATGTGCTGTGGAGTTTGCGAACTACACACAACAGATCCACCGGCTACACCCCTTATTTCATGGTATATGGAGCAGAAGCCATCCTACCTTCCGACATACTTCACGATGCACCAAGGGTTGCCGCTTACGACGAGGATGACGCTGAAGAATCCAGACACCTAGATGTGGACCTTCTTGAGGAGGAGCGTGTTTTGGCATGCCAAAGATCCGCCATCTACCAACTTAAGCTACGCAGCTAGCATAGTCGCCGCGTTCGGCATCGCTCGTTTAAAGAGGGGGATTTGGTGCTCCGACTTAGGTAGAGGAACTCACACAAATTATCCCCGCCATGGGAAGGACCGTTCATCATAAGCAAGGCGCTGCTCAATGGGTCTTACTACCTCGTTGACAATCGTGAACTGAAGGATAGACCCAACGAGGATCATAAGCGTAAGCGACGTGACCCGGATGATGACTACCCAGAGCTTGATCGGCCATGGAACATAGCACAACTACGTCCTTTTTATACTTAGCATTTTTTATCTAATTGTGTACCTCTCATATGATCAATGAAATAAAGCTCTCTGGTTCACTCATCTTTCTGAGTCTTTTACCTCCTTTAGTGTTTATTTTTGGATCATATAAAACCTTTATGCACAAGTTTTGCGATTGCACTTGTGAAAATTCCGCCTATGGGCGTTAGCTTAAGTTTTATGGTCTACACGTTCTTTGTCGTTTTTATGTGGATTCTGGAGTAATGACTTTTGGCACTTATTTTCGGCGATTTTGTGCTTAGGTTATTGACGGTGCCATTGGGCATCATCAACTAAGCCCATGGTTCAGACAACGAGTCTTCCGACTCACGAAAAGTCAAGCATAAGAACCAAAGTAATGGATAAGCTAGCACTTGCTTAAAATATATATACATGCTAGAAATAATTCTTGATTAGCAGGACATACATCATTGTTTTCCGCCTTAAGTTAGTACATAGTTTTTTCCGCATACGCATCACAAAGGAAACAAATATTACAGATTGTTTTTCATTCCTTTGGCGCAGGCGACTTGGAAGTAGCGTCGTCGGCAGCTGGAGAATCACCCTGAAAGTCGGCAGTATGAAGAGACTCGGAGGAGCTTTGGTTGCCGCCATCGATGGTATTCATCGGCACGAAGACATTGACGTCGACTAACTCGGCGACTCTGGTGTCATAACCCGCGAGTGACGACAAGATGGATTCATGGTTAATCGCTTTGCCATCGTCATCCACGTCAGGAATGCCAGAGGTTACCGTGTCGATGTCGACATCTTCATAGTGTGCCTTTACCATGGACAACGCCATCCTTGCACCGGACCATGCACATGAAGCTTTCTAGCTTGTGATACGCTCGGGGGCTCGGTGCAGGATCTCCGAGAACTTCGTCACATAGTCCGATGCCTTGATATTGATCTGGAGGGGCTTGGCAATCTCTTTAGATTGCGCGATGGCGGTGTTGATGAAGTTGCCGGCAAGAACCATGCATTCCTTTGCTGGAGGAGGCGACCGGGTTAAACCCATAGGAGCTGCAAATTCCGACAAAGGAGCACATGAGTTCAAAAGTTCAGAGTATCCAGACTACAGAAATCCAAGACGGAGAATCACTTACTGAAGATGCTAGCCTCAACTTGCCAGAGGGTATCCGCCAAGGAGTCCCGTTCTTGTTGGAGGATCTTGTACGCCTCATGATGGCCCTGATTCTGCTCATCAGCGGCTTTGTTCTGATCTCTTAAGATCGAGATCTCCTCTTTCAAGCGGTTCATATCCTCGGTGGCGGAATCCTGCAGGGCTTTCATGGATTCTTCATGCATCTTCAGCATGTCCTGCCTCTCCTTCTTAAGGATTTTGTTCTCGCTATCCAGCTGCTGAATATGCTTGGATTGCTCGACAATGTCCTTGGCCTTGGAAACATATTCTACAAGTCGGAGAAAGCAAAGTACACAGTGAGTACTCGGGGAATGTGGGCACAAAACCAAGTCGGAATGCGAAAAAATAAAACAGACGCTTGCTCTTGTTGATCTGTTCCTTCAAGAAGGCAGT
The DNA here is from genome assembly GCA_916181665.1 of Avena sativa. Classification (NCBI taxonomy): domain Eukaryota; kingdom Viridiplantae; phylum Streptophyta; class Magnoliopsida; order Poales; family Poaceae; genus Avena; species Avena sativa. The sequence goes on along the minus strand of OV702295.1, from coordinate 306,473,136 downwards.
TTTACCCTTTTCGGCTTCCAAGTCTACGCGCATCTTCTGGTACTTGTCATTGGCCATGCCCCTCCGAGCATTCTTGTTTTGTGGAAAAAAGAAAAGTTAAACGTTGTTTGATCTACTTGGAGCATCTAGCCGGAAAATTTCCACCTAGACGCTCGGGGGCTATAGCGAGAGTTTTTAACTTAGCAATATGCTTAGTCTTTCTTTAAGCATCTAGTCAAAACTAATTCAGTTTTCGATTAGACGCTTGGGGGCTACAGTATTAAGTTTTTAACTCGGATATATGATTAGCTTCTCTTTAAGCATCTAGTCAGAACTAATTCAGTTACAACTAGAGGCTTGGAGGCTACAATATTGAAATTCATAAACACTGCGTGTGCTACTCTTAAAGAATCTATTCGGAATTATTCATTCCACCTATATTATGCTTGGGGGCGACAGTGAGAAGTTTTCTACCTTAGTTACTCTTAGAGCATTCAGACGCAAAGACCTATGGTTTTCCGTCTAAATCCTCGGGGATACAGTGGGATACTCATATGAAATGAAAAAGGCAAATAAAACTTACAAGTGCAATGATCTTGAGGTTGGTAGCACTCTCGGCCAGCAGCTTGCCAAAGGATACACTGTTTCCTCGCAAGATCTCTTCTTGACGGAGGAGCTCCTCGAGACCGCACGTCGGAGATGTCGGCACCGTACCAGGAACCAGAGCAGTGCTACCCGGCGTAAGTGCCGGATAGACTATCTTTGGGAACTCTATGGGTTTCTAGGGGGCGAGGACGCCGCCTTCGGCAGAAGTACCAGCTTCCACCACCGCCTTACCGCTACCGATGGCATCCTTAGCCGGAGATTCAGCCATTTTGTGGGCGGCACTTTCCTGTGTCGCCTGCTCGCCGACAACATCGAGCTCGGTAGAGGCACCTGAGTCCACTTCCATGGTGGAAGGTCCAGATGCTTCCTTAGCTTGTGAGGTTGTCGGAGCGGAGGAGGGCTAGACGGAAGGAGTGACAGGGGCGATGGAGGGAGATGCGTCGCGATGCAGCATGTCCTTGATGGTTCTAGAAGCCCCCAATGTTTTGGAGGTCTTCTTCAATCTGGTCATGGCTTTCTTCCTGAAACGTGCAAAAATACATAAGTACGGGAATAAGACAGACAAATGGACAATGTCGGAGAGAAAGAAACTTACACAAGAGGGGGTGCTTTGGCAAAGGGGATCCCGATAATCTTTCTTTTCTCCGCCTCCAGGGCGGCGGTAGTCTTTTTGGAGGATCCACCCTCCGTCTTTTTCTTCTTGCCTCCATCGGCAGCGTCAGAGGTCGAGCTCTTCCGCTTTCGTGCCACCGGAGCATCATCGTCGGACACGACGGTGACTTCCTTCATCTTTGGATCATAGATTTGAGGAGCCATGCTGTCCTCATCTATGTCGCTAAACTGTTAAGTGAAGAACCACCATGTTAGATGAGATGGCAATTGCTAGACGGAAGAACTGAGTATATGTAATACATGGAAAATAAGCAGTAACCTTTGGGCACTTGCTCTCTACGAACATGTCGTAGGTGATGGCGAAGCCACGCTTCTTGTCCTTCACCTTGACGATGTCCTTGAGGCGAAGCTTGACGGAGTCACTCGAGAAGTTGTCCATGGAGATGCGGAGGCTATCCCTTCTGTCGTTGGTATACTCGTGCATCAGCTTCGAGCGGTGTTGCAGAGGATGGATTCGCCTAATGAACCATCACATGGCTAGGTCCAAGCCGGTCAAACCCGTCTCTACGAACCAGTCTATCCGCCTTATAGCGCGGGAAGCGTCGATGTTGGAGGGAAGGGAGGCCTGGGATCTCCATGTTGAGGCTTCGGCAGCGGCTCCATCGACGAAGTCCGGGTACGTTACTTCTCGGTTAGCCAGAGGGATATCTGGGCCATAGAAGTAAGTACGCTGCCAGTTCTTGCAGGACTCGTGGACAACGATGTCGGGGAACCGCCGGCCAGGACGGATCTTGAAGCTAATGGTTCCACAATTTCTAAGTTCATCTTTGCTGGCTCCGGCTTCGCGTTTGACGGTGAAGAAATACACAAAGAGATCTAGCCTAGGCCTAATCCCTAGGTAACTCTCACAAAGCGCCGCGTAATTGCTAAGCGCTCGGATACTGTTGAGAGAAAGGTTTTGGGGCTGTACTCGGTAGTGGTTCAAGACGGCAAGGAAGAAGTTAGAGATGGGCAGGGAGACGCCGCGTACCAATTGGGCTTTGAGGTACACCTTTTCTCTGGCTTGGGGATAACGTGTGACCTCACCTGCCGGCACCGCCCGCCAGGCGAGCCCCTCCGTCGCGGGGAGGTAACCTTCAATGATTAGCTCCTTGATGTCATGGTCCGTAATATCCCAACCGCGCCAGTCGCCCTTGTGGGAGTCACTGTCCTCCTCCAGTAGCTCCAGCGCCGCTGGATTGTGGTTGCCGCCGGTGGATTCAACCACCGCAGAGACGGGGATGACCAGGCCCTCTGGGGGCACGACGACGGAGCTCGCCGGCTTCGCCGCGGCTTCGCTCGACGCCGCCATCGAGGGAGTAGGACCACTGCTGGTCATTGCGAGTGTTTGGAGGTGACTGGCGAGATTGGAGCTAGGGTTTTTCGCGAATTGCGCGGAGAGCTCGAGGGGGCGCTCGCTGGAGGAAGAAGATGATGCGAAGAGAGAATGAGGTGAAAAGTAAAATTTCCACCATAGTTACTATTTATGGTCTCCAGCATCAAGATTCGTGCAGCTTAATAGGACGGTTGCCGTGTAGACGACGTGTGCGCGATCGTGCACGGAAATTTTGCCACGTCCCAACTGTCGCGGCCAACGGTTCATATCACTCGCGCGGGAAAATCGGACATGATTGCGTTCTATGCATATGTGAGTTACGAGGCGTCGCTGACCTATGTCTGCGTCACCCTAGCTGTCATAGGCAGATGAACCATCACATCAGAAGATTCTGGCATGGACGGATCCAATCCGGCTATGGAAGAGTACGATGGAAGATTCAGCATTTCTCCGACTTATAAAATGAAGACGGATAAAACCTTGCAGGGTTCTTTGGGAGGACTACAAGATATTGCTTGACGATTTGCCGACATCCATCTAGACGGAGCATTCAACGTGAAGAGGCAAGACGGCGCAAGATCTCGGAGTTCTCCGGGGCCTACTATTGGGGATATGCTATATGGGTATCCTCATAGCATGTCTCTTATCCGGATAACCCGGGTGGCCCACAGTTGGTAGCATGGCCCATGGCCTGCTGGGCGGCCTAGTTAGATGGATCTAGAAGGGAGGCCCATGCCGGATAAAGGAAGGCTACGGTGGAGTCACCAGCGTACCCGGAGCCCTGGAGTACAAGACACACAAGACTAGTAATTGACGGTGTAGGACTCTGTAACCTGTCCGGCTAGGACTTTTCCCTGTAACCCTAGGACCTGGTGACTATATAAGTCGGGCCTATGGAAGCCTTTAGGGCACAACTTCAGACAATCAAGTAGCAATTAGCATACCCCTCGCATAGCGAACCAATCCCTGTAACTCGGCGTATTGCCCTTATAGTGATTTATAGCAGGAGTAGGATTACGCCACCGTTGTGGGATCTGCACCTGGGTAAGCTGTGTTATCCCGTACCCGTCAACCCTCCGCCTTCCCCCACGTCTCTAAACACACACTGTGAAGACCCCTCCATGGCGTACTCGTCGGCAATACCACGACACTCTTCCCGGCACCGTTCCGGAGGGGAGATCATCCTGGATGCCTTCTTCTTCATCATGCCAGCCTCCAGTATGAAGCGTGAGGAGCCTTGGACTACGGGTCCATGTAGTAGCTAGATGGTTGTATCTCCTCCTTGTGCTTTCATGTATAGATCTTGTGAGCTCCTTTGATGATCAAGATCTAATCTATTTGTAATCATGCATGTTGTGTTTGCGGGGATCCGATGGATATTGAGATTACTATGTCAGATTGATTAATGGTTTTGTCTATTTTGATTCTATCATGTCTATGTTTGTGATCTTGCATGCTCTCCGTTGTTAGTAGCTATCTTGGCCAAGTAGTTGCTAGTAACTCCAAGAGGGGGTATTTATGCTCGATAATGGGTTCATGCCTCTAGTTTCCAAGGGAAGTGACATAAATCTCTTTGGTTGTTGATGTGTTGTTGCTACTAGGGAGAAAACAACGGTCTCTTGTTCATGGAACAAGTGGATTGTTTACCTTACACACTTTACTTAAAGCAGTTGTCTGTTGCTTGCAACTTAATACTGGAGGGGGTTCGGATGATAACTTGAAGGTGGACTTCTAGTCATAGATGAAGTTGGATGGCGGTCTATGTATATTGTTGTATTGCCCAATTGAATCTCATAGGATCTTTTTCTCTAGTATTGCATTTTTATGCCTTTCTCAGTTCCTGTCAATTTCCCTGCTGTAATTTTTTTACCCTTCATGTCATGTTTGTTTATCTATGGAGAGTATCTCTAGTGAACTATGGACACCGGTCCAATCTTTACCATTTATACATCCTCTACTATTATTGTTTACTTGCTGCAAACCATTATCACCTTCCACACCATACAATTAATCCTTTGTTACAACAAACCGGTGAGCTTGGCAACCTCACTGTTTCATTGGGGCAAAGTCTTGAGTTTGTGTTGTGCAGGTTTCCATGTTGCTTGCAACACCTTTGAGACGTTTCCTTCCTCCTACTGGTTCGATAACCTCGGTTTCTTACTGAGGGAAAACTTGCTGCTGTGCTGCCTCACACGTTGCTCGTGGGGTATCCCGACCAAGCGCTCCCACGTTGAAGTAGCACCATCAGATACCAAAACCGTAAGTACCCGATCATATCTCCATGAAATAGTCTGTAGCCTGTGCCACCATCGTCCCTAGATCAGGGGGATCTGAAGCTCTTCCTGGCACCCTGCCAGAGGGGAGAGATCATCCCGGAGGCCTTCTTCATCACCATGCCAGCCTCCGGTATGATGCGTGAGTAGTTCTACCTTGGACTATGGGTCCATACAGTACCTAGATGGTTGTTTCTCCTCCTTTGTGCTACCATGTTTAGATCTTGTGAGCTCTATTCATGATCAAGATCATCTATTTGTAATCATGCATGTTGTGTTTGCGGGGATCCGATGGATATTGAGATTACTATGTCTGATTGATTAATGGTTTTATCTTATTGATTATATCATGTCTGTATTGTTTGATATCTTGCATGCTCTCTGTTTCTAGTAGCTATCTTGGCCAAGTAGATGCTAGTGACTCCAAGAGGGGGTATTTATGCTTGATAGTGGGTTCATGCCTCTATTGAATCTGGGGAAGTGACAAAAATCTCTAAGGTTGTAGATGTGTTGTTGCTACTAGGGAGAAAACAACGATCTTTTGTTCATGGAACAATTGTATTGTTTACTTTACACACTTTGCTTAAAACAGTTATCCGTTGCTTGCAACTTAATACTGGAGGGGGTTTGAATGATAACCTGAAGGTGGATTACTAGTAATAGATGCAGTTGGATGGAGGTCTATGTATCTTGTTGTAATGCCCAACCGAATCTCATAGGATCATGAATGTCTAGTATTGCATTGTTATTCCTTGCTCTATCCTGTCAATTGCCCCGTTGTAATTTGTTTACCCAGCATGTTATATTGTTTATCTTAAGGAGAACACCTTTAGTGAACTGTGGATCCCGGTCCAATCTTTACCATTGATACATCTTCCACTGTTACTGTTTATTTTCTTCAAGCCACCATCACCTTCCACACCATACGTTTAATCCTTTGTTTTTAGCAAACTGGTGAGATTGACAACCTCACTATTAGTTGGGGCAAAGTCTTGAGTTTGTGTTGTGCAGGTTTCTAAGTTGTTAGCAACACCTTGGGGTTGTTTCCTTCCTCCTACTGGTTCAATAACCTTGGTTTCTTACTGAGGGAAGACTTACTGCTATGCTCATCATACCTTCCTCTTGGGGTTTCCCAACGAAGCTCTACAGTGATCTGAGCCGCATCATCGTCTCCGATGAAATTAAACGTTTTAATAGTTTCATCATGGTCACTTCAACCACTGAAGTTTGCATGCCCTTTTAGCATCCTTTGAATTAACAAAACCCTTTGGATCGTGTCATGTACACGTCCTAGGTAACCATTCTATTAGAACTTTGTTTTGTTTGTTCAACTACCATATACCAAAATTATATATAGTGGTTGCTACATTAATCTGTTCAGACTAAATATCGCTATGAAAGATCAAGTCTTGTCATAGTCAACTCCTTGAACATTGTCGCAAAATCTTTTACGACATGTCGATTATTTCATAGATGTGAAACATCCATGTCTGTTTCTTTATAGATCCAAATACGACCGATAGGTTTTACACCTTTCTGGAGGGTCTTCCAAGTTCATAAACTCGATTTATTTTTTGCATGGAACTATTACGGATTTTATGGACTCAAGTCATTTGACATAGTCAGGGCCCATCATCGCTTTTTTGCATGTAGTCGGTATATCTTTGTCAAACAATAATGATTTACTCTCAAATCTTGATATTTGGTTGTTTATCCGACCTACTTGGTTCCATAGGAACTTAGATCTCCGTGACCACAACCTTTGAGGCACGTAAGCCATGAGTATTATGGCTACCTCTGGAACACTTTCCGGTGCTGCACAACTCAGCGCATATGGATAAGGTTCAATAACCTTATCAAAGTTCTATTGTCCTCCCACTTAACTTTTCAAGAAAAATTCCTTCTCGAGAAACTTTATGTTCTAAGCGACAAACACTTTTGTCTTCGGTATTATGGAGGAATACCCATGGTTATTCGAAATAACCTACAAATACACGCTCATCCGACTTTGGTTGTAATAATTTTACTTATGTCTAGAATATCAAAACTTAAGAAAGGACAACTTGGTTTTTATCCCAGACCATAACTTATATGGTGTCATTTCAACAGATCACGATGGAGCTCTTTTCAGTGTAAAAGCGGTAGTCACTAAAGCTTTAATCTTTAAAATATAATGGCAGTTTTATAACTGACACCTTTGATTTCACCATGTCAAACAAGGTTTCATTACATATCTCGAATGATCCATATACCTATGGTGTTTCGGGAAATATAAATCTATGGAACGATTCCTCAAATCTTAGGTGTTTTGCTATACTTGTAACTCAAATATCTTCCTTTATGATCAAATCATAAATTCTTTATTTTCTTGTTACAATGATTTTACACTTCATCTTGAAAGTCTTTGAACGTTTTAAAATATTTCACACTTCTTCCTCATTAAGTAAATATACACATATATTCACTCAAATTTCCAGAGAAAGCATATGAATTTGAAATCCATCGCTCACGACTATACATAATGGACTACATATATCAATATGTACAAATTCCAATAAGTTAGTCGCTCGTTCTTCTTTGGCCTTTGAACAAAGTTTCAATTATCTCCAAGAAAGTCTCACAAGTGTCATTTGATCAAAATCAAAAGACTCCAAAATAACATCAAGATGGAGTTTCTACATGTTTTCTTTTCAATATAATTTAAACGGCGATATCACTTCGTAAGTGATCTTTCAATCATTTGTCTTACGACATTTTTAGCATTTAGTTTCTATGGACGTGATTTCTCCAAATAGATTTGTAAATCATCTATCTTTTATGGAATACAGTAATTATTTGAACAACCTTTTGTTCTCATAATACCTGAACAAAATAACAATTATTAAGACAATTATTAAGCTTTGATATCAACGATAAATACAACAATACTTTGTTTGTTTTCAATGAACATCATCACATATTCTATGGCTAGTTACTTAGGCCATTGTAGTTCATGAATCGAGTTGTCTTGTATGATATTTCACACCAACCAATTCGGTATCCAATACCCAAGAATCACGTTGTTTAACAAGCAAAGAATACATCCATAACATGTATATCATCTATATACATAAGCTAGACATTTCTAGTATTTTCTTTTTCTGGCAAATATTTCTGAGATTCTCTTTCAGCATTTCCTTTTCTTTTTAAAATAATCTATCAACATCAACAGTGGTGCCATACACATGTCACATAGTCCAAAGCGTGTATAGTAAAATACTAATGCCTTTGGACTTGCACTTTGAAGTAGATCACCATCATCAAATGTTTGGCATTCTTTCAAAATCCATTCTTTAGTAATCTTTTAGTGTAGTAAACATTTTATCTACATCTTTTATTCATCCTTATCATGACAATTTTTATGATCAAGCTACTACATCTTATAAAGGCAAATCACGAGTATAATGTTACTTTCCATAACCTTTTTAGAGGATTAGGACGTCTAGCATATCCAACCTTCGCAAATTCTCATCCAATATGAGAACATATATTTTGCTAAATTATACTCTATCATATTTCAACTAAAACATTGTTTCGGATATCACAATATCTTCCACACATGATGGTTTCTGAAACAATTCTTTCAGCTCCTAGATAACCTTGATATTAAAACAATCTTTTGAATATCAAGAATCATGGAGGCAAATATGATACTTTAGATACTAATACTGGAATTGTTACCCTTGATTTAATACTAATTATTAAACTTCATGGAGTAAATGGAGTTTGCTGAAAGTTTGCAGTAGGACTTTAAACTTTAGATTGACACTTGATACGTCGGAAACGTATCTATAATTTTTGATGCTCCATGCTTGTTTAGTATCTACTTTGCTTTACTTGTCTACACTTTGAGGTGCTTTTTACATGTTTTCTGGTACTAACCTACTAACAAGTTGCAGCAGTGCCAGATGCCTGTTTTCTGCTGTTTTTGGTTTCAGAAACGTTAGTAAAGAAATATTCTCGGAATTGGACGGGACAAACGTTGAAGTCAATTACTTTTCGTGGGGAACAAGAAGTCCAAAGGGGAGCCGGCCAGGGCGGCCAGACCCACCCCAGGCACGGGTGGGTCCCACCTCAGGCGCGGGTGCTAGGGTTTGCCCCCCTGGTCGCCTCCTCAGCCTTCCCCTTCTCCTATAAGAAGCCCCCGATGCAGAAACCCTAAGTACCCGATCAAATCTCCACGAAATCGTCTGTAGACGCCGCCACCATTATCCCTAGATCAGGGGGGATCTGAAGTTCTTCACGGCACCCTGCCGGAGGGGAGATCATCCCGGAGGCCTTCTCTCTGGTATGATGCATGAGTAGTTCCACCTTGGACTATGGGTCCATGTAGTAGCTAGATGGTTGTATCTCCTCCTTTGTGCTTTCTTGTATAGATCTTGTGAGCTCCGTTCATGATCAAGATCTAATCTATTTATAATCATGCATGTTGTGTTTGCGGGGATCCGATGGATATTGAGATTATTATGTTGGTTTGATTAATGGTTTTGTCTTTATGATTCTATCATGTATGTGTTGTTTGTGATCTTGCATGCTGTGACACCCCCGGGATTAAGGCTAGAAAAATCCCAGACCTTCGTCTAAACATAAGCCTAACCTAATCTCGAAAGCATACAGAGAGAGAATCGGTAACACAACAGTGACCCTATGACACAAAAGTTATTACAGTGAGCTCATAACTGAGCAGAGAACCAAAATATTACAAGCAGAGGTCACTGACCACAAAACATCAAACAACGGAAGGAAAATTATGCTATTAAGTATAGCAAACTTAAGAAATGTCCTAAGAGGCCTGAAGCATAACGATGACTTCCAATCCATAGATCCCAGACTGCCGACTGGGAACTCTCAACTACTCGTCGATGTCGATGCCCTAAAGAACTCATCTTCTATGGTAACACTTACTCTACTGCAAAAGAGTCAACGAAGCAAGGGTGAGTACAGGGTGTACTCTGCAAGACTTATGGCTGGTGGAGTTATTTTCCAATAAGCCATCTTTGTTTTGTAAAACAAGAGGGAGAAGAATCTCGACTAATCAGAATATTTTAAAAGGGGATAAGGGAGCGATATCACTAGCTTTGATCATCTCTTGATATCCACCGAATCATCATCAGCTGAACCTACCTAGGATCACCCCCTCGTACCCATGAGGAAGCATCCTTAAGCACACGTTGATCAACTTGCCAAGTTTTACGATTAGGTTCAAGTTCTCTATGATCTTTGAATCCGGTTTCCAAGTCGTCCATAACCATGGACACGGCTTTTCGAAAAGATTTAACCCTGTAGGGGTGTACTTTACCCACACGCGCCAACCGATTCTTAATGCCAAGCTATAAGCCCTCTTCCTTGGAAGGGAGGCAGAGAGTGGTTGACAATGACCTTTACCTTGCTTTCGCCGAGACCATGAGTCACACACTAGGGAGATTCCGCCGTAACGGGTCGAGTCTCGAAGCCGGTCCCTAATGATGTGCGCAGGGTTCAAGATTACGGATGCCGGGCATCTCTTGTTCCCGGCCACGCTTACCTACCTGTTATGAATGCACCTCCTTCACCTCCATTTAAGAACATCCAAGATGCGTATGTCGAATGGAAAGCCCAAACTATGTGACTCATGGAATCTACTCAGCAAGTTAGTTAGTCGAGGGGGTTTCCAGGCCCCCGTGTGGCTGTACGCTCGTCTTGGTCCATATGCAAGAACTCAGGTCCTAGTAGTGGAAAGTATGGGACTGCAAAAAAACCATAACCCACTGCGGCCTCCCATACAAGCCTTAGCATGTTAACTTTCATCTCTGATCATACCACGTCATCCTGTCACACTAGGTTCATACGCAGCTCTGATTCATCAACCAGATGGACCAGTGGTAACAGCTAAGCATGGCTAAGAACAACAAATGTAATAACTCTAGCAACACTTCACAAGCCAAACCCTAGTTATGCTAGGAGAAGTGGATCAGGGAATATAGACTATAAAGGAAACATCCATCAGATAGGATTACTCTACCCATCGATAAAAGACTTTAGAATCGCATGCACATGGCAAGAATTGAAATGCTCAAAAACATAGGATTATATTATGTGTGGGGCTTCGCTTGCCTTTGCTAGTTGATAACCAGAAAGCAGAGCTTCGGGAATCGTATACTTGACTTAATTACAGTTGGTAAAGTGTTGGTCTCCGAGCTTCGACGGTGTTGATCTCAGTCCGCAATCCCAATCTTGATTCCGATATCGTATTCTACCGGAGAAGAACCAAATACCGGAAATAGAGGGAAACAATCAACATATGGCATCGATGCAATGCTCAAGCAAGGATGATGATATGACAAGTTAAAAGTTGTTGAATTGTAACCCTAAACATGCTCGACCATGTAACATCCCAAAAATCATGATTTGTAAAATTTGCATATCATTCATGCATTCATAAGCATTTGGGTCATTTTCAAATAAGATTTCAAAACAGAAGCAAATAGTTGCCTATTATTTTATGTAGTAAAGGCAATGACTTTGTTTTTCACTCTCAAATTATGAGAATACTTGGTTTCAACCAGAAAAGTTTGAATGTTGATTCCAAAGCTTGTCCAAAATTTCAAAACAAAAATCTAAATTCAAAACCATTCATATGCCTATTATAAATATTTAATTTAAGTCATGGTTTAATCCTATTTTATTTGGATCAAAGGGTTTGTGATCAAACAGTAGGGTTTTATACACAAATATATGCTTGGAACACTTTACAAAAATCCAGGAGAAACTTGAATTCAAACACATTTGAAAATGAATTCAGAAAATCAAAACAGAATTAGAAAAGGAATAAAGAAAAGAAAAAGGGCCTGCGCCAGCCTTTCGGCCTAGCAACAGAACCAGCCTAAAAGCCAGCCCACCCGAGACTCCCTCTCCTCTCTCTCTCTCTCTCTCACCCGCACCCACTCTGCCCCGCTGACGTTGCCACTAGGCCCAAGCCAGGTCATCACCTTCTTCCCTAACCCCGCGTGCGCAGACCCCGTCGCCACCGCTGTTTCCTCCAGAAACGCCGTGTTGATTCCTCGCTTAAATTCCATTGATTCAGCACGTAATTGCTGTCCTCGCTCTGGCTACATAATTACCTATCCACTCCGCATATTTCCCCTCACTCACCACTGTCTAAGCGCCACCAGGCCGTTCGAATTGAAGCCCACATCACCGTAGTACCGAGCGCCTCCGGCGACTGATTCCGGTGAGTCCTGACCGTCCTTTGCCTCTACTTCAAACGAGCGTGACCATCATGTCCTTGTGCACCTTCTGATGCCATTTGTTTGCCTGCTCGTGACTCAGGACGCCGTCCCCGTCCACTCCCGCAAACAACCGAGCCGTCGCTCAACTCCGTCGAGCAATCACGGTAATCTCCGAGCGCCCCTTGCCTTCTCTTTGACCCTGTCGTGCTCGCCGTGACCTTGTGAACCTCCTGATACCCTTGATTCATGCTAGGGCAATCCATAACATCGGCAACATCATCGTCCGCAAGAACCCGACGCCGCCCGTAACTTTGACGAGCTCCTCCGGCCAACACATCACGCCCCCCGTCCACACCAGCGAGACGTTGAGCATCAGCGTGGCCTCGCGAGTCTGGTAAGCGTCTCTGCCAACCCCAGCCCCCTCCGTAGCCGCCGGAACCCCACTGGCAGTGCGCCGCTACCATGCCACCGTCGCTAGCGCCGCCAGGAAATGGTCACGTGCTCAGCAGCAGTTGGATCTAGATCTAGCGCATATGATTAGATCACTTAACGAAAGGGGTACGAGTAGATCTGGCCCGTGCATTTCATTTAGATCGTGCGGCCCACGTTGATCGATCCAGCCGAACCGGTACGGGCCAATCAGACACGCCCATGTGTCTGGAATTTTAATTTAAAATCTGTTTTGAATCTATTAGCTATTCAAACTTGTAAATTCAATAACTTTTGTTCTATTTATCCAAAAAATGCAAATAAGATATCAATAGAATCACAAAAATAAATCCTACACATCTGTAGGATTAGTTTTGTATTTTGCCCCAGTTAAAATAGAATTTTATGCAGAGACATTTGTAGGCCTATTTTGTGTATAAAAATTATTTGGAAAATGTTTTTGTAACATCCCTAAAATCATGTTTTCAAAGATTTCATATCATGCATGCATGCATATCATTGAGGGATCAAATTCAAACTCTTAAAACTCTTTATGGAAAGAAAACAGAACTTGGGAGCTATGTTTTTATGTGATCAAGCATTAATCAAATACCACTCTCAAATGGAGATTATTTGTTTCAAAACCAAACCTTCTTGCTCTCAAAATGTTTTTCTTGATTGCTAGTGCTCAAACCAAAGATTACAAAACAAATATGGATTTAAAACCATTTTCAAAATTTGTTCAAGTCAAGTGTTATGTCACTGCTTATTTTGTTGAACAAAAGGACCAATGTAATACAGTGAGACCACATGTTTTTATACCCAGAAATATGAGTGTTACACTCTACAAAAGTCCAGAACAAATTTGAATCCAAATGGCATTTGAATTTGTTTGAAAATGGATTCAGAAAATTAAAACAGAAATGGAAAAAGAATAGAGAAAAGGAAAAAGGCCGGCGCCAGGCTTTTGGCCCAACAGCGAAACTAGCCCAACAACCAGCCCACCCGGGTTTCCCCCTCTCCCTCTGTTTCTCACCGCGTTCGCGCATACCCTCTCGCTGACAAGTGGACCCTGCGGCCACGTCACCCCATCGTGCCCAAAATCCCGCCCGCAGACCACGTCGCCGCTGCCGTTGATGCCGATAATGGCGCGGCATAATTAGCCTTGATTCCGCGAACATTTCCTGTCGTGCTGCTGCCTACTTAAACCCCTCCCCTTGCCGCTCATTTCCCCTCACACAGCACAAACTCCACGCCACCAGGCTGCCCGTAATCGTGCCCATACCGCCGCAGCACCGACGACCTCCGACGACCAATTCCGGTGAGCCTCGTCCACCCCTTTGTCTCTGCTTCATGCGAGCATGTTCTACATGACCCTGCGCATCTTCTCATGCATTTCTTTCTCTCTGTATCATCCTAGAACATCGTCACCGTCCCCCACTGGAAACAACCAAAGCTCGGCGCAACTCCGGCGACCCCTCTTGGTAGTTCCCGACCACCCCTTCTCTCCTTTTCGATACGTACATGTTGTTTGTGCGCATCTAACAGCCTCACTGGTTCGTCTTAGCATGCACCAGAACCTCGCCTCCGACGATGCCAAGGTTTGCCTGACGTCTGCCTCTACTCCGACGAGGAATCCTCGCCGTGTCCATGCGCCCCTTGTCAAGCCACTGCCATGTTGAGCTTCAGCACATCGCCGCGAGTCTGGTAAGCATCTCTGACGACCCCAACCCCCTCTGTAGCCACTGCGCCGCCGTAGACAGAGCGCGCCGCCGCTCACCACCGCCGCGCGCCGCCAGTTCTTGGTAGGTTGATCGAACACCGTAGGATCTAGATCTAACGCATATGATAGATCACTTAACGAAGGGGTATGTTTAGATCTGTGCCGCACGATCTAGTTAGATCCAACGGTTCGCAGACGCGATCCAGTGCGAAACGGTACCAGCCAATCAGACGCTGCCGCGTGGCTAGTCCTTTGATTTAAAATCAGAAATTTAACCTATTAAAAGTTTAAAATTGTTTAATTCATAACTTTTGATTCCCACGTCCAAATTTGACAAATTTTATATAAATGGAATCAGGAGAGAAAGCCCTTTCCATTTATGCAATGTGTTTAATGTTTTGCTTCTGTTAAAATGGGTGTTTTTGCAGAATCATGTGTAGGCATAATTTGGATATAATAATTATTTGAGAAATGTTTTAATGTTCAAATAAAGTTTGTTTGGCAAGTTTTGAACTTGTTTATGAATCATTACTGTGAACTTGTCTTGTTGAGTATAGAAAGTCATCACATATCATTTTGCATGCATCCATATATTTTTGCTTGTATTTATTTTGTATGTGATTTGGTGCTATCATTTTATGTGTAGATTTTGGTGCAAATAGTGATTGTGATTGTGAGGATTGTATCTACTCTCCAAACTACCAAGGCAAGTGGTGCTTCATGATTTTATTCCTATGTTTTCAAATATGCATTAGAAATATTTTGCTAGTCTTGCATGGATATTTTTGATCTATATGCTATGCTTGGGAAATCCTAGTAGTTGTAGAATTGTTAGAAATATTTCTAAGTCTTAACAATGCCATGCTTAGCCTAGCTAGTAGCAACCAAGGGTGGTTATATATTCATGCTATGAATAAATATTTCTAAGTCTTTGGACTATGTTTTTGGTTTAATAAAACAACTAAGTGAATGAAACACCTGGGTGGAATGGAAGGAATGGGTTATGTTGTGTGGTTACACAAGGCCCATTTCTATGGTTACCTTGTGTATCTCACTTGTGGAAAGCCACCCAGGAACAAAGGGATTTGAGAGGCCAAATGTTAAGAAGCTTCTAGTGCAGCCACTTGGAAATATGGGCTCTGCCTGGATCACATAGGTTGCAATAACTTAGCCATTTGGACAGTTGGTGGTAGTGGGATGATAGGTTGGAACGTGTCCATTTGGTCTAAGGGAAGGCTTCTGAAAGGTCCTGTCTTGGTGAAAATCAAGTCTTGTGGGGAAAGTGCACAACCTCTGCAGATGGAAGAATCTAAGTACTTAGCCATGTCCCTGGTATTGGACAACTTGAGCATCAAGACATCGAAGCTATCAAGAATATCCTCATCCCAATTTCTAAGTAAAAACTTGTGGTTGAACAAGGGTGAAGGACCCCAATGTCTATTGGTGATTCCTTGGGAAGGATTTTCATTAAAGAAAACTTAGTGTTTTCAACTGATACGCAAAACCTATTTTGAGCAAAGCAAGCCTAAGCTACACTTAGCCAAAATGCATATAGTATCTAGTCCACCAATATTCTACTAAGGTATCACTTGCCAATACTATTCCAATGTATTGACCCACTGTGGCTGTAACTTGTGATGTTGTAGGATATTCTGATGATGATTAGGAGTCATGAGTCTACACTCAACATGCTTGCCCGTGGCACATGAAGATGAAGACTTATTTATCTTATTTTATATTTGAACTCTTGCATTAGGCCTGTGGCCATGGAGTTGTAAAAGTCTATGTTTGTCTCTGGAATGATATGTAATAATGACCTTTGTTTCTGTGTACTTCATCTTAAACTATGGATGCTAGCATTGATCCAGGGACTAGCATTGCAATCATAGGGATCCTTTCCTTTACAAAGGAGGGATCTTACAGATGGTATCAGAGCACTGTGTTTCCTGTAGGATTATGACCCTAGGATTGGAAACCACTAAGGAAAAAAAATTCAACTACTTCCACACTTGTCTTTTCTTCTCATAAACTTTTCTAATCTTCTTTCTCATCTCTATTTGTAGATGAACTCCATCAACGAAGCCGTGAAGAAGGGACCACTCATGACTATGACTTTGGAATGTGAGACAGAGTTCCCCAAGGCTCTCAAGGACCTCATTGTTGCCATGGGAATACAAGGTGCAGCTGTGTACAAAGGTTTTCCTGTGATGGATGAAGGAGTTGAGTACTGGTGGGTGCAACTTCACTTGTATAAAAACAAGGAAGACAACCACAAGGACTCAGGATTCTGCATGGTCACCAACTCAGTGATGCACACCACATTCTTTGATTCAGCAAGGGATGCATCTTGGAAAGCCATCAAGGAACTTGGTGATATAATCAAGTGCAGAATGCTTAACACTCAGAATGATCTTAAGGAAGAAAATAAACATACCCAAGAATTAGAGGCTACCAACCAAAGCTTAAGGAAGGACATCATAGACTTAGCAATGGAGTCTTGTGATCTAGACAAACAGATTGCCTCTA
This sequence comes from Avena sativa, assembly GCA_916181665.1. Classification (NCBI taxonomy): domain Eukaryota; kingdom Viridiplantae; phylum Streptophyta; class Magnoliopsida; order Poales; family Poaceae; genus Avena; species Avena sativa. The sequence goes on along the minus strand of OV702295.1, from coordinate 306,456,366 downwards.
CGGATGCCCTGTTAGCCAACTTGGCAAGTGAGATGGGATTGTAATGTACCACATTAGTTGGACCACCACACTTATCATTTTATTTTCCTAATGTTGTTTAAAATAAGTTGAACCTTGGTTGTTTGTAATGGATCCATGTATGCCATGACTTGTGTGTTTTGATTTCTAAAGTTATGCATGTGATGCTTTGTCTTGTGATTTGTCTTAAATTGTGTTGATTCAAACTTTTTATATCTTATTAAATAGATGCCTAATGTTACTATCAGCACGGCTAAAGAGTTCAAGGGAACTTGTTTTGGCTCTCGTATTATTGAGCTCACTAGTTTGCTCAATCTTCCTCTTCCTACCATCATGGTGCTTCCCCTCACCAAGTTTGAGAGGAAAGACCTTTGGGGTTTCAAGGTTAATCAGCCCGGACGACAGACTGAGCCTACCACGGAGGCAATCATGCACGATGACAAGGAGAGAGGCCTAGAAGTAGTCATGCAGGAGTTGATTGGACGTCTGTTAGGGAGACACTCTCGACATGTTAGAGGTACTCACTTCCACACCTTCGGTAGACGTGATGAGGATGGTGAGGCCATTGACTTCGAGGATACTTCGAGGAGACAGCAGAGCCGATTCGTCTATACCTCCAGGACTTAGAGGTTCTTCTTAGGCACATAGACACCGATAGGACCAACATCATGCTTAGCAATGACGAACTCCAGGTGCAGCTTCGTGAGAAGGACAAGCTCTTCGCGGAGCAAGATGAGATAGTCAAGGAGATGGAGGCCAAGTTTGAGAGTCAGGACAGAAAGTTCAAGAGTCAAGAGAAGCGAGTCCAAGATAGGAACAAGAGGATTCGAGACATGACTGCAGAACTGGAGTCCAAGGACTTCGAGCTCGAGCATCAACAGACTGTGATTGAGAGGCTTCGTTCGGAGAAGAGGTCTCTCAAAGCCAAAGTAGAGACCTTGACCACCAATGTCGAGGAATACAAGACCGCTATGGAGAATGCAGGTCTTACATTTGTTGAGGAGGAGGTTGATGCTGAGGAGTAGTGATGACTACTCATTTACCTTTATTTATCATGTCTTTGATTATTGAGTCGCAATGACCATCCAACATGTGGATGGCTTGCTATTGGTGTGTTTACTTTGAAAACTTGTCGTTTATGTTGTTGAACTATTATTATTATGATGCTTGTTTGGTGAATGTTTATGTGATGTATTGTGCATGTTAGCATCTATGGGTATCTCATTCTTATCTCTATTGAACAAACCACAGATGCCTCCCCGACGTGCCAATCCCAACCCCAACAACAACAACATCACCCCTGAGATGCAGCAAATGATGAAAGCTCAGACTCAGCTGATGAAAATGATGACTACGTTCATCCAGAACCAGAACAACAACAACAACAACAATAACAACAATAACAACAACAACAATCAGAACAACCCACCGGGTTTTGACATGCTTATCAGGTTCTTGAGACTGAGGCTAGCAAAGTTCTCAGGAACTACTGATCCTATGGTGGCCAATGATTGGCTACGCTCTGTGAACAAGGACTTGGTAACTGTTGGCTGTACTGATGAAGAGAAAGTCAGATTTGTAGCTCACTTGTTGGAAGGACCAGCAGCCACTTGGTGGGATAACTTCCAGATCACCACTCCCATTGAGGATGTGACATGGGCTATCTTTGAATATGGTTTCCGTACTGCTCACATCTTATCCGTAGTGATGAGTTTGAAGAAGAAAGAGTTCCATAACTTGAAGCAACGCCACCGCAGCGTGGCTGAATATATTGGGGAGTTCAACAATCTGTCGCGATATGCACCGGATGAAGTTGACACTGATGCTAAGAGGAAGGAAAAGTTCCTTGAAGGGTTGAATGATGAACTAAACCTGCAGTTAGCTGTGGCCTATGTTCCCACATACCAGTATCTTTGTGACAAGGCTGCTATTTTGGAGAGCAAGATGAAACAAGTTAAAAGCAGGAAAAGAAAGCACTCTGACAAGCACAGCTCGGGATCGTCTCACAAGCGTTCCCATTATGATGATAGTGGGAGTTCAGGATCCCACAAGCATGGGAAATTCAATAAGCACCACAACCACAACCGTCATCATGACAACAAGAGTCACCGTAGTCATGACAATGACAAGTACAAGAATCACAAGGGTGGATATAATAGCCACCACAATGGAAGTGGCAGTGGAAGCCAGCCTGTCAAGAAGGATCTTAGTCAGGTTGAGTGTTTCAAGTGCAAGAAGATGGGGCATTATGCAAATGAATGCCCAGAAAATAAAGTTGAAGGACCCAACAAGCCCAACCCTTTTCAAAAGGGACAAGTGAACCACATCAATGTGGAGGAAATTTATGAGGAACCTAATGCTGTTGCTGGTAAGTTCAAACTCAATTATGTTATAGCATTTGTTCTCTTTGATACTAGTGCATCTCATTCATTCATATCAAGAGCATTTGTTGAAAGAAATGAACTACCGGTAGAAACTATTGGGTGTCCTATAAAAGTAAGTTCTCCTGGCGGAGAAATGATAGTGAATTCAGGATGTCATGATCTAGTCATAGAGTTTGGGAAGTATAAGTTTCCCGTTAACTTGATAATCCTAAATTCCCAAGGATTGGATGTTATTTTGGGAATGGACTGGATGACTAAGCACAAGGGAGTGATAGATTGTGCCAATCATACTGTCTCACTCACAACTCTAGAAAATAAGAGGATCGGATTCAAGACCAACTTTGAGGCAAAAAGGAGTAAGCTAAATTCTCTTAAGGGGGTTAGCATGGACAGTGTGCCCATTGTGAGTGAGTACCCGGATGTGTTTCCGGAAGAATTGCCGGGAATGCCACCAGATAGAGATGTGGAGTTTCTTATTGATTTGCTACCAGGATCTGGACCAATAGCAAAGAGACCGTACAATATGTCAGTGGATGAGTTGAAAGAACTCAAGAAACAACTTGGAGAACAGTTGCAGAAAGGATTTATCCAACCAAGTTCTTCATCTTGGGGAGCACCAGTTTTGTTTGTGGAAAAGAAAGATAGAAGTCAAAGGTTATTACCGTTCACTCAATGAGGTGACTATCAAGAACAAATACCCTTTGCCTAGAATCAATGACTTGTTTGATCAGTTAGAAGGAGCTTGTATGTTCTCAAAGATTGATCTCCGGTCAGGTTATTTCTAGCTCAAGATAAGGGAACAAGACATACCTAAGACAGCTTTTACCACAATGTATGGATTGTATGAGTATACCGTGATGCCATTTGGTTTGACGAATGCACCAGCGTACTTCATGAATATGATGAACAAGGTGTTCATGGAATTCCTTGATAAGTTTGTTGTCGTTTTCATCGATGACATTCTGATCTACTCCAAGAGAAAAGAAGAGAATGAAGGACATTTGCGTTTGATACTTGAGAAGCTTAGAGAGCATAAGCTGTATGCCAAATTCAACAAGTGTGAATTTTGGCTAAATGAAGTTGGTTTTCTTGGACACGTGGTGTCAGGAGATGGTGTAGCAGTTGATCCTGCTAAAGTTTCAGCTGTAATTGAATGGGAATCTCCCAAGTCAGTGAAATAGGTTCGTAGTTTCCTTGGCTTAGCAGGTTACTACAGAAGGTTCATTGAGAATTTCTCCAAGGTGGCAAAACCTATGACAGGATTGCTAAAGAAAGACAAGAAATTTGCTTGGTCACAATGTTGTGAACTCAGCTTTCAAGAATTGAAGAAGAGACTAGTGACAGCACTAGTCTTATGTTTGCCAGATTTGGAGAAAGATTTCCAAGTGTATTGTGATGCATCTCATCATGGATTAGGTGCAGTACTTATGCAAGAAGGGAAAGTTGTGTCTTATGCCTCAAGACAACTCAAAACTCATGAAGTGAACTACCCTACTCATGATTTAGAGTTAGCCTCTGTTGTCCATGCACTCAAAACATGGAGACATTATCTTTTGGGAAAGCGATGTGAAGTGTTCACTGATCACAAGAGTTTGAAGTATATCTTCACCCAGAAGGAAATTAACATGAGACAAAGAAGATGGCTAGAACTCATCAAGGACTATGACTTGAGTTTGCAATACCACCCCGGTAAAGCAAATATTGTAGCGGATGCTCTAAGCCGTAAAGTTTTTGTGAATGGCCTTACTAAGGGAGAATTGCCAGATGATCTTTGTGCCCAATTTAGAGATCTAAGATTGGAGATTGTGCCTGAGGGACATCTCATGTCTATGGATGTTCAACCCACCTTGTTGGACAAGATCAAAGAAGCCCAAAAGGCAGATAAGGAAATTGAAGAGATTAAGGAAAAGATTGGCAAGGGAAAAGCCAAAGGATTCCATGAAGATGAACAGGGTGCTTTATGGCATGGAAAACGTATCTGTGTTCCACAAGATCCGGAACTTCGGAAACTGATATTACAGGAAGCACATAACTCACCATATTCTATTCATCCGGGTAACACCAAAATGTACATGGATATGAAGGAAAGATTTTGGTGGAATAATCTCAAGAAGGACACCGCCGAACATATTGCTTTGTGTGATGTATGTAGTAGAGTGAAAGCGGAACATCAGAAACCAGCGGGATTGTTACAACCACTACCTATTCCTGATTTGAAATGGGACAATATTGGTATGGATTTCATCACCGGATTGCCAAGGACCAGGTCAGGATATGATTCCATTTGGGTAGTAGTGGATCGCCTAACTAAAGTGGCTCATTTCATACCCGTGAAGACAACCTATACAAGTGCTAAGTTAGCCAAGATCTATATGAGTAGAATTGTATGTCTACATGGAGTACCCAAGAGTATTGTGTCTGATAGGGGAACTCAATTCACTTCTCATTTTTGGAGGCAATTACATGAGTCATTGGGAACAAGGTTGGAATTCAGCACTGCTTTTCATCCTCAGACTGATGGACAGACAGAAAGGACTAATCAGATTCTTGAAGATATGTTGAGAGCATGTGCTCTAGACTATGGAGCCAGTTGGGATGAAAGTCTGCATTATGCAGAATTCTCTTACAATAATAGCTATCAAGCCAGTATTGAGATGGCACCATTTGAGTTTCTCTATGGGAGAAAGTGTACCACCCCATTGCTATGGAATGGTGTGGGAGAAAGAAGTTTGTTCGGACTAGAACTAATCAAAGAGGCTGAAGAGAAAGTCAAGCTAGTCAAGGACAGATTGAAGATAGCACAGTCCCGACAAAAGAGCTACGCAGATCCTAAGCGTAGAGAAGTCATCTATGAAGTAGGTGATAGAGCTTATCTTAGAGTGTCACCACTCCGTGGAGTGAAGAGGTTTGGAGTCAAAGGAAAGTTGGCCCCAAGATATGTTGGACCATTCAAGATTCTGAGTCGTAAAGGAGAAGTAGCTTATGAGATTGAATTGCCAGAATCTTTGTCAGCTGTTCATAATGTGTTTCATGTGAGTCAGCTTAAGAGATGCCATCCAGAAATGGAAGAGACTTCTTTGAAGGATACTATACCTTTGGAAGAGGTCCAATTGGAAAGTGATCTAACCTATGAAGAGAAACCTATCAAGATTCTGACTACAGAAAGAGTTACACGGACTAAGACTATCAAATTCTGCAAAGTTCAGTGGAACCATCATTCCGAAGAAGAAGCAACATGGGAAAGAGAAGATGATCTTCGGAAAGACCACCCTCACCTATTTGCTAGCCAACCCGAATCTCGAGGGCGAGATTCACCTTAAGGGGGTTAGATTTGTAACATCCCTAAAATCATGTTTTCAAAGATTTCATATCATGCATGCATATCATTTAGGGATCAAATTCAAACTCTTCAAACTCTTTTTGGAAAGAAAACAGAACTTGGGAGCTATGATTTTATGTAATCAAGCATTAATCAAATACCACTCTCAAATGGAGATTATTTGTTTCAAAACCAAACCTTGTTGCTCTCAAAATGTTTTGCTTGATTGCTAGTGCTCAAACGAAAGATTACAAAAAAAAAATGGATTTAAACCCATTTTCAAAATTTGTTCAAGTCAAGTGTTATGTCACTGCTTATTTTGTTTGAACAAAAGGACCAATGTAATACAGTGAGACCACATGTTTTTATACCCAGAAATATGAGTGTTACACTCTACAAAAGTCCAGAACAAATTTGAATTCAAATGGCATTTGAATTTGTTTGAAAATGGATTCAGAAAATTAAAACAAAATGGAAAAAGAATAGAGAAAAGGAAAAAGGCCGGCGTCAGGCTTTTGGCCCAACAACCAGCCCACCCGGGTTTCCCCCTCTCCCTCTGTTTCTCACCGCGTTCGCGCATACCCTCTCGCTGACAAGTGGACCCTGCGACCACGTCACCCCGTCGTCCCCAAAATCCCGCCCGTAGACCACGTCGCCGCTGCCGTTGATGCCGATAATGGCGTGGCGTAATTAGCCTTGATTCTGTGAATGTTTCCTGTCGTGCTACTGCCTACTTAAATCCCTCCCCTCGCCGCTCATTTACCCTCACACAGCACAGACTCCACGCCACCAGGCTGCCCGTAATCGTGCCCACACCGCCGCAGCACTGACGACCTCCGGCGACCAATTCCGGTGAGCCTCGTCCACCCCTTTGTCTCTGCTTCATGCGAGCATGTTCTACATGACCCTGTGCATCTTCTCATGCATTTCTTTCTCTCTGTATCATCCTAGAACATCGTCACCGTCCCCCACTGGAAACAACCAAAGCTCGGCGCAACTCCGGCGACCCCTCTTGGTAGTTCCCGACCACCCCTTCTCTCCTTTTCGATACGTACATGTTCGCCTGGTTTGTGCGCATCTAACAGCCTCACTAGTTCGTCTTAGCGCGCACCAGAACCTCGCCTCCGACGACGCCAAGGTTTGCCCGACGTCTGCCTCTACTCCGACGAGGAATCCTCGCCGTGTCCGCGCGCCCCTTGTCAAGCCACTGCCACGTTGAGCTTCAGCACATCGCCGCGAGTCTGGTAAGCATCTCCGACGACCCCAACCCCCTCTGTAGCCACCGCGCCGGCGTAGACATAGCGCGCCGCCGCTCACCACCGCCGCGCGCCGCCAGTTCTTGGTAGGTTGATCGAACACCGTAGGATCTAGATCTAACGCATAGGATAGATCACTTAACGAAGGGGTAAGTTTAGATCTGTGCCGCACGATCTAGTTAGATCCAACGGTTCGCAGACGCGATCCAACGCGAAACGGTACCAGCCAATCAGACGCTGCCGCGTGGCTAGTCCTTTGATTTAAAATCAGAAATTTGACCTATTAAAAGTTTAAACTTGTTTAATTCATAACTTTTGATTCCCACGTCCAAATTTGACAAATTTTATATCAATGGAATCAGGAGAGAAAGCCCTTTCCATTTATGCAACGTGTTTAATGTTTTGCTTCTGTTAAAATGGGTGTTTTTGCAGAAACATGTGTAGGCATAATTTGGATATAATAATTATTTGAGAAATGTTTTAATGTTCAAATATAGTTTGTTTGGCAAGTTTTGAACTTGTTTATGAATCAGTACTGTGCACTTGTCTTGTTGAGTATAGAAAATCATCACATATCATTTTGCATGCATCCATATATTTTTGCTTGTATTTATTTTGTATGTGATTTGGTGCTATCATTTTATGTGTAGATTTTGGTGCAAATAGTGATTGTGATTGTGAGGATTGTAGCTACTCTTCAAACTACCAAGGCAAGTGGTGCTTCATGATTTTATTCCTATGTTTTCAAATATGCATTAGAAATATTTTGCTAGTCTTGCATGGATATTTTTGATCTATATGCTATGCTTGGGAAATCCTAGTAGTTGTAGAATTGCTAGAAATATTTCTAAGTCTTAACAATGCCATGCTTAGCCTAGCTAGTAGCAACCAAGGGTGGTTATATATTCATGCTATGAATAAATATTTATAAGTCTTTGGACTATGTTTTTGGTTTAATAAAACAACTAAGTGAATGAAACACCTCGGTGGAATGGAAGGAATGGGTTATGTTGAGTGGTTACACAAGGCCCATTTCTATGGTTACCTTGTGTATCTCACTTGTGGAAAGCCACCCAGGAACAAAGGGATTTGAGAGGCCAAATGTTAAGAAGCTTCTAGTGCAGCCACTTGGCAATATGGGCTCTGCCTGGATCACATAGGTTGCAATAACTTAGCCATTTGGACAGTTGGTGGTAGTGGGATGATAGGTTGGAACGCATCCATTTGGTCTCAGGGAAGGCTTCTGAAAGGTCCTGTCTTGGTGAAAATCAAGTCTTGTGGGGAAAGTGCACAACCTCTGCAGATGGAAGAATCTAAGTACTTAGCCATGTCCCTGGTATTGGACAACTTGAGCATAAAGACATGGAAGCTATCAAGAATCTCCTCATCCCAATTTCTAAGTAAAAACTTGTGGTTGAACAAGGGTGAAGGACCCCAATGTCTATTGGTGGTTTCTTGGGAAGGATTTTCATCAAAGAAAACTTAGTGTTTTCAACTGATAGGCAAAACCTATTTTGAGCAAAGCAAGCCTAAGCTACACTTAGCCAAAATGCATATAGTATCTAGTCCACCAATATTCTACTAAGGTATCACTTGCCAATACTATTCCAATGTATTGACCCACTGTGGCTGTAACTTGTGATGTTGCAGGATATTCTGATGATGATTAGGAGTCATGAGTCTACACTCAACTTGCTTGCCTGTGGCACATGTAGATGAAGACTTATTTATCTTATTTTATATTTGAACTCTTGTAGTAGGCCTGTGGCCATGGAGTTGTAAAAGACTATGTTTGTCTCTGGAATGATATGTAATAATGACCTTTGTTTCTGTGTACATCATCTTAAACTGTGGATGCTAGTATTGATCTAGGGACTAGCATTGCAATCACAGGGATCCTTTCCTTTACAAAGGAGGGATCTTACAGTTTTAAAAGCCAAATTAAGTTTATTTGGTGGATAAATGTTTAGTTTATTGTTCAGTACTGTTTTTCTTGTCTTGTTTAGTTTAGAAAAATCATCACATGGAATTTTCATGCATTCATATATTTTTGTTTGATTATTTGAAATATGAATTTGGTGCTATCATTTTATGTGTAGATTTTGGTGCTAGTGGTGATTGTGACTGTGAGGATTGTTGGTGCTCCCCCAACTACCAAGGCAAGTGGTGCTTCATATTTTTGTCCCAATATTTTGACTATGCATTAGTGATATTTTGTATAGGGCTTGCATGATATTTTTACTAAGTATCTATATGCTATGCTTGGGAAATCCTAGTAGTTGTAGAATTGTTAGAATTTTCTCTAAGTTAAGATACTTTCTATTGCCATGCTTAGCCTAGCTAGTAGCAACCAAGGGTGGATTATATACTTGCTATGGAAAAATATTGCTAAGTCTTTGACTTATGTTTTTGCTTAATAAAACAACTAAGTGAATGAAACACCTGGGTGGAATGGTAATTGCATGGTTGGATTTTTGTTGAGTGGTTACCAGGGCCCATTTTTAAATGGCCTACCCTGTGTATCTCACTTGTGGAATGCCACCCAGGAACAAAGGGATTTGAGATGCCATATGTTAAGAAGCTTCTGGTGCAGCCACATGGCATTATGGGCTCTGCCTGGATCATATAGGTTGCAATAACCTAGCCAAATTGAAAGTTGGTGGTAGGGGATGATAGGTTTGGAGCGCGTCCATTTTGGTCTAAGGGAAGGCTTCTGAAAGGTCCTGTCTCGATGCATGTCGATTCTTGTGGGGAAAGTGCACCACCTCTGCAGAAGGAAGAATCTAATTTCTTAGCCGTGTCCCCGGAAATGGACAATTTGAACATCAAGACATGGAAGCTATCAAGAATCTCCTCATCCCAATTTCTAAGTTAAAAACTTGTGGTTAAACAAGGGTAAAGGTTCACCAATGTCTATTGGTGGTTCCTTGGGAGTTTTTTGCCAAACAAAAACTTAGTGTTTTCAACTGATAGGTAAAACCTATTTTGAGCAAAGCAAGCCTAAGCTACACTTAGCCAAATTCATGTAGAAGCTAGATACTATTATTCTACTAAGGTATCACTTGCCAATACTATTCCAATGTATTGACCCACTGTGGTTGTAACTTGTGATGTTGCAGGTTACTCTGATGAGGATTAGGGTTATGAGTCTACACTCAACATGCTTGCCTGTGGCACATGAAGATGAAGACTTTTATTTATATTGTTAAGTTAAACTCTTGTACTAGCCTATGGCTATGGAGTTGTAAAAGACTATGTTATCTCTGGAATGACGATGTAATAATGACCTTTGTTTCTGTGTACTTCATCTTAAACTGTGGATGCTAACTTTTGATCCAGGGACTAGAATTGCAATCACAGGGACCTTTACCTTTATAAAGGTGGGGTCTTACAGATGGTATTAGAGCACTGTGTTGCCTGTAGGATTATGACCCTAGGATTGGATTAGACTAAGAAACCACTAAGGAAAATTTCAACACTTTGAAAAATTTCCACACTTGTCTTTTCTTCTCGTAAACTTTTCTAATATTCTTTCCCATCTCTATTTGTAGATGAACTCCATCAACGAAGCTGTGAGGAAGGGACCACTCATGACCATGACTTTGGAGTGTGAGACTGAATTTCCCAAGGCACTCAAGAACCTTATGGGTACCATGGGGATACATGGTGCAGATGTGTACAAGGATGAAGGAGAATAGTATTGGTGGGTACAACTTCACTTGTACAACAACAAGGAAGCCAACCACAAGGAGTCAGGATTTTGCATGGTCACCAACTCTGAAATGCACACAACATTCTTTGACTCTACAAAAAATGCAGCTTGGAATGCCATCAAGGAGCTTGGTGATAGACTCAAGTGCAGAATGCTCAACACCCAAAATGACCTTAGAGAAGAAAAGAAGCATACCCAAGAATTAGAGACTACCAACCAACAACTAAGGGGAGACATCATAGACCTAATATGGGAGTCTTGTGAACAAGATAGACAGATGGCCACTAAGGATGCCCTGATAGCTATTTTGTCTAGTGAGTGAGAGTTGTAACGTACTTCGTTTGTTGGACCACCACACTTATCGTTTTACTTCCAAAAATTTGTCTAAGTTATGTTGAACCTCTGATGTTGTAATGGATTTGTGTATGCCACGACTTGTGTGTTTGTTGCTAAAAGATGTGCTTGTTATATTTTGTCTTGTGATTTTTATCTACTTGTGTTGATTCTAAATTTTCTCTATCTTATAAAAATAGATGCCTAATGTTGTTACCAACACGGCCGAGGAGTTCAAGGGAACTCGTTTTGGTACTCGTCTCATTGAGCTCACTAGTGTGCTCAACCTTCCACTTCCTAGCATCATGACACTTCAGCTCACCAAGTTTGAGAGGAAGGACCTATGGGGCTTCAGAGTCACACAGCCGGGACGCCAAGCAGAGCCACCCATGGAGGCTATCACTTTCAAGCTGATGCATGATGACAAGGATAAAGGCTTAGATGTAGTCATGCAGGAGTTACTTGGGCGCCTGGTAGGGAGGCACTCCACCGAGCTTAGAGGTCTTTACTTTCACCCCTTCGGGAGACGCAACAAGGAGGGTGAGGCTATAGAGTACGAGGATGCTGCTAGAGAGACGATGGAGCCAATTCGTCTGTACCTTCAAGACCTAGAGGGTCTTATTAGACACCTTGATACTGATAGGACCAACGTCATGCTTAGCAATGACGAGCTCCAGGTTCAGCTTCGAGAGAAGGACAAGCTCTTCGCGGAGCAAGACGAGATTGTCAAGGAAATGGAGGCCAAGTTTGAAAGCCAGGACAAGAAGTTCAAGATCCAGGAGAAAAGAGTCCAAGATAGGAACAAGAAGATCCGGGAGATGAAGGAAGAGTTAGAGGCCAAGGACTTCGAGCTTGAGCACCAGCAGGGAGTGATCGAGAGACTTCGCTCACAAAAGAGGCCTCTTAGGGATAAGATTGAGGCCTTGACTACTAGTGTTGAGGAGTACAAGACCGCCATGGAGAATGCAGGTCTTACCTTGGTTGATGTGGAGATTGATGCGGAGGAGTAGCGTAGAGTACTCGATTATCTTTCATGTACCGTACTTTGATTATTGAGTCGCAATGACCATCCAACATGTGGATGGCTTGCTATGGTGTGTTTGCATTTTCCAAAACTTGTTGTTTATGTCGTTCATACTCTATGTTATTTTGATGCTTGGCTATTGTGATTGTTCTATGTGATGTATTGTGCATGTTAAGCATCTATGGGTATCTCATTCTTATCCTTATTAAAACCACAGATGCCTCCTCGACGTGCCAACCCCAACCAAAACAACAACGTCACTCCCGAGATGCAACAGTTGATGACAGCACAAGCTCAACTGATGCAGATGATGACAATGTTCATGCAGAACCAGAACCAGAATAACAACAACAATAACAACAACAACCAGAATAATCTGCCAGGATTTGACATGCTCACCAGATTTCTAAGACTGAGGCCTGCAAAGTTCTCGGGAACCACTGATCCAATGGTAGCCAATGACTGGTTACGTTCAGTGAACAAGGACTTAGTGACTGTTGGCTGCACCGACGAAGAAAAAGTCAGGTTCGCAGCACATCTGCTTGAAGGGCCAACAGCAACTTGGTGGGACAACTTTCAAACCACCACTCCCATTGAGGATGTGACTTGGGCTATCTTTGAAGATGGATTCCGTACAACTCACATCTCATCCGGAGTGATCAATTTGAAGAAAAAGGAGATCCACAATCTGAAATAGCATCACCGCAGTGTGGCTGAGTACATTGAGGAGTTCAACAATCTGGCGTGTTATGCACTGGATGAAGTTGATACAGATGCCAAGAGGAAGGAGAAATTCCTCGAAGGACTGAATGATAAGTTGAACCTGCAGCTATCTATTGCCTATGTTCCAACCTACCAATCACTTTGTGACAAGGCTACCATCTTGGAAAACAAGATGAAACAGGTTGAGAGCAGGAAGAGGAAGCACAACTTTGATAAGCACAGCTCAGGATCGTCTCACAAGCATTCCCATCATGATGATAGTGGGAATTCTGGATCCCACAAACATGGGAAGTACAACAACCACCACAACCACAACCGCCATCATGACAACAAGTATCACCGTAGTCATGATAATGACAAGTATAAGAACCACAAGGGTGGACACAAGAGCCACCACAATGGAAGTGGAAGTGGAAGTCAGCCTACAAAGAGAGATATCAGTCAGGTTGAGTGTTTCAAATGTAAGAAGATGGGGCACTATGCAAATGGGTGCCCAGAAAAGAAGGTTGAAGGAACCACTAAGCCCAACCCTTTCCAGAAGGGACAAGTGAACCACATAAATGTGGAAGAAATATATGAGGAATATGATGCTTTGGCTGGTAAGTTCAAACTTAATTCTATTCGAGCACTTGTTATTTTTGATATTGGCGCATCGCATTCATTCATATCAAGATCATTTGCTGGTAGAAATGGATTTCCAACTGAAAATATTGGGTGTCCTATAAAAGTAAGTTCTCCCGATGGAGATATGATAGTAAGTCTTGGATGTCGTGATCTAGTAATAGAATTTGGAAAGCATAAGTTTCCAGTTAGTTTGATAATCCTAGATTCCCAAGGATTGGATGTTATTTTGGGAATGGATTGGATGACCAAGTATGAAGGAGTACTAGATTGTGCCAATCATACTGTCACACTCACAACCCCAGATAAGAAACGGATTAGATTCAAGTCTAACTTTGAATGAAAAGGGAGTAAGCTAAATTCTCTTAATGGGGTTAGCATAGACAGTGTGCTAATTGTGAGAGAATATCCGGATGTGTTTCTGGATGAATTGCCGGGAATGCACCAGATAGATAAGTAGAATTTATGATTGACTTGCTGCCAGGATCTGGACCAATAGCAAAGAGACCTTACAAGATGTCAGTTGATGAGTTGAAGGAACTCAAGAAACAACTTGGGGAATAGTTACAGAAAGGATTTATTCAACCAAGTTCGTCATCTTGGGGTGCACCAGTTTTGTTTGTTGAAAAGAAAGATAGAAGTCAAAGGTTATGTATAGATTATCGTTCACTCAATGAAGTGACTATCAAGAACAAGTATCCTTTGCCTAGAATCAATGACTTGTTTGATCAGTTAGAAGGATCCCGTGTGTTCTCAAAGATTGATCTTCGATCAGGCTATTTTCAGCTAAAGATAAGGAAACAAGACATACCTAAGACTGCACCACTAGGTATGGATTGTATGAGTACACCGTGATGCCATTTGGTTTGACCAATGCACCAGCCTACTTCATGAATATGATGAACAAGGTGTTCATGGAATTTCTTGACAAGTTCGTTGTCGTTTTCATCGATGACATTTTGATCTACTCCAAGAGCAATGAAGAGCATGAAGAACATTTACGATTGATACTTGAAAAGCTTAGGGGGCATAAGCTGTATGCCAAATTCAGTAAGTGTGAACTATGGCTGAATGAGGTTGGATTTCTTGGACACATTGTGTCAGGAGATGGTGTAGCAGTTGATCCCGCAAAAGTGTCAGCTATAACTAAGTGGGAATCTCCTAAGTTAGTGAAAGAAGTTCGTAGTTTCCTTGGCTTGGAAGGATACTATAGAAGATTTATTGAGAATTTCTCAAAGGTAGATAAGCCAATGATGGAGTTACTTAAGAAAGACAAGAAATTTGCTTGGACTGAAGGATGTGAACTCAGTTTCCAAGAGTTGAAGAAGAGACTAGTAACAACACTAGTCTTATGTATGCCAGATTTGGAGAAGGATTTCCAAGTGTATTGTGATGCATCTCACCAAGGGTTGGGTGCAGTTCTGATGCAATAAGGGAAAGTTGTGGCTTATGCCTCGAGACAACTCAAAACTCATGAAGTGAATTATCCTACTCATGATTTGGAGTTATCCTCTGTTGTCCATGCACTCAAAACATGGAGACATTATCTTTTGGGAAAGCGATGTGAAGTGTTCACGGATCATAAAAGTTTGAAGTATATCTTCACTTAGAAAGAAATCAACATGAGACAAATAAGATGGCTAGCACTCATCAAGGACTATGACTTGAGTTTGCAATACCACCCTGGTAAAGCAAATGTTGTAGCAGATGCATTAAGCCGTAAGGTTTATGTGAATGGCCTTACTAAGGGAGAATTGCCAGATGATCTGTGTGCCCAATTCAAAGATATCAGATTGGAGATAGTGCCCGAAGGACATCTCATGTCATTGGATGTTCAACCCACATTGTTGGACAAAATCAAGGAAGCCCAAAAGACGGACAAGGAAATTGAAGAGATTAAGGAAAAGATTGGCAAGGGAAAAGCCAAAGGATTCCATGAAGACGAACAAGGTACTTTATGGTATGGAAAACATATCTGCATTCCGCAAGATCCCGAGCTTCGGAAACTGATTTTACAAGAAGCACACAACTCACCTTATTCCATTCATCCAGGTAACACCAAAATGTACATGGATGTGAAGGGAAGATTTTGGTGGAATAATCTCAAGAAGGACATCGCCGAACATATTGCTTTGTGTGATGTATGTAGTAGAGTGAAAGCGGAACATCAGAAACCAGCATGATTGTTACAACCACTACCTATTCCTGATTGGAAGTGGGACAAGATTGGCACGGATTTCATCACCGGACTGCCAAGGACTAGATCAGGATATGATTCTATTTGGGTCGTGGTGGATCGCCTAACTAAAGTGGCTCATTTCATACCCCTGAAGACAACCTATACAAATGCTAAGTTAGCCAAGATTTATATGAATAGGATTGTGTGTTGGCATGGAGTACCTAAGAGTATTGTGTCTGATAGGGGAACTCAATTCACTTCCCATTTTTGGAGGCAACTGCATGAGTCATTGGGAACGAGATTGGAATTCAGCACTGCTTTTCATCCCCAGACTAATGGACAGACAGAAAGGACCAACCAGATTCTAGAAGATATGTTGAGAGCATGTGCCCTAGATTATGGAGCTAGTTGGGATGAAAGTCTGCCTTACACAGAATTCTCTTACAACAACAGGTATCAAGCCAGTATTGAGATGGCACCGTTTGAATTTCTCTATGGGAAAGAAACTTGTTCGGGCCAGAACTAATCAAGGAAGCTGAAGAGAAAGTAAAGTTGGTAAAGGATAGATTGATAATAGCACAGTCCCGACAAAAGAGCTACGCAGATCCAAAGCATAGAGAAGTCACCTATGAGGTGGGTGACAGAGCTTACCTTAGAGTGTCACCACTTCGTGGAGTGAAGAGATTTGGAGTCAAAGGAAAATTGGCACCTAGATATGTTGGACCATTCAAGATTCTGAGCCGTAAAGGAGAAGTAGCATATGAGATTGAATTGCCTGAATCATTGTCTGTTGTTCACAATGTATTTCATGTAAGTTAGCTAAAGAAATGCCATCCGGAGATGGAGGAGACTTCTTTGAAAGATATTATACCTTTGGAAGAGGTCCAATTGGAAAGTGATCTCACTTATGAGGAAAAACCTATCAAGATTCTTGAGACTACAGAAAGAGTTACTCGGACAAAGACTATCAAATTCTGCAAAGTTCAGTGGAACCATCATTCCGAGGAAGAAGCAACATGGGAAAGAGAAGATGATCTTCTGAAAGACCACCCTCACCTATTTGCTAGCCAATCCGAATCTCAAGGGCGAGATTCACCTTAAGGGGGTTACATTTGTAACATCCCAAAAATCATGATTTGTAAAATTTGCATATCATTCATGCATTCATAAGCATTTGGGTCATTTTCAAATAAGATTTCAAAACAGAAGCACATAGTTGCCTATTATTTTATGTAGTAAAGGCAATGAATTTGCTTTTCACTCTCAAATTATGAGAATACTTGGTTTCAACCAGAAAAGTTTGAATGTTGATTCCAAAGCTTGTTCAAAATTTCAAAACGAAAATCTAAATTCAAAACCATTCATATGCCTATTATAAATATTTAATTTAAGGCATGGTTTAATCCTATTTTATTTGGAACAAAGGGTTTGTGATCAAACAACAGGGTTTTATACACAAATATATGCTTGGAACAATTTACAAAAATCCAGGAGAAATTTGAATTCAAACACATTTGAATAGCATTTGAAAATGAATTCAGAAAATCAAAACATAATTAGAAAAGGAATGCAGAAAAGAAAAAGGGCCTGCGCCAGCCTTTCGGCCCAGCAACAGAACCAGCCCAACAGCCAGCCCACCCGGGATTCCCTCTCCTCTCTCTCTCACCCGCACCCACTCTGCCCCGCTAACGCTGCCACTGGGCCCAAGCCAGGTCATCACCTTCTTCCCCAACCCCGTGCGCAAACCCTGTCGCCACCGCCGTTTCCTCCAAAAACGCCGCGTTGATTCCTCGCTTAAATTCCATTGATTCAGCGCGTAATTGCTGCCCTCGCTCTGGCTACATAATCACATGTCCACCCCGCATCTTTCCCCTCACTCACCACTGTCTAAGCGCCACCAGGCCGTTCGAATTGAAGCCCACACCGCCGCAATACCGAGCGCCTCCGACGTCTGATTCCGGTGAGTCCTGACCACCCCTTTGCCTCTGCTTCAAACGAGCAGCATGTCCTTGTGCACCTTCTGATGCCATTTGTTTGCCTGCTCGTGACCCAGGTCGCCGTCCCCGTCCACTCCCGCAAACGACCGAGCCGCCGCTCAACTCCGTCGAGCAATCACGGTAATCTCCGAGTGCCCCTTGCCTTCTCTTTAACCCTGTCGTGCTTGCCGTGACCTTGCGCACCTCCTGATACCCTTGATTTGTGCTAGGGCGATCCAAAACATCGGCAACGTCATCGTCCGCAAGAACCCAACGCCGTCCGCAACTTCGACGAGCTCCTCCGGCCAACACAGCACGCCCCCGTCCACACCAGCGAGACGTTGAGCATCAGCGTGACCTCACGAGTCTGGTAAGTGTCTCTGCCAACCCCATCCCCTCCGTAGCCGCCGGAACCCTACTGGCAGTGCAGCGCCGCCGCGCCACCGTCGCTAGCGCCGCCAGGAAATGGTCGCGTGCTCAGCAGCCGTTGGATCTAGATCTAGCGCATAGGATTAGATCACTTAACGAAGGGGTACGAGTAGATCTGGCCCGTGCGATTTCATTTAGATCGTGCGGCCCACGTTGATCGATCCGGCCAAAGTAGTACGGGACAATCAGACACGCCCACATGTCTGGAATTTTAATTTAAAATCTGTTTTGAATCTATTAGCTATTCAAACTTGTAAATTCAATAACTTTTGTTCCGTTTATCCAAAAAAATACAAATAAGATATCAATAGAATCACAAAAATAAATCCTACACATATGTAGGCTTAGTTTTGTATTTTGCCTCTGTTAAAATAGAATTTTATGCAGAGACATTTGTAGGCCTATTTTGTGTATAAAAATTATTTGGAAAATGTATTAAACGCCAAATTAAGTTTATTTGGTGGATAAATGTTTAGTTTATTGTTCAGTACTGTTTTACTTGTCTTGTTTAGTTTAGAAAAATCATCACATGGCATTTGCATGCATTCATATATTTTTGTTTGATTATTTGAAATATGAATTTGGTGCTATCATTTTATGTGTAGATTTTGGTGCTAGTGGTGATTGTGACTGTGAGGATTGTTGTTACTCCCCAACTACCAAGGCAAGTGGTGCTTCATATTTTTTTCCCAATATTTTGACTATGCATTAGTGATATTTTGTATAGGGATTGCATGATAATTTTTACTAAGTATCTATATGCTATGCTTGGGAAATCCTAGTAGTTGTCGAATTGTTAGAATTTTCTCTAAGTTAAGATACTTGCTATTGCCATGCTTAGCCTAGCTAGTAGCAACCAAGGGTGGATTGCTAAGTATTTGACTTATGTTTTTGCTTAATAAAAACAACTAAGTGAATGAAACACCTGGGTGGAATGGTAATTGCATGGTTGGATTTTTGTTGAGTGGTTACCAGGGCCCATTTTTCAATGGCCTACCCTGTGTATCTCACTTGTGGAATGCCACCCAGGAACAAAGGGATTTGAGATGCCATATGTTAAGAAGCTTCTGGTGCAGCCACATGGCATTATGGGCTCTACCTAGATCATATAGGTTGCAATAACTTAGACAAATGGACAGTTGGTGATAGGGAATGATAGGTTTGGAGCGCGTCCATTTTGGTCTAAGGTAAGGCTTCTGAAAGGTCCTGTCTCGATGCATGTCGAGTCTTGTGGGGAAAGTGAACCACCTCTATAGAAGAAAGAATATAAGTACTTAGCCGTGTCCCCGAAAATGGACAATTTGAGCATCAAGACATGGAAGCTATCAAGAATCTCCTCATCCCAATTTCAAAGTTAAAAACTTGTGGTTAAACAAGGGTAAAGTTTCACCAATGTCTATTAGTGGTTCCTTGGGAGTTTTTGCCAAACAAAAACTTAGTGTTTTCAACTGATAGGTAAAAACCTATTTTGAGCAAAGCAAGCCTAAGCTACACTTAACAAAATTCATGTAGAAGCTAGATACTATTATTCTACTAAGGTATCACTTGCCAATAATATTCCAATGTATTGACCCACTGTGGCTGTAATTTGTGATGTTGCAGGTTACTCTGATGAGGATTAGGGTTATGAGTCTACACTCAACATGCTTGCCTGTGGCACATGAAGATGAAGACTTTTATTTATATTGTTAAGTTAAACTCGTGTACTAGCCTATGGCTATGGAGTTGTAAAAGACTATGTTATCTCTGGAATGATGATGTAATAATGACCTTTGTTTCTGTGTACTTCATCTTAAACTGTGGATGCTAGCTTTTGATCTAGGGACTAGCATTGCAATCACAGGGACCTTTACCTTTATAAAGGTGGGGTCTTACAGACCATTTTAAACAGGGTCCGAGAGGTCCAAACCCTAGAATAGGGGGATCCTCAGAATCACCTATGGAGTTCATTCTGTTCTTCTAATTATACTCGTCATGAGAGTTGGTTAACAATGCATGATTATAGTTTAAATAGATAGAGTTCATTTTTCTGAACATTTTGATATATTATTAGTATTTTTCTGATTTAAAATGAATTAGCTATGAATTTCTCCATTTTAATTCATTTTAAATCAATTTTAGAATATTATAAAATAATTTTACATCTTAGAATTACTTTTAACATTTTATTTAACAGAAAAAATTTCTGATAATATTTATCTCACTTACAACAGGGGCCCACATGTTAGGGATTTAATATTTACAGAAATGATTTACTGAAATAGATAAAAGAAAAGAAAAAGAATACTTCATTAGCATGATGCAATGCTGGGTTCAGCAATGGAGGCCTCTCTAGATCAAGCACGGATTGGCCGTTCCCGTGCGCGTTTAGATGCGCGGCTAGGGGCGTTGGAAAGAGCACGACGAGGGCTACCATAAAGTGGCGGCGCCGCTTGCAGGGGGTCACCAGAGAGGGGAGCACGATGGCGGCGAGCGGCGGCAGAGGCAGGTGGTCGACGGGGAGGGGGCTAGAGAGCGAGAGGGAGCAAGGGAGAGGGTCCACGAGGACCAGCTGCTCACCAGGAGAACGGTGGTGAGGTCAGTGGAGCGAGGGGAAGCTGGACGGCGCCGAATCGATGGCAACAACAGCGACGACTGATGATGCTTTCGTGCTCGATTCAGGCCAGAGGAGGTCATCCGGGATTGCGTGCTTCGGTGAGGAGGAAGAGGGTGGTGAGGCGCTTCCAGCAGTGGCCTCGGTGCACCGCGGGGTAGTCGGGGACGACGACGTCGTGGAGCTCCTGTGAGCTATGGTTTCGGCCATGGCTCGGGATAGAGAGGGAGAGGGGAGAAGTGGCATGCTAGGTTTCTCCGGTAGCAGGGCGGGGCTTCTTGTAGGCAACGGTGGTGACAGAGAGAGAGAGAGAGAGAGAGAGAGAGAGAGAGAGAGAGAGAGAGAGAGAGCGAGAGAGAGAGAGAGCGAGAGAGAGACGAAACAGAGAGGTTCGTGAGGACCGTGGGCTCACCACGAACGCGATGGTGATGTCAGAGAAGCGAAGCGAGCAAGAACGACGACGAGTTGACGATGACGAGCTCCGTCGGTGGTGGGAAGAAGACGCCATGGGGCTCGACTCAGACCACCCTGGCTTGATTCCTTTGACAAGGAGCACCAGCAGGACAAGGCGGATATCATGGAACCTTGGTTGGGCGAAGGGTGGTCGGCAACGACGGCGAGAAGCAACGAACGGAGCTAGGTTTTCGGGGTCGAAGGGGAAAACTGCGAGAGAGGGCGAGAGATGACGAGATGGGTATGGGGAGAGAGAGCACAACACGGCTGTTCTTATCCTCTCCCTCTCAAGTGGCGGCGCGCATCGCAGCACCGGCGAGGATTGACGGCAACGCGGCTGCCACGCAGGTGCTTGCCGACCAGGAGGAAGACGACAGGAGGTGGGGTGAATCATTACCGGGCCGGGGTGGGCTGCGGACAGGCCGAGTGGGCCGCGAGGGAAGGGAGCTGCGGCTGTGCGTGGGCGGCAGGGAGTGGAAGAGAGAAGAAATGGGCTCGGACTAGAGAGAGAGGGAGACATTTTTTTCTTTCTGAAACTCTTTTCTATTTCCTGTTTTGTTTTCTCTCTTTTGAATTTTCATTTTTTTAATCTGTTTTGAATATTTCCAAAATACAAAAAAAATTATAAACATTTTAAATACTGCAGAACCCTTATAATCCATTTGGGCTCACTTTGTTTTGGTAGTTTTCAAATATTTTAAAACCATTTGAAGGTTTTCAAATAGAGAGGGAAAGATTAGGGTTTAGGGTGTTGAAAACCTTTTTATTTCATGCATGCATTTTAATATGAAATGATGCTCATGAATGCACAAACAAATCCTATTTACCATTAATAAAACTAGGGTTGTTACACATGCTCTCCGTTGTTAGTAGCTATCTTGACCAAGTAGTTGCTAGTGACTAAAAGAGGGGGTATTTATGATCGATAGTGGGTTCATGCCTCTAGTTTCCAAGGGAAGTGACAATAATCTCTTCGGTTGTAGATGTGTTGTTGCTACGAGGGAGAAAACAACGGTCTCTTATTCATGGAACATGTGGACTGTTTACCTTACACACTTTGCTTAAAGTAGTTGTCTATTGCTTGCAACTTAATACTGGAGGGGGTTCGGATGATAACCTGAAGGTGGACTTCTAGTCATAGATGCAGTTGGATGGCGGTCTATGTATCTTGTTGTATTTCCCAATCGAATCTCATAGGATCTTTCTGACTGGTAATTGCATTGTTATGCCTTGCTCAGTTCCTGTCAATTGCCCTGCTGTAATTTGTTTACCCTTCATGCCATGTTGTTTATCTAAGGAGAGCACCTCTAGTGAACTATGGACCCCGGTCCAATCTTTACCATTGATACATCTTCCACTGTTACTTGTTTACTTGTTGCAAACCATTACCTTCCACATGGTACGTTTAATCTTTTGTTATAGCAAACCAGTGAGCTTGACAACCTCACTGATTCGTTGGGGCAAATCTTGAGTTTGTGTTGTGCAGGTCTCCGTGTTGCTTGCAACACCTATGTGACGTTTCCTTCCTCCTTCTGGTTCTATAACCTCGGTCTCTACCGAGGGAAGACTTGTTGTTGTGCTCATCACACCTTGCTCTTGGGGTTTCCAATGAAGTTCTCCATGTCAAGTTCTCTGGCACCATCAAGGAGTCATCAACAAGTTTTCTGGCGCCGTTGCCGAGGAGGCTAAGGACGTCTTCACAAGGGGAGTCCTTCACTTCCTTTCTCTTTACTTTGTTTTTAGTTTGCTTGGTTTCTTTTGCTTGGTTTTGTTTGCCTCTTTCCAAAAAAACCCAAAAATTAGTCTAGTTTGGTTTGCTTTATTTATTCAAAAACACAAATAAATAGTTCCTACTCTAGTTGCCACCTTGCTCTAGCTCACCATGTTGCTCCCCAAGTTCGCCCTAAAAGATCTTGCAATAGGTAGTGGCTCCATAATTGGGAATGATAATATTGAAGAATTCTTTAACTATGTTAGCAAGCATGAGGATATTGAGGATAAATATATAGCAGATCTTGCTCCTAATTATGAGATTGCTGCAGCTTCTTTAGTTCACATGTTGGAGGCTAGGTTTGTTAGCCTTAACCCCTTCATACAATTCTTGTTCCTAAAACTAAAAGAAGAAAAGAATGCTGAAAAGAGAGAATTCATCCTTGAAACTTTATCAAAAGAATTTCATGATGTTGCTAGGGAGGCCAAAAAGGTTTTTGAGCGTTTCAATATGATAGGCTCAAGTGTAGATGTTGTGGGTATTTCTGATAAAATTAAGGCTAGAGAAGAATTCAAAATACCCATACCCTTTAAGCTTGTTGGAATGCATGAAGCCTTTGAAAAGAATTTTTATTGGATTGCTCCTGAAAATCTTTTTGATGAAAGTAGTAGACCAAAGAGAGATGAGAAGGGATCCTCCAAAACCCATTTGGATGAGATAGCTTTCATAGTTGAAGACTTTGCAAGTATGGATGTTAATGCTTCTTCATTTGAAAATACTTGATTCTTCTTGCTTCTTGTGCCTAACTTAAAGGCGTTAAAGAAAAGTACTTGTTGGAAGATAATCCAAGAGTTTCCTTGAGTCTTGGAAGTTATTACTTCTGTAATGACATCTCCTTATCCTTTTTGTTTGCCTTTTGTGCCAAGAATGACCTTTAATGAGAGGGAAGTAAGATTTGGGGAGTTGCTGTCCCGAAACAGATTTCTATCCTCCACCAAAAAAATTCGTGAGGAGTCTCTGTAACTCGGATTGAGCTGACAATTTATGAATAAATCCCCCAGTTGTTAGATAACTTTCGTTAGTTCAACACTTTTTGATTTGAGCAACATAAGATGTTCTAAAAAATTGGTTTCTACCTGCTGGTCTGTTTTGACAGATTTCTGCCATTATTTCCATTTGCTTCTTATTGATTCCTTTTTGAGTTCTCTTTAGGTGAATTGAGCTTTTTGAAGGAATTACTACAGTATCTTGTGTTTTTAGTGAAAAGCCTTGCTGTTCCAAAGCTTTGACAGAGGTCTAATATCTTTTGAATACACTACTGTTGCTAATGAAGATTGTAACATCCCAATTTCAGCAACCCTGATTGAATGTCCAAAAGGAAAAAATCAGGGGAAACAAAAAACATTTCCTGCAATGTGTGCTTACCTTCCCGCTAGTTCTCAAGCAACTGTTTGTGTATTAGATGTGTACTCCTCATCCCAACACTAGTTTACCAAAACTATTTTACAAAAGAGATGTCTTGGCTCATCTTTCATATTCTCAAATGTTCTGGCATTTCAAAACCTGAGCCAAGATGACCTTGACACAACCAAATACTTTACTAGTTTCTATTTCCAAAATTATGGAGACATATATATAATCTCCTTATGTTTTCAAGACAGAACCTTCAACTACCCTTATCTCTAGGTTTTCCAATAACCTTTATTAAAACCTTTTCATCTAAATCTTGGTAAGAGATACCAAGATGGTACTTATCTTACTTCAAAACCCCTTTCAACATACCCATCCTTACATCAAGCTAGGCTTGATGGTAACCCTAGTACTAGTTGGATAAGTAATATGATGAATTGCCTTGATCTGCTGGTTGATGAATTGCCTTGATCTGTTGTCTGATGAATTGCCTTGATCTGCTGATTGCCTTGTTTGCTTAGGAACTAGAGAGAGCTAGTCTAGTAGCTCATCCTTTAGGACCCAATACTTGCTTGTGATCATCAAGCCCTAAGCAAGCATCCAAGTCTGAGCTATCCTAAGCCACTCAAGTGATCATCCCATCTCATGCTTATCTCTAGCCAGGGATAATTCCCTCTGGAGGGTTTCCAACTCAGTGGAGACCCCATCTAAGCATGAATCATATCTTCTCAGTTACAACCTCAACCTCATATCCTTGATCATGAGTTTGTAACCTAGCATCCTCTCAAAAGCTTCTACACTGGCACTCTAGTCTAAAACCCTAAGTCTGCCAAAATGGCTTAAGTCTGGATTTCCTATCTAGATATCATTTTTGGAGCTCTACCTTTTCCAACCTATGTGCATTCTTGAGAATGTACTTGAACCATCTTGTAGTACATCTTTAGTACTACTAAGGCCCACTCTTTCCCTTGGCTAAGCCAATTTAATTCCCACTCATCCATGATGGTTTTGTAGTCAAGATAATAATCTTTTCTGCAAATCTTATCATCTTGCCTACTTTGGCAGAAGCTCACATCTATATGCCACCTCCCCTTTACCAACTCTTTGCTTCGTTATGATCTAATAATCATAGACTATCAATACCCACTTCACTTGTTTCCATTGGACCCTTGTGCTTCTTAAACCCACATGGTTTAGAAGGCTACCCGATGTATCTGTTATGGCAGCCTTATTTTCAACGAAGTTTGCCATCACTCCAAAACCACCTCAAATCCAACCCAGCCCAACTCTTGATCCCATGATCATCTATATGACTTGGTCTATCCATCCATATACACCTTGTACCAAGGTAAGCGCTGATCTCCCTAATCCAACCCAGATGGCATCAGACTAACAAAACCCTAGATCCTACCCTTATCTAGTTTCCACCCTTTTCATCATCTTTCCTAAAAACCAAGGTTGACCTTGATGCCAACATCAAGTGTACATCATCTACCTTGTATATAAGCATCCCCAAATAATTCCCACAATTATTTGGATTATTAAACTATTTTATTTCCTTTATTTATAAATTTCTCAAAATCCTTGTCTATAAAGACAAGTTTGTTCTTCTCCAAATCACCTTGCCAACTCAAGGCACATTTGAGGCCTATCTATAATATACCATTTTCCCAACCCAAAAATAAATATTTTTAAGATTCTTTATTATTTCTTTTTGCCCTTTTTCTTAAATGGCAGAAACAAGAAATAATTCCCTAAAAATACTTTTCCACCTCAATAAATCGCAATAAAATCCTCCAATGTGTAATATGGTATTTAGGACAATATCACATCAAAAACCAAGCCTGCCCAATGTAAAAATCTCAAATAAGCTTCTATAAACTACTTCTAGACTATTTGAATATTCGAGTTTAAGTGGACTTTTAATCATCAGAAAAATCCCAAATAAATCCTAGAGGTGTACAAGGACCATACCTATCTACCAGTACCATTTACCCCTTTGCTAAATGCAACCTTTGCAACTTCCTTCATAAGCCTTCATTTGATCAATTTTGGCAAACTAGTCCAAGTTTGATTCAATACAACTCCAAACCAGCCTAAACCTTCTCCACCACTTCTCTCTAGCATCATCGCACCCCTCTGTTCAACCAACACTGTAGCATCACTTGACAACTTGTTCTTTTGTGCTTGTTTGAAGAGGGAGACAAGTGTCATGTCCAATCCAACCATTAAAACTTGTGTAGATACAGCACCCCCACCCCCTCTCTGTCCCCTAGAACGACCAGAGCCCTCTCTCTCACCTCTCCACCGCCACCATGGCCCAATGGCTGAGCCCTAGCCTTCCCCCAAGATTCTCCATGAGCCTTGTCCATCATGGACCCTCCCTTCCAAAAATAAAAGGGCCAGCGTCTCCCCGTACCCTTTCACCCCGGGGCAGGCCCCGTTGGGCTGTTTAACCCACACGCCCACCAGCGCCAGGTGGGCTAGTTCTCCTCCGACCGGCCCAGTAATCCCATCTCCCCTCTGGACCAGACCCAGCACAGATCCTTCCCTTTTTCTTTAACCTATTTGTTTTAGATCCAGATCTAGAGGTTCACTTTAAAATCGAAATAAAAATACAAAGCCCCTTAAAATTTTCAGATACAAATTTTCTTAGTCACTTGTATAACTTTACAAACATGAAAACTTTGTTCTGTACCAAAACAATGATTAAAATAAATATGATAAATGATCTCCTAAGATTTGTCCTTTTTCAATAAAATATTTCTCCAGGATGTTTGGTACCTCCAATTGGAGTAAATCCTATTGGTGAAGAAAGGTATAAACAATACCTTTAAAACCCCACTGGCCCCACCTTAGTTTTCTTCCTAGTTTTCACCTGATAAAAATATCAAAAACAATTCTTTTCTGCCTTTAGAAAATTCTCTAGGCAAAAACAATTGAGATGTTGACCTAATTACAACTCTTAGAGAACACACATAACCATATCTTCCTAAATCCAGGAGCTCATATTTTTATGATTCTCTGTTTATTTTTAGTGAAATAAATCCTTCTGTGCATGGTTTATTCACTACCAAATTCACTACAAGGGCGTTGTAACTCCAAAAAGGTTGATTCCAATTTCTACAGAAAGTTATTTTCATCACCTAACATGTGTCCTTGGAATAAACTAAAAATCTTCTGTAAAATAAATCTGGTGAAAAAGACAAATTTTTTCCAGTACTGCCTTTGAGGATTTCTCAAGGACATTCTGGTAATTTTTTTGAGGAGATTCCAACTCCTCTGGGTTCAGTCCACCAAACACTACCTCTTAACCCAAGAAAATAATTTTTGGAACTCCATAGAAGTTCTGGTGAATTATTTCCTAAAACTAGACTTTCATCCACTATAAAATCCATTATAAATTCTAGGGATTTGATAAAATAGTGAAACCACTTTTGTTGGCTTCATTTTATCAATACCTATCTGATGATATCATTTTTATACAATGGTATCATACAGATCAAGTCCTTGGTCAAAAACCATTCCTTAATTCCTAGACTCAGAAATCCAAAGAGAGCCTTTTTCGTAAAGCCTCCAAATCCTTTGCTAATCTCATTAAACCATCATCCCACATCCTATTGTCTCATATCATGTATTTATCCTTAGCCTACTGTATTGTTTGATGTTTGTATGCTTGTATTGATTGTTGTATTGTTTGCTTGCAGTATGCTCGATAACGGCGATAGTTGTGGTTGTGTGACACCGAGAAGAAGGAAGCACTCGAGGCGATCTTTACTATTATTATTGGTTTTCTGGTTTTCTAACACCGTCAAAGGAATTCTTGCTGGTCACAGGCAAGCCACCATTCCTGAACTCCTATATTGCCCTACTTCTGTTTATCAACTGTTTTATATATCGTTTATAAATTGCATGATTACAGACATGGTTTGTTTTAAATAAAAAGACGTGAGTAACTTGGCTCCTCCAAGTTATGATTGAGTGTCCATTGGAAACCTACCCTATTTACACCTATTTTTACCCCCTAGAACGAGGTTAGGATGATTAGCATCTTCCCTCTTGGAACCCACGGATTTTCAATGATAAAACTATTTTGGGTTCTTACCCTACTACAAAGTTTTCAAAATAAAACCCTTGGGAAGAGGCATCGTTTCCAAGTGGAAATTCTGCTAAAGCAAATATAAGGTGGATGAAGAGAAAGATAATGAAGAGGAAGATAAGTAACGGAAAGTTAAGTAAGAGAAAGGAAGGGATGTTCTAAGACAATGTACGGAACAATTTATTCGTGCAACCACATTACCCCAAACGCTAGGGCTTAGCTCGTAGTTGTAATCCTTAGCCGGGGATGCTTGTACTTGCTTAACGGGAGCAATCCCTGGAAGCCCGAGTGGACTCTACCTCAGGTCTGCGGATCTGAGGCCTCCATCGCCGGCTATGGCGGAAGTGTCGATGCAACAATTGGGTCTCCCACGGACGGTATGTTTTAGGAGAAGGGAAGGAAGTGGAGTCAACAATTGTATATTGCCAAGCCGAGGGTTTGGGTATATGGAAGTGCTACAGGGGGGACTAAGGCCATAGTACCGCATACTCGTTCAGGGGAGAACAAACCCAAAAGTAAAAGCTGCCTTTGCTAGGGATGGACAAATGAAAGTCTAGGTTTGATTATCCGAACCCCTGTCTACCGTGTGTAGCAGGCCGTGGTTTTATCCCGGTGGATGTATTGATTCTTGTGGGTAAAGTGCACAACCTCTGCAGAGTGTACTCTATTCGAATAGTCGTGTCCACGGACAAGGACGGTTGGAATGGCAGGAGCTAGGAGTACCCTTCGATTAAGTTAAGATAAGATAAAGGATTTGACTTGGTCACGAGGAAAGATAAGTATAAATTGTGTTTTGACCAGAGATGGTCGTTAAGGTTTTAAAAGGGTTTTACAACAAAATGTTTTCTAAAAATTTTTAACAAGGATGTGGAGATGTCCAGATTTTCAAAAAGGAGACATATTTTCCAAAAAAAAATTTAACAAAGATATAGAGATGCCATTGTTAGGTCTTTCAAAAACAACTATAGTATAGAGCTATCTCGCCACAACCAGATAAGCATTTTCTTATTACCCTTGTATCGGTGGTTTGCAAGTACATTCAAAGTACTCACCGACATTGTCCTTGGCTATTTACCTGGCCAGATTACAGATGATAAGAAGGACGAAGGAGTCGACGTCTATGTGAGCTAGGCCGTCTTCCCAGTCAGTTGCCTATAGGTTAAGTCAAGGGCTCTGCACTGAAGACTTCCGCTATTTGTGTTGTAATTTCCATAAAGGCCTCCTTGTAAGTTGTTGTATTCGTTAATGTAAGTATGATGTAATGATACTTGTCGGTTATGCTCACGGCTCACTGATCATGGAAACGTGAATTGTATGCATAATGGGTATTCTCGGACCGTAAATCCGGGGTGCCACAAAGATTGTGTGAAGTTTTGTATGAAAGAAAAATTTCAGGTGTAAAGAGAGAATGATGCAATGAGATGAAGGATGGACAAAAGCTCAAGCTTGGGGATGCCACCATGGTTTCACCCCAAGAAATATCCAAGAGGTACAAGCGTCAAAGCTTGGGGATGCCCAAGGCATCCCCTTCTTCATCAATAAAAAGCTCAGGTCTGTCTAGACACTTTGTTTTTATTATTTCATGCACAGTTGTGTTGTTCTTGGAGCGTCTTAGTTTTCGTTTGCTTTGCTTAGTTTGTTTAGTTTTCTTGAGTAGTTTGGACCCCCATTCTCGCTATGTTGTTTTGAAAATAAGTTGCTTGGTTTGGAAAGGAGTAGTAAGTTCTTGCTTGTAAGTGCAAGAGGAGCTTGCATTGACTGTGACTTAGACTTTAGCATGACACGCTAGGTGTTGTTTTGATCTTATGCTTTGTGATTATTATTGTAGCATGTCTTGTTCCAAACAATTGGGATTGCTTAGTGTGCCTTGAAGAAATTATGAGTTATTTTATCATGCAAGAGCATAGTATTGTGGTATTCTCCTTTGATGCTTTGCTTGGGTTGACTTGGCACATGCTCACACCATGTTATGACTATGACAAGTCACCATTATCCTCTATGATCAATTAGTCCTTGACTTGTAGTACCACTCTTTGCTTTGATTAGTATGCTTTGTTGCACTGCATGATTATGGCCATTATTGCTCTCTTAGTTGGTTGCTCCCACTCTTTTGGTAGCCTCCACTTGTATGAGTAAGTTCTACTCATGCTTTCAACTCCCAAGAAACCAAGTTTTTCCAAAGTGTCCACTATAAACTCCTATGCATGGTGTGTTACACCATTCCAAGTATATTCTTGTTTTCAACTATCTTCCAATTAAAAACTATTTTGTTATGTGAAAACTTAGTGATTAAAGCCCTCACGAACTTGATGGCACACTTTATATTCTTTGCCCCTAATAAACTTGAACCATTGTGACAACTTTGTTGTATATGCTTGCACTTATAAGTTGGAATTAGCAGAACCGTGCTGTCACGGGGAACGTTTTCAACATTGCACTTGTACTTTGTACTCAGTTGATATCATGTTCTTTCGTCTATGGATGTCACCGGTGTGAAATAAAGAAGGAACTTGTAAGTCCATGGAGTTTGTATCCTATCTTAGAGAAATGCCTGGGCCGCTAGCCTAAGCCATGCCTAATCATGGTGGAAACTTGCAGTATCACCATAATGAGGTATCTATGAAGCATCCTCAATAAAAAAGCTATGCATATGGTAAATAAAAATATTGCTGAGATGATCATTGTCTGCCTGCCTTGTCATTTTGGTTATGGGAAAGCTCAGGTACCATGTGCAAGGGGTACCCCGTTGGAGGTTCTCAATGATATGCAAATACTTACAGTGACAAGAACTTACTTGGACCCAAAGTTGAGTATGCATGAGGTGTGGCCCTCGTATTCAAGGGACTTGAGATTGCCAATTTATACTTCCTCAAGCATATACTCAATCTTTTCCACTTTAAACTTAACCACTTCAAGATGCTTATGATAGGGGCAATGAGGGCTGAAAGCTAACAAGTACCATAATTTTTGGAAGCTCTTTTTGAAACTTGTAATCACTGCTTCCTTTACAAAAAAGGTCTTCCTTCCACTATTATTGAGTCTCCACCTTCTACCTTTAGGCACCATTAAGAGAGAATAGTTGTCATTCTGTGTGTAGTGTTCCAAAGCTTATTAATTGATGCATATTGTGATATTACTTGTTCTTGTGCTATTTGTTTCTAGTCACAAGAAATATGAATTGAAGTAAAAGAGAGCATCAAGAAGAAAATTCAAAACACATTTAAGTCTAACCCACTTCCTATGCATAGGAATCTTGTAAAGAAACAAGTCATGAAAGCACAAAGCAACAAGCATAGGAAAGCAAAACAGGTGCAACTTCAAACTTTTCAACATAAAAAGGGGAAACTTAATATTTTTGAGATACATAAGACCATGTTTCCCTCTCTCATAATAAGTTTCAGTAGCAACATGAATAAAATTAACAATATAACTATCACAGGAAACATTCTTATCATGAGCCGCATGCATGAAATAATTATTACTCTCCACACAAGCATAGTCATTCTTATTAATTATAGTGGGAGAAAATTCAACAAAATAGCTATCATTATTATTCTCATCACCATAATCATCAAATATAGGAGGCATATTGTAATCATAATTAATTTTCTCCTCAATAGTAGGTGGACTGAAAATATCATAATCATCATTGTAATCATCATAAGCAATAGAATGGCTATCTTCCCAAGTGTGCTCATTTGTAAACATATCATCATTGGAAGGAACATGGATAGCACTAATAGCACAACAACTATTAATATCATCATTTTCAGAATTGGTACCAAAGAGATTTTCAATATCAAAAGTGGTGTGCTTTTCCCAATCATGATCACTAATATAGGTAATAGGCATAGGAACATCATCTAGTTCAGACTCATCAGCAAAAACCATGATAGGAGCAACATGCTTAGTGGAATATACCGTTTCCTCTCTCCTTTAACTCCTCTTATTATTATTATTCTCCTCTTTATGAGGGAGACGTGTGGCGCCCCGCAAAACCACTACTAGAAAATCGCGTTGTTTTTGTGCATTGCATCATCATGACTGCATGCTCATGTCATCATGCCACCTTGCATTTGAGCATCGTCATCATCTTGCATGGTTTGTTTAAAAACTATTTTCGAAAAATCTGTTTTTGTTTTTCTAAACACCCCGTCTTTATTCAAACACAAAACCTGGGTCTCCGGAATATTTTGTTTTGTCTACCCACGGTTTGCAAAAGCCCCGTTTTAAATAAATAAAAAAATTAAATTGTTTTTAGGAGGCAGCCCGCCAGGCCCGAAAGCCCAGCTGGCCACCTCCAGATAAAATCCTAGCTACCCCAAATCTATTCCTACCTAATCCTAATCTACCCATCCTCAGCCACATCACCCCGGCCAATCACCACCCGCCACCTCACCACTTCCTCCACCCCATCCACTCCTAACCTTCCACCTCACCCCACCACCCATCTCAGCCGCCGCCACTCCCTGATCCCAAACTCTACACGCACCCAACCCAGCGAGCAACCCAACACACGCACGGTAACCAGACCTACCCAACACGTTCCCCCGCGTGACACTCCCCCGAGACCGACCCCACCTCCTCGACGCCCCGGGCCGCGGGACCCCCACCCCGCGTCTCTTCTCCACTGCCCCGTCTCTCTGCTCGGCAACCGCCGCCGCCAGCATCTCGCCCTCGTGCCTCCCGAGCGCCGCTGGCCGTAGGTCCCCGCCGACGCCCCGCCTCCCTTGTCCTCCGGTTACCGATCCTCGCCGCCGGCCACCTCTGCAGCGTGCCGCCCGGCCTCAGCCGCCTCCCGCGAGCCTCCCCGTGGAGCCGCCTAACCCTCCTCGCGCGCGAACAGCCGCCGCTAGGAGCTCCTCTGTGCTGAGCGCCCCGAGCCGTCCTCGTACCCGCCTCCGGCCGGGCCCCCTCGCAAGATCTTCCCCGGCTCCCTCCTTTGCGACGGACGCAGACGTCACCTCGACCCTGTGCCTGTCCGTCCTCCACCTCGCCATGGGTCCCTCCTCCGTCGCCCCTTCGCCGAGACCAGCCCGCCCGTCCCCAACGTCACCGACCTCGCCGGCCTCCTCCTCCGGTAGGCAGGAGCTCGTCCAAGCGGGTGCCGCCGTCGCCACTCGCGAACGTCCTCCGGCCCGGCCTCGTTGTGTGCCTCCTCTGCCGTTCGCCGACGTCACCCCTCTCCATCCTCGAGCCGGTGCCGCTCGGCTCCCCTGCCCTGAACTCTCTGTCTGCAAGCGCACGCGCGCCCTGCCGCTTCAGGACAAGCATGTGAGGGCTCCTCTGCTATCCCTTGCTGTCACCGTTTTTTGCTTGTGTTGCTGAATAGGATCCTCCTGTTTTGCCTCAGGGTATCGCGCGCATCTCGTACAGTGGCAGTGGTGTCCTGGCCCCAATCCGAGGAGATGTAGTTGTCAGATACCAAGGCGAGCATTGTACCGTGGAACACCATGACCGTCCGAAGATAATTGATGCAAGTTTGATGTGACAAGGCTTCATGGTTGAGAAGCAACCTGAGACCGACACCGGCGATCGAAGTGGGAACCCAAGTGCTCTATCATGGAAACCGGGGGCGATGACGCCATATCGACAAGATCTTTGACACGGACCATCAAGACCTCGCTCCTGGAGTCCGAAGACCGAACCCCCGAACCCCCCTCCAAGCCTCCAAGATCTCCGGATCAATGTGTGACCCTTTTTCTTCAAGCCCTATTTTTATAAAGGATATATCTTGTTGCGTATAATCATTCATACTTGCATACATCTTGTGTGGTTAGGGGGCCTTATGCCGATTCACCTAAATTAAATATGGGATCCATATGCAGGCAAATCTAGTCTTATATTGGTCCCATTTAAATTTGTGTAGCGAACCGGTGCTATCTTTTGCCATGTTAAGACAACATTTAAATTGTGGGGTACCTAAACAACTTGAACCACTTAAATATTTGCCGGGACCCCGGTTCCGTTAATATGGCCTAAATGCATCGCACCTTTGCCATGTCATACATCATACATGCATCATGCCCGATTTTCTACCGTAGTATTAAATAGTCCATCCGGTGTTTCTTCTAGTGCTTTGCTTCTTCACGGATTAGGCCGATGAGTTGATGCGAGTGTCGACCCGATCTTCGGATGAACCTTTGGCAATGTTTTCAGGCGAGCATCTCCCCCTTTCTATCTATCTTACTTTTATAGTATTTATTCCCTCCTGTTGATCTATTGCTATCTGTGTTGCGATGCTCTAGTTTTCGTGCCCGTGATATCCCTTGCAGCCTTATATTGCCTTGGACACATCCTATTACCTGTTGTTTGGTAGATAGTTGGACTTGCGCGTCGTAGTCGCTTGCTCAAGTGCTGTTGCGTGTCGTCCAGTACCACAGCGGTTGGAAGGCTGCCATATGCTTTATGTTGGAGATGATCATGGCTTTAATTATTGTTTAATAACTAAAATTGAAAGTAGGTAAATGCAGAGGCACCGGTGGGTAATAGACAATATTTGGTTTTTAACCGCTCACTGGTGTCCCGTAGGACCCCGAGTTCTTGACACCTGTCCCGAGATCGAGCGCGCTAACCACAGGTGGGGTGTGTGGGCACCCCCATCGATTTAGTACCTGATTTCAAAGTACTGTACTGGGGGCCACAAAGTAGTTTGGGGCTTTATTACTATCCTGTACTTATGCCATGATTTACTGCTTTATTTACGATTGCGCGTGGAGCACCTGTACTGTTTAGGAACCCCGTGACACGTTTTCGCTGTATCGACAAGCCCAGTCACACTTTCGGGTTCCCAGTCGTTTACAGCCGTCGACACAAACCCTGGGTCCGTCTCGGAGACCGGCCGACTTCGTTACGGGTATCTTAGTGGGGTGGCCCCCTGTGCTTGCTTTGGGTCTGGGAAACGTCATGTCCGAAACCCCGTCGACATACCGTTGGGTGTATGTTTTGTGATCTTGTACCTACCTGATCTGACAACAAGGGTGTAGGTGCGTGTGGGAACTTTGGTGCACCCCTGCAGGGTTTAATCTTTTCGAGAAGCCGTGTCCGCGGTTATGGATGACTTGGAGCACAGTTCTCGATCATAGACAACTATAACTAAAGTTTACTGTTATAAATTGACTTGTATCCGATATGACTAGTAATCAGCTCCACTACAACGGAATGGCTAAATAAAATTACCAACAACTGCTGGGTTTGGGATATCTCATGCTAATTGTATCTGACTAGTAAGTGTTGCAACTACAATGGAATGGTTAACTAAAACTGCCAACGGTGTGAGTTCCTCGGTTGACTTCCTCGTCTGGTCTCGAGGGGGAAATACCAGGATGGGTATGTTTGGTGGTAGTATCAGGTTGGTTCTAGATAGGTCTTTCTTATCCCTCTCTGATAGCCGACAGTTATATCGAGTCTCTATAGGTTGTTTAGTGCATGCTGCGCTGTCGCTTCAGTCCACGATACCTATGTAGGCGAGGACCGCCGAATTCTAGTCTCGCCGTGTACTGGCCTCAGTACTGACCGCTCTCTTTTTCCTTCGCCCTTTGTCGGCACCCCTTTTGTTTAAGCAGGTTTGAGATCGACGTCGTTAGCAAGGTTACCCTTCCGGCTTGGCCTGGGCAGGGTTATGGACGCCATTGGTTATTCTTTAGGGCTCTTAGCTCAATTTGCATCTTGTTCGTACTCGGACGCTGTATTGTTTTCAAGGTGATTGGATCTTTGTACTGTAAATCTGTATTCTTGACTCTTTGAGTCGCTGTTGTATATATATGTTTTGTGGGTTCCATCGAGGACTATGTGTAATGATATTACTTTGTTTTCCACCCGCACGCAAGTGCCTGGTGGGCACCTTTGAATCGTTTCTATGCGGGTTTGGCGGGAAGCGCTGAAACTTGCATAGGGCCGATTCTGAGGGTGTTACAAGAGGCTTGAAAGGAAGCTTCTCCACATACCCCGGTATATTATTAGAGACAATAGAAGAAACTTTGGAGGATTCCTCCTTTTCATTAATAAGAACAAAACTCATATCAGTCATGTCATATTTTGGTAAAATATCATCTTTTATAAGATTTTGTATATAAGTATTCGCGTGGCAATTTTCAACACAATAAAGATGACACCAATGCAGGACGCAATTCATACCAAAAGCACTCATGTCTACCAAAGAAGTTTTTCTTGATAACTCTTCACACCCCAAAAACAATGTAAGTTCATCATGTTGATTATCAGTGATCCCGTTATCACAATACAAACTTGCAGTACTCCTTGGATTAGAAAGGTCATTAGTATGGCCTGAGCATTGAAAATTGAAATGACCCACTTCAAAGCAAAGTTCACAAATAAAAGGATAGAGGGCACATACTTTTTCACCAAGATCAGTTAGAGCCTTATACCACGTTCTGGTTTTTTCATACCAGTGGGTGATACAATATTGTTCTTCGATTTGATTCTTCTCACAAGGTCTATGCACTCCACAAAAATTAACATGCTTATAAGAAATAGTACTTTCAGAAGTTTGAGCATGTTCATTGCAATCATTAATAACATTTTCATTTTCCATGCAAGTGTCTTTAAAAGGTTCATGATACATGTCCCACTTTTCTTTAGGAGCATTAATATGGGAAGCAAAGGCTCTATAATATTTAACAAGAATTTGAGGATCAATAGCATATCTAGCACTAAGCTCTTGAAAATTAGGAGTTTCAGCGAAAGACTTAATGCAATCATACTCATAGTTTATACCTGGTTCTTTACCTTTGTCGTTATCCCAACCTTCGGTATTGCTTTGAATTATTTCAAGAAGATCCCACTTAGCCTTGACCTCCTTACTTGTGAAGGATCCCTCTAAACAGGTATCCAGATAGTCCTTGTAATGTCCTGAAAGCCTTGCATAAAAATTATTGATAACAATATTGGGGAGCTCATGAATGGGACATTTGAGCATTAGTGACTTCAATATCCCCCAAGCTTGGGAAATACTTTCTCCCTCATGAGGATGAAAATTATAAATGTAATTCCTATCTTTATGAATTTCATGAGGAGGATAAAATTTAGAGTAAAAGAGAGATTCAAGTTCCTTCCACTCCAAATGATGAGGATTATCTAGTATCTCATACCACTCCCTTGCTTTGTCCCTAAGTGAGAAAGGGAATAGCTTCCTCTTAACATGGTCCATTGAAATACCTGCACACTTGAACAACTCGCATAATTCATGTATAAATAGTATATAATCACCAGGATGGACAGTTCCATCTCCAAAATAGCAGTTATTCATAACACGTTTGATACATCGGAAATGTATCTATAATTTTTGATGCACCATGCTTGTTTAGTATCTACTTTGTTTTGATTTGTCTACACTTTGAGTTACTTTTTACATGTTTTCTCGTACTAACCTATTAACAAGTTGCCACAGTGCCAGTTGCCTATTTTCTTCTGTTTCCGATTTCAGAAAAGCTAGTAAATAAATATTCTCGAAATTGGACGGGACAAACGTCAAAGTCAATTAATTTCCGTGGGGAACAACAAGTCCAGAGGGGAGACGAGGAAGCAGGCCAGGGCGGCCAAACCCCCCTAGGCGCGGGTGGGCCCTACCACGTGCCTGGGTAGGGTTTGACCCTCTGGCTGCCTCCTCGGCCTCCCCCTTCGCCTATAAGAAGCCCCCAATGAAAAAACCCTAAGTACCCGATCAAATCTCCACGAAACCTTCTGTCACCACCGCTACCATCGTCCCTAGATCGGGGGGTCTGAAGTTCTACCCGGCACCCTGCCGGAGGGGATATCATCACGGAGGCCTTCTCTCCGGTATGATGCGTGAGTAGTTCCACCTTGGACTATGTGTCCATGTAGATCTTGTGAGATCCGTTCATGATCAAGATCTAATCTATTTGTAATCATGCATGTTGTGTTTGCAGGATCCGATGGATATTGAGATTATTATGTCAGATTGATTAATGATTTTGTCTTTATGATTCTATCATGTCCGTGTTGTTTGTGATCTTGCATGCTCTCTATCGTTAGTAGCTATCTTGGCCAAGTAGTTGCTAGTGACTCCAAGAGGGGGTATTTATGCTCGATAGTGGGTTCACGTCTCTAGTTTCCAAGGGAAGTGATAGAAATCTCTTCGGTTGTAGATGTGTTGTTGCTACTAGGGAGAAAACAACGATCTCTTGTTCATGGAACAAGTGGATTTTTTACCTTACACAGTTTGCTTAAAGCAGTTGTTTGTTGCTTGCAACTTAATACTGGAGGGGGTTCGGATGATAACCTGAAGGTGGACTTCTAGTCATAGATGCAGTTGGATGGCGGTCTATGTATATTGTTGTATTGCCCAATCAAATCTCATAGGTTCCTTTTGACTAGTATTGCATTGTTATGCCTTGCTCAATTCCTGGCAATTGTCCTGCTGTAATTTGTTTACCCTTCATGCCATGTTGTTTATCTAAGGAGAGCACCTCTAGTGAACTATGGACCCCGGTCCGATCTTTACCATTGATACATATGCCACTGTTACTTGTTTACTTGGTGTAAACCATTACCTTCCACAAAATTTGTTTAATCCTTTGTTACAGCAAACCGGTGAGCTTGACAACCTCACTGATTCGTTGGCGCAAGGTCTTGAGTTTGTGTTATGCAGGTCTCCGCGTTGCTTGCAACACCTGTGTGATGTTTCCTTCCTCCTACTGGTTCGATAACCTCGGTTTATTACTGAGGGAAACTTGCTGATGTGCTGCTTCACACCTTGCTCTTGGGGTTTCCAACGAAGCATTCCACGACAAGTGCTGGGCGCCATCAACATTCAACAATTTCAATAGGTAGTTTAAAAGGGAAACTTTTAGTATGTGGATTTAAAATATCACAAGTATCATTAGAATTAACACATATGAGAGATAAAGTATCATAAGAGCGGATTTTCTTCCCTAAAGCTGGGGAACTAAAAAGATATTTTTCATAAAAACTAGCTTCCCCAAGCTTAAACGTTCCCATAGCATTAGGAACAATGGTGTTCAAAAAATTCATACTAATAACATTGCGATTAGCATGCAAAGAAAGTTCCATAGGTTTTTTAATTTTCTTTTCAAACCACTCATGTTCTAACTTAGGAAAAATACTAAAAAGCTCTCTAATTTTGTTGTTGTTTTCCATTAAGCCTAACTAGTGAAAACAAGAAACAAAAACACACGATTGCATAATCTAAAGGAAATAACTTCGAGAACTCACACTGGAGGATGTGAGTACCTTTTACCTTACCTCCCTGGCAACGGTGCTAGAAAATAGCTTAATGTCTACGCACTTCTATTCTTGTAGACAGTTGTTGGGCCTCCAAGTGTAGAGGTTTGTAGAACAGCAGCAAGTTTCCCGTAAGTGGATTACCCAAGGTTTATCGAACTCAGGGAGGAAGTGGTCAAAGGTATTCCCTCTCAAGCAATCCTGCAATCAAGATACAAGAAATCTCTTGTGTTCCCAACACACCCAATACACTTGTCAAGTGTATAGGTGCACTAGTTCGATGAAGAGATAGTGAAATACAAGTGGTAACGGTAATAGAAAATAGCTTGATGGTGAGGTAAAGACTGGAAGCAAGCAAACATGCAACAGATCTAGATGCAAACAGTGTTTCAATGCTTAGAAACAAGGCCTAGGGATCATACTTTCACTAGTGAACACCCTCTCATATAAATATCCTCTTCATGATACTACTCTTAACTACTCTTCGGTTGGACAGTCTAATCCATGGTAGGGCTATAACAGCACACCTCAAAGTCCGCCTTTCCCAATCTAGATAACCCCACACTGTCACCTTGAGCGCTATATGGTTCCAACAAACACCACAATTTCATAAAGACATCCAACTCCAAATATAACTCATGAATATATATGTAATCTAGCTTAAGTACCACACACGGTGCGCACGCTGTCACTGTCACACACATGGGGAAAAGCATAGATCTATTAAAGCACGATGAGTATTTATGTAATCTCTAGCCTAAGTGCCACCACGGTATGCATGCTGTCACTTACACACACGTGGGGATAGCAGATATCTATTGAAGCACTTGAGTAGCAAGGTAGATATACCAGATTAAAAAGCTCATGACCATAACAAGATCATGCATAGAGAGAGAGATGAACACATAGCTACCGGTAGAGCCCTTAGCCTCTAGGAAGAACTGCTCCCTCCTCATTATGGGAATTAGCAACGGTAATGGAGATGATGGTGGAGATCGATGGAGATGGCTCCGGGGGCACTTCCTCGTCCTGGTAGGGTGCCGGAACAGAGACTTTCTGTCCCCCGAATCTCCCCTTCGGTGGTGACGGCACAGTGGAACTTTTCGTGGCTTTCTGGTCGATGATTTAGGGTTTTTGGGTCGGAGGATTCTTATAGGCGAAGGAGGCAAGGTCGTTGGAGGGCCAGGGGGCCCACACCCCCTATGGGCGCCACCAGGGCTTGCCCGCGCCTAGGGGGGTGCGGCCACCCCAGTGTCCTCCTCCAACTATTGTTCGTGGTTCCGTGTTGCTCCGGGAAAAATAATGAGTTTGGCTTTTCTACCATCCAATTCCGAGAATATTGATTTTCTGCCTTTCTGGAACCAAAAACAGAAGAAAACATGCAACTGGCACTGTGGCATCTTGTTAATAGGTTAGTACCAGAAAACATATAAAACACCTCCAAGTGTAGACAAAGCAAAGCAAAGTAGATACTAAACAAGCATGGAGCATCAAAAATTATAGATACGTTTACGACGTATCAACCATTTACTTGTTGCAAACCACCATTACCTTCCACACCATATAGTTAATCCTTTGTTACAGCAAACCAGTGAGATTGACAACCTCACTGATTCGTTGCGGCAAAGTCTTGAGTTTGTGTTGTGCAGGTCTCCAAGTTGATAGCTACACCTTTGAGTCATTTCCTTCCTCCTACTGGTTCGATAACCTTGGTTTCTAACTCAGGGAAAACTTGTTGCTGTGCTCATCATACCTTCCTCTTGGGGTCCCCCAACGAGGTGCTTCTGCACTCATCAAGCCTTTTTCTGGCGCCGTTGCCGGGGAGGCTAAGAACGTCTTCACAAGGGGAGTCCTTCTCAACCTTTCTATTTACTTTGTTTTTGGTTTGCTTAGTTTCTTTTGCTTTGTTTTGTTTGCCTCTTTTTATCAAAAACTCCACAAAAATAGTTTAGTTTGGTTTGCTTTCTCTTATCAAAAACACAAAAAATAAGTCCTTGCTCTAGTTGCTGCTGCTGTTTTGGCTTGCCCCACTTTTTGCCAAAATGAACTCTGCTGAGAACACCAAGTTGTGTGACTTCACTAGCACAAACAACAATGATTTCCTAAGAACTCCTATTGCTCCACCTGCTCATGATGCTACCTTTTATGAAATTAAGCCTGGTTTGTTGAATCTTGTGATGAGAGAGCAATTTTCTGGTGCTAGTTCTGATGATGCTGCTGCCCATCTCA
This sequence comes from Avena sativa, assembly GCA_916181665.1. Classification (NCBI taxonomy): domain Eukaryota; kingdom Viridiplantae; phylum Streptophyta; class Magnoliopsida; order Poales; family Poaceae; genus Avena; species Avena sativa. The sequence goes on along the minus strand of OV702295.1, from coordinate 306,414,674 downwards.
ATAACTTGAACTTTGTGAGATGCAAAACTATAAGGATGTATATGGAGATATTATTAAACTCAATTTGTTTCCTTTCTCTTTGATAGGAAAAGCTAAAGAATGGTTGCTATCCTTTCCTAGAAATTGTATTGATTCTTGGATTAAGTGCAAAGATGATTTTATTGGAAAGTACTACCCTCCTGCTAAGATTACATCTATGAGAAGTGATATTATGAATTTAAACAACTTGATAATGAACATGTTGCTCAAGCTTGGGAAAGAATGAAATCTTTGGTTAAGAATTGTCCCATTCATGGACTTACTGCTTGGATGATTATCCAGACTTTTTATGCAGGTTTGAACTTCTCTTCAAGAAACCTATTGGATTCAGCTGCTGGAGGTACCTTTATGACCATCACCTTGGGTGCTGCAACAAAACTCCTTGATAATATGATGGTTAATTATTCTGAATGGCACACTGAGAGAGCTCCACATGGTAAGAAGGTAAATTCTATTAAAGAAACCTCCTCTTTGAGTGATAAGATTGATGTTATCATGGCTATGCTTGTTAATGGGAAAGCTCCTTTAGATCCTAATAATGTTCCCTTAGCCTCTTTGGTTGCTCAAGAAGAGCAAGTTGATGTGAACTTCATTAGAAACAACAATTTCAACAACAATGCCTATAGGAATAATTTTGGTAGTAACAACAATTATAGGCCTTATCCTCCTAATAATGGCAATACCTATGGAAACTCCTACAACAATGCTAGAAGTTCTCCCTCTGAACTTGAAGTCATGCTCAAAGACTTTATGAGTAAACAAACCACTTTCAACAAGACTGTGGAGGAAAAGCTTTTAAATGTTGAGAAAAATATTTCCTCTTTGTCTGAAGCACAGTCCTCTTTCATTAATAAAATGGCTGCTAAACCTGAAACCATGGAAAGTACCTTTGCTGCTCCTCATGCCATACAAGTTACTATTGATAAAAATGTTAGACTATTAGCCCAACTTCATGCTAAGTGGGAAAGAGAAGATGAAATTGCTAGAAACAATAGTGTGTTCACCATCACCACCACCAATATGGATGCCACTAAACCACAAGAAGTCCATATTCCTCCTCCTACAATGCCTAAGCCCAATGAGTCTACTACTAGTGATGCTAAGTTTGATTTTGATCTTGATGGTTGTAATATTTCTGAAGTGATTATGTTCCTGCAAAAGCTTGCTAGAAGTCCTGATGCTAGTGATATGCATGTTGCTTTCACCAAACACATTACAGATGATCTTGTTAAAATTAAGGAAGAGAAGTTGAAACACAAAGCTTATATTCCTAGGAAAGTAGAAGATAGTTGGGAACCCATTATTAATATGCAAGTGAATGACTTTGATCTCAAATCTTCATGTGATATTGGTTCTAGTGTCTCTATTATGCCTAGGAAGATTTATGAAATGCTTGATTTTCCATCTTTGGAAGATTGTTATTTGGATGTCCCACTTAATGATAATGCTAAGAAGAAACTCATGGGGAGTGTTAATGATGTTCTCATCATGGTTAACAATGCTTATGTTCATGTTGATTTCTATGTTTTGGATGTTGAATACAATGCTTCTTGTCCTATTACTTTGGGAAGACCTTTTCTTAGAACTATTGGTGCCATCGTTGATATGAAAGAAGACACCATTAAATATCAATTTCCATTCAAGAAAGGTATTGAACACTTCCCTATGAGGAGAGAGAAGTTTCTTTTTGCTCCTCCTTTGAAAGCAAGGTTTGATGTTAATGCTTCTTCATTTGAAAATACTTGATTTCTTGCTTCTTGTGCCTAACTTAAAGGCGTTAAAGAAAAGTACTTGTTGGGAGATAACCCAAGAGTTTTCTTGAGTCTTGGAAGTTATTACTTCAGTAATGACCTCTCCTTATCCTTTTTGTTTTCTTTTTGTGCCAATAATGACATCTAATAAGAGGGAAGTAAGATTAGGGGAGTTGCTGAACCGAAACATATTTTTGTGCTCCACCATAAAAATTCACGAGGAGTCTCTATAAGTCGGATTGAGCTGAATTTTTTTGAATAAATCCCCCATTATGTTAGATAACTTTTGTTAGTTCAACACGTTTTGATTTTACCAACATAAGATCTTCGAAAAAAATCGGTTTCTACCTGCTGGTCTGTTTTGACAGATTTCTGCCATTATTTGCATTTGCTTCTTATTGATTCCTTTTTGGGTACTTTTTGGGAAATTGAGATTTTTGAGGGAATTGCTACAGTAGCTTGTGTTTTTAGTGGAAGTTTTGCTCCTCTAAAGCTAAACCCAAGGGTCTATTATCTTTTGAATACACTAATGTTGCTAATGAAGATTGTGTGAAGTTTTGTATGAAGGAAAAAATTTAGGTGTAGAGAGAGAATGATGTAATGAGATGAAGAATGGACAAAAGCTCAAGCTTAGGGATGCCACCCCGGTGTCACCCCAAGTAATATCCAAGAGGTACAAGTGTCAAATCTTGGGGATGCCCAAGGCATCCCCTTCTTCATCAGTGAAAAGCTCAGGTCTTTTAGACACTTTGTTTTTATTGTTTCATGCACTGTTGTGTTGTTATTGGAGCGTCTGAGTTTTTGTTTGCTTTGCTTAGTTTGTTTAGTTTGCTTGAATAAAATAGTTTGGATCCCCGTTCTCGCTGTGTTGTTTCAAATAAGTTGATTGGTGTTGGAAATGAGTAGAAAGTTCTTGCAAACAGGAGCTTGCTTTGATTGTGACTTAGACTTTAGCATGTCATGCTAGGTGTTGTTTTGACCCTATGCTTAGCGATTATTGCTGTAGAATGTCTTGTTCCAAACAATTGGGATTGCTTTGTGTGCCTTGAAGGAATCATGCGTTGGTTTAGCATGCAAAATCATAGTATTGTGGTATTCTCCTTTGATGCTTTGTTTGGGTTGACTTGGCACATGCTCACACCATGTTATGACTATGAACAAGTCACCATTGCCTCTATGATCATTTAGTCCTTGACTTGTAGTACCACTCTATGCTTTTATTAGTAATGTTTTCTCGCTCTGCATGATTATGGCCATTATTGCTCTCTTAGTTGGTCGCTCCCAGTCTTTTGCTAGCCTCCACTTGTATGAGTAAGCTCTACTCATGCTTCCAACTCCCAAGAAACCAAGTTATCCCAAAGTGTCCACTATAAATTCCTATGCATGGTGTGTTACACCATTCCAAGTATATTCTTGTTTTCATCTATCTTCCAATTAAAAAAGTATATTGTTATGGGAAAACTTAGTGATTAAAGCTCTCACAAACTTGATGGCACACTTTATTTTTCTCGCCCTTAATAAACTTGAACCTTTGTGTCATCTATGTTGTATATGCTTGCACTTATACGTTGGAATTAGCAGAACCATGTTGTCTTGGGGAACGTTTTCAACATTGCACTTGTACTTTGTACACAGTTGATATCATGCTCTTTTGTCTATGGGTGTCGCCGGTGTGAAATAAAAAGGGAGCTTGTAAGTCCATGGAGTTATGTATTTTGTGTTAGATAAACGCCTGGGCCGCTAGCCTAAGCCATCCCTAATCATGGTGGAAACTTGCAGCATCACCATAATGAGCAATTTGTGAAGCATCCTCAATAAAAACCTATGCAAATAGCAAATAAAAAGATCACTGAGATGCTCATTGTCTGATTGCCTTGTCATTTTGGTTATGGGATAGCTCTTGTACCATATGCAAGGGGTACCCAGTTGTGGGTTCTCTATGATACACATGTACTTACTATGACAAGAACTTACAAGTGACTAAAGTTGAGTAGCATGCGGTGCGGCCCTCGTATTCAAGGGACATGAGATTGCCAACTTATACTTTGTCAAGAGTATATTCCATTGTTTGTTCACTTTAACCTTAATCACTTCAAGATGCTTATGATAGGGGCAATGAGGGATGAAAGCTAACAAGTACCATAATTTTTGGAAGCTCTTTTTGAGACTTGAAATCCCTGCTTCCCTTTATGAAGGGCCTTTCTTCAACTTTTATATTGAGTCTCCACCTTCTACCTTTAGGCACCAGTTAACAGAGCATAGTTGCCATTCTTAGTTCTACGTGCATTGTCCCAAAACTTATTGATTGATGAATATTGTTGATATTACTTGTTCTTGTGCTATTTGTAGCTAGTCACTCTTGTGAACTTTGAAGGTGTCCTATGCAACTATTTGCTACTCTATGAGGGACAAGCTGAATGCCACTATGCCATGTTTTCTGTATGTGAAACAAACAAACGCTTTTAATGCATGTTATTCATGATATTTGTTTGTATCCTTTCATGTTGCATGCATAATTACTTTGTTTTACTGTTAGAACTCCATCTTTCATGCTCATGTTTAGCGTTCTTTGATCCCAGCTTTCAACGCTTGCAAGTGGTTTGATCTTGATCTTGATGGTGCATGTCATCTCAAAAATTATTCTTTTATCACTTATCTACTCGAGGATGAGCAGGAGTTAAGCTTGGGGATGCTTGATATGTTGGAAACGTATCTATAATTTTTGATGTTCCATGCTTGTTTAGTATATACTTTGCTTTGCTTTGTCCGCACTTTGAGGTGTTTTTATATATTTTCTGGTACTAACCTATTAACAAGTTGCCGCAGTGCCAGTTGCCTGTTTTCTGCTATTTTTGGTTCCATAAAAGCTAGTAAGGAAATATTCTCGGAATTGGACGGGACAAAATCCAAAGTCAATATTTCACCGAGGAGAACACGGAGTCTAAAGGAGAGACGGAGGGAGCTACAGGCGGCTGCACCCCCCAGGCGCGGGCCCCAACCTGGGCCACGAGGCACAGTGTGTGGGCCCCCTGGCCGCCCTCCTGCCTCGCCTCTTCGCCTATAAGAAGCCCCCGATGCCTAAACCCTAAGTAATCAATCAATATCCCACGAAACCATTTGTAGCCGCCGCCACCATCGTCCCTAGATCAGGGGGGATCTGAAGCTCTTCCGGCACCTTGCTAGAGGGGAGATCATCTGGGAGGCCTTCTGCTTCACCATGCCAGCCTCCGGTATGAAGCGTGAGTAGTTCCACCTTGGACTACGGGTCCATGTAGTAGCTAGATGGTTGTATCTCCTCCTTTATGCTTTCATGTCTAGATCTTGTGAGCTTCGTTCATGATCAAGATCTCATCTATTTGTAATCATGCATGTTCTGTTTGTGGGGATCCGATGGATATTGAGATTACTATGTCAGATTGATTAATGGTTTTGTCTATTTGATTCTATCATGTTTGTGCTATTTGTGATCTTGCATGCTCTCTGTTGTTAGTAGCTATCTTGGCCAAGTAGTTGCTAGTGATTCCAAGAAGGGGTATTTATGCTCGATAGTGGGTTCATGCCTCTATTGAATCTAAGGGAAGTGACATAAATCTCTAAGGTTGTATATGTGATGTTGCCACTAGGGAGAAAACAACGGTCTCTTGTTCATGGAACAAGTGGATTGTTTACCTTGCACACTTTGCTTAAAGCAGTTGTCTGTTGCTTGCAACTTAATACTAGAGGGGGTTCGAATGATAACCCAAAGGTGGACTTCTAGTCATAGATGCATTTGGATGGAGGTGTATGGATCTTGTTGTATTTCCCAATCGAATCTCATAGGATCTTGATGTCTAGTATTGCATTGTTATGCCTTGCTCAGTCCTATCAATTGCCCTGTTGTAATTTGTTTACCCTTCATGCCATGTTTTTTAATCTAAGGAGGACACCTCTAGAAAACTATGGACCCTTTTCCAATCTTTACCATTGATACATCTTCCATTGTTTGCCATTTACTTGTTGCAAACCACCATTAACTTCCACACCATACAGCTAATCCTTTGTTACAGCAAACCGGTGAGATTGACAACCTCACTGATTCGTTGGGGCAAAGTCTTGAGTTTGTGTTATGCAGGTCTCCAAGTTGCTAGAAACACCTTTGAGTCGTTTCCTTCCTCCTACTTGTTCGATAACCTTGGTTTCTAATTGAGGGAAAACTTGTTGTTATGCTCATCATACCTTCCTCTTGGGGTCTCCCAACAAGGAGCTGCTGCACTCATCACCGTGCAAAGTATATACGCATAGATCCGGCTCTGATACCACTGTTGAGTTTGAAGCATAGAAAACAAAAAATTCCTATGATGGAAATTGTATACACCATGATCCATCTATCTAGATACAATCAACGGATGGATATACATCAAGAATACATACCCTTGAAGACCGACAAATCTTTACATGTATGGACTCGTTGGTGATGTAGTCGATCTCTTGCCGATCTCAAGATCGTGTAGAAGTCCGATGATACGTCGGAAACGTATCTATAATTTTTGATGCTCCATGCTTGTTTAGTATCTAATTTGCTTTGCTTTGTCTACACTTTGAGGTGTTTTTATATCTTTTCTATAACTAACCTATTAACAAGTTGCCACAGTGCCAGTTGTCTATTTTCTTCTGTTTTTGGTTCTAGAAAGGCAGAAAATCAATATTCTCGGAATTGGACAGGAGAAAAGCCAAAGTCAATATTTTACCGTGGGTGACACGAAGCCAGAAGACGAGACAGAGGGGCGCCACAGGATGGCCAGACCCCCTTGGGCACGGGTGGGCCCATCCCGCGCCTAGGTAGGGTGTGGCCCCATGGTGGCCCTCCTGGCTCACCCCTTCGCCTATAAGAAGCCCCCGATGCAGAAAACCTAGGCACCCGATCAAAACTCCACGAAACCTTCTGTAGCCGCCGCCACCATCGTCCCTAGATCGGGGGGATCTGAAGTTCTTCCCGGCACCCTGCCGGAGGGGATATCATCCCGGAGGCCTTATTCTCTGGTATGAAGCGTGAGTAGTTCCACCTTGGACTACGGGTCCATGTAGTAGCTAGATGGTTGTATCTCCTCCTTGTGCTTTCATGTATAGATCTTGTGAGCTCCGTTCATGATCAAGGTCTAATATATTTGTAATCATGCATGTTGTCTTTGCGGGGATCCGATGGATATTGAGATTACTATGTCATATTGATTAATGGTTTTGTCTATTTGATTCTATCATGTCTGTGTTGTTTGTGATCTTGCATGCTCTCCATTGTTAGTAGCTATCTTGGCCAAGTAGTTGCTAGTGACTCCAAGAGGGGGTATTTATGCTCGATAGTGGGTTCATGCCTCTAGTTTCCAAGGGAAGTGACAGAAATATCTTCAGTTGTAGATGTGTTGTTGCCACTAGGGAGAAAACAACAGTCTCTTGTTCATGGAACAAGTGGATTGTTTACCTTACACACTTTGCTTAAATCAGTTGTCTGTTTATTGCAACTTAATACTGGTGGGGGTTCGGATGATAACCTGATGGTGGAATTCTAGTCATAGATGTAGTTGGATGGCGGTCTATGTGTCTTGTTGTATTGCCCAAAGGAATCTCATAGGATCTTTCTGATTAGTAATTACATTATTATGCCTTGCTCAGTTCCTGTCAATTGCCCTGCTGTAAGGTGTTTACCCTTTATGCCATGTTGTTTATCTAAGGAGAGCACCTCTAGTGAACTATGGACCCCGGTCCAATCTTTACCAGTGATACATCTTCCACTGTTACCTGTTTACTTGCTGCAAACCATTACCTTCCACACCATACAGTTAATCCTTTATTACAGCAACCGGTGAGAGTGACAACCTCACTATTAGTTGGGGGAAAGTCTTGAGTTTGTGTTGTGTAGGTTTCCACATTGCTTGCAACACGTTTGTGACGTTTCCTTCCTCCTACTGGTTCGATAACCTCGGTTTCTTACTAAAGTTACGTTTGATGTTATCAATCTATTGTTCATGTGTTAGTGATTGACATGATCTCATGGTCTAAGGACTAAAGTTACTTGTAATGATGTTATAGCAATTTAAACATAATGACTTTGATCGTATTACTATACTTCGGATGAATATTCATCACATCATTCCACCAATGTTGTGACCTCGTTATTAACAACATCCAATGTCCATGATTTAGAAACCTTGACCATCTTATTAATCAATGAGCTAGTTTATATGAGAGGCATAACTAGGAACTCTTTATTTGTTTCTTAAACACACATGTATTAATGTTTCCAATTAATACAATTATAGCATGAGAAATAAACATTTATCATAAACAAGGAATAAGATAATAACCATTTTATTATTGCCTCTCGGGCACATTCCCTTCACATGGAGTGTTAGCCCAATCCACGAGGAGAAGCCGAGATCGATCTGCGGAGTAGCATCCCAGTCATGTTGGATGGGTAGCACAAAGTTTGTGAATAAGGCCAAAGGGAATGTTTTATCTCCGTGGCCCAACAGTGGTATCAGAGAGATAGCTTCTGGTTTTAGGCTCGAGATCTCGCATATGTGATATGCGGGTTGCTATAGATTGGATCTATGTGCTGTTTTGGTGATCGATCTATCAGATAGATCGGTTTTGTATGATGTTGATTGGATCAACTGTACTCGGGGAATGGTAGATCTGATTTCCGTGATCATACTGCTAATGTCACGGAACAACATACCCCTACCGGTCAGGACCGCCTGCTTCACCCTATCGTAGCGCCTTACATGTCGTTGCGAGTTTCACAACGCTGGTAGATAGCGTATCTATGCATAACTTGTCTTTGCAGGAAGTTGCGAATGGTATGGTTCATGTGCATGTGATGTATGTGTGTAATCCATACAAGATCTGCGAATCACAGTTTTGTCAGCCGGCAGGAGCCTAGGTGCTATCATTTTATTGTATCACGACCTGCGTGTCGGATTCTCTATGTAATTTACTTTACTAAGCTAGTGTAGCTATTTGGAGAACCCGGATGCCATGCAAGTCGATGTACATGTCGGCGACATGAAGTAAGACGGCAAGTGACAAGAGTTGGCACGAGTCGGATTACAGGCTTTGTGGAGATGGAGATCTCCATGAAGATAGCCATACCATTTCACATTATAATTGCTTTATTTTGTGTTGTTGATATGTCTCTGTTTTACCTCTATTAGATAGTCGGTAAAATCTAATCCCTCAAAGAAGGTCTAGTCGGTTTTCCCGCCAGTGTTTGCACCATCACAAGTCGGACATTTTTGGTAGTGGGCTCATAAAATTGAGGTGCTGCCAATTCTTTCCGACTAGGTGGGTTCGAGTCGGACTCTTATAGCAGAAATACTCGGTAAGCTAGACGGGTCTATCAAAACGGTTGTGGGGCTCGAAGAAAAGTCGGACGGGAGCTGGGACATGTGATACCACCCGACCAACAGGAGTCGTATGAGATACGATTGACAAGGAGTTGTCTACCTAGATCACTTGGCGGCTAGCGGTGATGCTAAAGATCACTAGCCGACTTGCTTATTTAGGATCCTGAATCACTAAGCAACCATCGGAGGGGTGTTGGTTCTAGTGGGAGCATAAATATTAAAGTGTTTAATATGCTTGCTCTTTTATGAATACATGTCTTAAGTGTTTTGCATATTTTTTGTTGTAGATCATGGCACCAAGTAACAGTCACCCTCAGATATCCGGTTTTGCTTTGAGAACCATTCTTGAGATAGATAAACTGAACGACACTAATTTTACCAACTGGTATCAAAATCTGATAATTGTTCTCAAACAAGAAAAGAAGAACCATGTCCTAGACAACCCACTTTCAGATGAGCCGAATGAGAATGCGACTGTTGCTGCCACCAATGCCTACTGTCGGGCTAAGGATGAGTCCATGGATATTAGCTATCTTATGCTTGCTCACATGGAAACGGACTTGCAAAAGCAGTTCCAGAATGTTGAGGCCTACGGTATGATCGAAAGCCTCAAAAGTATGTTCCAAGCTCATGCTAAGACTGAGAGGTATCAAGTCTCTCAGGCTTTGCTGAGTTACAAGCTTAAGGATGGTGATCCACTGAGTCCGCATATGATCAATATGGTTGGTTACATACAGTCTCTGGAGAGGCTTGGCTACCCCATTAGCAAAGAGTTCGCTACAGATATAATTCTGAACTCTCTTCCTAGTGCGTATGGTCAATTCATATCAAACAACCACATGCATGGTATGGATAAGAAGCTCACTAAATTGCATGGCATGCTCAAGCAGGCAGAGGGGGATATCAAGAAGGGTGCTAGTCAAGTGTTGATGGTGTAGAATAAGGCTAAGTTCAAGAAGAGTTCTTGGACTAAGAAGAAGGCTAAGTCGGGAGGAAAGCAGGCTCAGGACCCGGTCCCAAGCGCTTCCTCGGGGACTAAGCCATCTCCTTCAACCAGATCCACTTGCTTTTATTGCAAGGCGGATGGCCACTTGAAGAGGAAATGCAGCAAGTATTTGGCTGATAAAGCCAAGAGTGGAGGTATGACTTCCGACTCAGGTACACTTGTTTGCAATGTTATAGACATATATCTTGCCGATGCACCTAATAGTTCTTGAGTATATTATACCGGATCAGTTATTCACATCTGCAACTCGTTGCAGGGACTGGTAAGAACTAGGAGCGTAGCAAGAGGCGAGGTTGATATTCAAGTCGGCAACAAAGTGAGAGTCGCTGCATTGGAAGTTGGCACGATGCAACTTCATTTACTTTCCGGATTCATTATGGAACTGAATAATTGTTATTATATTCCAGTGCTCAGTCGAAACATTATTTCTGCTTCATGTTTGATGAGGCAAGGCTATGAGTCAAATATTAAGAATAATTGGTTGTTCTTTATATTTGAATGATATGTTTCACGGCTTTGCACCCGTCCAGGACAGGTTATTTATTTTGAATCTTGATGGTGAGTCAGTTTATAACATAAATATTAAAAGTTTGAAACCAAATGATCTGAATATGACTTACTTTTGGCACTGTCGGCTTGTTCATATAAGTTGGAAACGCATGAAGAAGCTCCATGATGGTGGAATCCTAACTTCATTCGACTTGGAGTCGTTCGAGACATGCGAATCTTGCCTACTCGGCAAAATGACCAAGACACCTTTTGCAAAGAGTTGCGAAAGGGCATCCGACTTGTTGGGACTAGTAAATAGTGATGTATGTGGACCAATGAGCATGACAGCTAGGGGTGGAACTTCACTGATGATTTGAGTCGGTATGGATATATCTACTTGATGAAACATAAGTCGGAAGCTTTTGAAAAGTTCAAAGAATTCCAGAATGAAGTACAGAATCAACTCGGCAAGAAAATAAAGTTTCTTCAGTCGGATCGAGGAGGCGAGTACATTAGCCATGAGTTTGATGACCATCTGAAAAGTTGTGGAATAGTTCCTCAACTTACTCCGCCGGGAACACCGAAGAGGAACGGTGTCTCGAAAAGGCGGAATCACACCTTGTTGGACATGGTACGATCGATGATGAGTCAGACAGATCTGCCTTTATCATTTTGGGGTTATTGTATAGAAATAGCAGCGTTCACACTAAATGAAGTACCATCAAAATCGGTAGAGAAGACACCGCATGAGATGTGGACAGGCAAAAAGCCAAGTTTGTATTTTCTTAAGATTTGGGGTTGTGAAGCATTTGTCAAGTGACTTCAGTCGGACAAACTTACGGCCAAGTCGGATAAGTGTATTTTCATGGGGTATCCGAGGGAAACCTTGGGTTACTACTTCTACAACTGAGAAGAGGGCAAAGTGTTTGTCGCTCGGAATGGTGTCTTCCTTGAGAAAGAGTTTCTCAGTCGGGGAGTCAGTGGGAGCATAGTGCAGCTCGAAGAAATTCGAGAGGAACCGTCTAGTAGCGAGTCAGCAAAAACCTTGGAGGTTGAGCCAGTCGTGGTAGCTGAGCCGGTAGCAGCACCTGTACTACGAAGATCGGTGAGATTACGAAGTGTTCATGATGTATTACTGTTAGACAGTGATGAGCCGGCAAATTATTCGGAAGCGATGGTAGGATCTGATTCCGAGTCATGGCTTGGAGCCATGAGATCCGGGTTAAAGTCCATGGATGAAAATCAAGTTTGGAACTTGGTTGATTTGCCATACGGTGCAAGATCCGTCGAGTGCAAATGGGTCTTTAAGAAGAAAACTAATATGGATGGAAATGTTTCCTTCTATAAAGCACGCCTTGTTGCTAAGGGGTTCCGACAAGTTCAAGGAGTTGATTACGACGAGACCTTCTCGCCCATAGCGATGCTTAAATTAGTTCGGATCATGTTAGCTATAGCATCCTATTTCGACTATGAGATATGGAAGATGTATGTCAAAACGGCATTCCTTAACAGAAATTTAACCGAGGACGTGTATATGATATAGCCCGAGGGTTTTCTCGATCCGGCTAATGCTGACAAGGCGTGCAAACTTCAGAAATCCATTTATGGGTTGAAGCAAGCATCTCGGAGTTGGAATATTCGCTTTGATGAGGTAGTCAAATCGTGTGGCTTCATCAAGAGTGATCATGATTCTTTTTTATACAAGAAGTTTAGTGGGAGCAAAGTAAACTTTCTAATCTTATATGTGGATGAATATTACGGATTATAAATGATGTCCAGATGTTGCAAGATACCAAGGAATCATTGGAAAGGAGTTTCTCAATGAAATACTTGGGTGAGGCAATATATATCCTCGGAATACGGATCTATAGAGATAGATCAAGACGGCTCATTGGATTGAGTCGGAGTACCTATTTGGACAAAGTGTTGAAGAAGTTCAACATGGAATCGTCTAAGAAGGGGTTCTTACCGATGTCTGTTGGTGTAAAACATAGCAAGACTCAGTGTCCTTCGACACCTGATGAGCGAAGTCGGATGAGTGCGATTCCGTATGCTTCTGTAGTTGGATCCATCATGTATGCCATGATTTGTACTAGGCCGGATGTTTCATATTATCTAAGTGTTGTGAGAAGATACCAGGATGATCCTGGAGAAATCCACTAGACAGCGGCTAAAAATATCCTAAAGTACTTGAGAAGGACTAAGGATATGTTTTTGGTTTATGGAGGTGAATATGAACTCAGTGTAAAGGGTTACACAAATGCGAGTTATCTTATCGATTCTGATGATTCTCGTTCATAATCCGGGTATGTGTTTGTGATAAATGGAGGGGCTGTGAGCTGGAAGAGTTCTAAGCAAGAAACTATGTCTGCATCTACAACAGAGGCTGAGTATATTGCTGCCTCGGAGGCAGCAAAAGAAGCTGTTTGGATGAGGAATTTCCTCATGAATCTTGGTGTGGTTCAGGGCTCGTCCAATATGTTAGACGTGTATTGTGACTGCAATGGTTCTATTGCACAAGCCAACGAACCTAGACAACACCAGAAGAACAAGCACATACTCATGTGGTACCACCTGATTCGCCAGTTCATGGATCAGGGTGATATCAAGTTATGCAAGGTACACACAGATGCAAATATTGCAGATCTGTTGACAAAGCCATTACCACAGGCAAAGCATGAGGCGCACATAAGAGCCATGGGCATTAGGTGCCTAGACATGTGATGTCGGAAGATTGACTCTAGTGCAAGTGGGAGACTGTTGGGAATATGCCCTAGAGGCAATCATGTATCATGATATTTCCCATTGTATTCATAAAGATATTAAGTTGTCCTTGTATAAACATCTGATGTGTATCATTGAATATGTAATTTAGTTGTGGAACTATACATTCGTGTTGTTTGCACTAAATATCCTTGGTCATTGAGGTTGTGCTGGTGATGCGCTCAGATCAATGTAGAGCTTCGTTGGGAGACCCCAAGAGGAAGGTATGATGAGCATAGCAGCAAGTCTTCCCTCAGAAAGAAACCAAGGTTATCGAACCAGTAGGAAGAAGGAAACGGCTCAAAGGTTTTGCTAGCAACTTGGAAACCTGCACAACACAAACTCAAGACTTTGCCCCAACGAACAGTGAGGTTGTCAATCTCACCGGTTTGCTGAAAACAAAGGATTAACTGTATGGTGTGGAAGGTAATGGTGGTTTTAGAAAGTAAACAGTAACAGTGGAAAATGTATCAATGGTAAAGATTGGACCGGGGTCCATAGTTCACTAGACGTGTTCTCCTTAAGATAAACAAACATGGCATGCTGGGTAAACAAATTACAGAAGGGCAATTGACAGGACTGAGCAAGGCACAACAATGCAATACTAGACATTCATGATCCTATGAGATTCGATTGGGCAATACAACAAGATACATAGACCACCATCCAACTACATCTATCACTAGTAATCCACCTTCAGGTTATCATCCGAACCCCTCCAGTATTAAGTTGCAAGCAACAGATAACTGCTTTAAGCAAAGTGTGTAAGGTAAAAAATCCACTTGTTCCATGAACAAGAGACCGTTGTTTTCTCCCTAGTAGCAACAGCACATCTACAACCATAGAGATTTCTGTCACTTCCCTTAGATTAAATAGAGGCATGAACCCACTATCGAGCATAAATACCCCCTATTGGAGTCACTAGAATCTACTTGGCCAAGATAGCTACTAGAAATGGAGAGCATGCAAGATCTCAAACAACACAGACATGATAGAATCAATAAGACAAAGCCATTAATCAATCTGGCATAGTAATCTCAATATCCATCGGATCCCCACAAACACAACATGCATGATTACAAATAGATGATCTTGACCATGAACGGAGCTCACAAGATCTAAACATGGTACCACAAAGGAGGAGATACAACCATCTAGATACTACATGGACCCGTAGTCCAAGGTGGAAGTACTCATACTTCATACCGGAGGCTGGCATGATGAAGAAGAAGGCCTCCGGGATGATCTCCCCTCCGGCAGGGTGCCAGGAAGAGATTCAGATCCCCCGATATAGGGACGATGGTGGTAGCGGCTATAGACGGTTTCGTGGAATATTGATCGGGTACTTAGGATTTTGGTATCGGGGGGTCTTTATAGGCGAAGAGGCGAGGCAGGGGGCAGCCAGGGCGGCCGCACACCCCAGGCGTGGGCCCACCTAGGCCGCGTGTCTAGGGGGTGTGGCCCCTGGTGGCTCTCCCCTGTCTCATACTCAGGCTTCATGTTCCCCACGGTAAAAATTTACTTTGGGTTTTGTCCCGTCCAATTCGAAGAATATTGATTTTCTACCTTTTCTGGAACCAAAAACAGAAGAAAACATGCAACTGGCACTGTGGCAAATTGTTAATAGGTCAGTCCATAAAAACATATAAAAATACCTCAAAGTGTAGACTAAGTAAAGCAAAGTAGATACTAAACAAGCATGGAGCATCAAAAATTATAGATACGCTTCCGACGTATCAGCTGGACACACAACTTAGACCAATGTGAAAGTCGGCTGATGACTCGGTTCCACTTGTCATGGGCATGGAGATGCTATTCCAACTTATATAGATTCGGCTAAAGAGTTTAGTGAGTCGGATTGACCCATATTGAGGTACAACGAACAAGTTGTCATTTGTATATCTCAATCAATGTAATCCTTAGACCTGAGGTTGTTGCACAGTCCGAGTTGAGGATCACCGACTTAGGTTTTATCAAACGCTGATCCATAACTGGGCAGTTATAAAGGCAGAGTTCGGGCCGACTGAGAATCAAGCTGCATGATGTGAATAACCAAGATGGGATTTTGCCCCTCCGGTTGGAGAGATATTCTCTGGGCCCTCTCGGATGATATGATTCGGAAAGCATGGCCATGCACGACTCGGTTAAGTGTTAATCAAAGCGATCGACTAGTTGGATGAATCACTTATCTCGGATCGAGAAGAGAGTCAGACTATTTAATAGATGACAAATATTCACCTATAGTCCGACAAGGTATATCGTGAGGCAAAAGGGACTCGGACGCAAATCGCATTGGAAAGGCAAGTCGTCATGACTCTTTGGTACTTGGGAGTCGGCACGTTCTGCTAGGATCCGCTACTGATTGATCGATTGAGAGTCGGACTCCAATCGTGTCCAAGTAGCCATGAGCCTGTGGGGTCACACACTTAAGAGCGGGAGCAAGTTCGGATTGGATCTAAACCGGAAATCTGGTTGAGTTGGACCCAAGCCGGATTTGGACTGAGTCAGTGATTTGACTCACAGTGACTAATATTATATGGGCTTTAGTGAATTGGCCACGAGTGAGTGGAGCCTACGTTCACTCCCTATATATAGTGGGACGCAGAAACCCAGGAGGGTTGATTGGTTAGGTCATTCTATGTGTTGGAAACCCTAACTCCACAGCAGTCCTGCCTCCGTACTGAACCTAGCAGTTCACCGCCAGCGCTCCTCCTCGTACGTCTGGACACCAGCAGAGGTGTTGTACCATCAGTGCTTGGACGATCGTTGATTGGATCGAGATCGCAAGGACTACACTGCATCAGCTGACACACTTCATCAGTAATCCGCAACCGTGCGTCTAGTGGTAAACCTCGTGGCCTTCTAGCTGAGGTCATATTCCCAACAGGGAATGCTTCAACACGTCAAGAGGATCTAGACCATTCAGAAGTAGTATCCAACGGCTGATAACCTTAGTTTGCTGGGAGGGCTCCTAGCTAGGCAAGTTATACTATTTATTAATAAGGTGAGATTGATGAGATGTATGAGATCCAGGAGGCGGCATCGACCATGATGAAAACAACGTTATCCTGTTCCGATGGATAGTGACCATGTTCCGATGGCGAGAAACCTACGTCATCGCTCGAGGGATCATGATTTCACAACCATGGAGAGCTAGAGGCCTTTGGGAGGCTACGATTCGATTTGATCTATACGAAGTATTTCTTGCGGTCCAACACTTTTCTGAACAGGTTTGCCCTCCTAGCAGATATAATATTTTCCACCAATGCCACACTTAAGTAAAAAAAACAACGCCACCGATAAGTAAATAAAAAACACTTTGTCATTCGGTAGGCCGAGTTAAGCCCGTCGCGTTCATCGGTGGCCCCTCTCCGATCTACCCTCGATGTTTGTATTGTACACATCGTCCGTCCGTCCGCATAATGTTGTCCTGGCGGCCATCTCCTATAGGCTAGCCGATGAACTCTGATGTAAAGACGGCAAATGCTATGACATAGACGGAAAAGATTGATCTTATATGGCCATTTCCACTTTTGATTGGGTGCGTGTCCTATGATCGTGTATAGGCGTTTGTATTGGGTGCGTTTCCGAGCTCCCAAACCGTGGCCACTAATAAATATATATAAGGTGATATTGATGAGATGCATGAGATCCAGGAGGTGACATCGACAATGATGAAAACAAAGTTCTCCTGTTCCGATGGAGAGCGACCATGTTCCGATGGAGAGAAACCTATGTCGTCGCCCGAGGGGTCACGATGGGAGGCTGCAATTCAATTCGATCTAAGTGGTTCTCTAGATCAGTAGAACCGTACAATCTTGATCCACCATGCGGACATACTGCTCGGATGAAGTTGGTCGAGCTGCTGCGCCACCCCAATCTCTTCTAGACCCTCTTGGCACAAAGGGATTCTCACGTTCATGGACGAGCTTCGGCCACACGCGCACAGACCATGATCATCGGCGCCACCAATTGCCCCAGCAGCCGTCTCTCCGGATGTCGGTCGCATGCTTTTGCTAGATCAGATGCAATGGCACCAGCTTTTGATGTTAGGATGCTATTGACCGGTCAGGCTACACGAAGGTTAGTCCACCTTGCCTACAGGAGGAGGCCACACCCAGTTTATAAGGGAGAGATTCCTTCCTCCCTTCAGTCTGGATTTTAGGATGGAGTGGACTCTCTTCTTATTATTGGGTTGTGAGCGCATGAACATCTAGAACGTGAGCCGAGTACTGGGCTAGCCAAGTGGATGCTAACATCTGGTATCAGAGCTAGCAATCGTCATGCTTTCATGAGGGGCTTCTCACGGGGATGGGATGCTAGGCTGATGTTGACCGGTGAGTCTATACGAAGTTTAGTCTCATCTTGCATACGGGAGGAGGCCATACCCAGCTTATAAGGGAGAGATTCCTTCCTCCCTTCAGTCCGGGCTTTCAGAATAGAGTTGGCTCTCTTCTTATTGTTGGGCTGTGAACGCATGAACGTCCAGAACATAGACCGAATACTGGGCTAGCCAAGTGAATGCTAACATTTGATCTACATGTTGTGGTCTCCAGACTCCGAATTATACACGTATCAAATTCTCCAGATTGTGGTCTCCAGAGTCCGAGAGATAAGCCAGGTCCATGCACTTCATCCTGCATCACAATCGTTGATTTTGATTTGATTCGGGTTATTGGGCTACACTTTCACTCCTATGTACTCTTTTTCATTCTTTAACATAAATTTTCTAGCATAGCTTGTACGTATTCATCGCGCATGGGGGCTTCAGTTTCAAAAAACCAATTCAGTTGCTCTCTTTAATATTTCTCAAGAAAAGTTGCTCTTTTTAATTTTTAATTTCAATTTTAATGTGGATCATTAGGATCCACACACCTCTCTTCGTCATTCCGCCCCACACGCTCTTCCTCTGCCATCTTTGTAATGCATGCATCCCCTCTATGCCATCCTGCCTCGTGTACATTTCTATTGTAGTTGTCACATACACATCTCTCCGTTGTCCGGACCCACAAACACCTCTCTCGGTATGTCTCGTGGGCACAGGACGCCGACGGTGAAAGCCGTCGGCTTAGGCCGGAAATCCAACAGCTTAGGCTGGAAAACAGATCAACTTGAGCCGATACTCACATGCCGTCGACATGGGCAGTCACCAGTAGGACGCCTACACTACCATTCTTTTCAGCGTGGGCGACAAGCCCGTGGCCATGCTTGAGAGCACGGTGGCCACATCCTTGATGATCTTCTCCTTGACCTGGTTCAGGAGAAAGAAGGAAGGCTTTTTCTACGCACAGCACTTTTGCTAGTTAAATTAATTAGAGTAAAATTCTTCCATGGTATTTTAACTTGGCACCCTCGTGCGATACGGTTATCTACATGGCGGAGCCACGCCCCGGGCAACTAGGGCCATGGCCCGGGAGCAGCGAATTTTCTGGCCACATACCTGTTAGTATTTTGGATTTTGTCCCAGGTACAACCCAATACTCGCTCGTCTTTTCTGGCCCAGAATAGCCGGCATGACCGAAACCAGATGGAAACGAGAGACGTCGATCAAAACCGCTCGAGTGTTACAGGCAAGACTTGAATCTAATTTCTCCGGCCGGCCGGCTGCCGCCCCAGGCCACACTATCCCCGAACGCGCTTGAAGTCAGAACCCATCGTTCTCCAATGAGGCTCCACCCACTCGCTAGGCTTCTCGTCGTCAGCACTCCCTCCTAGGACTACAACCTCATGCGCATGAAATCTGCCAGCGCCGCTTGAGTGTTCCATCTCTGGGCCTCTGCCTCTCTTAGAGTCATAGTCCAGGTTCTAGTCAAGGCTCAGCCGCGGTTCCCCCTCTACAGGAAGTAGGTAATTTCTGTTCATCTCATGTATTTTAAATTTCAGTTTAATTGTTTTATATCCAAAATGGAGCTGATTTATTTTACTATCCATTTCATACTTTAGGAATATAAAATTTATAGATTTTAGACATGGAAGTGACAAACATGGTTACTACCTTTTGCTATCGATTTTCTATTTTTGGTATCGATTTCAGAAGTAAGAAAGATGGATGACACAAAAATCCATGAAGCGAAAAGCCCACGGGAAAATTGGTTACTTATCCGAAACTTCAATGGCCTTGGATTATATACCTAAAGTTGAATGTACATTGGTAAAATACCCATAAAAGTTGAGTGTACATTGGTAAATACCTATAAAGGGAATTAATTGTATTTATGATCTATCCAAAAGGGGCTTTCTGTAAACCAAAAAAATACCATTTCATTTCTGATGGAAATAACTACTTGGCCCCGGTGTATTTGAAAAGCTGTGTCCAGTCGCTAGTTAGGCTAGTCATAGTGGAAGTAATTTGAGTGATAACATACATGCCAACTATAAAAAAAAAGGTTGATGATGACTGCAAGGGCATATATCGTTTGTAGCTATTTTCAAAGTTAAGATGTCGATCCCACAGGGAACCCAAAGGTAAGTGTTTATTGGTGAAGTCTCTGTCACACCCGAAGTTATCACAGGTCTTCGAGTGAATTGACTGCAAGTGTTGAAATAATAATGGAATTTAGATTAGAAGAACGTATTTAAATAAAAAAATGTAAACTTCAGAAATAAAAAGCATAAAAGTAAAGAATAATTTGTTTGTTGTTTTCTACAGATGACAAAGTAGGCGTGGGGAGTTTCAGTTCATGGTGATAGTGAATGCGCAAGGTGGATGAGTGATAAGTGTAACAATTATAATCTTATAAGTATGTATGTAGGCGAACAGCCCATAATTAGACGAAACTATTCTTGGTAGATTTCATCCCAACTTCAATAATTCTACTAGCCTATTTACCACAACCATGGTCAGTCACTAGACTATTAAGATCTATCAGGTTGCTTAGCAATTAAGCTTCTTGCATCAGACTAATGCAATAAGCTCGCTGGCTTCTCGTGATCCTCGAGTCAAACTAGTTTCCCATTGATATCCCCATGTCACTCGGGGGGTCTCCGGTCTGCTAGCGAACAAGATTCTATCTATGTAGAACAAAGCATCATGTTGTCTGGGCCCTTAATTGGACAACAGACATTAAACATCCCACAGATAGTCAAGCACACATAATATAGTAATTAAAATCAACCACAAACTTAATGAAAATTATATAGGCACATCACATCTGACCAATCCCCTACATCTCCCACGCCCAAGGAAACTTACTCACACATGATATAATTAAATAAAGTGAGTTCTTCTTGATATTACCGTGGAGATCCACAATAAGAAATATAAATAAATCCAACACAATTCAAGATGGGAAGAACAATCTCAAACCCTAGTCTTAAAAGGTGGAGATCTCTCTCTCTGTCAAGTACAAGTAATGGCTATGGAGGTGTGGTGGATGGGACATCGAAGATCGTGGAGCGAGATGAAGAATGTCTTCCCCTTCTTCTCTGGATCTCTTCCTTTTCCCTTCTGGATGGGATGGCGACTCGTGTGTTCCGTTTTTGACCTCTCGTCCTTCACAAAAGTTGTCCCTTTTAATAAGATGAAGGAGATGACACCTATACGGCGGGAACTATATGGCCAGAAAAATATTTCCACTGTATAGTTGCTCGTTAAAGTTTCTGTGTCCTCCCCTCGATTGCTTCCAAAAAGGGACTTGCTTTTTTTCGTCTGAATATTGTGTTTTGCTGTTAAATCCCTCTGTTGATGTTCAAAACCTAAAACACACATTAAAAACCAAGTTTTCTTCGCTACCGAAGTATTAGCATTAGGTAAAGATAGAAAACCATCAAATCCAAACGAAAACCATTGATAGAAACCATAAAAATGTGTCGAATCTCACAGCTATCAACTCCCCCAAGCGTAGATGTTGCTTGTCCTCGAGTGACAAGGAAATAACAAAGGATAGCGGAGATTCGAAATTGAAATAAAAGAACTTACAAGCTCGAATAGGTGTCAAATTCTTTCCTTCACATTTCCTGCAATCTTAAACATGATCATACAAATATTCACAAGATTGTACTGAGTTCACTTCCTAACCACGAATATCTTGCTAGCAAATAAATCATATGCCAAAGCAAGTGTCAAAAGTTTAGCTAGAAAGTTGAAACAAATATTTTTGGCTTCTCTCTTATTGAGAGATGAAAAACTTGTAGGGTTCGCAGCATAGAAAACAAAAAAAATCCTACGATGGGAACAACTAAGTACCAAGATCTATCTACTAGATATAAGCAACGGGTGGATATACATCCATAGAATACATACCCTCGAAGATCGAAAAGCGTTAACGAGGTTGTACTCATGGATGATGTAGTCGAACACTTGTCGATCTCAAGATCGAGAAGAAGTCCATCCGGTCCAGCACCATCAAGTCCAGCATCGCAAAGTAGTGGTGCATCCGTGATCACACACACGTTCGGGTATCCTGACAACCTCCGCGCCCTCACTCCAGCGAAGCAGCGGACGCAACAAATCCTTCCAGAAAAAGCCACCGGGAACATGTATCTTGCTGATCCGAGACCATGGGGAAATTCTAAAGGGGGGAGAGAGATCCTTCACGAGGAGGTGTGTTGTGAGAGGAGGAGAGGGGGGAACCCAAGGGGCATGGCGCCACAACCATGTTGGCTGCCCCCACATCTTCCACATTCATGTGGGTAGAGCTCCCACTCAAAATGAAAAGCCTCCACTCACATAAACATGCTCCACTAAAAAATCCACTCACATGCATTAAATTTCCACCAAATTTAATGCAACCTCTCATTTAAATAAAACTCTTTTATTTATTTATTCAGAATTTTTTTAATTACTTTAATTAACAAACATTCACATAAAACCCTTACAACATTTCAATTTCACATGCAGAACCAGTTTCAGCAATTTCAACCAAAACAATTCTGGTGTCTAGTGAAATAAATTCCTGCGCTTTCTTTTTCTTTCTCTGGCATATTATTTGCTCCAAATGGTGTCGGTATACCTTAAGTGTGTCACCCTACGGTTCGCGAATAATGCAGACATGATCGAGACCCCTCTTCGATCAATAATCAGTAGCGGGATCTGGAGATCCGTACTGACTCCCACACATTCAACGATGACTTTTGTGACCGTGTGAACCTTATACGCATGTAACTCAATCCCTTTGTCTCGCGATATATTACATGTACGAGATTCGATCATCGGTATCTCCATACCTAATTTGATCTCATTACCGACATGTACTCTTTTCTTGTTCCCGTGATATAACTTTCTAGTGATCAAATCACTTGCTTGCAAGCTATCTAATATGATATCAGCGAGAGGGCTCAGAGTATATCTTTCAATCATCGGTATAGACAAATTCCACTCTTGATCCATGAGCCTCTATATAACACCTTTGTAGCACTGAACCCATATTTATAGTCATCCTGTTACGGTGCGACGTTTGATGTTATTGATGTCTACGCACTTCTATTCTTGTAGACAGTTGTTGGGCCTCCAAGTGCAGAGGTTTATAGAACAGCAGCAAGTTTCCCTTAAGTGTATTACCCAAGGTTTATCGAACTCAGGGAGGAAGTGGTCAAAGGTATTCCCTCTCAAGCAATCCTGCAATCAATATACAAGAAGTCTCTTATGTCCCCAACACACCCAATACACTTGTCAGGTGTATACGTGCACTAGTTCGGCGAAGAGATAGTGAAATACAAGTGGTAAACGGTGCCATAAAATAGCTTGACGGTGAGATAAAGACTAAAGCAAGCAAACATGCAACAGATCTAGATGCAAACGATGTTTCAATGTTTAGAAACAAGGCCTAGGGATCAAACTTTCACTAGAAAACACTCTCTCATATAAATATCTTCTCTTTATGATACTACTCTTAACTACTCTCCAGTTGAACACTCCAATCCATGGTAGGGCCTTCCCCAATCTAGATAACCCCACATTGTCACCTTGAGCGCTAGATGGTTCCAACAAACACCACAATTTCATAGAGACATCCAACTCTAAATATAACTCATAACAAATATTCAATCTAGCCAAAGTGCCACACATGGTATGCACGCTGTCACTTTCACACACGTGGGGAAAAGCATAGATCTATTAAAGCACAAAGAGTATTTATGTAGACTCAAACCTAAGTGCCACCATGGCGTGCACGCTCTCACTTTCACACACATGGGGAGAGCAGATATCGAAAGAAGCACTTGAGTAGCAAGGTAGATCTACTTGATTACAAAGCTCATGACCACAAGATCATGCATAGAGAGAGAGATGAACACATAGCTACTGGTAGAGCCCTTAGCCTTGAGGAAGAACTACTCCCTCCTTATCATGGGAATCAGCAACAGTGATGAAGATGGAAATGGAGATTGATGGAGATGGATCCGGTGGCACTTCCCCATCCCGGCAGGGTGCCGGAACAGAGACTTTCTGTCCCCCGAATCTCCCTTTCAGTGGCAGAGGCGCTACGGAGGTTTTTGTGGATTTCTTCTGGATACCCAGGGTTTTTGGGTCGGAGGCTTCTTATAGGCGCATGAATCAAGGTCGGTAGGGGTCCAGGGGGCCCACACCCCCTATGGGCGCCTCTAGGGCTTGCCCGCGCCTAGGGGGTGCGGCCACCCTGTGGCCCCCCTCCGGCTCTGCTTCGTGGTTCCGTGTTGCTCCGGGAAAAATAATGACTTTAGCTTTTGTCCCGTCCAATTCCGAGAATATTGATTTTCTGCCTTTCTGGAACCAAAAACAGAAGAGAACAGGCAACTGGCACTGTGGCATCTTTTAATAAGTTAGTTCCAAAAAGATATAAAAACACCTCAAAGTGTAGACAAAGCAAAGCAAAGTAGATACAAAACAAGCATGGAGCATCAAAAATTATAGATACGTTTCTGACGTATCAAACATCCCCAAGCTTAACTCCTGCTCGTCCTCGAGTAGGTAAGTGATAAAAAGAATAATTTTTGAGGTGACATGCATCCTCACAATAAAGATCAAACTATTTGCAAGCATTGAAAGTTGTGATCAAAGAACTCTAAACATGTGCATGAAACATGGAGTTCTAACAATAGTATATCGTAACTATGCAAGCAACATGTCAAACTACAAACAAAGATCATGAATAATATGCATTGAAAAACATTTGTTTGTTTCACATACAAGAACATGGCATAGTGGCAATCAGCTTGTCCCTCATAGAGTAGCAAATAGATGCATAAGTCACCTTCAAAGTTCACAAGGGTGACTAGAAACAAGTAGCACAAGAACAAGTAGTATCACAATATGCATAAATCAATAAGCTTTGGAACACTGCACACAAAATGACAACTATGCTCTCTTAATGGTGCCTAAAGGTAGAAGGTGGAGACTCAATAGTGGTGGAAGAAAGACCTTTTATAAAGGAAGCAAGGATTTCAAGTTTCAAAAAGAACTTCCAAAAATTATGGTACTTGTTAGCTGTCAGCCCTCATTGCCCCTATCATAAGCATCTTGAAGTGATTAATATTAAAGTGAACAAAGATGGAGTATATGCTTGACGAAGTATAAGTTGGCAATCTCAAGTCCCTTGAATACGAGGGCCACACCTCATGCTACTCAACTTTAGTCACCTGTAAGTTCTTATCATTGTAAGTATTTTCATATCATAGAGAACCGCCAACGGGGTACCCCTTGCACATAGTACATGAGCTATCCCATAACCAAAATAACAAGGCAAGCAGACGATGAGCATCTCAGCATTCTTAATATTTACCATGGGAATATGGTGCTTTTTTTTTCTCTCTTTCCTATTTTCCCAATGTGTCTCTTTTTTTATAAGAAGAATGCTTCATAGATGTCACTATGGTGATGCTGCAAGTTTCCACCATGATTAGGCATGGCTTAGGCTAGCGACCCAGGCGTTTCTCTAACACAAAATACAAAATCCATGGACTTACTAGTTCCCTGTTTATTTCACACCGGTGACATCCATAGACAAAAGAGCATGATATCAACTGAGTACAAAGTACAAGTGCAATGTTGAAAACGTTCCCTGTGACAGCACGGTTCTGCTAATTCCAACGTATAAGTGCAAGAATATACAACATAAAAGACACAATGGTTCAAGTTTATTAGGGGCAAAGAATATAAAGTGTGCAATCAAGTTTGTGAGGGCTTTAATCACTAAGTTTTCACATGACAAAAATAGTTTTTAATTGGAAGATAGCTGAAAACAAGAATATACTTTGGAATGGTGTAACACACCATGCATAGGAGTTTATAGTGGACACTTTGGAATAACTTGGTTTCTTGGGAGTTGGAAGAATGAGTAGAGCTTACTCATACAAGTGGAGTCTAGCAAAAGACTGGGAGCAACCACATAAGGGAGCAATAATGGCCATAATCATGCAGTGCAACAAAGCATTACTAATCAAAGCAAAGAGTGGTACTACAAGTCAAGGACTAAATTATAATAGAGGCTATGGTAACTTGTTCATAGTCATAACATGGTGTGAGCATGTGCCAAGTCAATCCAAGCAAAGCATCAAAGGAGAATACCACAATACTATGCTTTTGCATGCTAAAACAACGCATAATTCTTTCAAGGCACACTAAGCAATCCCAATTGTTTGGAACAAGACATGCTACAACAATAATCACTGAGCATAAGGTCAAAACAACACCTAGCATGTCATGCTAAAGTCTAAGTCACAGTCAATGCAAGCTCATCTTTGTACCACTATAAGCATGAAACTTCCTACTCTTTTCCAATACCAATCAACTTATTTGAAACAACACACAAAGATAATAATCAATAAAGATCAGTGAGCTTGTCTCAAAAATCCACAAAGAAGAACTAAAAAAGTTTTAAGCTGAAAGGTCAAGAAAACTAAGGCTAAACACAGTGCTAGCAAAAGAGAACACTCACAAGACAATAAGAATGAAAACTAGAGTGTTCTAGGCAATGAAAACAGAGTGTGTCTCTCTCCAAAAATGTGTGTTGTTATCAACCAACTTTATTCAAGAAAACTAAGCAAACAAAAACCAAAAACAAAAACTAAGACGCTCCAAGAACAACACAATTGTGCATGAAACAATAAAAATGAAGTGTCTAGAAAGACCTGAGATTTTTATTGATGAAGAAGGGGATGCCTTGGGCATCCCCAAGCTTTGATGCTTGTACCTCTTGAATATTTCTTGGGTGACATAGGGTGGAATACCCAAGCTTGAGATTTGTCCATTCTTCATCTCATTACATCATCTTTTCTCTATACCTGCAAAATTTTCCTTCATACAAAACTTCACACAATCTTCATTAGCAACATTAGTGTATTCAAAAGATAATAGACCTTCAGGCAAAGCTTTGGAACAGCAAGACTTTTCACTAAAAACACAAGCTATTGTAGTAACTCCTTCAAAAATCTCAATTCACGAAAATAGAACTCAAAAAGGAATGAATAAGAAGCAAATGCCAATAATGACAGAAATCTGTCAAAACAGACTAGCAGGTAGAAAATGATTTTTTCGAAGACCTT
Source organism: Avena sativa (assembly GCA_916181665.1). Classification (NCBI taxonomy): domain Eukaryota; kingdom Viridiplantae; phylum Streptophyta; class Magnoliopsida; order Poales; family Poaceae; genus Avena; species Avena sativa. The sequence continues at coordinate 306,387,789 of OV702295.1, read as the reverse complement.
CTGTTTGTTAAATCAAAAAGTGTTGAACTAACGAAATTTAGCTAACATACTGGGGGATTTATTCATAAATTTTGATCTCAATCCAATTTACAGAGACTCCTCACGAATTTGTTTGGTGGAGGATAGAAATATGTTTCGGGCAGCAACTCCACAAATCTTACTTCCCTCTCATTAGAGGTCATTCTTGGCACAAAAAGCAAACAAAAAGGATAAGGAGAGGTCATTACTGAAGTAATAACTTCCAAGACTCAAGGAAACTCTTGGGTTATCTCCCAACAAGTACTTTTCTTTAACGCCTTTAAGTTAGACTTGATAGTTTGAGAAGATGCTCACATAAGAAATATGAATTGAAGTAAAAGAGAGCATCAAAAACCAAATTCAAAACACATTTAAGTCTAACCCACTTCCTATGCATAGGAATCTTGTAAAGAAACAAGGCATGAAAGCACAAAGCACCAAGCATAGGAAAGCAAAACAAGTGCAACTTCAAGACTTTCAACATAAAGAGGGGAAACTTAATATTATTGAGATGCATCAAACCATGTTTCCCTCTCTCATAATGACTTTCAGTAGCAACATGAACAAAATTAACAATATAACTATCACATAAAACATTCTTATCATGAGCCACATGCATATAATTATTACTCTCCACATAAGCATAGTAATTCTTATTAATTGTAGTGGGAGCAAATTCAACAAAATAGCTATCATTACTATTCTCATCACTATAATCATCAAATATAGGAGGCAGATTGTAATCATAATTAACTTTCTTCTCAATAGTAGGTGGACTGAAAATATCATATTCATCATTGCAATCATCATATATTGAAGGTTTGGTATCATCATAAGCAATAGAATAGCTATCTTCCAAAGCTGGGGAACTAAAAAAGATCATTTCCATAAAAACTAGCTTCCCCAAGCTTAGACATTTCCATAGAATTAGCAATAATGGTGTCCAAAGAGTTCATACTAATAACATTGCTATTAGCATGCAAATAAAGTTCCATAGGTTTTTTAATTTTCTCTTCAAACACTTCATGTCCTAACTCAAGATAAATACTATAAAGATCTCTAATTTTGTTGTTGTTTTCCATTAAGCCTAACTAGTGAAAACAAGAAACAAAAAGACAAAATTGCAGAATCTAAAGGAAATAACTTCCAGCACTCACACCATAGGATGTGAGTACCTTTTACCTTACCTCCCCGGCAACGGCGCTAGAAAATAGCTTTCTGGCGTGTTGTTGCCATGGGGTAACGTGTGTAAGTGTCTTTTACCTTTCGTCCCCGACAACGGCGCCAGAAAAGAGCTTGATGTCTACGCACTTCTATTCTTGTAGACAGTTGTTGGGCCTCCAAGTGCAGAGGTTTGTAGAACAGCAGCAAGTTTCCCTTAAGTGGATTACCCAAGGTTTATCGAACTCAGGGAGGAAGTGGTCAAAGGTATTCCCTCTCAAGCAATCCTGCATTCAAGATACAAGAAGTCTCAAGTGCAAGCGAGTAAATAATTGTAGGATCAATTTAAAGTTGCAGAAGAGGTGATGAAAGGAATGTGATACCTCCTCTTGCTTGCTTCGTTCTCGTACATGAGTCGAATCCCCTCTAGATTTTCCTATTGCCAAGTCACCTATAATTGAGCGATCTCTAAGAAAAACAAAGAATTTTTTTGCAAATAAAGGTTACAACTATTTTTTTTGTGTTTTTGGTTTAAGTATGTAAACTGAAAGTAAACATGCAATTGTTGGAAAATAAAACAAATCAAAAGAAGAAAAATAAAAATATGAATGCAAGTTTTGAGGTTTTCAAACCTCCCCCAAGCTTAGGCTGTTGCCATGCTTAGTTGTTGCCGTCGTTTGGCGGCGGGTACATATGCTGCTAATAGTAGTCGAGGAAGTGGGTCATGAAGTGACTAAAGTTGTGAGTTAAGACACTCACATCTTCACTCACTCCATGCAGAGTCTAGTCGATCTCCCCAACGCGTTGGTTGAGCTGCAGAAAATCCTGATAGGGGACATTGTTGAACCCCTGCTGCTTTTGCCGTTGTTGCTGCTGATTGGGCCATGCGTCCCAAGGTTGCTCCTCCTGTTACTGCTACTGTCCCTCCCAAACAGGGATGTACTCATGCTGCTGCTCCTGCTCCTGCTCTCCTCCTTCCTCTTCCTCGGAGTCAGGATAGAGCTCTGCCATGATCTCAGTCACTTGATCCTTGGTGAGGATCCAGTTGTTCCTCCCCTAAACCTCGAAAGCTTGCGGGTAAGGCAATGGTACCTGATAATCCTGTGCAACATCAAGATAACCAAATTGATAGGCTCGGAGCCTCCTGTTAGCTCGGTAAACACCGAGGAACCCACACGCAGATATATATTTAACATCCATAAGTATGGATCCATCGACAGGTTGCACAAGAGGAATTGCAATTCCAAGAGCTTGGACTAGGTGGGTTACGAGTCCACCGATGCGAATATCACCTTTCTTTTTGTTGCTCTGGTGGCGGAGGCGCTGGAGGAATAGAGCTGCATGAGTGGGACTCTGCGGTGCATTAGGGAAGAGCGCCTTGGTGATCATTGTCGTGTCTGCATTAGCCATAGAGATGGTGTCTCCTCTTCCTAACAAAGTGTTAGCAAGAAACAAAGCAAAGTAATAGATGGTTGGGTTCTGAATGGTGGACACCTTCTTCTGATAGAAGTCCCTGCCACCATTAATAGAAATAACCTCCTAAGTTTCTGCACCTGAGACGCTATACAAGTTTGTAACAGTTGATTCCCCTTCTTGAGGGAATCCATAAGCATCATAGAATTGTTGAAAAGTAATTTGATATGGCCATTGGTTAATGGTGAAACCCACTGTGCGTGTGTTACCTTTCTCTTTGTAGTCATTGTAGAAGGATGCGAGGAACTCGTGGGTGAGCTTGGCATAGGTGTGGTGGCTTGTGGTGGCTTGCAATGGCGAGGTTGGAGAGCCCTGCATTTGCACACAAGTAGTCGAAGTCTGTCCTCAACCCTACTGAGTTGAGAAAGCCGTCATCGGCCCATCGTGTGGGCAGCACCTTCCTTGCCTAAAAATGGCATACTTGTTGTCGAGCTCAGCCCGGAGCCCCGAGCCTTCACCACGTTGGCGCTTGCTCTTGTGAAAAATAACAATGAGCTTGTTCATCTTGATGCACTGAGAAATTTCAACATAAAACCTTAGGCATATAGTTTCTACATGATATATGAACGATTCTATGTGGAGGAATTCAATCCTAACATGAGAAATTAAAAGAGAAAATCAATCAAGCTTGACTTCATCCACTAATTCAATATGAAGATTTCAACCATGGAATTCTGAAAATAAAGCATGGATAGGGAGATAAACATACTGATCTGTTGATTCCCCCACTCAAACGAACAAAATCCATGAAGAATAGAGAGTTCTAGGGTGGTTTTGAGAGGTTTGGAGAGAGAGTTTGAGAGAAATAATGGTGGGAGGAAGAACCCTAGCCTGTCTCGACCCGTTTATGTGGTCGTGGCAAATTATACGGCAAGAGATATATGACCAGGTTAAGTAGCTCATGCCGTATAGTTGTGGTGGCGGCGAGGGTTAGGGTTTCCTAACACCAGATCACAGCTATACGGCCAGACCAAATGGTCCTGCTGTATAGTTGGTCGTCAAACCTTGTGTATCCGAGCCCCAAGTTTTAAGAATTTTGTCGATAACTATATGACCACAACTATACGGCTGGAATAAATATTCCCGCCGTATAGTTGGTCGTTACAACTCCTGGAACATGCTTTTTCACCCAAATTTTTAGAGATGCATTTTTTATCTGAACAATATTATTAAGATAGTTTCTGCATATAAAACTCAAACTTTATTTTATACTCTAAATATATGCTTATTCAGTCGGTATTTCTACTACTTTTTGACAGTTGCATCTTTACGGGCGCGCTTCCACAAAAATGTCTGAAAAAAGTTGTAGGAATGCGATGAACTTTTTATGATTTGACTCTACTTTATTTTATTGAAATGATGGTTTGACTCCCATTAAGCATTTCATTAAGAACGGTTGATTATTTCAACCCTTTCTCAAATTGTTACCTTGGGTTTACCTTTATCAAAGGCAGTTACCATATGAACTCGTTTTGCCGGTGAAACATATATTTCTCCGGCTTCTAGTTTCTTTGGAAAATACCAGATTATTTCAGCATCATAAATATTGAAGATTATTTTCCCTTCAGCACAGTCAACTAACGCTCCTATAGTGCTAAGAAAAGGTCTTCCAAGTATTATAGATAATTTATCATCCTCCGGCATTTCAAGAATAATAAAGTCAGTGGGAATAACATGCTCATCTATTCTAAGTAGGACATTCTCAATCATACCAACATTTTGTTTAGTGGATTTGTCAGCCATCTATAAAGTGATAGAAGTGGGGGAATATTCCCCTAATCCTAGCCTTTTATAGAGGGAGTATGGCATTACACTAACTCTTGCACCTAAATCACATAAGGCATTTTGAATATCAGTTTTGCCTATTGAACATGAAATAGTTGGTACCTCGGGATCTCCTGACTTAGACAATATCCTCCCATTAGCGGGGTAACTAGTTACCATGGCAATGGTTTCAGTTGTCTCTTTATTTCTATTAAGAATACCACGGAGAAATTTAGAATAGGCAGGTACTTTTATTGCATCCGCAAATGGAATTTCTAGACGAAGATCACTTAATGCCTTTGTAAAAGAATTATAGATTACCTCATCTGGTGCTTACTTTTTGCGCTCTGGATATGGAAGTTTCTTACTCTTATCTTTTACCTTTTGTGGAGGATCAGACTCTTTAGTTGCTTTATTTTGTTGTTGCTTATCGTTTTTATTATTTTCTATTGCAACAACCTCGTCTTCTTTGTTTGTGTCTTCTTCTTATCTTGGATCAACAGTCTCTGTATCAGAGTTATAACTGTCATCATGTGTATCATTTTTCTCCTCCAAGGTTTGATCTTGTGTGTCTTGAGTAGTCTCATCATGAGGACCCACCAATGTATCATCTTCTTGGCTTGCTTTGAGCAAGGATTTTTCCTTCCGGTCCTTTTTAGCTTCATATTCCGGTGGTCCTAATGGTCGTTTAACAACTGCACCTCTTTTTGTAACAACATTTTTAGAAAAAGGAATATTTATATCATCACGAGATAACCAGATGCTATTTGTTCACATTGGGTTTCAATCATACTAAGGTACTTGTTAAATAATTTTATTTCTTGGCCAATTTCTTCATAATTTTCTGTCAGTTCGGCCAAAATATTTTTGTGTCTGCTTATGCAAGCTATTGTAAGATTTAGCCTGTCGATGTCTCAATTCTTGAAAAACTTTTCTAGTTTCATCCTCTTCAGTAAAAACTTGTAACAAATCTACTTTATTTTCCTTAACAAGTTCAGAAGGTATACCTTTTTCTTTTATCATTTTTCGTACTTGAGGCATAAGATCAGGATTTATATGAAGTATTTCCTTCTTCGGCTTAGTGCCAAAATCAGGATTATATAAAGAATCATTCTTAGCCCTAGTAGACATAAATTCCAAACATGCTTTAACAGTTAAAGTATTTATCGATCCTCCTGCTGATGAATCTAGCAATTCTCTGCAATTGGGTATTTAGACCGTGGTAAAATAAGTGGCAAACAGTTGACTCAGAATATCCATTATTAGGAATACTATTGATCATTCCAAAGAATCTTTCATAGGATTGTGGGTAGTTTTCTCCCACGTTCTGACTGAAGTTGCCTATATACTTTCTAAGTTCTATTACCTTTTCAAAAGGATTGAACTTGTTTATAAATTTAACAATACAGTTTTCCCAACATTTAATGTAATGATGAGGGAGAGAATATAACCAGTCTAGAGTTTTACCTTTCAGAGACCAGCGAAATAGTTTTAAACAAGAGAATTCTCTAGGCAAACCTTTTGGTCCAAGTGATGTTATCACATCGTCGAACTCCCTAAGATGTCTTCCCGGGTCTTCATCTTCCCTTCCACTGAAAGCTTTTTGCCCACAAAATTTTAATAATTTCACAATCAAATCGATATTCCCTAACTCCAGAATTAGGAAATTCTATCGGTTGTTTGAGAAAAGCAGAATTTGGAGCACTATATTCTCTGAGAGTCTTCTCAGGTTTCTTGGGAGTTGTCCTATGAATGGACATGATTTCCATGAAGTCACTTAGTTTTTCAAATAATTTCCTCGCGCCTTTGAGTAGGTACGCGATCAAGATAATCTGGTAGATAAGCCCTACCAGAGCGTGTAGACCCTTTGTCTCCTAGGGAGACCATCTTGTAATAGTAACACCTAAAATGTCAAGAGATAAAACACTTAGCGCTTAGCTCCCCGACAACGGAGCCAGAAGATCCTTCATGTTGCTTAGCAATTAATCTCCTTGGATCGGACTAATGCAATAAGCTCAGTGGCTCCTCGTGATCCTCGAGTCAAACTAGTTTCCCATTGATATCCCCCTGTCACTCGGGGGTCGTCGGTCTGGTAGTGAACAAGATTCTATCTATGTAGAACAAAGCATGATGTTGTCTGGTCCCTTAATTGGACAACAGGCATTAAGCATCCCATAGATAGTCAAGCACACATAATATAGTAATTAAAATCAACCACAAACTTAATGGAAATTATATAGGCACATCACATCTCACCAATCCCCTACATCTCCCACGCCCAAGGGAACTTACTAACAGATGACAGAAGAAAGCATCATCGATATAATTAAATAAAGCGAGTTCTTCTTGATATTACCATGGAGATCCACAATAAGAAATAGAAATTAATCCAACACAATTCAAGATGGGAAGAACAATCTCAAACCCTAGTCTTGCAAGGTGGAGATCTCTCTCTCTCTCTGAAGAGTACAAGTAATGGCTATGAAGGTGTGGTGGCTAGGAGATCGAAGATCGTGGAGCGAGATGAAGAACATCTTCCCCTTCTTCTCCGGATCTCTTCTTTCTCCCTTCTAGATGGGATGACGACTCGTGTGTTCTGTTTTCGACCCCTCGCCCTTCACAAAAGTTGTCCCTTTTAATAAGACAAAGGAGATGGCAGCTATACGGCAGGAACTATATGGCCGAAAAAATATCCCCGTCATATATTTGCTTAACTGTGTCCTCCCCTCGATTGCTTCCAAAAAGGGACTTGCTTGTTTTTGTCTGAATATTGTGTTTTTGCTGTTAAATCCCTCTATTGATGTTCAGAAACTGAAACACACATTAAAACCAAGTTTTCTTCGCTACCAAAGTATTAGCGTTAGGTAAAACTAGAAAACCATCCAATCCGAACGAAAACCATTGATAGAAACCATAAAAAATATGTCGAATCTCACAGCTATCAGTTGATGTGACAAGTAATTAATAAGGAGAGAGATGGATTGATTACTCCTTATGTCCCGGTTTAAAGGGCGCATAGAGCAAATCTCTTGGACCTAGGCATTCTCTGATTGGGGCTAATTTGGCTTTTCCTAATTCTCTGATTGGTCCCTTCTCTAAAATTAAATTCTTAGACTAGCCATAATGGAGATACCATAGATGGTATCATGCATTATATTACATGAATGCAAAATACTTATGTGTCACTGCAATTAATGATGAAAGAGATTGAGTTAGTATCATATGTAGATACGGTATCATAGCACGTGGAACTAGAAAAAATGATTTCAAATAAATCTTATACACAATTTTATATTGAGATTCTACAAAACAATAAATACACTAAGTCTCTTTGATATACTACATGATACTATGCATTGTGGAGATGGTATCATATACTAGTATCATATACATGATAGTGCTATATGATACTCCCTATTGTGACTAGTCTTATGTGTCTAGAAGGTAGGAGAATTTTGGGATTGCATGATTTCCAATATGTGTCCTTTAAACCGGGATGAAAATAACATCACGCTTACCAATGAAAGATGAGTCTACAAAACAATAAATAGGGGTTTCTATGTTACTAGATCTATGTTACTATGCACTATGAAGATAGTAACTTAAACCAATAATTTATATATATTACTAGTCTAAATTATTTCTCACTGTGACTAGTCTTACAGTAGATCATCTCTCTGGCTTCATTTCTTAATCAAATACACAATTGATCAAATTAGATCTTGTTGTCAGTGCAAATATGCATGCAGGTGTGGGCTGGCATTTATGTGCATACATGCACCGTCATGTGTGGAGATTTTTACTAGCTACTTCATCTATCCTAAACTAGGATGCATATAGTTTTTGGTTAAAGTCAAACTTTTTAAAATTTGACTAACTATATAAAAAAATGTCAACATTTATAATATTAAAATAATATTATTAGAACCTTAATAAAATATATTTTTTATATTACATGTATTTTGTATCGTAGATGTTTAATTTTTTTTCTATATAATTGATCAAAATTTAAAAGTTTTAACTTTAATCAAAAACTATATGTGTTCTATTTAAAATAGAGAAAGTAATTACAAGCAAGAATATCGCTATGACGATACCGTCAGAAACTTGAGTCAATTAGTACTTCCATCGTACTCGGGCTGAAGCAATGTGAACCAGGTCGTAACTACCTCAGGTAATCAAGAACGACTCACATGTTCTGACCAACTTTTCTAACTTTTTCGAGGCACTGGCCGGCAGAACTAGGATGGATAGATTAGGGACGGGACATATAGGCGGCCCACAACGCCGGCGGGCATAAGAGCATATTCATTTGGCTCATAAGACCAGCCACACTAGCCATACTGTGGCACCGATTCAATGGAAAAAGCAGCTTTGGTTTGAATCGGCACAAAATTTCTGCAGTATGTGGAACCGACGCAAACAGTTATATGGGACCAGCTAAAATTAAAAGAAACTTCATTTTGTATCTTCCTCATGTGTTCACACGGCTGTGATCTTGGTTCTAGAATAGAATATTGTAGTTTATATACTATGAGCCGAACCAACAACGAAAACTGATTTTGTTTGTCAGAGCTAATGAACCGATGCCCACCAAATCTCTACACTGTATAGAACCGGTTCCAAGACCTCTAGAAATCGCTTTTTTTACCACGGTGTAGCTGGTATAAAGCCTTTCTAAAGGGCTATGCTATCAGTGACGCCGGCGGCTGAAATCACGCTCAACCCACTCCCAAATTAGTATTGGCACCGACACGGTTTGTTTTGTTATCCGGCGTCTCTAGGCCGAACCCAACCCACCGGGGGCTCGCGGGGGCGCCGGATGCCGCGTTTCTGGCGGGAAGGCGCGGGGAATCTTGCACAAGAAACGGCTGGTCGTCGCGGTCCACCCTTGTCAGCGTTAGCGGCCGACGCGTTCGGTCCGTGATCGGTCCGTCCTCCTTCTTTCCTGTCGTGCCCCAGTAATGGCGTTGCTGCCCGCCAATTAGCCTTTTGCAGGCGAGCAACCGATGCGTCCCGTCGGCCTCCTACCTCGCATGTCGCGCCATAGCCCGGATTCAATGGCCGTGCCACCGCCCCGCGCATAAAAACCCCCTCCTTCCCCGCGGATCCTCCACATCCCAGTCCATCCTCGCATACCCTCCCCCGTCTTCCCAACCACCCAAATCGCTGGCCATGGAGAGATACCCCGGAGACAGAGCCGCCGCGAACGGGTTTGGACGCCGTTCTCTGCGCATCCACGAGGCCCGCGTGCTGGGGAAGATGGGGTACCCAGCGCCGCCGAACATGCGCTGCCCGCGCGGCTGGGTCCTCAGTGTCGGTAGCCGGCCGGTCCCGCCGGTCCCCCGTGGGCAGGCGTGGCAGGTAGAGATCTACCGCAACTACTGGGAGGTCCTCTTGTTGTAGGAGCGGAATGATCCCGCTTGGGATCCCGATAACGCGCAGGCGTGGACCGTGTTCTTCGAGGCCCAGCACCAGGATCGCCTCGGCGCCTACGACGCCAACGTGATACGTCAGAAACGTATCTATATTTTTTGATGCTCCATGCTTGTTTAGTATCTACTTTGCTTTGCGTTGTCTACACTTTGAGGTGTTTTTATATCTTTTCTGGAACTAACCTATTAACAAGTTGCCATAGTGCCAGTTGTCTGTTTTCTTCTATTTTTGGTTCCAGAAAGGCAGAAAATCAATATTCTCGGAATTGGAGGGGACAAAAGCCAAAGTCAATATTTTACCATGGGGAACACAAAGCTGTAGTACGAAACGGAGAGGCGCCACAGGGTGGCCACACCCTCCCCCAGGTGCGGCCTAGGTGGGCTCGCACATGGGCAGGGTGTAGGCCCCCTGGCGGCCCCCTACCTCGCCTCTTCACCTAAAAGAAGCCCTGATGCAGATACCCTAGGCACCCGATAAAAATTCTACGAAACCTTCTACCGGCGCCGCCACCATCGTCCCTAGATCGGGGGGGTCTAAAGTTCTTCCCGGCACCCTGCCGGAGGGGAGATCATCCTGGAGGCCTTCTTCTTCATCAAGCCAGCCTCCGGTATGAAGCGTGAGTAGTTCCACCTTGGACTACGGGTCCATGTAGTATCTAGACGGTTGTATCTCCTCCTTGTGCTTTCATGTATAGATCTTGTGAGCTCCGTTCATGATCAAGATCTAATCTATTTGTAATCATGTATGTTGTGTTTGCAGGGATCCGATGGATATTGAGATTATTATGTCAGATTGATTAATGATTTTGTCTTTATGATTCTATCATGTCTGTGTTTTTTGTGATCTTGCATGCTCTCCGTTGTTAGTAGCTATCTTGGCCAAGTTGTTGCTAGTGACTCCAAGAGGGGGTATTTATGCTCGATAGTGGGTTCACGCCTCTAGTTTCCAAGGGAAGTGATAGAAATCTCTTCGGTTGTAGATGTGTTGTTGCTACTAGGGAGAAAACAATGGTCTCTTGTTCATGGAACAAGTGGATTGTTTACCTTATACACTTTGGTTAAAGCAGTTCTCTATTGCTTGCAACTTAATACTGGAGGGGGTTCGGATGATAACCTGAAGGTGGACTTCTAGTCATAGATGCAGTTGGATGGCGGTCTATGTATATTGTTGTATTGCCCAATCGAATCTCATAGGATCCTTTTGACTAGTATTGCATTGTTATGCCTTGCTCAGTTCCTGGCAATTGCCCTGCTGTAATTTGTTTACCCTTCATGCCATGTTGTTTATCTAAGGAAAGCACCTCTAGTGAACTATGGACCCCGGTCCAATCTTTACCATTGATACATCTTCCACTGTTACTTGTTTACTTGCTGCAAACCATTACCTTCCACACCATACGTTTAGTCCTTTGTTACAGCAAACCGGTGAGCTTGACAACCTCACTATTCATTGGGGCAAAGTCTTGAGTTTGTGTTGTGCAGGTTTCCACGTTTATTGCAACACCTTTGAGACATTTCCTTCCTCCTACTGGTTCGATAACCTTGGTTTCTTACTGAGGGAAAACTTGCTGCTGTGCACATTACACCTTGCTCTTGGGGTTTCCAATGAAGCGTCCCATGACAGTGTTGGGCACCATTAAGCTTTTTCTGGCGCCGTTGCCGGGGAGGCTAAGGACGTCTTCACAAGGGGAGTCATCCTCAACCTTTCTCTTTACTTTGTTTTTGGTTTGCTTAGTTAATTTTGCTTGGTTTTGTTTGCCTTTTTTTGAACAAAAACTCCAAAAAATTAGTTTAGTTTGGTTTGGTTTCTCTTATCAAAAACACAAAAAAAATTAGTTCCTGCTCTAGCTACTGCTGCTGTTTTTGGCTTGCTCCACTTTGCCAAAATGAACTCTGCTGAGAACACCAAGTTGTGTGACTTCACTAGCACAAACAACAATATTTTCCTTAGCACTCCTATTGCTCCACCTGCTCCTGATGCTACCTTTTATGATATTAAGCATGCTTTGTTGAATCTTGTGATGAGAGAGCAATTTTCTGGTGCTAGTTCTGATGATGTTGCTGCTCATCTCAATAAATTTGTTGAACTTTGTGAGATGCAAAAGTATAAGGATGTATATGGAGATATTATTAAGCTCAAGCTGTTTCCTTTCTCCTTGAGAGGAAAATCTAAATAATGGTTGCTATCCTTGCCTACAAATAGTACTGATTCTTGGACTAATTGCAAGGATGCTTTTATTGGAAAGTACTACCCTGCTGCTAAGATTATATCTATGAGAAGTGATATTATGAAATTTAAACAACTTGATAATGAACATGTTGCTCAAGCTTGGGAAAGAATGAAATCTTTGGTTAAGAATTGTCCCACTCATGGACTCACTGCTTGGATGATTATCCAGACTTTTTATGCAGGTTTGAACTTCTCTTCAAGAAACCTGTTGGATTTAGCTGCTGGAGGTACCTTTATGGGCATCACTTTGGGTGCTGCTATAGGGTTCGCAGCATAGAAAACAAAAACTTTCCTACGATGTGAACTATGTACCAAGATCTATCTACTAGATACAAACAACGGGCGGATGTATATCCGTAGAGAACATACCTTTGAAGACCGACAAAGCTTAACGAGTTCGACTCATGGTTGATGTAGACGATATCTTGCAGATCTCAAGATCGAGAGGAAGTCCTAGCGCCGCAAATCAGCAGCGCATCCGTGCTCGCACACACGTCCGAGGCACCGAGAAACCTCCGCCTCCTCTCTCCAGCGATGCAGCGGAAGCATAACTCTTTCTTTCCGAATAGCCACCGGGAACATGTATCTCGCTAGTCCGAGACCATGGGGGAAAAATTCTAGAGGGGAGAGAGATCCTTCACGAGGAGGTGTGAGTTAGAAGTGAGAGGAGGGGATCCTTATATAGGGGAGGGGGCATCCCAAGGGGGCATGGCCGCCGGCCATGGAGGGTGCCCCACCTCTCCCTCATTCATGTGGGTGGACACTCCAGTCACAAAATGGCCCTTCAATTTTCTCCACTCAAAAATCCACTCAAATTCCCATTAAATTTCCACCAAATTTAATGCAAACTATCATTAAATAAAACTCTTTTATTTATTCAGAATTTTGTCAATTACTTTAATGACAAACATTCACATATAACCCCTTGCTAGAATTCTATTTCACATGCATAACCTCTTTATGCAATTTCACCCGAAAACTTGCTTCGGTATCTAGTGAAATAAATTTCTGCGCTTGTTTATTCTTTCGGCATGAAACTTTTGCTCCAATTGGATGTCGGTGTCTCTTAAGTGTGTCACCCTACGGTTTGTGAATAATGCGAACATGATCGAGTACCCTCTCGGATCAATAATCAGAAGCGGGATCTGGAGACCCATACTGACTCCCACACATTCAACGATGACTTTCTTGTGATCGTCGGAACCTTTTACGCTCGTATCTTAATCCCTTTGTTTCGCGATATATTACATGTCCGAGATTCGATCATCGGTATCTCCATACCTAGTTTGATCTCGTTACTGACATGCACTATTTTCTCATTCCCGTGATATAACATTCTAGTGATCAAATCACTTGCTTGCAAGCTAACCAATGTGATATCACCAAGAGGGCCCAGAGTATATCTATCCGTCATCGGGATGAACAAATTCCACTCTCGATCCATGGGCCTCAACATAACACTTTATTAGTCCTGAACCCATCTTTATAATCATCCTGTTACGGTGTGACGTTTGATGTTATCAAGAAACTCTTCCGGTGTTAGTGATTGACATGATCTCATGGTCTAAGGATTAGGATCACTTCGTAAGTTGTTATAGCAATATAAACTCAATGACTTTGATCGCAATGCTATACTTCGGATGAATGTTCATCACATCATTACACTAATGTTGTGATCCCGTTATTAACAACATCCAATGTCTATGATCAGGAAACCTTGATCATCTTGTTAATCAATGAGCTAGTTTATGAGAGAGGCATAACTAGGAACTTTCTATTTTTTATTAATGAGCTAGTTTATGAATGTTCATCACATCATTACACGTTTGCAATCACACCTAGTTCGGATATGAACTCCTTCATCTAAACTGCTTCCTGAGCCGCTTCCGAAGCAGCAACATATTCGGCCTCCGTTGTTGATCCCGCTACCACAGGTTGTTTGGAGCTCCTCCAACTAACCGCTCCGCCATTCATGAGAAATACGTATCTGGATTGAGACTTAGAGTCATCCGGATCGGTGTCAAAGCTTGCGTCAACATAACATTTAGCGACGAGCTCTTCTTCACCTCTGTACACAAGAAACATATCCTTAGTTCTTCGTAAGTACTTAAGGATATTCTTGACCGCTATCCAGTGTTCTGAACTTGGATCCGATTGGTACCTACTAGTCAAACTAATAGCATGTGCCACATCCGGTCTTGTATATAGCATGGCGTACATTATAGAGCCTATGGCTGAAGCATAGGGGACTTTGTCCATTATCTCTATTTCTTCCGCTGTTGCCGGACTTTGAGTCTTACTCAATGTCTTGCCTTGCAACATAGGTAAGAACCCCTTCTTACTTCCGTCCATTTTAAACTTCTTTAAAATCTTATCAAGGTATGTACTTTGCGATAGCCCTATTAGGCATCTAGATCTATCTCTATAGATCTTTATGCCTAATATGTATGACGCTTCACCTAGGTCCTTCATTGAAAATTTGCTGTTTAGATAACTTTTAACACTGTTTAAAAGATCTATATCATTTCCGATCAATAATATGTCATCCACATATAATACAGAAATGCCACATTGCTCCCACTCACTTTCTTGTAAATACAAGCTTCTCCATAAGTTTGGACAAATCCAAACTCTTTGATCACCTCATCAAAGCGGAGATTCCAACTTCGTGATGCTTGCTTCAATCCATAGATGGATCGTTGAAGCTTGCACACCTTGTTAGCATCTTTAGGATCGACAAAACCCTTTGGTTGTATCATATACAACTCTTCTTCAATATTACCATTGAGAAACGCGGTTTTGACATCCATCTGCCATATCTCATAATCAAAATATGCAGCAATTGCTAACATAATCCTACCTGACTTTAGCATCGCTACGGGAGAGAATGTCTCATCATAGTCAACTCCTTGAATTTGTCGAAAACCCTTGGCGACAAGTTGAGCTTTATAGACGGTCACATTACCATCAGCATCAGTTTTCCTTTTGAAAATCCATTTGTAATCCACGCACTACTAGGAAAAGTCCTATCAGTGGTGCACCATTTTGGGACTTTTGTGGCGCATATGGGATACGCCACTGTTATCTTGCCACTAAATTGCAGTTCTGTGGCGCATATTGAAATGCGCCACAGAAGTCTGAAAAACTTCTGTGGCGCATATTGCCAAAATGCACCATAGAAGTCCCGAACCAGGTCTCAAACTTCTGTGGCGCATTTGGCCAATATGCGCCACAGAAGTTTTTTCAAATTTCAAAAAAAAATGGAGGTGGGGGTCGCTGATGGAGGAGAGAAGGAGGTCGCTAGTGGAGGATAGGAGGAGGCCACCGGAGGAGGAGGAGGAGGCCGTCGGAGGAGGAGGAGGAGGAGGAGGAGGAGAAGGTCGCCGGAGGAGGAGCTCGCCGGGGTGGAGGAGGAGGGAGGTGTGAGGAGGAGGAGCTCGCCGGGGTGGAGGAGGAGGAGGGAGGTGGGAGGAGGAGGAGCTCACCGGGGTGGAGGAGGAGGGAGGTGGGAGGAGGAGGAGGTGGGAGGAGGAGGAGCTCGCCGGGATGGAGGAGGAGGGAGGTGGGAGGAGGAGCTCGCCAGGGTGGAGGAGGAGGGATGTGGGAGAAGGAGGAGGAGCTCACCGGGGTGGAGGAGGGAAGATCTCACCGGAGTGGAGGAGGGAGGAGCTCACTGGTGTGGTGGTGGAGGAGGAGGAGGAGAAGCTCACCGGGGTGGAGGAGGAGGAGGAGGATCTCACCGGGGTGGAGGAGGAGGAGGAGAAGGTGAGGAGAATGAGAGAATAAGGTGAGAAGGGGAAAGATGGAGGAGTGGAAGATTATAAGAGAGGGAGAAGGGGCGGGATTCAAATTTCGAAATTTGGACAAGACTTCTGTGGCGCATATGGAAGAAATGCGCCACAGAAGTTTGTCCTCCTTTTTTATTATTTTGCAGAAAAAACGATCTTTTGGCCATAACTTTTTACTCTTTTCGAATTTTGAAAATCTAAATAATCGCTAAACAACCATAGGTGGTTGCGAGCGGATGCGAAATCTCGTTCTCGTCATTTTGGTATATTATACGTATTTTTCCGACATCGTATGCAAAAGTTACGGCCGTTTTACCGTGGCATAAACTTTTTTTGCATAAAAAGTCGAAATGCATGTTTGTTAATTTTCCTACAAACTAGACCATATTACCTATCACTATGTGAAAGGATTTTATTTTTTGAAGTGTTTTTCATTTTCTAGTATTTTTTGCATGGCTAAAAAGGCGATCCTCGGGGGGGGGGGGGTAGAATCTGTTTTTCCTACTCCATCTTCTGTGGCGCATGCCTCTATATGCGCCACAAAATATAAACTTCTATGGCGCATATGGTCATATGCGCCACAGAATATTGGTCAGAGTACAATCAATGAGATTTCGTGATAGGGTCCACCCGAGCTTTTTGTGGCGCATACGTCCATATGCGCCACAGAAGTTGGAACTTCTGTGGCGCATGTGGACATATGCACCACAGAAGTTCCAACTTCTGTGGCGCATTTTTCCTATATGCGCCACAGAAGTGTGAAGACTTCTGTGGCGCAGAGCCACTGGACAACTTTTGTGGTGCATGGTCAGAACCATGTGCCACAGAAGGTTTGTCTATCTATAGCTAGTTTCCTAGTAGTGACGGCCTTTCGGTCGTGAGGTAAGTCTACCAAGTTCCAAACTTGATTTTCATAAATGGATTCCATCTCGGATTTCATGGCTTCTAACCATTTGTTGGAATCCGGGCTCATCATCGCTTCTTCATACGTCGCAGGGTCATCATTTTCATCAACCATGAAATTCATGACAGGATTTCCGTACAGCTCGGGAGCTGCACGCGTCCTGCTAGACCTGCAAGGTTCGGTAGTATTCTCTTTCAGAGTTTCATGATCATTATCATTAGTTCCCTCTTCAACTGGTGGAGCCAACTCCGGAACGACTTCCGGCGCTGCGCTACTCACCATACTTTGGAGAGAAGGTTCAATAACCTCTTCGAGTTCTACCTTCTGACTACTCACACCTTTCGCGAGAAACTCTTTCTCTAGAAAGGATCCATTCTTGGAAACAAAAACTTTGCCCTCGGATCTGTGATAGAAGGAATACCCAATAGTTTCCTTAGGGTATCCTATGAAGACGCATTTTTCTGCTTTGGTTCGAGTTTATCCGGTTGAAGTTTCTTCACATAAACATCGCATCCCCAAACATTAAGAAATGACAGCTTAGGTTTGTTTCCAAACCACAATTCATACGGTGTCTTTTTAACGGATTTAGATGGTGCCCGATTTAAAGTGAAAGCAGGAGTTTCTAGTGCATAACCCCAAAATGACAACGGCAAGTCCGTCAGACATCATAGATCGAACCATATCCAATAAAGTACGATTACGACGTTCTGACACACCATTTCTCTGTGGTGTTCCGGCAGGTGTGAGTGGTGAAACAATTCCACACTCTTTCATGTGAGTGCTAAACTCGTAACTTAGATACTCACCTCCACGGTCGGACCGTAGCAATTTGATCTTTCTATTACGATGATTTTCCACTTCATTCTGAAATTCCTTGAACTTTTCAAAGGTTTCATACTTGTGTTTCATCAAGTAGATATAACCGTATCTACTCAAATCATCTGTGAAAGTAACAAAATAACGATATCCACCTCGCGCCGACACACTCATTGGACCACATACATCAGAATGTATGATTTCCAATAAATCTGTCGCCCGTTCCATTCAACCGGAAAACGGCGTTCTAATCATCTTGCCCATAAGGCATGGTTCACATGTATCAAATGATTCAAAATCAAGTGATTCTAAAAGTCCATCCGAATGGAGCTTCTTCATGCGTTTAACGCTAATATGACCTAGACAACAGTGCCATATATATGCGGATATATCATCATTAAGTTTAATCCTTTTAGCATCAACATTATGAATATGTGTAACATTATTATCGAGATCTAATAGAAATAAACCATTCATCATCGGTGCATGACCATAAAAGATTTCATTCATATAAATAGCACAACCATTGTTCTCGGATTTAAATGAATAACCACTTCGCATCAAACACGATCCAGATACAATGTTCATGCTCAGTTCAGGCACCAGATAACAATTATTCAAGTTTATTACTAATCCCGACGACAAGTGGAGAGGTAGCATTCCGACGGCGATCACATCAACGCTTGATCCATTGCCAACACGCATCTTGACCTCACCCCTAGCTAGTCGCTTGTTCCGTAGCCCCTGATTCGAGTTACAAATATTAGCAACTGAACCGGTATCAAATACCCAGGTGCTACTACGAGCACTAGTCAAGTACACATCAATAACATGTATATCATATATACCTTTGTTTGCCTTGCCGTCCTTCTTGTCTGCCAAATACTTGGGGCAGTTGCGCTTCTAGTGTCCAGTCCCCTTACAATAGTAACACTCGGTATCAGACTTAGGTCCAACTCAGGGTTTCTTTTCAGGCACGGCAACCGGATTGCCGCCCTTACTTCCCTTCCGTTTTCCCTTCTTGTGTTTCTTGAAACCAGTGTTCTTATTGATCAACAATTGATGTTCCTTTTTGATCTCCACTTCTGCAGTTTTAAGCATTGACACAAGCTCAGGGAGAGACTTTGTAACACCACGGTTCTGAAAAGACCATAGCTTCTATGCGACATGCCAATCCCTGGATCGGTTCATTAGCCCACAATAGAATAAGATGAATAACATAGCAAAATATCTGTGTATCATAAATAACAAAGATCCAGAGTACCATTATTACAATAAAAGCTTAGCTCAAGGCTAGCTCAAATTATTCAGGTAGCAACATAAATAAAGCAAATCCTCCATTCTTCAAATTGCCCAAAAGTTAACAAGTGCCGAGTGGAGTACCGTGGCCTAAATCGATTACTCAGAATCGGAATATCCTACAACATGAAACGTAGCAGCCCCGAAGGGTCAATACATGGAATGTATGGCAAGTAGAGCTATTAAAGGAGACAATAGTGCTAACATCTACATGCATATATGGCAAGTGGAGCTGTGGCTAGCTTGCATTTACAAATACCTTTGTCCTACTTTCATAAACAGTTTTTGATTTTTTTTAAAGATACCAATTAAGTTAACCCAACAACATTAAAGCAATTATGAAATTAGAATGAGCGAGAAACATGTCATGGAATCAATATCAAGCAACTCAGACGTCCATAACCGGGGACACGGCTAATCGATTAGATTATACACCCTGCAGGGGTTAGTACACTTTACCATGTGACTTGGCTAGCCCAATTCGTACCATCACTCGCATTTTGGGTGATGATAGGGAGAAGTCCAAGAAGAGACCGTTCGGGAAGTAGCTACCCAATCCCGACGCGCACCGGTCCAACCTACCAAAATTCTACATCTCTAGATACGCGGGTTCGAGTTACCACAACCTACTAAGTCCAACCAACCGCCAATTTCATTATTGGCACATGGTTGTACACGTAAGCTACAAAATAAAGAAGCCAATCATTTTCTCTTGATATCTGGGTGCCTTTCCGCAATGATACCACCAAAAATTATCAATCCCATCACACCCAGGAGATTCATTGATTAAGTTGTTTTAGTTTTCACAAACCAACACATTCAGAAACAACTCTCAGTGATGTAACCCAGCCCTCGTTCATCATAGCATGGCTAAGCACATCTATCAACGGTGGTTCATCTACAAGGAAAGCTCTACCACATAATAGGACATAGCATAGCGATAGTATTATCCTACACATGCATCTACAAAATACACGACAATGCATTAAAAATAGTAGGACAACATCATGAACAAAGTAGCATCTACTTGCCTTGGTTGGAGCGGTCGGAAGAACAATCCACACACGAGCAAGCGTTGCACTCGTCACAATCTACACGATACAATTGCAATCATAAACAAACCATCCACAATCATATGCAAACAAAGATGATGCAAGATGCATGCATGACAAGTGGACTGATGCTACAACAGCATCACATAATCTTATTCAGTAAAGCTACTGTATGCATGCATGTAAATTACTTTTAGCGCAAGGAAAACAAATATGCAATTTATAATGCTCAATAGTAGAGCTAGAAATTAAATAATTCACTACTGTTAACATACTGTTTGTAAAATCTTGGAAAAATTCTACTGTGTAGGCAATACTAAATAGGAACAGTACCAATTCGAATTTCACAAAAAGTGTTTATATAACTCCCTGAGTAATTAAAATACTGCAGTAATCCTTTAAATAGATTCTACAAAATTTATTACTGTAAGCCTAACTTTTTAATTCACTTTGAGATTCCCCTTGTTCTACTTATTCCACGGACATATTATTTGCAATTTTTGGAGTTACAGAACTTATTCTACGAATTATTTACTCTAAAAGGCCATTAACTCATTTAATTATTCTGGACAAAACCTTGCTGCAAAAGTGTAAAAAAAATGTACAGCAAGATTCTAAATGAGTTACTGAATCTACACATATTTTATTTGTAATTTTTGGCCCAGTAGATCTATAGATATGAATTTTACAAGTTTATACAAATTTCTGCCAATTAATTCAATTTAGAAAATACCCAGTCAAACTTTGACTGTTTGACCGGCCCAAGTGGCGGCTGACGTGGCGCTGACTGGCAGTTGACCAGTCAGCTGCCCGCATTGACTGTTCAACGGTCCGATCTGGACCGTTGGATCACGATCCAACGGCAGGGAGGGGTGGCGGCGAGGTGGATCACCGGAGTTGGGCGTGGCGACGGCGGCGATGGTCGGGGTGGCGGCGTCGGCGATCCCTGGCGGTGGTGAAGTGGCGCACGGCGTCGGGGGCGACGGGGCGGAGGTCGTCGGCACGGGAGCGGCCTCGGGCGAGCACGGGAGCGTCGGCGGCGGGCGGCCGAAGCGGAGGCGGCGGGGTCGGTCGCGGCGGCGGCGGCGGGCGGTCCCTACGGGGAGAGAAGAGGAGAGGGAAGAGGGGGTCAACGGGGCGGCGGCGAGCTCGCGGGGTCACGGGAGAGGGAGAGGCGGCGGCGGGGCGTGCACTTACCACGAGCGGCGGCGGCGGTTGTCAACTCCGGCGAGAAATCGCCGGAGATCGAGGGCGTGAGAGAGGCGAGGGTTTAGGGGGAAAGTGGCGGCGGGTGAGGATTAAGAGGGGCCCGAAGATTGGGGAGGGGGCGAGGTAGTTAGAGGCCAAATCGGCCTAGAAACGCGGCGGCGGGCGGAGTCCCGGTCGGGCACGGTGGCGGGGATGACAGGCGGGCCCCGCCTGTCAGCGGCTGCGGCGCGCGCGGCTAGCTGGGCTGGCCCAGCTGCTATGCGCTGCGCGGGGGGGTGCGGTGATCGGCGGTTAGCCGGGGTTTAGGTGGGCCGGGCCGGGATGGCTCGGCCGGTGGGGGGGTAGGTTAGTTTTTTTTGTTCTGTTTTTTTTTATTTTTTTCTGTTAAATTCTAATACAACTTTTCCATATGAACTCTAAATTGGGTGATTCTTGTCTCTAAATTTTTGTAAAAACCAGAGGATAAACATAGGATCATTTTGTATCAAAACCACTAGTTTCCAGAAGGTGGAAAATACAAAACCTAGTAAGATCCCTTGTAGGAGCATCTCGGTGATTCCAAATAGGGTTTCAAAATAGTGTTTTGTAATTCAAATAATTTCATGAATGCGGGATGTCAATGCAAGTGAATGATGATCATGATGCAGTGTAGTACCAAATCTAGCATTTGGGAATGTTGGGATGTGACAAGACTAAGCCCCTTAAGATGAATCTCGTCCCCGAGATTCGGCGCGGCTAGAAAATAGGTGTGGGTGGTCTTCTCGGATGTCATCCTCACACTCCCAAGTGGCTTCCTCTTCGGTGTGGTGGCTCCATTGCACCTTGCAAAACCTGATCGTTTTGGTACGGGTAATCGTCTCTGCTGTCTCCAGAATCTTGACTGGCTTCTCCTCATAGGTCAAGTCATTCTCATGCTAAACCTCCTCTAGTGGCACAGTGTCTCTCAACGGTGTATCCACCATCTCCGAATGGCACTTCTTCAGCTGGGACACGTGGAACACATTGTGGACAGCAGACAGAGCCTCTGGCAACTTCAACTGATAAGCAACTTCTCCCTTGCGTGCTAAGACCCGATATGGTCCAATAAACCGAGGTGCCAGCTTACCCTTGATTCCAAATCTCTTGATTCCATGAAGTGGCGACACTCGGAGGTATGCTCTATCACCTATCTCATACACCACTTCCTTGCGCTTGGCGTCAGCGTAGCTCTTCTGCCTTGATTGTGCTACCTTTAGCCTGTCCCTAATCAAGGCGACCTTCTCCTCAGCGTCCTTGATCAAATCAGGTACAAACAGCTGACGTTCTCCTACTCCATCCCATAGCAATGGTGTCCGGCACCTCTTCCCGTATAGCACATCGAACGGTGACGTTTTGATGCTGGTCTGATAGCTGTTGTTGTAGGAAAACTCGTCATATGGCAGATTCTCATCCCAACTAGAACCATGAGCCAAAGCGCAAGCTCTCAGCATATCTTCCAGAATCTGATTTACCCTCTCGGTCTGTCCATCAGTCTGGGGGTGAAACGCTGTGCTAAACTCCAATCTAGTCCCCAATGACTCGTGCAGCTAGCGCCAAAAGTGTGAGGTAAATTGGGTGCCTCTATCAGATACAATACTCTTAGGAACTCCATGTAGGCACACAATCCTGTCCATATAAATCTTGGCCAACTTTGCACTCGTATATGTCGTCTTCACCGGTATAAAGTGGGATACCTTGGTCAAATGGTCGACCACTACCCAAATAGAGTCATATCCTGACCTGGTCCTGGGCAATCCTGTGATAAAATCCATTCCCAATCTATCCCACATCCAATCCGGCACGGGCAATGGCTGTAGTAGTACTGCCGGCTTCTGGTGTTCCGGCTTTACTCGGCTACATACATCACATAAGGCAATGTGCTCAGTGATGTCTCCCTTCATGTTGTTCCACCAGAATCTGTCCTTTAGGTCCATGTACATCTTCGTATTGCCTGGATGTATGGAATATGGCGAGTCATGAGCTTCCTGCAGAATCAACTTCCTTATCTCCGGATCGTTAGGAACGCACAAATGATATCCATACCACAAAGTTCCTTGCTCATCCTCGCGGAATTCTTTTGCTCGATCCTCCTTCATCTTTTCCTTTACTTCATCAATCTCTTTGTCTCCCACTTGAGCCTTCCTGATCCTGTCCTGTAGCGTTGGTTGGACTTCCATTGCTGCCAAATATCCTTCCGACACTACCTCTAGTATAAGGTCCTTGAATTTCTTGCTCAAATCCTCGGGCAATTCCCCAACAGTCAATCCATTGGCATAGACCTTCCGGCTCAGAGCATCTGCTACTACATTTGCCTTTCCTGGGTGGTATTGCAGATTCATATCATAATCCTTGATAAGTTCCAACCATCTCCTTTGCCTCATGTTTAGTTCTTTCTGTGTAAATATGTACTTCGGGCTCTTGTGGTCGGTGTACACATCGCAGTGTTTCCCCATTAAGTAGTGCCTCCATACTTTGAGCGCATGCACAACTGATGCTAATTCCAAGTCATGTGTGGGATAATTCCTCTCATGGTGTTTAAGTTGCCGCGAGGCGTATGACACCACTCTCCCATCTTGCATCAGCACACTCCCAAGTCCCTGTCGAGAAGAATCACACTACACTTGGAAATCCTTCTGAAGATCTGGTAAACACAGAACAGGTGCAGTCACTAGTCGACGCTTCAGTTCCTGAAAGCTGGCTTCACATGCATCTGTCCACTCAAACTTCCTTTCCTTCTTCAGAAGTTCTGTCATTGGCTTAGCAATCTTGGAGAAGTTTTCAATGAACCTCCTGTAATATCCAGCAAGTCCCAAAAAGCTTCGAATATCTCCCACAATCTTGGGCGCTTCCCACTCAATTACTGTAGTCACTTTGCTTAGATCAACAGCGACTCCTTCTCCTGACACCACGTGTCCAAGAAATCCAACAGTGTTAAGCCAGAATTCACACTTGCTGAATTTGGCATATAGCTTGTGTTCCCTCAGCTTCTCCATAATCAGTCGCAGATGTTTCTCATGCTCAGCATCATCCTTGGAATATATCAGTATGTCATCAATAAACACCACCACGAACTTGTCCAAGTACTCCATGAATACCTTGTTCATCATGGTCATGAAGTATGTCGGAGCATTCGTTAGACCAAAAGACATAACTGTATACTCATATAAACCATACCTAGTAGTGAAAGCGGTTTTTGGTATGTCCTCCTCCCGGATCTTCAATTGGAAGTAACCCGATCGCAGATCAATTTTGCTAAACACCTTTGCTCCTTCCAGTTGATCAAACAAATCATTTATGTTTGGCAGGGGATATTTGTTCTTGATGGTCACTTCATTCAGCGAGCGATAGTCCACCACTAACCTCTTGCTGCTGTCCTTTTTCTCCACAAACAGAACAGGTGCACCCCATGACGACGAACTAGGCTGAATGAATCCCTTGTCCAACTGCTCTTTTAGCTGTTTCTTCAATTCTTTCAGCTCATCCACATCCATCTTATATGGTCTCTTTGCTATAGGTCATGTTCCCGGCATCAGATCGATGAGAAACTCCACTTCCCTATCAGGTGGCATCCCTGGCAGCTCTTCCGGAAACACGTCGGGGTAATCCTTAATCACAGGCACAGTATCCATGCTAACCCCCTTAAGAGAATTCAGCTTACACCTTCCCGGTGGTACAGCCGACTTGAACCTAATTCTCTTACCATCCGAGGTTTTGAGCAAAATAGATCGTTGTGCACAATCTATGTGTCCCCCATGCATAGACATCCAATCCATACCCAGAATCACATCTAAACCTTGTGATTCCAATACTACCAGATGTGCAATGAAATTGTGTGCTCCAATCCTCACAGTTAAGTCGCGGCATCCCGCGCTAGCTATCATATCCCCTCCAGGTGAACTCACTCTAATAGACTCTTTCATAGACTCCGTAGGTAGCTTATACTTATCCACAAATGCCCTTGATATGAATAAATGCGATGCACCAGTATCGAAAAGTATAAGTGCAGGGTGAGTGTTGATTGGAAACTTACCAATCACAAGATCAAGCTCATCTGGGATCTCCTCCACATTCATGTGGTTCACTGTGGCCTTATGGTTGTTGGTTGGCTTCAGCACCTTCTTCTCCTGATAGTTGTCTTCATAATGTCCCTTCTGACCACACTTGAAGCATGTCACCTCACTCAGATCCTTCTTCACGAAGCTGCGATCACGGTTGCGGTCATGTCCACTGTGTCCTCCAGAATGGTGAGTGTGTCCTCCCTTGTGGTTGTGGCGGTTGATCTTGTGGCTATCATGGCGATGTCCATCGCCTCCATGGTTGTGGCGGTCATGTCTTCCATGGTCACTCCCTCCATGCTTGGAGTATCCATCATAAGAAGTGAAAGACTTGTGGTGAGAACTAGAGTGGTGATTGCTGCTCTTTCTCTTGCGGTTTTCCACCTGCTTGTGCTTCCCTTCCAAGATCCTGGCCTTGTCCATAAGCTCCTGGAAAGTGGGACAATAAACCACCAGCAGCTACACTGAAAGCTCATCACTGAGGCCATCCAGGAATCTCTCCCTCCTTTTTGCATCAGTGTCAACATCCTCAGGTGCATAACGAGACAGGTTGTTGAACTCCTCAATATACTCAGCCACGGTGCGGTTGGTTTGGCGCAAGTTGCGAAACTCCTTCCTCTTCAGGCTCAGAACTCCTGAAGACACGTGGTTGGTCCTGAAACCTTCCTCAAACATTGCCCAAGTCACGGTGTCCAGCGGGTGGGTGATCTGAAAAGTGTCCCACCAAGAAGCGGCTGGTCCCTCCAGTAGGTGAGCGGCAAACCTCACTTTCTCAGCATCAGTGCACCGAACAGTTACCAGATCCTTGTTGACTGAACGCAACCAGTCGAGAGCAACCATCGGCTTCGTTGCAGTAGAGAACTTAGCTGGCCTTAGCCTCAGAAACCTAGTGAGAGCATCTCCCTGAGGCTGGTTGTTCCCATTGTTGTTGTTGTTGTTGTTGTTGTTCTGAGCTTCCATGAACTGGGTCATAACTTGGGTCAGCTGTGCCTGAGCTGCCATGAGCTTCTCCAACTCAGTGGGTTGACGGCGGGGAGGCATCTGCAGTTCAGCACGGGTAAGTTTAGAAAGAATCGATAACGAAACAGGATTCTACCCATGCTTTATGACCAAACAACAACAAAACAATTGCGGACAATCTCAAGCAAGCAACACATCAACAATCAAGTGATCCAGCAACATCCCAGGGGTTATCCAAGCAGTACCTATCTACTGAAATATTTTTTAGAAGAGTTGGCAATGGTTATATACACAATAGATCAACAAAGCATTAAAAACAGCAATCTGCCAGAACAGTCCACCAGTGTTCACGATTTTTTCTACCTGACTTAAACTCGTCAGGAATTTTTGCTGATTTTTGTGCTTACAGTAAAGAGAGTTTCGAACCATCCCTATTGTTTTCAGATTTTTCCCAGATACCAGTAAAATATGAAAAATCATATAGTACTGCTGTATCAGCAGAAAACTGCAACAGGAATAACTCAGATATTAACCAAACTTGCCATAACTCTTCCATAAAATTCGCACAAATAATCCTGGGATATTGGAGTACACAAATAAGCAACTAAACACTCTTAAACTAACAGTAATTAACTTTTACATCGATCGAGACTAGTCCTAATGATTTTACCTAACGAAGACTAATTGGTGGACTTCTGTCTACTTCTTGAAGAGGTTGCGGTAGGTCCTTGCACTCATGCGTTGGCGCTTCTGTCCACGAACCAACCATGGCGGCGGAGTATACACCTCTCCCGAGTCATCACTCGAAATCTCAAACTCCACCTCTTCTGGATCCTCCTCTTCTTCTTCATTCTCTGCTGCAACTGCATCAGCTTCATCTCCTCCACCATCATCGTCTCCATCATCATCATCATCGTTCCCACTGTCATCATCATCATCATTGTTGCCACCATCTCCATTGTCATCATCAGAGGGTGGATTCGGCTGTGCTTGGAGAGCGGCAATCTGGGCTGCCATACCTTCAATAGTTTGATCCCTTTCCTGGATGGTCCCTTGCAACTATTGTATGGTCTGGTTGTTTTCCTGCACAGTTCCATTAAGCTGAGCTATGGTTGCATCCCTGCCTACCAGGGCATTCTCCAGAACTCCCACAGCTTCATGCAAGGTGTCTATCTCCTGTCCTTGGACCACCATACCATTGCTGGAAAAGTCTGCAATCTCCTTTACCATCATCACTTTCTCAGCTAGAGCTCCATTCTCCCTTTCCATGTCCTCTATGTGCCTCCGACGGGGAGGCATGTTGTTCCTATCGCCCGGGGTAACCACAATGTTCCCATCTTCATCACGCCTCCCATAGTCACGGTAGGGTGAGTCTGCTGGCAGTAGGTGTCGGACAAGATGGCACTGGCAAGACAGGGCTTCATGCAAGGCCAAGTTTATTTCAAGTCCCCAGTTGCAGTATGTCTTGGTGTAGATCAGATGCACAGGGTTTGGCAAGGCGGCATCCCTGAAGATGAAAGTGGTGATCTCCCATGCATCCTCGCCATATCCATAGGTGTACAGCCTTCTTCCCTTGAACATGGGCAGTGGCAATCCCAATGACTGCGAGAGTTGTGCTAACTGTCTTGCAAAGGGCCTTGGTGACTCCATGGTTGCATACTCAGTCCTGACTTCTCCCATCTATCAATTAAAAGAGGAAAGTGTGAGAATAGCATATGGTAAGAATTTACGAGAGTGAAAGGCATAAGATGAAAGACAAAGTTAACATAGGCTTTAATAATTCTATGGCTTCCTATTCCAAACCTAGGTCACGATCCTACAGTCGACAACTTGGCTCTGATACCATCTTGTAACACCACGGTTCTGAAAAGACCGTAGCTTCTATGTGACATGCCAATCCCTGGATCAGTTCATTGGCCCACAATAGAATAAGATGAATAACATAGCAAAATATCCGTGTATCATAAATAACGAAGATCCAGAGTACCATTATTACAATAAAATCTTAGATCAAGGCTAGCTCAAATTATTCAGGTAGCAACATAAATAAAGCAAATCCTCCATTCTTCAAATTGCCCACAAGTGAACAAGTGCCGAGTGGAGTACCCTGGCCTAAATCGATTACTCAGAATCAGAATATCCTGCAACATGAAACGTAGCAGCCCCGAAGGGTCAATACATGGAATGTATGGCAAGTAGAGCTATTAAAGGAGACAATAGTGCTAACATCTACATGCATATCTGGCAAGTGGAGCTGTGGCTAGCTTGCATTTACAAATACCTTTGTCCTACTTTCATAAACATTTTTTAATTTTCTTTGAAAAGATCCCAATTAAGTTAACCCAACAACATTAAAGAAATTATGAAATTAGAATGAGCGAGAAACATGTCATGGAATCAATATCAAGTAACTCAAACGTCCATAACCGGGGACACGGCTAATCGATTAGATTATACACCCTGCAGGGGTTAGTACACTTTACCCATGTGACTTGGCCAGCCCAGCTCGTACCATCACTCTCATTTTGGGTGATGATAGGGAGAAGTCCAAGAAGAGACCGTTCGGGAAGTAGCTCCCCAATCCCGACGCGCACCGGTCCAACCTACCAAAATTCTACATCTCTGGATACGCAGGTTCGAGTTACCACAACCTACTAAATCCAACCAACCACCCATTTCATTATTGGCACATGGTTGTACACGTAAGCTACAAAATAAAGAAGCCAATCATTTTCTCTTGATACCTGGGTGCCTTTCCGCAATGATAACACCAAAAATTATCAATCCCATCATACCCAGGAGATTCATTGATTAAGTTGTTTTAGTTTTCACAAACCAACACATTCAGAAACAACTCTCAGTGATGTAACCCAGCCCTCATTCATCATAGCATGGCTAAGCACATCTACCAACGGTGGTTCATCTACAAGGAAAGCCCTACCACATAATAGGACATAGCATAGCGATAGTATTATCCTACACATGCATCTACAAAATACACGACAATGCATTGAAAATAGTAGGACAACATCATAAACAAAGTAGCATCTACTTGCCTTGGTTGTAGCGGTCGGAAGAACAATCCACACACGAGCAAGCTTTGCACTCGTCACAATCTACACGATATAATTTCAATCATAAACAAACCATCCACAATCATATGTAAACAAAGATGATGCAAGATGCATGCATGACAAGTGGATTGATGCTACAGCAGCATCACATAATCTTATTCAGTAAAGCTACTGTATGCATGCATGGAAATTATTTTTAGCGCAAGGAAAACAAATATGCAATTTATAATACTCAATATTAGAGCTAGAAACTAAATAATTCACTACTATTAACATACTGTTTGTAAAATCTTGGAAAATTTCTACTGTGTAGGCAATACTAAATAGGAACAGTACCAATTGGAATTTCTCAAAAAGGATTTATATAACTCCCTGAGTAATTAAAATACTGCAGTAAGCCTTTAAATAGATTCTGCAAAATTTATTACTGCAAGCCTAACTTTTTAATTCACTTTGGGATTCTCCTTGTTCTACTGATTCCAGGGACATATTATTTGCAATTTTTGGAGTTAGAGAACTTATTCTACGAATTAATTACTCTAAAAAGGCCATTAACTCATTTAATTATTCTGGACAAAACCTTGCTGCAAAAGTGTAAAACAAATGTACAGCAAGATTCTACATGAGCTACTGAATCTACACATATTTTATTTTTAATTTTTTGCCCAGTAGATCTATAGATATGAATTTTACAAGTTTATACAAATTTCTGCCAATTAATTCAATTTAGAAAATACCCAGTCAAACTTTGACTGTTTGACCGGCCCACGTGGCGGCTGACGTGGCGCTGACTGGCAGTTGACCAGTCAGCTGCCCGCGTTGACTGTTCAACAGTCCGATCTGGACCGTTGGATCATGATCCAGCGGCAGGGAGGGGTGGCGGCGAGGTGGCTCACCGGAGTTGGGCGTGGCGACGGCGGTGATGGTCGGGGCGGCAGCGTCGGCGATCCCTGGCGGCGGTGAAGTGGCGCACGGTGTCGGGGGCGACGGGGCAGAGGTCGTCGGCATGGGAGCAGCCTCGGGCTAGCACGGGAGCGTCAGCGGCGGGTGGCCGAAGCGGAGGCGGCGGGGTCGGTCGCGGCGGCGGCGTCGGGCGGTCCCTACAGGGAGAGAAGAGGAGAGGGAAGAGGGGGTCAGCGAGGTAGCGGCGAGCTCGCGGGGTCGCGGGAGAGGGAGAGGGAGAGGCGGCGGCGGGGTGTGCACTTATCGTGAGCGGCGGCGGCGGTTGTCAACTCCGGCGAGAAATCGCCGGAGATTGAGGGCGTGAGAGAGGCGAGGGTTTAGGGGGAAAGTGGCGGCGGGGTGAGGATTAAGAGGGGCCCGAAGATTGGGGAGGGGGCGAGGTAGTTAGAGGCCGAATCTGCCTAGAAACGCGGCGGCGGGCGAAGTCCCGGTCGGGCACGGTGGCGGGGATGACAGGCGGGCCCTGCCTGTCAGCGGCTGCGGCGCGTGCGGCTAGCTGGGCCGGCCCAGCTGCTATGCGCTGCGCGGGGGTTTGCGGTGAGCGGCGGTTAGCCGGGGTTTAGGTGGGCCGGGCCGGGGTGGCTCGGCCGGTGGGGGGTAGGTTATTTTTTTTGTTCTGTTTTTTTTATTTTTTTCCGTTTTAGAAATTCTAATACAACTTTTCCATATGAACTCCAAATTGGGTGATTCTTGTCTCTAAATATTTGTAAAAACCAGAGGATCAACATAGGATCATTTTGTATCAAAACCACTAGTTTCCAGAAGGTGGAAAATACAAAACCTAGGAAGATCCCTTGTAGGAGCATCTCGGTGATTCCAAATAGGGTTTCAAAATAGTGTTTTGTAATTCAAATAATTTCATGAATGCGGGATGTCAATGCAAGTGAATGATGATCATGATGCAGTGCAGTACCAAATCTAGCATTTGGGAATGTTGGGATGTGACAAGACTAACCCCCTTAAGATGAATCTCGTCCCCTAGATTCGGCGCGGCTAGCAAATAGGTGTGGGTGGTCTTCTCGGATGCCATCCTCACGCTCCCAAGTGGCTTCCTCTTCGGTGTGGTGGCTCCATTGCACCTTGCAAAACCTGATCATTTTGGTACGGGTAATCTTCTCTGCTGTCTCCAGAATCTTGACTGTCTTCTCCTCATAGGTCAAGTCATTCTCAAGCTGAACCTCCTCTAGTGGCACAGTGTCTCTCAACGATGTATCCACCATCTCTGGATGGCACTTCTTCAGCTGGGACACGTGGAACACATTGTGGACAGCGGACAGAGCCTCTGGCAACTCCAACTGATAAGCAACTTCTCCCTTGCATGCTAAGACCCTATATGGTCCAATAAACCGAGGTGCCAACTTACCCTTGATTCCAAATCTCTTGATTCCATGAAGTGGCGACACTCGGAGGTATGCTCTATCACCTATCTCATACACCACTTCCTTGCGCTTGGCGTCAGCGTAGCTCTTCTGCCTTGATTGTGCTACCTTCAGCCTATCCCTAATCAAGGCGACCTTCTCCTCAGCGTCCTTGATCAAATCAGGTCCAAACAGCTAACGTTCTCCTACTCCATCCCATAGCAATGGTGTCCGGCACTGCTTCCCGTATAGCACATCGAACGGTGACGTTTTGATGCTGGTCTGATAGCTGTTGTTGTAGGAAAACTCGGCATACGGCAGATTCTCATCCCAACTAGAACCATGAGCCAAAGCGAAAGCTCTCAGCATATCTTCCAGAATCTGATTTACCCTCTCGGTCTGTCCATCAGTTTAGGGGTGAAACGTTGTGCTAAACTCCAATCTAGTCCCCAACGACTCGTGCAGCTGGCGCCAAAAGTGTGAGGTAAATTGGGTGCCTCTATCAGATACAATACTCTTAGGAACTCCATGTAGGCAGACAATCATGTCCATATAAATCTTGGCCAACTTTGCACTCATATTGGTCGTCTTCACCGGTATAAAGTGGGCTACCTTGGTCAAATGGTCGATCACTACCCAAATAGAGTCATATCCTGACCTGGTCCTGGGCAATCATATGATAAAATCCATTCCCACTCTATCCCACTTCCAATCCGGCACGGGCAATGGCTGTAGTAGTAGTGCCGGCTTCTGGTGTTCCGCCTTTACTCGGCTACATACATCACATAAGGCAATGTGCTCAGCGATGTCTCCCTTCATGTTGTTCCACCAGAATCTGTCCTTTAGGTCCATGTACATCTTCGTATTGCCTGGATGTATGGAATACGGTGAGTCATGAGCTTCCTGCAGAATCAACTTCCTTATCTCCGGATCATTGGGAACGCACAAACGATCTCCATACCACAAAGTTCCTTGCTCATCCTCGCGGAATTCTTTTGCTTGATCCTCCTTCATCTTTTCCTTTACTTCATCAATCTCTTTGTCTCCCACTTGAGCCTTCCTGATCCTGTCCTGTAGCATTGGTTGGACTTCCATTGCTACCAAATATCCTTCCAACACTACCTCTAGTCTAAGGTCCTTGAATTGCTTGCTCAAATCCTCGGGCAATTCCCCAACAGTCAATCCATTGGCATAGACCTTCCGGCTCAGAGCATCTGCTACTACATTTGCCTTTCCTGGGTGGTATTGCAGATTCATATCATAATCCTTGATAAGTTCCAACCATCTCCTTTGCCTCATGTTTAGTTCTTTCTGTGTAAATATGTACTTCTGGCTCTTGTGGTCGGTGTACACATCGCAGTGTTTCCCCATTAAGTAGTGCCTCCATACTTTGAGCGCATGCACAACTGATGCTAATTCCAAGTCATGTGTGGGATAATTCCTCTCATGGTGTTTAAGTTGCCGCGAGGCGTATGACACCACTCTCCCATCTTGCATCAGCACACTCCCAAGTCCCTGTCGAGAAGAATCACACTACACTTGGAAATCCTTCTGAAGATCTGGTAAACACAGAACAGGTGCAGTCACTAGTCGACGCTTCAGTTCCTGAAAGCTGGCTTCACATGCATCTGTCCACTCAAACTTCCTTTCCTTCTTCAGAAGTTCTGTCATTGGCTTAGCAATCTTGGAGAAGTTTTCAATGAACCTCCTGTAATATCCAGCAAGTCCCAAAAAGCTTCGAATATCTCCCACATTCTTGGGCGCTTCCCACTCAGTTACGGCAGTCACTTTGCTTGGATCAACAGCGACTCCTTCTCCTGACACCACGTGTCCAAGAAATCCAACAGTGTTAAGCCAGAATTCACACTTGCTGAATTTGGCATACATCTTGTGTTCCCTCAGCTTCTCCATAATCAGTCGCAGATGTTCCTCATGCTCAGCATCATCCTTGGAATATATCAGTATGTCATCAATCAACACCACCACGAACTTGTCCAAGTACTCCATGAATACCTTGTTCATCATGGTCATGAAGTATGCCGGAGCATTCGTTAGACCAAAATACATAACTGTATACTCATATAAACCATACCTAGTAGTGGAATGATATGGTTCCCGCATATGATCTCTATCATATGCACTGTGGTATGATCACTAGCATACCTTTATGTGTAAGTCCAAGGTCTATGGAGCTTACACGTTATATGTGTTGTAAGAGTATCATATCATACTTCTACTTACAACATCACCATATCATAACACTAGCCCAGCAACAATCTAAACTAGATGCCTCTAGTTTATCCATTGCAAGTTTTTTACGTGGCTTAGGGCTTTCGAGATAGAACCGTTCATACCTACGAACATGAACCACAATGAGGATAACCAAATTGTTGACAACTCGTTTCAAAATAGATATTGATTGTAGTAGGCGAGACAGACACCCTCTAGCCACTTATGCAAACTAGTTGCATGCCAAGCATGGAACAGGTCTCATGTGCGAGGACATGTAAAGTTTGTCCGGGCCGGTTCATCCCACTATGCCACCAATATCCAAAATTACAACTAAGGAGCAACAACATGATCATCATCGCCCACATACTCATATGTTTACTACCCGTGTAAAGCATCTACGCATAGACCCGGCTCTGATGGAGGGTGCCCCCGCCTCTCCCTCATTCATGTGGGTGGACACTCCACTCACAAGATGGCCCTTCAATTTTCTCCACTAAAAAATCCACTCAAATTCCCATTAAATTTCCACCAAATTTAATGCAAACTCTCATTAAATAAAACTCTTTTATTTATTCAGAATTTTGTCAATTACTTTAATGACAAACATTCACATATAACCCCTTGCTAGAATTCTATTTCACATGCATAACCTCTTTATGCAATTTCACCCGAAAATCTGTTTCGGTATCTAGTGAAATAAATTCCTGCGCTTGTTTATTCTTTCGGCATGAAACTTTTGCTCCAATTGGATGTCGGTGTCTCTTAAGTGTGTCACCCTACGGTTCATGAATAATGCGGACATGATCGAGACCCCTCTCGGATCAATAATCAGAAGCGGGATCTGGAGACCCATACTGACTCCCACACATTCAACGATGACTTTCTTGTGATCGTCGGAACATTTTACGCTCGTATCTTAATCCCTTTGTTTCGCGATATATTACATGTCCGAGATTCGATCATTGGTATCTCCATACCTAGTTTGATCTCGTTTCTGACATGCACTCTTTTCTCGTTCCCGTGATATAACATTCTAGTGATCAAATCACTTGCTTGCAAGCTAACCAATGTGATATCACCGAGAGGGCCCAGAGTATATCTATCCGTCATCGGGATGAACACATTCCACTCTTGATCCATGGGCCTCAAAATAACACTTTATTAGTCCTGAACCCATCTTTATAATCACCCTGTTATGGTGTGACGTTTGATGTTATCAAGAAACTCTTCCGGTGTTAGTGATTGACATGATCTCATGGTCTAAGGATTAGGATCACTTCGTAAGTTGTTATAGCAATATAAACTCAATGACTTTGATTGTAATGCTATACTTCGGATGAATGTTCATCACATCATTACACTAATGTTGTGATCCCATTATTAACAACATACAATGTCTATGATCAGGAAACCTTGATCATCTTGTTAATCAATGAGCTAGTTTATGAGAGAGGCATAACTAGGAACTTTCTGTTTATTTATTAAACACACATGTATTAATGTTTCTGTATTAATACAATTATAGCATGCAAAATAAACATCTATCATATACTTGGAATACACATAATAAACACTTTATTATTACCTCTCAGGGCATATTCCCTTCAGCTGCAACAAAACTCATTGATAATATGATGGTTAAGTACTCTGAATGGCACACTGAGAGAGCTCCACATGGTAAGAAGGTAAATTATGTTGAAGAAACCTCCTCTTTGATTGATAAGATTGATGTTATTATGGCTATGCTTGTTAATGGGAAAGCTCCTTTAGATCCAAATAATGTTCCCTTAGCCTATTTGGTTGCTCAAGAAGAGAAAGTTGATGTGAACTTCATTAGAAACAACAATTTCAATAATAATGCCTATAGGAATATTTTGGTGGCAGCAAAAATTATAGGCCTTATCCTCCTAATAATGGCAATTCCTATGGAAACTCTTACAACAATGCTAGAAGTGCCCCTTCTGAACTTGAATGCATGCTCAAAGACTTTATTAGTAAACAAACCGCTTTCAACAAGACTGTGGAGGAAAAACTTTTAACTGTTGAGAAGAATATTTACTCTTTGTCTGAAGCACAGTCCTCCTTGATTAATAAAATGGCCGCTAAACCTGAAACCATGGAAAGTACCTTTGCTGCTACTCATGCCATACAAGTTACTATTGATGAAAATGTTATACTGTTAGCTCAACTTCATGCTAAGTGGGAAAGGGAAGCTGAAATTGATAGAAACAATAGTGTGTGCACCATCACTAGAATGGATACCACTAAACCAAAAGAAGTCCTTATTCCTCCTCCTACAATGCCTAAGCCTAATGAGTCTACTACTAGTGGTGCTAAGTTTGATTTTTATATAGATGGTTGTAATATTTCTGAAGTGATTCTGTTCCTGCAAAAATTTGCTAGAAGTCCTGATGCTAGTGATATGCATGTTGCTTTCACCAAACATATTACAGACACTCTTGTTAAGATTGAGGAAGAGAAGTTAAAACACAAAGCATCTATTCCTAGGAAAGTAGAAGATAGTTGGGAACCCATTATTAATGTGCAAGTGAATGACTTTGATCTCAAAGATTCATGTTCTTGGTTCTAGTGTCTCTATTATGCCTAGGAAGATTTATGAAATGCTTGATTTGCCACCTTTGGAAGATTGTTATTTGGATGTCCCACTTGATGATAATGATAAGAAGAAACTCATGGGGAGTATTAATGATGTTCTAATTATGGTTAACAATGCTTATGTCCCTGTTGATTTCTACATTTTGGATGTTGAATACAATGCTTCTTGTCCTATTACTTTGGAAAGACCTTTTCTTAGAACTGTTGGTGCCATCACAGATATGAATGAAGGCACCATTAAATATCAATTCCCATTCAAGAAAGGTATTGAACACTTCCCTATGAGGATAGAGAAGTTTCTTTTTGCTCCTCCTTTGAAAGCAAGGTTTGATGTTAATGCTTCCTCATTTGAAAATACTTGATTTCTTGCTTCTTGTGCCTAACTTAAAGGCGTTAAAGAAAAGTACTTGATGGGAGATAACCCAAGAGTTTACTTGAGTTTTGGAAGATATTACTTCAGTAATGACCTATCCTTATCCTTTTTGTTTGCTTTTTGTGCCAAGAATGACCTCTAATAACAGGGAAGTAAGATTTGGGGAGTTGCTGTCCCGAAACAGATTTCTGTCCTCCACCATAAAAATTTGTGAGGAGTATCTGTAAGTCGGATTGAGCTGAACATTTACGAATAAATCTCCCAGTATGTTATCTAACTTTCAGTTGTTCAACAGTTTTTGAATTCAGCAACATAAGATTTTCTAAAAAATCGGTTTCTACCCGCTGGTCTGTTTTGATAGATTTCTGCCATTATTTGCATTTGCTTCTTATTGATTACTTTTTGAGTTCTCTTTTGGGGAATTGATCTTTTTGAAGGAGTTGCTACAGTAGCTTGTGTTTTTAGTGAAAAGTTTTGCTGTTCCAAAGCTAAACCTAAAGGTCTATTATCTTTTGAATACACTAATGTTGCTAATGAAGATTGTGTGAAGTTTTGTATGAAGGAAAAAATTTCAGGTGTAAA
Source organism: Avena sativa (assembly GCA_916181665.1). NCBI lineage: Eukaryota > Viridiplantae > Streptophyta > Magnoliopsida > Poales > Poaceae > Avena > Avena sativa. Next base: position 306,350,409 of record OV702295.1, on the reverse strand, counting down.
GAGAGAATGATGTAATAAGATGAAGAATGGACAAAAGCTCAAGCTTGGGGATGCCACCAAGGTGTCACCCCAATAAATATCCAAGAGGTACAAGCGTCAAAGCTTAGGGATGCCCAAGGCATCCCCTTCTTCATCAATAAAAAGCTCAGGTTTGTCTAGACACTCCGTTTTTATTGTTTCATGCACTATTGTGTTGTTCTTGGAGCGTCTTAGTTTTCATTTTCTTTGCTTAGTTGTTTAGATTTCTTGAATAAAGTAGTTTGGACCCCTGCTTGCTGTGTTGTTTCAAATAAGTTGCTTGGTGTTGGAAAGGAGTAGAAAGTTCTTGCTTGGAAATGCAAGAGGAGCTTGCATTGACTGTGACTTAGACTTTAGCATGACATGCTAGGTGTTGTTTTGACCTTATGATTAGTGGTTATTGTTGTAGCATGTCTTGTTCCAAACAATTGGGATTGCTTAGTGTGCCTTGAAAGAATCATGCATTGTTTTAGCATACAAAAGCATAGTATTGTGGTATTCTCCTTTGATGCTTTGTTTGGGTTGACTTAGCACATGCTCACACCATGTTATGACTATGAACAAGTCACCATAGCCTCTATGATCATTTATTCCTTGACTTGTAGTACCACTCTATGCTTTGATTAGTAATGTTTTATTGCTCTACATGATTATGGCCATTATTGCTCTCTTAGTTGGTTGCTCCCAGTCTTTTGCTAGCCTCCACTTGTATGAGTAAGTTCTACTCATGCTTCCAACTCCCAATAAACCAAGTTATTCCAAAGTGTATACTATAAATTCCTATGCATGGTGTGTTACACCATTACAAGTATATTCTTGTTTTCAGCTATCTTCCAATTAAAAGTATTTTGTTATGTGAAAACTTAGTGATTAAAGCCCTCAAAAACTTGATGGTACACTTTATATTCTTTGCCCCTAATAAACTTGAACCATTGTGTCATCTATGTTGTATATGCTTGCACTTATACGTTGGAATTAGTAGAACCATGCTGTCATGGGAAACTTTTTCAACATTGCACTTGTACTTTGTACACGATTGATATCATGCTCTTTTGTCTATGGATGTCACCGGCGTGAAATAAAGCGGGATCTGTCCATGGAGTTATGTATTTTGTTTTAGAGAAACGCCTGGGCCGCTAGCCTAAGCCATGCCTAATCATGGTGGAAACTTGCAGTATCACCATAATGAGCTATCTCTGAAGCATCCTCAATAAAAGCTATGCACATAGTAAATAAAAAGATCGCTGAGATGCTCATTGTCTGCTTGCCTTTTCATTTTGTTTATGGGATAGATCATGTACCATGTGCAAGGGGTACCTCGTTGGAGGTTCTCTATGATACGCATGTACTTACTATGACAAGAACTTACAGGTGACTGAAGTTGAGTAGCATGAGGTGTGGCCCTCGTATTCAAGGTACTTGAGATTGCCAACTTGTACTTTGTCAAGCATATACTCCATAGTTTGTTCACTTTAACCTTAATCACTTCAAAATGCTTATGATAGGGGCAATGAGGGCTGAAAGCTAACAAGTACTATAATTTTTGGAAGCTCTTTTTGAAACTTGAAATCCCTTCTTCCCTTTGTGAAGGGCCTTTCTTCCACTATTATGTTGAGTGTCCACCTTTTATCCTTTAGGCACCAGTTAAGAGAGCATAGTTGTCATTCTTCGTTCTATGTGCAGTGTCCCAAAAGTTATTGATTGATGCATATTGTTGATATTGTTTGTTCTTGTGCTACTTGTATCTAGTAACTCTTATGAACTTTGAAGGTGTCCTATGCATCTATTTGCAACTCTATGAGGGACAAGCTGAATGCCACTATGCCATGTTTTCTGTATGTGAAACAAACAAACGTTTTTCAATGCATGTTATTCATGATCTTTGTTTGTAGTCTTTCATGTTGCATGCATAGTTACTTTGTCTTATTATTAGAACTCCATCTTTCATGCACATGTTTAGAGTTCTTTGATCCCAACTTTCAATGCTTGCAAATGGTTTGATCTTGGTTTTGATGGTGCATGTCACCTCAAAAATTATTCTTTTATCACTTACCTACTCGAGGACGAGCAGGAGTTAAGCTTGGGGATGCTTGATACGTCGGAAACGTATCTATAATTTTGATGCTCCATGCTTGTTTAGTATCTACTTTGCTTTGCTTTGTCTACACTTTGAGGTAGTTTTTATATCTTTTCTAGAACTAACCTATTAATAAGTTGCCACGGTGCCAGTTGTCTGTTTTCTTCTGTTTTTGGTTCCAGAAAGGCAGAAAATCAATATTCTCGGAATTGGACGGGACAAAAGCCAAAGTCAATATTTTACCGTGGGGAACACGATGTCGGAGTACGAGACGGAGGGGCGCCACAGGGTGGCCACCCCACCCCCCAGGGGCGTCCTAGGTGGTCCCGTGCCTGGGCAGGGTGTGGGCCCCCTGGCAGCCCCCTGCCTCGCCTCTTTGCCTATGAGAAGCCCCCGATGCAGAATCCCTAGGCACCCGATAAAAACTCCACAAAACCTTCTGTAGCCGCCGCCACCATCGTCCCTAGATCGGAGGGATCTGAAGTTCTTCTCGGTACCCTGCCAGAGGGGAGATCATCTTGGAGGCCTTCTTCTTCATCATGCCAGCCTCCGGTATGAAGCGTGAGTAGTTCCACCTTGGACTACGGGTCCATGTAGTAGCTAGATGGTTGTATCTCCTCCTTGTGCTTTCATGTATAGATCTTCTGAGCTCCGTTCATGATCAAGATCTAATTTATTTGTAATCATGCATGTTGTGTTTGCGGGGATCCGATGGATATTGGGATTATGATGTCAGATTGATTAATGGTTTTGTCTATTTGATTCTATCATGTCTGTGTTGTTTGTGATCTTGCATGCTCTCCGTTGTTAGTAGCTATCTTGGCCAAGTAGTTGCTAGTGACCCCAAGAGGGGGTATTTATGCTTGATAGTGGGTTCATGCCTCTAGTTTCCAAGGGAAGTGACAGAAATATCTTCGATTGTAGATGTGGTGTTGCCACTAGGGAGAAAACAACGGTCTCTTGTTCATGGAACAAGTGGATTTTTTACCTTACACACTTTGCTTAAAGTAGTTGTCTGTTGCTTGCAACTTAATACTAGAGGGGGTTCGGATGATAACCTAAAGGTGGACTTCTAGTCATAGATGCAGTTGGATGGCGGTCTATGTATATTGTTGTATTTCCCAATCGAATCTCATAGGATCTTTTTGTCTAGTATTACATTGTTATGCCTTGCTCAGTTCTTGTCAGTTGCCCTGCTGTAGTTTGTTTACCCTTCATGCCATGTTGTTTATCTAAGGAGAGCACCTCTAGTGAACTATGGACCCCGGTCCAATCTTTACCATTGATACATCTTCCACTGTTACTTGTTTACTAGCTGCAAACCATCATCACCTTCCACACCATACAGTTAATCCTTTGTTACAGCAAACCGGTGAGCTTGACAACCTCACTGTTCGTTGGGGTAAAGTCTTGAGTTTTTGTTGTGCAGGTTTCCACGTTGCTTGCAACACCTTTGAGACGTTTCCTTCCTCCTACTGGTTTGATAACCTTGGTTTCTTACTGAGGGAAAACTTGCTGCTGTGCTCATCACACCTTGCTCTTGGGGTTTCCAACGAAGCATCCCACAACAGTGATGGGCGCAATCACAATGCCCCCCCACCGGTGGTGGAGCGCGCCAGGCCGGACGCTAGGCTGGGTCCTTGTAACATCCCAAAAATATTAATCAAGGTTATCAAATTCCAATCACCCAAATTTAGGGTTAACAAAAACTTTTGTTAATTAAAATCAATATGAATGCTTGTGTGTGTGTGATGAATGTATGAATGCGTGAATGGACTTGTTTGATTGTTGTGAATAGCAAGGAATGGTTTAAAGATGAAAACAACATCATCTAAATCATTTCTAAGAAGAAACAAATCAAGAGAAATTCAAAAACAAACAAAATAAGCTAATGGTCATTTTTGCCAATCTTGCTCACTAGACCACTTTAAGTGTTTCTAGTCCAAGATTTCAAACAGAAACAAATCTATTTCTTTTCACCCCTTGCTAGACTAAGTGAAAGTGAACTCAAGCCCACTTTGCAAACCCATAGAAACATTTGGCAACTTGATTCAAATGACAATTCAAAATTGAATCTATAACATATGGGAAGATCACCATTTCTCAAAACCCCACCAAACCAGTTAACCTTGACCAATCCAAACAACCAGAGACTACCTAGTATGTGACCATTGCACCCACCAAGTTTCATCTAAAAATTCAAATTCAAATCTCTTGCGGCCATTTCATCAAACGCCTTGTAAACACAAATCAAATAAAACATCAAACACTATAGTGAGCAGGGTTTGTGCCTAACTTGTTTCCTCTCTAGCTCACACTACACTCCCAGTAGATCATCTAACTAAATTAACCAGCCCTAGATCACTATAAACTTGACAATGCCATCAATGGTGACCATTGCCGAGCCCAACTTGCCACCCAAATGTCGAAAACAAGCTAGGAGCCTCTCTAGCCTCGCCAACCTTTTCTAGCAGGCAGCTGACCGTTCACCGCCACCCCCTGTCTAGCGCCCAAGCACTGCCAGCCCCTGGACCACCCAGAACAAGCATGCCCAGTCTCTCTGCGACCATGCCGAGAGCACGCCAGAGCGCCGCGCTCGACACACTCGCACAGACCATGCCCCGTCCTTGCCGCTCGCATACGTGATCACCACTGCCCAGGGAACCGCCCAGACATGCCCGTTCGCCGCCGCACGGACCGTAGCCACTGTGCGCCATTAAAACTCCCATCGGAGCCGCCCAGAGCATCCCAGTGTTCATACCGCATCGCACCTCCCCACGCCTCGCCACCATGTCATTGAGCTTCGCCAGAAGGTAGCACACCGTCCCCTACCCCCAGCCATGTCGTTAGCTCTATGTGCAGCCGACCCCGACGAGCTTCACCCGCACCCTTCAGTCCCCTCGTCACACTATAAATAGAGGCCTTCCCCGCTCGAATTCTTCACACCATTCCACTCCCCTCTCTCTCAGAACCACCCCACCTCATCCCCGGAGCAACGCGAGCACCAGGTGGCCGGAATTTCGCCGGAGCTTGCCGCTGCTGGAGGAGAAGGGCGTCGTTGATTGGAGCCACCCTACGAGGAGCCACCGGTACTAGGAGGATCGATGTCGTCGACTTCGTTGTTCGCCCCCATCACCGACCATCGCCGGAGCCCCGGTGATCCCCCACTGACCCCCACTGGCTGCGCTAGGGTTCGACCTTGCCGGGTCCTGTTCAGGCATGGACGATGAACCTCAGCCATAGATCTAGCTTCTAATCCTACAGCCCAAATCACCCTGTACTCCTTCGCCACTCTCTCTCTCTCTCACTGACGAGTGGAGACAGCCACTTAACCAGCCCCCGCTCGCGCGCTGTGCGCAGTGGGCCGGCCCATTTAGCACTCCCGCGCGACCCAGTAATTCAAACTTAGGTTTTTTCAATTTAGTTTCAAACCTAGTACTGCCGGTAGATTCAAAATTCAATTCAGAGAGTTTCACTAACCCAAATTGCACGAAACTAATTTTGCTAGGAAGGTATTGAAATTCTTAATCCAACCCCGTTGGATTTAAATCATTTGGAATTATAGATCACATATAGTAAAAAATAACAAGGCAGAGACTTTTCTGCATTCAAACATTTTTCAAAATTCAACCATAATAGCTTTTGAGTTGATTCCAACTCTCAAAAATAACATTTGATAAGAACTTTCTAAATACATATACATATCTAGGTTTACTTGAAGAAATAATGGACAAGTAATAAAAGAATGCCCCATAGGCATTTCTAGTCACTTTAATTAATTAAAATAAAAAGGTTAGACCTTATTAAATTGTGACACCACTTTAAATCACATTCCCAAGTACTGAAATATGTGGTGATGACATGTGTCAACATGATCTCATGTTTGAGTTGGAGAATATTAAATCTTAAGTAGTTTTTCAATGAGTAGAAATTACTTTTCTAAAAATAAAAGAAATGAAACTAGTGCCTTAATCTTATGATGTTTGTGATGATGCTAGATCATCTAGTGTAAGCCTTTGTGTGCTAAAAAGAGTAATTAAGAATTATTTGGTGATTGTGTACTTCGTATTTATTTATAGACGCTAGTAACGAGCAAGGATACGAAGAGGAAGGAGAATACTACGAGAAAGAAGCAGAGGAGAACTTCGACCACTGCACTGCACAAGGCAAGCTACCACTTGCATGTTACCTATGCAAGCTAACACTTGCAACTGTGAAAACTATATAATCTATGCAATGCATTAAGCATGCCTTGATTATACCAATTGTGATACCCAATCCCAGTTTTACTTACAAGCTTAGTTATTTTATTTCTTTATCAAAGCTTTCTAGTAGTGTTTACCTAGTGATTTGTAGATTTTAGAAAGATTATTAAAGGTAGCATAAAGAGCATAAAACTTGGCCTAAGTTAGATAAATCTTGACGTCATCCGAAGGTATGAGATTGAACTTAGATAATTCACACTTGATTACCACCCCTCATTAGTTTTACCCCTACTTGTAGTTGCTAGAGCTAAGCATAAAATTGGATCACTTTAGATGGGAATACTTGGTGAAAATGGTTATGAAAACCTTAGAATGATGAGTCATTCTACTGAAATGTTTTGACATGTGTTCTTGAACACCAGATGATTTTGATGATGAAAATGTTGAGGCATGAGCCTTATCCCTTTATAAAACTGATGGTTGTCTGGATGCGATACCATTCCAATTTTACCGTACAACCACAATACCCGAAATTGGGTAGGGCTTGACTGGAAATTCATACACCTTAGTATGGGTTCCCTTGCGGACGAGGTTTGAGCTGAGGCTACCTCGTGAAGATTGACCACCTATGTAGTTCCCAAGATGACAGATGGTCATGGTTGGGAGGCCAAACTCATATGAGAGGTGCCTATACTAGGGCGTGTAATTGAAAGGTTAGGATTGATTATCTGCATACTGAATATGGTGAATTCAGGATTGTTCCTAACGGATGTATCAAATATTGTGGTGAAAGTGTACCACCTCTGCAGAGTGTCAAACTATTTGAATAGTCGCGTCCGCGGTTATGGACAGTTGGAGTGGCCATACTGTTCCGTTGTCAGATGTTTTCAAAATGACTTGTGAAATGAATCATGACTTTGACTTGACCCCAACAGGGTTGTGAAAGTGAAAGCTAAATTCCCACTTAGGTGTTATAAAACTTTAAACTAGCTTTATTTGCTTCCGAACTCAGTTAAGGTAAATCTAGCTTTTTGCAAAACAACCTAGAGCCTAGCAATTCCTACTCAAAACCACTTCACTTGTTAGTCTTAGTTTGCGAGTACTTAAAGAGTACTCATGGCTTTGTCCTTGGCTATTCCCGTGGCCAGACTATGAAGAGGACTATCAGGAGGATGGACTGCAGGAAGGTTACGACAACTAGGATCATCTCCCATCATCAGCATTGCCTGTGACTTTGAAGATGGAGCTTTGCCCATGCTATCATTATTATATTATTCTGCTGCTTTGATTGTACTAAGACTGGATCATGTGATCCTTTATTTGTTGTAAGACCTTATGTATGGTTTGTAATGGATGATGTACTGTGATATCCAAGCTGTTATGTCTCGCAAAAATGGTAATCATGGGTTTGCGATGTATGGCATAACAGGCATCTGGGATTAAAAATTCGGGTGTTGACAAGTTGCTATCAGAGCCAGCCTGACCATAGGAGACCCTAGTTTAGAATGTACGTTTGAATCAAAAACTTAGTTTCAAAACAAAAGAAGTGAGTATTTATGAAAACTTATTCTAATTCTTACCATTTGGATTATTTCCTGAAAATTCTTGTTCCTCAAAAATTATTGCAAACTTACCTAAAATTTGACACACTTGATCACTCTACTAACTTACTCATCCTACATTCTTATAGATGGACGTGAAGTATAGCAAGTTCTATCAGTTGGGAAAGGGAGGAGATCTCATATTTGAGTGTGGCTTGGACCAGCTTTCGGAACTTCTGGAGCACCCCCACCCCGAGTTCTTCAGAGCTTAGCTCAATGATCAGGAAGGAGGAGAATTGCAATGGTTGATTGTTGCAAGTCTCCGAGGAAAGATTAAAGCCCCCACCTCGAAGGGAATTCAGTTCACCTTAAGGGAGAACAACTAGCTAGATGGACTTGCCAGGGCCATGCAGGAAGCGCTTGCCCGTCTATGTGGGCAAAGCATCAATCAGATCAAGGGCACACACTTTGAGTTCTATCCAAGGCATGATGTTATGTGACAACAATTGGAGGTGCCACGTCACCAAGATCTGAAGCATCAAGTGGACCATCTCAGCTTCATGATGTATGACCGGCAGAAGGAGTTGGACAATGCCCACTCCTACGCCAACCACAACTATGACATCACTATCAAGAAGGACCAGACCCTCGCCATGCTGGTGAAGGATCGCAAGTATCGTCGCCGTCAGCTTGACAATAAGGAGCGCATCATTGTCCGTCTTCGCCACAGGATCACAGAATTGGTGGAGACCATCCATGAGCGGGATATGCAGCTTGAGGAGAGGTAGAACGCAGGGGAGGATATCCGTGGAGACCCCTACTCATACCTTAGTGATGATGATGACTTTCTAGAGGATCAAGCCATGGACTTCTTCACCGATGAGGATGACTTCGCCTTCATTGATGATGATGAGGAGGAGGAGGATGATGAAGATACCGATTCCGAGGAGTAGTAGCACTTGAGCACTAGCGTTAGTGAGTTGTATCCGGTCCTACTGTATTGTAGTTCACAGAATGGTTCTTAAAACCATATGTTTTCCTTGTTGTGGTGTGTGTTTGTATTGTGTGCTATGAATGAATGAAAAGCAAGTTTCTAGAAAAACCTGAGTCAAACTTCAAAAACAAAACCCCTGAACCTTAGAAATTTCCCTCTTGTCTCATGATCTATCTCAATCATCAGATGCCTCGCGGAGGAAGTATCTCATCCCCGGACCCAATGTTGCAAATCTTGCAAATGTTGGTTTCTGACCGCGAAGCTGAAAGAGCCGAACATCAAGCCAACTTAGCCACCCTTCAACACATAGCTCAGATGACCAACAACAACCAAGGCCATGGAAACCAGTACAACTATGGATCCAATCTCAAGAAATTTCAGAACACCAATCCACCCATCTTTACCATGTTTAGAGAGCCCCTAGATGCAGATATATTGGCTGCAAACCATGGAGAACAACTTAGAAGTTGCAGGAGTGGAAGCCAACGAGAAGGTACTGTTTGTCACCCACTATCTGGTAGGAGATGCAAGAGCTTGGTGGAACAGCGTTCGCGCCATGAATGGAGGACATATGATGACTTGGGATGAATTCAAACTCAAGTTCAGCAGAACCCATGTGCCACCGGGTTTGATCAAGAGGATGAGAGATGAATTCAGGGAACTGAAGCAAGGGAGGATGACAGTAGTTGAGTACCGTGACAATTTTTTGTCATTGGCTAGGTATGCACCAGATGAGATTGACACTAAAGCCAAGAAGAAGGAGATATTCTTGAATGGTCTGCGTGATGAGATGCAGACAGTTTTAGTCAATATTCCGTTTGCTGACATTGAAGCCTTAGTGGATTCTGCCGTTCAGATGGAAGGCAAGATCAACCAAGCCAATGAGAACCGCAAGCGTAGAATGATGCATCAACCAGGAATCCACCATACCCCAAAGTATCGCCCCAACCCGTCTCCAGGATTTGCCCCAAGAAACAATAGACCCCCGATGAACCGCCCAGCCTATCCCAACCGTGGAGGAGGAAACCCAAGGTCCGGAGGAAACCACAACAACAACCCCGACAACTCCAGCAATTTCAACCGTGCACCGCCTAAGTTCAACAACAACAATGCCGCCACCAACACCAATACTGCCCCGAGGACTAGAAGCAATGCAGTTCCTGTTGCAGTAAAGGACAAGTCTCAGGTGACTTGTTATGAATGTGGAACCAAGGGTCACTATTCCAATGAGTGCCCCAAGAATATTGCAGCAGCTCCCAATGTGAATGCCCCAGCTCAGCAGTAACATCGTGTTCAGCCTGGAAGGAGATTTGCCCTAGGAAATTCGCTCAACCGCAACGGCCGTCTGTTTCTCATGAATGATGAAGAAGCCCAAGAAGCGCCAGATGTCGTGTTGGGTATGTTTTTTGTTAACTCAGTACTTGCCAGAGTGTTGTTTGATTCTGGAGCATCGCACTCGTTTGTTACAGAAGAATTTGCATGCACTAGTAAGATTCAACCAACAAAATTAAAGCATGTTATGATAGTTCAAATACCTGGTTCAACCACCAAAGCTAGACAAATTTGCAAGGCCGTACCCATCCGAATCCATGGCATAGATATTTATGCTAATCTAATAGTAGTCGGAACTAAAGATTTGGAAGTAGTACTAGGAATGGATTGGATGTCGAAACATAAAGGATTAATCGACTGTGCCAAGAAAGCCATAACCATGACCAGTACAGCCGGAATATCAATAGAGCATGTATCGGAAACCTTGCCCCATCAATTCAAGTGCAACAAGAGTCTAGCCTAGCCAACCATTGACCAAGTTAGAGTAGTCTGTGAATACCCCAATGTATTTCCAGATGTTTTGCCCGGTATGCCCCCAGATGGGATATCGAGTTCATCATTGAACTAATCCCTGGAACCGGACCCATAGCCTAGAGACCTTATAGTATGAACCCGTATGAATTAGAGGAGCTGAAGAAGCAACTGGATGCTATGCTGGAGATAGGACTGATTCAACCAAGTGTGTCGCCATGGAGATCACCTGTCTTGTTTGTGGACAAGAAAGATGGAGGTAACCGTTTGTGTACGGATTATCGGAAATTGAGTGACGTCACCATCAAGAACAAGTACCCACTACCGAAGATAGAAGACATGTTTGACCAATTGACTGGTGCCAAAGTGTTTTCTAAGATTGATCTTAGAACTAGTTATCATCAACTCAAGATTCGTGCAGAGGATATTCCAAAGACTGCCTTTACCACTAGATATGGATTGTATAAGTATACTGTCATGTCTTTTGGATTAACCAATGCCCCCGCTTATTTCATAAACCTCATGAATAAGATTTTTATGGACTTCCTGGATAAGTTTATCGTTGTTTCAATTGATGACATTCTGATCTATTCCAAATCAGAAGAAGAACATGAGCTACACCTGAGGACCATCCTTGGAACCCTTAGGAAGCATCAGTTGTATGCCAAGTTTAGCAAATGTGAATTCTGGTTATAGTAGGTAGGATTCCACGGACATATTGTATCAGCCGGAGGAATTGCCGTTGACCCTGCAAAGGTGAAGGATGTTGAAGAATGGCAAGCCCCAACCACTAAAACCCAAGTTCTTGCATTTCTCGGATTAGCGGGATATTACCGCAAGTTTGTAGAAGGATTCTCAAGCATCGCAAGACCCATGACCCAATTGTTGAAGAAGGATAAGAATTTTGAATGGACGGTCAAATGTGAAGCGAGTTTTCTAGAACTCAAGAAGAGACTGATTTCAGCCCCAATCTTGATCATGTCAGATATCATGAAGCCCTTTGATGTGTATTGTGACGCATCTAAGACCGGTCTCGGATGTGTGATTATGCAAGGAGGCAAAGTTATATCTTATCTATCCCGACAACTGAAGCAACATGAGCAGAACTATCCTACCCATGACCTTGAACTAGCAGCCATAGTTCTAGCCCTGAAGACATGAAGGCATTACCTTATGGGAAACCGTTGTGAGATTTATTCGGATCACAAGAGCCTGAAGTATATCTTCACTCGGAAGGAGCTTAATATGAGGCAAGGGAGATGGATCGAGCTAATCAAGAACTATGATCTGGGCATTCACTATCACCCCGGTAAAGCCAATGTGGTAGCAGATGCCCTTATCATATTGCCGTGCCGCTTGAACTCCATGATTCTGAAGGAGCAACCGAGTTTGCACAAGGAGTTGGAAGATTTCAGAATGGAGCTAGTAAGTGAAGGATTTTTGGCTAGCATAGAACTTCAACCCACTTTGATCAGTCAGATTAAGGAGGCGCAGAAAGGAAATGCTAGTACCAACGAAATCAAACATCGCATCGGTACATGCAAAGTACCCAGATTCACCAAAGATGAAGGAGTTTTGTGGTATAAAGGACGTATCTGTGTGCCAGCAGATTGAGAATTGAAACAAGCTATTTTGAAAGAAGCCCATGATACTCATTATTCCATCCACCCTGGAGGAATGAAGATGTATCAAGATTTGAAAGAGCAATTTTGGTGCATAAGATGAAGCAAGAAATCGGAAGCTACATAGCCAAGTGTGACATTTGTCAAAGAGTCAAGGCGGGACATCAGAGACCCACAGGACTGTTGCAACCATTGCAGATTCCAGAATGGAAATGGGACTCAGTTGGAATGGATTTTATCACTGGTTTGCCTACATCTAGTAGGGGAAATGACTCTATTTGGGTCATAGTGGATAGACTATCCAAAGTCGCCCATTTCTTACATGTCAAGACCACCTATCAAAGTTCGAAGCTAGCAGAGTTGTACATCACTAGAATTGTCCATTTGCATGGAGTTCCCAAGAACATCGTGTCGGATCGAGGAACTCAGTTTGCCTTGAGGTTTTGGAAGAAAGTCCAAGAAGGATTGGGAAAAAGACTAGATTTCAGCATAGCTGATCACCCTCAGACAGATGGACAAACAGAGCGAGTAAATCAAATACTCGAAGATATGCTGAGATCCTATGTGCTAGAGTATGGATCTAAATGGGAAGATTGTCTGCCTTCCGCAGAATTTTTGTACAACAACAGCTATCAAGCCAGTTTGCAAATGGCCCCATTTGAATTCATGTATGGAAGGAAGTGTCGTACCCCTTTGAATTGGTCGGAAGTAGGAGAGAGTCAGATTTTCGAACCCCACATCCTATGAGAAGCAGAAGAGAAAGTTCACAAGATCCGTGAGCACCTCAAGACCACCCAATCCAGACAGAAGAGTTACGCCGACAAGAGACGTCCAGGCCTCGCTTTCAATATCAGAGATTTTGTGTAGCTCAAAGTGTCACCTTTGAAAGGAATGCAACGTTTTCCAGCTTAAAGGAAAGTTAGACCCCAGATATATCGGACCTTTCCAGATTCTGAATCGTCGAGGAGAAGTATCGTACCAACTGGAACTACTAGAGGAGATGTCAACAATGCATAATGTGTTCCATATATCGTTACTTCGCAAATGCCTAGAAGTCCCAGAGAAGACTGAAGTTTTCAAGAACATTGATCACCAAACCATAGAGATCAACGATGATCTGACGTATCCCGAAGTACCCATTCGTATTTTTGAGGAAGCCTTCAGAACCACCAGGACCCGGAGTATCAAGTTTCTCAAAATCCAGTGGAGCAACCACACTAAAGAAGAAGCTATCTGGGAGCGAGAAGATTACATTAGGACGGAGTTTCCCGGTCTCTTTAAATCCTAGTTTTCTTTTTCTTCTTTCTCAAATCTCGGGATGAGATTTTGGTTAAGGATGGCAGGTTTGTAACATCCCAAAAAATATTAATCAAGGTTATCAAATTCCAATCACCCAAATTTAGGGTTAACAAAAACTTTTGTTAATTAAAATCAATATGAATGCATGTGTGTATATGATGAATGTATGAATGCATGAATGGACTTGTTTGATTGTTGTGAATAGCAAGGAATGGTTTAAAGATGAAAACAACATCATCTAAATCATTTCCAAGCAGAAACAAATCAAGAGAAATTCAAAAACAAAAAAATAAGCTAATGGTCATTTTTGCCAATCTTGCTCACTAGACCACTTTGAGTGTTTCTAGTCCAAGATTTCAAACAGAAACAAATATATTTCTTTTCACACTTGCTAGACCAAGTGAAATTAAACCCAAGCCCACTTTACAAACCCACAGAAACATTTGGCAACTTGATTAAATGACAATTCAAAATTGAATCTATAACATATGGGAAGATCACCATTTCTCAAAACCCCACCAAACCAGTTAACCTTGATCAATCCAAGCAACCAGATACTACCAAGTATGTGACCATTGCATCCACCAAGTTTCATCCAAAAATTCAAATTCAAATCTCTTGTGGCCATTTCATCAAACACCTTGTAAACACAAATCAAATAAAACATCAAACACTATAGTGAGCAGTGTTTGTGCCTAACTTGTTTCATCTCTAGCTCACAGTACACTCTCAGTAGATCATCTAACTAAATTAACCAGCCCTAGCTCACTATAAACTTGACAATGCCATCAATGGTGACCATTGTCGAGCCCAACTTGCCACCCCAATGTCGACAGCAAGCTAGGAGCCTCTCTAGCCTCGCCAACCTTGTCTAGCAGGCAGCTGACCGTCCACCGCCACCCCCTGTCTAGCACCCAAGCACTTCCAGCCCCTGGACCACCCAGAACAAGCATGTCCAATCTCTCTGTGACCATGCCGAGAGCGCGCCAGAGCGTCGCGCTTGACACGCTCGCACATACCATGCCCCGTCCTCTCCGCTCGCATATGTGATCACCACCGCCCAGGGAACCGCCTAGACATGCCCGTTCGCCGCCGCGTAGACCGTAGCTGTTGTGCGCCATTAAAAATTCTATTGGAGTCGTCCAGAGCATCGCAGTGTTTCGACCGCATCGCACCGCCCCACACCTCGCCACCATGCCGTTGAGCTTCGCCAGGAGGCAGCGCATCGTCCCCTACCCCCATCCATGCGGTTAGCTCGCTGTGCAGCCGACCCCGAAGAGCTTCACCCGCACCCTTCGGTCCCCTCGTTGCACTATAAATAGAGTCCTTCCCCGCTTGAATTCTTCACACCATTCCACTCTCCTCTCTCTCAGAACCACCCCACCTCATCCTCGTAGCAAGGTGAGCACCAGGTGGCCGGAATTTCGCCGGATCTTGCCGCTGCTGGAGGAGAAGGGTGCCGTTGATTGGAGCCGCTCCAGGAGGAGCCACCGATACTAGGAGGATTGCCGTCATCCACTTTGTCGTTCGCCCCCATCACCGACCATCACCCGGAGCCCCGGTGAGCCCCAACTGACCTCCACTGACCGCGCTAGGGTTCGACCTCGCCGCGTCCTGTTCAGGCGTGGACGATGAACCTCAGTCGTAGATCTAGCGTCTAATCCTACGGCCCAAATCACCCCGTACCCCTTATCCACTCTCTGTCTCACTGACGAGTGGGGACAACCACTTAACCAGCCCCCACGCGCGCTATGCACAGTGGGCCGGCCCATTTAGCATTCCCGCGCGAGCCAGTATTTCAAACTTAGGTTTTTCCAATTTAGTTTCAAACCTAGTACTGCATGTTGATTCAAAATTCAATTCAGAGAGTTTGACTGACCCAAATTGCATGAAAATAATATTTCTAGGAAGGTATTGAATTCTTAATCCAAGCTCATTGGATTTAAATCATTTGGAATTATAGCACCTATAGTAATAATAACAAGGCAGAGACTTTTCTGCATTCAAACATTTTTCAAAATTCAACCATAACAGCTTTTGAGTTGATTCCAACTCTAAAAATCACATTTTATAAGACCTTTCTGAATATATAAAAATATCTAGGTTTACTTGCAGAAATAATGGACAAGTAATAAAAGAATGCCCCATAGGCATTTCTAGCCACTTTAATTAATTAAAATAAAAAGGTTAAACCTTATTAAATTGTGACACCACTTTAAATCACATTCCCAAGTACTGAAATATGTGGTTATGACATGTTTCAACATGATCCCATGTTTGAGTTGGAGAATATTAAATCTTAAGTAGTTTTTCAATGAGTAGAAATTACTTTTCTAAAAATAAAAGAAATGAAACTAGGGTCTTAATCTTGTGATGGTGCTAGATCATCTAGTGTAAGCCTTTGTGTGCTAAAAAGAGTAGTTAAGAATTGTTTGGTGATTGTGTACTTCGTATTTATTTATAGACGCTATTAACGAGCAAGGATACGAAGAGGAAGGAGAATACTACAAGGAAGAAGCAGAGGAGAACTTCAACCACTGCACTGCACAAGGCAAGCTACCACTTGCATGTTACCTATGCAAGCTAACACTTGCAATTGTGAAAACTATATAATCTATGCAATGCATTAAGCAAGCCTTGATTATACCAATTGATGATACCCAATCCCAGTTTTACTTACAAGATTAGTTATTTTATTTCTTTATCAAAGATTTATAGTAGTGTTTACCTAGTGATTTGTAGATTTTATAAAGATTATTAAAGGTTGCATAAAGAGCATAAAACTTGGCCTAAGTTAGATAAATCTTGACGTCATCCTGAGGCATGAGATTGAACTTAGATAATTCACACTTGATTACCACCCCTCATTAGTTTTACCCCTACTTGTAGTTGCTAGTGCTAAGCATAAAACTGGATCACTTTAGATGGGAATACTTGGTGAAAATGGTTATGAAAACCTTAGAATGATGAGTCATTCTACTGAAATATTTTGACATGTGTTTTTGAACACCAGATGATTTTGATGATGAAAATATTGAGGCATGAGCCTTAGCCCTTTATAAAACTGATGGTTGTCTGGATACGATACCATTCCAATTTTACCGTACAACCACAATACCCGAAATTGGGTAGGGCTTAACTGGAAATTCATACACCTTAGTATGGGTTCCCTTGTGGCCGAGGTTTGAGCTGAGGCTACCTCGTGAATATTGACCACCTATGAAGTTCCCAAGATGACAGATGGTCATGGTTGGGAGGCCAAACTCATAGGAGAGGTGCCTCTACTAGGGCGTGTAATTGAAAGGTTAGGGTTGATTATCCGCATACTGAGTATGGTGAATTCAGGATTATTCCTGATGGATGTATCGGATATTGTGGTGAAAGTGTACCACCTCTGCAGAGTCTCAAACTATTCAAATAGCCGCGTCCGCGGTTATGGACAGTTGGAGTGGCCATAATGTTTCGTCGTCAGATGTTTTCAAAATGACTTGTAAAATGAATCATGACTTTGACTTGACCCCAACAAGGTTGTGAAAGTGAAAGCTAAATTCCCACTTAGGTGTTATAAAACTTTAAACTAGCTTTCTTTGCTTCTGAACTTAGTTAAGGTAAATCTGGCTTTTTGCAAAACAACCTAGAGCCTAGCAATTCCTACTCAAAACCACTTCACTTGTTAGTCTTAGTTTGCGAGTACTTAAAGAGTACTCATGGCTTTGTCCCTGGCTATTTCCGTGGCCAGACTATGAAGAGGACTATTAGGAGGATGGACCGCAGGAAGGTTACGACAACTAGGATCATCTCCCATCATCAGCATTGCCTGTGACTTTGAAGATGGAGCTTCGCTCATGCTATCGTTATTATATTATTCCGCTGATTTGATTGTACTAAGACTGGATCATGTGATTTTTATTTGTTGTAAGACCTTATGTATGGTTTGTAATGGATGATGTACTGTGATATCAATCTGTTATGTCCCGCAAAAATGGTAATCCTGAGAGTGCGATCTATGGCATAACAGGCATTTGGGATTAAAAATCTGGGCGTTGACAGTCCTCAAGTACATCGCTGCCGGCAACCAGCCACCATTGACGATGCCTCCTCGCCGCCCGGACCAGCGGTGGGTGCCAAACCATGCCACCCGCTCTTCCTCCATGTTTTCCTCGTCGAGGTCTTCGTCACCTTTGACCTGCTACTCCACGTACTCCACGTCGTCGCAGCGCTTCTTGGCTATCCTCGTGCCGGTGAAGGACGAGTATGAGGAGGCTCCTCTGTCGCGCCGGACCCTCGGTGGTGCCGCAGCTACGGCCCGGCGCGAGCGATCACCTTCCCGTGCCTGCCAGCGCCTCGCCGTGCCCCAGCGCCAGGTGAAGAAGGAGTGGACACCGCCACCGGAGTACAAGGCAGTCGCCCTCCAGCTAAAGATTGATGAGGGCCCGGAGGAGTTTCTAGGCCAGCGCGTCGTCGAGCGCGCCTCCTACGAGGCTGTGCCACCAGCGACAAACGACTTTGCGTAAGCATGGTCCACGGAGGAGTACCAATGCGAGCAGGAAGAGAGAGCGCACCGCCTTGTCCTATTCATAGACCTTGAGGGCGACGACAACGGGGCTGACTGTTCGAGATGGGGCGGTGATCCGGGCTAGGGCTACAGCACCATGCCGCCGCCGAAGCAGGAGCCCAGCGATGACGCCGATGACTATGTGGTGACGATGTACCGTCGCCTTGGACTGGGCGGCCCTGGCCGGGGCCGCCACTAGGGTTTAGTTTTTTAAAAAAATTGTACAAACATGTTTGAACTACAGTGATATCTATGTGTTTTCGTATTTTCAAATGTATGAATATTTTGTATGGGGGGATGGCTGGGAGCCAACGCTCCCAAAAATCATGGACCAGTACGGCGCCTCCCCATTCAGCCCAAAATCGGGCCATGAGGGGGACGAGTGGAGATGCTCTAAGCGTACGGTGTTGATGAAGGGCAGCGGTCATTCACCGATGGACGCCATGGTGGTTGATCTGTTGAGTAAATTATAGATAATTATCACAATTCAGACACCACTTATGAGTTAGTTTCAATATTTATATTTTTTGTGAGTCAGTACCAACTTTGGGACACAATGTTGCAAATCACACTAATTTTCATCTAATAGCATTTTAACATGTTTTCTAACAAGTGGAACCCATCTAACAAAGCAGACTAGTCAATAAAAATTGCCACGGTGGAGGATGAGCTGAGATGGACGTGAGGCCCACCTGTCAGTCCTCGTCCTTTTTGTGTCACCCCTTCTCTCTGTCCCGTGCACGACATGGATCTCCACCCGCCGGAGCCCGACACCAACGACAAGGGGCAGCATGCGGCCTGCCCTGCCCCTCTGCCGCCCCACTCACTACTAGGAAAAAGCTGACAGTGGCATACTATTTTTTAACTTCTGTGGCGCATATGGGACGCGCCACTGTTATCACGCCACTAAACTGTAATTATGTGGCGCATTTTAAAATGCGCCACAGAAGTATCAAAGTTCAGTGGCGCATATTGCCTATATGCGGCACAGAAGTTTTTTTCAAATGTCAAAAAAAAGGCGGGCTAGATCTAAAACTTCTGTGGCGCATATTCCCAATATGTGCCACAGTTTTTTTCGAATTTCAAAAAAAGCTAGCCAGATTTGGCCGAAGATGGGGGTCATCGAAGGTGGGGGTCACCGAAGGAGGGCTATCTCGGAGGTGGGTGGAGAAGGGGGATCACCGGAGGAGAAGGAGGCTACCGCTAGAGGAGGAAGAGGGGGTCGCCGAAGGAGAAGGAGGCCACCACCGGAGGAGGAGGGGTCGCTAGAGGAGGAGGTAGCTAGAGGTGGTGGTGGTTGTTATCGTCGTCGGAGGAGCTCACCGGGGTGGAGGATGAGAAAGAGGGAGGAGAATTAATCACAGTCAAACTCTCTTGACAATTCCAATTTCCTGACTGTTTCTGTCTCACTGCCAAAGTCTATTCAGTTTGAACTGTTTGGAGAAATGGATTTGTTGTTCCAGTCAAAAAAGAAGAATTTGACCTCTATTGCCCAACCTATGGTGATCTCTGATTTGCAGCCCTTTTCTCATGTTGGTTGCAAAAGGAAGCTCCTAATGATAGGTGATCCAGAGGATTTGGCTCATGGGACACCTATTTCTACCAACCAAGTTAGAAGGAGCTCTAGGTCTACTAGATACAGGGGATTTAAACCAAAGATCATAAGTGATGCCAAGCAGACTAAATCCAAAGTGAAGCCAAGGAAGGTTCCAGGAGTGACAATAACTGATTCAGAAGATATAGAGGAGGTCATCCAGTCTTAGAAGATTTCTGTCAATGAGAACCTAGCTACTGACAAGACCTTTCTTGCCACCCCAATTACAATGATTCAATCCGTTGACATTTCTCTATGTGGTGGTCCTCCGGATGAAATCACTCCTAAGAAGCTCATGGCAGGCTTGCAGGAGGAGTAAAATGTTGACAGTGCCTAGTCCCTGTCCCTCTTTAGTTTGTTTCTATCTTTAAGTTCTAATAATGTCTTTGCTTAAACAATAGATAATTCTGTGTTGGAACATCAAGGGGCTTAATACAAGAGAGAAGCAGTTATCTTTAATGAATGCTATTAATGTAAGTCGGTGTTTAGTTTTTTGTTTGCAAGAAACAAAAAGGAGGCTTTTGATTTGAACTTCATTAAAGCCTGTTGCCCATCAAGATTTGATGAGTTTGTTTATGTGCCTTTTGTTGGTGCTTCTGGGGGTCTGACTATTACTTAGAATAGCTCCATTTTTTTTGGGATGGTAATGCATTGTGAACAATTTGCACTCTCTGTCCATTTTACCTCTACTCAATCAGCTCAGTCCTGGACTCTAATTAACATTTATGGCCCATGGAATGGGGAATTGTGAGAAAAAATTGTCAAATGGCTTTTTGAGGTTAACATTCCTGATGATGAAGACTGGATCTTAATGGGAGACTTTAACTTCATTAGATCCCCTGCAAACAGGAATAAGCTTGGTGGGAACATTAATGACATGCTCATTTTTAATGATTTCATTAGAGAACAACATCTTACTGAATTGCCAATTAAAGGAAGGAAGTTTACCTGGAACAATATGCAATAAAACCCACTATTCGAACAACTGGATTGTTTTTTTTACATCCATACATTGGACAACTAGCTATCCTAATACAGTTGTATCCACACAAGGCGAGCCGACTTTTGATCATACTCCTTGTGTTGTTTCTATCCAAACAAAGATCCCGGGCAGTAGGGTTTTTAGATTTGAAAATTATTGGGTGTCCCATCCTGGATTTATTGAAACAGTAACACAAAGTTGGGGAAAACCAACTCCTAAACCCAATAGTGTAGCAAACATCAATGCAAAATTCAAGCAGTTAAGATATGATTTGAAGTTTTGGAGCAAATCAGTTTCGAAACTGTCCACTTGTATTGAAAACACAAACAAGGTTCTCTCTGAACTAGATAACCTTGAAGATAGAAGACCTTTGTTCTGTCAAGAAGCAAACTTCAGGAAAATTCTAAAAGTTCATTTAGCAAGACTGCTGCAGTACCAAAATGAATATTGGAAGAAAAGATGCACCATTAGATGGACAAAGTTTGGGGATGAAAACACAAATTTTTTTCACAACTTTGCCACTGAAAGATATAGAAGGAATAATATTGCCTCTCTAAAATTAACTGATGGTTCTGTAGTTACTGAGCATGCTAACAAGTAAAAGGCTATATTTCAAGTTTATAAGGAAAGACTAGGTACTTCCACCCAGCCTGATATGCTTTTTGATCTATAACATCTAATTAATCCAACAGTTGGCCTTGAAGCACTGTCCCTGCCCTTCACCAAAGAGGAAATTGACAAAGTAGTTAAATAAATGCCTAATGACAAGGCTCCAGGCCCTGATGGTTTTAATGGACTTTTCCTAAAAAGTTGTTGGCACTTCATCAAGGAAGATATTTATACACTATGCTTCCAGTTTTATGAAGGAGACCTGAACCTAGAAAGCATAAACATGGGACACATAACACTTATTCCTAAGGTGGGCTCACCTGAAACTGTAAATGATTTCAGGCCAATTACTCTGCTAAATTGTGTGCTGAAACTCATCACCAAAATATTGGCTAACATACTCCAGAAGATAATCCTGAAAATTGTTCATAAAAATTAGTATGGTTTTCTTAAAGGTAGAAACATTCAAGGTTTCCTTGCATGGGCATTTGAATTTCTTTATCAATGTGAAACCTCCAAGAAAGAAATTATTCTTCTCAAGTTGGACTTTGCCAAGGCCTTTGATACCATTGACCATATTGCTATGATGAAAATTATGAAACAAATGGGGTTTGATGATAAATGGCTAAAGTGGATTGAAATTATCTTTAGCACTGGTAAATTTGTTGTTCTGCTGAATGGGGTACCTAGAAATCAATTTCACTGTAAGAGAGGAGTTAGGCAAGGAGATCCACTGTCCCCCTCATATTTTTCCTAGCTACTGATCTGTTGCAGTCTGCAATCAATAATGCATTCAGAGAGAATATCCTCAAAGCTCCCTTTTCCCTAGATTTTGGACAGGATTTTCCAGTAGTCCAGTATGCAGATGACACTTTGATCATAATGTAAGCAGATAAAGATCAATTTCAAGTAATGAAAGGAATACTTCAGAAATATGCTCTTTCTACTGGATTACAGGTTAACTTCGAAAAATCTCATCTGATACCAATAAATGTGACAGAGAATACCACTAAGGAAATTGCAGATATGCTGGGTTGTTCCATTGCTACAATGCCATTCACCTATTTAGGTCTCCCTCTTGGCACCACTAAACCCACAATATATGACCTGATGCCACTGATTGACAGAATTGAGAGAAAGGTTTCTGCCTCATTTATGATGATGTCCTATAGTGGGAGAGTGAATGTGCTCAATCAAATTGCCAGATAAGATTGTGGGACAAATAGAGAAAATCCAAAGACACTGTTTATGGAATAAAAAGACTGAAGACGGTGAAAAATGTAATTCACTGGCTACTTGGGACATGATCTGTAGGCCAAAGAATAAAGGTGGTATTGGAATCCTTAATCTCAAAATACAAAATGAAGGCCTTTTATTAAAATTCCTTCATAAATTTTACAACAAGGATGCCACCCCATGGGTCTCTCTGATTTGGAATTCTTATTATAATAATACATTTACACATGTTGTTGGACCTTGTGGCTCTTTCTGGTGGAGAGATGTTTTTAAACTATCTCATTTATTTTGAGGAGTGGCTAGGAGTTCAATTGGTGATGGGGCCTCTACTTTATTTTGGAAATATCAATGGTCTAACACTATTTTAGAAGAAAGCCACCCTGTTATTTACTCCTATGTGAAGAATGATGATATCTCTGCCCAGGAATTTCTCACTTCAGAAAATTTGGCATCTATATTTCATCTCCCTCTGTCACCAGAAGCTTTAACTGAATTAAGGACCATTCAGAATAATTGCAGGGGAATTCAACTCAGTGAACACCTGAAAGACACTTGGAGTTATGTTTGGGGAGCCAAAAGTTTTACACCCAGCCAATATTACCAGTTCAATTTCATAATCTGAACCCGCACATTGCTTTCAAGGGTTGTGGAAGTCTAAATGTACACCAAAAGTTAAGTTTTTTGGATGGCTTATCTTATCAGATCGACTGAATACAAGAAATATGCTTAAAAGAAGGCACTACACCCTTGGGACAGGATACAATTGTCTAATGTGCAGTTATCCTCCTGAAAAAACAATTGAACACTTGCTCTTTCAATGTCCCTTTAGTCAATCTTGCTGGAGCACAGTTCACATATCCTGGCCTATGGCCAATTCTAGGCTTATGATTATTGAGCAAGGAAAACAAGCTTGGAACAAAAAATTGTTTATAGAGATTACTTTGCTTGGATCCTGGAACATCTAGAAGGAAAGAAATAACCTATGGTTTAACAACATACAACCTTCGGTTCAATCCTGAAAGTCAAGGCTTGCTGCTGACTTATCTCTATTGGTCCACATGACAAAACAAGATTTACACCCACTCATAAAAAGCATAATCCATAGTTTGTAATTCCTTGGTTCCTAGGCCTTTCGATTTTTTCAGGATTTTTAATCCTATGTAATTTGTAAATATGTGACACTGCAACTTCTGACCCCTAATTTAATGAAAAAGAGGCAGTATGAACCTTTCCTAATGTTAATACCCTCAAAAAAAGAGGAAGGAGAAGGGGAGAAGGAGAGAAGAAGTGGAAAGAGGAGAAGGGGCGACGGGATTCAAATTTCGAATCCCGCCCAAGATTTCTGTGGCGCATATGGGCGAAATGTGCCACAGAAGTTTCTCCCCCCTTTTTTTTTGCAGGAAAAAATCTTCTTTCTGCCATAACTTTTTACTCTTTTCGAATTTGTGGAATCTATAAAATCTTCAACGGCTTCTAGCGGTTGAAATCGAGTAAGAAATTTCGAGACGATCATTTTGATATATTAAACTTTTTTCCGATATCGTATGCAAAAGTTATGGCCGTTTTACTATGCCATAAACTTTTTTTTGCAAAATACATCAAAATTCATGTTTTTAAATTTTGTATACAACTATATCTCAAAATATAACTACATCTCAAAGGAATTATTTTTTGAAGTTCTTATCATTTTCGTTTATTTTTTACAGACGTTAAAAGGCGATCCAGGGAGGGGGATGATCTGGTTTTCTATATTCTGTGGCGCATACCTATATATGTTGGTCAACCGAATTCTGTTGTGGGGCCTACCCTCACTTTCCGTGGCGCATATGGTCGTATGCGCCACAGAAGTTGGAAGAATATGCGCCACAGAAAGTGAGGAAACCCAACCTTGGTGGCGGGTCCCACCAAACTTCTGTGGCGCATTGTTTCCCTATATGCGCCACAGAAGTGTGAAGATTTCTGTGGCGCATTGACTAAAATGCGCCACTGGAATTTATCTGTGGCGCATGGTCACACATATGCGCCACAAAAGATCCTTCTATTTATAGTTGGTTTCCTAGTAGTGACTAATGTGTGTCCGACAGCCGCTGGCCTTCCCCTGTTGCACGCCCGCTAGTCGTCGACCTCCTCCTGCTGCACACCCGCCTACCAGCCACCGGCCTCTCCCCTGCTAAGCACTGCCCACCACCGTCAGGGATAGACGGATGAAGCAGGTCGCGCCCTGTAGCACCTCGGGTAAAACCACTACTAGAAATCGCTAGTTTATTTATTTATTTTTTGCATCATCATGATCACATGCTCATGTCATCATGCCACATTGCATTAGAGCATCGTCATGTCATCATGCATCTTTTTGCCAAAACTATTTTATAAAAGCCTATCTTTTATTTCTAATTAACCCCTGCTCTATTTCAAATACATACCCCGACCTCTTCCGGATATTTTGGTTTGTCTAAAAACCTATTTACAATTTTTTTGTTTTAAATGAAATAGAAGAATAAATAATAAAACTCCTAATTTTTATAATCCTTGGGGGAGGTCGCCGCCGGCCAGGCCCAAAGGCCCAGTGATGACTTCAAGTGCATAGATCAATTGTAGCTAGTTTCGAAGTAAACATATCGAAACCACAAAGAGCTATTGGTAAAGTTATTAATGCCCCTCGTCACTATCTACCAAAGGATACTTATAAGCTACCTTTAATCTCAAGTACAGGGTGTTTGAATGATTTTTGGTTGTTTGCAGAAAAGTAATTAAAAAGAGTAAAAGAAAGCAAGTAACAAGGTTGTGTGAAAGCATGGTTGAACTCAATAGGGATAAAACGTTCTTAGGGATGTAGGATACACCTCTAGTATGGTATTGTTATTATTAATAATTAAGATAACATACTTCTTGTGTCATGAGATATGTGGAGAGAGCTCCATAATAAGATGTTCACTACAAGGCTCGTAGGAGGCAATTTTGTTGAGCCAAGAGTGAGGTCTCCTATAAATAACCACTCCAATGTGTGAGAGTAGTCACCCATACAAACCAGCACAATTAAGGGTTTCCCCGTGGATATCGTAATTTGCTTAGGTAGTCCCTCTTAATCCTCCTTTGACCGTGTAGGTCACGAGCTGGTGCCAATCTATCACGGGGCCATTCGGGGTACGATCCGAAAAAACATGCAAAGGATTTCTCCCTCCCTTTAGTCCAAAGGGCAAATGATATGTGGCTGACTACACATACCATCTAAAGAGAGAGATCAAACACAAATCATAAATCTATCATAGACCAGCAAGTCATATGGACACAAGAATAGATCATGTTTATTATAAATTCATAATAGTGCTAGGGTTTCTCCATCTCCCCAAGAACAAAGGAACTACTCACACATGGAAGCAATCAACAACATCATCATAATCAAATGGATGGATAAAAGTATGGAAATAGATCTAATATATGGAAATAGATCTAATGCAAACCACAATTGAATCTGGAATTACAACAAGATCAAATAGATGAAAGATGGGAGTAATGATGGTGATGTATATGGAGCGTTTCATGATGAAGGGGATGATGCGTTGTCCTCCAATGATCTGTGAAGCAGCTGGGATTTTACCCCAACCAAGTTTCTCCTTCAGATCCCTTTCAGATGTGGTTTTTGTGGTTTCTGGTGGTTGTGAATGTCTGATCTCCCTCTTGTCTTAGATAGGAGAAAGTATTTGATGAGGCGAATGTGATGACACCTAGTACAAGTGGACGGTGCGGGCTCCGCCCATACCACCGGTCGTTATGGGTACTGGTTGCTTCTCCTCGTTCTGTATTCTCCCAGGTGTAAAGGTAAATCCATAAAATAACTTTTATCACTTAAAAATATAATATTATAGCATAATATGACAGTTCTAATTGATATGTTCATATAAGACTTAATGAATTGGGATCTTGTTGAAACGAGGACAAAAAGGTGCCTACAAACGCAGTAAAATACAAAGATCCCTAGTCTATTTATGCAAAAACAAAAGGTAAATAAGTTTCAATTTTGGACTCATCACCCAGCTATCAGCAACCTACTACCCAGAGAAACCCTAATCTAACCTAACCGTATCCCTTTGTCGCTGCCACCACCCACACCACGCATCCCCATAGTCCCCACCGCACCTCACGAATCCCTCCCCCGACGCAAACACACCACAACACACACCCCATGTGAAACCACGCAACCCGAGATGCTAACCTACCCTGATCTCGCACTCACCACCCACCAGACGTGAGCCCAGACCCACCCCGTCGAACCCGATGTGACCCGCATGGTCTATCTTCCTCGTCCCGCAACCCGCTCCCCTCGTCATGATCCTCTCCTGCACCTGCCATCCTCGCTCGGTGTAGCATCCCAATTGTCTAACAATAGTAATGTTGCTTGTCTATTCTATATATTGCTACTTCCTACATGTCATTTATTGCATCATCATTATATCATGCTCATGTCACCATTCTGCCTTGCATTTGAGCATCATATAAAACCCTTTGCAATTGCTCATATATTCCACCATCCAAACAATATATGAGCAATTGCATTTCTGTTGGTATTTGAGTCTAGATCATATGTATTAAGATGGATCCACTTATATCCCTACATGCTCCCATATGTGATCTATGTTGTTTTCACAATATGAATTATGTGGAGCCACATGGCCACCTTTGCATGCTATGTGTGTAGAAATCCTTCTTAAGCTTCCATATAGTTTGGGTTCAAATAGAGGATCAAGTAAGATATAATTGTGGCTATATGTTCATTAGTGGACCCCACACACAAGCTTAGCCACCATATAATCATGCATGTTCTTTTATTTAGTCCATATTGGAAGGAAGCTTCCTTTTCCCTTTGTTTGGCCCTTGATCAAAGTTGAATGCATGTCTAACTAAATGCACATCATGTGTTGTAGTGGTTTTCACCATTAGCAATGTCATTTGTTACAGATGCATGGGCCATGCAAAGATCCCCTCTTATTCATTTATTTGATTCCTCTTGGTTTCATGAGGGCTTGCTTATTTTGAGTCAAACCAATGATTCAATTCAATTCATGTCACATGTATGGTAGCATGGATTCCCTTCTTTATCTGTTTTCCACCCTTTCTAAGTGGGTCAACCACTTGTTCTATGTCTTGATGTTGTTCTGGTTCTTTTCAAATATTGGGTAAACAACAAGATGTTTGAAATTTGGAAACAAACAATTCAAACAAATAAATAAAAAAAGAAGAAACACAATATGGGTTAGAGAGAGAGGCCAGCAACAGCCCACCAGAAGAGTCCCTGGCAGTAGTCCAGCCACAACAAGATCAGCCCACCCGGGTGTCTCCTATTCCTTCCTCTGGACCGGCCCACCTGGCCCGCTTACCCCTTCGCGTAGATGGGAGAGCTCCCTTTTACTGTTTGTCGTCCTCCCGCCCACCTCCTCTCTTCTCTGCGTCCCAACGGAGGGAGCAGGTGACTGTCGCCAGTGGCGGAGGAGCCCATAGGGCGGACTATGGCGATCGCCCGACCTATGTCACGTCCCGTATACCCAGTAGTATATGCAATATCCAGCTAGTTACAATGGATCAATAGGTATAACACTAAGTAATCTGGACTTAGGATTATATAACTAAAGATACACGCAATACCTGTACATGTACGTGCGACCAAAGGACTCGATTGCTGGATCAATTGATCGATCAGAAAAACTAGAAAGGAGAGGCGCGGCGCCTGCGGTAACCGACGATACGACTAGGGCACTAGGCCGACGCTCAGCAAAATCTGCACAGAGATCGACGCCACGCAAGAGCTTGCCAAGATATTCCTACAGTCTGACAAACGACGCGCCCTATCCCACCTGAACTCTCATTGAAGAAAACTAGAAATGGCACCCTCTAAGCGCAGGCCAAATCTCAAAATTAAAGGTAGTGTAATACTATTATTACTTCTTCCAATCCATATTAGTTATTTTAGATTTGTCTAGAAACAAATGTATCTAGACAAGTTTTAGTGCTAGGTATATCCATATTTAGACAAATCCAAGTCAACTAATATATTATATTTTTTTCCATATAAATTATTATACTCACTTTGATCATATTAGTTGACTTAAATTTGTCTAAATTTAGATGAATCAAGACACTATTTAATATATAGGTTCATCTAAATTTTAAAAAATCCAAATTAACTAAAGGCTCATATAAGCTAAAATCCCCTCTAATCCCTTACAAACCACCCCAAACAAATCCACTAGGGGAGTGGACGAACCGAACAAAGCCTAACCTTTTCTCCTCCGTGCCTCCATTCCCTTCCTCTACCTGGAGTCACTGAATTCCCTCTGATTCCCTTTCTCTACAGCTCCGCAAGCCGCCCTGAACTCCGTCGTCGCCCAGCGCATCGAGCACATGCAAACCACGCTGAGCGCGGTGGTCGCTTCCCCGTGCCGTCGCAGACCTCTGGACGCTCACAGGAGGGCTTGGGCGTGCCCCTGTGCGGCGCCCCATCTCCTTCACGTTTGCGCCCGAGAGCAGCCGTAGTCGCCCCTCCCCGACATCGCCACCAACCACCCCTACCTTGTTTTCCGTCGGGAATAGGTGGAAGTGAGCTTCCCCTTCCTTTCCCCTTCATTTGTGCATCCTCCCCGCCGCCCTGTGCTCGTCCCCATCGCCGATTGCGCCGACGCATGCTTCTGTCGCCGCCTCTGT
This sequence comes from Avena sativa, assembly GCA_916181665.1. Classification (NCBI taxonomy): domain Eukaryota; kingdom Viridiplantae; phylum Streptophyta; class Magnoliopsida; order Poales; family Poaceae; genus Avena; species Avena sativa. The sequence goes on along the minus strand of OV702295.1, from coordinate 306,321,178 downwards.
CAGTACACCGCGCGGCACTTGTTGAACCCCCTGTTTTCGTTAAGATTTCCATCTTGTCCGTACAACTATGGCGCCACAGTTTCTAGGATATCGAAGCTGGATGTACCAGATCTCCGTAATCACAGGTCTCATGTATTTTGGTGCACCACGTCCACCGCCATCATCGCCGGAATATAGGGCCGCCGCGCGGCATCGCTGCACCTTGTCAAACACGTTCTCTGAATCTGTATGATAGTTCTACTGGCACTCCTCAGTTCTCTGTTCATCGCATTTTACTGACCAACCTGGTATCCCTCCCGCGGAGCTTCCTTGACAAACTTTGTTAAGCTAGATCCCCTCTTTCTCTTAATTCAAACGACGCCCAAAATGGAATCTAGACAAGCTCGGAATCATCCGTGGAAAACCAAACGTTTTCATCAAATTTCTATCAAAAGTTCAGCAGACATCAGCAACCTAGAAGCTTTTGTATATATACCCCTGGGTTTTTCCAGAGCTCAACCCGCGGTTCCCCGTTTGGCCACGTGGCGCCCCAGCTCTAACCCACGCACGAGGTGGCCCCGCAGAGAACCGACCCCACCTGTCACTGAAGCTGTGTAGAACTAGTGGGAGTAACAAAAATATCTGCTTGATTTCAAATTCAAATAAAATCCTAGAAAATGAATTTAGTTTAGGTCAAATAATTCATAATTTTTAAATAAATTCAAATTTAAATAAAATTTTAATATGAAATGTGCTTAGTTTCTAATTGCGAATTCAAATGTAAATTCAAATGTTATAAAAACTATTTCAAACTAGTCAAACCTTTAACTTTGACCCCTTTTAAATAATTTTGACTTTAATATTGATTTAAATTCAAATAATTTGAATAATATATGTTTTTGAATTAGAAAAATGTGGGGAATCTGTTTATGCTATTTAAAATATCATTTGGGGAATTCAAAATTTCGAAATAATTTAATTGTTAATAAATGTCATTTCTTAAATATTGATCTGTAATTCCGAATTCGACAAATGATATGTATGAATCGATTATATAGATGAGCCCCTTCTAACTATGCATTCCATGATATGATTTAAGCATCCATCATATTAATGGCAACAAAGACTGCCACTTTTCGTTGGGACTCCAAGTGCAGAGTGTTGCAGCAAGCATCTTGTCCCCACAAGGGTGACTCGAGGGTTTATCGAACTCTCGGGGAATTGGATGGATATTTACCTTCTCTGCTTCAAGCAACCTGTAAATTAAAATAATTTGTCTTGTGTCCCCAACTCTATCAAGTGGTTGTCAAGCACAAAGTTTCGTATTAGTAATATGAAATATAAAATATAAAACAATCTAAAGAAATAAAGTAAAGCAAAGAAATGCAAACTAGATGATATAGAAGATAATAGTGTTGTTTTTGGGTTTTTATGAGTGATTGCAAGTAGGGAAAGTATTTTTGTATTTTTGGAATAATAAATTGCAGAAATTATAAATGATAGTAGATGCAATAGAAAGGTGTTTCTTATGATAAAAATTGGACCGGGGTTCATGGGTTCACTTTTCTACTATCTTTTTTTAAGTTGTGGTGATCATAAAACAATTCGTCAATGATAAAGACTCATGGAATTTTCTATATGTGCTCGATAAAAGAATTAATATGGGCATCACATTCTAATATTGAGATGGAATACATCTCTCTCTTATAAGGGAAATCTCCATGTAATCTTGAATTAAGAACAAATCAGAGTATAGCTTCAAGCAATAGTACATGATGTTTGAAATACAAATATGCTACCTTGATCTAACAAGGTTAACAACTGCCGCAATATAACTATAGCACATGATTTCACTTTATCCCTAGTGAGGTAGCCAAAGAAAGGAAAAAACCAAAGTAGATCTTGAATATTATTTGTCACAATTCAATTTTCACCCCATGCTACTCCATCTAACACACATTTCTCCCCATACAAGTTCTTGCATACAAGTTGGATAAAAATAAGCAATTAAGAACGAGGTGCATGATATGCATCTATCAAAACATCTTACACACAATATATTCCAATCTCAAATATCAAATCATAGAACAAAGATCCACCACCTAGAAATTACAAAGATGACCATAATCATGTAGGTCAGGTCATATGGTACTAGATCTATGAAGAACAAGAGAGAGAGAGAGAGAGAGAGAGAGAGAGAGAGAGAGAGAGAGAGAGAGAGAGAGAGATCAAGCTACTGCCACAAACCCATAGCCCGGAGGTGGAATACTCCCTCTTCATAATGGTGATGATGCTGGAGATGTTGGAGAGGGTGGATATCTCCCTAGAGGTGGCTCCAACAGAGTTTCCCCCTCAAATCTTTGGTGGATCTGCCTCTGTTTGGTGGTGTCTCTGGTGTTCTCTGGTGTCCTCCATATCGATGATGCCCCGGGGTCCTTATATAGGGATTTTTAGGTCAAGAGAACTTTGTGGGAGAAAGAATCGAGGTGATCATACGATCGAGGAGGAAACGAGCATGGGTGGAGCGCCCACCAGGCCTGGGCGCGCCACCTAGGCTCGTTTGGCCCTCCTGGCCTTCCTGGTGAGATTCTCGTGCTACAGATGCTTCTCGTGGATAAATATTGACATTCCCAAAAGTTCAGCTCCATTTGACTTCATTAAGGTCCTGAAACATCAAAACATTGAAAACAGGGTTTTTCTGCCCTGCAGGGTTATAGCCAAAATAAAGGGGTTGGCAAATCCTGAAAAATAAAAATAAAAATGGATATAACATTATATATTATGAAAATATGTGGGAAAACATGTTAACAAACTACAAAGTTCATGTATGCATTTTACATGCATTACATATAAATATTAAGTATACAACAATGTTTATGGGAGCAAAACATGTGTAAAAACTTAATAAAATGCTTTAATATTGTACCCCACACCTCATCCATGCCATGCTATGTTATACAATGTAATTGTGCATCATTACATCATAGCATACCTTGTTTTCTTGTTGCATATTATTTATATTATTGTACAATGTATTTATTTTGGCCTCTTGTGTGTTTGGTTTTTATCCGGATAGACACTGAGTAAGGATTATATCAGGAGCCTCAGGAGTATTACTCGGATCCATCTTATTCTGCAACTGATCTTTCATGCAAGCAATTCCCCATGCTTGCAGTATATATAGTACATATTGCATCCGTGTTATTCTTGCATCATGAATCGCGTAACGAATAAAATTGAATCACAAGTATTGCATAGCCTTTACTTTAAACCCCACCGAAGCAGGGGTGAAGCCAGGATTTAGGTATAGGGGGTGAGCCGGAGACGAGGAAAAAAAGTTGTTCATAGTTCAGACAAGCTACTCGAGATTTTACCCTTATAATCTTCCAATACTACTTGTTCGAGTGGTCGGTAGTGGACAAATCATAAAATCCGATCCTTTTTGTGTGCAAAATTCAGACCATTATGTAGCAAAACTAGGGCTCATAAATATAAAGTACTAATTATAGACAAATTTATGGAATTTCTTCCATAATTTATACCTGGCTTGAACGGAAAATTATTGCCTAGCAATTTTGCAGGCTTGACGGCCTTGCATATACGCGCTCAAACACAATTCGACTGATCAGTGAAATTGCAAGCATACTTCTAGATTGATTGCTTGATTAGGTATAACTGGGCGATCAACATCCTCTATGACGGTGACACACCGTAGCAGCTGGCATGATCAACACTTGACATAAAGGTAGCACAACGGCATCGTGAAAGAGTTTCCTAGCGACTGGCTCTTGGCATAGTTTTGCGAGCTGCCACGAGCGCCATAGAATATCGATCTCAGATTAGGGAAAGGATACGACCGCTCCGCCGCCACAAACGAAAAGGAAGATAGGGTAAAGTCTAAAGAGAATTGAAATAATATGCATATACTAGGCTGGGCTTCGGTGTGTACATAGGCACCAGTAGTAGCTTGGGCTTTGAGTACTAATGAAGTAATTACCGATGTCAATTAGTATGTATAGATTACTGAGCATATTAATACATACATATACACCAGATTATTAGGGGGCCAAACCATAGGGGGGTCTAGCCCCTGCTCGCCCCCCTTGTCTCCGCCCCTGCACCGAAGTTTGTTCCCTCAACCCTATGAGCCATTACCACAGGATTTTTTAAGCCATGCGAGTCGTAGAATTGTATGTGTAGGGTTTTTGAGTGTCTTTGAATAATGAGGTACCTAAACAACTGAATTGAGTAGTAATGGGATAACTAAAGAAAGAGGCACCGGTGGGCAATATCTACTATTTGGTTCTTTATGCTCACTTGTGTCCTATAGGACCCCGAGTACTTGATACATGTTTCTTGACTATCGCACTATTCGCATGTGGGACCATGAATCCCCTTAGTATTAGCTTGAGTCACATTTAATTTCTTGGGGCCACAACTAGTTTGGGGCGTTATTACTATCATGTACTTATGCCATGATTTACTGATTTATTTACTATTGTTACTCGAGGAGCGTTTACTACTGTACTGTTTAGGAATGTGGAATGTTTTTGCGGTATCGACAAGCCCATTCACACTTTCGGGTTCCCAGTCGTTTACAGCCATTGGCACAAACCCCTGGGTCCGTTGAATAGCCGGCCAACTTCATAGCGGGTAGCTTAGCAGGGTGTCCCCCTGAAATCATATGTGAATCTTGCGAATGCTTTGTAATGATGCCTCATTGGGTTTTCATTTGGTTTTTCCAAGGTTGATCATGCGTGTGTTGCTATTTGTGCACCCCTGCAGGATAAATCTTTTTGAAAGCCATGTCCACAGTTATAGACGACTTGGAGCATATTTTCTCGATCATAGACAAGCATAACCAAAGTACCGCTTTTCATAAGACTAAAACTTGACTAGTAATAGTGCAATATTCATGGAATGATTAATAAAACTACCAACAGATGGGATGTTCTTCCGCATTCTCATTCGGGAAACAGGAAGGAGGGCAAGCAGAGTTTATTTATGTTGATATACATGTTGGGTAGTTAATTATTGTTTAATTAACAAGCGCCCGTCTATCATTGGTTAGGCGGATGTTGTACCGTGTCTCTATAGAACTGCTAGGCTTTATTTTTGCTGCAATTGCGTCACCCTCGGGTCATTCTCTTTAGATGCATAAATACTTGTTGAGTCCCTTAGGGTCTCACATGATAAAATGTTGGTTCACATGAACTGGTATATCCATAGGAATGCTACTGGCTCGAGGAGACAAATGATGGTGGCAACGACCGTCAGGTGTAGAGATTCTGGGGATGGAGATCCGTGAGATCTGTGGGAAGGATGTGCTTATTTTCAGGGCATCTTATGCTAATTTTCTTCTTATCCGTAATTGGATCTTGTTTTCCGCTTCCGCTTGATACTCTGACGTGTGATGTATGAGGATGTATCCTAAACTATTAGAACTACCAAGTATTTTGGATCTTGCCGTATGGCGTTGAATATTTCTATTTCTTTTAGATGGTTTGGCTCTGATGTACTCTTGTATGTCATTGGCATACATACTCATTTGTGTGTGTGCTAGACTCGTAGTCCAGCCGACTACGTCTCTCGCACTTAAAGATATAACCACGAGAAGTGGGTAGGGTGGTTGGACGGTACCATGCACTGTTATTCTCATATGGGACCTACATGTGGGTGGCCCTTAGGCCTCCTTGGTAGGACGCCTTATATAACATCCCAAAAATATTGAACAATGATTATCAAATTCCAATCACCAAATTTAAGGTTAATAAAAACTTTTGTTAATTAACATCATATGAATGCATGTGTGTATGCGATGATTGTATGAATGGATTTGTGTGATTATTATAAATAGCAAGGAATGGTTTAAAGATGAAAAAACATCATCTAGATCAAATCCAAGCAGAAACAAATCAAGAGAAAATAAAAAAACAAAACAAGCAAATGGTCATTTTTGCCAATCTTGCTCACTAGGCCACTTTGAGTATTTCTAGTCCAAGATTTCAAACAGAAACTATTCCATTTCTTTTCACCCCTTGCTAGACCAAGTAAAAGTGAATCAAAACCCACCTTTCAAACTTACAGAAACATTTGGCAACTTGATTCAAATGACAATTCAAAATTGAATCTTTAACATATGAGAAGATCACCAATTCTCAAAAACCAACCAACCCAATTCACCTTGACCTTTCCAACTAAACAGAGACTACCTAGTATGTAACTAGTACACCCACCAAGTTTGAACCAAAAATTCAAATTCAAATCTCTTTCGGCCATTTCATCAAACACCTTGCAAACACAAATCAAACAAACATCAAACACTACTGTGAGCAGTGTTTTGTCCAACCTTGTTCCCTCTCTAGCTCACAGCATGCTATTAGTAGATCATCTAGCTCAATTAACCAGCCTTATCTCACTGTGAGCTTGCCATTGCCATCAATGGTGAGCATGTCGAACCTCACCTTGCCACCCCAGTGTCGACAGCCAGCTAGGAGCAGCACCAAGCCTAGCAACCTTGTCTAGGACATTGACCACCGTCCACCACCACCCCCTGTCCAACGCCAACGCCCAGTCAGCCCCTGGACCACCCTAGAACCGACGTGCCCTATGCCTCTATGCCATGCCGTAACCGCGCCAGAGCGCCGCACACGACATGCACCCACAGACCGCGCGCCGTCCTCACCGCTTGCGAGCGTGATCACCACCGTCCCAGGAACATCCAGGACATGCACGTTCGTCGCTGCACGACCAGGAGAGCCCGTGCACCATTAAAATGCCCGCCGGACCCACTCAGAGCACCGCAGCATTCCGACCGTCTCGCACTGCCCCACGCCTCGAGACCACGCCTTTGAGCTTCGCCAGGGAGCACAACACCGCCCCTACCGTTTCCCATGCCATTATCCCACTGTGTTGACAACCCCGATGAGCTCCGCCCGTGCCCTTCGGTCCCCTCTTGACACTATAAATAGAGGCCACCCCCACTCGATTTCTTCACACCAACACACTCCCCTATCTATCAGAACCACCTCACCTCATTCCCGGAGCAAGGCGAGCAGCAGGTCGTCGGAATTTTGCCAGAGTCTGCCACGGAGGAGGAAGAAAGGAGCCAGTGATTGCATCCACCCTAGGTGAAGCCACTAGTACTAGGAGGTTAGTCGTTGTCGACTTCGTCATTCGCCCCCATCGCCGACCCTCGCCTGAGCCCCGGTGAGCCCCGTAGACCCCCACTGGCCGTGCTAGAGTTCTGTCTCGCCGGAGTTTCCCGACGGAGACAATAAGTTGTAGCTGTTCGATTAGATGTTGATTGTGTGGATTAGATTGCCCTGTGCCGCTTCGCACCGCCTGTCTCACTAAGTGGTGGGGACACTCACTTAAAATCACCCGCGTGCATGCTGTGCGCCGTGGGCCGGCCCATTTACATTCCCGTGTGACCCAGTAGTTTTAATTTAGGTTTATTAATTTAGTTTCAAACTCAGTTCTGTACCTAGATTCAAAAATCAACCCAGGTCGATTCACTGAACCAAAATGCATGAAACTAATTTTATTAGAAAGGTACTGGAATTATTAATCCAAGCCCATTGGATTCAATTCAATTGGAATTGTAGATCACCTATAGTAAAAATAACAAGGCAGAAGCTTTTCTGCATTCAAACATTTTTCAAAATTCAACCACAAAAGATTTTGAGTTGATTCCAACTCTCAAAAATCACATTTAACCAGACCTTTCTGAATATATAAAAATATCTAGGTTTACTTGCATAAATAATGGACAAGTAATAAAAGAATGCCTCATAGGCAATTCTAGTCACTTTATTTAATTAAAATAAAAAGGTTAAACCTTATTAAATTGTGACACCACTTTAAATCACATTCCCATGTACTGAAATATGTGGTGATGACATGTGTCAACATGATCCCATGTTTTAGTTGGAGAATATTAAATCTTAAGTAGTTTTCAATGAGTAGAAATTACTTTTCAAAAAATAAAATAAATAAGACAAATGCTTTGATGATTGTAATGTTTGTGATGATGCTAGATCATCCAGTGAAAACCTTGGTGTGATAAATAAAAGTAGTTAAATATTGTTTGGTGATTGTGTACCTCGTATTTATTTATAGACGCTAGTATCAACCAAGGATACGAGGAGGAAGGAGAATAGTACAAGGAAGAAGCCAAGGAGAACTTCAACCACTGCTCTGCACAAGGCAAGCTTATACTAATATCTTAGCAAGCTACTATCATAGCAAGATATTAACTGAGCAAGCTAACACTTGCAACTTAGCAAGCTAATCCTTGCAAGCTTACACCACTTGATACCCAATCCTAGTTTTACTTGCAAGCTTAGTATTTTACTTCTTTATCAAATATTTATTTTAGAGTTTACTTAGTGATTGGTAGATTCTAGAAAGATATTTAAAGGTAGCATAAAGAGCATAAAACTTGGCCTAAGTTAGATAAATCTTGATGTCATCTTGAGGCATGAGATTGAACTTAGATCATTCACCATTGTTTACCACCCCTCATCAGTGTTTACCCCCACCTGTAGATGCTAGTGCTAAGCATAAAACTTGATCACTTTAGATGGGAATACTTGGTGAAAATGGTTATGAAAACCTTAGAATGATGAGTCATTCTATTGAAATGTTTTGACATGTGTTCTTGAATACCATATGATTTTGATGAGGAAAATGTTAAGGCATGAGCCTTAGCCCTTTATAAAACCGATGGTTATCTGGATGCGATACCATTCCAATTTTACTGTACAACTAGAATACCCAAAATTTGGGTAGGGCTTGACTGAAAGTTTATATACCTTTGTATGGGTTACCTTGCGGCCAAGGTTTGATCTGAGGCTACCTTGTGAATATTGTCCACCTGTGCAGTTCCCAAGATGACAGTTGGTAATGGTTGGGAGGCCAAACTCACAAGAGAGGTGCCTATACTAGGGCGTGTTGATATGTCGGAAACGTATCTATAATTTTTTATGTTCCATGCTTGTTTAGTATCTAATTTGCTTTGATTTGTCTACATTTTGAGGTGATTTTTACATGTTTTCTGGTACTAACCTATTAACAAGTTGCCACAGTGCCAGTTGACTGTTTTCTTCTGTTTTTGGTTCCAGAAAAGCTAGTAAAGAAATATTCTCAGAATTGGACGGGACAAACGTCAAAGTAAATTACTTACCATGGGGAACAAGAAGTCCAAAGGGGAGACGGAGAGGCGTGCCAGGGCATCCACACACCCCCCAGGCGCGGGTGGGCCCTGCCCCACGCCTAGGCAGGGTGTGGGGCCCCTGGCCGCCTCCTCGGCCTCCCCCTTGGCCTATAAGAAGCCCCCGGTGCAGAAACCCTAAGTACCCGATCAATATTCCACGAAACCTTCTGTAGCCGCCGCCACCGTCGTCCCTAGATCCGGGGGGGATCTGAAGTTCTTCCCAGCACCCTGCCGGAGGGGAGATCATGCCGGAGGCCTTCTCTCCGGTATGATGCGTCAGTAGTTCCACCTTGGACTATGGGTCCATGTAGTAGCTAGATGGTTGTATCTCCTCCTTTGTGCTTTCTTGTATAGATCTTTTGAGCTCCGTTCATGATCAAGATCTAATATATTTGTAATCATGCATGTTGTGTTTGCGGGATCCGATGGATATTGAGATTATTGTGTTGGTTTGATTAAAGGTTTTGTCTTTATGATTCTATCATGTATGTGTTGTTTGTGATCTTGCATGCTCTCTGTTGTTATTAGCTATCTTGGCCAAGTAGTTGCTAGTGACTCCAAGAGGGGTATTTATGCTCGATAGTGGGTTCATGCCTCTAGTTTCCAAGGGAAGTGAAAGAAATCTCTTCGGTTGTAGATGTGTTGTTGTTACTAGGGAGAAACAACGGTCTCTTGTTCATGGAACATGTGGACCGTTTACCTTACACACTTTGCTTAAAGCAGTTGTCTGTTTCTTGCAACTTAATACTGGAAGGGGTTCGGATGATAACCTAAAGGTGGACTTCTAGTCATAGATGCAGTTGGATGGCGGTCTATGTATCTTGTTGTATTGCCCAATCGAATCTCATAGGATCTTTCTGACTAGTAATTGCATTGTTATGCCTTTCTCAGTTCCTGTCAATTGCCGCACTTTAATTTGTTGACCCTTAATGCCATGTTGTTTATCTAAGGAGAGCACCTCTAGTGAACTATGGACCTCATTCCAATCTTTACCATTGATACATCTTCCAGTGTTACTTGTTGACTTGCTGCAAACCACCATTACCTTCTGCACCATACGTTTAATCCTTTGTTACAGCAACCGGTGAGATTAACAACCTCACTGTTAGTTGGGGCAAAGTCTTGAGTTTGTGTTGTGCAGGTCTCCGCGTTGCTTGCAACACCTGTGTGAGGTTTCCTTCCTCCTACTGGTTCGATAACCTCAGTTTATTACTGAGGGAAGACTTGTTGTTGTGCTGCTTCACACCTTAATCTTGGGGTTCTCAACATGCTCCACATCAACTGAGCCATCAACAAGTTTTATGGCATCGTTGCCGGGGAGGCTAAGGACGTCTTCACTAGGGGAGTCCTTCACTTCCATTCTCTTTACTTTGTTTTTAGTTTGCTTTCTTTCTTTTGCTTGGTTTTGTTTGCCTCTTTTCAAAAAAACCCCAAAAATTAGTCTAGTTTGGTTTGCTTTCTTTATTCAAAAACACAAAAAAATTAGTTCCTGCTCTAGCTGCTGCTGCTGTTTTTGGCTTGCCCACCTTTGCCAAAATGAACTCTGCTGACAACACCAAGTTGTGTGACTTCACTAGCACCAACACAATGATTTCCTTAGCACACCTATTGCTCCACCTGCTCCTGATGCTACCTTTTATGAAATTAAGCCTGCTTTGTTGAATCTTGTGATGAGAGAGCAATTTTCTGGTGCTAGTTCTGATGATCTTGCTGCCCATCTCAATAGCTTTGTTGAACTTTGTGAGATGCAAAAGTATAAGGATGTAGATGGAGATATTATTAAGCTCAAGCTTTTTCCTTTCTCCTTGAGAGGAAAAGCTAAAGAATGGTTTCTATCTCTGCCTAAAAAAAGTATTGATTCTTGGACTAAGTGCAAATATGCTTTTATTGGAAAATACTATCCTCCTGCTAAGATTATATCTATGAGAAGTGACATTATGAAATTTAAACAACTTGATAATGAACATGTTGCTCCAGCTTGGGAAAGAATGAAGTCTTTGGTTAAGAATTGTGCCACTCATGGACTCACTGCTTGGATGATTATCCATACTTTTTATGCAGGTTTGAACTTCTCCTCAAGAAACCTGTTGGATTCAGCTGCTGGAGGTACCTTCATGGGCCTCACTTCGGGTGCTGCAACAAGGCTCCTTGATAATATGATGGTTAACTACTTTGAATGGCACGTTGAGAGAGCTCCACATGGTAAGAAGGTAAATTCTATTGAGGAAACATCCTCTTTGATTGATAAGATTGATGTTATTATGGCTATGCTTTCTAATGGGAAAGCTCCTTTAGATCCTAATAGTGTTCCCTTAGCCTCTTTGGTTGCTCAAGAAGAGCAAGTTGATGTGAACTTCATTAGAAACAACAATGCCTATATGAATAATTTTGGTGGTAACAACAATTATAGGCCTTATCCTCCTAATAATGGCAATTCCTATGGAAACACCTACAAAAATGCTAGAAGTGCCCCTTCTGAACTTGAAGTCATGCTCAAGGACTTTATTAGTAAACAAACCACTTTCAATAAGGCTATAGAGGAAAAGCTTTTAAATGTTGAGAAAAATATATCCTCTTTGTTTGAAGCTGAGTCTTCCTTGATTAATAAAATGGCTGCTAAACCTGAAACTATGGAAAGGACCTTTGCTGCCACTCATGCCATACAAGTTACTGTTGATGAAAATGTTAGGCCGTTAGCTCAACTTCATGCTAAGTGGGAAAGGGAAGCTGAAATTGATAGAAACAATAGTGTGTGCACTGTCACCACTAAACCACAAGTAGTCCCTGTTCCTCCTCCTACTATGCCTAAGCCTATTGAGCCTACTACTAGTGATGCTAAGTTTGATTTTGATATTGATGGTTGTAATATTTCTAAAGTGATTATGTTCCTACAAAAGCTTGCTAGAAGTCCTGATGCTAGTGATATGCATGTTGCTTTCACCAAACACATTACAGATGCTCTTGTTAAGATTAAGGAAGAGAAGCTAAAACACAAAGATTCTATTCCTAGGAAAGTAGAATATAGTTGGGAACCCATTATTAATATGCAAGTGAATGAATTTGATCTGAAAGCTTCATGTGATCTTGGTTCTAGTGTCTCTATTATGCCTAGGAAGATTTATGAAATGCTTGATTTGCCACCATTGGAAGATTGTTATTTGGATGTCCCACTTCATGATAATGCCAAGAAGAAACTCATTGGGAGTATTAATGATGTTCTCATTATGGTTAACAATGCTTATGTCCATGTGGATTTCTATGTTTTGGATGTTGAATACAATGCTTCTTGTCCTATTATTTTGGGAAGACCTTTTCTTAAAATAGTTGGTGCCATCATTGATATGAAAGAAGGCACCATCAAATATCATTTTCTATTCAAGAAAGGTATTGAACACTTCCCTATGAGGAGAGAGAAGTGACTTTTTTCTCCTCCTTTGAAAGCAAGGTTTGATGTTAATGCTTCTTCATTTGAAAATACTTGATTCTTCTTGCTTCTTGTGCCTAACTTAAAGGCGTTAAAGAAAAGTACTTATTGGGAATTAACCCAAGAGTTTCCTTGAGTCTTGGAAGTTATTACTTCAGTAATGACCTCTCCTTATCCTTTTTGTTTGCTTTTTGTGCCAAGAATGACCTCTAATGAGATGGAAGTAAGATATGGGGAGTTGCTGTCCCGAAACAGATTTCTGTCCTCCACCAAAAAAATCTGTGATGAGTCTCTGTAACTCGGATTGAGCTGAACATTTACAAATAAATCCCCCAGTATATTAGATAACTTTCGTTAGTTCAACACTTTTTGATTTGAGTAACATAAGATGTTCGAAAAAATCGGTTTCTACCTGCTAGTCTGTTTTGACAAATTTCTGCCATTATTTGCATTTGCTTCTTGATTCCTTTTTGAGTTCTCTTTAGGTGAATTGAGCTTTTTGAAGGAGTTACTATAGTAGCTTGTGTTTTTAGTGAAAAGTCTTGCTGTTCCAAAGCTTTGCTAGAGGTTTAATATCTTTTGAATAAGCTAATGTTGCTAATGAAGATTGTGTGAAGTTTTGTATGAAGGAAAAATTTCAGGTGTAGAGAGAGAATGGTGCAATGAGATGAAGAATGGACAAAAGCTCAAGCTTGGGGATGCCACCATGGTGTGACCCCAAGAAATATCCAAGAGGTACAAGCGTCAAAGCTTGGGGATACCCAAGGCATCCCCTTCTTCATCAATAAAAAGCTCAGGTTTGTCTAGACACTTCGTTTTTATTGTTTCATGCACTGTTGTGTTGTTCTTGGAGCGTCTTAGTTTTCGTTTGCTTTGCTTAGGTTGTTTAGTTTGCTTGAATAAAGTAGTTTGGACCACGTTCTCACTGTGTTGTTTTGCAAATAAGTTGTTTGGTGTTGGAAAGGAGTAGTAAGTTCTTGCTTAAAAGTGCAAGAGGAGCTTGCATTGACTGTGACTTAGACTTTAGCATGACATGCTAGGTGTTGTTTTGACCTTATGCTTAGTGATTATTGTTGTAGCATGGCTTGCTCCAAGTCATTGGGATTGCTTAGTGTCCCTTGAAGAAATTATGCATTGTTTTAGCATGCAAAAGCATAGTATAGTGGTATTCATTCCTAGGAAAGCAGTTGTCTGTTGTTTCCAACTTAATACTGGAGGGGGTTCAGATGATAACCTGAAGGTGGACTTCTAGTCATAGATGCAGTTGGATGGCGGTCTATGTATCTTGTTGTATTGCCCAATCAAATCTCATAGGATCTTTCTGACTAGTAATTGCATTGTTATGCCTTGCTCAGTTCCTGTCAATTGCCCCGCTGTAATTTGTTTACGCTTCATGCCATGTTGTTTATCTAAGCAGAGCACCTCTAGTGAACTATGGACCCCGGTCCAATCTTTACCATTGATACATCTTCCAGTGTTACTTGTTTACTTGCTGCAAACCACCATTACTTTCCGCACCATACATTTAAAACTTTGTTACAGCAACCGGTGAGATTGACAACCTCACTGTTAGTTGGGGGAAAGTCTTGAGTTTGTGTTGTACAGGTATCCGCGTTGCTTGCAACACCTGTGTGACGTTTCCTTCCTCCTACTGGTTCGATAACCTCGATTTCTTACTAAGGGAAGACTTGTTGTTGTGCTGCTTCACACCTTGCTCTTGGGGTTCCCAACAGGCTCCACATCAACCGAGCCATCAACATGTCAAAACGTATCTACTTTCTCGAACACTTTTGCTATTGTTTCTCCTCTAAAATTCTGTGATTTGGATACAACTAACACGGACTAATGCTGTTTTCAGTAGAACTACCTTGGTGTCTTGTTTTTGTGCAGAAAATCAACTATCAAGAAAAATCCCAGAAAATATGCCAAAAATTATATTTCACTAGAAGACCCACAGAGCCAGAAGACGAGATGGAGAAGGGGCCTGGGGGGCCCACACCCCTGCCAGGCGCGGGCCCACCTCTGGCCGCTCCTAGGGAGGGTGCAGCCACCCCAGGCACCCCTTCGGCCTCCCTCTGCGCCTATAAGTTGCCTCTCGACCTAAAAACAGGGGGGTCGATAGTTTTCCAGAAAGAGTTCCGCTCCGCCGTCGCCACCAGAAACCAAGATTCGCATCCAGAAACTCCGTTCTGGCACCCTGCCAGGATGGGGAATTTGGAGAGGATCATCGCAATCGTCATCACCAACGTTCTCCATCAACCATCAATGTTTCCCTCATCCATGAGTGAGTAATCCCCCGTTGTAGGCTTGGGGACGGTAGGGATTGGATGAGTTCTATCATTGGAAGTACCGACTTTGAATCAACTAGAGGGGGTGAATAGGTGACTACCAATTTTTAATTTGTTTCACACTTTTAGGCTTAATGAGAATGAAAGTTATCTAGATGTGCAACTAGGTGAACAACCTATATGCAAGATAACTTACAACAACCACAAGAACGGTAAAGGACAAGAAGTAAAGGAAGGGAACGAAGTAACCAGAGCGGGGACACGGAGATGTAATTCCTGTAGTTCACTCCCAAAGGAGCTACGTCTATGTTGGAGAGGTGTCGGGGCCACACAAGGTCACTCGAGTGCCATAAAGGCCTCACCTTCTTCTCCGGTGAGCTCCCCCACAAAGGAGGCCTCACAATCCACTAACCGGTGACCTTGAAGGCGCCAACCGAAACCTTTACAACAAGGTTGAGGGGGAAGCTCCATAACTCAATTGGAGGCCCTCAACGACACCACGGAGCTTTACAACACAAGGCCTTAGCTCCGAGGATGCCCTACACCGTCTAGGGTTTCAAGAAACCCAAGAGCAACAAGATCCACAAAGGATAGGTGGGGGAAATCAAATCTTCTTTGGTGGAAGTGTAGATCTAGGTCACCTCCCTCACCTCTCAAAAGATCAAGTGATTTGAGTGGCTAGGGAGAGAGATCTAGTGAGGTGAAGCTCAAGCATTAATGGAGGAGAGAGAAAATATTCAAGATGGGTGGGAGGAAGAAGGAGGGCGCCTTAAATAGGCTCCCTCCGCGCTGAACCGTTACAGCCTCCGCGACCTCACCGGAACTTCCGGTGAGGGGCCAGAAGTTCCGCCCAGCAAGGGTCCAACGGTCATCAGCCCGTTGATGCTTGCTCCAAAAGCTCGACCATAAGTTCAGGTAAAACTGACCGGAAGTTCCGACGAAACTTCCGATGCAAGTTCCGGCCCAAGTTTCGTCAAATATACCACTTCGAACAGAAGGGTACTGACCCTTCAGCGGAACTTGGAGTGGCACTAGGGGCGGAACTTCTGGGTCGCGAAGCATGTCTGACCAGAAGTTCTGGTGCCAGGGCGGAAGTTCCGCTCAGGAACTTTCTGTAAGGAGCAGCGGAAATTCCTCACCGGAACTTCTGGTGCAACTTCTGGTGGAAGTTCCGGCAAATAGAGCATACCCAAATAGAAGGTTCTGGGAGCTCACCGGAAGTTCCGGCTTTTGATGATCAGACAAAAACGGCTCCAGCTGATCAGAACCTCGCTCTCTCACAGAAAAGTAGGATGGCTGTGGCGGTGCATATGGGGTTTGTGCAAGAACAAGTGATTTCCCATAGCCTTCCGAGATGGACCCCCTCTTGATAGTACGGTGACCTAAAGCAATAAAAAGAGATAAACTAGAAAAACTAAAAGTCGCCGTCTTCACGAGATCCCAAAGAGAGCATCCACAAAATCCATAGGAATCATCAAAAGATTTTTTCCTGAAACTCAAGTACATGGTTAAACCACAAGTGGAATTGTCATCATCACCAAAATAGCATGGGAAAATATAGTCCTTTCAATCTCCCCCTTTTTGGTGTTTGATGACAATCCCAAAGATTTGCATAATGATGGAAGTAATCTTTGCAATGGATGGAACAAGATCCCCCTATATGTGTGCAAGGTAGAGATAGTGCTCTAAGGACAAGACTATCACACATACAAGGAGGCTCCCCCTCCCAATTGCAAAGATAACACAAATGCAAGGAATAAATAGTATAGAGATCATACCATTGCACCAACCAACTGTGGTGGAGACAATAGAGGAAATATCAAGGGAGACTAAAGATGCTCCACCACCATATACAAATGCCCATAAGCCAATAACAATAATACCAAACACTAGGCATTAACCAAGCATAACATAACATACCACATAGTCTCATACAAATAACATGGTCCACAAGCACACATAAGTTCACAAACACAAAGAGGTCCACAAGCACACAAATAAACTAGAGAGTTTGTGAGCTAGAAAAGATCAAAGACAAGAACGAGCTCGCGACTCAACCCATGCAAATCCCATAGGCAACCTAATAGACATCTTTCTCCCCCTTTGGCATCAAGACACCAGAAAGGAAGAAAAGATCACTCTAATCGCCCCAACCATGAAAGGGAGGAGGAGAAGGCTCAGGGACCCAAGAATCCGACGCACGCGGCAAACCAGTGACTTCCTCCTCAGACTCATCCAGACCAACGACAGTTGTCGTGAACCCAATCATCCCTGGGAGCAGTGACAAAGCTAGTGACAGGAGAGCAAGGAATGTTGAGAGCAGTCATGATGGCCTTCTGGCGCTGAACACTGTGTCGTTGATCAACATAAGACTGATACTCGCGATTCTGGAGAAAGTAGAAAGTCTTCTTCACCTTCCCAAGCAGCTTCTTTGCCCAAGATGGCTGCCTCTGGAGAGAAGGACCACCAGCACTAGAGCCACCATGAGTAGAAGAGGGACCACCAGCTTCAGCACGAGCCTGCCTGAGGGCTTCTTCCTTTTCTTCTTGAGATCGAGGCTTGTTGTGTTTGCTCACACGCAGCTTATTCTCCTCATGAATGGTGATGTTGGCTTCAGAGAAACGCATACCAGTCACCTCAAGACACTTGTGATTGATGAGAGTCTGAATATAGGGAGCATAGGGGCAAGAGCGCTTGTCAATGATAGCCTGCCACATCTCTGTGTAGATGAAATGCATGATATCCATCTTCTTGTCAGAGTCACGACGAAGGTAAGTCTGATGCATGAGATCAACCTGATAGGCATGAAACTGATCAAAGTTGCTGGCCTTGGGAGATATGGTGTTCAGGTACACCCTGCGCATGATGTCATAAACTGGCTGCAGATGATTCACAAAACCAGCAGTGCCCCAACCTTCAATGTAAAGAGGCTCCAGGACCTCAGGATCAGCATCTTGGGCGGTATGAACACGCGAACCATTTGCCCCTTTGCTAGGCTGAATGGGATAGCCAGGAGCTCACCAAACTCGGACCATTGGGCGGTAAGCAGCACGCCATTAGTCATCCACTTCATAACACCTTCAGTAGAAGAGCTCATATTCAGGTGAAGAGTAGTGTAGAATTGAGAAATAGCACCTTCATCGAAGTTTTGACGGTGCTCCATGAGGGGAATCAGCCCAAACCTCCTGCAAATATCAAGAGCCTCGCCAAAATATGCATGCTTTTCTTCCATGTGAGCCACATTGATGTACTTCTGAGGAGCAACCACAAACTTTGTCTTGGTAGCATAGATTTCAGCAAAGCTTTGTTCCTGACAACAGTTGTGGAAGAGGGGATCCAAACAGAGACAGTCACGAGGAATAAGGTAAGGATCCGCACACCTGAATTCAGAGTAGGCCTTCTGAGTCCATTTAGAGATCTTGGCCTTGGATTTGTCAGGCCCAGCAGTAGTGGCCTTCTGAGAGGCAAGAACATGCCTCTTTCCCTCAGCAGCAGCAGCACGACGAGCAACAGCAGACCTCTGACGGCTGGTCTGAGTGGATAAACACACCACCTCAACATCATCTTCATCAATCTCAGGAGGAATATCGGAGTATGGTTGACGGAGACGCTTGCCTTTGCGGGAACCACCTTGCCCTGATAAGAAAGCAAAAGAATATGAAGGGAAGGTGGGATAAGTGCACAAGTTCAGAAGAAGGTACAAAAGGAGATTGGAAAAATACAGTCAGGGAAAAAATTTACTGTCGCCGGAACTTCCGCTGAAGCGCCAGAACTTCCAGTGTAAATGGTCCACCGGAAGTTCCAGTCATGGCTCATCGGAAGTTCCGGAGACAACGAACTGGCGGTTCAAACAACAAGTTCAATAGATCTAGATCTACAAGGCACAAGTACAAAATTTCCAAGAATGTATTGGACCAATCTACCCTAGCATGATTCCCTAGGCCTACCAAGATCTCCCAACAGGTTCTATCCAAAGAACTAGCCTAGACAAGGTGCGCCCTAAATCAAGCAATGGTGAGAGAGCTAGATCTCCATTAATGGAGGGAGTTGAGGGCAAATACGGGAGTCCATGGCGGGATATTGAGGTGGTGAAGGTTCCCACGGAGCAGATCTGAGGAGGGGTGGCCGGATACGAAGGGGCCGGAGCACCTTCGTGGAGAGGTCTTTGCTAGCGGCTGCTCCAAATAGAAGATGGGTCTTGGGGAAAAGAGGAAGAAGATCCCGTTTTCCCCATGTCCCACCTTATATAGGACAGAGAGCCTCACCAGAAGTTCCGGTCAGGGACCGGAAGTTCTGGTGAATCGGAACTTCCAGGTCAGGTAGAAACTTTCTAGGTCAGCAGGTGGTTCCTACGAACAACTAGCTGACCGGAAGTTCCGGTGACGCCAGAAAAACTTCTCAGGTTAGGAAGAAAACAAGGAAGAACTTGTGCAGGGAATAGAGAGGGCTTGAGGAAAGGAAAGGCTTAGGATTGAGAGCTCAAATTGTGAAGAACCAAAGCCAACAAAAACCAAGAAAAACACAAAAATAACCAAGCACACAAATAAAAACAAGACAAGGGACAAAAACGGGTCGATGGCCGAGGCCACCTTATATAAGAGTAAATGGCTTGACACCACAAAGATATATCTTGGGTTCATTACCAACAGTCATCATGAAGCTCAAATGGTATCCTTTAGAGACTATAGAGTATGAAAACTTTAATGTGCGCATAATAGGGATAGTGTTTGTTCATGAGAGGAACTACACTCCCCATAAATCCATGCCTACATCCAAACAAGATACACATTGAGACACGGGTAGGTGTGCAAGATACTCAAGCCACATTGCTCGAATCAATGATATTTAGCTCATGCCTTAACTCTCGGAACCTTGCTACATCAAGAGGCTTCGTGAAAAGATCCGCAAGATTTGCCTCGGTGGGAACATACTCCAAAGAAATGTCTCCTCTAGCAACATGGTCCCGAATGAAATGATGACGAATCTTGTGCTTAGTCCGGTTGTGTTGCATGGGATTGTGAGCAATAGCAATGGCACTCTCATTGTCACAAAGAAGAGGCACCTTGTCAAAAGATAGTCCAGGATCCTTCAAATTTTTCTTCATCCATAGCAATTGAGCACAACAACTTGCGGCGGAGATGTACTCAGCTTCGGCAGTGGACATAGACACACAGTTTTGCTTCTTCGAGGACCAACAAACCGAAGATCTTCCAAGAAACTGACAAGCTCCAGAGATTGAATTTCTTCCCACTTTGTCACCAGCCCAATCCGAGTCCGTGTATCCAATAAGGTCAAAGCTGGCTCCCTTGGGGTACCACAACCCAAAGTTTGGGGTATGAACCAAATATCGAAAGATTCTCTTGACTGCCACCATGTGGCTTTCTTTTGGTGCGGCTTGGAATCTTGCACACTTACCCACACTCAACATAATATTCGGTCAGGATGCACAAAGATAGATCAAAGAACCAATCATAGAGCGATAGAGTTTTTGATCCACATCCTTACCCTTGGGATTGAGATCAAGATTCACCTTAGTTGGCATGGGAGTCTTGGCACCTTTGACTTGATCAAACTTGAACTTCTTGAGCATGTCTTGGATGTATTTGGCTTGGTTAATGAAAGTCCCTTTCCTCAATTGCTTGACTTCAAACCCAAGGAAAAACTTCAACTCCCCCATCATGGACATCTTGAAGGGATTGGTCATGAGCTTGGCAAAATCCTCATTAAAAGCTTTGTTAATAGACCCAAAGATAATATCATCAACATAGATTTGGCATACGAACAAGTGGCCTCCAACTTTCTTAGTAAAAAGAGTGGGATCAATGAGGCCCACTTCGAAGCCACGGTCTAACAAGAGCTCTCTAAGGAAATCATACCATGCACGTGGGGCTTGTTTGAGGCCATAGAGTGCCTTATTGAGCTTGTAGACATGGTTCGGGAAAAGTGGGTCCTCAAAGCCTGGAGGTTGCTTGACGTATACCAACTCTTTCAAAGGCCCATTAAGAAAAGCACTCTTAACATCCATTTGATGCAACTTGAAGTTATGATGAGTAGCAAAAGCAAGAAGCATACGAATGGATTCAAGGCGAGCAACGGGGGCATAAGTCTCACCATAGTCGATGCCCTCAACTTGTGAGTATCCTTGGGCAACTTATATTGCCTTGTTGCGCACAACTATTCCATTCGCATCGCACTTGTTCTTGAAAACCCATTTGGTATCGATGACGTTTTGACAATCTTTGGGCCGCTCAACCAATGTCCAAACATTGTTCCTCTTGAAGTTGTGAAGTTCTTCGTTCATAGCGTCAAGCCAATCATCATCTTCAAGAGCCTCGAAGACTTTCTGTGGTTCCATAAGAGAGATAAAAGCATGGTGAGAGCTAAAGGAGGCTAGTTGCCTCCTAGTAGTGGAACCTTTATTGAAATCTCCATAAACATTATCAAGGATATGGCCATCTCGAACGAGCTTGGCGAGACGATAGGCTTGACGGTGGGCATGTGCTTCAACACGAGACTCTTGAGCAAACACTTGGTCATTGCCACCATTGGAGCCCCCCTTGATTATAAGAACGAACACGAGGATCATCTTCATCAATTTCCACTTCGGGGGAGTCATCATTTGGAGTAGAGCCTTGATTTTCATTGGCTTGCCCTTGATCTTGACGAGCTTGATCTTGAGGAGATCCGTGACCGTGAGGAGGAGCCCCATGGAGAGGTTGATGTAGTTGATGAAGTGCTTGACCTTGGGAGGTGCCTTGAAGAGGAGCCCCATCTTGGGGAGGTTGATGTTGTTGATGAAGAGCTTGATCTTTGGAGCTTGGAGAGTCATGAGCATGAGGAGCTTCGGAAGAGCTTGAGGGAGATTGTGC
The DNA here is from genome assembly GCA_916181665.1 of Avena sativa. Taxonomy (NCBI): domain Eukaryota; kingdom Viridiplantae; phylum Streptophyta; class Magnoliopsida; order Poales; family Poaceae; genus Avena; species Avena sativa. Next base: position 306,299,401 of record OV702295.1, on the reverse strand, counting down.
TAAAATAGTAGGTCCTTGAGAGGCAAGATGGTCTTGTGAGAGTGAGGTATCCACTTGAGTAGAGCTTGGTCCTTCTCCTTCGTCCACAAGGGGATCCTCAATGGGGAGGTGGAAACCTACACCCATTCTTCTTATGGCCTTAGGAGGAATTTCATCACTTGGATCACAAACACCGTCTAGTCTAACAAGAGACTCATGGTTTTCATCAAACTTCACATTGCTCGTCTCTTCAACTCTTCCATTGGCTTTGTTGTAGACTCTATAAGCATGGGACTGATTTGAGTAACCAACGAAAATTCCCTCTTGAGCCTTGGATTCAAACTTGGACAAACGAACTCCTTTCTTGAGAATGTAGAACTTGCATCCAAACACTCGAAAGTAGCTAACATTTGGCTTTTTGCCGGTGAGCATCTCATAGGGGGCCTTGTTCTTTTTCTTGCGAAGGTAGAGCCAGTTGGTTGCATGGCAAGCGGTGGAGATGGCCTCGGCCCAAAAGTTGTATGGAGACTTGAATTTAGCTAGCACAGACCGAGCCCCATCCATCAAGTGCGATTCGGCAACACCATTTTGTTGAGGGGTATAGGGAGTGGAGTATTGATGCTTGATTCCTTCATCACTAAGAAACTCATCCAAAGTATAGTTCTTGAACTCGGTGCCATTGTCACTTCGAATTGAGAGAATGGTTGCATTGAACTCGGTGCCATTGTCACTCGGTTTTTTGAGTCTCACTCTTGTACTTGAAGAAGAACACCCAAGTGTATCTTGAGAAATCATCCACAATAACCAAACAATACTTCTTGCCTCCAAGGCTATCATGAGAGGGGGACCAAAAAGGTCCATATGCAAGAGCTCCAAACATCTCTCTGTGGTGATTTGATTAAGCACTTTGGGAGGAGTTTCATGCATCTTCCCTTCAACGCAAGCCCTACAAACATGATCTTTGGCAAAAGAAACATCGTTAAGCCCAAGGATGTGGACCTCGGAGTGAAGTCTTTGCAAAGTTCTCATGTTAACATGGGCTAGGCGGCGATGCCATAACCAACCCTTGTCGGCTTTAGCATAGAGACATAGAGCATGAGGAGTAGTGGTCCCCGAAAAGTCTACCACATACAAGTCATGCTCTACGTACCGTACGAAAGCCACTTTGAGAGACTTGCTCCACATGAGGACCATGGAATGCACATGGAAGAAAGAAGAAAGACCCATAAGGGCAAGAGCACGAACTAAAAGTAAATTGTAACCAAGGGTTTTGACAAGCATGACGTCAACCAAGGATATATCCGGGGTTACCACCACTTTGACAAAACCCAAAACCTGAGAACTTGTTTTATCACCGTAGGAGACCATGGTGTTGGCAATATTTGGCCTCATCTCCGTCATGATAGACTTGCTTCCGGTCATATGACTTGTGGCACCACTATCAAGCACCCATTTTGAACCACCGAAAGCATAGTCCTACAATAAAATCAAGCTTTGGTTTTAGGTACCCATTTTGCAATGGGTCCCCTTTTGTTAGTAACAAGGGTCTTCGGCACCCAAATGGCCCAATGATAATCATGCGTGTAAGAAGTTCCAACATATCTAGCATATACATGACCATCATAGGACTTGCAAAGAATATAAGAGGGATTGTTCTTTCCGGCAAAGTTGTCACTCTGCAAGATGGTTGGACCATATGAGGGTCCTTGAGCCATGCCCTTGTTCTTTTTCTTCTTCTTGTTCTTCTTTTTGTTCTTCTTAGTCTTGGCAATTTTATCCTTCAACGCCTTGTTCTCCTCAATGAGATGCTCATGCTTGCAACAAGGGTTAGGAGTGCTAGACAAGTCTATAATTTGCACAGCGGAAGACTTAGCATGTTCACAAGTTAGTTGAGTTTGAAGTTGTTAATGGGCTTCAAAAAGACTTGAGAATTTTCTCTCCAAGGCTTTGTGTTCCTCTTTGAGTTTCTCATGATCTTTTTGAGTCCTATCATGACCAACCACAAACTCAACTTTTTCTTTCTTAAGCACTTTAACCAAAGCAAGAGCATGATCATGTTCCTTAACTAGAGAGCACATGGTGTTGTTATGGTCATCAACTAGTTTAGACACACTCTCTTAAAGATTAATTCTCATATTTTGTTCATCCTCAAGACTTTGAGTGAGAGAAGTAATTTCATCGGCGGCATCTCTTTCATTTTTACTTAACAAGTCAAGAAGTTCTTCCTTTTCATCTAAAGCATCCCTAGTATTGTCAAGTTGTGCAAGCAAGGACTCAAAGCAAGTTTTAGTTTCTTCATCCAAGGTAGCAACAAATTCACACATGTCTATCATCTCTTTCTTCACCTCTAGACCAACAAGATCAAGAGAAGAAGGCTCACTAGAGATGGGTTGAGGAGTGGGTTTAGATGTTACCTCGGTGGCCTTGGCCATGAGACACTTTTGGTTGGAGGAGATGACATTCTCATTAGGTGATTCGAAGAGGGATAATCATGGAGTAGAGGTAGTGGCAATAGCAGCAACTCCCACAATCTCTCCACCTTGGACTTCATCATGATCATCTTCATCTATACTCGAAAGGTATTCTTCATGGACCACAATAGCTCTTTCCTTGTTGGCAACGTTCTTGATGGTGTAGTTCGTGTTCAAAGGATGAGGATGCCTTGACTTGATCTTGCTAATGATACGACCACCATTGTCTTCACGGTTCTCAAAGGAACACTTGGCCACAAAGTGACTCTTGTCGTTGCAATTGTATCATGACCTTGCCTTGGGAGACTTGTTGGGTGAGTTGAATCTTGAGTTGTCCCTTGACCTTGACTTGAGCCCGGACTTGTTCCAAAATGCCCTTGAAGAGAGAGCAAGATGTTCGTTGAAGGCACACTTGAGGTCCTCTTGAGACCACTCACTTGATGTATCATCATCATCAACTTCAATAGCCTTGAACTTCAAATCAAGATTCACTTTGGTTGACCCAATGGCCCTAGCACGGGTGGACTCCGCATTCTTCTTGGCAATGGTCATGGCAATCACTTCACTCAAGACTTCTTGGGAGGTCATTAGGTGAAAGTTGGTTCTTCCCTTGATAGAGTTGAGCTTTTGTTCTTCAAACGGAAGGAGAGCTTGAATGAACTTCCTCTTCATGAACTTGTCATCAACATAGGTGGCCCCAAGATCCCTCATAGTGCAACAAAGGACCTTGAGCCGCCTATACATGTCTTCGGGGGTCTCATCATCTTGCATAGCGAAACCATCGCACTCGTTGTTGACTTCATCAAACTTGGAGCTTTGGATGCTTGCATTCCCAACAAAAAGCTCGGTGAGTTGATCCCATGCTCCCTTGGCGGTGTCAAATTGGCGAATGTGAGCAAAGTCCTTTGGAGTCAAAGCCTTTTGGATCATCCCCAAAGCCATGGCATTGAGTTGCTTGGCCACCACTTCACCTCGTGTCAACTTCTTTGGGTCATATGGAGAGAACCCATCCTCCACAATCCTCATTAACTTAATAGAAGAGCTGGAAATATGTGAGCGCATTAGATATTGCCAATTGGCGAAATTTGAAGTATCTAGCATAGGTGGTGCTCCTTAAGGAATGATGTGTGGCATGGGAATGGGTGGATCTGGAGTGTACTTTGGCGGTGGGGGTACTGCCGAATAGTCCTTTCCTCCATTTTCCTCTTTGGAAGTTGAGTTCTCGGGCTCCTTGGTGTTCTCACTTCGAACCTTGGTAGATGTTTGAGCAACAAAACCAAGCCCCAAGTGAGTGGTGGCGGCCGCGGGATTCACCCCAGGGGTGGTCACCGTAACGGTGGGAGGAAGCTCGGTGGTTTGGGGTGTGTCAAGAGCAACCATGGGGTTTGGCTTGAGAGACTGCAAGATAGTCATCATTTCCTCGAACTTGGACATCATGGATGTCTCCAATTGCTTGAGGTCATCCACGGTGGCCAAGCTCTTGGGGTTTTCAGTTTCACTACCCCCTTCGTCGGCCATTGTCTCCTAGGCGGTAAAGCCCGAAATAAGAGCCTTGGCTCTGATACCAATTGAAAGTACCGACTTTGAATCGACTAGATGGGGGTGAATAGGCGACTACCAATGTTTACTTTGTTTCACACTTTTAGGCTTAGCGAGAAGCAAAGTTATCTAGATGTGCAACTAGGTGAACAACCTATATGCAAGATAACTTACAACAACCACAAGAATGGTAAAGGACAAGAAGTAAGGGAAGGGAACGAAGTAACCGGAGCAGGGACACGAAGATGTAATTCCCGTACTTCACTCCCAAAGGAGCTACGTCTATGTTGGAGAGGTGTAGGGGCCACACAAGGTCACCCGAGCGCCACAAAGGCCTCACCTTCTTCTCCGGTGAGCTCCCCCACAAAGGAGGCCTCACAATCCACTAACCGGTGACCTTGAAGGCACCAACCAAAACCTTTATAATAAGGTTGAGGGGGAAGCTCCACAACTCAATTGGAGACCCTCAACAACACCACGTAGCTTTACAACACAAGCCCTTAGCTCTGAGGATGCCCTACACCGTCTACGGTTTCAAGAAACCTAAGAGCAACAATATCCACAAAGGATAGGTGGGGGAAATCAAAACTTCTTTGGTGGAAGTGTATATCTAGGTCACCTCCCTCACCTCTCAAAAGATCAAGTGATTTGAGTGGCTAGGGAGAGATATCTAGTGAGGTGAAGCTCAAGCATTAATGGAGGAGAGAGAAAACATTCAAGATGGGTGGTAGGAAGAAGGAGGGCGCCTTAAATAGGCTCCCTCCACGCTGAACCGTTACAGCCTCCGCGACCTCACCGGAACTTCCACCCAGTAAGGCTCCAACGGTCATCAGCCCGTTGACGCCCGCTCCAAAAGCTCGACCGGAAGTTCCGGTCAAACTGACCGGAAGTTCCGGCGAAACTTCCGATGCAAATTCCGGCCCAAGTTCCGTCAAATATACCACTTCGAACAGAAGGGTACTTACCCTTTAGCGGAACTTGGAGCAGAACTAGGGCGGAACTTCTGGGTCACGAAACATTTCTGACAGTAAGTTCTAGTTCCTGGGCGGAAGTTCCGCTCAGGAACTTTCTGGAAGGAGCAGCAGAAATTCCTCACCGGAACTTCCGGTGCAACTTTCGGTGGAAGTTCCGGCAAATAGAGCATACCCAAACAGAAGGTTCTAGGAGCTCACTGGAAGTTCCAGCGGAAGTTGGATCGGTACAAAGCTCTAGATCGTCCCACAGAAAAGTCCTGAGCGGAACTTCCGGCGCCTGGCCGGAAGTTCCGATCAGACAAAAACGGCTCCAGGTGATCAGAACCTCGCTCTCTCACAGAAAAGTAGGATGGCTGTGGCGGTGCATATGGGGTTTGTGCAAGAACAAGTGATTTCCCACAGCCTTCCGAGATGGAAACCTTCTTGATAGTACGGCGACCTAAAGCAATAAAAAGAGAGAAACTAGAAAAACTAAAAGCCGCCATCTTCACGAGATCCCAAAGAGAGCATCCACAAAATCCATAGGAATCATCAAAAGCATTTTTTTCCTGAAACTCAAGTACACGGTTAAACCACAAGTGGGATTGTCATCATCACCAAAATATCATGGGAAAATACAACCCTTTCAATCATGTAATCGAATAAGATCTGTTAGGGCATAGTGCCTAGTATCTTTATTAGTGCTATTTGAATTTGTTGCAACTTGTTGTGCTTAATGCTTGTCACTAGGGCCCGAGTGCCATGATCTCAGATCTGAACTTATTATTGAATCATTATGATAGTATTGTTTGTGATCTTATCTGCAAGTTGTGTACACATATCATTGTCCGGATCCAAAGGCCCCAAAGTGACAATAATTGGGATAACTGGAGGGGATGGCTGTGGTGTGAGGATCACATGTGTTCATGGAATGTTAATGCTTTGCCCCGGTGCTCTATTAAAAGGAGCACCTCAATTGCCATTAGTTCCCTAAAGGCCCCGCTACCATGAGCTGGCTGGATAGTGATGTTGTGCAAGTTCTCATTGCGAGCACGTATGACTATATTTGGAGCACATGCCTAGGATTGTTTAGTACTTGGATGCTTGTTATTATTTATCTGCAATTCCTTAGATATTGAAGTTACATGTTTAGACTCGTCCATGCAACGCCCGTCCATCCATCCCTATGCCTACCGTCTGTTATAAGTAAGCTTGTCACACCTCCACCACATATTCATGCTACACACACTGCTACTACTTCTGAATCTGAAACTTCTTTTGATGTTCATGATGTTACTTCTACTGTGCTTGATGCGAGTGGTTCATTAGGTCCTTTCCTAGATGCTACTATGGCTAGTCTAGGAAATACCAAAACTCCTAGTGAAGACACTGTTACACCTGTTAGCTCACCCCAAGTCTAGAGAGAGTTATGATATTAATGATGGTTAAATTGAGTTCACTAATGAATTTGTTGAAGCGTGCCGAAACACACATGGTACTAGTGCTATTAAGAGTCTCCTTTCTAGACGTACTATTATGCCTAAACTGTCCTCTGATCCTAAGTTTGCCACCTCTCCCATAAATATTAAAGATAAATATTATGATTTCTCTCTTGATTTATCCTATTTGGACATTGTTGAGAAAGAACCTTTTTGTGGGACTGAAAATGAGAGTGTTGTGGATCATATGAATGAGCTTTCTACTATGGGTGCTTTTTTTTCTAATGATTTTAAGATGCGCAAGTATTTTGTTACTAAGATCTTCCCTTTTTCACTAAAAGGAGAAGCTAGGGCTTGGTTTAATAGATTACCTCCTGGTTTCATTGATAGCCCTGATTGCTTGATTGCTTCTTTCTTCTAGAAATATTTTCCTCCCAGTGCTAGACATGCTGCTTTGCAGAGACTTTTTGATTTTAAATAGGGAGAAGAAGATAAATTGCCTGAGTCATGGACAAGGTTCTGTGCCTTGATTCATGCACATCCTGGATGTCCATTGCCTAAGAATGAGCTTCTTGATATTTATTATAATGGACTAACTGATGATTCTAGGACCTACCTAGATAGCTTTGCTGATTGTGTTTTCAGGAAAAGAACTCCTACAGATGCCGAAGAATTGACGGCTAAGATAAGCAAGAATTATGATGATTGGACTTAAGCTGAGCTAAATACACCTAAGCCTATTACTCCTAAACCAGTTCCAACACCAACACCAAAGAAGAGGGGATTTATTGCATTAAATGATGAAGGAAGCTAAGAAATGTCTAAAGGAGAAAGGTATTAGAGCTGAAGATGTGAAGAATCTACCTCCTATAGAAGAATTATGTAAGCCAATTCCCCACTCATCTACTATTGAGTTACATTCTCTCCAACACTTTGATGAAGGTGATATTCCTTATGGTAAGCCTCCTGATCAATGTTTATAGGAACTTGACATTTTTATTGTTAAACAAGGTAATTTTAATAAACAAGTTCAGAATCATTTATTGGAAAACTCTAGAGCTATCAATGAGTTGAAAGATATTGTGGAAAGAACTTCTAATGATATTAAAATGCTTTGTAAACACTTTCAAATGGTTCAAACCCAACTTGATCAACTTGCTAAGGTACAAAATGATATGCTAGTTAATGCTTCAGGAGATAAACATGCTTATGGAATTAGAACTAGGAGTGGTATAGCAACTCAAGATCCTTTATATCCTAAAGGACACCCTAAAATAATTGAGCAGGATTCTCAACAAGGTGAAAGTAGTGGTAGTCCTTGTATGAGAAAGAAAAAGAAACATAAGATAGTTGAGGAACCACTTGAACCTGCTGTAGATCCTAATAGTATATCTGTCTCTGATGCTAAAACTGAGAGTGGTAATAATGATGCTCTTGATAAGGAGGATGTTGAGTAAGAACCTGAGAAGCACACTAAGAACGCTAGGTACACTAAGGAATATTTTATTGCTAATAAACATGGTAAAGAGATGTAACTACCTCGGTGAATTACGCTCCTAGTTACAAGCCTGGATGAGCGGAAATGGTTAAAATAGTACGGTGGGGCCCAAATGCCACTCACAGGTAGACCTTTCGGCCGTCCTAACCATTTCCAAACATCGGGACAAGAACGGGCGGTGTAATCGGCAGGCGAAGGGATCAACTACATACACAAATGAGTATGTATGCAAGCCACCATACAATGGTTCTCAGAGTCACTCCATCTAAAAAGAAAGGAAATATAGCAACGCCATACGGCAAGATCCAAATATCCTAGATAGATCTAATAGTTTAGGATATCTCCTCATACATCAGACATCAGAGTATCAAGCGGAAGCGGAAAACAAGATCCGAGTACGGATAAGAAGCAAATCGGCATAAGATGCCCCATAAATAAACACATCCCGCCCACAGATCTCACGGATCCCCGTTCTCGGAATCTCTACACCGAATGATCGTTTCCCACATCGTCCGTCTCCTCCACCCAGTATCCATCTTGTGAGGGTACCTGTTCATCTGAATCAAACAATTTATCGTGTGAGACCCTAGGGGTACTCAGCAAGTCTTTATGCCTCTAAAGGGAACACAACCTGGGGTGACGCAATTGCAGCAAAAGATAAACCCTAGCAATTCTATAGATACTCGCTAACCATCCGCCTAACCAGAGATAGACGGATTTCCGTGAATTAATAACAACAGTTATAATGGTAATGTCCATAGATCCATCCTCCTCCTCGCTTACCGACGAGGAAGCGGACGAACAACCCCCCCGATCCGTTGGCAGTTTTATTATCCATTCCATGAGTGTTGCACTATTTACTAGTCAGGTACTTAGTCAAATTAAAGGCGGTACTTTAGTTATACTTGTCTATGATCGAGAAACTGTGCTCCAAGTCGTCCATAACCGTGGACACGGCTTTCAGAAAGTTTTACCCCGCAGGGGGTGCACAAATAGCAACACACACTCGATCAACCTCGGAAAAACCAAATCAAAACCCAACGAGGCAGTCACGACAAAGCGATCACAGGATTCAGAAATATTTCAGGGGGCGACCCCATTAAGCTACCCGCGACGAAGTTGGCCGACTCCGAGACGGACTCAAGGTTTGCGCCAATGGCTGTAAACAACTGGGAACCCGAAAATGTGACTGGGCTTGTCGATACCGCGAAAACACTCCGCTTACCTAAATAGTACAGGTGCAGTACATCGCACAATTTAAATAAAGCAGTAAAGCATGGCATACGTACAGGATAGTAAATAAAACCTCAAACTAGTTTGTGGCCCCAAGAAATAAGAATGAATCAAGCTCTGGCTCAGGGGGGTTCATAAGCCTCCCGGATGTGGATAGCGCGAATATTCAAGGAACAGGAATCAAGTACTCGGGGTCCTACGGGACACAAGTGAGCCTGAAAAACCAAATAGTAAATATGGCTCACCGGTGCCACTTTCATTAGTTATCCCATTACTACTCAGGTTAAGTTGTTTAGGTACCTCGTTATCCAACAGACACTCACATACCCTACACATGCTGTTCTACGACTCGCATGGCTCAAGCAACTCCTGTAGTAATGGCTCATGGGATGGAGGAACAAGCTTCGGTGGGGTTTAAAAGTAAAGGCTATGCAATACTTGGGATTCAATTTAATGCAATCGCGACTCAATGATGCAAGAATAAGAAAGAGGCAATAGGTACTATATGTATGCAAGCATGTGGTAGTGCTTGCCTGGCAGCTCAGTTGAAGCAAGGGATGGATCTGGGTAGTGCTCCTGGGTGTCTTGATATATCCCCTGCTCAGCGTCTATTCGAAGAAGAACCAAACAAACAAGGGCCAACATAAATAAAGTGCACAAGCATATGAATAGAATGCGACAAGCAAACAATCATGCCATGATGAATGATGCACAATTTGCATGGCAATAAAGTAGCATGGCATGGGTGAGGTGTGGACTACAAGAATAAATCATTTTATTGCGTTTTGGCCCCATTTTAACCTCATATAAGTTGCGGTAAACTTTATATTTATATGATGCATGCTGCAATTCAGAACATGGAATGCATAAACAGAAAGGTCTCGTCGAGCTAATCATTTTAGACATATTATTTGTTAAATTTGGAGTTATAAAACAAAAGTTATTAATTAATTAAGAAAAAGGGCATTTTATTGTAATTTTAATCAACTCGAAATTTTAAATGTTCAAAATATATTTTGAAGGGCATATTTGAATTCCTCACATTTTTCTGATTTCAAAACATATATCATTTGTATTATTTGGAATTATATTTTAAAAGTTATTTGAAAACAGATTTAAATTTGAGTTTAAAACCAATTTGAAAAGTTTAAAATTAAATCAGAAAACAGACAGACTTTTGTCACCCAGCCCGGACCTAGCCAGAGTCACTGCCGGGTGGGCCATCTGCTGTCTGGGATTCGCGCGCAGAAACTTTTCACACCGGGGCTATGCCTAGCTCGTGCGTCTGCGAGGTGGGTCCAACCGGCTGCGGCCCACGTGACAGAGAACGCACTCACAGTGGCTGGCGGGTGGGACCGAGATGGAGCACGGGTTACGACCAGAGAAACATGGGGGCTTTTCTGCAAAACTACACCGAGACAGACAGGTGGGACCAGGCTAGACCGCGGGTTGCGCGTGCAAAACAGCAGGGGGTATCAGCAAAAAGGCGACGCGCACTGTGCTTCTTCTCTGAATCTACTGACGACAGGTTTGTGCTCGACAGGGCGGGGCTCGGTGCAGGGGTTCGATCCCGCGACCTCGCGTGCGCGCGCGGCGGCGGTTACCGCTACGGTGGGCTCGGGTTGGTGCTAGGGATCTGCTGCGTGGCCAGATGAGGTTCCTCGACGCGATGAGCGAGCAGACGCATGCGCTCGCCGGTGCACAGAGGGTGCTCGACGGAGCGTACGACGCGACCAGGAAACGACGACGAAGGCGAGGGTGTCTAGGAGGTTGCGTGGCTCACCGTGAGGCTGTCGGTGGCGTCGGATCGAGCAGAGGAGCCGACGATCGGCGGTGAGGCAGAGGCCGGCGGGGCTAGGGTTTCGCGTCGGAGCGGCGTTGGCCTGGTGGCTCTGGTCCTCCTCCTCCTCCTCGACGGCGTGTGCAGGACGATGCAGGGGACCCTCCTCGATCTCCCAGGCCACTTCAAGGACGCTCTGCACGACTGGACGAACGGGACGTGGTGGAGGCCGATGGTGGCCGGCGAGAGAGGGTGGCGTCGGTGGAGAGGGAGGGGAGGAGCGGCAGGCGCCCCGGGGTAGATCTGGGGGAGGCAGCAGGCGAGAGAGAGAGGGAGTGGAAAAGCAGAGAGGGGGAGGGGTGCCGTGGGGGAGTGGGTAGGGTTAAAGGTGGCTCGGCCACCTTTTTCTCCTTCCCCTCCTCACGTGGTCGGGTAGGGCTCGGCCAGGTCAGGGGCAGGTGGCTTCCAGGTGGGGACGGGCGAGGCCAAGGGTGGTTCGGGCTGGTGCTGCTGAGGCGGGGAGAGAGAGCTAGAGAGGGAGAGGGGTAGGCTCGGGTTAGAGCTAGGGTTGGAGGGGAGGCTCGGCTAGGGTTTTGCTAGGGTTTGGTTGGGGTGGTAGCTAGGTGGGCCAGGGTGGCCAGGTGGGGCCAGCTAGGAGGGGCTCGGCAAGGAGAGACCATGGGGAGGGCATGAGGGTAGAAGGGGTTTGCTAGGGAGGCATCGGATTAGGGTTTTAGAGATAGGGGTATGGGTTTAGATTAGGTATAGATTAGGAGAGGTGTTTAGAGAGATAGGTGAGATGTGGTGGTTCTCTTTTGACAAGATCAAGCATGACCAAGACAAGCTCAAGCAAGATATAGTCAAAAGAGAGAAGAGAAGAAAAGGTGGTGATGGCATGGATGGAGATGGTGATGGGGTTCTAGCAAAAACCAACAAGATCAAGCCTGAAGAGAGGAGAGGTAGAGGATAAACCACTCAAAAACCAAAGAAAAACCCAAAGAAGAAAGAATGGTGATGCTTTGCATGGCCCATGCATAAATAGTAAATGCCTCCTCTAGTAGTGAAAACTACTAGATCATCTCATGGCATTTGTTTTAGCAAGCTTCCCAATTTTTGGGAGAAGGCCCAACAAAAGAAAGGAGAGCTTGTTTACCACATGGACTAAATATAAGATCATGCATGAATATAAGGTGGCCAAGCTTGTGTGTATGTGCCACTAGCCCACATGAACCACAATGATATTCCTACATGAGCTTATATTCACAGATAAACCATGAGAAAGCTTGGCCATGTGGCTCTCATATACCCATAATGTGAAAACAACATGGTGCATATATGGGAGCATGTGGAATTGTAAGTGGAGCCATCCCAACCCACATGAGCTAGAGGTAAACCCAAATAAAGTGCAAAGCTCATATTTAGTTGGATGGTGGAATTTTAAGGTGGTGAAAGAAAGGGTGGTGGAGTTGAATAAAAGATATGCCCCCAACTCAACTTGGGCATTTAAACAATGTATCAAGAACCAAATACAATATCAAGAGGCAAATACAATTAATAATGCATATGAGAGAAGAACCAAAGAAAAAGGGTTTTATATGATGCTCAAATGCAAGGTGGCATGATGACATGAGCATGATATAATTATGATGCAACAATTATATGTATGAAGTAGCCATTAAATAGACTAGGCTAGTAGCATTACAATTGTTAGACAATTGGGATGCTACAACTCTCCCCCACTAAACAAGAATCTCGCCCCGAGATTCCTAGGAAAAAGAGAACAACACAAGGAGAGGCGGGTGTTCGAACGAAGGTGACCCTCACGTTCCCAAGATGATGAAGAACTGAATGGTGCGACCACTACACCTCGCAAAACTTGCTAGACTTGTTGCGAGTCTTGTGTTTGCTTGAGACACAAAGGGTTAGAAGAATTGAAGGATTGCCGTGATACAATAAGGATAGGATGGACATAGCTTCGGTTTTCTCAAGAAACATGATAAAAGAATAGAACCACTTGTGAAAGAAAGGACAAGATGATGTATCCTGGATAAAGAAAGACACACCATTAAGATTAAAGATTTACCGATACTAGAGAGGATGGATCTTTGTGTCGCCGGAAGAAAAAGAGCTAGATTGGAGAGGTTTGAACCACTATGACAATGGCATCGTATCTTCTCTCGGATTTTGAGAAATGAAGTATGGAAACAATATTGCCTTCAAACAATAGAGTCCCTTGACATCAACAGAAAGATTTAGTTAGGCATCGTCGGATTAGATTCTTGTTGCGCCGGTAAGAACCACAGGATCACGCAATTGAGGTGCGCAGATATAACTTCCAGAGACGGATGTGAAGCCAAATCATGGTGGAATCCCGAGAAGCACAGAATATGGAGGATCTGGAGTTTATTGTAGATATACTTATTGCTTTCTTTAGCCTTGAGGCTAACGCAATAGATTTGCGACTGATGGCATCAACCATAATTGGCTTTACCACAGAAAAAGAATTGATGAAACAAAGAGAGAGATAGTTTCCTTTCATCTTGTTTGTGGATGTAGAGCACCGGTAGAATGACGAGGACAGAAAAGAGTTTGCGTTTGTTTCCACCAGATAACTGAAGATTTTGCTCCATCTAGACTAGACAGATCACCAACAAGAGATTATTGATTACTTTCTTCGAGAGAGCACTCCGAAAAAACAAGGACGGAAGTAAAAGTATCGAGGGATAAAGGCCACTTCTAACTTCCGTGGAATGAGTGAAATCACATCAATTCACCAATTCAATGTACAAGAGCGAATGATAAGAGTAGTGGTATGGTAGCTACTCCATCCCGCACTCAAAGCATTACTCCGCACATGAATAAGAAAACCATGCAACCCAACTACCGAAACAGACTGAAGGTATTGACAATAACTCATGGAACTTCGTTAGAAAACAAGGATAGATGCAAACGATTCACCGGATCCAAGATAGATAAGGGTGATGATGTTGTCGTCATCTCATAAGTAGCCAGCCACCGGAAAGATATGAAGGAAGATCATGGAGACAATTGCAAGATTCCACAGATAAAGAAAAAGATAGCACCACTTGCACATAATGATTAGAAAAGATCTGAAAAAATCTTCATGGCCTCCGGTGGATTGAGCATAGATGATAGAACGAGAGGTTTTCAAAAGATTACTTGACGAAACTGAGGTGAAAGAACTCCATGTTCTTCTTGAAATGATTGAGAGAGATTTAGCAGTTTTGAGGAAAACTTCGGCGGAACGACGATGATAACTCGCCAACAAGGAAAACTCCGGGTTTGGTTGAAGATGGAGGATGGAATTAACAATGGACTTGCTAATTCCAGAATTGAAGCAATCTATTTAGCAGAAGGACGTGGTCGAGATAGGTGACTTCAAGAAGCCAGAATCCACGCTTTGAGAACTTTGCACACAGGCAATGTTCATGAAGCTTGAGAGAAAGGGACACAGATGATCTTCCATGTCCTTCCATTGATATGGAATAGGCAAGCATATTATCAACATATACCCCCATGGATTAACAAGATATTCCCAGAATACCAAGTTCAAAAGGCGAGAGAAACGAACAAATGCTCGAACACTTCCTGAGCTCAACGCTCTTAGAAAGATCAATATTAAGAGCACGGGTTCGTGTTGGAGAAGAGGCACTGGAAGAATAGATTATCTGGTCCTTCGGAAAAAAAAGAGATGTCACCTGGTTCACATTGTCGATCGGATCACCGGTTACAAAGATAAAGAGATCTTGGATAAAGAAACGATGTTGGCTCATACCTCAAGCAAAGCTACCAGAGACGAAAAGATGCAATTCCCTCGTCTCAAAGAGAATTTTGCAGATATAGAGTTCAAAAAGATGTGCAGCAGGATGAACAGATGATAGACCGCCGTAGTGCTTTGAGAAACTCCGGATTGCCAAAGATGCTTGAATATGCATAGATATGATCACGGTGTACTCAAAATCACAGGAGATAACCGTCACCATTTGGAGGATAGAGTTGATAGCATTTTCCATATTTCACCCATGATAAGTGTCATATAGCTATGCCGAGAACCAAATTACAATCACCAGCATCAGATCGACACATGTTATGTAATTAGCCCAATAGAATTGGAAAAGAAATGAAAACTCCAGGATTAAGCGCCGGTGACAAAAGAATGAGTTGGCATGGACATGCTGATAAAAGGGAGATAGATAATGTTTCACACACGACTGAAAAGGAGTGTGGAAACACAGATGTATCAAAGAAAAATTTTCCGCATTTTTCGGCATTAAAATACCAATAGATGCGCAAAATCACTTATCAGGTAGAGATTAGCAACAGATGCTTTCACAGAATGTGAAGTTGCTAGAAGGAAGGACACCCTTAAGAAGATGGCACCGGTTAACAAGGAGTCAGATAGATCGCGCCGGTTTTCAAAAGCCTGTCAGTATGGAATGTACCAACAGTTGATAACCAAAGGTAGATTAGGATAACAAATTGGATGCAACAGATAGACAAGGAATTACACACACACACACACACACACACACAAATACACAACCTATGGTACTACGGAAACCCAGAACACGTGAATCCTAGTTTGAATTTTGAGAAGAGGATTGAAAATGTTACACTTCCTTACCAGAAAAGGGTGGGTGGGTGGGTAAGAAGAAAAGTGGAAGCAGTCCTACTCTCGCGTTTTGTTTTTCCCTAGTATACATAGCTACCAAAATATTTGCTAAACTGACAACGACCATTTGGCTGAGACCCTGAAGGTCGGGATGGCTCTGATACCAATTGTAACTACCTCGGTGAATTACGCTCCTAGTTACAAGCCTGGATGAGCGGAAATGGTTAAAATAGTACGGTGGGGCCCAAATGCCACTCATAGGTAGACCTTTCGGCCGTCCTAACCATTTCCAAACATCGGGACAAGAACGGGCAGCGTAATCGGCAGGCGAAGGGATCAACTACATACACAAATGAGTATGTATGCAAGCCACCATACAATGGTTCTCAGAGTCATTCCATCTAAAAAGAAAGGAAATATAGCAACGCCATACGGCAAGATCCAAATATCCTAGATAGATCTAATAGTTTAGGATATCTCCTCATACATCAGACATCAGAGTATCAAGCGGAAGCGGAAAACAAGATCCGAGTACGGATAAGAAGCAAATCGGCATAAGATGCCCCATAAATAAACACATCCCGCCCACAGATCTCACGGATCCCCGTTCCCGGAATCTCTACACCGAATGATCGTTGCCCACATCGTTCGTCTCCTCCACCCAGTATCCATCTTGTGAGGGTACCTGTTCATCTGAATCAAACAATTTATCGTGTGAGACCCTAGGGGTACTCAGCAAGTCTTTATGCCTCTAAAGGGAACACAACCTGGGGTGACGCAATTGCAGCAAAAGATAAACCCTAGCAATTCTATAGATACTCGCTAACCATCCGCCTAACCAGAGATAGACGGATGTCCGTGAATTAATAACAACAGTTATAATGGTAATGTCCACAGATCCATCCTCCTCCTCGCTTACCGACGAGGAAGCGGATGAACAACCCCCCCACATCCGTTGGCAGTTTTATTATACATTCCATGAGTGTTGCACTATTTACTAGTCAGGTACTTAGTCAAATTAAAGGCGGTACTTTAGTTATACTTGTCTATGATCGAGAAACTGTGCTCCAAGTCGTCCATAACCGCGGACACGGCTTTCAGAAAGTTTTACCCCGCAGGGGTGCACAAATAGCAACACACACTCGATCAACCTCGGAAAAACCAAATCAAAACCCAACGAGGCAGTCACGACAAAGCGATCACAGGATTCAGAAATATTTCAGGGGGCCACCCCATTAAGCTACCCGCGACGAAGTTGGCCGACTCCGAGACGGACTCAAGGTTTGCGCCAATGGCTGTAAACGACTGGGAACCCGAAAATGTGACTGGGCTTGTCGATACCGCGAAAACACTCCGCTTACCTAAACAGTACAGGTGCAGTACATCGCACAATTTAAATAAAGCAGTAAAGCATGGCATAAGTACAGGATAGTAAATAAAACCTCAAACTAGTTTGTGGCCCCAAGAAATAAGAATGAATCAAGCTCTGGTTCAGGGGGGTTCATAAGCCTCCCGGATGTGGATAGCGTGAATATTCAAGGAACAGGAATCAAGTACTCGGGGTCCTACGGGACACAAGTGAGCCTGAAAAACCAAATAGCAAATATGGCTCACCGGTGCCACTTTCATTAGTTATCCCATTACTACTCAGGTTAAGTTGTTTAGGTACCTCGTTATCCAACAGACACTCACATACCCTACACATGCTGTTCTACGACTCGCATGGCTCAAGCAACTCCTGTAGTAATGGCTCATGGGATGGAGGAACAAGCTTCGGTGGGGTTTAAAAGTAAAGGCTATGCAATACTTGGGATTCAATTTAATGCAATCGCGACTCAATGATGCAAGAATAAGAAAGAGGCAATAGGTACTATATGTATGCAAGCATGTGGTAGTGCTTGCCTGGCAGCTTAGTTGAAGCAAGGGATGGATCTGGGTAGTGCTCCTGGGTGTCTTGATATATCCCCTGCTCAGCGTCTATTCGAAGAAGAACCAAACAAACAAGGGCCAACATAAATAAAGTGCACAAGCATATGAATAGAATGCGACAAGCAAACAATCATGCCATGATGAATGATGCACAATTTGCATGGCAATAAAGTAGCATGGCATGGGTGAGGTGTGGACTACAAGAATAAATCATTTTATTGCGTTTTGGCCCCATTTTAACCTCATATAAGTTGTTGTAAACTTTATATTTATATGATGCATGCTGCAATTCAGAACATGGAATGCATAAACAGAAAGGTCTCGTCGAGCTAATCATTTTAGACATATTATTTGTTAAATTTGGAGTTATAAAACAAAAGTTATTAATTAATTAAGAAAAAGGGCATTTTATTGTAATTTTAATCAACTCGAAATTTTAAATGTTCAAAATATATTTTGAAGGGCATATTTGAATTCCTCACATTTTTATGATTTCAAAACATATATCATTTGTATTATTTGGAATTATATTTTAAAAGTTATTTGAAAACAGATTTAAATTTGAGTTTAAAACCAATTTGAAAAGTTTAAAATTAAATCAGAAAACAGACAGACTTTTGTCACCCAGCCCGGACCTAGCCAGAGTCACTGCCGGGTGGGCCATCTGCTGACTGGGACTCGCGCGCAGAAACTTTTCACACCGGGGCTATGCCTAGCTCGTGCGTCTGCGAGGTGGGTCCAACCGGCTGCGGCCCACGTGACAGAGAACGCACTCACAGAGGCTGGCGGGTGGGACCGAGATGGAGCGCGGGTTACGGCCAGAGAAACATGGGGGCTTTTCTGCAAAACTACACCGAGACAGACAGGTGGGACCAGGCTGGACCGCGGGTTGCGCGTGCAAAACAGCAGGGGGTATCAGCAAAAAGGCGACGCGCACTGTGCTTCTTCTCTGAATCTACTGACGACAGGTTTGTGCTCGACAGGGCGGGGCTCGGTGCAGGGGTTCGATCCCGTGACCTCGCGTGCGTGCGCGGCGGCGGTTACCGCTGCGGTGGGCTCGGGTTGGTGCTAGGGATCTGCTGCGTGGCCAGATGAGGTTCCTCGACGCGATGCGCGAGCATACGCACGCGCTCGCCGGTGCACAGAGGGTGCTCGACGGAGCGTACGACGCGACCAGGAAACGACGACGAAGGCGAGGGTGTCTAGGAGGTTGCGTGGCTCACCGTGAGGCTGTCGGTGGCGTCGGATCGAGCAGAGGAGCCGACGATCGGCGGTAAGGCAGAGGCCGGCGGGGCTAGGGTTTCGCGTCGGAGCGGCGTCGGCCTGGTGGCTCTGGTCCTCCTCCTCCTCGACGGCGTGTACAGGACGATGCAGGGGACCCTCCTCGATCTCCCAGGCCACTTCAAGGATGCTCTGCACGACTGGACCAACGGGACGTGGTGGAGGCCGATGGTGGCCAGCGAGAGAGGGTGGCGTCGGTGGAGAGGGAGGGGAGGAGCGGCAGGCGCCCCGGGGTAGATCTGGGGGAGGCAGCAGGCGAGAGAGAGAGGGAGTGGAAAAGCAGAGAGGGGGAGGGGTGCCGTGGGGGAGTGGGTAGGGTTAAAGGTGGCTCGGCCACCTTTTTCTCCTTCCCCTCCTCACGTGGTCGGGTAGGGCTCGGCCAGGGCAGGGGCAGGTGGCTTCCAGGTGGGGACGGGCGAGGCCAAGGGTGGTTCGGGCTGGTGCTGCTGAGGCAGGGAGAGAGAGCTAGAGAGGGAGAGGGGTAGGCTCGGGTTAGAGCTAGGGTTGGAGGGGAGGCTCGGCTAGGGTTTTGCTAGGGTTTGGTTGGGGTGGTAGCTAGGTGGGCCAGGGTGGCCAGGTGGGGCCAGCTAGGAGGGGCTCGGCAAGGAGAGACCAAGGGGAGGGCATGAGGGTAGAAGGGGTTTGCTAGGGAGGCATCGGATTAGGGTTTTAGAGATAGGGGGTATGGGTTTAGATTAGGTATAGATTAGGAGAGAGGTTTAGAGAGATAGGTGAGATGTGGTGGTTCTCTTTTGACAAGATCAAGCATGACCAAGACAAGCTCAAGCAAGATATAGTCAAAAGAGAGAAGAGAAGAAAAGGTGGTGATGGCATGGGTGGAGATGGTGATGGGGTTCTAGCAAAAACCAACAAGATCAAGCCTGAAGAGAGGAGAGGTAGAGGATAAACCACTCAAAAACCAAAGAAAAACCCAAAGAAGAAAGAATGGTGATGCTTTGCATGGCCCATGCATAAATAGTAAATGCCTCCTCTAGTAGTGAAAACCACTAGATCATCTCATGGCATTTGTTTTAGCAAGCTTCCCAATTTTTGGGAGAAGGCCCAACAAAAGAAAGGAGAGCTTGTTTACCACATGGACTAAATAAAAGATCATGCATGAATATAAGGTGGCCAAGCTTGTGTGTATGTGCCACTAGCCCACATGAACCACAATGATATTCCTACATGAGCTTATATTCATAGATAAACCATGAGAAAGCTTGGCCATGTGGCTCTCATATACCCATAATGTGAAAACAACATGGTGCATATATGGGAGCATGTGGAATTGTAAGTGGAGCCATCCCAACCCACATGAGCTAGAGGTAAACCCAAATAAAGTGCAAAGCTCATATTTAGTTGGATGGTGGAATTTTAAGGTGGTGAAAGAAAGGGTGGTGGAGTTGAATAAAAGATATGCCCCCAACTCAACTTGGGCATTTAAACAATGTATCAAGAACCAAATACAATATCAAGAGGCAAATACAATTAATAATGCATATGAGAGAAGAACCAAAGAAAAAGGGTTTTATATGATGCTCAAATGCAAGGTGGCATGATGACATGAGCATGATATAATTATGATGAAACAATTATATGTATGAAGTAGCCATTAAATAGACTAGGCTAGTAGCATTACAATTGTTAGACAATTGGGATGCTACAAGAGAGAACCTTGGGTGCAGAAACCTATGCCTTTTCCAGGTAAGAAACACAAGTCAAAGGAGGAAGAACACTACAACAAGTTTTGTGAGTGGATGAAACCTTTATTTTTGCAAATTCCTTTGACTGATGCTATTAAGTTGCCCCCTTATTCAAAGTATATGAAGGATATTGTCTCTAATAAAAGGAAGATTCCTAATGAGGAGATTTCTACTTTGCTTGCTAATTATTCCTTCAATGGTAAGGTTCCAAAAAACTTGGTGATCCAGGTATACCAACTATTCCTTGCTCTATTAAGAATAATTATGTCAAAACTGCTTTATGTGATTTGGGAGCTGGAGTTAGTGTTATGCCTTTTTCTCTGTACAAGAGACTCCAGCTAGAAAAGTTGATAGCAACTGATATATCATTGCAAATGGCTGATAAGTGAACTGCTATTCCTGTTAGTATATGTGAGGATGTTCCTGTTCAAGTGGCTCATAATTGCTTGGTTTTGACTGATTTTGTTGTGCTTGAGATGCCTAAAGATGATAATATGTCTATTATTCTTGGGAGACCTTTTCTTAATACTGCACGTGTTGTCATCAATTGCAATCAAGGAAAAGTAACATTCAATATTGATGACAAAGAGCATACTGTTTATTTCCCCAAGAAGATTGCTAGAAGCTATTGCCCGAATTCCATTGAAAATGTTGAGAGCATAAAGGTTGGAGAGATATATTGTCCCATTCCACAAGAAATTTTTGAAACTATTATGATTGGGACTATTGCTATCAAGTATGAGGTAACATAATCACCTTGTGGAATGCAAAGTTTTGTTTCATATAAGATTGTTTTGGTAACAAGACTTGATCAACCTTGTTAACAAAAGGATTTTAATGAACAAAATAATGTTTCCACTGTGGTTATACTTGCTTTCTTTTACTTTCCTCCTTCCTAGTCTTTGCCTTTCTTTTGCTAGCTTTGGTTTTGCTAGTTGTTTGCTTGTTAGAGTGTCTTAGAATTTCGATAGTTTGGCTTTTGGTTTGCTTTTGCTTCTTCTAAAAAAACTGTTTCTGCGAGAAAATCAATTTTCATACCCTGAAAATTGGCCAAAAATAAAGTTTCCCAAAAAATCCCAGAAAATTCAAAATAAATTTTTCCTCGAAAAAGGGGCAGAGGGACACCTGAAGTGACCCAGGGAGCCACCCCAGGCCACCACACCCATGGTAGGCGCGGCCTACCTGTGGGTGGCGCCTAGGGGGGTCTGGCCCACCTGGGCCCCTTCAAGGTGCCCCCTCACAGCCATCTTCTTTCTCTCTCCCGAAAAACACCGGAAAACTTGCTCAAGCACGAGTTCTTGCTATTCTTGATCACGATTTTCGACCTCCTTGCTCAGCCTATCTTTGCTACTGATTTTTGGAGAGATTGCTCCTTGGTATGTGCCTCCTCCACTTGTCCAATTAGATTTGTGATTGGTAGATTGTATCTTGAGTATTTTGCTGCTATAGGTGACAGGTTGTGTGAGCTTGCATGCTTGTTATATGCTTAGAGAATTCATTTTAATGCATGTGTAGACCTCTAGCAAGTTGCTATAGTAGTTTATCATCATTTATCAACTCAGAAATCACTTGGTTTGATGTTTTTCTAAAAATTTCAGCAAGAAAGATGAGTACTTATCCACTGAATCAAGATGACTTGATGGTGTCTGAGCCAATGAAGGTTCATCGTGAGGAAGCAGTTTTTCCTTCCATATATCCATGCTAGGAATTTATGAGAACCGCGGGAATCTCCCAGGATTTCCAAACTTTGATTGCCAATGCAGGATTGGAACACTTTGTTGAAGGTGAACCATTTCAATTTGTTAAGCTAACCATGGCCTTTGTGTAGGACTTCCGGTTTACTTGGTCTACATCTAATCCCATGGTCTATTATAGAATATACAATATACCTGTTGACCTGCCTTTTGATGATTTCTGTGCAGCAATTAGAGTACCTCAGTGAGGATCTTGTGAGAAGATCAAGGAGAGACCCAAGTCGCTTATGGATTTATATGTTGAGATTTGCCAAGGTTTCGACTTCTCAAAAGAAAGTAGTAAAATTCTGAACATTCAGTTCCCAGCCATTAGATACTTTGCCTATTTCATTACCAAGTGTGTTCTTGCTAGAAAGATTGGTAGGAAGTTGTCTTCTTTTGATCTAGCTTTTATCGTAGCTGCTCTGAATAGGAATAGATCTTATAGCCTGGGTGCTTTGATAGCTCACCGTCTCACCACCAACCGCGAGAAGGGTGGAATTTGTGGAGGTCTCATTGCTTCTAGGTTGCTAGCTTTCCATGGTTTTGAGCCTCACCATTCAGATTATCGGTTCCCCATAGAGAGGCTTGATCTTGAATCCATGATTCAACATGGTTTTGTTTCCTTGGGAGCTGATGTGAGAAGTTTACCGTACGAGTTATGTTTTGCCCAGCAAGGTTGGAGAAAGGGTAGGACTGAGAAAATAGTTTATTTGCCTGCACCTGCTTTGTTTAACTTTGATAACAGGCAAGGATGGTTGCTCACGGAGGAGGAGGTTGACACATATGTGGCAGAACTCTCCCAGCAAGAGAAGAATGTTGGAGAGGATGCCGAAGATGATTCGGTTCATCCGTCCAACTTGGGAGAGTCTTCATACCAGCAGCCCTCATTTGATTGGGGCGTGTCTTCTTCTTCATCGCAGGCGCCTGACTATGATCATTCCTATGAGACCCACCAGCTTGGGGTTACTACCCGCTCTATTGAGCCCCACTTAGGCCAAAAGCCTAAGCTTAGGGGGAGTTATACCGACATCACACTCATCTATATATCATGTTCGGTCGGTTCTTTGTATATCCATTGTTTCAATTTCTTTTTGGTTCTTGTTGCTTCTTTCTCAAAAACACAAAAATACCAAAAATATATTCGTTGTTTATCTTGGTTTGTTCCTTTGTTTCTTTGCTTTGGTTTGCCTTAAAAAGAAAAATCCAAAAAGATTTTGCTTTGTTTGGTTTGTTTTTGCTTTGCTTGTTTTTTCTTTGTTGCCTTGTTTGAAAAATCGAAAACACCAAAAAATATTTGTTGCTCTTCTTTGGTTTTGTGAGTTATTTGTAGGGTTCAGCCATCCTTAGTGGATTTTGGTTTTTCAAGTTATTATTCAAGTCACACAAGTAAATCGCAATAATGAAGATTAAGACAACTCGAGTTGTGGTAAGAGGCTGGTAACGAACTCTATTTGTTTTCATTTTTGTACATATACTCATCATTGTGAGCATGCTTAGTTTGTTCATGGTAAGGAGTGTGTTACTGATGGATGCTTAGTAGTTCTTGCTTGTCTATGATTAGCTCCAGCTTGTTAATAGTTTGTAGCATGTCATATGAATGTTTGCTTGCATTGTTTTATTCATATTTTGGTATGATATTGTGGTATCCTCCTTTGAATGTTTCATGTGAATCGACTTGGCACATGTTCAAGCATGCATATGACTAAACAATAGTCAGTAAGCCTCGATGATTTATTTTGCCTCAGAGTTCTTGTATCACTTTCATGCCATAATTAGTCATGTTTTGTTGCAAGCATGATTATGACAATTATTGCTCTCTCGTTTGTCGCTCCCTCTCTATTGCTATCCTTCACTTGCACTGAGTATGAGCTCTACATGTGCTTCCAACTCCCCAAAACCAATATTGCCAACTCTGTCCACCATACCTACCTATTAGCATCGTTTGCTATTTCAGTGCATATTTTATATGCCTTGTTTTCTGCCAAATAAAATGTTTGTCTGTTTTGAGAAAGTTAGTTAGTAAAGCTCTCACGAACTTGATGGCACACTTTATTCCTTGCACTTAATAATCTTGAACCATTGTGACATGTCCATGAAAGTTATATGATTGCAAACTATATGCTGGGAGTCAGCAGAACCGTGCTGCCACGGGGAACGCTTTCAACACTTTTTAGATATCTTATCCAGTTGATACTTTGCTATTTTGTTTGCGGATGTCGATGGTGTGAAATAAAAGGGGAGCTTGTAAGTTCATGGAGTATATATATTGTGTTAGACAAACGTCTGGGCCGCTAGCCTAAGACATGCCTAATCATGGTGGAAACTTGCAGCACCACCATAATGAGCATTCTGTGAAGCATACTCAATAAAAAGCTATGCACATAGTAAATAAAAAGATCGTTGAGATGCTCATTGTCTGCTTGCCTTGTCATTTTGATCACGGGATAACTCATGTATCATGTGCAAGGGGTACCCCGTTGGCGGTTCTCTATGATATGCATGTATGTACAATGACAATAACTTGCAGGTGACCAAAGTTGAGTAGCATGCGGAGTGGCCCTCTTACTCAAGGGACATGTGATTTCCAGTTTATGGCCTGCCAAGCATATAACTCAGATTGGACCTCACTTTCACATTAACCACATGAAGATGCCTATGATAGGGGCAATGAGAGATCAAAGCTAATGAGTACCTTCCTTTCAGCATTAGGAAGCCTTTCAATCTTTTCAAAACCGTTTTTCACAACCTTGTTGAGTCACCACGTATTCTATGAGCACCTTCTTGAGAGCATAGTTGTCATTCTTGTGTTTGTTCCAAAACTTGGTTAATTATGTCATGACTTTGATGCTTATATCTCTGATATCTTTATCTCTAGTCTTCATGTGAACTTCAGAGGTGCCTCAGCATTTATATTGTGCTCTTCAAACAAAGGCAAGCGAGATACCACTCTATCATGCCTTATTATGAGCATTGCAATGTTGCTTATGTTTATGTTTCATGCTACTTATTATTATTGAGTTGGTTTCTCTTCATAGCTTGCAATGATTATTGAGTAGACTTGATTGCATACTTCTTATTATAAATGGTTTAAGCATCTACTCCTGTGCTGAGAATATATACATCATATGAAGCAAATGTGTTCGTGAAAGTTCTTCTATCGCACTCAGTTTTCAACTGAATTCCTTGAGGACAAGCAATAAGCTAAGCTTGGGGGGAGTTGATACGTCCAAAACGTATCTACTTTCTCGAACACTTTTGCTATTGTTTCTCCTCTAAACTTGTGTGATTTGGATACAACTAACACAGACTAACGCTGTTTTCAGCAGAACTACCTTGGTGTCTTGTTTTTGTGCAGAAAAACAACTATCAGGAAAAATGCTGGAAAATATGCCAAAAATTATATTTCACCAGAAGACCCACGAAGCCAGAAGACGAGACGAAGAAGGGGGGCTCACACCCCTGCCAGGCACGGGCCCACCTCTGGCTGCGCCTAGGGGGTGCATCCACCCCAAGCACCCCTTCGGCCTCCCTCTGCGCCTATAAGTTGCCTCTCGACCTAAAACAGGGGGGGGTCGATAGTTTTCCAGAAAGAGTTCCGCTTCGCCGCCGCCAGCAAAAACCAAGATTCAGATCTAGAAACTCCATTCTGGCACCCTGCCAGGATGGGGAATTTGGAGAGGATCATGGCCATCGTCATCACCAATGCCTCTCCATCAACCATCAATGTTTCCCTCATCCATGAGTGAGTAATCCCCCGCTGTAGGCTTGGGGATGGTAGGGATTGGATGAGTTCTATCATGTAATCGAATAAGATCTGTTAGGGCATAGTGCCTAGTATCTCTATTAGTGCTATTTGACTTTGTTGCAACTTGTTGTGCTTAATGCTTGTCACTAGGGTCCGAGTGCCATGATCTCAGATCTGAACTTATTATTGAATCATTATGATAGTATTGTTTGTGATCTTATCTGCAAGTTGTGTACACATATCATTGTCCGGATCCAAAGGCCCCAAAGTGACAATAATTGGGATAACTAGAGGGGATGGCTGTGGTGTGAGGATCACATGTGTTCACGGAGTGTTAATGCTTTGCTCCGGTGCTCTATTAAAAGGAGCACCTTAATTGCCAGTAGTTCCCTAGAGGCCCCGCTGCCACGGGCTGGCTGGACAGAAGATGTTGTGCAAGTTCTCATTGCGAGCATGTATGACTATATTTGGAGCAAATGCCTAGGATTGTTTAGTACTTGGATGCTTGTTATTATTTATCTGAAATACCCTAGATCTTGAAGTTACATGTTTAGGCTCGTCCATGCAACGCCCGTCCATCCATCCCTATGCCTACCGCACTTGAATCCCACTGTTACTATTACTATTGCTCCTGTTCTCCTGTTGCTGTTGCTTTGCTATTGCTACTATCAAACTGTTGCTACTGATAAACTTCTGTGAGCAAGAACTATTTCCAGGTGCAGCTGAATTGACAACTCAGTTGTTAAGTCTTGCAAGTATTCTTTGGCTCCTCTTGTGTCGAATCAATAAATTGGGTAATACTACCCGCGAAGACTGTTGTGATCCCCTACACTTGTGGGTCATGAGCGTGTAATTGAAAGCTTAGGATTGATTATCTGCATACTAAGTATGGTGAATTCAGGATTGTTCCTGACGGATGTATCGAATGTTGTGGTGAAAGTGTACCACCTCTATAGAGTGTCAAACTATTCGAATAGCCGCGTCTGCTGTTATGGACAGTTGGAGTGGCCATACTGTTCCGTCGTCAGATGTTTTCAAAATGACTTGTGAAATGATTCATGACTTGACTTGACCACAACAGGGTTGTGATATGAAATTCAAGTTCCCACTTAGGTGTTATAAAACTTCAACTAGCTTTCTTTGCTTCTGAACTCAGTTAAGGTAAATCTAGCTTTTTGCAAAACAACCTAGAACTTAGTCTTTCCTATTCAAAACCACTTCACTTGTTAGTCTTAGTTTGCGAGTACTTAAAGAGTACTCATGGCTTTGTCCCTGGCTATTCCCGTGGCCAGACTATGAAGAGGACTATCAGGAGGATGGACCACAGGAAGGTTATGACAACTAGGATCATCTCCCATCGTCAGCATTACCTGTGACCATGAAGATGGAGCTTCACCCATGCTACCGTTATTATTACGTTATTCCGCTGCTATGATTGTATTAAGACTGGATCATGTGATCCCTTATTTGTGTAAGACCTTATGTATGGTTTGCAATGGATGATGTACTGTGATATCCAATCTGTTATGTCTCGCAAAAATGGTAATCATGGGATTGCGATGTATGGAATAACAGGCATCTGGGATTAAAAATCCGGGTGTTGACAAGTTGGTATTAGAGCCATCCTGACCATAGGAGACCCTAGTTTACAATGGATGTTTGAATCAAAAAGATAGTTTCAAAACCCCGGAAGTGAATATTTATGAAAACTTATTCTCATTCTTATCACTTGGACTCTTTCAGGAAAATGCATGTTCCTCAAAAATTCTTGCAAACCTACATAAAATTTGACACACTTGATCACTCTACTAACTTACTCATCATACATTCTTATGGATGGACATGAAGTATAACAAGTTCTATCAGTTGGGAAATGGAGGAGACCTCATCTTTGAGCGTGACTTGGACCAGATTTCGGAACTTCTAGAGCGTCCGCACCCCGAGTTCTTCGGAGCTCATCTCAATGATCAGGAAGGAGAGGAATTGCAATGGCCTATTGTTGCAAGTATCCGAGGAAAGATTGAAGCCCCCACCTCAGAAGGAATCCAGTTCACCATCAGAGAGAACAACTGGCTCGATGGACTTGCCAGGGCCATGCAGGAAGCTCTTTCCCGTCTGTGTGGGCAGAGTATCAACCAGATCAAGGGTACCCACTTTGAGTTCTGCCCAAGGCGTGATGCTATGGGACAGCCACTGGAGGCACCATATCACCCTGAGCTGAAGAACCAAGTGGACCACCTCAGCTTCATGATGTATGACCGGCAGAAGGAGTTGGACAACACCCGTTCCTACGCCAACCACATGTCCGCCATTGCCGCCTAGATGGATCAGACCATTGCCATGCTAGTGAAGGATCGCCAATCTTGTCGTCGTCAGCTCAATAAGAAGGAGCGCATCATTGCCCGTCTTCGCCACAGGATCACAGACTTGGAGGAGACCATCCACGAGAGGGATATGCAGCTCGAGGAGAGGGAGAATGCAAAGGAGGACATCCGTGGAGACCCCTACTCCTATCTCAGTGATGATGATGACTTTTTGGAGGATCAGGCCATGGACTTCTTCACCGATGAGGATGACTTCACCTTCATTGATGATGATGATGATGAGGATGATGGGGACACCGACTCCGAGGAGTAGTAGCACTTGAGCACTAGCGTTAGTGAGTTGTATCCGGTCCCATTGTATCGTAGTTTCACAAAATGGTTCTTAAAACCATCTGTTTCTTTGTTGTGGTGTGTGTTTGTATCTTGTGTTATGAATGAATGAAAGGCCAAATTGCTAGAAAACTCTGAGTCAAACTTCAAAAACTTTTAAAAACCCTGAACCTTAGAAATTTCGCTCTTTTCTCATGATCTATCTCAATCTTCAGATGCCTCGCGGAGGAAGCAGTTCATCCTCGGACCCGATGCTGCAAATCTTGCAAATGTTGGTTTCTAACCGCGAAGCTGAAAGAGCTGAACGTCAAGCCAACTTAGCCACCCTTCAGCACATAGCTCAGATGGCCAACAAAAATCAAGGCCATGGAAATCAGGAAATCATGGATCCAAGCTCAAGAACTTTCAGAATACCAATCCACCCATCTTTAGTAAGTCTGAAGAGCCCATAGATGTTGATGACTGGCTGCAAACAATGGAGAATAACTTAGAAGTTGCATGAGTGGAGGCCAATGGGAAAGTACTGTTTTCCACCCATTATCTGGCCAGAGATGCAAGATCATGGTGGAACAACGTTCGCACCATGAATGGAGGACAAATGATGGATTGGGATGAATTCAAACTCAAGTTTAGCTGAACCCATGTGCCACTAGGTTTGATTCTACGGATGAGAGATGAATTCAAAGAGCTGAAGCAGGGAAGAATGATAGTAGTAGAGTACCATGATAGATTCCTATCGCTGTCTAGGTATGCCCCTGATGAGATAAGCACTGAAGCCAAGAAGAAGGAGAGATTCTTGAATGGTCTGCATGATGAGATGCAGATAGTGTTACTCAATATCCCGTTTGCTGACCTTGAGGCCTTAGTGGATTTTGCCATTCAGATGGAAGGCAAGATCAATCAAGCCAATGAGAATCGCAAGCATAGAATGATGCATCAACCAGGAACCCACCATACCCCAAAGTATCGCCCCAACCCGTCTCTAGGATTTGCCCCAAGAAACAACAGACCCCCGATGAACCGTCCGACCTACCCCAACCGTGGAGGAGGAAACCCAAGGCCCGAAGGAAATCACAACAACAACAACCCCGGCAACTCCAACAACTTCAATCGTGCACCGCCCAAGTTCCACAACAACAATGTTGCCACCAACACCAACACTACCCCAAGAACTGGAAGCAATGTTGTGCCTGTTGCAGCAAAGGACAAGTCTCAGGTGACTTGTTATGAATGTGGAACCAAGGGTCACTATTACAATGAGTGCCCTAGAAGATCGCCGCAGCCCCCAATGCAAATGCCCCATCTCAGCAGCAGCATCGTGTTCAGCCTGGAAGAAGGTTTGCCCCAGGGAACTCGCTCAACCGCAACAGCCATCTCTTTCTCATGCATGCTGAAGAAGCCCAAGAAGCGCCATATGCCGTGCTGGATATGTTTTCTATTAACTCAATACTTGCAAGAGTGTTGCTTGATTCTAGAGCATCACACTCGTTTGTTACCGAAGAATTTGCATGCACTAGTAAGATTCAACCAACAAAATTGAAGCATGTTATGATAGTTCAAATACCGGGCTCAACCACCAAAGCTAGACAAATTTGCAAGGCCGTACCCATTTGAATCCATGGCATATATTTTTATGCTAATCTAATAGTACCCGGAACTAAAGGTTTGGAAGTAGTACTAGGCATGGATTGGCTGTCGAAACATAAAGGATTAATCGACTGTGCCAAGAAAGCCATCACCATGACAAGTACAGCTGGAATATCAATCGAGCATGTATCTAAAACCTTGACCCGTCAATTCATGTGCAACAAGAGTCTATCCCAACCAACCATTGACCAAGTCAGAGTAGTCTGTGAATACCCCGATGTATTTCTAGATGTTTTGCCCGGTATGCCCCCAGATCGGGATATCGAGTTTATCATTGAACTAATCCCTGGAATCGGACCCATAGCCCAGAGACCATATAGTATGAACCCGTCTGAATTAGTGGAGCTGAAGAAGCAACTGGATGCTATGCTGGAGATAAGATTGATTCAACCAAGTGTGTCGCCATGGAGATCACCTGTCTTATTTGTGGACAAGAAAGATGCAGGTAACCGTTTGTGTACGGATTATTGGAAGTTGAATGATGTCACCGTAAAGAACAAGTACCCACTACCAAAGATAGAAGACCTGTTTAACCAGTTGACTGGTGCCAAAGTGTTTTCTAAGATTGATCTTAGAACTGGCTATCATCAACTCAAGATTCGCGCAGAGGATATTCCAAAGACTGCCTTTACCACCAGATATGGATTATATGAGTATACTGTCATGTTGACATGGTTATACCCTGCGGGTACACGACCTTAGCATACCTGGTCCTTCCCAAGGAAGGCCCACAAGAATATGCGCCAGCCCATGAAGACTTTCGGGTGGCCAGGGACCATGACGCCTCAGGATCCTTCGAGAGCAAGACTAGAATAGATAGAATATTCAAAGGGGCAAACCCTAAAACCTGTAACCGACTCGATCTATGCCTAGGACCTGCCTATCTCTATATAAAGGCTAGAAGGGCATGACGAGGAGGGCACTTCATACCATCGCATACACACCTCCAAGCCAGATTACATCTGCGCACCCCTGTAACCTTCGGTTTCGCCGTAATCAAGAGAAAACAAGCAGGAGTAGGGTTTTCCCTCCGGGGGCCTGAACCTGGGTAAACCTCGTGTCCCCGTGTTGCTTGTTTGCTAACCGTTCCGCGATCTCCAGCATCCCCATCTTCTCCAAAACCCAAGCTCATCACAATGGGCATTGACGAGATTAAACCTCGTCAATTGGCGCCGTCTGTGGGAACTGGGGACGCTGTTTGTGCGATCGTGACGGTCCCAACCAAAGTGATCTACAACTCCTCGGCGATGGAGAGCCATATCCTCTTCGGTGCTTTCGACTTCACCGCCCACTCGCCAGCTACTCTGAAGGACTTCGAGCCCGTTGGCGACGGGCTCGAGATCCTGTTCGGGGGCTTCTGCTTCCAGGTGGGGCAGACTGGCACTCTCCGCCTCCCAGAGCGGGTACCCCTGCCATCGATCAGGCCCGCTTCATGGGCTCCGCATCCCGTGCTACGCACATCGCCATCGACAGACGAGCCCTATGACAACAGCAACTGCAACTCAGATCTGTGCGATCCACCATCGGAGGAAGGGACCTACGGTCCAGATCCGAAAGCTGTGGCAGCAGCGATCCGATCTACGAGCGCTACCAATGCGCCGCAGTCATCTAGAGCGATGCGGATCAAGAACACAACCCGCCACCCAACCCGCAGGGTAGAAATGACGAGAACAGGAGAAACCAGTCCCCCCACCCAACGAGGAGGACACCGATCCCAATCGGATAATCCACCTCAGTGAGGAAGGATGGGCAACAAGATCCTGCCTGTGGGTGCCTCACGGGACCTACTGATGGCATACCACCTGCTCCTCGTCGAAGAGCACAAGAAACAGGTGAAGATGCAAGAAGTGCTTGACAAGCGCAAGCAAGCGGCCTCGGAGTCCAGTGCGCGGCGAGATGCGCTCTCCGCCATGGGCGGCTCCAGCTCGCACGACAACCACGGCAACAAGCATCGTTCTCGCGTAGAGAACATGGACCCCGCCGCGCGTTGTGAGGTGACCCAAACCCTCAACACATCCTTCATGGAGATGGATGCCAACGGCAACGTCATCCCGAAGACGCCGCAAGCTGCGATCATGGCAGCCACCACATACCTCGCGTCCCATACACCTTCGGTGGGGGACCCGAAGAGGGCCATGCACAACTCCGCATTGGCCGGGCTCGGACTCGTGGGAGCTGCGCTCCACGGAGAAGTCCCTGAGGAGCCGAAAACGAAGGCTACGGTCAGGTTCAACCGCAGTCCTACACCCTCATCCGACGAGGAAGAACATGACCTGCCTCGGCGTCACAAGAGCTCACGGTGTCGCAGCCACGACTACGACGCTCGAAGTGAGCTCACCCAACGGATGATCGACAAGGCACGCGCCAAGCATGTATGCTCGTCCGAGTCCGACGAAGACGACGATAAAGGAGAACTCTGCGGAGCCCGAAGCTTCAGCAGATCTGTTCGGCGGACACGGATGTCGCGGAACTTCAAGATTCCTTCGGATACTCCGAAGTTCGACGGCACGCAGGACCCTAAGGTGTGGCTCAGCGATCACCTGTCGTCCGTCAAGCTACATGGCAGAAACAAGAACACCGCCCTGCAATGCCTTTAGCTGCAGCTAACAGGCGCAACCCGGATCTAGCTCAACAGCCTATCCTCGGGATCCATCCAAAGCTGGGAGGAACTGGCGTACAGTTTCATCCGAAACTTCAAGGGCACCAGCAAGAGGCTAGCCTCGATCGAGGAGCTACGGGCCTGCACCCAACGAACGGGCGAATCCATTCGCTCGTACATACTACGCTGGTCCAACACCAAAAACTCTGCGGCGCACATATCTGAAGAGAGAGCAATCGACGCCTTCAAGGATGGCGTCAAACGCCAGGACTTCAAGGAAGAACTTGGGCGCGTCAAGCCCAAGACATTCGACCACCTCATGGACATCGCAAATAGGTGGGTAGATGGTGAGGACTCCGTCCATCGAGCGCACTCGGAGGAGGAAGATTACTATGGCCATCGACGTGAATGCCGTAGCAAGAGAAGATCGTGCGTCTACGACGATCGCGACGGACCCGACATGGTCGCTACCGGCTACGCCGACCGCCAAAGCGAAGGCAACCACAGCAGTCGCGGATATCACGGAAACAACTTCCACGATGAACGACGCCCAACGCAGTCATGGTAGCGTTAAGCCCACGATGATGGACCCTCGGCATACGTCAAATTGTCGGGTCCATGCACCATCCACTTCTACATCGACAAGCCGGATGGTAAAAAGAAGGCAAACCACACGCTCAAGGACTGCCGCGAGTTCCAGAAACTCAGCGAGAGCATGTCTCAGATGAGGCAACAAGCCCCGAACCCTGGGTACGGTAACACACCCGCACCAGGTGATATCGCACACGGAGCTCCTCCACCACCACCTGCGGGACCTTCGAATCACCCAATCGCACCCGCGCAGAATAACGGTGGGAGCGGGTACCCTGCGCCGAAAGGATCACTGATGATCCAAAAAGGGCGCCCAACAAACAGGGTGCAAAAGAAAATCACCCGCCAAGTCAGCTTGGCCGTGACTGCTCCACCAGCCATCCCTGAGTACCTCAGCGGTTCAGAGTCCTGCATCACGTTCAGCCGCTCGGATCACCCCCGCCAAATCCCTTGCCCAGGGCATGCTGCCCAGGTGCTCGAGGCACAGATCGAAGGGTTCGATATGAGCCACGTCTTCATGGACGGCGGTAGCGGCATCAACCTGATGTTCGCTAGCACCTTAGCAGCAATACGGATCCCGCTGTGCAGCCTGGAACAATCCGATACAATGTTCCACGACATCATCCCAGGGAAGGACATATTCCCCCTGGGAAAGATATGACTCGACGTCATCTTCGGCCAGCCCGACAACTTTCGGTGCGAACGACTCGAGTTCTAAGTGGTGGAATACCACGCCATCCTCGGACACGTGGCATTCGCAAGGTTCCTGGCAGTACCGCATTATGCCTACCTGCTACTCAAGATGCCAGGACCCAGGGGCGTCATCACTGTCCACGGGAGCTTCACCCGATCGGATCACAACGACAGGGACTTCAACAGAATTTCCCAGTCATTCGGCATGCAGGAGGAACTCACAAGGCTCCAAGAAGTGACGGACAACGGGGCACCCCTAGTCTCGAGGCAAAACGCACCCGACATGTCGTTCGACTACACAGTCAACACAAAGAAGGTGCAGGTCCACCCGACGGATGCCTCCAAGACGACGCTGATCGCCAACGACCTCAGCCCCACATAGGAAAGCGCGCTCGTCGAATTCCTCCGTGAGCGTTGGGAAATCTTCGCCTGGTGTCCTGCGGACATGCCAGGAGTTCCCAGGGAATTCGCCAAGCATGCACTCAATGTGTTCCTAGATACCAAGCCCGTCAAACAATCCATCCGACGATTGTCCGAGACACGGGCCGAAGCCATTGGAGTCGAAGTCAATATACTGCTCGACAATAACTTCATCAGGGAGATCAAGGAAAGCGAGTGGCTCGCCAACACCGTGATGGTCCCCAAAAAGGACACGGACATCCTGCAGATGTGCGTGGACTTGATATCGCTGAACAAGCACTGCCCAAAGGACCACTTCCCTCTCCCTCATATTGATCAGATCATCGATTCGACTGCAGGATGCGAGAAGCTCTCCTTCCTCGACGCCTATTTAGGCTACAACCAGATTCGACTAAAAGTCGAAGATCAGGATAAAACGGTGTTCATCACGTCGTTCGGAGTGTTCTGCTACAACACAATGCCCTTTGGGCTGAAGAACGCAGGTGCCATGTACCAGCAATGCATGCAGGCATGCCTAAAGAACCAGATTGGCCGCAACATACAGGTCTATGTCGACGACATAGTAATCAAAACAAGGGAGGCCACAACACTGATCGACGATCTAAGCGAGACGTTCGACAACCTTGATCGATACAAGATCAAGCTAAATCCAGAAAAGTGCGCCTTCGGCATCCCATCTGGTCAACTGCTAGGTTACTTCATATCCCAACAAGGGATCGAGGCGAACCCAAAGAAAATCTAGGCCATAATGGGCATGAAGAAGCCGAAGAACCTCAAAGGCGTCCAGAAGCTCGCTGGGCGAATCGCAGCGTTGAGTAGGTTCATCAGCTGCATGGGCGAAAAGGCCCTGCCTTTCTATCAGGTGCTACGCAAGGCAAACAAATTCGAGTGGACGCCAGAAGAAGACGACGCATTCGAAGACCTGAAGCGGCTGCTCTCCACCTCGCCCGTCCTGGTCACGCCAAAGGAACACGAGCCTTTACTGCTATACATAGCAGCCACACACCAGGTGGTAAGCACCGTACTGGTGGTCGAGCGACATGAAGAAGGCAAGACCCATGGGGTCCAACACCCAATCTACTACCTCAGCGAGGTATTGACACCAACAAAGCAGAGGTATCGTCACTACCAGAAACTCGCCTACGGCGTGTTCATGACGGCTCGTTGGCTGAGCCACTACTTCCAGGAGCACCAGGTGATGGTTGTCAACGAAGCACCCCTGAACAGCATCCTGAACAACCCGGAGGCCACAGGACGCGTGGTCCTGTGGGGTATCGAGCTGTCCCTCCTGGACATAATCTACGAGAAGCGCCATACGATCAAGTCGCAGGTCCTACCGGATTTCCTAGTCCACTGGATGGAACTGCAGCTGCCAGACACTCCGGACATGACGCAGTCATGGACAATGCACTTCGATGGCTCCAAGCCCGAAGCTGGAGCAGGAGCCGAGGTCATATTGACCTCCCCGCAGGGCGACAAGATGAAGTACGTCCTCCGGATGAAATTACGAGCTTCCAACAACGAAGCCGAATACAAGGCCCTCATCCACGGCATGAGGATGGCCAAGATCTGCGGCGCGACGCGCCTGGTCATCTACGGCGACTCGAACCTCGTCGTCCAGTAGATGATAAACGAGTGCGATGCACACGCCGCCAACATAATTGCGTACCGCACACTCTACAACACACTCGAAGGAGACTTTGACGGCTGCGAGCTTCGGCACGTTGGGAGGGAAAGCAACGAAGAGGCCGACAGACTCGCCAACATCGGCTCCACCTGCGCACAGGTGCCACCAGGTGTGTTCCTCGAATAGATCTGCGTGCCATCCATCAAAAGGAAATTCCCCAAGGGATCACCCGAAGAAGCAGAACACTCGGGGGCTACGCTACCCGACGGACAGCAAGGACCCAAAAAACTTGACACAGAGGTCGCAGTGGTCAACCTGATGCAGGTCATGGCAGTCGAAGAAACGTGGACACGGCCATACCTCAGGTACCTGATAGACAGGGAACTAACTGATGACCCGATAGATGCCCGACGCATATCTCGCCGGTCCAAGGCCTTCACAATCATCAATGGCGAGCTATACAAGCGCAGCATTTCGGGTGTACTCCAAAGGTGCGTCACCATCGGTGACGGCGAGACCATCCTCCAAGACATCCACGAGGGCATCTGCGGCCATCATGCGGGCAGTCGTGCCCTTGTCGCCAAAGCTCTAAGAGCTGGATTCTACTGGCCAACGGCCATGAACGATGCCAAGGACATCGTCCGAAGATGCAATGGGTGCCAGAGGTTCACAGATAAACCACATGCACCCGGATCGGAGCTCAGGCCCATACCTCTGGTCTGGCCCTTCGCCCAATGGGGCCTCGACATGATCGGCAAACTGCCCAAGTCCTCGAAAGGAGGCCACGTCTACCTCCTGGTGGCAGTCGACAAATTCACCAAGTGGATCGAGGCCATGCCCGTTACTAACCAAAAGGGCAAAACGGCCGTAAAATTCTTCGAATCCATAGTCTACAGGTTCGGCATGCCGCACAGCATCATCACCGATAACGGGTCAAACTTCATTTCCAAGGAATTCCAGGACTTCTGCGAAGACCTCGGAATCAACATCACATACACCTTTGTTGCGCACCCGCAAACAAACAGGCAGGTCGAAAAGGCCAACGGCCTCGTCGGTGGTGGCATCAAGAAGCGCCTAATGAGCCCACTCCAGCGACTCGCAGGAGCCTAGACACAAGAGCTACCCTCCGTCCTCTAGAGCTTGCGCACGACGCCAAACAGCTCAACTGGCTACACGCCCTTCTTCATAGTGCACGGAGCCAAAGTCGTGCTGCCTGCAGAGGTATGCCACAAGGCCCCACGGGTCGTCCCCTATAGTGAAGCCGAATCGACAACCGCACTCGAAGATGCCGTCAACACACTCGACGAGGCACGCGACATAGCCGCAGCTCGATCAGCGGTCTATCAACAGATCCTCCGCAACTACCACAGCCGTCGGCTGCGCCCAAGGTCCTTCGCCGAAGGAGACCTAGTCTTACAACTCAATCAAGAGCGACCGAAGAAGCTCGAGTCGCCCTAGGAAGGACCCTACGTCATCACCGAAGTCATACCAGGTGGTGCCTATCGCCTCAAGCACGTGGAGTCTGGAGTAGCATACTCCAACCCATGGAACGTCGCACAACTGTGACGCTTCTACCCCTAGCTACCCCCTCCTTTTACTTATAATAAGGCTATTCAGCCAAGGCTACTCAACCGAACAATGTACCTCCTCCTTACGATATGAATAAAGCTAAGTGTCTCGCCCCAAAAATTTGTCTATTATTCGAATTTTCTTCATGTTACAACACACACGGGGGCTCCCCTCACCTCACAACTTCGTCGACTGAGGATAACGCGTGTACACCTGAGTAGCTGACCATGTCAGGCTAACGAAAAGGGCATGCATACAAACAAAGAACCACGTGCTAACAACAATCAACCTTTACAACAAAGGACATAACACGCCCAGTCGAATACATACAAATTTTACATCTATATTTTTACAGGTCCTACCTATTTTGAAGAATCACCTGCACACGCTGCTCAAAGAGATCTACAATTTGTTTGGCATACTGCCTTACAGCCGCATAATGTGGACGCATATCCCACATGCCACCATTCGGCCGAAGAGGCGGCCCAGCCGCCACAACAGCAAGATACCGAGCCAGCACTCGCAGAAGGTGATGAAGTAGGCAATGTGAAGAACAGAATTAGGCGAAAGATGATGGAGTTGGATGCCATAGAAGAAAAGCAATCCACGAAAGAAATCATGGATCAGGAAAGAAAGGCCTCGAAGGACAAAAGCGATGAACATGACCCGAAACCCAGCGGGAGGACGGGGAATTACCTCATCACCGGGAATCCTGACAGCCTCCCTATCCTACGGGATCAGACCCCGCTCATGGAGCTTGCGGAGATCACCCTCGCGCGCCTCCGATCGTCGCCAGCCACCATCAGTGACGCGAGTAGCGGCGGAACCCTTCTTGCCGCCGGCGGCAGCACTAGTACCAACTGCGGTGGAGGCCTTCTTGGACGTCCCCATCGCAGTGCAGCGACAGCGACGGTGTGAACATAGAAACAAAGATGGAAAGGTTCAAAGAAATTCCAGCACGCAACGAGGAAAACTCATGAAGATGGAAGCAGTGAAACAAGAATGGCTGTGGTGAAAACAAACAAAGCTTTTCCCCCAATGATTATAAGGACGAAGAAGACGCACAGTGACCGTTCATCGGGAAGCCCTAGAGACAACATCAAGATCCGACCGTCCACGTGTCAGCACGGCAGCGAACCGTCGCTCACACGCCGTCCACTATGCATGGAAATCAAGGCGACACCGTAATTATCTCCATGTTGCGCGTGACCAGTCAATTCAAAGTCAGAAGGTGGGACCCATGTTCGTCCAGTCACGTCATCTCTGGTGCCACAGACGCTTGAGGTCACCGATCGTCAGCAATGATGTCATCAAGGCTATACTAGCAACAGTTACAATTCTTTGGCTACACAGCTAAGAGTACTCACTCTAATCTACGATTCGACTAACTACTCGGGGGCTACTCCTATCAAGACCGCTGGCCGCGCACCCAAAAAAGATCAAAGTACTACACATTGAACTATTCTTCGAGTCCTACGTCGAGTCTATGGACTCGGGGGCTATTCCCATAGGGAGGATGGATTCAAGCATCCGAAAAATTTGTGTCCTACGGACCTACAAGTCAACAAAGACTGAATTAAAGTCTCTGCTCGAGTCTACGACTCGAACAGTAACTCGGGGGCTACTCCCATAGGGAGCGCTGGTCGCGCACCCTATGAATTCTTCGACTGCGATCCTTCGGATCAGTATGCAAAAACTTTTCGGCAACTCTGCCTCAGTTAACGCTAAGTGAGAAACAGCCTCCTTGGCCATCCGAAACACCTCCCGCGGTGATAAACATTTGGATGTTGCGTCTGCGACGCAAAGATAAGACCTACAGATACCATCTGATGGCCTGGTAACACACACGACTGCGCTCTGCTAGTAAAAATACGTGCCAACAGGCACGGCGAAAAATCCCGACGGACGCGTTGGGTACATCGTTTAAAATTTACTGGAATTCCACTCCTGTAAGTCCTCCCCGGCCTGAGTCAAATTACGCCAGCATATGTTATGGATTCGAGTCGAGGGACTCGAATCTGAAGAAGATCGTGTTGTTTTGTCCTAAGACAGTTAACTGACCCTGATCCGTCGGGGGAGTCAGGCACACGCATCAACAATCCCTACACACTAAAATCATTCTCTAGCGAACAGAGATAGCTGCACCCGAAAGA
Organism: Avena sativa; assembly: GCA_916181665.1. Lineage (NCBI taxonomy): Eukaryota > Viridiplantae > Streptophyta > Magnoliopsida > Poales > Poaceae > Avena > Avena sativa. The sequence continues at coordinate 306,259,529 of OV702295.1, read as the reverse complement.
TTGAAGAGTCTCGGGGGCTACTGACATGGTTATACCCGGCGGGTACACGACCTTAGCATACCTGGTCTAGCCCAAGGAAGTCCCACAAGAATATGCGCCAGCCCATGAAGACTTTTGGGTGGCCAGGGCCCGTGACGCCTTCAGATCCTTGGAGAGCAAGACTAGAATAGATAGAATATTCAAAGGGGCAAACCCTAAAACCTGTAACCAACTCGATCTGTGCCTGGGACCTGCCTATCTCTATGTAAAGGATAGGAGGGCACTTCATACCATCGCATACATGCCTCCATGCCAGATTGCATCTGTGCACCCCTGTAACCTTCGGTTCTGCTGTAATAAAGAGCAGACAAGCATGCGTAGGGTTTTCCCTCTAGGGGCCTGAACCTGGGTAAACCTCGTGTCCCCGTGTAGCTTGTTTGCTAACCGTTCCGCGATCTCCAGCATCCCCATCTTCTCCAAAACCCAAGCTCATCACAATGGGCATTGACGAGATTAAACCTCGTCACATGTCTTTTGGATTAACCAATGCCCCCGCTTATTTCATGAACCTCATGAATAAGATTTTTATGGACTTCCTAGATAAGTTTGTCATTGTTTTCATCGAATACATTCTGATCTATTCCAAATTAGAAGAAGAACATGAGCTACACCTGAGGACCATCCTTGGAACCCTTAGGGAGCATCAGTTGTATGCCAAGTTTAGCAAATGTGAATTCTGGTTACAGGAGGTAGGATTCCTCGAACATATCGTATCAGCCGGAGGAATTGTCGTTGACCCTACAAAGGTGAAGGATGTTGAAGATTGGCAAGCCCCAACCACCCAAACCCAAGTTCGTGCATTTCTCGGATTGGCGGGATATTACCGCAAGTTCGTAGAAGGATTCTCGAGTATCGCAAGACCCATGACCCAATTATTGAAGAAGGATAAGAAGTTTGAATGGACAGACAAATGTGAAGCAAGTTTTCAAGATCTCAAGAGGAGATTGATTTCAGCCCCAATCTTGATCATGACGGATATTATGAAGCCATTTGATGTGTACTGTGACACATCCAAGATCGGTCTAGGATGTGTGTTGATGGAAGAAGGCAAAGTTATATCTTATCTATCCCGACAACTGAAGCAGCATGAGCAGAATTATCCTACCCATGACCTTGAACTAGCAGCCGTAGTCCTAGCCCTGAAGACATTGAGGCATTACCTGATGGGAAACTGTTGTGAGATTTATTCTGATCACAAGAGCCTGAAGTATATATTCACTTAGAAGGAGCTGAATATGATGCAGAGAAGATGGATCAAGCTAATCAAGGACTATGATCTGGACATTCACTATCACCCCAGTAAAGCCAATATGGTATCAGATGCCCTTAGCAGATTGCCATGCGCTTGAACTCCATGATTATGAAGGAGCAACCAAGTTTGCACAAGGAGATGGAAGATTCTAGAATGGAATTAGTAAGTGAAGGATTTTTGGCTAGCATAGAACTTCAACCCACTTTGATCAGTCAGATCAAGGAGGCACATAAATGAAATGCTAGTATCGACGGAATCAAACGTCGCATCGGTACAGGCAAAGTACCCGGATTCACCGAAGATGGAGAAGGAGTTTTGTGGTACAAAGGACGTCCCTGTGTACCAGCAGATTCAGATTTGAAGGAAGCTATTTTGAAAGAGGCTCATGATACTCTTTATTCTATCGACCCCGGAGGAACGAACATGTATCAAGATTTGAAGGAACAATTTTGGTGGCATAAGATGAACAGAGAAATTGGAAGCTACATCGCCAAGTGTGATATTTGTCAGAGAGTTAAAGCGGGACATCCAAGACCCGCAGGACTGTTGCAACCATTGTAGATTCCGGAATGGAAATGGGATTCAGTTGGAATGGACTTTATCACCGTTTTGCCTACTTCTAGTAGGGGAAATGACTCTATTTGGGTCATAGTTGATAGATTGTCCAAGGTAGACCATTTCTTACCTGTCAAGACCACTTATCAGAGTTCGAAGCAAGCGGAGTTGTACATAGCTAGAATCGTCAGTTTGCACGGAGTCCCCAAGAACATCGTGTTGGATTGAGGAACTCAATTTACCTCGAGATTTTGGAAGAAAGTCCAAGAAGGATTGGGAACAAGACTAGATTTCAGCACAGCTTATCACCCTTAGACAGATGGATAAACAGAGCGAGTAAATCAAATACTCGAAGATATGCTGAGAGCATGTGTGCTAGAGTATGGATCTAAATGGGAAGACTGTCTGCCTTTCGCAGAATTTTCGTACAACAACAGTTATCAAGCTAGTTTGCTAATGGACCCATTTGAATTCATGTATGGAAGCAAGTGTCGTACCCCTTTGAATTGGTCGGAAGTAGGAGAGAGTCAGATTTTTGGACCCGACATCCTACGATAAGCAGAAGAGAAAGTTCACAAGATTCATGAGCACCTCAAGACCGCCCAATCCATACAAAAGAGTTATGCCGACAAGAGACGTAGAGACCTCGCTTTCAATAACGAAGATTTGGTGTATCTCAAAGTGTCGCTTTTGAAAGGAATGCAACGTTTCCAGCTCAAAGGAAAGTTACCCCCAGATATATCAGGCCCTTCAAGATTCTAAATCGTTGAGGAGAAGTATCGTATCAACTGGAACTGATAGAGGAGATGTCAGCAATACATAATGTGTTCCATATATAGTTCCTTCGCAAATGCCTTGAAGTCCCGGAGAAGAATGAAGTTTTCAAGAACATTGATCACCGCACCATAGAGACCAACGGTGACCTGACGTATCCCGAAGTACCCGTCTGTATTTTGGAGGAAGCTTTCAGAACCACCAGGACCCGAAGCATCAAGTTTCTCAAGATTCAGTGGAGCAACCACACAGAAGAAGAAGCTACTTGGGAGCGAGAAGACTACATCAAGACGGAGTTTCCTGAACTCTTTAAATCCTAGTTTTCTTTTTCTTCTTTCTCAAATCTCGGGAAGAGATTTTGTTTAAGGAGGGAAGGTTTGTAACATCCCAAAAATATTGAACAATGATTATCAAATTCCAATCACCAAATTTAGGGTTAACAAAAACTTTTGTTAATTAACATCATATGAATACATGTGTGTATGTGATGATTGTATGAATGCATGAATGGATTTGTGTGATTATTATAAATAGCAAGGAATGGTTTAAAGATGAAAACAACATCATCTAGATCAAATCCAAGTAGAAACAAATCAAGAGAAAATCAAAAACAAGCAAATGGCCATTTTTGCCAATCTTGCTCACTAGGCCACTTTGAGTGTTTCTAGTCCAAGATTTCAAACAGAAACTATTCCATTTATTTTCATGTAAGATCCCACCTTTATAAAGGTAAAGATCCCTGTGATTGCAATGCTAGTCCCTGGATTAAATGCTAGCATCCACAATTTAAGATGAAGTACACAGAAACAAAGGTCATTATTACATCGTCATTCCAGAGATAACATAGTCTTTTTCAACTCCATATCCAAAGGCTTAATACAAGAGTTTAACTTAACAATATAAATATAGTCTTCATCTTCATGTGCCACAGGCAAGCATGTTGAGTGTAGACTCATAACCCCTAATCATCATCAGAGTAACCTGCAACATCACAAGTTACAGCCACAGTGGGTCAATACATTGGAATAGTATTGTCAAGTGGTACCTTAGTAGAATATTATCATCTAATCACTACATGAATTTGGCTAAGTTTAGCTTAGGCTTGCTTTGCTCAAAATAGGTTTTACCTATTAGTTGAAAACACTAAGTTTTGTTTGGTAAAACTTTCCCAAGGAACCACCAATAGAAATTGGTGAACCTTCACCCTTTTTCAACCACCAGTTTTAACTTAGAAAATTGGGATGAGGAGATTCTTGATAGCTTCCATGTCTTGATGCTCAAATTGTCCAATACCAGGGACATGGCTAAGTACTTAGTTTCTTCCATCTGCAGAGGTGGTGCACTTTCCCCACAAGACTTGATTTTCACCAAGACAGGACCTTTCAAAAGCCTTCCCTTAGACCAAATGCACACGTTCCAACCTATCATCCCACTACCACCAACTGTCCAAATGGCTAAGTTATTGCAACCTATATGATCCAGGCAGAGCCCATAATGCCATGTGGCTACACTAGAAGCTTCTTAACATTTGGCATCTCAAATCCCTTTGTTCCTGGGTGGCAATCCACAAGTGAGATACACAAGGTAAACCATATAAATGGGCCTTGTGTAACCACTCAACACAAACCATTCTTTCCATTCCACCTGGGTGTTTCATTCACTTAATTGTTTTATTAAGCAAAACATAAGTCACAGACTTAGAAATATTTCTCATAGCATGATTATATAATCCACCCTTGGTTACTACTAGCTAGGCTAAGCATGGCAATAGCAAGTATCTTAACTTATAGGAAATTCTAACAATTCTATATCTACTAGGATTTCCCAAGCATAGCATATGGATACTTAGCAAAATATTCATGCAAGCCCTATACAAAATATTTCTAATGCACAGTCAAAATATTGGGATAAAAATATGAAGCACAACTTGCCTTGGTAGTTGGGGGAGTAGCAACAATCCTCACAATCACAATCACCACTAGCACCAAAATCTACACATAAAATGATAGCACCAAATTCACATATCAAAATAAACAAGCAAAAATATATGAATGCATGCAAATGTCATGTGATGATTTTTCCTAAACCCAACAGGACAAGTAAACAGTACTAAGTCATAAACAAAAAAATTATACACTAAATAAGCTTTATTTAGTCTTTAAAACATTTTTCAAACAATTTCTATACTCAAAATAAGCCTACAAATGTCTCTATAAAAATAACCAATTTTACAGAAGCATTTTATTAAACAAAGTGCATATTGGATAGAATTATTTCTCCTAATTCCAATGATATAAAATTTGCAAAATTTGGACGTGTTGATCAAAAGTTATGAATTTTGCAAGTTTGAACATCTAATAGATCTAAATTCAGATTTTAAATCAAAACTCTAGACACGTGGGCGTGTCTGATTCGTCGGTACCGGTTCGCTCTGGATCGATCAACATGGGCCGCATGATCTAAATGAAATCGCACGGGCCAGATCTATTCGTACCCCTTCGATAAGTGATCTAATCCTACGCGCTAGATCTAGATCCAACGGCTGCCGAGCATGCGACCATGGATGGGCGGCGCAAATGGATGCTGGCGGAGGCGGCGCTACTGGCGATGGTGTTCCGATGATTCCAGAGGGGGCTAGGGGCAGTGGTGGTGCTTACCAGCGTTGCAAGGCTGTGAGGAAGCTCAAGATGCTGCTGGCGTGGACAGGGGCGAGCTGATGTGGCCATGGGAGCTCGTCGGAGTTGAGGACAGCGTCAGGTGCACGGTGACGAAGACGTTGGCGACGCTCTGGATCGCCCTAGCACAAACCAGGTGTATCAGGAGGTGCGCAAGGTCATGGCGAACATCACAAGGTCAAGGAGAAGACAAGGGGCGGTCGGGTTTTACCTAAATCGCTCGTCGGAGTCGAGCGGCGGCTCTGTCGTTTGCGGGTGTGAACGGGGACGGCGACCTGGGTCACGAGAAGGCAAACAAATGGCATCAGGAGATGCGCAAGGACATGCTGGTCACGCTCGTTTGAAGCAGAGGCAAAGGGGCAGTCAGGACTCACCGTAATCTATCGCCGGAGCTCGTCGGGCAGCGGCAGTGCAGTTCGAAATACTGGCAGCCTGGAGGCGAGGTGGGTGTGCTGTGTGGGGGAAAATGACCGAGGCGGCGAGGTGATTAAGTAGCCAGGAGGGGCGAGATAATTACGCAGTGGTTCAATGCCAATTAAGCGAGAAATCAACACGGCGTTTCTGGAGGAAACGGCGGTGGCGACGGGGTCTGCGCGCGCGGGGGTGGGGAAGAAGATGCTGACCTGGCTTGGGCCCAGTGGCAGCATCAGCGGGTCAGAGCGGGTGCGGGTGAGAGAGAGAGAAGAGGGGAACCCGGGTGGGCTGGCTTTTTGGACCGTTTCTGTCGTTGGGCTGGAATGGTGGCGCCGGCCCTTTTCCATTTCTTTTCTCCTCTTCTATTTCTTATTTGATTTTCTGAAATCATTTTCAAATGCTATTTAAATGAGTTTGAATTCAAACTTCCTCTGGATTTTTGTAAAATGATCCAAGCATATATTTGTGTATAAAACCTTGCTGTTTGATCACAAACACTTTGGTCCATTAAAATTTAAATAAACTAATGCCTTTAACATTTATTTAATAAAGACATATGAATGGTTTTAAATTCATACTTTGTTTTGAAAACTTTTTCCCAGCTTTAGAAAATATCACACAATCTTAGGTTTAATTCTATACTGATCAAAACAAGGTCTTCCTTCTTATAAGGTAGCAATAAGACTAATGCCTTGCTTCACATAAAATGATAGGTCACAAGTTTCTGTTTTTGAAATCCCATTTGAAAAAAACCCTAAAATGATTACGAATGCATGAATGATATGCAGCTTTGAAATCATGATTTTTGGGATGTTACATTTCACCCCTTGATAGACCAAGTAAAAGTGAATCAAAGCCCACCTTTCAAACTTACAGAAACATTTGGCAACTTGATTCAAATGACAATTCAAAATTGAATCTTTAACATATGAGAAGATCACCAATTCTCAAAAACCAACCAACCCAATTCACCTTGACCTTTCCAACTAGACAGAGACTACCTAGTATGTAACTAGTACACCCACCAAGTTTGAACCAAAAATTCAAATTCAAATCTCTTTCGGCCATTTCATCAAACACCTTGCAAACACAAATCAAACATACATCAAACACTATTGTGAGCAGTGTTTTGGCAAACCTTGTTCCCTCTCTAGCTCACAACATGCTATTAGTAGATCATCTAGCTCAATTAACCAGCCTTAGCTCACTGTGAGCTTGCCATTGCCATCAATGGTGAGCATGCTGAGCCTCACCTTGCCATCCCAGTGTCGCCAGCCAGCTAGGAGCAGCACCAAGCCTAGCAACCTTGTCTGGGACATTGACCACCGTCCACCGCCACCCCTTGTCAAACGCCAATGCCCAGCCAGCCCCTGGACCACCCTAGAACCGTCGCGCCCTATGCCTCTGTGCCATGCCGAGAGCGCGCCAGAGCATCGCACATGACACGTGCACATAGACCACGCGCCGCCCTCACCGCTTGTGAGCGTGATCACCACCATCCCAGGAACATCCAAGATACGCCCGTTCATCGCCGCGTGACCAGGAGAGCCCGTGCGCCATTAAAATGCCCGTCGGACCCATCCAGAGCACTGCAGCATTCCGACCGTCTTGCACCGCCCCATGCCTCGAGACCACGCCGTTGAGCTTCACCAGGGAGAACAGCAACGCCCCTACCGTCGCCCATGCCATTATCCCACTGTGCCAACGACCCCGACGAGCTCCGCCCGTGCCCTTCGGTCCCCTCTTGACACTATAAATAGAGGCCACCCCCGCTCGATTTTTTCACACCAACACACTCCCCTCTCTCTCAGAACCACCTCACCTCATTCCCGGAGCAAGGCGAGCAGCAGGTCGTTGGAATTTTGCCGGAGTCTGTCGCGGAGGAGGAAGAAAGGAGCCAGCGATTGGAGCCGCCCCAGGAGAAGCCACCGGTACCAGGAGGTTCGCCGTCGTCGACTTTGTTGTTCGCCCCCATCGTCGACCCTCACCTGAGCCCCGGTGATCCCCTGTAGACTCCCATTGGCCGCGCTAGGGTTCTGTCTTGCCGGAGTTGCCCGACGGAGACGATAAGTTGCAGCCGTTCGATTAGATGTTGATCGTGTGGATTAGATTGCCCCGTACCGCTTCGCACTCCCCTGTCTCGCTGACTGGTGGGGACACTCACTTAAAATCACCCGTGCGCACGCTGTACGCCGTGGGCCGGCCCATTTACATTCCCGTGTGACCCAGTAGTTTGAATTTAGGTTTATTCATTTAGTTTCAAACTCAGTTCTATACCTAGATTCAAAAATCAACCCAGGTCGATTCACGAAACCAAAATGCATGAAACTAATTTTTTTAGAAAGGTACTGGAATTATCAATCCAAGCCCGTTGGATTTAATTCAATTGGAATTGTAGATCACCTATAGTAAAAATAACAAGGCAGAAGCTTTTCTGCATTTAAACATTTTTCAAAATTCAACCACAAAAGCTTTTGAGTTGATTCCAACTCTCAAAAATCACATTTAACTAGACCTTTCTGAATATATAAAAATATCTAGGTTTACTTGCAGAAATAATGGACAAGTAATAAAAGAATACCTCATAGGCAATTCTAGTCACTTTATTTAATTAAAATAAAAAGGTTAAACCTTATTAAATTGTGACACCACTTTAAATCACATTCCCATGTACTGAAATATGTGGTGATGACATGTGTCAACATGATCCCATGTTTTAGTTGGAGAATATTAAATCTTAAGTAGTTTTCAATGAGTAGAAATTACTTTTACAAAAATAAAATAAATAAGACAAATGCTTTGATGATTGTAATGTTTGTGATGATGCTAGATCATCTAGTGAAAACCTTGGTGTGATAAATAAAAGTAGTTAAGTATTGTTTGGTGATTGTGTACCTCGTATTTATTTATAGACGCTATTATCGACCAAGGATACGAGGAGGAAGGAGAATACTACGAGGAAGAAGCCGAGGAGAACTTCAACCATTGCTCTGCACAAGGCAAGCTTATACTAATATCTTAGCAAGCTACTATCTTAGCAAGCTATTAACTGAGCAAGCTAACACTTGCAACTTAGAAAGCTAATCCTTGCAAGATTACACCACTTGATACCCAATCCTAGTTTTACTTGCAAGCTTAGTATTTTACTTCTTTATCAAAGATTTATTTTAGAGTTTACTTAGTGATTGGTAGATTCTAGAAAGATATTTAAAGGTAGCATAAAGAGCATAAAACTTGGCCTAAGTTAGATAAATCTTGATGTCATCCTGAGGCATGAGATTGAACTTAGATCATTCACCATTGTTTACCACCCCCCATCAGTGTTTACCCCCACTTGTAGATGCTAGTGCTAAGCATAAAACTTGATCACTTTAGATGGGTATACTTGGTGAAAATGATTATGAAAACCTTAGAATGATGAGTCATCCTACTGAAATGTTTTGACATGTGTTCTTGAATACCAGATGATTTTGATGAGGAAAATGTTAAGGCATGAGCCTTAGCCCTTTATAAAACTGATGGTTGTCTGGATGTGATACCATTCCAATTTTACCATACAACCACAATACTCAAAATTTGGATAGAGCTTGACTGGAAGTTTATATACCTTAGTATGTATTCCCTTGCGGCCAAGGTTTGAGCTGAGGCTACCTTGTGAAGATTGTCCACCTGTGCAGTTCCCAAGATGACAGTTGGTCATGGTTGGGATGCCAAACTCACAGGAGAGGTGCCTATACTAGGGCGTGTAATTGAAAGGTTAGGATTGATTATCTCCATACTGAGTATGGTGAATTCAGGATTGTTCCTAACGGATGTATCGAATGTTGTGGTGAAAGTGTACCACCTCTGCAGAGTGTCAAACTATTCGAATAGCCGCGTCCGCGGTTATGGACAGTTGGAGTGGCCATACTGTTCCGTCGTCAGATGTTTTCAAAATGACTTGTGAAATGATTCATGACTTGACTTGACCACAACAGGGCTGTGATATGAAATTCAAGTTCCCACTTAGGTGTTATAAAACTTCAACTAGCTTTCTTTGCTTCTGAACTCAGTTAAGCTAAATCTGGATTTTTGCAAAACAACCTAGAGCTTAGTCTTTCCTATTCAAAACCACTTCACTTGTTAGTCTTAGTTTGCGAGTACTTCAAGAGTACTTGTGGCTTTGTCCCTGGCTATTCCCGTGGCCAGACTATGAAGAGGACTATCAGGAGGATGGACCGCAGGAAGGTTATGACAACTAGGATCATCTCCCATCGTTAGCATTGCCTTTGACCATGAAGATGGAGCTTAGCCCACGCTACCATTATTATTACGTTATTCCGCTACTATGATTGTATTAAGACTGGATCATGTGATCCCTTATTTGTGTAAGACCTTATGTATGGTTTGTAATGGATGATGTACTGTGATATCCAATCTGTTATTCTCGCAAAAATGGTAATCCTAAGATTGCGATGTATGGCACAACAGGCATCTGGGATTAAAACTCCGGGTGTTGACACCTTATCTACTTTTGGGTTATACCGGCATGTGATTTAGAGCGTAGTATCCAGGGGATTACACTCACCCCGGTCTCTCCCTCGATCCCACAGAGACCGTCGCTGTTGCACCTCCCCTCACTGGCCGCCGCCTGGATCCCGTGTACCTGACACCTCCGAGCCTCGTCACTAACCACCACAGCGACCACCGCCGGTCTCCGTCTCCTCCCACGCACCCTGCCTCAAGCTCTGGTCACGACCTCACGAGCGCCTCGGCCCCGCCACCGCCTCCGTCCTCCCTGCCACTCCAGAGCTCTGACTCCAGCGCCTCCGCTTGCGTGTGCCCGCTTCATTCCCTAAAGGAGCCATCCCACCTTCCAAGCTCGCTAGTAGAAGATGCTCCACCCTGGTGCTTCTCCCTCAAGGCTCAGCCGGTCGTCACTGCCGTCCATGATACCACGTGAGCTTGCCAGGACATCGCCTTTCTCCTAGAGACAGCGCCGCCGCCTCCATGTCCCCTCACCGGCCGCCTCCCTGCGCAGCGCACACCCAACCCCCGAGGCTTGCTCGCTTGCGGTCAACACCAAGTACTCAGGTTGTTGTGCCCCGTTTTTGTTTTAGCCTCGTTGTGTTAGCAACCATAGATGACTGTGTGTTCTTTCTGACCAAGAAATATGTTTTTCCCACATGTGTGTCTTGCCCTGTCACCTAGAAGATTCTCGAAGGCCTCCCAGAGGTTTCACTCATGTTCATGTGGTTAACGGTGATGTGTGGAGATGCTCCGGTGTGTGACTTTGTTTGCCAAGGTCGATCGCCAAGATCTTTGTCATCACCGATGAAGTGAGGTCACCAAAGAACCAAATGCGACTTTGGAAGATGAACACGAGGGATCATGAATTGGTACCTGAAGACCACCGACGCAAGTTCTACTTCACGGAACCCGAACCCTCGAAACACCAAGCTTTTCATCCTAGGACTCGAAGACGCTGATACCCCGGACGCCAAGTTCTCCTCATGGATTTGGAAGCCCCGTTCTAGGATCTGAAGATCGATACCATCGAACCTCAAGACCACGGATCCGAACCCCGCCAATGTGTGACCCATTTATCCGAGGCCTCTATTTTGTAATGTATGACATCTGTCTTGTGCATATAATTTGTCATGCTTGGATACATGTTTATTTGTTTAAGGATACTTTGTAGATTCACCTCATAATTAAATTTGGAGACCATATGCGGGATTTGTGTAGTGAACATTTAAGTCAACATTTAAATTGTGGGGTACCTAAATAACAAGAACCCTCTAATTAATTGCCAGGACCCTAATTCTGCTTAATATTGCCTAATTGCTCACATCTTTGCCATGTCATGCATCATGTCCGATCTTCTGCCGTAGTATTAAATAGTGCATCCGGTGTTTCTTCTAGTGCTTTGCTTCTTCACGGATTAGGCTGATGAGTTGATGTGAGTGTCAACCCGATCTTTGGATGAATCTTTGGCAGTTTTCCAGGCGAGCATTCTCCCCATTTCTACCTATTTTTCATTTATAGTATTTATTCCATCATGTTGATCTATTGCTACATGTGTTGCGATGCTCTAGTCTTTTCATACTCGTTATATCCCTTGCGGTCTATATTGCCTTGGACACCTTCTATTAACTGTTGTTTGATAGACAATTGGCCTTGCGAGTCGTAGTTTCTTGCTCAGGTGTTGCTTCGTGCCGTAGATGTTTCACCGTTGTTGGGGGTTGGCAAATACTTAATAATGGAGATGATCCTAGTTTTAATTACAACTTGTTAATTAAATGTTAGGAGTAGATATAATTAATGAAGAGGCACATGTGGGTAGTAGTTGAGATCTGGTTATTATCTCGCTCAACTTTTTCCACATAGGACCCGAGTTCTTGACACCTGTTCTGAGACAGAGCGCACCAACCACATGTGGGGTGTATGAGCACCCCTATCAGCTCATTACCTGATTCAAAGTACTGTTTCGAGGGACACAAACTAGTTCGGGCTTTATACGTTACCTACTGTACCGATGCCATGTATACCATGTTATGCCATGTTTATTACCTGTTGCTCGATGAATGTTTATTACTGTTGCTTAGGTGTGGCACTCTATGACAGAAATATATTTTCTATGGCCTCTGCTCGCGTGACAAGTGCACACAACCTTAGGTTCCGTATGAGGATTAGTTATACCTCATACTGGTAGCTCTTTTGAGTGGCCCCCATGTACTTTCTTTGGGTTTGGGAACACGTCGTGTCCGAGGCCCTGCCGACATACCGATGAGTGTATATTAATTAGTCTAACAAAAAGGGTTGAAGTGCGTGTAGAAACTTTGATGCACCCCTGCAGGATTATATCTGTTAGAAAAGCCGTGTCCACGGTTATGGACGACTTGGAGCACAGTTTCTCGATCATAGACAACTATAAATAAAGTTTACTGCTATAACTTGACCTGTATCTAATATGACTAGTAAGTTGGATAACCACCATGGAAAGAATGAATAAAACTGATTTCCTCATTTGGTCTTGAGGGGAAATACCAGGATGGGTATGTTTAGTGTTAGTATCAGGTTGGTTTTGAATAGGTCTTTCTCATCTCTCTCTGATAGTCGACAGTTGTATCGAGTCTCTATAGGTTGTTTAGTACATGTTGCGCTGTCGCTTCAGTCGACCATACCTATATAGGTGAGAATCGCTGAATTCTAAGTCTCACCGTGTACTGGCCTCAGTACTGACCGCTCCCCTTTTTCCTTTGCCCTTTGTCGGCACCCCTTTTGTTTGACAGGTTTGAGATCGATGTCGTTAGCAGGGTTACCCTTCCGGCTTGGCCTAGGCAGGGTTATGGACGCCATTGGTTATTTTTCAGGGCTCTTAGACCAATTTGCATCTTATCTGTACTCGGATGTTGTATCGTTTTCAAGGTGATTTGGATCTTTGTACTGTATATCTGTATTCTTGGCTCGTTGAGTTGCTGTTGTATATATTTGTTCTGTGGGTTCCATCGTGGACTATTGGATAATGGTATTACTTTGTTTTCCACCCACACGTAAGTGCCTAGTGGGCATCTTCGAATCGTTTCTATGTGGGTTTAGCGGGAATCGCTGAAACTTGCATATGGCCGATTCGAGGGTGTTACACGTCCATGGTCCAATTCCGCGCTGAGGGCAGGCGAAGACAGTCGACTGGTGGGCAAAAGGAGGGGGGCATACGGCGGCGGCTAAGGGAATCCCATGGCGGGGTCGGATGGTCCTAATGGAGATAGGAGGAAGAAGGAGGAGAATTAAGATGGGCGGATGACAAGTGGGCCCTACCTCCACCTGAGCTCGTTCTCCATGTGGCTGCCAAGTCAGCTCTTACAAGTGGCCCCTAACTGTTAGTCTTTCTGTCAAAATGTTCTTAGCCATAAATTAGTGCGATTCGCAACGATGTGGCTCGGAATTGGTACTGACGCGCAAAAATTACGCAACATTGGTATTGATTCGTTCTGACATCCCAAATTTAGGTAGTTTCCTGCAATTTACTCTGGTCTACCTGCTAGAAGCGGCCATGGTTGGAGGCGTACGCCTAGGTGTGAACTAGCAGATTAGGGTTCCGGATCCAATCGATGTAGCTGACCCCTCAAATCGTTTCATGATTAGCTTTAAGGGCATATACAATGGTCTTATGTTAGCAATGCCATGTAGGATGATTACTGAGTTGGAAGAGAGAGAAACAAAAAAGACCTTATGTCCCACCATATATTTAGAGATATCTATGGCTAGAGATAAGACTAAAAAGACACACTACACATCATGTTTTATCATCATATTACGATTTCGTTGCATGTATATGATAAGACTGTCTTACCAACCATTATGCATGCCCTAATAATCAGGGTTCAGGGCCTGCTATAATTGCGTTTTTTACTTCTAAGTCTCTATTAAATATTTTACCAATATACACTCAACTTTTGGGTACATAGTCCAAGGCCAGTAAACCTTTAGGTAAATAATCAATTTCGCCAAAGCCCACTAGCTACAGGGCTTAGTTGGACTAATTAACCATGGGCTAAGTCCCATCTCCACGTTTATCCACACCCTCAACATAAGCTTCAACGGCTATCTTTCTTTCTCAATGGCGTGTGTGGCTTAGTGCGGGGTGGCTATGTTGGTTAGTGTTATTCCCGGGAAGTTTGTGAGGATTTTCGCACGATTTTTTCATTAGTAATTTACTGGCAACTTCTTTTCTTCGTAGTTTTTGTCACCGTTTTAAAAATTATTCAAATGGCGCAACCATATCCATTACAAATGTAATCTTGAGGTGCACCGATCAATTTGGGCTAGATCTCAAAAAAATCAATTTTGGCCCGAGGGAGTATGCATTGTGATACGTGACGACGTGTTCATCGTGGTATCGTGGTTTTTAGTCATAAATCCTTGTTCAACCATCGTTTTCTCGTGGTAGGCCTGCCCATTTTATGGACATCTCGTAAATCGTAATACAGTATGTTTATTTTGGGAGACTCTTAAAAAAAATTGAGGGACTCTCGTTATTATATGTTTGATTCAGAAAACGCTTTTAGTGGATCCATTCAGCACTGGAGACGTAAGTACCGAGTTTAGTGATTGGTCCACAGCTGCCACACGACTGCTCGCGTCCGCCAGCACTGTCTTCGTTTCCGAGCCACAATGAACAATTGGTCGATCGGCTCAGGGATACGGGTCTCGTGATCTCATCACCTGGCCGCACGTCCTAAACAGCGGGGCCACCGTATTTTCTGTTGAGATTTCCGGGGCCCTCTCTTATTGATGCTGGAGTCTGATACGGTTAGATCGATCCGGAGGTTCAGGAGTCTGATAAGGTCGATCGCTGCGAAGCTACACCCGTTCAGCGAAAAAAAAAGGGCAGCCAGCCACGTGATGCCATTGACTTGCACCACAGGCGCGGCGATTTTCATGAATAGGTAACTCTATTTACATCCACGAGTAGCGCACCAGTCTGCCAGATCTGTGTGATCCCATCGCGACATTCAGCTGGACACATGCCGAGGACACAGGAGGCCCCCATCTATTTATTGGAGCCCATTCCCCATCTTTTTTTATTTGGTATATAAAACATAAAAAATCATGAACTATAGAAACTGGAAGTACACTATAGTTATATAATAAGTGAAAGTAGGATTAGTTATATTAGTTTAATAAAAAATCAACTCTTTAGGACCTTATTTTACGCACCAGGGCACCAAATTCCTGAAGGCGGCCTTGCCATTGAGCATTCACAGCTTTGAAAAACAGATTGAAGATTCTTAATCAGAAGCCATTCCATCATTTTCGCATATAGGTAAAGCTAGTGCTGGCATGTTGCATTCTCTACAACTGGATCTTGAGTTATGGCCTAGATGATCCCCCCCCTCCCCTCCGATGAGGCAAGTGTAATTCCTGACGATAATGACAATGGGCATGGTGTCGAGCCATCTGACAATGAAGCTTGGAAGAATAAGAGGATTGAGTGGGCAATGACTATGTAAAATGAGAGAGGTCCCGGAAACCGAGAAGAAGAAGAAGAAGATTCATGATCCTATGGGCTGTAAAAATGTAGAACTTCTCGTTTATTAGTAGTAATTAGGGTCAACTGATGAATTGCTCTTCATTTTAGCTAGATTTGTGAATCAAGGGGAAGGCAGGCCCCGGGCAACCAGGGCCATGGCCCGGCGGACACTGACCCATATGGATTTAGGATTTGGCCTGGGGCACAAACAAGTATCGTGACCTTTGTTTATTGGTCCAATACGCCAAGCACGATCAAAACCAGAAGGAAACGAGCGAGAAAGCTTGAAGCCTCAACCCTCTCCTACCCGGTCGCTGCGGCTGGACGCCAATCCATCCTCGCCGGTAGGCCATCTTGCCGCCCCATCTTGCACGCTTCCCGTTCTTCTCTGACGCAGTCGGCCGCTAGGTTGCTCGGCCGTTGACTGTCGTGATGCCGTCACTGGCCTGCTCGTCCTGTTTGGCTCCTTCCCAGGCTGCCCTCATCCGTGTTACCGTCGGCCATTACTGCTTGAAGTTGCGGGCCATGTGGTTCTAAGTGCTGCGGCTGTACCTCTTCTATTCCTAGTCTAGGCTCCACTCTGACTCAGTGGCGGCTCCCCATCTACATGGCCTAGGTAATTTTTGCTTATCTCATATTTTCAAAAATCAATCAATTGATTTATCTAACTGTCCTGAAACGAAAACTGAGTTGATTCATCGATTTATATTTTTTGTATTATCAATTTCATGAATTTACTAATAGAAGATGAACATCTAGCTACTATCTTTTATATCTCCGATAAAAAATTGCCATCTCTTATGGAGTCGTTAACAATTGAGTTGAAATTATGTGACTATTCTATACGAAAAAAACAGGATAGTACATGAGTTTTTTCCCCTAGGTTTGGCCCGGGGCTTGCTCCAATCCTGGCTCCGCAACTGTTTGTGATGATAAATAAGTTGTGACGATGAACTATCTCACATAGTGAGTACTACCTTTGGGTGGTCATACGAGGGTTACCCATGTAGAGAAGTGGTGATCAGAAAACCAAGCTGGAGGCAAACATACGCACACATGCCATTTACATTTGTGCAGATGGTAAGTATTGCCTTTGGATGGTCATACGCAGGTCCGGTCCTGGGGCAGGTCACACGGGGCAGCTGCCCCGGGCCCGTGAAATCAAGGGGCCCCAAGTAGCAGTCTAGCAGAGGTAGCAAGCTTAGATGCGCACTTGAACTCATCAATTAACCGTTGCTCTATCAGCTTTGCTCTCGTTTTGGTATTTGTCGCTAGCTGGCAATCAGCTTAGATTGCAGGAGTAGGAAAGTGTACGTAGTTTATTTCTCATGTTGTGATTCCTAGATGGCAATATAAAATACACCACGCTTATTTGTGTTCCATGTAATACATCACGAGTAAGATGTAAAAGGAACATTGATTTTGCTTCGATGAGTCTGCTTAGATAAAAAGTCCAATTATGTTAGATAAGGGATGCTCTGCATGTTCTATAATCCCCCTTTGTTGAAAAAAAAAGTTATATACTCTCTCCCTTGAATTAGGTGCATCAGATTTGTCTAGATTCACATTTATGTAGACGTGTTCTAGTGTATAAATACATATAAATCTAGACAAATCTCCGATATCTAATACGAGACAGAGGGAGCCGTTTTTTCTCGGTCGATTTCTTTAGCCATATGGTACCTACATGTCCATTTTCTTGTAGCATTTTATAGTTTTATTATCCTCTTTACGTGCCCGCACTTATATGCTCTTAAAGAAATCATATGGTTTGAAATACACAAATATTCCCAAGTTTTATTTTTTCATGCAAGTTCAACTTACAAAAATACACATAACTTGTCCTAAAATACATAGAAATGATATAATGGTCACTTTTATGATTATATTAGGTGGTCTATTTTTAGTTTTATATAATCGGCCACAACTTCGATGAGATATCCGTCTTCTAGTTCATCGACTGAACTTCAACACTGCAAATGGAAAAATAATAAAACACTTGGACCATTTTTCACCCACAACATGGATATGCTTAATCACAAACCTCTTCTCATGACCAATTGTCCTCTTTTTATGTTATATAAGGGGCCCAAGATTTTAGTTTCGCCCCGGGCCCCCGAAATATCAGGACCGGCCCTGGTCATACGAGGGCAAGGTCATCCATGATGAGAAGAGGTGAGCAAAACCTAAGATGGCAGCAACTAAACACACATGCCATTCACATTTGTGTTTAGTGCTTGTAAGCAGGTTACCGAACATACCGCAGAAAATGAACCATTGATCCGACCCAGCCTAGCAACAGCCTAGCACAAAGGCTGCACAGTATGACCAAGAGGTTGTTTCCGACGCATCCTAGGAGTCTAATATGGTCGATCGCTGCGAAGCTACGCCCGTTCAGGGAAGGCAGCCACGTGATGCCATTGACTTGCATCATGAATAGTTAACTCCGTTTACATCCACGAGTAGCTCACCAATGTACCAGATATATGTACTATTTTATTACTAGTCATGTTGCAGAGATATATAGTGGATCCGGCCATGTTGCCTTGAACGATGATGCACATGTCCTGCTATACCTAAATTAAAGAAGTGTGGTTGCAGATGATAGTGTGATCCCATCGCCCGTAGCAGATTGACGCATCGCCACATTCAGCTGGACACATGGTGATGAGGCCCCCATCTATTTATTGGAGCCAATTCCCCACCTTTTTTTAGGTCCCCTTGACTAGGAGAAGCTAGACCGTGGGATCAAAACGGCCAAGCGATCTCAGCCACGCAGCGCAGCTACCTCGAGGCCCGCGTGGATCCGGTGCGCAGGGAAGGTACGATCCCACGCCCACGCCCACGCCGCGCAACCAGAACCTGCAGATGCAGTTCCAGTTCCAGTTTCCATCCTCAGAAGTCAGAACAACCACCAGTCTAGGACTCTCGCTCTGACCGCCCGGGCCACCGGACCATCCCACCTCCTCCTCAAGCGAGACAAAAATACTACGGAGCTGCGGCGCGCGATCCATCGAGGGCCTCTCTCCTCTATAATTATCCACGTCTCGCAGAGCGCAGCCACCCCACAGGCACAGCTGACACTTGCAAACCAAAACCACTTGGCCAGATACACCAGTCATCCTGAGACCTCCACTCCGGCACGCGCATCTCTATCTGCAGGGAGCACGGTTGTGGTCCGACCTCCGACGGCGGCATGGGCGTCCTGCGGAGCACGCATAGCTTGCAGGCCGAGGTGGAGGAGATGCGCGCCGCGCTATTCCACGGCGGCGCCGGGTGGCAGCCCTCCGCCGGCCACGCGGGCGTCAAGCGCGCGACCGCCGGCCAGGAGGGCGCCGCGGCCGAGCGCACCGTGTGCGTGACCGGCGGCATATCGTTCGTCGGGTTCGCCATCGTCGACCGCCTCCTCCGTCACGGATACACCGTGCGCCTCGCCCTCGAGACACAAGGTCAGTCCATCACTCATCCTCGACCCTCTCGATCCCCGCCTGACGGGGGTGGCCATTGCATTGGTTGCTGCTTTCTCTTTCTTTGCCGTGTTCCTCGCGCGCATGTGGGTCCCGGCATGGGAGCGACGTTTTCACAAGAGATCACATCATTTACACATAGTAATACGCTGACACATTCACGCATCTTGCCTCACCGAGTTGAATGATCCACGTACGTCCTTCTCCACACCCGGTTTGAGCTAGCTGCTGGACCGGATGTTATACTTTATGTGAGAATTAACTCGTGCATATATCTTGGTTCGCATCTAACCTTCAATGCATTCAGGGTTTAGGGTACTGTAGAGAATTATGGCTATATGTAGACATCCATGTGACCATGTCCTAGTCTTTTTTTTTTTCTGGAAGCAAGCAGCGATTATTCGCCTATTTTACCATTTTAAACGTTATTATAGAGTATATACTCTCCGAGTCCCTGTCTGGCTCCAAAAGCTTGTTGGGGGAATGGGGATGGCACCGTGCCACCTACCGGTGCACTGGGTTTGGTCTGCCGCATCGCATCACCAATTTCCTCTCATGTTCTCCGACGACTAGCTCGTGCGCTGTTTCACCTCATTTCGTCTAATCGCATCACCAATTTCCTCTCATGGAGTACGTCCGAAATGACAAGCAGCCAGTTGCAAGTCAAATCGATGTTGGCTAGGATTTTGGTTTGCACTTTGCACGGCGGCGGTTGTTACTTGTTGGCAAAGGAACTGATAGCCAGGACGTAGTAGTAGCTTTCAGCCTTCCTTTTCCACCGGGAGATTCTACTATAGTGCTCCAACGGTATTCAAGTCGAATTAACTTACCACCAGGTTAGTACTAGTAGTAGTACTAACTTATGGCCACTAATTAGGACCTAGTAAAGGTGACCATGCATATCTATCTGTTGAACGCTGAATATTGACCCAGATAGTACTCTTTGCCGTTATAGTCGCAAGTGTTAGTTTTGCGCATTCGCACATTGTCTTGGTTGACTGCTTATGATTGGTTTGGGAACTTCGCCTTCCATGCTATGGAAGACCAGCGTTGATCGGGCCATGCATACAACGTTTCCTTGAAAAATCTACATGCTTCCGGCTTCGCACCTTCCGCGCCCGCGGCCATCAGTCTGTCTCTTTGGCAGTTTTTTCTTTCTTGCGGGTCGTTTCTTTCAAAGTTGGGAGCCAATCGATCGTTATTTTTCCCGAGTCTACTGCTTGACCCGTCCGGTTGGTGAGGATCTGGTCTACAAATCAGAAACTTGTTACACACGCTACTTATTACACTGTATTTCTTTTTTAGAAATTACCAGGTCAGCGACAGATAGGGGATGATTGGTACACTAGTAGTCTAATATGCCGCCATCCACAACTAACAATCTGCTACTTGGTCAACTCTGCCTCGATTGGCTCAACAGAGCTGCGAAGGTTTCATATTGTTGTTCAACGAGCCTAAGAACGGTACTAACTTTTCTGTTGATCATTTGGAGAATTATTTAGCTAGGACGCGGCAAGAGTGTGTTAGTTTTATCCCAAGTTACCACCACTTTGCTAATTTTGGACCAGTTTTGGAACTTCAACTAATGCTGGCTTGGCTACAATTTTTACCTGAAACTCGATGCAATTGTGTATATTAGCCGTTTCCTTAGTGCTAGCACACTCTCTGCAGAACTAGTGTCGCGGATTAGAAACTGTGAGCCAAGGTTAGGACAGCCAAGAGATTAGGAAGAATAAAATAAGAATGTTCCATGGTGAGCACGGTTATCACGGTACCGACCCAATTGGGAAGAATAGAATACGAATGTGTGAGATCCTGACGTAGCATCCTATCTAGTGTGTTATTATCCTTGTCATGCCATCAGCAATTTCTGTAAACAATATTATTACAAGAAGTTGTCAGAAGTGAACAATTGCAAGGACTAATTTACCATAGGCACTTGTGCAATACTCAAGTGAAAACAAACTACTGACCCCAAACGAACATTTTATAGCTGGATGTGGATTTGACATGCCTGTCTCTCTATTGTGTGTTGGCATGCAGAGGACCTGGACAAGCTGAGGGAGATGGAGATGTTCGGGGAGGAGGGCAGGGACGGGGTGTGGACGGTGATGGCGAATGTAATGGAACCTGAGAGCTTGCACCGGGCGTTCGACGGCTGCGCTGGCGTGTTCCACACCTCGGCCTTTGTGGACCCAGGGGGCATGTCCGGCTACACGGTGAGTGAATACACCACTCCTCACAGCTACCACCTCCATAGATTGTTGCCCTTGCCATGCACGTCTGAGAAAAAAACTTCCAAGCTGGCAAGTGCAAGAAAGCATATATGTTTTGTTTTAAGTGTTTCGTTAGTCTCTTGAGAAGAAACGTGTGTTCACAAGCTTGCACTTTCACATATGAACACGTTGCAAATTAAAGTAGGTAAGGATTTGTAGTTGTTGGACCCGGAAGTATTGACGAGACAAGTAATTGCTAAATAAGCGTGATTGAATACTATAGTAACAATGACCAAGTAAAGTAAGCAAGACGTAGTGGCTGGTGGAATTCCAGAAGAAAGTATGGTGTATCTAACTCGAGAGGCGCAAAAATATGCAGTTAGACATCAAAAGAATCGATCGGATCCTGTTGAATGGTTGGAAGAAATATTGTGTGGTTGAATGACCAGGTCCAGGCACGGTACAACTTGCTTACATCAGGCACTAACAACTAAACTGAACCAATTAACGACGAATTCACTAACGAACTTTTATGAAACCGAGCAGCATAGTTGTGTCGTTTTCCTGCAACGAACACTAGGTCGTGGAGACACTAGTGCCGTTATCTTGTGGGGTTCTACTGGAGACACGGCAACATGTGCATCACAGAGGTGTCCCGTTTTCGCAGAGTCTGATGCCGATACGTGCTCATGATCCATCATAGAATCGTTGGCCTGCGTGGTGTACCTTTGGATCTTTTTTTATTTTTTGACATGAAAAATCGAGCCAGTGTCTTGTTGTTAGTTGCAGAAAGGCAATGATAGGTAAGGCACTAGGTACAAAAAAGTTTGGATTTCTTCTAAAGAAATGTACACCTTGCCAGTGACGACGTGTCCTACAGTTGACATTTTGCCGTTATGTTATGTGTAAGAGTGGCCCACAACTGTCATCTAACTGCGACGGGTGGTTTGGTGATCTTGTGGAGTCTAGCAAATTAAGCGCAATCAGTTTAGTCTGGTCTTCTTCACCTATCTAATCCTTGAAGCGAGTTTGCACATATACACCGGTTGATAGGTCAGAGAGTCCATCAACTCAGCCGCCTAATTCAGTGACATCACGTTTACCATGCATATATGACTGAAACACAAATTGTACGGTGAACAACATTAAAACTTAACTAAACTTTTTTTTTTCCATTTGTAAACATGAACAGAAACATATGGCGACCTTGGAAGCCCAAGCTGCGGAGCGGGTGATCGAAGCGTGCGTGAGGACAGAGTCCGTGAGGAAGTGCGTCTTCACCTCGTCCTTGCTAGCATGCGTGTGGAGGCAGAGCTACCCTCATGACAGAGACAGACGGGGTCCTAGCATCATCGACGAGAACTGCTGGAGCGACGACACCTTCTGCCGCGACAATAAGGTTGGTTGGTGCTCAATTCACATACGTATGTAAACTCTGAAAATTGATGTTGTGCTGATGTGGTATTGAATATCTTTCAGTTGTGGTCTGCGCTTGGCAAGACAGCAGCGGAGAAGGCGGCCTGGAGGGCGGCCCGGGGAAGAGACCTCAAGCTCGTCACCGTCTGCCCTGCGCTGGTCACCGGACCGGGCTTCCGCCGACGCAACTCTACCGCTTCCATAGCCTACCTCAAAGGTCCAGACTTTTTTTTTTTTTTGCGAATAGGTCCAGACTTGGTCGTGAAACTGTGGGAGCACGAAATACTGTGAGCAGTCCAGCATACTGACATGCACACATGATTTTTGCACGTCCGCAGGAGCTCAGGCCATGCTCGCCGAAGGCGTCCTGGCAACGGTGAACGTCGAGACGGTCGCCGAGGCACACGTCCGGGCGTACGAGGCGATGGCCGATAACAGAGCCGGCGGGAGGTACATCTGCTACGACCGTGTGATCCAGAGACCCGAGGAGTTCGCCGAGCTGGAGCGGCAGCTGGGTATCCCGAGCAGAACGGCGACGGTGCAGAGCGTCGAGGACCGGCCGGCGAGGTTCAAGCTCTGCAAAAAGAAGCTGGGGAGGCTCATGTCCTCCAGGAGGAGGTGCACCTACGATGACTACTATCCCGTGACGTTCCAATAGGATGGGATGCCACGGCAAGGCTGTGCTAGGGATTAGTTTGAAGGCAACTTAATTGGGTTCGGACGGCAGGTAGTAATACTGCTGCCCATTACATCGTGCAAGGATAAAGATGAAGGGACTGGCTGCCCTGAGTGGTCAAAAACAGAATGGGAGGAATGGGAAGCAGGGTACTGAGTGTCCTCGTGGATGGAAGGGGCGGAGACCTTTTTTTTTGTGAGAGAGAGAACAAGGAGCGGAGACCATGAGTCTGCGGGAGCTTGTACATAGTGGTAGTACCTAGTGCGGTCTTGTACTGTAGGTTTTTTTTAAGTAGTCTTGTACTGTAGGTTGTTTGAGCGTCAATAAAGCTTTTTTTATTTAAGAAAAGGGTTTTCCCTCAATTTCCATTAAAAGAAACCAAAGAGCATACTCTCTCCGTTTCATAATATAAAATGTTTAGCTTGTGAAATGAGTGTATCTAGACCACTTTAGAGTGTAGATTTACTTTGAACATATACATTAAAAAAATTGTAGATACACTCCTTTTATAAAGCTAAAACATCTTATATTATGAAACCTAGGGAGTAGAAAGTTTTCTCAAAAGGTGGGATGACTCCGGTGATCCGGCTGGCGACCATGAATGATGTACACCTACACCGGACTTGGATAGGGAGTTATAGTTCTCGTCGCATTTGGCCACTAGGGCTCGCATATAACTACCACGATTCGGGCGCATGTTACAGATCAATACCTACATTCGTAATTTTTGCAAGTCATTACCAAATTTGAGGCATGTCGTTGCAAATTGTACTAATAATTTTGGCTGATAGTGTTTTAGCATGTTTCCTGACAGGTGGGACCCATCTACAGAGCTGACTAGTCAATAAAAATTGCCACACAAGTATTTAGACTTTTCCTTATCTCTCTCAAATCACAACAACACTCATACTATTTTGTGGCCCACCTTGATTTCTTCATGATGATCTTCTTGTCATGCATCATCATATTCGCCTCCAACGTCTTTATCATAAGGTTTCTTTTGACTTCACCAGCTCACCGATCTTGTCCCTCAAAGATGATGCTTCGGCTTCAAGCTTAATCTTCTCGTTTGCCTTCTTGTTGCCATCCAGCTTCCCCTTGTTCCTTCCTCCATCCTCCTCGTCACTAGTATCATCCAGTTCTTTCATTGCCCCTTTCTTTAGTGGTGTCTCTTGGTCTCTCAAAGTGCATTTTGGAATATGCTCAAGCAACTTCCAATAATGTTGAAGTTGGAAGTATCTATCCTTCGACCCCTTCATTGCCATGTACCGCTCTCTGGAAACACATGCCTACAATGTCAAAAGAAAGATTAGCATCCGTAGCTCCACTTGGCAACATGTTTCTACAATACCGATGACAAAATGAGATGAACATTGACTCACATATTCGTCGATGCCAATGCCACTTGGTGGATTTTGCCGCACTTTCTCAAAAGATCCAGCCCAACGGCTTCATGCCGGTTTAATCATATACCATCGGACTTGTAGTGATCAATACGGCCGATAGACCGGATGGGAAACACGAGGTATAAGTTTGAAGAATTCAACTTTGATCCGCTGCCAATAGAGCTTGCATGTTTGGTCTGTGTCGGTCACCGCATCGATGGACACTTGTGAGCATGCTCGGACCAAGCAAGTGTCCTCGATCTCGGTGTAGTTCCCGCTCAGTTCTTCTTGGTCGTCTTTGTTTGAGCTTGATTAAACACCTCCTCTTCGATCTCTTCCAATTCAGCCTCCGGCTTCGTCGACTTCGTCATCGTCATCGTTGAATTCAAGTTATCGCTTGGTAATGTCGACCGCGCTCGCGTTAAGAAGGTTAACATACTTTGTAGTGGCCTCGTGAGCATGGAAGCTACATCGCACACTTGTTTATAAGATAAAGCAACCAATACAGTGCATGGCAACATGAGAGGACAGAGTTTCGTACCTTGCTGATCCATTTCCGACGGTGCCATCCAAGATGTGCATGGGTGGAGGCTGGGTGACGGAGAAAGCATCTGTAGTAGCGACGGTGGGGCCTAAGCGAAGGGCGTAAGGGAGTCACGGTGAACCACTTGTTGTAACACCCTGGCCTTTCCGGACCAGCAGCTGTCACTCATGGTAGCTCAATAGGATCTCTAGACTAACCCCACAGACCAACACTAGTCTTTTCTGTGCATTTTGTCCTCACTCGTGCGCACCCGGTACCCACTTCCCGGTCGGTCACCCATCCTCAAATTTCTCTAAGCCAAGCACGCTTAACCTCGGAGTTATTTTCAGATGAGCTTCTAGAAAAGAAGTTGCAACTTGTTGATATGGGTATACTATCAATCCTATTAAGCCATGCGCCACGATCTCACATAAACCCACTCTTAGAAGATCGACACTCTCGTCGATCAACCATAAGCCAGGAACGTCCCCTCTTGGCATACGTCTGTGCCTCCAGTGCCGACACATGTGCCATGCCGTGTCCGCTCTGGTACACATGCGCCATGATCCACATGTCCGCCACCGACCCGCACACGTCCGTGTAACCAAGAGGGTCGGTTCTGATACCAATTCTAACACCCTGGCCTCTCTGGACCAGCGGCTGTCACTCCTGATAGCTCAATAGGATCTTTAGACTAATCCCACAGACCAACACTAGTCTTTTTTGTGCACTTTGTCCTCACTCGTGGGCACCTGATACCCACTTCCCGGTCGGTCACCCATCCTCATATTTCTCTAAGCCAAGCACACTTAACCTCAGAGTTCTTTTCAGATGAGCTTCTAGAAAAAAGTTGCAACTTGTTGGTATGGGTATACTATCAATCCTCTTAAGGCATGCGCCATGGTCTCACACTTCTTTTTTCTTCTTCACCGACCGCACGGGCTTTTGCGGTTTGGGCATAGGGCGATGGCGGTTGCTTCTTGCGGCTGGGACACCGGGACGACGTGGTTTCCCAAACGCTTCCATTTCTCCTTGCTGGTGCCGATAATCATGTGGGGAATTGATCCGGCGGCCGGGGAACTAGTGGCGGTTGATACGTCGGAAACGTATCTATAAATTTTAATGATCCATGCTTGTTTAGTATCTACTTTGTTTTGCTTTGTCTACAGTTTGAGGTGCTTTTATATCTTTTCTGGAACTAACCTATTAACAAGTTGCCACAGTGCGAGTTGCCAGTTTTCTTCTTTTTTGGTTCCAGAAAGGCAGAAAATCAATATTCTCGGAATTGGACGGGACAAAAGCCAAAGTCAATATTTTACCGTGGGGGACACGAATCCAGAAGACGAGACGGAGACGCGAACCAGGGCGGCCAGACCCCCTAGGCACGGGTGGGCCTTGCCCCGCGCCTAGGTAGGGTGTAGGGCCCATGGTCGCCTCCCAGCCTCTCCTCTTCGCCTATAAGAATCCCCCGATGCAGAAACCCTAAGTACCCGATCAATATTCCACGAAACCTTCTGTAGCCTCCACCACCGTCGTCCCTAGATCAGGGGGGATCTGAAGTTCTTCCCAGCACCCTTCCGGAGGGGAGATCATCCCGGAGGCCTTCTCTCCGGTATAATGCGTGAGTAGTTTCACCTTAGACTATGGTTCCATGTAGTATCTAGATGGTTGTATCTCCTCCTTTGTGCTTTCATGTATAGATCTTGTGAGCTCCGTTCATGATCAAGATCTAATCTATTTGTAATCATGCATGTTGTGTTTGCGGGGATCCGATGGATATTGAGATTATTATGTCAGATTGATTAATGATTTTGTATTTATGATTCTATCATGTCTGTGTTGTTTGTGATCTTGCATGCTCTCCGTTGTTAGTATCTATCTTGGCCAAGTAGTTGCTAGTGACTCCAAGAGGGGGTATTTATGCTCGATAGTGGGTTCATGCCTCTAGTTTCCAAGGGAAGTGACAGAAATCTCTTCGGTTGTAGATGTGTTGTTGCTACTAGGGAGAAAACAACGGTCTCTTGTTCATGGAACAAGTGGATTGTTTACCTTACACACTTTGCTTAAAGTAGTTGTTTGTTGCTTGCAACTTAATACTTGAGGGGGGTCGGATGATAAACTGAAGGTGGACTTCTAGTCATAGATGCAGTTGGATGGCGGTCTATGTATATTGTTGTATTGCCCAATTGAATCTCATAGGATCCTTTTGACTAGTATTGCATTATTATGCCTTGCTCAGTTCCTGGAAATTGCCATGCTGTAATTTGTTTACCCTTCATGCCATGTTGTTTATCTGAGGAGAGCACCTCTAGTGAACTATGGACCCCGGTCCAATCTTTACCATTGATACATCTTCCACTATTACTTGTTTACTTGCTTCAAACCATTACCTTCCACACCATACGTTTAATCCTTTGTTACAACAAAACGGTGAGCTTGACAACCTCACTGTTCGTTAGGGGCGAAGTCTTGAGTTTGTGTTGTGCAGGTCTCCGCGTTGCTTGCAACACCTGTGTGAAGTTTCCTTCCTCCTACTGGTTCGATAACCTCGGTTTCTTACTGAGGGAAAACTTGCTGTTGTGCTGCTTCACACCTTGCTCTTGGGGTTCCCAAGAGACTTGCCGTTAAGGAGTCATCATCAAGCTTTTTCTGGCGCCGTTGCCGGGGAGTCTAAGGACGTCTTCACAAGGGGAGTCCTTCACTTCCTTTCTCTTTACTTTGTTTTTAGTTTGCTTTGTTCCTTTTGCTTGGTTTTGTTTGCCTCTTTTCAAAAAAAACACAAAAAATTAGTCTAGTTTGGTTTGCTTGCTTTATCCAAAAACACAAAAAAATAGTTCCTGCTCTAGCTCACCATGTTGTTCCCCAAGTTCGCCCTGAAAGATCTTGCAATAGGTAGTGGCTCCATAATTGAGAAAGATAATATTGAAGAATTCTTTAATCATGTTAGCAAGCATGAGGATATTGAGGATAGATCTATAGCAGAACTTGCTCCTAATTATGAGATTGCTGCAGCTTCTTTAGTTCATATGTTGGAGGCTAGGTTTGTTAGCCTTAAACCCTTCATACAATTCTTGTTCTTAAAACTAAAAGAAGGGAATGCTGAAAAGAGAGAATTCATCCTTGAAACTTTATTAAAAGAATTCCATGATGTTGCTAGGGAGGCCAAAAAGGTCTTTGCGTGTTTCAAGTGTAGATGTTGTGGGTAGTTCTGATAAAACTAATCCTAGAGAAGAATTTAAGATACCCATACCCTTTAAGCTTGTTGGAATGGATGAAGCCTTTGAAAATAATTTTGATTGGATTTCTCCTGGAAATATTTTTGATGGAAGTAGTAGACCAAAGAGGTATGACAAGGGATCCTCCAAAACCCATTTGGATGATATAACTTTCATAATTGAAGATTTTGCAAGTATTGATGTTAATGCTTCATTTGAAAATACTTGATTCTTCTTGCTTCTTGTGCCTAACTTAAAGGCATTAAAGAAAAGTACTTGTTGGGAGATAACCCAAAAGTTTCCTTGAGTCTTGGAAGTTATTAATTCAGTAATGACCTCTCCTTATCCTTTTTGTTTTCTTTTTATGCCAAGAATGACCTCTAATGAGAAGGAAGTAAGATTTTGGGGAGTTGCTGTCCGAAACATATTTTTGTCCTCCACCAAAAAATTCGTGAGGAGTCTCTATAACTCGGATTGAGCTCAAAATTTATGAATAAATCCACCAGTATGTTAGATAACTTTCGTTAGTTAAACACTTTTTTATTTGAGTAACATAAAGTTTTCTAAAAAATCGGTTTCTATCCGCTGGTCTATTTTGACAGATTGCTGCCATTATTTGCATTTGCTTCTTATTGATTCCTTTTTGAGTTCTCTTTAGGTGAACTAAGCTTTTTGAAGGAGTTACTACAGTAGCTTGTGTTTTTAGTGAAAATTCATGATGTTCCAAAGCTTTGCCTAAAGGTTTATTATCTTTTGAATACACTAATGTTGCTAATGAAGATTGTGTGAAGTTTTGTATGAAGGAAAATTTTCAGGTGTATAGAGAGAATGATGTAATGAGATGAAGAATGGACAAAAGCTCAGGCTTGGGGATGCCACCCCGGTGACACCCCAAGAAATATCCAAGAGTTACAAGAATCAAAGCTTGGGGATGCCCAAGGCATCCCCTTCTTCATCAATAAAAAGCTCAGGTCTGTCTAGACACTTCGTTTTTATTGTTTCTTACACAAGTTGTGTTGTTCTTGGAGCGTCTTAGTTTTCGTTTGGTTTGCTTAGTTTGTTTAGTTTGCTTGAATAAAGTAGTTTGGACCCCCGTTCTCACTGTGTTGTTTGCAAATAAGTTGCTTGGTGTTGGAAAGGAGTAGTAAGTTGTTACTTGTAAGTGCAAGAGGAGCTTGCATTGACTGTGACTTAGACTTTAGCATGACATGTTAGGTGTTATTTTGACCTTATGCTTAGTGATTATTGCTATAGCATGTCTTGTTCCAAACAATTGGGATTTCTTAGTGTGCCTTGAAGGAATTATGACTATGACAAGTCACCATAGCCTCTATGATCATTTAGTCCTTGACTTGTAGTACCACTCTATGATTTGATTAGTAATGCTTTGTTGCACTGCATGATTATGGCCATTATGCTCTCTTAGTTGGTTGCTCCCGGTCTTTTGCTAGCCTCCACTTGTATGAGTAAGATCTACTCATGCTTCCAGCTCCCAAGAAACCAAGTTTTTCCAAAGTGTCCACTATATATTCCTATGCATGGTGTGTCACACCATTCCAAGTATATTCTTGTTTTCAGCTATCTTCCAATTAAAAACTATTTTGTTATGTGAAAACTTAGTGATTAAAGCCCTCACAAACTTGAAGGCACACTTTATATTCTTTGCCCCTAATAAACTTGAACCATTGTGTCTTCTATGTTGTATATGCTTGCACTTATACGTTGGAATTAGCAAAACCGTGCTGTCACGGGGATGTTTTCAACATTGCACTTGTACTTTGTACGCTGTTGATATCATGTTGTTTTGTCTATGGATGTCACCAGTGTGAAATAAAGAGGGAACTTGTAAGTCCATGGAGTTTGTATTTTGTTTTAGAGAAACGCCTGGGCCGCTTGCCTAAGCCATGCCTAATCATGGTGAAAACTTGCAGCATCACCATAGTGAGATATCTATGAAGCATCCTCAATAAAAATCTATGCATATGGTAAATAAAAAGACCGCTGAGATGCTCATTCTCTGCTTTCCTTGTCATTTTGGTTATGGATAGCTCCTGTACCATGTGCAAGGGGTACCCCGTTGGCGGTTCTCTAGGATATGCAAATACTTACAATGACAAGAACTTACAGGTGACTGAAGTTGAGTAGCATGAGGCGTGGCCCTCGTATTCAATGGACTTGAGATTTCCAACTTATACTTCGTCAAGCATATACTCCATCTTTGTTCACTTTAAGCTTAATCACTTCAAGATGCTTATGATAGGGGCAATGAGGGCTGAAAGCTAACAAGTACCATAATTTTTGGAAGCTCTTTTTGAAACTTCAAATCCCTACTTCCTTTATGAAAGGCCTCCTTCCACCATTATTTGAGTCTCCACCTTCTCCCTTTAGGCACCATTAAGAGAGCATAGTTTTCATTCTGTGTGTAGTGTTCCAAATCTTATTGATTAATGCATATGGTGATATTATTTGTTCTTGTGCTACTTGTTTCTAGTCACCCTTGTGAACTTTGAATGTGTCCTATGCATCTATTTGCTACTCTATGAGGGACAAGCTGATTGCCACTATGTCATGTTTTCTGTATGTGAAACAAACAAACGTTTTTCAATGCATGTTATTCATGATCTTTGTTTGTAGCCTTTCATGTTGCATGCATAGTTACTATGTCTTGTTGTTAGAACTCCATCTTTCATGCACATGTTTGGAGTTATTTGATCCCAGCTTTCAATGCTTGCAAATGGTTTGATCTTGGTTTTGATGGTGCATGTCACCTCAAAAATTATTATTTTTATCACTTACCTACTCGAGGACAAGCAAGAGTTAAGCTTGGGGATGCTTGATACGTCGGAAACGTATCTATAATTTTTGATGCTCCATGCTTGTTTAGTATCTAGTTTGCTTTGCTTTGTCTACACTTTGAGGTCTTTTTATATCTTTTCTGGAAATAACCTATTAACAAGTTGCCACAGTGCTAATTGCCTGTTTTCTTCTGTTTTTGGTTCTAGAAAGGCAGAAAATCAATATTCTCGGAATTGGACGGGACAAAAGCCAAAGTCAATATTTTACCGTGGGGGACACGAATCCAGAAGACGAGACGGAGACACGAACCAGGGCGGCCAGACCCCCTAGGCGCGGGTGGGACCTGCCCCGCGCCTGGGTAGGGTGCGGGGCCCCTGGCCGCCTTCCAGCCTCGCCTCTTCGCCTATAAGAAGCCCCCGATGCAGAAACCCTAAGTACCCGATCAATATTCCACGAAACCTTCTGTAGCCGCCGCTACCGTCGTCCCTAGATCGGGGGGGGAGGGGGTCTGAAGTTCTTCCAGGCACCCTGTTAGAGGGGAGATCATCCCGGAGGCCTTCTCTCTGGTATGATGCGTGAGTAGTTACACCTTGGACTATGGGTCCATGTAGTGGCTAGATGGTTGTATCTCCTCCTTTGTGATTTCATGTATAGATCTTGTGAGCTCCATTCATGATCAGGATCTAATCTATTTGTAATCATGCATGTTGTGTTTGTGGGGATCCGATGGATATTGGGATTATTATGCCAGATTAATTAATGGTTTTATGTTTATGATTCTATCATGTCTGTGTTGTTTGTGATCTTGCATGCTCTCCATTGTTAGTAGCTATCTTGGCCAAGTAGTTGCTAGTGACTCCACGAGGGCGTATTTATGCTCGATAGTGGGTTCATGCCTCTAGTTTCCAAGGGAAGTGACAGAAATCTCTTCGGTTGTAGATGTGCTGTTGCTACTAGGGAGAAAAAAACGGTCTCTTGTTCATGGAACAAGTGGATTGTTTACCTTACACACTTTGCTTAAAGTAGTTGTCTGTTTCTTGCAACTTAATACCGGAGGGGGTTCAGATGATAACCTGAAGGTGGAATTCTAGTCATAGATGCAGTTGGATGGCGGTCTATGTATATTGTTGTATTGCCCAATCGAATCTCATAGGATCCTTTTGACTAGTATTGCGTTGTTATGCCTTGCTCAGTTCCTGTCAATTGCCATGCTGTAATTTGTTTACCCTTCATGCCATGTTGTGTATCTAAGGAGAGCACCTCTAGTGAACTATGGACCCCGGTCCAATCTTTACCATTGATACATCTTCCACTATTACTTGTTTACTTGCTGCAAACCATTACCTTCCACACCATACGTTTAATCCTTTGTTACAGCAAACCGGTGAGCTTGACAACCTCACTGTTCGTTGGGGGCAAAGTCTTGAGTTTGTGTTGTGCAGGTCTCCGTGTTGCTTGCAACACCTGTGTGACGTTTCCTTCCTCCTACTGGTTCGATAAACTTGGTTTCTTATTGATGGAAAACTTGCTGTTGTGCTCCTTCACACCTTGCTCTTGGGGTTCCCAACAGACTTGCCGTTAAGGAGTCATCATCAGCGGATGTTGCGAGTAGAGGTTGCACGACTACACCGGCGGTGGCCGGAGGTTAGGGTAGGTCCATGGCTTCAGATCTGGTGGGTGGCAGTGCGGAGAGAGAGCGGGGGAGAGATCGGCACCATGTGAACATCTCTAGCAGTATAGACTACACTCGGGTTGCCCACGCAACCCTTGTATCTAGGGGTTGAGACGAGGGTTTCTCCACGGACTATAAAAAATACGGGTCGAATGCTTTTACAGGGTCTGCTCGGGGCATTTTTTTTTGGTGGCGAACTGAAAACTGGCAGTTATTATACAATTTTGGTGCGTTTACGAGATCTGCTGGAGTTTCTCTTTGGTTTGGCACAGGGGCGTAACAGGATCCATACAAACTCACCATGAACACACATAACACGCAGGAACTATTTTACCTAGGCTTAGACCATCGCGAGGCTAAAACCATATCTCTTACTTGTCTGATTATATATGGTCGATCAGAGGATGTTACAAGATGATCTTTGGTTGTTGGGACGACATCTTGCTCTTTCCCTATATCTCTTTCTCTATGTGGTGAACTAGCTAACTATGAGCTCTTCCTGAGGGTCCAACCAAACGGTAAATGAACCCTTTCTATGGTAGCCCTGGTCCTCCTTTTATAAAGACAAGGAGTTACCTCGGAGGCTAAACATGGACTAGACTCCACACGTCTTAACACACGCCAGGCGCAGCTCGTTGTGTGGTGCATCCGGCGTGCATGGAAGGGCCATGGCAGTTGTGCACTGGCCGCCAACTTGCATGGATGGGACGGCTCACCCGTTGCATCCCTCCCACACTATCAACAAAGAACGTGCTGGAGGGGCATGAGACATGCCCCAGGTGGTGCGGGGTATGACACCCCCTTCTTGGGGTCGGGATCCTGCATCATAGATGATGTCTCGTCCCTAGAGCCTTCATGTTGGAGGGGCAATGAGGGAACCCCACCAAGTTCTTGGTTCGTAGCTGGGAGCTGGCTAGCACTTCTCTATGGGGCTTCTCGCAGATGTTGTTGACAATGGATCGGGCCTTGACAATGTCAATGTTGGGGTGCTTGTGCTTTAGGATCCTGAAGACGTAGGTCTTGTAGGTCCTCGCACTCTCCTTGGTGAGGAAGGGTGTGGATGTGGCCCATTCTAGACGAGATCATGGGGACCCTAGTCTCCATGAGCCCAATTGTATCCCCGGGGCATGGGACTGGCAGAGGTCGATGATGTCTACGCACGCTTCTATTCTTGTAGACAGTTGTTGGGACTCCAAGTGTAGAGGTTTGTAGAACAGCAGAAAGTTTCCCTTAAGTGGATCACCCAAGGTTTATCGAACTCAGGAAGGAAGTGGTCAAAGGTATCCCTCTCAAGCAACCCTGCAATCAAGATACAAGAAGTCTCTTGTGTCCCCAACACACCCAATACACTTGTCAGGTGTATAGGTGCACTAGTTCAGCGAAGAGATAGTGAAATACAAGTAGTATGGATGATTATAAGACAACGGTGCTAGAAAAGAGCTTGACGGGGAGGAAGAGACTAAAGGCAATCTGAAATAAAGATGGCAGCAAGCAAACATGTAACAGAACTTATTGTAAACGGTGTTTCAATGCTTAGAAATAAGGCCTAGGGATCATACTTTCACTAGTGAACTCTCTCATATAACTATCTTCTCTTCATGATGCTACTCTGAACTACTCTCCGGTTGGACAACTCTAATCCATGGTAGGGCTATAATAGCACACCTCAAAGTTTGCATTCCCCATCTAGATAACCCCACACCATCACCTTGAGCGCTAGATGGTTCCAACAAACACCACAATTTCATAAAGACATCCAACTCAAATTATACTCATAATAAGTATTTCTGTAATCTCTAGCCTAAGTGCCACACGGTGTGCACACTGTAACCTTCACACACGTGGGGATAACTGGAGATTACAATTAAAGCACTTGAGTAGCAGAGCAAATCTACTTGATTACAAAGCTCATGACCACAATAAGATCACGCATAGAGAGAGATGAACACATAGCTACCGGTAGAGCCCTTAGCCTCGAGGGAGAACTACTCCCTCCTCATCATGGGAGTCAGCAACGGCGATAGAGGATGGTGGTGGAGATCGATGGAGATGGCTCCGGGGGCAATTCCTCGTCCCGGCAGGGTGCCGGAACAGAGACTTTTGTCCCCTGAATCTCCTCTTCGGTGGCGGCAGCGCTGCAGAACTTTTCATGGATTGATGCCGATTCTTTTAGGGTTTTTGCATCAGAGGCTTTTTACAGGTGAAAGGGCAAGGTCGGTGGGAGCCCGAGGGTCCCACACCACCTGGTGGCGTGCCCTAGGGTGGACCCGTGCCACCTTATGGTGTGCCCACCTCGTGGCCCCACTCCGGCTGTCGTTTGGTCTGCGTGTTTGCTTCGGTAAAATATTGACTTTGGCTTTTGTCCTGTCCAATTACGAGAATATTTCCTTAATAGCTTTTCTGAAACCAAAAACATCAGAAAATGGGCAACTGGCACTGCGGCATCTTGTCACTAGGTTAGTTCCAGAAAATGTATAAAAATACCTCAAGGTGTAGACAAAACATAAGACAAATGATAGAAATCAAGCATGGAGCATAAAAACTTATAGATATGTTTACGACGTATCAAGCATCCCCAATCTTAACTCCTTCTCGTCCTCGAGTAGGTAAGTGATAAAAAGAATAATTTTTGAGGTGACATGCACCACAATCTTTATCAAACCATTTGCAAAGCATTGATAGCTGGGATCAAAGTAATCTAAACATGAGCATGAAATATGTATTTCTAACAATAAGACATAGTAACTATGTTGTAACATGAAAAGGTACAAACAAAGATCATGAATAACAATGTATTGAAAGACGTTTGTTTGTTTCACATATAGAAAACATAGCATGTGTGGTATTCAACTTGTCCTTCATGGAGTAGCAAAACATAAATGCATATGACACCTTCAAAGTTCATAAGGGTGAATAGATACAAATAGTTCAAGAACAAGCAATATCAACATTATGAATCAATCAATAAGTTTTGGGAAAATGCACGTAGAACTAAGAATGACAACTATGCTCTCTTAATTGGTGCATATATATAGAAGGTGGAGACTCAATATAAAAGTAGGAAGAAAGGCCCTTCATAAAGGGAAGCAGGTATTTCAAGTTTCATAAAGAGCTTCCAAAAATTATGGTACTTATTACCTTTCATGTCTCATTGCCCCTATCATAAGCATCTTGAAGTGATTAAGGTTAAAGTGAAACAAATATGGAGTATATGCTTGACAAATCATAAGGTTGCAATCTCATGTCCCATGAGTACGAGGGCCGTTCCTCATGCTACTTGATGGTGCCCGGTGATGACGTGGGAGCGCTTCGTTGGAAACCCCAAGAGCAAGGTGTGAAGAGCACAACAGCAAGTCCTCCCTCAGTAAGAGACTGAGGTTATCGAACCAGTAGGAGAAATGAAATGTCTTAAAGGTGTTGCAAGAAACGTGGAAACCTGCACAACACAAACTCAAGACTTTGCCCCAACGAATCAGTGAGGTTGTCAAGCTCACCGGTTTGCTATAACAAAGGATTAACTGTATGGTGTGGAAGGTGATGATGGTTTGTAGCAAGTAAACAGTAATAGTGGAAGATGTATCAATGGTAAAGATTGGACCGGGGTCCATAGTTCACTAGAGGTGCTCTCCTTAGATAAACAAACATGGCATGAAGGGTAAACAAATTACAGCAGGGCAATTGACAGGAACTGAGCAAGGCATAACAATTCAATACTAGTCAAAAGGATCCTATGAGATTCGATTGGACAATACAACAATATATATAGACTGCCATCCAACTGCATTTATGTCTAGAAGTCCACCTTCAGGTTATCATCCGAACCCCCTCCAGTATTAAGTTGCAAGCAACAGACAACTGCTTTAAGCAAAGTGTGTAAGGTAAACAATCCACTTGTTCCATGAACAAGAGACCGTTGTTTTCTCCCGAGTGGCAACAACACATCTACAACCGAAGAGAGTTTTGTCACTTCCCTTGGAAACTAGAGGCATGAACCCACTATCGAGCATAAATACCCCCTCTTGGAGTCACTAACAACTACTTGGCCAAGATAGCTACTAACAACGGAGAGCATGTAAGATCACAAACAACACAGACATGATAGAATCAATAAGACAAAACCATTAATCAATCTAACATAGTAATCTCAATATCCATCGGATCCCCGCAAACACAAAATGTAACCGTAGTCCAAGGTGGAACTACTCACGCATTATACCGGAGGCTGGCATGATGAAGAAGAAGGCCTCCGGGATAATCTCCCCTCTGGCAGGGTGCGGGGAAGAGCTTTAGATCCCCCCGATCTAGGGAAGATGGTGGCGGCGGCTAGATACGGTTTCGTGGTATTTTGATCGGGTGCCTAGGGTTTCTGCATCGAGAGCTTCTTATAGGCGAAGGGGCGAGCCAGGGGGCCACCAGGGCGGCTGCACCCCCCAGGAGCGGGGTGGGCCCACCCGCGCGGCCAGGGGGTGTGGCCCCCTGGTGAGCCTTCTCCGTCTCGTCTTCTGGCTTCGTGTTGCTCCGGGAAAAATATTGACTTTGGCTTTTGTCCTGTCCAATTCCGAGAATATTGATTTTCTGCCTTTCTAGAACCCAAAACAGAAGAAAACAGACAAATGGCACTATGGCAACTTGTTAATAGGTTAGTACCAGAAAGCATATAAAAACACCTCAAAGTGTAGACAAAGAAAATCAAAGTAGATACTAAACAAGCATGGAGCATCAAAAATTATAGATACGTTTCCGACGTATCAAGCATCCCCAAGCTTAACTCCTGCTCGTCCTCGAATAGGTAAGTGATAAAAGAATAATTTTTGAGGTGACATGCACCATCAAAACCAAGATCAAACCATTTGCAAGCATTTAAAGCTAGGATCAAAGAACTCTAAACATGTGCATGAAAGATGGAGTTATAACAATAAGACAAAGTAACTATGCATGCAACATGAAAGGCTACAAACAAAGATCATGAATAACATACATTGAAAAACGTTTGTTTGTTTCACATACAGAAAACATGGCGTAGTGGCAATCAGCTTGTTCCTCATAGAGTAGCAAATAGATGCATAGGACACCTTCAAAGTTCATAAGAGTGACTAGATACAAGTAGCACAAGAACAAGCAATATCACAACATGCATCAATCAATAAGTTTTGGGACACTGCACATAGAACTAAGAATGACAACTATGCTCTCTTAATGGTGCCTAAAGGTAGAAGGTGGAGACTCAATATAATAGTGGAAAAAGGCCCTTCATAAAGGGAAGCAGGGATTTCAAGTTTCAAAAAGATCTTCCAAAAATTATGATATTTGTTAGCTTTCAGCCCTCGTTGCCCCTATCATAAGCATCTTGAAGTATAAGTTGGCAATCTTATGTCCCTTGAATACGAGGGCCACACCTCATGCTACTCAACTTCAGTCACCTGTAAGTTCTTGTCATCGTAAGTACATGGGTATCATAGAGAACCACCAACAGGGTACCCCTTGCACATGGTACAGGAGCTATCCCATAACCAAAATGACAAGGCAAGCAGACAATGAGCATCTCAACAATCTTTTTATTTACTATGTGCATAGATTTTTATTGAGGATGCTTCATAGAATGCTCATTATGGTGATGCTACAAGTTTCCACCATGATTAGGCATGGCTTAGGCTAGCGGCCCAGGCGTTTCTCAAACACAAAATAGATAACTCCATGGACTTACAAGTTCCCTCTTTATTTCACACCGGTGACATCCATAGACAAAAGAGCATGATATCAACTGTGTACAAAATACAAGTGCAATGTTGAAAACGTTCCTCGTGACAGCACGGTTCTGCTAATTCCAACGTATAAGTGCAAGCATATACAACTTAGATGACACAATGGTTCAAGTTTACTAGGGGCAAAGAATATAAAGTGTGCCATCAAGTTTGTGAGGGCTTTAATCACTAAGTTTTCACATAACAAAATACTTTTTAATTGGAAGATAGCTGAAAACAAGAATATACTTGGAATGGTGTAACACACCATGCATAGGAATTTATAGTGGACACTTTGGAATAACTTGGTTTCTTGGGAGTTGGAAGCATGAGTAGAGCTTACTCATACAAGTGGAGGATAGCAAAAGACTGGGAGAAACCAACTAAGAGAGCAATAATGGCCATAATCATGGAGAGCGACAAATCATTACCAATCAAAGCATAGATTGGTACTACAAGTCAAGGACTAACTGATCATAGAGGCTATGACGGCTTGTTCATAGTCATAACATGGTGTGAGCATGTGCCAAGTCAACCCAAACAAAGCATCAAAGGAGAATACCACAATACTATGCTTTTTTATGCTAAAACAACACATGATTCTTTCAAGGCACACTAAGCAATCCCAATTGTTTGGAACAAGACATGCTACAGCAATAATTAGTAAGCATAAGGTCAAAACAACACCTAGCATGTCATGCTAAAGTCTAAGTCACAATCAATGCAAGCTCATCTTGCACTTTCAAGCAGGAACTTCCTACTCCTTTCCAACACCAATTGACTTATTTGAAACAACACAGCGAGAACGAGGGTCCAGACTACTTTATTCAAGCAAACTAAACAAACTAAGCAAACCAAACGAAAACTAAGAAGCTCCAAGAACAACACAACAGTGCATAAAACAATAAAAACAAAGTGTCTAGACAGACCTGAGCTTTTTATTGATGAAGAAGGGGATGCCTTGGGCATCCCCAAGCTTTGACTCTTGTACCTCTTGGATATTTCTTGGGGTGACACCGGGGTGGAATCCCCAAGCTTGAGATTTTGTCCATTCTTCATCTCATTACATCATTCTTTCTCTACACCTGAAATTTTCCCTTCATACAAAAATTCACACAATCTTCATTAGCAACATTAGTGTATTCAAAAGATAATAGCCCTTTGGGTTTAGCTTTAGAACAACAAAACTTTTCACTAAAAACATAAGCTACTGTAGCAACTCCTTCAAAAATCTCAATTTCCCAAAAAAATAACCCAAAAAGGAATCAATAAGAAGCAAATGCAAATATGGCAGAAATCTGTCAAAACAGACCAGCAGGTATAAACCGATTTTTTCAAAATCTTCTGTTGCTCAAATCAAAAAGTGTTGAACTAACGAAAGTTAGCTAACATACTGGG
This sequence comes from Avena sativa, assembly GCA_916181665.1. Lineage (NCBI taxonomy): Eukaryota > Viridiplantae > Streptophyta > Magnoliopsida > Poales > Poaceae > Avena > Avena sativa. The sequence goes on along the minus strand of OV702295.1, from coordinate 306,219,300 downwards.
GGATTTATTCGTAAAATTTCAGATCAATCCTAGTTACAGAGACTCCTCATGAATCTTTATGGTGGAGGACAAAAATCTGTTTCGAGACAGCAACTCCCCAAATCTTACTTCCTTCTCATTAGAGGTCATTCTTGGCACAAAAGGCAAACAAAAAGGATATTGAGAGGTCATTACTAAAGTAATAACTTCCAAGACTCAAGGAAACTCTTGGGTTATCTACCAACAAGTACTTTTCTTTAACACCTTTAAGTTAGGCACAAGAAGCAAGAAATCAAGTATTTTCAAATGAGGAAGCATTAACATCAAACCTTGCTTTCAAAGGGGGAGCAAAAAGCAACTTCTCTCTCCTCATAGGGAAGTTTTCAATACCTTTCTTGAATGGAAATTGATATTTAATGTTGCCTTCTTTCATATCAATGATGGCACCGACAATTCTAAGAAAAGGTCTTCCCAAAGTAATAGGACAAGAAGCATTGTATTCAACATCCAAAACATAGAAATCAACAGGGACATTATCATTGTTAACCATAATGAGAACATCATTAATACTTCCCATGAGTTTCTTCTTAGAATTATCATCAAGTGGGACATCCAAATAACAATCTTCCAAAGGTGGCAAATCAATCATTTCATAAATCTTCCAAAGGGAGCGACCAACTAAGAGAACAATAATGGCCATAATCATGCAGAGCGACAAAACATTACTAATCAAAGCATACAGTGGTACTACAAGTCAAGGACTAAATGATCATAGAGGCTATGGTGACTTGTTCATAGTCATAACATGGTGTGAGCATGTGCCAAGTCAACCCAAACAAAGCATCAAAGGAGAATACCACTATAATATGCTTTTGTATGCTAAAACAACGCATGATTCCTTCAATGCACACTAAGCAATCCCAATTGTTTTGAAAAAGTCATGCTACATCAATAATCACTAAGCATAAGGTCCAAACAACATCTAGCATGACATGATAAAGTCTAAGTCGCAGTCAAAGCAAGCTCCTCTTGTACTACTCAAGCAAGAACTTTCTAGTCCTCTCCAACACCAATCAACTTATTTGAAACAACACAGCGAGAACGGGGGTCCAACTACTTTATTCAAGCAAACTAAACGAAAAATAAGACGCTCCAAGAACAACACAACAGTGCATGAAACAATAAAAACGAAGTGTCTAGAAAGACCTGAGCTTTTTATTGATGAAGAAGGGGATGCCTTGGGCATCCCTAAGCTTTGACGCTTGTACCTCTTGAATATTTATTGGGGTGACACGGGGTGGCATCCCCAAGCCTAGATTTTGTCCATTCTTCATCTCATTACATCATTCTCTCTCTACACTTGAAAATTTTCTTTCATACAAAACTTCACACAATCTTCATTAGCAACATTAGTGTATTCAAAAGATAATAGACATTTTGGTTTAGCTTTATAACAGCAAAACTATCACTAAAAACACAAGCTACTGTAGAAATTCCACCAAAAATCTCAATTTCCCAAAAAGAACCCAAAAAGGAATCAATAAGAAGCAAATGCAAATAATGGCAGAAATCTGTCAAAACAGACTAGCACGTAAAAACCGATTTTTTCGAAGACCTTTTGTTGCTCAAATTAAAAAGTGTTGACCTAAAGAAAGTTAGATAACATACTGGGGCATTTATTCAGAAAATATCAGCTCAATCCGACTTACATAGATTCCTCACAAATTTTTATGGTGGAGCAAAAAAATCTGTTTCGGGACAACAACTCCCCAAATCTTACTTCCCTCTCATTAGAGGTAATTCTTGGCACAAAAAGCAAATAAAAAGGATAAGGAGAGGTCATTACTGATGTAGTAACTTCCAAGACTCAAGAAAACTTTTGGGTTATCCTCCAATAAGTTTTTTTAACTCCTTTAGGTTAGGCACAAGAAGCAAGAATCAAGTATTTTCAAATGAAGAAGCATTAACATCAAACCTTGCTTTCAAAGGAGGAGCAAAAATAAACTTCTCTCTCCTCATAGGGAAGTGTTCAATACCTTTATTGAATGGAAATTGATATTTACTGGTGCCTTCTTTCATATCAATGATGACACCAATGGTTCTAAGAAAAGGTCTTCCCAAAGTAATAGGACAAGAAGCATTGTATTCAACATCCAAAACATAGAAATCAATAGGGACATAAGAATTGTTAACCATAATAGAACTTCATTAACACTCCCCATGTGTTTCTTCTTAGCATTATCATAAAGTGGGACATCCAAATAACAATCTTCCAAAGGTGGCAAATCAGGCATTTCATAAATCTTTCTAGGCATAATAGAGACACTAGAACCAAGATCACATGAAGCTTTGAGATCAAAGTCATTCACTTGCATATTAATAATGGGTTCCCAACTATCTTCTACTTTCCTAGGAATAGAAGCTTTGTGTTTTAACTTCTCTTCCTTAATCTTAACAAGAGCATTCTGTATTGTGTTTGTAAAAGCAACATGCATATTAGTAGCATCAGGACTTCTAGCAAGTTTTTGCAGGAACAAAATCACTTCATAAATATTGCAACTATCTATATCAAAATCAAACTTAGCATCACTAGTAATAGACTCATTAGGCTTAGGCATTGTAGGAGGAGGAATAGGGACTTCTTGTGGTTTAGTGGTATCCATTCTAGTGATGGTGCACACACTATTGTTTCTATTAATTTCAGCTTCCCTTTCCCACTTAGCATGAAGTTGAGCTAACAGGCTAACATTTTCATCAATAGTAACTTGTATGGCATGAGTAGCAACAAAGGCACTTTCCATGGTTTCAGGTTTAGCATCCATTTTATTAATCAAGGAGGACTGTGCTTCAGACAAAGAGGAAATATTTTTCTCAACAATTAAAAGTTTTTCCTCCACAGTCTTGTTGAAAGTGTTTTGTTTACTAATAAAGTCTTTGAGCATAACGTCAAGTTCAGAGGGGGCACTTCTAGCATTGTTGTAGGAGTTTCCATAGGAATTGCCATTATTAGGAGGATAAAGCCTATAATTGTTGTTGCTACCAAAATTATTCCTATAGGCATTGTTGTTGAAATTGTTGTCTCTGATAAAGTTCACATCAACTTGCTCTTCTTGAGCAACCAAAGAGGCTAAGGGAACATTATTTGGATCTAGAGGAGCTTTCCCATTAACAAGCATAGCCATAATAACATCAATCTTATCACTCAAAGAGGAGGTTTCTTCAACATAATTTACCTTCTTACCATGTGGAGCTCTCTCAGTGTGCCATTCAGATTAATTAACCATCATATTATCAAGGAGTTTTGTTGCAGCACCCAAAGTGATGCCCATGAAGGTACCTCCAGCAGCTGAATCCAACAGGTTTCTTGAGGATAAGTTCAAACCTGCATAAAAAGTCTGGATAATCATCCAAGAAGTGAGTCCATGAGTGGGACAATTCTTAACCAAAGATTTCATTCTTTCCCAAGCTTGAGCAACATGTTCATTATCAAGTTGTTTAAATTTCATAATGTCACTTATCATAGATATAATCTTAGCAGGAGGGTAGTATTTTCCAATAAAAGCATCTTTGCACTTAGTCCAAGAATCAATACTATTTCTAGGCAAGGATAGCAACCATTCTTGAGCTTTTCCTCTCAAGGAGAAAGGAAACATCTTGAGCTTAATAATATCTCCATCTACATCCTTATACTTTTGCATCTCACAAAGTTCAACAAAGTTATTGAGATGGGTAGCAACATCATCAGAACTAGCACTAGAAAATTGCTCTCTCAACACAAGATTCAACAAAGCAGGCTTAATTTCATAAAACGTAGCATCAGGAGCAGGTGGAGCAATAGGAGTGCTAAGGAAATCATTGTTGTTTGTGCTAGTGAAGTCACACAACTTGGTGTTCTCGGCAGAGTTCATTTTGGCAATGTGGAGCAAGTCAAAAACAGCAGCAGCAGCTAGACAGGAACTAATTTTTTTGTGTTTTTGAAAAGAGAAAGCAAACCAAAATAAACTATTTTTTGGAGTTTTTGATAAAAATAGGCAAACAAAACCAAGCAAAAGAAACTAAGAAAACTAAAAACAAAGTAAATAGAAAGGTTGAGGAGGACTCCCCATGTGAAGACGCCCTTAGCCTCCCCGGCAATGGCGCTAGAGAACTTGAAGGCGCCCGATGATGATGTGGGAGCGCTTCGTTGGAAACCCCAAGAGAAAGGTGTGAAGAGCACAGCAGCAAGTCCTCCCTCGGTAAGAGACCAAGGTTATCGAACCAGTAGGAGAAACCAAATGTCTCAAAGGTGTTGCAAGCAACATGGAAACCTACACAACACAAACTCAAGACTTTGCCCCAACGAATCAGTGAGGTTGTCAAGCTCACCGATTTGCTGTAACAAAGGACTAAATGTATGGTGTGGAAGGTAGTGGTTTGCAGCAAGTAAACAAGTAACAATGGAAGATGTATCAATGATAAAGATTGGACCGGGGTCCATAGTTCACTAGAGGTGCTCTCCTTAGATAAACAACATGACATGAAGGGTAAATAAATTACAGCAGGGCAATTGACAGGAACTGAGCAAGGCATAGCAATGCAATTACTAGTCAGAAAGATCCTATGAGATTCGATTGCATAATACAACAAGATACATAGACCGCCATCCAACTGCATCTATGACTAGAAGTCCACCTTCAGGTTATCATTCGAACCCCCTCCAGTATTAAGTTGCAAGCAACAGACAACTGCTCCATGAACAAGAGACCGTTGTTTTCTCCCTAGTGGCAACATCACATCTACAACCGAAGAGATTTCTGTCACTTCCCTTGGAAACTAGAGGCATGAACCCACTATCGAGCATAAATACCCCCACTTGGAGTCACTAGCAACTACTTGGCCAAGATAGCTACTAATAACGGAGAGCATGTAAGATCACAAACAACACAGACATGATAGAATCAATAATACAAAATCATTAATCAATCTGACATAGTAATCTCAATATCCATCGGATCGTCGCAAACACAAAATGCATGATTACAAATAGATTAGATCTTGATCATGAACGGAGCTCACAAGATCTATACATGAAAGCACAAGGAGGAGATACAACCATCTAACTACTACATGGAACCGTAGTCCAAGGTGGAACTACTCACGCTTCATACCAGAGGATGGCATGATGAAGAAGAAGTCCTCCAGGATAATATCCCCTTCGCCAGGGTGCCGGGAAGAGCTTCAGATTACCTCGATCTATAGACGATGGTGGCGGCGGATACCGACGGTTTCGTGGTATTTTGATCGGGTGCCTAGGGTTTCTGCATCGGGGGCTTCTTATAGGCGAAGGGGCGAGCCAGGGGGGCCACCAGGGCGGCTGCACCCCCCATGCGTGGGGTGGGCCCACCCGCACGACCAGGGAGTGTAGCCCCCTGGTGAGCCTTCTTCGTCTCGTCTTCTGGCTTCGTGTTGCCCACGGTAAAATATTGACTTTGGCTTTTGTCCCGTCCAATTCCGAGAATATTGATTTTCTGCCTTTCTGGAACCAATAACAGAAGAAAACATGCAACTGGCAATGTGGGCACTTGTTAATAGGTTAGTACCAGAAAGCATATAAAAACACCTCAAAGTGTAGACAAAGAAAAGCAAAGTAGATACTAAACAAGCATGGAGCATCAAAAATTATAGATACGTTTCCGACGTATCACTACTCAACTTTAGTTACAAGCAAGTTATTGTCATTGTAAGTAAATGTGTATCATAGAGAACCACCAACGGGGTACCCATTGCCCCATGACACAGGAGCTATCCCATATCAAAATGACAAGCCAACAGACAATGAGCATCTCAGCAATCTTCTTATTTACCATGGGTATGGTGATATTTTTTCCTTTTCTCCTTTTTTCTATATTTTTTTCTGAAGATGCTTCATGGATTGCTCACTATGGTGATGCTGCAAGTTTCCACCATGATTAGGCATGGCTTAGTCTAGCCGCCCAAGCGTTTCTCTAACACATATATAATACTCCATGAACTTACAAGTCCCCCTTTTATTTCACACTGCCGACATCCGTAAACAAAAGATCATGATATCAACTGGATAATATGTACAAGTGTTGAAAGCGTTTCCCGTGACAGCATGGTTCTGCTAATTCCCAACTTATAAGTGCAAGCATATACAACATAGATGACACAATGGTTCAAGTTTATTAGGTGCAATAAATAAAGTGTGCCATCAAGTTTGTGAGAGCTTTAATCACTAATTTTCACATAACAAGTTTAATTTGGAAGATAGATAAAAACAAGAATATACTTGGAATGGTGTAACACACCATGCATAGGAATTTATAGTGGACTTTTTGGAATAACTTGGTTTCTTTGGAGTTGGATGCATGAGTAGAGCTTACTCAGTACAAGTGGAGGCTAGCAAAAGACTGGGAGTGACCAACTAAGAGAGCAATAATGGCCATAATCATGCAGAGCGACAAAACATTATTAATCAAAGCATAAAGTGATATCACAAGTCAAAAACTAAATGATCATAGAGGCTAAGGTAACTGGTTCATAGTCATAACATGGTGTAAGCATGTGCCAAGTCAACCCAAATAAAGCATCAAAGGAGAATACCACAATATTATGCTTTTTATGCTAAAACAACACATGATTCTTTCAAGGAACATTAAGCAATCTAAATTGTTTGAAACAAGTCATGCTACAACAATAATCACTAAGCATAAGGTCAAAGAAACATCTAACATGACATGATAAATCCTAAGACACAGTCAAAACAAGCTTCCTTTTGTACCACTATAAGCATGAAGCTTCCTACTCTCTTCCAACAGCAATTGACTTATTTGAAACAACTCACATGGATAATACTCAATAAAGATCAGTGAGAAATTCTCACAAATCCATGAAGAAGAACTAAAAAGTTCTAAGCTGAAAGCATAAGAAAACTAAAGCTAAACGAAGTGTTAGCAAAACAAACAATGAAAACAGAGCGTGTCTCTATCCAAAATAAGTGTGATGGGATCCAAACAACTTATTTCAGCAAAAAAAGCAACATAAAACTAAAAATAAAAACAAAGACGCTCCAAGAACAACTCAATAGTGCATGAAGCAATAAAAATAAAGTGTCTAGAAAGAGACCTAAGATTTTTATTGATGAAGAAGGGGATGCCTTGGGCATCCCCAAGATTTGATGCTTGTACCTATTGAATATTTCTTGTGGTGACACGGGGTGGCATCCCCAATCTTGATCTTTTGTCCATTCTTCATCTCATCACATCATTCTTTCCCTACACTTGAAAATTTCCTTCATACAAAACTTCACACAATCCTCATTAGCAACATTAGTGTATTCAAGATAATAAGCCATTGGGTTTAGTTTCATCACAAGTAAAACTTCTATTAAAACACAAGATACTATAGCAAGTACTTTTTAAAGCTCAAGTGATCAAGGAGAACTCAAAAAGAAACCCATAAGAGGCAAATGCAAATAATGGCAGAAATCTGTCAAAACAGACCAGCATGTAGAAACCGATTTTTTTCGAAGACCTTCTGTTGCTCAAATCGAAAAGTGCTAAACTAACTGAAGTTATATAACAACCTGGGGCATAAGATCATAAAATTATAGCTCAATCCGACATACAAGAATTGTTCACGAATTTTTACAGTGAAGCACAGAAATCTGTTTCGGGACAGCAACTTCCCCAAATCTTACTTCTCTCTCATTAGAGGTTATTCTTGGCACAAAAACCACACAAAAAGGATAAGGAGAGGTTATTATAGAGGCAATAACTTCGAAGTCTCAAAAAAATAAAAACTTACTAAAAGCAAAAAATATAATGGGTTGTCTCCCAAAAGCTCTTTCTTTATAGCCATTAAGATAGGTATGATAATTTCAATGATGCTCACATAAGAAATATGAATTGAAGTAAAATAGAGCATCAAGAAGCACATATAATTTTTTTTAAGTCTAACCCACTTACTATGAAAAATAATCTTGTAAAGAAACAAGTCATTAAAGCAGAAAGCAACAAGCATAGGAAAGCAAAACAAGTGCAACTTCAAAATTTTAAACATAAAAAGGGGAAACTTAATATTGTTGAGATACATAAAACCATGTTTCCCTCTTCCATAATAACTTTCAGTAGCATCATGAATAAAATTAACAATATAACTATCACGTAAAACATTCTTATCATAAGCCACATGCATATAATAATTATTACTCTCTACATAAGCATAGTCATTCTTATTAATTGTAGTGGGAGGAAATTCAACAAAATAGCTATCATTATTATTCTCATCACCATAATCATCAAATATAGGAGGTATATTGTAATCATAGTTAATTTTCTCCTCAATAGTAGGTGGACTGAAAATATTGTATTCATCATTGTAATCATCATATATTGGAGGTATAGTATCATCATAGCAATTTTTCTCCTCAATAGTAGGTGTACTGAAAATATCATATTCATCATTTTAATCATAATATATCGTAGGTATAGTATCATCATAGCAAAATTTCTCCTCTAAATCTAGGGAACTAAAAAGATCATTTTCATAAAAACTAGCTTCCCCAAGCTTAGACATTTCAATAGCATTAGCAATAATGGTGTTCAAAGAATTCATACTAATAACATTGCTATTAGCATGCAAATAAAGTTCCATAGGTTTTTTAATTTTCTCTTCAAACACTTCATGTCCTAACTCAAGATAAATACTATAAATTTCTCTAATTTTGTTGTTGTTTTCCATTAAGCCTAACTAGTGAAAATAAAAACAACAAACAAAAAGATATAATTGCAGAATCTAAAGGAAATAACTTCGAGCACTCACACACCAGCAACAGTACTAGAAGATAGCTTAGTAGACAGAGGATGTGAGTACCTTTTACCTTACCTCCCTGGCAATGGCGCAAGAAAAGAGCTTGATGTCTACGCACACTTCTATTCTTGTAGACGGTTGTTGGGCCTCCAAGTGCAGAGCTTTATAGAACAGCAGCAAGTTTCCCTTAAGTGGATCACCCAAGGTTTATCGAACTCAGGGAGGAAGTGGTCAAAGGTATCCCTCTTAAGCAACCCTTCAATCAAGATACAAGAAGTCTCTTGTGTCCCCAACACACCCAATACACTTGTCAGGTGTATAGGTGCACTAGTTCGGCGAAGATATAGTGAAATACAAGTAGTATGGATGATTATAAGACAACGGTGCCAAAAAAGAGCTTGACAGGGAGGAAGAGACTAAAGGCAATCATAAATAAAGATGCCAGCAAGCAAACATGTAACATAATTGATTGTAAACGGTGTTTCAGTGCTTAGAAACAAGGCATAGGGATCATACTTTCACTAGTGAACTCTCTCATATAAATATCTTCTCTTCATGATGCTACTCTGAACTACTCTCCGGTTGGACAACTCTAATCCATGGTAGGGCTATAATAGCACACCTCAAAGTTCGCATTCCCCAACTTGATAACCCTACACTGTCATCTTCAGCACTAGATGGTTCCAACAAACACCACAATTTCATAAAGACATCCAACTCAAATTATACTCATGATAAGTATTTCTGTAATCTCTAGCCTAAGCGCCACACGGTGTGCACACTGTCACCTTCACACACGTGGGGATAACCGGAGATTACAATTAAAGCACTTGAGTAGCAGAGTAGATCTACTTGATTATAAAGCTCATGACCATAATAAGATCATGCATAGAGATAGAGAAAGATGAACACATAGCTACCAGTAGAGCCCATAGCCTTGAGGGACAACTACTCCCTCATCATGGGAGTCAGCAACAGCGATGGAGATGGTGGTGGAGATCGATGGATATGGCTTTGGGGGAATTCCTCGTCCCGGCAGGGTGCCGGAACAGATACTTCTGTCCCCCGAATCTCCTCTTCAGTGGCGGCGGCGCTGAGGAACTTTTCATGGATTTATGACGATTGTTTTAGATTTTTTGCATCGGAGGCTTTTAATAGGCAAAAGGGCAAGGTCGGTGGGCGCCCGAGGGGCCCACACCACCTTGTATCACACCCTAGGGTGGGCCTGATACGTCAGAAACGTATCTATAATTTTTGATGCTCCATGCTTGTTTAATATCTACTTTGCTTTACTTGTCTACACTTTGAGGTGCTTTTTACATGTTTTCTGGTACTAACCTACTAAAAAGTTGCAACAGTGCTAGTTGCCTATTTTCTGCTATTTTTGGTTTTAGAAAAGTTAGTAAAGAAATATTCTCGGAATTGGATGGGACAAACGTCAAAGTCAATTACTTTCCGTGGGGAACAAGAAGTCCAGAGGGGAGACAGAGAAGCGAGCCAGGGCGGTCAAACCCCCCTAGGCATGGGTGGGCCCTACCCCACGCCTGGGTAGGGTTTGCCCCCTCTGGCCGCCTCCTCGGCCTCCCCCTTCGCCTATAAGAAGCCCCCGATGCAGAAACCCTAAGCACCTGATCAATATTCCACGAAACCTTCTGTAGCCGCCGACACCGTCGTCCCTAGATCGAGGAGGATCTGAAGTTCTTCCCGGCACCCTGCCGGAGGGGAGATCATCCCGGAGGCCTTCTCTCTGGTATGATGCGTGAGTAGTTCCACCTTGTACTATGTGTCCATGTAGTAGCTAGATGGTTGTATCTCCTCCTTCATGCTTTTATGTATAGATCTTGTGAGCTCTGTTCATGATCAAGATCTAATCTATGTGTAATCATGCATGTTGTGTTTGCAGGGATCCTATGGATATTGAGATTATTATGTTGTTTTGATTAGTGGTTTTGTCTTTATGATTCTATCATGTCTGTGTTGTTCGTGATCTTGCATGCTCTCCGTTGTTAGTAGCTATCTTGGCCAAGTAGTTGCTAGTGACTCCAAGAGGGGGTATTTATGCTCGATAGTGGGTTCATGCCTCTAGTTTCCAAAGGAAGTGACAGAAATCTCTTCGGTTGTAGATGTGTTGTTGCTACTAGGGAGAAAACAACGGTCTCTTGTTCGTGGAACATGTGGACTGTTTACCTTACACACTTTGCTTAAAGTAGTTGTCTGTTGCTTGCAACTTAATACTGGAGGGGGTTCGGATGATAACCTGAAGGTGGACTTCTAGTCATAGATGCAGTTGGATGGAGGTCTATGTATCTTGTTGTATTATGCAATCGAATCTCATAGGATCTTTCTGACTAGTAATTGCATTGTTATGCCTTGCTCAGTTCCTGTCAATTGCCCTGCTGTAATTTATTTACCCTTCATGTCATGTTGTTTATCTAAGGAGAGCACCTCTAGTGAACTATGGACCCCGGTCCAATCTTTATCATTGATACATCTTCCATTGTTACTTGTTTACTTGCTGCAAACCACTACCTTCCACACCATACATTTAGTCCTTTGTTACAGCAAATCGGTGAGCTTGACAACCTCACTGATTCGTTGGGGCAAAGTCTTGATTTTGTGTTGTGCAGGTCTCCGTGTTGATTGCAACACCTATGTGATGTTTCCTTCCTCCTTCTGGTTCGATAACCTCGATCTCTACTGAGGGAAGACTTGCTGCTGTGCTCATCACACCTTGCTCTTGGGGTTTCCAACGAAGTGCTCCGTCAGCATCATCAATAAGTTTTCTAGTGTCGTTGCCGGGGAGGCTAAGGACGTATTCACAAGGGTAGTCCTTCACTTCCTTTCTCTTTACTTTGTTTTTAGTTTGCTTTGTTTCTTTTGCTTGGTTTTGTTTGCCTCTTTCCAAAAAACCCAAAAATTAGTCTAGTTTGGTTTGCTTGCTTTATTCGAAAACACAAAAAATTAGTTCGTGCTCTAGTTGCTACCATGTCTGGTTTTGGACCAACCTTTGTTTCCCCTATGGTAGAAATATCCACTTTAAGAAAAAAGTGAAGAAAGTTTTAAAGAAGCTTGGTCTAGAATCTCTGCTTTCTAGAGGGAAACTGAGCCTGAGGTGAGCCTCAGCTTGGTTATTGATATTTTCTACCGCGGTATTGTTCTTCGCTATAGATATGCTTTGGATGTTGTGGCCGAGAAAGATTTCTTGATTTGTACTGAGGATGAAGCTTTTGATGCCATAAAGAAATTAATCATGATTTATGGTACACCTGGCAAGTCTGATTCCTCTTTCAAAAATATTTTTGCCAGGTTGAACACTCTTGAGACTAGTATTACTGCTATGAATAGTTGCTATCACACGCTTAGGGCTTACCATGATTATGTTTCCATAAATTCTGAGCATTCAAAGTGGTTTCCCGCAATCAAAGTCTCAATAAACACTACACTTTTTGATGCTCGATGTGATATCATGTCTGAATTTTTCCTCAGGCCTAAAGATATTTATGATTCCTTGAGTCTTTGGGGGCTTACTGAAGGAGGAGAGGAAATCTCTCTTACCAACAATGTCACTATATTGCCCATCGGAATAGCTGAAGGTGTGTTTACAAAAATCTTAGGGAAAATGGCGTCTACTGATTATCTTGTTATTGAATGTGTAGGCAAGGGACATATTACACTTGGAAGATCCCTACTGAAACATTTTGGAGCAGTAATATATGTGAGAAAAGGCATTATCAATTTGATCCTCTGGTAAGCAATCATATCTTCACTAAAGAGAAGAAGAAAGGTAAGAAAGGAAAGAACAAGTGGGGCAATTCTTCATTTGAAAATACTTGATTCTTCTTGCTTCTTGTGCCTAACTTAAAGGCGTTAAAGAAAAGTACTTGTTGGGAGATAACCCAAGAGTTTTCTTGAGTCTTGAAAGTTATTACTTCTGTAATGAACTCTCCTTATACTTTTTGTTTGCTTTTTGTGCCAAAAATGACCTCTAATGAGAGGGAAGTAAGATTTGGGGAGTTACTGTCCCGAAATAGATTTCTGTCCTCCACCAAAAACATTCGTGAGGAGTCTCTGTAACTCGAATTGAGCTCAAATTTTACGAATAAATCCCCAGTATGTTACATAACTTTCTTTAGTTCAATACTTTTTGATTTGAGCAACAGAAGATGTTCGAAAAAATTGGTTTCTACCTGCTGGTCTGTTTTGACAGATTTCTGCCATTATTTGCATTTGCTTCTTATTGATTCCTTTTTGAGTTCTCTTTAGGTGAATTGAGATTTTTGAAGGAGTTACTACAGTAGCTTGTGTTTTTAGTGAAAAGCCTTGTTGTTACAAAGCTTTACCAGAGGTCTAATATATTTTGAATACACTAATGTTGCTAATGAAGATTGTGTGAAGTTTTGTATGAAGGAAAAATTCCAGGTGTAAAGAGAGAATGATGCAATGAGATGAACAATGGACAAAAGCTCAAGCTTGGGGATTCCACCATGGTGTCACCCCAAAGAATATCCAAGAGGTACAAGCGCAAATCTTGGGGATGCCCAAGGCATCCCCTTCTTCATCAATAAAAAGCTCAGGTCTGTCTAGACACTTCGTTTTTATTGTTTCATGCATAGTTGTGTTGTTCTTGGAGCGTCTTAGTTTTTGTTTGCTTTGCTTAGTTTTTTCAATTTGCTTGAATAAAGTAGTTTGGACCCTCGTTTTCGCTGTGTTGTTTTGCAAATAAGTTGCTTGGTATTGGAAAGGAGTAGTAAGTTCTTGCTTGAAGTGCAAGAGGAGCTTGCATTGACTGTGACTTAGACTTTTGCATGACATGCTAGGTGTTGTTTTGACCTTATGATTAGTGATTATTGTTGTAGAATGTCTTGTTCCAAACAATTGGGATTTCTTAGTGTGCCTTGAAAAAATTATGCGTTGTTTTAGCATGCAAAAGCATAGTATTGTGGTATTCTCCTTTGATGTTTTGCTTGGGTTAACTTGGCACATGCTCACACCATGTTATGACTAAGACAAGTCACCATTAGCCTCTATGATCATTTAGTCCTTGACTTGTAATACCATTCTTTGCTTTGATTAGTATGCTTTGTTGCACTGCATTATTATGGCCATTATGCTCTCTTAGTTGGTTGCTCCCAGTCTTTTGCTAGCCTCCACTTGTATGAGTAAGTCCTACTCATGCTTCCAACTCCCAAGAAACCAAGTTATTCCAAAGTGTCCACTATAAACTCCTATGCATGGTGTGGTACACCATTCCAAGTATATTCCTGTTTTCAACTATCTTCCAATTTAAAACTATTTTGTTATGTGAAAACTTAGTGATTAAAGCCCTCACGAACTTGATGGCACATTTTATATTCTTTGCCCCTAATAAACTTGAACCATTGTTACAACTTTGTTGTATATGCTTGCACTTATAAGTTGGAATTAGCAGAATTGTGCTGTCACGAGGAACGTTTTCAACATTGCACTTGTACTTTGTACTCAGTTGATATCATGTTCTTTTTTCTATGGATGTCACCGGTGTGAAATAAAGAGGGAACTTGTAAGTCCATGGAGTTTGTATCCTGTGTTAGAGAAACGCCTAGGCCGCTAGCCTAAGCCATGCCTAATCATGGTGGAAACTTCCAGCATCACCACAGTGACATCTATGAAGCATTCTTCTTATAAAAAAGAGACACATTGAGAAAAGAGGAAACAGAGAAAAAATCACCATATTCCCATGGTACATAAGAAGATTGCTGAGATGCTCATTGCCTTCTTGCCTTGTCATTTTGGTTATGGGAAAGCTCCTGTACCATGTGCAAGGGGTACCCCGTTGGCGGTTCTCTATGATATGCAAATACTTACAATGTCAAGAACTTACCTGGACCCAAAGTTGAGTATGCATGAGGTGTGGCCCTCGTATTCAAGGACTTGAGATTGCCAACTTATACTTCGTCAAGCATATACTCCATCTTTGCCACTTTAACCTTAATCACTTCAAGATGCTTATGTTAGGGGCAATGAGGGCTGAAAGCTAATAATTACCATAATTTTTGGAAGCTCCTTTTGAAACTTGTAATCCCTGCTTCCTTTACAAAAAGGCCTTTCTTCCACCATTATTTGAGTCTCCACCTTCTACTTTTAGGCACCATTAAGAGAGCATAGTTGTCATTCTATGTGGAGTGTTCCAAAGCTTATTAATTGATGCATAGTGTGATATTACTTGTTCTTGTGCTATTTGTTTCTAGTCACCCTTGTGAACTTTGAAGGTGTCCTATGCATCTATATTGCTACTCTATGAGGGACAAGCTGATTGCCACTATGCTATGTTTTCTGTATGTGAAACAAACAAACGTTTTTCAATGCATGTTATTCATGATCTTTGTTTGTAGCTTGCCATGTTGCATGCATAGTTACTATGTCCTATTGTTAGAACTCCATATTTCATGCACATGTTTAGAATTCTTTGATCCCAGCTTTCAATGCTTGCAAATGGTTGGATCTTTATTGTGAGGGTGTATGTCACCTCAGAAATTATTCTTTTATAACTTACCTACTCGAGCACGGGCAGGAGTTAAGCTTACGGGGCCTGATACATCAGAAACGTATCTATAATTTTTGATGCTCCATGCTTATTTAGTATCTACTTTGCTTTACTTGTCTACACTTTGAGGTGATTTTTACATGTTTTCTGGTACTAACCTACTAACAAGTTGAAACAGTGCTAGATGCCTGTTTTCTGCTGTTTTTGGTTTCAGAAAAGTTACTAAAGAAATATTCTCGGAATTGGACGGGACAAACGTCAAAGTCAATTCCTTTCGTGGGGAACAAGAAGTCTAGAGGGGAGACGGAGAAGCGGGCTAGGGCGGCCAACCCCCTAGGTGCGGGTGGGCCCTACCCCACGCCTGGGTAGGTTTGCCCCCTCTAGCCGCCTCCTCGGCCTCCCCCTTCGCCTATAAGAAACCCCCAATGCAGAAACCCTAAGCACCCGATCAATATTCCACGAAACCTTCTATAGCCGCCGCCACCGTCGTCCCTAGATTAGGGGGATCTGAAGTTCTTCCCGGCACCCTGCCGGAGGGGAGATCATCCTGGAGGCCTTCTCTCCGGTATGATGCGTGAGTAGTTCCACCTTGGACTATTGTAGCATCCCAATTGTCTAACAATTGTAATGCTACTTGGTCTAGTAATATAATGGCTACTTCCTATATATAATTGTTGCATCATAATTATATCATGCTCATGTCATCATGCCACCTTGCATTTGAGCATCATATAAAACCCTTTTTGTTTTGGTTCTTCTCTCATAGGCATTGTAAATTGTATTTGCCTCTTGATATTGTATTTGGTTATTGATATATTGTTTAATGCCCAAGTTGAGTTGGGGGCATATCTTTTATTCCACTCCACCACCCTTTCTTTCACCACCTTATAATTCCACCATCCCTTTATCCATGAGCTTTTATTTTATTTTATTTTGGTATTTAATCTAGCTCATGGGAGATAGGATGGATCTACTTCCACAAATTCTTTTGCTTGGCTTTATTCCACTTTTGGGAATGCATAAGAATAATGCCATGTTAATATTATTGTTTTCACAAGAATAAACATGACATTAATTATTTTGCATGGGCCATGCAAGAACCACCACATTCTAGTCTTTTGGATTTTATTTGAATCTTTGAGTGGATCATCCCCCATATCTCCAATCACCCTCTTCATGCTTGTTTGTTTGGTTCATGCTAAAAACCCTCCACCCATCTCCATCCATCCCATCACCCCTTTATCTCACCCATATCTTTTCTTTTAATTAAAACTCTTATGCATGATCATATGAGGCTTATTCTTTTCTTTCTCTCTTTTCTCTCCTAGCCTAGTTCTTCTAAACCCTAATCTCCTTTTACCCCTCTCTCTTTTTCTATCTCTAAACCCTACCACCATGATCTACCCCAACCCTAAACCAAACCCTAACCCGAGCCCTCTCTAGTTAACCCTAGCTACCATGTCCTCTCTCTCGGCCTCTCTCCCTTCCTCTATGCCATGCAGGCCCCACCTAGCCACCCTACTCCCCCTGGCCGAGCTACCCTCCTACCCCAACCCTAGCACCAGCCCTAAACCGAGCCACTACTCCTACTCCAACCCTAGCTCCATGCCACCCTCCTCTCTCTCTCTAGCTCTCTCCCTGCCAGCAGCCCCACCCGAGCCTACCCTCCTTGGCCTCGCCCTGACCCCACCTGGCAGCCTCCATCTACCCTCCCCCTGCTCCTGCCGGCCAGCCGATCACGTGCTCGAGGAGGGAAAAGGTGGCACCGAGCCACCCTATCTACCCCTCCCCTGCCACAGCTGGTCTTATCCCTCTCCCTCCTTTTCCCCCTCCCACACGGCTTCTCTGCCGTCCCCAGATCCGCCCCAGAGCGCCTCCTCCTTCCCTTCTTACCGCACCGCCACCATCTACCCCATCGCCGGCCACCGCCTGCTCCACCGGCATTCCTTCGATCCGGCCGTCAAGCGCGTCGAGGAGGTGGCCTGGAAGACCAAGGGCATCCCTCTGCTTCGCACTGTACCCGCCAGCGAGGAGGAGAAGGACCCTAGGCTCGCCAGGACCGGCGCCGCCCTGACAAAACCCTAGCCGCCGTTCGTCTGCCTCGTCGGCGATCCCCTACTTCCCGGCTCGATCTGACACCACCGCCCTCCCCACGGTGAGCCAACCGTCCCTGCTGACACCCTCTTTTTCTTTGTTGCGTCCTAGTCTCGCCGGACCCCAGGACGAACGCCCTCTGGGCGTGTCTGAGCCTGCACGACCCCGTGGCACCCAGCGTTACCTAGCCACCGATCTGCTCCCTGTCAGCAACCTCCACCTGCCGCAGCGGCTCCGCCCTCCGCGCGCACGCCCAGGTCGCGGGTTCGAGTCACCCCCCCCCGCGTGCCGCGCTCTGCCTATCGCACACGAATCTGTCCGCGGTTCAGAGAAAGAAGAGGAATAGTACGGGCATGTGGTCAATTTACGAATAGCCCCCTTTATTATTTTTTCGCCTCAACCCGCGGTACACCAAGCCCCACCAGTCAGCCTCCCTGCCCTTTTTACAAAAACATCCCCGCAGTTTTGAACACCCAACCCGCACTCCATCGCGTCCCCGTTTGTCAGTCACTGCAGTTTAGTCGGTGTCACGTGGGCCCGTAGCCACCGGGCCCATCTGTCACCCTCTGTGGCTAGGAAGCGACGTGGTGAGAAAAACTTTTCTGTGCGAGTGATGTCCCAGTCAGCAGCTGGCCCACCCGTCAGCGACTGGGTCTGTAACGGGCTGAGTAACAAAAGTTTCTGTTCTTTCTGTTTTAATTTAAACTTTTCAAATTTGATTTAAATTCAAATTCAATCTGTTTTTAAATAACTTTTGAATTATAATTCCAAATTAAACTTGTAATATATGTTTTGAGATCAGAAAAATGTGAGGATTTCAAATATGCCCTTCAAAGTAATGTTTGAACACTTTAAATTTCGAGTTGATTAAAATTACAGTAAAATGCCCTTTTCTTAATTAATTAATAATTTTTGTTTTATAACTCCGAATTTGACAAATAATATGTCTAAAATGATCAGCTCGACGAGACCTTTCTGTTTATGCATTCCATGTTCTGAATTGCAGCATGCATCATATAAATATAAAGTATACAGCAACTTATATGAGGTTTAAATGTGATTAAAACTCCATAAAATGCTTTATCCTTGTATTCCACACCTCACCCATGCCATGCTACATTATTGCCATGCAAATTGTGCATCATTCATCATGGCATGATTGTTTGCTTGTCGTATTTTGTTCATATGCTTGCGCACTTTATTTATGTTGGCCCTTGTTTGTTTGGTTCTTCTTCGAATAGACGCTGAGCAGGGGATATATCAAGAAACCCAGGAGCACAACCCAGATCCTTCTCTCGCTTCAACTGAGCTGCCAGGCAAGCACTACCACATGCTTGCATACATACAGTACCTATTGCCTCTATCTTATTCTTGCATCATCGAGTCGCGATTGCATTAAACTGAATCCCAAGTACTGCATAGCCTTTACTTTTAAACCCCACCGAAGCTTGTTCCTCCATCCCATGAGCCATTACTACAGGAGTTGTTTGAGCCATGCGAGTCGTAGAACAGCATGTGTAGGGTATGTGAGTGTCTGATGGATAACGAGGTACCTAAACAACTTAACCTGAGTAGTAATGGGATAACTAATGAAAGTGGCACCGGTGAGCAATATCTGCTATTTGGTTTTTCATGCTCACTTGTGTCCCGTAGGACCCCGAGTACTTGATTCCTGTTCCTTGAATATTCGCGCTATCCACATCCGGGAGGCTTATGACCCCCCCTGAGCCAGAGCTTGATTCATTCTTATTTCTTGGGGCCACAATTAGTTTGGGGCTTTATTACTATCCTGTACTTATGCCATGCTTTACTGCTTTATTTAAGATTGTGCGTGGAGCACCTGTACTGTTTAGGTCCGTGACACGTTTTTGCTGTATCGACAAGCCCAGTCACACTTTCGGGTTCCCAGTCGTTTACAGCCGTCCACACAAACCTTGAGTCCGTCTCGGAGCCGGCCAACTTCGTTGCGGGTAGCTTAATGGGGTGGCCCCCTGAAATATTTCTGAATCCTGTGATCGCTTTGTCGTGAATGCCTCGTTGGGTTTTGATTTGGTTTTTTCGAGGTTGATCGAGTGTGTATTGCTATTTGTGCACCCCTGCAGGGTAAAACTTTCTGAAAGCCGTGTCCGCGGTTATGGACGACTTGGAGCACAGTTTCTCGATCATAGACAAGCATAACTAAAGTACCGCTTTTAATTTGACTAAGTACCTGACTAGTAATAGTGCAACATTCATGGAATGGCTAATAAAACTGCCAACGGATGGGGGGTTGTTCGTCCGCTTCCTCGTTGGTAAGCGAGGAGGAGGATGGATCTGTTAATATTACCGTTATAACTGTTGTTATTAATTCACGGACATCCGTCTATCTTTGGTTAGGCGGATGGTTAGCGAGTATCTATAGAATTGTTAGGTATTCTCTTTTGCTGCAATTGCGTCACCCCAGGTTGTGTCCCCTTTAGAGGCATAAAGACTTGCTGAGTACCCCTAGGGTCTCACACGATAAATTGTTTGATTCAGATGAACAGGTAAACTCGCAAGATGGATACTGGGTGGAGGAGACGGACGATGTTGGCAACGATCATTCGGTGTAGAGATTCCGGGAACGGGGATCCGTGAGTTCTGTGGGCGGGATGTGTTTATTTATGGGGCATCTTATGCCGATTTGCTTCTTATCCGTACTCAGATCTTGTTTGCCGCTTCCGCATGATACTCTGATGTTTGATGTATGAGGAGGTATCCTAAACTATTATATCTATATAGGATATTTGGATCTTGCCGTATGGCGTTGCAATATTTCTATTTCTTTTAGATGGAATGGCTCTGAGGACTATTGTATGGTGGCTTGCATACATACTCATTTGTGTATGTAGTTGATCCCTTCGCCTGCCGATTACGCCGCTCGTTCTTGTCCCGATGTTTGGAAATGGTTAGGACGGCCGAAAGGTCTACCTGTGAGTGGCATTTGGGCCCCACCGTACTATTTTAACCATTTCCGCTCATCCAGGCTTGCAACTAAGAGCGTAATTCACCGAGGTAGTTACAACTATAGGTCCATGTAGTATCTAGATGGTTGTATCTCCTACTTGTTCTTTCATGTCTAGATCTTGTGAGCTCTGTTCATGATCAAGATCTCATCTATTTGTAATCATGCATGTCGTGTTTGTGGGGATCCGATGGATATTGAGATTACTATGTCAGATTGATTAATGGTTTTGTCTTATTGATTCTATCATGTCTGTGTTGTTTATGATCTTGCATGCTCTCCGTTGTTAGTAGCTATATTGGCCAAGTAGTTGCTAGTGACTCCAAGAAGGGGTATTTATGCTCGATAGTGGGTTCATGCCTCTAGTTTCCAAGGGAAATGATAGAAATCTCTTCAGTTGTAGATGTGCTGCTGCTACTAGGGAGAAAACAGCGTTCTCTTGTTCATGGAACATGTGGACTGTTTACCTTACACACTTTGCTTAAAGAAGTTGTCTGTTGCTTGCAACTTAATACTAGAGGGAGTTCGGATGATAACCTGAAGGTGGAATTCTAGTCATAGATGCAGTTGAATGGCGGTCTATGTATCTTGTTGTATTGCCCAATCAAATATCATAGGATCTTTCTGACTAGTAATTGCATTGTTATGCCTTGATCAGTTCCTGTCAATTGCCCTGCTGTAATTTATTTACCCTTCATGTCATGTTGTTTATCTAAGGAGAGCACGTCTAGTGAACTATGGACCCCGGTCCAATCTTTATCATTAATACATCTTCCACTGTTACTTGTTTACTTGCTGCAAACCACTACCTTCCACACCATATGTTTAATCCTTTGTTACAGCAAACCAGTGAGCTTGACAACCTCACTGATTTGTTGGGGCAAAGTCTTGAGTTTGTGTTGTGCAGGTCTCCGTGTTGCTTGCAACACCTGTGTGACGTTTCCTTCCTCCTTTTGGTTCGATAACCTCGGTCTCTACTGAGGGAAGACTTGCTACTGTGCTCATCACACCTTGCTCTTGGGGTTTCCAACGAAGTGCTCCGTCAGCACCATCAGGGCCCGCGCCACCCTATGGTGTGCCCACCTCATGGTCCCACTTTGGTTGCCCTTTGGTCTCCGTGTTCGCTCCGATAAAATATTGACTTTGGCTTTTGTCCCATCCAATTCCGAGAATATTTCCTTAATAGCTTTTCTAAAACCAAAAACAGCATAAAAAAGGCAACTGGCACTGCGACATCTTGTCAATAGGTTAAATGTATAAAAATACCTCAAAGTGTAGACAAAACATAAGAAAAAATGATATAAAACAAGCATGGATCATCAAAAATTATAGATACGTTTACGACGTATCAGTCGCTTAGTAGACGGGGCTATGCCCTTAGTGGAAGTGGGGGCTATGGTGCTACTAGGAAATGATGGAAGTTTTGATGAAACAAAATTCAATTATTCTATCGGCTTTGACGCGCCATGTGTCATCACTTGATGTTTAGTAGGTTAGATTAATTTATGTATAATTACATGTTGACTCCAGTATTTGTGATTCCACTCCCGCAATACCTTCTTCAGTTCAGTTGTTTTTTTTTCTTTTGACAAAACCATATGGTGTTGGTTATTGTAATGTACTCCCCTATTTCTCTAATTGTATATAAGCATTTTCTACTCTGTTCGTGGTTTCATGTGTTGTATTGTATCTTCATTTGTTAGTTCTGTTGTTGTTATATTTATTTTAGTAATATTAGTTGCCTCGGTATTGCAATATTGTTGTTTTTGAATTTAACTTTACGAATTATGAACGAGGAGAGGGAGTTTGTCTATGCACCTTGGGTGCTACTCATTGTATTCATTGAGTATATATATACACAGAATACATGTGTGCGAGGACATGCATGAGGTGGGGTGAGTGCGCATCGTGTGTTGACTCAATTGTACAAGACCGAGTCCTAGCCATAACATGTATTTGCTAACACCCCGCCACAGCTGCAACATCTGATGGCCAGGTGCACCAGATGGACCGGAAATCTTGGAACACCGGAGTGGGAAGCCCCATGGTCATCACGTCAGCGAACTGTTGAGTCATAGGCACATGGAGCACACACAACTACCCGATCGTGACCTTCTCTCAAACAAAATGGAGGTCGAGCTCAATGTGCTTTGTGCGGCAGTGGTGGACAGGGTTGGCGGCCATGTACACCGATGAGATGTTATCGCAGTATACGACCGTGGTCTTGGTGACAGGGACACGAAGCTCGCCGAGGAGTTGTCAAATCCAGCAACACTCGGCGACGGTGTTGGCGATGACACGGTACTCAGCCTCGGTGCTGGAGTTGACACCGTGGGTTGCCTTTTGGATGACCATGATATCAGAACGTCGCCGAGGAAGACGGCGTAGCCGGAGGTCGATCTCCGCTATCGGGGCAGCCGACCCAATCCGCGTCGGAGTAAGCAACTAAGTCCATCATAGGCGAGCAGTGGAGATGCAGCCCGTACTCCATCGTGTCGTGTAGGCACCGGAGCGTGCGCTTGACGAGCGTGATATGTTGTTCCCACGGGTCATGCATGTAGAGGCATGCCTGCTGGACGGCGTACGCCATGCCGGGATGTGTCATGGTGAGGTACTAGAGTGTGCCGACAATGCTTTGGTACTCCAAGGGATTGGCGACCGGGGCACCCCCCATCAGTGGACAGCTTGGAGTGGGTGTCAACAAGGGTGGACACCGCCTTGCTACCATCCATGTTGGCACGGTCGAGGAGCTAGTCAGCATACTTCTTTTGCGAGAGTAAGAAACCCGACGGCGAGCGCACCACGAAGATGCCGAGGAAGTAGTGGAGCAGCCCCATGTCTTTCATGGAGAAATCGAAGAACTGCTGCTGCTGGATGCGTTGGAGAAGGGCCGACATTGATGCTGTGAGCACAATATAGTCCACGTAGAGCAGGAGGTAATGACTGCAAGTGCACAGATCGGTTGTAGCTAGTTTCGAAATAAAGATATCGATTCCACAGGGAGCAGGAGTCTAAATTCTAATAACTCTTGAAATAAATACTAAAAATAGAAATGCTAAATAAATTTCTAAGTAACAAGATAAAATGCGAGTGTTGTGTAAAAATATGTTTTTGGGTTTTTGGTATATGAGAACAATGAGTAAAGTAAATAAAATTGAATACATAAAATAAGTATCACACGTGTAAAAGAGATTTGAAACTTCAGGGGGGAAAAGTGTTCTCAAGGATTAGCGGATACACCACTAGCATTGTAAAGGGCTAAGGTAAATATTATTATCATGAACATTCTTAACAATGTATGTGTGGGAGGAACTCCGTATTTGGACAATTAGGCAGCAACCATTGATCATATCATCCTCATAACCATGGCAGACATCAATCAACATCAATTGAATGACTACGGTATTAAGGGACATAATCCCGCAGGACGTATCCCATGGCATGGATAGTGTTTCGTGAGTTCCCTCGATTTTCAAGTTGATATGTAAGGAGTGCCAGCAGCTTTATAGTCACTATAAATGCTAACGCACCTCCGTCTACCAACAACTAGTTCCCTCCATCAAGTCCCCACAAGAGGCAAATATTAAGAGGTCGACTTCTCCCAACATCTAGATGAGGACAATCTAACACATGGTCACAGCGATGAATATCATAATAAACTTTATCTTATTTCAATCTCATACTAGGGTTTCTCCATCTCCCAAAGAACTAATGATCTACTCAGACATGGAGGCAATCAACATCATGGCAAAGACAATGGAATCTATCATAGATGAATAACACTTGTACAAATCCACAACAAGTATGGAAATTACAACAAGATCTAGACAAGGTGTAGATGGGATGGATGGAGATGGTGGTAATGCAGCGGTTGATGATGAAGATCGATGCCTTAGTCTCCTGGATCCCGGTAGATGAGTTCCCCCTCCAGATGCCTTCCGGAGGTGAGGTTTCAACGATTTCTAGGTGTTCCGTATGTCGTCTCCCTGATCTAGTTGCACAGGGTGAAACTATTTGAGGAGGTGGTGTCGGCGCCAACTATACGGCGGGAGCTATATGGCCGGAATATTTCTTCCTGCCATATAGTTGGTCGTTAAACCTTCTGTATCCTCCAATTGCTTCGGGTTTTCTTCTGGTGTTATTAATATTTCCCAAATAAGCAATTTATGTTGTTTTTGGCTCCTTTTCACCCCAATATAACTGGTCCAAGAATTGTGTCCATCCTATCCATCATCTGATCTGATCCTGGTGAAAATAAACATAAAAGGTGCATGCGAACACCGTAAAATACCAAGATCCTACCACTACAATGCAAAATAATAATCTAAAACATGATGCCAATATGCGCTCATCAACTTACCCAAGCTTAGAATTTTGCTCGTCCCGAGCAAGTTTAGCTTAATGGATGTGATCCTCATATTTATGAAGCTGAGTTGATAAAAATAAATGAGGCAGTTGCAACATGTGTTTATCATAAAGGATACATATAAATAAGTTCATGAATAGTATCTTACTCGAACCATCTGAATAATATTAGCAGGCTTCCACACCTTAGAAATTAACAGTTCACAAAATATTACTCTCAACATGATATAAAAGTATTCGGTTCGATCGAATGAGTTAGTGAGGTAGTCCCAAGTGTTTTAGGATTAACATATTCACTTGGGATTTAAAATCTCAAACGTTTTCTTTGTCTTACTACAATATAGTGGTATATGCCTATTTACTCTTTGCACATTCGCTCTTTTTCTTTCTCTTTATTTTCTTCTTTCTCCATATATATTCATGCTCACACTTTTGTTTAAGTGATGTGCAAAGGAGCTAGCCATACATTCCACTTCATGTAGGAGTCCAAAGCTCAACGATCTCAATTACCAAATTCCAAATATATATGAAGCATCTTTATAACTTGAATATTCTACCTCAACTTGTTCTCACTCTATTTGATAGAACTTTTGATTTTTCCTTTGTTCAAGGTTTTTCTTTTTCAACTTAACTAATTAGATAATTTCTCATCTTGTCAATCAAACCATTGACCTACAACATATTGATTAAATTATCTTTATTCATTCCGTTAATACCAATGGTGTGGAAGACTCCTATTGCTATCATCAAGTGCAAGTAAAATTATATCAAGACATTCATATATCCAATAAGACAAACACAAACTCAATAATGCTCCATATATTATAGTAAACTCAGAATTTCATAAGAGGGACTGACTATTCCTGAAGGGAATTCCAATGATGCAAACTTTATTTATGAGCTCGAATTAATGCAAAACTAGAATAATAATAAAAACTTAAGATAGATTACAAGGTATTAAAGGTCTCCCCAAGCTTGTAATCAAGCCAGGAGGGATCAAACAATCCCTCGCAATTATTTGATACTGTGATTTATTGTTGCTCATTGTGGCGCCATGGCATGAAGAACCGCAGTGCATAGCTTCTTGTTGGTATCCTCCAGAGCAGTGATGCGGATGTAGCACCTGCGCAAATCAGATTGCAAAGTGTCCACCCTATCTACTGATGGCTCAGCTGATGTGGAGCCTATCGGGAACCCCAAGAGCAAGGTGTGAAGCAGCACAACAGCAAGTCTTCCCTCAGTAAGAAACCGAGGTTATCGAACCAGTAGGAGTAAAGAAACGTCACATAGGTGTTGCAAGCAACGTGGAAACCTGCACAACACAAACTCAAGACTTTGCCCCAACTAGCAGTGAGGTTGTCAATCTTACCGGTTGCTGTAACAAAGGATTAAACGTATGGTGTGGAAGGTAATGGTTTGCAGCAAGTAAATAGGTAAAAGTGGAAGATGTATCAAAGGTAAAGATTGGACCGGGGTCCATAGTTCACTAGAGGTGCTCTCCTTAGATAAACAACATGGCATGAAGGGTAAAAAAATTACAACAGCGCAATTGACAGGAACTGATCAAGGTATAACAATGTAATACTAGTCAAAAGGATCCTATGAGATTCGATTGGGCAATACAACAATATACATAGACCGACATCCAACTACATCTATGACTAGAAGTCCACCTTCAGGTTATCATCCGAACCCCCTCTAGTACTAAGTTGCAAGCAACAGACAATTGCTTTAAGCAAAGTGTGTAAGGTAAACAATCCACTTGTTCTATGAACAAGAGACCGTTGTTTTCTCCCTAGTGGCAACATCACATCTACAACCGAAGAGATTTCTATCACTTCCCTTGGAAACTAGAGGCATGGACCCACTATCGAGCATAAATACCCCCTCTTGGAGTCACTAGCAACTACTTGGCCAAGATAGCTACTAACAACAGAGAGCATGCAAGATCACAAACAACACAGACATGATAGTATCAAATAGACAAAACCATTAATCAATCTGACATAGTAATCTCAATATCCATCGGATCCCCGTAAACACAGCATGCATGATTACAAATAGATTAGATCTTGATCATGAACGGAGCTCACAAGATCTATACATGAAAGCATAAGGAGGAGATAAAACCATCTAGCTACTACATGGACCTGTAGTCCAAGGTGGAACTACTCACGCTTCATACCGAAGGCTGGCATGATGAAGAAGAAAGCCTCTAGGATGATCTCCCCTCCGGCAGGGTGCCGGGAAGAACTTCAGATCCCCCTATCTAGGGACGATGGTGGCAGCAGCGTCGTGACCCCCAAAAGCCTCTCCGTCTCTCCTCTGGACTTCATGACGCCGACGGTAAAATATTGACTTTGGCTTTTGTCCCGTCCAATTCCGAGAATATTGATTTTTTGCCTTTCTGGAACCAAAAACAGAAAAAACAAGCAACTGGCACTGTGGCAACTTGTTAATAGGTTAGTTCCAGAAAAGATATAAAAACACCTCAAAGTGTAGACAAAGCAAAGCAAAGTAGATACTAAACAAGCATGGAGCATCAAAAATTATAGATACATTTCCGACGTATCATCTACGAGTTTAGTCACCATCGGGAGAAGATCATCCTTCTTCTCTATCTTCTTGAGGCGGTGACTTGACTTCAACGTGATGGAGTAGCTCCTGCTTCTGATATATCTCCAGTGCCCGCACGCGATCCTTTGTCCTAGGGACAACTTCATCTTCCTCGTCCATTATTGATGGATTAGGGAAGTAGAAACTGCTCCTCCACTCCTATTGAGGCGTCACCCTCATACAAGCGCCAGTGGTAGTCCTCGAGCGGGGCAACGCTAGTTCCTTGCTAGCACCTGCACCAATGTTAGGTATTTCCTTACGCTTGTGCGGCCTAGGGTCCATGGTGATGAACTTGACTGTCTCCACACACCCTTTTCCATGCGGCTTGTGTCCTTCTCTCTCTTCTTGAGTTCTTTTCATCGCCGCCCAATCGATCCCCAGAGGATCATAGACTTCACGGCTGATGTAAACGTCGTTCCAGCCTTCATCGGGATCGCTGTTGTAGAAGCTTGGCTCGACGTACTCTTTGTATCTCGGGCTAAACCTCTCCACCTCTTCATCGTTGTCCTCCATAGACGGGATGCTAGAAAGGTCCCTAGGAGAAATGATCCTCATAGGTTTTCCACGGCCTGGGACGGGATAACACATAGTTGGATTTGTTCCTGGTGATTGTGATTAGAGAGAGGCACAATGGCAGTTGTAAAAGGGAGTGTCCCAACCTTTAAATAATATAAGGTGGAGTCCCCTGTGTTTACGATGCTAGTCCCTGGATCAATAGCTAGCATCCACAGTTAAGATGTAATATCAAGAAACAAAGGTCATAATATAACTTTATAACCAGGAATAACATAATTTTATTACATCTTACATAGCTCATTTGGCTATTTCATTACATTGCAGCGGAACAACTATAAGCATGGGGTCCTTCATCTTCAAAGTGCCACAGGCAAACATGTTGGTTGTAGTCTTTGTAATCCTAATCATTCAATCTTCTCTAAAACAATCAAACCTGCAACATTACAAGTTACAGCCACCAGGGTCAATACATTTGAATTGTATTGGCAAGTTTCACTACTATGTAGAATATAAGTGGATCCTATCATTACATGCATATTTGGCTAAGTAGGGTTTTAGGCTCATTTGCAGAAAGCAATAATTTATCCTATCTTATAAAAAGGGTTTTGATCTCTTGCCACCTACTTGGAATCCACCAAGTGTCTTTGTCAAAATCTCTTGAGCTCCTTGGTAACCCCAAGTGTTCAAGTTTTCATCAAAAATCTCTTGAGCTCCTTGGTAACCCCAAGTGTTCAAGTTTTTCATCAAAAATCTCTTGAGCTCCTTGGTAACCCCAAGTGTTCAAGTTTTTCATCAAAAATCTCTTGAGCTCCTTGGTAACTCCAAGTGTTCAAGTCTTTTGTTGATACTTAAAAGTTTTCTTTTAGAAGTTGGAGTGTCGAGATTTCCCATAGCTTCAAACTTTAGTTGCTCAGTATTGTCCATAACCGGGGACACAGCTAAGTACTTAGATTTTATTATCTTCTGCAGAAGTAGTACACTTTACCCACATGTCACAATCTCATCTTGTTGCCACCAGTGGCCACTGGATTAGTGCTCACCAAGATGGAGTACTGGCAAATTGAGAATGTGACGAAGTCTTTCCAGAGGGTCCTCCCATACACCATTGCTAGCTTGTCTTCAGTACCCATGTAGGATTCCAGGTCCTCATTTTCAGTAACCTAAAGACAGTGCATGGGTCTTCCCAATGTAGTTGACCAAGCCAGAGCCATAAATAGCATGTGGTTGTACACGAAAGCCACAATTGGAGAAACATGTTCAATCTCTAAGTTTCCTGGGTGGTTTTCTTTTGGAGCACAACACAAAGAGATTGCCATAGACATGGTTCCTTTTGTTGCCACCTTCTCCAAAACTCAAAGTATCTTTGTCCACCCAGGTGGTTCATTGAGTCCTTGTTTTATTATGTAAAACACAAGTCCCTTTTTCAACTTCATAAATCTCAACATGTATCTCTTTTCAAAATATAGCATGGCTAAGCATGTAACAACTACATTGTTTTCACTAAGGAATGTATAGGGTATCCTATTAGGATTTAGCATAGCATAAGTATAGAAATTCTTTTCATGCATGTTTCAAAATCCACAAAGTATAATAAAAATAGTAGGACTTTTAGATGATAGTGTCACTTGCCTTTTTGGTTGGGGATGTTGGTTCTCTTCTTGATCTTGCTAGTTTCACACTTTTCTAACTTCACTACAAATCAATCAAGCAAACACAATATCAACTAGTATTCCAACCAATAATCAATCAAACAATTCACACACATAAAACAATGGGATCTAAGTCATGCATGTGAGCATGCAAGAGATAGTTTTATTTGCAAAGATGGTTTCCACTAGGATCTAAACTTTGTAAGGTTCAAGGTGGACATTTTCCAAAGTGGCAAATTCATTTGCAAAAAGGGTTTTGTCAATAAACCATTTTTAAATCCATTCATCATTTTATGTGGTGGAAATGTTTTTATCAAATCAAAAACTTTATGCCTTTCACCAAATAAGTTGCTAATTCACAAAACTTGGTGTTTAGGGTCAGTAGGCTTGATTCAAATCATTTCCCAAAGTTTTTACTCCAAAAACATTTCCATAACAAAACCATTATTTTTATTTGGCTAGAGATGGGCTAAATTAATTAATCCATCCTAAACTTCACCAAATCCATTTTCAAAACCATGGGTTGGTTCCTAGGGTCAGTAAGTTCAACTCGAACTAATTTTCCAAGATTTCAACCTCAAAAACATTTTTGAATAATTTTTCTAATCTAAACAAGCATACAAATGTTTCTGCCAAAACAACCAATCTACCAGAGGCTTTTTACTAAAAAAATGCATGGTTGGCTAGGTCTTGTTCCACTGATTCCAACGATATAAAGTTTGTAAATTTTGGACGTGTGGATCAAAAGTTATAGGGTTTTCAAATCTGCATCAAAATCTGTTTTTCAAATTCTGTTTTAAACAAAGACTGGCCACGCGTCGCAATGTCATTGGCTGGTATCGCTTCGGTCGGATCAGGCTCTGCGGTGCGTTGGATCTAACTTAGAGAACGGATCAGATGAGCGCGTACCCCTTCGTCTTGTTCTAATCATAGCCACTAGATTTAAATCTAACGGCCACAGATGGGTGGCCAAAAGCTGGCGGCGCTGCGCGGCGGCAGACGGCGGTGACGGTCAGGCGGTGGCGCTACGGCAGTTACAGGAGGCAATAGAGGAAACGAGAATTCTCACCGTGATCGTAGTGATGTGATGATGCTCGAGGCGGTGTTGGTCTGGCGAGGGGCGCTCTGGTTCTAGCAGGATTGCTCGCCGGAGTAGAGAACAGCATCGGGCGGCTCTGGTCCTGGTCGGAGGCGATGCTGAAGATCGCCCTAAGGCAGGACAAGGGCATGGTCAGATGCAGGAGGATGTGGCGAGTGTGGGAGCATCATCGAGGAGTGCTGGGGCGAACGGAGTTTACCTGTGGAGTTCGCCGGAGTGGAAGACAGACGCGGCGGCGTTCAGAGCTTGTCGAAGACGACGTTCTGGGGTGCCCGCGGTTGAACGGAGGGCACAGACAGATGCGCCTGGGAGTGGGGAATGTTCCCGTGTGCTTGGAAAGGCAAGGGGTGGCGAGGTTGGGCCGGAATCGACTGGGGACGATGGTCGGAGCAGTGGGAGTGCGAGCTCGATTCAGGGCAGCCTGGTGGCGTTCAGGGCGTGAAGTCTGAGGGGAAAGGAAGAGGAGATGCTGGCGCTTAAGAAGGCGAGATTGTTGAGCGGAATCACTGCAGCAATTAAGTGAATTTACTCGGGGTTTGATTGACAGAGAACGGCAGCGAGGTTTGGGGAGAAGAGGTCGCGGCGGGTGAGGAAGAAGGCTCGTGCGTGGGGCCGTTTCGTCAGTGGAGTTAGAGAGGGACTTGGGGTCCACCAGTCAGTCGCAGAGTGGGTGAGTGAGTGAGTGTGAAGCGTTTTCTGCGGGAGGGAGAGAGTGGGCTGGTACTGGGCCTTGTTGGGCTGTGTCTGATTCTTATTTTTTTCTTTCAAATGTTTTATCTTTTTCCAAATCTATTTTCTGTTTTGAATTTCCAAACAACAATTCAAGCATTCAAATTAATTCAAACTTTCACCAAACATTACAATTGAATTGGTTCTGCTTAACAACATAAACCAAAGTCCAAAGATCACAATAATATTTTTATTTTAGGGTCCATTATTAATTAAATAAATAGACCATTGTTATTAAATCAAATAGATTTTGATTTATTCAAAACTCCATTTTGAAATCTAAAATATTTTCAAAACCAAATCAGTAGGTTTTATTTGAAAACAAAGAACACTTGGAAAGCTTGTTTAAAATAAATAAATAAGTTTTAGTGTTTATTTAAAATGGGAAAATCCTTTACTTAAATAAAATTGGATATTAAATCCTTTTATTTTATTTAAATAAACTTTTACTATTTTTATCAAATAGAAATGTTTTTATTTCAAAGGCTTGGCCAAGTTTTAATTTGGCTTATAAAATAATTCCTCATTTAATTCCTTCCTTCTCATTTTAAAATCAAATCTTTTACTAAAAGATTTCAAAGTAGTGAATCCAAATATTTTTATTTTCCTTTATTAAATGTTTATCTTTATAAATCCCTTTAGGATTTATTTGATCCAAATTGGTTTGAGTTTCCAATTGGATTCAGAAAGTTTCTTCTCACCCTGAAACTCAACAAAGTTTTATTTTATTCATTTATTTTTCACATTACAAGATTTAGAAATCTTGGGATGTGACAGGCTACCACCCTTAAAATAAATCTCATCCCGAGATTTGGGAAGGGTAGGGTTACAAGTAGGCTCAAAACATCTAGGGTACTACCACCCTTAAAAAATTTCAAACTAAATTACATGTTGGCCTTCTTGGGATCCTGGGGAAACTTCTTTGGGAAAACATTTGCATTGTGTCCTTGGCTTCCATACTTGACTCATGGGCCAAGGTTGAGATTCTCCATAGGCTTGTTCAACTTGTTCTTCATCTTTTCTGGACAATTGCTTGCATAATGTCCTGGGTTTTTGCAATTGAAACAGTGGATATCTTTGAGTTCTTTACGTGGATCTTGTGGACAAGTTGCTACATAATGGCCTAGCTCTTTGCAGTTGTTGCACATCACTTGGCCAATTTCCTTATTCTTCTGGTTCTCTGGGCATTCACTGGAATAGTGTCCCATTTCTTTACATTTATGACATTGCACATGGCTTTTGTCCTTCTTTTGCTTTTTGGGTTTCTCCAAAGCTAGGAGTGCATCCAATTCTTGTTGTTCATATGTTATCTGGTAGGTAGGAATGTCTACATGCCTCTTGGACCTTCTCTTGCTCTTTGGATAATTCATAGGCCCTTTCTTTGGTCCTTTGAATTGGGTTGTTTTGTTTGGAGGTATAAGTGGTCCTTTTCCTTTGTCATCAACCTGCTTGGTAGACTTGGATCCTTCTGGATAGTTTGCAATCATTTGGTGCACTCCACCTTGTTTCCTTTGTTCAACAATGGAATAGATGGGACATTGGATAGGGACATGGTTGTTTCCTTCACATAGGTAGCAAGTAGCTTGAGAGGTGGGACATTGTCCAACAGGATGTTTCTCTTCACAGTTGGGGCATTGATCTCCATGCTCCTTGGAAGTATGATCCTTGTCTCCACAAATAATGCAAGCTGGGGCTCCATCTAGAATAACATTTCTGTCATCCTTGTTGTCACAAACTCTTTTGGAATAGCTTTCTTCCATTTTGATCATTTGATCAGTCACCTTAAGCATCAGTTGGCCTTGAGTTTCCAAAAATCCTTGCAGGGTTGGATCTTCTCCACTAGTGTTGGCTATGAATTGAGCTGTCACTTGGTTCAACTGGTTCTAGGTTGCTATGAGCTCTTTCATGCTGTCCTCTTGGTTGGTGTTGGTGTCATCAACCTTGATGTTGGAGCCTCCTGGAGTAGTCATCTGTTTGGGTTGAATGGAGATTAGAATAGGCAAGATATTTCTAAGGAATCAATTCTAATCACACACATCACAATTCACTCAAGCAATGTGCAAGCATTCACAAACAACTTCTCACTCAAACAACAAAGTTCAAGCACATACTTGGGCAACAAAATATTTTTGTTACACCACATAAGTTGGTGTGTTTAACTTAACTAAAATATGGTGGTCCATCTACATGGTTTACTTGTGATTTTTCCATCCTTCCTGGTTGCTTCTTCTTACTTGAGATCATGGTTTCTTTGGGAAAAACTCTTGGTTACAATACCTCAAGTGAGGTGAACTCCTTCTAATTTTGCATTTCCTTAGTCTCCATATCTTGAGCAAGATTTCCTTGTCTCACTTGTAGTCCTTAGTGGTATCCAAGTTGGAAGTCCTTGGTGGATATGTTGAAGATGTTGAAGTCATTAGAGTTGAAGATGTTGAAGTCATTAGAGTTGAAGAAGTCCTTTGCTCTTGGTGTAGTCTTTGGCCATGGGGTAGGTTTTTCCATCAAGTTGAAAATAGATGAGATGTAGAATCAAAATCAAAGTGGTTGAGGAAAGAGTTTACAAGTTTGTTTTGTAAATACGTTTTGGAACAAGAACAACTGCTATTTTCTAAGGGTTTTTGTCCAATCCTAGGTTTACAAATCCTACAGGCAACACAATGCTCCGATACCATCTGTAGAGGGAGTGTCCCAACCTTTAAATAATATAAGGTGGAGTCCCTTGTGTTTACAACGCTAGTCCCTGGATCAATAGCTAGCATCCATAGTTAAGATGTAATATCAAGAAACAAAGGTCATAATATAACTTTATAACCAGGAATAACATAATTTTATTACATCTTACATAGCTCATTTGGCTATTACATTACATTGCAGCGGAATAACTATAAGCATGGGGTCCTTCATCTTCAAAGTGCCATATGCAGACATGTTGGTTGTAGACTTTGTAATCCTAATCAATCAATCAATCTTCTCTAAAACAATCAAACCTTCAACATTACAAGTTACAGCCACAAGGGTCAATACATTTGAATTGTATTGGCAAGTTTCACTACTATGTAGAATATAAGTAGGTCCTATCATTACATGCATATTTGGCTAAGTAGGGTTTTAGGCTCATTTGCAGAAAGCAATAATTTATCCTATCTTATCAAAAGGGTTTTGATCTCTTGCCACCTACATGGAATCCACCAAGTGTCTTTGTCAAAATCTCTTGAGCTCCTTGGTAACCCCAAGTGTTCAAGTTTTCATCAAAAATCTCTTGAGCTCCTTGGTAACCCCAAGTGTTCAAGTTTTTCATCAAAAATCTCTTGAGCTCCTTGGTAACCCCAAGTGTTCAAGTTTTTCATCAAAAATCTCTTGAGCTCCTTGGTAACTCCAAGTGTTCAAGTCTTTTGTTGATACTTAAAAGTTTTCTTTTAGAAGTTGGAGTGTCGAGATTTCCCATAGCTTCAAACTTTAGTTGCTCAGTATTGTCCATAACCGGGGACACGGCTAAGTACTTAGATTTTATTATCTTCTGCAGAAGTAGTACACTTTACCCACATGTCACAATCTCATCTTGTTGCCACCAGTGGCCACTGGATTAGTGCTCACCAAGATGGAGTACTGGCAGATTGAGAATGTGACGAAGTCTTTCCAGAGGGTCCTCCCATACACCATTGCTAGCTTGTCTTCAGTACCCATGTAGGATTCCAGGTCCTCATTTTCAGTAACCTAAAGACAGTGCATGGGTCTTCCCAATGTAGTTGACCAAGCCAGAGCCATAAATAGCATGTGGTTGTACACGAAAGCCACAATTGGAGAAACATGTTCAATCTCTAAGTTTCCTGGGTGGTTTTCTTTTGGAGCACAACACAAAGAGATTGCCATAGACATGGTTCCTTTTGTTGCCACCTTCTCCAAAACTCAAAGTATCTTTGTCCACCCAGGTGGTTCATTGAGTCCTTGTTTTATTATGTAAAACACAAGTCCCTTTTTCAACTTCATAAATCTCAACATGTATCTCTTTTCAAAATATAGCATGGCTAAGCATGTAACAACTACATTGTTTTCACTAAGGAATGTATAGGGTATCCTATTAGGATTTAGCATAGCATAAGTATAGAAATTCTTTTCATGCATGTTTCAAATGCCATTAAGTATAATAAAAATAGTAGGACTTTTAGATGATAGTGTCACTTGCCTTTTTGGTTGGGGATGTTGGTTCTCTTCTTGATCTTGCTAGTTTCACACTTTTCTAACTTCACTACAAATCAATCAAGCAAACACAATATCAACTAGTATTCCAACCAATAATCAATCAAACAATTCACACACATAAAACAATGGGATCTAAGTCATGCATGTGAGCATGCAAGAGATAGTTTTATTTGCAAAGATGGTTTCCACTAGGCTCTAAACTTTGTAAGGTTCAAGGTGGACATTTTCCAAAGTGGCAAAGTCATTTGCAAAAAGGGTTTTGTCAATAAACCATTTTTAAATCCATTCATCATTTTATGTGGTGGAAATGTTTTTATCAAATCAAAAACTTTATGCCTTTCACCAAATAAGTTGCTAATTCACAAAACTTGGTTTTTAGGGTCAGTAGGCTTGATTCAATTCATTTTCCCAAAGTTTTTACTCCAAAAACATTTCCATAACTAAACCATTATTTTTATTTGGCTAGAGATGGGCTAAATTAATTAATCCATCCTAAACTTCACCAAATCCATTTTAAAAACCATGGGTTGGTTCCTAGGGTCAGTAAGTTCAACTCAAACTAATTTGCCAAGATTTCAACCTCAAAAACATTTTTGAATAATTTTTCTAATCTAAACAAGCATACAAATGTTTCTGCCAAAACAACCAATCTACCAGAGGCTTTTTACTAAACAAATTTCATGGTTGGCTAGGTATTGTTCCACTGATTCCAACGATATAAAGTTTGTAAATTTTGGACATGTGGATCAAAAGTTATAGGGTTTTCAAATCTGCACCAAAATCTGTTTTTCAAATTCTGTTTTAAACAAAGACTGGCCACGCGTCGCAATGTCATTGGCTGGTACCGCTTCGGTCGGATCGGGCTCTACGGTGTGTTGGATCTAACTTAGACGAACGGATCAGATGAGCGCGTACCCCTTCGTCTTGTTCTAATCGTAGCCACTAGATTTAAATCTAACGGCCACAGATGGGTGGCCAAAAGCTGGCGGCGCTGCGCGGCGGCAGACGGCGGCGACGGTCAGGCGGTGGCGCTACGGCAGTTACAGGAGGCAATAGAGGAAACGAGAATGCTCACCGTGATTGCAGTGACGTGATGATGCTCGAGGCGGTGTTGGTCTGGCGAGGGGCGCTCCGGTTCTAGCAGGATTGCTCGCCGGAGTAGAGAACAGCGTCGGGCGGCTCTGGTCCTGGTCGGAGGCGATGCTGCAGATCGCCCTAAGGCAGGACAAGGGCATGGTCAGATGCAGGAGGATGTGGCGAGTGTGGGAGCATCATCGAGGAGTGCTGGGGCGAACGGAGTTTACCTGTGGAGTTCGCCGGAGTGGAAGACAGACGCGGCGGCGTTCAGAGCTTGTCGAAGACGACGTTCTGGGGCGCCCGCGGTTGAACGGAGGGCACAGACAGATGCGCCTGGGAGTGGGGAATGTTCCCGTGTGCTTGGAAAGGCAAGGGGTGGCGAGGTTGGGCCGGAATCGACTGGGGACGATGGTCGGAGCAGTGGGAGTGCGAGCTCGATTCAGGGCAGCCTGGTGGCGTTCAGGGCGTGGAGTCTGAGGGCAAAGGAAGAGGAGATGATGGCGCTTAAGAAGGCGAGATTGTTGAGCGGAATCACTGCAGCAATTAAGTGAATTTACTCGGGGTTTGATTGACAGAGAACGGCAGCGAGGTTTGGGGAGAAGAGGTCACGGCGGGTGAGGAAGAAGGCTCGGGCGTGGGGCCGTTTCGTCAGTGGAGTGAGAGAGGGACTTGGGGTCCACCAGTCAGTCGCAGAGTGGGTGAGTGAGTGAGTGTGAAGCGTTTTCTGCGGGAGGGAGAGAGTGGGCTGGTACTGGTCCTTGTTGGGTTGTGTCTGATTCTTATTTTTTTCTTTCAAATGTTTTATCTTTTTCCAAATCTATTTTCTGTTTTGAATTTCCAAACAACAATTCAAGCATTCAAATTAATTCAAACTTTCACCAAACATTATAATTGAATTTGGTTCTGCTTAACAACATAAACCAAAGTCCAAAGATCAAAATAATATTTTTATTTTAGGGTCCATTATTAATTAAATAAATAGACCATTGTTATTAAATCAAATAGATTTTGATTTATTCAAAACTCCATTTTGAAATCTAAAATATTTTCAAAACCAAATCAGTAGGTTTTATTTGAAAACAAAGAACACTTGGAAAGCTTGTTTAAAATAAATAAATAAGTTTTAGTGTTTATTTAAAATGGGAAAAGCCTTTACTTAAATAAAATTGGATATTAAATCCTTTTATTTTATTTAAATAAACTTTTACTATTTTTATCAAATAGAAATGTTTTTATTTCAAAGGCTTGGCCAAGTTTTAATTTGGCTTATAAAATAATTCCTCATTTAATTCCTTCCTTCTCATTTTAAAATCAAATCTTTTAGTAAAAGATTTCAAAGTAGTGAATCCAAATATTTTTATTTTCCTTTATTAAATGTTTATCTTTATAAATCCCTTTAGGATTTATTTGATCCAAATTGGTTTGA
The DNA here is from genome assembly GCA_916181665.1 of Avena sativa. Lineage (NCBI taxonomy): Eukaryota > Viridiplantae > Streptophyta > Magnoliopsida > Poales > Poaceae > Avena > Avena sativa. The sequence continues at coordinate 306,181,233 of OV702295.1, read as the reverse complement.
GTTTCCAATTGGATTCAGAAAGTTTCTTCTCACCCTGAAACTCAACAAAGTTTTATTTTATTCATTTATTTTTCACATTACAAGATTTAGAAATCTTGGGATGTGACAGCAGTACATATGAGGGGTCAGAGATCGGTAAAACTCGCGAGAAACAGCAAATTCATGGCCAATAAAAGAATCCAAACAGATTAGGAAAATAAATTACGGATTTAGAGGAGTCCTGCTTCGTAACGACCAACTATACAGTCGCGTCCCGTATAGTTCGGGCGTATAGTTGGTTCTGGGCAGATATTTCCAAATATCTCGAACCTAGGTCGGTTAGATTACCGACTAGGAACCGACAAAGCGTTTTTTTTAAAATGAATATAAATAAAAACGAAAAAGGATCGATGATACGTAAGCTTTAATGACCAACTATACAACGGGAGATTTTTCTCCGGCCATATAGTTGCGACCGTATAGATACTGCACACCGAAAATTATTTTTGCAATGGGGTACAGTACCTCTAACGACCAACTATACGGCTGGAGATTTTTCTTCGGCCGTATAGTTGCGCCCGTATAGTTACTAAAACCCCTCAAAAACTTCAGAAAAACAAGAGGAATTCAAAGGCAAAAAATTTAGAAGTACAAACTGTGAAGACAAAACACTTATTAGAGGAAGAAAACTTACCTTGCACTTACCATTTATTTAGTCGGGAGTGACAAGCTCCTCCAACAACAAGGACTTCTTCTTCTTGGGAGAATTTGACCTTAGTTCATATAACAATTCTCAAAAACAAAAATCATTAGGAGTAAAGCTCCTCTCAATAAGATCGGTGTCTTGCTGGGAAAATATAGATGCTGCATCCACTACCCTTCCTTCTTGTCTTTGCATAATCTACAACTCAAATTCTTGAAGTAAAAGGATTCGACGGATCAGTCTTGTCTTATGATTTTTCCTCTCAAGGAGTTCTTTTAAACCATCACAATTCGTATGAAATCTTAATTTTGCATCAACTATATAAGAATAAAATTTATTGTTAGAGAAAAATACAGCAAAGAGTTCTCTTTCTTCCTTAGGATAATTCTTTTGAGCATTATTGAGAGTTCTACTAGCATGATGTGTAATATTAAATCTACGAACTATGTGTTGTCCCAGAGTTACTCCTGCATCGTCATCACTAGCTTCACATATTTAATCAAAAGTCGTATTCCATATAGGTAGTTTAATAATAGGGGCATGAGACAAAGCATATTTAAGTTTATCAAAGGCAATAAGGCATTTATCATCAAATTAAATCTTACTCCCTTTTGCAACAGATTCGTTAAAGGTTTAGAAATTCCAGAGAAATTCCTAATGTACATTCTATAGAAACCTACATGACCAAGAAAACTTCCTATACCTTTTATGTCCCTTGGTTGTGGCATTCTCTCTATTGCTTCAACTTTAGCCCTATCTACTTCAATACCCTTACCTGATACCTTATGTCCAAGGACTATGCCTTCTTTGACCATAAAATGGCACTTCTCCCAATTTAGAACAAGATTGGTTTCTTCGTAGCATTGTAAAAATATATTGAGATTATCCAAGCAACTAGTAAACAAAGTTCCATAGACAAAAATCATCCATAAATACTTCCATTATCAGTTCTATAAAATCTACAAAAATAGCAGTCATGCATCTTTGAAAAGTAGCTGCAGCATTACATAAACCAAAAGGCATGCATCGGTAAGCATGTAAAACCATAAGGACTAATGAAAGTTGTTTTAAGTTGGGCATCAGGATGAACAACTATTTGGGAAAAACCAGAGTATCCGTCCAAGTAGCAAAAATGAGTGTGGTTTGCTAACCTCTCTAAAGTTTGATCTATGAACGGTAAAGGATAATGATATTTCCTAGTTTCCTTGTTAAATTTTCTGAAATCAATACACATCATATGTCCAACAATAGTTCTAGTAGGTATCAATTCATTTTTTTCATTAGGAACAACAGTAAAACCGCCCTTCTTAGGAACAAAATGATCCGGACCTACCCATTCACTTTCTTTTACAGGATAGATTATACCTGCATCTAGTAGGCATACTATTTCTTTTCTTACCACTTCCTTCATTTCAGACTTTAGCATTCTATTGAATTCTGCAACTGGTTTAGCACCTTCGTCCATGAATATTCGATGGACGGTTATCATGGGGATAATGCCCTTCAAATCGTCCATTGAGTACCCAAAGGCCTTGCGGTTCTCCTTAATACCTTCATGAGTTCTTCTTCTTCATCCCCTGAAAATTTAGCACTAATAATAACAGGGAATTTATTAGTATAATACAAAAATCTATATTTAAGATTATCTGGTAAAGTTCTTAATTCTGGGGGTTGTAATTGTTCATCCCCTCTCTTTTCCGGCTCTTCAAAAGCCTCATTAGTTGGAGGTCCTAAAACGGGAAGTGAATCAAATTCACTTTCAAATTCTTCTAGAGACCTGTTCTCCATAATTATTTCTTCATAATTAGAGTCTTCATTTATTTCTTCTTCTTGATTACTTAAGAAAAGAGTTGTCATCTCCTCAGTGGTCTTCTCTTTCTCTTCTTCTTGTATATGTAGAGGTTTGTCTTTAAATTTGGAAAACTGGAATTCTTTTTCCGCTTTTCCAAGATTAAGAGATACAACCTCCTTTTTGAAGTTGACTATAGCACCTACATCGCTCAAAAAGTTTTTTCCAAATATAATTGGGCAAAGAGTGTCAGCTGGCATATCAACAACTACAAAATCGATAGAATTTTTTTATTGCCAATTGTGACAGTTGCATCTTCAACTAATCCCTTTGGAATTCTAAGATTTTTATTGGCTAACATGATTGTCATATCAGTATTTTCTGTTGTAGCTGGTGCTATCTCTTCTTTTATTTCTAAATAAAAATTATAAGATATAACATTAACTGCGGTGCCAAGATCACATAGACCATAATGCGAGGTTTCTTTAAATATGCAGGGAAGAATAGGCTTACCCACATATTTTAACTTAGTTTTACCTTCAACCAATCAGGAAGTCTCTTCGTCAAGTTTAACTATGTTGCAATGTGCATGCATGGACATAATCGCTTCCTTGGTTACCACTTAATCTTGGGTTTCATCCAAATGTTCTTCAACTTTTGGCACACTTTCCTCTTATTTCTCCTTCTGTACTGCTTTAACCTGTTCATATTTCAAAATATGCTTATTTTCAGTGTTAGGGAAAGGTATCTCATACGTTGGTTCTAGGGAGGCCAATGTTGCTTTAGCTTCTCTTTTCTTCTCAGGTTCAGGTGGTAGATCATACTTAGCTAAACCATCTTTTGGAGCTTTGATGTGTTCTATAAAAGCTTTAACAACTTGCAACACAATATCTGAATCTAAATAAATCTCTTTAGATAATCCATTAACATGTCCCTTCTTGTTATAGTCATGAATACAATAATAATCTATTTTTGTGTCTCCTTCACTTCCTAGACCAAAATTCAATGAAACTCTATGATCGCGAATTCTATTAAGTAAATCCCAATCTTTAGTTATGGGTAAATTCATAAAATCTTTTCCCGTGCAAGAGTCTAGTTCAATTTTATTAGGTTCAGTTAATCCGCTATAAAATACATGCAATAAATACCATTCAATCAAATCATGATGAGGACATTTATTAAGTAAATCTTTAAATCTTATATAAGCTCTTACTAGTCCTTCATTAGGACGGTTCCTCCAAATCATTATAAGATGCCTGATTCCAAAAGATTTTGATAATGGATAATATTTGGATAGAAATTCCCAAGCTAAATTATCCCATATAGTAGTGGCTTATAGGGGTTGAGATCTATACCATGACAGATATGTACTTGTTAAAGTTTGACTAAGAGTTTCAGCCTTACCTCATTACAAGTAGAAGTATACCCCGTTAATTGGAAAGTGCCACATATATCTTTGAAACATGCAATATGCTCATATGGATCAGGATCTTCTTCATCTCCAGTAAATTTCATCTTGTGTAGAATACCAAGTAGTAGAGGATTTATTTCAAACGCTCTTGTCTTCTCGTTGGAGTTGTCTCTTTTATCAATATCATAGGGCTTCTCAAAGTGGCTGAGTGGGTTAGTACTAGTCATATGCTCAAACTCCATCATGTTTGTGGAAACCTATAGCTCAAAACAAAACTTAAGAAAACTAAAGTAAATAAGCAAAAACTAAAAGACCTACAATGCTTAGCTCCCCGATAACGGCACCAGAAAATAGCTTGATGACTACAAGTGCACATATCGGTTGTAGATAGTTTCGAAATAAAGATATCGATCCCACAGGGAGAAGGAGTCTGAAGTCTACTAACTCTTGAAATAAATTAAAAATAGAAATGCTAAATAAAGTTCTAAGTAACAAGATAAAATGCCAGTGTTGTGTAAAAATGTGTTTTGGGGTTTTTGGTATAAGAGAACAATGAGTAAAGTAAATAAAACTGAATACAGAAAATAAGTATCACGTGTGTAAAAGAGATTTGAAACTTCAGTGGGGAAAAGCGTTCTCAGGGATTAGCGGATACACCACTAGCATTGTAAAGGGCTAAGGTAAAGATTATAATCATGAACATTTTTAACTATGTATGTGTGGGAAGAACTCCGTGTTTGGACAATTAGGCAGCAATCACTGCTCATATCATCCTCATAACCACAGCAAACAGCAATCAACATCAATTGAATTACTGCGCTATTAAGGGACATAATCCCGCAAGACGTATCCCATGGCATGAATAGTGTTTCGTGAGTTTCCTCGATTTCCAAGTTGATATGTAAGGAGTGCCAACAATTTTATAGTCACTGTAAGTGCTAACACACCTCCATCTATCAATAAGTAGTTCCCTCCGTCAAGTCTCCACAAGAGGCAACTATTGAGAGGTCGACTTCTCCCAACATCAAGATGAACAAATCTAACACATGGTCACAACAATGAATATCATAATAAATTTTATCTTATTTCAATCTCATGCTAGGGTTTCTCCGTCTCCCCAAGAACTAATGATATACTCAGATATGGAGGCAATCAACATCATGGCAAAGACAATGGATCTATCATAGATGAATAATATTTGTATAAATCCACAACGAGTACGGAAATTATAACAAGATCTAGACACGATGTAGATGGGATGGATGAAGATGGTGGCGATGCAGCGGTTGATGATGAAGATCGATGCCTTAGTCTCTGGATCTGCGTAGGGCAAAGATGGATCCCCGGTGGATGAGTTTCCCCTCCAGATGCCTTCCAGAGGTGAGGTTTCAGTAATTTCTAGGTGTTATGTATGTCGTCTCCCTGATCCAGTTGCACGGGATGAAACTATTTGAGGAGGCGGTGTCAGCGCCAACTATACGGTCAGAATATTTATTTCCGCCATATAGTTGGTCGTTAAACCTTCTGTATCCTCCAATTGCTTCGGGTTTTCCTCTGGTGTTATTAATATTTCCCAAATAAGAAAATTACGTTGTTTTTGGCTCTTTTTCACTCCAATATAACTGGTCCAAGAATTGTGTCCATCGTATCTATCATCTGATCTGATCCTGTTGAAAATAAACATAAAAGGTGCATGTGAACACTGTAAAAATACCAAGATCCTACCACTACAATGTAAAATAATAATCTAAAACAAGATGCAAATATGCGCTCATCAGGAGGTAGGCGGCGTCGGCGTCCTGATGCAGCACGAAAAGAGATGGGTCGGAGCGGTCGGCGACGAAGCCGATGGAGCGCAGGAAGGCCGCGAACCGATCGAACCAGGCCCTAGGTGCCTATTTCAACCCGTAGAGCGATTTGTCAAGGAGGCACATGTGATCAGGCCGTTGTTCATCGATGAAGCTAGCTGGTTGTTGATAGTGGACATGCTCCGTGAGGTGCCCATGGAGGAATGCGTTGTTGACGTCCATCTGATGCGCATGCCAGTCGCGCGAGGCGATGGTGAGCACGACACGAATCATGGCAGATTTGACGACGGGGCTGAATGTTTGATCGAGTCGACACCGGGGCACTGAGAAAACCCACACACCACCCAGCGTGCCTTGTACCGCTCCAAGGATCTATCGCTGTTCAGTTTGTGCCGAAACAACCACTTTCTAGTGACGACGTTGGCGCCCGGCGGGCACGGCACGAGTGTCTAGGTCTTGTTCGTCATCAAAGCCATGTATTCATCTTGCATAGCTGTTAGCCAACACGGATCATTGCACGCATCACACACAAATTTCGGGAGGAGGCAGATGGTGGCAGTGGTGGAAAAGGTTGGCATATTTCGAGTTGGGCGGAAGGTGCCGATCTAGGCACGCGTGATCATGTGATGGGTTGGTGCAAGAGGAGCTCGACAGCCGAAGGATGAACGGGTGAACTAGGATGGTCGCTGGGCGGTGTGAGAGGCGCGAGTTGGGGAGAGGCGAGGCCCACTGTAGTAGGAGTGGGTGGCGAACTGGGTGGTGTGGAAGGCGTGGTAGGATCAGGTGGCATGGCAGGGTGAGGGTGGCGGCAAGATGCCAGGAAGGCTGTCGCGGCACGGGGAGAGGCAGGTTTGCTGCCGCGGTAGAGGGTGGGCGAGCCCGAGCGGGCGGATGGAGCGGCTCATCGAAGTTGTCGATGTCGCTGGGTGGGGCGGCAAGAGCTTGGTAGGGGAAGCGATGCTCGTTGAAGACGACATGAGGACACAGCCAGTGGCTACATTGAGATAGCGATAACCCTTGTGAGCCGACAAGCACGCATGCAGTAGATAGCGGCGTTAGTTTGTGGCACGATGTGGCCAGCTGATGGGGGAGGAGGTGGGGTGTTCATCCCGGCGATGGCCGGAATTGGGCAGCGGAAGCAGGTGGTTTTCAGATACTAGGTAGAGTTGGCTCTGATATCATGTGGACAAAGAGTGAGAGTTTGGCAGTGCATCTTGGATCCTGCTCATTGTATTCATTAGGTATATATAGACACATAATACATATGTGCAAGGACGTGCAGTACAAGACCGAGTCTTAGCTAGACGTGTATTTGCTCAGGCGAATTGCTCATTATTTTGAAACAATTTCCTTTCAAACATCTTGATTACTTTGAGCGTCACTTTTATTTATAAACGTAATTTCCCGGGATCTACATCTAGTAGTGCATTAAACATCGCTCGCCGATCATCAAGAAAGCATTGTCCATTCCATCCCTCAAGCCACACAAAATCTCACGCCGTCGATTGCCGGCAAAGTCCACAAACCCAAAACGGGGAGCACACCGCAGAAACTTGGTCACCGACCAGTACCAACACCTGCACTTCCATCCTCGTCGGAATCACCGCTGACCACCTTGGTAGCCCCGGCGTCTCCGGCCACGGAGAAGGAGAGCCGTCCGAACCCCCAGTGCCCGACCTCGTACATCTCCATCCACGCCTTCTCCGTCAAGCTCACCCTCATCCTGCCCTCCCCGGCCACACTCGCATCGTTCGTGCTGCCCCACCACCCAGGGACGGCGGCCAGGCCCAGCTCGCCCCAGTGCTCCTTGCTCGCCCGCTCGGTGCCATTGCACTGGCCGCCACCGAGCCCGTCCGCGCGGTCTAGCTGGTCATCCAGGCTCCGGACGCGGTTCGTCTTCCGCAGCGCGGCCCTGACCCGCCGCGTCTTGGCAACCCTGACGCACCGTCGGCCCGCCACGTAGGGGGCCTTGACGAGCGCCAGCGTGAAGCAGCTCACCACGGCGCACGGGCAGCAGCACAGCGCTACGCAGTTGGCCACCGCCGACGCGCCGCACGTCCCGCACGACTCCCTAGTGCTGCTTCGTCTCGCTCTCGCGGGCTCGTCCTCGCACAGAGCGGGGAACCGGTACGGACGAGACGACGCCATATTGCCACCGCCGGCCGACCGAGCGCACACAAGTCTCCGATATTAGAGGATCGATGGCGGCTTGCCCTGTAAATAAGCAACAAAAAGCCAGAATTTGACCGTATCAGACAAGAATGTGGGGGATAAATATATTCACCGAGTTTTCTAGTTTCCGCGATGGAACAATAGACCACCACTGATCAAGAATGCGCCAATACCCTGTTCACAATCAAGATCTACTATTTCCTCAGACTACAAGTATTCTCTCTAGATTGTTATTACTACTACTAGTACAGTTTAAGAACTCCTTCAGAAACGACAAATAAAACTAACACATTGGACATTGTCATCCATCATCGTTATCAATGAGTTGGACATACTGGTACTAGTAGTTTAGCAATGATTTGGTAAAATGCCACGCCAGCCAGATATTATAATCTTTGAAGCAGACCGGAGACCGGGCATGATGGCGGGTTTTAGTTTGAACAGCACAGCGCTGGCCGTATAACCGCGTATGTTGCTTTTTAAAATACGGTTGCTACAGAGTGCCTAATCATATATTATCTGTGAAAATAAATACTACTATTTCAACAGAAGATGATTGATCCTTGGTCCAAATGGACATCAACCCAAAACTTGGAGAAAATCATTTGGAAAAAATCCTTTTGAGATGGCAAGCACGTCTTTGAACTACATGGCTTTCCTTCTGAATTCATGTTTGTGATCTCGACCACTAGGAACTGGTTCCTCTTCTCTATCGACCGCAAAGCAACACCGACACAAACGGCACAGACAAGAGGCATGCATCAACAAATTGATCGAATCAATGATACATTCGGCTTCCGAAAAGGTGATAAAATAAAACAATCGATCTTTACAGCATTACCGGTCATTTGGATGGCAAGAAAGCTAATAAGTCAAATTCAACAAACGTCGTGATAAGAGAAACTGGATCCACGCATGGGCTGTCAAATTCAGCATTGAGAGATAATTCGCACTCACCGGGGAAGGAAGGGAGATGAGAACCTCCGGATCTCCGGTCTCCGGCAGCCCCCTATGGTATATACCGCGCCGTGCAAACCAGAGGCGGTGGCTATGGGGTCCTCGAAACCTTCTGGCGGCAGGAGTCGCCACGAGGATTGAGCAATATCAGTGGAGACCAAAAACGAGGTACAGGGACGGATGTCCTGCAAGGGGGTTGAATGGAATGATACGCAATTTAATGGAGCCGGGGGACAGGGAGGAGTAGATCGTGTGCAAATTGTAGATGAAGAAGAAGGGTTTAGGCAGGCTGGAGAATAAAAGACGTGCGATAAACTAATGGTGATCTGTTGCAATTATATTACTGTAGTATAAAACAAATAAAATTGTTGAACTGTCACCTTGCGTCAGACTCCTGCCATGTATGAGACTGGCTTTTTGCCCCTGGGGGAACTAGTAGGGGACTGATTGTTGCCTTCTGTCAGCAGCAGCAGCAGCGTTTTATTTTCTTAACTGTGTCTTCAAGACAGAGCTAGACTGTTTGAGAAAATTGCAAGAACCAGTAACTCTTGGTGCAGGAGTTGCACATACCAGCAAGTCTAATTTTTTGTTGCACAAACCAGCAACTTTGGGAATATAATAGTTAAGAAAAAAATAATGATAGTTAAATACGTATTAGATAACCAGGGCCACCGATCATAACAGGCAAAATTTAAAATTACAAAAAATTATGAATGAAAATTTCGTATGTATATTATGGACATTTTGTGTTCACACACAAGTTATCAAGAAAAATATTATTAATATATGTAGTTTGTGTAAAAAGACGAAAAATGTCCGTGAATTGGAGCATTGATTTTTTCTTTCTACAGAGAACACAAAAAAATTATATATTTTCAAAAAATTGTGAACGGACATATATGAACAGCTTTGATGGACACCAAAGTGAGACACAAAAAATGTGTCTGATTTGATCCGTTTGTGGTTTGTGGGTGGGGGACACGAACGACGCCACGTCGTCTCTCGGCTGGCCCTATGGCCGCGAGAAACCGCGGCCGGTATGTGCTTACGGCGCCACATCAGCTCTAGACGAGCCTCGCAACCCGGTGGATGCAGATGTGTACTGCGCCGGAAACGCCTCTCACCGAGCGCGGTTCTGCCAGCTTACGCTGACGTAGGTGAGCTCTTCTGCTCGTGCGCGTCCTCATGGCATGGGAGACGCGTGCATGTTCTCCAACCAATTTGCGTCGGCATCGAGCTACCACGCGCTCCAGCCTATTTGCGTCGGCATCGAGCTAGCATGCGACAAATGGAGGACATTTGATCGTTCATGCCCCCTCTCGCAGACGGATCAAATCGGACACTTTTTTGTCTGATTTGCGGTGCCCGTCGAAGATTCCTATATATGTTTGTTCACAAATTTTCGGAAATAAAGATTTTTTTGTGTTATCTGTAAAAAAAACTAGAGTTACTGGTTTCCTAGTTGTCTAATTTTGTGTTTCTTGCCACGGGTAAGAAAAATCGTTCATATTTTTTCAAATATTAATTTTTATCTGTTATTATCGGTGGTCCTAGTTGTCTAATATATAATTAACTATTATTAGATTTTTGTTGTAACCGCTGTATTTCCAAAGTTACTGGTCTGTGCAATAAAAAACTAGAGTTACTGGTTTGTGCAACTTGTACATCAAGAGTTGCTGGTCCTTGCAATTTTCTCAGACTGTTTCATGTTAATTGATCCAGGCTCAACACATCACCAATCTAGGTCCAGGTCAAACTAACATATGGACGAACATGGAGACGGCTAGGCCTCTGACCTTGCATATACAGTATTATGGTCTAATCTAAGAATTGTCGTGCATGATATACTAGTTACTTACTACCATCATAATCTCGACACAATGCTGTGATATCATCTATATTTCTTATTATTTTTCTCGCTCGAGCGCTATGATACATCATAAAATGATACTAAAATCCTCTTACCCATCCCTAATTGCAATGTCACATCATCCTTTTTCTTAGGAGGCACTGCATCATATACTCCTGTACTTTCTATAGAAAATATTGAACCCTAGAATATTGTGTTATATTGTAATAACCCTTGCGAAGGTTTATATAGAGTTATACGAGGGTAGGTGGAGACTTGAAGTACAAGAGGTAGAGTCCTAGCCTATCTTTAGCTTATACACGTATACGTACTCTAACATCCCCCTCAGTCAGAGCGGAGTGAAGCGGACGCTTGCGACTAGATTTAAAGTCTTGTTTTTTCGTCATCTTCACCCCCTTATTATCATCACCTGCTTGGACATAATCATGGCTGCACCTAGGGGTGGTGACTGCGTCCCCTTCTAGTGCCTCCCTTCCCTCCCACAGTTATAGCAGGAGTGGCGTGGACGCAAGTGAAGACGCGGACGCTGTTGACTAGAGTTCTTGAGTTGCTGTAGACGTTGTTCTTGATGTTGAGGTAGCCGACCGTAATGTAACCATGGTCGAGGTGGGTGTGGTCCATGTCGTAGTCATCGTATGTTGTGTGACCACCAATGCCAAAGGCGCAAAAAAATTTGCGCGTTTTTATTGTTGTTGTTGATGGAGTTGTAGTTGTGGACGTTTTGCACCTTGTAAAGGTATCGTCAGGGGCGTCTCTTGAACGCAGTCATAAGTAAGACCACCGGTTTTGCCAGAACCGGAGGAACCCACCAAGCACACAAGGTTTTGCCAGAACCATATGCGCGGTCGTAGGGGCGTTACTATTGTGATGTCGGTTTGTTGATGCAGTCGTCGGGGTTGTTGACGTGGCGATGTCGTCGTCGTGCCTTGCAGTTATACTGTCAGAGGGCGTCGTAGTTGTATGTCCATCATGTGGACGGGTATATTGGCGGTGCTGATGTGTCGACGAAGATGTTGATGAAGACCACGTTGATGTAGACCTTGGCAATGATGTGTCAGTGATAAAGGAGTAAACGTGTCAGTGATGATCGTCGTTTAAAGACGTCCTTTGTTGCGGCGATGATATCGAAGCATGGCTCGTCAAGCTATGTCGTACAGCTTGATGGCGTGGATGTTTGGGTCATTGTAGTCCAATCTTTGATCTGAGATTTATTTGGCTGGATCTAAATTTACAAAATTGGAAATTTTGAAAATCTAATATAATCTAGTCTATGAAACCGATCCAATCTTTGATCAAAACCGGGTGTCACGCCCCGAGGAGACTCCCCGGTGGCGACGCGATGTAAAAATGGTGGAAGAACCTAGGATCGGCGCCACGAAGCTAACCACTCTAATACCATGTAGAAAATATTAAACCCTAGAATATGGTATTGTATTGCAATAACCTTTATGAGGGTTTATATAGAGCTATACGGGGTAGATGAGACTTGGAGTATAAGTAGAGTCCTAGTATATCTTTAGTATATACACGTATACATACTCTAACACTCCCTCCATCCAGAAATAACTAATTTGATTTTATCTTAATTTAAATTTTATTTTAGTATATAGATATATTTGAATGTAGACAAACTCAAAACGGTTATTTCTAGACGGAGTGCGAGCAAGCTACCTAGAAACACTGCCCCATAATAAAATACAGGACGCGCACTTCCCAACATATTTCAAAGGAGATTCAAACGAAAATAACTGAATGTAGGGCTTTTAATTTTTTTGAAACAAATTATCAATTGGAGGTTGCCAAATCCACACGCGTGGCAACTTTTGGAAGTTATACAATGTTTAAAAAATCCACATCCATGGGTGTTTATGACCGCCACAAAAATATCCATTTAGACGGTATTTTTTTGTTCTACCTAAGTAATAAGTACCAGGTAAGAAATTTTACGCGACGGATGAGTTTTCTAGACACTTAACATAGCTGGCGACTACATATGCATCATGTGCATATCAATGCCGATACTTAATTATGTCGTGATAGGTGACCGGCAAGCCTGAAGCTAACTAATTTTTGGAAAAGGCCTTTCACAATCGGAGGTTCTTGGCGTGGTATCATAGACAAATTGATTATGTGGTACTATACTTAATGAGGAGAGATGGTGATGTTGTATGTTAGCTAAGATACAAGCTTGCATGAGACCATAAGAAAAAAAGAATGGCTAGCCCAATAGCATGCCTACAAATCACCAAATTAAATATAGAGACAACACATAAGATACAATCTATTGGAGGGGTGGTCTTTTAAGTATTTATTTTGCCTATGATAACGTGTTAAGAAACACTCCATTGTGAATGGCCTAAGTGATGGTAAGCGTTTGTTCAATGATAAATGGTATGTTGAATGGTCAACACTGGTGTGACCCACCATTGTCAATCTGAACTCCATCTGATTTTTTATAGATGTGGAGCAAAAAAAAAGATATTCCACATGTTTATCACTTCGGAGGTAGATCTTGTAAAAAAAATCCGGTGATAGTTAATAACTCATAATCACATTGTCCAAGACTCTTGATAAATCTTCATGCATGTTATATTTCTCTTTTCTCTCCCGTAATTAAAGCTTGACTATGCACCTTCTCCCATCATTCCGTGTGCGGCTAGCCTTTCTTAATCCCAATTGATTGATGGTGGGGTCCTTCATTTAGAGCAAAGACAATAGTAGAGCCAACTGCTGGCTATAAGCCATGTCTATGTCATCAAGAGTCATTTTAATAGCCAACATTATAATAGATAGACATAAAAATATACTAATTTATCAATGTATGTCCCACTTTACACTCTCACATACTCCCTCCGTTAGAGATTATAAGGCCTATGAGCCTTTTTAAAATGTTAGGAACTACAAGTCCTTCCTCATTTATTGTCATCTCTCCTCCAATGCATGGTCTTTTTTTTCTTTCTTTTCTCTCATGCATGTACAATTATTGATGCATGTAGTAATCAAGAGGATGAGTTATTGATTTTCTTAATCCTATCAAAATGGCCCATATGCCTTATAATCCCTAACAGAGGGAGTAATACCTAGGAGCACGTGCTGCAGCTGACTCTTAACTAAGAGTCCACTCCTTTTCTCTCTCCTCTTCTCTCTCATCCAACTAAACATAAATATACTAGTTTAATTTTTATAGCCTGCTGACTGAACCTTATTGTACTTGCTCTTATCAGCGAGAATTAGGGAGTAGAGAGAGAATCAAAGTTAATAGAATTGGAGATTGTTATCTAACTCTACGTGCAAAGGCAACATAGAATGAGTCCTAGATCTCACTTGCTAGTAAGAGAACTCCATGCGCAGACTCTTGTGTGGCCTAGCCGCGCATGATCTTGCATGACCCATGCGCAGACTCTTCTGTGTTGGCGTGTCTGATCCGCGGGTTTGTTCGTCGTCTTTTCTATGTATCTCTGCTCGGCTTGTTTTTTAATTCACCTCTTCGTCTTCCTTTTCTTAAATATATATGTTAATTGTCTTTCAGATCCAAGTGAGGTAGTAAGCATATGGTGTGTGCACGACATCGCGTAGATCCGTTGTGATGATGTTGGCAAGCGTAGGATGGTTTGAAGATCATTCAGCCCTGACATGATGCTAATATCGTACGAAATAGAGAGACACTCAAGGACTCCGGTAGTATATAGAAAATTTTCGTTTATGTGTAGTTTTTATTTTGGAGGTAGTCCTGCTGAATAGAGAGCTCGAGACATTCTATGTTAATAAAAGAAGTTATCTCCAATGTAATCAATAGATAGGGGATCAAAACCTTCTATGTTTCTAGTAGAAACTATCTCCAATGTGATAAAGGGAGAGGGGCTCAAATCCCGTGTAACGTGATACATTGAATAAATTTTCTATCTCAATAAACTGGAAATTTCGATTTGAACAAAATCAATCTATTATATTATTATTGTTGTAAATAACTTTCTGTGGTGCTGAAGGTGTACAAAGCACGATAAAATATTGAGTCGCGCAATAGCTGACACATTAGTAAAATTGCAATGATATACCTAGGAGTATATCACTGGTGCCATGGAATAGATCGCATAGCGGATTAGTATGAGCCGAGAGAAAAAGAGTCTCGTCTATACACTTTTCCAGACGCATTTATTCCTGACGGCCTTTTATTGCCCCCTAAGGAGAACAACGACTAGTGACTAGCGTGTGCCTCGCCGTTCATAACTTCCAGCACCCGTCTGAGCTGTTGTAGTGGACGCTTATAACAAAAAAAATCATGCACTTTTTACCTACCCTCGCAACTTTTTAAAATTACTACATGTTTTGGGAAATCCACATCCATTGGTATCGAAAGTTTAGAGACACTTTCAGAAAACCCTACATGTGGCAACTTTCATAAGTTTGGGATGCACATTCAAAAGTTAGAGGATTCAGAAAAGTGAATCGCAGATTTGTCACACCCAGATGTCAAAAAAAAAAAGCTTGAGCGCTAGTCGAGAAAACAAAATATCAGATCACCAAATTCTTATGGGAAGTCATAAAGGGGGAAATCTGCTCCCATCTTTTCACATGCCGTAGAGTAGGAAGAGCTCCGACCTTCGACAAGTTAACGGTGAGATCCATGGTGTACTGCCTTGCGGAGATGCGCGCCTCGGGAAGCATTGTGCGGCGACGGAGCTTTAGGATCCTCGACATATGTGGTTGTAAGGGAAAAAGAAACCATAGAGGCAGCAGAAGCAAACGATGAACCAGGGCAGGGTCATGTCTCTTGCTCGCTGTTTCTCCCTCTCCTCCCATTCTCCATACAATTGATCTCTCTATGGGCATGTTTGGTTGCCCGTTTCCCCGTTTCTCGCATGGGCAGGAAGAAATAAGAGCGTTTGGTTCCGCGTGGCGGATGAAATCTTTGCATCGCATGATTCTTAAAGCGCCCCTCAGCTAGGCCCTAGAGGAATGTCGAAATCAGGCGTTTCCACGGAGCCAAGTTCTTCTCGCGCTCGCGGGGGACGAAGCTGCACGCGCTCCTGCAAGGGAGAGATGGTGGGAGCTCGCAAAATCCGGCGGGAGAAATTGGGGTTACCGCCCGCCGATTCGCCGCGGGTATTTACACCGTCCCTCCGCCGGCTCCAAAATTCCCGCCTCCATTTCCTCCAATTTCGAGCTCTCCCTCCAAATCATCTTCCTCACCGACGAGTAGGTAAGCGGCGCCTCCTACTCCGGAGGGTCTAGCTCATCTCCGGCAAGTCTTCCTCCTCGGCTATCTCGTACATGTCGTCCTTGTCAAGCAAGATCGAGATCGTGGTAAGAAACATCTAACCCTAACTCTCACAGCTTAGATCGGTTTCCATGTTCTAGCTCATAGTTCTAAGCTGTGAGCTGGTGTTCTAGATCTGGACCTGAGCATGTTGTTCTTTGAGGAGTGCCATGTAGGGGTTCGTAGAATGGAAAACAAATTAATTCTATCACATGAACACACAAAAGCTAAGATCTAATCTATGAGATTGGTGCAATGAGTTTGTAGAGAACTAACCCTCGTAGATCCAAAGCGTTTAACGAGATTCGGATCTAGTGGTTGATGTAGTCGATCACTTGCCAATCTCAAGATCGTGAAGACGATCCTTCCAGCGCCACGTTCCGACAGCGCTTCCGCAGTCGGTCACACGTATGGTAGTCAATGAAGACCTTCATCTCCCTTGTTCCAGCAGGGGAGCGGAGGTTGTAGATTTCCTCAGAATCCCAACATCATGATGGTGTAGTGGTAGTGGAGGAGGAGAGATTTCTGCAGGGCTTCTCCTAAGTCGGAGCAGTGCGGTGGAGGAGAGAGGGCTGCGGCGACTAGGGTTCTAGGCTCCAGGGACAAGGGGCCAAGGAGTGGCGCCCTACCCCTCCTTATATGGGAGGGGCCGGCGAATAAGGGGGGCTCCCAGCCCTAGCCGAGTTTCCCCCCCAACTCAGCTAGGAGCGGGAGAGTCCCTCCCCAACTCGGCTAGGAGAAGGGGAGTTATAAACTTGCCTTTCAAGTTTCCCCTTTCCTTCCCAAACAAGGATTTGACTTTTTCAAACTAGGATTTGACTTTCAAACTAGGGTTTGACCCTACCTCCCTTGTGCTTGGCCGAGTTGGCCTAGGGTTTGGTGCGACCAGCCCCTTAGGGCATGGCGCATCCCAAGTACCCCCTTCCGGGGTGGTGGACCTTCCATAACCTTCTAGAAGTTTTCGATCAAAACACCGAAAACATTTCTGAACCCCGTAAATTGACTTTCCTTATATGAATCTTATTCTCCAGACCATTCTGTATTTCCTTGTGATGTCCTGGATCCAATCCGAGACTCCGAACAACATTCGGTCTCCAACTCATATTCCATATCTACTAAACAACATCGAATCCTTAAGTGTGTCTCTCTACGGTTCATGAACTATGGAGACATGATCGAGGCACCTCTCCGATCAATAACCATAAGTGGTATCTAGAAATCCATTATGGCTCCCACATATTTCTATGATGACTTTGTAATCGAATGAACCATTTTACATACGATATCAATTCCCTTTGTCTCGTGGTACTTTACTTATCCGAGGTTTGATCATCAGTATCTCTATACCTAGTTCAACCTCATTACCGATAAGTACTCTTTACTCGTTCCGTGATATGACATCCCTTGTGACCTAGTCACATGCTTGAAAGCCAATTGGATGACATTCCACCGAGAGGGCCTAGAGTATATCTATCTGTCATATGGATGGACAAATCCCACTCTTGATCCATGTGCTTCAACACATACTTTCAGAATACTCAATGCCACCTTTATAACCACCCAATTACAAAGTGGTGTTTGATGTCATAAAAGTATTTATCCGGTGATGGTGATTAACATGATCTCAAGGTCGAAGGATTAGGTTACTATGTATTTAAAAGCTTATAGCAAACAAACTTCAAATGACTTGATCTTATTCTATGCTAATTATAGGGGTGTTTCCATCACATCATTCTCCTAATGATATGATCTTGTTATTAATGACATCCAATGTCCATGATCAGGAAAATATGATCATCTATTAATCAACAAGCTAGTATAACAAGAGGCTTACTAGGGACTCTTTTATGTTTACAAAACACATAAGTATTAATGTTTCTGGTTAATACAATTATAGCATGGGACGCAAACATTCATCATAAACACAAAGATATAATAATAACAACTTTTATTATTGCCTCTTGGGCATATCTCCAACAGTCTCCCACTTGCACTAGAGTCAATAATCTAGATTACATGGTAATATACCCAACACACATGGCATTCTGGTGTTGGTCATATTTTTCCCTAGGGAGAGGTTTAGTCAATGGATCTGCCACATTCAGATCTGTGTGTACTTTTCAAATATTTATATAACCATATTGGACATGCTCGCGGATAGCATGAAAACATAGCTTGATATGCTTCAGCTTCTTGTGTGACATTAGCTCCTGTGCATTGGCTATGTCACCCATGTTGTCACAATAGATAGCCATTGGGTCCAACGCACTAGAAACCACACCAAGTTTCGTAATGAACTCCTTCATCCATATCGCCTCTTGTGAATCCTTCGAAGCAGCTATCTATTTCGATTCAGTTGAAGATCTTGCCACAATGCTTTGCTTAACACTCCTCTAGCTCACTATGTATCTAGATTTTGAATTAGAGTTATCCGGATCGGTGTTCCAACTAGCATCGGTGTAACCGTTTACAACGAGCTCTTTGTCACCTCCATAAGAAATAACCATATCCTTAGTTCTTCTCAAGTACTTTAGGATATTTTTTACCGCTATTCAGTGATCTACTCCTAGATCACTTTGATATTTGCTAGTAAAACTAACAGCATATGCAATATTCGGTCTTTTACATAGCATGGCATACATGATAGAGCCTATGGTTGAGGCATAGGGTGTTTTGTTCATCTTCTCTCTATCTTCTGTCGTATTGGACTTTGAGTTTTACTCAAGATCATAGTGGGAAACATGGGCAAGAACCATTTCTTGCTTTCTTCCATTCCAAACCTCTTTAGAACCTTGTACAAATATGTACTTTGTGAAAGTGCTATTAAGCGTCTTGATCTATCTCTATAAATCTTGATGCCTAAAATGTATGCAGCTTCGCCAAGATCCTTCATTGAAAAACATTCAAATAGTCTTTGACATTTTTAAGAAGTTATATATCATGCCCATGGTTGAGATATGCCCAAGAGGCAATAATAAAAGTAGTTATTATTATATCTTTGTGTTTATGATAAATGTTTACATTCATGCTATAATTGTATTAACCGGAAACATTAATACTTATGTGATTTGTAAACTTGTAAGAGTCCCTAGTAAATCCTCTTTGTTATACTAGCTTGTTGATTAATATATGATTATGGTTTCCTAATCATGAATATTATATGTTATTAATAACAAGATCATATCATTAGGAGAATGGTGTGATGGACATACTCCTATAGTTAAGCGTAGCATAATATCAAAGTCATTTCAATAGTTTGTTTGCTATAAGCTTTCAGATACATAGTAACCTAAATCCTTTGACCATGAGATCATGTTAAATCACCATCACCGGATGGATGCTTTGATGACATCAAACACCACTTCATAACTGGGTGGCTATAAAGGTGGCATTGAGTGTTCGGAAAGTATGTGTTGAGGCACATGGATCAAGAGTGGGATTTTTCTATCCATATGACGGATATATATACTCTGGGCCCTCTCTATGGAATTTCATCCAATTGGCTTGCAAGCATGTGACTGGCTCACAAGGGATCACATATCACAGGAACGAGTAAAGATTACTTATTGGTAACGAGGTTGAACTAGGTATGCAGAGATACCGACGATCAAACGTTGGATAAGTAAAGTGGTATTATATGTAAATGGTTCATTCGATCACAAAGTAATCATAGAAATATGTGGGAGCCATATGAATTTCCAAATTCCTCTATTGGTTATTGATCCGAGAAGAGTCTCGATCATGTCCGCATAATTCATGAACCGTAGGGCGACACACTTAAGGATTCAATGTTGTTTAGTAGATATGGAATGTGAGTAAGAGACCTAATGCTGTTCGGAGTCTCCGATTGGATCTGGGACATCACGAGGAGATTCAAAATGGTCCGGAGAATAAGATTCATATAAGGAAAGTCCAATTCCGGAGTTCTTGAATGGTTTCGGTGTTTTCAATGAAATCTTCTAGAAGGGTCTAGAAGGTCCACCGATCCGGAGTGGGAAGGGTACATGTATGTGTCATGACAAAGTGGAATGGTTGCATCATGTCCTAGGTCACTTGGCAAGGCAAAGGGAAGAGAGAAATCAAACTCTAGTTTGAAAGTCAAACGCTAGTTTGAAAAAGTCAAATCCCAACATGGTTGCCTAGTGGAGGGAGGGAAGGAATCCTACCTAGGGGAGGATTCCTCCCCTTCCGGAGTTGGGGGAGGACTCCCCTCCCCCTAACCGCCTCTCCCACCTATATAAGGAGGGGTAGGATCCCCCCTACCCCTCACCACAAACCCTAGCTTGGCCGTCTCCACCCCAAGTCGCCGCCACCTAGGGATCTCCCCAAGCCGCCGCCTAGGCCCATTCCTAGACGCCAGCTACCACCACCTCTCCTCGACCCTCTAAACTCTAGATCGTTGAGTCCCTCTTCTACTCCACCATACCCGCTCCATCTTAGGTGAAGCCCTACGGGATTTCCCCTCTACTTCCACCAATACACTGTCGTGCTGCTGGAATCGCAAGGAGAGATCTACAACCTCTATTGCACGCTGGAACAAAGGAGAGGACGATCTTCATCGAGTACCGAACGTGTGACCGACTGCGTAAGCACTACCGGAACACGGCACCAGAAGGATCGTCTACGCGATCTTGAGATCGGCAAGTGAATGACTACATCACCCACGAGAATCCGATCTCGTTAACCGCTTTGGAATCTTAAAGGGTTAGTACTCTATCGACTCATTGCTACAATCTAGTAGATAGACCTTGTCTTGTGTTTGTTCATGCGATAGAATTTTTTTCCATGCTACAAAACCCTACATCCCAATCAACAATATGTCATCTACATATAGTACTAGGAATGATACAGAGCTCCGACTCACTTTCTTGTAAATACAAGATTCTCCATAAGTTTGTATAAATCCAAAGCTTTTGATCACCTTATCAAAATGTTGATTCCAGCTTTGGGATGCTTGCTTCAATCCATAAATGGACCGTTGAATTTTGCATACCTTGATGGCATCTTTAGGATTGATAAAACCTTTGGGATGTACCATATACAAATCTTCTTCAATGTCACCATTGAGGAACATCGTTTTGACATCCATCTGCCATATCTCATAATCGTAATATACAATGATTGCTAACAAAATCCTCATAGACTTTAGCTTCGCTACCGGTGAGAAAGTCTCATCATAGTCAACTCCTTGAATTTGTGGGAACCCTTTTGCTATAAGTCGAGCTTTATAGACGGTTGCATTACCATCAACATCTGTTTTATTCTTGAAAATCCATTTGTTCTCGACAGCCTTGTGGCCATCCGATAAGTCCACCAAAGTCCACACTTGGTTTTCGTACATGGATCCAATCTTGGATTTCATGGCTTCTTGCCATTTGTTGGAATCTGGGCTCATCATTGCTTCCTCATACATTGCAGGGTCGTCGGTGTTGTCCACCAACATGACATTCATAATAGGATCATACCAATTAGGAGTTGTACGAGTCCTCGTCGACCTGCGAGGTTTAGTAGTAACTTGGTTTGAAGTTTCTTGATCATTATCATTAGCTTCCTCTCTTATTGGCGCAGGCGACACATGAACATCTTCTGGTGCTGTGCTAATCTCAAATCCGAGAGACGGTTTGATAACCTCGTTGAGTTCTACTTTCCTTCCAGTCACTTCTTTCGAGAGAAACTCCTTTTCAAGAAAGGATCCATTCTTGGCAACGATTTTTTTTGCCTTTGGATCTATGATAGAAGGTATACCCAATTGTTTCTTTAGGGTATTCTATGAAGACGCATTTTTCCGCTTTGGGTTCAAGCTTGTCGGGTTGTAACTTTTTTACATAAGCTTCGCAACCCCAAACTTTAAGGAACGACAACTTAGGTTTCTTACCTAACCACAATTCATACGGTGTCGTTTCCATGGATTTAGATGGTGCCCTATTTAAAGTGAATGCGGTTGTTTCTAATGCATAACCCAAAATGATAACGGTAAATATGTAAGAGACATCATAGAACGAACCATATGGAAGAGAGTTTGATTATGATGTTCAGACAAACCATTACGTTGTAGTGTTCCCGGCGGTTTCAATTGTGAAAGTATTCTGCATTTCTTTAAATGGATGCCAAACTCGTAACTTAGATACTCACCTCCACAATCAGATTGCAGAAATTTAATCTTTTTCTTACGTTGATTCTCTACTTCACTTTGAAATTCCTTAAACTTCTCGAAAGTTTCGGACTTATGTTTCATGAAATAGATATACCCATATATACTCAAGTCATCCGTGAAAGTAAGAACATAACGATAACCACCGTGTGATGCCACACTCATTGGACCACACACATCAGTATGTATGATTTCCAATAAGTCTGTAGCTCGCTCCATTATGCCAGAGAATGGAGTCTTAGTCATTTTTCCCATTAGACATGCTTCACATCTTTCAAGTGATTCAAGAAGTCCATCATAATGGGGTTACTTCATACGCTTCACTCCAATGTGGCCAAGACGACAGTGCCACATGTATGTAGAATTATCATTCAATTTCATTCGTTTAGCATTTATATTATGAACATGTGTATCACTACTATCGAGATTTAATAAGAATAGACCATCTTTCATAGGCGCATGACCATAAAAGATATTACTCATATAACTCGAACAACCATTATTCTCGGATTAAATAAGTAACCTTCTCTCAATAAACAAGATCGGGATATAATGTTCATTCTTAACGCAGGCATCAAATAACAATTATTTAAGTATAAAACTAATCCCGATGGTAGATGAAGAGAGAGCGTCCCAACAGCGATCACATCAACCTTGGAGCCATTTCCAACACGCATCGTCACCTCATCTCTCTCTAGTCTTCGTTTATCTGCAGCACCTGTTTCGAGTTACAAATATGAGCAACTGAACCAGTATCAAATACCCAGGCACTACTGTTGGGCCACGCAGAGATAAAACAAAACTTTTTCCTCTAACGTGGTGATCCCAAGACCTAGCTGAGGTAGAAGGTCACGAGGTTTACCACTAGACGCACGGTTGCGGATTACTGATAAAGCACGTCAGTTGATGCAGTGCAGTCCTCATGATCCGATCCGATCGTCCTGGTGCTGATCGTACGGCACCTCTGCTGGTATCCACACATACAAGGAGGAGCACCAGCGGCGAACTGCTAGGTTTGATACGACGGTTGGACTACTGTGGAGCTAGGGTTTCCAACTCATGGAATGACCTAACCGATCAACCCTCCTGGGTTTCTGCTCCCCACTATATATAGGGAGTGAACGTGGAATCCACTCACTCGTGGCCCATTTACTAAATCCCATATAATATTAGCCACTGTGAGTCCGACTGACTAATTCAATCCAAATCCGGCTCGGGTCCAACCCAACCAGATTTCTGGTTCAGATCCAATCCGAACTTGCTCCCGCTCTTAAGTGTGTGACCCCGCAGGCTCATGGCTACTTGGACACGATTGGAGTCCGACTATCAATCGATCAATCGGTAGCGGCTCCTAGCAGAACGTGCCGACTCCCAAGTACAAAAGAGTCATGACGACTTGCCTTTCCAATGTGACTTACGTCCGAGTCTCTTTTGCCTCATGATATACCTTGTCAGACTATAGGCGAATAATTGTCATCCCTTAAATAGTCCGACTCTCTTCTCGATCCAAGATAAGTGATTCATCCGACTAACTCTTAGTCGATCGCCATGGTTAACACTTAACCGAGTCATGCATGGCCATGCTTTCCGAATCATATCATCTGAGAGGGCCCAGAGAATATATCTCCAAGTGGAGGGGCAAAATCCCATCTTGTTTATTCACATGACGCAACTTGATTCTTAATCGACCCGAACTCTGCCTTTATAACTGCCCAGTTACGGATCAGCGTTTGACAGAACCTAAGTCGATGATCATCAACTCGGAATGTGCAACAACCTCAGGTCTAAGGATTACATTGATTGAGATATACAACTTGTTCGTTGTACCTCAATATGGGTTAATCTGACTCTCTAAACTCTTTAGCCGAATCTGTGTAAGTCAGAATAGCATCTCCATACCCATGACACGTGGAACTGAGTCATCAGCCGACTTTCACATTGGTCTAAGTTGTGTGTCCAGCACAACCTCGATGACCAAGGATATTTAGTAGGAACAACATGAATGTATAGTTCCACCACTGAATCACATATTCAATGATATACATCAGATGTTACATGCAAGGACAACTTAATATCTTTATGAATACAATGGGAAATATCATCATACATGATTGCCTCTAGAGCATTTTCCCAATAGTCTCCCACTTGCATTAGAGTAAATCTTCCGACATCACATGTCTAGGCATCTAATGCCGATATCTCTTAGGTGCGCCTCATGCTTCGGCTGTGGTAACGGCTTTGTCAACGGATCCACAATATTTGCATCCGTGTGTACCTTGCATAACTTGATATCGCCCTGATCCACGAACTAGCGAATCAGGTGGTACCGCATGAGTATGTGTTTGTTCTTCTGGTGTTGTTTAGGTTCCTTGGCTTGTGCAATAGCACCATTGTTGTCACAATACACGGCTAACGGATTGGACGAGCCCTGAACCACACCAAGATACATGAGGAAATTCCTCATCCAAACAGCTTCGTTTGCTGCCTCCGAGGTGGCAATATACTCAGCCTCTGTTGTAGATGCACACACAGTCTCTTGCTTGGAACTCTTCTAGATCATAGCCCCTCCTTTTGTTACAAACACATACCCGGATTGCGAACGCGAATCATCAGAGTCGGTAAGATAACTCGCATCTTTGTAACCCTTTACACTGAGTTCATCTTCACCTCCATAAACCAAGAACATATCCTTAGTCCTTCTCAAGTACTTTAGGATATTTTTAGCCGCTGTCTAGTGGATTTCTCCAAGATCAGTCTGGTATCTGCTCACAACACTTAGAGCATATGAAACATCCGGCCTAGTACAAATCATGGCATACTTGATGGATCCGACTGCAGAAGCATACGGAATCGCACTCATCTAACTTCGCTCATCAGTTGTCGAAGGACACTGAATCATGCTAAGTCTTACACCATGGGACATCGGTAAGAACCCCTTCTTGGATGACTCCATGTTAAAATGCTTCAACACTTTGTCCAAATATGTACTCTGACTCAATCCAATAAGTTGTTTTGATCTATCTCTATAGATCCGGATTCCGAGAATATATGTTGCCTCACCCAAGTCTTTCATTGAGAAACTCCTTTCCAATGATTCCTTGTTTTCTTGCAACATCTGGACATCATTTACAATCAGTAATATTTCATCCAAATATATGATCAGAAAGTTTACTTTGCTCCCACTAAACTTCTTGTATAAACAAGAATGATGATCACTCTTGATGAAGCCAAACGATTTGACTACCTCATCAAAGCGAATATTCCAACTCCAAGATGCTTGCTTCAACCTGTAAATGGATTTCTGAAGTTTGCACACCTTGTCAGCATTAGCTGGATCGACAAAACCCTCAGACTATATCATATACATGTCCTCGGTTAAATTTCCGTTAAGGAAAGTCGTTTTGACATCCATCTGCCATATCTCATAGTTGAAATAGGCCACTATAGCTAACATGATCCAAAATGATTTAAGCATCGCTACGGGCAAGAAAGTCTCGTCGTAATCAACTCCTTGAACTTGTCGGAACCCCTTCACGACAAGGCGTGCTTTATAGACGGAAACATTTCCATCCATATCAGTTTTCTTCTTAAAGACCCATTTGCACTCGACGGGTCTTGCACCTTCTGGCAGATCAACCAAGTTCTAAACTTGATTTTCATCCATGGACTTTAACTCGGATCTCATGGCTCCAAGCCATGACTCAGAATCAGATCCGACCATCGCTTCCGAATAATTTGCCGGCTCATCACTGTCTAACAGTAATACATCACGAACACTTCGTAATCTTGCCGATCTTCATAGTACAGGTGTCGCTGCGGGCTCAGCTACCACGACCGGCTCAACCTCTAAGGTTTTTGCCGACTCGCTACTAGATGGTTCCTCTCGAATTCCTTCAAGCTGCACTATGCTCCCACTTACTCCTCGACGGAGAGACTCTTTCTCAAGGAAGACACCATTTCGAGCGATAAACACTTTGCCCTCTTCTCGGTTGTAGATGTAGTAACCCAAGGTTTCCCTCGGATACCCCATGAAAATACACTTATCCGACTTGGCCGTAAGCTTGTCTGACTAAAGTCGCTTGACAAATGCTTCACAACCCCAAATCTTAAGAAAAGACAAAATCGCCTTTTTTCCTGTCCACATATCATGCGGTGTCTTCTCTACTGACTTTGATGGTACTTTGTTTAGTGTGAACACCGCTGTTTCTAGACAATAACCCCAAAATGACAAAGGAAGATCTGTCCAACTCATCATTGATCGTACCATGTCCAACAAGGTTCGATTCTGCCTTTCTGAGACACCGTTCCTCTGTAGTGTTCCCGGTGGAGTAAGTTGAGGAACTATTCACAACTCTTCAGATGGTCATAAAACTCATGGATCATGTACTCGCCTCCTCGGTCCGATCGAAGAAACTTTATTTTCTTACCGAGTTGATTTTGTACTTCCGACTTATGTTTCATCAAGTAGATATATCCATACCGACTCAAATCATCAGTGAAGGTAATGAAGTACTCATAACCACCCCTGGCTGTCGTGCTCATTGGTCCACATACATCACTATGTACTAGTCCCAACAAGTCGGACGCCCTTTCGCAACTCTTTGCAAAAGGTTTCTTGGTCATTTTGCCGAGTACGTAAGATTCGCATGTCTCGAACGACTCCAAGTTAAACAAAGTTAGGACTCCATCATCATGGAGCTTCTTCATGTGTTTCAAACTTATATGACCAAGCCGACAGTGCCAAAAGTAAGTCATATTCAGATCATTTGGTTTTAACCTTTTAACATTAATGTTATAAACCGACTCACCATCAAGATTCAAAATAAATAACCCGTCCCGGACGGGTGCAAAGCCGTGAAACATATCATTCAAATATAAAGAACAACCATTATTCTTGATATTCGAATCATAGCCTTGCCTCATCAAACATGAAGCAAAAATAATGTTTTTACTGAGCACTGGAACATAATAACAATTATTCAGTTCCATAATGAATCCGGAAGGTAAATGAAGTTGCATCATGCCGACTTCCAATGCAGTGACTCTCGCTTTGTTGCCGACTCTAATATCAACCTCACCTCTTGCTACGCTCCTAGTTCTTACCAGTCCCTGCAACGAGTTGCATAGGTGAATAACTGATCTGGTATCATATACCCAAGAACTATTAGGTGCATCAGCAAGATAGATTTCTATAACATTGCAAACAAGTGTACCCGAGTCGGAAGTCATACCTCCACTCTTGGCTTTGTCGGCCAAATACTTGTTGCAGTTCCTCTTCCAGTGGCCATCCGCCTTGGAGTAGAAGCAAGTGGATCCAGTTGAAGGAGATGGCTTAGTCCCTGAGGAAGCGCTTGGGATCGGGTCCTGAGCTTGCTTTCCTCCCAACTTAGCCTTCTTCTTAGTCCAAGAATTCTTCTTGAACTTAGCCTTATTCTGCACCATCAACACTTGACTGGCGCCCTTCTTAATATTCGTCTCTACCTGCTTGAGCATCCCATGCAATTCAGTGAGCTTCTTATCCATACCATGCATGTGGTAGTTTGAAAGGAATTGACCATACGCACTAGGAAGAGAGATTAGAATTATATCCATAGCGAACTCTTCGCTAATCGGGTAGCCAAGCCTTTCCAGAGACTGCACGTAACCAACCATTTTGATCACACGCGGACTCAGTGGATCATCATCCTTAAGCTTGCAACTCAGCAAAGCCTGAGAGACTTGATACCTCTCAGTCTTATCCTGAGCCTGGAACATACTTTTGAGACTTTCGATCATATTGTAGGCCTCAACATTCTCGAACTGCTTTTGCAAGTCCAGTTCCATGAGAGCAAGCATAAGACAGCTAATATCCTCATCCTTAGCCCGACGGTAGGAATTGGTGGCAGCGACAGTCACATTCTCATTCGGCTCATCTGGAAGTGGGTTGTCTAGGACATGGTCCTACTTTTCTTGTTTGAGAACGATTCTCAGATTTCGATACCAGTTGGTAAAATTAGTGTCGTTCAGTTTATCTTTCTCAAGAATGGTTCTCAAAGAAAAACCGAATATCGGAGAGTGGATGTTACTTGGTGCCATGATCTACAATAGAAAATATGCAAAACACTTAAGACATGTATTCATAAAAGAGCAAGCATATTAAACACTTTAATATTTATGCTCCCACTAGAACCAACACCCCTCCGATGGTTGCTTAGTGATTCAGGATCCTAAATAAGCAAGTCGGCTAGTGAGCTTTAGCTTCAGCGCTAGCCGCCAAGTGATCTGGGTAGACAACTCCTTGTCAATTGTATCTCATACGACTCCTGTTGGTCGGGTGGCATCACATGCCCCGGCTCCTGTCCGACTTTTCCCTGAGTCCCACAACCGTTGTGATAGACCCGTCCAGCTTATCGAGTGTTTCTGCAGTAAGACTCCGACTCGAACTCACCTAGTCGGAAAGAATTGGCAACACCTCAATTTTATGAGCCCACTGCCAAAAATGTCCGACTTGTGATGGTGCAAACACTGGCGGGAAAACCGACTAGACCTTCTTTGAGGGATTAAATTTTATCGACTATCTAATAGAGGTAAAACAGAGACATATCAACAACACAAAATAAATCAATCATAATGTGAAATGGTATGGCTCTCTTCATGGGCGATATACATCTCCACAAAGCCTGTAATCCGACTTGTGCCAACTCTTCTCATTTGTTGTCTTACTCCATGTCGCCGACTTGTACATCAACTTGCATGACATCCGGGTTCTCTAAACAGCTACACTAGCTTAGTAAAGTAAATTACATAGAGAATCCGACAGGCAGGTTGTTATACAATAAAATGACAGCACCTAGGCTCCAGCAGGCTGACAAAACCGTGATTCGCAGATCACGTATGGATTACACACATACATCACATGCACATGAAACCATTCATAACTTCCTGCAAAAACAAGTTATGCATAGATATGCTATCTACCGGCATTGAAAAACTCGCAACGACATCTAAGGCGCTATGACAGGGCAAAGCCGACGGTAGGGGTATGTCGTTCCATGACCTCAACTGTATGATCACAGAAATTAGATCTACCATTCCCCGAGTACAGTTGATCCAATCAACATCGTACATAACCGATCTATCTCATAGATCGACCACCAAAACAACACATAGATCCATTCTACAGCCAACTGCATATCACATATGCGAGATCTCGAGTCTAAAACCAGAATCTATCGCTCTGATACCACTACTGGGCCACACAGAGATAAAACAAAACTTTTTCCTCTAACGTGGTGATCCCAAGACCTAGCTGAGGTAGAAGGCCACGAGGTTTACCACTAGACGCGCGGTTGTGGATTACTGATGAAGCGCGTCAGTTGATGCAGTGAAGTCCTCACGATATAATCCGATCGTCATGGTGATGATCGTACGGCACCTCTGCTGGTATCCACACGTACAAGGAGGAGCACCAGCGGCAAACTGCTAGGTTCGATACGACGGTTGGACTGCTTTGGAGCTAGGGTTTCCAACTCATGGAATGACCTAACTGATCAACCCTCCTGGGTTTCTGTGCCCCACTATATATAGGGAGTGAACATGGGCTCCACTCGTGGCCTGACGTCGGAAACGTATCTATAATTTTTGATGTTCCATGCTTGTTTAGTATCTACTTTGCTTTCCTTTGTCCACACTTTGAGGTGTTTTTATATGTTTTCTAGTACTAACCTATTAACAAGATGCCACAGTTCCAGTTGCATGTTTTCTTCTATTTTTGGTTCTAGAAAAGCTAGTAAGGTAATATTCTCGGAATTGGACAGGACAAAAGCCAAAGTCAATATTTCACTGAGGAGAACATGGAGTCCAGAGGAGAGATGGAGGGGAGCCACAGGGCGGCCGCACCCCCAGGCACGGGCCCACCCTAGGCCGCGCCTGGGCAGGGTGTGGGCCCCCTGGTCGCCCCCTACCTCGCCTCTTCGCCTATAACAAGCCCTCGATGCCTAAACCCTAAGTACCGGATCAATATTCCACGAAACCGTATGTAGCCACCGCCACCATCGTCCCTAGATCAGGGGGATCTGAAGCTCTTCCCGGCACCCTACCGAAGGGGATATCATCCCGGAGGCCTTCTTTTTCATCATGCCAGCCTCCGGTATGAAGCGTGAGTAGTTCCACCTTGGACTACGGGTCCATGTAGTAGCTAGATGGTTGTATCTCCTCCTTTGTGCTTTCATGTCTAGATCTCGTGAGCTCCGTTCATGATCAAGATCTCATCTATTTGTAATCATGCATGTTGTGTTTACGGGGATCCAATGGATTTTGAGATTACTATGTCAGATTGATTAATGGTTTTGTCTTATTGATTCTATCATGTCTGTGTTGTTTGTGATCTTCCATGCTCTCCGTTGTTAGTAGCTATCTTGGCCAAGTAGTTTCTAGTGACTCCAAGAGGGGGTATTTATGCTCAATAGTGGGTTCATGCCTCTATTTAATCTAAGGGAAGTGACAGAAATCTCTAGGGTTGTAGATGTGCTGTTGCCACTAGGGAGAAAACAACGTTATCTTGTTCATGGAACAAGTGGATTGTTTACCTTACACACTTTGCTTAAAGCAGTTGTCTGTTGCTTGCAACTTAATACTGGACGGGGTTCAGATGATAACCCAAAGGTGGACTTCTAGCCATAGATGCAGTTGAATAGCGGTCTATGTATCTTGTTGTATTGCCCAATCGAATCTCATAGGATCTTGATGTCTAGTATTGCATTGTTATGCCTTGCTCAGTCCTGTCAGTTGCCCTGCTGTAATTTGTTTACCCAGCATGCCATGTTTGTTTATCTAAGGAGAACACCACTAGTGAACTATGGACCATGGTCCAATCTTTACCATTTACACATCTTCCACTGTTATTGTTTACTTGCTGCAAACCACTGTTACCTTCCACACCATACAGTTAATCCTTTGTTATAGCAAACCGGTGAGATTGACAACCTCACTATTCATTGGGGAAAGTATTGAGTTTGTGTTGTGTAGGTTTCCAAGTTTCTTGAAACACCTTTGAGACGTTTCTTTCCTCCTACTAGTTCGATAACCTCAGTTTTTACTGAGGGAAAACTTGCTGCTGTGCTCTTCACACCTTGCTCTTGGGGTTTCCCAACGAAGAGCTCCCACGTTGACAGAGCGCCAACATGGCCCATTCACTAAAGCCCATATAATATTAGCCACTATGAGTATGACTCACTGACTCAGTCCAAATCTGGCTCGGGTCCAACCCAACCAGATTTCCGGTTCAGATCCAATCTGAACTTGCTCCCTCTCTTAAGTGTGTGACCCCGCAGGCTCATGGCTACTTGGACACGATTGGAGTCCGACTATCAATCGATCAATCGGTAGCAGCTCCTAGCAGAACGTGCAGAATCCCAAGTACCAAAGAGTCATGATGACTTGCCTTTCCAATGCGACTTACGTACGATTCCATTTTGCCTCACGATATACCTTGTCAGACTATAGGCGAATAATTGTCACCCCTTAAATAGTCCGACTCTCTTCTCGATCCGAGATAAGTGATTCATCCAACTAACTCTTAGTCGATCCCCTTAGTTAACACTTAGCCGAGTCGTGCATGGCCATGCTTTCCGAATCATATCATCCAGGAGGGCCCAGAGAATATCTCTCCAAGTGAAGGGGCAAAATCCCATCTTGTTTATTCACATCACGCAGCTTGATTCCCAATCGACCCGAACTCTGCCTTTATAACTGCCCAGTTACAGATCAACATTTGATAGAACCTAAGTCGGTGATCATCAACTCGTACTGTGTAACAACCTCAAGTCTAAGGATTACATTGATTGAGATAAACAAATGATAACTTGTTCATTGTACCTCAATATGGGTCAATCCGACTCGCTGAACTCTTTAGGCGAATCTGTGTAAGTCAGAATAGCATCTCCATGCCCATGACAAGTGGAACTGAGTCATCAGCCGACTTTCACATTGGTCTAAGTTGTGTGTCCAGCACAACCTCGATGACCAAGGATATTTAGTATGAACAACATGAATGTATAGTTCCACACTAAATCACATATTCAATGATATACATCAAATGTTACATGCAAGGACAACTTAATATATTTATGAATACAATGGGAAATATCATCATACATGATTTCCTCTAGGGCATATTCCCAACAACTACTACGATTACTAGTAAGATACACATCAATAACATGTATATTGAATATACCCTTCTTCTTTATGGTGCCGTTCTTTAGATTTGCCAGGTATTTGGGGGAATTCTGCTTCCAGTGACCTTCGCCCTTGCAGTAAAAGCACTTAGTATCAGTCTTAAGACCAGCCTTGGACTTCTTTGTAGGTACGACAACTTTCTTGCCGCCCTTCTTGAAGTTACCATTCTTCTTAGGCTTGCTTTGCTTCTTGAAATTGGTGGTCTTATTGACCATCAACACTTGGTGCTCTTTCTTGATCTCCACTCCGTAGATTTCAGCATTGAGAAGAGTTGAGGTAATGTCTTATCCATACGTTGCATGTTGTAGTTCATCACAAAATTCTTGTAACTAGGTGGCAGTTATTGCAGGACACGATGAATCCCATATGCATTAGTAATCATTATTCCCAAAACTTGGAGTTTATTGGCATGCCCAGACATTTTGAGCACATGCTCACTAACGGAGCTTCCCTCTTCCATCTTACAGTTAAAGAAATTCTCGGAGGCTTCATATCTTTCAACGGTCGCATGAGTCACAAATATCATTTTGAGCTCACGGACAATATCATGAGGGTCACGGTTCTCAAACCACTTCTGAAGCTCTGATTCCAAACCGTACAGGATGTCACACTGAACTATGGAGTATTGATTCTTTTGAGTGAGGTAAACATTTTTCACCTCATCAGTAGCATCAGCTGCAGGCGGGTCACCCAGCGGTGCATCCAACACATAGGTCAACTGACCAGCATTAAGGACAATCCTCAAGTTGCAGAACTAGTCCACAAAGTTGCTTCCATTGTTTTTCAACTTTTCTTTCTCTAGGAACGCATTAAAATTGATGGTAGGGGCCGCCATGATCTACAACATATTTACAAATAGTTTAGACTAAGTTTATAATAAACCGAGTTCAAATTTAATTCTTAAATTAACTAGGTGAACTCCCACTAAAAAAACATCCCTCACATTGTTTTAGTGATCACACGAACCAAATCCATGACACCAAGTATGATCATCATGAGAGATGATGTAGTTTCAAAGGCGAACAATCAACATGTTCATCATATCAATCATATGACTCATGCTTTACCTTTTGGTATTCCATGTTTCGAGACCATGTCTGTACATGCTAGGCTCATCAAGGCTAACCTTAGTATCCGCATGTGCAACTCTGGCTTGCACCCGTTGTATGCACATGTAGAATCTATCACACCCGATCATCATGTGGTGCTTCGAAATGACGAGTCTTAGCAACGGTGCCTACTTAGGACGAACACTTTATTACTTGATATTTAGTGAGAGGGATCATCTTATAATGCTACCATCGCAATCTAAGCAATACAAGATGCATAAAAGGATTAACATCACATGCAATTCATAATATGTGATATGATATGGCCTTTATTCTTGTTCCCTTGATCTCTATCTCCAAAGCACAAACATGATCTCCATAATCACCGGCGTGGCATCAAGGTCAATGGCGCCGCTTCATGGTTGTCCTCCACCAACAACAAATATTACAACTACTTGATGAATATACACACATGTTTTAAACGAAATTTAAAGACAACCATAAGGCTTCTTCCGGATGCCAACTTACAATAAGGATCATTGCACACATCAGTTATAATCACAATCATGGACATATCACATCACAACACAAGCCCTGCAAAAACAAGTTAGACGCCTCTAATTTTCTTTGCATGTTTTACGTGGCTAGGGCTTTCGAATAAGAACCATTCCAACTTACAAACATGAATCACAACAATGATACAAGTATTGTCAAGTGCCCGTTATAAATTGAATCTTCACTATAGTGGGAGAGACAGACACCTGCAAAGCCACTTATGCAATGCAAGTTGCACGTTGAGCGTGGAGAAAGTATCATGTATTATGCATGTAAGGTTAGCCCGGTCCGCTTCATCCCACCATCCCGCAAGATGCAAAGTAAACAGAAAGCAATCAACACCCACAATAACCATTGTGCTCTACTCATGCAATAGATCTACGCATAGACACAGCTCTGATACCACTGTAGGGGTTCGTAACATGGAAGAAAAATTCTAGTGCATGAACACACAAAATCCAAGATATAAACAACGAGATCGGTGCAACGAGTTCATAGAGTACTAACCCTCGAAGATCCAAAGCATTTAACGAGATTGGATTCTCATGGTTGATGTAGTCGTTCACTTGCCGATCCCAAGATCGCAAAGACGATCCTTCTGGCGCCGCGTTCCAGCATCGCTTCCGTAGTTGGTCACACGTTTGGTACTTGATGAAGACCTTCCTCTCCCTTGTTCCAGCAGGCATCAGAGGTTGTAGATATCCTCGTGATTCCAGCAGCACGATGGTGTGGTGGTGGAATAAACTCCCACAAAACCATTATGTTCTACTCGTGCAACAGATCGATGAAACGTCGGAAACGTATCTATAATTTTTGATGTCCCATGCTTGTTTAGTATCTACTTTGCTTTGTCTACAATTTGAGGTGTTTTTATATGTTTTCTGGTACTAACCTATTAACAAGATGCCATAGTGCCATTTGCCTGTTTTCTTCCGTTTTTGATTCCAGAAAAGGCAGAAAATCAATATTCTCGGAATTTGACGGGACAAAAGCCAAAGTCAATATTTTACCATGGGGAACACGAAGCCAGAGTACGAGACATCGAAGAGCCACCAGGGGGCCACACCCCCTGGCCGTGCGGCCTGGGTGGGCCCGCGCCTGGGGGGTGCGACCGCCCTGGCTGCCAACTGCCTCGCCTCTTCACCTATAAAGACCCCCCGATACCAAAACCCTAAGTACCCGATCAATCTTCCATGAAATAGTCCGTAGCTTCCGCCACCATCATCCCTAGATCGGGGGGATCTGAAGCTCTTACCGGCACCCTGTCGGAGGGGAGATCATCCCGGAGGCCTTCTTCTTCATCATGCCAGCCTCCGATATGAAGCGTGAGTAGTTCCACCTTGGACTACAGGTCCATGTGGTAGCTCGATGGTTGTATCTCCTCCTTTGTGCTACCATGTTTAGTGTGAGATCAAGATCATCTATTTGTAATCATGCATGTTGTGTTTGCGGGGATCCGATGGATATTGAGATTACTATGTCAGATTGATTAATGGTTTTGTCTTATTGATTCTATCATGTCTGTGTTGTTTGTGATCTTGCATGCTCTCCGTTTCTGGTAGCTATCTTGGCCAAGTAGATGCTAGTGACTCCAAGAGTGGGTATTTATGCTCGATAGTGGGTTCATGCCTCTATTTAATCTAAGGGAAGTGATATAAATCTCTAAGGTTGTAGATGTGTTGTTGCTACTAGGGAGAAAACAATGGTCTCTTGTTCATGGAACAAGTGGATTGTTTACCTTACACACTTTGCTTAAAGCAGTTATCCGTTGCTTGCAACTTAATACTGTAGGGGGTTAGGATGATAACCTGAAGGTGGATTACTAGTCAAAGTTGTAGTTGGATGGCGTTCTATGTATCTTGTTTTATTTCCCAATCGAATCTCATAGGATCATGAATGTCTAGTATTGCATTGTTATGCCTTGCTCAGTACTGTCAATTGCACTGCTATAATTTGTTTACCCAGCAAGACATGTTTGTTTATCTTAAGAAGAACACCTCTAGTGAACTCTGGACCCTGGTCCAATCTTACCATTGATACATCTTCCACTGTTACTGTTTACCTTTCTGCAAACCACTATTACCTTCCACACCATACAGTTAATCCTTTGTTTTCAACAAACCGGTGAGATTGACAACCTCACTGTTTGTTGGGGCCAAGTCTTGAGTTTGTGTTGTGTAGGTTTCCAAGTTGCTAGCAACACCTTTGAGTCGTTTCCTTCCTCCTACTGGTTCGATAACCTTGGTTTTTTACTGAGGGAAGACTAGCTTCTGTGCTCATCACACCTTCCTCTTAGGGACTCCCAATGAAGCTCTAAAGTGATCTGAGCTACCATAAATCTACGCATAGGGTCGGCTCTGATGCCACTATAGGGGTTTGTAGCATGGAAAACAAAAAAATTCTATCGCATGAACACACAAAAGCCAAGATATAATCTACGAGATCGGTGCAAGTAGTTTGTAGAGAACTAACCCTCGTAGATCCAAAGCGTTTAACGAGATTCAGAGATCGTGGTTGAAAGGATCGTGTGGGCACCTAGAGGGGGGGTGAATAGGTGATACTTCAAATTTTACTCTTTTTCAAATTAGGGTTTGACACGAAAGGTTAATTCTCTAGATTATGCAACTAAGGTGAATTTACCTATATGTCAAACTAGCACATAAACTAAGAAAGAACAAGTAAAGTAAAGTGCGGTAAAGGATAGAAGTAGCCAAAGTGGAGCATGCGGAGACACAAGGGTTTGTTTCCCGTAGTTCCTTCCTTTTGAAGGGAAGTACGTCTACATTTGGAGAGGGGTGGTTCCAAACCACCAATGCCACGAGAGGCCTCCCTTGTTCTCTAATGAACCTCACCCCAAAGGGTTCGATTAACCTCCTCCACTATATCAGCAACCTTCGAGGTGGAAGCTGGCACCTTTACAACAAGTTTGAGGCACACATCCACAACTTAATTGGAGGCTCCTGAATACAAGCATGTTGTCAAACAATCAAAGACAAGCTTGTAAGAACCAAATCAAAAGCTAGGGTTTCCAAAGAAACATTAGATGTCGTGGGAATGGCCACGACAGATGCTGCGAGTGGCAGTGAGTAGTAGAACGCGAGGGAAGGGAGGCCCACCATCTACGGTGCGAGATGAGGGCAGAGACACAAGGTTTTACGCAGGTTCGGCCCCCCGGAGGGTAAAGACCTACTCCTGCTAGATTGTATTATTGAGAGATTACAATGGTCGATCTCAACGGCTAGGCGGCGAGTCGATGGGGTGTATGATGGAAAGTAAGTGCTATCGTGCCCTAGGGAGGTTTATGTAGGGGTACCTCGCCAGGGTTTACAGATCTACAACCGAGTTGGATAAGGACTCGAAGGGTTTTGACCTAATCCGACTGGGCCTAGCTACACTTCTGGGCCTTCAGCTTCTCGTCGCCTGGCTCCTTCTTGGGTCACGATCCACTCGCCGTCCTGTAGGCCCACTCGATGAGAGTATGATCCAGTAGGGAACGTCCTGCTGGGTATACCTCACTGGGCATATCACAATCAGTAGTCCTCGAGGTCGTCATTGATTCGTCGCAGGTGTTCTTTGGCAGTTGGAGTATTTGGGTCCAATTTGGACGCCCAATCGAATCGGCGGTGGACTCCTTCAATGGAAGAAAGAATCTTCAACGTGTACCTTCAATCACAATAACGGCGACCAATCAAATCACCAATTTGGCAAGTAGTCAAATCACAGTTCTAGCGAATGGGTCGGCAAGTCGAGTAGACAAAGTTGGACCGTCATTTTTGGTCAAACTAGTCATTGGGTAATCCAACGGTAATATCGGCATAATCACTGCGCGGTAACGGCTCCTTCGAAATTTGCGGGAGGCAACCGCTATATAAGGAGAGTGATGGGTGAGTTACGAGCATTCCTCACATTTGTTTCGATTCCGCAGGCCCTTTAGTCTCCCCTTTCATCTTGATCCAGAATCTCCAGAGCGAGTTAGCGAGCCCAGATTCTTGATCCGATGGCGCCCCCGATGGAACGGTGGGGAAAATCAAAGTGCACCAAGGCGACGCTGAAGTCTTTCGAAGATGCGGGAATCCTCTGCCGAGGAAGATGGAGAATCCCCTCCGCCGGGGAAGTGGAGCCAGATCCGTGTGCCGGCGAATTCATATGCTTCACGAGCCACCTGGAAAGGGGATTGGGGTTCCCACCTCGATCTTCTTACGGAGGTTCTGCGCCTACTACACCATCAAGCCCTCTGATCTGGGGCCGCACAGCATCGAGTAGCTCGCCATCTTCGTGGCGTTTTGCGAGTACTATCTGGGGTGCCGCCCCTATTTCCTGTTGTGGCAGGAGTTATTCCACAGCCGCGTGGGCCGTGAAGTAGCCGGCGGCCCGATGCTGCCAGCAGGAGTCCTCACATTCCAGCTAAAGAACAAAGCCCCCTTCCTCGACCTCATGCTTCCGAAGAAGGCGGCCAGCGAGTGGAAGAAGCACTGGTTCTATGTCAGTGATTCGACCCCGGACAGCGAGGTGCCGCTCCTAGAATACACCGCCAAGCGGAGCAAGCCACGCCGGCTGCAGGTGGCAAAACTTTCGGACGACCAGAAGATGGTCATGGATGAGATGCTGATGACGATTTGTCATCTCAAGAAGGACGGGCTCGAGACCATCAACATGTACAACTACTGGCTCGGGCGACGATTGGTGCCACTGGCCAGTCGCTCCCACTGGATGTACGAGTACACTGGTAGGGATGATGGAACCAAGGCCTGCACAGTCGAGTGGAAGGCCGACAATTACTCCACCGTGTTGAAGAAGATCACTAACGCGGAATACAGAGATCCAAAGGCCGAGATCGCCCCATACTCTGCGAAGCGCAAGGCGCCGACAGTGAGTCCTTTTAATCTTGTTTATCTTCGAAGGTGCAGTAGTGCAGTCGCGGTGTATTTATCGTGTGCTTGTTTCTTTTAGCTGTTCCAAGTCGTGGAGGGCTGGCTCCCTCCCGTCGATGATTGAAGCTCCGAGGAGGTCGAGGAGTACCTGAGCGAGTCCTCCTCCGATGAAGACGATGACGACGAGGCAGTGGAGGTCGCTGCACCCACAACTCGGAAGACCCGCGGGAAGCGACAACATGAGCTCGAGGCTAGCCAGGGCCTCGAGGGGCATGACGGGGGCAAAGGCGACGCCCAAGAACATAGTTCACGGCGCGTGGCCACGCTGTCAAAGAAGAAATCGCCGAAGAAGAAGAAGGCTCCCAAAGCGACGTATCCTCCCCGATCGGCGACAAGTTCCTTGGCGACCAGCGAAGCCGACGACACAGAGGCCGAGGCATCAACGAAAGCGCCGAAAACGATGGACCCGGCTGTGGTGGAGAACGAGATGCCTCTAGCATCGATTCCCCCTCCATTATCGGCAGTCGCAGGGCTTGGGGCTGCTATAGTCGCAGAGGCATCCCCATCGAAGGAGGCGCCAGTGTCGACCAGAGCAAAGCTTCCTGCGGTTGTGGCTTCGTCGACGAATAAGCCTTCAGTGTCCTTGGCCCCTGCCCTGTTCGAGACGGGCATCAGTTGCAAGATGGGCCCAGAATTGGAGAAGCCGGCACACATCCGCACCGGCATGAATTATATCCCAGTCGCCAGGTATGTCCTTGCCGTGTCGACTCAGAGTAATATTTAGTAGCTGTTGTTTGAGTTGATGATCGCTCCTTTTGATGGACTGGTGTGAAGAAGATTGGTCACCCCTTGGTGGCCAAGGTACCAGCAGTCGCTTCAGGAGAGGAGGTTGATCCCTCGAATAAGAGGAAGGGCGACGATGCCGAGGCGCCAGCGGAGGGCGCGAAGAATAAGAAAGGCGACGACACCGTCATAATTTTGGACGAGTCTGCCGATGCGCCAAGCGAAGCTCCGACTGGAGTGGACACGATCGCGAAGGCCGACGTGGATGCGGGGTCATAACAGGTTGAACCAGCGGCGCTGGTCGGGGCATCGGAGCCCACGACTAGTGAGACAGGGGCGACGGCGGCGACCTTTCCTCGCTTCAAGGCAAGGGCCTCCGCTGCGAGTACCACAACGCAGTTGCCTCAAGTGCCTGAGGTATTGGGCGCAGACGTCGAGCAGCATCGCGAATGCACGCCCTTCGTGTTGTCATCAGTAGATGAGGTCGAACTGCACAATATCCTGGGTGCAGCTATCCAGGTATGTCCAGTCCCCGAGGATCTGCTCGCTGACTTTCAACGGGTAGATTCTTATTACTTTTGTTCTCCAGTCTTCGAGTGGCTAGTCGCTGAATTTCAGGGGCTAGGCACTTATAAATTTTTCGATGTCCAGTCCCCGAGTGTCTAGTCGCTGAATTTCAGTGGATAGGCACTTAGGAAGTTTTTGATGTCTTCTCACATTTTTTTCGTCTTTGCAGGGCAATCAACGGAGCGACTGGCCGCCAAGGAGCATCTGGAGCGTGACCTCTGACCCATGCAGGAGGTGAACCAGCAGCTGAAGAAGATCGTAGGTAGATGTTCAGGTTACCTTCTTAATTCCTTTGCTTGTAATTTATTGGAGTCTCACTCTCGTTTTGTTGCAGAAGAACATTATGCCGCGGTTGCCAAGGCCCGCGAAGGTCTTGTCCCGGCCAGCGAGTTGGATGCTGCTCAGTCCTCGTTGATTGCCGCGGAGAGGCAAGTTGCCGAGCTGGAGAGGGAGCTCAAGGCCTCCAAGGAGGAAGCGAGCTCGTCGGGAAAGAGGGCCTAGGATGGGGCGGACAAGCGGAAGGTCTCTGATGCTCTTGTCGCGGGACTGCAGGACGATTTGTCAGGTCTTCAGGACTTCGTCATCGGGCTCTACTGTCCACTCCTTGGTGAGCTTTTCAGACTTGTTGTTATGTCAGCGAGTCACCGAGCGGGCGGGTCGCTTATTGCGGCAAGTCCCCGAGTGGGTGAACTCAAAGTTGTGTGTCCTTCTGATGCGGAATTGGTGTTGATTGTAGGGAAAGTTCTTGACGACGAGCCTGAGGCATAGACGTATGATGCCAAGCAGTGCGTCACCATGTTGGTGGACTCTACCGCCTCTCTGCGACATGCATTTGCGCCTATCTCCAGGAGATCTCGCCCACGGAAGTAATTCCTAGCGAGCTCACAGAGGTATGGTGCTATCTTGAAAGGGAGCCGGTGGTTGACTATATGTCGCGGTCGGCTTTTCGCCACGGGGCCATGACTGTGCTGAGCCTTGGACTCGTGCACTTCCCCGATGACTTCGACCTCGATGATGTTACCAGCGGGTACCCATCGGCGACCGGCTTGGTGGAAATCGCCGATGTCATGAGGTTGACCGCGAAGGCAGCTGTGTACTCCGACCGGGTGCTTGCAATGGGCGACCTTCTGCTGTACTAGGAGACGATCGTGGTTCCGAATGATGCCGAGCCAATGCACCATGACTTCAATAAGAAGCAACCATTCCGGTCGGTGATGGCGAGCATCTTGACGACGTACCCTTCGAATCCGTGGGTTCCCTTCATCTGCGTTCGTGGTGGTGGCGGCGCGTCATCTTCGAAGCATGCGGAGTAGACAGCTTGCTGACTAATGTTTGTATTAGTTAAAATAAGTATATCTCTTCCCTTTTAAGCGAACAATATTTTCTTACCGTAAGGAATGGAAGTATGTTGAGTATGTTCGATTTGAGTTTGGATTGTTTTGTTGTGCGAGTCCCTGAGCGCGTCCGCCCTTTAATGGGGTTTACCTCGTGTTTATGTATGTATGTTTGTTTGTATACTGTTAGTTATTTGAGGTCGACTCACCATGGCTTGGAAAGCCAGTCGCTTAGCGACCCCAAGGGGTGCTCTATACTTAGCTGTTTTCCTGGACGCGAACGAGGTCGGTTGGGCGAGTCCCCGAGTGTGGTACTTAGCCGTTCTAGTCGCATGCCCAAGGTAGGTGAGGATGGAGGGCGTTATACTTGGCGCGTCACTCCACCTGACTCGAGGAGCCAGTCGTGTGGCGAGTCTGGGCGTGCTCTCATACGTGGTGTGTTCCCGAGCCGCGTTGGTTTGGACTGACGCAAGTCCCCGAGCGTGGTACTTAACCGTTCGAGTCGTTGCGCCGAGGATGCAGAGGACCAGGTCGTTGTATGAAGCGAGTGCGGTTGTCTTGGCCTGGTGGACCAGTCGGGCAGGGTGACTCCGATGGGAGCTCCGGGTTGGCGTTTTTCATGGACGACGCAAGGCCTACATTTCTTCAATATCCTTATGTCGCACTACTTAGCCGCGCCGGTCGTGCAACCAAGGGTTGACCTCCGTGAATAGCGTAATGCTATAGTTAGGAGTGTGATTGGCACAAGGGTTGGAGAGTAGACACAATTTGTGCGATTCGAATATTTTTTATTGCATGGCGGGGGGAATACAGGTCGGAGCTCTAGGTGTAGAACTTCCTTAGGAGATTTACATTCCATGACTGCTTCACGTCAAGTTGCCCGTGGCCTCGGACGTCGATGAGGTAGTACGCATCGTTGCCAAGGACTCTCCCTATGGTGAAGGGTCCCTCCCATGGGGGAGAGAGCTTGTGCATGCCCTTCTTGTCCTGGATCGGTCGCAGGAAGGTGCGAGTCTGGACTCGGCGGCTATGGTAGCGGCGGAGTCCCTGCTGGTAGATGGCGGTGCGGGAGTGAGCCAGGTCGCGTGCTTCGTCGAGCTAGTCGACCCCGTCTTGGCATGCGAGCTCGTTGTCGGCATCTGCATAGTTGACGACACAAGGCGATTCATGCTCGAGGTCAGTCGGCATGACGGCTTCAGCACCTTACACCATGAAGAAGGGCGTGAACCTAGTCGATCGGTTGACAGAGGTGCAGATGCCCCCGATGACGGAGGGGAGCTCTTCGACACAACATACCAGAGTTTGCTCGAGGGGAACTTGTAGTCGCGGCTTGAGGCCGTGGAGGATGCTCTGGTTGGCGCGTTCCGCCTGGCCATTGGACTCCGGGTGGGCGACCGAGGCGAGGTCAAGCCGTATGTTGTGCTCTTCGCAAAATTCCGCCATGGCACCTTTGGCGAAGTTGGTGCCGTTGTCTGTGATGATGTTGCGCGGGAATCCATAGCGGTAGATGAGCTCGTGGAGAAATTTGGCCGCGGTCTTCCCGTCGCACTTGCGGACTGGCTTGGCCTCCACCCACTTGGTGCATTTGTCGACTGTGACTAGGAGGTGGGTGTAGCCGGAGGGGGCCTTCTTGAAGGGGCCCACCATGTCCATGCCCCATACAGCGAATGGCCAGGTGATGGGGATGGTCTTGAGCGCCGAGCTGGGTACATGCGTCTAGTTGGCGTACTTCTAGCACCTGACGCAGCGTTGGACGATGTCGACAGCGTCGGCATGCGCAACTAGCCAGTAGAAACCATGTCGCATAGCTTTGGCGACCAGGGACCGGGCGCCGGCGTGGTGTCCGCAATCACCGGCGTGGA
Source organism: Avena sativa (assembly GCA_916181665.1). NCBI lineage: Eukaryota > Viridiplantae > Streptophyta > Magnoliopsida > Poales > Poaceae > Avena > Avena sativa. The sequence continues at coordinate 306,137,897 of OV702295.1, read as the reverse complement.
TGTCTTGGAGGATCTTGTGTCCTTCCCCAGGCTGCACGCAGCGTTGGAACACGCCTGTTACGTTGCGCTTGTAGAGCTCGCCATTGATGATGACGAAGGATTTGCAAAGGCGCATGATCATGCGTGCCTTCGTCTCATTTGCTGGCAGGGTCCTGCCCTCGAGGTAGGAGATGTATGGCGTGGTCCAGTCACTGGGTTCTGCGAACATGGCGACCAGGGCGGGCTCTGGTTGTAGCGGGATCCCGAGGTCGATCTCCTTTGGGGGAGATACGGAGGGCTTGTGGATGGTGTCGAGGAAGACACCAGCGGGTGGTGTTTGGCGAGCCGACCCGATGCAGGAGAGGGCATCAGCCTCCTCGTTCTTGCGAGGGTCGATCCATTCGACGGAGTAGCCAGTGAAGTGGCCCCAGCTAGTCCACTACTTGGCGGTATACCGCCATGGTGGGGAAGACGACATCGCAGGTACCGGCAACTTGCACGTCGACGAGGTCGGAGTCGCCATAGCACCATAGGCGATTGACGTTCATCTCCTTGGTGGCCCACATGCCGTGAAGGAGGGCCTCGTACTCGGCCATGTTGTTAGTGCAGGGGGTGAAGTCGAGGTACAACACGTAGCGGAGCTTGTCGCCTTTGGGAGAGGTGAGTATGATTGGTTCCCCTACGCCGTCCGCGTTCTTAGACCCGTCAAAGTGAAGCAACTAGTAGTGGAGGTATGGCAGATTCTCTGGCAGCTGCGCCTCTTCCCAGTCGGCAAGGAAGTCCGCTAGGGCCTGCGACTTGATCGCTTTGCGCGGCTCGTACTTGATGTTGTGGACGCCGATCTCTACGTCCCACTTGGTGACTCGACCAGTCACCTCGCGGTTGCGGATGATGTCCTGCAATGATGCGAAGGAGACGACCATGATTGGCTGCTCCTGGAAGTAGTGTAGTAGCCGTTGCTAGGCTCGGAAGACCGCGTACACCAGTTTCTGGTATTACGGGTAGCGCTGTCGCGAGTCGGTAAGGACCTCACTGATGTAGTAGACTAGGCGCTGTACAGGGCGCTCCTTGCCCTCCTCTGTCCGCTCGACGACCATGACAGTGCTGATGACTCGCTCGGATGCCGTGACGTAGACGAGCATCGGCTCCTTGTCGACGGGGGAGGCGAGTAGCGGTGCCGCGAGTAGCACTTCTTTGAGTGCATGGAGTGCTTCGTCTACCTCCTTGTCCCACTGGAACATGGGGTTCTTGCGCATCAGGCGGTAGAGAGGGATTGCCTTCTCGCCTAGCCGAGGGATGAAGCGACTGAGGGCCGCGACTTGCCTGGCCAATTTCTAGACGTTGCGGAGGCACTCGGGTTTGCCGAGCCAGGCGATCGTGTCGATCTTGGTGGGGTTCGCCTCGATGCCTCGCTTGGAGACTACGTACCCTTGTAGCTGTCCAGTGGGAACTCCGAAGGTGCACTTACCTCGGTTGAGCTTGATCTTGTACCTCCACAGGTTTGCGAATGTTTTGGCCAGGTCGGAAAGTAGATAGCTCTAGCGATTGTACGTGACCACCATGTCGTCAATGTAGACGTGGATGTTGCGGCCAATTTGGCTCGCAAGCCACTCCTGCATGCACCGCTGGTAGGTCGCTCCGGCGTTCTTGAGGTTGAACGTCATGGTGGTGTAGTAGAAGGCACCGAATGGCGTGATGAACATCGTCTTCTCCTCGTCCTCAACCGCCATCTTGATATGGTTGTAACCAGAGTACGCGTCGAGGAAGCATAACGACTCCGAGCCCACGATAGAATCGATGATCTGATAGATGCGCGGGAGGACGAACTGCTCCTTTGGGCAGGCGCTGGTGAGGTTAGTGTAGTCGATACACATTCTCCAGGTCTTGTTCTTCTTTTTGACTAGGACTGGGTTTTCCAGCCACTTGGAGTATTTGATGGGCCGGATGAAGCCTGCAGCGAGTAGAAGCTACACCTCTTCGGTGATTGCTCGATGGTGTTCTTCATTGAAGGGTCGTAGCGACTGCTTGACAAGTCTTTCTTTGGGTTCGGCATTGAGTTTATGCTCAGCGAGTTCCCTCGGGACACCTGGCATGTCGGATGGCTTCCATGCGAAGATGTCATGATTCTCACAAAGGAACTCAATGAGCGTGCTTTCCTATGCAGGGCTCATGCATGTCCCGATCATGACCGTCTGGCTGGAGTCGCCTGGGACCAGCTCGTCGGTGCGGGTGTGCGTGGTGGCCTCGAACGCGGTCGACCCGCCGTTTTCTACGTTGGGCTTCTTCACTATTGTGGGGTCGTCTTTGTCAACCCCGCTCACATATCTGGCGAGCTCTTCCGCGTGGTTGGCCTCTGCGGTGATGACAGCGTGCGCGAGATATGCGCCTTTTTCCTCGCACTCGATGGCCATGTCGGGGTCGCCGTAAACGCTGATGATGCCGCATGGCCCTGTGAGTTTCATCGCGTTGTACGCGTAGTGTGGGGTTGCCATGAACTTCACGAATGCTTGTCACCCCAGGACGCTCAGTGCGGAAGTTTGCTGGTGTGCCAAAGGTGACTGGCAGTGCACCTTGCCGATCGGGTACGCCTTCCGACCGGGGACGATGCTGTGGAAAGTGGTGAGAGCCGACTCAATCATCGACTGCGGTAGCCACAGTCGCGTGAACGTGTCCAGGTAGAGAATATTGATGGAGCTCCCGCCATACATCAATGTCTTGGTAAGCCAGTAGTCGCCCACTTTGGGCTTGACCACCAGTGCGACTCGCCCGGGATATTCGATCGGTGGTGAGTAGTCCTCGCGGCTCCACGTGATGCGCTGCTCAGACAAGTTGAGGAAGCGGGGGACATCGACCTGGGACACCGCATTGACTGCGATGGCACGGGCGAGGACCTACTTCTCGCACTTGGTGTCGAGCCCGGTGAAAGTGTGGAGCGAATCGGCCTCGTTGTCGAATGCCCTGCCGTTTGGCGGGTTGTTGTTGGGGTCCTCCCGTGCGCGCCACGCCTTCTCGATCTCCTTCAAGGAATAGCAGTCGGCGGTTGTGTGCATGGCGGGCTTCCCCTCCCTACTGTGGAACACACAAGGTTGGTTGAGGAGAGCTGCTGGGTCGAATTTCGGCCTCGCTCGGTAGTTTCCGCCATCACGGTGTTGGCCTCCGTCGCGGTGGGAGCTCTTGGGTTCGCGTGGCGTGTAGCCAGCGTTGGCAACGAAGTCGACTCATCCGTCATCGCGGCGCTTGCCGGTGAGACGAGTGTTGTTGTAGCGTAGCTCGCGCTACCTGCCGTTGTCGTGGCCGCTTGGGCGGTGATTTCCACCCGACTCGTCGTCAGTTTCTTGATTCAGATCCTCCTCAATGTACCGCTTGGCGATCTCGAGGAGGTATGGGATGTTGTCTAGTGTCTTGTACACCCACTAAATCTTGGCAACCAGGAGCTCATACCGGCACGAGTTCTTGAAACAGTGGATCACCGTGTCTGGGTGGATGCTGACCGTGTTGATCCACATGTCTTGCCATTGTTGGACCCAGTTGCGGGTCAACTCGCGGGGTCCTAGACGGACCGCTCCAGGTACTCGATGGTGGTGGCACGGGTGTAGGAGCCCTCGAAGTGCCTGATGAAGGCCTCATGCATGTCCTCCCATGAATCGATGTTGTCCACAGGGAGGGTGTTGATCCATTACCGAGTCGCTCCCTCCATCATCAGGGGGAGGTAGCAAGCGGTGAGGAGGTCGGTGTGGACGGTGATTCCCATATCCATGAGTTATGTGTCCAGCCACACAGCCGGATCGTATGTGGGATCGTACTTTTCGATATCCTTCGGCACTTTGAAGTTTGCCGGGTATTTCTCGCCTCGGATCATCGGTCCGAAGCACTGTGGGCTGACTCGACTGAGCGAGCCTCTTGGCTCGCCATCGTTGCGGTTGGTGAGGGTGTGCCTTAGGTCGTTGGGCTGGCATGCGCGCCAGCTCTGGTTGTTGATGATGTGTGTACACGCGTTGACTGGCTGCCCGTTGGCGGCAACCGTGTTGTTCAGCGGTTGTGGCTCATTGGTGGAGAGGGCTGGATGCACGACCCATGGCTGGAGATGCAGGGGCTCGGGTGGCGGGCAGTTGAGGGTATTTGCCATCGATGGGCGGCCGCTTGAGGCCGCCCTGCTTCCGGAGGAGTGGGAGTACATGCACCCCCGCGAGTCGGCTCCTGCGACCTGCTACTCGACAGCCTTGGCGAGTAGGGCCTTGGCGTACTGGATTTGCAGCACGCCCTCCTCTGTGACGTTGAGGTTGGGGACTGCTGCTTGTCCCGCGATGACATTGTCCATCGGGGTGGAGTATAGCGGGAGGCCATTCGTGTCCCGCTATTGCGGAGAGATGAGGACTCTCTGCTGGTTGGGAGGGGGCGCGCGGCCTGTTGGCGGTGGCGGAGCTCCACTCGTTGGTGCTCCTGGTGGTGGACGGGTGCTGAAGCCTGGCAGTGCATTCTCGCAGATCACGCAGTCAGCCGCGCGAGCATGGTCGTTGTCGTCTTTGAAGTTCGGGGCACGGCCTTGAACGGTTGGGTTCAGACGCGTCCTGATGCGGCGCTGGTGGCAGAGCGATAGCTCCTGTGCCATTGATTGCTCGAGGCAAAAAAAATCGCGCTCGGCTTGCTCCTTGCGTACTACTTCTTCCAGGCGCAGGCACATCTCCTCGACTTCCCCCGCCGTCGCGGTTGGCGGAATCGGCATGCAGAAGGGGTCTGGCGGGGCGCTCGCACCACTCGCCATATAGGTCACGATGAAGCGACCGGATCCGGCGTAGAGGTCGCCAGAGTTCTCCGACCCAGAGTCAGAATCGAAGATGCCGAGGATGGATGCATCCTCGAAATCCCCGATGTTGGAGACCTGGGTGATGGAGCCTTCTGGTGACACAGCGACAATGGATCCGGCGACTGAAGCCAGGGTCGCCAAGTCGGCGTCGTCGTGGAGGGCCGCGTCGTTCGATGCCGCGTTAATCTCGATCACATTGCTATTGGCCGAGTCGTACTCGGAGGCGAGGCGATGGATGGTGCAAACCTGGATCTCAGAGAGTCGTTCGTGTAGCGGCGACTCGCCGATGTGCACCAAATCCTCCAAGACGATGACGTCGGTGAAGCCGACGAAGAGGCTGATCATGCCGACCGGCATGATGACACTGTGCGTGACCGGGAGCGACGCCAGGACGTAGCTGCTGGGCAAGATCTGGAGGATCTCGCTGATGTCGATCATGCAGCCAGTGGCGATCGTCTGGTTGATGGGCAAGTAGGGTCTGGCCGCAGAACACAGGCCTGACTGGCCAGGCCCCACGGTGGGCGCCACTGTCGTGGGAATGGCCACGACAGATGCTGCGAGTGGCATCGAGTAGTAGAACGAGGGGCAAGGGCGGCAGCCATCTGCGGTGCGAGATGAGGGCGGAGACACAAGGTTTTACACATGTTCTCCCCCCGGAGGGTAAAGACCTACTCCTGCTAGATTGTATTATCGAGAGATTACAATGGGCAAGCTCGGCGGCTAAGCGGCGAGTCGATGGGGTGTATGATGGAACGTAAGTGCTATGCATGCCCTAGGGAGGTTTATATAGGGGTACCTCGCTAGGGTTTACAGATCTACAACCGAGTTGGATAAGGACTCAGAGGGTTTCGACCTAATCCGACTGGCCTAGCTACACTTCTGGGCCTTCAGCTTCTAGTCGCCTGGCTCTTTCTTGGGTCGCGATCCAGTCGTCATCCCGCAGGCCTACTTGCTGAGAGTATGATCTAGTAGGGAACGTCCTGCTGGGTATACCCCACTCGGCATGTCCCCATCACTAGAGCATGGGGGCCCTCAAGTGAATGAGGGGGAAATGAAAATATCTCTTGGTGAAGCTGTAGATCAAGGCTTCCTCCTTCGATTCTCCAAAGATCAATGACTTTGGATGGTTGGATGAAGAGATCTTATTGATTTGGTGGCTCAAATGGTGATGGTGTTATTGAGTGGGTCTGTCACATCCCAAAATTTTCTAAATTTTGAAATGTGAAAAATAAATAAACAAAATAAACAATTGTTGAAATTTAGGGTGAGAAGAACTTTTTGATTCCAATTGGAAACATCAAAACCTATTTTGATCAAATAGAATCCTAAAAGGATTCAAAAAGATAAACAAATAATAAATAAAGTTATAAAAGTTGGAATCACCAATTTTGTATCTTTAAATAAAAAGATATGGATTTTATAAGCAAAGCAAGAAATAAATAAATAAGGACTATTTTAAAGAGACAAATTAAATCTTGGACGAACAATTGAAATAAAATATTTTTGTTTAATAAAAAGAGTAAAGGATTATTTAAATAAAATCATGAGGATTTATTATTATCCAATTTCATTCAGGTAAAGACATTTTCCATTTTAAATGAACATTAAAACATATTAAAGTATTTTAAAATTATAGTTCAAAGTGAATTTATTTTAAAATAAAACCTACTGAAAAGGTTTGGTAAAAAATTAGATTTCAAATAGAGTTTTAAAACATATTAAATCCTATTTGAAATAAAGACAAATGTCTATTTTAAAAATAAATAATAGACCCTAAAAATAATAAAAGAATTATTCTAAATTTGACTTTAGAATAAGTTAAATAGCAGTATTAAAATCTACACAAAGTTTGGTAGAAGTTTGAATTCAAATAGTGTTTGAATAAAAACCAAATCAGATAAATAGAAAAGGAAAAAAGAAAAACATTCTGTACAAAAAAATGAATCGAACCCAACCCACTAGCAGGCCCAGTCCAGCCCAGCAGCGTAGCCCATCTTCTTTTCCTTCCCCGAATCGTTTTCCACTCAGAAACTCACGCGCAAAGTCGCTGAGCTGCGAACCCCACACACATCTCCTCTCTCTCGCTGTCAGCGCGACCCCACCCTGTCAGTTATCTTCTTCACCCGCCCGCAACTGCTTCCTCCTTCTCCCTGCCGTTCACTGTCCATCAAACCTTGATTAAATTCGTGCCAATGCCGCAGTTAATCCGCCCAGTAATCACGCGTACTTAAATGCCTTGCCCTCCTCTCTCTTTTCCCCTAGGCGCCATCTCCTCTCGGCCACCAGGCTGCCCCAATCGCAAGCTCAAACCCACTGTCTCCGACGATCCTCTCCGGCGAAATCCGGCGCCGTCCGACCACCCCATTCCTCCCAGTCCACACATGCGTGCTCCCTATCGCCCCTGCATCTCCCAGTGCCGCTCGCTAGCCCGCGTGTTCAACAGAGGCTCGACAACATCAACATCAGAGCGTCGCCGCCTCCTGCCTCGACTCCGACGAGTCCCCCCGGTGAGTACAGACTGCCCCTGTCCCTCCCGTTGATGCTCTCGTTATCGCCACTCTCTCCCGTGTCTAACAAACCCTCTTCCTTGCCTTCTTGTGCCTTGTAGCGTCAACAACAACCATGCTTGAGAGCACCTGACGCCGCCGCTAACTCCGACGAGCAATCGTCGCTGCTCCAGTCCGCCCCTCGACGAACTGACCCCTCCTTGAGCTTCACTGCAACCACGCGAGCACGGTAAGCGTCTCCGTTCTCTCACGCGCGACCTATTTCCTCGGCAACCTCCCCGTCTGAGCGTGTGCCGCTGAAGGCCGCCGCCAGCTCCGCCAGTTCCTGGCAAGTGCGTTGTAGCCGTAGGATGCTTATCGTCTGGCTAGGATTAGATTTAGACGAAGAGGTAAGATTTGATCAGTGCCGCACGATCTAAGTTAAATCCAATGACCCACAGAGAGCGATCCGCGCGAACCGTTTTCAGCCAGTAAGAAAGTGCCACGTGGTCAGTGCTTTGTTTTAAAAACAGAAATGTGTCTATTAAATATACAAACTTGCAAAATTCATAACTTTTAATCTACATGTGCAAATTTTACAAATTTTATATCACTGGAATCAGAAGAACAAGTACTTTCCAACCATGCACTTTGTTTAATGAATTGCTTCTGGAAACGTAGTTGTTTTTGCAGAAACTTGTGTAGGCATAATTTGAATATAAAAATTATTCTAGAAATATTTTTATGGTAAAATCTTTGGCAAATGGATTGTTTTGAACCTATTGACCATAGAAACTAACTTATGGATTTAAAAATGTATTTTATGAAGTTAAAGAATAAATCTTTGAATTAGAACATTTCTAGTCAAATAAAAATATTGTTTATGTGTTAAAATTACTTTTGAGTAAAATCTTTGGAAAATGTTTTGAATTAAACTCTTTGACCCTAAACACAAAGTTTTAAGATTTAAAAATATATTTGAAGAACCCTATAAAATTATTACTTTGCTAAAAGGCATTTTCAACAACATAAAATATCACTTTGGTATAAAATTAGTTTATGGGGGAAACCTTTTGCAAATGGTTTTAATATTAAACACTTGACCTTAAAACACTAACATGTTGTGTTTAAAAATATTTTACAACTCTAGGGATTATCATTTGATTTAAATCATTCCTAGCAAAACAAAAATGATTTAAGTGGCCATTTTCACCAACTTGAATTTAAATGGTTTTACCACTTTGGTAAATGACCAATATGAGCTTTAAAATGTTTAGAGCCTAATAGAAACCACTTTTCCAAGTAAAACTATCTTTTGCATGCTAGCATGCATTGCCTTGTTTTTGTCATTTTATGTGGTGAATTGTTTGAATGCTAGTTGAATATATGTTTGCTTGATTGAATTGTAGTGAAGTTAGAAGAGTGTGATATTTGCAAGATCAAGGAGCGAACCAATATTCTCTACTAAAAAGGCAAGTGACACTATCATCCATGTCCTACTATTTTCATTACACTTAGTGGATTTTTGTAACATGCATGATAGAACTACTATATTTCTATGCTATGTTATATCCTATTAGGATATCCTTATATCTTCCTTAGTGAAAACATTGTAGTTGTAGTATGCTTAGCCCTGCTATATATTTGGGATGGGGTACATGATATGATTATATGAAGTGTTGGAAAATATATGTTTTATATAATAAAACAAGTACTCAATGAACCACCTGGGTGGAAAGAGGATACTCAATTTTGTACAAGGTGGCAACAAAGGGAACCATGTTTATATGGCTATCTTTTTGAATGTGCACTAGAAGAAAACCACCCAGGGACTTAGATATCGAACAAGTTTCTCGTAGAGTGGCTTCCGTGTACAGCCACATTCTAAATAGGCTCTGGCTTAGTCAACTACATAGTGGAAGACCCTTGCATTGGCATCTTCAGGTTAACTAGAATTGTGTATTGGAAATATATCCATACATTGGTGCCTGGTAGACAAGCTAGCATTGTGTATTGGGAGGACTTCTATGGAAAGACTTCGTCACATTCTCGATCTGCCGGTACTCCATTGGGTGAGTACTTATCCAGCGGCCACTAGTGGCGTCAAGACGAGATTGTGTCATGTGGGTAAAGTGTAAAACTTCTGCAGAAGATCAAATTCTAAGTACTTAGCCGTGTCCCCGGTTATGGACAACTCTGAGCAACTAAGGCCTGAAGCTATGGAAGATCTTGACTTTCCAATTTATCAAAGTAAAACTTGGGGTGACAACAAGGGAATTGAAGCACTTGGAGTTTTCCAAGGAGTTCAGAAAGATTTTCAAAAGATCAAAACTATTTTGAAAAGATAGGTTAAAACTATATTGCTTTCTGCAAATGAGCCTAAACCCTACTGAGCCAAATATGCATGTAATGATAGTATCCACTTATTTCTACATAGTAGTGAAACTTGCCAATACAATTCAAATGTATTGACCCTTGTGGCTACAACTTATTATGTTGCAGGTTTGTTTGATGTTAGTGAAGTGTGTTGAATAGGATTACAAGTCTACAACCAACATGATTTCCTGTGGCACTTTGAAGATGAAGGGCTCCATGCTATATGGATATTCTGCTGCATTGTAATGAGAAAGCCAAATGAGCTATGTAAGATGTAATGAATTATTTATTTCTTGGTTATAAAGTTGTATTATGACCTTTGTTTCTGGATATTACATCTTAACTGTGGATGCTAGCTATTGATCCAGGGACTAGCATTGTAAACACAGGGATCTCTACCTTATTAAAGGTTGGGACCCCTACAGGGTCGAGCAGCTGGAGGAAGGGGATAAGGTCCTCTATTTATAGGCCAACCCTTCACTGAACCATTTTCTGACCATTAGAGAAATTGCCAGACCGAAGACTCCGGTGTGCAGACCGGAGACTCCGGTCTACACCGAAGACTCTGGCCAGTCTCTAGACCGACCTCCGGACCACTATATAGAATGTCCCAGAGCCCCTGGGAAAATCACCTCATGGGATTCTTCAAATTTTTCGGACCACGTGGACCGGAGACTCCGGTCTGGCCACACCAGAGACTTCGGTCAGAAACTTGGGCCGAAGACTCCGGTCATCCTCTGGTCGATCTCCGAACTCCCATACAGAGGGTCCCGGGCTGAATTTTGGAGGCCCCTCCGGAGATTCCTGGGGAAACGCCGGACCACACCGGAGACTCCGATCTGTCCAGACCGGAGACTCCGGCCTAGTTTTCCCAGAAATTTGCAACTGCTTGCATGGATAATTTCTTAGGCCAAGGTCCTTTTCACTTTGCATTATATCAACCTATAGACATTAGCATACTATAAAATCCTCTACTTGTTGTTAATGAACACCAAAAGTGATTAAGATAGTAAATGTCCTTTCAATCTTCCCCTTTTTGGTGTTCGATGACAACAACTGATTTTGCATGGAATTATTTGCAATAGGATATGGCAGTGTATAACAATGCTCCCCCTGACTATGTGCACTAGGATAAACAAGTAAATCATGCATGGTAGGTAGTAGATGTTAAACATAGTTCTCACACAAGTTACAATAACGTAGGAGCAAACATGTCCTCGCACACATAGTATCTGACAAACCAAGGCAAGATAAAGCAAATAAAGTTCGAGAATTCAAATAACAAGCATAAAAAGCAAATCCTAGACCATGAAAATCCCGATGACAATGTCTTCTCCCCCTTTGGCATCAAAATGCCGAAAAGGGAAAAGACCTATTCTAGCGCCCCAAAGGATCAGTAGTCTTTGTCATCATCATCCTCGTCCCCGTCATCCATATCCTGATCGTCATCATCATCCTCCTCCTCATAGTCATCATCACCATCTGGAGCTGCATGCCCTTTGCTGTGATGGCGAGAGGAGGACGTACCCTGGTACCCAAATCCCGAGGTGACATCAGAGAAGGTCTTCCAATCCACCAAACTGTCCTGTTGGGCATTCCATGCCCCAAAAGAGAGTGTGTATTCTGACTCAGTGGATTGTTGAGCGCCATGCTCATTTGTGTACTCATCATTTCCTTCCTCATCTTCTTGTTGTCCCTGAGCCTTGATCTCCTTGAGGAGTTTCTCCATGCGATGGTTGCTATTGTAGGAGGAATGATATTGCTTACAGATGTCCACGTTCATACAACAGAGGGTCCTCTCCCAGAATGATGCCTTCTTGGCTTTCTCATGTACATACTCGCGTGTCATGGGAGGCATGGGTGCATTGGAGGCGCTCTTCCTCCGAGCCCTAGGAGGATAGGGATCCCTTTCGGAATTAGTGATCTCATCCTCCTCATTGTCATATGAGCGTCTAGGAGGAGGCCCCATGCGTTCTTTTTGCTGAAGTGATACAAGAGTATGCTCTGTAAGGTTGGGAGGCAAAGCAAGAGGTGAACTGTGAGCCTGGGTGTTGATGAGCCTCATGACAAGTGGTCCATAGGGGGAGACTTCTTGTACAATATGGCATGGTACATCTCCTCAAATATGAAATACAGATGTCAATAGGATCCGTGTCTGCCTCGAGTCCCGCCAGGTGAATCTTGTGGGTATGGTATAGTAAGTTGACCAAACCACATCTGATGGCATCATCATTTCCAACACTGGGGGAAATGGTATGAAGGAATATCCTCAACATCAGATTATAGATGGGCTTGAGTCCCTTGGACCCACCCACAACTCCCTCGCTGCCATCCAGAGGGGCAAGTTTGTTCTTGTTCTCTCCAAGAGCTGTTGAGTGCATACGCTCCCCAACATGAGTGGACACACCCTGAAAGGTCTCAAAGATGACATCAACAAAGTCATAGAAAGTCGCAGTGCGGCGGTGATCCCCAGTCATCCAAGTCATTGTCCTTCCTTGGTCAGATCCAAACACCACAGTGACATAGAATTGATGCACAAGGGTGATGTTGTAATCCTCATGGAGCTCCATTAATCCGAACATCCCTAGCTTCTCAGAAATACACAGTGCATCAGTGAAGTAGGAGCTGTTCCACATCTTCTCTACACTCATGTACTTCTGGGGACACACGGGTGACTTGGTGAGCTTGTTGTAAATGTCTTTCATGAACACAACTTGCTCCTACTCCAATAGCATGGGTCATCGCTGGTGTGTGGCAAGTCATAGAACTATGTCGTGCGCAGCTCACGGTACTCCTTCTTTGACATGCGGGCCAAAGATTGGAGATTATCGTATCTTTCCCTCTTGGCACGGTTCTCATCCTCAATCCGCTCCTGCTCCCTCCTCATGTATGCTACATCATGAGCCTGATGTTTCCGGTTGGACGGGGGCACAACATACTGACCCTCGGACTCGTCATAACGTGGATTAGCCTTCTTTGACTTGGCCTTGGTGCGAGGAGGACGATGAGAACCAGAACATGTCAACATCAATGAGGGAGGTAGCATGGAGGTAAGCATACATGTCCCAGAAATGCAATCACAGTAGCTTTGATACTTTGCAGGACCAGTTTAAGTCATTCCACACCGGAGTCTCCGCACTGCACACCGGAATTTCTGGCCGTGGGGACCGGAGTCCCCGATCGGGAGAGCCAGGTGTGCACTGGGAGGCTTCGAGAGGCAATGATTTGAATAGATTGGGCAAGGTAACGAGGCTAAGGCGATAGTGTGCACGCATACAAGTGATTCTAGTGGGCAAAATCAGTACCAATCCTCAAAAACAAATCAAGGGATGAACCCTAGGTGAAAAAGAGGAAGAGAGGTACCAATCTGTCCATTGGCTTGATTCCACGGCTGGGAAGGGCCCAATGGTGGAGGGGAGGAGGCTAGCCGGCAACACGGTGGATCCCGGGGGCTTCGTGACCTCCGGGGAGGTGATTTGGAAGGGGAGGCAGCGGGGTTAAGAGTAGAGGTCGAGGGTGGAAGACTGAAACTGCCAGTTTCCGTTCACCCCGACCTCCCTTTAGTGGTTCCCAAAAACTGCCTGGACCGGAGACTCCAGTCTACACCGGAGACTCCGGTCAACACCAGAGACTCCGGTCCTCCTCGACCAAATACACCAGGTTTTAGTGTTTGGGGACATATATGGGAGAGAGAGTGTTTAAGATAAGGGATTGGCTTGGGTTAAGATGTAACACTATGAAGAAGCAAGAAAAACCATATAAATCCACTAAAAAATTTCAATAAAGCCCTAAATAGACACGAACCAAGAACCAACTCTTCAATAAGAAGAGGGCGATGGACGAGGCCACCATGTAAGAGTTTGTGGCATGACACCGTGAAGAATTATCCTTGGGTTCATAGCCACTACTCATCAATGAAGCTCACATATCACACAATGATATTAAGAGAATTGAATTTCTTAATGTTGGCATTATGGGGGGAGGGATAACCCAATGTATTAGGACCGCACTCCCCCTATCTCCATGCTTGCACCTAAACCAAATAAGAGTCAATACATAGGTGAGTATGCAAGTTGATCAAGTCAAACTCCTTGAATCTATGATATTTAGTTCATTCCTCAAATAACAAAACCTTGCTTCATCAAGTAGCTTTGTGAAAATATTGTCAAGTTGGTATTTTGTTGACACATAAGATAGCTCAATATCACCTCGAGCAACATGATATCTAATGAAGTGATGACGAATCTCAATATGCTTTGTCATTGTGTGATCCACCGGGTTGTAGGCAATCTTGATAGCACTTTCATTGTCACATCGAAGAGGCACTTTGTCACAATGGACACCGTATTCCTTTAAAGTTTGCCTCATCCATAGCAATTGAGTACAAGCACTAGCAGCTGCCACATACTTGGCTTCAGTGGTGGAGGGAGATATACAATTTTGCTTCTTAGAAGACCAACACACCAAGGACCTACCAAGGAATTGGCAAGCTCCGGAAGTTGATTTTCTATCATCCTTATCACCAGCCCAATCCGAGTCCGTGTACCCACAAAGAACGAATTTAGAGCCATGAGGATACCAAATACCATAGTTTGGGGTATGAACCAAATATCGAAAGATTCTCTTGACCGCCATCAAATGGCTTTCTTTAGGAGCCGCTTGATATCTTGCACACACTCCTACACTCAACACAATATCGGTTCTAGATGCACAAAGGTAAAGAAAAGAACCAATCATAGACCGATATACCTTTTGATCCACATCATTACCATTTGGATTTAGTTCAAGATGAGTCTTTGTTACCATGGGAGTAGGAGATACATTTAAATCTTCCATATTTAATCTTTTTTAGCATATCTTGAGTATACTTGGCTTGGTTAAAGAATGTTCCTCCTCTTACTTGCTTGATCTCAAAACCAAGAAATACTCTCAACTCCCCCATCATAGACATCTAGAACCTATTAGTCATAAGCTTTGAGAATTCATCATTAAAAGCTTTGTTAGATGATCCAAAGATAATATCATCAACATATATTTGGCATACAAAAAGCTCCCCATTGACCTTCTTAGTAAAAAGGGTGGGATCAATTTTCCCAACCTCAAACCCACGGTCTAACAACAACTCTCTAAGGTGCTCATACCACGTGCATGGGGCTTGTTTGAGCCCATAGAGCGCCTTATCAAGTTTGTAGACATGGTTTGGGAAGTTGGGATCCTCGAACCTTGGGGGTTGCTTTACATATACCAACTCATGCAATGGACCATTAAGAAATGCACTTTCTACATCCATTTTTTGTAATTTAAAGTTATGATGTGCCGCATAAGCAAGAAGGATACGGATGGACTCAAGACGAGCTACAGGTGCATATGTCTCTCCATAATCAATGCCTTCAATTTGAGAGAACCCTTGTGCAACCAATCTTGCCTTGTTCCTTACAACAATTCCATGCTCATCTTGCTTGTTCTTGAATATCCACTTTGTGCCTTGTAACACCACGGCTCTGAAAAGACCGTAGCTTCTATGTGACATGCCAATCCCTGGATCGGTTCATTGGCCCAGAATAGAATAAGATGAATAACATAGCAAATTATCCGTGTATCATAAATAACGAAGATCTAGAGTATCATTATTACAATAAAAGCTTAGCTCAAGACTAGCTCAATGTTATTCAAGTAGCAACATAAATATAGTAGATCCTCCATTCTTCAAATTGCCCACAAGTGAACAAGTGCCGAGTGGAGTACCGTGGCCTAAATCGATTACTCAGAATTGGAATATCCTACAAAATGAAACGTAGCAGCCCCGTAGGGTCAATACATGGAATGTATGGCAAGTAGAGCTATTAAAGGAGACAATAGTACTAACATCTACATGCATATTTGGCAAGTGGAGCTGTGGCTAGCTTGCATTTACAAACACCTTTGTCCTACTTTCAGAAACAGTTTTTGATTTTCTTTGAAAAGATCCCAATTAAGTTAACCCATCAATATTAAGGCAATTATAAAATTAGAATGAGCGAGAAACATGTCATGGAATCAATATCAAGCAACTAAGACGTCCATAACCGGGGACACGGCTAATCGATTAGATTTTTACACCCTGCAGGGGTTAGTACACTTTACCCATGTGACTTTGCCATCCCAGCTCATACCATCACTCTCATTTTGGGTGATGATAGGGAGAAGTCCAAGAAGAGACCGTTCGGGAAGTATCTCCCCAATCCCGACGCGCACCGGTCCAACCTACCAAAATTCTACATCTCTGGATACGCGGGTTCGAGTTACCACAACCTACTGAGTCCAACCAACCGCCAATTTCATTATTGGCACATGGTTGTACACGTAAGCTACAAAATAAAGAATGCAATCATTTTCTCTTGATACCTGGGTGCCTTTCTGCAATGATACCACCAAAAATTATCAATCCCATCACACCCAGGAGATTCATTGATTAAGTTGTTTTAGTTTTCACAAACCAACACATTTAGAAACAACTTTCAGTGATGTAACCCAGCCCTCGTTCATCATAGCATGGCTAAGCACATCTACCAACGGTGGTTCATCTACAGGGAAAGCCCTACCACATAATAGGTCATAGCATAGCGATAGTAATATCCTACACATGCATCTACAAAATACACGACAATGCATTGAAAATATTAGGACAACATCATGAACAAGGTAGCATCTACTTGCCTTGATAGTTGGTGAAGTCGTTCAAGCACTCGTAGCAATCACACACACTGCACTCCTCGCAATCTATCGATCAAGCAATTGCATACAACATAAACAACCATACAACCATAAACAAATGCACAAATGCATGCATGACAATTCAATATGTCACGATGGTTGCATTTAGTTCTCTAAACATTACTGCAGTATATGATGCATGCAAGAGATTGATTAATGCAATGGGGTTTTTGTTATTAATAATTACTTGCCATTATTGGTGTTTTAACAGATCTATTGTAACTTCTATTCTCATTGTCAAATTAAATTAGGATGTAAAGTGTACTGGATAGAGGGCATTAATACGAACCAGTAGGCGTTGGATTCACCCTAATCGGAGTTATAGATCTTTTTAAATAGTTAAAATACTACAGAATGTATTATAATGCTCCTAACATTATACGTACTGTATACCTATAATTTTAATTCAGAAACTGGTTCTACTCTTTCTTGTGATTCCAAGGACATATGATTTGCAATTTTCTGAATAGTATTTATTTTCTTATGAATTTATTACTCTAAATAAGCCATTAAACCATTTATTTAATTACTGCAAAACCTTACAGTATTTTACTTAACCATTTGCATATTGATGATCTACACACAATTGTGAATCTATAGGTATATTATTTGTGATTTTTGGACCAGTAGATATTTTACTATGAATTTATTAACCTAAAAGACCAATAAAACTAATTACATTATTACAGTAAACACGTACTGTAAAAGTTAGATCCAACTTGATATTAATAATCTACTCAATTTTATGAATCTATTGATATATTATATGCTATTTTTGGACCTACCAATCTTTTATTATGAATTTTACAAGTTTATACAATTTTCTGCAATTTTTATTCAATTTTAAATTCACAGGGAATATTCCCTGGGAATATTCTTTGCTGACTGGGCGCAGGAGCTAACCTGGCGCTGACGGGTACGCTGACGGAGCGGCGACGCTGCACGCTGACTGTGCTGCCACGTGTCAAAACCTGAGTGGACGGTACCCCTTGGTCGTCCTTCTAATCGTGACTGTCCAGCGAGGATCCAACGGTCCTGGTGGAAAGCCTCTGGGCTGGGTGGGTCACGGCGGTCGGCGGCGGCGGTAGCGCTCGGTGGCGATGGTGGCAGCGGCTCCAGGGAGTTCTTGGCGAGGGGAGGCGGCAGACGCGGGACCGAGAGAGGGTGTCCTGGTATATGGAGGGCTCGGCGGCGTGTTCTGCTTCCAGGGGCGGCGTCCACGGATGAATGGAGGTGCTCAGCGGTGGCCGAACTCCGGCGATGCTCCGGTGTCAAATCGACAGCGTTTCGTGGCTCTACAGACGAGGGAAACCGTGTGAGAAGAAGCGGGGGAGAACGGGGAAGAGGATAGGGGGAAAGGGGAGGCGCGGGATGTAGGGAACCTCGGGTTCGAGCTTGAGGTGAAGCTCCAATGGCGGCCGGTGTTGGTGAGATCGGAACCTTCCGCATCGGCGGCTAGGGTTTGTAAGAAGAAAAAACAAAATGGAGAAAGATGTGGAAGGGAGTTAATTTAAAGGGGCGATGGGATTCGGAGGCGGGGACGGAACAATCGGCCAGAACCGACGGAAATCGCGGCAGCCGTTCGTGTTGAGGATGAACTCGTCGAGGGAGGGGGATGACATGCGGGCCCGGCGTGTCAGCGGCTGGTGCTTGCTCTGGGCCGGCCCAGCGGCGGTGGCTGTTGCGCTCTGCGCAGTGCAGGTGGTGGGCGGTAGGCAGGGAGGAGAGGAGAGGTGGGTTGGGCCAGCTCGGGTGGGCTGGTCTGATCCGAGTAGGTTAGGTTTTTTTTGTTTGTTTTTCCTATTTTCTGTTTTCCATTTCTTTTATAACTTTTTTTAGGTAATCCAATATAATTGATTTTTGTTTTTAAATTTTTCTAAAATTCAGTGGATCAACATAGGATCATTTTTGTATCTTTTCCACTAGTTTGCAAATAGTTTATTTTTAAATTGTTGCATATTTCTTTGTAGGTGCATATTAGTGATTCAAAATAGGGATTCAATATAGTGTTTTGCAATTCAAATTTTCATGAATGCAATGCAATGCTTGAATGACATGCAAATGCATTTTTTTTCTAGTCCCAATTTTATAAATCTTGGGATGTGACAGACTAACCCCCTTAAGATGAATCTCGTCCCGAGATTCGGAATGGCTAGCAAGGTTATGGTGTTGTTGTCGAGGCTAACCCCCTTAAGAAAACTAAACTTGGCATCACCAACATCCAATACTTAATTGTGAAATCTTGTGCTAGCTATCAATACTTTCCAGTGGGTTCTCTTCATCAGCTCCTCTAAGTAACTTCATATGTAACTATTCTTATCCATGAATGCCTCAATATGAATGAACATGATGCACCAGTATTGAAAACATTACGAGCGTGATGCATAAATTAGTGAGAACTTACTAGTCACACGGCATGGATTATTGAGTGCTTTCCCCATGCTCACATGGTTCACAGTTGCCTTCAGAGGTGAATCCGGCTTGGCTCCAGCTTCACTCTTCTTCTCCGGGCAGTTATCAGCATAGTGTCCCTTCTGGTTGCATTTGAAGAATATCACTTGACTAATATCCTTCTTCTGAAAGTGATGGTTATGGCCATTGTTGCCTCCTGAATTGTGTCCATTGCCTCCGTTGTGGTTGTGTCCATTTCCTCCATGCTTGTGATGTCCAGAATTCCCATTACCATCATGGTTGGTACGCTTATGGTGTGATCCCGAGTTGTGATCGTTGTTCTTCCTCTTGCGTCTTTCCACTTGCTTGTGTTTTCCCTCCAGAATTCTGGCCTTGTCCATCAGTTCTTGGAAAGTGGGGCAATAGACCACTAACAGCTGTACCGAGAGCTCATCACTGAGGCCATCCAGGAACCTCTCTCTCCTCTTGGCATCGGTGTCAACATCCTCAGGGGCATAACGCGATAGATTGTTGAACTCTTCTATATATTCAGCCACGGTGCGATTGGTCTGGCGCAAGTTGCGGAACTCCTTCCTCTTCAGACTTAGGACCCCTGAAGAAACATGGTTGGTCTTGAATCCTTCTTCAAACATGGCCCAAGTAACAGTGTCCAGTGGGTGGGTGATCTGAAAAGTGTCCCACCACGAAGCGGCCGGTCCCTCCAATAGGTGAGCAGCAAACCTCACCTTCTCAGCATCAGTGCATCCAACGGTCACTAAATCTTTGTTCACCGAGTGCAACCAGTCAAGAGCAATCATAGGTTTAGGTGCAGTGGAGAACTTAGCTGGCCTCAGTTTCAGAAACCTGGTGAGAGCATCCTCATGGGGCTGGTTGTTCCCATTGTTGTTGTTGTTGTTATTGTTGTTGTTGTTGTTGTTGTTGTTGTTGTTGTTGTTCTGAGCTTCCATGAATTGGGTCATCACTTGGGTTAGCTATGCTTCAGCTGCCATAAGCTGATCCATCTCAGTAGGTTGACGGCGAGGCGACATCTGTTGGGACAGCATAGATAAGTTATAGATAGAAAGACTAGAGAAGTAATACTACCCATAACTATATGGAACAAGCAATTGACACACAAGCAAACAATCATCACAAACAACACTCAATCCAAAATAGTTTCATTTATGTTCCAGAAGTTTTGTTTCAGTGGCATAACAACCACAAAATAGTTTCCATTGACTAATATTCATTTGGGGGGTGAACCTACAATCATAAAAGCAATGGACAGATTCTGTCCTGAAACTACAGCAGCGTTCACGAATTTTTCTGGGCACCCTAAACTCATCAGGAATTTTAGCCAATTTTTGTGTATAGAGTAAAGAGAGTTTCGAACCATCCCTATTTGTTTCAGATTTTTCCCAGTTACCAATAAAATATGAAAATTCGTGACGTACAGCTGTGTCATCAGAAAACTGCATCGAAACTATCACGAATTTCTAATCAAAACCTTCATTAATATATTATGGAATCTCACAAAAATATTCTGGAACTTTAAGGTATCAAATAGCATAACCTAAACATAATAAATCAACTATCAAACAAGTTCTTACAACAATCGATTGCTATATCTAATCGAAGTCATATCAGAACTATATGGTGGTTATCATCTAACTATTCTTAATCTAGCGCTTTCTTGCATAAGTGTTCATCTACAAGTTTGAACAATATGAGATTAGAAAAGATAGCTGAATGATTACAAGAACCTAATAAGTACAAAATTATGAGTTCATTGCTAGGGAGATCCTTCCTTCTATATCATAAAAGAGAAGAGTATGAGAATTGAAATGATAAGAGATACTAGAAAGAAGTGTAAGAAGAGAATAGATAGAATCAAATAGGGTTTATAATTTCATATGGCTTTCCTGTTCCAAACCTAGGTCACGATCCTAAAGTCGACACATGGGCTCTGATACCATCTAGTAATGTCACATACCAAATTTTAGATTTGGTCTTGCATATCATTCACATCATTGCATCATGCCTTTCCATGCAAAACCGTCGATTGAAAAGAACCGGCGAAACGCTATTTTCAAAACCCTGTTCTATTTTGCTACGAGGCTCCTGCGGGAGTCTTTAGTAGAACTAGCGTTGTCCACCCTTGTAGCCTAGTGGTTTCACCCAACCCTTGACCCTAGATTGTTCCCCTCGAATTTACAAAACCGTAGGAGCAAGAATCGCTCGATTCGGAGCTCGTACAGAAAAGTTACGTCCGTTTGTTTAATAGATCGGAAAACGGGCCAATTTTTCGGGCCGATTTCCGAGTTCTTTTCTAACTTCGCGCCGAATCGGAGTGGGACCCGCAGAGGGCCCCACAAAAGAGGCCACCCCGGCCTCGGGAACCGCACCCTACCCCGCCGCCTCGATCGCCCGCCCGCTGCCCTCGATCGCCCCGCCGCCTCGGCCTCCGCGCCAGCCCTCCCGCCCTCGGGATCGCCCCGCGCCGCCTCTCCTCCTGGGCCACGCCGCCGCCTCTCCCCTCGGCCGCCGCACCCCGACGCCCTCAGTAAGCGAGCGCGCCGCCGCCTTCTCTCCCCGCCGCCGGGCGCCTACCCCGCCGCCTCGCCGCCCTGCCGCTGCGCTGCTGCCACGCCTGGCCGCCGCCGCCTGCTGCTGCGCCGCTGCTGCCGCTGCCGCTGCCGCCTTCCGCGGCGCCGCACGCCGCGCTGCGCCGCCTCGCTGCTGCGCGCTAGCGCGCCCTCGCGCGCGCGCTGTCCCGCGCGCCTACGCACGCACGTATGTGCGCCGTCTTGCGCGCGCGTTGATTTCCTTGACCCGTGCACTGATCGTCTCCCTCTCGCGCAGGTAGCACCGTCGCCGGAATCGATCGCCGCGCCGTCCGGAACTCGCCGCCGTCCGCTTCGCCGTTCGATCCCGGTAAGCCTGCAGCCACCGTAGGATCTCAGATCAGCGGTTCAGATCGCCCGTTGACTGGTCAGCATCCAGGCGTTGACTAGTCAGACGCCCAGTCAGCGCCCAGTCAGCAGACGCGTTGACCAGTCAACAGACACAGTTGACTGGTTAATTTCGTTAATCGTTTTAGTTGACAGATTTCGGTAAAAACTTGTAAATTGCGTAGAAATTAAACCGCTTGGCCAAAAATTGCAAATAAAATATGTGTAGATTCAGTGAATCGTGTAGAATTTTGCTGTACCTTTGGTTCAGACTTTTGCAGCAAGGTTTAGTACAGTTTAATCAAACTAGTTAGTGGCCTTTTCAGAGTATTTAATTCGTAGGAAAAGATCCGTAGCTCCAAAAATCGCGTATGATATGTCCCTGGATTCAGTGGAACGAGGGGAATCTCATCGTGAATTAAAAATATAGGCTTACAGTAAAAACTTCTGCAGGAACTGTCTAGTGGCTTTCTGCAGTGTTTTAATTACTCCGGGAGTTTTATAATTCCTTTTCGAGTAATTCCAGTTGGTACTGTTTCTAATCAGCGATGCCTATGTGTTAGAATTTTCCCAAGATTTTACAGATAGTGTACTACCGGTAGTGAATTATTTGAGTTCTAGCTCTAGTTTTGAGCATTACTTTTACTTAATAGTTTTCCTAGCGCTAAAACTATTTTTCCATGCATGCAATTAGTAGTATTATTGAATAGGATTATGTGGTGCAGCTGTAGCACCAATTCACTTGCCTTGCATACCTTCATGCATCATCTTTGTTGCATTTGATTGTGAATTGTTTTTTTATGAATGCAATTGTATCGTGTAGATTGTGACGAGTGCAACGCTTGCTCGTGTGTGGATTGTTCTTCCGACCGCTACAACCAAGGCAAGTAGATGCTACTTTGTTCATGATATCGTCCTACTATTTTTAATGCATTGTCGTGTATTTTGTAGATGCATGTGTAGGATGATACTATCGCTATGCTATGTCCTATTATGTGGTAGGGCTTTACTTGTAGATGAACCACCGTTGGTAGATGTGCTTAGCCATGCTATGATGAACGAGGGCTGGGTTACATCATTGAAACTTGTTTCTAAAAGTATTGGTTTGTGAAAACTAAAACAACTTAATCAATGAATCTCCTGGGTGTGATGGTATTGATAATTTTTGGTGGTTTCATTGCGGAAAGGCACCCAGGTATCAAGAGAGAATGATTGGCTTCTTTATTGTGTAGCTTACGTGTACAACCATGTGCCAATAATGGAATGGGCGGTTGGTTGGACTTAGTAGGTTGTGGTAACTCGAACCCGCGTATCCAAAGATGTAGAATTTCGGTAGGTTGGACCGGTGCGCGTCAGGATTGAGGAGCTACTTCCCGAACAGTCTCTTCTTGGACTTCTCCCTATCATCACCCAAAATGAGAGTGATGGTACGAGCTGGGCTGGCCAAGTCACATGGGTAAAGTGTACTAACCCCTGCAGGGTGTATAATCTAATCGATTAGCCGTGTCCCCGGTTATGGACATCTGAGTTGCTTGATATTGACTCCATGACATGTTTCTCGCTCATTCTAATTTCATAATTGTTTTAATATTGATGGGTTAACTTAATTGGGATCTTTTCAAAGAAAATCAAAAATTGTTTATGCAAGTGGGACAAAGGTATTTGCAAACGCAAGCCAGACACAGCTCCACTTGCCAAATATGCATGTAGTTGTTAGTACTATTGTCTCCATTACTAGCTCTACTTGCCATACATTCCATGTATTGACCCTTCGGGGCTGCTACGTTTCATGTTGCAGGATATTCCGATTCTGAGTAATCGATATAGGCCACGGTACTCCACTCGACACTTGTTCACTTGTGGGCAATTTGAAGAATGGAGGATTTACTTTATTTATGTTGCTACCTGAATAATTTGAGCTAGCTTTGGGCTAAGCTTTTATTGTAATAAGGGTACTCTGGATCTTCGTTATTTATGATACACGGATATTTTGTTATGTTATTCATCTTATTCTATTGTGGGCCAATGAACCGACCCAGGGATTGGCATGTCACATAGAAGCTACGGTCTTTTCAGAACCCACCACGGTTCTGAAAAGACCGTAGCTTCTATGTGACATGCCAATCCCTGGGTCGGTTCATTGGCCCACAATAGAATAAGATGAATAACATAGCAAAATATCCGTGTATCATAAATAACGAAGATCCAGAGTACCCTTATTACAATAAAAGCTTAGCTCAATACTAGCTCAATGTTATTCAAGTAGCAACATAAATATAGTAAATCCTCCATTCTTCAAATTGCCCACAAGTGAACAAGTGCCGAGTGGAGTACCGTGGCCTAAATCGATTACTCAGAATCGAAATATCCTGCAACATGAAACGTAGCAGCCTCGTAGGTCAATACATGGAATGTATGGCAAGTAGATCTATTAAAGGAGACAATAGTACTAACATCTACATGCATATTTGGCAAGTGGAGCTGTGGCTAGCTTGCATTTGCAAATACCTTTGTCCTACTTTCATAAACAGTTTTTGATTTTCTTTGAAAAGATCCCAATTAAGTTAACCCATCAATATTAAGGCAATTATAAAATTAGAATGAGCGAGAAACATGTCATGGAATCAATATCAAGCAACTCAGACGTCCATAACCGGGGACACGGCTAATCGATTATATTTTTACACCCTGCAGGGGTTAGTACACTTTACCCATGTGACTTGGCCAGCCCAGCTCATACCATCACTCTCATTTTGGGTGATGATAGGGAGAAGTCCAAGAAGAGACCGTTCGGGAAGTAGCTCCCCAATCCCGACGCGCACCGGTCCAACCTACCAAAATTCTACATCTCTGGATACGCGGGTTCGACTTACCAAAACCTACTGAGTCCAACCAACCGCCAATTTCATTATTGGCACATGGTTGTACACGTAAGCTACAAAATAAAGAATGCAATCATTTTCTCTTGATACCTCGGTGCCTTTCCACAATGATACCACCAAAAATTATCAATCCCATCACACCCAGGAGATTCATTGATTAAGTTGTTTTAGTTTTCACAAACCAACACATTTAGAAATAACTTTCAGTGATGTAACCCAGCCCTCGTTCATCATAGCATGGCTAAGCACATCTACCAACGGTGGTTCATCTACAGGGAAAGCCCTACCACATAATAGGTCATAGCATAGCGATAGTAATATCCTACACATGCATCTACAAAATACACGACAATGCATTGAAAATAGTAGGACAACATCATGAACAAGGTAGCATCTACTTGCCTTGATAGTTGGTGAAGTCGTTCAAGCACTCGTAGCAATCACACACTCTACACTCCTCGCAATCTATCGATCAAGCAATTGCATACAACATAAACAACCATACAACCATAAACAAATGCACAAATGCATCCATGAAAATTCAATATGTCACGATGGTTGCATTTAGTTCTCTAAACATTACTGCAGTATATGATGCATGCAAGAGATTGATTAATGCAATGGGGTTTTTGTTATTAATAATTACTTGCCATTATTGGTGTTTTAACAGATCTGTTGTAACTTCTGTTCTCATTGTCAAATTAAATTAGGATGTAAAGTGTACTAGATAGAGGGCATTAATACGAACCAGTAGGCGTTGGATTCACCCTAATCGGAGTTATAGATCTTTTTAAAGTGTACTGGTTCTACTCTTTCTTGTGATTCCAGGGACATATGATTTGCATTTTTCTGAATAGTATTTATTTTCTTATGAATTTATTACTCTAAATAAGACATTAAACCATTTATTTAATTACTGCAAAACCTTACAGTATTTGACTTAACAATTTGCATATTTATGACCTACACACAATTGTGAATCTACAGGTATATTATTTGTGATTTTTGGACTAGTAGATATTTTACTATGAATTTATTAACCTAAAAGACCAATAAAACTAATTACATTATTACAGTAAACACGTACTGTAAAAGTTAGATCCAACTTGATATTAATAATCTACTCAATTTTATGAATCTATTGATATATTATATGCTATTTTTGGACCTACCAATCTTTTATTATGAATTTTACAATTTTATACAATTTTCTGCAATTTTTATTCAATTTTAAATTCACAGGGAATATTCTTCGCTGACTCGGCGCAGGTGCTGACCTGGCGCTGACGGGTACGCTGATGGAGTGGCGACTCTGCACGCTGACTGTGCTGCCACGTGTCAAAACCTGAGTGGCCGGTACCCCTTCGTCGTCCTTCTAAACGCGACCGTCCAGCGAGGATCCAACGGTCCTGGTGGAAAGCCTCTCGGCTGGGTGGGTCACAGCGGTCGGCGGCGGCGGTAGCGCTCGGTGGCGATGGTGGCAGCGGCTCCGGGGAGTTATCGGCGAGGGGAGGCGGCAGACGCGGGACCGAGAGAGGGTGGCCTGGTATATGGAGGGCTCGGAGGCGTGTTCTGCTTCCAGGGGCGGCGTGCACGGACGAATGGAGGTGCTCAGCGGTGGCCGAACTCCGGCGATTCTCCGGTGTCAAATCAACAGCGTTTCGTGGCTCTGCGGACGAGGGAAACCGTGTGAGAAGAAGCGGGGGAGAACGGGGAAGAGGATAGGGGGAAAAGGGGAGGCGCGGGGTGTAGGGAACCTTGGGTTCGAGCTTGAGGTGAAGCTCCAATGGCGGCCGGTGTTGGTGAGATCGGAACCTTCCGATTCGGCGGCTAGGGTTTGTAAGAAGAAAAAAAACGGAGAAAGTCGTGGAAGGGAGTTAATTTAAAGGGGCGATGGGATTCGGAGGCGGGGACGGAAGAATCGGCCAGAACCGACGGAAATCGCGGCTGCCATTCGTGTTGAGGACGAACTCGTCGGGAGAGGGGGATGACATGCGGGCCCGGCGTGTCAGCGGCTGGTTCTTGCTCTGGGCCGGCCCAGCGGCGGTGGCTGCTGCGCTCTGCGCAGTGCAGGTGGTGGGCGGTAGGCAGGGAGGAGAGGAGAGGTGGGTTGGGCCAGCTCGGGTGGGCTGGTCTGGTCCGAGTAGGTTAGGTTTTTTTGTTTGTTTTTCCTATTTTCTGTTTTCTATTTCTTTTATAACTTTTTATTAGATAATCCAATTGAATTGATTTTTGTTTTCAAATTTTTCTAAAATTCATGGATCAACATAGGATCATTTATTGTATCTTTTCTACTAGTTTGCAAATAGTGTATTTTTAAATCCTTGCATATTTCTTTGTAGGTGCATATTAGTGATTCAAAATAGGGATTCAATATAGTGTTTTGCAATTCAAATTTTCATGAATGCAATGCAATGCTTGAATGACATGCAAATGCATTTTTTCTAGTCCCAATTTTATAAATCATTGCGGCAATCTTTTGGCTTTTCAACTAACTTCCACACTTTTTTTCTCTCAAAGTTGTTGATCTCTTTGTGCATTTCTTCCAACCAATCCGAATCTTCAAGAGCTTCCCATACTTTCTTGGGTTCTATCATGGAAATGTGTGCTTGGTGTTCACTAAATCTCTTTAATTGAGCTCTAGTGGACATCCCTCTTCTTAGATCCCCAACCACATTCTCTAGGGAGTGGTCTATGAATTCCAACATCCTATCCATTCTAGCTTTGCGACAAGTTTCGATCTCCTCGTTGTTTCTAGCGGATATCTTCATCATTTTGGTCCTCGTCTTTGAAGGAAATATGCCCTAGAGGCAATCATAGAGATGATTATATTTCATATGTATCCATGAGTTATTGTAATGTTCCTTGAATATCCATATCAGGAAACTTGTATTGATTGGAAATTATGTGAATTGTTTGTGAAACTCTATACTTGTATGGTTATTTAATAGTTGTCCCTAGTCGGAGTTCATGTGAGGACACATGTGAGTATTAGACTAGCACATCGATTGATTGATGACTATGTTTCGCAAGTCATAGACATGGAGATGTCAAACCAATGATATGGACACATGTTATGAACATGGGATTGGACTGACCCAACTTGAGACTGGCAATTAGACTTGCAGCTCTCTCTACACATCGTGTACATTTTGTCCTTAGACCTGAGATTGTCGCATGTACTTGAGATGTGGATCGACCTACTTTGGGGATATCAACCACTACTCCGTAACTCGGTAGTCATAAAGGTAGATTTCGGGTTTGTCCTGAAGCATGCCGCAAGGCATGGTCAATCAAGATGGGATTTGCCCCTCTCTACTTGAGAGAGATATCTTTGGGCCCCTTGAGTGATCGGATCCAGAAATGCATGGTCGTGCTACATAAGGTTAAGAGTTAACCTAGTAAAGGGATTCCGAATCACAGTATCGAGAAAGAGAGGTCAGCTTGGAGCTAGACCAAATATCGTGAGGAAAAGGGAAAGACGTGTACTAGACCTTCTGATGGTTCGTCCAATATGATCTTGTATGCGTTTAGGAGTTGGCACGTCTTGCTAGAGGACACTACCAACTATTGACAGAATAAGTGTATTCGTGTCATGTCTACACGTATATGAACCTATAGGGTCACACACTTAAGGGGCTAGAAGCCTAATGAGGATTGGATCCAAATTAGACCAGGCTTAGGCTACTAATGGGCTGCTAATGTAGAAGCCCACTAGGGACACCTATATAAGAGAGGGTGGGGTGAGCTGACCAGGGTTAGACCATTCCACCCAGCCGCCATTCCTCCCGCCTGTGTTGCACGCGCAGACCTAGAAGTCCGGCGTCTGACGCTTCCACCCCGCATGTGTGGATACCTCGGAGGTGCTGCAGCTGTAGCACTTGGACGAGCCGCGCAAGGGGAGCTGCTCGTGGGACGAGGACAAGGAGGAGACGTAGAACATCTACACTGCCTCGACGCGCTTCATCAAGTTCCGCAACCGCGCGTCTAGTGGTAGTCCCATGATCTATGACAATAGTTTTCCGGGTTTACACGGTAGAAAATTTTGATTTGCGCTAGTGTAGCCTACCTATATCCCTTCAGTTTTGACCATTAACTTGACCTTGATCATCATCGGAATCATTCTCTTCATCAAGAGGCAAAGATTGACCTTGGTCTTGATCAGGCACACTTCTAGACTGGACTTGAGTTGCTCTTACGGCAGATTGTATAGATCTTAGTTGTGTAACAGACCGAGCAGCACTAGACATTCTAGAGAATGGTGACTCAAGCTCCTCCTGACTAGAGGTATCTCCCTGATCAACATGTTGAGGGTCCACAACTTGTCTTTGGCTTGGGTCATTGTCCTCCTCGATAGATGGAGCATGTTGAAGTTATGAAGATGAGGGCTCCACTTGAGTAGAGCATAGTTCTTCTCAATCCGCCATAAGGGGTTCCTCAACGGGATGGATAAATCCCACAGCCATTCTTCCTATGGCATCCTGAGGAATTTCATCATCCGCATCACAAACATCAACACGCCCCCCTTGGGGACCATCATATTCTTCGAAAACCACACTACAAGATTCTATGATTGTTCCGGAGAGCTTATCATAGATTCTATAAGTGTGAGATTCAAGACCATAGCCAACAAAAATACCCTCTAATGCTTTGGAATCAAATTTGGACAAACGAACACCCTTTATGTGATAGAAACACTTACAACCGAACACCCGTAAGTAAGACATGTTGGGCTTGTTACCGGTAAGTATTTCATATGGAGTCTTGATCAATTCTTTGCGGAGATAGAGCCGGTTTGATGCATGGCAAGTGGTGGAGATTGCTTCGGCCCAAAAATTATATGGAGATTTAAACTCCGCCAACATGGTCCTTGACATATCAATAAGAGTTCGGTTCTTCCTCTCGGCTACAACATTTTGTTGAGGGGTATATGCATCGGGATATTGATGTTTTATCCCCTCATCACTAAGAAATCCATTCAAGGTGTAGTTCTTGAACTCGGTGCCGTTGTCACTTCTTATTATCAACACAGGGACATTGTATTAACGTTGAACCATGTTGATGAAGTTCTCTTGGGTCTCACTTTTCAACTTGAAGAAATATACCCATGTGTATCTTGAATAGTCATCAACAATCACCAAACAATATTTCTTCCCACCAAGACTTGCATGAGATGGAGGACCAAAGAGATCCACATGAAGGAGCTCCAAGATCCTCTTCGACTTGATGTAGTTCTTTGGCTTGTGGGGATAATCATGCATCTTTCCTTCAACACAAGCCCTGCAAACATGATCGTTGGCAAAGCAAACATTTTCTTTTAGTCCAACAATATGGGCATCCTTGTGGAGACTTTTCAAAGTTCTCATGTTGACATGGGATAAACGGCGATGCCATAACCAATCCACATCGGCCTTTCTGAATAAGCACATCGCACTTGTAGTGGTTTTCCCCGAAAAGTCCACCACATACAAGTCATTTTTGACATATACCCAATGAAAACAACCTTTGGAGACTTCCTCCACATGAGGACCACAATATCATTATCAATAAAGACGGCAAAGCTCATCTTTCCAAGAGCATGGACTGAAAGTAAATTATAGCCAAGGGTCTCAACAAGCATGACGTCCACGAGTGTAATGTCGTGGGCAACCACAACCTTGCTGAAACCCATTACCTTAGACTTAGACTTGTCGGCATATGTCACGGATATTCGATCATAATTTGGTCTCAAATCCTTGACAATAGATGTGCTTCCGGTCATATGACTTGTGCATCCACTATCAAGCACCCACTTTGACCCTCCGGAAGCATAGGTCTACAAAAGATCAAACTAGTTTCTAGGTACCCATTTTTCAATGGGTCCTCTTTTGTTAGCAACAAGGGTCTTGGGAACCCAAATATACCAAGCAATGTAACCATCAAATGGGCCAACATAATGTCCATACACATCACCATAAAAATCACGCATTAAAACATAGTGAGGGTTAGCACTTCTCGCAAAGTCATCAGGAGACATAGTTTTGCCACTTGTGGTCTTACTACCCACAATGGCCTTGTCTTTTTCTTATGTGGCCTTGGCCTTCTTCTTCTTGTTGTTCTTCTTCTTGGCTTTGGATACAGAGCCAATGCCCCATTTCTCACCATTTGGCCTCTGCTTGCTCAAGAGGTCATCAATGGACTTGTTTCCTTTTGGAAAGGTGGCCTTAGCTAGCTCCCCCTTCAACCTAGAATTTTCTTCAAGCATATTTTTATAACTAGAAGGAACGAAAGTGCTAGGTGAAGAAATATTGGTCAACTGAGTTTGAAGCTTTTCACAAGACTTTGTGAGTAACAAGAGTTCGCTCTTCAAGGCCTTGTGAGCCTTGTCAAGCATCCTAAAGTCCTCGGCAAGTTTTTCATGAACAACACCAAACTCAATCTTGTCCTTTTTAGCCTTTTTATATTTAGCAACAGCATGGTGTTGTTCCTTGACGAGTCTATTCACAATTATTTCATTATCCCCATCAATCCCTTCAAGTTTTAGTTCAAGGGACATCCTAGTCTCTTGTTCTTCTTCTAGAGCATTATTTAGAGCTTCTACCTCAATCATGTGTTCTCTCCCTAGTTTACATCTCTCATCAAGAAGCTCGTGTGTGAGAAAGTTGATCTAAGAGGTCCACAAAATGTCTCTTGTGTTCCCCTTGCAAGTTATTCATGAACTCATCAAAAGAAATTATTTCCTTTTTGACCTCAAGAGATATCTCATCATCAATTTCATCATTAATCAAGGAGGAGGGATGTGATGATGATACCTCCATTCCTCTTGCCATAAGGAAAGTGACGTTCTTGTTGGAGATATTCTCATTTGGAGAGTCGAAGAGGGAGAATGTGGGTGTAGAAGTAGTGGCAAGAGCAGCCACGCCACTTGATGTTTCCTCTTCAGCATCTTCATTGTCGGAGGATAATTCTTCATGGGTGATCAATACAATTTCACCCTACTTCTTGTTGATGGGATTCTTCTTGATGAAGGGTTTCTTGAAAGGAGATTTGGAGGCTTTCTTCAACACAAGTTTACCCCCATGATCTTCTCTTTTCTCATAGGGGCAACCCGCCACAAAGTGATAGCGGTCACCACAATTGAAGCAAGTTCTCAATTTAGTGACATTGTCTATTCGTCCATTTGGGTTGTTTCTTCGTTGCATTTCCATATTGGCGTTTGTGGGATCTTTCCAAAAGTTCTTTGCATAGAAGTCCATATATTCACCATGAGCAATCTTGACATCATCCGGGTGGCTCATATATACGCCTTCATCACTATCATCTTCATCCACATACTCCACAACTTTGGCCTTTAATGCAAGGTTGACAACATTGCTCATGCCAAGGGCTCGAGCATGGGCATATTTGGCATTCTTGGCGGCAACCTTGAAAGAGGACATCTCTTGCATAACTTCATT
The DNA here is from genome assembly GCA_916181665.1 of Avena sativa. NCBI lineage: Eukaryota > Viridiplantae > Streptophyta > Magnoliopsida > Poales > Poaceae > Avena > Avena sativa. The sequence goes on along the minus strand of OV702295.1, from coordinate 306,105,839 downwards.
GGAGGTCATGAGGTGGTAGTTGTGTCTTCCTTGTAGGCTCTTCAAGTCGGTGTGCTCAAAGGGTATGAGTGCACTCACATATTTCCTTTTTATCCAAGCATCATCCACATGTGAGGCACCCACATTCCTAAAGGCGGTGGCAGTGGACTTGATCCTTTGATACATGTCTTCATGATCTTCACCATCCTTCATATATAAGCCTTCGGCTTCGTTGCTTAGTTCATCATACCGGTTCCTTCTCATGCTCTCATTTCCTACATACAACTCTGTGAGAGCATCCCAAGCTTCCTTGGCAGTGTTGAGTTGTTCAATGTGTGGGTAATCTTTTGTACCCAGTCCTTGTTGAATCATGTGCAAAGCGGTGGCATTGAGTTGACTATTTACAACTTCTCTTCTTGTCAAGTTGGTTGGATCCATAATATGGAGTCCTTCTTCAATGATATTCCACAAATCAATACAAGAGCTACGCACATGAGATTTCATTAGTGATTTTCATAGAGCAAAAGTAGATGCAGCAAGCTTAGGTGGGTCTCCTCTATTGTTTATATGAGGGTGAGTAATTGGAGGGTCGGGAGAGTACCATCCTTGAGTTTCGTGGTTCTCTCCCTTCCCACCATCCTTTTTGGTGGAGGGATTAGCGGTTTTATTTCCCCCCCACCACACCCGCGGGAGATGATGGAGCATTCACCCTTGGGGTTGGTGGGCGTCCCTCTTGAAGAGAGGGAGGAGATGAGGCTTTAACAAATTGCTAGAATAGGTCACGCAATTCTTTGATTTCCTTGCCCAAGGTGGAGCTCAAGTTTGTTTACAAATTCTTGAGGTCCTCCATGGACACGGTGTTACTAGCCTCACTCCCTCCTTCTCCATCTTGGCTACCCATATACTCTTAGGTGGTAAACCCCGAATAAATATCTGAGGCTCTGATACCAATTGAAAGGATCATATGGGCACCTAGAGGGGGGTGAATAGGTTCTACTTCAAATTTATCTCTTTTTCAAATTAGGGTTTGCCACGAAAGGTAAATTCTCTAGATTATGCAACTAAGGTGAATTTACCTATATGTCAAACTAGCACATACACTAAGCAAGAACAAGTAAAGTAAAGTGCAGTAAAGGATAGAAGTAACCAAAGTGGAGCACGCGGAGACACAAGGGTTTGTTTCTCGTAGTTCCTTCCTTTTGAAGGGAAGTACGTCTACATTTGGAGAGGGGGTGGTTTCAAACCACCAATGCCACAAGAGGCCTCCCTTGTTCTCCGATGAACCTCGCCCCAAAGGGTTCCATTCACCTCTTCCACTATATCGACAACCTTTGAGGTGGAAGCCGACACCTTTACAACAAGTTCAAGGCACACATCCACAGCTTAATTGGAGGCTCCTGAATACAAGCAAGTTGTCAAACAATCAAAGACAAGCTTGTAAGAACCAAATGAAAATCTAGGGTTTCCAAAGAAACACTAGAGCATGGGGGCCCTAAAGTGAATGAGGGGGAAATGAAGATATCTTTTGGTGAAGCTGTAGATCAAGGCCTCCTCCTTTGATTCTCCAAAGATCAATGACTTTGGATGGTTGGATGAAGAGATCTTGTTGATTTGGTGTATCAAATGGTGATGGTGTTCTTGAGTGGGTCGAGCAACTAGAGGAAGGGGATAAGGTCCTCTATTTATAGGCCACCCCTTCACTGAACCGTTTTCTGACCGTTGGAGAAATTGTCTGACGAGGGTTGGACTCGTCAATGCCAATTGTTATGGACTTGGGTTTTGGAGAAGATGGGGATGCTGGAAGTTGCGAGACGGTTAATAGGCAAGCAATGCGGGGACACGAGGTCTACCCAGGTTCAGGCCCCCGGAGGGAAAACCCTACTTCTGCTTGTCTATTCTTGATTACGGGAGAACCGAAGGTTACATGGGTGCGCAGATGCGATCTGGCGTGAGGTGTGTGTATGAGGTGAGTTGGCCCTTCTCGCAGTGCTCTCCTGGCCTTTATATAGATAGGCCAGGTCCCAGGGATAGGCCGAGTCGGTTACAGATTAGGGTTGAACCCTTTGAAATTCTATCTACAGCTAGACTTGTCCTCCAAGGAGTCGAGCTAGCCATGGGCTTGGGCCACCCGAAATCTTCCTGGGCTGCAGGTCTTCACATGGGACTTCCTTGGGCTGGAACGGGTATACCAACGTTATGCACCCATAGGGTATATCCATGTCATTGTCAGACCGGAGACTCCGGTGTGCAGACCAGAGACTCCGGTCTACATTGGAGACTCTGGCCAGTCTCTGGACCTACCTCCGGACCACTATACAGAATGTCCCAGAGCCCCTGGGAAAATCAACTCAGGGGAATCTTCAAAGTTTCCGGACCACATGGACCAGAGACTCCAGTCTGGCCACACCGTAGACTCCGGTCAGAATCTTGGGCCAGAGACTCCGATCAGTCTCCGGTCAATCTCCGGACCCCCATATAGAGGGTCCTAGGCTGAATTTTGGAGGCCCCTTCGGAGATTCCTGGGGAAACTCCGGACCACACCGGAAATTCCGGTCTATCCAGACCGGAGACTCCGGCCTGGTTTTCCCAGAAATCTACAACTGCTTGCATGGATAATTTCTAAGGCCAAGGTCCTTTTTCGCTTTACATTCTATCAACCTGTAGAAATTAGCATACTATAAAATGATCTACTTTTGTTAACGAACACCAAAAGTGATTAAGACAGTAAATGTCCTTTCGGTGGTTGCGGTAGTCGATCACTTGCCGATCTCAAGATCGCGAAGACGATCCTTCTGGCGCCACGTTCCGGTAGCGCTTCCGCAGTCGGTCATACGTACGCTAGTTGATGAAGACCTTCCCATCCCCTGTTCCAGCAGGGCACTAGAGGTTGTGCATCTCCTCAGAATCCCAACAACACGATGGTGTGGTGGTGGTGGAGGAGAGATTTCTGCAGAGCTTCGCCTAAGTCGGAGCAGTGTGGTGGAGGAGAGAGGGCTGTGGCAACTAGGTTTCTAGGCGCCAGGGACAAGGGGCCAAGGGGTGGCGCCCTACCCCTCCTTATATGGGAGGGGCCGCCGGCCAAGGGGGGCTCCCAGCCCTAGCCGAGTTTCCCCCCAACTTGGCTAGGAGAGGGAGAGTCCCTCCCCAACTCGGCTAGGAGAAGGGGAGTTGTAAACTTGCCTTTCAAGTTTCCCCTTTCCTTCCCAAACTAGGATTTTACTTTTTCAAACTAGGATTTGACTTTCAAACTAGGGTTTGACCCTGCCTCCCTTGTGCTTTCCCAAGTTGGCCTAGGGTTTGGTGCGGCCAGCCCCTTAGGGAATGGCGCATCCCAAGTTCCCCCTTCCAGGGTGGTGGACCTTCCAGAACCTTCTAGAAGCTTCCGGTCAAAACACCGACAACATTTCCAAAACCTGGAAATTGACTTTCCTTATATGAATATTATTCTCCGGACCATTCCGGATTTCCTCGTGATGTCCTGGATCCAATCCGTGACTACGAACAACATTCGGTATCCAACTCATATTCCATGTCTACTAAACAACACCGAAACCTTAAGTGTGTCTCCCTACGGTTCGTGAACTATGCAGACATGATCGAGACACCTCTCCGATCAATAACCATAAGTGGGATCTAGAAATCCATTATGGCTCCCACGTATTTCTATGATGACTTTGTGATTGAATGAACCATTTTACATCCGATATCAATTCCCTTTGTCTCGCGATACTTTACTTATTCGAGGTTTGATTGTCGGTATCTCTATACCTAGTTCAACCTCGTTACCGATAAGTACTCTTTACTCGTTCTGTGATATGACATCCCTTCTGACCTAGTCACATGCTTGCAAGCCAATTGGATGACATTCCACCGAGAGGGCCCAGAGTATATCGATCTGTCATATGGATGGACAAATCCCACTCTTGATCCATGTGCTTCAACACATACTTTTAGAATACTCAATGCCACCTTTATAACCACCTAGTTGCGAAGTGGTTTTTGATTTCATCAAAGTATTCATCCGGTGATGATGATTAATATGATCTCATGGTCAAAGGATTAGGTTACTATGTATTTAGAAGCTTATAGCAAACAAACTTTAAATGACTTGATCTTATGCTATGCTAATTATAGGAGTTTGTCCATCACATCATTCTACTAATGATATGATCTTGTTATTAATGACATCCAATGTCCATGATTAGGAAAACATGATCATCTATTAATCAACAAGCTAGTCTAACAAGAGGCTTACTAGGGACTCTTTTATGTTTACAAAACACACAAGTATTAATGTTTCCGGTTAATACAATTATAGCATGGGATGCAAACATTCATCATAAACACAAAGATATAATAATAACAACTTTTATTATTGCCTCTTGGGCATATCTCCAACATGCCATGTGTTGTAGGTAGGATTAGTGTTATAAGTATAGTTCGTCGCCTAGAACTAAACACATTATTATCCTTGCTGCCGTAGGAGAAGATTGCGTCCCCTGATCTGTCTTCAACCTCTGTGCTGCCTCTGCGCTGTGTGTTGATGCCTGATGCGGTGTCCAGGAGGAAGCTGTCCATGTCATGGCAGCATCTCTGTCCACCTTTGTCCTGAATCAAGTGGTCTAGTTGATAGAGAAAGGGGGTTCAGTAGTGCGGGGATTCATATAGGAGGACATGCACTTCGTTGCAGATGACGTGTTCAAGTTCTATGGCTGGACAGTCACTCCGAACTAGGTGTACAACCACATGAGGCACTGGAGAGTGCGCTAGATTCAGGTGCTAAGGATCAAGAGGCTTGAGAACATGCGCTGGGTTGAGGATACCTCTGCCATCATGATGGACGATGAATCTTACTATGAGCACATCAAGGTATGATCTATTCGCACATGCATAAGTTTTTGTAATGCTCACATATGCACTACATGTCATGAACTAACTGTGATTCTCATGTAGGCTCACCCATCGGACATCGAGTTGATCAATAAGACCATTGACAACTATGCTCAAATGAAGATCATCTACGGTCCTCACATTCCCGTTGCACCCGTCTCTATGATGGCAATCCACTATGCTCTTACCCACCTGATGGTGCACAGCGGACATGCGCCCAGGTACCTTGCCATGACCCCTGTGATGATGTGCTGGTAGTAGCGATGTTAGTGATGATGGTTGTGATATGTATTTTGGGAGTAGCTAGGCTGATGAACTATGGTTGCGGTGACCAATAAACTTTGGTCTGTATATTTTAGGAGGTGGTATTCAGTTATAACCCCTCCGTATGTGATGAACTAGTGCTGCATCACGGGCAGTTGCTAGTTAACTTGTGTTGCAGCACACACGTCGCGACTTATTATGTCGAAGTTGTGTTAATATAAGCTACTACTTATCTGAATTGCACTTTTCTGAACTTTGTTCTCTTGCTTGACGATTTTGGATAAGCTCACCTCACTAGCTAGGAGGTAAGGCTAGCAGGGACAATGCAGCTCTCCCAACATGCACCAATTTGCTGAAATCCTAAAATGCATGAAACCAAATGACTAGGGCTTGGCTTCTCAACCCCTAGAGAAATGAGAATATGAGGAACCAAACGAATGGCCCTTTTGGCACGAGATATTGCATTGCCCCGCGCAGCTTCCGTGGAGTCATGATCTCTAAGTGCGAGTAAAAGGCACGAGCAACCAAACACGCCCTATGTATATCTCTCTTAGTGAAGGAAATATGCCCTAGAGGCAATCATAGAGATGATTATATTTCATATGTATCCATGAGTTATTGTAATGTTCCTTGTATATCCATATCAGTCAACTTGTATTGATTGGAAATTATGTGAATTGTTTGTGAAACTCTTTACTTGTATGGTTATCCAAATAGTTGTCCCTAGTCGTAGTTCATGTGAGGACACACGTGAATATAAGACTGGCACATCGATTCGTTGATGACTATGTTTCACAAATCATAGACATGGATATGTCAAACTAATGATGTGGACACATGTTATGAACATGGGGTTGGACTGACCCAAGTTGAGACTACCAATTAGACTTGCATCTATCTCTACACATCGTGTATGTTTTTTCCTTAGACCTGAGATTGTCGCATGTACTTGAGATGTAGATCGACCTACTTTGGGGCTATCAACCACTACTCTGTAACTGGGTAGTCATAAAGGTAGCTTTTGGGTTTTTCCTGAAGCATGCTGCAAGGCATGGTCAATCAAGCTGGGATTTGCCCCTCTCTACTTGAGAGAGATATCTTTGGGCCCCTCGAGTGATCCAATCCAGAAATGCATGGCCGTGCTACATAAGGTTAAGAGTTAACCTAGTAAAGGGATTCCGAATCACAGTATCGAGAAAGGGAGGTCATCTTGGAGCTAGACCAAATATCGTGAGGCAAAGGGAAAGACATGTACTAAACCTTGTGATGGTTCGTCCGATTTGATCTTTGTATGCGTTCAGGAGTTGGCATGTCTTGCTAGAGGCCGCTACCAACTATTGATAGAATAAGTGTATTCGTGTCATGTCTATACGTATATGAACCTATAGGCTCACACACTTAAGGGGCTGGAATCCTAATGAGGATTGGATCCGAATTAGACTAGGCTTAGGCTACTAATGGGCTGCTAATGTAGAAGCCCATTAGGGACGCCTATATAAGAGAGGGTGGGGCGAGCTGACCAGGGTTAGACGATTCCACCCAGATGCCACTCCTCACGCATGTGTTGCACGCGCGGACCTAGCGGTCCGGCGTCTGACACTTCCACCACGCATGTGTGGATACCTCGGAGGTGCTGCAGCTGTAGCACTTGGACGAGCCACGCAAGGGGATCTGCTTGTGGGACGAGGACAAGGAGGAGACGTAGAACATTTGCACTGCCTCAACGCGCTTCATCAAGTTCCGAAACTATGTGTCTACTGGTAATCCCGTGATCTATGACAACAGTATTCCTGGTTTACGCGGTAGAATTTTTTTGATTTGCGCTAGTGTAGCCTACCTGTATCCCTTCAGTGGTATCAGAGCCAATGCTATTCAGTTATAGGTTCGGGATGTTTGCATATGGTAGTATGCAGATTGATATGAATGATGTGATCGTTTATGTGATCGTTTATATGGAAGTGCTTCAGGATTGATCTATGATATTGCTTTCCACGATCGTGATTCTGAGGTCGTCGAACGAATTACCCCTACCGGTCGGTTTCCGCCATCGGGGTTGACAGTGACGCATAAATCTTGTTGAATCATACGAAGATCAATGTGATTGATTGAATCAGAACCTAGATCTAAAATTGATGTACCATAATCAAAGGAGTTTGATTAGATCGGAACAATCGTCGGTTTATGGTAAATTTGATTTTCCGATCAAAATCCATAAAGAAAATTGTGTAGATTCGATCTCTCATTTGATTTTCCGATCAAAATCGTTAAATAAAATGGTTGACCCTTCGGACCCCGCAGTGCGAGACCCCCTAGACCCCCCTTAATCATAGACCCTTTTGTATCTCGTTAAGGTAACTAGGTGCTGCGATGTCACATGATCCGGTAGAATGCGATTCTATGCATAACTTGTTTTTGCAGGATGTATGTGATCAGTATGGTCCATATATGTATGTGATGCATGTATAAATTTTATCATGACATGCGTGTCGTGAGTAGGGCAACACGGCTGGAGCCATATGTGTTGTCAATTATTTTAATGGCCTGCGTGCCTACTTGTGATGATCCCAATACTATGTAATTTTGATTACTAGCTGTTAGAAGTAATAGCTTGTATTAGTTCTTGGAGGACTCATCACTTGGAGGATGGCTCACATGGAACATGAAGATGGAGATCATCATGGTGGACAGGTTCTATGGCGATAGAGATCACCATGAGAAAATGGGCCATACTGTGTCACATCATATGTGAATGATATTCTTATGCGTTTTACTACTATGAATGCTTAGATGATAGAAGTAGAACGATCCCTCACAAAGTTTAAGTTAAACCATGCCCTCCCAACCAAACCTTGCACCATCCTATGCCTTGTACAATCGTTGGTGGGACTATGAAATTAGTTTGGCACGGTTTTCCTTGGCTGGATGGGTTTGTATCGGATACCTACACGCATAAGGGTTGGTGAGCTTGACAAGGTCATCTTAACAGTTAAGGACCTTGGGGCATAAAGGTTGGGCGCCTAGTTTTGACATAGAGATGTCACCCAACAACAAGAGTCATATGTGATATGATTAGCAAGTGTTGCTTACCGATTTACCTTGTCTTATAGCAGTGATGCTAAAGCTCACTAGTTGACTTGTTAATTGTGGATCTTGAATCACTTAGTATCAATAGAGGGATGTTGATTTAAGTGGGAGTATATGCTATTAAATTGTTTAATATGTTTTATTATTTCATGGTTACATGGCTTAGTATTGCATGTTTTCTATTGTAGATCAATGGCACCGAACACTACATCACCTTTTTCTTTGCGTTCGATTCTTGACAAACATAACCTAAATGAAACAAACTATTCAGACTAGGTCCGTAACCTGAGAATTGTTCTTAGGTCTGATAAAAAGGACACGGTTCTGGATACCCCAATCCCCGATGAACCAGCTGCCCTCAAGAATGCCTACAAGAGAGCATGTGATGATTCTCTTGAGGTTAGCTGTCTTATGATTGCATGCATGGAACCTGAACTCCAAAAGAAGTTTGAGGATCAGGAAGCGTATGATATGATCGTCGCGCTTAGGGACATGTTCTAGACTCAGGCCAGGACTGAGAGGTACAATGTCGCCAAGTCCTTTGTGGAATGCAAGCTGGCAGAGGGAGCAGGTGTAGGCCCCCATGTGATCAAAATGGTTGGTTACAGTCAAACTTTAGAAAATCTTGGTTTTCCACTAGGCCAAGAGTTGGCTACTGATTTCATTTTGGCGTCTCTTCCATCTAGCTATGGGCAGTTCATTTCGAACTACCATATGCATGGGGTGGATAAGGGCCTTAATGAGTTATGCGGGATGCTAAAAACAGCAGAAAGTGACATCAAGAAGTGTGCAGGGCATAGCCATGTGATGGCTGTGCAGAACAAGCCTAGCTTCAAGAAAAAGGGTACTTCTTGGAAGAAGAAGGGAAAGGCTAAGGATACGATCCCTAAGCCTTCAACCAAGCAAAAGGTTGGACCTGCAGATGACACTGAGTGCTTCTTTTGTCATAAACATGGCCACTGGAAGAGAAACTGCAGCAAGTATGAGTGGAAGTAAGAGTACTTCCGACTCAGGTACGCTTGTTATAAATGTTGTGGACATTCTTCTCGTTGATACCTATGTTAACTCTTGGGTATTTGATACCGTATCGGTTGCTCATATTTGCAATTCGATGCAGGGGCTAATAAGGACTAGAGAAGTGCAGAAAGGGGAAGTGGATTTTCGCGTCGGAAATAAAGCAAGGGTTGCTGCATTGTTCATCGGCCTCATGCAACTTCACCTTCTGTCAGGATTTATTATGGAGTTGAATAATTTTTATTACATTCCATGTATGGGTCGAAACATTTTATCACCTTCATGTTTGATGAGGGATGGTTATTCATTGGCGAGTGCAAACAATGGTTGTGTAATCTCTAAGAATGCTATGTTTATGGCTGATGCTCCCATTGTGAATGGGTTATTTATTTTAAATCTTGATGATGCATCTGTTTACAATGTTAGTGCTAAAAGGCTTCGGCCTAATGATTTGAGTCCTACCTATTTATGGCAATGTCGTTTGGGGCATATAAGTGAAAAGCGCATGAATAAGCTCCATGGTGATGGTCTTCTAACTTTGTTTGATTTTGAATCATATGAGACATGTCAGGCTTGTTTACTTGGAAAGATGACCAAGTCGCCTTTTTCGGGTTTACCGAAAGAGCGACAGAGTTGTTGGAACTCATGCATACTGATGTATGTGGACCAATGAGCACGACGGCCAGAGGAAGATATCACTACTTTATTACTTTTACTGATGATTTCAGTAGATATGGTTATGTCTACTTGATGAAGCATAAGTCTGAAACTTTTGAAAAGTTCAAGGAGTTATAGAGTGAGGTAGAGAATCAACGTGGCAAGAAAATAAAGGCCTTGCAATCTGATCGTGGAGGTGAATATTTGAGTCACGAATTTAGCAATCATCTTAAGAGTTGTGGAATTGTTCCACAACTCACGCCACCCGGAACGCCTCAAAGGAACGGGGTCTCGGAACAGCGCAATCGAACTTTTTTGGACATGGTTCGATCAATGATGATCCAGTCAGATTTACCATTATCATTTTGGGGTTATGCTCTAGAAACGGTAGCTTTCACACTTAATAGGGTACCATCTAAATCCGTTGTTAAGACACCATATGAGATGTGGACCGGAAAGAATCCCAGTTTGTCTTTTCTAAAGATTTGGGGTTGTGATGCATTTGTCAAGCGACTTCAGTCAGACAAGCTAACACCCAAATCAGATAAGTGCATTTTCGTGGGATATCCAAGGGAAACCTTAGGGTATTACTTCTACAACCGAGAAGAGGGCAAAGTGTTTGTCGCTCGTAGCGGTGTTTTCCTAGAGAAAGAGTTTCTCACAAAGGGAACAAGTGGAAGGCTGGTGCGACTTGAAGAAGTTCAAGATGAGCTAGTCGAGGATGCTTCTACGAGTAATGCTATTGTAGTAGAACAATTTGAGGAACCCGTGGCAATAGAAGCACCACAACCATGAAGGTCGGCGAGGCTCCGCGAAGCACGGGAATTATTATTATTAGACAATGATGAGCCTGCGACCTATGCAGAAGCGATGGTGGACCCAGACTCTGAAAAATGGCTGATCGCCATGAGATCCGAGATAGAGTCCATGGGAGACAATCAAGTTTGGAACTTGGTTGACCTGCCTAATGGTTTTAAAGCCATCGAGTGCAAATGGATCTATAAGAAGAAGATTGATATGGATGGAAATGTTCACATCCATAAAGATCGACTTGTTGCAAAAGGGTTTCGACAAGTTCAAGGAGTTGACTATGACGAGACTTTCTCGCCCGTAGCGATGCTTAATTCCATACAGATCATTCTAGCTATTGCTGCACATTTCGACTATGAAATATGGCAGATGGATGTCAAGACGGCTTTCTTAAATTGAATCCTAACTGAGGACGTGTATATGATGCAGCCCGAAGGTTTTGTCAATCCAAACAATGCTGGAAAGGTATGCAAACTTCTAAAGTCCATTTATGGGCTGAAGCAAGCATCTCAGAGTTGGAACATTCGATTTTATGAAGTTGTAAAGGAGTTTGGCTTCATAAAGAATGAACAAGAACCTTGTGTCTACAAGAAGGAAAGTGGGAGAGCACTTGTATTTCTAATCTTATATGTTGATGACATATTGCTAATTGGAAATGACATTCCTATGCTCGAGTCTGTTAATACCTCATTGAAAAATAGTTTTTCGATGAAGGACTTAGGAGAAGCGGCATATATTCTAGGCATCAAGATCTATAGAGATAGATCAAGGAGGCTAATTGGATTAATCCAGAGTACATACATTGACAAAGTGTTGAAACGTTTCAGCATGGAAGAGGCTATGAAGGGGTTCTTGCCCATGTCTCATGGCGTTAAACTCAGCAAGACTCAGTGTCCTTCGACTACTGATGAGCGTGAGCGCATGAGCAGGGTTCCATATGCTTCGGCTATTGGATCCATCATGTATGTAATGATATGTACTCGCCTAGATGTTTCCTATGCTCTAAGTGTTACGAGCAGATACCAGGATGATCCAGGTGAAGGTCACTAGACAGCGGTAAAGAACATCCTTAAGTACTTGAAAAGTACTAAGGATGTGTTCCTAGTTTATGGAGGTGAGGATGAACTCAGTGTAAAGGGTTGCATAGATGCAAGTTACCTTAACGACTCAGATGACTCCAAGTCGCAATCAGGTTATGTGTTTGTCATGAATGGTGGTGCTGTGAGCTAGAAAAGTTCCAAGCAAGATACGCAGACCTCCTCTTCAATAGAAGCTGAATATATTGCTGCGTCGGAGGTTGTAAAGGAAGCTATTTGGATCAAGAATTTCCTGGTCGCTCTCGGTGTGGTTCAGGGCGCGTCCAATCCCTTGGACGTTTATTGTGACAACAATGGTGCTATCGCACAAGCCAAGGAACCTAGACAGCACCATAAGAACAAACATATTCGCATGCGTTACCATCAGATTGGTTAGTTCGTTGAGGATGGTAGTGTGTCACATCCCAAAAAAATTCAAATTTTGAAACGTGAAAGAAAAATAAAGAAAAAAATAATTGTTGAAATTTAGGGTGAAAAGAAACTTTTTGCTTCTAAAAAGAAACTTCAAAACCCATCTTAAACAAAATTTGAATAAAATGGAATCCAACAAATTTCAATCAAGTGAATTTCATTCATCAATGAATGTATTCTAAAATCTAAACATTTGGAAAAGTAAACCAAAACCCTAAAACCCTAAAGGAATAAATCATTTCCAAGATATCTCAAAGACTATGGATTTGATCCAAATAAAAATTTGTCAACAAACATTGATAAATGATCAAAAATTATAAATAAAAATATTATAAAACCATATAAATTGATTTCATTCAATTTGGAACCATAGATAAAATCTTATGGAGTTAATAAGATAAAGAAATAAAATTTCAAAGCTAATAAAGATCCTATCTAAAATCCATACCAAATTGTGAGCAAAGTAATCCTAAAAGGATTTAAAAAGATAAACAAATATTAAATAAAATTATACAAATTGGAATCACCAAGTTTGGATCCATAAATAAAAAGATATGGATTTTATAAGAAAAAGAAAGAAGGAAAATAAATAAGGAATATTTTAAAAGACAAATTAAATCTTGGCCAAATCCAAAAAAAAATGAAAGTTTATTGAATAATAGAAAGGAATAAAAGATTATTTAAATAAAATCATAAGGATTGAATGATATCCAATTTTATTTAAATAAAGACAATTTTCCTAAATAATAAATCCCAAGAAAATTATTTGGAAGATAATTTAAATCTTGAGTTAAATCCATAAGCAAATGAAATAAATATAAATCAAATAAAATAAAGGGATAAGGAATATTCAAATAAAATAATATGACATTAACCAAATTCAATTCTATTTAAATGGAGACAAAATCCCTAATGAGAATGATTAATTAATCATGAGAAAATAATAAATTAGAATTTGCCCAAGTGGAATATAAGTTATTTAATTAACTTAAATGTAATAAAAGAATCAATTGAATAAAATGTATATGGAATTAAAACCATATTTGATTGAATAAAGACAAATGCACAATTTAAATGATTAATAAATTATATTAAAATATTCAAAATAATTCAAAATGAATTATTAAACATACTTTTGAATAAATAAAACCTACTGAAAAAGGTTTGATGAAAATTAGAATTCAAATAGGAGTTTGAAAACATAATCTTATTTGAATAAGGGCAAGTGTCTATTTTAAATAAATAATAAACCATAAATGAATAAAATAATTATTATAAAAATGGATTTTAAAAACATATTTAAAATAGTATAGAAACATACTGAATATTTGGAATAGATTTGAAAAAGGAATCTGAATTCAAATGTTATTTTGAATTCAAAACAGAAAAAGAAAAAGGAAAAAGAATAAAAAAATATGAAACAGAACCAGCCCAGCCCAATAGGCCCAACTTGCAGCCCATCTTCCTTTCCCTACCCGAAACGTTTTCACACCAACAACTAGACCCACGCAGACGCTAACCACAGGACCCCACCGCGTAACTCTCTCCCTCACTGACAACGCAACCCCACGTGTCAGTCTTCGTCTTCACTCCGCGACTCGTTCTTTTCCCCCATCGTTGTTTCTGCCGTGGATTTGTCTCCTGCAATTCGCCTTAACGCCGCAGCCATTACTCACCGTGATCATGCCCACTTAATCGCCTAGTCCCCCTCTACCTTTCCCCTCACTCGCCCCTCCCTCTCTGCCTTCAGGCCGTTCGAATTACTCACCTCCAACCTCCTGCCTCCGACGAGCTCATCGTCGAATTCCGGCGACGCCAGAACCCCCACTGCCCCTGGCACATACAAGCTTACTCCCCATCGTCAGGCGCATCTCTCGGTACCTACCTCTCGCCCGCGCGTGTCCTGTAGCCTCGGCAACATCTTCGACTGAGCACCGCCGTCGTCTGCCTCGTATCCGGCAGCTCCACACGGTGACACCCGACCATCCCCTCCTCTCTGGTTGATGCCCCTATGATCTACTCTCCGGTGCACATCTAATTCCATCTATTTCGTGTCCTAGCGCGCTTCGTAACCTCGCCCCCGTCAACATCAGAACGTGCCCGGCGACAGAAGCTTCTCCGGCGAGGAATTGCCAGCAGCTCCGAGCACCCCTTCACCTGCAACGACCACCTTGAGCATCTACACGCTTCGGCGAACTCGGTAAGCCCTTCCCCTCTCTCTCTCACCTCTTGTATCACCGGCAACCTCACCGCCAGAGCGATGCCGCCGCATAGCCGCCGATCTGGAGCGTTGGATCTTGATCTGTTGGCTAGGATAGATTAGTTAATCAAAGCGGTATCCTGTGATCTGCACCGTACGATGCACTTTAAATCCAACGCGTTGTGTTAGCCGATCCAGACGAACCGGTATGGTCCAGTTAGATTAAGACACGTGGCCCTGGCTGTTGATTTAAAAACAGATTTGATCTATTAGATGTTAGATTTTGTAAAATTCATAACTTTAAATCTACACGTCCAAATTTTACAAATTTTATATCATTGGAATCAGGAAAAAGAATACTTTCCAACCATGCACTTTTTTTTAGTGATTTGCTTCTGTAAAATTTGTTGTTTTTGCAGAAACATGTGTAGGACTAATTTGAGTATAAAAATTATTCTAAAAATGATTTTAGGGTAAAATCTTTTGTAAAAGGTTTGTTTTGCACCTACTGACCATAAAAACCACAACTTGTAGATTTAAAAGTATATTTTGTGACACTTAGGAATAAATCTTTGATTAAAAGCATTTCTAGTTAAATAAAAATATTGAATATGTTTAAAAATGCTTTTTGAGTAAATCCTTTGGAAAATGATTTGATTTAAACTCTCTGACCCTAAACACCAAGTTTTGGGGTTTAAAATATATTTGATGAATCCTATAAAATTATTACTTTGTTTAAAAGCATTTCCAACAAAATAAAATATTGCTTTGATTTAAAAAATGGTTTTGAGGTAAAACCTTTTGCAAATGGTTTTAATATTAAACACTTGACCTTAAAACACTAACATTTGTGGATAAAAATATATTTTTCAAACACTAGAAATTATTACTTTGATTTAAATCATTTCTAGCAAAACAAAAATGATTTAAGTGACCATTTTCACTAACTTAACATCAAATGGTTTTACCACTTTTGTAAATGACCAATAGATGTTTTAAAATGTTTATAGCCTATTAGAAACCACTTTTCCAAATAAAACAATCTTTTGCATGCTTGCATGCATTGCTTTGATTTTATTATTCTATGTGATGAATTGTTTGAATGCTAGATTGAATTTGTGCCTTGATTGAATTGTAGTGAAATTTGAAGAGTGTGACTATTGCAAGATCAAGGAGTGAACTTATATTCTCTACCAAAAAGGCAAGTGGTGCTTCATACTATTGTCCTATTATTTCATTATGCATTAGTGATGTTTGAGTAGGACTTGCATGGAATTTTACTAAGTATGCTATGCCTTGGGAAATCCTAGTAGATGATGCCTTAGTAGAATTTTCCTAAGTTAAGATCCATACTACTATCATGCTTAGCCTAGTTAGTAGCAAACAAGGGTGGATTATATTCATGCTATGGAAATTTTGCTAAGTCTTTTGACTTATGTTTTTGCTTAATAAAACTACTAAGTGAATGAATCACCTGGGTGGAATGGTAATTGCTTGGATGGATTTTTGTTGAGTGGTTACATAGGGCCAGTAAACTGGCGAATACTTGTGTATCTCACTTGTGGAATGCCACCCAGAAACAAAGAGATTTGAGATGCCATATGTTAAGAAACTTCTAGTGCAGCCACATGGCATTATGGGCTCTGCCTGGATCACATAGGTTGCAATAACTTAGCCAAATGGACAGTTGGTGGTAGGGGGTGATAGGCTTGAAACACATCCATTTTTGTCTAAGGGAAGGCTTATGAAAGATCTTGTCTCGATGCATGTCGAGTCTTGTGGGGAAAGTGCACCACCTCTCGAGAGAGTAAAATCTAAGTACTTAGCCATGTCCCCGGCAATGGACAATTTGAGCATCAAGACATGGAAGCTATCAAGGATCTACTCATCCCAATTTCTAAGTTAAAACTTGTGGTTGAACAAGGTTGAAAGGATCTTCAATCAATGATTGGTAGATGCCTTGGGTGATTTTGACAAACAAAAACTTAGTGTTTTCAAATGATAAGGAAAATCTATTTTGAGCAGAGCAAGCCTAAGCTCCACTTAGCCAAATGCATATAGATGATAGACTCCACTATACTACCATAGTATCACTTGCCAATACAATTCAAATGTATTGACCCTTGTGGCTGTAACTTATTATGTTACAGTTTTGTTTGATGTTAGTGAAGTGTGTTGATTAGGATTACAAGTCTACAACCAACATGATTGCCTCTGGCACTTTGAAGATGAAGGACTCCATGCTATAGTTATTTCTGCTGCATTGTAATGAGATAGCCAAATGAGCTATGTAAGATGAAATGAATTATTTTATTCCTGGTTATAAAGTTGTATTATGACCTTTGTTTCTTGATATTACATCTTAACTGTGGATGCTAGCTATTGATCCAGGGACTAGCATTGTAAACACAGGGATCTCTACCTTATTAAAGGTTGGGACCTCTACAGATGGTATCAGAGCATTGTGTTGCCTGTAGGATTGTAACCCTAGGATTGGACAAAACCCCTTAGAAAAATAGGAGTTGTATTTGTTCAAAATTATTTACAAACAATCTTGTAAACTATTTTCTCAACCTCTTTGGTTTTGATTCTACATCTCTTCCATTTCAACTTGTTGGACAAAAACTTCAACATGAGCAAAGACTTCAACATGGACAAAGTCTCCACTATGAGCAAAGGACTTCACCAACTCAAATGACTTCAACTTCAACATCACCAATGACTTCAACTTCAGTTTCATCAAGGACTTCAACTTGGACATCACTAAGGAATACAAGTGAGACAAGAAATATTACTCAAGACTTGAAGACTAAGGAAACACAACTTAGAAGGAACCATCATCACCTTTGAAGTTTAGTGACCAAGATACAAGAATTTTCCAATTAAGCCATGATCTCATTCATGAAGAAACAACTAAGAAGAATGGAATGATCTCAAGAAAACCATATAGTTGGACCACCATACTAATATTTAGTTTAGATCAAACACACCAACTTATGTGGTGTAGCAAAAATATTTTGTTGCCTAAAAATATGTTTGAACCTTGTTGTTTGAGTGGAATGTTTGTTTGTGATTGCTTGCATAATGCTTGTGTGAATTGTTGTGTGTGATTAGACTTCTTCCCTAGAAATATTTTTCCTATTCTAATCCCAATCCAACCCAAACAGATGACTTCTCCAAGAGACTCCAACATCAAGGATGGTGACAACCACAACCAAGAGATGCATATGAGATAACAACTTCTAGCAACCCAAACCCGGTTGAATCAAGTGACAACTCAGTTTTTAGGCAACAACAATGAGTTAGACCCAACCATGCAAAAGTTTTTGGAAAAACCAATCCCAATTGTTGCAAAGGATGACCAATCAAATGATCAACATAATAAGCAACTCTTCCCAAGGAGATTGTGACAACAATGATGTCATGGATGATATTATGGAAGGAACTCAAGCTTGCAATATTTGTGGAGACATAGAACACACTTATAAGGAGCATGTGGACCAATGCCCTAATTGTGAAGTGAAACATCCAACTAAACAATGCCCCACATCTCAAGTTACTTGTTTCCTATGTGAAGGAAATGATCATGTCCCTATCCAATGCCCCATCTACCCTATAGCTCAACAAATGAAACAAGATGGAATGCATCAAATGTTTGGAAACCTCCATAAGGGAACAACTTCTACCAAGAAGGATGAAGGAAAATTCAGAACCATGCCTCATAGTGCCACATACAAAGTGACCACAAAGTGTTGCTACTATTGTGAAGAAGAAGGTCATATCTCTAGTAACTGCCCCAAGAAGAGAGAAAGATTTCCCACCTTTGTGGTGAAATATGAATAACATGATCTAGAAGAACTCCTAGCTTTGGAGAGACCCAAAAATAAGAAGAAGGACACAAGCCAGTTGCAATGTTACAATTGCAAAGAGATGGGACACTATGCCAGTGATTGCCCAGAAAAGAAGAAGAACCAAGGAAACAAACAAGATGCAATGATACCAAAGGAAAAGAAGGATATCAGCCAAGTGATGTGTTTCAAATGCAAAGAGCTAGGCCATTATGCAAACAAGTGTCCAGAGAAGCTACATCAAGATCCTAAGTAAGCCAAGATGTAATCTAGTTGAAAACCTTTTTAAGGGTGGGTAGTACCCTAGTTGTCTTGAAGCCAACTTGTAACCTCTAGCCTTCCCAAATCTCGGGACGAGATTTCTTTTAAGGGTGGTAGCCTGTCACATCCCAAAATTTTCCAAATTTTGAAATGTGAAAAATAAATAAACAAAATAAATAATTGTTGAAATTTAGGGTGAAAAGAAATTTTTTTGCTTCTAAATAGAAACTTCAAAACCCATCTTGAACAAAATTTGAATAAAATGGAATCCAACAAATTTCAATCAAGTGAATTGCATTCATCAATGAATGTATTCTGAAATCTAAACATTTGGAAAAGTAAACCAAAACCCTAAAACCCTAAAGGAATAAATCATTTCCAAGATATCTCAAAGACTATGGATTTGATCCCAATAAAAATTTGTCAAGAAACATTGATAAATGATCAAAAATGATAAATAAAAATATTATAAAACCATAGAAATTGATTTCATTCAATTTGGAACCATAGATAAAATCTTATGAAGTTAATAAGATAAAGAAATAAAATTTCAAAGCTAATAAAGATCCTATCTAAAATCCATACCAAATTGTGAGCAAAGTAATCCTAAAAGGATTTAAAAAGATAAACAAATATTAAATAAAATTATACAAATTGGAATCACCAAGTTTGGATCCATAAATAAAAAGATATGGATTTTATAAGAAAAAGAAAGAAGGAAAATAAATAAGGAATATTTTAAAAGCCAAATTAAATCTTGGCCAAATCCATAAACAAATGAAAGTTTATTGAATAATATAAAGGAATAAAAGATTATTTAAATAAAATCATCACGATTGAACAATATCCAATTTTATTTAAATAAAGACAATTTTCCTAAATAATAAATCCCAAGAAAATTATTTGGAAGATAATTTAAATATTGAGTTAAATCCATAAGCAAATGAAATAAATATAAATCAAATAAAATAAAGGGATAAGGAATATTCAAATAAAATAATATGACATTAACCAAATTCAATTCTATTTAAATGGAGACAAAATCCCTAAGGAGAATGATTAATTAAATCATGAGAAAATAATAAATTATAATTTGCCCAAGTGGAATAAAAGTTATTTAATTAACTTAAATGGAATAAAGAATCAATTGAATAACATGTATATGGAATTAAAACCATATTTGATTGAATAAATACAAATGCACAATTTAAATGATTAATAAATCATATTAAAATATTCTAAATAATTCAAAATGAATTATTAAACATACTTTTGAATAAATAAAACCTACTGAGAAAGGTTTGATGAAAATTAGAATTCAAATAGGAGTTTGAAAATATAATTAAAATCTTATTTGAATAAAGGCAAGTGTCTATTTTAAATAAATAATAAACCATAAATGAATAAAATAATTATTCTAAATATGGATTTTAAATACATATTTAAAACAGTATAGAAACATACTGAATATTTGGAAAAGATTTGAAAAATAAATCTGAATTAAAATGATAGTTTTAATTCAAAACAGAAAATGAAAACATAAAAAGAAAAAGAAAACAGAATAAAAACTGTGAAACAGAACCAGCCCAGCAACCAAGCCCAGCCCAACAGGCCCAACTCGCAGCCCATCTTCCTTTCCCTCCCCGAAACATTTTCTCACCAAAAACTAAACCCACGCAAACGCTGACCACAGGACCCCACCGCGTAACTCTCTCCCTCACTGACAACGCAAACCCACCTGTCAGTCTTTGTCTTCACTCCGCGACTCGTTCTTTGCCCCCATCGCCGTTTCTACCACGGATTTCTCTCCTTCAATTCGCCTTAACGCCGCAGCCATTACTCACCGTGATCACGCCCACTTAATCTCCCAGTCCCCTCTACCTTTCCCCTCACTCGCCCCTTCCTCTTTGCCTCCAGGCCGTTCGAATTGCTCACCTCCAACCTCCTGCCTCTGACGAGCTCATTGTCGAATACCAGCGACGCCAGACCCCCCACTGCCCCTGGCACATACAAGCTTACTCACCATCGCTAGGCGCATCTCTCGGTACCTAACTCTCGCATGCGCGTGTCCTATAGCCTCGGCAACATCTTCGACTAAGCACCTCCGTCGTCTGCCTCGACTCCGACAGCTCCACACGGTGAGACCCGACCATCCCCTCCTCTCTGGTTGATGCCCCTATGATCTACTCTCTCGTGCGCATCTAATTCCGTCTATTTCGTGTCCTAGCGCGCTTGGTAACCTTGCCCCCGTCAACATCAGAACGTGCCTGGCGACAGAAGCTTCTCCGGCGAGGAATTGCCAGCAGCTCCGAGCGCCCCTTCACCTGCAACGACCACCTTGAGCATCTACACGCTTCGGCGAACTCGGTGAGCCCTTCCTCTCTCTCTCTCTCTCTCTCTCTCGCCTCCTGTATCACCGGCAACCTCACCGCTAGAGCGCCGCCGCATAGTCGCCACCAGCGCCGCCCACCTTTGGTCATTGCGATCTGGAGCGTTGGATCTTGATATGTTGACTAGGATAGATTAGTTAATTGAAGAGGTATCCTACGATCTGCATCGTATGATGCAATTTAAATCCAACACGTTGTGTTAGCCGATCTAGACAAACCGGTATGGGCCAGTTAGATTAAGACACGTGGCCCTGGCTGTTGATTTAAAAACAGATTTGATCTATTAGATGTTAGATTTTGTAAAATTCATAACTTTAAATCTACACGTCCAATTTTTACAAATTTTATATCATTGGAATCAGAAAATAGAATACTTTCAAACCATGCACTTTGTTTAGTGATTTGCTTCTATAAAATTTGTTGTTTTTGCAGAAACATGTGTAGGCCTAATTTGAGTATAAAAATTATTCTAAAAATGATTTTAGGGTAAAATCTTTTGTAAAAGGTTTGTTTTGAACCTACTGACCATAAAAACCAACTTGTAGATTTAAAAGTATAATTTGTGACACTTAGGAATAAATCTTTGATTAAAAGCATTTCTAGTTAAATAAAAATATTGAATATGTTTAAAATGCTTTTTGAGTAAATCCTTTGGAAAATGATTTGATTTAAACTCTATGACCCTAAACACCAAGTTTTGGGATTTAAAATATATTTGTTGAACCCTATAAAATTATTACTTTGTTTAAAAGCATTTCCAACAAAATAAAATATTGCTTTGATTTAAAAAATGGTTTTTAGGTAAAACCTTTTGCAAATGGTTTTAATATTAAACACTTAACCTTAAAACACTAACATTTGTGTTTAAAAATATATTTGTCAAACACTAGAAATTATTACTTTGATTTAAATCATTTCTAGCAAAATAAAAAGGATTTAAGTGACCATTTTCACTAACTTAACATCAAATGGTTTTACCACTTTTGTAAATGACCAATAGATGTTTTAAAATGTTTATAGCCTATTATAAACCACTTTTCCAAATAAAAAAATCTTGTGTATGCTTGCATGCATTGCTTTGATTTTATTAGTCTATGTGATGAATTGTTTGAATGCTAGATTGAATTTGTGCCTTGATTGAATTGTAGTGAAATTTTAAGAGTGTGACAATTGCAAGATCAAGGAGTGAACTTATATTCTCTCCCAAAAATTCAAGTGGTGCTTCATACTGTTGTCCTATTATTTTCACTATGCATTAGTGATGTTTGAGTAGGACTTGCATGGAATTTTACTAAGTATGCTATGCCTTGGGAAATCCTAGTAGATGATGCCTTAGTAGAATTTTCCTAAGTTAAGATCCATACTACTATCATGCTTAGCCTAGTTAGTAGCAAACAAGGGTGGATTATATTAATGCTATGGAAATTTTGCTAAGTCTTTTGACTTATGTTTTTGCTTAATAAAACTACTAAGTGAATGAATCACCTGGGTGGAATGGTAATTGCTTGGATAGATTTTTGATGAGTGGTTACATAGGTCCAGTAAACTAGTAAATACTTGTGTATCTCACTTGTGGAATGCCACCCAGGAAAAAAGAGATTTGAGATGCCATATGTTAAGGAGCTTCTAGTGCAGCCACATGGCATTATGGGCTCTGCCTGGATCACATAGGTTGCAATAACTTAGACAAATGGACAATTGGTGGTAGGGGTGATAGGTTTGGAACGCGTCCATTTTGGTCTAAGGGAAGGCTTCTGAAAGATCTTGTCTCGATGCATGTCTAGTCTTATGGGGAAAGTGCACCACCTCTCAAGAGAGCAAAATCTAAGTACTTAGCCGTGTCCCCGGCAATGGACAATTTGAGCATCAAGACATGGAAGCTATCAAGGATCTCCTCATCCCAATTTATAAGTTAAAACTTGTGGTTGAACAAGGGTGAAAGGATCTTCAATCAATGATTGGTAGATGCCTTGGGTGATTTTGACAAACAAAAACTTAGTGTTTTCAAATGATAAGGAAAATCTATTTTGAGCAGAGCAAGCCTAAGCTCCACTTAGCCAAATGCATATAGATGATAGATTCCACTATACTACCATAGTATCACTTGCCAATACAATTCAAATGTATTGACCCTTGTGGCTGTAACTTATTATGTTGCAGGTTTGTTTGATGTTAGTGAAGTGTGTTGATTAGGATTACAAGTCTACAACCAACATGCTTGCCTGTAGTGTAGGGGTTCGTAGCATGGAAAACAAAAACTTTCTACCGCATGCACACAAACAAGCCAAGATCTATCTACTAGATTGTAGCAATGAGTCGATAGAAGAACTCACCCTCGAAGATTCCAAAGCGGTTAACGAGAGCAGATTCTCGTGGGTGATGTAGTCGTACTCTTGCCGATCTCAAGATCGTGTAGACGATCCTTCCGGCGTTGTGTTCCGGCAGCGCTTCCGCAGTCGGTCACACGTTCGGTACTCGATGAAGACCTTCCTCTCCCTTGTTCTAGCAGGCAGCGGAGGTTGTAGCACTCTCCTCGTGATTCCGGCAACACGATGGCGTGGTGTCGGAAGTAGAGGGGAGATCTCGCAGGGCTTCGCCTTAAGCCGGAGCGAGTATGGTGGAGTATGACAGAGCCTTGGCGATCTAAGGAATAGAGGGCACCAAGGAGGTGGTGTAGCCGGCGGCTAGGGCTTGGGGAAGCCCTTACTCGGCGAGTTGGAGGAGCCCTAGGCGGCGGCAGCACTTGGAGGTGGTGGCACAGGCGACTTGGGGCTAGGGTTTTGGGTGTGAGGGTAGGGGCAGCCCTACCCCTCCTTATATAGGTGGGAGGGAGGCGGTTGGGAGGAGGGAGTCCTCCTCCAACTCCTCCTCCTTGGCCGGCGGGTGGAGGGAGTGGGATTTCCTCCCCAAGTAGGTTTCCTACTCTCCCTCCACCAAGCAAACTTCGGATTTGACTTTTTCAAATTGGCGTTTGACTTTCAAACTAGGATTTGATTTCTCTCATCATATTGCCCAGCCAAGTGACCTAGTACATGATGCAACCATTCCACATTGTCATGACACATCCATGTACCCTTCCCCCTCCGGAGTGCCGGACCTTCTAGACCTTTCTAGAACATTCCTAACACCGGAATCATTTTCAAACTCCGAAATAGGACTTTCCTTATATGAATCTTATTCTCCGGACCATTCCGGATCTCCTCGTGATTTCCAGGATCCCATCCGAGACTCTGAACAACATTCGATCTCTTACTCATCATTCCATAACTACTCAACAACATTGAATCCTTAAGTGTGTCTCCCTACGGTTCGTGAATTATGCGGACATGACCGAGACACTTCTCCGATCAATAACCAATAGAGGAATGTGGAAATTCATATGGCTCCCACATATTTCTACAATTACTTTGTGATCGAATGAACCACTTACATACGATACCAATTTCCCTTTGTCTCACGATAGTTTACTTATCCGAGGTTTTGACCGTCGGTATCTCTGCATACCTAGTCCAACCTCGTTACTGATAAGTACTCTTTTCTCGTTCCCATGATATGTGATCCCTTGTGAGCCAGTCACATGCTTGCAAGCTAATTGGATGACATTCCACCCAGAGGGCCCAGAGTATATCTATCTGTCATATGGATGGACAAATCCCACTCTTGATACATGTGCCTCAACCCATACTTTCCAAACACTCAATGCCACCTTTATAACCACCCAGTTACGGTGTGGTGTTTGATGTCATCAAAGCATCCTTCCGGTGATGGAGATTAGCATGATCTCATGGTCGAAGGAATTAGGTTACTATGTATCAGAAAGCTTATAGCAAACAAACTATTAAAATGACTTGATCTTTATGCTACGCTTATCTATAGGAGTATGTCCATCATACCATTCTCCTAATGATATGATCTTGTTGTTAACAACATCTCAATGTTCATGATCGGGAAACCACAATCATCTATTAACCAACAAGCTAGTATTACAAAGAGGCTTTACTAGGGACTCTTATTTAGTTTACAAATCACACAAGTATTAATGTTTCCGGTTAATACTATTATAGCATGAATGTAAACATTTATCATAAACACAAAGATATAATAATAAGTACTTTTATTATTGCCTCTAGGGTATATATCCAACAGTCTCCCACTTGCACTAGAGTCAACTAATCTAGATTACATGGTAATATACCGAACACCCATGGCAGTTTGGTGCTGGTCATGTTTTGCCCTCGGGAGAGGTTTAGTCAACGGATCCGCCACATTCAGATCTGTGTGTACTTTGCAAATCTTTATGTCACCATCTTGGACATGTTCTCGAATAGCGTGAAAACGTAGCTTGATGTGCTTCAGCTTCGTGTGTGACCTTGGTTCTTGCGCATTGGCTATGGCGCCCATGTTATCACAGTAGATAGACATTGGGTCCAGCGCACTTGGAACCACACCACGCTCTATAATGAACTCCTTCATCCATATTGCCTCTTGTGAAGCCTCCGAAGTAGCTATGTATTCCGATTCAGTTGAAGATCTCGCCACAACACTTTGCTTTGCACTCCTCTAGCTAACTGCTGCACCATTCAAAGTAAATACGTATCCAGATTGAGATTTAGAATCATCTGAATCGGTGTTTCAACTAGCATCGGTGTAACCATTAACAACGAGCTATTCATCATCTCCATAAGAAAGAACCATATCCTTAGTTCTTCTCAAGTACTTAAGGATGTTTTTTACCGCTGTCCAATGGTCCACTCCTGGATCACTTTGATATCTGGTAGTCAAACTAACAGCATATGCAATGTCGGGTCTAGTACATAGCATGGCATACATTAGAGATCCTATGGCTGAGGCATAGGGAGTCTTACTCATCCTTTCTCTATCTTCTGTCGTTGCAGGACTTTGAGTTTTACTCAAGTTCGTATTGGGAAACATGGGCAATAACCCTTTCTTGCTATCTTCCATTCCAAACCTCTTTAGAACTTTGTCCAAATATGTACTCTGTGACAATGATATTAGGCGCCTCGATCTATCTCTATAAATATTTATGCCTAATATGTAAGTTGCTTCGCCAAGATCTTTCATTGAAAAACTATTATTCAAATAATCCTTGACACTATTAAGAAGGTCTACATCATTCCCAATCAACAATATGTCATCTACATATAGTATTAAGAATGCTACAGAGCTCCCACTCACTTTCTTGTAAATACAAGCTTCTCCATAAGTTTGTATAAAACCAAAACTTTTGATTACCTTATCAAAACGTTGATTCCAACTTCGGGATGCTTGCTTCAATCCATATATGGATCGTTGAAGTTTGCATACCTTGTTAGCATCTTTAGGATCGACAAAACCTTTGGGTTGCATCATATACAACTCTTCATCAATGTCTCCATTGAGGAACGCCATTTTGACATCCATCTGCCATATCTCATAATCATAATATGCAGTGATTGCTAACCCTCATAGGTTTTAGCTTCGCTACTGGTGAGAAAGTCTCATCGTAGTCAACTCCTTGAATTTGTCAAAACCCTTTTGCGACAAGTCGAGCTTTATAGACAGTAATATTACCATCATCATCTGTTTTCTTCTTGAAAATCCATTTGTTCTCGACAGCCTTCTGGCCATCTGGTAAGTCCACCAAAGTCCATACTTGGTTTTCGTACATGGATCCAATCTCGGATTTCATGGATTCTTGCCATTTATTGGAATCTGGTCTCATCATCGCTTCCTCATATGTCGCAGGGTCATCGGTGTTGTCCACCAACATGACACTCATAACGGGATCATACCAATCAGGAGGGGTACGAGTTCTCGTCGACCTGCAAGGTTCTGTAGTAACTTCAACTGAAGTTTCATGATCAACATCATTAGCTTCCTCTCTTATTGGTGTAGGCG
This sequence comes from Avena sativa, assembly GCA_916181665.1. Classification (NCBI taxonomy): domain Eukaryota; kingdom Viridiplantae; phylum Streptophyta; class Magnoliopsida; order Poales; family Poaceae; genus Avena; species Avena sativa. The sequence goes on along the minus strand of OV702295.1, from coordinate 306,079,036 downwards.
CCACAGGAACCACTTCCGGTGTTGTGCTACTCGCAAGTTCGAGAGAAGGTTCGACAACCTCGTCGAGTTCTACTTTCCTTCCAGTCACTTCTTTCGAGAGAAATTCCTTCTCTAGAAAGGATCCATTCTTGGCAACAAAGATCTTGCCCTCGGATCTATGATAAAAGGTATACCCAATAGTTTCCTTCGGGTATCCTATGAAGACGCATTTTTCGCTTTGGGTTCAAGCTTGTCCGGCTGTAACTTCTTTACATAGGCTTCGCAACCCCAAACTTTAAGGAACGACAATTTAGGTTTCTTCCCAAACCATAATTCATACGGTGTCGTTTCAACGGATTTAGATGGTGCCCTATTTAAAGTGAATGCGACTGTTTCTAATGCATAACCCCAAAACGATAGCGGTAAATCTATAAGTGACATCATAGAACGAACCATATCTAAGAGAGTTCGATTACGACGTTCGGACACACCATTACGCTGTGGTGTTCCCGACGGTGTCAATTGTGAAAGTATTCCGCATTTCTTCAAATGCTCGCCAAAATCGTAACTCAGATATTCACCTCCATGATCAGATCGTAGAAATTTAATCTTCTTGTGACGTTGATTCTCTACCTCACTTTGAAATTCCTTAAACTTCTCGAAAGTTTCAGACTTATGTTTCATGAAATAGATATACCCATATCTACTCAAGTCATCCGTGAAGGTAAGAACATAACGATACCACCGCGCGATGCTACACTCATTGGGCCACACACGCATCGGTATGTATGATTTCCATTAAGTCCGTAGCTCGCTCCATCATACCAAAAAATGGAGTCTTAGTCATTTTACCCACCAGACATGCTTCGCAACTTTCAAGTGATTCGAAATCAAGTGATTCAAGAAGTCCATCAGAATGGAGTTTCTTCATACGCTTCACTCCAATATGACCAAGATGACAGTGCCACATATAGGTCGAGTTATTGCTCAATTTCAAACGTTTAGCTTCAATGTTATTAATGTGTGTATTTCTACTATCGAGATTCAATAAAAATAGACCATCTATCAAAGGTGCATGTGCATAAAACATATTACTCATATAAATCGAACAACCATTATTCTCGGACTTAAACAAGTAACCATCTCGCAATAAACATGATCCAGATATAATGTTCATGCTCAACGCAGGCACCAATAACAATTATTTAAGTATAAAACTAATCCCGATGGTAGATGAAGAGGTAGCGTGCTAACCGCGATCACATCAACCTTTGATCCATTTCCAACGCGCATCGTCACCTTGTTCTTCGCTAGCTTCCGTTTATTCTGCAGCACCTGTTTCAAGTTACAAATATGAGCAACCGAACCAGTATCAAATACCCAGGCACTACTACGAGTACTAGTGAGATACACATCAATAACATGTATATCGGATATACCTTTCTTCTTGATGTTGTCGTTCTTCAAATCCGCCAAGTACTTTGGGCAATTCCGCTTCCAGTGAACCTCTCCCTTGCAGTAAAAGCACTCAGTATCAGGCTTAGGCCCATCCTTGGTCTTCTTCGCTGGCGCGGCAACTTTCTTACCGCCCTTCTTGAAGTTTCCCTTTTGCTTAGACTTGCCTTGCTTCTTGAATTTGGTGGTCTTATTGACCAATAACACTTGGTGCTCTTTCTTGATCTCCACTTCTGTAGATTTCAACATGGAGAAGACTTCTGGCAACGTGTCCATGTTTTGCATATTGTAGTTCATCACAAAGTTCTTGTAACTTGGTGGTAGTGATTGGAGGACACGGTGAATCCCCAAAGAATTAGGAATCACTATACCCAAGCTTTGGAGTTTGTTTGCGTGCCCAGACATCTTAAGAACATGCTCACTGACGGAGCTTCCCTCTTCCATCTTGCAGTTAGAACTTTTCAGAAGCCTCATAACTCTCAACTGCCGCATGAGCCTCAAATATCATTTTGAGTTCACGGACAATATCATGTGGGTCATGGTTCTCAAACCTTTTCTGAAGCTCCGATTCCAAACCATACAAGATAGCACACTGAACTGTGGAGTACTGATTCTTCCGAGTGAGGTAAACATTCTTTACTTCATCGGTAGCAGTAGCTGCAGGTGGATCACCCATCGGTGCATCCAGCACATAGGTCAAATTACCAGCATTGAGGACAATCCTCAAATTGCGTAACCAATCCGCAAAGTTGCTTCCATTGTTTTTCAACTTTTCTTTCTCTAGGAACGCATTAAAATTGATGGTAGGGGCCGCCATTGATCTACAACATATTTGCAATAGTTTAGACTAAGTTTATGACAAATTGAGTTCTAATTAATAGTTAAATTAATCTAGGTGAACTCCCACTCAAAACAATATCCCTCAAATTGTTTTAGTGATCACACGAACCAAATCCACCACATCAAAACCGATCATCACGAGAGTTGATGTAGCTTCAATGGCGAACAATCAACATGTTCATCATATCTACTATATGACTCATGCTTTACCTTTCGGTGATCCGTGTTCCGAGACCATGTCTGTACATGCTAGGCTCGTCAAGATCAAACCTTAGCTTCCTCATGAGCAAATCTGGCTTGCTCACGTTGTATACACTCGCAGAATCTAACACACCCGATCATCACGTGGTGCTTCAAAACAACGAGCTTTAGCAACGGTGCTTACTAAGGATGAACACTTTAAAACTTGAAATTTTGTGTGCTTGAGGGATCATCTTATAATGCTACTGTTGTAAACTAAGCAATACAAGATGCATAAAGGATTAACATCACATGCAATTCATAATATGTGATATGATATGGCCTTTCTTCTTGTGCTTCTGATCTCCATCTTCAAGCACGAACATGATCTCCATAATCACCGGTATGGCGTCAAGGTCAATGGCGCCGTTTCATGGTTATCGTCCACCAGCTTCAATTATCACAACTACTTTGAATAGACACGCGGGTCTTAGCGAATTTAAAGACAACCATATGGCTCCTGCCGGTTGCCAATTTACAATAAGGGACATTGCATACATCATATATAATCACAATCATGGCCATATCACATCACAGCACACCCCTGCAAAACAAAGTTAGACGCCTCTAATTTTCTTTGCATATTTTACGTGGTTTGGGGCTTTCAATAAGTGTCGTTCTAACTTATGAACAAGAACCACGACGTTGATGTTTGAACTATCAAGTGCCCGTTGTAAATTGAATCTTTACTATAATGGGAGAGACAGACACCCGCAAAGCCACTTATGCAATACAAGTTGCATGTTGAGCGTGGATCAAGTCTCATGAACGATGTCATGTAAGGTTAGCCCGGGCCGCTTCATCCCATCATCCCGCAAGATGCAAAGTACACAAAAAGCAATTGATAATAAAACCACCACCGTCCACAATGACCATTGTGTTCTACTCGTGCAATAGATCTACATATAGACACGGCCCTGATACCACTGTAGGGGTTCGTAGCATGGAAAACAAAAAATTCTACCGCATGCACACAAACAAGACAAGATCTATCTACTAGATTGTAGCAACGAGTCGATAGAAGAACTCACCCTCGAAGATTCCAAAGTGGTTAACGAGAGCAGATTCTCGTGGGTGATGTAGTCGTACTCTTGCCGATCTCAAGATCGCGTAGACGATCCTTCCGGCGCTGCGTCTGGCAGCGCTTCCGCAGTCGGTCACACGTTCGGTACTCGATGAAGACCTTCATATCCCTTGTTCCAGTAGGCAGCGGAGGTTGTAGCACTCTCCTCGTGATTCCGGCAGCACGACGGCGTGGTGTCGGAAGTAGAGGGGAGATCTCGCAGGGCTTCGCCTTAAGCCGGAGCGAGTATGGTGGAGTATGAGAGAGCCTTGGAGATCTACGAAATAGAGGGCACCAAGGGGGGTGGTGTAGCCGGTGTCTAGGGCTTGGGGAAGCCCTAACTCGGCGAGTTGGAGGAGCCCTAGGAGGCGGCAGCACTTGGAGGTGGTGGCGCAGGCGACTTGGGGCTAGGGTTTTGGGTGTGAGGGTAGGGGCAGCCCTACCCCTCCTTATATAGGTGGGAGGGAGGCGGTTGTGAGGAGGGAGTCCTCCTCCAACTCCTCCTCCTTGGACGGCGGGTGGAGGGAGTGGGACTTCCTCCCAAGTAGGTTTCCTACTCTCCCTCCACCAAGCAAACTTCGGATTTGACTTTTTCAAATTGGCGTTTGACTTTCAAACTAGGATTTGATTTCTCTCATCATATTGCCCAGCCAAGTGACCTAGTACATGATGCAACCATTCCACATTGTCATGACACATCCATGTACCCTTCCCCCTCCGGAGTGCCGGACCTTCTAGACCTTTCTAGAACATTCCTAACACCGGAATCATTTCTGAACTCCGAAATAGGACTTTCCTTATATGAATCTTATTCTCCGGACCATTCCGGATCTCCTCGTGATATCCCGGATCCCATCCGAGACTCCAAACAACATTCGGTCTCTTACTCATCATTCCATAACTACTCAACAACATCGAATCCTTAAGTGTGTCTCCCTACGGTTCGTGAATTATGCGGACATGACCGAGACACTTCTCCGATCAATAACCAATAGAGGAATCTGGAAATTCATATGGCTCCCACATATTTCTACGATTACTTTGCGATCGAATGAACCACTTACATACGATACCAATTTCCCTTTGTCTCACGATAGTTTACTTATCCGAGGTTTTGATCGTTGGTATCTCTGCATACCTAGTCCAACCTCGTTACTGATAAGTACTCTTTTCTCGTTCCCATGATATGTGATCCCTTGTGAGCCAGTCACATGCTTGCAAGCTAATTGGATGACATTCCACCGAGAGGGCCTAGAGTATATCTATCCGTCATATGGATGGACAAATCCCAGTCTTGATCCATGTGCCTCAACCCATACTTTCCAAACACTCAATCCACCTTTATAACCACCCAGTTACGGTGTGGTGTTTGATGTCATCAAAGCATCCTTCCGGTGATGGTGATTAGCATGATCTCATGGTCGAAGGAATTAGGTTACTATGTATCAGAAAACATATAGCAAACGAACTATTAAAATGACTTGATCTTTATGCTACGCTTATCTATAGGAGTATGTCCATCATACCATTCTCCTAATGATATGATCTTGTTGTTAACAGCGTCTCAATGTTCATGATCGGGAAACCAAAATCATCTATTAACCAACAAGCTAGTATTACAAATAAGCTTTACTAGGGACTCTTATTTAGTTTACAAATCACACAAGTATTAATGTTTCCGGTTAATACTATTATAGCATGAATGTAAACATTTATCATAAACACAAAGATATAATAATAACTACTTTTGTTATTGCCTCAAGGGATATCTCCAACATGTGGCACTTTGAAGATGAAGGACTCCATGCTATAGTTATTTCTGCTACATTGTAATGAGATAGCCAAATGAGTTATGTAAGATGTAATGAATTATTTTATTCCTGGTTATAAAGTTGTATTATGACCTTTGTTTCTTGATATTATATCTTAACTGTGGATACTAGCTATTGATCCAGGGACTAGCATTGTAAACACAGGGATCTCTACCTTATTAAAGGTTGGGACATCTACATAGTGTCATGATATGCAAAATACATACAGACTCAAATGTTGCTGATCCCTTCACTAAGCCTCTTCCGTAGCCCGCGCAGGAAGAGCACACAAGAGCAATTGGTATTAGATACATTTTAGATTGACTCTAGTGCAAGTGGGAGACTAAAGGAAATATGCCCTAGAGGCAATCATAGAGATGATTATATTTCATATGTATCCATGAGTTATTGTAATGTTCCTTGTATATCCATATCAGGCAACTTGTATTGATTGGCAATTATGTGAATTGTTTGTGAAACTCTTTACTTGTATGGTTATCCAAATAGTTGTCCCTAGTCGGAGTTCATGTGAGGACACACATGAATATTAGACTAACACATCGATTGGTTGATGACTATGTTTCTCAAGTCACAGACATGGAGATGTCAAACCAATGGTGTGTTATGAACATGGGGTTGGACTGACCCAACTTGAGACTGGCAATTAGACTTGCAGCTCTCTCTACACATCGTGTATGTTTTCTCCTTAGACCTGAGATTGCCGCATGTACTTGAGATGTGGATCGACCTACTTTGGGGCTATCAACCATTACTCCGTAACTGGGTAGTCATAAAGGTAGCTTTCGGGTTTGTCCTGAAGCATGCTGCAAGGCATGGTCAATCAAGATGGGATTTGCCCCTCTCTACTTGAGAGAGATATCTCTGGGTCCCTCGAGTGATCGGATCCAGAAATGCATGTTCGTGCTACATAAGGTTAAGAGTTACCCTAGTAAAGGGATTCCGAATCACATCATCGAGAAAGGGAGGTCAGCTTGGAGCTAGACCAAATATTGTGAGGCAAAGGGAAAGACATATACTAAACCTTGTGATGGTTCGTCCGATTTGATTTTTGTATGCGTTTAGGAGTTGGCACGTCTTGGTAGAGGTCGCTACCAACTATTGACAGAATAAGTATATTCGTGTCATGTCTATACGTATATGAATCTATAGAGTCACACACTTAAGGGGCTGAACGCCTAATGAGGATTGGATCGAATTAGACCAGGCTTAGGCTACTAATGGGATGCTAATGTAGAAGCCCACTAGGGACGCCTATATAAGAGAGGGTGGGGCGAGCTGACCAGGGTTAGACGATTCCACCCAGCCGCCACTTCTCACGCCTGTGTTGCACGCGCGGACCTAGCAGTCCGGCGTCTGACATTTCCACCCTGCACGTGTGGATACCTCGGAGGTGCTGCAGTTGTAGCACTTGGACGAGCCGCGCAAGGGGAGCCGCTCGTGGGACAAGGACAAGGAGGAGACGTAGAACGTTTGTACTGCCTCGACGCGCTTCATCAAGTTTCGCAACTGCGCGTCTAGTGGTAATCCCGTGATCTATGACAACAGTATTCCTGATTTACGCGATAATTTTTTTTTGATTTGCGCTAATGTAGTCTACCCGTATCCCTTCACTTAGAACAACAGGGACGAGAGCAATAATACACTATAGACCAACATGCCTACCACCAAAATCTGGAGTGTTACTAGATTTTATAAACTTAGAAAAAAGCACTTATAAGGTCTATAATATTCTTAAAAAAATGCGTGTACATAACTATATATTGAGTTTAAGCGTACACATGTAAATTTTAAGAATTGGGCTCTTTTTGGAATATCGGTTTGTTAAAGATATTGTACACTTATTTTCCTTATACCGTACCATATGTACCATATGTACACTATATACCTTGAATATGGAGTAGTACTTCAATCAGGTTATGCCCCCCCCTGTAACACCACACGATGGGGATTCTTCTCGCCATATGACACGTAACCGAGGCTATTGCTTGTGCCAATATTGACATGGTGTAAGAGCTAGCTCTTCCATTAGCCGCAAAAAAACACATCTACATGAAAGACTAGAGGTTTTGATGATAGAAGGTCAACTAGAGGTTTTGTGATATTTCTTGGACCAAATTTGATCTCGTGGTGGAGTGCAAGAAAACATGATACAATATCATGGTCAATCACTAAAGCTGAATACAAGGCTCTAGCAAATACTATAGCCGAACTCATATGGGTTGAAGCATTATTCAGTGAGCTTGGTGTTTCACTCAAGGTAAATCCATGCTTACAATTTAGGTGCTACCTATTTTTTAGCACATCTTGTTTTTCATGAAAGGACAAAACATATTAAGATTGATTATCACTTTGTTAGAGAGAGGGTTGCAAATAAAATGCTAAACATCAAATTTATATCCAGCAAATATCAAGCTACGGATGGACCCACAAAGGCATTGATATCCAATGATCTTGATGAATTCAAGTGTAACCTCAACCTTTCCAAAGGTTATGATAAGGGGGGTGTTAAAGATATTGTACACATATTTTCCTTATAAAACTGTCAAATATATAGTATACCTTGATATGGAGTAGTACTCCAAGCAGGATATGGTCCCCTTGTAACGCCACATGATAGGGCTTTTCCTCGCCATATAACAAGTAACAGAGTGTGAGACCCTGGTGCATGGCTTAATAGGATTGATAGTATACTCATACCAACAAGTTACAATTTCTTTTCTGAAAGCTTATCTGAAAAGAAATCTGAGGGTCAGTGTGTTTGGCCTAGAGTAATTTGAGGATGGGCGACCGACCGGGAAATAAGTACTGGATGCGCACGAGTGAGGACAAAGTGCGCAGAAAACACTAGTATTGGTCTGTGGGGTTAGTCTAGAGATCCTATTGAGCCGCTAAGAGTGACAACCGCTGGTCCGGAGAGGCCGGGGTTTGCAATCAAAGTCGACCCTCGCGGTTACACGGGCGCGTGCTGGTCAGTGATGGACTGTGGAGCATGGCGTGTATGGCCCGAAGTAGACACGGCATGGCACATGTGTCGGCTAAGGATGACAATGGGTAGGGTATGGGTAGGTAGAGCAATACCATACACATACCCGTGTAGCCAATGGGTACAAAAACTTACCCATACCCGTACCCGCGGGTATAAAACTTTACCCATACTCATATCCGGCGGGTACCCGTACCCATTGGGTACCCGGCGGGTATATCCAATAGTATACAAGTTATTCAAAATTTTTTTTGATCAATAGCATATTTGAAAAAAGACAATAATATCTACTTACTAATAGTAGACGAGTACATGAAAGTATCAAATTAAAGTTTAGAAAGCGCAATCTCATACTCGTCCCTAGGCTTCTCGGCCGCATAGGTTCAAACTCTATAGATAAGTTTGATATGTTAGTTTAAACAGGCAGGGTATGGGTATACCCATGGATACAAGTCTATATCCATGCCCGTATCCGTGACTTAACGGGTAGAATATGGGTATTATCCATAGGTATAAAAGTGCGCACATACCCTACCCATGTGGGTACGGTACTCGCGGGTACCCGTACCTATGGGTAAAATTGCCATCCTTAGTGTTGGCATTGGACACACAGACGTATACCAAGTGGAGACGTTCCTAGCTTATGGTTGATCGAAGAGGACGTCGATCTTCTAAGGGTTGTTGTATGAGATACCTGGCGTATGGCATATATACCCATAACAACAAGTTTTTTTTTGAATCTTATCTGAAAAGAACTCTAAGATTAAGCGTGTTTAGCCTAGAGCAATTTGAAGATGGGGACCGACCAAAAATAGGTACCGGATGCACATGAGTAAGGACAAAGTGCGCAGAAAACACTAGAGTTGATCTATGGGGTTAGTTTAGAGATCCTATTAAGCTGTTACCGCTGGTCCGAAAAGGCCGAAATCTATACCTAATACTCCCTCCGTTTCAAAATATAAGATGTTTTAGATTTGTGAAGAAATGTATCTAAACTTGTTTTAGTGTATAGATTCACTCTAAAACTGAATGAACCTATATACTAAAAGAAGTCTAAATACATTTGCTTCACAAATCTAAAACATCTTATATTTTGAAACAGAGGGAGTAATAAAGAACGCAACGTTTCTGTCCACGGTCCGTCTTGGACCATCATACCCCTAGCGTTTGGATATATTACACTGCTTTGCCACCGCGAAGTCATAACTGTTCGATATTACCGTGGATATACAGACAAATAAAATCCCAAATTCCACTGTTCGTCTCCGCCCCCGACGTTACCAGACGCCGCCGATTGATTCGGTTGTATCCGACCACGCTGTCACCGTCTGACCACGCTGGAGACGCGAGAACCTCACCCGCCTCCATTACTGCCTCTATTTTGAGGAGGCGAGCGAGATGTTCTACTACCATCGCGTGGATACCGCAGTCGTCGCGGCGGCGACAGGGCCCTGTTCGTCTCCGCCCCGACGTTCCCATCTGCTACCGGTTGATTCGGTCGTATCCGACCACCCTCAAGATGCAAGAACCTCACCCACCTACATTACTGCCTCTATTTTGAGGAGACGAAAATAATATCCGCGAGCTCAGTGCAGGGTGGGGCTGGACGGGTATCGGGGTGGCAGCCAGAGGAGTTGGCGGCGCACCTGCAGCTGGAGCGGGCAAGCGCGGGGACGTGCCTCGATTTGGTCGGGGCATGCTCAAGAATTCGAGTTTAGTGCAGGCAGGGGCGCAGCTCGGGCTGGGCTAGTCGGGGATCGGGTTGGTGGCTGGAGCAGTTGACAACAGGAAGCCGTATGTTACATTCCTAAGACTCAACTACAGATGCAATGCTTCCCTTCTCAGCACTGCTCCTTGACTGTCTGCTCCTTGCTTTTATGGGATCTTCAATTTCAATTGGTACAAAGATACAAGCAAAAACGGCCGAGAAATTGGATGGATTGGTAAACTTGAGGTTTGAATTTGAAGATTTTCTAGATTTCTCGCCGAATTTGATGATAAAATTGGACAAAAAATGAGGAGAAAGGAGAAGCTCGGGACACATTTCTGTAGAGAAAGACGAGGATAAGTAGAACGGCGATTCTACCGTGCACGGTATATAACGTGCATGGCCCCACCCCCTCTCTCTCCTCTGTTTCATTGATTTTGTGCCAGACTAATCCCTTCTCTTCCATATTGTTGTATAATTTAAAATGCTTATAGATTTTGAACCATAAGTCTAATTTAAAACCGTTTGTACTTTTGAGATTCTAATAAAGAGAGCTTCAAAACAAGACTAATATTAAATATATTCTAATAATATTTGTAAATTGACTTTTAAAACTTAATGAAATAATAAAAAATGTATGAAATATGGTGGTTTTTTATTGTTAAAACAGACTGTTTCTTTGTGTTTCAAAGTTTCGTCCATTATAGTTAAAAAATAATTGCCAAATTCCTTCGTGTTCAAACAAAAAAAATATAGTAAGGAAAAAAAGAAAACAATAACACAGTCTATTTCATTCAGAATCATGACACTTTATTGTGTTTCAAAATTTAAGTTTTCAATTTTATTAATTTTAGGCTTATTTAAAAGATTTAATCAACATAAATATACAGGTTCAAACAGATTTTTTATTTGATAATTATTGCAAATTTTGTGACTATTTTAAATCTTGGATGGAGAGTTAAATGAGTGGGGAAAAGTATCATGGACTAGTCAGCTCCGGTACTATGTGCATGCAAAGATTCTTTTTTTACAAATTTCAAAGCAAATAAAGCTAATGGACGTCTCTTACATGCACGCTAATTCCAGTGCACGCTAGAGTTGCATTTTTCCCGAGGATAAGACATACTAGATGGGAGAAAATATCATGAGAGAGGGGTGGGTCCCAATGAGATGATAGCCTCATTTTTTTTTTTTGTGAACTAGATGATAGCCTCATATTAATACGTTAGGTCTAAAAAAATCATAGTGCTTCACGAGTTGTCTTCGAGGACCGCTGCTTCATATTTTTTTACTACATGGGCGGGTAGGGCAGCAACATAACTTACCTCATGCTCAGCCTACGTTAGCCCAGCGCGTAAGGTAAATTAAACTCATATTTATTTAGTTTGTATTGTTCAACTTCTGGAATATATGTGAAATTAAACTCAAAAATATTTCTTCCACCATCGACCGGGCACTATGCATCTCTAGATGTCATACGAGCAGTTTTTAGACTTGCCTACTTAGTTCCCAAATGATTTTCGTAAAATGATTTCTATAACTATGTCCTTATTGTCAGCCGGTCGTTATAATTCTTTGAGTACTTTCCTATGATTTATGCTTAGTCCTTCAGAAAAATATTAATACTCCCTACATTCGAAAATAATTGACTTTGATTTTTTTCTAGACTCAGCATGTATCTTATACTAAAACATGTCTATATACGTGTTAATCTAAATAATTTCAAGTCACTTATTTCTGAAGGGAGAGGATATGTTTGGATCTTCAAGTGACAACACGTTTGCTTAGTTATTCTTCTTCTTTATTATTTGCAACTTGATGTTTCATTTCAAAATGAGTTGAGCAAAAATAGGACAAAGATAGACACACAGATCTACTACTTCATATTTAATGTTCATCTGTTAATTGTGAAATTGCGGATTTTAACCTATCAAGAAACTTGATTTTTAGTAGTGAAATTTAAACACGAATTATAAATTTAGCCCGTAGCAACACACTGGTATTTGTGCTAGTATTACACAAAGGCTCCAAACAAGGCTATCGCTTCTTCCAAAATTGACACAGTTTTTAGAAACAAAACTAAAGTATATCAGTACTAAAATATTCCAATGCCTAAGGAAACAATGCTTCCGTTTTTTCTTCTTCCTCTGTTTCTAAAAAATAGTGCTACACCACGGTTTCCAATACTAAAAAAACAATTTTGAGGATAGCATGATTTCTAAATCTGCAATCATCGTGAGTATATTAAACTCTAGTACCTTTACAAACCATAGACTCCAAGAAAACTTAAAAATAGTCTATTGTCGGATGCACTCTTAAGCCTCGATTTGGAACAAAAGAAAAGTGTAGAAAATTTAGAGGATATATGATTTTTATAGGTAAAATTCCTATGGTAATATTTGGGTCAAAGGAATAGGAATCCTTGATTCCTTTAAAACTCCTATGGAACAAGCTATTTCATAGAAATTTTGGAATAAAACTAAGATGAGGTCTCATTTAAATTCCTATGGAATATGCCATTTCATAGAAATTTTGGAGGAAAACTAACATGATGTCTCACCTCACGTGACATCATATTTTCATCTCTTTGTGTCTACACTTTAGGTGTTTTTCTGCGTGATATCCAAATGATATTTTATTGTTTTTCCGTGATATTAACTTCTATAGGAGTTCAGGTTACATGACATCTTAATTCCTGCATTTTTCGTATTCCTGTCTTTGACATCCTATGACGTTTGGGGTTGGTGGGGTGTGTGGTTAAAGCAAGAGAATGTCTCGTGGAGAAAAACCGTGAAGGAAAAGGAGGCACGGCTCCCGTTGTTGCGCTTTTAGAATAATAATCGGTTTTGCTATTTCTCAGGCGTTTATTTCTCAGTCATCTTGTTCACCGTTGGATTTTGGTTCCAAGATTCGATTGAGCCATCTGGTTGCAGTTTTTTGTTTTTAAACCATACATGTTTTCATTCGATTGAGCTAGCCACGTCAGCCGACCGAGAAATAGTTATTTCTCAGTCTTCTGAGACGTAGGCGTTCCCAATAATAATCGAGCGCGTAAACAACCATCGAGAAGCTTTCTCCTGGTGTGTAGCGGTCATCTATGGTGCCATACGTCATTGATGCCCGACCAATGATCAATTGATCTTCTGGGAGACTGATTTAGAAAAATGATCATATGGGATTTAATGGGGAATTAGTCAACACTAAAGCGAGCGAGGTACAAAATGTTTCGAAATTACACAGAGCGTGCCGTGGATCAAAGTCCGTCATTTGTCGGGATGATGTCTTCTCCAACCTTCACACTGCTCCGTCGGGCCATCAACTCGTCCATCAGCCTTCCGACATCATTGTACGAAGATCCGCCGTTCTCAACCGCGCTCCTCGCCTCCGCACCGAGATCTTTAGCCTTGCGCTGTATCGCGTCGCTTTCCTCGCTGCTGCCCATCAATTTCCCGATGGACTCAGCGATTACCTCACCGCGGATCACATCGTGGTTCTCGATACCCGATCCGTAGTCCTTAGCGCCGATGCTGACACCCACCTTGAGCACCTCCACGATGAGCTTCTCGTTCTGGAACTGGTCCGCGAACCGTGGCCAGGTGACCATCGGAACACCCGCGCTCACGGACTCCAGGGTCGAGTTCCAACCGCAGTGCGTGACGAACCCGCCGAGGGCCCGGTGGGTGAGGATGAGCATCTGCGGCGCCCATCCTCTGATGATGAAGCCGCGGTCGCCGCGCGGCGTAATCAGATCAGCGAAACCTTGAGGCATCCACTCCGAGGAGTCTGGGCCTGCGCGGCCAAGCACCCACACAAAATTCTTGCCCGAGAGGTCGAGGCCGCGAGCGAGCTCGTGCAGCTCCGCCGGCGAGAACCTGATGAGCGTGCCGAAGGAGACGTACACCACCGAACCGGGCTGCTTGGTGTCGAGCCACCGTAGACAGCTGTCGGCGTCCGGCGAGCGCGCGCTGGTGCTTCCTCTTCCAGCCATGTCCTTGCTGGCGAGCGCGACCGGGCCGACGAGCCACGTGCGGCGACCGAGCGTCGTCTGGTAGTGCTCCACGTAGTCTGGCTCCAGCTCGTGGAAGCTATTGAACACCTCGCCGAAGCTCTTCTGGTCGGCGGCGTTGACGCTCTCGAGCAACGCCCAGTGGTCCGGCCGCTTCTTGGGGTCCATCATTTGGCTCCGCCTCAGCTCGACACGATGCGGCAGCCCCGGCAGGGAAACCAGGGCGTCGGGGTCGTCGGCGGCAGTCTCCAACGGGTTGTTGCGCAGCGTGCTCTCGTTGCAGGACCCGGCGAACATGCTGCTGCCGAGGAATCCCAGGCGCGGCACACCGTGCTCCGCGGCGGCGTCCGTGGACCAATGGAAGAAGCTGTCCGACACGACCGCGTCGGGGTGGTTGTCAGCCAAGAAGCGGTCGAAGGGCTCCCGGAGCTCTGCCACCGCTTGAAAGAACTTGAGGCGGTCGGCCGGGGATGTAAGTGCATTGCCGTTCTCGACGCCTGGCGGTAGCCCGACGTCGGGGAAAGGCACGACGGAGATATCGATCGCTGGGCAGTCGCTGCCACGGAAAGCGTCGTTGGCACGGTCGACGGCCGAGCGGATGATGGCGGCGTTCACGGGCGTGGTGAGGATAGTGCACCTGACGCCACGGGAGGCGAAGAGCGCGGCCATGTCGGCTATCGGGATGAGGTGGCCGGGGGCTAGGAACGGGAAGAGGAGGATGTGCAGCGGTGAATGCTGCTCATCTTTGACAGCCATGGCTTGCTGCGTGCCGACGCTGGTCTTCTATGGTGGTGGGACTGTAGGAGGAGGAGCAGAGCAGCACCTTTCGGAGTCGTCAAGATTCAAGAAGAGAGCCTTGTACTTCCTTTCTTAATGGTAGTAATTGGCAAGAGATGTACAGTATTTATACAAGTTTGAAAGTTTGGGCTCACGTTATCGTGTCGAACCATCCAGGAAGACGCGAGGTCAAATCGTTCCTTGTTTGGCTGGTCGGGTACCAATCGAGATTTCTACACCTTCACCTGCAAGAGTGTGAACAGAAGATTTATAGCAGTGGAAATATCTCTGCATCTATCTATAAAGCAAAATCCGGTACCATGTGCGTTTCCCTTTGACCGTTCCAACTTCGAAGTGAGAACCTTTTGTCAACGGAAAGACACGGGACACTTCATAGCATAGACACTTCGTCACTGCTTACGCAAATAATGGTCGGGATTGATTTTTCCAAGATAATCACGCAACAATTTTCTTTAGCAATCAATATCACGATATATCTATAATAGCGAATAGTACGTGGTTGTAGAGATATATAAACTGTTTCCAAAAATTACAAACTAAAGTCTAGAAAAATGAGCAAAACTTGAAAGTCTTCTCTTCTTCTATGATACAATCTTGTATTTGTCTTAAGACAACACATTTAATATGACATAGATATCAAACGATAGACCTGTAATTATTAACGAGGGTTTTTCTATAATTTTAGTTTAGCCGCAATGTCAAGCCTACATGCACGTGTTGTAATTAGAGTAATCAGTCAACATCGGCAAGAGTACCACCACCGGTATTTCGGGAAAGAAACCGGACAGGCCGATCGACGTTGCAGCGGAGTCGAAAGTATGAATCTCCTTTGTCGAGGACGTAGCAGCCGGGACAAATATTGCAAGTATAATCCTCCTCGCGAGAACCATAAAGAAAACCTAAGATCAATCAAACGAAACAAGATCTGAAAGATCATACCTATAGAATTTCAATCTTACAGCACCACCGTTGATGTCAGGAAGATCTCGTCGTCGAACGTAATGCCGAAGATCATTTTTGCGACCGATGACATCTCCATTGACATAGACGTCAAAAGATGTCTAACAAAATTCTAACCTAATCTTCTAAAAACACTACTTTTACTGAGAACATCACCCATAGATCGGTTTTCACCTCTCCCAACACCGACGAAACCGATCCGAGAAAGAGGAACCGATCTATGGAGAAGGAGCAGGTGTTGGCGGCGGCTAGCAGTAGGAGAGGCTGCGGCTGGGAGAGGTTCTGTAGCATGCAACAATTTTTTCTACCACGTGAGAGTGACTAGGAATCACATATACCTATATTATATATATTAAGGCTCGCGCGATTCTTGGCTGTGAACACTCTGGGCACTGTTCATCACGAATGAACAGTACATGCGAATGAACAGTAGCGGGTTGTTTCTGGCCGTCGATTTTCGATCAGACGGTCTGCATCCGTGCATGTACTATTTTTATCAAATTTTGTCCAATCACGTATTTATGCACATAAACGCAACTTAATTTTTTGGTTAAAATTTTCTTGCCAATCGATATTTTTTACATCTTTTGTAACTTTACCGGCCGTTCGATCCGACGATCCGCGTTCGTACATGTATTACTATTTGTCTAATTTGTCTAAGCACCTGCCATGTTAGACATAACACAACTTTTCGGTAAAAAATTTTGGCCACCTTTTCCGGCCGTTCGATCCGACGATCTGTGTCCGCATGTGTACTATTCATTAGCTAATTTGCTCAATCGCGTGTCACGTTACATTGACCGCATTACAACTTTTCGACTAAAATTTCATTGCCCTAACATATATTTATTTTCGATCAGCATCTAGACACAACATTTTGGCTAAAATTTTCTTTTTTAACGGATATTTTTTCTGTATATGTTTTCTAACTATTTGACTTAAATTTTCTAACCCATCTTTTCCGTCCATTCGATCCAGCGGAACACGTCCGTGCGTGTGTTATTCATAGTCTAATTTTATTCACTAGCGTGTCACGTCACGTAGACAGTACCTATATATTAAGGCTCGTGCGATTCTTGGCAAGTGAGCACCCTGGGCACTATTCATCACGAATGAACAGTACATGCGAATGAACAGTGAACGGGTCATTCGTCGACGAGCGAATGAACAGTAGCGGGTTGTTTCTGGCCGTCGATTTCCGATCAGACGGTCTGCATCCGTGCATGTACTATTTTTGTCAAATTTTATCCAATCACGTGTTTATGCACTTAAACACAACTTAATTTTTTTTTAAAATTTTCTTGCCAATCGATATTTTTTACCTTTATCTTTTCTAACTTTATCGGCCGTTCGATCCGACGATCCGCGTTCACACGTGTATTACTCTTTGTCTAATTTGTCTAAGCACCTGCGACGTTAGACATAACACAATTTTTTGGTAAAAAAAATTGGCCATCTTTTTCGGCCGTTCGATCCGACGATCTGTGTCCGCATGTGTACTATTCATCAGCTAATTTGCTCAATCGCGTGTCACATTATATTGATCGCATTACAACTTTTCTGCTAAAATTTCATTGCCCTAACATATATTTATTTTCGATCAGCATCTAGACACAACAACGTTTTGGCTAAAATTTTCTTTTCTTAACAGATATTTTTCTGTATATGTTTTCTAACTATTTGACTTCAAATTTCTAACCCATCTTTTCCGTCCATTCGATCCAGCGGCATGCGTCCGCACGTGTGTTATTCATAGTCTAATTTTGTTCACTGGCGTGTCACGTCACGTAGACAGTACCTATATATTAAGGCTCGCGCGATTCTTGGCATGTGAGCACCCTGGGCACTATTCATCACTACATGCGAATGAACACTGAACGGGTCATTCATGGACGAGCGAATGAACAGTAGCGGGTTATTTCTGGCCGACGGTCTGCATCCGTGCATGTACTATTTTTGTCTAATTTTGTCCAATCACGTGTTTATGCACATAAACGCAACTTAATATTTTGGTTAAAATTTTCTTGCCAATCGATATTTTTTACCTTTATCTTTTCTAACTTTACCGACCATTCGATCCAACGATCCGCGTTCGCACGTGTATTACTCTTTGTCTAATTTGTCTAAACACCTGCCAAGTTAGACATAACACAACTTTTCGGTAAAGAAATTTGGCCACCTTTTTCGGTCATTCGATCCGATGATCTGTGTCCGCATGTATACTATTCATCAGCTAATTTGCTCAATCGTGTCACGTTACATTGACCGCAATACAACTTTTCGGCTAAAATTTCATTGCCCTAACATATATTTATTTTCCGATCAGCATCTAGACATAACAACTTTTTGGCTAAAATTTTCTTTCTTAACGGATATTTTTCTGTATATGTTTTCTAACTATTCGACTTAAATTTTCTAACCCATCTTTTCCGTCCATTCGATCCAGCGACACGCGTCCGCGCGTGTCTTATTTATAGTCTAATTTTGTTCACTGACGTGTCACGTCACTTAGACATAACACAACTTTTTAGCTAAAATTTTCTTACCCTAACCGATATATTTTACGTTTTCCCACTTTTTACACCCGTTCGATCCGGCTGCCCGTGTCCGTGCATCTACTATTCATCGTCTAATTTTATCTAATCATGTCCATCTTCGATCCGACGATCCATGTTCATGGCTGTGCTATTCGCAGTTTAATTTTGTCTCGCGGGTCACGTCACATAGATGCAATACAACTTTCTGCTCAAATTTTCTTGCTCTAACCGATTTTTTACATTTATCTTTTCTAACTATCCTGCTTAAATTTTCTGACACACTTTTCCTTCTGTTATCTGGTGGCCCACGTGTACGCGTGTATTATTTATCGTCTAATTTTTTCCAATCGTGTGCCACGTTACGTATTTTTGGCGTTCATCTTTTTCAACTATTCGGCTTAGATTTTCTGGTCCACTTTTTCCGGCCAGAATTTTTCTACTTAATGGACACAATGTCTCGGGTTTATTTTATAGCAGTTATCCTACGTCTACTATAGTATTTTTTGCTCTATTTCTTGATTATTCTAAATAACTAACGGTAACTTTATGATGGTGTGTCATTGTCTAATCTTACTTCTACAATAATATTTCTTTTAGGGTTATTTCATTTCGTCACACTTTTCATCTGTGATTTTCACATGGTATTTATTCTTCGGTAATTTTTCATGGATGAGTAATTTTTTAGTGTAATTCATAATTGGAAATTCAATTTTGTTATAGTTTTATTCGTCGACACTAATCGCACCATCCGCCACCTCTTTTATCTACAAATAGTGTTATCATTGTCTTCTGTCAAAACTTCACACAATAATAATCTCCAGCAACAATTTTAATCGATTAATTCATAGCATTGTCCCTCACGGGCGCGCGTCACGCCCGCGCCAAATTCCCTAGTAAGCACATGAGAGTTGATATTATGGAGAGTAAAGGAAAACTACCACGTGTGCATATGAACCCACCTACTCCGTATTTCTATCCTGCCATAACATGATGAGATGCACCAGGCTAGAATCATCGTTGTCGGACCTATTGCGGTTTTGCACGTTTATTGTATGTTTAAAATACAATGTGAAACTTTTGAAACTTAGGATTATGTAGTTTACAAACATTTGTATGCAGATTACAAATGGACAAATTTAAGTTCCAACTTCACACGCATTTTTTATTTAGAAATAGAAGCTTTTATTAATTTAAATAGTGTTTACACCCGGTCTCTATATAACTAAGATGCACACAGTTGCACAAACCATAAAACTAGATAAAAAAGCGAGGACTCCCGTGACACGCGACAATGGTAACCAGGGTAGTTTGTTGCTGCCGTTGGCCTGATCTCCCTCCTCCGGTGTTCTCTGTGAGCTCAGCAACCAGATCTGGCATCCTCTCCCCGTCCCTCTGCATGGCATGTAGGTTGTGTCTGCTGACCTGTGGCCACCCCCGAAGCTTTCGCCGTGTCGTCCATGGCCACGATGGAAGCCTCCATGGCCCGCCGCTGTCTGCGGCTGTGATAGCCACAGCTGGTCTCGCCTCTCTGACCATGTGATTCATGGGAGGTTGTTTGTGAAGCGCTCGCCCATGGCCGCAAAGGAGGTTATTCCGGCCCGACCGCCTATAGCCCCCTCTCCCCTTGTAGGCGCCTCCTCTGGCCAGTTTTCGGTGCCAGTGGAGCCGCTTTCTGCATGTTTGAGATCCCTGCTCGGGCCTACGGCATCTCTGACCACCCTCACCCTGCGATGGATGATCCTCTGTCGCCTCCATGCTCGGGTACAAATGACGAGCTCGTCCCCAAGATTCTCTCCTGGGATCATGTGGTGCATCTGTAGTGCTCGGAGGTGTTTCCTGGTGTTGTCGACGGGATGGGTGTCGCGAAGCAGGAGGAGGCGCCTTGGGTGATCGTCTAGCCTAGGTGTAGCCTATGCCGCATGGCCTTCGCCCCACTAGCTTCGAAGACCTGTACTCTCCCTCCTGCTTGGATCAATGGTAGATGTCTTGCCACAAGGCCAGACACTGTGCATCAACATGTTGTGAGTCACCCAGGTGCAACAATTGTCGCCAATTTTGCCACAAACCGAAGTGTTGCACAAGGAGAACTGCCCCTCACCCTCCTTCGGTCAAAGCTCACCGTGTTGCGTAGATGTCTGTTGTTGTTCGTCCTAGACCTTCATAGGGATACTTGTAGGGGTTCGCAGCAGAAAACAATATTTTTTCTAACTAGGTACGCCAAGTGCCAAGATCTATCTAGGAGTAATACTATAACGGAAAGATTTTAGTTATGTACCCTCGTAGACTTAAATCTTTTAACGTTCTCATGGAACATGGATGATGTAGTCGTATGTCGTAGCCGACCTCAAGGTCGCGTTGATCCTTGCACGACGATAGGCACCACAAGTGAAAACAACTCTGTGGACTCGCATACTACGGTGCTCGACAACGACTCCCGGTTCTCCGATCCAGCCGAGAATACAGAAGTAAATCTTTTGGATCAGGGTACCAGCAGCACGATTGGACAAAAATAAACATCTATAGTAGCTTGGACGTGGAGCAAGGACAGCTCGCTAAGTTCACCACCTTTAATATATAGTATCTATATATCTACTTGGCTTCAGATATAAGATGGTGTGGGGAGTGGAAAGAAGGTTGACATATTTGTAATCTGTATTTGATATTACAGCAGTAGGTGTAGCGACAAATTAACAACAGTAGGTATAGAGACAAGAGATGAAGAATCATGTTTATTTGTATACATTGAGATGAGGTGTTTCCTACACTTCAATTGTTTTATAGCATCCATGAACATTTGTTAGAATTGGTGGTGACAACACCGAGTGGCAACAGAGCGATAGTGAGTTTTAATGGGGGGAACATGCGTTGGAGGTGGAGCAAGAGACAAAACTAATGGACGATAGAAGTATTTAAACATCGCCTTGTATGCTGGAATACATTTCATGCAGTGAAGTTATAGTAGAATCTAAGTTTAGGGGCTTATCAAAACAGAGTTATTCTCTATCATGTTATTTGTCACTATGTCACGGACAATAATAAGTGTAACACCATCGCCTGATAAGGCTAAGTTTCTGTGTATAGTGTTAATCCCTATATATGTTCACTAGCACACACGGTATAAAATAATACCAAATATAACCATATATCATAAATACAACGAATATGATCTACAATTTACATTATATTACACAAGTATACAATGGAAACAATAACAAGGTAGATCTCCATTCTTCAAATGTGCCACATGCGAAAAATTATTGGATGGAGTCTCGCGACCTATAAAGATCACTCATAAACAACATGAACGGTTGCAGCCACGAATGGTCAATATTTCAAATGTATTGGCAAGTATCACTAGTATCTGGATATAAATGGAACCTATAAATTACATGCATATTTTTCTAAGTGGATTTTTAGGCTGATTTGCATAAATAAATAGGTTTATCCTATCTTTTCCAAATAGTTTTAATCCTTTCTGAAAATTGTCTCAACACATTCGATAATACCAAGTGCTCCTAATCCCTTGTTCAACCATCAAATTTTATTAATAAATTGGAATATCGAGATCATCCATAAGCTTCAAGCCTTACTTGCTCAATATTGTTCATAACCGGAGGCACGGCTAATCAATTAGATTTATATCTTCTGCAAAAGTTGTATACTTTATCCACATAACACAATCTCGCCTTGACGCCACCAGTGATCGCTGGTTTAGTACACACCATTTGGTATACCGGAAAATCGAGAATATGACGAAGTCTTTCCATAAAAGTCCTCCCAATACACAATGCTAACACGTCTAACAGGCACCAATGCAAAGATATAACCTCCAATACACAATTCAAGTTAACCTAAAGATATACCAATGCAAAGGGTCTTCCGCTCTGTAATTAACTAAGCCAGAGCCCATATTAGCATGTGGCTGCACTGGAAGCTACTATATGAGAAATATGTCAATCTCTAAGATGTTTATGTGGTCTTCTTCTAGTAGACACACGAGATAGGTAGCCAAAGATACGGTCCCCTTTGTTGCCACTTCTTCCAAACTCAACAACAATAATATTCCACCCACGTGATTCATTAAGTAATTGTTTTATTATATAAAAACATATTCTTTTTCCAATACCTCATAATACTCATAACATGATATTCCACCATGAATCTATAGCAGGGCTAAGCATACTAGAACTACTATGTTTCCACTAAGCAAGATACAAAAGGATATTCTAAATAGGATATAGCATATAATATAGTATAAATATTCCTACACATGCACTTCTGCTAAAAACAACTACAATGCATAGAAAAATAAGTAGGACATTTATGATAGTGCCACTTGCCTTTAGTTGATGTAGTCGTTCAAACAATCCTCACAATTGCAATCGTTTCACTTGTCGCAGTCAAAATAGTTGCACTCCTCACAATCTATCGATCAAACAATTGCACAACAAACACACCATTCAAAACAATGCAATTATGCACAATACAACAAAACAATGATGACCAAATGTATGCATGACGATTTAATAAGTCGTAATGATAGTAATTAGTTCTCTAAACATTAATACAACACATGATGCATGCAGGAGATCATTTAATACAACTGGATATTTATTATTAATTCTGGATTGCCAATAGAGAGGTTTTAATAATTCTATTGAAACTTCTATACTAATTGTTGTATTAAATTTAGATAAAAAGTGTACTGGATAGAGGGCATTATTACAAACCAGTAGCAATTAGATTCACCCTAAACAGAGTTGTACATCTTTTCTTATGATTAAAATACTATTGCAATGAGTTTATAGCTTTCTGCAAGAACTTTTATTTAACAGTACTAAATAATTTGGCACGCAATTTCTATGGTTAGATATTTTCAATACAAAACAGTAGAAATTGGTTTCACTAATTTTGGTGTTCTAGTTAATTTTCTATGATTTAAATACTAGTTAGAAGAATTTAAAACATTTAAATAGTTTATGTTGTCTAAAATTAAAATTAATCCATATCGGTAATCTACACGAGATTTTCATTTCTGGTACATATTATTTATATTTTTATGATCTACAGATTATTTGTTGTGAATTTAATAACCTAAAAAGGCCATTAAAACTAATTAAGTTATTACCAGTTAACTATACTGCGAAATTTAGATCCAGATAGATATTAATAACCCAAATTAATTTATCTTCAATTTGAAATATTATTCATATTTTTATCACCTATAAATAATTTATCATGATTTATTTAGTCTAATATGTCTATTAAACTAATTAATTTACTATAGTAAAACTATACTGCAAAACCTATAAGCAATACCGTATTAATATTCTACGTATTTTTTTGAATCTAACAATATATTACATGCTATTTTTGGATGCACAGATCTTTTATTATGATTTTTACAATATTAAATCAATTTCTGCCAATTAATTCAGTTTTCATAATCAATTATTAGATTGGTGTTGGCTGGTAGTTGACTATGCTGACGTGGCAGCTTACCTGGGCACGCTGACTGCGTGCTGATGATGCCTGACACGTGGCGGGCGGTGAGTGGACGGTACCGGTTCGGGGTGGGATCTGATCTGGAGCGTACGATGCTGATCAGACAGTTGCGATGCAAAGGTTCTGAGCTCGCCGACCTAGGCGACGTGAATGGAAGAGAGACGGCGATGTTGCTCAGGCGGTGGTCGTTAGAGGTGTTTCGGTAGTCGCCGGCAATGTGGGAGAAAACAATGACCTTCGTCGCAGCATGGGGATCCTTCTCGTCTGGTCAGCGTCGTCGCGACCTTCTTGAGCAGGCGGTGGCGAGCAAACGGAGGCAGTCGGCCGCGGTGTTGCTCCGGCGAGCAATCTAGGGTGGTTCAGCGATCTGCGCAAGGGGAAAATTGTATGAGGAGACGTTGTTGAGGACAGGGAAGAGGATATGAGGAAGAGAGGGGCACGGGGATGTCGGAACCGTGTCGTAGGAGCTCGGCGACGGCGGAATATTCTGGTGAGATCGGGATCCGATCTAGAGGGCTAGGGTTTCCGGATTGCAGAAAAGAAAATTGAGACGAGGAGGCGGGGGAGATTATATGGGCTTGTATGCGTGCGGAAGGGGCAAACTCAAACGGAATCGGTGACACAGGGGGATCGATCGAGATAAGGCCACCGTGCATGAGTTGGGCTCTGGCCAGGGGAAGAAGAAAGTGAGGTGGGTCCCGCTTGTCAACGGTGGAAAAGAGGGGGCATGGTGGGTGTGGTACTGGGCTGCTAGCTAGGCCGATGTTGCTGCTGTGCGCTGCTCGCGGATGGGGGACGCGTGGTAGATAGGTTATGCGGGCTGGGCCGGGCAGCTAGCTAGGTAGCTGGTAGGTTTAGTTTAGTTTTTTTATTTTCTTTTTCCTATTTTCTGTTTTAGTGTTTCCTTTATAACTTTTGCATAATAAGTCCAAATAACTTGAAATTTGTTTTTAAAATTTTCTAAAATTCTGTAGATTATCATAGGGTGATAGTTTGGAATTACCTTGCCTATTCAAAATATTGGATTTACATTATCCTAATTAATCCTTTATAGGAATAAATAACACATTGCTATTAGGGTTTGTGTTTTCAAATTCAATTCTTGCATGGATGCAATGCAATGCACATGAATGACATGTAAATACAATTTTTTTTCAATCTCAATTTCTAAAATCTTGGGATGTGACAATAAGTCATTCATCTATAGGGACACGGGATTTTCTGAGTTCTTTGTTTTTTTGTTTTACAAGATCTAATGGCTCATGGGATATTTAAGAATTGGTTTGTCCAATTTGTATTGTGAGTATTTATATTGCATATTCTTACATCTTTTACATAAAATCTTTGTGGTGGAAAATAATGCTCGTGCAAAATGGTTAGGGGATGAGGAAGGTGCTGAAGTACAATGCAAATGGGTACAATGCAAATAAACTTCTTGTTATCGTGCAGGTGCGTGAATAAGCGTATCAAACGAGTAGCCATGCATGAGCTTAACTAATAACTAGAAGTAACTAGAAGGATATGCGCGCTTCGTCGCGCCGTCTGCATTTCGTCCTAGCACAATGTGACTAGCATGGTAGAACTACACGCAGTGTGCTCCGCACATTATGCACGTTGATAATTGTGCATTAAACCCGTTCAAGTTTGTATATTTTATTACCATGACAAAGTGCTAATAAAATCTCAGAAGCATCTCGATAGATATATTCCATGTGTAAATGGTACAAATATACATATCTTTTTGAAAAGAATCACCATATAAAACACCCGAACCTGATAATATAATGCACTATCTTTGGAATGTGTGATGTGTCTTGGAATGAATCTCCATATTTTGTCGAAGGTAAGTATGCATAGATATACTTTGTGGATAGAATCCATATAGAACATAAAACTTCACAATTTACAAAATCACCGAGTGCACATGGCCTTTGACAACACACATCTTCTAGATAGTGAAATGTAAATCTACATGTAAACATAAGTAATCATAAGATAATTACATTTTTTACAACAACTTGGCATTACTTTTAAAATCATAATAAAAGAGCATGTAGTCTATATATTTTACAACTGCATGCCCTGATTTAGAACACCAAGTTAAGTCATCACTTCCAACATAAAAAAGATGTACTTTCTTAATGCAAAATAAAAGTGGAGTCACCCATTTGCACTTAATTTTCTGACTAAATTAGAGAGAAACTATGATATAATAAAATTTAAAAAACAAATATGTGGTCGCAAGAACAAATGGTGTTGATCCGTCAAGGAAGAAAAAATCCTAACTGATATGGTGGGAGCTGGTGATTTTCATAGTATTCATACTAACGGATGCTAAAATGAACATGTCTAACAAATGAACAAACATAAAAGGCACACACTTTTATGCAACTCCAGAAGTGAAAATACATCTCCTATTAGTTTTAGACCAGATGAGCTCCTGTATTTTTTCTTCACATAAGCTTTGTGTCATCCTAAAACAACAATTTGCTTCATGTGTTCCTTCAGTTATGAAACACTCAATACGTCATTAAGAAACCAAAATATTTATTGTAGTCTGATCCTAGCTTTGCTAATCAGATCCATATGCACCTACTTATACAGCCAGTGGACATATTTTCTAGGGGCACTTCACATGGAAAGTTGAAACTTATGAAGAAATAGGTAGATGATAGGGGAGCCAGCTGAGCCGTACTTCGTGTACTAATGAAGAGAGGAGAGCCTGGGCTGGATTGGGTGTGTCTTTGTTCACCCCTCACCATGGTTACCTTCCCCGCAGCACAACCTACGGATAAAAATAAACCACAGAAAAATATCAATGAAGGAACACATCATGTAAAATAAACAGATAATAAGGAAAAACAATACACAGAAAAGGCATAAGAGAAACAGACCAATGGGCACCAAACTAAAAAATACAATGTTTTATACAATAAGAAAAATCCTTCAATGCATGTGATATCAGTAGTCTAAAATACATTTGATTTTGTAAAATAATGAAGGAGTTGACTTGAGCCAAATAACAAAAGGTGATCGAGAGCTTGTGGAGAAGATATGGTAAAATTTTGAGATCCTTAAATCAAGCCATAATCCGTTGCAAGGAAAACTTGCAAATGTAAGCATCAAATAGGTGGCTATCTAGGTAAAAAAGTCATGTTGCACCAGAGCATAAGCAGTGTTCATGCAGGCTTCCATCACAATTTTTATTTCACAAAAATAAAACGTCAAGGGATATTTGTTGTGACTATTAATCCCCATCTAGTGAATAGCTACCTAATCCCTCCTTCGGCAATGTCGTCCTCAAAAGTCAATAACCAAAGCAATTTTGCAACATTATACACTAAGACAGGCATAAAAAAGTATCCGAGTGTGAACATGATATACAATATAGGAGTCCAGTTTTAAAAATTATATGTCTAGCAAATTCAAGCTTTGTTCGAACAATAGTAAGAAAGAAACATGTAGCCTCTTATATAAATTACATGGTCGAGAAAATAACTTTACGATCTAAAATTCATAGGAGACTCCCATATGGGACTTGACTATTCATCCATGACTAAAGGTATATCCTCACCTAAACTCCGAAATTGCAGACTATATTTTCATTAATCAAATTCAGAAAGTAATAAAAACAAGTTATGTGTTGCGATGGGATGAAAAGGTATAATCTGCGGTTTAGAGAGTTTACTTAATAGTTTCTAGTGGTATAATTATGGCATAGAACGCAAAGTGGTAGGGAAAACAATGAAGGGAATAAGAAATCCTACAACTTTGATTCACATACTCTGCATCTATAGCCTCTGTAGCCTGAGAGAATAAAGTATAGTCAATATATGTGTGGTACTGTGTGCTTTAGATTTGTACCTGTTTAGAGCAAAGAAAAAGAAATTCTCCTTATTTAAATTTAGAAAGAGATAAAAACAGATTATGTTTTACCGTGGGAAGAAAAGGTATCCTCTACAGTTTAAAGAGGTACCTTGATAGTTTCTCGATGGTATGATTATGTTATGTGGAATTAAAGTGATAGAGCAAATAATAATAGAAATAAGAAATCCTACAACTTTGAATCACATAATGCGCTTATGTAGCTTGAGAGTAATGTGCAGAATGCATAGTCATATGCGTGTCACTGTGTGTTTGGGATCAGAACCAAAAAAATAAAATAAAAAGGCAAAATAATTGTCTAGTTCTTACTGCATTATAAGACGAATAGGAAATTTACACCAGCTACTCTTAGTCTTAGGCACCTTCTAGGAGAACATTAGTAACAACAAGTGGCCATATGTAAGAATGATAGAAATATAATCTACATCGAGTATTTCATTACTCAATAATCAAAGAGTGATCGTATGTGAGCCCACCCGCGTATCAAAGAGAATGAGGTCGGTGTCAGATTTCATCGTGGAACGGTCATACTGGTAGGACAATTTTTTCTAAAACTCAAGCAGTTTCTTGAAAACTTGCTTCAGATATAAAACTTTGGGTATTTAAGAAGCCCTTGTTATTCCTAATAAAATTGTCCAGTAATAGATCGATTCATCCAAAGCTTGTCCTGCTCATTCCGCTCGCAATAGTCTGACTAATTCCCCAGTAAAAAACATTAAACGCTCCATCTTCGGAAACCCGCACTTTTGATGTTACTTGGCGTATAATAATTTAGCTAAATTTCATCAAATATTTCCTCATGTTTTTTCGAAATTTGAAGGATATATTACTTAGAGTTTACTGTATTGGTGTAACTTCAAAATAAATACATAGGTACCATAAAAATCCTTTTCAATACAACTAGTTATCACAATTCTTTTAAATTATATCCCTTGAATCTGGTCTTCATTCACCAACTTCAACCGATTCAAGAAATAGGTGAACAAAATTTCGATCACCTTTCTGATTTCAAGACCCAATCCATTAAGTAAGAATCTAGAAAAAGAAAATAGACAACATAAACAAAGAAACATCTCTTGGAGATAAAGATATATTGTAATTGAGGTAGATACGTTACTTCTGAAGCAGTAAAATTACCAGATCTAATGCCATGAATTCATCCATAGCTCAGTGAAGAAATGAACATCTACTGGATAGTATGGTCATGATAGTTTTCCTCTTTCTACATGGAGGAGCAAAACTGAATGTACATGTCAAACAGAGTGGTCACTGCTCTTCAAGAAGAAGTAAACACCATGTATTATTCATGAGTACATAAATCATGGAAGTATGAGAAGTTCAAGTGAGAACAACTAATTTATGTTAGAAGGAAAATGAAATTGGTACCTGCAAGATGTTCCGAGCATATACATAGCACATCATGTCCTATTCGCCATCGCATCATTTCCTTGACCCTCCTACCTGGAGCTGAACAAGATGAACACGAGAGATCCAAATTACAGAGAGCCCCAACTTAGGATTTACCTAGTCGATGTGGACCATCACTTGTAGCAGCGAGACACGGCCATGTCCTCTTGCATCGGCGATCCGGAGCTGGAGGCGCCGCCGGCCCCTCATCCTCCTTTGTGTCCTTGAGCTGCCGGCTGCCGCTTCCCATCGCCTTGGAAGTCGATTGACCTTCACCGACGGCGTTAGGAAATGGTGCTATTACGAGGCGGACGAAGTGTTAAACATATGAGGAACTGAGGCCCGATTAAACGTGCTCCCGTTCCCCAGCTTAAATAGCATATCTCATATAAGAAATACCATTCTAGAAGTCTAATTATTGAATTACCATTTTCTTTCCCCATAAGCTCCCAATAATTCCACCCGAACAACAAAGAAACTACAAAACTGTATAAGCATTTCCCCTCATACAAACATGCTGCAACCCATTACCCACCTCCATCTCCCTAGAAGCAAGCATTCTAAAACATGAACTAAAGAATCGACCATATAAGATAGAACCAAGCAAACCTTCAGGAGCGAGGCGACGCCCCACGCGGAGACGGCGGCGCCAAAGCAGAAGAAGAATCGATGCAAAGACAGTGGTGCCAAAGCAGCATCTAGGCAATGCACCTGCAAATAAAACACCACCGCCGGCACCGCCAAGAAAGCTTCCACAACACATATGTTGGAGATATGCCCTAGAGGCAATAATAAATATAGTTGTTATTATATCTTTGTGTTTATGATAAATGTTTACATTCATGCTATAATAGTATTAACAAGGAAACATTAATACTTGTGTGATTTGTAAACTTAACTTGAAGTCCCTAGTAAAGCCTCTTTATAATACTAGCTTGTTGGTTAATAAATGATTGTGGTTTCCCTATCATGAACATTGAGATGTTATTAACAACAAGATCATACCGTTAGGAGAATGATATGGTGGACATACTCCTATAGATAAGCGTAGCATAAAGATCAAGTCATTTTAATAGTTCAATTGCTATATGCTTTCTGACACATAGTAACCTAATTCCTTCGACCATGAGATCATGCATATCACCTTTACCGGATGGATGCTTTGATGACATCAAACACCACACCGTAACTGGGTGGCTATAAAGGTGACATTGAGTGTTCGGAAAGTATTGGTTGAGACACATGGATCAAGAGTGGGATTTGTCCATCCATATGACGGATAGATATACTCTGGGCCCTCTCGGTGAAATGTCATCCAATTAGCTTGCAAGCATGTGACTGGCTCACAAGGGATCACATATCACGGGAACGAGAAAAGAGAACTTATCGGTAACGAGGTTGAACTAGGTATGTAGAGATACCGATGATCATAACCTCGGATAAGTAAACTATTGTGAGACAAAGGGAAATTGGTATCGTATGTAAGTGGTTCATTCGATCACAAAGTAATCGTAGAAATATGTGGGAGCCATATGAATTTCCAGATTCCTCTATTGGTTATTGTTCGGAGAAGTGTCTCGATCATGTCCGCATAATTCATGAACCGTAGGGAGACACACTTAAGGATTCGACGTTGTTTGAGTAGTTATGGAATGATGAGAAAGAGATTGAATGTTGTTCGGAGTCTCAGATGGGATCCGGGATATCACGAGGAGATCCGGAATGGTCCGGAGAATAAGATTCATATAAGGAAAGTCCCGTTTCGGAGTTGGGGAATGATTCCGGTGTTTTCATCGGGAATGTTCTAGAAGGTTCCGGAATGTCCGGCACTCCGGAGGGGAAGGGTACATGAATGTGTTATATCAAGTTGATATGATTGCATCATGTACTAAGTGTCATCGCTGAACAAAATAGAGGGTTTATTCAAATCCTAGTTTGAAAAGTCAAACGCCAAGTTTGAAAGTCAAACGGCTATTTTTGGGAAGTGGAGAAAGAGGAGGAAACCGAGTTGGGGAGGAGTCCCTCCTCCACCGCCGGCCCACCTCCAAGCCGAGTTGGGGAGGGAATCCCCTCCCCTTGGTCGGCCGGCCCCTCCACCTATATAAGGAGGGCTAGGGCTCCCCTCCTAGACACACAAGATCCCCGCCTCCAAACCCTAAGCCGCCGGCGCCGCCACCTGCTGCCGCCGCCGCCGCCCTAGGTCAATCCGCCGCCGCCTAGCAACCCTAGCCGCCGGCCAAGCTTCCTCCTCGGCGTGTCTAAACCCTAGATCATCGAGGGTTCTCTCATCGTCCACCATACTCGCTCCGGCTTAAGGCGAAGCCCTGCGAGATCTCCCCTCTACTTCCGGTACCACGCCGTTGTGCTGCCAGAATCGCGAGGAGAGTGCTACAACCTCTGCTGCCTGCTGGAACAAGGGAGAGGAAGGTCTTCGTCGAGTACCGAACGTGTGACCGACTGCGGGAGCGCTGCCGGAACGCAGCGCCGGAAGGATCGTCTACGCGATCTTGAGATCGGGAAGAGTACGACTACATCACCCACGAGAATCCGCTATCGTTAAACACTTTGGAATCTTCGAGGGTGAGTTATTCTATCGACTCGTTGCTACAATCTAGTAGATAGATCTTGTCTTGTTTGTTTGTATGCGGTAGAAATTTTTTGTTTTCCATGCTACGAAACCCTACAGTGGTATCAGAGCCGTGTCTATATGTAGATCTGTTGCACGAGTAGAACACAATGGTCATTGTGGGCGTTGATGCTTTTATTGTCGATTGCTTCTTGTGTACTTTGCATCTTGCGGGATGTTGGGATGAAGCGGCTCGGGCTAACCTTACATGACATCGTTCATGAGACTTGCTCCACGCTTGACATGCAACTTGTATTGCATAAGTGGCTTTGCGGGTGCCTGTTTCTCCTAGCATAGTTAAGATTCAATTTACAACGGGTGATTAACAATGCTAGTATCAATGTTGTGGTTCTTGTTCGTAAGTTAGATCGACACTTATTGAAAGCCCCAAACCACGTAAAATATGCAAAGAAAGTAGAGGCGTCTAACTTTGTTTTGCAGGGGTGTGCTGTGATGTGATATGGCCATGATTGTGATTATATTTGATGTATGCAATGTTTCTTATTGTAAGTTGGCAACCGGCAGGAGCCATATGGTTGTCTTTAATTTATGTTAAGACCCGCGTGTCTATTCAAAGTAGTTGTAATAGTTGAAGCCGGTGGACGACAACCATGGAGAAGCGTCATTGACCTTGGTGCAATGCCGGTGATGATGGAGATCATGTTCGTGCTTGAAGATGAAGATCGTAAGCACAAAGAAGAAAGGCCATATCATATCACATATTATGAATTGCATGTGATGTTAATCCTTTATGCATCTTGTGTTGCTTAGTAGACGACAGTAGCATTATAAGATGATCCCTCATGCACATGAATTTCAAGTCATAAAGTGTTCACCCTTAGTAAGCACCGTTGCTAAAGCTTGTTGTTTTGAAGCACCACGTGATGATCGGGTGTGTTAGATTCCGCAAGTGTATACAACGTGAGCAAGCCAGATTTGCTCATGCGGAAGCTAAGGTTTGATCTTGACGAGCCTAGCATGTACAGACATGGTCTCGGAACACGGATCACCGAAAGGTAAAGCATGAATCATATAGTAGATATGATGAACATGTTGATTGTTCACCATTGAAACTATATCAACTCTCGTGATGATCGGTGTTGATGTGGTGGATTTGGTTCGTGTGATCACTAAAACAATGTGAGGGATATTGTTTTGAGTGGGAGTTCACCTAGATTAATTTTATTATTAATTTGAACTCAATTTGTCATAAACTTAGTCTAAACTATTGCAAATATGTTGTAGATCAATGGCAGCCCCTACCATCAATTTTAATGCGTTCCTAGAGAAAGAAAAGTTGAAAAACAATGGAAGCAACTTCGCGGATTGGTTCCGCAATTTGAGGATTGTCCTCACAGCTGGTAATTTAACCTATGTGCTGGATGCACCGCTGGGTGACCCACCTGCAGCTGATGCTGCCGATGAAGTAAAGAATGTTTACCTCACTCGGAAGACTCAGTACTCCACAGTTCAGTGTGCTATCTTGTATGGTTTAGAATCGGAGCTTCAGAAAAGGTTTGAGAATTCAGACCCATATGATATTGTCGAGGATCTCAAATTGATCTTTGAGACTCATGCGGCAATTGGAAGCTACGAGGCTTATGAAAAGTTCTTTAACTGCAAGATGTAAGAAGGCAGATCCGTCAGTGAGCATGTGCTTAAGATGTCTGGGCACGCAAATAAACTTCAAAGCTTGGGTATAGTGATTCCTAATGCTTTGGGGATTTACCGTGTCCTCCAATCACTACCACCAAGTTACAAGAACTTTGTGATGAACTACAACATGCAGAACATGAACAAGACGTTGCCAGAACTCTTTGCAATGTTGAAATCTGCAGAAGTGGAGATCAAGAAAGAGCACCAAGTGTTGTTGGTCAATAAGACCACCAAATTCAAGAAAGGCAAGTCTAAGCAGAAGGGACACTTCAAGAAGGGTGGTAAGAAAGTTACCACGCCGACGAAGAAGACCAAGGCTGGACCTAAGCCTGATACTGAGTGCTTTTACTGCAAGGGAGAAGGTCACTGGAAGCGGAATTGCCCAAAGTACTTGGCGGATTTGAAGAACGGTAACATCAAGAAGATAGGTATATCCGATATACATGTTATTGATGTGTATCTCACTAGTACTCGTAGTAGTGCCTGGGTATTTGATACTGGTTCGGTTGCTCATATTTGTAACTCGAAACAGGTGCTGCAGAATAAACAGAAGCTAGCGAAGAACGAGGTGACGATGCGCGTGGGAAACGGATCAAAGGTTGATGTAATCGCGGTCGGCACGCTACCCCTTCATCTACCATCGGGATTAGTTTTATACTTAAATAATTGTTATTTGGTGCCTGCGTTAAGCATGAACATTATATCGGGATCTTGTTTATTGCGAGACGGTTACTTGTTTAAGTCCGAGAATAATGGTTGTTCGATTTATATGAGTAATATTTTTTATGCACATGCACCTTTGATAGATGGTCTATTCTTGTTGAATCTCGATAGTGGAAATACACATATTAATAACATTGAGGCTAAACGTTTGAAATCAAGCGATAACTCGACCTATATGTGGCACTGTCGTCTTGGTCACATTGGAGTGAAGCGCATGAAGAAACTCCATTCTGATGGACTTCTTGAATCACTTGATTTTGAATCACTTGAAAGATGCGAAGCATGTCTGATGGGTAAAATGACTAAGACTCCATTTTCTGGTATGATGGAGCGAGCTACGGACTTATTGGAAATCATACATACCGATGTGTGTGGTCCAATGAGTGTAGCATCGCGCGGTGGTTATCGTTATGTTCTTACCTTCACAGATGACTTGAGTAGATATGGGTATATCTATTTCATGAAACATAAGTCCGAAACTTTCGAGAAGTTTAAGGAATTTCAAAGTGAGGTAGAGAATCAACGTAACAAGAAGATAAAATTTCTATGTTCTGATCGTGGAGGTGAATATCTAAGTTACGAGTTTGGCGAGCATTTGAAGAAATGCGGAATACTTTCACAATTGACACCGCCGGGAACACCACAGCGTAATGGTGTGTCTGAACGTCGTAATCGAACTCTCTTAGATATGGTTCGTTCTATGATGTCACTTACAGATTTACCGCTATCATTTTGGGGTTATGCATTAGAAACAGCCGCATTCACTTTAAATAGGGCACCATCTAAATCCGTTGAAACGACACCGTATGAATTATGGTTTGGGAAGAAACCTAGATTGTCGTTCCTTAAAGTTTGGGGTTGCGAAGCCTATGTAAAGAAGTTACAGCCGGACAAGCTTGAACCCAAAGCGGAAAAATGCGTCTTCATAGGATACCCGAAGGAAACTATTGGGTATACCTTCTATCATAGATCCGAGGGCAAAATCTTCGTTGCCAAGAATGGATCCTTTCTGGAGAAGGAATTTCTCTCGAAAGAATTGACTGGAAGGAAAGTAGAACTCGATGAGGTTGTCGAACCTTATCTCGAAATTGTGAGTAGCGCAGCACCGGAAGAAGTTCCTGTGGTGCCTACACCAATAAGTGAGGAAGCTAATGATGATGATCATGAAACTTCGGTTGAAGTTGCTACAGAGCCTCGCAGGTCAACAAGAACTCGTACCACTCCAGATTGGTATGATCCCGTTATGAGTGTCATGTTGGTGGATAAACACCGATGACCCTGCGACATATGAGGAAGCGATGATGAGCCCAGATTCCAATAAATGGCAAGAAGCCATGAAATCCGAGATTGGATCCATGTACGAAAACCAAGTATGGACTTTGGTGGACTTACCGGATGGCCGGAAGGCCGTCAAGAACAAATGGATTTTCAAGAAGAAAACAGATGCTGATGGTAATGTTACTGTCTATAAAACTCGACTTGTCGCAAAAGGGTTTCGACAAATTCAAGGAGTTGACTACTATGAGACTTTCTCACTAGTAGCGAAGCTAAAGTCTGTGAGGATTATGTTAGCAATCGCTGCATATTATGATTATGAGATATGGCAGATGGATGTCAAAACAGCATTCCTCAATGGAGACATTGATGAAGAGTTGTATATGATGCAACCCAAAGGTTTTGTCGATCCTAAAGATGCTAACAAGGTATGCAAACTTCAACGGTCCATCTATGGATTAAAGCAAGCATCCCGAAGTTGGAATCAACGTTTTGATAAGGTGATCAAAAGTTTTGGTTTTGTACAAATTTATGGAGAAGCTTGTATTTACAAGAAAGTGAGTGGGAGCTCTGTAGCATTCTTAATACTATATATAGATGACATATTGTTGATTGGGAATGATGTAGACCTTCTTAATAGTGCCAAGGAATATTTGAATAATAGTTTTTCAATGAAGGATCTTAGCGAAGCAGCTTACATATTAGGCATAAAGATTTATAGAGATAGATCGAAAGGCCAAATATCATTGTCACAAAGTACATATTTGGACAAAGTTCTAAAGAGGTTTGGAATGGAAGATAGCAAGTAAGGGTTCTTGCCCATGTTGCCCAATACGACCTTGAGTAAAACTCAAAGTCCGACATCGGCCGAAGATAGAGAAAGGATGAGTAAGACTCCCTATGCCTCAGCCATAGGATCTCTAATGTATGCCATGCTATGTACTAGACCCGACATTGCATATGCTGTTAGTTTAACTAGCAGATATCAAAGTGATCCAGGAGTGGATCATTGGACAGCGGTCAAAAACATCCTTAAGTACTTGAGAAGAACTAAGGATATGGTTCTTTATTATGGAGGTGATGAACAGCTCGTTGTTAATGGTTACACCGATGCTAGTTGGAACACCGATCCGGATGATTCTAAATCACAATCTGGATACGTATTTATTTTGAATGGTGCAGCAGTTAGCTGGAGGAGTGCAAAGCAAAGCGTTGTGGCGAGATCTTCAACCGAATCGGAATACATGGCTGCTTCGGAGGCTTCACAAGAAGCAATATGGATGAAAGAGTTCATTACAGATCTGGGTGTGGTTCCTAGTGCGCTGGACCCAATGTCTATCTACTGTGATAACATGGGCGCCATAGCCAATGCGCAAGAACCAAGGTCACACAAGAAGCTGAAGCATATCAAGCTACGTTTTCACGCTATTCGAGAACATGTCCAGGATGGGGACATAAAGATTTGCAAAGTACACACAGATCTGAATGTGGCGGATCCGTTGACTAAACCTCTCCCGAGGGCAAAACATGACCAACACCAAACTGCCATGGGTGTTCGGTATATTACCATGTATCTAGATTAGATGACTCTAGTGCAAGTGGAAGACTGTTGGAGATATGCCCTAGAGGCAATAATAAATATAGTTATTATTATATCTTTGTGTTTATGATAAATGTTTACATTCATGCTATAATAGTATTAACAAGGAAACATTAATACTTGTGTGATTTGTAAACTTAACTTGAAGTCCCTAGTAAAGCCTCTTTATAATACTAGCTTGTTGGTTAATAAATGATTGTGGTTTCCCTAAAATGAACATTGAGATGTTATTAACAACAAGATCATATCGTTAGGAGAATGATATGGTGGACATACTCCTATAGATAAGCGTAGCATAAAGATCAAGTCATTTTAATAGTTCAATTGCTATATGCTTTCTGACACATAGTAAACTGATTCCTTCGACCATGAGATCATGCATATCACCTTTACCGGATGGATGCTTTGATGACATCAAACACCACACCGTAACTGGGTGGCTATAAAGGTGGCATTGAGTGTTCGGAAAGTATTGGTTGAGACACATGGATCAAGAGTGGGATTTGTCCATCCATATGACAGATAGATATACTATAGGCCCTCTCGGTGAAATGTCATCCAATTAGCTTGCAAGCATGTGACTGGCTCACAAGGGATCACATATCACGGGAACGAGAAAAGAGAACTTATCGGTAACGAGGTTGAACTAGGTATGCAGAGATACCGACGATCATAACCTCGGATAAGTAAATTATCATGAGACAAAGGGAAATTGGTATCGTATGTAAGTGGTTCATTCGATCACAAAGTAATCGTAGAAATATGTGGGAGCCATATGAATTTCCAGATTCCTCTATTGGTTATTGTTCGGAGAAGTGTCTCGATCATGTCCGCATAATTCACGAACCGTAGGGAGACACACTTAAGGATTCGACGTTGTTTGAGTAGTTATGGAATGATGAGAAAGAGACCGAATGTTGTTCGGAGTCTCGTATGGGATCCGGGATATCACGAGGAGATCCGGAATGGTCCGGAGAATAAGATTCATATAAGGAAAGTCCCGTTTCGGAGTTGGGGAATGATTCCGGTGTTTTCATCGGGAATGTTCTAGAAGGTTCCGGAATGTCCGGCACTCTGGAGGGGAAGGGTACATGAATGTGTTATATCAAGTTGATATGATTGCATCATGTACTAAGTGTCATCCCTGAACAAAATAGAGGGTTTATTAAAATCTTAGTTTGAAAAGTCAAACGCCAAGTTTGAAAGTCAAACGGCTATTTTTGGGAAGTGGAGAAAGAGGGGGAAACCGAGTTGGGAAGGAGTCCCTCCTCCACCGCCGGCCCACCTCCAAGCTGAGTTGGGGAGGGACTCCCCTCCCCTTGGCCGGCCGGCCCCTC
Organism: Avena sativa; assembly: GCA_916181665.1. NCBI lineage: Eukaryota > Viridiplantae > Streptophyta > Magnoliopsida > Poales > Poaceae > Avena > Avena sativa. The sequence goes on along the minus strand of OV702295.1, from coordinate 306,040,621 downwards.
CACCTATATAAGGAGGGGCAGGGCTCCCCTCCTAGACACACAAGATCCCCGCCTCCAAACCCTAAGCCGCCGGCGCCGCCACCTGCTGCCGCCGCCGCCGCCCTAGGTCAAGCCGCCGCCGCCTAGCAACCCTAGCCGCCGGCCAAGCTTCCTCCTCGGCGTGTCTAAACCCTAGATCGTCGAGGGTTCTCTCATCGTCCACCATACTCGCTCCGGCTTAAGGCGAAGCCCTACGAGATCTCCCCTCTACTTCCGGTACCACGCCGTTGTGCTGCCGGAATCGCGAGGAGAGTGCTACAACCTCCGCTGCCTGCTGGAACAAGGGAGAGGAAGGTCTTCGTCGAGTACCGAACGTGTGACCGGCTGCGGGAGCGCTGCCGGAACGCAGCGCCGGAAGGATCGTCTACGCGATCTTGAGATCGGGAAGAGTACGACTACATCACCCACGAGAATCCGCTCTCGTTAAACACTTTGGAATCTTCGAGGGTGAGTTATTCTATCGACTCATTGCTACAATCTAGTAGATAGATCTTGGCTTGTTTGTTTGTATGCGGTAGAATTTTTTTGTTTTCCATGCTACGAAACCCTACAACATATCCATGGCAAGAAAAAACAATCCATGCCGACCGGGTCAAAGAAGCGGATATAACCAGAGCAAGAGATCCCTCACCCCACGGGACAACACAAGAAATCGAACCCACCTAACGTATAGTACGAATGACAAATGGGACTGACAAAATGCCGTCCCACCCATCATACATCAAACAAAACACGGCCGCGCACCCAGAGACCGCTCGACATACACCTAGCGAAGCCAATCCACTGTCCACGGGAACAACCAGCAGCGAACACCTAGGCCCACCATCAGCGACATACAAAAGAAGGCCCACACACGGACAAACAAAATAGCAGAGCGGCGGCAAGGGCCCTGAAATCACTCCCTGCCAACCAAACTTAAGCTATAGAGTAATAGAGTAATAAGGCGATCACTACGGTTGCCTCGCTCGTGTATACCGTTTTGCATCGAGACGAGGCGCAAAATTCAGGTAATATGAGAACTGATTAAAAAACTCTCGAGAGAACTAACCATACGTTGACAGAGTACTCGTTAGAGTGTATTTGATGCACTTCCTTGATGTCTGAGTCTACATGCAAGTTTATCGCATGATGTAAATAAACTTGAGCATTCGTACTCCCAAATATTCTGCAGGAGGAATACGCCTTGACCGGTATCGTTGACTGTATATTTTTTCTATTTGAATATGGCTGCTGCTGCTCTATTACTGTTGTCGTTGTTGTATTTCGCCCACGAACTCTTCACGATCTCCGACACCTCCCTGTTGGCCAGGGTCGCCATGACTCCGGCTCTCGCCACCTTCTTCACCAGCAGACTCCATGTCTTGTCCACTTTCTCTGCATGCATCTTCATCTTGAGATTGTTGGACATATTTACACACAAAAAAGAAGGTTTAGCCGCCGATGTGAAACGGTCCGGAAGTTCAGGTCCGTCTCTTGAGTAACTTGAGACTATGACAGATATCTGCCGGAGCTTTCATTTTTAGGGGTAGATAAGCTAGGTGGTGCTTTAGATTCGTGTCGGTGTCAGGGCAATTAAACGTGATCAAAACCTACCTTCTCGACGAGTTCATCTAGCTGCGAAGAAATTACCTGCACAAGGGTTCTCTTCAAGGCTCGGCGCAGTCACATACGGAGGAGTGAAGCCAGAGTAGCTGGAAGATGCGCTTGCACTACGGAGCAACCGCCCTTGTTACCACACCCGGCCAAGTGCCTCACCAGCTGCAGGATGTCCTGCCGCCCCGTGCCCGTCCAGGATCATCCGCTGTCGTCGTCGCACGGGGACGCTCCGGTGAAGGCATGCTCCAAGGAGGCCATGGCGTCGCTGAGCTACCATTACACGTCCTGGGACGCCCTCTCCCCCTCCCATCGCTTCTTCCTGTAGGGGTTCGTAGCATGGAAAACAAAAAATTTCTGTCGCATGAACACACACAAGCCAAGATCTATCTACTAGATTGCAGCAACGAGTCGATAGAGTACTAACCCTCGAAGATACAAAGCGGTTAACGAGAGCAGATTCTCGTGGATGATGTAGTCGTACACTTCCGATCTCAAGATCGCGTAGATGATCCTTCCGGCGCTGCGTTCCGGCAGCGCTTCCGCAGTCGGTCACACGTTCGGTACTCGATGAAGACCTTCCTCTCCCTTTTTCCAGCAGGCAGCGGAGGTTGTAGCACTCTCCTCGTGATTCCGGCAGCACGACGGCGTGGTGTCGGAAGTAGAGGGGAGATCTCGCAGGGCTTTGCCTTAAGCCGGAGCGAGTATGGTGGAGTAAGAGAGGGCCTTGGGGATCTACGGATTATAAGCACCAAGGGAGGGTGGTGTGGCCGGCGGCTAGGGCTTGGGGAAGCCCAAGTCAGCGACTTGGAGGAGCCCTAGGTGGCGGCAGCACTTGGAGGGTGGTGGCGCCTAGGAGCTAGGGTTTTGGTTGTAGGGATAGGGGGTGCCCTACCCCTCCTTATATAGGAGGGGAGAGACGGTTTGGGGAGGAGGGAGTCCTCCTCCAACTCCTCCTCATGGCCGGCAGGTGGGAGGGAGTGGGACTTCCTCCCCAAGTAGGTTTCCTACTCTCCCTCCACCAAGCAAACTTGAGATTTGACTTTTTCAAATTGGCGTTTGACTTTCAAACTTCGATTTGATTTCTTCTCTTTATTTTGCCCAGCCAAGTGACCTAGTACGTGATGCAACCATTCCACATTGTCATGACACATCCATGTACCCTTCCTCTCCAGAGTGTCGGACCTTCCAGACCCTTCTAGAACATTCCTGGTGAAAACACCGGAATCATTCCCGAACTCCGAAACAGGACTTTCCTTATATGAGTTTTATTCTCCGGACCATTCCGGATCTCCTCGTGATATCCCTGATCCCATTCGAGACTCCGAACAATATTCGGTCTCTTACTCATCATTCCATAACTACTCAACAACATCAAATCCTTAAGTGTGTCTCCCTACGGTTCGTGAATTATGCGGACATGACCGAGACACTTTCTACGATCAATAACCAATAGAGGAATATGGAAATTCATATGGCTCCCACATATTTCTACGATTACTTTGCGATCGAATGAACCACTTACATACGATACCAATTTCCCTTTGTCTCACGATAGTTTACTTATCCGAGGTTTTGATCGTCGGTATCTCTGCATACCTAGTTCAACCTCGTTACTGATAAGTACTCTTTTCTCGTTCCCGCGGTACGTGATCCCTTGTGAACCAGTCACATGCTTGCAAGCCAATTGGATGACATTCCACCGAGAGGGCCCAGAGTATATCTATCCGTCATATGGATGGACAAATCCCACTCTTGATCCATGTGCCTCAACCCATACTTTTTGAACACTCAATGCCACCTTTATAGCCACCCAGTTACGGTTTGGTGTTTGATGTCATCAAAGTATCCTTCCGGTGATGGTGATTAACATGATCTCATGGTCGAAGGAATTAGGTTACTATGTTTCAGAAAGCTTATAGCAAATGAACTATATTAAATGACTTGATCTTTATGCTATGCTTATCTATAGGAGTATGTCCATCACATCATTCTCCTAATGATATGACCCATTGTTAAAAACATCTCTATGTTCATGATCAAGAAACCATGATCATATTAACCAACAAGCTAGTTTAACAAGAGGCTTTACTAGGGACTCTTTTATGTTTACAAATCACACAAGTATTAATGTTTTCGGTTAATACAATTATAGCATGGTATGTAAACATTTATCATAAGTATGAAGATATGATAATAACCACTTTATTATTGCCTCTTGGGCATATCTCCAACAGTCTCCCACTTGCACTAGAGTCAATAATCTAGTTTCAAACCTTTGTGTATTCAACACCTATGGCTTTCTGGTGTCGTATGTACACGATTGCTAGTGGTCAACTGATCTCCGGATCTGACACTTCCAGGTCCGTGTGTAATTGCATGTCTTTGCGTCTCTACGCATCACTCATTCTTTCATGAGATGGCTTTGTATAAATTTTGTCCTTTGGTGTGACCTTTAGTTCTTTGGGGTTAAAACATGTTGATGATATTGTCGTACAATATATCTTCATAGTAGTATCCCTTCTGTGAACTACACCTAGTTTGATAACAAACTACTTGAAACAAATGCCCTCTTTTGCTGCTATAATAGCAGTTATATACTTAGCCTTTTGTTGTAGTATCTGTCACAATGTCTTAACTTTGGAACTCATCCAAATTCATTATGGAACTCACATTCCATCATATTATGCCACCCTTAGTTTAGATTGAGATAAACTTAATTTGTACTTCGTGACAAAACTAGTATCAATGTAATTCATTTACAATGAACTAACCATCTATTTGTCACTTCTACAAAATAATATATTCTTAGTTCTTTTACAAGATCATAAGAATATCTTTACTATCGTCCAATAATCATCTTATGAATCATTATGGTATATGCTCATAACATTTAGAGCACAGGACATATCTAGATTTGTACACATCACAGCATGATTGATAAAATACTCTTTGTGATTTCATGCATCAAGTACCAATCTATACTTGAATCTTTGTTTCACTTACCAAGTGTCAATACACTTGAATATATCATCAATATTGAACTCATTCAGTCCTTTCTGTGTGACAAGAACCTTTCTTATAGTTTCTATATTGAACTCATTCAATATATCATCTATGTACTTTCGGCACAACCATATTAGCGTCTATTGATGCCAAATATTTGGGTTTTTCCTAAGTCTTTCATCGGGATGACATTCTTAATATGTGTTAATAAAAGATATATCATTTCCAATCAACAATATGTCTTCCACATAATGTATTAGAAACATGTCTTAGCGCTCCCACTTAATTTCTTGCAAATGCAAGCATCTTCATCGTTTCCGACGAATTTAAACTCCTTTAACAGTTTCATCATAGTGAAGATTCCAACTCCGCAATGCTTACTTCAACAATTGAAGTTTGCATATGCTTTTAGCATCCTTTTGAATTAACAAAACCCTATGGACCGTGTTCAGCACATGTCCTAGGTAACAATTCTATTAGAAGAACTTGTTTTGCTTATTCAACTACCACATAACAAAATTATATGTAGTGGTTGCTACATTAATCCGTCAAGACTAAATATAGATATGAAAGATCAAATCTTGTCATAGTCAACCTTTGAACATTGTTGTGAACTCTTTCCCAACATGTCGACTATTTCATAGATGTGAAACATCCATGTCTATTTCTTTATAGATCCAAACACAACTGTAAGGTCTTACACCTTTCTCGAGGGTCCTTCAAGTTCAAAACTTGATTTCTCGTGTATGGAACTATCACGGATTTTATGGCTTCAAGCCATTTTATGGAGTTAGGGCCCATCATCGCTTCTTTGTATGTAGTCCGTTCATTATTCTCAAATAATGATTCAACCCTCAAATCTTGGTATTTGATTGTTTACTCGACCTACTTGGTTCAATAGAAACTTTGACCTCCGTAACCACAACCTTTGAGGCACGTGAGCCATGAGCATTGTTGTTGCCTCCGGAACACTTTTCGGTGCTGCGTAACTTTGCACATATAGCTAAGGTTCTTTTAACCTTATCAAAGTTCTATGGTCCTCCCACTTATCTTTTCACGAAAAATTCATTCTCAAAGAAACTTGACGTTCTAAGTGACAAACACATTTGTCTCCGATGTTATGGGGAAATACTTAACAGTTATTTGAAATAACATACAAAGACAGGTTCATCCGACTTTGGTTGCAAACATCTTTCTTATGCATAGCATACCAATGTTTAAGAAAGGACAACTTGGGTTTTATCCCAAACCATAACTTTATATGGTGTCATTTCAATGGATTATGATGGAGCTCTTTTCAGTGGAAAAACGGTAGTCTCTAAAGCTTTTAATCTTTAAAATATAATGGCAGTTTTATGAATCACACCTTTGATCTTACCATGTCAAACAAGGTTTAATTACACATCTTGAACGCTCCATACTCTTATGGTGTTTCGGGAAATGCAAATCCACGGAACGATTCCTTAAATCTTAGGTATTATGCTAAACTTGTAACTCAAATATCTTCCTTTATGATCTTATCATAAACTATTTATATTCTTGTTACAATGATTTTGCACTTCATCATGAAAGTCCTTGAACTTTTCAAATGTTTCATACTTCATCCTTATTAAGTAAATATTCATATATTCACTCAAATTTTCGGAGAAAGCATATGAAGTTGTAATCCACCGCTCTTGACTACACATAATGGACTTCATACAACAATATGTACAAGTTCCAATAAGCTAGTCATTCGTTCCCTTTTGGCCTTTGAACGAAGTTTTAATTATCTCTAGGAAAGTTCACAAGCGTCATTTGATCAAAAATCAAAAGACTCCAAAATTCCATCCACATGGAGTTCCTTCATGTTTTCTTTCTAATATAATTTAAACGGCGATGTCACTTCCTAAGTGATATTCCAATCAATTTGTCTTTCGACATTTTTAGCACTAGTTTTATGGATGTGATTTCTCCAACGAGATTTGTAAATCATCCATCTTTTATGGATTACGGCAATTATTTGAACAACCCTTTTGTTCTCATAATACCTGACAAAAAAAATCTTGAAGGCAAGCTTTGATGTTTAACGAGCAGCACAATAACCTTTTATTTGTTCTCGATGAACATCATCACATATTATTTTGCTAGTTACTTAGGCCATTGTAGTTCATGAATTCTGTTGTTTCGTATGACGATTCGTACCAACAAATTCAGTATCCAATACTTAAGAACCACATTATTTAACAAGCAAAGAATACAACCATAACGCGTATATCCTCTATATACCTAAGCTGAATAATTCTAGTCTTTTCTTTTCTGCCATATATTTATGGGATTCTCTTTCAGTATTTCTTTTTCTGTTTGAAAGAATCTATCAACATCAATAGTGGAGCCATATACATGACACATAGTCCAAAACATGTATAGTTAAATACCAATGTCTTTGGACTTGCACTTTGAAGTAAATCACCATCATCAAATGTTTGGTGTTCTTTCAAATTCCTTTCTTTAGTAATCTCTTGGTGTAGTAAACATTTTACCTACATCAGATATTCACCCTTATCATGGAATTATCCATGATCAAGCTACTTTTAGCTTATAACGGTGAATCACGAGTATAATGCTGCTCTCCAAAACCTTTTGGAGGATTAGGACAACTAGTGTCTCCAACCTTTTGTAAATTCTCATCAAATATGAGAACATTAACTTTGTCATATTATACTCTATCATGTTGTAACCAAAACATCATTTCAGATATCGCAATATCTTCCATACATGATGGTTTCTGAAACAACTCTTTCAACTCCTAGATTACCTTGATATTGAAACTATCTTTTGAATATCAAGAATCATGGAGATAAACATGATACTTATATACTAACACTAGAATTGTTACTCTTGATTTAATACCAACTATTAAACTCCACGGAGTAATCGAAACTTACTGAAGGTTTGCAATGGGACTTTTAAACTTTAGATTAACACTTCAAAACAATACGATACCAGTTCGTAAAGTAACTAACCAGAATTCTATAGTTTTATCATCTCAATTAAAACTAAGCGCAAGGTGGTAAACGGATGCCAATGACTACAACAACTATGCAAATTCACTTTGATTTAATTTATGATAAATAGTGTTCAAGTTTTAATCATATTTCTGTTGAACTCCCACTCAAAACAATATCCCTCACATTGTTTTAGTGATCACACGAACCAAATCCATCACATCAAAACCGATCATCACGAGAGTTGATGTAGCTTCAATGGCGAACAATCAACATGTTCATCATATCTACTATATGACTCATGCTTTACCTTTCGGTGATCCGTGTTCCGAGACCATGTCTGTACGTGCTAGGCTTGTCAAGATCAAACCTTAGCTTCCGCATGAGCAAATCTGGCTTGCTCACGTTGTATACACTCGCAAAATCTAACACACCCGATCATCACGTGATGCTTCGAAACAACGAGCTTTAGCAACGGTGCTTACTAATGATGAACACTTTAAAACTTGAAATTGTGTGCTTGAGGGATCATCTTATAATGCTACCGTCGTGAACTAAGCAATATAAGATGCATAAAAGGATTAACATCACATGCAATTCATAATATGTGATATGATATGGCCTTTCTCCTTGTGCTTCCTATCTCCATCTTCAAGCACGAACATGATCTCCATCATCACCGGTATGGTGTCAAGGTCAATGGAGCCGCTTCATGGTTGTCATCCACCAGCATCAACTATTACAACTACTTTGAATAATAGACACGCGGGTCTTAACGGAATTTAAAAGACAACCATATGGCTCCTGCCGGTTGCCAACTTACAATAAGGAACATTGCATACATCATATATAATGACAATCATGGCCATATCACATCACAGTACACCCCTGCAAAACAAAGTTAGACGCCTCTAATTTTTCTTTGCATATTTTACGTGGTTTGGGGCTTTCAATAAGTGTCATTCTAACTTACGAACAAGAACCACAACGTTGATGCTTGAACTATCAAGTGCCCATTGTAAATTGAATCTTTACTATGATGGGAGAGACAGACACCCGCAAAGCCACTTATGCAATACAAGTTGCATGTTGAGCGTGGAGCAAGTCTCATGAACGATGTCATGTAAGGTTAGCCCGGGCTGCTTCATCCCACCATACCGCAAGATGCAAAGTACACAAGAAGCAATTGATAATAAAAGCACCACCGTCCACAATGACCATTGTGTTCTACTCGTGCAACAAATCTACATATAGACACGGCTCTGATACCACTGTAGGGGTTCGTAGCATGGAAAACAAAAAAATTCTATCGCATGAACACACACAAGCCAAGATCTATCTACTAGATTGCAGCAACGAGTCGATAGAGTACTAACCCTCGAAGATCCAAAGCGGTTAACGAGAGCAGATTCTCGTGGATGATGTAGTCGTACACTTCCGATCTCAAGATCGCGTAGACGATCCTTCCGGCGCTGCGTTCTGGCAGCGCTTCCGCAGTCGGTCACACGTTCGGTACTCGATGAAGACTTTCCTCTCCCTTGTTCCAGCAGGCATCGGAGGTTGTAGCACTCTCCTCGTGATTCCGGCAGCACGACGACGTGGTGTCGGAAGTAGAGGGGAGATCTCGCAGGGCTTCGCCTTAAGCCGGAGCGAGTATGGTGGAGTAAGAGAGGGCCTTGGGGATCTATGGATTATAAGCACCAAGGGAGGGTGGTGTGGCCGGCGGCTAGGGCTTGGCGAAGCCCAAGTCGGCGACTTGGAGGAGCCCTAGGTGGCGGCAACACTTGGAGGGTGGTGGCGCCTAGGAGCTAGGGTTTTGGGTGTAGGGAGAGGGGTGCCCTACCCCTCCTTATATAGGAGGGGAGAGACGGTTTGGGGAGGAGGGAGTCCTCCTCCAACTCCTCCTCATGGCCGACGGGTGGGAGGGAGTGGGACTTCCTCCCCAAGTAGGTTTCCTACTCTCCCTCCACCAAGCAAACTTGAGATTTGACTTTTTCAAATTGGCGTTTGACTTTCAAACTTCAATTTGATTTCTTCTCTTTATTTTGCCCAGCCAAGTGACCTAGTACATGATGCAACCATTCCACATTGTCATGACACATCCATGTACCCTTCCCCTCCGGAGTGCCGGACCTTCTAGACCCTTCTAGAACATTCCTGGTGAAAACACCGGAATCATTCCCGAACTCCGAAACATGACTTTCCTTATATGAATCTTATTCTCCGGACCATTCCGGATCTCCTCGTGATATCCCGGATCCCATCCGAGACTCCGAACAACATTCGGTCTCTTACTCATCATTCCATAACTACTCAACAACATCGAATCCTTACGTGTGTCTCCCTACGGTTCGTGAATTATGCGGACATGACCAAGACACTTTCTTCGATCAATAACCAATAGAGGAATCTAGAAATTCATATGGCTCCCACATATTTCTACGATTACTTTGCGATCGAATGAACCACTTACATACGATACCAATTTCCCTTTGTCTCACGATAGTTTACTTATCCGAGGTTTTGATCGTCGGTATCTCTGCATACCTAGTTCAAACTCGTTACTGATAAGTACTCTTTTCTCATTCCCGCAGTATGTGATACCTTGTGAACCAGTCACATGCTTGCAAGCCAATTAGATGACATTCCACCGAGAGGGCCCAGAGTATATCTATCCGTCATATGGATGGACAAATCCCACTCTTGATCCATGTGCCTCAACCCATACTTTCTGAACACTCGGTGCCACCTTTATAGCCACCCAGTTACGGTGTGGTGTTTGATGTCATCAAAGTATTCTTCCGGTGATGGTGATTAACATGATCTCATGGTCGAAGGAATTAGGTTACTATGTTTCAGAAAGCTTATAGCAAATGAACTATATTAAATGACTTGATCTTTATGCTACGCTTATCTATAGGAGTATGTCCATCACATCATTCTCCTAATGATATGACCCTGTTGTTAATAACATCTCTATGTTCATGATCAGGAAACCATGATCATATATTAACCAACAAGCTAGTTTAACAAGAGGCTTTATTAGGGACTCTTTTATGTTTACAAATCACACAAGTATTAATGTTTTCGGTTAATACAATTATAGCATGGTATGTAAACATTTATCATAAGTATGAAGATATGATAATAACCACTTTATTATTGCCTCTTGGGCAAATCTCCAACACTTCCTCTGTCAACGTAGTATATAATGGGACAGGCGCGTGCGAGACACGGGCCATTAGCACGGAGGAACAAAGGCTCGAACACGGGGATTCCGGCGGAGACATCAGCGAGTTTGGAGGAGGATGGAGAGAGGACACAGAGGCGGTTCAGGATTTGAACGTGGAGGCGGTGGGGGTGGCTGGTGGAGAGAGATCAGCCCGCGGCAGCGCGGGGTCACCGGCAGTGACCATGGTCACGAGCGCCCTAGAGCGGGTGGGTTACCGCCGCTGGGTGTGAAGGCAGAAGTTTAGTCGAGCCGGGTTTTTTCCAGCATTGCTGGTTTGCTGGTTTTTTTCTAACTATATTTATTGTATCCAGCGCACAGGCTTTCCCCCGCACGTAAGCTATAGAGTAATACTAGATTAATAAGGGATAGTTAGATGAGGTCATTAGAGCATCCTCACTCGTTGGACGTTCCTAGGACGAAATCCGGACCAAACTTGGCCAGACGAAACACGTTTTCGGTCTGAGAACACCGAGTTCCCCACTCGTGTTCCTAGGCCGAGTTTTCGGGACGCCCTTTTCCGCCCAAATTCGGCTCAAATTTGTCCAGATTTAGGCATAGTTTGGCATAATATGAATACATAACATTGTTCGGCCTAGTTCGGCATACAATCGACCACAGTTCGGTGAAATTTTAAACATAGTTCGGCCTACAGTGAAAATACAACATATTTCGGTCTAGTTCGGCCAGCATCTACGTGTTGCCCCTGCATATCCATAGGTGCTCAACAAGATCATCCTACAGCTGTTGATGCACCGCCGGATCTCGGATTTCCTGACGCATGGCGATGAAGGCAACCCAGGTTGGAGGCACCTGATGACCAGGCTTGGCATGAGGTCTCTGTCTGTAGTATGGCTCATTCTGCTCGAGCAAACTCACAAGATCCTTCCTCTCATCCTCAATGATCATGTTGTGCAAGACCACACAACAGTTCATTACTTCCCACATCTGATGTTTCGACCAGGTCATAGCAGGGAACCAGACAACTGCAAACCTCTGCTAGAGCACACCAAATGCTCGCTCCACGTTCTTCCCGCAAGCTTCCTGTTTCTTGGCAAACTGAGAATGCTTGGGAGCATTGGGCTTAAGATAGTCTTCACAAATGTTGGCCATCTTGGATAGATGCCATATGCTAGATAGTATCTTTTGTTGTAGTGGTGCCCGCTGATCTCAAATTCCATAGGGGAAGCATGACCCTCAACAAGCTTGGCAAGGACATTTGAGGAGTTGAGGACGTTGATGTCGTTGTTCGATCCTGCTATGCCAAAGAAGGAGTGCCAGATCCAAAGATCATGTGTAGCAACTGCCTCGAGTACCACAGTGCAACCTCCTTTGTGGCCTTTGTACATTCTCTGCCATGCAAATGGACAGTTCTTCCACTGCCAATGCATGCAGTCTATGCTTCCAAGCATACCAGGAAATCCTCTACTTTCATTGACTGCGAGGATCCGATCAGTGTCTTCATCGTTGGGTGATCTCACGTACTATTTCCCAAACACTGCAATCACTGCCCTGCAGAACCTGTACAAGCAATCGATGGCGGTGGACATTCGGCCATGCGGATATAGTCATCGGCACTGTCACTCGACGCTCCATATGCAAGCAACCTCATCGCCACTATGCACTTCTGCAGTGAGGAAAACCCAACCATGTCGGTGCAGTCCTTCTTGCAAACGAAATAGGTGTCGAACTCTCGGATGGCATGCACGATCTTGAGGAAGAGCTTTCGGCTCATCCTGAAACGGCACCGAAACACGGCCTCTCTGTGGAGCGTCTCGTCGGCGAAGTAGTCGGCATACAACAAGAATTAGCCCTCTATCCTTTGCCTCGCCTTGCACTTCCGGCGACTCGGCGCCGAACCACCGCGCTTTGGCTTCGCCATCTGCAGGTACAGCTGGGCGAGGGAGGCGAGGATCTCTAGGTGCTCTGCATCTTCGGCGACCTCGGCGTTCTCCTCCTCCAGCAGTACGGCGAGTGTCTGCTCGTCGTCGGAGTCCATGGCCGAACCGGCCAAATGCCGAACACTTGGCGGGCGTGGTGGTGGGAGCTCGCAGCGAAGTCGTGCTACGACGAAGTTCGGGCGGCGTAAGCGGCGGAGAAATGGGCGAGGACTACGATGATCATATCTAGAGGCGTCGGCATGTCTCGGCGTGGAGGAGCTCCACCGGCGAAGTCATGGCGCAGAGGCGCTGAGAGCTCTTCGCCGCCGTCTGGCGAGTAGACTAGAGGGAAAATGGGACCGTCTCGCCGACAGAGCTAGCTCACGTCCGTTTTCGCTTCGTTCGGCGTTTTCAGGGCGTTTTCGGGATCCCGGGAATGGCCTAGGAAGCCCGGACCAAAGTTCGCCCGAATCCGGACGAAAAGAGGTTCCTGGAAACGCGACTAGGCCGATTTTCGGCGTCCAGACCTATTTTCGGCGTCCGGATCGGCGTCCTGGAAATGCTAGTGAAATGCTCTTACTCTATGCACATGGAATAGAATTAGGCAAAAAGTAAAAATTTAATTTTTTAAAATATATTTTCATATAGGGAAAACTTTGAATGCTAATTAGGCGTAGCAACGCACAGGCATTCAAATTGATTAAGCCCGCCGTGCCTTTGTTTCCGTACAAAAAATGAGTGGTGTTAAGACTAACGGAGAGCAGCACAATTTATGGGCATTCCTATTTTATGCCCCCAGAGAAAAGGAGTTACATTTGTTACTCTCCTCTTACTTGCAGTTCTTTGGTGTAGCTTAGCTGCTTAATAAGTAACTGAGGGCCACAAAATGGAAGGCTTCACCTCGCCAGAAAAACGAATTGTCAACAAAACCAAAGAGAAGGCGGCACCAAGCTTTGGAAGATATAGAAGCATCCAAGTATAGAGAATAACAACAGCAGTGCGCGCCGGGTCTATAGTGGTTCGTACACTACCGGGTCTGAAATCGGGAGTCTCCCAGAAGTTGTCCTGCTGCACGCTCCAGAAGTTGTCGCTGAACTCCGACAAGAAGCGCGTGGTCGCCGCGGCCACATCGTGGTGATCGGCGACGTCCCAGCTCATCGTCTCGGGGCAAGGGAAGCTCGTCTGCGTGTACTCGTCTCCCACCGTGGAGCTGGCCTGGCTCGTCGACGCCGACACGGACGACGTCGCCGCCTCGCTCGTTTGCGGTCGCATCTGGCATGCCTGGTGCGGCGGTTTCCTGTGTACCCTTGTCCTCCAGTAGTTCTTGACCTCGTTGTCGGTCCGGCCGGGGAGGTGCTTGGCGATCTCCGACCACTTGTTGCCCAGCCTGGCGTGGAGCTCCCGGATGGCCATGTCCTCCTCCGGCGAGATGCTGCCCCGCCGCAGCCCCGGCCTCAGGTAGTTCAGCCACCGCAGCCTGCAGCTCTTCCCGTTCCGGTTCAGACCTGATCGAATCGAGATTAAATAAATGTTTGTAAGCTTTGGACCATTTAACCCTCGACACTTCGACAGTACACTACATATGGTTGCAAACTTACCAGCAGAGCGCGCGAGGTTGTCCCAGGAGCCTTCCCCGTGCTGCGAGATGTAGCCGACGAGGACGAGGTCCTCCTCCAGCGTCCACGGGCCCTTGCGCACCGCCGGTTCGCCGGCGCGGCCACACATCATCCTGGCCATCCTAGCTACTTGGTGTTTTTTCTTGGAACTGAAAAGTGTTGTGCTGTGCTCCGAGAAGCAGAGCAGAGACGGGTCAGACGGATGGATGGCAGCGCTCTTTTGAATTTTGATCGATCGGAAGCGCCGGCGTTTATATAGGAGCACCAAACGGCGGGGCCGGTAACTGTAAAGTAGCACGTGTGTATATATTAGTAGATCCATGTGCCTGTATTTTTTCTGTTGGCTTGGCACTTGCAACCTAGCTTGCCTTGTTTGGAGGAAGGTGAGGCTGCTTTATTTTGAGGCGCTTCCGTTTCGGGAAGAGGGGCAAGTGCATGTGCAAACCGACCCCGAACTGATGAATCTGCTTTAGTCTTGCTGATAACTGAAGAAAAAAACCTTGGAATTGCAATTGTTATTGGTCTTCTAAACACTCGGCAACCACACTTCCCACCGAATGAGCAACGAAAGGCAGTTCTTTGCTGTTTATTTTGCTTCCTCTACCACGCCCTCGACAATGACGAAGAACAGGTACAGCTGTAATCCGGCCGATGTCCACCAAACCGAAGGAAAGGATAGATCTCGCTCATCATTCCGACTAAACATACGAGCGCCCTCGCTTTCAGCTGGCGATGGATCGGTCGACAGACGAGGCGAGTCGTTTCCACCATGCACGTGCGTTACCGGTGCGGCGGTGCACGCTTCGCCTGCTCTCCACTTGTTGCTTCCCCGAAATGGAAGTGATTCCCATCGGGCTCGACCCCGGAAGTACTGGTTAGGCGACATGCCGGTTTTGAAGACGGGTCACAGACTGTGTTTGGCAGATGCCTAGTCTCGGCTGTAGGCACGTTTTCATGGTGCCAAACAAAGAGGCACATGGCTCGCGAAACAGATGTCACGGTTCAACTCAACATCAACAGCAACACGGAGTGTTTACATGCTCTCACTGGTAGAAAAACTGCATTTCATTCGAAGCTAGGGCTCGAACCGGGACTAATGCCTGCATTCGTCCCGATTCGAGCAGCTCGGTCTGTCGCACGGGAGCGGACGGGAGCGGGAGACATGCGTCCCGGTCTATGAACGATCATGCATTCCGATTTTTAACATAACCGGGACTAAAGGTTTGGTGCCAGGCCACGTGTCTGGCCCCAAACCTTTAGTCCCGGCTTGATCCCTGCCTATAAATACGGTGTCTCAGTCCTTTGTCTTCTCTCTGTTTTTTCTTGGTGAAAGGTGTGAGAGGTGTGCTAGTTTGGCTTGGCGCCAAACCTTTAGTCCTGGTTTGTGTTACAAACCGAGACGCTTGATCCCTATCTATAAATACAACGCCTCATCCCTTTGCCTTTTCTCTGTTTTTTCTTGGTGAAAGGTGCGAGAGGTGTGCTAGTTTTTTTCCTATGCATGCGAGGTGTTTGATGAAATGTTTGAGTGAACGATCCCGTTTAATTTCTCACAAAACAAAAATATAGGAGGTGCCCGAGCCACACCTGAGCTTTCTCCTCTATCTTTCCTCCTCAATCGAGGTTAGCAATCTTATCTTTTTATCTGTCATTGATACAATGCATGTGTTGATGTGAATTGGTCATTTCACTATTTATGATGTTCTGTAATGGTTTTTGATAAACTTAATTATATGATGCAGATGAACGGTCGGGAATGGATGTACGGTGACCGGCGTGAACTCGGGTACATTAAGGGCGTGTATAAATTTATCAATGTGGCTACGGCAAACAAAGAGAATGGTTTTATCCGTTGTCCATGTGTTTAATATCGGAATAACAAAGAGTACTCTTCCTCGAAAATTATTCGCGGCCACCTGGTTATGAAAGGTTTCATGTCCAGCTATAATTGCTGGACCAAGCACGTGGAAAGAGGGGTTATGATGGAAGACAATGAATAAGAGGATGATGATAACAACTAACATCATATGTTTCCTAAATACGGTGATACTGCAATGGAAGACAATAAAGAGGAAGGAGGTGAAGAACGGGCATCAGATGAGCCCGCTGATAATCTTGGTAGGGTCATTTCGGATGCAAAGCGAGACTGTGAAACATAAAAGAAGAAGTTGAAGTTGGAGGGCATGTTAGAAGATCACAAAAAAATGTTGTACCCAAATTGCGAAGATGGCAGCACAAAGCTCGGTACCACACTGGACTTGCTGCGATGGAAGACAGAGTGTTGTCTAACTAACTCCGCATTTGAAAAGATGTTGAAAATAATGAAGCCGAAGCTTCCAAAGCATAACGAATTTCCCGATAGTACGTATGAAGCAAAGAAGACTCTCTGCCCTCTAGGATTAGATGTGCAGAAAATACATGCGTGCATTAATGACTGCATCCTCTACCGTGGTGAGGAGTATGAGAATTTAAATAAATATCCGGTATGCACTGCATTGCGGTATAAGATTAGACGAGATGACCCTTGTGATGTTGAGGGAGAGCCCCCCGGAAGGGGGTTCCTGCTAAGGTTATGTGGTATGCTCCTATAATACCAAGGTTGAAACGCATGTTCAGAAACGAAGAGCATGCTAGGTTTTTCCGATGGCACAAAGAAGACCGTAAGAAAGACGGGAAGTTGAGACACCCTGCTGATGGGTCGCAGTGGAGAAAAATTGAGAGAGACTTTCCGGACTTTGCAGGTGACGCAAGGAACTTATGGTTTGCTCTAAGTACGGATGACATGAATCCTTTTAGGGAGCAGAGCTGCAGTCACATCACCTGGCCTGTGACTCTATGTATCTACAACCTTTCTCCTTGGTTGTGCATGGAACGTAAGTTCATTATGATGCCAGTGCTCATCCAAGGCCCGAAGCAACCAGGCAACGACATTGATGTGTACCTAAGACTATTAGTTGAAGAACTCTTACAGTTGTGGGGCAAACCAGCTATACATGTATGGGATGAGAACAAACAAGAGCCATTTGACCTACTAGGGTTGCTTTTCGTAACCATCAATGATTGGCCTGCTCTTAGTAACCTTTCAGGACAGACAAACAAGGGATATAAAGCATGCATACACTGTTTAGACAAGACTGAAGGTACATATTTGCATAAATGCAAGAAGGTTGTGTATCTAGGGAATCGACGATTTCTTCCGACCAATCATCCCGTAAGAAAAAAAGGCAAGCATTTCAAAGGTGAGTCAGATCACCGGAAGAAGCCTGACCTCCCTTCTGGTGATGATGTATTTGGTATGGTGACATAGAAGTAATCTTTGGAAAGGGTCCCGGCGGTCAATCTGTTCTGAACGACGTCTCTACCGGACACGCGCCCATGTGGAAGAAGAAATCTATATTTTGGGAGCTGCCATATTGGAAAGTCCTACTTGTCCTCTCTTCAATCGACGTGATGCACGTGATGAAGAATCTTTGCGTGAACCTGCTAGGATTCCTGGGCGTGTATGGGAAGACAAAACATACACCAGAAGCACGGGAGGACCAGCAAGTTATGAAAGACCCAAAGAACATGCATACACAGAACAAGACGGATAAAGGGCGTCACTTAAGTCGTGCCAGCTATGCTCTTACCAAAGCAGGAAAAGAAATCTTTTTAAAAGTCCTTTATAGTATCAAGGTGTCGTCTGGCTTCTCGTCTAATATAAAGGGGATAATAAATATGGCAGAGAAAAAATTGCAAAACCTAAATTCTCATGACTATCACGTGATTATGACGCAGTTTCTTCCGGTTGCATTGAGGGGGCTTCTACCAAAAAATGTTCGAGTACCCATTGTGAAGTTGTGTGCATTCCTCAATGCAATATCTCAGAAGGTAATCAATCCAGATATTCTGCCAAGGTTACAGAAGGATGTGGTACAATGTCTTGTTAGTTTTGAGTTGGTGTTCCCACCATCCTTCTTCAATATTATGACACATTTCCTGGTTCACCTAGTGGAAGAGATTGCCATTCTCGGTCATGTATTTCTACACAATATGTTCCCCTTTGAGAGGCTCATGGAGTCTTAAAGAAATATGTTCATAACCGTGCTAGGCCAGAAGGAAGCATCTCCAGGGGTTATGGAACAGAGGAGGTCATTGAGTTTTGTGTTGACTTTATTCCTGACCTTAAGCCGATTGGTGTTCCTGATTCGCGGCATAAGGGGAGATTGGGTGGAAAAGGCACGCTGGGAAAGAAAGCAATGATATGTAGGGACGGGGAATCTTTCACTAAAGTACACTACACAGTTCTACGTAATTCCACCTTGGTAGCTCCGTATATCGAGGAACACAAGAATATTGTACGCTCCAACAAGCCAGGAAAGCCTGACTCATGGATTAGAGATGAACACATGATGTCTTTCGGCGGTTGGATGCGGACAAATTTCTTGAATGACACCACTATTGGAGATCAACTATACTTGTTGGTCGCGTCACCATCTTCTACTATTTTGAATTTCCAAGGATATGAAATAAATGGGAATACATTCTACATGATCGTGCAAGATAAAAAAGAGCACCAACCAAAACAGTGGTTTCCGCTTTGATGCAACGGACGGGAATGGGCAAAAGGACACATATTATGGTTACATAGAGGAGACATGGGAACTTGACTATGGAGTCTCTTTTAAGGTCTCTTTGTTTCGCTGTAAATGGGTCAACCTAAATGGGGAAGGGGTAAAGATAGACCAGTTGTACGGAATGACAACATTGGATCTCAAAAATCTTGGTTACAAAGATGTACCATTCGTTCTAGTCAATGATGTGAAGGACATGTTCTCTAGACCGAAAAAAAGAAAAAAAAATAAGCAAACGAATACATCATATAATGAGCCAAAGCGTCACATAGTTCTTTCAAGGAAAAGAAACATCGTGGGAATCGAGGACAAGACAGACATGTCAAAACATTATAATAAGTTTGATGAAATTCTGCCCTTCACAGTGAAAACTAGCCCAAGCATTCCGTTAAGTAAAGAAGATGCTCCATGGTTACATCCGAAGCGATCATAAGGAAGGAACATACGCCAAGAAGTTCATGGCCTCATATTGTGTACCTTTAGTTCATGTATGGCCGGTTGGCCACATATTGTGAACCTAAATGCCATGAGGCATGATACCTTATTTTGTGAAGGATATTTTATGATGTTTGCAATTTTCCAAGCTTAATATTTTTCTTTGCAACTATAACACATAACATGATAGCAAGCGAAGGGTTTTGTATTTTTCCTTGCAACTATATGCACTAACCGAGACTAAAGATATTTCCCTCCATTTCCCACTGTTCCCCCCAAGTTTCCCCCCTTTCCCTCTGACCAGAGCTTTTAGTCCCGGTTATAGGCACCAATCGGGACTAAAGATATTTCCCGCCATTTCCCACCGCTTCTCGCCAATTTTTCCCGCCCTTTCCCTCTGACCGGATCTTTTAGTCCCGGTTGTACGCACTAACCGGGACTAGAGATATTTCCCGTCGTTTCCCACCGCTTCCCACCAAATTTTCCTGCCCTTTCCCTCTATATCTAGGCCGACCGCACCATGGCTATACACGCATCCACACCTTCGTCTCTCACAACAATGGATAGCGCATACTGGGAAATTCCGACCCTCGAGGAGACTGAGGCGTTGTGCGCCTCCAGCTACCCTTGCCCGCCGGGCTACCGGCTGGATGCTGAGCGCTGGAGGGGTTCCTGTCCCTCCTGTCCCTCAAGGTTCCACACGCTAGGTGGTCATCACGAACCACTTCTACCACGAGCTCACGCCGGAGAAGTGGATGGATCCCTAGTGGGATCCCGACAACTATGACACCTGGAATGCCTTCTTTGCTAACCGGAGGGAAAGAGAGCTTGCCAGGTACGAGGGTGATGGCCCTCCCCTGATGAACCACACCAAAGCCGATCGCCGCCTATGGTGGGCGAACCGGACTATCCTCGGCGTGATGCGCTACATCGCCAGGGGAGACCATCGTCGCCTGCGGTACCCGCAGCTGCCACAGAGCCATAAGAAGGGTGGCAGTGGTGAAGGCTGTGGGTGTAGCGGAGTCGTCATCCGGGAGCCCCTCCCCCACGCGTCGTGAATCCGAGGCCAGAGTGGCAGGTGCCCCCACAATATGCCATGGCTTGGCTGAGGATCCAGCCACATGCGCCTAGCAACGACCATGATGAAAACAACGACAACAAAGACGAAGACGACCCTTGTAACATCCAAAAAATTTTGAACAATGAGTATCAAATTCCAATCACCAAAGTTAGGGTTAACAAAAACTTTTGTTAATTAAAATCATATGAATGCATGTGTGTATGTGATGATTGTGTGAATGCCTGAATGGACCTGTGAGATCGATCAAATTGGAAGGAATGGATTAAAGATGAAAACAACATCATCTAAAACATTTCCAAGCAGAAACAAACCAAGAGAAAATAAAAAACAAAACAAATAATAAAATGGTCATTTTTGCCAATCTTGCTCACTAGACCACTTTGAGTGCTTCTAGTCCAAGATTTCAAACAGAAACCTTTCCATTTCTTTTCACCCCTTGCTAGACCAAGTAGAAGTGAATCAAAGCCCACCTTTCAAACTTGCAGAAACTTTTGGCAACTTGATTCAAATCACAATTCAAAATTGAATCTGATTCATATGTGAAGATCCCACATTTTCAAAACCCAACCAAACCAGTGCACCTTGACCAATCCAACTAACCAGACTCCCTAGTATGTAACCAACACACCCACCAAGTTTGAATCCAAAATTCAAATTTGAATCTCTTTCGACCATTTTATCAAACACCTTGTAATCAACAAACAAACAAACATCAAACATTATTAGGAGCAGTGATTTTGGTCAACTTGTTCCCTCTATAGCTCACACTACACTCTCAGTAGATGATCTAGCTCAATTAACAAGCTTTAGCACCACTGTGAGCATGCCATAGCCATCAATGGTGACCATGCCGAGCCTAACTTGCCACGCCCATGTCGACAGTAAGCTAGGAGAAGCACCAATCCTAGCAAGCATGTCTGAGACACTCCCCACTGTCCATCGCCACCCCCTGTCGAATCCTTGAGCACTGCCATCTCCTAGAACACACCGCCCGAGCATGCCAAGCCTCTCTGCGAGCGAGCCAAGAGCGCGCCAGAGCGCCATCCGCGACACACGCCCACAGACCACGTGCCGCTCTCGCCGCGTGCAAGCAGGATCGCCAGCACCCCAGCAACACCGCGGAAATGCCCGTTCGCCGCTACCCAAGACCGTAGAAGTTGTACGCCATTAAAACCACCATGAAACCCTCCCAGAGCACCGTGACGTTCCGACCGTTTCACACCGCCCCACGCCACGTAGCCATTCTGTTGAGCTTCGCCAGGGAGCACAACACCGCCCCCTATTATCACCCATGCCTTTAGCTCGCTGTGCCGACGACCACGACGAGCTCAACCCGCGCCCGTCGGTCCCCTTCAGACACTATAAATAGAGGCCACCCCAACATGAATTCTTCACACCATCTCACTCCCCTCTCTCTCAGAAGCACCCCACCTCACTCCCGGAGCAAGGAGAGCAGCGCATCGCCGGAATTTGGCCAGAGTCTGCCTCGGAGGAGGAAGAAAGAAGCCGTCGATTGGAGCCGCCCCAGGAGGAGCTGCCGGTACCAGGAGGATCACCGTCGTCGACTTCATCGTTCGCCCCCGTCGACAACCATCGCCTGAGCCCTGGTGAGCCTCCCATGACCCCCACTAGCCGCGCTAGGGTTCTGTCTCACCGACATTGACCGACGTGGACGATGAACCGCAACCATAGGATTAGAGTTTGATCGTGCAGCCTAGATCCCCCCATACCACTTCGCACCCCTCTGTCTCACTGACTGGTGGGGTCATTCACTTAAACCCACCCGCGAGTGCGCTGTGCCCCGTGGGCCGGCCCAGTTAGCATCCCGCGCGACCCAGTAATTCAAATTTAGGTTTATTCTTTTAGTTTCAAACTCGGTTCTGTACCCAGATTTAAAAATCAACCCAGCTCGATTCACTAAACAAAAATGCATGAAACCAATTTTGTTAGAAAGTTACTGGAGTGCTTAATCCAAGCCCGTTGGATTCAAACCAATTGGAATTATAGATTACCTATAGTAAAAATAACAAGGCATAAGCTTTTCTGCATTCAAACATTTTTCAAAATTCAATCACAAAAGCTTTTGAGTTGATTCCAACTCTCAAAAATCACATTTAACCATACCTTTCAGAATATATAAAAATATCTAGGTTTACTTGGAGAAATAATGGTCAAGCAATAAAAAATGCCCCATAGGCATTTCTAGTCACTTTAATTAATTAAAATAAAAAGGTTAAACCTTATTAAATGGTGACACCACTTTAAATCACATTCCCAAGTACTGAAATATGTGGTGATGACATGTGTGAACATGATCCCATGTTTTAGTTGGATAATATTAAATCTTAAGTAGTTTTTCAATGAGTAGAAATTACTTTTCTAAAATGAAGAAAATAAAACTATTTGCCTTAATGATTGTAATGTTTGTGATGATAATAGATCATCTAGTGAAAATGCTGGTGTGATAAGTAAGAGTAGTTAAGTATTGTTTGGTGATTGTGTACCTCGTATTTATTTCTAGACGCTAGTACCGACCAAGGATACGAGGATGAAGGAGGATACTACGAGGAAGAAGCCGAGAAGAACTTCAACCACTGCTCTGCATAAGGCAAGCTATTATCTGAGCAAGATTAATACTACCAGTTGACTTGGCAAGCTTATACTTGCAATTATGCAAGCTAACACTTGCAACTATGAAAGTTAGATAACCTATGCAATGCATTAAGCATGCTTGGTTAGATACATTTGATGATACCCAATCCTAGTTTTACTTACAAGCTTAGTATTTTATTTCTTTATCAAGGCTTTTATTTGAGTTTACTTGGTGACTTGTAGATATTTGAAGGTAGCATAAAGATCATAAAACTTGGCCTAAGTTAGATAATCTTGATGTCATCCTGAGGCATGAGATTGAACTTAGATCAATGACACTTTTTTACCACCCCTCATTAGTGTTTACCCCCACCTGTAGTTGCTAGTGCTAAACATAAAACTTGATCAATCTAGATGGGAATGCTTGGTGAAAATGGTTATGAAAACCTTAGAATGATGAGTAATTCTACTGAGATGTTTTGACATGTGTTCTTGAACACCAGACGATTTTGATGATGAAAATGTTAAGGCATGAGCCTTATCCTTTATAAAACTGATGGTTGTCTGGATGCGATACCATTCCAATTTTACCGTACAACCACAATACCCGAAATTTGGGTAGGGCTTGACTGGAAATTTATATACCTTAGTATGGGTTCCCTTGCGGCCAAGGTTTGAGCTGAGGCTACCTTGTGAAGATTGTCCACCTGTGCAGTACCCAAGATGACAGTTGGTCATGGTTGGGAGGCCAAACTCATAGGAGAGGTGCCTATACTAGGGCGTGTAATTGAAAGGTTAGGATTGATTATCCGCATACTAAGTATGGTGAATTCAGGATTGTTCCTAACGGATGTATTGAATGTTGTGGTGAAAGTGTACCACCTCTACAGAGTGTCAAACTATTCGAATAGCCGCGTTCGCGGTTATGGACAGTTGGAGTGGCCATACTGTTCTGTCATCAGATGTTTTCAAAATGACTTATGAAATGATTTATGACTTTGACTTGACCACAACAGAGTTGTGATATGAAACTCACGTTCCTACTTAGGTGTTATAAAACTTTCAACTAGCTTTATTTGCTTCTAAACTCAGTAGAGATAAATCTGGCTTTTTGCAAAATAACCCTAGAGCTTAGTATATCCTACTCAAAAACTACTCCACTTGTTAGTATTAGTTTGTGAGTACTTAAAGAGTACTCATGGCTTTGTCCCTAGCTATTCCCGTGGCCAGACTATGAAGAGGAGTATCAGGAAGACGGACATCAGGAAGGTTACGACAACTAGGATCATCTCCCATCGTCAGCATTGCGTGTGACCATGAAGATGGAACCTCGCCTACACTATCACTATTATTACGTTATTCCGCTGCTTGAATTGTATTCAGACTGGATCATGAGATCCGTATTTGTGTAAGACCTTATGTATGGTTTGTAATGGATGATGTACTGTGATATCCAATATGTTATGTCTCGCAAAAATGGTAATCCTGGGATTGCGATGTATGGCATAACAAGCATCTGGGATTAAAAATCCGAGTGTTGACAACCCTGAAGCTATGTACTATAGGGCTAGATATGAGAATGACTAAAGGGGACCTTTAGTACTGATTTCATAGTCTCGGTTTTTTAATATTAATAAATTTATTGAGTGTTAGTCTCGGTTTGTGGTTGGACCGGGACCGAAGGGGGCCTTTAGTCCCGATTCTGTAGTCTCAGTTTTTAGTATTAATAAATTTCTTGAGTGTTAGTCCCGGTTTGTGGCTAGAATGGGACTAAAGGGGGCCTTTAGTATCGATTCCGTAGTCTCGGTTTTTAATATTAATAAATGTCTTGTGTGTTAGTCTCGTTTTATGGCTGTACCGGGACTAAAGGGGGGCTTTTAGTCCCGATTCATAGAACGACTTTCCTGAACTATGAAGATGTTGTCCTGAATCATACTTACCATTAAGATCTGATCTCCAAACGCGTGTGGTCACATATTAGGGAGTGCCTCTATGACCAGTTTCTTCGAGATGCTGGAGGACTGGGCTCCGGCAACATCTCCCTGAAACTGGCCGTAGTGGTGTCCCTGCTCTCGCACACCATCTTGCAGTTTGTAACTTCTCTAACTAGATCAATATGTCTGAGAGCTAACTAATTTCACATATTAGAGAGTGCCTCTATGACCAGCTTGTTGGAGATGCCAGAGGACTGGGCTCCGCGGCATTTCTCTCAAGCTGGCCGTAGTGGTGTCCCTGATCTCGCAAACCATCTTGGAGATGCCTGAGGACTCACAAAGATTCCTATTTATAGTACAAGAAGCAGGACATAGTGTCGACACTCACGACATAATGTTGACACTCACCCCTATCATTAGTGCTGACTTATGTTTTGTCTCGGTTGGTGTCTCTAACTAGAACTAAAGGTTCATCTTTAATCCTGTTTGGCGATACTATTTGGGACAATGTACAAGCATCACGACATAATTTCGACACTCACCCCTATCATTAGTGCTGCCTGCCCCAGCTTGCCGCAATACCTTCAGTGCCGGTTGGTTTCTCCAACCGGGACTAAAGATAAACCTTCACAAAATGACTTATCATGTTTGAGGTTTCATGGCTTTTTAGTCCAAATGATCGATGTTATGTGCTGAATCGCGGCATATTTTGCGATACTGTGCCCATATTATGCATGCATGTGGACATTGGGATGGAGAATAATGTTGTAGGAGGAAGTTTTCCTTTTTGTTGCATGGAAAAGCCATTTTCCTTTTCCCGAGCGCAAAAAAGGGTCGTTTTGTGAAGCAACCACCAAAATGCTGTTTCCGAATGCCACCATCCCATTTTTCTAAAATACTAGACCACATTACATGGATGATCTCCCAACCGGGAGATCTCAAACATTTCTGTCCTTCCTGGGTGAAAAAGAAAAATGTCTGCCGAATCGGTAGGAAGTGGGTCCGGTTTGTACTACAGGTACATGATCTAACGCCCGTGATTTTTTGAAAAATCATTTTTAGACTCACAATATGTTATTTCTTCAGAGATCCAATGCAAGTTATAACAAGCCTCGTCCCCTATCTTCATGCACACCGGTTCGACCTGAGTTCGAAACGGGAAAAATTCAAAATGGGCATAAGAAATTCAAAATGGTTAATAGTTTAAGTAGTCACATAATTTTTTTTAAACAGAAAATGGTTTTGAATTACTTATTCAAATTCAAACACTTTTTATGTTTAAAGTTTTTCAATATTCCAAATTAATATGCAAAAAATGTAAGTTAATTCTTTTTTAATTTAAAATAGTTAATAGTTTAAATAGTTACATTAATTATTTTTGAAAACAGAAAATGGTTTTGAATTAGTTATTCAAATCAAACACTTTTTATGTTAAAAGTTTTTTAATATTCCAAATTAATATGAAAAAAATATTAGTTAATTCATTTTTAATTTAAAATGGTTAATAGTTTAAATAGTTACATTAATTATTTTTAAAAACATGAAAAGGTTTTGAATTAATTATTCAAATTCAATCACTTTTTATGTTTAAAGTTTTTCAATATTTCAAATTAATATGCAAAAAATATAAGTTAATTCATTTTAATTAAAAATGGTTAATAGTTTAAATAGTTACATTAATTATTTTTAAAAACATAAAATGGTTTTGAATTTGTTATTCAAATTCAAACACTTTTGATGTTTAAAGTTTTTCAGTATTCCAATTTAATTATCATTTAAAAAACATTACAAATTTAAACCTCGAAATAAAAAAATAAGGCATGAAAAGATAGATAATCTTTGAAAAATTTGAAAACGGGACCTTTAGTCCTAGTTGGAGCCACCAACCGGGACTAAAGGCCCCCTACGCGCACCGCTTGGGCTCAGCCTAAAATTTTCCTTTAGTCACGGTTGGTGGCACCAATTGGGACAAAAGGTTGGAGCATACGTCCCGGTTGGTGCCACGAACCGGGACGTATGGCCGTTTAGTCCCGGTTGGTGAAAGAGGTCCTACTAGTTAACCTCCGCGCCCCTTCTCCTTCTTCCACGTTCCTCTTTCACTCATCCGCAACAGAGACGCCACCGCTGCGAGGACAAGCTCGATCGGACGCCGTCAGGCTGCCCAACCGTCGCCTCGTCGCCGGCCTCCACGAGCTGCCTCGCTATGTTGATCCTCATCGCCGAAGGAATCGAAGCCACACGACCGGAATCGACCGCGTCTTCCCCGTCACCGACGACCTCCGCCGTCGCCATCACCATTGTTGCAGATCTCCTCCGTCCCTGCCAAGGCTACACATGCGTTGAGCGTCAGCTTGTTAATCTCATGGACCCCTTCTTTCCTCCCATCTCGCTCTGTTCTTCTCCCGCATCGCGTGCCACCGTCTGCCGCCGCTGCATGTCGTCACGTGCCCAATTCTGGTGACCAAATCCTGGCGGTGCCATCATAGTTAGGTTCTTCTCGATGCCCTCTTTCGAACAAGCCCGCGCACGCCCCCTCCCAAGCCCTCTAGCGACGTTGCTGGCCATCGCCTGGTCGTGCTCACCGGCGAGCCATGCGGGCGCCGACGTGGCCATGGCCCTGGCCTACAGATCAGCATGGTTCATCCTTGCCACAGGTCAGCCTTTCCCCTGGCCCATAGGTCAGCCCTTGTGGGTAGACTCTGCACTGGTGAAAAATAACCCCCACCCCGAGCTAATGTCATGCTGACGCAATAACCCATTTCTAAATTGGTTTAATAATTTCAGAAATGGTTTAATTCTTGTAAAATTCATAAGTAATTCATTATAAGTCATAAAATATGTATAATATATCAAAATGCTCAAAAAATGAGATCTATCTTTTAAAGATATAATGATGCATTATTAAAATTTTTACATGACATGTTTAATTAGAAAACAAAGTGGCCCCTCTCATATGCATTCGAGGTTTCTCCGAACTAGGGTTTACACCCCTCAGAACTCCGGAATATTGATTTTAGTTGATTTTTATTATTTTAAATATTGTAAATTCATTTTTATTATTATGTATGTATATATTAGGGTTTCTCCAAGTTAGGGTTTATATCTCTCGGTACCCGGCCCTAGCCCCTCAAATCTCGCCTACCTAACCTCCTCCCTTACTCGCTTTGACTTATTCGCTTTTCCACCTATGCAGAAAATATGGAACCACATGGCAGAGACGAAGAAAAGGAAGAGTTGATCCAAGGTGTGACCCGCGGGGAAGAAAACATAGATGTATCGACGTTTCTGAACAACTCCGGTGAGGGTGATCCCCTCTTTGCCGGAAGAGACAACACTCATTGAGGAAGAAGGCGCCAGCTTTGTTGAGGGAGAAGGTGATGCCTTCTGTGAGGGAGAATACGATCTATCCATAGGAATATTGAATATTACAAACTACGGCGAGGTGCATATAATATTAATTAATCCTCTGTTGTCTATATAAATATATTATCGATCTTTCTTCTTCTAGCCCTCCAGATCGAGAAAATCTACTGCGAAGAGCAAACGAGGCCCAACCAAAAAGTTGGAAGACCATGAGAGGTATAGGATCGAAGAAGTCGCTAACGACGGCAAACCGACGGCTCCCCTTCTTGCTGCAAAAAAATTTGTGTTACAATACGGAGTAATCGTTAGGGACTTCATCCCGATCACCATGCACACTTGGAATAAGCCAGTTGATCCAGAAGAAGATAAGCCTTTATATGTCCCGGAAAAAGCCAAAGATTTACTTTGGAGGAGGATCATGCTTAATTTCACCCTACCGACAGTAGAGGTGGATCCAACTGCGGAGAATCCAGATGAGGAGGCCGAGCAACATGCCGCTGCCACCTAGAAGAAAGTCAAGGAGTGGGCTCTTAAGAAGATGGCCCAACAATTCACCAACTGAAAGAAAAGGTTGCACCTTGACTATGTCGTGAAAGAGAATACTCCGGATTTCAAGCTGGTTCAGTATCCGAAGTTAAAACCATTCTGGGATGTGTTTGTGGATTACAAGAGATCAGCGGTAGCTAAGAAAATGTCTGAAACGAATAAGCTAAATGCTGCTAACAAGAAGTATCACCATGCTATGGGGCAAGGTGGCTATGACATTCCTAAGTGGAATAAACATTAGGAAGATCTACGTGCTAAAGAGGTCATCCCAAAGATAGCCGATTGGGTCGAACATGAAAAGAATTGGTTTTACGGGCATGGGGGCACGTCAGACTCATAAGGGAAGTGTATATATAACATAAGACATAAAGAAAACCCCTTGCCCATCAAGGACATAAGAAATGCAGTAACGGCTGTTGAAGAGGGGAAGTTCATTCCCGATAGAGAGAATGATGAGGTCACACTCGCCCTTGGGAATCCGGAACACAAAGGACAAACACGAGGCACAATAGTCTCCCAACCATGGAGCATTGGGTTTCCCGCAGACAAGAAAAAAATATCCTGATAGAAGCCATAAGAGGAGAAAGAACAAGGAGGAAATTGAAGCAAATATTCAGGCAGACCGGATGCGTAGAATTGAAGAACAATTAAAGCAGCAACAAGATCAAATTGACGCACTTAGACAGCAAGGTACTACCGGCCCATCTCAGCAGCACATGGTGGTAGAACCTACATTCGATGCTACCGGCCTATCGAATAATCGGAAAAGTAGTGTGGATTCCACCAAGGTCCCGGGTGATGACTGATGACCCACAAGTATAAGGGTTGTGTCATAGTACTTTTGATAAATAGGAGTGTCGATCCCAACGAGGTGCACAAGGTGCTGAACAGTGGTATGTAGCAGGAAATCCCTGTGAATACTTAGCAAATGGATTTTTAGTAGTTTTCTGACAAGGCAACAAAACAAAGAGAAAGTAACAGAACTAACGAACAAATGGAGCAAGTGGCCCAATACTTTCTTAGCAAAGGACAAGCCAGTGGAAATACTTATAAGGACCAAACGTTCTCGAGGACACATGGGAATTCTATCAAGTGCTTTTGCTTCAAATAGCTGAGTACTCTTCTCTGGTGTTGTAAGTGTTGTGTGGGTGAACCTGTGCTAACATACCACCCTTCCTTGGACTAATACATACTTGTGATTAAACCCCCTACAAACATCCGTAACTACAGGAAAGTAATTAAGATATAAATCTAACCACAGCCTTAAACTCTGAGATCCTACTCTCCCTTGTGCAAAGGTGTCCTAACGGGGTGCAAGTTTCTGTCACTCCGGCAACCCCACAATTAGTAGCCAAATACACAATGCATTCCCCTAGTCCCATAAATGGTGAAGTATCATGTAGTCGACGTTCACATGACACCACTAGAAGAATAGCACCACAACTTAAATACTAAACCATTGAATAATAACTCATCACAGATTCTCTACTACCAACATGACTTCTCCCATGTCCTAAAGAACTAAACGAACTACTCACAAGACATCATATGGATCAAGATCAAAGATGATATGGTAATGGATAACAATCTGAACATAAACAATAATCCAATGGTTCCACTCACAAGCATCAACTACAATAATAATCAACACCAGGAAAGTTTCCCCTAAGAACTAAAGCAATATCCAACACAATTGTTACAGCAGGACGGAGTGGTGATGGTGTTGCTGGTGGAGATGATGGTGTGGATAATGATGATGATGATCTTGATGAAGCCTATCTTGATGACGGTGTTGATGGTGATGGTCTCCCCTCTCCGGGAAGGAATTCCCCCGACAGAAATCTGTCTGCCGGAGAGATCTTTCTCTCTCGGTGTTCTCCGCCGCCAGAGGAGGCGGAAATCTATCTATGGTCGCTCCCCGAGCCTTAGGGTTTCGAAGGGAAGATATAGGCGAAGGGTCGGAGTCAGAGGCTGGGCAGGTGCGCCACACCTGCCCTAGGCGCGGGGTCAGGTGGGCCCGCGCCTAGGGGGTGTGGGCCCCATGAGGCCCCTCTTCGTCCCTCCTTCTGGCTTCCTTCATCTTTTGGTAAAATAATATGTTTCCATATTTTTCTGGTATTTTTCTGATCTTTGCGAAATTGCACCGAAACGCCTTCTTTTCCATCAGAATCCAGACTCCGGCAGTCCATCCTCCAGGAATCATCCAACATGCATAAACAGATGAAAAGACATAAGTAATACCTCATAATAAGACAAATCTTAATGAATAGAGGTAAATTATGATATATAATGGTGATGCAAATTAGGCGTATCAACTCCCCCAAGCTTAGACTTCGCTTGTCCCCAAGCAAATACTAAGCTCAGTAAACATGTCCACAGGTTTATGGAGTGAAGTGTCAATAAAAGAATACGAACAAGAATCATCACACTTACCATTGCACAACTCATAGAAGAAAGCAACTCACCATTATATAAATTAGCTTGCAACCAAGTATAGTAGTCACAATAGAGATGCATAAAGATAAATCATAATTGGAATTGGCAAACTTGTTCTTGGTCAGAGAACACCTGGCAAACAGTTTCACAAAAGCTTTTTGTAGAAGTTTCAAAATAGGAACACTCTTTGCTCACAAAGGTTTTTCACAAGTAAAGGCTTTCAAAGTAATACTCAATAGATAAGAGTTTTGTGCAAACAAGGAAGATAGAGAACATGATTGAATAAATCACCATATGAATGCTTGAAACACAACAACTCAAAAGCTTGCTGGAGATAGAGAGGAAGTAGGTTTACTGACTCAACTGGTAACTAGGAGAAAGGTCCCTTCTTAGAGGGTAGCAGGGATTACAAGTCATAAAGAGCTTCCAAAAGATTATGGTACTTACTAGGTTTGAGCCCTCATTGCCCCTATCATAAGCATCTTGAGATGATTAAGGTTAAAGTGAACAAAGATGGAGTATATGCTTGACGAAATATAAGTTGGCAATCTCATGTCCCTTGAATATGAGGGCCACTCCTCTTGCATACTCAACTTTGGGCCCAGGTAAGTTCTTGTCGTTGTAAGTATTTGCATATCATTGAGAAGCGCCAACGGGGTACCCCTTGCACATGGTACAAGAGCTTTCCCATAACCAAAATGACAAGGCAAGCAGACAATGAGCATCTCATCAATCTTTTTATTTACTATGTGTATAGATTTTTACCGAGGATGCTCCATAGATGACTCACTATGGTGATGCTGCAAGTTTCCACCATGATTAAGCATGGCTTATACTAGCGGCCCAGGCATTTCTCTAACACAGGATACAAACTCCATGGACTTACAAGTTACCTCTTTATTTCACACCGTTGACATCCATAGACAAAAGAGCACAATATCAACTGTGCAGAGAGTACAAGTGCAATGTTGAAAACGTTCCCCATGACAGCACGGTTCTGCTAATTCCAATGTATAGATGCAAGCATATACAACTTCGATGTTCACAATGGTTCAAGTCTATTAGGGGCAAGTAAATAAGGTGTGCCATCAAGTTCGTGAGAGCTTTACTAACTAGTTTTCACATAACAAAATACTTTTTAATTCGAAAGGTAGATGAAGCTTGAGAATTTGCTTGGAATAGCAAAAGATACTAGGTAGATATGGTGGACACAAGTGGCAAAAGTTTTGGGTTCAAAGGATTTTGGAAACATGAGAAGTATGCCTTCTCAAAACAGGTTTTTGGCAAGCAAGTCTAGGTAGCAAGCAAGAGAGTTGAAAGAAACAAGCAAACATACAAGTAATAAAGCCAAACATGCAATCTTCCTTGAATACACAAAAGAATCTTAAATAAAGAATACTAAGCTTATGCGCCAAAAAGAAATAAAACAAATGATACCAAATACTTGTAAGCTTTTTCTTTCTTTCTTTTTCTTTCAAACTAATGCCACTGTCCATAACTTGGTTTGACAAAACCAATTTAGATCCACTTGATGATCCCAAAGTGGTTCCAATACTGATCAGCAAGATCCATCATATAATAGAGATTGCAAACTAAAATAAGAAGTGCAAAAAGTAAAAGATGAGACTTCTCATTAATATTCAATAAAGGCACTCACACCAAGGGATACATAGATAATCAACTAAAGGAGAGATAGTTCCACATGCAAACCAAACTATAAGATAACCTCTCTACCACAGATATGAATCCACTAAAAAGGTAAAAGATAAAAGATAATGGTGGTGATACCGCGGCACTCCCCCAAGCTTGGAACAAGCCAAGGGGATTCCAAACTTGATGACAAATTACTCCTTCGGTGGTGGTGGTGTTCTCTTGATAAGCTCTTCAATAAGTTTTTTCAAATCTTCCATATTGTAACATACCTAAATTCATGATTTCAAAGATTGCATATCATTCATGCATGCATATAGTTTTGAGATCAAATTCAAACTCATTTCAAGAAAAACAGAAGCACATAGTGCTATCATTTATGTGAGCAAACTAAAATCAAATGGCTATCCCCATTTGAGAGTTTGAATGTTTTAAACCTAGATTGTTTGTCTTCCTTGTTGATTGGTTTGAGTGTGGAGTTAGAACAAAATTTTACAAAAAAGAAATGGTTTCAAAAACCATTTTCAAACATTTGCAAACCTAGTGCAATGTCCCTGTTATTTTGTTTCTCCAAAAATGACCAAGCCTTTTCAAAGTAACCACATGGTTTTATACCTAGATTTGAGTTTGTTGCACACTGCAAAAATCCCAAATAAATTTGAATTCAAATGGAGTTTGAATTCATTTGAAAACCATTCCTGAAAATCAATTTAGAAAAAGAAAAGAGAAAAGAATTGGAAAAGGGCCGGCGCCAGGAATTTGGCCCAGCAACAGACGCGGCCCAGCTAGCCCACCCGGGCCACCTCTCTCTCTCGTACGCGCAAACGCATCCACGCAGTCACTGACGCCTGGACCCCACTCCCTCTCTGCTTATTTCGCTGACAAGCGGGCCCCGTCCACGTCATCGTCGTCTTCCCCAAAATCCCGCGCACGAACTCCGCCGCTGCCCGTTGCTGCTTTGATTCCGCGAGGTAAATGGCATTGAATCCCTGGGTGTTTCTTGTCGAGCCTCTGGCTACTTAATCCCCTCTCTCTCGCGACCATTTCCCCTCAACCAATTCCCCCTTCACGCCACCAGGCTGCCCACAACTCGCTCGACGCCGCCGCTGTTCCGACGACCGCGCCGACGAATTCCGGGGAGATCCGTGTTCCCCTCTGTCCCTGATTCATGCTATCAAGCTCAGCAACTCCTTGCGCATCTACTGACATGCCCTGTTTGTTCTCGCATGGTCTGTAGCTTCGGCAACGACTTCGACCGAGCGCCGCCGCTCTCTGCACGAACTCCGGCTACCTCTCCCCGTAAGTACCAGCCGCCCCTTGCCCTCTGTCTGATACGCCTAGGACCCCCATCGTCTTGCGCATCTAACGGTGCCCTCCTTCTGACTTAGCGCGACGCAGAACCTCGCCAACATCGACAGCAGCCGCACCCGACGCATTCGCGAACTCCGGCGAGGAATCTCCGACGACCCCGTGCGCCCCTTCCCAAGCCACCGCCACGTTGAGCTTCAGCACACCACCGCGGTTCTGGTAAGCCTCTTCCCCCACTCCCGCGCGACCTAGAACGCCAGCGCCACCGCTGACAGACGCGCCGCCGCCAGTCGCCGCCGCTAGCGCCGCTCTGTTGTGGTCAGTTGATTAGCAGCCATAGGATCTAGATCCAGCGCTTTAGATTAGATCTGCATCGAAGGGGTAAGAGTCAATCTGAGCCGTGCGCGTTTAGTTAGATCTGACGGTCCACGCTGGTCGATCCACGCGAAGCGGTACCGACGAATCAGAGCACGACGCGTGGCTAGGGTTTGAGTTTAAAACAGATTTTGAAACAGATTTAGATTCAAATTTGATTAGGCTATAACTTTTGAATTCCACGTTAGATTTTTGCAAATTTTATACCGTTGGAATAAGGGAGACAAGCCCTTTCTGTTTATGCAATGTGTTTAGTGTTTAGCTTCTGTTAAAATGACTTTTTATGCAGAAAATTGTTTAGGACTATTTTGAGTATAGAAATTGTTTAGGAATTTGTTTTAGTGCTAAATAAGCTTGGTTTAGCAAGTTTTTGACTTGGTTATGATTCAGTATCATGCACTTGCTTGGTTGAGTTTTAAAAATCATCACTTAGCATTATTGCATGCATGCATATATATTTTTGTGTGTTTGAATATATTGTGTGTAATTGTTGCTACCATTCTTGTGTAGACTTTGGTGCTAGTGATTGTGATTGTGAAGAGTGCTACTCTCCCCACTACCAAGGCAAGTGGTACTTCATGAATATTTCCATCCCTATATTTCATACAAGCATTAGAAATATTTTTGCTAAGTCTTGCATGTGTTACTATTTTTACCAAAAGCCATGTTGGGAAATCCTAAGTAGTTGTAGAATTGCTAAGAAATTCATAAGTTAAGTTACTATGCCATGCTTAGCCTAGCTAGTAGCAAACAAGGGTTGGTAAAGTATATACATGCTATGATGAAAATATTTCTAAGTCTTTGGACTTATGTTTTTCCTAATAAAACAACTAAGTCAATGAATCACCTGGGTGGAATGGGACTTGATTGGTGGTTTTTGGTTGAGTGGTTACACAAGGCCCATGGCTATGGTTTACCTTGTGTATCTCACTTGTGGTATGCCACCCAGGAATAAAGGGATTTTAGAGGCCAAGTGTTGAGAAGCTTATAGTGCAGCCACTTGGCAATATGGGCTCTGCCTGGATCACATAAGTTGCTAGAACTTAGCCATTTGGACAGTTGGTGGTAGTGGGAATGATAGGTTGGAGCGCGTCCATTTGGTCTAAGGAAAGGCTTCTGAAAGGTCCTGTCTTGGGAAACCAAGTCTGGTGGGGAAAGTGCACAACCTCTGTAGATGGAAAAATCTAAGTACTTAGCCAAGTCCATGGCAATGGACAACTTGAGCATCAAGACATGGAAGCTATCAAGAATCTCATCACTCCAACTTCTAAGTAAAACTTGTGGGTGAACAAGGGTGAAGGACCTCAATGTCTATTGATGGTTTCTTGGGAAAAGGTTTTGACAAAAGGAAAAACTTAGTGATTTCAACTAATAGGAAAAACCTATTTTGAGCAAAGCAAGCCAAGCTACACTTAGCCAAACTGCATATAGTAATATAGTCCACTTAAAATTTACTAAGGTATCACTTGCCAATACTATTCCAAAGTATTGACCCACTGTGGCTGTAACTTGTGATGTTGCAGGTTACTTCGATGATGATTAGGTGTCATGAGTCTACACTCAACATGTTTGCCTGTGGCACATGAAGATGAAGACTTATGTTTATTTACTTATTCCAAACTCTTGTATTAGGCCTGTGGCCTTGAGATGTAAAAGACTATGTTTTGTCTCTAGAATGGATGTAATAAATGACCTTTGTATCTGTGTACTTCATCTTAAACTGTGGATGCTAGCAATGATCCAGGGACTAGCATTGCAATCACAGGGATCCTTTTCCTTTACAAAGGAGGGATCTTACAGATGGTATCAGAGCACTATGTTGCCTGTAGGATTATGACCCTAGGATTGGAAACCACTAAGGAAATTTTTTCAACTACTTCTACACTTGTCTATTCTTCTCGTAAACTTTTCTAATCTTCTCATTCTCATCTCTATTTGTAGATGAACTCCATCAACGAAGCCATAAGGAAAGGACCACTCATGACCATGACCTTGGAGTGTGAGACTGAGTTCCCCAAAATTCTCAAGGACCTCATGGTGGCAATGGAAATACATGGTGCAGCTGTGTACAAAGGCTTTCCAGTGATGGATGAAGGAGTTGAGTACTGGTGGGTGCAACTTCACTTGTAGAAAAACAAGGAAGACAACCACAAAGAAACAGGATTCTGCATGTACACCAACACTGTGGTGCACACCACATTCTTTGAGTCAGCAAGAGAAGCAGCTTGGAGGACTATCAAAGAACTTAGTGCTAGAGTCAAGTGCAGAATGCTCAACCTCCAAAAAGACTTGATGAAAGAGAAGGAACATACCCAGAAGTTGGAAGCTACCAACCAAACCTTAAGAGGAGATATTATAGACTTAGTGATGGAATCATGTGAGCAAGATAGGCTGATTGCTTCTAGGAACATTGTGTTAGCCAACAGATCCAGTGAGATAGGATTGTGAACGTACTTCGTTAGTTGGACCACCACCTATCACCCTATTGATGCCTTAAAATAAGATTGAACCTTCGTTATTGTAATGGTTTCATGTATGCATGACTTGTGTGTTTTGCTTCCCAAGGATATGTATGTGTGTTTTGTCTTTTGTTTTATCTTGAATTGTGTTGTTCTAACTTTTCTATCTTATAAATAGATGCCTATTACCATCAGCACTGTTGAGGAGTTCCAGGTTACCCACTTTGGTCCTCGTATCGTTGAGCTTACCACCTTGCTCAATCTCCCTCTTCCCACCATCATGGTGCATCCACTCACCAAGTTAGAGAGGAAGGACCTCTGGGGCTTCAAGGTGAACCAGCCCGGACGCCAGACAGATCCTACTACGGAGGCCATCGTTTTCAAGCTTATGCACGATGACAGGGAGAGAGGCATGGAGGTAGTTATGCAGGACCTGATAGGACGTCTGCTAGGTCGACACTCCCGACAGGTTAGAGGCACTCACTTCCACGTCTTCGGAAGACGTGATGAGGATGGAGAGTCCATCGACTTCGAGGACGACTCAAGGGACGCAGCGGAGCCGATACGCCTGTACCTCCAGGATTTAGAGTCTCTCATTAGGCACGTGGACACGGACAGGACCAATGTCATGCTCAGCAACGATGAGCTCCAGGTGCAGCTTCGCGAGAAGGACAAGCTCTTCGCGTAGCAGGACGAGATAGTCAAGGAAATGGAGGCGAAGTTCGAGACCCAGGACAGGAAGTTCAAAAGTCAGGAGAAGCGTGTCCAGGATAGGAATAAGAAGATCCGGGACATGACCGAAGAACTGCAGTCCAAGGACTTCGAGCTAGAGCAGCAGCAGACGGTGATAGAGAGGATTCGTTCCCAGAAGAGGGCTCTCAAGGCCAAGATAGAGTCCTTGACCACTACCATTGAGGAGAACAAGACCGCGATGGAGAACGGAGGTCTTACCTTTGTCGAGGAGGATATTGATGCCGATGAGTAGACTTGACTACTCGTTTATCTTTCATTATCATACTTGTTATTTGAGAACTTGTTATTGGACCATCCGACATGTGGATGGCTTGCTACTTGTGTGTTTTACTTTGTGAACTTGTTATCTTGTTGTTGAACTTTTATCTCTTGTTGCATGACTGTGTTTGCTTATGTGATGTAATGTGCATGAAAGCATCTATGGGTATCTCATTCTTATCTCTATTTGAACAAACCACAGATGCCTCCCCGTCGTGCAAACCCCAACCCCAACAACAACAACAACATCACTCCAGAAATGCAGCAAATGATGACTGCTCAAACACAGCTAATGCAGATGATGACAACATTCATCCAGAACCAAAACAATAACAACAACAACAACCCCAATAACAACAACAATAACAACAACAACAACCCTCCGGGCTTTGATATGCTCACCAGATTCTTGAGATTGAGGCCAGCTAAGTTCTCAGGGACGACTGATCCCATGGTGGCCAATGATTGGCTACGTTCTGTAAACAAGGACTTAGTAACCGTGGGCTGCACGGATGCTGAAAATGTCAGATTTGCGGCACATCTGCTGGAAGGGCCAGCCGCCACTTGGTGGGACAACTTCCAAATCACCACTCCTATAGATGAAGTGACATGGGCTATCTTTGAGGATGGCTTTCGCACTGCTCATATCTCATCAGGAATAATGAGCCTGAAAAAGAAAGAGTTCCACAATCTGAAGCAGCGCCACCGCAGCGTGGCTGAATACATTGAGGAGTTCAACAATCTGGCGCGTTATGCACCGGATGAGGTTGACACAGATGCCAAGAGAAAGGAAAAATTTCTGGAAGGCTTGAATGATGAGCTGAATCTGCAATTGGCTGTGGCATATGTTCCCACTTATCAGTCGCTCTGTGACAAGGTTGCAATATTGGAGAACAAAATGAAGCAAGTCGAGAGTAGAAAGAGAAAGCACTCCGACAAGCACAGCTCAGGATCGTCTCACAAACGATCTCACTATGATGACAGCGGAAGCTCAGGATCCCACAAGCATGGGAAATTCAACAAGCACCACAACCACAACCGTCATGACAACAAGCATCATCGCAGTCATGACAATGACAAGTACAAGAACCACAAGAGTGGACATAAGGGCCACCACAGTGGTAATGGAAGTGGAAGTGGAAGTCAGCCTGTTAAGAGAGACATCAGTCAGGTTGAATGCTTCAAATGCAAGAAAATGGGGCATTATGCAAATGAGTGCCCTGAAAAGAAAGTTGAAGGACCTATCAAGCCCAATCCTTTCTAGAAAGGACAGGTGAACCACATCAGTGTGGAGGAGGTCTATGAGGAGCCTGATGCTGTTGCTGGTAAGTTCAGACTCAATTCTATTCCAACATTCGTTCTTTTTGATACTGGAGCATCGCATTCATTCATATCAAAAGCATTTGTTGATAGAAATGGGTTTCCAACTGAAAACATTGGGTGTCCAATAAAAGTTAGTTCTCCAGGTGGAGATATGATAGTAAGTATTGGATGCCGGGATCTAGTAATAGAGTTTGGAAAACATAAGTTTCCAGTAAGTCTGATAATCCTAGATTCCCAAGGACTGGACGTAATATTGGGAATGGATTGGATGGCTAAGTATGAAGGAGTACTAGATTGTGCTAATCGTACTGTTGCACTCACAACCCCGGAAAGGAAACAGATTAAGTTCAAGTCCAACTTTGAATCTAAAGGAAGTAAGCTAAATTCTCTTAAGGGGGTTAGCATGGACAGTGTACCAATTGTGAGTGAGTATCCGGATGTGTTTCCGGAAGAATTGCCGGGAATGCCACCAGATAGAGATGTGGAATTTCTGATAGATTTGGTACCAGGGTCTGGACCAATAGCAAAGAGACCGTATAAAATGTCAGTTGATGAACTGAAAGAACTCAAGAAGCAACTTGGGGAACAGTTGCAGAAAGGATTCATTCAACCAAGTTCTTCATTTTGGGGAGCCCCAGTTTTGTTTGTAGAGAAGAAAGATAGAAGTCAAAGGTTGTGCATAGATTACCGTTCACTCAACGAGGTAACTATCAAGAACAAATACCCTTTGCCTAGAATCAATGACTTGTTTGATCAGCTTGAAGGAGCATGTGTGTTCTCAAAGATTGATCTAAGGTCAGGCTATTCTCAACTCAAGATAAGAGAACAAGACATACCTAAAACAACATTCACCACAAGGTATGGATTGTACGAGTATACC
Organism: Avena sativa; assembly: GCA_916181665.1. Classification (NCBI taxonomy): domain Eukaryota; kingdom Viridiplantae; phylum Streptophyta; class Magnoliopsida; order Poales; family Poaceae; genus Avena; species Avena sativa. The sequence goes on along the minus strand of OV702295.1, from coordinate 306,000,265 downwards.
GTAATGCCTTTTGGCTTGACCAATGATCCAGCGTACTTCATGAACATGATGAACAAAGTGTTCATGGAATTCCTCGACAAGTTCGTTGTCGTCTTCAACGATGACATCTTAGTCTACTCCAAGAGCAAAGAAGATCATGAAGGACATTTGCGTTTGATACTTGAGAAGTTAAGAGAGCATAAAATTTATGCCAAATTCAGCAAATGTGAATTCTGGTTGGAGGAAGTTGGTTTTCTTGGTCATGTTATGACAAAGGATGGTGTAGCAGTTGATCCTGCTAAGGTTTCAGCTGTGACTGAATGGGAATCTCCCAAGTCCGTGAAAGAAGTTCGTAGTTTCCTTGGCTTAGCAGGTTACTACATAAGGTTCATTGAGAATTTCTCCAAGGTAGCTAAGCCCATGACTGAATTGTTAAAGAAAGACAAGAAATTTGCTTGGTCTGAAGGTTGTGAACTCAGCTTTCAGGAGTTGAAGAAGAGACTTGTGACAGCACCAGTTTTATGTCTGCCAGATTTGGAAAAGGATTTCCAAGTATATTGTGATGCATCTCATCAAGGTTTGGGTGCAGTACTTATGCAAGACAGTAAAGTTGTAGCGTATGCCTCGAGACAACTCAAAACTCATGAAGTGAACTATCCTACTCATGATTTAGAGTTAGCCTCTGTCGTCCATGCACTCAAAACATGGAGACACTACCTTTTGGGGAAGCATTGTGAAGTGTTCACAGATCACAAAAGTTTGAAGTATATCTTCACCCAGAAGGAAATCAATATGAGACAAAGAAGATGGTTAGAGCTTATCAAGGACTATGACTTAAGTTTGCAATACCACCCCGGTAAAGCAAATGTTGTAGCAGATGCTCTAAGTCGTAAGATATTTGTGAATGGCCTTACCAAAGGAGAATTGCCAGATGATTTGTGTACCCAATTCAGAAAACTCAGATTGGAGATTGTGCCTGAAGGACATCTCATGACTTTGGATGTTCAACCCACTTTGTTGGACAAGATCAAAGAAGCCCAGAAGTCTGATAAAGAAATTGAAGAGATTAGGGAAAAGATTGGTCAAGGAAAAGCCAAAAATTTCCATGAAGAAGAACAGGGTACTTTATGGCACGGGAAACGTATTTGTGTTCCACAAGACCCGGAGTTACGAAAACTGATTCTGCAGGAAGCACACAACTCTCCGTATTCTATTCACCCGGGTAACACCAAAATGTACATGGACATGAAAGAAATATTTTGGTGGAATAATCTCAAGAGGGACATCGCCGAACATATTGCCCTATGTGATGTGTGTAGTAGAGTGAAAGCGGAGCATCAGAAACCAGCAGGTTTGCTTCAACCACTACCTATTCCTGATTGGAAGTGGGACAAAATTGGTATGGATTTCATTACCGGATTACCAAGGACCAGGTTAGGATATGATTCCATATGGGTAGTAGTGGATCGCCTAACTAAAGTGGCTCATTTTATACCCGTGAAGACAACCTATACAAGTGCTAAGTTAGCCAAAATCTACATGAGTAGAATTGTATGTCTACATGGTGTGCCCAAGAGTATTGTATCTGATAGGGGAACTCAATTCACTTCCCATTTTTGGAGACAGCTACATGAGTCATTGGGAACGAGGTTGGAATTTAGTACTGCTTTTCATCCTCAAACCGATGGACAAACAGAAAGAACTAATCAAATTCTTGAAGACATGTTGAGGGCATGTGCCTAGACTATGGAGCAAGTTGGGATGAAAGTCTGCCTTACGCAGAATTTTCTTATAACAACAGCTATCAAGCCAGCATTGAGATGGCACCGTTTGAGTTTCTCTACGGAAGAAAGTGTACCACCCCATTGTTATGGAATGGTGTGGGAGAAAGAAGTCTATTCGGACCAGATCTTATCAAAGAAGCTGAAGAGAAGGTCAAATTGGTTAAGGACAGGTTGAAGATAGCACAGTTCCGACAGAAAAGCTACACAGATCCTAAGCATAGAGAAGTCACCTACGAAGATGGTGATAGAGCCTATCTTAGAGTGTCACCACTTCGTGGAGTGAAAAGATTCGGAGTCAAAGGAAAATTGGCACCAAGATATGTTGGGCCATTCAAGATTTTGAGTCGCAAAGGAGAAGTTGCCTATGAAATAGAACTGCCAGAATCTCTATCAGCTGTCCATAATGTGTTTCATGTGAGTCAGCTTAAGAAGTGTCACCCAGAAATGGAAGAAACTTCTTTGAAGGATACTATACCCTTGGAGGAAGTGCAACTAGAAAGTGACCTCACTTATGAAGAGAAACCTATCAAAATTCTTGAGACTGTAGAAAGAGTCACAAGGACAAAGATTACCAAGTTTTGCAAAGTGCAGTGGAATCATCATTCCGAAGAGGAAGCAACATGGGAAAGAGAAGATGATCTTCGGAAAGACCACCCTCACCTATTTGCTAGCCAATCCGAATCTCGAGGGCGAGATTCACCTTAAGGGGGTTAGATTTGTAACATCCCTAAATTCATGATTTCAAAGATTGCATATCATTTATGCATGCATATAGTTTTGAGATCAAATTCAAACTCATTTCAAGAAAAACAGAAGCACATAGTGCTATCATTTTATGTGAGCAAACTAAAATCAAATGGCTATCCCCATTTGAGAGTTTGAATGTTTTAAACCTAGATTGTTTGTCTTCCTTGTTGATTGGTTTGAGTGTGGAGTTAGAACAAAATTTTACAAAAAAGAAATGGTTTCAAAAACCATTTTCAAACATTTGCAAACCTAGTGCAATGTCCCTGTTATTTTGTTTCTCCAAAAATGACCAAGCCTTTTCAAAGTAACCACTTGGTTTTATACCTAGATTTGAGTTTGTTGCACACTGCAAAAATCCCAAATAAATTTTAATTCAAATGGAGTTTGAATTCATTTGAAAACCATTCCTGAAAATCAATTTAGAAAAAGAAAAGAGAAAAGAATTGGAAAAGGGCCGGCGCTAGGAATTTGGCCCAGCAACAGACGCGGCCCAGCTAGCCCACCCGGGCCACCTCTCTCTCTCTCTCTCGCACGCGCAGACGCACCCACGCAGTCACTGACGCCTGGACCCCACTCCCTCTCTGCTTATTTCGCTGACAAGCGGGCCCCGTCCACGTCAACGTCGTCTTCCCCAAAATCCCGCGCACGAACTCCGCCGCTGCCCGTTGCTGCTTTGATTCCGCGAGGTAAATGGCATTGAATCCCTAGGCGTTTCTTGTCGAGCCTCTGGCTACTTAATCCCCTCTCTCTCGCGACCATTTCCCCTCAACCAATTCCCCCTTCACGCCACCAGGCTGCCCACAACTCGCTCGACGCCGCCGCTGTTCCGACGACCGCGCCGACGAATTCCGGTGAGCTCCGTGTTCCCCTCTGTCCCTGATTCATGCTATCAAGCTCAGCAACTCCTTGCGCATCTACTGACACACCCTGTTTGTTCTCGCATGGTCTGTAGCTTCGGCAACGACTTTGACTGAGCACCGCCGCTCTCTGCAAGAACTTCGGCGACCTCTCCCCGTAAGTACCAGCCGCCCCTTGCCCTCTGTCTGATACGCCTAGGACCCCCATCGTCTTGCGCATCTAACGGTGCCCTCCTTCTGACTTAGCGCGACGCAGAACCTCGCCAACGTCGATAGCAGCCGCACCCGACGCATTCGTGAACTCCGGCGAGGAATCTCCGACGACCCCGTGCGCCCCTTCCCAAGCCACCGCCACGTTGAGCTTCAGCACACCACCGTGGTTCTGGTAAGCCTCTTCCCCCACTCCCGCGCGACCTAGAGCGCCAGCGCCGCCGCTGACAGACGCGCCGCCGCCAGTCGCCGCCGCTAGCGCCGCTCAGTTGTGGTCAGTTGATTAGCAGCCGTAGGATCTAGATCCAGCGCTTTAGATTAGATCTGCATCGAAGGGGTAAGAGTCAATCTGAGCCGTGCGCGTTTAGTTAGATCTGACGGTCCACGCTGGTCGATCCACGCGAAGCGGTACCGACAAATCAGAGCACGACGCGTGGCTAGGGTTTGAGTTTAAAACGGATTTTGAAACAGATTTAGATTCAAATTTGATTAGGCTATAACTTTTGAATTCCATGTTAGATTTTTGCAAATTTTATACCGTTGGAATCAGGGAGACAAGCCCTTTCTGTTTATGCAATGTGTTTAGTGTTTAGCTTCTGTTAAAATGACTTCTTATGCAGAAAATTGTTTAGGACTATTTTGAGTATAGAAATTGTTTAGGAATTTGTTTTAGTGCTAAATAAGCTTGGTTTAGCAAGTTTTTGACTTGGTTATGATTCAGTATCATGCACTTGCTTGGTTGAGTTTTAAAAATCATCACTTAGCATTATTGCATGCATGCATATATATTTTTGTGTGTTTGAATATATTGTGTGTAATTGTTGCTACCATTCTTGTGTAGACTTTGGTGCTAGTGATTGTGATTGTGAAGAGTGCTACTCTCCCCACTACCAAGGAAAGTGGTACTTCATGAATATTTCCATCCCTATATTTCATACAAGCATTAGAAATATTTTTGCTAAGTCTTGCATGTGTTACTATTTTTACCAAAAGCCATGTTGGGAAATCCTAAGTAGTTGTAGAATTGCTAGGAAATTCATAAGTTAAGTTACTATGCCATGCTTAGCCTAGCTAGTAGCAAACAAGGGTTGGTAAAGTATATACATGCTATGATGAAAATATTTCTAAGTCTTTGGACTTATGTTTTTCCTAATAAAACAACTAAGTCAATGAATCACCTGGGTGGAATGGGACTTGATTGGTGGTTTTTGGTTGAGTGGTTACACAAGGCCCATGGCTATGGTTTACCTTGTGTATCTCACTTGTGGTATGCCACCCAGGAATAAAGGGATTTTAGAGGCCAAGTGTTGAGAAGCTTATAGTGCAGCCACTTGGCAATATGGGCTCTGCCTGGATCACATAAGTTGCTAGAACTTAGCCATTTGGACAGTTGGTGGTAGTGGGAATGATAGGTTGGAGCGCGTCCATTTGGTCTAAGGAAAGGCTTCTGAAAGGTCCTGTCTTGGGAAACCAAGTCTGGTGGGGAAAGTGCACAACCTCTGTAGATGGAAAAATCTAAGTACTTAGCCAAGTCCATGGCAATGGACAACTTGAGCATCAAGACATGGAAGCTATCAAGAATCTCATCACTCCAACTTCTAAGTAAAACTTGTGGGTGAACAAGGGTGAAGGACCTCAATGTCTATTGATGGTTTCTTGGGAAAAGGTTTTGACAAAAGGAAAAACTTAGTGATTTCAACTAATAGGAAAAACCTATTTTGAGCAAAGCAAGCCAAGCTACACTTAGCCAAACTGCATATAGTAATATAGTCCACTTAAAATTTACTAAGGTATCACTTGCCAATACTATTCCAAAGTATTGACCCACTGTGGCTGTAACTTATGATGTTGCAGGTTACTCTGATGATGATTAGGTGTCATGAGTCTACACTCAACATGTTTGCCTGTGGCACATGAAGATGAAGACTTATGTTCATTTACTTATTCCAAACTCTTGTATTAGTCCTGTGGCCTTGAGATGTAAAAGACTATATTTTATCTCTGGAATGGATGTAATAAATGACCTTTGTATCTGTGTACTTCATCTTAAACTGTGGATGCTAGCAATGATCCAGGGACTAGCATTGCAATCATAGGGATCCTTTTCCTTTACAAAGGAGGGATCTTACACATATCGAAGGTCAGAGTACGAATTAACTCCGAATTATGCTCAATGCAGCCCATGATCAACTCGGACCGAGGATCCCAGTCCTTGTTATTCTTTCTCCATTCTTCCAAATTAGAGTGTTTCGTTCCTGCACGGTTAGAACAAGGGGTACTAGGAGGAAGTGTGCGCGGAGCGAGGATATGACGCGGAGTTCTCCCTCCTGTAGACATCCATGCTGTCCTCCTAAGCTAGGTAGGTTGTGCCACGAATCCAATGACTGCGACGGTAGCGCGTGTGTCCGGTTGCTTGTCCTCCTCCATATCACCTTCATATCCTACCGGAATCTCCTCCTCCTTGGGGACTTGAGGTTCTTCTTCCTCGAGCTTCTTGCCTTTGTCGTTGGCGGAGGCCATGGTGCTCTAAACTTGAGAAGATTTCTTGACAGAAATAGATCAAAATGAAAACAAGACGAGAACACGATGAACGAACCTCGGGGGATCCGGGGGGTATATATTATGAAGTTTCAATGCATAAGGAAGGTTTTGACATGGAAACAAGGCAAAGATGGAGTTCGAGGGGGGAACACCCCCCTTAGGCGCGGCCAGGCTGGGCCCGTGCCTGGGGTGGGTTTGTCCACCCCGGGCTCTGTTTCCTCTTCAGTTTCGTCTCGTAACTTCCCTTATGTATTGAAAACATCAAAAATATAAAAATATTGGGGTTTCACGAACCTTCTGTTTTTACCACTTTTACCTATTCAAAGACGAACTTTGCAGATTCCTTCTCTCTTTCTCCTGTGAATTTCCTTCATACAAAACTTTTGCACAAACTCAATGACAACATTAGTGTAAGAAAAAACAATAAACCTTTGGTAAACACTTCAAATGAAAACCCATCAAAACAAAAGCTTCTGTAAGAGGCAAATGCAAATGATGGCAGAAATCTGTCAAAACAGACCAGCAGGTAAAGATTGATTTTTCCGAAGACCTTCTGTTGCTCAAATCAAAAAGTGCAGAACTGATGAAAGTTGGGTAACAACTTGGAGAACAAGCTCAAGAAAATGCAGCTCCATCCGAAGTACTGAGCTTCCTCACGAATTTTTACAATGCAGCACAAAAATCTGTTCCAGGACAGCCACTTTTCACAACTCCTCTACTTCACAAAAGTAGTTGAACTTGACACAAAAACCAAAGCAAAAATGATAAGGAGAGTTTATTACTGAGGTAATAACTTCCAAGACTCGACCAAACTCTTGGGTTATCTCCCAATAGGTACTTTTATTTAATGCCTTTAAGTTAGGCTTGAAACTTCCAAAGATGCTCACAAAGGAGATATAAATCTAAAACGAAAGAGAGCATCAAGAAGCAAATAACCAACGGACTTGAGCCTAACCCACTTCCTATGCATGGGGGTATCATGAGAAAACAAATTGTTGAAACAAAAGGCCACAAGCATAGGAAGACAAAACAGATGCAACTTTAAAGCTTTCAACATAAAACGGGGAAACTTAACATCATTGAGATGCATAAAACCATGTTTCCCTCTCTCAAAATAACTTTCAGTAGCACTTTGAATAAAGTTGACAATATAACTGTCACTGGAAACAACTTTATCATCAGAATAAGCATACTTACAGTCACCAATAAGAGGTCCAAGGTCATAGACTGGATCAATAGAAGCAAGTTGTTCCATCCTGAAATCTTTATTAGGCAAGCTATTTTCACAAGGAGCTTTAGCAAATTTGGAAAAGTTAAACTCATAAGAATCTCCATCAAACTTAGTTAAAACTTTTTCCTTCTTACAATCAATAATAGCTCCACAAGTGTTCAAGAAAGGTCTACCAAAAATGATAGGACTAGTTTTGCTAGCTACTGAATTAAGCACTAGAAAATCAACAGGATACTTAATCTTACCACAGAGAACCTCCACATCTCTTATAATGCCAATGGGGCAAATGGTTTCCTTGTTAGCAAGGTAAATAACCACATCAATGTCCTCAAGCTCACAAGGACCAACCTCATGCATAATTTCCCTGTAAGCTCATAAGGAATATCACTGGAACTAGCACCAATATCACATAAACCATAATAGCTATGACTACCAATTTTAACAGAAAGCACAGGAACACTAGCTTTTCTAGCCTTACTAGGATGAGAGATACTATTAGAAGCATCTTCACAGAAGACAATGTGCTCATCCTCTATATTTCTAGCGATAGTGTCTTTCACATTAGCTACCACAGGTTCATCATTCTAATGCTTACCAGGCTCCACAGTTTTTATTGTACCTTTGTTATTTTCACTAATAATCATAGAGTACTCCTTTACCTTAGCTGGGAAAGGCATTTTCTCAACATGGCGTTCAGGCACAATATGATTAGTAGTACAAACTTGAGTACTTCTAACGGGAGCATGACTAACAACATCTTTATAAGGAGCATGGTACTTGTTCCACTTCTTCTTAGGAATTTCTATGTAAGAGGCAAAGGCCTTAAAACAGTTGGCAATACTTTGGGAATCAATACCAAACTCATTGCTAATATCACGGAAGCTATCAGTTCCCATAAAAGATTTCATGCATTCATAATCATAGTTTATACCTCACTTTCTTCCTTTGTCATTCTCCCAAGCTTCAGTGTTCTCTTGAATACGGTGTAGAAGATCCCATTTAGCTTCTTCCATCATACGTGTGAATGATCCAGCACAAGAAGCATCTAGTAAATCTTTATCATGAAGAGAAAGCCTAGCATAAAAGTTATTGAGAATAATATTGTTAGGGAGTTCATGAATATGACATTTAAGCATTAGTAACTTAAATCTCCCCCAAGCTTGAGATGTACTCTCTCCATCAAGAGGCCAAAAGTTATATATAAGATTTATATCCTTATGAATCTCACTGGGAGGATAAAATTTAGAGTAAAATAGAGATGCCATCTGCTCCCATTCCATGGATTGTCCATTCTTCAGCAGCTTATACCATTCTTCAGCTCTCCCTTTCAAGGATATGGAGAGTAACTTCTTCTTCACCTGTTCAGTTGTGATACCTGCACACTTAAACAACTCGCATAATTCATGGATAAAAACCAAGTGATCACCGGGATGGACAGTTCCATCCCCAAAATAATAATTATCCATAAGACGATTAACAATACTTGTAGGTATCTTAAAAGGATCTATCTCAACAGGTGGTGGTTCATCTACTACCCTAGCAGTGGTAGTAGTTTTATCAAACAGAAAACCAAGTGGGTTATCCATATTGGAAACAAAGTAACAAGCAGTAACAAGAGAAATACTCACAGTGAAAGTTTCCCTTACCAGTTCCACTCTTCAATAGCGCTTCACTCCCCGACAACGACACCAGAAAATAGTCTTGATGACCCACAAGTATAGGGGGTGTATCGTAGTACTTTCGATAAATAGGAGTGTCGATCCGAACGAGAAGCAGAAGGTGCTGAACAGTGGTATGGAGCAGGAAATCCCTGTGAATACTTAGCAAACGGATTTCTAGTGGTTTTCTGACAAGGCAACAAAACAAAGAGCAAGTAACAAAAGTAACAAACAAATGGAGCAAGTGGCCCAATCCTTTCTTAGCAAAGGACAAGCCAGTGGAAATACTTATAAGGACCAAACGTTCTTGAGGACACATGGTAATTCTGTCAAGTGCTTTCGCTTCAAATAGCTGAGTACTCTTCTCTAGTGTTGTAAGTCTTGTGTGGGTGAACCTGTGCTAACATACCGCCCTTTCTAGGACTAATACATACTTGTGATTAATCCCCCTGCAAACATCCATAACTACAGGAAAGTAATTACGATATAAATCTAACCAAAGCCTTAAACTCTAAGATCCTATGCTCCCTTGTTCAAAGGTGTCCTAACGGGGGTTCAGGTTTCTGTCATTCCAGCAACCCCACAATTAGTATCCAAATACACAATGCATTACCCTAGGCCCATAAATGGTGAAGTATCATGTAGTCGATGTTCACATGACACCACTAGAAGAATAGCACCACAACTTAAATACTAAACCATTGAATAATAACTCATCACAGATTCACTACTAACAACATGACTTCTCCCATGTCCTCAAGAACTAAATGAACTACTCAGAAGACATCATATGTATCAATATCAAAGGTGATATGGTAATGGATAACAATCTGAACATAAACAATAATTCAATGGTTCCACTAACAAGCATCAACTACAATAGTAATCAACATCGGGAAAGTTTCCCCTAAGAATTAAAGCAATAACCAACACAATTGTTATAGCAGGACAGAGTGGTGATGATGGTGCTGGTGGAGATGATGGTGTGGATGATGATGATGATCCCGATGAAGCCTAACTTGATGATGGTGTTGATGGCGACGGTCTCCCCTCTCCAGGAAGGAATTCCCCCGGCAGAAATCTGTCTACTGGAGAGATCTTTCTCTCTCGGTGTTTTCCGCCCCTAGAGGCGGCGGAAATCTATCTGTGGTCGCTCCCCGAGCCTTAGGGTTTCGAAGGGAAGATATAAGCGAAGGGGCAGAGTCGGAGGCCAGGCAGGTGGGCCACACCTGCCCTAGGCGCGGGGTCAGGTGGGCCCGCACCTAGGGGGTGTGGGCCCCCTGAGGCCCCTCTTCGTCCCTCCTTCTGGCTTCCTTCGTCTTCTGGTAAAATAATATGTTTCCATATTTTTCTGGTATTTTTCTGATCTTTGCAAAATTGCACCGAAACGCCTTCTTTTCCATCAGAATCCAGACTCCGTCAGTCCATCCTCCAGGAATCATCCAACATGCATAAACATATGAGACAAATATCAATGAATAGAGGTAAATTATGATATATAATGTTGATGCAAATTGGGTGTAATAATGACAATGATGATGGTGCACCGACGATGGCTCGTGTTGGCTACCCAGTGGATGATATCACGGAGATGACACATTGCGAGCTACATGTCAAAGTTGTGAACATAAAAAATGATGGTGGCGATCGGCTATGCATTACCAATTGGGCCTGAACCAACTTACCATTGCCGTCGGGTTCCACAGGGCTACGCTTTTGTCGGGGTTGATGAAGTTATGCACGAATTTCACCAGTTGAAGCTTGACTACCCTACAGGTGAAGGGGATGTGACTGAACTGGGAGAAGCAACAAACGTCACCATTCTATGGCCAAAGGAATATATTGTGCTTCCAAATCAGAAGCCAAGGCCATCTTCCCCGCCGCCTCACCCATCTTCGCCAGCACAACAGTCGTCTTCGTCGCCTCACCCATCTCCAGCGCATTTGTCACCGCGCCAGCCATCGCAGCCGCCTCGGGGAAAAAGCATAAGCATACCACTGCTACTCTGCGGAGTGGTAAGAAATCACCGACACGTAAGCAATAGCCTCTTCCAAAGGTACCAAAGGTTCCTCCCAAAAGAGCTTACGACCGTACTCCAGAGGAGACTACGACGATCGTCGAGGCAGAAACAACAGAGTTTTTCGCTAAGCTAAGGCGGCCGAAAGAGCCAGAGTTCCCCAACACCGAAGAGGATAAAGCCCAAGTGTTCAAAATGCTAAAGGGCCTTTACCAACCCGAGCCAAAGCTGTCATCATACTATGAGCGCTCTATTCTCAAGTCACATACGGCACAAAATTTGTCGAAGAGCACTAGTGCCAGCGGGAAATCAGTTCCCTACCTCAGAGAACAAAAAATACAATCGTGCCCCCCTCTCAAGGTGATTTCCCATACTAATGTGGGGTCAAGCAAATATGCGGCCGAAGATCAGTATGATCCAGAGGTAGTTACAATATACGGAGAAGCGGCCGGTGCTCAAGGTATGAGTATCCTAGTTAGAGTACTTCCCCGCAACTGAAGTAGCATACAAATACCAGTACGGGAATCCTCTCGTCAAACCTAAGGAGGTAAAGAATGTACCAATAAAAATGTGAATATTGCATAACTGGTACATGAATGCCACAAAGGTCGGGGCTAACTAGATAATGCTGAGGGTTACAAAAAAGCATTACGGGAAAGAAGATGACATGGTAATGATTGAATTTGTTGAACTATTTCAATTATTCAATCAAGACGCCTTGGACAAATAGATCATCAGTGCCGATTGTCTGTAAGTACTAATTCTGTAATTAAGTCTCTAACTATCTCACCTCATTTATTGCATATATATAATCATACAATATTATGCAGAATGAAGATTCTCGAATGCAGCAGAGGACAAATCTATGACATTGGGTTCATTGAACCATATTTTGTTCATGAAGCTAATCTAAAAAAAGACCCCATGATACAGAGAATAATATTGTACACGCGTTAAAGTTTCAAGAAACCAGAAGGGAAATACTATTTCCTTACAACTTCGAGTGAGTGTTATTGTCTTGTGTACAATTTCTATTTCGCTTACTCGATGTTAAGTATATAATTGATGAGTTATGCATGTGCAGCTTACACTATATTCTGCTAATCATTAAACCTGACAAAATGCGGGTGCTAGTCATAGACTCGAAACATAAACCCCTTGTGACGTGGGCGGTCATGCAGATGATGCTCCAGCGGTAATACTAATAATTACGGCACTATATCGGCAACGTTCGTGAATTTCTTGATATCAAGTAATTAATAACTCCTTTTATTCGTTTTCTTCGCCGGGCAGCACTTGGAAACGGTTCACTAAGAAGGCTAGGGGTGTTTGGAAAGAGGAGCTTACATTTAAACCACTATATGTAAGTACCACTAGCTAGATCCACGCATCTCTTTGATTCTAGTGTTGATACCATTGTCATGCTTGATTATTATTTTGATTGAACTTTGTTCTCGTAAAGTGACTAATGCAGGGACCAGGGAATAATTTATGTGGATACTATGTTTGCGAGTTCATCAGTCAGACGTGTTGTGAGAAGGACATAAATTTAGAACAACTTAACGTATGTAAACAATTTTCATAGTTTTTTTATTACCATCAAGTTGCATTTAATTTCATTCATATTGGTTTTCCTTCTTTAAATCAAACCGAACGACCGCGGGACGGTCTTCAGCCAAAGGATTGCGTATGAGCAATTCAGGAGGAATTGGCGAGATTATTGGATGCAGAGGTCATAAACCCAAAAGGAGAATACCATGTGGACTTGGGTGTATAAGGCAATAGGGACTGTACAAAGAGCTTATTTTGTATGTATATATGCATGAAACCCATGTATCGAATGTAATATGTTCGACACTTCGATCTCTATAGTCATGATGATGTTGTGTAATATAATGGTTCCTTCATTGATGACTGCAAAACACAAAATAAAAAGGAAAACAATATAAATGAATTCTCTGCCACGGCACAAAAAGTGACCGAAATGCTGCCGCGGCAAAAAAAGGTGGCCAAAATGAATTCTCTGCCGCGGCACAGAAATGTGCCAAATTGCTGCCACGGCAGAGACAGATCTGTCCCGGTTCGTGTTACGAACCGAGACGGATGCTCCTCCCCCCTCGCGCCATGCAGCAGCCACATGGAGCCCTTTTTGTCCCATTTTGTGGCCGAACCTATACTAAAGGGTAGGGGCTTTAGTCCCGATTGCCCCGTCCCAGTTCGGCAACCGGGACTAAAGCCCCTTATGAACCGGGACGCATTGCCCTGTTTCCACTAGTTTCTAAACTCAACATCAACAGCAAGAGGGCGTGTTTAGATGCTCACTGAGGCCCTTCTCGTGTCCAGTGGGCCGAAAATCATGCCTTTGGTCGCACCAACTTTAAAATAGATCAAAAGTTGGACATAGCGGGATTAGCTGTTTTCACTCAGCCCGGTTCTCAGGGCCGGCCTATAGGACGGGACAGAGGGGCGCTCGCCCTAGACCCTCAGGTAGAAGTCTCGGCTAAAGACTTGTTTATGTATTTATAGTATTCCCTCTATCTCGAAATAGATGTCTCAAATTTGTCAATGCTTGGATGAATCTAGACACTATTTAGTATATAGATTCATTCAAAATTTGAAAAACCTAAGACATCTATTTTGGGACGGAGGGAGTAGCTTTTACTTTTAATACCCAATGGTGTAGAATAATTATAGAAAATATAGATGGTCCAAGATGTAGTGCACTATTTCTTTACTCTGACTCTTATTTTCTTAAAAGATACTTCATCATTTCTAAATATGTTTCTCGATGTCGTATTTCTCTAGCATCTCCAAATTGGTAAACCAACACCATCCCTCATGTGCATTTACATGGTTATTTGTAGTGGAGACTAAATATGCAATCATATAACCATACCATTATGCAAATGGCTCTCCTCCGATTCCAATGATTCCACTTGCCCTATCATACATGTTTGAGGGCATTTCATCTTAATATTAATCTTATATCTAATATGTCTACTGTTCTACTCATTTTTTTTCATAGTCATATGAACTTGGTACTTCCATAATGTTGTTCTGTGATTAATTTTAGAGGTGCGTATGTATATACACATGACACAAGGATAAATTGGTAGAATAAGTGTCATGATAATATTGTTCACTCCATAAATATAAACAATTAGCTTTGAATTTTGCACCAAGATTTCAAAGATTATAGAGCTATCAAATCTAAATATTATTTAACCTGCTATTGCATTACACGAATATTTTTCTCGTGGAATACTAATATTTTTTAAGTCTTTCATGTGTAAACAAGTAGCAGAGCTTGAGATACACTATTAAGACGCCCAATAACTCTCATCATTCTTAATGATAAAGTAATCTTAATTTTTTAACCATAATGAATATTTAAAATACTTTTAAGAATTTTTTTGTAGTAGGAGGGCCATTGACCCCCTTAACCCTAGGGAAGGCCATCCACGTTAAACAAAGGGCCCTTGATGCCGTGTTATCCTAGGGACCCCAAAATCCATGGACCAGCACTGCCGATTCTACCGAGTGTTGTATGTCTCGTGTCTACACGCATTGTTTTGGCATAACTTCTCACTCCACTCTCCCCACCATCCAAACCGCACTATCTCAACCCTATTTCGTTGTTGCCCTCCATGGCTGGCGCCCCTCCACCTCCTCTCCACCCCTCCCTATCGGGAAGAAGAGCTCCCATGAGGTCTATGTTGCCACCTAAAACTCAGAAGCTATAGGGGAACGGTGAGGAGGGATTGGCGCAGGAGTTGAAATCTTATTCCCTCGTTTTTTTCCATGGCCTTGTGCAACAAGAGCGTTGATAGTGTCCACACCGGCAGCCACATTGGTGCCCCATCAGATGCAGGAACCTTAAGTACGAGCTCGGGAAAGCCGCCTAATTCGTCGGGCTAACCCAGGCCAATTTGGAAGTGGGTTTCGGCCCAGTGGGACAACTGCAAAAAAAGTGCCTGGCACATCGTTTTCGACTCCAGTAGTGCCAGACTCTTCGTATTCGGCTTTAGCCTCAGCCCAACTTTTTCTATTTTTGCTGCCATGTTCTCCACTATAAATACTTCAAGCATGTAGATTAGATTTGCAGATAGGGTTTTTGTAACATCCCAAAAATATTAAAAATGGATCATCAAACTCTAATCATCAAAATTAGGATTAACAAAAACTTTCCCAACTAAAAATATGAAAGCATTCATATGTGTGTGTATTAAAATTTGGATTCTTTTGAATTGCCATGATTCTGTGTTTCTTTGCTTGTAAAATGATTCTTAGGTGAAATAAACATCATCTAAACAATCCCCAAACTATTCCCAAAGACAAACAACTCAAAACAAATAAATTAAGTGAATGGTCACTTTGGCCAAATTAACTCCCATGCCTACTTTGGCTATCTCTAACTTTTAAAACTAAACAGAAACATGTATGGATCTTTGCACCCCTCGATAGTACTCATAACAAGGTACCAAGGCCCACTTTGTGATCATCCAAAAACATTTAAATGCTTAGTTTAAATGATAGTTTAAAATTGAATCTATTTCATATGGGAAGACTCCACTATTTCAAAAACCACTCAAACAAGCTCAATTTTCAAAACCCAAGCATCCACAGACTCCCCAGCACATGCCTAGCACACCCACCAAAAATCTTTTCAAAATTCAAAACTCAAGTTCATGCGGACATTTCATCAAACAGGTTGCAGATGCAAATCAACCAAATCGAAAACACTATGTTGAGCAGTGTTTTGGGCCAACCTTGTCCCCTCTCTGGATGCAACTAGCCTTAGTAGATCATCTAGCAACCTTGACTAACCTCTAGCACCACTGTGAGCTTGCCAATGCCATCAATGGTGAGCAGGCCGAGCCTCACCATGTCACCCCAGTGTGGACAGTAATCTAGGAGAAGAACTAGCCGTGCAAACCTTGTCTAGCATGCAGCCCATGCCTCACCGCCCCCTCTCGAACAGCCCTAGGTCGAAGGCAGAGACCAGAACCGCCAGGAACGCCACGCCCGCGCCGCTGTCGAGCATGCCGATGCGTACCACAGTGCACGCGCCGTTCCCACGCAACCCGACCACCTCGAGCCCTCACCACTCGCCAGCATGCACCCCACCGTCCCAGGAGACCACCAGACACGATTGTTTCCTCGCCCATACCCCGTAGCCACCGCTCGCAGAGCATCGCACGTTCCCGACCAATTGCCACCGCCCCTACACGCGCATTTAAGTCTTAGAGCATCGCCAGGAGACCGCCCGTCGATCGCCAACCTCGGCCATGCCGCTAGCCGCCCGTAGCTGTGTCGCCACCATCGCCTGCCCATCCCTCTCGGTCTCGCCGTCAAGCCTATAAAAGGAGACGACCCCCGCTCGTTTCTTCACACCATCTCACTCCCCACCTCTCACTGATACTTCCCACTTCTTCCCGGAGCAAGGCCAGCAGCGCATCGCCGGAATTTCACCGGAGCCTGCCGCTGCTGGAGAAGAAGGAAGCCATCGATTGGAGCCGCCCTAGGAGCAGCTGCCGGTGCCAGGAGAATCGCCGTTGTCGACTGTGTCGTTTGCCTGCATCACTGACCCTTGCCTGAGCCCCGGTGAGCCTCCCACGACCCCCACTGAGCCGCTAGGGTTCGAGCTCACCGGTGACATGTTCATCGTTGACGACGACCCTCAGTCGTTGATTTGACTTCTAATCCAACGCACCACATCGCCCCGTACCGCTTCGTGTGTTATAAGCCACTGACTGGTAGACCCCCCTTTCAGCTGAGCCCGCACTGCGGAGTGACACTGGGCCGGCCCGTTAGCATTTCCCGCGCAACCCAACCATTTGAATTTAGCTTTTTCTATTTTAATTCAAACATAGTTCTGTACCTAGTTTCAAAAATCAACCCAGCTCGATTCATTGAACCAAATTGCATGAAACCAATTTTGTTAGAAAGGTACTGAAATGCTTAATCAAATCCCATTGGATTCAAATCATTTGGATCTGTAGATCAACCTTGGTAAAAATAACAAGTCAGAAGCTTTTCTGCATTCAAACATTTTTGAAATTTCAACCATAATTGCTTTTGAGTTGATTCCAACTCTCAAAAATCACATTTGATCATACCTTTCAGAATATATAAAAACATATGGGTTTACTTACAGAAATAATGTTCAAGTAATAAAATAATGCCACATAGGCATTTCTAGTCACTTTATTTAATTAAAATAAAAAGGTTAAACCTTATTAAATTGCGACACCACTTTAAATCACATTTCCATGTACTAAAATATGTGGTGATGACATGTGTCAACATGATCCCATGTTTGAGTTGGAGAATATTAAATCTTAAGTAGTTTTTCAATGAGTAGAAATTACTTTTCTCAAATTAAAATAAATAAGACAAAAGATTTAATCTTGTAATGTAGTGATGATGCTAGATCATCTATAGTACACATTTGTGTGATGATTGAAAATAGTTAAGTATTGTTTGGTGACTGTGTACCTCGTACTTATTTATAGACGCTAGTACCGACCAAGGATACGAGGAGGAAGGAGGATACTACGAAGAAGAATCCGAGGAGAACTTCAACCACTGCTCTGCATAAGGCAAGCCTAATATTACTAGTTGATTGAGCAAGCTAACACTTGCAAGGTACTTTACCTATGCAAGCAAACACTTGCTTGTTACCATGCCAACTATATGCCTTAAGCATATGAGATCATACCCACTTGATAACCCAATCCTAGTTTTACTTGCAAGCTTTATACCTTATTTCTTTATCAAAGCTTTCTCTTAGAGTTTACTTAAGTAACTTGTAGATTCTAGGAAGATAATTGAAGGTTTCATAAAGAGCATTAAATTGGGCATAAGCTAGATAATCTTGATATCATCCTAAGGCATGAGATTGAACTTAGTTAAACTCCCCTTGCTTACCACCCCTCATTAGTACTTACCCCACTTGTAGATGCTAGTGCTAAGCATAAAACTTGATCAACTTTAGATGGGAATACTTGGTGAGAATGATTATGAAAACCATAGAATGATGACTCATTCTACTGAGATGTTTTGACATATGTTCCCGAACGCCAGATGATTTTGATGATGAAAATGTTGAGGCATGAGCCTTAGCCCCTTTATAAAACTGATGGTTGTCTAGATGCGATACCGTTCCAATTTTATCGTACAACCACAATACCCGAAAATTGGGTAGGGCTTGACTGGAAACTTATATACCTTAGTATGGGTTCCCTCACGGCCAAGGTCTGAGCTGAGGCTACCTTGTGAAGATTGTCCACCTGTGCAGTACCCAAGATGACAGTTGGTCATGGTTGGGAGGCCAAACTCACAGGAGAGGCGCCTATACTAGGGCGTGTAATTGAAAGGTTAGGATTGATTATTCGCATACTGAGTATGGTGAATTCAGGATTTGTTCTTGAAGGATGTATCGAATGTTGTGGTGAAAGTGTACAATCTCTGCAGAGTGTCAAACTATTCGAATAGCCGCGTCCACGGTTATGGACAGTTGGAGTGGCCATACTGTTCCCCCGTCAGATGTTTTCAAAATGACTTGTGTAATGAATTGAGACTTTGACTTGCCACAACAGAGTTGTGATATGAAATTCAAGTTCCCACTTAGGTGTTATAAAAATGTCAACTAGTTGTTATTGCTTCTGAACTTAGTAGAGGTAAATATGGCTTTTTGCAAAACAACCCTAATGCTTAGTGTCCTACTACAAAAACCCCCTTCACTTGTTAGTATTAGTTTGTGAGTACTTAAAGAGTACTCATGGCTTTGTCCCTGGCTATTCCCGTGGCCAGACTATGAAGAGGAGTACCAGGATGATGGACCCTAGGAAGGTTACGACAACTAGGATCATCTCCCATCGTCAGCATTGCCTGTGACCCCGAAGATGGAGCTTCACCTACGCTACCTTTATTATTACGTATTTCCACTGCTTGAGTTTTATTAAAAACTGGATCATGAGATCCTTATTTGTGTAAGACCTTATGTATGGTTTTTAATGGATGATGTACTGTGGTATCCAAATCTGTTATGTCTCGCAAAAATGGTAATCCTAGGATTGTGATGTATGGCATAACAGGCATCTGGGATTAAAAATCCGGGTGTTGACAGTTTTGTAAGACGGTTACCGTCGTTTGATTACAAAACTCTGGCAAGCGGATAAAGTTTGCATCTCCACTTTAGTGTAAGTTAAGTATCTTCATGTAGATTCGATGTAGATTAGGTGTGTGATTTGTGCATTTCTAAACTTGGGACATGTGTGCTTGTTTGAATTTTTCATTGTACAATTTGGGAAATCTAATGATGCCATGATTATTCAATTCATACTTGTGCATTGTACAATTTAGGAATGATCTTTATGCCATGAGGTAGTGCATTACCCAATTCGGAAATGATGTTGGTGCCATGATGTAGTGCATTGCCTAAATTGGAAAATCTTGATGCCATGATCTAGTGCATTGCCCGGATTGGGAATAATCTTGATGCCATGATGTGGTTATAGTTCTACTTAGCACTGACCTGATCTTCTAGTACTGTAGTTCTACTTTGTTCTACATAGTTGTACTTTGTTCTTGTACATTTGTGCATTGTCATTGTGATCAATTACTTATGTCCATGTCTATGTACTGACAAGGCTGTGAAGCTGGATTGCGACAAGGTGGGGAGGGGCTAATGCTTCTTACGATCTCCATTCATTGCCCGAGCGATCTGGTGATCCAAGCAAATATTTTCAATCTTAAACATCTCCATTTATTATCAGAGTCCTACCAATAAAGTTGTAATAATAGCTAGAGTTGTACATGCATCCACTGATGGGGTTCATTGCAAACAAAAAAATTCCTATGGTTCGCAACTGTCAAGATCGAATATAGAAAATACTTTGTAATGGTTATAGATGGACTCACCCTCGTATACCTTAAGCGGAATAACATTCCCGTAAAACAAACATGGTTGATGTAGATGGTACACGACCATCTTAAAGGACGTGCAGACGATCATCGCCACATACGGGTAGCGCCCCGGTAATCGGTCACACGCTCGGTGTGCCGACGACTCCCGGTCCCTTGCTCCAGTCGGGCATCGGAAGTGGCGGACCCCTGGGAACTCCAATAGCGCTACGCCATGGTAGTGGTGGTGGAGGGGAAGCTTTAGAGAAAGGATTCACCGAGCACCTTTTCTAGTGGCAGTGGACAAGGAAAGCAAGGGCAGAAGATGCCAGCCTTGGGGCATATGAGAGAGCTTGTGAGAGAGTGTATGGAGAGGAGGAGAAGGCCACCTCTTGTTATAAGCTCCATGGGGATGCCCCCTCCCCTCCTCTCATTCCATCTCCATTAAAGCACTTTAATTCCCTTAAAGGTTTATTAAACCACTTTAATTCCCTTAAATGTCTTTCCATTAAAGCACTTTAATTACACTAAAGCACTTTAATTCCATTAAAGCACTTTAATTCCCTTAAAGGTCTATCCATTAAAGCATTTTAATTCCATTTTAATGCAACTCAATTTAATGAACACTTTATTTAATGAACACTTCATTTAATGAGTACTTCATTTAATGAACACATTAACATTTTTATCCCTTGCTTTGTTTCGACGGATTTGGCAGAACAATTTTCTATAGCAGAACAATTTTATATGATGTTCATTGACTTCCCTGTGTTTCCTATCCTCTCAAACACGTCGGTTAACCTTAAGTGTGTCTCCCTAAGGGTTCGGGAACTATGTATACATGATCGATACTTTCTCCGATCAATAATCATTAGCCGGACCTGAAGATCTATAATGACTCCCACTAGTTCCTCGAAGATCTCATGATCATCCAAACCTATTTCATTGTAATCAAATTCCTTTTATCTCGCGATATATTACTTGTCCAAGATCTGATCATTCGTATCATCTATACCTTGTTTAATCTCGTTCCCGACAAGTACTATTTTTCTCGTTCCTGTGATATGACATTCTAGTGATCAATCACTTGCTTGTAAGGCTATGTCAATGTGATATCACCGAGAGGGCCCTGAGTATATCTCTCCGTCATCTTGATGGACAAATCCCAATCTTGATCCACGAGCCTCAACTGACACTTCCCAAATACCTGACAACACCTTTATAATCACCCTGTTACGGTGTGACGTTTGATGTAATCAACTCTTCCGGTGAAAGTGATTTACGTGATCTCATGGTCTAAGTACATTGAGTTACTACAAATGTGATAGAGACTTAAACTTGATGACATGATCTTGCTACATTTACTTCGGGTTATTGTTCATCATATCATTCTCCAATGATATGACCCTTTTATTAACAACAACCAATGTTATGATCAGGAAACCTTTGATCATTCGTTAATCAACAGGCTAATATAAAGAGACACTTTACTAGGAACCATTTTTGTTTATAAATCACACATGTATTAATGTTTCCTTAATAATACAATTCTAGCATGAAAAATAAACATATATTATAAACTTAGAATAGCATAATAACCACTTTATTATTGCCTCTAGGGCATATTCCTTTCAGTCTCCCACTTGCACTAGAGTCAATAATCAAGTTTACATAGTCATGAATCTAACACCCATAGAGTTCTAGTGTTGATCATGTTTTATCTTGGGAGAGCTTTAGTCAATAGATCCACAACATTTAAATATGTATCTACTTTGCAAATCTCTACATCGCTATCCTAAACATGTTCCCTGATGGAGTTAAATCGCCGCTTTATATGCTTGGAATTTTGTGAGACCTTGGTTCCTTAGCATTGGCTATGGCACCATTGTTGTTACAATAGATCACGATAGGATCCAAAGCACTTGGATCCACACCCAGTTTGGAAATGAACTCCTTCATCCAAACTGCTTCCGAAGTAGAGATATATTCTGCCTCCATTGTAGACCTCACAATCATTGGTTGCTTGGATCTCCTCAAACTCACCACTACACCATTCATCAAAAATACATATCTGGGTTGTGACTTAGAGTCATCCGGATCGGTGTCGAAGCTACCATCGACGTAACACCTTGCGACGAGCTCTTATTCACCTCCATATACGAGAAACATGTCTTTAGTTCTTCTTAAGTACTTAAAGACATCCTTGACTTCCTTCCAATGTTCTGAACCTGAATCAAATTGGTACCTATTGGTCAAACTAACAACATGTGGCACATCTGGCCATGTACATAACCTAGTATACATAAGAGAACCTATGGCTGAGGCATAGGGGACACAGTCCATTTTTCTCTATCTGTTGCTGTCGCTGGACTTTGAGTCTTACTCAAAAAATTTCCTTGCAACATCGGTAAGAACCCCTTCTTACTTCCGTCCATTTTGAACTTCTTCAAAATCTTGTCAAGGTATGTACTCTGTGACAATCCTATTAAGCGTCTTGATCTATCACTATAGATCTTGATGCCTAATATGTATGCTGCTTCACTAAGATCTCTCGTTGAAAACTTACTATTTAGGTAATCCTTTATGCTTTTCAAAAGTTCTATGTCATTTCCAATCAACAATATGGCATCCACATATAAGACTAGAAATACAATAGAGCTCCCACTCACTTTCTTGTAAATCCAAGCTTCTCCGATGGTTTGGACAAATCTAAAACTTTTGATGACTTCATCAAATCGTAGATTCCAACTTTTGGATGCTTGCTTTAGTACATAGATGGATTGTTGAAGTTTGCATACCTTGTTAGCATCCTTAGGATCAGCAAAACATTTTGGTTGTATCATATACAACTCTTCCTCGATGTTTCCAATAAGGAACGTTGTTTTGACATCCATCTGCCAGATTTCATAATCGCAAAATGCAGTAATTGCTAATATAATCCTAACAGACTTTAGTATCGCTACTGGTGAGAAAGTCTCATCATAGTCAACTCCTTGAATTTGTCGGAACCCCTTCGCGACAATTCGAGCTTTATAGACGGCCACATTACCGTCAGTGTCCGTTTTCTTTTTGAAAATTCATTTATTCTCAACGGTCTTTCGGTCGTGAGGTAAGTATACCAAAGTCCAAACTTGGTTATCATACATGGATTCCATCTCGGATTGCATGGATTCTAGCCATTTGTTGAAATCTGGGCTCATCATCGCTTCATCATATGTCGCAGGATCATCATTTCCATATATCATGAAATTGAGGACATGATCACTGTACAGTTCCAGAGCTACACCTATCATGTCCGACTTGCGAGGTTTGGTAGTACTCTCTCTTGGAGTTTCATGAGGAGGGGTGGGTATCTCATCATCATTTCCTTCTTCCATTGGTGGAGTCAACACTAGAACAGATTCCAGCGCTACGCTACTGATGACTGCAAGTGCACATATCGTTTGCAGCTAGTTTCAAAATAAAGATAGCGATTCCACAGGGAGCAGTAGGCAAAAGACAAAAAATGCTTTTAACTAAAACTAAACGAAGTACTTAAATAATAATTTTAAGATGCAAGAAAAGTAGAATTGTTTTTGGGTTTTTGATTGAGAAAAACAATAAAGTAAAGTAAAGTAAACTTAATGCAGAAAGTACGAATCGCATATGTAAGAAAGCTTGGAACTACAATAGGGAAAAGGGCGTTCTTAGGGAGTGGTGGATACACCGCTCGCAATTTAGACTGAGTAATCAAGATTATCATAACAAATATTCTCATGACATGTATGTCTGTGGGAGGAGCTCCATATATGGACGAATAGGCAGCAATCACTGCTCACATCATCCTTCATAACCACAACTGACAGATAAACGACATCAATTGTATTATCTCGCTATTAAGGTATTTCTCCTATGGCATGGAAATGGTTTAATGAGTTATCCTTTCTTCCCCAAGTTAGTACGTAAGGAATGACAACATATTTATAGTCACAGCAAGTGCTATCATCCCTCCGTCTACCAACAAGTAATCCCCTTCATCAAATCCCCATAAGAGGCAAATATTAAAGAGGTGCACAACTCTCAACATCAAGATGAAGAAAATTAACACATACACATAATGATGTATAACATAATAATCTCCATCTTATCTCAATCACATACTAGGGTCTCTCCATCTCCCCAAGAACTAATGATCTACTCAGACATGGAGGCAAACATCATCATGGCAATGATAATGGAAATAATTATAGATGAATAATTCTTGTATAAATCCACAACTAGTATGAGAATTACAACAAGATCTAGATGGTATGAAGATGGGATGGATGGAGATGTTGGTGATGCAGCAGTTGAGGAAGATGAAGATCGATGCCTTGGCCTCCCAGATCTGCTTAGGGCGAAGATGGATCCCTTGGGCAAGTTCCCCCTCCAGATCCTTTCCGGAGGTGAGGTTTCGGCGATTTCTGGGTGTTTTGTATGTCGTCCCTCCGATCCAGTTACACGGGATGAAACTATTTGAGGAGGCGGTGGCGGCGCCAACTATATGGCCAGAAAAAGTATTCCTACTGTATATTTGATCGTTAAACCTTCTGTATGCTTTGATCACTTTGGGTTTTCTTCTAGTATTATTGATATTTCCAAATTTAGCGATTTATGCTATTTTTGACTCCTTTTCACTCCAATATAACTGGTCCAAGAATTATGTCCATCGTATCCATCATTTGTCCTGATCCTGGTGAAATAGACATAAAAGATGCGCACAAACGCCATAAAATACTAAGATCCTACCACTACAATGCAAAATAATAATATAAAACATGATTAAAATATGCACTCATCAACTTACCCAAGCTTAGACTCTTGCTCGTCCCGAGCAAGGTTAGCTTAATGGATGTGATCCTCATATTCATGAAGCTGGGTCGATAAAATAAATGAGGCAATTGCAGCATGTGTTTATCATAAATGATATATAGGAATAAGTTCACTAATAGTACCTTACTCGAACCATAAGAATAATATCAGTAGTCTTCCACACCTTAGCATTTAACAGTTCACAAAATATTACTCTCAATATGATATGAAAGTATTTAGTTTGACCAAATGAGTTAGCGAGGTAGTCCCAAGTGTTTTAGGATTAACATATTCAATAATGCTCCATATATGATAATAAACTCGGAATTTGATAAATGGGATCGACTATTCCTGAAGGGAATACAAATGATGCAAACTTTATTTCTAAGCTTGAACTAATGCAAAAATAAAATAGTAATATAAAACTTATAAGATACTCCCTCAGTTCCATTATATAGTGCCTATAGTTTCTGGCACGAAAATTAAGAAACACATGTGGAGAGAAAATTAAAATATTTTTGGCTGGGATTTATCGTGGCTAATTGATGTGATAAAATAGAGGTGTTTGCAGGAGGTATGAAACGCTATCTACTTTATGTAAACTCCCTAAAAAATTTATTCAAACGAGTTGTGTAACGCACTATATATTATATTTTGAATTTTTTCTTAAAAAACTATAAGCACTATAGAAAGGAACAGAGGGAGTAGATTACAAGGTCATAAAGATATCCCCAAGCTTGGAATCAAGCCAAGAGGGATCAAATAACTCCTTGTTGGTACCTATTCCTCCTCATGGGTGAGAAGAGTATTGCCTTCTTACCCTGTGTTGCAAACTTTAGATATGCTTGCGAGGCGGCTGCTGAGCTCGGCTATGTCGAATTGAAGCTTCAAAATTTTCTTCTTGAGGAATTTATTTTCATCTGTCAACTCAAAAACAGTTTTAATCAAGAAACCAACTCTACCTGATGTCATTGAACTTTTGCTCAAGGTCTTTGCTAATCATCCAGCAAGAGTCAATCCCTTCTCCAATAATTTCAACACATGTTTTCGAAGCTTTTTCCAATTGATAGATCTTATCATGAATCTCATCTTGCCGCAACTTCTTAGGCTTAAGAGGTGACGGACCGAGAAGAGTTTTATAATAAAATCCTATTTTGTGACGATAGGGATTAGGGAGATACTCATCCTGGTTCTTTCTCTGCTCCGCTTGCCTCAACATCTCCATCCTTTGCAGGAACATGTCCTCCCAATTTGTGAGAGGCTTGATCTCCGAGATGGATGACGATGATGCTTTTTTAGGTTCTACTTCTTCGATCCTCTTCATGGGCTTCTCTTCTTTCTTCCTCCAAATCTTGTTGACATGGAAAGGATGCATGGCTTTGCTGCATGGATATTGTTAGAAGGGGCTTGTATAGGGATTGCGATGATTTTTTGAGACTGGAGGCTGTAGCTCTGCGAAAACTTAATGAAAAAGGTCAGATGCGATCAACTTTAAAAAGGAAGGTCAAAAACCCTAGCCGCTGTCTGTAACGAGCTACTATACGGGCACAACCCGTATATGTCCTGTCGTATAGTTATGAACCGACTTAGATTTTCTTCTAAGGCGGTACCAACTATACGATCGCAACTATACGGGCGGAAATTTTATTCCCGCCGTATACTTGGTCGTTAAACCTTTTGTATCCTGGAAACAAAATTCAAAGATGGGGTAGAAAACTATACGACCGCAACTATACGGTTGGAAATTTAATTCCCGCCATATAATTGGTCATTAAACCTTTTGGAGCCAGCAAAAATTACCTGCTTCTCCTAGAATTCTTTATTAATTTGAAACTTAATGAAATGCCAAGTTTTGATAGAAAAATGACAGCTTAAATTTTCGACCAACATTAACATCCATTGAACGGGATTTTAGCATAACCAAACTTCTTCTACATCAGTAGAGCTTTAAATGTTCCTTATTTAACACAAGCTTAAATAAAACTTAATTGAAAATTTAAAACTTACCCAAACCTTTATTTCACATGGGTTTCCTCCCATGAAGCTCTCTTTTATGGTCAATAGCTTGACCGTGATGTTGCTCATTTAGTATCGATTTTATCCTTCATGCAGTTGCCATTCCTTGTATATCTTTGCTTAATCACCTCTTCTGGGGTGATCACGCATATGGTGATGACACTTATATCTTCTTTTGCTCGATAATGCTTCAAGCGTTGTCCATTCACCACCCATGAAAGGAAGGGTGTTTTTCCCTAGAGCTTCACTGCTCTCGATGAATAAGCTTCTTAAACTATATAGGGGCCTTCCTACTTCGATCTGAGCTTTCCTGGAAACAACTTAAGATGAGAATTAAAGAGAAACACCGTGTCTCCACTTTTAAAGACCTTATTTTATATTTTTCTATCATGCCATCTTTTTACTTCTTCTTTAAACAATCTTGAATTTTCATAAGCCTCACTTCTAAACTCATCTAAAGCATGAATATCTAATAAACGTTTTTCTCCTGCTGCTTTAAAATCATAATTTAAGTTCTTAATCGCCCATAAAAATGTGTTCCAATTCTAAAGGTAAATGGCACGCCTTACCGTAAACCATCTTATACGATGTCATACCCATTGGATTTTTAAACGCAGTACGGTATGCCTAAAGAGTGTCATTTAACTTGTATGACCAATCTTTTCTTGATTTGTCAACTGTCTTCTCGAGTATGGTCTTTAATTCTCTATTGGAGAGTTCCACTTGACCACTCGTTTGAGGATGATATGGTGAAACAACATGGTGAGTTACTCCATATTTGTAGAGGATTTTCCTGAAAGTTCCTTTCATAAAATGAGAACCACCGTTAGTGTTTAAAAATCTAGGAACTCCAAACCTGGGGAATATGACATCCTTGATCATCTTCACTAAAGTAGTTGCATATGCATGGCTTGTTGGAATAGCTTCAACCCATTTAGTAACATAATTGACAGCAACAAGAATATGAGTGTAACCATTTGATTCTACAAAAGGTCCCAAGTAATCCATTCCCCATACATCAAAGAGTTCAATTATAAGACTATAATTCATTGCCATCTCTTGTATTCTACCTATATTACCCCTTTTCTGTCTAGCATCACAATGTTCTACATACCTGTGTGCATCCTTGAACAAGGTGGTCCAATAGAATCCTGATTGAAGTACCTTTGCTGCATTTCGCTTGCCTGCATGATATCTTCCATACGGGCTGTCATGACAAGCTTGCAAAATTGCATTCATTTCATGGTTAGGAACACACTTCCGAATCGTTCCATCAGGTCCATGATGATATAAATAAGGATCATCCCAAAATTAATATTTAATATCTTTAAATAATTTCATTATAGCATAATCCACAAACCAAGGATCAGCGATTTCAACATTTGCTAAATATTCTTCTGGAAATGACTCATTTATAGGTACGGGGTTAGTAATTATTCCCACCATCCTAGAGAGATGATCTTCTATCGGATTATCCTTACCCCTCTTATATACTATTTAAAAATCATATTATTGCAGTAATAAAAGCCACCTAATCAACCTGGGATTCGCATCCTTTGGTGACACAAAGCTTGGTGACCTGTATAAACTATTACCTTAGAATTAATGATGTAAGATCTAAATTTGTCACAAGCAAAAATTATAGCTAGGAACTCCTTTTATATAGTAGCATAATTTTTCTAAATCTTATTAAGAGTTTGTAACATACCAAAAATTCATGAATTATAAAAGCATGCATTGCATTCGTATCATCATTGCATCTAGAGCTTGCACACAAAATTTCAAAGTTTGAAACCAAACAAAATCATATTTATGCCCATTTTAATATATTCATATGAGGCATGGTTTTATTTTTATTTTCAAAGGACCAAAGTGTTTTTGAGTGGACAAGTGTGTTTGACACACTTTTGGATGCTAGGATCACAGTAAAAAAATTTGGAGGTGATTTGAATTCAAATAGATTTGAATTTGGGTTTTAAAACCATTCCTAAAAATCAAAACAGAAATGAAAAAGGAAAAATAAAAAAATAAAACACAGCGCTACCCTTTTGGCCCAGCGCCAGAACCAGCCCAAAAGCCCACCCGGGGTTCACCCTTCCCCCTCTCTCTCACCCGTGCAAACCCTACCCCGCACCCGCTGACACTGGGCCCTGCGCCACATCGTCATCGTCTCCCCCAAACCCCGTGCGTAGATGATGTCGCCGCTGCCGTTTCCTCCCCTTCACTGCCATATTGAAATCCGTTAATTTCCATTGATTCGCCGTGCAATTTCCACCCCTGCTCTGGCTAATTAAACACCACACCAACGCGGCCATTTCCCCTCAACCCCATCACCAGAACGCCCCCAGGCTGCCTATATTCGAGCTCGAACCGCCGCCGCCTGACGAACTCCGGTGAGGCATTACGGTGATCCTCGAGCGCCCCCATGTTCCTTGTTCATACGAGATTATTTTTCTGGTCTTTGCGCTTCTTCTAACTGTTGGAATTATTCCCTAGAGGCAATAATAAAGATGTTATTATTATAATTCTTGTTCATGATAATGTTTATATTCCATGCTAGAATTGTATTAAGCGGAAACTTTAATACTTGTGTGGTTTGTGAACAACACCGTGTCCCTAGTACGCCTCTAAGGACTAGCTCATTGATTAATGATGGTTAAGGTTTCCTAACCATGGACATGAGTTGTCAATTAATAATGAGATCATATCATTAGGAGAATGATATGGTGGACAAACCCAAACTAAGCGAAGCAATTAGATCTTGTCATCGTGTTCGTCTTTGCGAAGCTTTTCTTATGTCAAATATTGTATTCCTTAGACCATGAGATAGTACAACTCCCTGGTATCGGAAGAAAGCTTTGAGGTCATCAAACGTCATCCTATGAGAAGGTGATCATAAAGGTGTCTCTCAGGTGATCGGAAAGTATCTGTTGGGTTGTATGTATCGAGATGGGATTTGTCCCTCCCAAGTTGGAGAGATATACTTCGGGCCCACTCGGTAATCGATATCAACACTGCTTGCAAGCATGTGGTTAAGGAGTTAATCACAAAGTGATATCGGATTACGGAACGAGTAAAGTACTTGCTGTGAACGAGATTGAACTAGGTATGAAGGTACCGACGATCGAATCTCGGGCAAGTAAAATATCGCGAGACGAAGGGAATATATATATGGGATTGATTGAATCCTGGCATTGTGGTTCATCCAATATGATCATCGATGAATGTGTGGGAGTCAATATGGGTTTCCAGGCCCCGCTGTTGATTATTGATAGAAGATCATGTCTGCATATTCTCGAACCTGCAGGGTCACACACTTAACGTGTCTCGATGCTAGGATAGATTGGATAATTGGTTTATGAGTTTTTGTTCGGAGTCTCGGATGGGATCCGGGACATCACGAGAGGTTCCGGAGTGGTCCGGAGAATAAGATTCATATAAGGCAGTGCAGTTTTTGGAGTTCGGAATTGTTCCGGGTTAATCGGTATTGTACCGAAAGCTTCTAGAACCTTCCGGAAGGGGACCAACGTGGCCACACCTTCCGGGAGGGGGCATGGGCCTATGAGGGAGTGCCCTGGCTGCATTGGGCCAGGGGCAAAAGGACCCATAGGGCCCAGCCGGCCAAGGGGGTTTTAAACTCGAGATAGACCTTCTAGAGGGGGGGGTTTCCTTGCCCCCCACTCCTCCTCCTTGGGGCCGCCGGTTTGGCTTGGGGGAGGGGCTAGGGCTGCGCCCACCCCTATATATATAGAGGGCTGGGGGCGCACCACCCCCCTACACCTTCCCCTCCAACCCTAGCTGCCCTGCTGCCCTCCTCTCTCCCTCCCGACTGTTTGTAGGCGAAGCCCTGCTGCAGAAATTCTCCACCATATACACCACGTTGTCGTGTTGTAGATCTAATACGTCTCTCCACCATACTTGCTGGTCCGAGGAAGGAGGAGATGTCGAGGTGCTGCACGTGTGCATCTCACGGAGGCACCGCCACTTGTGGTGCTAGATCGGATCGGATTGCGAGGAGGAGAAGCGAGTACGACTACATCACCCACGTTCCGACGAACGTTCCGCTGTGCGAATCTTCAAGGGTATGAAGATCTAATCCAATCTCTCTCGTTGTTTGCATCTCCTCGATTAGATCTTGGCTTTCCCTCTGTTCGCATCCGTAGAAAATTTTGATTTACTATGCCGCGAAACCCTTCAGTGGTATCAGAGCTAGATCTATGCGTAGATGTGTTTCACGAGTAGAACGCAACATGATTGTTGCGGGCGTTGATGTTTTCTGTTGCAAGCCTCTTGTTTGTGTTCTTCTTATGACGCGGGATAGTGAGATTGAAGCGGTCCAGGCCAACCTTACGCGACGTCGTTCGCAAGACCGGCTCCGCACTTGACGTGTGGCTTGTTCCACACATGCGGCTGGTGGATGTCAGTTTCTCTCACTATAGTTGTCATGGGATTAACACCGGAGTTTGGCAACCATAATATCACCGTTGTGGCTTTCCGTAGGTAAGAATCGTTCTTAGCATCTACTCCCATAAGCCACGTAAAACATGCAACAACAAAGTAGAGGCGTCTAACTTGTTTTTGCAGGGAGTGTTTTCTGTGATATGGTATGGCCCAAGATGTGATCTGTATATTGTATGCGATGATCATGTTTTGTAATGTTTCACGACTTGCATGTCGATGAGTACACAACCGGCAGGAGCCATATGGTTGTCTTTATAATTGTGTATGACCTGTGTGTCAACTTCTTATACGCCATGTAATAGTTTCACTTTATCGCTAAGTAGTTAGCAATAGTTGTAGTTGCTATTCGTGGTGGAGGCAATCATGGTGGAGTGATGGAGATCATGCCGGAACGCACAAGATGGAGATCATTGCGCGAAGATTGGCTATACCATGTCACATAAAGTTATATGCATGTGATGTTTATCCTTTTATGTATCTTATTATGCTTAGATCGCGACGGTAGCATTATAAGATGATTCCTCACTTAAAGATCAAGATAAAAATTGTGTTCTCCCCAAGTATGCACCGTTGCGAAAGTTCGTCGTGTCCAAGCATCACGTGATGATTGGGTGCTATAGACTCTACGCTCACATACAACGGGTGCAAGCCAGTTTTGCACACGCGGAAATACTTGGGTCTAAGTTGACGAGCCTAGCATGTACAGACATGGCCTCGGAACACAAGAACCGAAAGGTTAAGCATGAGTCATATGAATGATATGATCGACACTTCGTTGTCCACCACTGAAACCACATCTCTTCTCGTGAAGATCGGATTAGGTGTGGTGAATTTGGATCGTGTTCACTAAACAACTTGAGGGATGTTGAATTTAGTGGGAGTTCATCTAGTAATTTGATTAAGTTGAACTATTTATCATGAACATAGTCTAAATTGTACTTGCAAATACTGTAGATCACATGGCCAAGTCCAACTTCAACTTCAACGTTTTTGCTGAGATAGAAAAGCTTAGAAACAATGGGTCTAACTTCACCAAATGGTTCCGCATTCTGAGAATCATTCTCGCTGGCGGACAAAAGGACTATGTCCTTGAGAAAGCGCTAGGTGACGCCCCTGCTATAGATGCGCCGGCTAATGAAAAAGCTGTTTATCAGTCGCGCAAGGATGATTATGATTTGATTAAGATCGCCATGTTGTTTGCTATGGAATCGGATCTTCAAAATCGTTTTGAGGAGTTCGCCGGGCCCTTTGAGATTCTCGAGGAGCTGAAAAACATGTTTCAGACTCAAGCCCGTTCTGAGAGATATGAGATCTCTAAGAAATTCTTTAACTACAAGATGGAGGAAGGGAGTTCCATTAGTGAGCACGCCATTAAGATGTCGGGCTACACTCAACGCCTTGAGCAACTGGACTGCAAGATTCCAGAGGAGCTCAAAATTGACACTCCTAGCTACAAAAGTTTTGTAGTTGATCACAATCAGATTGGTTCCACTGATATAATCACTGAGCTCTTCGCTAAGATGAAAGTAGCAGAGGTGAACATCAAAAAGAATAATCATATGTTGATGGTCAACAAGCCCCCCACCTTCAATAAAGGTAAGGGTGCAAAGAAGCCCTTCAAGAAAGGCAGCGGCAAGCGCGTTGCCCCTGCTGAGAAGAAGCTCAAGTCTAGTCCTAAGCCGGACACTGAGTGCTTCTATTGCAAGGACAAGGGTCACTGGAAGCGCAACTGTCCGAAGTACTTAGCGGACAACAAGGCTGGCACCATCAAAGGTATATTTGATATACATGTTATTGATGTTTTCCTTACTAGCCCTCGTTGTAGTGCCTGCGTATTTGATACCGGTTCAGTTGCTAATATTTGTAACTCGAAACAGGAGCTACGGAATAGACGGCGGCTTGCGAGGGATGAGGTGACGATGCGCGTTGGCAACGGATCAAGAGTTGATGCGATGGCCGTCGGCACACTCTCCTTAGTTTTACCTTCGGGATTAGTTTTAAACCTTAATAAATGTTATTATGTGCCTGCGTTGAGCATGAACATTATTTCTGGATCGTGTTTATTGCAAGACGGTTATTCATTTAAATCGGAGAATAATGGTTGTTCTACTTATATGAGTAACATCTTTTATGGTCATGCACCTATTGTGAATGGTTTATTTCTTCTAAATCTCGAAAGGGATGAAACACACATCCATAACATTGAGGCTAAGAGATGCAAAGTAGATAGTGATAATACTACTTATTTGTGGCACTGTCGTCTAGGTCATATTGGTGTAAAGCGCATGAAGAAACTCCATTCTGATGGACTTTTGGAGTCTCTTGATTTTGAATCATTTGACACATGCGAACCATGCCTCATGGGCAAGATGATCAAAACCCCGTTCTCCGGTATGATGGAGCGAGCAACGGACTTGTTGGAAATCATACATACCGATGTATGCGGGCCGATGAGTGTTTCGACGCGCGGTGGATATCGCTATTTTCTCACTTTTACCGATGAATTAAGTAGGTATGGGTATATCTATTTAATGAAACATAAATCTAAAACGTCTGAAAAGTTCAAGGAATTTCAGAATGAAGTGGAGAACCATCGTAACAGAAAGATTAAGTTTCTATGATCCGATCGTGGAGGTGAATATTTGAGTTATGATTTTCTCACGCATCTTAAAGCAAGCGGAATCGTTTCGCAACTCATGCCACCCGGAACACCACAGCGCAATGGTGTGTCTGAACGCCGGAATCGAACCCTATTAGATATGGTCCGATCAATGATGTCTCTTACTGATTTGCCGTTATCATTTTGGGGTTATGCATTAGAAACCGCTGCATTCACTTTAAATAGGGCTCCATCTAAATCCGTTGAGACGACACCATATGAACTATGGTTTGGTGCTAAACCTAAGTTGTCGTTTCTTAAAGTTTGGGGATGCGAAGCTTACGTCAAGAAGTTGATGCCGGACAAGCTCGAACCCAAAGCGGAGAAATGCGTCTTCATATGATACCCTAAGGAAACTATTGGGTATACCTTCTATCACAGAATCGAAGGCAAAGTGTTTGTCGCAAAGAACGGTTCCTTTCTTGAGAAGGAGTTTCTCTCGAAAGAAGTGAGTGGGAGGAAAGTAGAGCTAGACGAGGTTATTGAACCTTCTCTTGAGTTGGAGAGTAGTGCATCACTTGAAATTGTTCCAGTGACGCCTGCACCAACAATAGAGGAAGCTAATGACAAGGATCATGAAGCTTCGGACGATGCTGCTACTGAACGTCGCAGGTCGACAAGGTCGCGTGCCCCTCCTGAGTGGTACGGCAACCCTGTCTTGACTGTGTTGTTAGTAGAAGACAGTGAACCTACGAACTATGAGGAAGCGATGATGAGCCCAGACTCTGAGAAATGGCTAGAAGCCATGAAATCCGAATTGGGATCCATGAGCGAAAACCAAGTATGGACTTTGGTGGACCCTCCTAGCGACCGAAAGGCCGTTGAGTGCAAATGGATCTTCAAGAAGAAAACGGACGCGGATGGTAATGTTACTGTCTATAAAGCACGGCTTGTCGCAAAAGGTTTTCGACAAGTTCAAGGTGTTGACTACGATGAGACTTTCTCTCCCGTAGCGATGTTTAAGTCCATTCGGATTTTATTAGCAATTGCTGCGTTTCATGATTATGAAATATGGCAGATGGATGTCAAGACTGCGTTCCTCAATGGCAACATTGATGAAGAGTTGTATATGATGCAACCCGAAGGTTTTGTCGATCCTAAGGATGCTGATAAAGTATGCAAACTTCAGCGTTCCATTTATGGACTGAAGCAAGCATCTCGGAGTTGGAACCTTCGTTTTGATCAAGTGATCAAGAGCTTTGGATTTGTTCCAAATTGCTACGAAGCTTGCATCTACAAGAAAGTGCGTGGGAGCTCGGTGACATTTCTGGTACTATATGTGGATGACATATTAATTATTGGAAATGACATTAACATGCTTAACGATGTGAAGAGTTATTTGAACAAGTGTTTTTCAATGAAATACCTAGGTGAAGCTGCTTATATATTGGGCATCAAAATCTATAGAGATAGACAAAGACGCCTGATAGCTTTAAGCCAGAGTACATACCTAGACAAAGTTCTGAAAAGGTTCAGAATGGATAAGGCAAAGAAAGGTTCAGTGCCTATGTTGTCAGGTAAGATATTGAGCAAGGCTCAGTGTCCAGCTACGGTAAATGATAGGGAAGCTATGAGCAAAGTGCCTTATGCCTCGGCCATAGGTTCCATCATGTATGCCATGCTGTGTACTAGACCGGATGTGTCCAATGCTCTTAGTTTGACGAGCAGATATCAAAGTGATCCAGGAGTGGAACACTAGACAGCCGTGAAGAACATCCTAAAGTACCTAAATAGGACTAAAGAAATGTTCTTAGTCTATGGTGGTGATGAACAGCTTGTCGTAAAAGGTTACGTCGACGCTAGTTTTGACACCGACAAGGATGATTCTAAATCTCAGACAGGATACGTGTATATTTTGAATGGAGGAGCTATGAGCTGGAGAAGCTGCAAGCAAAGCGTGATCGCGGGATCTATAGTAGAAGCGGAATACATGGCCGCTGCAGAAGCGTCAAGTGAAGGAGTTTGGATCAGGAACTTCATCACTGAGCTTGACGTGGTTCCAAGTGCATTGGACCCACTGGAGATATTGTGTGACAACACTGGCGCCATAGCACTCGCTAAGGAACCAAGATATCATCCAAAGACCAAGCATATCAACCGCAAGTTTCATATAATCTGAGATTATATAGCAGATGGAGATCTGAAGATCAGCAAAGTACATACAAATCTGAATGTCGCAAATCCATTGACTAAACCTCTTCCACGTGTAAAACATGATCAGCACCTCAGTGCCATGGGTGTGAGATTGTTGCCAAATGTAAACTAGATTATTGACTCTAGTGCAAGTGGGAGACTGTTGGAATTATGCCCTAGAGGCAATAATAAAGATGTCATTATTATAATTCTTGTTCATGATAATGTTTATATTCCATGCTAGAATTGTATTAAGCGGAAACTTTAATACTTGTGTGGTTTGTGAACAACACCGTGTCCCTAGTACGCCTCTAAGGACTAGCTCATTGATTAATGATGGTTAAGGTTTCCTAACCATGGACATGAGTTGTCAATTAATAATGAGATCATATCATTGGGAGAATGATATGGTGGACAGACCCAAACTAAGCGAAGCAATTAGATCGTGTCATCGTGTTCGTCTTTGCGAAGCTTTTCTTATGTCAAATATTGTATTCCTTAGACCATGAGATAGTACAACTCCCTGGTATCGGAAGAAATCTTTGAGGTCATCAAACGTCATCCTATGAGAGGGTGATCATAAAGGTGTCTCTCAGGTGATCGGAAAGTATCTGTTGGGTTGTATGTATCGAGATGGGATTTGTCCCTCCCAAGTTGGAGAGATATACTTCGGGCCCACTCGGTAATCGATATCAACACCGCTTGCAAGCATGTGGTTAAGGAGTTAATCACAAAGTGATATCGGATAACGGAACGAGTAAAGTACTTGCTGTGAACAAGATTGAACTAGGTATGAAGGTACCGACGATCGAATCTCGGGCAAGTAAAATATCGCGAGACGAAGGGAATATATATATGGGATTGATTGAATCCTGGCATCGTGGTTCATCTGATATGATCATTGATGAATGTGTGGGAGTCAATATGGGTTTCCAGGCCCCGCCGTTGATTATTGATAGAAGATCATGTCTGCATATTCTCGAACCTGCAGGGTCACACACTTAACGTGTCTCGACGCTAGGATAGATTGGATAATTGGTTTATGAGTTTTTGTTCGGAGTCTCGGATGGGATCCGGGACATCACGAGAGGTTCCGGAGTGGTCCAGAGAATAAGATTCATATAAGGCAGTGCAGTTTTTGGAGTTCGGAATTGTTCCGGGTTAATCGGTATTGTACCGGAAGCTTCTAGAACCTTCCGGAAGGGGACCAACGTGGCCACACCTTCCGGGAGGGGGCATGGGCCTATGAGGGAGTGCTCTAGCCGCATTGGGCCAGGGGCACAAGGCCCCATAGGGCCCAGCCGGCCAAGGGGGTTTTAAACTCGAGATAGACTTTCTAGAAGGGGGGGTTTCCTTGCCCCCCACTCCTCCTCCTTGGGGCCGCCGGTTTGGCTTGGGGGAGGGGCTAGGGCTGCGCCCACCCCTCTATATATAGAGATCTGGGGGCGCACCACCCCCCTACACCTTCCCCTCCAACCCTAGCTGCCCTGCTGCCCTCCTCTCTCCCTCCCGACTGTTTGTAGGCGAAGCCCTGCTGCAGAAATTCTCCACCATATACACCACGCCGTCGTGTTGTAGATCCAATCCGTCTCTCCACCATACTTGCTGGTCCGAGGAAGGAGGAGACGTCGAGGTGCTGCACGTGTGCATCTCACGGAGGCACCGCCACTTGTGGTGCTAGATCGGATCGGATCGCGAGGAGGAGAAGCGAGTACGACTACATCACCCACGTTCCGACGAACATTCCGCTGTGCGAATCTTCAAGGGTCTGAAGATCTAATCCAATCTCTCTCGTTGTTTTCATCTCCTAAATTAGATCTTGGCTTTCCCTTTGTTCGCATCCGTAGAAAATTTTGATTTACTATGCCGCGAAACCCTTCACTAACACCACTGGTTCGCCCTGTACTACCCCAGGTCATCGGCTCCGTCAACCACCGCGAACACCCAAGGCACCAACCATCTCCGGCGAGCAATCCCGGTAAGAAACGAGCGCCCCTCACCTCCTAGTTCAAACCATGTTGTGCAGCTATTGATGCCATTTGTTTGTCCTATGGTGGACTAGAACGTCGCCATCATCTTCGCAACCCATGCCCGTCGCCAGAGAGGTCTTCGACGAGCTTTCACGGGCACAGCAGCCCGCCCCTGTCCAAACCAAGGCAACGTTGAGCATCCTCGCAACCGTGCGATGCTGGTAAGCATCGCCACCACCCCTAGCCCCCTCTGGAATCACCGGATCATCACCGGCAGTAGCGCCGCCGCCGCCAGTAGCCATCAGCGCCGCCCAAGTTTGGTCGCATGCTCCAGGGCCATAGGATCTAGAACTGACGCCGTAGATAGAATCACTTAACGAACCAATATCGCTAGATCTGGGCCACAGGTTCTGACTTAGATCTAACGGTCCATGCTCTTGATCCGCGCGAAGTGGTATGGGCCAATCAGACATGGCCACGTGTTTGTGTTTTTATTTTAAAATCTGTTTTTGTATCTATTAGAGATTTAAACTTGTAAAATTCATATCTTTAGTTCTGTTTGGCCAAAGTTTGCAAATAATATATCAATAGATACAAAATAGGATTATTTGCAGAACCAATTATAAACTTATTTTGACTATATAAAATGTTTATAAATTTTTTTTGAGGCAAATTTGAGTTTGTTTAGAATTTAGATAGATTACTTTGTGATCAGTACTGTTTGGTTTGACTTGTTTAGTATAGAAAAATCATTTCATTGCATTTGGATGCATTCATATATATTTTGGTTTGAATATTTGAATGTGAATTTGGTGTTATGATTTTA
Source organism: Avena sativa (assembly GCA_916181665.1). NCBI lineage: Eukaryota > Viridiplantae > Streptophyta > Magnoliopsida > Poales > Poaceae > Avena > Avena sativa. The sequence goes on along the minus strand of OV702295.1, from coordinate 305,961,439 downwards.
TGTGTAGATTTTGGTGATATTAGTAATTGTGATTGTGAGGATTGTTGCTACTCCCCCGACTACCAAGGAAACTGGTGCTTCATATATTTTGTCCTATTATTTTTACTATGCATTAGTGATATTTTGAATAGGACTTGCATGGAATTTTTGCTAAGTATATATATGCTATGCATTGGGAAATCCTAGTAGTTATAGTCTTAATAGATTTTTCTCTAAGTTAAGAAACTTGTTATGTTATCATGCTTAGCCTAGCTAGTAGCAAACAAGGGTGGAATATTCATGCTATGCAATTTTGCTAAGTCTATGACTTGTCTTTTGATTAATAAAACAACTAAGTGAATGAATCACCTGGGTGGAATGGTATGATGGTTTTATGTTGAGTGGTTACACAAGGCCATGTCTATGGTTTACCTTGTGTATCACACTTGTGGAAAGCCACCCAGGAACAAAAGGATTTGATATGTTTAGTGTTGAGAAGCTTCTAGTGCAACCACATGGCATATGGGCTCTGCCTTGACCATATAGGTTGCAAGAACTTATCCAGATGGACAGTTGGTGGTAGGGTGATAGGATGGAACGCGTCCATGGTGGTCTAAGGGAATGCTTCTGAAAGGTCTCGTCTTGATGCATGCCGAGTCTTGTGGGGAAAGTGCACCACCTCTCGAGAGGGTAAAACCTAAGTACTTAGCCGTGTCCCCGGCAACGAACAATTTGAGCATCAAAGACATTGAAGCAATCAAGGATCTCCTCATCCCAATTTATAAGTTAAAAACTTGTCGTTTGAACTAGGGTAAAGGTTAACCAATGTTTATTGGTGGTTCCTTGGGTGATTTGGACAAACAAAAACTTAGTGTTTTTCAACTAATAAGGAAAACCTTATTTTGAGTAAAGCAATCCTAAACTACACTTAGCCAAATTCATATAGATGTTAGATACTACTATTCTACTATGGTATCACTTGCCAATACAATTCCAAATGTATTGATCCACTATGGCTGTAACTTATGATGTTGTAGGATACTCTGATGGAGATTAGGGTTGTGAGTCTACACTCAACATGCTTGCCTGTGGCACATGAAGATGAAGACTTATAGTTATTTACTTTATGTTATGAACTCTTGTACTAGCCTTTGGCTATTGAGTTGTAAAGACTATGTTATCTCTAGAATGACGATGTAATAACGACCTTTGTATCTGTGTACTTCATCTTAAACTGTGGATGCTAGCATTTGATCCAGGGACTAGCATTGCAATCACACATGCCTTTACCTTTAAAAGGTGGGGTCTTACAGATGGTATCAGAGAACTGTGTTGCCTGTAGGATTATGACCCTAAGTTGGATTAGACTAAGGAAACCACTAGGAAAAAAATTCAACTCTTTGCAATTTCCACACTTGTCTTTTTCTTCTCGTAAACCTCTTCTAATCTTCTTTCTCATCTCTATTTGTAGATGGCCATCATCAACGAAGCCATAAAGACGGGACCACTCATGACTATGACCTTAGAATGTGATACCGAGTTTCCCAAAGCACTCAAAAACCTCATGGTTAGCTTCGGGATACATGGTGAGGCCGTGTACAAAGGTTTTCCAATGATGGATGAAGTAGAAGAATATTGGTGGGTGCAACTCCACTTGTACAAAAACAAGGGAGACAACCACAAAGAGTCGGGATTCTGCATGGTCACCAACTTAGAAATGTATATGTCATTCTTTGACTCTGCAAGAAATGTAGCTTGAAATGCTATCAAGGAGCTTGGTGAAAGACTCAAGTGTAGAATGCTCAACACTCAAAATGACCTTATAGAGGAGAAGAAGTATACCCAAGACTTAGAGACCGCCATAAAACGTCTAAGGGAAGATATCATATACTTAGCATATGAGTGAGAATTATGACGTACTCTCATAGTTTGACCACCACACTTGTCGTTTTTCTCGTGTTAATAATTTGATCATACCAACCTATGTGGTATGGCAAGTTTTTGTCTAAGTTATGTTTGAACCTTAGTGCTTGTGGTAGGTTTTGTATGCCATGACTTGTATGTTTTTATTGTTGAAAGTATGCTTTGTGCTTTTGTTATTTTGTGTTTTTCTCTCTACTTGTATTGTTTCTATTTTTTCTCTATCTTATGCAATACATGCCTAGCCTTGTTATCAGCACTGCCGAGGAGTTCCAGGGAACTCGTTTCGGTTCTCATCTTGTGGAGCTCACTAGTGTGCTCAACCTTTCCACTCCCTAGTATTAAGTCACTTCAGCTCACCAAGTTCGAGAGGAAGGATCTTTGGGGCTTTAGAGTCTCACAGCCTGGACGCCAGACGGAGCCGCCCATGGAGGATATTACCTTCAAGATGATGCATGATGACAAGGAGAAGGGACTAGATGTAGTCATGTAGGAGGTACTTGGACGCCTCTGCGGACAACACTCCACCTAGCTCAAGGGCCTCTTCTTCCACCCATTCGGGAGACGTGACGAGCAGGGTGAGGCTGTAGTGTATGATGACGCTACTAGAGAGACGATTGAGCATGTACGTATATATCTCCAGGACCCAGAGAGCCTCGTTAGACACCTCGACACAGATAGGACCAACATCATGCTTAGCAATGACGAGCTTCAGGTTCAGTTGAGGGAGAAGGACAAGATCTTCACGGAGCAGGACGATATCATCAAGGATATGGAGGCCAGATTCAAGAGCCAAGACAAGAAGTTCAAGAATCAGGAGAAGATAGTGCAGGACAGAAACAAGAAGATCAAGGACATGAAGACTGAGATAGAGCTCAAGGACCTTGATCTAGTGTCACATCCCAAAATTTTCCACATTTAGAAATGTGAAAAAGAAATAAAAAAAATAAATAATTGTTGAAATTTAGGGTGAAAAGAAACTTTTTCTAAATGGAAACTTAAAAACCCATCTTGAACAAACTTTGAATAAAAGGGAATCCAAAAAAATTCAAAGCAAGTGAAATGCATTCATCAAAGAATGAATCTTTAAATTTAAACAATTGGAAAAGTTGAACCAAAACCCTAAAACCCTAATGGAAGAAAATCATTTCCAATATCTCTCTTTTTTTTGAGATCTTTCCAATATCTCTCTAAGACTATGGATTTCATCCATATAAAAATTTGTCAACAAACATTTATAAATGATCAAGGATGATAAATAAAAATATTATAAAACCATAGAAATTGATTTCATTCAATTTGCAACCATGGATAAAAACTTATGAATTTAATAAATTAAAGGAAATAATTTCTAAAGCTAATAAAGATCCTATCTAAAATCCATACCAAATTGTGAGCAAAGTAATCCTAAAGTGATTTAAAAAGATAAACAAACATTAATATAAAATCATACAAATTGGAATCACCAATTTTAGATCTATAAATAAAAAGATATGGATTTTATAAGACAAAGAAAGAAAGAAATAAATAAATAAGGAGTATTTAAAAGCCAAATTAAATCTTGGCCAAACAAATGAAATGAAAGATTATTGAATAATAAATAAGGGTAAAAGAGTATTTAAATAAAATCATAAGGATTGAATAATATGAAGTTTTGTTTAAATAAAGACAAATTGCCTAAACTAAATAATAAATCCCAAGGAAAATTATTTAGAAGATAATTTAAATCTTGAGTTAAATCCATAAGCAAATGGAATAAAGATAATCCAAATCCAAATAAAATAAAGGGATAAGAATATTCAAATAAAATTATATGGCATTGATCCAATTCAATTCTATTTGAATAAAGACAAAATCCCTAATTAAAATGATTAATTAAACCATGAGAAAATAATAATTGAATTTTGCCCAAGTAGAATAAAGTTATTTAATTAACTTAAATGGAATAAAAGAATTAATTGAATAAACTTTATATGGAATTAAAACCATATTTGATTTTATTTGAATAAAGACAAATGCCTAATTTAAATGATTAATAAATCATATTAAAAATATTTCAAATAATTCAAAGTAAATTATTGGACACCCTAACAAATAAATAAAACCTACTAAAAAGGATTTGGTAAAATTTGGATTTCAGATAGAAGTTTAAAACATATTTGAAATCTCAATTAAATAAAGACAAGTGTCTAAATTAATTAATTAATAAACCATAAATGAATAAAATAATTATTCTAAAATAGACTTTAAATACATGTTTAAAACAGTATAGAAAACTTACTGAAAAGTTTAAAAAGATTTGAACTGAAAGAGGGTTTGAAATCATTTGAATGAATTCAAAACTGAAAATGAAAATAGAAAAATAAAAAGGAACCAAAATTGAAAAAAATGAAATAGAGCCAGCCCAGCCCAACAAGCCCACTAGGCCCAACCAGACCACCTCTCTCCTCCCCCCAACCCTAAACCCTAAACCCTAAACCCCGTTTTATTTTTCACTCAACAGCGCACCCACTCAGTCACTGACAGAACGACCCCACTGTACCCCTCTCTATTTCGCTGATGAAGTGACCCCACCTGCCAGTCGTCTTCTTCACCTGCCCGACCAGTTCTTCCTCCCCTCCTCGCCCGTTTCTGCCTTAATCCCGCACACTTAAATTCGCCTAAATGCTGCGAGTAACTCTGTCAGCAATCAGACACGATAAATCTGCCCTGTCTCCTCTGTCTTTCCCCTCAGATCCCACTCCACGAATGCCACCAGGCTACTCTGGTTTTGCTCAAGACCTTCCCTGTCTCCGACGAGTTCTCCGTCCAAATTTCGGCAGCACAGTCACCCCCACTGCCCCTGACTCACCCAAGCGTGTTCCCCATCGTCAGGCGCGTTTGCCAGTTCCTTCCTCTTGCTCGCACATTCCCTAGAACATCGACAACTTCAACGCCAGAGCTCCACCGATGACTGTGTCTATTCTGGCGACCTTTCCCCATAAGCCCCAGCTTCCCCTCTTCCTCTCGTTGATATGTGTGTGATCCCCAGCATCTTACGCATCTAACGCAACCCTCTATTTGTCTTAGCGCGGCCCGTAGCGTCGCCAACGTCACCATCCCGAGCACACCGTCGCCAGGAGCTTATCCGGCGAGCAATACCCATTGACACTGTGCGCCTCTCGAGTAACGGAGACCACCTTGAGCATCCCCACGCCACGGCAAACTCGGTGAGCTTCTTCCCTTGCTCTCTCGCTTCCTGTATCACCGGCACCGTCACCGTCTGAGCGCGCCGCCACCAGCCACCGTCGCAGCGCCGCCCACATATGGTCAAAATGATTTGGGCCATTAGATCTAGATCGGATGTGTGAGATTAGAATTAAACCGAATAGGTATCGTGTGCTCTGAGCCGCACGATTTGCTTTAGATCTAACGCTCTGTAACAGTTGATCCGCATGAACCGTTTTCAGCCAATAGAAACAAGACGCATGGCACGGTTTTGATTAAATAGACAGAAACATTTCTATTAGATGGTTCGATTTGAAAAATTCATATCATTAAATCTACATGTCAAAATTTTACAAATTTTATATCATTTGAATCGGGAAAAAGAATTCTATCCAACCATGCCCTTTGTTTAGTAAATTGCGTATGTAAAATTAGTTGTTTTGCAGAAATTTGTTTAAGCATATTTTGAACATAAAAATTATTCTAGAAATGTTTTGAGGGTAAAATCTTTTGTAAATGGATTGTTTTGAACCTACTGACCCTAAAAACCAACTTGTAGATTTAAATGTGTGTTTTGTGAGGCCAAGGAATAAATCTTTGAATAAAAGCATTTCTAGTTAAATAAAAATATTGAATATGGTTTAAAAATGCTTTTTGAGTAAAACCTTTGGAAAATGATTTGAATTAAACTCTCTGACCCTAAACACCAAGTTTTGGGATTTAAAAATATATTTGGTGAACCCTATAAAATTATTACTTTGTTTAAAGGCATTTCCAACAAAATAAAATCTTGCTTTGATTTAAAAATGGATTTTGGATGAAACCCTTTGCAAATGGAATTGTTTTAAAACATTATGACCATAAACATTAATATTGGTGTTTAAAAACATTTTTGCTAACACTATAAATTATTCTTTGAATAAAATCAATTCTAGCAAAACAAAAGGGATTTAAAGTGGCCATTTTCACTAACTTGTTATCAAATGGTTTTGCCACTTTGATAAATGAGCAATAGGTGTTTTAAAATGTTTATAACCTATTAGAAACCACCTTTCCAAATAAAACAATATTTTGCATGCTAGCATGCATTGTTTTTTTCTTCATTTTATGTGATGTGATGAATTGTTTGAATGCTAGATTGAGTTTGTGCCTTGATTGAATTGTAGTGAAGTTTTGAAGAGTGTGACTATTGCAAGATCAATGAGTGAACTTATATTCTCTACCAAAAAGGAAAGTGGTGCTTCATACTTTTGTCCCATTATTTTCACTATGCATTAGTGATATTTATAAGTAGGACTTGCATGGAAATTTACTAAGTATTCTATGCCATGGGAAATCCTAGTAGATGATGTCTTAGTAGAATTTTCCTAAGTTAAGATTCCTACTACTATCATGCTTAGCCTAGCTAGTAGAAAACAAGGGTGGATTGTATTCATGCTATGAAATATTTCTAAGTCAATGACTTGTGTTTTGTTTAATAAAAACAACTATGTGAATGAATCACCTGGGTGGAATGGGACTTGCATGGTTGGATTTTTGTAGAGTGGTTACCATGGCCCATTTTTCAATGGCCTACCATGTGTATCTCACTTGTGGAATGCCACTCAGAAATAAAGAGATTTGAGATGTCAAATGTCGAGAAGCTTCAAGTGCAGCCACTTGGCATTATGGGCTCTGCCTGGATCATATAGGTTGCAATAACTTAGCTAAATGGATAGTTGGTGGTAGGAGATGATAGGTTTGGAACACGTCCATTATGGTCTAAGGGAAGGCTTCTGAAAGATCTTGTCTCGATGCATGTCGAGTCTTGTGGGGAAAGTGCACCACCTCTCGAGAGAGTAAAATCTAAGTACTTAGTCGTGTCCCCGGCAATGGACAATTTGAGCATCAAGACATGGAAGCTATCAAGAAATTTCTCATCCCAATTTCTAAGTTAAAAACTTGTGGTTGAACAAGGGTTAAAGGATCTTCAATCAATGATCAATTCAATTCTATCTGAATAAAGACAAAATCCCTAATGAAAATGATTAATTAAACCATGAGAAAATAATAATTGAATTTTGGCCAAGTAGAATAAAAGTTATTTAATTAACTTAAATGGAATAAAAGAATTAATTGAATAAAATTTATATGGAATTAAAACCATATTTGATTTCATTTGAATAAAGACAAATGCTCAATTTAAATGATCAATAAATCATATTAAAAATATTTCAAATAATTCAAAGTAAATTATTTGACACCCTAATAAATAAATAAAACCTACTGAAAAGGATTTGGTAAAATTTGGATTTCAAATAGAAGTTGAAAACATATTTGAAATCTCAATTAAATAAATACAAGCGTCTAAATTAATTAATTAATCTATACTTAATAATAAAGCACGAAGTGTTTCTCCCGGTCCAATAATTTTTAGACGATTTTACCCTTCCACAATTTTCCATATTACCGCATATGCCATGTACCGGTTCGTTATATCTTTTACTATAGGGTTTGCGTTCTGTCCATCTGTACGAGCCGTGCTGATAGGCCGTTGCATGGTATGGGCCAACCTTATTTTGGCAGCTCCGGCCTCAGCTACACATGTTAAATAAGGAAAATTAATTATGCAGGCCGAGAGCTTGGACGCAACGGGACATTAAGAGCGGATAATTGTATTTTGGAATGTTTCATCACCGTAGGGTATATAGATGGAAAACAACAAATCCAAGAGAGAGTTTTGTGGTGTGTCAAAAATTATTTTCATCCATAATAATAAAAGACGAAGTGTTTTTCTAGTCCAACTCTTTTTTAAACATGTTTGCCCTCCCACCAAAAAATTATAATGCCGCTATACCGTGTACCGTACTGGTTCGTTTGTTTCTTTTCGAGATATGCAAGCCACGCCTCTAGGACCTTCAGTCCAAGTTTCAACCACCGGATTCCTCGGTGTTAAATGTTTTGTCCATCACATGTACGGGCCTGACCCAGTTATTCCTCCCGCGTCATGCATTGCTGGATTCGATCGTCAGCAAATATTACACTTTCCAATGGTTGCAAATAGTACCACCTCGCTATCTTAAACCAAATTACACTTGTTTATATTCTCTCACATATGGGCTGTCAACAAGCCAAGGATGAGCTCGATATGAGAAAGGAACGGAAAATCAATGAGCGCTGAAAAAACAATAGGAGCAGAACGGAATGGCAAATCAACGAGCCCTGAAAAACTAGAGCACGGAAGGTCACGGGGCGGATGGGGGAGAGAGTGGGATGGGGGCGGCTCACGGCGTCGGGTCTGAGGGCAGAAAGAGACGGGGGAGCATGTGGGTGGGATTAGGGGCGGCTCACGATCAATGGCAGCGTACCCTTCTTATAGTCAAACCGTCAGAAGAAAAAAATAAACTCACGGAGGACTTAATCAATTGATCGAGGACCATTGATTTTTTTTAAAAACTTACCACTGGCACAACAAAGACTAACTTCTTTCGCCGCAACGTGCAGGTATTTTGCTAGTAAACCATAAATGAATAAAATAATTATTCTAAAATAGACTTTAAATACATGTAGTATAGAAAACTTACTAAAACGTTTGAAAAGATTTGAACTGAAAGAGGGGTTGAAATGATTTGAATGAATTCAAAACAGAAAATGAAAATAGAAAAAGGAAACAGAAAAGAAAAAAATGAAATAGATCCAGCCCATCCCAACAAGCCCACTAGACCCAACCAGCCCACCTCTCTCCTCCCCCGCCGTTTTCTTTTTCACTCAGCAGCGTACCCACTCAGTCACTGATAGAACGACCCCACTGTACCCCTCTCTATTTCGCTGACGAAGTGACCCCACCTGCCAGTCGTCTTATTCACCCGCGCGACCAGCTCTTCCTCCCCTCCTTGCCCGTTTCTGCCTTAATCCCACACACTTAAATTCGCCTAAATGCCGCGAGTAACTCCGTCAGCAATCATGCACGATAAATTGCCCCTGTCTCCTCTGTCTTCCCCTCAGATCCCACTCCACGAACGCCACCAGGCTGCTCTGATTTTGCTCGAGACCTTCCCTATCTCCGGCGAGTTCTCCATCCAAATTCCGGCAGCACAGCCACCCCCACTGCCCCTGACTCACCCAAGCGTGTTCCCCATCGTCAGGCGCGTCTGCCAGTTCCTTCCTCTTGCTCGCGCATGCCCCAGAACATCGACAACTTCAACGCCAGAGCACCACCGACGACCGCGTCTACTCTGGCGACCTTTCCCCGTAAGCCCCAGCTTCCCCTCTTCCTCTTGTTGATATGTGTGATCCCTAATATCGTACGCATCTAACGCAACCATCTGTTTGTCTTAGCACGGCCCGTAGCATCACCAACGTCACCAGCCCGAGCACACCGTCGCCAGGAGCTTCTCCGGGGAGCAATACCCGTCGACACCGTGCGTCCCTCGAGTAACGGAGACCACCTTGAGCATCCCCACGCCACGGCGAACTCGGCAAGCTTCTCCCCTCCCTCTCTCTCTTCCTGTATCACCAGCATCGTCACCGTCTGAGCGCCCGCCACCAGCCACCGCCGCAGCGCCGCCCACCTATGGTCAAAATGATTCGGGCCGTTAGATCTAGATCGGATGTGTGAGATTAGAATTAAACCGAAGAGGTATCATGTGCTTTGAGCTACACGATTCAGTCGATCTGCATGAACCGTTTTCAGCCAATAGAAACAAGACGCGTGGCACGGTTTTGATTAAATAGACAGAAACATTTCTATTAGATGGTTCGATTTGAAAATTTTATAACTTTAAATCTACACGTCCAAATTTTAAAAAATTTATATCATTGGAATCAGGAAAAAGAATTCTATCCAACCATGCCCTTTGTTTAGTAAATTGCTTCTGTAAATTTGGTTATTTTTGCAGAAATTTGTTTAAGCATGTTTTGAATATAAAATTATTCTAGAAATGTTTTGAGGGTAAAATCTTTTTTAAATGGATTGTTTTGATTAAATGGATTGTTTAAGCATGTTTTGTGAGGCTAAGGAATAAATCTTTGAATAAAAGCATTTCTAGTTAAATAAAAATATTGAATATGGTTTAAAAATACTTTTTGTGTAAAACCTTTGGAAAATGATTTGAATTAAACTCTCTGACCCTATAAAATTAGTACTTTGTTTAAAGGCATTTCCAGCAAAATAAAATGTTGCTTTGATTTAAAATGGATTTTTGGATGAAACCCTTTGCAAATGGAATTGTTTTAAAACATTATGACCATAAACATTAATATTGGTGTTTAAAAACATTTTGGCTAACACTAGAAATTATTCTTTGAATAAAATCTATTCTAGAAAAACAAAAGGGATTTAAGGTGGCCATTTTCACTAACTTGTTATCAAATGGTTTTGCCACTTTTATAAATGACCAATAGGTGTTTTAAAATGGTTATAACCTATTAGAAACCACCTTTTCAAATAAAACAATCTTTTGCATGCTAGCATGCATTTTTTTGTTTTCTTCATTTTATGTGATGTGATGAATTGTTTGAATGCTAGATTGAGTTTGTGCCTTGATTGAATTGTAGTGAAGTTTTAAAGAGTGTGACTATTGCAAGATCAAGGAGTGACTTATATTCTCTACCAAAAAGGCAAGTGGTGCTTCATACTTTTGTCCCATTATTTTCACTATGCATTAGTGATATTTCTAAGTAGGACTTGCATGGAATTTTACTAAGTATGCTATGCCATGGGAAATCCTAGTAGATGATGCCTTAGTAGAATTTTCCTAAGTTAATATTCCTACTACTATCATGCTTAGCCTAGCTAGTAGAAAACAAGGGTGGATTGTATTCATGCTATGAAATATTTCTAAGTCAATGCCGTGTTTTGTTTAATAAAAACAACTATGTGAATGAATCACCTGGGTGGAATGGGACTTGCATGGTTGGATTTTTGTTGAGTGGTTACCAGGGCCCATTTTTCAATGGCCTACCCTGTGTATCTCACTTGTGGAATGCCACCCAGGAACAAAGAGATTTGAGATGTCAAATGTTGAGAAGCTTCAAGTGCAGCCACTTGGCATTATGGGCTCTGCCTGGATCATATAGATTGCAATAACTTATCCAAATGGACAGTTGGTGGTAGGGGATGATAGGTTTGGAACGCGTCCATTATGGTCTAAGGTAAGGCTTCTGAAAGATCTTGTCTCGATGCATGTCGAGTCTTGTGGGGAAAGTGCACCACCTCTCGAGAGAGTAAAATCTAAGTACTTAGCCGTGTCCCCGGCAATGGACAATTTGAGCATCAAGACATGGAAGCTATCAAGAATATCCTCATCCCAATTTCTAAGTTAAAAACTTGTGGTTGAACAAGGGTTAAAGGATCTTTAATCAATGATTGGTAGATGCCTTGGGAGATTTTGACAAATAAAAACTTAGTGTTTTCAAATAATAAGGAAAATCTATTTTGATCAAAGTAAGCCTAAGCTCCACTTAGCCAAATGCATATAGATGTTAGATACCACTATTCTACCATAATATCACTTGCCAATACAATTCAAATGTATTGACCCTTGTGGCTGTAACTTATTATGTTGCAGGTTTGTTTGATGTTAGTGAAGTGTGTTGATTAGGATTACAAGTCTACAACCAACATGATTGCCTGTGGCACTTTGAAGATGAAGGACTCCATGCTATATAGATATTCTGCTGCATTGTAATGAGATAGCCAAATGAGCTATGTAAGATGTAATGAATTATTTCATTCCTGGTTATAAAGTTGTATTATGACCTTTGTTTCTTGATATTACATCTTAACTGTGGATGCTAGCTATTGATCCACGGACTAGCATTGTAAACACAGGGATATCTACCTTATTAAAGGTTGGGACCTCTATAGCTAGAGACCCAGTAGGGAGTGATAGAGAGGCTGCGCTCGCAGAAGAGAGCCCTTCGTGCGAAGATCGAGGCCTTGACCACCAGTGTGGAGGAGTACAAGATAGCCATGGAGACAGCTGGACTAACTCTGGTGGACGAGGAGGTCGACATGGAGGAGTAGTGTTGACTACTCAACTATCTATTATTCTATCATCCATTTATTTATCGAGTCGCAATGATCATCCAACATGTGGATGGCTTTGCTAGTGTGTTTACTTTTCCAAAACTTGTTGTTCACGTTGTTTAAACTCTAAGTTTATTTGGTGTCTGATTATTTTGTGATTGTTTCTATGTGATGTATTGTGCATGTTAGCATCTATGGGTTATATCACATTACTTATCCTTATTGAAACCACAGATGCCTCCCCATCGTGCCAATCCCAACCAAAACAACAATAACATCAATCCCGAGATGCAGCAACTGATGACAGCTCAAACTCAACTGATGCAGATAATGACCCAGTTCATGGCAAATCAAAATCAGAACCAGAACAACAACAACAACAACAACAACAACAACGACGACAACAACAATGTCGTGGTGGTGGCACGACAGATTGCATGGGTAGGCTTAAGTTGGGAGCCGAATGGGTGCTTGTGGTCACCGGGGAGGGAGTGCACGGTCGAGCCATGCATGAAGAACAAGAAGAACTCTCCACACTTGACAATTTGATTGATACCCGAAAGATTACAAGTGCTACTTGAGCTGTATTGGCTTGAGTATGCAGCACTTGTTCTCTACTTGGTCCAACCTCCTACTACTGCTATGCCCTCCCTTATATAGGCAGTGCTAGCTAATACCCCTTTGGGTTCTAGGGTTTACTGTTTGGATCTAGGTCCCTACAATATGGGCCGGGTTATGGGCTTGCCCTAAGCCCATAGGCCCGGTCCATAAAGCTTGACAGCTAACGGTCTTCTGGTACGCTGCTTCTTGTACTTTTTGGCGTCACGCTGTTACTTTGTACGTTAGCGCTTGCTTTGGGCGTCACCCGGCTCCTTTTATGTCACCCGGCGTCGCCCTTCTCTTTTGACCATGCTTTACCATGGTTCTTCCCGAACATTACTCGAAAAGGTGCCACGTGTCCTTCTTGACTTGGCCCTTCCTCGGTTGACTCGGCTCGTTGGTACCTGCAAGGGTTACAACTTTGTCCTATACGGGCCGAGATAGTTTGTATCTCGGCTTTCATACTTATCTTACCCAGCCGTTCTTACCCAGCCTGGTTCATTTTATAGTTGGAGCCAACCCAGCTGCGCTCTGTTTCCCCTCTCGTGACCCTACCGGGGGTTATCCCCCCGACATTAGTCCCCGAAGCTGGTGAGGTCTAGCAGTTCAAGCTGTTAGGCATCTCCAGTTCCTTTGGTGTGAATGGAACTTAGTTTTTGTTTTTTATCTATCTCAGTTTTGCATCTTGCCGGGTTAGTCTGACAATTACGGGTCAATTGTTTGACTTCTTGGCTCATTCTTGCCTCGAGCCGAGTTATTTTGGCCAATTCCGGGTCATTTCGGCGCACTTCAGTCACTGACAACTAGTAATCATGATTACTTGCCTCAATTTTTGTTGCAAGTTCTGGTGGCACAGTGACGGCTGCGCAGTTATTCCCCGTCACTGTGGCAGTCCCATCGGTCTGCGCCTCTTGTCCTTCCAGCCATGACGTGGCACCGGATTTTCCGTGTATCTTTGGATACGTGGCGCTCGCTGACTGGCTCACCCGGCCTGGTACACGGCCACACGCTGGCCGCACGGCACAGCTAGATCCCACTACGAGGGTTTTTACTGCCCTTAATTAGGGGTTGGGAGTTTCCACTTCCCCCACGCCCATTCAGTTTCCTTAGCCTTTCTTCTTCCTCGCGCCTGCAAGATTGAACTGCCTCCTTTGCGGTTCCTTCTCCTTCTTGCTCTAGAGATGCGATTGCCCCTGCCCTCTTTCGATTCCAGCACGGGTCCTCGTTGTTCCAAGCCTCTCCTTTCCTTGGAGGAGACAGACTCCGACGATCCCATGGATGCTCTTGACGACACTGATGGTGCTGAGGAACAGGAGGTTCCCTCCGGTGAGCGCGGTGGTTGGGAAGGCTCTGAGGTCTCCACCGAAGAGGTGGAGTGGCTTTGCTCCACCAGACGCATTCCACTGCAAGTGGATTGCCGTCTGCCCACCGGTGAGATTTCCCCCACCCTTCAAGCTGGCGAACGGGTGGTTTTTCTTTCACACTTTGAATGCGGGTTTGCTCTTCCTGTGAGCACCTTCTTTTCCTCGTTTCTTTCTACCTTCTATCTGTAGACCCACCATCTTCCTGCCAATGCAATTGGCTCTCTTTCTTGTTTCATATCTGCCTGCGAGGCCTATCTTGGAATTTGGTCCACAGTTCCTTTGTGGGCCAAGTATTTTGGCTTTAAAGTTCAGGTTGTTCCCCAGCCTGGTGCTCCTCGATATGAGAAGAGGCCGACCCGGTGTGGTGCTGCTAGCATCACCCCCAGGAGAGATTCTATCTTTCCTCGGGTTATCGGCATTGACTCCTACAAGAAGTGGCATAGAAACTTTTTCTATGTCAAAAACAGCGGGTCCACTGACAACATCCGGCTTCCCCCTTTCTCGGACGAGGTCCCCAACAAGAAGTACTCGCAACTTGACCCGCGCGACCAAGACGCTGCGGTTAACGAGGCAAACACTATCCTGGAAAGGTTGCTGTCGCCAGATGAGAACTTTCATCTCGCCGAATTTGACCTCATGTGCCCCTTTATCTCATGCCGGGTAAGCCCCATCCAAGACAGGAGCCACAAGATGTGCTTCATGAGCGGGTCCCATGATCCCACTCGGCACTCCACCAAGGAGCTCACCCATGACTCCATTGCCCGCCGAGTAAGCTCCATCTTCAAATTGAACTTGGCGGATGACTGGGCTTGGAGTTTCCCACTGTTTAGCCGGGTCAGGCCTGTCCCCTAGGTAAGTTTTCCAAATTACCTTCTCGCCGAGTAAGCTTTAGCTCTTTTGCCACTCTTTAGCTTAGTTTTTAGTCTCTCATTCTGTTTGTCTTTCGCAGAATCTCCTTCACCAGGTTGATGACAGTACTGTCCCTCCGGCTGGCTATAACGGGGATCGCTCTGACTCGGATGAGTTCGAGTAGGACCTGGAGTGTTTCATGCCCATCCCGCACACTGCAGCTGCTTCAGCTTCGGGTAAGAGTCAATCTCGCAATCCCTTACAAGATTGGTCTCCCGACGATGAGGATGATGATTGTACGCTTTTGGAGGTACATGCCTTGTGAGCTTAATCTATTTGCTTATCCGAGTAAGCCCGTTATTTACTTATGCAGCTGGCCAGGTACATGACGTTCCTCCTCTCGCCATGGGCGGAGTCGGCAAGATTCCTGTTGCCAAGCCAAAGCGACGTGGGATCTCCTCTAGCACTCAGCCGGCCAAGAAGAACAAGCCCACTCCGGCTGCTCCTGCTGCCTTTGCTGCTGCTAGCCTGGGTGAGACTCGCCAAGCTGCTGGCCGCCGAGTCACGCGCTGAGTCGTCCGTGACCCGGTTGTCACCGGGTAAGTTTTTGCACCTTGCTTTTTTTGTTCTTTCCTTTCTCATCACTGCTCTTCTCTTATATATGTCTTATTATTTTCAGTGTTGCACCTTTGACGGCGAGTCAGGCTGCTTCTAGCATTGCCTCGCCGCTTAGGCCTGCACCTCCTCCAGCTGACTCAGCGGCGCCGAGTCCCGTCCGGGTTGAGGCTAGCACTGTTGAAGCTCACGCTTCTCAGTGTCAGTCAGATCCGGTGGGTCATTCGGCTAGCGCTCCTGGCGCTGGCCAGGAAAAACTTCATGATCTTGGTGCCCACAAGTCTGGCACCGAGAAACTCTCTGCCACCAGTTCCTCTGGCATCAGCCCTCAAGCTGATGTGAATGAACAACTTCCTGATCTTGGAGCCAGCAAAACTGCTGAGCCCAGTCAGGGGGCTCCAAGATCCTCTCCAAATCCTCCTGCTCACTCTCAAATTCTATCAAAGGGCCAGACCCAGCCCAAGGCTTCTGGTTCTACTCGCCCCTCTTATGGCAAATCCACCTCTTCCAAGCAAACAACTCTAGTTTGCGCTCCGGGTTCAGCTCCTCATATTCGGCCTCCTACGTCGGCGACCGTGTTCGCTTCAACGGGTAAGGGAGACGAATCCACGGCTGCCGGGTCAGGTGATGGCTCCAAGGCTGTTACCCTCCATACCTCTACCGCTGCAACCCGTGCCACTGTGGGAACCGCCCTGAAAACGGGTCGAGTTCTCACTCGGACGCTCAGTGGGCAGAGCCTTGGTTCGGCTGAGCCTTACGCCGTGGCATGGAATGTAGCAGGCGAGCAAGAGGTCTCCACTCGTGCCGGGAAGAAGCTGAAGCTGGGCCCCAAGGTCGTCTCCGACATAACCTAGCAGGCCATTACTCTGATGGCCCGCGCCGACGAAATAAACGAGGTAACATAACTTACTCTTTTGTACTGCTGAGTATTTCCTTTATACATATCACCTAGTCCCCGAGGTTATAGTTGAGTAAGAGACTTACTCAGCTGTAAGCTCTTCAATTATTCACTTAGTCTTTGAATCCCACGCTTGCATGTTAGAGCTTCGAACCCTAGCCCTCGAGGTTACTGTCGAGTAAGGAACTTACTCGGCTGTAATCTCTTAAGCTCTTTGATTTCTTTATGACAAACTCACGTTAGAGCTTCAATCCCTAGCCCTCGAGGTTGCTGCCGAGTAAGGAACTTACTCAGCTGTAATCTCTTAAGCTCTTCTTTATTCGGACGGTCTCCTGACTCGACTCTTTCTTTGTTATCTGTCTTCTTTGATTAGCTTACGCATAAAGAGGGCACCAAGGTGCACCAAGCTCTCGTCCTGGCGCATCGCAAGCTTGAAGTTGCGTATGAGAAGCTGCAGACTGACACCTTCGGCCAAGGTAATATCTTTGCTTTTCCCTTTTCTTATTTGATGTAACTTTCCTTGGTTCCTCTTCTCATTTTTACTCTTGGTCTTGTTCCACAGCCACTGCTAAGGATACCATCAATGATCTTCACTCGCAAATCAGCGAGGCCGAGAGTAAATTTCCTGCCTCCTAAGTCAATAGTTGAAATATTTCTGTCGGTACTGACAAATTTTCGTTCTCAATAAGCAGAGAAGCACCAAGCCGAACTCCAGAAGGAGCGCGATGACGTGACTCGACTGAAGAAACTGATGGCCGAGACGGAGGATAAGCACTTGGCCAAGGTGAAAGGGCTGAAGGAAGAGCTTGCCGAGAAGAGCGAGCAGCAGGCTGCCATCATCGAGAAGACTAAGAGGCTGCTCGACGAGGACAAGTCATTGGTCGAGTCGACAAATATGAACCTCGACGCCCTTCAAGACAAGACCAAAACTTGGCATAGCAAGCTTGCTGCCATCAACTTCTTTCTCGGTAGTGAGTTCTTACTCTTTACGCATTGTCCAAGTCCTGCTGGATTTCTTCCATCTGCCCTTGCTATTCGCTAACTTTCTCTTTTTGCTTGCAGAGAACTTTCCTGAGGCCAACAAGTTTGCCATCCGAGCCATGAAGAAAGTGAGAGCTGAGGCTGGTGCTCCTGCTAACAGCGAGGTGTCCATGGAGGAGCTGCTCGCAGCGGTGTCTGAACGGGTCAAGACCCTCAGATCTTGCGGTGTGGATTTGGTCAAGTCAGCTATCCATGCGTTTCACATGCTCTGTCCGGATGAAGACCCACCCGAACTAATCGAGCCGCTAGCCGAGAGACTGCTCCTTACCGAAGACCGGCTGGATCAATGGCGTGAGTCGGCCGGCCGGGCTGCAGCGGACAAGGCTCTCTCCTTCGTGCTTTCATGGTACGAGGACATCAACCTCGACGTTCTTGCTCGTATAAGGGGAGATGGCAAATGGCTGAATGACCCGGAGCTGATCAAGAAGCGCCAGGAGAGAGCTTATGCTATGATCGATTACACCATGGTGCACGCTTGGTGTGAAGGACCTAGCTTCCTCGACCTTGGTGATCCGCTCGTCGAAGTTCCTGCTGAAGAAGGTGGCGACAGCGAGGCGACCGAGTCAGATGATCCAGATGACCCGGCCGCAGATGCCCCTCACCTGGCCGATGCTCCAAGCACTCCTGGTTCCGAGAGTGCTCCTCCGAGTTCTCCTGCTCCTTAGGCCAACAAATACTCGAACTTTGATTAGATCCCCGGTATGCCGGGTACAGATGTAACGTACATTGCACTTGAAGTTTGACTATGTGCCTTGTGATAGGCTTTATATATTTGCGTTATGCTTTGAGTGCGAATCACTCAAGGACAAGTCCCCGAGTTTCATTTTACCGTGTCACCTTTCCTTGCCTTTGGGCCCTGTCTACCATTTTTTGGCGTTCGACATTAGGATCTCAAAGTACGAAGGATTTAGTTAGCGGATATGAAACTTGGATAACTTGGCCGAGATTACTTGACACATAGTATAACACAACCTGCAGAGAGTTAGGCACAAACTAAAGCTGACTCACGTTTCTCCCTTGTACTTATTCGGCGTTCGTCTTTACCCGTCTTAGATCTTTTTCTCTTGCTTGCCATGAAGCCGTGTTTTCAAACAACAACATAGTCGAAGAGTTGATTTCTTTCGAGTAAACACTACTTCTTCCGAAATAAATTCCGGGTATCACGCCAGCCGACGTAAAATAATTGAAATGGAAAGCCTAAGGGGTAGTCCCCTAGTCAGTTTTTCGAATCATACCATTTTATTATTAGCACATAGCCGGAAAACACATCCGACATATGATAGTTCTAGTGATACATGCACTGCTTCTCCTAAGTGTAGAAGGGACGAAGCAGTGCCACATTCCATGGCCTTTTGGTTTCATCTCCTGACCTGTCCGCCTTGTTCTTTTGCGCTTCACGAGTGTCTATGAGATAGTAGGAATCATTGTGCAATGCTTTGCTTACAATGAATGGACCTATCCATGGAGGTGATAATTTATGCATTCCAGCTGTGCGTTGCACCAGCCGTAGCACCATATCTCTTTCTTGAAAAACACGAGGTTGCACTTTCCGGCTATGGTAGCGTCAGAGATTTTGTTGATATATAGCAGATCTGGAGAATGCCAGTTCCCTTGCTTCTTCGAGTAAATCTACTCCATCTTCTCGGGCCTCTTTTACCTCGGCTTCCGAGTATTGCCTTATCCTTGGCGAGTCATATTCTATGTCGGCAGACAAAACTGCTTCAGCCCCATATACAAGGAAAAATAGCGTATAACTAGTTGATCGATTCAGAGTCGTTCTTAAGCTCCACAGTACTGAGGGCAGTTCCTCTAGCCAACAACCAGGTGATCTCTGGAGTGGTTCCATTAAGCGGGGTTTTATCCCGGACAGAACTAATCCATTAGCCCGTTCAACTTGTCCATTTGATTCTGGATGCGCGACTGACGCTACGTCGAGTCTTATCCGGTGTTCCCCACAGAAGCGAGCAAAATCTCCTTCAGCAAAGTTTGTGCCATTGTCAGTGATCACACTGTGCGGGTAGCCATATCTGAGGATTATATCCCTTAGGAATGTGACAGCTGTTTTACCGTCCAATTTCTTGATTGGATTCACTTCTATCCACTTAGTGAACTTATCAATCATGACCAAGATATGAGTCCTACCATATCTAGGCACCATACTGCAAAAGGCCACGTGATTGGTATAGTCTTCAATTCTGACGCTGGAAAATGTCACTTGGACGCATAGTGTTGACAACCACTGCATTTCCGACTAACTCTTGTGCTTGTGCCAATGCGCTTAGCCAGTAGAATCCATGTCGGAATGCCTTGGCTACCAATGCTCTTTATGATGCATGGTGCCCACACTCTCCCTGATGGATATCCAACAAGATCTCCTGGCCTTGCTCTAAGCTGATGCAACGCTACAGTACACTTGTCACGCTTCGTTTGTAGAGTTCCTTGTTGATTATGGTGTATGCTTTTGCCCTTCGTGTTGTTTGCCTTGCCAACATTTCGTCACTTGGCAAGGTTCCATCCTTCAAATAACTGAATATTGGCTATGCCCACGTTGGTATTAGTGGTTTCGGGTCTGCTTCAACATCAATGTCCATTGGTTCCGTCGAGATATGTTCTGCCAACATAATCTGAGGAGTCCCCGAGTGTGATTCGGCTACCCCTGAGGTGAACGGATCAGTCCCCGAGTGACTCGAACCTACCCCCGAGTCAATATCCATTGGCACTTGCCGGGATGACCCTAATTGATCCGGACTCTGGTGACGGCTTGATCGATGGCTTCCTCAGGTGCTCCAATGCTACCCCTGGTGGTATTGCTTATCTAGATGATCCTAGCTTGGATAACACGTCTGCTGCCTCATTTTCTGCTCTAGGAATATGATGAAATTCACAACCGTCAAAATATCCCGAAATTTGCTGCACGTGAAAGCGATATAATGCCATGTTTGCGTCCAGTGCGTCCTAATGTCCAGACACTTGCTGAATCACCAAAACACATGATCCTTTTGATACCAATTTCCTTGGCTACTTTAATGCCATGGACGAGCGCTTCATACTCGACAACGTTGTTAGAAGCAGCAAAATGAATCTGCAAGACATACCTCAGTTGATCCCTCTTTGGAGATGTGAGCACTATCCCGGCGCCCAGACGCATTCTCGTCTTGGACCCGTCAAAATGCATTTTCCAGTAATTTGGATCTGGCAGTGGTGGTTCGTACTGCATCTCCATCCATTCTACGAATAAATATGCAACGGCTTGAGATTTTATTGCATCCCGCCTATCATATTGTAGAATGTATGGTGCCAGTTCAATGGCCCATTTGGCTACTCGGCCGCTGGCATCTTTGTTGTCCAATATATCCGAGATAGGTTCCTCGCATATTACCCAGATTGGGTGTTCTTGAAAATAATGTTTCAGCTTTTTTGCTGCCATATATACCCCATATGTCATCTTCTGATAATGCGGGTAATTCTGTTTCGAGACAGAGAGCACTTCGCTCAAGTAATATACTGGTCTTTGGACTGATTTGCCCCTTCTTCCCGTTCAACCACTATTACTGCACTTACAACTCTGTTGGTTGCGGCGACATAGAGCAGCATTGGATCCTTGGATAGTGGTGATGCTAATATTGGTGTTGTTGCCAACATTTTCTTTAATTCATGGAAAGCGCTATCAGCTTGCTGTGTCCATGTGAATTTGTCTGATTTCTTCATCAGCTGATATAGTGGTAGGGCTTTTTCGCCTAGCCGACTAACAAACCTGCTCAATGAAGCCACGCATCCAGTAAACTTCTGGACTAGATACATCATTGAGGGTTTTTGGAAATTCCATTCTTTCGATGGCCCTGATCTTTGTCGGATTAGCTTCAATTCCTCGACTAGATACAAGGAATCAGAGTAATTTTCTAGCCGGGACACCAAACGTACATTTTTTCGGGTTAAGTTTCATCCGGAATCTTCTCAAGTTTGCGAATGTTTGACGCAAGTCCTCAATTAGAGTATGACTTTGTTTGGTTTTTATTACCACGTCATCGACGTATACTTGAACATTTTTGTCCAATTGATCTTGCAAGCATTTTTGCATGCATCTTTGATATGTTGCGCCTGCATTTCTCAATCCGAATGGCATGGTGCGATAGCAATAAGCCCCGTACGGGGTGATAAAAGATGTCTTTATTGATCATTTGGATTCAGTGGAATCTGATGGAATACTGAATATGCATCCACAAATGACAACAACTCACACCCAGCAGTAGAATCTATGACTTGATCGATCCGAGGCAGAGGAAATGGTTCTTTCAGACACGCCTTACTGAGGTTCGTGTAATCAATATGTTGGGGATATGCTATATGAGTATCCTCATAGCATGTCTCATATCCGACTAACCCGGATGGCCCATAGTCGGTAGCATGGCCTGTGGCCTACTGGGCGGCCTAGTTAGATGGATCCAGAAGGGAGGCCCATGCCGGATAAAGGAAGGCTACGGAAGAGTCACCAGCGTACCCGGAGCCTTGGAGTGCAAGATACACAAGACTAGTAATAGACGATGTAGAACTCTGTAACATGTCCGGCTAGGACTTTTCCCTGTAACCCTAGGACCTGGCGACTATATAAGTCGGGCCTATGGGAGCCTTTAGGGAATCGTTTTACACACACCTCGCACAGCAAACCTATCTTTGTAACTCGGCGTATTGCCATTATAGTGATTTATAGCAGGAGTAGGATTCCGCCACCGTTGTGGGATCTGAACCTGGGTAAGCTGTGTTACCTTGTACCCGTCAACCGTCCTCCTTACCCCACGTCTCTAAACACGCACTGTGAGGACCCCTCCATGGCGTACTCGTCGGCAATACCATGACAGTTGGCGCCCACCGTGGGGCAAGAGGCGCTTCAAACTCTTCAGCGGGCGAGGACCAAGATCTTCGCGGGAATCGGCGAAACCGTAGCCATCGGTCGCGTTCTCTTCTCCGGCAACGTTCCGATTGTCCCCCCCCCTCGACGAGTTCTGGATACCGGCGAAGACAAACCCCACGCGGTGTTCAATCGTTCCTATCGAAGACATCCACCTCTTCATCGGTGAAACCGACTCGGGCACTAGTTACCTGGGAGTCAGAGGAGCGTCAAGACCCACACGGACTGCCTACAGGCCCTGATATGTTCGCGGAAGGATCGATGTCGGATCTCTCCTTGGAGTTTGCCGGCAAAGATCGGAAAAATTCAAGACCCACCCAAACCGCCCCTGTGCAGGATATAAAAGGTGGAAGATCGCCGGCTTTGTCTGTGCATCTAGACAGCAGAGATCCAAGTTCATCGGCGTGGTTACCGTCTTCGATCTGGCGCGCTGCATTCAGAGAGAGGGCGAAAACCCCCGCGATTACCTGGCCAGGTGGCTCCGTATACGAGCCGATCTGGCCCACTACCCCAATAATGATGCTATCTATCACTTTGTGGAAGCACTGGACCATGGCACACTCCTCCGACATTCTCTAAGGCGGCAGCAGGCGTCAGGACGACTTACCTTCGAAGGCATGGTGAACACCGTCAACAACTACGCGGAGGCCGAAGCGGCAGCTCAGACAGCGCTTGCGCTCATTGACGGAGCTCCTCCGATTCAGCCACCACCACCACCTCCGGCCGCTGTCGTCGTAGCACCACCACCACCTCTAGTCATCGTCGAGCCCATTGCACCTCCACCGCCCGTCATCGAGGAAGTCCTGGCACCCTCCGACTCTGTCATCGACGCGCTTTATGCTGATTTCAGTGCAGATTCAGAGGAAATAGACTTCAGTCCAGAAGAGCTAGACTCCGCTATGCAGGAGATGGAGGAGGAGTACTCACGTGACGAGCAAGCTAATAATACCGTCATGTCCCGAGGGGTGTTCATCACCATTGGGACGGTGATGGATGAAGACCAACCCGGGCAAGCTCCGCCTATCGCACTGGAAAAGGGGAAGGGGCCACTTATTGCTGTCGACAATGATCGCGCAAAGGTCATGCCTCCTCCGCCTAACCCAGTGCAGCAGCCGCAGGAACTCGGCACCGGTCCGAGCAACAACAACACCGCAAACTTGCCGCCTCCAGCGTCCACGTCGGCAGCAGCCCATGTTACTCCAGCTGATAGAGTGATGTATGGCAATCTCCTCATTGAGCCACTAACCGTTGATCATATCCGGAACGTGACTCAGCTTGACAAGAAGCGTCAGCAGCTACTGGACGAGGCGCAAGCCATCGCGGAGCAAGGCGCCAAACTAGATCGAGATCTGGTCAATGCGCAGAAGTACATAGAGAAAGCTAGAGCAATGGAGGCTGAGTACAAGACTCTGCTACAGCAGCAGAAGGCTAAGAAGGCTCCGGCTTGCATCATCAATGATCCTGGTGTAAGGCGCAACCTAGGATGGGCTCCCTCGAAGCTGGCACAGGCCAAGCCATACATTGACAGTGAAGGCAAACAGGTGATGCCCACCCCACTCATTAACCTCGCCGTCGCCAAGACCCTTCTAGAGCAGTATAGATGGCCTGAGGCAGTAGAACAGATCTATGACCTAGTGGCCAAGGCGGTAAAGCAGCAGGAAAAGGACACCTCCCAGAGGCTTGAGTCTGACCCAGCACTCTGCCGATCTAGACAGTACAAACCGCCAAGGGACAGATCTTCTCAGGATGTCGGATCACAGACGGGTTCATCAAAACGAAGACGGAGGGATGCGCGCAACAGGAAGGATGCTATCCCCATATCCTCCGACCACGGAGAAAGAGCCCAACCTCGCCGCCCATCGCCACCACCCCGATCCCCCCGACGTCAGGAAGACTACAAGGCTCACCATCACACGGATATGCCCCCACCAAAGCAGTGCGGCATCGTCATCCGCGACAACGCAGCACAGACCCGTCATGATGAAGAGCGCCACCAAGGACATAAGAGCAGGTCACACCACGACCCTCCGCGTCTGACAAGCAACCGTGACAGGCGTGGGGCGTCGCAGGAAGGTAACAGCAAGAAGGCTAACCCACCGCCACCTCCGCCTCCGTCGCCGCCAAGCAGTCACCATGGCGGAAGAGGCCCGAATCATTCACACAGCCCGTCCCCTGTTGACAACAAGAAGAATAACCCGGAGTCGTACGATGCACGTTCACGGATCGATAAGATCCACGAGGCCCGGGAAGGACCATACCTGGGACCACGTTGCTTTGGACCTGCAATACGATCCGCAACTTACCCCAAAGGTTTCCGGATTGACAAGACCATCAAGCCCTATGACGCCACCGCCAAGCCCGCCACATGGTTGCAGGACTACGGCAACGCGGTGGAGATTGCCGGAGCCAACCCCAACGTCATCGTCAAGTACCTCCCGTTAATGTTGGCGGGCACAGCACGTCAATGGATCGATGACTTGCCGGAGAGATCTATCTACAACTGGCTGGACATGCAAGAAGCATTCACCAAGAACTTCGAGGGTACATATAAGCGTCCCTGCACTGTGGGCGATCTACAGCGGTGTGTGCAAGAGAAAGACGAGACATCTCGCGCCTACCTCTCCCGCTGGCTGGATATGAAGAATTCCTGCGTAGGAGTGCACGCCCAGACTGCCATGGCCGCCTTCATCGATGGGTTAGAAAGGGGCACGTTGCTCCGACATAAGCTGAAGCGCTTGCTCGAGAATCATCAGCTTAACTTGAATCAGATGATTCACTTAGCCAGTGAGTTCGCAGCTGCCGACGACAATGCTCGTGGCTCTTTGCCGGCAATGACCGTTCCAACTCAAGCTCGGAGGAACAACACTACAAAGCGGAAAACATCTCCAGAAGAAAAGCAATCTACCGATATGGTCGCTATGACTTTTGCAGGACGAGGAGAAGACGAACAACGTGGCCGAGGAAGGGGAGCAGGCCGCGGGCAGCAACGAGGAAGTGAATCCAACCCGGCGCCGCTCCGCGTTCCCCAAACATATGAAGAGTACCGCGATATTCCGTGCCTCGTACACCTCGACGCCAACGGCAAGGCCACCCATACCAACCGACACTGCAAGTTCGTCAACGACCTCAAGGAAGACCCGGAGTCCGGCTATAAACGAAGTCGGAAGAACAGACCACGAGGCAAGGGCAAGGGGAAGAAGAAGGAGGAGGAGTCCAAGGATTCAAGTGACATGGACGAGGACGTCGACCCCAAGCACGCCGCCAAGAGCGACGACAAGGGCAAGAACCCCTTCGCAAAGAAGGACCCAGTCTACCACACTTTCCTTGGCACCCCCACCGTCTGACAATAGAAGACCTCTCTAAGGATCCTGATGGCCACTCTCCCCCCAGTTCCCCAATACCTGCGCTGGTCGGAGGTTCCAATCACTTGGGACAGGACGGACCACCCAGACCTTGTGCCCACGGAGAACCAGTACGCCATGGTCATCAACCCATTGATTGACGGCACGGAGTTCACCAAGTGCATGGTGGATAGTGGAAGAAGAATCAACATCATGTACCTGGATACACTACAGAAGATGAACTTGACGGAGGAAAACCTAAGGCGGACCAACACCGTTTTCCATGGCGTAGTTCCTGGTCGGGAGGCTCGGTCCCTTGGGTGCATCACACTTCAGGTAGCTTTTGGCGACGTTAATAATTACCGCCAAGAGCGCATGACCTTTGAGGTGGTCCCCTTCAAGAGCGTGTACCACGTCATATTCGGCCGTGACATATTCCACACGTTCATGGCCAAGCCATGCTTCATCTACAACAAGCTCAAGATACCCGGACCAAACGGTGTCATCACCGTATCCGGAAGCTCTACCAAGGCAAGGGACTGCGAGATCAATGAAGCAGTCGTTGCAGAAGCTGTCCTCTACAGCGAAGAATTCAATGAGATCCAGAGCAAGGTCAATGACTCAGAGATGCCCGCGTCGAAGAAGCAGATCTCCGAATCCGCTCCTGCGTTCAAGGCCGCCATGGAGACCAAGCCGGTGGAACTTGTGGTAGGCGATGCCTCCAAGACCGTCGCCATTGGGACGAACCTGGATCCCAAATAGGAAAGCGCGCTCGTCGAGTTCCTCCATGAGAATAGGGACATCTTTGCCTGGCAACCTGCCGACATGAAAGGTGTACCTAGGGAACTTGCCGAGCACAGCTTAAACATAGATCCAAAATGTAAACCAGTGAAACAACCTCTACGATGCTTCGGAGATGAGAAGAGATGCGCCATTGGAAAAGAGATAGCTAGGTTAGTTAAGGCTGGTTTTATCCGAGGAGTCCTTCACACCCGATGGGTGGCCAATCATGTACTTGTCCCCAAAAAGGGAACTACTGAATTAAGAATGTGCGTTGATTACACCGTCTTGAACAAAGCATGTCCCAAAGATCCGTTTGCTTTGCCTTGCATTGACCAAGTCATTGACTCGACGGCTGGCTCAGAACTTTTGTGTTTTCTCGATGCATACTCAGGATACCACCAGATCAAGATGAGGAAGTCGGACCAATTGGCCACTTTGTTCACTACCCCATACAGCACGTTTTGCTACGTCACGATGCCCTTTGGGCTGAAAAACGCAGGTGCTACCTACCAGTGGACAATGCAACGTTGCCTTCACGACCAAATTGGTCGGAACATCCACGCCTATGTGGACCATATCGCGATGATGTCTAAAAAGTCAAACGACTTAATCTCCGAATTAAAAGAAACCTTTGATAATCTCCGGAAATACAACATGATACTCAACCCTAAGAAGTGCGTCTTCGGGGTTCCAGCCGGTAAACTGTAGGGCTTCATCGTTTCCCAGCGCAGAATCGAGGTCAACCCGGAGAAAATAAAGGCCATCTTAAACATAAACCGTCCGACATGCCTAAAGGACATGCAACGACTAACAGGTTGTGTTGCAGCAGTTAGTCGGTTCGTCAGCCGACTTGGAGAGAAGGCTCTGCCGCTCTACAAGTTGCTGAAGAAGGCGGACAAATTCACATGGATAGACGAAGCAGATGCAGCATTGAAGCAGCTCAAGGAGATTCTTTCCTTAGTGCCTATCCTTGCAGCACCCGAGCCTGGGAGCCCTGTTACTTTACATGGCGGCAACCAACCGGGTTATTAGCATCATCGTCGTGGTAGAGCGGAAGGAACCAGGCTACGAGCACGGAGTTCAACGACCAGTTTACTATGTAAGTGAAGTCTTGATGGAGTCCAAGCAGCGTTACCCGCACTACCAAAAGATATCTTATGGAGTATTCCTCGCTTCGCGGAAGCTGAGGCACTACTTTCAGGAGCACCCAATCATAGTAGTGAGCAAGACTCCACTGTCCGACATTATCAACAACAGCGACGCTACAGGAAGGGTCGCGAAGTGGGGCATTGAACTTGCCGCCTTCGAGATCACCTACAAGAGACGCGACGCTATCAAGTCACAAGCCTTGGCGGATTTTATTGCAGATTGGACGGAGATGCCAGATGCCACTCCGTTGCCAGAACCAGAGTACTAGGTGATGCACTTTGACGGATCAAAGCTGCTCAACGGCTCGGGGGCTGGTGTATTTCTACAGTCACCAAAAGGAGACAAGCTACACTACGTTCTGCAGATCCACTTCGAGGCTACAAACAACATGGCGGAGTATGAAGCACTCATTCACGGACTGCGTGTAGCCAAGGATATTGGCATCAAGCGCATATATTGCTGTGGAGATTCTGACTTGGTTGCCCAGCAGGTGGCTGGCACCTGGAATGCGCGGAACCCTATGATGGCGGCATATCGCGATGAAGTGGACGAGATAGCCAAGAGCTTCTTGGGCTACGAAGTCAAGTATGTGCCTAGGGAGCAAAACGAGGCGGCAGATCTGTTGTCAAAACTTGGATCAGGGCGCAAGCAAATTCCACCAGGAGTTTTCCTAGAGCATCTATGCACACCATCCGTGAAGGGCGCCGACATCGACAACCCGGATAGAGTTGACTCTTTCGTCAACACGGTGACAAAGATCCCTCTGGCTTGGACAAAACCGTTCATGGAATATCTCGAACACGGAACTTTGCCCGACAACGAGGTCGAACGACGGCAAATAGTACGATGAGCAAAGGGTTATACCATAATCAATGGGCAACTCTATAAAAGGAGCACTACTGGTGTATACCTAAAGTGTGTTTCCCAGCTAGAAGGTATGGAAATCCTACGCGAAATCCATCTCGGAGATTGCGGGCATCACGGCGCTCCTCAATCATTGGTCGTGAAAGCCTTTCGGCAAGGATTCTACTGGCTGACCGCGAAGGCGGACGCCGACAAGCTGGTTGAGACATGCACAGGATGCCAGTATTATGCCCGACAACCACATGTTCCTGGTGAAGAATGGCGAACAATACCAATAACTTGGTCGTTTGCAGTCTGGGGGCTAGACATGGTGGGGCCGTTTCAAACGGCACCGTGTGAATTTATGCATCTGCTTGTAGCAGTTGACAAATTCACCAAATGGATAGAAGCTAAACCCATTAGAAAGCTTGATGGGGCAACTGCCCTCAGGTTTGTCCGGGATCTAGTGGTGCGATTTGGTCTCCCACATAGCATCATCACCGATAATGGAAGCAACTTGTCACTCGGAGAAGTGGAGGCCTATTGCTGGGACAAAGGCATCCGACTTGACCTTGCATCTGTGGCACATCCACAATCCAATGGTCAAGTTGAGCGAGCCAATGGATTAATTCTGCAGGGAACCAAGCCACGTATTGAGGCAACGCTACATAGAGCAGCTGGAGCCTGGGCGGAAGAATTGCCATCTGTGCTGTGGAGTTTACGAACTACACCCAACAGATCCACCGGCTACACCCTTACTTCATGGTATATGGAGCAGAAGCCATCCTACCTTCCGACATCCTCCACGATGCACCAAGAGTTGCCGCCTACAACAAAGATGACGCTGAAGAATCCAGATGCCTAGATGTGGACCTTCTCGAGGAGGAGCATGTTTTGGCATGCCAAAGATCCGCCATCTACCAGCAGAAGCTACGCAGCTACCATAGTCGCCGCATCCAGCATCGCTCGTTTAAAGAGGGGGATTTAGTACTCTGACTTAAGCAGAAGAAGTCACAAAAATTATCCCCGTCATGGGAAGGATCGTTCATCATAAGCAAGGTGCTGCTCAATGGGTCTTACTACCTTGTCGACAATCGTGAACTCAAGAATAAACCCAACGAGGATCATAAGCGTAAGCGACGTGACCCGGATGATGACTACCCGGAGCATGATCGGCCATGGAACATAGCACAGCTACGTCCTTTCTACACTTAGCATTTTTTATCTAATCGTTTACCTCTTATATGATCAATGAAATAAAGCTTTTTGGTTCACTCATATTGCTGAGTCTTTTACCTCCTTTAGTGTTTATTTTTGGATCACATAAAACTTTTATGCACCAGTCTTGCGATTGCACTTGTGAAAATTCCGCCTACGGGCGTTAGCTTAAGTTTTCTGGTCTACACGTTCTTTGTTGTTTTTATGTGGATTCTGGAGTAGTGAATTTTGGCACTTATTGTCGGTGATTTTGTGCTCAGGTTATTGACGGTGCCATTGGGCATCATCACCTAAGCGCATGGTTCCGACGACGAGTCTTCCGACTCACGAAAATTCAAGCATAAAAACCAAAGTAATGGATAAGCCAGCACTTGCTTAAAAATATATACATACTGGGAATTAATTCTTAAGTATCAGGATACGACAACCACTGTTTTCCGCCTTAAGATTACATCACCAAGTTTTTTCAATGCACACGTCAAGGGTGAAACAAGAATTACAAAGTGTTTTTTACTCTTTGGGTGCAGGGGACTTGGAGGCCGCATCATCACCATCCGGAGAATCACCCTCAGCATCGGCGCTGTGGTGAGACTCGGAGGAATCCGGGTTGGCGTTGTCGAGAAAGTTCCTGGGCACGAAGACGTCGACATCTACCAACTCGGCAACCCTGGTATCATACCCCGCGAGTGATCAAAGGATGGCTTCATGATCGATCTCCTTGCCGTCATCATCCACGTCGGGGATACCAGATGTCACCGTGTCGATGTCGGCATCTTCATAGTGTGCCTTCACCATACACAGCCCGTGCGCATGAAGCTTTCCAGCTTGCGACACGCTCGGGAGCTCGGCACAGAATCTCCGAGTACTTCGCCACGAAGTCCGAGGCCTTGATATAAATCTGAAGGGGCTTGGCAATCTCCTTGGCTTGGGCGATGGCGGTGTTGATTAAGTTGCCAGCCAGAATCATACACTCCTTGTCCGAAGGAGGCGAGCGGGTTAACCCCATAGGAGCTGCAAATTCTGGCAAGGAGCGTATGAGTTCAAAAAACTCTAAATATCCAGACTGCAGCAAATACAAGGCGGAGGAAACTTACTGAAGATGCTGGCCTTGGCTTGCCAGACGATGTCCGCCAAGGATTCCTTCTCTTGTTGGAGGAGCTTAAACGCCTCGCTATGGCGAAGGTATTGCTCATTGGCACCTTGCTTCTGATCCTTTAGGATCACAAGCTCCTCCTTCAAGCGGTTGATCTCCGCAGAGGCAGAATCCTGCAAGACTTTCATAGAATCCTCGTGCATCTTCAGCATCTCCTTCCTCTCTTCCTTCAGGATCTTGTTATCGATGTCCAGCTGTTGGATATGCTTGGACTGCTCAACAATGTCCTTGGCCTTGGCGACATGTTCTGCAAGTCGGAGAAAGCAAAGTGCACAGTGAGTACTCGGATATTGTGGGCACAAAAATAAGACGGAAATGCGTAATAAGAAAACAGACTCTTGTTTTTGATGATTTGTTCCTTCAAGATGGCGGTTTTACCCTTTTCAGCTTCAAGGTCTGCGCGCATCTTCTGGTACTTGTTGTTGGCCATGCCCCTCCGAGCATTCTCGTTCTGTGGAAACAAATACAAAGTCAAGTGGTTGTTTAGTCTGCTTGGAGCTTCTAGTCAGAAATTTTCCACCTAGATGCTCGGGGGCTACAGCGAGAGTTTTTAACTTAGCAATATACTTAGCTTTCTTTAAGCATCTAGTTGGAGATAATTCAGTTTTCGATTAGAATCTTGTGGGCTACAGTATAAAATTTTTAGCTCGGAAAATGCTTAGGTTTTCTTTAAGCATCTAGTCGGAACTAATTCAGTTGCAACTAGAGGCTTGGGGGGCTACGGCACTGAAAAATATAAACACTGTGTATGCTACTCTTAAAGCATCTAGTCGGGATAATTTCTTCCATCTAAATGCTTGGGGGCTACAGTGAGAGTTTTTTCTAACTTAGTCACTCTTAGAGCATATAGATGCAAAACCTATGGTTTTCCGTCTACATCCTCGGGGGCTACAGTGGGATCCACATACGAAATGCAAAAGGTAAAGTAAAACTTACAAGTGCGATGATCTTGAGGCTTGTAGCGCTCTCGGCCAGCAGCTTGCCAAAGGCAATGCTGTTCCCTCGCAAGATGTCCGCTTGCCGGAGTAGCTCCTCAAGACTGCACGTCGGAGATGACGGCACTCCTCTAGGAACCATAGTTGTGTTACTCGGCATGAGTGCCGGGTAAACTATCTTGGGGAACTCGAAGGGTTTCTGGGGAGTAGGGGCGCCGCCTTCGGCAGAAGTACCAGCTCCCACCACCGCCTTGCCGCTACCGATGGCATCCTTAGCCGGAGCTTCAGCCATTTGAAGAGCAGCACTCTCCTGCATCGCCTGCTCGCCGACAACAGCTAGTTCGGTAGAGGAGCCAGAGTCCACTTCCATGGCGGAAAGTCCTGGTGCCTCCTGGACTTGGGAGCATGTCAGAGCAGAGGAGGGCTTGACGGCAGGAGTAGCAGGGGCGATGGTGGGGGAGGAGTCGCGATGCAGCATATCTTTAATATTTCTAGAAGCCCCAAGAGTCTTGGAGGACTTCTTGAGGCTGGTTGTGGCTTTCTTCCTGAAACGTGCAAAGTGCATAAGTACAGGAATAAGACAGAGAAAATAAGACAGTGTCGGAGAATAAGAAGCTTACACTAGGGGGGCGCTTTGGCAAACATCCCGGTGGCTTTCTTCTTTTCTGCCTCCAGGGCGGCAGTACTATTTTTGGAGGCTCCACCCTCCGTCTTCTTTTTCTTGCCTTCGTCGGCAGCGTCAGAGGTGGAGCTCTTCCGCTTTCGCACCAACGGGGCATCGTCGTCGGACATGACCGTGACTTCCTTCATCTTTGGATCGTAGATTTGGGCAGCCAGGTTGCCCTCCTCTAGATCGCTAAGCTGTTAAGTGAGAAATCATCGTGTTAGACAAGATGGTATTGGCAAGACGGAAAAAACTGGAGCAATGTCATACACGGAAAATAAATATCTACCTTTGGGCACTTTCCGTCTATGAACATGTCGTAGGTGAGGGTTAATCCACGCTTCTTATCCTTCACCTTAACGATGTCCTTAAGGCGAAACTTGACGGAGTCGCTCGAGAAGTTGTCCTCGGAGATCCGGAGGGTATCCCTTCGGTCGCCGGTGTACTCGTGCATAACCTTCGTGCGGTGCTACAGAGGTTGGTTCCGCCTGATGAACCAGCACATGGCTAGGTCCAAGCCGGTTAGACCCATCTCTACGAACCACTCGATCCGCCTTATTGCGCGAGAAGCGTCGAGGTCAGAGGGAAGGGAGGCATGGGACCTCCATGTGGAGACTTCAGCGGCGGCTCCATCCACGAAGTCCGGGTACGTTACTTCTCGGCCCACCAAAGGTATGTCGGGTCCGTAGAAGTACGTCCGCTGCCAGTTTTTGCACGACTCGTGGCCGACGATGTCGGGGAACCGCCGGCCAGGACGGATCTTGAAGCTTATGGTGCCGCAGTTCCTAAGCTCCTCCCTACTATGTCCGGCTTCACGTTTGACGGTGAAAAAGTATACAAACAAGTCTAACCTAGGCCTAATCCCTAGGTAACCCTCACAAAGTACCGCGAAGTTGCTAAGCACTAAGATACTATTGGGGGAGAGGTTATGGGGTTGGACCTTGAAGTGATTCAAGACGGACAGAAAGAAGTGAGAGATGGGCAGAGAAACGTTGCGTACCAATTGCGCCTTGAGGTACACTTTCTCTCCGGCTTGGGGAGAAGGGGTCACCTCGCCGGCCGGCGCCGCCCGCCAGGCGAGCCCCTCTGTCGCGGGGAGGTAACCGTCAGCAACCATCTCTTGGATGTCGCGGCCGGTGATGTCCGCGCCGCGCCAGTCACCTTTGTGCGAGTCTGCCTCCTCTTCCAGGGGCTCTAGCGCCGCCAGATTGTGGTTGCCGCCAGTGGTTTCAATCACCGCCGAAGCAGGGATGACCAGGCCCTCTGGGGGCACGATGACGGAGCTCGCCGGCTTCGCCGTGGCTTCGCTCGACGCCGCCATCGACGGGGAGGAGCTGCTGCTAGCCATGGAAGGAATGGAAGGAAGCGACTGGTGAAGAGAGAGGCTAGGGTTTCTCGAGGTTTTCCGCGGAGAGCTCGAGGAGGCGTGCGGCTGGAGGAAGAAGACGATGACGCGAGAGAATGGGGTGAAAAGTGGCAAGTGTCCCACGGTTACTATTTATCTTACTCTGCGTCAAGATTCGTGCAACTAATCGGATGGTTGCCGCGTGGAGGACGTGTTCGTGAGCGTGCATGGTAATTTCGCCACGTCTCCAACCGCCGCTGCCAACGGTTCGTATCGCTCGCGCGGGGAAATCGGATATGATTGCGTTCTCTGCATGTGTGAGTTACGAGGCGTCGCTGACCTACAGCCTACGTCGTCATAACTGACAAGGTAGATGAGCCGTCCCATCAAAGATTCCGGCATGGACGGATTTAATCCGACAACGGAAGCGTACGATGGAAGATTCAACATTTCTCCGACTTACTCATAGAAGACGGAGAAACCTTTGCAGGGTTGTTTGGGAGGACTACAAGATATTGCTTGACGATTTGCCGGCATCCACCTAGACGGAGCATTCAACGGGAAGAGGAGATGGCGCAAGATCTCGGAGTTCTCCGGGGGCTACTGTTGGGGATATGCTATATGGGTATCCTCATAGCATGTCTCTTATCTGACTAACCCGGGTGGCCCATAGTCGGTAGCATGGCTTGTGGCCTTCTGGGCAGCCCAGTTAGATGGATCCAGAAGGGAGGCCCATGCCGGATAAAGGAAGGCTACGGTGGAGTCACCAGCGTACCCGAAGCCTTGGAGTGCAAGATACACAAGACTAGTAATAGACGGTGTAGAACTCTGTAACATGTCCGGCTAGGACTTTTCCCTGTAACCCTAGGACCTGGTGACTATATAAGTCGGGCCTATGGGAGCCTTTAGGGCATCATTT
Source organism: Avena sativa (assembly GCA_916181665.1). NCBI lineage: Eukaryota > Viridiplantae > Streptophyta > Magnoliopsida > Poales > Poaceae > Avena > Avena sativa. The sequence goes on along the minus strand of OV702295.1, from coordinate 305,926,701 downwards.
TATACACACCTCGCACAGCAAACCTATCTCTGTAACTCGGCGTATTGCCATTATAGTGATTTATAGCAGGAGTAGGATTCCGCCACCGTTGTGGGATCTGAACCTGGGTAAGCTGTGTTACCTCGTACCCGTCAACCGTCCGCCTTACCCCACGTCTCTAAACACGCACTGTGAGGACCCCTCCATGGTGTACTCGTCGGCAATACCACGACACAATACACATGCGCCATATCACTGCCACATTCGGGTCATTTTTCTTCTTCTCGACCAGGACTGGATTTGACAATCAGTCCGGGTGCAGCACTTCCATGATGAATCCAGCAGCTAAAAGGCTTGCAATCTCGGCCGCTATTACTTTCCTCCTATCTTCAGCGAAGCGGCGGAGGGGTTGCTTCACCGGCCTTGCATCTGGTCTTACATGAAGAGAGTGCTCAGCCAGCTCCCTCGGAACTCCTTGCAGATATTGAGTGGACCATGCAAAGATGTCCCGATTCTCATGAAGGAAGCTGGTGAGCTCGCTTTCCTATTTATCTGTAAGGCCAGCCCCAATGGTTACTGTGCGCTTTGGGAAAGTTTCATCCACCTGCACCTTCTTGGTTTCCTTGGTAGCTTGAAATGACACATTGCCATGCGGGTTGGTGAGTGACGGCATGGACATTTGTGCTGCTTTGGCCAATGCTGCCACCTCCAACATCTGACTTTTCTCTTGTGCTATGACGAGTGACTCGGCCAGTGAAGATCCGGCTGAGGCACGAGCAATGGATCTTTTGTAATCTCCTTCAACTGTGATCACCCCACATGGGCCTGGCAGCTTCATCTTCAAGTAAGCGATGTGAGGAGTAGCCATGAACGTTGCCATAGCCGGCCTGCCGAGTAAGGCATGATACGAGCTGACCAAATCTACTACCTCGAACTCTATGGATTCAGTGCGACAATTTTCTCTGTTGCCGAATAAGACGTCGACCCAGATCTTGCCAATTGGCTCACAAGACAATCCCGGCACAATCCCGTGGAAAGTGGTCTTAGTCGGCTCCAGCATGTTCATGGTAATGACTAGCTTGAGCATAGTATCCTTGTACATGATGTTGATGCTACTGCCATCATCGATTAACACCTTTTAAAATTTCACGTTGATATCTGGGCCCATGAACGTTGGGTCTAGAACCAGAGCGTATCCTCCTGGGGTTGGCATGATTTTGGGGTGATCCTTTATACTCCAAGTTATGTCTTGCTCAGACCAATGCATGTACTTGGGAATTGTCGGCATCGTGGCATTCACTTCCATCATTCGTCGCTGCTGGCTCTTCTTGTCATTTGGCTCTATGATAAAGACAACATAGCTCTAGTGATGCTCTGTGTACTCATTTCTGGTTCCGTGGCCGACATGGGCATCGTCACCTCTTGGATTGTGCACTTGGTGCACAGCTTCTCTTCTTTCTTGATTCTGATACCCCGGCTGCCTGTTTTCATATATGTTATCTGCTCCTACTGCTTGAGCATTTACTCCTGTAAGTGGAGGAGGGGGAGGTGGTGGGAGCTGCTTATTCGGCGAGTCCACTCTATCTCCTTTCTGAAACCAAGTGCATTGCCTTGTTGAGTGATTTGCTGGCTTACTCGGACTCGGCGTGTGAAACTTACACGGTTGATCTAGCATCATCTCATAGGTGTATTTTTGTCGGTCTTGATACTGTTTCCTTTGATCGTATGGCCTTTTGCCGTCATTCTTTGGCACCCATTTTTGTTGACCATTTGTCCTTTGATGTTGACTACTTCCATCATCTGGATGATCCTGACTCACTACTGCAACCTGAGCCGAACCATACCTGTAATCCGGCCTCTCGTCTCTTCTCTTGCTTCTGTATTCGGATCTCTCCTGGCGCCTTTGCGACCCGACAGCGTCATAGATCCGAGTCTCAGTCATCCCGTCTGCCAACATGAGCAGCGGCTGAGTCGGATCTCCTAACGCGTACGAGTCGGCGATTCTTATTGTCTTTGCTAGGCTCGCTGGCATATCTCTTTGTAACATTTGCCATAGCACACTCCCATGTCTACATCCTTGTGCAAACCATGCGATTGCTTGTGAATCGATTACCCCTTCACAAGATTACGCATCGTACACCACCTTGTGAGGAACTCCCTGTCTTTGCTTGCATATTGCTAGTTGCTGTGGGTGATTCGGCCTTTTGTAAGTGCTCGTGAAATTGCTCACGAAGGCGTCGTGAAAATCAATCCAACTATTGATGCTTTCGGGTGGCAAATTGTTCAACCATACCCGAGCTGGTCCTTCCCGCATCTGCGGTACGTAACGTACTGCCCATCTCAAGTTTCCCTGCGCGATCTTCAGAGCGGTTCCATAATCTATGAGCCAATCCTCTGGCTTTTTGCTTCCATCATATGTTTTTGTCCCTCTGGCCAGCTGGAAATTTTGCACCGGTGGCTCCTTCATGATCCTTGGGCCAAAACATGGTGGACCCTGCGGACCTTGTGATTCAATTATCTCTGCCATTTTTATGCGGTCAAGCTTCATCCTGACATCATCCGGCTGAAGGTTCCTACCTCCGTATCTTGCTCCCATTGCTTGATATGCATGATCCGGCAGCTCATACCCGTCATTTACCATTGCCGAGTAACCATCATTATACTTATTCGTGTTCGGGTCAGCTGGCTGTTGAACTGCTTTTCCCGTGCTCTGCTGTCTTCTTTTCGGTTGAGCTGGTGCGTTATTCAGAGCTGGATTTCCTCCTCCTGCCGAGTGAGTTGCGCGTCGAGTATGAGGCGCAAAATTTTGCCCTCCATTGTCATTTATCTGTCCAATTTTTTCCTGGTTTTCATTTTCTCGGGGATTATTTCTTTTTGCCCCTTGCGCATGCGCCGGGTTTCCTTGAACTACTGTCGGATCATAGGCGACCATCTGCTTGTTTCTTCCAGAATCCACACTTTTTTCTTTTCTCGGCCTAGGTGCTGCTCCTGGTGAGGATGCCGTGTGCCCAACCGATCTTGCCGGAACAGGAGTTGCCGAGTGAACCAGCTATGATCTCCCTGCTATACCCGGATTTGCTCTGTAATATGCCTCATTCAGCATGCTGGCTGCTTTTACTAACTCATTGACTCGTTCTTGCTTCCTTTTCTTTGCTTCCCCCTCCAAGTGGGGTAATTCTGCCATTGCTGCTTCTGCTGCTCGCAGATTAGCGGCTGTTGTGTTGTACGTTGGATGCATGGCCGTCTCATTGTTGTTCTCTAGTGTTATCTTTGATGTCGCATCTGCCAGTTCTTCATTGAGGTTCCTTCCTCTCAATCTTGTTGCATCAAGCCGGGTCTTTGCTCCCTTGACTTGATTTGCCGAGTTAAGCTCTCGGATAGTGATATCCACATCCTGCTGTAATTGTGCTAGCTCCTTTTCTTTCTCCAGGACTTTTATCCTGGCTTCTTCCAACTCGGCTTGCACACACGAAGGGTTAGTTGCTTATGCCACTGGCTCTGCCAACTTGTCTATCGCTTCCTGTAGCTCCTTAGCTCTTTTGCTCCTAGCTATGTTATCAGGTTTCTCCAGCGGCGCCTTTGCTGTTCTTGCAGCCCTCGGCGTTTCCTCATGATTTCCTCCTTCTGTGTTTTCATTTACCACTGGAACTACTGGGGGAGCTACGGGGTTTGTGGCAGTCATCATTACCTCCATGGAGACGAGTTGGAGAGGTTTCCCAGCGACTGGTGCCGTTGGGGGATTCGGTGCCAGGACGACGTGCTAAGGATATGCGCACTCCACGCGCACCGCGACATATACCTGGTGCTCGCCGAATTTTATGAAGCGACCACCCCTAGGGAACGGCTTGGTCCCAAAGCAGCCCGCGTTGTCGCTGACGAAGTTGAGCGCTCCAAACCTCTGGATGAGGCCGGATTAGACACGCTCGCCGGTCTTGGCGATGATGTTGCCCGTCCGGATGAAGACTCCATCAAGCACTTGCTTCTGCCCCACGGTGGGCGCCAACTGTCGTGGTGGTGGCATGGTAGATGCCATGGGTAGGCTTAAGTTGGGGGCCAAATGGGTGCTTGTGGTCACCGGGGAGGGAGTGCACGGTCGAGCCATGCACGAAGAACAAGAAGAACTCTCCACACTTGACAATTTGATTGATACCCCAAATATTACAAGTGCTCCTTGAGCTGTATTGGCTTGAGTATGCAGCACCTGTTCTCTACTTGGTCCAACCTCCTACTACTACTTCTATGCCCTCCCTTATATAGGCAGTGCTAGCTAATAACCCTTTGGGTTCTAGGGTTTACTGTTTGGATCTAGGTCTCTACAATATGGGTCAGGTTATGGGCTTGCCCTAAGCCCATAGGCCCGGTCCATAAAGCTTGACAGCTAACGGTCTTCTGGTACGCTGCTCCTTGTACTTTTTGGCGTCACGCTGTTACTTTGTACGCCAGCGCTTGCTTTGGGCGTCACCCGGCTCCTTTTGTGTCACCCGGCGTCGCCCTTCTCTTTTGACCATGCTTTACCATGGTCCTTCCCGAACATTACTCGGAAAGGTGCCACGTGTCCTTCTTGACTCGGCCCTTCCTCGGTTGAATCGGCTCGTTGGTACCTGCAAGGGTTACAACTTTGTCCTATACGGGCCGAGATAGTTTGTATCTCGGCTTTCATGCTTATCTTACCCGGTCATTCTTACCCGGCCTGGTTCATTTTATACTCGGAGCCAACCCAGCTGCGCTATGTTTCCCCTCTCGTGACCCTACCGAGGGTTATCCCCCCGACAAACAACAACAACAACAACAACAACAACAACAATAACAATAACAACAACAATCAAAACAACCCACCAGCCTTTGACATGCTTACAAGGTTTTTTAGGTTGAGGCCAGCCAGGTTCTCGGGAACCACTGATCCAATGGTAGCCAATGACTTGTTATGCTCTATGAACAAGGACTTGGTCACTGTTGGCTGCACCGATGAGGAAAAGGTCAGATTCGTAGCACACCTGCTTGAAGGACCAGCAGCAACATGGTGGGATAACTTCTAGATCACCACCCCCCTTGAAGATGTGACTTGGGCCATATTTGAAGATGGTTTCCGCACCGCCCATATCTCATCAGGGGTGACGAACTTGAAGAAGGAGTTCCACAATCTGAAACAGCGTCACTGCAGTGTGGCTGAATACATTGAGGATTTCAACAATCTGGCACGTTATGCACCGGATGAGGTTGATACTGATGCCAAGAGGAAGGAGAAATTCCTCGAGGGACTGAATGATGAGATGAACCTGCAACTATCTGTTTCCTATGTCCCAACGTATCAATCACTGTGTGACAAGTCCACCATCTTGGAAAGCAAGATGAAGCAGGTTGAGAACAAGAAAAGGAAGCATCACTTTGACAAGCACAGCTCGGGATCGTCTCACAAGCGTTCCCATGGTGATGATAGTGGAGGTTCTGGGTCCCACAAGCATGGGAAGTATAACAGCCACCACAACAGTAACTGTCACCATGACAACAAGCACCACCACAGCCATGAAAATGATAGATATAAGAACCACAAGAGTGGACACAAGATCCACCACAGTGGGAATGGTAATCAAAGTCAGCCTGCAAAAAGGGACATCAGTCAGGTTGAGTGCTTCAAGTGTAAGAAAACTGGGCACTATGCAAATGAATGCCCAGAAAAGAAGGTTGAAGGAGCCAACAAGCCCAACCCTTTTCAGAAGGGACAAGTGAACCACATCAATGTGGAGGAAATTTATGAAGAGTCTGATGTTGTGGCTGGTAAGTTCAAGCTTAATTCTTTTCTAGCAGTTGTTCTTTTTATACCGGCGCAACGCATTCATTCATATCAAGAGCATTTGTTGATAAAAATGGACTTCCAACTGAAACTATTGGGTGTCCTATTAAAGTAAGGTCTCCCGGTGGAGAGATGATAGTGAATTTTGGATGCCATGATCTAGTGATAGAATTTGGAAAGTATAAGTTTCCAGTTAGTCTGATAATCCTAGATTCCCAAGGATTGGATGTAATTTTGGGCATGGATTGGATGACTAAGTATGAAGGAGTATTAGATTGTGCCAATCATACAGTTACACTCACAACCCTGGATAAGGGAGTAATTAGGTTCAAGTATAACTTTGAATCCAAAGGGAGTAAGCTGAATTCTCTTAAGGGGGTTAGCATAGACGGTGTACCAGTTGTGAAGGAATATCCGGATGTGTTTACGGAGGAATTAATAGGAATGCTACCAGATAGAGATGTGGAGTTTCTGATTGACTTACTGCTAGGATATTGACCAATATCAAAGAGACCCTACAAGATGTCAGTTGATGAGTTGAAAGAACTCAAGAAACAATTTGAAGAACAGTTGCAGAAAGGATTTATCCAACCAAGTTCTTTGTCTTGGGGTGCATCAGTTCTGTTTGTTGAAAAGAATGATAGAAGTCAAAGGTTATGCATAGATTATCGTTCACTTAATGAGGTGACTATAAAGAACAAGTACCCTTTGCCTAGAATCAATGATCTATTTGATCAGCTAGAAGGAGCCCGTGTGCTCTCAAAGATTGATCTTCGATCAGGCTACTTTCAGCTAAAGATTAGAGAGCAAGACATACCTAAGACTGCTTTTACCACTAGGTATGAATTGTATGAGTATACGGTGATGCCATTTGGGCTAACAAATGCACCAGCTTATTTCATGAACATGATGAACAAGGTGTTCATGGAGTTTCTTGACAAGTTTGTTGTCGTATTGATCGATGACATTTTGATCTATTCCAAGAGCAAAGAAGAGCATGAAGGACATTTGTGTTTGATACTCAAAAAGCTCAGGGAGCACAAGTTGTATGCCAGGTTCAGTAAGTGTGAATTTTGGTTGAGCGAAGTTGTATTTCTTGGACACATTGTGTCAAGAGATGGTATAGCTGTCGATCCTGCAAAGGTGTCAACTGTAACTGAGTGGGAATCTCCCAAGTCAGTTAAGGAAGTTCGTATAGGCTTGGAAGAATACTATAGAAGGTTCATTGAGAATTTCTCAAAAGTAGCTAAGACAATGATGGAGTTACTTAAGAAAGAAAAGAAGTTTGATTGGACTGAAGGATGTGAAATCAGTTTCCAAGAATTGAAGAAGAGACTAGTATCAGCACCAGTATTATGTCTGCCAGATTTGGAGAAGGATTTCCAAGTCAATTCTGATGCATCTCACCAAGGATTAGGTGGAGTTTTGATGCAAGAAGGGAAAGTTGTGGCTTACGCCTCGAGACAACTCAAAACTCATGAAGTGAATTATCCTACTCATGATTTAGAGTTAGCCTCTGTTGTCCATGCACTCAAAACATGGAGATACTATCTTTTGGGAAAGCGTTGTGAAGTGTTCACAGATGACAAGAGTTTGAAATATATCTTCACTCAGAAGGAACTCAATATGAGACAAAGAAGATGGCTAGAGCTCATCAAGGACTATGACTTGAGTTTGCAATACCATCCCGGTAAAGCAAATGTTGTAGCAGATGTCTTAAGCCATAAGGTTTATGTGAATGGCCTTACTAAGGGAGAATTGCCAGATGATCTGTGTGCCCAATTCAAAGATCTCAGATTGGAGATAGTGCCTGAAGGATATCTCATGTCATTGGATGTTCAACCCACATTGTTGGACAAGATTAAAGAAGCCCAAAAGTTGGACAAAGAAATTGAAGAGATTAAAGGTACAATTAGTAAAGGAAAGGCTAAAGGATTCCATGAAGATGAACAAGGTACTTTATGGTATGGAAAATGTATCTGCATTCCGCAAGATTCGGAGCTTCAGAAATTGATTCTGCAAGAAGCACACAACTCACCATATTCCATTCATCCAGGTAACACGAAAATGTACATGGATGTGAAGGAAATATTTTGGTGGAACAATCTCAAGAAGGATATTGCAGAACATATTGCCTTATGTGATGTGTGTAGTCGAGTGAAAGCGGAACATCAGAAACCAGCAGGGTTATTACAACCACTACCTATTACTGATTGGAAGTGGGATAAGATTGGTATGGATTTTATCACCGGATTGCCAAGGACTAGATCCGGATATGATTCCATTTGGGTTGTTGTGGATCGCCTAACTAAAGTGGCTCATTTCATACCCGTGAAAACTACCTATACAAGTGCTAAGTTAGCCAAGATCTGTATGAACAGGATTGTATATCTGCATGGAGTACCTAAGAGTATCGTGTCTGATAGAGGAACTCAGTTCACTTCACATTTTTGGCGATAACTACATGAATCATTAGGAACAAGGTTGGAGTTCAGCACAACTTTTCACCCCTAGACTGATGGACAAACAGAAAGGACCAATCAGATTTTGGAGGATATGTTGAGGGCATGTGCCCTAGAATATGGTGCTAGTTGGGATGAAATTCTGCCTTATGCAGAATTCTCTTTCAATAACAGCTATCAAGCTAGCATTGAGATGGCACCGTTTGAATTTCTTTATGGAAGGAAATGTACTATGCCATTGCTATGGAGTGGTGTGGGAGAAAGAAATTTGTTTGGACCAGAACTGATTAAGGAAGCTGAAGAGAAAGTTAAATTGGTAAAGGACAGATTGAAGATAGCCTAGTCCTGACAAAAGAGTTACACAGATCCAAAGAGTAGAGAAGTCACCTATGAAGTAGGTGATAGAGCTTATCTTAGAGTCTCACCACTTCATGGTGTGAAGAGATTTGGAGTCAAAGGAAAATTGGCACCTAGATATGTTGAACCATTCAAGATCTTGAGCCGCAAAGGAGAAGTGGATTATGACATTAAATTGCCTGAATCACTGTCAGCAGTTCACAATGTGTTTCATGTGAGTCAGCTGAAGAAGTGTCATCCAGAAATGGAAGAAACTTCATTGAAGGACACTATACCTTTGGAAGAGGTTCAGTTGGAGAGTGATCTCACCTATGAAGAGAAACCTATCATGATTCTCGGGACTGCGGAAAGGGTTACTCGTACTAATACCATCAAATTCTGCAAAGTACAGTGGAATCACCATACCGAGGAAGAAGCAACTTGGGAAAGAGAAGATGATCTTCGGAAGTACCACCCTCACCTATTTGCTAGCCAATCTGAATCTCGAGTGCGAGATTCATCTTAAGGGGTTTAGATTTTTAACATCCCAAAAATTCATGAATTGTAAAAGCATGCATTGCATTCATATCATCATATCATCTAGAGCTTGCACAAAAAATTTCAAAGTTTGAAACCAAACAAAACCATATTTATGCCCATTTTAATATATTCATATGAGGCATGGTTTTATTTTTATTTTCAAAGGACCAAAGTGTTTTTGAGTGGACAAGTGTGTTTGACACACTTTTGGATGCTAGGATCACAGTACAAAAATTTGGAGGTGATTTGAGTTCAAACAGATTTGAATTTGGGTTTTAAAACCATTCCTAAAAATCAAAACAGAAATGAAAAAGGAAAAGAAAAAATAAAAGCCAGCGCTACCCTTTCGGCCCAGCGCCAGAACCATCCCAAAATCCCACCCGGGGTTCACCCTTCCCCCTCTCTCTCACCCGCTCAAACCCTACCCCGCACCCGCTGACACTAGGCCCTGCGCCACGTCGTCATCGTCTCCCCCAAACCCCGCGCGCAGACAATGTCGCCGCTGCCGTTTCCTCCCCTTCACTGCCGGATTGAAATCCGTTAATTGCCATTGATTCGCCGTGAAATTTCCGCCCCTGCTTTGGCTACTTAAACACCACACCGCAGTGGCCATTTCCCCTCAACCCCCATCACCAGAATGCCCCCAGGCTGCCTGTATTCGAGCTTGAACCGCCGTTGCCCAACAAACTCCGGTGAGGCATTACGGTGAGCCTCGAGCACCCACCCATGTTCCTCGTTCATACGAGATTGTTTCTCTGGTCTTTGCGCTTTTTCTGACATCACTGGTTCGCCCTGTACTACCCTAGGTCATCGGCTCCGTCAACCACCGCGAACACCCGAGGCACCAACCATCCGTGGCGAGCAATCCCGGTAAGAAACGAGCGCCCCTCGCCTCCTAGTTCAAACCATGTTGTGCAACCATTGATGCTGTTTGTTTGTCCTATGGTGTCCTAGAACATCGCCGTCGTCTTCACCAACCCGTGCCCGTTGCCAGAGAGGTCTCCGACGAGCTTTCACGGCCACAGCAGCTCGCCCCTGTCCAAACCAAGGCCACGTTGAGAATCCTCGCAACCGTGCGACGCTAGTAAGCATCGCCACCACCCATAGCCCCCTCTGGAATCGCTAGAGCATCACCGGCAGTAGCGCCGCCACCGCCAGTAGCAAACAGCGCCGCCCGAGTTTGGTCGCATGCTCCAGGGCCGTAGGATCTAGATCTGACGCCGTAGATAGAATCACTTAACGAACCGGTATCGCCAGATATGGGCCATAGGATCTGACTTAGATCTAACGGTCCATGCGCTTGACCCACACGAAGCGGTACGGGCCAATCAGACACGGCCACGTGTCTGTGTTTTTTGTTTTAAAATCTGTTTTTGTATCTATTAGAGATTTAAACTTGTAAAATTCATATCTTTAGTTCTGTTTGGCCAAATTTTGAAAATAATATATCAATATATTCAGAAAATTAAGCCCTACATTACCGTGGGGTTGAATTTGTATTTTGCTTCTGTAAAAATAGGATTATTTGCAGAACCAATTATATACTTATTTTGACTATATAAAATGTTCATAAAATGTTTTGAGGCACATTTGAGTTTGTTTAGACTTTAGATAGATTACTTTGTGATCAGTACTGTTTGGTTTGACTTGTTTAGTATAAAAAATCATTTCATTGCATTTTCATGCATTCATATATATTTTGGTTTGAATATTAGAATGTGAATTTGGTGCTATGATTTTATGTGTAGATTTGGTTGATATTGGTGATTGTGATTGTGAGGATTGTTGCTAATCCCCCAACTACCAAGGAAAGTGGTGCTTCATATATTTTGTCCTATTATTTTGACTATGCATTAGTGATATTTTGAATAGGACTTGCATGGAATTTTTGCTAAGTATATATATGTTATACCTTGGGAAATCCTAGTAGTTGTAGTCTTAATAGAATTTTCTATAAGTTAAGAAACTTGTTATGTTATCATGCTTAGACTAGCTAGTAGCAAATAAGGGTGGAATATTCATGCTATGAAATTTTGCTAAGTCTATGACTTGTGTTTTGATTAATAAAACAACTAAGTGAATGAATTACCTGGATGGAATGGTATGATGGTTTTATGTTGAGTGGTTACACAAGGCCCATGTCTATGGTTTACCTTGTGTATCACACTTGTGGAAAGCCACCAATGAACAAAGGGATTTGAGATGTTTAGTGTTGAGAAGCTTATAGTGCAACCACATGGCATATGGGCTCTGCCTTGACCATATAGGTTGCAAGAACTTAGCCAGTTGGACAGTTGGTGGTAGAGTGAAAGGATGGAACGCGTCCATGGTGGTCTAAGGGAATGCTTCTAAAAGGTCTCATCTCGATGCATGTCGAGTCTTGTGGGGAAAGTGCACCACCTCTCGAGAGGGTAAAACCTAAGTACTTAGCCATGTCCCCGACAATGGACAATTTGAGCATGAAATACATTGAAGCAATCAAGGATCTCCTCATCCCAATTTCTAAGTTAAAAACTTGTGGTTGAACAAGGGTAAAGGTTCACCAATGTCTATTGGTGGTTCCTTGGGTGATTTGGACAAACAAAAACTTATTTTGAGCAAAGCAAGCCTAAACTACACTTAGCCAAATTCATATAGATGTTAGATACTACTATTCTACTATGGTATCACTTTCCAAGACAATTCCAAATGTATTGACCCACTATGGCTGTAAGTTATGATGTTGTAGGATACTCTGATGAAGATTAGGGTTGTGAGTGTACACTCAACATGCTTGCCTGTGGCACATGAAGATGAAGACTTATATTTATTTACTTTATGTTATGAAATCTTGTACTAGCCTTTGGCTATTGAGTTGTAAAGACTATGTTATCTCTGGAATGATGATGTAATAATGACCTTTGTATCTATGTACTTCATCTTAAACTGTGGATGCTAGCATTTGATCCAGGGACTAGCATTGCAATCACACGGGCCTTTACCTTTAAAAGGTGGGGTCTTACAGAGTTCTACTAGTGTAATGAATAACACTTCAATTATTTCCGTCTCGCTGTCCTAACACATCTCCTAAACCATAGTCACTAGCATCACACATGAATTCAAAAGGTTCATCCCATTTTGGAGATCGCATGATAGGTGTTGAAACTAATTTGTTTTAAACGTTTTCAAAAGCTGTAATGTAGTCATGATCTAAGTAACACGGAGTTTCTTTCTCAAGAAGGTCAGTAAGAGGTATATATATTTTAGCAAAATCATTTATAAAACGCTTGTAAAAACCTGCATGTCCCAGAAACATTTTTAAGTTTATTATGTCCTGAGTTATTAGAAGATTTTCTATAGCATTTATATTAGTCTTATCTATTTCTATACCCTTTTCTGAAACCTTATGTCCAAAAACTTTACCTTCTCTTTCCATGAAACGACATTGCTCCCGGTTCAAAACTAAATTTGATTGCCTGGATCTCTGCAAAACTTTGGTTAAATTGTAGAGACAGTTGTCAAACGTTGTTCCACAAACAATGAAATCATTTGTTAGAACTTCCATAGTCTTCTCAACAATATCATCAAATATTTTTAAAACATATTCTTGAAAATTTGCAACCGGAACTAGCTCACCATCCTCATTCATAGAAGCATCAAGATGTTGGAGATATGCCCAAGAGGCAATAATAAAATTAGTTATTATTATGTCTTTGTGTTTATGATAAATGTTTACATTCATGCTATAATTGTATTAACTAGAAACATTAATACTTGTGTGATTTGTAAACATGTAAGAGTCCCTAGTAAAGCCTCTTTGTAATACTAGCTTGTTGATTAATAGATGATTATGGTTTCCTAATCATGAATATTAGATGTTGATAATAACAAGATCATATCATTAGGAGAATGGTGACATGGACATACTCCTATAGTTAAGCGTAGCATAAGATCAAGTCATTTCAATAGTTGGTTTGCTATAAGCTTTTAGATACATAGTAACCCAAATCCTTCGACCATGATATCATGTTAAGCACCATCACCAATGGATGCTTTGATGACATCAAACACCACTTCCTAACTGGGTGGTTATAAAGGTGGCATTGAGTATTCAGAAAGTATGTGTTGAGGCACATGGATCAAGACTGGGATTTGTCCATCCATATGATGGATAGATATACTTCGGGCCCTCTCGGTGGAATGTCATCCAATTGGCTTGCAAGCATGTGACTGGCTCACAAGGGATCACATATCACAGGAACGAGTAAAGAGTACTTACCGGTAACAAGGTTGAACTAGGTATGCAGAGATACCGACGATCAAACCTCAGATAAGTAAAGTATCGCGAGACAAAGGGAAATTGGTATTGTATGTAATTGGTTCATTCAATCATGAAGTAATCGTAGGAATATGTGGGAGCCATATGAATTTCCAGATTCCTTTATTGGTTATTGATCGGAGAAGAGTCTCGATCATGTCTGCATAATTCACGGACCGTAGGCAGACACACTTAAGGATTCGATGTTGTTTAGTAGATATGGAATTTGAGTAAGAGACTGATTGTTGTTTGGAGTCTCGGATTGGATGCAGGACATCACGAGGAGATCCGGAATGGTCCGGAGAATAATATTCATATAAGGAAAGTCCAATTTCGGAGTTTGGGAATGGTTTCGGTGTTTTCACCGAAATGTTCTAGAAGGGTCTAGAAGGTCCATCGAAACGGAGTGGAAAGGGTACATGGATGTTTCATACCAAAGTGGAATGGTTGCATCATGTCCTAGGTCACTTGGCTGGGAAATGGGAAGAGAGAAATCAAACTCTAGTTTGAAAGTCAAATGCCAATTTGAAAAGGTCAAATCCCAACATGGTTGCCTAGTGGAGGGAGGGAATCCTACCTAGGGGAGGATTCCTCGCTCCCCTTTACGCCGAAGCAAGTAGAGGAGTTAGGGGAGGACTCCCCTCCCCCAACTGCCTCTCCCACCTATATAAGGAGGGGTAAGGCGCCCCCTACCCCTCACCATAAACCCTAGCTTGGCCGCCACCACCCCAAGTCGCCGCCGCCCCAGGGATCTCCCCAAGTAGTCGCCGCCTAGGCCCTCTCTAGCCACCGGCCACCTCTAAACCTCGGCCCTATAAAACCTAGATTGCTGAGGCCCTCTTCTACTCCACCATACCCTCTCCGGCTTAGGCGAAGCCCTGTGGGATTTCCCCTCTACTTCCACCACCATGTCGTCGTGCTGCTGGAATCGCGAGGAGAGATCTACAACCTCCGCTGCCTGCTGGAACAAGGGAGAGAAAGGTCTTCATCGAATACCGAACATGTGACTGATTTCAGGAGTGCTGTCAGAATGCGGTGCCGGAAGGATCTTCTGCGCGATCTTGAGATCGGCAAGTGAACAACTATATTACACACAAGAATCCAATCTCGTTAACCACTTTGGAATCTTTGAGGGTTAGTGCTCTATCAACTCGTTGCTCCAATCTAGTACATAGATCTTGGCTTGTGTGTGTTCATGCGATAGAATTTTTTTCCATGCTACGAACCCCTACAGTGGTATCAGAGCAGTGTCTATGCGTAGATCTGTTGCATGAGTAGAACACAATGGTTATTGTAGGCGTTGATGCTTTCATTGTCGATTGCTTCTCGTGTAATTTGCATCTTGCAGGATGGTGGGATGAAGCGGCCCGGGCTAACCTTACATGACATCGTTCATGAGACTTGCTCCACGCTCAACATGCAACTCGTATTGCATAAGTGGCTTTGCATGTGTCTGTCTCTCCCAGCATAGTGAAGATTCAATTTACAACGGGCACTTGACAATACTTGTATCAACGTTGTGGTTCCTGTTCGAAAGTTAGAACGGTTCTTATTCAAAAACCCCAAACCACGTAAAACATGCAAAGAAAATTATAGGAGTCTAACTTTGTTTTGCAGGGGTGTGCTATGATGTGATATGGCCATGATTGTGGTTATATATGATCTATGAAATGATCCTTATTGTAAGTTGGCAACCGGTAGGAGCCTTATGATTGTCTTTTAATTTTCGTTAAGACCCGCGTGTCTATTATTCAAAGTAGTTGTAATAGTTGATGCTGGTGGATGACCACCATGGAGCATGTAACATCCCAGCATTTAGGAACCTAACGAAGGGTAGATTTAGGATTATGTATTGTTGCATGCATTTATTTGTGAAAAGGTGGGTAAATTTTTTGCCAAATAAAATCTTAAGTGATCAATGTTTCTTTCTTACTTTAAGATTAGGATTAGACTTAAAGGAGGATTGTTATAAACTTTGATGTGATCTTAAAGGAATTATGTGTGTTTTGAAATGGGTTTGAATTTAAAAAACTTAAGTGTTTGAATAATGATTTAAATTATTTAGACATAAGATTTGAATCTTAAATTAAATTAAGAGATAGGTGTTATAACTTAATTCTCAAAACAATAGAAACTATGAAATTCATTTTCATATTATAAAGACCTAAACTAGTTACAATAGGATAAAGAATAAGAATATTCTTTATTAATAATAATATAATCTTTATTACAATTGAATAAAATAAAGATTACAAGAATTATAAAAGAAAAATTACAAAGAACTAAGAAAATTACATCTACTAACTATCCTATATCTAAAACCTACACTAAATCTTCATCTTTATCTTTGAACCTGCAAAACAAGGATTAAACAGAAATCAAACAAGATTAGTGTTAATACATATTTCTCTCAGATATGTCAGTGAGGTGCACTTGACAATCTCATCATTAAGAAATGTTAAAGAGGGGCAAGTTTCACCAATATGAAAGATTTCATCTTTCATAAATTCACAACCAGAATGCAAATGACAGCCAAAAAGGGACCAATTCACCAGCCAAGGTAAAAGTAGATTGGTAATAGTAAGTTCAAATTTTCTGAACCTATCCATATGTGCATAGCAGGCACACAGGCTGCACACACACAAGCATGCAGAGGGTGTGTTGTCGACTTCACAGGCACAGCTAGATCAAACAAAACCAGAGCACAGCCGTGGGGAAGCACCTCAGTGCATCACTACACCACACCACACCACAGCACAGCCAGGGTGAACAGCAAGTAAACCAAGAACAGCAGCCAAACCAACCATCCAGATTAACCCAAACATCACCAGGATGGTGACATAAGGAGAGGGATGAATCTGGTGGACAGCAAGGTCAAGCCCAGGAGCTAGGAGGAGCAGGCAAACTCAAGAGCAAGCTCAGGAGCACAGTTAAAGTAGATCAAGATCCATACCAAGATCAAGATCGTCATCAATATACTACACCAACATCAAATCTTGTGGTGAGTCTCATAAAACCATCACATGCTTTCATCAGAATATCTAAACAAAAGCATGTGTTGCTTTATGTAATGATCTCTCAATATGCACCCAAGAGGAGGTGAATCTATCCTAGAGATTTCAAGTATAAGATAAGAAATCAAGCTCAACCACAAGCACTGAACTCTCAGACCAACATCACTGAGATCAGTGTTACTTTTGCAACTTAGATCATTCATTTGATCTTATCAGATCAGGGCACATCTCTCAAAGAGAGAGAGTAGCACCTCTAAATCTAAGTTTTAAACAAATTATTGCCCAACTAACTAGGAATTACATCCTAGAGCCTCATACGAACATCACAGACAGATAAGATAATAAAAGCTTCCATATCATCTTATCAGTTTTAATCACAAGCATAATCAAGCTAAGCCCAGAAATAAAAACCCAATCACTTGTGTGCCAAAATACAATGGTATCACAAGGACAAGTTCTTAATGAGCTAAAACCAATCTTTACTTAGCTTCCATAGATAAAAAGGGACAACCATTACATATCATTTTCCTGAGCCAAATGCCAGGAGTCAACCTTAAATTCATTTATACATTCACAGCAATGATTTGATTCAGTAAGTAAAATCTTAGACAAGCCAACAGTATAATTGCAGTAAGCAAACACTGTCAGTATAAGCAAACTGACAGTAGAGTAAAGCCTCGGACCAACAACATAATCCAATTAAGGATTTGATTGAAACAACTAGCCTGGATCATGGAAGATTACCACTAGGACAAATCTGACAGGCAACTAGTAACATCAAAGCTACTAACAATCCTTAACCACAGCAAGCAATCATTTCACATGATCAAATATGATCAACACTAGATATAAAGCATCATATATATGTTCAACAGGGGGTGATGAACCCTAATCAGAGCAAGAACTCTAATCCAGAGATTAACCCAATCAGCATATAATCATTTTGCATGAGAAGCCACTAGGTACACACAGAAAGAATCGGGACAGTAGCATGGACAAGGACCATAGAGACCACTTACCCGAGGTCCTCGTTGATGAATCGAAGAGAAAGTAGAGGGGCCGACGCACCGCGGTGGCACAGGGAGCACCTAGAAGGGTAATGCAACCTGCACCTGCCACGGCGGCGGCCGCAGCAGCACACGAGCCCAGCACACCACCGCAGGCGGGATCGCGGCGGCGACAGTACCTTTTCCCAACCCAAGGGTTCGGGAATGGGTGGACCTGGCCACGGGGAAGCCCTAGAGTCAAATCCAAGCGGACAGAAAGAACGAGCGTCATCGACAACCCCAACTCGCACCACGGCGGCGGCCAGAGCGGCCGACGACGGCGAGAATCGACGGTGGCGGCATCGCCGGCCATGGGGGCGGGACAGAGGAAGAGGAGATAAGGTCGAGGGAGAGAGAGGAGGCAGAGTGGGCTGGGTGAGCCAAAACCCTTCGGGGTAGTCCTTTGACCCTGCCCTATTGGGCCACCTTGGCCCAATAATCCCAAGGGGCCAGCCCAGAGTATTTAATAAAACTTTTGATCAATTTGAAAAGACCAAAATACCCCTGATCTCAATAAAATTATAGAAAATAAAATATTAAATCAATAAAAGTCAAATATAGGTAAATAAAATAAACTAACTCAATACATGTTATAAATATTAAAAAGAAATATTTATAAATCCCTTATTACTCAAAAGGGAATTTTTGGGATAAATGCATATAAATATAAATAATGCATTACATTACTTGCATAATCATTTTGCTTCTTTAAATATTGTCCTTACCAGGCAATAATGATGTTTTTGTAGAACTAGAAGCTCAAGGTCCAGTACAAGCATCAGACTTCACTACCTTGTCATCACAAGGCAAGTTCATCACTTGCTCATGTCCTTTGAAGAGTCTTTATCAAAGTAATTGCAAATTGTGTGTTATCATATATGATATAAAAGAAAGAAAATATTATTTTCATAAATAAAGAAATCATAGATATCATCCTAAGTGGTGATATAATGGAGCAATAGAACTTAGATTTCTAACTGCAACAATGATGATCAAATAGGGACCTAATAACCCCTGACATCAGTGATTCTAGCGCCGTATATTATGCGTTAGCCATGAGATTTGGAATGGGATAGGGAAGTCAGATGTATTCTTCCTCTCGCATGAAGCCGGATGTGCAGGTCGTGGTTGTTATCCTCGTAGCATCCATATTAATTGGTAATTCGTAGAGGATATGCACCATATGGGTGGGAACCCTCAACGTCCCACGATAGTTCTGGCATCTAACGGTTTGTACAAACCATTACCGTAATTCATTATGCGGGCATGGTGTACACCAAGGAGGCATTCGGGGTCGCTAAGGGGGTAGTGATTGGCTTGGACCAACTACTGGGCCCCACATCATGGAATTGTGGACGGGAAAGTACGCCCGGTTGTGCAACAAGGAGTTGATCTCTCATGGGTAAAGTAACGCACCTCTGCAGAGTGTAAGAACTGTAACTTGTTACTCCCTATTCCGGGAAGGAGTTACGAGCGTGGCAGGAAAGGAACTCCATGAAAGTTCTAGTCAACCTGTGAAGGCTGATTGTCATAGTTTTTCAGAATAAAATCAATCTTTGAAGAAAGAGTTACATAAAATGCATAGTGCCAAGGATTTATAATCCGAGGTGGTAGTTAGAGCATCAAACTTCCCACCTTGCATATAGTGAACTTGTTGGGTAACGCTGTTACTCATTCTTTCCTTTAATACCTTGCTTAGACTCTGAGGATCCCGAAGACGTGCCAATGTATGCAGCCGAATGCCAAGAAGATGTGTTCTACGAGGAACCTGATCTATCCGGAGGAGTTGAAGGCGTGGATTACGAGATCCGCTATGGTGTCGATGAGAACGAGACCAACTAAGTACCTAGTTAGTAGTAACCATCGGAGCCGAGCAGCATGAACTCTATAGAATAAGCTGTTGAGCCCCACTCCTAGTCGGAGTTGTTACTTTTAAATTTCCGCTAAACATCTTATATTTTGGTTTGTAAGTTGGATCTTTTGGAAGTCTTGAACTTCCGGTATTGTAATAATAATAATGTGTGTACCTTTGTAATATGGACCCGCAATGTTTCTGTTGTACCACTCTAAGGGATGTGATATTTACGGAACAGTGTTTTGTGGATGTCATGTCAACGACTATAGTGTACTACACATGCAGTGGTATGCTGGGTGACCGCAGAGCAGCGTCATTGACCTTGACGCCACGCCGGTGATGACGAAGATCATGTTCGTGCTTGGAGATGGAGATCGAAGGCACAAGAAGAAAGGCCATATCATATCACATATTATGAATTGCATGTGATGTTGATCCTTTTATGCATCTTGTATTGCTTAGATCGCGGCGGTAGTATTATAAGATGATCCCCTCTCACAAAATATCAAGTAATAAAGTGTTCATCCTTAGTAGGCACCGTTGCTAAGACTCGTCACTTTGAAGCACCACGTGATGATCGAGTGTGATAGATTCTACGTGTGCATACAATGGGAGCAAGCCAGATTTACTCATGAGGATATAGGTTAACCTTGACGAGCCTAGAATGTACATACATGGTCTCAGAACACGGAATACCGAAAGGTAAAGCATGATTCATAGAGTAGATATGAAATATGTTGATTGTTCTCCTTTTAAACTACATCATCTCTCTCGTGATGATCGGACTTGATGTAGTGGATTTGGTTCGTGTGATCACTAAAACAATGTGAGGGATATTGTTTTGAGTGGGAGTTCACCTAGTTAATTTAAGTATTAAATTAAACTCAATTTGTCATAAACTTAGTCTAAACTATTGCAAATATGTTGTAGATCATGGCGGCCCCTACCATCAATTTTAATGCATTCCTAGAGAAAAAATTAAAAAACAATGGAAGCAACTTTGTGGATTGGTTCCACAATTTGAGGATTGTCCTCAATGCTGGTCAGTTGACCTATGTGCTGGATGCACCGCTGGGTGACCCACATGCAGCTGATGCTACTTATGAGGTGAAGAATGTTTTCCTCACTTGGAAGAATCAGTAGTCCACAATTCAGTGTGCTACCTTGTATGGTTTGGAATCGGAGCTTCGGAAAAGGTTTGATAACTTTGACCCACATGATATTGTCCATGAACTCAAAATGATATTTGAGGCACACGCGGCAGTTGAGAGTTATGAGGCTTCTGAAAAGATTTTTAACTACAATATGGAAGAGGGCAGCTCCGTCAGGGAGCATGTGCTTAAGATGTCTGGGCACACCAATAAGCTCCAAAGCTTGGGCATAGTGATTCCTAATGCATTGGGGATTCACCGTGTCCTCCAATCACTACCACCAAGTTATAAGAACTTTGTGATGAACTACAACATGCCGCACATGGATAAGTCATTACTAGAACTCTTCTCTATGTTCAAGTCTGCAGAAGTGGAGATTAAGAAAGAGCACCAAGTGTTGATGGTCAATAATACCACCAATTTCAAGAAGAAAGGCAAGCCTAAGAAAACGGGTAAGTTCAAGAAGGGCGGTAAGAAAGCTACCGCGCCTGCAAAGAAGACCAAGGCTGGGCCTAAGCCTGATACTGAGTGCTTTTACTGCAAGGAATAAGGTCACTGGAAGCAGAATTGTCCCAAGTACCTGGCGGATCTGAAGAACGGCAACATCAAGAAGAAAGTTATATTTGATATACATGTTATTGATGTGTATCTTACTAGTAATCGTAGTAGTGTCTTACTAGTTTAGTTGCTCATATTTGTAACTCTAAACAGGTGCTACAGAATAAACTGAGACTAGCGAAAGACGAGGTGACGATGTGCGTTGGAAATACATTAAAAGTTGATGTGGTCTTGGTCGGCATGCTCCCTATTCATCTACCATCGGGATTATTTTTATACTTAAATAATTGTTATTTAGTGCATGCGTTGAGTATGAACATTATATCAGGATCTTGTTTATTGCGAGATGGCTACTTGTTTAAGTCCAAGAATAATGGCTATTTGATTTATATGAGTAATATCTTTTATGGTCATGCACCTTTGATAGATGGTCTATTCTTATTGAATCTCGATAGTAGTGATACACATGTCATAATATAGATGCTAAACGTTTGAAATTGAATGATAATTCTACATACATGTGGCACTATCGTCTTGGTCACATTGGAGTGAAGCGTATGAAGAAACTCCATTCCGATGGACTTATTGAATCACTTGATTTCGAATCACTTGAAATATGCGAAGCATGTCTGATGGGAAAAATGACTAAGACTCCATTTTGTGGTATGATGGAGCGAGCTACGGACTTATTGGAAATCATACATATCGATGTGTGTGGCCCGATGAGTGTGGCATCGCGTGGTGGTTATTGTTATGTTCTTACTTTCACGGATGACTTGAGTAGATATGTGTATATCTATTTCATGAAACATAAGTTTGAAACTTTCAAGAAGTTTAAGGAATTTCAAAGTGAAGTAGAGAATCAATGTAACAAGAAGATTAAGTTTCTACGATCTGATCGTGGGGGTGAATATCTAAATTACGAGTTTGGCGAGCATTTGAAGAAATGCAAAATACTTTCACAATTAACACCACCGTGAACACCACAGCGTAATGGTGTGTCCGAACATTGTAATCGAACTCTCTTAGATATGGTTCGTTCTATGATGTAACTTACAGATTTACCGTTATCGTTTTGGGGTTATGCATTAGAAACAGCTGCATTCACTTTAAATAGGGCACCATCTAAATCCGTTGAAACGACACCGTATGAATTGTGGTTTGGTAAGAAACCTAAATTGTCGTTCCTTAAAGTTTGGGGTTGCAAAGCTTATGTAAAGAAGTTACAACCCGGCAAGCTTGAACCCAAAGCGGATAAATGCGTCTTCATAGGATACCCGAAGGAAACTATTGGGTATTACCTTCTATCATAGATCCAAAGGCAAAATCTTCGTTGCCAAGAATGGATCCTTTCTCGAGAAGGAGTTTCTCTCGAAAGAATTGACTGGAAGGAAAGTATAACTCGACGAGGTTGTAGAACCTTCTCTCGGATTTGAGAGTAGCGCAACACCAGAAGAAGTTCCTATGGGGCCTACACCAATAAGAGAGGAAGCTAATGATCGTGATCATGAATCTATGGAACCTCACAGGTCGTCGAGGACTCGTACCACTCCCGATTGGTATGATCCCGTTATGAGTGTCATGTTGTTGGATAACACTGATGACCCTGCAACATATGAGGAAGCGATGATCAGCCCAAATTACAATAAATGGCAAGAATCCATGAAATCCGAGATTGGGTCCATGTAGAAAATTAAGAATGGACTTTGGTGGACTTACCGAATGGCCGGAAGGCTGTCGAGAACAAATGGATTTTCAAGAAGAAAACAAATGCTGATGGTAATGTAACCGTCTATAAAGCTCGACTTGTCGCAAAAGGTTTTCGACAAATTCAAGGAGCTAACTACAATGAGACTTTCTCACCGGTAGAAAAGATAAAGTCTGTGAGGATTTTGTTAGCAATCGCTGCATATTATGATTATGAGATATGGCAGATGGATGTCCAAACGACGTTCCTCAATGGAGACATTGGTGAAGAGATATACATGGTACAACCCAAATGTTTTGTCGATCCTAAAGATGCTAACAAGGTATGCAAACTTCAGCGATCCATTCATGGATTGAATCAAGCATCCCGAAGTTGGAATCAACATTTTGATAAGGTGATCAAAAGTTTTGGATTAATACAAACTTATGGAGAAGCTTGTATTTACAAGAAAGTGAGTGGGAGCTCTGTAGCATTCCTGGTACTATATGTGGATGACATATTATTGATTGGGAATGATATAGACCTTCTTAAAAGTGTCAAAGATTATTTGAATAATAGTTTTTCAATGAAGGATCTTGGTGAAGCTGCTTACATATTAGGCATAAAGATTTATAGAGATAGATCGAGATACTTAATAGAGCTTTCACAAAGAACATATATGGACAGGGTTCTAAAGAGGTTTGGAGTGGAAGATAGCAAGAAAGGGTTCTTGCCCATGTTGCCCAATACGACCTTGACTAAAACTCAAAGTCCCGCTATGGCAGAAGATAGAGAGAGGATGAGTAAGACTCCCTATGCTTCAGCCATAGGATATATCATGTATGCCATGCTATGTACTAGACCAGATATTGCATATGTTGTTAGTTTGACTAGCAGATATCAAAGTGATCTAGGATTGGATCATTGGATAGCGGTAAAAACATCCTAAAGTACTTGAGAAGGACTAAGGATATGGTTCTTTCTTATGGAGGTGATGAATAACTCGTTGTAAATAGTTAAACCGATGCTAGTTGGAACACCGATCCGGATGATTCTAAATCTCAATTTGGATACGTATTTACTTTGAATGGTGCAGCAGTGAGCTGGAGGAGTGCAAAGCAAAGTGTTGTGGTGAGCTCCTCAACTGAATCGGAATACATAGTTGCTTCGGAGGCTTCACAAGAGGCGATATGGATGAAGGAGTTCATTGCGGAGCTTGGTTTGGTTCCCAGTGCGCTGGACCCAATGGTTATCTACTGTGATAACAATGGTGCCATAGCCAATGCGCAAGAGCCAAGGTCACACAAGAAGCTGAAGCATATCAAGATACGTTTTCATGCCATTCGCGAGCATGTCCATGATGGTGACATAAAGATTTGCAAAGTACACACGGATCTTAATGTGGTGGATCCGTTGACTAAACCTCTCCCAAGGGCAAAACATGACCAGCACCAAACCGCCATGGGTGTTAGGTATATTACCATGTAATCTAGATTATTGACTCTATTGCAAGTGGGAGACTGTTGGAGATATGCCTAAGAGGCAATAATAAAAGTAGTTATTATTATATCTTTGTGTTTATGATAAATGTTTACATTCATGCTATAATTTTATTAACCGGAAACATTAATACTTGTGTGATTTGTAAACATGTAAGAGTCCCTAGTAAAGCCTCTTTGTAATACTAGCTTGTTGATTAATAGATGATTATGGTTTCCTAATCATGAACATTTGATGTTGTTAATAACAAGATCATATCATTAGGAGAATGGTGTGATGGACATACTCCTATAGTTAAGTGTAGCATAAGATCAAGTCATTTCAATAGTTTGTTTGCTATAAGCTTTCAGATACATAGTAACTTAAATCCTTCGACCATGAGATCATGTTAATCACCATGACCAGATGGATGCTTTGCTGACATGAAACACCACTTCGTAACAGGGTGGTTATAAAGGTGGCATTGAGTATTCGAAAAGTATGTGTTGAGGCACATGGATCAAGAGTGGGATTTTTTCCATCCATATGACGGATAGATATACTCTGGGCCCTCTCGGCGGAATGTCATCCAATTGGCTTGCAAGCATGTGACTAGCTCACAAGGGATCACATATCACAGGAACGAGTAAAGAGTACTTATCGGTAACGAGGTTGAACTAGGTATGCAGACATACCGACGATCAAACCTCGGATAAGTAAAGTATCGCGAGACAAAGGGAAATTGGTATCGTATGTAATTGGTTCATTCGATCACCAAGTAATCGTAGAAATATGTGGTATCCATATGAATTTCCATATTCCTCTATTGGTTATTGATCAGAGAAGAGTCTCGATCATGTCTGCATAATTCACGAACCGTAGGGACACACACCTAAGGATTCGATGTTGTTTAGTAGATATGAAATGTGAGTAAGAGGCCAAATGTTGTTCGTAATCTTGGATTGGATCCAGGACATCCCGAGGATATCCGAAATGGTCCGGAGAATAAGATTCATATAAGGAAAGTCCAATTCCGGAGTTCGGGAATGGTTTTGGTGTTTTCACCGGAATGTTCTAGAAGGGTCTAGAAGGTCCACTGATCTGGAGTGGGAAGGGTACATGGATGTGTCATACCAAAGTGGAATGGTTGCATGATGTCCTAGGTCACTTGAATGGGAAATGGGATGAGATAAATCAAACTCTAGTTTAAAAGTCAAATTTCAATTTGAAAAAGTCAAATCCCAACATGGTTGCCTAGTCGAGGGAGGGAAGGAATCCTACATAGGGGAGGATTCCTCCCTCCACTTGCCGTCGTCCCAAGTAGAGGAGTTGGGGGAGGAATCCACTCCCCCCAACTGCCTCTCCCACCTATATAAGGAGGGGTAGGGTGCCCCCTACCCCTCACCAGAAACCCTAGCTTGGCCACCACCACCCCAAGTCGCCGCCGCGCTAGGGATCTCCCCAAGTCGCTGCCACCTTGGCCCTCTCTAGCCGCTGGCCACCTCTAAACCTTGGCCCTCTAAACCCTAGATCGCCGAGGCCCTCTTCTACTCCACCATACCCGCTCTAGCTTAGGCGAAGCCCTACGGGATTTCGCCTCTACTTGCACCACCACGCCGTCATGCTATTGGAATCGCAAGAAGAGATCTACAACCTCTGCTGCCTGCTGGAACAAGGGAGAGGAAGGTCTTCATCGAGTACCGAACATGTGACCGACTGCGGGAGTGCTTCCAGCGCAGCGCCGGAGGGATCGTCTACGAAATATTGATATAGGCAAGTGAACAACTACATCACCCACGAGAATCCGATCTCATTAACCGCTTTGGAATCTTCGAGGGTTAGTTCTCTATCAACTCATTGCTCCAATCTATTAGATATATCTTGGCTTGTGTGTGTTCATGCGATAGATTTTTTTTGTTTTCCATGCTACAAACCCCTACACAAGACCCCCTTGTCTTGGTATGCAATGAGCTGGGCTAACCTATTTACTGTCAGCAATAGGATATATTATGTCGGTATCTAATAAGCGTATAACTTCTTTTCTTACTACTTCCTTCATTTTTGGATTAAGCCTTCTTTGTGTGTCAACTACAGATACAACATCGTCAAGCATGGTAATATTATATGTTACAATAGATGGATCTATTCCTTTAATATCACTTAGAGTATATCCAAATGCTTCATGGTGCTTGATCAGGACCGAAATGAGTTTATTTGTTTCATTTTCTGATAATTTTTTACTAATAATAACATGACATTTATTTTCATTATCTAAAAACTCATCCTCATATCGTCTGGAAGTCGTTTCAATCCAATTGGCGGAGGTTCTTCATCTCCTTTTCTTACCAGTTCTTTATAATCATGTGGATTTTGTGCTTCCAGAACTGAATCAAGGTAACAATCCATGTCTTATCTTTCCTCATCATCTGGTACCTCCTCCCAATTAATTAGGCTCCTCTCTAATTCATCTTGCGGAGTGCTGAAATGAATTGCGGCTAGCTCGACAATCATTTTCCCTTCCTTGATATCTTCCTCTTCATATGGCCTCTTCTTTAGTTTGGCAAAGTGGAATGTCATTTCCTCTTCTCCAAACATCATTGAAATAGTCTCCTTCTTATTATCAATTCGAGCTTTGGTTATAGATACAAAAGGCCTTCCTAAAAAATAGGACAAAAATAATCTCGAGGTATATCAACAATATGAAAATCAAGGGGGTACATGAGTGCTCCAATAAAGACATATATTTCTAATAACACCTTCCGGTTTTACATTAGTTCTATTTGACAATTTAATAGTAGTCTCTACTGGTTCCACATCTAGATTATTTCAATTGTAGCGAAGTTCCTCATAAACTGATGAAGGCATAATGTTTATAGTGGAAGTCGATTCACAAATTTAATATAAGAAAGTTTCTCCATAATATATAGGATTCATAGGCTTAGAAGTTTTGTTACCTCGTACCTTACCTTCGATGAATTCTGAAGTTTCAAGGTCTGGTGTAACCACTTCATTATCCATGGTTCGTGCTTCCATAAGATCCTTCAATATAACAATATTTGCATTGGTAGCATCGGGGTTCTTTTCTGGTTTATTTAATCTTCTCTTTATGTGTTCTTCATCTCTGCACTTTTTCTTGATATTCTCTTGAATAGGTTCAGAGGAAAACTCTACCATTGGTGCACTTTCTCTTGCACGCTTCTTTTCTTCGAGGGGTTTATAGGATTTCCATTATGTATGTCGTGGTATTGCCGACGAGTATGCCATGGAGGGGTCCTCACAGTGCGTGTTAGATGACAGAGTCAGCTCTATCCGGGTTGTCGATGTCGGCTCCCTTCACAGATGGTGTGCGCAGGTGCTCTAGGAAAACTCCTGGCGGAATTTTCTTGCGCCCTGATCCAAGCTTGGATAGCAGATCAGCCGCCTCATTTTGCTCCCTAGGCACATACTTGACTTCGTATCCCAAGAAGCTCTTGGCTATCTCGTCCACTTCATCACGATATGCCGCCATCATAGGGTTCCACGCATTCTAGGTGCCAGCCACCTGCTGGGCAACCAAGTCAGAATCTCCACAGCAAACTATGCGCTTGATGCTAATATCCTTGGGTACACGTAGTCCGTGAATGAGTGCTTCATACTCCGCCATGTTGTTCGTAGCCTCGAAGTGGATCTGCAGAACATAGTGTAGCTTGTCTCCTGTTGGTGATTGTAGCAATACACCAGCCCCCGAGCCGTTGAGCAGCTTTGATCCGTCAAAGTGCATCACCCAGTACTCTGGTTTCGGCAACGGAGTAGCATCTGGCATCTCCGTCCAATCTGCAACAAAATCCACAAAGGCTTGTGACTTGATAGCGTCGCGTATCATGTAAGTGATCTCGAAGGCGGCAAGTTCAATGCCCCACTTCGCGACCCTTCCTGTAGCATCGCGGTTGTTGATTATGTCGAACAGTGGAGTCTTGCTCACCACTGTGATTGGGTGCTCCTGAAAGTAATGCCTCAGCTTCCGAGAAGCAAGGAATACTCCATAAGCTATCTTCTGGTAGTGCGGGTAACGCTGCTTGGACTCCATCAAGACCTCGCTCACATAGTAAACTGGTCGTTGAACTCCGTGCTCATAGCCTGGTTCCTTCCGCTCTACCACGACGACGACGCTGATTACCCGGTTGGTTGCCGCCATGTAGATTAACAGGGGATCACCAGGCTCGGGTTCGGCAAGAATAGGCGCTGAGGAAAGAATCTCCTTGAGCTGCTTCAATGTTGCATCTGCTTCGTCCATCCACGTGAATTTTTCTGCCTTCTTCAGCAACTTGTACAGCAGCAAAGCCTTCTCTCCAAGTCGGCTAGAACCGACTAACTGCTGCAACACAACCTGTTAGTCGTTGAATGTCCTTTAGACACGTCGGACGGTTTATGTTTAAAATGGCCTTGATTTTCTCCGGGGTGACCTCGATTCCGTACTGGGAAATGATGAAACCCAACAATTTGCCGGCTGGAACCCCGAAGACACACTTCTTAGGGTTAAGCATCATGTTGTATTTCCGGATATTATCAAAGGTTTCTTTTAAGTCGGAGATTAAGTCATTCGACTTTTTAGACATCACCGAGATGTCATCCACATAGGCGTGAATGTTCCGACCAATTTGGTCATGAAGGCAACGTTGCATTGTCCGATGGTACGTAGCACCTGAGTTTTTCAGCCCAAAGGGCATCGTAACATAGCAAAACGTGTCGTATGGGGTAGTGAACGAAGTGGCCAATTGGTCCGACTTCCTCATCTTGATCTAGTGGTATCCTGAGTATGCATCGAGAAAACACAAAAGTTCCAAGCCAGCCGTCGAGTCAATGACTTAGTCAATGCGAGGCAAAGCAAACGGATCTTTGGGACATGCTTTGTTCAAGCCGGTGTAATCAACGCACATTCTTAATTCATTGGTTCCCTTTTTGGGGACAAGTACAGGATTGGCCACCCATTGGGTGTGAAGTACTTCTCGGATAAATCTAGCTTTAAGTAACCTAGCTATATCTTTGCCACTGGCGCGTATCTTCTCATCTCCAAAGCGTCGTAGAGGTTGTTTCACTGGTTTGGATTTTGGATCAATGTTTAGGATGTGCTCGGCGAGTTCCCTAGGTACACCTTTCATGTAGGCCGGTTGTCAGGCAAAGATGTCCCTATTCTCACAGAGGAACTCGACGAGCGCGCTTTTCTATTTGGGATCCAGGTTCGTCCCAATGGTGGTGACCTTGGAGGCATTGCCTACCACAAGTTCCACCGGCTTGGTCTCGATGGCGGCCTTGAACGCAGGAGCAGGGTCGGAGATCTGCTTCTTCGACACGGGCATCTCTGAGTCATCGACCTTGCTCTGGATCTCTTTGAATTCTTTGTTGTAGAGGACAGCTTCTGCAATGGCTGCTTCATTGATCTCACAGTCCCTTGCCTTGGTAAAGCTTCCGGATATGGTGATGACACCGTTTGGTCCAGGTATCTTGAGTTTGTTGTAGACGAAGCATGGCTTGGCCATGAACGTGTGGAATATGTCGCGACCGAATATGACGTGGTACACGCTCTTGAAGGGGACCACCTCGAAGGTCATGCGCTCTTGGCGGTAATTGCTAACATCACCAAAGGCAACCTGAAGTGTAATGCACCCAAGGGACCAAGCTTCCCGGCCAGGAACTACGCCGTGGAAGATGGTGTTGGTCCGCCTTAGGTTTGCCTCCGTCAAGTTCATCTTCTATAGTGTATCCAGGTACATGATGTTGATGCTGCTTCCACTATCCACCATACACTTGGTGAAATCCACGCCGTCAATCAAGGGGTTGATGACCATGGCGTACTGGTTCTCCGTAGGTATAAGGTCTGGGTGGTCCGTCCTGTCCCAAGTAATTGGAACCTTCGACCAGTGCAGGTACTGGGGAACTGGGGGCAGAGTAGCCATCAGGATCCTCAGAGAGGTCTTCTATTGTCGGACGGTGGGGTTGCCAAGGAAATTGTGGTAGACTGGAGCCTTCTTCGTGAAGGGGTTCTTGCCCTTGTCGTCGCTCTTGGCGGCGTGCTTGGGGTCAACGTCCTCGTCCATGTCACTTGAATCCTTGGACTCCTCCTCCTTCTTCTTCCCCTTGCCCTTGCCTCGCGGTCTGTTCTTCCGACTTTGCTTATAGCCAGACTCCGGGTCTTCCTTGAGGTCGTTGACGAACTTGCAGTGTCTATTGGTATGGGTGGCATTGCCGTTGACGTCAAGGTGTATGAGGCACGGCATATCGTGGTACTCCTCGTAGGTTTGGGGAACGCGAAGCGGCGCCGAGGTAGTTTCACTTCCTCGTTGCTGCCCACGACCAGCTCCCCTTCCTCGGCCACGTTGTCCGCCATCACCTCGTCCTGCAAAAGTCATAGCGACCATGTCGGTAGATTGCTTTTATTCTAGAGCGGTTTTCCGCTTTGTACTGCTGTTCCTCCGAGCTTGAGTTGGAACGGCCGTTGCCGGCAAGGAGCTGCGAGCATCGTCGTCGGAAGCTACGAACTCACTAGCCAACTGAATCATCTGGTTCAAGTCAAGTTTGTGATTGTCCTGCAAGCGCTTCAGCTTATGTCGGAGCAACGTGCCCCTTTCCAACCCATCGCTGAAGGCGGCCATGGCAGTCTGAGCGTGCACTCCTGCGCAGGAATTCTTCATGTCCAGCCAGCGGGAGAGGTAGGGCGAGATGTCTCGTCTTTCTCTTGCACGCACCACTGTAGATCGCCCACAGTGCAGGGACGCTTGTATGTACCCTCCAAGTTCTTGGTGAACACTTCTTGCATGTCCAACCAGTTGTAGATAGATTTCTCCGGCAAGTCGTCGATCCATTGACGGGCCGTGCCCGCCAACATTAACGGGAGGTACTTGATGGCAACGTTGGGGTTGCCTCCGGCAATCTCCACCGTGTTGCCGTAGTCCTGCAACCATGTGGCTGGCTTGGCGGTGCCATCATAGGGCTTGATGGTCTTGTCAATCCGGAAACCTTTGGGGTAAGTTGCAGACCGTATTGCAGGTCCAAAGCAACGTGGTCCCAGGTATGTTCCTTCCTGGGCCTCGTGGATCTTATCGATCCACGAACGTGCGTCGTACGGCTTCGGGTTCTTCTTCTTCTTGTCAACAGGGGATGGGCTGCGTGAACGACGCGGGCCTCCTCCGCCATGGTGACTGCTTGGTGGTGACGGAGGCGGAGGTGGCGGTGGGTTAGCCTTCTTGCTGTTACCCTCCTGCGATGCCTCACGCCTATCACAGTTGCTTCTTGGACACGGAGGGTCATGGTGTGATCTGCTCCTGTGTCCTTGGTTGCGCTCTCCATCATGACGGGTCTGCTCCGTGTTGTCGCGGATGACGATGCCACACTGATTTGGTGGGGGCATATCCGTACGATGGTGAGCCTTGTAATCTTCGCGATGTCGAGGGGACCGGGGCGGTGGCGATGGGCAACGAGGTCGGGCCTTTTCTCCGTGGTCGGAGGATATGGGGATGGCATCCTTCCTGTTGCGTGCATCCCTCCGTCTTTGTTCTGATGAACCCGTCTGGGACCCGACATCAAGAGGAGATATGTCCCTTGGCGGCTTATACTAGCTAGACTGGCAAAGCGCTGGGTCGGACTCAACCCTCTGAGAGGTGGCATTTTCCTGCTGCTTCACCGCCTTGGCCACTAGGTCATAGACCTGTTCCATTGCCTCGGGCGATCTATCCTGCTCCAGAAGGGTCTTGGCAACGGCGAGGTTAAGGAGTGGGGTGGGCATCACCTGCTTGCCTTCACTGTCAATGTATGGCTTGGCTTGTGCCGGCTTCGAGGGAGCCCATCCTAGGTTGCGCCGTACACCAGGATCATTGATGACGCGAGCTGGAGCTTTTTTGGCCTTCTGCTGCTGCAACAAAGTCTTGTACTCGGCCTCCATTGCTCTAGCTTTCTCTATGGACTTCTGCGCGTTGACCAGATCTCGATCTAGCTTAGCGCCTTGCTCCGCGATGGCCTACGCTTCCGCCAGCAGCTGCTGGCTCGTCAAGCTGGGTCATGTCCCGGATATGAGCAACGGTCAGTGGCTCGATGAGGAGATTGTCGTATATCACTCTATCAGCTGGAGTAACTTGGGCTGCTGCAGACGTAGATGCTGGAGGTGGCAATTTTGCGGTGTTGTTGTTGCTCGGGCCGGTGCCGAGTTCATGCGGCTGCTGCACTGGGTTAGGTGGAGGAGGCATGACCTTTGCGTGATCATCGTCAGCAGCAATAAGTGGCCCCTTCCCCTTCTCCAGCTCTGTAGGCGGGACTCGTCCGGGTTGATCTTCAACCATCACCGTCCCGATGGTGATGAACACCCCTCGAGACATGACGGAATTGTTGGCTTGCTCGTCGCGCGTGTATTCCTCCTCCATCTCCTGCATAGCAGAGTCTAGCTCTTCTGGACTGGAATCTATCTCCTCTGAATCTGCACTGAAGTCAGCATAAAGCGCGTCAATAACAGAGTCGGAGGGTGCCAGCACTTCCTCGATGACGGGCGGAGGCGGTGCAACAGCAGCGACGATGACTGGAGGTGGCGGCGCAGCTGCGACGATGGCGGCCAGAGGCGGTGGTGGCGGTGGCTGAATCGGAGGTTCTCTGTTAATGAGCGCAAGCGCTTTCTGGGCTGATGCGTCAGCCTCCGCGTAGTTGTTGACGGTGCTCACCATCTCTTCAAGGGTAAGGCGTCCTGTTTCCTGCTGCCGTCATAGAGAATGCCGGAGAAGCATGCCACAGTCCAGTCCTTCCACGAAGTGATAGAAAGCGTTATCATCGGGGTAGTGGGCCAGATCGGCTCGTATATGGAGCCACCTGGCCAGGTAATCGCAGGGGTTTTCACCTTCTCTCTGAACGCAGCGCACCAGATCAAATATGGTAACCACTCCGACGAACTTGGCTCTCTGCTGTCCAGACGCACAAGCGAAGCCGGTGGATTTGCAGCGATCTTCCACCTTTATATCCTGCACAGGGGCGGTTTGGGTGGGTCTTGAATTTTTCCGATCTTTGCCGGCAAACCCCGAAGAGAGATTCGACATTGATCCTTTCGCGAATGTATCCTGCCCGTAGGCGGTCCGTGCGGGCCTTGATGCTCCTCCGACTCCCAGGGAACTAGTGCTCGAGTCGGTTTCGCCAATGAAGAGGTAGATGTCTCCGATAGGAACGATCGAACACCGCGTAGGGTTTGTCTTCGCCAGGATCCAGAACTCGTTGGGAGGGACGATCGGAACGTTGCTGGAGAAGAGAACACGGCCGATGGCTACGGTTTTGCCGATTCCCGCGAATATCTTGGTCCTCGCCCGCTGAAGAGCCTGAAGCGCCTCTTGCCCCATGGTGGGCGCCAACTGTCGTGTTATTGCCCACGAGTACGCCATGGAGGGGTCCTCACAATGCGTTTTTAGAGACGTGGGGGAA
This sequence comes from Avena sativa, assembly GCA_916181665.1. Taxonomy (NCBI): domain Eukaryota; kingdom Viridiplantae; phylum Streptophyta; class Magnoliopsida; order Poales; family Poaceae; genus Avena; species Avena sativa. Next base: position 305,893,080 of record OV702295.1, on the reverse strand, counting down.
GGCGGACGGTTGACGGGTACGAGGTAACACAGCTTACCCAGGTTCAGATCCCACGACGGTGGCGGAATCCTACTCCTGCTATAAATCACTATAAGGGCAATACGCCGAGTTACAGAGATAGGTTCGCTGTGCGAGGTTGTATGAATCGATACTAGGTTGTGCTCTAAAGGCTCCCATAGGCCCGACTTATATAGTCGCCAGGTCCTAGGGTTACAGGGAAAAGTCCTAGCCGGACAGGTTACAGAGTCCTACACCGTCTATTACTAGTCTTGTGTATCTTGCACTCCAAGGCTCCGGGTACGTCAGTGACTCCAACCGTAGCCTTCCTTTATTCGGCATGGGTCTCCCTTCTGGATCCATCTAACTAGGCCGCCCAGCAGGCCATGGGCCATGCTACGAACTGTGGGCCACCCGGGTTATCCGGATAGGAGACATGCTATGAGGATACCCATATAGCATATCCCCAACAATGTAGTTACCTGTAGATGCCCTGCATAATTCTCAATAATTTTCTTTACTGGGTAAGAATCAATACCGAGGATTTTAATCATCGCGCAAGTCCTTTCATCTACAAGAAAATCGTTAACATAAGCATATCCAGAAGAACTATTCATAATGTTCTCATTTTTAAGATTTTTCGTTGTCTCCCTCATTTTCATTATTAATTTCTAGGCTTCATCATACGTATAAGATAAAACTACCATTAGAAGCGGTATCTAGGCTCATTCTATTTTTATTATTAAGCCCTCCATAAAAAGTGTGAGTGATTAACCAATTAGGAAAACGATGATGGGGGCAATTATCTATATGGCTTTTATACCTTAGATAGCCTTCATATAAACTCTCATCAGGAATATTTTTGAAACTGATAATAGTACGTCTCATCCTGTGAGCTTTGCTTTCTGAGTAATATTTTGATAGGAAATTGGTTGTCAATTCCGTCCAAGTCCTTGGTGCTTCTGGACAAAAAGATCTATACCAGTTGCAAACATTATTTGAGAGCGTTTGTTTAAACAATTGGATTTTAACCATATCAAGATTATAGTTATCGAACATAAAGAAACCAAAAACATCTTCAAAGAATTGTAAGTGCCCATATGGACTCTCTTCATCGGTTCCTACAAATTTATTAGAGTGTAGTGGTTCAAATAATAAAGGATGGATCTCAATACCATCAGGGTTTATGCTTTTGTTGACAGTTATAAAAGCGTCCATGGGCGAACCCATTTTCCTTACTGCCTCAAGATGGATTAAATGCTGAGTGTTGTCCATTGTTATGGTCCTATAACTTAAGTCCAAAATTAGTACAACAAAAGTAAATAACTAAAAGTAAAGTGACTTATAACGCTAAGCTCCCCAGCAACGACGCCAGAAAATAGCTTGATGACTACAAGTGCATAGATCGTTTGTAGCTAGTTTCGAAATAAAGATATTGATCCTTGATACATCGAAAACGTATCTATAATTTTTGATGCTCCATGCTTGTTTTCTATCATTTGTCTTATGTTTTGTCTATACTTTGAGGTATTTTTATACACTTTCTCGAACTAACCTATTGACAGGATGCCACAGTGCCAGTTGCCTGTTTTCTTCTGTTTTTTGGTTCTAGAAAGGCAGAAAATCAATATTCTTAAAATTGGAAGGGACAAAAGCCAAAGTCATTATTTTTCCCGGAGCAACACGGAACCACGAAGCAGAGCCGGAGGGGGGCCACAGGGTGTCCACACCCCCCCTAGGAGCGGTGTAGCACCCCGGGTAAAACCAGTACTAGAAAATGGCGGTTGTTTGTATGTTGCGCATCATCATGACATCATCATGCATGTGTTTGACTAAACCTATTCCCCAAAAGCCTATATTGTTTTTTAATTATCCCCTTCTCTATTTTAAATTGAAATCTTGGTATTTTCCGCATATTTTGTTTTGTCTAAAATTATTTATAAAAGGCCTCATAAATAAAACAGGAAAAATATTAAACATAAATATTTTGTCCGGGGAAGGCAGCCGCAGGCTAGGCCCAAAAGCCCAGCCCACAGCCACCGACCACCCCTCTAATCAAACCCTAACTCTACCCCAACCTAAACCCTAACCACCCCAGGGCACCCATCCCTCCGTCGCCACGCCCAAACACCACACACGCAACACCACGCACGCACACCACACCACCCCGACTGATTCCCCCGTCCGGCCTCTCCCGCTCGCTCCCTGTCTCGTTGTGCTCCGCACCAACCCCCGTCCCCACCACTTCCGCAATCCCCGTCCCGCACCCCGCGTCTCCTCCTCCCTCCCTCTGTACCGGACCAACTGACGCCGTTGTCGCCAGCGAGCCCCTCCGCGAGCGGCCCTCCCCGCGACCTCCTCTTCCTCGCCGTCGATCTCGGCCCCGCCTCCTCCGCCAGTCATCGCTGCTGCCACCCTCTTCCTCGTTGCAGAGCTTTGCCCTGGCTCTCCCTTCCTCTCCGACGGCAACAAGAGCTCGCTCAGGCCGCCATTGTCACCGAGCCCGAACACCGTCTGTCGGCCCCGAAGGCCGCCATCTGGCCGTCCAGTGGCCTCCTCCCTCATTCCTGGTCGCCACCGTCCTCCGGCACGCCTTCGCCGGCGGGCCCCTCCGCGAGCGTCCCTCCCCGCGACCTCCTCTTCCTCGCCGCCAAGCTCGGCCCCGCCTCCTCCGCCAGTCACCGCCGCCGCCGCCCTCTTCCTCGTTGTAGAGATCCGCCCTGGCTCTCCTTTCCTCGCCGACAGCCACAGGAGCTCGCTCACATCTGGCCGGCCAGTGGCCTCCTCCCTCATTCCTGGTCGCCACCATCCTCCGGCACGCCGTCGCGCGAGACCGCGGCGTTGCAAGACGCCACTGCGTCTAGCCTTGGTACCTCTTCCGTCGTCGGCTTGCGCCCTATTTGCCTGCCGCCCTCCTCGCAGATCTTGGCCAGCTCGAGAGTGTCCGTGGCCTCTAGCTCGGCCTCGATCCTGTGTCCAGCACCTCCGCTTCTCCAGGCTTGACTCTGATCGAGAGCACGAACTCGTTTTCTTCACAGGGTAACCATGTTGGTGGGCACCTCCTGTTGTGTATCTCTCCTTTGGTTCATGTGTGGCTTCAGTGGTGTCAAATGCTATATTGATTCCACGTTGTTGAGTTTGGTTGTGAGGAGGGAGAGTACAGATGATGTGACGATGGTATGTAGTGGTGTGATACAGATGATGTGAAATGGTGTATGCAAATCCGAAGGCCGTTGATGCCGAACCCCAACGACACCCCAGGGAACCATGCTGGGAAACCGCGGTACCTGGAAATCAACATCGAACCGAAGCATCAAGGCCTCCTTCATAGAACGCCAAGACCCTGTTCCCGAAGGTGAAGAGCGATCTTACCAAGACCAAACCCGAACCCTCGGTGAACCCCAAGATCTTCGATCCGAGATGTGTGACCCCAAATCCGAGCCCCTATTTTATTAAATGCTATATACACTTGTTGCATATTATATTGTCATGCTTGCATACATATTGTGTGGTTTGGGGGCCTTATGCCGATTCACCTCATAATTAAATATGGAGATCATATGCGGGCGATTCTAGTCTTATTTTGGCCCCATTTAAATTTGTGTAGCGAACCGGTGATATATTTTGCCATGTTAAGACAACATTTAATTTGCGGGGTATCTAAACAACATGAACCGCCTAATTAATTGTCGGGACCCCGGTTCTGCTTAATATTGCCTAATTGCATCGCATCTTTGCCATGACATGCATCATACATGCATCATGCCCGATCTTTTGTCGTGGTATTAAATAGTGCATCCGGTGTTTCTTTTAGTGCATTGCTTCTTCACGGATTAGGCTGATGAGTTGATGCGAGTGTCGAACCGATCTTCGGATGAACCTTCGGCAATGTTTTCAGGCGAGAATTCTCCCCCTTTCTACCTATCTTACTTTCATAGTCTTTATTTCCTCCTGTTGATCTATTGTTATATGTGTTGCGATGCTCTAGTTGTCGTACCCGTGATATCCCTTGCAGCCACTATATTGCCATGGACACCTCCTATTACCTGTTGTTTGGTAGATAGTCGGCCTTGTGAGTCGTAGTTGCTTGCGTAGGTGTTGTTTCACGCTATCGATGTTCCACAGTTGTTGGAGAAATGCCTCGTACTTAATGGTGGAGAGGATTGTGGATTTAATTACCGTTTAATAACTAAAATTGAAAGTAGGTAAATAATGTAGAGGCACCGGTGGGTAATAGAAAATATTTGGTTTTTAACCGCCCACTTGTGTCCAACTAGGACCCGAGTTCTTGACTCCTGTTCCGAGATCGAGCGCGCTAACCACAGGTGGGGTGTGTGGGCACCCCCATCGGTTTAGTACCTGATTTCAAAGTACTTTACTGGGGGCACAACCTAGTTTGGGGCTTTATTACTATTCTGTACTTATGCCATGTTTTACTGCTTTATTGACGATTACGCATGGAGCGCCTGTACTGTTTAGGAACCCCGTGCCACGTTTTCGCTGTATCGACAAGCCCAGTCACACTTTCGGGTTCCCAGTCGTTTATAGCCGTCGCCACACACCCTGGGTCCGTATCGGAGATGGCCGACTTTGTTGCGGGTAGCTTAGTGGGTTGGCCCCCCATGTACTTGCTTTGGGTCTGGGAAACATCGTGTCTGAAACCCCGTCGACATACCGTTGGGTGTATGTTTTGTGATCTTGTACCTACCTGATCTGACAACAAGGGTGTAGGTGCGTGTGAAAACTTTGGTGCACCCCTGCAGGGTTAAATCTTTTCGAGAAGCCGTATCCGCGGTTATGGACGACTTGGAGCACAGTTCTCGATCATAGACAACTATAACTAAAGTTTACTATTATAATTTGACTTGTATCCGATATGACTAATAATCAGCTTCACCACAATAGAATGGCTAAATAAAAGTACCAACAACTGCTGGGTTTTGGGGATGTCTCATGCTATTTGTATCTGACTAGTAAGTGTCGCAACTACAACGGAATGATTAACTAAAAGTGCCCACTGCTTATTATATCAGGATGACTCTTGCTATCTATACCTGACTAGTAATTGCTGCAACAATAACTGAATAAATAAAACTGCCAACTGTATGAGTTCCTCGGTTTGACTTCCTCGTTTGGTCTCGAGGGGGAAATACCAGGATGGGTATGCTTGGTGATAGTTTGAGGTTGGTATCGAATAGGTCTTTCTCATCCCTCTCTAATAGTCGCCAGTTGTATCGAGTCTCTATAGGTTGTTTAGTGCATGCTTCGCTGCCGCTTCATTCCACCATACCTATGTAGGCGAGGACCGCCGAATTCTAGTCTCATCGTATACTGGCCTCAGTACTGACCGCTCTCTTTTTCCTTTGCCCTTTGTCGGCACCCCTTTTGTTTAAGAAGGTTTTGAGATCGACGTTGTTAGCAGGGTTACCCTTCCAGCTTGGCATGGGCAGGGTTATGGACGCCATTGGTTATTCTTCTGGGCTCTTAGCCCCATTTGCATCTTGTCCATAGTCGGACATTGTATTGTTTTTAAGGTGATTTGGATCTTTGTATTGTATATCTGTATTCTTGACTCGTAGAGTCGTTGTTGTATATATCTGTTCTGTGGGTTCCATCATGGACTATTGTTTAATGATATTACTTCGTTTTCCACCCGCACGAAAGTGCCTCGTGGGCACCTTTGAATCGTTTCTATGCGGGTTTGGCAGGAATCATTGAAATTTGCATAGGGACAATTCTGAGGGTGTTACATAGTGGTATCAGAGCTCAGCAGTTACGAAACCCCACTGGTCCAGCCTGTAGGATAACCTAGCTAACGGACGTTATAGAGTGTCAAAACTATTTTGGAAAAATCGGTTGGATAGATCTCATTAGGTCAGATTTTACTCCTTACCCCTCTGCTATACTCTTCTTACCTCTGCGTGTTTTGAATCTACTCTCTTATCTTTCTTCGAGTCCAGGATTTCTCGCGGTTGGGTTTCCGTCGTACCTTCAGGGTTTCGCTTTCTCCCTTTTATAACGGTGGTGCTACAATCATCAAATCTGCATCTTGTCTGTTGTACCCTTCATACAGTCCTTTTGTTCTTTAACCTTTTATTTGTATGTGTACCTTGATGGATATCCGTATCGTTGAAAAACATATGAAAAGGATGAGCATTGGTGAAGTTGGAGTATACCTTGAGCATGTGTTGTTCATGCCAATGGAACCATCGCGGAACCTAATCATTGTGTCTTTCATACGATTTCTTTTGTATCTTCTGGTGGTTTCCAATACGATGACATCATCTACATCCGATACGATGCAGAGCTTGCATCACCCCTTTGTTCTGAATACCGCTTATGAAGATCTTCATTCTAAATTTCGAGAGTTGTGTTGAACGATTTTCCTATTCATGTATGGAGTTAATAGTTTGGGTACGGGATGGAATGATCACCCTACCCGACTCTTACTGTTCACTCTTGTACATCAAACTGGTGGATCAATGTACTTTTTCCTCTTCTCATGGAAGTTAGAGGTGGCCTTAACTTTTGATACCTCTACCTTTGTCCTTTGTTTCTAATTATCCTCTTCTCTATTTCAAATTGAAATCTCGGTCTTTTCCAAATATTTTGTTTTGTCTAAAATTATTTATAAAAGGCCTCATAAATAAAACAGGAAAATATTAAACATAAATATTTTGTCCGGGGAAGGCAGCCGCAGGCTAGGCCCAAAAGCCTAGCCCACAGCCACCAACCACCCCTCTAATCAAACCCTAACTCTACCCCAACCTAAACCCTAACCACCCCAGGGCACCCATCCCTCCGCCGCCACGCACAAACACCACACACGCAACACCACGCACGCACACCACACCACCCCTATTGATTCCCCCGTCCGGCCTCTCCCGCTCGCTCCCCCTCTCGTTGTGATTTGCACCAACCACCGGCCCCACCACTCCCATAATCCCCATCCCATACCCCGCATCTCCTCCTCCGTCCCTCTGTACCGGACCAATTGATGCCACCGTCGCCAGCGGGCCCCTCCACGAGCGTCCCTCCCCAGGACCTTCTCTTCCTCGCCGCCGAGCTCGGCCCTGCCTCCTCCGCCAGTCACTGCTGCTGCCACCCTCTTCCTCATTGCAGAGCTCCGCTCTGGCTCTCCCTTCCTCGCCGACGGCCACAGGAGCTCGCTCAGAACGCCATTGTCCCCGATCCCGAACACCATATGTCAGCCCCGAAGGCCGCCATTTGGTCGGCCAGTGGCCTCCTCCCTCATTCCTGGTCGCCACCCTCCTCCGGCACGCCGTCGCGTGCGACCGTGGCGCTGCAAGCCGCCACTGCCTCTGGCCCTGGTACCTCTTCTGTCGTCGGCTTGCGCCCTATTTGCCTGCCGCAGTCCTCGCCGAGCTTGGCCACCTTGACAGCGTCCGTGGCCTCTAGCTCACCCTCGATCCCGCGTCCAGCACCTCCGCTTCTCCAGGCTTGACTCTGCTCGAGAGCACGAACTCGTTTTCTTCAAAGGGTAACCATGTTGGTGGGCACCTCCTGTTGTGTATCTCTCCTTTGGTTCATGTGTGGCTTCAGTGGTGTAAAATGCTATGCTGATTCCACATTGTTGATGTTTGGTTGTGAGGGGGAGAGTACAGATGATGTGATGATGGTATGTAGTGGTGTGATACAGATGATGTGAAATGGTGTATGCAAATCCGAAGGCCGTTGATGCCGAACCCCAACGACACCCCAGGGAACCATGCCGAGAAACCGCGGTACCTGGAAATCAACATCGGACCGAAGCATCAAGGCCTCCTTCATGGAACTCCAAGACCCCGTTCCCGAAGGTGAAGAGCGATCTTGCCAAGACCAAACCCGCACCCTCGGTGAAACCCAAGATCTTCGATCTGAGATGTGTGACCCCAAATCCGAGCCCCTATTTTAATAAATGCTATATACACTTGTTGCATATTAAATTGTCATGGTTGCATACATATTGTGTGGTTTGGGGGCCTTATGCCGATTCACCTCATAATTAAATATGGAGACCATATGCGGGCGATTCTAGTCTTATTTTGGCCCCATTTAAATTTGTGTAGCGAACCGGTGATATATTTTTCCATGTTAAGACAACATTTAATTTGCGGGGTATCTAAACAACATGAACCGCCTAAGTAACTGTCGGGACCCCGGTTCCGGTTAATATTGCCTAATGGCATCGCATCTTTGCCATGACATGCATCATGCCCGATCTTTTGCCGTGGTATTAAATAGTGCATCCGGTGTTTCTTTTAGTGCATTGCTTCTTCACGGATTAGGCTGATGAGTTGATGCGAGTGTCGACCCGATCTTCGGATGAACCTTCGGCAATGTTTTCAGGCGAGCATTCTCCCCCTTTCTACCTATCTTACTTTCATAGACTTTATTTCCTCATGTTGATCTATTGCTATCTGTGTTGCGATGCTCTAGTTGTCGTACCCGTGATATCCCTTGTAGCCACTATATTGCCATGGACACCTCCTATTACCTGTTGTTTGGTAGATAGTCGGCCTTGTGAGTCGTAGTTTCTTGCGAAGGTGTTGTTTCGCGCTGTTGATGTTCCACAGTTGTTGGAGAATGCCTCATACTTAATGGTGGAGAGGATTGTGGCTTTAATTACCGTTTAATAACTAAAATTGAAAGTAGGTAAATAATGCAGAGGCACCGGTGGGTAATAAACAATATTTGGGTTTTAACCGCCCACTTGTGTCCAACTAGGACCCGAGTTCTTGACCCCTGTTCCGAGATCGAGCGCGCTAACCACAGGTGGGGTGTGTGGGCACTGCCATCGGTTTAGTACCTGATTTCAAAGTATTGTACTGGGGGCCACAACCTAGTTTGGGGCTTTATTACTATCAGGTAGTTATGCCTGATGGGGATATTCCTACCGGGGTATACCCAGCAGGACGTTTCCAACTGGCTCAGGAACTGGCGAGTGGGCCTGCAAGACGGCGACTGGATCAAGGCCCGGTGTGGATCCAAGCGACTGGAAGCTGAAAGCCTAGGCGAGTAGATAGGCCCAGTCGGATTAGGTTAAACAAGTACCGAAGCCTTAACTGATTCGGTTGAGATATGTAAACCCTAGGGGAGGTAAGTCTATATAAACCTCCCTACAGGGCGTGTAGATATACGTTCCATCATACACCCAAGTGACTCGCCGCCTAGCCGTCGAGCTCGCCCATTGTACCTCCACCATAATACAATCTAGCAGGAGTAGGTCTTTACCCTCCGGGGGGGCGAACCTGGGTAAACCCTTGTGTCTCCGCCCTCATCTCGCACTGCAGATGGCTGGCCGCCCTTGCCCCTCGTTCTACTACTCGCTGCCGATTGCAGCATCTTCCATGACCATTCCCACGACAGTGGCGCCCACCGTGGGGCCTGGCCGGTCTGGCTGGTGTTCTGTGGCAAGATCCAATCTTCCTATCAACGAGACGGTCGCCACCGGCCGCATGATAGCGATCGGCGAGATGCTCCAGATCTTGCCGAGCATCTACGTCCCGGCGGCGCGACCCGTCACGCACAGCATGATCCTGCCAGTAGGCACGATCAGCCTCTTCGTCGGCCTCACCGACGTCATTGTCTCGGAGGACTCGGCTCGCATCCGCGAGTCGCCGCCACGCGATCGGCTCTCCGAGATCCAGGTCCGAACGATCCATCATCTCGCCTCCGAGTACAACTCGGACCACAGCAACCTGGCCGAAAACTCCGCGGCCGCGGAAGACGCGGCCCTCAACGACGACGCCGACTCAGCGACCCCGGCGTCACTCGCCGGATCCATCACCGCGGCTTCACCAGCGGGCTCCATCACCCAGCTCTCCAACTTGGGAGACTTCGAGGATCCTTCCATCCTTGGGATCTTCAACTTCGACTCCGGGTCGGAAAACTCCGCCGATCTCCGCGATGGTACCGGTCGCCACGCCGCGACCTACATGGCGATCGGCACCGATCCGCCGGAGGATCCCTTCTCCACCCTGATCCCTCCTAACGCCACGGCAACGGAGGTCGAGGAACTCCGCCTGAAGCTGGCGGAGGCAGTCCGCAAGGAGCAAGCCGAGCGCGAAAAATTTCGCCTCGAGCAGGTGACGGCGCAGGAGCTGTCGCGCTACCACCAGCAGCGAATCAGGTCGGGCCTGAACCCCACCGTCCAGGGGCGCGCCCTGAACTTCGACGACGAGAACGACCCGGCCTGCGCGGCCGAGCACGCGATCTGCGAGAACGCGCCACCAGGAGGAAGCGCCCGGCCCCCGCCAGGGTCGACGGCGATGGGCGCCCCACCTCCACCCAACCGCACACCCCCCCAGGGATTAGCCGCGGATAGTAGTCTCCTCACGGGAGCGAGACGCAAACGGCCTCCCACTGTTCTCCACCCCGATGGACAACCTCGTGACGGGCCGAGCAGCAGCTGACAACATCACGGCCACCGGCGACGGAGCCCTACAGATCCAGTATGTCAGGGCCCTGCTTGCAAAGGCCGTCGAGCAGCAACACGCAGGCGCGGACTCGCAGGGTCGAGTGTACTCGCGTTCTTTGGGAAGCAGAGCAGCCTCAAGCGGCCGCCCAATGGCGGCAAACACCCTCAACTGCCCGCCACCAGAGCCACTGCAGCTCCAACACCGACCCGCAAACGCGGCACTCTCCACCAACAACCCCAGGCTAGCGACCAACTTCGTCGCCGCCAACGGTCAACCCATCGACGCCCGCACCCACATCATCAACAACCAAAGCTGGCGCGCACGCCAGCCCGATGACCTGCAACACACCATAACCAATCGCCGCAACGGCGAGCCGATGGGGTCGCTAAGTCGACTCGATCCAGGTGCTTCGTACCAATGATCTGAGGCGAGAAATACCTGGCGAACTTCAAGGCGCCGAAGGAGATAGAAAAGTACGACCCTTCGTACGACCCTTCTGTGTGGCTCGATACATACCTCATGGCGATGGGGATCGCGGGCCACACCGACCTGCTAGCCGCCCGTTACCTCCCCTTGATGATGGAGGGGACATGCAGGCAGTGGATTAACACCCTCCCCCAGGATAGCATCGACTCCTGGGAGGAGATGCGCTACGCCATCGTCAGGCACTTCGAGTACTCCTACACCCGCGCCACCACCATCGAGGACCTGGAGCGATGCGTCCAGGGACCCCGCGAGTCGACCCGCAACTGGGTCCAGCGGTGGCAAGAACTATGGTACAACGCGGTCGGCATCCACCCGGACACCGTGATCCATTGCTTCAAGACCTCGTGCCGCTACTAGCCCTTGGTCGCCAAGCTCAAGCGACATTCTCGCACACTCGACAACATACCGTACCTCCTCGAGATCGCCAAACGGTATGCGGAGGAAGATCCAAATCAGGAAACCGACGACGAGTCGGGAGGCCAACGCCGCACGAGCGGCAACGACAACGGACGACGGTCCAACCTACGCTACAGCAACACTCGCCTCACCGGCAAGCGTCGCAGTGACGGGCGAGTCGACTTCGTCGCCAATGCCGGGCACGCACAACACGAGCCCAAGAGCTTCCGCCGCGATGGAGGACAACGCCGCGACGGCGGCAACTACAAGTCCAAGCCAAGGTTCGACCCCGCGGCCCTCCTTAACCAACCTTGTGCGTTTCATAGCAGGGAAGGGAAACCCGCAACGCACATGACCGCCGACTGCCACACTCTCCGGGAGATTGAGAAGGCACGGCGAGCACGGGAGGACCCCGACAACAACCCGCCAAACGGCGGAAAATTCGGCAACGTGGCCGGCTCGCTCCACACCTTCACAGGATTCAACACGAAGCGCGAGAAGAAGGTCATCACCCGCGCCGTCGCCGTCAACGCGGTGGCCCAGGTGGACGTTCCCCAGTTCCTCAACTGGTCGGAGCAGCCCATCACCTGGAGCCGCCAGGACCACTCACCACGCATCGAGTACCCAGGCCGAGTCGCCCTGGTGGTCAAGCCTAAGGTGGGCGACTACTGGCTCCCCAAGACATTGATGGACGGCGGCAGCTCCATCAACATCCTGTACCTGGACACCTTCAGGCGGCTGCGGCTCCCGCAGTCGATGATCGAGACGACCCACACCATGTTCCACGGCATCATCCCCGGTCAGAAGGCGTACCCGATCGGCAAGGTCACGCTGCTAGTCACCTTTGGAACACCAGCAAACTTCCGCACCGAGCGGATCGTCTTCGAACTGGTACCCTTCGACAGCCCCTACCACTGCGTCCTCGGGCGCCAGGCGTTCGCCAAGTTCATGGCAGCGCCCCACTACGCGTACAACGCGATGAAGCTCCCCGGGCCGTGCGGCGTCATCACCATCAACGGCGACCCCGACATGGCCGCCGAGTGCGAGGCCAAAGGAGCCGAACTCGCCGACGCCGTCATCGCGGCAGAGGCCAACCACACCGACGAGCTCGCCAAGTACGCGAGCGGGGTGAACAATGACGACCCCACCATACTCAAGAAGCCCAATTCGGAGGGCGCAAACACCTCAGCCTTCGAGGCAACGACACACACCCGCACCGTCAAGCTGGTCCCAGGCGACTCCAGCCAGACGGTGATGATCGGAACAGGGATGAGCCCAGCCTAGGAAGGCGCGCTCATCGAGTTCCTCCGTGAGAATAGGGACATATTCGCATGGAAGCCCTCTGACATGCCTGGTGTCCCTAGGGAGCTCGCTGAGCACAAACTAAACGCTGACCCCAAAGTGTGACCCGTTAAGCAGTCGCTGCGGCCCTTCAATGAAGAGCACCGCCGAGGAGGTGCAGCGTCTACTCGCTGCAGGCCTCATCCGGCCGATCAAGTACTCCAAGTGGCTGGAAAACCTAGTCCTGGTCGAGAAGAAGAACGGGACCTGGAGGATGTGTATCGACTACACAAACTTGAACAGCGCCTGCCCGAAGGAGCAGTTCGTCCTCCCGCGGATCGACCAAATAATCAACTCCACCGCAGGCTCGGAGTCGCTGTGTTTCCTCGACGCCTACTCTGGGTACAACCAGATCAAAATGGTTGTTGAGGACGAGGAGAAGACGGCATTCATCACGCCATTCGGAGCCTTCTGCTACACCGCCATGACCTTCAGCCTCAAGAACGCCGGGGCGACCTACCAGCGGTGCATGCAGGAGTGCCTCGCGAGCCAAATTGGCCGCAACATCCACGTCTACATCGATGACGTGGTCGTGAAATCCGCTCGCCAGGGCGATCTACTCGCCGACCTGGTGGAAACATTCTCCAACCTGCGGAAATACAAGATAAAACTCAACCCAGGCAAATGCACCTTCGGTGTACCAGCAGGGCAACTACTGGGGTACGTCGTCTCCAAGTGAGGGATCGAGGCGAACCCCACGAAGATCGACACGATCGCTCGACTCGGCAAACCCGAGTAGCGGCTCTCAGTCGCTTCATCCCCCGCCTGGGCGAAAAGGCGATGCCCCTATACCGCCTGATGCGCAAGAACCCCACCTTCCAGTGGGACAAGGAGGCGGACGACGCACTCCGCGACCTCAAGAAGGTGCTACTCGCAGCACCATTACTCGCCGCCCCCGTCGACAAAGAACCCATGCTGGTCTACGTCGCGGCTTCCGAGCGTGTCATCAGCGCCGTCATGGTCGTCGAGCGACCGGAGGAAGGAAAGGAGCGCCCGGTACAGCGACCGGTGTACTACATCAGCGAGGTCCTCACCGAGTCGCGCCAGCGATACCCGCAGTACCAGAAACTGGTATACACGGTCTTCGGAGCACAGCGGTGCCTACCGCACTACTTCCAGGAGCACCCGATCACGGTCGTCTCCTCAGCACCGTTGCAGGACATCATCCGCCACCGTGAGGCGACTGGGCGAGTCGCTAAGTGGGCCGTCGAAATCGGCGTCCATAACATCAAGTACGAGCCACGAAAAGCGATCAAGTCGCAGGCTCTAGCGGACTTCATCGCCGACTGGGAAGAGGCCCAACAGCCAGAAAAGCTGCCATACCTCCACTACTGGAGCCTGCACTTCGACGGCTCCAAGAACGCGGACGGCGCAGGAGCAGGGATCGTACTGACTTTACCAAAGGGCGACAAGCTCCGCTACGTCCTCTGCCTCGACTTCACCCCCTGCACCAACAACATGGCCGAGTACGAGGCACTACTCCACGGCATGCGAGCAGCCAAGGAGATGAACGTCAACCGCCTACGCTGCTACAGAGACTCCGACCTCGTCGCTGGGCAAGTCGCCGGCACTTGCGACGTCGTCTCCCCCACAATGGTGGTGTACCACCAAGCAGTAGACAAGCTGGGGGGACACTTCGCAGGCTACTCCGTCGAGTGGATCGACAGGCGAAAGAACGAGGAGGACGACGCACTCTCTCGCATCGGATTGGCTCGACTCGCGCCACCCGTCGGCGTCTTCCTCGACACGATCACCAAGCCGTCAGTCTCACCCCCAAGGGAGATCGACATTGGAGTCCTGCTGCAGCCAGAGGCGGCCCTGGTCGCACTCGTCGCCAAGCCAGACGACTGGACCGGGCCCTACGTCGCCTACCTGGAGGCTGGCACCTTGCCGGCAGACGAGACGGACGCCCGGATGATTGCACGCCGATGCAAATCCTTCACCATCATCGACGGCGAGCTCCACAAGCGCAGCGTGACCGGCGTGTTCCAATGCTGCTTCCAACCCGCCGAAGGACGCAAGATCCTCCCGGACATCCACTCTGGCGACTGCGGCCACCACGCCGACGCCCGCTCTCTGGTCGCCAAGGTTATGCGACACGGCTTCTACTGGCCCACCGCACACGCCGATGCCGTCGACATCGTCCAGCGGTGCGCTGGGTGCCAGAAGTACGCCAACCAGACACATGTGCCGAGCTCAGCGCTCAAGACAATCCCCATCACCTGGCCATTCGCCGTGTGGGGTATGGATATGGTAGGCCCCTTCAAAAAGGCCCCCTCCGGCTACACCCACCTTCTGGTCGCGGTCGATAAATTCACAAAGTGGGTGGAGGCCAAGCCAGTCCGGAAATGCGACGGGAAGACCGCCACCAAGTTCTTACGCAAGCTCATATATCACTACGGGTTCCCAAACAGCATCATCACGGACAACGGCACCAACTTCGCCAAAGGAGCCATGGTCGAGTTCTGCGAGGAACACCACATCCGGCTCGACCTGGCGTCAATCGCCCACCCGGAGTCCAACGGCCAAGCGGAAAGGGCCAACCAGAGCATCCTCCACGGCCTGAAGCCGCGGCTCCAAGTACCACTCGAGCGCACCGCCGGGTGCTGGGTCGAGGATCTACCCTCCGTCATCTGGGGCATCCGCACCTCAGTCAACAGATCGACAGGGTTCACCCCCTTCTTCATGGTGTACGGTGCCGAGGTAGTCATGCCCACCGACCTCGAGCACGACTCGCCGAGGGTCGTCCACTACACGGAGGCTGCGAACGAACTCGCATGACAGGATGGAGTCGATCAACTCGATGAGGAATGCGACCTAGCTCGCTCACGCACCGCCATCTACCAACAAGGACTCCGCCGCTACCACAGTCGGCGGGTGAAAACTCGCACCTTCCAAGAAGGCGACCTGGTGCTGCGCCTCATCCAGGACAAGAAGGGCATGCACAAGCTATCCCCCCCGTGGGAGGGACCATTCGCCATAGGGCGAGTACTCGGCAACGACGCCTACTACCTCGTCGACATCCACGGGGACGGCAAACTCGACGTCAAGCGACCTTGGAATGTAAACCTCCTACGGAAGTTCTACTCCTAGAACCCCACATATGTATCCTCCAGTCGCTATGAAATAAAAATATTGGCTACCGCAAATTGCGTCTACTCTCCATGTCTTGTGCCTCTCGCACTCGTAATAACAGCGTCAAGCTAATTGCAGAAGTCAACCTCTGGTACAGCGACCGGCACGGCCAAGTAGTGCGCTACAAGGGCACTGGGGTACCCCAGGTCTTGTAACGTCCATGAAAAACGCCTACCCGGAGCCCCATTGGAGTCGCCTTGCTCGACTGGCTCAACGAGCCAAGACGACTGCCTTCGCTTCTCACAGCGACCATGATCCTCCGCATCCTCGACATAGCGACTCGAACGGCCAAGTACCACGCTCGGGGACTGACGACCAGTTCAGCACGAGCGGCTAGGGAAAATGCCAAGTGTGAGAGCATGCCCGGGACTCGCCATGCGACTGACCCAACGGGCCAGGCAGGAGTGATGCGCTCAAACTAACACGCCAAGTCCTCACCCACCCTCGAGTCGCACCTAGAACAACCAAGTACCACGCTCGGGGACTCGGCCACCCGACCTCGTTCGCGCAAGGGAAAATGGTGAAGTACAGAGCGCTCATGGGAGTCGCCTTGCGACTGGCTCTCCGAGTCCGGGCGAGTCGACCACAATAACAAAACATTCAAAAACCGCAAACACATAACAAACGAGGTAAACCCCATAAAAAGGGTGGACGCGCTCGGGGACTCGTTCCACCCTCAATCAAAAAAACACACGACAATTCACAAAACAACACGATATCTCATTAATAGCATGTTGCAACCGTCACAAAATACAAAGTATGCCCAACGGCAGAACTGCTACTAACGCCCCAGGGCAAACTATTCTACTCGGCAGGCTTCGACGACGACTCGCCAGCACCCTTGCGATTGCGAATGAAGGGAGTATACGGGTTTGACGGGTACGTCGTCAGCTCACCCGCCATCGCCGCACGAAAGGGTTGCTCGATCTTGAAGTCCCTGTGCTGCGGCTCGGGGTCGTTGGGTGCGACGACCGTCTCCTGATAAGGAAGGAGGTCGCCCATCGCCCAGACGCGCTCGGAGTACACCACGCCACGGTCCGTCAACTTCAGCACCTCGGAGATCTCCACCGAGCCAGTCGACGACGGGTAGCCACTCGTCACGTCGTCCAGGTCGAAGTCCTCCGGGAAGTGAGCGAGCCCAAGGCTAAGCGCCGTCGCCGCTCCGCGTCGGAATGCCGATCGCGTCATGAACTCGACGACCGACGGCGCCTTCTCCAAGTATCGCCACACCTCGACGAGGTCGCTGGGAATTACTTCCGTGGGCGACATCTCCTGAAGGTACGCCCGTATGCACGTCGCCGAGTCGACGAGCATGGCCACGCATTGTCGCGCGTCGAACGAATTTGCCTCTTCCGCGCTATCAATGATCCGACCTGCAGACAGAAGATGTCAGCGAACACATCAAAGATTACACAATGCACATGTAACAAACAGAAGCAGGCACACTCACCGATTAAGGGACGGGCGAGATCCGTGATGAAGCTCTGAAGAGAGGTGTAGTCATCCTGAAGCCCAGCAACAAGGGAGTCAGAAACCTTACGCTCTTCGGCGGCGGCTGTGACAGAGGACTTGGCTCGCCCATCCGCCGAGCTCGCCTCCTCCTTCGCTTCCTTCAGCTCGCGCTCGAGGTCAGCGATGCGTTGCTCAGCCGAGCTCAATGCCGATTGAGCTACTACCAACTCGCTCGCTGGGACAAGTTCCTGGCGGACCTCTTCCACCTTTGCAGCGATCGCCCGGAGCCCTTCGTTCGCCTCTCGGACGGTGGCCAGTTCCTTTTCTGTGCAGCGTTTCGCAGCAAGCCCCGGTTCTGACTCATGCTGCAAACCCTGCACACAATTCAAAAGTTTAACAATAGCGAAATCCTAAGTGCCCACCCGCTGAAATTCAGCGAGTACGCACTCGGGGACTGGCAATCAAAAACCCTAAGTGCCCACCCGCTGAAATTCAGCGAGCGCGCATTCGGGGACTGGACGCGAGAATTAAAAACAAGGAAGTAAAAGAATCAGACCACTGCAACACAGCGGCCCGATCCTCGGGGACTGGACATACCTGGATGGCCGCGCCCAGCATGCCATGAAGCTGCAGTGCATCCACGGAGGTAAGAAGGGCTGGAGTGTGCCCGCGCCGCTGCTCGACCTCTGTCTCGGCGATTCCGGGTGCACGGCTCGACGGTGTGGTACCACTCGCTGTAGCCGCTTTGGCCATGAAGCGCGGGAACATTGTGATGGAGGCACCGGCACCAAAGAAGGCCGGCTCGGCCGCCCCAGGCGAGGGAGCACCCTCCTTGGTCGGCAAGGCCACCTCTGCTACGGGTTCACTTGGCGCGATCGCCGTGTCGTCAGATACCGTGATGAATTCATCGCCCTTGGCCTTCTTGGCGCTATCCGCGGGGACGACGACCTCGTCCGCCTTCCTCTTCCGGGAGGGATCCTCCTCACTGACGACGGGTGGCACCTTGGCCACGGTCGGATGACCTATCTTCTTAGCTCTGGTCCTACAAATTGATCGCGTGAGCAAAATAATCCGAGTACAATGAAAGACAAAAGTAGGTGAGCAAAACTCACTTGGCGACTGGAATGAAGCGTAGCCCCGTGCAGATGCCGGCCGGCTTCTCCAGTTCGGGGCCCAGTCGGGGACTGAGGCCCATCTCCAGGACATCGCGTTCCCAAGACACAGACGGTTTCTTCGTTGTCGAGGTTGCGGCCGGAGCCTCCGAAACATTTTTGGCAGGAGCATCCTTGGGCGGAGAGCCTACCGCGACCGGAGCAGCCCCCGACCCAGAGACTGGGGCGAACGGCGGAGGCATCGAGGCCAGAGGCACCTCGTTCAGGACGGCGGTGATATCTGGCGCCGTCGCCATCTGTGGGGCTTCTCCCTTGGCCAGGCTGGTGGCGTCGGAGCTGCTTGGCGAATGAGGCGGAGACGCCTGTTTCGCTGGCTTCGCCTTCTTCTTTGGAGGGGCCTTCACATCCTTCTTCTTCTTCTTCTTCGATGGAGTGGCCTCGCGACACGAGGTGTGCTCGGGGAGCTCGTCGTCATCATCGTCATGACGCTTGAGGCTTTTGCTCCCCTCGAGCTCATGCTGCCACTGTCCGCGCGTTTTCTGGACCAGCGGGGCGACCTCTTCCTCAGATTCGTCGTCGTCGCCACTCCTGTCGCTCTCGACGCCTCCCCTCGCTGGAGGCGATTCGCCCACCTCCTGGACGGACGAACTCGAATTCTCGTCGTCCACGGTTGGAAGCCACCCTTCAACTACTTGAAATAGCTGCAATAGGCATAAACAACATCAGTATGACCGCGACTGCATTTAACTGCGACTGCGAATGACGAAAGGATGACGTACCGTTGGGGCTGGATGCTTCGCGGTGTAGGGGGCGACCCCGGTCTTCGCGTCGAGGTACGTCGCCTGGGTGATCTTCTTCAGCGCCAGGAGGTAATCCTCGAGTTGCCACTCGACGAGGCAGGACTTCGTCGAGTCCTCCCGGCCCGCGTACTCGTACATATAGTGGTCGCGGCGGGCTAGGGGGACGAGTTGCCGCCCGAGCCAACAGTTGTACAAATTGGTGGGCAGGAGACCCCTCTTCTTCAGGCCACGAATGGTCTGAAGCATTTCGTCCACGACCATCCGCTGGTCTGTTGGAAGCTTGCCGACTTGAAGTCGGCGTGGTTCAGGCCGGTCGGCGGAGTATCTTGGGATCGCCACCTCGCCGTCTGGAGTCGCCTCGGTGACATAGAACCAAGAATTCTTCCATTGGCTCGCCGCCTTTGCGGCTAGCATCAGATCGAAGAAGGAAGCCTTCGATTTCAGCTGAAACGTCAGGCCGCCCGCGGCAAGCATTGGGCCGCCCGCTTCCTCGCGACTAATCCGCCAGTGGAATAGATCTTGCCACAGGGGGAAGTAGGGCCTGCAGCCCAGGTAGCACTCGCAGAACGCCACGAAAATGGCGAGCTGCTCGATGCTGTGCGGGCCCAGGTCCGACGGTTGGATCCCGTAGAAGGCGCAGAAGCGCCGGAAGAAAAGAGATGTTGGGAATCCCAGCCCCCGCTCTAGGTGGCTGGTGAAGCAGATGAACTCTCCCTCGCGCGGTTCCGGGGTCACCTCTCCGGCCGCAGGGATGCGCCACCTGCCGGCGCGCAGTATCCCGGCCTCCTCGAAGGACGCCAGTTGCGCTCTCGTACACTTAGATCTACCCACAGGCTCGGTGGAGGGGGCCATTGGCGGAAGGATTCGTGGGGGTCGGAGGATTTCGAGTCAGCTGGATCGCGATGCGGAGGAAGACGAAGGTGCGCGCAATCGGAGGAAATGACGAGGAGGTGGTTCTCCGATCGCCTACCATCCCCTTTAAATAGCGGTTGTTACCCGCCAAATCAGGGAACCGTTGCTACGCGGTGATTACGCCAAAAGTTATCGTTGGATTACCCCAACGGCTGGTTTGACTGCGTTTGGATGGTCCAACTTCAGCTACTCGGCTCGCCGACCCGCTCACTACAAACAGTGACTAAATATTTCGCCGACCCGATCACCGAAGTTGTGACCGGAATGACTAGTTTCCTCGTTTATTCAGGAGCCCGCCGCCGATTCGACTGGATGCCCGCGTTGAAAGCCGTATACTCCGACTGCCAGCAACCACCTGTGCCCAATCTACGACGGCCTCGGGGACTACTGATGGGGATATGCCTACCGGGGTATACCTAGCAGGACGTTTCCGACTGGCTCAGGAACTGGCGAGTGGGCCTGCAAGACGGCGACTGGATCAAGGCCCGGTGTGGATCCAAGTGACTGGAAGCTGAAGGCCCAGGCGAGTAGATAGGCCCAGTCGGATTAGGTTAAACAAGTACCGAAGCCTTAACTGAGTCGGTTGAGATATGTCAACCCTAGGGGAGGTAAGTCTATATAAACCTCCCTACAGGGCGTGTAGAGATACGTTCCATCATACACCCAAGCGACTCACCGCCTAGCCGTCGAGCTCGCCCATTGTACCTCCACCATAATACAATCTAGCAGGAGTAGGTCTTTACCCTCCGGGGGGCCGAACCTGGGTAAACCCTTGTGTCTCCGCCCTCATCTCGCACTGCAGATGGCTGGCCGCCCTTGCCCCTCGTTCTACTACTCGCTGCCGATTGCAGCATCTGCCGTGACCATTCCCACGACAATGCCATGTTTTACTGCTTTATTTACGATTGCGCGTGGAGCACCTGTACTTTTTAGGAACCCCGTGCCACGTTTTCGCTGTATCGACAAGCCCAGTCGCACTTTCGGGTTCCCAGTCGTTTACAGCCATCGCCACACACCCTGGGTCCGTATTGGAGACGGCCGACTTCGTTGCTGGTAGCTTAGTGGGGTGGCCCCCATGTACTTGCTTTGGGTCTGGGAAACGCCGTGTCTGAAACCCTGTCGACATACCGTTGGGTGTATGTTTTGTGATCTTGTACCTACCTGATCTAACAACAAGGGTGTAGGTGCGTGTGGAAACTTTGGTGCACCCCTGCAGGGTTAAATCTTTTCGAGAAGCCGTGTCCGCGGTTATGGACGACTTGGAGCACAGTTCTCGATCATATACAACTATAACGAAATTTTGGCCTCAGTATTGACCGCTCTCTTTTTCCTTTGCCCTTTGTCGGCACCCCTTTTGTTTAAGAAGGTTTTGAGATCGACGTCGTTAGCAGGGTTACCCTTCCGGCTTGGCCTGGGCAGGGTTATGGACGCCATTGGTTATTCTTCAGGGCTCTTAGCCCCATTTACATCTTGTCCGTAGTCGGACGTTGTATTGTTTTCAAGGTGATTTGGATCTTTGTATTGTATATCTGTATTCTTGACTCATAGAGTCGTTGTTGTATATATCTGTTCTGTGGGTTCCATCATGGACTATTGTGTAATGATATTACTTCGTTTTCCACCCACACGAAAGTGCCTGGTGGGCACCTTTGAATCGTTTCTATGCGGGTTTGGCAGGAATCGTTGAAACTTGCATAGGGACGATTCTGAGGGTGTTACATGCGGGCAAGCCCTGGAGGCGCCCACAGGGGGTGTGGGCCCCTGGACCCCCACCGACCTTGATTCCTGTGCCTATAAGAAGCCTCCGACCCAAAAACCCGAGGGCATCCAAAACAAATCCACGAAAATCTCGGTAGCGCCGCCGCCACCGAAGGGGAGATTCGGGGGACAGAAAATCTCTGTTCCGGCACCCTGCCGGGACAGGGAAGTGCCCCTGGAGCCATCTCCATCGATCTCCACCACCATCTCCATCACCATTTCTGATTCCCATGATAAGGAGGGAGTAGTTCTTCCTCGGGGCTAAGGGCTCTACCCGGTAGCTACGTGTTCATCTCTCTCTCTATGCATGGTCATATTGTGATCATGAGCTTTGTAATCAAGTAGATCTACCTTGCTACTCAAGTGCTTTAATAGATCTCTGCTCTCCCCATGTGTGTGAAAGTGACAGCGTGCACGCCATGGTGGCACTTAGGCTTGAGTCTACATAAATACTCTTTGTTCTTTAATAGATCTATGCTTTTCCCCACGAGTGTGAAAGTGACAGCGGGCATACCGTGTGTGGAACATTGGCTAGATTGAATATTTGTTATGAGTTATATTTGGAGTTGGATGTATCTATGAAATTGTGGTGTTTGTTGGAACCATCTAGCACTCAAGGTGACAGTGTGGGGTTATCTAGATTGGGGAACGCGGACTTTGAGGTGTGCTATTATAGCCCTACCTTGGATTAGAGTGTCCAACCAGAGAGTAGTTAAGGTAGTATCATGAAGAGAGGATATTTATATGAGAGAGTGTTCACTAGTGAAAGTATGATCCCTAGGACTCGTTTCTAAACATTGAAACGCCGTTTGCATCTGGATCTGTTGCATGTTTGCGTGCTTCCTTCTTGTTGCCTTTGTCTTTACCTCACCGTCAAGCTCTTTTTTGGCACCATTACCACTTATATTTCACTATATCTTCGCCGAACTAGTGCACCTATATTGGGTGTGTTGGGGACACAACAGACTTCTTGTATCTTGATTGCAGGGTTGCTTGAGAGGGAATACCTTTGACCAGTTCCTCCCTGAGTTCGATAAACCTTGGGTAATCCACTTAAGGGAAACTTGCTGCTATTCTACAAACCTCTGCACTTGGAGGCCCAACAACTGTCTACAAGAATAAAAGTGCGTAGACATCAAGCTATTTTCTGGCACCGTTGCCGGGGAGGAAAGGTAAAACGCACTCACACACATTACCCCACGGCAACAACAAGCCAGAAAGCTCTTTTCTGGCGCCATTGCCGGGGAGGTAAGGTAAAAGGTACTCACATCCTTCGGTGTGAGTGCTCGAAGTTATTTCCTTTAAAACAACAAAAAAAATAGAGAGCTTTATAGTGTTTATCTTGAGCTAGGACATGAAGTGTTTGAAGAGAAAATTAAAAACCTATGGAACTTTATTTGCATGCTAATAGCAATGTTATTAGTATGAATTCTTTGGACACCATTGTTGCTAATGCTATGGAAAAGTCTAAGCTTGGGGAAGCTAGTTTTTATAAAAATGATCTTTTTAGTCCCCCGGCTTTGGAAGATAGTTATTCTATTTCTTATGATGATACCAAACCTCCAATATATGATGATTACAATGATGAATATGATATTTTCAGTCCACATACTATTGAGGAGAAAATTAATTATGATTACAATATGCCTCCTATATTTGATGACTATGGTGATGAGAATAATAGTGATAGCTATTTTGTTGAATTTGCTCCCACTATGATCAATAAGGATGACTATGCTTATGTGGAGAGTAATAATTATTATATGCATGTGGCTCATGATAAGAATGTTTTATGTGATAGTTATATTGTTGATTTTATTCATGATGCTACTGAAAGTTATTATGAGAGAGGGAAACATGGTTTTATGCACCTCAACAACATTAAGTTCTCTCTTTATGTTGAAAGTTTTGAAGTTGCACTTGTTTTGCTTTCCTATGCTTGTTGTTTTGTGCTTTTATGACTTGTTTCTTTACAATATTCCTATGCATAGGAAGTGGGTTAGACTTAAATGTGTTTTGAATTTGCTTCTTGATGCTCTCTTTTACTTCAATTCATATTTCTTATGTGAGCATCTTATCAAACTATCAAGCCTAACTTAAAGGCGTTAAAGAAAAGTACTTGTTGGGAGATAACCCAAGAGTTTTATTGAGTCTTGGAAGTTATTATATTAGTAATGACCTCTTGTCAACACCCGGATTTTTAATCCCAGATGCCTGTTATGCCATACATCGCAATCCCAGGATTATCATTTTTGCGAGACATAATAGATTTGGATACCATAGTACATCATCCATTACAAACCATACATAAGGTCTTACACAAATAGGGATCTCATGATCCAGTTCTTAATACAACTCAAGCAGCGGAATAAAGTAATAATAATGGTAGCGTAGGCGAAGCTCCATCTTCGGGGTCACAGGCAATGCTGACGATGGGAGATGATCCTAGTTGTCGTAACCTTCCTGGGTTCCATCCTCCTGGTACTCCTCTTCATAGTCTGGCCATGGGAATAGCCAGGGACAAAGCCATGAGTACTCTTTAAGTACTTGCAAACTAATACTAACAAGTGAAGGGGGTTTTTGTAATAGGACACTAAGCTCTAGGGTTGTTTTGCAAAAGCCAGATTTACCTCTACTAAGTTTAGCAACGAAGAAAGCTAGTTGAAGTTTTATAACACCTAAGTGGGAACTTGAATTTCATATCACAACTCTGTTGTGGTTAAGTCAAAGTCTCAATTCATTTCACAAGTCATTTTGAAAACATCTGATGGGGGAACAGTATGGCCACTCCAACTGTCCATAACCGTGGACGCGGCTATTCGAATAGTTTGACACTCTGCAGAGATTGTACACTTTCACCACAACATTCGATACATCCGTCAGGAACAAATCCTGAATTCACCATACTCAGTATGCGGATAATCAATCCTAACCTTTCATTTACACGCCCTAGTATAAGCACCTCTCATATGAGTTTGGCCTCCCAACCATGACCAACGGTCATCTTGGGTACTTCACAGGTGGACAATCTTCACAAGGTAGCCTCAGCTCAGACCTTGACCAAGAGGGAACCAATACTAAGGTATATAAGTTTCCAGTCAAGCCCTACCCAATTCTCGGGTATTGTGGTTGTACGGTAAAATTGGAATGGTATCGCATCCAGACAACCATCAGTTTTATAAAGGGCTAAGGCTCATGCCTCAACATTTTCATCATCAAAATCATCTAGTGTTCGGAAACACATGTCAAAACATCTCAATAAAATGATCCATCATTCCAAGGTTTCCATAATCATTTTCACCAAGTATTCCCATCTAATGTTGATCAAGTTTTATGCTTAGCACTAGCATCTACAAGTGGGGGTGAGTACTAATGAAGGGTGGTAAACAAGTGGAGTTTCAACTAAGTACAATCTCATGCCTTAGGGTGACATCAATATTATCTAGCTTAGGCCAAGTTTTATGATCTTTATGCAACCTTCAATTATCTTTCTAATATCTACAATTTACTCAAGTAAACTCTAAGTAAGAGCTTTGATAAAGAAATAAGTATAAAGCTTGTAAGTAAAACTAGGATTGGGGTTATCAAGTGGGTATGATCACATATGCTTAAGGCATATAGTTGGCATGGTAACAAGCAAGTATTAGCTTGCATAGGTCAACTTGATTAGTAAGGCTTGCAAGTATTGGCTTGCATAAGTATCAGTATAAGCTTGCTAAATTGCAAGTGTTAGCTTGCTCAATCAACTAGTAGTATTAGGCTTGCCTTGTGCAGAGCAGTGGTTGAAGTTCTCCTCGGCTTCTTCTTTGTAGTATCCTCCTTCCTCCTCGTATCCTTGGTCGGTACTAGCGTCTATAAATAAATACGAGGTACACAATCACCAAACAATACTTAACTACTTTCAATCATCACACACAAGGGTTCTATAGATGATCTAGCATCATCACTAACATCACAAGAATAAAGCATTTGTCTTATTTATTTCTTTTTAGAAAAGTAATTTCTACTCATTGAAAAACTACTTAAGATTTAATATTCTCCAAACCAAACATGGGATCATGTTGACACATGTCATCACCACATATTTCAGTACATGGGAATGTGATTTAAAGTGGTGTCACAATTTAATAAGATTTAACCTTTTATTTTTAATTAAATAAAGTGACTAGAAATGCCTATGTGGCCTTCTTTTATTACTTGAGCATTATTTATGTAAGTAAACTCAAATGTTTTTATATATTCTGAAAGGTATGATCAAATGTGATTTTTGAGAGTTGGAATCAACTCAAAAGCTATTATAGTTTAAATTTGAAAAATGTTTGAATGCAGAAAAGCTTCTCCC
Organism: Avena sativa; assembly: GCA_916181665.1. Lineage (NCBI taxonomy): Eukaryota > Viridiplantae > Streptophyta > Magnoliopsida > Poales > Poaceae > Avena > Avena sativa. The sequence continues at coordinate 305,866,928 of OV702295.1, read as the reverse complement.
TTGTTATTTTTGAATCCAACGGGCTTGGATTAAGCATTTCAAAAACTTTCTAACAAAATTGGTTTCATTCAATTTGGTTCACTGAATCGAGCTGGGTTGATTTTTGAAACTAGGTACAGAACTGAGTTTGAATTAAAATAGAAAAAGCTAAATTCAAATGAGTGGGTTGCGCGGGAACTGCTAATGGGCCGGCCCAGTGTCACTCCGCGGCGCGGGGCGCGACTGACAGGGGGGTCTACTGGTCAGCGACTCATTAAACGCGAAGTGGTACGGGGCGATGTGGTGTGTTGGATTAGAAGTAAGATCAACGGCTGAGGGTCCTCATCGATGATGAACTAGTCACCGGCGAGCTCGAACCCTAGCGGCTCAGTGGGGGTCGTCGGGGGCTCACCAGGGCTCAGGCGAAGGTCAGCGATGCGGGCCAACGACAAAGTCGACGACGGCGAACCTCCTGGTACCGGCAGCTCCTCCTGGGGTGGACGAAATCGACGGCTCCTCTTCTCCTCTGCAGCGGCAAGCTCCGGCCAAATTCCGGCGATGCGCTGCTCGACTTGCTCTGGGAATGGGGTGGAACGATCAGTGAGGTGAGGGGAGTAGAATGGTGTGAAGAATTCGAGCGAGGGAGGCCTCCTTTTATAGGCTCGACGGCGAGACCGAACGGGATGGGTAGGCGACGGTGGCGACACGGCTACTGGCGGTTAGAGGCATGGCCGAGGGTGGCGATCGATCGGTGGTCTCCTGGTGACGCTCTAAGGTTTTAATGTGCGTGTAGGGGCGGTGGCAAACGGTCGGGAACGCTCGATGCTCTACAAGGAAGAGGCGGCGTCTTCGATGGCGAGCGGTGGCTACGGGGCACAGGTGGTGGAATGGGCATGTCTGGCGGTCTGCTGGGATGGTGGGAAGCATGTTGGCGGGCGGCGAGGGCTCGAGGTGGTCGGGTTGTGTGGGAACGGGGCGTGCTCTGCGGTGCGCGTCGGCATGGTCGACAGCGGCACGGGCGCGGCGTTCCTGGCGGTTCTGGTTGTGGTATGCGAGGCAGGGCTGGTCGAGAGGGGGCGGTGAGGCATGGGCTACCTCCCAGACAAGGTTGGCGCGGCTAGTTCTTCCTCTAGCCCGTTGTCCACACTGGGTGACATGGGTGCTCTTGGCCTGTTCACCATTGATGAAATTGGCTAGTTTACAGTGGGGCTAGTGATTAGTTAAGTTTGCTAGATGATCTACTGAGGTTGTTGTGAGCTAGAGAGGGAACAAGTTAGGCCAGAATCACTGCACACTATAGTGTTTTGATTTTGTTTGATTTGTATCTGAAAGGTGTTTGATGAAATGGCCGCATGAATTCATGTTTTGAATTTTGAAAAGATTTTTGGTGGGTGTGCTAGGCATGTGCTGGTGAGTCTGTAGATGCTTGGGTTTTGAAAGTTGAGTTGGTTTGAGTGGTTTTTGAAAAAATGGGATCTTCCCATATGATATAGATTCAATTTTAAACTGTCATTTAAACTATGCATTTAAATCTTTTTGGATGATCACAAGGTGGGCCTTGGTACTTTGTTATGAGTACTATCAAGGGGTGCAAAGATCTAAACAAGTTTCTGTTAAGTTCTGAAAGTTAGAGATAGCCAAAGTAGGTATGGTAGTTAAATTGGCAAAAGTGACCATTCACATAAGTTGTTTGTTTTGATTCATTTGTCTTTGGGAAAAGTGTGGGGATTGTTTAGATGATGTTTATTTCACCTAAGAATCATTTTACAAGGAAGGAAACACATAATCATGGCAATTCAAAAGAATCCAAATTTCAATACACACACATATGAATGCTTTCATATTTTTAATTGGAAAAGTTTTTGTTAACCCTAATTTTGGTGATTAGAGTTTGATGATTCTAGTTTAATATTTTTGGGATGTTACAAACCTTCCCCCCCTTAAACAAAATCTCGTCCCGAGATTTGAAGAAGGACGAAAAGATTACCTAGGATTTGAAGAGATCGGGAAACTCTGTCCTGATGTGATCTTCGCGCTCCCAGGTAGATTCCTCTTCTGTGTGGTTACTCCACTGAATTTTGAGAAACTTGATGCTTCGGGTTTTGGTAGTTCTGAAAGCTTCTTCCAAAATACGGATGGGTACTTCGGGATAGGTCAGGTCATCGTTGATCTCTATGGTCTGGTGATCAATATTCTTGAACACTTCAGTCTTCTCCGGGACTTCGAGACACTTGCGAAGTAATGAGATATGGAACACACTGTGCACGGCTGACATCTCTTCGGGCAGTTCCAATTGATACGACACTTCTCCTCGACGGTTCAGAATTTTGAAGGGGCCGATATATCTAGGGGCTAACTTTCCTTTCAGTTGGAAACGCTGCATTCCTTTCAATGGCGACACTTTCAGATACACAAAATCTCCTATGTTGAAGGCGAGGTCTCGACGTCTCTTGTCGGCGTAACTCTTCTTTCTGGACTGGGCGGTCTTGAGGTGCTCACGAATCTTGTGAACATTCTCTTCTGCTTCTCGTACGATATCATGTCCGAAAATCTGACTCTCTCCTACTTCCGACCAATTCAAAGGGGTGCGACACTTTCTTCCGTACATAAATTCAAATGGGGCCATTTGCAAACTAGCTTGGTAACTGTTGTTGTAAGAAAATTCTGCAAACGACAGACAGTCTTCCCACTTAGATCCATATTCTAACACACATGCTCTTAGCATATCTTCGAGTATTTGATTTACTCGCTCCGTTTGTCCATCGGTCTGGGGGTGATAAGCGGTGCTGAAATCTAGTCGGGTTCCTAAACCTTCTCGGACTTTCTTCCACAATCTCAAGGTAAAATGAGTTCCTCGATCCGATACGATGATGTTCTTGGGGACTCCATGCAAACTGACGATTCTAGCGATGTATAACTCCGCTAGCTTCGAACTCTGATATGTGGTCTTGACGGGTAAGAAATGGGCGACTTTGGACAATCTGTCCACTATGACCCAAATAGAGTCATTTCCCCTACTAGAAGTAGGCAGTCCGGTGATAAAGTACATTCCAACGGAATCCCATTTCCATTCCGGAATCTACAATGGTTGCAACAATCCAGCGGGTCTTTGATTCCTGCCTTGACTCGCTGACATATATCACACTTGGCGATATAGCTTCCGATTTCTCTCTTCATCTTATGCCACCAAAATTGCTCTTTCAAATCTTGATACATCTTTGTTCCTCCGGGGTGGATAGAATAAAGAGTATCATGAGCTTCCTTGAGAATAACTTCTTTCAACTCAGAATCTGTTGGTAAACAAAGGCGTCCTTTGTACCACATAACTCCTTCTTTGTCTTCGGTGAATCCGGGTACTTTGCATGTACCGATACGATGCTTGATTTCGTCGATACTAGCATTTCCTTTCTGCGCCTCTTGATCTGGCTGATCAAAGTGGGTTGAAGTTCTATGCTAGCCAAAAATCCTTCACTCACTAATTCCATTCTAAAATCTTCCATCTCTTTGTGCAAACTTGGTTGCTCCTTCAAAATCATGGAGTTCAAGCGGCACGGCAATCTGCTAAGGGCATCTGCTACCACGTTGGCTTTGCCAAGGTGATAGTGAATGTCCAGGTCGTAATCCTTGATTAGCTCAATCCATCTTCTCTGTCTCATATCCAGCTCCTTCTGAGTGAATATATACTTCAGGCTCTTGTGATCCGAATAAATCTCACAACGGTTTCCCATCAGGTAGTGCCTCCATGTCTTTAGGGCTAAAACTACGGCTGCGAGTTCGAGGTCATGGGTTGGGTAATTTTTCTCATGTTGTTTCAGTTGTCGAGATAGATAAGATATAACTTTGCCTTCTTGCATTAGCACACATCCGAGACCGATCTTGGATGCGTCACAATACACATCAAAGGGCTTCGTGATATCCGGCATGATTAAGATTGGGGCTGAAATCAATCTCTTCTTGAGTTCTTGAAAACTCGCTTCACATTTGTCAGTCCATTCAAACTTCTTGTCCTTCTTCAGCAATTGAGTCATGGGTTTGGCGATACTCGAGAATCCTTCTACAAACTTGCGGTAATATCCCGCCAATCCGAGAAATGCACGAACTTGGGTTTTGAGTGGTTGGGGCTTGCCAATCTTCGACATCTTTCACCTTTGCAGGGTCAACGGCAATTCCTCCGGCTGAGACAATGTGACCGAGGAATCCTACCTCCTGTAACCAGAATTCACATTTTAAACTTGGCATACAACTGATGCTCCCTAAGGGTTCCAAGAATGGTCCTTAGGTGTAGCTCATGTTCTTCTTCTGATTTGGAATAAATCAGAATGTCATCGATGAAAACAATGACAAACTTATCCAGGAAGTCCATAAAAATCTTATTCATGAGATTCATGAAATAAACGGGGGCATTGGTTAATCCAAAAGACATGACAGTATACTCGTATAATCCATATCTGGTGGTAAATGCAGTCTTTGGAATATCCTCTACGCGAATTTTGAGTTGATGATAGCTTGTTCTAAGATCAATCTTAGAAAACACTTTGGCACCGGTCAACTGATCAAACAAATCTTCTATCTTGGGCAATGGGTACTTGTTCTTGATGGTGACTTCATTTAACTTCCGATAATCCGTACACAAACGGTTACCTCCATCTTTCTTGTCCACAAATGAGACAGGTGATCTCCATGGTGACGCACTTGGTTGAATTAATCCAATTTCCAACATGGAATCCAGTTGCTTCTTCAGTTCTACTAGTTTTGACGGGTTCATACTATAGGGTCTCTGGGATATGGGTCCTGTTCCGGGGATTAGTTCAATGATAAACTCGATATCTCGATTTGGGGGCATACCGGGCAAAACATTTGGAAATACATCGGGGTATTCGCAGACTATCCGGACTTGGTCAATGGTAGGTTGGGCTATACTCTTGTTGCACTTGAATTGACAAGGTAAGGTTTCAGATATATGCTATACTGATATTCCGGCGGTACTGGTCATGGTTATGGATTTCTTGGCACAGTCAATCAATCCTTTATGTTTGGACATCCAATCCATTCCTAGTACTACTTCCAAACCTTTAGTTCCAAGTACTATCACATTATCATAAAAATCTATGCCATGGATTCGGATAGGGACGGCTTTGCAAATTTGCCTAGCTTTGGTGGTTGAACCGGGGATTTGAACAATCATAACATGCTTCAGTTTTGTTAGTTGAATCTTACTAGTGCATGCAAATTCTTCGGTGACAAATGAGTGCGATGCACCAGAATCAAACAACACTCTTGCAAGTACTAAATTAACAGAAAACATACCCAGCACGACGTCTGGCGCTTCCTGAGCTTCTTCAACATGCATGAGAAAAAGACGGCCATTGCGGTTGAGCGAGTTCCCTAGGGAAAACCTTCTTCCAGGCTGAACACGACGCTGCTGCTGAGCTGGGGCATTTGCATTGGGGGCTGCGGCATTCTTATTGTCGGGGCACTCGTTGGAGTAGTGACCCTTATTTCCACAGTCATAACAAGTCACTTGCGACTTGTCCTTTGTTGCAACAGGCACAGCATTGCTTCCAGTCCTCGGTGCAGTGTTGGTGTTGGCGGTAGCATTGTTGTTGTTGAACTTGGGTGGGGCACAATTGAAATTGCTAGATTTGCCGGGGTTGTTGTGATTTCCTCCGGGCCTCGGGTTTCCATGGTTGGGATAGGTCGGACGGTTCATCGGGGGTCTGTTGGTTCTCGGGGCAAATCTTGGAGATGGGTTAGGGCGATACTTTGGGGTCTGATGGGTTCCTGGCTGATGCATCATGCGACGCTTGCGGTTCTCATTGGCTTGGTTGATCTTTCCTTCCATCTGGATGGCAGAGTTGACAAGGGCTTCAATATCAACAAAGGGGATATTGACCAACACTGTCTACATCTCATCGTGCAGACCATTCAAGAATCTCTCCTTCTTCTTGGCTTCGGTGTCGATCTCATCCGAGGCATACCTAGCTAATGACAAGAATTTGTCACGGTATTCCACTACGGTCATCCGTCCTTGCTTTAGTTCTCTGAACTCGTCTCTCATCCTCTTGATCAAACCCGGGGGCACATGGGTTCTGCTGAACTTGACCTTGAATTCCTCCCAGGTCATCATCTGCCCTCCGGTCATGGCACGAACACTGTTCCACCATGCTCTGGCATCTCCGGTTAGATAGTGGGTGGCAAACAAAAGTTTCTCGTTAGCTTCCACTCCGGCGACTTCTAGGTTATTTTCCATGGTTTGGAGCCAATCATCAGCGTCTAGGGGCTCTTCTGACTTAGTGAAAACAGGGGGGTTGGTGTTCTAGAAATTCTTAAGCTTAGATCCATGGTTGTCCTGGTTTCCGTGGCCTTGATTGTTGTGGGCTAGCTGAGCTATCTGTTGAAGGGTGGCTAAGTTGGCTTGACGTTCGGCTCTTTCAGCTTCGCGGTCAGAAACCAACATTTGCAGGATCTGCAACATCGGGTCCGGGGATGAACCACTTCCTTCGTGTGGCATCTGAAGATTGCGATAGATCATGAGAAAAGAGGGAAATTTCTAAGGTTCCGGGACTTTGAAAAGTTTTTAAAGTTTGACTCGGATTTTCTAGCAACTTGCTTTTCATTCATTCATTCATAGCACACGATACAAACACACACCACAACAAGGGTAAACAGATGGTTTTAAGAACCATTCTGGAAACTACGATACAGTGGGACCGAATACAACTCACTACGCTAGTGCTCAAGTGCTACTACTCCTCTGAGTCGGTGTAGTCGTCATCCTCATCATCCTCATCGTCATCGATGAAGGCGAAATCATCCTCATCGGTGAAGAAGTCCATAGCCTGATCCTCCAGAAAATCATCGTCATCGCTGAGATAGGAGTAGGCGTCTCCACGAAGATCCTCTCCTGTATTCTCTCTTTCCTCCAACTGCATGTCTCTCTCGTGGATGGTCTCCTCCAAAGACGAGATACGGTGGCGAAGACGGGCAATGATGCGCTCCTTCTTGTCGAGCTGATGGCGGCGAGACTTGCGATCCTTCGCTAGCATGGCGATGGTCTGATCCTTCGTCTTGATGATGGCATACTTGTGGTTGGAGTAGTCACGGCAATTGTCCAACTCCTTTGACGATCGTACATCATGAAGCTGAGGTGGTCCAACTGAGTCTTCAGCTCGGGGTGGTATGGGGATTCCAGTGGTTGTCCATTAGCATCACGCCTTGGACAAAACTCAAAGCGGATACCCTTGATCTAGTTGATACTCTGCCCACACAGACAGGCAAGAGCTTCCTGCATGGCCCTGGCAAGTCCATCGAGCCAGTTGTTTTCTCTTAAGGTAAACTGAATTCCCTCGGCAGTGGGAGGTTCAATATTTCCTCGGAGACTTGCAACAATTAGCCACTGCATATCTTCTCCTCCTTGATCATTGAGCTGAGCTCCAAAGAACTCGGGGTGCGGACGCTCCAGAAGTTTCGAAAGCTGGTCCAAATCCTTCTCAAAGATAAGGTCTCCTCCATTCCCCAACTGATAAAACTTGTTGTACTTCACGTCCATCTATAAGAATATAGGATGAGTAAGTTAGTAGAGTGATCAAGTGTGTCAAATTTTATGTATTTTGCAAGAGTTTTTTAGGAACATGAATTTTTATGAAAGAATCAAGGTGATAAGAATGGGAATAAGTTTTTGTAAATATTTGCTTCCTTTAGTTTTGAAACTAAGTTTTTGATTCAAACGTCCAGTCTAACTAGGGTCTCCTATGGTCAGGATGGCTCTGATACCAACTTCTCAACACCCGGATTTTTAATCCCAGATGCCTGTTATGCCATACATCGCAATCCCAGGATTACCATTTTTGCGAGACATAACAGATTTGGATACCACAGTACATCATCCATTACAAACCATACATAAGGTCTTACACAAATAGGGATCTCATGATCCAGTTCTTAATATAACTCAAGCAGCGGAATAATGTAATAATAACGGTAGCATAGGCGAAGCTCCATCTTCGGGGTCACAGGCAATGCTGACGATGGGAGATGATCCTAGTTGTCGTAACCTTCCTGGGTTCCGTCCTCCTGGTACTCCTCTTCATAGTCTGGCCACGGGAATAGCCAGGGACAAAGCCATGAGTACTCTTTAAGTACTTGTAAACTAATACTAACAAGTGAAGGGGGTTTTTGTAATAGGACACTAAGCTCTAGGGTTGTTTTGCAAAAGCCAGATTTACCTCTACTAAGTTTAGCAATGAAGAAAGCTAGTTGAAGTTTTATAACACCTAAGTGGGAACTTGAATTTCATATCACAACTCTGTTGTGGTCAAGTCAAAGTCTCAATTCATTTCACAAGTCATTTTGAAAACATCTGATGGGGGAACAGTATGGCCACTCCAACTGTCCATAACCGCGGACGCGGCTATTCGAATAGTTTGACACTCTGCAGAGATTGTACACTTTCACCACAACATTCGGTACATCCGTCAGGAACAAATCCTGAATTCACCATACTCAGTATGCGGATAATCAATCCTAACCTTTCATTTACACGCCCTAGTATAAGCACCTCTCATGTGAGTTTGGCCTCCCAACCATGACCAACGGTCATCTTGGGTACTGCACAGGTGGACAATCTTCACAAGGTAGCCTCAGCTCAGACCTTGACCAAGAGGGAACCAATACTAAGGTATATAAGTTTCCAGTCAAGCCCTACCCAATTCTCGGGTATTGTGGTTGTACGGTAAAATTGGAATGGTATCGCATCCAGACAACCATCAGTTTTATAAAGGGCTAAGGCTCATGCCTCAACATTTTCATCATCAAAATCATCTAGTGTTCGGAAACACATGTCAAAACATCTCAATAAAATGATCCATCATTCCAAGGTTTCCATAATCATTTTCACCAAGTATTCCCATCTAATGTTGATCAAGTTTTATGCTTAGCACTAGCATCTACAAGTGGGGGTGAGTACTAATGAAGGGTGGTAAACAAGTGGAGTTTCAACTAAGTACAATCTCATGCCTTAGGGTGACATCAATATTATCTAGCTTAGGCCAAGTTTTATGATCTTTATGCAACCTTCAATTATCTTTCTAATATCTACAATTTACTCAAGTAAACTCTAAGTAAGAGCTTTGATAAAGAAATAAGTATAAAGCTTGTAAGTAAAACTAGGATTGGGGTTATCAAGTGGGTATGATCACATATGCTTAAGGCATATAGTTGGCATGGTAACAAGCAAGTATTAGCTTGCATAGGTCAACTTGATTAGTAAGGCTTGCAAGTATTGGCTTGCATAAGTATCAGTATAAGCTTGCTAAATTGCAAGTGTTAGCTTGCTCAATCAACTAGTAGTATTAGGCTTGCCTTGTGCAGAGCAGTGGTTGAAGTTCTCCTCAGCTTCTTCTTTGTAGTATCCTCCTTCCTCCTCGTATCCTTGGTCGGTACTAGCGTCTATAAATAAATACGAGGTACACAATCACCAAACAATACTTAACTACTTTCAATCATCACACACAAGGGTTCTATAGATGATCTAGCATCATCACTAACATCACAAGAATAAAGCATTTGTCTTATTTATTTCTTTTTAGAAAAGTAATTTCTACTCATTGAAAAACTACTTAAGATTTAATATTCTCCAAACCAAACATGGGATCATGTTGACACATGTCATGACCAAATATTTCAGTACATGGGAATGTGATTTAAAGTGGTGTCACAATTTAATAAGATTTAACCTTTTATTTTTAATTAAATAAAGTGACTAGAAATGCCTATGTGGCCTTCTTTTATTACTTGAGCATTATTTATGTAAGTAAACTCAAATGTTTTTATATATTCTGAAAGGTATGATCAAATGTGATTTTTGAGAGTTGGAATCAACTCAAAAGCTATTATAGTTTAAATTTGAAAAATGTTTGAATGTAGAAAAGCTTCTCCCTTGTTATTTTTGAATCCAATGGGCTTGGATTAAGCATTTCAAAACCTTTCTAACAAAATTGGTTTCATTCAATTTGGTTCACTGAATCGAGCTGGGTTGATTTTTGAAATTAGGTACAGAACTGAGTTTGAATTAAAATAGAAAAAGCTAAATTCAAACGAGTGGGCTGCACGGGAACTGCTAATGGGCCGGCCTAGTGTCACTCCGCGGCGCGGGGCGTGACTGACAGGGGGGTCTACTGGTCAGCGACTCATTAAATGCGAAGCGGTACGGGGTGATGTGGTGCATTGGATTAGAAGTAAGATCAACGGCTGAGGGTCGTCATCGACGATGAACTAGTCACCGGCGAGCTCGAACCCTAGCGGCTCAGTGGGGGTCGTCGGGGGCTCACCGGGGCTCAGGCGAAGGTCAGCGATGCGGGCGAACGACAAAGTCGATGACAGCGAACCTCCTGGTACCGGCAGCTCCTTCTGGGGTGGACGAAATCGACGGCTCCTCTTCTCCTCTGCAGCGGCGAGCTCCGGCCAAATTCCGGCGATGCGCTGCTCGACTTGCTCTGGGAATGGGGTGGAACGATCAGTAAGGTGAGGGGAGTAGAATGGTGTGAAGAATTCGAGCGGGGGAGGCCTCCTTTTATAGGCTCGACGGCGAGACCGAACGGGATGGGCAGGCGACGGTGGCGACACGGCTACTGGCGGTTAGAGGCATGGCCGAGGGTGGCGATCGATCGGTGGTCTCCTGGCGACGCTCTAAGGTTTTAATGCGCGTGTAGGGGCGGTGGCAAACGGCCGGGAACGCTCGATGCTCTGCGAGGCAGAGGCGGCGTCTTCGATGGCGAGCGGTGGCTACGGGGCACAGGCGGTGGAATGGGCATGTCTGGCGGTCTCCTGGGACGGTGGGAAGCATGTTGGCGGGCGGCGAGGGCTCGAGGTGGTCGGGTTGTGTGGGAACGGGGCGTGCTCTGCGGTGCGCGTTGGCATGGTCGACAGCGGCACGGGCGCGGCGTTCCTGGCGGTTCTGGTTGTGGTCTGCGAGGCAGGGCTGGTCGAGAGGGGGCGGTGAGGCATGGGCTACCTCCTAGACAAGGTTGGCGCTGCTAGTTCTTCCTCTAGCCTGCTGTCCACACTGGGTGACATGGGTGCTCTCGGCCTGTTCACATTGATGAAATTGGCTAGTTTACAGTGGGGCTAGTGATTAGTTAAGTTTGCTAGATGATCTACTAAGGTTGCTGTGAGCTAGAGAGGGAACAAGTTAGGCCAGAATCACTGCACACTATAGTGTTTTGATTTTGTTTGATTTGTATCTGAAAGGTGTTTGATGAAATGGCCGCATGAATTCAAGTTTTGAATTTTGAAAAGATTTTTTGTTGGTGTGCTAGGCATGTGCTGGTGAGTATGTTAGATAACTTTCGTTAGTTCAACACTTTTTGATTTGAGTAACAGAAGGTCTTCGAATAAATCGGTTTCTACCTGCTGGTCTATTTTAGCAGATTTCTCCCATTATTTGCATTTGCTTCTTACCTTGTTGGTTCTTTTTGGGAAATTGAGCATTTTTTAAGGAGTTGCTACAGTAGCGTGTGTCTTTAGTGAAAGCTTTTATGTTTTGAAACTAAACCCAAAGGTCTATTATCTTTTGAATACACTAATGTTGCTAATGAAGATTCTGTGAAGTTTTGTATGAAGGAAAATTTGCAGGTGTAGAGAAAGAATGATGTAATGAAATGAAGAATGGAAAAAACCTCAAGCTTGGGGATTCCACCCCGGTGTCACCCCAAGGAATATTCAAGAGGTACAAGCGTCAAATCTTGGGGATGCCCAAGGCATCCCCTTCTTCATCAATAAAAATCTCAGGTCTTTCTAGACACTTCGTTTTTATTGTTTCATGCATTGTTTTGTTGTTCTTGGAGTATCTTAGTTTTCGTTTTTGGTTTTAGTTTGCTTAGTTTTCTTGAGTAAGTTGGTTGGTTACACCACACTTCTTTTGAAGAGAGACACACTCTGCTTTCATTGCCTAGAACACTCTAGTTTTCACTCTTATTGTTTTGTGAGTGTTCTATTTTGCTAGCACTGTGTTTAGCCTTAGTTTTCTTGTGCTTTCAGCTTAGAACTTTTTAGTTCATCTTTGTGGATTTGTGAGACAAGCTCACTGATCTTTGTTGATTATTATCTTTGTGAGTTGTTTCAAATAATTTGATTGGTGTTGGAAAAGAGTAGGAAGTTTCATGCTTATAGTGGTACAAAAGTGAGCTTGCTTTGACTATGACTTAGACTTTAGCATGACATGCTATGCATTGTTTTGACCTTATGCTTAGTGATTATTGATGTAGCATTACTTGCTCCAAATCATTGGGATTTCTTAGTGTGCCTCGAAGAAATTATGCGTTGTTTTAGCATGCCAAAAGCATAGTATTGTGGTATTCTCCTTTGATGCTTTGTTTGGGTTGACTTGGCACATGATCACACCATGTTATGACTCTCACAAGTCACCATTAGCATCTATGATCATTTAGTCCTTGACTTGTAGTACCACTCTTTGCTTTGATTAGTAATGCTTTGTTCCTTTGCATGATTATGGCCATTATTGCTCTCTTAGTTGGTTGCTCATAGTCCTTTGCTAGCCTCCACTTGTGTGAGTAAGCTCTACTCATGCTTCCAACTCCCAAGAAACCAAGTTATTCCAAAGTGTCCACTATAAACTCCTATGCATGGTGTGTTACACCATTCCAAGTATATTCTTGTTTTCAGCTATCTTCCAATTAAAAACTATTTTGTTATGTGAAAACTTAGTGATTAAAGCCCTCACGAACTTGATGGCACACTTTATATTCTTTGCCTCTAATAAACTTGAACCATTGTGTCATCTATATTGTATATGCTTGCACTTATACATTGGAATTAGCAGAACCGTGTTATCACGGGGAACATTTTCAACATTGCACTTGTACTTTGTACTCAGTTGATATCATGCTCTTTTGTCTATGGATGTCACCTGTGTGAAATAAAGAGGAAACTTGTAAGTCCATGGAGTTTGTATCATGTGTTAGAGAAACGCCTAGACCGCCAGCCTAAGCCATGCCTAATCATGGTGGAAACTTGCAGCATCACCATAGTGACATCTATGAAGCATTCTTCTTATAAAAAAAGAGACACATTGAGAAAAGAGGAAAGAGAGAAAAAAGCACCATATTCCCATGGTACATAAGAAGATTGCTGATATGCTCATTGTCTGCTTGCCTTGTTATTTTGGTTATGGGATAGCTCATGTACCATGTGCAAGGGGTACCCCGTTGGCGGTTCTCAACGATATGCAAATATTTACAATGACAAGAACTTACAGGTAACTAAAGTTGAGTGGCATGAGGTGTGGCCCTCGTATTTAAGGGACTTGAGATTGCCAACTTATACTTTGTCAAGCATATACTCCATCTTTGTTCACTTTAACCTTAATCACTTCAAGATGCTTATGATAGGGGCAATGAGGGCTGAAAACTAACAAGTACAATAATTTTTGGAAGCTCTTTTTGAAACTTTAAATCCCTGCTTCCTTTATAAAAGGTCTTTCTTCCACCACTATTGAGTCTCCACCTTCTACCTTTAGGCACCATTAAGAGAGCATAGTTGTCATTCTGTGTGCAGTGTTCCAAAGCTTATTGAGTGATGCATATTGTGATATTACTTGTTCTTGTGCTATTTGTTTCTAGTCACCCTTGTGAACTTTGAAGGTGTCTTATGCATCTATATTGCTACTCTATGAGGGACAAGATGATTGCCACTATGCTATGTTTTTTGTATGTGAAACAAACAAACGTTTTTCAATGCATGTTATTCATGATCTTTGTTTGTAGCTTTTCATGTTGCATGCATAGTTACTTTGTCTCATTGTTAGAACTCCATCTTTCATGTACACTAGGCAAATAGGAGCGCTTCGCCGCGCCGCCTGCCCCTCGTTTTGGCAAGGACTGACCATTGTAGTTGTTTTACTGCCGTTTGAGCACACATACATGCAGTTTTTTTGTCTCACCAATGCATGTTGTTTTGAACAGCATATGCAACATCAATCAAAAAATATAAAAGAGCTACAACGAACAACATGCATCTTGCTACTGCTATGTTATCACAAAAATGATTAAACTTTTCTTAATCCGTAGAGAGAATGTCTTACTACCAGGTCAAATGGCAGACAGTAGGTAGCTATTGAAGTTTATACAATATAAAATGGTATTTGTAGGATCATTCTTGAAGGTTGCACAAAGAAACTATCTTAACAAATTATGCCTTCGCAACATCGTTCTCAGCTCAAGAAATTAAATAGGGTTATCACCTCCTAGCATAATCTTCTAATTCACTCCCCCCTTGAATCTAGCTGGTCACTCAGGTCTTGTGTGGAGTGTTAATCAACTGGGAGTCTACATGAAAACACATGAAACAATCAAAAATATGCTTGTTCCATAGTTTAAAGCAGTTGTTTCCTTAAAACTGGGAAAAATAATGATGATGAGAACAATGAAGCAAGTAAAATTCTTACTAAAAGTATAAATGATCTGAACCATGATGTCATCAGTAGATATAAATTCTTTAATTCTCTTAAATGTCGCAAAAGTATATATTCCAAAAAATGCATTTCCTTTTACAAATAAGTATATCTTCAGTAGATACCACCTCATTGGATAATGGAGGAAGACACGATAAATACCCCCGCAAAGCTCGGAGCTCAGCTGCATATTGATTAAGATCACAGTAATAAATTTGAATTAGGTCCAAACTTGATACATACAAGTTTATGCTACCTACAACCAAAACAGAACAAATTTTTAGATGTAAAATAATTTCATGGCATAGCATTTCAGCAATCAATTGAAAAGACAAGTTAAAACGAAATTAAAACCTGATAATTGGAGTGTGAAAGATCGCAATCTTAATCAGTGATGAGGGGATAGAACAATAAAGCAACTCGAACATAAGGTAAGAACACGTTGGGATGCATCAAATGCATAGCAAAATTTGCAGGCCATACAAAAAACGGTGTATGCAGACATAGCCTCATGCTAGTAGTGCTTCCGACCAGGAAAAGGTATTATCTAGAACAAATTTCTTGCAAACGCAAATTCTAAGCAAAGGTTTATATTCGGTAAGACTGAGACACTCACTATGTGCAACTACAAGTATGTGAATAGTAAAAGTAATTCATATTTTATCCTACAATGTACAGAAAATAACTTAGTCTATCCAAGTATGAACTGAGGACAGATGCATAGTATAAAGCGCCGATATTTCTGATTTTTAAGGAGACATCCTCACTACAAATATCTTATTCTTCACCAATGTCATTTCTTGAATTGTTTCTAACAGGATCTTATGGCATTCTCCTCACCCAGAAACATAAACTAACGATATGATTAGAAAATTATTCATGTCAGCTATTAGAAATTTAAATGTATTCTTCAGATAGTTAGGTCAGGCCATCAACAACTACTTACAATTTTTAGACTAACCAGCGCAAAAAAGTTGTATAGCTTGAATAATAGAAAAGGCAATGATAGAAGATACATGAACGGTGTTATCCGATAACCACAGTCAAACGAAATACTATGTTTACTCATAAGTCAGTGCCCATTACTCCTGACGCAATGGCATGGATGAAAATTTATTTTGGTCCACTTGCAGAAACTTCCGTAGCCCACAACTGTAGGAGTCTTTAAAACAACTATATCTAGAAATAGCAAAAACATATGTCCCTAGAAAATTATGCCTCCCTTTTCAATATGATATCCACTTACTTTATACCATGATACAGATCACAGATAAGACTTAAGACTGCCCATCAGTTTATCTTTTATAAATTCTCCAGAGCGTGACAACAAACCCATTGGGATATAGGGTATTGTCATCTTGTTCTGGAAAGTAGCCCCTCCAACATCTCCGCCTCTCCTTCTGATTGATGAACATCAGTTAGCCATCAACAAAACAAGGATAAATATCAACTAATTGTCAAACTAAACAAACCAGTAGTAAATTCCTGAGAACAACCTTGGTTCAACAATGACTAAAGAAAAACTGAACCTAGAAACACTATTTCAAAAAGGAAAATATTAATCAAGGTAGACAAATAACAACCGAGGATTGACATGGTTTCTTAATTAAGTACCTTGTTGTAGTCCTTACACATTCTATCCAGAAAACATAGGTTCTTGTACACGGACAAAGTGTAGAGAAAAACGGTTGATCCACAGGAGGATCACCGTCATGAGCGCACCGCTGACGAACGTGTTCCCTCATGGTCTCCTTGTTTGCAGCTTCTATGACGGACACCATGAGGCAGACCACAGGAAGCACCACACCTGCTTGCACTATAGCACGCAGAACCAGGCTAGCACCGCCGCCACAACCTATACGGGTGAGGAAGAGGGACCGGCAGCATTCACACTCATATGCCCCAAGCCGAAATCTTTGCCACTCAGTATGACCACAACACACCTATCTACACAATTGCTTCAAGCCACCGTGCATGAGCAACTTCCATGAATTCATCTATATAAGTAGAACTTGCTAATAGCACCAGATCAGCATATATTTTAGAAGATATAGTAGTAAGAGTAAAGCTAAATGATTAACGAACATAATATCTTGTTAATCAAATTTATTTTTGTATAATGGTAAGTAGTCTCCTATCCATATACAGGTTTATAATAATCCATAGAATCCCTTGGATGTAATGAAATTTTGAGGCCTATCATGCATCTGAGTTCTTTTGAATCACGGAGTAAATCAAGGGGTTGCAATCTCAGAATCCATGGATTTAGTTTGTGTAATTTGACGTTAGCCATCCAAACTGTTACCACAATACCTGGAATGCAAGTTGTAACAAAACTTCCCTTCTGTTCTTTATTTTTCATCTCACTTTTTTATAGTCTTCAATATTGATTCAGACTTGCCGTAAACAATAGCCAAATACATACTATTGTATATGGACATGGATGACATATCATAGATCAGATATTACTATGGCTCTCTTGGTCTCGTGATTCCAAATTGAAGCCCAAAAATGATAGTAGTGAGTACGTATTGCAAAATTGATAATATTACTACTACACATCACTCAAATATTAGATTCAACAAGCAAATTCTTATGCACATAGAACAACCTGTGAAACACACCTCTCTATGGAAATCCATGTTCACACTTAGAAAATACTCGTAGTAGCATGTAGTTCGCAACATCCTCCTCCTGCAGCATCCTCTTCTTCTTGGCCTACCCCAAGCACTCCTCCTGATGTGCTCGTTGTTCTTTAGGCATCGCCCTTTTGCCATAGGTCGATATGTCGATAGCGGCAAGGGGAGAGATAGGGCCATCTGTCCGGCGGCGGCAACGACCATGTTGGGAGGTTAAGCATAAGCATCCTTCCCGGTGCAGCGCTGAGGGAGGCGTCAACCTGCGTCATGTGCGTGGTGTGGCTCCGGCTGGCCTCGCATGGATTAGGAGGGGGAGGCGTGATGAAATGGGAGAGGAGGCTAGGGCGGATCTGGGGAGAAGGGCATGTTCTCCACATCGGGCCGGGGCCATGGGCGGAGTAGTGGAGCCCTTTCGCGTCGTTATCGGTGGCTGGAAGAGGGGCTGATGTATTGGCGGATCGCAGGGCGACGGTGGCACAAATGGTGGGCAGGATCGATGATGGAGGCTAGGGACGGGAAGGAAAGAAGGAAAAAGAGATTTTCCACGGGCCAATGCCAAGTCTACCATGGTAGTGGAAAAATGCAGGGTAAGAAAAAGTCAACCCATGAACAAAAATTGGACGTTTTGCATCCGTTCTAGCTGAGATCCAACGACCCAAAACAGTTTCAGTGGGAGGGCTCTCACCATGCGGGTACATCACCAGGCTTAAGCCTATAAAGAATGTTTAGAGTTCTTTGATCCCAACTTTCAATGCTTGCAAATGGTTTGATCTTGATTTTGATGGTGCATGTCACCTCAAAAATTATTCTTTTTATCACTTACCTATCCGAGGACGAGCAGGAGTTAAGCTTGGGGATGCTTGATACGTCGGAAACGTATCTATAATTTTTGATGCTCCATGCTTGTTTTGTATCATTTGTCTTATGTTTTGTCTACACTATGAGGTATTTTTATACACTTTCTGGAACTAACCTATTGACAAGATGCCATAGTGTCAGTTGCCTATTTTCTTTTGTTTTTGGTTCCAGAAAGGCAGAAAATCAATATTCTCGGAATTGGACGGGACAAAAGCAAAGTCATTATTTTCCCTGGAGCAACACGGAACCACGAAGCAGAGCCGGAGGGGGGCACGGGCAAGCCCTAGAGGCGCCCACAGGGTGTGTGGGCCCCCTGGACCCCCACCGACCTTGATTCTTGCGCCTATAAGAAGCCTCCGACCCAAAAACCCGAGGGCATCCAGAAAAAATCCACGAAAACCTCTATAGAGCCGCCGCCACCGAAGGGGAGATTCGGGGGGCAGGAAGTCTCTGTTTCGGCACCTTGCCGGGACGGGGAAGTGCCCCCGGAGCAATCTCCATCGATCTCCACCACCATCTCCATCACCATTGCTGATTCCCATGATGAGGAGGGAGTAGTTCTTCCTCGGGGCTAAGGGTTCTACCGGTAGCTATGTGTTCATCTCTCTCTATGCATGGTCATATTGTGATCATGAGCTTTGTAATCAAGTAGATATACCTTGCTACTCAAGTGCTTTAATAGATCTCTGCTCTCCCCATGTGTGTGAAAGTGACAGCATGCACGCCATGGTGGCACTTAGGCTTGAGTCTACATAAATACTCTTTGTGCTTTAATAGATCTATGCTTTTCCCCACGAGTGTGAAAGTGACAGCAGGCATACCGTGTGTGGCACTTTGGCTAGATTGAATATTTGTTATGAGTTATATTTGGAGTTGGATGTCTCTATAAAATGCTGGTGTTTGTTGGAACCATCTAGCGCTCAAGGTACAGTATGGGGTTATCTAGATTGGGGAAGGCGGACTTTGAGGTGTGTTGTTATAGCCCTACCTTGAATTAGAGTGTCCAACCGGAGAGTAGTTAAGAGTAGTATCATGAAGAGAGGATATTTATATGAGAGAGTGTTCACTAGTAAAAGTATGATCCCTAGACCTTGTTTCTAAACATTGAAACACCGTTTGCATCTAGATTTGTTGCATGTTTGCTTGCTTCCTTCTTGTTGCCTTTAGTCTTTACCTCACCGTCAAGCTCTTTTCTAGCACCGTTACCACTTATATTTCACTATCTCTTCGCCGAACTAGTGCAGCTATATTGGGTGTGTTGGGGACACAAGAGACTTCTTGTATCTTAATTGCAGGGTTGCTTGAGAGGGAATACCTTTGACCAATTCCTCTCTGAGTTCGATAAACCTTGGGTAATCCATTTAAGGGAAACTTGCTGCTGTTCTACAAACCTCTGTACTTGGAGGCCCAACAACTGTCAACAAGAATAGAAGTGCGTAGACATCAATCCTATAGAGAGTAGTAGGAAAAAGACAAAAATGCTTTTAACTAAAACTAAACGAAGTACTTAAAGAATAATTGTAAGATGCAAGAAAAGTAGAATTGTTTTGGGTTTTTTGATTGGTAAAAACAATAAAGTAAAGAAAGTAAACTTAATGCAGAAAGTAGGAATCGCGTATGTAAGAAAGCTTGGAACTAAAATAGGGAAAAGGCGTTCTCAGGGAGTGGTGGATACACCGCTAGCAATTTAGACTGAGTAATTAAGATTATCATAACAAATATTCTCATAACATATATGTATGTGGGAGGATATCCATATATGGACGAATAGGCAACAACCACTACTCACATCATCCTTCAAAACCATAGCTGACAGATAAACGACATCAATCATATTATCTCGCTATTAAGGGATTTCTCCTGTGGCATGGACATGGCTTAATGAGTTCTCCTTGCTTCCCTAAGTTAGTACATAAGGAATGAAAACAGCTTTATAGTCACAGTAAGTGCTATCATCCCTTCATCTACCAACAAGTAATCCCCTTCATCAAGTCCCCATAAGAGACAAATATTAAAGAGGTGCACAACTCTCAACATCAAGATGAAGATAATTAACACATACACGTAATGATGTATAACATAATAATCTCTATCTTATCTCAATCACATACTAGGGTTTCTCCATCTCCCCAAGAACTAATTGTAACACCCCAAAAATATTAATCAAGATTATCAAGTTCCAATCACCCAAGTTTAGGGCTAAAAAAAACTTTTGTTATTAAAATTAAGATGAATGCATGTGTGTGATGAATGCATGAATGCTTGCAATGTCATGTTTGATTTCTATGAATGCTAAAGATTGGTTTAAAGATGAAAACAACATCATCTAAATCATTTCCAAGCAGAATCAAGTGAAGAGAAAATCAAAAATAAGATATATGAGCAAATGCTCATTTTGACCAAAGTTAACCACTAGACCACTTTGAGTGTTCCTAGTCCAAGATTTCTAACAGAAATAAATTTAATTCTTTTCACCCCTTGCTAGACCAAGTAAAAGTGAACCCAAACCCACTTTACAAACCAACAGAAACAAATTCCAAGTCTATTCAAATGACAATTCAAAATTGAATCCTTAATAGGTACTAAGATCACCATTTCTCAAAACCCAACCAAACTAGTTCACCTTGCCAAATCCAAGCAACCAGATACTACCAAGCATGTGACCAGAATACTCACCAAAATTTATCCAAAAATTTAAATTCAAATCTCATGCGGCCATTTCATCAAACACTTGGTGAGCATAGTAATCACTGCCTAACTTTCACTATTGTTTATCAATGCCTTGTCCAATTCTTGTCCCCAATTCTCTCTCCTTGTATCCCCTAGTGACTACCAGTGCATTGAACAAGCTAGCCCTCTACCCATTGCACTAGTGTCATGCCACCGGAAGCCACCCTTGACGGCCGACCATGGCTAGCACGCAGGAGGCAGCGTCGCGCCCGTCCATGATGTCCAGGAGGAAGGCCACCGTCCACCGCCACCCCCTGTCCAACCCTCGAGCGCAGCCAGCCCCTGGACCACTGAGAACAGCCGCGTCCATTTTTTCTCTGCCATGCCGAGAGCGCGCCAGAGCGCCGCAGCCGACACACACACGCCGCGCCTCGCCCGCATCGCGCATCACTGCACGCTCCATGACCCTAGCTACCCCCCCCAGACATGCCCGTTCGTCGCCGCGTGACCAGTAGCCATTGTACGTCGTCAAAAACACCGTCAGTGCTGCGCAGAGCGTTGACCCGTTCCAACCGTTCTCGGCCGCCCCGTGCCACGCCATTAAGCCAGTGACGATCGCCAGGAGACACCGCACCAGCCTATGCCCTTCGCCATGCCGTTAGATCACTGCACCATCGTCACCGACGAGCTCTGACCATGCCGCACTTCCCCTCTCGCCGGTGTATAAATAGAGGCCACCCCTAGCCCCATTCTTCAGACCATCTCACTCCCCTCTCTCTCAGAACCACCCCAACCTTTCCCCAGAGCAAGGCGAGCTCCGCATCATCGGAATTTTACCGGAGTCTGCCGCTGTAGAGGAGGAGCGGAGCCGTTGATTGGTGTCACCCCAGGCGCCGCCGCGACCACCATTCGAACCGCCGTCGTCAACAACATCTTCGCCCCCATCATCAACCCTAGCTGGAGCCCTGGTAAGCCGCCACGTACCGCCACCGTCGCCATTAGGGTTCGGTCTCATCAGAGTAGTTCCACGAAGACGACGCACCCCAGCCGTAGGATCCTAGTCTAATCGCACGGCCCAGATTGAAACATACCCCTTCGTTTAGACTAATTCGTTGACGCCTAGACCTCCCCCCCTGTCAGCAGCCTGTTGCGCGCGTGCTGTGCAGCTAGTCCGGCCCAGTAACTTTCTCGCGCGTAGCCCAGAGATTTAAATAGAGATTTTCCATTTTATTCAAACTCTAGTTTAGTCGGTAACTTTAAAAATCAATTCAAATAGTTGTACTAAACCAAATTGCATGAAACCAATTTTGTTAGAAAGGTATTAAAATTATTAATCCAAGCCCGTTGGATTCAAACCATTTGAAATTATAGATCACCTATAGTAAAAATAACAAGACAGAGACTTTTACACATTCAAACATTTTTTAAAAATCAACCATAAATTCTTTTGAGTTGATTCCAACTCTCAAAAATCACATTTGACAAGATTTGTCTGACTATATAAAAATATTTAGGTTTACATGCAGTAATCTTGGACAAGTAATAAAATAATTCTACCTAGGCATTTCTATTCACTTTAATTATTTAAAATAATAATGCTAATCCTTATTAAATTGTGACACCACTTTAAATCACATTCACAAGTATTAAAATATGTGGTGATGACATGTGTCAACAGGATCCTATATTTTAATTGGAGAATATTAAATCTTAAGTAGTTTTGAATGAGTAGAAATTACTTTTTTAAACTAAAATAAATAAGACTAGTTCTTTGATTCATGTGATGATTCTAGATCATCTAGTATGAACCTTTGTGTGCCAAATAGAAGTAGTTAAGTATTGTTTGGTGATTGTGTACCTCGTATTTATTTATAGACGCTAGTACCGACCAAGGCTACGAGAAGAAGGACTACTACTACGAAGAAGAAAACTTCAACCACTGTACTACTCAAGGCAAGCTAACACTTGCATGATAACTATGCAAACTAGAGGCCTTAGGCATATTTGGTTATGCAACCTTGATTATACCAAATCCTAGTTTTACTTGCAAGCTTTATTCTTTTGTTTCTTTATCAAAGTTCTTTATTACTTTTAGTTATGTTTTGTGAGTTTTGGAAAGATATTATAGGTAGCATAAAGAGCATAAAACTTGGCCTAAGTTAGTTAGAACTAGATGTCATATTGAGGCATGAGATTAGATTGGATAGTCACACCTGATTAGCATCCCTCATTAGTGAGTACCCTCAATTTTAGTGGCTAGTGCTAAGCATAAAAGTTGATAACGTTAGATGGGAATACTTGGTGAAAATGATTATGAAAACCTTGGAATGATGAGTCATTCCAATGAAATGTTTTGACATATGTTATGAACACCATATGATTTGGTGATGAAAATGTTGAGGCATGAGCCTTAGCCCTTTATAAAAACTGATGGTTGGGTTCGGATGCGATACCATTCCAATTTTACAATACAACCACAATACCCGAATTTGGGCAGGCTTGACTGGAATTTTATATATCTTAGTATGGGTTCCCTTGCGGAAGAGGTTTGAGCTGAGGCTACCTCATGATGAATGTCCATCTGTGCAGTTCCCACGATGACATATGGTCATGGTTAGGAGGCCAAACTCATAGGGGAGGTGCCTATACTAGGGTATATAATTGAAAGGTTAGGATTGATTATCCGCATACTGAGTATGGTGATCTAGGATTGTTCCTGACAGATGTATCGAATGTTGTGGTGAAAGTGTAAACCTCTGCAGAGTGTCAAACTATTCGAATAGCCGCGTCTGCGGTTATGGACAGTTGGAGTGGGCATACTATTCCGTAGTCAGATGTTTTCAAAATGACTTGTGAAATGAACTATGACTTTGACTTAACCAAAACAGGGTTGTGAAAGTTAAAACTAAGTTCCCACTTAGGTGTTGTAAAACATTAAACTAGTTTATTTACTTATAAACTCAGTTAGAGATAAACCTGGATTTTTGCAAATAAACCTAGAGCTTAGGATTCCTACTCAAACTACTTACTTGTTAGTATTAGTTTGCGAGTACTTAAAGAGTACTCATGGCTTTGTCCCTGGCTATTCCTATGGCTAGACTATAAGGAGGACTACCAGGATGATGGACAGCATGAAGTCTATGGCAACTAGGATCATCTCCCTTCGTCAGCATTGCCTGTGACCCTGAAGATGGAGCTTCGAGCATGCTACTATTATTATTATTCCGCTGTGTTGATTGTATTAAGACTGGATCATGAGATCCTTTATTTGTAATACCTTTATTATGGTTTGTAATGGATGATGAACTATGGTACCAATCAGTTATGTCTCGCAAAAATGGTAATCCTGGGATTGCGATGTATGGCATAACAGGCATCTAGGATTAAAAATCCGGGTGTTGACACTAATGGTATACTCAGACATGGAGGCAAACATCATCATGGAAATGATAATGGAAATAATTATAGATGCATAATTCTTGTATAAATCCACAATTAGTACGAGAATTACAACAAGATCTAGATGGGATGGATGGAGATGTTGGTGATGTAGCGGTTGATGAAGATGAATATCGATGCCTTGGCCTCCCAGATCTGCTTAGGGCGAAGATGGATCCCTTGGGCAAGTTCCCCTCCAGATCCCTTCTGGAGGTGAGGTTTTCGGAAGTTTCTAGGTGTTCTGTATGTCGTCTCTTCGATCCAGTTGCACGGGGTGAAGCTATTTGAGGAGGCGGTGGCGGCGCCAACTATATGGAGGGAACTATACACCCGGAAAAAGTATTCCTACCGTATAGTTGGTCGTTAAACCTGTATTCTTTGATCGCTTTGGGTTTTCTTCTAGTATTATTGATATTTCCCAATTTAGCGATTTACGCTGTTTTTGACTCCTTTTCGCTCCAATACAGTTGTTCCAATAATTGTGTCCATCGTATCCATCATCCATCCTGATTCTGGTGAAAATAGACATAAAAGATGCGCGTGAACGCCATAAAATACTAAGATCCTACCATTACAATGCAAAATAATAATATAAAACATGATGCAAGTATGCACTCATCAGCTACTCGCCATTTTTGGAATGAGAGGTTCAATAACCTCGTCGAGTTCTACTTTCCTACTACTCACACCTTTCGATAGAAACTGTTTTTCTAAAACGGATCCATTCTTGGCGACAAAAACTTTGCCTTTGGATCGGCGATAGAAGGTGTACCCAATTTTTTCTTTTGGGTATCCTATGAAGACACATTTCTCCGCTTTGGGTTTGAGCTTATCAGGTTGAAGTTTCTTCACATAAGCATCGCATCCGAAACTTTTAAAAATGACAGCTTAGGTTTGTTTCCAAACCATAATTTATATGGTGTCATTTCAACGGATTTTGATGGTGTCCTATTTAAAGTGAATACAGCAGTCTCTAATGCATGACCCTAAAATGACAATGGAAAATCTATAAGGGATATTATAGACCGTACCATATCTAATAAGTTTCGATTACGATGTTTGGATACACCATTACACTAAGGTGTTCCAACGGGAGTGAGTTGTGAAACAATTCCACATTGGCTCATGTGTGTGCCAAACTCGTAACTAAGATATTCTCCCCCATGATCGGATCGTAGAAACTTGATCTTTCGGTTACGATGATTTTATACTTCACTCTAAAATTCTTTGAACTTTTCAAATGTTTCAGACTTGTGTTTCATTAAGTAAATATACCCATATCTACTTAAATCATCCGTGAAGGTTACAAAATAACGATATCCGCCACGTGCTGACATACTCATTGGACCACATACATTGGTATGTATTATTTCCAACAAGTCGGTCGCACTCTCCATTGTTCCTGAGAACGGAGTTCTAGCCATCTTTCCCATAAGGCATGGTTCACATGTTTCAAATGATTCATAATCAAGTGATTCAAGCAGTCCATCAGAATGGAGCTTCTTCATGCGCTTTACACCAATATGCCACAAATATGCAGCAATATCATCATTTAACTTAATTCTTTTGGCATTCACATTATGAATATGTGTACTACTAATATCAGGACTCAAGACAAATAAACCATTCAACAAAGGCGCATGATCATAAAAGATATTATTTATATATAAGGGACAACCATTGTTCTTCAATACAAATGAATAACCGTCTTGCATTAAACATGATCCAGACATGATGTTTATGCTCAACGCAGGCACATAATAAAAATTATTAAGGTTTATTTTAAATCTCGATGGCAGATGAAGTGGCAGCGTGCCGACGGCGTCACATCAACCTTCAATCCATTGCCTACGTGCATCGTCACTTTATTCTTTGCTAGTGGTCGACTATTCCTTAGTCCCTGTTTCGAGTTACATATATTAGCAACCGAACCAATATCAAATACCTAGGTACTACCTCGACCACTAGTAAGGTACACATCAATAACAAGTATATCATATATACCTTTGTTCACTTTCCTGGACTTCTTATCTGCCAAGTACTTCGGGCAGTTCTGCCTCCAGTGACCAACCTCCTTGCAGAAAAAGCACTTAGTATCGGGCTTCAGGCCTCCCTTGGTTTTCTTTCTAGGCGCGGCAACAGGTTTTCCGCCCTTCTTGAAAGTACCATTGGGCTCTCCTTTTTCTTCATAGGTGATGATCTTATCATCCATCTCCTCCTGGTGCCTTTTCTTTATGTCTACTTTGGCAACCATCAACATGGCAGCGGGTTTAGTGAGCGATCCAATCACATCACTCATCTTATAATTCAGTACAAACTCTTTATAACTAGGTGGGAGCGACTACAGAACTCTATCCGTCGTAAGATCGGTCGGGATATCACAACCTAGTTCCTTAAGATGTTGAACATAGCTCGTCATCATCATGGCGTGCTCGTTCACAGAGCTGTGTTCCTTCATATTTGCACTAAATAACTTGCCGGATATCATATCTCTCGTCTCGGATCTAGCTATCAAACATGTTTTTGAGTTCCTTCACCATAGCATCAGCACTGCTGAGTTCAAAGCGCTTTTGGAGTTCTGGCTCCATTGGCTTAAGGATTGCATACTTTATAAGAGTGTATTCATCATGCTTTATGTCATACACATTGTGCTCTTCCCGAGATGCAGTATTATCAGGAGCGTCACCTAGTGGACCTATCAGTACATAGGACTTCCTTACAGCCATGAGAAAAATCCTCAAGTTGTAAAACCAGTTGGTGAAGTTATACCCATTGTTTTGTAGTTTTTCTCAAGAAATGCATTGAAATTGAATGCAGGAGGTGCCATGATCTACAATGTATTTGCAAAGACTATTTACACTAGGTTTATAACAGATAGAGTTCAAGCTAATTTAAAATTACTTATATGAACTCTCACTCAAAATAACATCCCTTTAGTCATTTTAGTGATTACACGAACCAAATTCACTACGCCACGACCGATCATCACGAGTGGTTGCGCAGCTCCAATGGCGAGCATCGTATGGGTCATCATATCTCCATATGACTCGTGCTTTACCTTTTGGTTCATGTTCCAAGGCCATGTTTGTACATGCTAGGCTCGTTAAGTAAGAACCTTAGTATTCGCGTGTGTAAAAATGTCTTACACGCGTTGTATGCGAACGTAGAATCTATCACACCCAATCATCACGTGGTGCTTCGAGACGACGGACTTTCTTAACGGTGCATACTAAGAAAGAACATATTATTATCTTGATATTTAGTGGGAGAGATCATCTTATAGTGCTACCAAGGCAATCAAATACTAGCTAGGCGATCAAATCAATGCAAAATAAGATGCATCAAAGGATAAACATCACATGCATATATAATGTGATATGATATGGTCCATCTCGCATTCGATCTCCATCTCGTGCGTCATGGCATGATCTCCATCATTCCACCGATGTGTCACCAAGGTCTAAAGATTTTAATAAGCTGTCATGGATAACAACTGCCGGTCCGAAAAGGTCAGGATGTTACACAACACAACTCGTTTGGATGTTATGAATTATGATACTTTGGTAGGCGCCTTCTTGTCAAAAATTTAGTGGCCTACGGTCTTTTTGCTCACACTTTTTTTTTTTGCGAATTTGCTCACACTTGGTTGATAACAGCAAAAAACTTTTGGTGATTATGGTGGAGATGAAATATATTTTCCGGCAAATTTTCGGACTAGGTCAAGACCAATTTTAGACAAAATTCAATTTTAGTTAAATTTTGTTCAAATTTGATGAAATCTGGACGAAATAATTTCTGAAAACTCCAAAAGTTTGTTAGGTCCTGAAATTTTAGTCAAACCAAAATTCAAACCTTGCTGCATCTCATATTTCCTTCACATTATTTGCCAAAAATTTGATAAGCAAAGGGTCAAGAAATCTCTGCTACGTAGTATTTTTTGCTACAGAGTAGTTAGCAAACAGGCCGGGCACAACAGCAAGATTAATATCTACTTCCATGGATGTTCTAAACTCATCCAATATCCGACCAGATTTATCAATGCCGACACAAATCACATTTTATTTCACCAAATTAAGAGAAGTTACATTACTACTTCATCTCTAAGAAAGCAGTCCACAATTACACAAGCATTCGTGTGGCAGCAGCAATAGAGCAACCTATATGGCACTACAGTTCTTGTAAATGCTTTAGGATTACAATAGATCAGTAGGAGGTCCTCAGTCAGAGGCCAAGGAGCTGACAGTTCTCCCAGAGCGTCTTGGCGGAGCGCCGGAGCTGCGCGACCTCGGCCTCGGTCAGGTCCATCTCGGCAACGCCAAGGATGCCGCCGCGGCCAAGGCGTGCGGGCAGGCTGAGGAACACCTCGTGGCCATCAGAGATGCCATGGAAGCCGGAAGCGAGCACCGAGACTGGGTGCACGCGGCGCTGGTCGCGGAGGAGGGAGGTGGCGAGGCTGGCGACGGAATAGCCAATGGCCCAGGAGGTGTAGCCCTTGAGGCCAATTACCTCGTAAGCGCCACCCACCACGGCGCGCCGGATGCCCTCCAGCGCCGCCTCATCGAAGGAGTGGTGGCTGTCACGCAGGGACTTGAAAGCCGGCATCCCGCCCACACTGATGCTCGACCAGATTGCCACCGAGCTGTCGCCGTGCTCCCCCACCATGTATGCCTGCATCCAACTCCAACTAGTATTACAAATCCTTCTCTTTACAATCTATTCAGTCCAATAAAGTTAATTTTCTGTAACGGAGAATTCTCTTCATCTAGTGTAGCATGCAGGGACATCGGTGTAGATGTGCAGCGGCATTATTGTGCAATCGCATTTTTATGTAAAGAGATTATTCATGTCCAGATAGGCATTTAATCAGTAAAAGAATCTCAGTCTCGAAGTGAGCGTCTTAGAAATCTGTATGCAAGTGCAGGGACCTTCATGGGGCATACAGTATGTGTCTTCTGCAAATGCAATTGTAGAACTGAAAACAAAGTAGCTAATGCTTCACTAAATTAGCATCTTTTGGCTTTTGCTGGATCAAGTTCAGAACACGGTACATACTGGAATTAGGATTGCGATCCACAAAGACAATACCAAACCGTATACTAGTATTTTGCTTCTTCGTTTACAACCAGTTGAACAATATATGAATTATTTACTGACATACAAACAGAAGCGGAAAATAGAAATTACCTAGCGTACCGAACATTTCTTTCTTTGCCATGATGTAACATCAAATTTTTCACTAACATCAAATTAGGACTGCGATCCACGAGACAATACCAAACTGAAAACCATATGGTATTTTGATTCATCATTTACATCCGGTTGAATAATAGTAATATGTAGTAGCAGTATTTACTGACATACAAACAGAAGCAGAAAATAGAAATTACCGGGCATGCCGAACATTCTTTCTTTGCCTCGATGTAACATCAATTTTCACTAGCATACCATTTGCAGCTAGAACTATGCGATGTTATTGACTAAATTGTACCTACAGGTGAACTCTCCTCTTGCATGTTCAGTAAATTTTGTAAATTCAGGGTTAACCAATACTGAAGCAAGTCAAATTTACTACGTACTCTGTTACGTGGTAGTTTCAGATAGTTAATCATATGAAGAAAACAATACTGAAGATGACATCCTGAAGAACTGCTCCACTGGACAGTGACACAACCTGTCCGATGTGGAGACCAGTCAAGGAAAAGCACATGCTCCCACGGCCGCGTGGCATCATCCATACTGAATCCACTGTCCGCTCCGGCAAGACGAGCTCGACCCAGAAATTGTGGATCGAGAGAGTAAGAGAGCAAGAGATAAGAATGTATTCACAATTATGTTTACCTGCACGTCCTGCGCGTTGACGTCGAGGTGCTCGGCGACGAGGAACCTGAACCGAGAGGAGTCGAGGTTTGTCCCGGACCCAATCACCCTGCTCGCCGGGAACCCGGAAAGCTTCCAGGCCACGTACGTGAGCACGTCCACGGGGTTGGACACCACGAGCAGCAGCGCGTCCGGAGAGTGCTCCGCCACGGGCGGCACGATCTTGCGGTACAGGGCCACGTTCCGCTGCAGCAGGTTCAGCCTGGTCTCCCCGGGGATCTGCCGCGCGCCCGCAGTGACGATCACGAGGTCGGAGTTCTTGGTGACCGCGGGGTCGGTGCCGGAGACGATGCGGACGCGCGGGAGGAACGCGGCGGCGTGCTGCAGGTCGAGCGCCTCGCCGCGGAGCTTGTCGGGGAGCGCGTCGACCAGCGCGATCTCGTCGGCGAGGTTCTGGGTGAGGATGGTCTGCGCGATGGCCATGCCCACGTTGCCGGCGCCGATGACGGAGATTTTCGTGAGGCGGCGGTGCGCGGTGGAGGGGGTGAGGGGGGAGTCGTCGGCGACGGGGCGGAAGAAGCCCGACGAGGCGCCGGAGGAGTCGAAGCCCAGCTCCGACAACGACGAGGTCTTGTGCATCTTCGATCGATGGAATGGGATGAAATCGAATGGAATGCGGGATTGGGATTGGTTTGCTGTGCAGTATGTAGTACCGGGTGGTGGGAACGGGACTCGATTTATTTATAAACGCATCCCGGGAAACGAAAACCGCCATGCTGCCGGTTACCAAGTTTGCCCACTCGTCCTGGTTTGCGACTTTTCTTACTTTTTGGAGAAGAAAAATAAAAAAAGAAAGTGCTACCGTTACTTGGGCAGCTATGTTGTGCTGGACAAGGCTGACTTTGTCCAAGGACAAGAAGTTACAAAAAATAATATTTTGTATGAGAACATTAGAGGACATGTACCTACATCGTCTAGGAATGTCACATTCTTTGAATAAAGTTTTTCATTACTTGGGAGACTTTTTCTACTTTTTGGACAAGAAAATGGAAAATTAGGCCCTTCCATTACTTGGGCAGCTGGGTTGAGTTGGACTGACTTGGACAGACCAAAAAAAAAGGAAATTTCATATGAAAACATCTATAGTAGATAACATGTACATATGGGCCGTCTAAAAATGTCGGTTTAGATACTGACATGGTTTTTAAATAAAACCTTTGACTATTATCACATAATATCATCATGTTTATAAGTTCGTCCAGGGTTCTATATACGAATAACTTTCAAACAAATTCAAAAAATCAAGACCTTAGGGGGAGAAACTATAGTGGGATAAAGAAAAGGCTCTGAGCCGCAGCTTCGCTACTGGCAGGGACGACCTAAGAAACAATTCTTGGCCAGAGGCATTTTTTGTGACGACAAGTGTTTAAGCCCTCATCATTAGCCACATGCCGAAGGTTTTAGTGCATTCTAGAAGCACCCTCCTTTCAAACAAATTCATGCGTGTGATATTCAGAATATCCGATCTAGAAATTTGTACGAGTATTAGTTGTTAAAATTCCAAAAGTTTGACTCTAATTTCATCTGAAATTGCGACTTTCAAAAGGCTAGAAGAAGCGGCTTGGTATAAATAAGTCAAAATCCCTTCTAGATATATGGAAAAACGTTGAAGCTGACAAAGGACATTACAAAATTTTACACATCTCGAAGTCGGTAATCTTATAAAATTTTATTTTTCAATATATAAAGTGAACACAGATGCATACACAAGGACAACATGGTACGCATACACTCATACCGGAGCTTGATCGAGTCACCATAATGTCCCATTATTGATGGGAACGCCATGGTGTCGCAGAAAGAAAATATTCCTTTTAGAAGAGACATAGGACATCAAACCTAAGGTTCGATCTGGTCGGTGGGTGCGAATGTATGCCCTCATAACTATTCAATCGCTTGCATTCGCAAAAATAAAACTATCAAATCGCTTGGTTTGTTCTTGATAGTCTTTTGATCCTCTTAATTTGATTTGCATCCATATAGATTGATTTTTTGGTTTAATATTGTTCTTGATTATGAACCGTTTTCCAAAATATATATGTTTTATTTCGTCTGATGGTTTTGCTTTTGCTAAAAATATGTATAGATTGCTCTTGTTGTTTGACAAATTGGGCTTGAATGGATGAATGAAATTTTTCAAAATAGAAAACGATGATACAAAATGTTTAGAATGTACCCTGCCGTGTTTGAAGAATTGCACAACCTTCTAGTTTCTAGGTATGGGTTAGAGTCAACTAGAGACATATCATCGGGTGAATGTCTTGGTATGTTTCTATGTATGGTTGGAGGACCACAATCATTTAGACAAGTTGAGAACCATTTTAGTCATTCAATCGAAACTATTCATAGGAAGTTCCACGTGGTTTTGAAATGCTTGTACAAGTTGGGTAAGGATTACATAAAACCAATAGATCAAAAGTTTAATGATGTGCATCCGAGACTACTTCAAGGTGCATGCTTTTGGCCTCATTTTAAAGATGCCATTGGCGCTATAGATGGCTCGCACATTCCTGTTGAAGTACTTGCAGAAGAGGAGATTAAAAGTATAAGAAGGCATGGTTACACGTTAAAGAATATTCTAGTGCTATGAGACTTATATTTGAGATTCAAATTTGTTGTTGCTGGATGGCCTAGTTTCGCGCATGATACACGGATTCTACAACACACCATCAAAAAGTATCCAGTAGAGTTTCGGACCCCTCCTGCTGATAATATTCTATATCTTTATTAACATGCTACACGCATTGTTACAAATACATTATTGTTGTTTGATATATTTTTCATTTATGTGTAGATACATATTACCTTCTTGATTATGTTTATCCAAGTAAAAAAGGATCATTAGCTCCTTATAAGAACAACACATACCACATGTTAGATTTTCATCGAGAAGGGCGATCAACAAATATGGAATAGATTTTCAACTATTTACACTCAGTCATCACTTTGAAATGCTATTGAGCGTGTTTTTGTATCTTGAAAAACAAGTGGCGCATATTGAAGTATATTTTTTCTTACGGTCTGGTTGCACATAAAAGAATTAATTTTGTTTGCATAGTGCTTCACAATTTTATTAGAAACTCCAACTTATAAGATAAACAGTTTGATCAGTGTGATTTACTCCTTCCATTTCTAAATATAAGATGTTTTAGTTCTGTGAAGCAAATGTATCTAGACTTTTTTAATGTGCAGATTCACTTCAAACCTGAATGAACCTACATACTAAAAAAAAGTCTAGATACATTTGTTTCACAAAGCTAAAACATTTTATATTTTAAAACGGAGGAGGGGATAGATGAGAATTACATTCCTACAGTCCAAAGTGAACTGTAGTCGACGCCTGCATTGTCATCTGAAAACAAATCGCGATCAGCACACTGAAAATTAACGAGGAAAACCCCATCAATAAAAAAGGAATTACCGAGGAAAACTTAACAATCATGCTTTGGATCTCCCACTGCCCAGCCACCTTTCATGTATAATTAATTTGCATTACTAGTAGGATCGGAGTTGACGGTCTGGTGGGCAAAATTCTGTGGTATAGTTTTGAAGAAGACTGGTATTGACCGACCGGAACCAACAAAACCATGGATGCAGGCGGCAGGCCGGCAGCCTCCTTCGGTAGTGCATGGTTTTCGTACGTGCTATAGCTTGGGATCCACGAACGTGCTATAGCTTGGGATCCACGACATGCGACTAAACCTTTTCTTGGAGAAGAGGCCCTGCTTCGTTGCTTCCTGCATGTTGCCTTCCTGGACGGCGGCAAGTTTTGACGTGACGTTTCCATGGTTAGAGCATCTCCACTAGTTGGTCAAACCTAGCCCGAAATCCGGACCTTTTTTCGGCCGGACGGTGCAAGTTTTTGGTCTGGGTACGCCCAGTTTTCTACTCGGCTACCCAGACCAAGTACCCAGGCAAACACAAAACGCTATATATTTGAATCTGCATAGTTCCCGCCAGTGAGTGCTCGGTCACAAGGTGTTTGACAGATGCGCCTACATGTTCGGCGACATATTTTTATTACATAACAGGGGAAACATCGATCAGTCGTCGATGGGGATGGGCTCCTGCGGCGTGGCCGACGCGGCGTTGTCGTCCGTCTCGCCGGTGAAGGCCCCCGGGTTGCAGGAAGTCGAAGCAGAGCTTGGCGTGGGAGCGTTCGGCGCTGGCACGTTCGACGCAGAGGAAGGTGAAGGGGAAGCCGTGGTCATGCCTTCCAGGATGGCCTGACGTTGCGCCATGTACCAGGCCTTGACCGGCGAGCTCATCTTCGACGTGTCCTCGCCGCCCATGAGGATCTTGAGGTCCGTGTGGCGCTTCTTGGCGGCGTAGTTGGCCTTCTTCTCGGCGAGGCTGGCCTTGATGAGGGCCACCTTTTCCCCTTGTGTCTCCATCAGCTTCCTCCAGCGCTCCTCGCTCTTCTCAGCCCTCTTCTCGGCCTGCGCCCTTGTGTCGGCGAGGCATTTCTCGATCGAAGCCTGTAGACGCTCGGCGGGAGGTCCGGCGGCCTTGAGCATCTTCGCCTTCTTCTGGCCGAGCTCGGGTCTTCCTTCACTGGCAGCAGCAGCCGGGGCCTCGGGGTTGTAGACGCCGTCCTTGCTCTTGGAGAGACTCAGGCGAGTGTCCCGCCACTTCTCGCAATGCTCGATTTTCTCGAAGACATGATGGAACTTGAACTCCATCTTCATGTCCTCTCGAAACAGAAGAAGTGCACGGCGCAGCTACAAAATGGAAGTGTGTCAAGTTGTCCATATTCGCGAGTGTGTTAAGAGAGTGCACGACAAAGTTAATGTTCGCGAGTACCTTGTTGTCCATGTTCTCCTCACTGGCTTGTGTGCGGTCGACTTCATCCACGCAGTTGTGCCACTTGCTGCACGCAGTTTGAGATCGCCCAGTGGTTCGTTATTGCCTTCTCCCCTCGCTCCATGTGGATCTTGTGATACTTTGGGTCGCACATGCTTCGCTCGTCGAATGCTGCTTTCACGCACCGCCAATAATTGTCGGAATTTTGGTTCGCACCCGTTATCGGATCCATGCTCACCGTCTTCCAAGCCTCGGCGAGGCAGGTGTCCTCGGCCACGGTCCATTTGAGCCGAGCGTCCGACGTCTTCTTCCCCTTCTTGCCTTTCGCCTCAGTCTCGGCGTCCTCCGGCTGCGTCTGCTCGGCCTGGGTCTCCTCGGCATCGACGAGGTCCTGGGGCTCGATGCCGCGCTCGGCGTCGGCCCGGGTCTGCTCTTCCGTGAATAAGGAGGGGTGGTTGGAGGCCGAGCCTGTTGCGATCAGGTCCTCCATGTACGCCTCGGGCGTCATGCCGGCCGGAAGTGCGCCCGGCATTCCGCCGAAAGGCAGCGGTCCACGGCGCAGAGCAGGGCTTGCGTACGCCGGAGAGGTCGAGTAGGGGATGTTGATGTCCACGCCGAACGGCGAAGGGTGGCGCGGCGTCGGGCAGGGAAAGAGCACGTTCGGGTTGAAGCCACCGTCGAACTCCGGCGACGGGGAGTACCTCTGCCGAGCAGCCACCTGGCTCTCCTGGAAGTTGGCCGAAGAGATCGGCCAGAAGCCGGCAGGAGAGCCGACGCTAGCCTGGCTCCTCCAGTGTGGTGGGTACGGCGCGGCCATCAACGCCGAACGCGTCGCCGCAGCCTGCTTCGCCTTCACCATAGCCTGTTCTTCCGCCGCCGCCTTCACCATCGCCTTCTCCTCCTCCGCTTGCTGCTGCCGGAGCTTCGCCCTCTCCTTCCTGTCCTTCCACTCGGCCGACGAGATCTGCCTGGCCTGCTCCCTCTTCTCCCACTCCGCCGAGGACATGCCCTCCGGCTTGGTCGGCAGCGCTCTCGGCTTCCTCGCCTTCTTCTTCGCCGAACCCTCGCCGAGGATCGATCTGGGTTGGACGAAACTCTTGGGCGGCATGTCGGGCGCGGTGATCGGCGGAGCTTCGGGGGTGGGGGAATGGGGAAGAAAGGCGGGAGAAGGGAAGAAAAGGGCGGAGAGCTCGGCGAATTGGCAGGAGTGGTGCCTTCTCTCGCCGACAGAGCTGGCCCACGCCCGTTTTCGCTGAGTCCGGCGTTCCCAGGGCGTACCTGAGATCCTAGATACGGCCTGGGTAGACCGGACCAAAACATGCCGAAATCTGGACGAAAACAGGTTCTTTGGTACGCGACTGGGCCGATTTTCGGCGTCCAGACTGAATTTCAGCGTCCGGATCGCCTTCGTGGATAGGCGAGTGCTGATGCTCTTATGTACGCGTAACTAGAATCTAGAGTTTCCTAATTCTAGATAGACATACCGATATCATGACATCCTAGAAATAGATGAAGTCACACCCTAGATCTAGAGCCGCCACTTCTCCACAGTTAGTGACAACACGGATGATTAGATGGTGTTGTCGAACGAATTCCAAAATATTAGCAAATTATTTTAAAAACACGTGCCTGAGAAAATCCGCGGTGAACTTACACTCATGGAACTATGTGAAAAGAAATGATGTTCCAGAAATCTTCAAAATTATCCTTAGACCTTTAGTGTATCTTAGCTCTATATCATAGATAATTTACTTATGTGATACCATAGTTATTGATGAAAGAGAGTGGTGTAGTTAAGCTACACCTTACCTTCTGAACGCAACCATAGATAGAAAATTTCGCTAGCCAAATCCTTTGCATGCATGAGCCCTAAATCATTAAGTGTATGAATCCTTTAGATACATCCTTAAAAATAGTCCAGTAGAATATATAAGTGACTATGATAGGGCTTTAAGAAACAACCCATTGTGAATGGACTTAGTAAAACTAAAGGACCATGTGTATTTGAATATCATATATGTATATTTATATAGTACTCCTTCCGTTTCAAAATATAAGATGTTTTAGGTTTATGAAGAAAATAAACCTAGACATTTTTTAGTGTATACATTTATCCCAAAGTTAAATAAACCTATATACTAAAACAAATCTAGATACAATTACTTCACAAAGCCAAAACATATTATATTTTGAAACGGAAGGAGTAGCACGTAGTGTTACTACCAAAATCACTTATGTCACGCTGGGTCCACGCTGCTACTAGAATTTGTCTTCCTTTCATACTTTACGAGGACACATATAATCAACAACATATCGTATTTACTGTCAAATAAAAGAACCCTACTCCGTATCGTATTTTAGAATCTCCAACCGTCCTAGTTTAGGTGTGCATAATTAGCACGTTTGGCGGCACGTACTCGTCCACATCGGGCGACATTGGTTTAGCTGTGGTAGTGGGCTAGTGGTAATCTGAGTAAAACCATGGATGAATACAGCCAGCCGCCGCCGGGTTGGGATGGAAAAGAAAGGTACGGGTGCGTAATTTGCTGTCCACCAAGTTTGGCCACCCAACTAACTAAACCGTTTCCTTGCACAGTAGGAAAGGAACGCGTCCGTTCTGAGCTGCCGGAAAGAAACATAGAAAAGTCACCGATCACAGGCGTCACGGTCAGATGACTTAGCCCAGCCTCCGTGGAAGCTTCGCTCCTACTCCCTCCGTAAATAAGGGTATTTCTATCTTTTATTTAAGTTAAATTTTATTAAATTTGATCAACCTCTTATAAATAAATATAGTAATATATATTACACGAAATTGTTATATTGTGAAGCTAAATTTAAAAACAAATTTAGTGAAACCAATTTAGTGTCATAAGTATTGCTACATTTTCCTATAAAGTTTAGTCAAATTTTATTAAGTCTGACTTAGAAAAGGCTAGAAATACTTTTTTTCAGACAAAGGGAGTAGGTTCGTCTGTTCAATTCAAAATTCCGTGGAGGAGGGGCGATCCACAACAAGTACTCTCTCTATCTCAAATTAAGACACATAATTTTTGGTCAAACTCAACAAATTCAAAATTTAATCAACTATATAAAAAAATTATCAACATCAATAATATCTAATGTACATCATATGAAAATGTATTTCATAATAGTTCTAACAATACTGATTAAAGATTATAAATATCAACACATTTTTCTATATAATTGGTTAAATTTTCCACAGTCACGGTCCATCCCTCAAATATAGACCCACTTGTCAGCTCCTCTCTCTCCTACCCCTCTTCTCTATCCTCTGTCCATCCCTCAATCCACTGCCGGCAGCAGTCATGCGGAACTCCGGCCGGCGTGTGCACGTCCTGCCTATGCAACTGCCTACTCGTGCTCACCTCCACGCAGAATGAGCCATCCTCGCTGCCACCGTGCGCCCAACCCGCACTGCGCCAGAGCTCGCCGCCCCCTGTCAGAGCTCGCATGCCATGCCCCTCGCCCGTCGCGCGCTGCCGCGCGCCCAACCTGCACTGCGCCTGTAACATCCCAGCATTAGAGCTTAGAACTAAGCTGAACCCAGATGTGTGCATTGCATTCATGCATAGAAAATTCGAATAATATTCGCGCTTTTGAACAAAACTTGTCAAAGTGATTTAAGCTTCTCTCAACTTGAGGGAATTGAGGTAGAACATCAAGTTGACTGCGATAGGTTTCAATATGACCTTTGCTAAAAACATTATTTTGGGTAATGGTAATTTGATCTAAAGGTAGATCAAATATAATGAAACTAAACCAATACACATTGATTGATGATTATAATTTGATCCTTAAGTAATCATATGTAGTATTCATTATAATAACCCATGAATACCAAGATATGAATATAATTCAAGTAACAAGAATATAATAACTAACTCCTGATCCACTTTATCCTTATTTATCTCTACCATGTGGATCATGGTAAGACTTAACTCTAACTCTTTAGTGAGATTAAGTAGGAAAGAAACCAAGTCAAGATCATTCACCATATATCTTTCTTTCCATATCAATTCTTATCATTTCTATTGAATCATATTCTACTATTTGTTGTTAATTCATCAATGTTGAGTAATCAACTATTGATTCACCAATTCTTAACCTATCAATTCTTGATCTATTAACTTTTGTCCTTATCATAACAATTACTCTAAGTCCTTTAGAGAATGAAGTAAGAAGAGGTAAATAGTAATGTTAGATTTAAATATCATCTATATGATGGGAGTATTGGAAGAGAATTAAATCAATATGATAATTGATGGAGTTAACTCACTCCTAAATGGATAGAAGAGTTATTTTAAATAAAGATATATGTGGTAACAAAGAGGATTACAAGGATGAATACTGAAGATAGTTATTAAGGAGTAATCCTATTGGATTAAGTAGGCATAGTCAATAAATAATATCTTCTAGTCAGATAGATACACTGAGAAGATAATTATAATACACCTGTAATGTTGTATTGATGAAGGCCTTGATTAGCCAACTGGAAACCTAAACCATAAAGGATCAAAGGATTATAATGATCATGCTTTAGTCACCAAGATTGAATGCTTATATCATGTATAAGTGATATTGGTGGATAGAACATGATTGAACCCTAGTATAGGTATGTCATTCTAGGTTAGCCATGTCAAGTCACATTAACCTAATGTGAGGTTGGAGCATCAGATACTAGAGTTGAGTAGAGACAAGATAGTAGGATTGGATGTATATCTAATTATAAATACATCTACTGGAGTAATATTAGTGGTGGTTAATTATGGAAGAATAGGAATGGAGTTAGAAGTAACCACTTGTTGGATTGGAGGTTATTAGCAGTAGAGTGGTTGATATAACCATGTAAGGATATGAGAAGATTATAAAACCTTTAGTGTCAAGCTCATTGGATTTATAAATGGATTTAGAAGAATAAAAGGTCGATAAGAATATTCTTGTGAAGCAAAGCTCATCATGTTAGCACATGACGATGGATATAAAGAAGTAGTATATCTAGGAAAGGAATTCCTTAATCACAAGTCCAGAATTATGAAGTATGGAAAATAGGAATTCTTGGTAAACCCTAAACCCTAAATCTATGATCAAGCTTAACATCCATCTCATCTGTTGGATAAATCATTTTATCTTCACAATGTTTTATAGGAATATTTCCCTATAGCAAATCACTTAATCACATCTCTGTCATTTCCAATTATCATAACCATATGTTCTTAGGAGTTATTTCTATCAATCCTTTTTCATAAGACATAAAAGATGATATCATTAACGATCACAAACAAAAAGACAATATGCTTAGCCATAAACTTTTCTCAACAAAAGAACATAAGTATATTAAGAACCCTAAACTCTAGGGTAAACACTTACAATTCAAACCCTAACTTCTATGTTAATTATAATAGAATATATACATTGCTAATTCCTAAATTTATGAGAGTAATATAAACCATATTAATTCTTTTGTATCTCATACAACAAATAATTATATAGGATCATAATATAAGAATTTCCCTCCAAACTATAAGATAACTAGAATT
The DNA here is from genome assembly GCA_916181665.1 of Avena sativa. Lineage (NCBI taxonomy): Eukaryota > Viridiplantae > Streptophyta > Magnoliopsida > Poales > Poaceae > Avena > Avena sativa. Next base: position 305,826,639 of record OV702295.1, on the reverse strand, counting down.
AAACTCTATCATTAAATAAAGAAATATCATAATATAAATCCATGGCTTATTATGGATAGAAAATTAATAACAAAGGCCTTCCAAAATACTAAAAGAATATATATACTAAATAAATAAAGAAAATATTTATCATAATGGTTTACAAAAATGAATCTCAATCAATATCAATTGTTGCTGCAAGTATTCAGCAAATAAAACTTGTTAGAAAAGTTCAAAACAAATGTTAAAATACAAATCTGAAAATAAAACAGAAAATAGAAAAGAGTAAAGGAAAGGAGAAAGCAAGCAGTGCCAGCCCACGGCCCAGTTCCTCACCCCTCTATCTATCGCTCACTAGCCCTAGCCAACCTTTTCCGCTCGCTTTGTCACGGCCCAATAGAATCCCATGCCCAAATACCATTTTGTCTGATCTATCGTCGTCGTCCACCTCGCGCTGCCGCCGAAGCAGCTGCGTGGCGCGAGTGCCGTCGCTCGCCGGCGTCAAGATGCTCGCCGTCGTCTGCTGGGAGGATAAGAACGCCACTGCGAAGCCCTCGTCCTCATCCTCTCACTCGTGCATCCTCACTCCTCCCTATCCTCTCTGCTTAGCAAAGGGACGAAACCCTAAACCACCGGAGCCACTCCTTGTCACCGATAGAAACCACCCCTGAGGCCATGGGGCTGTCGGGGAGAAGCGCCTCGCCATCCTTGTCGCGTGAGTAGTAGCCGTGGAGCAAGGGGTGTTTGGAATCGGGGGAATTTCATCGTTCCCTTCCGCCGGTGATCATCGGAGTTCATGCAAATTAGTCTGTTCTGGAACACCATCGTCTTCACCGACCACTATACCAACATCAGGGTAAGCTTGCGCATCTCTAGGCCCTCATTTCGCTTGTTAATTCTCGCCGTAGACCTATTTTTGTTGAGCGCCGCCGTTGGCCACCACAGAAGCTCGTCATCGGTGTATTTCCGATGACCACTAAGTAGCGGCGTTACCACCAATAGGTTCGCCTTGGTTCCCTCTGTCTAATAGCATCGACCTTGTTCACCGGAGCACAGTGGTTCGCCACTGGCGACCATTCTCTGGTGGTGGAGGCCATGCTGATGTCAGCATGACATCATGCTGGTGTCATCCTGCCACCCCAGCGTGGTTTGACCTAGTATTGTCTCGCGTGGTATGTGCCGTGGCCATTGGCCCACCAGTCAGTGACTGTCTCTAGGTTTAGCTCGGTATAAAAAGTATTTCCTGTTTAGGAAATAAATAAATGATATAAACCCAAATTTAAATATTCCAGAAATAAAATAAAATCATTAAATCTTATTAAATCAATAACTTTTGTTTTGTAATTCAGAAAAATGTGTAATATATGAAATTTTTTAGAAAATAAAATCTATAACATTAAATTATTATAAAACATTATTATGTTAGTTACTTAAATATTTATTATTTAATAAAGATTTTATAAGTGATAAAACTTGAATAATTCATATTTTAATATTGGTAAATATTAAAAATATAAATAAAATATCAAAAATCTTAGAAAAATAAAAACAATACTTTAAAACTATAATAATACATTATTATTCAACTTAATTCAATATTTATTATGTATTACTTATTTATAAGGTAATAAATCTTATAAAAATCATATCTTATTATTTATAAATCATAAAAATAAATGTAATAGACCAAAATAATCACAAAAATAATACCTACATGTTACAAATATAATATTCCACTTTTGAGGTAAATAAAAAAATTAAAACACTTTAGCAACTTGAATTTAAACATATTTCCTTAACAGATAATTCATATAAGGGTAAATAAAAATTGATAATATTCTAAAATCAACCAATTAAAGTTTAATAAGTAATACTAGTCTTAAATATTAATAATATGAAGTTATAATGGTTCAAACCATCATAAATACAATTTTATTGAATTATCCTTCAACCATACGTGTAGTTTATTTTCTAAAAAGATCTTTAACAATTATAAAATCTTCAAGAATGATATTTTAATCAAATACAACCTTTTACCATTATTCCACTCACAACCTTATAATGGACTGAATCCAAAGATAATTCATGAGTAGTCACTAGTACTATTTACTATCCACAAACTATAATCACACCTTTATAAGGAAATAAATGATCTTGTTCCATTATAAAATTTAGAGACCACTACTTAAATAGGATAATAACCATTCTTAAGTAACTTTAAGGAAACATTACAAGGTACACAAGGTACAAATATCATAAGCATTACACTTTCAAACCATCCATGTTTTTAAAGTTAACTTTAGTCCACAAAACTTTCAATATAAGACTAAAGACTTTGTTATATGTTTTATAGTTAACTTTGGTCTGTTATAATTAAGTAGTAAAACATCTCAAGTCCAAGCTATTCAAGCAAGCACAAACAAACTCAACCATGTTCGATTAACCACAAAGATTGTGTAGACCTTAGAAAAGGAATCTTTTCTTCGAAAGTTATTCGTTTTGCCACTTCAATCAACAAACCTTATAATAATATCTCCAACTCTTGACAAATTAAATTCAAGGAAATTCTCATTATAATCAACAGATGACAATTAATCACAATCACATTGTTTCAAACTTTACTTGTATACTTAGGATTGTAAACACTTAAGTTCTTTATTAAGGCTAGTACTTGTAAAGGAAAATTTAAAGATAAACAATTAAAATGTAAGAAATCTTGAGTAACATTTCACGTTGGTGTGTATCTAAATTTTTTATGGTATTATAATTACATGTTATTTCACACACTCATAAGCCTTAACAAGAAGCACAAGTGTGAAACTTAACTAAAAGTACATCACATTCCAAGGAAACCCTTTCCAGTATCCAAACCCTAGAACAACATTATCCTCGGGATTCGCGTTTATAAAGTGCATCACATTACTTATGCATAAGAACATATTGCTTCTTTTAACATTAGTCCTTACCGGACCAATGATGCTGATTTCAGATATTGGATCTTATATTGTCTTGAAGACCATGAGTGCATAACCTTGCAATCACAAAAGGCAAGTTCACACTTGCTCATGTCCTTTGGTTATTTTCTGTAAATTATTTTACAAATCCAGTGTTATCATCACCTACATTTGAAAAAGGTCCAAAAACACTATTTTCATAATAATGTGATTATGGGTTATTTACCATGAGGTAATAACCTACTATGAAAGTTCTGGTGGTAAAGGAACATATTATCTAGGACTTAACAATCAATGTTTCCAGTGATTCTTGTGCCGTATATCACGCGTTAACCATGAGATTTGGACTGGGACGGAGAAGTCAGCGATATCTTCTTCCTCTCGCATATAGCCGGATGTGCAGGTCGTGGCTGTTATCACTCATAGCGTGCATATTAATTGGTAATTCGTAGAGGATATGTCGCATATGGGTGGGAACCCTCAACGTCCCACGATAGTTATGGCATCTAACGGTCTGTACAAACCATTGCCGTAATTCATTATGTGGGCATGGTGTATACCAAGGAGGCATGTGAGGTCGCAAAGGGGGCAGTGATTGGCTTGGATCATCTTCTGGGACCCACATCATGGAATTGTGGACGGGAATAAGCTGCCCGGTTGTGCAACAAAGAGTTGATCTCTCATGGGTAAAGTAATGCACCTCTGCAGAGTGTAAGAACTGTAACTTGTTACTCCCTGTTCCGGGAAGGAGCTGCGAACGCGGCGAGAAAGGAACTCCATGAAAGTTCTGATAAACCCGTGAAGGCTGACGGACATAGCTTTTCAGAATAAAATCAACCTTTGAAGAAATGTTTACGAAAACTTGCATTGCCTACGACCTATGGTCTGTGGCTATAGTTATAGTGCATCAAACACTCCTTTTTAGTGAACTTGCTGGGTACGCTCGTACTCAACGTATCTTATTAACCCTTGCTAGATTCGAAAGCCATTAAGACGATATCTACATCAAGATATGCTCTAGGAATCATCATCAAAAGCTAAAGATCTTCAATGAAATCAAGAAAGTCAATATATATATCAACTCAGGTGAAGACGAAGCTACTGCTTAGATAGGAATATAACTGTTGGAATTATGCCCTAGAGGCAATAATAAAGATGTTATTATTATAATTCTTGTTCATGATAAAGTTTATATTCCATGCTAGAATTGTATTAAGCGGAAACTTTAATACTTGTGTGGTTTGTGAACAACACCGTGTCCCTAGTATGCCTCTATGGACTACCTCATTGATTAATGATGGTTAAGGTTTCCTAACCATATACATGAGTTGTCGATTAATAATGAGATCATATCATTGGGAGAATGATATGATGGGCAAACCCAAACTAAGCGGAGCAATTAGATCGTGTCATCGTGTTCATCTTTGCGAAGATTTTCTTATGTCAAATATTGTATTCCTTAGACCATGAGATTGAAGGGTTTCGCGGCATAGTAAATCAAAATTTTCTATGGATGCGAACAGAGGGAAAGCCAAGATCTAATCTAGGAGATGCAAACAACGAGAGAGATTGGATTAGATCTTCATACCCTTGAAGATTCGCATAGCGGAACGTTCGTCGGAACGTGGGTGATGTAGTCGTACTCGCTTCTCCTCCTCGCGATCCGATCCGATCTAGCACCACAAGTGGCGGTGCCTCCGTGAGATGCACACGTGCAGCACCTCGACGTCTCCTCCTTCCTCGGACCAGCAAGTATGGTGGAGAGACGGATTGGATCTACAACACGACGGCGTGGTGTATATGGTGGAGAATTTCTGCAGCAGGGCTTCGCCTACAAATAGTCGGGAGGGAGAGAGGAGGGCAGCAGGGCAGCTAGGGTTGGAGGGGAAGGTGTAGGGGGTTGGTGCGCCCCCAGACCTCTATATATAGAGGGGTGGGCGCAGCCCTAGCCCCTCCCCCAAGCCAAACCGGCGGCCCCAAAGGAGGAGGAGTGGGGGGCAAGGAAACCCCCTTCTAGAAGCTCTATCTAGAGTTTAAACCTCTCTTGGCCGGCTGGGCCCTATGGGGCCTTGTGACCCTGGCCCAATGCGGCCAGGGCACTACCTCATAGGCCCATGCCCCCTCCCGGAAGGTGGGGCCACGTTGGTCCCCTTCCGGAAGGTTCTAGAAGCTTCCGGTACAATACCGATTAACCCGGAACAATTCCGAACTCCAAAAAACTGCACTGCCTTATATGAATCTTATTCTCTGGACCATTCCGAAACCTCTCGTGATGTCCCGGATCCCATCCGAGACTCCGAACAAAAACTCATAAACCAATTATCCAATCTATCCTAGCGTCGAGACATGTTAAGTGTGTGACCCTGCGGGTTCGAGAATATGCAGACATGATCTTCTATCAATAATCAACAGCGGGGTCTGGAAACCCATATTGACTCCCACACATTCATTGATGATCATATCGGATGAACCACGATGCCAGGATTCAATCAATCCCACATATATATATTCCCTTCGTCTCGCGATATTTTACTTGCCCGAGATTCGATCGTCGGTACCGTCATACCTAGTTCAATCTCGTTCACAGCAAGTACTTTACTCGTTCCGTAATCCGATATCACTTTGTGATTAACTCCTTAACCACATGCTTGCAAGCGGTGTTGATATCGATTACCGAGTGGGCCCGAAGTATATCTCTCCGACTTGGGAGGGACAAATCCCATCTCGATACATACAACCCAACAGATACTTTCCGATCACCTGAGAGACACCTTTATGATCACCCTCTCATAGGATGACGTTTGATGACCTCAAAACTTTCTTCCGATACCAGGGAGTTGTATTATCTCATGGTCTAAGGAATACAATATTTGACATAAGAAAAGCTTCGCAAAGACGAACACGATGACACGATCTAATTGCTTCGCTTAGTTTGGGTCTGTCCACCATATCATTCTCCCAATGATATGATCTCATTATCAATTGACAACTCATGTCTATGGTTAGGAAACCTTAACCATCATTGATCAATGAGCTAGTCCATAGAGGCGTACTAGGGACACGGTGTTGTTCACAAACCACATAAGTATTAAAGTTTCCGCTTAATACAATTCTAGCATGGAATATAAACATTATCATGAACAAGAATTATAATAATAACATCTTTATTATTGCCTCTAGGGCATAATTCCAACAGTCTCCCACTTGCACTAGAGTCAATAATCTAGTTTACATTTGGCAACAATCTCACACCCATGGTACTGAGGTGCTGATCATGTTTTACACGTGGAAGAGGTTTTGTCAATGGATATGCGACATTCAGATCTGTATGTACTTTGCAAATCTTCAGATCTCCATCTGATATATAACCTCGGATTATATGAAACTTGCGGTTGATATGCTTGGTCTTTAGATGATATCTTGGTTCCTTAGCGAGTTCTATGGCGCCAGTGTTGTCACACAATATCTCCAGTGGGTCCAATGCACTTGGAACCACGCCAAGCTCAGTGATGAAGTTCCTGATCCAAACTCCTTCACTTGACGCTTCTGCAGCAGCCATGTATTCCGCTTCTACTGTAGATCCCGCGATCACGCTCTGCTTGCAGCTTCTCCAGCTCACAGCTCCTCCATTCAAAATATAAACGTATCATGTCTGAGATTTAGAATCATCCTTGTCGGTGTCGAAACTAGCATCGACGTAACCTTTTACGACAAGCTGTTCATCACCCCCATAGACTAAGAACATTTCTTTAGTCCTATTTAGGTACTTTAGGATGTTCTTCACGGCTGTCCAGTGTTCCACTCCTGGATCACTTTGATACCTGCTCGTCAAACTAAGAGCATTGGACACATCCGGTCTAGCACACAGCATGGCATACATGATCGAACCTATGGCCGAGGCATAAGGCACCTTGCTCAAAGCTTCCCTATCATTTACCGTAGCTGGACACTGAGCCTTGCTCAATATCTTACCTGACAACATAGGCACTGAACCTTTCTTTGCCTTATCCATTCTGAACCTTTTCAGAACTTTGTCTAGGTATGTACTCTGGCTTAAAGCTATCAGGCGTCTTTGTCTATCTCTATAGATTTTGATGCCCAATATATAAGCAGCTTCACCTAGATCTTTCATTGAAAAACACTTGTTCAAATAACTCTTCACATCGTTAAGCATGTTGATGTCATTTCCAATAATCAATATGTCATCCACATATAGTACCAGAAACATCACCGAGCTCCCACTCACTTTCTTGTAGATGCAAGCTTCGTAGAAATTTGGAACAAATCCAAAGCTCTTGATCACTTGATCAAAACGAAGGTTCCAACTCCGAGATGCTTGCTTCAGTCCATAAATGGAACGCTGAAGTTTGCATACTTTATATGCATCCTTAGGATCGACAAAACCTTCGGGTTGCATCATATACAACTCTTCATCAATGTTGCCATTGAGGAACGCAGTCTTGACATCCATCTGCCATATTTCATAATCATGAAACGCAGCAATTGCTAATAAAATCCGAATGGACTTAAACATCGCTACGGGAGAGAAAGTCTCATCGTAGTCAACACCTTGAACTTGTCGAAAACCTTTCGCGACAAGCCGTGCTTTATAGACGGTAACATTACCATCCGCGTCCGTTTTCTTCTTGAAGATCCATTTGCACTCAACGGCCTTTCGGTCGCTAGGAGGGTCCACCAAAGTCCATACTTGGTTTTCACTCATGGATCCCAATTCGGATTTCATGGCTTCTAGCCATTTCTCAGAGTCTGGGCTCATCATCGCTTCCTCATAGTTCGTAGGTTCACTGTCTTCTACTAACAAGACAGTCAAGACAGGGTTGCCGTACCACTCAGGAGGGGCACGCGACCTTGTCGACCTATGACGTTCAGTAGCAGCATCGTCCGAAGCTTCATGATCCTTGTCATTAGCTTCCTCTATTATTGGTGCAGGCGGCACTGGAATAATTTCAAGTGCTGCGCTACTTTACAACTCAAGAGAAGGTTCAATAACCTCGTCTAGCTCTACTTTCCTCCCACTCACTTCTTTCGAGAGAAACTCCTTCTCAAGAAAGGAACCGTTCTTTGCGACAAACACTTTGCCTTCGGTTCTGTGATAGAAGGTATACCCAATAGTTTCCTTAGGGTATCCTATGAAGACGCATTTCTTCGCTTTGGGTTCGAGCTTGTCCGGCATCAACTTCTTGACGTAAGCTTCGCATCCCCAAACTTTAAGAAACGACAACTTAGGTTTAGCACCAAACCACAGTTCATACGGTGTCGTCTCAACGGATTTAGATGGTGCCCTATTTAAAGTGAATACAACGGTTTCTAATGCATAACCCCAAAATGATAACGGCAAATCAGTAAGAGACATCATCGATCGGACCATATCTAATAAGGTTCGATTCCGGCGTTCAGACACACCATTGCGCTGTGGTGTTCCGGGTGGCGTGAGTTGCGAAACGATTCCTCTGGATTTAAGATGCGTGAGAAAATCATAACTCAAATATTCACCTCCACGATCAGATCGTAGAAACTTAATCTTTCTGTTACGATGGTTCTCCACTTCATTCTGAAATTCTTTGAACTTTTCAAACGTTTCAGATTTATGTTTCATTAAATAGATATACCCATACCTACTTAAGTCATCGGTAAAAGTGAGAAAATAGCGATATCCACCGCGCGTCGAAACACTCATCGGTCCGCATACATCGGTATGTATGATTTCCAACAAGTCCGTTGCTCACTCCATCATACCGGAGAACGGGGTTTTGATCATCTTGCCCATGAGGCATGGTTCGCATGTGTCAAATGATTCAAAATCAAGAGACTCCAAAAGTCCATCAGAATGGAGTTTCTTCATGCGTTTTACACCAATATGACCTAGACGACAGTGCCACAAATAAGTAGTATTATCACTATCTACTTTGCATCTCTTAGCCTCAATGTTATGGATGTGTGTTTCATCCCTTTCGAGATTTAGAAGAAATAAACCATTCACAATAGGTGCATGACCATAAAAGATGTTACTCATATAAATAGAACAACCATTATTCTCCGATTTAAATGAATAACCGTCTTGCATTAAACACGATCCAGAAATGATGTTCATGCTCAACGCAGACACATAATAACACTTATTAAGGTTTAAAACTAATCCCGAAGGTAAAACTTAGGAGAGCGTGCCGACGGCCATCACATCAACTCTTGATCCGTTGCCAACGCGCATCGTCACCTCATCCCTCGCAAGCCGCCGTCTATTCCGTAGCTCCTGTTTCGAGTTACAAATATTAGCAACTGAACCGGTATCAAATACCCAGGCACTACAACGAGGGCTAGTAAGGAAAACATCAATAACATGTATATCAAATATACCTTTGATGGTGCCAGCCTTCTTGTCCGCTAAGTACTTCGGACAGTTGCGCTTCCAGTGACCCTTGTCCTTGTAATAGAAGCACTCAGTGTCCGGCTTAGGACCAGACCTAAGCTTCTTCTCAGCAGGGGCAACGCGTTTGTCGCCGCCTTTCTTGAAGGGCTTCCTTGCACCCTTACCTTTCTTGAAGGTGGGGGGCTTCTTGACCATCAACACATGATTATTCTTTTTGATGTTCACCTCTGCTACTTTCATTTTAGCGAAGAGCTCAGTGATCATATCAGTGGAACCAATCTGATTGTGATCAACTACAAAACTTTTGTAGCTAGGAGTATCAATCTTGAGCTCCTCTAGAATCTTGCAGTCCAGTTGCTCAAGGCGTTGAGTGTAGCCCGACATCTTAATGGCGTGCTCACTAATGGAACTCCCTTCCTCCATCTTGTAGTTAAAGAATTTCTTAGAGATCTCATATCTCTCAGAACGGGCTTGAGTCTGAAACATGTTTTTCAGCTCCTCGAGAATCTCAAAGGGCCCGGCGAACTCCTCAAACCAATTCCATAGCAAACAACATGGCGATCTTAATCAAATCATAATCATCCTTGCGCGACTGATAAACAACTTTTTCATCAGCCGGCGCATCTATAGCAGGGGCGTCACCTAGCGCTTTCTCAAGGACATAGTCCTTTTGTCCGCCAGCGAGAATGATTCTCAGAATGCGGAACCATTTGGTGAAGTTAGACCCATTGTTTCTAAGCTTTTCTATCTCAGCAAAAACGTTGAAGTTGAAGTTGGACTTGGCCATGTGATCTACAGTATTTGCAAGTACAATTTAGACTATGTTCATGATAAATAGTTCAACTTAATCAAATTACTAGATGAACTCCCACTAAATTCAACATCCCTCAAGTTGTTTAGTGAACATGATCCAAATTCACCACACCTAATCCGATCATCACGAGAAGAGATGTGGCTTCAATGGTGGACAACGAAGTGTCGATCATATCATTCATATGACTCATGCTTAACCTTTTGGTTCATGTGTTCCGAGGCCATGTCTGTACATGCTAGGCTCGTCAAGTTAGACCCAAGTATTTCCGCGTGTGCAAAACTGGCTTGCACCCGTTGTATGTGAGCATAGAGTCTATAGCACCCGATCATCACGTGATGCTTGGACACGACGAACTTTCGCAACGGTGCATACTTGGGGAGAACATAGTTTTTATCTTGATCTTTAATTAAGGAATCATCTTATAATGCTACCGTCGCGATCTAAGCATGATAAGATACATAAAAGGATAAACATCACATGCATATAACTTTAATGTGACATGGTATAGCCAATCTTCGCGCAATGATCTCCATCTTGTGCGTGCCGGCATGATCTCCATCACTCCACCATGATTGCCTCCACCACGAATAGCAACTACAACTATTGCTAACTACTTAGCGATAAAGTGAAACTATTACATGGCGTATAAGAAGTTGACACATAGGTCATACACAATTATAAAGACAACCATATGGCTCCTGCCGGTTGTGTACTCATCGACATGCAAGTCGTGAAACATTACAAAACATGATCATCGCATACATTATACACATCACATCTTGGGCCATACCATATCACAGAAAAACACTCCCTGCAAAAACAAGTTAGACGCCTCTACTTTGTTGTTGCATGTTTTACGTGGCTTATGGGAGTAGATGCTAAGAACGATTCTTACCTACGGAAAGCCACAACGGTGATATTATGGTTGCCAAACTCCGGTGTTAATCCCATGACAACTATAGTGAGAGAAACTGACATCCACCAGCCGCATATGTGGAACAAGCCACACGTCAAGTGCGGAGCCGGTCTCGCGAACGACGTCGCGTAAGGTTGGCCTGGACCGCTTCAATCTCACTATCCCGCGTCATAAGAAGAACACAAACAAGAGGCTTGCAATAGAAAACATCAACGCCCGCAACAACCATGTTGCGTTCTACTCGTGAAACACATCTACGCATAGATCTAGCTCTGATACCACTGAAGGGTTTCGCGGCATAGTAAATCAAAATTTTCTACGGATGCGAACAGAGGGAAAGCCAAGATCTAATCTAGGAGATGCAAACAACGAGAGAGATTGGATTAGATCTTCATACCCTTGAAGATTCGCACAGCAGAACGTTCGTCGGAACGTGGGTGATGTAGTCGTACTCGCTTCTCCTCCTCCTCGCGATCCGATCCGATCTAGCACCACAAGTGGCGGTGCCTCCGTGAGATGCACACGTGCAGCACCTCGACGTCTCCTCCTTCCTCGGACCAGCAAGTATGGTGGAGAGATGGATTGGATCTACAACACGACGGCGTGGTGTATATGGTGGAGAATTTCTGCAGCAGGGCTTCGCCTACAAACAGTCAGGAGGGAGAGAGGAGGGCAGCAGGGCAGCTAGGGTTGGAGGGGAAGGTGTAGGGGGTTAGTGCGCCCCCAGCCCTCTATATATAGAGGGGTGGGCACAGCCCTAGCCCCTCCCCCAAGCCAAACCGGCGGCCCTAAAGGAGGAGGAGTGGGGGGCAAGGAAACCCCCCTTCTAGAAGCTCTATCTAGAGTTTAAACCTATCTTGGCCGGCAGAGCCCTATGGGGCCTTGTGCCCCTGGCCCAATGCGGCCAGGGCACTCCCTCATAGGCCCATGCCCCTCCCGGAAGGTGGGGCCACGTTGGTCTCCTTCCGGAAGGTTCTAGAAGCTTCCGGTACAATACCGATTAACCCGGAACAATTCCGAACTCCAAAAAACTGCACTGCCTTATATGAATCTTATTCTTCGGACCATTCCGGAACCTCTCGTGATGTCCCGGATCCCATCCGAGACTCGGAACAAAAACTCATAAACCAATTATCCAATCTATCCTAGCGTCGAGACACGTTAAGTGTGTGACCCTGCGGGTTCGAGAATATGCAGACATGATCTTCTATCAATAATCAACAGCGGGGTCTGGAAACCCATATTGACTCCCACACATTCATCGATGATCATATCGGATGAACCACGATGCCAGGATTCAATCAATCCCACATATATATATTCCCTTCGTCTCGCGATATTTTACTTGCCCGAGATTCGATCGTCGGTACCGTCATACCTAGTTCAATCTCGTTCACAGCAAGTACTTTACTCGTTCCGTAATCCGATATCACTTTGTGATTAACTACTTAACCACATGCTTGCAAGCGGTGTTGATATCGATTACCGAGTGGGACCGAAGTATATCTCTCCGACTTGGGAGGGACATATCCCATCTCGATACATACAACCCAACAGATACTTTCCGATCACCTGAGAGACACCTTTATGATCACCCTCTCATAGGATGACGTTTGATGACCTCAAAGCTTTCTTCCGATACCAGGGAGTTGTATTATCTCATGGTCTAAGGAATACAATATTTGACATAAGAAAAGATTCACAAAGACGAACACGATGACACGATCTAATTGCTTCGCTTAGTTTGGGTCTGTCCACCATATCATTCTCCCAATGATATGATCTCATTATCAATTGACAACTCATGTCTATGGTTAGGAAACCTTAACCATCATTGATCAATGAGCTAGTCCATAGAGGCGTACTAGGGACATGGTGTTGTTCACAAACCACACAAGTATTAAAGTTTCCGCTTAATACAATTCTAGCGGAACAAGAATTATAATAATAACATCTTTATTATTGCCTCTAGGGCATAATTCCAATAGAGATAATACAACTCCCTGGTATCAGAAGAAAGCTTTGAGGTCATCAAACGTCATCCTATGAGAGGGTGATCATAAAGGTGTCTCTCAGGTGATCGGAAAGTACCTGTTGGGTTGTATGTATAGAGATGGGATTTGTCCCTCCCAAGTCGGAGAGATATATTTCGGGCCCACTCGGTATCGATACCAACACCGCTTGCAAGCATGTGGTTAAGGAGTTAATCACAAAGTGATATCGGATTACGGAACGAGTAAAGTACTTGCCGTGAACAAGATTGAACTAGGTATGACGGTACCGACGATCAAATCTCGGGCAAGTAAAATATCACGAAGGGAATATATATATGGGATTGATTGAATCCTGGCATCGTGGTTCATCCGATATGATCATCGATGAATGTGTGGGAGTCAATATGGGTTTCCAGACCCCGCTATTGATTATTGATATAAGATCATGTCTGCATATTCTCGAACCCGAAGGGTCACACACTTAACGTGTCTCGACGCTAGGATAGATTGGATAATTGGTTTATGAGTTTTTGTTCGGAGTCTCGGATGGGATCCGGGACGTCACGAGAGGTTCCGGAATGGTCCGCAGAATAAGATTCATATAAGGCAATGCAGTTTTTGGAGTTCGGAATTGTTTCGGGTTAATCGGTATTGTACCGGAAGCTTCTAGAACCTTCCGGAGGGGGACCAACGTGGCCCCACCTGCCGGGAGGGGGCATGGTCCTATGAGGGAGTGCCCTGGCTGCATTGGGCCAGGGGCACAAGGCCCCATAGGGCCCAGCCGGCCAACCTAGGGCAAAACCCTAGGAGAGCTTCTAGAAGGGGGGGGGGGGAACTTGCCCCCCACTCCTTCCTTCTTGGCCGCCGGCCCTAGGGTTTGGGGGAGGGGAAAGGGCTGGACGCCCACCCCTCTATATAAAGAGGGCTGGGGGCGCACCCCCTCCCACACCTCCTCCTCAAGCCCTAGCCGCCCTGCTGCCCTCCTCTCTCTCTCCCTCCCGACTGCACGTAGGCGAAGCCCTGCTGCAGAAACTCTCCACCACTTGCACCGCGCCGTCGTGTTGTAGATCCAATCCGTCTCTCCACCATACTTGCTAGACCGAGGAAGGAGGAGACGTCGAGGTTCCGCACGTGTGCATCTCTCAGAGGCATCGCCACTTGCGGTGTTAGACCGGATCGGATCGCGAGGAGGAGAAGCGAGTACGACTACATCACCCACATTCCGTCGAACGTTCCGCTGTGCGAATCTTCAAGGGTATGAAGATCTCATCTATCCCCCCTCGTTGTTTGCATCTCCTAGATTAGATCTTGGCTTTCCCGTTCGCATCCGTAGAATTTTTTTGATTTACTATGCTGCGAAACCCTTCAGTGGTATCAGAGCTAGATCTATGCGTAGATGTGTTTCACGAGTAGAACGCAACATGGTTGTTGTGGGCGTTGATGTTTTCTGTTGCAAGCCTCTTGTTTGTGTACTTCTTATGACGCGGGATAGTGAGATCGAAGCGGTCCAGGCCAACCTTACGCGAAGTCGTTCGCGAGACCGGCTCCGCACTTGACGTGTGGCTTGTTCCACACATGCGGCTGGTGGATGCCAGTTTCTCTCACTATAGTTGTCATGGGATTTACACCGGAGTTTGGCAACCATAATATCACCGTTGTGGCTTTCCGTAGGTAATAATCGTTCTTAGCTTGCTACTCCCATAAGCCACGTAAAACATGCAACAACAAAGTAGAGGCGTCTAACTTGTTTTTGCAGGAAGTGTTTTCTGTGATATGGTATGGCCCAAGATGTGATGTGTATGTTGTATGCAATGATCATGTTTTGTAATGTTTCACGACTTGCATGTCGATGAGTACACAACCGGCAGGAGCCATATGGTTGTCTTTATAATTGTGTATGACCTGTGTGTCAACTTCTTATACGCCATGTAATAGTTTCACTTTATCGCTAAGTAGTTAGCAATAGTTGTAGTTGCTATTCGTGGTGGAGGCAATCATGGTGGAGTGATGGAGATCATGCCGGCACGCACAAGATGGAGATCATTGCGCGAAGATTGGCTATACCATGTCACATAAAGTTATATGCATGTGATGTTTATCCTTTTATGTATCTTATTATGCTTAGATCGCGACGGTAGCATTATAAGATGATTCCTCACTTAAAGATCAAGATAAAACCGTGTTCTCCCCATGTATGCACCGTTGCGAAAGTTCGTCGTGTCCAAGCATCACGTGATGACCGGGTGCTATAGACTCTACGTTCACATACAACGGGTGCAAGCCAGTTTTGCACACGCGGAAATACTTGGGTTTGACTTGACGAGCCTAGCATGTACATACATGTCCTCGGAACACATGAACCGAAAGGTTAAGCATGAGTCATATGAATGATATGGTCGACACTTCGTTGTCCACCATTGAAACCACATCTCTTCTCGTGAAGATCGGATTAGGTATGGTGAATTTGGATCATGTTCACTAAACAACTTGAGGGATGTTGAATTTAGTGGGAGTTCATCTATTAATTTGATTAAGTTGAACTAGTTATCATGAACATAGTCTAATTTGTACTTGCAAATATTGTAGATCAAATGGCTAAGTCCAACTTCAACTTCAACGTTTTTGCTGAGAAAGAAAAGCTTAGAAACAATGGGTCTAACTTCACCAACTGGTTCTGCAATCTGAGAATCATTCTCTCTGGCGGACAAAAGGACTATGTCCTTGAAGATGCGCTAGGTGACGCCCCTGCGGTAGATGCGCCGGCTGATGAGAAAGTTGTCTATCAGTCGCGCAAAGATGATTATGGTGTGATTAAGAGCACCATGTTGTTTGCTATGGAATCGGACCTTCAAAATCGTTTTGAAGATTACCCCGGGCCCTATGAGATCCTCGAGGAACTGAAAACTATGTTCCAGACTCAGGCCTGTTCTGAGAGATATGAGATCTCTGAGAAATTCTTTAACTGCAAGATGGAGGAAGGGAGTTCCGTTAGTGAGCACGCCATAAAGATGTCGGGCTACAATCAACGCCTTGAGCAACTGGACTGCAAGATTCTAGAGGAGCTCAAGATTGACAGGGTTCTGTAATCACTCCCTCCCAGCTACAAACGTTTTGTAGTGACTCATAATCAGATTGGTTCCACTGATACGATCACCGATCTCTTCGCTAAGCTGAAAGCTACGGAGGTGGACATCAAAAAGGATAATCATGTGTTGATGTTCAACAAGCCCCCTAGCTTTAAGAAAGCTAAGGGTGCAAAGAATCCCTTCAAGAAAGGCTGCGGCAAGCGCGTTGCCCCTACTGAGAAGAAGCTCAAGTCTGGACCTAAGCCGGACACTGAGTGCTTCTATTGCAAGGACAAGGGTCACTGGAAGCGCAACTGCCCGAAGTACTTAGCGGACAAGAAGGCTGGCACCATCAAAGGTATATTTGATATACATGTTATTGATGTTTTCCTTACTAGCCCTCATTGTAGTGCCTGGGTATTTGATACTGGTTCAGTTGCTAATATTTGTAACTCGAAACAGGAGCTACGGAATAGACGGCGGCTTGCGAGGGATGAGGTGATGATGCGCGTTGGCAACGGATCAAGAGTTGATGTGATGGCCGTCAACACGCTCTCCTTAGTTTTACCTTCGGGATTAGTTTTAAACCTTAATAAATGTTATTATGTGCCTGCGTTGAGCATGAACATTATTTCTGGATCGTGTTTATTGCAAGATGGTTATTCATTTAAATCGGAGAATAATGGTTGTTCTATTTATATGAGTAACATCTTTTATGGTCATGCACCTGCTGTGAATGGTTTATTTCTTCTAAATATCGAAAGGGATGAAACACACATCCATAACATTGAGGCTAAGAGATGCAAAGTAGATAGTGATAATACTACTTATTTGTGGCACTGTCGTCTAGGTCATATTGGTGTAAAACGCATGAAGAAACTCCATTCTGATGGACTTTTGGAGTCTCTTGATTTTGAATCATTTGACACATGCGAACCATGCCTCATGGGCAAGATGATCAAAACCCCGTTCTCCGGTATGATGGAGCGAGCAATGGACTTGTTGGAAATCATACATACCGATGAGTGTTTCGACGCGCGGTGGATATCGCTATTTTCTCACTTTTACCGATGACTTAAGTAGATATGGGTATATCTATTTAATGAAACATAAATCTGAAACGTTTGAAAAGTTCAAAGAATTTCAGAATGAAGTGGAGAACCATCGTAACAGAAAAAATTAAGTTTCTACGATCCGATCGTGGAGGTGAATATTTGAGTTATGATTTTCTCATGCATCTTAAAGCAAGCAGAATCGTTTCGCAACTCACGCCACCCGGAACACCACAGCGCAATGGTGTGTCTGAACGCCGGAATCGAACTCTATTAGATATGGTCCGATCAATGATGTCTCTTACTGATTTGTCGTTATCATTTTGGGGTTATGCATTAGAAACCGCTGCATTCACTTTAAATAGGGCACCATCTCAATCCGTTGAGACGACACCGTATGAACTGTGGTTTGGTGCTAAACCTAAGTTGTCGTTTCTTAAAGTTTGGGGATGCGAAGCTTACGTCAAGAAGTTGATGCCGGACAAGCTCGAACCCAAAGCGGAGAAATGCGTCTTCATAGGATACCCTAAGGAAACTATTGGGTATACCTTCTATCACAGAACCGAAGGCAAAGTGTTTGTCGCAAAGAACTGATCCTTTCTTGAGAAGGAGTTTCTCTCGAAAGAAGTGAGTGGGAGGAAAGTAGAGCTAGACGAGGTTATTGAACCTTCTCTTGAATTGGAGAGTAGCGCAGCACCTGAAATTGTTCCAGTGCCGCCTGCACCAACAATGGAGGAAGCTAATGACAAGGATCATGAAGCTTCGGACGATGCTGCTACTGAACGTCGCAGGTCAACAAGGTCGCGTGCCCCTCCTGAGTGGTACGGTAACCATGTCTTAACTGTCTTGTTAGTGGAAGACAGTGAACCTACGAACTATGAGGAAGCAATGATGAGCCCAGACTCTGAGAAATGGCTAGAAGCCATGAAATCCGAATTGGGATCCATGAGCAAAAACCAAGTATGGACTTTGGTGGACCCTCCTAGCGACCAAAAGGCCGTTGAGTGCAAATGGATCTTCAAGAAGAAAACGGATGCGGATGGTAATGTTACCGTCTATAAAGCATGACTTGTCGCGAAAGGTTTTCGACAAGTTCAAGGTGTTGACTACGATGAGACTTTCTGTCCCGTAGCAATGTTTAAGTCCATTCGGATTTTATTAGCAAGTGCTGTGTTTCATGATGATGAAATATGGCAGATGGATGTCAAGACTTCTTTCCTCAATGGCAACATTGATGAAGAGTTGTATATGATGCAACCCGAAGGTTTTGTCGATCCTAAGGATGCTGATAAAGTGTGCAAACTTCAGCGTTCCATTTATGGTCTGAAGCAAGCATCTCGGAGTTGGAACCTTCGTTTTGATCAAGTGATCAAGAGATTTGGATTTGTTCCAAATTGCTACGAAGCTTGTATCTACAAGAAAGTGAGTGGGAGATCAGTGACATTTCTGGTACTGTATGTGGATGACATATTGATTATTGGAAATGACATTGACATGCTTAACGATGTGAAGAGTTATTTGGACAAATGTTTTTCAATGAAAGACCTAGGCGAAGCTACTTATATATTGGGCATCAAAATCTATAGAGATAGACAAAGACGCCTGATAGCTTTAAGCCAGAGTACATACCTATACAAAGTTCTGAAAAGTTTCAGAATGGATAAGGAAAAGAAAGGTTCAGTGCCTATGTTGTCAGGTAAGATATTGAGCAAGGCTCAGTGTCCAGCTACGGTAAATGATAGAGAAGCTATGAGCAAAGTGCCTTATGCCTCGGCCATAGGTTCTATCATGTATGCCATGTTGTGTACTAGACCGGATGTGTCCAATGCTCTTAGTTTGACGAGCAGATACCAAAGTGATCCAGGAGTGGAACACTGGACAGCCGTGAAGAACATCCTAAAGTACCTAAATAGGACTAAAGAAATGTTCTTAGTCTATGGAGGTAATGAACAGCTCCTCGTAAAAGGTTACGTCGACGCTAGTTTCGACACCGATAAGGATGATTCTAAATCTCAGATAGGATACATTTATATTTTGAATGGAGGAGCTGTGAGCTGGAGAAGCTGCAAGCAAAGCGTGATCGCAGGATCTACAGTAGAAGCGGAATACATGGCTACTGCAGAAGCGTCAAGTGAAGGAGTTTGGATCAGGAACTTCATCACTGAGCTTGGCGTGGTTCCAAGTGCCTTGGACCCATTGGAGATATTGTGTGACAACACTGGCGCCATAGCACTGGCTAAGGAACCAAGATATCATCCAAAGACCAAGCATATCAACCGCAAGTTTCATATAATCTGAGATTATATAGCAGATGGAGATCTGAAGATTAGCAAAGTACATACAGATCTGAATGTCGCAGATCCATTGACTAAACCTCTTCCACGTGCAAAACATGATCAGCACCTTAGTGCCATGGGTGTTAGATTGTTTCCAGATGTAAACTAGATTATTGACTCTAGTGCAAGTGGGAGACTGTTGGAATTATGCCCTAGAGGCAATAATAAAGATGTTATTATTATAATTCTTGTTCATGATAAAGTTTATATTCCATGCTAGAATTGTATTAAGCGGAAACTTTAATACTTGTGTGGTTTGTGAACAACACCGTGTCCCTAGTATGCCTCTATGGACTAGCTCATTGATTAATGATGGTTAAGGTTTCCTAACCATAGACATGAGTTGTCGATTAATAATGAGATCATATCATTGGGAGAATGATATGATGGACATACCCAAATTAAGCGGAGCAATTAGACCGTGTCATCGTGTCCATCTTTGCGAAGCTTTTCTTATGTCAAATATTGTTTTCCTTAGACCATGAGATAATACAACTCCCTGGTATTGGAAGAAAGCTTTGAGGTCATCAAACGTCATCCTATGAGAGGGTGATCATAAAGGTGTCTCTCAGGTGATCGGAAAGTACCTGTTGGGTTGTATGTATCGAGATGGGATTTGCCCTCCCAAGTCGGAGAGATATACTTTGGGCCCACTCGGTAATCGATATCAACACCGCTTGCAAGCATGTGGTTAAGGAGTTAATCACAAAGTGATATCGAATTACGGAACGAGTAAAGTACTTGCTGTGAACGAGATTGAACTAGGTATGACGGTACCGACGATCAAATCTCGGGCAAGTAAAATACCGCGAGACGAAGGGAATATATATGGGATTGATTGAATCCTGGCATCGTGGTTCATCTGATATGATCATCGATGAATGTGTGGGAGTCAATATGGGTTTCCATACCCCGCTGTTGATTATTGATATAAGATCATGTCTGCATATTCTCGAACCCGAAGGGTCACACACTTAACGTGTCTCGACGCTAGGATAGATTGGATAATTGGTTTATGAGTTTTTGTTCGGAGTCTTGGATGGGATCTGGGACGTCACGAGAGGTTCCGGAATGGTCCGGAGAATAAGATTCATATAAGGCAATGCAGTTTTTGGAGTTCGGAATTGTTTCGGGTTAATCGGTATTGTACCGGAAGCTTCTAGAACCTTCCGGAGGGAGACCAACGTGGCCCCACCTGCCGGGAGGGGGCATGGGCCTATGAGGGAGTGCCCTGGCCGCATTGGGCCAGGGTCACAAGGCCCCATAGGGCCCAGCCGGCCAACCTAAGGCAAAACCCTAGGAGAGCTTCTAGAAGGGGGAGGGGGAACTTGCCCCCCACTCCTCCCTCCTTGGCCGCCGGCCCTAGGTTTTGGGGGAGGGGCAAGGGCTAGCCGCCCACCCCTCTATATAAAGAGGGCTGGGGGCGCACCCCCTCCCACATCTCCTCCTCAAGCCCTAGCCGCCCTGCTGCCCTCCTCTCTCTCTCCCTCCCGACTACACGTAGGCGAAGCCCTGCTGCAGAAACTCTCCACCACTTGCACCGCGCCGTCGCGTTGTAGATCCAACCCGTATCTCCACCATACTTGCTGGACCGAGGAAGGAGGAGATATCGAGGTGCCGCACGTGTGCATCTCTCGGAGGCATCGCCACTTGCGGTGTTAGATCGGATCGGATCGCGAGGAGGAGAAGCGAGTACGACTACATCACCCACGTTCCGTCGAACGTTCCGCTGTGCGAATCTTCAAGGGTATGAAGATCTCATCTATCCCCCCTCGTTGTTTGCATCTCCTAGATTAGATCTTGGCTTTCCCGTTCGCATCCGTAGAATTTTTTTGATTTACTATGCTGCGAAACCCTTCAATAACCTCTAGCCATAAAACCTATTTCTTTAGTGTATTGCAATAGCAGCAATGCCCAACCAATAGTTCAGATACTAGTCTTAATAGTATAATAGTTTTTGCGTTGTTTATCTTCGATTCTTCTTTGTAAGAAGTTATTTCTCTCTCTTTACCCTAGAGTGTTCTCTGGATCTCGTGTAAAGAGTGTGTTGTAACCTTTAGCCATGTATTGGACCCGCTGTGTTTATGTTGTGCCACTCCGAGGGATGTAATACTAGTGAACGGTGTTTCATTGGTGTTATGTCAACGACTATAGTATACTACATCATGCAGTGGTATGCTGGGTCACCGCAGCTAGTATCAGAGCATATGCTTTGACCTTAGGTTTGAAACCTAGTAAATGGGTAGAACTTGTAGGACACATATCTGCAATAATAAAGAGTTCTCTAGTGATATGAGGGATATTCACTTGAGAATAATCCTGTCATGTTACTAGTGCGATAATTTTTTAGTATGATTGCAATTCCGATCATTACCCAAGGGTTTTAACTCTATGTGATTGATGATAATTTCTTATCTACAGTTCCACATGGCACCTCTATATCCACCCCGGAATGTTCAAGTGATGAACATGACATTAAATGACTACGGAGGGGATTGGACAGATAATCTACAACAACTTCTATGGAGTTTGGAATGTGAATCGAGACTTTTGGTCAAGATTTACAATTACTATGATGGACAGGTATTAGCTAAATACAGTGTCATGATCATGTTACCCAAGAAGTTAGGGCTTAAGGGAGAAATGCCATCAGGAGAGGCAAGGTGCATGGCATCTGCATATCATATTGTCGTAGCAACAGCCATAACCATGATCCGAGAACAGAAATCTCAAGCTCTAGAAGGTAGTACTCACACCATTATACCCCATGAAATCTCAAACCAAGAGCATGAGTTAGATCACTCTACTCTAGTCCAAACTGAACCTACTCTAACCGTAGAGTATATGGATCGTTATCGGTCTTTGCTAAACACTTATCATAACACTTACCAAGTCTTAGTTCAGGAACTGGATACGGTCATTGAGGATTTTACTGATCCAGATAAGGCAATGGCCCGTAGAAAGAAGTTAGATAAAGAAGCTAGGCATCCCAAATACATACCTTCAGGAGAAGTGTATGAGGAAACTGAGTTTGATGACCCACACTCAGAAAAATATGCCTACTACCAAAATAAACCTCAGCCACCTGAAGATCTATGGACCAAGTATAACTCCGAACAACAGGAATGGGCTGGAGTTATTCCAAATAACTCTGAGCAAAACCAGTATGAATGGGGAGTAGAATCTCAAGGTGGAACCATAGGAAATTCTATACCTTGTGATTCAGGTATTGGAGAAGAGACCAACTATAACCATAGAGAGCCTTATGGACCATATGGGGGTGATACCAATCCAATCGACTTAGAAGAGTATTCCGAGAGCTACTATACCAATATGTACGAATGGATCCAAGAAAAGGCTAAGGAGCCAACTTACTTTGAGGAAGCGTTGCCGGAAAAGCAGGAATATCCTACGGAAGATTATGCTAACTCTAGTAATTTTTCAATGACTAATCTCAGTCTCGGTACTTCTAATCAAGAATACGCACCTCCTGGATGCTCTTACGCTCCAGAAGGCAGGCGTAGGACTTCACATCATCATGGACGGAACTCCAGGAAGCACTAGAGGAAGATGAAAGTAAGAAAGGAACGACATCCCAAGGGATGAGTGCTTGAATAATGTACATAGAGGGTAATGCATATTGTAGTTTGAAGGGTTTGCCGAAATAAGTGAGGACATACTCACAAGATCAGGAAGTTCTTGTAAGGTAGTTGTGTAATGTATGTGAGGGGCAAACTATTGGAACATTTAGTACAATTGTAAATTATTTAAAACCTATGTATAATACATGGTATATGTTTTGTTGTTTATCGACTTTTGGATTTTCTTGAATCTTCTTGATTGGCCAGATCTGTACATGAAGTTTAATTAGGTGCACAAATGCATGATGTAACACCCATTTATTACTTGATGTTATAGACCTAGATAGGAATGGGAATCCGTGTAAGAGAGGGACGAATTCCATATACCAAGGAGGTTTACATGTAGAATAAAACAACAAGAAGTAGTGAAAAATAAGTTCACCATAAGTGGGTGGTATCCAAACTCGAATAAGTCAGAGTGAATACTATAAATATGTTGGAAATCGTAGGGTAATACATACACCCTAGGATGGTCTGCAGTCGGTAACTTGCCGCAGCAGGTATCGGTTAAAATAGTTAATCAGATCATTTTAAAAGTTGCATAAAGAGCATAAAATTTGGCCTAATTTAAGTAAGACATAGAGGAGTATAAAATTTAAAGCGATCGTCTTTCGAGACTCTTCGCAAAAAGTGATCTATCAAAGCGAAAATGTCCAAATAGTAAGTAAGACAAGTAATGCTGAAAGATTTGCTCCGGAGATCCACAATTGTGTGGATACATCGTACAATCTTTCACGAGACCCTAGCTAGGTAGAGAATAAGCTAGAAAAAGTTCCACATTCTAACTATAAAGCAAATGGTTACTATATATGTAGTTTAGAGGCCACTAGTAAACCCTAAGGGGGAGAGTAAACAATAGAAATTGAAGTATTGCTATCTGACTTTCCAAATAAAGGTTGGAGAAAAAGGACTAATCTACAACAATAGCAAGCCTTATTTTCATAAGGTTAAAAGAAAGTCATCATTATAAAAGTACTTAAGATAATAACAGAAGATTGTCTAAAATCCTGATAAGGTAAAAGCTTGAAGTAATAAAATAGAATAGTCCTAACAGACTAATTCTAAAATAAACAACTCTTAAGTGACCCTTAAGAGAGAGTAAAACACATCCAATTGGACATGTGTAGAGGAACAAGAAATTCCAATAGGTATGAACTAAATGAATTCAAATCCAATTTTTGGAAGGAAACCAGTACCAACTATTCTATGAACAGGACCAAAAATATAATCTTTGGACCACAAATATTGGCAAATTGAAATTTAAAACTTGTTTTAGTGAGACTTCCTAGACTTTATATAACATAGTAAGAAAGTTCAATGATTAAGTGAAAGAGTTGGATTGGGATACCTAATCAGGATATGGAACTAAAGAAGAGACCCCAAAATAAAGGAGTTAGAATAAGTACATATCTCTCAAGGAGGATTGTAAAAGAAACTTTGAAGGATTGAGACAACAAATTGGAGATTTCAAGTATGACGAGAATACGAAAAAACTATCGGGACGTGGAATACTACAGTTATTTCCATTTGAAGTTACCATGGAGTGGAGAAATCCAGTAACCACTACAAGTCTATTCCTTACTCCAAAACGTGAGAGTTTGCGAACTTCGAGGACGAAGTTTATTTTAAGGGGGAGAGTCTGTAACAACCCAGCATTAGAGCTTAGAATTAAGCTGAACCCAGATGTGGGCATTGCATTCATGCAGAGAAAAACCTAATAATTTTCACGCTTTTGAACAAAACTTGTCAAAGTGATTGAAGCTTCTCTCAACTTGATGGAATTGAGGTAAAACATCAAGTTGACTGCGATAGGTTTCAATATGACCTTTGCTAAAAACATTATTTTGGGTAATGGTAATTTGATCTAAGGGTAGAACAAATATAATGAAACTAAACCAATACACATTGATTGATGATTATAATTTGATCCTTAAGTAATCATATGTAGTATTCATTACAATAACCCATGAATACTAAGGTATGAATATAATTCAAGTAACAAGAATATAATAACTAACTCCTGGTCCACTTTATCCTTATTTATCTCTACCATGTGGATCATGGTAAGACTTAACTCTAACTCTTTAGTGAGATTAAGTAGGAAAGAAACCAAGTCAAGATCATTCACCATATAACTTTCTTTCCATATCAATTCTTATCATTTCTATTGAATCATATTCTAATATCTCTTGTTCATCAATGTTGAGTAATCAACTATTGATTCACCAATTCTTAACCTATCAATTCTTGATCTATTAACTCTTGTCCTTATCATAACAATTACTCTAAGTCCTTTAGAGAATGAAGTAAGAAGAGGCAAATAGTAATGTTAGATTTAAATATCATCTATATGATGGGCGTATTGGAAGAGAATTAAATTAATATGATAATTGATGGAGTTAACTCACTCCTAAATGGATAGAAGAGTTATTTTAAATAAAGATATATGTGGTAACAAAGAGGATTACAAGGATGAATATTGAAGATAGTTATTAAGGAGTAATCCTATTGGATTAAGTAGGCATAGTCAATAAATAATATCTTCTAGTCAGATAGGTACACTGAGAAGATAATTATAATACACCTGTAATGTTGTATTGATAAAGGCCTTGATTAGCCAACTGGAAACCTAAACCATAAAGGATCAAAGGATTATAATGATCATGCTTTAGTCACCAAGATTGAATGCTTATATCATGTATAAGTGACATTGGTGGATAGAACATGATTGAACCCTAGTATAGGTATGTCATTCTAGGTTAGGCATGACAAGTCACATTAACCTAATGTGAGGTTGGAGCATTAGATACTAGAGTTGAGTAGAGACAAGATAGTAGGATTGGATGTATATCTAATTATAAATACATCTACTGGAGTAATATTAGTGGTGGATGATTATGGAAGAATAGGAATGGAGTTAGAAGTAACCACTTGTTGGATTATAGGTTATCAGCAGTAGAGTGGTTGATATAACCAAGTAAGGATATAAGAAGATTATAAAACCTTTAGTGTCAAGCTCATTGGATTTATAAACGGATTTAGAAGAATAAAAGGTGGATACGAATATTCTTGTGAAGCAAAGCTCATCATGTTAGCACGTGATGATGGATATGAAGAAGTAGTATATCTAGGAAAGGAGTTCCTTAATCAGAAGTCCAGAATTATGAAGTATGGAAAATAGGAATTCTCGGTAAACACTAAACCCTAAATTTATGATCAAGCTTAACATCCAGCTCATCTGTTGGATAAATCATTTTATCTTCACAATGTTTTATAGGAATATTTCCCTATAGAAAATCACTTAAGCACATCTCTGTCATTTCCAATTATCATAACCATATGTTCTTAGGAGTTATTTCTATCAATCCTTTTCATAAGACATTCCAGTTAATAACTTTATATTTTAAAAGGTGATATCATTAAAGATCACAAACAAAAAGACAATATGCTTAACCATAAACTTTTCTCAACAAAAGAACATAAGTATATTAAGAACCCTAAACTCTAGGGTAAGCACTTACAATTCAAACCCTAACTTCTATGTTCATTATAATAGAATATATACATTCCTATTTCCTAAATTTATGAGAGTAATATAAACCATATTAATTCTTTTGTATCTCATACAAAAAATAATTATATAGGATCATAATATAAGAATTTCCCTCCAAACTATAAGATAACCAGAATTAAACTCTACCATTAAATAAAGAAATATCATAATATAAATCCATGGCTTATTATGGACAGAAAATTGATAACAAAGGCGTTCCAAAATATTAAAAGAATATATACTAAATAAATAAAGAAATTATTTATCATAATGGTTTACAAAAATGATCTCAATCAATATCAATTGTTGCCGCAAGTATTCAGCAAATAAACTTTGTTAGAAAAGTTCAAAACAAATGTTAAAATACAAATATGAAAATAAAACAGAAAATAGAAAAGAGTAAAGGAAAGGAGAAAGCAAGAAGTGCCAGCCCACGACCCAATTCCTCACCCCTCTATCTATCACTCACTAGCCGTAGCCAACCTTTTACGCTCGCTTCATCATGGCCCAATAGAAGCCCAGGCCCAAATACCGTTTTGTCTGATCTATCGTCGTCGTCCACCTCGCGCTGCCGCCGAAGCAGCTGCGTGGCGCGAGCACCGTTGCTCGCCGACGTCAAGATGCTCATTGTCGTCTGCTGGGAGGATAAGAACGCCACCGCGAAGCCCTCGTCCTCATCCTCTCACTCGCGCATCCTTACTCCTCCTTATCCTCTCTGCTTAGCAAAGGGCCAAAACCCCTAAACCACCGGAGCCACTCCTTGTCACCGATAGAAACCACTCCTGAGGCCATGGGGTAGTCAGGGAGAAGCGCCTCGCCATCCTCGTCATGTGAGTAGTAGCCGTGGAGCAAGGGGTGTTTGGAATCGGGGGAATTTTTCCGTTCCCTTCCGTCGCTGATCATCGGAGTTCATGCAAATTAGTCTGTTCTGGAACACCATCGTCTTCACCGACCACTATACCAACACCAGGGTAAGCTTGCGCATCTCTAGGCCCTAATTTTGCTTGCTAATTCTCGCTGTAGACCTAATTTCGTTGAGCGCCGCTGTTGGCCGCCACAGAAGCTCGTCGCTGGTGTATTTCCGGTGATCACTAAGTAGCGACGTTACCACCAATAGGTTCGCCTTGGTTCCCTCTGTCTAACAGCATCGACCTTGTTCTCCGGAGCACAGTGGTTTGCCATCGGCGACCATTCTCTGGTGGTGGAGGCCATGCTGATGTCAGCATGACATCATGCTGGTGTCATCCGGCCACCTCAGCGTGGTTTGACCTAGTCTTGTCTCGCGTGGTATGTGCTGTGGCCACTGGCCCACCAGTCAGTGACTGTGTCTAGGTTTAGCTCGGTATAAAAAGTATTTCCTGTTTAGGAAATAAATAAATGATATAAACCCAAATTTAAATATTCCATAAATAAAATAAAATCATTAAATCTTATTAAATCAATAACTTTTGCTTTGTAATTCAGAAAAATGTGTATAATATATGAAATTTTTTAGAAAAATAAAATCTATAACATTAAACTATTATAAAACATTATTATGTTAGTTACTTAAATATTTATTATTTAATAAAGATTTTATAAGTGATAAAACTTGGATAATTCATATTTTAATATTGGTAAATATTAAAAATATAAATAAAATATCAAAAATCTTAGAAAAATAAAAACAATACTTTAAAACTATAATCATACATTATTATTCCACTTAATTCAATATTTATTATGTATTAATTATTTATAAGGTAATAAATCTTATAAAAATCATATCTTATTATTTATAAATCATAAAAATAAATGTAATAGACCAAAATAATCACAAAAATAATACCTACATGTTAAAAATATAATATTCCACTTTTACGGTAAATAAACTAATTAAAACACTTTAGCAACTTGAAATTAAACCTATTTCCTTAACAGATAATTCATATAAGGGTAAATAAAAATTGATAATATTATAAAATCAACCAATTAAAGTCTAATAAGTAATACTAGTCTTAAATATTAATAATATGAAGTTATACTGGTTCAAAACATTATAAATACAATTTTATTGAATTATCCTTCAACCATATGTGTAGTTTATTTTCTAAAAAGATCTTTGACAATTATAAAATCTTCAAGAATGATATTTTAATTAAATACAACCTTTTACCATTATTCCACTCACATCCTTATAATGGACTGAATTCAAAGATAATTCATGAGTAGTCACTAGTACTATTTACTATCCACAAACTATAATCACACCTTTATAAGGAAATAAATGATCTTGTTCCATTATAAAATTTAGAGACCACTACTTAAATAGGAGAATAACTATTCTTAAGTAACTTTAAGGAAACATTAAAAGGTACACAAGGTACAAATATCATAAGCATTACACTTTCAAACCATCCATGTTTTTAAAGTTAACTTTAGTCCACAATACTTTCAATATAAGACTAAAGACTTTGTTATATGTTTGATAGTTAACTTTGGTCTATTATAATTAAGTTGTAAAGCA
The DNA here is from genome assembly GCA_916181665.1 of Avena sativa. Classification (NCBI taxonomy): domain Eukaryota; kingdom Viridiplantae; phylum Streptophyta; class Magnoliopsida; order Poales; family Poaceae; genus Avena; species Avena sativa. Next base: position 305,797,441 of record OV702295.1, on the reverse strand, counting down.
TCTCAAGTCCAAGCTATTCAAGCAAGCACAAACAACCTCAACCATGTTTGATTAACCACAAATATTGTGTAGACCTTAGAAAAGGAATCTTTTCTTCAGAAGTTATTCCTTTTGCCACTTCAATCAACAAACCTTATAATAATATCTCCAACTCTTAACAAATTAAATTCAAGAAATTCTCATTATAATCAATAGATGACAATTAATCACAATCACATTGTTTCAAACTTTACTTATATACTTAGGATTGTAAACACTTAAGTTCCTTATTAAGGCCATTACTTGTAAAGGAAAATTTAAAGATAAACAATTATAATGTAAGCAATCTTGAGTAACATTTCACGTTGGTGTGTATATCATTTTTTATGTTATTATAATTACATGTTGTTTCACACACTCACAAGCCTTAGCAAGAAGCACAAGTGTGAAACTTAACTAAAAGTATAACACATTCCTAGGAAACCCTTTCCAGTATCCAAAACCTAGAACAACGTTATCCCCGGGATTTGTGTTTATAAAGTGCATCACATTACTTATGGATAAGAACATATTGCTTCTTTAAACATTAGTCCTTACCGAACCAATGATGCTGATTTCAGATATTGGATCTTATATTGTCTTGAAGACCGTGAGTGCATAATCTTGCAATCACAAAAGGCAAGTTTACACTTGCTCATGTCCTTTGGTTATTTTCTATAAAGTATTTTACAAATGCAGTGTTGTCATCACCTGCATTTGAAAAAGGTCCGAAAACATTATTTTTCATAATAATGTGATTATGGGTTATTTACCATGAGGTAATAACCTACTATAAAAGTTCCGGTGGTAAAGGAACATATTATCTTGGACTTAACAACCAATATTGCCAGTGATTCTTGCGTCGAATATCACGCGTTAACCATGAGATTTGGAATGGGACGGAGAATTCAGCTGTATCTTCTTCCTCTCGCATGTAGCCGGATGTGCAGGTTGTGGCTGTTATCACTCGTAGCATGCATATTAATTGGTAATTCGTAGAGGATATGTAGCATATGGGTGGGAACCCTCAATGTCCCATGATAGTTCTGGCATCTAACGGTCTGTGCAAACCATTGCCGTAATTCATTATGTGGGCATGGTGTACACCAAGGAGGCATGCGAGGTCGCGAAGGGGACAGTGACTGGCTTGGATCATCTTCTGGGCCCCACATCATGGAATTGTGGACGGGAATAAGTTGCTCAGTTGTGCAACAAAGAGTTGATCTCTCATGGGTAAAGTAACGCACCTCTGCAGAGTGTAAGAACTGTAACTTGTTACTCCCTGTTCCAGGAAGGAGCTGCGAACGCAGCGGGAAAGGAACTCCATAAAAGTTCTGGTAAACCCGTAAAGGCTGACGGACATAGCTTTTCAAAATAAAAGCAACCTTTGAAGAAATGTTTACGAAAACTTGCATTTCCTACGACCTACGGTCTGTGGCTGCAGTTATAGTGCATCAAACACTCCTTTTTAGTGAACTTGCTGAGTACGCTCGTACTCAACGTATCTTCTTAACCCTTGCTAGATTCGGAAGCCATTAAGACGATATCTACATCAAGATATGCTCCAGGAATCATCATCAAAAGCTAAAGATCTTCAGTGAAATCAAGAAAGTCAATATATATATCAACTCAAGTGAAGACGAAGCTACTGCTTAGATAGGAATATAACCTCTTGCCATAGAACCTATTTCTTTAGTGTATTGCAATAGCAGCAATGCCCAACCAATAGTTCAGATACTAGTCTTAATAGTATAATAGTTTTTGCGTTGTTTATCTTCGATTCTTCTTTGTAAGAAGTTCTTTCTCTCTCTTTACCCTAGAGTGTTCTCTGGATCTCATGTAAAGAGTGAGTTGTAACCTTTAGCCATGTATTGGACCCGCTGTGTTTCTGTTGTGCCACTCTGAGGGTTGTAATACTAGTAAACGGTGTTTCATTGTGTTATGTCAACGACTATAGTATACTACATCATGCAGTGGTATGCTGGATCACCGCAGCGCCAAACCTCGATGTCCCCCGTCGAAGATCGCCTGCCCTGCCCCTCGCTCGTCACGTGCCACCACGCGCCATAGCTCGCTCTACCCCGCGCTGCCACGTGCCAGAGCTTGCTACCACCTGTTGGAGCTCGCCGACCCCGTCCCTCGCCCACCCCGCGTCTCTGTGTCCCTCGCCACCCCGCACCTCTGCGTCTGGGACGGAGATGGTGCTGCGGAGGCGCACCGTCGAACACCAGGACAGAGGCGGCGGTCGGGCTAGGCTGGGTGGTGTAGGGGATTTTGGAAGGGGTGGCACTGGCGGCCGAGGACGGAGGTGGTGGTGGGGAGGGTGGCGCCGGCGGCTAGGAGGGTGGTGGTGGGAAGGAGCGGCGGTGTCAGTGGTGGTTGTTGGGAGGACCGCGTCTATGAAAGAAAGACAAGAAAAAACATTAAAATAAATAAAAAGGTATAATTTGATTTTGTATGAAAGAGGAGCTGACATTTTGGGTCCACGAAAAAATTGCAGAACCCCCTCCATTTTAAAATTAGTCTCAGTTTTGTCAACCTCGACGTAATCAGTGTGCCATGTCACCCGTAAAAATGGGTTTCACTTGTTAGAATCATATTATTGTGATGAAATCACAGCATTAGCGCATATTGCAATGAACCATCGCAATGCTAGTGGATCTTTGTAAAATTAGACGAAACCTGGTGAATTTTTAAACTTCTCATGCAGATGTGATGGTTTTTTGCAATTAATTCGTTTCTTAGAGAAGAAGGCTCGCACGGGAGTCGTTGACTAGAAGAAAGAATTCTCGAGTCATCAAAAGCACACGTAAGAGAGAATAATTAAAATTCCTCTTTTCTTCCCACGATCATAATATGGACTGTCTAGGAGTATATAAGGACACGTATAATATGGTGATATTGGCCTTTTTCCCTCCTCTAGCATGTGCGCGACACTTTTTCCTCCTCCAGCAGACACGCGATAGTCGTATGCGCTGTAAAAGAATCTGCGCGCGTCAATTTGCCCCCACGCACGCACGCGAACGCTCAGCCGCGGCTGAAACTTTCCCGCGTGATAATTCCCTCCTCCGATTCCAAACCATACAAGATATCACACTGAACTATGGAGTACTAATTCTTCCGAGCGAGAAAAACATTCTTTACCTCATCGGTAGCATCAGCTGCAGGTGGCTCACCCAGCAGTGTATCCAGCACATAGGTCAAATTACCAGCATTGAGGACAATCCTCAAGTTGCGGAACCAATCCGCGAAGTTGCTTCCATTGTTTTTCAACTTTTCTTTCTCTAGGAACGCATTAAAATTGATGGTAGGGGCCGCCATTGATCTACAACATATTTGCAATAGTTTAGACTAAGTTTATGACAAATTGAGTTCTAATTAATAGTTAAATTAATCTAGGTGAACTCCCACTCAAAACAATAGCCCTCACATTGTTTTAGTGATCACACGAACCAAATCCACCACATCAAAACCGATCATCACGAGAGTTGATGTAGCTTCAATGGTGAACAATCAACATGTTCATCATATCTACTATATGACTCATGCTTTACCTTTCGTTGATCCGTGTTCCGAGACCATGTATGTACATGCTAGGCTCATCAAGATTAAACCTTAGCTTCCGCATGAGAAAATCTGGCTTGCTCCCGTTGTATACACCCGCAGAATCTAACACACTCGATCATCACGTCGTGCTTCGAAACAACGAGCTTTAGCAACGTTGCTTACTAAGGATGAACACTTTATAACTTGAAATTTTGTGAGAGGGATCATCTTATAATGCTACCGGCGCGAACTAAACAATACAAGATGCATAAAAGGATTAACATCACATGCAATTCAAAATATGTGATATGATATGGCCTTTCTTCTTGTGCTTCCGATCTCCATCTTCAAGCACGAACATGATCTCTATCATCACCGCCATGGCATCAAGGTCAATGGCGCCGCTTCATGGTTGTCGTCCACCAGCATCAACTATTACAACTACTTTGAATAATAGACACGCAGGTCTTAACGGAATTAAAAGACAACCATATGGCTCCTCATGGTTGCCGACTTACAATAAGGAACATTGCATACATCATATATAATCACAATCATTGCCATATCAAATCACAGCACACCCCTGCAAAACAAAGTTAGACGCCTCTAATTTTCTTTGCATATTTTACGTGGTTTAGGGTTTTCAATAAGTGTCACTCTAACTTACGAATAAGAACCACAACATTGATACTAGTATTGTCAATTACCTGTTGTAAATTGAATCTTCACTATGTTGGGAGAAACAGGCACCCGCAAAGCCACTTATGCAATACAAGTTGCATGTCAAGCGTGGAGCAAGTCTTATGAACGATGTCATGTAAGGTTAGCCCGGGCCGCTTCATCCCACCATCCCGCAAGATGCAAAGTACACAAGAATAAATCGACAACAAAATCATCAATGCCCACAATGACCATTGTGTTCTACTCGTGCAACAGATCTACATATAGACACGGCTCTGATACCACTGTAGGGGTTCGAAGCATGGAAAAAAATTCTACCGCATGCATACAAACAAGCCAAGATCTGTCTACTAGATAGAAGCAACGAGTCGATTAGAGTACACACCCTCGAAGATTCCAAAGCGGTTAATGAGAGCAGATTCTCGTGGGTGATGTAGTCGTACACTTGCCAATCTCAAGATCGCGTAGACAATCCTTCCGGCGCTGCGTTCCGGCAGCGCTTCCACAGCCGGTCACATGTTTGGTACTCGATGAAGACCTTACTCTCCCTTGTTCCAGCAGGTAGTGGAGGTTGTAGTTCTCCCCTCGCGATTCCGGCAGCATGACGACGTGGTGTCGGAAGTAGAGGGAAGATCCCATAGGGCTTCTCCTAAGCCGGTGCGAGTTATGGTGGATCTAGGGTTTCCGGCGATCTAGGTTTTAGAAGGCCGGAGAGGAGGAGGAGGTGTCGTCGGCGGCTAGGGCGACAGCGACGGACCGGCGGTGGCGCAAGGCAGCGGCGCGGCGTGCGGCGGCTTGGGCGGCGACGGCGCACGGGTGGGGAGGGCTGGTGTTGTGTGCTTTGGGGCAGCCCTCCCCATCTATTTATGAGAGGGAGGGCAGCTTCGGAGAGGGGAGTTTGAATCCATACCCAAACCCAAGTTGGATAGAAGGAAGGACTCTTTCCTTCTTCCACTAGGAAACTATTGTTCCAGTTTGACTTTTCAAACCTCCCTTTTGAGTTTCAATTTAGAGCTTTATTTCTCTCTCGCAAATGCCCAACCAAAGTGACCTAGGACATGATACAATCATTCCACTTAACCATGACACATTCATGGACCATTCCCCTTCCGGTCCGGTGAACCTTCTAGACCCTTCTAGAACCTCTCCGATGAAAACATCAAAATCATTCCTGAACTCCAGAATCGGACTTTCCTTATATGAATCTTATTCTCCGGATCTCCTCGTGATATCCCAGATCCCATACGAGACTCTGAACAACATTCGGTTTCCCTACTTATATTCCATATCTACTAAATAACATCGAATCCTTAAGTGTGTCTCCCTACGGTTCGTGAATTATGCGGACATGACTGAGACACTTCTCCGATCAATAACCAATAGAGGAATCTGGAAATTCATATGGCTCCCACATATTTCTACGATTACTTTGTGATCGAATGAACCACTTACATATGATACCAATTTCCCTTTGTCTCGCGATAGTTTACTTATCCGAGGTTTGATCGTCGGTATCTCTGCATACCTAGTTCAACCTCGTTACCGATAAGTACTCTTTTCTCGTTTCCGTGATATGTGATCCCTTGTGAGCCAGTCACATGCTTGCAAGATAATTGGATGACATTCCACCGAGAGGGCCCAGAGTATATCTATCCATCATATGGATGGACAAATCCCACTCTTGATCAATGTGCCTCAACACATACTTTCCGAACACTCAATGCCACCTTTATAGCCACCCAGTTACGGTGTGGTGTTTGATGTCATCAAAGCATCCTTCCGGTGATGGTGATTAGCATGATCTCATGGTCGAAGGAATTAGGTTACTATGTATCAGAAAGCTTACAGCGAACAAACTATTGAAATGACTTGATCTTTAGGCTACGCTTATCTATAGGAGTATGTCCATCATACCATTCTCCTAATGATATGATCTTGTTGTTAATAACATCTCAATGTTCATGATCGAGAAACCACGATCATCCATTAACCAACAAGCTAGTATTATAAAGAGGCTTTACGAGGGAATCTAATTTAGTTCACAAATCACACAAGTATTAATGTTTCTGATTAATACTATTATAGCATGAATGTAAACATTTATCATAAACACAAAGATATAATAATAACCACTTTTATTATTGCCTCTAGGGCATATCTCCAACACTTATCACCCGCAGACTGATGGACAAACGGAGCGAGTAAACCAAATATTCAAAGATATGTTGAGAGCTTGTGTGTTGGAATATGGATCAAAATGGGAAGATTGTCTGCCTTTCGCAGAATTCTCATATAACAACAGTTACCAAGCCAGTTTGCAAATGGCCCCATTTGAGTTCATGTATGGAAGGAAGTGTCGTACCCCACTGAATTGGTCGGAAGTAGGAGAGAGTCAGATTTTCAGACCCGACATCCTAACAGAAGCCGAAGAGAAGGTTCACAAGATTCGAGAGCACCTCAAGACCGCCCAATCCAGACAGAATATTTATGCCGACAAGTGACGTCGAGATCTAGCCTTCACTATCGGAGATTTTGTGTATCTGAAAATGTCACCCTTGAAGGGAATGCAATGTTTCCAGCTGAAAGGAAAGCTTGCCCCCAGATATATTGGACCCTTAAAGATTTTGAATCGCCAAGGAGAAGTATCAGATCAACTGGAACTGCCGAAGGAGATGTCAGCCGTGCATGATGTGTTCCATATCTCGTTACTTCGCAAATGCCTAGAAGTTCCGGAGAAGACCGAAGTTTTCAAGAATATTGATCACAGAACCATAGAGCTCAACCAAGACCTAACTTATCGTGAAGTACCCATTCATATTTTGGAAGAAGCCTTCAGAACCACCAGGATGCAGAGTATCAAGTTTCTCAAGATCCAGTGGAGTAACCATACTGAAGAAGAAGCTACTTGGGAGCGAGAAGATTACATTAGGATTGAGTTTCTAGATATCTTTAGTTCCTAGTTTCTTTTTCTTAAATCTCGGGACGAGGTTTTGTTTAAGGAGGGAAGGTTTGTAATATCCCAAAAATATTAAGCAAGATTATTAAGTTCTAATCATCCAATTTTAGGGTAACAAAAACTTTTATTATTAAAATTAATATGAATGCATGTGTGTGTGACTAATGCATGAATGAGTGCAATTGCCATGTTTGATTGCTATGAATGATAAGGATTGGTTTAAAGATGAAAACAACATCATCTAGATCATTTCCAAGCAGAACGAATGAAGAGAAAATCAAATATAAGATATGAGCCAATGGTTATTTTGACCGAAGTTAACCACTAGACCACTTTGAGTGTTCCTAGTCAAATATTTCTAACAGAAACAAATCTAATTATTTTTACCCCTTGCTAGACCAAGTAAAAGTGAACCCAAGCCCACTTTACAAACCAACAGAAACAAAGTCCAAATCTATTTAAAGGACAATTCAAAACTGAATCAAGTGTAGGCACCAAGATGGCCATTTCTCAAAAACCACTCAAATCAATTCACCTTGTCAAACCCAAGCAACCTGAGACACTCAAGCTTATGAACAGAGCACTCACCAAAATTCATCCAAAAATTCAAATTTAAACTTCATGCGGCCATTTCATTAAACACCTGGTGAGCACAGATCAAACTTGCCTAACTTCTACTGTTCTTGATCAATGCCTTGTCCACTACTTGTCGCCACTACTAGCCCGTGTCTCCTCTAGTGCTCAGCATCGCATTGAAGCATCCACCCCTCTACCATTTGCACCAGTGTCGCGCCACCCGAGCCCCCCATTGCCGACCGACCATGGACAGCTCGCAGGAGGAAGCGCCACGCCCGTCCATGATGTCCAGGAGACAGGCCACTGTCCACCGCCACCCTATGTTCAACCCTCGAGCCCAGCCAAGCAATGGACCACCCAAGACCGCCGCGCCCATTTTTTCTCTGCCATGCCGAGAGCACGCTAGAGCGCCGCAGCCAAGACACGCGCACACGCCGCGCCTCGCCTTCACCGCGCATGCCTGCACTTACCGCAACACTAGCTACCTCCCAGACACGACCGTTCGCCGTCGCGCGACACGAAGCCCATGTATGCCGTCTCGAACACCGCCATTCCCGCGCAGAGCACTGACCCGTTCCGACCATTCTCAACCACCCCGTGTTGCTCCTTCAAGCCAGTGATGATCGCTAGGAGATACCGCACCGTCCTACGCCCTTAGCCATGCCGTTAGCCCTCTGTATCATTGTCACCGACGAGCTCAGCCCATGCTGCTCTGCCCCTCTCGCCGGTGTATAAATAGAGGCCACCCCTGCCTCAATTCTTCACACCATCTCACTCCCCTCTCTCTCAGAACCACCCCTGACCCTTCCCCGGAGCAAGGAGAGCGCCAGCCTGCCGGAATTTGGCCGGAGTCCGCCGCTGTAGAGGAGGAGAGGAGTCGTTGATTGGAGCCACCTCAGGAGCCGCCACGACCACCGTTCGAACTGCCTTCGTCGACAACGTCGTTCGCCCCCATCGCAGACCCTAGCTGGAACCCAAGTGAGCCACCGCGTACCCCCACCATCACGTTAGGGTTCAGTCTCGTCGGAGCTGTTCGTCGGAGACGACGAACGTCGAACGTAGATCCTATTCTAATCGTACTTTTTAGATTGAAACGTACCCCTTCGGTTAGATTGAGCAACTGACTAATGGGACCCCCTGTTAGCAGCCCGCTGCACGTGCCCTGTGCAGCTGGGCCAGACCATTTCCTTTCCCGCACGTAGCCTAGCAGTTCAAATAGATATTTTCCAGTTTAGTTAAACCCTAGTTCTGTCAGTGGATTCAAAAATCAATTTAAAGAGTTTCACTGAACCAAATTGCATGATTCCAATTTTTTTAGAAAGGTATTGAAATTATCTATCCAAGCCCGTTGGACTAAAATCATTTGGAACTATACATTAGCTATAGTAAAAATAACAAAAAAGAGATTTTTCACATTCAATTTTTTTTCAAAAATCAACCATAAATGCTTTTAAGTTGATTCCAACTCTCAAAAATCACATTTGACAAGATCTATCTAAATATGTAAAAATATTTAGGTTTACATGCAGTGATCTTGGACTAGTACTAAAAGAATGCTCTAGGGACATTTCTAGTCACTTTAATTATATAAAATAGTAATTTTAAACTTTATAAAATATGACCACCACTTTAATCATATTCCCAAGTATTAGAATATATGGTGATTACGTGGTCAACATGATCCCATATTTTAATTGGAGAATATTAAATCTTAAGTAGTTTTCAATGAGTAGAAATTACTTTCCTAAAATAAAATAAAATAAAAAGGACTAGGTCTTTCTTTCATGTGATGGTTGTGATGATGATAGATCATCTAGTGTGAGCCCCCGTGTGTTAAATAAAGGTAGTTAAGTATTGTTTGGTGATTGTGTACCTCGTATTTATTTATAGACGTTAGTACCGACCCAGGATACGAGGAGGAGGAGTACTACAAAGAAGAAGAAAACTTCAACCACTGCACCAATCAAGGCAAGCTAAGCTAAACTATGCAAGTCCTACTTGCAAGCCTAACACTACAATATAACCTATGCAGTGCATTAGTCATGCTTTGGTTATGCAACTTTGAATATACCAATCTCAGTTTTACTTGCAAGCTTTATTCTTTTACTTTCTTTACCAAAGTTCTTTATCTTTACTTAGTGACTTGTGAGTTTTTGGAAAATAGTATAGATAGCATAAAGAGCATAAAACTTGGCCTAAGTAGTTAGAACTAGATGTCATACTAAGACATGAGACTAGATTTGGATAGTCACACTTGATTAGCACCCTTATTAGTGAATACCATCAACTTTAGTGGCTAGTGCTAAGCATAAAAGTTGATCACCTTAGATGGGAATACTTGGTGAAAATGATTATGAAATCCTTGGAATGAATATTCATTCTATTGAAATGTTTTGACATGTGTTGTGAACACTATATGATTTGATGATGAAAATGTTGAGGCATGAGCCTTAGCCCTTTATAAAAACTGATGGTTGGGTTCGGATGCGATACCATTCCAAATTTTCCGTACAACCACAATACCTGAATTGGGTAGGGCTTAACTAGAAGTTTATATATCTTAGTATGGGTTCCCCTGCGGAAGAGGTTGAGCTGAGGCTACCTCGTGAATGTGAATGTCCAGCTATGCAGTTCCCAAGGTAACAGATGGTCATGGTTGGGAGGCCAAACTCATAGGGGAGGTGCCTATACTAGGGTGTGTAATTGAAAGGTTAGGATTGATTATCCGCATACTGAGTATGGTGATTCAAGGTTATCCCTATCGGATGTATCAAATGTTGTGGTGAAAGTGTACCACCTCTTCAGAGTGTCAAACTATTCGAATATCCGCGTCCGCGGTCATGGACAGTTGGAGTGACCATACTATTCTGTCGTCAGATGTTTTCAAAATGACTTGTGAAACGAACTATGACTTTGACTTGACCATAATAGGGTTGTGAACATAAAAACTAAGTTCCCACTTAGGTGCTAGTTTTCTTTACTTCTGAACTCAGTTGAGATAAACCTGTCTTTTTGCAAATAAACCTAGAGCTTAGGATTCCTACTCAAACACTTTACCTGTTAGTGATAGTTTGCTAGTACTTAAAGAGTACTCATGGCTTTGTCCCTGGCTATTCCCTTGGCCAGACTACGAAGAGGACTACCAGGATGATGGACAGCAGGACGTCTGTAGCACCCCGGGTAAAACCACTACTAGAAATCGCCTGTTGTTATATTTTGTGCATCATCATGACATCATGCATAAATTTCACTAAAACTATTCTTGAAAAGCCCTATTTTATTTTCTACAAATAGCCTCTCTCTATTTCAAATATCAAACCCCGGGCTTGTTCGGAGTATTTTATTTGTCTAAGCACATATTTAAAAATGTTTTACTTTAAAAGAAAATAAATAAAAACCTATTTTTTTTAGGGGAGGCAGCCCGGCCCGTAGGCCAGGCCACCTACTACCCCGGCTGGCCCAGCCCGTTTTGACCAAACCAACCAGCCAAACCCTAAACCTAATCTAACCTAAACCTAACCCTAGCCCTCACCCCACTCCCTCCACCCCGCAGCCGCCAGGGAGACAGTAGTGCGTCCCGCTCCCTTGACCGCTTCCGCACCCTTCCTCTCAACCCCGGGCCCCACCCACTCCACCACGTAATCCCCGCGTGCCCTGCCCACGCAACGCGCGTGATCCCGACCCTCCCCGACCCTGCTCCTCGTCTCGCTCCTTCTCCCTCCCCAACCCGATGCTCCCTCTGGCCTCTGCTCGATCCCGCCTCCCTCTCCCCTCGATCCTCTCTGCCGCGTGATGCCGTCGACGGCCTACCTCTGGAGCGCCGCCAGCAGCCTCCGTTCTCTGCCAGGCCACCGTCGCGTCGCAGGGCACCCCCTCGACCCCGTCTGCGCCTCACCTGCCCGTCGTCCTCGGCACCGTTCCGCGACCGTGCCGCCCTGCTCGGCTCCCTTCGTCTCGCGGCCCCGCCCACCAAGCCCTGCCTCGCTCGCCTCCGGCCGGTCTCGCGTCGTCGCCCTCTGCGCCTCCCCTCCTGGCGTCTGCTGCCCTAGCGCCGCCGCGGGTGCCCTCCTCCTGGCCGTACATAGCTCTGCAGCGGCGTGCTTGCCGAGCCTGTGAGGCCCGCCCTCGCCGCGTCCGCCTCCCCACCAAGAGCTCCTCCTGTCGCCAGGGATGCGCGACCACCTGCCGCGGTTGACCGTGCCTGCACCGTCCGGCCTTTCTCCTCCTGCTTCTGCCCGACGCCTCTTGTCGTCCTCTGCCACTACGAGCTCGTCGCCGCCGCTCTCTCCCGCGAGCCGCACCTCCTCCCGCAGTGCCCCTCTGCTCCCCTACAGCATCGCGTCCGCCTGCCAGCTCCCCTCCCCACGTCTAGGCACCCCTGCCGCTCGCGACCCTGATCGGCGCTGCCCCGTCCCCCACCTCCTGCCGCCTCTCCTCCCTAGCTCGCGCGTGGTGCCGCTGCCAGCCAGCGTCCGCCCGCCGGCCCTCTCCTCTTCACCGTGTCGCCTGCCTCGCGGAGCCCTGCCGTCGTGGCCCCCACCTTCATCGACCTACTCCGTCCCTCCTCCTGCAAACCGACGCTGGCATCTTCCAGGTCCTCTGCCGCGAGCCTCATGCTCGGATGGTGTTCTGCTTCATCTCCGGCGGCGACCTGCCGGTGCTCCACCTCGTCCCTGTTCCTATGCGTCCAGATACACATGATGGAGGTTCCCGAGCGTAACCTGTCAAGCTCTTACTGTTGCTTGCGAGTTTTTCATCATGTTTTCTCCTTTTGTTCCTGTAGCAAGGCACATGATTTGCCCGCATGAGTTTTCCTAGCTGCACTCCCGTATCGGTCGCGTCCACAGGTTCAGTGTTGAATGTTGCCATGTTCTTTCTCTTCATCTGGCAAGATCAGCCTCTATCTACGAGTACCTATTCTACCACACAAGGTCATCGGTACAAGATGTGAAGCACTTGGACCGTGAACCTCGACAAGATCTTCGCCACGGATTTAAGAGTAACTAAAGCACCATCAAGACGACTCGAGGAAACCGACGCCGAGACCCCTTCCTAGAGGCGAAGTCCAGACCTGAAGGCCACCAAGCTCGCCTCCCCGGAACGACAAGTGCTCCTTCACAGATCCGATGTTCAAAGCCCCAAAGCCCCAATCCAAAGACCGATCCCGGTGTCCAAAGCCCGAACCCGTCGAACCCCTAACCAAGATCGCCGATACCCCGATGTGTGACCTCTTTTCCAGAGACCCCTATATTTTTGTAATATATATAATATACTTGTTGCATATTAAATTGTCATGCTTGCACGCATATAATGTGGTTTGGGGGCATTATGCCGATTCACCTCATAATTAAATATGGAGACCATATGCGGGCGAATCTAGTCTAATAATGGTCCCATTTAAAATTGTGTTATGAACCGGTGATATAATTTTCCTTGTTAAGACAACATTTAAATTGCGGGGTATCTAAATAACATGAACCTATTAATAGGTTGTCGGGACCCCGGTTCCGCTTACTCTTGTCTAATTGCATCGCATGTTTGCCATGTCATACATCATACATGCATCATGCCCGATCTTTTGCCATAGTATTAAATAGTGCATCCGATGTTTCTTCTAGTGCTTTGCTTCTTCATGGATTAGGCCGATGAGTTGATGCGAGTGTCGACCCGATCTTCGGATGAACCTTCAGCAATGTTTTCAAGCGATCATTGTCCCCCTTTCTACCTATTTTACCTTTCTAGTCTTCATTTCCTCACGTTGACTATTGCTATCTGTGTCACGATGCTCTAGTTTTCGTACCCGTGATATCCCTTGCAGCCTTATATTGCCTTGGACACATCCTATTACCTGTTGTTTGATAGATAGTCGGCCTTGCATGTCGTAGTTGCTTGCTCAAGTGCTGTTGCGTGTCGTCAAGTACCACAGTTGTTGGAAGACTGCCATATGCTTTATGTTGGAGATGATTATAACTTTAATTACCGTTTAATAACTAAAATTGAAGTAAGTAAATAATGCAGAGGCACAGGTGGGCAATAGATGTTATTTGGTTTTTAACCGTCCACTTGTGTCCTGTAGGACCCCGAGTACTTGATACCTGTTCTTTGAATATTCGCACTATCCGCATGTGGGACCATGAATCCCCCTAGCCAGAGCTTGAGTCATATTTATTTCTTGGGGCCACAAAGTAGTTTGGGGCTTTATTACTATCCTGTACTTATGCCATGCTTTACTGCTTATTTACGATTGCGCGTGGAGCGCCTGTACTGTTTAGGAACAAATGTGGAATGTTTTCGCGGTATTGACAAGCCCAGTCACACTTTCAGGTTCCCGGTCGTTTACAGCCATTGGCACAAACCTCTAAGTCCGTCTCGGAGCCGGCCAACTTCGTCGCGGGTAGCTTGGTGGGGTGGCCCCCTGAAATTTATATGAATCTTGCAATTGCTCTGTCGTGATGCCTCGTTGGGTTTTTATTGGTTTTTCTCGAGGTTGATCGTGCGTGTGTTGCTATTTGTGCCCCCCTGCAGGGTAAAACTTTCTGAAAGCCGTGTCTGCGGTTATGGACGACTTGGAGCACAGTATCTGTAGGGTTTCGTAGCATGGAAAACAAAAATTTTCTACCGCATACAAACAAACAAGCCAAGATCTATCTACTAGATTGTAGCAACGAGTCGATAGAATAACTCACCCTCGAAGATTCCAAAGTGTTTAACGAGAGCGGATTCTCGTGGGTGATGTAGTCGTACTCTTCCCGATCTCAAGATCGCGTAGACGATCCTTCCGGCGCTGCGTTACGGCAGCGCTCCCGCAGTCGGTCACACGTTCGGTACTCGATGAAGACCTTCCTCTCCCTTGTTCCAGCAGGCAGCGGAGGTTGTAGCACTCTCCTCGCGATTCCGGCAGCACAACGGCGTGGTACCGGAAGTAGAGGGGAGATCTCGCAGGGCTTCGCCTTAAGCCGGAGCGAGTATGGTGGAGTATGAGAGAGTCCCTCGGTGTTCTAGGGTTTAGACACACCAAGGAGGGGGCAAGCCGGCGGCTAGGGATTAGCTAGACGGCGGCTAGGGTTTGCCCTAGGGCCGGCGGCGGCGGCTTGGGGCTAGGGTTTGGAGGAGAGGATCTTGTGTGTCAAGGAGGGGAGCCCTGCCCCTCCTTATATAGGTGGAGGGGGCTTGCCGGCCAAGGGGAGGGAGAGGAGTCCCTCCCCAACTCGGCTTGGGTGGGCGCCGCCGGTTGGAGGAGGGAACTCCTCCCCAACTCGGTTTCCCACTCCTCCTCTTTTCCTCTTTCCAAATTTAGCCATTTGACTTTTCAAACTAGCTGTTTGACGTTTCAAACTAGGATTTGAATTAATCCTTTATTTGGTTCAGCGATGACACTTAGTTCATGATGCAATCATACCAACTTGATACAACACATTCATGTACCCTTCCCCTCCGGAGTGCCGGACATTCCGGAACATTCTAGAACATTCCCGATGAAAACACCGGAACCATTCCCCAACTCCGAAACGGGACTTTCCTTATATGAATCTTATTCTCCGGACCATTCCGGATCTCCTCGTGATATCCCGAATCCCATTCGAGACTCCGAACAACATTCGGTCTCTTTCTCATCATTCCATAACTACTCAAACAACGTCGAATCCTTAAGTGTGTCTCCCTACGGTTCGTGAATTATGCGGACATGATAGATACACTTCTCCGAACAATAACCAATAGAGGAATCTGGAAATTCATATGGCTCCCACATATTTCAATGATTACTTTGCGATCGAATGAACCACTTACATACGATATCAATTTCCCTTTGTCTCACGATAGTTTACTTATCCGAGGTTATGATCGTCGGTATCTCTGCATACCTAGTTCAACCTCGTTACCGATAAGTACTCTTTTCTCGTTCCCGTGATATGTGATCCCTTGTGAGCCAGTCACATGCTTGCAAGCTAATTGGATGACATTTCACCGAGAGGGCCCAGAGTATATCTATCCGTCATATGGATGGACAAATCCCACTCTTGATCCATGTGTTTCAACCAATACTTTCCGAACACTCAATGCCACCTTTATAGCCACCCAGTTACGGTGTGGTGTTTGATGTCATCAAAGCATCCATCCAGTAAAGGTGATATGCATGATCTCATGGTCGAAGGAATTAGATTACTATGTATCAGAAAGCATATAGCAATTGAACTATTAAAATGACTTGATCTTTATGCTACGCTTATCTATAGGAGTATGTCCATCATATCATTCTCCTAACAATATGATCTTGTTGTTAATAACATCTCAATGTTCATGATAGGGAAACCACAATCATCTATTAACCAACAAGCTAGTATTATATAGAGGCTTTACTAGGGACTTCAAATTAAGTTTACAAATCACACAAGTATTAATGTTTCCTTGTTAATACTATTATAGCATGAATGTAAACATTTATCATAAACACAAAGATATAATAATAACTACATTTATTATTGCCTCTAGGGCATATCTCCAACAGTCTCCCACTTGCACTAGAGTCATCTAATCTAGATTACATGGTAATATACCGAACACCCATGGCAGTCTGGTGCTGGTCATGTTTTGCCCTCGGGAGAGGTTTAGTCAACGGATCCGCCACATTCAGATCTATGTGTACTTTGCAAATCTTTATATCCCCATCTTGGATATGTTCTCGAATAGCGTGAAAACGTAGCTTTATGTGCTTCAGCTTCTTGTGTGACCTTGGTTCTTGCGCATTGGCTATGGCGCCCATGTTATCACAGTAGATAGACATTGGGTCCAGCGCACTAGGAACCACACCCAGCTCTGTAATGAACTCTTTCATCCATATTGCTTCTTGTGAAGCCTCCGAAGCAGCCATGTATTCCGATTCAGTTGAAGATCTCGCCACAACGCTTTGCTTTGCACTCCTCCAGCTAACTGCTGCACCATTCAAAATAAATACGTATCCAGATTGTGATTTAGAATCATCCGGATCGGTGTTCCAACTAGCATCGGTGTAACTATTAACAACGAGCTGTTCATCACCTCCATAAGAAACAACCATATCCTTAGTTCTTCTCAAGTACTTAAGGATGTTTTTGACCGTTGTCCAATGATCCACTCCTGGATCACTTTGATATCTGCTAGTTAAACTAACAGCATATGCAATGTCGGGTCTAGTACATAGCATGGCATACATTAGAGATCCTATGGCTGAGGCATAGGGAGTCTTACTCATCCTTTCCCTATCTTCTGCCGATGTCGGACTTTGAGTTTTACTCAAGGTCGTATTGGGCAACATGGGCAAGAACCCTTTCTTGCTATCTTCCATTCCAAACCTCTTTAGAACTTTGTCCAAATATGTACTTTGTGACAATGATATTTGGCGTTTCGATCTATCTCTATAAATCTTTATGCCTAATATGTATGCTGCTTCGCCAAGATCCTTCATTGAAAAACTATTATTCAAATATTCTTTGACACTATTAAGAAGGTCTACATCATTCCCAATCAACAATATGTCATCTACATATAGTATTAAGAATGCTACAGAGCTCCCACTCACTTTCTTGTAAATACAAGCTTCTCCATAAGTTTGTATAAAACCAAAACTTTTGATCACCTTATCAAAACATTGATTCCAACTTCGGGATGCTTGCTTCAATCCATAGATGGACCGTTGAAGTTTGCATACCTTGTTAGCATCTTTAGGATCAACAAAACCTTTGGGTTGCATCATATACAACTCTTCATCAATGTCTCCATTGAGGAATGCTGTTTTGACATCCATCTGCCATATCTCATAATAGTAATATGCAGCGATTGCTAACATAAGCCTCACAGACTTTAGCTTCGCTACTGGTGAGAAAGTCTCATCGTAGTCAACTCCTTGAATTTGTCGAAACCCTTTTGCGACAAGTCGAGCTTTATAGACAGTAACATTACCATCAGCATCTGTTTTCTTCTTGAAGATCCATTTGTTCTCGACAGCCTTCCGGCCATCCGGTAAGTCCACCAAAGTCCATACTTGGTTTTCGTACATGGATCCAATCTCGGAATTCATGGCTTCTTGCCATTTATTGGAATCTGGGCTCATCATCGCTTCCTCATATGTCTCAGGGTCATCGGTGTTGTCCACTAACATGACACTCATAACAGGATCATACCAATCTGGAGTGGTATGAGTTCTCGTTGACCTGCGAGGCTCTGTAGCAACTTCAACCGAAGTTTCATGATCATCATCATTAGCTTCCTCTCTTATTGGTGCAGGCACCACAGGAACTTCTTCCGGTGCTATGCTACTCGCAATTTCGAGAGAAGGTTCAACAACCTCATCAAGTTCTACTTTCCTTCCAGTCACTTCTTTCGAGAGAAATTCCTTCTCTAGAAAGGATCCATTCTTGGCAACGAAGATTTTGCCTTCGGATCTATGATAAAAGGTATACCCAATAGTTTCCTTCGGGTATCCTATGAAGACGCATTTTTCCGCTTTGGGTTCAAGCTTGTCCGGCTGTAACTTATTTACATAGGCTTCGCACCCCCAAACTTTAAGGAACGACAATCTAGGTTTCTTCCCAAACCATAATTCATACGGTGTCATTTCAACGGATTTAGACGGTGCCCTATTTAAAGTGAATGCGGCTGTTTCTAATGCATAACCCCAAAATGATAGCGGTAAATCTGTAAGTGACATCATAGAACGAACCATATCTAAGAGAGTTCGATTACGACGTTCGGACACACCATTACGTTGTGGTGTTCCCGGCGGTGTCAATTGTGAAAGTATTCCGCATTTCTTCAAATGCTCGCCAAACTCGTAACTTAGATATTCACCTCCACGATCAGAACGTAGAAATTTAATCTTCTTGTTACGTTGATTCTCTACCTCACTTTGAAATTCCTTAAACTTCTCGAAAGTTTCGAACTAATGTTTCATGAAATAGATATACCCATATCTACTCAAGTCATCTGTGAAGGTAAGAACATAACGATAACCACCACGCGATGCTACACTCATTGGACCACACACATCGGTATGTATGATTTCCAATAAGTCCGTAGCTCGCTCCATCATACCAGAAAATGGAGTCTTAGTCATTTTACCCATCAGACATGCTTCGCATCTATCAAGTGATTCGAAATCAAGTGATTCAAGAAGACCATCGGAATGGAGTTTCTTCATACGCTTCACTCCAATGTGACCAAGACGACAGTGCCACATATAGGTCGAGTTATCGCTCGATTTCAAACGTTTAGCCTCAATGTTATTAATATGTGTATTTCCACTATCGAGATTCAACAAGAATAGACCATCTATCAAAGGTGCATGTGCATAAAACATATTACTCATATAAATCGAACAACCATTATTCTCAGACTTAAATAAGTAACCGTCTCGCAATAAACAAGATCCCGATATAATGTTCATGCTTAACGCAGGCACCAAATAACAATTATTTTAGTATAAAACTAATCACGATGGTAGATGAAGGGGTAGTGTGCCGACCGCGATCACATCAACCTTTGATCCGTTTCCAACGCGCATCATCACCTCGTTCTTCGCTAGCTTCCGTTTATTCTGCAGCACCCGTTTCGAGTTACAAATATGAGCAACCGAACCAGTATCAAATACCCAGGCACTACTACGAGTACTAGTGAGATACACATCAATAACATGTATATCAAATATACCTTTCTTCTTGATGTTGCCGTTCTTCAAATCCGCCAAGTACTTTGGGCAATTCCGCTTCCAGTGACCTTCTCCCTTGCAGTAAAAGCACTCAGTATCAGGCTTAGGTCCAGCCTTGGTCTTCTTCATCGGTGTGGTAACTTTCTTACCACCCTTCTTGAAGTGTCCCTTCTGCTTAGACTTGCCTTTCTTGAATTTGGTGGTCTTATTGACCAACAACACTTGGTGCTCTTTCTTGATCTCCACTTCTGTAGATTTCAACATGGCAAAGAGTTCTGGCAACGTCTTGTTCATGTTTTGCATGTTGTAGTTCATCACAAAGTTCTTATAACTTGGTGGCAGTGATTGGAGGACACGGTAAATCCCCAAAGCATTGGGAATCACTATACCCAAGCTTTGAAGTTTGTTTGCGTGCCCAGACATCTTAAGCACATGCTCGCTGACGGAGCTGCCCTCTTCCATCTTGCAGTTAAAGAACTTTTCAGAAGCCTCATAGCTTTCAATTGCCGCATGAGTCTCAAAGATCAATTTGAGATCCTCGACAATATCATATGGGTCTGAATCTCAAACCTTTTCTGAAGCTCCGATTCTAAACCATACAAGATAGCACACTGAACTGTGGAGTACTGAGTCTTCTGAGTGAGGTAAACATTCTTTACTTCATCGGTGGCATCAGCTGCAGGTGGCTCACCCAGCGGTGCATCCAGCACATAGGTCAAATTACCAGCTGTGAGGACAATTCTCAAATTGCGGAACCAATCCGCGAAGTTGCTTCCATTGTTTTTCAACTTTTCTTTCTCTAGGAACGCATTAAAATTGATGGTAGGGGCTGCCATTGGTCTACAACATATTTGCAATAGTTTAGAGTAAGTTTATGACAAACTGAGTTCAAATTAATAATTTTAATCTAGGTGAACTCCCACTCAAAACAATATCCCTCACATTGTTTTAGTGATCACACGAACTAAATCCACCACATCAACACCAATCATCACGAGAGTTGATATAGTTTCAATGGCGAACAATCGACATGTTCATCATATCTACTATATGATTCATGCTTTACCTTTCGGTGATCCGTGTTCCGAGACCATGTCTGTACATGCTAGGCTCGTCAAGATCAAACCTTAGTTTCCGCATGAGCAAATCTGGCTTGCTCACGTTGTATGCACTTGCAGAATCTAACACACCCGATCATCACGTGGTGCTTCGAAAGAACAAGCTTTAGCAACGGTGCCAACTAAGGGTGAACACTTTATGACTTGAAATTCATGTGCATAAGGGATCATCTTATAATGCTACCGTTGTCTACTAAGCAATACAAGATGCATAAAGGATTAACATCACATGCAATTCAATAATATGTGATATGATATGGCCTTTCTTCTTTGTGCTTCCGATCTCCATCTTCTAGCACGAACATGATCTCCATCATCATCGGCATTGCATCAAGGTCAATGACGCTTCTCCATGGTTGTCGTCCACCGGCTTCAACTATTACAACTACTTTGAATAGACACGCGAGTCTTAACATAAATTAAAGACAACCATATGGCTCCTGCCGGTTGCCAACTTACAATAAGGAACATTGCATACATCAAATATAATCACAATCATGGCCATATCACATCACAGCATACCCCTGCAAAACAAAGTTAGACGCCTCTACTTTCTTTGCATATTTTACGTGGTTTGGGGCTTTCAATAAGTGTCGTTCTAACTTACGAACAAGAACCACAACATTGATACTAGTATTGTTAATCACCCGTTGTAAATTGGATCTTAACTATGCTAGGAGAAACAGGCACCCGCAAAGCCACTTATGCAATACAAGTTGCATGTCAAGCGTGGAGCAAGTCTCATGAACGATGTCATGTAAGGTTAGCCCGGGCCGCTTCATCCCAACATCCTGCAAGATGCAAAGTACACAAGAAGCAATCGACAATAAAAGCATCAACGCCCACAATGACCATTGTGTTCTACTCGTGCAACAGATCTACATATAGACACGGCTCTGATACCACTGTAGGGTTTCGTAGCATGGAAAACGAAAAATTTCTACCGCATACAAACAAACAAGCCAAGATCTATCTACTAGATTGTAGCAACGAGTCGATAGAATAACTCACCCTCGAAGATTCCAAAGTGTTTAACGAGAGCGGATTCTCGTGGGTGATGTAGTCGTACTCTTCCCGATCTCAAGATCGCGTAGACGATCCTTCCAGCGCTGCGTTCCGGCAGCGCTCCCACAGTCGGTCACACGTTCGGTACTCGACGAAGACCTTCCTCTCCCTTGTTCCAGCAGGCAGCGGAGGTTGTAGCACTCTCCTCGCGATTCCGGCAGCACAAAGGCGTGGTACCGGAAGTAGAGGGGAGATCTCGCAGGGCTTCGCCTTAAGCCGGAGCGAGTATGGTGGAGTATGAGAGAGTCCCTAGGTGTTCTAGGGTTTAGACACACCAAGGAGGGGGCAAGCCGGCGGCTAGGGATTAGCTAGACGGCGGCTAGGGTTTGCCCTAGGGCCGGCGGCGGCTATGGAGGCGGCGGCGGTTTGGGGCTAGGGTTTGGAGGAGAGGATCTTGTGTGTCAAGGAGGGGAGCCCTGCCCCTCCTTATACAGGTGGAGGGGGCCGGCCGGCCAAGGGGAGGGAGAGGAGTCCCTCCCCAACTCGGCTTGGGTGGGCGCTGCCGGTTGGAGGAGGGAACTCCTCCCCAACTCGGTTTCCCACTCCTCCTCTTTTCCTCTTTCCAAATTTAGCCGTTTGACTTTTCAAACTAGCTGTTTGACTTTTCAAACTAGGATTTGAATTAATCCTTTATTTGGTTCAGCGATGACACTTAGTTCATGATGCAATCATACCAACTTGATACGACACATTCATGTACCCTTCCCCTCCGGAGTGCCGGACATTTCGGAACATTCTAGAACATTCCCGATGAAAACACCGGAACCATTCCCCAACTCCGAAACGGGACTTTCCTTATATGAATCTTATTCTCCGGACCATTCCGGATCTCCTCGTGATATCCCGAATCCCATTCGAGACTTCGAACAACATTCGGTCTCTTTCTCATCATTCCATAACTACTCAAACAACGTCGAATCCTTAAGTGTGTCTCCCTACGGTTCGTGAATTATGCGGACATGATCGAGACACTTCTCCGAACAATAACCAATAGAGGAATCTGGAAATTCATATGGCTCCCACATATTTCAACGATTACTTTGCGATCGAATGAACCACTTACATACGATATCAATTTCCCTTTGTCTCACGATAGTTTACTTATCTGAGGTTATGATCGTCGGTATCTCTGCATACCTAGTTCAACCTCGTTACCGATAAGTACTCTTTTCTCGTTCCCGTGATATGTGATCCCTTGTGAGCCAGTCACATTCTTGCAAGCTAATTGGATGACATTTCACTGAGAGGGCCCAGAGTATATCTATCCGTCATATGGATGGACAAATCCCACTCTTGATCCATGTTTTTCAACCAATACTTTCCGAACACTCAATGCCACCTTTATAGCCACCCAGTTACGGTGTGGTGTTTGATGTCATCAAAGCATCCATCCGGTAAAGGTGATATGCATGATCTCATGGTCGAAGGAATTAGATTACTATGTATCAGAAAGCATATAGCAATTGAACTATTAAAATGACTTGATCTTTATGCTACGCTTATCTATAGGAGTATGTCCATCATATCATTCTCCTAACAATATGATCTTGTTGTTAATAACATCTCAATGTTCATGATAGGGAAACCACAATCATCTATTAACCAACAAGCTAGTATTATATAGAGGCTTTACTAGGGACTTCAAATTAAGTTTACAAATCACACAAGTATTAATGTTTCCTTGTTAATAATATTATAGCATGAATGTAAACATTTATCATAAACACAAAGATATAATAATAACTACATTTATTATTGCCTCTAGGGCATATCTCCAACAGTATCTCGATCATAGACAACTATAACTAAAGTAGTGCTATAAATTTGACTTTATAATGACTAGTAATTAGCTTCACTATAATGGAATGGCTAAATAAAAGTGCCAACAATTGCTGGTTTGGGTTGTCACCTGTTACCATTGTATCTGACTAGTAATTATTGCAACTACAACGGAATGGCTAAATAAAACTGCCAACAACTGTTGGGTTTTGGGATGTCTCATACTATATGTATCTGACTAGTAAGTACTACAACTACAATGGAATGGTCAACTAAAAGTGCCCACTGCTTATTATATCAGGATGACTATCGATACCTGACTAGTAATTGCTGCAACGATAACTGAATAAATAAAACTGCCAACTGTGTGAGTTCCTCGGTTTGACTTCCTCGTTTGGTCTCGAGGGGGAAATACCAGGATGGGTATGCTTGGTGATAGTTTCAGGTTGGTTTCGAATAGGTCTTTCTTATCTCTCTCTGATAGCCGACAGTTATATCGAGTCTCTATAGGTTGTTTAGTGCATGCTGCGCTGCCGCTCAGTCCACCATACCTATGTAGGCGAGGACCGCCGAATTCTAGCCTCGCCGTGTACTGGCCTCAGTACTGACCTCTCTCTCTTTTTCCTTTGCCCTTTGTCGGCACCCCTTTTGTTTGAGCAGGTTTTGAGATCGACGTCGTTAGCAGGGTTACCCTTCCGGCTTGGCCTGGGCAGGGTTATGGACGCCATTGGTTATTCTTCAGGGCTCTTAGCTCAATTTGCATCTTGTCCGTACTCGGACGCTGTATTGTTTTCAAGGTGATTTGGATCTTTGTATTGTATATCTGTATTCTTGACTCTTTGAGTCATTGTTGTATATATCTGTTCGGTGGGTTCCATCGTGGACTATTGTGTAATGATATTACTTCGTTTTCCACCCGCACGAAAGTGCCTGGTGGGCACCTTTGAATTGTTTCTATGCGGGTTTGGCGGGGATCGCTGAAACTTGCATAGGGTCGATTCTGAGGGTGTTACAGAGTGGTATCAGAGCTCAGCAGTTACGATACCCCACTGGTCCAGCCTGTAGGATAACCTAGCTAACGGACGTTGTAGAGTGTCATAACTATTTTGAAAAATTGGTTGGATAGATCTGATTAGGTCTGCTTTTACTTCTTACCCCTCTGATATTCTCCTCTTATCTCGACGTGTTTTGAATCTGCTCTCTTATCTTTTCTTCAAGTCCAGGATTTCTCGTGGTTGGGTTTCCGTCGTACCTTCAGGGTTTCGCTTCCATCCTCTTGTAACGGTGCTTCAACATCCGGCATTCATGCTATCTGATGAATCCTTCATCTGTTGTACCTTTAGTGGACCAAAAATTCACTAAATTTTTTCTCTCTCTATCCTCCAGTGTTTTCCGATACGACAAAGTCATCTACATCAGATCTGATGAGAATGTCCACCCGTCCTTTGTTTCCGAACCTCGCTTGTCGAGATCTTAAGTCTGATTCCGAGAGTTGGTTGCATAGTTCTCATATTCATGTGCAGAGTAATGCTTTGGGTGCGCGATGGACTGATCACCATCCGACTACTCTTATCATTCGCTCTTGTACATTGAGTCGGTGGATCGATGCAATTATACTCATTCCATGGAAGTTAGAGGTGGACTTATCTTTTGAGGCCTCGACCTTCATATTTGTTTCTCCGGAGTGCTCTCTCGACGAACGAGAGCATCAACCCTTGTTGGTGGTGTCGCCGATTTCAAGGCAGAGAAAGAATCCTTGTTAGTGGTGTCGCGAAGATCTACATAAAGCGCGAAGGATCTGATCGTCGGTTTTCTTCCCCGTACTAGGAGGCGGATCTCGAGGGCGAGATCCATTGTTAGTGGTGTCGGATTGTAGCACCCCGGGTAAAACCACTACTAGAAATCGCCTGTTGTTATATTTTGTGCATCATCATGACATCATGCATAAATTCACTAAAACTATTCTTGAAAAGCCCTATTTTATTTTCTACAAATAGCCTCTCTCTATTTCAAATATCAAACCCCGGACTTGTTCGAAGTATTTTATTTGTCTAAGCACATATTTAAAAATGTTTTACTTTAAAAGAAAATAAATAAAAACCTATTTTTTTTAGGGGAGGCAGCCCGGCCCATAGGCCAGGCCACCTACTACCCCGGCTGGCCCAGCCCGTTTTGACCAAACCAACCAGCCAAACCCTAACCCTAATCTAACCTAAACCTAACCCTAGCCCTCACCCCACTCCCTCCACCCCGCAGCCGCCAGGGAGACAGTAGTGCGCCCCGCTCCCTTGGCCGCTTCCGCACCCTTCCTCTCAACCCCGGGCCCCACCCACTCCACCACGTAATCCCCGCGTGCCCTGCCCACGCAACGCGTGTGATCCCGACCCTCCCCGACCCTGCTCCTCGTCTCGCTCCTTCTCCCTCCCTAATCCGATGCTCCCTCTGGCCTCTGCTCGATCCCGCCTCCCTCTCCCCTCGATCCTCTCTGCCGCGTGATGCCGTCGACGGCCTACCTCTGGAGCGCCGCCAGCAGCCTCCGTTCTCTGCCAGGCCACCGTCGCGTCGCAGGGCACCCCCTCGACCCCGTCTGCGCCTCACCCGCCCGTCGTCCTTGGCACCGTTCCGCGACCGTGCCGCCCTGCTCGGCTCCCTTCGTCTCGCGGCCCCGCCCACCAAGCCCTGCCTCGCCCGCCTCCGGCCGGTCCCGCGTCGTCGCCCTCTGCGCCTCCCCTCCTAGCGTCTGCTGCCCTAGCGCCGCCGCGGGTGCCCTCCTCCTGGCCGGACGCAGCTCTGCAGCGGCGTGCTTGCCGAGCCTGTGAGGCCCGCCCTCGCCGCGTCCGCCTCCCCACCAAGAGCTCCTCCTGTCGCCAGGGACGCGCGACCACCTGCCGCGGTTGACGTGCTTGCACCGTCCGACCTTTCTCCTCCTGCTTCTGCCCGACGCCTCTTGTCGTCCTCTGCCGCTACGAGCTCGTCGCCGTCGCTCTCTCCCGCGAGCCGCACCTCCTCCCGCAGTGCCCCTCTGCTCCCCTACAGCATCGCGTCCGCCTGCCAGCTCCCCTCCCCATGTCTAGGCACCCCTGCCGCTCGCGACCCTGATCGGCGCTGCCCTGTCCCCCACCTCCTGCCGCCTCTCCTCCCTAGCTCGCGCGTGGTGCCGCTGCCAGCCAGCGTCCACCCGCCGGCCCTCTCCTCTTCACCGTGTCGCCTGCCTCGCGGAGCCCTGCCGTCGTGGCCCCCACCTTCATCGACCTACTCCGGCCCTCCTCCTGCAAACCGACGCTGGCATCTTCCAGGTCCTCTGCCGTGAGCCTCATGCTCGGATGGTGTTCTGCTTCATCTCCGGCGGCGACCTGCCGGTGCTCCACCTCGTCCCTGTTCCTATGCGTCCAGATACACATGATGGAGGTTCCCGAGCGTAACCTGTCAAGCTCTTACTGTTGCTTGCGAGTTTTTCATCATGTTTTCTCCTTTTGTTCCTGTAGCAAGGCACATGATTTGCCCGCATGAGTTTTCCTAGCAGCACTCCTGTATCGGTCGCATCCACAGGTTCAGTGTTGAATGTTGCCATGTCCTGTCTCTTCATCTGGCAAGATCAGCCTCTATCTATGAGTACCTGTTCTACCACACAAGGTCATCGGTACAAGATGTGAAGCACTTGGACCGTGAACCTCGACAAGATCTTCGCCACGGATTTAAGAGTAACTAAAGCACCATCAAGACGACTCGAGGAAACCGACGCCGAGACCCCTTCCTAGAGGCGAAGTCCAGACCTGAAGGCCACCAAGCTCGCCTCCTCGGAACGACAAGTGCTCCTTCACAGATCCGATGTTCAAAGCCCCAAAGCCCCAATCCAAAGACCGATCCCGGTGTCCAAAGCCCGAACCCGTCGAACCCCTAACCAAGATCGCCGATACCCCGATGTGTGACCTCTTTTCCCGAGACCCCTATATTTTTGTAATATATATAATATACTTGTTGCATATTAAATTGTCATGCTTGCACGCATATAATGTGGTTTGGGGGCATTATGCCGATTCACCTCATAATTAAATATGGAGACCATATGCGGGCGAATCTAGTCTAATAATGGTCCCATTTAAAATTGTGTTATGAACCGGTGATATAATTTTCCTTGTTAAGACAACATTTAAATTGTGGGGTATCTAAATAACATGAACCTATTAATAGGTTGTCGGGACCCCGGTTCCGCTTACTCTTGTCTAATTGCATCGCATGTTTGCCATGTCATACATCATACATGCATCATGCCCGATCTTTTGCCGTAGTATTAAATAGTGCATCCGATGTTTCTTCTAGTGCTTTGCTTCTTCATGGATTAGGCCGATGAGTTGATGCGAGTGTCGACCCGATCTTCGGATGAACCTTCAGCAATGTTTTCAGGCGAGCATTCTCCCCCTTTCTACCTATTTTACCTTTCTAGTCTTCATTTCCTCATGTTGATCTATTGCTATCTGTGTCGCGATGCTCTAGTTTTCGTACCCGTGATATCCCTTGCAGCCTTATATTGCCTTGGACACATCCTATTACCTGTTGTTTGATAGATAGTCGGCCTTGCATGTCGTAGTTGCTTGCTCAAGTGCTATTGCGTGTCGTCAAGTACCACAGTTGTTGGAAGACTGCCATATGCTTTATGTTGGAGATGATTATAACTTTAATTACCGTTTAATAACTAAAATTGAAGTAAGTAAATAATGCAGAGGCACAAGTGGGCAATAGATGTTATTTGGTTTTTAACCGTCCACTTGTGTCCCGTAGGACCCCGAGTACTTGATACCTGTTCTTTGAATATTCGCACTATCCGCATGTGGGACCATGAATCCCCCTAGCCAGAGCTTGAGTCATATTTATTTCTTGGGGCCACAAAGTAGTTTGGGGCTTTATTACTATCTTGTACTTATGCCATGCTTTACTGCTTATTTACGATTGCGCGTGGAGCGCCTGTACTGTTTAGGAACAAATGTGGAATGTTTTCGCGGTATCGACAAGCCCAGTCACACTTTCGGGTTCCCGATCGTTTACAGCCATTGGCACAAACCTCTGAGTCCGTCTCGGAGCCGGCCAACTTCGTCGCGGGTAGCTTGGTGGGGTGGCCCCCTGAAATTTATATGAATCTTGCAATTGCTCTGTCGTGATGCCTCGTTGGGTTTTTATTGGTTTTTCTCGAGGTTGATCGTGCGTGTGTTGCTATTTGTGCCCCCTGCAGGGTAAAACTTTCTGAAAGCCGTGTCCGCGGTTATGGACGACTTGGAGCATAGTATCTCGATCATAGATAACTATAACTAAAGTAGTGCTATAAATTTGACTTTATAATGACTAGTAATTAGCTTCACTATAATGGAATGGCTAAATAAAAGTGCCAACAATTGTTGGTTTGGGTTGTCACCTGTTACCATTGTATCTGACTAGTAATTATTGCAACTACAATGGAATGGCTAAATAAAACTGCCAACAACTGTTGGGTTTTGGGATGTCTCATACTATATGTATCTGACTAGTAAGTACTACAACTACAATGGAATGGTCAACTAAAAGTGCCCACTGCTTATTATATCAGGATGACTATCGATACCTGACTAGTAATTGCTGCAACGATAACTGAATAAATAAAACTGCCAACTGTGTGAGTTCCTCGGTTTGACTTCCTCGTTTGGTCTCGAGGGGGAAATACCAGGATGGGTATGCTTGGTGATAGTTTCAGGTTGGTTTCGAATAGGTCTTTCTTATCTCTCTCTGATAGCCGACAGTTATATCGAGTCTCTATAGGTTGTTTAGTGCATGCTGCGCTGCCGCTCAGTCCACCATACCTATGTAGGCGAGGACCGCCGAATTCTAGCCTCGCCGTGTACTGGCCTCAGTACTGACCGCTCTCTCTTTTTCCTTTGCCCTTTGTCGGCACCCCTTTTGTTTGAGCAGGTTTTGAGATCGACGTCGTTAGCAGGGTTACCCTTCCGGCTTGGCCTGGGCAGGGTTATGGACGCCATTGGTTATTCTTCAGGGCTCTTAGCTCAATTTGCATCTTGTCCGTACTCGGACGCTGTATTGTTTTCAAGGTGATTTGGATCTTTGTATTGTATATCTGTATTCTTGACTCTTTGAGTCATTGTTGTATATATATATTCTGTGGGTTTCATCGTGGACTATTGTGTAATGATATTACTTCGTTTTCCACCCGCACGAAAGTGCCTGGTGGGCACCTTTGAATCGTTTCTATGCGGGTTTGGCGGGGATCGCTGAAACTTGCATAGGGTCGATTCTGAGGGTGTTACAACGTCTATGACAACTAGAACCATCTCCCATCGTCAACATTGCCTGTGACCCTGAAGATGGAGTCTCGACCACGCTACCGTTATTCTATATTCCGCTGAATTGATTGTATTAATACTGGATCATGAGATCCTTTATTTGTAAGGCATCTGGGATTAAAAATCCGGGTGTTGACAGTTTGCATATTCATATGTGGTCATTTTGCATTGTAGTGTTGACAATGAGACATTTATGGCACACATGGATGTTGTCTCATCTTTTGCCACCAAGCAAAGAAATAGCGAAGAATAAGAGTATGTGTTAGATGAGCACGGTGAAGGTTTGATCAGGGGCAGAGCCAGCACCCGGCTACCCCGGGCAGCTGCCCGAGCTAGTCCAGCCACTCTCCTTTAATCATTAATCTAATCAGAGTGCTTGGCGTAATTTTTGTTGGGGAAAATTCTGGCTACTGTCGCTCTGGATAGGCTCTGCCCAGGCTCCATGAGTGCTCTAGCTCCGCCATTGGGTTTGATTGAGGTGCCGGTTCATAGGACAATCAACTACACTGCCGAGGAGGATAGGTTGCTATGCCGAGCATGGTTGGTGGTTCCCATGGACTCGGTGGTTGGCACTGACCAATCAAGAGGCACCTATTGGGCAAGGATGAAGGAGTATTTCGATGCACGCAACACAAGTGGCAATGAGCACACCGATCGTTCTCTTCGATCTCGGTGGTCGGTCATAAACACTGATTGTCAAAAATGGGCAAGTGCTTTGGCGGGGTCGACACAATCAATCCAAGTGACAAGGCTTTGGATGATAGGGTAAGTTAAACTTGGTTGTGTGAGACAAGCATTTTGTGATTGTTGAGCCATTTGTTGTTCTATTTATTTTGTTTTGTTTAATCTTGTTGGTGCGTTGTTAGATGTGAAAGCTGTTCGGCGCGCGCTGCATTTTAGCGCGTCGGGTGAGGGGACATATTTTGCTCTACTTTAGCACCTTCACCGAAGAAGAAGGCACTGCGCGCAAAACACGAATCGCGCTACAAAACCAATATGGCGCCCTGAGTTTTCGCGCGACTATTGGGTTTACTCTAACACCTGAGTAAAGCCGATCTCGCGAGTTGTCACACCAAGATTTTAATCTGACCAAGACCAACCCGCTGTTTGCTGCCAGATCAACGAACGATCATCCAGTCGCGTCGACGTCGATCGACCAATAACATGACATACGGCTCTGATTGATGGCCGGCTCTTCTTTGTTTAGTTTTTTCTACGGAGTAGCAACTCGCTTTTCTTTTCCTACGCTGTCTGGCACGCCGGCGGCGTCCAGGAAGGAAGCAGGCAGATTAGTCGTCGTGGATCCCAAGCTATAGCACATACGAAAACCATGCACTGATTCCATATCGGAGGCTGCCTTTCATGCATCCATACTTTGTTTTCTTGGCTCCGGTACGGTCGGTCGGTCGGTCATCCCAAGCTCAAGCTATAGCACATACGGAAAAAAATTCTTGATGTATCCGTACATTTTATGAACTGGCATAAATTAAGAGGAGAAAAGCTATTTTGTGTGGCCTGTTTAAAAAGAGAAAAAAATCTTGTGAAAAGTCAAGTTCAAGCATAGAAATTTATCTTTTTTGTATGGACATAAAAAATGACTTTTAAAACTTTTGTGCAAACATAGAATGTTTTTTTTGATAGAGTGCAAACATAGAATGTTGGGATGGACATGTGAATATTTTTTCTATTTTTTATACATTTTAAATTTTGTTTAAATAATAGATTCATATGCACCTATGAGCTGAATCGGACTTCCGGTTAATCTCTCAATAATTTATATTTGCTCAAGCTCCAGAAGATGTCACGTTGCAATCTATCTGGAAATCCAAATGTTTGCCAAAGCTATGTGTTTTTGCATGGTTAATACCTCCACTTGTTGGGCGTTCTTGGACCAAAATCTGACGCTATTTAGCGTTGGGATGTAACTTTCGGCCTAGTAATGCTTAGTTTTCCACTTGCGTTCCTAGACGATGCAAAAATGACGACTTTTTGCCTAAATTTGGCTCAAATTCAAACAGAGTTCGGCGTATTTCGGTATAAATATGAATACAGAGTAATGTTCGGCATAGTTCGGCATGAAATTAAACATAGTTCGACATAGACTGAAAATAACATAGTTCGGCCTAGTTCGGTTGGACCATGCTCACATCTATATGTTGCCCATGCGTATCCATATATGCTCAACCAGATCATCCTGCAACTGTTGATGCACTATCGGGTCTCGGATCTCCTGACGCATGGCAATGAAGGCAGCCCAGGTTGGCGGCACCTGATGATCAGGATCTGCAAGATGTCCCTGTCTGTAGTATGACTTGTTTGGCTCAACCAATTCCACTGGGTTCTTCCTCCCATCCTCGATGATCGTGTTGTGCAAGGTCACACAACAGTTCATCACTTCCCACATCTAATCTTCCGACCAGATCATAGCAGGAAACCGTACAATTGCAAATCTTTGTTGAAGCACACCAAATGTCCTGTCCACGTCTTTGCTGCAAGTTTCCTGTTCTTTGGAAAACTGAGCATGCTTGGGGAGCATCGGGTTTGAGATTGTCTTCACAAATGTTGGCCATCTTGAATAGATATCATCTGCAAGATAGTATCCCTTGTTGTAGTGGTGCCCATTGATCTCAAAGTCCACAAGAAAGCATGAATCTCAACAAGCTTGGCAAAGAAATTTGAGGACTGGAGGACGTTGATGTCATTGTTCGATCCCGCCATGCCAAAGGAGTGCCAGATCCAGAGATCATGTGTAGCAACTGCCTCGAGTATCACACTGCAACCTCCTTTATAGCCTTTGTACATTCCCTGCCATGCAAATGGACAGTTCTTCAAGTATCAATGCATGCAGTCTATGCTTTCAAGCATCCTAGGAAATTCTCTATTTTCGTTGACTGCGAGGATTCGAGCAGTGTCTTCGGCAGTGGGTGTTTTCAAGTACTATGTCCCAAACGATGCAATCACTGTCATGCAGAACCTGTACAAGCAATCGATGGCGGTGGACTCAGCCATGCGGAGATAGTCATTGACACTATCACCCAAAGATCCGTATACAAGCAACCTCATCGCCACTATGCACTTCTGCAGTGAGGAAAACCTAACCATGCCGGTGTAGTCCTTCTTGAACACGAAATAGGGGTCCAACTCCCGGATGGCATGCATGATCTCGAGGAAGAGCTTCTAGATCATCCTGAAATGGCACCGAAACACGACCTCTTCGTGCAGTGGATCATTGTCGAAGTAGTCAGCGTACAGCATGCAGTAGCCCTCCATCTGCTGCCTTGCTTTGCCCTTTCAGCGACCCTTCGCCAAGCCTCCATGCTTCGGCGCTATAGTCTGCATGTATATCCGGGCGAGAGAGACGAGGATCTGCATGTGCTCTACATCTTCGGCGGCTACGAAAGTCTCTTCCTCTAGCAACAAGGCGAACATATCCTCGTCATCAGATTTCATGGCCGAATGGTAAAACGCCAAACACTCCACAGGCAAGGTGGCGGGAGCTCGGAATGAAGCCAAGCTGCGGCGAAGGAAGGACGGCGAAACGAGGCCCATGCCTAGGGGAAAGGATGCGTCGATGACGGCGGACCTATCTACAGGCGTGGCTTCGTATTGGCGGGGTGGGGCTTTGCCGATGACGACATGGCGGCAGGGGCAGTTGGGGGAAAGCTCTCCGTCGCGGGAGAGCCGAGTGGGGGTGGGGAATGGGGTTGTATCGCCGACAGCGTTGTCCCACCTGTTTTTCATTGCGTCCGGTGTTCCTAGGCGGTTCCTAGCGCCTTGGGTTCGGCCTGAGAAAGCCGGATGAAATTTAGGCCAAATCCGGCGCACTTCAGTGTCCTAGGAATGCGGCTAGGCAAAATTTTGCCGTCCGGATGAAAAAATCATCCCGGGAACGCCCTCAGGTCGAGATACTCTAAAGGACAAAGTAAACAAGCTTTGAAAGAATTGGCATCTTGACAACGGCCCATCAATGTGTTCTCTGCAATAGCCAGACTACTGAATCTGAATCCAGAGAACACATGTTTTTTTTGTGCCCTTTTGCCATGTCTTGCTCAGTTTTATCAACGTTTAGTGGGATTATTCTCTCATGGTTTCACAACGTTTTGTGTAGGCTCGGAGTCAATTTGTGGGACCATGCTTCATGAAGATTGCCACATGCGTAGCTTAGAATATTTGGAAGGAACCAAACGACTTTATTTCAAAAATCAAACCCCCTCATTTGGAAGATGGAAAGTTCGGTTTCAGAGTGATCTCTTTTTGCATCAACATCGGGTGAAGTTGGATTTAGTTCAACCCCTCCTTGATTGGATTCTCTCCACTTTACTTAATGGCTAGTTTTGTTGCTCATTTCTATCTCCCTAAGCTTTTTTTCCCTCCCTTCTGTTAACCTTCGTTAGTTTTGCTCTTTATATATTTTCTCTACTGTGCTCTCCTTTTCTGTACTTCATTTATATTCTGGCATCTCGTTTATAAATAAAATAAAATACACACCGTATGGATTTTCCCTATGGTAACCCCGTCGAAAAAAGTCCAGCAATTCCACCGCCAGGCGGTACACCAGCCCTGACCATGGTAGGCGGCAACATATTTAATGTGTTAACTTGTTAGTTATGTAATATGTAAGCAATAGTAGTAGTTTAATGGCAAACTTGCTTTTGATTAGGGGTTAAATCCCCGATGTTCCAGGGGCATGGGATGCCATGTTGATGATACATTTTGATCAGGGGTGTTTGTGTGAACCCCAGATTGTGGCTTGCATGTGTTTTTTATAACCTACTTACTAATATATATGTTTATAAACTTTCTAGTGTATGTTATATGTGCTATGTAAGTCCCATATAATGTTATTTACTAATGTGATGGTAAGATTACCACATTCAAATGAGGTACTCTAACTAAGATAGAGATTTCCAAATAACCAACATCGAACCAAGCACATGAAAGTTGCATCAGCAGTGAAATGAAGCACATATACATGCAAACAAATGACGAATCAATATTACACCTCAGCACATTGTTAGCAACCAAACAGATTGCACAAGCATGCCCAAGCCACTTCCCCGTGCAAGCAGCATCCATCAGACTAAAACTGAAAAACGAAAAGAATACATGCGAGCAACCAATTATGCGTGGGAGAGAGGTTTCTCTTCTGTTTTCTTGAGACGTAGGTACATCCAATTCTACGATGCTGATATTTGGGCTGGTTGCATGAGAGCAACTCGAGTGAAATGCAACAACAGTCCTTAAACTTACTGGCTACGTCTAAAACAGTCCTGAAACTCAGAAACTGCTCTAATACAGTCCCTGAACTTGCTCTGAATGTCCACATATGGTCCTAAATACGAAGGCTCATGTATAACGCTGACGTGGCAATAAATTTGGGCCCACTAAGGCCATCTGCTCCCTAAATCGGCTGTTCTCTATCTTCCTCGCGTCACCCCTCTCCGCCGCCGCCCTCCCGATGCCACTCCCCGACCCTTCCGCTCCCAACCATGCCGGCCAACTCGCCCCAAGAACCTTCCACGCTCTCCTCGATGTCCGGCTCTTCACCCCCGTTGCCCGCTAGTCTCATAGGCCCGGACGCAGCGAGACTCGCCCATAGCCGTTCTCTCCGCTTTCTTTCTGTAATGAGCATAGCTCGTCGGCGACGACCTTCGAGTTCTGTGAGTCTTGTTCTACATAAGTGGCGTGTTTTCCATGGACCACATATGGAACGGCACGATGCCGCTATATCCTAAAATTTCAGTTGTTCTAGGCGGTCTCCGGCGTTCCCCTTCTTTCCGCTATGGACACATGCCATCAGTGATGAGGAGCTACGTCCCCGACGACTTGGACCAGGAGCTCGCCCGGGAAGGGTCCCTCCTCAATTGCAGAGCTTGGGACATCTTGGTGAATACTACGTTCGATGCGATGGAGGGTGATTTATTGGAGCACCTGAAGCGGCGCTGCGGCCACGGCCGCGTGTGGGCGTCGTTAGGCCATGTTGCTGATTCCAGCTGCTACGTAGGGGAAAGTCCGACGGCGGGAGCAGATGAGTTGTTCTCTTGGATCGACTATTGCCACGCGTGTTCTGTTGTTCCGTATGTGGTATGTCTGCTTCACGATCATGTACAAGCCGCTGCCAGCTCAAGTGGCAGCGCTGGGCACAACGTTGGAAGCGAGCGGCGTGCGATTCATCTGGGTGGTGGCCGCCGACGTCATCGTGTTGCTGGAGGGGCTGGAGGAGTGCCGGGCAAAGGACGCGTCGATGTGCGGTTCATCTAGGCGGTGGCCGCCGACGGCGCCGCGATGTGCGCATCGGAATGTGAGACCGCGAGTGCGTCGTGAAGCGATGCTAGCACGCTCGCACGGGTGTTCGATGCTGTGAGCAGAGCAAAGTTGGCTGGGTCGAGGGCCAAGGCTATCAGGCTCGTCGGAGCTGCCGTGGAAGCGGTAGAGTAAGGCGACACCTAATTCTATCTGGAATCTGGAATCGTCACTATGGCATAGGATTAATTGCTCCGATATGTGCTATTGTGAATTGTGAATGGGTCTTGCCAACGTCAGCGTTATACGACTATATGCATGTTTTTGTACTTAGGACCGTACATGGCCATTGGGAGCAACTTTCAGGACTGAATTAGAGCAGTTTCTAAGTTTCAGGACTGTTTTAAACGTAGCCGGTAACTTCCAGGACCGTGGATGCATTTCACTCGAGCAACTCCAACAGCTTAGCAAAAAAGTTTGGATAAAGGAGAGAGGAGGTTTGGATAACTAAGAGCCTCTCTAAGAGTTACCTAAATATGGATAAGAGAGACAATGTTTTTTTTAGTAAGATGGGGCAAAATAACATCTTCAACAGCTTATCTAAAAGTGGTCCCCACTAAAAAAACATATTTTGCCTCTTTCTACCAATATTTGGGTGATCCAACCCAATCACCCAAAACACATAGCGCACACGCGGGAGAACCAACCGACGCGCGGGGGAATTTTCCGCCCGACACAGCCGCCGGACGCAGCCACCGTCTCCGCGCGTTGCTGGCACGTCGCCGCCGCTCCGGCTGCCACCCCGCCATGGCCGACCAGCCCAACCTCCCCCATGCCCCCTCCAACCACCAGCCCCCTCCGCCCCTTCTCCAGACCGACGCGCGGAGCAAGCCGGCCTCCGCCCGCCGCCTAGGGCTACTGGCGCAGCTACGGCGGCCGTCGTCGAGAGCGCCGCCGCTCCTCAGAGTGCTCCTGTGAAGAAACCGACGAAGAAGAGGGAGCCGAAGGTGCCGGCGGCCGTGGGCTCTTGCGCGGCGAAGAAGGCGACGACGGCGGCCGTCTCTGCGCATCCCCATCAAGCTGCGGTCGTCCTCGAGCCTTTCCTACCAGCTCCTGTAGCTCCTGCAGCGCGTACGCCGCTGATGGGAGTGCCAGCTCCGCCGCAGCTCGACAGCACCATCGGGGCATGCAGCCCGCTCGACCAAATGCACGCAAGGTGCAATTTTTTCTCTGCTTGTCTCTTGTATTCGGGTACTGCTTGTGTTTGCATACAACTTGATTTCGCGTACAACATTTCTTGTTTCTTGATGTTTACGTGGCGGTGGCGTGTGTACTCGTTCTGATCTAGAGAGCACACGCTCTACAGGTTGTCCATTACTAGTTCAGATGATGGCAGAAATCACAAGTGAATTACTGTAGCAATTAGCAGATCTTACTAGTTGAGTTGAATTCAGAAGTTGAGTGAAAGTGAAACAGAAAGTAGTGTTGGATAGATCTCTCCCACGTTCGGGCCCAACGGTCCGAACGGAGTCCCTCATCGCGTCCTAATCGGGGGCGTCTAACCTTATCCATGGTTGGTGGGCTCCTGTCGCCAGCGCGTATATAAAGAGGTGGGGGCGCCCAACCTTATCCATGGCAGGTGGTTCTCTCTTCTCTCAGATCCCTCTCTCCCTCTCTCAGACTAGTGTCTAGATACGAAAGATAGAGTGCTACCGAATAGATCCAGTCTAGTCTAT
This sequence comes from Avena sativa, assembly GCA_916181665.1. Lineage (NCBI taxonomy): Eukaryota > Viridiplantae > Streptophyta > Magnoliopsida > Poales > Poaceae > Avena > Avena sativa. Next base: position 305,759,717 of record OV702295.1, on the reverse strand, counting down.
GGCGAAGCTAAGCTAACAAGTAGCACTTGACATCAACTAATACTGTAGCAGTTAGTCTTTTTTGGAGACAGAAGATGCTTGCGTGCATTATGCTCATAATTCTTTTTGGAAGAAATTTCTATAAATATGTAAACTATGTAGTATGGATGATGTTATGCTATGGTTTTAGGAAAATAAATTTTACTATAATTTTAGGCAAATAAATTATAATATGGTGTTTATGCTCATGTAGTATGGATGATGAGTCCTTCAATTTCACTTGTGGTCCATCTCAAGAATTTACACAAAATGATGTGGATGCTCAATCTCAAGAATTTGCACAAGAAGATAGTATCATTGGTGATGGAGATGGTATTGTTGGTGATGGAGATGGTGAGGGTTTTGTTGATGACCAAACTCCACGAAGGGCTACTCGAGGAGTTAATTTCACTCAAAAGGAAGATGAGGCTTTGTGCAATGCATGGCTTGCGATTGGTGTTGATCCCATCACCGGGAATGAACAAACAACTAACACATATTGGGAGCGTATCTATGCGCATTATCGGGAACACTCTAGGAAGCCAAGAACCATTGTTTCTCTACAACACCGTTGGTCTATTATCAACGGCGATTGCTTTAAATGGTCCAATTGCTTAGCTCAGGTGGATCGTATCAATCCAAGTGGAACCGGTCCTGTTGATAAGGTAAAAGTTGGTTTATTTATGCACAAGTTAACTCCATCTTCTTTCTTATTTGTAGTTTAACATTGCTCGTGTTGGTTTATTTATGCACAAGTTAACTCCATCTTCTTTCTTATTTGTAGCTTAACATTGCTCGAACCTTGTATATTGGGAAACCAAAAAAGAAAGGTGGTAAGCCTGGAAAAGCCTTCAATTTGTTCCATTGTTGGAGTATTCTTGGGGAGGAAGAGAAATGGAAGAACCGGTCCTCCGATGAGATTCCGAATAAAAGGAAGGCAACATTGGTCGGAGAAGGTTTCGAGCTTGACACTGATGATGAAGGCTCAAGTAGCCCCACTCCAAGGAAGAGGCCCGAAGGTAGGAAGAAAGCTAAAGACGCAAGGGCAAAAGGAGGTGAGAACATGTATAAGGAGTCTTTGGACAACATGATGACGGCGAGGAAGGAGCTCGCCAAAGAAAGGAGGGAGGTGAGGAACAAAGAGATTGAAGAGAGGAAGTTAGTTGAGGAGAGGAGGGTGTTAGCCGAGGAGAGGAAGGCGGCGGCCGAGGAGAAGCGTGTTGAGCTCGAAGAGAGAAAGTTGGCAAATGAAGAAATGCTCAAAAGGATGGAGCAAGAGCAAAAGCTCATGTTCATGGACCCAAGTACTCTAGATGAGAAGGGGTGAGCTTATTGGGAGCTTTGCCGTGACCAAATATTAATGGCAAGAGGGTATGTAGGTGGCCATGGTGGAGGAAATGGTGGTGGTGGTGGCGGCTTTGGTGGTGATGGAGGCAATGGTGGTGGTGACATGTGAGATTATAGTATGCATCAAGGAACTATCTACTACTTCTATTATCAAGGAACTATCTACTACTTGTATTATCAATGAACTATCTGCTACTATTGTGTGGTGGTGTTTTATGTACCGATGAACCATTCGCTTCCGTACTACTCTATGATCGATGAACTATCTATTTTGTTTTGTTCTATGCACTGAATGATGTTGCAATTTTATTGATAATGTTTCTATTTGATATCTTGTGTTTATTTTATTAAAACTATGCAAAACAATTTTGGGTGAGAAAATATGGGTAAGATCATCTCCAAGAGCTTACCCATATTTTGGGTAAGCAAAAAATGGGTAAGCTAGAAAAGCAAACCAAAATCTCCTTACCTATACCTTCTCTCTCTTCTTACCCAAACACTTTTTGCTCACCCATATTTAGGTAAGCTCTTGGAGATGCTCAGCTAGTCTCTGCTTTTTCAGCTTACCTATAATATGGTTACCCATAAGTGGTTTGCACATGGGATCCACTTGTCAGTGAGTCTAATTTTTTCTTTCTTTTTTTCATTTTTCTCTAGCTTTTCTTCATCTCTTTCCCTAGCACACCCGTCCCCATCGCCTAGGCGTCCCTGCTCCGCCGCCCCATCTTCTTATAGTGCGCATGGTCTGCTGCGCGTGGCGCCTGTGGTCGGCCGGCGAGGTGTGCGGAGCCGGTGCTCGGCCGAATCGACGCCGACGGTCGGCGGGTTGTGTGTGGCGGCAGAGCTCGCGGTTAGGGGTGGCGGCGGAGCTCGTGGGGTGGTGGTGGTGGCGGATCTCGCAGGTGGGGGTGGCAGCGTGGATGCGCGCGAGCCTAGAAGGCCCCCCGACGGCGAATCATAACTAGCGATGTGCCACCAAGGCGGCCGTTGTGGCTTGATTCCGTCTAGTAGAAGGGGCGCGCGGGGACGGAGGAGGCCAACGGGTGGGTCACAGGTGGAGGGCCGCAAAGTGGCGGCGCGAGGGGCTGTCGGCGGTGGCCGGAGGGATGGCGGCGAGCGACGTCGTCGTCGGGCGGGTCAAGAGCGAGCGGTTGGTAGCTTCCCGCCTTTGTTTTTACTGACGTGGGAACATATGGGTAAGAGTTGTCTCTTATCCAAAATTTGTGTCCATCTACCCATATATGGGTAAGAGGTGCCAAAAAAGGGTGATCATCCAAAAAATTGTGGGGGACCATTTATGGATAAACTGTTGGGACTAGTTTTTTTGGTCATTTTACCTATAAAAGCATTTTTACCCATATGTAGATAAGCCGTTGGAGTTGCTCTGAGACACAAGAAATAGACAAGAATGGTTACGTGTTAGCCTTCAACTCTTTTATTTTAGAATTGTGGCAAAAACCATTTAACAACGGTGCACATTAATATCCTTGGCGACCAAAACCGAAACAAACTCCGGGGCTACATCTTCCTAGCCAGTACAGAAGTCATCGGCTCGTAGGCCCGTACTGGGCAAGAGCATGTGCCACCTTATTACAAGTACGAGGAGTGTAACTGGATTCAAAAGACTCAAATAAACCAATGCACGTGCTCCGAACTTCCTTCAGTGGCACACCAATGGGCGAGAGGTCGTACTTTTTTCTCTGTAAAGCCGAGACTAACGTCTAAGAATCTGACTAAAAAACCACACGATTTAAACCCGGAGCTGCTGCTCCCTCTGAGGCCGCTGAACAAGCTTCAGCTTCTGCATGCAATGCATCACGTACATGCCCCAATTACTCAGCAGCAGCTGCAAAAAAATGCCCTTCATCCGATCTCACCACAAAACCCCAGGCACTATCGTTCGTCTCTGTCCGAAAAGCTGCATCAAAATTCACCTTCACATAATCCAGGCGAGGTTTTGACCCAACTGTTATTTTCTTTGATGTGGCAATGATTGGCGCATTCATCTGTGGATTAAAGTCCAGCATATGTCTCTGAATTGTATGACAAACTTTAGACACCGATCTGTCCTTTCCCTCAACATTCCTTTTGTTTTGTGTCGTCCACCAGTCCCACGGCAGGACTAAAACCAAATTTCTTTGGGTCCCCTTGAGAAAAAGAATTAGTTCAAACATCATTCAGTGTAGTTAAGAGTTTGATTCTGACATCCTTCAGCAGAAGATTGCGCCACACTGGTTTTACTTGTTGCATTTCAGAAACAAGTGGTCGCCATACTCATCAAGCCGATTACACATCAGACATTGGATATCTAAATCTATTCTCCTTTTCTTAATATTCATCTACGTCGGAAGACTGTTATGACAAAGGCGCCATCCAAATATTTTCACCTTTCCCTGTAGATCCATGCTCCATAGTCTCTTCCATAATGGGTCAGCAAAAGCTGCAAGACGATGAACTCGCCAATCTATCTTCCTTCTCATCACGTAGACTGATGAGTCCAAAATTTAAACATTTTTACCTTTTTCGCATAAATAGAGTAGGGATCTTTGTATTTCACTGTATTCACGTGCACATTTTGTCTTTATTTCAACGGGATTCCAAATCACTCAGAATATTATGAACATATTAATTAAAGCTGTCATATTATACTATAATATGATATTTTTAAATGAAAAAAATCATTTTATGAAAAATACCAAGCAAGGAGAGACAACCAGTGCCCGTAACGACAAGCGGTACGGGAGGGTCCCGTCTGTACCGTTCGAACCATACCATGTGTCGTCAGGTACGCCTTGTCAAATACTTTCTCCTGGCAAAGATGGCAGAGGGATCCGAGATTCATAGCCACTAGAAACCACGAAAAAACACATCTGAAAGGGATATAAAGGAGGAACTTGGCTGGGGAGAAATCCCTGCCGATCCACAGATCATTGGAGGACAACGCATCATCCCCTTCATCATCAACTGCTGCATCTACATCACTTCCACTACTCTCATCCTTCATCCATTAGATCTTGTTGTAATTCCAAATTCAATTGTGGTTTGCACTAGATCTATTTGATTACTTTCATCCATCCATTTGATTATGATAATGTTGTTGATTACTTCCATGTGTGAGTAGTTCCTTTGTTCTTGGAGAGATGGAGAAACCCTAGAACCATTATGAATTTGCAATAAAGATGATATATTCTTGTGTCCGTATGACTTATCAGTCTATGATAGATTTATAATTTGTGTTTGGTCTCTCTCTTTAGATGGTATGTGAAAGTCGACCACATACTATTTTCCTTTGGGACTAAAGGGAGGGAGAAATCCTTTGGACGTGCTTCGGGATTGTACCCGGAATAGCCCCGTGACAGATTGGCACCGGCTCGTAAACTACACGGTCAAAGGAGGAGTAAAGAGAGACTCCCTAAGCTAATTACAATATCCACAGGGAAATCCTAAATTGCGTTGGTCTGTATGGGTGACTGCTTTCACGCATCGCAGTGGTTATTTAGAGATGACCTCACTCTTGGCTCAACAAAGTGGCTTTCTACGAGCCTTATAGTGAACATCTTATTATGGAGCTCTCTCCACACATCTTATGATACAAGAAGTATATTATCTTAAATTATTAATAATGAAAACACCATGCTAGAGAAGTATCCTACATCCCCGAGAAAGTTTTAGCCCTATTGCATTCCACCACGCTTTTATATGAACTTGTTACTTGCTTTCTTTTAATCATTTTAATTACATTTCTGCAAAAAACTAAAAACCCTCCAAACACTCTTTACTTGAGATCAAAGGCAACTTACAAGTATCCTTTGGTAGATAGTGAGGAGGGGCATAAATACCTTTACCAATAGCAACTTTGTGGGTTCGATATCTTTACTTCGAAACTAGCTACAATTGATCTGTCCACTTGTAGTCATCAAGCTATTTTATGGCGCCGTTGCTGGGGAGCTAAGCACTTTTGGTCTTTGTTCTTAGTTGCTTATTTTACTAATTGTTTTACTAAAGTTGCTTACTAGTTTTAGGTAAGAACCATTACTGCACTCAGACTAATGAATCATCTCGATGCAACTAAATGCCTTGGAAAGTTCAACAGAGGACTTGTTAAAGAATTCCCGAGTGGGGGCGAACCAAAATACGAGGTCAACCCTCGCTTTATTGCCATCATTAAAGAAAAGACTTTTGAAGGAGATGATCCAGATAAGGATCCTTACACACATTTAATGCATTTTACCGAGATATGTTGAACTCTTAAATTGAAAGGCTATTCTGATGATGAATTGAAACTAAAACTGTTTAGCCAATCTCTAACTAATACTGCTTTAACTTGGTATAAAATTTGCCCTGCAGAGAAAATAGATACTTGGGAGAAACTTAAAGGAGAATTCGTGATTCGATTCTTTTCCAAGGTAAAGACTGCTGAAGTAAGAAGGGCGATTACAAACTTCAAGAACCGCCCAAGTGAAGGCTTGGTAAGGGCCTTCAAAAGGTATAAGACCCTACTTTATAAATGTCCTCATCATGATTTGCCTGAATGATATATTTTACACATTTTTTTGGACTTAATCAAGAAATTAAACATGCGCTAGACACCAGTTCTGGAGGCTCCATTATGGAGTTAACTATAACTAAAGCTTTGGAACTTTTAGAACGCATTCTCCATAATAGAGAAACATGGGGATTTGATTTAGGCGGCAAAGGAGGTATAGAAATTGAATATGATTGTCTCAATGCTTATAAAGTATCCGGTAAGGTAAAAGAGGCTACTGATTAACTCCAACTTGATGATGATATTGTTTTGCAAATTCTTCAGCTTTTATAGAACATATTGAGGCTCCTAAAAAGGACTGGATCCATTACACTCCACCACCCGAGCCAACTAGAAGACGATCCAATAATTACAGCTCCTATTGAACCATTGCGGGAGGTACCCCCCTATGTTGAAATCCTTCCTTTCCCAAGGACGGCAAAGAAACATATGATGGCTCGGGAGCTGGAGGATCAACGAGAAAAAGAGTTATTCCTAAAACTGCTAGAAGAAGCGCAGGTAAGTAAAACCAAATAAGTAAGTGTACAAGAGATGGGGGATCCAGCGAAGGAAGACATCCTGAACATGTTTGCTCACTGCAATGTGATTGAGCTCGATACCGAAGCCTCGTAGTTCGTCGAAGGTAAGGTGAAAGCTAAAGAAGTTGGTAAGCCTATTCTCCCTTGTACTTTCAGAGGAACTTCCTACTATGGATTTTGTGACTTAGGGACAACTGTTAATGTGATACCATTTAATTTCTATTTAAAAATCCAAAAAGAATTAGCACCAGCCAAACTAGAGGATACGAATATGAATATAATGCTTGCTGATAAAACACTTAGAGTCCCTATGGGGATAATTAGAGATGTTCCAATTTATGTTGGACCATACAAATATCCTATTGATTTTGTGCTAGTTGGTATGCCTACCGATGTTTATATAATGGGCATTGGATCATGTACCTGTAGTTCAAATCGGACACACTTCCTACCGATTCGGCAGGAATTTTACTTTTTCGCTAGAGGTGCACGGAAAGGTTTAAGATATCCCGGTTGGGACATTTGTCCATGTAAGGTGGCCTATTATTTTTTTAAAATAGGATGGTAGCATTTTTAAACTTTGGTTCGGTGGTTGCTTCACAAAACGGCCTGTTTTTTGCGCTCGGAAAATAGAAAATGGTTTTTTTGTGCGACGAAAAGGAAAACTTCCTTCTGCAACATTTTTCGCCATCCCATGATACATATGGGTGCATAATATGGGCACATTATCACAAATTATGCCATGATTCAAGCCATAACATTGGCCGTTTGGCCAGAAAGCCATGAAACCTCGAACATGATAGGTCATTTCTGATAAGGTTTTTTGAGACACTTTCAATATACTAATTTTTGTATTTTTCCTTGCAACTATGTCACATAATAAGACACCACACGAAGGATTTGCATTAATCGGACCGTTTTTGAAAATTTTTATGCCCGTTTCAAACTATGGTTAAAACGGCGGGCACAAAGATTCTTAGCTCGGGGCTGAGCCTCGCTAAAGTTACATTGGATCTCTGAAGAAACATGATATTGTGAGTCTAAAACTCATTTTTTCAAAAAATAATAGGCATCGGATCATGTACCAGTAGTTCAAATCGGACCACTTCCTATCGATTCGGCAGGAATTTGTCTTTTTTGCTAGGGGTGGACGGAAAGGTTTAAGTTACCTTGATTGGGACATTTGTCCACGTAAGGTGGCCTATTATTTTTTAAAAATAGGATAGTAGCATTTTGAAACTTTGATTTGGTGGTTGCTTCACAAAATAGCCCGTTTTTGCGCTCGGAAAATAGAAAATATTTTTTTGTGCGACGAAAAGTAAAACTTCCTCCTACAACATGGGTACATTATCACAAACTATATCGCGATTCAGGCAATAACATTGGCCGTTTGGCCCGAAATCCATGAAACCTCGAACATGATAGGTCATTTCTGAGAAGGTTTTTTTGAGACACTTACAATATACCAATTTTAGTATTTTTCTTTGCAACTATGTCACATAATAAGACACCATGCGAAGGATTTGCATTGATCGGACCGTTTTTGAATTTTATGCCCGTTTCAAACTATGGTCAAAACGGCGGGCATAAAGATTCTTAGCTCGGGGCTGAGCCTCGCTAAACTTGCATTGGATTTCTAAAGAAACATGATATTGTGAGTCTAAAACTCATTTTTTTCAAAAAATAATGGGCATCGGATCATGTACCTGTAGTTCAAATCGGATCCACTTCCTACCGATTCGGCAGGAATTTGTCTTTTTCGCCAGGGGTGGACGGAAACGTTTGAAATACCCCGGTTGGTACATTTGTCCATGTAAGGTGTCCTATTATTTTTGAAAAATGGCATGGTAGCATTTTGAAACTTTGATTTGGTGGTTGCTTCACAAAATAGCCCTTTTTGCGCTCGGAAAATAGAAAATGGTTTTTTTGTGCGACGAAAAGTAAAACTTCCTCCTGAAACATTGTTCGCCATCCTATGATACATATGGGTGCAGAATATAGGTACATTATCACAAACTATACCGCGATTCAGGACATAAACATTGGCCGTTTGGCCCGAAAGCCATGAAACCTCGAACATGATAGGTCATTTCTGAGAAGGTTTTTTTGAGACACTTGCAATATACCAATTTTAGTATTTTTATTTGCAACTATGTCACATAATAATACACCACGCGAAGGATTTGCATTAATCGGACCGTTTTTGAATTTTTTATGCCCGTTTCAAACTATGGTCAAAACGGCGAGCATAAAGATTCTTAGCTCGGGGCTGAGCCTCGCTAAACTTGCATTCTATCCTTGAAGAAACATGATATTGTGAGTCTAAAACTCATTTTTTTAAAATAATGGGCATCGATCATGTACATGTAGTTCAAATCGGACCCACTTCCTACCGATTCAGCAGGAATTTTTCTTTTTTGCCAGGGGTGGACAAAAAGGTTTGAGATATCCCGGTTGGGATATTTGTCCATGTACAGTGTCCTGTTAATTTTAAAAAATGGGATGGTAGCATTTTGAAACTTTGATTTGGTGGTTGCTTCACAAAACGTCCTGTTTTTTGTGCTTGGAAAATATAAAATGGTTTTTTGTGCGACGAAAAGGAAAACTCCCCCCTGTAACATTGTTCGCCATCCCATGATACATATGGGTGCACAATATGGGTACATTATCACAACATATACCGCGATTCAGGCCATAACATTGGCCGTTTGGCCCGAAAGCCATGAAACCTCGAACATGATAGGTCATTTTTGAGACACTTGCAATATACCAAGTTTGGTATTTTTCTTTGCAACTATGTCACATAATAGGACACCCCGCGAAGTATTTGCATTGATCGGACCTTTTTAAAAAAATTTATGCCCGTTTCAAACTATGGTCAAAACAGCGGGCATAAAGATTCTTAGCTCGGGGATGAGCCTCGCTAAACTTGCATTGTATCTCTGAAGAACAATGATATTGTGAGTCTAAAACTCATTTTTCAAAAAATAATGGGCATCGGATCATGTACATGTAGTTCAAATCGTACCCACTTCTTGCCGATTCGGCAGGAATTTGTCTTTTTGCCAAGGGTGGACGGAAAGGTCTGAGATACCCCAGTTGGGAAATTTTCCATCTAAGATGGTCTACTATTTAAAAAAAATGGGGTGGTAGCATTCTAAAACTTTCATTTGGTGGTTGCTTCACAAAACGCCCTGTTTTTTTGCGCCCAGAAAATAGAAAATGGATTTTCGGTGCGTCGAAAAGGAAAAATTCCTCCTGCAACATTGTTTGCCATCCCAATATGCACATGCATGCACAATATGGGCACAATATCACAAACTATTCCCTGATTCGAGCTATAATATTGGTCATTTGACCCGAAAGCCATGAAACCTCGAACATGATAGGTCATTTTGTGAAGGTTTTTTTGAAACATAATCAATTTACCAAGTTTGGTATTTTTCCTTGGAACATGATAGGTCATTTTGTACAATATGGGCATATTATCATAAATTATTCTCTGAATTTTGCCATAACATTGAGCATTTGGTCTGAAATCCATGCACACTCTTAGCCAGCCAATCAGAATTGAGGAACGGGCTACCCACGCATCACCCTTCCAAAGTGAATCCTAGTCGTAGGAAGCTCCCTAACTCACCCCTCAGGCTCTCACCGACCAAAAATTTGGAGATCCGCGCGTGTTGCGAAATCATTCTTGGCGCTAGAGATTTCAATTTTGGGTCGAAGACCAAAATTCGGCCTAACCTAGGTCAGACCGCGTCCCTCATGTCCTCCCTCGTCTCCTCTCTTCCACCCGCTCGTGCCTCCTCTGCCCATACTATGACCTAATACTTCCCCAGCGCAGAGCTCCGGTGCCCCTCCTCCCCTCTGGCCATCCCACACCTCTGGTGCCCCTCCTCACCTCCGGCCACCCTAGACCTTTGGCGCCCCTCCTCCTCTCTGAAGCACCATCGACCCATCACCCTCAACCCCCATCTCCCCTCACGGCGCGTCCTCTCTACCCCTCTCTCCCTCCCACAACCGCTGCAGCCACCACACTCCAAGCGATGGGTTCCGCTCGATCTCCACACCCCAAGCGAACTCCCCCTCGATCTACCCACTTCCACTACCCGCCTGCGCTTCCCAAGGCTAATCCGGCCGCCCCACTGCCTTGCGCCGGCCGGATCCATCTTCTGGGAGCTTGCCGTCCAGACCAGGGGCACTGCCGCTCTACCGACGATGCCACCCATCTCTCCCTCTTCTCTCAGGCACCAGCAACTCATTCTCAACCTCCTCTAACTTGCTGCACCTATTGAAACAGGAATCTCGCGGTAGGAACTCGAAGACGGCGACTAGATGAACGTGTGTCGCTAGAGGTGGTCGAGAACCGGCGCATCGACGACATGGTCTACTTCGCCGACAAGTAGGGTGTCTACTCTCTGAAGCTCTTCGACTGTATCCGCCAAATCAGGTGCGGGGTTTGTGTGGGTTCATTCATACACCCTGGTGGTCGTGTAAGAGTCGTCGGTAGACGAGCAGCCGTCTGATGCTTGCTTTGAGCGTGTACCGCGTGAGATGTAGTTGTAACGGCCGATCTCGTACCTGGTACCAGCAGCTTTGGGCTTTTATCTCACACTCAATAGCAGCTCCTTTCTTGATTTGCTTACTCTAGCTGTACCTTGTTTACCTTTGTCTACTGCTTAACTTGTAATGGATATTTCGCAGCTGAATATGGAGTGATTTTGATAGTTGAGATGAGGCCATTGATAGGTAGATCAAAGCCAAATTAGCAGTGCTATGTATATTGGCCTAATGCATGTGTAGATTCATGTTAAACATTCTTGTGTAATCATGTACATGTCTACATTTTATTGATCTCTCTCAGTTCCTAGACATACTCGTGTAATGTAATCCATCCTAGTATGATAGCTAATATGACAATAGATGGTGCACTAATATTTTCATGGTCTCGTGCTTTGTCACTTTTCTTTTATCAAGCCTTTCCAAAACTAATGATGCACCGAGTACCACATTGTTCCACTCTGTTTGATGTATCTATTCATATGCACAAAGTTTGCTTCTCTTCGTAACCTCATGTTGTTTGAATTTGCAGGAGAATATTCATCTCTGACCTCGGCATCCACACGGAGGAGAAGCGACAACGCCGAACCAGTCTTCTGGTGCTCCTGGTCTGGATTGGACCGGAGGACGATATGCAGGTTCCGTTCATATTCCTTGACACTGGATTTGTCCCTGTCTTCTCGGCTTGTACATATTTCCTAGATTTTGTCCCTGTCTTCTCGCCTACCTCTCCCGCTTCCTAGCAAGGGGGATCCCATTCTGCATGTGAAAGTTGTAGGTAGTAGTATGATGGTGCTCGACGTGGCACTTTTTTGGTAACTCCAAGCGCAGGGTGTGAAGAGCAAGCAACAAGTTTTCCATCAGTTGAGACCGAGGTTATCGAACCAGAAGGAGGAAGGAAACGTCACACAGGTGTTGCAAACAACATGGAGACCTGCACAACACAAACTCAAGACTTTGCTCCAACGAACAGTGAGGTTGTCAAGCTCACCGGTTTGCTGTAACAAAGGATTAAATGTATGGTGTGGAAGGTAATGGTTTGCAGCAAGTAAACAAGTAACAGTGGAAGATATATCAATGGTAAAGCTTGTACCGGGGTCCATAGTTCACTAGAGGTGCTCTCCTTAGATAAACAACATGGCATGAAGGGTAAACAAATTACAACAGGGCAATTGACAGGAACTGAGCAAGGCATAACACTGCAATTACTAGTCAGAAAGATCCTATGAGGTTGATTGGGCAATACAACAAGATACATAGACCGCCATCCAACTGCATCTATGACTATAATTCCACCTTTAGATTATCATCCAAACCCCCTCCAGTATTAAGTTGCAAGCAACAGACAACTGCTTTAAGCAAAGTGTGTAAGGTAAACAGTCCACATGTTCCATGAACAAGAGACTGTTGTTTTCTCCCTAGTAGCAACATCACATCTACAACCGAAGAGATTTATGTCACTTCCCTTGGAAACTAGAGGCATGAACCCACTATCGAGCATAAATACCCCCTCTTGGAGTCACTAGCAACTACTTGGCCAAGATAGCTACTAACAACAAAGAGCATGCAAGATCACAAACAACACAGACATGATAGAATCATAAAGACAAAACCATTAATCAAACCAACATAATAATCTCAATATCCATCGGATCCCCGCAAACACAACATGCATGATTACAAATAGATTAGATCTTGATCATGAACGGAGCTCACAAGATCTATACATGAAAGGACAAAGGAGGAGATACAACCATCTAGCTACTACATGGACCCATAGTCCAAGGTGGAACTACTCATGCATCATACCAGAGAGAAGGCCTCCGGGATGATCTCCCCTCTGGCAGGGTGCCGGGAAGAATTTCAGATCCCCCCGATCTAGGGACGATGGTGGCGGCGGCTACAGACGGTTTCGTGGAGATTTGATCGGGTACTTAGGGTTTTTGCATCGGGGGCTTCTTATAGGCGAAGGGGGAGACTGAGGCGGCGGCCAGGGCGACCAAACCCTAGCCAGGCGCGGGGTGGGCCCCACCCGTGCCTGGGGTAGGTCTGGCCCCTCTGGCCGGCCCCTCCGGATCTCCTCTGGACTTCTTGTTCCCCATGGAAAGTAATTGACTTTGTCCGTTGTCCCGTCCAATTCCGAGAATATTTCTTTACTAACTTTTCTGAAACCAAAAACAGCAGAAAACAGGCATATGACATTGTTGCAACTTGTTAGTAGGTTAGTACCAGAAAACATGTAAAAAGCACCTCAAAGTGTGGACACGTAAAGAAAAGTAGATACTAAACAAGCATGGAGCATCAAAAATTATAGATACGTTTCCAATGTATCATTGTACCAGGGACTTATTCTGCATGTGTTCATCTACTAATTCAATGTCAAGTCATGAATTTGTTGAACATGTACATATTGGGGCTAGTTAATTAGATGGCACGGTGTGGTTTTTATTTGTTTTGTTGGAAGAGATTGTTTTGTTCTGATGCCCAGGGACAAGGACAAATAAATAGGATTTGTACCTTGTCTTACTCATATACAAGAGATGCTTAGGAATGAATACAAAATTTACATTAGCAGTAAAATGTAAGTCATTGATGGATGATCTTTTTATTATTGCTAAAGGAATCATAGTTGAAAATGGATCACGGCTGCAGTTAATATACACTGACATTGCTTGTGAGATCATGGATGTACTAGGTTATGTTTACTTGTAACTAAAACATACAGCTACCTGTGTGTATCCTTGTTGTATCTATGGGGATTTAATATTATTGATGAAATTCTTGTGTTCTGAATATGGGTGCATCAGACTTAATGTCAATATTTGTTGTGTGGAATAACAAATACCAACTGTGTTTCAGCTTTGCATCAATATTTGTTGTCTGGAATAACAAATACCAACTGTGTTTCAGCTGTACATAAAAATTGTCAGCTAAAAGATATGCCAAAACACCTTCAGCTAGTATATGTGTTGTGCAATTGTATAGAGCTACTAGTTGTACTTTTGAAGCAAATTGGATGTTTGATTAACTATTTTTCTATTGCTTTTTTGATCTCGGTTGTTTGTTTATGGGTGGTAGGACAAGGTGCAGTGACTACCTGGAGCTGGAGAACTCTGAGAGCCTTGTCTGGTAGGGTTTGCAGTCTTTTCTTCAGCGAGATGGCGGGGCAGCTGCAGGATCTTCTCTTGTTGTTTGGTATGATTCTTCGGCTTATTACCTTGCAGCGAGAATAAAATCACTTCTCTCTAGTTTTGCTGCTTTCGTGTGCTTGATTGGTGATGTGAAAGTACTAGTTGTTACATATCCTATTACGTGTGCACACGTTTGACTGACAAGTAAATTATGATGTTGATTTTCAAACTTGGGTGATTGTTGTGAGCTAGTACATGCCTTTAATCAGTTTGCCTCTTTGCAATTTATTTGGTAAACTAGTTTCAGTTCTAAACGTACTTGGACATTTGCATGATTATTTTTTCAACAGTCTCTAGAGATTCATTAAATGTTGAACTGCTTTTTATTGTCCTCATTCAGTCCTGGTGCTTAACCTATTCTCCTTTGTTTTGCAGATTTCAATTGGATAAAGGAGCATCTCTGATCATGTTCTTCATACCAAGATTAGCAATATGGTTGTGTACTTGCTGTGAGATGGTACTTCTATTGGTAGTGGCTGCGAGATGGCACTTGCTCGTAGTGAACTTATCTTGTACTTGATTTCTGTCACCTAGATGCTGGCTATCTTAACTTTGTTGCTCATAATGATCTATGAATTGAAAGTTCTGCTGATGTATATATTTACTCATTTGGTACTTGTTTCAAATGATATTTCATTTGTATATTTACCTATTGTTTCGAGTGTGAGTTGTTTAAAACTGGACATGAAGAGGATGTGAACATTTAATGTACTGTAAAAATGCCACAGCCCAATGTCGTATGTACTGCATTGAAAGCACATAGCCCAACATAATATGTACTGGAATAAAAGGCCACGGTCCAAATGAAACCTAAAATGAGCAGTATTATATATATCATAAACAAAAGGCTGAAATTATGGACTGTCAAGAGGCCACGAGCCAAAACTAAAATGGATCGTAAAAAGGAAAAGGCCCAAAATAAGAAGGATGTGAAAAGAAAAGGCCCAAAAGATAGGTAAAGGAAAAAGGCCGAATTATTGGGCTCGACACATCTAGGTGACCAAACCGGACCAGGCTGAATTCATCCCACGTAGGATTGGCCACGTAGGATCTAACTTGGCCAGACTAGATGGCCTGTGACGATATTGGATCGTCATAGATGTTATGACGATCCAGTATCATCATAGAGGGTTATGACGATTTTACAAAAAACGTCGTTATAGTGCGACGCCCAACTTTCGACGATCTCAAAATCGTCATAAAATCGTCATAAACAGACTACTATGACGATTTTGTGACGAAAATGGAGTGTCATATATAGCTAGATTCCTTATAGTTTTTGCCCCAAAGAACAGTGAGGTTGCCAATCTCACCGGTTGCTGTAAAAAAGGATTAACTGTATGGTGTGGAAGGTGATGATGGTTTGCAGCAAGTAAACAGTTATAGTGGAAGATTTATCAATGGTAAAGATTGGACCGAGATCCATAGTTCACTAGAGGTGTTCTCCTTAGATAAACACACATGGCATGTTGGATAAACAAATTACAGCAAAGTAATTGACATGACTGAGCAAGGCATAACAATGCAATACTAGACAAAAATATCCTATGAGATTCGATTGGGCAATATAATAATATACATAGACCACCATCCAACTGCATATATGACTAGAAGTCCACCTTCAGGTTATCATCCGAACCCCCTCTAGTATTAAGTTGCAAGCAACAGCCAACTGCTTTAAGCAAAGCGTGTAAGGTAAACAGTCCACTTGTTCCATAAATAAGAGACCATTGTTTTCTCCCTAGTAGCAACAACACATAAACCGTAGAGATTTCTGTCACTTCCCTTGATTAAGTAGATGCATGAACCCACTATCGAGCATAAATACCCCTTCTTGGAGTCACTAGCAACTACTTGGATAATATGTCCAAAACGTATCTACTTTCTCGAACACTTTGCTATTGTTTCTTCTCTAAACTTGTGTGATTTGGATACAACTAAGACGGACTAACGATGTTTTCAGCAGAATTACCTTGGTGTCTTGTTTTTGTGCAGAAAATGAACTATCGGGAAAAATCCCGGAAAATATGCCAAAAACTATTTCTCACCAGAAGATCCACAGAGCCAGAAGGGGAGATAGAAGGGAGGCTTGGGGAGCCTAGACCCACCCCAGGCGCGGGCCCACTGACCCCGCGCCTGGGGGCGGTCTGGCCACCCCAGGCAGCTCCTCGGCCTCCCTCCGCGCCTATAAGTTGCCTTCTGACCTAAAAACCAGGGGGTTTGATAGTTTTCCAAAAAGTGTTCTGCTCCGTCGCCGCCAACAAAAACCAAGATTCGGATCCAGAAACTCCATTCTCGCACCCTGCCGGGACGAGGAATTTGGAGAGGATCATCGCCATTGTCATCACCAACCCATCTCCATCAACCACCGATGTTTCCCTCATCCATGAGTGAGTAATACCCCGTTGTAGGCTTAGGGATGGTAGGTATTGGATGAGTTCTATCATGTAATCGAATAAGATCTGTTAGGGCATAGTGCCTAGTATCTCTATTAGTGCTATTTGACTTTGTTGCAACTTGTTGTGCTTAATGCTTGTCACTTGTATAACATACCATCCTTTTGTGTAATATTAAATAAAGACATGTTTGAGCATTTCATGCATGCATTATACTGGCACTTTGGTTTAATAAAATAAGAACCAACAAAACCCTAACTTTGTTCCCTCTCAAAACCATTCAAATGTTTTTTATATTTTGAAAACTATCAAAATAAATGGAGCCAAATAGATAAAAAGGGGTTCCCACATTATTTTATTATGTTTCGACAAACTCTAATATTTTGGAAAAATTCAAAACAGAGTTTGAATTGAAAATACAAAATAAAAACAGAAAAACAAAAATAGAAAAGGTTTTCTAGAAATAAAAAACAAGTTTCTAACCTAACTGGGCTGAGCCCATCTCTCCTTCCCTCTCTCCCTGCCGCTCGCGCGCAGCAGCCAGTGCAGCCCCCGGCCCAGCAGCAGCCCCGCGTGGCCCACCTCTGGCCCGATACTGCTTCGGCCTTCTATCCTCTCATCGTCTTCATCAACGACGAGTCGACGACAAGCAGCTCCATGGCAGCGCCGCCGTCGTCGATCCCGCCGCTCAATCGCCGCAGTCCGCCGACCTGGAAGGTTGGATAAGAACTCCACGCCACCCCCTGCATGGACCCTATCCCCTTCTCCCTCCCCAGCGATCTCTCTCTCTCTCTCTCTCGTTTTCCTCTCTGCCGAAACCCTAGCTTCGGGCTCGCCGTCGCCATGCCGTCTCCAGCCCCCCTCTCTCAACCGAGGCTACCACGAGCTCCTCCTCGTCGCGTGGATCAACCTTGCCAACGTAATCGAGCCGACGCGCTGGAAATCGACCGCATCGCACGCTTCTTCCCCGAGCCCGACGTTCTCCGCCGTGGACCTTGCCGACGTTCTGGACCACCTCCGGCCTCTCTGTCACCTCTGTTAGCTTCATAGTGAGCTGCTGGTCCTCAAGGAGCTCCCCCCTCTCGCCCCGTAGCTCTCTGTCGTCGTGCACCTGCGGCCACCGCCGCTGGCCGTCGTCGTTGTCGACGCTCTGGCTACCAATCTTCAGCGGCGCCGCCCCTATTAGGCTACCCGCATCGCGCTCGCTCGAACACACCCTTCTGCGTAGCCCAGCGAGCCTCCTAACGTCGCTAGCCGCCGCCGTCTACATGTTCTCCGGCCAGCCTGCGTGGCAGTGACGTGGGCGCTGACCAAGTCATGCCTGCGTGGCTAGTTGATGTGTCCCAGACCCCACGTGTCTGTGACTGGGGCTAGACCCAGCCCCAGTGAAAAATAACCACACCCTTGTGCTGACGTCAGCATGAGGTCATAATCTCTTTTCTTTTATTAATATTTTGTAAATTCATTTCTGGAACTAATAAATACCCTATGGGCCCAGTCTGTCAGGGTTTTAATCTTTTTGGAAAATAATTTCTGAAATTATTAAACTTATGACAAGTGGGTCTAGATGTAAAATAATTTATATAATATCTAAAAATGTTTAATTAATTTAAAATGAATTAAAATTAGAGAAATTCATAACTAATTCATTTTAAATCAGAAAAATACAAATAATATACCAAAATGATCAGAAAATAAAATATATCTAACTAAGCTATAATCATACATTGTTAACCAACTTTTGTGGCAAGTTTAATTAGAAGAACCAATTGAACCCCACAGGTGATTCCGAGGATTCCCCTTTTCTAGGGTTTAGACCTCTCGGACGCCATTTAAAAGTGACCAAGCATGTTTTAGGGTTCATTTCAACACTATTCAACTTTTCATATCATCCATATTGTATGAGCATTGCACATGCCATGTGTTGAATGTTGCTTTTTATTTTCCGGTGATTGGTTCTTGCGAATAGGAACCGAACCCGAGGCTGAAGTCAACGCCACTGAAGAGCAGTACTAGTCTGAACAACGGACAAGGAAAGCGAAGCCCCACTCATACATATGAATCCTATGTTTACAAAGTATTTCATTCTCGCCATATGCATTCGGTTCAACAGTCTTTATCAGTAGACAGAGTAATCCTATCTGATGCATGCTTCCCTTCGTGAACTATATTACCTGTTCCACTACTCCTAGCATAACTAGGGTTTGGCTTATGAGCATCACTAGTGCCACAATTCAGTCAAGCTTAGCCATGCTTAGTGGTCCGATGCTGATCATTCAGGTGATGCACCGGAGATGCAAATGAATCTAGTATGGTAGGATGTGGTGATGTGATCATAGATGGATGATAAACATGCTAAGGATTGTATGGGAGGCCACGTGGGTTGTGGTTTTTGTAGTCTCATACTTGCCACCCCTAGGATCTGATATTCTTGCCTCTTGAACCAAGACGAGCGTACAACCACACGGGGGCCTGGAAATCCCCTCGACTCACTAACTTGCCTAGTAGATTCCATGAGTCACATAGTTCGGGCTTTCCATTCGACATACGCATCTTGGTTGTTCTTGAATGGAGGTGAAGGAGGTGCATTCATACAGGTAGGTAAGCGTGGCAGGGAATGGGAGATGCCCGGCATCCGTAATCTCAAACCATGTTCACATCTCTAGGGACCGACTTCGGGACTCGACCCGTTACGGCGACATCTCCTTAGTGCGTGACTCATGGTCTCGGCAAAAGCAAGTTAAAGCTCATGGTCAACCACTCTCTGCCGGCCTTCCAAGGAAGAGGGCTAATAATTTGGCATTAAGAATCGGTTGGTACGTGTGGGTAAAGTTGTGCACCCCTGCAGGGTTATAATCTTTTTGAAAAGTCGTGTCCACGATTATGGAAAACTTGGGAACGGACGTGAAGATCATAGAGAACTATAACCGAATGATAAAATTTGGCCAACTAATGTGAGATCCGGAGTACTTCCTCGGGGTTGTTTGAGGGGGTAGTCCAGGAAGAGAGGTTCAGTTGATGATGGTACTTGGTAGATAACAAGATGATTCTAGAAGCTAGAGTTGTGGTCTTCTTATCCCCTTTTGAAAATGATCTGACTAGACGAGTTTCTTCTCCCTCTTGTTTTGAAAACAAAAGATGGCTTTATGCAAAACAACTCCACTAGCCATAAGTCTTACGGAGTACACCCTGTACTCAGCCTTGCTTCGTTGATGTTTTTCTACAGATGAAGCTACTCCAATTGATGGTGGTTTCTATGTCGACGAGTAGTCGGGGTTCCCGGGCAACAGCCTAGGATTTATGGAAGGGTCGCTACTTCTGTTTAAGGCCTCTTAGGCCCTTTGCTAAGTTTTTTGTTTAGAACAACTTGCTTGCTTCCGTTGCTTGTTGTAATGATGGGTCTGTGACCCCTGGATTGTATGACTGGTTTGTAACTCTATTAAGAGTTTACCTTATTAATGTATGATTTGTATGTTCTGTAATGTTCCCGATCTTTCCCTGTGCTCTTCGGAATTTAGGTTAGGCTTATGTCAGATGAAGATCTGGTATTTGTCTAGCCCAGGTCGTGACATATTTTGGTATCAGAGCAGGACTGCCTGTAGGAAACCCTTCTACCTAGTCGATGTTGAGTCTAGAGATTGAGAAAACTATTTGAAAGCTAAAATTATTTGCAAAACTCTGAATATGACTCTTTTTACTCTTTATCCAAGGTTGTGCTATTGCTGAGTTATCTTATCTTGTTTGCTTTGCAAGGTTTTCACTTCTCGTCTATCATTTCAAACTTTTAGGATATACGGGTTTGGGGTTGTTTTTCCTAGCACTCTGTACTTGGTTGCAAGGATCAGAGTTTCCAAGATAAATCCGTGCAACTGAAGCATTGTTTTTCAACTTTGTTGAGGATGCCTTTAATCCCGCTCTCTAATCTTTTGTGACTTGTTGGTACCATATCATGCTTGCATTCCATTGTTATGGTTTGTATCTAAGTTGGTAGCATATACGTTTCGTATGCTTGCTCTACTTCCATACTTAATGCATTGATATAATCTTCATCCACATGTTCACCTCTACCATGATCTTTCGATATGGTTTAGGTCATCCTTTGATGTACCTTTTTGGTGGATCCATTCTCATGGTTTCTGTTTTCTCCTCGAGATGTCGTCTGGTACTCATGGTTATGTTGGCCGTCGAGCAAACATCAATGCTGATCAGGAACTTCCGCCACCTCCCACAATGGCCGAGGTTCTCAATAACATTGAGACCAACCGTCTGAGGAATGAACACCTTATTGAGCGTGTGGCGTAGAACACTGAACGTCGTCCTGATGACTGTGTCACACTTGGAGATTTCATCCGTTCTTTTCCTCCAATTTTCACCCATTCCAAGGAGCCCCTTGAAGCTGATGATTGGCTTCGCACCATAGAGCGCAAGTTCAGTGCTCTTCGTGTCCGTCCAGCTGATCGTGTTAACTTCGCCACCTATCAACTGGAAGGTGAGGTTGGTGTTTAGTGGGAAGGTTTTCTGAATCTGCAAGCTCAGGGACATGTTGTTACCTAGGAAGAGTTTGTTGCAGCATTCCGTGCCTCTTATATTCCTAAGCCCGTCATGGAACTCAAAAGTAGGGAGTTTCTGGATCTGACTTAGGGGCGTAGGGATATTGAAACATATGGGCGTGAGTTTACTCGCCTGGCTCGCTATGAAACCAGGGATGTGACCAATGATGAAGATAAGCAAGAGATGTTCTTTAAGGGACTTAACCCTGCATTTCGCTATGAGTTGCTGCCCTTCAAGTTCCAGTCTTTCCAGGACTTGCACAATCAGGCTCTTACCTTGGAGCATGGAAGGAAGGATATGGAAGTTTCTCAGAAGCGTGAAGAAGGAAATTCTCGTGCTTCTTCCTCTGGTAACAAGAAGCGTCGTGTCTTTGTTCCATACAGTGTTGTGCCTCGTGCTCATTATGCACCCAAGTCTTCTGGCAATGCTTCTCGTTAACCACAGTCAAATACTGGTGGAGCAAATTATCTTCCTCCTTTTGGTTCTTACACTGGAGTTACCTGCTACTCTTGTGGTCAGCCTGGTCACTACTCAAGGGAGTGTTCCCAAAGGGCTATCGGACGCAATGATCAGTAGGCAAAGAAAAATGATAAATCTCAAGGTGCTGGACGTGGTCGTCTAAACCATGTCACTATTGAGGAAGCTCAGGAAGATCCACACGTCATTCTGGGTACGCTCCGTGTCAATTCAATTCTCGCAACAGTATTGTTTGATTCTGGAGCATCACATACATTCATGTCAAATTTGTTTGCTCAAGAGCATGGGATAAATTTTGAACCCCTGTCCACCCCTTTGACTATCCATTCCCCGGGTTCTAGCTGGTTCACCACTATTGTTAGTCACGGAAATGAGATTGACATAGCCTACTAGAAGTTTCCCACTTCTTTCATTACACTCAAGTCAAGTGACATTGATGTCATTCTGGGCATGGAATGGTTAACCAAGTATCAAGCCGTCATTGACTATGCACTTGGAACAGTTACTATGACATCTCCTGCTGGCATAACTGTCAAGCATTGGACTGATGGTTCAAATTCTCTGTCAGCAGTCCTTAAACCTTTTTCGGAGTTGTATGCCATGGATGTCCTACCCACTCTCGAGGTCCAAGATGTCCATGTAGTCTGTGATTTCCCGGATGTCTTCCCTGAAGTGTTTCCTGGCATGCCACCTGATCGAAGTGTGGACTTTGTCATAGAGCTAGTTCCTGGAACTGCTCCTATCTCCAAAAGACCTTACCGTATGCCTCCTCATGAGTTGGTTGAGTTGAATAAGCAACTGGAAGAGCTGGAAGGCCTAGGATACATCCAACCTAGCACATCCTCTTGGGGTTGCCCTACCATCTTTTTAAGAAGCGGGATACAAATATTCCAAGATTGGTGGTTGATTACCGTCCACTCAATGCGGTGACAATCAAGAATAAGTACCCACTTCCCCGAATAAATGACCTCTTTGATCAACTAAGTGGTGCCACTGTCTTCTCCAAAATGGAATTAAGATCAGGGTATCATCAAATCAAGATCAGAAAGGAGGATATCCCAAAGACAGCATTCACAACTCGTTATGGTCTTTATGAGTATACAGTGATGTCCTTCGGGTTAACCAATGCCCTGGCCACATTTATGAGGCTCATGAACTCCGTCTTCATGGAATATCTCGACAAGTTCGTTGTGGTATACATCGATGACATTCTAATCTACTCCAAGACCGAAGAAGATCATGCCGAACATCTACGTTTGGTGTTGACTAAACTTCGTGAACATCGCCTCTACGCCAAATTCTCCAAATGTGAGTTCTAGTTACAAGAGCTCATCTTCCTTGGCCATGTTGTGTCTGCAAGTGGTGTTGTTGTCATATCAGATAAGGTTTAGACCATCCTAGAATGGAAGTCCGAAGTTTTCTTGGAATGGCTGGATATTACCGCCGATTCATCGAGAACTTCTCCAAGATAGCCAAGCCTATGACTGATCTTCTTAAGAAAGATAAGAAGTTTGAATGGTCAGAAAAGGCAGAAGAAAGCTTCCAAGCTTTGAAAACTAAGGTAACCACCGCTCGTGTGCTTGTCCTTCCGGACACAAGCAAGGACTTCGTCATCTATTGTGACGCTTCTCTTCAAGGGCTCGGTTGTGTGTTGATACAAGATGGTCATTGTCAACACCCGGATTTATAATCCCAGATGCCTGTTACGCCATACATCGCAATCCCAGGATTACCATTTTTGCGAGACATAACAGATTTGGATACCACAGTACATCATCCATTACAAACCATACATAAGGTCTTACACAAATAAGGATCTCATGATCCAGTTCTTAATACAACTAAAGCAGCGGAAATACGTAATAATAACGGTAGCGTAGGCGAAGCTCCATCTTCGGGGTTACAAGCAATGCTGACGATGGGAGATGATCCTAGTTGTCATAACCTTCCTAGGATCCATCATCCTGGTACTCCTCTTCATAGTCTGGCCACGGGAATAGCCAGGGACAAAGCCATGGGTACTCTTTAAGTACTCGCAAACTAATACTAACAAGTGAAGGGGGGTTTTGTAGTAGGACACTATCTCTAGGGTTGTTTTGCAAAAAGCCAGATTTACCTCTACTAAGTTCAGAAGCAAGAAAAGCTATTTGAAATTTTATAACACCTAAGTGGGAACTTGTATTTCATATCACAACTCTGTTGTGGTCAAGTCAAAATCGCAATTCATTTCACAAGTCATTTTGGAAACATCTGACGGGGGAACAGTATGGCCACTCCAACTGTCCATAACCACGGACGCGGCTATTCGAATAGTTCGACACTCTGCAGAGATTGTTCACTTTCACCACAACATTCAATACATCCGCCAGGAACAAATCCTGAATTCACCATACTCAGTATGCGGATAATCAATCCTAAACTTTCCATTACACGCCCTAGTATAGGCACCTCTCCTGTGAGTTTGGCCTCCCAACCATGACCAACTATCATCTTGGGTACTGCACAGGTGGACAATCTTCACAAGGTAGCCTCAGCTCAGACCTTGGCCGTGAGGGAACCCATACTAAGGTATATAAGTTTCCAGTCAAGCCCTACCCAAATTTCGGGTATTGTGGTTGTACGGTAAAATTGGAATGGTATCACATCCAGACAACCATCAGTTTTATAAAGGGCTAAGTCTTATGCCTCAACATTTTCGTCATCAAAATCACCTGGTGTTCGGAAACACATGTCAAAACATCTCAGTAGAATGACTCATCATTCTAAGGTTTTCATAACCATTTTCCACCAAGTATTCCCATCTAAAGTTGATCAAGTTTTATTATTAGCACTAGCATCTACAAGTGAGGGTGAGTACTAATGAGGGGTGGTAAACAAGTGGAGTTTAACTAAGTTCAATCTCATGCCTTAGGGTGACATCAAGATTTTTTAGCTTAGGCCAAATTTAATGCTCTTTATGCAACCTTCAATTATCTTCCTAGAATCTACAAGTCACTTAAGTAGACTCTAAGTAATACCTTTGATAAAGAAATAAAGTAGAAAACTTGCAAGTAAAACTAGGAGGGGTATCATCAAATATGTCTAACCAAGCATGCTTAGTGCATTGCCTAGGTTATCTAACTTTCATAATTGCAAGTGTTAGATTTATCAATCAACTAGTAGTATTAGGCTTGCCTTGTGCAGAGCAGTGGTTGAAGTTCTCCTCGGCTTCTTCTTCGTAGTATCCTCCTTCCTCCTCGTATCGTTGGTCGGTACTAGCGTCTATGAATAAATAAGACGTACATAATCACCAAACAATACTTAACTACTTTCAATCATCACAAAAAAGGGTTCTATATATGATCTAGCATCATCACTAACATTCAAGATTAAAGCATTTGTCTTATTTATTTTATTTTTAGAAAAGTAATTTCTACTCATTGAAAAACTACTTAAGATTTAATATTCTCCAAACCAAACATGGTATCATGTTGACACATGTCATCACCACATATTTCAGTACATGAGAATGTGATTTAAAGTGGTGTCACAATTTAATAAGGTTTAACCTTTTATTTTAAATAAAATAAGTGACTAGAAATGCCTATGTGGCATTCTTTTATTACTTGAACATTATTTTTGTAAGTAAACCCATATGTTTTTATATATTCTGAAAGGTATGATCACATGTGATTTTTGAGAGTTGGAATCAACTCAAAAGCTATTATGGTTGAAATTTGAAAAATGTTCGAATGCAAAAAATCTACTGACTTGTTATTTTTACCAGGGTTGATCTATTGATCCCAATGATTTGAATCCAACGGGCTTGGATTAAGCATTTCAACTCCTTGCTAAAAAAATTGGTTTCATGCAATTTGGTTCACTGAATCGAGCTGGGTTGATTTTTGAAACTAGCTACAGAACTGAGTTTGAATAAAAATAGAAAAAGCTAAATTCAAACGAGTGGGCTGCGCGGGAAGGGTTATTGGGCCAGCCCAGTGTCACTCCACAGCGCGGGGCGCAACTGACAGGGGGGTCTACTGGTCAGTGGCTCATAAAATGCGAAGCGGTACAGGGCGATGTGGTGCGTTGGATTAGAATGAAGATCGACGGCTGAGGGTCGTCGTCGATGATGAACAAGTCACCGGCGAGCTCGAACCCTAGCGGCTCGGTGGGGGTGCATAGGGGGCATACCGGGGCTCCAGTGGTGATGGTGAGGAGGGCAAACGACGAAGTCGACAACGGCGAACTCAGGGATGGTCGCGGAAGCTCCGGGGGTGGTCGAAATCAACGGCTCCCTTCTTCTCTAGAGGCGGCCTGCTCCGGCGCAATTCCGACGAGCTGCTGCTCCTCGTGCTCCGGCTAAGGGATGGAATGATCAGTGAGGTGAGGGGAGTGAGATGGTGTGAAGAAATCGAGCGGGAGTCGTCTCCTTTTATAGGCTCGACGGCGAGACCGAGAGGGATGGGCAGGCGACGGTGGCGACATGGCTACAGGCGGCTAGAGGCATGGCCGAGGTTGGCGATCGACGGGTGGTCTCCTGGCGATGCTCTAGATTTTAAATGCGCGTGTAGGGGCGGTGGAAAATGGCCGGGAATGCGTGATGCTCTGCGAGGCAGAGGCGGCGAACTCTGTGGCGAGCGGTGGCTACGGGGTACGGGTGGTGAAACGAGCATGTCTGGTGGTCTCCTGGGACAGTGGGGTGCATGCTGGCGGGCGGCAAGGGCTCAAGGTGGCCGGGTTGCATGGGAATGACGCGTGCTCTGCGGTGCGCGTCGGCATGGTCGACAACGGCGCGGGTGCAGCGTTCCTGGCGGTTCTGGTCGCTGTCTTCAAGCTAGGGCTGCTCGAGAGGGGGCGGTGAGGCATGGGCTGCACGCTAGACAAGGTTGGCACGGCTAGTTATTCTCCTAGCTTGGTGTCCACACTGGGGTGACATGGGTGCTCTCGGCCTGCTCACCGTTGATGACAATGGCCAGCTTACAGTGGTGCTAGAGATTAGTTAAGGATGCTAGATGATCTACTAAGGCTAGTTGTAACCAGAGAGGGAACAAGGTTGGCCAAAACACTGCTCAAAATAGTGTTTTTGATTTTGTTGATTTGAATCTGCAACCTGTTTAATGAAATGGCCGCATGAACTTGAGTTTTAAATTTTGAAAAGATTTTTGTTGGGTGGGCTAGGCATGTGGTGGTGATACTGTGGATGCTTGGGTTTTGAAAATTGAGCTTGTTTGAGTGGTTTTTGAAATAGTGGGATCTTCCCATATGAAATAGATTCAATTTTAAACTGTCATTTAAACTAAGCATTTGAATGTTTTTGGATGATCACAAAGTGGGCCTTGGTACCTTATTATGAGTACTATCAAGGGGTGCAAAGCTCCATACCTTTTTCTGTTAAGTTCTAAAAATTAGAGATAGCCAAAGTAGGCATGGGAGTTAATTTGGCCAAAGTGACCATTCACCTAATTTGTTTATTTTGACTTGTTTGTCTTTGGGAAAAGTTTGGGGATTGTTTAGATGATGTTTATTTCACCTAAGAATCATTTTACAAGCAAAGAAACACAGAACCATGGCAATTCAAAAGAATCCAAATTTTAATACACACACATATGAATGCTTTCATATTTTTAATTAGAAAAGTTTTTGTTAAACATAAATTTAATGATTAGAGTTTGATGATCCAAGTTTAGTATTTTTGGGATGTTATAAACCTTCCCCCCCTTAAACAAAATCTCGTCCCGAGATTTGAAAAAGGATGAAAAGATTACCTAGGATTTGAAGAGATCGCCGAAACTCCATCCTGATATGATCTTCGCGCTCCCAGGTAGCTTCCTCTTCTATGTGGTTGCTCCACTGAATCTTGAGAAACTTGATGCTCCTCTTCTATAGCTCTTTTGTCTGGACTGGGCGGTCTTGAGGTGCTCACGAATCTTGTGAACATTCTCTTCTGCTTCTCGTAGGATGTCGGGTCCGAAAATCTGACTCTCTCCTACTTCCGACCAGTTCAAAGGGGTGCGACACTTTCTTCCGTACATGAATTCAAATGGGGCCATTTGCAAACTAGCTTGATAACTTTTGTTGTATGAAAATTCTGCGAACGGCAGACAGTCTTCCCATTTTGATCCATACTCTAACACACATGCTCTCAACATATCTTCGAGTATTTGATTTACTCGCTCTGTTTGTCCGTCGGTCTCAAGGTGATAAGCTGTGCTGAAATCTAGTCGGGTTCCTAAACCTTCTTGGACTTTCTTCTAGAATCTCGAGGTAAACTGAGTTCCTCGATCCGATACGATGTTCTTGGGGACTTCGTGCAAAATAACGATTCTAGCGATGTATACCGCTAGCTTCGAACTCTGATATGTTGTCTTAACTGGTAATAAATGGGCGACTTTGGACAATCTGTCCACTATGACCCAGATATAGTCATTTCCCCTACTAGAAGTAGGTAATTCGGTGATAAAGTCCATTCCAACGGAATCCCATTTCCATTCCGGAATCTGCAATTATTGCAACAATCCTGTGGGTCTTTGATGTCCCGCCTTGCCTCTCTGACATATATCACACTTGGCGATATAGCTCCCGATTTCTCTCTTCATCTTATGCCACCAAATTTGCTCCTCCAAATCTTGATACATCTTCGTTCATCCGGGGTGGATAGAATAAGGAGTATCATGAGTTTCCTTCATAATCACTTCTTTCAACTCAGAATCTGCTGGTACACAAAGGCGTCCTTTGTACCACAGAACTCCTTCTTCGTCTTCGATGAATCCGGGTACTTTGCCTGTACCGATACGACGCTTGATTCTGTCGATACTAGCATTTCCTTTCTGCGCCTCTTTGATCTGGCTGATCAAAGTGGGTTGAAGTTCTATGCTAGCCAAAAATCCTACACTCACTAATTCCATTCGAAAATCTTCCATCTCTTTGTGCAAGCTTGGTTGCTCCTTCAAAATCATGGAGTTCAAGCGGCACGGCAATCTGCTAAGGGCATCTGCTACCACGTTGGCTTTACCGGGGTGATAGTGAATGTGCAGATCGTAATCCTTGATTAGCTCAATCCATCTTCTCTGTCTCATATTTAGCTCCTTCTGAGTGAATATATACTTCAGGCTCTTGTGATCCGAATAAATCTCGCAACGGTTTCCCATCAGGTAATGCCTCCATGTATTCAGGGCTAGAACTACGGCTGCGAGTTCGAGGTCATGGGTTGGGTAATTTTGCTCATTTTTTCAGTTGTCGAGATAGATAAGATATAACTTTGCCTTCTTGCATTAGCACACATCCGAGACCGATCTTGGATGTGTCACAATACACATCAAAGGGCTTCGTGATATCCGGCATGATTAAGATTGGTTCTGAAATCAATCTCCTCTTGAGTTCTTGAAAACTCGCTTCACATTTGTCTGTCCATTCAAACTTCTTGTCCTTCTTCAGCAATTGGGTCATGGGTCTGGCGATACTCGAGAATCCTTCTACGAACTTGCGGTAGTATCCCGCCAATCCGAGAAATGCACAAACTTGGGTTTGAGTGGTTGGGGCTTGCCAATCTTCGACATCTTTCACCTTTGCAGGGTCAACGGTAATTCCTCCGGCTGATACAATGTGGCCGAGGAATCCTACCTCCTGTAACCAGAATTCACATTTGCTAAACTTGGCATACAACTGATGCTCTCTAAGGGTTCCAAGAATGGTCCTTAGGTGTAGCTCATGTTCTTCTTCTGATTTGGAATAAATCAGTATGTCATCGATGAAAACAACGACAAACTTATCCAGGAAGTCCATAAAAATCTTATTCATGAGATTCATGAAATAAGCGGGGGCATTGGTTAATCCAAAAGACATGATAGTATACTCGTATAATCCATATCTGGTGGTAAAGGCAGTCTTTGGAATATCCTCTGCATGAATCTTGAGTTGATGATAGCCTGTTCTAAGATCAATCTTAGAAAACACTTTGGCACCGGTCAATTGATCAAACAGATCTATCTTGGGCAATGGGTACTTGTTCTTGATAGTGACATCATTCAACTTCCGATAATCCGTACACAAACGGTTACCTCCATCCTTCTTGTCCACGAACAAAATAGGTGATCTCCATGGTGACGCACTTGGTTGAATCAATCCAATTTCCAACATGGCATCTAGTTGCTTCTTCAGTTCTGCTAGTTCAGACGGGTTCATACTATATGGTCTCTGGGCTATGGGTCCTGTTCCGGGGATTAGTTCGATGATAAACTCGATATCCCGATCTGGGGGCATACTGGGCAAAACATCTGGAAATACATCGGGGTATTCGCAGACTATCCAGACTTGGTCAATGGTAGGTTGGGCTATACTCTTGTTGCACTTGAATTGATGAGGTAAGGTTTCAGATACATGCTCGACTGATATTCCGGCTGTACTGGTCATGGTTATGGCTTTCTTGGTACAGTCTATTAATCCTTTATGTTTGGACATTCAATCCATTCCTAGTACTACTTCCAAACCTTTAGTTCCAAGTACTATCAGATTAGCATAAAAATCTATGCCATGGATTCGGATAGGGACGGCTTTGCAAATTTGCCTAGCTTTGGTGGTTGAACCGGGGATTTGAACAATCATAACATGCTTCAGTTTGGTTGGTTGAATATTACTAGTGCATGCAAATTCTTTGGTGACAAATGAGTGCGATGCACCAGAATCAAACAACACTCTAGCGAGTACTGAATTAACAGAAAACATACCCAACATGACGTCTGGCGCTTCCTGAGCTTCTTCAGCATGCATGATAAAAAGACGGCCGTTGCGGTTGAGCGAATTCCTTGGGGCAAACCTTCTTCTAGGCTGAACACGATGCTGTTGTTGAGCTGGGGCATTTGCATTGGGGGCTGCAGCATTCTTCTTGGGGCACTCATTGGAGTAGTGAACCTTATTTCCACAGTCATGACAAGTCACTTGCGACTTGTCCTTTGCTGCAACAGGCACAACATTGCTTCCAGTCCTCGGGGCAGTGTTGGTGTTGGCGGCAGCATTGTTGTTGTTGAACTTGGGTGGTGCACGGTTGAAATTGTTAGAGCTGTCGGGGTTGTTGTGATTTCCTCCGGGCCTCGGGTTTCCACGGTTGGGATAGGTCAGACGGTTCATCGGGGGTCGGTTGGTTCTCGGGGCAAATCCTGGAGATGGGTTAGGGCGATACTTTGGGGTCTGATGAGTTCCTGGCTGATGCATCATGCGATGCTTGCGGTTCTCATTGGCTTGGTTGATCTTTCCTTCCATCTGGATGTCAGAGTCGACAAGAGCTTCAATATCAGCAAAGGGGATATTGACCAACACCGTCTGCATCTCATCGTGCAGACCATTCAAGAATCTCTCTTTCTTCTTGGCTTCGGTGTCGATCTCATCCAGGGCATACCTAGCTAATGACAAGAATTTGTCATGGTATTCCACTATGGTCATCCTTCCTTGCTTCAGTTCTCTGAACTCATCTCTCATTCTCTTGATCAAACCCGGTAGAACATGGGTTCTGCTGAACTTGTCCTTGAATTCCTCCCAGGTCATCATTTGTCCTCCGGTCATTGCACGAACACTGTTCCACCATGCTCTTGCATATCTGGCTAGATAGTGGGTGGCGAACAGAACTTTCTTGTTGGCTTCCACTCCGGCGACTTCTAGGTTGTTTTCCATGGTTTGCAGCCAATCGTCTGCATCTAGGGGCTCTTCTGACTTAGTGAAAATAGGTGGGTTGGTATTCTGGAAATTCTTGAGCTTAGATCCATGGTTTTCCTGATTTCCTTGGCCTTGGTTGTTGTGGGCTAGCTGAGCTATCTGCTGAAGGGTGGCTAGGTTGGCTTGACGTTCGGCTCTTTCAGCTTCGCGGTCCGAAAACAACATTTGCAGGATCTGCAACATCGAGTCCGGGGATGAACCACTTCCTCCGTGTGGCATCTGAAGATTGAGATAGATCATGAGAAAAGAGGGAAATTTCTAGGGTTCAGGGATTTTGAAAAGTTTTTAAAGTTTGACTCAGATTTTCTAGCAACTTGCTTTTCATTCATTTATCCATAGCACACGATACAACACACACCACAACAAAGGTAAATAGATGGTTTTAGGAACCATTCTGGAAACTACGATACAATGGGACCGAATACAACTCACTACGCTAGTGCTCAAGTGCTAATACTCCTCGGAGTCGGTGTAGTCATCATCCTCATCGTCATCGATGAAGGCGAAATCATCCTCATCGGTGAAGAAGTCCATAGCCCGATCCTCCAGAAAATCATCATCATCGCTGAGATAGGAGTAGGGGTCTCCACGAAGATCCTCTACGGCATTCTCTCTTTCCTCCAACTGCATGTTTCTCTCGTGGATGGTCTCCTCCAAATTCGAAATACGGTGGCGAAGACGAGCAATGATGCACTCCTTCTTGTCGAGCTGACGGCGGCGAGACTTGCGATCCTTCGCTAGCATGGCGATGGTCTGATCCTTCGTCTTGATGATGGCGGACTTGTGGTTGGAGTAGTCACGACAATTATCCAATTCCTGCTGACGATCGTACATCATGAAGCAAAGGTGGTCCAACTGAGTCTTGAGCTCGTGGTGGTATGGGGCTTCCAGTGGCTGTCCCATAGCATCACGCCTTGGAGAAAACTCAAAGCGGGTACCCTTGATCTGGTTGATACTCTGCCCACACAGATGGGCAAGAGCTTCCTGCATGGCCGTGGCAAGTCCATCGAGCCGGTTGTTTTCTCTTAAGGTGAACTGAATTCCCTCGGCAGTGGGAGGTTCAATCTTTCCTCGGAGACTTGCAACAATTATCCACTGGAGATCTTCTCCTCCTTGATCATTGAGTTGAGCTCCGAAGAACTCGGGGTGCGGACGCTCCAGAAGTTCCAAAAGCTGGTCCAAATCCCGCTCAAAGATAAGGTCTCCTCCATTCCCCAATTGATAAAACTTGCTGTACTTCACGTCCATCTATAAGAATATAGGATGAGTAAATTAGTAGAGTGATCAAGTGTGTCAAATTTTAGGTATTTTGCAAGAGTTTTTGAGGATCATGAATTTTTATGAAAGAAACAAGGTGATAAGAATGGGAATAAGTTTTTGTAAATATTTGCTTCCTTTGGTTTTGCAACTAAGTTTTTGATTCAAACGGCCAGTCTAACTAGGGTCTCCTATGGTCAGGATGGCTCTGATACCAATTTGTCAACACCCGGATTTTTAATCCCAGATGCCTGTTATGCCATACATCGCAATCCCAGGAATACCATTTTTGTGAGACATAACAGATTTGGATACCACAGTACATCATCCATTACAAACCATACATAAGGTCTTACACAAATAAGGATTTCATGATCCAGTTCTTAATACAACTCAAGCAGCGGAAATACGTAATAATAACGGTAGCATAGGCGAAGCTCCATCTTCGGGGTCATAGGCAATGCTAACGATGGGAGATGATCCTAGTTGTCGTAACCTTCCTGGGATCCATCATCCTGGTACTCCTCTTCATAGTCTGGCCACGGGAATAGCCAGGGACAAAGCCATGAGTACTCTTTAAGTACTCGCAAACCAATACTAACAAGTGAAGGGGGTTTTGTAGTAGGACACTAAGCTCTAGGGTTGTTTTGCAAAAAGCCATATTTAACTCTACTAAGTTCAGAAGCAAGAAAAGCTAGCTGAAATTTTATAACACCTAAGTGGGAACTTGTATTTCATATCACAACTCTATTGTGGTCAAGTCAAAATCACAATTCATTTCACAAGTTATTTTGAAAACATCTGACGGGGGAACAGTATGGACACTCCAACTGTCCATAACCGCGGACGCAGCTATTCGAATAGTTCGACACTCTGCAGAGATTGTACACTTTCACCACAACATTCAATACATCCGTCAGGAACAAATCCTGAATTCACCATACTCAGTATGCGGATAATCAATCCTAACCTTTCCATTACACGCCCTAGTATAGGCACCTCTCCTGTGAGTTTGACCTCCCAACCATGACCAACTATCATCTTGGGTACTACACAGGTGGACAATCTTCACAAGGTAGCCTCAGCTCAGACCTTGGCCGTGAGGGAACCCATACTAAGGTATATAAGTTTCCAGTCAAGCCCTACCCAAATTTCGGGTATTGTGGTTGTACGGTAAAATTGGAATGGTATCGCATCCAGACAACCATCAGTTTTATAAAGGGCTAAGGCTTATGCCTCAACATTTTCGTCATCAAAATCATTTGGTGTTCGGAAACACATGTCAAAACATCTCCGTAGAATGACTCATCATTCTAAGGTTTTCATAACCATTTTCCACCAAGTATTCCCATCTAAAGTTGATCAAGTTTTATGTTTAGCACTAGCATCTACAAGTGAGGGTGAGTACTAATGAGGGGTGGTAAACAAGTGGAGTTTAACTAAGTTCAATCTCATGCCTTAGGGTGACATCAAGATTTTTTTAGCTTAGGCCAAATTTAATGCTCTTTATGCAACCTTCAATTATCTTCCTAGAATCTACAAGTCACTTAAGTAGACTCTAAGTAATAGCTTTGATAAAGAAATAAAGTAGAAAACTTGCAAGTAAAACTAGGAGGGGGTATCATCAAATATGTCTAACCAAGCATGCTTAGTGCATTGCCTAGGTTATCTAACTTTCATAATTGCAAGTGTTAGATTGCTCAATCAACTAGTAGTATTAGGCTTGCCTTGTGCAGAGCAGTGGTTGAAGTTCTCCTCGGCTTCTTCTTCGTAGTATCCTCCTTCCTCCTCGTATTGTTGGTCAGTACTAGTGTCTATGAATAAATAAGAGGTACATAATCACCAAACAATACTTAACTACTTTCAATCATCACACAAAAGGGTTCTATAGATGATCTAGCATCATCACTAACATTCAAGATTAAAGCATTTGTCTTATTTATTTTATTTTTAGAAAAGTAATTTCTACTCATTGAAAAACTACTTAAGATTTAATATTCTCCAAACCAAACATGGTATCATGTTGACAGATGTCATCACCACATATTTCAGTACATGAGAATGTGATTTAAAGTGGTGTCACAATTTAATAAGGTTTAACCTTTTATTTTATATAAAATAAGTGACTAGAAATGCCTATGTGGCATTCTTTTATTACTTGAACATTATTTCTGTAAGTAAACCCATATGTTTTTATATATTCTGAAAGGTATGATCACATGTGATTTTTGAGAGTTGGAATCAACTCAAAAGCTATTATGGTTGAAATTTGAAAAATGTTTGAATGCAAAAAATCTTCCGACTTGTTATTTTTACCAGGGTTGATCTATTAATCCAAATGATTTGAATCCAACGGGCTTGGATTAAGCATTTCAACACCTTTCTAAAAAAATTGGTTTCATGCAATTTGGTTCACTGAATCGAGATGGGTTGATTTTTGAAACTAGGTACAGAACTGAGTTTGAATAAAAATAGAAAAAGCTAAATTCAAATGAGTGGGCTGCGCGGGAAGGGTTATTGGGCCAGCCCAGTGTCACTCCGCAGCGCGGGGCGCAACTGACAGGGGGGTCTACTGGTCAGTGGATTAGAATGAAGATCAACGGCTGAGGGTCATCGTCGATGATGAACAAGTCACCGGCGAGCTCGAACCCTAGCGGCTCGGTGGGGGTGCATAGGGGGCATACCGGGGCTCCAGTGGCGATGGCGAGGAGGGCAAACGACGAAGTCGACAACGGCGAACTCAGGGATGGTCGCGGAAGCTCCGGGGGTGGTCGAAATCAATGGCTCCCTTCTTCTCTAGAGGCGGCCTGCTCCGGCGCAATTCCGATGAGCTGCTGCTCCTCGTGCTCCGGCTATGGGATGGAATGATCAGTGAGGTGAGGGGAGTGAGATGGTGTGAAGAAATCGAGAGGGGGTCGTCTCCTTTTATAGGCTCGACGGCGAGACCGAGAGGGATGGGCAGGCGACGGTGGCGACATGGCTACGGGCGGCTAGTGGCATGGCCGAGGTTGGCGATCGACGGGTGGTCTCCTGGCGATGCTCTAGAGTTTAAATGCGCGTGTAGGGGCGGTGGAAAATGGCCGGGAACGCGTGATGCTCTGCGATGCAGAGCCGGCGAACTCTGTGGCGAGCGGTGGCTACGGGGTACGGGTGGTGAAACGAGCATGTCTGGTGGTCTCCTGGGACAGTGGGGTGCATGCTGGCGGGCGGCAAGGGCTCAAGGTGGTCGGGTTACGTGGGAATGACGCGTGCTCTGCGGTGCGCGTCGGCATGGTCGACAACGGCGCGGGCGCGGCGTTCCTGGCGGTTCTGGTCGCTGTCTTCGAGCTAGGGCTGGTCGAGAGGGGGCGGTGAGGCATGGGTTGCACGCTAGACAAGGTTGGCACGGCTAGTTCTTCTCCTAGCTTGTTGTCCACACTGGGGTGACATGGGTGCTCTTTGCCTGCTCACCATTGATGATAATGGCCAGCTTACAGTGGTGCTAGAGATTAGTTAAGGATGCTAGATGATCTACTAAGGCTAGTTGTAACCAGAGAGGGAACAAGGTTGGCCAGAACACTGCTCAAAATAGTGTTTTTGATTTTGTTGATTTGAATCTGTAACCTGTTTGATGAAATGGCCGCATGAACTTGAGTTTTAAATTTTGAAAAGATTTTTGGTGGGTGGGCTAGGCATGTGGAGGTGATACTGTGGATGCTTGGGTTTTGAAAATTGAGCTTGTTTGTGTGGTTTTTGTAATAGTGGGATCTTCCCATATGAAATAGATTCAATTTTAAACTTTCATTTAAACTAAGCATTTGAATGTTTTTGGATGATCACAAAGTGGGCCTTGGTACCTTATTATGAGTACTATCAAGGGGTGCAAAGATCCATACCTGTTTCTGTTAAGTTCTGAAAATTAGAGATGGCCAAAGTAGGCATGGGAGTTAATTTGGCCAAAGTGACCATTCACCTAATTTGTTTATTTTGACTTGTTTGTCTTTGGGAAAAGTTTGGGGATTGTTTATATGATGTTTATTTCACCTAAGAATCATTTTACAAGCAAAGAAACACAGAACCATGGCAATTCAAAAGAATCCAAATTTTAATACACACACATATGAATGCTTTCATATTTTTAATTAGAAAAGTTTTTGTTAACCCTAAATTTGATGATTAGAGTTTGATGATCCAAGTTTAGTATTTTTGGGATGTTACCGTCATGTAGTGGCCTATGCTTCTCGGCAGTTGAAGTCACATGAGAACAATTATCCAACCCATGATCTCGAACTCGCCACTGTTGTTCATGCTCTTAAGCAATGGCAACATTACCTCATCGGTAACCATTGCGAACTTTACTCTGATCATCAAAGCCTAAAGTACCTCTTTACCTAGCCAAATCTGAATCTCAGGCAAAGACGATGGTTGGAACTCATCAAAGATTATGATTTGGGTCTCAACTATCAACCCGGCAAAGCCAATGTCGTTGCTGATGCGCTAAGTCGGAATTCTTATTGCAATAATCTGATGATTTCACAAGCCCAACCTGCTCTCTATGAGGAAATCAAGCGTCTTAACCTTGAAGTGGTTCCTTATGGATTCCTCGCTAACCTTGAAATAAAATGTTCTTTAGAGGACCAAATCAAGGAAGCTCAAAAGCAAGATGATGAGGTTACCAAGATCAAATAACGTGTTGCAAGTGGTGAAGCTAAATGTTTCTCCATCAATGATCAAGGTATCCTATATTTCAGTAACCAGATAGTGGTCCAAAACAGTCGGAAAATCAAAGATCTAATCCTACTAGAAGTGCATGAATCCCCTTTGTCCATCCATCCTAGTGGTACCAAGATGTACTAAGATCTCCGTCAAAGATTCAGGTGGAGTGGAATGAAACCAGAAATCGCTTGCTTTGTTGTAGAGTGCGACGTTTGTCGTCGTTGAAGGCTGAACACCAAAGGCCTGCTGGACTTCTATAGCCATTGAAAATTCCTGAGTGGAAATGGGATGAAATTGGTATGGATTTTATCACTAGACTCCCAAGGACACAAGCAGGCAATCATGCCATATGGGTAGTAGTTGATCGACTACACAAAGTTACTCACTTCCTTGCTGTTCGGGAAAGCATTACTACAAGCCAGTTGGCACAGCTATACATATCCCGGATAGTCGTTCTTCATCGTGTTCCCAAGAAGATCATATCTGATCGTGGAAGCTTGTTCACTTCCAAATTTTGGGCTAGTATCCAACAAGCAATGTGAAATCAAGTCTCCTTCAGACTGAAAGAGTGAATCAAATTCTTGAAGACATGCTCAGAGCGTGTGTCATATCCTTTGGAAAGAACTGGGAGAAATGTCTTCCTTTTGCGGAATTCTCTTACAACAACAGTTTTCAATCCAGTTTGGGCATGGCACCTTTCCAATTCCTGTATGGGAAAACATGTCGAACACCGCTGAACTAGACAGAAACCGATGAAAGACAATTCTTTGATCTGGACATGATCCAAGAAGCGGAAGATCAAGTTCGCATAATTCGAGAGCGTCTGAAGGATGCTCAATCTCGTCAGAAGACCAACTATGATCGTCATCATCATGATGTTCATTATGAACTTGGTGATCAAGTTTACCTCTGGGTGACTCCTCTGAAGGGTACCCATCGATTCGGTATGAAAGGCAAATTGGCTCCTCGCTACGTTGGTCTCTTCCACATTATCTCCAAGCGGGGGTGAGCTTGCCTACCAATTGGATCTACCTTCAACTTTTCCAGAGGTTCATGATGTTTTCCATGTGTCTCAACTCAAGCGTTGCTTCAAAGATCCCATTCGTGGTGTGGACCATGAAACTTTGGATCTCCAAGATGATCTAACTTACCGAGAATACCCTATTCGTATTCTTGATGAAACCGAGCGCAAGACTCATCGTCAAACCATCAAGTTCCTGAAAGTTCAATGGTCTCATCACTCTGAGTCAGAAGCAACCTAGGAACGCGAAGATCGTCTTTGATCTGAGTACCCTGCCTTCTTTTCTAAAACCTAGGAATCTCGGGTCAAGATTCTTGTAAGTGGGGTAGAGCTGTAACATACCACCCTTTTGTGTAATATTAAATAAAGACATGTTTGAGCATTGCATGCATGCATTATACTTGCACTTTGGTTTAATAAAATAAGAACCAATAAAACCCTAACTTTGTTCCCTCTCAAAACCATTCAAATGGTTTTTATATTTTGAAAACTATCAATATAAATGGAGCCAAATTGATAAAAAAGGGGTTCCCACATTATTTTATTATGTTTGGACAAACTCTAGTATTTTGGAAAAATTCAAATTAGACTTTGAATTGAAAATACAAAAGAAAATTAGAAAAACAGAAATATAAAAGGTTTTTTGGAAATAAAAAAACAAGTTTCTAACCTAACTGGGCCAAGCCCATCTCTCCTTCCCTCTCTCCTACCGCTCGCGCGCAGCAGCTAGCGTAGCCCCCGGACCAGCAGCAGCCCCGCGCGGCCCACGTCTGTCCCGATACCGCTTCGGCCTTCTATCCTCTCGTCGTCTTCGTCAACGACGAGTCGACGACAAGCAGCTCCGTGGCAGCGCCGCCGTTGTCGATCCCGCCGCTCGATCGCCGCCGTCCGCCGACCTGGAAGGCTGGATAAGAATGCCATGCCACCCCCTGCCTTGACCCTATCCCCTTCTCCCTCCCCAGAGATCTCTCTCGTTTTCCACTCTGTCGAAACCCTAGCTCCGGGGCTCGCCATCGCCGTGCCGTCTCTGGCCTCCCCTCGCTCAACCGAGGCTACCACGAGCTCTGCCTCGTCGCGTGGATCAACCTCGCCAACGGAATCGAGCCGACGCGCTGGAAATCGACCGCATCACAAGCTTCGTCCCCGAGCCCGACGTTCTCCGCCGTGGATCTTGCCGATGTTCTGGACCACCTCCGGCCTCTCTGTCACCTCTGTTAGCTTCACGGTGAGCTGCTTGTCCTCAAGGACCTTTCCCCTTCCCCCCTTTCACCTCATAGCTCGCTGTCATCATGCACCTGCCGCCGCCGTTGGCCGTCGTCGTTGTCGACGCTCCGGCGACCAATCTTCAGCGGCGCCGCCCCAATTAGGCTTCTCGCATCGCGCTCGCTCTAACACACCTTCCGCGTAGCCCAGCAAGCCCCCAGCGCCGCCAGCCGCCATCGTCTGCGTGTTCTCCGGCGAGCCTGCGTGGCAGTGACGTGGGCGCTGACCAAGTCGTGCCTGCGTGACTAGTTGACGCATCCCAGACCCCCACCTATCTGTGACTGGGGCTAGACCCAGCCCCAGTGAAAAATAACCACACCCTTGTGCTGACGTCGTCATGAGGTCATAATCTCGTAAATTCATTTATGGAATTAATAAATACCCTGTGGGCCTAGCCTGTCAGGGTTTTAATCTTTTTGGAAAATAATTTCTGAAATTATTAAACTTATGACAAGTGGGTCCAGATGTAAAATAATTTATATAATATCTAAAAATGTTTAATTAATTTAAAATGATTTAAAATGAATTAAAATTGGAGAAATTCATAACTAATTCATTTTAAATCAAAAAATACAAATAATATACCAAAATGATCAAAAAATGAAAACTATCTAGCTAAGATATAATCATACATTGTTAACCAACTTTGATGGTAAGTTTAATTAGAAGAACCAATTGAACCCCATAGGTGATTCCGAGGATTCCCCTTTTCTAGGGTTTGGACCTCTCGGACCACATTTAAAAGTGACCAAGCATGTTCTAGGGTTCATTTCAACACTATTCAACTTGTCATATCATCCATATTGTATGAGCATTGCACATGCCATGTGTTGAATGTTGCTTTCTCTTTTCCAGTGATTGGTTCTTGCGAATAGGAACCAAACCCGAGGCTGAAGTCAACGCCACAGAAGAGCAGTACCAGTCCAACAACGGACAAGGCAAGCTAAGCCCCACTCATACATAATAATCCTATGTTTACAAAGTGTTTCATTCTCGCCATATGCATTCGGTTCAACAGTCTTTATCAGTAGATAGAGTAATCCTATCTGATGCATGCTTCACTTTGTGAACTATATTACCTGTCCCAATACTCCTAGCATAACTAGGGTTTGGCTTATGAGCATCGCTAGTGCCACAGTTCAGTCAAGCTTAGCCATTCTTAGTGGTCCGATGCTGATCATTCAGGTGATGCACCAGAGATGCAGATGAATCTAGTATGGTAGGATGTTGTGATGTGATCACAGATGGATGATAAACATGCTAAGGCTTGTATGGGAGGCCACGTGGGTTGTGGTTTTTTTAGTCCCATACTTGCCACCCCTAGGACCCGATGTTCTTGCCTCTTGAACCAAGACGAGCGTACAACCACACGGGGGCCTGGAAACCCCCTCGACTCACTAACTTGCCTCGTAGATTCCATGAGTCACATAGTTCGGGCTTTCCATTCGACATACGCATCTTGGCTGTTCTTGAATGGAGGTGAAGGAGGTGCATTCATACAGGTAGGTAAGCGTGGCAGGTAATGGGAGATGCCCGGCATCCGTAATCTCAAACCCTGTTCACATTGCTAGGGACCGACTTCGGGACTCGACCCGTTATGGCGGCATCTCCTTAGTGCATGACTCATGGTCTTGGCGAAAGCAAGGTAAAGGTCGTGGTCAACCACTCTCTGCCGGCCTTCCAAGGAAGAGGGCTAATAAATTGGCATTAAGAATCGGTTGGTACGTGTGGGTAAAGTTGTGCACCCCTGCAGGGTTATAATATTTTCGAAAAGTCGTGTCCACGGTTACGGACGACTTGGGAACAGACGTGAAGATCATAGAGAACTATAACCGAATGATAAAACTTGGCCAACTAATGTGAGATATAGAGTACTTCCTCGGGGTTGTTTGAGGGGGTAGTCCGGGAAGAGAGGTTCAGTTAATGATGGTACTTGGTGGATAACAAGATGATTCTATAAGCTAGAGTTGTGGTCTTCTTATCCCCTTTTGAAAATGATCTGACTAGACGAGTTTCTTCTCCCTCTTGTTTTGAAAACAAAAGATGGATTTATGCAAAACAACTCCACTAGCCATAAGTCTTACGGAGTACACCCTGTACTCAGCCTTGCTTCATTGATGTTTTTCTACAGATGAAGCTACTCCAACTGAAGGTGGTTTCTATGTCGAAGTCGACGAGTAGTCGGGGTTCCCGGGCAGCAGCCTAGGATCTATGGAAGGGTCGCTACTTCTGTTTAAGGCCTCTTAGGCCCTTTGCTAAGTTTGTTGTTTAGAACAACTTGCTTGCTTCCGTCGCTTGTTGTAATGATGGGTCTGTGACCCCTGGATTGTATAACTGGTTTGTAACTCTCTTAAGAGTTTACCTTACTAATGTATGGTTTGTATGTTCTGTAATGTTACCGATCTTTCCCTGCGCGCTTCAGAATTTAGGTTAGGCTTATGTCAGATGAAGATCTGTTATTTTTCTAGCCCTGATCCCGGGTCGTGAGAACTAGGGCCCGAGTGCCATGATCTCAGATCTGAACTTATTATTGAATCATAATGATAGTATTGTTTGTGATCTTATCTGCAAGTTGTGTACACATATCATTGTCCGGATCCAAAGGCCCCAATGTGACAATAATTGGGACAACTGGATGGGATGGCTGTGGTGTGAGGATCACATGTGTTCACGTAGTGTTAATGCTTTGCTCCGGTGCTCTATTAAAAGAAGCACCTTAATTGCCAGTAGTTCCCTAGAGGCCCCGCTGCCACGGGTTGGCTGGACAGAAGATGTTATGCAAGTTCTCATTGCGAGAACGTATGACTATATTTGGAGCACATGCCTAGGATTGTTTAGTACTTGGATGCTTATTATTATTTATCTGTAATGCCCTAGGACTTGAAGTTACATGTTTAGACTCGTCTATGCAACGCCCGTCCATCCATCCCTATGCCTACCGCACTCGAATCCTACTATTACCGTTAGTGTTACTATTGCTACTATTTCACTGTTGTTGTTGCTGTTGCTACTACAAACTGTTGCTACTGATAAACTTCTGTGAGCAAAAACTATTTCCAGGTGCAACTGAACTGACAACTCAGTTGTTAAGGCTTGAAAGTATTCTTTGGCTCCCCTTGTGTCTAATCAATAAATTGGGTAATACTACCCGCGAACACTATTGCGATCCTCTACATTTGTGGGTCATCAAGACTATTTTCTGGCGCCGTTGCCGGGGAGCATAGCTTTATTTGTAAGTTCACTTGGATCTATTATTGTTCACTACTACTCCTTTCATCATGGGGAAGTCTCGTGATGGAAAGTTCCCTATTTTACGATACACTACAAGGAGAGGTACAGTCCTAAACACCTCGGTTGCTCTTGATTCACCGTCTGTTATAAGTAAGCTTGTCACACCACCACCACATGCTCATGCTACACACACTGCTACTACTGCTGAATCTGAAACTGCTTTTGATACTCATGATGTTACTTCTACTGTGCTTGATGCGAGTGGTTCATTAGGTCCTTTTATAGATGCTACTATGGCTAGTCTAGGAAATACCGAAACTCCTAGTGAAGACACTGTTACACCTGTTAGCCCACCTGCTAGTGAGAGTTATGATATTAATGATGGTGACATTGAGCTCACTGATGAATTTGTTGAAGAGTGCCGAAACACACATGGTGCTAGTTCTATTAAGAGTCTCCTTGCTAGACGTACTATTATGCCCAAGAAGTCCTATGATCCTAAGTTTGCCACCTCTCCCATAGATATTAAAGATAAAGATTATGATTTCTCTCTTGATTTACATTATTTAGATATTGTTGAGAAAGAACCTTTTTGTGGTACTAAAA
Organism: Avena sativa; assembly: GCA_916181665.1. NCBI lineage: Eukaryota > Viridiplantae > Streptophyta > Magnoliopsida > Poales > Poaceae > Avena > Avena sativa. Next base: position 305,716,350 of record OV702295.1, on the reverse strand, counting down.
ATGAGAGTGTTGTGTCTCATATGAAGGAGCTTTATACTATGGGTGCTTTGTTCGCTGATGATTTTAAAATGCGCAAGTACTCTGTTGCTAAGATCTTCCCTTTTTCACTAAAAGGAGAAGCTAGGGCTTGGTTTAATAGATTACCTCCTGGTTCCATTGATAGCCCTGATTACTTGATTGCTTCTTTCTTCCATAAATATTTTCCTCCCAGTGCTAGACATGCTTCTTTGGAGAGACTTTTTGATTTTAAATAGGGAGAAGAAGAGAAATTGTCTGAGTCATGGAAAAGATTTTGTACCTTGATTCATGCATATCCTGGATGTCCATTACCTCAGAATGAGGTTCTTGATATTAATTATAATGGACTAACTGATGATTCTAGGACCTACCTAGATAGCTTTCCTGATTGTGTTTTCAAGAAAAGGACTCCTATAGATGCTGAAGAATTAATGAACAAGATAAGCAAGAATTATGATGATTGGACTTCAACTGAGCTGAATACACCTGAGCCTATTACTCCTGAACCAGTTGTTACTGAAGCAGTGTAGCATCCCAATTGTCTAACAATTGTAATGCTACTTGGTCTAGTAATATAAGGGCTACTTCATATATATAATTGTTGCATCATAATTATATCATGCTCATGTCATCATGCCACCTTGCATTTGAGCATCATATAAAACCCTTTTCTATTTGGTTCTTGTCTCATATGCATTATTAATTGTATTTGCCTCTTGATATTGTATTTGGTTCTTGATATATTGTGTAAATGCCCAAGTTGAGTTAAGGGCATATCTTTTATTCCACTCCACCACTTTTTCTTTCACCACCTTATAATTCCACCATCCAACTAAATATGAGCTTTGCACTTTATTTGGGTTTTGCCTCTAGCTCACAGGGGTTGGGATGGATCCAATTCTACTTCCCACATGCTCTCATCTTAGCATCATGTTGTTTTCACATCATTGATATATGAGAGCCACATGGCCACCTTTGCATGCCTTGTGAGTGGAACCCTTTTTCCTAGCTTCCATATGGATTATTATGGGTTTATGCTCATGTTGGGGTATTTTTGGGACTACTAAACATCTAGTGGAATAAACACACTAGCAAGTCCCAATTATAATCAAATGTGATCATCTCCATCTACTCCATCTGGAACTTTCCTTTAAATTCTTTGCTTGGCTTTATTCCACTTGTAGGAATGCATGAGATTAATGCCATGTGATATCATTGCTTTCACAAGGATAAACATGGTATAAATAACTTTGCATGGGCCATGCAAGAACCACCTTTTTCTAGCCTTTTGGTTTTTATTTGAATTTTGAGTGGATCATTTTTCCCCATATCTCTCTCTACCCCCTTGAGCTTGATCTTGCTTGATGCATGCAAGCATCTAACCCTAAAACCCCATCCCCATCTCCATCCATGCCATCACCACCTTTTTCTTCTCTTCTCTCTCTTTTGACTATATCTTGCTTGAGCTTGTCATGATCATGCTTGATCTTGTCAAAAGAGAACCACTCCACCTAATCTCTCCTCTTCACCATCCCCAGGACCATCTCCTACCATATGCTTGCTCATGCCCATGTGGTTATCCCTCTCTCTCTCTCTCTTTTTCCACATGTTCTTGCTTGATCTATGTTTGGAGCATGCTAGCTCTAAAACCCTAGATCTCACCCTCCCTCTCTTATCCTCTATCTAAGTTCCTCTCTAATCACCATACCCCTCTACCCCATCCTCTCTAAACCACCCCCATCTAACCAAACCCTAGCTTCCATGCCACCCTCTCTCTCGGCCTCCCTCTCTCTCTCACCCATCTGGCCACCCTCTCTCCCTGGCCCACCTAGCTACCCAACCCTAGCCTCAAGCCCTACCCGAGCCATATCCCCCTCCCTCCAAACCTAGCATCTACCCGAGCCTACCCCCTCTCCCCTCTAGCTCTCTATCTACCGTGCAGACCCCAGCCCGAGCCTCACCACCTGACCACCTTGCCCCACCTGGAAGCCACCCCCTGCCTGCCCTGCCCCTGCCCGACCGAGCATGTGAGGCGGAGGAAGGAGAAAAAGGTGACCGAAGCCACCTTTTCCATCTACCACTCCCCCACGGTACCCCTCTCCTCTCCCGTCCCTATATACCCCCTCTCTCTCGCCTCTGGCCTCTCCCAGATCCTCCCAGAGCGCCTGCCGCTCCTCCCCTCCCTCTCTACCTCCGGCCACCCTTTCTCGTCGGCCACCGCCGATCTCCAACCACCCCCGTCGTTCCAGGAGGCGTTGGCGGACAGGAGGTTGTCGGCAAGGTCGAGGAGGTCCTCTACATCAGCCACGTACACGGAGCCGAGAAGAGGAAGCCCCAGGACCGCTGCACCACGCCGGACCCGACGCCAAACCCTAGCCGCCGTCCGCGAGCCACGTCGACGATCGCCAGCGCCCCTGCCCGAACCAACGCCGCCAGCACCCTCTCGGTGAGCCCCTGTACCTCCCTGACATGGTCCTCTTCGCCGTGCAGCCCTAGATCCGCCAGCCCTTTCGTCGAGCGCACTCCGCGTGCCGCCGCTCGTTTTCTGTTTGCTCGCTCCCGCACCGCATAGCCCATATCTAGGCCCCGCCCGCTCTCCTGACACCAAGCCTAGCCTACCGCAGCGGTAACCGCCGCCGAGCGCGAGCCCCAGGTCACGGGTTCGAGTTCCCCGCGCGCCGCGCGCTGCGTGTGCGAGCACCGATCCGTCCGCGGGGGAAGATCCACAGTGGTCGTGGCAGTTTAGCGAATACCCCCCCACCTTTTTGATCTCGTCAACCCGCGCTCCCCTCCGCCCCACCTGTCAGCCACCGTGGTTGTTTTGCAAAGAAGAACCCGCAAAGACCGAGCCTCAACCCACCGTCCCCATCCACGCCACGAGCCCGCCGCTCTCGCGTCCACTGACTCGTGGGCCCCGTTCTGCCGTGGACCCATCTGTCTGTCCCTCAGGCTAGATAACCCTATGGTAAGAAAAGCCCCTGCGCCCCACCTGTTGCCCAGTCAGCAATGGTCCCACCCGTCAGTGACTGTGGCTGGGTCTGCCTGGGTATAAAAAGGTTTTCTGTATCTCTGTTTTAATTTAAATCTTTTTCAAAATTAATTCAAATTCAAATTTAATTCTGTTTTCAAATAACTTTTAAAATATATTTCCAAATAATACAAATAATATATGTTTTCAAATCAGAAAAATATGAGGAATTCAATTATGCCCTTCAAAATATATTTTGAACACTTAAAATTCCAAGTTGTTTTAAAATACAATAAAATGCCCTTTTCTTAATTAATTAATAACTTTTGTTTTATAACTCCAAATTTAACAAATAATATGTCTAAAATGATTAGCTCGACGAGACCTTTCTGTTTATGCAATCCTATATCTGTTTTGCAGCATGCAACATATAAATATATTGGGTACAGAAACTTAATTGAGGTTAAAATGTGGTCAAAACTCAATAAAATGATTTATTCTTGTATTCCACACCTCACCCTTGCCATGCTACTTTATTGCCATGCAAATTGTGCATCATTCATCATGGCATGATTATTTGCTTGTCGCATTTATTCATATGCTTGTGCACTTTATTTATGTTGACCCTTGTTTGTTTGGTTCTTCTTCGAATAGACGCTGAGCAGGGGATATATCAAGAGACCCAGGAGCACTACCCAGATCCTTCTCTTGCTTCAACTGAGCTGCCAAGCAAGCACTACCACATGCTTGCATACATATAGTACATATTGCCTCTTTCTTATTCTTGCATCATTGAGTCGCGATTGCATTAAATTGAATCCCAAGTACTGCATAGCCTTTACTTTTAAACCCCACCGAAGCTTGTTCCTCCATCCCATGAGCCATTACTACAGGAGTTGTTTGAGCCATGCGAGTCGTAGAACAGCATGTGTAGGGTATGTGAGTGTCTGATGGATAACGAGGTACCTAAACAACTTAACCGGAGTAGTAATGGGATAACTAATGAAAGTGGCATCGGTGAGCCATATTCGCTATTTGGTTTTTCAGGCTCACTTGTGTCCCGTAGGACCCCGAGTACTTGATTCCTGTTCCTTGAATATTCGCGCTATCCACATCCGGGAGGCTTATGAACCCCCCTGAGCCAGAGCTTGATTCATTCTTATTTCTTGGGGCCACAAACTAGTTTGAGGTTTTATTTACTATCCTGTACTTATGCCATGCTTTACTGCTTTATTTAAATTGTGTGAGGTACTGCACACTGTACTGTTTAGGAAAGCGGAGTGTTTTTGCGGCATCGACAAGCCCAGTCACATTTTAGGGTTCCCAGTCGTTTACAGCCATTGGCGCAAACCTTGAGTCCGTCTCGGAGTCGGCCAACTTCGTCGCGGGTAGCTTAATGGGGTGCCCCCCTAAAATATTTCTGAATCATGTGATCGCTTTGTCGTGACTGCCTCGTTGGGTTTTGATTTGGTTTTTCCGAGGTTGATCGAGTGTGTGTTGCTATTTGTGCACCCCTGCAGGGTAAAACTTTCTGAAAGCCGTGTCCGCGGTTATGGACGACTTGGAGCACAGATTCTCGATCATAGACAAGAATAACTAAAGTACCGCTCTTAATTTGACTAAATAACTGGCTAGTAAATAGTGCAACACTCATGGAATGGTTAATAAAACTGCCAACGGATGGGGGGGGGTTGTTCGTCCGCTTCCTCGTCGGTAAGCGAGGAGGAGGATGGATCTGTTAAGATTACCGTTATAACTGTTGTTATTAATTCACGGACATCCGTCTATCTTTGGTTAGGCGGATGGTTAGCGAGTATCTATAGAATTGTTAGGGTTTATCTTTTGCTGCAATTGCGTCACCCCAGGTTGTGTCCCCTTTAGAGGCATAAAGACTTGCTGAGTACCCCTAGGGTCTCACACGATAAATTATTGGTTCAGATGAACAGGTACCCTCGCAAGATGGATACTGGGTGGAGGAGACGGACGATGTGGGCAACGATCATTCGGTGTAGAGATTCCGGGAACGGGGATCCGTGAGATCTGTGGGCGGGATGTGTTTATTTATGGGGCATCTTATGCCGATTTGCTTCTTATCCGTACTCGGATCTTGTTTTTCGCTTCCGCTTGATACTCTGATGTTGGATGTATGAGGAGATATCCTAAACTATTATATCTATCTAGGATATTTGGATCTTGCCGTATGGCGTTGCTATATTTCCTTTCTTTTTAGATGGAATGGCTCTGATGTACTGTTGTATGGTGGCTTGCATACATACTCATTTGTGTATGTAGTTGATCCCTTCGCTTGCCGATTACGCCGCCCGTTCTTGTCCCGATGATTGGAAATGGTTAGGACGGCCGAAAGGTCTACCTGTGAGTGGCATTTGGGCCCCACCGTACTATTTTAACCATTTCCGCTCATCCAGGCTTGTAACTAGGAGCGTAATTCACCGAGGTAGTTACAATTGGTATCAGAGCCATCCCGCCCTTCAGGGTCTCAGCCAAATGGTCGTTGTCTGTCTAGCAAATATTTTTGGTAGTTATGTATACTAGGGAAAAACAAAACGTGAGAGTAGGACTGCTTCCACTTTTCTTCTTACCCACCCAACCACCCTTTTCTGGTAAGGAAGTGTAACGTTTCAATCCTCTTCTTAAATTCAAACTAGGATTCACGTGTTCTGGGTTTCCGTAGTACCATAGAAAGTGTGTGTGTGTGTGTGTATTTCCTTGTCTATCTGTTGCATCCAAGTTGTTATCACAATCTGCCTTTGGTTATCAACTATTGGTACATTCCATACTGACAGGCTTTTGAAAACCGGCGCGATCTATCTGACTCCTTGTAACCGGTGCCATCTTCTTAAGGGTGTCCTTCCTTCTAGCAACTCCACATTCTGTGTAATCATCAGTGCTAATCTCTATCTGCTAAGTGATTTTGCGCATCTATTGGTATTTTAATACCGAAAAATGCGGAAAAATTTTCTTTGATACATCTGTGTTTCCACACTCTTTTCCAGTCGTGTGTGAAACATTATCTAACTCTCTTTTATCAGCATGTCCATGCTAACTCATTCTTTTGTCACCGGCGCTTAATCCTGGAGTTTTATTTCATCTCCAATTCTCTGGGGCTAATTACATAACATGTGTCGATCCGATGCTGGTGATTGTAATTTGGTTCTCAGCATAGCCATATTCCACTCATGATAAGTGTCGATGGGAATATGGAAAATGCAATCACCACTATCCTCCAATGGTGACGGTTATCTCCTGTGATTTTGAGTACACCGTGATCATATCTATGCATATTCAAGTATCTTTGGCAATCCGGAGTTTCTCAAAGCACTACGGCGGTCTATCGTTTGTCCATCATGCTGCACATCTTTTTAAACTCCATATCTGCACAATTCTCCTGGATACGAGGGAATTGCATCTTTTTGTCTCTGGTAGCTTTGATTGAGGTACGATCTGTCATCGTTTCTTAATCCAAGATCTCTTTATCTTTGTAACCGGTGATCCGATCGACAATGTGAACCAGGTGACATCTCTTTTTCTTCCGAAGGACCAGATAATCTATTCTTCCAGTGCATCTTCTTCAACACGAACCCGTGCTCTTAATATTGATCTTCCTAAGAGCGTTGAGCTCAGGAAGTGTTCGAGCATTTGTTCGTTTCTCTCGCCTTTTGAACTTGATATTCTGGGAATATCTTGTTAATCCATGGTGGTATATGATGATAATATGCTTGCCTATTCCATATCAATGGAAGGACATGGAGGATCATCTGTGTCTCTTTCTCTCAAGCTTCGTGAACACTGCCTGTGTGCAAAGTTCTCAAAGCGTGAATTCTGACTTTTTGAAGTCACCTATCTCGGCCACGTCCTTCTGCTAAATAGATCGCTTCAATTCTGGAATTAGCAAGTCCATTGTTAATTCCATCCTCCATCTTCAACCAATCCGGAGTTGTTCCTTGTGGCAAGTTATCATCGTCGTTCCGCTAAAGATTTCCTCAAAACTGCTAAATCTTTCTCAATCATTTCAAGAAGAACATGGAGTTCTTTCACCTCAGTCTCGTCAAGTAACCTCTTGAAACCCTCTCGCTCTATCATCTATGCTCAATCCACCGGAGGCCATGAAGATTTTTCAGATCTTTTGTAATCCTTATGTTCAAGTGGTGCTATCTTTTTCTTTGTATGGGGAATCTTGCAGTTCTTCTCTGTAACCTTCCTTCATATCTTTCCGGTGGCTGGTTACTTCGGACATGACGACAACATCATCATCTTTATCTATCTATGAATCCGGTGAATCGTTTGCATCAATCTTTGTTTTCTTGCGGAGTTCCTTGAGCTCTTCTTGTCAATACCTTCAGTCTGTTTCGGTAGTTGGGTTGCATGTTTTTCTTATTCATGTGCGGAGTAATGCTTTGAGTGCGGGATGGAGTAGCTACCATACCACTACTCTTATCATTCGCTCTTGTACATTGAATAGGTGAATTAATGTGATTTCACTCATTCCACGGAAGTTAGAAGTGGCCTTTATCCCTTGATACTTTTACTTCCGTCCTTGTTTTTCCGGAGTGCTCTCTCGAAGAAAGTAATCAATAATCTCTTGTTGGTGGTCTGTCTATTCTAGATGGAGCAAAATCTACAATTATCTGGTGGAAACAAATGCAAACTCTTTTCTATCCTCGTCTTTCTACCGGTGCTTGACATCCCCAAACAAGATGAAAGGAAGCTATCTCTCTCTTTGTTTCATCAATTCTTCTGCTGTGGTAAAGCCAATTATGGTTGAGGCCATCAGCCGCAAATCTATTGCGTTAGCCTCAAGGCTAAAGAAAGCAATAAGTATCTTTACAGTAAACTCCAGGTCCTCCATATTCTGTGCTTCTCGGGGTTCCACCATGATCTAGCTTCACATCCGTCTCTAGAAGTTATATCCGCGCACCTCAATTGCGTGACCCTTTGGTTCTTACCGGCGCAAGAAGCATCTAATCCGACGATGTCTAACTAAATCTTTCTGTTGGTATCAAGGGACTCTATTGTTTGAAGGCAATATTGTTTCCGAACTTCCTTTCTCAAATCCGAGAGAAGATACGATGCTATTGTCATAGTGGTTGAAACCTCTCCAATCTAGCTCTTTTTCTTCCGGCGACACAAAGATTCATCCTCTCCCGTATCAGTAAATCTTTAATCTCAACGGTGCTTTTCTATATCCATGATGCATCATCTTATCCTTTCTTTCACCAGTGGATCTTTTTCTTTTATCATGTTTCTTGAGAAAACCGGAGCTATGTCCATCCTATCCTTCTTGTCTCACAACAATCCTTCAACTCTTCTAACCGTTGTTTCTCAAGCAAAACGCAAGACTCGCAACAAGTCTAGCAAGTTTTGCAAGGTGTAGTGGTCGCACCATTCCGTTGTTCATCAACTTGTGAACGTGAGGGTCACCTTCGTTCGAACACCCGTCTCTCCTTGTGTTGTTTTCTTTTCCTAGGAATCCCGGGGCGAGATTCTTGTTTAGTGGGGGAGAGTTGTAGCATCCCAATTGTCTAACAATTGTAATGCTACTTGGTCTAGTAATATAAGGGCTACTTCATATATATAATTGTTGCATCATAATTATATCATGCTCATGTCATCATGCCACCTTGCATTTGAGCATCATATAAAACCCTTTTCTATTTGGTTCTTGTCTCATATGCATTATTAATTGTATTTGCCTCTTGATATTGTATTTGGTTCTTGATATATTGTGTAAATGCCCAAGTTGAGTTAAGGGCATATCTTTTATTCCACTCCACCACTTTTTCTTTCACCACCTTATAATTCCACCATCCAACTAAATATGAGCTTTGCACTTTATTTGGGTTTTGCCTCTAGCTCATAGGGGTTGGGATGGATCCAATTCTACTTCCCACATGCTCTCATCTTAGCATCATGTTGTTTTCACATCATTGATATATGAGAGCCACATGGACACCTTTGCATGCCTTGTGAGTGGAACCCTTTTTCCTAGCTTCCATATGGATTATTATGGGTTTATGCTCATGTTGGGGTATTTTTGGGACTACTAAACATCTAGTGGAATAAACACACTAGCAAGTCCCAATTATAATCAAATGTGATCATCTCCATCTACTCCATCTGGAACTTTCCTTTAAATTCTTTGCTTGGCTTTATTCCACTTGTGGGAATGCATGAGATTAATGCCATGTGATATCATTGCTTTCACAAGGATAAACATGGTATAAATAACTTTGCATGGGCCATGCAAGAACCACCTTTTTCTAGCCTTTTGGTTTTTATTTGAATTTTGAGTGGATCATTTTTCCCCATATCTCTCTCTACCCCCTTGAGCTTGATCTTGCTTGATTCATGCAAGCATCTAACACTAAAACCCCATCCCCATCTCCATCCATGCCATCACCACCTTTTTCTTCTCTTCTCTCTCTTTTGACTATATCTTGCTTGAGCTTGTCATGATCATGCTTGATCTTGTCAAAAGAGAACCACTCCACCTAATCTCTCCTCTTCACCATCCCCAGGACCATCTCCTACCATATGCTTGCTCATGCCCATGTGGTTATCCCTCTCTCTCTCTTTTTCCACATGTTCTTGCTTGATCTATGTTTGGAGCATGCTAGCTCTAAAACCCTAGATCTCACCCTCCCTCTCTTATCCTCTATCTAAGTTCCTCTCTAATCACCATACCCCTCTACCCCATCCTCTCTAAACCACCCCCATCTAACCAAACCCTAGCTTCCATGCCACCCTCTCTCTCGGCCTCCCTCTCTCTCTCACCCATCTGGCCACCCTCTCTCCCTGGCCCACCTAGCTACCCAACCCTAGCCTCAAGCCCTACCCGAGCCATATACCCCTCCCTCCAAACCTAGCATCTACCCGAGCCTACCCCCTCTCCCCTCTAGCTCTCTCTCTCTACCGTGCAGACCCCAGCCCGAGCCTCACCACCTGACCACCTTGCCCCACCTGGAAGCCACCCCCTGCCTGCCCTGCCCCTGCCCGACCGAGCACGTGAGGCGGAGGAAGGAGAAAAAGGTGGCCGAAGCCACCTTTTCCATCTACCACTCCCCCACGGCACCCCTCTCCTCTCCCGTCCCTATATACCCCCTCTCTCTCGCCTCTGGCCTCTCCCAGATCCGCCCAGAGCGCCTGCCGCTCCTCCCCTCCCTCTCTACCTCCGGCCACCCTTTCTCGTCGGCCACCGTCGATCTCCAACCACCCCCGTCGTTCCAGGAGGCGTTGGTGGACAGGAGGTTGTCGGCAAGGTCGAGGAGGTCCTCTACATCAGCCACGTACACGGAGCCGAGAAGAGGAAGCCCTAGGACCGCTGCACCACGCCGGACCCGACGCCAAACCCTAGCCGCCGTCCGCGAGCCACGTCGATGATCGCCAGCGCCCCTGCCCGAACCAGCGCCGCCAGCACCCTCTCGGTGAGCCCCTGTACCTCCCTGACATGGTCTTCTTCGCCGTGCAGCCCTAGATCCGCCGGCCCTTTCGTCGAGCGCACTCCGCGCGCCGCCGCTCGTTTTCTGTTTGCTCGCTTCCGCACCGCATAGCCCATATCTAGGCCCCGCTCGCTCTCCTGACACCAAGCCTAGCCTACCGCAGCGATAACCGCCGCCGAGCGCGAGCCCCAGGTCGCGGGTTCGAGTTCCCCGCGCGCCGCGCGCTGCGCGTGCGAGCACTGATCCGTCCGCGGGGGAAGATCCACAGTGGGCGTGGCAGTTTAGTGAATACCCCCCCACCTTTTTGATCTCGTCAACCCGCGCTCCCCTCCGCCCCACCTATCAGCCACCGTGGTTGTTTTGCAAAGAAGCACCCGCAAAGACCGAGCCTCAACCCGCCGTCCCCATCCGCGCCACGAGCCCGCCGCTCTCGCGTCCACTGACTCGTGGGCCCCGTTCTGCCGTGGACCCATCTGTCTGTCCCTCAGGCTAGATAACCCTGTGGTAAGAAAAGCCGCTGCGCCCCACCTATTGCCCAGTCAGCAACAGTCCCACCCGTCAGTGACTGTGGCTGGGTCTGCCTGGGTATAAAAAGGATTTCTATATCTCTGTTTTAATTTAAATCTTTTTCAAAATTAATTCAAATTCAAATTTAATTCTGTTTTCAAATAACTTTTAAAATATATTTCCAAATAATACAAATAATATATGTTTTCAAATCAGAAAAATATGAGGAATTCAATTATGCCCTTCAAAATATATTTTGAACACTTAAAATTCCAAGTTGTTTTAAAATACAATAAAATGCCCTTTTCTTAATTAATTAATAACTTTTGTTTTATAACTCCAAATTTAACAAATAATATGTGTAAAATGATTAGCTCGACGAGACCTTTCTGTTTATGCAATCCTATATCTGTTTTGCAGCATGCAACTTATAAATATATTGGGTACAGCAACTTAATTGAGGTTAAAATGTGGTCAAAACTCAATAAAATGATTTATTCTTGTATTCCACACCTCACCCTTGCCATGCTACTTTATTGCCATGCAAATTGTGCATCATTCATCATGGCATGATTGTTTGCTTGTCGCATTTATTCATATGCTTGTGCACTTTATTTATGTTGGCCCTTGTTTGTTTGGTTCTTCTTCGAATAGACGCTGAGCAGGGGATATATCAAGAGACCCAGGAGCACTACCCAGATCCTTCTCTTGCTTCAACTGAGCTGCCAGGCAAGCACTACCACATGCTTGCATACATATAGTACCTATTGCCTCTTTCTTATTCTTGCATCATTGAGTCGCGATTGCATTAAATTGAATCCCAAGTACTGCATAGCCTTTACTTTTAAACCCCAGCGAAGCTTGTTCCTCCATCCCATGAGCCATTACTACAGGAGTTGTTTGAGCCATGCGAGTCGTAGAACAGCATGTGTAGGGTATGTGAGTGTCTGATGGATAACGAGGTACCTAAACAACTTAACCGGAGTAGTAATGGGATAACTAATGAAAGTGGCATCGGTGAGCCATATTCGCTATTTGGTTTTTCAGGCTCACTTGTGTCCCGTAGGACCCCGAGTACTTGATTCCTGTTCCTTGAATATTCGCGCTATCCACATCCGGGAGGCTTATGAACCCTCCTGAGCCAGAGCTTGATTCATTCTTATTTCTTGGGGCCACAAACTAGTTTGAGGTTTTATTTACTATCCTGTACTTATGCCATGCTTTACTGCTTTATTTAAATTGTGCGAGGTACTGCACACTGTACTGTTTAGGAAAGCGGAGTGTTTTCGCGGTATCGACAAGCCCAGTCACATTTTCGGGTTCCCAGTCGTTTACAGCCATTGGCGCAAACCTTGAGTCCATCTCGGAGTCGGCCAACTTCGTCGCGGGTAGCTTAATGGGGTGGCCCCCTAAAATATTTCTGAATCCTGTGATCGCTTTGTCGTGACTGCCTCATTGGGTTTTGATTTGGTTTTTCCGAGGTTGATCGAGTGTGTGTTGCTATTTGTGCACCCCTGCAGGGTAAAACTTTCTGAAAGCTGTGTCCGCGGTTATGGACGACTTGGAGCACAGATTCTCGATCATAGACAAGAATAACTAAAGTACCGCTCTTAATTTGACTAAATAACTGGCTAGTAAATAGTGCAACACTCATGGAATGGTTAATAAAACTGCCAACGGATGGGGGGGGGGGTTGTTCGTCCGCTTCCTCGTCGGTAAGCGAGGAGGAGGATGGATCTGTTAAGATTACCGTTATAACTGTTGTTATTAATTCACGGACATCCGTCTATCTTTGGTTAGGCGGATGGTTAGCGAGTATCTATAGAATTGTTAGGGTTTATCTTTTGCTGCAATTGCGTCACCCCAGGTTGTGTCCCCTTTAGAGGCATAAAGACTTGCTGAGTACCCCTAGGGTCTCACACGATAAATTATTGGTTCAGATGAACAAGTACCCTCGCAAGATGGATACTGGGTGGAGGAGACGGACGATGTGGGCAACGATCATTCGGTGTAGAGATTCCGGGAACGGGGATCCGTGAGATCTGTGGGCGAGATGTGTTTATTTATGGGGCATCTTATGCCGATTTGCTTCTTATCCGTACTCGGATCTTGTTTTCCGCTTCCGCTTGATACTCTGATGTTTGATGTATGAGGAGATATCCTAAACTATTATATCTATCTAGGATATTTGGATCTTGCCGTATGGCGTTGCTATATTTCCTTTCTTTTTAGATGGAATGGCTCTGATGTACTGTTGTATGGTGGCTTGCATACATACTCATTTGTGTATGTAGTTGATCCCTTCGCCTGCCGATTACGCCGCCCGTTCTTGTCCCGATGATTGGAAATGGTTAGGACGGCCGAAAGGTCTACCTGTGAGTGGCATTTGGGCCCTACCGTACTATTTTAACCATTTCCGCTCATCCAGGCTTGTAACTAGGAGCGTAATTCACCGAGGTAGTTACAAGCAGTTCCACCAACAACAACAAAGAAGAGGGGAGTTATTGCATTAAATGATGAAGTGATGAAGGAAGCTAAAAAGTGTCTAAAGGAGAAAGGTATTAGAGCTGAAGATGTGAAGAATCTACCTCCTATAGAATAATTATGTAAGCCAAATCCCCACTCATCTACTATTGAGGTACACTCTCTCCAATTTAATGAAGGTGATATTCCTTATGGTAAGCCTCCTGATCAATGCTTAGAGGAACTTGACACGTTTATTGTTAAACAAGGTAATTTTAATAAACAAGTTCAGAATCATTTATTGGAAAACTCTAGAGCTATCCATGAGTTGAAAGATATTGTGGAAAGAACTTCTAATGATATTAAAATGCTTTGTAAACATTTTCAAATGGTTCAAACCCAACTTGATCAACTTGCTAAGGTGCAAAACGATATGCTAGTTAATGCTTCAAGAAATAAACATGCTTATGGAATTAGAACTAGGAGTGGTGCAGCTACTCAAGACCCTTTATATCCTGAAGGACACCCTAAAAGAATAGAGCAGGATTCCCAACAAGGTGAGGATAGTGGTAGTCCTCGTAAGAGGAAGAAAAAGAAACATAAGAAAGTTGAGGAACCACTTGAACCTGCTGTAGATCCTAATAGTATATTTGTCTCTGATGCTGAAACTGAGAGTGGTTATAAAAATGAATCTCCTGATAAGGAGGAAGGTGAGGAAGAACCTGAAAAGCACACTAAGAACACTAGGTACACTGAGGAAGATTTTATTGCTAATAAACATGGTAAAGAGAGAGAACCTTGGGTGCAGAAACCTATGTCTTTCCCAGGTAAGAAACACAAGTCAAAGGAGGAAGAACATTACAACAAGTTTTGTGAGTGGATGAAACCTTTATTCTTGCAAAATCCTTTGACTGATGCTATTAAGTTGCCTCCTTATTCAAAGTATATGAAGGATATTGTCTCTAATAAAAGGAAGATTCCTGATGAGGAGATTTCTACTCTACTTGCTAATTACTCCTCCAATGGTAAGGTTCTAAAGAAACTTGGTGATCCAGGTATACCAACTATTCCTTGCTCCATTAAAAATAATTATGTTAGAACTGCTTTATGTGATTTGGGAGTTGGAGTTAGTGTTATGCCGTTTTCTCTCTATAAGAGACTCCAGCTAGAAAAGTTGATACCAACTGATATATCTTTGCAAATGGATGATAAGTCAACTACTGTCCCTATTGGTATATGTGAGGATGTTCCTGTTCAAGTTGCTCGTAATTGCATGGTTCTAACTGATTTTGTTGTGCTTGAAATGTCTGAAGATGGTAATATGTCTATTATTCTTGGGAGACCTTTTCTTAATACTGCAGGTGCTGTCATCAATTGCAATCAAGGAAAAGTAACATTCAATATTAATGACAAAGAGCACACTATCTATTTACCCAAGCAGGTTGTTAAGAGCTATTGCCTGAATTCCACTGAAAATATTGAAGGCATTAAGGTTGGAGAAATATATTGTCCCATTCCACAAGAAAATTTTGAAACTATTATGATTAGGACAATTGTTATCAAATATGAGGTAACATAATCACCTTGTTGAATGCAAAGTTTTGTTTCATTTAAGATTGTTTTGGTAACAAGACTTGATTAACCTTGTTAACAAAAGGATTTTAATGAACAAAATAATGTTTTCACTGTGGTTATACTTGCTCACTTTTACTTTTCTCCTTTCCAAACTTTGCTCTTCGTTGTGCCTAACTTAAAGGAGTTAAAGAAAAGTACTTGTTGGGAGATAACCCAAGAGTTTCCTTGAGTCTTGGAAGTTATTACTTCAGTAATGACCTCTCCTTATCCTTTTTGTTTGCTTTTTGTGCCAAGAATGACCTCTAATGAGAGGGAAGCAAGATTTGGGGAGTTGCTGTCCCAAAACAGATTTCTGTCCTCCACCATAAAAATTCGTGAGGAGTCTCTATAAGTCGGATTGAGATGAAAATTTACGAATAAATCCCCTAGTATGTTAGCTAACTTTAGTTAGTTCAACACTCTTTGATTTGAGCAAGATAAGGTCTTCGAAAAATCGGTTTCTACCTGCTGGTCTATTTTGACAGATTTCTGCCATTATTTGCATTTTGCTTCTTATTGATTCATTTTCGGGTTCTTTTTGGGAAATTGAGATTTTTGAGGGAATTGCTACAGTAGATTGTGTCTTTAGTGAAAGTTTTGCTGTTTTAAAACTAAACCCCAAAGGTCTATTATCTTTTGAATGCACTAATGTTGCTAATGAAGATTGTGTGAAGTTTTGTATGAAGGAAAATTTCCAGGTATAAGGAAAGAAGGATGTAATGAGATGAAGAATGGACAAAATATTAAGCTTGGGGGAAGCCACCCCGTGTCACCCCAATAAATATTCAAGAGGTACAAGCGTCAAAGCTTGGGGGGTGCTCAAGGCATCCCCTTCTTCATCAATAAAAATCTCAGGTCTTTCTAGACACATTGTTTTTATTGTTTCATGAACAATTGTGTTGTTCTTGGAGCGTCTTAGTTTTTTGTTTTTGGTTTTCTTTTGCTTTGTTTGGTTTTCTTTGTTTTTGTTTGGTTTTTCTTTGTTTGCTTGTTTCTAAAAAATCTAAAACACCAAAAATATTTGTTCTTCTTCTTTGGCTTTGTGAGTTCTTTGCAGGGTTCAGCCGTCCTCAGTGGGTTTTGGTTTCATGTTAATTATTCAAGTCACACAAGTGAAGGGCAATAATGAAGATTAAGACAACTCGAGGTGTGGTAAGAGGCTGGTAACAAACTCTATTTGTTTCATTTTTGTATATATACTCATCATTGTGAGCATGCTTAGCCTGTTTGTGTAAGGTGTATGTCATTATGGATGCTTAGTAGTTCTTGCTTGTCTATGATTAGCTCCATCTTGCTAATAGTTTGTAGCATGTCATATGAATGTTTGCTTGCATTGTTTTATTCATACTTTGGTATGACATTGTGGTATCCTCCTCTGACAGTTCATGTGAATCGACTTGGCACATGCTCACGCATGCATATGACTAATCAATAGTCAGTAAGCCTCGATGATTTATTTTGCCTCAAAGTTCTTGTATCACTTTCATGCCATAATTAGTCCAGTTTTGTTGCAAGCATGATTATGACAGCTATTGCTCTCTCGTCTGTCACTCCCTCTCTATTGCTAGACTTCACTTGCACTGAGTATGTGCTCTACATGTGCTTCCAACTCCCCAAAACCAATATTGCCAGCTGTGTCCATCATACCTACCTATTAGCATCATTTTCCTACTTTAGTGCATATTTTATATATGCCGTGTTTTCTTCCAAAATAAAATGTTTGTCTGTTTTGAGAAAGTTAGTTAATAAAGCTCTCACGAACTTGATGGCACACTTTATTCTTTGCGCTTAATAATTCTGAACCATTGTGACTAGTCCATGAAAGTAATATGCTTGCTTATTATATACTGGGAGTCAGGAGAACCGTGTTGTCATGGGGAATGCTTTCAACACCTGTTGTATATCTTATCCAGTTGATACTTTTCTCTTTTGTTTATGGATGTCAACAATGTGAAATAAAAGGGGAATTTGTTAGTTCATGGAGTTTATACATTGTGTTAGAGAAACGCCTGGGCCGCTAGCCTAAGCCATGCTTAATCATGGTGGAAACTTGCAGCAACACTATAATGAGCATCTATGAAGCATCATCAATAAAAAAAGCTATGCATATGGTAAATAAAAAGATTGCTGAGATGTTCATTGTCTGCTTGCCTTGTCATTTTGGTTATGGGAAAGCTCTTGTACCATGTGCAAGGGGTAACCCATTGGCGGTTCTTGATGATATGACAAGAACTTTCAGGTGACCAAAGTTGAGTAGCATGCGGAGCGACCTTCGTACTCAAGGGACTTGGGATTTCTAGTCTATGGTCTATCAAGCATATGATTCAGAGTGGACCTCACTTTCACCTTAACCATATGAAGATGCCTATGATAGGGGAAATGAGAGCTCAAAGCTAATGAGTACCTTCCTTTCAGCAGTAGGAAGCCTTTCAAACCTTCACAAAACCGTTTTCATAACTTTGTTGAGTCACCACTTATTATATGAGCACCTTCTTGAGAGCATAGTTGTCATTCTTGTGTTTGTTCCAAAACTTGGTTAATTATGTCATGACTTTGATGGTTGTATCTATGATATCTTTATCTCTAGTCTTCATGTGAACTTCAGAGGTGCCTTGGCATTTATATTGTGCTCTTCAAACAAAGGCAAGCGAGATACCACTCTATCATACCTTATTATGAGCATTGCAATGTTGCTTATGTTTATGTTTCATGCTACTTATTATTATTGAGTTGGTTTCTCGTCATAGCTTGCAATAACTATTGAGTAGACTTAGTTGCATACTCCTTATTATGAATTGTCTAAGCATGTACTCCTATGCTGAGAATATTTACATCATATAAAGCAAAGTGTTCGTGAAAGTTCTTTTATTGCACTCATTTTTCAACTGAATTACTTGAGGACAAGCAATAGGGTAAGCTTGGGGAGAGTTGATACATCCAAAACGTATCTACTTTCTCGAACACTTTGCTATTGTTTCTTTTCTAAACTTGTTTGGCTCTGATACCATCTTGTAACACCACGGTTCTGAAAAGACCGTAGCTTCTATGTGACATGCCAATCCCTGGTCGGTTCATTGGCCCACAATAGAATAAGATGAATAACATAGCAAAATATCCGTGTATCATAAATAACGAAGATCCAGAGTACCATTATTACAATAAAGCTTAACTCAAGACTAGCTCAATGTTATTCAAGTAGCAACATAAATATAGTAAATCCTCCATTCTTCAAATTGCCCACAAGTGAACAAGTGCCGAGTGGGGTACCATGGCCTAAATCGATTACTCAGAATTGGAATATCCGGCAACATGAAACGTAGCAGCCCCGAAGGGTCAATACATGGAATGTATGGCAAGTAGAGCTATTAAAGGAGACAATAGTGCTAACATCTACATGCATATTTGGCAAGTGGAGCTGTGGCTAGCTTGCATTTGCAAATACCTTTGTCCTACTTTCATAAACAGTTTTTGATTTTTCTTTGAAAGATCCCAATTAAGTTAACCCAACATCATTAAAACAATTATGAAATTAGAATGAGCGAGAAACATGTCATGGAATCAATATCAAGCAACTCAGTCGTCCTTAACCGGGGACACGGCTAATCGATTAGATTATACACCCTGCAGGGGTTAGTACACTTTACCCATGTGACTTGGCCAGCCCAGGTCGTACCATCACTCTCATTTTGGATGATGATAGGGAGAAGTCCAAGAAGAGACCGTTCGGGAAGTAGCTCCCCAATCCCGACGCGCACCGGTCCAACCTACCAAAATTCTACATCTCTGGATACGCGGGTTCGAGTTACCACAACCTACTGAGTCCAACCAATCGTCCATTTCATTATTGGCACATGGTTGTACACGTAAGCTACAGAATAAAGAATCCAATCATTTTCTCTTGATACCTGGGTGCCTTTCCGCAATGGTACCACCAAAAATTATCAATCCCATCACACCCAGGAGATTCATTGATTAAGTTGTTTTAGTTTTCACAAACCAACACTTTTAGAAACAACTTATAGTGATGTAACCCAGCCCTCATTCATCATAGCATGGCTGAGCACATCTGCCAACGGTGGTTCATCTACAGGGAAAATCCTACCACATAATAGGTCATAGCATAGCGATAGTATTATCCTACACATGCATCTACAAAATACACGACAATGTATTGAAAATAATAGGATAACATCATGAACAAAGTAGCATCTACTTTCCTTGGTTGTAGCGGTCGGAAGAACAATCCACACACAAGCAAGCGTTGCACTCGTCACAATCTACACGATACAATTGCATTCATAACCAAACCATCCACAATCATATGCAAACAAGGATGATGCAAGATGCATGCATGACAAGTGGATTGATGCTACAACAGCATCACATAATCTTATTCAGTATAGCTACTGTATGCATGCATGAAAATTATTTTTAGCGCAAAGAAAGCAAGCATGCAATTTATAATGCTCAATAATAGAGCTAGAAACTAAATAAATCACCACTGCTAACATACTCTTTGTAAAATCTTGGAAACTTTCTAATGTGTAGGCAACTCTAAATAGAAACGGTACCAATTGGAATTTCTCAAAAAGGATTTATATAACTCCCTGAGTAATTAAAATACTGCAGTAAGCATTTAAATAGATTCTGCAAAAGTTACTACTATAAGCCTAACTTTTTAATTCACTATAAGACGCCCCTTGTCCTACTGATTCCAGGGACATCTTATTTGCAATTTTTGGAGTTACAGAACTTATTCTACGAATTAATTACTCCAAAAAGAGCATTAACTCATTTAATTAATCAGGACAAAACCTTGATATAAAAGTGTAAAACAAATGTACAGCAAGATTCTACGTGAGTCACTGAATCTACACATATTTTATTTGCAATTTTTGGCCCAGTAGATCTAAAGATATGGATTTTACAAGTTTTAGCCAATTTCTGCCGTTTAAATCAATTTAAAAACTCACAGTCAAACTTTGACTGTTGACCGGCCTAGGTGGCACGCTGACATGGCGCTGACTGGGTCAGCGCCCTAGGCTGACTTTTCAAGGGTCCTAATGGGCCGTCCGATCGAGATCAAGCGGCCGGGGAGGCACGCGAGGGGAGGGGTCACCGGCGGCGTCGGGTGGCGTCGGGGGCGGCGGCTCCGGCGAGTCCCGGCGGCGGCTGGGCGGCGTACGGGGTCAGGGGCGTGGTGGCGGAGCTTCCCGTGGTGGCGGCGGCGGTAGGCAGGCACGGTGGCGACGGCGGTGTCCAGCTGGAGCAGCGGCGGCGTCGGTGGCGTGGGCGACGGCGGCGGTGGCGTGGGCGTGCTCCTGCGGGGAGAGAAGAAGGAGGGGGTGGCGGCGTGCGAGGCTAAGTAGAGGAGGGGGGCCCATGCGGGGTCGGTGCGGACTCCGCGGCGGCGGTTGCGGGCGAGTACGGGGCAGACTCGGCGGCGCGGCGGCGGCGTCGACAGGTGGGCCCCACCTGTCGGTGGCAGGGGCACGCGCACGGGCTGGCAGGCGACGGATAGTTCGCGCCACGCGGGCGCGCTGCTGTTGCAGGCTGCTGTGGGCTGGTCGCGTGGGCCGCTGGGCCGCGGCAGCCGGCTGGCTGCTGCGCTGCCTCTTTTTTTTGTTCTTTTCCTTTTCTTTTTCCCAGACGAATTTCCTTAACTGAAATTTGACAGGAACTTCCCAGATTTTTATACAAAATTCAGATTTGCATAACTTTCGCTACGGGGCTCTGAATTGGGTGAATCAAAGTGCTACGGATTCGTGGTGGAACCCTCTATGCACCTGAGCCATCCATACACCCAAAATATGTAAGTTTTGTCAAAGGCATGGCAAAACCAAGCGTTCAAGTGTAGGTGTCAAAATGCAAATGCAAGTGGTTTGCTTTGTCAAAACCTTTTCAAACCGAAAATTTGCAAGGATGATCATGATGCAATGCCATGAATGATATGCAGTACCAAATCTAAAATTTGGGATGTGACAAGACTAACCCCCTTAAGATGAATCTCGTCCCCAAGATTCGGCGCGGCTAGCAAATAGGTGTGGGTGGTCTTCTCGGATGTCATCCTCACGCTCCCAAGTGGCCTCCTCTTCGGTGTGGTGGCTCCATTGCACCTTGAAAAACCTGATCGTCTTGGTACGGGTAATCCTCTCCGCTGTTTCTAGTATCTTGACCGGCTTCTCCTCATAGGTCAAGTCATTCTCAAGCTGAACCTCCTCTAGTGGTACTGTGTCTCTCAGTGGTGTATCCACCATCTCCGGATGGCACTTCTTTAGCTGGGACACATGTAACACATTGTGGATAGCGGACAGAGCTTCTGGCAACTCCAACTGATAAGCAACTTCTCCTTTGCGTGCTAAGACCCGATATGGTCCAATAAACCGAGGTGCCAGCTTACCCTTGATTCCAAATCTCTTGATTCCACGAAGTGGCGACACTCTGAGGTATGATCTATCACCTATCTCATACAACACTTCCTTGCGCTTGGCGTCAGCATAGCTCTTCTACCTTGATTGTGCTATCTTCAGCCTGTCCCTAATCATGGCGACTTTATCCTCAGCGTCCTTGATCAAATCCGGTCCAAATAGCTCACGTTCTCCTACTCCATCCCATAGCAATGGTGTCCGGCACCATTTCCCGTATAGCACATCGAACGGTGACGTCTTGATGCTGGTTTGATAGCTATTGTTGTAGGAAAACTCAGCATACGGCAAATTCTCATCCCAACTAGAACCATGAGCCAAAGCGCAAGCTCTCAGCATATCCTCCAAAATCTGGTTTACCCTCTCGGTCTGTCCATCAGTCTGGGGGTGGAATGCTGTGCTAAACTCCAACCTGGTCCCCAATGACTCGTGCAACTGGCACCAAAAGTGTGAGGTAAATTGGGTGCCTCTATCAGATACAATACTCTTAGGAACTCCATGTAGGCACACAATTATGTCCATATAAATCTTGGCCAACTTTGCACTCGTGTAGGTTGTCTTCACCGGTATAAAGTGGGCTACCTTGGTCAAATGGTCGACCACTACCCAAATGGAGTCATATCCTGACCTGGTCCTGGGCAATCCTGTGATAAAATCCATTCCCACTCTATCCCACTTCCAATCCGGCACAGGCAATGGTTGTAGCAGTCCTGCTGGCTTCTGGTGTTCCGCCTTCACTCGGCTACACACATCACATAAGGCAATATGCTCAGCGATGTCTCCCTTCATGTCGTTCCACCAAAATTTGCCCTTTAGGTCCATATACATCTTCGTATTGCCCGGATGTATGGAGTACGGCGAGTCATGAGCTTCCTGCAGAATCAACTTCCTCATCTCTGGATCATTGGGAACGCACAAACGATCTCCATACCACAAGGTTCCTTGCTCATCCTCGCGGAATTCTTTTGCTTGATCCTCCTTCATCTTTTCCTTTATTTCACCTATCTCTTTGTCTCCAACTTGAGCCTTCCTGATCCTGTCCTGCAGCATTGGTTGGACTTCCATTGCTGCCAAATATCCTTTAGACACTACCTCTAGTCTAAGGTCCTTGAATTGCTTGCACAAATCCTCGGGCAATTCCCCAACAGTCAATCCATTGGCATAGACCTTCCGACTTAGAGCATCTGCCACTACATTGGCCTTTCCTGGGTGGTATTGCAGATTCATATCATAATCCTTGATAAGTTCCAACCATCTCCGTTGTCTCATGTTCAGTTCTTTCTGTGTAAATATGTACTTCAGCCTCTTGTGGTCGGTGTACACATCACAGTGTTTTCCCATTAGGTAGTGCCTCCATACTTTGAGCGCAAGCACAACCGATGCTAATTCCAAGTCATGCGTGGGGTAATTCCTCTCATGGTGTTTAAGTTGCCGCGAGGCATATGACACCACTCTCCCATCTTGCATCACCACACTCCCAAGTCCCTATCGAGAAGCATCACAGTACACTTGGAAATCCTTCTGAAGATCAGGTAAACACAGCACAGGTGCGGTAACTAGTCGACGCTTCAGTTCCTGAAAGCTGGCTTCACACGCATCTGTCCATTCAAACTTCCTCTCCTTCTTCAGAAGTTATGTCATTGGCTGAGCAATCTTGGAGAAGTTTTCAATGAACCTCCTGTAATATCCAGAGAGTCCTAGAAAGCTACGAATATCACCCACATTCTTGGGCGCTTCCCACTCAGTCACTGCAGTCACTTTGCTTGGATCAACATCGACTCCTTCTCCTGACACCACGTGTCCAAGAAATCCAACAGTGTTAAGACAGAATTCACACTTGCTGAATTTGGCATACAGCTTGTGTTCCCTCAGCTTCTCCATAATTAGTCGCAGATGTTTCTCATGCTCAGCATCATCCTTGGAATATATTAGTATGTCATCAATAAACACCACCACGAACTTGTCCAAGTACTCCATGAATACCTTGTTCATCATGGTCATGAAATATGCCGGAGCATTCGTTAGTCCAAAAGACATAACTGTATACTCATATAAACCATACCTAGTAGTGAAAGCGGTTTTTGGTATGTCCTCCTCCCGGATCTTCAGTTGGAAGTAGACCGATCGCAGATCAATTTTGCTAAACACCTTTGTTCCTTCCAGTTGATCAAACAAATCATTTATGTTCGGTAGGGGGTATTTGTTCTTGATGGTCACTTCATTCAGCGAGCGATAGTCCACCACTAATCTCTTGTTGTTGTCTTTCTTCTCCACAAACAGAACAGGTGCACCCCATGACGATGAACTAGGCTGAATGAACCCCTTGTCCAACTGCTCCTTTAGCTATTTCTTTAGTTCCTTCAGTTCATCCACATCCATCTTGTATGGTCTCTTTGCTATAGGTCCTGTTCCCGGCATCAGATCGATAAGAAACTCCTCATCCCTGTCAGGTGGCATCCCCGGCAGCTCTTCCAGGAACACATCGGGGTAATCCTTAATCACAGGCACAATATCCATGCTAACCCCCTTAAGAGAATTTAGCTTACACCTTCCCGGTCGCACAGCCAACTTGAACCTAATTCTCTTACCATCCGGGGTTTTGAGTGAAACAGCTCACTGTGCACAATCTATGTGTCCCCCATGCATAGACATCCAATCCGTGCCCAGTATTATATCTAGACCTTGTGATTCCAAAACTACTAGATGTGCAATAAAATTGTGTGCTCCAATCCTCACAGTTAAGTCGCGGCATCCCGTGCTAGCTATCATATCTCCTCCAGGTGAGCTTACCCTAATAGAGTCTTTCATAGACTCCGTAGGTAACTTATACTTATCCATAAATGCCCTTGATATGAATGAATGCGATGCACCAGTATCGAAAAGTATAAGTGCAGGGTGAGTGTTGATTGGAAACTTACCAATCACAAGATCGGGCTCATCTGGGATCTCCTCCACATTCATGTGGTTCACTGTGGCCTTCTGGTTGTTGGTTGGCTTCAGCACCTTCTTCTCCAGACAGTTGTCTGCATAATGTCCCTTCTGACCACACTTGAAGCATGTCACCTCACTCAGATCCTTCTTCACAAAGCTGTGATCACGGTTGCGGTCATGTCCACTGTGTCCTCCAGAATGGTGAGTGTGTCCTCCCTTGTGGCTGTGGTGGTTTCTCTTGTGGCTATCATGGCGATGTCCATCGCCTCCATGGTGGTGGCGGTAATGGCTTCCATGGTGCCTATGGTCACTCCCTCCATGCTTGGAGTATCCATCATAAGAAGAGAGAGACTTGTGGTGAGAACCAGAGTGGTGATTGTTGCTCATCCTCTTGCAGTTTTCCACCTGCTTGTGCTTCCCTTCTAAGATCCTGGCCTTGTCCATAAGCTCCTGGAAAGTGGGACAATAAACCACCAGCAGCTGCACTGAAAGCTCATCACTAAGGCCATCCAGGAATCTCTCCCTCCTCTTTGCATCAGTGTCAACATCCTCTGGTGCATAACGAGACAAGTTGTTGAACTCCTCAATATACTCAGCCACGGTGCGGTTGGTTTGGCGCAAGTTGCGAAATTCCTTCCTCTTCAGGCTCAGAACTCCTGAAGATACGTGGTTGGTCCTGAAAGCTTCCTCAAACATTGCCCAAGTCACAGTGTCCAGCGGGTGGGTGATCTGAAAAGTGTACCACCACGAAGCGGCTGGTCCCTCCAGCAGGTGAGCGGCAAACCTCACCTTCTCAGCATCTGTGCACCCGAAAGTTACCAGATCCTTGTTGACTGAACGCAACCAGTCGAGAGCAACCATCGGCTCCGTTGCAGTAGAGAACTTCGCTGGCCTTAGCCTTAGAAACCTAGTGGGTGCATCTCCCTAAGGCTGGTTGTTCCCATTGTTGTTGTTGTTCTGAGCTTCCATGAACTGGGTCATAACTTGGGTCAGCTGTGCCTGAGCTGCCATGAGCTGCTCCAACTCGGTGGGTTGACGGCGGGGAGGCATCTGCGGTTCAACACAGATAACTTTAGAAAGAATCGATTACTAAAACATGATTCTACCCATGCATTATGACCAAACAACAACAAAACAATCACAGACAATCTCAAGCAAGCAACACATCAGCAAACAATGATCCAGCAACATCCCAGGGTTATCCTAGCAGTATATACCTACTGAAATAGTTTTTTAGAAGAGTTGGCAATAGTTATCTACACAATAGATCAACAAAGCATTAAAAACAGGAATCTGCCAGAACAGTCCAGCAGTGTTCACGAATTTTTCTACCTGACTTAAACTCGTCAGGAATTTTCGCTGATTTTTGTGCATATAGTACAGAGAGTTTCGAATCAACCCTATTTTTTCAGATTTTTTCCAGATACCAGTAAAATATGAAAATTCATACAGTACTGCTGTGTCAGTAGAAAACTGCAATTGGAATAATGCAGATATTAACCAAACTTGCCATAACTCTTCCATAAAATTCGCACAAATAATCCTGGGATATTGGAGTTCACAAATAAGCAACTAAACACTCTTAAACTAACAGTAATTAAGTTTTACATCGATCGAGACTAATCCTAACTATTTTTACCTAACGAAGACTAATTGGTGGACTTCTATCTACTTCTTGAAGAGGTTGCGGTAGGTCCGTGCACTCATGCGTTGGCGCTTCTGTCCACGATCCAACCATGGTGGCGGAGTATACACCTCTCCTGAGTCATCGCTTGAAATCTCAAACTCCACCTCTTCTGGATCCTCCTCTTCTTCTTCATTCTCTGCTGCAGCTGCAACAGCTTCATCTCCTCCACCATCATCGTCTCCATCATCATCATTCTCGTCCTCATCATCATCATCGTTCCCACTGTCATCATCATCATTGTTGCCATCATCTCCATTGTCCTCATCAGAGGGTGGATTCATCTGTGCTTGGAGAGCGGCAATCTGGGCTGCCATATCTTCTATAGTCTGGTCCCTTTCCTGGACGGTACCTTGCAGCTGTTGTATGGTCTGATTGTTTTCCTGCACAGTTCCATTAAGCTGAGCTATGGTTGCATCCCTGCCTATCAGGGCATTCTTCAGAACATCCACAGCTTCATGCAAGGTGTCTATCTCCTGTCCCTGGACTACCATACCATTGCTGGCAAAATCTGCAATCTCCTTTACCATCATCACTTTCTCAGCTAGAGCTCCATTCTCCCTTTCCATGTCCTCTACGTGCCTCCGACGGGGCGGCATGTTGTTCCTGTCGCCCGGGGTAACCACAATGTTCCCATCCTCATCACGTCTCCCATAGTCATGGTAGGGTGAGTCTGCTGGTAGCAGGTGTCAGACAAGATGGCACTAGCGTGACAGGGCTTCATGCATGGCCAAGTTTATTCCAAGTCCTCAGTTGCAGTATGTCTTGGTGTAGATCAGATGCACAGGGTTTGGCAAGGCGGCACCCCTGAAGATGAAGGTGGTGATCTCCCATGCATCCTCGCCATATCCATAGGTGTACAACCTTCTTCCCTTGAACATGGGCAGTGGCAATCCCAATGACTGTGAGAGCTGTGCTAACTGTCTTGCAAAGGGCCTTAGTGACTCCATGGTTGCATACTCAGTCCTGACTTCTCCCATCTATCAATTAAAAGAGCAAAGTGTGAGAATAGCATATGGTAAGAATTTACGAGGGTGAAAGGCATTAGATGAAAGACAGAGTTAATATAAGTCTTAATAATTCTATGGCTTCCTAATCCAAACCTAGGTCACGATCCTACAGTCGACACACGGGCTCTGATACCATCTTGTAACACCACGGTTCTGAAAAGACCGTAGCTTCTATGTGACATGCCAATCCCTGGATCGGTTCATTGGCCCACAATAGAATAAGATGAATAACATAGAAAAATATCCGTGTATCATAAATAACGAAGATCCAGAGTACCATTATTACAATAAAGCTTAACTCAAGGCTAGCTCAATGTTATTCAAGTAGCAACATAAATATAGTAAATCCTCCATTCTTCAAATTGCCCACAAGTGAACAAGTGCCAAGTGGAGTACCGTGGCCTAAATCGATTACTCAGAATCGGAATATCCTGCAACATGAAACGTAGCAGCCCCGAAGGGTCAATACATGGAATGTATGGCAAGTAGAGATATTAAAGGAGACAATAGTGCTAACATCTACATGCATATTTGGCAAGTGGAGCTGTGGCTAGCTTGCATTTGCAAATACCTTTGTCCTACTTTCATAAACAGTTTTTGATTTTTCTTTGAAAGATCCCAATTAAGTTAACCCAACATCATTAAAACAATTATGAAATTAGAATGAGCAAGAAACATGTCATGGAATCAATATCAAGCAACTCAGTCGTCCTTAACCGGGGACACGGCTAATCGATTAGATTATACACCCTGCAGGGGTTAGTACACTTTACCCATGTGACTTGGCCAGCCCAGCTTGTACCATCACTCTCATTTTGGGTGATGATAGGGAGAAGTCCAAGAAGAGACCGTTCAGGAAGTAGCTCCCCAATTCCGACACGCACCGGTCCAACCTACCAAAATTCTACATCTCTGGATACGCGGGTTCGAGTTACCACAACCTACTGAGTCCAACCAACCGCCCATTTCATTATTGGCACATGGTTGTACACGTAAGCTACAGAATAAAGAAGCCAATCATTTTCTCTTGATACCTGGGTGCCTTTCCGCAATGGTACCACCAAAAATTATCAATACCATCACACCGAGGAGATTCATTGATTAAGTTGTTTTAGTTTTCACAAACCAACACTTTTAGAAACAACTTATAGTGATGTAACCCAGCCCTCGTTCATCATAGCATGGCTAAGCACATCTACCAACGGTGGTTCATCTACAGGGAAAATCCTACCACATAATAGGTCATAACATAGCGATAGTATTATCCTACACATGCATCTACAAAATATATGACAATGCATTGAAAATAATAGGATAACATCATGAACAAAGTAGCATCTACTTGCCTTGGTTGTAGCGGTCGGAAGAACAATCCACACACGAGCAAGCGTTGCACTCATCACAATCTACACGATACAATTGCATTCATAAACAAACCATCCACAATCATATGCAAACAAGGATGATGCAAGATGCATGCATGACAAGTGGATTGATGCTACAGCAGCATCACATAATCTTATTCAGTATAGCTACTGTATGCATGCATGGAAATTATTTTTAGCGCAAAGAAAGCAAGCATGCAATTTATAATGCTCAATAATAGAGCTAGAAACTAAATAAATCACCACTGCTAACATACTCTTTGTAAAATCTTGGAAACATTCTAATGTGTAGGCAACTCTAAATAGAAACAGTACCAATTGGAATTTCTCAAAAAGGATTTATATAAGTCCCTGAGTAATTAAAATACTGCAGTAATCATTTAAATATATTCTGCAAAAGTTACTACTGTAAACCTAACTTTTTAATTCACTGTAAGACGCCCCTTGTCCTACTGATTCCAGGGACATCTCATTTGCAATTTTTGGAGTTACAGAACTTATTCTACGAATTAATTACTCCAAAAAGAGCATTAACTCATTTAATTAATCAGGACAAAACCTTGTTGTAAAAGTGTAAAACAAATGTACAGAAAGATTCTACGTGAGTCACTGAATCTACACATATTTTATTTGCAATTTTTTGCCCAGTAGATCTAAAGATATGGATTTTACAAGTTTTAGCCAATTTCTGCCGTTTAAATCAATTTAAAAACTCGCAGTCAAACTTTGACTGGGTCAGCGCTGACTGGGTCAAACTTTGACTACGTGGCGCTGACTGGGTCAGCGCCCTGGGCTGACTTTTCAAGTGTCATAATGGGTCGTCCGATCGAAATCAAGCGGCCGGGGAGGCACGCGAGGGGAGGGCTCACCGGCGGCGTCGGGTGGCGTCGGGGGCGGAGGCTCCGGCAAGTCCCGGCGGCGGCTGGGCGGCGTACGGGGTCGGGGGCGTGGCGGCGGAGCTTCCCGTGGCGGCGGTGTCGGTAGGCGGGCACGATGGCGACGGTGGCGTACAGCTGGAGCGGCGGCGGCGTCGGTGGCGTGGGCGACGACGGCGGTGGCGTGGGCGTGCTCCTGCGGGGAGAGAAGGAGGGGGTGGCGGCGTGCAAGGCTAAGTAAAGGAGGGGGGCCCACGCGGGGTCGGTGCGGACTCCACGGAGGCTGTTGCGGGCGAGTCCGGGGCGGACTCGGCGGCGCGGCGGCGGCGCCGACAGGTGGGCCCCACCTGTCGGTGGCAGGGGCGCGCGCACGGGCTGGCAGGCGACGGATAGTTCGCGCCGCGCGGGCGCGCTGCTGTTGCGGGATGCTGCGCGGCTGGCGGGCTGCTCGCGTGGGCCGCTGGGCCGCGGCGGCCGGCTGGCTGCTGCGCTGCCTCTTTTTTTTTGTTCTTTTCTTTTTCTTTTTCCCAGACGAATTTCCTTAACTGAAATTTGACAGGAACTTCCCAGATTTTTATACAAAATTCAGATTTGCATAACTTTCGCTACGGGGCTCCGAATTGGGTGAATCAAAGTGCTACGGGTTCGTGGTGGAACCCTCTATGCACCTGAGCCATCCATACACCCAAAATATGTAAGTTTTGTCAAAGTCATGGCAAAACCAAGCGTTCAAGTGTAGGTGTCAAAATGCAAATGCAAGTGGTTTGCTTTGTCAAAACCTTTTCAAACCAAAATTTTGCAAGGATGATCATGATGCAATGCCATGAATGATATGCAGTACCAAATCTAAAATTTGGGATGTGACAAGAACTAACATGGACTAACGCTGTTTTCAGCAGAATTACCTTGGTGTCTTGTTTTTGTGAAGAAAATGAACTATCAGGAAAAATCCCGGAAAATATGCCAAAAACTATTTCTCACTAGAACATCCACGGAGCCAGAAGGGGAGACAGAAGGGAGGGCTGGTGGGCCCAGACCCACCCCAGGCGCGGGCCCACTAACCCCGCGCCTGGGGGAGGTCTGGCCACCCCAGGCAGCTCCTCGGCCTCCCTCCGTGCCTATAAGTTGCCTTCTGACCTAGAAACTCAAGGGGTTTGATAGTTTTCCAAAAAGAGTTCCGCTCCACCGCCACCACCAGAAACCAAGATTTGGATCCAGAAATTCCGTTCTGGCACCCTGCCGGGACGGGGAATTTGGAGAGGATCATCACCATCGTCATCACCAATGCATCTCCATCAACCACCGATGTTTCCCTCATCCATGAGTGAGTAATCCCCCGTTGTAGGCTTGGGGATAGTAGGGATTGGATGAGTTCTATCATGTAATCGAATAAGATCTGTTAGGGCATAGTGCCTAGTATCTCTATTAGTGCTATTTGACTTTGTTGCAACTTGTTGTGCTTAATGCTTGTCATTAGGGCCCGAGTGCCATGATATCAGATCTGAACATATTATTGAATCATTATGATAGTATTGTTTGTGCTCTTGTCTGCAAGTTGTGTACACATATCATTGTCCGGATCCAAAGGCCCCAAAGTGACAATAATTGGGAAAACCGGAGGGGATGGCTATGGTGTGAGGATCACATGTATTCACGGAGTGTTAATGCTTTGCTCTGATGCTCTATTAAAAGGAGCACCTTAATTGCCAATAGTTCCCTAGAGGCCCCGCTGCCACGGGCTCGCTTGACAGAAGATGTTGTGCAAGTTCTCATTATGAGCACCTATGACTATATTTGGAGAACATGCCTAGGATTGTTTAGTACTTGGATGCTTATTATTATTTATCTACAATGCCCTGGGTCTTGAAGTTACATGTTTAAACTCGTCCATGCAACACCCGACCATCCATCCCTATGCCTACCGCACTCGAATCCTACTGTTACCGTTACTGTTAATATTGCAACTATTTCACTGTTGTTGTTGTTGCTGCTGTTGCTACTACAAACTGTTGCTACCGATAAACTTCTATGAGCAAGGACTATTTCCAGGTGCAGCTGAACTGAAAACTCAGTTGTTAAGGCTTGCAACTATTCTTTGGCTCCCCTTGTGTCGAATCAATAAATTGGGTAATACTACCCACGAAGACTGTTGCGATCCCCTACACTTGTGGATCATCGTTGGACAAGATAGCTACTAACAACGGAGAGCATGCAAGATCACAAACAACACAGACATGATAGAATCAAATATACAAAACCATTAATCAATCTGACATATTAATCTCAATATCCATCGGATTCCCGCAAACACAACATGCATGATTACAAATAGATTAGATCTTGATCATGAATGGAGCTCACAAGATCTAGACATGAAAGCATAAGGAGGGGATACAACCATCTAGCTACTACATGGACCTGTAGTCCAAGGTGTAACTACTCACGCTTCATACCGGAGGCAGGCATGATGAAGAAGAAGGCCTCTAGGATGATCTCCCCTCCGGCAGGGTGCCGGGAAGAGCTTTAGATCCCCCTGATCTAGGGACGATAGTGGCGGCGGCTACAGACGGTTTCGTGGAATTTTGATCGGGCACCTAGGATTTCTGCATCGGGGGCTTCTTATAGGCGAAGAGGCGAGGCAGGGGGCCACCAGGGTGGCTGAACCCCCCAGGCGCGGGGTGGGCCCACCCGCGCGGCCAGGGGTGTGGCCCCCTGGTGGGTCTCCTCCGTCTTGTACTCCGGCTTCATGTTCCCCACGGTAAAATATTGACTTTGGCTTTTGTCCCATCCAATTCCGAGAATATTGATTTTTTGCCTTTCTGGATCCAAAAATAAAAGAAAACAGGCAACTGGCACTGTGGCAACTTGTTAATAGGTTAGTACCAGAAAACATATAAAAACACCTCAAAGTGTGGACAAAGCAAAGTAGATAGTAAACAAGCATGGAGCATCAAAAATTATAGATACGTTTCCGGCGTATCAAGCATCCCCAAGATTAACTCATGCTCGTCCTCGAGTAGGTAAGTGATAAAAGAATAATTTTTGAGGTGACATGCAACATCAAAACCAAGATCAAACCATTTGCAAGCATTGAAAGGCTGGATCAAAGAACTCTAAACATGTGCATGAAAGATGGAGTTCTATCAATAAGACAAAGTAACTATGCATGCAACATCAAAGGCTACAAACAAAGATCATGAATAACATGCATTAAAAAACGTTTGTTTGTTTCACATACAGAAAACATAGCATAGTGGCATTCAGCTTGTCCCTCATGGAGTAGCAATAGATGCATAGGACACCTTCAAAGTTCATAAGAGTGACTAGATACAAATAGCACAAGAACAAGCAATATCAACAATATGCATCAGTCTATAAGTTTTGGGACATTGCACATAGAACTAAGAATGACAACTATGCTCTCTTAACTGGTGCCTAAATGATAGAAGGTGAAGACTGAATATAATAGTGGAAGAAAAGCCCTTCATAAAGGGAAGCAGGGATTTCAAGTTTCAAAAGAGCTTCCAAAAATTATGGTACTTGTTAGCTTTCAGCCCTCATTGCCCCTATCATAAGCATCTTGAAGTGATTAAGGGTAAAGTGAAAAAATATGGAGTATATGCTTGACAAAGTATAAGTTGGCAATCTCATGTCCCTTGAATACGAGGGCTGCACCGCATTCTACTCAACTTTGGTCACATGTAAGTTCTTGTCATAGTAAGTACATGTGTATCATAGAAAACCGCCAACGGGGTACCCCTTGCACATGGTACAGGAGCTATCCAATAAACAAAATGACAAGGCAAGTAGACAATGAGAATCTCAGCGATATTTTTATTTACTATTTGCATAGATTTTTATTGAGGATGCTTCACAGATTGCTCATTATGGTGATGTTGCAAGTTTCCACCATGATTAGGCATGACTTAGGCTAGCGGCCCAGGCGTTTCTCTAACACAAAATACATAGCTCCATGGACTTACAAGCTCCCTCTTTATTTCACACCAGCGACATCCATAGACAAAAGAGCATGATATCAACTGTGTACAAAGTATAAGTGCAATGTTGAAAACGTTCCCCATGACATCATGGTTCTGCTAATTCCGACGTATAAGTCCAAGCATATACAACATAGATGACACAATGGTTCAAGTTTATTAGGGGCAAGGAATATGAAGTGTGCCATCAAGTTTGTGAGTGCTTTAATCACTAAGTTTTCACATAACAAAATACTTTTTAATTGGAAGATAGCTGAAAACAAGAATATACTTGGAATGGTGTAACACACCATGCATAGGAGTTTATAGTGAACACTTTGGAATAACTTGGTTTGTTGGGAGTTGGAAGCATGAGTAGAGATAACTCATACAAGTGGAGGCTAGCAAAAGACTGGGAGCAACCAACTAAGAGAGCAATAATGGCCATAATCATGCAGAGCGACAAACATTACTAATCAAAGCATAGGGTGGTACTACAAGTCAAGGACTAAATGATCATAGAGGCTATGGTGACTTGTTCATAGTCATACATGGTGTGAGCATGTTCCAAGTCAACCCAAACAAAGCATCAAAGGAGAATACCACAATACTATGCTTTTGTATGCTAAAACAACGCATGATTCTTTCAAGGCACACTAAGAAATTCCAATTGTTTGGAACAAGTCATGATACAGCAATAATCACTAAGCATAAGGTCAAAACAACACCTAGCATGTTATGCTAAAGTCTAAGTCACAGTCAATGCAAGCTCCTCTTGCACTTTCAAGCAAGAACTTTCTACTCCTTTCCAACACCAATCGACTTATTTGAAACAACACAGCGAGAACGGGGGTCCAAACTACTTTATTCAAGCAAACTAAACAAACTAAGCAAATCAAAAAAAACTAAGATGCTCCAAGAACAATGCAACAGTGCATGAAACAATAAAAACGAAGTGTCTAGAAAGACCTAAGCTTTTTATTGATGAAGAAGGGGATGCCTTGGGCATCTCCAAGATTTGACGCTTCTACCTCTTGGATATTTCTTGGGGTGACACCAGGGTGGCATCCCCAAGATTGAACTTTTGTCCATTCTTCATCTCATTACATCATTCTCTCTCTACACCTGAAATTTTTCCTTCATACAAAACTTCATACAATCTTCATTAGCAACATTAGTGTATTCAAAAGATAATAGACCTTTGGGTTTAGCTTTAGAATAGAAAAAAAATTCACTAAAAACACAAGATACTGTAGCAAATACTTAAAGCTCAATTTCCCCAAAAAGAACCCAAAAAGGAATCAATAAGAAGCAAACGCAAATACTGGCAGAAATATGTCTAAACAGACCAACACATAGAAACCGATTTTTTCGAAAATCTTCTGTTGCTCAAATCAAAAAGTGTTGAACTAACGAAAGTTATCTAACATACTGGGAGATTTATTCATAAATTGTCAGCTCAATCCGACTTACAGAGTCTCCTCACGAATTTTTATGGTGGGGGACAGAAATCTGTTTCGGGACAGCAACTCCCCAAATCTTACTTCCCTCTCATTAGAGGTCATTAAAAGAACAAAAAGCAAACAAAAAGTATAAGGAGAGGTCATTATAGAAGTAATAACTTCCAAGACTCAACAAAACTCTTGATTTATCTCCCAACAAGTACTTTTCTTTAACGCCTTTAAGTTAGGCTTGATAGTTTAAGAAGATGCTCACATAAGAAATATGAATTGAAGTAAAAGAGAGCATCAAGAAGCAAATTCAAAACACATTTAAGTCTAACACTATTCCTATGCATCATAATCTTGTACACAATTTACAAAGAACAAAGTGACAAGCATAGGAAGATAAAAGAAGAGTAACTTCAAAACTTTCAGCACATAGAGAGGTGTTTCAGTACCATAAAAAATTCTACAACCATACTTTCCTCTCTCATAATAATTTGGTCACCGGTAAATAGACAAAACCATACTTTCCTCTCTCATAATAATTTAGAATCAATAAATTGGGTAATACTACCCACGAAGACTGTTGCGATCCCCTACACTTGTGGGTCATCATTGGCCAAGATAGCTACTAACAACGGAGAGCGTGCAAGATCACAAACAACACAAACATGATAGAATCAAATAGACAAAACCATTAATAAATCTGACATAGTAATATTAATATCCATCGGATTCCCGAAAACACAACATGCATGATTACAAATAGATTAGATCTTGATCATGAACGGAGCCCACAAGATCTAGACATGAAAGCACAAGGAGGAGATACAACCATCTAGCTACTACATGGACCCATAGTCCAAGGTGGAACTACTCACTCTTCATACCGGGGTTGGCATGATGAAGAAGAAGGCCTCCGGGATGATCTCCCCTCCGGCAGGGTGCCGGGAAGAGCTTTAGATCCCCCCGATCTAGGGCCGATGGTGGCGGCGGCTATAGACGATTTCGTGGAATTTTGATCGGGCACCTAGGGTTTCTGCATCGGGGGCTTCTTATAGGCGAAGAGGCGAGGCAGGGGGGCACCAGGGCGGTTGCACCCCCAGGCACGGGGTGGGCCCACCTGCGCGGCTAGGGGGTGTGTCCCCCTGGTGGGTCTCCTCCGTCTCATACTCTGGATTCGTGTTCCCCACGGTAAAATATTGACTTTGGCTTTTGTCCCGTCCAATTCCAAGAATATTGATTTTCTGCCTTTCTGGAACCAAAAACAGAAGAAAACAGGCAACTGGCACTGTGGCAACTTGTTAATAGGTTAGTAATAGAAAACATATAAAAACACCTCAAATTGTGGACAAAGCAAAGTAAAATAGATGTAAACAAGTATGGAGCATCAAAAACTATAGATATGTTTCCGACGTATCAAGGATATTCATGGAGGAAGGTGCCCAACCGGTCACAGATTTTCAGCGACGTCTCAAACCTCACATGAAAGAGGAGGTAATAAAAGAGATAATACGCTTATTAGATGTAGGGATCATCTTTCATGTAGAAGAGAGTGAATGGGTAAGTCCTGTTCATTGTGTTCCTAAGAAAGGTGGATTCACTATTGTTGAAAATGAACATAATGATATGCTGCCCACAAGGACTGTTGTTGGACACAGTATGTGCATTGACTATAGAAAACTTAATAAAGAAACCAGGAAAGATTATTATCCACTTCTGTTTATAGATTAAACTCTAGAGAGGCTAGCTATGGATTCTTATTTTTGCTACTTAGATGGCTATTCTGGCTTTTCTCAAATTGATGTTCATCCTGATGACCAACTTAAAACTACCTTCATATGCACCTATGGTATTTATGCTTATCGTTGTATGCCTTTTGGTCTCTGCAATGCCCCTGCTACTTTTCGAAGATGCATAACTGCTATATTTGCCGATTATGTTGAATGTATCATGGGAGTCTTCATGGATGATTTTTCTGTTTATGGAACTTCCTTTAATCATTGTTTCCATAATCTTCATAAAGTTTTGCAGAGATGTGAAGATACTAACCTAGTATTAAATTGGGAGAAATATTACTTTATGGTTCAAGAAGGTATAGTACTTGGTCAAAAAAATCTCAGGTAAGGGTATAGAAGTTGACAAAGCAAAGATAGAAGCTATAGAAAGACTTCCTCCTCCTCCGGATGTGAAAGGTATAAGGAGTTTTCTAGGCCATGCTGGATTTTGTAGAAGGTTCATTAATAACTTTTCAAAAATTGCTAGACCCTTAACTAATCTTCTTCAGAAAGGGATTGTCTTTAATTTTGATGAAGGATGTTTAAACACTTTCAACATATTAAAACAATCTCTCATTAAAGCCCCCATTATTAAACCACCTAATTGGATGAAACCCTTTGAACTATACTATGAAGCTAGTCATGAAGCCGTGGGAGCAATTCTTTGCCAGTATGATGGTGATGATATTAATATCATTCATCATGCTAGTTGCACCCTAAACAGGGTCCAAAAGAATTATCCCATGGTAGAGAAAGAATTTTTCGCTGTAGTTTCCTTCTATGATAAATTTATATCTTATATTAATGACTCAAAAGTGAGGGTACATAACGATCATATTGGCCTAAAGGAAATCCTAGAAAGGACTGATGTTAAGCCAAGGATGATTCGTTGGACTCTAATTTCGTAAGAATTTGATTTGCAGATTCTACAAAGGAAGGAGGAGATAGAGGAGACACCCATGGACATTCAAGATATTATTCCACCTAAAGAAGTGTCATCCATTTACATACCCTTTGGAACAAAATTGCCAAAAAGAAAATTCTCAAATTCTCTTTGCAATGGTTTTACTGATCTGCTTCAACCCACCTTGTTCAAAGAGAAGAAGAAAAAGGTAATCCAGAATGGAGAAGTTACTCATATGAACTCGTTCTCTCTCTAAATGGATCAGGCATATGAAATCAGAAGTTACTTTTATTTTACTGATCTGCTTCAACCCACCTTGTTCGGGATGACTTTTTGCTATTTATTTCGATATTTTTTATTTCCTTTTGTTTTACTGTTTGCAATGCCAGTTTTGCGAAGTTGGTACGGGCGGGCGGTACGGTCGCACTCGCCCATACCACAGGTTGTTAGACGCACTACATCGATGTCTTGGTTTTCGCCATTTCGGTACGACCGCGCGGTACGGGTGCACTCGCGCGTACCACTGGTTGTTACAAATACGGTATCGTTTTTCCAAACTTTGTGTTCTATTATTGTGTGATGACCCACAAGTGTAGGGGATCGCAACAGTCTCCGCGGGTAATATTACCCGATTTATTGATTCGACACAAGGGTAGCCAAAGAATACTTGCAACCCTTAACAACTGAGTTGTCAATTCAGTTGCACCTAGAAATAGTTCTTGCTCACAGAAGTTTATCAGTAGCAACAGTTTGGTAGTAGCAACAGCAGCAGTAAAACAGAAGGAATAGTAATAGTAACAGTAGGATTCAAGTGCAGTAGGCATAGGGATGGATGGACGGGTGTTGCATGGACGAGTCTAAACATGTAACTTCAAGATCTAGGGCATTGCAGATAAATAATAACAAGCATCCAAGTACTAAACAATCCTAGGCATGTGCTCCAAATATAGTCATACGTGCTCGCAATGAGAACTTGCAGAACATCTTCTGTCCAGCCAGCCCGTGGCAGCGGGGCCTCTAGGGAACTACTGGCAATTAAGGTGATCCTTTTAATAGAGCACCGGAGCAAACAATTAACACTCCATGAACACATGTGATCCTCACACCACAGTCATCCCCTCCGGTTGTCCCAATTATTGTCACTTTGGGGCCTTTGGTTCCGGACAATGATATGTGTACACAACTTGAAGATAAGATCACAAACAATACTATCATAATGATTCAATAATAAGTTCAGATCTGAGATCATGGCACTCGGGCCCTAGTGACAAGCATTAAGCACAACAAGTTGCAACAAAGTCAAATAGCACTAATAGAGATACTAGGCACTATGCCCTAACAGATCTTATTCGATTACATGATAAAACTCAACCAATCCCTACCATCCCCAAGCCTACAGCGGGGGATTACTCACTCAGGGATGTGGGAAACATCGATGGTTGATGGAGATGCGTTGGTGATGACGATGGCGATGATCCTCTCCAAATTTCCCGTCCCGGCAGGGTGCCAGAATGGAGTTTCTAGATCCGAATCTTGGTTTCTGGTGGCGCGGCGGAGCGGAACTCTTTCTGGAAAACTATCAAACCCCCTCGGTTTTTAGGTCGAAAGGCAACTTATAGGCGCAGAGGGAGGCCGAGGGGGTGCCTGGGGAGGCTACACCCCCTAGGCGCGACCAGTGGTGGGAACGCGCATGGCAGGGGTGTGGACCCCAGGCCCCTTCTCCGTCTCGTCTTCTGGCTCCGTGGATCTTCTGGTGAAATATAATTTTTGGCATATTTTCCAGGATTTTTCCTGATAGTTGATTTTCTGCACAAAAACAAGACACCAAGGTAATTCTGCTGAAAACAGCGTCAGTCCGTGTTAGTTGTCCAAATCACAAAAGTTTAGAGGAGAAACAACAGAAAAAGTGTTCAGGAAAGTAGATACGTTTTGGACGTATCAACTCCCCCCCCAAGCTTATCTTATTGCTTGTCCTCAAGCAATTCACGATAAAAGAACTTCCACGAACACATTTGCTTCATATGATGTATATATTCTTAGCACAGGAGTAGATGCTTAAACCATTCATAATAATAAGTATGCAACTAAGTCTACTCAATAGTCATTGCAAGCTATGAAGAGAAACCAACTCAATAATAATAAGTAGCATGAAACATAAACATAAGCAACATTGCAATGCTCATAGTAAGGTATGATAGAGTGGTATCTCACTTGCCTTTGTTTGTAGAGCACAATATAAATGCCGAGGCACCTCTGAAGTTCAAGTGAAGACTAGAGATAAAGATATCAGAGATACAAGCATCAAAGTCATGACATAATTAACCAAGTTTTGGAACAAACACAAGAATGACAATTATGCTCTCAAGAAGGTGCTCATAGAAGAAGTGGTGACTCAACAAGGTTGTGAATAGTTTTTGAAAAGTTTGAAAGGCTTCCTAATGCTGAAAGGAAGGTACTCATTAGATTTGAGCTCTCATTGCCCCTATCATAGACATCTTCATGTGGTTAAGGTGAAATTGAGGTCCACTCTGAATCATATGCTTGACATACCATAGACTGGAAATCCCAAGTCCCTTGAGTACGAGGGCCGCTCCGCATGCTACTCAACTTTGGTTACCTGCAAATTCTTGTCATTGTTCATACATGCATATCAGAGAGAACCACCAACGGGGTACCCCTTGCATTGATATAGGAGCTATCCCGTAATCAAAATGACAAGGCAAGCAGACAATGAGCATCTCAGCAATCTTTTTATTTACTATGTGCATATCTTTTTATTGAGGATGCTTCATAGAATGCTCATTATAGTGATGCTGCAAGTTTCCACCATGATTAGGCATGGCTTAGGCTAGCGGTCCAGGCGTTTATCTAACAAAATGTATAAACTCCATGAACTCATAAGCTCCCCTTTTATTTCACATCGTCGACATCCGTAAACAAAAGAGCAAAGTATCAACTCGATAGGATATCCAAAAAGTGTTGAAAGTGTTCCCCGTGATAGCACGGTTCTGCTGACTCCCAGCATACAATTTGCAAGCATATAACTTTCATGGACAAGTCACAATGGTTCAGGATTATTAAGTGCAAGGAATAAAGTGTGCCATCAAGTTCGTGAGAGCTTTACTAACTAACTTTCTCAAAATAGACAAACATTTTATTTGGAAAAAAAAGGCATATTGAATATGCACTGAAATAGCAAATGATGCTAATAGGTAGGTATGATGGACAGAGTTGGTAATATTGGTTTTGGGGAGTTGGAAGCACAGGTAGAGCTCATACTCAGTGCAAGTGAAGGCTAGCAAAAGAGAGGGAGCAACAGCCGAGAGAGTAGTAATTTTCATAATCATGCTTGCAACAAAACAGGACTAATTATGGCATGAAAGTGATACAAGAACTCTGAGGCAAAATAAATCATCGAGGTTTACTTACTATTGATTAGTCATATGCATGCGTGAGCATGTGCCAAGTCGATTCACATGAAACTTTCAGAGGAGGATACCACAATATCATACCAAAATATGAATAAAACAATGCAAGCAAACATTCATATGACATGCTACAAACTATTAGCAAGCTGGAGCTAATCATAGACAAGCAAGAACTACTAAACAAGCAAAGTAGAAATCTCCTCATTAGGAATCTTCCTTTTATTAGAGACAGTATCCTTCATATACTTTGAATAAGGAGGCAATTTAATAGCATCAGTCAAAGGAATTTGCAAAAATAAAGGTTTCCTCCACTCACAAATTTTTTTGTAGTGTTCTTCCTCCTTTGACTTGTGTTTCTTACCTGGAAAAGGCATAGGTTTCTGCACCCAAGGTTATCTCTCTTTACCATGTTTATTAGCAATACAATCTTCCTTAGTGTACCTAGTGTTCTTAGTGTGCTTTTCAGGTTCTTCCTCACCTTCCTCCTTATCAGGGGCATCATTTTTATCATTACCACTCTCAGTTTCAGCATCAGAGACAAATATACTATTAGGATCTACAGCAAGTTCAAGTGGTTCCTCAACTATTTTATGTTTCGTTTTCTTTCTCTTATGAGGACTACCACTATTATCACCTTGTTTAGAATCCTGCTCAATTATTTTAGGGTGTCCTTCAGGATATAAAGGATCTTGAGTAGCTATACCACTCCTAGTTCTAATTCCATAAGCATGTTTATCTCCTGAGGCATTAACTAGCATATCCTTTTGTACCTTAGCAAGTTGATCAAGTTGGGTTTGAACCATTTGAAAGTGTTTACAAAGCATTTTAATATCATTAGAAGTTCTTTCCGCAATATCTTTCAACTCATGGATAGCTCTAGAGTTTTCCAATAAATGATTCTGAACTTGTTTATTAAAATTACCTTGTTTAACAATAAAAATGTCAAGTTCCTCTAAACATTGATCAGGAGGCTTACCATAACGAATATCACCTTCATAAAAGTGTTGGAGAGAGTGTACCTCAATAGTAGATGAGTGGGGAATTAGCTTACATAATTCTTCTATAGGAGATAGATTCTTCACATCTTCAGCTCTAATACCTTTCTCCTTTAGACATTTCTTAGCTTCTTTCATCATTTAATGCAATAACTTCCCTCTTCTTTGGTGTTGGTGTTGGAACTGGTTCAGGCACAACTGGTTCAGATGTATTTAGCTCAGTTGAAGTCCAATCATCATAATTCTTGCTTATTTTAGTCATTAATTCTTCAGCATCTGTAGGAGTCCTTTTCCTGAAAACACAATCAGCAAAGCTATCTAGATAGGTCCTAGAATCATTAGTTAGTCCATTATAATAAATATCAAGAAGCTCATTCTTAGGTAATGGACATCCAGGATGTGCATGAATCAAGGCACAGAACCTTGTCCATGACTCAGGCAATTTCTCTTCTTCTCCCTGTTTAAAATTAAAAAGTCTCTGCAAAGCAGCATGTCTAGCACTACGAGGAAAATATTTCTAGAAGTAAGAAGCAATCAGAGCTATCAATGGAACCAGGAGGTAATCTATTAAACCAAGCCCTAGCTTCTCCTTTTAGTGAAAAAGGGAAGATCTTAGTAACAAAGTACTTGCGCATCTTAAAATCATCAGAGAATAAAGCACTCATAGTAGAAAGCTCATTCATATGAGCCACAACTATCTCATTTTCAGTCCCACAAAAAGGTTCTTTGTCAACAATATCTAAATAAGACAAATCAAGAGAGAAATCATAGTCTTTATCTTTAATATCTATGGGAGAGGTGGCAAACTTAGGATCAGAGGACAGTTTATTCATAATAGTGCGTCTAGCAAGGAGACTCTTAATAGCACTAGTACCATGTGTGTTTCGGCACTCTTCAACAAATACATCAGTGAACTCAATGTAACCATCATTAATATCATAACTCTCACTAGACTCAGGTGAGCTAACAGGTGTAACAGTGTCTTCACTAGGAGTTTCGATATTTCCTAGACTAGCCATAGTAGCATCTAGGAAAGGACCTAATGAACCACTCGCATCAAGCACAATAGAAGTAACATCATGAGCATCAAAAGCAGTTTTAGACTCAGCAGTAGTAGCAGTGTGTGTAGCATGAGTATGTGGTGGTGGTGTGACAAGCTTACTTATAACAGACGGTGAATCAAGAGCAACAAAGGTGTTTAGGACTGTACCTCTTCTTGTATTGGATGGTAAAATAGGAAACTTTCCATCACGAGACTTCCCCATGGTGAAATGAGTAGCAGTGAACCACAATAGATCCAAGTGAAGTTACAAATAAAGCTATGCTCCCTGGCAACGACGCCACAAAATAGTCTTGATGACTCACAAGTGTAGGGGATCGCAACAGTCTTTACGGGTAGTATTACCCAATTTTTTGATTCGACACAAGGGGGTCCAAAGAATACTTGCAAGCCTTAACAACTGAGTTATCAAGTCAGCTGCACCTGGAAATAGTTCTTGCTCATAGAAGTTTATCAGTAGCAACATTTTGGTAGTAGCAACAGCAGCTGTAAAACAAAAGAAATAGTAACAGTAACGATAACAGTAGGATTCTAGTGCGGTAGGCATAGGGATGGATGGAAGGGCGTTTCATGGACGAGTCTAAACATGTAACTTCAAGATCTAGGGCATTGCAGCAAAATAATAATAAGCATCCAAGTACTAAACAATCCTAGGCATGTGCTCCAAATATAGTCATACGTGCTCGCAATGATAACTTGCACAACATCTTCTGTCCAGCCATCCCGTGGCAGCGAGGCCTCTAGGTACCTACTGGCAATTTAGATGCTCCTTTTAATAGAGCACCGGAGCAAATCATTAACACTCCATGAACACATGTGATCCTCACACCACAGCCATCCCCTCCGGTTGTCCCAATTATTGTCACTTTGGGGCATTTGGATCCGGACAATGATATGTGTACACAACTTGCAGATAAGATCACAAACAATACTATCATAATGATTCAATAATAAGTTCAGATCTGATATCATGGCACTCGGGCCCTAGTGACAAGAATTAAGCACAAAAAGTTGCAACAAAGTCAAATAGCACTAATAGAGATACTAGGCACTATGCCCTAATAGATCTTATTCGATTACATGATAGAACTCATCCAATCCCTACCATCCCCAAGCCTAGAGTGGGGTATTACTCACTCATGGATGAGGGAAACATCGATGGTTGATGGAGATGCGTTGGTGATGACGATGGCGATGATCCTCTCCAAATTCCCTGTCCTGGCAGGGTGCCAGAATGGAGTTTCTGGATCCGAATCTTGGTTTCTGGTGGCGC
The DNA here is from genome assembly GCA_916181665.1 of Avena sativa. Taxonomy (NCBI): domain Eukaryota; kingdom Viridiplantae; phylum Streptophyta; class Magnoliopsida; order Poales; family Poaceae; genus Avena; species Avena sativa. Next base: position 305,672,153 of record OV702295.1, on the reverse strand, counting down.
GGCGGAGCGGAACTCTTTCTGGAAAACTATCGACCCCCCTCGGTTTTTAGGTCGAAAGGCAACTTATAGGCGTAGACGGAGGCCGAGGGGGTGCCTGAGGTGGCTACACCCCCCTAGGCGCGGCTAGTGGTGGGCCTGCACCTGGCAGGGGTGTGGGCCCCCCAGGCCCCTTCTCCGTCTCGTCTTCTGGCTCCGTGGATCTTCTGGTGAAATATAATTTTTGGCATATTTTCCGGGATTTTTCCTGATAGTTGATTTTCTGCACAAAAACAATACACCAAGGTAATTCTGCTAAAAACAGCGTCAGTCCATGTTAGTTGTATCCAAATCACACAAGTTTAGAGGAGAAACAATAGCAAAAGTGTTTGGGAAAGTAGATATGTTTTGAACGTATCATTGTGTTAGAGAAAGAGAGAGAGAGTCAGTAAAAGACCAGTATGGACGGTCAGTATGGGCAGGACCCGCTCGTACTGCTTAGTCGGTTGGCTGGTTACCGCCTTGGAAGACGTGTTCGCCTGGAACAATCCGGTACGGGTGTGTCATACGGGCATAAGCCCATACCGAGTGGTTGTTATGATTCCCTCGACCGCTGCATCAAGAAGATTGAGGTAAAGTCTCCAGGGTCTTCTAAACATATTGGAACTATTGTGACGTTATCTGGACCAGATGGATTTGAAGATAATGAAGGGACTCGAAAAGATCTCAACAGCAGCCTTCGGTACATCAACACTTAGAAGTAAACAGTAGAGATGTACCAAGCTATTGTGGAGTAGTTCGAGAAAGTTAGCGAGCAGCATCGGATCTGAATCTTGATCCTAGAAGCATCAAACAAGACGCTTCGAGCAAGCCTTCGTGCTTCAAGGGGTCACCCTTCTACAGACTAAAAGGAGTGCCACGATACTAAATAAAATCAAGGAATTATTTGATCCACCCAGTTTGATTCCAAGCTTGGGGGAATCTGTGAGAGCCTTGTAATCTATCTTACAATTATTAGCATGTTTACTTTTTTGCATGCATCTAGACTTTAATTCCAAAGTTTGCATTAGCTGCACCAACTTCAAGTTCCCCTTGTTCGAGAGATGATTTATATCCGTTGAGTTTCAAAACTTTATGATATTTGAAGTATGTTATAATTCATGATTATTATATTAGATGATTGAACTATGTTGAGTGTTATGATACTTATATAACTGTCATGATTTTTAGGGACTTCCACACCAATAAAAGTATTGATTAGGTTATAATAAGGAAAAATGCTGGTAGAATATTATAATTAAGAGTTTTCTCTTATAGCCATCAAAGTAGTGAACATGATAAAATATCTATATAAAAATAAAAATAAAAGAGAGGGGAAAAGAAAATAAAAAGATATTTACGCATGATTTTACAAAGTGCAAAAGAAGCAAAAAAACATCTATAAAAAATCAAGAGGAAAATAAGAATGATCATGAATCTTTATTATTAAACTACACGCTCATTATGTCTAAACTCAATGATTCTATGATATGTTAAATCACTAGAAGCTTCTTATGATCTCATTAATACTAGAGAAGGCGTGGAAGCCTCTAAGTCATGTAATGTGTAAGGGTATAATAATACTCTCGATGTTTCTTTACATCCGATGTTGTATTCCTGTTTCAAAATTTTGCCTCATTTATTGTAACGACTCGTGTCTCATGAACATGATAATCTCGTCCATAAGCCACAATCTTGTTCGGGGACGAGCAAGAGCCTAGCTTCGGGGAGTTGATGAGTCCAAAATTTAAGCATTTTTACCTTTTGTTTTTGCATAAATAGAGTAGGTATCTTTGTATTTCACTGCGTTCACGTGCACTTTTTGTCTTTATTTCAACAGGATCCCAAATCACTCAGACTATTATGAACATATCAATTAAAGCCGTCACATTATACTATAATATGATATTTTTAAGTGATAAAAGTCATTTTGAGGAATTACCTTCGCACCTGGGAAAATACCAAGCGAGGAGAGGCAACTAGTGCCCGTAACGACTAGCGGTATGGGCGGGTCCTGCCCGTACCTTCCGACCATACCATGTGTCTCCAGGTCCGTCTCGTCAAATACTTTCTCCTAGTGAAGATGACAAAGGGATCCTAGATTCACAACCACCAGAAACGATGAAAAATCATATTCGAAAGGGATCTGAAGGAGGAACTTGGCTGGAGAGAAATCCCTGCTGATCCACGAAACTTGGCTGGAGAGAAATCCCTTCATCATCAACCGCTGCATCTACATCACCTCCACTACTCTCATCCTTCATCCATTAGATCTTGTTGTAATTCCAGATTCAATTGTGGTTTGGAATAGATCTATTTCATTACTTTCATCCATCTATTTGATTATGATGATGTTGTTGATTGCTTCCATGTGTGAGTAGTTCCTTTGTTCTTGGGAAGATGGAGAAACCCTAGACCATTATGAATTTACAATAAATATGATATATTCTTGTGTCTGTATGACTTGCCAGTCTATGATAGATTTATGATTTGTGTTTGATCTCCCTCTTTAGATGGTATGTGAAAGTTGGCCACATACTATTTGCCTTCGGGACTAAAGGGAGGGAGAAATCCTTTGTACATGATTTGGTATCGTACCCGGAATAGCCAAATGACAGATTGGCGCTAGCTCGTGAACTACGCGGTCAAAGGAGGAGTAAAGAGGGACTCCCTAAGCTAATTACGATATCCACGGGGAAACCCTTAATTGCGGTGGTCTGTATGGGTGACTACTCTCAGGCATTGCGGTGATTATTTAGAGGTGACCTCATTCTTGGCTCAACAAAGTGGCTTCCTATGATGCTTGTAGTGAACATCTTATTATGAAGCTCTCTCCACACATCTCATGATACAACAAGTATATTATATTAAATTATTAATAATGACAACACCATGCTAGAGGAGTATCCTACATCCCCGAGAACATTTTATCCCTATTGCTCTCCACCACGCTTTTATATGAACTTATTACTTGCTTTCTTTTAATCATTTTTACATTTCTGCAAACAACCAAAAACCTTTCAAGCACTCTTTACTTAAGATCAAATGTAGCTTACAAGTATCCTTTGGTAGATAGTGACTAGGGGCATAAAGACCTTTACCAATAGCTCTCTATGGGTTCGATATCTTTACTTCTAAACTAGCTACAATTGACCTATGCACTTGCAGTCATCATAGACTCACCCCAAGTCTATAGGCAGACTTCACCGAAAAGACCCCTTTATTATCGAAATGTCATGCCACCCAATCCTCCATATCAGAACGATTCAGAATTGCGAGAATTTCCTTAGCATCATCTGGTTCAAACACAAATCGAACCAAGTTCTCATCCCAACTTGCATTTTCTTGATCCATTAAATTCTCCACCATGATTGGTTCATCAGAGCCATTTGGTGTCCTTGGTCGCCTTGTGATTCCTCTTGGGATCCATGGATCTCGGAAGGCATCCACATTATCCCATGTACCTATCCTCCACATAATCCCTTGCTTCAATAGATTCAAACCCCTCAAAATACTTCTCCAAGTATAGGACATTCCTCCAGAATAGAACAATTAGTGAAGTATAAAGCCTTGAGAACCACACAACATAGTGATCCAGGTTCTTGCAACATTCACCAACTCTAACAGGCCAGCATTGCCATGTTAAGAATATGCAGGTATCATAAGCATAGTCCTCCCTTGTATTTTGACCGAGCTAACTCTTCCCAACTTAACCAGTGACATTTACTTTTCTCATCTTGATTATTCCACCAATATCCGCAAATCATGGCACTTATCTCCTCGCACGACGCCTTTGTTAAATTGAAGCAACAAATAGCATACGTCAGGATAGCTTGGGCCACAGCCTTTATAAGGATTTATTTCCCCAATTTTGACAGCAGACTCTCCTTCCAACCTTGAATTCGCTGCCATATTTTCTCCTCTAAATATCTTAACTCCTTCGTTTTCGATGCTCCCAGGTGAACCAGCAATCCCAAATATCGCTCATTCCATGACTCTCTCTCTCTCTCTCTCTCTCTCTCTCTCTCTCGATGCCCAAGACACCTAGCACAACCCTTGTAGCACCCCGGGTAAAACCACTACTAAAAACCATGTGTCTTATCTCTCTGCATCATCATGACATCAGCATGCATCATATATATCTTTAGTCTGAATTCCAAGAGTCGGTTGCATAATTATCTTATTCATGTGCATAGTAATGCTTTGGGTGTGCGATGGACTGATCACCATCCGACTACTCTTACCATTCACTCTTGTACATTGAATGGTGGATCGATGCAATTATACTCCTTCTATGGAAGTTAGAGGTGGCCTTACCCTTTTGAGACCTTTACCTTCGCCTTCGTCTCTCTAGAGTGTTATCTCGACGAACGTGAGCGACGACCCCTTGTTGGTGGTATCGCCAATTTCTAGACGGAGGAAGAATCTTTGTTAGTGGTGTCGAGAGGAACTACACGAAGCAAGAAGATTTAGATCATCGACCTTGATACGTCCAAAATGTATCTACTTTCTCGAACACTTTTGCTACTGTTTCTCCTATTTGTGTGATTTGGATACAACTAACGCGGACTGATGCTGTTTTCAGCAGAATTGCTTTGGTGTCTCGTTTTTGTGCAGAAAATCAACTTTCAGGAAAAATTCTAGAAAATATGCCGAAAATCCTATTTTCCCAGAAGACTCACGGAGCCAGAAGACGGAGGGGAGAAGAGGCCAGAGGGGCCCACACCACCCCTAGGCGTGATCCAGGGCATGGTGTGGCTGCCTTAGACTCCGCCTCGACCTCTCCTTTCGCCTACATATAACATCTGACCTAAAAACACCGGGGGGTTGACAATTTCCAAAGAAGAGTTCCGTGCGCCGCCACCACCAGAAACCGTGATTCGGAACCAGAAACTCCATTCTGGCACCCTGTCGGGACAGGGAATTGGAGGAGATCAATGCCATCATCATCACCAACGCACTCCATCAACCATCCATGATTCCCCCATCCATGTGTGAGTAATTCCCCGTTGTAGGATATGGGGATGGTAAGGATTAGATGAGATCTCTCATGTAATTGCAAAAGATTGTTAGGGCATGGTGCCTAACATCTATTGTTAGTGCTTTTTGACATTGTTGCAACTTGTTGTGCTTAATGATTGTCACTAGGGCCCGAGTGCCATGACCTTAGATCTGAACATGTTATTGCTTCATGATGATATTATTGTTTGTGATCTTACCTGCAAGTTGTATACACATATCGTTGTCCGGAACCCGAGGCCCCGAAGTGACAGAAATTGGGATGACCGGAGGGGATGGCTGTGATGTGAGGATCACGTGTGTTCATGGAGTGTTAATTCTTTGCTTCGGTTCTCTATTAAAAGGATCACCTTAATTGCTAGTATATTCCCTTGAGGCTCCGCTGCAAATGGGCTGGCAGGACAAAAGATGTTGTGCAAGTTCTCATTGCGAGCATGCATGACTATATACGGAACACATGCCTACGGCTATTTAGTACTTGGATGCTTTATCTTCATTATCTAAAAATTTACTTGCCTTGATGATTACATGAATTATCTTGTCCATGCAACGCCCGTCCATCCATCCCTATGCTATCGCACTTTAATCCTGTTGTTTATTACAATTGTTAATGTTGTCTTTATTTTACTGCTGTTGTTATTTTGCTACTGTTGTTACAAAATTGTTGCTACTGACAAACTATTGCGAGCAAGACTATTTAAAGGTGCAGCTGAATTGACAAATCATCCGTTAAGTCTTATAAATATTCTTTGGCTCCCCTTGTGTCGAATCAATAAATTTGGGCTTTACTACCCTCGAAGACTGTTGCGATCCCCTATACTTGTGGGTCATCAAGACTATTTTCTGGCACCGTTGCCGGGGAGCATATCTTTATTTATAACTTCACTTGGAATTATTATTGTTCACTGTTATTCATTCATCATGGGTAAAACTCGTGATGGAAAAGTTCCTATATTGCCATCCACTACAAGAAGAGGTACAATTCTGAACACCTCTGTAGCTCTTGATTCACCATCTATGATAAGTAAGCTTCTTACACCACCACATACACATGCTACACATACTGCTACTTCTGCTGAATCTGAAAATGCTTCTGATACTTATGATGCTACTTCTACTATGCTTGATGATAATGGTTCATTAGGTCCTTTCCTAGATTCTACAATTGCTAGAACTATAATAGGAAACACTGAAACTCCTAATGAAAATATTGCTACAAATGTTAGTTCACCTGAGTCTAGAGAGTATCCTAGCTATGATCTTGATGACAGTTATATAGACTGATGAATTTATTGAGGAATTTTAAAACACTCATGGTGCAAGTGCTATTAAGAGTCTTATTGAGATACATATTGTTAGACATAAATTATCTCCTAATGCTAAGTTTGCCACATCTCCCATACACATTAAAGATAAGGATTATGATTTCTCTCTTGATTTATCTTATATAACCATTATTGACAAAGAACCTTTTTGTGGGACTGAAAATGAAAGTGTTGTGGCACATATGCGAGAGCTCTCTATTTTGAGTGGCTTATTTTCTGATGATATTAAGAAACGCACCTACTTTTTTGCTAAAATTTTCTCTTTTTTATTGAAAGGTGAAGCTAAAGCTTGGTTTAATAATTTACCTCCTGGATCTATTGATAGTCCTATTGTTGTGGTTAATAATTTCTTTTAGAAATATTTCCCTCCTAGTGCTCAACATGCTATTCTGCAGGAACTCTTTGATTTTAAGTAGGGGGAGAAGAGAAATTGTTTGAATCATGGGAAACGTTTTGTGCTTTAATTAAAGCACAACATGGATATCCAATACCTAAAAATGAACTTCTTGATATATATTATAATTGACTAACTTATGAATCTAGGACATACCTGGATAGTTGTGTTTGTTGTGTTTTCAGGAAAAGAACTCCTGATGAAGCTGAGGAATTAATGGCCAAGATAAGCAAGAATTATGATTATTGGACTACACCTGAGCCAACTATACCTGAGCCAACTACACCTGAGCCAACCCCAACACCAACACCAAAGAAGAGGGGAAATATTGAATTAAATGATGAAGTGATGAAGGAAGCTAAGAAATGTCTTAACGAGAAGGGTATTATATCTGAAGATGTGAAGAATTTACCTCCTATAGAAGAATTATGTAAGCCAATCTCTCACTCATCCACTATTTAGGTACACTCTCTCCAACATTTTGATGATGGTGATATTCCTTACTCTAAACCTCCTAATCAATGCCTAGAAGAATTTGATATTTATGTTGTTAAGCAAGATAATTTTAGTAAGAGAGTGCAGAATCATCTAATGGAAAATTCTAGAGCTATTGATAAGTTGCATGATATTGTGGAGAGAACCTCTAATGATGTTAAAATGCTTGTTAAACATTTCCAAATGGTTCAAACTCAAATTGATCAGCTTACTAAGGTTCAAAAAGATTTGCTAGTTAATGCTTCTAGAGAAAAACATGTTGATGAAATTAGAACTAGAAGTGGTGCTTCTACTCAGGATCCTTTATATCCTGAGGGACATCCTAAAAGAATTGATAAACATTCTCAACAATCTAAAAATAGTGGTACTTATTCTAATTAAAAGAAAAGGAGACATAAAAAAGTTATAGAATCTTCTGTACCTGCTAAAGATCCTAATAGTATATCTGTCTCTGATGCTGAAACTGAAAGTGGCAACGATAAAAATGATGCTCCTGATAAAGAAGAAATTGAAGAAGAACCTGAAAGGCACACTAAGAATACTAAGTACACTAAGGAATATTTTGTTGCTAATAAATATGGTAGTGAAAGAGAGCCTTGGGTGCAAAAACCAATGCCTTTTCCTGATAAGAAACACAAGTCAAAAGAGGAAGAACACTACAACAAGTTTTGTGAGTGGATGAAACATTTGTTTTTGCAAATTCCTTTGACTGATGCTATTAAATTTCCTCCTTATTCAAAGTATATGAAATATATTGTCTCTAATAAAAGGAAGATTCCTAATGAGGAAATTTCCACTTTGCTTGCTAATTATTCCTTGAATGGTAAGGTTCCAAATAAACCAGGGATTCCAACTATTCTTTGCTCTATTAAAAATAATTATGTTAGAACTGCTTTGTATGATTTGAGAGCAGGAGTTAGTGTCATGCCTTTTTTCTCTGTACAAGAGACTTAACCTGGTAAAATTGATACCAACTGATATATCTTTGCAAATGGCTGATAAGTCTACTACTATTCTTATTGGTATATGTGACGATGTTCCTGTTCAAGTGGCTAATAATTGTTTGATATTAACTAATTTTGTTGTGCTTGAAATGCCTAAAGATGATAATATGTCCATTATTCTTGGGAGAACTTTTCTTAATACTGCAGGTGTTGTCATTGATTGTAACCAAGGAAAAGTAACTTTTAGTGTTAATGACAGGGAGCATACTGTTTATTTCCCCAAGAAGATTGATAAGAAATGTGGCCTAAATTCAATTGAAAATATTGAGGGCATTAAAGTTGGAGCAATATATTGTCCCATACCACAAGAAGATTATGAAATTATTATGATTGGGACTATTGCTATCAAGGTTGAGGTAAGATAATCATTTAGTGAAATGCAAAGTTTTGCTTCATATAAATTTTTTTGGTAACAAGACCTAATCAACCTTGTTAACAAAGGGATTTTGATGAACAAAACAATGTTTTCACCATGATTATACTTGTTTACTCTTATTCTTTTTATTCCAATCTTTGCTTTCACCTTGTTCATCTTTGTATTGATAGTTTCTTGCATACTTAAGTATCTTAGAACTTCTGTAGTTTTAGTTTTGATTTGTTTTTCCATCGTTCCAAAATCATTTTTCTGCGAGAAAATCATTTACCAATTCCTAAAAATTGCTCGATAATAAAGTTTCTCAGAAAATTTATATTAAATTTTTACGTCAAAAAGGGACATAGAGGCACCTAGAGTGACCCGAGGGGCCCACCAGGCAGGCACACTACCTGGTGGTGCGGCCGCCCCAGGGGCGCGCATGTCCATGTTGTGGGCCACCCCTGGCCCTCCACTTACCCATCCACCTACCACTCCACTCTTTCTCCCGAGAAAACACCGGAAAATTTCTCAAAATCGCGTTCTTGCTGTTCTTCACCACGATTTTCGATCTCCTTGCTCAACCACTCTTTGCTGCTGATTTTTGGAGCATTTGTTCTCCGGTATTTGACTCCTCTGCTTGTCCAAGTATATTTTTAATTAGTGGATTATATCTTGAGTATTTTTCTACTATAGGTGATAGGTTATGTGAACTTGCATGCTTTTTATATGCTTAGAGAAATCATTTTGATGCATGTTTATCCCTCTTGCAAGTCCCTATAGTAGTTCCCTTCATTTAGTAGCTTTGAAATTACTTTTTGTGACGTTTGTCTAAAAATTTCAGAAAACAAGATGAATGAACACCAACTCAACCAATAGGAATTGAGGGTGCATGAGGTCATGAAAGTCTGCCGTGAGGAGGGTGTTTTCCCTTCTATTTATCCATGCCCCGGATTCATGAGAGCTACAGGAATTCTTCAAGATTTCTAGACTCTAATTTCTAATGCAGGATTGGAGCATTTTATTGATGATAAACCTTATAAATATGTGAAACTGACTATGTCTGTGGTGCGGGATTTTCGATTTAGTTGGTCGTTGCCTACCCCCATGGTTCATTACAAAATTTATAATGTAGCTGTCGATCTCCCTTTTGATTATTTTTGTGCAGCTATTAAAGTACAATAGTGGATTTCGCACGAGAAGATTAAGGAGCGGCCTAAGCCACTTATGGACTTGTATGAAGAGATTTGCCAAGGGAGCGGCTTCTCAAAGGAGAGTGGTAAAATTCTAAATATTTATCTCCCATCTATTCAATATTTTGCCTATTTTATTGCCAAGTGTGTTCTTGCTAGAAAGATTGCAAATAAACTATCTTCTTATGATCTAGATTTTATCTTAGCTGCTTTGAGACGGATAGGACTTATAACTTGGGCGCTTTGATAGCTCACCATCTCGCTTCTAATCGCGAGAAAGGTGGAATTTTTGAAGGCCTCATTGCCTCTCGATTATTATATTTGCATGGTGTAGTGCCTCATCGATTAGACTTACATTTTCCATAGAGAGGCTTGATTTTAATTCCATGATGCAGCATAAATGTTTTTCTCCTTGGGCTGACTCGAGCGATTTATCTTATTAAATAACATTTTTTAAAAGTGGATGGAGAGGAGGTAAGTCTGAGCGAGTAGTCCTTTTGCCTGCGCCTATTTTGTTTAACCTTGATACCAGGGAAGGATGGTCACTTACGGAGGAGGAGCTTGACACGTACATGGAGGAGCTTTCCCAGCAAGTGGAGAATATTGGAAGGGAGGCCAAGGATAATTCATTCTAGCCCTTCAACACGGGGGAGTTCTCATACCAGTATCCTGCTTCTGATTGGGGGGCTTCCGCTTCTTCTTCATGAGGGCCTGATCACGATCATTCTTACTATGACCCGCCGGCTTGGATTTCCTACCCATGATGGGATTTATCTCCACTTAGGACAAAAGCCTAAGCTTGGGGGGAGGTATACCGACATCACACTCATCTACATATCATATTCTGTTGGTACTTTATATACCCATGTTTCGCTTTCTTTCTTTCTTTTCATTTTTGTTCTTGCTTTGGTTCTACTTTCTAAAAGACAAAAAGACCAAAAATATTTTTGTTGTTTCTCTTTGTTTGCTTCTATAGCTTTTAGATTAAGTTTGCTTCACCCTTTTAGCTTTAGTTCGTTATTTGAAAATCCAAAAAGATTTGGCTTTGTTTGTTTTTTCCTTCAGTTCTTGTCTTTAAAAAATCGAAAACCCAAAAATATTTGTTTTTCTTCTCTGGTTTTGTAAAGTTCCTTGCAGGGTTCGGTAGTCCTCAGTGACTCCATTGGAGTTTGGTTTTCATATTGTTATTCAAGCCACACAAGTGAAAGACAATAATGACGATTCATGACAATTCGAGGTGTGGTAAGAGGCTGGTATGAACTCTATTTGTTTTCATTTTTGTACATATACTCATCAATGTGAGCATGCTTAGTCTGTTCATGTAAGGTGCGTGTTATTTAATGGATGCTTAGTAGTTCTTGCTCTCTTATGATTAGTTCCAATTTGCCAATAGTTTGTAGCATGTGATATAAATGTTTGGTTGCATTGTTCTATTCATAACATGGTATGACATTGGGGTATCTTCCTCTGAATGCTTTATTTAAATCGACTTGGCACATGCTCATGCATGCATATGACTAAACAAAAAGTCAGTTATGCCTTGATGATTTATTTTGCCTCAGAGTTCTTGTGTCACTTTTATGCCACAATTAATTTTTTTTGTCGCAAGCATGATTATGACAGTTACTTCTCTCTCGATTGTCGCTCCCTTTCTATTGCTAGCCTTCACTTGTACTGAGTATTATCTCCACTCGTGCATCCAACTCCCCAAAACCAAAGTTGCCAAAAAAAGTGTGTACCATATCTACCTATTAGCATCATTGCTATTCCTTGCATACTTATTATGCTTTGTTTTCTTCCAAATAAAAATGTTTGCTTGTTATGTGAAACTTAGTTAGTAAAGCTCTCACGAACTTGATGGCATATTTTATTTCTTGCAATTAATAAACCTGAACCATTGTGACTGTCTATGTAGTTATATGCTTGCAAATTATAAGTTGGGAACCATGTTGTCATGGGGAACGCTTTCGAAATTGCACCTATTCTATTAAGTTGATATCATGTTCTTTTGTTTATGGATGTCGGTGGTGTGAAATATAAGGGGAGCTTGTAAGTCCATGGACTATGTATATGTGTTATAGAAATGCTTGGGCGGCTAGCCTAAGCCATGCCTAATCATGAGGAAAACTTACAGCGAAACCATAGTGGAACTCTAAGCATCCTCAATAAAAACCTATGCAAACAGCAAATAAAAAGATCGTTGAGATGCTCACTGTATGTTACCTTGTCATTTTTATATGGGATAGCTCCCCTTGTCATGGATCAAGGGGTGCCCCGTTGGCGGTTCTCTATGATACACATATACTTACAATGACAAGACCTTACCTGAGACCAAAGTTGAGTAGCCTAAGGTTTCAGTACTCGTACTCAAGGGGCATGAGATTTTCAACTTATGATCTGTCAAGCATATAACTCATATTTGACATCACTTTAACCTTAACCATTTAAAAATGCTTATGATAGGGGCAATGAGAGATCAAATCTAATGAGTACCATACTTTCAACATTTTGGATGCCTTTCAAAAAAATTAATCTTTTCTTTCACTTTTATGTCGAGTCACCATTTATTCTTTGAGCACCTTCCCAAGAGAATAGCTGTCATTCTTAGTGCAATGTGCTTATCCCAGAACACGGTTAATTGTGACATAATTTTGAGGCTTGTATGTTTGATATTTTTACTTCTAGTATTCACTTGAACTTCAGAGGTTCCTTGGAATTTATGTTTTGCTCCAAAAAGAAAGGCAAGCGAGATACCACTTTATCATATCTTCCTATGAGCATTACAATCTTGCATATGCTTATGTTTCATGTTGCTTATTATTATTGTGTTGGAATCTCTTCATAGATTGCATGACTATTGGGTAGACTTATTTGCATACTCCTTATTATGAATTGCCTAAGTACTTGCCCATATGCTGAGAATATATACATCTTATGAAGCAAATGTGTTCGTGAAAGTTTATTTTATCGCACTCAGTTTTCAACTGAATTGCTTGAGGACAAGCAATAAGGTAAGCTTGGGGGAGTTGATACGTCCAAGACGTATCTACTTTCCCAAACACTTTTGTTATTGTTATCTCCTCTAATTAGTGTGATTTGGATACAACTAACGCGGACTCACGCTGTTTGCAACAGAATTGCTTTGGTGTCTTGTTTTTGTGCAGAAAATCAATTTTCAGGAAAAATCCCAGAAAATATGCCGAAAATCCTATTTTCCCAGAAGACTCACGGAGCCTGAAGACGGAGGGGAGAAGAGGCCAGAGGGGCCCACACCACCCCTAGGCGCGGGCTAGGCCTAGGCGTGCCAGGGCATGGTGTGGCTGCCTCGGACTCCGCCTCGACCTCTCCTTTCGCCTACATATACCCTCTGGCATAAAAACATCGGGGGGTTCAACAATTTCTAGAGAAGAATTCCGCTACGCCGCCAACACACGAACCCGCGGTTTGGAACCAGAAACTCCGTTCTGGCACCCTGACAGGACGGGGAATTAGAGGAGATTGATGACCCACAAGTATAGGGGGTGTATCGCAGTACTTTCAATAAATAGGAGTGTCGATCCCAACAAGGAGCAGAAGGTGTTGACTAATGGTATGGAGCAGGAACTCTCTGCAAATACTTAGCAAGCGGATTTTTAGTGGTTTTCTGATAAGGCAACAAAACAAAGTGAAAGTAATAAAGACAAAGAACAAATGGAGCAAGTGGCCCAATCCTTTCTTAGCAAAGGACAAGCAGGTGGAAATACTTATAAGGACCAAACGTTCTCGAGGACACATGGGAATTGTCAAGTGCTTTCGCTTCAAATAGCTGAGTACTCTTCTTTGGTGTTGTAAGTGTTGTGTGGGTGAACCTGTGCTAATGCACCGACCTTAGTTGGACTGATACATACTTGTGATTAAACCCCCTGCAAGCATCCGCAACTACAGGAAAGTAATTAAGATATAAACCTAACCACAACCTTAAACTCTGAGATCCTACGCTCCCTTATACAAAGGTGTCCTAACGGGGGTTCAGGTTTTTGTCACTCTGGCAACCCCACAATTAGTATCCAAATACACAATGCATTCCCCTAGGCCCATAAATTGTGAAGTATCATGTATTCGACGTTCACATGACACCACTAGAAGAATAGCAATACAACTTAAATACTAAACCATTGAATAATAACTCAACACAGATCCACTAATAACAACATGAATTCCCCCATGTCCTCAAGAACTAGATAAACTACTCACAAGACATCATATGGATCAAGATCAAAGATGATATGGTGATGAATAACAATCTGAACATTAACAATAATCCAATGGTTCCACTCACAAGCATCAACTACAATAGTAATTAACACCGAGAAAGTTTCCCCTAAGAACTAAAGCAATATCCAACACAATTGTTACTATCACATCCCAAAAATTTCCAAATTTTGTAATGTGAAAAATAAACAAACCAAATAAATAATTGTTGAAATTTAGGGTGAAAAGAAACTTTTTGTTTTGAAATAAATTCATCCAAATACCATCTTGAACAAACTTTGAATAATATTTGAATCCAACTAAATTCAAATCAAGTGAAATGCATTCTTCATAAATGCATCTTGAAATTTAAACACTTGGAAAATAAACCAAAACCCTAATGGAAGAAAAACATTTCCAAGTTATCTCTAAGACCATGTATTTGATCCATATAAATATTTGTCAACAAACATTTATAAATGATCAAGAATGATAAATAGAAATATTACAAAACCTTAGAAATTGATTTCATTCAATTTGGAACCAAAGATAAAATCTTATGAACGTAGTAAGATAAAGAAATTGAATTTCCAAAGCTAATAAAGCACCTATCTAAAAATCCATACCAAATGGTGAGCAAATAATCATAAAGAGATTTAAAAGGATAAACAAATATTAAATAATATTTTACCAATTTGAATCATCAAGTTTGGATCTTTAAATAAAAAGATATGGATTTTATAAGATAAAGAAAGAAATAATAAATAAGGAGTATTGTAAAAGCCAAATTAAATCTTCGCCAAATCCATAAATAAATTGAATGAATGTGATCCAAGTTCAAATGAAATAAATGGATAAATAATATTGAAATAAAATAATATGGCCTTAACCAAATTCTATTCCATAGACAAATTCCCTAATAAGAATGATTAATTAAATCATGGGAAAATAGTATTTGGAATTTACCCAAGTGGAATAAAAGTTATTTAATTAACTTAAATGAGATCAAAGAAATCAACTAAATAAAATTTATGGAATTAAACCCATATTTGATTTCATTGGAATAAAGACAAATACCCAATTTAAATGATTAATAAGTCATATTAAAAATATTCCAAATAATTCAAAGTGAATTATTTGACACCCAAATAAATAAATAAATAAAACCTACTGAAAAAGGTTTGGTAAAAATTTGAATTCAAATGGGTGTTTGAAATGATTAAACAAAATCAAAACAGAATAATAGAAATGGAAAAAAAGAAAAAGCTGATGTATAAAAAAAAAGCCAACCCAGCCCAGCAAGGCCCAACTGGCCCAGCAGCCCACTCCCACTCACTCTCCCCGAACGGTTTTCTCTTACTCGCAGTTGAACCCACTCACCGCTGACTGCTGGACCCCATAGCAAACATTCCTCTCTCGCTGACGAAACGGTCCCGCCTGTCAGACCATCGTCTTCAACCCCCGCGACGACCACGCCCTCACCTCGCTCTCCTCCTCCTTTCCCCCCAGACACCGCTCCTTCTCGGCCACTAGGCTGTACCAATTGACCACTGCCAACCACCTATTCCGACGAACCTCTCCGGCAAATTCCAGCGCCGTCCGACCACCCCTCGCCTCCCAGTGCACGCGAGCCTGCTTCCCTTTCCCTGGTGCATCTCCCGGTGCCGCTCTCTTGACCGCGCATGCACCAGAGCTTCAGCAAGGACATCATCCGAGCGCCACCTCGCCTGCCACTCCTCCGGCGAACTCCCCAGGTAACCTCCGTCCACCCCAGACCCTCTCGTTGATGCTCTTGTAACTGCCACACTCGCCTGCATCTGACTGTACCTTCCTCTTGCCTTCTGGTGACCTACAAGCTCGCCCCCGACGACGAGCAGAAGCACCCGCCGCCGCCGCTAGCTCCGGCGAGCAATAGCCGCTTCTCCCGTGCGCCCCTCGAGTATCTGACCCCACCTTGAGCTTCAATGCAGACTCACGAGCATGGTAAGCATCTCCGCTCCTCCCCCTGTGATCTAAATCGCCGGCAACCTCTCTGACAGAGCGCGCCGCCGCCACTTTCCGCCGCCAGCGCCGCCCGTCTTTAACCAGTTGCTAGGAACCGTAGGATTTAGATCGATTGACTATGATAGATCCACTAGACGAAGGGGTAAGTTTGGTTCTGCACCGTGCGATACACATTAGATCTGACACTCCACGATAGCCGATCCGCGCGAACCGTTTTCGGCCAATCAAAACATTCCACGTGGCCCAGTCTGTTTTATAAAAACCAGAATAGATTCTATTAGATGTTCAATCTTGTAAATTGCAAAACTTTAAATCTACACGTCCAAATTTTGCAAATTTTATATCAATGGAATCAGCATACCAAGTATTATCCAACCATGCACTTTGTTTAATAAATTGCTTTTGGTAAAATGGTTGTTTTTGCAGAAACTTGTGTAGGCATAATTTGAATATAAATTTCATTCTAAAATTATTTTTGTGATAAAATCTTTGGCAAATGGATAGTTTTGAACCAACTGACCATATAAACCAACTTGTGGATACAAAAACATATTTTGTAGGGCAAAAGAATAAATCTTTGAATTAGAACATTTCTAGTCAAATAAAAATAATGTTTATATGTTAAAAAATGCTTTTGGAGGAAACCCTTTGGGAAATGTTTTGATTTAAGCTCTCTGACCCTAAACACCAAGTTTTAGAATTTAAAATGTATTTTGATGAACCCTATAAATTATTACTTTGCTAAAGGCATTTTCAACAACATAAAATATTGATTTAGTATAAAAATGGTTTATAGGTGAAACCTTTTGCAAATGGTTTTAATATTAAACACTTGACCATAAAACACCAACATTTGTGTTTAAAAATGTATTTGTCAAACACTAGAAAATATTACTTTGGTTTGAACCATTTCTAGCAAAATGAAAATGACTTAAAATGGCCATTTTCACTAACTTGATATCAAATGGTTTTTTTGCCACTTTTGTAAATGACCTTACCACTTTTATAAATGACCAACAGGTGTTTTATAATGTTTATAGCCTATTGGAAACCACTTTTCCAAATAAAACAATCTTTGGCATACTTGCATGCATTGCTTTGGTTTTATTATTTTATGTGATGATTGCTTGATTGGTAGATTGAAATTGTGTCTTGCTTGATGGAATTGTAGTGACATTTGAAGGGTGTGACTAGTGCGAGATCAAGGAGTGAACTTATAATCTCTACCAAAAAGGAAAGTGATGCTTCATACTTTGTCCCATTATTTTCACTATGCATTAGTGATATTTCTAAGTAGGACTTGCATGGATTTTTTGCTAAGTATAAACTATGCCATGGGAAATCCTAGTAGATGAAACCTTAGTAGAAGTTTCCTAAGTTGAGATTCCTACTACTAACATGCTTAGCTTAGCTAGTAGAAAACAAGGGTGGATTATATTCATGCTATGGAATATTTCTAAGTCAAGGACTTGTGTTTTGTTTAATAAAACAACTAAGTGAATGAAACACATGGGTGGAATGGAAAGAATGGTTTGTGTTGAGTGGTTACACAAGGCCCATTTCTATGGTTTACCTTGTGTATCTCACTTGTGGAATGCCACCCAGGAACAAAGAGATTTGAGATGTCAAATGTTGTGAAGCTTCAAGTGCAGCCACTTGGCATTTGGGCTCTGCCTGGATCATATAGGTTGCAATAACTTAGCCAAATGGACAGTTGGTGGTAGGGGAATTATAGGTTTGGAGCGCGTCCATTTTGGTCTAAGGGAAGGCTTCTGAAAGATCTTGTCTTGGTGAAACCAAGTCTTGTGGGGAAAGTGCACCACCTCTGCAGAGTGAAAAATCTAAGTACTTAGCCATGTCCCTGGTAAAGGACAATTTGAGCGTCAAACATGGAAGCTATCAAGAATCTCCTCATCCCAATTTTCTAAGTTAAAAACTTGTGGTTGAACAAGGGTGAAGGTTCACCAATTTCTATTGGTGGTTCCTTGGGTGTTTTGACAAGCAAAAACTTAGTGTTTTCAAATGATAAGGAAAATCTATTTTGAGCAAAGAAATCCTAAGCTCCACTTAGCCAAATGCATATAGATGATAGCTACCACTATACTACCATAGTATCACTTGCCAATACAATTCAAATGTATTGACCCTTGTGGCTATAACTTATTATGTTGCAGGTTTGTTTGATGTTAGTGAAGTATGTTGATTAGGATTACAAGTCTATAACCAACATGATTTCCTGTGGCATTTTGAAGATGAAGGACTCCATGCTATAGTTATTTCCGCTGCATTGTAATGAGATAGCCATATGAGCTATGTAAGATGTAATCAATTATTTTATTCCTGGTTATAAAGTTGTATTATGACCTTTGTTTCTTGATATTACATCTTAACTGTGGATGCTAGCTATTGATCCAAGGACTAGAATTGTAAACATAGGGATCTCTACCTTATTAAAGGTTGGGACCTCTACAGATGGTATCAGAGCACTGTGTTGCCTGTAGGATTTGTAACCCTAGAATTGGACAAGACCCCTTAGAAAAATAGGAGTTGTATTTGTTCCAAAACTTATTTACAAACAATCTTGTAAACTCTTTCCTCAACCTCTTTTGTTTTAACTCTACATCTCTTCTATTTCAACTTAATGGATAAAGACTTCAACATGAGCAAAGGACTTCACCAACTCAAGTGATTTCAACCTTAGTATCAACAAGGACTTCAACTTGGATATCACTAAGGACTACAAGTGAGACAAGAAATATTACTCAAGACTTGAAGACTAAGGAAACACAACTTAGAAGGAATCATCATCACCATTGAAGTTTTGTGGCCAAGATACAAGAAATTCTCCATGGATATAAAGATCTTGTTCATGAAGAGTCAACTAAGAAGAAGGAAAGATCTCAAGTGAACCATATAGTTGGACCACCATATTTAGATTAAATCAAACACACCAACTTATGTGGTATAGCAAAAAAAATTTGTTGCCTAAAATATGCTTGAACTTTGTTGTTTGAGTGGAATGTTTGTTTGTGATTGTTTGCACATTGCTTGTGTGAATTGTGATGTGTGTGGTTTGAATTATTTACTTAGAAATCTTTTGCCTATTCTAATTCGAATCCAACCCAAACAGATGACTAATCCAAGAAACTCCAACATCAAGAATGGTGACAACCAAGAGATGCACATGAGAGAACTCATAGTAACCCAAACCCAGTTGAATCAAGTGACAACTCAGTTTTTAGCCAACAACAATGAGTTAGACCCAACCGCGCAAAGGTTTTTGGAAACCCAAACTCAATTGATGCAAAAGGTGACAAATCAAATGATCAACATGGGAGACAACCCTTCCCAAAGAGTTTGTGACAACAAGGATGTCAAGGATGATATTCTAGAAGGAACCCAAGCTTGCAATATTTGTGGAGACAAGGATCACAATTCCAAAGAGCATGAAGATCAATGCCCTAATTGTGAAGAGAAACATCCAACAAATCAATGCCCCACATATCAAGCTACTTGTTTCCTATGTGAAGGAAATAATCATGTCCCTATCCAATGCCCCATCTATTCTATAGTCCAAAAAATGAAGCAAGATGGAATGCATCAAATGTTTGGAAACCTCCATAAGGGAACAACTTCTACCAAGAAGGATGAAGGCAACGTCAGAACCATGCATCATAAGGCCAAATCCAAAGTGACCACAAAATGTTGCTACTCTTGTGAAGAAGAAGGTCATATCTCTAGTAACTACCCCAAGAAGAGAGAAAGATTTCCCACCTTTGAGGTGAGGTATGAAGAGCATGAACTATAAGAACTCCTAGCTTTGGAGAGACCCAAAAAGAAGAAGAAGGACATTAGCCAGTTGCAATGTTACAATTGCAAAGAGATGGGACACTATGCCAGTGATTGCCCAGAAAAGAAGAAGAACCAAAGAAACAAACAAGAGGCAATGATACCAAAGGAAAAGAAAGATATTAGCCAAGTGATGTGTTTCAAATGCAAATAACTAGGCCATTATGCAAACAAGTGCCCAGAGAAGATACATCAAGATCCCAAGTAAACCAAGATGTAATCTAGTTGGAAACTTTTAAGGGTGGTAGTACCCTAGTTGCCTTGAAGCCAATTTGTAACACCTATATTTCCCAAATCTCGGGACGATATTTCTTTTAAGGGTGGTAGCCTGTCACATCCCAAAATTTTCCAAATTTTGTAATGTGAAAAATAAACAAACTAAATAAATAATTGTTGAAATTTAGGGTGAAAAGAAACTTTTTGTTTTGAAACGAATTCATCCAAATCTCATCTTGAACAAACTTTGAATAATATTTGAATCCAACTAAATTCAAATCAAGTAAAATGCATTCTTCATAAATGCATCTTGAAATTTAAACACTTGGAAAATAAACCAAAACCCTAATGGAAGAAAAACATTTCCAAGTTATCTCTAAGACCACGGATTTGATCCATATAAAGATTTGTCAACAAACATTTATAAATGATCAAGAATGATAAATAGAAATATTACAAAACCTTAGAAATTGATTTCATTCAATTTGGAACCAAAGATAAAATCTTATGAACTTAGTAAGATAAAGAAATTGAATTTCCAAAGCTAATAAAGCACCTATCTAAAAATCCATACCAAATGGTGAGAAAATAATCCTAAAGAGATTTAAAAGGATAAACAAATATTAAATAAGATTTTACCAATTTGAATCACCAAGTTTGGATCTTTAAATAAAAAGATATGGATTTTATAATATAAAGAAAGAAATAATAAATAAGGAGTATTGTAAAAGCCAAATTAAATCTTGGCCAAATCCATAAATAAATTAAATGAATGTGATCCAAGTTCAAATGAAATAAATGGATAAATAATATTGAAATAAAATAATATGGCCTTAACCAAATTCTATTCCATTGGATTAAGACAAATTCCCTAATAAGAATGATTAATTAAATCATGGGGAAATAGTATTTGGAATTTACCCAAGTGGAATAAAAGTTATTTAATTAACTTAAATGAGATCAAAGAAATCAACTAAATAAAATTTATGGAATTAAACCCATATTTGATTTCATTGGAATAAAGACAAATACCCAATTTAAATGATTAATAAGTCATATTAAAAATATTCCAAATAATTCAGAGTGAATTATTTGACACCCAAATAAATAAATAAAACCTACTGAAAAAGGTTTGGTAAAAATTTGAATTCAAATGAGTGTTTGAAATGATTAAACAAAATCAAAACAGAATAATAGAAATGGAAAAAAAAAAGAAAAAGTTTCTATATAAAAAATGAAACAAAGCCAACCCAGCCCAGCAAGGCCCAACTGGCCCAGCAGCCCACTCCCACTCACTCTCCCTGAACCATTTTCTCTTACTCGCAGTTGAACCCACTCAGCCGCTGACTGCTGGACCCCACAGCAAACCTTCCTCTCTCGCTGACGAAACGGTCCCGCCTGTCAGACCATTGTCTTCAACCCCCACGACGACCGCGCCCTCACCTCGCTGCCGTTTCTGGCCTGAATTCAAATGCGTTAATTCGCCTCAATTGCTGGAGTAAACCCTGCTCCGACCATGCACACTTAAGCGCCTCGCTCTCCTCCTCCTTTCCCCCAGACACCGCTCCTTCTCGGCCACTAGGTTGTACCAATTGACCACTGCCAACCACCTGTTCCGACGAACCTCTCCGGCTAATTCCGGCGCCATCAGACCACCCCTCGCCTCCCAGTGCATGCGAGCCTGCTTCCCTTTCCCTGGTGCATCTCCTGGTGCCGCTCTCTTGACCGCGCATGCACCAGAACTTCGGCAAGGACATCACCCGAGCACCACCGTCGCCTGCCACTCCTACGGCGAACTCCCCAGGTAACCTCTGTCCACCCCTGACCCTCTCGGTGATGCTCCTGTAACCGCCACACTCACCCGCATCTGACTATACCTTCCTCTTGCCTTCTGGTGACCTACAAGCTCGCCCCGACGACGAGTAGAAGCACCTGACGCTGCCGCTAGCTCCGGCGAGTAATAGCCGCTTCTCCCGTCCGCCCCTCGAGTATCTGACCCCACCTTGAGCTTCACTGCGGACTCACGAGAACGGTAAGCATCTCCGCTCCTCCCCGCGCGATCTAAACCGCCGGCAACCTCTCGGACAGAGCGCGCTGCCGCCAGCGCCGCCCGTCTTTGACCAGTTGCTAGGAACCATAGGATTTAGATCAATCGGCTATGATAGATCCACTAGATGAAGGGGTAAGTTTGGTTCTGCACCGTGCGATACACATTTGATCTGACGCTCCACGATAGTCGATCCGAGCGAACCGTTTTCGGCCAATCAAAACATTCCACGTGGCCCAGTCTGTTTTATAAAAACCAGAATAGATTCTATTAGATGTTCAATCTTGTAAATTGCATAACTTTAAATCTACATGTCCAAATTTTGCAAATTTTATATCAATGGAATCAGCAGACCAAGTACTATCCAACCATGCACTTTGTTTAATAAATTGCTTCTGGAAAAATGTTTGTTTTTGTAGAAACTTGTGTATGCATAATTTGAATATAAAATTCATTCTAAAATTATTTTTGTGATAAAATCTTTGGAAAATGGATTGTTTTGAACCTACTAACCATATAAACCAACTTGTGGATTCAAAAACATATTTTGTAGGGTAAAAGAATAAATCTTTGAATTAGAACATTTCTAGTCAAATAAAAATAATGTTTATATGTTAAAAATGCTTTTGGAGGAAACCCTTTTGGAAATGTTTTGATTTAAACTCTCTGACCCTAAACACCAAGTTTTAGAATTTAAAAATGTATTTTGATGAACCCTATAAATTATTACTTTGCTAAAGGCATTTTCAACAACATAAAATATTGATTTAGTATAAAAATAATTTATAGGTGAAACCTTTTGCAAATGGTTTTAATATTAAACACTTGACATTAAAACACCAAAATTTGTGTTTAAAAATGTATTTGTCAAACACTAGAAAATATTACTTTGGTTTGAACCATTTCTAGCAAAATAAAAATGACTTAAAATGTTTCACTAACTTTATATCAAATGGTTTTTTTTGCCACTTTTATAAATGAACAATAGGTGTTTTATAATGTTTATAGCCTATTGGAAACCACTTTTCCAAATAAAACAATCTTTGGCATACTTGCATGCATTTCTTTGGTTTTATTATTTTATGTGATGATTGCTTGATTGGTAGATTGAAATTGTGTCTTGCTTGATGGAATTGTAGTGACATTTGAAGGGTGTGACTAGTGCAAGATCAAGGAGTGAACTTATAATCTCTACCAAAAAGGCAAGTGATGCTTCATACTTTGTCCCATTATTTTCACTATGCATTAGTGATATTTCTAAGTAGGACTTGCATGGAATTTTTGCTAAGTATAAACTATGCCATGGGAAATCCTAGTAGATGAAACCTTAGTAGAATTTTCCTAAGTTGATATTCCTACTACTACCATGCTTAGCTTAGCTAGTAGAAAACAAGGGTGGATTATATTCATGCTATGGAATATTTCTAAGTCAAGGACTTGTGTTTTGTTTAATAAAACAACTAAGTGAATGAAACACCTGGGTGGAATGGAAAGAATGGTTTGTGTTGAGTGGTTACACAAGGCCCATTTCTATGGTTTACCTTGTGTATCTCACTTGTGGAATGCCACCCAGGAACAAAGAGATTTGAGATGTCAAATGTTGAGAAGCTTCAAGTGTAGCCACTTGGCATTATGGGCTCTGCATTGGATCATATAGGTTGCAATAACTTAGCCAAATGGACAGTTGGTGGTAGGGGAATGATAGGTTTGGAGAGCGTCCATTTTGGTCTAAGGGAAGGCTTCTGAAAGATCTTGTCTTGTTGAAACCAAGTCTTGTGGGGAAAGTGCACCACCTCTGCAGAGTGAAAAATCTAAGTACTTAGCCATGTACCTGGTAAAGGACAATTTGAGCATCAAGACATGGAAGCTATCAAGAATATCCTCATCCCAATTTTCTAAGTTAAAAACTTGTGGTTGAACAAGGGTGAAGGTTCACCAATTTCTATTGGTGGTTCCTTGGGTGTTTTGACAAGAAAAAACTTAGTGTTTTCAAATGATAAGGAAAATCTATTTTGAGCAAAGCAAGTCCAAGCTCCACTTAGCCAAATGCATATAGATGATAGCTACCACTATACTACCATAATATCAGTTGCCAATACAATTAAAATGTATTGACCCTTGTGGTTGTAACTTATTACGTTGCAGGTTTGTTTGATGTTAGTGAAGTATGTTGATTAGGATTACAAGTCTACAACCAACATGATTGCCTGTGGCATTTTGAAGATGAAGGACTCCATGCTATAGTTATTTCTTCTGCATTGTAATGAGATAGCCATATGATCTATGTAAGATGTAATCAATTATTTTATTCCTTGTTATAAAGTTGTATTATGACCTTTGTTTCTTGATATTACATCTTCACTGTGGATGCAAGCTATTGATCCAGGGACTAGCATTGTAAACACAGGGATATCTACCTTATTAAAGGTTGGGACCTCTACAATTATAGCGGGACGGAGTGGGGATGATGGTGCTGGTGGAGATGATGGTGTTGATGATGATGATGATCCCGATGAATCCTATCTTGATGACGGTGTTGATGGCAACGATCTCCCCTCTCCGAGATGGAATTTCCCCGGCAGAAATTTGTCTGCCGGAGAGATCTTTCTCTCTCGGTGTTTTCCACCCCGCAGAGGCGGTGGAAATCTATCTTTGGTCGCTCCCCTGGTGTTAGGGTTCTGTAAGGAAGATATAGGCGAGAGGGCGGAGTCAGAGGGCCGAGCAGGTGGGCCACACCTTCCCTAGGCGCGAGGCAAGGTGGGACCGCGCCTAGGGGGTGTGGGCCCCCTGTGGCCCTTCTTCGCCTCCCCTTCTGGCTTCCTCGGTCTTCCGGGAAAATATAGTTTTCCCATATTTTTGGTAATTTTCTAATCTTCGCAAAATTGCATCGAAACACCTCTTTTCCATCAGAATCCAGACTCCAACAGTCCATCCTCCAAGAATCATCCAACATGCAAAAACAGTGGAAAAGACATAAGTAATACCTCATAATTAGACATATATCAATGAATAGAGGCAAATTATGATATAGAATGGTGATGCAAATTGGACATATCAACTCCCCCCAAGCTTAAACCTTCGCTTGTCCCCAAGCGAAAACTGAGCTCAGTAAACATGTCCACAGGTTTATGGAGTGAAGTGTCGATAAAAGAATACGGACAAGAAGCATCACACTTACCATTACACAACTCATAGAAGAGAGCAACTCACCATTATATAACTAAGCTTGCAACAAGTACATGAGTCACAATAGAGAGGCATAAAGATAAATCATAATTGGAATTGGCAAACTCTTGTTCCTGGTCAGAGAACAGCTGGCAAACAGTTTCACAAAAAGCTTTTTGTAGAAGTTTTAAAGCAGGAGCACTCTTTGCTCAAAAAGGTTTTTTCAATGAAGGTTTTCAAAGTAATACTCAATATACAAGAGTTTTGTGCAAACAAGGAAGATAAAGAACATGATTAAATAAATCACCATATAAATGCTTGAAACACAACAACTCAAGTGCTTGCTAGAGATAGAGAGGAAGTAGGTTTACTGACTCAACTTAGAAGTAGGAGAAAGGTCCCTTTATAGAGGGTAGTAGGGATTACAAGTCATAAAGAGCTTCCAAAAGATTATGATACTTACTAGCTTTGAGCCCTCATTGCCCCTATCATAGGCATCTTGAGATGATTAAGGTTAAAGTGCACAAAGATAGAGTATATTCTTGACGAAATATAAGTTGGCAATCTCATGTCCCTTGAATATGAGGGCCACTCCTCATGCTACTCAACTTTAGTCACTGGTAAGTTCTTGTAATTGTAAGTACATGCGTATCATAGAGAACCGCCAACGGGGTACCCCTTGCACATGGTACAGGAGCTTTCCCATAACCAAAATGACAAGGCAAGCAGACAATGAGCATCTCAGCGATCTTTTTATTTACTATGTGGATAGCTTTTTATTGAGGATGCTTCATAGATAGCTCACTATGGTGATGCTGAAAGTTTCCACCATGATTAGGCATGGCTTAGGCTAGCGGCCCAGGCGTTTCTCTAACACAAAATACAGACTCCATGGAATTACAAGTTCCCTCTTTATTTCACACCGTTGACATCCACAGACAAAAGAGCACGATATCAACTTTGTACAAAGTACAAGTGCAATGTTGAAAGCGTTCCCCGTGATAGCACGGTTCTGCTAATTCCAATGTATAGATGCAAGCATATACAACTTCGATGACACAATGGTTCAAGTCTATTAGGGGCAAGAAAATAAGGTGTGCCATCAAGTTCATGAGAGCTTTACTAACTAGTTTTCACATAACAAAATACTTTTTAATTCGAAAGATAGATGAAGCTTGAGAATTTGCTTGGAATAGCAAAATCTATTAGGTAGATATGGTGGACACAAATGGCAAAGGTTTTGGTTCAAAGGTATTGGAAACATGAGAAGTATGCCTTCTCAAAACAGGTTTTTGGCTAGCAAGGCTGGGTAGCAAGCAAGAGAGTTGAAAGAAACAAGCAAACATACAAGTACTAAAGCCAAACATGCCATCTTTCTTGAAGACACAAAAGATCTGAAATAGAGAATACTAAGCTTATGAGCAAACAAGAAAGAAAATAAATGATACAAAATACCTGTAAGGTTTTTCTCTTTTTTTTCAAACCTCAAAAAGTATTGCTATGACCAGAACTCGGTTTGCCAAAACCAATTTAGATCCACTTGATGCTCCCAAAGTGATGCCAATACTGATCAACAAGATCCGTCATATAATGGAGATTGCAAACTAAGATAAGAAGTGCAAAAAGTAAAAGATGAAGCTTCTCATTAATATTCCAATAAAGGCACTCACACCAAGGGATACATAGATAATCAACTAAAGGAGAGATACTTCCACATGCAAACCAAACTATAAGATAACACCTATACCAAAGATATGAATCCACTAAAAAGGTAAAAGATAAAAGATAATGGTTGTGATACCGCGACACTCCCCCCAAGCTTGGAACAAGCCAAGGGGATGTCAAACCTGATGATGAATTACTCCTTCGGTGGTGGTGGTGTTCTCTTGATAAGCTCCTCAATCAGCTTCCTCAACTCCTCAATCTCAAAGGTTAGAGTACGAATCAACTTCGAGTTTTGCTCAATGCGGTTCATGATCATATCGGACTGAGAGTTCTAGTCCTTGATATTCTTTCCCCACTCTTCCTTCTTAGTGTGTTCCTCCCCTGCATGGTTAGAACGAGGCATATCCCACATCGAGGGCAAGTTCCCTTTGGGCACATATTGATATTGACGCTCATGTATAAGAGTGTGGAAGGGTTTCTTGGTACTTGCAGGGGGTGACCGTGGAGAGAGGGTATGACATGGAGGTTTCCCTCCTGTAGACATCTGTGATGTCCTCTTAAGATTGGTAGGTTTTGCCACCACTCCAATGCTTGCGATGGTAGTGCGGGTGTCCGGTTTCTTGTCCTCCTCCATGTCTCCTTCACAACCTACCAAAATCTCCTCCTCCTTGGGTTTGCGAGGATCGTCTTCATCGGGCTTCTTGCCTTTGTCGTTGGCGGAGACCATGGTGCTCTAAACTTGAGAAGTTTTCCTGAAAGAAACAGATCGAAATGAAAACACGACGAGAACACGATGCACGAACCTCGGGGGATCCGGGGGTTATATATTACGAAGTTTCAATGCATAAGGAAGGTTTTGACACGAAAACGAGGCGTGGGGCAGCTGGGCCCATGCCTGGGGTGGGTTTGGCCACCCTGGCCTCCGGTTCCTCCTCTATTCCATCTCGTAACTTCCCTTATGTACTAAAACATCAAAAATATAAAAAGATTGGGGTTTCGCAAACCTTCTGTTTTCACCACTTTTACCTATTCAAAGACGAACTCTACAGACTCCTTTTCTCCTTCTCCTGGAATTTCCTTTCCTACAAGGTCTCACACAAAACTCAATGGCAACATTAGTGTAAGCAAAAAACAATTAACCTTTTAGGTGCACACTTCAACTGAAATCCATCAAAACAAAGGCTTCTATAAGAGGCAAATGCAAATGATAACAGAAATCTGTCAAAACAGACCAGCATGTAAAGATTGATTTTTTAGAAAACCTTATGTTGCTCAAATCAAAAAGTGCAGAACTAATGGAAGTTGGGTATCAACTTGGAGAACAAGATCAGAAAAATTCAGCTCCATCTGACGTACTGATCTCCCTCACGAATTTTTACAATGCAGCACAAAACATATGTCCCAGGACTGCCACTTTTACAAACTCCTCTACTTCTCAAAAGTAGTTGAACTTGACACAAAAAACAAAACAAAAAGGATAAGGAGCGTTTATTATAGAGGTAATAACTTCCAAGACTCAACCAAACTCTTGGGGTATCTCCCAACAAGTACTTTTCTTTATTGCCTTTAAGTTAGGCTTGAAACTTTCAAAGATGCTCACAAAGGATATATATATATATATGGAGTGAAAGAGAGCATAAAGAAGCAAATAACCAACACACTTGAGTCTAACCCACTTCCTATGCATGGGGGTATCATGAAAAAACGAATTGTTGAAACAAAAATCCACTAGCATAAGAAGACAAAACAAATGCAACTTCAAAACTTTCAACATAAAACGGGGAAACTTAACATTATTAAGATGCATAAAACCATGTTTCCCTCTCTCATAATAACTTTCAGTAGCACTTTGAATAAAGTTGACAATATAACCATCAAAGGAAACAAATATATCATCATAATGAGCATACTTACAGTCACCAAAAAGAGGTCCAAGGTCATAAACTGGATCAATAGAAGCAAGTTGTTCCATCCTGAAATCTTTATTAGGCAAGCTATTTTCACAAGGAGCTTTAGCAAATTTGGAAAAGTTAAACTCATAAGAATCTCCATCAAACTTAGTTAAAACTTTCTCCTTCTTACAATCTATAATAGCTCCACAAGTGTTCAATAAAGGTCTACCAAAAATGATAGGACAAGTTTTGCTAGCTGCAGAATTAAGCACTAGAAAATCAGCAGGATATTTAACCTTACCACAAAGAACCTCCACATCTCTTACAATACCAATAGGGCAAATGGTTTCCTTATTTGCAAGGTGAATAACCACATCAATGTCCTCAAGCTCACAAGGACTAATTTCATGCATAATTTCTGTGTAAAGCTCATAAGGAATAGCACTAGAACTAGCACCAATATCACATAAACCATAGTAGCAATGATCACCAATTTTAATAGAAAGCACATGAACACTAGCTTTTCTAGCTTTACTGGGATGAGAGATAATATTAGAAGCGTCTTCACAGAAGACAATGTGCTCATCCTCTATATTTCTAGTGACAGGGTCTTTCATAATAGCTATCACAGGTTCAATATTCAATTGCTCATCTGGCTCCACAGTTTTCTTAGTACCTTTATTATCTGCACTAATCATCATAGAATACTCCTTTACCTTAGCTGGAAAAGGTATTTTCTCAACATAAGGTTTAGGCACAATATGATTAGTAGTACAAACCTCGGTGCTTCTAACAGGAACACGATTAACAGCATCTTTATAAGGAGCATGGTACTTATTCCACTTCTTGTTGGGAATTTCTATGTAAGAGGCAAAGGCCTTAAAACAGTTGGCAATACTTTGGGAATCAAGACCAAACTAATTACTAATATCATGGAAGTCATCAGTTCCCATAAAATATTCAATGCATTCATAATCATAGTTTATACCTGACTTTCTTCCTTTGTCATTCTCCCAAGCTTCAGTGTTCTCTTGAATACGGTGTAGGAGATCCCATTTAGCTTCTTCCTTCATACGTGTGAATGATCCAACACAAGAAGCATCTAGTAAATCTTTATCATGAAGATAAAGCCTAGCATAAAAGTTATTGATAATAATATTTTTAGGGAGTTCATGAATAGGACATTTAATCATTAGTAACTTCAATATCCCCCAAGCTTGAGTTATACTCTCTCCATCACGAGGCCAAAAGTTATATATCAGATTTCTATCCTTATGAATCTCACTAGGAGGATAAAATTTAGAATAAAAGAGAGATGCCATTTTCTCCCAACCCATGGATTATCCATTCTACATCAGCTTATACCAATCTTCAGCTCTCCCCTTCAAGGATATGGAGAGTAACTTCTTCACCTGTTCAGTTGTGATACATGCACACTTAAACAACCCGCGTAATTCATGGATAAAAAGCAAATGATCACAAGGATGGACAGTTCCATCCCTAAAATAACAATTATCCATAACACGATCAACGATACTTGTAGGTATCTTAAAAGGATCTATCTCAACAGGTGGTGGTTCATCTACTACCCTGGAAGCATCCGCAACTACAGGAAAGTAATTAAGATATAAACCTAACCACAGCCTTAAACTCTGAGATCCTACGCTCCCTTATGCAAAGGTGTCCTAACGGGGGTTTAGGTTTCTGTCACTCCGGCAACCCCACAATTAGTAGCCAAATACACAATGCATTCCCGTAGGCCCATAAATGGTGAAGTATCATGTAGTCGATATTCACATGACACCACTATAAGAATAGCACCACAACTTAAATACTAAACCATTGAATAATAACTCAACATAGATCCACTAATAACAACATGACTTCTCCCATGTCCTCAAGAACTAGACGAACTACTCATAAGACATCATATGGATCAAGATCAAAGATGATATGGTGATGAATAACAGTATGAACATAAACAATAATCCAATGGTTCCACTCACAAGCATCAACTACAATAGTAATTAACACCGGGAAAGTTTCCCCTAAGAACTAAAGCAATATCCAATTGTTACAGTGGGAAGGAGTGGTGATGATGGTGCTGGTGGAGATGATGGTGTGTATGATGATGATGATCCCGATGAAGCCTAGCTTGATGACGGTGTTGATGGCGACGATCTCCCCTCTTCGGGAAGGAATTTCCCCGGCAGAAATCTGTCTGCCGGAGAGATCTTTCTCCCTTGGTGTTTTCCGCCCCGCAGAGGCGGCGGAAATCTATCTGTGGTCGCTCCCCTGGTGTTAGTGTTCCGTAAGGAAGATATAGGCGAGAGGGCAGAGTCGGAGGCCGAGCAGGTGGGCCACACTTGCCCTAGGCACGGGGCAAGGTGGGCCCGCTCCTAGGGGTGTGGGCCCCCTGTGGCCCTTCTTCGCCTCCCCTTCTGTCTATCTCAGTCTTCGGGAAAATATAGTTTTCCCATATTTTTCTGATCTTCACGAAATTGCATCAAAACACCTCTTTTTTTATCAGAATCCAGACTCCGGCAGTCCATCCTCCAAGAATCATCCAACATGCAAAAACAGTGGAAAAGACATAAGTAATACCTCATAATAAGACATATATCAATGAATAGAGGAAAATTATGATATAGAATGGTGATGCAAATTGTACGTATCAGAGATCATCACCATCATCATCACCAACGCCTCTCCATAAACCATCCATGATTCCCCCATCCATGTGTGAGTAATTCCCCGTTGTAGGCTATCGGGATGGTAGGGATTGGATGAGATCACTCATGTAATTGCATAAGATTGTTAGGGCATGGTGCCTAGTATCTATTGTTAGTGCTTTTTGACATTGTTGCAACTTGTTGTGCTTAATGCTTGTCACTAGGGCCCGAGTGCCATGATCTCAGATCTGAACATGTTATTAATTCATGATGATATTTTTGTTTGTGATCTTACCTACAAGTTGTATACACATATCGTTGTCCGGAACCCGAGGCCCCGAAGTGACAGAAATTGGGATGACCGGAGGGGATGGCTGTGATGTGAGGATCACATGTGTTCATCGAGTGTTAATGATTTTCTCCAGTGCTCTATTAAAAGTAGCACCTTAATTGCCAGTAGATTCCCTTGAGGCCCCGCTGCAAACGGGCTGGCAGGACAAAAGATGTTGTGCAAGTTCTCATTGCGAGCACACATGACTATATACAAAACACATGATATGGTTATTTAGTACTTGGATGCTTTATCTTCATTATCTGCATATGCCCTTGCCTTGATGATTACATGAATTATCTTGTCCATGCAACGCCCGTCCATCCATCCCTATGTCTACCGCAATTTAATCACGTTGTTATTACAATTGTTAGTATTGTCTTTATTTTACTACTGCTATTATTTTGCTAGTGCTGTTACAAAATTGTTGCTACTGTTAAAATTTTGTGAGCAAGACTGTTTACAGGTGCATCTGAATTGACAACTCATCTGTTAAGGCTTATAAATATTCTTTGGCTCCCCTTGTGTCGAATCAATAAATTTGGGCTTTACTACCCTCGAAGACTATTGTGATCCCCCATACTTGTGGGTCATCAGGCATTCTTTCCATACCATGAGGTGGATCTCGAGGGCGAGATCCATTGTTAGTGGTGTCGAATTGTAGCACCCCGGGTAAAACCACTACTATAAAACCATGTGTCTTATCTCTATGCATCATCATGACATCAGCATGCATCTATCTATCTAAAAATATTTTGCTAAAAGCCCTATTTTGTTTTCTAAATTAGTCCCCTCCCTTTTATTTCAAATCAAAACGCCGGTGTTTTCGGATATCTCTATTTGTCTAAAAATTATTTACAAAACACATTTAAAATAAAATATAAAAACCTTAAATATTTTAGTGGGGGAGGCAGCCACCGGCCAGGCCCAAAAGGCCCAGCCGGCAGCCACCTACCACCCCATCACCCCACTGCAAACCCTAAAACAAAACCCTAGTACCTACCTAAACTACCCCCGCTGTCGGACCCACCTCTCCCCCGAACCCCCTCCAGCCCTCACGTCGCTCACCCCAGCCCCACCCCGACACACCTGGAACCACCGATGCGTCTCTCCCCATGATTCCCGTCCTCGCCCAACCCTCCCTGATTCCCCACCCCGCGTCACCTCCACCTTCCCCATCGTGATGCCTCTGCCTCGATCCTTCCTCCCCACTGCCAGCGCCATGCTCCCTAGTTGGCCCGCCTCCTATTCCCCTCCTCGCTCAGCCGCTCGCCTCCCGCAGCCCGTGTCAGCCCTGTCTCCTCTCTTCGCCCCTCTCCGAGGACTCCACTGGCACCTCCCCTGTTTGCCGTCGTTCTCCCTCCTCCGCCGAGCCTGGATCCCCGCCCTCCAACGCATCACCTCTGCCCTGAGCCTGTGCGCCTCCTCCTCCGAGCCCGTGTTCCCCTGCCTCGTCGTCTCTTGGCTACCTGTGTCGGACACCGCCCATGGCCTGTAGAGATCTACGCCCTGTGAGCGCCGCCGGCCGCCCTTCCTTCGTCTCTGCCACTCGCGCTGACCTCGCCGGATTCACTGGCCTCCTCACTGTGCCTCCCTGTGCCGAGCGCGCCAAGCCCGCCGCCCAAGCTCCTCGTCCTCCTGCACCTCAACCTCGTCTCTGCTGCGGTGTTCGCTGCTTCCTTGGACCACATTGGCACCGATGGGTATGGTGATGCTCATGCCCGTCCCTCTATGGCCATACGGATGTTGAGTGGTATTGTAATTTTGGTGTTGCTACGGTTAGTTGGGTTAACACATGTTGATGGAGGGGATGGAGTGGTGTTGTTATGCCCGAAGATGTGTCAGCGACCATGTGGGTTTCCATTCGGAGAAACACCGATGTTGGTCCGAAGATGCGCCATCACCATCATTCAAGGTGGAGTGCCAAGATCGTTGTCATGGAATGCCAAGACCTCCTTTTGGACCAAAAGACCGATCCAGATCGCCGAGGTTCCCTTCATGGATGCCAAGGCCCCGGATCTAAGAAGCCCCAAACTCGGAGACCTTCTTCATGGACGCCAAGTTCACCGAGACCCCAGAGGCGTCGTCACAGATCTGAAGACCGAGCCTGCCGAGCCCGAACCCCATCGAACCCCGAACCAAGATTGTCGAACCCCACCAATGTGTGGCCCCTTCTCCGAGACTTATGTAATATACTTGTTGCATTTAAGTTATTCATGTTTGCATCTCATCATGTGGTTTTGGAGGCATTATGCCGATTCACCTCATAATTAAATATGGAGACCATATGCAGGATTTTCTAGTCTTATATTGGCCCCATTTAAATTTGTGTAGCGAACCGGTGCTGTATTTTGCCTTATTCAGACAACATTTAAATTGCGGGATATCTAAACAACATGAACCTATTAATTAATTATTGAGACCCTAGTTCCGCTTAATAATGCCTAATTGCATCGCATCTTTGCCACGTCAGACATCATACATGCATCTGGTGTTTCTTATAGTGTTTTGCTTCTTCACGAATTAGGTCGATGAGTTGATGTGAGTGTCGACCCGATCTTCGAATGTATCTTCGGCAATGTTCCCAAGAGAGCATTCTCCCTCTTTCTACCTATTTTGTTTTTATAGTCTTTACTTCCTCCTGTTGATCTATTGCTATTTGTGTTGCAATGCTTTAGATTCCATACCCGTTATATTCCTTGCAGCTCTATATTTCCATGGACACCTCCTATTCCCTGTTGGGTGGTAGATAGTCGGCCTTGCGATTCGTAGATGCTTGCACAAGTGTTGCTTCATGTCGTTGGTGTTCCATAGTTGTTGGAAGGTTACCATATGCTTTATATGGGAGATGATCATGACTTAAATTACAATTGATATTAAAATGCTGGGAATAGTTATAACTAATGCAGAGGCACTGGTGGGCAATAAATGATATTTGGTTTTTAGCTGCTCACTGGTGTACCGTAGGACCCCGAGTACTTTGATACATGTTCCTTGACTATTCGCACTATCTGCATGTGGTACCATGAATCCCCTTAGCGAGAGCTTGAGTCATATATTATTTCTTTGGGCCACAAAGTAGTTTGGGGATTTATTACTATCATGTACTTATGCCATGCTACTGCTTTATTTACTACTGTTGCTCGAGGAGAATTTACTTCTGTACTCTTTAGGAACCCCGTGCCACATTTTCGTGGTATCGACAAGCCCAGTCACACTTTCGGGTTCTCAGACATTTACAACCATCATCACAAACCTCCGGGTCCGTCTCGAAGCCGACCAACTTCATAGCGGGTAGCTTAGTGGGGTGGCCCCTAAAATATTATATGAATCTTGTGATTGATTTGTCGTGATGGCTTGTTGGGTTTTTATTTGGTTTTTCTGAGGTTGATCGTGCGTGTGTTGCTATTTGTGCCCCCCGCAAGGTAAAACTTTCTGAAAACCGTGTTCACGGTTATGGACGACTTGGAGCACAGTATCTTGATCATAGATAACTATAACTAAAGTAGTGCTATAAATTTGACTTTGGAATGACTAGTAATCAGCTTCACTACAACGGAATGGCTAAATAAAAGTACCAACAACTGCTGAATTTGGGATGGCTCATGCTATTTGTACCTGACTAGTAAGTATTGCAACTATAACAGAATGGTTAACTAAAACTTCCCATTGCTTATGGTATCAAGATGATTCATGCTATATATACCTGACTAGTAATTGCTTCAACTATAACGAAATGAATAAAACTGCCAAATGTGTGACTTTCCTCGGTATAACTTCTATATTTGGTCTCGAAGGGGAATACCAGGATGTGTATGATTGGTGTTAGTATCAGGGTGGATATGAATAGGTCTTTCTTATCCCTATCTGATAGCCGACAGTTTTATTGAGTCTCTATAGGTCGTTTAGTGCATGTTGCGCTGCCGCTTCAGTCCACCATACCTATGTAGGCGAGAGTTATGGCGCCTGAGAGCGCTACGTCGGGAAACCCCAAGAGCAAGGTGTGATCCAGCATAGCAACAAGTCTTCCCTCAGTAAGAAACCAAGGTTATCGAACCAGTAGGAGGAAGGAAATGTCTCAAAGGTGTTGCAAGCAACGTGGAAACCTGCACAACACAACCTCAAGACTTTGTCCCCAACGAACAGTGAGGTTGTCAATCTCACCGGTTGCTATAACAAAGGATTAACTATATGGTGTGGAAGGTGATGATGGTTTGCAGCAAGTAAACAGTAACAATGGAAGATGTATCAATGGTAAAGATTGGACCGGGGTCCATAGTTCACTAGAGGTGTTCTCCTTAGATAAACAAACATGGCATGCTGGGTAAACAAATTACAGCAGGGCAATTGATAGGACTGAGCAAGGCATAACAATGCAATACTAGACAAAAAGATCTTATGAGATTCGATTGGGCAATACAACAATATACATAGACCACCATCCAACTGCATCTATGACTAGAAGTCCACCTTCAGGTTATCATCCAAATCCCCTCCAGTATTAAGTTGCAAGCAACAGACAACTATTTTAAGCAAAGTGTGTAAGGTAAACAGTCCACTTGTTCCATGAACAAGAGAGCGTTGTTTTCTCCCTAGTGGCAACAGCACATCTACAACCGTAGAGATTTCTGTCACTTCCCTTGATTACGTAGAGGCATGAACCCACTATCGAGCATAAATACCCCCTCTTGGAGTCACTAGCAACTACTTGGCCAAGATAGCTACTAACAATGGAGAGCATGCAAGATCACAAACAACATAGACATGATAGAATAAAATAGACAAAACCACTAATCAATCTGACATAGTAATCTCAATATCCATCGGATCCCCGCAAACACAACATGCATGATTACAAATAGATTAGATCTTGATCATGAACGGATCTCACAAGATCTAGACATCAAAGCACAAGGAGGAGATACAACCATCTAGCTACTACATGGACTCGTAGTCCAAGGTGGAACTACTCACGTTTCATACTAGAGGCTGGCATGATGAAGAAGAAGGCCTCCGGGATGATCTCCCCTCCGGCAGGGTGCCGGGAAGAGCTTAGATCCCCCCGATCTAGGGATGATGGTGGCGGCGGCTACAGACGGTTTCGCGTAATTTGATCAGGTGCCTAGGGTTTCTGCATCGGGGGCTTCTTATAGGCGAAGAGGCGAGGCAGGGGGGGCACCAGGGCGGCTGCACCCCCCCCCAGGCGCAGGGTGGGCCCTCCCACGCGGCCAGGGGGTGTGGCCCCCTGGTGGGTCTCCTCCGTCTCATACTCTGACTTCGTGTTCCCCACGGTAAAATATTGACTTTGGCTTTTGACCTGTCCAATTCCGAGAATATTGATTTTCTGCCTTTCTAGAACCAAAAACAGAAGAAAACAGGCAACTGGCACTGTGGCAACTTGTTAATAGGTTACTACAAGAAAACCTATAAAAACACCTCAAAGTGTGGGCAAAGCAAAGCAAAGTAGATAGTAAACAAGCATGGAACATGAAAAATTATAGATACGTTTCCGGCGTATCAGAGAGCCGACGAATTCTAAGTCTCACCATGTACTAGCCTCAATGCTGACCGCTCTATTTTTCCTTCGCCCTTTATCGGCACCCCTTTTGTTTGAGCAGGTTTTGAGATCGACGTCTTTAGCAGGGTTACCCTTTCGGCTTGGCCTGGGCAAGGTTATGGATGCCATTGGTTATTCTTCAGGACTCTTAGCCCAATTTGCATCTTGTCCGTACTCGGACGCTGTATCGTTTTCAAGGTGATTGGATATTTGTATTGTATATCTATATTATTGACTCCTTGAGTCGCTGTTATATATATATATATTCTGTGGGTTCCATTGTGGACTAATGTGTAATGGTATTACTTTGTTTTCCACCCGCATGAAAGTGTCTGGTAGGCACCTTTGAATCATTTTTATGCAATTTTGGTGGTAATCGCTAAAACTTGCATAGGGCTGATCTGAAGGTGTTATAGAGTGTCATGAGAGCTCAGCAGTTACGATACCCCACTGGTCCAGCCTGTAGGATAACCTAGGCAATGACCGATGTAGAGTGTCAAAACTATTTTGAAAATCGGTTGGATAGATCTGATTAGGTCTTCCTTTACTCCTTACCCCTGAGCTATTCTCTTCTTACCTCTGCGTGTTTTGAATCTGCCCTCTTATCTTTTCTTCAAGTCCAGGAATCCTCGTGTTTGGGTTTTCGTCATACCTTCAGGGTTTTGCTTCTTGTTGTAATGGTGCTTCAACATCTGGTCTTCATGCTATCTGAGGAATTTTCCTCTATTTTACCTTTTAGTGGACCAAAAAATCACTAAATTTTTTCTTTGTATCCTCCGGTGTTTTCCGACGTGACGACAACATCTATGCCACATCTGATTAAGAACCTGCATCATTCCTTTGTTTCCCAATATCGGTTGTTGAGATCTTCAGTCTGAATTCCAAGAGTTGGTTGCATAATTCTCTTATTCATGTGCAGAGTAATGCTTTGGGTGCGTGATGGATTGATCACCATCCGACTACTCTTATCATTCGCTCTTGTACATTCAATGGTGGATCGATGCAATTATACTCCTTCCATGGAAGTTATAGGTGGCCTTACCCCTTTGAGACCTTTACCTTCCTCTCTCTAGAGTGTTCCCTCGACGAACTTGAGTGACGACCCCTTGTTGGTGGTGTCGCCGATTTCCATATGGAAGAAGAATCTTTGTTAGTGGTGTCATGAGGAATTACACGAAGCGAGAATATTTAGATCATCGGCCTTCTTCCCCATACCATGAGGCAGATCTCGAGGGCGAGATCCGTTGTTAGTGGTGTCGAATTGTAGCACCCCGGGTAAAACCACTACTATAAAACCGCGTGTCTTATCTCTGTGCATCATCATGACATCAGCATACATCTATATGTCTAAAACTATTTTACTAAAAGCCCTATTTTGTTTTCTATACTAATCCCCTCCCTTTTATTTCAAATCAAAACACCGTTGTTTCCGGATATCTATGTTTGTCTAAACACGATTTACAAAATACTTTTAAAATAAAATATAAAAACCTTAAATATTTTAGTAGGGGAGACAGCCACCGGTCAGGCCCAAAAGGCCCAGCCGGCAGTGATGGCTGTGAAATATAGCCATCCACGTCCGCATTTAAACTAGATATTATTCATATATTTGATGAAATATCTCTCTAAATCTTGCCACTAATGCCTAATGATCAAAGGGGTATGCAATCCTTTCTTGCTATTTTTCCCTACATAGATAATGACGTATGATGATGGGAATCACAACATAAATGTCAAAGATACGAGATTTCCAACACGTCAAAGAAACTAGGGCCATGAAGTAGATCCAGAAGACTTAACGACCAACTATATGGCGGGAAATTTATTCCGGCCGTATAGTTGGCATCGACTCCATTAGGTCAAACAGAACAACTTTCGTGAAGGGACCCCTATATAAAGAGGCTTCGGGCGACGAGAAACATCGCTTCTTTTCGACCTCAACTCTCCCTGCCACCAGAAGCCGCCACGCCGGAGGAATAGATCTAGATATAATCTCCAAACCCTTCTCCACCACCATAGCCATCTTCCACCACTTGTAATAGTAAATCTCCTCTCCAATTGGTGACATTGTAAGACTATTTGATATCAATCTAATGATCTCTATTAAAATGTTTATGATTTTTGATTTCATCTCTATGTGTGAGTAATTCTTCTTGGGCAAAGGGCTTCGGCCTAGCCATGTAGCTTTTTGTGCATGTTATTTATCATAGATGGGATCATGTATTAGTTTGTATGACATGATGATTATAGTACCCTCTCTTGCCTCAATCTAAGGACTTGTCAGGTACCCAAGACCCCGAGGATTGATCAGGTATAGGGAGTGTGAGTAATGAATAATATGCAGGATGGGAACCCCAGTGATAGAAGGGGTAGTACGGCTGTATGTGAGGGATTTACTTGGGACTAACGGTGACATCACTATGCATATCATTAGTTATCTTTCTTCTATGGATGAGACTAGTAGGTTATTGCTATAAGCGGTTGCGTAGGCAATAGCAATTAGGGATGCACTACCCACATATAATTATCTTGCTATAACGATTACATACACACTTTTTTTGTTATCTTTTATTTCCATCAGATGTTTTGCACAGCTACTGGTGAAACCGAAGACCCTAGGCCCTCTCTCTCTCCATCGTCATCAACAAAAAGATCGCAAACTCTTGGTCCAGTGAAAACACAAAAGGAATTCTAAAACTCTCGAATGTCCGTTTAAGTAATCTCACTTTGCTTTCTGCTTCCCGAGGATTCGATAAACCTAGGTCTACTAGGGAAAAAGAGCTATACTACATCCCTAATCCGGATCGAAGGTATCGACCCTTTTTCTGGCGCCGTTGCGGGGAAGCAATAACTACCCTGGTGATGTTAGTATGAACCTTGCTAGTTTAATTCTTGGTTTTATTTTTGTTAGTTTGCTTTCAGTCTTTATTTTAAAAACCAAAAAAATAGTTAGTATTTTAATTATTATTTTTACATCATTAGTATTTGTTTAAGAAAATCCAAAAACATAGGAAGTATGGCTGAAAAGAATATTGGGGAGTTTGCAACTCCCAACAATGAAAACATACGTCGTAAACGTATCTATAATTTTTGATGCTCCATGCTTGATTAGTATATACTTTTCTTTGCTTTGTCTTTACTTTGAGGTATTTTTATATGTTTTTCTGGACTAACCTATTAACAAGATGCCACAGTGCCAGTTGCATGTTTTCTTCTGTTTTTGGTTCCAGAAAAGGCAGAAAATCAATATTCTCGAAATTGGAAGGGACAAAATCCAATGTTCCTATTTTTCCTAGAGCAACACGGAACCACGAAGCAGAGGTGGAGGAGGACACCAGGGTGGCCGCACCCTCCTAGGAGCGGGTCTGCCCTGGTGGCGCCCACAGGGGGTGTGGGCCCCCTAGACCTCCACCGACCTTGCCTCCTGCGCCTATAAGAAGCCCCCAACTCATAAACCCTAAATCATCCATCAGAAAGCCACGAAAACCTCCGCAGCGCCGCCGCCACCGAAGGGGAGATTCGGGGGACATAAATTCTCTATTCCGGCAGCCTGCTGGGACGGGGAAGTGCCCCCGGAGCCATCTCCATCAATCTCCACCACCATCTCCATCACCATTGTTGATTCCCATGATAAGGAGGGAGTAGTTCTTCCTCGAGGCTAGAGTCTACATAAATACTCATTGTGCTTTAATAGATCTATGCTTTTCCCCATGTTCGTGCATGTCGTGTGTGGCACTTAAGCTAGATTACTAATATATTTCATGAGTATATTTGGAGTTGGATGTCTTTATGAAATTGTGATGTTTGTTGGAACCATCTAGCGCTCAAGGTGACAGTGTGGGGTTATCTAGATTAGGGAAGGCGGACTTTGAGGTGTGCTTTCGTAGACCTACCATGGATTAGAGTGTCCAACCGGAGAGTAGTTAAGAGTAGTATCATGAAGAGAGGATATTTATACGAGAGAGTGTTCACTAGTGAAAGTATGATCCCTAGGCCTTGTTTCTAAACATTGAAACACCGTTTGCATCTAGATCTATTATATGTTTGCTTCCTTCCTTCTTTTTGCATTTAGTCTTTACCTCACCATCAAGCTCTTTTCTAGCACCGTTACCACTTGTATTTCAATATCACTTCGCCGAACTAGTGCACCTATACACCTGACAAGTGTATTGGGTGTGTTGGGGACACAAGAGACTTATTGTATCTTGATTGCAGGGTTGCTTGAGAGGGATACCTTTGACCACTTCCTCCCTGAGTTCGATAAACCTTGGGTAATCCACTTAAGGGAAACTTGTTGCGGTTCTACAAACCTCTGCACTTGGAGGCCCAACAACTGTCTACAAGAATAGAAGTGCGTAGACATCAAGCTATTTTTTGGCGTTGTTGCTGGGGAGGAAAGATAAAAAGCACTCACACACGTTACCCCATGGCAACAGCAAGCCATAAAGCTATTTTCTGGCGCCGTTGCCGGGGAGGTAAGGTAAAAGGTACTCACATCCTCTGGTGTGAGTGCTCGAAGTTATTTCCTTTAGATTCTGCAATTTTGTCTTTTTGTTTCTTGTTTTCACTAGTTAGGCTTAATGGAAAACAACAACAAAATTAGAGAGCTTTATAGCATTTATCTTGAGTTAGGACATGAAGTGTTTGAAGAGAAAATTAAAAAACCTATGGAACTTTATTACATGCTAATAGCAATGTTATTAGTATGAATTCTTTGGACACCCTTATTGCTAATGCTATGGAAACATCTAAGCTTGGGGAAGCTAGTTTTTATGAAAATGATCTTTTTAGTTCCCCAGCTTTGGAAGATATCTATTCTATTGCTTATGATGATACCAAACCTCCAATATATGATGATTACAATGACGAATATGATATTTTCAGTCCACCTACTATTGAGGAGAAAGTTAATTGTGATTACCATATGCCTACTATATTTGATGATTATGGTGATGAGAATATTAATGATAGCTATTTTGTTGAATTTGCTCCCACTACAATTAATAAGAATGACTATGCTTATGTGGAGAGTAATAATCATTTTATGCATGTGGCTCATGATAAGAATGTTTTATGTGATAGTTATATTGTTAATTTTATTCATGTTTCTACTGAAAGTTATTATGAGAGAGGGAAACATGGTCTTATGCATCTCAGAAATATTAAGTTTCTCCTCTTTATGTTGAAAATCTTGAAGTTGCACTTGTTTTGCTTTCCTATGCTTGTTGCTTTGTGCTTTTATGACTTGTTTCTTTACAAGATCCCTATGCATAGGAAGTGGGTTAGACTTAAATGTGTTTTGAATTTGCTCCTTGATGCTCTCTTTTACTTCAATTGATATTTCTTATGGGAGCATCTTCTCAAACTATTATGCCTAACTTAAAGGCGTTAAAGAAAAGTACTTATTGGGAGATAACCCAAAAGTTTTAGTTGAGTCTTGGAAGTTATTACCTCTGTAATGACATCTCCTTATCATTTTTTTTGCTTTTTGTGCCAAGCATAACCTCTAATGAGAGGGAAGTAAGATTTAGGGAGTTGCTGTCCCGAAACAGATTTTTGTGCTCCACCATAAAAATTCGTGAGGAATCTCTGTAAGTTATATTGAGCTGATATTTTGTTAATAAATCCCCCAGTATGTTATCTAAATTTATTTAGTTCAACACTTTTTTATTTCATCAATAGAAGGTCTTCGAAAAAATCGGTTTCTACATGCTGGTCTGTTTTGACAGATTTTTGCCATTATTTGCATTTGCTTCTTATTGATTCCTTTTTGGGTTCTTTTTGGGAAATTGAGCTTTCTGAGGGAATTACTATAGTATCTTGTGTTTTTAGTGAAATTTTTTTGTTCTAAAGCTAAACCCAAAGGTCTATTATCATTTAAATACACTAATGTTGCTAATGAAGATTGTGTGAAGTTTTGTATGAAGGAAAAATTTTAGGTGTAGAAAGAATGATGCAATGAGATGAATAATGGACAAAATATCAAGCTTGGGGGTGCCACCCCGTGTCACCCCAAGAAATATTCAAGAGGTACAAGCGTCAAAGCTTGGGGATTCCCAAGGCATCCCCTTCTTCATGAATAAAAATCTCAGGTATTTCTAGACACTTCGTTTTTATTGTTTCATGCACTATTGTGTTGTTCTTGGAGTGTCTTAGTTTTCTTTTTTGGTTTTTGTTTGCTTAGTTTGCTTGATTAAAGTTGGTTGATCACAACACACTTCCTTTGAAGAGAGACACACTTTGTTTTCATTGCCTAGAACACTCTAGTTTTCACAATTATTGTTCTATGAGTGTTCACTTTTGCTAGCACTGTGCTTAGCCTTAGTTTTCTTGTGCTTTAAGCTTAGAATTTTTTAGTTCTTCTTTATGGATTGGTGAGACAATCTCACCGATCTTTATTGATTATTATCTCTGTGAGTTGTTTCAAATAAGTCTATTGGTGTTGGAAAAGAGTAGAAATTTTCATGCTTAAGTGGTACAAGAAGGAGCTTGTTTTGACTGTGACTTAGGCTTTATCATTTCATGCTAGATGTTGCTTTGACCTTATTCTTAGTGATTATTGTTGTAGCATGACTTGTTCCAAACAATTAGGATTGCTTAATGTGCCTTGAAGGAATCATGCGTTGACTTAGCATACAAAAGCATAATATTGTGGTATTCTCCTTTGATGCTTTGTTTGGGTTGACTTGGCACATGCTCACACCATGTTATGACTATGAACATGTCATCATAGCCTGTATGATCATTTAGTCCTTGACTTGTAGTACCACTTTATGCTTTGATTAGTAATGTTTTGTCGCTCTGCATGATTATGGCCATTATTTCTCTCTTAGTTGGTCACTCCCAGTCTTTTGCTAGCCTCCACTTGTATGAGTAAGCTCTACTCATGCATCCAACTCCCAAGAAACCAAGTTATTCCAAAGTGTCCACTATAAATCCCTATGCATGGTGTGTTACACCATTCCAAGTATATTCTTGTTTTATCTATCTTTCAGATTAAACTTGTTATGTGAAAGTTAGTGATTAAAGCTCTCACAAACTTGATGGCACACTTTATTTTCTTGCCCCTAATAAACTTGAACCATTGTGTCATCTATGTTGTATATGCTTGCACTTATACGTTGGAATTAGCATAATCGTGTTGTCATGGGGAATGTTTTTCAATATTGCACTTGTACTTTGTACACAGTTGATATCATGCTCTTTTGTCTATGAATGTCGCTGGTGTGAAATAAAAGGGGAGCTTGTAAGTCCATGGAGTTATGTATGTGTGTTAGAGAAACG
This sequence comes from Avena sativa, assembly GCA_916181665.1. Lineage (NCBI taxonomy): Eukaryota > Viridiplantae > Streptophyta > Magnoliopsida > Poales > Poaceae > Avena > Avena sativa. The sequence goes on along the minus strand of OV702295.1, from coordinate 305,627,444 downwards.
CCTGGGCCGCTAGCCTAAGCCATGCCTAATCATGGTGGAAACTTGCAGCATCACCATAATGGCATCTATGAAGCTTTCTTCTTATATAAAAGAGGCATATTGAAAATAGGAAAGAGAGAAAAAAAGCACCATTTTCCCATGGTAAATAAGAAGATTGCTGAGATGCTCATTGTCAGCTTGACTTGTCATTTTGATTATGGGGTAGCTCATGTATCATGTGCAAGGGGTACCCCGTTGGCGGTTCTCTATGATACACATGCACTTACTATGACAAGAACTTACAGGTGACTAAAGTTGAGTAGAATGAGGTGTGGCCCTCGTATTCAAGGGACATGAGATTGCCAACTTATACTTTGTCAAGCATATACTCCATAGTTTGCTTACTTTAACCTTAATCACTTCAAGATGCTTATGACAGGGGCAATGAGAGCTGAAAGCTAACAAGTACCATAATTTTTGGAAGCTCTTTTTGAGACTTGAAATCCCTGCTTCCCTTTATGAAAGGCCTTTCTTCCACTATTATATTGAGTCTCCACCTTCTACCTTTAGGCACCAGTTAAGAGAACATAGTTGCCATTCTTAGTTTTATATGCATTGTCCCAAATCTTATTGATTGATTCATAATGTTGATATTGCTTGTTCTTGAACTATTCGTATATAGGCACCCTTATGAACTTTGAAGGTATCCTATGCATTTATTTGCTACTCCATGAGGGACAAGCTGAATGCCACTATGCTATGTTTTCTATATGTGAAACAAACAAACATATTTCAATGCATTGTTATTCATGAATCTTTGTTTGTATCCTTTCATGTTGCATCATAGTTACTTTGTCTTACTGTTAAAACTCCATCTTTCATGCTCATGTTTAGAGTTCTTTGATCCTAGCTTTCAATGCTTGCAAATGGTTTGTTCTTGATTTTGATGGTGCATGTCACCTCAAAAATTACTTTTTATGACTTACCTACTCGAGGACGAGCAGGAGTTCAGCTTGGGAATGCTTGATACGTCGTAAACATATCTATAATTTTTGATGATCCATGCTTGTTTAGTATCTACTTTGCTTTGCTTTGTCTTTACTTTGAGGTATTTTATATGTTTTTCTAGACTAACCTATTAATAAGATGCCACAGTGCCAGTTGCCTGTTTTCTTCTGTTTTTGGTTCCAAAAAAGGCAGCAAATCAATATTCTCGAAATTGGACGGGACAAAAGCCAATCTTCCTATTTTTCCCGGAGCAACACGGAACCACGAAGCAGAGGTGGAGGAGGACACCAGGGTGGCCGCATCCCCCTAGGCGCGGACCTGCCCTGGTGGCGCCCATAGGGGGTGTGGGCCCCCTGGACCTCCACTGACCTTGCCTCCTGCGCCTATAAGAAGCCCCCTACTCAGAAACCCTAAATCATCCATCAGAAAGTCACGAAAACCTCCACAGCGCCGCCGCCACCGAAGGGAAGATTCGGGGGAGAAAAATTCTCTGTTCCGGCACCCTGCTGGGATGAAGAAGTGCCCACGGAGCCATCTCCATCGATCCCCACCACCATCTCTATCACCGTTGCCGATTCCCATGATGAGGAGGGAGTAGTTCTTCCTCGAGGCTAGAGTCTACATAAATACTGATTGTGCTTTAATAGATCTATGCTTTTCCCCATGTTCGTACACGCCGTGTGTGGCACTTAAGCTATATTACATATATATTTCATGAGTATATTTGGAGTTGGATGTATTTATGAAATTGTGGTGTTTGTTGGAACCATCTAGCACTCAAGGTGACAGTGTGGGGTTATCTAAATTAGGGAAGGCGGACTTTGAGGTGTGATTTTGTAGACCTACCATGGATTAGAGTGTCCAACCGGAGAGTAGTTAAGAGTAGTATCATGAAGAGAGGATATGCGGTGACCCAGCATACCACTGCATGTGTAGTACACTATAGTCATTGACATGACACCCACAGAACACCGTTCCGTAAATATCACATCCCTCAGAGTGGTACAACAGAAACATTGTGGGTCCATATTACAAACATTCACACATTATTATTACAATACCAGAAGTTCAAGACTTCAAAAGGTTTCAACTTACAAACCAAAATATAAAGTGTTTCAGCGGAATTTAAAAATAGCAACTCCGACTAGGAGTTGAGCTCAGCAGCTTATTCTATAGAGTTCATGCTGCTCGGCTCCGTTAGTTACTACTAACTAGGATACTTAGTTGGACTCATTATCGTCAACACCATAGCGGATTTCGTAATCCACTCCTTTAACACCTCCTGACAGGTCAGGCTCCTCGTAGAACACATCTTCTTGACATTCAGCTACATACATTGGCACGTATTTGGGATCCTCAAAGTCTAAGCAAGGGATCAAAGGAAAGGATGAGTAACAGCGTTACCCAACAAGTTCATTATATGCAAGGTGGGAAGTTTGATGCTCTAACTACCATCTTGGATTATAAATCCTTGGCACTATGCAGTTTTTTGTAAATCTTTCTTCAAAGATCCATTTTATTAAGAAATTCTATGACCATCAGTCTTCACAGGTTGACCAGAACTTTCATGGAGTTCCTTTCCTGCCGCGTTCATAGCTCCTTCCCGGAATAGGGAGTAACAAGTTACAATTATTACACTCTACAGAGGTGCGTTACTTTACCCATGAGAGATCAACTCCTTGTTGCACAACCGGGCGTACTTTCCCGTCCACAATTCCATGATTTGGGGCCCAGTAGTTGGTACAAGCCAATCACTGCCCCCTTCGCTACCTCGCATGCCTCCTTGGTGTACACCATGCCCACATAATGAATTACGGCGATGGTTTGTACAAACTGTTAGATGCTAGAACTATCATGGGACGATGAGGGTTCCCACCCATATGCTGCATATCCTCTAAGAATTACCATTTAATATATGCTACGAGGATAACAGCCACGACCTGCACATCCGACTTCATGCGAGAGGAAGAAGATATAGCTGACTTCTCCGTCCCATTCCAAATCTCATGGCTAACGCGTAATATACGGCGCTAGAATCACTAATGTCAGGGGTTATTAAGTCCCTAATTGATCATCATTATTGTAATTAGAACCCTAAGTTCTATTGCTCCATTATATCATCACTTAGGATGATATCTAAGATTTCTTTATTTGTGAAAATAATATTTTCTTTCTTTAGAGTATATATGATAACACAACATTTGCAAATACTTTGATAAAGCCTCTTAAAAGGATATGAGCAAGTGATGAACTTGCATTGTGATGGCAAGGTAGTGAATTCTGATGCTTGCACTGGACCTTGAGCTTCTATGTCTACAAAAACATCATTATTGCCGGTAAGGACAATATTTAAAGAAGTAAAATGATTATGCAAAGTAATGTAATGCATCATTTAACTTGATATGCATTCTTCCCATTATTAAATTCTTTTTAATAATAAAGGATTTATAAATATTAATTTTTAATATTTATAATAGAATATTGTATTATTTTATTTTATTTCTCTTTTATTTGAATTTTATTGATTTAATAATTCCTTTAAGAATTATCACTTAAATATCAAAAATTGTTATTAAATATTTTTTTAGTATTTTTCTAAAATACTACAATATTAACATATAATGAAAGTGATTTTTATTTATTTTTATCATCTTTCAATAATTTTGTAAAATTCCATAAGGAATATATAAATTACAAAATTCTTAATAAAATTTATATGTCTAAAATTTTATCTCTTAATTTATTTGGATAGTTTGGATTACTGTGACTCCAAAAATATTTTATTTATAATTTTTGGACTTTTATTTTATTTTCTAAAATTTATTTAAGTTCAAGGGCATTTTGGTCTTTTTCCAATTATTAAAACAGGCTCTAAATGATTTGGGCTGGCTTATTCTTATTGGGCCCTTGTGGCCCATTAGGCAAAGTCAAAACAACCACCCCGAAGGGTTTCTGGCTCAACTCAGCCCATCACTCCCTGTCTCTCACTCGAGATCACCCCTCTCCTTCTCCTTCCCCGACCCTGTGGTCAGTGGTGTCGTCGCCGGCGATTCCTGCCGTCGTGGTCCGCTCTGGCTGCCTCCATGGTGCACGAAGAGGTTGTCGACCCCGCTCTTCCCTCCTATCCAATTGGATTTGGACTAGGAGCTCTCCTGTGGCCAGATCGATGCCGTCCCGAACCCTAGGGTTTGGGGGTTGGCGTTGATCCTGATGTCGCCGCTGCTGTCGTGCGTCGTGGTGATGTTCCTCGCCTCCACGTGTGGCGAAGGTCGCCGCCGTGGCGTTGTATGGGTCGCAGCGCCCCCTTGGGGGTGCTCCCCATGCCGCCATGGTCGTCGGCCCCTCTGCTTCCTCTTCTATTCTCCGGTGAGGACCTTTGGTGAGTGCTTCCTCTCCTCCCGTGCTCTCTGTGCTAGGCCATCCTATACTAGATGTTGGTAGTGACCTTCCTGGTGATTGTCTGGTCCTGATTAGGGTTCTTGGTTCTGTTTAGGGTTCATACCCTGCTGTTGATTAAGTAATTGATGAATTGGATCATGTGTTAATGATCCCTGAACCTGTTAAGTGGTGACTAGATGTGGCTTACTGCTGATGATTTCATGGTTAAATTTCATATGATTCAGATGATACAGTTTCTCTGAAAACAATACTTGGTAAAGCTAGTGGTTTTGATAACTTACCACTATCATTACTTGGTTAATGACAGTGAGTATGGTGTGATGAAGTCACTGTCTTAGTACTGTTGGCTTGATAATTCATGTATAAATTGAGATCAAAATGGTCGCTTACAGTGATGACATATATATATATATATATATGAATATCTTGTTTATGATTCTTGTGTTTAAGAACAGGAAAATGATTTATAATTGTTTGATTGTATCTGTGAAGATTGGATGCTTAATCTGCTTAGTTTAGAATTGTTCTTGTGACACCATCCTTGTATGGCACACAAGACTAGATTATTTTACTTGGTGTGGTTTTATTCAAGCTTAAGATTTGGCTTGGCATGATAGATAAGTGAAATCCTCTTTCCTTGTATCCCTAGAACCAATGATGTTGGTCTAAGGTTTAGGGATTTAGACCTCTATCTTGTTGATTCACATGGATTAATTATTGTAGTGATACCAGCTACTATTGCTTGAATCAAAGTTGGGGAAAGATGCTTGTAAGCTTGATAACTTATATAGATCCATAAGATTAAATTCTAAGGTGCTACTCTTGTCTTAGAGATGTGCCTAGAAGTTTAAATCTTAGCTATGTTCATTCTTGAATTGAAATATAGCTTGATAGCTAAATCATGATGTTGTTCTGAGATTTAGTTGGATCCTTATACTTTTCTGTATGCTTTTAAAGTTTAAAACCTCAATGATGGATTCACCCCACTTGCATGCTTTCTGAGAGTTTGAATAAGAGTCAGATCATGTATGCTTGTCTAATATTAGATAGATAGATCATGTGATGGTCTATTTACTCACCGCTGTCACTTGATGTCGTGGTTGCTAATGGTTGATCTTGTGGTAGCTTGATCTGGTGCTCCCCTGGTATTTCCAGCTCCTGGCTTGTCCTTGATCTAGCCCATGATCTCCTAATCCTGATGGCTTGATCTTGGTCTTTCTATCCACCTGATCTACCCCCTCCTTATGTCACCATCTTGGTGATGTGATCCTGGGCTTTGGTTGGTTTGATCTAGCTTGGCTTTGGCTTGGTTTAGCTGCTGGCTGCTGTGCTTGGTGTGTAAGAGCAATGGAATGATGTGGGAATTGGTTTCCCACGACTGTGTTGATGGTTTTATTTGGTTGTGCTGCTGCTGTGGTGTTGACAACATACACCATGCAGTTTGGTGTGTGTGCTTCTTGTGTGCCTACTACACAGTTGTGGATATGTTCTGAATTTTGAAAGTTACTTTCATCTGGTTACTTCTACTTGACTGGTGAAACTTGCCCCTCCTTGTTGTGATTTGACTTTTGGCTTAAAATTATGAAAGATACATTCTTTCATATTGGTGAAACTTGCCCCTTATATACTCAATGATGAAAAAGTGAACAGTGCACTTCACTGCCAACTTTTGAGAGTAAAAATAATTCTAATCCTAACCTTCTTTTTCTTTTTAAGTTTCTTTTTATTTTGCAGGTACCAGATTTGAAGATCAAGACTTTAGTTTAGGTTTTATTTTTCTTTATAGATTAGTCACTTGTAATAACTATCATATTCAATTGTAATCTTTAATTTATTCTTTTGTACTCTTTATTTTTATTCTTTTGTAATAAATATTGTACTATTATCAATAAAGAAATATTATTCTTTATTTATTTGCTATTGTAAATATTGTGGATGATTCTCATAAGTTACATTTTTGTAACTTATTTATTGAATAAAATTATGAAATGGAGATTCATATTCTTAATTGCTCTCTTTATATAAAGTTTGAGTTATTATTGGTTAACTCTTAATTACTTCAAAGATTCAAACATCATTCAAAAATCCTTTTGAATTATAATTCAAACACTCAAGTTTTAAATTCAAATTTCATTTCCCAAAACACATTAGTCCACAAAGATCATATCAAAGTCTATAACAATCATCCTTCAAGACTGTACCTAATCTCAAAGTATGAAAGAAACCTCGATCACTTTAGGTTTTTATTTGGCGAAAAATTTACCCACATTTTCATAGATGAATGCATGCAACATTTCAAATTCCTAAATCTACCCTTCGTTAGTTCCTAAATGCTGGGATGTTAGGGGATATTTATATGAGAGAGTGTTCACTAGTGAAAGAACATTTCTTAATCCCTAGTGTTTTGTGTGTTAGATAACAATATCAAGGATTATTTTAATGTGTGTCGAAGTGTTGCAGCTCTCTCTAAGAAAAAGGGAAAAGTATCTGCCTTTGGGGGCGGATAATCCGCCCCTCCCTCTTCCCAAGCAGGTGCAAGCCCTAGAAGGGGGCGGAGTTTTGGCCGGATTTTCCAGCCCCGCCGGATAATCCGCCCCCCTTGCTCACCGCCAAGGCACAAGCCCCAGAGAGGGGGCGGAGCGTTGGCCAGACTTTCCGGCTTGGCCGGATAATCCGCCCCAGGAGGGGGCCGGATTATCCTCCCCCCCCCCCCCCCAAGATCTTCACCAAGTCACGCAGGCGCCAGCCCCAGAGAGGGGGCGGAGTTTCTCCCGAAAAATCCTCCCTTGGGGCGGAGTTTTCCCAGGGGGCGGATAATCCGCCCCCAAAGTTTCCTAACGGCTAGATCTGGTGAGGGGGTATTTAAGCCAGCCTTCCCCCTCCTGCCAGACCTCTTGATTCATTCGAAAAAGACAAGATCTGATCTGCAACCTTCATCCAAGAGAGCTCCACCTATATCCACCCAAAGGCCCCGTCCATTGGGGAATCGAAGGAGGAGAACTCGATCTTCATCACCAGCAATCAAGCGCTCCATCTCCTCTCCATTCACTTGGAGAATCACCGATCTAGTATTTCTTGCAAATACCTATATCCTTGTTTTGTTTATATTGATAAACCTTGTTCTTGTGGCAGCTTGTTGTCATCTCGGGAGCCCCCAATTCATTTGTGGGTGTGTGCCCCGATAGCGTTGTAAAAGGCACCGGTTCCCGCCTCGAAGGGATCCAATAGTGGAGAAGGTGGATCAGGCCTCTCGTGGCGAGATCCGTCAGAGAATAGGGTGAGGCCTATTGTGGCGTGGTGGTCTTAGAACCGCCCACCCCTCCAACGCAGATGTACTTCCCTTAACAAGGAAGGAACTGCGGTAAAACAAATCCATGTGTCTCCGCGTGCTCCACTACGGTTCCTTCTCTCTTCTCTTTACGTGCTTAGTAGTTAGGGTTGCATATAGGGAAATTCTCGTAGTTGCATATCCAGAGAATTTACTTTGTGACAAGCCTAAAATTGAAAAATTATTAAAAATTGGTTAGCACCTATTCACCCCCTCCCCTCTAGGTGCCCATACGATCCATTTCAATTGGTATCAGAGCCCCGGCTCTTATTTCGGGCTTAACCGCCTAAGAGAAGTATGGGTTCCAAGGTAGATGGGAGTGATGCTCCGGATGTAGTCACCATGAATGATCTCAAGACGTTGGAAACAACCTTGGTGAGTTCGATGGAGGCTAATATGGAAGAGATGCGTCAATTGATAATGCGTCTCTCCACATCCACAGCATCACCTCCATCTAACTCTGAGGCTACCACTCCGCAATCCAAGGAAACGGGTAAAACCGATTCCAAAGAGAACGAAGTGGTTGGTGATGACACTAGCAAGAGCTCCTCCTTGAAAAAGGATACTGGTAAGGATGGATACAATGAGTTTTCTCATGTGTATTCTCCTGATCCACCTATCCCTCACCCACACATACATAATAGGGGTGATCCACCCAAAATTTCTACATCTACTTTTTCTCAGTTTCAATTTTTGATGAAATATCATGTGTGCAGTTCCTCCATTGAGTTGTGGAAAATCATAGAAAAAGGTCTTCATGTTGGAAATCGCAACAATCTCACAAGAAGAGAAGTTGTTGATAGCCAACTCAATGCTATAGCTCTACACATGATACAGCTTGGTGTGGGTGACAAAGACATGCCACACAATCAGCATCTTAGCACAGCTAAGGAAGCTTGGGATGCCCTCACCGAGCTCTTCATCGGAAATGAAAGTATGAGAAGAAATAGATATGATGCTTTGAGAAACGAAGCTGAAGGATTCTATATGTTGGATGGAGAAGACCACGAGGACATGTATAGGAGGCTCGAAGCAATAGCCACAACTTTCAGAAACCACGGTGCAGCTCATGTTGATGATGCATGGATCAAGCGCAAGTACGTCGGTGCTCTTATGACATTTGAGCCCACGGATTTGAAAAGTCTCCAAGGTAGGCATAACTATCACCTCATGACATCCAATGAGGTAATGCAAGAAATGGTCGCGTTCAAAGTGGCTGCCAAGAATGCCGAAGATGCTCGTGCTCGAGCTATGGGGATGCAAAAGGGGGTCAACGTGGCCTTGAAGACTAGTGTGATTGATCATGATGAATATGCCATAGAAGGTCTGGATTGCCCCGAGGAGATAAAAAGGATCCACAGACAATACTTGGCTCTTTATGCTAGAAACTTTTGGAAAGATCCAGCCAAGGCTAAAGCTGAACTAGAACGCAAGAGTGGAGCCTATGGAAGAAAAGAAAATAGTCCCAAGCTGAGAACATGTTTCAACTGTGGTGACCGGCTGCACTTTGTAGCTGAGTGTCCATATCAAAGTACGGAAGATAATGGAGGAAGACTTATTTTCAAGGACAAGTCAAAGGCTCCACGCAAGAAACATTTTGTAAATAAGAATGCTCCCTTCAAGAAGCAACCAAAGATTGTTCTAGTGGCTCAAGAAGAATATTCATCGGGAAGTGAAGATGAGGACGAGGACGATAGCTCTCAAGAGGGGGCTGCTATAGCCACCACATCTACATCAACATCTCTCTTCGACTCTCCGAACGAAAACATCATCAACAAGAATGCTACTTGTCTCATGGCAAGAAGCTCCGAGGTAACGACTTCTAACTCTTCTTTTCCTAAGGCTATGATTGATATGGATGATCCTACTAGTCTTAAGGTTAAAGAAGAGATTATTGCTTTGGATTACTTCTACACTAACTTGCAAGGTGAGCACAAAGTTCGTTTTGAAGCTCTTATGGATCAGCTGGCCCAAAACGAAGCTCTTCTCGAAGAAAAGGGCAGAATTGATTGGGAGGATGCAATGGAAATTTCATCCTTAAAAATGCTCTTGAGGAAGAAGAAGAAGCTCGGGTCTCTCTTGAGGAGAGTCTTGAGTCCATTGAAGAGTCACATGAAGAAATTGTGGCTAAACTTGTTAAGGAACGTGACAATGCAGTCACCAAAGCAAAGAAGTTAAAGAAGGAAAAGATTGACTTTGGGGCTACTCATGATAGACTCTCCGAGGAATTGGAGAAACTTGACAATGCTCACAAGGCGTTGAAAAAGATTTCTCTATTCTCAATGAGTCACATGATCAGCTTCAAAGTCGATTGGCCAAATATGATGTTCCTAGCTCATCCAACTCAACATATAGTCATAAGGAAAATGCTAGTGTGGAAAAAGGAGTGGTCAAGGACATCATTCCCAAGGATAAGGATGTGCTTGATGAAGTTCTTGGCAAGCAAAGGTCAAATCATGGTAAAGAGGGACTTGGGTATGTCACCAAGTCCAAGAAAAATAAACACAAGAAGAACAAGACCAAGAATGTGCAATCCAAGACAAGCACCGCTGAGAAGAATGTCACAAAAGACAAGACTAACAATATTGGTTTTGTAGGGTCTCACAATCCAAATTATGAACTCTTTTGTGATGATTATGGCGATTTTTATGCTTATTATTTCGGTCCCTTTGATGAATATATTGCTTGGTCTATTTGTGTCCCAAAGACCCTTGTTACTAACATGAAAGGACCCATTGAAAAATGGGTACCTAAAACCAAGAAGTAATTCTCTTGCAGGGTTATGCTTCCGGTGGGTCGAAATGGGTGCTGGATAGTGGATGCACTAGTCATATGACCGGAAGCAAGGAGATCATCACGGAGATGCGTCCAAATCATGATAATATCACAGTCTCCTATGGTGATAAGTCTAAATCTCAGGTATTGGGTCTTGGCAAAGTTGTGGTTGCCCACGATATCTCTCTCGTGGACGTCATGCTTGTTGAGACCCTCGGTTACAACCTTCTTTCTGTTTGTGCCCTTGGCAAGATGGGTTTTGCTGTTTTTATCGATGATGATTTGGTGGTACTCTTGTGGAGCAAGTCTCTAAAGGTCGCTTTCGTTGGATACGTTGAAAATGACCTGTATGTGGTGGACTTTTCGGGGAAAACCACTTCGGGTCCGATGTGTCTATTCGGAAAGGCCGACATGGGCTGGCTATGGCATCGCCGTTTAGCCCATGTCAACATGAGAACTTTGCAAAGTCTCCACAAGGGTGGCCACATCCTTGGACTAAAACACAATGTCTCCTTTGCCAAAGATCGTGTTTGCAGGGCTTGTGTTGAAGGCAAAATGCACGACTCTCCCCACAAGAGGAAGACTATTGTGTCTTCAAAGAGGATCTTGGAATTACTTCATGTGGATTTATTTGGTCCTCCTTCTCATGCAAGTCTTGGTGGGAAGAAATATTGCTTGGTCATTGTCTATCATTACTCAAGATATACATGGGTCTATTTCTTCAAACTAAAGAGTGAGACTCAACAAACAGTCATTGACTTTGTCAATGAAGTTCAACGTCAACACAATGTTCCTATCTTGGCAATAAGGAGTGACAACGGCTCCGAATTCAAAAACTACACCTTGAATGAGTTTCTAAGCGAAGAGGGGATTAGACATCAATATTCCGCTGCGTACACCCCTCAACAAAATGGTGTAGCTGAGAGGAAGAACTGTACTTTGATGGATATGGCAAGATCAATGTTGGCTGAATTCAAGTCTCCTTACAATTTTTGGGCTGAAGCCATATCCACTGCTTGTCACTCATCAAACCGGATCTACCTCTGAAAGATTTTGGACAAGACTCCTTATGAAATACTTACCGGTAACAAGCCCAACATCTCATACTTCAGGGTATTCGGGTGTAAGTGTTTCTTTCTTATTAAAGGTGTCCGCTTGTCTAAATTTGAGTACAAGGCTTTAGAAGGTATTTTTGTTGGTTACGGTGCCGAATCCCACACTTATAGAGTCTACAACAAGCTCACTGGGATTATTGTAGAATCTTGTAGTGTGGAGTTCGATGAAAATAACGGCTCCTTTGTAGGGCAAGTTGATGTTTGTGATGCAGATGTTGAAATACCCCAAGATGCCATAAGAAGAATGGGTGTGGGATTTTTCCGCCCCATTGAGGAACCCCTTGTGGCGGATCGGGAAGGACAATGCTCCACTCAAGTGGAGCCCTCATCTCCACAAGATCAACAAGCTCCTAATATTGGAGAAAACTCTGCACCGACACCGCAACCTGCTGAAGATCATTAGTCTCCTGGACGAGATGGTAGTCCCAGGCCGGACTATCCGCCCCCACCAAGGGGCGGACAATCCTCCCCTGGCACTCCAACTTGTTCCAGGGGATCCGAAGAAGATGACTGCAGACAAGAAGTTCCCAGGCCGGATTCTCCGACCCCCGAGGGCGGATTATCCGGCTCTGGTTCTCCTAGTGCTGTCAGGCATGCTTAGGAAGAAGTCACTGGTGCTTCTTCTCCCAGGTCGGATAGTCCGGCCCCTCCAAGGGGCGGATTATCTGGCCCTGAAGAACAAACTCTACACCAACCTCCTGGTGTTAACTCAGATCAAGATCAAGGGCAAGTCAGTGGTCAAGACAAGGATACAAATACTGAACCAACTCCTTCTAGAAACAATAAGGACATTGAGGCTCGTCGCAAGGCTCGTGCTGATTGGAACCTTGAACTAAGTGGTCACACTCTTGACAAGGTTGTTGGTGATCTACGAAGAAGGATGTCTACTAGAAGAGAACTTGCAAGCTTCTGTGATCATCAAGCTCACATTTCCATGGTTGAACCGAAGAAAGTCTTTGATGCTCTTGAAGATCCCGATTGGGTGGTTGCAATGCATGAAGAATTAAATAACTTCGAACACAACAAAGTTTGGAAGCTCGTAGAGAAACCCAAGGATTGCCACAATGTTATCGGCACCAAGTGGATCTTCAAGAACAAACAAGATGAAAATGGCATTGTTGTGAGGAATAAAGCAAGACTCGTGGCTCAAGGATTCTCTCAAGTGGAAGGAATTGATTTTGGCGAGACTTCTGCTTATGTGGCTCGTCTTGAGTCCATCTGTATCCTTCTTGCATATGCATCCCATCATAATTTTAAATTACAACAAATGGATGTTAAGAGTGCATTTCTTAATGGTCCTCTACATGAGTTAGTATACGTCAAGCAGCCCCCGGGTTTTGAGGACCCTAGATTTCCGAATCATGTCTACAAACTCGATAAGGCGCTCTATGGCCTTAAACAAGCCCCACGTGCGTGGTATGAGCACCTTAAAGAGCTCTTGTTAGACCGTGGATTCGAAGTTGGGCAAATCGATCCCACTCTTTTTACTAAGAAGGTTAATGGGGAGCTTTTTGTATGCCAACTTTATGTAGATGACATTATTTTTGGCTCTACTAACCAAGCTTTTAACGATGAATTTTCAAAGCTTATGACTCACAGGTTTGAGATGTCAATGATGGGTGACTTGAGGTTCTTTCTTGGATTCGATATTAAACAACTTAGGGAGGGAACCTTTATTAATCAAGCTAAGTACATCCAAGACATGCTCAAAAGGTTCAAGATGGCGGATCTCAATGGCGTTGCTACTCCAATGCAAACAAAGTGTCATCTTGAGCTCAATCCCAAGGGTAAAGACGTGGATCAAAAGGTATATCGATCCATGATCGGCTCTCTCCTTTACCTTTGCGCATCTAGGCCCGATATCGTTTTAAGTGTAGGAGTGTGTGCAAGGTACCAAGCCGCTCCTAAAGAAATCCACTTAGTGGCGGTCAAACGAATCTTCAGATATTTGGTTCATTCCCCAAATTTTAGGTTATGGTATCCCAAGGGTTCAAGTTTCTCTCTATGTGGTTACACTCATTCAGATTGGGCTGGTGACAAAGATGATAGGAAATCAACCTCTAGTGCATGTCAATTCTTGGGCAGGTCTCTAGTGTGTCGGTCTTCAAAGAAACAGAATTGTATTTCACTCTCAACCGCCGAAGCTGAATATGTTGCTACTGCAAGTGCTTGTACACAATTGTTATGGATGAGGCAAACTTTAAAGGAATATGGTGTCAGCTATGATAAAGTGCCTCTATTATGTGACAATGAAAGTGCTATCAAAATTGCTGACAATCCCGTGCAGCATACAAGAACAAAACATATAGAGATTCGCAACCACTTCATTTGGGATCATGTTGCTCGTGGTGATATTGCCCTATCCTTTGTGAGCACGAAGAACCAACTTGCTGATATTTTCACGAAGCCCCTTGATGAAGCAAGATTTTGTTATTTGAGGAATGAGCTCAATATCATAGATTCAAGGAGCTTGGCTTGACTACCCTTGCACACTCACTTGCTCTTATTCATGTATTTAGTTTAGATGCGGGCATAGACATAGGGGGAGTGTGGACCTAATTGATTGGGCCAACCCTCCCCCATAATACCGAAAGCAAGTAAAATCATTTCCCTTAATATCATTTTGTGATATGTGGGTCATCGATGAGCATTGGTTTTGAACTCAAGATACATCTTCGCGGTGTCATGCCATGCGCTCCAACATGGTGGCTTCGGCCACCACCCTCTTCCTAGAGAAGAGTTGGTTTCTAATGGGTCTCTTTGGATTTTCTTGCATACCTCTTGTTCTTATGGAAAACACACTCAATTTTGGCTTTTGTATGATTTGATTCTTGCAAATTTGGGTGTGTAGTACCATCTCAGTTTGTTGCTCTAAATCCAAGCCTTTCTTTCCCTCCTTGAACCATCTATTCTTGCACACAAGTCCTCTATACACCATCGAGGGGTTTTGCTAGGTTGCTCCGGCCTGAATCTGTTCTTAACAGAATTTTCAGAGGGGGGGGCGGACTATCCGCCCTAAGTGGGGGCGGATTATCCGCCTTGGGCGAAATCTTCCTGTTAAAGGCAGGGTCGGGGAGGGCAGGCTCAAACAGAGCAGCCAGTCCTCCCCCAACCCTCCCTCAGCCCCCAACCGCCGCCGGAGCCTCCGCCCCTCCCGGAGTCGATTTGACCACCGGATTCTCCGGGCTCTCCCCGGATCTTCTTCACCTCGCCTCCGGGTATCTTCTCCTCCGCAATTTTCCTCCAATGAGTGAGGGTAACTCCCTCATCTCTCCTTTTGTATGGGATGCATTTTATTTGGTGGAAATATCATTGTAGAAGATCCTTAGTGTTGTTCCTTACTTGCTAGAATCAGTAGAATTGCAACCCTAGTGCCCGATCTGTTTTGCCATGGTAGATCTGGGCCAATCCAGAAAATTTCTGCGGGGGGCGGATTATCCGCCCCTGCCAGGTTCGGATAATCCGTCCTGGAGATTGAACTCTGGTCTGGTTTGGTCCTGACTCCTGCAATGCACATCATTGGTTTATGGATTGCTTTTCTACTCTTTCTATTGTTTTCTCCTAGACTTGTGTGTATGCTTATCTCCATGCTATCCCTCTAATGCTCTTCACAGGTGGTTCCAAGCCGACCAAGACCTTCTCCTGTCGTTCCCGTGCCCGTTATCTCAAGCCCACTGCAGAAGGGAAGTTCATTGACGAAACCGAGGTCAGAAGAGCAGCAAGAGAGGCTGAACGGATGGCAGAGGCAGGCAAGAAAACTAAGAGGACCGCATCTCGCAAGGGCAAATAGTCTCGGCCCAATTACAAGGCTATGGACAGTCTTCAGTATGCCTCCATTCGCCAGACTGATTACTATGATGAGGCTGACAGTGATGGTCCCCCCGAGGACTCTATGTTTTGGAATGCCCACTTTCGGGCTATTCATGATGATGTATATGCTACCCTCAAGCTTCGCCCCATGCATCCTATCAATTTGACTGAGGCTCAATCCAAGTCAAGTCTCATTGAGGCATTAGATGTGACCAACAAGATGGGGCTGCACCACCTCATGACTATCCAATGCAACTATGATTCCTCTGTGGTGCGGCAGTTTTTCTCGACTCTTGTGATTTGCGGTGATGAGCGCCGTACTATGAAGTGGATGACCGGGACCACAATGATTCAGTCGGACTTTCACATCTTTGGGAAGGTTCTTGGTTATGCATTCCATGGCCGTGACACTCCTTCTGGCCACCGTATCATTTCTCCTCTGAAGCCATCCAAGGATACTGTGCTTGCCCCTTGCCTTACTCCTGATGGTGTTGCTGGTACTTTTGCTGGACTCTCTCCCTTATATGCCTCCCTTGTTGGCATATTTAGGGATTGCATTTCTCCGAGTGGTGGCAATAATGACAGGATCCGTGGCCATCTGGTTCCTCTCCTTGCTTTTGCCCACGAGTGTGCCACCAACTCTGGTTCAGCTACAGGTTACAAACTGGATGTCATGGACTACATATACCATGAGATGACGGATGCTATGATCAACAGGCTCTCTATTCCTTATTATACTTTCATTATGATGCTCATCAAGCATATGTTGCCCCATGAGGACTTTGGCACTGCTTTGGATGGTGTTCACAAGCCCAAGAAAATCTACAACAAGGCTCAGAAGACCCATCACCCTTCCACTGCCCCGGAGTCCTTCATGCGTGAGGCACGGGCTAGTGGTCGTCATTCCGCGGTGTCCCCAATGGCACGCGAGGTTAAGCAGCTCACTTGGTTCCAGCGGCACATCCTTTGCATGGGCATTGACACTCACAAGGGACAATATGAGGCGTACCGCAGGGATCATGAGAGGGATCACACACAGCAGCTTATTCTCCACCATGTCTCAGGTTCCACTGGCCATCCACCTCCTCACTGCTCCGGAACCGTATGCTCAGTGGAACACTTCAGGGATCAACTACGACGAGCTCGAGAGTTGCCTCTTTCCTCCACCACCGAGGGCACCCACTCCTCCAGCTGATGACGATGATGATGAGTATGATGAAGAGGAAGGGGACAGG
The DNA here is from genome assembly GCA_916181665.1 of Avena sativa. Classification (NCBI taxonomy): domain Eukaryota; kingdom Viridiplantae; phylum Streptophyta; class Magnoliopsida; order Poales; family Poaceae; genus Avena; species Avena sativa. The sequence goes on along the minus strand of OV702295.1, from coordinate 305,610,795 downwards.
AATGACTATGACGAGGATGAGGAGGAGTGACCTTCAGGGGCGTTAGCATCGCTCTTCTTCCTTTTTGGCGTTTCGATGCCAAAGAGGGAGAAGTATTTCTATTAGGTCTCGTGGATTTGCAAGGGTCGGGCGTAAGCACTTGTCTTTCCGGTGTTTTTATTTGCTTTCCTGTGCTCTTTTTAGCGTGAACTATTTGCTATTTGTGCTTGGATTATGTAAGACTATGTCGTGCTCCACTGTTTGGTACTATGTTTGGTATTCATGGATTTATCTATTGTGGATCTCATGGAATTCTGGATTTATCTATGGAGCATATTTGATGGCATATGGAATCATGGAATTATCTAATGTATGCATCAGTATTGTTGGGATGTGCTTGGAGGCTATCAAGCTAATTATTTTCTTTGGCTATAATCACATCCCGGTGGTATGACCTTGTCTCCCAACCCACCTTGTTTCAATTATCTTTGCTATGAAAGTTGTGCTCTCTCTTGTGTGTGTATTTGTATTCAAATGCAAATTTTAAATATGCACACATCTAGGGGGGTCTTTCATTTTTAAGGTGGCGTTAGCCGGTTTCATTGCAAATCCTAGTATTGTCATCTAACACCAAAAAGGGGGAGATTGAAAGAACATTTCTTAATCCATAGTGTTTTGTGTGTTAGATAACAATATCAAGGATTATTTTAATGTGTGTCGAAGTGTTGCAGCTCTCTCTAAGAAAAAAGGGAAAAATATCTGCCTTTGGGGGGCGGATAATCCGCCCCTCCCTCTTCCCAAGCAGGCGCAAGCCCCAGAAGGGGAGCAGAGTTTTGGCCGGATTTTCCGGCCCCGCCGGATAATCTGCCCCCCTTGCTCACCACCAAGGCGCAAGCCCCAGAGAGGGGGCGGAGTGTTGGCCGGACTTTCCGGCTTGGCCGGATAATCCGCCCCCCCCCAAGATCTTCACCAAGTCACGCAGGCGCCAGCCCTAGAGAGGGGGCGGAGTTTCTCCCGGAAAATCCACCCTTGGGGCGGAGTTTTCCCAGGGGGCAGATAATCCGCCCCCAAAGTTGCTTAACGGCCAGATCTGGGGAGGGGGTATTTAAGCCAGCCTTCCCCCTCCTGCTAGACCTCTTGATTCATTCCAAAAAGACAAGATCTGATCTGCAACCTTCATCCAAGAGAGCTCCACCTAGATCCACCCAAAGGCCCCGTCCCTTGGGGAATCGAAGGAGGAGAACTCGATCTCCATCATCAGCAATCAAGCGCTCCATCTCCTCTCCATTCACTTGGAGAATCACCGATCTAGTATTTCTTGCAAATACCTAGATCCTTGTTTTGTTTATATTGATAAACCTTGTTCTTGTGGCAGCTTGTTGTCATCTCGGGAGCCCCCAATTCGGTTGTGGGTGTGTGCCCCGATAGCGTTGTAAAATGCACCGGTTCCCGCCTCGAAGGGATCCAATAGTGGAGAAGGTGGATCAGGCCTCTCGTGGCGAGATCCATCGGAGAATCGGTTGAGGCCTATTGTGGCGTGGTGGTCTTAGAACCACCCACCCCTCCAACGCAGATGTACTTCCCTTAACAAGGAAGGAACTACGGTAAAACAAATACTTGTGTCTCCGCGTGCTCCACTATGGTTCCTTCGCTCCTCTCTTTACGTGCTTAGTAGTTAGGGTTGCATATAGGGAAATTCTCGTAGTTGCATATATAGAGAATTTACTTTGTGACAAGCCTAAAATTGAAAAAGTATTAAAAATTGGTTAGCACCTATTCACCCCCCCTCTAGGTGCCCATACGATCCATTTCAACTAGTGAAAGTATGATCCCTAGGCCTTGTTTCTAAACATTGAAACACTGTTTGCATCTAGATCTGTTATATGTTTGCTTGCTTCCTTCTTTTTGCCTTTAGTCTTTACCTCGCCATCAAGCTCTTTTTTGGCACCGTTACCACTTGTATTTCACTATCTCTTCACCAAACTAGTGCACCTATACACCTGACAAGTGTATTGGGTGTGTTGGGGACACATGAGACTTCTTGTATCTTGATTGCAGGGTTGCTTGAGAGGGATACCTTTGACCACTTCCTCCCTGAGTTTAATAAACCTTGGGTAATCCACTTAAGGGAAACTTGTTGTTGTTCTACAAACCTCTACACTTAGAGGCCCAACAACTGTCTACAAGAATAGAAGTGCATATACATCATCCTATTACTCAGCCAGCAATTGCTGCTGAAGATTATGAAATTAAGCCCCGTTATTTAAGTTTGGTTCAACAAAATCAATTTGAAGGCTCTGCTGTTGAAGATGCATGTATGCACTTAAATACTTTCACTGAAATATGTGATATGATGCGCATTAAAGATGTTGACCCCGCGCGGTCAAGTTGCGCTTATTTCCTTTCTCTCTTAGAGGAAGAGCAAAAGAATGGTTGCTATCTTTGCCTAGAAATACTATTGCATCATGGGTGGAATGTACTTATTTATTTATGACTGAATTATTTCCATCTGCAAAGACTATGCAACTCAGATCTAATATTACTGGTTTTAGAGAGGAAGAGCGTGATCCACTAGCGCTTGCATGGGAGAGAATGAAAGAATGCATGAGAAACTGTAACAGCCATGGGATGGAAGATTGGTTAATTATCCATTTATTTTATAATGATCTTAACCCCGTGTCTAAGTTTATGCTTGATACTGCAGCTGGAGGAACATTTATGGGCAAGCAAATTACCGAAGCAAAGCAGCTTCTAGACAATATGCAAGACAACCATGCCCAATGGCATGTGAAAAAATCAAACACGAAGAGGGTGAACTCTGTCACACCTCAAGAAAATGAAGAACTCAATGCTAAGTTGGACAAGCTCATATTAGCCATCAAAGGTAAGGAAACCTAGGTAAGATCTACTCCTGAACCAACCATTGAATAAATAGACTTCATAGCTCGTAATTATAACCCTGCTTGGAAGAAGAATTATAATCCAAACTTTTAGAAACATTATTCTAATCCTGCAGGTAGCTCTAATGAAAATCTTAAATCTTTTATGGACACATAGAATGAGCAAAACAATATTCTAGTTAAAATAATAGAGAACCATGATGCTATGCTTGGTAAATTATCTAACCAAGCCGTTAGTTTGAGGATTTGCAGGCACTCCAAGAAAGAACAAGGATTGTTGAGGCACAGCTAGGTAAGGCAACCGAGAGTCAAACTCTCATTCTAGCTAAATTTGCAGGTAAAGCTGAGCTCAATCCGGTAGAAGACCTCAAAATGATAAAAATCCAAAGGGAGGAGCCTAAAGAACTTGATTATAGCAATGCTCATTCACCAAATTACACAATTGAAGATCTTGTAAAAAGGATCAATATCAAGATTTCTATAAGTGAAGGAGATGAGGAAGCCATGTATCAACACTTCGTTAATCAGGTAGCAATAAAGGTACACGAGATTGAGTAAGAATATAAGAAAATTGCTTAAAAATTACCTGTTAAGCTAGATGATATATTTGAGCCTACTATTAAGATAAAAATTGGGACTAATGAAATAGCTGCACTCTATGATTTAGGTGCAAGTGTTTCAACAATTTCAAAGAGTCTTTTTAATAAGTTAAATCTTGGCTCTTTTGAAATCACTGAGTTAAAATTGCATCTAGCAGATTCTACTTACAAACAAGCAGTAGGAATTAAAGAGAATACCTTAGTATACATTAAAGGTTGTCCTTCTCTTACTGATTTTGTTATTGTTGACATGCCTGAAGATGCTACTACTCCTATCATATTAGGTCGTCCTTTATTAAGAACTATTAAGGCTTTGATTAATCTGCACGAAGGGAACGTGAAGCTCCAATTACCTTTACGGGATCCTTTTGCTATCAATTTTCCCAGGAAAAAGAAAGCCAAGCGGGATGATAAGGAGGCCATCACTTTGAAGGAAAACTATTTTGGAGTGGGAGTTCCACTCATCTGGCCTAAGTGAGCAACATCAAGGTCAAGCTATTGACCATAAAAGAGCGCTACATGGGAGGCAACCCATGTGAAATAAAGGTTTGGGCAAAGTTTTTAAGTTTTATGTTGAATAAAGAGTGCTAGAAAACTCCAGTGAGAAGGAGAGATTCCGCGGTACTAAAATTCCTGTTTTATACATGCCAATGTTGGTCGACAATTTAATCTGTTATTTTTCTGTCAAAACAAGGTGTTTCGTTAATTTTTAGTATAAAAAGTAATTCTTGAAAAAAATAGATTTTTTTAATGTATATAGTACCTTTAACGACCAACTATACGACGGGAATAAATATTCCAGTCGTATAGTACCGGCCATATAGTTATTTGATCCATCAACAACTTTTCATCCCTAGATACAGAAGGTTTGACGACCAACTATACGGCAAGAATAAAAGTTCCGGTCGTATAGTTCCGGCGTATAGATAGAGACGCTAGGAAAGAAACCCTAGAAACCCTAATTTGTTGCCGTCAGACCAACTATACGGCGAGAACAAGTGTTCCGGCCGTATAGTTGCGTCCGACCACTTAAATGCACGGGAAGGTACCCAAAACACCAAAACATCAATCCTTTTCTCTCTCTTCTACCTCCAAACTCTCTCAATACCTCAAGGGATCTTCATCTCTACTCAATTTTGTTTGATTTCCTCGCACACAAGTGATCTACATGGTATGTTTCTCCTCCGATCCTCTAATTACTTTTCGCGCATTCATCTTTGATCTCTTGTCATTATCAATATAGGGTGAGACTTATTTTGAACTAGTTGCCATGATTATCTTGCCCAGATTATTATGTTGAGGAGATTCTTTAGTGTGCAATAAAGGGGAATTATACTATGACTATTACTATTGGATCAAAAAAATTATATTTTTCTTTCTTATTTATTTTTCGAAGATGAACACGAGGAGCCAAATGCATGCTCTTGCCGCTGCTAGTTCTTCCCAGGCTGCAGCTCAGGAACACATGGGGATTCGATTCAAGAACGAGTCCCACCGTGATCGTTTTGACAGAATCAAAAACCGAGAAGTCAAGGAAACCAAGTGGGCTTGCCCCGTCATATTGAACCAACTCAGTATTTCTGATGACTTTAATTTACTTTGCAATAGGGTTGGCCTGCAAAACTTTGTATTTCATGATGCACCTACCTATCTCCGGTTAACCATTGAATTTTTAAGTTCTTTAAAAAGCACTATTAAAACATGGAATGGGGAGGATAGAATTTCTTTCCGACTCATGAATAACAATTATTCATTATCACTTGATGAATGGTGCAATTGTTTTGGTTTACCCAACAATGATCCTAATGCTCTGCGCGTATCTTTTACTAGCATAGAACCTTCCCCTGAACTCTGCTATAATATAATGATCTTTACTTCTAGAGTCAGCAAAGGGAAAATATTCAACATCCTGCTATTCACTATTTGTTTTATTGTATTGCTAACACCTTGCATGCGCGTAATGAGTTTACAAGATTCAATGATGAGGACATCTTAGTCCTTGCAAAAGCTACTTTCAACTACGACGACTTGTCACTCAACTTGAGCGTAATTCTTGTGCGCTACTTGGAGTACCAATCCTCCCAAAGCCAAGGACCAATCACACGTGGAGGCGTCATCACGGTGCTTGCCAATGCCCTAGGCATCAACCTAGGTGAGTTGCAACCAGTGCTAGGTGAGTGACGTGTTGGTTTCTCTACTTTGAGAGCTTGTGGAATGCTCACTAGGAGAGGTGGTGTTTATTATCTGCATATTGCTGGAGTTGGGCGTATTTACCCTACTCCTTTGCCTAATGGTCTTTTCTCTATCGAGGAGGAACGCGTGCTTTATGACTTGTAGGTTGAGCAACACCAACCCAAGGAGGAGATTCCGGACGAGGATGAGGACCAATAGGAGGAGCAAGAAGTTCCCCATCAAGAGGAGCAGCCACCGAACCGGTTCACTACATATCAAGATTTCCAAGAACTTAGAGGGACTATGGAGGGGATGCATAATCTTGCCCTGAACCTCCGATAAACAACAAGTAACTTATCAACTCAATTTGCGGACTGCAGTTACAACTTTTCCCCCACCTCAATGATTTGAAGGGCTTGCAAAAGCCTAAGCTTGGGGAGGTTTTCTATCTATCTTTATTTGGCGTTCATTTGCTTTATTTTATTTCCGAGGTTATGCTATTATTTGAGTTTATAAGCACTCTTGTTGGTTTCCCCAAAACTTTATCTTTAGTTATTTTATTTTGTTTTCGATATTTTCAAGCCGAGCTTTGCCGCCAATTTTCTATTCTTTAATTCCCCTTCTCAAAAACCACAAAAATATTTCTCCGTTTATCTTTATTTTCCCTCTTTCTTTTCTTTTCTTTTCTTTTCTTTTCGCCTCGAGGTTCTCATGTATTTGCAGGAGAGTGATTGACTTCGAGTTTCCAAAAAACAAATAAAAAGGGAAGAGAGAAGTCGAACCAAACATGAGAGGTATGCCTTATGAATCCCCACTTTTGAAGTTTGAGAAACCCATGCTAGTTAGTAGTAATGTTAAGATGTTATATCGGTGGAGTGAGTCTATATTGTAGTTTTTTTTGTTTGCATGGGTATTTAATTGAGTACATTTTGTTCCATATCTTATAGTTAACCAAGTCTTGCCTAAAATTTGCTAAACAACTGAAATAAGAAAAGGTCTCACAATTGAAGACTTGGGTGTTGTAGTGTTTAGTCTTGAAAGCTTATTCCTAGAGACACTTAACACCATAGAAAATAATGATTAACTTGATAGCTCTCTTTGAAAGGATTTGTTCGATTGAATAAATGTTTAGCGGTTTTTGTGATCATACCAAAGTTTGACATGTGAATCATGAGAATGATATAGCTTTATGCGTGTCAAACTTCATGTTCATGGGATGCCAACAACTCCGCTAGCCTACGAACGATCTTCATGGAGGAAACTCCTAGATTTCGGCTATGAGTTGATTAAAGATATGTAGCAGCAATGCTATAATGGGTAAGATTCTTGGCACTCCCGGGTACCTATAAACATGATGGAATCACTCCTCTGGCTGATATGAGTAATCATTATGCAAAAGGAACAAAAACCTTGGTGATACCACGAGTGTCCATCACAGCCCGATAAACTAATGAATTTTTTTTGGCATGCTCTCAATTACTTAAGAACTGAAATTCTTGAAGGACAATGAATAGAAAAGTAGTGCTTGAAAAGTGTTGATTTATTTATGCGGGAGAATTGAGATACTTTAGTGTATATGCTTTTCATGACGAACTCTCACACTCTCAATCTTACATGATTATACTTTATTGTTCAAAGGCAAGCTTATGATTTGATTACATGACATGGAATAAAGTTTACTCTTTTGAATCATCCATGCTTATAATAATTTTGAACCTATATGATATGCTTGCCATTTATCTATCTATGTTGAACTTTTTCAGATTAATAAAGTGGAGGAAACATGAGACTACCAATCATGAGTAAGATCATCGTCTTATTATTTCAGTTTAAATGCTGAGTTTCCTTTTGATTTTGGTTTTCTTGCTCGAGGACGATCAAGTTTAAGCTTGGGGAGGTTGATGGCTGTGAAATATAGCCATCCACGTCCGCATTTAAACTAGATATTATTCATATATTTGGTGAAATATCTCTCTAAACCCTGCCACTAATGCCTAATGATCAAAGGGGTATGCAATCCTTTCTTGCTATTTTTCCTTGCACATATAATGACGTGATGATGGGAATCACAACATAAATGTCAAAGATACGATATTTCTAACACGTCAAAGAAACCAGGTGTCGTGGTATTACACGGCAGATGCTACTAGGGGTAGATTACGTAGAGGAGGCAAGGTGACGTAGGAGAATCCGGGAGCGAGATTGGCACGCGATGTACCTAGGTTCACATCCCCTCGGTGGAGGATCGCTACGTCCTGCTGTCAATCCAGTATATATTCATAAATTGGTTTACAAGGAAGCCGCCGTAGGCAGAGGAAGGCTAATCTAATGAGAGATGTGGGAGAAGATGCCTCGTGGGGATACCCCTGGTGGCTTTATATATGCAGCCAGTTAGGGTTTACAAGTATTTGGTGGGCTTTGGATACGAGTCACCGTCTTGGGCCTCCAGTCGGCGCCAGTCGTCTGGTCCAGCATGCGCCAGTCGCCGTATTGGGCAAGTCGACCCACTCAGGGCTAGGTTTCAGTCGGCTCGATCCAGCTAGCGACTTTGCTTCGTGGGTATACCCCGATTGGTATTCCCCCATCAGTAGTCCCCGAGCGCGTTGTCAATTCGACGCGGGCTTGAGGCAGGGCGCAGAGAGTCTTGACGATGGGTCATGGCAAATCGGCGACGAGCTCCTGAACAGAGAAACGAACCATGAAGCGGGAGGCGGTCGGCGTGAGCCAGTCGGTGTTGGCCAGTTCGCGAAAGATGCAGGTTGTTGGTGAAGCCGCCAGTTGCGGCGAGTCCCCGAACATGGAGAGTGCCAAGTCCCCGAACGTGGAGGGTGCCGAGTCCCCGAGCGCCGCGAGTGGCAAGGTCGAGCGACCGACGAGTGCCGAGTCCCCGAGCGCACCGAGTGGCTAGGTTGGGCGACCGGTGAGTGACACTGTCTGTAGCGCGTCGAGTCCCCGAGCGCGTTGAGTACGCGAGGGCGAGTCTGTGGTGGCAAGTCCCCGAGCGTGTTGAGTACGCGAGGGCGAGTCCGTGGTGGCGAGTCCCCGAGCGTGTTGAGTACATGAGGGCGAGTCCGCGGTGGCGAGTCCCCAAGTGCATTGAGTATGTGAGGGCAAGTCCACGGTGGCGAGTCCCCGAGCGTGTTGAGTACGCGAGGGCGAGTCCGCGGTGGCGAGCCCCCGGGCGCGTTGAGTATGCAAGAGCGAGTCCGCAGTGGCGAGTCCCCGAGCGTGTTGACTACGCGAGGGCGAGTCCGCTGTGGCGAGTTGACGAGGGCGAGCCACGGTCGTGGAACCACGCGTACACGCAGCATGTCTAGGAGTAGTCCCCGAGGCTCGAGTTGGCTTGTAGTGGCGACTTGAGACTCTTTAGAAATGCATATTCTGAAAATAGTAGTGGTTGCTGCCGAGCATGACGAGTGGCGAGGTCGAGCGACCGGCGAGCGCCGAGCCCCTGAGTGTGGAGAGTGGCGAGGTCGAGCGACCAGCGAGCGCCGAGCCCCCGATAACAACGAGTGGAGAGGTTGAGCACCGGCGAGCGCCGAGCCCCTGAGCGCGGCGAGTGGCGAGGTCGAGCGACCGGCGAGCACGGAGTCCCCGAGCGCGGCGAGGTCGAGCGACCGGCGAGCACCGAGCCCCGAGCGCGGCAAGCGGCGAGGTCGAGCGACCGGCGAGCGCCGAGTCCCCGAGCGCGGCAAGGGGCGAGGTCGAGCGACCGGCGAGCGCCGAGTCCCCGAGCATGGCGAGGGGCGAGGTCGAGCGACTGGCGAGCGCCGAGTCCCCGTGCGCGACAAGAGGCGAGGCCGAGCGACCGGCGAGCGCCGAGTCCCCGAGCGCCGCCGACAGGCGAGAAAGACACCGTTTTACTGAGAAGGAGGAAAAAGTACGACTGCAATAAGGTGTATTTATGGAATATATTGAACATTTGTAAGACGTGTAAATTGTAGATGTTGAAATAAAATGCACGTTTGTTAAACGGATCAGTTAGCAGTATGAAAGGATTATGCGTATCTTTTCATGAGTAAGCAGACCTCTAGCATCAAACACTTGCCGGATAACAGGGACGCGATGCCAGACTGTTGAACCCGGAGACAAGGTCGGCCTTTTGGTACCCAGACTCACTACTTCGACCGACGCGAATAAACAGCAGACAAAACTGAAACCGATCCTAAGTATGATTTTGGTCCCTGAAAGGGTCATATGCGACCGCGTGGTCGGCTTTAAAAAATGAACGAAGGTGCATATATGTTTTGGACCCATAACATGTATGAGTGTAGAAAAACTTAGCTGTTAGCATGGCAAATCCGTGACGGTGAATTCGCGACGGGCAAGACGCTGAACGTGGCGATTCTGCGATGGCGAATCCGTGATGGCGAGTCGACGAGGGCGAATCCACGATGGCGAGTCCCCGAGTGTTGCGAGTGGAGAGCTTGATGGGTCTCGGAGACTGGCGAGTCCGCGGAGAGCGAATCTGCGATGCCGAGTCCCAAAGCTTGCAAGTTCGCGACAAGCGAGTCTTCAAGCCTAGCGAGTCCGCGTTTAAATGTGTTCGCGTTTAGGCGACTTATCAGACACTGGTCGTGGCCAAAGAGGCCGGTATCGCCGCATCACAAGGGCGTCTAGCCCCATGTCGTTTTGCTTAGTACTGATCTTTTCAGTGCTCGCGCCAGCAATCAATCGCCTCTTGCTGCCAAGTTTATTGGGTCGTTGCGGCGTGCCGACCAGATCGATCGATCACCTCCACAATAGGCGAGCTCGTAACGAGCAATGGGTCACTCGATCATGCATAAGTTGCAAACAGGGATTAATATTCATGATTAATTAAACAACCCAGTCATGATACTCGCGATCGATCTGATACTACAGATTGAATTAAATACGAGGAAAGCATGCACCGATATGGTACTACAGATTAAATTAAATATGAGGAAAGCATGCACTTTACCGATCGGTGTCAGGGACTGAGTTGGCATTTGCTCCAGCGTATTGTGATTAAGTATGGGACGTCAAATCACCGGGCTGCACCACTCCAAGCGCCGCCGTCCAGATCGGATCAGTGTATGGACGGACGTTTCCAAATTTAAGGAATATTTCCAGGTATAATGGAGCTTCATCAACACGGCGTTGTGTTGGACGGCAGGCGGCTGAAACCGGCTCGATGCGGTTTGTCGGTGTTGATGGCGAGGGATCCCGCTCGGATTATCATCTCTAGGAACTGCTTGTCCCATGGTGGGCGCTAACTGTCATGGTATTGCACAACAGATGCTACTGGGTAGCTTACGTAGAGGAGGCAATGCGACGTAGGAGAATCCGGGAGCGAGACTGGCACACGATGTACCCAGGTTCACGTCCCCTCGGTGGAGGATCGCTGCGTCTTGCTGTCAATCCAGTATATGTTCATAGATTGTTTTACAAGGGAGCCGCCATAGTCGGAGGGAGGCTAATCTAATGAGAGTTGTGGGAGAAGATGCCTCGTGGGGGTGCCCCTGGTGGCTTTATATATGTAGCCAGTTAGGGTTTACAAGTATTTGGTGGGCTTTAGATATGAGTCGCTATCTTGGGCCTCTAGTCGGCGTCAGTCGTCTAGGTCCAGCATGCGCCAGTCGCCGTATTGGGCGAGTCGACCCGCTCAGGGCTAGGTTTCAGTCGGCTCGATCCAGCTGGCGACTCTGCTTCGTGGGTACACCCCGATTGGTATTCCCCCATCACCAGGAGCCATGAAGTAGATCCAGAAGACTTAACGACCAACTATACGGCGGTAAATTTATTCCGGCTGTATAGTTAGCATCGACTCCATTAGGTCAAATAAAACAACTTTTGTGAAGGAACCCCTATATAAAGAGGCTTCGGGCGATGAGAAATAGCGCTTTTTGTGACCTCAACTCTCCCTACCACCAGAAGCCGCCACGCCGGAGGAATAGATCTAGATCTAATCTCCAAACCCTTCTCCACCACCATAGCCATCTTCCACCACTTGTAATAGTAGATCTCTTCTCCAATTGGCAACATTGTAAGACTATTTGCTATAAAATGTTTATGATTGTTAATTTCATCTCTATGTGTGAGTAATTCTCCTTGGGCTAAGGGCTTTGGCCTAGCCATGTAGCTTTTGTGCATGTTATTTATCATAGATGGGATCATCTATTAGTTTGTATGACATGATGATTATAGTACCCTATCTTGCCTCAATCTAAGGACTTGTCAGGTACCCAAGACTCCGAGGATTGATCCAGGTATAAGGAGTATGAGTAATGACTAATCTGCAGGATGGGAACCCCAGTGACAGAAGGGGTAGTACGTCTGTATGTGGGGGATTTACTTGGGACTAACGGTGACATCACTATGCATATCATTAGTTCATTTCTTCTATGGATGAGACTAGTAGGTTATTGCTATAAGCGGTTGCGGAGGCAATAGCAATTATGGATGCACTGCCCACATATAATTATCTTTCTCTAATGATTACATGCACACTTTGTCATTATCTTTTATTCCCATTAGATGTTTTGCACAACTACTAGTGAAACCAAAGACCCTAGGCCACCTCTCTCTCCATCGTCAACAACAAAAAGATCGCAAACTCTTGGTCCGGTGAAAATACAAAAGGAATTCTAAAACTCTAGAAGGTCCATTTAAGTAATCTCACTTTGCTTTCTGCTTCCCGAGGATTCGATAAACCTAGGTCTACTAGGGAAAAGAGCTATACTACATCCGTAATCCGGATCGAAGGTACCAGGCAGCCACCTAGCACCCCACCACCCTACTGCAAACCCTATAAATAAACCCTAGTCCCTTCCTAAACTACCCTCGTTTCCAGCCCCACCTCTCTCCCGTAACCCCCGCCCTCCCTCATGTCACTCACCCTAGCCCCACCCCGACACACCTGGAACCACCGACGCGTCTCTCCCCATGATTCCAGTCCTCGCTCGACCCTCCCCGATTCCCCACACCACGTCGCCTCCACCTTCCCCATCGCGACGCCTCTGTCTTGCTTCTTCCTCCCTGCCGCCAGCGCCATGCTCCCCCATCGGCCTACCTCTGGTTCCCCTCCTCGCTCGGCCGCTCGCCTCCCGTAGCCCACAGCCCGCACCGGCCCCGTCTCCTCCCGTTACCCCTCTCCGAGGATGCCACCGGTACCGCCCCTTTTCGCCGCTGTTCTCCCTCCTCCGCCGAGCCCGGATCCCCGAGCCTATGTGCCTCCTCCGTCGAGCTCGTGTTCCCCTGCCTCGTCGTCTCTTAGCTACCCACGCTAGACGCCGCCCATGGCCTGAAGAGATCCACACCCTGCGAGCGCCGCTGGCCGCCCTTCCTCCGCCGCTATTGCTCACGCTGACCTCGTCGGAGTCGCTGGCCTCCTCTCTGCGCCTCCCCGTGGCGAGCACGCCAAGCCTGCCGCCCAAGCTCCTCGGCCTCCTGCGCCTCGACCACGTCTCTGCTGTCGTGTCCACTGCTTCCCTGGACCACACGTTGGCACCGATGGGTATGGTGATGCTCAGGTTCGTCCCTCTGCAGCCGTACAGATGTTGAGTGGTTTTGTCATTTTGGTGTTGCTACGGTTAGTTGGTTTAACACGTGTTGATGGAGGGGGTGGAGTGGTGTTGTTATGCCCGAATACGTGCCATCGACCATGTGGGATGCCATTCAGAGAAACACCGATGCTGGTCCGAAGATGCGCCACCACCATCGTTCGAGGTGGAGTGCCAAGATCATCGGCATGGAACGCCAAGACCTCCTTTCGGACCTGAAGACCGATCTAGATCGCCGAGGTTCCCTTCATGGATGCCAAGGCCCCGGATCTGAGAGGCCCTAAACCTGGAGACCTTCTTCACGGATGCCAAGTTCGCCGAGACCCCGGGGCACCGTCACGGATCCTAAGACCGAGTCTGCCGAGCCTGAACCCCGAACCAAGATTTTCGAACCCCTTCTCCGAGACTTATATAATATATTTTTTGCATTTAAATTATTCATGTTTGCATCTCATCATGTGGTTTTGGGGGCATTATGCCGATTCACCTCATAATTAAATATGGAGACCATATGCAAGCTTTTCTAGTCTTATATTGGCCCCATTTAAATTTGTGTAGTGAAACGGCACTATATTTTGCCTTATTCAGACAACATTTAAATTGTGGGATATATAAATAACATGAAACCTATTAATTAATTTTCGAGGCCCTAGTTCCTCTTAATATTGCCTAATTGCATCGTATCTTTGACATGTCATACACCATATATGCATCATGCCCAATCTTCTGCCATAGTATTAAATAGTGCATTTGGTGTTTCTTCTAGTATTTTGCTTCTTCACGGATTAGGCCGATGAGTTGATGCGAGTGTCGACCCGATCTTCGGATGTATCTTCAGCAATGTTTCCCAGACGAGCATTCTCCCTCTTTCTACCTATTTTGTTTTTATAGTCTTTACTTTCTCTTGTTGGTCTATTGCTATCTGTGTTGCGATGCTTTAGACTTCATAACCGTTATATTCCTTGCAGCTCTATATTGCCATGTGTTGGGAATATGCCCTAGAGGCAATCATGTATGATGAGATTTCCCATTGTATTCATAGAGATATTAAGTTGTCCTTGTATAAACATCTGATGTGTATCATTGAATATGTGATTCGGTTGTGGAACTATATATTCATGTTGTTTGTACTAAATATCCTTGGTCATTGAGGTTGTGCTGGACACACAACTTAGACCAATGTGAAAGTTGGCTTGATGACTCGGTTCCACTTGTCATGGGCATGGAGATGCTATTCCAACTTACACAGATTCGGCTAAAGAGTTTAGCGATTCGGATTGACCCATATTGAGGTACAACGAACAAGTTGTCATTTGTATATCTCAATCAATGTAATCCTTAGACCTGAGGTTATTGCATAGTCCGAGTTGAGGATCATCGAATTAGGTTCTGTCAAACGCTGATCCGTAATTGGGCAGATATAAAGGCAGAGTTCGGGTCGACTGAGAATCAAGATGCGTGATGTGAATAACCAAGATGGGATTTTGCCCCTCCACTCGGAGAGATATTCTCTGGGGGCCCTCTCGGATGATACGATTCCAAAAGCATGGCCATGCACGACTCGGTTAAGTGTTAACCGAGGCGATCGACTAAGAGTTAGTCGGGTGAATCACTTATCTCGGATCGAGAAGAGATTCGGACTATTTAAGGGATGACAATTATTCGTCTATAGTCTGACAAGGTATATCGTGAGGCAAAAGGGACTCGGACGCAAGTCACATTGGAAAGGCAAGTCATCATGACTCTTTGGTACTTGGGAGTCGGCACGTTCTGCTAGGAGCCGCTACCGAATGATCGATTGAGAGTTGGACTCTAATCGTGTCCAAGTAGCCATGAGCCTGCGGGGTCACACACTTAAGAGCGGGAGCAAGTTCGGATTGGATCTGAACTGGAAATCTGGTTGGGTTGGACCCGAACCTGATTTGGACTGAGTCAGTGAGTCAAACTCACATGGACTAATATTATATGGGCTTTAGTGAATGGGCCGCACGAGCAGAGCCCACGTTCACTCCCTATATATAGTGGAGCACCATAACCCAGAAAGGTTAATCGTTGTTCGGTTAGGTCATTCCATGCGTTGGAAACCCTAGCTCCACAGCAGTCCTGCCGTCGTATCGAACCTAGCAGTTCGCCGCCGGTGCTCCTCCTTGTACGTGTGGATACCAGTAGAGGTGATGTACGATCAGCACCAGGACGATCGGATCGTAAAGGACTGCACTGCATCAACTGATGCACTTCATCAGTAATCCGCAACTGCGCGTCTAGTGGTAAACCTCATGGCCTTCTACCTCGGCTAGATCTTGGGATCACCACGTTAGAGAAAAAAGTTTTGTTTTATCTCTGCATAGCCCAATAGTGGTATCAGAGCGATAGCTTCTGGTTTTAGGCTCGAGATCTCGCATATGTGATATGCGGTTGGCTATAGATGAGATATATGTGCTGTTTTGGTGGTCGATCTATGACATAGATCGGTTTTGTACGAGGTTGATTGGATCAACTGTACTCAGGGAATGGTAGATCTGATTTCCGTGATCACACTGCTGAGGTCGTGAAATGACATACCCCTACCGGTCGGCTTCCGCCATCGGGGTAGACTGTGACACATAAATCCAGAGGCGGTGATCGAAGATCAAAAAGTTTGATCAAACTGGAACAATGGTCGGAATCCATGTCTGGATCGTAGATGAGATCTACGTTTTTGGAAAAATCATCGGTCGCTGGCCGCACCCGCGAGGGGCGCTGGCCCTTCGATCCCCGCCCGCTATCCGGATAGCGGGACCGCAGGCTTCGCCCTGTCGTAGCGCCTTAGATGTCGTTGCGAGTTTCACAACACCGGTAGATATCGTATCTATGCATAACTTGTTTTTTACAGGAAGTTGTGAATGGTATGGTTAATGTGCATGTGATGTATGTGTGTAATCCATACGTGATCTGTGAATCACGGTTTTTGTCAGCCGACTGGAGCCTAGCTACTGTCATATTATTGTATAACGACCTGCGTGTCGGATTCTCCTTGTAATTTGCTTTATTAAGCTAGTGTAGCTGTTTGGAGAGCCCGGATGGCATGCAAGGCGATGTACATGTCGGCGACATGGAGTAAGACGACAAGTGGCAAGAGTTGGCACGAGTCAGATTACAGGCTTTATGGAGATGGAGATCTCCATGAAGAGAGCCATACCATTTTACATTATAATTGCTTTATTTGTGTTATTGTTATGTCTCAGTTTTACCTCTATTAGATAGTTGGTAAAATTTAATCCCTCAAAGAAAGTCTAGTCGGTTTTCCCGCCAGTGTTTGCACCATCACAAGTCGGACATTTTTGGTAGTGGGCTCATAAAATTAAGGTGCTGCCAATTCTTTCCGACTAGGTGGGTTCGAGTCAGACTCTTACTGCAAAAACACTTGGTAAGCTAGACGGGTCTATCACAATGGTTGTGGGGCTCAGGGAAAAGTCGGACGGGAGCCGGGGCATGTGATGCCACCCGTCCAACAGGAGTCGTATGAGATACGATTGACAAGGAGTTGTCTACCTAGATCACTTGGCGGCTAGCGGTGATGCTAAAGCTCACTAGCCGACTTGCTTATTTAGGGTCCTGAATCACTAAGAAACCAGCGGAGGGGTGCTGGTTCTAGTGGGAGCATAAAATATTAAAATGTTTAATATTCTTGCTCTTTTTATGAATACATGTCTTAAGTGTTTTGCATATTTCTGTTGTAGATCATGGCACCAAGTAGCAGTCACTCTCAGATATCCGGTTTTGCGTTGAGAACCATTCTTGAGAAATATAAACTGAACGACACTAATTTTACCAACTGGTATCGAAATTTGATAACTGTTCTCAAACAAGAAAAGAAGGACCATGTCCTAGACAACCCACTTCCAGATGAGCCGAATGAGAATGCGACTGTCGCTGCCACCAATGCCTACCGTTGGGCTAAGGATGAGTCCACGGATATTAGCTGTCTTATGCTTGCTCACATGGAATCGGACTTGCAAAAGCAGTTCGAGCATGTTGAGGCCTACGATATGATCGAAAGCCTCAAAAGTATGTTCCAGGCCCAGGCGAAGACTGAGAGGTATCAAGTCTCTCAGGCTTTGCTGAGTTGCAAGCTTAAGGATGGTGATCCACTGAGTCCATATGTGATCAAGATGGTTGGTTACGTGCAGTCTTTGGAGAGGCTTGGCTACCCCATTAGCGAAGAGTTTGCTACGGATATAATTCTGAACTCTCTTCCTAGTGCATATGGGTAGTTCATTTCGAACTACCACATGCATGGTATGGATAAGAAGCTGACTGAATTGCATGGGATGCTCAAGCAGGCAGAGGAGGATCTCAAGAAGGGCGCCAGTCAAGTGTTGATGGTGCAGAATAAGGCTAAGTTCAAGAAGAGTTCTTGGACTAAGAAGAAGGCTAAGTCAGGAGGAAAGCAGGCTCAGGACCCGGTCCCCAGCACTTCCTCAGGGACTAAGCCATCTCCTTCAGCCGGATCCACTTGCTTCTATTGCAAGGCGGATGGCCATTGGAAGAGGAACTGCAGCAAGTATTTGGCTGATAAAGCCAAGAGTGGAGGTATGACTTCTGACTCAGGTACACTTGTTTGCAATGTTATAGACATATATCTTGCCGATGCACCTAATAGTTCTTGGGTATATGATACCGGATTAGTTATTCACATCTGCAACTTGTTGTAGGGACTGGTAAGAACTAGGAGCGTAGCAAGAGGCGAGGTTGATATTCGAGTCGGCAACAAAGCAAGAGTTGATGCGTTGGAAGTCGGCACGATGCAACTTCATTTACCTTCCGGATTCATTATGGAACTGAATAATTGTTATTATGTTCCAGTGCTCAGTCGAAACATTATTTCTGCTTCATGTTTGATGAGGCAAGGCTATGAGTCGAATATCAAGAATAATGGTTGTTCTTTGTATTTGAATGATATGTTTCACGGCTTTGCACCCGTCCAAGACGGGTTATTTATTATGAATCTTGATGGTGAGTCGGTTTATAACATAAATGTTAAAAGGTTGAAACCAAAAGACCTGAATATGACTTACTTTTGGCACTGTCGGCTTGGTCATATAAGTTGGAAACGCATGAAGAAGCTCCATGATGATGGAATCCTAACTTCGTTCGACTTGGAGTCGTTCGAGACATGCGAATATTGCCTACTCGGCAAAATGACCAAGACACCTTTTGCAAAGAGTTGCGAAAGGGCGTCCGGCTTGTTGGGACTACTACATAGTGATGTATGTGGACCAATGAGCACGACAGCCAGGGGTGGTTATGATTACTTCATTACCTTCACTGATGATTTGAGTAGGTATAGATATATCTACTTGATGAAACATAAGTCGGAAGCCTTTGAAAAGTTCAAAGAATTCCAGAATGAAGCACAAAATCAACTCGCCAAGAAAATAAAGTTTCTTCGGTCGGACCGAGGAGGCGAGTACATGAGCCATGAGTTTGATGACCATCTGAAAAATTGTGGAATAGTTCCTCAACTTACTCGCCAGGAACACCGCAAAGGAACGGTGTTTCGGAAAGGCGGAATCGGACCTTGTTGGACATGGTACGATCAATAATGAGTCGGATAGATCTGCCTTTATCATTTTGGGGTTATTGTCTAGAAACAACGGCGTTCACACTAAACAGAGTACCATCAAAGTCGGTAGAGAAGACACCACATGAGATGTGGATAGGCAAAAAGCCAAGTTTGTCTTTTCTTAAGATTTGGGGATGTGAAGCATTTTTCAAGCGACTTCAGTCGGACAAGCTCACGGCTAAGTGTGATAAGTGTATTTTCGTGGGGTATCCGAGGGAAACCTTGGGTTACTACTTCTACAACCGAGAAGAGGGCAAAGTGTTTGTCGCTCGGAACGGTGTCTTCCTTGAGAAAGAGTTTCTCAGTCGGGGAGTAAGTGGGAGCACGGTGCAGCTCGAAGAAATTCGAGAGGAACCGGCTAGTAGCGAGTCGGCAAAAGCCTTGGAGGTTGAGCCGGTCATGGTAGTTGAGCCGGCAGCAGCACCTGTACTACGAAGATCGGCAAGATTACGAAGTGTTCGTGATGTATTACTGTTAGACAATGATGAGCCGGCAAATTATTCGGAAGCGATGGTGGGATCTGATTCCGAGTCATGGCTTGGAGCCATGAGATCTGAGTTAAAGTCCATGGATGAAAATCAAGTTTGGAACTTGGTTAATCTGCTAGACGGTGCAAGACCCATCGAGTGCAAATGGGTCTTTAAGAAGAAAACTGATATGGATGGAAATGTTTCCGTCTATAAAGCACGCCTTGTCGTGAAGGGGTTCCGACAAGTTCAAGGAGTTGATTACGACGAGACTTTCTCGTCCGTAGCGATGCTTAAATCAGTTCGGATCATGTTAGCGATAGCAGCCTATTTCGACTATGAGATATGGCAGATGGATGTCAAAACAGATTTCCTTAACGGAAATTTAACCGCGGACGTGTATATGATACAGCCCGAGGGTTTTGTCGATCCGACTAATGCGGACAAGGTATGTAAACTTCAGAAATCCATTTATGGGTTGAAGCAAGCATCTCGGAGTTGGAATATTCGCTTTGATGAGGTAGTCAAATCGTTTGGCATCATCAAGAGTGATCATGATTCTTGTTTATACAAGAAGTTTAGTAGGAGCAAAGTAAACTTTCTAATCTTACATGTGGATGACATATTACTGATTGGAAATGATGTCCATATGTTGCAAGAAACCAAGGAATCATTGGAAAGGAGTTTCTCAATGAAAGACTTGGGTGATGCAACATATATCCTCGGAATCCGGATCTATAGATATAGATTAAGACGGCTCATTCGATTGAGTCAAAGTACTTATTTGGACAAAGTGTTGAATAAGTTCAACATGGAATCGTCTAAGAAGGGGTTCTTACCGATGTACCATGGTGTAAAATTAACAAGACTTAGTGTCCTTCGACAACTGATGAGCGAAGTCGGATGAGTGCGATTCCGTATGCTTCTGCAGTCGGATCCATCATGTATGCCATGATTTGTACTAGGCCGGACGTTTCGTATGCTCTAAGTGTTTTGAGCAGATACCAGGCTAATCCTGGAGAAATCCACTGGACAGCGGCTAAAAATATCCTAAAGTACTTGAGAAGGACTAAGGATATGTTTTTGGTTTATGGTGGTGAAGATGAACTCAGTGTAAAGGGTTACACGGATGCGAGTTATCTTATCGACTCTGATGATTCTCGTTCGCAAACCGGATACATGTTTATTATAAACGAAGGTGCTGTGAGCTGGAAGAGTTCCAAGAAAGAGACGGTGTCTGGATCTACAAAAGAGGCTGAGTATATTGCCGCCTCAGAGGCAGCAAAGGAAGCTGTTTGGATGAGGAATTTCCTCATGGATCTTGGTATGGTTCAGGGCTCGTCCAATCCGTTAGACATGTATTGTGACAACAATGGTGCTATTGCACAAGCCAAGGAACCTAGACAACACCAGAAGAACAAGCACATACTCATGTGGTACCACCTAATTCGCCAGTTCGTGGATCAAGGTGATATCAAGTTATGCAAGGTACACATGGATGCAAATATTGCGGATCCGTTGACAAAGCCGTTACCACAGCCGAAGCATGAGGCGCACCTGAGAGCCATGGGCATTAGATGCCTAGACATGTGATGTCGGAAGATTGACTCTAGTGCAAGTGGGAGACTGTTGGGAATATGCCCTAGAGGCAATCATGTATGATGAGATTTCCCATTGTATTCATAAAGATATTAAGTTGTCCTTGTATAAACATCTGATGTGTATCATTGAATATGTGATTCAGTTGTGGAACTATACATTCATGTTGTTTGTACTAAATATCCTTGGTCATTGAGGTTGTACTGGACACACAACTTAGACCAATGTAAAAGTTGGCTTGATGACTTGGTTCCACTTGTCATGGGCATGGAGATGCTATTCCAACTTACACAGATTCGGCTAAAGAGTTTAGCGATTCGTATTGACCCATATTGAGGTACAACGAACAAGTTGTCATTTATATATCTCAATCAATGTAATCCTTAGACCTGAGGTTATTGCATAGTCCGAGTTGAGGATCACCGACTTAGGTTCTATCAAACGTTGATCCGTAACTGGGCAGTTATAAAGGCAGAGTTCAGGTCGACTGAGAATCAAGCTACATGATGTGAATAACCAAGATGGGATTTTGCCCCTCCACTCGGAGAGATATTCTCTGGGGGCCCTCTCGGATGATATGATTCCGAAAGCATGGCCATGCACGACTCGGTTAAGTGTTAACCGAGGCGATCGACTAAGAGTTAGTCGGGTGAATCACTTATCTCGGATCGAGAAGAGAGTCGGACTATTTAAGGGATGACAATTATTCGCCTATAGTCTGACAAGGTATATCGTGAGGCAAAAGGGACTCGGGCGCAAGTCACATTGGAAAGGCAAGTCGTCATGACTCTTTGGTACTTGGGAGTCGGCACGTTCTGCTAGGAGCCGCTACCGACTGATAGATTGAGAGTTGGACTCTAATCATGTCCAAGTAGCCATGAGCCTGCGGGGTCACACACTTAAGAGCGAGAGCAAGGTCGGATTGGATCTGAACTGGAAATTTGGTTGGGTTGGACCCGATCCTGATTTGGACTGAGTCAGTGAGTCGGACTCACATGGACTAATATTATATGGGCTTTAGTGAATGGGCCGCGCGAGCAGAGCCCACGTTCACTCCCTATATATAGTGGAGCACCGTAACCCAGAAAGGTTAATCGTTGTTCGGTTAGGTCATTCCATGTGTTGAAAACCCTAGCTCCACAGCAGTCATGTCGTCGTATCGAACCTAGCAGTTCGCCGTCGGTGCTCCTCCTTATACGTGTGGATACCAGCAGAGGTGCTGTACGATCAGCACCAGGACGATCGGATCGCAAAGGACTGCACTGCATCAACTGACGTGCTTCATCAGTAATCTGCAACTGCGCGTCTAGTGGTAAACCTCGTGGCCTTCTACCTCGGCTAGATCTTGGGATCACCACGTTAGAGGAAAAAGTTTTGTTTTATCCCTGCGTGGCCCAACACCATGGACACCTCCTACTCCCTATTGTGTGGTAGATAGTCGGTCTTGCGAGTCGTAGATGCTTGCATAGGTGTTTCTTCGCGCCGTTGGTGTTCCACAGTTGTTGAAAGGTTGCCATATGCTTTATGTTGGAGATGATCATGACTTAAATTACAACTGATATTATAATGCTGGGAATAGTTATAACTAATGCAGAGGCACTGGTGGGCAATATATGATATTTGTTTTTAACCGCTCACTGGTGTCCCAAAGGACCCCGAGTACTTTGATACATGTTCCTTGACTATTAACACTATCCACATGTGGGACCATGAATCCCCTTAGCAAGAGATTGAGTCATATCTTATTTATTGGAGCCACAAAATAGTTTGGAGCTTTATTACTATCCTGTACGTATGCTATGCTACTGCTTTATTTACTACTGTTGCTCGATGAGCGTTTACTACTATACTATTTTGGAACCCCGTGCCACATTTTCACGGTATCGACAAGCCTAGTCACACTTTCGGGTTGCCAGTCGTTTACAGCCGTTGTCAAACCTCTAGGTCCGTCTCGGAGCCGGCCAACTTCGTAGCGGATAGCTTAGTGGGGTGGCCTCCTAAAATATTATATGAATCTTGTGATTGCTTTGTCATGGTGCCTCGTTGGGTTTTCATTTGGTTTTTCTGAGGTTGATCGTGCGTGTGTTCCTATTTGTGCCCCCTTGCAGGGTAAAACTTTCTAAAAGCCATGTCCACGGTTACAGATGACTTGGAGTACAATATCTCGATCATAGACAACTATAACTAAAGTAGTGCTATAAATTTGACATTGGAATGACTAGTAATTAGCTTCACTACAACGGAATGGCTAAATAAAAGTACCAACAACTGCTGGATTTGGGATGGCTCATGCTATTTGTATCTGACTAGTAAGTATTGCAACTGTAATGGAATGGTTAACTAAAACTGCCCATTGCTTATGATATCAAGATGATTCATGCCATATATACCTGACTAGTAATCACTGTAATTATAACAGAATGAATAAAACTGCCAACTATGTGAGTTTCCTCGGTATAACTTCTTCGTTTGGTCTCGAAGCGGAATACCATGATGGGTATGATTGGTGTTAGTATCAGAGTGGATCCAAATAGGTCTTTCGTATCCCTCTCTGATAGCCGACATTTGTATCGAGTCTCTATAGGCCGTTTAGTGCATGCTGCGCTACCGCTTCAGTCCACCATACCTATGTAGGCGAGAGCCGCCGAATTCTAATTCTCGTTGTGTACTGGCCTCAGTACTGACCGCTCTCTTTTTCATTCGCCCTTTATCGGCACCCCTTTAGTCTGAGCAGGTTTTGAGATCGACGTCGTTAGCAGGGTTACCCTTCCGTCTTGACCTAGGCAGGGTTATGGATGCCATTGGTTATTCTTCAGGGCTCTTATCCCAATTTGCATCTTGTCCGTACTCGGACACTGTATCGTTTTTAAGGTAATTGGATCTTTGTACTGTATATCTGTATTCTTGACTCCTTGAGTCGCTGTTATATATATATGTTCTGTGGGTTCCATCGTGGACTAATGTGTAATGGTATGTAACGCCCAAAAAATATTAAAAAATAGAAATTGATTCTTATTTTATTTTGTGCATCATCATGAAATCATCATGCATATTTTATTCATAAAATTATTTTATCAAACCATATTTTTGTTTTACTAAATATCCATATGGTTTTATTAAACCCGTCTCTCTCTTATTTTGAAATTAAAACAAATAATATTACTCGCAGCAAAAGTTTTTCTTGTTTTACAAATAAAATTAGGCTAAAGCTCGTCTAAAGTTTTAGCCCAAAACTAGCCCCATCTACTCTACTTTGGACTAGATAAATAGTCCATTCCCCTTCTTTCCTCAAACCATAGCCCCAAACCCTCAAATCTAAGATCTAATTCTACTCTTTTGTCTACCTGTCTTCTCTGAATGTTTTTATACAAAATTCTTCCTGGCCAAACCCTGATCTCATCTAACCCTAACACACACGCACACCACACTCTTGCGCTGCGCACGCACCAACACCAACCCAACAGGACACCACACAGGAACACAACACGATGCACACCACACGCACGCTGCCGGCGACCCAGGCCCGCATGCGAACTCCACGCACGGGACCCGGTCCCCAATCCTAGCCCCCTACCCATCTTCCTCCCACAGACCGCGCCGCCGCCGCCGCCTGCGCCTCAGCGAGCTCCCGCAGCCCTGCAGCACCCGCGCCGCCCTCTGGACCGCGATCGGCTGCCCTCCTTATTGATCTCCTTCTTCCGCCTGAGCTTGGAGCCCCGCGCCGCCACCCACGGGCTCCTCTAGACCGCCGCCTCGTCGCCATGGCTCCTCTGTACCCCGCGCCGGCTCCGCCCTGCAGTCGGCCAGGACCCGAGCGCCTCTACCCCACCACTTGTCCGCCGAGCCGCTGCAACGCCTTCGCCTCAGGCTGTGCAAGCCCCTCGCCTCTGCCAGGGACGCCTCTCCTCCGGCCGCCCTCCCCGTCACCCCTTTCCATCTCGTCTCTGGCCCCTGCCTCGCCGCCCTCTCCGGTCGTCACCGGTGGATGTTCTCTGCCGACCTCGGCCTTGAGCTCCCCTCGCCGGCCGTGCGGCTCTGCCAGCTCTGCCGTCCTTCGCGCTCGTCAGTCCCAGCGGCCACCACCTCGACCACCACCCCCGTGAGCTCGGCTTCCTCGCCTATCTCTGTGTGCCGCCGTTGAATCCTTTTGACACAGTGTGTTTGTGTTGGTTCATGCCTTGTATCAGCTACCTGTGTTCCTTGTGATCTTGTGCTGCCCCTGGTGTGTTTCCGATTTACCAAGTGGTGATGTACGATGAATCGTTGAAGGCATATGGCTTTTCCAGATTTTGCACTTGGCTTGCACGTGGTGACCCCGTGAGGATGGTGCAAGGCCAACACGAGACTGATCCCGGCGAGACCGAACCCGAACCCCTCGGAACATCAAGATCTTCGAACCCCAAATGTGCGACCTTATCCGAGACCCTTATTTTATTATAATATATAACATATACCTTGTTGCATTTAAATTGTCATGCTTGCATACATCTTGTGATTGTTTGGGGGTATTTCGACGGTTCATCTTATAATTAAATATGGAGCCCATATGCGGGCGAATCTAGTCTAATATTGGCTCCATTTAAATTTGTGTAGTGAACCGATGTCATGCTTTGTCTTATTAATTCAACATTTAATATGCGGGGTAGTTAAATAACTTGAACCTTCTATTTAAATATCGGGATTCTGATTCCGCTTAACATTCCTAAGTGGGGCCGCATATTGCCATGCCATGCATCATATCATATCATGTCGATCTTCCGCCGTAGTATTAAATATTGCATCGGGTGTTCTTTCTAGTGTTTGCTTCTTCACCGGATAGGACGATGAGTTGGTGCGAGTTGCGACAAGCCTCCGGTTTCTCGACTTTGTCTCACAGGCGAGCATTCTCCCCCTTTACCTATTTTGTATTTATAGTCTTCACTTCGTTCCTTTGATCTATTGCTATCCTTATTGTTGATGCTATAGTACCGTTCCTTTATTTACCTGCTCCACTATATTGCCTTGGTTATCCTATTGTCTTGTTTGATTATCTAGCTTTGTCCTTGCGAGTCTTAGGCATGCTTAGCATCGCTCTCATACAAGTGGAACATGATACTTGGATATTGTTGGTGATAAAATAATTAAATTGGTGAGGTTGGTTATGGTTATGGTTACAGATTCACCTAATGACAAGGCCCCGGAAGGAACCACCTTTGGGAACTGCTTGAGCCGACCTAGGACCCGTTCGTTCTACGATACTAGTTCTGAGTTGATCGTGCTAACCAAACGTGGGGGCCTCTGGGATCCCCCCTTAACTACCGGCGCTATTCGTATATCCAGAGGGTTACAAAATTGGTTTTCTATTTGGTGCATACGCATAATATGTCCTCGGACATGGGTTGAGTTGTGATATGATTTTGGTGGACTGTCATGGCTTGCATTGCATAAAATCGGGATATCGTGTCGGAGGTGGGATGGAGCTCTACAAGTTATCTTCCGATCATCGCCCGGCCGTAGACTCGAACGCTGTGCCTCCCTCGAGAATCGCCGTACCTCTTGGTTGGATCAACACAGTAGGTGATGCCTCTGGATATGCGCGTAGTTAAGAAATAGTTCTTGTTGTGAGATTCGGATGGCACGCGTGGTATGTTGCCTGAAGGGTTGAGCATGCATTTGGGTACAGTAGTGCACCCCTGCAGGGTAAATATTTTCGAGAAGTCGTGTGTCCACGGTTATGGACGCCTCAGGAGTACAGTGTCATGATCATAGACAATGCCACTAATGTTTTGCCTTTAATAATATGACTAGTAATTAGCCTTACCAACTAAACACCTGCTTAATTAAAATTGCCACCGTGTGTGTTCCGCAAGGGGACTTCCTCGACTGGTCTTTGAGGGGGAAATCTTCGGATGGGTTATGTTTGGTGTTATATATATAGTTATCATATAGTGCTCTTATCTCGCTCTAATAGCCGAAGTTGTAGCGTGTATCTATAAGTTAGATAGTGCAAGCTTTGCTGCTGCTGAGCCCACCATACCTATGTAGGTGAGGACCGCCGAATTCTAGTCTTGTCGTGTACTGGCCTCAGTACTGACCGCTCTCTTTCTGTTTTCCTTTGCCCTTTGTCGGCACCCTTTTGGCTTGATAGGTATGTGATTGACGACGTTAGCAGGGTTACCCTTCCGGCTTGGCCTGGGCAGGGTTGGACACCGCTTGGTTATTCTTCAGGACTCTTAGTCCTAGATCTTGTCCATACTCGGATACTATTTGGCTTTCTTTATGATTTGTATCATTTGTATTCTTGACTCGTTGAGCCGTTGTTGTATATAGAAGTTTTTGTGGACTCTGTTGTAAACTACTGTGATGTAACTACTTGTAATCAAATCCCACCCACACGAAAGTGTCTGGTGGGCGTCTTTGAATCGCTTCTATGCGGGTTTTGGCGGGAAATGCTAAGATCTGCATAGACCTGATTCGGGAGCGTTACATGGTATTACTTTGTTTTCCACCCGCACAAAAGTGCCTCATGGGCACCTTTGAATCGTTTCTATGCGGGTTTGCAGAAATTGATAAAACTTGCATAGGGTCGATCTGAGGGTGTTACATCCCTCTTTGCATTAGCAGAAGTTACTTTAGTAAACATGACCGCCTATTTATCCTTGTTAATAACTTGACCCGATTGCCTCTCATACAAGCCTAGAATTTCTTGAAGCTTCTCGGCATTCGCAGTATTTGCTCTCATCACAATGAGTGAGTCATCCGTGAAGAAGAGGTGGTTTATTTTTGGTGCACCAATACACAACTCCACTCCTTGTAGTGACCCACATGCTTCAACAGCTCTCAATAAAGCCGATAAGCCCTATGCACAAATGATAAATAAATAGAGGGATAAAGGATCCCCTTAGCAAAGCCCCCTCTTAGGCAAGAAACATTCCTGAATTTTCCCATTAAACTTCACTCTATAGGAAACCGAGTGCACACACCCCATGACCACCTTGATTCAATTCTCACAGAAGCCCATTTTCTCCATAATTCTTTCCAAAAACTGTCACTCTACGCGATTGTATGCTTTGCTCATGTCCAACTTGACAACCACTAAACCATCTCTACCCCTTCCTCCAGTGCATCATGTGGGTGATCTCATATGCAAGAAGCACATTATCTGTTATCATCCTTCACGGGACGAAAGACAATTGGGGCGGGGATATAATATGCGGGAGAATAAGTTTTAGCCTGCTGCATAGAACCTTTGAAATTAGTTTGTAAAGGACATTGCATAAACTTATCGGTCTCAACTCTGACACCTTCTCTGGATTTGGCACTTTTGGATTAGGACAATATACGTTTCGTTTCAACCGTGCGGCATAGGTCCTCCATTCAAGACTCCCCACACCTCTTTCTGGATTTTTGGTCCAACCATATACCAATTTTTTTTAAAAATTGCAGGCATTCCATCCGGGCCTGGGGCTTTTAGATCACCAACGGAATCTAGCCCCCCCTCCACTTCATCGACAGTGAACACACGGACCAGAAACTCATTCATCTCATTTGTAACACTATGGGAAACATGTTGTAAAAGATCATTATTTTTATCACCTATAGAGGACATGAACAAACTTTTGAAGTGGTTAGTAATAAAAACTCCCAACTCCTTCTCTCCCTCCACTACACTTCCACCTTCTCTCTTCAACTCTTTTTTTGAAGCAAGGAACGACCCAAAAGGGCCAGGAAGCTGCATTAAATATATGGCAGGTACGTTTACATAGAGGATCTTTAGCTTCTATAGCACTGATCGACCTAAAATTCAAAGAAAGGGCTCCTAACATTGCAAAAAGGAACCCAGGACAAAAACAGGAAAATCAATCAAGTCCCGGACGTCCTCCTCTACCACTCGTCGACGACCTCGAGGCAACGGCAACCGCGCAGAGGTCAGAGATGAGGTTGCTCGCTTGGCTCTCCATTTCGGCGATGAACCATTGCCACCTGCTGCCAAATCTCCTCTGGGGACGAACCACTTGGAGTTAAGGAAGTGTCGAGCACCAACGCAATGTCTCATAAGGGGCCTCCATCGTGTAGGTTGAAGATGGGCCACTATGATGGCCAAGGATCACGACGCCGAAGACAGACACCATGTGGGTCGCTCTCAAGGGGCAACTTCGAAGCAGAGCAGTGTCGGAGCACCATCCGCCTCCTTCCTCGTCCTTCCAGCCATGATCTTCTCCCGTTTCCAAATCTTCCCTCCCAAGCCGCCATGGCCAGTTAGAAGAAGAAGGAGAACGACGAGAAGGGCAAGTCGAAGGCAAGAGAACTTATTGGAAGAGCCTGCTGGGGAGTTCCTCTCCATCAGCTTCCACCTTGGAAGCTTGGCAGAGAAAGCCACCATCACCTCACCGGCGCCGTGCCTAGACAGCAGACGCTGGCCAGGAGGAGCTCGAGAAGTCCGCCTTATTGTCAGAGATCCTCGGTCTCCTCACCACTAGCCGCTCAACCTCCTGCCATCGGAGGTGCGCTGCTGCAGCAAGAAAAACCAAGCCACCCTGGATCTGGCCCGCGAGATCCAGAGCCCTACTCCCAAACACCCATCTCGGGTAAACACCGGGACCAAGCCCAAAACTAAAACTACACCTAAAATCTACGGCAACACCTGTCCATTGCCTATTCCAGCCAGCCTCGCCGATGGAGGAAGCTCTGGATCAGGTCACAGTCGCTAGTCGACTCTTAAGGGAGTCGCGTGGGGAAGAGGAGTAGGTGGGTATGGGAAGGGGTTCGAGTCTTTTTTTTTTTTCCTCCCTTCAACTAAAAAAAAAGAGAGGCTATGCTTTGCTGGCCCGAGGGGGAAAAGGACAGTGGCCTTTTGTCAGCGAATGCAACGGACGACCGTGATCAACTCTCTTCAGTCAGCCACCGTCCGATCACGATTCAGCGGGACATCGTCGTCCACGTTCTGGAGTCTACACCACTCCCCAACATCAGGAGGCGTAAAAATCGACCCCCTGTCAAAAAGAAATCGAAAAAAAAGAAAAAATCGACCCAAGCAGGTCACGCACGCCCACTCCCATGGCGGCCGCGCGCTTCCAACTTCACCTCTGCCCTCGCCTCCGAGCCTTCGCGTACTCCACCTCTCGCCCTCTCTTCGCGACCCACGCCAGGACGTTGCCCTTACGGCGCACCGGACCGGCCAGGCCACTCGCCGCCCGCACCCGTCGCGGGTCCGGCTCCTCCATGGCCGCCGCTCCGCCCGCCGAGGAGGACTTCGCAACAGGTTAGCAGCTGTCTCCACACAAACTTGTCGATACTCGGTTGTGTAGCTTGTTTAGTTCTATATCTCAGTCGGTTCTTCTTGTTATTGTGCGATGCAGCTGCTGACCTGCAGTTCAAGGCGCCGCTCAAGATCGTGCAGTACCCCGACACCGTCCTGCGCGCGCGAAACAAGCGCATCAACACCTTCGACGACAACCTCCGCTCCCTTGCGGATGAGATGTTCGATGTCATGTACAAGTGAGTCTGGGCACGTGCCATTTTTTGCCTCTGCTATGTTATGTGCACCGGAGCTGTTTGCTGAAATGTGGATGAGGTTGCTGCGCCACTTTTTTATGAATAAATATGCACGGAATCGTCGATTTGATGCACGATTTGCTTGTACAAATCCACATTACGCTCATGTATACATTAAATACCCATGTAGCACTTAAAACGTGTTGGTTTTCACTTATTTTGAACAATGCATACATCCTTGGAGTTGCTAGGTGGTCAGGACCTTGTTTCAAACCAGATCTCTGCACGCGTAGGATTGACACACACAGGGTATCGTTTAAAAGTGTTGGTCTCATGCCACAGGACTGATGGCATTGGTCTCTCGGCACCGCAAGTTGGCATGAACGTGCAGCTCATGGTATTCAACGAAGCTGGGGTGAAAGGGGAAGGGGAGGAGATTGTCCTTGTCAACCCAGTAGTGTACAAGTTCTCAAAGCGATTGGTAGTTGATGAAGAAGGGTGCTTGTCGTTCCCTGGGATATATGCCAATGTGCTGGTGAGAATAATCTCCATACCAATACCAGTTGTGTTATTGTTTGCTGTGAGAAGGTTACATCTTCCATGTTTTGAAGTTACAATGTGTTTCATTTGTCATGTGTTGTTTCTGAGCTTCCTAATTCTGCATGCTTCCACGTGAAATAATATCCACTTTGCAACCTTTGCAGCAGTTCAAATTTTAGCCTTGAACTATAAAACCGATTGTTTCTAACCTTGGAATCTTGAATCAGTTCACTTTACCCCCATGGCTATATCCTATGCGGTTTTGTTCTGACTGAGACGACACATAGCATCACCACCATGCCATGCCAGCAACTTAAGTAAATTTTTTTAAAAATTCGACATAAATAAAATAAAAGATAAGTTTTTTTTTGGAGAACTCTGAAACTTGGCAAGGTGCTGACGTGTAGAAGTGTCTGCCATATGTCATCTCAGTCAGCAAAAAACTGCTTGGGATAGGGCCAAGGGAGTGAAATAAACTGATTCAAGAGTTCAAGGATAAAAACAACCGGTCTCAGAGTTCAAGGTTGAAAAGTGAACTTATGCAACAGTTCGGGGTTAAAATTTGGACTTGTTTCATTTTTATATGCACCCAGAAACATAAGTGAATTTTATGTTTCCGTTATGCTTAGAATCAAGTTGATATTAGTTAGCCATCTAGCCAGCTGAAATTATACCTGTACCAACTCTATCGATAATTTCGATTTGTCTTTGCTTTACATTAAGTATGACATTCATTACTACAAATAGATTATGCTTCACAAGTTCACATGCTGACTCAAAAAATTAGAACATGAGAGTTAGGTTTAAAGCTTATTAATGTTCATATGCTTGTTATTGTGTACTAAATTTTCATATAAGTCAAAAGGAAGTACTCCCTCTGTTGCAATATATAAGACGTTTTAGCAAGCTGTTCGTCTTATATTTTGCAACAGATGGAGTATTAGATATCTAACAAATGGTGGAACTAGTTCTTTGCTGATATGCCCAGTTAAGGAATGCAGTCAATATCCCCATTTCTTGATCCTATTATTTAGTACTTTTTTGCATTTATTATTTGCATGCTTGTAAAAAAAGAGGGATTCTCCTAATTTATGGGATTATGGCACTTGCGATCGTCTTTCACTACCATGCTCGTGCAGAGACCAGACACTGTGAAAATTAATGCTCAAGATGTTAGTGGGGCAAAGATCAAAGTTAGATTATCTCAACTATCTGCAAGAGTGTTCCAGCATGAGTTTGATCACTTACAGGTACGTGCTGAACCATGGTTAGACTTAATAATGTCATGTCTGTCTTCAACCAGTTTTGATGTAAACTTTTCCGCTCAAGTTTGTTTATGTGGATGGCATTCGTATATTCAATGTTCCACTAAATCAAGTCTGTGTCTCTTTACTTCACTGTCCATGTTACTTTTGAAGTTTTGATCAAACGTATCAACTGGGGTCTAAGGACACCTCAATTTTCGTAATTGAAGGTATTGGGATGGGAACACATTCAGTACTATAGTCAAGTGACCACTCACCATTATGTTGTGGATTTGCAGGGGGTTCTTTTCTTTGACAGAATGACGATGGATGTTGTTATGAGCATACGTGAACAGCTGAAGGTTAGTAAATATAATTCAAACCCGATGTAGGTAGTTGCATTGGAAATATCATATTAGTTCTTGTGCTTATATGCTCTCTCAGAAACTAAATAACACAAATCTACATCACTGTTGTTTGTAATGAAATAGAGGACGTTGCAAATAAGGCCTTAATGCGCTTTAAAATTTTGCTTTGCACAGTTTGGGGGAGCATATAGAAGCCTATAACAATATCCATAGAACTAATTCATGACGAGGATATGATCCTTTTTTGTTAATGCATTAGTCTTTCTTTATTGGAGTTACATGGCTTGGTTTTTTTGGTTTGGCCTATTGCTTCTGTAACTTTTCCATCTTAGCATCGTAACAGCTAGGGCACTTCCAATTTAATTGTGAATAACGTTTGCAGAAATATTTCTCTAAACCTGTGCTCATGTATTTATATTTTGTTATGCAAATATATCATCTTGCAACTTTTGCTTACATGAAGTCAAACTTCTCTTTTAAAATAGGATCTGGAGGACAAATACGAGGAAGCAACTGGACAAAATAGCCCTGAAACTGTTGAAAACTATAGAGGGACAAAGGATGCCATTAGTTTTTCAAGATGATGATTTTGCACCGGTCTCTTTCATCTTAAACCTGTATAGTTCGAGTGACACTCTTCATGTTCAATTAGGCAACGCTGAAATATCTGCCTACTATTGTACAAACAGGTTCTGCTCCAAATGCGTCATCAAGCCAAGCTTCACCTTGAAGAGTTTGTGCAACAGTTTGTTTGTGCATACTGCTGTCATTCTAGTTTGGGCAGTATTTTATGTCTTGATATTGCAATATCATTTAAATCACATGAGGAAATCTTACAATGTATGAATGAAGTATGATTCCCAAGGATGAGTATCTGAATAGTATTTTTGTTCACGTGCTATGATATTTAGGATATATTGTACTTTATTTCCACAAGATGTTGTCAACCTCTTCTTTTCTCAAGTTTTAAAATTCAAAGTAAAATTTATATCCTTATTTTTCTTAACAAACAAATAAATGAGACATGGCTGAGTATTTTATACGATGACAAGTGCATGGCTTTTAACTGCTAAGAATAACACGGAACTGACTGTGACACAGGTCCATCTCTTCTCTTGTGTTGGCAGCATATGTATTATATTCGGAACACATCATATGCTAGTATATCTTTGTATAACATGGCCATATGGCACCATGTTTTTTGGCTATTTTTTTTCTAGCATAATGGTGTTTGTCGTGTTGATCGAACGACTTATGCTGATTTTACATGTGTGCTATCGCCTATTCCTATGTATGATGCATATCCCCTACTAATATTGTTTCATCTAATTTTTGTACATAACTACTTTTAATAGTAATTTTTTTAGTTGAAAAGGTGTGGTTAATGTAGATAATAGCATGCATTGCAAAATTGATTTGTATTTGTTAATTATTTTAGTTTGCAAATGTTGTAATTTTGATTTTTCGTTTGCAGCATGTTATTTAGTTAGTGTTGGTGTTTATAATATAGAGATGGGAATATAAGCTACAGGGGCAAACTATGTCAAAAGCTAAAACCTTAGGTCACTCCTTTGTTCTGTGTGTCTGGAAAGGACAGGTAATTAAGACTAGAAGAGTGATACTTCAAGTTTTGAAAAATAAATATCCCAGCCTCCATGTTTTTTCTGATAATGGGCACACATTCATGTCCTTAGTTGCCAGATTTGAAGAAACTAATTGCTCTTGCATGCCAACGTCTTCTAAGAAATTACCGTGTGGTACTTCTATATGCTTCACCATGCTGTCTTTGATTATTATTGGTATTCTTACCATATATATATATGGTATAATGGGATTATGATATTTTTCTAGAGTTCGAAAGCAAGGATGAACAATGTACATGATGTTTATGATTTGTTAATTTTGATAGTTCTTATGAAATAATCCTCTTGTATGTCTCCTTCAGGGCCATTGGTATCACTTGATTGTTTGTAGCTTTTTGACATTGCGAAAGCGTGATTCACAATTTCCCTTTCATATTGCTTATTGAAGGCCATTGAAGCAGCTTATAAAGCCTGATATTTTTGTTAGTTTAGAAGTTAGACCACATTTTAAGGTTCACTAAATGTTGCACTAATCTACCTTACCTACCATTACAGCTTATCATTGGTTCCCTTGTTGTTCGGTGATGGTCGATTCTCATCTAGTTATAATGCTACGAAGATGGTAAAATGGCCTGAGTGTGGACATGTTAGTTGTCAGCCTAGAAGTGAGATTGCATTCTAAAGTCCGGCAAGTGTTGCACTAACCCACCATATCTACCATTATAGCTTATCATCGTTCATCGGTTCCCTTGTTCGAAGACAGCTGATTCTTGTTGAGTTATAGATAGAAAGACAATATAAAAATGCTTATGTGTGAACATGTTATTTATACCTTAGTTAACCAGTTCTCACTTCTCTGTCATGTTCTCATGATTAGTTCACTCATCTTATTTGTAAACTATTATTATCTAATCATGTTGATATATTTGGAACAATTTTGTTCTATCTGCTCCTTTTCGTGCTGCACTGCTACATCTCTTGAATACATAATATGCACGTTGCAAATGTTGTTATCATTTGTTTCCTAGAAGTTCACCGTATTTTACTTGTGTTTTCCAACTATTTTTGTGATTATTTTGAAAACATTTTTATGTTCCTTCAGCCCAAGTATCAAAATAAACTTTATCCTTCGATCCATCGGTATACTCTGTTGGTCATCTAAACCTTTATTATACTGTAGCAGTCTGTTTCTGCATTGTAATCCAGTTATTCAGTGGCACTGAACATTTTCATTGGGATCCTTGGGTCGTTAATATTTGCTTCACTTTACTATGTTGGCACATTTTTAACTAAATTGCAACGTGCAGGAGTGTACAGAAATGTTGTGTGGTAATAATTTTTACCACTTCCGTGGATCAGAATAATATGCTATATAGTATTTCAGCTCACACATATAATCTTGCTGCCTGACCATTTCATATGATAATATGTATGTTTGCTTTACTGCAATGTGACACACATGCCGTGATAACAAAACATAAGAAATAACTGTGTATATGCTAATATGCACATGATCAAGCAATGGTGCAAAGGGGTCGGAAGCATCACAACGACCACTCACAGGTAAGCACCAAACTAATGGTTGAGGGTACTTTCTGTGTTTCAGCATATGTCATGGTATGACTGCAAGTTGTTCCCAGCAGGTTTTCCAATCTGCAAACACGCTACGGGAGGGATGGTTGGAGTGAAGAGTTCCCCAAAAGCTTGCCAGCAGAAAGGGTTGTTTAGGTGGTAGTGGGGTATTTGCACTGGTTTAAGTTGTACTCCAGTAAGTGTGATCCCTGAACAAGGTGAGCTGTCACTGCATGCAAAATGGACTGGCTTGATCGTGAATGTCCCCTTGATGTTCTCATACTGAACGCCTGATACTGCTACTGCTGATGTTTGATTTGTACAGGTTCTTTTGTCACAATAGAACTGGTCTATCATAATAGGTGTTTGAACTTCAGAGACTTGTATGTTTGAGAACCTTACGTCTTGAACCAGCCCTATACCACCCTGCAAGGAGAATTCAATTGGTTTAGCTCAGTAAGTATTTTACAAGTTCACTCAGCGTCCTCTTTCTTTTGACAAACATTGCTTCTGTAATGCTAAGCTAGGTTTATTTTTGTACATACATGCTTGAAATATTGATCTTTACCTGCCAGGTCTTGATTCTCACACCAGTCATTGTTCTGAACATGTTGACATCTCTTACTGTAACATTAGAGACACATGCTTTTGTGTTGTCTCGGCCTAGTCCACCAATGCTGATTCCGTGGCCTGGTCCACAATTCACATTGTGTATATAAATGTTGCTACATCCTGTCTGGATGGAGATACAATCATCACCTGCATGGAACAAGACAAAGATGCCACGGTGTATGTGTTATACACTTGTACTATTTTGGTGTAACTGTGAAAGATGCTTCAATACTCATCGCCACAGTTTTGCAGTATTCCCTCATAAATATAAAACCTGTCCTCTGTACTGCACAATTTACAGAGCAGAGGGACAGGCTTTCAGTTGATCATATGACTTAACTATAGTATAGTATCTCAACAAAATATATACATTGTCTTGTGTTCTCAAATTCTTGTTGAAGATATGATTTATGTGTGCTAGATTCCTAAGCTCTGATTATTAATTAAGTCATAAAGAGAAATTACCGCATGCCAAGTTGGTATGATGAATGCTGACATCTTTTGAGTTCTGCAGGTGTATGCCGTCAGTGTTGAGACTGTACTCAGGGGAGGATATTGTCAGGTCGTGGACCAGCACTCCTTGACAGTTGTCGAACTTGAGATGGCACTGTGAGCTATTGACAATAGTGATGCCAGCAACTATGACGTTGGAACTACCATAAAACCTCAACGCCTGCATCAGAGTATGGAATCAAAATTACCAGAAGTTTGCTTTGGTATGCAGTATTGAATCTGCACTAAGATAGTGATCTTAATTCTCACCGTAGGTTTAACCTGTGGCATCCTCTCAAGCTGCTGATTATACTGCGGGAATATATCCAAGGTTAGTAATTAACAGACCAACTTTTGAGTTGTGTGGTATAGTGTAACACTAGATCATCAGGTCTTACTGTGTCATCATCCTCATCGTCATTTGGGTCTGAGTAGGTCCACCACTGTTGCCCCCTACCGTTTATGGTACCACTTCCTTGAATTGATAATCCATTTAGTTTGGTGAATTCAAGCCATTGAAGCAAACCAGAACCCCAGGCTTTAGCCTTTGTTGGGGCTAAGATCGTTCCTTCCAGCTGCAAAATGTGCACATCATTTAACCCATTATATTTTGTGTTTCATGTTTGCCAAATTCACAGTTTGTCGCTCTTTGTACACTGATCAAATCACATTCTTACAAATATCCCTCTGCTTCAAACTTGTTGTGACAGGATCTTAGACATTATGATGATTTGAAGTTTTGTGTTCTATCAATGTTGCATTTGAAATGGTTTATGATTTTAGACATGAAAAAGTTTGAATTGTTTTGGTCTATCGCTGTAGCGTTGGAATCTTTTATCATTCCTTAAGAGGCGATGTATCTATAATAGCATAAAAACTTCTCTCTAAACTATAGTGGTCTTGCATGCTGTAAAAATCTAGTTCTGGTCTTGATAAAGGAAGACTTATGTACAAAATTACCGTTTTTAGGGGAAGGTGTAGATTTACCTGGAAAAGAATGTTTGGTTTGCAGTAAGGCCCAGAAAACGAGATTGGCCCAACAAGGAACTCTAGATCTGATGGTATGAGAACTGTAGATGCCCCCTGCTTGCACGCAGCAGCCCACGCTGCTTGAAAGGCCTGCATGTACAGTGATTTATTAGAGGTTTGTTCGAAGACAACTGTGTCTAGACTCGAGTACCATAAAATGAACCCAGCTGCGAAACACACCTATAAAGCTCAGGTCTTAGGCCAACTATAGTCTACTTACATTGTGCCTATATGGTGTTGACCGCAGCTTTTTTCGCAAATTTACAGTGCATCTACCGTTTTCCCATGAATTTGACTACAACTGAATCTTTTTCTCTGTTCTGTACTTTGGATTGCGAGGTATGCTTATCATATTACCTTCTTTTTTACATAAAAATTTGAAAACGTGTTTTCAACACTAAATATTTATTGTTGACTCATTATGAATGTAACTATCAATTTACTTATTGCAAGCAAAAGTTATTGTGGAGAAAACATCAAAAAAAATCTTGTGGGCCCTTACTTGATGCCCAATTCTTCTCCAAGACCGTGACTCCTCAAAAAGGGAAAAAGTAAAGAAAAGCCATGGCCAGGACATGTGAGAAGAACAGAGCAATAAAACAAAGGAACGGATAAAATTTCTGGCAACACACAGTCAAGAGAAATTGCAAATACTGACTTCAGAATTGTATGGCACTAGTGACAATTCCTGCGGCTCTGCATCAGAAATCATGCTAGGGGAATAATAGATGATCATTGAATCATGGCTCATAGGAGCCAATGGAATCATTGAAATGTCCATCAACCATCATAACATGCTGTGATGCCTTGCAAAAATCCAAATATTCACGCAATCTGAAGTGCCACTCCAAATTTACAAATACCGAAATTCGTATCTGGGAATGCCCACCCCAATGATACAGTTTTTCCCGGACTGATTAACATGGACCCTTTATGCATGGCTTGGCTGCTATGAATCACAAAAGAAATGTGCAATGCAAACTGAAGGAACAATGAATTGCTAGTGAGGAATTGAGTCAGAAATGCATAATGCTTGACAAATTTTCATTTCTCTCTGAAAAAGGACGCTAACCTTTGTATCATCTGATACTCCATCGCCCTTTGCTCCGAAATCAACCACGTTAAAGACCGCGCCCTCTGAGGTGGCTGGTGGTGGCTGTGGTGGCGGCTGATTGCCCTTTCCACAGCTAGGAGGTGGAGGTTGAGTCGGATGTCCATTGCCTTTGGCAGGGGTGGGCTGCGGGCTCGGAGCTACAGGTGCATTGGGGCTTGGTTGGTATGGCGTCTGGTATCCTTTGCCAACACCAGGGCTCGGCGGCGGGCTGACAGGTTGTTTGGGACTCGGCCGGTTGCCTCCGTGCTGCCGGTGGGAGCTGCCCTTCTTTGTTTTGCCTTTTCTCTTGAGCATGGAGGAGCTTGGTGAGCTCCTTGGCCTCCAATGCTTGCCTCTCCTTGCGTCGCAGACATCAATGGCGGAGCACAGAGCAAGCAAGACAAGGAGAAGCAGGAGGCCGAAGCCTTTTACGCTGAGCTTCATCCTGCTGTCTGTGTCTGTTTGCTCTGTGGAGAGGAGTGTTTTTATTGCTTGGGAAGTAGATAGAGAACATGCATCGAGGTGTGGGTTGTGAGGAGGGAAAGGCTAAAGAGAGGGGGCGTTTATGTAACAAACTTGAGGGGTGGCCATGTTTGCGCCTCCCGGGATTAGATGAAAATGAAATGGGGGAAAATGGGGCCCCAGTTCACGTGCATGCAAAGGTCTTGTAACTGCACAGGGAATGGGTAGTGTCTTCGTGTTGCTCTTGTTTCTTCCTGGCCATAATCATATACACGTACATTTGATTTTTTTTCTCTCTAAAAATTATAATCCCTCCGATCCCATAATAAGTGTCGCTCATCTAGTATAAAATTTGTACTAGCTTAGTACAAAATGAACGACACTTATTATGGATCAGAGGGAGTACTAAATCAGCGACACTTATCATAGATCGTAGAGAGTACAACTTTGCTATTTCCGTTTTTTCGCATTTTTTTTGGCTATTTCCTTTACAGTGGTCATTCAGTCATAAACAACAGCAATCCATTTGCAATCTCTGTCTGCTATAATCCCCATTTGTACCACCTTGACACTGATTTAGTGAAACAGGGAAGAAGCATACTGAACCATATTTCCACGAGTTGGGATGAATATTGTCGGAACCAGATTCTTCATAAAAACAAAAGGACCAACATCATTTATATATCCTTTGCTGTGGTCCAAG
This sequence comes from Avena sativa, assembly GCA_916181665.1. Taxonomy (NCBI): domain Eukaryota; kingdom Viridiplantae; phylum Streptophyta; class Magnoliopsida; order Poales; family Poaceae; genus Avena; species Avena sativa. The sequence continues at coordinate 305,570,779 of OV702295.1, read as the reverse complement.
AGATCACGTGCAATTAGAGCGCGAGTGTGTCCAATTTTGGCAGCTAATCCAAAGAAGGCTTACCAACTCATCCTGCAGGCACACATGCAGTTGCGTGAAACAAAATGTTTTTGTTCTGTTCAGCTCAAAGAAACGATGAGGTAAGTACGCACAATTGGCATCTCAAGCAAAATTTAACATTCTGTTGCCCGGCATCCTTGGTTGGTTTTGTTGGCGTGTTGAGTGATCTACAGGGGTTATCTGTCCGTTTAATCTAATGACAGGTCATTCCTGGGCTTGTGCTTTCAGCTCGTGGAACATTTATGCGGCTTCTGCCATGGCCGTGCACGCAGTGCAGTTATGTATATGTGAGTGAGCCCACTTTTCGGTCGGTTGCAAAAAACCAAAGAGGCCAACAACATGTGATCACTGACCGGACGAGCTAGCAGCGAGCCGATGCTAGGCCGTTCCAGAAGGACGCGACTGTAGCTCTCGGTCTTAAGCCGATCGAGCGTGCGAGCGACACGTCAGGGAGAGCCGAGTTCCAACGGATTTGAGCTCACGCACAGCAACGTTGTACGTGAAGGTGAAGCTCGAACCAACGATAGAATAACCGAGCAGAGTCTCCGCGGCTCCGGCTCGTGATCCACGGAGACGAATCTAGGTGTGGTCCGGAACGCCGGCACGGACCTCCGTCTGACCCGCGTCACGGCAGTGATTTTGCCCGAAACGAGCAACCACCGGTCCGGTACAGGGAAAGATGGCTCGGCAGGAGACGAGCGTGGCGCACTGGCGCTCCGCTGCGCGCACATGCTCCTCCCTTGAATGGTTCACATGGGCATGGGCGACGCCGGTCACGGGCGGAAGGGAAGCGTCGGGTTTTGTCCGCGCATCGGCCGGGGCCAGCAACTGCCGCGACCGGGGCGCGGGGCCCCTGCCTGCATGCGGACGCCGTCGCCATCTCCGATTCTCCCGTACTCCTTGTCCAATCATTCACGCATCCATCCGCCCGTCTCCTCCGCCCTGCCGCTCACGGCCGTGCATCCATCGGCTGGCTGCCTTCCAGATCAGGGTGCCCCAGCTCGGTCGGTGACTTCATCACCAGGATAATGAGCGAGCGATCGATGCACATCCAAAGTGCTCGTACGGTGGCCTCACGTCTTCAGCGCTCTCTTCCGAGTTGGTCGATTTACAAAATGTACATGCCCCTTGTTATATGTTGATCTAAATTCTATAAAGTATAGGCCAACTTCTAACGAGTGGAGCGAGGCCCGTCGCCGGAGGCTTGGGCCAAGTGTAACGAGTCTGAAGTTGGCCCACACCGTGCCCAACGGAGACGCCTGTGAGGGGTGCGGGGGGCGACAGCCCCCCGCGGTACGGTACGGATCGTCGAAGACCTAGATTTCCACCGATATATAAATCCCTTGTAAGCCGTCGGTTGGGATGAGTTGCATCTGTGAAATCCCCGGCGTTTGTAAACACTCCTCGATAATTGAAGTTTCGCTGGCTGGCGTCCGTAGTTTTTTCCTTTCTTTGTTGGAGAGGTTTTTCACGTTAAATCTGTGTCCTCTTGCTGTGTTTTTCGTTTTCGTTCTTCGTTATCTTCTTGTCGCAATTGTAACACCCCTCACATCTTCCTATGCGGGTAACCACTAGGCCGCGTGATTTTCAGCACATATCGTATGCACTTCAGCGTAATCTAACATGCACATTTTGTGACGGCACGCCAGTAAAGAGGCCCTGAATCCAACCCACCTGCTCATATTCCACATGCCATCCCTGCTCACGAACAATCACCGCCCCTGCACGTACTATGCTAGATGTCGCAGAGACGCAGAGGTTCACTAACACGTAGGAGGGGTTACTATGTGGCTACCGGTTTAGCTACACACCTGGGTGGGCACCTGCCTTCTCCTTTCTGACGTGTTTCTTTGCTACGATGCTCAGCTACGTAGCCTCGCCTGCCCGTAAGGCTAAGGTTTGTTTTCGTTGATTTTTGTACATGTCGTATTCTTTTATTGCACGTCTCGAGAGGATCCATTCTGCAAGCAGGAATGTAGTGTAGGCTCTGATTTGTCTTGGCACCGCTCCACGTTCTCTTCTTGTACAGTGCCATGCGACAGGTGTATGCTTTGTACGCAGGTATGGCCTGCTCACAACAACATCAGCATTGGTAATCTGATACACTGTGCATCCGTATAATAAATCCTGCCAGTGTTCTGATAAGATTGTGTATAGTACTCCAATGGAGAGGCACACCCCTCGAGACAAGTGCTACCTGTACATGTATATTATACAATGGAATAGTAGACTAACAATTGCTCGACTGATCACTAATGAGTCTGCTTCATAGTTTGAAGAACGGACTGACACCCGCTAGCCTCACATGATGCAGTTTTATCGATAGCGGCAACCTGCAGGTTTGACGATAGATCGGCATTTAGCAGCAACTGCTCGTCTGCTCGGTGAAAAACAAACAAAAGAGCTTTGCACCGGCAGGGTCTGACCGTTGCCAGGTTAATTCTAAGGGCAAACACCATACTACGATACCACAGACAAGCAGACAAATACACGTTACAACTTGCTAGCCAAACAACAAATTGAACGCTGGATGTAGAATACTACAGGTCGTTGCAAGTAGAAGTGTACGTAGCTTCGTAAGCTGTCAGTCTGACAGTCTTTGCATACCACCACAAAGCAAGCTCTGCATATACGTACTAGTGTACGGCATACCCAGGTACTCGGTCGGGTAGATCTATCGCTAACCAGAGATTCCAGGCCGATCCGAGGCGTTGGGAACGCCTGAAAATGCCGGACGAAGCGAATTCGGCGAATAAAATGGCTACGCGTGTAGCCTCGTCCTGTCAACGATTGGAAGCCGAGTCGTCGTCATCCCTTCGTCTCGGCTTCCACGACAGACCGCCGGGCAATGACTGCCCGTCGCGCCGCCCACGTGTTGCTATAATGGTGCGCCACGCCGCCTCGGCTTCGCACCGTTTCCCCTTTCCCGCCCATGCCGCTACACCCCTTCCGCCTTCGCCGCCTGTTATGATGGTATCACGGCATATGCCATGGGTAGGCTAAAGTTGGGACCGATGGACATGGAGGAATCCAGGGAGGCCTGATGCAGTGAAGACCGCACTCGTAAGAACAGTGAGAAACAAGATGTATCCAGGTTTGAGGCTCTCATGTTGTGATAACACCTCTATTCCTGCCTCTAACCTCATATAATCTTGCCATACTTGTGGCTACAATAGTGCTCCTTGAGTTGTATCTCCTATGCCTCTATGTAGATTTCTCTATGAGAGTGAAGGAGGAAGAAGGTGAACTCCTAGCAAGCAGAGAGGATAGGAGCCCTTCGGGGCCTCTCTCGTAATGACCTCCCTGGTGCTCCTTATAAAGGGGAGCCCAGGGGACAAGACTTGTTCCCTACGATTGGCACCTCTGTAGCATATTCCTGGCACCTGAGATGCCCAGCATATGCCTTGGAATCTCTGGAGATGCCTGGCATATTCCCTAGCATCTTCCTTGGATGCCGAGCATCTCCCATACACCATGTGCCAGTCTGAGCCTTGGGCGTCCCAAGACTGGCATGAGACTTGGTGGTCTTGTCCTGGTTCGATGGTGTATCACTGTGGGGGTTGAGGGTGCATCTGGAGATGAATAAGAGGCCGCCCGGGACAATATAATTTGGACTGGGAAGAGGTAATTCGCCTGGGAGTGAACTAATCCGGCCCAGCCTAGGGCAGAGCCAAAAGGACCCAGCCGGATGATCCTTACTCGGCTCAGGCTGGTTGCAGCCCAGCCGGGTCAAACCGGCCCAGCTAGATCAACTCCTGGGGCCAGGCCGAGTCAAGGGACTCGTGATGGGCCGACTTGTCTTTTGTCGGCCTGCCTGGGAACGGTGGCGATGGCGCAGTGTGTTGTTGCCGGGTGGAGTGGTGATGAAGTCCGCGGTGGGCCGGGATTGGCCTCTACCGGTGTCAACACCCGGATTTTTAATCACAGATGCCTGTTATGCCATACATCGCAATCCCAGAATTACCATTTTTGCGAGACATAACAGATTGGATATCACAATACATCATCCATTACAATCCATACATAAGGTCTTACACAAATAAGGATCTCATGATCCAGTTCTTAATACAATTCAAGAAGCGGAATAACGTAATAGTAACGATAGCGTAGGCGAAGCTCCATTTTCATGGTCATAGGCAATACTGACGATGGAAGATGATCCTAGTTGTCATAACCTTCCTGCTGTCCTTCTTCCTGATACTCCTCTTCATAGTCTGGCCATGGGAATAGCCAGGGACAAAGCCATGAGTACTCTTTAAGTACCTGCAAACTAATACTAACAAGTGAAGTGGATTTGAGTAGGATATACTAAGCTCTAGGGATGTTTTGCAAAAAGCCAGATTTACCTCTACTAAGTTCAGAAGCAAAGAAAGCTAGTTGAAAGTTTTATAACACCTAAGTGGAAACTGGAATTTCATGTCACCACACTGTTGTGGTCAAGTCAAAGTCACAAATCATTTTACAAGTCCTTTTGAAAACATCTGACGACGGAACAGTATGGCCACTCCAACTGTCTATAACCGCGGACGCGGCTATTCGAATAGTTTGACACTCTGCAGAGATTATACACTTCCACCACGACATTCGATACATTCGTCAGGAATAGTCCTAAATTCACCATACTCAATATGCGGATAATCAATCCTAACCTTTCAATTACACGCCCTAGTATAGACACCTCTCATGTGAGTTTGGCCTTCCAACCATGACCAACCGTCATCTTGGGTACTGCACAGGTGGGAAATCTTCACAAGGTAGCCTCATCTTAGACCTTGGCCGCAAGAGAACCCATACTAAGGTGTATAAATTTCTAGTCAAGCCCTACCCAAATTTTGGGTATTGTGGTTGTATGGTAAAATTGGAATGGTATCGCATCCAGACAACCATCAGTTTTATAAAGGGCTAAGGCTCATGCCTTAACATTTCCATCATCAACAATCATTTGGTGTTCAAGAACACATGTCAAAACATTTCAGTAGAATGACTCATCATTCTATGGTTTTCATAACCATTTTATCTAAGTATGCCCATCTAAAGTTGATCAAGTTTTATGCTTAGCACCAGCATCTATAAGTGGGGGTAAATACTAATGAGGGGTGGTAAATAAGTGTATCTTATCTATGTTCAATTTCATGCCTTAGGATGACATCAAGCTTATCTAACTCAGGCCAAATTTTATGCTCTTTATGCTACCTTCCAATATCCTTCTATTATCTACAAGTTACTAAGTAAACTCTTGATAGAAAGCTTTAATAAAGAGAATAAAATATTAAACTTGCAAGTACAACTAGGATGGTGTGTCAAGTGGGTATAATCACATATGCTTAAGGCATATAGTTGGCATAGTAACAAGCAAGTGTTAGCTTGCTAAGCTGCAAGTGTTAGCTTGATTAATGAGTAGCTTGCAAGTATTGGTTTGCCTTGTGCAGAGCAGTGGTTGAAGTTCTCCTCGGCTTCTTCCTCGTAGTATCCTCCTTCCTCCTTGTATCCTTGGTCGGTACTAGCGTCTATAAATACGAGGTACACAATCACCAAACAATACTTAACTATCATCACACAAAGGTTCACACTAGATGATCTAGCGTCATCACTAACATTACAAGGATAAAGCACTTGTCTCATTTATTTTATTTGAGAAAAGTAATTTCTACTCATGAAAAACTACTTAAGATTTAATATTTTCCAACTCAAACATGGGATCATGTTAACACATGTCCTCACCACATATTTCAGTACATGGGAATGTGATTTAAAGTGGTGTCACAATTTAATAAGGTTTAACCTTTTTATTTTAATTAATTAAAGTGACTAGAAATGCCTATGTGGTATTCTTGTATTACTTGATCATTATTTCTGTAAGTAAACCTATATATTTTTATATATTCCGAAAGGTATGGTTAAATGTGATTTTTGAGAGTTGGAATCAACTCAAAAGCTCTTATGGTTGAATTTTGAAAAATGTTTGAATACAGAAAATCTTCTGCCTTGTTATTTTTACCATGGATGATCTACAAATCTAAATGGTTAGAATCCAACGGGCTTGGATTAAGAATTCCAGTACCTTTCTAACAAAATTGGTTTCATGCATTTTGGTTCAGTGAATCGAGCTGGGTTGATTTTGAATCTAGGTACAAAACTGGGTTTGAAATTAAATGAATAAATCTAAATTTGAATTAGTGGGTCGCGCGGGATGTTTAACTGGGACGGCCCACTACGCACAGTGCACACGCGGGCTGGTTAACTGAGCGACCCCACTCGTCAGTGAGACGACGAGGGGCGAAGCGGTATGGGGCGATTAGGATCGTAGGATCTAACTCTAATCGAATGGCTCTAGTTCATCGTCCACGCCAGACAGCGTCGGCGAGACAGAACCCTAGCGCGGCCAGTGGGGGTCGTGGGAAGCTCACCGGGGCTCAGGCGATGGTCGGCGACGGGGGCGAACGACAAAGTCAACGACGGCGATTCTCCTGGTACCGACAACTTCTCCTGGGGTGGCTCCAATCGACGACGCCTCTCCTCCTCTCCAGCGACAAAAGCCGGTGAAATTCCGGCCACCTGGTGCTCGCTTTGCTCCGGGAGTGAGTGGGTGTGATCAGTGAGAGGTGGGGAGTGAACTGGTATGAAGAAAGCAAGCGGGGGAGTCTCCTTTTATAGTGGCTGAAGGGGACCGAATGACGCGGGTGGAGCTCATCGGTGTCGACGGCACAGAGTGCTACTGGCATGGGCGACGATAGGGGGCGCTGCTGTGCTCCCTGGCGAAGATCAACGACGTGGTCTTGCGGCGTGGGGCGCTGCTAAACGGTCGGAATGTTGCGGCGCTCTGGGCGGGTCCGACGATAATTTTAAGGGCGCACAGCATGCATGGTCCACGCAGCGATGAATGGGGTTGTCTGGTGGGGTGCTGGGGTACTGGCGATCACGTCTGCAAGTGGTGAGGACGGCGCATGCTCTATGGGCTAGTGTCGCTGATGGCGCACTGGCGCGCTTTCGGCTCGCACGCAGAGAGACTGGGAGCATGCTTGGCGGGTGGTCCAGTGGCTGGCTGCGCTCGGGGCTTGGACAGGGAGTGGCGATGGACGGTGTTGCGTGTCCCAGACAAGGTTGGCGAGGCTAGTTCTTCCTCTAGCTCGCTGACGACATGGGGGTGGCAATGGTGCTCTCGGCATGCTCACTATTAATTGCTAGGCTTGCTCACAGTGATGCTAAGGATTGTTAAAGAGGCAAGATGATCTACTAAGAGCTTGTTGCAACCAGAGAGGGAACAAGGTTGGCCAAATTCGCTGCTGCAAATAGTGTTTGATGTTTGTTTGTTTGCTTCTGACAAGGTGTTTGATGAAATGGTCGAAAGAAATTTAAATTTGAATTTTGGATTCAAACTTGGTGGGTTTGATAGGCACATACTAGGGAGTATCTGGTTAGTTGGATTGATCAAGGGGCACTGGTTTGGTTGGGTTTTGAAAAGGTGTGATCTTCACATATGTTAAAGTTTCAATTTTGAATTGTCCTTTGAATGGGGTTGCCAAATGTTTCTGCAAGATTGAAAGGTGGGATTTGATTCACTTTTACTTGGTCTAGCAAAGGGTGAAGAGAATTGGAAAAGTTTCTGTTTGAAATCTTGGACTAGAAACACTCAAAGTGACCTAGTGAGCAAGATTGGCAAAAATGACCATTTGCTTTATTTGAATTGTTTGTGATTTTCTCTTGATTTGTTTTTGCTTGGAAATGTTTTAGATGATGTTATATTCATCTCTGAACCATTCCTTACTATTTAGTTGAATCACACAAGTCCATTCATGCATTTATCAAATCATCACATACACACATGCATTCATTTGGTTTTTATTTAATCAAAGTTTTTGTTAACCCTAATTTTAGTGATTAGAGTTTGATGATCATTGTTTCATATTTTTGGGATGTTACAGCCAGCCCACCCTGGAGTGCTTGGTAGGCGACGAGGTGGCGTGGCCCTGTGGTGGGCCGGATCGCTCCTTACCGGCCCACCCAGGGGATCTCGGTGGTGGTGAGGCGACGTAGCGCGGGAGCGGTGAGGAAGTTGGCGGGAGGAGCGTCGGGATCTGAGGGAGATCGGCGGGAAACACAACATTGGGGTTGATTTGGCAAGACGCGAGAGCTGTCGTCGAGCGGGCAAACGATTCCAGGATAAAATGCGCCAAGGTGGGCCGGCTGGATGACCCGGCCCAGCCAGACTAATCACTGATTCGGCCATGTAACCGGCAATTTGACCCGTCAGTGCCTAATTCGGCCTGGGGAAATAAGTCCAGGCCGAGATTTGCCCGTGTCAGCACGCTGTGACCTTTATTCTTTATTCTTTATATTTTACTTATAATCTCATTAACCGAACTCCTTTTATACATAAGCTTTATTATTGAGTTGCTTTATTCCTCTGACATCTCCTGATAACCCAACTCTGGGGGTACCTAGGGTCATATCCCCGACACCACCCACTTCGGCCTATAAAAGCCGCGACCTCGCTGGTTCACAACACACTCTCACAACTACTCCACTCCCCCTCCACCGCGAACTCCAACTTTGGTGAGAAGAAAGCCATGGCCAAGAGGTACCCGGCGACACAACGGCGACGAACGACTTCGGCCAGCGTACGCTCCAGCTGTGGGAGGCCCGGATGCTCCACGACGCCGGGTACATAGCGCCGCCAGACTTTCGGTCCCCGCCCAGCTAGAAGCTCAGTGCCGGCGACATCCTAGTGCCACTGGTGCCGGCCAACGATATCCCAGTGCCGCCGGTGTCGGCTGGCGACGAAATGGTGGAGGATATCCAGGCCGCCATCGCAGGGATGGAGGACCCGGAGCTCGTCGAAGACCCTGGAAACCTCGCGTACTAGGAACAGTTCTTCGCCGAGCACCGACTCTGCACGAAGGGCCAACAACGCGGCAGGCGCTGACAGTGGTGGAGTGCGCCGGGACGGGCGCTCACCGCCGTCCTGGAGGACATCCACGCAGGCAACCGCCCCAGGCTAGGCTTTCGGCGCTCGTCGCCGCCCGGGAAAGTGTTTCACAACATGAAAATCGGATCTGAGAAGCTTCATCTAGAACACATTGTAAGTTTTCTGAATCTTTTTTTGCAGTATTTATTGTCATATCCTCTAGCCCCCAAGCATGAAGTCGGATAAACATCATAGCAATAAATCCGAGTTGATGCTTATAGGATGAAAAAAGAATGATATGGTGTAGCCCCCAAGGCTCGTGCTGTATTTTTACTTGGTTAAAGCTATAGGCCGAGTCTTAGTAGCCGTTTGACGGTTATTCTGTCTCTAAACTTACAAAAAATTGCATCCTCCAACCAGGAATTGCTCAATAATATCTGCAACAAGCGCAAAGAGATTAAAGCTCTGCGCCTTGAAAATTCCAAGTTAAAAGTGGAGAAAGATGAGGCGAAAGGTAATATTTTTTGACTCCTTTTTTCATTAGTGTTTGCCATATTTGAATTATTCTTTTTTGATTGATGATTTTCCCTTTGCAGAATTGCTTAATGAATCCAGCAAGATGGTGGAGGAAGCCGAGAGCTTCAAGGTCCTAAAAATGGAGAATGATGAACTCCGGGACGAGCTTGAGAAGCTAAAGGATGAATCGAGGAAATCCGTAAATGCCGTCCTGGAGTCCAGCAATATGGAGACCGAGAGGATCAAGAGGCTGTTGGCCCTCCGAGATAAACAAATAGATGATCTCAAGAAGGATTTCGAGAGCCAGAGAGATCTAGCCCAGGCCATAGAGCAGGAACTGAAGAGCCTCCGAGAGGAGCATTCCTAGTGGAACCACTCCGTACTAGGTAAGATTTCCGATTCTCACTCTTCCCTTGATTTTCGACTTTCTTTGAGTCAGATTTTGATTTTTCGGTTCTTTCCCAAATCCTCTTCATATTTCTGACTCTCCCTCCTCTGAACCCCGCCTCGAGCGCATAAAACTCGTTGGAGATATTCTTTTAGACTTCCGCTAGACTCTTGAAGAGGCTGGCGAGTCGGTCAGACTTTCCAACTTGCACAAAATGCTAGTGCTCAAGGTGAGGGACAGATCCAAGGAGATTCCGAAGCTCATCGAAGACTGGAAGATCTCCTACACTCGGACCGCTACGCAGACCGCCCTTACCATGGTGATGAGCCACCATAGCGATATGGAGATCTGGCACGTCACCAAGGGCATCCCCGATGAGGACGATGAGGGTAACCCATAGAACATCAAGGCTATCCAAGAATCCTGCGCAGGTTATGCTTGTCGTGTGTCAGAGATAAGGAACTACACGACGCCATTCTTTGAATCCGTCGATGTGCCTTCCTCACCCCAAGAGCCGGAAGATAGCCCCATCGAAGGAGCTTCCGAGTCTCAGGACCAAGGCGATGATGTCCACTCCAGCGCTCCACGATCTCCTTAACCACCGCCTGAATCTGTAGTATAAACATCTTTGATGCATTATTCTGAACTTGTTTACTGGTCATGTAATGATGGGAACAATATTTTTGTATTTGAATATGTGCTGGTTTGTAAGAACTAATGCTTTACTATCTTAACACTTGTTTATATATATTTTTATGCGTGTGCCCGAAAATTTCTTAAGCACAGTTTTTGTGTTTATACTTGTCGTCTTATCTGGCTCTCTTTCTCGTCCTTTTCATGAGCCAGCCAACCTTTAGCATGGAAACTTTGCCGAGCAATGAAGCTCAATTGCTAAACCTGTTTAAACTCGAAAACAAAGCCGGCTTCCAGTACCAATAATTCATTACTCGGAAAATACCCGCGTCTAAGCAATCAGATAAAAAACCAAAGTGTAAACAAAACACTAGATTTATACCCTAAGGTAATATTTTTAGATATTCAAAAATCATAACCAGAACGAACATGACCATAAAGTACTTTCAAGCATTCTGGGATTTTTAAAAATGACATGCTCTTTTGAAAATAAGATGGTAAAAACTTCTCAAGAATAACATATGAGAAAACCAATACTTTATTTCAGTTTGAACATGTACATATATGATTACAAGGAAATATAACTAAGAATAGAAAAGACGTAGCTATGAAATATTCCATAGAAGGTCTATCTCATCTGGGTTTGTACTACCACCAGCTCTTTTTCTCTTCCGAGTGTCCGGTCTTTCCTTGATTGGTCTCATATCGGTTAAATAATATGACCCATTATGCAAAACTTTGCTGATCATAAAAGGTCCTTCCTATATCAGGGAAAGTTTGTGCTTTATCTTTTGCACAAGTCGGAGAACCAAATCGCCTTTCCTGAAAGAACAATTATGAACTCTCTGACTATGATACTTGCGTAACTTTTGCTGATAGGCTGTAGACCTCTGTTCAGCAATGACGCGAACTTCTTTGATTATATCGAGATCATCCTATCGAGAAACTTCTGCATCTTCTTTGATATACGCTTTGACTCGAGGAGACTGGTGAATTAAATCACTTGGAAGAACTGCCTCTGCATCGTAGACCAAGAAGAAAGGAGTGTATCCGGTTGATCTGTTAGGAGTTGTACGCAAGCTGCATATTACAGACGGTAATTCTTTCGCCCAAGCCCCCGCGACACGACGAAGTGGTGCCTCAAGACGGGGTCGGAGTCCTTGTAAAATAAGACCGTTGGCTCTTTCGACTTGTCCATTAGCCTGTGGATGCGCAACTAATGCAATATCAAGTCGGATCCCCTGCTCCTTGCAGAATTCGGCAAGCTCCCCCATGGAAAATTTGCTCCTGTTGTCAGTAATTATACTGTGCGGATATCCGAATCAGATGATCACGTCTTCGACGAACTTTCTGGTTGTGGCTCCATCGCAACTTGTTATGGGTTTAGCCTCAATCCACTTTGTAATTTATCCACCATCACTAGTAGGTGAGTAAATCCACATTTTGTTCTGTGAAACGGTCCTACCATATCAAGCCCCCAGACCACAAATGACCATGTAACTGGAATTGTTCGCAACTGATCAGCCGGAACGTGTGCCTGACGGGCGTACTTTTGGCAGCCTTTGCACGCTTTGACCAGTTTATCTGCATCCGCCTTAGCTGTAAGCCAAAAGAATCCGTGTCTAAAAGCTTTTGCCACTAAGGATTTGGTTGCAGCGTGGTGACCACACTCGCCTTCGTGGATTTCTCGTAAGATTTACACTCCTTTCAGAGAAATATATTGCTGGAAACCTCAGAAACACTCCGCTTATAGAGCTCACCATTTAGTACTGTATAGACTTTTGCTCGTCGGACAATCTGCCGGCTTAGGACTTCGTCTTTGGGTAATTTACCGTCTATGAGGAAATCCATATAGGGTTTTGTCCAGCTAGGAATTATATCCAGAACCGCTATTAAAGGTGAGTCGGATTTCATAGGATAGTCCTCATCAACTCCTGTGATGGAGGGGACTTTTAAATGCTCTAGAAAAGCGCCATCCGTGACTTGTTTCTGCGCAGAACCTATCCTTGACAAGGCATCTGCTTCCTCATTTTCTTCTCGAGGGATGTGTTGAACCTCAAAACCCTTGAACGATTTGGATAATTCATCTATGAAAACTTTGTAGGCTACCATGTGCTTATTTGCGTTGCAGATGTCGGATAATTGCTGAGCAACTAAATACGAGTCTCCGTAACACATGAGTCTTGGTACGCCAATATTTTTGGCCATGCGTATTCCATGCAATAATGCTTCATACTCGGCAATATTATTGGTTGTTGTGAAGTGTATTTGTAACACATAGAACAACTTATCTCCTTGGGGTGACTTGAGTACCACGCTAGCCCCGAGCCTTCTCGTGCTTTTGATCCATCAAAGTGAAGGATCCAAAATTCCGAGTCAAGAGGACTTGTATTTTCTGCCGTCTCCGTCCAATCAGCGACGAAATCGTCGAGTATTTGGGACTTGATTGATGTACGTGGCTTGTACTCGATATCAAAAGATGCAAGATCTATTCCCCACTTTGCGACATGTCCTGTGGCGTCATATTTGTTGATTATATCTCGCAGAGGAGCAGTACTCACCACTATGATCTTGTGCTCTTGAAAGTAGTGTCGTAGCTTTCTGGAGGAGAAGAACACTCCATAGGCCAGCTTTTGATGGTGCGGATACCATTGATTTGACTCTGTCAGGACCTCACTTAGGTAATAAGTTGGACGTTGCACCTTATGCTCGTATCCTTCTTCCTCGTGATGTTACCACGCTTATGACTTTGTTGGTTGCTGCGATATAGAGTAACATAGGCTCCTGAGGCTCAGGTGCTGCGAGGATTGGTGCGTTTGAAAGTAGGTCTTTCAAACTTTGTAAAGCAGCGTCGACTTCCTAGGTCCAGACAAATTTGTCGGTTTTCTTCAAGAGTTTGTATAGAGGCGTAGCTCTTCCTTCGAGCCGGATGACGAACCGGCTCACTGCTTCTATGCACCTAGTGCGGCGTTGCACGTCCTTCGGGCGAGTCGGCTTGGTAATGTTGAGTATAGAATTAATTTTTTCCCGGTTCACCTCTATGCCTCTTTAAGACACGATGAAACCTAACAATTTTCCGGCTGGAATTCCAAAGAAACACTTTTTCGGATTTAGCATTATGTTAAATTTTCATAGACTAGCAAATGTTTCCTCTAAGTCGGAAATAAGTGTTTCCTTCTTTTTGGACATCACTGCTATATCGTCTACATACACATGGCCATTGCGTCCGATTTGATCGTTAAAGGCAACGCTGCATTGTGTGCTGATATGTAGCTCCTGCATTCTTTAAGCCGAAAGGCATAGTTTTGTAGCTGAAGGTTCTGAAAGGTGTGACGAAGGACGTATTTAGTTGATCCAATTCTTTCATCGGTATTTGGTGATATCCGGAATATGCGTCGAGAAAACAGAGTGATTTCGACCCTATCGTTGAGTCAATAACTTGATCGATTCTGGGCAGTGGGAACGAATCTTTGGGACAAGCCTTGTTCAAGGCAGAGTAATCAACGCACACTCTTAAATCAATAGTGTCCTTTTTAGGGACGAGTACAGGATTTGCCACCCATTCAGCGTGGATGACCTCTGCGATAAATCCGGCTAATTCTAGTCGAGCTAATTCCTTAGCTATTGCTTTGCACTTTTCAACACCAAACCGTCACAAGGACTGTTTGATGGGTTTAGCATTAGGGTACACATTAAGAGAGTGCTCAGCAAGTTCCCTAGGTACTCCGGTCATGTCAGAAGGCTGCCATGCGAAGATATCACTATTACCTTTGAGGAACTTGACGAGCGCGATTTCCTATGCGTGGTCTAATCCTACCCCTACTTCCTTCGTCTTGGAGGGATCGTCTTCCTTTAGCAACGTATTCTTCGTCTCTTCCGACGCCTTGAACTGCATGCTTGGATTTAGCACCTCGTTCTTCATAGCGGGCATCTTGGACGGATCGATGGTCTTCTTGATCTCCTGGTACACCTGGGCGTGCAGCACGGCTTCAGCAAAGGCGACAGATCCTTCGTCGCACTCCCACACCTTCTTCGGATTTCCCTGGATGGTGATGACACCCTTTGGACCTAGAAGTTTAATCATGTTGTAAATGTAACAGGGCCGAGCCATGAACGCCCAGTAAGCCGGACGTCCGAAGATGGTGTGGGAAGCACTTTTGAACGGTACCACCTCAAAAGAGAGTGGCTCGGTCCGATAATTGTCTCGGGTTCCGAATGTTATGTCCAGTGTAATCTCACCCAGATAATCCGCCTGTCTCCCTTGTACAATGCCATGAAAAGTTACGCTGATGTAACTCAACTGGCTCTCGTGGATCTTCATGCGGTGGAGCGTTTCGATGTAAAGGATGTTGATGCTGCTGCCACCGTCCATGAGAGTTTTAGAGAACTCATAGCCATCAATAAGAGGATTGACGACCAGAGGGTACTTTGACTAACGATCTGTTTTCCTCGAGTGATCTGAGCGGTCAAAGGTGATGGTTACATCCGACCAATTCAGGAATTGGGGGACAGCCGGAATCATGGCATTAAGCTCATGGAGAACTGACTTTTTGACCTTAGCCGACTGAGTCCCAAGGAAGCAGACGTATGTTTCTTTCTTTGTGGGATAATTATTCTTTCCATCCAACTTGGGTTGTGCGGCGTCCGCTTCTTCCATGTAGGAATCTTCCTTAGTCTCCTTGCCTTTCTAGGAATTTTTCTTTCCTTTTCGTCGCTTGGCCTTGTAGCCAGTGGATTCGTCTTTTTTGATGTCATCATTGAAACGATACTCGTCATTTGTGTGGCTAGAACCTTCGTTACTATCCAGGTGATGCACACAGGGATTGTTGGCAATGTCGGCCTAGGTATAGGTTCTTCCGGGTTGCTGATCTCCTCTGCCCTGGATTCGAGAAGTTCCACGGCTTCCTCCCCGGTCGCCTCCATGCCCTCCTCGCCCTCCGAATCCGAATGTTGCGTTAACTGCTGTGCTGTCCGGAGCCGGTTTATCTTCCGAGGTATTCTTTCTCTTCTGAGTTTGTTGCTTTTGCTGCTTGGCTGCATTTGGGTTGGCCAGAATATTTAGCAGTCCTTCTGAATCATCATCGGCGTTGGCATATTTGCTCGTCGTCTCTATCATCTCTCCCAAATCCGTGACGTGGTCACGCTTCAGTCTCTGACGCAAAAGTCCGAGTCCTGCAATGAAAGCTTCGATCGCAGTTTTCTCATTTACTCCCTCGCAGGAGTTTTTTGTGTCGATCCAACGTCCAAGGTATTCCCGGCAGGTTTCTCCAAGTCTTTGAGTGCAACGCTGCAAATCTCCGACTGTGCAGGGCCTCCTGTATGTTCCCTCGAAGTTTGAAAAGAACGCACTTTGCATGTCATACCAATTATGAATTGAATTCTCTGGCAGTTCATTGAGCCATGATCGAGCCGTCTTTCGCAACATAAGTGGGATATACCGGACTGCAACCAGGCTGTTTCCTCCTTTGGCGATGCAGCAGGCCTGGAAAAAATCTTGAAGCCAAGTATCTGGCCAAGCCGCACCGTCATAGGGTTGAATGTTTTTGGCAATACCAAAATCAACCGGAAATTTTGTTCGACGATTGCATGGGCCAAAGCATTTGGGTCCCACGTACACGTCCTCTTCCTCATACCGACGTGCTTCTATATTTGACTCGATGCGATGGCGAGCGTCATTTGGCGAGAGAGATCTGCGCCTTGGAGGCTCGCGGCTTACTGCGCGGCGGAGTTAGATTTCTGCTTCACCTCTCACCATTGCCGCCTCCACCCCTGCGGCTTCCATGGCTACGATGGGATCCCTCATGGTCACTACCTAGAGGCGATGGTGGCCCTGGTGGATTGTTTCCGGCTGGATTATGCGGTGGTGGTGGAGCCTCATTATGCTGACTCCGAGGTTGATTTCTTCGGGCCCCGTCCCTACTTGATTCAGGACGATCTGGATCATTTCTTCGTCTGGCGTTACAAATCAGACGACTTGGGGATGGCATTCTTAGACGATCATGTTCTCGCTGGCGGCGCACCTCCGGGTCTTCTCTATGGTGATTGTTCTGCTGTTGATAGCCCTGGTGAGGCACCAATGCCCTGATGGAATCTTCAGACGCACCCGGAATAACTCTCGACCAGTCGCGCGCGGGCATGTAATGATGACCATTTGATCCGATCCTTGAATTCTCTTCTTCTCCCCTAGGACGATAGCGTTGATCCATATCCCTGCGGGGTCTTTCATCAGCGCTTTGGTTAGCGCCAGTGTGGCAAAATTCCGACTTTGAGTCCAGCTTGCCACTTAATGACCCGTCCGTCTTCTGGTATTTCAATCCTTTGTCCAGCAGCGCATTGCATTGCCGAACTTGTTCTAGAGACGGATTATTGGCAAGGATAGCCTAAGCCGCCGTGGCGTTTTCTAACGGTGTGTGATACGTCCATTTTGCATCACTATTCTATATTATAATTTACTGTTATTCATTGATATATTTCATATTAAGAGGTGATACTCATGTCATTTCATCTATTTTGCATGCTTGATGAATTTTGGAGGATGGACTTCCGGAGTCAGGATTCTGATGGAAAAAGCGGTGTCCAGATGCAATATTCACGAATATCAGAAAATTCCAGAAAAATATCAAAATCCCTATTTTTCCAGAAGACGAAGGAAGCCAGAAGGGTAAGTGGAGATGGGCCACAGGGGACCCACATCACACCCTGGCGCGGGCCCCCTGGGCCATGCCACCAGGTGGTGTGGCCACTCTGGCCCACCTATGGCATCGCCCTTTCGCCTATATCATCCCCCTGAAACCCTAAGACTCGGGGAGCGACCACAGAAAGATTTCGCCGCCTCAGCGGGGTGGAAACCACAGAGAGAGAAAGAGCTCTCCAGCAGGCAGAATTCTTCCAGGGAAATTCCTTCCCGGAGAGGGGAGATCATCACCATCAACACCGTCATCAATCTAGACTTCATGAGGATCATCATCATCATCTCCACCAGCACCATCATCACCACTCCATCCCGCTGTAATAATTGGGTTGAATCTTGCATTGTTCTTAGGGGAAACTTTCCCGGTGTTAATTACTTTTGTAGTTGACGCTTTTGAGTGGAACCATTGAATTATTGTTTATGTTCAGATTGTTACTCATCATTATTTCATCTCTGATCTTGATCCGTATGATGTCTCATGAGTAGTTCATTTAGTTCGTGAGGACATGGGAAAATCATGTTGTTAGTAGTGGAATTGTGTTGAGAAATATTCAATGCTTTGATATTTAAGTTGTGGTGTTATTCTTCTAGCGGTGTCATGTGAACGTCGACTACATGATACTTCACCTTTATGGGCCTAGGGGAATGCATTGTGTATTTGGCTACTAATTGTGGGGTTGCCAGAGTGACAGAAACCTAAACCCCCATTAGGAAACCTTTGCACAAGAGAGTGTAGGATCTCAGAGTTTAATATTGTGGTTAGGTTTTTATCTTAATTACTTTCTTGTAGTTGCGGATGCTTGCAAGGGGTATAACCACAAGTATCTATTAGTCCAAGTAAGGTTAGTACATTAGCACCCACACAACACTTATCCATCCAGAGAAGATTAATCAACTATATGAAGCGAAAGCATTTAATAGTATTCCCATGTGTCCTCGAGAACGTTTCGTCCTCATAAGTAATACAACCGGCTTGTTCTTTGCTAAAGAAAGGATTGGGCCACTTTCTGCAATTATTATTGTATTTTATTTACTTGCACTTTATTTATGTGCTTTATCAAAACCCCCTAAAAATCCGTTTTCTAATATTTACAATGAATTCTTGATACAAACCACTTGTCAACACCTTATGCTCCTTGTTGGGTACGACACTCTTATTTATATAAAGTACTACGATACACCCCCTATACTTGTGGGTCATCAAGACTATTTTCTAGCGCCATTGCCGGGGAGTGAAGTGCTATTGAAGAGTGGAACTGGTAAAGGAAATTTCTACTGTGAGTATTGTTTTTATTTTTGTTTCTTACTTTGCTTCCAATATGGATAACTCACTTATTTTCCTATTTGGGAAAGCTACTACCACTTCTAAGGTAGTAGATGAACCACCACCTGATCAAATAGATCCTTTTAAAATACCTACAAAAAATGTTGATCATGTTATGGATAACTACTATTTTGGAGATGGAACTGTCCATCTTGGTGATCATTTGCTTTTTATACACGAATTATGCGGGTTATTCAAGTGTGCAGGTATCACAACGGAACAAGTTAAGAAAAATTTACTCTCTATATCATTGAAAGGCAGAGCTGAAGAATGGTATAAACTGCTGAAGAATGGACAAACTAAGGAATGGGAGGAAATTGTACCTCTCTTCTATTCTAAATTATATCCTCCTAGTGAGATTCATAAAGACCGAAATCAAATATACAACTTTTGGCCTCGTGATGGAGACAGTACAGCCCAAGCTTGGGGAAGATTGAAGTTACTAATGCTCAAATATACTATTCATGAGCTCCCTAATAATATTATTATTAATAACTTTTATGCAATGCTTTCTCTTCATGATTAGGATTTATTGGATGCTTCTTGTGCTGGATCATTCACACATATGAAATAAGAAGCTAAATGGGATCTTCTAGACTGTATTCAAGAAAATACTAAAGCATGGGAGAATGATAAATGAAGAAAGTTAGGTATAAATTATGATTATGAATGCATTAAATCTTTTATGGGAACTGATGACTTTCATAATATTAGTACTGAGTATGGTCTTGATTCTCAAGTTCTTGCAAATTTCTTTAAGGCATTTGCCTCTTATATTGAAATTCCTAAAAAGGAGTTGAACAAGTATCATGCACCTTATAAAGATATTTTTAATCATGTTCCAGCTAGAAATACTGAAGTTTATACTATTGATCATATTTTCCCTGAACCTTATATTGAAAAAATACCTTTCCCTGCTAAGGTAAAGGAACATTCTATGAGAGATAGTGTGGTTAAAAAAGTACAAAGAAAGCTATAGAACCTGATGAACAAATAAATGTTGAACCTGCAGTAGCAATTGTGAAAGACCTTGTCACTAAAAATGTAGAAGATGGACACATTATCTTTTGCGAAGATGCTTCTAATATTGTTTCACATCCTAGTCAAACTAGGAAAGCTAGTGTCCCTGTGCTTCTGTTAGAATTGGTGATCATTGCTATTATGGTTTATGTGATATTGGTGCAAGTTCACGTGCTATTCCTTATGAGCTTTACAAAGAAATTATGCATGAAATTGGTCCTTGTTAACTTGAAGACATTGATGTGGTTATTCACCTTGCTAATAGAGAGACCATCTGTCCAATTGGTATTGTAAGAGGCGTGGAAGTTCTTTGTGGTAAGACTAAATATCCTGCTGATTTTCTAGTACTTGGTAAAGCTGCTAGTAAAACATGTCCTATCATTTTTGGTAGACCTTTCTTTAACACTTGTGGAGATATTATAGATTGTAAGAAGGAGAAAATTTTAAATAAATTTGATGGAGAATCTTATGAGTTTAATTTTTCCAAATTTGCTAAAACTCCCTATGAAAATGAATTGCCTAATGAGGATTTTTGAGTTGAACAACTTTCTTCTATTCCTCTTGCTCCTAACAATGCTTTGCAGAAATATATGGAAGATCATGAAAGTGAGACCTTCATGGAAGAAAGAAATGAGATCGACGAGATTTTTCTTTGTCTACCCGAGATGCTTAAACATAACCTACCTATGGAAGATTTGGGTACCACACTACCACCTAAAGAGGATCATGTCTTCGATCTAAAACCTCTACCTGATGATCTTAAATATGCTTATCTAGATGATAAGAAAATATATCCTTTTATTATTAGTTTTAAACTTACAGGAAAGGAAGAGGAAATATTATTGGAAGTATTGAAGAAACCCCGAGGAGCTATGGGTTATACTCTTGATGATTTAAAAGGGATTTCTCGTACTATATGTCAGCATGCTATTAATACAGAACCCGATGCAAAGCCAGTTGTTGAACATCAATGCCGTTTAAATCCTAAGATGAAGGAAGTGGTAAGAAATGAGGTATTAAAACTCCTTGATGCTAGTATTATTTTTCCTATTGCTGATAGTAATTGGGTTAGTCCTGTTCATTGTCTCCCTAAGAAAGAAGGAATTACAGTTGTGCCAAATGAAAATAATGAGCTTATACCACAAAGAGTAGTAGTTGGTTATAGGATGTGCATTGATATTAGAAAGGTGAATAAAGTTACTAAGAAAGATCATTATCCTCTACCTTTTATTGATCAAATGCTAGAAAGGTTGTCCAAGAAGACTCATTTTTATTTTGTTGATGGTTATTCTAGGTTTTCTCAAATAGCTGTTAGAGCACACGACCAAGAGAAAACAACTTTTACATGTCCTTATGGAACCTATGTGTATAGGCGTATGCCTTTTGGTTTGTGTAATGCTCCTTCTACTTTTTAGAGATGTATGTCTGCTATCTTTCATGGTTTTTTTGAAGAAATTGTGGAAGTGTTCATGGACGATTTCTCCGTCTATGGAACTTCTTTTGATAATTGTTTGCACAATCTTGATAAAGTTTTGCAGAGATGTGAAGAAACTAATCGTGTTCTTAATAGGGTGAAATGCCATTTCATGGTTAATGAAGGAATTGTTCTTGGACATATTTTTTTTTGAAAGAGGCATTGAAGTTGACAGAGCCAAAGTTGAAGCAATTGAGAAAATGCCCTGTCCTAGGGATGTTAAAGGTATTCGTAGTATCCTTGGTCATGCTGGTTTCTATAGAAGGTTTATTAAAGATTTCTCCAAGATATCAAAACCTCTTACTAATCTTCTCCAAAAAGATGTACCTTTTGTTTTTGATGATGATTGTAAGGAAGCTTTTGAAACTCTAAAGAAAGCTTTAACTACTGCTCCTATTGTCCAACGACCTGATTGGAATTTACCCTTTGAAATTATGTGTGATGCTAGTGATTTTGCTATAGGTGCTGTTCTTGGACAAAGAATAG
The DNA here is from genome assembly GCA_916181665.1 of Avena sativa. Taxonomy (NCBI): domain Eukaryota; kingdom Viridiplantae; phylum Streptophyta; class Magnoliopsida; order Poales; family Poaceae; genus Avena; species Avena sativa. Next base: position 305,549,282 of record OV702295.1, on the reverse strand, counting down.
ATAAAAAGTTGAATGTTATCCATTATGCTAGTAAGACTCTTGATCCTTCTCAAAAGAATTATGCTACTACTGAAAAAGAGTTCTTAGTTGTAGTCTTTGCTTGTGATAAGTTTAGACCTTATATTGTTGATTCAAAAGTTACTGTTCATATTGACCATGCTGCAATTAAATACCTTATGACAAAGAAAGATGCTAAGGCTACGATTATTAGATGGGTGTTACTTTTACAAGAGTTCGATCTACATATTATAGATAGAAAAGGTACTGAATAATCCTGTTGCTGATAATTTGTCTCGATTGGAAAATATTTCTTTTGATCTTGTGCCTGTTAATGATAGTTTTCCGAATGAACATTTGGCTGCAATAAAGGTAAGCTCACGAGATAGTCCTTGCTATGCTAATTATGCTAACTTTATTTTTTTCAAGTATTTGCCTCCAACCTTTACAACCCAGCAAACAAGGAAATTATTTTATGATTTGAGGCATTATTTTTGGGATGACCCACATTTATATAAAGGAGTGGATGGTATCATGCGAAGATGTGTTCCAGAATATGAACAAAAAGAGATACTGAGAAAATATCATAGTAGTCCTTATGGAGGACATCATGTTGGAGATAGAACCGCGCAAAAGGTTCTACAATCAGGTTTTTATTGGCCTACTCTTTTTAAAGATGCAAAAAATTTATTTTATCATGTGATGAATGTCAAAGAGTTGGTAATATTTCTAGACGCAATGAAATGCCTATGAATTACCTCTGGTATCGAACCTTTCGACTATTGGGGTTTTGACTTTATGGGTCCTTTTCCTCCTTCAAAAGGTTATACTCATATTATTGTTGCTGTTGATTATGTTACTAAGTGGTAGAATCCATACCTACAAAAAGTGCTGATGATGAGACCTCTTAAAAAATGCTTAAAGATGTTATTTTTCCTAGGTTTGGTGTGCCTAGATATCTTATGACTGATGGAGGTTCTCATTTTATTCATGGCGGTTTTAGGAAGACCCTTGCTGAATATGATGTTAATCATAGAATTTTTCAGCCTATCATCCCCAAACCAGTGGGAAGGTATAACTGTCAAATAGAGAAATCAAATCTATCTTGCAAAAGACTATTAATAGATCTAGAAAAAATGGTCTAAAAATTTGAATGATGCTTTATGGGCTTATAGAACTGCTTATAAAAATCCTATGGGATTGTCTCCTTACAAAATGGTCTATGGAAAAGCCTGCCACCTGCCTTTAGAATTTTAAACTTGCTGGTAAGAAAAGGTTCGCGGAAAACTTTCCAATGTATATTTTTGTAGTTTTTATTTAATATGGAAGATAACGTGTCGAAAAAGGAAAGGAAACAGAGCCCGGGTGGCTCACACCACCCTGTGGTGTGGGCCCACCTGGCCGCGCCACCAGGTGGTGTGACCACCACGGAGCCTGTCTTCGTCCCTTTTTCTCCCAGTACCTTCCTTATGTCGTTAAACTTTGCAATATATAATCCCCCGGACCCCCCGAGGTCTGTGTATCGTGTTCTCGTCGTGTTTTCATTTCGTTCTATTTCTGTCAGGAACTATTCTCAAGTTTAGAAGCACAATGGTCTCCACCAACGACAAGGGCAAGAAGCTTGTGGAATATGATCTCCAAGACCCCAAGCGGGAGGAGGAGATCGGGTTGAAGTTGAAGAAGAAGTGGAGGAAGAAAAGCGTCCGCACACCCGCGCCACCATTGCAAGCATTGGAGTGGTGGCAAATCCTATCAAGCTCAAGAGGACTACACGGATGTCCATAGGAGGGAAAGTTCTGCGTCATTGCTTATCTCCACGGTCACTTCCTCCATGTATCAAGAACACCTTCCATACTCTTATACATGAGCAGCAATTCCAAAAGATGCCTAAAGAAAAGTTGCCCTCCAGTTGGGATATGCCTCGTTATAATCATGCAGGGAAAGGATACTTTAAGGAGAAAGAGTGGGGAAAGAATCACAAGGACTGGGATTAATAGCCCGACATGATCATGGACCGCACTGAGCACAATTAAGAGATGATTCATACTCTCGCCTTCGAGATTGAGGATTTGAAGAAATTGATTGAAAATCTTATCGAGAGAACACCACCACCACCGAAGAAGTAATTCGTCATCAGGTTTTGGCATCCCCTTGGTTTGTTCCAAGCTTGGAGGAGTGCCGCAGTATCACATCATTATCTTTCATCTTTTTACCTTTTTAGTAGAGTCATATCATGAATATAGAAGTTATCATATAGGATGGTTTGCATTGTGGAAGTATCTCTCCTCTAGTTGGTTATCTATGTATACCTTGGTGTGAGTGTCGTTATGGAATATTAATGAGAAGTTTCATCATTTACTTTTTGCACATCTTATTTTAGTATGCAATTTCTGTTATATGATTGGTCTTGTTGTTAGTATTGGTATCATTTTGGGAAGCATCAAGTTAATTTAGTTGGTTTTGGAAAACATAGCTTTGGTCAGTAGCAACACTATTTTGAGGGTTGAGTGGAAGAGAGAAAAAGTATTTGGAGTGATATTATCTAATTTTCTTTCTTTCTTGTTTGGCTCATAAGCTTAGTATTCTTACGTTAAGAACTTTTGTGTTTTCAAGGAAGATTGCATGATTGTTTCTATCACTTGTATGTTTGTTTGTTTGTTTGTTTGTTTACTTCAACTCTTATGCTTGCTACCCAGCCTTGCTAGCCAAAAACCTGTACTGAGAGGGAATGATTCTCGTGCATCCAATCCTTGAACCAAAACCTATGCCATTTGTGTTCATGATATCTACCTATTAGCATTATTGCTATTCCAAGTAAATTCTCGAGATTTATCTTTCTTCCAAACTAAAATTATTTGTTATGTGAAAACTAGTGATTAAAGCTCTCACGACCTTGATGGCACACTTTATTTCTTGCTCCTAATAAACTTGAACCATTGTGCCCATCTATGTTGCTTATATGCTTGCAAATTATAAGTTGGGAGTTAGCAGAACCATGTTGCCATGGTGAACGATTTCGACATTGCACTTATTCTATTCAGTTGATATCATGTTCTTTTGTTTATGGATCCCGACGGTATGAAATAAAAGGGGAGCTTGTAAGATCATGGAGTTTGTATATGTGTTAGAGAAACGCCTGGGTGGCTAGCCTAAGCCATGCCTAATCATGGTGGAAACTTACGGCGTAACCATAATGAGCATTCTGTGAAGCATCCTCAATAAAAACCTATGCAAATAGCAAATAAAAAGATCGCTGAGATGCTCATTATCTGTTGCCTTGTAATTTTGATATGGGATAGCTCCTGTGTCATGGGGCAAGGGGTACCTCGTTGGAGGTTCTCTATGATACACATATACTTAAAATGACAATAACTTGCTTGTGACCAAAGTTGAGTAGCATGAGGTTCGGTACTCGTACGCAAGGGGCATGAGATTTTCAACTTATAACTTGTCAAGCATATACCTCATATTTGTGTCACTTTAAACCTTAATCACTCCAAGATGCCTTTGATAGGGGCAATGAGAGCTGAAAACTAATAAGTACCATAATTTTTGGAAGCTCTTTATGAAACTTGAAATCCCTGCTTCCCTCTGTGAAGGGCCTATCTTTTACTTCTATGTTGAGTCAGTAAACCTATTCCTTTATATCTCCAGCAAGCATTTGAGTTGTTGTGATTCAATCATCCATATGTTGATTTATTCAATCTTGTTTCTTATGTTCCTTGTTTTGCACAATGCTCTTATCTGAATGAATATGACTTTGAAAACTATATTTATAGGTGAAAAGACCGTTATGTTTGAGCAAGAGACTCCTGCTTTATAAACTCCTTTATAGAAGTTTTGCTTAAAACTAAGTATGTTTTGTTAATTGTTCTCTCACCAAGAACAAAGTTTGTCATTACTAATTATGATTTTCTGTGTGCATCTTCATTATGACTCCCATGATCATTGCAAGTTAAGTTATATAACAGTGAGTTGCTTTCTATTATGATCTGTGTATTGTTAAGTGTGATGCTTCTTGTCCGTATTCTTTTTATCGACGCTTCACTCCATAAACCTGTGGTCATGTTTATTGAGCTCAATTTTCGCTTGGGGACAAGCGAGGTCTAAGCTCTAGGGGAGTTGATACGTCTATTTTGCATCACAATTCTATATCATAATTTACTGTTATTCATTGATATATTTCATATTAAGAGGTGATACTCTTGTTATTTCATCTATTTTGCATGTTAGCTGACTTTTGGAGGATGAACTGCTGGAGTCAGGATTCTGATGGAAAAAGTGGTGTCTAGATGTAATATTCGCAAAGATCAGAAAATTCTAGAAAATTTATGGAAATTCCTATTTTTCCAGAAGACGAAGGAAGCAAGAAGGGGAAGTGGAGATGGGCCACATGGGGCCCACACCACCCCCTGGCGTGCCCCTGGGCCACGCCACCAGGTGGTGTGGCCACCCTAGACCACCTCTGGCATCACCCTTTCGCCTATATCATCCCCCCGAAACCCTAAGACTCGGGGAGCGACCACAGAAACATTCCGCCGCCTCAGCAGGGTGGAAACCGCAGAGAGAGAGAGAGAGATAGCTCTCCGGTTGGCAGAATTATGCCAAGGAAATTCATCCGCGGAGAGGGGAGATCGTCGCCATCAACACCATCACCAAGCTAGACTTCATCGGGATCATCATCATCATATTCACCATCATCTCCACAAGCACCATCATCACCACTCCATCCCGCTGTAACAATTGAGTTGAATCTTGCATAGTTCTTAGGGGAAACTTTCCTGGTGTTGATTACTTTTGTAGTTGATGCTTCTGAGTGGAACCATTGAATTATTGTTTATGTTCAGATAGTTACTCATCATTATTTCATCTCTGATCTTGATCCATATGATGTCTCATGAGTAGTTTGTTTAGTTCTTGAGGACATGGGAGAAGTCATGTTGTTAGTAGTGGAATTGTGTTGAGAAATATTCAATGGTTTGATATTTAAGTCGTGGTGTTATTCTTCTAGTGGTGTCATGTGAACATTGACTACATGATACTTCACCTTTATGGGCCCAGGGGGAATGCATTGTTTATTTGTCTACTAATTGTGGGGTTCCAGAGTGACAGAAACCTAAACCCGCGTTAGGAAACTTTTGCACAAGAGAGTGTAGGATCTCAGAGTTTAATGTTGTGGTTAGGTTTTTATCTTAATTACTTTCTTGTAGTTGCGGATGCTTACAAGGGGTATAATCACAAGTACTTATTAGTAAAAGTAAGGTCAGTACATTAGCATAGGTTCACCCACACAACACTTATCCAACCAAAGAAGAGTAATCAATTATATGAAGCGAAAGCACTTGACAGTATTCCCACGTGTCCTCGAGAACGTTTGGTCCTCATAAGTAATACAACCGGCTTGTCCTTTGCTGAAGAAAGGATTGGGACACCTGCTGCAATTATTATTGTCTTTTATTTACTTGCACTTTATTTATATGCTTTATCAAAAACCCTTAAAAATCCGTTTGCTAGTATTACAGTGAATTCATGATCCAAACCACTTGTCAACACCTTCTGCTCCTCATTGGGCTCGACACTCTTATTTATATAAAGTACTACGATACACCCCTATACTTGTGGGTCATCAAGACTATTTTCTGGCACCGTTGTCGGGGAGTGAAGTGCTATTGAAGAGTGGAACTGGTAAAGGAAATTTCTACTGTGAGTATTGTTTTTATTTCTGTTTGTTACTTTGCTTCCAATATGGATAACTCACTTAGTTTCCTATTTGGGAAAGCTACTACCACTTCTAAGGTAGTAGATGAACCACCACCTGATCAAATAGATCCTTTTAAAATACCTACAAAAATTGTTGATCGTGTTATGGATAATTACTATTTTGGAGATGGAACTATCCATCCTGGTGATCATTTGCTTTTTATACACGAATTATGCAGGTTATTCAAGTGTGCAGGTATCACAACGGAACAAGTTAAGAAAAAGTTACTCTCTATATCATTGCAAGGCAGAGCTGAAGAATGGTAAGCTGCTGAAGAATGGACAATCAATGTAATGGGAGGAAATTGTACCTCTCTTTTATTCTAAATTCTATCCTCCTAGTTAGATTCATAAAGACCAGAATCAAATATAAAACTTTTGGCCTCGTGATGGAGAGAGAACAGACCAAGCTTGGGGGAGATTGAAGTTACTAATGCTCAAATTTTCTATTCATGAGCTCCCTAATAATATTATTATTAATAACTTTTATGCAGGGCTTTCTCTTCATGATAAGGATTTATTGGATGCTTCTTGTGCGGGATCTTTCACACATATGAAAGAAGAAGCTAAATGGGATCTTCTAGACCGCATTCAAGAAAATACTGAAGCATGGGAGAATGACATAGGAAGAAAGTATGGTATAAATTATGATTATGAATGCATTAAATCTTTTATGGGAACTGATGACTTTCATAATATTAGTACTGAGTATGGTCTTGATTCTTAAGTACTTGCAAATTGCTTTAAGGCCTTTGCCTCTTATATTGAAATTCCTAAAAAAGAGTGGAACAAGTATCATGCACCTTATAAAGATATTGTTAATCATGTTCCAACTACAAATACTGAAGTTTATACTGTTGATCATATTTTGCCTGAACCTTATATTGAGAAAATACCTTTCCCTGCTAAGGTAAAGGAACATTCTATGATAGCTAGTGTGGTTAACAAAAGTACAAAGAAAGCTATAGAACCTAATGAACAAATAAATGTTGAACCTGCAGTAGCAATTGTGAAAGACCTTGTCACTAAAAATGTAGAAGATGGACACATTATCTTTTGTGAAGATGCTTCTAATATTGTTTCATGTCCTAGTAGAACTAGGAAAGCTAGTGTCCATGTGCTTTCTGTTAGAATTGGCGATCATTGCTATTATGGTTTATGTGATATTGGTGCAAGTTCAAGTGCTATTCCTAATGATCTTTACAAAGAAATTATGCATGAAATTGGTCCTTATGAACTTGAAGACATTGATGTGGTTATTCACCTTGCTAATAGAGAGACCGTCTGTCCAATTGGTATTGTAAGAGATGTGGAAGTTCTTTGTGGTAAGACTAAATATCCTGCTGATTTTCTTGTACGTGGTAAAGCTGCTAGTAAAACTTGTCCTATCATTTTTGGTAGACCTTGCTTGAACACTTGTGGAGCTATTATAGATTGTAAGAAGGATAAAATTTTAAATAAATTTGATGGAGAATCTTATGAGTTCAATTTTTCCAAATTTTCTAAAACTCCCTATGAAAATGAATTGCCTAATGAGGATTTTAGAGTTGAACAACTTTATTCTATTTCTCTTGCTCCTAACAATGCTTTGCGGCAATATATGGAAGATCATGAAAGTGAGACCTTCATGGAAGAAAGAAATGAGATCGACAAGATTTTTCTTTGTCAACCCGAGATGCTTAAATATAACCTACCTATGGAAGATTTGGGTACCACACTACGACCTAAAGAGGATCTTGTCTTCGATCTAAAACCTCTACCCGATGATCTTAAATATGCTTATATAGACGATAAGAAAATATATCATATTATTAGTTCTAAACTTCCAGGAAAGGAAGATGAAAGATTATTGGAAGTACTGAAGAAACACAGAGGAGCTATGGGTTATACTCTTGATGATTTAAAAGGGATTTCTCATACTATATGTCAGCATGCTATTAATATAGAACCTGATGCAAAGCCAGTTGTTGAACATCAACGCCGTTTAAATCCTAAGATGAAGGAAGTGGTAAGAAATGAGGTATTAAAACTCCTTGATGCTGGTATTATTTTTCCTATTGCTGATAGTCATTGGGTTAGTCATGTTCATTGTGTCCCTAAGAAAGGAGGAATTACAGTTGTGCCAAATGAAACTAATGATCTTATACCTCAAAGAGTAGTAGTTGGTTATAGGATGTGGATTGATTTTAGAAAGGTGAATAAAGTTAATAAGAAAGATCATTATCCTCTACCTTTTATTGATCAAATGCGTGAAAGGTTGTCCAAGAAGACTCTTTTTTGTTTTCTTGATGGTTATTTTGGGTTTTCTCAAATTGCTGTTAGAGTGCAGGACCAAGAGAAAACAACTTTTACGTGTCCTTATGGAACCTATGCATATAGGCATATGCCTTTTAGTTTGTGTAATGCTCCTGCTACTTTTCAGAGATGTGTGTCTGCTATCTTTCATGATTTTTGTGAAGAAATTGTGGAAGTGTTCATGGAAGATTTCTCCGTCTATGGAACTTCTTTTGATAATTGTTTGCACAATCTTGATAAAGTTTTGCAGAGATGTGAAGAAACTAATCTTGTTCTTAATTGGGAGAAATGCCATTTCATGGTTAATGAAGGAATTATTCTTGGACATAAAATTTCTGAAAGAGGCATTGAAGTTGACAGAGCCAAAGTTGAAGCAATTGAGAAAATGCTCTATCCTAGGGATGTTAACGGTATTCGTAGTATCCTTGGTCATGCTGGTTTCTATAGAAGGTTTATTAAATATTTCTCCAATATACCAAAACCTCTTACTAATCTTCTCTAAAAAGATGTACGTTTTGTTTTTGATGATGATTGTAAGGAAGCTTTTGAAACTCTAAAGAAAGCTTTAACTACTGCTCCTATTGTCCAACCACCTGATTGGAATTTACCCTTTGAAATTATGTGTGATGCTAGTGATTTTGTTGTAGGTGCTGTTCTTGGACAACGAATAGATAAAAAGTTGAATGTTATCCATTATGCTAGTAAGACTCTTGATGCTGCTCAAAAGAATTATGCTACTACTGAAAAAGAGTTCTTAGTTCTAGTCTTTGCTTGTGATAAGTTTGGACCTTATATTGTTGATTCAAAATAACTCCACTAGCCATAATTCTTGCAGAGTACACCCTGTACTCAGCCTTGCTTCGTTGATGTTTTCTACAGATGAAGCTACTCCAACTGAAGGTGATTTCTATGTTGAAGTCGACGAGTAGTCGGGGTTCCCGGGCAGCAGCCTAGGAACTATGGAAGGGTCGCTACTTCTGTTTATGGCCTCTTAGGCCTTTGCTACATTTGTTGTTTAGAACAACTTGTTTGCTTCCGTTGTTTGTTATAATGATGGGTCTGTGACCCTTGGCTTTTATGACTGGTTTGTAACTCTCTTAAGAGTTTACCTTATTAATGTATGGTTTGTATGTTCTGTAATGTTACCGATCTTTCCCTACGCATTTCGGAATTTAGGTTAGGCTTATATCAGATAAGGATCTGGTATTTGTCTAGCCCTGATCTCGGGTCGTGACATCGTTGATTCTTGGCAAAGGATACTTGTTATTGATAGTCACTTCATTGAGTGAACAATAATCTATGCATAAACTTTGACTTCTATCTTTATTTTACACAAACAAAACTGGTGCTCCCCAAGATGAAGAACTTGGTTTAATAAATCCTTTCTACAACTGCTCTCCAAGTTGTTTCTTGAGTTCATTCAACTCATCAACTGACATTTTGTAAGGTCTCTTCGCTATCGGTCCAGATCCTGGTAGCAAGTCAATCAGAAACTCTACATCTCTATCTGGTGGCATTCCCGGCAATTCCTTCGGAAACACATCTGGATATTCTCTCACAATTAGCACACTGTCTATGCTAACCCCCTTAAGAGAATTGAGCTTGCTCCCTTTTGATTCAAAGTTAGACTTGAATCTAATCCATTTCTTATCCGGGGTTGTGAGTGTGACAGTACGGTTGGCACAATCTAGTACTCCTTCATGCTTGGTCATCCAATCCATTCCTAAAATAACATCCAATCCTTGGGAATCTAGGATTATCAGACTAACTGGAAACTTATGCTTTCCAAATTCTATTACTAGATCACGACATCCAAGGCTTACTATCATATCTCCATCGGGACAACTTACTTTTATAGGACACCCAATATTTTCAGTTGGAAATCCATTTCTATCAACAAATGCTCTTGATATGAATGAATGCGAGGCACCAGTATCAAAAAGAACAAGTGCTGGAATAGAATTGAGTTTGAACTTACCAGCCACAACATCAGATTCCTCATATATTTCTTCCACATCGATGTGGTTCACTTGTCCCTTCTGGAAAGGGTTGGGCTTGGTGGTTCCTTCAACCTTCTTTTCTGGGCACTCATTTGCATAGTGTCCCATCTTTTTACACTTGAAACGCTCAACCTGACTGATATCTCTCTTTGCATGCTGACTTCCATTACCACTTCCACCTCCACTGTGGTGGTTCTTGTGTCCACTCTTGTGATTCTTATACTTGTCATTATTATGACTGCGGTGATGCTTGTTGTCATGATGACAATTGTGGCTGTGGTGGTTGTTGTACTTTCCATGTTTGTGGGATCCAGAACTCCCACTATCATCATGATGGGAACGCTTGTGAGACGATCTCGAGTTGTGCTTATCAAAGCTGTGCTTCCTCTTCCTACTCTCAACCTGTTTCATCTTGTTTTCCAAGATGGTAGCCTTATCACAAAGTGATTGGTAGGTTGGGACATAGGCAACAGACAGCTGCAGATTCAGTTCATGATTCAGTCCTTCGAGGAATTTCTCCTTCCTCTTGGTATCAGTATCAACTTCATCCGGTGCATAACGCGCCAGATTGTTGAATTCCTCAATATACTCAGCCACACTGCGGTGACGCTGTTTCAGGTTGTGGAACTCCTTCTTCTTCAAATTCATCACTCCGGATGAGATGTGAGCTGTACGGAATCCATCCTCAAAGATATCCCAAGTCACATCCTCAATGGGAGTGGTGATCTGAAAGTTGTCCCACCAGGTTGCTGCTGGCCCTTTAAGCAGATGTGCTGCAAACCTGACCTTCTCTTCATCAGTGCAGCCTACAGTCACTAAATCCTTGTTCACTGAACGCAGCCAATCATTGGCCACCATTGGATCAGTGGTTCTCGAGAACTTTGTAGGCCTCAGTCTTAGAAATCTCGTGAGCATGTCAAATCCTGGCGGATTATTCTGGTTGTTGTTGTTGTTGTTGTTGTTGTTGTTGTTGTTGTTGTTGTTGTGCATGAAGGTTTTCATCATCTGCATCAGTTGAGCTTGTGCTGTCATCAACTGCTGCATCTCGGGAGTGACATTGTTTTTGTTGTTTTGGTTGGGGTTGGCACGTCGAGGAGGCATCTGTGGTTTTAATAAGGATAAGAATGAGATACCCATAGATGCTTAACATGCACAATACATCACAATAACCAAGCATCAAAATAACATAGAGTTTGAACGACATAAACAACAAGTTTTGGAAATGCAAACACACCATAGCAAGCCATCCACATGTTGGATGGTCATTGCAACTCAATAATCAAAAGTACGGTAGATGAAAGATAATCGAGTAGTCTACACTACTCCTCCGCATCAATCTCCACATCAACAAGGGTAAGACCTGCATTCTCCATAGCGGTCTTGTACTCATCAACACTAGCAGTCAAGGCCTCAATCTTGGCCCTAAGAGCCCTCTTCTGTGAGTGAAGCCTCTCGATCACTCCCTGCTGATGCTCAAGCTCGAAGTCCTTGGCCTCTAGCTCTTCCTTCATATCTCGAATCTTCTTGTTCCTGTCTTGGACTCTTTTCTCCTGGCTCTTGAACTTATTGTCCTGGCTTTCAAACTTGGCCTCCATTTCCTTGACAATCTCATCTTGCTCCGCGAAGAGCTTGTCCTTCTCTCGAAGCTGAACCCTAGAGCTCATCATTGCTAAGCATGACGTTGGTCCTATCAGTATCAAGGTGTCTAATAAGACCCTCTAGGTCCTGAAGGTACAGACGAATCGGCTCCATCGTCTCTCTAGCAGCATCCTCATACTCTATAGCCTCACCCTCCTCGTTGCGTCTCCCGAAGGGGTGAAAGTAAAGACCTCTAAGCTCGGTGGAGTGTCTCCCTACCAGGCGCCCAAGTAACTCCTGCATGACTACATCTAAGCCTTTCTCCTTGTCGTCATGCATTAGCTTGAAAGTGATGGCCTCCGTGGGTGGCTCTGTCTGGCATCCCGGCTGTGTGACTCTGAAGCCCCATAGGTCCCACCTCTCAAACTTGGTGAGTGGAAGTGTCATGATGCTAGGAAGTGGAAGGTTGAGCACACTAGTGAGCTCAATGAGACGAGTACCAAAACGAGTTCCCTTGAACTCCTCGGCCGTGTTGATAACAACATTAGGCATCTATTTTTATAAGATAGAGAAAAAGTTAGAATCAACATCAAATAGAGAAAAATCATAAGATAAAATATGACAAGCACAACTTTTGCAACAAACACACAAGTCATGGCATACACAAATCCATTACAAACATCAAAGGTTCAACATAACTTAGACAAATTTTTGGAAGTAAAACGATAAGTGTGGTGGTCCAACTAACGAAGTACATTACAACTCTCACTCACTAGACAAAATAGCTATCAGTGCATCCTTAGTAGCCATCTGTCTATCTTGTTCACAAGACTCCCATATTAAGTCTATGATGTCTCCCCTTAGTTGTTGGTTGGTAGTCTCTAATTCTTGGGTATGCTTCTTTTCTTCTCTAAGGTCATTTTGAGTGTTGAGCATTCTGCACTTGAGTCTATCACCAAGCTCCTTGATAGCATTCCAAGCTGCATTTCTTGTAGAGTCAAAGAATGTTGTGTGCATTTTAGAGTTGGTGACCATGTAGAATCCTGACTCCTTGTGGTTGTCTTCCTTGTTTTTGTACAGGTGAAGTTGCACCCACCAATACTCTTCTCCTTCATCCATCACAGGGAATCCCTTGTACACAGCTGCACCATGTATTCCCATGGTAACCATAAGGTTCTTGAGTGCCTTGGGAAATTCTGTCTCACACTCCAAAGTCATGGTAATGAGTGGTCCCTTCCTCACGGCTTCGTTGATGGAGTTCATCTACAAATTGAGATGAGAAAGAATATTAGAAAAGTTTACGAGAAGAAAAAGACAAGTGTGGAATTTTTTTCAAAGTGTTGAAATTTTTTCCTTAGTGGTTTCTAATCCAATCCTAGGGTCATAATCCTACAGGCAACACAGTGCTCTGATACCATCTGTAAGACCCCACCTTTATAAAGGTAAAGGTCCCTGTGATTGCAATGCTAGTCCCTGGATCAATTGCTAACATCCACAGTTTAAGATGAAGTACACAAAAACAAAGGTCATTATTACATCGTCATTCCAGAGATAACATAGTCTTTTACAACTCCATAGCCATATGATAGTACAAGAGTTTAACTTAACAATATAAAATAAAAGTCTTCATATTCATGTGCCACAGGCAAGCATGTTGAGTGTAGACTCATAACCCTAATCCTCATCAGAGTAACCTGCAACATCACAAGTTACAGCCACAGTGGGTCAATACATTGGAATAGTATTGGCAAGTGATACATTAGTAGAATAATAGTAACTAGCTTCTACATGAATTTGGATAAGTGTATCTTAGGCTTGCTTCGCTCAAAATAGGTTTTACCTATCAGTTGAAAACACTAAGTTTTTTTGTTTGGCAAAAACTCCCAAGGAACCACCAATAGACATTGGTGAACCTTTACCCTTGTTCAACCACAAGTTTTTAACTTAGAAAATTGGGATGAGGAGATTCTTGATATCTTCCATGTCTTGATGCACAAATTGTCCATTTCCGGGGACATGACTAAGTACTTAGATTCTTCCTTCTATAGAGGTGGTGCACTTTCCCCACAAGACTTTATTTTCATCAAGACAGGAACTTTCAGAAGCCTTCCCTTAGACCAAAATGGACGCGCTCCAAACCTATCACCCTCTACCACCAAATGTCCATTTGGTTAAGTTATTGCAACCTATATGATCCAGGCAGAGCCCATAATGCCATGTGGCTGCACTAGAAGCTTCTTAACATATGGCATCTCAAATCCCTTTGTTCCTTGGTGGCATTCCACAAGTGAGATACACAGGGTAAACCATTGGAAAATGGGCCCTGGTAAGCACTCAACAAAAATCCACCAAGCAATTACCATTCCACCCAGGTGTTTCATTCACTTAGTTGTTTTATTAAGCAAAAACATAAGTCAAAGACTTAGAAATATTTTTCCATAGCATGTATATAATCCACCTTGGTTGCTACTAGCTAGGATAAGAATGGCAATAGCAAGTATCTTAACTTAGAGAAAATTCTAACAATTCTACAACTACTAGGATTTCCCAAGCATAGCATATAGATACTTAGCAAAAATTATCATGCAAGCCCTATACAAAATATTTCTAATGCATAGTCAAAATATTGGGACAAAAGTATGAAGCACCACTTGCCTTGGTAGTTGGGAGATTAAGAACAATCCTCACAGTCACAATCACCACTAGCACCAAATCTACACATAAAATGATAGCACCAAATTCACATTTCAAATAATCAAACAAAATATATGAATGCATGCAAATGCCATGTGATGATTTTTTATAAATCAACCAAGACAATTAAACAGTATTGAGTAATAAACTAAACATTTATACACCAAAAAAACTTAATTTGGCCTTTAAAACATTTTTCAAATAACTTTAATGCTCAAAATAGGCCTATAAATGTCTCTGCATAAAATTCCAATTTAACAGAGACAAAATACAAAACTAATCCTACAGATGTGTAGGATTTATTTTTGTGATTCCATTGATATAAAATTTGTAAATTTTGGACATGTAGATTTAAAGTTATGAATTTTACAAAATCTATCAACTAATAGAAATGTTTCTGGTTTTTATAACACATGCTAGGCCACGTGGCTATATCCTATTGGCCCATACCGATTCGTCTGGATCGAGAAACACTGACCGTCAGATCTAACTAACAACGCACGGCATAGATCAGGCGTACCGGTTCGTTTAAGTGGATCTATCTATGCCCTGCGATCTAGATCTAACGGTTGATGATCAAACGACCATTGCCTGGCGGCGCTGGCGCGACGGCGAGCGGCGGAGGCGCTCTGTCTATGGCGTTACGGCCGCTACAGGAAGCGAGGGAGAAGGGGACGTTGCTCACCAGGTTCACGGTGACGTGCTGATGCTCGAGGTGATCTTTGCAGGGACAGGGGCGCAAGAGGTTGGCGTAGATTGCCCGCCGGAGTTCCTTCTAGCGACGGGCGCTTCTGTTCATCATCGTTGGCGAGGCTACAGGTCATGCCAAGGCAAGAGAAATGGTGTGTTAGATGCGCAAGACGAAGCTGGTCACGCGAGTGTCAACGAGGGGGAGAGGGGCGGTCGGAAATTACCATGGGAGTTCGTCGGAGTTGAAGCCGAAGACAGTGGCGCTCAGTCGATTACGTTGCCGATGCTCTAGGGCACGCGCGGGAGAGCTAGTGCTACTGGGGAGGTGCGCAAAGCGAATTGGAGTGTGCTCGTGTGAACCAGGAGCAGAGGGGTGGCCGGAGTTGCCCGGAATCGGCGCTGCAGCTCGTCGCAGTAGTGAGGTCGTGGCGAGAAATTCTCGCAGCCTAGGGGCGCTCAGGGCTTGGGGTTTGGGGGGAAATGGAGAGGGGGTAGTGGGGGTTTAAGTAGCAAGGCTGAGCCGGGCAATCGCCAGAAATCAAGCGTAATCAAACGAATTGAATCAGGGAGGAAACAACAGAGAGGGCGCGGGTCCTCCGGCGCGAGATAGACGACGAGGTTGACGTGGCAGTGGGGCCTGCCCGTCAGTGAGGGTGTGTGTGCGGGCGGGGTGAGAAATAGAGAGGAGATGGGGAGGTTCCCGGGTGGGCTCGTGGGCTGTTTTTGGTGCTGGGCCTGATTGGTAGCGAGGGTTTTTATTTTTTTCATTTTGCTTTTCCTTTTTGTATTTGGATTTTCAGGAATCATTTTCAAACTAAATTCAAATGGGTTTGTTTTCAAATGACCTCTGGATTTTTGTAGTGTAATTCTTGTACTTATTTGTATATAAAACCCTACTGTTTAATCTAATGCACTTGACACTTTGAAAAATAAAATAAAACCAAGCCTTATTTGAATATAGATAAAAAGGCATAGAATGGTTTTATTTTGGAATTTTGTTTTGAAATTTTTTGTGTAAGTTTTGCTTTCAAGTCTAAAACATTTCTGATCAATCCCAAGCATTCTATTATTTGGAAAGTAAGTATAAAATCATTGCCTTATTGCATAAAGTAATAGGCCACAAATTGTTTCTGTTTTGAAATCTTTATTTAAAAATGATCCAAATGCTTATGAATGCATGAATGATATGCAAACTTTATAAATCGTGATTTTTGGGATGTTACATTTATTGTTTATGTTCATATTGTTACTCATCATTATTTCATCTTTGATCTTGATCCATATGATGTCTCGTGAGTAGTTCATTTAATTCTTGAGGGAATGTGAGAAGTCATGTTGTTAGTAGTGGAATTGTGTTGAGAAATATTCAATAGTTTGATATTTAAGTTGTGGTGTTATTCTTCTAGTGGTGTCATGTGAACGTCGACTACATGATACTTCACCTTTATGGGCCTAGGGGAACGGATTGTGTATTTGGATACTAATTGTGGGGTTGCCGGAGTGACAGAAACCTAAACCTCCGTTAGGAAACCTTTGCACAAGGGAGTGTAGGATCTAAGAGATTAATGCTGTGGTTAGGTTTTTATCTTAATTACTTTCTTGTAGTTGCGGATGCTTGCAAGGGGTATAATCACAAGTATGTATTTGTCCAAGTAAGGTCAGTACATTAGCATAGGTTCACCCACACAACACTTATTCAACCAAAGAAGATTAATCAACTATATGAGGCGAAAGCACTTGACAGTATTCCCATGTGTCCTCGAGAACGTTTGGTCCTCATAAGTAATACAACCATCTTTTCCTTTGCTGACGAAAGGATGGGGCCACTTGCTGTAATTATTATTGTCTTTTATTTACTTGCACTTTATTTATCTGCTTTATCAAAAAAAACCTAAAAATCCGTTTGCTAGTATTTAAAGTGAATTCCTGATCCAAACCACTTGTCAACACCTTATGCTCCTTGTTGGCTTTGACACTCTTATTTATCGAAAGTACTATGATACATCCCCTATACTTGTGGGTCATAAGCGTGCCATAGATTCGGATCTTGTCTCCTCATTTACCGTCGAATAGATCTATGTGGATATCCGGGTTCCTATTAGCAAGAACTGGACCTCCTCTTGTCTTGTTTGGTAGTGTAGAGGTCCCAACCTTTAATAAGGTAGAGATCCCTGTGTTTACAATGCTAGTCCCTGGATCAATATCTAGCATCCACAGTTAAGATGTAATATCAAGAAACAAAGGTCATAATACAACTTTATAACCAGGAATAAAATAATTCATTACATCTTACATAGCTCATTTGGCTATCTCATTACAATGCAGCAGAAATAACTATAGCATGGAGTCCTTCATCTTCAAAGTGCCACAGGCAATCATGTTGGTTGTATACTTGTAATCCTAATCAACACACTTCACTAACATTAAACAAACCTGCAACATAATAAGTTACAGCCACAAGGGTCAATACATTTTGTAAGGTTCCCAACCTTTAATAAGGTAGAGATCCCTGTGTTTATAATGCTAGTCCCTGGATCAATAGCTAGCATCCACAGTTAAGATGTAATATCAAGAAACAAAGGTCATAATACAACTTTATAACCAGGAATAAAAATAATCTATTACATCTTACATAGCTCATTTGGCTATCTCATTACAATGCAGCAGAATATAACAATAACATGGGGTCCTTCATCTTCAAAGTGCCACATGCAGACATGTTGGTTGTAGACTTGTAATCCTAATCATTCAACTTCACTAACATCAAACAAACCTGCAACATAACAAGTTACAACCACAAGGGTCAATACATTTGAATTGTATTGGCAAGTGATACTATGGTAGTATTGTGGAGTCTATCATCTATATGCATTTGGCTAAGTGGAGCTTAGGCTTGCTTTGATCAAAATAGTTTTTTCCTTATCATTTGAAAACACTAAGCTTTTGCTTGACAAAATCACCCAAGGCATCTCCCAATAGAAATTGGTGATCCTTCAACCCTTGTTCAACCACAAGTTTTTAACTTAGAAATTGGGATGAGGAGATTCTTGATAGCTTCCATGTCTTGATGCTCAGATTGTCCTTTACCAGGGACATGGCTAAGTACTTAGATTTTACACTCTGCAGAGGTGGTGCACTTTCCCCACAAGACTTGGTTTCACCAAGACAAGATCTTTCAGAAGCCTTCCCTTAGACCAGAATGGACGCGCTCCAACCTATCAATCCCCTACCACCAACTGTCCATTTGGCTAAGTTATTGCAACCTATATGATCCAGTCAGAGCCCATAATGCCAAGTGGCTGCACTTGAAGCTTCTCAACATTTGACATCTCAAATCTCTTTGTTCCTGGGTGGCCATCCACAAGTGAGATACACAAGGTAAACCATAGAAATGGGCCTTGTGAACCACTCAACACAAACCATTCCTTCCATTCCACCCAGGTGATTCATTCACTTAGTTGTTTTATTAAACAAAACACAAGTCCACAGACTTAGAAATATTCCATAGCATGAATATATATTCCACCCTTGTTTGCTACTAGCTAAACTAAGCATGATAGTAGTAGGAATCTTAACTTAGGAAATTCTACTAAGGTTTCATCTACTAGGATTTCCCATGGCATAGTTTACACTTAGCAAAATTCCATGCAAGTCCTACTTAGAAATATCACTAATGCATAGTGAAAATAATGGGACAAAAGTATGAAGCATCACTTGACTTTTTGGTAGAGAATAATAGTTCACTCCTTGTCTTTGCAATGATCACACTCTTCAAATCACTACAATTCAATCAAGCAAGGCACAATCTCAATCTACCATTCAAGCAAACATCACATAAAATAATAGAATCAAAACATTGTATGCAAGCATGCCAAACTTTATTTTATTTACAAAAGTGGTTTATAATAGGTTATAAACATTCTAAAACACTTATTGGTCATTTTATAAAGAGGAAAAACTATTTGCAAAAGATTTTACCTATAAACCATTTTTAAACCAAATCATTATTTTATGCGGTTGAAAATGCCTTTATCAAAGTAGCAATCTTTATAGGGTTCACCAAACACATTTCTAAATCATAAAACTTGGTGCTTGGGGTCAGAGAGTTTATTCCAAAACATTTCCCAAAGATTTTCTCCCAAAAGAATTTTTAATAAATAAACATTACTTTTATTTGACTAGAAATGGTTTAAATAAAATTTTTATTCTTTTTATTCACCAATGTAACATCCCAAAAATACCAAACTTAAAACATCAAACACTAATCATCAAGATTAGGTTTAACAGAAACTTTTCTAAATAAAATCATGAATGCATGCATATGTGTATGCATGGATTTTGAATTTCTTTAAAACCACCTTGTTTGTGTGATCCATTGCTTGTAAAATGTTGCTTAGGTAAAATAAACATCATCTAAAACTTTTCCCTCACTTTTCTTAAAGACAAGTAAATCAAAACAAATATATTAAGTGAATGGTCATTTTGGCCAATTTAACTCACATGCCTACTTTGGCTGCCTCAAACTTTCAGAACCTAACAGAAACTTTTCTGGATCTTTGCACCCCTTGAATATACTCATAACAGAGTATCAAGGCCCACTTTGTGATCATGCAGAAACTTTCAAATGCATAGTTTAAATGACAATTCAAAATTGAATCTTCTTCATATGGGAAGATCCCACTTTTTCAAAACCCACTCAAACAAGCTCAATTTTAAAAACCCAAGCATCTGCAGACTCACCAGCACCAATCTAGCAAACCCACCAAAAATCATTTCAAAATTCAAAACTTGATTTCATGCGGCCATTTCATCAAACAGGTTGCAGACACAAATCAAACAAAACATCAAACACTATAGTGTGCAGTGATTCTTGCCTAACTTGTTCCCTAGTTAGCTCACACACAACTCAGTAGATCATCTAGAAAGATTAGCCCAACACTAGCACCCCTGTGAGCTTGCCATTGCCATTAATGGTGAACAGCCGAGCACCCCAATGTCACCCCATTGTGGACAGCAAGCTAGAGGAAGAACTAGCCGTGCCAACCTTGTCTAGGAGGCAGCCCACCGTCCACCGCCACTCCCTGTCCCAGCCGCAAGCGTTGCCAAGCCCTGGACCACGCGCACAAGCCGCACCTAGACCATGCCGAGCGTGCGCCAGAGCGCCACCCTCGACCATCACCCACAGACCGCGCGCGGCCCTCGCCGCGTGCATACACGATCGCCATCAACCTAGGAGACCGCCAGACATCCCCATTTGCTGCCCCGTGCCGCACAGCCACCGCCCGCCGTCGAAGACGCCGCCTCTGCCGCGCAAAGCACCGCCCGTTCCAGACCAAACCACACCACCCCATGCCTCGCGACCATGTCGTTGAGCATCGCCAGGAGACACAGCACCGTCCCCTACCCTTGCCCATGCCATTAGCCGCCTGTAACGTCGACCCCGACGAGCTCACCGTGCGCCCCGACGGTCCCCTCGCTCGACTATAAATAGAGGCCACCCCGCTCGATTTCTTCACACCATCTCACTCCCCTCTCCTCACTGATCGTGCCACACCATTTCCAGAGCAAGGCGAGCACCACCTCGCCGGAATTTCACTGGAGCCTGCTGCTGCCGGAGAAGAAAGGAGCCAGCGATTGGAGCCACCCCGGGAGCTGCCGCGACCACCCCTGAGTTCGCCGTCGTCGACTTCGTCGTTCGCCCGCCTCGCCGACCGTCGCCAGTACCCCGGTGAGCCCCCAGCGACCCTCACTGGCCGCGCTAGGTTTCGTTCTCGCCGGAGTTGTCTCGCGTCGACGATGACTCCTAGCCGTTAGATTAGAACTAGATCGAACGATCCACGTTGCCCCATACCGCTTCGCCCAGCCCCGTGTCACTGACGAGTGGGGACACCCACTTAAGCGGCCCGCGGGAGCACTGCGCTTAGCAGGCCGGCCCGTTAGAATTTCCCGCGCAGCCCAGTTATTCAAATTAAACCTTTTTCTATTTCTTTCAAACACACTTCTGTACCCAAATTCCAAAAATCAACCCAGATCGATTCAGAGCACCAATTTGAATGAAACCAATTTTGTTGGAAAGGACTGTGAATGCTGAATCCAAGCCCGTTGGATTCAAGTCATTTGGATCTATAGATCACCCCTGGTAAAAATAACAAGGCAGAAGCTTTTCTGCATTCAAACATTTTTCAAATTTAAACCATAAAATCTTTTGAGTTGATTCCAACTCTCAAAAATCACATTTAACCATACCTTTCAGAATATATAAAAACATATAGGTTTACTGGCAGAAATATTGTTCAAGTAATAAAAGAATGCTCCATAAGCATTTCTAGCCACTTTAATTAATTAAAATAAAAGGGTAAAACCTTATTAAATTGTGAAACCACTTTAAATCACATTCCCATGGACTACAATATGTGGTGATGACATGTGTCAACATGATCCCATGTTTAGTTTGGAGAATATTAAATCTTAAGTAGTTTTTCAATGAGTAGAAATTACTTTTCTAAAAATAAAAAAGATTTAAACCAAGCCTTAACCTTGTAATGTTAGTGATGATACTAGATCATCTATAGGACCCTTGTGTGTGATGATTGCAAGTAGTTAAGTATTGTTTGGTGATTGTGTACCTCGTACTTATTCGTAGACGCTAGTACCGACCAAGGATACGAGGAGGAAGGAGGATATTACGAAGAGGAAGCCGAGGAGAACTTCAACCACTGCTCTGCACAAGGCAAGCTGATACTATACCTATGCAAGCCTAATACTACTAGTGAATGTGTAAGCGTATACTGATATTGATGCAAGCTAACACTTGCAAGATACCTTACTGATGCCACAAACCCATACTTGTGCTATGACTACTATATGCCTTAAGCATATGTGATCATACCCACTTGATAAACCAATCCTAGTTTTATGTGCAAGCTTCTTACTTTATTTCTTTATCAAAGATTACTTAGAGTCTACCTAAGAGTTTGGTAGATACTAGACAGTTGTGCTGAAGGTTGCATAAAGAGCATAAAATTTGGCCTAAGATAGAAACCTTGATCTCAGCCTAAGACATGAGATTGAACTTATTTAAAACCCCACTAGTTTACCACCCCTCATCAGTGCTTACCCCCACCTGTATATGCTAGTGCTAAGCTTAAAACTTGATCAACTTTAGATGGGAATACTTGGAGGAAAAATGGTTATGAAAAC
This sequence comes from Avena sativa, assembly GCA_916181665.1. NCBI lineage: Eukaryota > Viridiplantae > Streptophyta > Magnoliopsida > Poales > Poaceae > Avena > Avena sativa. Next base: position 305,527,068 of record OV702295.1, on the reverse strand, counting down.
CTTGGAATGATGGATCATTCTTGAAATGTTTTGGACATGTGTTTCCAAACACTTGATGATTTTGGTGATGAAAATGTTGAGGCATGAGCCTTAGCCCTTTATAAAACTGATGGTTGTCTGGATGCGATACCATTCCAATTTTATCGTACAACCACAATACCCGAAGATTGGGTAGGGCTTGACTGGAAACTTATATTCCTTAGTATTAGTTCCCTCACGGCCAAGGTTTGAGCTGAGGCTACATTGTGAAGATTGTCCACCTGTGCAGTACCCAAGATGACAGTTGGTCATGGTTGGGAGGCCATACTCACAGGAGAGGTACTTATACTAGGGCGTGTAATAGAAAGGTTAGGATTGATTATCCGCATACTGAGTATGGTGAATTCAGGATTTGTTCGTGACGGATGTATCGAATGTTGTGGTGAAAGTGTACAATCTCTGCAGAGTGTCAAACTATTCGAATAGCGGCATCCGCGGTTATGGACAGTTGGAGTGGCCATACTGTTCCCCCGTCAGACTTTTCAAAATGACTTGTGAAACAAATTGAGACTTTGACTTGACCACAACAGAGTTGTGACCTGAATTACAAGATCCCATTTAGGAGTTATAAAATTGTGACTAGCTTTGTAACTGAGTAGAGATAAACCTGGCTTTTTGCAAAACAACCCTAGAGCCTAGTGTCCTATTATCCAAAAACCCCTTACCTGTTAGTATTAGTTTGCGAGTACTTAAAGAGTACTCATGGCTTTGTCCCTGGCTATTCCCATGGCCAAACTATGAAGAGGAGTACCTGGAAGATGGACCCCAGGAAGGTTATGACAACTAGGATCATTTCCCATCGTCAGCATTGCCTGTGACCCTGAAGATGGAGCTTCGCTTACGCTACCGTTATTATTACGTATTCCGTTGCTTGATGTTGTATTAAGAACTGGATCATGAGATCCCTATCGTGTAAGAACTTATGTATCGTTGTAACGAATGATGTACTATGGTATCCAATTCTGTTATGTCTCGTAAAAATGGTAATCCTGGGATTGCGATGTATGGCATAACAAGCATCTAGGATTGAAAAATCCGGGTGTTGACAAACGAATATGTTTTTGAAACCACAAATTGATTTCTATGGTCAGTAGGTTCAAAACAAACCATTTGCCAAAGATTTCATCTCAAAAATCATTTTAGAACAATTTTTATATTCTAAACATGCATACACAAGTTTCTGCAAAACCAATCAATTTAACATAAGCATTTTACTAAACAAAGTGCATGGTCAGAAAGTACTTCTTTTTCTGAATCCATTGATATAAAATTTGCAAAAATTGGACGTGTGGTTTGAAAGTTATGAATTTTTCAAATTGGAATATCAAATAGAACATTTCTGTTTTTATTCAAACAGACAGGGTCACGTGGCGCTTTCCTACTGGTGCGTACCGTTTCACGCAGATCAGCAAACACAGCCGTTAGATCTAATTACATCGCACGGCTCAGAGGCTCTCGTACCCCTTCGGGTTGGTTTCTTTCCTAGCCACTAGATTGAGATCGGACGACGCTCAGCATGCTTGCCAGAGATGGGCGGCGCTGGCGGCGGCAGGTGGCGGAACGGTCAGACGGTGGCGGTGTCGATGCTACAGGAAGCGAGAGAGTGCAGGGAGATTCTCATCGATTTCACGGGGTCGCGGTGATGCTCAAGGTGGCCATAGCTCGTCGAGGGGTGCACGGTGGTGACGACAATCACTCGTCGGAGTTAGTGACGGCGTCGGGCTTGTTCAGTTGTCGACGAGGGCGACAATATACGGCATGCTAAGGCAAATAAAGGGCACCGTTAGGTTTGTATGGAAGTCGCGATCATGTGAGCATCCATGAGGGGGAAAGGGGCGGTCTATTCTCACCGGTAGTGCTCGTCGGAGCGGAGGCAGACGGTGGCGATGTGCGGTGGTCGTCATTGTCGAGGTTCTGGGGCGCGCGGGGGTGAGCTGGCGCTACGGGGAGGTTCGCCAGGAGATGGGGAGCAAGTGAGCATGCAGTGGGAGGCGAGAGGCGATGGCGAGTGGCCGGAATTGGAGGTGTAGCTCGCCGGAGGCAGTGGCGGTGTAGTGAGAAATTGAGCAGCCTGGGGGCGCGATAGGGTGAGGGACTGAGGGGGAAACAGAGAGGAGGGAGAGGCGATTAAGAAGGCGTGGTCAGGGGAAGGATTAACTGTGCCATTACTCGTGAGTTTAACCCGCGAAATCAATGCAGGGAACGCTCGGACGAACAGGTCGTGGGGAGGAAGATGAATATGTGGCAGTGGGGTCCGTTTGGCAGCGAGTGAGAGAGAGGAGGAGTGGGGCCTGGTCGTCAGTGATAGAGTGGGTTCAATCCGCGGTGAGAAAAATGTTTCAGGGGAGGGGGTGTGTGGTGGGCTGTTGGGCCAGATGGGTCTTGCTGGGCTGTGTCGACCTTGTTCACTTTTTTTTATTCTGAATGATTTTCTCTTTTTCCATTTCTAATTTCTGTTTTGATTTTGCTTAATTAATTCAAACATCAATTTGAATTCAAACCTCAACTAAAATTGGTGTAGGTTTAAATACTGATTAGTAATATAATCCGAAGTCAATTTTGGAATAAAATTTTATTCTTTTTGGGGTCTTTTTAATTATTCAAAAAGGGCCTTGTTTTAAATCAAATAAGATTTAATAATATTTTAAAACACCATTTAAATTCTTAAACCTTCCAAATCTTTTCAGTAGGTTTTATTTGTTTAATAGGGTGTCAAATAATTCATCTTGAATTATTTGGAAAGTATTTAATATGATTCATAAATCATTTGAATTGGGTATTTGTTTTAATTCCAATAGAATTAAATATAGTTAGTTCCCTAAATTCTATTTGGAAGATTTATTTTATTTAAATTTATTAAACAACTTTTATTCCACTTGGGTAAATTCCAAAATAATATTTTCTCATGAATTATATAATTATTCTTATTAGAGATTTGTCTTTATTAAAATAGGGATAGAATGGTTAATGCCATTTTATTTTATTTTGGAAATTCGTTATCCAATATTTTATTTGGATTTGGATTATAATCATTCCACTTGTTTATGGATTAGGCCAAGATTTAATTTGGTCTTTATATATTCCTTATTTAATATTTCTTTCTTCATCTTATAAAATCCATATCTTTTTATTTATAAATCCAAACTTGGTGATTCCAATTTGTAAAATCTTATTTGATATTTGTTTATCCTTTTAAGTCCCTTTAGGATTATTTTCTCACCATTTTGTATGGATTTTAGATAAGTGATTTATTAGCTTTGGAAATTACTTTTCCTTATCTTATTTAAATTCATAAGATTTTATTTATGGCTCCAAATTAAGTGAAACCAATTTATATGGTCTTACAACATTTCTATTTGTCTTTCTTGATCATTTGTGAATGTTTGTTGACAAATTTTTATATGGATCAAATCCATAGGCTTGGGGATAACTTGGAAATGATTTCATTCCATTAGGGTTTTAAGGTTTTGATTTAATTCTCAAGTGTTTAAATTTTCAGATGCATTTATGTAGAATGCACTTCACTTGATTTGAATTTTTGTTTGGATTCAAACATTAACCAAAGTTTGTTCCAGATGGGATTTTAAGTTTCCATTTAGAAACAAAAGTTTCTTTTCACCCTGAATTTTCAACATTTATTTATTTTGTTTATTTATTTTTCACATTACAAGATTTGGAAAATCTTGGGATGTTACAGGCTACCACCCTTAAAATAAATCTCGTCCAGAGGACTGGGGAAGCTAGGGGTTACAAGTTGGCTCAAAGCATCTAGGGTACTACCACCCTTAAAATATTTTCCAACTAGATTACTTCTTGGCTAGCTTGGAATCTTGTTGAAACTTCTCTGGGCACTTGTCTGCATAATGGCCTAGATCTTTGCATTTTAAACACATCACTTGGCTATTATCCTTCTTCTTCTTTGGTATCCATTCCTCTTGTTTATTTCCTTGTTTCTTCTTCTTTTCTGGGCATTCATTGGCATAGTGTCCCATCTCTTTGCAAGTGTAACATTGCTCTTGGGTAATATCCTTCTTGCTTGGGTTGGGGCATTTCTTCTTCTTCTTCTTCTTGGGTCTCTCCAAAGCTAGGAGTTCTTCTAGTTCATGCTCTTCATACTTCACCACAAAGGTGGGAAATCTTTCTCTCTTCTTGGGGCATTTACTAGAGATATGACCTTCTTCTTCACAAGAGTAGCAACACTTTGTGATCACTTTGGATTTGGCCTTATGGTGCATAGTTTTGACTTTGCCTTCATCCTTCTTGGTAGAAGTTGTTCCTTCATGAGGGTTTACAAACTGTTGATGCACTCCACCTTGTTTCCTTTATTGAATTATGGAATAGATGGGGCATTGGATAGGGACATGATTATTTCTTTCACATAGGAAGCAAGTAGATTGAGATGTGGGGCATTGATTAGTTGGATGTTTCTCTTCACAATTGGGGCATTGATCTTCATGCTCCTTGGAAGTGTGATCCTTGTTTCCACAAACATTGCAAGCTTGGGTTCCTTCTAAAATATCATCCTTGACATCCTTGTTGTCACAAACTCCTTGGGAAAGGTTGTCTCCCATGTTGATCATTTGAGTGGCCATCCCTTGCAACAATTGGGATTGAATTTCCAAAAACTTTTGTATGGTTGGGTCTAATCCATTGTTGTTGGCTAAAAACTGAGTTGTCACTTGGTTCAACTGGGTTTGGTTTGCTAGTAGTTGTTCTCTCATGTGCATCTCTTGGTTGTTGATGTCACCCTTCTTGATGTTGGAGTCTCTTGGAGAAGTCATTTGTTTGGGTTGGATTGGGATTAGGATAGTCAAAATATTTCTAAGGGAAAAATTCTAATCACACACATCACAATTCACACATGCAATGTGCAAACAATCACAAACAACATTCCATTCAAACAACAAGTCTCAAGCATATTTTTAGGCAACAAAATATTTTTGCTACACCACATTAAGTTGGTGTGTTTGATCTATACTTAATATGGTGGTCCATCTATATGGTTCATTTGAGATCATTCTATCCTTCTTGGTGGATTCTTCTTGAATGAGATCATGGTTTCCTTGGGAAAATTCTTGGTCACAAAAACTTCAAGGTGATGATGGTGCCTTCTAAGTTGTGTTTCCTTAGTCTTCAAGTCTTGAGTAACATTTCTTGTCTCACTTGTAGACCTTAGTGATATCCAAGGTTGAAGTCCTTGTTGAGAATAAGGTTGAAATCACTTGAAGATGTTGAAGTCATTAGAGTTGATCAAGTCCTTAGCTCATGGTGAAGTCTTTGGCCATGGAGTAGGTTTTGTCCATCAAGTTTGAAATAGAAGGGATGTAGAATCAAAACCAAAAATGGTTGAGGAAAGAGTTTACAAGATTATTTGTAAATAAGTTTTTGGAACAAACACAACTCCTATTTTTCTAAGGGGTTTTGTCCAATCCTAGGGTTACAATCCTACAGGCAACACAATGCTCTGATACCATCTGTAAGGTTCCCAACCTTTAATAAGGTAGAGATCCCTGTGTTTACAATGCTAGTCCCTGGATCAATAGCTAGCATCCACAGTTAAGATGTAATATCAAGAAACAAAGGTCATAATACAACTTTATAACCAGGAATAAAAATAATCTGTTACATCTTACATAGCTCATTTGGCTATCTCATTACAATGCAGCAGAATATAACAATAACATGGGGTCCTTCATCTTCAAAGTGCCACAGGCAGACATGTTGGTTGTAGACTTGTAATCCTAATCATTAAACTTCACTAACATCAAACAAACCTGCAACATAACAAGTTACAGCCACAAGGGTCAATACATTTGAATTGTATTGGCAAGTGATACTATGGTAGTATTGTGGAGTCTATCATCTATATGCATTTGGCTAAGTGGAGCTTAGGCTTGCTTTGCTCAAAATAGTTTTTTCCTTATCATTTGAAAACACTAAGCTTTTGCTTGACAAAATCACCCAAGGCATCTCCCAATAGAAATTGGTGATCCTTCAACCCTTGTTCAACCACAAGTTTTTAACTTAGAAATTGGGATGAGGAGATTCTTGATAGCTTCCATGTATTGATGCTCAGATTGTCCTTTACCAGGGACATGGCTAAGTACTTAGATTTTACACTCTGTAGAGGTGGTGCACTTTCCCCACAAGACTTGGTTTCACCAAGACAAGATCTTTCAGAAGCCTTCCCTTAGACCAGAATGGACGCGCTCCAACCTATCAATCCCCTACCACCAACTGGCCATTTGGCTAAGTTATTGCAACCTATATGATCCAGGCAGAGCCCATAATGCCAAGTGGCTGCACTTGAATCTTCTCAACATTTGACATCTCAAATCTCTTTGTTCCTGGGTGGCCATCCACAAGTGAGATACACAAGGTAAACCATAGAAATGGGCCTTGTGAACCACTCAACACAAACCATTCCTTCCATTCCACCCAGGTGATTCATTCACTTAGTTGTTTTATTAAACAAAACACAAGTCCACAGACTTAGAAATATTCCATAGCATGAATATATATTCCACGCTTGTTTGCTACTAGCTAAGCTAAGCATGATATTAGTAGGAATCTTAACTTAGGAAATTCTACTAAGGTTTCATCTACTAGGATTTCCCATGGCATAGTTTACACTTAGCAAAATTCCATGCAAGTCCTACTTAGAAATATCACTAATGCATAGTGAAAATAATGGGACAAAAGTATGAAGCATCACTTGCCTTTTTGGTAGAGAATAATAGTTCACTCCTTGTCTTTGCAATGATCACACTCTTCAAATCACTACAATTCAATCAAGCAAGGCACAATCTCAATCTACCATTCAAGCAAACATCACATAAAATAATAGAATCAAAACATTGAATGCAAGCATGCCAAACTTTGTTTTATTTACAAAAGTGGTTTATAATAGGTTATAAACATTCTAAAACACTTATTGGTCATTTTATAAAGAGGAAAAACTATTTGCAAAAGATTTTACCTATAAACCATTTTTAAACCAAATCATTATTTTATGTGGTTGAAAATGCCTTTATCAAAGTATCAATCTTTATAGGGTTCACCAAACACATTTTCAAATCATAAAAATTGGTGCTTGGGGTCAGAGAGTTTATTCCAAAACATTTCCCAAAGATTTTCTCCCAAAAGCATTTTTCATAAATAAACATTACTTTTATTTGACTAGAAATGGTTTAAATCAAAAGTTTATTCTTTTGCTTCACCAAAAATGTTTTTGAAACCACAAATTGATTTCTATGGTCAGTAGGTTCAAAACAAACCATTTGCCAAAGATTTCATCTCAAAAATCATTTTAGAACAATTTTTATATTCTAAACATGCATACACAAGTTTCTGCAAAAACAATCAATTTAACAGAAGCATTTTACTAAACAAAGTGCATGGTCAGAAAGTAATTTTTTTGCTGAATCCATTGATATAAAATTTGCAAAATTTGGACGTGTGGTTTGAAAGTTATGAATTTTTCAAATTGGCATATCAAATAGAACATTTCTGTTTTTATTCAAACAGACAGGGCCACGTGGCGCTTTCCTACTGGTGCGTACCGTTTCGCGCGGATCAGCAAACACAGCCGTTAGATCTAATTACATCGCATGGCTTAGAGGCTCTCGTACCCCTTCGGGTTGGTTTCTTTCCTAGCCACTAGATTGAGATCGGACGACGCTCAGCATGCTTGCCAGAGATGGGCGGCGCTGGCGGCGGCAGGTGGCGGCGGAACGGTCAGACGGTGGCGGTGTCGATGCTACAGGAAGCGAGAGAGTGCAGGGAGATTCTCACTGAGTTCACGGGGTCGCGGTGATGCTCAAGGTGGCCACAGCTCGTCGAGGGGTGCACGGTGGTGAGGACAATCGCTCGCCGGAGTTAGTGACGGCGTCGGGCTCGTTCAGTTGTCAACGGGGGCGACGATATACGGCATGCTAAGGCAAATAAAGGGCACCGTTAGATTCGTATGGAAGTCGCGATCATGTGAGCATCCAAGAGGGGGAAAGGGGCGGTCTAGTCTCACCGGTAGTGCTCGTCGGAGCGGAGGCAGACGATGGCGATGTGCAGTGGTCGTCGTTGTCGAGGTTCTGGGCGCGCGAGGGCGAGCTGGCGCTACGGGGAGGTTCGCCAGGAGATGGGGAGCAAGTGAGCATGCAGTGGGAGGCGAGAGGCGATGGCGAGTGGCCGGAATTGGAGGTGTAGCTCGCCGGAGGCAATGGCGGTGTAGTGAGAAATTGAGCAGCCTGGGGGCGCGCTAGGGTGAGGGACTAAGGGGGAAACAGAGAGGAGGGAGAGGCGATTAAGAAGGCATGGTCATGGGGAGGATTAACTGTGCCATTACTCGTGAATTTAACCCGTGAAATTAACGCAGGGAACGCTCAGACGAACAGGTCGTGGGGAGGAAGATGAATACGTGGCAGTGGGGTCCGTTTGGCAGCGAGTGAGAGAGAGGAGGAGTGGGGCCTGGTCGTCAGTGACAGAGTGGGTTCAATCCGCGGTGAGAAAAATGTTTCAGGGGAGGGGGTGTGTGGTGGGCTGTTGGGCCAGATGGGTCTTGCTAGGCTGGGTCGACCTTGTTCACTTTTTTTATTATGAATGATTTTCTCTTTTTCCATTTCTAATTTCTGTTTTGATTTTGCTTAATTAATTCAAACATCAATTTGAATTCAAACCACAACCAAAATTGGTGTAGGTTTAAATACTGATTAGTAATATAATCAGAAGTCAATTTTGCACTAAAATTTTATTCTTTTTGGGGTCTTTTTAATTATTCTAAAAGGCCCTTGTTTTAAATCAAATAAGATTTAATAATATTTTCAAACACCATTTAAATTCTTAAACCTTCCAAATCTTTTCAGTAGGTTTTTATTTGTTTAATAGGGTGTCAAATAATTCATCTTGAATTATTTGGAAAGTATTTAATATGATTCATAAATCATTTGAATTAGGTATTTGTTTTAATTACAATGGAATTAAATATAGTTTTATTTCCCTAAATTTTATTTGGAAGATTTATTTTATTTAAATTTATTAAACAACTTTTATTCCACTTGGGTAAATTCCAAAATACTATTTTCTCATGAATTATATAATTATTCTTATTAGAGATTTGTCTTTATTAAAATAGGGATAGAATGGTTAATGCCATTTTATTTTATTTTGGAAATTCTTTATCCAATATTTTATTTGGATTTGGATTATAATCATTCCACTTGTTTATGGATTAGTCCAAGATTTAATTTGCTCTTTATATATTCCTTATTTAATATTTCTTTCTTCATCTTATAAAATCCATATCTTTTTATTTATAGATCCAAACTTGGTGATTCCAATTTGTAAAATCTTATTTGATATTTGTTTATCCTTTTAAGTCCCTTTAGGATTATTTGCTCACCATTTTGTATGGATTTTAGATAAGTGCTTTATTAGCTTTGGAAATTACTTTTCCTTATCTTATTTAAATTCATAAGATTTTATTTATGGCTCCAAATTAAGTGAAACCAATTTATATGGTCTTACAACATTTCTATTTGTCTTTCTTGATCATTTGTGAATGTTTGTTGACAAATTTTTATATGGATCAAATCCATAGGCTTGGGGATAACTTGGAAATGATTTCATTCCATTAGGGTTTTAAGGTTTTGATTTAATTCTCAAGTGTTTAAATTTCCAGATGCATTTATGTAGAATGCACTTCACTTGATTTGAATTTTTGTTTGGATTCAAACATTAACCAAAGTTTGTTCCAGATGGGATTTTAAGTTTCCATTTAGAAACAAAAGTTTCTTTTCACCCTGAATTTTCAACATTTATTTATTTTGTTTAATTATTTTTCACATTACAAGATTTGAAAAATCTTGGGATGTGACACATTTGAATTGTATTGGCAAGTGATACTATGGTAGACTAGTGGTACCTATCATCTACATGCATTTGGCTAAGTGGATCTTAGGCTTGCTTTGCTCAAAATAGATTTTCCTTATCATTTGAAAACACTAAGTTTTTGTTTGTCATAAATCACCCAAGGCATCTACCAATAGACATTGGTGATCCCTTATCCCTTGTTCAACCACAAGTTTTTAACTTAGAAATTGGGATGAGGAGATTCTTGATAGCTTCCATGTCTTGATGCTCAGATTGTCCATTGTCGGGGACACGACTAAGTACTTAGATTTTACTATCTTGAGAGGTGGTGCACTTTCCCCACAAGACTCGACATGCATTGAGACAAGATCTTTCAGAAGCCTTCCCTTAGACCAAAATGGACGCGCTCCAAACCTATCATCCCCTACCACCAACTGTCCATTTGGCTAAGTTATTGCAACCTATATGATCTAGGCAGAGCCCATAATGCCAAGTGGCTACACTTGAAGCTTCTCAACATTTGACATCTCAAATCTCTTTGTTCCTGGGTGGCATTCCACAAGTGTGATACACAAGGTTCACCAGTCCCCTGGCCTTGTGTAACCACTCATCATAAATCCATCCTTTCCATTCCACCCAGGTGATTCATTCACATAGTTGTTTTATTAAACAAAACACAAGTCCTTGACTTAGGAATATTCCATAGCATGAATATAATCCACCCTTGTTTTCTACTAGCTAAGCTAAGCATGATAGTAGTAGGGATCTTAACTTAGGGAAAATTCTACTAAGGTTTCATCTACTAGGATTTCCCATGGCATAGTTAACACTTAGAAAATTCCATTCAAATCCTACTTAGAAATATCACTAATTCATAGTGAAAATAATGGGACAAAAGTATGAAGCATCACTTTCCTTTTTGGTAGATAATATAAGTTCACTCCTTGATATTTGCAATAGTCACACTCTTCAAATTTGACTACAATTCAATCAAGGCACAAATTCAATCTAGCATTCAAACAATTCAACACATAAAATAGTAAAATCAAAGCAATGCATGCAAGAAGCCAAAGATTGTTTTAATTGAAAAAGTGGTTTCTAATAGGTTATAAACATTTTAAAACACCTTTGTTCATTTACAAAAGTGGGAAAACCATTTGATATTAAGTTAGTGAAAATGGCCACTTTAAATCATTTTTTTGTTAGAAAGGATTTAATCAAAGTAATAATTTCTAGTGTTTGACAAATATATTTTTAAACCCAAATGTTAGTGTTTTAAGGTCAAGTGTTTAATATTAAAACCATTTGCAAACGGTTTTACCTATAAACCATTTTTATACCAAAGCAATATTTTATTTTGTTGGAAATGCCTTTTAGCAAAGTAATAATTTTATAGGGTTCATCAAATATATTTTTAAATCCTAATACTTGGTGTTTAGGGTCAGAGAGTTTAAATCAAATCATTTTCCAAAGGTTTTACTCAAAAAGAATTTTTAAATACATTCAACATTTTTATTTAGCTAGAAATGCTTTAATTCAAAGGAATAATTCCTTAGTGTCACAAAATATATTTTTAAATCCAAAAGTTGGTTTCCTTGGTCAATAGGTTCAAAACAATCCATTTACAAAAGATTTTACCCTAAAAAATTTCTAGAATAATTTTTTTATATTTAAAATATGCCTACACATGTTTCTGCAAATACAACCAATTTTACAGACGCAAATTACTAAACAAAGTGCATGGTTGGATAGAATTCTTTTTGCTGATTCCATTGATATAATTTTTTTAAAATTTGGACGTGTAGATTTAAAGTTATGAATTTTACAAAATCAAACACCTAATAGACACGTTTCAGTTTTTAAATCTAAACACGTGCCACGCGTCTTATTCTGATTGGCGCGTACCTGTTCGGTGGGATCGCGCAGATACAGCCGTTAGATCTGTTTAAATCGCACGGCATAGATTTGATCATACCCTTTCGATTAGAGATTCTATCCTAACCGATGGATCAAGATCTAACGTTCCAGATCGTAATGACCACGGATGGGCGGCGCGGCGACGGTGGCTGGCGGCGGCGCGCTCAGATGATGGAGTTGTCGGTGATTCAGGAAGCTAGAGGAGGAGTGGGGTGGCTCACCAGAATCGCTGAAGCTTGCTGATGCTCAACGTGTTCTTGGTTGGGGAAGGTGCGCTCGAGGTCGACGGGGATTGCTCGCCGTAGATGCTGCTGACGACGGGCGTGCTCGGGAATCGACGTTGGCGAAGCTGTGGTGCGTGCTAAGGAAAAAGTGTGATGCTGTTAGATGCGCGCAAGTATTCTGAACACACGACTATCATCTAGAGAGGAGGGGACGGTCGGGTCTCACCGGTAGTGCTCGTCACAACGGAGGCAGACGGTGGCGAAGTGTTGTCGTCAAGGTTGTCGACGATGCGGAGCGCGCGCGGATGAGTGGAAGCTACGGGCAGATGCGTAGGGAGGTGGGGAGTAGGCTCGTGGAGTCTGGGAGGCAAGGGGAGGCGAGGAGCGGCCGGAATTGTCGCCGGAGTGTCGTCGGGCAGAGGGAGTTCGAGGTCAAAATTGTAGCAGCCTGGTGGCTCCGGTGGGGTGAGGTCTGGGGGAAAAGGGAGAGGAGACCATGGCGATTAATAGGGCGCAGTCGCGGCGAGTAATGGTCGCGGCATCAACGCGAATTGATTCGGCGAATTCAAAGCAGAAACAGCCGCACTGAATGGGGAAGAAAGGGTCTGTGGGTTAGGAAGACGGTCTGGCAGGTGGGGTCATGTTGCCAGCGAGAGAGAGGAGAAACGGTGGGGTCTGGTCGTCAGTGAGGGTGCGGGTGAGAATCTGAGTGAGGATCGTTTTCCTGCGGGGAAGAGGAGATGGCTAGCTAGGCCTGGTGGGTTTTGCTGGTCTGGGCTAGCTTCTTTCCTTTTTTTATTCTGTTTCCTTTTCTTTTTCTAATTTCTTTTTATGTTTTGTATTTATTCAAATGATTTCAAACACCATTTGAATTTAGATTTTGACCAAACTTTCAGTAATTTTCTATTCTGTTCAAACATGTATTTTAAAGATCATTTTGGAATATTTCTTTTATTCCCACATGGTTTAATTATTTATTTACAATAGACCTTTGTCTTTATTTAAATAGGATTTTAATTATGTTTTACAACTTCTATTTAATCTCCAAATTTTACCAAATCCTTTTTAGTAGGTTTTATTTATTTATTAGGGTGTCAAATAATTCACTTTGAATTATTTGAAATATTTTTAGTATGATTTATTAATCATTTAAATTGGGCATTTGTCTTTATTCAAATAAAATCAAATATGGTTTTAATCCCATATAAATTTTATTTCAAATAATTCGATGATTCCATTTAAGTTAATTAAATAACTTTTATTCCACTTGGGAAAATTCCAATTATTATTTTCCCATGATTTAATTAATCATTTCTATTAGGAATTTTATCTTCATTCAAATGGAATTGAATTTGGTTAATGCCATATAATTTTATTTGAATAATCCTTATCCCTTTATTTGATTTTTTTTTATTTCATTTACTTATGGATTTAACTCAAGATTTAAATTATCTTCCAAATAATTTTCTTGGGATTTATTATGTAGGCAGATTGCCTTTATTTAAATAAAATTAGATATTGTTCAATCCTTATGATTTTATTTAAGTAATATTTTATTCCTTTTATTATTCAATAAACTTTTATTTGTTTATGGATTAGCCAATATTTAATTTGGCTTTTAAATATTCCTTATTTATTTATTTCTTTCTTTGTCTTATAAATTCCATATCTTTTTATCTATAGATCCAAAATTGGTGATTCCAATTTGTATAACTTTATTTAATATTTGTTTATCTTTTTAAATCCTTTTAGGATTACTTTGCTCACAATTTGGTATGGATTTTTGATAGGAGCTTTATTAGCTTTGGGAATTTAATTTCCTTATCTTATTAAATTCATAAGATTTTATCTATGGTTCCAAATTAAGTGAAACCAATTTCTATGGTTTTATTTATCATTTTTTATCTTTTATAAATGTTTTTTGACAAATTTTTATATGGATAAAATCCATAGGCTTATATTAATCTTGGAAATGATTTTCTTCCATTAAGGTTTTGGGTTTTGGTTTATTTTTCCCAAGTTTGAATTTCAAGGTACATTCATTGGTGAATGCATTTCACTTGATTGAAATTTTTTTGGTTTCTCTTTTAATTCAAATTTTATTCAGGATGGGTTTTGATGTTTACATTTAGAAACAAAAAGTTTCTTTTCACCCTAAATTTCAACAATTATTTATTTACTTTTCACATTTCAAAATTTGGAAATTTTTGGGATGTGACAGGCTATCACCCTTAAAAGAAATCTCGTTCCGAGATTTGGGAAGGCTAGAGGTTACAAGTTGGCTTCAAGGCAACTAGGGTACTACCACCCTTAAAAAGGTTTCCAACTAGGTTACATATTGGCTTACTTGGGATCTTTATGAAACTTTTCTGGACAGACATCTGCATAGTGTCCTTTGTTTCCACACTTGAAACATGTGACAAGGTTGAGATCCTTCATAGGTTTGCTTGTCTTGTACTTCTTATTTTCTGGATAATTGCTTGCATAATGTCCTTGGTCACCACACTTATAACATGTGACAAGGTTGAGTTCTTCACGTATCTTCTCTGGACAAGTTGATATATAATGGCCTAGCTCTTTGCAGTTGTTGCACCACACTTGGCTAATTCCCTTATTCTTCTTATTCTTGGGTTTCTCCAAAGCTAGGAGTTCTTCTAGTTCATGTTCTTCATATCTCACCTCAAAGGTGGAAAAGCTTCCTCGGTTCCTTGAACGATTCCTTGGATAATATCTATGTTTCCTCTTTTGTCCATCAAGGTGATTCCTAATGTATGGAGGTGTAATCTGAGGTTTGCCTTTGTCTTCATCCTTCTTGATAGAAGTTATTTCCTCATGGGGGTTTCCAAACTTTTGATGAATTCCACCTTGTTTCCTTTGTTGAACTATAGGATAGATGGGGCATTGGATAGGGACATGATTATTTCCTTCACATAGGAAACAAGTAACTTGAGATGTGGGGCATTGTTTAGTTGGATGTTTCTCTTCACAATTAGGGCATTGATCTTCATGCTCTTTGGAAGTGTGATACATGTCTCCACAAATATTGAAATCTTGAGTTCCTTCTATAATATCATCCTTGACATCATTGTTGTCACAAACTCCTTGGGAAAGGTTGTCCTTCATGTTGATCATTTGAGTGGTCATACCTTGCAACAATTGAGATTGGATTTCCAAAAACTTTTGTATGGTTGGGTCTAACTCAGTGTTGTTGGCTAAAAACTGAGTTGTCATCTGATTCAACTGGGTTTGGTTTGCTAGTAGTTGTTCTCTCATGTGCATCTCTTGGTTGTAGGTGTCACCATTCTTGATGTTGGAGTCCCTTGGAGAATTCATGTGTTTGCGTTGGATTGGGATTAGAATAGGCAAAAGATTTCTAAGGAAGAAGTTCTATCACACACAACAATTCACACAAGCAATGTGCAAACAATCACAAACAACATTCCACTCAAACAACCAGTTCAAGCACATTTTTAGGCAACAAAATGTTTTTGCTACACCACATAAGTTGGTGGGTTTAAACTAATCATTAGTATGGTGGTCCAACTATATGGTTTTTCTTGAGATCATTCCATTCTTCTTAGTTGTTTCTTCTTGAACAAGATCATTGTATCCTTGGAAAAATTCTTGTATCTTGGTCACAGAACTTCAAAGGTGATGATGGTTCCTTCTAAGTTGTGTTTCCTTAGTCTTCATGTCTTGAATATTATTCTTGTCTCACTTGTAGTCCTTAGTGATATCCAAGTTGAAGTCCTTGATGAAACTAAAGTTGAAGTCATTGGTGATGTTGAAGTTGAAATCATTTGAGTTGGTGACGTCCTTTGATCATGTTGAAGTCTTTGTTCATGTTGAGGTTTTGTCCATCAAGTTTGAAATAGAAGAGATGTAGAATCAAAACAAAAATGGTTGAGGAAAGAGTTTACTAGATTGTTTGTAAATAAGTTTTGGAACAAATACAACTCCTATTTTTATAAGGGGTTTTGTCCAATCCTAGGGTTACAATCCTACAGGCAACACAGTGCTCTGATACCATCTGTAGAGGTCCCAACCTTTAATAAGGTAGAGATCCCTGTGTTTACAATGCTAGTCCCTGGATCAATAGCTAGAATCCACAGTTAAGATGTAATATCAAGAAACAAAGGTCATAATACAACTTTATAACCAGGAATAAAATAATTCATTACATATTACATAGCTCATTTGGCTATCTCATTACAATGCAGCAGAAATAACTATAGCATGGAGTCCTTCATCTTCAAAGTGCCATAGGCAATCATGTTGGTTGTAGACTTGTAATCCTAATCAACACACTTCACTAACATCAAACAAACGTGCAACATAATAAGTTACAGCCACAAGGGTCAATACATTTGAATTGTATTGGCAAGTGATACTATGGTAGAATAGTTGTATCTATCATCTACATGCATTTGGCTAAGTGGAGCTTAGGCTTGCTTTTCTCAAAATAGATTTTCCTTATCATTTGAAAACACTAAGTTTTTGTTTATCATAAATCACCCAAGCCATCTACCAATAGACATTGGTGATCCCTTATCCCTTGTTAAACCACAAGTTTTTAACTCAGAAATTGGGATGAGGAGATTCTTGATAGCTTCCATGTCTTGATGCTCAAATTATCCATTGCCGGGGACACGACTAAGTACTTAGATTTTACTCTCTCGAGAGGTGGTGCACTTTCCCCACAAGACTTGACATGCATCGAGACAAGATCTTTCAGAAGCCTTCCCTTAGACCAAAATGGACGCGCTCCAAACCTATCATCCCCTACCACCAACTATCCATTTGGCTAAGTTATTGCAACCTATATGATCCAGGCAGAGCCCATAATGCCAAGTGGCTGCACTTGAAGCTTCTCAACATTTGACATCTCAAATCTCTTTATTCCTGGGTGGCATTCCACAAGTGTGATACACAAGGTTCACCAGTCCCCTGGCCTTGTGTAACCACTCAACATAAATCCATCCTTTCCATTCCACCCAGGTGATTCATTCACATAGTTGTTTTATTAAACAAAACACAAGTCCTTGACTTAGAAATATTCCATAGCATGAATATAATCCACCCTTGTTTTCTACTAGCTAAGCTAAGCATGATAGTAGTAGGGATCTTAACTTAGGGAAAACTCTACTAAGGTTTCATCTACTAGGATTTCCCATGGCATAGTTATCACTTAGAAAATTCCATGCAAGTCCTACTTAGAAATATCACTAATGCATAGTGAAAATAATGGGACAAAAGTATGAAGCACCACTTGCCTTTTTGGTAGAGAATATAAGTTCACTCCTTGATCTTTGCAATAGTCACACTCTTCAAATTTCACTATAATTCAATCAAGGCACAAATTCAATCTAGCATTCAAACAATTCAACACATAGAATAGTAAAAACAAAGCAATGCATGCAAGCATGCCAAAGATTGTTTTATTTGAAAAAGTGGTTTCTAATAGGTTATAAACATTTTAAAACACCTATTGTTCATTTACAAAAGTGGCAAAACCATTTGATATTAAGTTAGTGAAAATGGCCACTTTAAATCATTTTTTTGTTAGAAAGGATTTAATCAAAGTAATAATTTCTAGTGTTTGACAAATATATTTTTAAACACAAATGTTAGTGTTTTAAGGTCAAGTGTTTAATATTAAAACCATTTACAAAAGGTTTTACCTATAAACCATTTTTATACCAAAGCAATATCTCTTTTGTTGGAAATGCCTTTTAGCAAAGTAATAATTTCATAGGGTTCATAAAATATATTTTTAAATCCAAAAACTTGGTGTTTAGGGTCAGAGAGTTTAAATCAAATCATTTTCCAAAGGTTTTACTCAAAGAGCATTTTTAAACACATTCAACATTTTTATTTAGCTAGAAATGCTTTAATTCAAAGGAATAATTCCTTAGTGTCACAAAATATATTTTTAAATCCAAAAGATGGTTTCCATGATCAATAGGTTCAAAAAAATCCATTTACAAAAGATTTTACCCTAAAACATTTCTAGAATAATTTTTTATATTCAAAATATGCCTACACATGTTTCTACAAATACAACCAATTTTACAGAAGCAAATTACTAAAAAAAAGTGAATGGTTGGATAGAATTCTTTTTGCTGATTCCATTGATATATTTTTTTTAAAATTTGGACATGTAGATTTAAAGTTATGAATTTTACAAAATCAAACACCTAATAGACATGTTTCAGTTTTTAAATCTAAACACGTGCCACGCGTCTTATTCTGATTGGCGCGTACCGATTTGGTGCGATCGCGCAGCTACAGCCGTTAGATCTGTTTAAATCGCACGACATAGATTTGATCCTACCCTTTCGATTAGAGATTCTATCCTACCAGCTGGATCAAGATCTAACGTTCCAGATCGCAATGACCACGGATGGGCGGCGCAGCGACGGTGGCTGGCGGCGGCGCGCTCAGACGGTGGAGTTGCCGATGATTCAGGAAGCTAGAGGAGGAGTGGCGTGGCTCACCAGAATTGCTGAAGCTTGCTGATGCTCAACATGTGCTTGGTTGGCGAAGGGGCGCTCGAGGTCGACGGGGATTGCTCGCTGTAGATGCTACTGACGACGGGCGGATTCGAGCGTCGACGTTGGCGAAGCCGTGGTGCGCACTAAGGCAAAAGAGTGATGCTGTTAGATGCGCGCAAGTATTCTGAACACACGACTATCATCCAGAGAGGAGGGGACGGTCGGGTCTCACCGGTAGTGCTCGTCGGAGCGAAGGCAGACGGCGGCGAAGTGTTGTCGTCGAGGTTGCCGATGATGCAGAGCGCACGTGGACGAGTGGAAGCTACGGGCAGATGCGTAGGGAGGTGGGGAGTAGGCTCGTGGAGTCTGGGAGGCAAGGGGAGGCGAGGAGCAGTCGGAATCGTCGCCGGAGTGTCGTCGGGCAGAGGGAGTTCGAGGTCAAAATTGTAGCAGCCTGGTGGCTCTGGTGGGGTGAGGTCTGGGGGAAAAGGGAGAGGAGGCCAAGGCGATTAATAGGGCGCAGTCACGGCGAGTAATGGTCGCGGCATCAACGCGAATTGATTCGGCGAATTCAAAGCAGAAACAGCCACGCTGAATGGGGAAGAAAGGGTCCGCGGGTGGGGAAGACAGTCTGGCAGGTGGGGTCGTGTCACCAGCGAGAGAGAGGGGGAAATGGTGGGGTCTGGTCGTCAGTGAGGGTGCGGGTGAGAATCTGAGTGCGAATCGTTTTCCTGCGGGGAAGAGGAGATGGCTAGCTCGGCCTGGTGGGTTTTGCTGGGATGGGCTGGCTTCTTTCCTTTTTTATTCTGTTTCCTTTTCTTTTTCTGATTTCTTTCTGTTTTGTATTTATTCAAATGATTTCAAACACCATTTGAATTTATATTTTTACCAAACTTTCAGTAATTTTCTATTCTGTTCAAACATGTATTTTAAAGATCATTTTGGAATATTTCTTTTATTCCCACATGGTTTAATAATTTATTTACAATAGACCTTTGTCTTTATTTAAATAGGATTTTAATTTTGTTTTCCAACTTCTATTTATTCTCCAAATTTTACCAAATCCTTTTCGGTAGGTTTTATTTATTTATTAGGGTGTATTTGAAATATTTTTAATATGATTTATTAATCATTTAAATTGGGCATTTGTCTTTATTCAAATAAAATCAAATATGTTTTTAATCCCATATAAATTTTATTTCAAATAATTCTTTGATTCCATTTAAGTTAATTAAATAACTTTTGTTCCACTAGGGAAAATTCCAATTATTATTTTCCCATGATTTAATTAATCATTTCTATTAGGAATTTTATCTTCATTCAAATGGAATTGAATTTGATTAATGCCATATAATTTTATTTGAATAATCCTTATCCCTTTATTTGATTTTTTCTTTATTTCATTTACTTATGGATTTAACTCAAGATTTAAATTATCTTCCAAATAATTTTCTTGGGATTTATTATTTAGGCAGATTGCCTTTATTTAAATAAAATTGGATATTGTTCAATCCTTATGATTTTATTTAAATAATCTTTTATTCCTTTTATTATTCAATAAACTTTTATTTGTTTATGGATTAGCCAATATTTAATTTGGCTTTTAAATATTCCTTATTTATTTCTTTCTTTCTTTGTCTTATAAATTCCATATCTTTTTATCTATAGATCCAAAATTGGTGATTCCAATTTGTATAGATTTATTTAATATTTATTTATCTTTTTAAATCCTTTTAGGATTACTTTGCTCACAATTTGGTATGGATTTTTTATAGGAGGTTTATTAGCTTTGGGAATTTAATTTCCTTATCTTATTCAATTCATAAGATTTTATCTATGGTTCCAAATTAAGTGAAACCAATTTCTATGGTTTTATTTATCATTTTTGATATTTTATAAATGTTTGTTGACAAATTTTTATATGGATAAAATCCATAGGCTTATAGTAATCTTGGAAATGATTTTCTTCCATTAAGGTTTTGGGTTTTGGTTTATTTTTCCCAAGTTTGAATTTCAAGATATATTCATTGGTGAATGCATTTCACTTGATTGAAATTTTGTTGGTTTCTCTTTTAATTCAAATTTTATTGGATGGGTTTTGATGTTTACATTTAGAACAAAAAGTTTCTTTTCACCCTAAATTTCAACAATTATTTATTTTATTTATTTATTTTTCACATTTCAAAATTTGGAAAATTTTGGGATGTGACTGGTAGTCGCTTGAAAAATATGACTGGTACTTGGCAGGATCGCTGTCTAACTACTGTTTGAGCTCGACGATGCACGCAGCTTCCTCGAGCAAAAACAAGCGGTGTTTTTTCATGTCCTCAGCCCTTTTCTCCAGCGCCTCCGGAGTGTGATCCGAAGCAGTTGGGATTGGTATCGTGAGAGTATCTCCATAAATTTCATGTGCACCCTTGGTGAATACGTGTCCATCCACAGGAGGGTCGATCGGTGTGGGATTAATCAGATCTATGTCCTGATTCTCCATCTTGATCTCTTTGTCAACCTTTTCTTCATTGGTTTCCTCGACGTTCGGCTCTGCCGGTGTCGGATTCTTGTTCTTATTCTTCTTATTATTTGAACGCCCAGTAGCCTTAACATGTGTATCGGTGGTAAAGATGGCTTTTCGTCCATGCTATCCGTAGAGGTTGGCCTCTGGACCTCGGACGAATCTCTAGTGTCCATGTCATCTTGCGAGGTGTAGTCTTCGTCCATGCTATCAAACGGACTCGAAGGGGTCTCCGGCTCACCTTGCGCTGGTTTGGAGGCGTATTCTTCTTTGTATGCCTCCATCTCCTTCTCGAAGTCTCGAAGTTCCTGCGACGTTATTGACTCCTGGGGGGAATCAGGTAAGTCGACCCTTTCTTCGATCGCATTGAGAACTGAATCGTTTCCGGCTCTAGCATCGACAGAGTCAGATCCAAATCTCACGTGGTATACGAAGCAGTGCTTCTTCTTGTTCATGGTCTGAAGGTAGACGCACAGCTGGGTTTCCGCCTCTGCCATCTCGAAGCTCTCCTTGATCTCGGCGATTGCTTTGTAATCGATGTAGGGGCGCTTCGTCATCTGCTTTATCCTGTGACTCAAGAGTGTTTTATGCTCCGGCATCGGTAGAGCCGGATCCGAAGCGGATATATTCCTCATCCGTGTATCTGATCTCAACGGGGAGATCAGATCCGGATTTTTCTTCCACCAGTTCTTCCACTATAGGAGTGGGATGGGTGGGTTTAGGCTTTTTCGGGATCTTGAACTCTTCCGCTTCTGCGGACAAAGTAGATCCGGATTGTTCTTCCGCCGTTGTCATCACCTCAAGGGTGGGTTGGAAGGGTTTAGCGAAACCGAGGTAAATATGAATCTCGTTGATGGACATGATTGTGTAGGTTGTCACGGGCTACTTAGCCGGAATCCAAGTCTCGTCGAGAAGAACGAGAGGGACATCACTGGCGTAGACCACACGACCCATGGCGATTGTTTTGCCGATTCCTGCACGCGCAGATTCTGCCTAGAACGAAGCTCCAAAAGTCATCTGCCCCATGGTGGGTGCCAACTGTCATCGAATTATCGACAAGTATGCCATAGGGGGTCCTGACGATGTTGAGAAGATGGGGTGTGAGACGTTGGATGTTCTGGGAATGGTGAGCACAAGTTTACCCAGGTTCAGATCCGACTGCGGTGATCGGATCCTACTCCTGCTAGCAACCCAGTAATATATAGGCGAGAGCCAGATGTTATAATGGATTACAAGAGAGGTTCGCTTGTGCGAGTAGGTTGTGGTTGATCTATGATATGGTGCCCTAAAGGTTCCCATAGGGCCGGTTTATAGTCACCGAGACCTAGGGTTATAGGACGGACCTATCCGGCTATGTTACAGAGTAGGTACCTCGATACAGCTTGGACTACAAGTAATACTACAGGCCTAAGTGGGTAACTCTTCTAGGCCTTGTCATAGCCGGAAGTGGCTCCTCCTCTTTTTCTGACTGGGCCGCCCGTGAATCAAAGCTCTAACCCGTTGGTGGGCCACCCTGGTCAGTGAGTCCTGTGGGTATACCCGGAAAATATATTCCCAACAGGTGGCCCATAGTTGATCGGCCTATGGCCTGCTGGACGTCCTAGTTAGGTGGATCCAGAAGGGAGGCCCATGCCGAAAGAGGGAAGACTACAATCCCGCCATTGATGAACCCGGAGCCTTGGAGTGTAAGACACAAAGACTAGTTAGTATTAGTGTAGAACTCTATAACTTGTTCGGTATGGACTCTTTCTTGTAATATTAGGTTCTTGCGCCTTTATAAGCCAGACCTGTAGGAGCCTTTAGTGTCGTGGTATTGCACACGAGTACACCATGGAGGGGTCCTCATAGAGCGTGTTTAGAGACGTGGGGTAAGGCGGGAGGTTGGCGGGTACGAGGTAACACAGCTTACCCAGGTTCAGATCCCACGATGGTGGCGGAATCCTACTCCTGTTATAAATCACCATAATGGCAATACACCGAGTTACAAGGATCGGTTCGCTGTGCGAGGTATGAGTTGTATCGTGCCCTAAAGGCTCCCGCAGGTCCGGCTTATATAGTCTCCAGATCCTAGAGTTACATGCAAAGTCCTAGCCGGACAGGTTACCGAGTTCTACACTGTACACAACTAGTCTAACGTGGATTGCACTCCAAGGCTCCGGGTACGCTGGTGACTCCTTCGTAGCCTTCCTTTATCCGGCATGGGCCTCCCTTCTGGATCCATCTAATTGGGCCGCCCAGCAGGCCATGGGCTTTGCTACCAACTATGGGCCACCTGGGTTATCCGGATTAGAGACATGCAATGGTGATACCCATTTAGCATATCCGCAACAGTAGCCCCCGGAGAACTCCGAGATATTGCGCCATCTTACCTCTTCGGGTTGAATGCTTCGTCTAGACGAATGTCGGCAAATCGTCAAGCAATATCTTGTAGTCCTCCCAAGAACCCTGCAATGTTCTCCGTCTTCAACATGTAAGTCAGAGAACTGCCGAATCTTCCATCATACTCTTCTCGTAGCCGGACAGGATCCTTCCATGCTGGAATCTTCAAATGGGATGGTTCACCTGCCTATGTTAGTGGAGCAACATAGACCATAGGTCAGCGACGCCTCGTAACTCACACATGCAGAGAACGCAATCATAGCCGTTTTTCCCGTGCGAAGGATGTGAAACATTGGCGGCGGTGGTGGGAACATGGAGAAATTGCCGCGCACACGTACGCACGCGCTGTCCACGCAGCAACCATTCGATCAACTTGCATGAATCTTGACGCTGAGTACTATAAATTATAACCATGGTAATTCTTATCTTTTCACCGCATTCTTCCTTGCATCGTCTTCTTCCTCCAGCAAACGCCTCCTCGAGCTCTCTGCGCGCATGAAGGAAAAACCCTAGCTTTCCCCATCTTGCTGCCAGTCTCCTTCCACACCAATGGCCAGCAGCAGCACCACACCATCCACAGCAGCGACGAGCGAGGCCACGACCAATACGGCGGGCTCCGTCCACGTGCCTCCAGAAGGCGTGGTGGTTCCACACACCGCGGTGGTGGAAACCACCGGTGCTGACCATATTCCAGCAGGGCTGGAACTGCTAGAAGAGGATGGCGATTCCCATAATGGAGAGTGGCACGGCTCTGATATCACCGAGGGCAATCTCAATAAGATGCTCGCTGAGGGGTACCTCCCCACAACGGAGGGGCTGGTGGGCGGCGCCGGCCGGCAAGGTCATCCCTTCTCCCCAAGTCGGAGAAAAGGTGTACCTCAAAGCCCAACTGGTACGCAGCGTCTCCCTCCCAATCTCCGACTTATTCATAGAGCTCCTTAGCCACTACTGGGTTCAACCTCAGAACCTTTCTCCGAATAGCATCCTCGCGCTTAGCAATTACGCGGCGCTTTGTGAGGGCTACCTAGAAATTAGGCCTAGGTTAGATCTGTTTATATATTTCTTCACCGTCAAGAGGGAAGCCGAAGTGAGCAAGGATGAGATCAGAAATTGTGGAACTATTAGCTTCAAGATCTGGCCTGGCCGGCGGTTCCCCGACATTGTAGGCCATGAGTCCTGCAAGAACTGGTAGTGGACATGCTTCTATGGCCCAGGCATCCCTCTGGATGGCTGAGAAGGAACGTACCCAGAATTTGTCGATGGAGCTACCGCTGAAGCCCTGACATGGAGATCCCAAGCCCTCCTTCCCTCCGATGACGAAGCCTCCCGTGCTGTTAGGCGGATTGAGTGGATCGTAGACACGGGTCTGACCGGGTTGGACCTAGCCATGTGCTGGTTCATCGGGCAGATCCAGCCTCTGCAGCACCGTGCGAAGCTCATGCACTACTATACCACGGATAGGAAGGATATCCTCTGCATCTCTAAGGATAACTTCTCGAGTGACTCCATCAAGCTCTGCCTCAAAGACATCGTCAAGGTGAAGGACACGAAGTGTGGCTTCACCATCACCTACGACATGTTCGAGGGCGGCAAGTGCCCAGAGGGACTTACTTGTTTTTCGGTGTATGACATATACTCCAGTTCTTCTGTCTAGCCTTTAACCATTGCATATAACACTTTGGGATTCACTTAACAGCTCAAGGAACTAGACGATGGTATCATGGCTGCCCAACTCTATGATCCTAAGATGAAGGAAGTCACCATCGTATCCGACGACGATGTCCTGTTGGCGCCTAAGCGGAAGAGCTCCACCTCTGACACTGCCGACGAAGGCAAGAAGAAGTAGATGGAGGGTGGAGCCTCCAAGAGATCCACCACCTCCCTGGAGGCGGATAAAAGAAGAACGATTGGTATTCCGTTGACCAAGGCACCAACCATTGTGTAAGATTCTTAACATACAACATTGTCTTTTGCTTGTCTTGTTCTTGTACTTATACTTCTGCACATTTCAGGAGCCAGTATGAGTTTGAAGAAGACCTCCAAAACATCAGGGGCTTCTAAAAACATCAAAGAAATGTTTCACCAAGCGACAAGATCTCCAGCAAAGGTAACGTCTGAACCTTTCGCCATGGAAGTGGACCTAGACGTTGCCGCAAAAATTGCTGTTGTTGGCGAGCAGGCGACACAAGAAAGCACCACATCCAAAGTGGCTGAAGCTCCGGCTAAGGATGCTACTGGTAGCGGTAAGGCGATGGTGGAAGGCGGAATTTCTGCCGTAGGCGTCGCCACTGCACCCAAGACACCAGCAGAGTTTCCGAAGATCGTCTACCCGGTGCTTACACCGAGTAGCTCAGCTCTAGTTCCTGGTGCAGTGCCGACTTCTCTGACATGTGGTCTTGAGGAGCTGCTCAAGTAGGCGGATATCCTACACGGAAATAGCCTTTCCTTCAGCAAGATATTTGCCGAGAGCCTCAGCAACCTCAAGATTATTGCACTTGTAAGTTTCATATGCCTTTTGCATTTCATATGTAGTATCCCACTATAGCCCCTGAGGATTTAGACGGAAAAACATAGGTCTTTGTGTCTGAATGCTCTAAGAGAGACTAAGCTAAAAAAAATCGCACTGTAGACCCAAGTATTTAGTTTGAATGAATTATTCTGACTAGATACTTTTAGAGTAGCATACGAAGTGTTTGTAAATTTCAATACTGTAGCCCCCAAGCTTCTAGTTGAAACAAACTTAGTTCCGACTAGATGCTTAAAGAAAGACTAAGCATATTTCTGAGTTAAAAACTCTCACTATAGCCCCCAAGCCTCTAGGTGGATATTTTATCCGGCTAGATGCTCCAAGTAGACTAAGTAACATTGATCTTTTTCGTAGAATGAGAATGCTCGGAGAGGTGTCACCAACGAGAAGTTCCACAAGATGCGTGCTGACCTTGAAGCTGAAAAGGGTAAACTGCCTTCTTGAATGATCAAATCAACAAGAGCAAGAGTCTGTTTTTCTTTTCAATTTCGCACTCAATCTTGGTCTTGCGCCATTAACCTCCGACTACTCATCGTGCACTGTTATTTCTCTGACATGCAGAAGCTATTGCCAAGGCGAAGGATATTGTCGAGCAATCCAAGCACATAGAACTGCTGGATAGCGAGAACAAAATCCTCAAGCAGGAGAGGGCTGACACCATGAAGATGCATGAAGCGTCTATGAAGGCCGTGCAGGAGTCTGCCAACACGGAGATCAACCGACTGAAGGAGGAAATTGCGATCCTCAAGGAGTAGAACAAAGCTGCCGAAGAGAAGAATAAACGCAACCTTGAGGCTTAAAAGGTCCTCCGACAAGAATGGGACTCCAAGGCGGAGACGCTCCAACAAGCCGAGGCGAGCATCTTTGGTAAGCAATCTCTGTCTTGTACTTCTGTAAGCCAGGTACTCTGAACTTTTATGTTGTTGAACTCACGTATTCCATTGCTTGGCCGCAAATGCAGCTCCTATTGGTTTAACCAATACTCCTCCTCTGCCAAAGGAATGCATGGTCCTTGCCGGCAACTTCATCAGCATCGCCATCAAACAAGCAAAGGAAATTGCCAAGCCCCTGAACATCAACATCAAGGCGGTGGATTCCGTCATGAAGTACTCAGAGATTCTGCGCCAAGCCCCCGAGCGTATCATAAGCTGGAAAGCTTCATGTACCCGGGCTGGTGCAAGAATGTCGCTGGCTATGGTTAAGGCCCACTATGAAAATGCTGACATCGATACAGTGACCTCGGGCCTGCCCGACATAGAGGATGATGGCCAGAAGATTGATCACAAAGCTATCTGGTCATCGCTCGCCGGCTTCGACACCAGAGTCGCCGAGTTGGTGGATCCCAACACCTTTGTGCCTCTCGAGATTATTGATGGCGACCAGCCCAGCTCCTCCAAGTCCCTCAAGACCAACAACTTTGTTGATGATCAGGATGACTCTCCTGCTGCCGTCTACGTTACCTCAAAGTCTCCTGCACCAGAGGAATGAAAACCACTTTGAAATATTTGTTTCCTCTGGAATTTGTGTATGCGGAAAAATTACTGTGCTAACTTAAGGCGGAAAAACAATAGTTGTAATTTCCTGCTACTCAAGTACTAGTTCCAGCATGTAAATATTTTTTAAGCAAGTGCTGGCTTATCCATTACTTTGGTTTTTATGCTTGACCTTTCGTGATTCAGAAGACTCGTAGTCGGAACCATGCGCTCAGGTGATGATGCCCAATGGCACCGTCAAAAACCTAAGCACAAAATCTCCGACTTCGAGTGCCAAAATTCACTACTCCAGAATCCACATAGAAACGACAAAGAACGTGTAGATCAAAAAACTTAAGCTAACATCCGTAGGCGGAATTTTCACAAGTGCAAATGCAAAACTTGCGCATAAAGGTTTTATACGATCCAAAAATAAACACTAAAGGAGGTAAAAGACTCAAGCATATGAGTGAACCAAAGAGCTTTATTTCATTGATCATATAAGAGGTACAGTAGATAAAAAATATGCTAAGTGTAAAAAGGATGTATCTGTGCTATGTTCCATAGCCGATCAAGCTCCGGGTAGTCATCATCCGGGTCACGTCTCTTACGCTTATGATCCTCGTTTGGTCTATCCTCAAGTTCACGATTGTCAACGAGATAGTAAGACCCATTGAGTAGCGCCTTGCTTATAATTAACGGTCCTTCCCATGGCGGGGATAATTTGTGTGACTTCTTCTGCTTAAGTCGGAGCACCAGATCCCCCTACTGAAACGAGTGATGCCAGACGCGGCGACTATGGTAGCGGTGTAGCTTCTGCTGGTAGATGGCGGATCTTTGACATGCCAATACATGCTCTTCCTCGAGAAGGTCCACATCTAGGCGTCTGGATTCTTCAGCGTCATCTTCGTCGTAGGCGGCAATTCTTGTTGAATCGTGAAGGATGTCGGAAGGCAAGATGGCTTCTTCTCCATATACCATGAAATAAGGGGTGTAGCCGGTAGACCTGTTTGGTGTAGTTCGTAAACTCCACAGAACATATGGTAACTCCTCCGCCCAGGCTCCAGCTGCTCTAGGTAGCGGTGCCTCTAGACGTGGCTTGATTCCCTGCAGAATTAATCCATTAGCTCGCCCAACTTTCCCATTGTACTATGGATGTGCCATAGATGCTAAGTCAAGTCGGATGCCCTTCTCTCAACAATAGGCTACCACTTCTCCAAGTGACAAGTTGCTACCGTTGTCGGTGATAATGCTATGTGGGAGACCAAATCTGACCACTAGATCTCGGACAAACCTAAGGGTAGTTGCCCCATCAAGCTTTCTAATGGGTTTAGCTTCTATCCATTTGGTGAATTTATCAACTGCTACTAGCAGATGCGTAAACCCACATGGTGTCGTCTGTAATGGACCAACCATGTCTAGCCCCCAGACTATGAATGGCCAAGTTATTGGTATTTTTCGCAATTCCTGAGCTGGAACATGTGGTTGTCAGGCATAGTACTGGAATCCCATGCATGTCTCAACCAGCTTGTCAGCGTCCGCCTTGGTAGTCAGCCAGTAGAATCCTTACCGGAAGGCTTTGGAGACCAACGATCGAGGAGCGGCGTGATGCCCGCAATCTCCGAGATGGATCTCACGAAAGATTTTAATACACTCTTGCTGGGAAACACACTTGAGGTATACACCAGTGGTGCTTCTTTTATAGAGCTGTACATTGATTATGGTATAGCCCTTTGCTCGGCGTACTATTTGACGGCTTTCAACCTCGTCGATGGGCAAAGTTCCGTGTACGAGATAATCTATGAACGGATTTGTCCAAGCCAGAGGGACCTTTGTCACTGTGTGAACAAAAGAGTCAACTCTATCCGGGTTAGATGGATCCGCTCCCTTCACGGATGGTGTCCATAGATGCTCCAGAAGAACGCCAGGCGGAATTGGTTTGGACCCTGATCCAAGCTTTGACAGCAGATCAGCCGCCTCATTGTCCTTCCTCTTGACATACTTGACTTCGTAGCCCTCGAAGCACTTGGCTATCTCGTCTACTTCGTCTCGATATGCCGCCATCATAGGGTTCCATGTATTCCAGGTGCCAGCCACCTGCTGGGCAACCAAGTCGGAATCTCCACAGCAAACTATGCGCTTGATGCCAATATCCTTGGCTACGCGAAGTCCGTGGATGAGTGCTTCATATTCCGCCATGTTATTTGTAGCCTCAAAGTGGATCTGCAGAACGTAGTGCAACTTTTCCCCTGTTGGTGACTGTAGCAATACACCAGCCCCCGAGCCGTTGAGTAGCTTTGATCCGTCAAAGTGCATCACCCAGTATTCTGGCTCTGGTACAGGGGTAGCATCTGACATCTCCGTCTAATCTGCAATTAAATCCGCCAAGACCCGTGATTTGATAGCATCGCGTCTCTTGTAGGTGATCTTGAAGGCGGCATTCTCAATGCCCCACTTCGCAACCCTTCATGTAGCGTCATTGTTATTGATGATGTCGGATAGTGGAGCTTTGCTCACATCTGTGATAGGGTGCTCTTGGAAGTAGTGCCTTAGCTTCCGAGAAGCAAGGAACACTCCGTAAGCTAGCTTCTGGTAGTGCGGGTAACATTGCTTGGACTCCGTCAAGACCTTGCTTACATAGTAAACTAGTCATTGCACTCCGTACTCATGCGTTGGTTCTTTCTGCTCTACCACAACGACGATGCTCATTACCCGGTTGGTGGTCACCATGTAAATCAACATAGGCTCCATAGGCTCGGGTGCTGCAAGTATAGGTGCCGAGGAAAGTATCTCCTTTAGCTTCTTGAGTGCAGCATCTGCTTCGTTCGTCCAAGTAAATTTGTCCGCCTTCTTGAGCAACTTGTACAGAGGCAGAGCCTTCTCTCCAAGTCAGCTGACGAACCGGCTTACTGCTGCAACGCGGCCTATAGGACGTTGAATGTCCTTCCTGCATGTTGGACGGTTTATGTTTAGGATGGCCTTGATCTTCTCCGGGTTGACCTCGATTCCATGCTGGGAAATGATGAAGCCCAACAATTTGCCGGCTGAAATCCCGAAAACACACTTCTTAGGGTTAAGCATCATGTTGTATTTCCGGAGATTATCAAAGGTTTCTTTTAAGTCAGAGATTAAGTCGTTTGACTTTTGAGACATCACTGCTATATCGTCCATATAGGCGTGAATGTTCCGACCAATTTGATCGTGTAGACAATGCTGCATAGTCTGCTGGTACGTAGCACCTGCGTTTTTCAGCCCAAAGGGCAGCATGACATAGCAAAACGTGCCGTAAGGTGTGGTGAACGAAGTGGCCAATTGGTCCGACTTCCTCATCTTTATTTGGTGGTATCCTGAGTATGCATCGAGAAAACACAGAAGTTCTGAGCTAGCCGTCGAGTCAATGACTTGGTCAATGTGAGGCAAAGCAAACAGATCTTTCGGGCATGCTTTGTTCAAGCCAGTGTAATCAACGCACATTCTTAATTCTTTGGTCCTTTTTGGGGACAAGTACAGGATTGGCCACCCATCGGGTGTGAAGGACTTCTCGGATAAAACTAGCCTTAAGTAACCTAGCTATATCTTTGCCTATGACGCGTCTCCGAAGTGTCATAGAGGTTGTTTCACCGGTTTGCA
The DNA here is from genome assembly GCA_916181665.1 of Avena sativa. Lineage (NCBI taxonomy): Eukaryota > Viridiplantae > Streptophyta > Magnoliopsida > Poales > Poaceae > Avena > Avena sativa. The sequence continues at coordinate 305,496,010 of OV702295.1, read as the reverse complement.
TTTTGGATCAATATTCAAGATGTGCTCGGCAAGTTCCCTAGGTACACCTTTCATGTCGGCAGGTTGCCAGGCAAAGATGTCCCTATTCTCACAAAGGAACTTGACAGCGCGCTTTCCTATTTAGGTTCTAGGTTCGTCCCAATGGCGGTGGTCTTGGAGGCATCGCCTACCACAAAAAAAGTTCCACCGGCTTGGTCTCGATGGCAGCCTTGAAGGTGGGATCGGAGTCAGAAATCTGCTTCTTCAATGTCGGCATCTCCGTGGCATCGACCTTTCTCTGGATCTCCTTGAATTCTTCGTTGTAGAGGACAACTTTTGCAAAGGCTGCTTCTCCAATCTTGCAGTCCTTTGCCTTTGTAAAGCTTTCGGATATGGTGATGATGTTGTTTGGTCCGGGTATCTTGAGCTTGTTGTAGACGAAGCATGGCTTGGCCATGAAGGCGTGGAAGATGTCGCCTCCGAATATGACATGGTACACGCTCTTGAAGGGGACCACCTCGAAGGTCATGCATTCTTGGTGGTAATTATTAACATCGCTAAGATCAACCTGAAGTGTGATGCACCCAAGGGGACCGAGCCTCCCGGCCAGGAACTACGCCATGGAACACGGTGCTAGTCCGCCTCAGGTTGACCTCTGTCAAGTTCATCTTGTGCAGTGTATCCAGGTACATGATGTTGATGCTGCTTCCACTGTCCACCATGCATTTGGTGAACTCGTTGCCATCAATCAAAGGGTTGATGACCATGGCGTATTCGTTCTCCGTAGGGATGAGGTCTAGGTGATCCTTCCTGTCCCAAGTAATTGGAACTTCTGACCAGCGTAGGTACTGGGGGACTGGTGGTAGGGTGTCCATCAGTATCCTCATCGAGGTTTTCTGTGCCCGAACAGTTGGGGTACCAAGGAAAGTGTAGTAGACGGGGGCCTTCTTCTCGAAGGGGTTCTTGCCTTTGCCATCGCCCTTGTCGGCGTGCTTGGGGTCAACATCCTCGTCCATGTCACTTGAATCCTTGGACTCTTCTTCCTTCTTCTTCCCTTTGCCCTTGCCTCGTGGTCTGTTCTTCCGGCTTCGCTTGTGACCAGACTCCAAGTCCTCCTTGAGGTCATTGACAAACTTGCAATGGCAATTGGTGTGAGTGGCCTTTCCGTTGGCGTCGAGGTGTACAAGGCATGGCATATCTCGGTATTCCTCATACGTTTGTGGAACACGGAGCACTGCCGTGGTAGTTTCACTACCCCGCTGCTGCCCACGACCAGCCCCCCGTCCTCGTCCACGCTGTCCGCCATCACCTCTTCCTGCAAACGTCATGGCGACCATGTCGGAGTTTTGCTTTTCTTCTAGCGGGCTCTTCCGCTTGGTGCTGTTATTGCTCTTAGCTTGGATTGGAACGACTATTGCCGGCAAGGATCCGCGAGCATCATCATCGTCAGCCGCAAACTCACTGGCCAACTAGATCATCTGATTGAGATCGAGCCTGTGATTGGCCTACAGGCGCTTCAACTTATGTAGGAGCAACGTACCTTTTTACAAACCATCTATGAAGGCGGCCATGGTGGTCTGATCGTGCACTCATGCACATTAATTCTTCGTATCCAGCCAGCGAGAGAGGTAGGCTTGAGATTACTCGTCTTTCTCTTGCACGCGCCGCTATAGATCGCCAACAGTGCAAGGACGCTTATACGTACCCTCGAAGTTTTTGGTGAACGCTTCTTGCATGTCCAACCAATTGCAGATAACTTCTCCGGCAAGTCATCAATCCATTAGAGGGTCGTACCCATCAACATCAGTGGGAGGTACTTGACGGCAACGTTGGGGTTACCCCCGGCGATCTCCACCGTGTTGCCGTAATCCTGCAACCACGTAGCTGGTTTGGCGGTGCCATCATAGGGCTTGATCGTCTTGTCAATCCGGAAAACCCTTGGGGTAAGTTGCGGTCCATATTATAGGTCCAAAGCAACGTGGTCTCGGGTATGGTCCTTCCCGGGCCTCGTGAATCTTGTCTAGGCGTGAACGTGCGTCGTATGGCTCCGGGCTTGCTCTTTTCTTCTTGCCACCAGGAGATGGGCTGCGTGAACGACGTGGGCCCCCTCCGCCATGGTGGCTGCTAGGTGGCGATGGAGGCGGAGGTGGCGGCGGGTTAGCCTTCTTGCTGTTACCCTCCTATGATGCCTCATGCTTGTCACGGTTTCTTGTCGGACATGGAGGGTCATGGCGTGACCTGCTCTTATGTCCTTGGTTGCGCTCTCCATCGTGGCAGGGCTGCTCCGCGTTTTCGCGGATGACGATGCCGCCCTGCCTTGGCGGAGGCATGCTCGTATGATGGTGAGCTTTTGGGTCTTCGCGATGTCGGGGAGGTCGGGGCGATGGGGATGGGCGACGAGGATGAGCCTTCCCTCCGTGGTTGGAGGATATGGGGATAGCGTCCTTCCTGTTGTGTACATCCCTCCGTCGTTGCTTTGACGAACCCGTCTGTGACCCGACATCCTGAGGAGATCGGTCCCTTGGCGGCTTAGGATTGCTAGACTGGCAATATGCTGGGTCAGACTCAAGCCTCTGAGAGGTGGTCTTTTCCTGCTGTTTGACCGCCTTTGCTACAAGGTCATAGACATGTTCCACAGCTGCGGGTGATCTGTCCTGCTCCATAAGAGTCTTGGCGACAACTATGTTGAGAATAGGAGTGGGCATGACCTGCCTGCCCTCACTGTCAATGTATGGCTTGGCTTGCGGCGGATTCGGGGGAGTCCATCCTAGGTTTTGCCGTACACCAGGATCATTGATGATGCGAGCCAGAGCTTTCTTGGCCTTCTGCTGCTTGAACAGAGTCTTGTACTCGGCCTCCATGGCTCTAGTTTTCTCGATTGATTTATGCGCCTTGGCTAGATCTTGATCTAGCTTTGCGCCTTGCTCTGCGATGGTCTGCGCTTCCTCCAGCAGCTGCTGGCGCTTCTCATCAAGCTGGACTATGTTCCTTATGTGATCCACAATCATGGGCTCGACGAGTAGATTACCGTACATCACCCTATCAGCTGGGGTGATTTGGGCAGCCGCAGACGTAGATGCCAGAGGCGGCGGTTTTGCGGTGTTGTTGTTACTCAGACCGACATTGAGTTCATGCGGCTGCTGCACTGAGTTAGGCGGAGGGGGCATGGCCTTTGCGCGATCATTGTCGGCAGCAACATGTGGTCCCTTCCTCTTGTCCAGCACTTTAGGCGGAGCTTGTCCGGGTTGATCTTCCGCCATCACACTCCCAATGGCGATGAACACCTCTCGGGATGTGATGGCCTTGTCGGCCTGCTCCTCGCGCTTGATGTCCTCCTCCATCTCCTGCATAGCAGAATCGAGTTCCTCCGGGTTGATGTCCATCTCCTCCGAGTCCATGCTGATGTAGGCATAGAGCGCGTCCAAAACGGAGTCGGAGGGTGCGGGGGCTTCCTCGATGACGGAATAAGAAGCTGAGGCTGCAGGAACGTTGACTGGAGGCGGTGGTGGCGGTGGCGATGGCTGATGCAGCGGGGTGCCGGGTGCGACCGTGAGCGTTGTTTGAGTTTCTGCATCTGCGGCCGTGAAGTTATTGAAGGTGTGAACCATGCCTTCAAAAGCGAGGCGCCCGAGGCCTGCAGCCGCCTTAGCGTATGCTGGAGAAGTGTACCGCGGTCCAGCCCTTCCACAAAGTGATACATGACATCATCATTGGGGTAATGTTCCAGATCGGCCCGTATACGGAGCCACCTGGCTAGGTAATCACAGGGGTTTTCACCCTCTCTCTGAACGCAACGCGCCAGATCGAAGATAGTCACCACGCCGACGAACTTGGATCTCTGCTCTTTAGACGCACGGACGAAGCCGGCGAACTTGCAGCGATCTTCCACCGTTATATTCTGCACAGGAGCGGTTTGGGTGGGCCTTGATTTTTCCGATCTATGTCGGCAAACTCCGAAGAGAGATCCGACTTCGATCCTTCCGCGAACGTATCCTGCCCGTAGGCAGACCGTGCGGGCCTTGACGATCCTCCGACTTCCAAGGAACTAGTGACCGAGTCGGTTTCACCGATGAAGAGGTGGATGTCCCTGATTGGGACGATCGAGCAGCGGGTGGGGTTCGTCTTCGCCAGGATCCAGAACTCGTAGGGAGGGACGATCGGAACATTGCCGGAGAAGAGAACACGGCCTATGACTATGGTTTCGCCGATTCCCGCGAAGAGCTTGGACCGCGCCCGTTGTAGAGCCTGAAGTGCCTCTTGCCCCACGGTGGGCGCCAACTGTCGTGGTATTACCGACGAGTACGCCATGGAAGGGGACCTCACAGAGCGTGTTTAGAAATGTGGGGTAAGGCGGAAGGTTGGCGGGTACGAGGTAACACAACTTACCTAGGTTCAGATCCCACGACGGTGGTAAAATCCTCCCCCATGCTATAAATTATTATAATGGCAATACGCCGAGTTATAGGGATCGGTTCGCTGTGCAAGGTATGAGTTGTATCGTACCCTAAAGGCTCCCGCAGGTCCGGCTTATATAGTCGCCAGATCCTAGGATTACAGACAAAGTCCTAGCCGGACAGGTTACAGAGTTCTATACGATACACAACTAGTCTAACGTGTCTTGCATTCCAAGGCTCCGGGTACGGTGATGACTCCTCCGTAGCCTTCCTTTATCCAGCATGAGCTTTCATTCTGGATTCATCTAACTAGGTCGCCCAGCAGGCCATGAGCCTTGCTACCAACTGTGAGCCACCCGGGTTATCCGGATTAGAGACATGTAATGATGATATCCATTTAACATATCACCAACATTTAGAGCACAAACAAGTTTATATAACACCAACCTTATACAGCGAACCGTATAACTCGGTGTATTACCATTATAATGATTTTGCTCATCAGCCCAATTATGCGAGTACGGACCAGCTGAGAATACAATCCTCCTCGATGTCATCAAAGATAGCCCTGAACTGAACTGAAATAGCATCGGCATCGCATCACATCACATCATTTGCAGCGATACCAGCCAGAGGCTTGCAGCCAGTGTCGGCCAAAACCAACGTGCGGAGGCGGGAGGCGAGAAACCAAACCAAAACCTGAGACGGGAGCGCGATCGAGTGCGTGGACGCAAACCGGCGGCGCCGGGCCGGGGTAGAGCATCACCGCGATGCATGCCTGCAGCTGTTGGTGGCGCGAAGGGGCGGCGAGGGGGCTTCACGAGGGTGGCACGACTCACGAGCCTACCCTGGCGCGCGCAAGAGGACAGCGCTTGTTGGAGACTTGACGACTGTCTATAGGGGTCCGCGCGGTTTCCCTGATCGATCTCGTGCACGCTGCACTGCACCCATGATCAGCCCAGCAACATTATATCGTTTTCCTAGCTTGGAGATGCGTGGCACCATGGCCTTCCCTCAGCAGCAGTTGGGCGGCGCCCCCACAAGATCCAAGCTGGACCGCCTACGCCTACACGTAGGTCCAGTGCTTTTTCTGGATTGAGCCTAGCCAACTGGGACTTGACAGTGTGCAGCGGTTCTATATCGATAGACAGTACTTTTAAACAAGGATTTATTATTATTATTTTCACTAATTAAGGCGAAGTACTTACAAGCCACGAGCGGCCAAGACCGATGTACTGTCGCCGCATTATAAATTATAATACTTATTAAGGTCTTCTCGCTTTATATGAGCATGGCAATGGTAACATAATGGTTGTGAAAAACCTGAACATTTCTTTCCTTTCAAATTTTGCAAAAGACAAGCATTGCGGGTAAAGCCATTGCCTTTCTTATTTCGCATCTCTTGTAAAATACTCCAATCCATCATTCCTCCGCGGAGCGGATACCATCCCAATCCCTTGGATCAACATCATACGGAAGCCAAGCGAGAGACTTCAACGAGGACCACACTTGCATTCAGAAGCGACACTTGAAGAAAAGGTGGTGCTGAGCAATGCTCGAAGCTAGAATGAAAATGGAAACTTTTTTGGCGATTCTTCAGCGAGGCGCTACCAATATTCGATTAAGGAAGAAGGTGCTACCGTAGACGCGCGGTTACGAAAGTTGGTGCATCACGTAGGGAAGTGTAGCCCTTGTGCCATACATATCCCACGTTCGGCGAGCTCCTTTTAGGCGTCGGATTGCCTTCATCGACGACTCCAGTAACACCGCCGCCTATCACCACCGACCACCACAGGTGCAATACCTTTGATGGCTCACACACATATGAGGTGGAACAACGGAGGTATAGGTCCTAGCCTTAATTCTTTGCCGCAGGACTAGATGGTGTGAGTGAGTTGTAGGGTTCGCAACATAGAAAACAAAATTTTTCCTACGATGGAAACAACTAAGTACCAAGATCTATCTATTAGATACAAGCAACAGGTGGATATATATCCATAGAATACATACCCTTAAAGACCGAATATCGTTAACGAGGTTGTACTCATGGATGATGTAGACGAACGCTTACCGATCTCAAGGTCGTGATGAAGTCCATCTGGTCCAGCACCGCAAAGCAGTGGTGCATCCGTGATCGCACACATGTCCGGGTACCCCGACAACCTCCGTGCCCTCGCTCCAGCGAAGCAGCGGAAGCAACAAATCCGTCCAAAAAAGGCACCGGAAACATGTATCTCGCTGATATGTGACCATGGGAAATTCTAAAGGGGGAGAGAGATCCTTCGCGAGGAGGTGTGATGTGAGAGGAGAAGAGGGAGGGCCTTTTATAGGGAGAGGGGAGGTAGCAGAGGGGCATGGCGCCCAGCCATGGTGGCTGCCCCCACCTCTTCCACATTCATGTGGGTGGAGCTGCCACTCAAAATGAAAAGCCTCCACTCACATAAACATGCCTCTACTCAAAAATCCACTCACATGCATTAAATTTCCACCAAATTTAATGCAAGCTCTCATTTAAATAAAACTTATTTATTTATTTATTCAGAATTTTGTTAATTACTCTAATTAACAAACATTCACATAAAAACCCTTACAACACTTCAATTTCACATGCAGAACCAGTTTCAGTAATTTCAACCGAAACAATTCCGGTGTCTAGTGAAATAAATTCATGCGCTTTCCTTTTTCTTTCTCTGGCATATTATTTGCTCCAAATAGTGTCGGTATCCCTTAAGTGTGTCAACCTACGGTTCGCGAATAATGTAGACATGATCGAGACCCCTCTCCGATCAATAATCAGCAGCGGGACTTAGAGATCCATACTAACTCCCACATATTCAACGATGACTTCTGTGATCGTGTGAACCTTATATGCATGTAACTCAATCCCTTTGTCTCGCGATATTTACATGTCTGAGATTTGATCATCGGTATCTCCATACCTAGTTTGATCTTGTTACCGACATGTACTCTTTTCTCGTTCCTGTGATATAACATTCTAGTGATCAAATCACTTGCTTGCAAGCTAACTAATGTGATATCACCGAGAGGGCCCAGAGTATATCTCTCCGTCATCGGGATGGAAAAATTCCACTCTTGATCCATGAGCCTCAACATAACACCTTCGTAGCACTGAACCCATCTTTATAGTCATCCTGTTACAGTGTGATGTTTGATGTTATCAAGATACTCTTCCGGTGTTAGTGATTGACATGATCTCATGGTATACGGACTAAGATTACTTCGTATGATGTTATAGCAATATAAACACAAGGACCTTGATCGTAATGCTATACTTCAGATGAATGTTTATCACATCATTCCAACAATGTTGTGACCTTGTTATTAACAACATCCAATGTCCATGATCAGGAAACCTTTGATCATCTTGTTAATCAACGAGCTAGTTTATAAGAGAGGCATAACTAGGAACTTTCTTTTTGTTTATTAAACACACATGTATTAACGTTTCCGCATTAATACAATTATAGCATGCAAACTAAACATTTATCATAAATATGGAATACGATAATAACCACTTTATTATTGTCTCTCGGGTATATTTCCTTCAGTCTCTCACTTGCACTAGAGACAATAATCTGGTTTAGAAACTTTGCGTATTGAACACCTATGGCTTTCTGGTGTTTCATATACGCGATTGCAAGCGGTTAACATAATCTACGGATATGACTCTTTCAGGTCCGTGTGTATTTGCATGTCTTTGCGTCTTCACGCATCACTCATTCTCCAATGAGATGGCATTGTATAAATTTGGTATTTTGGCGAGACCTTTAGTTTCTTGGGGTTAAATCATGTCGATACTATTATCGTACAATATATCTTTAGTGTTAGTCTGTTGCGAACTACACCTTACTTTGATAACAAACTACTTGACACAAATGCCCTCCTTTGCTGATACTATAGCAGTCATATACTTAGCCTTTTGTTGTAGTATCCGTCACAATGTCTTAACTTTGGAATTCATCCAAATCCATCATGGAATCTCTTTTCATTATATTGTTTCACCCATAGTTTAAATTGAGATAAACTTAATTTGTATCTTGTGACAAAACTAGTATCAATGTAACGTTTAACAATGAACTATTTGTAATTGTTTGTCACCTCTACTCAAATATATTCTTAGTTATTCCAAAAGATCATAAGAATTTTCTTACTATTGTCCAATGATCATTTTATAATTCATTCTGGTATATGCTCATACCACTTATAGCATAGGACATATCTGGATGTGTACATATCGTGCAATGACTAGCTGAATGTCCGTGCGTTGCCACGGCTTTTGCAATTTCTTCTCTCACACCCAGTATAATTTATATGAAAACTTATGCATAAATTTTTTTAGACAAACTCGATTAAATACACATTCATTTAACAAACTGAATTGTCACCTAAGTATATTAAGGATGATCAATGTTTTTGAGCAAAGAATTCAATGTGATAACCTTCCTTCATACAATAGTTCAAGTGTTCAACTCTAATCATCAGTGATGAATAATTATTCACTATAGAATTCTTCCACACCATATGTGGTTCAGCTTTAATGAATTTCAAAAAAAAATCATTTTACCTATGCTTTAGATTATTGAATCCATACAGTTAGTTATGTTTTTTCTCACCACACGTGTAAAATTCTTTGTAACGTGAAGAACATTCTAACGGAAACATATTTTTAATCAATATTTTAATGGCCATGTAAAAATCATGACTATTCATTTTCTATATAGTTAGTGGATCTATAACAGGTGTGCCACCAGATATCACTTCAGCAGTTCAACTATGTCATTCAACAATCATTGGAGGTGTTCATCCATTCCATAATGGTATAATCATAACTCCATTTTTTTGATGGCGAACCTACAACTAGACGGTTTTTAATAAAGAAGATTACAAGTAACTCCAGACGAAATCTGGATTTTTTAAGCAGACAAATTAAAGGTCAAAGGAATAATGAGTTCTCTCGCATAGCACTGTCGTTTTCCTTTGATATAAAACAGATCAGTGTTTCCCTGTTATTTGATCTCTTTTGCTCATTCTCCTTCAAAACGTTTGTGTTCTATATCCAAAAAAAATTCAACGCTCTGAAATTCCTCCTTGTTGTCTGATCTCTTTTGCTCATTCTCCTTCAAAAAGTTTGTGTTCTGTATCCAAAAAAATTCAACGCTCTGAAATTCCTCCCTGTTATCTGATCTCTTTTGCTCATTCTCCTTCAAAACGTTTGTATTCTGTATCCAAAAAAATTCAACGCTCTGAAATTCCCTTAAAATTATTCTATTCGAGCACACTAAGCACCAGCTTGCATCTTGAACTCCCCAATTTGTAACTGAGGCTTTCTGAAGATCAACACATGATGACAGAGTCAACTTGCATCTTAAACTGCACAATCTGTATTTTGTTTTTGTGTGCTTGATACAACAGAGATAAAAACACCACCGAGCTTTTCCATGAACAATGGATAATGGAGACAATAAAATATGCCACTTTTCTATGAACATAAATTGATGAAAGAGCATACAGCAATTTCGTGAAAGAGTACGGCAGCACCAGGACCTCCGCAGCGACCAACTGGCTAGTGACCAATATATTTTGACTAAACAAATCTGCAGCCAACGCCGTGTTGAACACCATAGGATGCTGCATCCAAACAGGAGGCTGGCGAGGAGCTCCCCAAATCAAATCTGAGTAGTACACCAATAGAGAGTGGAATAGCAACAGAAATATGAGTAGTACATACTGACAGATAAAATGGTACCCAAGGAGCCCGATATTTCTCCGTCTATGTGTTGGGATCGAGAAGAGAAGGAGCCCAATCTTCTCACCTGCAAGGAGGAAGTAGGGGCGGCGACAGTACCCAGGCACCCAGCGACGGGACGATGTCGGTGAGCAGGCCCCAGAGCGGCTTGACGACCCAGGGCATGTTGATGATGCCCTGGTAGAACTGTGCCGCCGCCAGCTAGACGCGCATCACGTCCTTGCAGTAGTACGCGGTGTCGACCACCCCGACGGCATTGCCCACGCCCTAGCAGGCCCCTAGACGGCGAAGACGGCGAGCACGAAGCTCCAGTGCAGCTCGCAGCCAGCGGTAGGGGGAGGCGACGCGGCATTCGTCACTGCCTCGCGGGAATCATTATCGATGCCCGCGCCGCCGGATTCTTGAAGCGGCCCGTCCTCCTCCCCATGGGGTTCCATATTGCAGTAGCAGCACCCGTGGAACAGAGTTTCTTTTGGGGTTTCCCGGGGTTATGCGGGGAAGCCACCGGAATCCGGTCAGCAATAATGCTAGCTGCGCGGCGGCTGGTCGGCCGACGAGATGTGTCGGTGAGCAGAGTAGCCGAGCACGAGGCAAAGTGTTCGGTGGGTTTACCAGATCGAGCTCCCGGTTTGACTTCAGCTCGCAGCTTTAATCACTATGGAATCTCAGATACTTCCCTACGGAGATCTCACACCGATGATTGTCTGATTTGATTCCGCCGGCAATAAATGACGGTGACTGATATGGATATAAGGCACTCGGTAGCAGGGCACGGGGGAGGCGCCACCTACCGCGTGAGATGCAGGGTGAAAACCAGATCGAGGCAGAAAACGAACTCACATGGCAGGGAAGGAAGGCCATGAGTGTGCGGGTGGAGACCAGTCGTCGCCGCCACCAGACATCGCCGCCGTGTTCTCCCCTTCTCGCTGGACTCCGCGTTGACCCGTCCCGCCACCTCCTTCCGTGTGGTTCTTGTCGGGACGCAAGGCGAGGCAGATCCGGCAGTACCGGTCCCAGTCCATGCTCCAATCCCGGACGAAACCGGCGGCACAGTGGCGTTGCAATCCGGGATGATGTATCGGCGGCCGGAGACCGAATCATCGGTGGAAGGGCGTGACGGCGGGATCCCAACGTCGGGCTCACTCGTGGGCGGGGATTGACAGGAGGGGAAGATGGTGGGAAGCGGCGCTGCGCTGGCGGCTGCGCTCACGAGCGAAAGAGGAGTCGCGCGCTGTGAGGAAGGAGCTGGGTGGGGAATCGCGTGTGTGGGTTGGAGCTCGCGCCACAGCACGTGCTCCGCCACGGCGCGCAGGACGTCAGGTCCCCCGTCCCCAGTTAGATCGAGGAAGAGATGTGGCGGAGGACGGCGTCCATGGCGGCGGGGAAGGTAGCTCCCGTTTGCCTCCCACGAAGTCGCTAATCCCCGCTGCCGCCCTGTCCTCCTCTGCTCAACCCCGCCGCCTCCTCGCTCCCATCCTCCGCCAACGCTCTCTGCCTGCGCAAGCGCCGCCGACCGACCCTGTAGCTGGGCCTCGCCCCAACACCGCCACCAGGCCTTCCTCGCCAGCGACCCCCGCCGCCAAGCCCGCCTCTTCTCCGCGCCGCCTCAGGCCGCCGCCCTGCACCCGCGTGAGATGGGGATGACCGGTTCGGTCAGCTCGTTGTTTTTTTGGGGGCTGTTTGACTTGGCGGTGGCAGTCCTCATAGTATCTTTGAACATACAGGGGCAAAACCGTCCAACAAAAGTCAGACGGAAATTCGAGAGGACGAACCTACCGCACTGTAGATAGATAGATAGATTAATCAAAACATTCTTATGATTGCACTCATCAAGTGTCAAAGCACTTGAATATTGTTTCACTTATCAAGTGTCGATGCACTTGAATCATGGTTCAATTTTTTTTCATGCGACAAGAACATTTTCTCATCGTTTCTATATTGAACTCCTTCAATATCTCATATATGTATGTTTGGCACAACATATTAGCGTCACAGTCTATCCATGTAGACATTCATGCTAAATATTCGGGTTTTGCCTAAGTCATTTATCGAAATGAAATTCTTAACCTTTGTCAATAAAAGATACATCATTTCCAATCAACAAGATATCCTCCACATAATATATTAGAAATATGTCTCAAGGCTCCCACTTAATTTCTTGCAAATGCAAGCATCTTCGCCGTCTCCTGATAAAAACTTCTTTAATAGTTTCATCACTGTGAAGATTCCAACTCCACGATGCTTATTTCAACCATTGAAGTTTGCATGCCCCTTTTAGCATCCTTTGAATTAACAAAACCCTTTGGATCGTGTCATGCACACGTTCTAGGTAACCATTCTATTAGAATAACTTTGTTTTGTTTATTCATCTACCATATACCAAATTATATGTAGTGGTTGCTATTTTAATCCGTCCAGACTAAATATCGCTTATGAAAGATCAAATCTTGTCATAGTCAACTCCTTGAACATTGTTGTAAAATAATTTACGACATGTCAACTATTTCATAGATGTGAAACATACATGTCTGTTTCTTTATAGATCCAAATACGACCGATAGGTTTTTATACCTTTCCGGAGGGTCTTCCAAGTTCAAAAAACTTGATTTCTCGTGTATGGAACTATCACGGATTTTATGGCTTCAAGCCATTTGACGGAGTTAGGGCCCATCATTGCTTCTTTGCATGTAGTCAGTTCATCATTGATAAACAACAATGATTTACTCTCAAATTTTACCATTTGATTGTTTATCCGACCTACTTGGTGTAGGGGTTGCAGCATAGAAAACAAAAAATTTCCTACGATGGGAACTATGTACCAAGATCTATCTACTAGATACAAACAACGGGCGGATGTATATCCGTAGAGAACATACCCTTGAAGACCGACAAAGCTTAACGAGTTCAACTCGTGGTTGATGTAGACGATCTCTTGCCGATCTCAAGATCGAGAGGAAGTCCTAGCGCCGCAAATCAGCAGCGCATCCGTGCTCACACACACGTTCGAGGCACCGAGCAACCTCTGCCTCCTCGCTCCAGCGATGCAGCGGAAGCATAACTCTTTCTTGCCGAATAGCCACAGGGAACATGTATCTCGCTAGTCCGAGACCATGGGGGATAAATTCTAGAGGGAGAGAGAGATCCTTCACGAGGAGGTGTGAGAGACAAGTGAGGAGGGGGCTCCTTTTATAGGAGGAGGGGGGAACCCCAAGGGGGTGGCCGGCGCATGGGGGCTTCCCCCTTGCCCTCCCCTCTTCATGTGGGTGGACACTCCACTCACAAAATTCCTTTAAATTCCCTCCACTCAAAAGTCCACTCAAATTCACATTAAATTTTCACCAAATTTAATGCAAACTCTCATTAAATAAAACTCTTTTATTTTATTCAGAATTTTGTCAATTACTTTAATGACAAACATTCACAAATAACCCCTTGCTATAATTCCATTTCACATGCATAACCACTTTATGCAATTTCACCCGAAAACCTGTTTCGGTATCTAGTGAAATAAACTCCTGCGCTTGTTTATTCTTTCGGCATGAAACATTTGCTCCAATTGGATGTCGGTGTCTCTTAAGTGTGTCACCCTACGGTTCGTGAATAATGCGGACATGATCGAGACCCCTCTCGGATCATTAATCAGAAGCGGGATCTGGAGACCCATACTGACTCCCACACATTCAACGATGACTTTCTTGTGATCGTCGGAACCTTTTACGCTAGTATCTTAATCCCTTTGTTTCACGATATATTACATGTCCGAGATTCGATCATCGGTATATCCATACCTAGTTTGATCTCGTTACCGACATGCACTCTTTTCTCGTTCCCGTGATATAACATTCTAGTGATCAAATCACTTGCTTGCAAGCTAATCAATGTGATATCACCGAGAGGGCCCAGAGTATATCTATCTGTCATCAGGATGAACAAATTCCACTCTCGATCCATGAGCCTCAACATAACACTTTATTAGTTCTGAATCCATCTTTATAATCACCCTGTTACGGTGTGACGTTTGATGTTATCAAGAAACTCTTCCGGTGTTAGTGATTGACATGATCTCATGGTCTAAGGATTAGGATCACTTCGTAAGTTGTTATAGCAATATAAACTCAATGACTTTGATCGTAATGCTATACTTCGAATGAATTTTCATCACATCGTTACACTAATGTTGTGATCCCGTTATTAACAACATCCAATGTCCATGATCAGGAAACCTTGATCATCTTGTTAATCAACGATCTAGTTTATGAGAGAGGCATAACTAGGAACTTTCTGTTTGTTTATTAAACACACATGTATTAATGTTTCCGTATTAATACAATTATAGCATGCAAAATAAACATCTATCATATACTTGGAATACACATAATAAACACTTTATTATTGCCTCTCAGGGCATATTCCCTTCAGTCTCCCACTTGCACTAGAGACAATAATCTAGTTACATAGTGATACATCTAACACCCATTGAGTTCTGGTGTTGATCATGTTTTGCTCTAGGGAGAGTTTTAGTCAACGGATCTGCTACATTGAGATCCGTATGTACTTTACAAATCTTTATATCTCCATCCTTGACATGTTCGCGGATGGAGTGAAACCGGCGCTTAATATGCTTGGAATGCTTGTGAGACCTTGGTTCTTTGGCTTTGGCAATGGCACCATTGTTGTCACAATAGATCACCATTGGGTCCAACGCGTTTGCAACCACTCCTAGTTCGGATATGAACCCCTTCATCCAAACTGCTTCCTGAGCCGCTTCTGAAGCAGCAACATATTCGGCCTCCGTTGTTGATCCCGCTACCACAGGTTGTTTGGATCTCCTCCAACTAACCGCTCCGCCATTCATGAGAAAAACGTATCTGGATTGAGACTTAGAGTCATCCGGATCGGTGTCAAAGCTAGCGTCAACATAACACTTAGCGACGAGCTCTTCTTTACCTCCGTATACAAGAAACATATCCTTAGTTCTTCGTAAGTACTTAAGGATATTCTTGACCGCTATCCAGTGTTCCGAACCTGGATCCGATTGGTACCTACTAGTTAAACTAATAGCATGTGCCAAATCCGGTCTTGTACATAGCATGGCGTACATTATAGAGCCTATGGCTGAAGCATAGGGGACTTTGTCCATTATCTCTCTTTCTTCCGCCGAAGCCGGACTTTGAGTCTTACTCAATGTCTTGCCTTGCAACATAGGTAAGAACCCCTTCTTACTTCCGTCCATTTTAAACTTCTTTAAAATCTTATCAAGGTATGTACTTTGCGATAGCCCTATTAGGCGCCTAGATCTATCTCTATAGATCTTTATGCCTAATATGTATGACGCTTCACCTAGGTCCTTCATTGAAAATTTGCTGTTTAGATAAATTTTAACACTGTTTAAAAGATCTATATCATTTCCGATCAATAATATGTCATCCACATATAATATCAGAAATGCCACATTGCTCCCACTCACTTTCTTGTAAACACAAGCTTCTCCATAAGTTTGGACAAATCCAAACTCTTTGATCACCTCATCAAATCGGAGATTCCAACTTCGTGATGCTTGCTTCAATCCATAGATGGATCGCTGAAGCTTGCACACCTTGTTAGCATCCTTAGGATCGACAAAACCCTTTGGTTGTATCATATACAACTCTTCTTCAATATTACCATTGAGAAACGCGGTTTTGACATCCATCTGCCATATCTCATAATCAAAATATGCAGCAATTGCTAACATAATCCTAACTGACTTTAGCATCACTACGGGAGAGAATGTCTCATCGTAGTCAACTCCTTGAATTTGTCGAAACCCCTTTGCGACAAGTCGAGCTTTATAGACGGTCACATTACCATCAGCATCAGTTTTCCTTTTGAAAATCCATTTGTTCTCCACGGCCTTTCGATCGTGAGGTAATTCCACCAAGTTCCAAACTTGATTTTCATACATGGATTCCATCTCGGATTTCATGGCTTCTAACCATTTGTTGGAATCCGGGCTCATCATCGCTTCTTCATACGTCGCAGGGTCATCATTTTCATCAACCATGAAATTCATGATAGGATTTCCGTACAGCTCGGGAGCTGCACGCGTCCTGCTTGACCTACGAGGTTTGGTAGTACTCTCTTTCGGAGTTTCATGATCATTATCATTAGTTCCCTCTTCAACAGGTGGAGCCAACTCCGGAACAACTTCCGGCGCTGCGCTACTCGCCATACTTTGAAGAGAAGGTTCAATAACCTCTTCGAGTTCTATTTTCCGACTACTCACACCTTTCGCGAGAAACTCTTTCTCTAGAAAGGATCCATTCTTGGCAACAAAAACCTTGCCCTCGGATCTGTGATAGAAGGAATACCCAATAGTTTCCTTAGGGTATCCTATGAAGACGCATTTTTCCGCTTTGGGTTCGAGTTTATCCGGTTGAAGTTTCTTCACATAAACATCACATCCCCAAGCTTTAAGAAAAGATAGCTTAGGTTTGTTTCCAAACCACAATTCATACGGTGTCTTTTCAACGGATTTAGATGGTGCCCAATTTAAAGTGAATGAAGCAGTTTCTAGTGCATAACCCCAAAATGACAACGGCAAGTCCGTCAGATACATCATAGATCGAACCATATCTAATAAAGTATGATTACGACGTTCCGACACACCATTTCTCTGTGGTGTTCCGGCAGGTGTGAGTTGTGAAACAATTCCACACTCTTTCATGTGAGTGCTAAACTCGTAACTTAGATACTCACCTCCACGGTCGGACCGTAGAAATTTGATCTTTCTATTACGATGATTTTCCACTTCATTCTGAAATTCCTTGAACTTTTCAAAGGTTTAAGACTTGTGTTTCATCAAGTAGATATAACCGTATCTACTCAAATCATCCGTGAAAGTAACAAAATAACGATATCCACCTCGCGCCGACACACTCATTGGACCACATACATCAGAATGTATGATTTCCAACAAATCTGTCGCCCGTTCCATTGAACCGGAAAACGGCGTTCTAGTCATCTTGCCCATAAGGCATGGCTCACATGTATCAAATGATTCATAATCAAGTGATTCCAAAAGTCCATCCGAATGGAGCTTCTTCATGTGTTTAACGCCAATATGACCTAGACGGCAGTGCCACATATATGCGGATATATCATCATTAAGTTTAATCTTCTTAGCATCAACATTATGAATATGTGTAACATTATCATCGAGATCTAATAGAAATAAACCATTCATCATCGGTGCATGACCATAAAAGATTTCATTCATATAAATGGAACAACCATTGTTCTCGGATTTAAATGAATAACCACTTCGCATCAAACACGATCCAGATACAATGTTCATGCTTAGTGCAGGCACCAGATAACAATTATTCAAGTTTATAACTAATCCCGACGGCAAGTGGAGAGGTAGCGTTCCGACGGCGATCACATCAACGCGTGATCCATTGCCGACACGCATCTTGACGTCACATCTTTCTAGCGGTCGCTTGTTCCACAGCCCCTGATTCGAGTTACAAATATTAGCAACTGAACCGGTATCAAATACCCAGGTGCTACTGCGAGCACTAGTCAAATACACATCAATAACATGTATATCATATATACCTTTGTTTGCCTTGCCGGCCTTCTTGTCTGCCAGATACTTGGGGCAGTTGCGCTTCCAGTGGCCAGTCCCCTTACAATAGTAGCACTCGGTATCAGACTTAGGTCCAACTCAGGGTTTCTTTTCATGTACGGCAAAAGGCTTGCCGCCCTTACTTCCCTTCCGTTTTCCCTTCTTGTCTTTCTTGAAACCAGTGTTCCTATTGATCATCAACACTTGATGTTCCTTTTTGATCTCCACTTCTGCAGTTTTAAGCATTGACAGAAACTCGGGGAGAGACTTATTCATGCCTTGCATATTATAGTTCATCACGAAGCTCTTATAGCTAGGTGGCAGAGACTGCAGAACACGATGGATGCCTAAGTCAATGGGAATCGATATTCCCAAGGACACAAGCTTATCGGCGTAACCCGACATCTTGAGTACATGCTCACTAACGGAGTTGTGCTCTTCCATCATGCAGCTAAAGAATTTTTCTGAAGCGTTGTAGCTCTCTACAGCAGCATGTGTGTCGAAAATCATTTTCAACTCACCCATTGTATCAAATGCATTGCCATTTTCGAAACGCTTTCGAAGTTCCGGCTCTAGCCCATACAATATGCCACAATGAACTAAGTTGTGGTCCTCCTGACGAGTCTGATAGACATTCTTCTCCTTGTCAGGGGCATCATCAAAAGGTGGGGGGCCTAACGGCACTTCTAGCACATATTGCTTTTGTGCAGCAGAGAGGAGAATCCTCAAATTCATGGCCCATTCGGTAAAGTTGCTATCGTTCGTTGCTAGTTTCTCTTTCTCCATGAACACATTGGAATTAAAAGCAGGTGGTGCCATCTACAACAGAATTTGTAAAGTTTAGACTAAGTGTATGATAGATTGAGTTCAACTAATCCATATTACGAATGAACTCCCACTCAAAAACGACATCCCTCGTGCCTTTTTGGTGATTACATGAACCAAATCCACTATACCAAGTCCGATCATCACGTGAGTCGGTATAGCTTCAAAGGCGAGCATCAAATGGGCATCATATCAACTATATGACTCATGCTTAACCTTTCGGTCCGTGTTCCGAGGCCATGTCTATACATGCTAGGCTCGCCAAGTTAGAACCTTAGTATTCGCGTGTGTAACTGTTTTACACCCGAAATATGGTCGTGGATCCAAGAACACCGATCATCACGTGATGTCTTGGAGCGACGAAACATAATTGGTGCATACTAAAGGAAGAACACATTCTTATCTTGATATTTAAATGAGGGATCATCTTATTATGCTAACAAACCGCTAAACAAGCAATATAAGATGCTATCAAACATCACATGTTTATTAGTGAAATGTTATGGTTCCCGCATATGATCTCTATCATGTGCATCGTGGTATGATCACTATCATACCTATATGTGTAAATCCAAGGTCTATGGAGTTTACACGCTATGTGTGTTGTAAGAGTATCATCTCATACTTCTACTTACAACACTACCATATCATAACACTAGCCCAGCAACAATCTAAACTAGACGCCTCTAATTTATCCATTGCGAGTTTTACGTGGCTTAGGGCTTTCGAGATAGAACCGTTCTTACCTATGAACATGAACCACAACGAGGATAATCAAATTGTTGACAACTCGCTTGCAAAATAGATATTGACTATAGTAGGAGAGACAGACACCCGCTAGCCACTTATGCAAACTAGTTGCATGTCAAGCGTGGAACAGGTCTCATGTGCGAGGACATGTAAAGTTTGTCCGGGCCGCTTTATCCCACTATGCCACCAATATCCAAAATTACAACAAAGGAGCAACAACATGATCATCATCGTCCACATACTCATATGTGTACTACCCGTGTAAAGCATCTACGCATAGATCCGACTCTGATACCACTTTAGGGTTCGCAGCATAGAAAACAAAAAATTTCCTACGATGGGAACTATGTACCAAGATCTATCTACTAGATACAAACAACGGGCGGATGTATATCCGTAGAGAACATACCCTTGAAGACCGACAAAGCTTAAGGAGTTCAACTCGTGGTTGATGTAGACGATCTCTTGCCGATCTCAAGATCGAGAGGAAGTCCTAGCGCCGCAAATCAGCAGCGCATCCGTGCTCGCACACACGTTCGAGGCACCGAGCAACCTCTGCCTCCTCGCTCCAGCGATGCAGCGGAAGCATAACTCTTTCTTGCCGAATAGCCACAGGGAACATGTATCTCGCTAGTCCGAGACCATGGGGGATAAATTCTAGAGGGGGAGAGAGATCCTTCACGAGGAGGTGTGAGAGACAAGTGAGGAGGGGGGCTCCTTTTATAGGAGGAGGGGGGAACCCCAAGGGGGTGGCCGGCGCATGGGGGCTTCCCCCTTGCCCTCCCCTCTTCATGTGGGTGGACACTCCACTCACAAAATTCCTTTAAATTCCCTCCACTCAAAAGTCCACTCAAATTCCCATTAAATTTCCACCAAATTTAATGCAAACTCTCATTAAATAAAACTCTTTTATTTTATTCAGAATTTTGTCAATTACTTTAATGACAAACATTCACAAATAACCCCTTGCTAGAATTCCATTTCACATGCATAACCACTTTATGCAATTTCACCCGAAAACCTGTTTCGGTATCTAGTGAAATAAATTCCTGCGCTTGTTTATTCTTTCGGCATGAAACATTTGCTCCAATTGGATGTCGGTGTCTCTTAAGTGTGTCACCCTAAGGTTCGTGAATAATGCGGACATGATCGAGACCCCTCTCGGATCAATAATCGGAAGCGGGATCTAGAGACCCATACTGACTCCCACACATTCAACGATGACTTTCTTGTGATCATCGGAACCTTTTATGCTAGTATCTTAATCCCTTTGTTTCACGATATATTACATGTCCGAGATTCGATCATCGGTATCTCCATACCTAGTTTGATCTTGCTATCGACATGCACTCTTTTCTCGTTCCCGTGATATAACATTCTAGTGATCAAATCACTTGCTTGCAAGCTAATCAATGTGATATCACCGAGAGGGCCCAGAGTATAGCTATCCGTCATCGGGATGAACAAATTCCACTCTCGATCCACGAGCCTCAACATAACACTTTATTAGTTCTGAATCCATCTTTATAATCACCTTGTTACGGTGTGACGTTTGATGTTATCAAGAAACTCTTCCGGTGTTAGTGATTGACATGATCTCATGGTCTAAGGATTAGGATCACTTCGTAAGTTGTTATAGCAATATAAACTCAATGACTTTGATCGTAATGCTATACTTCGGATGAATGTTCATCACATCATTACACTAATATTGTCATCCCATTATTAACAACATCCAATGTCCATGATCAGGAAACCTTGATCATCTTGTTAATCAACGAGCTAGTTTATGAGAGAGGCATAACTAGGAACTTTATGTTTGTTTATTAAACACACATGTATTAATGTTTCCGTATTAATACAATTATAGCATGCAAAATAAACATCTATCATATACTTGGAATACACATAATAAACACTTTATTATTGCCTCTCAGGGCATATTCCCTTCACTTGGTTCAATAGGAACTTAGACCTCCGTGACCACAACATTTGAGGCACGTGAGCCATGAGCATTCTGGTTGCCTCCGGAACATTTTCCGGCGCTGCACAACTCAGCTCATATAGCTAAGGTTCATTAAACTTATCAAAGTTCTATTGTCCTCCTACTTAACTTTGCAAAAAAACTTTTTTCAAGAAACTTCACGTTTCAAGCGATAAACCCTTTTGTCCTTGGTGTTATGGAGGAATACCCAATGGTTATTCAAAATAACCTGCAAAGACATGCTCATCCGACTTTGGTTGTAAACATCTGACTTATGCTTAGTATACCAAAATTTAAGAAAGGACAACTTGGGTTTTATCCCAAACCATAACTTACATGGTGTCATTTCAACGGATCAAGATGGAGCTCTTTTTAGTGTAAAATCGGTAGTCTCTAAAGCTTTTAATCTTTTAAAACATAATGTCAGTTTTATAAATAACACCTTTGATCCAACCATGTCAAACAAGGTTTCATTACAAATCTCAAACACTCCATATTCCTATGGTGTTTCAGGAGATGTAAATCTAGGTGTTTTGCTAAACTTGCAACTCAAATAAATCCCTTCATGATAAAATCATAAATCATTTATTTTCTTGTTACAATAATTTTCCACTTCATCCTGAAAGTCTTTGAACATTTTCAAATATTTCATACTTCTTTCTCATTAAGCGAATATTCACTCAAATTTCTGGAGAAAGCATATGAAGTTGAAATCCATCGCTCACGACTACACATAATGGACTACATATCGATATATATAAATTCCAATAATTTAGTCGATCGTTCTTCTTTGGACTTTGAACGAAGTTTTAATTATTCTGAGGAAAGTCTAATCAAATCAAAGACTCAAAAAATCCATGAATATGAAGTTTCTTCATGTTTTCTTTCCAATATAATTTAAACGGCGACGTCACTTCATAAGTGATCTTTCAATCATTTGTCTTGCGACATTTTAGCATTACTTTTTATGGATGTGATTTCTCCAATTAGATTTGTAAATCATCCATCTTATATGGAATACGGTAATTATTTGAACAATATTTGTTCTCATAATACCTGATTTAAATAACGATTATTAAAAAAATCTTGAATGCAAGCTTTGATGTCAGCGAGAAATACAAACAAAAGTTTATTTGTTTTCGATGAACATCATCACATATTCTCTTGCTAGTTACTTAGGCCATTGTGGGTCATGAATTGCGTTGTTCTGTATGAAGTTTCATACCAACCAATTCGGTATTCAATAACCAAGAACCACATTATTTAACAAGCAAAGAATAAAACCGTAACATGTATATCATCTATATACCGAAACTGGATATTTCCAGTCTTTTCTTTTCTACCAAATATATTTTATAGATTCTATTTCAGCATTTCCTTTTCTTTTAAAAGAATCTATCAACATCAAAAGTGGCACCAAATACATGACACATATTTCAAAGCGTGTATATTCAAATACTAATACCTTTGGACTTGCACTTTGAAGTAGATCACAATCATCAAATGATTGGCGTTCTTTTAAAATCCATTCTTTAGTAATCTTTTAGTGTAGTAAACACTTTACATACATCTTCTATTCATCCTTATCATGATGACTTTCATGATATGGCTAATGTAGCTTATAAAGGCGAATCGTGAGTATAACATTACTTTCCAAAACCCTTTTAGATGATTAGGATGTCTAGCATCTCCAACCTTCGTAAATTCTCATCCAATATGAGAACATACACTATACTCTATCATATTGCAACCAAAACATTGTTTCAGATATCGTTATATCTTCCACACATTATGGTTTCTGAAACAATTCTTTTAGCTCCTAGATAAACTTGATATTAAAAACAATCAAGAATCATGGAGGCAAACATGATACTTTAGATACTAGCACTAGAATTGTTACTCTTGATTTAATACTAATTATTAAACTTCACAGAGTAAACCGAGTTTGCTAAAAGTTTGCAATAGGACTTTAAACTTTAGATTGACACTCAACACAATACGATACCAGTTCGTAAAGTAAATATCCAGAATTCTGTAGTTCTATTATCTCAATTACAATTAAGAACAAGGTGGTGAATGAATGCCATTGAATACAACAAATTATGAAAATTCACTTTGATTTAATTTATGATAAATTGAGTTCTACTAATCCAAATTAGAAATGAACTACCACTCAAAAATGACATCCCTCATGTCTTTTTGGTGATTACATGAACCAAATCCACTACACCAAGTCCGATCATCACGTGAGTCGGTGTAGCTTCAAAGGCGAGCATCCATATGGTCATCATATCAAAACATATGACTCATGCTTAACCTTTCGGTCAGTGTTCTGAGGCCATGTATGCACATGCTAGGCTCGCCAAGTAAGAACCTTAGTATTCACGTGTGTAAAACTGTCTTACACCCGAGATATGCTCGTGGATTCAAGTACATCCGATCATCACGTGATGTCTTGAAACAACGAAACATTGTTGGTGCATACTTAAGGAAGAACACATTTTATCTTGATATCTAAATGAGGGATCATATTATTATGCCAATAAAACGCCAATCTAGCAATATAAGATGCAACAAAAACATTTTATGTGAAAAGTGAAATGATATGGTTCTTGCACTTGATCTCCATCATGTGCATCATGGTATGATCGTCATCATTCCTCTATGTGTAAGGCCAAGGTGTATGGAACTTACACATTATGTGTGTTGTAATAGTATCGACTTATACTTTGACTTACAACCTCACCATATCATGACACTAGCCCAGCAACAATCTAAACTAGACGCTTCTAATTTATCCATTGCAAGTTTTACGTGGCTTAGGGTTTTCGAAGATAGAACCGTTCTTACGTACGAACATGAACCACAACGATAATAATCAATTTATTGACAACTCGTTGTAAATTATATATTGACTATAGTAGGAGAGACAGACACTCGCTAGCCAATTATGAAAAACTAGTTGCATGTCAAGCGTGGAACAGGTCTCATGTGCGAGGACATATAAAGTTTGTCCGGGCCGCTTCATCCGACTATGACACCAATATCCAAAGTACAACTAAGAAGAAATAAAATGATCATCATAGCCCACATATACATATGTGTACTACCCGTTCAAAGCATCTACGCATAGATCCGGCTCTGATACCACTATAGGGTTCGTAGCATAGAAAACAAAAAATTTCCTACGATGGGAACAACTAAGTACCAAGATCTATCTATTAGATACAAGAAACAGGTGGATATACATCCATAGAATACATACCCTCGAAGACCGAATAGCGTTAACGAGGTTGTACTCGTGGATGATGTAGATGAACGCTTGCCGATCTCAAGATCGTGATAAAGTCCATCTGGTCCAGCCGGTCCAGCACCATCAAGTCCAGCACCGCAAAGCAGTGGTGCATTCGTGATCGCACACACGTCCGGGTACCCCGACAACCTCCGTTCCCTCGCTCTAGCGAAGCAGCGGAAGCAACAAATCCTTCCAGAAAAAGCCACCAGGAACATGTATCTCGCTGATCCGAGACCATGGGGAAATTCTAAAGGGGGGAGAGAGATCCTTCGCGAGGAGGTGTGATGTGAGAGTAGGAGAGGGGGGCCTTTCAAGGGAGACGGGAGGCAACCAAGGGGCATGGCGCCCAGCCATGGTGGCTGCCCCCACCTCTTCCACATTCATGTGGGTGGAGCTCCCACTTAAAATGAAAAGCCTCCATTCACATAAACATGCCTCCACTCAAAAATCCACTCACATGCATTAAATTTCCACCAAATTTAATGCAAGATCTCATTTAAATAAAACTCTTTTATTTATTTATTCAGAATTTTGTTAATTACTCTAATTAACAAACATTAACATAAAATCCCTTACAACATTTCAATTTCACATGCAGAACCAGTTTCAGCAATTTCAACCAAAACAATTCCGGTGTCTAGTGAAATAAATTCCTGCGTTTTCCTTTTTCTTTCTCTGGCATATTATTTGCTCCAAATGGTGTCAGTATCCCTTAAGTGTGTCACCCTACGGTTTGCGAATAATATAGAAATGATCGAGACCCCTCTCCGATCAATAATCAGCAGCGGGACCTGGAGATCCGTACTGACTCCCACATATTCGTAGCACCTATCTTTATAGTCAAAAATTCCACTCTTGATTCATGAGCCTCAACATAACACCTTCGTAGCACTAAACCTATCTTTATAGTCACCCTGTTACGGTGGGACATTTGATGTTATCAAGGTATTCTTCCGGTGTTAGTGATTGACATGATCTCATGGTCTAAGGACTAAGATTACTTCGTATGATGTCATAGCAATATAAACACAATGACCTTGATCGTAATTCTATACTTTGGATGAATGTTCATCACATCATTCCAACAATGTTGTGACCTCGTTATTAAAAACATCCAATGCCCATGATCAGGAAACCTTTGATCATCTTGTTAATCAACGAGCTAGTTTATAAGAGAGGCATAACTAGGAACTTTCTTTTTGTTTATTAAACACACATGTATTAATGTTTCCATATTAATACAATTATAGCATGCAAAATAAACATTTATCATAAATAAGGAATATGATATAACCAATTTTTATTGCCTCTCGGGTATATTCCCTTCATGAGCCAAAAGTCACGTCTGTCACAAATAGATGCCCACCGCCTCCCCACCCATCTATATATAAGGAGTAGTTGAGGGAACACAATATTTTGTGTCCCTCAGTCAAGAACCCTAATCCTGCTCAAATGGGATCCCACCCACTAACCAGTCCATCTCCGCCTAAGTCTCCACTTGACCGGCTTAAGTTAGTCGAATCATCATCTTCCCAGCTCCACTCACTTAAGTGTGTGATCCTGTAAGATCAAGGTAAGGTGAACATGGTTCAGTTAGTCGCCCTCATAATCGATAAGGCGGCAGCGGCTTCTAGCAAAGTATGTCATCTCCTAGATACCCATGAGTGCCCTCGGTATGACAGTCTATCCATTTCCCTTCGCCTCACGATATTGGTGTTAAGCCGCGGGGGAGTTAACTCCAACCCATTGCCATCCTAAGCCTCTTTTCTCACGTACGTGCTAAGTGATTTCTTCTGGCTAACTACTTAGTCAAACTAACTTGGTTAACACTTAACCAATTAGCACATGACCATGCTTTTTGAATCCTATCATATAATATATATTAGAGAGAATATCTCTCCATGGCTGAGGGGCCAATTCCGTATTGGTCGATCCATGCCACACATGGCTTACTTCTTAGTCATCCCAAGAACCGCCTATATAGCTACCGGTTACGACCAAAGTTAGGCGCCCTGAAAGTCGGCTCATCCATAACTCAATTGTCGAACCGCCTCAGATCCAAGGAGTCCAATGCATTAGCCTGATCATATAACATGTACTTAGGCCGGCTAAAACCTTGGTTCAATCCCACTAGCATAGCTCTTTTTTATAGCCAATGTAATCTGTCTAGAATCTCCATGCACAATGATAGGTGAAACCTAGTCATCATCTTCCTTACATATTAGTCTCGACAGTGTGTCCACCATAACTTCAAACGACTAAGAACGAACTTGCATAATAAGACTTAAGTACAAGGTTCCACAATTGATCACATTCGATGACACACACAATCAATTCATACATGGACTACTTATGAATACAAGGTGAAAAGTGGATTGAAGAGTGCAAATATGATGCATATTTAAGCATACAAATTATTTATTTGTCACTCATCACATGCTATATCTAGCTACAACTATGCTTATTATGCATGATTACTAGTTCTCATTCATTTTGATATGAGTGTTTCATAACTATTAGTTTTTATTAGGATTATATTACTTTTTCTTGTCCTTTACTTGTGTGTAGGTGGTTTGATGGAATATATATAAAGAAAGGCAAAATGAACCAAGAGGATGCAATATGGAGGAGCTGCAGGCACCAGACTATTTGAGGGGTGGAAAAGATGGATTTTCCATCAACTCCAAATGAAGATCCAAGGCCATGGTGTTGTAGCCCTCGTCCATACGAATCTAACGAGCCAAATAACATCCAAATTGGAGTTTGTATGAACAAATAGAGGCCAAAATATGAAAGGCTACTCACGGTTTAACGACCTCCGGTACAGGCGGGATCCGGTCGTACCGTCTGCACTACAAGGAATCTGGGCTTCTATCACCCTCTATTTTCATCATAGAATCGTCATAGTAGTCCATCTATGACGATTATGACGAAAATGAGATCGCCGAAAGCTGGGCGTCGCAAATGAACTATAACGACGTTTTTTGTGAAATCGTCACAACCCCATATCGTCATGGACAGTCTAGCCTCGCCAGGTCAGATTCTACATGGCTGATCCGACGTATAAAAACTATGACGAAATGAGATCGTCATAGTGTAAAATCTGCCTGGTTCATTTTATGGTCTAAATGGGCCGAGCCCAATAATTCCGTCATTTTCTTCTCTAGGCCAAGCACATTTACAGGACATTTCATTTTGTTTATTCACTTTGCTCTAGTCGATTTCATTTTAGGCCTTGGCCTTTTTATAGTCCATTTCAAATATGGGCCATGGACTTTTACGTACAGGCTTTAATTCGGAGCATATACCATATTACAATTTTTATTTTTGATCTTCCCACTCTTACTTGATCCAGACCACTCGTGCAACTAAACCATCAGTCATCACACTTATTTTTATCACAACATATATGAACCAGAATTCAAAATACAATATAGAATTATCATAACTATATTACATCCTCCTATCCATCCAAGGAACACAATACAGTTATACACAAGCAACAGAGTACACAACCTTGTTCCATCCAACATTTGATGACATAATCCACATATTGTTTTTGCGGCTCAATGAAGACCTCCTAACATCCTCCTATTAGATCATTATTAAAAAGGAGTAAGAAAACATTTGGAAAAAAACTAACTTCAATTTACATTCAATATAAATCAGCAATTTACTATCTAGAATGAAGGCACGGATCAATATACATAACTAACTTCAATTTATGCTAAGGGTAACACTATCAGGCAAATACTATCAAGAATTACGGCACAAATGAAATAGATAAAGTAGAATTGTTAATTAATTGTTCTAGCATATGTAAAATATAAACTATAGAAAGAACAAAACATATCATTAAATATAGCTCCTATTTGGGTAGCACCTATGGCTTATCTGCGCAAACATGGCTGTCGTGTTCAGCTGGTTAGGCCGCGCGGCGAAGTTCTAGACTGCTCTGTCGCCCTCAGGAAGGCGCTGTAGCACGATGGTACATACCTGCAAACTTGCAGTGCTCCAGGTGCGACAAATAGCATGATATCCCCACATGCCGGAGGATCTGGTCAGTACCACTACTCACCAAACAAGCGCAAGGCCACTGCCCAGCTGGGAGGGCCCAGCTTAAAGAGAAGGGTATTTTTTCTTAATCCACTTACCATGGTGTAGTCTGATTTAATTATTATCCGCCTGGTGTCATGCATGCTTATCATATTTTTAGAAATATCTGTGATTTTGTTAAGTCTGGTAATGTGTTTATGTACTGCATTGAACTGTTGAGCTATGTTGCTATTTACTCAGATTGAAGGTGCTGCTGTGGAGGCTGAGACTGCTGTAGAGGCTAGTAGATTGCTCATGTCCCCACCAAAAGCGGACATTGTCTACACTACAAGAAAGCGCAAACATAGTACCCAGGTTGCGCAAACACAGTACACAACCGTGATAAGCGTGAGGCGTCGCAGGAGGGTAACAGCAAGAAGGACAACCCACCGCCACCTCTGCCTCCGTCACCACATAGCAGCCACCATGGCGGAGGAGGCCCGCGTCGTTCACACAGCCCATCCCCTGATGGCAAAAAGAAGAAAAGAAGCCCGGAGCCATATGACGCACGATTACGTCTGGACAAGATCCACGAGGCCCGGGATGGAGCATACCTGGGACCATGCTGCTTTGGACCTGTGATACAGACCGCAGCTTATCCCAAGGGTTTCTGGATCGACAAGACCATCAAGCCCTATAACGGCACCACCAAGCCAACAACATGGTTCCAGGATTACGGCAACACGATGGAAATCGCCCGGGGCAACCCCAACGTTGCTGTTAAGTACCTCCCATTGACAATGGATCGATGACTTGCCGGATAAGTCTATCTGCAACTGGCTGGACATGCAAGAAGCATTCACCACAAACTTCGAGGGGACGTACAAATGTCCCTGCACTATTGGTGACCTACAGCGGTGCGTGCAGGAGAAAGACGAGTCATCTCATGCCTACCTCTCCCGCTGGCTGGATATGAAGAATTCCTACGCAGGAGTGCAGTACCAGACCGCCATGTCCGCCTTCATAGATGGGTTGGAAAGAGGTACGTTGCTCCGACATTCGTTGAAGCGCCTGTAGGAAAACCATCAGCTAGATCTCAACCAGATGATCCAGCTGGCTAGTGAGTTCGCGGCTGCCGACGACGATGCTCGCGGCTCCCTGCCGGCAACGTCTGTTCCAAGTCAAGCTCGGAGGAATAGCATCACCAAGCGGAAGAGCCCGCCATAAGAAAGGCAAACCTCCGATATGGTCGCCATGACTTTTGCAGGACGAGGTGATAGCGGGCAGCGTGGCCGAGGACGGGGGCCTGGTCATGGGCAGCAACAAGGTAGTGAAACAACCTCGGCAATGCTCTGCGTTCCCCAGACCTACGAGGAGTACCGCGATGTGCCGTGCCTTGTACACCTCGACGCCAACGCAAGGACACACACACCAATCGCCATTGCAAGTTCGTCAACGATCTCAAGGAGGACCTGGAGTCCGGCTACAAGCGAAGTCGGAAGAACAGACCACGAGGCAAGG
This sequence comes from Avena sativa, assembly GCA_916181665.1. Lineage (NCBI taxonomy): Eukaryota > Viridiplantae > Streptophyta > Magnoliopsida > Poales > Poaceae > Avena > Avena sativa. Next base: position 305,465,851 of record OV702295.1, on the reverse strand, counting down.
GCAAGGGGAAGAAGAAGGAGGAGGAGTCCAAGGATTCAAGTGACATGCACGAGGACGTTGACCCCAAGCACGCCGCCAAGAGCGACGACAAGGGAAAAAACCCTTCGAGAAGAAGGCGACAGTTTTCCACACTTTCCTTGGCACCCCCACCGTCCGACAACAGAAGACCTCCATGAGGATACTGATGGTCACTCTCCCCCCAGTTCCCCAATACCTACGCTGGTCGGAGATTCAAATTACTTGGTACATGAAGGATCACCCAGACCTCATCCCTACGGAGAACCAATACACAATGATCATCAACCCCTTGATTGACGGCAACGAGTTCACCAAATGTATGGTGGATAGTGGAAGCAGCATCAACATCATGTACCTGGTTATGCTACACAAGATGAACTTGATGGAGGCAAACCTAAGGCGGACCAGCACCATCTTGCATGGTGTAGTTCCTAGTCGGGAGGCTCGGTCCCTTGGGTGCATCACACTTCAGGTCGCTTTTGGCGATGTCAATAATTACCGCCAAGAACGCATGACCTTTGAGGTGGTCCCCTTCAAGAGCATGTACCACATCATATTCAGCCGCGACATCTTCCACACCTTCATGGCCAAGCCATGCTTCGTCTACAACAAGCTCAAGATACCCGGACCAAACGGTGTCATCATCGTATCCGGAAGATTTACCAAGGCAAGGGACTGCAAGATTGGAGAAGCAGCCTTTGCAGAAGCTGTCCTCTACAGCGAAGAATTTAAGGAGATCCAGAGCAAGGTCGATGCCTCGGAGATGCCCGCGTCAAAGAAACATATTTCTGACTCCGCCCCAGCATTCAAGGCCACCATCGAGACCAAGCCGGTGGAACTTGTGGTAGGCAATGCCTCCAAGACCACCACCATTGGGACGAACCTGGACCCTAAATAGGAAAGCGCGCTTGTCGAGTTCCTCCATGAGAATAGGGACATCTCTGACTGGCAACCTGCCGACATGAAAGGTGTACCTAGGGAACTTGCCGAGCACAGCTTGAATATTGATCCAAAATGTAAAGCAGTGAAACAACCTCTACGACGCTTTGGAGACGAGAAGAGACGCTCCATAGGCAAAGAGATAGCTAGGTTACTTAAGGCTAGTTTTATCCGAGAAGTTCTTCACACCCGATGGGTGGCCAATCCTGTACTTGTCCCCAAAAAGGGAACCAAAGAATTAAGAATGTGCGTTGATTACACTGGCTTGAACAAAGCATGTCCCAAAGATTCGTCTGCCTTGCCTCGCATTGACCAAGTCATTGACTCGACGGCTGGCTCGGAGCTTTTTTGTTTTCTCGATGCATACTCAGGATACCACCAGATCAAGATGAGGAGGTCAGACCAATTGGCCACTTCGTTCACTACACCCTACGGCATGTTTTGCTATGTCACGATGCCCTTTGGGCTAAAAAATGCAGGTGCTACATACCAGCGGACAATGCAGGGTTGCCTACACGATCAAATTGGTTAGAACGTTCATGCCTATGTGGACGATATAGCGGTGATGTCTAAAAAGTCAAACGACTTAATCTTCGACTTAAAAGAAACCTTTGATAATCTCCGGAAATACAACATGATTCTTATCCCTAAGAAGTGCGTCTTCGGGGTTCCAACTGGCAAATTGTTGGGCTTTATCGTTTCCCAGCGAGGAATCAAGGTCAACCCAGAGAAAATCAAGGCCATCTTAAACATAAACCGTCCTACATGCCTAAAGGACATACAACGGCTAACAGGTTGCGTTGCAGTAGTTAGTTGGTTCGTCATCTGACTTGGAGAAAAGGCCCTGCCGCTGTACAAGTTGCTAAAGAAGGCGGACAAATTCATGTGGACGGACGAAGCAGATGCAACATTGATGCAGCTCAAGGAGATACTTTCCTCAGTGCCTATCCTTGCTGCGCCTGAGCCTGGGGAGCCTATGTTAATTTACATGGTGGTCACCAACCGGGTAATCAACATCATCGTCGTGGTAGAGCGGAAGGAACCAGGGCATGAGTATGGAGTTCAACGACTAGTTTACTATGTAAGCGAGGTCTTGACAAAGTCCAAGCAGCGTTACCCACACTACCAGAAGCTAGCTTATGGAGTATTCCTTGCTTCTCGGAAGCTAAGGCACTACTTCCAGGAGCACCCCATTACAGTTGTGAGTAAAGCTCCACTGTCCGACATCATTAACAACAACAACGCTATATGAAGGGTCGCGAAGTGGGGCATTGAACTTGCCGCCTTCGAGATCACCTACAAGAGACGCGACGCTATCAAGTCACAAGCCTTGGAGGATTTTATCACAGACTATACGGAGATGCATGATGCTACCCCTATACCAGAGCCAGAATACTGGGTGATGCACTTTGACGGATCAAAGCTACTCAATGGCTCGGGGGCTAGTGTACTACTGCAGCCACCAACCGAGGAAAAGCTACACTACGTTCTGCAGATCCACTTCGAGGCTACGAACAACATGGCGGAGTATGAAGCACTCATTCACGGACTATGCGTAGCCAAGGATATTGCCATCAAGCGCATAGTTTGTTGTGGAGATTCCGACTTGGTTGCCCAGCAGGTGGCTGGCACCTAGAACTCGAGGAACCCTATGCCGGCGGCATATCGTGACAAAGTGGACGAGATAGCCAAGAGGTTCTTGGGCTACAAGGTCAAGTATGTACCTAGGGAGCAAAATGAGGCAGCTAACCTGCTGTCAAAGCTTGGGTCAGGGCGCAAACAAGTTCCACCTGGCGTTTTCCTGGAGCATCTACGGACACCATCCGTGAAGGGAGCGGACATAGAAAACCCAGATAGAGTTGACTCTTTCGCTCACACAATGACAAAGGTCCCTCCGGCTTGGACAAAACCGTTCAAGGAATATCTCGTACACAGAACTTTTCTCGAAGATGAAGTCGAAAGACGGCAAATAGTACGTCGAGCAAAGGGCTATACCATAATCAATGGATAGCTCTACAAAAGAAGCACCACTGGTGTATACCTTAAGTGTGTTTCCCAACAAGAAGGTTTGAAATCCTCCACGAAATCCATCTCGGAGATTGCGGGCATCACGCCGCTCCTCGATCGTTGGTCGCTAAAGCTTTCCGGCAAGGATTCTACTAGATGACCGCAAAGACGGACGCCGACAAGTTGGTTGAGACATGCATGGGATGCCAGTATTATGCCCGACAACCACATGTTCCAGCTGAAGAATTGCGAACAATACCAATAACTTGGCCGTTTGCAGTCTAGGGGATGGACATGGTTGGTCCATTGCAAACGGCACCATGTGGGTTTATGCATCTGCTAGTAGCCGTTGATAAATTCACCAAATGGATAGAAGCTAAACCCATTAGAAAGCTTGATGGGGAAACTGCCCTCAGGTTTGTTCGGGATCTAGTGGTGAGATTTGGTCTCCCACATAGTATTATCACCGACAACGACAACAACTTGTCACTCGGAGAAGTGGAAGCTTATTTTTGGGAGAAGGGCATCCGCCATGACCTTGCATATGTGGCGCACCCACAGTCCAATGGTCAGGTGGAGCGAGCCAATGGATTAATTCTGTAGGGAATCAAGCCACGTCTGGAAGCACCGTTGCATAGAGCAGCTGGAGCTTGGGCGGAAGAACTACCATCTGTGATGTGGACTTTACGAACTACACCCAACAGATCTACCGGCTACACCCCTTATTTCATGGTATATGGAGCAGAAGCCATCTTGCCTTCCGACATCCTTCACGATTCACCAAGCGTTGCCGCCTACGACGAAGATGACGCTGAAGAATCCATACGCCTAGATGTGGACCTTCTCGAGGAGGAGCGCGTATTAGCATGCCAAAGATCTGCCATCTACCAGCAGAAGCTACACAGCTACGATAGTCATCGTGTTCGGCATTGCTCGTTTAAAGAAGGGGACCTAGTGCTCCGACTTAAGCAGAAGAAGTCACACAAATTATCCCCGCCATGGGAAGGACCGTTCATCATAAGCAAGGCGCTAATCAATCGGTCTTACTACCTCGTTGACAATCGTGAACTGGAGGATATACCCAACAAGGATCATAAGCGTAAGCGACGTGTCCCGGATGATAACTACCCGGAGCTTGATCAGCCATGGAACATAGGACATCTACGTCCTTTCTACACTTAGCATTTTTTATCTATTGTGTACCTCTTATATGATCAATGAAATAAAGCTCTCTGGTTCACTCATATTTCTGAGTCTTTTACCTCCTTTAGTGTTCATTTTTGGATCGTATAAAACCTTTATGCACAAGCTTTGCGATTGCACTTGTGAAAATTCCGCCTACGGGCATTAGCTTAAGTTTTCTGGTCTACACGTTCTTTGTTGTTTTTATGTGGATTCTGGAGTAGTGACTTTTGGCACTTGTTGTCGACGATTTTGTGCTTAGGTTTTTATATGTGCCATTGGGCATCATCGCTTGAGCGCATAGTTTTGACAACGAGTCTTCCGACTCACGAAAGGTCAATCATAAAGACCAAAGTAATGGATAAGCCATCACTTGCTTAAAAATATATACATGCTGGAACCAGTTCTTGATTAGTAGGAAATAACAACCATTGTTTTTCTGCCTTAAGTTAAACAAGTAGTTTTTTCCGCATACAAATTCCAGAGGGCAAATTTTACATATTGTTTTTTCATTCCCCTGGCGCAGGAGACTTGGACGCAGCATCATCAGCAGCAGGAGAGCCATCTCCCTCGAAGTCGGCAGTTTTGAGGGACTCAGATGAGCTTTGGTTGTCGCCGTCTATGATCTCCATAGGCACGAAGAAATTATGGTCGACCAATTCGGAGACCCTAGTATCAAAACTCGCGAGCAACGCCAAGATAGCCTTGTGATCTATTTTATGTCCATCGTCGTCCACTTCGGGAATACCGGAGGTTACCGTGTCGATGTCGGTGTTCTCGTAGTGTGCCTTGACCATTGACAGCGCCATCCTCGCGCCAGCCCGGCTACATGAAGCTTTCCAGCTTATAATACGCTCGGGGGCTTGGCGCAAGATCTCCAAGAACTTCATCACGGAATCCACCGCTTTGATGTTAATCTGGAGGGGCTTGGATATCTCCTTGGCCTGCTTGATGGCGGTGCTGATAAAGTTGCCGGCAAGGACCATACATTCTTTTGGCGGAGGAGGCGATTGGGTCAATCCAATAGGAGCTGCAAATTCCGACAAGGGAACACATGAGTTCAATAACACAAAAGTTCAAAGTATCTAACTTACAGAAGTACAAGATGGAGAATCACTTACTGAAGATGCTAGTCTCAGCCTGCTGGAGTGTATCCGCCATGGAGTCCCGTTCTTGTCGGAGGATCTTGTATGCTTCAAGATTGCGCTGATTTTTCTCATCGGCAGCTTTCTTCTGCTCTTTCAGCATCGCAATCTCCTCCTTCAAACGGTTCATCTCCGTGTTGGCGGATTCCTCTAGGACCTTCATGGAGTTCTCGTGCATCCTCAGCATATCCTTTCTCTCCTGCTTAAGGATTTTGTTTTTGCTATCCAACAACTCAATGTGCTTGGATTGCTCAACAATGTCCTTGACTTGGCAATGGCTTCTGCAAGTCGAAGAAAGAACAGTACATGGTGAGTACTTGGAGAATGTTGGCACAATACCAAGTCGGAGTACGAAAACAAAAGGAAAAACAGACTCTTGATCTTGGTGATTTGATCCTTCAATAAGGCAGTTTTACCCTTTTCGGCTTCCAAATACGCACGCATCTTCTGACACTTCTCGTTGGCCACGCTTCTCTGAGCATTCTCATTCTGTGGAAAGAAAATTTAAAGTTGTTTAGTCTACTTGGAGCATCTAGCTAGATAACTATCCACCTAGAGGCTTGGGCGCTACAGTGAGAGTTTTTTAAACTTGGCAATATGCTTTGTCTTTCTTTAAGCATCTAGTCGAAAATGATTCAGTATTCAACGAGAAGCTTGGGGGCTACAGTATAAAGTTTTTTAACTCAGTCATATGCTTAGTCTTTCTATAAGTATCTAGTCGGAACTAATTCAGTTACAACTAGAGACTTGGGGGGCTACAATATTGAAATTTACAAACACTGCGTATGCTACTCGGAAAGCATCTAGTCAGAATGATTCATTCAAACTATATGCTTGGGGGCTATAGTGAGAAGTTTTATAGCTTAGTCATGATAGTGCTTGACGAGGTGGAAGAGGTTGAAGTAGATTCCCCAGTAATGGCACCAGAAATCTTGATGGCGCCTGGTGTTTGATGTGGAAGCGCTTTCGTTGGAAATCCTAAGAGCAAGGTGTGAAGCAGCAAGCATCAAGTCTTCCCTCAGTAGAGACTGTGGTTATCGAACCAGAAGGAGGAAGGAAACGTCACACAGGTGTTGCAAACAACGTGGAGACCTACACAACACAAACTCAAGACTTTGCCCCAACAAATCAGTGAGGTTGTCAAGCTCACCGGTTTGCTATAACACAGGATTAAACGTACGGTGTGGAAGGTAATGGTTTGCAGCAAGTAAACAAGTAACAATGGAAGATGTATCAATGGTAAAGATTGGAACCGGGTCCATAGTTCACTAGAGGTGCTCTCCTTAGATAAACAACATGGCATGAAGGGTAAACAAATAACAGCAGGGCAACTAACAGGAACTGAGCAAGGCATAACAATGCAATTACTAGCCATAAAGATCCTATGAGGTTGATTGGGCAATACAACAATATACATAGACCGTAATCCAACTACATCTATGACTAGAAGTCCAGCTTCAGGTTATCATCCGAACCCCCTCCAATATTAAGTTGCAAGCAACAGACAACTGCTTTAAGCAAAGTGTGTAAGGTAAACAGTCCACATGTTCCATGAACAAGAGACCGTTGTTTTCTCCCTAGTAGCAACAACACATCTACAACCGAAGAGATTTCTGTCACTTCCCTTGGAAACTAGAGGCATGAACCCACTATCGAGCATAAATACCCCCTCTTGGAGTCACTAGCAACTACTTGTCCAAGATAGCTACTAACAACTGAGAGAATGCAAGATCACAAACAACAGACATGATAGAATCATAAAGACAAAACCATTAATCAAAACAACATAATAATCTCAATATCCATCGGATCCCTGCAAACACAACATGCATGATTACAAATAGATTAGATCTTGATCATGAATGGAGCTCACAAGATCTATACATGAAAGCACAAAGGAGGAGATAAAACCATCTAGCTACTACATGGACCCATAGTCCAAGGTGGAACTACTCATGCATCACACCGGAGAGAAGGCCTCCGGGATGATCTCCCCTCTGGCAGGGTGCCGGGAAGAACTTCAGATCCCCCAATCTAGGGACGATGGTGGCGGCGGCTACAAACCATTTCGTGGAGATTTTATCGGGTGCTTAGGGTTTTTGCATCGGGGGCTTCTTATAGGCGAAGGGGGAGGCCGAGGAGGCGACCAGGGGCCCCACACCCCTCCCAGGTGCGGGGCAGGGCCCACCCGCACCTAGGGGGGTCTGGCCGCCCTGGCTTGCGTCTCCGTCTCGTCTTCTGGATTCTTGTTCCCCACGGAAAGTAATTGACTTTGGCTTTTGTCCCGTCCAATTCCGAGAATATTTCTTTACTAGCTTTTCTGAAATAAAAAACAGCAGAAAATAGGCATCTGGCACTGTGGCAACTTGTTAATAGGTTAGTACCAGAAAACATATAAAATGCACCTCAATGTGTAGAAAAAGCAAAGCAAAGTAGATACTAACAAGCATGGAACATCAAAAATTATAGATACATTTCCGACGTATCAAGCATCCCCAAGCTTAACTCCTGCTCGTCCTCGAGTAGGTAAGTGATAAAAGAATAATTTTTTGAGGTGACATGTACCCTCACAATAAAGATCCAACCATTTGCAAGCATTGAAAGATGGGATCAAAGAACTCTAAACATGTGCATGAAAGATGGAGTTCTAACAATAGGACATCGTAACTATGCATGCAACTGATACGTTGGAAACGTATCTATAATTTTTGATGTTCTATGCTTGTTTAGTATCTACTTTGCTTTACTTGTCCACACTTTGAGGTGCTTTTTACATGTTTTCTGGTACTAACCTATTAACAAGTTGCAACAGTGCCAGATGCCTGTTTTCTGCTGTTTTTGGTTTCAGAAAAGTTAGTAAAGAAATATTCTCGGAATTGGACGGGACAAATGTCAAAGTCAATAACTTTCCATGGGGAACAAGAAGTCTAGAGGAGAGCCGGAGGGGATGGCCAGGGGGGCCAAACCCACCCCAGGCACCAGGGCAGGTGGGATCACGCCTGGCTAGGGTTTGGTGGCCCTAGCCTCCTCCCGGTCTCGCCCCTTCGCCTATAAGAAGTCCCCGATGCAGAAACCCTGAGTACCTGATCAGAAATCCATGAAACCGTCTGTAGCCGTCGCCACCATCGTCCCTAGATCGAGGGATCTGAAGTTCTTCCTGGCACCCTGCCGGAGGGGAGATCATCCCGGAGGCCTTCTCTCCGGTATGATTTGTGAGTAGTTCCACCTTGGACTATGGATCCATGTAGTAGCTAGATGTTGTATCTCCTCCTTTGTGGTTTCATGTATAGATCTTGTGAGCTCCGTTCATGATCAAGATCTAATCTATTTGTAATCATGCATGTTGTGTTTGCGGGGATCCGATGGATATTGAGATTATTATGTTGGTTTGATTAATGGTTTTATCTTTATGATTCTATCATGTCTGTGTTGTTTGTGATCTTGCATGCTCTCCGTTGCTAGTGGTTATCTTGGCCAAGTAGTTGCCAATGACTCCAAGAGGGGGTATTTATGCTCGATAGTGGGTTCATGCCTCTAGTTTCCAAGGGAAGTGATAGAAATCTCTTCGGTTGTAGATGTGCTGTTGCTACTAGGGAGAAAACAACGGTCTCTTGTTCATGGAACATGTGGACTATTTACCTTACACACTTTGCTTAAAGCAGTTGTCTGTTGCTTGCAACTTAATACTGGAGGGGGTTCGGATGATAACCTGAAGGTGGACTTCTAGTCATAGATGCAGTTGGATGACGGTCTATGTATATTGTTGTATTTCCCAATCAACTTCATAGGATCTTTCTGGCTAGTAATTGCATTGTTATGCCTTGCTCAGTTCCTGTCAATTTCCTCGCTGTAATTTGTTTACCCTTCATGCGATGTTGTTTATCTAAGGAGAGCACCTCTAGTGAACTATGGACCCCTGTCCAATCTTTACCATTGATACATCTTCCACCGATACCCGTTTACTTGGTGCAAACCATTACCTTCCACACCATACGTTTAATCCTTTGTTACAGCAAACCGATGAGCTTGACAACCTCACTGATTCGTTGGCGCAAAGTCTTGAGTTTGTGTTGTGCAGGTCTCCGTGTTGCTCGCAACACCTGTGTGATGTTTCCTTCCTCCTTCTAGTTCGATAACCTCGGTCTCAACTGAGGGAAGACTTGCTGCTTTCTGCTTCACACCTTGATCTTGGGGTTTCCAACAAAGTTCTCCACGTCAGCACCATCAGCAACATGAAAGGCTACAAAAAAATATCATGAATAACATGCATTGAAAAACGTTTGTTTGTGTCACATACAGAAAACATAGGATAGTGGCAATCAGCTTGTCCCTCATAGAGTAGCAATATAGATGAATAGGACACCTTCAAAGTTCACAAGGGTGACTAGAAACAAATAGCACAAGAACAAGTAATATCACAATATGCATCAATCAATAATATTTGGAACACCGCACACAGAATGACAACTATGCTCTCTTAATGGTGCCTAAAGGTAGAAGGTGGAGACTCAATAGTGGTGGAAGAAAGGGCTTTTTGTAAAGGAAGAAGGGATTTCAAGTTTCAAAAAGATCTTCCAAAAAATAATGGTACTTGTTAGCTTTCAGCCCTCATTGCCCCTATCATGAGCATCTTGAAGTGATTAAGGTTAAAGTGAACAAACTAGGGAGTATATGCTTGACAAAGTATAAGCTGGCAATCTCAAGTCCCTTGAATATGAGGGCCACACCTCATGCTACTCAACTACAGGCCCAGGTAAGTTCTTGTCATTGTAAGTATTTGCATATCATTGAGAACCGCCAACGGGGTACCCCTTGCACATGGTACAGGAGCTTTCCCATAACCAAAATGACAAGGCAAGCAGACAATGAGCATCTCAACAATCTTTTTATTTACTATATGGATAGTTTTTTATTGAGGATGCTTCATAGATAGCTCACTATGGTGATGCTGCAAGTTTCCACCATGATTAGGCATGGCTTAGGCTAGCGGCCTAGGCATTTCTCTAACACAAAATACAAACTCCATGGACTTACAAGTTCCCTCTTTATTTCACACCGGTGACATCCACAGACAAAAGAGCATGATATCAACTGAGTACAAAGTACAAGTGCAATGTTAAAAATGTTCCCCGTGACAACACGGTTCTGCTAATTCCAACGTATAAGTCCTAGCATATAAAACATTGCGCCACAATGGTTCAAGTTTATTAGGGGCAAAGAATATAAAGTGTTCCTTCAAGTTCGTGAGGGCTTTAATCACTAAGTTTTCACATAACAAAATAGTTTTTAATTGGAAGATAGTTGAAAATAAGAATATACTTGGAATGGTGTAACACACCATGCATAGGAGTTTATAGTGGACACTTTGGAATAACTTGGTTTCTTGGGAGTTGGAAGCATGAGTAGAGCTTACTCATACAAGTGGAGGCTAGCAAAAGACTGGGAGCAACCAACTAAGAGAGCATAATGGATTTATTCGTAAATGTTTAGCTCAATCTGAGTTACATAGCCTCCTCACGAATATTTTGGTGGAGGACAAAAATCTGTTTCGGGACAGCAACTCCCCAAATCTTAGTTCCCTCTCATTAGAGGTCATTCTTGGAACAAAAAGAAAACAAAAAGGATAAGGAGAGTTCATTACAGTAGTAATAACTTCCAAGGCTCAAGGAAACTCTTGGGTTATCTCCCAACAAGTACTTTTCTTTAACGCCTTTAAGTTAGGCACAAGAAGCAAGAAGAATCAAGTATTTTCAAATGAAGAAGCATTAACATCAAATCTTGCTTTCAAAGGAGGAGCAAAAAGCAACTTATTTCTCCTCATAGGTAAGTGTTCAATACCTTTCTTGAATGGAATATGATATTTAATGGTGCCTTCTTTCATATCAATGATGGCACCAACTGTTCTAAGAAAAGGTCTTCCCAAAGTAATAGGACAAGAAGAATTGTATTCAACATCCAAAATATAGAAATCAACAGGGACATAAGCATTGTTAATCATAATGAGAACATCATTAATACTCCCCATGAGTTTCTTCTTAGCATTATCATTGAGTGGGACATTCAAATAACAATCTTCTAATGGTGGAAAATCAAGCATTTCATAAATCTTCCTAGGCATAATAGAGACACTAGAACCAAGATCACATGAAGCTTTGAGATCAAAGTCATTCCCTTGCATATTAATAATAGGTTCCCAACTATCTTCTACTTTCCTAGGAATAGAAGCTTTGTGTTTTAGCTTATCTTCCTTAATCTTAACAAGAGAATTTGTAATGTGTTTGGTAAAGGCAACATGCATATCACTAGCATCAGGACTTCTAGCAAGCTTTTGCAGGAACATAATCACTTCAGAAATATTGCAACCATCAATATCAAAGTTAAAATTATCATCACTAGTATTAGGATCAATAGTCTTAGGCATAGTAGGAGGAGGAATAGGGCTACTTGTGGTTTAGTGGCGATAGTGCACACACTATTGTTTCTATCAATTTAAGCTTCCCTTTCCCACCTAGCATGAAGTTGAGCTAACAACCTAACATTTTCATCAATAGTAACTTGTATGGCATGAGCAATTGCAAAGGTGTTTTCCATAGTTTCAGGTTTAGCAGCCATTCTATTAACCAAGGAAGTTTGATCTTCAGACAAAGAGGATATATTTTTCTCAACAGTTAAAAGCTTTTCCTATATAGTCTTATTGAAAGTGGTTTGTTAACTAATAAAGTCCTTGAGCATGACTTCAAGTTCAGAGGGGGCACTTCTAGCATTATTGTAGGAGTTTTCATAGGAATTGCCATTATTAGGAGGATAAGGCCTATAATTATTGTTACTACCAAAATTATTCCTATAGCCATTGTTGTTGAAATTGTTGTTTCTAATGAAGTTCACATCAACTTGCTCTTCTTGAGCAACCAAAGAGGCTAAGGGGACACTATTAGGATCTAGAGGAGCCTTCCCATTAACAAGCACATCCATAATAACATCAATCTTTTCACTCAAAGAGGAAGTTTCCTCAACATAATTTACCTTCTTACCATGTGGAGCTCTCTCAACATGCCATTCAGAGTAGTTAATCATCATATTATCAAGGAGCCTTGTTGCAGCATCCAAGGTGAGTCCCATAAAAGTACCTCTAGCAGCAGAATCCAACAGGTTTCTTGAGGAGAAGTTCAAACCTGCATAAAAAGTTTGGATAATCATCGAAGCAGTGAGTCCATGAGTAGGGCAATTTTTAACCAAAGATTTCATTCTTTCCCAAGCACGAGCAACATGTTCACTATCAAGCTGTTTAAATTTCATAATGCCACTTCTCATAGCAATAAAATCTTAGCAGGAGGATAGTACTTTCCAATAAAAGCATCTTTGCACTTAGTCCAAGAATCAATACTATTTTTAGGCAAAGATAGCAACCGTTCTTTAGCTTTTCCCCTCAAGGAGAAAGGAAAAAGCCCGAGCTTAATAATATCTGCATCTACATCCTTATACTTTTGCGTCTCACAAAGTTCAACAAAGCTATTAAGATGGGCAGCAGGATCATCAGAACCAGCACTAGAAAATTGCTCTCTCATCACAAGATTCAACAAATTAGGCTTAATTTCATAAAAGCTAGCATTAGGAGCAGGTGGGGCAATAGGAGTGCTTAGGAAATCATTGTTGTTGGTGCTAGTGAAGTCACACAACTTGGTGTTCTCGGCAGAGTTCATTTTGGCAAAGGTGGGCAAGCCAAAAACAGCAGCAGAGCAGGAACTATTTTTTTTGTGTTTTTGAATAAAGAAAGCAAACCAAGATAGACTAATTTTTTTTGGTTTTTTGAAAAGAGGCAAACAAAACCAAGCAAAAGAAACAAAGCAAACTAAAAACAAAGTTAAGAGAAAGGAAGTGAAGGACTCCCCTAGTGAAGACGTCCTTAGCCTCCCCGGCAATGGCGCCAGAAAACTTGTTGATAGCGCTTGACGAGGTGGAAGAGGTTGAAGTAGATTCCCCAGTAATGGCACAAGAAAGCTTGATGCGCCTGGTGTTTGACGTGGAAGCGCTTTGTTGGAAACCCCAAGAGCAAGGTTTGAAGCAGCAAGCAACAAGTCTTCCCTCAGTAGAGACCGAGGTTATCGAACCAGAAGGAGGAAGGAAATGTCAGACAGGTGTTGCAAACAACGTGGATACCTGCACAACACAAACTCAAGACTTCGCCCCAACGAATCAGTGAGGTTGTCAAGCTCACCGGTTTGCTGTAACAAAGGATTAAACATACGGTGTGGAAGGTAATGGTTTGTAGCAAGTAAACAAGTAACAATGGAAGATGTATGAATGGTAAAGATTGGACCGGGGTCCATAGTTCACTAGAGGTTCTCTCAGATAAACAACATGGCATGAAGGGTAAACAAATTACAGCGGGGCAATTGACAGGAACTGAGCAAGGCATAACAATGCAATTACTAGCCAGAAAGATCCTATGAGGTTGATTGGGAAATACAACAATATACATAGACCGTAATCCAACTGCATCTATGACTAGAATTCCACCTTCAGGTTATCATCCGAACCCCCTCTAGTACTAAGTTGCAAGCAACAGACAACTACTTTAAGCAAAGTGTGTAAGGTAAACAGTCCACATGTTCCATGAACAAGAGACCGTTGTTTTCTCTCCCTAGTAGCAACATCACATCTACAACCAAAGAGATTTCTGTCACTTCCCTTGGAAACTAGAGGCATGAACCCACTATCGATCATAAATACTCCCTCTTGGAGTCACTAGCAACTACTTGGCCAAGATAACCACTAGCAACGGACAACATGCAAGATCACAAACAACACATACATGATAGAATAATAAAGATAGAACCATTAGTCAAACTAACATAATAATCTCAATATCCATCGGATCCCCGTAAACACAACATGCATGATTACAAATAGATTAGATCTTGATCATGAACGGAGCTCACAAGATCTATACATGAAAGCACAAGGGAGGAGATACAACCATCTAGCTACTACATGGACCCATAGTACAAGGTGGAACTACTCACGAATCATACCGGAGAGAAGGCCTCCAGTATGATCTCCCCTCTGACAGGGTGCCGGGAAGAGCTTCAGATCCCCCCGATCTAGGGATGATGGTGGCGGCGGCTACAGACGGTTTCGTGGATTTTTGATCGGTCCTGAGAGTTTCTGCATCGGGGGCTTCTTATAGGCGAAGGGGCAAGACCGGGAGGCGGCCAGGAGGGGCAAACCGTACCCATGCGCGGGGTAGGGCCCACCCGCGCCTAGGAGGGGTTTGGCCTCCCTCGCCCGCTTCTCCGTCTCCCCTCTAGACTTATTGTTCCCCACGGAAAGTTATTGACTCTGTCCTTCGTCCCGTCCAATTCCGAGAATATTTATTTAATAAATTTTCTGAAACCAAAAACAGCAGAAAACAGGCATCTGGCACTGTTGCAACTTGTTAATAGGTTAGTACCATAAACCATGTAAAAAGCACCTCAAAGTGTGGACAAGGAAAGCAAAGTAGATACTAAACAAGCATGGAACATCAAAATTATAGATACGTTTCCAACGTATCAAGTCACTCTTAGAGCATTCAGATGCAAAGACCTATGGTTTTCCGTCTAAATCCTCGGGGGATACAGTGGGACACTCATTTGAAATGCAAAAGACAAATAAAACTTACAAGAGCGATGATCTTGAGGTTGGTAGCACTCTCAGCAAACAACTTGCTAAAGGAAAGGTTGTTTCCTTGCAAGATATCTGCTTGTCGGAGAAGCTCCTCAAGACCGCAGGTTGGAGATGTCGGCACTGCACCCGGAGCCAGAGTGGAGCTACTCGGCGTAAGTGCCAGGAAGACTATCTTCGGGAACTTTGTGGTCGTCCTGGGTGCAGAGGCCCCGCCTTCAGCAGATGTTCCACCCACCACCACCGCCTTGCCGCTATCGATGGCATCCTTAGCCAGAGCTTCAGCCATTTGGGTTGTGGTGCTTTCTTGCGTCGCCTGTTCACGGACAACGGCAAGCTCCACGGAGGCAGCTGAGTCCACTTCTAGGGCGGAAGGGCCAGATGCATCCTTGGCCTGAGAGCTTGTCGGAGCAGGTGTAGGCTGGACGTTGGGAGTGACGGGGGCGATGGCGGGAGATGTGTGGTGGGACACGTCACGATGCAACATATCTTTAATATTTCTAGAAGCCCCCAAAGTTTTGGAGGTCTTCTTCAAACTAGTACTGTCCTTCTTCCTGAAATATGCAAAAAGTATAAGTACATGAATAAGACAAGCAATGGACAATATCGGAGAGAAAGAGGCTTATACAATAGGGGGTGCTTTGGCAAAGGGAATCCCGGTAACCTTTCTTTTCTCCGCCTCCAGGGCGGCAGTGGACTTCTTGGAGGCTCCACCCTCCGTCTTCTTCTTGCCTCCGTCGGCAGCGTCAGAGATGGAGCTCTTCCGCTTTCGCGCCAGCGGGACATCATCGTCAGACACGACGGTGACTTCCTTCATCTTGGGGTCATAGATTTGGACAGGCATGCTATCCTCATCTAGACTGCTAAGCTATTAAGTGAAATCCCAAAGTGTTAGATGAGATAATAATGGTTAGACGGAAGAACTGGAGTATATGTCATACACGGAAAATAAACATCCTACCTCTGGGCACGAGCCGTCAACGAACATGTCATAGGTGATGGTGAAGCCACGCTTCCTATCCTTCACCTTGACGATGTCCTTGAGGCGGAGCTTTACGGAGTCACTTGAGAAGTTGTCCTCGGAGATGCGGAGGCTATCCTTCCTATCCTTGGTGTACTCATGCATTAGCTTCAAGAGGTGCTGCAGAGGTTGGATCCGCCTGATGAACCAGCACATGGCTAGGTCCAACCCGGTCAGACCCATGTCTACGAACCACTCTATCTGCCTTATGGCGCGGGAAGCATCGTTGTCAAAGGGAAGGGTGGTCTGGGATATCCATGTCGGGGCTTCAGCGGCGGCTCCATCTACGAAGTCTGGATATGTTTCTTCTCGGCTGTCCAGAGGGATATCTAGGCCGTAGAAGTACGTCCGTTGCCAGTTCTTACAGGACTCATGGCCGACGATGTCAGGGAACCGCCGGCCAGGCCGGATCTTAAAGCTAATTGTCCCATAGTTCCTGAGCTCGTCCTTGACGGCTCCAGCTTCCCTCTTGACGGTGAAGAAGTAAATAAAGAGATGTAGCCTAGGTCTAATCCCTAAGTAACCCTCACAAAGAGCCGCGTAATTTCTAAGCACGAGGATGCTATTGGGAGAGAGGTTCTGGGGCTGAACTCGGTAATGGCTAAGAACAGCTAGAAAGAAGTTGGAGATGGGCAGGGAAACGCTGCGTACCAATTGAGCTTTGAGGTACACAATTCTCTCCGGCTTGGGGAGAAGGGGTGACCTCGCCGTCCGGCGCCACCCGCCAGACGAGCCCCTACGTCGCAGGGAGGTAGCCTTCAACGAGCAGTTCCTTGATATCATTGTCCATGATATCCGAGCCATGCCACTCCCCTTTGTGGGAGTCACCCTCCTCCTCCAGTGGCTTCAGCGCCACTGGGATATGGTCATCGCCGGTGGATTCCACCACCGTGGACCTTGGCAGCACCAAACCTTCTGGAGGCACGAGGACAGTGCTCACCGGCTTGGCCACGGCATCGCTCATCGCCGCCATGGAAGAAGTGGAACTGGAGCTGGCCATTGGGGTGAGAGGAGATGTGACTGGAAGATTGGGAGATTAGGGTTTTCGCGTGCGCGCAGAGGGCTCAAGGAGTGCTCGCTGGAGTAAGAAGATGATGTAGGAGGAGAATGAGGTGAAAAGTAAAAATCCACCGCAGCTACAATTTATAACCCCTGGCGTCAAGATTCGTGCAAGACGGTCGAATGGTCGGTGCATGGACGACGTGTGCGGGCGCTTGCGTGGACATTTCGCCACGTTCCCAACTGTCGCCACCAACGTATATCTCGCGTGGGAAAAACGGACATGATTGTGTTCTATGCATGTGTGAGTTACGAGGCTTCGCTGACCTATGTCTACGTCATCCTAGCTGTCACTAGCAGGTGAACCATCACATTGGAATATTCCGGCATGGACGGATCCAGTATGGCTATGGAAGAGTACGATGGAAGATTCAGCAATTCTCCGACTTACAAATTGAAGACGGAGAAAACCTTATAGGGTTCTTGGGAGGACTACAAGATATTGCTTGACGATTTGCCGACATCCATCTAGACAGAGCATTCAACCTGAAGAGGCAAGACAGCACAAGATCTCGGAGTTCTCCGGGGGCTACTGTTGGGGATATGCTATATGGGTATCCTCATAGCATGTCTCATATCCGGATAACCAGTGTGGCCCACAGTTGGTAGCATGGCCCATGGCCTGCTAGGCGACCCAGTTAGATGGATCCAGAAGGGACGGCCATGCCGGATAAAGGAAGGCTACGGAGGAGTCACTGACGTACTCGGAGCCTTGGAGTGCAAGACACGCTAGACTAGTTGTAGGCAGTGTAGGACTCTATAACCTGTCCGGCTAGGACTTTCCCTGTAACCCTAGGACCTGGTGACTATATAAGTCGGGCCTATGGGAGCCTTTAGGGCATAATTTTAGATGTACAACTCGTACTCACGCACGGCGAACCAATCCCTATAACTCGGCGTATTTCCCTTATAGTGATTTATAGCAGGAGTAGGATTTCGCCACCGTTGTGGGATCTGAACCTGGGTAAGCTGTGTAACCTCGTACCCGTCAACCGTCTGCCTTCCCCCATGTCTCTAAACATGCACTGTGAGGACCCCTCCATGGTGTACTCGTCGGAAATACCACGACAGCTCTGACCCCTCTAAGAAGTGGGTATAATTTGAAAATCCACAATTGCACATGTTATGATTTTTCGTGTTATTGTTATCAGCTATACTTATATTTATGCTCATCAGAAGTTCACAAACATCAAAGTTGTTTGATTTTCAGGCAATGATTTTGTCTGCTATTATTAGAATTAAATGATATTTACATAATTTAATCTTCCCACTTAATTTCATTCAGTACCACGCACCAGCTGCTCAGCCGTTTCTTCTACCGTACTCTTGTCAAGCTTGTGGATTGAAAAGGGTGCCCTGTATGCCCTTCCAAAGGAAAATGGAAGAAAATGGTGCATGTACACCCTTCGCGAAGGGTACAACTTGATGTAATATCTTGTATCTCACTTTTATTTTTATCGTCTTACTTGTATATCAATTTTCTCATGAAGGTTGTCCCTTGTGTCGCTCGCCCCATTATAAACAAACTATTCAGAAATGAAAATTTTCTAACTATGTATACCGAGGACTCAAAAGGCTTGCGGCAACTATATGATGTGGATGTCTCCGTGACGATGGCGAACACCTATTTGGGTGGCCGAGGTTGGGACAAGTAAGTCCGTGTGAATGGTATGAAGCAGGGGGATGAGGTAGCACTCGATATTAGCAAGCCTGGGCAGATACTTGCAAGCCATCATACACATGTTGACCAAAGGGCCAACAACAGAGGTACTACTAATTAATTTGCTTTTGTATTCATCACAACCTCTGATGACTTTGTTGCGACTAACTGTTTCGCACCATTGTCTTCACTAATCATATGGCTCTTACCACTTGTGCAGTCAGCTTCCAGAAGGGTGCCGACATCAAGATGTTGGTATTGGCACCAGCCCTAGTTCCTGCAAAAGCACCTGTTGACCTAAGTAGGAGAAAGAATAGAGGTAGTAACTTAATTTTCTTGTATACTCTTATCACTGTCTAGGAGTGTAAGAACCCATTTTTCTTGTACACATCTCATATGACTCTCTGACCACTCCTGCAGTCCCCTTACCTCCCCCCTAGAAGGTAACCAGCATCAAGCTGTTGGCACCAGCATTGACACCCGCACTAGACCTAGTTCCTGATCTGACACCTGTTGACCGAAGGAGAAATAATGGAGGTAGTAGTAAGTAAATTTTCCTGTATACTCATCACATCCTCTGATCACTGTCTTGTGAGTAAATGTTGGAGTATAAGATCCATTTTTCTTTCACACATCTCATATGCCTCTACCATCCTTGCAGTCAGCTTACCTACCCTTCAAAAGAAATCTAGCATCAAGCTGCTGGCATCGGTGTCAGGGATATGACCCAGGGTACCCCAGAGTTGAGTTATAAGGAGATACAAGAGGAACGAAGCAACTCAATGAAGCTTGTATATAAGAGAAGGTTGTTTGATGAAAGTTATAAATAAAATATAAAGAAAGAAAGGAAAAAGGTCATACGGGCCGAACTAAGCATATCTTGGCCTGGAAAACAATTCCCCTGGCCGAATCTGCTCTCAATAGGCCGAATAAGGCCTTCACCCGGCCCATCCCCCAGCAGCACTCACCCCCGCGTGGGCCGGCACAGTCAAACTAGCCCACAAGGGGTTAGCTCACCTCGCTCCTGCCCAAACCAACACCAGATTCCCTCCATTCCCGCCAGACGCCGAACCATCTCTCCACCCCGAAGAATCTCTCCCGCCAATATCGCTCCATCACGCGCCTTGGCCACATCGACGTGTCACCGGTTCGCTCGGGTGGGCCGACTCTGTCCTAACTCGGCCCACCCCAGACCATCGCCGTCACTGTAGTACTTCTCCCGGGTGGGACGGCTTTGGCCAATCCCGGCCCACCGCGGCAACCATCTTCATTCGGCAACCAGAGTTCGGCTGGACCACGACCGCACCACCCCATCGCGGGAATTGGCTCCCCAGGCCGAGTAGGCCGAACCTCGGCTGGACTTTTGACAGGAAACCTCGGTTGGGACACAGCTTCACCTGGGTAGGCCGTATCTTAACTTGGCTAGGGCCTTCACTTTTCTAGGGCCGAATAAGTGGTCCCCCTGTCCAAAACTGCTTGACCCCAGGCCGAATTTCCTTATTGCTCAGGACTTCCGGGCCGAATCATGTCACTCCGGATGCCTCTTTTATTCACCTCAGGATGCAACCACGACCACCACATCGACATACGATCGAGCCAAGTCAAGATCTTCGTGTCACGTGCCAGTCTTGGGACGCCCCAGGCTCAAACTGACACATGGGCATATGGAATATGCCCTTGGCATCAAGAAGATGCTAAAGAATATGCCCTAGCATCTACAAAGATGCCAAGGCATATGCTGAGCATCTAAGAAGATGCCGGGAATATGCTGCACAGATGCCAATCGTGGGGAGCAAGTCTTGTCCCCTGGGCTCTCCTTTATAAGGAGCACCAGGGGATCGTTCAGGGAGAAGCCCAGAAGGGCTCCTCTCCTCACTGCTCGCTAGGAGCTCTCCTTCTTCTTTCTCCTCCACTCTCACAGAGAGATCTAGATAGAGGCATAGGAAATACAGCTCAAGGAGCATCATTGTAGCCACGAGTATGGCAAGATTATAAGAGATTAGATGTAGAGAAAGAGGTGTTATCTCAACATGAGAGCCTCAATCCTAGATATATTGTATCTCTCTTTGTTCATACGAGTGCGGTCTTCACTGCATCATCCCTCCCCGGATTCCACCACGTCCATCGGCCCCAACTTTATCCTACCCATGGCATATGCCGTGATACCACCACGACATTTGGCGCCCACCATGGGGAATTTTAGTGGCGTTGGTTGGGTTTCCATCCGGACGGGAGCATCTTCATCAAACTCTTCTTCATGGAGCTCCTTCAGCTCCTCCAAGCAAGCAGAGAACAGAGAGGTAAGCACAAGGGTCTCCAAGTCTGACTCAGCAAGGCAGGTAAGACTCAGCAAGAATGACTCAAACTCTTCTCCAAGCATACTGTAAGTACCTGGTAACTCAGCAAGGCAGGTATGACTCAGCGAGAATGACTCAAACTCTTCTTCAAGCATACTGTAAGTACACGATAACTTAGCCACCAACACTCGATCCTTCACCCTGGGGAGAAAATAACTCAACCCGGGGAGTAGCCAACGTATCCATAGAGTCACCTTTAGATGGAGAGAACATTATGTTGATTCGGATCAGTATTTGACTAGCTTATTTAGGATTCGGATAGAATTTGAGTCAGTATATTTATGATTCAGATTAACCATTAACTCAGCTTACTAGCTTATTTATGATTCGGATAGAATTTGAGTCTGTTTATTTATGAATCGGATTAACCATTAACTCAGCTTACCAGCTTATTTATGATTCGGATAGAATTTGAGTCAGTTTATTTATAAATTAGATTAACCTTTAACTCATCTTACCAGCTTATTTATGATCCAGATAGAATTTGGGTCAGTTTATTTATGATTCAGATTAGAATTTGTGTTAGTTTATTTATGATTCGGACTAACATTTGATTCAGCTTGCCAGGGTATATATTATAACATGAATTTGTATTCTGACTAAGCTTACTAGCTTATCTCTGATTCGGACTAAAGTTTGATTCAACTTGCCAGCTTGCCGGGTTATGTTATGACTCGGATTGATATTTAACTCAGGTTGCCAGGTTATCTCATATCTCGGATGACTGTTTGCCAGCATATCATATCTCGAATTTATATCTCAGATCTACATCTCAAATCACATCTCTCAGCAATTAGCCCTATTATCATATCCCAAAACTTTATCTCGGATCTATATCTCGGATCCATCTCAAAGGCAAGTTGCCATCTTCTCATCAGATCAAGTTATATCTCAGTAGTCGGATGACTCGGATTTGAGTCATATACCTCGGATTTGAGTCAGATGACTCAGATTTGAGACATAAGTCAAATTTGAGTAAAATAAACTCGGATTTGGAAACATATGACTCGGATTTGAGTCATATACCTCATATTTGAGTCAGATGACTCAGATTTAAGACATAAGTCAGATTTGAGTAAAATAACTCAGATTTGGAAACAGATGACTCGGATTTGAGTCCTATACCTCGGATTTGATTCAGATGACTCAGATTTAAGACATAAGTCAGATTTGAGTAAAATAACTCGGATTTGGAAACAAATAACTCAGATTTGAGTCATATACCTCGGATTTTAGTCATATAACTCAAATTTAAGACATAAGTCAAATTTGAGTAAAATAACTCAGATTTTGAGTCAGATGACTTAGATTTGGGACATATGTCAAATTTGAGTAGAATAACTGAGAAAAGGAAACAAATGACTTGGATTTGAGTCATATAGCTCAGATTTGTAATCAGATGACTCAAATTTGAGTCATATAACTTGAACTTTGAGTCGAATTTGAAGCATAAGACGAATTAGAAATATGCAACCCAAACAAGATAACTCTTACCCAAAGGGGTTCAAAGACTAGTGCCAAAAATGGCCAGAAGTCATAACTTGCCCAAAGGGGTTAAAAGAGCAGAGCCCTATAAGGCCAGAACTCATGACTTACCCAAAGGGGTTAAAAGACCAGTGCCAAAAATGGCCAGAAGTCATAACTTACCCAAAGGGGTTAAAAGATCAAAGCCCTATAAGGCCAGAACTCATGACTTACCCAAAGGGGTTAAAAGACCAGTGCCAAAAATGGCCAGAAGTCATGACTTACCCAAAGGGGTTAAAAGACCAGTGCCAAAAATGGCCAGAAGTCATAACTTACCCAAAGGGGTTAAAAGACCAGTGCCAAAAATGGCCAGAAGTCATGACTTACCCAAAGGGGTTAAAAGACCAGTGCCAAAAATGGCCAGAAGTCATACCTTACCCAAAGGGGTTAAAAGACCAGTACAAAAAATGGCCAGAAATCATAACTTCTCCAAAGTGGTCTAAAGACCAGTGCCTAAGAAGGTCGGAATTGAAAACTTACCCAAACAGGTCGAAAAGATCAATGCCCATAAGGGTTAGGCGTCAAAAACTTACCCAAAAGGGTTATGGGACATTGGAGTATACGACCAAGTTATAATAACTCGGAAAGTAACTCTGGTAATATTTGAATTAAAGCCTCAGGGACATTGGAGTATACGACCAAGTTATGGGACATTGGAGTATACGCGTGACTCTACGAGTCCCACATAGCCTCGGGGACTAATGTCGGGGATATGACCCCGGGTACCCCAGAGTTGAGGTATAAGGAGATAAAAGAGGAACGAAGAAACTCAATGAAGATTGTATATAAGAGAAGGTTGTTTTATGAAAGTTATAAATAAAATAGAAAGAAAGGAAAAAGTTCATACGGGCCGAACTAAGCATATCTTGGCCTGGAAAACAATTCCCAGGCCGAATCTGCTCTCAATAGGCCGAATAAGGCCTTGACCTGGCCCATCCCCCAGCAGTACTCACCCCCGCGTGGGCCAGCACAGTCAAACCGGCCCATAGAGGGTCATCTCACCTCGCTCCGCCCAAACCAACACCAGATTCCCTCCATTCCTGCCAGACGCCAAACCATCTCTCCACCCCGAAGAAACTCTCCCGCCAATATCGCTCCGTCACCCGCATCGGCCACATCGACGTGCCACCGGTTCGCCCGGGTGGGCCAGCCTAACTCGGCCCATCTTAGACCATCTCCATCGTTGCAATACTTCTCCCGGGTGGGCCATCTTCGGCCAATCCCGGCCCATCACGCGAACCATCTTCATCCGGCAACCAGAGTCCAGCTGGGCCGCGACCGCACCACCCCATCGCGGGAATTGGCTCCCCATGCCGAGTAGGCCGGACCTCGGCTGGACTTTTGACATGAAACCTCGGTTGGGCCACAACTTCACCTGGCTGGGCCATATCATAACTCAGCTAGGGCCTTCACTTCGCCAGGACCGAATCAATGGCCTCCACAGTCCGAATCAGCTTGACCCTAGGCCGAATTTCCTTATTGCTCAGGACCTCCGAGACGAATTATGTCACTCCGGATGCCTATTTTATTCACCTCAGGACGCAACCACGACCACCACATCGACATACGATCGAGCCAAGTCAAGATCTTCGTGTCACGTGCCAGTCTTGGGATGCCCCAGGCTCAGACTGACACATGGGCATATGGAATATGCCCTTGGCATCAAGAAGATGCTAAAGAATATGCCTTGGCATCTACAAAGATGCCAAGGCATATGTAGAGCATCTAAGAAGATGCCGGGAATATGCTGCACAGATGCCAATAGTGGGGAGCAAGGCTTGACCCTGGGATCCCCTTTATAAGGAGCACCAGTGGGATCGTTCAGGGAGAGGCCCCGAAGGGTTCCTCTCCTCACTGATCGCTAGGAGCTCTCCTTCTTATTTCTCCTCCACTCTCACAGAGAGATCTAGATAGAGGCATAGGAAATACAGCTCAAGGATCATCATTGTAGCCACGAGTATGGCAAGATTATAAGAGATTAGATGTAGAGAAAGAGGTGTTATCTCAACATGAGAGCCTCAATCCTAGATATATTGTATCTCTCTTTGTTCATACGTGTGCGGTCTTCATCTCAATGTCGCACCGGATTATGTTTGTGAGTGGTGGTAGATAAACTGCTCTCAATGTATTCTCAAGTTTTACATGATTCAGTTCATTGCTCTTATTAATTATTCTTCTATCGCTTGCTTTGACTTAGGAATTGCCTAAGAGTGCCATAAAGCAACTCGAGGCTAGACGAAAGGGCACAATATTTGTCATGATGCAGAGCGAAGGAGTGCAAGTTGAGGGACGCTACGCCATTAATTGTACTGATGGGCGCTTGGCAGCTACTTCTAGGTGGACCAAGTTCCGGAAATCAGCCAAACTTACCATTGAAAGAATGGTCAAGGTCGATGTATATCGCTGCCCTGAATGCAGCAGTCTGGTCATGCAGTTCCTAGCTATCTACCTCTTTGGTCGCATGCTATCATAATTAATTATATGGTTGTCTTATCTCCACTAATTATATATGGGTGGTAAAACCGTGATAACCTTTTGCTAGATTGGAGCTATGACTAGTACGTATTGTATGGTATATTTGTATCTATATGAAGGTTTCCTATATGACGAAGACCAACTACTATGATAATGATTGTGTTCCATCTTAATATGTGAGGAGGAGGTTGCACACAAAAGCAGAATTGATCGTCAGTTTTTCTTTCTCCAATTATTTGAGCGTGTTTGGAGAAAAGGGCAAACTGATTGTTGGCATGGTTTTTAGAGATGAAGCAAGAACTGGTCCCCTCTGTATTGCTATTGAATTTCGGTGTCTGTATTGCTGAATCAGTCATTTTAAAATGCTGCTGAATTGGTCAAGTGATGCTGAATATGAAATAGGAATCTATTGATATTTTATCTTTCTAGTTCCATACTGCTGAATCATTCAAATGCTACTGAATTTGTGAAAAGTTTTGTCGCTGCTGCTGGGCTGCTTGCCCTAGAGCTTTTGCCTGTGTTTCATCGGAACCGTTGATTGTGTTTTGGACAGTGATGAGAGGCAAAGAGGGTAAAGATACAACATGATTTCACCAAGTGAAGTGATTTGATAGCAGTGCAGTTTTGGCGCACGCAATGTGTGTCTATGGTTACTTAGATATTTTTAGATGAATATATCTGTCAAGACAAAAGAATTATCGCCTTTTCTCACACCATTGGTGAGGTATGGTTCCCTCTGTACTGCTATTGAATTTCAGTGTCTGTATTGCTGAATCAGTCATTTTGAAATGGTGCTGAATTGGTCAAGTGCTGCTGAATATGAACTAGGAATCTGTCTATTTTCTTTTTCTTATTCTATACTGCTGAATCATTCAAATGCTACTGAATTTGTGAAATGTTTTGTTGTTGTGCTGGGCTGTTTGCACTAGAGCTTTTGCCTGTGTTTCGTTGAAACCGTTGGTTGTGTTTTGGATAGTGATGAGTGTGATTTCACCAAATGAGGTCATTAGATACCAGTTCTGGCGCACGCGGTGTGTGTCTCTTGTTCTTTTGATATTTTTACATGAATATATCTGTCAAAAGAATTATCGCTTTTTCCCCTCCGTCGGTGAGGTCTTTGTTCTGAATCCGGTGGATCCACAGCAGAATACAGAGTTTACTAACAAGGACGTGAAAGCTAGTATCTTTTGATTTCTTTGTTGTAGTGGAAACACACATGGTTATATGTGTGATGTATTGAGTTCGAATCCTATGTGATTGAGAAAAAATTTATGGGTTTACTTTATTTTCTACTAGCAATAGTTCTTTACAGAGAGGCTGACACAATGGATCCACCAGCCTGTAGCATCGCTCTTAATTTTCTTCTAGCAATATTGCTTTACGGAGAGGCTGACATGGCAGACCCACTAGCCTGCAGCATCCCTCTTAATTTTCTTCTAGCAATATTTCTTTGTGGAGAGGCTGACATGGTGGATCCACCAGCCTGCAGCGTCCCTCTTAATTTTCTTCTAGCAATATTGCTTTACAGAGAAGCTGACATGGCGGACCCACCAGCCTACAGCGTCCCTCTTAATTTTCTTCTAGCAATATTTCTTTGAGGAGAGACTGATATGGCGGACCCACCAGCCTGCAGCGTTCCTCTTAATTTTCTTCTAACAATATTGCTTTAAGGAGAGGCTAAAATAGCAGATCCACCAGCCTGTAGCATTCCTATTAATTTTCTTTTAGAAAGTATTTATTTATGGAGAGGCTGACATGACAGATCCTTAGCCTGCAACATCCCTTTTAATACGTTGGTTTGAAAAAAAAGAAGTTAAGTACTTGTACAGAGAGGCTGGCATCAGGGACCCACTAACCAGGACATACTAGAGAGGCTGACATGTGGGCTCCAATAGCAATACCATACAGGACTGCCACATCTAGCTACGTTGTCAAGGCCAAAATAGTAGACACAGCTAAAAAAGTCCATCATACACACGTTTCATTTACAGAGATATTGACACGTCATTTAAAAAAGATATTAACATGTGGGACCCACCAGCAAGACCTTATACACGTGGTTCCACATCGAGCAACGTTGCCAAGTTCCAAAGAGGGAGGCGCGAGTGAGAACAAATTTTACCATGCACACGTTTCTTCCAATGAGTGGCTGACATGGGGTACCCACCAGCCTGTATAAACGGCTGAAGCATCAAGAAATGTTGCCAAGTTAGAAACAGGGAGGAGCGAGCGTAAAAAAAGTCCATCATGCACACATTTTTTCTAATGAGAGGCTGACACGGGGACCCACTAGCCTGTATAAATGGTTGATGCATCGAGGAATGTTGCCAAGTTCGAAACACGGGGGCGCGAGCGAGAAAAAAGTCCAAAATGCACACGTTCTTTTAACGAAATGCTGACATATGTGACCCGCAGCATGACCAAACGGCAGATTCGTCGAGCAACGTTGTCTAGTTCGAACACGGTAGCGCTAGAGAAGGAAAAAATTCAATTATATACACACAATTATTCTAATGTGAGGCTGGCATATGGGACCCATCAGTCTGAATAAATGGCTAATGCAGGGAGCAACGCTATCAAGTTAACATGGAGGCGCAACCGAGAGCAAAAATTCCATCATACACACGTTTCTTCTAATGAGAGTATGACACGTGGGGCCTAGCTGTGTGATTATGCATCTGGTAGCGCTATCAAGTTCGGAACAGGGTAGCGCGACCAAGGGCAAAAAATCCATCATACACATGTTTCTTCTAATAAGAGGATGACATGTGGGCCCAGATGCATGATTAAAATGGCAGCACAATCAAATTCGAAATATGGTAGCGGGAGCGAAGGGAAAAATTCCATCATATACACGATTCTTCTAATGAGTGGCTGGCATGTGGGCCCAGCATCGTGATTACCGGCAGATAGTTCAAGCAACGTTATTAAGTTCAAATCAAGGAGGCACAAGCCAAGGAAAAAATCATCATGCACACGTTTCTTCTAATGTGAGGATGACATGTGGGGCCTAGCTGCGCAATTAATTTGTAGATAAATCTAGTAGCGCTATCAAGATCGGAATAAGATAGAGGGAGCAAAGGAAATATTCCATCATATACAAAATTCTTCTAATGAGAGGCTAGCATATGGGCCCATCATCGTGATTAACAGCAGATAGATAAAGCAATGTTATCGAGTTCATATCAGGGAGGCACGAACCAAGGAAAAAATCCATCATGTACACGTTTCTTCTAGTGTGAGGATGACACGTGAGACCCAGCAGCCTGATTAAACGGCAGATGCATCGAGCGACGTTATCAAGTTCGGAACAGGGAAGGAAAAAAATTCCATCATACACACGATTTGTCTAATGTGAGGTAGACATGCGAGACCCTGCAGCCTGACTAAACAGAAGAGGCATCGAACAATGTTATCGAACCAAGGAGGTGCGACAGAAAAGTTTTGTCCGCTAGAGTCACTAACGTCTAGGTCCCACATGCAATAAAATACTTTGGTGAGTCAACATCTCACGAGAAAGCGAAAATCTTACTTCTACCACGCGCCTGTTGAGCTTTGTCCATGTTTTTAGCGGTTTCGTCATAGTAGAGGGGCGCGAAACCGGAAAAAACTGTTTTGCATCGTCCACGGTCGAGACGAGAATTTCGTCACGGAAGACGCACCTTCTGTGACGAGCGACGGGCCTAGTCGTTGTGAAAGGAAACAATTCTTGTAGTGTCTCCCTCCCTTTCCTGTTCGCGCCTATACCAACCACATCAACTAGCGCTTAGTTAGGCTATGCTCTGATTGGTCGAGATGTATGCAACACGGATCTTGGCCAACCACCATTGGATAGATCATGATTCGACGGGTTGGAGGTCTCTCTCTCCGGATGGGTGCACCTACCCTATATGGAGAGGAGAGCTTGACGGGATGGATGTCTCTCCCTCCCTTTTCCATGTCGCACGTATACCAACTGCATCTTCTTCCCCTCCTATCGACGTAAGGCGGCGAGACAGTCCGAAAACCATGTGGCGGCACAGACATAAGTGTGGCCGTCCGAACGGCATGCGGCGGCATGGATCTAAGCGTGGCGGTCCGAACGGCGGGCGAAGGTGCGTATCTAAGCGTGGCGGTCGAAATGGCGTGCGGCGGCACGGACCTAAGCATGGGGGTCGGAACGGCTTGTGGTAGCACGGATCTAAGTGTGGCGGATGGAATGACATATAGCCTTGAGGATCTAAGCGTCTGAAATTTCAGTAGCATCGTTGTCCGTCTCACTTCCGTTCACCTCATTAGATCCGTTGCTGATGAAAGACGCCGAGTCGGCAGCGATGCCGATAGTGGTCATCGATGCGACAACGATTGAAGCCATCATCTGTAACATCACTACGATGGCGGTGATGCCGATAGTGGTCATCGATGCGACGATGATTGAAGCCATCATATGCAACATCACTGCGATGGTGGTGGTGCCGAGAGTGCTCATCAATGCGATGGCGATTGAAGCCATCATCCGCAACATCACAATGACAGCGCAAATCAAGCCCTCATGAACCAAAGCTATGGGAGGCAGGCCGCGGCTGGCACATCGAGGTGCACTTCGACGGTGAAGGCCAGATGTACCTCTTGGACGTATGGATGGGAGCAGTTTGCCCGTACTTCTTGGAGTACACATACGGCGGGGAGGGCGGCTAGCTCACCGTCAAATTAAGATTGGTACAAATTTGAGCCCAATTTGAACCAAAATTATATGACTTAAAATATATGTATGAGTTGAATAAATTCGAAATGTATTTGATCCATGAGACCAGTGGATATGCTCTAAAGCTGATTCATAAGTAGTAGTAATTGCTTTGACAATCTCCAGTGGGCTTGTATAAATTTGATTGAAATATGTATGATTTGAATCAAAATTGACATGTATTTGAGCTGTGAGGACGGTGGATATGCTCTAAACATGATTCGTAAGTAGTACTCCCTCCGACCCAAATTAGTTGATTTAGATTTATCTAGATTCGATTGGATCTAGACATGAATTAGTATTAGATTCATCCTTATCTTGACAAATTTGAGTCAACTAATTTGGATCGGAGGGAGTAGTACTTTCTTTGACAATCTCCAGTGGGCTTGTATAAATGTGATAGAAATATGTATGATCTGAATCAAAATTGATTTGTACTCTTGAACCATGAGGCCAAGGAATTGGCGTCCCTGATCCGCGCCCAGGCATCAAGAAGAACGGGGAATGGATGCGGCCGCCAACGCTGCAAGTCTACATGGCCACGATGGCAACGACATAACGGTGAAAACTGATAGGGCCCCAACTTGACCCTCTAGGAATTTGGCATGCCAACTACGGGCACCTAGATCCAATGCCAAGCAACTTGGGCCTCGCAAGGCATTCTCTCGACAACTTTGGGACCGAAAAGTGACTAAATTAGAAGGAACTCACAACCATCCATTGAATAACAATTCTACTCTCTAAATTAGCTATCTATTCAACTAATCATTACATGTGCCACCCTTCACCACAACCGCATACTATAACTGCTAGGATGGGGATGACAACTACTAAAACTTCCCACATGAATATACTATTCTCCTCCCCCTTCACTTGAAGTTCAAGTTTTAGATTTTCTACCACTTGATCAGATACGGCAAGATTAGCCTCAAGTATCAACTTCTACTTGCGATTCTTGTTTTCTTCCTCGACGGTACGCTCCAGATCAAATATCAACAGGTTTTTACGGGCCAATTCATCACCTAAATTGGCAACCATATCCTCCAAATCCATCCTCTGGCTAGACCACTAGATTGATTCATCTTGGTATGCAATGTACCATTGAAATCAGTCAGACAGACCATGGAGGCACTTAAAATTAAATGGTAGTACAGATAGAAGGAGCTACCTACACTTCCGACGTGGTAGTAGAAGGAGAATGTGGCCATGACATGATCGAATCCCCACCCTCACCGGTGTGTCTGCTATGACCAGACATTGAGGACTAATTTGCACCTGAAATATCGAGGAAATTGCAGGAACCAAATCAATTAGGGTGGGAGGAGCAGGAGCAAAGGTCTTACCAAGAACTACTAGCAATTTCTACGACCATTCGTCGAGCTAGCGACAAAACAAAATCCCGATTGTCATAGGCAGCGGACCTACCTACGGTCGGTATTGCCTCAACATACAATGCGTGCGGATGAAACAGGTGATGGAGCCGTGGTTGAGGTGCAGTATGGTAGTCCGTCCGATGCCACCATAGAATGGAGCCCGCGACGCGCTGACACGCCAATGATGGCTGCTTTCTCCGCCGATGGGATAGGAGCTGATCGAAGCTGGGGGGGCTAGGAGCGGATGAGAGAGAGAGCCGACCTCACGTGTCATACACAACCCCACCTTTCAATGTTTGGGGGAGTAGCTACTCCGAGATTTTTGCATATTTTCTAATTTTGCATATCTGCCAAACTTTTTCATTGAAATTTGCGCATTTGCCACATGACCACCACATGTCAATGACACAAAAAATGGAAAATATGCAAGTTTCAAAGTAAAACATGTTAAATATGCAAATAGCCCCTTCATCCCCACATCACGTCCCCACGTGACGGCCCTGCAGAATGGCCCCATTTGTCATTGGCTGCACCGACGACACAATCAGGGAATATAGAGGCTCACAAGTCATCGAGAGATGAATGGCTGGTCCAACGTGTATCCCGGCCCCACCCGTCAGCATGTAACGGCCACGACAGGACCTGTCCCAATGCGGTCCCACCGGTTAGCATGTAACGGTCAAGCCTTTGACCTGACGACATCCCTCCATCCGAGCGCCTATGAGGGTTTTAGAATAGAGGGAAGGGAAAAGTGAGGAAAAGTTAAGCGGCTGGTGAAAGGTGAGTACAACTAACTAACCAAGGACATGAAATTAGAAATCCATTAGAATATGTATTAGCGCGCCCACTTAATTTCTTATAAATATATAAGCATCTTTGATATGTCGGAAACATATCTATAATTTTTGATGCTCCATGCTTGTTTAGTATCTACTTTGCTTTGCTTTGTCTACACTTTGAGGTGTTTTTATATCTTTTCGGGAACTAAGCTATTAACAAGTTGAGACCGTGACAATTGCCTTTTTCCTTCTGTTTCTGGTTCCAGAAAGGCAGAAAATCAATATTCTCGGAATTGGACGGGACAAAAGCCAAAGTCAATACTTTACCGTGGGCAACACGAAGCCAGAAGACGAGACGGAGAAGGCTCACCAGGGGGCCACACCCCTTGGCTGCACGGGTTGGCCCACCCTACGCATGGGGGGAGGGGGTGCAGCCGCCCTCGTGGCCCCCTGGCTCGCCCCTTCGCCTATAAGAAGCTCCTAATGCAAAAACCCTAGGCACCCGATCAAAACTCCACGAAACCTTCTGTATCCGCCACCACCATCGTCCCTACATCGAGGGGGGGGTCTAAAGTTCTTCCCGGCACCCCGCCGGAGGGGATATCATCCCGAAGGCCTTCTTCTCCAGTATGAAGCGTGAGTAGTTCCACATTGGACTACGGGTCCATGTAGTAGCTAGATGGTTGTATCTCCTCCTTGTGCTTTCATGTATAGATCTTGTGAGCTCCGTTCATGATCAAGATCTAATCTATTTGTAATCATGCATGTTGTGTTTGTGGCAATAGGATGGATATTGAGATTATTATGTTGGTTTGATTAATGGTTTTGTCTTATTGATTCTATCATGTCTGTGTTGTTTGTGATCTTGCATGCTCTCCGTTGTTAGTAGCTATCTTGGCCAAGTAGTTGCTAGTGACTCCAAGAGGGGGTATTTATGCTCGATAGTGGGTTCATGCCTCTCGTTTCCAAGGCAAATGACATCAATCTCTTTGGTTGTAGATGTGTTTTTGCCACTAGGGAGAAAACAATGGTCTCTTTTTCATGGAACAAGTGGATTGTTTACCTTACACACTTTGCTTAAAGCATTTGTCTGTTTCTTGCAACTTAATACTAGAGGGGGTTCAGATGATAACCTGAAGGTGGACTTCTAGTCATAGATGCAGTTGGATGGCGGTCTATGTATATTATTGTATTTCCCAATCGAATCTCATAGGATCTTTTTGTCTAGTATTACATTGTTATGCCTTGCTCAGTTCCTGTCAATTGCCCTGCTGTAATTTGTTTACCCTTCATGCTATGTTGTTTATCTAAGGAGAGCACCTCTAGTGAACTATGGACCCCGTTCCAATCCTTACCATTGATACATCTTCCACTATTTACTTGTTGCAAACCAATCATTACCACCATACAGTTAATCCTTTGTTACAGCAACCAGTGAGATTGACAGCCTCACTGTTTGTTGGGGCAAAGTCTTGAGTTTGTGTTGTGCAGGTTTCCACATTTCTTACAACAGTTGTGTGACGTTTCCTTCCTCCTACTGGTTCGATAACCTTAGTTTCTTACTGAGGGAAGACTTGCTGCTGTGCTGCATCACACCTTTCTCTTGGAGTTTCCGGACGAAGCGCACCTACATCAACTAGGCGCATCAACAAGTTTTCTAGCGCTGTTGTCGGGGAGGCTAAGGACGTCTTCACAACGGGAGTCCTTACCTTTGTATTTACTTTGTTTTTAGTTTTCCTAGTTTCTTTTGCTTGGTTTTGTTTGCCTCTTTTTTATCAAAAACTCAAAAAAATTAGTTTAGTTTGGTTTGCTTTCTCTATTCAAAAACACAAAATATTAGTTCCTACCCTAGTTGCTACCATGGCTGGTTTTGGTCCTATCTCTCTGACACCTATGGAAGAGATCTTTGCTTTCAAGCAAAAAGGTGAAGAGAGTTTTAAAGAAGCTTGGTCTAGAATCTCTGCTTTACAAAGAGAAATTGAGCCTAAGATGAGTCTTAGCTTGGTTATCAATAGTTTCTACCACGGTATTGCCCTTTGTTATAGATATGCTTTGGATGTTGTGGTTGGGAAAGATAGTTTTCAATGTATTGAGGATGAAGCTTTTGATGCCATAAAGAAATTGATTATAATTTATAATACGCCTAGAAAGTCTGATTCCTCTTTCTTAAATATTTTTGCTAGGTTGAACACTCTTGAGTCTAGTACTGCTGCTTTGAACAATTGCTATCACACACTTAGGGAGTACCATGACCATGTTCCAATAAATTCTGAGCCTTCAAAGTGGTTTCCCACAATCAAAGTCACTATAAATAGTGCAACGTTTGATGCTCGTTGTGATATCATGTCTGAATTTTGCCTTATGCCTAAAGATATTTATGAGTCTTTGAGTCTTTGGGGGCTCTCTAAAGGAGGATAGGAAATCTCTCTTACTAATAATGCCACTTTATTACCCATTGGAATAGCTGAAGGTGTGTTTACAAAAATCTCAGGGAAAATGGTGTCTACTGATTATCTTGTTATTGAATGTGTAGGCAATGGACATATCACACTTGGAAGATCCCTACTAAAAACCTTGGAGCAATAATAGATGTGGGAAAAGGCATTATGAATTTTGATCCTACAGTAAGCAATCATGTTTTCCCTAAATAGAAGAAGAAAGGTAACAAAGGAAAGAACAAGAGAGTTAGTGCTTCATTAGAAAATACTTGATTTCTTGCTTCTTGTGCCTAACTTAAAGGCGTTAAACAAAAGTACTTGTTGGGAGATAACCCAAGAGTTTCCTTGAGTCTTGGAAGTTATTACTTCAGTAATGACCTCTCCTTATCCTTTTTATTTGCTTTTTGTGCCAAGAATAACCTCTAATGAGAGGGAAGTAAGATTTGGGGAGTTGCTGTCCCAAAACAGATTTTTGTGCTCCACCGTAAACATTCGTGTAAAATCTCTGTAAGTCGGATTGAGCTGTAATTTTCTGAATAAATCCCTCGGGTTGTTAGCTAACTTTTGTCAGTTCATCACTTTTTTGATTTGAGCAACAGAAGGGCTTCGTAAAAATCAGTTTCTACCCGCTGGTCTGTTTTGACAGATTTCTGCCATTATTTGCATTTGCTTCTTATTGATTCCTTTTTGGGTTCTTTTTGGGAAATTGAGCTTTTTGAGGTAATTGATACAGTAGCTTGTGTTTTTAGTGAAAGTTTTGTTGTTCTAAAACTAAGCCCCAAAGGTCTATTTTCTTTTGAATGCACTAATGTTGCTAATAAAGATTGTGTGAAGTTTTGTATGAAGGAAAAATTTTAGGTGTAGAGAGAGAATGATGTAAGAGATGAAGAATGAACGAAATCTCAAGCTTGGGGATGCCACCCCGGTGTCACCCCAAGAAATATCTAAGAAATACAAGTGTCAAAGCTTGGGGATGCCCAAGGCATCCCCTTCTTCATCAATAAAAAGCTCAGGTCTGTCTAGACACTTCGTTTTTTTTGTTTCATGCACTGTTGTGTTGTTCTTGGAGCATCTTAGTTTTCATTTGCTTTTCTTGGTTTGTTTAGTTTGCTTGAATAAAGTAGTTTGGACCCCCGTTCTCACTGTGTTGTTTCAAATAAGTCGATTGGTGTTGGAAAGGAGTAGAAAGTTCTTGCTTGGAAGTGCAAGAGGAGTTTGCATTGGCTGTGACTTAGACTTTAGCATGACATGCTAGGTGTTATTTTGACCTTATGCATAGTGATTATTGCTATAGCATCTCTTGTTCCAAATAATTGGGATTGCTTATTGTGCCTTGAAGAAATCATGGCGTTGTTTTAGCATGCAAAAGCATAGTATTTTGGTATTCTCCTTGATGCTTTGTTTGGGTTGACTTGGCACATGCTCACACCATGTTATGACTATGAACAAGTCACCATAGCCTCTATGATCATTTAGTCCTTGACTTGTAGTACCACTCTATGCTTTGATTGGTAATGTTTTGTCGCTCTGCATGATTATGGCCATTATTGCTCTCTTAGTTGGTTGCTCCCAGTCTTTTGCTAGCCTCCACTTGTATGAGTAAGTTCTACTCATGCTTCCAACTCCCAAAAAACCAAGTTATTACAAAGTGTCCACTATAAACTCCTATGCATGGTGTGTTACACCATTCCAAGTATGTTCTTGTTTCCAACTATCTTCCAATTAAAAAGTATTTTGTTATGTGAAAACCTAGTGATTAAAGCCCTCACAAACTTGATGGCACACCTTTTATTCTTTGCCCCTAATAAACTTGAACCATTGTGTCTTCTATGTTGTATATGCTTGCACTTATACATTGGAATTAGCAGAACCATGCTGTCATGGGGAACGTTTTCAACATTGCACCTGTACTTTGTACACAGTTGATATCATGCTCTTTTGTATATGGATGTCACCGGTGTGAAATAAAGAGGGATCTTGTAAGTCCATGGAGTTATGTATTTTGTGTTAGAGAAATGCCTGGGCCTCTAGCCTAATCCATGCCTAATCATGGTGGAAACTTGCAGCATCACCATAATGAGCTATCTATGAAGCATCCTCAATAAAAAGCTACGCACATAGTAAATAAAAAGATCGCTGAGATGCTCATTGTCTGCTTGCCTTGTCATTTTGGTTATGGGATAGCTCCTGTACCATGTGCAAGGGGTACCCCGTTGGCGGTTCTCTATGATACGCATGTACTTACTATGACAATAACTTACAAGTGACTGAAGTTGAATAGCATGAGGTGTGGCCCTCGTATTCAAGGGACATGGGATTGCCAACTTATACTTTGTCAAGCATATACTCCATAGTTTGTTCACTTTAACCTTAATCACTTCAGGATGCTTATGATAGGGGCAATGAGGGCTGAAAGCTAACAAGTACCATAATTTTTGGAAGCTCTTTTTGAAACTTGAAATCCCTGCTTCCTTTATGAAGGGCCTTTCTTCCACTATTATATTGAGTGTCCACCTTTTACCTTTAGGCACCTTTAAGAGAGCATAGTTGCCATTCTTAGTTCTATATGCAGTGTCCTAAAACTTATTGATTGATGCATGTTGTGATATTACTTGTTCTTGTGCTACTTGTATCTAGTCACTCTTATGAACTTTGAAGGTGTCCTATGCATCTATTTGCTACTCCATGAGGGACATGCTGAATGCCACTATGCCATGTTTTCTGTATGTGAAACAAACGAACGTTTTTCAATGCATGTTATTCATGAACTTTGTTTGTAGCCTTTCATGTTGCAAGCATAGTTACTTTGTCTTATTGTTAGAACTCCATCTTTAATGCACATGTTTAGAGTTCTTTGATCCCAGCTTTCAATGCTTGCAAATGGTTTGATCTTGGTTTTTATGGTGCATGTCGCCTAAAAAATTATTATTTTTATCACTTACCTACTCGAGGACAAGCAGGAGTTAAGCTTGGGGATGCTTGATACGCCAGAAATGTATCTATAATATTTGATGCTCCATGCTTGTTTAGTATCTACTTTGCTTTGCTTTGTCTACACTTTGAGGTGTTTTTATATCTTTTCTGGAACTAACCTATTAACAAGTTGTCACAGTGCCAGCTGCCTGTTTTCTTCTATTTTTGGTTCCAGAAAGGCAAAAAATGAATATTCTCGGAATTGGACGGTACAAAAGCCAAAGTCAATACTTTACCGTGGGCAACACGAAGCCAGAAGACGAGACGGAGAAGGCTCACTAGGGGGCCACACCCCCTGGCCGCGCGGGTGGGCCCACCCCATGCCTAGGCGGTGCAGCCACCCTGGTGTCCCCCTGGCTTGCCCCTTCGCCTATAAGAAGCCCCCAACGCAGAAACCCTAGGCACCCGATCAAAACTCCATGAAACCATCTATAGCCTCCACCACCATCATCCCTACATTGGGGGGATCTGAAGTTCTTCCCGGCACCCTGCCGGAGGGGAGATCATCTTGGAGGCCTTCTTCTCCGGTATTAAGTGTGAGTAGTT
The DNA here is from genome assembly GCA_916181665.1 of Avena sativa. NCBI lineage: Eukaryota > Viridiplantae > Streptophyta > Magnoliopsida > Poales > Poaceae > Avena > Avena sativa. The sequence goes on along the minus strand of OV702295.1, from coordinate 305,427,969 downwards.
CGACCTTGGACTACGGGTCCATGTAGTAGCTAGATGGTTGTATCTCCTCCTTGTGCTTTCATGTATAGATCTTGTGAGCTCCGTTCATGATCAAGATCTAATCTATTTGTAATCATGCATGTTGTGTTTGCGGGGATCCCATGGATATTGACATTACTATGTCAGATTGATTAATGGTTTTGTCTTATTGATTCTATCATGTCTGTGTTTGTTTGTGATCTTGCATGCTCTCCGTTGTTAGTAGCTATCTTGGCCAAGTAGTTGCTAGTGACTCCAAGAGGGGGCATTTATGCTCGATAGTGGGTTCATGCCTCTAGTTTCCAAGGGAAGTGACAGAAATCTCTTCGGTTGTAGATGTGATGTTGCCACTAGGGATAAAACAACAGTCTCTTGTTCATGGAACAAGAGGATTGTTTACCTTACACACTTTGCTTAAAGCAGTTGTCTGTTTGTAACATCCCTAAAATCATGTTTTCAAAGATTGCATATCATCCATGCATGCATATCATTTAGGGATCAAACATCAAAATCATTCCAAGAAATCAGAACCACTAAGTGCTATTATTTTATTTGAGCATGCATTAATCTAATGCCACTCTCAAATAAGAGTATAATTGTTTTAAACCAAGATTTGTTGCTCTCAGGTAGTTTTGGTTGAATGTTAGTGCTTGGACCAAAATTTACAAAAAAAATATGGTTTTAAAACCAACTTCAAAACATATTCAAATCAAATGCTATGTCACTGTTTATTTTGATTTTTCCAATAAGACCAAGCAAGTCCAATGAGACAGCAAAATTTTATGTCTAATTTTATGAAGTTTATACTTTACAAAAATCCAGAAAAGGTTTGGTTTTCAAATGCTTTTGAATTGTTTGAAAATGAATCCTGAAATTCATTCTGGAGAAATAAAAAGGATTTGAAAACCCAATTGGGCCCGGCGCCACCATTCCAGCCCAGCAAACGAATCAGCCCACCCGGGTTCCCCCTTTCTTCTATGTTTCTCACCGCGCCCGCATGCACCCACCCGATGACAACCAGACCCCACCATGCCCCATCAGCATCGTCCTCAATCAACGCGCGGCCGAGGCGCTCCGCCGTTACCTCGTCGCAGTCACTGCCCGCGTTATTGCCATTGATACAGCGCGTAATCGCCGCCCCCCTCCTGGCTATTTAACCCCCTCTGCATCGCGAGCATTTCCCCTCACCTAGCGCCACCACTCCGCCACCAGGCTACGCGTATTCGAACTCACTCCACCGCTGCACAGACGCACTCCGGCTGGCGATTCCGGTAAGCTCCGACCGCCCCTCTGCTTCTGGCTCAAACGAGCGTGACAGCCACGTCCTTGTGCATATGCTAACGTCCCTAGTTTGCCTGCTCGTGACCCAGGTCGCCATATTCGTTCACGCCCGCAAACACCAGAACCGCCGCTCGACTCCGACGAGCAATGGCGGTAAGAATTGAGCGCCCCTTGACCCCGCGTGCATACTGTCAAGTTCGCCTTGTCCTTGTGCAGCTTTTGACACCACTGACTCGTGCTAGGGCGACGCAGAGCCTCGGCAACATCAACGTCTGCAAGCACCCGACGCCGCGCACAACTCCGACGAGCTCCAGCGACATCCACGGTGCGCCCCTTTGCCAACAAGGACCATGTTGAGCTTCCTCGTGACCGTGCGAGACTGGTAAGCCACGCCACACACCCCAGCCCTCTCTGTATTCGCTGGAGCGTCGCTGGCAGAGCGCCGCCGCCGCTCCACCGTCGCCAGCGCCGCCGAACTTTGGTCGCATGGTCCAGGACCGTTAGATCTAGATCCAACGAATCTAATAGAATCACTTATCGAAGGGGTACGAAGTAGATCTGGCCGTGCGATTTCATTTAGATCGTGCAGTCCATGTTAGCCGATCTGCACGAATCGGTATCAACCAATCAGAACACGCCGAGTGTCTGTAGGTTTGATTTAAAATCAGAATTTAGATCTATTAGATGTTTAAACTTGTAAAGTTCATAACTTTTGATTCCCACGTCCAAATTTAACAAATTTTATATCATTGGAATCAGGAGAGAAAATCCTTTCTATTTATGCAATGTGTTTAATGTTTTTCCTCTGTAAAAATGATTGTTTTTACAGAAACATTTGTAGGCATAATTTGTGTATAGTAATTATTTGAAAAATATTATGGTATTCAAATAAAGTTTATTTGGCATATTTTGAACTTGCTTATGATTCAGTACTGTTCACTTGTCTTATTTGGTGTAGGAAATCATCACATGGAATTTTGCATGCATTCATATATTTTTGCTTGTTTATATTTTATATGTGATTTGGTGCCATTATTTTATGTGTAGATTTTGGTGCAAATAGTGATTGTGATTGTGAAGATTGTTGCTACTCCCCAAACTACCAAGGCAAGTGGTGCTTCATGATTTTATTCCTATGTTTTTCAACTATGCACTAGAAATATTTTGCTAGACTTGCATGAATATTTTGATCTATATGCTATGCTTGGGAAATCCTAGTAGTTGTAGAATTGCTAGAAATCTCTAAGTTAAGATACGTATCAATGCCATGCTTAGCCTAGCTAGTAGCAACCAAGGGTGGTTATATATTCATGCTATTGAAAAAAATATTTCTAAGTCTTTGGACTTGTGTTTTTGCTTAATAAAAACAACTAAGTGAATGAAACGCCTGGGTGGAATGAAAAGAATGGTTTGTGTTGAGTGGTTACACAAGGCCCACTTCTATGGTTTACCTTGTGTATCTCACTTGTGGAAAGCCACACATGAACAAAGGGATTTGAGATGCCAAATGTTAAGAAGCTTCTAGTGGAAAGCCACACAGGAACATGGCATTATGGGCTCTGCCTGGATCATATAGGTTGCAATAACTTAGCCATTTGGACAGTTGGTGGTAGTGGGATGATAGGTTGGAGCGCGTCCATTTGGTCTAAGGGAAGGCTTCTGAAAGGTCCTGTCTTGGTGAAAAATCAAGTCTTATGGGGAAAGTGCACAACCTCTGCAGATGGAAGAATCTAAGTACTTAGCCATGTCCCTGGTATTGGACAACTTGAGCATCAAGACATGGAAGCTATCAAGAATCTCCTCATCCCAATTTCTAAGTTAAAACTTGTGGTTGAACAAGGGTGAAGGTTCACCAATTTCTATTGGTGATTCCTTGGGAAAGTTTATCAAAGAAAGATTTAGTGTTTTCAACTAATAGGCAAACCCTATTTTGAGCAAAGCAAGCCTAAGCTACACTTAGCCAAAATGCATATAGTATCTAGACTACTAATATTCTACTAAGGTATGACTTGCCAATACTATTCCAATGTATTGACCCACTGTGGCTGTAACTTGTGATGTTGCAGGTTATTCTGATGATGATTAGGGGTTATGAGTCTACACTCAACATGCTTGCCTGTGGAACATGAAGATGAAGACTTATTTATCTTATTATATATATATATTTGAACTCTTGTATTAGGCCTGTGGCCATGGAGTTTGTAAAAGACAATGTTTGTCTCTGGAATGATATGTAATAATGACCTTTGTTTCTATGTACTTCATCTTAAACTATGGATGCTAGCATTGATCCAGGGACTAGCATTGCAATCACAGGGATCCTTACCTTTATAAGGGGAGGGATCTTACAGATGGTATCAGAGCACTGTGTTGCCTGTAGGATTATGACCCTAGGATTGGAAACCACTAAGGAAAAATTTTCAATAACTTCCACACTTGTCTTTTCTTCTCGTAAACTTTTCTAATCTTCTTTCTCATCTCTATTTGTAGATGAATTCCATCAACGAAGCCATGAGGAAGGGACCACTCATGACTATGACTTTGGAATGTGAGACAGAATTTCCCAAGGCTCTCAAGGACCTCATGGTTGCCATGGGAATACATGGTGCAGCTGTGTACAAAGGTTTTCCCGTGATGGATGAAGGAGTTGAGTACTGGTGGGTGCAACTTCACTTGTATAAAAACAAGGAAGACAACCACAAGGAATCAGGATTCTGCATGGTCACCAACTCAGTGATGCACACCACATTCTTTGATTCAGCAAAGGATGCAGCTTGGAAGGCCATCAAGGAACTTGGTGATAGAATCAAGTGCAGAATGCTCAACACTCAGAATGACCTTAGGGAAGAGAAGAAGCATACCCAGGAGTTAGAGGCTACCAACCAACATTTAAGAGAGGACATCATAGACTTAGCAATGGAGTCATGTGATCAAGATCGACAAATTGCCTCTAGGGATACCCTGTTAGCGAACTTGACAAGTGAGATGGGATTGTAACGTACTTTGTTAGTTGGACCACCACACTTTCATTTTATTTCCTAAATGTTGTTTAAAATAAGTTGAACCATGGATGCTTGTAATGGTTTTATGTATGCCATGACTTGTGTTTTGATTGTCAAAGATATGCATGTGATGCCTTGTATTGTGATTTGTCTTTAATTGTGTTGACTCTAACTTTTTCTATCTTATAAAATAGATGCCTAACGTTACTATCAGCTCGGCTGAAGAGTTCAAGGGAACTCGTTTTGGCACTCGACTTATTGAGCTCACTAGTCTGCTCAATCTTCCGCTTCCTAGCATCATGGTGCTTCCCCTCACCAAGTTTGAGAGGAAAGACCTTTGGGGCTTCAAGGTTAATCAGCCAGGACGCCAGACTGAGCCTACCATAGAGACAATCATCTTCAATTCCATGCATGATGACAGGGAGAGAGGCCTAGAGGTAGTCATGCAGGATTTACTTGTGCGTCTGTTAGGGAGACACTCTCGGGAGGTTAGAGGTACTTGTTGGAGATATGCCCTAGAGGCAATAATAAATATAGTTATTATTATATCTTTGTGTTTATGATAAATGTTTACATTCATGCTATAATAGTATTAACAAGGAAACATTAATACTTGTGTGATTTGTAAGCTTAAATTGAAGTCCCTAGTATAGCCTCTATACATCACTAGCTTGTTGGTTAATAAATGATTGAGGTTTCCCTATCATGAACATTGAGATGTTATTAACAACAAGATCATATCGTTAGGAGAATGATATGGTGGACATACTCCTATAGATAAGCGTAGCATAAAGATCAAGTCATTTTAATAGTTCAATTGCTATATGCTTTCTGATACATAGTAACCTAATTCCTTCGACCATGAGATCATGCATATCACATTTACCAGATGGATGCTTTGATGACATCAAACACCACACCGTAACTGGGTGGCTATAAAGGTGGCATTGAGTGTTCGGAAAGTATTGGTTGAGACACATGGATCAAGAGTGGGATTTGTCCATCCATATGAGGGATAGATATACTCTGGGCCCTCTCGGTGAAATGTCATCCAATTGGCTTGCAAGCATGTGACTGGCTCACAAGGTATCACATATCACGGGAACGAGAAAAGAGTACTTATCAGTAACGAGGTTGAACTAGGTATGCAAAGATACCGACGATCATAACCTCGGATAAGTAAACTATCGTGAGACAAAGGGAAATTGGTATCGTATGTAAGTGGTTCATTCGATCGCAAAGTAATCGTAGAAATATGTGGGAGCCATATGAATTTCTAGATTCCTCTATTGGTTATTGTTCGGAGAAGTGTCTCAATCATGTCCGCATAATTCACGAACCATAGGGAGACACACTTAAGGATTCAACGTTGTTTGAGTAGTTATGGAATGATGAGAAAGAGACCGAATGTTGTTCGGAGTCTCGGATGGGATCCGAGATATCACGAGGAGATCCGGAATGGTCCGGAGAATAAGATTCATATAAGGGAAGTCCCGTTTCGGAGTTGGGGAATGGTTCCGGTGTTTTCATCGGGAATGTTCTAGAAGGTTCCGGAATGTCCGGCACTCCGGAGGGGAAGGGTACATGAATGTGTTATATCAAGTTGGTATGATTGCATTATGTACTCGGTGTCATCGCTGAACAAAATAGAGGGTTTATTCAAATCCTAGTTTGAAAAGTCAAACGCCAAGTTTGAAAGTCAAACGGCTATTTTTGGGAAGTGGAGAGGGAGGTGGAAACCGACTTGGGGGAGGAGTTCCTCCTCCCACCGCCGGAGCACCACCAAGCCGAGTTGGGGAGGGACTCCCCTCCCCTTGGCCGGCCCCCTCCACCTATATAAGGAGGGGCAGGGCTCCCCTCCTAGACACAAGTTCCTACACCTCTAAACCCTAGCCCCAAGCCGCCACCGCCTCCATAGCCACCGTCGGCCCTAGGGCACTCGCCGCCGCCGCCTAGGTGAAACCCTAGCCACCGGCCTAGCCCCCTCCTCGGCGTGTCTAAACCCTAGATCGTCGAGGGCTCTCTCATCGTCCACCATACTCGCTCCGGCTTAAGGCGAAGCCCTGCGGGAGCTCCCCTCTACTTCCGGTACCACGCCGTTGTGCTGCCGGAATCGCGAGGAGAGTGCTACAACCTCCGCTGCCTGCTGGAACAAGGGAGAGGAAGGTCTTCGTCGAGTACCGAACGTGTGACCGACTGCGGGAGCGCTGCCGGAACGCATCGCCGGAAGGATCGTCTACGCGATCTTGAGATCGGGAAGAGTACGACTACATCACCCACGAGAATCCGCTCTCATTAAACACTTTGGAATCTTCGAGGGTGAGTTATTCTATCGACTCGTTGCTACAATCTAGTAGATAGATCTTGGCTTGTTTGTTTGTATGCGGTAGAAAATTTTGTTTTCCATGCTACGAAACCCTACAGTGGTATCAGAGCCGTGTCTATATGTAGATCTGTTGCACGAGTAGAACACAATGGTCATTGTGGGCGTTGATGCTTTTATTGTCGATTGCTTCTTGTGTACTTTTCATCTTGCAGGATGTTGGGATGAAGCGGCCCGGGCTAACCTTACATGACATCGTTCATGAGACTTGCTCCACGCTTGACATGCAACTTGTATTGCATAAGTGGCTTTGCGGGTGACTGTTTCTCCTAGCATAGTTAAGATTCAATTTACAACGGGTGATTAACAATGCTAGTATCAATGTTGTGGTTCTTGTTCGTAAGTTAGATCGACACTTATTGAAAGCCCCAAACCACGTAAAATATGCAAAGAAAGTAGAGGCGTCTAACTTTGTTTTGCAGGGGTGTGCTGTGATGTGATATGGCCATGATTGTGATTATATTTGATGTATGCAATGTTCCTTATTGTAAGTTGGCAACCGGCAGGAGCCATATGGTTGTCTTTAATTTATGTTAAGACCCGCGTGTCTATTCAAAGTAATTGTAATAGTTGAAGACGATGGACGACAACCATGGAGAAGCGTCATTGACCTTGATGCAATGCCGGTGATGATGGAGATCATGTTCGTGCTTGAATATGGAGATCGGAAGCACAAAGAAGAAAGGCCATATCATATCACATATTATGAATTGCATGTGATGTTAATCCTTTATGCATCTTGTATTGCTTAGTAGACGACGGTAGCATTATAAGATGATCCCTCATGCACATGAATTTCAAGTCATAAAGTGTTCACCCTTAGTTAGCACCGTTGCTAAAGCTTGTTGTTTCGAAGCACCACGTGATGATCGGGTGTGTTAGATTCTGCAAGTGCATACAACGTGAGCAAGCCAGATTTGCTCATGCGGAAACTAAGGTTTGATCTTGACGAGCCTAGCATGTACAGACATGGTCTCGGAACACGGATCACTGAAAGGTAAAGCATGAATCATATAGTAGATATGATGAACATGTTGATTGTTCGCCATTGAAACTATATCAACTCTCGTGATGATCGGTGTTGATGTGGTGGATTTGGTTCGTGTGATCACTAAAACAATGTGAGGGATGTTGTTTTGAGTGGGAGTTCACCTAGATTAATCTTATTATTAATTTGAACTCAATTTGTCATAAACTTAGTCTAAACTATTGCAAATATGTTGTAGATCAATGGCAGCCCCTACCATCAATTTTAATGCGTTCCTAGAGAAAGAAAAGTTGAAAAACAATGGAAGCAACTTCGCGGATTGGTTCCGCAATTTGAGGATTGTCCTCACAGCTGGTAATTTGACCTATGTGCTGGATGCACCGCTGGGTGACCCACCTGCAGCTGATGCTGTCGATGAAGTAAAGAATGTTTACCTCACTCGGAAGACTCAGTACTCCACAGTTTAGTGTGCTATCTTGTATGGTTTAGAATCGGAGCTTCAGAAAAGGTTTGAGAATTCAGACCCATATGATATTGTCGAGGATCTCAAATTGATCTTTGAGACTCATGCGGCAATTGAAATCTATGAGGCTTCTGAAAAGTTCTTTAACTGCAAGATGGAAGAGGGCAGCTCCGTCAGTGAGCATGTGCTTAAGATGTTTGGGCACGCAAACAAACTTCAAAGCTTGGGTATAGTGATTCCTAATGCTTTGGGGATTTACCGTGTCCTCCAATCACTACCACCTAGTTACAAGAACTTTGTGATGAACTACAACATGCAGAACATGAACAAGACGTTTCCAGAACTCTTTGCCATGTTGAAATCTGCAGAAGTGGAGATCAAGAAAGAGCACCAAGTGTTGTTGGTCAATAAGACCACCAAATTCAAGAAAGGCAAGTCTAAGCAAAAGGGACACTTCAAGAAGGGTGGTAAGAAAGTTGCCACGCCTACGAAGAAGACCAAGGCTGGACCTAAGCCTGATACTGAGTGCTTTTACTGCAAGGGAGAAGGTCACTGGAAGCAGAATTGCCCAAAGTACTTGGCAGATTTGAAGAACGGCAACATCAAGAAGAAAGGTATATCCGATATACATGTTATTGATGTGTCTCTCACTAGTACTCGTAGTAGTGCCTGGGTATTTGATACTGGTTCGGTTGCTCATATTTGTAACTCGAAACAGGTGCTGCAGAATAAACGGAAGCTAGCGAAGAACGAGGTGACGATGCGCGTTGGAAACGGATCAAAGGTTGATGTGATCGCGGTCGGCACGCTACCCCTTCATCTACCATCGGGATTAGTTTTATACTTAAATAATTGTTATTTGGTGCCTGCGTTAAGCATGAACATTATATCGGGATCTTGTTTATTGCGAGACGGTTACTTGTTTAAGTCCGAGAATAATGGTTGTTCGATTTATATGAGTAATATGTTTTATGCACATGCACCTTTGATAGATGGTCTATTCTTGTTGAATCTCGATAGTGGAAATACACATATTAATAACATTGAGGCTAAACGTTTGAAATCGAGCGATAACTCGACCTATATGTGGCACGGTCGTCTTGGTCACATTGGAGTGAAGCGCATGAAGAAACTCCATTCTGATGGACTTCTTGAATCACTTGATTTCGAATCACTTGAAAGATGCGAAGCATGTCTGATGGGTAAAATGACTAAGACTCCATTTTCTGGTATGATGGAGCGAGCTACGGATTTATTGGAAATCATACATACCGATGTGTGTGGTCCAATGAGTGTAGCATCGCGCGGTGGTTATCGTTATGTTCTTACCTTCACGGATGACTTGAGTAGATATGGGTATATCTATTTCATGAAACATAAGTCCGAAACTTTCGAGAAGTTTAAGGAATTTCGAAGTGAGGTAGAGAATCAACATAACAAGAAGATAAAATTTCTACGTTCTGATCGTGGAGGTGAATATCTAAGTTACGAGTTTGGCGAGCATTTGAAGAAATGCGGAATACTTTCACAGTTGACACCGCCGGGAACACCACAGCGTAATGGTGTGTCCGAACGTTGTAATCGAACTCTCTTAGATATGGTTCGTTCTATGATGTCACTTATAGATTTACCGCTATCATTTTGGGGTTATGCATTAGAAACAGTCGCATTCACTTTAAATAGGGCACCATCTAAATCTGTTGAAACGACACCGTATGAATTATGGTTTGGGAAGAAACCTAGATTGTCGTTCCTTAAAGTTTGGGGTTGCGAAGCCTATGTAAAGAAGTTACAGCCGGACAAGCTTGAACCCAAAGCGGAAAAATGCGTCTTCATAGGATACCCGAAGGAAACTATTGGGTATACCTTCTATCATAGATCCGAGGGCAAAATCTTCGTTGCCAAGAATGGATCCTTTCTGGAGAAGGAATTTCTCTCGAAAGAAGTGACTGGAAGGAAAGTAGAACTCGACGAGGTTGCCGAACCTTCTCTCGAAATTGCGAGTAGCGCAGCACCGGAAGAAGTTCCTGTGGTGCCTACACCAATAAGAGAGGAAGCTAATGATGATGATCATGAAACTTCGGTTGAAGTTGCTATAGAGCCTCGCAGGTCAACGAGAACTCGTACCACTCCAGATTGGTATGATCCCGTTATGAGTGTCATGTTGGTGGATAACACCGATGACCCTGCGACATATGAGGAAGCGATGATGTGCCCAGATTCCAATAAATGGCAAGAAGCCATGAAATCCGAGATTGGATCCATGTACGAAAACCAAGTATGGACTTTCGTGGACTTACTGGATGGCCGGAAGGCCATCGAGAACAAATGGATTTTCAAGAAGAAAACAGATGCTGATGGTAATGTTACTGTCTATAAAGCTCGACTTGTCGCAAAAGGGTTTCGACAAATTCAAGGAGTTGACTACGATGAGACTTTCTCACTAGTAGCGAAGCTAAAGTCTGTGAGGATTATGTTAGCAATCGCTGCATATTATGATTATGAGATATGGCAGATGGATGTCAAAACAACATTCCTCAATGGAGACATTAATGAAGAGTTGTATATGATGCAACCCAAAGGTTTTGTCGATCCTAAAGATGCTAACAAGGTATGCAAACTTCAACGGTCCATCTATGGATTGAAGCAAGCATCCCGAAGTTGGAATCAACGTTTTGATAAGGTGATCAAAAGTTTTGGTTTTGTACAAACTTATGGAGAAGCTTGTATTTACAAGAAAGTGAGTGGGAGCTCTGTAGCATTCTTAATACTATATGTAGATGACATATTGTTGATTGGGAATGATGTAGACCTTCTAAATAGTGTCAAGGAATATTTGAATAATAGTTTTTCAATGAAGGATCTTGGCGAAGCAGCTTACATATTAGGCATAAAGATTTATAGAGATAGATCGAGACGCCTAATATCATTGTCACAAAGTACATATTTGGACAAAGTTCTAAAGAGGTTTGGAATGGAAGATAGCAAGAAAGGGTTCTTGCCCATGTTGCCCAATACGACCTTGAGTAAAACTCAAAGTCCGACAACGGCAGAAGATAGAGAAAGAATGAGTAAGACTCCCTATGCCTCAGCCATAGGATCTCTAATGTATGCCATGCTATGTACTAGACCCGACATTGCATATGCTGTTAGTTTAACTAGCAGATATCAAAGTGATCCAGGAGTGGATCATTGGACAGCGGTCAAAAACATCCTTAAGTACTTGAGAAGAACTAAGGATATGGTTCTTTCTTATGGAGGTGATGAACAGCTCGTTGTTAATGGTTACACCGATGCTAGTTGGAACACCGATCCGGATGATTCTAAATCACAATCTGGATACGTATTTATTTTGAATGGTGCAGCAGTTAGCTGGAGGAGTGCAAAGCAAAGCGTTGTGGCGAGATCTTCAACTGAATCAGAATACATGGCTGCTTCGGAGGATTCACAAGAAGCGATACGGATGAAAGAGTTCATTACAGAGCTTGGTGTGGTTCCTAGTGCGCTGGACCCAATGTCTATCTACTGTGATAACATGGGCGCCATAGCCAATGCGCAAGAACCAAGGTCACACAAGAAGCTGAAGCACATCAAGCTACGTTTTCACGCTATTCGAGAACATGTCCAAGATGGGGACATAAAGATTTTCAAAGTACACACATATCTGAATGTGGCGGATCCGTTGACTAAACCTCTCCCGAGGGCAAAACATGACCAACACCAAACTGCCATGGGTGTTCGGTATATTACCATGTAATCTAGATTAGATGACTCTAGTGCAAGTGGGAGACTGTTGGAGATATGCCCTAGAGGCAGTAATAAATATAGTTATTATTATATCTTTGTGTTTATGATAAATGTTTACATTCATGCTATAATAGTATTAACAAGGAAACATTAATACTTGTGTGATTTGTAAGCTTAAATTGAAGTCCCAAGTATAGCCTCTATACATCACTAGCTTGTTGGTTAATAAATGATTGAGGTTTCCCTATCATGAACATTGACATGTTAATAACAACAAGATCATATCGTTAGGAGAATGATATGGTGGACATACTCCTATAGATAAGCGTGGCATAAAGATCAAGTCATTTTAATAGTTTAATTGCTATATGCTTTCTGATACATAGTAACCTAATTCCTTCGACCATGAGATCATGCATATCACCTTTACCAGATGGATGCTTTGATGACATCAAACACCACACCGTAACTGGGTGTCTATAAAGGTGGCATTGAGTGTTCGGAAAGTATTGGTTGAGACACATGGATCAAGAGTGGGATTTGTCCATCCATATGACGGATAGATATACTCTGGGCCCTCTCGGTGAAATGTCATCCAATTGGCTTGCAAGCATGTGACTGGCTCACAAGGGATCACATATCACGGGAACGAGAAAAGAGTACTTATCAGTAACGAGGTTGAACTAGGTATGCAGAGATACCGACGATCATAACCTCGGATAAGTAAACTATCGTGAGACAAAGGGAAATTGGTATCATATGTAAGTGGTTCATTCGATCGCAAAGTAATCGTAGAAATATGTGGGAGCCATATGAATTTCTAGATTCCTCTATTGGTTATTGTTTGGAGAAGTGTCTCGATCATGTTCGCATAATTCACGAACCGTAGGGAGACACACTTAAGGATTCGACGTTTTTTGAGTAGTTATGGAATGATGAGAAAGAGACTGAATGTTGTCGGAGTCTCGGATGGGATCCGGGATATCACGAGGAGATCCGGAATGGTCCGGAGAATAAGATTCATATAAGGGAAGTCCCGTTTCGGAGTTGGGGAATGGTTCCGGTGTTCTCATCGGGAATGTTCTAGAAGGTTCTAGAATGTCCGGCACTCCGGAGGGGAAGGGTACATGAATGTGTTATATCAAGTTGGTATGATTGCATTATGTACTCGGTGTCATCGCTGAACAAAATAGAGGGTTTATTCAAATCCTAGTTTGAAAAGTCAAACGCCAAGTTTGAAAGTCAAACGGCTATTTTTGGGAAGTGGAGAGGGAGGTGGAAACCGACTTGGGGGAGGAGTTCCTCCTGCCACCGCCGGTGCACCACCAAGCCGAGTTGGGGAGGTACTCCCCTCCCCTTGGCCGGCCCCCTCCACCTATATAAGGAGGGGCAGGGCTCCCCTCCTAGACACAAGTTCCTACACCTCTAAACCCTAGCCCCAAGCCGCCGCCGCCTCCATAGCCGCCGCCGGCCCTAGGGCACTCGCCGCCGCCTAGGTGAAACCCTAGCCGCGGGCCTAGCCCCATCCTCGGCGTGTCTAAACCCTAGATCGTCGAGGGCTCTCTCATCGTCCACCATACTCGCTCCGGCTTAAGGCGAAGCCCTGCGAGATCTCCCCTCTACTTCCGGTACCACGCTGTTGTGCTGCCGGAATCACGAGGAGAGTGCTACAACCTCCGCTGCCTGTTGGAACAAGGGAGAGGAAGGTCTTCTTCGAGTACCGAACGTGTGACCGACTGCGGGAGCGCTGCCGGAACGCAACGCCGGAAGGATCGTCTACGCGATCTTGAGATTGGGAAGAGTACGACTACATCACCCACGAGAATCCGCTCTCGTTAAACACTTTGGAATCTTCGAGGGTGAGTTATTCTATCGACTCGTTGCTACAATCTAGTAGATAGATCTTGGCTTGTTTGTTTGTACGCGGTAGAAAATTTTGTTTTCCATGCTACGAAACCCTACAGTACTCACTTCCACGCCTTCAGTAGACGTGACGAGGATGGTGAGGCCATTGACTTCGAGGACACTGCTAGAGAGACAACACAGCCAATTCATCTATACCTCCAGGACTTAGAGGTTCTTCTTAGGCACCTAGATACTGATGGGACCAACGTCATGCTTAGCAATGACGAGCTCCAGGTGCAACTTCGTGAGAAGAACAAGATCTTCGCGGAGCAAGATGAGATAGTCAAGGAAATGGAAGCCAAGTTTGAGAGTCAAGATAGAAAGTTCAAGAGTCAAGAGAAAAGAGTCCAAGATAGGAACAAGAGGATTCGAGAGATGACTGCAGAACTAGAGACCAAGGACTTCGAGCTCGAGCATCAGCAGACTGTGATTGAGAGACTTCGTTCACAGAAGAGGGCTCTCAAGTCCAAGATAGATGCCTTGACTACCAATGTCGAGGAATACAAGACCGCTATGGAGAATGCAGGTCTTACACTTGTTGATGAGGAGGTTGATGCAGAGGAGTAGTGATGACTACTCATTTACCTTTTATTTACCATGCTTTTGATTATTGAGTCGCAATGACCATCCAACATGTGGATGGCTTGCTATTGGTGTGTTTACTTTTCAAAACTTGTTTTCTTTGTTGTTGAACTTTTACTACTATGATGCATGTTGGTGATTGTTATGTGATGTATTGTGCATGATAGCATCTATGGGTATCTCATTCTTATCTCTATTGAAAACCACAAATGCCTCCCCGACGCGCCAATCCCAACCCCAACAACAACAATATCACCCTCGATATGCAGCAGATGATGACAACTCAGACGCAGCTGATGCAAATGATGACCACGTTTATACAAAATCAGAACAACAACAACAACAACAATAACAACAACAACAATCAGAATAACCCACCAGGTTTTGACATGCTTACCAGATTCTTAAGGCTGAGGCCAGCAAAGTTCTCAGGAACTACTGATCCTATGGTGGCCAATGATTGGTTACTCTCTGTGAACAAGGACTTGGTAACTGTTGGCTGTACTGATGAAGAGAAGGTCAGATTTGCAGCACACTTGTTGGAAGGACCAGCAGCCACTTGGTGGGATAACTTCCAGATCACCACTCCCATTGCGGATGTGACATGGGCTATCTTTGAAGATGGTTTCCGTACTGCTCACATCTCATCCGGAGTGATGAGTTTGAAGAAGAAGGAATTTCATAACCTGAAGCAGCGCCACCGTAGCGTGGCAGAGTATATTGAGGAGTTCAACAATCTGGTGCGTTATGCACCGGATAAAGTTGACACTGATGCTAAGAGGAAAGAGAAGTTCCTCGAAGGATTGAACGATGAGCTGAACCTACAGCTATCTATGGACTATGTCCCCACTTATCAGTCTTTTTGTGACAACGCTGCTATTTTGGAGAGCAAAATAAAATAGGTTGAAAGCAGGAAGAGGAAGCACTCAGACAAGCACAGCTCGGGATCGTCTCACAAGCGTTCCCATTATGATGACAGTGGGAATTCTGGATCCCACAAGCATGGAAAGTACAACAAGCACCACAACCACAACCGTCATCATGACAACAAGCACCACCGTAGTCATGACATTGACAAGTACAAGAATCACAAGAGTGGATATAAGAGCCACAAAATGGAAGTGGAAGTGGTAGTGGAAGCCAGCCTGTCAAGAAGGATCTTAGTCAGGTTGAATGTTTCAAGTGTAAGAAGATGGGGCATTATGCAAATGAATGCCTAGAAAAGAAAGTTGAAGGACCCAACAAGACCAACCCTTTCCAGAAGGGGCAAGTGAACCACATCAATGTGGAGGAAATCTATGAAGAGCCAGATGCTGTGGCTGGTAAGTTCAAACTCAACTCTATTCCAACACTTGTTCTTTTTTATACTGGTGCATCACATTCATTCATATCAAAAGCATTTGTTGATAGAAATGGGTTTTCAACTGAAAACATTGGGTGTCCAATAAAAGTAAGTTCTCCCGGTGGAGAAATGATAGTAAGTCTTGGATGCCGGGATCTAGTAATAGAGTTTGGAAAGCATAAGTTTCCAGTGAGTCTGATAATCCTAGATTCCCAAGGACTGGATGTAATTTTGGGAATGGATTGGATGACCAAGTATGAAGGAGTACTAGATTGTGCCAATCAAACAGTTGCACTCACAACCCCGGAAAAGAAACGGATAAGATTCAAGTCTAATTGAATCGAAAGGGAGTACGCTTAATTCTCTTAAGGGGGTTAGCATAGACAGTGTGCCAATTGTGAGTGAATATCCGGATGTGTTTCCGGAAGAATTGTCGGGAATGCCACCAAATAGAGATGTGGAGTTTCTTATTGATTTTCTACCAGGATCTGGACCAATAGCAAAGAGACCATACAAGATGTCAGTTGATGAGTTGAAAGAACTCAAGAAACAACTTGGAGAACAGTTGCAGAAAGGATTTATTCAACCAAGTTCTTCATCTTGGGGAGCACCAGTTTTGTTTGTGGAAAAGAAAGATAGAAGTCAAAGGTTATGCATAGATTACCGTTCACTCAATGAGGTGACTATCAAGAAAAAATACCCTTTGCCTAGAATCAATGACTTGTTTGATCAGCTAGAAGGAGCATGTGTGTTCTCAAAGATTGATCTTTGATCAGGTTATTTCCAGCTCAAAATAAGGGAACAAGACATACCTAAGATAGCTTTCACCACTAGGTATGGATTGTATGAGTACACCGTGATGCCATTTGGTTTGACCAATGCACCAGCATACTTTATGAACATGATGAACAAGGTGTTCATGGAGTTCCTTAACAAGTTTGTTGTCGTTTTCATCGATGACATTTTGATCTACTCCAAGATCAAACAAGAACATCAAGGACATTTACGTTTGATACTTGAGAATCTTAGAGAGCATAAGCTGTATGCCAAATTCAGCAAGTGTGAGTTTTGGTTGAATGAAGTTGGATTTCTTGGACACGTTGTGTCAGGAGATGGTGTAGCAGTTGATCCTGCTAAAGTTTCAGCTGTAACTGAATGGGAATCTCCTAAGTCAGTGAAAGAGGTTCGTAGTTTCCTTGGCTTGGCAGGATAATACAGAAGGTTCATTGAGAATTTCTCCAAGATAGCTAAACCAATGACAGAGTTACTAAAGAAATACAAGAAATTTGCTTGGTTTGAAGGATGTGAACTCAGTTTCCAAGAATTGAAGAAGAGGCTAGTGACAGCACCAGTCTTATGTCTGCCAGATTTGGAGAAGGATTTCCAAGTGTATTGTGATGCATCTCATCATGGATTAGGTGCAGTACTTATGCAAGAAGGGAAAGTTGTGGCTTATGCCTCGAGACAACTCAAAACTCATGAGGTAAATTACCCTACTCATGATTTAGAGTTAGCCTCTGTTGTCCATGCACTCAAAACATGGAGACACTATCTTTTGGGAAAGCGATGTGAAGTGTTCACAGATCACAAAAGTTTGAAGTATATCTTCACCCAGAAAGAAATTAACATGAGACAAAGAAGATGGCTAGAACTCATCAAGGACTATGACTTGAGTTTGCAATACCACCCCGGTAAAGCAAATGTTGTAGCGGATGCCCTAAGCCGTAAGGTTTTTGTGAATGGCCTTACTAAGGGAGAGTTGCCAGATGATCTGTGTGCCCAATTTAGAGATCTCAAATTTGAGATTGTGCCTGAAGGACATCTCATGTCATTGGATGTTCAACCCACTTTGTTGGACAAAATCAAAGAAGCCCAAAAGACCGATAAGGAAATTGAAGAGATTAAGGAAAAGATTGGCAAGGGAAAAGCCAAAGGATTCCATGAAGATGAACAGGGTACTTTATGGTATGGAAAACGTATCTGTGTTCCACAACATCCGGAGCTTCGGAAACTGATTTTACAAGAATCCCACAACTCACCGTATTCCATTCATCCGGGTAACACCAAAATGTACATGGATATGAAAGAAAGATTTTGGTGGAATAATCTCAAGAAGGACATCGCCGAACATATTGCTTTGTGTGACGTATGTAGTAGAGTGAAAGCGGAACATCAGAAACCAGCAGGATTGTTACAACCACTACCTATTCCTGATTGGAAGTGGGACAATATTGGCATGGATTTCATTACTGGATTGCCAAGGACCCGGTCAGGATATGATTCTATTTGGGTTGTAGTGGATCGCTTAACTAAAGTGGCTCATTTTATACCCGTGAAGACAACCTACACAAGTGCTAAGTTAGCCAAGATCTATATGATTAGAATTGTATGTCTACATGGAGTACCCAAGAGTATTGTGTCTGATAGGGGAACTCAATTCACTTCCCATTTTTGGAGGCAACTACATGAGTCATTGGGAACAAGGTTGGAATTCAGTACTGCTTTTCATCCTCAGACTGATGGACAAACAGAAAGGACCAACCAGATTCTTGAAGATATGTTGAGGGCATGTGCCCTAGACTATGGAGCCAGTTGGGATGAAAGTCTGCCTTACGCAGAATTCTCTTACAATAACAGCTATCAAGCCAGTATTGAGATGGCACCATTTGAGTTTCTCTATGGGAGAAAGTGTACCACCCCATTGCTATGGAATGGTGTGGGAGAAAGAAGTTTTTTCGGACCAGAACTAATCAAGGAGGCTGAAGAGAAAGTCAAGCTAGTTAAGGACAGATTGAAGATAGCACAATCCCGACAAAAGAGCTATGCAGATCCTAAGCATAGAGAAGTCACCTATGAAGTGGGTGATAGAGCTTATCTTAGAGTGTCACCACTTCATGGAGTGAAGAGGTTTGGAGTCAAAGGAAAATTGGCCCCAAGATATGTTGGACCATTCAAGATTCTGAGTCGTAAAGGAGAAGTAGCTTATGAGATTGAATTGCCCGAATCATTGTCTGCCGTTCACAATGTGTTTCATGTGAGTCAGCTTAAGAAATGCCATCCAGAGATGGAAGAGACTTCTTTGAAGGATACCATACCTTTGGAAGAGGTCCAATTAGAGAGTGACCTCACTTATGAAGAAAAATCTATCAAGATTCTTGAGACTGCAGAAAGAGTTACTCGGACTAAGACTATTAAATTCTGCAAAGTTCAATGGAACCATCATTCCGAAGAAGAAGCCACATGGGAAAGAGAAGATGATCTTCGGAAAGACCACCCTCACCTATTTGCTAGCCAACCCGAATCTCGAGGGCGAGATTCACCTTAAGGGGGTTAGATTTGTAACATCCTTAAAATCATGTTTTGAAAGATTGCATATCATCCATGAATGCATATCATTTAGGGATCAAACATCAAACTCATTCCAAGAAATCAGAAGCACTAAGTGCTATTATTTTATGTGAGCATGCATTAATCTAATGCCACTCTCAAATAAGAGTATAATTGTTTTAAACCAAGCTTTGTTGCTCTCGGGTTGTTTTGGTTGAATGTTAGTACTTGGACCAAAATTTACAAAAAAAATATGGTTTTAAAACCATCTTCAAAACATATTCAAATCAAATGCTATGTCACTGTTTATTTTGATTTTTCCAATAAGACCAAGCAAGTCCAATGAGACAGCAAAATTTTATGTCTAATTTTATGAAGTTTATACTTTACAAAAATCCAGAAAAGGTTTGGTTTTAAAATGCTTTTGAATTGTTTGAAAATGAATCCTAAAATTCATTCTGGAAAAAGAAAAAGGATTTGAAAACCCAATTGGGCCTGGCGCCACCATTCCAGCCCAGCAAACGAATCAGCCCACCTGGGTTCCCCCTTTCTTCTATGTTTCTCACCGCGGCCGCATGCACCCACCCGCTGACAACCAGACCCGACCATGCCCCGTCAGCATCGTCCTCAATCAACGCGCGGCCAAGGCGCTCCGCCGTTACCTCGCCGCAGTCACTGCCCGCGTTATTGCCATTGATACAGCGCGTAATCGCCGCCCCCCTCCTGGCTATTTAACCCCCTCTGCATTGCGAGCATTTCCCCTCACCTAGCGCCACCACTCCGCCAATAGGCTGCGCGTATTCGAACTCACTCCGCCGTTGCACAGACGCACTCCGACGGGCAATTCCGGTAAGCTCCGACCGCCCCTCTGCTTCTGGCTCAAATGAGCGTGACCGCCACGTCCTTGTGCATCTACTAACGTCCCTAGTTTGCCTGCTCGTGACCCAGGTTGCCGTATTCGTTCACGCCCGCAAACACCAGAACCGCCGCTCGACTCCGACGAGCAATAGCGGTAAGAATCGAGCGCCCCTTGACCCCGCGTGCATACTATCAAGTTCGCCTTGTCCTTGTGCAGCTTTTGACACCACTGACTCGTGCTAGGGCGACGCAGAGCCTCGGCAACATCGACGTCCGCAAGCACCCGATGCCGCGCACAACTCCAATGAGCTCCAGCGACATCCACAGTGTGCCCATTTGCCAACAACGACCACGTTGAGCTTCCTTGTGACCGTGCAATTCTGGTAAGCCACGCCACACACCCCAGCCCTCTCTGTATTCGCCGGAGCGTCGCTGACAGAGCGCCGCCGCCACGCCACCGTCTCCAGCGCCGCCGAACTTTGGTCGCATGGTCCAGGACCGTTAGATCTAGATCCAACGAATCTGATAGAATCACTTATCGAAGGGGTACGAAATAGATCTGGCCATGCAACTTCATTTAGATCGTGCGGTCCATGTTAGCCGATCTGTGCGAATTGGTATCAACCAATCAGAACACGCCGTGTGTCTGTAGGTTTGATTTAAAATCAGAATTTAGATCTATTAGATGTTTAAACTTGTAAAATTCATAACTTTTGATTCCCATGTACAAATTTGACAAATTTTATATCATTGGAATCAGGAGAGAAAATCCTTTCCATTTATGCAATGTGTTTAATGTTTTGCCTCTGTAAAAATGATTGTTTTTATAGAAACATTTGTAGGAATAATTTGTGTATAGTAATTATTTGAAAAATATTATGGTATTCAAATAAAGTTTATTTGGCATATTTTGAACTTGCTTATGATTCAGTACTATGCACTTGTCTTATTTGGTGTAGGAAATCATCACATGGCATTTTGCATGCATTCATATATTTTTGCTTGTTTATATTTTGTATATGATTTGGTGCCATTATTTTATGTGTAGATTTTGGTGAAAATAGTGATTGTGATTGTGAAGATTGTTGCTACTCCCCAAACTACCAAGGCAAGTGGTGCTTCATGATTTTATTCCTATGTTTTTCAACTATGCACTAGAAATATTTTGCTAGACTTGCATGAATATTTTGATCTATATGCTATGCTTGGGAAATCCTAGTAGTTGTATAATTGCTAGAAATCTCTAAGTTAAGATACTTATCAATGCCATGCTTAGCCTAGCTAGTAGCAAACAAGGGTGGTTATATATTCATGCTATTGAAAAAAATATTTCTAAGTCTTTGGACTTGTGTTTTTGCTTAATAAAAACAACTAAGTGAATGAAACACCTGGGTGGAATGGAAATAATGGTTTGTGTTGAGTGGTTACACAAGGCCCATTTCTATGGTTTACCTTGTGTATCTCACTTGTGGAAAGCCACCCAGGAACAAAGGGATTTGAGATGCCAAATGTTAAGAAGCTTCTAGTGTAGCCCCATGGCATTATGGGCTCTGCCTAGATCATATGGGTTGCAAAAATTAGCCATTTGGACAGTTGGTGGTAGTCGGATGATAGGTTGGAGCGCGTCCATTTGGTCTAAGGGAAGGCTTCTGAAAGGTCCTGTCTTGGTGAAAAATCAAGTCTTCTGGGGAAAGTGCACAACCTCTGCAGATGGAAGAATCTAAGTACTTAGCCATGTCCCTGGTATTGGACAACTTGAGCATCAAGACATGGAAGATATCAAGAATCTCCTCATCCCAATTTCTAAGTTAAAACTTGTGGTTGAACAAGGGTGAAGGTTCACCAATTTCTATTGGTGATTCCTTGGGAAAGTTTATCAAAGAAAGATTTAGTGTTTTCAACTAATAGGCAAAACCTATTTTGAGCAAAGCAAGCCTAAGCTACACTTAGCCAAAATGCATATAGTATCTAGACTACTAATATTATACTAAGGTATCACTTGACAATACTATTCCAATGTATTGACCCACTGTGGTTGTAAATTGTGATGTTGCAGGTTATTCTGATGATGATTAGGGGTTATGAGTCTACACTCAACATGCTTTCCTGTGGCACATGAAGATGAAGACTTATTTATCTTATTATATATATTTGAACTCTTGTATTAGGCATGTGGCCATGGATTTGTAAAAGACTATGTTTGTCTCTGGAATGATATGTAATAATGACCTTTGTTTCGGTGTACTTCATCTTAAACTGTGGATGCTAGCATTGATCCAGGGACTAGCATTGCAATCACAGGGATCCTTACCTTTATAAGGGGAGGGATCTTACAGATGGTATCAGAGCACTGTGTTGCCTATAGGATTATGACCCTAGGATTGGAAACCACTAAGGAAATTTTTTCAATAACTTCCACACTTGTCTTTTCTTCTCGTAAACTTTTCTAATCTTCTTTCTCATCTCTATTTGTAGATGAATTCCATCAACGAAGCCATGAGGAAGGGACCACTCATGACTATGACTTTGGAATGTGAGACAGAATTTCCCAAGGCTCTCAAGGACCTCATGGTTGCCATGGGAATACATGGTGCAGCTGTGTACAAAGGTTTTCCCGTGATGGATGAAGGAGTTGAGTACTGGTGGGTGCAACTTCACTTGTATAAAAATAAGGAAGACAACCACAAGGAATCAGGATTCTGCATGGTCACCAACTCAGTGATGCACACCACATTCTTTGATTCAGCAAAGGATGCAGCTTGGAAGGCCATCAAGGAACTTGGTGATAGAATCAAGTGCAGAATGCTCAACACTTAGAATGACCCTAGGGAAGAGAAGAAGCATACCCAGGAGTAAGAGGCTACAAACCAACGTTTAAGAGAGGACATCATAGACTTAGCAATGGAGTCATGTGATCAGGATCGACAGATTGCCTCTAGGGATACCCTGTTAGCCAACTTGACAAGTGAGATGGGATTGTAACGTACTTCGTTAGTTGGACCACCACACTTTCATTTTGTTTCCTAAATGTTGTTTAAAATAAGTTGAACCATGGATGCTTGTAATGGTTTTATGTATGCCATGACTTGTGTTTTGATTGTCAAAGATATGCATGTGATGCCTTGTATTGTGATTTATCTTTAATTGTGTTGACTCTAACTTTTTCTATCTTATAAAATAGATGCCTAATG
This sequence comes from Avena sativa, assembly GCA_916181665.1. Taxonomy (NCBI): domain Eukaryota; kingdom Viridiplantae; phylum Streptophyta; class Magnoliopsida; order Poales; family Poaceae; genus Avena; species Avena sativa. The sequence goes on along the minus strand of OV702295.1, from coordinate 305,404,882 downwards.
TTACTATCAGCACGGCTAAAGAGTTCAAGGGAACTCGTTTTGGTACTCGACTTATTGAGCTCACTAGTCTGCTCAATCTTCTGCTTCCTAGCATCATGGTGTTTCCCCTCACCAAGTTTGAGAGGAAAGACCTTTGGGGCTTCAAGGTTAATTAGCCAGGACGCCAGACTGAGCCTACCACGGAGACAATCATCTTCAAGTTCATGCATGATGACAGGGAGAGAGGCCTAGAGGTAGTCATGCAGGATTTACTTGCGCGTCTGTTAGGGAGACACTCTCGGGAGGTTAGAGGTACTCACTTCCACGCCTTCGGTAGACGTGACGAGGATGGTGAGGCCATTGACTTAGAGGACACTGCTAGAGAGACAGCTGGGCCGATTCGTCTATACCTCCAGGACTTAGAGGTTCTTCTTAGGCACCTAGATACTGATAGGACCAACGTCATGCTTAGCAACCAGTGAGATTGACAACCTCATTGTTTGTTGGGGAAAATTCTTGAGTTTGTGTTGTGCAGGTTTCCACGTTGCTTGTAACACTTGTGTGACATTTCCTTCCTCCTACTGGTTCGATAACCTCGGTTTCTTACTGAGGGAAGACTTGCTGATGTGCTGCATCACACCTTGCTCTTGGGGTTTCACGACGAAGCGCACCTACAGCAACTAGGCGCATCAATCTTCACTGTTCCTGATGAAACCAAATCTTTCAATTTCATCAAAGTGAAGATTCCAACTCCGTGATGCCAACTTCTACCAATGAAGTTTGCACTAATTTCTAGCATCCTTTGAAATAATGAAACCCTTGGGTCATGTCAATACACGTCCTAGGTTAATACTCCTTGAAAAGGAACTTTTTTTGTTATTCAACTAACATAGCTTGTGAATATGTAGTGGTTACTAGAATAATCCCAAAAGACTTAAGCATCGCTACGAAAGATATAAGCTTATCATAGTCAACTCTTTGAACTTTGTCGTAAACTCCTTTTTGACAAGTCGAGCTTCTTGGATTTGAACATCCACGTCTATCTCTTTATAGATCCATATATGTTCGATAATCTTAATGCCTTCCAGAGCGTCTACCAAGTATCAAGCCTTGATTTTTGTACATGGATACTATCCTGGATTGCTAGCCATTTAACGGAGTCAAGGCCCATCATTCCTTATTTGTAGTTGGTTCATCATTGTCCAACAATAATGTTTAATCCTCAAATCCTACTATTTGAGTACAAACTCTAACCAACCTATTTGGTCTAATAGGAACTTCGGTTTTCGGGACTACAACGTTTTGTAGGCGCGGGAGCCTCAGGCGCCATAGCCATCTCCGGAACACTTTCTAGTGTTGGGCTACTTTGCTCATCTTGCTCAGATTCAATAACCTCATCAAGTTCTATTGTCTTCCCACTCAAAAAATTTCGCGAGGAACTTCTTTCTCGAGAAATATGTCATACTTGGCGACAAGCACATTATCTTTTGCTTTTAAGGTAGAAATAATCGCTAGATGTTACCAAGGGATAACCTAAAGACACATTCATCCTATTTTTTTGTAGACCATTTACATATGCTTAGAATACCAAAATTTAAGAAAGTGACATCTTGGGTTTGATCCCATGTCATAACTCATATGGTGTCATTTCAACGGAGTTATGATGGCGCACTCTATTCAATCTAAAGCGGTAGGTCTCTAAAGCATAATCCAAAATATAACGGCGGTTTTATTTGTTTCATCATAGATCCAACCATGGCAAACAAGGTTTGATTACATCTCAAGAAAACTCCACACTCTTGTGGTGTTTCGAGAGGTGCAAGTTGTGGAAAAATTCCGCAACTATTAGATGCTTGCTAAACTCGTAACTCAAATATTTCTCCTTTGTGATCCAACAAATACTCTTGATTTTCTTATTGTGATGATTTTCCACTTCATGCCAAAACACTCTGAACACTTTTCAAATGTCTCATACCTCTTTCTCATCAAATAGATATACCCATATATATCCTCTCAAATCATTGATGAAAGTATATGAAGTAGAAGAATCCACCACGTGTGGATACACATAATGGACTACACACATCAACATGTATGATCTCCAACAAGTTAGTCGTTCATTCAATATTGGCCTATGAATGGAGTTTTGGTCTTTTAGATAAGTCTCACAAGTGTCAATTTATTCAAATTCAAATGACTCCAAAAGTCCATCAACATGGATTTTCTTCATGTGTTTCTTTCTAATATGACCTAAACGGTGGCGTCACAATGAAGTGAAACTCAATTATTGTCTTGTGATGTTTAGCGTCAGTGTTATGATGTGTGTATCACCATCAAGATTTATAATAACTAATCCATCCACTATGGATCACAACTTCAAGTTGAATAACCATTGTTCTTATAAATCCGGAGCTATGTAACAATTACTAAGCTTTTATATTAAATCTCATAGTCTAGGTAAGATGCCGACGACGAACACAATAACACTTTATTTTGTTCTTGGTATGCATCATCACCACATCCTTTTGCTAGTTACTTTAGCCATTGTAGTTCTTACATTGTGTTGCTTGGTATGACATTTCATACCAACCAATCTGGTATCCAATACCCAAGAATTACATTGATTACTAGCAAAGAATACATACATAACTTGTATATAATCTATATAGTCGTGAGCTGGACATTTCCAGACTTTCTTTTTCTGCCATATAATTTTGTAATTTTTCTTTCGGTTTTTCTTCTTTGTTGTATAAGAAGCATAAACATCAATAGTGGTTCCAACTACATAGGCACAATGATCCTAGGAATGTTAGTAAAGTACTATCACCCTTGGATTGGCACTTTTGAAGTTGACTTTTTATTCACTATCATCACATGACTAGCGTTCTTCCAGATTCAACTTTTAGTAATATTTAAGTATAGTAAATAATTTACCCATACCTTTTCATCCATCCCATCATGACTACTTCATGATGAAGCTACTATATCTTGATAGGAGGGATATGAGAACAAGATAAGTGATTTAACTTTTGATTGATTCAGGCGCCTAGCATCTTCAATCTTTGCATACACTCATACAATATGAGCACATGTTGCACTTGAATAATTCTCAATCATCTTGCATCAAAAAAAGGTTTTAGATATCAAATATCTTTCACTCCTTGCTTGTTTATGAAACAATCTTTTCAGTTCCTGGAACACTTAGATTATCAAAACATCTTTTGAAGATCAAGTTTCACGGAGGCAAGAATGATGTAGATACTAATTGGAACCATTGCTCTTTGATGAAATTGCATCGAGCACAGGAGGGTTTACCAAAATTTTGGAATAGGAATCAATCTTTAATTTTCACTCTAATATTATGGTAGCAATCTTTAAGTAAAATTACCAGATATTTATAGTTCTTTTATCTCAATTAACAAACTAAGTGAAAGGTGGATAACAGATGCCAATGACTACTACGAACTATGCAAATTTACTTGACTAATTGTTCATGATTAATGAGCTACTCAAAATTAACATCTTAATTATTTTGTAGCTCCCACTAAAATAAATATCTCTCATTGTTGGGGTCGTAGAAATCGGGGTGCCACGTTCTGACGGTTGGTAGTTCCTCTGGCGTGAGGAGTGATACGTCGGAAACGTATCTATAATTTTTGATGTTCCATGCTTGTTAGTATCTACTTTGCTTTGCTTTGTCTACACTTTGAGGTGCTTTTTACATGATTTCTGGTACTAACCTATTAACAAGTTGCCATAGTGCCAGTTGCCTATTTTTTGCTGTTTTTGGTTTCAGAAAAGCTAGTAAAGAAATATTCTCGGAATTGGACGGGACAAAAGCCAAAGTCAATTACTTTCTGTGGGCAACAAGAAGTCTAGAGGGGAGACGGAGAGGCAAGCCAGGGCGGGCAAACCCCCCTAGGCTCGGCCAGGGGTGGGCCCGTGCCTGGGTAGGGTTTGACCCCCCTGGTCGCCTCCTCGGCCTCCACCTTCGCCTATAAGAAGCCCTCGATGCAGAAACCCTAAGCACCTGATCAAATATCCATGAAACCATCTGTAGACGCCGCCACCATCGTCCCTAGATCAGGGGGGGTCTGAAGTTCTTCCCAGCACCCCGCCGGAGGGGAGATCATCCCGGAGGCCTTCTATCCGGTATGATGTGTGAGTAGTTCCACCTTGGACTATGGGTCCATGTAGTAGCTAGATGGTTGTATCTCCTCCTTTGTGCTTTCATGTATAGATCTTCTGAGCTCCGTTCATGATCAATATCTAATCTATTTGTAATCATGCATGTTGTGTTTGCGGGGATCCGATGGATATTGAGATTATTATGTTGGTTTGATTAATGGTTTTGTCTTTATGATTCTATCATGTCTGTGTTGTTTGTGATCTTGTATGCTCTCCGTAGTTAGTAGCTATCTTGGCCAAGTAGTTGCTAGTGACTCCAAAAGGGGGTATTTATGCTCGATAGTGGGTTCATGCCTCTAGTTTCCAAGGGAAGTGACAATAATCTCTTCGGTTGTAGATGTGCTGTTGCTACTAGGGAGAAAACAATGGTCTCTTTCATGGAACATGTGGACTGTTTACCTTAAACACTTTGCTTAAAGAAGTTGTCTGTTGCTTGCAACTTAATACTGGAGGGGGTTCGGATGATAACCTGAAGGTGGACTTCTAGTCATAGATGCAGTTGGATGGCGGTCTATGTATCTTGTTGTATTGCCCAATCGAATCTCATAGGATCTTGTTCTGACTGAGCAAGGCATTGTTATGCCTTGCTCAGTTCCTGTCAATTGCCCTACTATAATTTGTTTACCCTTCATGCCATGTTGTTTATATAAGGAGAGCACCTCTAGTGAAATATGGACCCCGGTCCAATCTTTACCATTGATACATACTCCACTGTTACTTGTTTACTTGCTGCAAACCTTTACCTTCCACACCATACGTTTAATCCTTTGTTACAGCAAACCGGCGAGCTTGACAACCTCACTGATTCTTTGGGGCAAAGTCTTGAGTTTGTGTTGTGCAGGTCTCCGCGTTGCTTGCAACACCTGTGTGACGTTTCCTTCTTCCTTCTGGTTCGATAACCTCGATCTCTACTGAGGGAAGACTTGTTGCTGTGCTCATCACACCTTGCTCTTAGGGTTTCTAACAAAGTGCTCCATGTCAAGCACCATCAAGGAGGGTATCCCTCAAGAGGCTGAGACGCCTCTAGAGGCGACCCGGACGAACGAACTCTCATGAGGCCCCGCCTCGCGAGGATTCGACCTCTAGAGGGTACGTCCGGGAGAAGGATCCCTCCACTAGAACCTACTGCACCATAGGGCTTTGTATGCTTTGGATCGTATCCAGAGTCAGTTTGGTAACTCCACCAGGAAGGTGGCAGACAAAGAGGATCACGACAAGGGGCGCAACAGCCCAGTGCTCCTAGTTCGCCTCGGTAAAGGAAGCTCTGGTCCGCCTCCTTTTCTATAAGGAGTGGACAAACAACCTCACCATGGCACGCTTCTCATGTTGCCATTTTTGTGCAAGGAAGAAAAGAAGGAGGCCCCAGATGAAGATAAAAGGCGCTAAAGAAGGCAATATTACAGGAGGATGGAGGAGCACCCGTCTTGCAAGACTTGGTCCACCAAAAGTAGTCTTGTATACCATCACCTCGAGGAGCCGCATTGTGGTATCCCTTCCCGCCCAATAATTGGGGGAAGAGGCCCGTCGCCCCTATACAAGGAACACTCCTACCTGAGCACATGTCGATCCCTGAGATTTGAAACCCTACACTTCCTATTGGAGATATGCCCTAGAGGCAATAATAAAAGTAGTTATTATTATATCTTTGTGTTTATGATAAATGTTTGCATTCATGCTATAATACTATTGACCGGAAACATTAGTACTTGTGTGATTTGTATACTAATTAGAGTCCCTAGTGAAGCCTCTTTATAATACTAGCTTGTTGGTTGATAGATGATCATGGTTTCTTTATCATGAACTTTGAGATGTTATTAACAAGAAGATCATATCATTAGGAGAATGGTGTGATGGACATACTCCTATAGATAAGCGTATCATAAAGATTAAGTCATTTTATTAGTTCATTTGCTGTAAGCTTTCTAATACATAGTAACCTAATTCCTTCGACCATGAGATCATGCTAATCACTATCACCGGATGGATACTTTGATGACATCAAACACCACACCGTAACTGGGTGGCTATAAAGGTGGCATTGAGTGTTCGAGAAGTGTGTGTTGAGGAACATGGATCAAGAGTGGGATTTGTCCATCCATATGACGGATAGATATACTCTGGGCCCTCTCAGTGGAATGTCATCCAATTAGCTTGCAAGCATGTGATTGGCTCACAAGGGATCACATATCACGGGAACGATAAAAGAGTACATATCGGTAACAAGGTTGAACTAGGTATGAAGAGATACCGGCAATAAGACCTTGGATAAGTAAAATATCGTGAGACAAAGGGAAATTGGTACCGTATGTAAATGGTTCATTCGATCGCAAAGTAACCTTATAAATATGTGGGAACCATATGAATTTCCAGATTCCTCTATTGGTTATTGATCGGAGAAGAGTCTCGGTCATGTCTGCATAATTCACGAACCGTAGGGAGATACACTGAAGGATTGGATGTTGTTTAGTAGATATGGAATGTAAGTAGGGAGACCGAATGTTGTTCGGAGTCTTGGATGGGATCCGGGATATCACGAGGAGATCCGGAATGGTCCAGAGAATAAGATTCATATAAGGAAAGTCCAATTCCGGAGTTCAGGAATTATTCCGGTGTTTTTACCGGAATGATCTAGAAGGGTCTAGAAGGTTCGTCGGACTGGAAGGGGAAGGGTGCATGATTGTGTCATGACTAAGTGGAATGTTTGCATCATGTCCTAGGTCAAAGGGTTGTGCAAAATAAAGAGTTAAAACAAACTCCAAAATTGAAAGTCAAATGGCAAGTTTGAAAAGTCAAACTGGAACAATGTTTCCTAGTGGAGGAAGAAGAGAATCCTTCTCTCCCTCCACTACAAGCCTAGAAGGAGAGGGAGTTGGGGAAGGATTCAAAATCCCCTCTCCCTAGCTTCCCCTCCCTCTCATAAATAGAGGAGAGGGGCTACCCCTCCACACAACACCACCACCACCCAAGCCCGCGCCACCGCCGCATGTCGTTGCCGCGCCGCCGCCGCCGTTTCCGCGCTGCTGCCCTATTCGCCGCCGGCTCCACCTCCTCCTCTCCGGATTCTAAACCCTAGATTGCCGGGGAAACCGTACTACTCCACCATAACCCGCTCCGGCTTAGGCGAAGCCCTGCGGGACCTTCCCTCTACTTCTGACACCACGCCGTCGTGCTACCGGAATCGCGAGGAGAGAACTATAACCTCCACTGCCTGCTGGAACAAGGGAGAGGAAGGTCTTCATCGAGTACCGAATGTGTGACCGACTGCGGAAGCGCTGCCGGAACGCAGCGTCGGAAGGATCGTCTACGCGATCTTGAGAATGGTAAGTGTACGAATACATCACCCACGAGAATCTTCTCTCGTTAACCGCTTTGGAATCTTCGAGGGTGAGTACTCTAATCGACTCGTTTCTATAATCTACTAGATATATCTTGGCTTGTGTGTGTTCATGCGGTAGATTTTTTTTGTTTTCCATGCTACGAACCCCTACACTTTCACCACCATTGTACCCTCGCGAAGCACCCGAGCAATAAAACAAAGCAGGAGTAGGGGCTTTACCTCCTCATGAGTTCCCGAACCTAGGTAAAAACCCTGTGTCACCTCTCTATTGTGTTCTTTCTCTATCGTCGCCACCATCGCCGAGACCCCTTGGAACCACATGTTCAGCCCCCTCATGAACCAAGGGATCATTGTACCCTAGTTTCCTTTGCCGGTCAAATCTTCGACATTTGGTGCACCAAGTAAGGCGCTGAGGCGTGCTTTCAATACCTTCATCAACCTCGACGCCATGTCGACTCGCAACGAGACCCTCGCTAAGCATGCTCTCCGTCGCGCGGGGAGCAATGCTCTGACGGAGCCCGCCCACAGCGAGTTGCCTCCGGGCAAGCCCTATGGACAGAGGACGAGGGGTATCTACATACCTCCTAACTAGGAATCCCTATACTCCTCGTGTGGTGCCACGTCGCTCTCCCACACCGCGTATTCGCGCGGCTGCTCCGAGCGCCTCACCCCGGAGGCCGCCAAGTGCATGGTGTATGAGCTCCTAGACCATCCTCTGATCGAACCAGGTAAAGGAATGTGATGCGACCGGCTCACCGAGCTCTTCTACTTTGCCACACCCTCTCTAGGAGGGCAGGGGGCTCGGGCCGAGGACAAGGCTCCGGTGGCTGGTGGCTCACACCCGGCTCAATTCCACGAGGGCGACCCCAAGCCCAACAATGTCACTCCTCCACCGGCAAACAGCTACCAAATCGTCTCGCCCCCCCGCAGTCGCGCTGCCGGCAAGAGTACCATATCGGGTCAGCAGAATTGTGCGGCACACGCCAGCGGCAAGGAAGTGCAGGCCAACAACTACCTTTTTTCACCAAGGAGCTTTGTCGCGTGGTTTGGCCGCACAAGTTCCGCCCGGAGGTTCCTTCGCGCTTCGATGGGACGGCCAATCCATGTGAGTTCCTGCATCTCTACACCATGGTCTTCGAGGCCGTGGGAGGCAACGACCGCGTCATGGAGAACTTATTCCCCTTGTGCCTAAAGGACACGGCCAACACATGGCTGCTGAATCTCCCTCTGGAATCCATCGGTTCCTGGTCGGACCTCTACTACCTCTTCATCACCAACTTTAAGGGAACTTACGAGCACCCCTCGCCTACTATGACCTCCGCCAGGTACGCCAGCAACCAGGATAGACCCTCTTCAAGTTCCTCCATAGGTTCAGCCGAGTCCGCAAAAAGATCCCAAAGATCTCGGAAATCCAACGTCATCACTACTTTATCTAAGGGTGTCACGGACGTCAAGATGAGGGAGAAGATCGGCATCCATGGAGAAAACCTCACCACGGCAGCCAAACTCTTCGCCATGGATGAAAATTCTGCCAAGGCGAAGGCGGGGCAGATGTTAGGCCTCACTAAGATGGACACCACCCCCAAGGCCTTGAGATCATCCAAGGGTAAGGACAAGGACCCCAACCACAAGACCGATGTCGTCCTCGCCGCGGAACCAGAGTGGAAGAGCCCTCGCGAGGGGAACGGCGAAGGGGAGCGAGGTGACCACCCGTATTGCCTCCTCCACAAGACGCATGGGCACCCTACCGATGACTTCTTTGAGCTCAGAAAGCTCCATTACATGCATAGCAACAAGAGGAGAGGAAGGAAAGGTGGCAGGCGAGGCAACCTGCGAGGCGGTTAATAGGGGGCGAGCACTGGAACAACAACTCCGACGGCCGTGACCCTCCACACGCGGGCCACCAGGCCAACACCGTGTAGCAACACCAACATCCCCAGGAGAAGAGCCGTGCTGGGGAGAGTGTTGGGGGCTACAAAGAGCCGCACGGAGCCATAGCCTACATCCATGGTGGCTCTTAGGCTCCAGCGTCCAACCCACACTTCAAGCTGCTCACTCGTGAGGTCGCCACCGCTAGACCAGGGGTCTCACCCCCAAAGCTCAAGTGGTCCCAGTGCGACATCACCTTAGACACCGGCGACTGACCCACTTCTACCAGGGCTGTGGGCACTCTAACCATGATCTGCACCCCTACAATCGACAACATCGCAGTCGCAAATTCCCTCATCGACGGAGGCGTCGGCTTGAACGTGATCTCCAGAGAGATGTTCAGAAGCTGCAGGTGCCATACGATATGTTGATGCCGACCATGCCGTTCTCCGGAGTGCCAATGGGACCACGATACCCATCGGGTAGGTGCACCTCTCTGTCATGTTCGGGGAGCGCGACAACTACCACACTAAGCTCATCGACTTCAACGTGGCACACATTGGTCTCCTATACAACGTTATCCTTGGCTACCCTGCACTGGCCAAGTTCATGGCGGCCACCCACCACGCCTAAAACGTCGTAAAGATGCCCGGGGGTAGAGGTGGAGTCATCACGGTCTGATGCGATGAGGTCGAGGCCCATGCGCTCCGTCGAACATGCCTACAAGACCGCTTCTACTGCTTATCCCGAGGATGTGGACACCATGGACTACGTCAGGCCTCCACGAGGAGGAAGCATATGGTGGCCCAGGAAAACGCCATGGCCAAGAGGGCAGCGGCTGCCCTGTACCCACCTTGTGAGGAGCGGACCACGTTCGGCACCCATACCCTCAATAGAGACTCCGGGTGTAGCACCATGGGTGAAACCACTACTAGAAAATCACAATGTTTGTGTTTTGTGCATCATCACGACTGCATGCTCATGTCATCATGCCACATTGCATTTGAGCATCGTCATGTCTGCATGCATAAGTTTGCCTAAAACTATTTTCTAAAAGCCATCCTTTATTTTCTAAATGTCTCTCTTTATTTCAAATGATAAATCCCAGAGTCTCTACATTTTATTCTATAAAAACAATATGAAAAATGTTTTATAAAATAAAACAAAGAATAATAAATAAAATATATTCTTGAAATACTGGGAGAGGCAGACCACCGACCAGGCCCAAAAGGCCCAATCGGAGTCCACCTACAACCCCAGCAAAACAAACCCTAGCTCTACCCTCAAACCCTAACCCTAAAATCCCCACCTAACACTAAAACCAAACCCACCAAGTCCCACACCCACTACCCTACCTACCTCAACACCTCACCCCACACAGACGCCCACCTCGCAGACCCCCGCTCGTCCAGACGGCGCACTCGCACGCGCAACGCGAGCAGCACCCCTGGCATGACCGCACCGTCACGCACTCCCACTTGACCCACACATGCAAAGCAGCGTGACCCCATCCCGCATCCACGTTCCCACCACTCCCATACTTGGCCCCACCACTATCCCCACCTTGTCTGCTCTCGCCCATCGATCCCCAACCCTACACGCCTCTTTCTCCCGCTCTAACCCCGCCGCCATCCTCTCTTCTCGCAGCACCACCACCCTCCTCTTGGTCCTCCTCTCCTGACACCTCGATGGCACCCTTTCCCCGCATCCTCTTGACCTGCCACCGGCCCGGCTCTCCCGAGCCCCTGCACTGTTACCCCGCGACGGATCCCCTCACGCGCGAGGTCCTCCCGGCAGAGCTCCATCCGCCGCCTGCCCGTGGCCAAGCCATTGGCCTCCGCATGTTGCCGCCACCTCGCCTACCCCGCTGCGGCGGCCTACCTTGTGAGCCAGCGAGCTCTCATAATCCTCTGCGAGCCTGCCCTGCTGTGACCCTTTCCCGCGAGCAGCAAGCTGCGCCGGCCTCGCCATCTGTGCAGCGCCGCCGTCCCCTCGCGCTTGTGCCCCGTCGAGCTCTTCCTGTCGCCCTCCACCAGCCGCCCTGAGCCCTCCTTTGCAGCAGCTCGAGCACATACTCCCTATCGACACATCCTCCTGCACGCGAACCTCATCCTTCTCTCTTCGCATGCACGGACACGACCGCCGTCAGGTCTCCGTCACCCTGCTGCCAGTGTCCTATACCATCATCGTCCTGTGTCGCCTTGCCTCTGCTGGTTTGGTCTATTTTGCTCTATCATTGTCGTGCGTGTGCAGTTTCCCATGTAACTGTGTTATCACGGTCCACCCGAGCATACCGTGTCCGATCCTCGGCGTTCAATACCGGCCTCGACAAGATCGCCTCGATAAGATCTACATGGACGTTGTGTACTCGTGAGGTGACAAGATACAACAAGATCTCTGTGTCAGCTTGGTACATTACAAGAATGAGCATCAGTTGACCATCGACAAGTAGTTCGACACGTAGCCAAAACTCAGGTCCTCCTCCTCGTACTCAAAGACCCCGGACCCAAAGATCGGCCCCAAAAATCCATCCTCTTCCTCTCGGATCCGAAGACTGAACCCGAACCCTCTGAGGCCTCCAAGATCTTCGATCCGAGAATTGTGACCCCTATCCGAGACCCTTATTTTATAAATGTCATCTATATAAATTGTAGCATATTAAATTGTTCATACTTCCATACATTGTGTGGTTTGGGGACATTATACCGATTCACCTTATAATTAAATATGGAAACCATATGCGGGCTATTCTAGTCTTATATTCGCTCCATTTAAATTTTTGTAGCGAATCGATGCCATATTTCACCTTGTTAAGACAACATTTAAAATGCGAGGTATCTAAACAACATGAACCTATTACTTAATTGTCAGGACCCCGGTTCCACTTAATATTGCCTAATTGCATCGCATCTTTGTCATATCAAGCATCATATATGCATCATGCCCAATCTTCTACCGTAGTATTAAATAGTGCATCCAGTGTTTCTTCTAGTGTTGTGCTTCTTCACAGACTAGGCCAATGATTTGATGCGAGTGTCGACCCAATCTTCGGATGAACCTTCGGCAGTGTTTCCAAGTGAGCATTCTCCCCCTTTCTACCTATTTTACCTTTATATTCTTTACTTCCTCATGTTGATCTATTTCTATATGTATTGTGATGCTTTAGATTCCATACCAGTTCATATTCCTTGCAGCCTATATTGCCTTGGACACCTCCTATTGCCTGTTGTTTGGTAGATAGTTGGTCTTGCGAGTCGTAGTTGCTTGCTCAGGTGTTGGTCCGAGTTGTCGAGTACCACAATTGTTGGAAGGTTGCCTCATGCCTTATGTTGGAGATGATCATGACTTTAATTACAACTTGATATTAAAATATTGGGAATAGTTATAACTAATGTAGAGGCACCGGTGGGCAATAGATGCAATTTGGTTTTTAACCGCTAACTGGTGTCCCGTAGGCCCCGAGTACTTGATACATGTTCCCTCAATATCGCACTAACCGCATGTGGGACCATGAATCTCCTTAGCCAGAGCTCAATTCATTTCTTATTTCTTGGGGCCACAAACTAGTTTGGGGTTTTATTACTATATTGTACTTATTCCATGTTTACTTCTTTATTTACTACTATTGCTCGAGGAGCGTTTACTACTGTACTATTTAGGAATGTGGAATGTACGCGGTATCGAAAAGCCCAGTCACACTTTCGGGTTCCCAGTCATTTACAGCCATTGGCACAAACCATGGGTCCGTCTCGGAGCCGGACAACTTTTTTGCGGGTAGCTTAGTGGCGTGGCTCCCTAAAATATTTTATGAATCTTTTGATTGCTTTGTCGTCATGCCTCGTTGGGTTTTTATTTGGTTTTTTCGAGGTTGATCGTGCGTTTGTTGCTATTTGTGCACCCTTGCAGGGTAAATCTTTTCGAAAAGCCATGTCCATGGTTATGGACGACATGGAGCACAGTATCTCGATCATAAACAACTATAACTAAGGTAGTGTTATAAATTTGACTATGACATGTCTAGTAATCAGATTCACTATAACGAAATGAGTAAATAAAAGTGCCAACAACTGTTGGATTTTGGATGTCTCATGCTATTTGTATCTGACTAGTAAGTATTGCAACCACAACGTAATGGTTAACTAAAGCTGCCCAATGCTTATGATATCAGGATGTCTCATGCTATTTGTATCTGACTAGTATGTATTGCAAACACAACGGTATGGTTAACTAAAACTGCCCACTACTTATGATATCAGGATGACTCATGCTATCTATATCTGAGTAGTAAGTGTTGCAACTATAATGGAACGAATAAAATTGTCATCTGTGTGAGTTTCCTCGATATGGCTTCTTTGTCTGGTCTCGAAGGGGAATACCAGGATGGGTATGATTGGTCGTAGTATCAGGTTGGTTCCGAATAGGTATTTCTCATCCCTCTCTGATAGCCGATAGTTTTATCGAGTCTCTATAGGTTGATTAGCGCATGCTTTGCTGCCTCTTCAGTCCACCATACCTACGTAGGCGAGAGACGCCGAATTCTAAGACTCGGCATGTACTGGCCTCAGTACTAACCGCTCCTCTTTTTCCTTGGCCCTTTATCGGCACCCCTTTTATTTAAGCAGGTTTAATATCGATGCCATTAGCAGGGATAACCTTACGTCTTGGCCTGGACAGGGTTATGGACGCCATTGGTTATTCTTCAGGTATCGTAGCCCCATTTGCATCTTGTCCATAGTCGGATATTGTATCATTTTCAAGGTGATTTAGATCTTTATACTGTGTATCTGTATTATTGACTCATGGAGTCGTGTTGTATATATATGTTCTATGGGTTTCATCGTGGACTATTGTGTAATGGTATTACTTCGTTTGCTATCCGCACGCAAGTGCCTGGTGGGTATCTTTGAATCGTTCCTATGCGGGTTTGGCGGGAATCGCTAAAACTTGCATAAGGCCGATTCGAGAGTGTTACATTGGGCCACTGCCACCTTCCCTCACGAGCTTTGAAGAATCTCCCAAGAACTTCATCGACCCGGCGGCTCCAGACTTCTCGGTAGACGACACTCGGAGCACGTACGACTTTGAACGCCTCCTTGACGACGTCTAAGATACCTGCTGAGCAGGAGGATCAGGATGCTGGAAGGTGGACAAACCTCGCCGTACGACGCACCCGACTCCTCGACTTTTTGAAGGTGATCTCCCAAAACCTCATCCCTTACAGCATTATCTCCCGTAAGACCCCGTGTGAGCCACAGCGGCATTGTAATAAGCTCAAACTTCCGACGGTTTTTGGATCTTGTGCCCCACGCACATCTTGACATTTGGTTTTCCTTCTGAAAAACATTTCTCTAAAACCATGCATGACACGAGTTCCCTTACATACACTACACGAGCAGGGGCTGGGCATGGTGCTCATCACCAGGTCACTCCCTGTCATCATCAGAGCCTAAAGTGTCGTGTCGTCGTATTAATGACAAGTACGCCATAGGGGGTCCTAACGGTGTTGATAAGATGGGGTGTGAGTCATACGTTGTTCCGGGATCGGTGAGCACAAGTTTACCCAAGTCCAGATCCGACTGCGGTAATCGGATCCTACTCCTGCTAGTAACCCAGTAATATATCGGCGAGAGCCAGATGTTATAGCGGATTACAAGAGAGGTTCTCTTGTGCGATTTGGTTGTGGTGATCTATGATCTGGTTCCCTAAAGGATCCCTCAGGTCCGACTTATAAAGGTGCCAAGGCCTAGGGTCACAGGAGAAACCTATCCGGCTACATTACAAAGTCGGTAACTAGTACAGCTTGGACTACAATTAATACTATAGGCCTAAGTCGGTAAGTCTGTTGGGCCTTGTCGTAGCCGGATTGGACTCCGTATTCTTTCCCTGACTGGGACGCCTGTGAAGAAAATCTCTAACCCATTGGTGGGCCACCCTGGTCAGCGAGTCCTGTGGGTATACCTAGAAAGTATATCCCCGACAGTAGCCCTCGGAAGTCTCCAAGATCCAAAGTCGGATAAATAATCTAGTTTGAAGGTTTCTTCGGCTTGAGAATCTTGAAGGGTTCCTGAAAACTTCACTCCTTAATGTAGGATTCCGAATCATCCTCTCTCTCTCTCTCCTATACGTGTGGCGCAAATCGCGCGGATCAGCGTGAATCTTGGTGCAGAGGTTAACAAAGTAGAGATCTCTCTCCCCCAGGTTCATTCTCGTCGTTCTTCATTGCCTGCTCGTACTCCTCGAGCGCTCCGCATCCTCACTCATCTGCACCCCCCAAAAAACCCTTAGCGCCACCAGTTCTTGATCTTTCTCCGGCGAGATGGAACCGTCATCAAGCTCCGGAGCAGCACTGACAACAGGCACGGTGGCGGCGGCAGACAAAAGGAAGCTCCTTAATGTAGGATTCTGAATCATCTGAGTCGGATATATGTTCTTGATTTTAGTATTTTTCCTGCTCGATTCAAAACATGAGCCGGATTTAAACAGTGTATGCTGTCTGACAACTTTTTCAGACTAGGTCTTGTCACTGACAAACATCTCGTCAGCACGACCGTTGGTGGGTCTGTTCCTTATGGAACAGAGCACTGTTTCAATGCCCGCGCGAAAATCATGGAGGCGGAGGCGTCGTGAGGAATCCTCTTCCTCCTCTCTCCCCTCCCCCCCTCTCTCTCTCTCTCTCCTATACGTGTGGCACAAATCGCGCGGATCAGCACGAATCTTGGTGCAGAGGTTAATAAAGTAGAGATCTCTCTCCCCAGATTCATTCTCGTCGTTCTTCATTGCCTCCTCGTACTCATCGAGCGCTCTGCATCCTCACTCATCTGCACACCCCCAAAAAACCCTTAGCGCCACCAGTTCTTGATCTTTCTCCAGCGAGATGGAACCGTCATCAAGCTCCGGAGTAGCACTGAAAACAGGCACGGTGGAGGCGGCAGACAAAAGGAAGCTGCCAGGCCTCTATGTCCCGAGCGCCATGGACGATGCCGAGCTCCAACCTATGGAGGACGAGGGCTACCTCGTCGCCGGCGCGTGGCGGAGCGGCGCCGGAGATGTCTTTCCTGCACCGCGCGACGGCGAGCGAGTCCTCTTTGGAATGCATGTCGACCGCGGCCTTAGCCTTCCACCATCGGAGTTCTTCACCGAAGTTCTCCAATATTACGGTGTGTAGCTTCACAACCTCCCCCCTAATTCCTTGCTCGAGCTTAGATCTCACGCAACTCTTAGTGAGGGATTTCTTGGAATTAGGCCGAGTCTTAACCTTTTCTGGTACTATTACGGTACCCAGAAGAACTCCATCAGTGTCGTTGTTCCTTACACCACTGGAACTCTTAGCTTAGTCCTTAGGAGGAACCGGGTTTATCCTAGGATTAATGCTAGTGAATCAGTAAAGAGATGGTCTAGAACTTTTTTCTATCACAAAGATGTTCTAGCTCTAGGAAAGGCGGAAGGTCTTCCGGCCTTCATCGATGGTGCTGCTCCCCATCAGGAATCATGGGATGTAGAAGTGTCAAAACTATCCAAAGACTTGTTCCTAGCCAAAAGGCGGATCGAGATTTTGATGAAGCACAAGGAGCTCCATGGATCCGACTTGATCCACTGCTGGCTGGATCGTTGGATTCATCCATTATAGTATCATGAAGACTGCCTGATGCACATGGTCGCTGGAGACCGGAAAGACAACCTGAGGGTCAGTCCGAATCGCATTCCTATGAAGGACTACGAGACCCGGATGCAGTTTTGGATTAAGGAGAGGGTGCAGAAGAAGATCCCCGAAGTCTCCATGAAGATGTTCACTGTCGACCATCCTTTGACTCCGGTAAATATTTTGACTCTGCTTTATGCTTTTTTGCCTTTTCCGTCTTGTCATCCGACTCTAGTTTTACTGATGTACTTAATAACACATCAGCTCGAGAACCTCTCTGAGTCTGAGCTTGCCCCTCTTGAGGGTTATCCTTCAGATGACTCAGAGGCAACGGAGGATGACGAGGTGAGGGAAGTTCCTGATCCTACCTCCAAGAAGCGTAAGGCCAAGGAGACTGTTGTTACCGCTAGCGCACAAGTGTTTCTAGTGGTTAAAAGGTAATTACTTGTGATCTTTAGTACTTAGTACAGTATCTCTTTCTGAGCCATACTTGACATACATTTTTGTGTTTTTTAGAGCTAAGTTAGTTTTGAAGAGTAAGCTTAAGTCGGAGAGCAAGCCGGCCAAGCAACCGCCAGCAGAAGCTTGCATTTTATCCATCCATGCCTCCCCCAACTCCTAGCAGCACTCAAGTCTCAGCACCGGAGGCTTCCATCTCTCCTAGTGCTGGTTCTGTCATCCCTGAGGCTGCCATGACCTTGCAAGCCCTGGTTACCGTTGGTAGCCAGGCATCTGACAAGAGTGAACCCATCAAGGGTAATGATCCCATGGTAATATCACTAGGGAAAATTGACAAGATGTCCAACTCTGCTATCTTCGGCCTAAAGCAGAAGAAGAAGGAGGATATTCTCAAGTTTGCGCAAGCTAGTCTTCAGAAACAAACCCTCACTCCAAAGGCAGCGAGCCAGGAGACGGAGGATGTCAAGTTAGAGAGCCTCCTGGACCAAATCCTCGTCTGGGGTGAAAAAACGAATGCGGATAACTTCCAGCGACAGGCGTCTCTCCCATCTCCCTTGACGAGAATGTGTTTCACAACACGAAACTAGGATTTGAGAAGTTGCATCTGGAGCACATTGTAGTTTTCTGATTCTCGTTTGCAGTATTTATTATCATATCCTCTAGCCCCCAAGCATAAAGTCGGATAAAGATCTCAGCATTAGATCCGGGTTGATGCTTTATAGGATGCAAAACAACAATATAGTGTAGCCCCAAAGGCTCGAGCTATATTTTGACTTAGTTGAAGTTGATGCCCGAGTCTTACTAGCCATCTGATGGTAATCCGTCTTTAACTTACAGAAAGTTACTTCTTACAACCAGGACTTGCTCAAGAACATTTTCAATAAGCATAAAGAGATTATGGCTTGAGAATTCCTAGTTGGAGGTTGAAAAGGATGAAGCGGAAGGTGAACATTTCCGGCTCTCAACTGTAGTTATTGTCGTAGTCGAATTTTTCATTTGACTTGTATTTTTGTTCTTTGCAGAATTGCTACAGCAATCAAGCAAGATGGTGGAGGAAGCCGAAAAATTCAAGGTACTCCAGATGGAAAATATTGAACTCCAGGAGTAGCTTAAAAAGCTGAAGGATGATCATGAGAAATGCGTGAGAAACCTCTTAGAGTCAAGTAGTATGGAGACCGAGAGGTTAGCGAAGCAGTTAGCTCTCTAAGATAAACAATTGGAAGACTTGAAGAATGACTATGAGAGTCAAAGGGATCTTTCCCAGGCTTCGGAACAAGATCTGAGGAGTCTCTGAGAGGAGCGTTCCCAATGGAATCACTTCGTGCTCGATAAGAATTCCGACTTCATTCGTCTCGTCTTTTTTCCGACATTTTTTGCTCAATTTTTTGATTTTTGATCCTTTTCCAGACCCTCTTCATCTTTCTGACTCCTCTTCCTCTGAACCTCGTCGCGAGCGCATTAAGTTGGTCAGAGATGCTCTTTTCAACTTTCGTCGGACTCTTGAAGAGGTTGGTGAGTCGGTTAGACTTTTCGACCTGAGCGCCTTGCCTATGCTCGAGATGAGGGACAAAGCTAAGGAGATTCTGAAGCTTGTCGAGGACTAGAAGTTATCATATGCTCGGACCGCTATGCAGACCATCCTCACTATGGTGATGAGCCACCACAGCAAGATGCAAATCTGGCACATCACCAAGGGCATCATCGACAAGGATGATGAGGGTAACACGCAAGACATCAAGGCTATCCAAGAATCTTGCACGGGCTATGCTTGTCGCGTGGCGGAGATGATGAACTATGAGACGACATTCTTTGAGTCCTTCATTGTGCCTCCGTCTCCCAAAGAGCTAGAAGAAAGCCTCGTTGATGATGATGAAGCTTCCAAGTCTCCGAGGCAAGATGGCAACGATGTTGACTCCATCGCTCTAAGGTATCCACCACCACCGCCTGAATCTGCAGCATAAAACAATTAATGCATTGTCTTGAAATTTCATTTGGTCTATAATGATGGGAAATATATTTTGTTTTTTAAATATGCTGGTGTAAGAACTTAATACTATTACTGCTTAGCATTTGTTGTATACATTTTGATGTGTGTTCTCGAAAATTTCTTAAGCACTTCGTGTTTAGACTTATCGTTTATTCGGCTTTCTTCTTCCTCCCTTTCATGAGCCAGCAACCCATTAGTACGTAAATGGTTTTCTAAGAACTCGTACAATTTAGGATTGTTTGTCCTGGGCATTTGAATATTTGTTCCTCTTCCATATTTCCAGAAAACCTATTGTTATTTTAAAACTGGACTTTGCTAAGGCGTCTGACACGGTGGAACATGAGGCTATCTTACAAATTATGAGATTTAAAGGCTTCAATGATAAGTGGATTGGATGGACGAAATCAATCCCGTCTTCTGGGACTTCGTCAGTTCTACTCAATGGCATTCCAGGAAAGCAATTTCAGTGTAAACGTGGAGTCCGTCAGGGAGATCCACTTTCGCCATTGTTATATACTTTAGGATCAGATTTATTACAATTTGCTGTAAATGATCTAGTTCAAAGAGGGGAGATTAATTGTCCAATTATAACTAATGATCAGGACTTCCCCATTATCCAATATGCAGATGATACTTTGCTGATTCTTCCTGCTGATTTGGAGAAACTAAGAGCACTTAAAGGTTTATTACATAAGTTCTTACTGTCAACTGGGTTGAAGATCAATTATAATAAATCACAGATGATACCTATTAATGTACCTGAGGAGTTAATGAAGGTGTTGGCTACGGATTTTGGTTGTCAAGTGGGTACTATGTCTTTTACCTATTTGGGGTTGCCACTAGGGACTACAAAACCTACTATTACTGAATTAATGCCTTTGGTTTGCAGTCTAGAACGGAAACTGTCTTCCAGTTCTAGTTTTCTGTCACAAGGAGCAAGGCTACAGTTGATTAATTCAGCACTCTCTTCAATGCCCCTACAATTTTTATGTACTCTGCAATTACTTAAAGGGATCACGGTGCAGTTGGACAGGATTCTTAGGCAATGTCTTTGGCGAGATAAACCTGATGAACCAAAATAATCTTTGGCAGCATGGTGACTAGTTTGTTTGCCAAAGAATAAAGGAGGTCTGGGTGTGGTTGACTTTCAAAAAATAATGATGCTCTTCTGATTAAATTGTTAGACAAATTCTATAATCACACAAGGACACTCCTTGGGTACAACTTATATGGAGTGTACATTATGAGAATAAAGTGCCACATGCATGAACACTTTGTGGGTCTTTTTGGTGGTGAGATGTGATTAAGCAAGTTGATAATTTTAGGGGAATTTCTTCTCTGAAACACGGGAAGGGTGATACTTTTCTATTCTGGACAGACAATTGGTCCATACATGGAAGTGTACAGCCAATTAAAAGTCACTTCCCTAGATTATAATTTTTTGTGCTGAATGAAAATCTTCCTGCAGCCCAGGTATATTCAGTAGCGGATATACATGATCTATTCTATTTGCCACTATCTGCTGGAGCTTATCAGGAGCTTATTGATCTCAAAGGAATTATGGCTCAGAACTCGTTAAATGATCAACGGGATGTTTGGTCTTATTGTTGGGGTGAGAGCTATACACCTGGTCAATTTTATAAGTTGATTCATGAGCATATTTAGGCATCCAAAGTTTATTCTTGGCTTTGGAGATCAAGTTGTATGATGAAACACAAAATGTTTGCTTGGCGTTTGCTTAGAGATAGACTAAATACTTGCGATTTGCTACAAAGGAGACATTGAAATGTCACAGATAATACATACTATGTGCTATGCCCCATTTGAGCTTATGAAGATAGAATTCATCTATTCTTTCAGTGCAACTTCAGTGTGAGGATTTGGAACTATTTGCAAATTACTTGGCAGTCATGATGATCTACAATATGTTGTAGCTCAGGCTAAACGGGATTTTGGACAGCCTTTTTTCATGGAGGTGCTCGTATTAGCTTGTTGGAACATATGGATTCTTCGGAATGGGAAGATTTTCAATCAGGAAAGGCCATCTTTTACTAAATGGAGATTCAATTTTCTCAATGACATCAGTTTACTACAGTACATGATTAAAGCCAAATATAAATCTTCGCGGATGACATGGATTGCTGCACTACCGTAGGGGTAGATCTTTTTTGTCTTTGTACAGATGTCTTTGTTGATAGTGGGTTTTTCTTAGGTATGTTTTCTCCCATGCAATTATTTTTTTCTGGTTGTACTTTGGTTTGAGTTTAATAAAATTGCTGTGGGGATTTTGCCTCACAGTTCCAAGTAAAAAAAAATTGCCGAGCAATGGAGCTCAATTTCTAATCTTGTTTAAACTCGGAAATAAAGCCGGCTTCCAGTACCAACAATTCATTACTCAGAAAATGCCCGCGTCTAAACAACCAGATAAAAAACAAAAGTATAAACATAAAATGAGATTTACACCCGTAGGTAACATTTTTTTAATTCAAAAATCATTATCAGAACGAACATGAGTATAAAGAGCATTCAAGCATCCTGGGATTTTCGAATTTAACATGCTCTTTTGGAAATAATATGGTAAAAAACTTTTCAGAAATAATAGGAGGAAACCAATACTTTATTCACTTTGAACATGTAGATATGATTTACAAGGAAATATAACTAAGAATAGAAGGGACGTAGCTGTGCAATATTCCATGGACGGTCTAATTCAATCGGGTCTGTACTACTAGATCCAGCTCTCTTTCTCTTCCGAGTATCAGGCCTTTCCTTGATTGGTCTCATATCGGATAAATAATATGACACATTATGCAGAACTCGGCTGATCATAAAAGGTCCTTCCCAAATTGGGGAAAGTTTATTCCTTCTTGTTTGCATGACTCGGAGAACCAAATCACTCTTTCTAAAAGAACGATTTTGAACTCGTTGACAATGTTACTTGCGTAACTTCTGCAGATAGGTTGTGGATCTCTTCTCAGCAACGACGCGAACTTCTTTGACTATGTCGAGGTTATCTTGTCGAGAATCTTCGGCATCTTCCTCGGTATACGCTTTGACTCGAGGCGACTGATGAATCAAATCACTCGGAAGAACTTCTTCTGCACCGTAGACCAAGAAGAAAGGAGTGTATCCAGTTGATTTGTTAGGAGTTGTTCGTAAGCTCCATACCACAAACGGTAATTCGTCTGCTCAAGCCCCCGCAACACAATGAAGTGGTGCTTCGAGAAGATGTCGGAGTCCTTGTAAAATGAGACTGTTTGCTCTTTCGACTTCTCCATTGCTCTTCGCAGAATTTGGCTAGTTCTCCCATGGAAACTTTTCTCCTGTTGTCAGTAATGATACTATGCGGATATCCGAATCGGATGATCACGTCCTCAATGAACTTTATGGCTATGGATCCATCGCAATTTGTTATGGGTTTAGCCTCAATCCACTTTGTAAATTTATCCACCATCACTAGTAGGTGAGTAAATCCACATTTTGCCATACGAAACGACCCTACCATATCAAGCCCCTAGACCGCGAACGCCATGTAATAGGAATTGTTCGTAGCTGATCGGTCGGAATGTGTGCCTAACGGGTGTATTTTTCGCAGCCTTTGCATGTTTTGACCAGTTTCTCGACATCTGCCTTAGCTGTGAGCAAAAAGAATTTGTGTTGAAAATATTTTGCCATTAAGGATCTGGCACCAGCGTGATGGCCGCATTCACCTTCGGGGATTTCTTGTAAGATTTCCACTCCTTCTTCCGGAGATACATAGCGCTGAAAACCCCCAGAAACACTCCATTTATAGAGCTCACCATTTACTATTGTATAGGATTTTGCTCATCGGACGATCTGCCAGCTCAGAACTTCATCTTTGGGTAATTTTCCATCTATCAGGAAGTCCAGATAGGGTTGTGTCCAACTGGGAATTAAAGCTAGATCTGCGACTAAAGGTGAGTCGTATTTTGTCAGATAGTCATCATCAACTCCTGTGATGGAGGGAACTTTTAAGTGCTCTAGAAAAGCACCATCTGGAACTTGTTTCCGTGCAGAGCCTATTCGTGATAGAGCATCTGCTTCCTTGTTTTCTTCTCGAGGGATGTGTTGAACCTCAAAACCCTCGAACGATTTGGATAGTTCATCCACAAAAGCTTCATATGTTGCCATGTGCTAATTAGCATTACAGATATCGAATACTTGCATGGCAACTAAATCCGAATCTCCGTAGCACATGAATCAAGTTACGCCAATGTTTTTGGCCATGCGTATTCCATGCAACAGTGCTTCATACACGGCAATATTATTGGTTACCGTGAAGTGTATCTGTAGTACATAGAACAACTTATCTCCTTGGGGTGTATTGAGCACCACACCATCCCCCGAGCCTCCTTGTGCTTTTGATCCGTCAAAATGAAGGGTCCAAAATTCTGAGTATAGAGGACTTGTGTTTTCTGCTATTTTTGTCCAATCAATGACAAAATCGGCAAGAATTTGGGATTTGATTGTTGTACGTGGTTTGTACTCAATATCAAAAGCTGCAAGCTCTATTCCCCACTTTGCAACACGTCCTATGGTGTCATGATTATTAATTATATCTCGTAGTGGAGCAGTACTCACCACTATGATCTTGTGCTCTTGAAAATAATGACATAGCTTTCTAGCAGCAAATAACACACCATAGGCTAGTTTTTGGTAATATGGATACCTTTGCTTCGACTCTGTCAAGACCTCACTTAGATAATAAGTTGTCAAGACCTTACTTAGATAATAAGTTGGACGCTCCACCTTATGTTCGTGATTTTCTTCCTCGCTCTCCAAAGATGTTTCCACACTTACGACTTTATTTGTCGCTGCAATTTAATGTAACATAGGCTCTTGTGGCTATGGTGCTACGAGGATTGGAGGGTTTGAAAGCAAATCATTCAAACTTTGCAGGGCGACGTCGGCCTCCTTGGTCCAGACAAATTTGTCGGTTTTCTTTAAGAGCTTGTATAAAGGTGCGGCTCTCTCTCCGAGTCGGATGCCGGACTGACTTACTACTGTGATGCAACCAGTGAGTTGTTGAATGTCCTTTAGGTGAGTCGGCTTGGTAATGTTTAGTATAGCCTTAATTTTGTCCCGGTTCACCTCTATGCCTCTTTCAGACACGATGAAACTAAGCAATTTTCTGGCTGGTATTCCGAAGAAGCACTTCTTCGGATTTAGCATCATGTTAAATTTTCGTAGGCTAGAAAATGTTTCCTCTAAGTCGGAAATTAATGTTTCCTTCTTTTTGGACATCACTGCTATATCATCTACGTATACATGGACGTTGCGTCCAATTTGGTCGTTGAGACAGCGTTGCATAGTGCGCTGATAAGTTGCTCCTGCATTCTTTACGCCAAAAGGTATAGTTTTGTAGCAGAAGGTTTCGAACTGAGTGACAAAAGACGTCTTGATTTGGTCCAACTTTTTCATCGGTATTTGGTGATATCCGCAATTTGCATCGAGAAAACAGAGTAATTCCGATCCTGCCATTGAGTCGATAACTTGGTCGATTCTTGGCACAAGAAATGGATCTTTTGGACAAGCCTTGTTCAAGGCAGTATAATCAACACACATCCTTAATTCAATAGCGTCCTTTTTAGGGACGAGTACAGGATTTGCCACCCAATATGTATGGATGACCTCTGTTATAAATCTAGCTAAATCTAGTCGGACTAATTCCTTAGCTATAGCTTTGCACTTTTCATCACCAAACCGTCGACTGCTTGATGGGTTTAGCGTCAGGGTACACATTAAGAGAGTGCTCGGCAAGTTCCCTAGGTACTCTGGTCATGTCAGAAGGCTGCCATGCGAAGATATCACTATTTGCTCTGAGGAACTCGACGAGCACACTTTTCTATGCGAGGTCTAAACCTAGCCCTACATTCATCATCTTGGAAGGATCATCTTCCTTCAGCGACGTCTTCTTCATCTCTTCTAACGCCCCGAACTTCATACTTGGCTTTAGCACCTTGTTCTTTGTTGCAGGCATCTCAGACGGGTCGATGTTTTTCTTGATCTCCTGGTACTGCTGGGCGTTTAGCACGGCTTCAGCAAAGGCGACAGATCCGTCTTTGCAGTCTTTTGCTTTCTTCGGGTTTCCCCGGATGGTGATGACGCCCTTTGGACCCAGAAGTTTCATCATGATGTATATGTAGCAGGGGCGGGCAATGAACGCCTAGTAAGCCGGATGCCCGAAGATGGCGTGGTTAGCACTTTTGAATCGTACCACCTTGAAGGAGAGTGGCTCGATCCATAGTTTTCTGGAGTTCCGAATGTTACGTCCAGTGTGATATCACCCAAAGAATCCGCCTGTCTTCCTGGTACAACGCCATGAAAATTCAAGCTGCGGTGATTTATGGCTTTCGTAGATCTTCATGCGGTGGACCATTTCAATGTAGAGGATGTTAATGCTACTACCATCGTCCATGAGAGTTTTAGAGAACTCGTAGCCATCAATAAGAGGATTAATGACCAGAGGGTACTTTCCCCGACAATGTGTTTTTCTCGAGTGATCTTTGCAGTCAAAGGTGATGGTTACCTCTGACTAGTCCAAGAATTGGGGAACAGCCGGAACTGTGGCATTGAGCTCACGGAGAACTGCCTTTCTGACCTTAGCCGGATGAGTTCCAAGGAAACAGACATAAGCGTCTTTCTTTGTAGGGTAATCCTTCTTTCCATCCGACTTGGGATGTGCGGTATCCGCTTCCTCCATGTTAGAATCTTCCTTGGGCTCCTTGCCTTTCTTGGAATTTTTTCTTTCCTTTTTGTCGCTTGGCTCTGTAGCCAGCAGATTCGTCTTTTTGATGTCGTCATTGAAACGACACTCAGCATTAGTGTGGGTAGAACCTCCATTCCTATCCAGGTAATGACCACAAGGGCTATTGGCAATGTCGGTCCAGGAATAGTTTCTTCCGAGCTGTTGATCTCCTCTACCCTGGACTCGAGAAGTTCCACGGCCTAGTCCCTAGCCGCCTCCCCGCCCTCCTTGTCCTCCAGATCCAAATGTTGCATTAATGGTTGCATTAACCAGAGCCGGTTTTTCTTTCGAGGTATTCTTGCGCTTCTGAGTTTGTTTTTCTGGTTGTTTAGCCGCATGGGGGTTGGCCAGAATATTTAGCAATCCTTCTAAATCATCATTGGCGTCTGTGTATTTTCTCGTTGTTTCTATAATCACCCCTAGATCGGTTACATGGTCACGCTTGAGCCTGTGCCGTAGTAATCCGACTATGGGCCATGTGATGAATGCTTCAATAGCGGTTGCTCGTTTACCCCTTCACGGGAGTTCTTCGTGTCAATCCATCATCCGAGGTAATCTCGGCAAGTTTCTCCAGGTCTCTGAGTGCAACGCTGCAAGTCTCCAACTATGCAGGGCCTCCTGTAGGTCCCTCAAAGTTTGAAAAGAACAGACTTTGCATATCTTACCAGTTCTGAATTGATTTCTCTGGTAGTTCATTGAGCCAAGATCAAGCCGTCTTCCTCAACATAAGTGGGAGATATCGGACTGTGGCCAGGCTGTTTCCTCCTTTGGCGATGCAACAATCCTAGAAAAAATCCTGGAGACAAGTGTCTGGCCGAGTTGCACCGTCGTAGGGTTGAATATGTTTGGTGATGCCGAAATCAACCGGAAACTTTGTCCGACGAATACGTGGTCCAAAGCACTTGGGTCCCACATACACGCCCTCCTCCTCATACCGCCACGCTTCTATGTTTGACTTTATTCGGTGGAGAGCATCATTGGGCGAGAGTGATCGACGCCTTGGTTTCTCACCATGCCTGCGTGGTGGCGGAGTCGGATTCCTATTCGTTCTTCTGCCATTGCCTTCTCAACCCCTACGGCTTCCACGGCTACGATTTGATCCTTCATGGTCGCTGCTAGGTGGGGATGGTGGCCCTGATGGGTTATTTTCGGCTGAGCCGCAAGGTGATAGAGCTTCATCATGTTGGCTCTGATTCAGACGAGCTCCATCCCGGCTACCCTCGAGGCGACCATCATTGTTCCTTTGTCCGGTGTTGTCATTAGACGGATGGCTGGTTTGTCTAGGAGGCGGCATTCTCTGCCGGTCCTCTTCTTGTTGGCGTTGCACTTCCGGGTCTTCCCTGAGTCAGTTTTGCCGATGATGGGGTTGATGAGGGACCATAACCCTTGCGGCATCCTGGGATGCAGCCGGGATAACTCCTGACCAATCTTGTGCAGCCCCGCGATGATAACCATTGGATCCGGTTCTTGAGTTTTCTTCTTCCTGAGGGCGCTGATTTGCATCCCTTCGGGGTCTTGCATCATAGCCTGCATTAGTGTGGCAGAATGCGGATTTAGATGTCAGCTTACCACTGAATGACACAGCCGTTTTCTGTTGTTGTAGCCCCTTGTCCAGCAATGCGACGCACTGCTGGACCTGTTATGGAGACGGGTTATTGGTGAGGATGGCTCGAGAAGCTGCAGCGTTCTCCACTGGTGTGCTGTAAACTCGGATATCCTCTCTGGTTTTTCCGTCGAATAAATATTTGTGGACTTCTGGGTTCCTCTTAGCAAGAACTGGGCCACCCCTTGTTTTGTTCGGTAGTCGCTTATATTCTGACTGGTACTAGGCAGGATTGCTATCTATGTGTTGCCTAATCTAGACGATGCATGCTGCCTCTTCGAGCAAGAACAACCGATGCTTTTCCAGGTCCTCAGCCCTTTTCTCCAATTGATCCAGAGTAAGATCCGAACTAGCTAGGATTGGTATTGAGAATGCATCTCCGTAGATTTCACGTGCACCCTTGGTGACAACGTGTCCATCAACCGGAGGATCGTTTGAGGTGGGTTTAGCCGGATCTCCATCCTGGTTCTCCATCTCGATTTCTTCATCGACTTCCTCATCGTGAGCTTCCTCTAGCCGGTCCACCGGTGTCGAGTTTTTGTTCTTCTTCTTCTTTGACCGCCCAGTAGCCTTTACGTGCGTACCGGTGGCAAAGACGGATTTTGGTCCGGTACTGGCGGATAAACTTCTGTCGGTACTTTCCGTCATGGTTGGCATCTGGATCTCAGAGGAATCTGCGGTGTGCATGTCATCTTGCGAGGTGTAATCTTTGTCCATGCTATCGTATGGTCTCGGCGGAGTCTCCAGATCACCTTGCGCAATATTGGAGTCATATTCTAGTTCATATTGCTCCACCTCCTTCTCGAAATCTCGAAGCTCCTGCGATGTCAGTGACTCCTGAGGGGAATCAGGTGAGCCAGCGCTTTCTTTGATTGCATCGGGAAGTGAATAATTTCTGGCTCCAATATCGACGGAGTCAGATCCAGAGCTCACGTGGTACAGCAAGCAATGTTTTTTCTTCTTCATGGTCTCGAGGTATCAGAGCATCTTGACTTATGCCTCTATCTTGTAGTTAAAGTGGGGTTGTCTCCTATGTTTAGTCATGTGCCTCAAGAGCGTTTTCCTGCGTCAGCATCGACAGAGTCGGATCCGAAGCAAATATATTCCTCATCCGTGTATCCGACCTCAGTAGAGAGATTAGATTCGGATTGTTCTTCCACAACTTCTTCTACTCTAGGATCGGGCTGGGTGGGTTTAGGTTTTTCCGACATCTTGAACTCTTCTGCCTCCATAGAGAGAGTAGATCCGGATTGTTCTTCCACCATGGTCATCACCTCTAGGGTGGGTTGAGCGGGCTCAGCAAAACCGAAGTAGATGTCGATCTTGCCAATTGACATGATGGTGTAGGTAGTCATGGGCTCCTTAGCCGGAGTCCAGGTCACGTCGAGAAGAACAAGAGGGATGTCACTAGCGTAGAGAACACGACCGATGGCGATTGTTTCGAGGATTCCTACACGCACAGATTCCACCCAGAACGAAGGTCCAAAGGTAACGGGCCCCACAGTGGGCTCCAACTATCGTCAGATTGATGACAAGTATGCCATAGGGGGTCCTAGCGGCATTGAGAAGATGGGGTGTGAGCCGTATGGTGTTCCGGGAGCGGTGAGCACCAGTTTACCCAGGTTCAGATCCGACTGTGGTGATCGGATCCTACTCCTACTAGCAACCCAGTAATATATCAGCGAGAGCCGGATGTTACATCAGATTACAAGAGAGGTTCGCCTGTGCAATTTGGTTGTGGTGAACTATGATCTGGTTCCCTAAAGGCTCCCTCGGGTTCGGCTTATAAAGGCGCTAAGAACTAGGGTTATAGGAGAAACCTATCCGGCTACGTTATAGAGTCAGTAACTAGTACAACTTGGACTACAAGTAATACTATAGGCCTAAGTCGGTAAGTCTTCTGGGCGTTGTCGTAGATGGATTGGACTCAGTCTTATTTACCCAACATGCCGAGCTCTGAATACAGACTAGTTCCATCCATAAGTCACCTCACCTACGGTTTATGATGCTTGAGACCCTCGCATGGCGCATGTACGCAACCCCAGCAGCGTGCGTCTTTTACCTACGACCCTATCCTGGTAAGGTCTAAGGGACAACTAGTGAGGTACATCCCCTCCACTGGCCAAAAATGTACAGGACCTAAAGTGTCGAGCTCTGAACTTACAGACTAGGTCCAGCGACGAGTCACCTCACCCACGGTTCCTAGAGCCTAGAGTCCTCGCATGTCATATCCACAGGGTTTCACTGGTGCGCGTTTTGATGGGGATATGCCTACCGGGGTATACCCAGTAGGACGTTTCCGAATGGCCCAGGAACTGTCGAGTGGGCCTGCAAGACGGCGACTGGATCAAGGCCTGGTGTGGATCCAAGCGACTGGAAGTTGAAGGCCCAGGCGAGTAGATAGGCCCAGTCGGATTAGGTTAAACGAGTATCGAAGCCTTAACTGATTCGGTTGAGATATGTAAACCCTAGGGGGAGGTGAGTCTATATAAACCTCCCTACAGGGCGTGTAGAGATACGTTCCACCATACACCCAAGTGACTCGCCGCCTAGTCGCCGAGCTCGCCCCATTATAACACCATCATAATACAATCTAGCAGGAGTAGGTATTTACCCTCCGGGGGGCCGAACCTGGGTAAAACCCTGTGTCTCCGCCCTCATCTCGCACCGCAGATGGCTGGCCGCCCTTGCCCCTCGTTCTACTACTCGCTGCCGATTGCAGCATCTGTCGTGACCATTCCCACGACAGTGGCGCCCACCGTGGGGCCTGGCCGGTCTGGTCGGTGTTCTGCAGCGAGATCCAATCTGCCCATCAACGAGACGGTCGCCACCGGCCGCATGATAGCGATCGGCGAGATGCTCCAGATCTTGCCGAGCAGCTACGTCCCGGCGGCGCGACCCGTCACGCACAGTATGATCTTGCCAGTAGGCACGATCAGCCTCTTCGTCGGCCTCACCGACGTCATCGTCTCGGAGGACTCGGCTTGCATCCGCGAGTCGCCGCCACGCGACCGGCTCTCCGAGAGCCAGGTCCGCACGATCCATCGCCTCGCCTCCGAGTACAACTCGGCCCACAACAACGTGGCCGAAAACTCCGCGGCCGCAGAAGACGCGGCCCTCAACGAAGACGCCGATTCGGCGACCCCGGCGTCACTCGCCGGATCCATCACCGCGGCTTCACCCGCGGGCTTTATCACCCAGGTCTCCAACATGGGAGACTTCGAGGATCCCTCCATCCTCGGGATCTTCAACTCCGGGTCAGAAAACTCCGCCGATCTTCGCGACGGGACCGGTCGCCACGCCGCGACCTACATGGCGACTGGCACCGATCCGCCGGAGGATCCCTTCTCCACCCCGATCCCTCCCAACGCCACGGCAACGGAGGTCGAGGAACTCCGCCTGAAGCTGGCGGAGGCAGTCCGCAAAGAGCAAGCCGAGCGCGAAAAATTTCGCCTCGAGCAGGTGATGGCACATGAGCTGTCACGCTACCACCAGCAGCGAATCAGGTCGCGCCTGAACCCCACCGTCCAGGGCGTGCCCTGAACTTTGACGACGAGAACGACCCGGCCCGCATGGCCGAGCGCGCGATCTGCGAGAACGCGCCACCAGGAGGAAGCACCTGGCCCCCACCAGGGTCGACGGCGATGGGCGCCCCACCTCCACCCAACCGCACACCCCCCAGGGATCAGCCGCGGATAGTGGTCTCCTCACGGGAGCAAGACGCGAATGGCCTACCACTGTTCTCCACCCCGATGGACAACCTCGTGGCGGGCCGAGCAGCGGCCGACAACATCATGGCCACTGGTGATGGCGCCCTACAGATTCAGTACGTCAGGGCCCTGCTCGCAAAGGCGGTCGAGCAGCAAAACACAGGCGCCGACTCGCAGGGTCGGGTGTACTCGCTTTCTTCGGGCAGCAGAGCGGCCTCAAGCGGCCGCCCATTGGCGGCAAACACCCTCAACTGCCCGCCACCAGAGCCACTGCAACTCCAATATCGACCCGCGAACGTGGCACTATCCACCAATGACCCCAGGCCAGCGACCAACTTCGTCGCCGCCAATGGTCAACCCATCGACGCCCGCACCCACATCATCAACAACCAAAGCTGGCGCGCACGCCAGCCCGACGACCTGCAACACACCCTAACCAATCGCCGTGACGGCGAGCCGATGGGTTCGCTAAGCCGACTCGGGCCCAGGTGCTTCAGACCAATGATCCGAGGCGAAAAGTACCCGGCGAACTTCAAGGCGCCGAAGGAAATAGAGAAGTACGACCCTTCGTACGACCCCTCCGTGTGCCTGGATACATACCTCATGGCAATGGGGATCGCTGGCCACACCGACCTGCTAGTCGCCTGTTACCTCCCCTTTATGATGGAGGGGACGTGCAGGCAGTGGATCAACACCCTCCCCAGGACAGTATCGATTCCTGGGAGGAGATGCGCGACGCCTTCGTCAGGCACTTCGAGTGCTCCTACACCCGCGCCGCCACCATCGAGGACCTGGAGCGATGCGTCCAGGGACCCCGCGAGTCGACCCGTAACTAGGTCCAGCGGTGGCAAGAACTATGGTACAACGCGGTCGGCATCCACCCGGACACCGCGATCCATTGCTTCAAGACCTCGTGCCGCTACGAGCCCTTGGTCGCCAAGATCAAGCGACATTCTCGCACGTTCGACAACATACCAGACCTCCTCGAGATCGCCAAACGGTACGTGGAGGAAGATCCAAACTAGGAAACCGACGACGAGTCAGGAGGCCAATGCCGCACGAGCGGCAACGACAACGGACGATGGTCCGATCTACGCTACAGCAACACTCGCCTCACTGGCAAGCGCCACAGTGACGGGCGAGTCGACTTCGTCGCCAACGCCGGGCACGCGCAGCGCGAGCCCAAGAGTTTCCGCTGCGACGGAGGGCAACACCGCGACGGCGGCAACTACAAGGCGAAACCAAGGTTCGATCCCGCGGCCCTCCTTAACCAACCTTGTGCGTTTCACAGCAGGGAAGGGAAGCCCGTCACGCACACGACCGCCGACTGCCACACTCTCAGGGAGATTGAGAAGGCGCGGCGAGTGCGGGAGGACCCCGACAACAACCCGCTGAACGGCGGAAAATTCGGCAATGTGGCCGGCTCGCTGCACACCTTCACAGGCTTCAACACGAAGCGCGAGAAGAAGGTCATTGCCCGCGCCGTCGCCGTCAACGCAGTGGGCCAGGTGGACGTTCCCCAGTTCCTCAACTGGTCGGAGTAGCCCATCACCTGGAGCCGCCAGGACCACTCGCCACGCATCAAGTACCTAGGCTGAGTCGCCCTGGTGGTCAAGCCTAAGGTGGGCGACTACTGGCTCCCCAAGACATTGATGGACGGAGGCAGCTCCATCAACATCCTGTACCTGGACACCTTCAGGCGACAGCGGCTCCCGCAGTCGATGGTCGAGACGACCTACACCATGTTCCACGGCATCGTGCCCGGTCGGAAGGCATACCCGATCAGCAAGGTCACGCTGCCAGTCACCTTCGGCACACCAGCAAACTTCCGCACCGAGAGGATCGTCTTCGAGCTGGTACCCTTTGACAGCCCCTACCACTTTGTCCTGGGGCGCCAGGCGTTCGCCAAGTTCATGGCAGCACCCCACTACACGTACAACACGATGAAGCTCCCTGGGCCGTGCGGCGTCATCACCATCAATGGCGACCCCGACATGGCCGCCGAGTGCGAGGCTAAAGGAGCCGAACTTGCCGACGCCGTCATCACGGTAAAAACCAACCACGCCGACGAGCTCGCCAAGTACGCGAGCGGGGTCAACAACGACGATCCCACCATACTCAAGAAGCCCAATTCGGAGGGCGCAAACACCTCAGCCTTCGAGGCAACGACGCACACCCGCACCGTCGAGCTGGTCCCAGGCGACTCCAGCCAGACGGTGACGATCGGGACGGGCATGAGCCCAGCCTAGGAAGGCGCGCTCATCGAGTTCCTCCGTGAGAACAGGGTCATCTTCGCATGGAAGCCCTCTGACATGCCTGGTGTCCCTAGGGAACTCGCTGAGAACAAACTAAACGCCGACCCCAAAGTGCGACCCGTCAAGCAGTCGCTACGGCCCTTCAATGAAGAGCGCCGCCGAGCTATCGCCGAGGAGGTGCAGCGTCTACTCGCTGCAGGCTTCATCCGTCCAATCAAGTACTCCAAGTGGCTGGCAAACCCAGTCCTGGTCGAGAAAAAGAACGGGACCTGGAGGATGTGTATCGACTACACAAACTTAAACAGCGCCTGCCCGAAGGAGCAGTTCGTCCTCCCGCGGATCGACCAAATAATCGACTCCACCGCGGGCTCGGAGTCGCTGTGTTTCCTCGAGGCCTACTCTGGGCACAACCAGATCAAAATGGCTGTTGAGGACGAGGAGAAGACGGCGTTCATCACGCCATTCGGAGCCTTCTGCTACACCGCCATGACCTTCAGCCTCAAGAACGCCGGGGCGACCTACCAGCGGTGCATGCAGGAGTGCCTCGCGAGCCAAATTGGCCGCAACATCCACGTCTACATCGACGGCGTGGTCGTGAAGTTGCTCGCCAGGGCGATCTACTCGCCGACCTAGCGGAAACATTTGCCAACCTGCGGAAATACAAGATAAAGCTCAACCCAGGCAAATGCACCTTCGGTGTACCAGCAGGGCAACTACTGGGGTACGTCGTCTCCAAGAGCGGGATCGAGGCGAACCCCACAAAGATCGACACGATCGCTCGACTCGGCAAACCCGAGTGCCTGCGCGACGTCCAAAAGCTGGCCGGGCGAGTAGCGGCTCTCAGTCGCTTCATCCCCCACCTGGGCGAAAAGGCGATGCCCCTATACCGCCTGATGCGCAAGAACCCCACCTTCCAGTGGGACAAGGAGGCGGACGACGCACTCCGCGACCTTAAGAAGGTGCTACTCGCAGCACCACTACTCGCCGCCCCCGTCGACAAAGAACCCATGCTGGTCTACGTCGCGGCTTCCGAGCGAGTCGTCAGCGCCGTCATGGTCGTCGAGCGGCCGGTGGAAGGAAAGGAGCGCCCGGTACAGCGACCGGTGTACTACATCAGTGAGGTCCTCACCGAGTCGCACCAACGATACCCGCAGTACCAGAAACTGGTATACGCGGTCTTTAGAGCACAGCGGCGCCTGCCGCACTACTTCCAGGAGCACCCGATCACGGTCGTCTCCTCAGCACCGTTGCAGGACATCATCCGCAACCGCGAGGCGACCGGGCGAGTCGCCAAGTGGGCCGTTGAAATCGGCGTCCACAACATCAAGTATGAGCCACGAAAAGCGATCAAGTCGCAGGCTCTAGCGGACTTCATCGCCGACTAGGAAGAGGCCCAGCAGCTAGAAAAGCTGCCATACCTCCACTACTGGAGCCTGCATTTCGACGGCTCCAAGAACGCGGACGGCGCAGGAGCAGGGATCGTACTGACTTCACCGAAGGGCGACAATCTCCGCTACGTCCTCTGCCTCGACTTCACCCCCTGCACCAACAATATGACCGAGTACGAGGCACTACTCCACGGCATGCGAGCCGCCAAGGAGATGAATGTCAACCGCCTACGCTGCTACGGAGACTCCGACCTCGTCGCTGGCACTTGCGACGCCGTCTCCCCCACCATGGCGACATACCGCCAAGCAGTAGACAAGCTGGGGGGACACTTCGCAGGCTACTCTGTTGAGTGGATCGACATGCGGAAGAACAAGGAGGCCGACGCACTCTCTCGCATTGGGTCGGCTCGACTCGCACCACCCGCCAGCGTCTTCCTCGACACGATCACCAAGCCATCAGTCTCTCCCCCAAGGGAGATCGACATCGGAGTCCCGCTGCAGCCAGAAGCCGCCCTGGTCGCACTCATCGCCGAGCCAGACGACTGGACCAAGCCGTACATCGCCTACCTGGAGGCTGGCACCTTACCGGCAGACGAGACAGACGCCCGGATGATTGTACATCGATGCAAATCCTTCACCATCATCGACGGCGAGCTCCACAAACGCAGCGTGACCGGCGTGTTCCAACGCTGTGTCCAACCCGCCGAAGGACGCAAGATCCTCCACGACATCCACTCCGGCGACTGCGGCCACCACTCCGGCGCCCGCTCCCTCGTCGCCAAGGCTATGTGGCACAGCTTCTACTGGCCCACCGCACACGCCGACGCCGTTGACATTGTCCAGCGGTGCGCCGGGTGCCAGAAGTACGCCAACCAGACACACGTGCCGAGCTCAGCGCTCAAGACAATCCCCATCACCTGGCCATTCTCCGTGTGGGGTATGGACATGGTAGGCCCCTTCAAAAAGGCCCCCTCCGGCTTCACCCACCTCCTGGTCGCGGTCGACAAATTCACAAAGTGGGTGGAGGCCAAGTCAGTCCGGAAATGCGACGGGAAGACCGCCACCAAATTCCTACGCGAGCTCATATATCGCTACGGGTTTCCAAACAGCATCATCACGGACAACGACACCAACTTTGCCAAAGGAGCCATGGCCGAGTTCTGCGAGGAACACCACATCCGGCTAGACCTCGCGTCAGTCGCCCACCCGTAGTCCAATGGCCAGGCGGAACGGGCCAACCAGAGCATCCTCCAAGGCCTGAAGCCGCGGCTCCAAGTACCACTCGAGCGCACCGCCGGGTGCTGGGTCGAGGAGCTACCCTCCGTCATCTGGGGCATCCGCACCTCAGTCAACAGGTCGACAGGATTCACCCCCTTCTTCATGGTGTATGGCGCCGAGGTAGTCATGCCCACCGACCTCGAGCACGACTCGCCAAGGGTCGTCCACTACACGGAGGCGGCGGACGAACTCGCACGGCAGGACGGAGTCGATCAACTCGACGAAGCACGCGACCTAGCTCGCTCTCGCACTTCCATCTACCAGCAAGGACTCCGTCGCTACCATAGCCGGCGGGTGAAAACTCGCACCTTCCAGGAGGGCGACCTGGTGCTACGACTCATCCAGGACAAGAAGGGCATGCACAAGCTATCCCCCCCGTGGGAGGGACCATTCGCCATAGGGCGAGTACTCGGCAAGGACGCCTACTACCTCATCGACGTCCTCGGGGACGGTAAACTCGACGTCAAGCGACCATGGAATGTAAACCTCCTACGGAAGTTCTACTCCTAGAACTCCACATATGTATCCTCTAGTCGCTATGAAATAAAAAATATTGTTACCGCAAATTGCGTCTACTCTCCGTGTCTTGTGCCATCGCACTCGTAATAACAGCGTCAAGCTAACTGCAGAAGTCAACCTCTGGTACAGCGATCGGCACGGCCAAGTAGTGCGCTACAAGGGCACTGGGGTACCCCAGGTCTTGTAACGTCCATGAAAAACGCCTACCCGGAGCCCCATTGGAGTCGTCTAGCTCGACTGGCTCAACGAGCCAAGACAACTGCCTTCGCTTCTCACAGCGACCACGATCCTCCGCATCCTCGACATAGCGACTCGAACGGCCAAGTACCACGCTCGGGGACTGACGACCAGTTCAGCGCGAGCGGCTAGGGAAAAACGCCAAGTATGAGAGCATGCCCAGGACTAGCCATGCGACTGACCCAACGGGCCAGGCAGGAGTGATGCGCTCAAACTAACGCGCCAAGTCCTCACCCACCCTCGAGTCACGCCTAGAACAACCAAGTACCACGCTTGGGGACTCGGCCACCCGACCTCGTTCGCGCAAGGGAAAACGGTGAAGTACAGAGCACTCATGGGAGTCGCCTTGCGACTGGCTCTCCGAGTTCGGGCGAGTCGACCTCAATAACAAAACATTCAAAACCGCAAACACATAACAAACGAGGTAAACCCCATAAAAAGGGCGGACGCGCTCGGGGACTCGTTCAACCCTCAATCAAAAACACACGACAATTCACAAAACAACACGATATCTCATTAATAGCATGTCGCAATTGTCACAAAATACAAAGTATGCCCAACAGCAGAACTGCTACTAACGCCCCAGGGCAAAATATTTTACTCCACAGGCTTCAATGACGACTCGCCACCACCCTTGCGATTGCGAATGAAGGGAGTGTACGGGTTTGACGGGTACGTCGTCAGCTCACCCGCCATCGCCGCACGGAAGGGTTGCTCGATCTTGAAATCCCGGTGCTGCGGCTCGGGGTCGTTGGGTGCGACGACCGTCTCCTGGTAAGGAAGGAGGTCGCCCATCGCCCAGACGCGCTCGGAGTACACCGCGGCGCGGTCCGTCAACTTCAGCACCTCGGAGATCTCCACCGAGCCAGTCGACGACGGGTAGCCACTCGTCACGTCGTCCAGGTCGAAGTCCTCCGGGAAGTGAGCGAGCCCAAGGCTAAGCTCCGTCGCCGCTCCGCGTCGGAATGCCGATCGCGTCATGAACTCGACGACCGACGGCGCCTTCTCCAAGTATCGCCACACCTCGACGAGGTCGCTGGGAATCACTTCCGTGGGCGACATCTCCTGAAGATACGCCCATATGCATGTCGCCGACAACATCTCCTAGTCGACCAGCATGGCTACACATTGCCGCGCGTCAAACGAATTCGCCTCTTCCGCGCTATCAATGATCCGACCTGCGGGCAGAAGGTGATAGTGAATACATCAAAAATTACACAACGCATATGTTACAGGCAGAAGCAGGCACACTCACCAATCAAAGGGCGGGAGAGCTCCGTGATGAAGCTTTGAAGAGCGGAGTAATCATCTTTAAGCCCAACAACAAGTGCGTCGGAAACTTTACGATCCTCAGCAGCGGCCGTGACAGCGGCCTTGGCTCGCCCATCCGCCGAGGCCGCTTCCTCCTTCGCTTCCTTCAGTTCGCGCTCAAGGTCGGCGATCCGCTGTTCCGCCATACTCAACGCCGATTGCGCCGCCATCAACTCACTCGCCGGGACAAGGTCCTGGCGAACCTCTTCTGCCTTCGCAGCAATCGCTTGGAGTCCCTTGTTCGCCTCTTGAACGGCGACAAGTTCCTTCTCCGCGCGACACTTCGCAGCCAGCCGGTCGGCTGATTCACGCTGCAAACCCTGTGCCAAAGTGAAATAGTTAGCAAAAATGAAAACCTAAGTGCCTACCCGCTGAAATTCAGCGACTAGACACTCGGGGACTGGCAATCAAAAAACCTAAGTGCCTACCCGCTGAAATTCAGCGACTAGACACTCGGGGACTGGTGATCAAAAATACTGAGCGCCCACCCTCTGAAACTCAGCGAATGCGCGCTCGGGGACTGGGTGCAAGAAATAAAAGTACAACACTAAAACAATCTGACCATTGCAATTCAGTGGCCCGATCCTCGGGGACTGGACATACCTGGATGGCCGCGCCCAGCATGGCGTGAAGTTGTAGTGCGTCCACGGAGGTGAGTAAAGCCGGAGTATGCCCGCGACGTTGCTCGACCTCCGTCTCGGCGACTCCAGGTGCGCGGCTCGATGGTGTGGTACCACTCGCCGTGGCCGCTCGGGCCATGAAGCGCGGGAAGGTCGCGATGGACGCGCCGGCACCAAAAGAGGCCGGCTCGGTCACCCCTGGCGAAGGAGCACCCTCCTTGATCGTCGAGGCCACCACCGCCGCAGGATCACTCGGGGCCACCGTCGTGTCGTCAGACACCGTGACGACCTCGCCGTTCTTGGCCTTCTTGGCACCGTCTGTGGGGGCAGCGACCTCGTCAGCCTTCCTCTTCCGAGAGGGGTCCTCTTCGGCGACGACTGGCGGCACCTTGGCCACGGACGGATGGCCTATCTTTTTAACCCCAGTCCTGCAAATCGAGAACATGAGCAAAGTCGGTCGACTACGAGGAAAAACAAAGAAGGTGAATAAAACTCACTTGGCGACTGGAATGAACCGTAGCCCCGTACGGATGCCGGCCGGCTTCTCTAGTTCAGGGCCCAGTCGCCGACTGAGCCCCATCTCCAAGACATCGTGCGCCCAAGACACGGACGGCTTCTTCGTCGTCGAGGCCGCCACAGGAGCTTCCAAAACGTTTTGGCGGGAGCTTCCCTGGGCGGCGAAGCTGCCGCGACCGGAGCAGCCCCCGACCCAGAGACTGGGGCGAACGGCAGAGGCATCGAGGCCAGAGGCACCTCGTTCAAGACGGCGGTGATATCTGGCGCCGCCATCGTCTGTGGCGCTTCACCCCTGGCCAGACTGGTGGCGTCAGAGCTGCTCGGCGAATGAGGCGGAGACGCCTGTCTTGCTGGCTTCGTCTTCTTCTTCGGAGGGGCCTTCTCCTTCTCCTTCTTCTTCTTCTTCTTCGACGGAGTGGCCTCGCGACGCGAGGTGTGCTCGGGGAGCTCATCGTCGTCATCATCATGATGTTCGAGGCTTTTGCTTGCTTCGAGTTCACGCTGCCGCTGTCCGCGAGTTTTTCGGACCAGCGGGGCAACCTCTTCCTCGGATTCGTCGTCGTCGCCGCTCCTGTCACTTTTGACGCCTCCCCTTGCTGGAGGCAATTCGCCCCCCTCCTGGACGGACGAGCTCGAATTCTCGTCGTCCGCGGGCGGAAGCCACCCTTCCACCACTTGAAATAACTGTGATAGGCATAAGACAATATCAGTATAACCGCGACAGCATTAACTGCGACTGCGAATGATAGAAAGATGACTTACCGTCGGGGCTGGATGCTTCGCGGTGTAGGGGGCGACCCCAGCCTTCGCGTCAAGGTACGCCGCCTGGGTGATCTTCTTCAATGCCAGGAGGTAATCCTCGAGTTGCCACTCGGCGAGGCAGGATTTCGTCGAGTCCTCCCGACCCGTGTACTTGTACATATAGTGGTCACGACGGGCCAAGGGGACAAGTCGCTGCCCGAGCCAGCAGCTGTACAGGTTGATGGGCTGGAGACCTTTCTTCTTCAGGCCGCGGATGGTCTGAAGCATTTCATCCACCACCATCCGCTGGTCAGTTGGAAGCTTGCCGACTTGGAGTCGGCGCGGTTCGGGCCGGTCGGCGGAGTATCTTGGGATCGCCACCTCGCCGTCCGGAGTCGCCTCGGTGACGTAAAACCAAGACTTCTTCCACTCGCTTGCCTCCTTGGCGGGCAGCATCAGATCGAAGAATGAAGCCTTCGACTTCAGTTGAAATGTCAGGCCGCCCGCGGCAAGCATCGGGCCGCCCGCTTCTTCGTGACTGATCCTCCCGTGGAACATATATTGCCATAGGGGGAAATAGGGCCTGCAGCCCAGGTAGCACTCGCAGAACGCCACGAAGATGGCGAGCTGCTCGATGCTGTGCGGGCCTAGGTCCGACGGTTGGATCCCGTAGAAGGCGCAGAAGCGCCGGAAGAAAAGAGATGTTGGGAATCCCAGCCCCCACTCTAGGTGGCTGGTGAAGCAGACGAACTCTCCCTCGCGTGGATCCGGAGTCACCTCTCCGGCCGCAGGGATGCGCCACCTGCCGGCGCGCAGGATCCCGGCCTCCTCGAAGGACGCCAGTTGCGCTCTCGTGCACTTGGACCTGCCCATGATTCGGTGGAGGGGGCCATTGGCGGAAGAATTCGTGGGGGTCAGAGGATTTCGGTTCGGCTGGATCGCGATATGGAGGAAAACGAAGGTGCGCGCAATCGGAGGAAATGACGAGGAGGTGGTTCTCCGATCGCCTACCATTCCCTTTATATAGCGGTTGTTACCTACCAAATCAGGAAGTCGTTACTATGCGGCGATGACGCCGAAAGTTAACGTTGGATTACCCCAACGGCTAGTTTGACTGTGTTGGATGGTCCAACTTCAG
Organism: Avena sativa; assembly: GCA_916181665.1. NCBI lineage: Eukaryota > Viridiplantae > Streptophyta > Magnoliopsida > Poales > Poaceae > Avena > Avena sativa. The sequence continues at coordinate 305,363,339 of OV702295.1, read as the reverse complement.
CCACTCGACTCGCCGACCTGATCACTACAACAGTGACTAAATATTTCGCCGACCAGATCGCCAAAGCTGCGACCAGAATGACTAGTTTACTCCTTTGTTCAGGAGCCCGCCACCGATTCGACTGGGCGTTTGCGTTGAACTCGCATGCTCCGACTGCCAGCGACCACCTACGTCCAATCGATGATGACCTCGGGGACTACTGATGGGGATATGCCTACCGGGGTATACCCAGCAGGATGTTTCTGACTGGCCCAAGAACTGTCGAGTGGGCCTGCAAGACGGCGACTGGATCAAGGCTTGGTGTGGATCCAAGCGACTGGAAGCTGAAGGCCCAGGAGAGTAGATAGGCCCAGTCGGATTAGGTTAAACGAGTACCGAAGCCTTAACTGATTCGGTTGAGATATGTAAACCCTAGGGAGAGGTGAGTCTATATAAACCTCCCTACAGGGCATGTAGAGATACGTTCCACCATACACCCAAGCGACTCGCCGCCTAGCCGCCGAGCTCGCCCCATTGTAACACCATCATAATACAATCTAGCAGGAGTAGGTCTTTACCCTCCGGGGGGCCGAACCTGGGTAAAACCCTGTGTCTCCGCCCTTATCTCGCACCGCAGATGGCTGGCCGCCCTTGCCCCTCGTTCTACTACTCACTATCGATTGCAGCATCTGCCGTGACCATTCCCACGACACGTTTTTTTCCTACGGGGTGGCTTGTGAGGCACAACCCCTCTAGCGGCCCAAGCTCAAAGGACCTATAGTGTCGAGCTCTGACCTCGCAGACCGGTTTTGGCAGTAAGTCACCTTACCCATGGTTCCTGATATTTAAAAAGACATCGCCGTGATGGCTCGTGAGGCACTTCCCTCCGCGGCCCAAGCTCTTAGGACCTAAAGTGTTGAGCTCTAAACTTACTGACCAATTTCGGCGGTAAGTCACCTCACCCACGGTTCCTGATGTTTAAAAAACCCTTGTGCTAAACCTATGGCCCTCTTCAAGGGGCCAATGGGATAAGCATTTTCCCTACATCTTTATCCTCAAGATACTTATGGGGCGTCTCTAGAGGCACACCCTCTCCAACGGCCAAAACTTTGCAGGACCAAAAGTGTCGAGCTCTGAACTTACAGTCCGGTTTGGGCAGTAAGTCACCTCACCCGCAGTTCCTAGCACTCAAAACCGCTTCACGTGAGTACATTTCAAGTCCACCTCGACGCGTGTTTTCTCCCTAGTCATCTCCTCAAGAGGCTCAATGGAGGGCACGTGAGCCAAAGCCCTTCGGCAGTGCAATCATTAGACCCATGGCCCAAAAGGGACCAACGGAAAGTTACATCCACGGTAAGGCACCTTTCCTACGGTACTCCCCTAGGGAGGCTTACATGACGGCTCGCGAGACAGACCCTCATCACTAGCCTAAACACTGGCAGCACCAATAGCCACAGCAAGCGCCAGAACTCGTATGTCAGGGGGATAACCTTCGGGTGGGAAAGCCAAGCCTAAGTAGGCCGGCTGCAGAAGACTCAGGCCGCCTGGCCATCAAGCATGACAACTTTAGCTGGTGGACTAATCCCGCCCGGCTGGTGTAACATCCCAGCATTTAGGAACAAACGAAGGGTAGATTTAGGAAATTGTGCATTTGCATGCATTCATCTGCAAAATGTGGGTAAATTTTTTTGCCAAATAAAAACTTAAGGTGATCAAACTTTCTTTCACTCTTTGAGTTTAGGAATAGCTTTGGAGAGTGATCGTTATAAACTTTGACATGATCTTTATGAATTAGTGTGTTTTGGGAGAAGGTATTTTAATTCAAACTTAAGATTTGAAATTATATTTTAAAATAATAGAGTTATGATTTAGTAATATTGTTTAATCAAGAAACAATATATAGTAAATAGAAACTCTAAATAAGAATTGTAATCAAACAAATGAATATTTATTTCATATATTCATTCCATTAGTAAGTTACAAAAAGTAACTCATAAACTCAATAAAGAATCTTTACAGTAATAAAATTACAAAAAGAAGAGGAATATTTACATATTAAGAACTATTACAAAATTCCTTACAAAAGAATAAAATAAACATTACAAAGAATTACATCTATCTAAAAGAAAACCTACACTAATCTTTAATCTTCAAATCTTGTACCTACAAAACAAAGAATAAAAAAAAGAAAAATAAAGGATTAGTTATTAACTTTTACTCTCAGTAGAGAGCAGTGAGATGCACTAATCCATTTTACATCATTGTGTAAATCTTTTAGGGGCAAGTTTCACCAATATGAAAGAATCAAATCTTTCATAACAAATAAGCCATAAGTCAAATGATTCCAATCTGGAAGAGGGGCAAGTTTGACCAGGCAGGTTATTAGTAACCAGATAAAAGGTAGAACACCTCATTGAGCATATCCACAACTATGCAGCAGACACACAAGCATCGCACACACCAAAATGCATGGATGTGCTGTCGACACAGCCACAGATGCTTCCACAAGTAAAATATCCAAGTACAACCGTGGGCAAGCACTAGTGCACCACTCCATTGCTCACACCACACCAGAACCAGCAGCTTAGCCATAGCCCCGCAAAACCAGCAAGCAAAACTCCACACTTGATCAACCCAAACATCACCAGATGGTGACATAAGGAGGGGGAAGAATCAAGTGGACAGCAAGTCCAAGCCACAGGAGCTAGGAGGAGGAGTCTAGATCAAGGCCAAGCACAGGAACTAAGGGAAACAAGAATAGCATCAGGAGGTGAAGGACAGGATCCAACCAGCAAGACCAACATCACCACCAACCACAACAATCATCAGTTTTTGTGGTGAGTGTCATAAACCACCACATGATCTATTCATCTTCTCCAGACAGAAACATGTGTTGTTTCATGAAACAACCTCTCAATGATCACCCTAGTGAGGTGAATATATCCTAGAGGTTTTGAGTATAAAGATTAGAAATCAAACCTAGCAAAAACAACAAATTCTTAGACTAGCCTCACGAATTTGGTGTTAACACATGCAACTTATATAATCTATCATTTGTTCTTACAAGATCTGGGTACATCTCCCAGAGGGAGTAGCACCTCAGATCTTATAAGTTACAAACAAACCCATTCACTTAACCAACTAGGACCCTAGATCCTAGAGCCTCAGACCAGCATCATAGGCATGATCAAACAATAAGCTTTCCAACTTATTAATAATCATCTATCAAGTTCCAGTAATGACCATAAGTGAAGCCCGCAACAAGATCCACTTGTGTACCATTCTAAGAAGGTTTCACAAGCACTTATCTTACTACTAAGACAACCAGATGGTCCAATTTTTATAAATCAACTAGCAAATCATTTCCCTGAGACCAGATTCAGAGATCATACCATATATATCCATTTATTTTCATAGAATCCTCAAACTCTATTGAATAAAATTTCAGACTATGAATAAACAGGCAAGTCACAAACACTAATGCAGTGAATCATCACTGACAGTGATACTGTCAGTATGAAGATATTGACAGAAGATGAACATATCAATTTACAACATCACCAAATCAGATTACCATAGCATTAGATCAACCATAGCATCACATCATCTAAGGATGACAAGAATCACTAAGGACAGAGAACACAATCTTCACTGAGCATCAATATCAGACCATAGCATCATCACATAAGTACCAGAGATGAACCCTAGTATCAGTACAAACACATAATAGAGATTTGCCACTAGATACACACAGTGGAACTCGAGATAGCTAGATACACTAGAGTTCACAGGAGCACAACTCACTATTGGTCCTCACTGAAGAAATGAAGAGGAAGTAGAGGGGCCGACGAGCTCATGGCGGCACGGGGAGCACCCTAGAGGGCGCTGCAACCCGCACAAGCCACAGCGGTGGCCACAACAGCACACGAACACCGCACACCAACACAGGAGGGTCAGCGGCGGCGGTAACAGAACCATCCCCAAACCCTAGGGTTCGGGAAGGGGGCTAGCCAAATCGAACTGGACCAAATGGACGAGCGTGGTCGACAACCTCGCCCTGCATCACGGCAGCGGCTAGGGAGGACCACGGCAGCGAGCAGTGCATGGCGGCGGCACCATCGACCACGGGGTCGAGGAGGAGAGGAGGAGAGGTCGACAGAGAGAGAGAGAGAGAGAGAGAGAGAGAGAGAGAGAGAGAGGGCCGATGGGGCCAGAACCCTTCGGGAGCCCTTTTGGTCAAGGTTACTTGGGCCAAATTGGCCCAATCAGCCCAATAAGGCCAATTGAATCAGCCCAAAAACTTGTAAAAAGTTTTAATAATTAATAAAAGACCAAAATACCCCTAAACTTAAATAAATTCTAGAAAATAAAATAAAAATCTAGAAATTATAAATAAAATATTTTTGGATTCATAATAATCTAACCTATCTAATTAAATTAAGAAATAAATTTTTATAGATACAATTTTTGGTCAAGAATTTTATAATATATGTATATATTCCTTATGGAATTTTATAAAATTAAATAAAGAAGATAAAAATAAATAAAAATCACTTTTATTATATATTAAAATTGTAGTATTTTAGAAAAATACTAAATAAATGCTTAGAGTTATAAAAGAAATTATTTTATTTAAATGATAATTCTTAAAAGAATAAATAAATAGATAAATATAAAAATTTATATTTTAATAAATAAATGAATATGATATTCAATAAATATTAAAGATTATTCTTTACAATAGAATCCTTTATTCTTAAAGGAATCCTTATAACTAAAATGATGGGTAAAACACAAAAGAAAATCAAAGATAAGTAATGCATTGCATTACTATGCATATTCATTTGGCCTCTTTAAATATTGTCCTTACCGGGCAATAATGATGTTTTGTAGACATAGAAGCTCAAGGTCTAGTGCAAGCATCCAACTTCACTACCTTGCAATCACAAGGCAAGTTCATCACTTGCTCATGTCCTTTGAAGAGTCTTTATCAAAGTATTTGCAAATTGTGTGTTATCATCTATGTTTCAAGGAAAGAAAATATTATTTTATCAAATAAATAAATTGTTGATGTCATCCTAAGTGATGATAGAAAGGAGCAATAGAACTAAAGTTTCTATTTGCAACAATGATAATCAACTAGGAACATAATAACCCATGACATCAGTGATTCTAGCACCGTATATAACGCGTTAGCCATGAGATTTGGAATGGGAAGGAGAAGTCAGCTGTATCCTTTTCCTCTCGTATGGAGGCAAGACGACCTTAACGTGACGTTGTAATTCCTCTTGTGGATCCAACATATGGGTGGGCACCCTTATGCCCCACACTTTTGGTGTCTAGATTATCTATGAGTGGTTTTTAGTGGTATAGTCCATTTGATATGGAACTTGCCAGGGCATCACCAGGTCATAGAGTCTTTGGAAACTCATCAGGGTTTTAGCCTGCCCGGAAGGGGGCTTAACAAAGATGAGCCAGCCCCAAAGGATCATGCAGACATATGGGGTCACGAAGAGGGTAGTGATTGTCTTGGACCAACTACTGGGCCCCACATCATGGAATTGTGGACGGGAAAGTACGCCTGGTTGTGCAACAAGGATTTGATCTCTCATGTGTAAAGTAACGCACCTCTGCAGAGTGTAAGAATTGTAACTTGTTGCTCCTTGTTCCGGGAAGGAGCTACGAATGCGACAGGAAAGGAACTCCATGAAAGTTCTGGTCAACCTGTGAAAGCTGATGGTCATAGATTTTCATAATAAAATCAATCATTGAAGAAATATTTACGACAACTCCATAGTGCCAAGGACTTATAGTCTGAGGTGGTAGATAGATCATCAAACTTCCCACCTTGCATATAATGAACTTGTTGGGTGACGCTGTTACTCACCTTTTCCTTTGATCCCCTGTTTAGACTCTGAGGATCCCGAAGAAACCCCAATGTATGCAGTTGAGAGTCAAGACAAGGTCTTCTATGAAGAGCCCAATATGTACGGTGTCGTGGAAGGAGTGGACTACAATGTCGTCTACGGATACGGAGGGGAGCACCAGGAGTCCGAATAATTACCATAGTACTAGGATCCAATTGAGCCGAGTAACATAAGCAATAAGTAGCAATAAGTTGTTGAGCTCAATTTGGAGTTTAAGTCGTCACTTTAAATATTCCGTTGAAACACTTTATAATTTGGTTTGTAAGTTGAATCTTTTGAAGTCTTGAACTTCTGGTATTGTGATAATAATAATGTGTGTATGTTTGTAATTTGGACCCGCAATGTGTCTGTTGTACCACTCTAAGAAATGTGATATTTATGGAACAGTGTTCTGTGGATGTCATATCAATGACTATAGTGTACTACACATGCAGTGGTATGTTGGGTCACTGCAGTAGGTATTAGAGAAAATTGCTTTGACCTTAGGTTGGAAACCTAGTAAAGGGTATTACTTGTAGGAGAGTATAATAACGATAAAGAATTCTCTAAAAAAATATAATGGGTATTCAAATGAGAATATTCCGTTATATGTTTTAGTGCGATAATTCTTTGTTATGATGCAATATATTATTGGTTACTGATAAAAATATTTTTGATATACAGAGTTATGGCACCAAAGTTTCCAAAACAGACTTTGGTAAGGAAAGAGGAGACTCTCGATGACTACCAAGGATCATTCATGGATCAACTTCATCAACTCTTAAAGATTTTTAGTTGTCCAACTAGAATTCCGGTGAATACCATAACCTATTATGATGGTCGAATGTTATCCAAGTATCATGTGAGTATCCAACTTCCTGAGGAGCTTGGATTATATCACGATCTACCTATAGGTGAAGGTAGGAGTCATTTAGCAGCATATCATGTTGTTGTTGTGGAGGCGATAGCTAATATCCGGGAGTATAAAGCCAAGGAGTTAGAAGGGAGAACATTTTCTGTGATTCCTCATGATTCTATAGACTCAGAGCCAGTGCCGGATCATCTTACTTTGGTAAATAAGCATCCTAAGTTAGCTTCCAAGTTTATGGATCGATACCAAACACTTGTTGTGTCTTTTTATAAGACACATCAAGTTATTGTTGAAGATAAAAATGACATGTTAGAGGATCTAACTGATCCGGAAAGAAGGAAGCAGTTAGCATGCCAGTTGGAAAGGGAAGCAAGCAGTAGTACGGAACCAATCTTTAAGGATATACCCATAGATCACGAATATTTTACACCATATCCTTATTCACCCAGACCTGAACCTATCTATGATCCTACTTTAGATATGAGGTATGTTGTACCACAGGGTTCAGAGGAAGGCTCTGATTCATAACTTCCTATCGAGAATTCTGATGGTTGGAGAATGGGATCATTTGAAGGATCCCAAGGAAATCAGATGTTCATAGATGGGTCTGACAGAAATGTTGGACAATCTAGTTGGATGGGTGCAAGAAACAATCCTAGTAATAGTAGTAGAAATACCATATTCGTAGATGATCAGCATGAAGAAGAAGATCCTGAGGAGAGAGTGTTTGAATCATCAACATCTTCTCAAAACTCAGGGAATATACATTCCCCGGTGTTTAACTATCTTGCCCAACAGAGCACCTGGGGAGCAGCAGAATCTGCGTATTCTGTTGACGACTCAAGGAATGAAGCTCAGGAGATGCAAGTGGGTGATAATGTTGAACATGTTTCTGAAGACTTTTTAGCTGAGCTGGAGGGAGTCAATGCGCTCAGGTTGAGTAATGACTCAAGTCCCGACACTTCAGATACTGAGTATGTTCCTTCTGGAAGGCCATTTGTTCCACAAACTGTGCGACGGACGTCACGTCATCACAGTTGGACTTCAAGAATTTATGATGAGCGTCGTGGATACTAGAAGCAGGAGGCTTATTAGGAAGTATCGTGTATTGTGTATTGTAATCCGAGCAAGTGATGTAGATAGATAAATAAGGAAGTGTTGTTAAGTTGTTATTGTACATATATGGTACAAGTATGATGACTCTGTACTTTGTTATAAGGCTTGTAATGTATAATATGTGAACTGCATATTTGGATTTTATTTGGATTTTCATTGTGTGACTAGTTCTATGCATAAAGTCGAGCTCAAAACACATGTGTATGATGTAATTATGAGTATTCACTTTATGTTGCAGGACTAGGGGGTCATGGACACGAGTGTAGAAACCGAAACTGAGCAGCAGCGAATGGAACGTGGGGCCAAGGAGAAGGCTGATGCAAATGCAGGAAATCAGGGAACATTACCACCACCACCACCAATGAGGCCGTTAATGGAGCAGAACTTTGTGCAGTATATGCAAATGATGCAATAAAACTAGAAAAAGTTCATGGAAGAGTTGTTGGGACGAGCTAGAAACCAGAGAGCACCTGAAGGTGGAGGAGTGAGTCTTTCTGAGTTCTAGAATGCAAGGTCGTTACCTTTTGCATCATCTCCTGAACCAATGCATGCTGAAGATTGGCTAGCGGATACAGAAAGAAAACTAAAGACTGTAGGTTGTAATGATGAAAAACTGCGGTATGCAACTCATCTTTTGACAGGACCTGCAACATCATGGTGGGAAAATCAGTTAGCCATTCAACAGCCAGGAAGGGAGTACACTTGGAAAGAGTTCAAGCATTGGTTTCGTGAGTATCATGTTCCAGAGAGAGTTATGGAGTTGAAGTAGAGAGAATTTGAGGAGCTTCATCAAGGATATACTAGTGTCATGAAGTATATTCGGGAGTTTAGCCAACTGTCTCGTTATGCAGAGGAAGAAGTCAATACTGAAGAACGGAGGAAGAAGCATTTTCTGCAAGGGTTAAATCCATTTGTGAGGATGCATTTGAGGTTGGCAAATAAACAAACATATCAGCAGTTACTGGATGCAGCTATCACTTTTGAAGATGCCTACAAGAATGTCCAAGAGGATAGAAGGAAGAGAGATAAGAAGGAAACTAAGAGGATACAAGCAAGTAAACCCAAGTTCAATCTGGAATTCAAGCCAAGGAATAGACCTTATAATAGTAATAATTCCAACCAGAGTGCAAATCCAACCGGAAGGAATATTATATGCCATAATTGCAAACTTCCAGGACATATGAACAGGGATTGACAGAAACCAATAATAGTGTGCCATGCTTGTGGCCAAAGGGGTCACATAAAGCCAAATTGTCCAAGCAAACACCAAGGTGGTTGGCATGTTAAAGGTGGAGGACAAACTAGTGGAGGCAATGGGCAAACGAATAAAGGAGGAAATTTTGTCAAGAACAACAATGGCAAGAGGAACAGACCTACCGGGAAGCTGAATTGCGCAACCTTAGAGGAGGTGGATAACTCAGAGCATGCAGTGATAGGTACGCTCAATATCCTTACCAATCCCAACAAAGTTCTATTTGATACTGGTGCAACTACTTCATTCATTTCTTAAGAATTCTGTGAAAAAATTGGGATTAGAAGGGCAACGTTAGAAAACCCTATGACCGTACTGACGGCAGGGGGAAATGTAGTTGTACGCCACATTAAACAAGATCAGGTTACCTCGATCTATGGTTGTACCTACTTTGCGGACCTTTATGTGATTCCTTTGAAGGGAATTGCAGTAGTGCTGGGTATGTATTGGATGACAGAACATGGAGCCCAGATTAATTGTGACGATAAAACTGTCTCAATCAAAACTCCAAGAGAGGAAGGATAGTTTATCAAGCAGATAAGCACACTCATATCACGGTGGATCTTCATTTTAACTCAATGAAGGAGGTCAAGTTGGAAGATATTCTTGTAGTAAATGAGTTTCCATATGTTTTTCAAGAATATCTACCAGGAATGCCACCAGATCGGGAGATAGAGTTCACTATTGATCTAATTCTGGGAACAACACCAATAGCTCAAGCACCATACAAGATGTGTCCAAAAGAATTAAAATAACTCAAAGAGCAAATTGATGAGTTATCTAGAAAAGGATTTATTCAAGAAAGTGTGTCTCCATGGGGAACACCAGTGATTTTTGGGATAAAAGAGCTAGAGGGAGAAGAATGTGTGGAGACTATAGAAATCTCAGTAATGTTACCATCAAGAATAAGTATCCTATACCTAGAATCCAGGATTTGTTTGATCAAGTTAAAGGAGCTGGAGTATTTTCCAAGATTGATCTAAGATCCAGATACCATCAGATAAAAATCAAACCACAAGATGTTCCAAAGACCGCATTTGTCTCAAGGTATGGACACCATGAGTATCTTGTCATACCGTTTGGTCTGACCAATGCACTGGAATATTCATGAATCTGATGAACAAAATTGTCATGCCATACTTGGACAAGTTTGTCATAGTCTTTATTGACGATATTCTGATATATTCCAAGGATAAGGAAGAGCATGCTGATCATTTGAGAATAACATTGCAGATCCTAAGAGAACATAAGCTTTATGCTAAGTTCAGCAAGTGTGAATTCTAGTTAGGTGAGGTAGAATTCCTCGGTCATGTGATCAGTAAAGATGGAATTGCTGTAAATCCATCCAAGGTTCAATCAGTATTAGAATGGACTGCACCAACCAATGTGAAACAAATTAGAGGTTTCTTGGGAATGGCTGGTTATTATTGGAGGTTCATTGAAGGTTTCTCCAAGATAGTTGGACTAATGACCAAATTGTTAAGGAAGAATACGCCATTCATCTAGGATGAGAAGTGTGAAGCCAGTTTTCAGGAGTTAAAGACCAGATTAACTACCACTCCAATTTTAGCAGTTCCAGAAACAGGGAAAGACTTTACAGTATACTGTGATGCATCAAAAGAAGGCTTAGGTTGTGTGTTAATGCAAGATCGGAAAGTCATTGCTTATGGATCAAGACAACTGAAACCACATGAAATCAATTATCCAACTCATGATTTGGAATTAGCAGCAGTAGTTTTTGCTCTAAAAGGATGGAGGCATTTTATTTATGGAGCCAGATGAGAGTTATAGACTGACCATAAAATTCTCAAATATTTATTCACTCAAAAGGAATTGAATATGAGACAGAAGCGTTGGTTAGAGCTAATCAAAGATTATGAGTTAACAATCAACTATACCCCTGGAAAAGAAAATGTTGTAGTAGATGCATTAAGTCGTAAAAGTGCCGATATTCAACCAAGCAATAGGGAGCTACCAAAAGAGTTACAGATGGATTTGGAAAGCTTAGAGGTTCAATTTATCAGAACAGAGACTCCGGGAGGATTAGATACTATGCAGGTAGTTGTAGAACAGAATAGTGATCTTAAGCGGGAAATTTTTAGGCATCAAGTAGAAGATCCTTTTATTGCTGAGGAAATTCGAAGGATATCTCCAGGACAAACTTCAGTTTTTCGCTTAGGAGATTATGAGTCTTTATGGTTCCAAGATCGTCTTTGTGTTCCAGATGTGCCTGAGGTTCGTGAAGTGATACTCCGAGAGGCACATAAGACACCATATTCCATTCATCCAGGAAGTACTAAGATGTACATGGATTTGAAAGAATTATTCTGGTGGAATAACATGAAAAGAGATATTGCAAAATATTTGTCAGAATGCCATACTTGCCAAAGGGTAAAATCTGAACATCAAAGTCCAGCAGGACCACTTCAAACTTTGGAAATTCCCGAATGGAAATGGGAGGAAATTGGTACGGACTTCATCACAGGATTGCCCATGACACCTAAACGGAAGGATATGATATGGGTAATTGTTGATAGACTCACTAAAAGTGCACATTTTATTTCGGTAAATAAGAAGGACAATGCCAGGAAGTTATGTAACATCCCAGCATTAGAGCTTAGAAATAAGCTGAACCCAGATGTGTGCATTGCATTCATGCATAGAAAATCCGAATAATTTTCGCGCTTTTGAACAAAACTTGTCAAAGTTATTGAAGCTTCTCTTAACTTGATGGAATTGAAGTAGATCATCAAGTTGACTACAATAAGTTTCAGTATGACATTTGCTAAAACCTTATTTTGGGTAAGGGAGATTTGATCTAAGGGTAGATCAAATGTAATAAAAGTTAAACCCCAATACATTACTTAATGATTTATATTTGATCCTTAGGTGATCATATCATAGTATTCATTACAACAACTCATGAATACCAAGTTATAAATATAACTTAAGTAATAGGAATGTAACAACTAAATCTTAATTTCATCTACTTATACCATGAATATCATGGTAATACCTAACCTTAACTCTTTAATGAGTTTGAGTAGGAAAGAAACCAAGTCAATATCATTCATCATATATCTTTCTTTCCATATCAATCTTTATCATCTCTAATAAATCTTATCTTAATATCTGTTGTTCACAAATGTTGAGTAATCAACTATTGATTCACCAATTCTTCATCTATCAATTCTTCATCTATCAACTCTTGACCATATTATAGCATTCACTTAAGGCCTATAAATAAATAAGTAAGAAGGGGTAAATAGTAATGCTAGATTTGAGTATCCTCTATAGGATAGGAGAGTTGGAAGAGAATAAGATCAATATGATAATTGATGGAGTTAACTCACACCTGAAATGATGGAAGAGTTATTGGAATATATAATTATATGGTAATAAAGAAGATTACAAGGATGAATCCTGAAGAAAGTTACTAGGAGTAATCCTATTGGATTAAGTAGGCATAGCAAATGAATAACATCCCTTAATCCAATAAGAGATACTAAGAAGGTAATTTCAATACAATTGTAAAGTTGTATTGATAAAGCCATGATTAGCCAACTGGAAACCTAAGCCAGATATGATCAAAGGATTCTAATGATCATGATTTTGTCACCAATATTGAATGCTTATACCATGTATAAGTGACATTGGTGGATAGAACATGATTGAACCCTCGTATAGATTTGTTACTCTAGGTTATCCATGCTAAGTCATCATTATATGATGTAAAGTTTGAATATAAGATATTGGAATTAAGAAGATATAAGATAGTATGACTAATATGAAGTTAGAGTAACATGAAGTTATTGAAGTAATAATATTCCTCTTAAAGAATAGTAAGCACTTGAGGTGAAGTAGTTTGATGTATACATCTATTGGAGTATTATTAAGGTGGATGATTAAGGAAGAATATGAATGGAGTTAGAAGTAATTGCTTGTTGGATTGGAGGTTATCAGAAGTAGAGTAGTTGATATAACCAAGTATAGATATAAAAAGATTATGAAAGCTTTAGTGTCAAACTCATTACAGTTACAAAAGGATTTAGGAGGAGGAATTATTGATAATAATATTCTTGTGAAGTAAAGCTCTTCATGTTAACACATGATGATGGATATGAAGGAGTAGTATATCTAGGAAAAGAATTCCTTAATTAGAAGTCCAGGATTGTGAACTATTGAAGATAGGAATTCTTGGTAAGCACTAAACCCTAAATATTTAGCCAAACATAGTGTCCATTTCATCTGATTGATCTATCATCTTATTTATACAAAGCTTTATAGGAATATTTTCCTATAGCAAATGCCTCAAGTATATCTTTGACACTTTCAAACCTCTAAATCATGTGTATCACATAATTGGGAATCAATATAAACCATTATGCCCAATATTATATCCATATATTAATCACACTTAAGCAAGTAATGATTAGCTAGTTCCAGAAAACAACTATGCATATTTTAAATAAGAAGAGTGGTCAGGAATTACCTGTTAGTAGGTTTTGAATAGTAGAATTCACCATTTTGAGAACCCTAATAATTAAATTATCTTATATAATGATTGTAATATAATAATAAAGATGGATGCATGCATTAAATATATTTTACTATCTTAAACCCTTATCATTACATTCATTAGGAGGAAATAAAAAAATCATTCTATAAGGGTATAATATAATTAACAAACCCCTAAAACCCTAATTCTTATCTATTCCATTCAATAAATAATTTTTGATATAATTGTGAGAATTGGAAAATATCAAAATTATTAGAGTAATCAATCAGTATAGTTATATTTGGAATATTTAAAATATTATACAAAATTATGGTATTTAAAACCTTGAAGAAATTTGGATTGAAAACAAATTATTAAGAAACAGAAAACAGAAAAGATAAGGAAAAGGAGTAGCAGTCAGCAATGGCTCACGTCCCATTTCCTCTTCGCCTATTCGTCGCTCGCGAGCTACAGCCAACCCTCTCCGCTCGCTCCGCATCAGCCCACCGAGCCCATGATCGGCCCGCATACCCCTTCGATTCCTTTTTCCTTTCTTCTTCCTCTCTCCAGAATGCAGCGCCGGCAAAGCTGCTGCCTGGCGCATCGTCGGTCGTCCGCCGTCGCCGCGATGCCCGCTGTCGCCAAGATCCGCGCTGCTGCTGTTCGTTGCCTATAAGAAGGCCTTGGCCACGCCGGAGAGCATTATCCTCTTATCCTCCCCAACTTCTTCTCTGACCGAAAACCAAGCCTCGCCGGAGCTGTTCATCTCCGTCGTTCTCGAGCCCCATGTCCTCCCTGAGGGTGCCGTTGGACTCACTCGTTGCCCTCGTTCCCCCTATCGGATTAACCGATACCTCACTGCCGCCGACAGTCACCTTCGTTCGTTGCTGATTCCGAGCTCGCCTTCCCTCACCGACACCTGTACGAGCTTCTTGGTGAGTTACTGAGTCTCCCAGTATGCCCCAATGCTTCAATTGCTTCCTGTATCGCCGCCTACGAGGTTGCCCGCAAGCGCCGCCGTGCGAGCTCGCCGCCGACCCTTCTCCGGTGACCATTTTTTGGGTGGCGCGGCCACCATTTGAATCGCCTTAGTCTACTGCGTCCAACCCCCCTAACATCGCAAGCACGCGCGCACCCCAACGCTGGCCCCGAACACCACCTGAGGAGAGCTCCATTGCTGATGTCAGCGTGACATCACGCTGATGTCAGCAGGCACGCTAGCGCGGGGTCAGTACTGGTCAAACATTCCACGTGGGCATGTGATGTGGTCAATGGCCCACTGGTCAGTGACCTTGGGTAGATTTAGGTTCAGTATAAAAAGTCTTTTCTGTTTAGAAATTAGATAAAACATTGTAAGATCAAATATAAATATTTCCTGAAATGTAATAAAGTGATTAAATCTTGTTTAATTAATAACTTTTGATTTATAATTCAGAAAAATGTGTATAATATATGAAAATTTGTAGAAAAATAAAATCTATAACTTAAAACTATTACCAAAATTATTATGTTAACAATTTAAATAATTACTATTTAATAAATATTTTATAAGTGATAAAACTTTGATAATTCATATTTTAATAATGGTAAATGTTAAAAATATAAATAAAATACCAAAAATCTTAGAAAAATAAGAACTGTAATTCAAATCTGTAATCATACATTATTGCTTCACTTAATTAAATATTTATTTTTTATTAAGTAATTATTAAGTAATAAATCTTATAAAAATCATATCTTATTATTTATAAATCACAAAAATAAATGTAATATACCAATAATCACAAAAATAATGCCTGCATGTTAAAAATATAATATTCTACTTCGGAGGTAAATAAAAAATTCAAACAACTTAATAACTTGAATTTAAACCTATTTCCTGAGTTGTTAATTCATATAAGGGTAAATACAATTTGTTAATATTCCTAAAATTGCCACTTAGGTCTAATAAGTAATACTAGTCTTAAATATTTATAATATAAAGTCAAATTGGTCCAACACATTTTAAATAAAATTTTATTGAATTATCCCTCAACCATTAGTGTGGATTATTTTATAAAAGGATCCTTATCCAATATAAAATCTTCAAGAATAATTTGTGACTAAATAAAACCTTTTTCCTTACTTCAACCACAAGTTATTAACATACCAAAACACTATATTGAATCCATAAGTAGTTAAGTAATATTACTTCCTTGTTTACAAATTATAACCACTCATCTATAAAAAGGCAAATGATTCTATTCCATTATAATGTTAGGAAACCACTACTCAAATAGAAGTAATGTCATGCTTAAATAACTTTAAGAAAACATTATGAAGTAAAAAAAATACAAATATCATAAGTATTACAACCTAAGTTCATCTATGTTTGTAAAGTTAACTTTAGTCTGCAAAGCTTTATGTATAATGCTAAAAGACCTTATTATGTGTTTGATAGTTAACTTTGGTCTATTATAATTAAGTCAAAAAGCATCTCAAGTCCAAACTATTCAAGCAAGCATAAGCAACATCGACAACATCTGATTAACCACAAAGATTATTAAGACCTTAGAAAAGAAATATTTTCTTCAAATGTTATTCTTTTTGCCACTTCAAACAACAACTCTTATATAAGCAATCTTGAGTAGCATTTCACATACGTGTGTATCGTATTGTTGTATAGATAAGTGTTGTTCACACACACTCATAAACCTTAATAAGAAGCACAAGTGTGGAACTTATCTAAAAGGACAACACATTCTAAAGAAACCATTTCCAGTTTCCAAACCCTAGATCAACGTTATCCCCGGGATTCAAGTTTATGAAAATGCATTACATTAATTATGCATAATAGCATCTTGCTTCTTTAAACATTAGTCCTTACCGGACCAATGATGCTGATTTCAGATATTGGATCTTATATTGTCTTAAAGACCATGAGTGCATAATATTGCAATCACAAAAGGCAAGTGTCGTGGGAATGACCACGGCAGATGCTGCAATCGGCAGCGAGTAGTAGAACATGGGGAAAGGGCGGCCAGCCATCTGCGGTGCGAGATGAGGGCGGAGACACAAGGATTTACCCAGGTTCGGCCCCCCGGAGGGTAAAGACCTACTCCTGCTAGATTGTATTATGGTGAGAGTAAATGGGGCGAGATCGGAGGTTAGGCAGCGAGTCGCTTGGGTGTATGATGGAACGTATCCTCTATGCGCCCTCTAGGGATGTTTATATAGACTCACCCCCCTAGGGTTTACAGATCTCAACCGAATTAGTTAAGGTTTCAGCGATCGTTTAACCTAATCCGACTGGGTCTATCTATGCTTCTGGGCCTTCAGCTTCCAGTCGCTTGAGTCCACGCCAGGTCTTGATCCAGTCGCCGTTCCGCAGGACCACTCGCAGGCGCCTGGGCCAATCGGAAACGTCCTGCTGGGTATACCCCGGTAGGCATATCCCCATCAGTAGTCCCCGAGGCCGTCGTTGATTGGTCGCAGGTGGTCGCTGGCAGTCGGTGTATACGGCTCCAATGCGGACGCCTAGTCGAATCGGCGGCGGACTCCTAAATAAAGGAAAAACTAGTTATTCTAGTCGCACTAACGGCGACCGATCGGGTCGCAGCTCGGCGAACGGGTCAGCGAATATTCAGTCACTGTCGTAGTGATCGGGTCAGCGAATAATCGAGTCGCGCGGAGCAACGAGTCGAGTGGATGAAGTTGGACCGTCAAGTGGGGTCAAAACTAGCCGTTGGGGTAATCCAACGGTAACTTTTGGCGTAATCACCGCGTACTAACGGCTCACGAAATTGGCGGGTAACAACTGCTATATAAGGAGAATGACAGGCGAGCGGGGAAACACTCCTTCATCTTTCCTCCGATCTCGCCCATCTCCGTCTCCACTCCGCATCGCGATCCAACCGATCCAGAGAGCCCCAACCTCCACAAATCTTCCAACCAATGGCCCCCTCCACCGAGCCATGGGGCCGATCCAAGTGCACCAGAGCGCTACTGGCATCCTTCGAGGAGGCCGGGATCCTGCGCGCCGGCAGATGGCGCATCCCCGCGGCCGGAGAGGTGACTCCGGATCCGCGCGAGGGAGAATTCATTTGCTTCACCATCCACCTGGAGCGGGGGCTGGGATTTCCTACTTCTCTCTTCTTCCGGCGCTTCTGCGCCTTCTACGGGATCCAGCCGTCAGACCTGGGCCCGCATAATATCGAGCAGCTCGCCATTTTCCTGGCGTTCTGCGAGTGTTATCTGGGCTGCAGGCCCTACTTCCCTTTGTGGCAAGATCTATTCCATGGGAGGATTAGTCGCGAAGAATCAAGCGGCCCAATGCTGGCTGCGGGTGGCCTGACGTTTCAGCTAAAGTCGAAGGCGTCGTTCTTAGACCTGATGCTGTCGGCTAAAGCGGCAAACGAGTGGAAGAAATCCTGGTTCTACGTCACCGAGGTGACCCTAGACGGCGAGGTGGCACTTCCAAGGTACTCCGCCAACCGGCCCGAACCGCGTCGGCTCCAGGTCGGCAAGCTCCCGCTAGACCAGCGGATGGTTGTCGATGAAACATTGCAAACCATCCGCGGCCTGAAGAAGAAGGGCCTCCAAACCATCAATCTTTACAACTGCTGGCTCGGGCGGCGGCTCGTGCCTTTGGCCCGCCGCGACCATTATATGTACGAGTATGCGGGCAGGGACGACCCGACAAAATCCTGCCTCGCCGAGTGGAAACTTGAAGACTACATCTTGGCCCTGAAGAAGATCACCCAGGCGGCGTACCTGGACACGAAGGCCGGGGTCGCCTCCTATACCGCAAGGCGCCCAGCTCCGACGGTAAGTCGCCATCTTCGTCACCATTCGCAGTCGCAGATGATGTAGTCGCGGTTATGCTAATGTTGTTTCATTTTTATTGTAGTTGTTCCAAGTGGTGGAAGGATGGCTCCAACCCGCAGACGACGAAAACTCGAGCTCATCCATTCAGGACGGGAGCGAGTCGCCACCCACCAAAGGCGACGTCGGGAGCGACGCGGGTGACGACGACGATGACGACAAAGACGAGCCCGTGGAAGACGCCGCCCCGATGGTTCGCAAAACTCGCGGGCAACATCAGCGCGAGGTCGAGGCAAGTAGGAGCCTCGAACCTCACGATGACGATGACGACGAGCTCCCCGAGCACACCTCGCGTCGTGAGGCTACGCCGTCGAAGAAGAAGAAGATGAAGGAGGTGAAGGCTCCGCCAAGGAGGAAGACGAAGCCGGCGAAGCAGGCGTCTCCGCCTCGTTCTGCGACTAGTTCCGACGCCACCAGCTCGGCTAAGGGTGAAGCGACGCATACGACAGCAGCACCGGACGCCGCCACCCTCATAGATGAGGTACCTATGGCCTCGCTTCCACCCCCATTCGCCCCGGTCTCTGGGTTGGGGGCTATTCCAGTCGTAGCAGCTTCGCCTCCCAGGAGAGCTCCCGCAGACGTCATCACGGAAGCTCCTGCCGTGGCCTCGTCTTCGAAGAGGCCCTCTGTGTCTTGGGCACACGACGTGTTCGAGATGGGCCTCAGTCAGAAACTGGGCCCGAGCTGGAGAAGCCGGCCAGTATCTGCACGGGACTGCGGTTCATACCAGTCGCCAAGTAAGTCTCGTTCGTCTGCTTGCCTTCCGTTGAAATCGGACAATTTTGCTCATATCGTTGTTTCACAGGACTGGAGTTAAAAAGATAGGCCACCCTTCCGTGGCCAAGGTTCCGCCAGTCGTCGCCGAGGAGGACCCCTCACGGAAGAGGAAAGCTGATGAGGTCGCTGCTCCCGCAGACAGCGCTAAGAGAGCAAAGGGCGACGATGTCGTCACGGTCTCTGACGACACGACGGTTGCTCCAAGCGATCCTCTGACTGCGGCGGAGGTGGCCTTGGAGAACAAGGAGGCTGTTTCCTTGCCCGGAGTGTCCGAGCCGGCTCCTAGTGGTGCTGGGGCGTCCGCTGCGACCTTCCCTCGCTTCATGGACAAAGCGGCCACAGCGAGTGGCGTGGCGCCGACGAGCCAAACGCCTGGGTTCGCCGAGACGGAGGTCGAGCAGTGTCGCGGACACACTCCAGCTCTACTTGCGTCTGTGGACGCGCTACAGCTCCACGGCATGCTGGGCGCAACCATCCAGGTATGTCCAGTCCCCGAGGATCGGGCCACTGAATTTCAGTGGTCGAATTCGTTTAATGCTTTTGTAGCGTCCAGTCCCCGAGTGCCTAGTTGCTGAATTTCAGCGGGTGGGCACTTAGGATTTTTGATCTCCAGTCCCCGAGTGCCTAGTCGCTGAATTTCAGCGGGTGGGCACCTAGGATTTTTAATCTCCAGTCCCCGAGTGCCTAGTCGCTGAATTTCAGCGGTTGGGCACTTAGGATTTCTTTGTTGTTGACTGTTTGATTTGTGCGCAGGGCTTGCAGCGTGAATCGGCCGATCGGCTTGCTGCAAAGTGTCGTGTGGAGAAGGAACTTGTTGCCGGCCCAGAAACGAACAAGGGACTCCAAGAAATCACTGCCAAGTCAGAGGAGGTCCGCCAGGGCCTTGTCCAAGCAGGTGAGCTGACGGCGGCTCAATCTTCTTTGAGTACAGCCGAGAAGCGGATCGCTGATCTGGAGCGCGAGCTCAAGGAGGCAAAGGCGGAGGCGAGCTCGGCGGATGGGCAAGCGAAGGCTGCTGTTATGGCTGCCGCTAAAGAGCGAAAGGTCTCTGATGCCCTCGTTGTTGGGCTGCAGAACGACTTCTCCTCGCTTCAAAGCTTCATCATGGGCCTCTACCGTCCTTTAATTGGTAAATTTTCTGCCTCTGCCTGTAGTAGCTGCATTGTGAAGTCGTTGTTGTACTCACTGCCGACCTCTGTCCACAGGTCGGATTATTGACAGCTCGGAGGAAGCACAGTCGTACGACACGCAGCAGTGTGTGACCACTCTGGTCGACTCGGCCACGTTGTCCGCGGCTTGCATTCGAGCATATCTTCAGGAGATATCGCCCACGGAAGTGATTCCCAGCTACCTCGTCGAAGTATGGCGGTATCTGGAGAAGGCGCCGTCAGTCGTCGAGTTCATGACGCGGTCGGCGTTCCGCCACGGGGCGGCGACGGCTCTCAACCTTGGGCTTGCCCACTTCCCGGAGGACTTCGACCTTGACGATGTGACGAGTGGCTACCCCTCGTCGATGGGCTCTGCAGAAATTGCCGAGGTGCTGAAGCTGACGGATCGGGCCGTGGTGTATTCCGATCGCATCTGGGCGATGGGCGACCTCCTCCCCTATCAGGAGACGACTGTCTCCCCCAACGACCCTGAGCCAACGCATCGGGACTTCAAGGTTGAGAAGCCGTTCCGTGCAGCTATGGCGGGTGAGTTGACGATGTACCCGTCAAACCCGTACACGCCCTTCATTCGCAACCGCAGGGGTGGCGGCGATTCATCGTCGAAACCTGCGGAGTATAAACATTGTGCCCTGGGGCGTTAGTGACAATTGGCCATTGGACTCAACTTGTATTTTGGAACGACTTTGTTCTGTTGTAATGAAACTTCGTGTTATTTTGTGAATTTGTTTCGTGCTTTTGAATGTTGATTGGACGAGTCCCCGAGCGCGTCCGCCCTTTTTATGGGGTTTACCTCGTTTGTTATGTGTTTGTGATTTTGAATGTTTTGTCAGTTGTTGTGCTATTGAGGTCGACTCGCCCGAGCTCGGAGAGCCAGTCGCAGGGCAACTCCCGTGGGTGCTATTTTACTTGACTGTTTTCCCTTGCGCGAACGAGGTCGGGTGGCCGAGTCCCCGAGCGTGGTACTTGGTGGTTCTAGTCGCAGCTCCAGGGTAGGTGAGGACTGAGCGCGTTAGAGTAAGCGCGTTACTCCTGCCTGATCCGAAGGATCAGTCGCGTGGCGAGTCCTGGGCACGCTCTCATACTTGGCATTTTTCCCTAGTCGCTCGTGCTCGACTGGTAGTCAGTCCCCGAGCGTGGTACTTGGCCGTTCGAGTCGCTGTGCCGAGGACGCGGAGTACCTTGGTTGCTGTGAGGAGCGAGGGCAGTTGTCTTGGCTCGTTAAGTCAGTCGACCTAGGAGACTCCAATGGGGCTCCGGGTTGGTGTTTTTCATGGACGTTACAAGTCCTGGGGTAACCCAGTGTAGAGGTCCCAACCTTTAATAAGGTAGAGATCCCTGTGTTTACAATGCTAGTCCCTGGATCAATAGCTAGCATCCACAATTAAGATGTAATATCAAGAAACAAAGGTCATAATACAACTTTATAACCAGGAATAACATAATTTATTACATCTTACATAGCCCATTTGGCTATTACATTACATTGCAGCAGAATATCTATAAGCATGGGGTCCTTCATCTTCAAAGTGCCACAGGCAAACATGTTGGTTGTAGACTTGTAATCCTATTTAACACACTTCACTAACACCAAACAAACCTGCAACATAATAAGTTACAGCCACAAGGGTCAATACATTTGAATTGTATTGGCAAGTTTCACTACTATGTAGAAATAAGTGGATCCTATCATTACATGCATATTTGGCTAAGTAGGGTTTAGGCTCTTTTGCAGAAAGCAATATAGTTTTATCCTATCTTTTCAAAATAGTTTTGATCTTTTGTCAAATCTTTCTGAACTCCTTGGAAACCTCCAAGTGCTTCAAGTCTCTTGTTGTCACTTTCAAGTTTTACTTTTGGAAATTGGAATGTCGAGATTTCCCATAGCTTCAGGCCTTAGTTGCTCAGTATTGTCCATAACTGGGGACACGACTAAATACTTAGATTTTTATCTTCTGCAGAAGTTGTACACTTTACCCACATGACATAATCTCATCTTGTTGCCACCAGTGGCCGCTGGATAAGTACTCACCAAGATGGAGTACTGGCAGATTGAGATTGTGACGAAGTCTTTCCATAGGGTCCTCCCAATACACAATGCTAGCTTGTCTTCAGGCACCAATGTAGGGTTCCTAGTTCCCTCATTCCAGTTAACCTGAAGAGGCCAATGCATGGGTCTTCCACTATGTAGTTGACTAAGCCAGTGCCCATTTAGTATGTGGCTGTACACGGAAGCCACTGTACGAGAAACATGTTCAATCTCTAAGTCCCTGGGTGGTTTTCTTTTAGTGCACATACAAAAAGAGATTGCCATATAAACATGGTTCCTTTTGTTTCCACCTTGTCCAAAACTTGAGTATCCTTGTCCACCCAGGTGGTTCATTGAGTACTTGTTTTATTATATAAAACATAAGTCTTTTCCCAACTTCATATAATCTCAACATGTATCTCATCTCAATATATATAGCAGGGCTAAGCATATTACAACTACATTGTTTTCACTAAGGAATATATAAGGGTATCCTATTAGGATTTAGCATAGCAAAATATAGTAGTCCTTATCATGCATGTTTCAAAATCCACTAAGTGTAATGAAAATATTAGGACTTGGATGATAGTGTCACTTGCCTTTTTGGTAGAGGATGTTGGTTAAATTCTTGATCTTGCTAATATCACACTCTTCTTACTTCACTACAAATCAATCAAGCAAACATAGATTCAACTAGCATTCCAACCAATATTCAAACAATTTAACACACATAAAATAATAGAAATACAGGTCATGCATGCAAGCATGCAAAAGATAGTTTTATTTGCAAAGGTGGTTTCTACTAGGCTCTACACATTGTAAGGTTCAAAGTGGTCATTTTCGAAAGTGGCAAAACCATTTTCAAAAGGGTTTTATCTATAAACCATCTTTAAATCAAATCATTATTTCATGTGGTGAAAAATGCTTTTGGTGAAGCAATAATTTTATATTGTTCACCAAATAAGTTGTTAATTCACAAAACTTGGTGTTTAGGGTCAGTAGGTTTGAATCAACACATTTTCCAAAGGTTTTTCTCAAAAATCATTTCCATATCAAAATCAATATTTTTATTTGACTAGAAATGAGCTAATTCAATTATTCAATCCTAATCTTCACAAAATACATTTTAAAAACCATAAGTTGGTTCCTAGGGTCAGTAAGTTCACAACAAAACATTTTGCAAATATTTCACATTAAAATTTTATCTAGAACAATTTTTATATTCAAAACAAGCCTACACAAGTTTCTGCAAATTCAACCAATTTACCAGAAGCAAAACGTTAAAAAAATACATGGTTGCAAAGTACTGATTCTACTGATTCCATTGATATAAAATTTCCAAATTTTGGACGTGTGGATCAAAAGTTATGGATTTTACAAGTTTGCAAATCTAATAGATCAAATTTCTGTTTTTAAAACAGTCTCTGGACACGTGTCTTATTCCTACTGGCGCGTACCGGTTCGTGCGTATTGCGCTCTGTGGTTCGTTGGATCTAAATAACATCTTGCGGCTCTGAGCATACGATACCCCTTCGATTAGTCAATCTATCGCAACGCTTGGATCTAAATCCTACGGTCCATGGCAGCTCGACCAGGAACTGGCGGCGCTGGCGGTGGCAGACGGCGGCGCGCGGTCAGACGGTGTGCTAGCGGCGGCTACAGGAAGCAAGGAAGACAGAGGAGGGTCTCACCGTGTTCGCGAGGTCGAGGTGAAGCTCAAGGTGGTCGCGAGGAGGCAAGGGGTGCTCAGGGACGGCGACAATTGCTCGCCGGAGTGAGTGGTGGCGTTAGGCGGCTCTGGAGGTCGTCGAGGGCGACGCTGCGGTTCACTCCGAGGCAAAACAAGGATACAATTAGACGCGGTTTGAACTGCTGATGATGTGAGCATCAATAGGAGGTGCCGGGGCGGTCGAGACTTACCAGGGGAGGTCGCCGGAAAAAGAAACAGACGCGGCGGCGCTCAGTAGATGATGAAGTCGATGTTGCGGAGCGTTCGCGAGCGAATGAGTGGCACGGGGAGATGCGCCAGGAGGTGAGGAGCGAGCTCGTGTGCTTGGGAAGGCGAGGCGAGGCTGGACGGCGCCGGAATTTGGTCGGAGACGTCGTCGGAGCAGTGGCAAAGCAAAGGGAATTGGGGGCAGCCTGGTGGCTCACTTGCAGCGGGGTTTGAGGGGAAAGGAAGAGGAGACTGAGGCGATTAAATGGGCATGGTCACGACGAGGTATAACTGTGGCAGTAACACGAATTCAACGACGCAATCAAAGGCAACAACGGCAGGAAGAACGGTCGCGAGGGAGACGACGCTGAGGTGGCGCTGTGGGACCTGCCTGTCAGCGAGGAAGAGAGAGAGAGGGGTCCACTCGTCTGTGACTGCGCGGGTGGGTTTTTTGGTGGAAAACGATTCGCGCGTGGGGGGGGGGGGTTAGTTGGGCTGGAGCTGGGCTTGCTGGGCCAGATGGTTGGGTTGCTGTTTCATTTTTTTTATTCAGTAATCTTTTTCTTTTTCTATCTGATTTTCCTCTTTTGAATTTCAAACAACAAATCAAACACCCAAATGAATTCAAAACCTTGCTAAACTTTGTATTGATTTCAGTTCTGTTAATCAACATAATTCAAAGTCCAAAACAAAATAATATTTTTGTTTTAGGGTCCATTAATAATTAAATGAATAGACCTTAATCATTTAATTCAAATAGGATTTGTTTTATTAAAATCTTTATTTTGAAATCTAAATAGTACCAAAATCATTTAGTAGGTTTTATTTGAAAATATAAAACACTTGGAAAAACTTATTTAAAATAAAATAACAAGTTTTAGTGTTTAATTAAAATGGGAAAGGCCTTTACTTTAATAAAATTGGTTTATTAATAAACTCTCACTATTTTATTTAAATAAACCCTTACTCTTTTAATCAAAACAAAATATTTTATTTCAAAAGCTTGGCCAAGGTTTGATTTGGCTCTATAAAAATAGTCCTTATTTATACTTCTACCTTTTCATTTGAAAACCAAATCTTTTTATTAAAAGATCCAAAAATAGTAATTTCACATATTTAATATTTTATTTATTAATTGTTTATCTTTTCAAATCCCTTTAGGATTTGTTTGATCAAATAGGTTTGAAGGTTTCCAATTGGAATCAAAAAGTCTCTTCTCACCCTGAAAATCATCAAAATTTTATTTTATTCATTTATTTTTCACATAACAAGATTTGGAAAATCTTGGGATGTGACAGGCTACCACCCTTAAAATAAATCTCGTCCCGAGATTTGGGAAGGCTAGGGTTACAAGTTGGTTCATAGCATCTAGGGTACTACCACCCTTAAAAAATTTCCAACTAAATTACATTTTGGCCTGCTTGGGATCTTGGGGAAACTTCTCTGGGCAAACATCTGCATAGTGTCCTTTGTTTCCACACTTGAAACATGTGACAAGGCTGAGATCCTTCATAGGCTTGTTTATCTTGTGCTTCATCTTTTCTAGACAGTTGCTTGCATAATGCCCTTGGTTACCACAATTGTAACATGTGATAAGTTTGAGTTCTTCACGTATCTCTTGTGGACAGGTTGCCACATAATGGCCTAGCTCTTTGCAGTTGTTGCACCATACTTGGCCAGTCTCCTTATACTTATTCTTCTCTGGACATTCACTGGCATAGTGTCCCATTTCTTTACAATGATTACATTGCACATGGCTTTTGTCCTTCTTTTTCTTGGGTTTCTCCAAAGCTAGGAGTGCTTCTAGTTCATGTTCTTCATATGTTATCTCATAGGTAGGAATGTCTACTGGTTTCTTGGACCTTCTATTGCTCCTTGGATAATTCATATGCCTCTTCTTTGGTCCTTTAAATTGGGTTGTATTGCATGGAGGTACAAGTGGAGATTTTCCTGTCCTCATCCTTCTTGGTAGACTTAGCTCCCTCTTGATAGTTTGCAATCAGTTGTTGCACTCCACCTTGTTTCCTTTGTTCAACTATGGAATAGATGGGGCATTGGATAGGGACATGATTATTTCCTTCACATAGGTAACAAGTAGCTTGAGAGGTGGGACATTGGCCAACTGGATGTTTTTCTTCACATTTGGGGCATTGATCTCCATGCTCCTTGGAAGTGTGATCCTTGTCTCCACAAATATTGCAAGCTTTGGTTCCTTCTAGAATAACATCTTTGTCATCTTTGTTGTCACAAACTCCTTTGGAAGAGTTGCCTTCCATGTTGATCATTTGATCTGTCACTTTATGCAACAATTGGGCTTGGGTTGCAAAGAAACTTTGCATGGTTGGATCTTCCCCACTGGTGTTGGCTATGAATTGAGCTGTCACTTGGTTCAACTGGTTTTGGGTTGCTATAAGTTCTCTCATGTTGTCCTCTTGGTTGTTGTTGTTGTCATCGACCTTGATGTTGGAGTTTCTTGGAGTAGTCATCTGTTTGGGTTGAATTGAGATTAGAATAGGCAAAAGATTTCTAAGTAAGGATTCTAATCACACACATCACAATTCACACAAGCAATGTGCAAGCAATCACAAACAAACATTTCACTCAAACAACAAAGTTCAAGCACATTTTTAGGCAACAAAATATTTTTGTTACACCACATAAGTTGGTGTGTTTGATCTATACTTAATATGGTGGTCCATCTATATGGTTCACTTGAGATCTTTCCATCTTTCTTGGTTGAATCTTCTTGCATGAGATCATGGTTTCCTTGGGAAAACTCTTGGTCACAAAACTTCAAAGGTGATGATGGCTCCTTCTAAGTTGTGTTTCCTTAGTCTCCAAATCTTGAGCAAGATTTCTTGTCTCACTTTTCCTTAGTGATATCCAAGATTGAAGTCCTTCGTGAAAATGCTGAAGATGTTGAAGTCATTAGAGTTGAAGATGTTGAAGTCATTAGAGTTGAAGAAGTCCTTTGCACATGGTGAAGTCTTTGGCCAAGGGGTAGGCTTTATCCATCAAGTTGAAATAGAAGAGATGTAGAATCAAAGCCAAAATGGTTGAGGAAAGAGTTTTACAAGATTGTTTGTAAATAAATTTTGGAACTAATACAACTCCTATTTTTCTAAGGGTTTTTGTCCAATCCTAGGTTTACAAATCCTACAGGCAACACAATGCTCTGATACCATCTGTAGAGGTCCCAACCTTTAATAAGGTAGAGATCCCTGTGTTTACAATGCTAGTCCCTGGATCAATAGCTAGCATCCACAGTTAAGATGTAATATCAAGAAACAAAGGTCATAATACAACTTTATAACCAGGAATAACATAATTTATTACATCTTACATAGCTCATTTGGCTATTACATTACATTGCAGCAGAATATCTATAAGCATGGGGTCCTTCATCTTCAAAGTGCCACAGGCAAACATGTTGGTTGTAGACTTGTAATCCTATTTAACACACTTCACTAACACCAAACAAACCTGCAACATAATAAGTTACAGCCACAAGGGTCAATACATTTGAATTGTATTGGCAAGTTTCACTACTATGTAGAAATAAGTGGATCCTATCATTACATGCATATTTGGATAAGTAGGGTTTAGGCTCTTTTGCAGAAAGCAATATAGTTTTATCCTATCTTTTCAAAATAGTTTTGATCTTTTGTCAAATCTTTCTGAACTCCTTGGAAACCTCCAAGTGCTTCAAGTCTCTTGTTGTCACTTTCAAGTTTTACTTTTGGAAATTGGAATGTCGAGATTTCCCATAGCTTCAGGCCTTAGTTGCTCAGTATTGTCCATAACTGGGGACACGACTAAGTACTTAGATTTTTATCTTCTGCAGAAGTTGTACACTTTACCCACATGACACAATCTCATCTTGTTGCCACCAGTGGCCGCTGGATAAGTACTCACCAAGATGGAGTACTGGCAGATTGAGATTGTGACGAAGTCTTTCCATAGGGTCCTCCCAATACACAATGCTAGCTTGTCTTCAGGCACCAATGTAGGGTTCCTAGTTCCCTCATTCCAGTTAACCTGAAGAGGCCAATGCATGGGTCTTCCACTATGTAGTTGACTAAGCCAGTGCCCATTTAGCATGTGGCTGTACACGGAAGCCACTGTACGAGAAACATGTTCAATCTCTAAGTCCCTGGGTGGTTTTCTTTTAGTGCACATACAAAAAGAGATTGCCATATAAACATGGTTCCTTTTGTTTCCACCTTGTCCAAAACTTGAGTATCCTTGTCCACCCAGGTGGTTCATTGAGTACTTGTTTTATTATATAAAATATAAGTCTTTTTCCAACTTCATATAATCTCAACATGTATCTCATCTCAATATATATAGCAGGGCTAAGCATATTACAACTACATTGTTTTCACTAAGGAATATATAAGGGTATCCTATTAGGATTTAGCATAGCAAAATATAGTAGTCCTTATCATGCATGTTTCAAAATCCACTAAGTGTAATGAAAATAGTAGGACTTGGATGATAGTGTCACTTGCCTTTTTGGTAGAGGATGTTGGTTCAATTCTTGATCTTGCTAATATCACACTCTTCTTACTTCACTACAAATCAATCAAGCAAACATATATTCAACTAGCATTCCAACCAATATTCAAACAATTTAACACACATAAAATAATAGAAACAAGGTCATGCATGCAAGCATGCAAAAGATAGTTTTATTTGCAAAGGTGGTTTCTACTAGGCTCTACACATTGTAAGGTTCAAAGTGGTCATTTTCTAAAGTGGCAAAACCATTTGCAAAAGGGTTTTATCCATAAACCATCTTTAAATCAAATCATTATTTCATGTGGTGAAAAATGCTTTTGGTGAAGCAATAATTTTATATTGTTCACCAAATAAGTTGTTAATTCACAAAACTTGGTGTTTAGGGTCAGTAGGTTTGAATCAACACATTTTCCAAAGGTTTTTCTCAAAAATCATTTCCATATCAAAATTAATATTTTTATTTGACTAGAAATGAGCTAATTCAATTATTCAATCCTAATCTTCACAAAATACATTTTAAAAACCATAAGTTGGTTCCTAGGGTCAGTAAGTTCACAACAAAACATTTTGCAAAGATTTCACATTAAAATTTTATCTAGAACAATTTTTATATTCAAAATAAGCCTACACAAGTTTCTGCAAATTCAACCAATTTACCAGAAGCAAAACATTAAACAGAATACATGGTTGCAAAGTACTGATTCTACTGATTCCATTGATATAAAATTTGCAAATTTTGGACGTGTGGATCAAAAGTTATGGATTTTACAAGTTTGCAAATCTAATAGATCAAATTTCTGTTTTTAAAACAGTCTCTGGACACGTGTCTTATTCCTACTGGCGCGTACCGGTTCGTGCGTATTGCGCTTTGTGGTTCGTTGGATCTAAATAACATCTTGCGGCTCTGAGCATACGATACCCCTTCGATTAGTCAATCTATCGCAACGCTTGGATCTAAATCCTACGGTCCATAGCAGCTCGACCAGGAACTGGCGGCGCTGGCGGTGGTAGACGGCGGCGCGCGGTCAGACGGTGTGCTAGCGGCGGTTACAGGAAGCAAGAAAGATAGAGGAGGGTCTCACCGTGTTCGCGAGTGTCACATCCCAAAGTTTAGATTTGGTTCTGCATATCATTCATATCATTGCATCATGCTCTTCCATGCAAAACCCTCGATCGAAAAGATTCGGCAAAACGCTGTTCTCAAAACCCTATTTTATTTTGCTAAAATGCTCCTGCGGGAGGTTTTACTAGGGTTTGTGTTTTTCACCCTTGTAGACTAGTGGTTGCACTTATCACATGACCCTAGGTTGATCTCCCGGATTTTACAAAATTTTAGAGACGAATTTCGTCCAATTCGGAGTCCGTTTGAAGGTGTTACGTTGAAAAAAGCTAAACAGAGATTAGAAAAAACAAAAGAACAAAAAAAAATTAAACAGCGCCGCCGCCAGCCTGCTGGGCTGCGCCGGCCCAGCCAGCGCCCGCAAGCCCCCGCCCGCGCGGCGGGAATTATCTGCCGCGTGCGCCCGCGCCCAGCCGCTGCCAGGCGGGGTCCACCCGACGCCGCCGCCCCGCCGTGACCGGCGCAAACTCCTCCACCCGCCGCCGTGTGTCTTGTCCGAATCGTCCCCGAACCGCCTCGCCCCCTCCCCCAAATCCCGGACCTCTTAAACGACGCCGCCGCCCCTCTTTTCCCCTACTCGCACGCCCTATCTCGCCCCCGACCTTGGGCGATTTCTCGCCGGAATTCCTCCTCCGCCGCCGCCGTTCGAGCTCGGTGAGCTTGCCGCCGCCTCGCTCCGCCTCTTCCTCTCTCACCGCGAGCTCGCCGTCGCCCCTCCCCCGCTAACCTGCCGCCCGCCTCTCTCCCACAGGTCGTCGACGCCGCCGCCGCTCCACCACCGACGCCGCCGCCTCCAGCCGCTCACCGCGCTCGGCCCTGCTCACGCCGGACACCGCTGCCACCTCGACGAGCTCCTCCGCCCCGCTACCGACACCGTCGTGCCACCGCCGCCGCCGGAGACCCCGCCGCCGCCGCCGCACGACCTCACCGCCGTCGCCGCTGCTTGCTCAGGTGAGCTACCTCGCCGCCTTTCCCCTGGCCACACGATCAATTCCGACGGTCCAGATCAGACCGTTGACTGGTCAGCTCGGGCGCTGACCGGTCAACCGCCCAGTCAGGCGCCACGTCAGCCCAGTCAAAGTCAATCTGACTGGGTAATTTCCTAAAATAGATTTCATTGACAAAAAATTACTTAAACTTGCAAAATTCATATCTTTAAATCTACTGGGCCAAAAATTGCAAATAAAATATGTGTAGATTCAGTAGGATGTGTAGAATCTTGCTGTATCATTGTTTTACACTTTTGCAGAAAGATTTTGTCCAGATTAATTAAAGGAGTTAATGGCCTTTTTGGAGTAATTAATTCGTAGAAAAAGATCTGTAACTCCAAAAATTGCATATAATATGTCCCTGGGTTCAGTAGAACAAGGGGAATCTCAAAGTGAATTAAAAGTATAGGCTTACAGTAGAAACTTTTGCAGAAACTATTTAATGGCTTTCTGCAGTGTTTTAATTACTCGGGGAGTTTTATAATTACTTTTTGAGTAATTCCAATTGGTACTGTTCCTAAATAGCAACGCCTATACAGTAGAATTTTCCCAAGATTTTACAAACAGTATACTACCGGTAGTGAATTAATTGAGTACTAGGTCTAGTTTTGAGCATTATATTTTGCTTAATAGTTTTCCTTGCGCCAAAACTATTTTCCATGCATGCAATCAGTAGCTTTACTAAATAGGATTATGTGGTGCTGCTGTAGCATCAATCCACTTGTCGTGCATGCATTCATGCATCATATTTGTTGCACCTGCTTGTGAATTGTTTGTTTATGATTGCAATTGTATCGTGTAGATTGTGACGAGTGCAACGCTTGCTCGTGTGTGGATTGTTCTTCCGACCGCTACAACCAAGGCAAGTAGATGCTATTTTGTTCATGATATTGTCCTACTATTTTCATTACATTGTCGTGTATTTTGTAGACGCATGTGTAGGATGATACTATCGCTATGCTATGTCCTATTATGTGGTAGGGCCTTCCTTGTAGATGAACCACCGTCGGTAGATGTGCTTAGCCATGCTATGATGAACGAGGGCTGGGGTACATCACTGAAAGTTGTTTCTAAATGTGCTGGTTTGCGAAAACTAAAACAACTTAATTAATGAATCTCCTGGGTGTGATGGGATTGATAATTTTTGGTGGTTTCATTGCGGAAAGGCACCCAGGTATCAAGAGAAAATGATTGGCTTCTTTATTCTGTAGCTTACGTGTACGACCATGTGCCAATAATGAAATGGGCGGTTGGTTGGACTTAGTAGGTTGTGGTAACTCGAACCCGCGTATCTATAGATGTAGAATTTTGGTAGGTTGGACCGGTGCGCGTCGGGATTGGGGAGCTACTTCCCGAATAGTCTCTTCTTGGACTTCTCCCTACCATCACCCAAAATGAGAGTGATGGTACGAGCTGGGCTGGCCAAGTCACATGGGTAAAGTGTACTAACCCCTGCAGGGTGTATAATCTAATCGATTAGCCGTGTCCCCGGTTATGGACAACTGAGTTGCTTGATATTGATTCCATGACATGTTTCTGGCTCATTCTAATTTTATAATTGCCTTAATATTGCTGGGTTAACTTAATTGGGATCTTTTCAAAGAAAATCAAATACTGTTTATGAAAGTAGGACAAAGGTATTTGCAAATGCAAGCCAGACACAGCTCCAATTGCCAAATATGCATGTAGATGTTAGCACTATTGTATCCTTTACTAGCTCTACTTGCCATACATTCCATGTATTGACCCTTCGGGGCTGCTACGTTTCATGTTGCAGGATATTCCGATTCTGAGTAATCGATATAGGCCACGGTACTCCACTCGGCACTTGTTCACTTGTGGGCAATTTGAAGAATGGAGGATTTACTTTATTTATGTTGCTACCTGAATAGTTTGAGCTAGCCTTGGGCTAAGCTTTTATTGTAATAATGGTACTCTGGATCTTCGTTATTCATGATACACGGATATTGTGCAATGTTATTCATCTTATTCTATTGTGGCCCAATGAACCGATCCAGGGATTGGCATGTCACATAGAAGCCTCGGTCTTTTCAGAACCGCGGTGTTACAAGATAGTATCAGAGCCCATGTGTCGACTGTAGGATCGTGACCTAGGATTGGATTAGGAAGCCATATAACTATTAAAGCTTATATTAACTCTGTCTTTCATCTTATGCCTTTCGCTCTCGTAAATTCTTACCATATGCTATTCTCACACTTTCCTCTTTTAATTGATAGATGGGAGAAGTCAGGACTAAGTATGCAACCATGGAGTCACCAAGGCCCTTTGCAAGACAGTTAGCACAGCTCTCGCAGTCATTGGGATTGCCGCTGCCCATGTTCAAGGGAAGAAGGCTGTACACCTATGGATACGGTGAGGATGCATGGGAGATCACTACCTTCATATTCAGGGATGCCGCCTTGCCAAACCCTGTGCATCTGATCTACACCAAGACATACTGCAACTGGGGACTTGGAATCAACTTGGCCATACATGAAGCCCTGTCTCGCCAGTGCCATCAAGTCTGACACCTACTGCCAGCAGATTCACCCTACCGTGACTATGGGAGGCGTGATGAAGATGGGCACATTGTGGTTACCCCGGGCGACAGGAACAACATGCCGCCCCGTCGGAGGCACATAGAGGACATGGAAAGGGAGAATGTAGCTCTAGCTGAGAAAGTGATGATGATAAAGGAGATTGCAGATTTTGCCAGCAATGGTATGGTGGTCCAAGGACAGGAGATTGACACCTTGCATGAAGCTGTGGGAGTTCTGGAGAATGCCCTGATAGCCAGAGATGCAACCATAGCTCATCTTCATGGTATTGTGCAGGAGAACACCCAGAACATACAATAGCTGCAAGGGACTGTCCAGGAAAGGGATCAGACTATTGAAGCTATGACAGCCCAGATTGCCGCTCTCCAAGCACAGCTGAATCCACCCTCTGATGATGACAATGGAGATGGTGGCAACAATGATGATGATGACAGTGGGAATGATGATGATGATGAGGACGAGGATGATGATGATGGAAACAACGATGGTGGAGGAGATGAAGCTGTTGCAGTTGCAGCTGAAAGTGAAGAAGAAGAGGAGGATCCAGAAGAGGTGGAGTTTGAGATTTCAAGTGATGATTCAGGAGAGGTGTACACTCTGCCGCCATGGTTGAACCGTGGACCGAAGCGCCAACGCATGAGTGCAAGGACCTACCGCAACCTCTTCAAGAAGTAGATAGAAGTCCACCAATTAGTCCTCGTTAGGAAAAACCGTTAGGATTAGTCTCGATCGATGTGAAACTTAATTACTGTTAGTTTAAGAGTGTTTAATTGCTTATTTGTGTACTCCAATATCCCAGGAATTATTTGTGCGAATTTTATGAAAGAGTTATGGCAAGTTTGGTTACTATCTGTGTTATTTTCGCTGCAGTTTTCTGCTGATACAGCAGTACTGTACGATTTTTCATATTTTTCTGATAACGGGGAAAAATCTGAAAAAAATAGGTCTGGTGCGAAACTCTCTGTACTGTATGTGAAAAAATCAGCATAATTTTCTGACAATTCTATGTCAGGTGGAAAAATTCGTGAACGCTGCTGGACTGTTCTGGCAGATTGCTGTTTTTGTTGCTTAGTTGATCAACTGTTTAGTTAACCATTGCCAACTCTTGTAAACTATTTCAGTAGGTATATACTGCTAGGATAACCCATGGGATGTTGCTGGATCACTTGTTTGTTGATGTGTTGCTTGCTTGAGATTGTCTGCTATTGTTTGTTGTTGTTTGATCATAATGCATGGGTAGACTCCTATTATCGTAGTTGATTCTTTCTAAGCTTACCTGTGCTAAACCGCAGATGCCTCCCTACCGTCAACCCACTGAGTTGGAGCAGCTCATGGCAGCTCAGGCACAGCTGACCCAAGTTATGACTCAATTCATGGAAGCTCAGAACAACAACAACAACAATGGGAACAACCAGCCTCAGGGAGATGCTCTCACTAGATTTCTGAGGCTAAGGCCAGCTAAGTTCTCTACTGCAACGGAACCAATGGTTGCTCTCGATTGGTTGCGTTCAGTCAACAAGGATCTGGTAACGGTTGGATACACTGATGCTGAGAAGTTGAGGTTTGCCGCTCACCTACTGGAGGGACCAGCCGCTTCTTGGTGGGACACTTTTCAGATCACCCACCCGCTGGACACTGTGACTTGGGCAATGTTTGAGGAAGGTTTCAGGACCAACCACGTGTCTTCAGGAGTTCTGAGCCTGAAGAGGAAGGAGTTCCGCAACTTGCGCCAAACCAACCGCACCGTGGCTGAGTACATTGAGGAGTTCAACAACCTGTCCCGTTATCCACCTGAGGATGTTGACACTGATGCAAAAAGGAGGGAGAGATTCCTGGATGGCCTCAGTGATGAGCTTTCAGTGCAGCTACTGGTGGTTTATTGCCCCACTTTCCAGGAGCTTATGGACAAGGCCAGAATCTTGGAAGGGAAGCACAAGCAGGTGGAGAACCGCAAGAGAAAGAGCAGCAATCACCACTCTGGTTCTCACCACAAGTCTCGCACTTCTTATGATGGGTACTCCAAGCATGGAGGGAGTGACCATGGGAGCCATGATCGCCACCACCATGG
The DNA here is from genome assembly GCA_916181665.1 of Avena sativa. Classification (NCBI taxonomy): domain Eukaryota; kingdom Viridiplantae; phylum Streptophyta; class Magnoliopsida; order Poales; family Poaceae; genus Avena; species Avena sativa. The sequence continues at coordinate 305,327,689 of OV702295.1, read as the reverse complement.
AGGCGATGGGCATCGCCATGACAACCACAAGAGCACCCACCACAGCCACAAGGGAGGACACTTTCATTCTGGAGGACACGGTGGACATGACCGCAACCGTGATCGCAGCTTTGTGAAGAAGGATCTGAGTGAGGTGACATGCTTCAAGTGTGGCCAGAAGGGACACTATGATGACAACTGTCCGGAGAGGAAGGGACTGAAGCCAACCAACAACCAGAAGGCCACAGTGAACCACATGAACATGGAGGAGATCCCAGATGAGCTTGACCTTGTGATTGTTAAGTTCCCAATCAACACTCACCCTGCACTTATACTTTTCGATACTGGTGCATCGCATTCATTCATATCAAGGGCATTTGTGGATAAGTATAAGCTACCTACTGAGTCTATGAAAGAGTCTATTAGAGTGAGTTCACCTGGAGGAGATATGATAGCTAGCGCGGGATGCCGCGGTTTAACTGTGAGGATTGGAACACACAACTTCATTGCACATCTGGTAGTGTTGGAATCACAAGGGTTAGATGTTATTCTGGGTATGGATTGGATGTCTATGCATGGAGGACACATAGATTGTGCACAGCGAGCTGTTTCACTCAAAACCCCGGATGGTAAGAGAATTAGGTTCAAGTCGGCTGTGCGACCGGGAAGGTGTAAGCTGAATTCTCTTAAGGGGGTTAGCATGGATACTGTGCCAGTGATTAGGGATTACCCCGACGTGTTTCTGGAGGAGCTGCCAGGAATGCCACCTGACAGGGAAGTGGAGTTTCTCATCGACCTGATGCCGGGAACGGGACCTATTGCAAAGAGACCATATAAGATGGATGTCGATGAGCTGAAGGAATTGAAGAAGCAGCTGAAAGAGCAGTTGGACAAGGGATTCATTCAGCCTAGTTCGTCGTCATGGGGTGCACCTGTTCTGTTTGTGGAGAAGAAAGACAGCAGCAAGAGATTAGTGGTGGACTATCGCTCGCTGAACGAGGTGACTATCAAGAACAAATACCCCCTGCCGAACACAAATGATTTGTTTGATCAACTGGAAGGAGCAAAGGTGTTTAGCAAGATTGATCTGCGATCAGGCTACTTCCAATTGAAGATCCGGGAGGAGGACATACCAAAAACCGCTTTCACCACAAGATATGGTTTATATGAGTACACGGTTATGTCTTTTGGACTAACGAATGCCCCGTCATACTTCATGACCATGATGAACAAGGTATTTATGGAGTACTTGGACAAGTTCGTGGTGGTGTTTATTGACGACATACTGATATATTCCAAGGATGATGCTGAGCATGAGAAACATCTGCGACTGATTATGGAGAAGCTGAGGGAACACAAGCTGTATGCCAAATTCAGCAAGTGTGAATTCTGGCTTAACACTGTTGGATTTCTTGGACACGTAGTGTCAGGAGAAGGAGTCGCTGTTGATCCAAGCAAAGTGACTGCAGTAACTGAGTGGGAAGCACCCAAGAATGCAGGAGAGATACGAAGCTTTTTGGGACTTGCTGGATATTACAGGAGATTCATTGAAAACTTCTCCAAGATTGCTAAGCCGATGACAGAACTTCTGAAGAAGGAGAGGAAGTTTGAATGGACGGATGTGTGTGAAGCCCGCTTTCAGGAACTGAAGCGTCGACTAGTGACCGCACCCGTTCTGTGTTTACCAGACCTTCAGAAGGATTTCCAAGTGTACTGTGATGCTTCTCGTCAGGGACTTGGGAGTGTGCTGATGCAAGATGGGAGAGTAGTGTCATATGCCTCGCGGCAACTCAAGCACCATGAGCGGAATTACCCCACACACGACTTGGAGTTAGCGTCAGTGGTTCATGCGCTCAAGGTATGGAGGCATTACTTAATGGGAAAACACTGTGATGTGTACACCAACCACAAGAGCCTGAAGTACATATTTACACAGAAGGAACTGAACATGAGGCAAAGGAGATGGTTGGAACTTATCAAGGACTATGATATGAATCTGCAATACCACCCAGGAAAGGCCAATGTAGTAGCAGATGCTCTGAGCCGGAAGGTCTATGCCAACGGATTGACAATTGGGGAATTGCCTGAGGATTTGTGCAAGTAGTTCAAGGACCTTAGATTGGAGGTAGTATCAGAAGGATACTTGGCAACAATGGAAGTCCAACCAACGCTACAGGACAGAATCAGGAAGGCTCAGGTGGGAGACAAAGAGATAGGTGAAGTAAAGGAAAAGATGAAGGAGGATCGAGCAAGGGAATTCCGTGAGGATGAGCAAGGAACCTTGTGGTATGGAGATCGTTTGTGCGTCCCCAACGATCCAGAGATAAGGGAGTTAATTCTGCAGGAAGCTCATGACTTGCCGTATTCCATACATCCGTTCAATACGAAGATGTATATGGACTTAAAGGACAGATTCTGGTGGAACAACATGAAGGGAGACATCGCGGAGCATATTGCCCTATGTGACGTATGTAGCCGAGTGAAGGCGGAACACCAGAAGCCAGCAGGATTGCTGCAGCCATTGCCCGTGCTGGATTGGAAGTGGGATAGAGTGGGAATGGATTTTATCACAGGATTGCCCAGGACCAGGTCAGGATACGACTCCATTTGGGTAGTGGTCGACCATTTGACCAAGGTAGCCCACTTTATACCGGTGAAGACGACCTATACGAGTGCAAAGTTGGCCAAGATCTACATGGACAGGATTGTGTGCCTACATGGAGTTCCCAAGAGTATTGTATCTGATAGAGGCACCCAATTTACCTCACACTTCTGGCGCCAGCTGCACGAGTCACTTGGTACTAGATTGGAGTTTAGCACGGCGTTTCACCCGCAGACTGATGGACAGACCGAGAGGGTGAATCAAATTTTGGAGGACATGCTGAGAGCTTGCGCTTTAGCTCATGGCTCTAGTTGGGATGAGAATTTGCCGTATGCTGAGTTTTCCTACAACAACAGCTATCAAACCAGCATCAAGACGTCACCGTTTGACGTGCTGTATGGGAAACGGTGCCGGACACCATTGCTATGGGATGGAGTAGGAGAACGTCAGTTGTTTGGGCCTGATTTGATCAAGGACGCTGAGGAGAAGGTCGCCTTGATTAGGGACAGGCTGAAGGTAGCACAATCAAGGCAGAAGAGCTACGCGACGCCAAGCGCAAGGAAGTGGTGTATGAGATAGGTGATAGAGCATACCTCAGAGTGTCGCCACTTTGTGGAATCAAGAGATTTGGGATCAAGGGTAAACTGGCACCTCGGTTTATTGGACCATATCGGGTCTTAGCACGCAAAGGAGAAGTCGCTTATCAGTTGGAGTTGCCAGAAGCTCTGTCCGCTGTTCACAATGTGTTCCACGTGTCCCAGCTGAAGAAGTGCCATCCGGAGATGGTGGATACACCATTGAGAGACACTGTGCCGGCTTGAGAATGAGTTGACCTATGAAGAGAAGCCGGTCAAGATTCTGGAGACAACGGAGAGGATTACCCGTACCAAGATGATCAGGTTTTGCAAGGTGCAGTGGAGTCACCACACCGAAGAGGAAGCCACTTGGGAGCGTGAGGATGACATCCGAGAGGACTACCAACACCTATTTGCTAGCCCCGCCGAATCTCGGGGACGAGATTCATCTTAAGGGGGTTAGTCTTGTCACATCCCAAATTTTAGATTTGGTTCTACATATCATTCATATCATTGCATCATGCTCTTCCATGCAAAACCCTCGATCGAAAAGATTCGGCAAAATGCTGTTCTCAAAACCCTATTTTATTTTGCTAAAATGCTCCTGCGGGAGGTTTTACTAGGGTTTGTGTTTTCCACTCTAGTAGACTAGTGGTTTCACTTATCACATGACCCTAGGTTGATCCCCCGGATTTTACAAAATTTTAGAGACGAATTTCGTCCAATTCGGAGTCCGTTTGAAGGTGTGTTACGTTGAAAAAAGCTAAACAGAAATTAGAAAAAACAAAAGAACAAAAAAAAATTTAAACAGCGCCGCCGCCAGCCTGCTGGGCCTCGCCGGCCCAGCCAGCGCCCGCAAGCCGCCGCCCGCACGGCGGGAATTATCCGCCGCCTGCGCCCGCGCCCAGCCGCTGCCAGGCGGGGTCCACCCGACGCCGCCGCCCCGCCGTGACCAGCGCAAACTCCTCCACCCGCAGCCGTGTTTCCCATCCGTATCGGCCCCGAACCGCCTCGCCCCCTCCCCAAAATCCCGGACCTCTTAAACGACGCCGCCGCCCCTCTTTTCCCCCTACTCGCACGCCCTATCTCGCTCCCGACCTTGGGCGATTTCTCGCCGGAATTCCTCCGCCGCCGCCGCCGTTCGAGCTCGGTGAGCTCGCCGCCGCCTCGCTCCGCCTCTTACTCTCTCATCGCGAGCTCGCCGTCGCCCCTCCCCCGCTAACCTGCCGCCCGCCTCTCTCCCACAGGTCGTCGACGCCGCCGCCGCTCCACCACCGATGCCGCCGCCTCCAGCCGCTCACCACGCTCGGCCCCGCTCACGCCGGACACCGCCGCCACCTCGACGAGCTCCTCCGCCCCGCCACCGATGCCGTCGTGCCACCGCCGCCGCCACCGCCGCACGACCTCACCGCCGTCGCCGCTGCTTGCTCAGGTAAGCTACCTCGCCGCCTTTCCCCTGGCCACACGATCGAGATCTGACGGTCCAGATCGGACCGTTGACTGGTCAGCTCGGGCGCTGACCGGTCAACCGCCCAGTCACCCGCCACGTCAGCCCAGTCAAAGTCAATCTGACTGGGTAATTTCCTAAAATAGATTTAATTGACAGAAAAATGCTTAAACTTGCAAAATTCATATCTTTAAATCTACTGGGCCAAAAATTGCAAATAAAATATGTGTAGATTCAGTGGGATATGTAGAATCTTGCTGTATCATTGTTTTACACTTTGCAGCAAGATTTTGTCCAGATTAATTAAAGGAGTTAATGGCCTTTTTGGAGTAATTAATTCGTAGAAAAAGATCTGTAACTCCAAAAATTTCATATAATATGTCCCTGGGTTCAGTAGAACAAGGGGAATCTCAAAGTGAATTAAAAGAATAGGCTTACAGTAGAAACTTTCGCAGAAACTATTTAATAGCTTTCTGCAGTGTTTTAATTACTCGGGGAGTTTTATAATTACTTTTTGAGTAATTCCAATTGGTACTGTTCCTAAATAGCAACGCCTATACAGTAGAATTTTCCCAAGATTTTACAAACAGTATACTACCGGTAGTGAATTAATTGAGTACTAGGTCTAGTTTTGAGCATTATATTTTGCTTAATAGTTTTCCTTGCGCCAAAACTACTTTCCATGCATGCAATCAGTAGCTTTACTAAATAGGATTATGTGGTGCTGCTGTAGCATCAATACACTTGTCGTGCATGCATTCATGCATCATCTTTGTTGCACCTTCTTGTGAATTGTTTGTTTATGATTGCAATTGTATCGTGTAGATTGTGACGAGTGCAACGCTTGCTCGTGTGTGGATTGTTCTTCCGACCGCTACAACCAAGGCAAGTAGATGCTATTTTGTTCATGATATTGTCCTATTATTTTCATTACATGGTCGTGTATTTTGTAGACGCATGTGTAGGATGATACTATCGCTATGCTATGTCCTATTATGTGGTAGGGCCTTCCTTGTAGATGAACCACCGTCGGTAGATGTGCTTAGCCATGCTATGATGAACGAGGGCTGGGGTACATCACTGAAAGTTGTTTCTAAATGTGCTGGTTTGCGAAAACTAAAACAACTTAATCAATGAATCTCCTGGGTGTGATGGGATTGATAATTTTTGGTGGTTTCATTGCGGAAAGGCACCCAGGTATCAAGATAAAATGATTGGCTTCTTTATTCTGTAGCTTACGTGTACGACCATGTGCCAATAATGAAATGGGCGGTTGGTTGGACTTAGTAGGTTGTGGTAACTCGAACCCGCGTATCCAGAGATGTAGAATTTTGGTAGGTTGGACCGGTGCGTGTCGGGATTGGGGAGCTACTTCCCGAACAGTCTCTTCTTGGACTTCTCCCTACCATCACCCAAAATGAGAGTGACGGTACGAGCTGGGCTGGCCAAGTCACATGGGTAAAGTGTATAACTCCTGCAGGGTGTATAATCTAATCGATTAGCCGTGTCCCCGGTTATGGACAACTGAGTTGCTTGATATTGATTCCATGACATGTTTCTCGCTCATTCTAATTTCATAATTGCCTTAATATTGCTGGGTTAACTTAATTGGGATCTTTTCAAATAAAATCAAATACTGTTTATGAAAGTAGGACAAAGGTATTTGCAAATGCAAGCCAGACACAGCTCCAATTGCCAAATATGCATGTAGATGTTAGCACTATTGTCTCCTTTACTAGCTCTACTTGCCATACATTCCATGTATTGACCCTTCGGGGCTGCTACGTTTCATGTTGCAGGATATTCCGATTCTGAGTAATCGATATAGGCCACGGTACTCCACTCGGCACTTGTTCACTTGTGGGCAATTTGAAAAATGGAGGATTTACTTTATTTATGTTGCTACCTGAATAGTTTGAGCTAGCCTTGGGCTAAGCTTTTATTGTAATAATGGTACTCTGGATCTTCGTTATTCATGATACACGGATATTGTGCAATCTTATTCATCTTATTCTATTGTGGGCCAATGAACCGATCCAGGGATTGGCATGTCACATAGAAGCCTCGGTCTTTTCAGAACCGCGGTGTTACAACGAGGTCGAGGTGAAGCTCAAGGTGGTCACGAGGAGGCAAGGGGTGCTCAGGGACGGCAACAATTGCTCGCCAGAGTGAGTGGTGGCGTCAGGCGGCTCTGGAGGTCGTCGAGGGCGACACTGCGGTTCACTCCGAGGCAAAACAAGGATACAGTTAGACGCGGGTTGAACTGCTGATGATGTGAGCATCAATAGGAGGTGCCGGGGCGGTCGAGACTTACCAGGGGAGGTCGCCGAAAAAGAAACAGACGCGGCGGCACTCAGTAGATGACGAAGTCGACGTTGCGGAGCGCCCGCGAGCGAATGAGTGGCACGGGGAGATGCGCCAGGAGGTGAGGAGCGAGCTCGTGTGCTTGGGAAGGCGAGGCGAAGCTGGACGGCGCCGGAATTTGGTCGGAGACGTCGTCGGAGCAGTGGCAAAGCAAAGGGAATTGGGGGCAGCCTGGTGGCTCACTTGCAGCGGGGTTTGAGGGGAAAGGAAGAGGAGACTAAGGCGATTAAATGGGCATGGTCACGGCGAGGTATAACTGTGGCAGTAACACGAATTCAACGATGCAATCAAAGGCAGCAACGGCAGGAAGAATGGTCGCGAGGGAGATGACGCTGAGGTGGCGCTGTGGGACCTGCCTGTCAGCGAGGAAGAGAGAGAGAGAGGGGTCCACTCGTCTGTGACTGCGCGGGTGGGTTTTTCGGTGGAAAACGATTCGCGCGTGGGGGGGGGGGGGTTTAGTTGGGCTGGAGCTGGGCTTGCTGGGCCAAATGGTTGGGCTGCTGTTTCATTTTTTTTATTCAGTAATCTTTTTCTTTTTCTATCTGATTTTCCTGTTTTGAATTTCAAACAACAAATCAAACATCCAATTGAATTCAAAACCTTGCTAAACTTTGTATTGATTTCAGTTCTGTTAATCAACATAATTCAAAGTCCAAAACAAAATAATATTTTATTTTAGGGTCCATTAATAATTAAATGAATAGACCTTAATCATTTAATTCAAATAGGATTTGTTTTATTAAAATCTTTATTTTGAAATATAAATAGTACCAAAATCATTCAGTAGGTTTTATTTGAAAATATAAAACACTTGGAAAAACTTATTTAAAATAAAATAACAAGTTTTAGTGTTTAATTAAAATGGGAAAGGCCTTTACTTTAATAAAATTGGTTTATTAATAAAGTCTCTCTATTTTATTTAAATAAACCCTTACTCTTTTAATCAAAACAAAATATTTTATTTCAAAAGCTTGGCCAAGGTTTGATTTGGCTCTATAAAAATAGTCCTTATTTATACTTCTACCTTTTCATTTGAATACCAAATCCTTTTATTAAAAGATCCAAAAATAGCAATTTCACATATTTAATATTTTCTTTATTAATTGTTTATCTTTTCAAATCCCTTTAGGATTTGTTTGATCAAATAGGTTTGAAGGTTTCCAATTGGAATCAAAAAGTCTCTTCTCACCCTGAAAATCATCAAAGTTTTATTTTATTCATTTATTTTTCACATAACAAGATTTGGAAAATCTTGGGATGTGACACCCAATGCCCTCGGAACACACTACTTGGCCGTGCCGGTCGCTATACCAGAGGTTGACTTATGCGGTTAGCTTGACGCTGTTATTACGAGTGCGAGTGGCACAAGATACGGAGAGTAGACGCAGTTTGCGGTAACCAATCTGTTTTATTTCATAGCAGGTGGAGAGTACATGTATGGGTTTCTAGGAGTAGAATTTCCGTAGGAAGTTTACATTCCACGGTCGCTTGACGTCGAGTTTCCCGTCTCCTCGGACGTCGGTGAGGTAGTAGGCGTCATTGCCAAGGACTCGTCCGATGGAGAATGGTCCCTCCCAAGGGGGGGAGAGCTTGTGCATGCCCTTCTTGTCCTCGATGAGGCGTAGCACCAGATCTCCTTCCTAGAAGGTGCGAGTCCGTACTCACCGGCTATGGTAGCGGCGGAGCCCTTGCTGGTAGACGGCGGCGCGGGAGCAAGCTAGGTCGCGTGCCTCATCGAGCTGGTCGACTCCATCCTGGCGTGCGAGTGCGTTTGCGGCCTCCGTGTAGTTGACCACCCTGGGCGAGTCGTGCTCTAGGTCGGTGGGCATGACTGCCTCGGCGCCATACACCATGAAGAAGGGGGTGAACCCTGTCGACCTGTTGATGGAGGCGCAGATGTCCCAGATGACGGAGGGTAACTCCTCGACCTAGCACCCGACGGTGCGCTCGAGTGGTACTTGGAGCCGTGGCTTCAGGCCATGGAGGATGCTCTGGTTGGCTCGTTCCGCCTGGCCGTTTAACTCCGGGTGGCCGCCATTAGGCGAGGTCGAGTCGGATGTGATGTTCCTCGCAGAACTCGGCCATGGATCCTTTGGCGAAGTTGGTGCCATTGTCCGTGATGATGCTGTTTGGGAACCCGTAGCGATAGATGAGCTCGCGTAGAAACTTGGTGGCGGTCTTCCCGTCGCATTTCCGGACTGGCTTGGCCTCCACCCATTTTGTGAATTTGTCGACTGCGACCAAGAGGTGGGTGAAGCCGGAGGGGGCCTTATTGAAAGGGCCTACCATGTCCATACCCCACACGGCAAACGGCCAGGTGATGGGGATTGTCTTGAGCGCCGAGCTCGGCATGTGGGTCTGGTTGGTGTATTTCTGGCACCCGGCGCACCGCTGGACAATGTCGACGGCGTCTACGTGTGCGGTGGGCCAGTAGAAACCGTGTCGCATAGCCTTTGAGACCAGAGAGCGGGCACCGGCGTGGTGGCCGCAGTCGCCGGAGTGGATGTCGTGGAGGATTTTGCGTCCCTCAGCGGGTTGGACGCAGCGTTGGAACACGCCGGTCACGCTGCGCTTGTGGAGCTCGTTGTCGATGATGACGAAGGATTTGCAGCGGCGTGCTATCATCCGGGCTTCTGTTTTGTCTGTTGGCAAGGTGCCTCCCTCCAGGTAGGCGATGTACGGCATAGTCCAGTCCTCGGGCTCGGCGATGAGTGCGACCAGGGCTGCCTCTGGTTGCAGCGGGACTCCGATGTCGATCTCCCTTGGGGGAGAGACGGAAGGCTTGGTGATGGTGTCGAGGAAGACATCGGCGGGTGGTGCAAGTCGAGCCGAGCCAATACGAGAGAGTGTGTTGGCCTCCTCGTTCTTCCGCCTGTCGATGCACTCGACGGAGTAGCCTGCGAAGTGTCCGCCTAGCTTGTCCACTGCTTGGCGGTATGCCGCCATGGTGGGGGAGACGGCGTCGCAGGTGTCAGCGACTTGCCCAGCGACGAGGTCGGAGTTTCCATAGCAGCGTAGGCGGTTGACATTCATCTCCTTGGCAGCTTGCATGCCGTGGAGTAGTGCCTCGTACTCGGCCATGTTGTTGGTTCAGGGGGTGAAGTCGAGGCAGAGGACGTAGCGTAGCTTGTCGCCCTTCGGAGAGGTTAGCACGATCCCTGCTCCTGCACCGTCCGCATTCTTGGAACCGTCGAAGTGTAAACTCCAGTAGTGGAGGTATGGCAGCTTCTCTGGCTGCTGGGCCTCCTCCCAGTCGGCGATGAATTCCGCGAGAGCCTGCGACTTGATCGCTTTGCACGGCTCGTACTTGATGTTGTGGACGCCGATCTCGACGGCCCACTTGGTGACTCGCCCGGTCGCCTCACAGTTGCGGATGATGTCCTGCAACGGTGCTGAGAAGATGACCCTTATCGGGTGCTCCTGGAAGTAGTGCGGCAGTCGCCGCTGTGCTCTGAAGACCGCGTATACCAGTTTTTGGTATTGCGGGTAGTGCTGGCGCGACTCGGTGAGGACCTCGCTGATATAGTACGCTGGTCGCTGCACTAGGCGCTCCTTTCCCTCCTCTGGCCGCTCGACGACCATGACGGCGCTGACGACACGCTCGGAAGCCGCGACGTAGACCAGTATGGGTTCCTTGTCGACGGGGGCGGCGAGTAGCACCTTCTTGAGGTCACAAAGCGCATCGTCCGCCTCCTTGTCCCACTGGAAGGTGGGGTTCTTGCGTATCAGGCGGTATAGGGGCATCACCTTTTCGCCCAATCGGGGGATGAAGCGACTCAAAGCCGCAACTCACCCGGCCAGCTTCTGGACGTCACGCAGGCACTCGGGTTTGCCGAGTCGAGCGATCGTGTCGATCTTGGTGGGATTCGCCTCGATCCCGCGCTTGGATACGACATATCCCAGTAGCTGCCCTGCTGGTACACCGAAGGTGCATTTGCCTGGGTTTAGCTTTATCTTGTATTTCCGCAGGTTGGCGAATGTTTTCGCCAGGTCGGCGAGTAGGTCGCTCTGGCGAGCGGACTTCACTACCACGTCGTCGATGTAGACGTGGATATTGCGGCCAATTTGGCTCGCAAGGCACTCCTGCATGCACCGCTGGTAGGTCGCCCCGGCGTTCTTGAGGCCGAAGGTCATGGCAGTGTAGCAGAAGGCTCCGAATGGCGTGATGAACGCCGTTTTCTCTTAATCCTCAACGGCCATTTTGATCTGGTTATACCCAGAGTAGGCATCGAGGAAACACAACGACTCCGAGCCCGCGGTGGAATCGATGATTTGGTCGATTCGCGGGAGGACGAATTGCTCCTTCGGGAAGGCGTTGTTTAAATTTGTGTAATCGATGCACATCCTCCAGGTCCCATTTTTCTTCTCGACCAGGACTGGGTTTGCCAGCCACTTGGAGTATTTGATTGGCCTGATGAAGCCTGCAGCGAGTAGACGCTGCACCTCCTCGGCGATTGCTCGGCGGCGCTCTTCATTGAAGGGCCGCAGTGACTGCTTGACAGGTCGCACTTTGGGGTCGGTGTTGAGTTTGTGCTCAGCGAGTTCCCTAGGGACACCAGGCATGTCAGAGGGCTTCCATGCAAAGATGTCCCTGTTCTCACGGAGGAACTCGATGAGCGCGCCTTCCTATGCTGGGCTCATGCCCGTCCCGATCGTCACCGTCTGGCTGGAGTCGCCTGGGACCAGCTCGACGGTGTGGGTATGCGTCGTTGCCTCGAAGGTCGAGGTGTTGCCGCCCTCCGAGTTGGGCTTCTTGAGTATAGTGGGGTCGTTTTTGTTGACCTCGCTCGCGTACTTGGCGAGCTCGTTGGCGTGGTTGGCCTCTGCCGCGATGACGGCGTCGGCGAGTTCGGCTCCTTTGGCCTCGCACTCGGCGGCCATGTCGGGGTCGCCGTGGATGGTGATGACTCCACGCGGTCCGGGGAGCTTCATCGCGTTGTATGTGTAGTGGGGCGCCGCCATGAACTTGGCGAACGCCTGGTGCCCCAGGACGCAGTGGTAGGGGCTGTCGAAGGGCACCAGTTCGAAGACGATCCGCTCGGTGTGGAAGTTTGCCGGTGTGCCGAAGGTGACTGGCAGCGTGACTTTGCCGATCGGGTATGCCTTCCGACCGGGGACGATGCCGTGGAACGTGGTGTAGGTCGTCTCGACCATCGACTGTAGGAGCCGCAGTCGCCTGAAGGTGTCCAGGTACAGGATGTTGATGGAGCTTCCGCCATCCATCAATGTCTTGGGGAGCCAGTAGTCTCCCACCTTGGGCTTGACCACCAGGGCGACTCGGCCTGGGTACTCGATTCATGGCGAGTGGTCCTGGCGGCTCCAAGTGATTGGTTGCTCTGACCAGTTGAGGAACTGGGGAACGTCCACCTGGGCCACCGCGTTGACGGCGACGGCGCGGGCGATGACCTTCTTCTCGCGCTTCGTGTTGAAGCCTGTGAAGGTGTGGAGCGAGCCGGCCACGCTGCCGAATTTTCCGCCGTTTGGCGGGTTATTGTCGGGGTCTTCCCGCGCTCGTCGTGCCTTCTCGTTCTCCTTGAGAGAGTGGCAGTCGACGGTCGTGTGCATAGCGGGCTTTCCTTCCCTGCTGTGAAATACACAAGGTTGGTTAAGGAGGGCCGCGGGGTCGAAACTTGGCTTCGCCTTGTAGTTGTCGCCGTCGCGGCGTTGCCCCCCGTCGCGGCGGAAGCTCTTGGGCTCGCGCTGCGCGTACCCAGCGTTGGCGACGAAGTCGACTCGCCCATCACTGCGGCGCTTGCCGGTGAGGCGAGTGTTGCTGTAGCGTAGATCGGATCATCGTCCGTTGTCGCTGCCACTCGTCCGGCGTTGTCCTCCCGACTCGTCGTCGGTTTCTTGGTTTGGGTCTTCCTCCGTATCTTTTGGCGATCTCTAGGAGATCCGGTATGTTGTCGAGTGTGCGGTATGCTCGTTTGAGCTTGGCGACCAGGGGCTCGTAGCGGCACGAGGTCTTGAAGCAGTGGATTGCGGTGTCTAGGTGGATACCGACCGCATGGTACCATAGTTCTTGCCAACGTTGGACCCAGCTGCGGGTCAACTCGCGAGGTCCCTGGACGCACCGTTCCAGGTCCTCGATGGTGGTGGCGCGGGTTTATGAGCCCTTGAAGTGCCTGACGAAGGCGTCGCGCATCTCTTCCCAGGAGTCGATGCTATCTGCGGGGAGAGTGTTGATCCACTGCCTGCACGCCCCTTCCATCATCAGGGGGAGGTAGCGGGCGGCTAGTAGATCGGTGTGGCCGGCGATCCCCATTGCCATGAGGTAGGTATCCAGCCACACAGAGGGATCGTACGAGGGGTCGTACTTCTCTATTTCCTTCGGCGCTTTGAAGTTCGCCGGGTATCTTTCGCCTCGGATCATCGGTCCGAAGCACCGGGGCCCGAGTCGGCTCAGCGACCCCCTCGGCTCGCCGTCGCGGCGGTTGGTTAGGGTATGCCGCAGGTCATCCGGCTGTCATGCGCGCCAGCTCTGGTTGTTGATGATGTGGGTGCGGGCGTGGACGGGCTGACCGTTGGCGGCGACGAAGTTGGTCGCCGGCCGGGGGTCGTTGGTGGAGAGTGCCGCGTTCGCGGGTCGGTGTTGGAGCTTCAGTGGTTCGGGTGGCGGGCAGTTGAGGGTGTTTGCCGCCATGGGGCGGCCGCTTGAGGCCGCTCTGCTGCCCGATGAACGCGAGTACATCCGACCCTGTGAGTCAACGCCTGCGTTTTGTTTCTCGACCGCCTTTGCGAGCAAGGCCTTGGTGTTCTGGATCTGTAGGGCGCCGTCACCGGTGGCCGCGATGTTGTCGACTGCTGCTCGGCCCGCGACGAGGTTGTCCATCGGGGTGGAGAACAGTGGTAGGCCGTTCGCGTCTCGCTCCCGTGAGGAGACCACGATCCGCGGCTGGTCCCTGGGGGGTGCGCGGTTGGGTGGTGGTGGGGCTCCATTCGCCGTCGACCCTGGTGGGGGCCGGGTGCTTCCTCCTGGTAGCGCGTTCTCGCAGATCGCACGCTCGGCCACGCGGGCCGGGTCGCTCTCGTCGTCGAAATTCAGGGCGCGCCCCTAGACGGTGGGGTTCAGGCGCGACCTGATTCGTTGCTGGTGGTAGCGCGACAGCTCCTGCACCGTCACCTGCTCGAGGCGAAATTTTTCGCGCTCGGCTTACTCCTTGCGGACTGCTTCCGCCAGCTTCAGGCGGAGTTCCTCGACCTCCATTGGCATTGCGTTGGGAGGGATCGGAGTGGAGAATGGATCCTCCGGTGGGTCGTCGCCAGTCGCCATGTAGGTCACGGCGTGGCGGCCGGTCCCATCGCGGAGATCGGCGGAATTCTCCGACCCGGAGTCGAAGTCTAAGATCCCAAGGATGAAGGGATCCTCGAAGTCTCCGATGTTGGAGACCTAGGTGATGGAGCCCGCGGGCGACGCGGCGACGATGGATCCGGCGAGTGACGCCGGGGTCGCCAAGTCGGCGTCGTCGTTGAGGGCCGCGTCTTTCGTGGCCGCGGTGGTTTCAGCCACGTCTCTGTGGGCTGAGTCGTACTCGGAGGCGAGGCGGTGGATCGTGCGGACCTGACTCTCAGAGAGCCGGTCGCATCGCGGCGACTCGCGGATGCGAGCCGAGTCCTTAGAGACGATGACGTCGGTGAGGCCGACGAAGAGGCTGATCGTGCCGACCGGCAGGATCATGCTATGTGTGACGGGTCGTGCCGCCGGGACGTAGCTGCTCGGCAAGATTTGGAGCATCTCGCCGATCGCTATCATCCGGCCGGTGGCGATCGACTCGTTGATGGGTAGATTGGATCTCGCCACAGAACACCGTCCAGACCGGCCAGGCCCCATGGTGGGCGCCACTGTCGTGGGAATGACCACGGCAGATGCTGCAATCGGCAGCGAGTAGTAGAACATGGGGCAAGGGCGGCCAGCCATCTATGGTACGAGATGAGGGCGGAGACACAAGGATTTACCCAGGTTCAGCCCCCCGGAGGGTAAAGACCTACTCCTGCTAGATTGTATTATGGTGAGAGTACAATGGGGCGAGCTCGGCAGCTAGGCAGCGAGTCGCTTGGGTGTATGAGGGAACGTATCCTCTACGCGCCCTCTAGGGAGGTTTATATAGACTCAACCCCTAGGGTTTACAGATCTCAACCGAATCAGTTAAGGTTTCAGCGATCGTTTAACCTAATTCGACTGGGCCTATCTACGCTTCTGGGCCTTCAGCTTCCAGTCGCTTGAGTCCACGCCAGGTCTTGATCCAGTCGCTGTTCCGTAGGCCCACTCGCAGGCGCCTAGGCAAGTCGGAAACGTCCTGCTGGGTATACCCCGGTAGGCATATCCCCATCAGCAAGTTCACACTTGCTCATGTCCTTTGATTATTTTCTGTAAAGTACTTTGCAAATCTAGTGTTGACTTCACCTGCATTTGAAAAGGGTCAGAAAACACTATTTTTGACAATAATGTGAACTATTGGTTACTGATCTAGGGTGATCAGCTAATCTATTAAACCTGGTAGTTGGAATACCACTACTCAGGAATATATCACCTAGAACTTAACAACCAATGTCGTCAGTGATTCTTGCACCGTATATTATGCGTTGACCATGAGATTTGGAATGGGACGGAGAAGTCAGCTATATCCTTTTTCTCTCGTATGGGGGCAAGACGACCTTAGCGTGACGTTGTGATTCCTTGTGCGGATCCAACATATGGGTGGGCACCCTTACGCCCCACACTTTTGGTGTCTAGATTATCTATGGATGGTGTTTAGTGGATGGACCATTTAATATGGCACTTGCCAGGGCAACACTAGGTCATAGAGTCTTCGGGAACTCATCAGGGTTTTAGCCTGCCCGAAAGGGGGCTTAACGGAGGTGAGCCGACCCCAAAAGATCGTGTAGACATATGAGGTCGCGAAGAGGGCAGTGATTAGCTTGGATCTTAGGTTGGGCCTCAAACCATGGAAGTTTGAACGGGAACATACTCCCGGCCGTGCAACAAAGCTTAAGATCTCTCATGGGTAAAGTGACGCACCTCTGCAGAGTGTAAGAACTGTAACTTGTTACTCCTTGTTCTGGGAAGGAGCTGCGAACGCGACGGGAAAGGAACTCCATGAAAGTTCTGGTAAACCCGTGAAGGCTGACGGACATAGCTTTTCAGAATAAAAGCAACCTTTGAAGAAATGTTTACAAAAACCTACATTGCCTACGACCAATGGTCTGTGGCTGTAGATATAGTGCATCAAACACTCCTTTTCTAGTGAACTTGCTGAGTACGCTCATACTCAACGTATCTTCTTAACCCTTGCTAGGTTCTAAAGCCAGAACAAACAACGTCTACATCAAGTTATGCTCCAGGAATCATCATCAAAAGTTAAAGCTCTTCAATGAAGTCAAGAAAGTCAACATATACACCAACTCAAGTGAAGACGAAGTTACTGGTTAGATAGGAGTATAATCTCTAGCCATAGAACCTATTTCTGTAGAGTATTGCAATAACAGCAATGCCAGACCATTAGTTAAGATACTAGTCTTAATAGTATGATAGTTTTTGAGTTGTTTATTTATGTTTCTTCTTTGTAAGAAGTTTCTTTCTGTCTCTTTAACCTAGAGTGTTCTCTGGATCTTGTGTAAAGAGTTGATTTGTAACCTATAGTCATGTCTTCGACCTGTTGTATTTCTGTTGTACCACTCTGAGGGATGTAATACTACTGAACGGTGTTTCATTGGTGTTATGTCAACGACTATAGTGTACTACATCATGCGATGGTATACTAGGTCACCGCAAGTTGGTATTAGAGAATATGCTTTGACCTTAGGATTAAAAAAACATTTAGGAAGATCTGTAGGTTGGATAGTGACTATAGGAGCCATCTTATCTAAACCAAATATTCATATAACTTGTGATGAATATCCACTTGAGGATAACCTTGTCACACCTAAGTCAGATGCTTAAGACATTCTTTCTTAGGAGTAATTATTTTACTTTTCTCAAGTATAGTTCTCTTTAGTGTCTTCCGAGGGAGACATAAACCACCAAGATACTGTAGGAAGTGTAAGACATCAAATGAAGTACTCTTACTGGTGTAGCCTAACCCTAGAATTCATGTAAGATAGTGGAATCTTATGGTTAGTTAATAACCAAAGAAAACCTGATGAATATCATTAGGATAAATGTAGATCTAATGAGTAGCAATCATGTGGGATTCACTTGAGAATTCTACGTGATGAAGTGCAATTATGTTATGACTTAATAATAGTGTAGTGAGAAGTAAAGTTATCATGATAAAGAGGCAAAATATAATAAGATCATGGTGAGATTAGATCCGAAACCATGATGTAAGTGTAAGTATGACAAGTACTTAGTGAATTAGCTTGAAGTAGAAGTATGAAAATAACATGGTAGAGCTATGATAGAAGTCATGGGTGTTAAAAATTTCTAATAATCTTTGGTTTAAGTTAGCAAATAGAATCTGATTAGACATTTGGAGTGATCATGCGAGGTTAGTTTACTAATAAAGAAAGGTTGGATATAGTTAATCATTTCAAAAGTGATACAAAAATTTAGTCAAAACCAAATTGAGACCACTTTGTTTAGAATTATCCTTTTGCAATGGAGCAATATGGGTAAATGTCAAGACAAAGTATAGTTTGACCTTATGTGCTAAGTATCACGATGTAAACCTATATGAGGTGTCATATACTACACAACTAAGTCTGAAGGCTAGAGATATTATACTCGACTACTATATTCCGGGCTTAGAATAATGTGTGTTATATGTACCACATTTGGATTTATTTGTTTTTATTGGATCTTCTTGATTGACTAGACCTATACATGAAGTTTGACTTGATGTGCAAATGCATGTTGCAATATCCAGTTACTACTTGATGTTATAGACCTACATAGGAATGGGAATTCGTGTAAGGGAGTAACGAGTTCCGAAGACCAAGATGAAGACTTACATGATGAATGAAGCAAAGTGTATGGAGTATTAACACAGTTGAAAGGATGGATCAAGTTCAGATCATTATTAGTCAGCAATAATAAGTAAGATTAATGTAGGGAATACATGGAGCAACATGAAGTGATGAACTTAAGGTTCAATCAAAGTAGGTGATGTTACTAATAAGTTGATGGAGTAGTAGTATCCAGCTTATGGAAGCATCATGAAGTAGTATAAAGAAGAAGCCTTGGAACCAAAATGGTATTCAAGCTCTGACAATTCAGAGAGAATTCCATAAGGATGTTGGAAGCCCTAGGGTAATACCTACAACCTAGGATGATCCACAGCTGGTATTTGATTCATAGTCGGTATTCTGATCCACAGTTGGTATTATGTTCGTAGCTGGTATTTGATTGACATAGTTAACCAGATCATCTTAATGGTTGCATAAAGAGAATAAAACTTGGCCAATCCAAGTAAGACTTAAAGAAGTATAAAATTTAAGTGACCGTCTTTGGAGACTCTTCGTGAAAATTGACCTATCAAAGAGAAAATGTCCAAATAGTAAGTAAGACAAATTATGCTGAAAGATTCACTTTAGAGATCCACAATTGTGTGGATACACCATACAATCTTTCATGAGACCCTAATTAGGTAAAGTGCTGAACAAAGCCCAACATTCTAGTTATAAAGCCAATGGTTACTTTAGAAGGCAGTTTAGAGACCATTAGTAAACCCTAAGGGGGAGAGTAAACATTAAATGGAAGTTGAAAAGGTACTTAAGGAAATAATAAAAGAGTTTCTAAAGCTTGATAAGGTAAAATCTTGAAGTAATAAAATAGAATAGTCCTAACAGACTACTTCTAAAAGAAACAACTCTTAAGTGATCCTTAAGAGGAAATAGAGCACATCCAATTGGGAAAGTGTAGAGAACAAGAAATTCCAATGGGTATGGATTAAATGAGTTCAAATCCAATCTTGGAAGGATCACCAGTACAACTCATACAGTGAAAAATCAAAAGATCGTCTTTTGACCATAGTTATTGCCTAATAAAATTTAAAACCATGTGTTAGTGAGACTTCTTAGACCTTACATAGTATAGTAAGAAAGTTCGATGACTTAACAAAAGGAGTTGGATTAGGATACCTAATCAGGATAGGGAACTAAATAAGAGACCCCAAATTAAGGAATTTATAATAAGGATATAAGATATATCCCTAGGGGAGTAAAGTAAAAGGAACTTTGGAGCATTGGAGACACCAAGTTAAAGATTGTTGAGTATGATGAGGATTCAAGGAAAAGATTTGGATATGGGATAATACAATTATTCCCATTGAGGTTACCATAGAGTTGAGATATATCGTAATCAATGCAAGACAATTCCTTACCCCGAAACGTGAGAGTTTACGAACTTTGAGGATGAAGTTTATTTTAAGGGGGAGCGTCTGTAACATCCCAGCATTAGAGATTAGAAATAAGCTGAATCCAGATGTGTGCATTGCATTCATGCATAGAAAATACGAATAATTTCCGCGCTTTTCAACAAAACTTGTCAAAGTTATTGAAGCTTCTCTTAACTTGATGGAATTGAAGTAGATCATCAAGTTGACTGCAATAAGTTTCAATATGACCTTTGCTAAAACCTTATTTTGGGTAAGGGCGATTTGATCTAAGGGTAGATCAAATGTAATAAAAGTTAAACTCCAATACATTACTTAATGATTTATATTTGATCCTTAGGTGATCATATCATAGTATTCATTACAACAACTCATGAATACCAAGTTATAAATATAACTTAAGTAATAGGAATGTAACAACTAAATCTTAATTTCATCTACTTATACCATGAATATCATGGTAATACCTAACCTTAACTCTTTAATGAGTTTGAGTAGGAAAGAAACCAAGTCAATATCATTCATCATATATCTTTCTTTCCATATCAATCTTTATCATCTCTAATAAATCTTATCTTAATATCTGTTGTTCACAAATGTTGAGTAATCAACTATTGATTCACCAATTCTTCATCTATCAATTCTTCATCTATCAACTCTTGACCATATTATAGCATTCACTTAAGCCCTATAAAGAAATAAGTAAGAAGGGGTAAATAGTAATGCTAGATTTGAGTATCCTCTATAGGATAGGAGAGTTGGAAGAGAATAAGATCAATATGATAATTGATGGAGTTAACTCACACCTGAAATGATGGAAGAGTTATTGGAATATATAATTATATGGTAATAAAGAAGATTACAAGGATGAATCCTGAAGAAAGTTACTAGGAGTAATCCTATTGGATTAAGTAGGCATAGCAAATGAATAACATCCCTTAATCCAATAAGAGATACTAAGAAGGTAATTTCAATACAATTGTAAAGTTGTATTGATAAATCCATGATTAGCCAACTGGAAACCTAAGCCAGATATGATCAAAGGATTCTAATGATCATGATTTTGTCACCAATATTGAATGCTTATACCATGTATAAGTGACATTGGTGGATAGAACATGATTGAACCCTCGTATAGATATGTTACTCTAGGTTATCCATGCTAAGTCATCATTATATGATGTAAAGTTTGAATATAAGATATTGGAATTAAGTAGATATAAGATATTATGACTAAGATGAAGTTAGAGTAACATGAAGTTATTGAAGTAATAATATTCCTCTTAAAAAATAGTAAGCACTTGAGGTGAAGTAGTTTGATGTATACATCTATTGGAGTATTATTAAGGTGGATGATTAAGGAAGAGTATGAATGGAGTTAGAAGTAACTGCTTGTTGGATTGGAGGTTATCAACAGTAGAGAAGTTGATATAACCAAGTATAGATATAAAAAGATTATGAAAGCTTTAGTGTCAAACTCATTGCAGTTACAAAAGGATTTAAGAGGAGAAATTATTGATAAGAATATTCTTGTGAAGTAAAGATCATCATGTTAACACATGATGATGGATATGAAGGAGTAGTATATCTACAAAAGGAATTCCTTAATTAGAAGTCCAGGATTGTGAACTATGGAAGATAGGAATTCTTGGTAAACACTAAACCCTAAATCTTTAGCCAAACATAGTGTCCATTTCATCTGATTGATCTATCATCTTATTTATACAAAGCTTTATAGGAATATTTTCCTATAGAAAATCCCTCAAGTATATCTTTGACACTTTCAAACCTCTAAATCATGTGTATCACATAATTGGGAATCAGTATAAACCATTATGCCCAATATTATATCCATATATTAATCACACTTAAGCAAGTAATGATTAGCTAGTTCCAGAAAACAACTATGCATATTTTAAATAAGAAGAGTGGTTAGGACTTACCTGCTAGTAGGTTTTGAATAATAGAATTCACCATTTTGAGAACCCTAATAATTAAATTCTCTTATATAATGATTGTTATATAATAATAAAGATGGATGCATGCTTTGAATATATTTAACTATCTTAAATCCTTATCATTACATTCATTAGGAGGAAATAAAAAAATCATTCTATAAGGGTATAATGTAATTAACAAACCCCTAAAACCCTAATTCTTACTATTCCATTCAATAAAAAAATTTGATATAATTGTGAGCATTGGAAAATATCAACATGATTAGAGTAATCACTCAGTATAGTTATCTTTGGAATATTTAAAATATTATACAAAAAATATGGTATTTAAAACCTTGAAGAAATTTGAATTGAAAACAAATTATTAAAAAACAGAAAACAGAAAAGATAAGGAAAAGGAGTAGCAGTCAGCAATGGCCCACGGCCCATTTCCTCTTCGCCTATTCGTCGCTCGTGAGCTGCAGCCAACCCTCTCCACTCGCTCCGCATCAGCCCACCTAGCCCACGACCGGCCTGCATACCCCTTTTATTCCCTTTTACTTTCTTCTTCCTCTCGCCAGAATGCAGCCGCGGCAAAGCTGCTGCCTGGCGCATCGTCGGCCGTCCGCCGTTGCCGCGATGCCCGTTGTCGCCAAGATCCACGTCGCCGCTGTTTGTTGCCTATAAGAAGGCCACCACCACGCCGGAGAGCCTTATCCTCTTATCCTCCCCAACTTCCTCTCTGACCGAAAACCGAGCCTCGCCGGAGCTGTTCATCTCCGTCGTTCCCGAGCCCCCTGTCCTCCCTGAGGGTGCCATTGGACTCACCTCGTTTCCCTCGTTATCCCAAGCCATGGAAGCCGAAGACCCCCCTATCGGATCAATTGATACCTCACTGCCGCCGATAGTAACCGTCGTTCGTCGCCAATTCTGACCTCGCCTTCCCTCACTGACACCTCTGCGAGCTTCCTGGTGAGTTACTGAGTCTCCCAGTATGACCCAATGCTTCAATTGCTTCCTGTATCGCCGCCTACGTGGTTGCCTGCAAGCTCTTCACCGACCCTTCACCGGTGACCATTTTTGGGCGGCACGGCCACCATTTGAATCGCCTTATTCTTCTGCATCCAACCCCCCTAACATCGAAAGTAATAAAAGAATGCCACATAGGCATTTCTAGTCCCTTTATTTATTTAAAATAAAAAGGTTAAACCTTATTAAATTGTGACATCACTTTAAATCACATTCCCATGTACTGAAATATGTGGTAATGACATGTGTCAACATGATCCCATGTTTGAGTTGGAGAATATTAAATCTTAAGTAGTTTTTCAATGAGTAGAAATTACTTTTCTCAAATTAAAATAAATAAGACAAATGCTTTAATCTTGTAATGTTAAGTGATGATGCTAGATCATATATAGTGCACCTTGGTGTGAGGATTGAAAATAGTTAAGTATTGTTTAGTGATTGTGTACCTCGTATTTATTTATAGACGCTAGTACCGACCAAGGATACGAGGAGGAAGGAGGATACTACGAGGAAGAAGCCGAGGATAACTTCAGCCACAGCTCTGCACAAGGCAAGCCTTACTACCCAAGTTGACCTATGCAAGCCAATACTTGAAACCTTGCAAGCTAACACTTGCTTGTTACCATGACAACTATATGCCTTAAGCATATGTGATCATACCCACTTGATAACCCAATCCTAGTTTTACTTACAAGTTTTATACTTTATTTCTTTATCAAATATTTCTCTTAGAGTTTACCATCACTCATTAGTAGTTACCACCACTTGTAGATGCTAGTGCTAAGCATAAAACTTGATCAACGTTAGATGGGAATACTTGGTGAAAATGGTTATGAAAACCTTAGAAGCATGAGTCATTCTACTGAAATGTATTGACATGTTTTTCCGAACACCAGATGATTTTTGATGATGAAAATGTTGAGGCATGAGCCTTAACCCTTTATAAAAGTGATGGTTGTCTGGATGCGATAACATTCCAATTTTACCGTACAACCACAATACCCAAAAATTGGGTAGGGATTGACTCGAAATTTATATACCTTAGTATGGGTTCCCTCACGGCCAAGGTCTGAGCTGAGGCTACCTTGTGAAGATTGTCCACCTGTGCAGTACCCAAGATGACAGTTGGTCATGGTTGGGAGGCCAAACTCACAGGAGAGGTGCCTATACTAGGGCGTGTAATTGAAAGGTTAGGGTTGATTATCCGTAAACTGAGTATGGTGAATTCAGGATTTGTTCCTGACGGATGTATCGAATGTTGTGGTGAAAGTGTACAATCTCTACAGAGTGTCAAACTATTCAAATAGCCGCGTCCGCGGTTATGGATAGTTGGAGTGGCCATACTGTTCGCCCGTCAGATGTTTTCAAAATGACTTATGAAATGAATTGAGACTTTGACTTGACCACAACAGAGTTGTGATATGAAATTCAAATTCCCACTTAGGTGGTATAAAATTTTCAACTAGCTTTCTTTGCTTTTGAACTTAGTAGAGGTAAATCTGGATTTTTGCAAAACAACCCTAGAGCTTAGCATCCTACTACCCAAACCCCCCCCCCCCTTAAGTTGTTAGTATTAGTTTGCGAGTACTTAAAGAGTACTCATGGCTTTGTCCCTGGCTATTCTCGTGGCCAGACTATGAAGAGGAGTATAAGGATGATGGACCACAGGAAGGTTACGACAACTAGGATCATCTCCCATCGTCAGCATTGCCTGTGACCCTGAAGATGGATCTTCGCCTACGGTATCGTTACTATTACGTTATTCCGCTGCTTGAGTTGTATTAAGAACTTGATCATGAGATCCTTATTTGTGTAAGACCTTATGTATGGTTTGTAATGGATGATGTACTGTGATATCTAAATCTGTTGTGTCTCGCAAAAATGGTAATCCTGGGATTGTGATGTATGGCATAACAGGTATCTGGGATTAAAAATCCGGGTGTTGACAAGTTGGTATCAGAGCCATCCTGACCATAGGAGACCCTAGTTAGAATGGACGTTTGAATCAAAAAAAGCTTAGTTTCAAAACCAAAAGAAGTGAGTATTTACAAAAACTTATTCTCATTCTTATCACTTGGATTCTTTCATGAAAATTCATGTTCCTCAAAAATTCTTGCGAAATACATAAAATTTGACACACTTGATCCCTCTACTAACTTACTCATACTATATTCTTATAGATGGATGTGAAGTATAGCAAGTTTTATTAGTTGGGGAATGGAGAAGACCTCATCTTTAAGCGTGACTTGGACCAGCTTTCGGAACTTCTGGAGCGTCCGCACCCCCAGTTCTTCGGAGCTCAGCTCAATGATCATGTAGGAGAAGATCTGAAGTGGCTAGTTGTTGCAAGTCTCGGAGGAAAGATTGAACCTCCCACTGCCGAGGGAATTCAGTTCACCTTAAGAGAAAACAACTGGCTTGATGGACTAGCCAGGGCAATACAGGAAGCTCTTGCCCGTCTATGTGGGCAGAGTATCAATCAGATCAAGGGTACCCGCTTTGAGTTCTACCCAAGACGTGATGTTATGGGACAGCCATTGGAGGACCCACATCATCCCGAGCTAAAGAGTCAAGTGGACCACCTCAACTTCATGATGTACGATCGTTAGAAGGAGTTGGACAACGCCCGTTCCTACGCCAACCACAAGTACTCCATCGCCAAGAAGAAGGATCAGACCCTTGCCATGTTAGTGAAGGATTGCAAGTCTCGTCGCTGTCAGCTCGACAAGAAGGAGCACATCATTGCCGTCTTTGCCACCGGATCATGGATTTGGAGGAGACCATTCACGAGAGAGACATGCAGTTGGAGGAAAGGGAGAATGCCGGAGAAGACCTTCGTGGAGATCCCTACTCCTATCTCGGCGATGATGATGACTTTCTGAAAGATCAGGCCATGGACTTCTTCACCGATGAGGAGGATTTCGCCTTCATCGATGATGATGATGATGATGAGGATGATGAGTACACCGACTCCGAGGAGTAGTAGAAGGTTTGCCCCAGGGAATTCGCTCAACCGCAACGGCCGTCTTTTTCTCATGCATGCTGAAGAAGCCCAGGAAGCGCCAGACGTCGTGTTGGGTATGGTTCCGTTAACTTGGTACTTTCAAGAGTGTTGTTTGATTCGGGAGCATCGCACTCATTTGTCACTGAAGAATTTGCATGCAATAGTAAGATCCAAACAACCAAACTTAAGCATGTTATGATTGTTCAAATCCCCGGTTCAACCATCAAAGCTAGGCAAATTTGCAAAGTCGTCCCTATCCGAATCCATGAAATAGATTTTTATGCTAATCTAATAGTACTCGGAACTAAAGGTTTGGAAGTAGTACTAGGAATGGATTGGATGTCCAAACACAAAGGATTAATTAACTGTGCCAAGAAAGCCATAACCATGACCAGTACAGCCGGAGTATCAGTCGAGCATGTATATGAAACCTTACCTCGTCAATTCAAGTGCAACAAGAGTATAGCCCAACCTACCATTGACCAAGTCCGGATAGTCTGTGAATACCCCGATGTATTTCCAGATGTTTTGCCCGGTATGCCCCCAAATCGGGATATCGAGTTTACCATTGAACTAATCCCAAAACAGGACCCATAGCCCAGATACCATATAGTATGAACCCGTCTGAACTAGCAGAACTGAAGAAGCAACTGGATGCCATGCTGGAAGTTGGATTTATTCAACCAAGTGCATCACCATGGAGATCACCTGTTTTGTTCGTGGACAAGAAAGATGGAGGGAACCGTTTGTGTACGGATTATCGGAAGTTGAATGATGTCACTATCAAGAACAAGTACCCATTGCCAAAGATAGAAGATCTGTTTGACCAGTTGACTGGTGCCAAGGTGTTTTCAAAGATTGATCTTAGAACTGGCTATCATCAACTCAAGATTCGTGCAGAGGATATTCCAAAGACTGCCTTTACCACCAGATATGGATTATACGAGTATACTGTCATGTCTTTTGGATTAACCAATGCCCCCGCTTATTTCATGAATCTCATGAATAAGATTTTTATGGACTTCCTAGATAAGTTTGTCGTTGTTTTCATCGATGACATTCTGATTTATTCCAAATCAGAGGAAGAACATGAGCTACACCTAAGGACCATTCTTGGAACCCTTAGAGAGCATCAGTTGTATGCCAAGTTTAGCAAATGTGAATTCTGGTTACAGGAGGTAGGATTCCTCGGCCACATTGTATCCACCGGAGGAATTGCCGTTGACCCTACAAAGGTGAAAGATGTCGAAGATTGGCAAGCCCCAACCACTCAAACCCAAGTTCGTGCATTTCTCGGATTAGCGAGATACTACCGCAAGTTCGTAGAAGGATTCTCGAGTATCGCCGGACCCATGACCCAATTGCTGAAGAAGGACAAGAAGTTTGAATGGACGGACAAATGTGAAGAGAGTTTTCAAGAACTCAAGAGAAGATTGATTTCAGCCCCCATCTTGATCATGTCGGATATCACGAAGCCCTTTGACGTGTATTGTGACGCATCCAAGGTCGGTCTCGGATGTTTGCTAATGCAAGAAGGAAAAGTTATATCTTATCTATCCCGACAACTGAAACAGCATGAACAAAACTACCCAACCCATGACCTCGAGCTCGCAGCCATAGTTCTAGCCCTGAAGACATGGAGGCATTATCTCATGGGCAACCGTTGTGAGATTTATTCGGACCACAAGAGCTTGAAGTATATATTCACTCAGAAGGAGCTGAATATGAGACAGAGAAGATGGATTGAGCTAATCAAGGATTACGACCTGGACATTCACTATCAACCCGGTAAAGCCAATGTGGTAGCAGATGCCCTTAGCAGATTGCCGTGCCGCTTGAATTCCATGATTTTGAAGGAGCAACCAAGTTTGCACAAAGAGATGGAAGATTTCCGAATGGAATTAGTGAGAGAAGGATTTTTGGCTAGCATAGAACTTCAACCCACTTTGACCAGCCAGATCAAAGAGGCGCAGAAAGGAAATGCTAGTATCGACGGAATCAAGCGTCGTATCGGTACAGGCAAAGTACCCGGATTTACGGAAGATGAAAAAGGAGTTATGTGGTACAAAGGACGCCTTTGTGTACCCGCAGATTCGGAATTGAAAGAGGCCCATGATACCCTTTATTCTATCCACCCCGGAGGAACGAAGATGTATCAGGATTTGAAGGAACAATTCTGGTGGCATAAGATGAAGAGATAAATCAGAAGCTATATCGCCAAGTGTGATATATGTCAGAGAGTCAAGGCGGGACATCAAAGACCCGCTGGATTGTTGCAACCTTTGTAGATTCCGGAATGGAAATGGGATTCAGTTGGAATGGACTTTATCACCGGATTGCCTACTTCTAGTAGGGGAAATGACTCCATTTGTGTCATAGTTGACAGATTATCCAAAGTAGCTCATTTCTTACCAGTCAAGACCACATACCAGAGTTCAAAACTAGCTGAGTTGTACATCACTAGAATCGTCAGTTTGCACGGAGTCCCCAAGAACATCGTATCGGATCGAGGAACTCAGTTTACCTCGAGATTCTGGAAGAAAGTCCAAGAAGGTTTAGGAACCCGACTAGATTTCAGCACAGCTTATCACCCTCAGACTGATGGACAAACGGAGCGAGTAAATCAAATACTCGAAGATATGTTGAGTGCATGTGTGTTAGAGTATGGATCTAAATGGGAAGACTGTCTACTGTTCGTAGAATTTTCATACAACAATAGTTATCAAGCAAGTTTGCAAATGTCCCCATTTGAATTCATGTATGGAAGGAAGTGTCGCACCCCTTTGAATTGGTCAGAAGTAGGAGAGAGTCAGATTTTCGGACCTGACATCCTATGAGAAGCGGAAGAGAAAGTTCACAAGATTCGTGAGCACCTCAAGACCGCCCAGTCAAGACAGAAGAGTTACGCTGACAAGAGACGTCGAGACCTCGCTTTCAATATCGGAGAGTTTGTGTATCTGAAAGTGTCGCCATTGAAAGGAATGCAGCATTTCCAGCTGAAAGGAAAGTTAGCCCCCAGATATATCGGACCCTTCATGATTCTGAATCGTCGAGGAGAAGTATCATATCAATTGGAAGTGCCAGAAGAAATGTTAGCCATGCACAATGTGTTCCATATCTCGTTACTTCGTAAATGCCTTGAAGTTCCGAAGAAGACTAAAGTTTTCAAGAATCTTGATCACCGAACCACAGAAATCAATGATGACCTGACCTATCCCGAAGTACCCATCCGTTTTTTGGAAGAAGCTTTCAGAACTACCAGAACCCGAAGCATCAAGTTTCTCAAGATTCAGTGGAGCAACCACGCTGAAGAAGAAGCTACCTAGGAGCGCGAAAATCACATCAGGACGGAGTTCCCCGATCTCTTTAAATCCTAGGTAATCTTTGTTCTTCTTTCTCAAATCTCGGGACGATATTTTGTTTAAGGAGGGAAGGTTTGTAACATCCCAAAACTTTAATCCAAGTTAATCAAGATCCAAATCATCAAAATTAGGGTTAACAAAAACTTTTCCATCTCAAAATATGAAAGCATTCATGTGTATGTGCATTTAAATTAGGAGTTCAGTTGTATTGCCATGGTTCTGTGATTCATTGCTTGTAAAATGATTCTTAGGTGAAATAAACATCATCTAAATCATTCCCCAACTTTTCCCAAAGAAAAACAACTCAAAATAAATAAATGAAGTGAATGGTCATTTTTGCCAAATTAACTATCATGCCTACTTTGGATATTCCTAGTACCCAAAACTTAACAGAAACAACTGTGGATCTTTGCACCCCTTGCTAGTACACATAATGAGGTACCAAGGCCCACTTTGTGATCTGCCAAAAACATTCAAATGCTAAGTTTAAATGACAGTTTAAAATTGAATCTATTTCATATGGGAAGACCCCACTATTTCAAAAACCACTCAAACAAGCTCAATTTTCGAAACCTAAGCAACCACAGAGTCTCAAGCTTATGCCTAGCACACCCACCAAAAATCTTTTCAAAATTCAAAAAGAATTTTCTTGCGGCCATTTCATCAAACACTTGGCAGGCAGAATTCAAAGAAAACCAAATTCACTATTTTGAATAGTGTTCTGGCCAAACTTGTCTCCCATTTGACCCCCATTTGCTCCCATTGTCCCCTCTAGATCAAACCAGGGCAAAACTACCCCATTCCCTACCTCCTAGCAGCATGGCCATGCCAAGCCGAGCCCCACCTCGCCGGCCAACTTGGTCGCCGCCGCAGCAGACCACCTCCCCTCTCTCGCCATGTCTAGGAGATAGCCAGCACCTCACTGCCACCCATTGTCCCCTCCCTGAGCCAGGCCCAGCCGTGGACCACCGAGAAATCCCCGCGCCCAGTGCCACCGCGCCATGCCGAGCACGCGCCAGAGCGCCGCACCCGGCATGAGTGCACAAGCCGCCCCTTGACTGCATCTCGCGCCCACCGTGTCGCCACGACCCAGGGAGCATGCCAGACACCCCCATTCGCCGTCCAACGCCTCACAGCCACCGCTCGCCGTCGAAGCCGCCGCCTCTGCCGCTCAGAGCGCCAGCTCCGCCTGACCGCTTACCATCGCCCCTAATCCCGCATTAAAATCCTAGAGCACCGCCAGGAGACCACACGTCGATCGCCACCCTCAGCCATGCCACTAGTAGCATGTAGCCTTGTCGCCACCGTCGCCTGCCCATCCTCTCGGTCTCGCCATCGAGCCTATAAAAGGAGGGCACCCCCAGCCGTTTGCAGCACACCACTCCACTCCCCTCACCTCACTGGTCGTCCCACACCTCTAGCCGGATCAGGGGGAGAAGCAGCTCGCCGGAATTGTACCGGAGCAGGCCACCTCTGGAGGAGAAGGGCGCCGCTGATTGCGACCACCCCTGGAGCTGCCTCGACCGTCCCTGAGCTCGCCATCGACCACCCGTCCGTTTGCCCGCCTCGCCGTTGTCGCTGGAGCCCTCGTATGCCCCCTATGCACCCCCATCGAGTTGCTAGGGTTAGATCTCACCGGCGACAGGTCCGTCATCGACGACGATCCACAGCCGTTGATCCCCACTCTAATCCAACGTCCCACACCGCCCCGTACCGCTTCGCGCGTTATGATCCACTGCCTGGTGGACCCCCCTATCAGCTGAGCCCCGCGTTGCGGAGTGACACTGGGCCGGCCCGTTAGCGTCTGCCGCGCGACCCAGCAGTTTAAATTTAGATTTTCCATTTAATTTCAAACACAGTTCTGTACATAGATTCAAAAATCAAACCATCTCGACTCACTGAACCAAAATGTATGAAACTAATTTTGTTAGAAAGGTACTGAAATGCTTAATCCAAGCCCGTTGGATTCAAACCCTTTGGAGTTATAGATCAACCATGGTAAAATTAACAGGGCAGAAGCTTTTCTACATTCAAACATTTTTCAAAATTCAACCATAAGAGATTTTGAGTTAATTCTAACTCTCAAAAATCACATTTGATCATACCTTTCAGAATATATAAAAATATATGGGTTTACTTACAGAAATAATGTTCAAGTAATAAAAGAATGCCACATAGGCATTTCTAGTCCCTTTATTTATTTAAAATAAAAAGGTTAAACCGTATTAAATTGTGACAACACTTTAAATCACATTCCCATGTACTGAAATATGTGGGGATGACATGTGTCAACATGATCCCATGTTTGAGTTGGAGAATATTAAATCTTAAGTAGTTTTTCAATGAGTAGAAATTACTTTTCTCAAATTAAAATAAATAAGACAAATGCTTTAATCTTGTAATGTTAAGTGATGATGCTAGAACATCTATAGTGCACCTTGGTGTGATGATTGAAAATAGTTAAGTATTGTTTAGTGATTGTGTACCTCGTATTTATTTATACGCTAGTATCGACCAAGGATACGAGGAGGAAGGAGAATACTACGAGGAAGAAGCTGAGGAGAACTTCAACCATTGCTCTGCACAAGGCAAGCCTTACTACCCAAGTTGACCTATGCAAGCCAATACTTGAAACCTTGCAAGCTAACACTTGCTTGTTACCATGACAACTATATTCCTTAAGCATATGTGATCATACCCACTTGATAACCCAATCCTAGTTTTACTTACAAGATTTCTACTTTATTTCTTTATCAAAGCTTTCTCTTAGAGTTTACATAGTGAATTGTAGATACTAGAAGGATATTGGAAGGTAGCATAAAGAGCATAAAATTTGGCCTAAGTTAGATAATCTTGATGTCATCCTAAGGCATGAGATTGAACTTAGAAAATCTCCACTTGCTTATCATCCCTCATTAGTAGTTACCACCACTTGTAGATGCTAGTGCTAAGCATAAAACTTGATCAACGTTAGATGGGAATACTTGGTGAAAATGGTTATGAAAACCTTAGAATGATGAGTCATTCTAATGAAATGTTGTGACATGTGTTTCCGAACAACAGATGATTTTGATGATGAAAATGTTGAGGCATGAGCCTTAACCCTTTATAAAACTGATGGCTGTCTGGATGCGATACCATTCCAATTTTACCGTACAACCACAATACCCAAAAATTGGGTAGGGCTTGACTGAAAATTTATATACCTTAGTATGGGTTCCCTCACGGCCAAGGTCTGAGCTGAGGCTACCTTGTGAAGATTGTCCACCTGTGCAGTACCCAAGATGACAGTTGGTCATGGTTGGGAGGCCAAACTCACAGGAGAGGTGCCTATACTAGGGCATGTAATTGAAAGGTTAGGATTGATTATCCGCATACTGAGTATGGTGAATTCAAGATTTGTTCCTGACGGATGTATCGAATGTTGTGGTGAAAGTGTACAATCTCTGCAGAGTGTCAAACTATTCGAATAGCCGCGTCCGTGGTTATGGACAGTTGGAGTGGCCATACTGTTCCCCCGTCAGATGTTTTCAAAATGACTTATGAAATGAATTGAGACTTTGACTTGACCACAACAGAGTTGTGATATGAAATTCAAATTCCCACTTAGGTGGTATAAAATTTTCAACTAGCTTTCTTTGCTTTTGAACTTAGTATAGGTAAATCTGGCTTTTTGCAAAACAACCATAGAGCTTAGCATCCTACTACCCCCCCTTAACTTGTTAGTATTAGTTTGCGAGTACTTAAAGAGTACTCATGGCTTTGTCCCTGGCTATTCCGGTGGCCAGACTATGAAGAGGAGTACAAGGATGATGGACCACAGGAAGGTTATGACAACTAGGATCATCTCCCATCATCAGATTGCCTGTGACCCTGAAGATGGAGCTTCGCCTACGCTATCGTTACTATTACGTTATTCCGCTGCTTGAGTTGTATTAAGAACTGGATCATGAGATCCTTATTTGTGTAAGACCTTATGTATGGTTTGTAATGGATGATGTTCTGTGATATCCAAATCTGTTATGTCTCGGAAAAATGGTAATCCTGGGATTGCGATGTATGGCATAACAGGCATCTGGGATTAAAAATCCGGGTGTTGATAGGCAAGTTCACACTTGCACATGTCCTTTGATTATTTTCTGTAAATTACTTTGCAAATCCAGTGTTGACTTCACCTGCATTTGAAAAGGGTCAGAAAACACTATTTTTTACAATAATGTGAACTATTGGTTACTAATCCTGGGTGATCAGCTAATCTATTAAACCTAGTAGTTGGAATACCACTACTGAGGAATATATCACCTAGAACTTAACTACCAATGTCGCCAGTGATTCTTGCGCCGTATATTACGTGTTGACCATGAGATTTGGAATGGGATGGAGAAGTCAGTTGTATCCTTTTCCTCTCGTATTGAGGCAAGACGACCTTAACGTGACGTTGTGATTCCTTGTGCGGATCCAACATATGGGTGGGCACCCTTACGCCCCACACTTTTGGTGTCTAGATTATCTATATATGGTGTTTAGTGGATGGACCATTTAATATGGCACTTGCCAGGGCAACACCAGGTCATAGAGTCTTCGGGAACTCATCAGGGTTTTAGCCTGCCCGAAAGGGGCCTTAACAGAGGTGAGCCGGCCCCGAAGGATCGTGTAGACATATGAGGTCGCGAAGAGGGAAGTGATTGGCTTGGATCTTAGGTTGGGCCTCAAACCATGGAAGTTTGAACGGGAAAATACTCCCAGCCGTGCAACAAAGCTTAAGATCTCTCATGGGTAAAGTGACGCACCTCTACAGAGTGTAAGAACTGTAACTTGTTACTCCCTGTTCCGGGAAGGAGCTGCGAACGTGGCGGGAAAGGAACTCCATGAAAGTTCTGGTAAACCCGTGAAGGCTGACGGACATAGCTTTTCAGAATAAAAGAAACCTTTGAAGAAATGTTTACGAAAACCTGCATTGCCTACGACCTATGGTCTGTGGCTGTAGATATAGTGCATCAAACACTCCTTTTCTAGTGAACTTGCTGAGTACGCTCGTACTCAACGTATCTTCTTAAACCTTGCTAGGTTCTAAAGACAGAACAAACAACGTCTACATCAAGTTATGCTCCAGGAATCATCATCAAAAGTTAAAGCTCTTCAATGAAGTCAAGAAAGTCAACATATACACCAACTCAAGTGAAGACGAAATTACTGATTAGATAGGAGTATAATCTCTAGACATAGAACCTATTTCTGTAGAGTATTGCAATAGCAGCAATGCCAGACCATTAGTTAAGATACTAGTCTTAATAGTATGATAGTTTTGAGTTGTTTATTTCTGATTCTTATTTGTAAGAAGTTTCTTTCTCTCTCTTTAACCTAGAGTGTTCTCTAGATCTTGTGTAAAGATTTGAGTTGTAACCTATAGTCATGTCTTGGACCTGCTGTGTTTCTGTTGTACCACTCTGAGGGATGTAATACTAGTGAACAGTGTTTCATTGGTGTTATGTCAACAAGTATAGTGTACTACATCATGCGGTGGTATGCTGGGTCACCACAAGTTAGTAGAAGTTTACATTAAGGATATAGTAAGTAAGCATGGAGTGCCCAAGAAGATCGTAAATGATAGAGATCAGTGTTTACTTCAGAATTTTGGAAGCAACTACATGAAGCACTTGGTTCAAAGATAGATTTTAGCACAACTTATCATCCAGAGACAGGGGGTCAAACTGAAAGAACAAATCAAATACTAGAAGACATGCTTAGGGCTTGTGCATTAGATTTTGGAGGTTCGTGGGAAGATCATTGTAACATCCCAGCATTAGAACTTAGAAATAAGCTGAACACATATATGTGCATTGCATTCATGCATAGAGAATGAAGGGAATATGCCCTGAGAGGCAATAATAAAATGTTTATTATGTGTATTCCAAGTATATGATAGATGTTTATTTTGCATGCTATAATTGTATTAATACAAAAACATTAATACATGTGTGTTTAATAAACAAACAGAAAGTTCCTAGTTATGCCTCTCTCATAAACTA
The DNA here is from genome assembly GCA_916181665.1 of Avena sativa. Taxonomy (NCBI): domain Eukaryota; kingdom Viridiplantae; phylum Streptophyta; class Magnoliopsida; order Poales; family Poaceae; genus Avena; species Avena sativa. The sequence continues at coordinate 305,293,029 of OV702295.1, read as the reverse complement.
GCTCGTTGATTAACAAGATGATCAAGGTTTCCTGATCATGGACATTTGATGTTGTTAATAACGGGATCACAACATTAGTGTAATGGTGTGATGAACATTCATCCAAAGTATAGCATTACGATCAAAGTCATTGAGTTTATATTTCTATAACAACTTACGAAGTGATCCTAATCCTTAGACCATGAGATCATGTCAATCACTAACACCGGAAGAGTTTCTTGATAACATCAAACGTCACACCGTAACAGGGTGATTATAAAGATGGATTCAGAACTAATAAAGTGTTATGTTGAGGCTCATGGATCGAGAGTGGAATTTGTTCATCCTGATGACGGATAGATATACTCTGGGCCCTCTCGATGATATCACATTGATTAGCTTAAAAGCAAGTGATTAGATCACTAGAATGTTATATCACGGGAACGAGAAAAGAGTGCATGTCAGTAACGAGATCAAACTAGGTATGGAGATACCGATGATCGAATCTCGGACATGTAATATATCGTGAAACAAAGGGATTAAGATACTAGCACAAAAGGTTCCGACGATCACAAGAAAGTCATCGTTGAATGTGTGGGAGTCAGTATGGGTCTCCAGATCCCACTTCTGATTATTGAACCGAGAGGGATCTCGATCATGTCCGCATTATTCACGAACCATAGGGTGACACACTTAAGAGACACCGACATCCAATTGGAGCAAAAGTTTCATGCCGAAAGAATGAACAAGCGCAGGAATTTATTTCACTAGATACCGAAACAGGTTTTCAGGTGAAATTGCATAAAGTGGTTATGCATGTGAAATAGAATTCTAGCAAGGGGTTATTTGTGAATGTTTGTCATTAAAGTAATTGACAAAATTCTGAATAAAATAAAAGAGTTTTATGTAATGAGAGTTTGCATTAAATTTGGTGGAAATTTAATGGCAAGTTTGAGTGGGATTTTGAGTGGAGGGATATGAATGGATTTTTGTGAGTGGAGTGTCCACCCACATGAAGAGGGGAGAGCAAGGGGACAGCCCCCATGCGCCGGCCACCCCCTTGGGGTTCCCCCTCCTCCTATAAAAGGAGCCCCTCCTCTCACTTCTCACTCACACCTCCTCGTGAAGGATCTCTCTCCACCTCTAGAATTTATCCCCCATGGTCTCAGACTAGTGAGATACATGTTCCCGGTGGATATTCGGCAAGAAAGAGTTGTGCTTCGCTGCATCGCTGGAGCGAGGAGGCGGAGGTTGCTCGGTGCCTCGAACGTGTGTGCGAGCATGGATGCGCTGCTGATTTGCGGCGCTAGGACTTCCTCTCGATCTTGAGATCGGCAAGAGATCGTCTACATCAACCACGAGTTGAACTCGTTAAGCTTTTTCGGTCTTCAAGGGTATGTTCTCTATGGATATACATCCGCCCGTTGTTTGTATCTAATAGATAGATCTTGGTTCATAGTTCACATCATAGGAAATTTTTTGTTTTCTATGTTGCGAACCCTATAGTGGTATCAGAGCCGGATCTATGCGTAGATGCTTTACACGGGTAGTACACATATGAGTATGTGGGCGATGATGATCATGTTGTTGCTCCTTAGTTGTAATTTTGGATATTGGTGGCATAGTGGGATGAAGCGGCCCGGACAAACTTTACATGTCCTCGCACATGAGACCTGTTCCACGCTTGACATGCAACTAGTTTGCATAAGTGGCTAGCGGGTGTCTGTCTCTCCTACTATAGTCAATATCTATTTTGCAACGGGTTGTCAACAATTTGGTTATCCTTGTTGTGGTTCATGTTTGTAGGTAAGAACGGTTCTATCTCGAAAGCCCTAAGCCATGTAAAACTTGCAATGGATAAATTAGAGGCGTCTAGTTTAGATTGTTGCTGGGCTAGTGTTATGATATGGTGATGTTGTACGTAGAAGTATGAGATGATACTCTTACAACATACATAACGTGTAATCTCCATAGACCTTGGACTTACAGATATAGGTATGATAGTGATCATACCACGATGCACATGATAGAGATCATATGCGGAAACCATATCATTTCACTAATAAACATGTGATGTTTGATAGCATCTTATATTGCTTGTTTAGCGCTTTGTTAGCATAATAAGATGATCCCTCATTTAAATATCAAGATAAGAATGTGTTCTTCCTTTAGTATGCACCGATTATGTTTTCGTCGCTCCAAGACATCACGTGATGATCGGGTGTTCTTGGATCCACGACCATATTTTGGGTGTAAAACAGTTACACACGCGAATACTAAGGTTCTAACTTGGCGAGCCTAGCATGTACAGACATGGCCTTGGAACACGGATCGAAAGGTTAAGCATGAGTCATATAGTAGAGATGATGCCCATTTGATGCTCGCCTTTGAAGCTATACCGACTCATGTGATGATCGGACTTGGTTTAGTGGATTTGGTTCATGTAATCACCAAAAAGGCACGAGGGATGTCGTTTTTGAGTGGGAGTTAATTCGTAATATGGATTAGTTGAACTCAATCTATCATACACTTAGTCTAAACTTTACAAATTCTGTTGTAGATGGCACCACCTGCTTTTAATTTCAATGTGTTCATGGAGAAAGAGAAACTTGCAATGAACGGTAGCAACTTTACCGAATGGGCCATGAATTTGAGGATTCTCCTCTCTGCTGCACAAAAGCAATACGTGCTAGAAGCGCCACTAGGCCCCCCACCTTTTGAGGATGCCCCTGATGAGGAGAAGAATGTCTATCAGACTCGTCAGGAGGACCACAACTTAGTTCATTGCGGCATATTGTATGGGCTAGAGCCAGAACTTCGAAAGCGTTTCAAAAACGACAATGCATTTGATACAATGGGTGAGTTGAAAATGATTTTCGACACACATGCTGCTGTAGAGAGCTACAACACTTCAGAAAAGTTCTTTAGCTGCATGATGGAAGAGCACAACTCCGTTAGTGAGTATGTACTCAAGATGTCGTGTTACGCCGATAAGCTTGTGTCCTTGGGAATAACGATTCCCATTGACTTAGGCATCCATCGTGTTCTACAGTCTCTACCACCTAGCTATAAGAGCTTTGTGATGAACTATAATATGCAAGGCATGAAGAAGTCTCTCCCCGAGCTTCTGTCAATGCTTAAAACTGCAGAAGTGGAGATCAAAAAGGAACATCAAGTGTTGATGATCAATAGGAACACTGGTTTCAAGAAAGAAAAGAAGGGAAAACGGAAGGGTAGTAAGGGCGGCAAGCCTGTTGCCGTGCCTGAAAAGAAACCCCGAGTTGGACCTAAGTCTGATACCGAGTGCTACTATTGTAAGGGGACTGGCCACTGGAAGCGCAACTGCCCCAAGTATTTGGCAGACAAGAAGGCCGACAAGGCAAACAAAGGTATATATGATATAGATGTTATTGATGTGTACTTGACTAGTGCTCGCAGTAGCACCTGGGTATTTGATACCGGTTCAGTTGCTAATATTTTTAACTCGAATTAGGGGCTGCGGAACAAGCGACCGCTAGCAAGGGGTGAGGTCAAGATGCGTGTCGGTAATGGATCAAGCGTTGATGTGATTGCCGTCGGAACGCTGCCTCTCCATTGGCCGTCGGGATTAGTTATAAACTTGAATAATTGTTATCTGGTGCCTGCACTGAGCATGAACATTGTATTTGGATCGTGTTTGATGCGAAGTGGTTATTCATTTAAATCCGAGAACAATGGTTGTTCCATTTATATGAATGAAATCTTTTATGGTCATGCACTGATGATGAATGGTTTATTTCTATTAGATCTCGATGATAATATTACAAATATTCATAATGTTGATGCTAAAAGGATTAAACTTAATGATGATATATCCGCATATATGTGGCACTGCCGTCTAGGTCATATTGGCGTTAAACGCATGAAGAAGCTCCATCCAGATGGACTTCTGGAATCACTTGATTTTGAATCATTTGATACATGTGAGCCATGCCTTATGGGCAAGATGACTAGAACGCCATTTTCCGGTTCAATGGAACGGGCGACAGATTTATTGGAAATCATACATTCTGATGTATGTGGTCCAATGAGTGTGTCGGCGCGAGGTGGATATCGTTATTTTGTTACTTTCACGGATGATTTGAGTAGATACGGTTATATCTACTTGATGAAACACAAGTCTTAAACCTTTGAAAAGTTCAAGGAATTTCAGAATGAAGTGGAAAATCATCGTAATAGAAAGATCAAATTTCTACGGTCCGACCGTGGAGGTGAGTATCTAAGTTACGAGTTTAGCACTCACATGAAAGAGTGTGGAATTGTTTCACAACTCACACCTGCCAGAACACCACAGCGAAATGGTGTGTCGGAATGTCATAATCGTACTTTATTAGATATGGTCCGATCTATGATGTCTCTAACGGACTTGCCGTTTTCATTTTGGGGTTATGCACTAGAAACTGTTGCATTCACTTTAAATCGGGCACCATCTAAATCCGTTGAAAAGACACCGTATGAATTGTGGTTTGGAAACAAACCTAAGCTGTCATTTCTTAAAGTTTGGGGATGTGATGTTTATGTGAAGAAACTTCAACCGGATAAACTCGAACCCAAAGCGGAAAAATGCGTCTTCATAGGATACCCTAAGGAAACTATTGGGTATTCCTTCTATCACAGATCCAAGGGCAAGGTTTTTGTTGCCAAGAATGGATCCTTTCTAGAGAAAGAGTTTCTCGCGAAAGGTGTGATTAGTCGGAAGGTAGAACTCGAAGAGTTTATTGAACCTTCTCTTCAAATTATGGCGAGTAGCGTAGCGCCGGAAGTTGTTCCGGAGTTGGCTTCACCTGTTGAAGAAGGAACTAATGATAATGATCATGAAACTCCGAAAGAGAGTACTACCGAACCTCGCAGGTCTAGCAGGACGCGTGCAGCTCCCGAGCTGTACGGAAATCCTGTCATGAATTTCATGGTTGATGAAAATGATGACCCTGCGACGTATGAAGAAGCGATGATGAGCCCGGATTCCAACAAATGGTTAGAAGCCATGAAATCCGAGATGGAATCCATGTATGAAAATCAAGTTTGGAACTTGGTGGAATTACCTCACGACCGAAAGGCCGTGGAGAATAAACGGATTTTCAAAAGGAAAACTGATGCTGATGGTAATGTGACCGTCTATAAAGCTTGACTTGTCGCAAAGGGGTTTCGACAAATTCAAGGAGTTGACTACGATGAGACATTCTCTCCGTAGAGATGCTAAAGTCAGTTAGGATTATGTTAGCAATTTCTGCATATTTCGATTATGAGATATGGCAGATGGATGTCAAAACCGCGTTTCTCAATGGTAATATTGAAGAAGAGTTGTATATGATACAACCAAAGGGTTTTGTCGATCCTAAGGATGCTAACAAGGTGTGCCATCTTTAGCGATCCATCTATGGATTGAAGCAAGCATCACGAAGTTGGAATCTCCGCTTTGATGAGGTGATCAAAGAGTTTGGATTTGTCCAAACTTATGGAGAAGCTTGTATTTACAAGAAAGTGAGTGGGAGCAATGTGGCATTTCTGATATTATATGTGGATGACATATTATTGATCGGAAATGATATAGATCTTTTTAACAGTGTTAAAAGTTATCTAAACAGCAAATTTTCAATGAAGGACCTAGGTGAAGCGTCATACATATTAGGCATAAAGATCTATAGAGATAGATCTAGACGCCTAATAGGGCTATCGCAAAGTACATACCTTGATAAGATTTTAAAGAAGTTTAAAATGGATGGAAGTAAGAAGGGGTTCTTACCTATGTTGCAAGGCAAGACATTGAGTAAGACTCAAAGTCCGGCTTCGGCGGAAGAAAGAGAGATAATGGACAAAGTCCCCTATGCTTCATCCATAGGCTATATAATGTACGCCATGCTATGTACAAGACCGGATGTGGCACATGTTATTAGTTTGACTAGTAGGTACCAATCGGATCCAGGTTCGGAACACTGGATAGCGGTCAAGAATATCCTTAAGTACTTATGAAGAACTAAGGATATGTTTCTTGTATACGGAGGTGAATAAGAGCTCGTCGCTAAGTGTTATGTTGACGCTAGATTTGACACTGATCTGGATGACTCTAAGTCTCAATCCGGATACGTATTTGTCATGAATGGCGGAGCGGTTAGTTGGAGGAGTTCCAAACAACCTGTGGTGGCGGGATCAACAACGAAGGCCGAATATGTTGCTGCTTCAGAAGCGGCTCAGGAAGCAGTTTGGATGAAGGAGTTCATATCCGAACTAGGAGTGATTGCAAACGCGTTGGACCCAATGGTGATCTATTGTGACAACAATGGTGCCATTGCCAATGCCAAAGAGCCAAGGTCTCACAAGCATTCCAAGCATATTAAGCGCCGGTTTCACTCCATCCGCGAGCATGTCAATGATGGAGATATAAAGATTTGTAAAGTACATACGGATCTCAATGTAGCAGATCCGTTGACTAAAACTCTCCCTAGAGAAAAACATGATCAACACCAGAACTCGATGGGTGTTAGATTTATCACTATGTAACTAGATTATTGTCTCTAGTGCAAGTGGGAGACTGAAGGGAATATGCCCTGAGAGGCAATAATAAAATGTTTATTATGTGTATTCCAAGTATATGATAGATGTTTATTTTGCATGCTATAATTGTATTAATACAGAAACATTAATACATGTGTGTTTAATAAACAAACAGAAAGTTCCTAGTTATGCCTCTCTCATAAACTAGCTCGTTGATTAACAAGATGATCAAGGTTTCCTGATCATGGACATTGGATGTTGTTAATAACGGGATCAAAACATTAGTGTAATGGTGTGATGAACATTCATCCGAAGTATAGCATTACGATCAAATTCATTGAGTTTATATTGCTATAACAACTTACGAAGTGATCCTAATCCTTAGACCATGAGATCATGTCAATCGCTAACACCGGAAGAGTTTCTTGATAACATCAAACGTCACACCGTAACAGGGTGATTATAAAGATGGATTCAGAACTAATAAAGTGTTATGTTGAGGCTCATGGATCGAGAGTGGAATTTGTTCATCCCGATGACGGATAGATATACTCTGGGCCCTCTCGGTGATATCACATTGATTAGCTTGCAAGCAAGTGATTTGATCACTAGAATGTTATATCACGGGAACGAGAAAAGAGTGCATGTCAATAACGAGATCAAACTAGGTATGGAGATACCGATGATCGAATCTCGGACATGTAATATATCGTGAAACAAAGGGATTAATATACTAGCACAAAAGGTTCCGACGATCACAAGAAAGTCATCGTTGAACGTGTGGGAGTCAGTATGGGTCTCCAGATCCCGCTTCTGATTATTGAACCGAGAGGGGTCTCGATCATGTCCGCATTATTCACGAACCGTAGGGTGACACACTTAACAGACACCGACATCCAATGGGAGCAAAAGTTTCATGCCGAAAGAATGAACAAGCGTAGGGATTTATTTCACTAGATACCGAAATAGGTTTTCGGGTGAAATTGCATAAAGTGGTTATGCATGTGAAATAGAATTCTAGCAAGGGGTTATTTGTGAATGTTTGTCATTAAAGTAATTGACAAAATTCTGAATAAAATAAAAGAGTTTTATTTAATGAGAGTTTGCATTAAATTTGGTGGAAATTTAATGGCAAGTTTGAGTGCGATTTTGAGTGGAGGGATATGAATGGATTTTTGTGAGTGGAGTGTCCACCCAGATGAAGAGGGGAGGGCAAGGGGGAAGCTCCCATGCGCCGGCCACCCCCTTGGGGTTCCCCCCTCCTATAAAAGGAGCCCCTCCTCTCACTTCTCACTCACACCTCCTCGTGAAGGATCTCTCTCCACCTCTAGAATTTATCCCCCATGGTCTCAGACTAGTGAGATACATGTTCCCGGTGGATATTCGGCAAGAAAGAGTTGTGCTTCCGCTGCATCGCTGGAGCGAGGAGGCGGAGGTTGCTCGGTGCCTCGAACGTGTGTGCGAGCACGGATGCGCTGCTGATTTGCGCCGCTAGGACTTCCTCTCGATCTTGAGATCGGCAAGAGATCGTCTACATCAACCACGAGTTGAACTCGTTAAGCTTTGTCGGTCTTCACGTATGTTCTCTGCGGATATACATCCGCCCGTTGTTTGTATCTAATAGATAGATCTTGGTACATAGTTCACATCATAGGAAATTTTTTGTTTTCTATGCTGCGAACCCTACAGAGAATCCAAATAATTTTCGCGCTTTTAAATAAAAACATGTCAAAGAGATTGAAGCTTCTCTTAACTTGATGGAATTGAAGTAGATCATCAAGTTGACTGCGATAAGTTTCAATATGACCTTTGCTAAAACCTTATTTTTGGTAAACATGATTTGATCTAAGGGTAGATCAAATGGAATAAAATTAAGCCCTAATACATTACTTAATGATTTATATTTGATCCTTAGGAGATCATATCATAGTATTCATTATAATCACTCATGAATACCAAATTATAAATATAACACAAATAATAAGAATGTAACAACTATATCTTAATCTCATGTACTTATACCATGAGTATCATGGAAATACCTAACTTTAACTCTCTAGTGAGATTGAGTAGGAAAGAAACCAAAGTTAAGATCATTCACCATATATCTTTCTTTCCATATCAATCTTTATCATTTATACTGAATCCTATCCTTATATTTGTTGTTCATCAATATTGAGAAATCAACTATTGATTCACCAATTCTTAACCTATCAACTCTTGTAATTATTATAGCATTCACTTAAGGCTTATAAATAATGAAGTCAGAAGAGGTAAATAGTGATGCTAGTATTAGATGTTATCTATAGGATGGGAGTAATTGGAGGAAATCAAATCAATATGGTAACAAAGAAGATTACAAGGATGAAGTCTAAAGATAGTTACGAGGAGTACTCCTATTGGTTCAAGTAGGTATAGTCAATGAATTATATCTCTTAATCCAATAGAGCTAAACAGAAGATAATTATAATACAACTGTAATGTTGTATTGATGAAGCCATGTTTAGCCAACTGGGAACCTGAATCATATAGGATCAAAGGATTATAATGATCATGCCTTATTCACTAATATTGAATGCTTATACCATGTATAAGTGACATTGGTGGATAAAACAGGATTGAATCATAGTATAGATATATTATCCTAGATTAGTCACTACAGGTCACATTAATATAATGTGAGGTTGGAATGTTAGATATTGGAGTCAAGTAGAGACAAGATAGTATGATTAAAATGATGTTAGAGCAATATTGGATTAAATAAGTAGTATTTTACTCTTTGGAAATACTAAGCACTTGAGGTGAAGTAGGATTTGATGTATACATCTATTGAAGTGATATTAGTGAAGGATGATTAAGGAAGAGTATGATTGGAGTTAGAAGTAACCACTTGTTGGATTGGGGATTATCAACAATAGAGTAGTTGATATAACCAAGTATGAATATGAAAAGATTATGAAAAGCTTTAATGTTAAGCTCATTGGAATTTACAAGTGGATTTAGAAGAATAAAAGGTGGATGAGAATATTTTTGTGAAGTCAGGTTCATCATGTTAGCACATGATGATGGATAGGAAGAAGTAGTATATCTAGGAAGGGAATTCTTTAAGTAGAAGTCCAGAATTATGAAGTATGGAATATAGGAATCCTTGTTAAACACTAAACCCTAAATTTAAGACCAAAACTAATATCCATTTTCTATGGTTGATCTATCATCTTGTTTCCACAATGCTTTATAGGAATAATTTTCCTATAACAAATCAATTAAGCACATCTTTATCATTTCTAATTATCATAACCATATGTTCTTAGGAGTTATCTTTATCAAATCCTTTTCATGAGACGTTCTAGATAATATCATTCTGATCTCAAACATAAAGACAATGTGTTTAGCCATTAATCTTTATTCACATCAATAAAATAAATATGAGAATATTAAATCTTCTAAGAACTTATGGTAAGCATTTTCAATTTAAACTTTAACTCTTTTGTTAGTAATAATAAAAAATATATACATTACCATTTCCTAAATTAGGAGAATAATATTAACCCTATTAAGTACTCAAAACTTTATGTATCAAATAATAATGAAGTACCAATAAATATAAAAGTTGCCCTAATATTATATATTAATGGAAATAAAATCTCATCAGTTAGTAGTAATACATTCTATAATAAGTTTATGAATTTTTGTCAAATTAAATTCATATTAAGGGCCCTCACAAATCATAATAGAAAAGGTATCTATACAAAGAAAATAAAGAAGTGATAACTATATATAATAAAAGTTCATAAATAGTTCAAAATAACTTATTATTGATGCTTGTATTCAACAAAGAACTTTTATAAAGAAAGATTCCTAAAACAAATGTGTAATACACAAATCTGAAAATAAAACAGAAAAGAGAAAGGAAACATTAAAGAAAAAAACTATAACCAGGCCGAAGCCCATTAACCCTCTTTCTTATCTATCGCCACAAGCAACCACAACCACCCAACTGAAGCCCAGTAGAAGCCCAACAACCAGCCCAATCTATCTCTCTTTCTGGTTGACAAGTGGGACCAAGGAGGTACCGCGGAGCAAATCTGAAGAACTGCTGGGGGGTTTCCAAGAAAAGTACGTCGTCGTCTTCCTTCTCGACGTCACAAGCAGCTGGCTGTCAGCATCGCCGCCGTCCTCCGCCGCGCCATGACGTCTGGCCGCGCCAAGATCCATGCCACCGCTCATGGTCGTCTACAAGTAACCCTGGACGCTGCCGGAGAACCCTAATCCCCTTCTTCCTCTTCTATTTCTCCCAGTAGCCGAAAACCTAGCTCGCCGGTGTTCGTCATTCCGGCCACGTATGACCACCCCTTGACTCGCCGTGATGTCTGGGAGCTCCATCTCGTTCGTATCCATCGATTGCCCCGAAGCGTGCAAGCGGGCGAGGTCTCCACTGTCGCAATCGGAACCTCGTTCCCCTCCTACGGCCGTCACACTCGCCATCGATTCCGGCCACCTAGCTCCTCGACGACCCCTCTGCCCACTTCGTGGTTAGCTCCTGGTTCTTAGGGACCTCCCCTCTACCTTCCTCTTTTCCTCTACTGAGCTCGCGCCGAGCATCTGTCACCCCGTTACCGTTCGCCGTCACTGGCCGCGCTCCGGCGACCAAAAGATGGTGGCGCCGCCACCGTAGGGTTCCTGGCGATGCCCTCTTTCTGATACACACGATCTGAGCCGCGCACGCGAGCGGAATCCTTCGATCGGTAATCGATCTAGGAGGTTCATCCTTGGATGATGTCACCCTGACATCAGCACCGCATCATCCTCAGCCACGTCAGTGTGTTGGACTTAATCCACTGCTCGCGTGGAGGATGACGTGGTCACTGACCCACTGGTCAGTGACCGTGGGTAGATCTAGCCTAGGTGCACAATGTCTTTTCTGTCTAGGAATTAAATAAAACTATATTAATTCGAATATAAATAAATAATTAAACCTTGTAAATTTGATATATTTTGTTTTATAAATTAGAAAAATAGATATAATATATGAAAATGTTTAGAAAAACAAAATCTACAACTTAAAACTATTCTCAAGTATTATTGTGATGATTATTTAAATAAATATTATTTAACAAAAGTTTTATAAGTAATAAAACCTTAATAATTCATATTTTAATAATGGTAAATGTAAAAAATATAAATAAAATACCAAAAATCTTAGAAAAATAAGAATTATAATATAAAACAATAATCATGCATTATTATTCCTCTTGATTAAATATTTATTATTTATTAAGTATTTATAAAGTAATAAATCTTATTAAAATCATATCTTATTATTTATAAATCACAAAAATAAATGTACTATACCAAAATAATCACAAAAATAATAGCTACATGTTAAAAATGTGATATTCCACTTTTGAGTTAAATAAAAAGTTAAACACTTTAATAACTTGAGTTTAAACCTATTTCCTTAATTGATAATACATATAAAGGTAAATAAAATTTGCTAATATTCTAAAAATTAGTCAATTGAGTCTAATAAATAGTATTAGGTCCCGTTCGCTTCACATGATTTCTATAGGATTTTCAAAGGAATGATGTTCCTGTAGGAAAGTTTTCCTTCGCAGCGTTCGGAACATAGGAATCCCGAGGCAAAAGGAAGGGAAATGACTGCGAACACATGCACATGGACCCACTTTGTGTTTATTCAACTAGTTGATTTTTTCATGCTGGGACCCACAGCCTCATGAAACATATATAAAAATCATTTGATCAGACCAGCGTCTTAAGATTTCCCCTTGAACTTTTACTACGTTCGGGACGACAATTTTGGTGTTCCTACGCGGTTCAACCGTTTCTATGTTTTGCATCTTCTTTCGTTTCCCTTTCCTCCATTTTCTTTCAATCCTATGTTTTTATTTCCTTCAATCCGAACGGGGCCTTAGTCTTAAATATTAGTAGTGTGCATTCAAATTTAATTAACACACTTTAAATACAATTTTATTAAATTATCTTTCAACCATTAATGTAGATTATTTTTCCTTATCTAATATAAAATCTCCAAGAATAATTGTAATAAGATAAAAACCATTCTTTACATTAACCACAAGTTATAAACAAATCAAAACACTATAAGTGAGTTCATAAGTAATAAATAATATTGTTTTTTTATTCACAAACATTAACCACACCCTTATAGGGAGATAAATTCCTTTATACAATTATAATGTAAAGAAACCACTACTCCAATAGAAGTAATGCCATTCTTAAGTAACTCTAAGAAACAATATAAAGTGAACAAGATACAAGTATCATAAGTAATACACCCTAAGTCTATCTACATCCTTAAAGTTACCTTTAGTTTGCAAAGCTTTAAGTATGGTACTAAATACTTTATTATATACTTTATAGTTAACTTTGGTCTGTTATAATTAAATTGTAAAGCATCTCAAGTCCAAACTATTCAAGCAAGCACAAACAACATCAACCACATCTGATTAACCACAAAGATTATTTAAACCTTAATAAAGGAATCTTTTCTTCAAAAGTTATTCGTTTTGCCACTTCAATCAACATATGACAATTAATAGTAAACACCTTACTTTATACTTTACTTATATAATAAGATTGTTAATACTTAAATTCTTTATAAGTGACATTACTTATAAAGTAAAACTTGAAGATAAACAATTAAGATGTAAACAACCTTATGTAGCATTCCATACTGAATATTTTGTTGTTGTATAAATACATATTGTTTTCCACACACTCACAAGCCTTAATAAGAAGCACATGTATGAAACTTAATCTAAAAGGGCAACACATTCCAAGGAACCCTTTCCAGTATCCAAACCCTAAAACGACGTTATTCTCGGGATTCGCGTTTATCAACTTGCATTACATTACTTATGCATAAAAGCATCTTGCTTCTTTAAACATTAGTCCTTATTGGACCAATGATGCAGGTTTCAGCTATTGGATCTTATATTGTCTTGAAGACCGTGAGTGCATAATCTTGCAATCACAAAAGGCAAGTTCACACTTGCTCATGTCCTTTGATTATTTTTTGTAAAGTATTTTACAAATCAAGTGTTGTCATCACCTGCATTTGAAAAAGGTCAGAAAACACTATTTTCGTAATAATGTGATTATAGGTTATTTACCATGAGGTAATAACCTACTATAAGAGTTCCGGTGGTAAAGGAACATATTATCTAGGACTTAACAACCAATGACGCCAGTGATTCTTGCGCTGTATATTACGCGTTGACCATGAGATTTGGAATGGGACGAAGAAGTCAGATGTATCTTTTCCCTCTCGCATGGAGCTGGATGTGCGGGTCGTGACTGTTATTACTTGTAGCGTGTTTATGGTAATTCGTAGAGGATATGCAACATATGGGTGGGAGCCCTCAACGTCCCATGATAGTTCCGACATCTGAACGGTTTGTACTGCCATTGCCATAATTCAATAGGTGGGCCGGCGTACACCAAGGAGACATGCGGGGTCGTGGAGAAGGCAGTGATTGGCTTGGATCTTAGTTTGGGCTTCACACCAAGGAAGTGTGAACGAACCTGCAATTCGGATGTGCAACAAAGCTAAGATCTCTCATGGGTAAAGTGACACACCTCTGCAGAGTGTAAGAACTGTAACTTGTTACTCCCTGTTCCGGGAAGGAGCTGCGAACGCGCCGGGAAAGGAACCCCATGAAGGTTCTGGTAAACCCGTGAAGGCTGATGGACATAGTTTTTCAAAATAAAAGCAACCTTTGAAGAAATGTTTACAAAAACTTACATTGCCTACGACCTATGGTCTGTGGTCGTAGTTATAGTGCATCAAACACTCCTTTTCTAGTGAACTTGCTAAGTACGCTCGTACTCAAAGTATCTTCTTAACCCTTGCTAGGTTCTAAAGCCAGTACATACGACGTCTACATAAAGTTATGCTCCAGGAATCATCATTAAAAGCTAAAACTCTTCCATGAAGTCAAGGAAGTCAGCATATACATCAACTCAAGTGAAGACGAAGTTGCTGATTAGATAAGAATAGGATTTCTAACCATAGAACCTACTTCTGTAGAATATTGCAATAGCAGCAATGCAAGACTAGTAGTTCAGCTATTAGTTTTATAAGTATGGTATCTATGAGTTATTTATTCCTGATTCTTCTTTGTAAGAAGTTTCTTTCTCTCTCTTTAACCTAGAGTGTTCTCTGGATCTTGTGTAAAGAGTTGAGTTGTAACATATAGTCATGTCTTGGACCTGCTATGTTTCGGTTGTACTACTCTAAGGGATGTAATACTAGTGAACGGTGTTTCATTGGTGTTATGTCAACGACTATAGTGTACTACATCATGCAGCCGTATGCTGGGTCACCGCAATCATTTACCATTGGTAGAATTTTCCTACAATAACAACTATCCGAGTAGTCTGAAGGCAGCTCCATATCAAGTACTTTATGGAAGGAAATGTAGAGCCCCAATATGTTGGTATGAGCTTGGGAGTAGCAAAGAATTTGCGCCCGATTATATCAAATAAAGGCAAGATATCATTGATATAATCAAGGATAGATTGAAGATAGCCCAAAGTAGACAGAAAAGTTATGCTGATCTAAGTCGAAGATCATGGCATCCTGAAGTGGGAGACATGGTATATCTAAAAGTAAGCCCAATGAAAGGAGTTAAGAGATTTGAAGTTAAGGGAAAATTAAGTCCAAGATACATAGGACCATTCAAAATACTGAGTCAGAATAGGACAATAGCTTATGCTTTAGAGTTACCCTCAAGATTGGCTCAAGTTCATAATGTTTTCCATGTGTCACAACTCCAGAAAGGTCTTAAAGTTCCTGATGATGCACTTACACATCAAGAGATAGAGTTACAAGCAGACCCGACTTATGTTGAAAAACCCTATAAAATTCTGGAAGAAAACTAGAAAAGGTTGAGGAATAGGGCAATCAAGTACTGCAAGGTATAGTGGGAACATCATCCTGAAAGAGAAGCCACATGGGAGAAAGAAGATGATTTAAGAAGGGCCTATCCGGAACTGTTCAGGTACACTTCAGCAAACTTCAGGACGAAGTTTAATTTAAGGGGGGGAAGGTTATAACATCCCAGCATTTAGGAACAAACAAAGGGTAGATTTAGGAAATTGTGCATTTGCATGCATTCATCTGCAAAATGTGGGTATTTTTTTCGCCAAATAAAAACTTTAGGTGATCAAAGTTTGTTTTACTCTTTAAGTTTAGGAATAGCTTTGGAGAGTGATCGTTATAAACTTTGAAATGATCTTGATGACTTAGTGTGTTTTTGGGGAAGGAATTTGAATTCAAACTTAAGATTTTAAATTATATTTTAAAATAATAGAGTTATGATTTAGTAATATTATTTAATCAAGAAACAATATATAGTAAACAGAAACTCTAAATAAGAATTGTAATCAAACAAATGAATATTTATTTCATATATTCATTTCATTAATAAGTTACAAAAAGTAACTCATAAACTCAATAAAGAATCTTTACAGTGATAAAATTACAAAAAGAAGAGGAATATTTACATATTAAGAACTATTACAAAATTCCTTACAAAAGAATAAAATAAACATTACAAAGAATTAAATCAGTCTAAAAGAAAACCTACACTAATCTTGAATCTTCAAATCTTGTACCTGCAAAACAAAGAATAAACAAAAATAAAAATAAAGGATTAGTTATTAACTTTTACTCTTAGTAGAGAGCAGTGAGATGCACTGCTCCATTTTACATCATTGAGTAAATCTTTTAGGGGCAAGTTTCATCAATATGAAAGAATCAAAATCTTTCATAACAAATAAGCCATAAGTCAAATGATTCCAATCAGTAAGATGGGCAAGTTTCACCAGGCAGGTTATTAGTAACCAGATAAAAGGTAGAACACCTCATTGAGCATATCCACAACTATGCAGCAGACACACAAGCAGCTCACACACCAAAATGCATGGATGTGTTGTCGACATAGCCACAGATGTTTCCACAAGTAAAAGATCCAAGCACAGCCGTGGACAAGCACTAGTGCACCACCCCATTGCTCACACCACACCAGAACCAGCAGCTTAGCCATAGCCTAGAAAAATCAGCAAGCAAAACTCCACACTTGATCAACCCAAACATCACCAGATGGTGACATAAAGAGAGGGAAGAATCTGGTGGACAACAAGGCCAAGCCACAAGAGCAAGGAGGAGCAGGCTAGATCAAGGCCAAGCACAGGAACCAAGGGAAACAAGAATAACATCAGGAGGTGAAGGACAAGATCCAACCAGCAACACCAACATCACCACCAATCACAACAATCATCAGTTTTTGTGCTGAGTGTCATAAACCCCACATGATCTATTCATCTTATCCAGACAGAAACATGTGTTGTTTCATGAAACAACCTCCCAATGATCACCCTAGTGAGGTGAATCTATCCTAGAGGTTTTGAGTATAAAGATCAGAAATCAAACCTAGAAAATACACCAAATTCTCAGACCAGCCTCACATATTTGGTGTTAACACATGCAACTTCTATAATCTATCATTTGTTCTTACAAGATCTGGGCACATCTCCCAGAGGGAGTAGCACCTCAGATCTTATAAGTTACAAACAAACCCATTCACTTAACCAACTAGGACCCTAGATCCTAGAGCCTCAAGCCAGCATCATAGGCATGATCAAACAATAAGCTTTCCAACTTATTAATAAGCATCTCTCAAGTTCCAGTAATGACCATAAGTGAAGCCAGCAACAATATCCACTTGTGTACCATTCTAAGAAAGTTTCACAAGCACTGATATTACTACTAAGACAACCAGATAGTCTAGTTTTTATAAATCAACTATCAAATCATTTTCCTGAGACCAGACTCAGAGATCATACCATATATATCTATTTATTTTCATAGAATCATCAAACTCTATTGAATAAAAATTCAGACTATGAATAAACAGGCAAGTCACAAACACTAATGCAGTGAATCATCACTGACAGTGATACTGTCAGTATCAAGATACTGACAGAAGATGAACATATCAATTTACAACATCACCAAATCAGATTACCGTAGAATCAGATCAACCACAGCATCACAGCATCTAAGGATGACAAGAATCACTAAGGACAGAGAACACAATCTTCACTGAGCATCAATATCAGACCATAGCATCATCACATAAGCACCAGAGATGAACCCTAGTATAAGTACAAACAAAGAATAGAGATTGGCCACTAGATACACATAGTGGAACTCGAGATTGGCCACAGCGGCGGCCACAGCAGCACATGCACACCGCACACCAACACAGGAGGGTCAACGGCGGCGGTAACAACACCATCCCCAAACCCTAGGGTTCGGGAAGGGGGCTAACCTGGCCACAGAAGGGCCCCAGGACAAAATCGAACTGGACCAGATGGACGAGCATGGTCGACAACCTCGCCCTGCATCACGGCAGCGGCCAGGGAGGACAACGGTGGCGAGTAGTGCACGGCGGCAACTCCATCGATCACGGGGTACGTCTCGTTTGGAGAGGGGGTGGTATCAAACCACCAACACCACAAAAGGCCTCCCTTATTCTCCGGTGAATCTCAACCCAATGGGATCGATCCATGCTTGCTGTAAGGTTCCCAACCTTTAATAAGGTAGAGATCCCTGTGTTTACAATGCTAGTCCCTGGATCAATAGCTAGCATCCACAGTTAAGATGTAATATCAAGAAACAAAGGTCATAATACAACTTTATAACCAGGAATAAAATAATTCATTACATCTTACATAACTCATTTGGCTATCTCACTACATTGCAGCAGAATATCTATAAGCATGGGGTCCTTCATCTTCAAAGTGCCACAGGCAATCATGTTGGTTGTAGGCTTGTAATCCTATTCAACACACTTCACTAACATCAAACAAACCTACAACATAATAAGTTGCAGCCACAAGGGTTAATACATTTGAATTGTATTGGCAAGTTTCACTACTATGTAAAATTTAGTGGATCCTATCATTACATGCATATTTGGCTAAGTGGGGTGGAGGCTCATTTGCAGAAAGCAATATAGTTTTATCCTATCTTTTCAAAATAGTTTTTGATCTTTGTCAAATATTTTTGAACTTCTTGGAAAACTCCAAGTGCTACAAATCCCTTGTTTTCACCCTCAAGTTTTAACTTTGAGAAATTGGAATGTCGAGATCTCCCATAGCTTCAGGCCTTAGTTGCTCAGTATTGTCCATAACCGGGGACACGACTAAGTACTTAGAATTTTGATCTTCTGCAGAAGTTGTACACTTTACCCACATGACACAATCTCATATTGATGCCACTAGTGGCCGCTGGTTAAGTACTCACCAAGATGGAGTACTGGCAGATTGAGAATGTGACAAAGTCTTTCCATAGGAGTCCTCCCAATACACAATGCTAGCTTGTCATTCAGGCACCAATGTAGGGTTCCAAGTTCCCTAGCACAAATCTAGTTAACCTGAAGATGCCAATGCATGGGTCTTCCACTATGTAGTTGACTAAGCCATAGCCCATTTAGCATGTGGCTGTACATGGAAGCCACTGTACGAGAAACATGTTCAATCTCTAAGTCCCTGGGTGGTTTCCTTCTAGTGCACATACAAAAGAGATAGCCATATAAACATGGTTCCTTTTGTTGCCACATTGTCCAAGCTTGAGTATCCTTTTCCACCCAGGTGGTTCATTGAGTACTTGTTGTATTATATAAAACATATGTCTTTTCAATTCTTCATATATTCATAACATGTATCCCATCGCAATATATAGCAAGGCTAAGCATACTACAACTACAATGTTTCCACTAAGGAATATATAGGGGTATCCTATTAGGATTTAGCATAGCATAAAATATAGAAATCATTATCATGCATGTTTCAAAAATCCACTAAGTGTAATGAAAATAATAGGACTTGGATGATAGTGTCACTTGCCTTTTTGGTAGAGAATGTTGGTTCACTTCTTGATCTTGCTAATATCACACTCTTCTAACTTCACTACAAATCAATCAAGCAAACATAGATTCAACTAGCATTCCAACCAATATTCAAACAATTCATCACACATAAAATAATAGAAACAAAGTCATGCATGCAAGCATGCAAAAGATAGTTTTATTTGAAAAGGTGGTTTCTACTAGGCTCTAAACATTATAAGGTTCAAAGTGGTCATTTACTAAAGTGGTAAAACCATTTGCAAAAGGTTTTATCTATAAACCATTTTTAAATCAAATCATTATTTTATGTGGTTGAAAATGTTTTTAGCAAAGCAATATTATTTAATGGGTTCACCCAATATGTTTTAATTCTCAAAACTTGGTGTTTAGGGTCAGAAGGTTTTAATCAAAACATTTCCCAAAGGTTTCACGCAAAAATCATTTCTAAAACAAAAACAATATTTTTATTTGACTAGAAATGTGCTAATTCAAATATTTATTCCTAAACTTCACATAATACATTTTTAAATCTATAAGTTGGTTCCTAGGGTCAGTAGGTTCACAACAAACAATTTTGCAAAGATTTCACATTAAAATTATATCTAGAACAATTTTTATATTCAAAATAAGCCTACACATGTTTCTGCAAATTCAACCAATTTTCCAGAAGCAAATCATTAAACAAAGTGCATGGTTGCAAAGTACTTGTTCTACTGATTCCATTGATATAAAATTTGCAAAATTTGGACGTGTAGATTTTAAGTTATGAATTTTACAAGTTTGCATATAAATCAGATTCAGAATTTTGTTTTAAATCAAACCAGTGCCACGCGGCGCAATCTTATTGGTCGGTACCGCTTCGGGTGGATCGGCCTCCGTGGATCGTTGGATCTAACTTAAAAAGAATGGATCAGATGGGCGCGTACCCCTTCGTCTAGTTCTAATCGTAGCCAGACACTTTGCATCTAACGGTTCACAGCAGCTCGACCACGATCTGACAGCGCTGGCGGCGGCGACTGGCGGCGCACGCTCGGGATGCGGCGGTGCCGGCGGTACAGGAAGCAAGGGAAGAAGCGGAGGTGCTCACCGTGCTCGCGAGTTCGAGGTGAAGCTCAAGGTGGCGCTGGCTTGGCGAGGGGTGCTCAGGGACGGCGACGATTGCTCGTCGGAGTGGGTCCTCTGCGTCAGTGACTGTGTTGGTTCTTTTCCGGGTGAAAACGTTTCGCGCGTGGGGGGGGGGTTTAGTTGGGCTTGCTGGGCCAGCTTAGTGGGTTGAGTCTGTTTCTATTTTTTTCATTCTGATTGCTTTTTCTTTTTCTATTTGATTTTCTGTTTTGGTTTTCAATCAAACAATTAAACACTCAAAAGATTTCAAATCTTTGCCAAACTTTGTATAATTTTTAGTTCTGTTTAACAACACAAACCAAAGTCCAAATAAAATAATACTTTTATTCTTTTAGGATCTATTTAATAATTAAATAAAATAGTCCTTAGTTACTAATTCAAATAGGATTTGATTTACTAAAAACTCCATTTAAAAAATAAATAAAACCAAAATCCTTTCAGTAGGTTTTATTTGAAAATATAAAATACTTAGAAAACTTATTTAAAATAAATTAACAAGTTTTAGTATTTATTTAAAATGAAAAAGCCTTTACTTTAATAGAATTGGATATTAATAATCCTCATTATTTTATTTAAATAGACCTTTACTCTTTTTATCAAATAGAGATATTTTATTTCAAAAGCTTAGCCAAGTTTTAATTTTGGCTTTATAAAATAATCCTTATTTATAAATCTACCCTTGCTTTATAAAAACCATATCTTTTTAATAAAAGAACCAAAAATAGTGATTCCAAATATTTTAACTTTATTGTTTATTTATCTTTTTAAATCCCTTTAGTATTTTATTTGAACCAAATAGGTTTTTAAAGTTTCCAATTGGATTCAAAAAGTTTCTTCTCACCCTAAATTTCAACAAAGTTTTATTTTGTTTATTTATTTTTCACATTTCACAATTTGGAAAATTTTGGGATGTGACACTTGCACTATCAGTGCACTTGTCGGTGGCAACCGGAACCTCTCACAAGGTTGGGACACTTCTCCACAACTTAATTGGAGACTCCCAACAAATGCCACAAAAGGACACAATGCCACCAAGGCCACAAGACCGTCTAGGGTTCCAAGAACCCAAGAGGGAAAAGCTCCAATGAGTAACTCAAACCAAATCCTCCGAGGAAAACTCAAACCGATGCACCAAATGCAAATGGCAAGAATACCACAAAGGTGCTCAAATCCCTCACTCTCAAGTTCCAACAAAGCTACTAAAGCTATTGGGGGAACAAGAGAGGGGGAATCAAAGAGAGACACAAAATCCCACAAAATCTAGATCCCCAAAGATGCACTCACAAAGAGATGAATCGGTTAGGTCAAAAGTGGGTCTAGATCTCCTCACTCTTTCACTCAAATATGGGCAAGAACCATCGGAGGGAAAAGATTAGGCAAGCTTCAAGATCTAGAGCAAGTGTGGACAAAGCTTAGCCTAATAGATGAGGAAGAAGCTCCCTAAACTGAAAACGGGCAAAGCCTTAAATAAAGACCCCAAAAATCTAGCCGTTGAGGCAAATTTTCAGAACGGTCCGGTACTACCGAAATTAACCGGTAGTACCGCATGCTCTAGGAAAAAATAGAAGCAACAATGCAGGGGAAACCTGGCGCGCAGCAGAGCGTGCGAGCGCATGGTCAACGCGAGGCCACAACGAGCAGCACGCGGGCAAAGCAGCAGCTGGCGCGCGTGGGCCAGCGCATGCGAGTAGCATCACATGCGCGCGCGACGCATGCAGCAGCAGCTGGCCAAGCAAGCTTGCGCGCAGCGCAGCAGCAGCACGCGCGAGGCAGCAGGTAGCAAGCGGGATTGGCGGGGCGTACGTGCGGGAGCGGGCGGGGTCTGGGCGGCGTGCGGGGCCAGGCAAGCGCGCGGCAGCAAGCGAGCGAGCAAAGCGCGGGCGGGGCCCGTGCGGGATCTCAATGCGGGCGGACTGACGCGGCGAGGCTGGCTGGGAATTATACCTGGGCCGACCGGTAGTACCGGCCCACCCGGGCGGTACTACCGGGCCGGCCGGTATTACCGGTACTGGGTACCGGGTGATACTGAAGCGGGCCGCACGTGCCAGGCATGAGTGGTACTGGGCTGCGGTAGTACCGCTCAGCCCAGACAAGATTTTTTCCTTTTCCTTTTTCAAACCAAATAGGCAAATATTCAAATGATTATAACTTTTGAAAGGTAGCTCCGATTGACCCGATTCCAATTGCGTTGGAAAGAGGACGACATGAGCTACCCTATATAAAGTGAAAATATTGGTTATAACCAAGTGAGAATGTATCAAGTACGATAATGTGAGATACCTCACTTGGTGAGAAACCGAAAAACCGCATAGATCAAAATCGCAATAAGATATAAAAGAGAGATCCGATTTTGATGAACAAGAGCTTGTTATGGAGATTACCACAAGCTCTATATCCTCACATGGGTACGACCAAATAACAACCAAATACGATGATGCAAGTATGCAAAGGTTTGAGATCTCTCCGAACGATGTGACCGAATTACTCATTCGAGAGCCCCTCTTGATAGTACGGTTATTTATCCTAAACCCGGTATCCTACACACAACAAGAGACCGACAAAAGGGAAAACCTATCAAGATTATACCTTTGCCTTGATCATACCACTTGAGCTCGATATAGTCGAACTTGACCTTCTCAAGATGGAACGCTTTTCTTGATTCCTCATCATCGATCCATGATCACCAAGGATGCTAAGCATCAAACATGAGATCATCTACAAATGGCGCATTTTGAGCTTGCACAACACATCTTCTTATCATTTCATCGACCTTGAAGCCAACACATGCTCCAAGCGATGCCGATGGACCATTCCTACAAGTACAACTCAATACACACATTAGTCCATGAAGATTGTCATTAATTACCAAAACCACACATGGGTGCCCACATTTCTTTCACGTGGGTAGATCTAGCCTAGGTGCACAATGTCTTTTCCGTCTAGGAATTAAATAAAACTATATTAATTCCATTATAAATAAATATTTAAACCTTGTAAATTTGATATCTTTTGTGTTATAAATCAGAAAAATACATATAATATATGAAAATGTTTAGAAAAACAAAATCTACAACTTAAACTATTCTCAAATATTATTGTGATGATTATTTAAATAAATATTATTTAACAAAAGTTTTATAAGTAATAAAACCTTAATAATTCATATTTTAATAATGGTAAATGTTAAAAATATAAATAAAATACCAAAAATCTTAGAAAAATAAGAATTATAATTTAAAACAATAATCATGCATTATTATTCCTCTTAATTAAATATTTATTATTTATTAAGTATTTTAAAGTAATAAACCTTATTAAAATCATATCTTATTATTTAAAAATCACAAAAATAAATGTAATATACCAAAATAATCACAAAAATAATACCTACATGTTAAAAATGTGATATTCCACTTTTGATTTAAAAAAAGTTAAACACTTTAATAACTTGAGTTTAAACCTATTTCCTTAATTGATAATACATATAAAGGTAAATAAAATTTGCTAATATTCTAAAAATTAGTCAATTGAGTCTAATAAATAGTATTAGTCTTAAATATTAGTAGTGTGCATTAAATATAATTAACACACTTTAAGTACAATTTTATTAAATTATCTTTCAACCATTAATGTAGATTATTTTTCCTTATCTAATATAAAATCTCCAAGAATAATTGTAATAAGATAAAAACCATTCTTTACATTAACCACAAGTTATAAACAAATCAAAACACTATAAGTGAGTTCATAAGTAATAAATAATATTGTTTTTTATTCACAAACATTAACCACACCCTTATAGGGAGATAAATTCCTTTATACAATTATAATGTAAAGAAACCACTACTCCAATAGAAGTAATGCCATTCTTAAGTAACTCTAAGGAAACAATATAAAGTGAACAAGATACAAGTATCATAAGTCATACACCCTAAGTCTATCTACATCCTTAAAGTTACCTTTAGTTTGCAAAGCTTTAAGTATGGTACTAAATACTTTATTATATACTTTATAGTTAACTTTGGTCTGTTATAATTAAATTGTAAAGCATCTCAAGTCCAAACTATTCAAGCAAGCACAAACAACATCAACCACATCTGATTAACCACAAAGATTATTTAAACCTTAATAAAGGAATCTTTTCTTCAAAAGTTATTCGTTTTTCCACTTCAATCAACATATGACAATTAATAGTAAACACCTTACTTTATACTTTACTTATATAATAAGATTGTTAATACTTAAATTCTTTATAAGTGACATTACTTGTAAAGTAAAACTTGAAGACAAACAATTAAGATGTAAACAACCTTATGTAGCATTCCATACTAAATATTTTGTTGTTGTATAAATACATATTGTTTTCCACACACTCACAAGCCTTAATAAGAAGCACATTTATGAAACTTAATCTAAAAGGGCAACACATTCCAAGGAACCCTTTCCAGTATCCAAACCCTAGAACAACGTTATTCTCGGGATTCGCGTTTATCAACTTGCATTACATTACCTATGCATAAAAGCATCTTGCTTCTTTAAACATTACTCCTTACTGGACCAATGATGCAGATTTTAGTTATTGGATCTTATATTGTCTTGAAGACCGTGAGTGCATAATCTTGCAATCACAAAAGGAAAGTTCACACTTGCTCATGTACTTTGATTATTTTCTGTAAAATATTTTACAAATCAAGTATTGTCATCACCTGCATTTGAAAAAGGTCAGAAAACACTATTTTCATAATAATGTGATTATAGGTTATTTACCATGAGGTAATAACCTACTATATGAGTTCCGGTGGTAAAGGAACATATTATCTAGGACTTAACAACCAATGTCGCCAGTGATTCTTGTGCCGTATATTACGCGTTGACCATGAGATTTGGAATGGGATGAAGAAGTCATCTGTATATTTCCCTCTCGTATGGAGCTGGATGTGCGGGTCGTGGCTGTTATCACTCGTAGCATGCATATTATTATGGTAATTCATAGAGGATATGCAGCATATGGGTGGGATCCCTCAACGTCCCACGATAGTTCCGGCATCTGAACGGTCTGTACTGCCATTGCCATAATGCAATAGGTGGGCTGGCGTACACAAAGGAGACATGCAAGGTCGCGGAGAAGGCAGTGATTGGCTTGGATCTTAGTCTGGGCCTCACACCAAGGAAGTGTGAACGAACCTGCAATTCGGATGTGCAACAAAGCTAAGATCTCTCATGGGTAAAGTGACGCACCTCTGCAGAGTGTAAGAACTGTAACTTGTTACTCCCTGTTCCAGGAAGGAGCTGCGAACGTGCCGGGAAAGGAACCCCATGAAGGTTCTGGTAAACCCGTGAAGGCTGATGGACATAGTTTTTCAAAATAAAAGCAACCTTTGAAGAAATGTTTACAAAAACTTACATTGCCTACGACCTATGGTCTGTGGCCATAGTTATAGTGCATCAAACACTCCTTTTCTAGTGAACTTGCTAAGTACGCTCGTACTCAAAGTATCTTCTTAACCCTTGCTAGGTTCTAAAGCCAGTACATACGACGTCTACATCAAGTTATGCTCCAGGAATCATCATTAAAAGCTAAAACTCTTCCATGAAGTCAAGGAAGTCAGCATATACATCAACTCAAGTGAAGACGAAGTTGTTGATTAGATAAGAATAGGATTTCTAACCATAGAACCTACTTCTGTAGAATATTGCAATAGCAGCAATGCAAGACTAGTAGTTCAGCTATTAGTTTTATAAGTATGGTAGCTATGAGTTATTTATTCCTGATTCTTCTTTGTAAAAAATTTCTTTCTCTCTCTTTAACCTAGAGTGTTCTATGGATCTTGTGTAAAGAGTTGAGTTGTAACCTATAGTCATGTCTTGGACCTCCTATGTTTCTGTTGTACTACTCTGAGGGATGTAATACTAGTGAACGGTGTTTCATTGGTGTTATGTCAACGACTATAGTGTACTACATCATGCAGTGGTATGCTGGGTCACCGCAATCATTTACCATTGGTAGAATTTTCCTACAATAAAAGCTATCCGAGTAGTCTAAAGGCAGCTCCATATCAAGTACTTTATGGAAGGAAATGTAGATCACCAATATGTTGGTATGAGCCTGGGAGTAGCAAAGAAATTGCCCCCAATTATATCAAAGAAAGGCAAGATATCATTGATATAATCAAGGATAGATTGAAGATATCCCAAAGTAGATAGAAAAGTTATGCTGATCTAAGTCGAAGATCATGGCATCCTGAAGTGGGAGACATGGTATATCTAAAAGTAAGCCCAATGAAAGGAGTTAAGAAATTTGAAGTTAAGGGAAAATTAAGTCCAAGATACATAGGACCATTCAAAATACTGAGTCAGGATAGGACAATAGCTTATGCTTTAGAGCTACCCTCAAGATTGGCTCAAGTTCATAATGTTTTCCATGTGTCACAACTCCAGAAATGTCTTAAAGTTCTTGATGATGCACTTACACATCAAGAGATAGAGTTACAAGCATACTTGACTTATGTTGAAAAACCCTGTAAAATTCTGGAAGAAAACTGTAAAAGGTTGAGGAATAGGGCAATCAAGTACTACAAGGTATAGTGGGTGAAGGGAATATGCCCGAGAGGCAATAATAAAGTGGTTATTATCGTATTCCTTGTTTATGATAAATGTTTATTTTACATGCTATAATTGTATTAATACGGAAACGTTAATACGTGTGTTTTTAATAAAAGGAAGTTCATAGTTATGCCTCTCTTATAAACTAGCTCGTTGATTAACATGATGATCAAAGTTTCCTGATCATGGACATTGGATGTTGTTAATAACGAGGTCACAACATTATTGTAATGATGTGATGAACATTCATCCGAAGTATAGCATTACGATCAAAGTCATTGAGTTTATATTGCTATAACAACTTACAAAGTGATCCTAATCCTTAGACCATGAGATCATGTCAATCACTAACACCGGAAGAGTTTCTCGATGACATCAAACGTCACACCGTAACTGGGTGATTATAAAATGGATTCAGAACTAATAAAGTGTTATGTTGAGGCCCATGGATCGAGAGTGGAATTTGTTCATCCCTATGACGGATAGATATGCTCTGGCCCCTCTCGGTGATATCACATTAATTAGCTTGCAAGCAAGTGATTTGATCACTAGAATGTTATATCACGGGAACGAGAAAAGAGTGCATGTTGGTAACGAGATCAAACTAGGTATGGAGATACCGATGATCGAATCTCGAACATGTAATATATCGTGAAACAAAGGGATTAAGATACTAGCGTAAAAGGTTCACACGATCACAGAAGTCATCGTTGAATGTGTGGGAGTCAGTACGGATCTCCAGGTCCCGTGCTGATTATTGATTGGAGAGGGGTCTCGATCATGTCTGCATTATTCGCGAACCATAGGGTGACACACTTAAGGGACACCGACACCATTCGGAGCAAATGATATGTCAGAAAAAGAAAAGGAAAGCGCAGGAATTTATTTCACTAGACACCGGAACTGTTTCAGTTGAAATTGCTGAAACTGGTTCTGCATGTGAAATGGAATACTAGCAAGGGGTTTTATATGTTTGTTAATTAAAGTAATTAACAAAATTCTGAATAAATAAATAAAAGAGTTTTATTTAAAGGAGAGCTTGCATTAATTTTGGTGGAAAATTAATGCATGTGAGTGGAATTGTGAGTGGAGAGGTTTTTATGTGAGTGGAGCTTCCACCACATGAATGAGGGAGAGGTGGGGGCACCCTCCTTGGCCGGCGGCCATGCCCCCTTGGGCTGCCACCTCCCCTATAAAAGGACCCCCTCCTCTCACTTGTCACTCACACCTCCTCGCGAAGGATCTCTCTCCCCCTTTAGAATTTCCCCATGGTCTCGGATCAGCGAGATACATGTTCCCGGTGGCTTTTTCTGGAAGGATTTGTTGCTTCCGCTGCTTCGCTGGAGTGAGGACGCGGAGGTTGTATGGGTACCCGTACATGTGTGCGATCACGGATGCACCACTGCTTTGAGGTGCTGGACTTGATCGTGCTGGATCGGCTGGACCAGATGGACTTCATCACGATCTTGAGATCGGCAAGCGTTCGTCTACATCATCCACGAGTACAACCTTGTTAACGTTATTCGGTCTTTGAGGGTATGTATTCTATGGATGTATATCCACCCGTTGCTTGTATCTAGTAGATATATCTTGGTACATAGATGTTCCCATCATAGGATTTTTTTTTGTTTTCTATGCTGCAAACCCTACAGTGGTATCAGAGGCGGATCTATGCGTATATGTTTTGCACGGGTAGTACACATATGAGTATGTGGGCGATGATGATCATTTTATTGCTTATTTGTTGTACTTTGGATATTGGTGGCATAGTGGGATGAAGCGGCCCGGACAAACTTTACATGTCCTCGCACATGAGACCTGTTCCACGCTTGACATGCAACTAGTTTTGCATAAGTGGATAGCGGGTGTCTGTCTCTCCTACTATAGTCAATATCTAATTTGCAACGAGTTGTCAACAATTTGGTTATCCTCATTGTGGTTCATGTTCGTAGGTAAGAACGGTTCTATCTTCGAAAGCCCTAAGCCACGTAAAAACTTGCAATGGATAAATTAGAGGCGTCTAGTTTAGATTGTTGCTGGGCTAGTGTTATGATATGGTGATGTTGTAAGTAGAAGTATGAGATGATACTCTTACAACACACATAGCGTGTAAGTTCCATAGACCTTGGCCTTACACATAAAGGTATGATAGAGATCATACCACAGTGCACATGATGGAGATCATATGCGGGAACCATATCATTTCACTTATAAACATGTGATGTTTGATTGCATCTTATATTGCTTGTTTGGCGTTTTATTAGCATAATAAGATGATCCCTCATTTATATATCAAGATAAAAATGTGTTCTTCCTTAAGTATGCACCGACAATGTTTCGCCACTTCAAGACATCACGTGATGATCGGGTGTACTTGAATCCACGAGCACATCTCGGGTGTAAGACAGTTACACATGCGAATACTAAGGTTCTTACTTGGCGAGCCTAGCATGTATAGACATGGCCTCGGAACACGGACCGAAAGGTTAAGCATGAGTCATATGTTTTGATATGATTACCATATGGATGCTCGCCTTTGAAGCTACGCCGACTCACGTGATGATCGGACTTGGTGTAGTGGATTTGGTTCATGTAATCACCAAAAAGACACGAGGGATGTCGTTTTTGAGTGGGAGTTCATTTATAATTTGGATTAGTAGAACTCAATTTATCATAAATTAAATCAAAGTGAATTTGCATAATTTGCTGTAGTCATTGTCATTCGTTCACCACCTTATGCATAGATGTAATTGAGATAATAGAACTATAGAATTCTGGATATATACTTTACGAACTGGTATCGTATTGTGTTGAGTGTCAATCTAAAGTTTAAATTCCTATTGCAAACTTTTAGCAAAATTCCATTTACTCCGTGAAATTTAATAATTGGTATTAAATCGAGAGTAACAACTCCAGTGTTAGTATCTTAAGTATCATGTTTGCCTCTATGATTCTTGATTATTTTAATATCAAGTTTATCTAGGAGCTGAAAGAATTGTTTCAGAAACCATCATGTGTGACAGATATAACGATATATGAAACAATGTTTTGGTTGCAATATGATAGAGTATAATATGTGTTCTCATATATGATGAGAATTTACAAAGGTTGGAGATGCTAGACATCCTAATCATCCAAAAGGGTTTTGGAAAGCAACATTATACTCACGATTCTCCTTATAAGCTACATTAGCTTGATCATGAAAGTCGTCATGATAAGGATGAATAGAAGATGTATGTAAAGTGTTTACTACACTAAAAGATTACTAAAGAATGGATTTTGGAAGAATACCGATCATTTTGATGATGGTGATCTACTTCAAAGTGCAAGTCCAAAGGTATTATTATTTGAATATACACGCTTTGGACTATGTGTCATGTATATGGCGCCACTTTGGTGTTGATAGATTCTTTTAAAAAGTATAAAGGAAATGCTGAAAGAGAATCTATAAAATATATTTGGTAGAAAAGAAAAGATTGGAAATATCCAGTTTAGGTATATGGATGATATACATGTTATGGTTGTATTCTTTGCTTGTTAAACAATGTGGTTCTTGGGTATTGGATACCGAATTGGTTGGTATGAAATTTCATACGGAACAACGCAATTCATAAACCACAATGGCCTAAATAACCAGCAAGAGAATATGTGATGATGTTCATCGAAAACAAACAAACCATTGTTTGTATTTCTCGTTGACATCAAAGCTTGACTTCAAGATTTGTTTTAATAATTGTTATTTGAATCAGGTATTATGAGAACAAAGGTTGTTCAAATAATTACCGTATTCCATATAAGATGGATGATTTACAAATCTAGTTGGAGAAATCACATGCATAAAACCTAATGCTAAAATGTCGCAAGACAAATGATTGAAAGATCACTTACAAAGTGACATCGCCATTTAAATTATATTGGAAAGAAAACATGAAGAATCTCCATATTCATGGATTTTTGGAGTCTTTGATTTGATCAAGTGACGCTTGTGAGACTTTCATTGGGATAATTAAAACTTCGTTCAAAGGCCAAAGAAGAACGAACGACTAAAATATTGGAATTTATACATATCAATGTATGTAGTCCATTATGTATGGTCATAAGCGATGGATTTCATCTTCATATGCTTTCTCCGGAAATTTGAGTGAATGTTCACTTAATGAGAAAGAAGTATGAAATATTTGAAAAATGTTCAAAGACTTTCCAGATGAAGTGGAAAATCATTGTAACAAGAAAATAAATGGTTCATGATTTTATCATATGGGATTTATTTGAGTTACAAGTGTAACAAGAAAAATAAATGAATTATGATTTTATCATAAAAGGGATTTATTTGAGTTACAAGTTTAGCAAAACACCTAGATTTACATCTCCCAAAACACCATAGGAATATGGAGTGTTTGAGATTTGTAATGAAACCTTGTTTGACATGGTTGGATCAAAGGTGTTATTTATAAAACTGCCATTATGTTTTAAAAAGATTAAAGCTTTAGAGACTACCGCTTTTACAATGAAAAGAGCTCCATCTTGATCCGTTGAAATGACACCATATGAGTTATGGTTTGGGGTAAAACCCAAGTTGTCATTTATTAAATTTTGGTATGCTAAACATAAGTAAGATGTTTACAACCGAAGTCGGATGAGCATGTCTTTGTAGGTTATTTCAAATAACAATTGGTTATTCCTTCATAACACCAAGGACAAAAGGGTTTGTTGCTTGAAACGTGAAGTTTCTTGGAGAAAGAATTTTTCGTAAAAGTTAAGTGAGAGGACAATAGAACTTTGATAAGGTTAACGAACCTTAGCTATATGTGCTGAGTTGCGCAACGCCGGAAATCGTTCCGGAGGCAGCCATAATGCTCATGGTTTATGTGCCTCAAAGGTTGTGGTCACGGAGATCTAAGTTCCTATGGAACCAAGTAGGTCGGATAAACAATCAAATAGTAAGATTTGAGAGTAAATCATTATTGTTTGACAATGATCAACCGACTATATGCAAAGAAGCGATGATG
This sequence comes from Avena sativa, assembly GCA_916181665.1. Lineage (NCBI taxonomy): Eukaryota > Viridiplantae > Streptophyta > Magnoliopsida > Poales > Poaceae > Avena > Avena sativa. The sequence continues at coordinate 305,260,826 of OV702295.1, read as the reverse complement.
GGCCCTGACTCCGTCAAATGGCTTGAAGCCATAAAATCCGTGATAGTTCCATACACGAGAAATCAAGTTTTGAACTTGGAAGACCCTCCGGAAAGGTGTAAAAACCTATCAGTCGTATTTGGATCTATAAAGAAACAGACATGGATGTTTCACATCTATGAAATAGTCGACATGTCGTAAAGTATTTTACGACAATGTTCAAGGAGTTGACTATGAAAAGATTTGATCTTTCATAGCGATATTTAGTCTGGACGGATTAAAGTAGCAACCACTACATATAATTTGGTATATGGTAGATGAATAAACAAAACAAAGTTCTTATAATAGAATGGTTACCTAGGACGTGTACATGACACGATTCAAAGGGTTTTGTTAATTCAAAGGATGCTAAAAGGGGCATGCAAACTTCAATGGTTGAAGTAAGCATCGCGGAGTTGGAATCTTCACCTTAATGAAAAGGAGTTTTCATCAGGAGACGATGAAGATGCTTGCATTTGCAAGAAATTAAGTGGGAGCGCTGAGACATATTTCTAATACATTATGTGGAGGACATCTTGTTGATTAGAAATGATGTATATTTTATTGACAATGGTTAAGAATTTCATTTCGATGAAAGACTTAGGCAAAACCCGAATATTTAGCGTGAATGTCTATAGTGGATAGACTGTGACGCCAATATGGTTGTGCCAAACGTACATATATGAGATATTGAAGGAGTTCAATATAGAAACGACAAGAAACAGTTCTTATTGCATGGAAAAGAATTGAATCAAGATTCAAGTGTATCGACACTTGATAAGTGAAACAAGATTCAAGTGCTTTAACACTTGATGAGTGAAATCACGAGAATCTTTTGATCAATCATACCATGATATGTACACATCCAGATATGTCCTATGCTCTAAGTGTTATGAGCATATACCAGAATGAATCATAAAATGATCATTGGACGATAGTAATGATATTCTTATGATCTTTTGGAAGAACTAAGAATATATTTGTGTAGAGGTGACAAACAATTACAAATAGTTCATTGTAAAGCGTTACATTGATACTAGTTTTGTCACAAGATACAAATTAAGTTTATCTCAATTTAAACTATGGGTGGCACAATGAAATGGAAAGAAAGTTTCCATGATGGATTTGGATGAATTCCAAAGTTAAGACATTGTGATGAATACTACAACAAAAAGGCTAAGTATATGACTGCTGTAGCATTAATTGATTTTACAAATAGTATACTACCGGTAGTGAATTAATTGAGTACTAGGTCTAGTTTTGAGCATTATATTTTGCTTAATAGTTTTCCTTGCGCCAAAACTATTTTCCATGCATGCAATCAGTAGCTTTACTAAATAGGATTATGTGGTGCTGCTGTAGCATCAATCCACTTGTCGTGCATGCATTCATGCATCATCTTTGTTGCACCTGCTTGTGAATTGTTTGTTTATGATTGCAATTGTATCGTGTAGATTGTGACGAGTGCAACGCTTGCTCTGTGTGGATTGTTCTTCCGACCGCTACAACCAAGGCAAGTAGATGCTATTTTGTTCATGATATTGTCCTACTATTTTCATTACATTGTCGTGTATTTTGTAGACGCATGTGTAGGATGATACTATCGCTATGCTATGTCCTATTATGTGGTAGGGCCTTCCTTGTAGATGAACCACCGTCGGTAGATGTGCTTAGCCATGCTATGATGAACGAGGGCTGGGGTACATCACTGAAAGTTGTTTCTAAATGTGCTGGTTTGCGAAAACTAAAACAACTTAATCAATGAATCTCCTGGGTGTGATGGGATTGATAATTTTTGGTGGTTTCATTGCGGAAAGGCACCCAGGTATCAAGAGAAAATGATTGGCTTCTTTATTCTATAGCTTACGTGTACGACCATGTGCCAATAATGAAATGGGCGGTTGGTTGGACTTAGTAGGTTGTGGTAACTCGAACCCGCGTATCCAGAGATGTAGAATTTTGGTAGGTTGGACCGGTGCGCGTCGGGATTGGGGAGCTACTTCCCGAACAGTCTCTTCTTGGACTTCTCCCTACCATCACCCAAAATGAGAGTGATGGTACGAGCTGGGCTGGCCAAGTCACATGGGTAAAGTGTACTAACCCCTGCAGGGTGTATAATCTAATCGATTAGCCGTGTCCCCGGTTATGGACAACTGAGTTGCTTGATATTGATTCCATGACATGTTTCTCGCTCATTCTAATTTCATAATTGCCTTAATATTGCTGGGTTAACTTAATTGGGATCTTTTCAAAGAAAATCAAATACTGTTTATGAAAGTAGGACAAAGGTATTTGCAAATGCAAGCCAGACACAGCTCCAATTGCCAAATATGCATGTAGATGTTAGCACTATTGTCTCCTTACTAGCTCTACTTGCCATACATTCCATGTATTGACCCTTCGGGGCTGCTACGTTTCATGTTGCAGGATATTCCGATTCTGAGTAATCGATATAGGCCACGGTACTCCACTCAGCACTTGTTCACTTGTGGGCAATTTGAAGAATGGAGGATTTACTTTATTTATGTTGCTACCTGAATAGTTTGAGCTAGCCTTGGGCTAAGCTTTTATTGTAATAATGGTACTCTGGATCTTTGTTATTCATGATACACGGATATTGTGCAATGTTATTCATCTTATTCTATTGTGGGCCAATGAACCGATCCAGGGATTGGCATGTCACATAGAAGCCTCGGTCTTTTCAGAACCGCGGTGTTACAACGAGGTCGAGGTGAAGCTCAAGGTGGTCGTGAGGAGGCAAGGGGTGCTCAGGGACGGCGACAATTGCTCGCCGGAGTGAGTGGTGGCGTCAGGCGGCTCTGGAGGTCGTCGAGGGCGACGCTGCGGTTCACTCCGAGGCAAAACAAGGATACAGTTAGACGCGGGTTGAACTGCTGATGATGTGAGCATCAATAGGAGGTGCCGGGGCGGTCGAGACTTACCAGGGGAGGTCGCCGGAAAAAGAAACAGACGCGGCGGCGCTCAGTAGATGACGAAGTCGACGTTGCGGAGCGCCCGCGAGCGAATGAGTGGCACGGGGAGATGCGCCAGGAGGTGAGGAGCGAGCTCGTGTGCTTGGGAAGGCGAGGCGAGGCTGGACGGCGCCGGCATTTGGTCGGAGACGTCGTCGGAGCAGTGGCAAAGCAAAGGGAATTGGGGGCAGCCTGGTGGCTCACTTGCAGTGGGGTTTGAGGGGAAAGGAAGAGGAGACTGAGGCGATTAAATGGGCGTGGTCACGGCGAGGTATAACTGTGGCAGTAATGCGAATTCAACGACGCAATCAAAGGCAGCAACGGCAGGAAGAACGGTCGCGAGGGAGACAACGCTGAGGTGGCGCTATGGGACCTGCCTGTCAGCGAGGAAGAGAGAGAGAGAGGGGTCCACTCGTCTGTGACTGCGCGGGTGGGTTTTTCGGTGGAAAACGATTCGCGCGTGGGGGGGTTTAGTTGGGCTGGAGCTGGGCTTGCTGGGCCAGATGGTTGGGCTGCTGTTTCATTTTTTTTATTCAGTAATCTTTTTATTTTTCTATCTGATTTTCCTGTTTTGAATTTCAAACAACAAATCAAACATCCAATTGAATTCAAAACCTTGCTAAACTTTGTATTGATTTCAGTTCTGTTAATCAACATAATTCAAAGTCCAAAACAAAATAATATTTTTATTTTAGGGTCCATTAATAATTAAATGAATAGACCTTAATCATTTAATTCAAATAGGATTTGTTTTATTAAAATCTTTATTTTGAAATCTAAATAGTACCAAAATCATTCAGTAGGTTTTATTTGAAAATATAAAACACTTGGAAAAACTTATTTAAAATAGAATAACAAGTTTTAGTGTTTAATTAAAATGGGAAAGGCCTTTACTTTAATAAAATTGGTTTATTAATAAACTCTCTCTATTTTATTTAAATAAACCCTTACTCTTTTAATCAAAACAAAATATTTTATTTCAAATGCTTGGCCAAGGTTTGATTTGGCTCTATAAAAATAGTCCTTATTTATACTTCTACCTTTTCATTTGAAAACCAAATCCTTTTATTAAAAGATCCAAAAATAGCAATTTCACATATTTAATATTTTCTTTATTAATTGTTTATCTTTTCAAATCCCTTTAGGATTTGTTTGATCAAATAGGTTTGAAGGTTTCCAATTGGAATCAAAAAGTCTCTTCTCACCCTGAAAATCATCAAAGTTTTATTTTATTCATTTATTTTTCACATAACAAGATTTGGAAAATCTTGGGATGTGACACCCAGTGCCCTCGGAACACACTACTTGGCCGTGCCGGTCGCTATACCAGAGGTTGACTTATGCGGTTAGCTTGACGCTGTTATTACGAGTGCGAGTGGAACAAGATACGGAGGGTAGACGCAGTTTGCGGTAACCAATCTGTTTTATTTCATAGCAGGTGGAGAGTACATGTATGGGTTTCTAGGAGTAGAATTTCCGTAGGAGGTTTACATTCCACGGTCGCTTGACGTCGAGTTTCCCGTCTCCTCGGACGTCGGTGAGGTAGTAGGCGTCATTGCCAAGGACTCGTCCGATGGAGAATGGTCCCTCCCAAGGGGGGGAGAGCTTGTGCATGCCCTTCTTGTCCTGGATGAGGCGTAGCACCAGATCTCCTTCCTAGAAGGTGCGAGTCCGTACTCACCGGCTATGGTAGCGGCGGAGCCCTTGCTGGTAGACGGCGGCGCGGGAGCAAGCTAGGTCGCGTGCCTCATCGAGCTGGTCGACTCCATCCTGGCGTGCGAGTGCGTTTGCGGCCTCCGTGTAGTTGACCACCCTGGGCGAGTCGTGCTCTAGGTCGGTGGGCCTGACTGCCTCGGCGCCATACACCATGAAGAAGGGGGTGAACCCTGTCGACCTGTTGATGGAGGCGCGGATGTCCCAGATGACGGAGGGTAACTCCTCGACCTAGCACCCGACGGTGCGCTCGAGTGGTACTTGGAGCCGTGGCTTCAGGCCATGGAGGATGCTCTGGTTGGCTCGTTCCGCCTGGCCGTTTAACTCCGGGTGGCCGCCATTAGGCGAGGTCGAGTCGGATGTGATGTTCCTCGCAGAACTCGGCCATGGATCCTTTGGCGAAGTTGGTGCCATTGTCCGTGATGATGCTGTTTGGGAACACGTAGCGATAGATGAGCTCGCGTAGAAACTTGGTGGCGGTCTTCCCGTCGCATTTCCGGACTGGCTTGGCCTCCACCCATTTTGTGAATTTGTCGACTGCGACCAAGAGGTGGGTGAAGCCGGAGGGGGCCTTATTGAAAGGGCCTACCATGTCCATACCCCACACGGAAAAAGGCCAGGTGATGGGGATTGTCTTGAGCGCCGAGCTCGGCATGTGGGTCTGGTTGGTGTATTTCTGGCACCCGGCGCACCGCTGGACAATGTCGACGGCGTCTACGTGTGCGGTGGGCCAGTAGAAACCGTGTCGCATAGCCTTTGAGACCAGAGAGCGGGCACCGGCGTGGTGGCCGCAGTCGCCGGAGTGGATGTCGTGGAGGATTTTGCGTCCCTCAGCGGGTTGGACGCAGCGTTGGAACACGCCGGTCACGCTGCGCTTGTGGAGCTCGTCGTCGATGATGACGAAGGATTTGTAGCGGCGTGCTATCATCCGGGCTTCTGTTTTGTCTGTTGGCAAGGTGCCTCCCTCCAGGTAGGCGATGTACGGCGTAGTCCAGTCCTCGGGCTCGGCGATGAGTGCGACCAGGGCTGCCTCTGGTTGCAGCGGGACTCCGATGTCGATCTCCCTTGGGGGAGAGACGGAAGGCTTGGTGATGGTGTCGAGGAAGACATCGGCGGGTGGTGCAAGTCGAGCCGAGCCAATACGAGAGAGTGCGTTGGCCTCCTCGTTCTTCCGCTTGTCGATGCACTCGACGGAGTAGCCTGCGAAGTGTCCGCCCAGCTTGTCCACTGCTTGGCGGTATGCCGCCATGGTGGGGGAGACGGCGTCGCAGGTGTCGGCGACTTGCCCAGCGACGAGGTCGGAGTTTCCATAGCAGCGTAGGCGGTTGACATTCATCTCCTTGGCAGCTTTCATGCCGTGGAGTAGTGCCTCGTACTCGGCCATGTTGTTGGTTCAGGGGGTGAAGTCGAGGCAGAGGACGTAGCGTAGCTTGTCGCCCTTCGGAGAGGTTAGCACGATCCCTGCTCCTGCACCGTCCGCATTCTTGGAACCGTCGAAGTGTAAACTCTAGTAGTGGAGGTATGGCAGCTTCTCTGGCTGCTGGGCCTCCTCCCAGTCGGCGATGAATTCCGCGAGAGCCTGCGACTTGATCGCTTTGCACGGCTCGTACTTGATGTTGTGGACGCCGATCTCGACGGCCCACTTGGTGACTCGCCCGGTCGCCTCACAGTTGCGGATGATGTCCTGCAACGGTGCTGAGAAGATGACCCTTATCGGGTGCTCCTGGAAGTAGTGCGGCAGTCGCCGCTGTGCTCTGAAGACCGCGTATACCAGTTTTTGGTATTGCGGGTAGTGCTGGCGCGACTCGGTGAGGACCTCGCTGATATAGTACGCTGGTCGCTGCACTAGGCGCTCCTTTCCCTCCTCTGGCCGCTCGACGACCATGACGGCGCTGACGACACGCTCGGAAGCCGCGACGTAGACCAGTATGGGTTCCTTGTCGACGGGGGCGGCGAGTAGCACCTTCTTGAGGTCACGAAGCGCATCGTCCGCCTCCTTGTCCCACTGGAAGGTGGGGTTCTTGCGCATCAGGCGGTATAGGGGCATCGCCTTTTCGCCCAATCGGGGGATGAAGCGACTCAAAGCCGCAACTCACCCGGCCAGCTTCTGGACGTCACGCAGGCACTCGGGTTTTCCGAGTCGAGCGATCGTGTCGATCTTGGTGGGATTCGCCTCGATCCCGCGCTTGGATACGACATATCCCAGTAGCTGCCCTGCTGGTACACCGAAGGTGCATTTGCCTGGGTTTAGCTTTATCTTGTATTTCCGCAGGTTGGCGAATGTTTTCGCCAGGTCGGCGAGTAGGTCGCTCTGGCGAGCGGACTTCACTACCACGTCGTCGATGTAGACGTGGATATTGCGGCCAATTTGGCTCGCAAGGCACTCCTGCATGCACCGCTGGTAGGTCGCCCCGGCGTTCTTGAGGCCGAATGTCATGGCAGTGTAGCAGAAGGCTCCGAATGGCGTGATGAACGCCGTTTTCTCTTAATCCTCAATGGCCATTTTGATCTGGTTATACCCAGAGTAGGCATCGAGGAAACACAACGACTCCGAGCCCGCGGTGGAATCGATGATTTGGTCGATTCGCGGGAGGACGAATTGCTCCTTCGGGAAGGCGTTGTTTAAATTTGTGTAATCGATGCACATCCTCCAGGTCCCATTTTTCTTCTCGACCAGGACTGGGTTTGCCAGCCACTTGGAGTATTTGATTGGCCTGATGAAGCCTGCAGCGAGTAGACGCTGCACCTCCTCGGCGATTGCTCGGCGGCGCTCTTCATTGAAGGGCCGCAGTGACTGCTTGACAGGTCGCACTTTGGGGTCGGTGTTGAGTTTGTGCTCAGCGAGTTCCCTAGGGACACCAGGCATGTCAGAGGGCTTCCATGCAAAGATGTCCCTGTTCTCACGGAGGAACTCGATGAGCGCGCCTTCCTATGCTGGGCTCATGCCCGTCCTGATCGTCACCGTCTGGCTGGAGTCGCCTGGGACCAGCTCGACGGTGTGGGTATGCGTCGTTGCCTCGAAGGTCGAGGTGTTGCCGCCCTCCGAGTTGGGCTTCTTGAGTATAGTGGGGTCGTTTTTGTTGACCTCGCTCGCGTACTTGGCGAGCTCGTTGGCGTGGTTGGCCTCTGCCGCGATGACGGCGTCGGCGAGTTCGGCTCCTTTGGCCTCGCACTCGGCGGCCATGTCGGGGTCGCCGTGGATGGTGATGACGCCACGCGGTCCGGGGAGCTTCATCGCGTTGTATGTGTAGTGGGGCGCCGCCATGAACTTGGCGAACGCCTGGTGCCCCAGGACGCAGTGGTAGGGGCTGTCGAAGGGCACCAGTTCGAAGACGATCCGCTCGGTGTGGAAGTTTGCTGGTGTGCCGAAGGTGACTGGCAGCGTGACTTTGCCGATCGGGTATGCCTTCCGACCGGGGACGAAGCCATGGAACGTGGTGTAGGTCGTCTCGACCATCGACTGTGGGAGCCGCAGTCGCCTGAAGGTGTCCAGGTACAGGATGTTGATGGAGCTTCCGCCATCCATCAATGTCTTGGGGAGCCAGTAGTCTCCCACCTTGGGCTTGACCACCAGGGCGACTCGGCCTGGGTACTCGATTCGTGGCGAGTGGTCCTGGCGGCTCCAAGTGATTGGTTGCTCTGACCAGTTGAGGAACTGGGGAACGTCCACCTGGGCCACCGCGTTGACGGCGACGGCGTGGGCGATGACCTTCTTCTCGCACTTCGTGTTGAAGCCTGTGAAGGTGTGGAGCGAGCCGGCCATGCTGCCGAATTTTCCGCCGTTTGGCGGGTTATTGTCGGGGTCTTCCCGCGCTCGTCGTGCCTTCTCGTTCTCCATGAGAGAGTGGCAGTCGACGGTCGTGTGCATAGCGGGCTTTCCTTCCCTGCTGTGAAATACACAAGGTTGGTTAAGGAGGGCCGCGGGGTCGAAACTTGGCTTCGCCTTGTAGTTGTTGCCGTCGCGGCGTTGCCCCCCGTCGCGGCGGAAGCTCTTGGGCTCGCGCTGCGCGTACCCAGCGTTGGCGACGAAGTCGACTCGCCCATCACTGCGGCGCTTGCCGGTGAGGCGAGTGTTGTTGTAGCGTAGATCGGATCATCGTCCGTTGTCGCTGCCACTCGTCCGGCGTTGTCCTCCCGACTCGTCGTCGGTTTCTTGGTTTGGGTCTTCCTCCGCGTATCTTTTGGCGATCTCTAGGAGATCCGGTATGTTGTCGAGTGTGCGGTATGCTTGTTTGAGCTTGGCGACCAGGGGCTCGTAGCGGCACGAGGTCTTGAAGCAGTGGATTGCGGTGTCTGGGTGGATACCGACCGCGTTGTACCATAGTTCTTGCCAACATTGGACCCAGCTGCGGGTCGACTCGCGAGGTCCCTGGACGCACCGTTCCAGGTCCTCGATGGTGGTGGCGCGGGTTTATGAGCCCTTGAAGTGCCTGACGAAGGCGTCGCGCATCTCTTCCCAGGAGTCGATGCTATCTGCGGGGAGAGTGTTGATCCACTGCCTGCACGCCCCTTCCATCATCAGGGGGAGGTAGCGGGCGGCTAGTAGATCGGTGTGGCCGGCGATCCCCATTGCCATGAGGTAGGTATCCAGCCACATAGAGGGATCGTACGAGGGGTCGTACTTCTCTATTTCCTTCGGCGCTTTGAAGTTCGCCGGGTATCTTTCGCCTCGGATCATCGGTCCGAAGCACCGGGGCCCGAGTCGGCTCAGCGACCCCCTCGGCTCTCCATCGCGGCGGTTGGTTAGCGTATGCTGCAGGTCATCCGGCTGTCGTGCGCGCCAGCTCTGGTTGTTGATGATGTGGGTGCGGGCGTGGACGGGCTGACCGTTGGCGGCGATGAAGTTGGTCGTCGGCCGGGGGTCGTTGGTGGAGAGTGCCGCGTTCGCGGGTCGGTGTTGGAGCTTCAGTGGTTCGGGTGGCGGGCAGTTGAGGGTGTTTGCCGCCATGGGGCGGCCGCTTGAGGCCACTCTGCTGCCCGATGAACGCGAGTACATCCGACCCTGTGAGTCAACGCCTGCGTTTTATTTCTCGGCCGCCTTTGCGAGCAAGGCCTTGGCGTTCTGGATCTGTAGGGCGCCGTCACCGGTGGCCGCGATGTTGTCGACTGCTGCTCGGCCCACGACGAGGTTGTCCATCGGGGTGGAGAACAGTGGTAGGCCGTTCGCGTCTCGCTCCCGTGAGGAGACCACGATCCGCGGCTGGTCCCTGGGGGGTGCGCGGTTGGGTGGTGGTGGGGCTCCATTCGCCGTCGACCCTGGTGGGGGCCGGGCGCTTCCTCCTGGTAGCACGTTCTCGCAGATCGCGCGCTCGGCCGCGCGGGCCGGGTCGCTCTCGTCGTCGAAATTCAAGGCGCGCCCCTGGACGGTGGGGTTCAGGCGCGACCTGATTCGTTGCTGGTGGTAGCGCGACAGCTCCTGCACCGTCACCTGCTCAAGGCGAAATTTTTCGCGCTCGGCTTACTCCTTGCGGACTGCTTCTGCCAGCTTCAGGCGGAGTTCCTCGACCTCCATTGCCATTGCATTGGGAGGGATCGGAGTGGAGAATGGATCCTCCGGTGGGTCGTCGCCAGTCGCCATGTAGGTCACGGCGTGGCGGCCGATCCCGTCGCGGAGATCGGCGGAATTCTCCGACCCGGAGTCGAAGTCTAAGATCCCAAGGATGGAGGGATCCTCGAAGTCTCCGATGTTGGAGACCTGGGTGATGGAGCCCGCGGGCGACGCGGCGACGATGGATCCGGCGAGTGACGCCAGGGTCGCCAAGTCAGCGTCGTCGTTGAGGGCCGCGTCTTCCGTGGCCGCGGTGGTTTCAGCCACGTCTCTGTGGGCTGAGTCGTACTCGGAGGCGAGGCGGTGGATCGTGCGGACCTGACTCTCAGAGAGCCGGTCGCGTCGCGGCGACTCGCGGATGCGAGCCGAGTCCTTAGAGACGATGACGTCGGTGAGGCCGACGAAGAGGCTGATCGTGCCGACCGGCAGGATCATGCTATACGTGACGGGTCGCGCCGCCGGGACGTAGCTGCTCGGCAAGATTTGGAGCATCTCGCCGATCGCTATCATCCGGCCGGTGGCGATCGACTCGTTGATGGGTAGATTGGATCTCGCCACAGAACACCGTCCAGACCGGCCAGGCCCCATGGTGGGCGCCACTGTCGTGGGAATGACCACGGCAGATGCTGCAATCGGCAGCGAGTAGTAGAACATGGGGCAAGGGCGGCCAGCCATCTCCGGTGCGAGATGAGGGTGGAGACACAAGGATTTACCCAGGTTCAGCCCCCCGGAGGGTAAAGACCTACTCCTGCTAGATTGTATTATGGTGAGAGTACAATGGGGCGAGCTCGGCAGCTAGGCAGCGAGTCGCTTGGGTGTATGAGGGAACGTATCCTCTACGCGCCCTCTAGGGAGGTTTATATAGACTCAACCCCTAGGGTTTACAGATCTCAACCGAATCAGTTAAGGTTTCAGCGATCGTTTAACCTAATCCGACTGGGCCTATCTACGCTTCTGGGCCTTCAGCTTCCAGTCGCTTGAGTCCACGCCAGGTCTTGATCCAGTCGATGTTCTGTAGGCCCACTCGCAGGCGCCTGGGCCAGTCGGAAACGTCCTGCTGGGTATACCCCGGTAGGCATATCCCCATCAGCAAGTTCACACTTGCTCATGTCCTTTGATTATTTTCTGTAAAGTACTTTGCAAATCTAGTGTTGACTTCACCTGCATTTGAAAAGGGTCAGAAAACACTATTTTTGACAATAATGTGAACTATTGGTTACTGATCTAGGGTGATCAGCTAATCTATTAAACTTGGTAGTTGGAATACCACTACTCAGGAATATATCACCTAGAACTTAACAACCAATGTCGTCAGTGATTCTTGCGCCGTATATTATGCGTTGACCATGAGATTTGGAATGGGACGGAGAAGTCAGCTGTATCCTTTTTCTCTCGTATGGGGGCAAGACGACCTTAATGTGACATTGTGATTCCTTGTGCGGATCCAACATATGGGTGGGCACCCTTACGCCCCACACTTTTGGTGTCTAGATTATCTATGGATGGTGTTTAGTGGATGGACCATTTAATATGGCACTTGCTAGGGCAACACTAGGTCATAGAGTCTTCGGGAACTCATCAGGGTTTTAGCCTGCCCGAAAGGGGGCTTAACGGAGGTGAGCCGACCCCAAAAGATCGTGTAGACATATGAGGTCGCGAAGAGGGCAGTGATTAGCTTGGATCTTAGGTTGGGCCTCAAACCATGGAAGTTTGAACGGGAACATACTCCCGGCCGTGCAACAAAGCTTAAGATCTCTCATGGGTAAAGTGACGCACCTCTGCAGAGTGTAAGAACTGTAACTTGTTACTCCCTGTTCTGGGAAGGAGCTGCGAACGCGACGGGAAAGGAACTCCATGAAAGTTCTGGTAAACCCGTGAAGGCTGACGGACATAGCTTTTCAGAATAAAAGCAACCTTTGAAGAAATGTTTACAAAAACCTACATTGCCTACGACCTATAGTCTGTGGCTGTAGATATAGTGCATCAAACACTCCTTTTCTAGTGAACTTGTTGAGTACGCTCGTACTCAACGTATCTTCTTAACCCTTGCTAGGTTCTAAAGCCAGAACAAACAACGTCTACATCAAGTTATGCTCCAGGAATCATCATCAAAAGTTAAAGCTCTTCAATGAAGTCAAGAAAGTCAACATATACACCAACTCAAGTGAAGACAAAGTTACTGGTTAGATAGGAGTATAATCTCTAGCCATAGAACCTATTTCTGTAGAGTATTGCAATAACAGCAATGCCAGACCATTAGTTAAGAAACTAGTCTTAATAGTATGATAGTTTTTGAGTTGTTTATTTATGTTTCTTCTTTGTAAGAAGTTTCTTTCTGTCTCTTTAACCTAGAGTGTTCTCTGGATCTTGTGTAAAGAGTTGATTTGTAACCTATAGTCATGTCTTCGACCTGTTGTGTTTCTGTTGTACCACTCTGAGGGATGTAATACTACTGAACGGTGTTTCATTGGTGTTATGTCAACGACTATAGTGTACTACATCATGCGATGGTATACTAGGTCACCGCAAGTTGGTATTAGAGAATATGCTTTGACCTTAGGATTAAAAAAACATTTAGGAAGATCTGTAGGTTGGATAGTGACTATAGGAGCCATCTTATCTAAACCAAATATTCATATAACTTGTGATGAATATCCACTTGAGGATAACCTTGTCACACCTAAGTCAGATGCTTAAGACATTCTTTCTTAGGAGTAATTATTTTACTTTTCTCAAGTATAGTTCTCTTTAGTGTCTTCCGAGGGAGACATAAACCACCAAGATACTGTAGGAAGTGTAAGACATCAAATGAAGTACTCTTACTGGTGTAGCCTAACCCTAGAATTCATGTAAGATAGTGGAATCTTATGGTTAGTTAATAACCAAAGAAAACCTGATGAATATCATTAGGATAAATGTAGATCTAATGAGTAGCAATCATGTGGGATTCACTTGAGAATTCTATGTGATGAAGTGCAATTATGTTATGACTTAATAATAGTGTAGTAAGAAGTAAAGTTATCATGATAAAGAGGCAAAATATAATAAGATCATGGTGAGATTAGATCCGAAACCATGATGTAAGTGTAAGTATGATAAGTACTTAGTGAATTAGCTTGAAGTAGAAGTATGAAAATAACATGGTAGAGCTATGATAGAAGTCATGGGTGTTAAAAATTTCTAATAATCTTTGGTTTAAGTTAGCAAATAGAATCTGATTAGACATTTGGAGTGATCATGCGAGGTTAGTTTACTAATAAAGAAAGGTTGGATATAGTTAATCATTTCAAAAGTGATACAAAAATTTAGTCAAAACCAAATTGAGACCACTTTGTTTAGAATTATCCTTTTGCAATGGAGCAATATGGGTAAATGTCAAGACAAAGTATAGTTTGACCTTATATGCTAAGTATCACGATGTAAACCTATATGAGGAGGTGTCATATACTACACAACTAAGTCTGAAGGCTAGAGATATTATACTCGACTACTATATTCCGGGCTTAGAATAATGTGTGTTATATGTACCACATTTGGATTTATTTGTTTTTATTGGATCTTCTTGATTGACTAGACCTATACATGAAGTTTGACTTGATGTGCAAATGCATGTTGCAATATCCAGTTACTACTTGATGTTATAGACCTACATAGGAATGGGAATTCGTGTAAGGGAGTGACGAGTTCCGAAGACAAAGATGAAGACTTACATGATGAATGAAGCAAAGTGTAAGGAGTATTAACACAGTTGAAAGGATGGATCAAGTTCAGATCATTATTAGTCAGCAATAATAAGTAAGATTAATGTAGGGAATACATGGAGCAACATGAAGTGATGAACTTAAGGTTCAATCAAAGTAGGTGATGTTACTAATAAGTTGATGGAGTAGTAGTATCCAGCTTATGGAAGCATCATGAAGTAGTATAAAAAAGAAGCCTTGGAACCAAAATGGTATTCAAGCTCTGGCAATTCAGAGAGAATTCCATAAGGATGTTGGAAGCCCTAGGGTAATACCTACAACCTAGGATGATCCACAGCTGGTATTTGATTCATAGTCGGTATTCTGATCCACAGTTGGTATTATGTTCGTAGCTGGTATTTGATTGACATAGTTAACCAGATCATCTTAATGGTTGCATAAAGAGCATAAAACTTGGCCAATCCAAGTAAGACTTAAAGAAGTATAAAATTTAAGTGACCGTCTTTCGAGACTCTTCGTGAAAATTGACCTATCAAAGAGAAAATGTCCAAATAGTAAGTAAGACAAATTATGCTGAAAGATTCACTTTAGAGATCCACAATTGTGTGGATACACCATACAATCTTTCATGAGACCCTAATTAGGTAAAGTGCTGAACAAAGCCCAACATTCTAGTTATAAAGCCAATGGTTACTTTAGAAGGCAGTTTAGAGACCATTAGTAAACCCTAAGGGGGAGAGTAAACATTAAATGGAAGTTGAAAAGGTACTTAAGGAAATAATAAAAGAGTTTCTAAAGCTTGATAAGGTAAAATCTTGAAGTAATAAAATAGAATAGTCCTAACAGACTACTTCTAAAAGAAACAACTCTTAAGTGATCCTTAAGAGGAAATAGAGCACATCCAATTGGGCAAGTGTAGAGAACAAGAAATTCCAATGGGTATGGATTAAATGAGTTCAAATCCAATCTTGGAAGGATCACCAGTACAACTCATACAGTGAAAAATCAAAAGATCGTCTTTTGACCATAGTTATTGCCTAATAAAATTTAAAACCATGTGTTAGTGAGACTTCTTAGACCTTACATAGTATAGTAAGAAAGTTCGATGACTTAACAAAAGGAGTTGGATTAGGATACCTAATCAGGATAGGGAACTAAATAAGAGACCCCAAATTAAGGAATTTATAATAAGGATATAAGATATATCCCTAGGGGAGTAAAGTAAAAGGAACTTTGGAGCATTGGAGACACCAAGTTAAATATTGTTGAGTATGATGAGGATTCAAGGAAAAGATTTGGATATGGGATAATACAATTATTCCCATTGAGGTTACCATAGAGTTGAGATATATCGTAATCAATGCAAGACAATTCCTTACCCCGAAACGTGAGAGTTTACGAACTTTGAGGACGAAGTTTATTTTAAGGGGAGCGTCTGTAACATCCCAGCATTAGAGATTAGAAATAAGCTGAATCCAGATGTGTGCATTGCATTCATGCATAGAAAATACGAATAATTTCCGCGCTTTTGAACAAAACTTGTCAAAGTTATTGAAGCTTCTCTTAACTTGATGGAATTGAAGTAGATCATCAAGTTGACTACAATAAGTTTCAATATGACCTTTGCTAAAACCTTATTTTGGGTAAGGGCGATTTGATCTAAGGGTAGATCAAATGTAATAAAAGTTAAACTCCAATACATTACTTAATGATTTATATTTGATCCTTAGGTGATCATATCATAGTATTCATTACAACAACTCATGAATACCAAGTTATAAATATAACTTAAGTAATAGGAATGTAACAACTAAATCTTAATTTCATCTACTTATACCATGAATATCATGGTAATACCTAACCTTAACTCTTTAATGAGTTTGAGTAGGAAAGAAACCAAGTCAATATCATTCATCATATATCTTTCTTTCCATATCAATCTTTATCATATCTAATAAATCTTATCTTAATATCTGTTGTTCACAAATGTTGAGTAATCAACTATTGATTCACCAATTCTTCATCTATCAATTCTTCATCTATCAACTCTTGACCATATTATAGCATTCACTTAAGCCCTATAAAGAAATAAGTAAGAAGGGGTAAATAGTAATGCTAGATTTGAGTATCCTCTATAGGATAGGAGAGTTGGAAGAGAATAAGATCAATATGATAATTGATGGAGTTAACTCACACCTGAAATGATGGAAGAGTTATTGGAATATATAATTATATGGTAATAAAGAAGATTACAAGGATGAATCCTGAAGAAAGTTACTAGGAGTAATCCTATTGGATTAAGTAGGCATAGCAAATGAATAACATACCTTAATCCAATAAGAGATACTAAGAAGGTAATTTCAATACAATTGTAAAGTTGTATTGATAAAGCCATGATTAGCCAACTGGAAACCTAAGCCAGATATGATCAAAGGATTCTAATGATCATGATTTTGTCACCAATATTGAATTCTTATACCATGTATAAGTGACATTGGTGGATAGAACATGATTGAACCCTCGTATAGATATGTTACTCTAGGTTATCCATGCTAAGTCATCATTATATGATGTAAAGTTTGAATATAAGATATTGGAATTAAGTAGATATAAGATATTATGACTAAGATGAAGTTAGAGTAACATGAAGTTATTGAAGTAATAATATTCCTCTTAAAAAATAGTAAGCACTTGAGGTGAAGTAGTTTGATGTATACATCTATTGGAGTATTATTAAGGTTGATGATTAAGGAAGAGTATGAATGGAGTTAGAAGTAACTGCTTGTTGGATTGGAGGTTATCAGCAGTAGAGTAGTTGATATAACCAAGTATAGATATAAAAAGATTATGAAAGCTTTAGTGTCAAACTCATTGCAGTTACAAAAGGATTTAAGAGGAGAAATTATTGATAAGAATATTCTTGTGAAGTAAAGATCATCATGTTAACACATGATGATGGATATGAAGGAGTAGTATATCTACGAAAGGAATTCCTTAATTAGAAGTCCAGGATTGTGAACTATGGAAGATAGGAATTCTTGGTAAACACTAAACCCTAAATCTTTAGCCAAACATAGTGTCCATTTCATCTGATTGATCTATCATCTTATTTATACAAAGCTTTATAGGAATATTTTCCTATAGAAAATCCCTCAAGTATATCTTTGACACTTTCAAACCTCTAAATCATGTGTATCACATAATTGGGAATCAATATAAACCATTATGCCCAATATTATATCCATATATTAATCACACTTAAGCAAGTAATGATTATCTAGTTCCAGAAAACAACTATGCATATTTTAAATAAGAAGAGTGGTTAGGACTTACCTGCTAGTAGGTTTTGAATAATAGAATTCACCATTTTGAGAACCCTAATAATTAAATTCTCTTATATAATGATTGTTATATAATAATAAAGATGGATGCATGCTTTGAATATATTTAACTACCTTAAACCCTTATCATTACATTCATTAGGAGGAAATAAAAAAATCATTCTATAAGGGTATAATGTAATTAACAAACCCCTAAAATCCTAATTCTTACTATTCCATTCAATAAAAAAATTTGATATAATTGTGAGCATTGGAAAATATCAACATGATTAGAGTAATCACTCAGTATAGTTATCTTTGGAATATTTAAAATATTATACAAAAAATATGGTATTTAAACCCTTGAAGAAATTTGAATTGAAAACAAATTATTAAAAAACAGAAAACAGAAAAGATAAGGAAAAGGAGTAGCAGTCAGCAATGGCCCACGGCCCATTTCCTCTTCGCCTATTCGTCGCTCGTGAGCTGCAGCCAACCCTCTCCACTCGCTCCGCATCAGCCCACCTAGCCCACGACCAGCCTGCATACCCCTTTTATTCCCTTTTAATTTCTTCTTCCTCTCGCCAGAATGCAGCCGCGGCAAAGCTGCTGCCTGGCGCATCGTCGGCCGTCCGCCGTTGCCGCGATGCCCGTTGTCGCCAAGATCCACGCCGTCGCTGTTCGTTGCCTATAAGAAGGCCACCACCACGCCGGAGAGCCTTATCCTCTTATCCTCCCCAACTTCCTCTCTGACCGAAAACCGAGCCTCGCCGGAGCTGTTCATATCCGTCATTCCCGAGCCCCCTGTCCTCCCTGAGGGTGCCATTGGACTCACCTCGTTTCCCTCGTTATTCCAAGCCATGGAAGCCGAAGACCCCCCTATCGGATCAATCGATACCTCACTGCCGCCGATAGTAACCGTCGTTCGTCGCCAATTCTGACCTCGTCTTCCCTCACTGACACCTCTGCGAGCTTCCTGGTGAGTTACTGAGTCTCCCAGTATGACCCAATGCTTCAATTGCTTCCTGTATCGCCGCCTACGTGGTTGCCCGCAAGCTCTTTGCCGACCGTTCACCGGTGACCATTTTTGGGCGGCACGGCCACCATTTGAATCGCCTTATTCTTCTGCATCCAACCCCCCTAACATCGAAAGTAATAAAAGAATGCCACATAGCCATTTCTAGTCCCTTTATTTATTTAAAATAAAAAGGTTAAACCTTATTAAATTGTGAAATTACTTTAAATCACATTCCCATGTACTGAAATATGTGGTGATGACATGTGTCAACATGATCCCATGTTTGAGTTGGAGAATATTAAATCTTAAGTAGTTTTTCAATGAGTAGAAATTACTTTTCTCAAATTAAAATAAATAAGACAAATGCTTTAATCTTGTAATGTTAAGTGATGATGCTAGATCATATATAGTGCACCTTGGTGTGAGGATTGAAAATAGTTAAGTATTGCTTAGTGATTGTGTACCTCGTATTTATTTATAGACGCTAGTACCGACCAAGGATACGAGAAGGAAGGAGGATACTACGAGGAAGAAGCCGAGGAGAACTTCAGCCACAGCTCTGCATAAGGCAAGCCTTACTACCCAAGTTGACCTATGCAAGCCAATACTTGAAACCTTGCAAGCTAACACTTGCTTGTTACCATGACAACTATATGCCTTAAGCATATGTGATCATACCCACTTGATAACCCAATCCTAGTTTTACTTACAAGTTTTATACTTTATTTCTTTATCAAATATTTCTCTTAGAGTTTACCATCCCTCATTAGTAGTTACCACCACTTGTAGATGCTAGTGCTAAGCATAAAACTTGATCAACGTTAGATGGGAATACTTGGTGAAAATGGTTATGAAAACCTTAGAAGCATGAGTCATTCTACTGAAATGTATTGACATGTGTTTCCGAACACCAGATGATTTTTGATGATGAAAATGTTGAGGCATGAGCCTTAACCCTTTATAAAAGTGATGGTTGTCTGGATGCGATAACATTCCAATTTTACCGTACAACCACAATACCCAAAAATTGGGTAGGGATTGACTCGAAATTTATATACCTTAGTATGGGTTCCCTCACGGCCAAGGTCTGAGCTGAGGCTACCTTGTGAAGATTGTCCACCTGTGCAGTACCCAAGATGACAGTTGGTCATGGTTGGGAGGCCAAACTCATAGGAGAGGTGCCTATACTAGGGCGTGTAATTGAAAGGTTAGGATTGATTATCCGTAAACTGAGTATGGTGAATTCAGGATTTGTTCCTGACAGATGTATCGAATGTTGTGGTGAAAGTGTACAATCTCTGCAGAGTGTCAAACTATTCAAATAGCCGCGTCCGCGGTTATGGATAGTTGGAGTGGCCATACTGTTCGCCCGTCAGATGTTTTCAAAATGACTTATGAAATGAATTGATACTTTGACTTGACCACAACAGAGTTGTGATATGAAATTCAAATTCCCACTTAGGTGGTATAAAATTTTCAACTAGCTTTCTTTGCTTTTGAACTTAGTAGAGGTAAATCTGGATTTTTGCAAAACAACCCTAGAGCTTAGCATCCTACTACCCAAAAACCCCCCCTTAAGTTGTTAGTATTAGTTTGCGAGTACTTAAAGAGTACTCATGGCTTTGTCCCTGGCTATTCTCGTGGCCAGACTATGAAGAGGAGTATAAGGATGATGGACCACAGGAAGGTTACGACAACTAGGATCATCTCCCATCGTCAGCATTGCTTGTGACCCTGAAGATGGATCTTCGCCTACGCTATTGTTACTATTACGTTATTCCGCTGCTTGAGTTGTATTAAGAACTTGATCATGAGATCCTTATTTGTGTGAGACCTTATGTATGGTTTGTAATGGATGATGTACTGTGATATCTAAATCTGTTGTGTCTCGCAAAAATGGTAATCCTGGGATTGTGATGTATGGCATAACAGGTATCTAGGATTAAAAATCCGGGTGTTGACAAGTTGGTATCAGAGCCATCCTGACCATAGGAGATCCTAGTTAGAATGGACGTTTGAATCAAAAAAAGCTTAGTTTCAAAACCAAAAGAAGTGAGTATTTACAAAAACTTATTCTCATTCTTATCACTTGGATTCTTTCATGAAAATTCATGTTCCTCAAAAATTCTTGCAAAATACATAAAATTTGACACACTTGATCCCTCTACTAACTTACTCATACTATATTCTTATAGATGGATGTGAAGTATAGCAAGTTTTATCAGTTGGGGAATGGAGAAGACCTCATCTTTGAGCGTGACTTGGACCAGCTTTCGGAACTTCTGGAGCGTCCGCACCCCCAGTTCTTCGGAGCTCAGCTCAATGATCATGTAGGAGAAGATCTGAAGTGGCTAGTTGTTGCAAGTCTCGGAGGAAAGATTGAACCTCCCACTACCGAGGGAATTCAGTTCACCTTAAGAGAAAACAACTGGCTTGATGGACTAGCCAGGGCAATGCAGGAAGCTCTTGCCCGTCTATGTGGGCAGAGTATCAATCAGATCAAGGGTACCCGTTTTGAGTTCTACCCAAGACGTGATGTTATGGGACAGCCATTGGAGGACCCACATCATCCCGAGCTAAAGAGTCAAGTGGACCACCTCAACTTCATGATGTACGATCGTCAGAAGGAGTTGGACAACGCCCGTTCCTACGCCAACCACAAGTACTCCATCGCCAAGAAGAAGGATCAGACCCTTGCCATGTTAGTGAAGGATTGCAAGTCTCGTCGCTGTCAGCTTGACAAGAAGGAGCACATTATTGCCGTCTTCGCCACCGGATCACGGATTTGGAGGAGACCATTCACGAGAGAGACATGCAGTTGGAGGAAAGGGAGAATGCCGGAGAAGACCTTCGTGGAGATCCCTACTCCTATCTCGGCGATGATGATGACTTTCTGAAAGATCAGGCCATGGACTTCTTCACCGATGAGGAGGATTTCGCCTTCATCGATGACGATGATGATGATGAGGATGATGAGTACACCGACTCCGATGAGTAGTAGAAGGTTTGCCCCAGGGAATTCGCTCAACCGCAACGGCCGTCTTTTTCTCATGCATGCTGAAGAAGCCCAGGAAGCGCCAGACGTCGTGTTGGGTATGTTTTCCGTTAACTCAGTACTTTCAAGAGTGTTGTTTGATTCGGGAGCATCGCACTCATTTGTCACTGAAGAATTTGCATCCAATAGTAAGATCCAAACAACCAAACTTAAGCATGTTATGATTGTTCAAATCCCCGGTTCAACCATCAAAGCTAGGCAAATTTGCAAAGTCGTCCCTATCCGAATCCATGAAATAGATTTTTATGCTAATCTAATAGTACTCGGAACTAAAGGTTTGGAAGTAGTACTAGGAATGGATTGGATGTCCAAACACAAAGGATTAATTAACTGTGCCAAGAAAGCCATAACCATGACCAGTACAGCCGGAGTATCAGTCGAGCATGTATATGAAACCTTACCTCGTCAATTCAAGTGCAACAAGAGTATAGCCCAACCTACCATTGACCAAGTCCGGATAGTCTGTGAATACCCCGATGTATTTCCAGATGTTTTGCCCGGTATGCCCCCAAATCGGGATATCGAGTTTACCATTGAACTAATCCCTAGAATAGGACCCATAGCCCAGAGACCATATAGTATGAACCCGTCTGAACTAGCAGAACTGAAGAAGCAACTGGATGCCATGCTGGAAGTTGGATTTATTCAACCAAGTGCGTCACCATGGAGATCACCTGTTTTGTTCGTGGACAAGAAAGATGGAGGGAACCGTTTGTGTACGGATTATCGGAAGTTGAATGATGTCACTATCAAGAACAAGTACCCATTGCCAAAGATAGAAGATCTGTTTGACCAGTTGACTGGTGCCAAGGTGTTTTCAAAGATTGATCTTAGAACTGGCTATCATCAACTCAAGATTCGTGCAGAGGATATTCCAAAGACTGCCTTTACCACCAGATATGGATTATACGAGTATACTGTCATGTCTTTTGGATTAACCAAGGCCCCCGCTTATTTCATGAATCTCATGAATAAGATTTTTATGGACTTCCTAGATAAGTTTGTCGTTGTTTTCATCGATGACATTCTGATTTATTCCAAACCAGAGGAAGAACATGAGCTACACCTAAGGACCATTCTTGGAACCCTTAGAGAGCATCAGTTGTATGCCAAGTTTAGCAAATGTGAATTCTGGTTACAGGAGGTAGGATTCCTCGGCCACATTGTATCCACCGGAGGAATTGCCGTTGACCCTACAAAGGTGAAAGATGTCGAAGATTGGCAAGCCCCAACCACTCAAACCCAAGTTCGTGCATTTCTCGGATTAGCGGGATACTACCGCAAGTTCGTAGAAGGATTCTAGAGTATCGCCGGACCCATGACCCAATTGCTGAAGAAGGACAAGAAGTTTGAATGGACGGACAAATGTGAAGCGAGTTTTCAAGAACTCAAGAGAAGATTGATTTCAGCCCCCATCTTGATCATGTCGGATATCACGAAGCCCTTTGACGTGTATTGTGACGCATCCAAGGTCGGTCTCGGATGTTTGCTAATGCAAGAAGGAAAAGTTATAACTTATCTATCCCGACAACTGAAACAACATGAACAAAACTACCCAACCCATGACCTCGAGCTCGCAGCCATAGTTCTAGCCCTGAAGACATGGAGGCATTATCTCATGGGCAACCGTTGTGAGATTTATTCGGACCACAAGATCTTGAAGTATATATTCACTCAGAAGGAGCTGAATATGAGACAGAGAAGATGGATTGAGCTAATCAAGGATTACGACCTGGACATTCACTATCAACCCGGTAAAGCCAATGTGGTAGCAGATGCCCTTAGCAGATTGCCGTGCCGCTTGAATTCCATGATTTTGAAGGAGCAACCAAGTTTGCACAAAGAGATGGAAGATTTCCGAATGGAATTGGTGAGTGAAGGATTTTTGGCTAGCATAGAACTTCAACCCACTTTGATCAGCCAGATCAAAGAGGCGCAGAAAGGAAATGCTAGTATCGACGGAATCAAGCGTCGTATCGGTACAGGCAAAGTACCCGGATTTACGGAAGATGAAGAAGGAGTTATGTGGTACAAAGGACGCCTTTGTGTACCCGCAGATTCGGAATTGAAAGAGGCCCATGATACCCTTTATTCTATCCACCCCGGAGGAATGAAGATGTATCAGGATTTTAAGGAACAATTCTAGTGGCATAAGATGAAGAGATAAATCAGAAGCTATATCGCCAAGTGTGATATATGTCAGAGAGTCAAGGCGGGACATCAAAGACCCGCTGGATTGTTGCAACCTCTGTAGATTCCGGAATGGAAATGGGATTCAGTTGGAATGGACTTTATCACCGGATTGCCTACTTCTAGTAGGGGAAATGACTCCATTTGTGTCATAGTTGACAGATTATCCAAAGTAGCTCATTTCTTACCAGTCAAGACCACATACCAGAGTTCAAAACTAGCTAAGTTGTACATCACTAGAATCGTCAGTTTGCACGGAGTCCCCAAGAACATCGTATCGGATCGAGGAACTCAGTTTACCTCGAGATTCTGGAAGAAAGTCCAAGAAGGTTTAGGAACCCGACTAGATTTCAGCACAGCTTATCACCCTCAGACTGATGGACAAACGGAGCGAGTAAATCAAATACTCGAAGATATGTTGAGTGCATGTGTGTTAGAGTATGGATCTAAATGGGAAGACTGTCTACTGTTCGTAGAATTTTCATACAACAATAGTTATCAAGCAAGTTTGCAAATGTCCCCATTTGAATTCATGTATGGAAGGAAGTGTCGCACCCCTTTGAATTGGTCAGAAGTAGGAGAGAGTCAGATTTTCGGACCTGACATCCTATGAGAAGCGGAAGAGAAAGTTCACAAGATTCGTGAGCACCTCAAGACCGCCCAGTCAAGACAGAAGAGTTACGCTGACAAGAGACGTCGAGACCTCTCTTTCAATATCGGAGAGTTTGTGTATCTGAAAGTGTCGCCATTGAAAGGAATGCAGCGTTTCCAGCTGAAAGGAAAGTTAGCCCCCAGATATATCGGACCCTTCATGATTCTGAATCGTCGAGGAGAAGTATCATATCAATTGGAAGTGCCAGAAGAAATGTTAGCCATGCACAATGTGTTCCATATCTCGTTACTTCGTAAATGCCTTGAAGTTCCGAAGAAGACTGAAGTTTTCAAGAATCTTGATCACCGAACCACAGAAATCAATGATGACCTGACCTATCCCGAAGTACCCATCCGTTTTTTAGAAGAAGCTTTAAGAACTACCAGAACCCGAAGCATCAAGTTTCTCAAGATTCAGTGGAGCAACCACGCTGAAGAAGAAGCTACCTAGGAGCGCGAAAATCACATCAGGACGGAGTTCCCCGATCTCTTTAAATCCTAGGTAATCTTTGTTCTTCTTTCTCAAATCTCGGGACGATATTTTGTTTAAGGAGGGAAGGTTTGTAACATCCCAAAACTTTAATCCAAGTTAATCAAGATCCAAATCATCAAAATTAGGGTTAACAAAAACTTTTCCATCTCAAAATATGAAAGCATTCATGTGTATGTGCATTTAAATTAGGAGTTCAGTTGTATTGCCATGGTTCTGTGATTCATTGCTTGTAAAATGATTCTTAGGTGAAATAAACATCATCTAAATCATTCCCAAACTTTTCCCAAAGAAAAACAACTCAAAATAAATAAATGAAGTGAATGGTCATTTTTGCCAAATTAACTATCATGCCTACTTTGGATATTCCTAGTACCCAAAACTTAACAGAAACAACTATGGATCTTTGCACCCCTTGCTAGTACACATAATGAGGTACCAAGGCCCACTTTGTGATCTGCCAAAAACATTCAAATGCTAAGTTTAAATGACAGTTTAAAATTGAATCTATTTCATATGGGAAGACCCCACTATTTCAAAAACCACTCAAACAAGCTCAATTTTCGAAACCCAAGCAACCACAGAGTCTCAAGCTTATGCCTAGCACACCCACCAAAAATATTTCAAAATTCAAAAAGAATTTTCTTGCGGCCATTTCATCAAACACTTGGCAGGCAGAATTCAAAGAAAACCAAATTCACTATTTTGAATAGTGTTCTGGCCAAACTTGTCTCCCATTTGACCCCCATTTGCTCCCATTGTCCCCTCTAGATCAAACCAGGGCAAAACTACCCCATTCCCTACCTCCTAGCAGCATGGCCATGCCAAGCCGAGCCCCACCTCGCCGGCCAACTTGGTCGCCGCCGCAGCAGACCACCTCCCCTCTCTCGCCATGTCTAGGAGATAGACAGCACCTCACTGCCACCCATTGTCCCCTCCCTGAGCCAGGCCCACCCGTGGACCACCGAGAAATCCCCGCGCCCAGTGCCACCGCGCCATGCCGAGCACGCGCCAGAGCGCCGCACCCAGCATGAGTGCACAAGCCGCCCCTTGACTGCATCTCGCGCCCACCGTGTCGCCACGACCCAGGGAGCACGCCAGACACCCCCATTCGTCGTCCAACGCCTCACAGCCACCGCTCGCCGTCGAAGCCGCCGCCTCTGCCGCTCAGAGCGCTAGCTTCGCCCGACCGCTTACCATCGCCCCTAATCCCGCATTAAAATCCTAGAGCACCGCCAGGAGACCACACGTCGATCGCCACCCTCAGCCATGCCACTAGTAGCATGTAGCCTTGTCGCCACCGTCGCCTGCCCATCCTCTCGGTCTCGCCATCGAGCCTATAAAAGGAGGGCACCCCCAGCCGTTTGCAGCACACCACTCCACTCCCCTCACCTCACTGGTCGTCCCACACCTCTAGCCGGATCAGGGGGAGAAGCATCTCGCCGAAATTGTACCGGAGCAGGCCACCTCTGGAGGAGAAGGGCGCCGCTGATTGCGACCACCCCTGGAGCTGCCTCGACCGTCCCTGAGCTCGCCATCGACCACCCGTCCGTTTGCCCGCCTCGCCGTTGTCGCTGGAGCCCTCGTATGCCCCCTATGCACCCCCATCGAGTTGCTAGGGTTAGATCTCACCGGCGACAGGTCCGTCATCGACGATGATCCACAGCCGTTGATCCCCACTCTAATCCAACGTCCCACACCGCCCCGTACCGCTTCGCGCGTTATGAGCCACTGCCTGGTGGACCCCCCTATTAGCTGAGCCCCGCGTTGCGGAGTGACACTGGGCCGGCCCGTTAGCGTCTGCCGCGCGACCCAGCAGTTTAAATTTAGATTTTCCATTTAATTTCAAACACAGTTCTGTACATAGATTCAAAAATCAAACCAGCTCGACTCACTGAACCAAAATGTATGAAACTAATTTTGTTAGAAAGGTACTAAAATGCTTAATCCAAGCCCGTTGGATTCAAACCCTTTGGAGTTATAGATCAACCATGGTAAAATTAACAGGGCAGAAGCTTTTCTACATTCAAACATTTTTCAAAATTGAACCATAAGAGCTTTTGAGTTAATTCTAACTCTCAAAAATCACATTTGATCATACCTTTCAGAATATATAAAAACATATGGGTTTACTTACAGAAATAATGTTCAAGTAATAAAAGAATGCCACATAGGCATTTCTAGTCCCTTTATTTATTTAAAATAAAAAGGTTAAACCTTATTAAATTGTGACAACACTTTAAATCACATTCCCATGTACTGAAATATGTGGGGATGACATGTGTCAACATGATCCCATGTTTGAGTTGGAGAATATTAAATCTTAAGTAGTTTTTCAATGAGTAGAAATTACTTTTCTCAAATTAAAATAAATAAGACAAATGCTTTAATCTTGTAATGTTAAGTGATGATGCTAGAACATCTATAGTGCACCTTGGTGTGATGATTGAAAATAGTTAAGTATTGTTTAGTGATTGTGTACCTCGTATTTATTTATAGACACTAGTACTGACCAATGATACGAGGAGGAAGGAGAATACTACGAGGAAGAAGCTGAGGAGAACTTCAACCATTGCTCTGCACAAGGCAAGCCTTACTACCCAAGTTGACCTATGCAAGACAATACTTGAAACCTTGCAAGCTAACACTTGCTTGTTACCATGACAACTATATTCCTTAAGCATATGTGATCATACCCACTTGATAACCCAATCCTAGTTTTACTTACAAGATTTCTACTTTATTTCTTTATCAAAGCTTTCTCTTAGAGTTTACACAGTGAATTGTAGATACTAGAAGGATATTGGAAGGTAGCATAAAGAGCATAACATTTGGCCTAAGTTAGATAATCTTGATGTCATCCTAAGGCATGAGATTGAACTTAGAAAATCTCCACTTGCTTATCATCCCTCATTAGTAGTTACCACCACTTGTAGATGCTAGTGCTAAGCATAAAACTTGATCAACGTTAGATGGGAATACTTGGTGAAAATGGTTATGAAAACCTTAGAATGATGAGTAATTCTAATGAAATGTTGTGACATGTGTTTCCGAACACCAGATGATTTTGATGATGAAAATGTTGAGGCATGAGCCTTAACCCTTTATAAAACTGATGGTTGTCTGGATGCGATACCATTCCAATTTTACCGTACAACCACAATACCCAAAAATTGGGTAGGGCTTGACTGAAAATTTATATACCTTAGTATGGGTTCCCTCACGACCAAGGTCTGAGCTGAGGCTACCTTGTGAAGATTGTCCACCTGTGCAGTACCCAAGATGACAGTTGGTCATGGTTGGGAGGCCAAACTCACAGGAGAGGTGCCTATACTAGGGCATGTAATTGAAAGGTTAGGATTGATTATCCGCATACTGAGTATGGTGAATTCAAGATTTGTTCCTGACGGATGTATCGAATGTTGTGGTGAAAGTGTACAATCTCTGCAGAGTGTCAAACTATTCGAATAGCCGCGTCCGCGGTTATGGACAGTTGGGGTGGCCATACTGTTCCCCCGTCAGATGTTTTCAAAATGACTTATGAAATGAATTGAGACTTTGACTTGACCACAACAGAGTTGTGATATGAAATTCAAATTCCCACTTAGGTGGTATAAAATTTTCAACTAGCTTTCTTTGCTTTTGAACTTAGTATAGGTAAATCTGGCTTTTTGCAAAACAACCGTAGAGCTTAGCATCCTACTACCCCCCCCCCCCTTAACTTGTTAGTATTAGTTTGCGAGTACTTAAAGAGTACTCATGGCTTTGTCCCTGGCTATTCCCGTGGCTAGACTATGAAGAGGAGTACAAGGATGATGGACCGCATGAAGGTTATGACAACTAGGATCATCTCCCATCATCAGATTGCCTGTGACCCTGAAGATGGAGCTTCGCCTACGCTATCGTTACTATTACGTTATTCCGCTGCTGGAGTTGTATTAAGAACTGGATCATGAGATCCTTATTTGTGTAAGACCTTATGTATGGTTTGTAATGGATGATGTACTGTGATATCCAAATCTGTTATGTCTCGGAAAAATGGTAATCCTGGGATTGTGATGTATGGCATAACAGGCATCTGGGATTAAAAATCCGGGTGTTGATAGGCAAGTTCACACTTGCACATGTCCTTTGATTATTTTCTGTAAATTACTTTGCAAATCCAGTGTTGACTTCACCTGCATTTGAAAAGGGTCAGAAAACACTATTTTTTACAATAATGTGAACTATTGGTTACTAATCCTGGGTGATCGGCTAATCTATTAAACCTAGTAGTTGGAATACCACTACTGAGGAATATATCACCTAGAACTTAACTACCAATGTCGCCAGTGATTCTTGCGCCGTATATTACGTGTTGACCATGAGATTTGGAATGGGATGGAGAAGTCAGTTGTATCCTTTTCCTCTCGTATTGAGGCAAGACGACCTTAACGTGACGTTGTGATTCCTTGTGCGGATCCAACATATGGGTGGGCACCCTTACGCCCCACACTTTTGGTGTCTAGATTATCTATATATGGTGTTTAGTGGATGGACCATTTAATATGGCACTTGCCAGGGCAACACCAGGTCATAGAGTCTTTGGGAACTCATCAGGGTTTTAGCCTGCCCGAAAGGGGCCTTAACAGAGGTGAGCCGGCCCCGAAGGGTCGTGTAGACATATGAGGTCGCGAAGAGGGAAGTGATTGGCTTGGATCTTAGGTTGGTCCTCAAACCATGGAAGTTTGAATGGGAAAATACTCCCGGCCGTGCAACAAAGCTTAAGATCTCTCATGGGTAAAGTGACGCACCTCTACAGAGTGTAAGAACTGTAACTTGTTACTCCCTGTTCCGGGAAGGAGCTGCGAACGCGGCGGGAAAGGAACTCCATGAAAGTTCTGGTAAACCCGTGAAGGCTGACGGACATAGCTTTTTAGAATAAAAGAAACCTTTGAAGAAATGTTTACGAAAACCTGCATTGCCTATGACCTATGGTCTGTGGCTGTAGATATAGTGCATCAAACACTCCTTTTCTAGTGAACTTTCTGAGTACGCTCGTACTCAACGTATCTTCTTAAACCTTGCTAGGTTCTAAAGACAGAACAAACAACGTCTACATCAAGTTATCCTCCAGGAATCATCATCAAAAGTTAAAGCTCTTCAATGAAGTCAAGAAAGTCAACATATACACCAACTCAAGTGAAGACGAAGTTACTGATTAGATAGGAGTATAATCTCTAGACATAGAACCTATTTCTGTAGAGTATTGTAATAGCAGCAATGCCAGACCATTAGTTAAGATACTAGTCTTAATAGTATGATAGTTTTGAGTTGTTTATTTCTGATTCTTATTTGTAAGAAGTTTCTTTCTCTCTCTTTAACCTAGAGTGTTCTCTAGATCTTGTGTAAAGAGTTGAGTTGTAACCTATAGTCATGTCTTGGATCTGCTGTGTTTCTGTTGTACCACTCTGAGGGATGTAATACTAGTGAACGGTGTTTCATTGGTGTTATGTCAACAACTATAGTGTACTACATCATGCGGTGGTATGCTGGGTCACCACAAGTTAGTAGAAGTTTACATTAAGGATATAGTAAGTAAGCATGGAGTGCCCAAGAAGATCGTAAATGATAGAGATCAGTGTTTACATCGGAATTTTGGAAGCAACTACATGAAGCACTTGGTTCAATGATAGATTTTAGCACAACTTATCATCCAGAGATAGGGGGTCAAACTGAAAGAACAAATCAAATACTAGAAGACATGCTTAGGGCTTGTGCATTAGATTTTGGAGGTTCGTGGGAAGATCATTGTAACATCCCAGCATTAGAACTTAGAAATAAGCTAAACACATATATGTGCATTGCATTCATGCATAGAGAATGAAGGGAATATGCCCTGAGAGGCAATAATAAAATGTTTATTATGTGTATTCCAAGTATATGATAGATGTTTATTTTGCATGCTATAATTGTATTAATACAAAAACATTAATACATGTGTGTTTAATAAACAAACAGAAAGTTCCTAGTTATGCCTCTCTCATAAACTAGCTCGTTGATTAACAAGATGATCAAGGTTTCCTGATCATGGACATTTGATGTTGTTAATAACGGGATCACAACATTAGTGTAATGGTGTGATGAACATTCATCCAAAGTATAGCATTACGATCCATTGAGTTTATATTGCTATAACAACATACGAAGTGATCCTAATCCTTAGACCATGAGATCATGTCAATCACTAACACCGGAAGAGTTTCTTGATAACATCAAACGTCACACCGTAACAGGGTGATTATAAAGATGGATTCAGAACTAATAAAGTGTTATGTTGAGGCTCATGGATCAAGAGTGGAATTTGTTCATCCTGATGACGGATAGATATACTCTGGGCCCTCTCGATGATATCACATTGATTAGCTTGCAAGCAAGTGATTAGATCACTAGAATGTTATATCACGGGAACGAGAAAAGAGTGCATGTCAGTAACGAGATCAAACTAGGTATGGAGATACCGATGATCGAATCTCGGACATGTAATATATCGTGAAACAAAGGGATTAAGATACTAGCGCAAAAGGTTCCGACGATCACAAGAAAGTCATCGTTGAATGTGTGGGAGTCAGTATGGGTCTCCAGATCCCGCTTCTGATTATTGAACCGAGAGGGGTCTCGATCATGTCCGCATTATTCACGAACCATAGGGTGACACACTTAAGATACACCGACATCCAATTGGAGCAAAAGTTTCATGCCGAAAGAATGAACAAGCGCAGGAATTTATTTCACTAGATACCTGTCACATCCCAAGATTTTCCAAATCTTGTAATGTGAAAAATAAATAAACAAAATAATTTTTTGTTGAAAATCAGGGTGAAAAGAAACTTTTGTTTCTAAAAAGAGACTTAAAATCCCATCTTGAACAAACTTTGGTAAAAGTTTGAATTCAACAAAAAAATCCAAATCAAAGGAAATGCATTCCTCAATGAATGTATCTGGAAATTTGAACACTTGGAAAATAAATCCAAATCCCTAACCCTAATGGAAGGAAATCATTTTCCAAAGTATCTCCAAATCCATGGATTTGATCCATACCAAAGTTGATCATCAAATAATCACAAAGGATCAAGAAAGACCTTAGAGATGGTTTCACTTAGTTTGGAACCATAGACAAAAATCTTATGACTATAATAAGATAAGGAAATTGAATTTCCAAAGCCTTTAAAGCCCTTATCAATTGGTGAACAAATAATCCTAAAGGGATTTAAAAAGTTAAATATTTAATAAAGGAAAAATAAATTGTTTTGGAAATACTATTTTGGATCTTTTAATAAAAGACTTTGTTTTCAAATGAAAAGGTGAGCCAAATTAATTTTGGCCAAGCTTTTGTAATAAAATATTTTGTTTTGATAAAATGAGTAAAAGTTTATTTAAATAAAATAATAAGGATTTAAATATCCAAATTTTATTTAAGTAAAGGTTTTTCCCATTTTAAATGAACACCAAGTATTTTATTACTACTTTTAAATCTTTTACTAAAAGGTTTTGCTTTGATTAAAATGAGTAAAGGATTATTTAAATAAAATAATAAGGATTTAAATATCCAATTTTATTTAAGTAAAGGCTTTCCCATTTTAAATAAACACCAAAACTTATTTATTTATTTAAATAAGTTTCCAAGTATTCTTTTATTTTTCAAATAAAACCTTCTGGTTTGATTTTGAAAATAATTGGATTTCAAATGGAAATTTTATTAAATAAATCAAAACCCTAATTTATTAAATAAAGATCCATTTTATTTAATTATTAAATGGATCCTAAATTAAATAAAAATATTATTTCATTTTGGACTTTGGTTGATGTCTTAAACAGAACCAAATTCAAATGAAAAGTTTGAGTGTTGTTTGAATTGTTTGAATTTGTTTGAATGTTTGAGTATTTGATAGAAATTCAAAACAGAAAAAGAATTAGAAAAGAATAAAACAAACAGACAGAAAAAAAAGGGGAAGAAACCAGCCCAACCGGCCAGCCCACTAAGGCCCAGCAGCCCAGCTCCACACCCCGAAGAAAAACGGTTGGCACCAATTAGTTAACCCACACCCTCAATGACCAGTGGACCCCACACTCACGCACTCTCTCTCACAGACAACCTGGACCCACTTTCCCAGCCATCGTCTTCAACGAGACCCCGTCGCCCTGACCGTTGCTGTGAGGTTACTCCGGCGTTGATTGCGCATGAAGGAGGCATTGATTCCTCGCAATAACCCTGCCCCTTTAAACGCCAGTGATTCCTCTCTCGTTCCCCTCTGATTCCTCCCCCAAGCACGCCCCTAGGCCGCCTCAATTTCTTCCCGAGCATCCTCTGTCTCCGACGAGGTCCAGTGCCAATTCCGGCCAAGCCACGCCACCCCCTACCTCCCTGAGCACACCAGGAGAATCCCCACTCCCAGACGCTTCTCCCCGTGTCCTTCATTCGACCGCGGGATCCCCGGAACGCCGTCTACGACAAGCACAGAGCGCCGCCGTGTCTGCTTCTTCTCCGGCGACGTCTCCCAGGTGAACCAGACCACCCCGCGCCTTCTCATTCACGCACACACCTTCGTCGTGTCCTTGCGCTCCTGACTATGTGTTCTGTTTGCCTCCGCGTAGTCTGCAGCATCGTCCTCGACGACAACCCGAGAGCACCGCCGCCCGCAGCAACTCCGGCGAGCAATCAAGCTCACTCCAGTACACCCCGCGATAAGAAGACACTACCTCGAGCTTCCCCACGTTCTTGCGAGCACGGTGAGCATGCCCTTTTTCTCTCTCGCTTCCTGTATCGCCGGCACCGTCGACGACCGACCGCTCCGCCGCCAGCAGCCGCCGCAGCGCCGCTCGTCTATGACCAAGCACTCCACAGCCGTTCGATTTAGATCGGACGCACTAGACAGAACCACTTAACAGCGAAGGGGTACTAGCTCTGCGCCGCACGATTAGACTAGATCCAACGCTCCGCAGCACACGATCCGGCCGAACCGGTATCGACCAATAGGAACGCGCCGCGTGGCCAGTGTTTGATTAAAAACAGAATTAGAAAACAGAAACTTTTGCCAATTTCAAACCCATGTATCTTTTGATCCACACGTCCAAAAATTACAAATTTTATGTCGTTGGATTCAGCAAGACAAGCTCTAACCAACCCTACCCTTAGTTTAGAAAATAGTATCTGTTAACTTGTTTAACTTTGCAGATTCTTTTGTGTGCTTGCTAACATTAGAAAAATTGTTTAAAAATGTTTTTAGGGTTAAAACCTTTGCCAATTAGTTTGTGGTGACCTTACTGACCCTAGGAACCAACCCAAGTTTTGGAAAATGATTTTGGAAAAATATAGGATGGATTAATTAGTTTAGTCCATTTCTAGCTAATTAAAAAACAATTGTTTTGTTTATGAAAATGCTTTCATAAAGAAAACTTTGAGAAAATGTTTTGAACCAAACCTACTGACCCAAAACACCAAGTTTTGCAATAGCAACTCATTTGGTGAAACCTATAGGTTAATACCCTAGTAGAATCATTTTCCACCACATAAAATGATGAATGGATTTTAAGATGGTTTTTGAGCAAAACCCTCTAACCAATGACTTTGCCATTTTGGTAAATGACCAATTTGGAACTTACAAAGTTTAGAAGCATAGTGGAGACCATCCTTACAATAGAACCAACCTTTGCATGCTTATGCATGACTTAGATTCCATTGCTTTGTGAGTGTGAAATTGTTTGTTTGACTTTGTTTGGAATGTTAGTTGATTTTGTGTTTGCTTGATTGACTTGTAGTGAAGTTAGAGAAGTGTGAGACTAGCAAGATCAAGGAGTGAACCATCATTCCCTACCCAAAAAGGCAAGTTACACTATCATACAAAAGTCCTACTATTTTCATTATACTTAGTGGATTTTGAAAACATGCATGAAAACAATTTTATACTTATGCTATGCTAAATCCTAATAGGATTCCCCTACCTTACTTAGTGAAAACCTTGTAGTTGTACACGCTTAGCCATGCTATATTTTGAAAAGAGATACATGTTGAGATTTTACAAAGTTGAGAAAAAGATTTGTTTTATATAATAAAACAAGGACTCAATGAACCACCTAGGTGGAGGATACTTTAAGTTTTGGAGAAGGTGGCAACAAAAGGAACCATTCTATGGCAATCTCTTTGTGTTGTGCTCCAAAAGAAAACCCACCTAGGAAACTTAGAGATTGAACATGCTTCTCCAATTGTGGCTTTCGTGTGCAACCACATGCTATTATGGCTCTGGCTTAGTCAATTACATTAGGAAGACCCATACATTGTCTTTGGTTACCAGACATGGGGATCTGGAATGCTTCATGGGGGCTAAAGACAAGCTAGCAATGGTGTATGGGAGGACCTTTTGGAAAGACTTCGTCACACTCTCAATCTGCCAGTATTCCATCTTGGTGAGTACTAATCCAGCGGCCACTGGTGGCAACAAGATGAGAGTGGGACATGTGGGTAAAGTGTACAACTTCTGCAGAAGATATTAAAATCTAAGTACTTAGCCGTGTCCCCGGTTATGGACAATACTGAGCAACTAAAGGCCTGAAGCTATGGAAGATCTCGACATTCTAATTTCTAAAAGAAAACTTTTAAAACTTGATGCACTTGGAGTTACCAAGGAACTCAAGAGATTTTGACAAAACTTGATGCACTTGGAGTTACCAAGAAGCTCAAGAGATTTTGACAAAACTTGATGTACTTGGAGTTACCAAGGAACTCAAGAGATTTTGACAAAACTTGATGCACTTGGAGTTACCCAGAAGCTCAAGAGATTTTGACAAAGCTTGATGTACTTGGAGTTACTAAGGTGCTCAAGAGATTTTTGACAAGGACTTGGACAAAGGACCAAAAACCATTTTTGAAAAGATAGGATAAAATATTGCTTTATGCAAATGAGCCTGAAACTCCACTTAGCCAAATTTGCATGTATTGATAGGATCCACCCATATTATTCATAAAAGTGAAACTTGCCAATACAATTCAAATGTATTGACCCATGTGGCTGTAACTTATTATGTTGCAGGTTTGATTGTTTTAGTGAAGATTGATTGAATAGGATTACAAAGTCTACAACCAACATCTGCCTGTGGCACTTTGAAGATGAAGGACCCATGACTATAGTTATTCCGCTGCAATGTAATGTAATTAGCCAATGAGCTAAGTTTGATGTAATAAAACTATTTTATTCCTGGTTATAAAGTTGTATTATGACCTATGTTTCTTGATATTACATCTAAACTGTGGATGCTAGCTATTGATCCAGGGACTAGCATTATAAACACAGGGGACTCAATCTTATTAAAGGTTGGGGACGCTACAGATGGTATCAGAGCATTGTGTTGCCTGTAGGATTTGTAACCCTAGGATTGGACAAAAACCCTTATAAAAATAGGAGATGCAATTTATTTCAAAAACTATTTACAAACAATCTTGTAAACTCTTTCCTCAACCATTTTGGTTTCAACTCTACCTCTCTTCTATTTCAACTTGATGGAAAGCCTACCCCATGACCAAAGACTTCATCATGTGCAAGGGACTTCATCAACTCTAATGACTTCAACTTCTTCAACTCCAATGACTTCAACATCTTCAAGTGATTTCAACCTTATTCTCAACAAGGACTCCCAACTTAGATGTTACCAAGGACTACAAGTGAGACAAAGAAATCATGCTCAAAGACTTGAAGACTAAGGAAAACAACTTAGAAGGAGCCATCAACATCTTTGAAGTATTTGTGACCAAGACACAAGAATTTTCCAAGGGAACCATGATCTCATTCAAGAAGAATCAACCAAGAAGGATGGAAAGATCACAAGTGAACCATATAGATGGACCACCATATTTAGTTTAAGTCAAACCCACCAACTTATGTGGTGTAACAAAAATATTTTTGGGTGCCTAAAAATATGCTTGAAACTTGTTGTTTACTTCAACTCATGAGTTAAGCTCATAAGTTGTTAAGTGATTGGTTGCTTGTTGAATGTTTGATGGTTTGATTGTTTTGAGTTGTGTGTTAGGACTTCTTAAAAACCTATCCACCAATACTTATCCCTAGCAAACCAACAGATGCCTCCCCGTCGTGCCAACCCCAACCAAAACAACAACATCACCCCTGAGATGCAGCAGATGATGGCAGCTCAGACACAGTTGATGCAGCAGATGACCACATTCATACAGAATTTGAATAACAACAACAACAACAACAACGATCAGAATAATCCTCCAGCACTTGACATACTCACCAAGTTTCTGAAACTTAGGCCTGCAAGGTTCTCTGGAACAACTGATCCAATGGAAGCTGATGATTGGTTACGTTCAGTGAACAAAGACTTAGTGACTGTTGGCTGCACCGATGGAGAAAAGGTTAGGTTTGCAGCATTTTTACTTGAAGGACCAGCAGCAACATGGTGGGATAACTTTCAAATCACCACTCCACTTGAAGATGTAACTTGGGCTATTTTTGAGGATGGATTCAGAACCACTCACATCTCACCTGGAGTAATGTACTTGAAGAAAAAGGAGTTTCACGATCTGAAACAACATCACCTCAGTGTGGCTGAGTATATTGAAGAATTCAACAATCTGGCACGCTATGCACCAGATGAAGTTGATACAGATGCTAAGAGAAAAGAAAAATTTCTTGAAGGACTTAATGATGAGTTGAACCTACAGCTAGTGGTTGCCTATGTCCCAACTTATCAATCACTCTGTGACAAAGCCATCATTTTGGAAAACAAGATGAATCAAGTTGAGAATAAAAAGAGGAAGCATAAACTCAAAAATCATTCAGGATCATCAAAGAAGAAGCATTCATTCAAAAAGAGCAATGAAGATTCTGAATCACATCAGTATCACCACAACAACAATGGAAGTGATAATAATGGAGATGATATTGACAATGGAGATAACCTTGGTCAGAACCAACAAGACAAATTCAGGAAGAAAGACATTAGCCAGTTGCAGTGCTATACCTGCAAGGAACTTGGACACTATGCATCAGACTGTCTTGAGAAGAAAAAGAAAAAGGCTGCTAGAAGAGCCAATGGGAATGACTCCAATGTGACCCAGAAAGGACATGTGAACCACATTGACATGGATGGAAACGTTGAAGAGATAGAAGAAGTGGATGACAGTATTTAGATAACTCAGTTGATTCAAATAAGGATTCCTTGTCTGAATATCAAGTGTTGAACCTATAGTCAAGAGAACCATCAATGTAACCCTTTGAGACTTTATTTTAAGGGTGGTAGTACCCTAGTTGCCTTGAAGCCAACTTGTAACCCCTAGCCTCCCCAAATCTCGGGACGAGATTTCTTTTAAGGGTGGTAGCCTGTCACATCCCAAGATTTTCCAAATCTTGTAATGTGAAAAATAAATAAACAAAATAAATTTTTGTTGAAAATCAGGGTGAAAAGAAACTTTTGTTTCTAAAAGGAGACTTAAAATCCCATCTTGAACAAACTTTGGTAAAAGTTTGAATTCAACAAAAAAATCCAAATCAAAGGAAATGCATTCCTCAATGAATGTATCTGGAAATTTGAACACTTGGAAAATAAATCCAAATCCCTAACCCTAATGGAAGGAAATCATTTTCCAAAGTATCTCCAAATCCATGGATTTGATCCATACCAAAGTTGATCATCAAATAATCACAAAGGATCAAGAAAGACCTTAGAGATGGTTTCACTTAGTTTGGAACCATAGACAAAAATCTTATGACTATAATAAGATAAGGAAATTGAATTTCCAAAGCCTTTAAAGCCCTTATCAATTGGTGAACAAATAATCCTAAAGGGATTTAAAAAGTTAAATATTTAATAAAGGAAAAATAAATTGTTTTGGAAATACTATTTTGGATCTTTTAATAAAAGACTTTGTTTTCAAATGAAAAGGTGAGCCAAATTAATTTTGGCCAAGCTTTTGTAATAAAATATTTTGTTTTGATAAAATGAGTAAAAGTTTATTTAAATAAAATAATAAGGATTTAAATATCCAAATTTTATTTAAGTAAAGGTTTTTCCCATTTTAAATGAACACCAAGTATTTTATTACTACTTTTAAATCTTTTACTAAAAGGTTTTGCTTTGATTAAAATGAGTAAAGGATTATTTAAATAAAATAATAAGGATTTAAATATCCAATTTTATTTAAGTAAAGGCTTTCCCATTTTAAATAAACACCAAAACTTATTTATTTATTTAAATAAGTTTCCAAGTATTCTTTTATTTTTCAAATAAAACCTTCTGGTTTGATTTTGAAAATAATTGGATTTCAAATGGAAATTTTATTAAATAAATCAAAACCCTAATTTATTAAATAAAGATCCATTTTATTTAATTATTAAATGGATCCTAAATTAAATAAAAATATTATTTCATTTTGGACTTTGGTTGATGTCTTAAACAGAACCAAATTCAAATGAAAAGTTTGAGTGTTGTTTGAATTGTTTGAATTTGTTTGAATGTTTGAGTATTTGATAGAAATTCAAAACAGAAAAAGAATTAGAAAAGAATAAAACAAACAGACAGAAAAAAAAGGGG
Organism: Avena sativa; assembly: GCA_916181665.1. Taxonomy (NCBI): domain Eukaryota; kingdom Viridiplantae; phylum Streptophyta; class Magnoliopsida; order Poales; family Poaceae; genus Avena; species Avena sativa. The sequence goes on along the minus strand of OV702295.1, from coordinate 305,221,567 downwards.
AAGAAACCAGCCCAACCGGCCAGCCCACTAAGGCCCAGCAGCCCAGCTCCACACCCCGAAGAAAAACGGTTGGCACCAATTAGTTAACCCACACCCTCAATGACCAGTGGACCCCACACTCACGCACTCTCTCTCACAGACAACCTGGACCCACTTTCCCAGCCATCGTCTTCAACGAGACCCCGTCGCCCTGACCGTTGCTGTGAGGTTACTCCGGCGTTGATTGCGCATGAAGGAGGCATTGATTCCTCGCAATAACCCTGCCCCTTTAAACGCCAGTGATTCCTCTCTCGTTCCCCTCTGATTCCTCCCCCAAGCACGCCCCTAGGCCGCCTCAATTTCTTCCCGAGCATCCTCTGTCTCCGACGAGGTCCAGTGCCAATTCCGGCCAAGCCACGCCACCCCCTACCTCCCTGAGCACACCAGGAGAATCCCCACTCCCAGACGCTTCTCCCCGTGTCCTTCATTCGACCGCGGGATCCCCGGAACGCCGTCTACGACAAGCACAGAGCGCCGCCGTGTCTGCTTCTTCTCCGGCGACGTCTCCCAGGTGAACCAGACCACCCCGCGCCTTCTCATTCACGCACACACCTTCGCCGTGTCCTTGCACTCCTGACTATGTGTTCTGTTTGCCTCCGCGTAGTCTGCAGCATCGTCCTCGACGACAACCCGAGAGCACCGCCGCCCGCAGCAACTCCGGCGAGCAATCAAGCTCACTCCAGTACACCCCGCGATAAGAAGACACTACCTCGAGCTTCCCCACGTTCTTGCGAGCACGGTGAGCATGCCCTTTTTCTCTCTCGCTTCCTGTATCGCCGGCACCGTCGACGACCGACCGCTCCGCCGCCAGCAGCCGCCGCAGCGCCGCTCGTCTATGACCAAGCACTCCACAGCCGTTCGATTTAGATCGGACGCACTAGACAGAACCACTTAACAGCGAAGGGGTACTAGCTCTGCGCCGCACGATTAGACTAGATCCAACGCTCCGCAGCACACGATCCGGCCGAACCGGTATCGACCAATAGGAACGCACCGCGTGGCCAGTGTTTGATTAAAAACAGAATTAGAAAACAGAAACTTTTGCCAATTTCAAACCCATGTATCTTTTGATCCACACGTCCAAAAATTACAAATTTTATGTCGTTGGATTCAGCAAGACAAGCTCTAACCAACCCTACCCTTAGTTTAGAAAATAGTATCTGTTAACTTGTTTAACTTTGCAGATTCTTTTGTGTGCTTGCTAACATTAGAAAAATTGTTTAAAAATGTTTTTAGGGTTAAAACCTTTGCCAATTAGTTTGTGGTGACCTTACTGACCCTAGGAACCAACCCAAGTTTTGGAAAATGATTTGGAAAAATATAGGATGGATTAATTAGTTTAGTCCATTTCTAGCTAATTAAAAAACCATTGTTTTGTTTATGAAAATGCTTTCATAAAGAAAACTTTGAGAAAATGTTTTGAACCAAACCTACTGACCCAAAACACCAAGTTTTGCAATAGCAACTCATTTGGTGAAACCTATAGGTTAATACCCTAGTAGAATTATTTTCCACCACATAAAATGATGAATGGATTTTAAGATGGTTTTTGAGCAAAACCCTCTAACCAATGACTTTGCCATTTTGGTAAATGACCAATTTGGAACTTACAAAGTTTAGAAGCATAGTGGAGACCATCCTTACAATAGAACCAACCTTTGCATGCTTATGCATGACTTAGATTCCATTGCTTTGTGAGTGTGAAATTGTTTGTTTGACTTTGTTTGGAATGTTAGTTGATTTTGTGTTTGCTTGATTGACTTGTAGTGAAGTTAGAGAAGTGTGAGACTAGCAAGATCAAGGAGTGAACCATCATTCCCTACCCAAAAAGGCAAGTTACACTATCATACAAAAGTCCTACTATTTTCATTATACTTAGTGGATTTTGAAAACATGCATGAAAACAATTTTATACTTATGCTATGCTAAATCCTAATAGGATTCCCCTACCTTACTTAGTGAAAACCTTGTAGTTGTACACGCTTAGCCATGCTATATTTTGAAAAGAGATACATGTTGAGATTTTACAAAGTTGAGAAAAAGATTTGTTTTATATAATAAAACAAGGACTCAATGAACCACCTAGGTGGAGGATACTTTAAGTTTTGGAGAAGGTGGCAACAAAAGGAACCATTCTATGGCAATCTCTTTGTGTTGTGCTCCAAAAGAAAACCCACCTAGGAAACTTAGAGATTGAACATGCTTCTCCAATTGTGGCTTTCGTGTGCAACCACATGCTATTATGGCTCTGGCTTAGTCAATTACATTAGGAAGACCCATACATTGTCTTTGGTTACCAGACATGGGGATCTGGAATGCTTCATGGGGGCTAAAGACAAGCTAGCAATGGTGTATGGGAGGACCTTTTGGAAAGACTTCGTCACACTCTCAATCTGCCAGTATTCCATCTTGGTGAGTACTAATCCAGCGGCCACTGGTGGCAACAAGATGAGAGTGGGACATGTGGGTAAAGTGTACAACTTCTGCAGAAGATATTAAAATCTAAGTACTTAGCCGTGTCCCCGGTTATGGACAATACTGAGCAACTAAAGGCCTGAAGCTATGGAAGATCTCGACATTCTAATTTCTAAAAGAAAACTTTTAAAACTTGATGCACTTGGAGTTACCAAGGAACTCAAGAGATTTTGACAAAACTTGATGCACTTGGAGTTACCAAGAAGCTCAAGAGATTTTGACAAAACTTGATGTACTTGGAGTTACCAAGGAACTCAAGAGATTTTGACAAAACTTGATGCACTTGGAGTTACCCAGAAGCTCAAGAGATTTTGACAAAACTTGATGTACTTGGAGTTACTAAGGTGCTCAAGAGATTTTTGACAAGGACTTGGACAAAGGACCAAAAACCATTTTTGAAAAGATAGGATAAAATATTGCTTTATGCAAATGAGCCTGAAACTCCACTTAGCCAAATTTGCATGTATTGATAGGATCCACCCATATTATTCATAAAAGTGAAACTTGCCAATACAATTCAAATGTATTGACCCTTGTGGCTGTAACTTATTATGTTGCAGGTTTGATTGTTTTAGTGAAGATTGATTGAATAGGATTACAAAGTCTACAACCAACATCTGCCTATGGCACTTTGAAGATGAAGGACCCATGACTATAGTTATTCCGCTGCAATGTAATGTAATTAGCCAATGAGCTAAGTTTGATGTAATAAAACTATTTTATTCCTGGTTATAAAGTTGTATTATGACCTATGTTTCTTGATATTACATCTAAACTGTGGATGCTAGCTATTGATCCAGGGACTAGCATTGTAAACACAGGGGACTCAATCTTATTAAAGGTTGGGGACGCTACAATACCGAAACAGGTTTTCAGGTGAAATTGCATAAAGTGGTTATGCATGTGAAATAGAATTCTAGCAAGGGGTTATTTGTGAATGTTTGTCATTAAAGTAATTGACAAAATTCTGAATAAAATAAAAGAGTTTTATTAATGAAAGTTTGCATTAAATTTGGTGGAAATTTAATGGCAAGTTTGAGTGGGATTTTGAGTGGAGGGATATGAATGGATTTTTGTGAGTGGAGTGTCCACCCACATGAAGAGGGGAGAGCAAGGGGACAGCCCCCATGCGCCGGACACCCCCTTGGGGTTCCCCCTCCTCCTATAAAAGGAGCCCCTCCTCTCACTTCTCACTCACACCTCCTCGTGAAGGATCTCTCTCCCCCTCTAGAATTTATCCCCCATGGTCTCGGACTAGCGAGATACATGTTCCCGGTGGATATTCGGCAAGAAAGAGTTGTGCTTCCGCTGCATCGCTGGAGTGAGGAGGCGGAGGTTGCTCGGTGCCTCAAACGTGTGTGCGAGCACGGATGCGCTGCTGATTTGCGGCGCTAGGACTTCCTCTCGATCTTGATATCGGCAAGAGATCGTCTACATCAACCACGAGTTGAACTCGTTAAGCTTTTTTGGTCTTCAAGGGTATGTTCTCTATGGATATACATCCGCCCGTTGTTTGTATCTAATAGATAGATCTTGGTACATAGTTCACATCGTAGGAAATTTTTTGTTTTCTATGTTGCGAACCCTACAGTGGTATCAGAGCCGGATCTATGCGTAGATGCTTTACACGGGTAGTACACATATGAGTATGTGGGCGATGATGATCATGTTGTTGCTCCTTAGTTGTAATTTTGGATATTGGTGGCATAGTGGGATGAAGCGGCCCGGACAAACTTTACATGTCCTCGCACATGAGACCTGTTCCACGCTTGACATGCAACTAGTTTGCATAAGTGGCTAGCGGGTGTCTGTCTCTCCTACTATAGTCAATATCTATTTTGCAACGGGTTGTCAACAATTTGGTTATCCTTGTTGTGGTTCATGTTTGTAGGTAAGAACGGTTCTATCTCGAAAGCCCTAAGCCATGTAAAACTTGCAATGGATAAATTAGAGGCGTCTAGTTTAGATTGTTGCTGGGCTAGTGTTATGATATGGTGATGTTGTAAGTAGAAGTATGAGATGATACTCTTACAACATACATAACGTGTAATCTCCATAGACCTTGGACTTACAGATATAGGTATGATAGTGATCATACCACGATGCACATGATAGAGATCATATGCGGAAACCATATCATTTCACTAATAAACATGTGATGTTTGATAGCATCTTATATTGCTTGTTTAGCGCTTTGTTAGCATAATAAGATGATCCCTCATTTAAATATCAAGATAAGAATGTGTTCTTCCTTTAGTATGCACCGATTATGTTTTCGTCGCTCCAAGACATCACGTGATGATCGGGTGTTCTTGGATCCACGACCATATTTCGGGTGTAAAACAGTTACACACGCGAATACTAAGGTTCTAACTTGGCGAGCCTAGCATGTACAGACATGGCCTTGGAACACGGATCGAAAGGTTAAGCATGAGTCATATAGTAGATATGATGCCCATTTGATGCTCGCCTTTGAAGCTATACCGACTTATGTGATGATCGGACTTGGTTTAGTGGATTTGGTTCATGTAATCACCAAAAAGGCACGAGGGATGTCGTTTTTGAGTGGGAGTTAATTCGTAATATGGATTAGTTGAACTCAATCTATCATACACTTAGTCTAAACTTTACAAATTCTGTTGTAGATGGCACCACCTGCTTTTAATTTCAATGTGTTCATGGAGAAAGAGAAACTTGCAACGAACGGTAGCAACTTTACCGAATGGGCCATGAATTTGAGGATTCTCCTCTCTGCTGCACAAAAGCAATACGTGCTAGAAGCGCCACTAGGCCCCCCACCTTTTGAGGATGCCCCTGATGAGGAGAAGAATGTCTATCAGACTCGTCAGGAGGACCACAACTTAGTTCATTGCGGCATATTGTATGGGCTAGAGCCAGAACTTCGAAAGCGTTTCAAAAACGGCAATGCATTTGATACAATGGGTGAGTTGAAAATGATTTTCGACACACATGCTGCTGTAGAGAGCTACAACGCTTCAGAAAAGTTCTTTAGCTGCATGATGGAAGAGCACAACTCCGTTAGTGAGTATGTACTCAAGATGTCGTGTTACGCCGATAAGCTTGTGTCCTTGGGAATAACGATTCCCATTAACTTAGGCATCCATCGTGTTCTACAGTCTCTACCACCTAGCTATAAGAGCTTTGTGATGAACTATAATATGCAAGGCATGAAGAAGTCTCTCCCCGAGCTTCTGTCAATGCTTAAAACTGCAGAAGTGGAGATCAAAAAGGAACATCAAGTGTTGATGATCAATAGGAACACTGGTTTCAAGAAAGAAAAGAAGGGAAAACGGAAGGGTAGTAAGGGCGGCAAGCCTGTTGCCATGCCTGAAAAGAAACCCCGAGTTGGACCTAAGTCTGATACCGAGTGCTACTATTGTAAGGGGACTGGCCACTGGAAGCGCAACTGCCCCAAGTATTTGGCAGACAAGAAGGCCGGCAAGGCAAACAAAGGTATATATGATATAGATGTTATTGATGTGTACTTGACTAGTGCTCGCAGTAGCACCTGGGTATTTGATACCGGTTCAGTTGCTATTATTTTTAACTCGAATGAGGGGCTGCGGAACAAGCGACCGCTAGCACGGGGTGAGGTCAAGATGCGTGTCGGTAATGGATCAAGCGTTGATGTGATTGCCGTCGGAACGCTGCCTCTCCATTGGCCGTCGGGATTAGTTATAAACTTGAATAATTGTTATCTGGTGCCTGCACTGAGCATGAACATTGTATTTGGATCGTGTTTGATGCGAAGTGGTTATTCATTTAAATCCGAGAACAATGGTTGTTCCATTTATATGAATGAAATCTTTTATGGTCATGCACTGATGATGAATGGTTTATTTCTATTAGATCTCGATGATAATATTACACATATTCATAATGTTGATGCTAAAAGGATTAAACTTAATGATGATATATCCGCATATATGTGGCACTGCCGTCTAGGTCATATTGGCGTTAAACGCATGAAGAAGCTCCATTCAGATGGACTTTTGGAATCACTTGATTTTGAATCATTTGATACATGTGAGCCATGCCTTATGGGCAAGATGACTAGAACGCCATTTTCCGGTTCAATGGAACGGGCGACAGATTTATTGGAAATCATACATTCTGATGTATGTGGTCCAATGAGTGTGTCGGCGCGAGGTGGATATCGTTATTTTGTTACTTTCACGGATGATTTGAGTAGATACGGTTATATCTACTTGATGAAACACAAGTCTTAAACCTTTGAAAAGTTCAAGGAATTTCAGAATGAAGTGGAAAATCATCGTAATAGAAAGATCAAATTTCTACGGTCCGACCGTGGAGGTGAGTATCTAAGTTACGAGTTTAGCACTCACATGAAAGAGTGTGGAATTGTTTCACAACTCACACCTGCCAGAACACCACAGCGAAATGGTGTGTCGGAACGTCGTAATCGTACTTTATTAGATATGGTCCGATCTATGATGTCTCTGACGGACTTGCCGTTGTCATTTTGGGGTTATGCACTAGAAACTGTTGCATTCACTTTAAATCGGGCACCATCTAAATCCGTTGAAAAGACACCGTATGAATTGTGGTTTGGAAACAAACCTAAGCTATCATTTCTTAAAGTTTGGGGATGCGATGTTTATGTGAAGAAACTTCAACCGGATAAACTCGAACCCAAAGCGGAAAAATGCGTCTTCATAGGATACCCTAAGGAAACTATTGGGTATTCCTTCTATCACAGATCCAAGGGCAAGGTTTTTGTTGCCAAGAATGGATCCTTTCTAGAGAAAGAGTTTCTCGCGAAAGGTGTGATTAGTCGGAAGGTAGAACTCGAAGAGTTTATTGAACCTTCTCTTCAAAGTATGGCGAGTAGCGTAGCGCCGGAAGTTGTTCCGGAGTTGGCTTCACCTGTTGAAGAAGGAACTAATGATAATGATCATGAAACTCCGAAAGAGAGTACTGCCGAACCTCGCAGGTCTAGCAGGACGCGTGTAGCTCCCGAGCTGTACGGAAATCCTGTCATGAATTTCATGGTTGATGAAAATGATGACCCTGCGACGTATGAAGAAGCGATGATGAGCCCGGATTCCAACAAATGGTTAGAAGCCATGAAATCCGAGATGGAATCCATGTATGAAAATCAAGTTTGGAACTTGGTGGAATTACCTCACGACCGAAAGGCCGTGGAGAATAAATGGATTTTCAAAAGGAAAACTGATGCTGATGGTAATGTGACCGTCTATAAAGCTTGACTTGTCGCAAAGGGGTTTCGACAAATTCAAGGAGTTGACTACGATGAGACATTCTCTCCCGTAGAGATGCTAAAGTAAGTTAGGATTATGTTAGCAATTTCTGCATATTTCGATTATGAGATATGGCAGATGGATGTCAAAACCGCGTTTCTCAATGGTAATATTGAAGAAGAGTTGTATATGATACAACCAAAGGGTTTTGTCGATCCTAAGGATGCTAACAAGGTGTGCCATCTTTAGCGATCCATCTATGGATTGAAGCAAGCATCACGAAGTTGGAATCTCCGCTTTGATGAGGTGATCAAAGAGTTTGGATTTGTCCAAACTTATGGAGAAGCTTGTATTTACAAGAAAGTGAGTGGGAGCAATGTGGCATTTCTGATATTATATGTGGATGACATATTATTGATCGGAAATGATATAGATCTTTTTAACAGTGTTAAAAGTTATCTAAACAGCAAATTTTCAATGAAGGACCTAGGTGAAGCGTCATACATATTAGGCATAAAGATCTATAGAGATAGATCTAGACGCCTAATAGGGCTATCGCAAAGTACATACCTTGATAAGATTTTAAAGAAGTTTAAAATGGATGGAAGTAAGAAGGGGTTCTTACCTATGTTGCAAGGCAAGACATTGAGTAAGACTCAAAGTCCGGCTTCGGTGGAAGAAAGAGAGATAATGGACAAAGTCCCCTATGCTTCATCCATAGGCTATATAATGTACGCCATGCTATGTACAAGACCGGATGTGGCACATGCTATTAGTTTGACTAGTAGGTACCAATCGGATCTAGGTTCGGAACACTGGATAGCGGTCAAGAATATCCTTAAGTACTTATGAAGAACTAAGGATATGTTTCTTGTATACGGAGGTGAAGAAGAGCTCGTCGCTAAGTGTTATGTTGACGCTAGCTTTGACACTGATCTGGATGACTCTAAGTCTCAATCCGGATACATATTTGTCATGAATGGCGGAGCGGTTAGTTGGAGGAGTTCCAAACAACCTGTGGTGGCGGGATCAACAACGGAGGCCGAATATGTTGCTGCTTCAGAAGCGGCTCAGGAAGCAGTTTGGATGAAGGAGTCCATATCCGAACTAGGAGTGATTGCAAACGCGTTGGACCCAATGGTGATCTATTGTGACAACAATGGTGCCATTGCCAATGCCAAAGAGCCAAGGTCTCACAAGCATTCCAAGCATATTAATCGCCGGTTTCACTCCATCCGCGAGCATGTCAAGGATGGAGATATAAACATTTGTAAAGTACATATGGATCTCAATGTAGCAGATCCGTTGACTAAAACTCTCCCTAGAGCAAAACATGATCAACACCAGAACTCGATGGGTGTTAGATTTATCACTATGTAACTAGATTATTGTCTCTAGTGCAAGTGGGAGACTGAAGGGAATATGTCCTGAGAGGCAATAATAAAATGTTTATTATGTGTATTCCAAGTATATGATAGATGTTTATTTTGCATGCTATAATTGTATTAATACAGAAACATTAATACATGTGTGCTTAATAAACAAACAGAAAGTTCCTAGTTATGCCTCTCTCATAAACTAGCTCGTTGATTAACAAGATGATCAAGGTTTCCTGATCATGGACATTGGATGTTGTTAATAACGGGATCAAAACATTAGTGTAATGGTGTGATGAACATTCATCCGAAGTATAGCATTACGATCAAATTCATTGAGTTTATATTGCTATAACAACTTACGAAGTGATCCTAATCCTTAGACCATGAGATCATGTCAATCACTAACACCGAAAGAGTTTCTTGATAACATCAAACGTCACACCGTAACAGGGTGATTATAAAGATGGATTCAGAACTTATAAAGTGTTATGTTGAGGCTCATGGATCAAGAGTGGAATTTTTTCATCCCGATGACGGATAGATATACTCTGGGCCCTCTCGGTGATATCACATTGATTAGCTTGCAAGCAAGTGATTTGATCACTAGAATGTTATATCACGGGAACGAGAAAAGAGTGCATGTCAATAACGAGATCAAACTAGGTATGGAGATACCGATGATCGAATCTCGGACATGTAATATATCGTGAAACAAAGGGATTAATATACTAGCACAAAAGGTTCCGACGATCACAAGAAAGTCATCGTTGAACGTGTGGGAGTCAGTATGGGTCTCCAGATCCCGCTTCTAATTATTGAACCGAGAGGGGTCTCGATCATGTCCGCATTATTCACGAACCGTAGGGTGACACACTTAACAGACACCGACATCCAATTGGAGCAAAAGTTTCATGCCGAAAGAATGAACAAGCGCAGGGATTTATTTCACTAGATACCGAAATAGGTTTTCGGGTGAAATTGCATAAAGTGGTTATGCATGTGAAATAGAATTCTAGCAAGGGGTTATTTGTGAATGTTTGTCATTAAAGTAATTGACAAAATTCTGAATAAAATAAAAGAGTTTTATTTAATGAGAGTTTGCATTAAATTTGGTGGAAATTTAATGGCAAGTTTGAGTGGGATTTTGAGTGGAGGGATATGAATGGATTTTTGTGAGTGGAGTGTCCACCCAGATGAAGAGGGGAGGGCAAGGGGGCAGCTCCCATGCGCCGGCCACCCCCTTGGGGTTCCCCCCTCCTATAAAAGGAGCCCCTCCTCTCACTTCTCACTCACACCTCCTCGTGAAGGATCTCTCTCCACCTCTAGAATTTATCCCCCATGGTCTCAGACTAGTGAGATACATGTTCCCGGTGGATATTCGGCAAGAAAGAGTTGTGCTTCCGCTGCATCGCTGGAGCGAGGAGGCGGAGGTTGCTCGGTGCCTCGAACGTGTGTGCGAGCACGGATGCGCTGCTGATTTGCGCCGCTAGGACTTCCTCTCGATCTTGAGATCGGCAAGAGATCGTCTACATCAACCACGAGTTGAACTCGTTAAGCTTTGTCGGTCTTCAAGGGTATGTTCTCTACGGATATACATCCGCCCGTTGTTTGTATCTAATAGATAGATCTTGGTACATAGTTCACATCATAGGAAATTTTTTGTTTTCTATGCTGCGAACCCTACAGAGAATCCAAATAATTTTCGCGCTTTTAAATAAAAACATGTCAAAGAGATTGAAGCTTCTCTTAACTTGATGGAATTGAAGTAGATCATCAAGTTGACTGCGATAAGTTTCAATATGACCTTTGCTAAAACCTTATTTTGGGTAAACATGATTTGATCTAAGGGTAGATCAAATGGAATAAAATTAAGCCCTAATACATTACTTAATGATTTATATTTGATCCTTAGGAGATCATATCATAGTATTCATTATAATCACTCATGAATACCAAATTATAAATATAACACAAATAATAAGAATGTAACAACTATATCTTAATCTCATGTACTTATACCATGAGTATCATGGAAATACCTAACTTTAACTCTCTAGTGAGATTGAGTAGGAAAGAAACCAAAGTTAAGATCATTCACCATATATCTTTCTTTCCATATCAATCTTTATCATTTATACTGAATCCTATCCTTATATTTGTTGTTCATCAATATTGAGAAATCAACTATTGATTCACCAATTCTTAACCTATCAACTCTTGTAATTATTATAGCATTCACTTAAGGCTTATAAATAATGAAGTCAGAAGAGGTAAATAGTGATGCTAGTATTAGATGTTATCTATAGGATGGGAGTAATTGGAGGAAATCAAATCAATATGGTAACAAAGAAGATTACAAGGATGAAGTCTAAAGATAGTTACGAGGAGTACTCCTATTGGTTCAAGTAGGTATAGTCAATGAATTATATCTCTTAATCCAATAGAGCTAAACAGAAGATAATTATAATACAACTGTAATGTTGTATTGATGAAGCCATGTTTAGCCAACTGGGAACCTGAATCATATAGGATCAAAGGATTATAATGATCATGCCTTATTCACTAATATTGAATACTTATACCATGTATAAGTGACATTGGTGGATAAAACAGGATTGAATCATAGTATAGATATATTATCCTAGATTAGTCACTACAGGTCACATTAATATAATGTGAGGTTGGAATGTTAGATATTGGAGTCAAGTAGAGACAAGATAGTATGATTAAAATGATGTTAGAGCAATATTGGATTAAATAAGTAGTATTTTACTCTTTGGAAATACTAAGCACTTGAGGTGAAGTAGGATTTGATGTATACATCTATTGAAGTGATATTAGTGAAGGATGATTAAGGAAGAGTATGATTGGAGTTAGAAGTAACCACTTGTTGGATTGGGGATTATCAGCAATAGAGTAGTTGATATAACCAAGTATGAATATGAAAAGATTATGAAAAGCTTTAATGTTAAGCTCATTGGAATTTACAAGTGGATTTAGAAGAATAAAAGGTGGATGAGAATATTTTTGTGAAGTCAAGTTCATCATGTTAGCACATGATGATGGATAGGAAGAAGTAGTATATCTAGGAAGGGAATTCTTTAAGTAGAAGTCCAGAATTATGAAGTATGGAATATAGGAATCCTTGTTAAACACTAAACCCTAAATTTAAGACCAAAACTAATATCCATTTTCTATGGTTGATCTATCATCTTTTCCACAATGCTTTATAGGAATAATTTTCCTATAACAAATCAATTAAGCACATCTTTATCATTTCTAATTATCATAACCATATGTTCTTAGGAGTTATCTTTATCAAATCCTTTTCATGAGACGTTCTAGATAATATCATTCTGATCTCAAACATAAAGACAATGTGTTTAGCCATTAATCTTTATTCACATCAATAAAATAAATATGAGAATATTAAATCTTCTAAGAACTTATGGTAAGCATTTTCAATTTAAACTTTAACTCTTTTGTTAGTAATAATAAAAAATATATACATTACCATTTCCTAAATTAGGAGAATAATATCAACCCTATTAAGTACTCAAAACTTTATGTATCAAATAATAATGAAGTACCAATAAATATAAAAGTTGCCCTAATATTATATATTAATGGAAATAAAATCTCATCAGTTAGTAGTAATACATTCTATAATAAGTTTATGAATTTTTGTCAAATTAAATTCATATTAAGGGCCCTCACAAATCATAATAGAAAAGGTATCTATACAAAGAAAATAAAGAAGTGATAACTATATATAATAAAAGTTCATAAATAGTTCAAAATAACTTATTATTGATGCTTGTAATCAACAAAGAACTTTTATAAAGAAAGATTCCTAAAACAAATGTGTAATACACAAATCTGAAAATAAAACAGAAAAGAGAAAGGGAACATTAAAGAAAAAACTATAACCAGGCCGAAGCCCATTAACCCTCTTTCTTATCTATCGACACAAGCAACCACAACCACCCAACTGAAGCCCAGTAGAAGCCCAACAACCAGCCCAATCTATCTCTCTTTCTGGTTGACAAGTGGGACCGAGGAGGTACCGCGGAGCAAATCAGAAGAACTGCTGGGGGGGTTTCCAAGAAAAGTACGTCGTCGTCTTCCTTCTCGACGTCACAAGCAGCTGGCTGTCAGCATCGCCGCTGTCCTCCGCCACGCCATGACGTCTGGCCGCGCCAAGATCCACGCCACCGCTCATGGTCGTCTACAAGTAACCCTGGACGCTGCCGGAGAACCCTAATCCCCTTCTTCCTCTTCTATTTCTCCCAGTAGCCGAAAACCTAGCTCGCCGGTGTTCGTCGTTCCGGCCACGTATGACCACCCCTTGACTCGCCGTGATGTCTGGGAGCTCCGTCTCGTTCGTATCCATCGATTGCCCCGAAGCGTGCAAGCGGGCGAGGTCTCCACTTTCGCAATCGGTACCTCGTTCCCCTCCTACGGCCGTCACGCTCGCCATCGATTCCGGCCACCTAGCTCCTCGACGACCCCTCTGCCCGCTTCGTGGTTAGCTCCTGGTTCTTAGGGACCTCCCCTCTACCTTCCTCTTTTCCTCTACTGAGCTCGCGCCGAGCATCTATCACCCCGTTGCCGTTCGCCTTCACTGGCCGCGCTCCGGCGACCAAAAGATGGTGGCGCCGCCACCGTAGGGTTCCTGGCGATGCCCTCTTTCCGATACACACGATCTGAGCCACGCACGCGAGCGGAATCCTTCGATCGGTAATCGATCTAGGAGGTTCATCCTTGGATGATGTCACCCTGACATCAGCACCGCATCATCCTCAGCCACGTCAGTGTGTTGGACTTAGTCCACTGCTCGCGTGGAGGATGACGTAGTCACTGACCCACTGGTCAGTGACCGTGGGTAGATCTAGCCTAGGTGCACAATGTCTTTTCTGTCTAGGAATTAAATAAAACTATATTAATTCCAATATAAATAAATAATTAAACCTTGTAAATTTGATATATTTTGTTTTATAAATTAGAAAAATACATATAATATATGAAAATGTTTAGAAAAACAAAATCTACAACTTAAAACTATTCTCAAGTATTATTGTGATGATTATTTAAATAAATATTATTTAACAAAAGTTTTATAAGTAATAAAACCTTAATAATTCATATTTTAATAATGGTAAATGTTAAAAATAAAAATAAAATACCAAAAATCTTAGAAAAATAAGAATTATAATATAAAACAATAATCATGCATTATTATTCCTCTTGATTAAATATTTATTATTTATTAAGTATTTATAAAGTAATAAATCTTATTAAAATCATATCTTATTTTTTATAAATCACAAAAATAAATGTACTATACCAAAATAATCACAAAAATAATAGCTACATGTTAAAAATGTGATATTCCACTTTTGAGTTAAATAAAAAGTTAAACACTTTAATAACTTGAGTTTAAACCTATTTCCTTAATTGATAATACATATAAAGGTAAATAAAATTTGCTAATATTCTAAAAATTAGTCAATTGAGTCTAATAAATAGTATTAGGCCCCGTTCGCTTCACATGATTTCTACAGGATTTTCAAAGGAATGACGTTCCTGTAGGAAAGTTTTCCTTCGCAGCGTTCGGAACATAGGAATCCCGAGGCAAAAGGAAGGGAAATGACTGCGAACACATGCACATGGACCCACTTTGTGTTTATTCAACTAGTTGATTTTTGCATGCTGGGACCCACAGCCTCATGAAACATATATAAAAATCATTTGATCAGACCAGCGTCTTAAGATTTCCCCTTGAACTTTTACTACGTTCGGGACGACAATTTTGGTGTTCCTACGCGGTTCAACCGTTTCTATGTTTTGCATCTTCTTTCGTTTCCCTTTCCTCCATTTTCTTTCAATCCTATGTTTTTATTTCCTTCAATCCGAACGGGGCCTTAGTCTTAAATATTAGTAGTGTGCATTCAAAATTAATTAACACACTTTAAATACAATTTTATTAAATTATCTTTCAATCATTAATGTAGATTATTTTTCCTTATCTAATATAAAATCTCCAAGAATAATTGTAATAAGATAAAAACCATTCTTTACATTAACCACAAGTTATAAACAAATCAAAACACTATAAGTGAGTTCATAAGTAATAAATAATATTGTTTTTTTATTCACAAACATTAACCACACCCTTATAGGGAGATAAATTCCTTTATACAATTATAATGTAAAGAAACCACTACTCCAATAGAAGTAATGCCATTCTTAAGTAACTCTAAGGAAACAATATAAAGTGAACAAGATACAAGTATCATAAGTAATACACCCTAAGTCTATCTACATCCTTAAAGTTACCTTTAGTTTGCAAAGCTTTAAGTATGGTACTAAATACTTTATTATATACTTTATAGTTAACTTTGGTCTGTTATAATTAAATTGTAAAGCATCTCAAGTCCAAACTATTCAAGCAAGCACAAACAACATCAACCACATCTGATTAACCACAAAGATTATTTAAACCTTAATAAAGGAATCTTTTCTTCAAAAGTTATTCGTTTTGCCACTTCAATCAACATATGACAATTAATAGTAAACACCTTACTTTATACTTTACTTATATAATAAGATTGTTAATACTTAAATTCTTTATAAGTGACATTACTTGTAAAGTAAAACTTGAAGATAAACAATTAAGATGTAAACAACCTTATGTAGCATTCCATACTGAATATTTTGTTGTTGTATAAATACATATTGTTTTCCACACACTCACAAGCCTTAATAAGAAGCACATGTATGAAACTTAATCTAAAAGGGCAACACATTCCAAGGAACCCTTTCCAGTATCCAAACCCTAAAACAACGTTATTCTCGGGATTCGCGTTTATCAACTTGCATTACATTACTTATGCATAAAAGCATCTTGCTTCTTTAAACATTAGTCCTTATTGGACCAATGATGCAGGTTTCAGCTATTGGATCTTATATTGTCTTGAAGACCGTGAGTGCATAATCTTGCAATCACAAAAGGCAAGTTCACACTTGCTCATGTCCTTTGATTATTTTTTGTAAAGTATTTTACAAATCAAGTGTTGTCATCACCTGCATTTGAAAAAGGTCAGAAAACACTATTTTCGTAATAATGTGATTATAGGTTATTTACCATGAGGTAATAACCTACTATAAGAGTTCTGGTGGTAAAGGAACATATTATCTAGGACTTAACAACCAATGACGCCAGTGATTCTTTACGCGTTGACCATGAGATTTGGAATGGGACGAAGAAGTCAGATGTATCTTTTCCCTCTCGCATGGAGCTGGATGTGCGGGTCGTGACTGTTATCACTTGTAGCGTGTTTATGCTAATTCGTAGAGGATATGCAACATATGGGTGGGAGCCCTCAACGTCCCACGATAGTTCCGACATCTGAACGGTTTTTACTGCCATTGCCATAATTCAATAGGTGGGCCGGCGTACACCAAGGAGACATGCGGGGTCGTGGAGAAGGCAGTGATTGGCTTGGATCTTAGTTTGGGCTTCACACCAAGGAAGTGTGAACGAACCTGCAATTCGGATGTGCAACAAAGCTAAGATCTCTCATGGGTAAAGTGACACACCTCTGCAGAGTGTAAGAACTGTAACTTGTTACTCCCTGTTCCGGGAAGGAGCTGCGAACGCGCTGGGAAAGGAACCCCATGAAGGTTCTGGTAAACCCGTGAAGGCTGATGGACATAGTTTTTCAAAATAAAAGCAACCTTTGAAGAAATGTTTACAAAAACTTACATTGCCTACGACCTATGGTCTGTGGTCGTAGTTATAGTGCATCAAACACTCCTTTTCTAGTGAACTTGCTAAGTACGCTCGTACTCAAAGTATCTTCTTAACCCTTGCTAGGTTCTAAAGCCAGTACATACGACGTCTACATAAAGTTATGCTCCAGGAATCATCATTAAAAGCTAAAACTCTTCCATGAAGTCAAGGAAGTCAGCATATACATCAACTCAAGTGAAGACGAAGTTGCTGATTAGATAAGAATAGGATTTCTAACCATAGAACCTACTTCTGTAGAATATTGCAATAGCAGCAATGCAAGACTAGTAGTTCAGCTATTAGTTTTATAAGTATGGTAGCTATGAGTTATTTATTCCTGATTCTTCTTTGTAAGAAGTTTCTTTCTCTCTCTTTAACCTAGAGTGTTCTCTAGATCTTGTGTAAAGAGTTGAGTTGTAACATATAGTCATGTCTTGGACCTGCTATGTTTCGGTTGTACTACTCTAAGGGATGTAATACTAGTGAACGGTGTTTCATTGGTGTTATGTCAACGACTATAGTGTACTATATCATGCAGTGGTATGCTGGGTCACCGCAATCATTTACCATTGGTAGAATTTTCCTACAATAACAACTATCCGAGTAGTCTGAAGGAAGCTCCATATCAAGTACTTTATGGAAGGAAATGTAGATCCCCAATATGTTGGTATGAGCCTAGGAGTAGCAAAGAATTTGCGCCCGATTATATCAAAGAAAGGCAAGATATCATTGATATAATCAAGGATAGATTGAAGATAGCCCAAAGTAGACAGAAAAGTTATGCTGATCTAAGTCGAAGATCATGGCATCCTGAAGTGGGAGACATGGTATATCTAAAAGTAAGCCCAATGAAAGGAGTTAAGAGATTTGAAGTTAAGGGAAAATTAAGTCCAAGATACATAGGACCATTCAAAATACTGAGTTAGAACAGGACAATAGCTTATGCTTTAGAGTTACCCTCAAGATTGGCTCAAGTTCATAATGTTTTCCATGTGTCACAACTCCAGAAAGGTCTTAAAGTTCCTGATGATGCACTTACACATCAAGAGATAGAGTTACAAGCAGACCCGACTTATGTTGAAAAACCCTATAAAATTCTGGAAGAAAACTATAAAAGGTTGAGGAATAGGGCAATCAAGTACTGCAAGGTATAGTGGGAACATCATCCTGAGAGAGAAGCCACATGGGAGAAAGAAGATGATTTAAGAAGGGCCTATCCGGAACTGTTCAGGTACACTTCAGCAAACTTCAGGACGAAGTTTAATTTAAGGGGGGGAAGGTTATAACATCCCAGCATTTAGGAACAAACAAAGGGTAGATTTAGGAAATTGTGCATTTGCATGCATTCATCTGCAAAATGTGGGTATTTTTTTCGCCAAATAAAAACTTAAGGTGATCAAAGTTTGTTTTACTCTTTAAGTTTAGGAATAGCTTTGGAGAGTGATCGTTATAAACTTTGAAATGATCTTTATGACTTAGTGTGTTTTTGGGGAAGGAATTTGAATTCAAACTTAAGATTTGAAATTATATTTTAAAATAATATAGTTATGATTTAGTAATATTATTTAATCAAGAAACAATATATAGTAAACAAAAACTCTAAATAAGAATTGTAATCAAACAAATGAATATTTATTTCATATATTCATTTCATTAATAAGTTACAAAAAGTAACTCATAAACTCAATAAAGAATCTTTACAGTGATAAAATTACAAAAAGAAGAGGAATATTTACATATTAAGAACTATTACAAAATTCCTTACAAAAGAATAAAATAAACATTACAAAGAATTAAATCAGTCTAAAAGAAAACCTACACTAATCTTGAATCTTCAAATCTTGTACCTGCAAAACAAAGAATAAACAAAAATAAAAATAAAGGATTAGTTATTAACTTTTACTCTTAGTAGAGAGCGGTGAGATGCACTGCTCCATTTTACATCATTGAGTAAATCTTTTAGGGGCAAGTTTCATCAATATGAAAGAATCAAAATCTTTCATAACAAATAAGCCATAAGTCAAATGATTCCAATCAGTAAGATGGGCAAGTTTCACCAGGCAGGTTATTAGTAACCAGATAAAAGGTAGAACACCTCATTGAGCATATCCACAACTATGCAGCAGACACACAAGCAGCTCACACACCAAAATGCATGGATGTGTTGTCGACATAGCCACAGATGTTTCCACAAGTAAAAGATCCAAGCACAGCCGTGGACAAGCACTAGTGCACCACCCCATTGCTCACACCACACCAGAACCAGCAGTTTAGCCATAGCCTAGAAAAATCAGCAAGCAAAACTCCACACTTGATCAACCCAAACATCACCAGATGGTGACATAAAGAGAGGGAAGAATCTGGTGGACAACAAGGCCAAGCCACAAGAGCAAGGAGGAGCAGGCTAGATCAAGGCCAAGCACAGGAACCAAGGGAAACAAGAATAACATCAGGAGGTGAAGGACAAGATCCAACCAGCAACACCAACATCACCACCAATCACAACAATCATCAGTTTTTGTGCTGAGTGTCATAAACCCCACATGATCTATTCATCTTATCCAGACAGAAACATGTGTTGTTTCATGAAACAACCTCTCAATGATCACCCTAGTGAGCTGAATCTATCCTAGAGGTTTTGAGTATAAAGATCAGAAATCAAACCTAGAAAATACACCAAATTCTCAGACCAGCCTCACATATTTGGTGTTAACACATGCAACTTCTATAATCTATCATTTGTTCTTACAAGATCTGGGCACATCTCCCAGAGGGAGTAGCACCTCAGATCTTATAAGTTACAAACAAACCCATTCACTTAACCAACTAGGACCCTAGATCCTAGAGCCTCAGGCCAGCATCATAGGCATGATCAAACAATAAGCTTTCCAACTTATTAATAAGCATCTCTCAAGTTCCAGTAATGACCATAAGTGAAGCCAGCAACAAGATCCACTTGTGTACCATTCTAAGAAAGTTTCACAAGCACTGATATTACTACTAAGACAACCAGATAGTCTAGTTTTTATAAATCAACTAGCAAATCATTTTCCTGAGACCAGACTCAGAGATCATACCATATATATCTATTTATTTTCATAGAATCATCAAACTCTATTGAATAAAAATTCAGACTATGAATAAACAGGCAAGTCACAAACACTAATGCAGTGAATCATCACTGACAGTGATACTGTCAGTATCAAGATACTGACAGAAGATGAACATATCAATTTACAACATCACCAAATCAGATTACCGTAGAATCAGATCAACCACAGCATCACAGCATCTAAGGATGACAAGAATCACTAAGGACAGAGAACACAATCTTCACTGAGCATCAATATCAGACCATAGCATCATCACATAAGCACCAGAGATGAACCCTAGTATAAGTACAAACAAAGAATAGAGATTGGCCACTAGATACACACAGTGGAACTCGAGATTGGCCACAGCGGCGGCCACAGCAGCACATGCACACCGCACACCAACACAGGAGGGTCAACGGCGGCGGTAACAACACCATCCCCAAACCCTAGGGTTCGGGAAGGGGGCTAACCTGGCCACAGAAGGGCCCCAGGACAAAATCGAACTAGACCAGATGGACGAGCATGGTCGACAACCTCTCCATGCATCACGACAGCGGCCAGGGAGGACAACGGTGGCGAGTAGCGCACGGCGGCAACTCCATCGATCACGGGGTACGTCTCGTTTGGAGAGGGGGTGGTATCAAACCACCAACACCACAAAAGGCCTCCCTTATTCTCCGGTGAATCTCAACCCAATGGGATCGATCCATGCTTGCTGTAAGGTTCCCAACCTTTAATAAGGTAGAGATCCCTGTGTTTACAATGCTAGTCCTTGGATCAATAGCTAGCATCCACAGTTAAGATGTAATATCAAGAAACAAAGGTCATAATACAACTTTATAACCAGGAATAAAATAATTCATTACATCTTACATAACTCATTTGGCTATCTCACTACATTGCAGCAGAATATCTATAAGCATGGGGTCCTTCATCTTCAAAGTGCCACAGGCAATCATGTTGGTTGTAGGCTTGTAATCCTATTCAACACACTTCACTAACATCAAACAAACCTGCAACATAATAAGTTGCAGCCACAAGGGTTAAAACATTTGAATTGTATTGGCAAGTTTCACTACTATGTAAAATTTAGTGGATCCTATCATTACATGCATATTTGGCTAAGTGGGGTGGAGGCTCATTTGCAGAAAGCAATATAGTTTTATCCTATCTTTTCAAAATAGTTTTTGATCTTTGTCAAATATTTTTGAACTTCTTGGAAAACTCCAAGTGCTACAAATCCCTTGTTTTCACCCTCAAGTTTTAACTTTGAGAAATTGGAATGTCGAGATCTCCCATAGCTTCAGGCCTTAGTTGCTCAGTATTGTCCATAACCGGGGACACGGCTAAGTACTTAGAATTTTGATCTTCTGCAGAAGTTGTACACTTTACCCACATGACACAATCTCATCTTGATGCCACCAGTGGCCGCTGGTTAAGTACTCACCAAGATGGAGTACTGGCAGATTGAGAATGTGACAAAGTCTTTCCATAGGAGTCCTCCCAATACACAATGCTAGCTTGTCATTCAGGCACCAATGTAGGGTTCCAAGTTCCCTAGCACAAATCTAGTTAACCTGAAGATGCCAATGCATGGGTCTTCCACTATGTAGTTGACTAAGCCAGAGCCCATTTAGCATGTGGCTGTACATGGAAGCCACTGTACGAGAAACATGTTCAATCTCTAAGTCCCTGGGTGGTTTCCTTCTAGAGCACATACAAAAGAGATAGCCATATAAACATGGTTCCTTTTGTTGCCACCTTGTCCAAGCTTGAGTATCCTTTTCCACCCAGGTGGTTTATTGAGTACTTGTTGTATTATATAAAACATATGTCTTTTCAATTCTTCATATATTCATAACATGTATCCCATCCCAATATATAGCAAGGCTAAGCATACTACAACTACAATGTTTCCACTAAGGAATATATAGGGGTATCCTATTAGGATTTAGCATAGCATAAAATATAGAAATCATTATCATGCATGTTTCAAAAATCCACTAAGTGTAATGAAAATAATAGGACTTGGATGATAGTGTCACTTGCCTTTTTGGTAGAGAATGTTGGTTCACTTCTTGATCTTGCTAATATCACACTCTTCTAACTTCACTACAAATCAATCAAGCAAACATAGATTCAACTAGCATTCCAACCAATATTCAAACAATTCATCACACATAAAATAATAGAAACAAAGTCATGCATGCAAGCATGCAAAAGATAGTTTTATTTGCAAAGGTGGTTTCTACTAGGCTCTAAACATTATAAGGTTCAAAGTGGTCATTTACTAAAGTGGTAAAACCATTTGCAAAAGGTTTTATCTATAAACCATTTTTAAATCAAATCATTATTTTATGTGGTTGAAAATGTTTTTAGCAAAGCAATATTATTTAATGGGTTCACCCAATATGTTTTAATTCTCAAAACTTGGTGTTTAGGGTCAGAAGGTTTTAATCAAAACATTTCCCAAAGGTTTCACTCAAAAATCATTTCTAAAACAAAAACAATATTTTTATTTGACTAGAAATGTGCTAATTCAAATATTTATTCCTAAACTTCACATAATACATTTTTAAATCCATAAGTTGGTTCCTAGGGTCACTAGGTTCACAACAAACCATTTTGCAAGGATTTCACATTAAAATTATATCTAGAACAATTTTTATATTCAAAATAAGCCTACACATGTTTCTGCAAATTCAACCAATTTTCCAGAAGCAAATCATTAAACAAAGTGCATGGTTGCAAAGTACTTGTTCTACTGATTCCATTGATATAAAATTTGCAAAATTTGGACATGTAGATTTTAAGTTATGAATTTTACAAGTTTGCATATAAATCAGATTCAGAATTTTGTTTTAAATCAAACCAGTGCCACGCGGCGCAATCTTATTGGCCGGTACCACTTCGGGTGGATCGGCCTCCGTGGATCGTTGGATCTAACTTAAAAAGAATGGATCATATGGGCGCGTACCCCTTCGCCTAGTTCTAATCGCAGCCAGACACTTTGCATCTAACGGTTCACAGCAGCTCGACCACGATCTGGCAGCGCTGGCGGCGGCGACTGGCGGCACACGCTCGGGATGCGGCGGTGCCGGCGGTACAGGAAGCAAGGGAAGAAGCAGAGGTGCTCACCGTGCTCGCGAGTTCGAGGTGAAGCTCAAGGTGGCGCTGGCTTGGCGAGGGTTGCTCAGGGACGGCGACGATTGCTCGTCGGAGTGGGTCCTTTGCGTCAGTGACTGTGTGGGTTCTTTTCCGGGTGAAAACGTTTCGCTCGTGGGGGGGGGGGTTTAGTTGGGCTTGCTGGGCCGGCTTAGTGGGTTGAGTCTATTTCTATTTTTTTTCATTCTAATTGCTTTTTCTTTTTCTATTTGATTTTCTATTTTGGTTTTCAATCAAACAATTAAACACTCAAAAGATTTCAAATCTTTGCCAAACTTTGTATAATTTTTAGTTCTGTTTAACAACACAAACCAAAGTCCAAATAAAATAATACTTTTATTCTTTTAGGATCTATTTAATAATTAAATAAAATAGTCCTTAGTTATTAATTCAAATAGGATTTGATTTACTAAAAACTCCATTTGAAAAATAAATAAAACCAAAATCCTTTTAGTAGGTTTTATTTGAAAATATAAAATACTTAGAAAACTTATTTAAAATAAATTAACAAGTTTTAGTATTTATTTAAAATGAAAAAGCCTTTACTTTAATAGAATTGGATATTAATAATCCTCATTATTTTATTTAAATAGACCTTTACTCTTTTTATCAAATAGAGATATTTTATTTCAAAAGCTTATCCAAGTTTTAATTTTGGCTTTATAAAATAATCCTTATTTATAAATCTACCCTTGCTTTATAAAAACCATATCTTTTTAATAAAAGAACCAAAAAATAGTGATTCCAAATATTTTAACTTTATTGTTTATTTATCTTTTTAAATCCCTTTAGTATTTTATTTGAACCAAATAGGTTTTTAAAGTTTCCAATTGGATTCAAAAAGTTTCTTCTCACCCTAAATTTCAACAAAGTTTTATTTTGTTTATTTATTTTTCACATTTCACAATTTGGAAAATTTTGGGATGTGACACTTGCACTATCAGTGCACTTGTCGGTGGCAACCGGAACCTCTCACAAGGTTGGGGCACTTCTCCACAACTTAATTGGAGACTCCCAACAAATGCCACAAAAGGACACAATGCCACCAAGGCCACAAGACCGTCTAGGGTTCCAAGAACCCAAGAGGGAAAAGCTCCAATGAGTAACTCAAACCAAATCCTCCGAGGAAAACTCAAACCGATGCACCAAATGCAAATGGCAAGAATACCACAAAGGTGCTCAAATCCCTCACTCTCAAGTTCCAACAAAGCTACTAAAGCTATTGGGGGAACAAGAGAGGGGGAATCAAAGAGAGACACAAAATCCCACAAAATCTAGATCCCCAAAGATGCACTCACAAAGAGATGAATCGGTTAGGTCAAAAGTGGGTCTAGATCTCCTCTCTCTTTCACTCAAATATGGGCAAGAACCATCGGAGGGAAAAGATTAGGCAAGCTTCAAGATCTAGAGCAAGTGTGGACAAAGCTTAGCCTAATAGATGAGGAAGAAGCTCCCTAAACTGAAAACGGGCAAAGCCTTAAATAAAGACCCCAAAAATCTAGCCGTTGAGGCAAATTTTCAGAACGGTCCGGTACTACCGAAATTAACCGGTAGTACCGCATGCTCTAGGAAAAAATAGAAGCAACAATGCAGGGGAAACCTGGCACGCAGCAGAGCGTGCGAGCGCATGGTCAACGCGAGGCCACAACGAGCAGCACGCGGGCAAAGCAGCAGCTGGCGCGCGTGGGCCAGCGCATGCGAGCAGCATCACATGCGCGCGCGACGCATGCAGCAGCAGCTGGCCAAGCAAGCTTGCGCGCAGCGCAGCAGCAGCACGCGCGAGGCAGCAGGTAGCAAGCGGGATTGGTGGCGTACGTGCGGGAGCGGGCGGGGTCTGGGCGGCGTGCGGGGCCAGGCAAGCGCGCGGCAGAAAGCGAGCGAGCAGAGCGCGGGCGGGGCCCGTGCGGGATCTCAATGCGGGCGGACTGACGCGGCGAGGCTGGCTGGGAATTGTACCTGGGCCGACCGGTAGTACCGGCCCACCCCGGCGGTACTACCGGGCCGGCCGGTATTACCGGTACTGGGTACCGGGTGATACTGAAGCGGGCCGCACGCGCCAGGCATGAGTGGTACTGGGCTGCGGTAGTACCACTCAGCCCAGACAAGATTTTTTCCTTTTCCTTTTTCAAACCAAATAGGCAAATATTCAAATGATTATAACTTTTGAAAGGTAGCTCCGATTGACCCGATTCCAATTGCGTTGGAAAGAGGACGACATGAGCTACCCTATATAAAGTGAAAATATTGGTTATAACCAAGTGAGAATGTATCAAGTACGATAATGTGAGATACCTCACTTGGTGAGAAACCGAAAAACCGCATAGATCAAAATCGCAATAAGATATAAAAGAGAGATCCGATTTTGATGAACAAGAGCTTGT
Source organism: Avena sativa (assembly GCA_916181665.1). Taxonomy (NCBI): domain Eukaryota; kingdom Viridiplantae; phylum Streptophyta; class Magnoliopsida; order Poales; family Poaceae; genus Avena; species Avena sativa. The sequence goes on along the minus strand of OV702295.1, from coordinate 305,195,995 downwards.
TATGGAGATTACCACAAGCTCTATATCCTCACATGGGTACGACCAAATAACAACCAAATACGATGATGCAAGTATGCAAAGGTTTGAGATCTCTCCGAACGATGTGACCGAATTACTCATTCGAGAGCCCCTCTTGATAGTACGGTTATTTATCCTAAACCCGGTATCCTACACACAACAAGAGACCGACAAAAGGGAAAACCTATCAAGATTATACCTTTGCCTTGAGCATACCACTTGAGCTCGATGTAGTCGAACTTGACCTTCTCAAGATGGAACGCTTTTCTTGATTCCTCATCATCGATCCATGATCACCAAGGATGCTAAGCATCAAACATGAGATCATCTACAAATGGCGCATTTTGAGCTTGCACAACACATCTTCTTATCATTTCATCGACCTTGAAGCCAACACATGCTCCAAGCGATGCTGATGGACCATTCCTACAAGTACAACTCAATACACACATTAGTCCATGAAGATTGTCATTAATTACCAAAACCACACATGGGTGCCCACATGTTCTTTCACGTGGGTAGATCTAGCCTAGGTGCACAATGTCTTTTCCGTCTAGGAATTAAATAAAACTATATTAATTCCATTATAAATAAATAATTAAACCTTGTAAATTTGATATCTTTTGTGTTATAAATCAGAAAAATACATATAATATATGAAAATGTTTAGAAAAACAAAATCTACAACTTAAAACTATTCTCAAATATTATTGTGATGATTATTTAAATAAATATTATTTAACAAAAGTTTTATAAGTAATAAAACCTTAATAATTCATATTTTAATAATGGTAAATGTTAAAAATATAAATAAAATACCAAAAATCTTAGAAAAATAAGAATTATAATTTAAAACAATAATCATGCATTATTATTCCTCTTAATTAAATATTTATTATTTATTAAGTATTTATAAAGTAATAAACCTTATTAAAATCATATCTTATTATTTAAAAATCACAAAAAAAATGTAATATACCAAAATAATCACAAAAATAATACCTACATGTTAAAAATGTGATATTCCACTTTTGATTTAAAAAAGTTAAACACTTTAATAACTTGAGTTTAAACCTATTTCCTTAATTGATAATACATATAAAGGTAAATAAAATTTGCTAATATTCTAAAAGTTAGTCAATTGAGTCTAATAAATAGTATTAGTCTTAAATATTAGTAGTGTGCATTAAATATAATTAACACACTTTAAATACAATTTTATTAAATTATCTTTCAACCATTAATGTAGATTATTTTTCCTTATCTAATATAAAATCTCCAAGAATAATTGTAATAAGATAAAAACCATTCTTTACATTAACCACAAGTTATAAACAAATCAAAACACTATAAGTGAGTTCATAAGTAATAAATAATATTGTTTTTTTATTCACAAACATTAACCACACCCTTATAGGGAGATAAATTCCTTTATACAATTATAATGTAAAGAAACCACTACTCCAATAGAAGTAATGCCATTCTTAAGTAACTCTAAGGAAACAATATAAAGTGAACAAGATACAAGTATCATAAGTAATACACCCTAAGTCTATCTACATCCTTAAAGTTACCTTTAGTTTGCAAAGCTTTAAGTATGGTACTAAATACTTTATTATATACTTTATAGTTAACTTTGGTCTGTTATAATTAAATTGTAAAGCATCTCAAGTCCAAACTATTCAAGCAAGCACAAACAACATCAACCACATCTGATTAACCACAAAGATTATTTAAACCTTAACAAAGGAATCTTTTCTTCAAAAGTTATTCGTTTTGCCACTTCAATCAACATATGACAATTAATAGTAAACACCTTACTTTATACTTTACTTATATAATAAGATTGTTAATACTTAAATTCTTTATAAGTGACATTACTTGTAAAGTAAAACTTGAAGATAAACAATTAAGATGTAAACAACCTTATGTAGCATTCCATACTAAATATTTTGTTGTTGTATAAATACATATTGTTTTCCACACACTCACAAGCCTTAATAAGAAGCACATGTATGAAACTTAATCTAAAAGGGCAACACATTCCAAGGAACCCTTTCCAGTATCCAAACCCTAGAACAACGTTATTCTTGGGATTCGCGTTTATCAACTTGCATTACATTACTTATGCATAAAAGCATCTTGCTTCTTTAAACATTACTCCTTACTGGACCAATGATGCAGATTTCAGCTATTGGATCTTATATTGTCTTGAAGACCGTGAGTGCATAATCTTGCAATCACAAAAGGAAAGTTCACACTTGCTCATGTCCTTTGATTATTTTCTATAAAATATTTTACAAATCAAGTATTGTCATCACCTGCATTTGAAAAAGGTCAGAAAACACTATTTTCATAATAATGTGATTATAGGTTATTTACCATGAGGTAATAACCTACTATATGAGTTCCGGTGGTAAAGGAACATATTATCTAGGACTTAACAACCAATGTCGCCAGTGATTCTTGTGCCGTATATTACACGTTGACCATGAGATTTGGAATGGGATGAAGAAGTCAGTTGTATCTTTCCCTCTCGCATGGAGCTGTTTGTGCGGGTCGTGGCTGTTATCACTCGTAGCGTGCATATTATTATGGTAATTCGTAGAGGATATGCAGCATATGGGTGGGATCCCTCAACGTCCCACGATAGTTCCGGCATCTGAACGGTCTGTACTGCCATTGCCATAATTCAATAGGTGGGCTGGCGTACACAAAGGAGACATGCAAGGTCGCGGAGAAGGCAGTGATTGGCTTGGATCTTAGTCTGGGCCTCACACCAAGGAAGTGTGAACGAACCTGCAATTCGGATGTGCAACAAAGCTAAGATCTCTCATGGGTAAAGTGACGCACCTCTGCAGAGTGTAAGAACTGTAACTTGTTACTCCCTGTTCCGGGAAGGAGCTGCGAACGCGCCGGGAAAGGAACCCCATGAAGGTTCTGGTAAACCCGTGAAGGCTGATGGACATAGTTTTTCAAAATAAAAGCAACCTTTGAAGAAATGTTTACAAAAACTTACATTGCCTACGACCTATGGTCTGTGGCCATAGTTATAGTGCATCAAACACTCCTTTTCTAGTGAACTTGCTAAGTACGCTCGTACTCAAAGTATCTTCTTAACCCTTGCTAGGTTCTAAAGCCAGTACATACGACGTCTACATAAAGTTATGCTCCAGGAATCATCATTAAAAGCTAAAACTCTTCCATGAAGTCAAGGAAGTCAGCATATACATCAACTCAAGTGAAGACGAAGTTGTTCATTAGATAAGAATAGGATTTCTAACCATAGAACCTACTTCTGTAGAATATTGCAATAGCAGCAATGCAAGACTAGTAGTTCAGCTATTAGTTTTATAAGTATGGTAGCTATGAGTTATTTATTCCTGATTCTTCTTTGTAAAAAGTTTCTTTCTCTCTCTTTAACCTAGAGTGTTCTCTAGATCTTGTGTAAAGAGTTGAGTTGTAACCTATAGTCATGTCTTGGACCTCCTATGTTTCTGTTGTACTACTCTGAGGGATGTAATACTAGTGAACGGTGTTTCATTGGTGTTATGTCAACGACTATAGTGTACTACATCATGCAGTGGTATGCTGGGTCACCGCAATCATTTACCATTGGTAGAATTTTCCTACAATAAAAGCTATCCGAGTAGTCTAAAGGCAGCTCCATATCAAGTACTTTATGGAAGGAAATGTCGATCACCAATATGTTGGTATGAGCCTGGGAGTAGCAAAGAAATTGCCCCCAATTATATCAAAGAAAGGCAAGATATCATTGATATAATCAAGGATAGATTGAAGATATCCCAAAGTAGACAGAAAAGTTATGCTGATCTAAGTCGAAGATCATGGCATCCTGAAGTGGGAGACATGGTATATCTAAAAGTAAGCCCAATGAAAGGAGTTAAAAATTTGAAGTTAAGGGAAAATTAAGTCCAAGATACATAGGACCATTCAAAATACTGAGTCAGGATAGGACAATAGCTTATGCTTTAGAGCTACCCTCAAGATTGGCTCAAGTTCATAATGTTTTCCATGTGTCACAACTCCAGAAATGTCTTAAAGTTCTTGATGATGCACTTACACATCAAGAGATAGAGTTACAAGCAGACCTGACTTATGTTGAAAAACCCTGTAAAATTCTGGAAGAAAACTGTAAAAGGTTGAGGAATAGGGCAATCAAGTACTGCAAGGTATAGTGGGTGAAGGGAATATGCCCGAGAGGCAATAATAAAGTGGTTATTATCGTATTCCTTGTTTATGATAAATGTTTATTTTACATGCTATAATTGTATTAATACGGAAACGTTAATACGTGTGTTTTTAATAAAAGGAAGTTCATAGTTATGCCTCTCTTATAAACTAGCTCGTTGATTAACATGATGATCAAAGTTTCCTGATCATGGACATTGGATGTTGTTAATAACGAGGTCACAACATTATTGTAATGATGTGATGAACATTCATCCGAAGTATAGCATTATGATCAAAGTCATTGAGTTTATATTGCTATAACAACTTACAAAGTGATCCTAATCCTTAGACCATGAGATCATGTCAATCACTAACACCGGAAGAGTTTCTCGATGACATCAAACGTCACACCGTAACTGGGTGATTATAAAATGGATTCAGAACTAATAAAGTGTTATGTTGAGGCCCATGGATCGAGAGTGGAATTTGTTCATCCCTATGACGGATAGATATGCTCTGGGACCTCTCGGTGATATCACATTAATTAGCTTGCAAGCAAGTGATTTGATCACTAGAATGTTATATCACGGGAACGAGAAAAGAGTGCATGTTGGTAACGAGATCAAACTAGGTATGGAGATACCGATGATCGAATCTCGAACATGTAATATATCGTGAAACAAAGGGATTAATATACTAGCGTAAAAGGTTCACACGATCACAGAAGTCATCGTTGAATGTGTGGGAGTCAGTACGGATCTCTAGGTCCCGTGCTGATTATTGATTGGAGAGGGGTCTCGATCATGTCTGCATTATTCGCGAACCATAGGGTGACACACTTAAGGGACACCGACACCATTCGGAGCAAATGATATGTCAGAAAAAGAAAAGGAAAGCGCAGGAATTTATTTCACTAGACACCGGAACTGTTTCAGTTGAAATTGCTGAAACTGGTTCTGCATGTGAAATGGAATACTAGCAAGGGGTTTTATATGTTTGTTAATTAAAGTAATTAACAAAATTCTGAATAAATAAATAAAAGAGTTTTATTTAAAGGAGAGCTTGCATTAATTTTGGTGGAAAATTAATGCATGTGAGTGGAATTGTGAGTGGAGAGGTTTTTATGTGAGTGGAGCTTCCACCACATGAATGAGGGAGAGGTGGGGGCACCCTCCTTGGCCGGCGGCCATGCCCCCTTGGGCTGCCACCTCCCCTATAAAAGGACCCCCTCCTCTCACTTGTCACTCACACCTCCTCGCGAAGGATCTCTCTCCCCCTTTAGAATTTCCCCATGGTCTCGGATCAGCGAGATACATGTTCCCGGTGGCTTTTTCTGGAAGGATTTGTTGCTTCCGCTGCTTCGCTGGAGTGAGGACGCGGAGGTTGTATGGGTACCCGTACATGTGTGCGATCACGGATGCACCACTGCTTTGAGGTGCTGGACTTGATCGTGCTGGATCGGCTGGACCAGATGGACTTCATCACGATCTTGAGATCGGCAAGCGTTCGTCTACATCATCCACGAGTACAACCTTGTTAACGTTATTCGGTCTTTGAGGGTATGTATTCTATGGATGTATATCCACCCGTTGCTTGTATCTAGTAGATATATCTTGGTACATAGATGTTCCCATCATAGGAATTTTTTTTGTTTTCTATGCTGCAAACCCTACAGTGGTATCAGAGGCGGATCTATGCGTAGATGTTTTGCACGGGTAGTACACATATGAGTATGTGGGCGATGATGATCATTTTATTGCTTATTTGTTGTACTTTGGATATTGGTGGCATAGTGGGATGAAGCGGCCCGGACAAACTTTACATGTCCTCGCACATGAGACCTGTTCCACGCTTGACATGCAACTAGTTTTGCATAAGTGGATAGCGGGTGTCTGTCTCTCCTACTATAGTCAATATCTAATTTGCAACGAGTTGTCAACAATTTGGTTATCCTCATTGTGGTTCATGTTCGTAGGTAAGAACGGTTCTATCTTCGAAAGCCCTAAGCCACGTAAAAACTTGCAATGGATAAATTAGAGGCGTCTAGTTTAGATTGTTGCTGGGCTAGTGTTATGATATGGTGATGTTGTAAGTAGAAGTATGAGATGATACTCTTACAACACACATAGCATGTAAGTTCCATAGACCTTGGCCTTACACATAAAGGTATGATAGAGATCATACCACGGTGCACATGATGGAGATCATATGCGGGAACCATATCATTTCACTTATAAACATGTGATGTTTGATTGCATCTTATATTGCTTGTTTGGCGTTTTATTAGCGTAATAAGATGATCCCTCATTTATATATCAAGATAAAAATGTGTTCTTCCTTAAGTATGCACCGACAATGTTTCGCCACTTCAAGACATCACGTGATGATCGGGTGTACTTGAATCCACGAGCACATCTCGGGTGTAAGACAGTTAGACACGCGAATACTAAGGTTCTTACTTGGCGAGCCTAGCATGTACAGACATGGCCTCGGAACACGGACCGAAAGGTTAAGCATGAGTCATATGTTTTGATATGATTACCATATGGATGCTCGCCTTTGAAGCTACGCCGACTCACGTGATGATCGGACTTGGTGTAGTGGATTTGGTTCATGTAATCACCAAAAAGACACGAGGGATGTCGTTTTTGAGTGGGAGTTCATTTATAATTTGGATTAGTAGAACTCAATTTATCATAAATTAAATCAAAGTGAATTTGCATAATTTGCTGTAGTCATTGTCATTCGTTCACCACCTTATGCATAGATGTAATTGAGATAATAGAACTATAGAATTCTGGATATATACTTTACGAACTGGTATCGTATTGTGTTGAGTGTCAATCTAAAGTTTAAATTCCTATTGCAAACTTTTAGAAAAATTCCATTTACTCCGTGAAATTTAATAATTGGTATTAAATCGAGAGTAACAATTCCAGTGTTAGTATCTTAAGTATCATGTTTGCCTCTATGATTCTTGATTGTTTTAATATCAAGTTTATCTAGGAGCTGAAAGAATTGTTTCAGAAACCATCATGTGTGACAGATATAACGATATCTGAAACAATGTTTTGGTTGCAATATGATAGAGTATAATATGTGTTCTAATATATGATGAGAATTTACAAAGGTTGGAGATGCTAGACATCCTAATCATCCAAAAGTGTTTTGGAAAGCAACATTATACTCACGATTCTCCTTATAAGCTACATTAGCTTGATCATGAAAGTTGTCATGATAAGGATGAATAGAAGATGTATGTAAAGTGTTTACTACACTAAAATATTACTAAAGAATGGATTTTGAAAGAATACCGATCATTTTGATGATGGTGATCTACTTCAAAGTGCAAGTCCAAAGGTATTATTATTTGAATATACACGCTTTGGACTATGTGTCATGTATATGGCGCCACTTTGGTGTTGATAGATTCTTTTAAAAAGTATAAAGGAAATGCTGAAAGAGAATCTATAAAATATATTTGGTAGAAAAGAAAAGATTGGAAATATCCAGTTTAGGTATATGGATGATATACATGTTATGGTTGTATTCTTTGCTTGTTAAACAATGTGGTTCTTGGGTATTGGATACCGAATTGGTTGGTATGAAATTTCATACGGAACAACGCAATTCATAAACCACAATGGCCTAAATAACCAGCAAGAGAATATGTGATGATGTTCATCGAAAACAAACAAACCATTGTTTGTATTTCTCGTTGACATCAAAGCTTGACTTCAATATTTGTTTTAATAATTGTTATTTGAATCAGGTATTATGAGAACAAAGGTTGTTCAAATAATTACCGTATTCCATATAAGATGGATGATTTACAAATCTAGTTGGAGAAATCACATCCATAAAACCTAATGCTAAAATGTCGCAAGACAAATGATTGAAAGATCACTTACAAAGTGACATCGCCATTTAAATTATATTGGAAAGAAAACATGAAGAATCTCCATATTCATGGATTTTTGGAGTCTTTGATTTGATCAAGTAACGCTTGTGAGACTTTCCTTGGGATAATTAAAACTTCGTTCAAAGGCCAAAGAAGAACGAACGACTAAAATATTGGAATTTATACATATCGATGTATGTAGTCCATTATGTATGGTCGTAAGCGATGGATTTCATCTTCATATGCTTTCTCCGGAAATTTGAGTGAATGTTCACTTAATGAGAAAGAAGTATGAAATATTTGAAAAATGTTCAAAGACTTTCCAGATGAAGTGGAAAATCATTGTAACAAGAAAATAAATGGTTCATGATTTTATCATATGGGATTTATTTGAGTTACAAGTGTAACAAGAAAAATAAATGAATTATGATTTTATCATAAAAGGGATTTATTTGAGTTACAAGTTTAGCAAAACACCTAGATTTACATCTCCCGAAACACCATAGGAATATGGAGTGTTTGAGATTTGTAATGAAACCTTGTTTGACATGGTTGGATCAAAGGTGTTATTTATAAAACTGCCATTATGTTTTAAAAAGATTAAAGCTTTAGAGACTACCGCTTTTACAATGAAAAGAGCTCCATCTTGATCCGTTGAAATGACACCATATGAGTTATGGTTTGGGGTAAAACCCAAGTTGTCATTTATTAAATTTTGGTATGCTAAACATAAGTAAGATGTTTACAACCGAAGTCGGATGAGCATGTCTTTGTAGGTTATTTCAAATAACAATTGGTTATTCCTTCATAACACCAAGGACAAAAGGGTTTGTTGCTTGAAACGTGAAGTTTCTTGGAGAAGGAATTTTTCGTAAAAGTTAAGTGGGAGGACAATAGAACTTTGATAAGGTTAACGAACCTTAGCTATATGTGCTGAGTTGCGCAGCGCCGGAAATCGTTCCGGAGGCAGCCATAATGCTCATGGTTTATGTGCCTCAAAGGTTATGGTCACGGAGATCTAAGTTCCTATGGAACCAAGTAGGTCGGATAAACAATCAAATAGTAAGATTTGAGAGTAAATCATTATTGTTTGACAATGATCAACCGACTATATGCAAAGAAGCGATGATGGGCCCTGACTCCGTCAAATGGCTTGAAGCCATAAAATCCGTGATAGTTCCATACACGAGAAATCAAGTTTTGAACTTGGAAGACCCTCCGGAAAGGTGTAAAAACCTATCAGTCGTATTTGGATCTATAAAGAAACAGACATGGATGTTTCACATCTATGAAATAGTCGACATGTCGTAAAGTATTTTACGACAATGTTCAAGGAGTTGACTATGACAAGATTTGATCTTTCATAGCGATATTTAGTCTGGACGGATTAAAGTAGCAACCACTACATATAATTTGGTATATGGTAGATGAATAAACAAAACAAAGTTCTTATAATAGAATGGTTACCTAGGACGTGTACATGACACGATCCAAAGGGTTTTGTTAATTCAAAGGATGCTAAAAGGGGCATGCAAACTTCAATGGTTGAAGTAAGCATCGCGGAGTTGGAATCTTCACCTTAATGAAAAGGAGTTTTCATCAGGAGACGATGAAGATGCTTGCATTTGCAAGAAATTAAGTGGGAGCGCTGAGACATATTTCTAATACATTATGTGGAGGACATCTTGTTGATTAGAAATGATGTATATTTTATTGACAATGGTTAAGAATTTCATTTCGATGAAAGACTTAGGCAAAACCCGAATATTTAGCGTGAATGTCTATAGTGGATAGACTGTGACGCCAATATGGTTGTGCCAAACGTACATATATGAGATATTGAAGGAGTTCAATATAGAAACGACAAGAAACAGTTCTTGTTGCATGGAAAAGAATTGAATCAAGATTCAAGTGTATCGACACTTGATAAGTGAAACAAGATTCAAGTGCTTTGACACTTGATGAGTGAAATCACGAGAATCTTTTGATCAATCATACCATGATATGTACACATCCAGATATGTCCTATGCTCTAAGTGTTATGAGCATATACCAGAATGAATCATAAAATGATCATTGGACGATAGTAATGATATTCTTATGATCTTTTGGAAGAACTAAGAATATATTTGTGTAGAGGTGACAAACAATTACAAATAGTTCATTGTAAAGCGTTACATTGATACTAGTTTTGTCACAAGATACAAATTAAGTTTATCTCAATTTAAACTATGGGTGGCACAATGAAATGGAAAGAAAGTTTCCATGATGGATTTGGATGAATTCCAAAGTTAAGACATTGTGATGAATACTACAACAAAAAGGCTAAGTATATGACTGCTATAGTAGCAGCAAAGGAGGGAATTTGTGTCAAGTAGTTTGTTATCAAACTAAGGTGTGGTTCACAACGGGCTAACACTAAATATATATTGTATGACAATAGTATCGACATGGTTTAACCCAAGGAACTGAAGGTCTCACTGAAAGACCAAATTTATACAATGCAATCTCATTGGAGAATGAGTGATGCGTGAAGACGCAAAGACATGCAGATACACACGGACTTGAAAGCGTCACATCCGTAGATTATGTTAACCACTTGAAGTTGCGTATTTGGAAAACCAGAAAGCCATAGGTGTTCAATACACAAAGTTTTCAAACTAGATTATTGTCTCTAGTGCAAGTGGGAGACTAAAGGGAATATGCCCGAGAGGCAATAATAAAGTGGTTATTATCGTATTCCTTGTTTATGATAAATGTTTATTTTACCTGCTATAATTGTATTAATATGGAAACGTTAATACATGTGTGTTTAATAAAAGGAAGTTCCTAGTTATGCCTCTCTTATAAACTAGCTCGCTGATTAACATGATGATCAAAGTTTCCTGATCATGGACATTGGATGTTGTTAATAACAAGGTCACAACATTAGTGTAATGATGTGATGAACATTCATCCGAAGTATAGCATTACGATCAAAGTCATTGAGTTTATATTGCTATGACAACTTACAAAGTGATCCTAATCCTTAGACCATGAGATCATGTCAATCACTAACACCGGAAGAGTTTCTCGATGACATCAAACGTCACACCGTAACTGGGTGATTATAAAGATGGATTCAGAACTAATAAAGTGTTATGTTGAGGCCCATGGATCGAGAGTGTAATTTGTTCATATCGATGATGGATAGATATGCTCTGGGCCCTCTCGATGATATCACATTGATTAGCTTGCAAGCAAGTGATTTGATCACTAGAATGTTATATCACGGGAACGAGAAAAGAGTGCATGTTGGTAACGAGATCAAACTAGGTATGGAGATACCGATGATCGAATCTCGAACATGTAATATATCGTGAAACAAAGGGATTAAGATACTAGCGTAAAAGGTTCACACGATCACAGAAGTCATCGTTGAATGTGTGGGAGTCAGTACGGATCTCCAGGTCCCGTGCTGATTATTGATTGGAGAGGGGTCTCGATCATGTCTGCATTATTCACGAACCGTAGGGTGACACACTTAAGGGACACCGACACCATTCGGAGCAAATGATATGTCAGAAAAAGAAAAAGAAAGCGTAGGAATTTATTTCACTAGACACCGGAACTGTTTCAGTTGAAATTGCTGAAACTGGTTCTGCATGTGAAATGGAATACTAGCAAGGGGTTTTATATGTTTTTTAATTAAAGTAATTAACAAAATTCTGAATAAATAAATAAAAGAGTTTTATTTAAATGAGAGCTTGCATTAACTTTGGTGGAAAATTAATGCATGTGAGTGGAATTGTGAGTGGAGAGGTTTTTATGTGAGTGGAGCTTCCACCACATGAATGAGGGAGAGTTGGGGGCACCCTCCTTGGCCGGCGGCCATGCCCCCTTGGGCTGCCCCCTCCCCCTATAAAAGGACCCCCTCCTCTCACTTGTCACTTACACCTCCTCGCGAAGGATCTCTCTCCCCCTTTAGAATTTCCCCATGGTCTCGGATCAGCGAGATACATGTTCCCGGTGGCTTTTTCTGGAAGGATTTGTTGCTTCCACTGCTTCGCTGGAGCGAGGGCGCGGAGGTTGTCGGGGTACCCGTACATGTGTGCGATCACGGATGCACAACTGCTTTGAGGTGCTGGACTTGATCGTGCTGGACCGGCTGGACCAGATGGACTTCATCACGATCTTGAGATCGGCAAGCGTTCGTCTACATCATCCACGAGTTCAACCTCGTTAACGCTATTCGGTCTTCGAGGGTATGTATTCTATGGATGTATATCCACCCGTTGCTTGTATCTAGTACATAGATCTTGGTACATAGATGTTCCCATCGTAGGAAATTTTTTTGTTTTCTATGCTGCGAACCCTATAGTGGGAACATCATCCTAAGAGAGAAGCCACATGGGAGAAAGAAGATGATTTAAGAAGGGCCTATCCAGAACTGTTCAGGTACACTTCAGCAAACTTCAGGATGAAGTTTAATTTAAGGGGGGAAGGTTATAACATCCCAGCATTTAGGAACAAACAAAGGGTAAATTTAGGAAATTGTGCATTTGCATGCATTCATCTGCAAAATGTGGGTGTTTTCGCCAAATAAAAACTTAAGGTGATCAAAGTTTGTTTTACTCTTTAAGTTTAGGAATAGCTTTGGAGAGTGATCTTTATAAACTTTGACATGATCTTTATGAATTAGTGTGTTTTGGGGGAAGGAATTTGAATTCAAACTTAAGATTTTGAAATTATATTTTAAAATAATAGAGTTATGATTTAGTAATATGATTTAATCAAGAAACAATATATAGTAAACAGAAACTCTAAATAAGAATTGTAATCAAACAAATCAATATTTATTTCATATATTCATTTCATTAATAAGTTACAAAAAGTAACTCATAAACTTAATAAAGAATCTTTACAGTAATAAAATTACAAAAAGAAGAGGAATATTTACATATTAAGAACTATTACAAAATTCCTTACAAAAGAATAAAATAAACATTACAAAGAATTAAATCTGTCTAAAAGAAAACCTACACTAATCTTGAATCATCAAATCTTGTACCTACAAAACAAAGAATAAACAATAATAAAAATAAAGGATTAGTTATTAACTTTTACTCTTAGTAGAGAGTAGTGAGATGCACTGCTCCATTTTACATCATTGAGTAAATCTTGTAGGGGCAAGTTTCACCAATATGAAAGAATAAAATCTTTCATAAAAAATAAGCCATAAGTCAAATGATTCCAATCAGTAAGAGGGGAAAGTTTCACCAGGCAGGTTATTAGTAACCAGATAAAAGGTAGAACACCTCATTGAGCATATCCACAACTATGCAGCTGACACACAAGCAGCTCACACACCAAAATGCATGGATGTGCTGTCGACATAGCCACAGATGCTTTCACAAGTAAAAGATCCAAGTACATCCATGGATAAGCACTAGTGCACCACCCCATTGCTCACACCACACCAGAACCAGCAGCTTAGCCATAGCCCAGCAAAATCAGCAAGCAAAACTCCACACTTGATCAACCCAAACATCACCAGATGGTGACTGTCACATCCCAAAATTTCCAAAATTTCAAATGTGAAAAATAAATAAACAAAAGACACAATTGTTGAAATTTATGGGGAAAAGAAACTTTTTGCTTCTAATTGGAAACATTAAAACCTTGTAAACTATTACAAAAGTTTTCCCCCAAATAAAGGTACTCCTTAAAATAAAAATAGCATTTAACAAAAACCCTAAGATCAAGCATCAAGATTATCCATATATCTCCTCTACTTCAAAATTTTAATTTGCAAGGTTCCCCTTCAAAATCTTTTTCACAAACTTCTTGTATTTGAAAATCTATTTTTAATCTTGAAGAATGTTCTCAACCAAAAACCATCAATACATATCAACTACTTCATTTACATGTTTCAAACAACCATTGTTTTGTTTTGAACCAAAAATAAAAGCAAAGAGTCTCGTTTTAAAATAAGCACCATAGCTTATGTGAGCTATTTTAAGATTTTATAAAATTATCCTATCATATTTTCAAACTTTAATTCATGGTTATCCATGTAAAGTGGAACTAAATCGAATCAAGTTCAAATAAGGAAAGAATCCAAATCATTCCAAATATATTGCCCTGCAACTAGGCCAATATCGCACACACGCAATCGTACAATAATTGACTAATTAATAATTGAGAAAAATAAATATTTCCAAATATATAAAATTTATGTCCAAAAATATTGCCCATGAATTTACGAACTCGCAGAAATTTGAATCAACAAATTCGGAGCTCTAAATCAAAAGTTATAAAAGAATTAAAAAATAGAAAAAAATATAAAACAAAAAAAGCCGGCCAGGCCAGCCAAAATGGGCTGGCCCAACCAGGCAGATCGCCAAGAGGCCACGAGGAGGCCACGTAGGTACACGAGCACAACACGAGCACACGAACGAGGATACTTGGTCTTCACACTTAAATGACTTTCAATGTCCCTCCTAAATTGCACTAAATACTCCCTAATTTCTCTCCCTCTTTAATGTCCTTTAATCCAGCCCCCACCCCTCCTATATAAACCCCACTACAGGAAATTTCATAAGTTTTCAACTCATCTTAGCCCCATTTTCGTCCAAAATTCTTCCCAATCTTCTCCACCCAAATCGATCTTCAAAACGACCTCGGATCGCGGTGGCTTGAAGACGGAAGTTGTTCCCCTCGTCAAGACGGTTCCATTCCCACTGGTTTCACCTCGTTTCGTTTATCGATCAGAGAGAAAAGCACGGTCAAAGATTCAGATCTTAGAAGGTATAATCCATTTTACGCCCACCTCGTTACTCCAAACACAATTTCCTTTAAACAATAGATAAATCTAGTTGTTATCTACAACTTTCATGTAGAAAGTTTTTCCATCCGAGTAACTTTTTCTGTAGTCAAATCTGACATCATCATCACATCAGCATAGTCAACAGTCAACTTAGTCAGATTAGTCAAAGTCAATTTCAGTCAATTCCCGAGTTTGACTTTTCCAGATTTTAGTATGAACTTGTATAATTCATAAAAAAATATTTAGAAGTCCAAAACTTATAAATTTGATATCCCTGAAAAGATGAGATTCTTTAGAATCCATTTCTGCAATAATATTACTTATTCTCTGTACAAAAATTTGATCTATAAATTAAATGTTTTAATTGGTCATTTTCACCATAAAAATTATATCTTTAGTTCTGTATATCCAAATTTAGCAAATAATATGTCTATGGATTCACAAAAACGAGTAGAACACAGTGGACCCATAATTCGGTATTTTTGAGTCTGTTAAAATCATGTTTTATACAGAACCATTTGTGGACTATTTTGAGTATAAAAATTGTTGTGTAAATTATTTTTAAGTGAATCCTTTTGTAGATGGTTGTATATTGAACCCTCTGTACAGTAATACCAAAATATAATTTTATTCTAGTATAAATAAGATCGTGGAAATTATTTAGTAAGAACGTACTTTCCAAGTGTTAGAAAATATTGCTAATTGCTACAATTGCACAAATGGTTGCATTTGTAATCTTGAAAATATAAAATGTTCAGAAATCACTTAGTAATGTTCAGAACCTTGTTATAAAAATTTGTACAATAAAATTTTTCATCTTGCATGTTTGCATACTTTGCATGATTTTTGTGTTGCCATTAGTGTTGATCTTGTGTATGTTTTTTCTTGGTTGTTTTGCTTGATAGATTGTGTTGATTGTCAAGTGTGTTATTGCGAAGAGTGTACCAACACCACCAACTACTAAGGCAAGTGACACTATCATCCAAGTCCTACTATTTTCATTACACTTAGTGGATTTTTGTAACATGCATGAAAAGGATTTCTATATTTTAAGCTATGCTAAATCCTAATAGGATACCCTTATATATTCCTTAGTGGAAACATTGTAGTTGTAGTATGCTTAGCCCTGCTATATATTGGGATGGGATACATGCTATGATTATATGAATAGTTGAAAAGACTTATGTTTTATATAATAAAACAAGTACTCAATGAACCACCTGGGTGGACAAGGATACTCGAGTTTTGGACAAGGTGGCAAAAAAAGGAACCATGTTTATATGGCTATCTCTTTTTGTATGGAAGAAAACCACCCAGGGACTTAGAGATTGAACATGTTTCTCGTATAGTGGCTTCCGTGTACAGCCACATGCTAAATGGGCTCTGGCTTAGTCAACTACATAGTGGAAGACCCATGCATTGGCATCTTCAGGTTAACTAGAATTGTGTAAGGGAACTTGAAACCCTACATTGGTGCCTGGTAGACAAGCTAGCATTGTGTATTGGGAGGACTCCTATGGAAAGACTTTGTCACATTCTCGATCTGCCGGTACTCCATTTTGGTGAGTACTTATCCAGCGGCCACTGGTGGCGTTAAGACGAGATTGTGTCATGTGGGTAAAGTGTACAACTTCTGCAGAAGATCAAATTTTAAGTACTTAGCCGTGTCCCCGGTTACGGACAACTCTGAGCAACTAAGGCCTGAAGCTATGGAAGATCTCGACATTCCAATTTCTCAAAGTTAAAACTTGATGGTGACAACAAGGGATTTGAAGCACTTGGAGTTTTCCAAGGAGTTCAGAAAGATTTTCAAAAGAGCAAAACTATTTTGAAAAGATAGGACAAAACTATATTGCTTTCTGCAAATGAGCATAAACCCTACTTAGCCAAATATGCATGTAATGATAGGATCCACTAATTTCTACATAGTAGTGAAACTTGCCAATACAATTCAAATGTATTGACCCTTGTGGCTGTAACTTATTATGTTGCAGGTTTGTTTGATGTTAGTGAAGTGTGTTAAATAGGATTAAAACTCTACAACCAACATGACTGCCTGTGGCACTTTGAAGATGAAGGACTCCATGCTATATAGTTATTTCTGCTGCATTGTAATGAGATAGCCAAATGATCTATGTAAGATGTAATGTATTACTTTATTCCTGGTTATAAAGTTGTATTATGACCTTTGTTTCTTGATATTACATCTTAAACTGTGGATGCTAGCTATTGATCCAGGGACTAGCATTGTAAACACAGGGATCTCTACCTTATTAAAGGTTGGGAACTCTACAGATGGTATCAGAGCACTGTGTTGCCTGTAGGATTGTAACCCTAGGATTGGACAAAACCCCTTAGAAAAAATAGGAGTTGTATTTGTTCCAAAACTTATTTACAAACAATCTTGTAAACTCTTTCCTCAACCATTTTGGTTTTGATTCTACATCTCTTCCTTTTCAAACTTGATGGACAAAGCCTCAACCATGAGCAGAGGACTTCACCAACTCAAATGACTTCAACTTCAACATCATCAAAGACTTCAACTTTATTTGCACCAAGGACTTCAACTTGGATATCACTAAGGACTACAAGTGAGACAAGAAATATTACTCAAGACTTAAAAGACTAAGGAAACACAACTTAGAAGAATCATCATCATCTTTGGAGTTTGTAGCCAAGACACAAGAATTTTTCCCAAGGAAACCATGATCTCATTCAAGAAGAAACAACAAAGAAGGATGGAATAATCTCAAGTGAACCATATAGTTGGACCACCATATTTAGTTTATATCAAACCCACCAACTTATGTGGTGTAGCAAAAATATTTTGTTGCCTAAAATATGCTAGAATCTTGTTGTTTGAGTGGAATGTTGATTGTGATTGCTTGTGTGAATTGTTGTGTGTGAGTAGACTTCTTCCCTAGAAATCTTTTGCCTATTCTAATCCCAATCCAACCCAAACAAATGACTTCTCCAAGAGACTCCAACATCAAGGACAACAACAACAACAACCAAGAGATACACATGATGTAATCTAGTTGAAAATCTTTTAAGGGTGGTAGCACTCTAGTTGCCTTGAAGACAAATTGTAACCTCTAGCCTTCCCAAATCTCGGGACGAGATTTCTTTTAAGGGTGGTAGCCTGTCACATCCCAAAATTTTCCAAATTTTCAAATGTGAAAAATAAATAAACAAAAGAAACAATTGTTGAAATTTATGGGGAAAAGAAACTTTTTGCTTCTAATTCGAAACATTAAAACCTTGTAAGCTATTACAAAAGTTTTCCCCCAAATAAAGGTACTCCTTAAAATAAAAATAGCATTTAACAAAAACCCTAAGATCAAGCATCAAGATTATCCATATATCTCCTCTACTTCAAAAATTTAATTTGCAAGGTTCCCCTTCAAAATCTTTTTCACAAACTTCTTGTATTTGAAAATCTATTTTTAATCTTGAAGAATGTTCTCAACCAAAAACCATCTATACATATCAAATACTTCATTTACATTTTTCAAACAACCATTGTTTTGTTTTGAACCAAAAATAAAAGCAAAGAGTCTCGTTTTAAAATAAGCACCATAGCTTATGTGAGCTATTTTAAGATTTTATAAAATTATTCTCTCATATTTTCAAACTTTAATTCATGGTTATCCATGTAAAGTGGAACTAAATCGAATCAAGTTCAAATAAGGAAAAAATCCAAATCATTCCAAATATATTGCCCTGCAACTAGGCCAATATCGCACACACGCAATCGTACAATAATTGACTAATTAATAATTTAGAAAAATAAATATTTCCAAATATATAAAATTTATGTCCTAAAATATTTCCCATGAATTTACAAACTCGCAGAAATTTGAATCAACAAATTCGGAGCTCTAAATCAAAAGTTATGAAAGAATTAAAAAATAGAAAAAAAAATATAAAACAAAAAAAAAGCCGGCCAAGCCAGCCAAAATGGGCCGGCCCAACCAGGCCGATCGCCAAGAGGCCACGAGGAGGCCACGTAGGTACACGAGCACAACACGAGCACACGAACGAGGATACTTGGTCTTCACACTTAAATGACTTTCAATGTCCCTCCTAAATTGCACTAAATACTCCCTAATTTCTCTCCCTCTTTAATGTCCTTTAATCCAACCCCCACCCCCTCCTATATAAACCCCACTACAGGAAATTTCATAAGTTTTCAACTCATCTTAGCCCCATTTTCGTCCAAAATTCTTCCCAATCTTCTCCACCCAAATCGACCTTCAAAACGACCTCGGATCGCGGTGGCTTGAAGACGGAAGTTGTTCCCCTCGTCAAGACGGTTCCATTCCCGCTGGTTTCACCTCGTTTCGTTCATCGATCAGAGAGAAAAGCATGGTCAAAGATTCATATCTTAGAAGGTATAATCCATTTTACGCCCACCTCGTTACTCCAAACACAATTTCCTTTAAACAGTAGATAAATCTAGTTGTTATCTATAACTTTCATGTAGTAAGTTTTTCCATCCGAGTAACTTTTTCTGTAGTCAAATCTAACATCATCATCACATCAGCGTAGCCAACAGTCAACTTAGTCAGATTAGTCAAAGTCAATTTCAGTCAATTCCCGAGTTTGACTTTTCCAGATATTAGTATGAACTTGTATAATTCATAGAAAAAGATTTAGAAGTCCAAAAATTATAAATTTGGTACCCTGAAAAGATGAGATTCTGTAGAATCCATTTCAGCAATAATATTACTTATTCTCTGTACAAAAATTTGATTTATTAATTAAATGGTTTAATTGGTCATTTTCACCATAAAAATTATATCTTTAGTTCTGTATATCCAAATTTAGCAAATAATATGTCTATGGATTCACAAAAACGAGTAGAACACAGTGGACCCATAATTCGGTATTTTTGAGTCTGTTAAAATCACGTTTTATACAGAACCATTTGTGGACTATTTTGAGTATAAAAATTGTTGTGTAAATTATTTTTAAGTGAATCCTTTTGTAGATGGTTGTATATTGAACCCTCTGTACAGTAATACAAAAATATAATTTTATTCTAGTATAAATAAGATCGTGGAAATTATTTAGTAAGAACGTACTTTCCAAGTGTTAGAAAATATTGCTAATTGCTACAATTGCACAAATGGTTGCATTTGTAATCTTGAAAATTTAAAATGTTCAGAAATCACTTAGTAATGTTCAGAACCTTGTTATAAAAATTTGTACAATAAATTTTTTCATCTTGCATGTTTGCATACTTTGCATGATTTTTGTGTTGCCATTAGTGTTGTTTTTTCTTGGTTGTTTTGCTTGATAGATTGTGTTGATTGTCAAGTGTGTTATTGCGAAGAGTGTACCAACACCACCAACTACTAAGGCAAGTGACACTATCATCCAAGTCCTACTATTTTCATTACACTTAGTGGATTTTTGTAACATGCGTGAAAAGGATTTCTATATTTTAAGCTATGCTAAATCCTAATAGGATACCCTTATATATTCCTTAGTGGAAACATTGTAGTTGTAGTATGCTTAGCCCTGCTATATATTGGGATGGGATACATGATATGATTATATGAAGAGTTGAAAAGACTTATGTTTTATATAATAAAACAAGTACTCAATGAACCACCTAGGTGGACAAGGATTATCATGTTTTGGACAAGGTGGCAACAAAAGGAACCATGTTTATATGGCTATCTCTTTTTGTATGTGCACCAGAAGAAAACCACCCAGGGACTTAGAGATTGAACACGTTTCCCGTATAGTGGCTTCCGTGTACAGCCACATGCTAAATGGGCTCTGGCTTAGTCAACTACATAGTGGAAGACCCATGCATTGGCATCTTCAGGTTAACTAGAATTGTGTAAGGGAACTTGAAACCCTACATTGGTGCCTGGTAGACAAGCTAGCATTGTGTATTGGGAGGACTCCTATGGAAAGACTTTGTCACATTCTCGATCTGCCGGTACTCCATTTTGGTGAGTACTTATCCAGCGGCCACTGGTGGCGTCAAGACGAGATTGTGTCATGTGGGTAAAGTGTACAACTTCTGCAGAAGATCAAATTCTAAGTACTTAGCCGTGTCCCCGGTTACGGACAACTCTGAGCAACTAAGGCCTGAAGCTATGGAAGATCTCGACATTCCAATTTCTCAAAGTTAAAACTTGATGGTGACAACAAGGGATTTGAAGCACTTGGAGTTTTCCAAGGAGTTCAGAAAGATTTTCAAAAGAGCAAAACTATTTTGAAAAGATAGGACAAAACTATATTGCTTTCTGCAAATGAGCCTAAACCCTACTTAGCCAAATATGCATGTAATGATAGGATCCACTAATTTCTACATAGTAGTGAAACTTGCCAATACAATTCAAATGTATTGACCCTTGTGGCTGTAATTTACTATGTTGCAGGTTTGTTTGATGTTAGTGAAGTGTGTTAAATAGGATTACAACTCTACAACCAACATGACTGCCTGTGGCACTTTGAAGATGAAGGACTCCATGCTATATAGTTATTTCTGCTGCATTGTAATGAGATAGCCAAATGATCTATGTAAGATGTAATGTATTATTTTATTCCTGGTTATAAAGTTGTATTATGACCTTTGTTTCTTGATATTACATCTTAAACTGTGGATGCTAGCTATTGATCCAGGGACTAGCATTGTAAACACAGGGATCTCTACCTTATTAAAGGTTGGGAACTCTACAGATGGTATCAGAGCACTGTGTTGCTTGTAGGATTGTAACCCTAGGATTGGACAAAACCCCTTAGAAAAAATAGGAGTTGTATTTGTTCCAAAACTTATTTACAAACAATCTTGTAAACTCTTTCCTCAACCATTTTGGTTTTGATTCTACATCTCTTCCTTTTCAAACTTGATGGACAAAGCCTCAACCATGAGCAGAGGACTTCACCAACTCAAATGACTTCAACTTCAACA
Organism: Avena sativa; assembly: GCA_916181665.1. Taxonomy (NCBI): domain Eukaryota; kingdom Viridiplantae; phylum Streptophyta; class Magnoliopsida; order Poales; family Poaceae; genus Avena; species Avena sativa. Next base: position 305,174,140 of record OV702295.1, on the reverse strand, counting down.
TCATCAAAGACTTCAACTTTATTTGCACCAAGGACTTCAACTTGGATATCACTAAGGACTACAAGTGAGACAAGAAATATTACTCAAGACTTAAAAGACTAAGGAAACACAACTTAGAAGAATCATCATCATCTTTGGAGTTTGTAGCCAAGACATAAGAATTTTTCCCAAGGAAACCATGATCTCATTCAAGAAGAAACAACAAAGAAGGATGGAATAATCTCAAGTGAACCATATAGTTGGACCACCATATTTAGTTTATATCAAACCCACCAACTTATGTGGTGTAGCAAAAATATTTTGTTGCCTAAAATATGCTAGAATCTTGTTGTTTGAGTGGAATGTTGATTGTGATTGCTTGTGTGAATTGTTGTGTGTGAGTAGACTTCTTCCCTAGAAATCTTTTGCCTATTCTAATCCCAATCCAACCCAAACAAATGACTTCTCCAAGAGACTCCAACATCAAGGACAACAACAACAACCAAGAGATACACATGATGTAATCTAGTTGAAAATCTTTTAAGGGTGGTAGCACTCTAGTTGCCTTGAAGACAAATTGTAACCTCTAGCCTTCCCAAATCTCGGGACGAGATTTCTTTTAAGGGTGGTAGCCTGTCACATCCCAAAATTTTCCAAATTTTCAAATGTGAAAAATAAATAAACTAAAGAAACAATTGTTGAAATTTATGGGGAAAAGAAACTTTTTGCTTCTAATTGGAAACATTAAAACCTTGTAAGCTATTACAAAAGTTTTCCCCCAAATAAAGGTACTCCTTAAAATAAAAATAGCATTTAACAAAAACCCTAAGATCAAGCATCAAGATTATCCATATATCTCCTCTACTTCAAAATTTTAATTTGCAAGGTTCCCCTTCAAAATCTTTTTCACAAACTTCTTGTATTTGAAAATCTATTTTTAATCTTGAAGAATGTTCTCAACCAAAAACCATCTATACATATCAACTACTTCATTTACATTTTTCAAACAACCATTGTTTTGTTTTGAACCAAAAATAAAAGCAAAGAGTCTCGTTTTAAAATAAGCACCATAGCTTATGTGAGCTATTTTAAGATTTTATAAAATTATTCTCTCATATTTTCAAACTTTAATTCATGGTTATCCATGTAAAGTGGAACTAAATCGAATCAAGTTCAAATAAGGAAAGAATCCAAATCATTCCAAATATATTGCCCTGCAACTAGGCCAATATCGCACACACGCAATCGTACAATAATTGACTAATTAATAATTGAGAAAAATAAATATTTCCAAATATATAAAATTTATGTCCTAAAATATTTCCCATGAATTTACGAACTCGCAGAAATTTGAATCAACAAATTCGGAGCTCTAAATCAAAAGTTATGAAAGAATTAAAAAATAGAAAAAAATATAAAACAAAAAAAAAGCCGGCCAGGCCAGCCAAAATGGGCCGGCCCAACCAGGCCGATCGCCAAGAGGCCACGAGGAGGCCACGTAGGTACACGAGCACAACACGAGGAGAGGAACGAGGATACTTGGTCTTCACACTTAAATGACTTTCAATGTCCCTCCTAAATTGCACTAAATACTCCCTAATTTCTCTCCCTCTATAATGTCCTTTAATCCAGCCCCCACCCCCTCCTATATAAACCCCACTACAGGAAATTTCGTAAGTTTTCAACTCATCTTAGCCCCATTTTCGTCCAAAATTCTTCCCAATCTTCTCCACCCAAATCGACCTTCAAAACGACCTCGGATCGCGGTGGCTTGAAGAAGGAAGTTCGTCCCCTCGTCAAGACGGTTCCATTCCCTCTGGTTTCACCTCGTTTCGTTCATCGAGCAGAGAGAAAAACACGGTCAAAGATTCAGATCTTAGAAGGTATAATCCATTTTACGCCCACCTCGTTGCTCCAAACACAATTTCCTTTAAACAGTAGATAAATCTAGTTGTTATCTACAACTTTCATGTAGAAAGTTTTTCCATCCGAGTAACTTTTTCTGTAGTCAAATCGGACATCATCATCACATCAGCGTAGTCAAGAGTCAACTTAGTCAGATTAGTCAATGTCAATTTCAGTCAATTCCCGAGTTTGACTTTTCCAGATTTTAGTATGAACTTGTATAATTCATAGAAAAAGATTTATAAGTCCAAAAATTATAAATTTGGTATCCCTGAAAAGCTGAGATTCTGTAGAATCCATTTCTGCCATAATATTACTTATTCTCTATACAAAAATTTGATTTATAAATTAAATGGTTTAATTGGTCATTTTCACCATAAAAATTATATCTTTAGTTTTGTATATCCAAATTTAGCAAATAATATGTCTATGGATTCACAAAAACGAGTAGAACACAGTGGACCCATTATTCGGTATTTTTGAGTCTGTTAAAATCACGTTTTATACAGAACCATTTGTGGACTATTTTGAGTATAAAAATTGTCGTGTAAATTATTTTTAAGTGAATCCTTTTGTAGATGGTTGTATATTGAACCCTCTGTACAGTAATTCCAAAATATAATTTTATTCTAGTATAAATAAGATCGTGGAAATTATTTAGTAAGAACGTACTTTCCAAGTGTTAGAAAATATTGCTAATTGCTACAATTGCACAAATGGTTGCATTTGTAATCTTGAAAATATAAAATGTTCAGAAATCACTTAGTAATGTTCAGAACCTTGTTATAAAAATTTGTACAATAAAAATTTTCATCTTGCATGTTTGCATACTTTGCATGATTTTTGTGTTGCCATTAGTGTTGATCTTGTGTATGTTTTTTCTTGGTTGTTTTGCTTGATAGATTGTGTTGATTGTCAAGTGTGTTATTGCGAAGAGTGTACCAACACCACCAACTACTAAGGCAAGTGACACTATCATCCAAGTCCTACTATTTTCATTACACTTAGTGGATTTTTATAACATGCATGAAAAGGATTTCTATATTTTGAGCTATGCTAAATCCTAATAGGATACCCTTATATATTCCTTAGTGGAAACATTGTAGTTGTAGTATGCTTAGCCCTGCTATATATTGGGATGGGATACATGATATGATTATATGAAGAGTAGAAAAGACTTATGTTTTATATAATAAAACAAGTACTCAATGAACCACCTGGGTGGACAAGGATACTCAAGTTTTGGACAAGGTGGCAACAAAAGGAACCATGTTTATATGGCTATCTCTTTTTGTATGTGCACCAGAAGCAAACCACCCAGGGACTTAGAGATTGAACATGTTTCTCGTATAGTGGCTTCCGTGTACAACCACATGCTAAATGGGCTCTGGCTTAGTCAACTACATAGTGGAAGACCCATGTATTGGCATCTTCAGGTTAACTAGAATTGTGTAAGGGAACTTGAAACCCTACATTGGTGCCTGGTAGACAAGCTAGCATTGTGTATTGGGAGGACTCCTATGGAAAGACTTTGTCACATTCTCGATCTGCCGGTACTCCATTTTGGTGAGTACTTATCCAGCGGCCACTGGTGGCGTCAAGACGAGATTGTGTCATGTGGGTAAAGTGTACAACTTCTGCAGAAGATCAAATTCTAAGTACTTAGCCGTGTCCCCGGTTACGGACAACTCTGAGCAACTAAGGCCTGAAGCTATGGAAGATCTCGACATTCCAATTTCTCAAAGTTAAAACTTGATGGTGACAACAAGGGATTTGAAACGAGTTTTCCAAGGAGTTCAGAAAGATTTTCAAAAGATCAAAACTATTTTGAAAAGATAGGACAAAACTATATTGCTTTCTGCAAATGAGCCTAAACCCTACTTAGCCAAATATGCATGTAATGATAGGATCCACTTATTTCTACATAGTAGTGAAACTTGCCAATACAATTCAAATGTATTGACCCTTGTGGCTGTAACTTATTATGTTGCAGGTTTGTTTGATGTTAGTGAAGTGTGTTAAATAGGATTACAACTCTACAACCAACATGACTGCCTGTGGCACTTTGAAGATGAAGGACTCCATGCTATATAGTTATTTCTGCTGCATTGTAATGAGATAGCCAAATGATCTATGTAAGATGTAATGTATTATTTTATTCCTGGTTATAAAGTTGTATTATGACCTTTGTTTCTTGATATTACATCTTAAACTGTGGATGCTAGCTATTGATCCAAGGATTAGCATTGTAAACACAGGGATCTCTACCTTATTAAAGGTTGGGAACTCTAAAGTGACATAAAGAGAGGGAAGAATCAGGTGGACAACAAGGCCAAGCCACAAGAGCAAGGAGGAGCAGGCTAGATCAAGTCCAAGCACAGGAACCAAGGGAAACAAGAACAACACCAGGAGGTGAAGGACATGATCCAACCAGTAACACCAACATAACCACCAACCACAACAATCATTAGTTTTTGTGTTGAGTGTCATAAACCACCACATGATCTATTCATCTTATCCAGACAGAAACATGTGTTGTTTCATGAAACAACCTCTCAATGATCACCCTAGTGAGGTGAATCTATCCTAGAGGTTTTGAGTATAAAGATCAGAAATCAAACCTAGCAAAAACACCAAATTCTCAGACCAGCCTCACAGATTTGGTTTTAACACATGCAACTTCTATAATCTATCATTTGTTCTTACAATATCTGGGCACATCTCCCAGAGGGAGTAGCACCTCAGATCTTATAAGTTACAAACAAACCCATTCACTTAACCAACTAGGACCCAAGATCCTAGAGCCTCAGACCAGCATCATAGGCATGATCAAACAATAAGCTTTCCAACTTACTAATAAGCATCTATCAAGTTCTAGTAATGACCATAAGTGAAGCCAGCAACAAGATCCACTTGTGTACCATTCTAAGAAGGTTTCACAAGCACTGATCTTACTACTAAGACAACCAGATAGTCTAGTTTTTATAAATCAACTAGCAAATCATTTTCCTGAGACCAGACTCAGAGATCATACCATATATATCTATTTATTTTCATAGAATCATCAAACTCTATTGAATAAAAATTCAGACTATGAATAAACAGGAAAGTCACAAACACTAATGCATTGAATCATCACTGACAGTGATACTGTTAGTATCAAGATACTGACAGAAGATGAACATATCAATTTACAACATCACCAAATCAGATTACCATAGCATCAGATCAACCACAACATCACATCATCTAAGGATGACAAGAATCACTAAGGACAGAGAACACAATCTTCATTGAGCATTAATATCAGACCATAGCATCATCACATAAGCACCAGAGATGAACCCTAGTATCAGTACAAACACAGAATAGAGATTGGACACTAGATACACAGTGGAACTCGAGATAGCTAGGTACACTAGAGTTCACAGGAGCACAACTCACCAGAGGTCCTCGCTGAAGAAACAAAGAGGAAGGAGAGGGGCCGATGAGCTCGTGGCGGCACGAGGAGCACCCCATAGGGCGCTGCAACCCACACTATCCACGGCGGCGGCCACAGCAGCACATGCACACCGCATAACAACACAGGAGGGTCAAGAATTTTGTAATATATATTCCTTATGTAATTTTATAAAATTAAATAAAGAAGATAAAAATAAATAAAAATCACTTTTATTATATATTAATATTTTAGTATTTTAGAAAAATACTAAATAAATGCTTAGAGTTATAAAAAGAAATTCTTTTATTTAAATGATAATTCTTAAAAAAATAAATAAATATAAAAATTTATATCTTAATAAATAAATGAATATGATATTCAATAAATATTAAAGATTATTCTTTACAATAGAATCCTTTATTCTTTAAGGAATCCTTGTAACTAAAATGATGGGTAAAACACACAAAGAAAATCAATGATAAATAATGCATTGCATTACTATTCAGAATCATTTTGCCTCTTTAAATATTGTGCTTACCGGGCAATAATGATGTTTTGTAGACATAGAAGCTCAAGGTCCAGTGCAAGCATCCGACTTCACTACCTTGCAATCACAAGGCAATTTCATCACTTGCTCATGTCCTTTGAAGAGTCTTTATCAAAGTATTTGCAAATTGTGTGTTATCATCTATGTTTCAAGGATAGAAAATATTATTTTCTCAAATAAATAAATTGTTGATATCATCCTAAGTGATGATAGAAAGGAGCAATAGAACTTAAGTTTCTATTTGAAACAATGATAATCAACTAGGAACATAACAACCCATGACATCAGTGATTCTAGCGTCGTATATAACGCGTTAGCCATGAGATTTGGAATGGGACGGAGAAGTCAGATGTATCATTTTCCTCTTGTATGTAGGCAAGACGACCTTAACGTGACGTTGTGATTCCTTGTGTGGATCCAACATATGGGTGGGCACCCTTATTCCCCACACTTGTTGTGTCTAGATTAGCTATGAGTGGTTTTTAGTGGTATAGTCCATTTGATATGGCACTTGCCAGGGCATCACCAGGTCATAGAGTCTTTGGGAACTCATCAGGGTTTTATCCTACCCAGAAGGAGGCTTAACGGAGATGAGCCAGCCCCAAAGGATCGTGCAGACACATGGGGTCACGAAGAGGGCAGTGATTGGCTTGGACCAATTATGTAACACCCTTGCCTGATAAGGCTGAGTTCATGTGTATAGTGCCAATCCCTGGATCGGTTCACTGGCACACACAGTACAAAATGATACCAAATATAAATGTGCATCATAAATACAACGAATATGATCCAGAATTTACATTATTTATTCAAGTACACACCAAAAAACGAATACAAGGTAGATCTCCATCCTTCAAATGTGCCACAGGCGAACAATTGTTGAGTGGAGTCTCGCGACCTATGAACGACCACTCAGATACGATATAACCTGCAACATGAAACGTTGTAGCCACGAATGGTCAATACATTGAATGTATGGCAAGTAGGCTAAAGTGGTTAACAACAGATCTATCAACTACATGCTTATTTGGCCAAGTGGAGTTCAGGCTCATTTGCATAAAGCAATAGTTTTATCCTAACATTTATAACAAAGTAGTTTTCCAATACGATAAATAGGACACTCTGGTTCACTCCCAGGTGCTCCTACCCAATTATGTTCACCCAACAAGTTTTAAGTAATTAAGAAATAAGGATGAGTGAGAAATATCATAGCATTAGTATCAGGTCGCTCAAATTGTCCATAACCGGGGACACGGCTAAGCACTTAGTTTCTACACCCTGTAGGGGTTAGAACACTTTACCCATGTGACTTGGCTAGCCCAGCTCGTACCACCACTCTCATATTGGGTGATGATAGGGAGAAGTCCAAGAAGGAACCGTTCAGGAAGTAGCTCCCCAATCCCGACGCGTACCGGTCTAACCTACACTATCTACATCTCTGGATACGCGGGTTCGAGTTACCACAACCTACTGAGTTCAACCAACCGCCGATTTCATTATTGGCACATGGTTGCACACGAAAGCTTCCAAACAAAGAAACCAATCATTTCTTAGTGTCCTGGGTGCCTTTCCGCAACGATACCACCAAAAATTATCAATCCCATCACACCCAGGAGATTCATTGATTAAGTTATTTTAGTTTTCGCAAACCAACACATTTAGAAACAACTTCAGTGATGTAACCCGACCCTCGTTCATCATAGCATGGCTAAGCACATCTACCAACGGTGGCTCATAAACAAGGAATGCTAGGGAATAATATGGGACATAGCATAGCATATACACGTCAATTCCTACATCTGCAATTCTAGAAAAACATCTATAATGCATGGGAAAACAATAGGACATTTATGACCAAGATAGCACCACTTGCCTTTGTTGTGGATGTAGTCGATTAGATAATCCTCACAATCCTCATAGATATGATGGTTGCACTCGTCATAACCACAATACTTGCAATCTTAGTAGTTGCAATCACAGTAGTTACACTTCTCGCAATCTAACGTTTCAAGCAAACACAACAAACACCATTCAAAACATTGCAAACATAAACAGTGCAACATTACAAGAAAACAATGATGAACAGATGCATGCATGATGATTTAATGAGTCACAATGGTTGCATTTAGTGTTCTAAACATAATTAGATTACATGATGCACGTGGAAAGTCATTTAATGCACTAAAGCTTTTATTACTAAAGTTGTATCGATTTAATATGCTGTATACCACTTTAATTGAACTAAATATGTTTATGTCGTATTAAATTGTGAACTAGATGCTACTGGATAGATGTAATGCAATTTAGAGACAGTGGCAATTTGAATCACCTAAAAAGGAGTTATAGATATTTTCTTATGATTAAAACACTATTTCAAAGGGTTTAAATATTTCTGTATGAATTTCTGTTTTAACAGTACCAAATAATTTGTTATGCAATTTCTCTGTGTAGATATTGTCAATACAAAACCTTAGCACTTGGATTCACCCTAATCGGAGTTATAGATCTTTTTGTATGATTTAAATAGTGTTTAATGGTTTTAAATGATTCATATAGTTTCTGTTATCTAAAAATCAAACTAAAATTATATCTGTAATCTCCACGGAATTGTGTTCAGGGACATATTATTTGTAATTTTCTAAGCAGTATTTATTTTCTCATGAATTTATTACTCTAAATAGGCCATTAAACCATTTAAATCTTCACGGAAAAACTATACAGCAAAATGCTGAACTAATTGCATATTGATGGTCTACATGGAACCAGCTTTCCATCGGTATATCATTTATATTTTTGTGACAAGCAATTAATTTACTATGAATTTAATAATTTATAAATCCATTAGAACTAATTAAATTTCTATGGGTTAAATAATCTGCAAAGGCTAGATCCAACCAGATATTATTAAATTACATTACAGTAGCTTCAATTTGATATATTATTCATATTTTTCGGAGTTACAGATAATTTCTTATGAATTTATTAACCTAAAAGACCATTAAAACTAATTAAATTACTGCAGTAACCACGTACAGTAAAATTTGGAACTATTCTGATAAGATGATTCTACATAAAATTATCTTCAATATGATATATTATACACAATTTTTGGACGTGGTATAAATTTCTAATAAATTTTACAAGTTAGATCTATAATATGCAATTTTAAATTCGAACGGAATATTCCAGGAAATATTCCGCTGACTGGACAGGTTGACTTTGCATGCTGACTGGGACTAGATGTTGACCTGACGTTGACGTGGCATTGATGAGGAAGCTGACCGGGTTGACGACATGGCACACACCGGTTTGATTGGATCTCGACCGTCTGGATAGGATCCGGTGGCTAGAAGAAGAGATTGACCCGATTTTGGCTCAGAATAGACAAGAAATAAATCTGTGTTAGAGAGACAAATCCGTAGGTCAAATTGAAAAACTTAAAACATGAAATTTGTGGGGAATCATTATTCCTACCTTCTCACCAAAGGAATTTGGATTTGAAGAAACGAGCGCGAGTACATCTTGGATTTACACCGTTAGATCTGAAATATTGCGATGCGAAATTCTCCAGCTTTGGTGGATGAAAAGAGGTGAGGTTTGTCGGGATTGAAAGATTTTGACGATTTCTACAACTTTTGTTTTTTGACCGAAGGCAAACGACGAAGTCTAGATGGGTTAAAAAGCGAAATAAGATTCGGGCATGTGTAGATTCGGGATTTCGAGAAGGGAAACTCGTACAGCTGAGTAGAGATAGGTTTAACAAAACAGATTTTGCACGCTTTTTAAAGCAACCAAGCGATCCATCCTTCCTGTGCGTGCTGGTTCGATCCGGGTGGGCCGGCCCATTAGTTTTTTTTCTTTTTCTTTTTCTATTTACTTGTTTCCCTTATATCTTTTGCATACGAACTCCAAATGACATAATTCTTGTTTCTAAAAGTTTCTAAAATTGAATAGATCATTGTAGGATCAAATTTGTATTTTTTTTAGTAGTTTGGAAGTAGTGGGTTTATAAATCCTTGTATATTCCATTTTATTTATATCTTTATTTGTTTGTAGTTATTCCATAACTTTTTCATAATAGCTCCGAATGAGCTCAATTTTGTTTCTAAAATTTTGTAGTATTAATTGGATCTATTTAGGCTATAATTATCAATAATTTATGCCTTAGCAATAGTGGGTTTTATAAAGTCAATTTAATTACCTTTAGGAACATTTGGGCGAATCAACTATAGGATTTAGATACCAGGATTTGGATTTAATTTGTGAGAACTTTGCATGGATGTAATGAAATGCTTATGAAGGCTTTATGATTTTCATTTTGAAATCTTGCACACCAATTCTACAATCCATGCCCTTTTGCCTCTATGGCTACTTAGGTCATAACAAAAGAATATAAGATTTTGAATTCAAGGTTGAGAGGATTTTCTATTTAAAAAGTTTCTTCTCTTTGAGAATTTTCAACATAGTCAAGCAATCAATCAAACTTATTTATTTATTTCACATTCCAAAATTAGGAGAATTTTGGGATGTGACAGACTACCACCCTTAAAAGAAATCTCGTCCCGAGATTTGGGAAGGCTAGAAAAAAAGAAAGGTTCGGGATCCATTAGGATGCTACCACCCTTAAAATAAAATTGACTAGGTCATTTCTCGAGGATTTACTTAGCTCAGATTGGTTCTCCTTTAGACTTTTATTGGCACAATGTCTCTAGCACATTCTAAACATCATGATTGATAGTTTCCGAGAAAGGACTTTTTAAACTAGCAAAACTCTCATGGTGGGCAAATGGGGACGTTTACTTCACGGTGCCCCTAATTCACGGTTGGGATTCATCCTTACCGTACATTCCTATGCTTAGCAATGGATGCTTTTAGAAGGGTGTAACAATATACCATTCTAGGGTTTAGGCTCAATGTCGACTCTCTGTTAAGGTTGAAAAGGGCACTCAAGATTCGCAAAGCCAACAGTACAAGAGCGAATAATAAGAGTAGTAGGAATGGTGATCAATCCATCCTGCACCCAAATCATTACCCTGTATGAGGATAGGTGAATCACGTTTTTCTATCACTCGGGCATTCTCACTTGCCTTGAAGATTGATTCCATGGGCACGAACTAATTCTCTATGTATACTCCCATGTATTCAATCAACAAAGCTACTACTAAAACTAAACTATCGATACTTCAACTTTCAGGTTGCGTAATCTACTACATAACATCATTTCAACACTTCATACTCCCACATCTTTTTTTTCCATTAGATAAAGCATTCTCCTTCCTAAATGCATTGTGTTGTCAAACCTTCCACTTAACATATCATTATATCTCCAAGGGTTCAAGATAGGAAAGAATAGATTCTATAAAAGAAACGACTAAGAAAATAATCCTACCCATAACTATATGAAGCAATCAATATCACAAAAAAGAAAACAGTCATAAGAAATCAACACACAAGCAAGCACTTGCATAACAATAATACAGAGGTCTAAATTTAGTAGTATATAACCACAAAATAGTTTGAAAGCATTGGGAACAATACTAGAGTAAAATAGAGCAACATATAAGCAATAAACAAAATCTGTCAAAACGGTACAGCAGACTTCACGAATTTTATGACCGACCTAAGCTCGTCCAGAATTTTAGCCAATTTTTCTGCATGTACTGTAGGTAATTACGCTCCAGATCCTATTTTTTTAGATTTGTCTGAGTTATCAATAAAATATGAAAAAATGTTCGGTACAACAGGTCAGGCAGAAAACTGCAGCAGTAATCCCACGAATTTCAATCAATTCACACCATTAAAATAATTTTAAAACCACACGAAAACTCCAGCAACTTTAGAGTTTCAAAACAACAGATCCTAAACAAGGCATCACACGATATGGTTCAGTACAAACAAGCAAGCAACCTATATTGTCATACTACATAAGTTGGTAAGAACAATATGCTAACACGATAGCGATGATCTCCTAAAGAGATAAAACATGGTGGTTTAGACCTAACCAAATTTGATGAGATATTTATTTATGTCATACTATTTGTTCTTTTAGTTAGCTAACTCTCATATAGGTATCATAAGAATGGACAACTATAAATGTTTGAATAGGAAGAGGTTATAGAAAAGATAGATAAGGATTATAAGAACTCTAATAAGTAGAAAATATGTTTGTTATCCTAATAGAGGTCTTCTATTACTAATCCATTTCTAAGGTCACGATCCTACAGTCAACACACAGCTCTGATACCATCTTGTAACACCCTCGCCTGATAAGGCTGAGTTCATGTGTATAGTGCCAATCCCTGGATCGGTTCACTGGCACACACAGTACAAAATGATACCAAATATAACTGTGCATCATAAATACAACGAATATGATCCAGAATTTACATTATTTATTCAAGTACACAGCAGAAAACGAATACAAGGTATATCTCCATCTTTCAAATGTGCCACAGGCGAACAATTGTTGAGTGGAGTCTCGCGACCTATGAACGACCACTCAGATACGATATAACCTGCAACATGAAACGTTGCAGCCACGAATGGTCAATACATTGAATGTATGGCAAGTAGGCTAAAGTAGTTAACAACAGATCTATCAACTACATGCTTATTTGGCCAAGTGGAGTTCAGGCTCATTTGCATAAAGCAATAGTTTTATCCTAACATTTGTAACAAAGTAGTTTTCCAATACGATAAATAGGACACTCTGGTTCACTCCCAGGTGCTCCTACCCAATTATGTTCACCCAACAAGTTTTAAGTAATTAAGAAATAAGGATGAGTGAGAAATATCATAGCATCAGTATCAGGTCGCTCAGATTGTCCATAACCGGGGACACGGCTAAGCACTTAGTTTATACACCCTGCAGGGGTTAGTACACTTTACCCATGTGACTTGGCCAGCCCATCTCGTACCACCACTCTCATATGGGGTGATGATAGGGAGAAGTCCAAGAAGGAACCGTTCGGGAAGTAGCTCCCCAATCCCGACGCGCACCGGTCCAACCTACACTATCTACATCTCTGGATACGCGGGTTCGAGTTACCACAACCTACTGAGTTCAACCAACCGCCGATTTCATTATTGGCACATGGTTGCACATGAAAGCTTCCAAACCAAGAAACCAATCATTTCTCAGTGTCCTGGGTTCCTTTCCGCAATGATACCACCAAAAATTATCAATCCCATCACACCCAGGAGATTCATTGATTAAGTTGTTTTAGTTTTCGCAAACCAACACATTTAGAAACAACTTCAGTGATGTAACCCAGCCCTCGTTCATCATAGCATGGCTAAGCACATCTACCAACGGTGGCTCATAAACAAGGAATGCTAGGGAATAATATGGGACATAGCATAGCATATACACATCAATTCCTACATATGCAATTCTACGAAAACATCTATAATGCATAGGAAAACAATAGGACATTTATGACCAAGATAGCACCACTTGCCTTTGTTGTGGATGTAGTCGATTAGATAATCCTCACAATCCTCATAGATATAATGGTTGCACTCGTCATAACCACAATACTTGCAATCTTAGTAGTTGTAATCACAGTAGTTGCACTCCTCGCAATCTAACGTTTGAAGCAAACACAACAAACACCATTCAAAACATTGCAAACATACAACAGTGCAACATTACAAGAAAACAATGATGAACAGATGCATGCATGACGATTTAATGAGTCACAATGGTTGCATTTAGTGTTCTGAACATAATTAGATTACATGATGCACGTGGAAAGTCATTTAATGCACTAAAGCTTTTATTACTAAAGTTGTATCGATTTAATATGGTGTATACCACTTTAATTGAACTAAATATTTTTATGTCGTATTAAATTGTGAACTATATGCTACTGGATAGAGGTAATGCAATTTAGAGACAGTGGCAATTTGAATCACCTAAAAAGGAGTTATAGATATTTTCTTATGATTAAACACTATTTCAAAGGGTTTAAATATTTCTGTATGAATTTCTGTTTTAACAGTACCAAATAATTTGTTATGCAATTTCTCTGTGTAGATATTGTCAATACAAAACCTTAACACTTGGATTCACCCTAACCGGAGTTATAGATCTTTTTGTATGATTTAAATAGTGTTTAATGGTTTTAAATGATTCATATAGTTTCTTTTGTCTAAAAATCAAACTAAAATTATATCTGTAATCTCCACGGAATTGTGATTTCAGGGACATATTATTTGTAATTTTCTGAGCAGTATTTATTTTCTTATGAATTTATTACTCTAAATAGTCCACTAAACCATTTAAATCTTCACGGCAAAACCTTACAGCAAAATGCTGAACTAATTGCATATTGATGATCTACATGGAACCAGCTTTCCATCGGTATATCATTTATATTTTTGTGACAAGCAATTAATTTACTACGAATTTAATGATTTATAAAGCCATTAAAACTAATTAAATTTCTATGGGTTAAATAATCTGCAAAGGCTAGATCCAACCAGATATTATTAAAATACATTACAGTAGCTTCAATTGATATATTATTCATATTTTTCGGAGTTATAGATAATTTCTTATGAATTTATTAACCTAAAAGACCATTAAAACTAATTAAATTACTGCAGTAACCACGTACAGTAAAATTTGGATCTATTCTGATAAGATGATTTTACGTAAAATTATCTTCAATTTGATATATTATACGCAATTTTTGGACGTGGTATGAATTTCTAATGAATTTTACAAGTTAGATCTATAATATGCAATTTTAAATTCGAACGGAATATTCTAGGGAATATTCCGCTGACTGGACAGGTTGACTTTGCATGCTGACTGGGACTAGATATTGACCTGACGTTGACGTGGCGTTGATGAGAAAGCTGACCGGATTGACGACATGGCACGCACCGGTTTGATTCGATCTCGACCGTCTGGATAGGATCCGGTGGCTAGAAGAAGAGATTGACCCGATTTTGGCTTAGAATAGACAAGAAATAGATCTGTGTTAGAGAGACAAATCCGTAGGTCAAATTGAAAAACTTAAAACATGAAAGTTGTGGGGAATCATTATTCCTACCTTCTCACCAAAGGAATTTGGATTTGAAGAAACGACCGCGAGTACATCTTGGATTTACACCGTCAGATCTGAAATATTGCGATGCGAAATTCTCCGGCTGTGGTGGATGAAAAGAGGTGAGGTTTGTTAGGATTGAAAGATTTCGACGATTCCTACAACTTTCGTTTTTTGACCGAAGGCAAACGACGAAGTCTAGATGGGTTAAAAAGCAAAATAAGATTCAGGCATGTGTAGATTCAGGATTTCGAGAAGGGAAACTCGTACAGCTGTGGCTCCACAAGATTATATGGAGATTTGGGATGGTGTAGAGATAGGCCTTGGAGTAGGGAACAAGTAGAAACAAACGGAAGTCGATTCAGAGTTGTAGATAAAAAGTTATAAGAGTTTGAGTAGAGATAGGTTTAACAAAACAGATTTTGCACGCTTTTTAAAGCAACCAAGCGACCCATCCTTCCCGTGCGTGGTGGTTCGATCCGGGTGGGCCGGCCCATTAGGTTTTTTTTCCTTTTCTTTTTCTTTTTCTATTTACTTGTTTCCCTAATATCTTTTGCATACGAACTTCAAATGACATGATTCTTGTTTCTAAAATTTTCTAAAATTGAATAGATCATTGTTGGATCAAATTTGTAATTTTTTTACTAGTTTGGAAGTAGTGGGTTTATAAATCCTTGTATATTCCATTTTATTTATATCTTTATTTGTTTGTAGTTATTCCATAACTTTTTCATAATAGCTCTGAATGAGCTCAATTTTGTTTCTAAACTTTTGTAGTATTAATTGGATATATTTAGGCTATAATTATCAATAATTTATGCCTTAGCAATAGTGGGTTTTATAAAGTCAATTTAATTACCTTTAGGAACATTTGGGCGAATCAACTATAGGATTTAGGTACCAGGATTTGGATTTAATTTGTGAGAACTTTGCATGGATGTAATGAAATGCTTATGAAGGCTTTATGATTTTCATTTTGAAATCTTGCACACCAATTCTACAATCCATACAATCCATGCCCTTTTGCCTATATGGCTACTTAGGTCATAACAAAAGAATATAAGATTTTGAATTCAAGGTTGAGAGGATTTTCTATTTAAAAAGTTTCTTCTCTTTCAGAATTTTTAACATAGTCAAGCAATCAATCAAACTTATTTATTTATTTCACATTCCAAAATTAGGAGAATTTTGGGATGTGACAAATTACTGGGCCCCACATCATGGAATTGTGTACGGGAAAGTACGCCCGGTTGTCGAACAAGAAGTTGGTCTCTCATGGGTAAAGTAACGCATCTCTGTAGAGTGTAAGAATTGTAACTTGTTACTCCCTGTTCCGAGAAGGAGCTACGAATGTGGCAGGAAAGGAACTCCATGAAAGTTCTGGTCAACCTGTGAAGACTGATGGTCATAGATTTTCATAATAAATTCAATCTTTGAAGAAAGATTTACGAAAACTGCATAGTCCAAGGACTTATAGTCCGAGGTGGTAGATAGAGCATCAAACTTCCCACCTTGCATATAATGAACTTTCTGGGTAACGCTGTTACTCACCTTTTCCTTTGATCCCCTGCTTAGACTCTAAGGATCCCAAAGAAACCCCAATGTTTGCAGTTGAGAGTAAAGAGGAGGTCTTCTATGAAGAGCCCAATATGTACGGTGCCGTGGAAGGAGTGGACTACGATGTCATCTACGGAGGAGAGCACCAGGAGTCAGAATAATTACTATAGTACTAGGAGATAATTGAGCCGAGCAACATAAACAATAAATAGCAATAAGTTTTTGAGCTCAATTGGAGTTTAAATCGCCACTTTAAATATTCCGCTGAAAAACTTTATAATTTGGTTTGTAAGTTGAATCTTTTGAAGTCTTGAACTTCTGGTATTGTAATACTAATAATGTGTGTATGTTTGTAATTTGGACCCGCAATGTTTATGTTGTACCACTCTGAGGGATGTGATATTTATGGAATGGTGTTCTGTGGATGTCATATCAACGACTATAGTGTACAACACTTGGAGTGGTATGCTGGGTCACCGCAGCTGGGCTTAAAGCTTTCCTGGTTGGCCCATCTAGCCAGATAGCAAGAAGAACCGGCCGGGTGGCCGCTTCCACCCGGCTGGCCTCGGATTCGATGGAGTGCTGTAACATCCCTAAAATCATGTTTTCAAAGATTGCATATCATTCATGCATGCATATCATTTAGGGAACAAATATCAAACCCATTTCAAGAAAACAGAAGCACTAAGTGCTATTATTTTATGTGAGCATGCATTAATCTAATGCCACTCTCAAATGAGTATATAATTGTTTCAAACCAAACTTGCTTTACTCTCATGTTGTTTTGGGTTTAATGTTAGAGTTTAGACAAAGTTTACAAAACAAATATGGCTTTAAAACCATCTTCAAAACATATCCAAATCAAGTGTTATGGCTCTGTTTATTTTGATTTTCTCAATAAGACCTAGCAAGCACAAGGAAGCAGCAAGGTTTTGTGTTTAATTTTATGAAGTTTATAATTTACAAAAATCTAGAAAAAGATTTGAATTCATTTGCTTTTAAATTCATTTGAAATGATTCCTGAAAATCAACTCAGAAAAAGAAAAATAAATTTAAAACCCAATTGGGCCTGGCACCACCATTCTAGCCCAGCAAGCGAATCAGCCCACCCGGGTTCCCCCTCTCTCCCCTGTTTCTCACCGCGCTCGTGCACACCCCCTCGCTGACAACTGGGCCCCGCAGCCACGTCACTCCGTCGTCCCCAAATCTCACCTACGACCGACGTCGTTGCGGCCGTTTCCTCCCGAGCAAATGCTCTTCAATCCCATTGATGTCGTGCGTTAATCTCGCCCCCACTCCAGCTACTTAAACCCCTCCCCCTCGCGGCCATTTCCCCCAACAGAGCTAGCCAGAAGCGCCACCAGGCTGCTAGTATTTGCCCTCACACCGCCGCGGTACCAACAAACTCCGACGTATGATTCCAGTGAGCTCTCATCGCCCCTTGCCATCTAATCTTGCCAGCATGATCGCAGCAACCTTGCGCATCTTCTAACCCCATTGGTGCATTCTAGGACTATCTGGAGCCTCGCCAACGACGACGACCGAAAGTGCCCGACGCAGCCGCAAACTCCGACGAGCTCTCCTAGTTTGTACCGACCGCGCCTCTCTCTCTCACTCATACTCACATGCTCGCCTCGTCTGCACGCGTCTAACGCCACCTCTCTTGTGCCTTAGCGTGAGCCGTAGTGTCGCCACCGTCTCCAGCCGCACACGCCCGACGATAGCAACGACTCCGGCGAGCAATACCTGTCAACCACGAGCGCCCCTTCGCCAACCAAGCCCACCTTGAGTATCAGCAGCGCACAACGAACTCGGTAAGCCACCTCACCCTCTCCCGCGCAACCTAGATCGTCGGCAACGACTCTGACATAGCCGCCGCCACTCGCCGCCGCTAGCGCCGCCCGTCTGTGGTCGTTTGATCTGTGGCCGTAGGATCTAGATCCAGTGTGTAGAATTAGATCTATAGCGAAGAGGTAAGGAGAATATCTGACCGTGCGATTTAAGTTAGATTTAGCGGTCCACATTAGCCGATCCGCGCGAATCGGTATCAACCAATCAGAACACGCCGCGTGTCTGTAGGTTTGATTTAAAATCAGAATTTAGATCTATTAGATGTTTAAACTTGTAAAATTCATAACTTTTGATTCCCACGTCCAAATTTGACAAATTTTATATCATTGGAATCAGGAGAGAAAATCCTTTCCATCTATGTAATGTGTTTAATGTTTTGCCTCGGTTAAAATGATTGTTTTTACAGAAACATTTGTAGGCATAATTTGTGTATAGGAATTATATGAAAAATGTTTTGTTGTTCAAATAAAGTTTAATTGGCAAGTTTTGAACTTGTTTATGATCCAATACTGTGTACTTGTCTTGTTTGGTGTAGAAAATCATCACATGGCATTTTGCATACATTCATGTATTTTTGCTTGTATATATTGTGTATGTGATTTTGTGCCATTATTTTATGTGTAGATTTTGGTGCAAATAGTGATTGTGATTGTGAGGATTGTTGCTACTCCCCAAACTACCAAGGCAAGTGGTGCTTCATGATTATATTCCTATGTTTTTCAACTATGCACTAGAAATATTTTGCTAGACTTGCATGAATATTTTTGATCTATATGCTATGCTTGGGAAATCCTAGTAGTTGTAGAATTGCTAGAAATTTCTAAGTTAAGTTGCTTATCAATGCCATGCTTAGCCTAGCTAGTAGAAACCATGGGTGGTTATATATTCATGCTATGAGAAAATATTTCTAAGTCTTTGGACTTATGTTTTGCCTAATAAAACAACTAAGTGAATGAAACACCTGGGTGGAATGGAAAGAATGGTTTATGTTGAGTGGTTACACAAGGCCCATTTCTATGGCTTACCTTGTGTATCTCACTTGTGGAAAGCCACCCAGGAACAAAGGGATTTGAGAGGCCAAATGTTAAGAAGCTTCTAGTGCAGCCACATGGCAATATGGGCTCTGCCTGGATCATATAGGTTGCAATAACTTAGCCATTTGGACAGTTGGTGGTAGTGGGATGATAGGTTGGAACGCGTCCATTTGGTCTAAGGGAAGGCTTCTGAAAGGTCCTGTCTTGGTGAAAATCAAGTCTTGTGGGGAAAGTGCACAACCTCTACAGATGGAAGAATCTAAGTAATTAGCCATGTCCCTGGTATTGGACAACTTGAGCATCAAGACATGGAAGCTATCAAGAATCTCCTCATCCCAATTTCTAAGTAAAAGCTTGTGGGTGAACAAGGGTGAAGGTTCACCAATTTCTATTGGTGATTCCTTGGGAAAGTTTTGTCAAAGAAAAACTTAGTGTTTTCAACTAATAGGCAAAAACCTATTTCGAGCAAAGCGAGCCTAAGCTACACTTAGCCAAAATGCATATAGCATCTAGACTACTAATATTCTACTAAGGTATCACTTGCCAATACTATTCCAATGTATTGACCCACTGTGGCTGTAACTTGTGATGTTGCAGGTTATTCTGATAATGATTAGGGGTTATGAGTCTACACTCAACATGCTTGCCTGTGGCACATGAAGATGAAGACTTATTTATCTTATTATATATTTGAACTCTTGTATTAGTCCTGTGGCCATGGAGTTTGTAAAAGACTATGTTTGTCTCTGGAATGATATGTAATAATGACCTTTGTTTTTGTGTACTTCATCTTAAACTGTGGATGCTAGCATTGATCCAGGGACTAGCATTGCAATCACAGGGATCCTTACCTTTATAAAGGGAGGGATCTTACAGATGGTATCAGAGCACTTTGTTTCCTGTAGGATTATGACCCTAGGATTGGAAACCACTAAGGAAAAATTTCAACAACTTCCACACTTGTCTTTTCTTCTCATAAACTTTTCTAATCTTCTTTCTCATCTCTATTTGTAGATGAACTCCATCAACGAAGCTGTGAGGAAGGGACCACTCATGACTATGACTTTGGAATGTGAGACAGAATTCCCCAAGGCTCTCAAGGACCTCATGGTTGCCATGGGAATACATGGTGCAGCTGTGTACAAAGGTTTTCCTGTGATGGATGAAGGAGTTGAGTACTGGTGGGTGCAACTTCACTTGTATAAAAACAAGGAAGACAACCACAAAGAATCAGGATTCTGCATGGTCACCAAATCAGTGATGCACACCACATTCTTTGATTTAGCAAGGGATGCAGCTTGGAAGGCCATCAAAGAGCTTGGTGATAGAATCAAGTGCAGAATGCTCAACACTCAGAATGACCTTATGGAAGAAAAGAAGCATACCCAGGAGTTAGAGGCTACCAACCAACATTTAAGAGAGGACATCATAGACTTAGCAATGGAGTCATGTGATCAGGATCGACAGATTGCCTCTAGGGATGCCCTGTTAGCCAACTTGGCAAGTGGGATGGATTGTAACATACTTCGTTAGTTGGACCACCGCACTTTCATTTTATATTCCAAATGTTGTTTAAAATAAGTTGAACCTTGGATGCTTGTAATGGTTTTATGTATGACGTGACTTGTGTTTTGATTGATAAAGATATGCATGTGATGCCTTGTCTTGTGATTTGTCTTTAATTGTGTTGATTCTAACTTTTTCTGTCTTATAAAATAGATGCCTAACGTTACTATCAGCACGGCTGAAGAGTTCAAGGGAACTCGTTTTGGCACACGACTTATTAAGCTCACTAGTCTGCTCAATCTTCCGCTTCCTAGCATCATGGTGCTTCCCCTCACCAAGTTTGAGAGGAAACACCTTTGGGGCTTCAAGGTTAATCAGCTAGGATGCCAGACTGAGCCTACCACGGAGGCAATCATCTTCAAGTTCATGCATGATGACAGGGAGAGAGGCCTAGAGGTAGTCATGCAAGATTTACTTGCGCATATGTTAGGGAGACACTCTCGGGAGGTTAGAGGTACTCACTTCCACGCCTTCGGTAGACGTGATGAGGATGGTGAGGCCATTGACTTCGAGGACACTGCTAGAGAGACGGCAAAGCTGATTCTTCTATACCTCCAGGACTTAGAGGTTCTTCTTAGGCACCTAGATACTGATAGGACCAACGTCATGCTTAGCAATGACGAGCTCCAGGTGCAGCTTCGTGAGAAGGACAAGCTCTTCGCGGAGCAAGATGATATAGTCAAGGAAATGGAGGCCAAGTTTGAGAGTCAAGATAGAAAGTTCAAGAGTCAAGAGAAAAGAGTCCAAGATAGGAACAAGAGGATTTGAGAGATGACTGCAGAACTAGAGACCAAGGACTTCGAGCTCGAGCATCAGCAGACTATGATTGAGAGACTTCGTTCACAGAAGAGGGCTCTCAAGTCCAAGATAGAGGCCTTGACTACCAATGTCGAGGAATACAAGACTGCTATGGAGAATGCAGGTCTTACACTTGTTGATGAGGAGGTTGATGTAGAGGAGTAGTTATGACTACTCATTTACCTTTTATTTACCTTGCTTTTGATTATTGAGTCACAATGACCATCCAACATGTGGATGGCTTGCTATTGGTGTGTTACCTTCCAAAACTTGTTGTTTATGTTGTTGAACTTTTGTTATTTTGATGCATGCTTGGTGATTGTTTATGTGATGTATTGTGCATGTTAAACATATATGGGTACCTCATTCTTATCCTTATGGAAAACCACAGATGCCTCCCCGACGTGCCAATCCCAACCCTAACAACAACAATATCACCCCTGAGATGCAGCAGATGATGATATCTCAGACGCAGCTGATGCAGATGATGACCATGTTCATACAGAACTAGAACAACAACAACAACAACAAAAACAACAATAATAACAACAACAACAACAACAATCACAACAACCCACCGGGTTTTGACATGCTTACCAGATTCTTAAGACTGAGGCCAGCAAAGTTCTCAGGAACTACTGATCCCATGGTGGCCAATGATTGGCTACGCTCAGTGAACAAGGACTTGGTAACTGTTGGTTGTACTGATGAGGAGAAATTCAGGTTTGCAGCACACTTGTTGGAAGGACCAGCAGCTACTTGGTGGGATAACTTCCAGATCACCACTCCCATTGAGGATGTGACATGGGCTATCTTTGAATATGGTTTCCGTACTACTCACATCTCATCCGGAGTGATGAGTTTGAAGAAGAAGGAATTTCATAACTTGAAGCAGCCCCACCGCAGCGTGGCTGAATATATTGAGGAGTTCAACAATCTGGCGCGTTATGCACCGGATGAAGTTGACACTGATGCTAAGAGGAAAGAGAAGTTCCTTGAAGGATTGAACGATGAATTGAACCTGCAGTTAGCTATGGCCTATGTCCCCACATATCAGTCTCTTTGTGACAAGACTGCCATCTTGGAGAGCAAGATGAAACAAGTTGAAAGCAGGAAGAGGAAGCACTCTAACAAGCACAGCTCGAGATCGTCTCACAAGCGTTCCCATTATGATTATAGTGAGAATTCTGGATCCCACAAGCATGGAAAGTACAACAAACACCACAACCACAACCGTCATCATGACAACAAGCACCACCATAGTCATGACAATGATAAGTACAAGAATCACAAGAGTGGATATAAGAGCCACCACAATGGAAGTGGAAGTGGTAGTGGAAGCCAACCTGTCAAGAAGGATCTTAGTCAGGTTGAATGTTTTAAGTGCAAGAAGATGGGGCATTATGCAAATGAGTGCCCAGAAAAGAAAGTCGAAGGACCCAACAAGCCCAACCCTTTCCAGAAGGGGCAAGTAAACCACATCAATGTGGAAGAAATCGATGAGGAACCTGATGCTGTTGCTGGTAAGTTCAAACTCAATTCTGTTCTAGCATTTGTTCTCTTTGATACTGGTGCATCTCATTCATTCATATCAAGAGCATTTGTTGAAAGAAATGAACTACCGGTAGAAACTATTGGGTGTCCTATAAAAGTAAGTTCTCCTGGCAGAGAAATGATAGTGAACTCAGGATGTCATGATCTAGTCATAGAGTTTGGGAAGTATAAGTTTCCCGTTAATCTGATAATCCTAAACTCCCAAGGATTGGATGTCATTTTGGGAATGGACTGGATGACTAAGCACAAGGGAGTGCTAGATTGTGCCAACCATACTGTCACACTCACAACTCCAGAAAACAAAAGGATTAGATTCAAGACTAACTTTGAATCAAAAGGGAGTAAGCTAAATTCTCTTAAGGGGGTTAGCATAGACAGTGTGCCAATTGTGAGTGAATATCCGGATGTTTTTCCAGAAGAATTACCAGGAATGCCACCAGATAGAGATGTGGAGTTTCTTATTGACTTGCTACCAGGATCAGGACCAATAGCAAATTGACCATACAAGATGTCAGTTGATGAGTTGAAAGAACTCAAGAAACAACTTGGAGAATAGTTGCAGAAAGGATTTATTCAACCAAGTTCTTCATCTTGGGGAGCACCAGTCTTGTTTGTGGAAAAGAAGGATAGAAGTCAAAGGTTATGCATAGATTACCGTTCACTCAATGAGGTGACTATCAAGAACAAATACCCTTTGCCTAGAATCAATGACTTGTTTGATCACCTACAAGGAGCATGTGTATTCTCAAAGATTGATCTTCGATCAGGTTATTTCCAGCTCAAAATAAGGGAACAAGACATACCTAAGATAGCTTTCACCACTAGGTATGGATTGTATGAGTACACCGTGATGCCATTTGGTTTAACCAATGCACCAGCTTATTTCATGAATATGATGAACAAGGTGTTCATGGAGTTCCTTGATAATTTTGTTGTCGTTTTCATCGATGACATTTTGATCTACTCCAAGAACAAGGAAGAGCATGAAGGACATTTGCGTTTGATACTTGAGAAGCTTAGAGAGCATAAGCTGTATGCCAAATTCAGCAAGTGTGAGTTTTGGTTGAATGAAGTTGGATTTCTTGGACACGTTGTGTCAGGAGATGGTGTAGCAGTTGATCCTTCTAAGGTTTCAGCTGTAACTGAATGGTAATCTCCTAAGTCAGTAAAAGAGGTTCGTAGTTTCCTTGGCTTGGCAGGATACTACAGAAGGTTCATTGAGAATTTCTCCAAGATAGCTAAGCCAATGACAGAGTTACTAAAGAAAGACAAGAAATTTGCTTGGTCTGAAGGATGTGAACTTAGTTTCCAAGAATTAAAGAAGAGACTAGTGACATCACCAGTTTTATGTCTGCCGGATTTGGAGAAGGATTTCCAAGTGTATTGTGATGCATCTCATCATGGATTAGGTGCAGTACTTATGCAAGAAGGGAAAGTTGTGGCTTATGCCTCGAGACAACTCAAAACTCATGAGGTAAATTACCCTACTCATGATTTAGAGTTAGCCTCTGTTGTCCATGCACTCAAAACATGGAGACACTATCTTTTGGGAAAGCGATGTGAAGTGTTCACAGATCACAAAAGTTTGAAGTATATGTTCACACAGAAAGAAATTAACATGAGAAAAAGAAGATGGCTAGAACTTATCAAGGACTATGACTTAAGTTTGCAATACCACCCCGGTAAAGCAAATGTTGTAGTGGATGCTCTAAGCCGTAAGGTTTTTGTGAATGGCCTTACTAAGGGATAATTACCAGATGATCTGTGTGCCCAATTTAGAGATCTCAGATTGGAGATTGTGCCTGAGGGACATCTCATGTCATTGGATGTTCAACCCACTTTGTTGGACAAAATCAAAGAAGCCCAAAAGACAGATAAGGAAATTGAAGAGATTAAGGAAAAGATTGGCAAGGGAAAAGCCAAAGGATTCCATGAAGATGAACAGGGTACTTTATGGCATGGAAAACGTATCTGTGTTCCACAAGACCCAGAACTTCGGAAACTGATTTTACAAGAAGCACACAACTCGCCGTATTCCATTCATCTGGGTAACACCAAAATGTACATGGATATGAAGGAAAGATTTTGGTGGAATAATCTCAAGAAGGACATCACCGAACATATTGCTTTGTTTGATGTATGTAGTAGAGTGAAAGCGGAACATCAAAAACCAGCAGAATTGTTACAACCACTACCTATTCCTGATTGGAAATGGGACAAGATTGGCATGGATTTCATCACCGGATTACCAAGGACCAGGTCAGGATATGACTCTATTTGGGTAGTAGTGGATCGCCTAACTAAAGTGGCTCATTTTATACCCGTGAAGACAACCTATACAAGTGCTAAGTTAGCCAAGATCTATATGAGTAGGATTGTATGTCTGCATGGAGTACCCAAGAGTATTGTGTCAGATAGGGGAACTCAATTCACTTCTCATTTTTGTAGGCAATTACATGAGTCATTGGGAACGAGGTTGGAATTCAGCACTGCTTTTCATCCTCAGACTGATGGACAAACAGAAAGGACCAACCGGATTCTTGAAGATATGTTGAGGGCATGTGCCATAGACTATGGAGCCAGTTGGGATGAAAGTCTGCCTTACGCAGAATTCTCTTACAATAACAGCTATGAAGCCAGTATTGAGATGGCACCATTTGAGTTTCTCTATGGGAGAAAGTGTACCACCCCATTGCTATGGAATGGTGTGGGAGAAAGAAGTTTGTTTGGACCAGAACTAATCAAGGAGGCTGAAGAGAAAGTCAAGCTAGTTAAGGACAGATTGAAGATAGCACAATCCCGACAGAAGAGCTACGCAGATCCTAAGCATAGAGAAGTCACCTATGAAGTGGGTGATAGAGCTTATCTTAGAGTGTCACCACTTCGTGGAGTGAAGAGATTTGGAGTCAAAGGAAAATTGGCCCCAAGATATGTTGGACCATTCAAGATTCTAAGTCGTAAAGGAGAAGTAGCTTATGAGATTGAATTGCCAGAATCATTGTCTGCCGTTCACAATGTGTTTCATGTGAGTTAGCTTAATAAATGCCATCCAGAAATGGAAGAGACTTCTTTGAAGGATACCATACCTTTGGAGGAGGTTCAATTGGAAAGTGATCTCACCTATGAGGAGAAACCTATCAAGATTCTTGAGACTGCAGAAAGAGTTACTCGGGCTAAGACTATCAAATTCTGCAAAGTTCAATGGAACCATCATTCCGAAGAAGAAGCCACATGGGAATGAGAAGATGATCTTCGGAAAGACCACCCTCACCTATTTGCTATCCAACCCGAATCTCGAGGGCGAGATTCACCTTAAGGGGGTTAGATTTGTAACATCCCTAAAATCATGTTTTCAAAGATTGCATATAATTCATGCATGCATATCATTTAGGGAACAAATATCAAACCCATTTCAAGAAAACAGAAGCACTAAGTGCTATTAATTTATGTGAGCATGCATTAATCTAATGCCACTCTCAAATGAGTATATAATTGTTTCAAACCAAACTTGGTTTACTCTCATGTTGTTTTGGGTTTAATGTTAGAGTTTAGGCAAAGTTTACAAAACAAATATGGCTTTAAAACCATCTTCAAAACATATCCAAATCAAGTGTTATGGCTCTGTTTATTTTGATTTTCTCAATAAGACCTAGCAAGCCCAAGGAAGCAGCAAGGTTTTGTGTTTAATTTTATGAATTTTATAATTTAAAAAAATCCAGAAAAAGATTTGAATTCATTTTCTTTTAAATTCATTTGAAATGATTCCCGAAAATAAACTCAGAAAAAGAAAAAGAAATTTAAAACCCAATTGGGCCAGGCGCCACCATTCTAGCCCAGCAAGCGAATCAGCCCACCCGGGTTCCCCCTCTCTCATCTGTTTCTCACCACGCTCGCGCACACCCCCTCGCTGACAACTGGGACCCGCAGCCACGTCACTCCGTCGTCCCCAAATCTCGCATGCGACCGACGCCGCCGCAGCCGTTTCCTCCCGAGCAAATTCTCTTCAATCCCATTGATGACGCGCGTTAATCTCGCCCCCGCTCCAGCTACTTAAACCCCTCCCCCTCGCGGCCATTTCCCCCAATAGAGCTAGCCAGAAGCGCCACCAGGCTGCTAGTATTTGCCCTCACACCGCCGCGGTACCGACAAACTCCGGCGTACGATTCCGGTGAGCTCTCGTCGCCCCTTGCCATCTAATCTTGCCAGCGTGATCGCAGCAACCTTGTGCATCTTCTAACCCCATTGGTGCATGCTAGGACTATCTGGAGCCTCG
The DNA here is from genome assembly GCA_916181665.1 of Avena sativa. Classification (NCBI taxonomy): domain Eukaryota; kingdom Viridiplantae; phylum Streptophyta; class Magnoliopsida; order Poales; family Poaceae; genus Avena; species Avena sativa. The sequence continues at coordinate 305,146,578 of OV702295.1, read as the reverse complement.
CCAACAACGACGACCGCAAGTGCCCGACGCAGCCGCAAACTCCGACGAGCTCTCCTGGTTTGTACCGACCGCGCCTCTCTCTCACTCATACTCACATGCTTGCCTCGTCTGCACGCGTCTAACGCTACCTCTCTTGTGCCTTAGCGTGAGCCGTAGCATCGCCACCGTCTCCAGCCGCACACGCCCGACGACAGCAACGACTCCGGCGAGCAATACCTGTCAACCACGAGCGCCCCTTCGCCAACCAAGCCCACCTTGAGTATCAGCAGCGCACGGCGAACTCGGTAAGCCACCTCACCCTCTCCCGTGCAACCTAAATCATCGGCAACGACTCTGACAGAGCCGCCGCCCCCACTCGCCGCCGCTAGCGCCGCCCGTCTGTGGTCGTTTGATCCGTGGCCGTAGGATCTAGATCCAGCGTGTAGAATTAGATCTGTAGCGAAGAGGTAAGGAGCAGATCTGACCGTGCGATTTAAGTTAGATATAGCGGTCCACGTTAGCCGATCCGCGCGAATCGGTATCAACCAATCAGAACACGCCGCGTGTCTGTAGGTTTGATTTAAAATCAGAATTTAGATCTATTAGAAGTTTAAACTTGTAAAATTCATAACTTTTGATTCCCACGTCCAAATTTGACAAATTTTATATCATTGGAATCAGGAGAGAAAATCATTTCCATCTATGCAATGTGTTTAATGTTTTGCCTCTGTTAAAATCATTGTTTTTATAGAAACATTTGTAGGCATAATTTGTGTATAGAAATTATATGAAAAATGTTTTGTTGTTCAAATAAAGTTTAATTGGCAAGTTTTGAACTTGTTTATGATCCAGTACTGTGCACTTGTCTTGTTTGGTGTATCAAATCATCACATGGCATTTTGCATAGATTCATGTATTTTTGCTTGTATATATTGTGTATGTGATTTTGTGCCATTATTTTATGTATAGATTTTGGTGCAAATAGTGATTGTGATTGTGAGGATTGTTGCTACTCCCCAAACTACCAAGGCAAGTGGTGCTTCATGATTATATTCCTATGTTTTTCAACTATGCACTAGAAATATTTTGCTAGACTTGGATGAATATTTTTGATCTATATGCTATGCTTGGGAAATCCTAGTAGTTGTAGAATTGCTAGAAATTTTGAAGTTAAGTTGCTTATCAATGCCATGCTTAGCCTAGCTAGTAGAAACCATGGGTGGTTATATATTCATGCTATGAGAAAATATTTCTAAGTCTTTGGACTTATGTTTTGCCTAATAAAACAACTAAGTGAATGAAACACCTGGGTGGAATGGAAAGAATGGTTTATGTTGAGTGGTTACACAAAGCCCATTTCTATGGCTTACCTTGTGTATCTCACTTGTGGAAAGCCACCCAGGAACAAAGGGATTTGAGAGGCCAAATGTTAAGAAGCTTCTAGTGCAGCCACATGGCAATATGGGCTCTGCCTGGATCATATAGGTTGCAATAACTTAGCCATTTGGACAGTTGGTGGTAGTGGGATGATAGGTTGGAACGCGTCCATTTGGTCTAAGGGAAGGCTTCTGAAAGGTCCTGTCTTGGTGAAAATCAAGTCTTGTGGGGAAAGTGCACAACCTCTGCAGATGGAAGAATCTAAGTACTTAGCCATGTCCCTGGTATTGGACAACTTGAGCATCAAGACATGGAAGCTATCAAGAATCTCCTCATCCCAATTTTTAAGTAAAAGCTTGTGGGTGAACAAGGGTGAAGGTTCACCAATTTCTATTGGTGATTCCTTGGGAAAGTTTTGTCAAAGAGAAACTTAGTGTTTTCAACTAATAGGCAAAAACCTATTTCGAGCAAAGCAAGCCTAAGCTACACTTAGCCAAAATGCATATAGCATCTAGACTACTAATATTCTACTAAGGTATCACTTGCCAATACTATTCCAATGTATTGACCCACTGTGGTTGTAACTTGTGATGTTGCAGGTTATTCTGATGATGATTAGGGGTTATGAGTCTACACTCAACATGCTTGCCTGTGGCACATGAAGATGAAGACTTATTTATCTTATTATATACTTGAACTCTTGTATTAGGCTTGTGGCCATGGAGTTTGTAAAAGACTATGTTTGTCTTTGGAATGATATGTAATCATGACCTTTGTTTCTGTGTACTTCATCTTAAACTGTGGATGCTAGCATTGATCCAGGGACTAGCATTGTAATCACAGGGATCCTTACCTTTAAAAAGGGAGGGATCTTACAAGTGCGCAGAGGGGGAGACGCTCCTTGCGGGGTACGCCTCTGGTGCCTCTCGTCATCAGACAGGCTGGCGCGCCGCCCTGACCGGCACTACCCCACGAAGATAAAGTAAAGCGGTCTTCTGACTGCCAAAGGAGTCTCGGGTGACCATTAAAGCAAGGCTGACGCTACAAAGGAAGCCCGGGTGACCGCTAAAGAAGTGGGTGACGCTAAAGAAGGGCTGACCGTGTCCTGGCCGACTGGCTGGACCCTGCAACCGGCCCTTCCCTATAAACCCATATCCAAATAGTAAACCCTAGAACCCAGATTGTAATCTACCTCCCCCAACCAGTATATAAGGGCGGGTAGAGCTAGGGTTCTAGGTAAGCAACATCGGTAGTAGCTAGAGCTTGCCTCTTCTTCTTCCTCTAGCCATCGACAGTAGCTAAGGAAACAGCTCCAGGAGCACCTGTACTGGGCATTCGCCCCCCATATAGTAGATCTTGCAGGAGTAGGGGTGTTACCTCGCCAAGTGGGCCCCGTACCTGGGTATATCGCTGAGTTTGCAGTTCACCGTGCCCAACCCGTTGCGTGAGCCACCGATTGCATCAATGTGTCCCTCTTTAGCCATCCCCGATGGCACTGCGTGTTCCACACCATTACAATTGGTGCCCACCATGGGGAACAGCGCTTCGGCTGGGATCATCTTCCGCATGGGACTTCCGCTCGTCGCCGGTGAGCACGTGGCCTCCGGCCTCATCCTCACACTTGGCGTTTTCGACTGCGTTGTCGACAACACTGCGTGCTTCGTCGGGAACACCTTCCCCGCCAACGGATCCATCATGCACTTTGGAGACCTCCACGTCTATGTCGCCACCATTGCTGAGGCCTTCCCCAGCGAAGTCGACACCGTCTCCGATGTGCCTCTCGACCGCATCACCCGTGGCATAGCCACTGCAAACGGCTACGTCGAGGTCATGGTAGTGAACGCTCGCGAGAACCACCGCCCGCTTCAGGAGGGTCGAGCGGGTGGAGAAAGCTTTGTGCTTGAACATGAGCAAGACCTTCTCACCGCCTCCATCCAGCACCTTCGTTCTCCCGTCATCATCGAAGAAGACCCAGCGGTCGCGGCGGCTGCGCTCGAGGCCACGTGCTAGAAGCTCCTGGAGGAGGCCACCAAGGTTGCTGCTAACCAGCGTCGGCTGAACGCCACCATGCACGAGTACAACGCCGCCCATGGCTTCGCCAGGCAAATCCAGCACCAAGGGTGCGACCTCGCATCAGAACTGGACCGCGTTGCAGACTCGTGTGCCAGTGTGGCCCAGCCCGTCTATAGCACCCCCGCCAAGAACATGAGAGCGCCCGAAGTAGCGGCCGCGGAGCTTAAACACCTCGAGGGGGAGGAGCTTTGTCGCCAGTAGGAGCGCGTCCAGATCCTCGTCGCCACCGCCAATAAGCAGCAAGCGAAGGGGTTCTCAGCCAAGGGGGCAACACTCGGGAGATAGTCCCCCGCAAAGGTGCGGACCAGATGGCACACGGAGGAAGCAAGAACCAGCAGGCATCTTCCCCAGACGACACCGGGCAAAACAGCCGCCTGCGCGTTGCATCCGGCAACTGCGGCAATCGCATCCGTGATGCCGCCATCACTAGCGCCAGTCGTGCGCCGGCTGGAGGATCCGCCTAAGGAAAGAAAGCACGTGCGCCGGAGGAGGGGGCTGGCGGAAACAAGGACCCTCCAACGTCGCGCCTGACCGGACGTCTCGGCCCCCGAGAGCCGGCTGACGCGCATGAGCGCATCGACCTCCTGGTGCAGTCACGTGCGCTAGAAGAAGAATGTCCAGCTGGACCAAAAATTTCCGGCCCACGCATCCGGAACGAGCCGTTTCCAAAGGATTTTTCGCTTCCAAGAGACACGCCAAGGTACAACGGCACCATCAAGCCCGAGGATTGGCTGGTGGACTACACCACCGCCGTGGGAATCACAAACATAAACCTCCGCCTGGCCGTCAGCTACGTCCCCCTCATGCTCGTCGACTCAGCAAGAATGTGTCTGAACAGCCTCCCCGACAACAGCATCAATGCCTGGCTAGACTTCGAAGAAGCGTTCATTCGCAACTTCACCGGAACATACAAGCGACCAGGTCAGCCCCACGATCTTGCCCTCTGCGTTCAAGGAAAAGACGAGTCTGACCGCGCCTACCTCAATTGGTGGACTAGCATGCACAACTCATGTGAAGGGGTGCGCGAGCATTAGGCAATCGACTTCTTTACCAACGGTTGTCGAGACGGCACCATGCTGAAGCACAAACTCCGGCGGGCAGATCCCCAAACCATGGCCCAGGTCATGGCCATTGCGGACAAGTACGCCACCATCGACACAGCCATGAAGAAGCCCATCGTGGTGGATGACCAAGGTCAGATCGTGACGGACGAGCAGGCGGAGCGTCGCCAGCCGGACGAGAATCACTCTAGGCGGCATGTCCATGACGACTGCCATGGCAAGAGAAAAAACGACTAGCCTGACAGCCGGTACGGCACCAAGCAAGTAGCAGCGGTGCACGAGGACCCGGCTGCAGGCAGCAGCCGGAGGCAAAGACCGGGTGACAGGCCACCAAGGCCCAAGTACACCATGGAGTCCATGCTCAACAGACCGTGCAAGTTCCACAGCAGCAGTAGCAAGCCCGCAAACCATACAACGCGTTAGTGCAACTTGACAAAGAAGATTGCCGAAGCCGGCGGTCTCCCACCACCACCTCCACCTCCAGCCGGAGCCGGCCGAACAACAGGGAGCGGCACAACCGCCGTGAGGATGATGAATATGGTTACCCACGTCAAGTGGGCAACTACCACATCTTCCTTGCCGAGCCGAAAACAAAGCACAGTAAGAGAAGGCGCGAGGCGGAGGTGAACGCCATTGTTCCCCTCGTCCCTCAGTACCTACATTGGTCCGAGCAGGCTCGGCATCAGTGAATCCCAGCAGCAGCCTCGAGCGGCTCGGCATCAGTGAGTCCCAGCTGCAGCTCTCAAGCACCTCATTCCACGGGGCAGTCCTGGGTCCATCGCACTCACCAATTGGAAAGATTCGGCTGGACGGCATATTCGGCACCAAGAACAACTTCCGCTGTGACCCGATCTGGTTTGAGGTGGTGAACCTCTCCAGCGCCTACCACGCCATACTAGGGCACCCAGCTCTCACCAAGTTCATGGCGGTACCGCACTATGCATACCTCAAGATGAAGCTGCCAGGACCAAAGGGAGTGATCACCGTCGATGGTTGCTACAAGCGGTCGATTGAATGCGCCATAGACGGCTCCAAGTTAGCCGAGGCAATGATCATCGCAAAAGAGAAGCGCGTCATAATGCAGAACGTGGCAGCCCTACAGGAGGATATGCCGGTTGGAGAGCCCAAGCCGGCTGGAGAGCCCAAGCCGGCTGGCGAGTCACAGTTCAAGCCGTCCAAGGGCACAAAAAAGATCCTGTTGAACGAGGAGGACCCAAGCAAGTTTGTCCTGGTCGGAGACGGCCTGGACAGCAAATAGGAAAGCGTGCTCGTCGACTTCCTCCGTGAGAATCGCGATATTTTTGCATGGTGCCCCAAAGACATGCCAGGTGTCCCGAGGAACTCGCCGAGCACTCTGTACATGTTTGACCAGATGCGAAGCCGGTCAAACAGTATTTACGCCGCTTCGTAGAAGAAAAGAGAAGAACCATCAGTGAGGAGATCACACGGCTGCTTGCAGCCAGCTTCATCATGGAAGTTTTCCACCCGGAATGGCTGGCCAACCCGGTGTTGCTGCTGAAAAAGAACAAGACATGGCGCATGTGTGTCGACTACACCAGCCTGAACAAGGCATGCCCCAAGGTTCGCTCTACCGCGGATAGATCAGGTCATCGATTCTACGGCCGACTGTGACTTGTTGTCTTTCCTGGATGCTTATTCGGGCTACCACCAGATTAAGCTCAATGTAACCGATCAAATAAAGACATCATTCATAACCTCGTATGGGGCTTACTGCTACACCACCATGCCCTTTGGTTTGAAAAATGCAGGGGAAACCTACCAGCGCTACATGAAGAAATGCATGCAGATGCAAATTGGTAGAAACATGCACGCGTACGTTGACGACGTCGTCATCAAGACCAAAGAGCGGTGCACGCTGCTCGAGGACCTGAAGGAAACATTCGACAACCTCCGTCGCTTCTAGATCAAGCTGAACCTTGAGAAATGCATCTTCGGCGTCCCAGCCAGCAAACTCCTCGATTTTCTCATCACGAAACAAGGAATCGAGGCGAACCCGAAGAAGATAGGATCCACCAAGCGCATGGAGCTGCCACGGAACTTGCGCAACATGCAGAAGTTTACTAGGTTCTTGGCCTCCCTCAACCGGTTTGTCAGCCAGCTGGGCGAGAAAGCCCTTCCCTTATACCAGCTCATGAAGAAGATGGACAAGTTTGTCTGGATGCCCCAGGCGGACGAGGCTTTCCGTGACCTGAAGCGCATGCTCACCTCTCGACCCGTCTTGGTGGCCCCGGCTGCAAAAGAGCCAATGTTGATGTACAACACAACCACCAACAGGGTCGTCAGCGTCATACTACTGGTGGAAAGACCAGAAGAGGGGAAGGCCCAGCTTGTCCAACGCCACGTATAATACCTGAGTGAGGTACTATCACTCTCCAAGCAAAACTACCCCCACTACCAGAAGTTGGTGTACGGTGTGTACATGGCCACCAAGAAACTCAAGCACTACTTCCAAGAGCATTCCATCCGGGTGGTGGTGCTAGCTAAAGGGAATATGCCCTGAGAGGCAATAATAAAGTGTTTATTATGTGTATTCCAAGTATATGATAGATGTTTATTTTGCATGCGATAATTGTATTAATACAGAAACATTAATACATGTGTGTTTAATAAACAAACAGAAAGTTCCTAGTTATGCCTCTCTCATAAACTAGCTCGTTGATTAACAAGATGATCAAGGTTTCCTGATCATGGACATTGGATGTTGTTAATAATGGGATCACAACATGTGTAATGGTGTGATGAACATTCATCCAAAGTATAGCATTACGATCAAAGTCATTGAGTTTATATTGCTTTAACAACTTACGAAGTGATCCTAATCCTTAGACCATGAGATCATGTCAATCACTAACACCGGAAGAGTTTCTTGATAACATCAAACGTCACACCGTAACAGGGTGATTATAAAGATGGATTCAAAACTAATAAAGTGTTATGTTGAGGCTGATGGATCGAGAGTGGAATTTGTTCATCCCGATGACGGATAGATATACTCCGGGCCCTCTCGGTGATATCACATTGATTAGCTTGCAAGCAAGTGATTTGATCACTAGAATGTTATATCACGGGAACGAGAAAAGAGTGCATGTCAGTAACGAGATCAAACTAGGTATGGAGATACCGATGATCGAATCTCGGACATGTAATATATCGTGAAACAAAGGGATTAATATACTAGCGCAAAAGGTTCCGACGATCACAAGAAAGTCATCGTTGAATGTGTGGGAGTCAGTATGGGTCTCCAGATCCCGCTTCTGATTATTGAACCGAGAGGGGTCTCGATCATGTCCACATTGTTCACGAACCATAGGGTGACACACTTAAGATACACCGACATCCAATTGGAACAAAAGTTTCATGCCGAAAGAATGAACAAGCGCAGGAATTTATTTCACTAGATACCGAAACAGGTTTTTGGGTGAAATTGCATAAAGTGGTTATGCATGTGAAATAGAATTCTAGCAAGGGGTTATTTTTGAATTTTTGTCATTAAATTAATTGACAAAATTCTGAATAAAATAAAAGAGTTTTATTTAATAAGAGTTTGCATTAAATTTGGTGGAAATTTAATGGCAAGTTTGAGTGGGATTTTGAGTGGAGGGATATGAATGGATTTTTGTGAGTGGAGTGTCCACCCACATGAAGAGGGGAGGGCAAGGGGGCAGCCCCCATGCGCCGGCCACCCCCTTGGGGTTCCCCCCTCCTCCTATAAAAGGAGCCCCTCCTCTCACTTCTCACTCACACCTCCTCGTGAAGGATCTCTCTCCCCCTCTAGAATTTATCCCCCATGGTCTCGGACTAGCGAGATACATGTTCCCGGTGGATATTCGGCAAGAAAGAGTTGTGCTTACGCTGCATCGCTGGAGCGAGGAGGCGGAGGTTGCTCGGTGCCTCGAACGTGTGTGCGAGCACGGATGCGCTGCTGATTTGCGGCACTAGGACTTCCTCTCGATCTTGAGATCGGCAAGAGATCGTCTACATCAACCACGAGTTGAACTCGTTAAGCTTTGTCGGTCTTCAAGGGTATGTTCTCTACGGATATACATCCGCCCGTTGTTTGTATCTAATAGATAGATCTTGGTACATAGTTCACATCGTAGGAATTTTTTTGTTTTCTATGCTGTGAACCCTATAGTGGTATCAGAGCCGGATCTATGCGTAGATGATTTACACGGGTAGTACACATATGAGTATGTGGGCGATGATGATCATGTTGTTTCTCCTTAGTTGTAATTTTGTATATTGGTGGCATAGTGGGATGAAGCGGCACGGACAAACTTTACATGTCCTCGCACATGAGACCTGTTCCACGCTTGACATGCAACTAGTTTGCATAAGTGGCTAGCGGGTGTCTGTCTCTCCTACTATAGTCAATATCTATTTTGCAACGAGTTGTCAACGATTTGGTTATCCTCGTTGTGGTTCAAGTTCGTAGGTAAGAAGGGTTCGGATGGAGGGGTTAACCTCTTGGGTGGCCCGATCTTCACGGATCTCGTGGTCAAATCGATGGGAAAGCGAGGGGAAAGGGCGAAGGTAGCGGAAGCGAACACACACCTCGCGAAGAACACGATGAACACACGCAAAACTCACACGATACAAGGCCGATTGCTCCCGAACAGCGGCCACCGGTCCGATAGAATCCTCGCAAGGAAAGATCGGTCAATGTGCTCTCTCAAATCCACATCGGAGAGGGAAGAACACCTTGGGGAGGGTCTTGACAACTTGGAGACGAGACATCGAACTCCAAGGCCTTGTTCAACGATGGATGCGTGATGCAAAGTCCAATCGAGGTTGGTGACGATAGTCGGTCCCCTTGGTAAAAGGGATGAGGCAAAACTAGAGATTCCACAATGGGGGTTGTCTTTAGTCTATCATCTATGCCTAAGGGGTACATGAGGGGTGAGGGCTCTATATATAGGCCAGCCACATAAACAGGGGTAGTTTAGGAATAAAACTAGGGTTTGGACGAGCTAGAGGGGTACATGGGCCGAAGGCCCAACAGGTGCGCGCAGGCACACAGGACCGGTAGTACCGGACTTGGGTCCGGTAGTACCGCTGACCGGTAGTACCGGGTCCAGATCCGGTAGTACCACTTGCAGTCCTGGGACTTCTGTTGGCGTCGTCTGTATGGGGCGGTAGTAGTGGGCGGTAGTGCCGCTGGCCGGTAGTACCGGTCGCCAGATCCGGTAGTATCGCTGGAGACAGAGAGCATTTGGCGATCTGTCTTTTTCTGCCTCCTCTTCCAAGCCTCCGTCTTGTCAGGCTTGATGCTTCGGGCTTCCTCCCTTGCCTCCGTACTTGTCAATGTGAACCTATCATGCATATGTGACGGAGTATGAAGTAGCATACCATTCAATGGGGTAGGAAGGGGGCTCGCATAGAGGAACGGATTCACCTTTGGAGTCCATGATGACTTGGCGTAAGTTGGAGACCAAGATGTGGTAACGACCGTAGGTCGGGCTACATCAGCTCCCCCCCTTCAAAAAGAGTCGTCCTCGACTCTACATGCTCATCACAAAGTAGAAGCGGTCGAGAGACCTTCTTGATCCTGGGGTTCACCATATAGTCGTCCTCGGGAAGATTGACTTGACAACACTTCAATGTTCCTTCACCTTCCTTGAAGCCTACAAAGCTCACAACAAAAGCAAAGCAACACTCAAAGCGTAGCCAATTCATGAAGATTATAGCATGAGTCCTCAAGTAGAAGGAAGTCACCTTAGCTTGTAGAGATAGCTCGATGAAGGGTGGCCATAGGTAACTCTCTTCGATTCTTCTTGTCAACACATGGTCCATAAAGGTTGCCGTGTATGCATTTGTACCTTCATACAACAAAGACCAAGCAACATATGTTTGTGTGTGATAGAGGAGCATGTCATTTGTGTCATGTCCATTCTTGATCACAACACGATTAGCACAACTCAAGTATAGCAAACGTGATGCATATGCAAGGTCAATGTGCATGGAAAATGTTTGAATATCATCCAAATGTGGGAACTCAAAAACTCCATATAACGTCGTAGTGGGGCACTCAAAGCATTGGATCAAAATTTCAATCAACATCTTTGATGCAAGAATAGGAGAATTCGGCAAAAACACACAAGGAAGAATGTCCAAAGAAACATCATTATGTGTGCAAACCAACCATTGAAAAGAGAAATTGTTCAACATGTTGGATGTCACACACAAATCATCAAAAGCAAATATCATGGGAATATGAGTATCCCAAATGGAAGCAAAAACAACACGTTTGCAAACAAACCAAATGAAAGAGCTAGTGGTCCTTATGTTTGTTGCAACAACAAGACGAGATTCTTGGAAGCTCTCATGACAATACATGCTCTTAATGGAATTGTGGTTGCACGCAAAACATCGGAGAGAGAAATTGTTCAACAATTTTGTTACAACACACAAAACATCATTATCTAAAAGCGAAGAAACATGGATGTCACAAGGGGAGATAATACCATTAACATGCTTGCAATCAAACCATAGGAAAGAGCAATTTGCCAACATGAAAGATGCAAAGCATGCAAAAGGTATCAGAGCTAGGTTCGATCTTGAACTCACTTGTGGGATGCTCTCTAGAGCTCTTTTTGTCAACTCGTGCTCAACCGAGGTTGACATTCTTGTGCGGGTACCTACACACATCATATGTAAAAAGAAGAACATGTGTGCATGGTAGAGATACACATCATCCATCATGACGTATATCTTCTTGTGCACATCACCATTAATGTCATTCAAGTATGAAATAGATGCATGGTGAGTATGCAAGTGGGGGACATGCTTATCATGGCCATCATCAAAATCTCCAAAAATTGAGAAAGCTATGGGGGCCATCTCATTATAACGCATAAGATCAATATTGTTGCAAGCAAAACAAGTGAAATAGCAAGCATTCATATTATCGCAAGCAACGGGAGAAATTGAATGACTAGCATGACAAGGCAAGTCCGAAGCAATTGGAGGATACACACAAGATGCATAGCATGGCATGTTTATGGCAATGATATCGCAATCAAACAATTCCACATGATCAATATTATGCAAAGGCAAATCATCACATGGTAAAGTGGATGAAGCATATGTAATGTCACAAGTATCATCCATAGCATGCATATCCTCACAATTCATCATGTCCACTAGTGGGATCATGGCATCATCAACACCCTTATTATTACCTTGGTCATACCTCTCATATGAAGTGGGTGTTGTGGAAGTAGTGGCCTCCTTGTGGACGACTTCGTTTTCTTGATGTAGCCATGGCGTAGCATCATCTTCGTGCACCATGTACATATTTTCCAATTGAGGCATCATTGCTTCATGGCTTCGCGCGTCTTCATCCATGGAACATATCACAACATAAGAGAACACACTAGAGGTAGAGGGTAAGTTGTTAAAATTCGAAATGGTCTCACTTGACCTATCAACTACCACTCTCAACTCACTCCGTGTATCACTCATGCCCTCAAAGTGGAAGCACTCAATCTCACATAAGGTGGAGTCACTCATCTCACTCTTGTTCTCACTCAAGTGGGCTAAGTGGCTCTCATACTCACATGGGATTGGTACCACATCATCACTCAAGCTTATAGGGGTAGGCTCGGTTTCCTCAACTCCATGCGCCTCCTTTGGTGAAGGGAAAATCCCATGCTCACCATTCTTGACCTTGTCGCCTTCAAGGTTGGATTCCATAAGATGGGCATCATTGCTCGCCTCCATGGTCGAAGGGAAAATCCCATGCTCGACCGTCTTGTGGCCATCTTGTAGTAGTGGTGGAGGTAGGCTCATGCTATCCAACTTGGCGAAGTATACGTCTACATTTTCCTCGTTCGCGAGGTCGTGGAAGTAAAGCATAGGCGTTGAAGCTTGATGGCGTGGACGAAGGCTTGCTCTTGGTGCCATTTTGGTGGTGGCACTAGTAGTTGAAGGTGCCTTATGATGGTGTCGACGGAGGTCATTGGCGTGCCTTGCCGATGGTTGATGTTGGTGAAGCACTTGGTCATCCACATGACGCTCACGACGGTGATCATTTGCCTTGGCACTCTTCTTGTACTTGTGGTGCCTTCTTGATCTTGCTTGAGCATTATGGTTGGTGCTCATCATGAATTCTTCGTCTTGGTGGCAAAGATGCCTTAGACGATTTCTTGTATCCTCCTTATGGTGGCGATGCTCATGAGAGGATGTTTGTCAATGAAGATTCTTGTTTCTTGGCGCCTCTTGATGTATATGATGTTTGGACGCCACTCTTCTTTGGGTAGGAGGTGGATCTTGGTGCCTTGGAGGTGATGTAGCTTGGCGCCTTGGAGATGGTGGAGCTTGACGCCATCTAGGTGGTGGCACTTGATGGCGTGTCGATGGTGGCGCTTGTCGCCTTGGAGGTGGATCATCGAAGTAGGTGGTGCCCTTTGGTGTGGCACGCTTGGCCTTGAAGGTCATGGATTCTTGATGATGCGCCTCCTCTTGCTTGGCGTAGTAGGCTTCCATCTCCACGCGGTGGAGGAATTCTTCATGGCTCGTGGAGGAGCCATCAAACTCGATGAAGTTCTCCGTGTCCATGCTTGGCGAGGCGTCGTCGATGTCGCACTCGAAGTCATCCATGCTTGGGGAGTAATTGTTGGTGTAGTACTCCATATCACCCAAGCATGTGGAGCCATTGTCGGTGTAGTGCTCCATAGGCTCCATGCATGAGGAGCCATTGTCGACGTAGAGCTCCATGTCTTCCATGCATGTGGAGTCGTCGTAGGTGTAGTGCTCCGGGTCCTCAAAGCATGCGGAGCCATTGTCGGTGTTGTGCTCCGTCATGTCCTCTATACTTGTGGAGTCGTAGTCAAGGTGGCTCATCATGGATTCTTCATAGATATCATCCTCGGTTCTGGAGTCCCTAGACATGATGCACAAGACCAAGCGGTGTATATGGAAGTGGTAGTGGGAGTTAGGGATACAACGTCAAACCTTACTTTACCTTGGAAGATCGTATCGTACAAGTGGCCACACTTGAGAGCAATAAACCAAGCCAAGTGAAGTTCACGCGGAACACCAAAACCAACTACGAACCAAAAAACACACACACAAGGCCTATGGTGGATAGGTATGGAAAGTGGCATGTCAAGAAACAATCCGAAATCAAGATATTGTAATGGCAAGTAAAGAACCATAATGATCACAAAGCAAACAAGTCAATCCACAAGATAGGAAATATGTACAAGGAAACACACACGGTGGGATAAATGGGACTTGTGCGACGGAGAAAGTGAGCTAAGAACCAAATGATTACCTAGCGAAGACTAGAAGCTCGTGTCACACAAGTACAAGGAGAGACGCTAGTTCGATTGCACAAAATTGGTGGGCTACAAGATATGCACAAAAATTACCACCTATATGATGTTCATCGAGCTTGCGCTTCCTATTCTATGAGGCACATGTATTTTTCTTTTTTTTTCTTTTTCTCTTTTTTTTCTTTTTCTTTTTCTTTCTTTCTTTCTTTTTCACTTGCCTCTTCCTTGTGCCAACAACTATACAAGATAACTATATGAGATAGCGCTCACAATGTTTGCTCGGAATCTACAAGGTATCAAATGTGCATATCCCAAGCAATCATAAGAGTAACTAGTCTCAATAGGTGTTTGTTGCGCGCAAAGATAGTGGGGTTCACAAAGGAATGCAAGTGGGGAGAAGTCGCGGAATGTTTATACCTTTCGTCGACGAGCTTCACCCTTTATTGTTGGATTCCGCCTTGCTCACGGAATTTGGATGGAGTAGATAGCATGAACAACATGGATGATTATGGAGAGCTCCTTCTCCTCTTCGAAACGAGCTAAAGAACACCAAAATCCGAGTTCGAATGCAAAAGTTATGCTCAAAACGGTGAGAGGCTGAAATCTAGGAACCTGCTGTTTTCTTTCTGTACTGAGCGGTAGTACCGGATTTTGGGAGCGGTAGTACCGGTGAGCGGTAGTACCAGATATTTGGAGCGGCAGTACCACTGGAGACAGAGAAGCCCAGATCCGACGTGTTTTCGTGATTTTGGGATGATTTGGGCGGAAAATCTTCAAGAAAAACACCAAATCGACGGGGGAAATCAAGTAATTAGGCTATGGGAACGCAAAGGAAGGTAGATCAACAAGTTTAGCAAGTAATCCTCGGATCAAAACCTACCAAAACGCACTCAAATCACAGATCGATCCAAAACACGAATTGGGGCTATTTTTGGTGGAATTTTCGAATTTATGGGGAAAATACCAAATCGATGAGAAATCCGTGGCAACCAAAAGCTGCTGATACCAGATGATGGAGGGGTTAACCTCTTGGGTGGCCCGATCTTCACGGATCTCGTGGTCAAATCGATGGGAAAGCGAGGGGAAAGGGCGAAGGTAGCGGAAGCGAACACACACCTCGCGAAGAACACGATGAACACACGCAAAACTCACACGATACAAGGCCGATTGCTCCCGAACGGCGGCCACCGGTCCGATAGAATCCTCGCAAGGAAAGATCGGTCAGCGTGCTCCCTCAAATCCACATCGGAGAGGGAAGAACACCTTGGGGAGGGTCTTGAAAACTTGGAGACGAGACATCGAACTCCAAGGCCTTGTTCAACGATGGATGTGTGATACAAAGTCCAATCGAGGTTGGTGAAGATAGTCGGTCCCCTTGGTAAAAGGGATGAGGCAAAACTAGAGATTCCACAATGGGGGTTGTCTTTAGTCTATCATCTATGCCTAAGGGGTACATGAGGGGTGAGGGCTCTATATATAGGCCAGCCACATAAACAGGGGTAGTTTAGGAATAAAACTAGGGTTTGGACGAGCTAGAGGGGTACATGGGCCGAAGGCCCAACAGGTGCGCGCAGGCACACATGACCGGTAGTACCGGCCAGATCCGGTAGTACCGCTTGCAGTCCTGGGACTTCTGTTGGCGTCGTCTGTATGGGGCGGTAGTAGTGGGCCGTAGTGCCGCTGGCCGGTAGTACCGGTCGCCAGATCCGGTAGTACCGCTGGAGACAGAGAGCATTTGGTGATCTTTCTTCTTCCGCCTCCTCTTCCAAGCCTCCGTCTTGTCAGGCTTGATGCTTCGGGCTTCCTCCCTTGCCTCCGTACTTGTCAATGTGAACCTATCATGCATATGTGATAGAGTATGAAGTAGCATACCATTCAATAGGGTAGGAAGGGGGCTCGCATAGAGGAACGGATTCACCTTTGGAGTCCATGACGACTTGGCGTAAGTTCGAGACCAAGATGTGGTAACGATCGTAGGTCGGGCTACATCAGGTTCTATCTCGAAAGCCCTAAGCCACGTAAAACTTGCAATGGATAAAATATAGGCGTCTAGTTTAGATTGTTGCTGGGCTAGTGTTATTATATGGTGATGTTGTAAGTAGAAGTATGAGATGATACTCTTACAACATACATAACGTGTAATCTCCATAGACCTTGGACTTACAGATATAGGTATGATAGTGTGTAGGGTTTCGTAGCATGGAAAACAAAAAATTTCTACTGCATACAAACAAACAAGCCAAGATCTATCTACTAGATTGTAGCAACGAGTCGATGGAATAACTCACCCTCGAAGATTCCAAAGTGTTTAATGAGAGCGGATTCTCGTGGGTGATGTAGTCGTACTCTTGCCGATCTGAAGATCGCGTAGACGATCCTTCCGGCGCTGCGTTCCGGCAGCGCTTCCGCAGTCGGTCACACGTTCGGTACTCGACGAAGACCTTCCTCTCCCTTGTTCCAGTAGGCAGCGGAGGTTGTAGCACTCTCCTCGCGATTCCGGCATCACAACAGCGTAGTACCGGAAGTAGAGGGGAGATCTCGCAGGGCTTCGCCTTAAGCCGGAGCGAGTATGGTGGACTATGAGAGATCCTCGGCGATCTAGGGTTTAGACGCACCAAGAAGGGGGCAAGGCCGGCGGCTAGGGTTTGCCCTAGGCGGCGGCGGCGAGTGCCCTTGGCGGTGGCTATGGAGGGCGGCGGCTAGGGTTAGGGTTTAGAGGGGGCAACTTGTGTGCTAGGAGGTACAGCCCTGCCCCTCCTTATATAGGTGGGAGGCACCGGCCAAGGGGAGGGGAGTCCCTCCCCAACTCGGATCCCAAGTGGGCCGGCGGTGGAGGGGAGGAACTCCTCCCCAAGTAGGTTTCCTACTTCCCCTCCACCTTCCAAAATAGCCGTTTGACTTTTCAAATTGGCGTTTGACTTTTCAAACTAGGATTTGATTAAACCCTTTATTTTGTTCAGCGATGACACCTAGTACATGATGCAATCATTCCAACTTGATATGACACATTCATGTACCCTTCCCCTCCGGAGTGCCGGACATTCCGGAACCTTCTAGAACATTCCCGATGAAAACACCGAAACCATTCTCCAACCCCAAAACAGGACTTTCCTTATATGAATCTTATTCTCCGGACCATTCCGGATCTCCTCGTGATATCCCGGATCCCATAGGAGACTCCGAACAACATTCGGTCTCTTACTCATCATTCCATAACTACTCAAACAACGTTGAATCCTTAAGTGTGTCTCCCTACGGTTCGTGAATTATGCGGACATGATCGAGACACTTCTCCGAACAATAACCAATAGAGGAATCTGGAAATTCATATGGCTCCCACATATTTCTACGATTACTTTGCAATCAAATGAACCACTTACATACGATACCAATTTCCCTTTGTCTCATGATAGTTTACTTATCCGAGGTTATGATCGTCGGTATCTCTGCATACCTAGTTCAACCTCGTTACTGATAAGTACTCTTTTCTCGTTCCCGTGATATGTGATCCCTTGTGAGCCAGTCACATGCTTGCAAGCTAATTGGATGACATTCCACCGAGAGGGCCCAGAGTATATCTATCCGTCATATGGATGGACAAATCCCACTCTTGATCCATGTGTCTCAACCAATACTTTCCGAACACTCAATGACACCTTTATAGCCACCCAGTTACGGTGTGGTGTTTGATGTCATCAAAGCATCCTTCCGGTGAAGGTGATATGCATGATCTCATGGTCGAAGGAATTAGGTTACTATGTATCAGAAAGCATATAGCAATTGAACTAAACAAATGACTTGATCTTTATGCTACGCTTATCTATAGGAGTATGTCCACCATATCATTCTCCTAACGATATGATCTTGTTGTTAATAACATCTCAATGTTCATGATAGGGAAACCACAATCATTTATTAACCAACAAGCTAGTATTATAAAGAGGCTTTACTAGGGACTCTTATTTTAGTTTACAAATCACACAAGTATTAATGTTTCCTTGTTAATACTATTATAGCATGAATGTAAACATTTATCATAAACACAAAGATATAATAATAACTATATTTATTATTGCCTCTAGGGCATATCTCCAACAGTCTCCCACTTGCACTAGAGTCATCTAATCTAGATTACATGGTAATATACCGAACACCCATGGCAGTTTGGTGTTGGTCATGTTTTGCCCTCGGGAGAGGTTTAGTCAACGGATCCGCCACATTCAGATCTGTGTGTACTTTGCAAATCTTTATGTCCCCATCTTGGACATGTTCTCGAATAGCGTGAAAATGTAGCTTGATGTGCTTCAGCTGCTTGTGTGACCTTGGTTCTTGCGCATTGGCTATGGCGCCCATGTTATCACAGTAGATAGACATTGGGTCCAGCGCACTAGGAACCACACCCAGCTCTATAATGAACTCTTTCATCCATATTGCTTCTTGTGAAGCCTCCGAAGCAGCCATGTATTCCGATTCAGTTGAAGATCTCGCCACAACGCTTTGCTTTGCACTCCTCCAGCTAACTGCTGCACCATTCAAAGTAAATACGTATCCAGATTGTGATTTAGAATCATCCGGATCGGTGTTCCAACTAGCATCGGTGTAACCATTAACAACGAGCTGTTCATCACCTCCATAAGAAAGAACCATATCTTTAGTTCTTCTCAAGTACTTAAGGATGTTTCTGATCGCTGTCCAATGATCCACTCCTGGATCACTTTGATATCTGCTAGTTAAACTAACAGCATATGCAATGTCGGGTCTAGTACATAGCATGGCATACATTAGAGATCCTATGGCTGAGGCATAGGGAGTCTTACTCATCCTTTCTCTATCTTCTGCCGTTGTCGGACTTTGAGTTTTATTCAATGTCGTATTGGGAAACATGGGCAAGAACCCTTTCTTGCTATCTTCCATTCCAAACCTCTTTAGAACTTTGTCCAAATATGTACTTTGTGACAATGATATTAGGTGTCTCGATCTATCTCTATAAATCTTTATGCCTAATATGTAAGCTGCTTCGCCAAGATCCTTCATTGAAAAACTATTATTCAAATATTCCTTGACACTATTAAGAAGGTCTACATCATTCCCAATCAACAATATGTCATCTACATATAGTATTAAGAATGCTACAGAGCTCCCACTCACTTTCTTGTAAATACAAGAAACCAAAACTTTTGATTACCTTATCAAAATGTTGATTCCAACTTTGGGATGCTTGCTTCAATCCATAGATGGACCGTTGAAGTTTGCATACCTTGTTAACATCTTTAGGATCGACAAAACCTTTGGGTTGCATCATATACAACTCTTCATCAATGTCTCCATTGAGGAACGCTGTTTTGACATCCATCTGCCATATCTCATAATCATAATATGCAGCGATTGCTAACATAATCCTCACAGACTTTAGCTTCGCTACAGGTGAGAAAGTCTCATCGTAGTCAACTCCTTGAATTTGTCGAAACCCTTTTGCGACAAGTCGAGCTTTATAGACAGTAACATTACCATCAGCATCTGTTTTCTTCTTGAAAATCCATTTGTTCTCGACAGCCTTCGGGCCATCCGGTAAGTCCACCAAAATCCATACTTGGTTTTCGTACATGGATCCAATCTCGGATTTCATGGCTTCTTGCCATTTATTGGAATCTAGGCTCATCATCGCTTCTTCATATGTCGCAGGGTCATCGGTGTTGTCCACCAGCATGACACTCATAACGGGATCATACCAATCAGGAGTGGTACGAGTTCTCGTTGACCTGCGAGGCTCTGTAGCAACTACAACCGAAGTTTCATGATCATCATCATTAGCTTCCTCTCTTATTGGTGCAGGCACCACAGGAACTTCTTCCGGTGTTGCGCTACTCGCAAGTTCAAGAGAAGGTTCGACAACCTCGTCGAGTTCTACTTTCCTTCCAGTCACTTCTTTCGAGAGAAATTCCTTCTCTAGAAAGGATCCATTCTTGGCAACAAAGATTTTGCCTTCGGATCTATGATAGAAGGTATACCCAATAGTTTCCTTCGGGTATCCTATGAAGACGCATTTTTCCGCTTTGGGTTCAAGCTTGTCCGGCTGTAACTTCTTTACATAGGCTTCGCAACCCCAAACTTTAAGGAACGACAATTTAGGTTTCTTCCCAAACCATAATTCATACGGTGTCGTTTCAACGGATTTAGATGGTGCCCTATTTAAAGTGAATGCGGCTGTGTAAGATCCCTCCTTTATAAAGGAAAAGGATCCCTGTGATTGCAATGCTAGTCCCTGGATCATTGCTAGCATCCACAGTTTAAGATGAAGTACACAGATACAAAGGTCATTTATTACAGCCATTCCAGAGATAAACATAGTCTTTACAACTCCAAGGCCACAGGCCTAATACAAGAGTTTGAATAAGTAAATAAATAAAAGTGTTCATCTTCATGTGCCGCAGGCAAACATGTTGAGTGTAGACTCATGACACCTAATCCTCATCAGAGTAACCTGCAACATCACAAGTTACAACCACAGTGGGTCAATACATTGGAATAGTATTGGCAAGTGATACCTTAGTATAATTTAGGTGGACTAGATACTATATGCAATTTGGCTAAGTGTAGCTTGGCTTGCTTTGCTCAAAATAGGTTTTGCCTATTAGTTGAAATCACTAAGTTTTTCTTTGTCAAAACTTTTCCCAAGGAACCACCAATAGACATTGAGGTCCTTCACCCTTGTTCACCCACAAATTTTACTTAGAAATTGGGATGAGGAGATTCTTGATAGCTTCCATGTCTTGATGCTCAAGTTGTCCATTACCATGGACTTGGCTAAGTACTTAGATTTTTCCATCTGCAGAGGTTGTGCACTTTCCCCACCAGACTTGGTTTCACCAAGACAGGACCTTTCAGAAGCCTTCCCTTAGACCAAATGGACGCGCTCCAACCTATCATTCCCACTACCACCAACTGTCCAAATGGCTAAGTTCTAGCAACTTATGTGATCCAGGCAGAGCCCATATTGCCAAGTGGCTGCACTAGAAGCTTCTTAACACTTGGCCTCTAAAATCTCTTTGTTCCTGGGTGGCTTACCACAAGTGAGATACACAAGGTAAACCATAGAAATGGGCCTTGTGTAACCACTCAACATAAACCAATCCTTCCATTCCACCCATGTGTTTCATTAACTTAGTTGTTTTATTAGGTAAAACACAAGTCCAAAGACTTAGAAATATTTTCATCATAGCATGTATATTTCACCAACCCTTGTTTGCTACTAGCTAGGCTAAGCATGGCATAGATAGTAACTTAACTTAGAAATTCCCTAGCATTTCTACAACTACTAGGATTTCCCAACATGGCATATAAGCAAAATAATATCATGCAAGACTTAGCAAAATATTTCTAATGCTTAGTATAAAACATGGGATAAAAATATTCCTGAAGTACCACTTGCCTTGGTAGTTTGGAGAGTAGCACTCCTCACAATCACAATCACAATCACAATCACAATCACTAGCACCAAAATCTACACAAAGCATCATAGCCACAATCATATACCAAACATATACAATCAAAAATATATGCATGCATGCAAATGATATGTGATGATTTTAAAAACTCAACAAAGCAAGTATACAGTACTGATTCATAAACAAGTCAAAATCTTGCCGACCACAATTATTTAAACTCTAATTCATTTCCTAAACATTTCATAAACTCTAATTAGTCCTACACAAGTTTCTGCAAATAAAACCTTTTTAACAGAAGCAAAACTTTAAACACATTGCATAATCAGAAAGAGCTTGCTCTCCTGATTCCAACGGTATAAAATTTGTCAAATTCTAACGTGGGGATCAAAAGTTATAGCCAAATCAAATTCAAACATTAATCAGATTCAAATCCTGTTTTAAATCTAAACCCTAGCCACGCGTCTGTTTCTAATTGGCCCATACCGGTTCGGGAGGATCGATCAACGAGAGCCGCACGATTTAACTAAAGATGCACGGCCAGATCTAACGCGTAACGGTTCGTTAAGTGAACTAATCCTACGCGCTGGATCTAGATCTGACGGCTACGAATCAACCGAACAAAACTGAGCGGCGCTGGCGGCGGCTACTGGAGGCGGCGAGCTCTGCCTACAGTGGCGCGGCGCTACAGGTCGTCCTAGGGTAGTCGGAGGGGCTTACCAGAACCGTGTCGACGTGCTGATGCTCAACCTGGCGGCGGCTTGACAAGGGGCGCACGGAGTGGGCTGCTGGAGCTCGTCGGAGTCGTGCATGGCGTCGGGTGGTTGCAGACGAAGTTGTTGCCGACGCTCTGGGTCTTCCTAGTACCAACCAGAGGCATCAGTAGCTGCGCAAGGACAAGGCAAACCTAGTTGTATGCGAGAGAGGTCAAGGGGCGCTCAGTGCTCACAGCAATCGATCACCGGGGAAGAAGAAAGCGTCAGGCACTTGCGGTCGTCGTCGTTGGCGAGTCTCCAGACGGTCCTAGCATGCACCAATAGGGTGAGAAGATGCGCATGGTTGTCGTGATCATTCTGGCAAACTTAGACAGCAAGGGGCGACGAGGTCTTACCGGAATCGCACGCCGGAGGTCGTCGGAGCTACGGCGGTATGGGCAAGACTACGGGCAGCCTGGTGGCGTGGAGAGGAAATTGAGTGAGGGGAAATGTTCACGGTGCAGAGGGGGTTAAATAGGCAGGGGCTCGACAGGAAACGCCTGCGGATTCAATGGTAATTACGCCGCGTGATCAACGCCAGCAACGGCCCGCGGCGACGTGTTCTTCGCGAGATTTGGGGAAGACGACGATGACGTGGACGGGGCCCAGTTTGTCAGCGAGAGAAATAGAGGGGGTGGGGTCCTGGCGTCAGTCACTCGATGGGTGCGTCTGCGAGTGAGAGAGGGAGAGAGGGAACCCGGGTGGGCTTAGTGGGCTGCTTTCTCAGTTGGGCCAAAAGACTGGCGCTGGCCCTTTTCTATTTCCTTTCTCTTTTTCTTTTTCTGTTTTGAATTTCTGGAATGAATTTCAAATGGTTTAAAAAGCTTTTTGAATTCAAACTTTTTCAGGATTTTGTAGGGTGCAACATTCACACTTCTGGGCATAAAATCAAGTGGTTACTTTGAATTAGCTTGGTCATTTAGAGTAAAATAAAAATAAACAGTGACATAGCGCTTGATTTGGAAATGTTTTGAAAATGGTTTTGAAACCACATTTGTTCTATGAATTTTTGTCCAAACTCCACATTCAATCCAATCAACAAGGAAGCCAACAAACTTGGTTTAAAACACTTATGCTTTCAATTGAGGATGGTCATTTGATTTAAGTTTGCTCACATAAAATAATAGCACTATGTGCTTCTGTTTTCTTGAAAATAGTTGGAAAATGATCTCAAAATTATATGCATGCATGAATTATATGCAACCTTTGAAATCATGATTTTAGGGATGCTACAGGCTGTTTCTAATGCATAAACCCAATATGATAGCAGTAAATCTGTAAATGACATCATAGAACGAACCATATCTCAGAGAGTTTGATTACGACGTTCGAACACACCATTACGCTGTGGTGTTCCCGGTGGTGTCAATTATGAAAGTATTCCGCATTTCTTCAAATGCTCGCCAAACTCATAACTTAGATATTCACCTCCACGATCAGAACGTAGAAATTTAATCTTCTTGTTACGTTGATTCTCTAGCTCACTTTGAAATTCCTTAAACTTCTCGAAAGTTTCGGACTTATGTTTCATGAAATAGATATACCCATATCTACTCAAGTCATCCGTGAAGGTAAGAACATAACGATAACCACCACGCGATGCTACACTCATTGGACCACACACATCGGTATGTATGATTTCCAATAAGTCCGTAGCTCGCTCCATCATACCAGAAAATGGAGTCTTAGTCATTTTACCCATCAGACATGCTTCGCATCTTTCAAGTGATTCGAAATCAAGTGATCCAAGAAGTCCATCGGAATGGAGTTTCTTCATACGCTTCACTCCAATGTGACCAAGACGACAGTGCCACATATAGGTCGAGTTATCACTCGATTTCAAACGTTTAGCCTCAATGTTATTAATATGTGTATTTCCACTATCGAGATTCAATAAGAATAGACCATCTATCAAAGGTGCATGTGCATAAAACATATTACTCATATAAATCGAACAACCATTATTCTCGGACTTAAACAAGTAACCGTCTCGCAATAAACAAGATCCCGATATAATGTTCATGCTTAACGCAGGCACCAAATAATAATTATTTAAGTATAAAACTAATCCCGATGGTAGATGAAGGGGTAGCGTGCCGACCGCGATCACATCAACCTTTGATCCGTTTCCCACGCGCATCATCACCTCGTTCTTCGCTAGCTTCCGTTTATTCTGCAACACCTGTTTCGAGATACAAATATGAGCAACCGAACCAGTATCAAATACCCAGGCACTACTACGAGTACTAGTGAGATACACATCAATAACATGTATATCGGATATACCTTTCTTCTTGATGTTGTCGTTCTTCAAATCCGCCAAGTACTTTGGGCAATTCCGCTTCCAGTGACCTTCTCCCTTGCAGTAAAAGCACTCAGTATTAGGCTTAGGTCCAGCCTTGGTCTTCTTCGTTGGCGCGGTAACTTTCTTACCACCCTTCTTGAAGTGTCCCTTTTGCTTAGACTTGCCTTTATTGAATTTGGTGGTCTTATTGACCATCAACACTTGGTGCTCTTTCTTGATCTCCACTTCTACAGATTTCAACATGGCAAAGAGTTCTGGCAACTGCTTGTTCATGTTTTGCATATTGTAGTTCATCACAAAGTTCTTGTAACTTGGTGGTAGTGATTGGAGGACACGGTAAATCCCCAAAGCATTAGGAATCACTATACCCAAGCTTTGAAGTTTGTTTGCGAGCCCAGACATCTTAAGCACATGCTCACTGACGGAGATGCCCTCTTCCATCTTGCAGTTAAAGAACTTTTCAGAAGCCTCATAGCTCTCAATTGCCGCGTGAGTCTCAAAGATCAATTTGAGATCACGGACAATATCATGTGGGTCTGAATTCTTAAACCTTTTCTGAAGCTCCGATTCTAAACCATACAAGATAGCACACTGAACTGTGGAGTACTGTGTCTTCCGAGCGAGGTAAACATTCTTTACTTCATCGGTAGCAGTAGCTACAGGTGGGTCACCCAGCGATGCATCCAGCACATAGGTCAAATTACCAGCTGTGAGGACAATCCTCAAATTTCGGAACCAATCCGTGAGGTTGCTTCCATTGTTTTTCAACTTTTCTTTCTCTAGGAACGCATTAAAATTGATGGTAGGGCCGCCATTGATCTATAACATATTTGCAATAGTTTAGACTAATTTTATGACAAATTGAGTTCTAATTAATAGTTAAATTAATCTAGGTGAACTCCCACTCAAAACAATATCCCTCACATTGTTTTAGTGATCACACGAACCAAATCCACCACATCAACATCGATCATCACGAGAGTTGATATAGTTTCAATGGCGAACAATCGACATGTTCATCATATCTACTATATGATTCATGCTTTACCTTTTGGTGATCCATGTTCCAAGACCATGTCTGTACATGCTAGGCTCGTCAAGATCAAACCTTAGCTTCCGCATGAGCAAATCTAGCTTGCTCACGTTGTATACACTTGCAGAATCTAACACACCCGATCATCACGTGGTGCTTCAAAACAACAAGCTTTAGCAACGGTGCTTACTATGGGTGAACACCTTAGGACTTGATATTCATGTGCATGAGGGATCATCTTATAATTCTACCATCGTTAACTAAGCAATACAAGATTCATAAAGGATTAACATCACATGCAATTCATAATATGTGATATGATATGGCCTTTCTTCTTTGTGCTTCCGATCTCCATCTTCAAGCACGAACATGATCTCCATCATCACTGGCATTGCATTAAGGTCAATGACGCTACTCCATGGTTGTCGTCCACCGGCTTCAACTATTACAACTACTTTGAATAGACACGCGGGTCTTAACAAAATTAAAGACAACCATATGGCTCCTGCCGGTTGCCAACTTACAATAAGGAACATTGCATACATCAAATATAATCACAATCATGGCCATATCACATCACAGCACACCCCTGCAAAACAAAGTTAGACGCCTCTACTTTCTTTGCATGTTTTACGTGGTTTGGGGCTTTCAATAAGTGTTGTTCTAACTTACGAACAAGAACCACAACATTGATACTAGTATTGTCAATCACCCGTTGTAAATTGGATCTTAACTATGCTGGGAGAAACAGGCACCCGCAAAGCCACTTATGCAATACAAGTTGCATGTCAAGCGTGGAGCAAGTCTCATGAACGATGTCATGTAAGGTTAGCCCGGGCCGCTTCATCCCACCATCCCGCAAGATGCAAAGTACACAAGAAGCAATCGACAACAAAAGCATCAACGCCCACAATGACCATTGTGTTCTACTCGTGCAACAGATCTACATATAGACACGGCTCTGATACCACTGTAGGGTTTCGTAGCATGGAAAACAAAAAAATTCTACCGCATACAAACAAACAAGCCAAGATCTATCTACTAGATTGTAGCAACGAGTCGATGGAATAACTCACCCTCGAAGATTCCAAAGTGTTTAACGAGAGGGTATTCTCGTGGGTGATGTAGTCGTACTCTTGCTGATCTCAAGATCGTGTAGACGATCCTTCCGGCGCTGCGTTCCGGCAGCGCTTCTGCAGTCGGTCACACGTTCGGTACTCGACGAAGACCTTCCTCACCCTTGTTCTAGCAGGCAGCGGAGGTTGTAGCACTCTCCTCGCGATTCCGGCAGCACAACGGCATAGTACCGGAAGTAGAGGGGAGATCTCGCAGGGCTTCGCCTTAAGCCGGAGCGACTATGGTGGACTATGAGAGAGATCCTCGGCGATCTAGGGTTTAGACGCACCAAGGAGGGGGCAAGGCCGG
This sequence comes from Avena sativa, assembly GCA_916181665.1. Taxonomy (NCBI): domain Eukaryota; kingdom Viridiplantae; phylum Streptophyta; class Magnoliopsida; order Poales; family Poaceae; genus Avena; species Avena sativa. The sequence goes on along the minus strand of OV702295.1, from coordinate 305,119,829 downwards.
CGGCTAGGGTTTGCCCTAGGCGGCGGCGAGTGCCCTAGGCGGCGGCTATGGAGGGCGGCGGCGGCTAGGGATAGGGTTTAGAGGGGGGCAACTTGTGTGCTAGGAGGGGCAGCCCTGCCCCTCCTTATATAGGTGGGAGGCGCCGGCCAAGGGGAGGGGAGTCCCTCCCCAACTCGGATCCCAAGTGGGCCAGCGGTGGAGGGGAGGAACTCCTCCCCAAGTAGGTTTCCTACTTCCCCTCCACCTTCCAAAATAGCCGTTTGACTTTTCAAATTGGCGTTTGACTTTTCAAACTAGGATTTGATTAAACCCTTTATTTTGTTCAGCGATGACACCTAGTACATGATGCAATCATTCCAACTTGATATGACACATTCATGTACCCTTCCCCTCCGGAGTGCCGGACATTCCGGAACCTTCTATAACATTCCCGATGAAAACACCGGAACCATTCTCCAACCCCGAAACAGGACTTTCCTTATATGAATCTTATTATCCGGACCATTCTGGATCTCCTCGTGATATCCCGGATCCCATCCGAGACTCCGAACAACATTCGGTCTCTTACTCATCATTCCATAACTACTCAAACAACGTCGAATCCTTAAGTGTGTCTCCCTACGGTTCGTGAATTATGCGGACATGATCGAGACACTTCTCCGAACAATAACCAATAGAGGAATCTGGAAATTCATATGGCTCCCACATATTTCTACGATTACTTTGCGATTGAATGAACCCCTTACATACGATACCAATTTCCCTTTGTCTCATGATAGTTTACTTATCCGAGGTTATGATCGTCGGTATCTCTGCATACCTAGTTCAACCTCGTTACTGATAAGTACTCTTTTCTCGTTCCCGTGATATGTGATCCCTTGTGAGCCAGTCACATGCTTGCAAGCTAATTGGATGACATTCCACCAAGAGGGCCCAGATATATCTATCCGTCATATGGATGGACAAATCCCACTCTTGATCCAAGTGTCTCAACCAATACTTCCCAAACACTCAATGCCACCTTTATAGCCACCCAGTTACGGTGTGGTGTTTGATGTCATCAAAGCATCCTTCCGATGAAGGTGATATGCATGATCTCATGGTCGAAGGAATTAGGTTACTATGTATCAGAAAGCATATAGCAATTGAACTATAAAAATGACTTGATCTTTATGCTACGCTTATCTATAGGAGTATGTCCACCATATCATTCTCCTAACGATATGATCTTGTTGTTAATAACATCTCAATGTTCATGATAGGTAAACCACAATCATTTATTAACCAACAAGCTAGTATTATAAAGAGGCTTTACTAGGGACTCTTATTTTAGTTTACAAATCACACAAGTATTAATGTTTCCTTGTTAATACTATTATAGCATGAATGTAAACATTTATCATAAACACAAAGATATAATAATAAATATATTTATTATTGCCTCTAGGGCATATCTCCAACATAGTGATCATACCACGATGCACATGATAGAGATCATATGCGGAAACCATACCATTTCACTAATAAACATGTGATGTTTGATAGCATCTTATATTGCTTGTTTAGCGCTTTGTTAGCATAATAAGATGATCCCTCATTTAAATATCAATATAAGAATGTGTTCTTCCTTTAGTATGCACCGATTATGTTTTCGTCGCTCCAAGACATCACGTGATGATCGGGTGTTCTTGGATCCACGACCATATTTCGGGTGTAAAACAGTTACACACGCGAATACTAAGGTTCTAACTTGGCGAGCCTAGCATGTACAGACATGGCCTCGGAACACGGACCGAAAGGTTAAGCATGAGTCATATAGTAGATATGATGCCCATTTGATGCTCGCCTTTGAAGCTATACCGACTCACGTGATGATCGGACTTGGTATAGTGGATTTGGTTCATGTAATCACCAAAAAGGCACGAGGGATGTCGTTTTTGAGTGGGAGTTCATTCGTAATATGGATTATTTGAACTCAATCTATCATACACTTAGTCTAAACATTACAAATTTTGTTGTAGATGGCACCACCTGCTTTTAATTTCAATGTGTTCATGGAGAAAGAGAAACTTGCAACGAACGGTAGCAACTTTACCGAATGGGCCATGAATTTGAGGATTCTCCTCTCTGCTGCACAAAAGCAATATGTGCTAGAAGCGCCACTAGCCCCCCACCTTTTGAGGATGCCCCTGACGAGGAGAAGAATGTCTATCAGACTCGTCAGGAGGACCACAATTTAGTTCATTGCGGCATATTGTATGGGCTAGAGCCGGAACTTCGAAAGCGTTTCGAAAACGGCAATGCATTTGATACAATGGGTGAGTTTAAAATGATTTTCGACACACATGCTTCTATAGAGAGCTAAAACGCTTCAGAAAATTTCTTTAGCTGCATGATGGAAGAGCACAGCTTCGTTAGTGAGCATGTACTCAAGATGTCGGGTTATGCCGATAAGCTTGTGTCCTTGGGAATAACGATTCCCATTGACTTAGGCATCCATCGTGTTCTACAGTCTCTACCACATAGCTATAAGAGCTTTGTGATGAACTATAATATGCAAGGCATGAAGAAGTCTCTCCCCGAGCTTCTATCAATGCTTAAAACTGCATAAGTGGAGATCAAAAAGGAACATCAAGTGTTGATGATCAATAGGAACACTGGTTTCAAGAAAGACAAGAAGGGAAAACGGAAGGGTAGTAAGGGAGGCAAGCCTGTTGCCGTGCCTGAAAAGAAACCTCGAGTTGGACCTAAGTCTGATACTGAGTGCTACTATTGTAAGGGGACTGGCCACTGGAAGCGCAACTGCCCCAAGTATTTGGCAGACAAGAAGGCCGGCAAGGCAAACAAAGGTATATATGATATACATGTTATTGATGTGTACTTGACTAGTGCTCGCAGTAGCACCTGGGTATTTGATACTGGTTCAGTTGCTAATATTTGTAACTCGAATCAGGGGCTGCGAAACAAGCGACCGCTAGCAAGGGTGAGGTCAAGATGCATGTCGGCAATGGATCAAGCATTGATGTGATCGCCGTCGGAACGTTGCCTCTCCATTTGCCGTCGGGATTAGTTATAAACTTGAATAATTGTTATCTGGTGCCTGCACTGAGCATGAACATTGTATCTGGATCGTGTTTGATGCGAAGTGGTTATTCATTTAAATATGAGAACAATGGTTGTTCCATTTATATGAATGAAATCTTTTATGGTCATGCACCGATGATGAATGGTTTATTTCTATTAGATCTCGATGATAATATTACACATATTCATAATGTTGATGCTAAAAGGATTAAACTTAATGATGATATATCCGCATATATGTGGCACTGCCGTCTAGGTCATATTGGCGTTAAACGCATGAAGAAGCTCCATTCAGATGGACTTTTGGAATCACTTGATTTTGAATCATTTGATACATGTGAGCCATGCCTTATGGGCAAGATGACTAGAATGCCGTTTTCCGGTTCAATGGAACAGGCGACAGATTTATTGGAAATCATACATTCTGATGTATGTGGTCCAATGAGTGTGTCGGCGCGAGGTGGATATCGTTATTTTGTTACTTTCACGGATGATTTGAGTAGATACGGTTATATCTACTTGATGAAACACAAGTCTGAAACCTTTGAAAAGTTCAAGGAATTTCAGAATGAAGTGGAAAATCATCGTAATAGAAAGATCAAATTTCTACGGTCCGACCGTGGATGTGAGTATCTAACTTACGAGTTTAGCTCTCACATGAAAGAGTGTGGAATTGTTTCACAACTCACACCTGCCGGAACACCATAGCGAAATGGTGTGTCAGAACGTCGTAATCGTACTTTATTAGATATGGTCCGATCTATGATGTCTCTGACGGACTTGTCGTTGTCATTTTGGGGTTATGCACTAGAAACTGCTGCATTCACTTTAAATTGGGCACCATCTAAATCCGTTGAAAAGACACCGTATGAATTGTGGTTTGGAAACAAACCTAAGCTGTCATTTCTTAAAGTTTGGGGATGCGATGTTTATGTGAAGAAACTTCAACCTGATAAACTCGAACCCAAAGCGGAAAAATGCGTCTTCATAGGATACCCTAAGGAAACTATTGGGTATTCCTTCTATCACAGATCCGAGGGCAAGGTTTTTGTTGCCAAGAATGGATCCTTTCTAGAGAAAGAGTTTCTCGCGAAAGGTGTGATTAGTCGAAAGGTAGAACTCGAAGAGGTTATTGAACCTTCTCTTCAAAGTATGGCGAGTAGCGCAGCACCGGAAGTTGTTTCGGAGTTGGCTTCACCTATTGAAGAAGGAACTAATGATAATGATCATGAAACTCCGAAAGAGAGTACTACCGAACCTCGCAGGTCTAGCAGGACGTGTGCAGCTCCCGAGCTGTACGGAAATCCTGTCATGAATTTCATGGTTTATGAAAATGATGACCCTGCGACGTATGAAGAAGCAATGATGATCCCGGATTCCAACAAATGGTTAGAAGCCATGAAATCCGAGATGGAATCCATGTATGAAAATCAAGTTTGGAACTTGGTGGAATTACCTCACGACCGAAAGGCCCTGGAGAACAAATGGATTTTCAAAAGGAAAACTGATGCTGATGGTAATGTGACCGTTTATAAAGCTCGACTTGTCGCAAAGGGGTTTCGACAAATTCAAGGAGTTGACTACGATGAGACATTCTCTCCCGTAGCGATGCTAAAGTCAGTTAGGATTATGTTAGCAATTGCTGCATATTTCGATTATGAGATATGGCAGATGGATGTCAAAACCGCGTTTCTCAATGGTAATATTGAAGAAGAGTTGTATATGATACAACCAAAGGGTTTTGTCGATCCTAAGGATGCTAACAAGGTGTGCAAGCTTCAGCGATCCATCTATGAATTGAAGCAAGCATCACGAAGTTGGAATCTCCGCTTTGATGAGGTGATCAAAGAGTTTGGATTTGTTCAAACTTATGGAGAAGCTTGTATTTACAAGAAAGTGAGTGGGAGCAATGTGGCATTTCTGATATTATATGTGGATGACATATTATTGATCGGAAATGATATAGATCTTTTAAACAGTGTTAAAAGTTATCTAAACAGCAAATTTTCAATGAAGGACCTAGGTGAAGCGTCATACATATTAGGCATAAAGATCTATACAGATAGATCTAGACGCCTAATAGGGCTATCGCAAAGTACATACCTTGATAAGATTTTAAAGAAGTTTAAAATGGACGGAAGTAAGAAGGGGTTCTTACCTATGTTGCAAGGCAAGACATTGAGTAAGACTCAAAGTCCGGCTTCGGCGGAAGAAATAGAGATAATGGACAAAGTCCCCTATGCTTCAGCCATAGGCTCTATAATGTACGCCATGCTATGTACAAGACCGGATGTGGCACATGCTATTAATTTGACTAGTAGGTACCAATCGGATCCAGGTTCGGAACACTGGATAGCGGTCAAGAATATCCTTAAGTACTTACGAAGAAACTAAGGATATGTTTCTTGTATACGGAGGTGAAGAAGAGCTCGTCGCTAAGTGTTATGTTGACGCTAGCTTTGACACTGATCCGGATGACTCTAAGTCTCAATCCGGATACGTATTTGTCATGAATGGCGAAGCGGTTAGTTGGAGGAGTTCCAAACAACCTGTGGTGGCGGGATCAACAACGGAGGCCGAATATGTTGCTGCTTCAGAAGCGGCTCAGGAAGCAGTTTGGATGAAGGAGTTCATATCCAAACTAGGAGTGGTTGCAAACGCGTTGGACCCAATGGTGATCTATTGTGACAACAATGGTGCCATTGCCAATGCCAAAGAGCCAAGGTCTCACAAGCATTCCAAGCATATTATGCGCCGGTTTCACTCCATCCGCGAGCATGTCAAGGATGGATATATAAAGATTTGTAAAGTACATACGGATCTCAATGTAGCAGATCCGTTGACTAAAACTCTCCCTAGAGCAAAACATGATCAACACCAGAACTTGATGGGTGTTAGATTTATCACTATGTAACTAGATTATTATCTCTAGTGCAAGTGGGAGACTGAAGGGAATATGCCCTAAGAGGCAATAATAAAGTGTTTATTATGTGTATTCCAAGTATATGATAGATGTTTATTTTGCATGCTATAATTGTATTAATACGGAAACATTAATACATGTGTGTTTAATAAACAAACAGAAAGTTCCTAGTTATGCCTCTCTCATAAACTAGCTCGTTGATTAACAAGATGATCAAGGTTTCCTGATCAGGGAAATTGGATGTTGTTAATAACGGGATCACAACATTAGTGTAATGGAGTGATGAACATTCATCCGAAGTATAGCATTACGATCAAAGTCATTGAGTTTATATTGCTATAACAACTTACGAAGTGATCCTAATCCTTAGACCATGAGATCATGTCAACCACTAACACCGCAAGAGTTTCTTGATAACATCAAACGTCACACCGTAACAGGGTGATTATAAAGATGGATTCAGAACTAATAAAGTGTTATGTTGAGGCTCATGGATCGAGAGTGGAATTTGTTCATCCCGATGACGGATAGATATACTCTGGGCCCTCTCGGTGATATCACATTGATTAGCTTGCAAGCAAGTAATTTGATCACTAGAATGTTATATCACGGGAACGAGAAAAGAGTGCATGTCAGTAACGAGATCGAACTAGGTATGGAGATACCGATGATCGAATCTCGAACATGTAATATATCGTGAAACAAAGGGATTAAGATACTAGCGCAAAAGGTTCCGATGATCACAAGAAAGTCATCGTTGAATGTGTGGGAGTCAGTATGGGTCTCCAGATCCCGCTTCTGATTATTGAACCGAGAGGGGTCTCGATCATGTCCGCATTATTCACGAACCATAGGGTGACACACTTAAGAGACACCGACATCCAATTGGAGCAAAAGTTTCATGCCGAAAGAATGAACAAGCGCAGGAATTTATTTCACTAGATACCGAAACAGGTTTTCGGGTGAAATTGCATAAAGTGGTTATGCATGTGAAATAGAATTCTAGCAAGGGGTTATTTTTTGAATGTTTGTCATTAAAGTAATTGACAAAATTCTGAATAAAATAAAAGAGTTTTATTTAATGAGAGTTTGCATTAAATTTGGTGGAAATTTAATGGCAAGTTTGAGTGGGATTTTGAGTGGAGGGATATGAATAGATTTTTGTGAGTGGAGTGTCCACCCACATGAAGAGGGGAGGGAAAGGGGGCAGCCCCCATGCGCCGGCCACCCCCTTGGGGTTCCCCCCTTCCTCCTATAAAAGGAGCCCCTCCTCTCACTTCTCACTCACACCTCCTCGTGAAGGATCTCTCTCCCCCTCTAGAATTTATCCCCATGGTCTCATACTAGCGAGATACATGTTCCCGGTGGCTATTCGGCAAGAAAGAGTTGTGCTTCCGCTGCATCGCTGGAGCAAGGAGGCGGAGGTTGCTCGGTGCCTCGAACGTGTGTGCGAGCACGGATGCGATGCTGATTTGCGGCGCTAGGACTTCCTCTCGATTTTGAGATCGGCAAGAGATCATCTACATCAACCACGAGTTGAACTCGTTAAGCTTTGTCGGTCTTCAAGGGTATGTTCTCTACTGATATACATCCTCCCGTTGTTTGTATCTAATAGATAGATCTTGGTACATAGTTCACATCGTAGGAAAATTTTTGTTTTCTATGCTGCGAACCCTACACTAGCCCCACTCGCGGAGATCATCGACAACAAGGACGCCACCAGCCGCGTGGCGAAATGGGTTGTAGAGCTCGCTGCGCATAACATCCAATACGAGCGAAGAACGGCGGTCAAGCCCCAGGTGCTGGCTGATTTCATCGTCGATTGGGCAGAGACACAGTACATGCCACCAGTCCCCGATTACACACATTGGAAGCTACACTTTGACGGATCCATGCAAGGAGGGATCAGAGTCGGAATCGTAATCACCTCTCCCAAGGGCGACCGGCTAGAGTACGTGCTCCAGATCTACTTCAAGGCATCAAACAACATCGCCGAATACGAGGCGCTCATCCATGGGCTCAGGATGGCCAAGGAGATGGGCATTTAGATGATACTCTCCTTTGGCGACTCACAGCTGGTGGTACAACAAGTCTCAGGAGAATGGGACGTGAGGGATGCCAACATGGCCCTCTACGGCTTCTTCGTCCAGTAGCTATGCGCTTGCTTTGAAGGATGTGAGTTCCACCATGTACCCAGGGCTAACAACGAAGCCGCTGACTCCTTGGCCCGAGTCGGCTCAACAAGACAATCCATAGCGCCTGGAGTCTCCCTCGAGCACCTGCGCAAGCCATCCATCACTTCGTCCCTGGAGTCTTACTCTATAGTGCTCGACGCGGACCCAGGACAGCCGGAGCAGCACACCTGGGGACTGCCTCGCTGCACCCGGGGACTGCCGTCAGCGAGCCTCCACCTGGCAAACCCCCTGACACTCCATAACCGGCTGTCCGCGAGGAGATCAAGCTCATCATGTAGACAGTGTACACCATCCGGGAAACATCCGACTGGGCCAAACCATTCATGAACTTCCTGGCTAAAGGTGAACTGCCAGAAGAGGAAGTGGCAGCACGACAAGTGAGATGCGGGAGAAGCGCATACACCATCATCAATAACGAGCTATACAAGCACAATGTCGGGGGCATCTATCAACGATGCGTAAGCCAAGAGGAGGGAATCAAGCTCCTAGTGGACATACATCAGGGCGAGTGCAATTCATCACGCTTCGTCAAGGGCCATAGAAGCCAAGGCTCTTCGTCATGGTTTTTACTGGCCAACAACACTAAAGGACGCCGAGGAACTGGTCAGGGCATGCAATGGGTGCCAATGTTTTGGCCAGCTGAACCACACGTCGTCTGCAGCACTAAAGACAATACCAATTATCTGGCCGTTTGCAGTATGGGGGCTGGACATGGTCGGACCATTCAAGACAGCCTGATCTGGTATGACGCACTTTCTTGTAGCTATGGACAAATTCACCAAGTGGATCGAGAAAAAGCCCATAAAGAAGCTGGACGGGGCAACCGTGATCAAGTTCTTCACGGACATCATCATACGATTCGGCTACCAACATAGCATCATCACAGGCAATGGCACCAATTTCGCCAAGGGAGTTTTCGCTCGCTTCTGTGGAGAAAAGGGCATCCGCCTGGACCTAGCTTCGGTTGCGCACCCTTAGTCAAATGGGCAGTGTGAGCATGCTGACAGCTTGGTCTTAGCCGGAATCAAACCAAGATTGATCGGGACACTCATCAGGTCCCCCCGGATGCTGGATAGAGGAACTGCCAGCCGTGCTATGGAGCCTGCGCACTGCCCCCAACCACTCAACCGGCTTCACGTCATTCTTCCTCGTCTACGATGGAGGCAGTCCTTCACACTGACATCCAGTTCGATGCACCCCACAAGCAGATCTACACGGAGCAAGAAGCTAAGGAAGCCCATGCACACAGCGTGGATCTGCTGGAGGCACGCGTGCTGGCCTTGTCAAGATCAACCATTTACCAGCAGGACCTGCATCGCTACCACGCCAGCCGGATCCGGCCTACTTCATTTCGTGAGGGCAATCTGGTGTTACGCCTAGTGCAGAGCACCAAGGGAATGCACAAGCTATCCCCACCTTCGTAAGGGCCGTTCATCATCAGCCGAGTGTTGCACAACAACTCGTACTACCTCATTGATGCCTAGTAGCCGGTAAAGAACAAGGCAGACCGCTCTGACGAAGAGACTGAGCGCCCATGGAACGCGAACCTACTCCGTCCATTTTACACTTGAGCGAGAAGTGTATGTATCTTACTTTCATGTAATAAATGAACAATCTTGGGAGCCTCGGCATAGCTCCGAGGACACCACCCCCATTCGTGCATCACATCTATCATCGAACCGGCTCTGGTAATCTCTACAACAAGGTCATCGGCTGGCCCGGACGCCTGCGATTTCTACAGACGGTCAAGTATTGTACGCGGTACCTAGGGCCCACTCTTCGGTTCCGGCTTTAGACCGCAAGCCGGCTGTCAACCCAGCAAGAGCAAAAGCCCAAAGTCCCCCTGACAAGAAACTACCCAAAGAGAAGACCAGGGCGCCCGGACAATCCGGCTGCGCATGCTTGAGCTAACAATAACAACACCCCGAAGTATCGTGAGGTACGCCAACCTAGCTACCCCTTCGATTCTGGTTGCAGACCGCAACCCGGCTAGTAGCCGACAAGGTCATAGCTTGAAAGGCCAATGCTCGCTGAGAAAAGGAATAAGTTAACGGCCTAGTTCAAAAGGGCATCATTTTCGTATTTTATCTTAGTGCAAACGAACACACAAGTAACGAAACTAATGCAAGCAACATTGTGTCTTGTGTTGCACGAGCCACAACTTGGCAGGAAACAAGGTGGCAAAGAGCTTCGACCCGGCTGGCTACCCCAGTCGGCCTGAACCTCGGGGATTACACCCAGTGGGTGTGCTTCACGCACCCATCAGAATAAACAAGGTGGCGAAGAGCTTCGAACCGGCTGGCTTCCCCATTCGGCCCAAACCTCGGGGACTACACCCAGTGGGCGTGCTCCCGCACACCCATCAGAACAAATAAGGTGGCAAAGAGCTTCGACCTGGCTGGCTTCCCCAGCCGGCCCGAACCTCGGGGACTACACCCAGTGGGTGCGCTCCCGCGCACCCATCCGAACAAGCAAGGTGGCAAAGATCTTTGATCCGGCTGGCTACCCCAGACGGCCCGAACCTCGAGGAATACACCCGATGATCGCACTATCGCGCACTCGCACAAGAAACACAAAGGACAAAAACGTCCTGGAAGAAAAGAGGCAAATTTAACTCAAGCCAAAAGGGGGGTCAAACCGATAAGAGAAACACGAACGTTCCATGCAGAAGTCAAAGTCTTACAACAAAGTTCACTGCATGACATGACTGACGCATAGTAAGTTTGCAAGACACAAATACTCCTGGCATACCAGGGATCAGGGCTCAGGAGTCGGGCTGGCAGAGTGAGCATCGACGCCGGCTACGAGCATCTGGCTGGAGGAGGCAACATTGGCGCCGCTTGCAAGATCTGGTATCGAGTGGTATGGCACCGGCTCAGAGGGGTCGCGGAATTTGCGTTCCAGATCCACATATGTGCCGATCTTTACTCTGTAGGACCTGATCGCCGGGACGCTTTGATGGAGGCTCTCGTAGATGGTTCCGGCTCTGAAGCCACGAGTGAGCACACCCAAATCCGCATCCGGATATCAGGGACTTCACTAGGGCTGGTTCCATCTCCACACCGCCACGCGCCGCCATCTCCTTGTGGATATCTAGCATGTAAATGTCGTGGGTCAGGGCGAGCGCCAAGTTGGCAATGTCGTGTGGCTCACCCATCTCTGGCCAGACATATTGGAAGAAGTCGTTGGCAACATTGCGAAGGTCGTCGCTTTCCTCCGCCAGAACCTTTACTAGGTCCCAGGCAGTCAGTTCATGGCCAACCTCCTCCGCCGGCAGCTTCTCAAGAGCTTGGTCGGTCGACTCTGGGTAGTGAGCTGCAGTCGGTTGAGGGAGTAAGCAACCAAAAGGCAAATCGATTAACCACAATATAGATGGGGCAGGGAAGTGCAAACTTACTGACGACCAGCTCAGCGATACGCTCAAGCTGCCTGGTCAGATCCTACTCCCGGGACCAAAGAACCTTGATCATCTCCTCCCTTTGGGCGGAGGTCATCTCCAAGGTCTTCAGTGCCTCCCCCCGGGTGTCAGCCGCCTTCTTGCTCCTCTCCGCAGTAACCTCTAACTTGTGTTTGGTAGCGGCCAGTTGGTCGATCTTCCCCTGCTAGGCCTTGTTTGACTCCTCCATACGGGCCACTTGAGCTTTGTGGCGCTCCACCTTCCTCTCCTTATCCAAGATCATGGTTGTAGGAGGATACCCGATGGTCAACAAAAAACGGGAAAAGGAGGCCAACCGCCAAGATAGGTCAGAGGAAGCAATCTTACGACCCAAATCCTGAGTACCCTTTACAAACTCCGAGAATGCTTTCTGCAAAGAGAAAGAAGTAAGGAAAAGAGCGAAATCCGGCTACAAAAAGCCGGCTACGGTAAAAGAAAATGGGTAGACACCTACCTCCAAAAAAACAAACAAATTTTTGGCCTCTCCAAGGCCTCTTTCCATTTCCTCAACCAGGTGGTGAACCTGGCCGAGTGCGACGGGCGCCGCGCCCGAGAGTTGGGCGAGGATGGCACCCGGCGTAAGCACAGTCGGAGCTGGCCTCCAACCGGTCATCATGACCTCATCTTCATCGGTAGCAGTGATCGAAGGCGCAGCCACCACCAGCTCCCTCCCCGCTAAGCCGGAGGCGCCCGGCTGAATGCCGCCCGCCGCAGCCTCCTCTATCACATCCTCGATGGTGGGCCTGGCAGAACTGGTTGGAGCATCGCTCCAGGCCGGGTTCACGCCAGCCGTAGGACGGAGGAGGGGGGTCTTGGGGCCCTGAGCGGCCACGAAGAGTTGCGCCACCCGCGAAGTCGCGGGCACGTGGTGCAGCACTCCCGCGATCGGGGAGCCCTGAGGAGATGCAGGCGAGGTTGTCAGGGCGGGCGCAGCCGGCACAGACGCAGCCGGAGAGGCCACGGCCGCCTCGGCGGCCGAAGGCGGGGGAGAAGCAACGATGGCAGCACCGGAGCCACCCAGCGACATCGCCTCGCTGCGAAAATAAAAAATAAAGGCTCAGCAGTGAGCAAGGGAAAGAGCAAGGGAGAACATGGGAACACTTACCTGGCGCAGGACGGCACATCGGAAGCCGGGCGCGCTCGATGCGTCCTCTTATGCTCTGCGGTAGCCGGCATGGCGACGGGCGCTGCCCTCTTCCCCCGGGCCTTCGTCGCGGCCCTCTCCCGGCCGGCCTCGTCCTCAGCTGCACCAATGCAAACACGAGCATCAACGATAGGCCCCATAGGCAAAGCAAAGACAAAAGCCGCACCCGGAAATTACCTTGAGGATCTGAGGGACCGTCGTCCTGCCGGACGGGAAACCCTTCGGGCTCCGTCTAGGGGTACTTCGGCAGCTTCCGGTCCACCGGGAAGGTAGGGAGGGAGAAGTCGCCTATACCGTCCTCAGCATGTTGCGCCGTAAACAACTACTCAAAAAGGGGAGAATAAGGCACCCAAGGAAAAACTACTAGGAAAAAGGCCAAGCGAAAAAAGAGGAGAAACAAGGACAACTCACCCGAGGCGGCAGGCGGCCGCGGTGGTACGGCGGGCAGGAGTACGACCAGGTCGCCTCCACGCAGAACTTGGAAATCATAGAGATACAGTTCCGCAGAACCTCGTATGGCACGTCCTTCCGCGACGTCCGGGTCGGGTCGTCGGTGGTCGACAGATAGCACACTTTGTGCGACCGCTTCTGCAGCGGAAGGACGCGGCGCGCCATCCACGATAGCATGATATCTCGGGCGATGAGCCACTCTGTCGCCACCATCGCCTCCACCCGGGCGGCCATCCGGTCGATGTCCGCCTGGGCCCCCATCCCCTTCATCGTCCAGGCCTTCTGCATCGAGGGCACATTGATAAAGGGCAGCAGGCCGATCCAGTTGACCTCCGTGGCATTGCTCACATAGAAATATGAGCGTTGCCACAGCTTGATGGTGTCGGGGAGGTCGAATCGCGGCATCGGCAAGGAGGTCCACGGATAGACGGCGCAGCAGCCCGTCTCCGTCAGCGGGCCATCCTTGATGGTGTTCTAGGCCTTGAAGTGGAAGAACTTGAGGAAGTTCGCCACCTCGGGCCACACCCCAAGGTACGACTCACAGCATGCCGCATGGTGCGACAGCTGCGCGATGGCGTTGGTGCCAAGGTGGTGGAGTTGGAGGTCGAAGAAGACGAATATTTGAAGAAGAAAGGGGTTGACAGGGAGGCCGAAGCCACGGGCGAAGTGGGCGAGGAAGACGACGCACTACCCTACCCGGGGGTCAGGCACCCGCTCCCCCTCTGGCACGAGCCGGTGCTTCACCAACCGCGATGAGGGGATAAATTTCCCTCTCCGGTACTTGTACACGAGATCGTTGGTCACAAAGGACCCGCACCAACCTCTGCGCTTCTCCGGTAGCATTTTGGCAGGCGGAGCGGCCGTGGCGAAAGGCTGCTGGTGGCTCCGTCGACCACAAATGGGTGGCGCAAAGGCAAAGTGAGAAGGAGCACAGAAGGACAGGGAGGCAAGAGCTGGAAGAAGATGAAGTGGAGGCCTCGTTCCTCCCGTGGCTCTATTTATCCCCGTAGGAAGGGCACTGTCTCCTCCTCAGCTACCGCGTGACACGTGGCCACGAGACGCTTCAGTTTCGCGATGCTACGGCTCTGGCGCAACGATGATCTAATGCAACACACTGCAGAAGATCCACATGCGTTACAAGGAGGCGAGGCGTGCACGCGCGCCCCGAGAAAACCTCTGTGGCAAGTGGTGCATGCAGTTACCAAAAAATTGGCACAGCGCCACAGAAGACAAACTGATGCGACGTGCACCAGAGCAACAGTCGTGGCTGACGATGGCACTAACCTCATCCAATTGATGTTTCGACTCTATTTTGCCAGGCGGTCGCTTCCTTCGGTCTTTACACCGAGTGGGCGGCCATCGATTCCGCATTCGGTTGAACCCAGCAGGAAAGCAAAAGGAAAAGATACAGCCGGACTTTATCAACAAACTGCATCGAGAAATAAAAGAGCTCGCAAGACCTTTCCAACCGGCCAAGTCCTTACGCGCTTGGGGACTAGTGTCGGGGGGATAACCCCCGGGTAGGGAAAGCCAAGCCTAAGTAGGCCGGCTAAAGAAGACACAGGCCGCCTAGCCATCAAGCAGGACAAGTCTAGCCGGTGGGCTAATCCCGCCCGGCTGGGCTTAAAGCTTTCCCTACTGGCCCGTCTAGCCGGATAGCCAGAAGAACCGGCTAGGTGGCTGCTTCCACCCGACTGGCCTCGGATTCGATGGAGTGCGCAGAGGGGGAGAGGCTCCTTGCGGGGTATGCCTCTGGTGCCTCTTGTCATCAGACAGGCTGGCGCGCCGCCCTGACCGGCACTACCCTAACAAAGATAAAGTAAACTGGTCGTCTGACCGCCAAAGGAGTCCCGGGTGACTGTTAAAGCAAAGCTGACGCTACAAA
The DNA here is from genome assembly GCA_916181665.1 of Avena sativa. NCBI lineage: Eukaryota > Viridiplantae > Streptophyta > Magnoliopsida > Poales > Poaceae > Avena > Avena sativa. The sequence goes on along the minus strand of OV702295.1, from coordinate 305,104,712 downwards.
GGAAGCCCGGGTGACCTCTAAAGAAGTGGGTGACGCTAAAAAAGGGCTGACCGGGTCCTGGCCCACTGGCTGGACCCTGCAGACGGCCCTGCCCTGTAAACCCATAGCCAAATAGTAACCCCTAGAATGCACATTGTAATCTACCTCCCCCAACTAGTATATAAGGGCAGGTAGAGCTAGGGTTCTAGGTAAGCAACATTAGTAGTAGCAAGAGCTTGCCTCTTCTTCTTCTTCTTCCTCTAGCCATCGATAGTAGCTAAGGAAACAGCTCCAGGAGCACCTGTACTGGGCATTCGCCCCCCATATAGTAGATCTTGCAGGAGTAGGGGTGTTACCTCGCCAAGAGGGCCCCGAACCTGGGTACGTCGCTGTGTGTCCAGTTCACCGTGCTCAAACCGTTGCGTGAGCCACCGATTGCATCCAAGTGTCCCTCTTTAGCCATCCCCGATGGCACTGCCGTGTTCCACACCACGACATCTCACCCCTTTCCCTCGAGAGTAGGCCTACGAGGTAAGGGCACGTGCAAGCCTTGCGAGGATAGCGCCGCTCAAACAGCTGGGCCCAAAGACCGGTTTATGGCTCTCTCGTGCCAACACGCACCAGAAAAACTTATGGCTAAAAGTCCCAAACCCCTTCATGAGTGCAGGGGGCTACACCCTCGGAAACACGCAGAAGCTCCTCACAAGCCACTGCACGACAGTCAAGGCCACCAGCCGAAAGAGCTCCCCGCGAACGGCGTCTCCCTTATGCCACCTTCGGGAGAAAACCAACTAGGCACGGCCTCCATGAACCTCCCCTCGCAAGGACGTCGTCCCAGAACACTCTACCAGATCGGCAGGTACGCAGGGGGGCTCGCAAGGTCCGCCGCCTCCATGCAGGAAACCTCCGCTAGATCCGTCGAGTCGGCGTCGTGCCATGGCCACTCACAAAACTCTAGCATCGCAACAATAACATGCATAAGGGGAAACAACAAGCGTGAAGATCCGCTTAAAGAGATCCTTACAAGCTTCCTTACAAATCTTGTCTACAAGGCTAGAAACTAAAGGGATGATGCAGCCCCGCGGCTATGCTAGCAAAAGACACATCGCCTTGTTGGCACGGCAACAACCATAGCAAGTACCCCACTTCGGCCCCCTCAGAGGTACGGTGGGTAAGTTACTCAACACAGCAGGGCATCGAACACCAAGACGGAGAAGATTCCTCCACTGGTGTAGCGGACCCGTAGCACGGAGCCACATCGAATGCCATAGGATATGTGGAAGCGGTCCTAGCCGTCTCCAAGGTACACCTCATCAGGCGTAAGGGTTTAAACCATCACCCTCCACCTCTCATGCCCACTGGAGTGCAGCAGCTCCACCTCCTGGGGAAGGTACACCATAACCCCAAGGGCGAAGCACGAAGGGAGCCTTACCCTGGCGAACCAGTTGGAATTCCAAAGGATGACGATGAAGTCGATCACCCAGGCGGGCTCGGGGTGATCCTCTATCTTGATCACCATTAGAGTAGGGGAGGCCGCGGGCAATGCAGGATGTGGCTCAGTGTCGGGCCTTCCGTCATTCCCCTCGTAGAGACCACGACCGTTTCCATGGTGGTGGCTGCGCCCGTGTCTGGCTGGGGCCTCCCCAGAAGCTGCTTCCGCTCTCGAAGGGGAAGCAATGGCAAGGGCAGCATGGTGGCGGCCGCGCTTTCCTTGACCGCTCCCACACGGGTGACCATGGCCACGCTTTACCAGAGGGGCCTCCTCCGCTTCAGTCGGAGCGGGGTTCTCCTCTGCCTCGAACATGGCACCCTCGCTCGCTTGGACAAGGGGAAGGTGCAGGGATTTCATCGCAAAAGGCAAAGCCTTGGCTCAAACGCCTGAAAAGGAAGGAAAGGGATGGCAGAGTGGGGTGTTGGGAATAGCACGCCCATGCCCCAATATAACAAGACCAGTTAAAAAGACATGTCGTTGTGCCAAGCAAGCAGCATTAACTATCGGGTTCCATGTGTCGTCGCATTGTGGGAGCAACTCTCGGGGCGTAGGCACCGCGCTCAAGATCTACGACTGAGGATGCACTGCTGAATCGAATTCATGGCCAAGATAAGGGTGTGGTAGACTCGTGTTGATTAAACGGGTTGTGGGACCCACCAACTGTCCTAGGCCGCTTGCCATTTCGCATCCATCAAAGGATGCACGCACGCCAAACGCCCGGGGGCCTGTCGAGGCCCTGGTAACCGGGGTGCCATGTCCCGATGGTTGGTAGGTCCTCCGGCGTGAGGAGGTTAGCCCTCAAGAGGCTGAGACGCCTCCAGAGGCGACCCGGACGAATGACCTTTCATGAGGCCCCACCTCGCAAGGATGTGACCTCTAGAGGGTACATCCAGGAAAAGGATCCCTCTGCTTATCCTACTGCGTTGTAGGGCTGAGCGTATCTAGGGACAATCTGGTAACTCCACTAGGAATGTGGCAGGCAAAGTAGATCACGACAAGGGGCGCAACGGCCTAGTTCTCCTAGTTCGCCTCGGTAAAGGAAGGTCATGTCCGCCTCCTTTTCTGTAAGGAGAGGACAGACGACCTCAGCATGGCAGGCTTCCCCCGTTGCCGTTTTGGTGCAAGGAAGAAAAGTAGGTGGCGCCGGATGAAGATAAATGGCGCTAAACAAGGCAACTATACAGGAGGACGGAGGAGCACCCGGCGTCCAAGACTTGGTCCACCAAAAGTAGTCTTGTAGACTAGTACCTCGAGGAACGACATTATGGTAGCCCTTCCTGCCCAAGAATTGGGGGAAGAGGCCCGTCGCCTCTATATAAGAAGCCCTCCTCCTACCTTAGCACGGGTTGATCCCTGAGATCTACAACCCTAGACCTTCACCAGCATTGTACCATCGGGAAGCACGCGAGCAATACAACAAAGCAGGAGTAGGGGATTTACCTCCTCATGAGGGTCCCGAACTTGGGTAAAAAACACTATGTCACCTCTCTGTCATGTGCTTGCTCCGTCGTCGCCACCTTCGCCGATACACCCTGGAACCATGTCTTTAGCCCCCTCATGAACCAAGGGATCATTGAACCCTAGTTTCCTTTGCGGGACAAATCTCTGACACTCATGATTGATACTTAGTGATTCAAGCTCCACAAAGTTATTTTCCTACCACCAATGTCACATCACGCACCAGGGAATAAGACCAGTAGGTAATCATACCAATCATATCAACATATGACTCTTGTTAATCTTTTGATTATTATGTTCCATACTCTAGATGTTCTAGGTAGTATGTCAAGTGAACCTTAGTATACGAGTAGTGCGACAGTTTGGCACCCACATTATGAACGTTTCTAGGTGCACCCATGTTACATGACACACACACCAGCTCGATGCCCATGTTTTGTGGTTCCTAACTTAGGCAAAACACATGATCACTTGATAATTTTTAAGTGAGAGATCACCCTATTTATTACGACTACCACGCAACATATAAAGTGCATAAAAGTATTAACATCACATGCAATTCATATAGTGATATGGTATAGCACGTTGTGTCAACGATCTCCATCAGCAACGTCTTTTGGCGCCATGTACTCCTCCAGGCACCTTGCGCATAGCATCGAGGTCCATCATTGTTTGATTGTCATCACCAAGTCTTGCTTTTACAACTATTTATACTCTACCTAATAAAGTAAAAAACAACTATGGATATTACAATAAGAATATTACAATCATCGCGGCTCCTGCCACTCATGCCCTACGAGATTACAACATAACACATCTCATGCATCACATTGTAAACATCACATTGCTATACCACATCACTTCCTGCAAAAACAAGTTAGAAACCTCTAACACGCTTTGCTAACTTACATGGCTCTATGTGTTGGAGATATTCCCAAGAGGCAATAATAAAATGGTTATTATTATATCTTTGTATTTATGATAAATATTTACATCCCATGCTATAATTGTATTAATAGGAAACATTAATACTTGTGTGTTTTGTAAACATAAAAGAGTCCCTAGTAAGCCTCTTGTTAAGCTAGCTTGTTGATTAATAGATGATCATGGACACTACATGTTATTAATAACAATATCATATCATTAGGAGAATGATGTGATGGACACACTCTTATAGTAAGCACAAGAAGAAAGGCTATATCATATCACATATTATGAATTTCATGTGATGTTAATCCTTTTTATGCATCTTGTATTGCTTAGATCGCGATGGTAGCATTATAAGATGATCTCTCTCACTAAATATCAAGTAATAAAGTGTTCGTCCTTAGTAGGCACCATTGCTAAGACTCGTCGTTTTGAAGCATCACGTGATGATCGGGTGTGATAGATTCTACGCGTGCATACAACGGGTGCAAGCCATATTTGCACATGCGGATACTAAGGTTAACCTTGACAAGCCTAGCATGTACAGACATGGCATCACAACATGGAATACCAAAAGGTAAAGCATGAGTCATATGGATGATATGATGAACATGTTTATTATTCGCCTTTGAAGCTACATCATCTCTCGTGATGATCGGACTTGGTGTAGTGGATTTGGTTCGTGTAATCACCGACTCGAGGGATGTTATTTTGAGTGGGAGTTCAACAGTAATATGATTAAAATTTGAATTTATCATAAATTAAATCAAAGTGAATTTGCATAATTGTTGTAGTCATTGTCATTCGTTCACCACCTTACACTTAGTTATAATTGAGATAATAGAACTATAGAATTTTGGATAGTTACTTTACGAACTAGTATTGTATTGTTTTGAGTGTCAATCTAAAGTTTAAAAGTCCTATTGCAAACTTTCAGCTAACTCCATTTACTCCATGAAGTTTAATAATTAGTATTAAATCGAGAGTAACAATTCAAGTGTTAGTACCTAAGTAACATGTTTGCCTCCATGATCCTTGATATTCAAAAGGTTGATTTAGTATCAAGGTGATCTAGGAGCTGAAAGAAATGTTTCAGAAACCATCATGTGTGGAAGATATTGCGATATCTAAAACAATGTTTTGGTTGCAACATGATAGAGTATAATTTAGCAAAACATATGTTCTCATATTTGATCAGAATTTGCGAAGATTGAAGACGCTAGTCGTCCTAATCCTCCAAAATGTTTTGGAAAGCAACATTATACTCGCGATTCACCTTTACAAGCTATGATAGCTTGATCATGAAATTTTTCATGATAAGGATGAATAAAATATGTAGGTAAAATGTTTACTACACTAAAAGATTACTAAAAATGGATTTCGAAAGAACCCAAACATTTGATAATTATGATCTACTTCAAAGTGCAAGTCCAAATACATTAGTATTTTACTCTACACACTTTGGACTATGTGTCATGTGTATGACGACACTGTTGATGTTGATATATTCTTTTAAAAGGGAAAGGAAATGCTGAAAGAGAATCTCAGAAATATTTGGCAGAAAAGAAAAGACTGGAATTGTCCAGCATAATTATATAAATGATATGCATGTTATGATTGTATTCTTTGCTTGTTAAACATTGTGGTTCTTGGGTATTGGATACCAAATTGGTTGGTGTCAACTATCATGAAAAACAACACAATTCTTGAACTGCAATGGCCTAAGTAACTAGCAAGAGAATAGGTGATGATGTTCATCCAAAACAAACAAATTGTTGTTGTGTTGCTCCTTAACATCAAAGCTTACCTTCAAGATTTGTTTTAGTCAAGTATTATGAGAACAAAAGGTTGTTCAAATAATTTCCGTATTCCATAATAAATGGATGATATACAAGTCTAGTTAGAGAAATCACATCCATAAAACTAATGCTAAAAATGTCGAAAGACAAATGACTGAAAGATCACTTAGGAAGTGACATCGCCGTTTAAATTATATTGTAAAGAAAATATGAAAAAACTCCATGTTGATGAAATTTTGGAGTCTTTTGGTTTTGATCAAATGATGCTTGTGAGACTTTCCTGAAAATAATTAAAACTTCGTTCAAAGGCCTAGAACAACGAACGACTAACTTATTGGAATTTGTACATATTGATGTATGTAGTCCATTATGTAGTCATGAGCGATGGGTTTCAACCTCATATGCTTTCTTCCGAAATTTGAGTGAATATATGTGTATATCTACTTAATGAGGAAGAAGTATCAAATATTTGAAAATGTTCAAAGACTTTCAAGATGAAGTGGAAAATCATTATAACAATAAAATAAAGAGTTTATGATTGTATCATAAAGGAAGATATTTGAGTAACAAGTTTAGCATAACACCTAAGATTTAAGGAATCGTTCCATGGATTTGCATTTCTCGAAATACCATAGAAGTATGGTGTGTTCGAGATATGTAATGAAACCTTGTTAGACATGGTAAGATCAAAGGTGTTAGTTTTAAAAACTGCCATTGTATTTTAAATATTAAAAGCTTTAGAGACTACCGCTTTTACACTAAAAAGAGCTATCATGATCCGTTGAAAAGACACCATATAAGTTATGGTTTGGGATAAAACTCAAGTTGTCATTTCTTAAATTTTGGTATACTAGGCATAAGTAAGATGTTTACAATTAAAGTCAGATGAGCATTTCTTTGTATGTTATTTTGAATAACCATTGGGTATTCCTCCATAACACCGAAGAAAAAGTGTTTGTCACTTAGAACGTCAAGTTTCTTTAGAAGGAATTTTTCGTGAAAAGTTAAGTGGGAGGACAATAGAACTTTGATAAGGTTATTGAACCTTAGCTATATGTGCTGAGTTGCGCAGCGCCGGAAAGTGTCCCGGAGGCAAAAAGAATGCTCATGGCTCACGTACCTCAAAGGTTGTGGTCATGGGGGTCTAAGTTCCTATTGAACCAAGTAGGTCAGGTAAAATAATCGAATACTACGATTTGAGAGTGAATCATTGTTGTCTGACAATGATGATCCGACTACATGCAAAGAAGTGATGATGGGTCCTAACTCCTTCAAATGTCTTGAAGCCATAAAATCCGTGATAGTTTCATACACGAGAAATCAAGCATTGAACTTGGAAGACCCTCTAGAAAGGTGTATGACCTTACAGTCGTATTTGGATCTATAAAGAAATAGACATGGATGCATTACATCTATGAAATTGTTGACATGTCATTAAAGAGTTCATGACATTGTTCAAGCAGTTGATTATGACAAGATGTGATCTTTCATAGCGATATTTAGTTTGGATGGATTAATGTAGAAACCACTACATATAATTTGGTATATGGTAGTTGAACAAACAAAACAAGTTCTTCTAATAGAATGGTTACCTAGGACATGTACATAACACGATCCAAAGGGTTTTGTTTATTCAAAGGATGCTAATAGGGCATGCAAACTTCAATAGTTGAAGTATGCATCGAGGAGTTGATCTTCGCCGTGATGAAACTGTTAAAAGGTTTAATTTCATCAGAGACGATGAAGATGTTTGCATTTGCAAGAAATTTAGTGGGAGCGCTAAGACATATTTCTAATACATTATGTGAAAGACATATTTTTGATTAGGAAACGATGTATCTTTTATTGACACAGGTTAAGAATTTCATTTTGATGAAAGACTTAGGCAAAACCCGAATATTTGGCATCAATGTCTATATGGATAGATTGAGACGCTAATATGGTCGTGCCGAGAGTACATATATGAGATATTGAAATAGTTTAATATAAGAAAGGTTCTTGTCGCACGGAAAGGACTGAATCAAGATTCAAGTGTATTGACACTTGGTGAGTGAAATCACAAGAATATTTTGATTAATCATAATATGATATGTACACATCCAGATATGTCCTATGCTCTAAATGTTATGAACATATACTAGAATGACTCATAAGATGATCATTGGACGATAGTAAGGATATTCTTATGATCTTTAGAAGAACGAGGAATATGTTATTTATGTAGAGGTGACAAATAGATAGATAGTTCACTGTAAAGTGTTACATTGATACTATTTTGTCACAAGATACAGATTAAGTTTATCTCAATTTAAACTAAGGGTGGCACAATGTAATGGAAAGGGAGTTCCATAACGGATTTGGATGAGTTCTAAAGTTAAGACATTGTGACAGATACTACAACAAAATGCTAAGTATATGACTGCTATTGTAGCAGCAAAAGAGGGCATTTGTGTCAAGTAGTTTGTTCTCAAACTAGGTGTGGTTCACAGCGGGCTAGTACTATGAATATATATTGTACAACAATTGTATCGACATGGTTTAATTCCAAAGGAACTAAAGGTCTCACCAAAGGACCAAATTTATATAATGCCATCTCATTGAAAAATGAGTGATGCGTAGAGACGCAAAAACATGCAAATACACACGGACCTGGAAGTGCCAGATCCGAAGATTATGTTTACCACTTGCAATTGTGTATCTACAACACCAGAAAGCCATAGGTGTTGAATGCACAAGTTTTTCCAAACTAGATTATTGACTCTAGTGCAAGTGGGAGACTATTGGAGATATGCCCAAGAGGCAATAATAAAATGGTTATTATTATACCTTTGTGTTAATGATAAGGGATTTCTATTTTTGTGCCCCTGGTTCATTAGTTGTACTCACTTTTCCCCAGGAGCTTAGTTTTTCCTCACTTTTGTCCAGCTCCTATTATGGAACTCTCACATCGATCTAAAACTCGCTCTCTGTTGGGTCCCGTTAGTGGACCCTCACTGTTACGTGCTGACAAGTGGGGCCGCATTTAGGTGGGTCCTGTAGTGGACCCTCGCTGTTATGTGCTAACAAGTAGGACCCCCCCCCCCCCATTACGTGATGACAGGTGGGGCCACATTTAGTCGGGTCCCGTAGTAGGACCCCAATGTTGTGGGGTCGGCTTATTTTGAATGCGTTTTGGGGGATGTGGTGTGGGACCATGTGGGCGCATATGGTAGTTAATGTGCACCCTGTCGCCTAAATTGGAAGATTTTTTTTGTTATTTTTATGATTGGCCTTTTTAATAGCATCTTTTCTCCTTTATGTCGGTAACAGTTGTTATTTTGCTCAAAAAGGCAGCGAATCTAGAGCAGCTTCTGTCTTCATTCATGGTTCCTTTTGGCCCTCGTATTTTTCCAATCTGGCAGTAAATATAACCAGCATCATAAATATGTAGATAAACAGAGCAGATGTAGATAAAGCAGCTAATAAAGGATTATATAGTACGATACTTAAACCAGGTTCGACAATTAGGCTGCTCAGCAACAACATCTTACAAGTTTAACACAGACAACAAAATAGAAGAAGTTGTACAACAGTAGCAGCATCAGCACAAGATTAGTGGCCCTTCCTGGCCTCCTCCCTCTGGTGCTTCCTCCACTTCTTGTTGCCCAGTCCCTTGACCTTGGGCGCCTTGGGCTTGATCGGGGGCATGCGACCCTCCTCGATGGCCACCTTCTGGAGGTTGTGGAGGTGAAAACCAAGCGCCTTGTGCTAGGATCTGAAGGTGTTGACGTTCTTTGACAGGCCACAGGTCTTCACATCCTCGGCATGCATCACGAGGGAGTTGAAGTCGGGGGCGAGGCTCCTGGTGCAGAAGGGGCACCTGTAGGCGTCGCCAGCGAAGAAGCTGTTGAACTAGCTGGACTTCAGCTTCCTCAGCACCTGACGAGTCTTGCTGTCCATGGACTCGTTGTCACTGCAGACATCGCTGCTATCCACCTATTACAAAAAAACAGTAGCGTGCAATAAGGACATGATTAAGATACCGTGATTATCGGGATTGATTATTTGCATAAATCAACCGATTGAGATCCCCTGATTATTCCCCAATCCCCAAATCTCAAACCAAATCGAATACTGATCCCCACTACAGATCAGTGCTAGTATTGATCCCAACTAAAGATTGGTGCTAGTACTGATCCCAACTACAGATCGGTGCTAGTACTGATCCCAACTAGGGGCATTCATTGAAATACGAGATCTAACACAAGAGGATTAGCTACTGTAAAAATACCTAGCATCCAACGATTGAAAATATGAACAGCTAGCCCTAATAACACATGATCTAGCATCCAACGATGGGAATGGGGGAAGAACAAAGGAAGGGGAGAAAACCCTAGTTACCTCCAACCATGGGTCGGCTAAGCTGGTGTCGAAGGGGTTCTCCGACCTGACGTAATCGTGGTCCCCGTTGGGGTCCCAGCCATGCGGGATCTGCAGGAGAACGGCGGAGGCCTGAACAGGGACGGGGGCCTCCTCGCCGGCGGCTACGGCGGAAGCGGGTACGGGGGTCTGTACGGGGATGGCGGCTTCCTTCAATGCCTCAACGGGGGCCTATATGGGGACGAGGGCCTCCTCGTCGGCCGCCTTGGAGGCAACGATGGCCACTGCGTTGTTCTTCTCCATCACCGGCGTGGTTGGGGTTTTCTTGGGGGTTTGCAGAAGGTGATGGGATAGTGGAGATGGTTGTGTGAGTGAGTGAGTGAGCGAGTGAGTGATGAGTGAGAGTGATGAGGCCTCTATAAAGGTGAAGGGAGGAGACATTTTTTGTACCAACGTGCACCGCGTTATCGCGTACGCTACTACATCGTGCACGGCCACACGCGTCCGCTACCGCCTCATTCACCGCGACATGCGTATCGTGCGTCATGTTTTCCCCCTCGTGTCTAACCTTGGCCACTTAGTTGTGCTCAGTTATACCCTCGAGTGTAGCACTGGCAGTTTGGTTGTACTCAGTTTTGCCCTACAGTACTAACACTACCGTGTTCAATATACTCACTTTTACCCTCCGGTGGCTAGTCAACAGAGAGTCAATGAATGGTTTTTAGCTAGCTAATTGAGTCATTTTATGCACAAGAAATTCAAAAATATCAAAACATAGTGGCATCTACCCAGGGAGTTTTATTATGTGACCTGCCACCATAATAAATGTATATAAATCAAGTTTTAACCTAAATCACCACTTCTCAAATCACCTACTATCTATGAAGGTTCATGGCTTTCTACTCAAGCATCTCCCCAAAACATCCCTCCCCAAAAAATAATTTGTCTAAATGAGGCAATAATTGTCAAACTGATATATATTTGAATTGAAAATAGTCTGATGTATGCCAATATGTATTTTATTGTATAAAAGAAGCATTTTCCATTTTTTAAATCTTTTTTGTTTTCTATTTAAACCCCCTTGTCAGTTTTGCCCTTGGTTTTAAAGTTCTACTCAGTTTTTCTCTTGGTTTTTAAGTTCTACTTAGTTTTCCCCTTCATCTTAGTGACAAACTCTCACACATGTGCTCATCTTGGATGCTACGCTCTGATTGGTCGAGACAGTTGTCACACGGATCGTACCCACCAACCGTTGATCCTCTATGATCTAGCGGACAAGATAACTCATGTATCTGTCGGGGGGTACCCTCTATCCATGCAAAATAATGAGTTTGCCACTGATGCTTTAACTCCATAAACAAATGATTTTGAATATAATTTGAAGGGGAAGTGTTCAAAGGTGTATAATTTTTGCATTATATTTTACTCCATGTCGTAAGTGCAATTTCACAGTGTTTTCCACCCCTGTATCTCTCAAGATTTTCTTAGCACATCATTATCACGTATTAAGTACGATTTCACAGTGTTCAAAGGATTATAATTTTCGTATACGCAAGTTTAGGGATCACTTTTCACACAATAAAAATGGTAAACACCCTTTTACATTAAGAGTTGTATAATTTTTTAATTTGAAATTGTTCAAGAGTTGTGTCAATTATAAACACTCTTTTACATTAAGAGTTGTATGATTTTTTTTAATTTGAAAGCGTTAAAGAGTAGTGCAATTATAAACACTCTTTTACATTAAGAGTTGTATAATGTTTTCAATTTGAAAGTGTTCAAGAGTTGTGTCAATTATAAACACTCTTTTACATTAACAGTTGTATGATTTTTTTTAATTTGAAAGTGTTAAAGAGTAGTGTCAATTATAAACACTCTTTTACATTAAGAGTTGTATAATTTTTTCAATTTAAAAGTGTCCAAGAGTTGGGTCAATTATAAACACTCTTTTACATTAAGAGTTGTATATTTTTTTAATTTGAAAGTGTTCAAGAGTTGTGTCAATTGTAAACACTCTTTTACATTAAGAGTTGTATAATTTTTTTTAAAATTTGAAAGTGTTCAAGTGTTGTATCAATTATAAACACTCTTTTACATTAAGAGTTGTATTTTTTTAATTTGAAAGTGTTCAAAAGTTGTGTCAAGTATACTTTTCTAAATTTGAAAGTGTTCAAGAGTTGTGTCATTTATAAACACTTTTGTACATTAAGAGTTGTATAATTTTTTTAATTTGAAAGTATTCAAGAGTTGTGTCATTTTCTTATTTATTATACATCCATGTCCCTAATTTTTAATTATAAACACTCTTTCACTTGATTGTAGCCGAGACATTAACTCGATAAACCAATTAAATCATCGAAACGGCTCGCTAGCCACATTCTTCACAGCAAGCGCCCCAGTTGCCATTTTGGTGTGAGAGTTTGGTGCATTTTGGTGCAAGATCTAACCTTCTATGCGCACAGTTTCCATTGCCATCCTTCGTACAGGTCAATGGGACGGCACCATACTATGGCCAAGACGAATGGGAGGCCGAAGTGAAGCTCGACAAAGGGCCGTCGTCGCTGGAGAAGGGCCGCCGTCGCTGGAGAAGGGCCGCCGTCTCCGGAGAAGGGCCACCGTCGCTGAAGAATAAGAAGAAAGGGGAGGCAACGGCATGGGCGCGGGCACGAGTCTGGCTCACATGGATAAGCTGTGGGTCCAACGCTCACATGGATAAGCTGTGGGTCCCATGATGATTTGGATAAGTGGAGAGAGGTGTCCACTACAGGAACCAACTAAACACGGCCCCACTTGTCAGCATGTAACGACAAGGGTCCACTATGGGACCTGATAGATCGCATCCCCACTTGTCAGCACGTAACAGCAGGGGTCCACTATAGGACCTGACTGAATGCGGCCCCACTTATCAGCATCTAATGGCAAGGCTGATGGAGAGCGAGTTTAAGACCGTGCGAGAGTTCCATAATAGTAGCTGGACAAAAGTGAGGAAAAACTAAGCGGCTGGGAAAAAGTTTGTACAACTAACGAACCAGTGACACGAAAATAGAAATCCCTTATGATAAATCTTTATATCCCATGCTATAATTGTATTAACATGAAACATTAATACTTGTGTGTTTTGTAAACATAAAAGAGTCCCTATTAAGCCTCTTGTTGAACTAGCTTGTTGATTAATAGATGATCATGGTTTCCTGATCATGGACACTAGATGTTATTAATAACACAATCATGTCATTAGGAGAATGATATGATGGACACACTCCTATAGTAATCATAGCGTAAGATCAAGTCATTTTAGAGTTCGTTTGCTACAAGCTTTCAAATACATAGTAACCTAATACTTCAACCATGAGATCATGTTAATCACCATCACCGGATGAATGCTTTGATGACATCAAACACCACTTCCGTAACTGGGTGGTTATAAAGGTGGCATTAGATATTCTGAAAGTATGTGTTGAGGCACATGGATCAAGAGTGGGATTTGTCCATCCATATGACAGATAGATATACTCTAGGCCCTCTTGGTGGAATGTCATCCAATTGGCTTGCAAGCATGTGACTAGGTCACAAGGGATGTTATATCACGGAACGAGTAAAGAGTACTTATCAGTAACAAGGTTGAACTAGGTATAGAGATATCGATGATCAAACCTCGGATAAGTAAAGTAATGTGCGACAAAGGGAATCAGTATCATATGTAAATGGTTCATTCGATCACGAAGTATGAATTTCTAGATTCCTCTATTGGTTATTGATTGAAGAAGTGTCTCGATCATGTCTGCATAATTCATGAACCGTAGGGAAACACACTTAAGGATTCGATGTTGTTTAGTAGATATGGAAATGAGTTGGAGACCGAATGTTGTTCGGAGTCTCGGATTGGATCCGAGACATCACGAGGAGATTCAGAATGGTCCAGAGAATAAGATTCATATAAGTAAAGTCCAATTCCGGGGTTCGGAAATGTTTTCGGTGTTTTCACCGGAAGCTTCTAGAAGGTTCTGGAAGGTCCACCACCCCGGCGGAGGGGTACATGAATGTGCCATGCCAATGTAGAATGGTTGCATCATACCCTTGGTTACTTAGCTGGGAAATGGGAAGAGAAATAATCAAACTCTAGTTTGAATAGTCAAACTCCAATTTGAAAGTCAAAAGCCTAGTGGAGGGAGGAGAGGAAACCTAGAAGGGAGAAGTTTCCCTCTCCCTCCTTGCCGCCGGCCACCAAGTGGAGGCAGGGGAGGACTCGGCCTCCCCTAGCCGCCTCTCCCACCCGTAAAAAGGAGGGGGTGGGGCGCTCCCTTGGCCCTCACCCCAAAACCCTAGGTCGTCGCTGCCCACCCAAGCCATCGGTGCCCTATATCCCCTCTAAGCCGTCATCGGCTCCCTCCTCCCCTCAGCTTCTAAACCCTATCCAACGAGGCTATCTCTAATCCACCATACCTACTCCGGCTTAGGCGAAGTCCTGCAGGATCTACTCCTCCACCTCCACCACCACACTGTCGTGCTGCTGGAATCACGAGGAGATCTACAACCTCCGTTGCCTGATGGAACAACGGATATGAAGGTCTTCATCGAGTACCGAACGTGTGACCGACTGTGGAAGCTCTGCCGGAACATGGTGCCGGAAGGATTGTCTACACGATCTTGAGATCGGCAAGTGACGACTACATTAACCACTAGAATCCGATCTCGTTAAACGCTTTGGATCTACAAGGGTTAGTTCTCTACAAACTCGTTGCACCGATCTCGTAGATTAGATCTTGGCTTTTGTGTGTTCTCGCGATAGAAATTTTTCGTTTTCCATGCTGCGAACCCCTACACTATGGTTGCGAAGAGAACTGTACTTTACGTATGTGGTAAGTAAGCATCATGATTCAATTGTTTGCTATTTAACTTATCCAGGGTGTGTCTCCATAGTGCTATAAATAGCAACTATAGCTTCACTAGACTTCGTCCTTATGCGTGACCCCCGTGCAGATTTCAACCAATTCCGCAGAAAGCCCAGCGTGCAAAATATCTTTCTCATGCTATTGCGGAAAAACAGGCACCCGACAAAGTTGTTTCATACACCCGAAGTGCACTTCAAAGACCAGTCTTGATCCGAAGATCGTAAAGTCAGCTCGGGCCGCTAATCACACAATACCACCGAGATAAAAAATGCCAGAATTCAACGATTCCTCCATCCATACATGTGCCTACGCATAGACCACTCTGATACAACTGTTGAGGAATGCGCTAAGCAAAACAAAAATGTTCTAGCGCATAACCACGATCATATGCAAGGGGAGAGGCAACAGATCATACCCTCGAAGATCGATCTAGAAGAAGTTTGTCGATGACGAGGTTGGTCGTGCATCGATCCTCGAAATAAGCCTTGCGAGTCGTGAGGAGATGTATTATGCCATGAACGGCTCCCATGAGCATGCACCGATGAATACATCGGTACATCGATTCCCGCAGCTAGTCAATTAGCCACGAGAAGATTTCTCCTTGTGAAGATCTGCACGATCAAGTGCTCCAAGTGTCGCACCTCCACCGGTATCCACATGTACAAGATCAGCGGCACTGTATCGAGGTGTGATCAAGAACACACGGTCTAAGCGAGAACATGTCGACGAACATTCAGTAGCGCTTCCACCATCCCGTCTAGATTAGATCTAACCGGAGGTAGAACTCGGTAGCACTCCAGCGTTGTAGAAGAATAAGAAGTACCTAGGGCACGTTTGCCCTTAGGTTTTATCACCACGCCATGGAGGTCGAGAAGAGAGGAGAGGGTGGCGTCGGCGAGGGGAGGCGGCGACGTGCGGGCGGCTCACGGTGCACGGTGGCGGGGTGCAACGGCTTGGTGGAGTAAGCATCATGATTCAATTGTTCCCTTTTATGGGTAGCAAGGACCCTTGTGAAAAGTTTGGACGAGTTCCGGTAGGTGTATGTCAATCCAAACCTAGTCAAAAACAGCTCCCTTTTGCAAGCCCGAATTTGACTAGAGTATATTTTCTTGCCTGTTACAGCAACGTGACTGCACCTATTAAGAACCTTCCGGACATCCTAAAATGATCCGGTTCACCCCGGTACCTTCCATAACCTTCCGCTCCTTCCAAAACCTTCATATATGTCCGGAACCATTCCGGACACTTCTGGGATCATCTGGGACCTGTAGGAACCATACCGAGACCAAGAGACACTCTCGGAACCCTTCTCTCATCTTATTAATTCTCAAAACTTATTTCGAACACTTTCGGCAATATTCTAGACACATCTGATATATTTCGAGACACTCCGAACACCTTCGGAATTACATCTGTACTAAATCTTCATGCACACTCATATTCTAAATGCCATTAATCTCTTAAGTGTGTGACCTTATGGGTTCGGATATTTGCAGCCATGTCAGGAACTCATTCCACGATAATGATTACTATTGGCGTCTTGATACACGTAGTAACCCCGCAAATAACACGGAGATCTTTATCGTGCAAACCATTGTATTATGTCTGATACATATCGTATTGCTCCGTCGATACTTTACATTGCCCGAGATGAAACACTAGGTTATTCTCGTTACCCGGCATGTACTCTTTACGCATACCTCACTATCGATGTTCATGTGTTCAACAACTTGATCAGTGTCCGGCCAGACGATGACGAACATCATAGTACATGAGTGGGCCTAGAGTGTATCTCTCCATCGTTAGGAGTAGCAATTCCTGCAAGTGCATAATTGGTGTCTAATCCGGTAAGAGCAAGTATCAACTTTATGATTACTCCGTTAAGAGAAACATTTGAAGAATCTCGCCACGTCCATATTGTATCCAAGTTCACATGTGTCTGGCAGTCAAACAATCTTTAGTAAAGGCAATACATTGTTTATGAGAAACTACCGATAACAATATTGACGATATGTTTTACGGTATATCATGTTGGGTCTATCTATCGTCGTTGTTCTTCTAACAACTCTGATATCATATATCACTGGCAACTCCACAACACATTGTCATTTTGCCCATAGTCAGGAAACCGGGACTATCAATGATACATGAATAGAGGCGAGACTAGGGATATCTAAATGGTGTTTATGATTCCACAGATCTATTAGGGTTTTTCTCCAAATACTCATTATCTGAAACTAATAAAATTATAGCATAGAATAATAAATTAATTATGAACAGAAAATATAAAATAAAATAATTTATTATTGTTTTTAGAGCATATTTTCATCAACTCAACCTCGAGCTTGTACCCCAAGGCTATATTGCAAACTTCATAGCTACTCCACTCCTTGAAGAGAAGATTCGATCCATTCAACTCCGAGATCCCTACACCAAAAATATCGTCTCCAATCGACGATCCACACGTTCGGGAATCATCTGCTGAAGATCGCATCAGATCTCTGTGAAACTGCACGTTTTTCTGTCAGTTTACCTCAGAGGTTCTGCCTCTGTTCCCAGCTTTCTCGCATCCTCCATAGTTTTCCTACGGCGACGCTTCCTTGATAATAGTTGTTCTCCTACGATCTCTTTACGCACCGGAACAAACGGCGCTCGAGTCGGAGAACTAACGCGCTTGAAATCTTCAGGTGAAGTTTGGATCAGCTAGTTGTTTTTCCGTGAATCAGTTAGCAAACGATTCAGAAGTCACGACTTGTTCATGTCGTTGTTGTAAAAAATCCCCGGTCCTTTTATTTCTCTCAACCCGCAGTCTCCATACAGCTCAGTTGCGCCCAGTCAGCAGTCTTGGCCCGTAAGACAGTCTCTAACACTGGACCAACTCTAGTACTTCTTCCGGTACAAATTAATTGACTTGGATTTAGCTAGATTCGGATGTATCTAGTACTAAAATATGTCTAAATATAATTAAATCTAGATAAATCTAAGTCAAGTAATTTGGATCGGAGGGAGTATAAAAAGTTTTTTATTTAAATCTTTTTTAGAAAATGAATATAAACGAATATCCATGCATATTTAATAACTTTTATTGCTAAGTTCAAATATTGCATATAATATATGTTTTGTGATCATAAAAATGCAAGTATTAATAATATGCCATCCAAAATAATTTCTAGGCAAATAAATTTTCGAAAAAATTTAAATGCTATTAAATTCCCTTTTCTTAATAAATTCATGTTTTTAATTCTGTAAATAGAAATTTGAAAAATAATAGGTCTAAATCAATGAGTGTGACGAGACCTTTCCAACCATACATTCCATGATATTAACTGAAGATGCTTCATATAAATATTAAATAATTTAGAACTATTTATGTAAGTAAAACATGAATAATAAATTCTGAAAATGATTTATTCTTATTTCTACACCTCACCCATGCTATGCTATGTTATACCATGCAATTGTGCATCATTCCATCATGGCATACCATGTTTTTTCTTGATGCATATTCTTTATATGGTTGCACACTTTATTTATTATGGCCCTTTATATGTTTGGTTTTTATTCCGGATATACGCCGAGCAAGGAGGTTACCAAGAGGCACCAGAGTATTACCCGGAACCTCGTTATACCAGGCAAGCATTTTCCCATGCTTGCATTTACATATAGTACATGTGCATCTATATTTATTCTTTCATCATGAATCACGTTTCAAATTAAATTACAATCCCATGTACTGCAAAGTCTTACATTTTTGTCCACTATAAAGCTTGTGCCCTATAGCACCCCATTCCCTATTGGCCTCGGGGGCGTTGTAGCACCCTCGGATCGGCCCTATGCAAGTTTTAGCGAGTCCCGCCAAACCCGTATAGAAACGATTCAAAGGCGCCCACCAGGCACTTTCGTGCGGGTGGAAAACAAAGTAATACCATTACACATTAGTTCATGATGGAACCCACAGAACAGTTATATACAACACGACTCCATGAGTCAAGAATATATATATACAATACAAAGATCCAAATCACCTTAAAATCGATACAACATCCGAGTACGGATAAGAAGCAAATTGGGATAAGAGTCTTGAAGAATAATCAATGACGTCCATAACCCTGTCCAGGTCAAGCCGGAAGGGTAACCCTGCTAATGACATCGATCTCAAACCTGCTAAACAGAAGGGGTGCCGGCAAAGGGCAAAGGAAGAGAGCTATCGGTACTGAGGCCAGTACACGGCGAGACATAGAATTCGGTGGCTCTCGCCTACATAGGTATGGTGGACTGGAGCGACAGCAAATCTGCGCTAAACAACCTATAGAGACTCGATACATCTGTCGTCTATCAGAGAGAGATGAGAAAGACCTATTCGGATCCAACCTGATGCTATCACCAAACATACCCATCCTGATATTTCCCCCTCGAGACCAAACAAGGAAGTAATGCCGAGGAAACTCACACGGTTGGAAATTTTATTCATTATTTCCATGGTGGTTATCCAACTTACTAATCATATCATTAACAAATCAAATTATAACAGTAAACTTTAGTTTTAGCTGTCTATGATCGAGATATTGTGCTCCCAGTCGTTCATAACCACAGACACGGCTTTTCAAAATGATTTAACCCTATAGGGGTTGCGGTGACCCAGCATACCACTACATGTGTAGTACACAATAGTCATTGACATGACATCCAGAGAACACCGTTCCTTAAATATCACATCCCTCGGAGTGGTACAACAGAAACATTGCGGGTCCATATTACAAACATACACACATTATTATCATTAAAATATCGGAAGTTCAAGACTTCCAAAATATTCAACTTACAAACCAAAATATAAGTGTTTCAGCGGAAGTTTCAAATTTAAAACTTAAACTCCAAATTGAGCTCAACAACTTATTTATATATATTGTTCATATTGCTCGGCTCAAGTGGCTATTAGAACTATAGTAATTATTCGGACTCTTGGAACTCTACTCCGTAGATGATGTCGTAGTCCGCCCCTTCTACAGCTCCATACAGGTTGGGCTCTTCATAGAAGACCTCCTCTTGACTCTCAGTTGCATACATTGGAGTATCTTTGGGATTCTCAGAGTCTAAGCAAGGGTTCAAAGGAAAGGACGAGTAACAGCGTTACCCAACAAGTTCATTATATGCAAGGTAGGAATTTTGATGCTCTATCTACCACCTCAGACTAGTAGTCCTTGGCACTATGCAATTTTCGTAAATATTTCTTCAAAGATTGATTTTATTATGAAAATCTATGACCATCAGCCTTCACAGGTTTACCAGAACTTTCATGGAGTTCCTTTCCTGCCGCGTTCATAGCTCCTTCCTGAAACAAGGAGTAACAAGTTACAATGCTTACACTCTGCAGAGGTGTGTCACTTTACCCATGAGAGATCAACTCCTTGTTGCACAATCGGGTGTACTTTTCTGTCCACAATTCCATGATGTGGGGCCCAGTAGTTGGTCCAAGCCAATCACTGCCCTCTCCGCGACCTCATATGTCTGCACGATCCTTCTGGGCCGACTCACCTCCGTAAAGCCCCCTTTCGGGCAGGCTAAAACCCTGATGAGTTCCCGAAGACTCTATGACCTGGTGATGCCCAAACGAGTACCATTTGAATGGACTATATCCCTAAACACCATTCATAGATAATCTAGACACCAAAAGTGTGGGGCGTAAGGGTGCCCACCCATATGTTGGATCAACACAAGGAATCACAACGTCATGTTAAGATCGTCTTGTCTCCATACAAGAGGAAAAGGATACAGCTGACTTCTCCGTCCCATTCCAAATCTCATGGTTAACGCGTAATATACGGCGCTAGAATCACTGATGTCATGGGTTATTAATCCCTAATTGTTTATCATTATTGCAATTATAAACCTAAGTTCTATTGCTCCATCATATCATCACTTAGGATGATATCTAAGATTTATTATCTTCTATAATATAGATGATAACACACAATTTTAAATACTTTGATAAAGACTCTTCAAAGGACATGAGCAAGTGATGAACTTGCCTTGTGATTGCAAGGTAGTGAAGTCTGATGCTTGCACTGGACCTTGAGCTTCTATGTCTACAAAAACATCATTATTGCCCGGTGAGGACAATATTTAAAGAAGAAAAATGATTATGCAAAGTAATGTAATGCATTATTTAGCTTTACATGTATTCTCCTCCATTTATTTAAATTATAAAAATCCCTTTTTTAATAATAAAGGATTTATAAATATTAATTTTTAATATTTATTGAATATTGTATTCTTTTATTTTATTTCCTTTTATTTGAATTTTATTTATTTAATAATTCCTTTAAGAATTATCATTTAAGTACCAAAAATTGATATTAAATATTTGTTTAGTATTTTTCTAAAATACTACAATATTAATATATAATGAAGTGATTTTTATTTATTTTTATCATATTTCAATAATTTTGTAAAATTCCATAAGGAATATATATAGTACAAAATTCTTAATAAAATTTATATGTCTAAAATTTTATTTCTTAATTTATTTGGATAGTTTGGATTATTGTGAATCCAAAAATATATTATTTATAATTTTTGGATTTTTATTTTATTCTCTAGAATTTATTTAAATTTAGGAGCATTTTGGTCTTTTCTCATTTAAAAACTGGCTCTAAGTGATTTGGGCTGACTATGTTGGGCTTATTGGGCCCTTGTGGCCCAATAGGGCAGAGCCAAAACTTCACCCCAAAGGAATCCTAGGCCAACCCTAGACCACTTTCTCTATCACTCTCTCGATGTTATCTCTCTCTTCTCCTCCTCGACCCCGTGGTTGATGGCGCCGCCACCGTGCGCTGGTCGCCGCCATGGTCCTCCCTAGCCTCTACCGTGGTGCAGGGCGAGGCTGTCGACCATGCTCTACCCTTCTGTCCAATTCGATTTGGATCCGGAGCTTCCCTGTGGCCAGACTAGCTTCATCCCGAACCCTAGGGTTTGGGGTGATGCTGGTGCTATCGACGCCGCTGCTGTCGTGTGTCGTGCTGGTGTTCCTCGCCTCCAGACGTGGCTAGGGTCACCGCCTCGGCGTGATGTGGTCGCAGCGCCCCCTTGGGGGTGCTCCCTGTGCCGCTGTGCTCGTCGTCGACCTCTGTTTCCTCTTCTCGCCCATAGCGACAACCTTCAGTAAGTAAATATTCTCCCCCTTGTGTCCTCTGTGCTAGGCCACCCTATGCTATGTGTGTAGGGTTTCGTAGCATGGAAAACAAAAAATTTCTACCGCATACAAACAAACAAGCCAAGATCTATCTACTAGATTGTAGCAACGAGTCGATAGAATAACTCACCCTCGAAGATTCCAAAGTGTTTAACGAGAGCGGATTCTCGTGGGTGATGTAGTCATACTCTTCCCGATCTCAAGATCGCGTAGACGATCCTTCCGGCGCCGCGTTCCGGCAGCGCTCCCGCAGTCGGTCACACGTTCGGTACTCGATGAAGACCTTCCTCTCCCTTGTTCCAGCAGGCAGCGGAGGTTGTAGCACTCTCCTCGCGATTCCGGCAGCACAACGGCGTGGTACCGGAAGTAGAGGGGAGATCTCGCAGGGCTTCGCCTTAAGCCGGAGCGAGTATGGTGGACGATGAGAGAGCCCTCGACGATCTAGGGTTTAGACACGCCGAGGAGGGGGCTAGGCCGGCGGCTAGGGTTTCACCTAGGCGGCGACGGCGAGTGCCCTAGTGCCGGCGACGGCTATGGAGGCGGCGGTAGCTTGGGGCTAGGGTTTAGAGGTGTAGGAACTTGTGTATCTAGGAGGGGAGCCCTGCCCCTCCTTATATAGGTGGAGGGGCCGTCCGGCCAAGGGGAGGGGAGTCCCTCCCCAACTCAGCTTGGAGGTGGGTCGGTGGTGGAGGAGGGACTCCTCCCCAACTCGGTTTCCTCCTCTTTCTCCACTTCCCAAAAATAGCCGTTTGACTTTCAAACTTGGCGTTTGACTTTTCAAACTAGGATTTGAATAAACCCTCTATTTTGTTCAGCGATGACACTTAGTACATGATGCAATCATATCAACTTGATATAACACATTCATGTACCCTTCCCCTCCGGAGTGTCGGACATTCCGGAACCTTCTAGAACATTCCCGATGAAAACACCGGAACCATTCCCCAACTCCGAAACGGGACTTTCCTTATATGAATCTTATTCTCCGGACCATTCCGGATCTCCTCGTGATATCCCGGATCCCATCCGAGACTCCGAACAACATTCGGTCTCTTTCTCATCATTCCATAACTACTCAAACAACGTCGAATCCTTAAGTGTGTCTCCCTACGGTTCGTGAATTATGCGGACATGATCGAGACACTTCTCCGAACAATAACCAATAGAGGAATCTAGAAATTCATATGGCTCCCACATATTTCTACGATTACTTTGCGATCGAATGAACCACTTACATACGATACCAATTTCCCTTTGTCTCACGATAGTTTACTTATCTGAGGTTATGATCGTCGGTATCTCTACATACCTAGTTCAACCTCGTCACTGATAAGTACTCTTTTCTCATTCCCTTGATATGTGATCCCTTGTGAGCCAGTCACATGCTTGCAATCCAATTGGATGACATTTCACCGAGAGGGCCCAGAGTATATCTATCTGTCATATGGATGGACAAATCCCACTCTTGATCCATGTGTCTCAACCAATACTTTCCGAACACTCAATGCCACCTTTATAGCCACCCAGTTACGGTGTGGTGTTTGATGTCATCAAAGCATCCATCCGGTAAAGGTGGTATGCATGATCTCATGGTCGAAGGAATTAGGTTACTATGTGTCAGAAAGCATATAGCAATTGAACTATTAAAATGACTTGATCTTTATGCTACGCTTATCTATAGGAGTATGTCCACCATATCATTCTCCCAATGATATGATCTTGTTGTTAATAACATCTCAATGTTCATGATAGGGAAACTTCAATCATTTATTAACCAACAAGCTAGTGATGTATAGAGGCTATACTAGGGACTTCAATTTAAGCTTACAAATCACACAAGTATTAATGTTTCCTTGTTAATACTATTATAGCATGAATGTAAACATTTATCATAAACACAAAGATATAATAATAACTATATTTATTATTGCCTCTAGGGCATATCTCCAACAGTCTCCCAGTTGCACTAGAGTCATCTAATCTAGATTACATGGTAATATACCGAACACTCATGGCAGTTTGGTGTTGGTCATGTTTTGACCTCGGGAGAGGTTTAGTCAACGGATCCGCCACATTCAGATCTGTGTGTACTTTGCAAATATTTATGTCCCCATCTTGGACATGTTCTCGAATAGCATGAAAACGTAGCTTGATGTGCTTCAGATTCTTGTGTGACCTTGGTTCTTGCGCATTGGCTATGGCGCCCATGTTATCACAGTAGATAGACATTGGGTCCAGCGCACTAGGAACCACACCCAGCTCTGTAATGAACTCTTTCATCCATATCGCTTCTTGTGAAGCCTCCGAAGCAGCCATGTATTCCGATTCAGTTGAAGATCTCGCCACAACGCTTTGCTTTGCACTCCTCCAGCTAACTGCTGCACCATTCAAAATAAATACGTATCCAGATTGTGATTTAGAATCATCCGGATCGGTGTTCCAACTAGCATCGGTGTAACCATTAACAACGAGCTGTTCATCACCTCCATAAGAAAGAACCATATCCTTAGTCCTTCTCAAGTACTTAAGGATGTTTTTGACCGCTGTCCAATGATCCACTCCTGGATCACTTTGATATCTGCTAGTTAAACTAACAACATATGCAATGTCGGGTCTAGTACATAGCATGGCATACATTAGAGATCCTATGGCTGAGGCATAGGGAGTCTTACTCATCCTTTCTCTATCTTATGCCGATGTCGGACTTTGAGTTTTACTCAAGGTCGTATTGGGCAACATGGGCAAGAACCCTTTCTTGCTATCTTCCATTCCAAACCTCTTTAGAACTTTGTCCAAATATGTACTTTGTGATAATGATATTTGGCGTTTCGATCTATCTCTATAAATCTTTATGCCTAATATGTAAGCTGCTTCGCCAAGATCCTTCATTGAAAAACTATTATTCAAATATTCCTTGACACTATTAAGAAGGTCTACATCATTCCCAATCAACAATATGTCATCTACATATAGTATTAAGAATGCTATAGAGCTCCCACACACTTTCTTGTAAATACAAGCTTCTCCATAAGTTTGTACAAAACCAAAACTTTTGATCACCTTATCAAAACGTTGATTCCAACTTCGGGATGCTTGCTTCAATCCATAGATGGACCGTTGAAGTTTGCATACCTTGTTAGCATCTTTAGGATCGACAAAACCTTTGGGTTGCATCATATACAACTCTTCATCAATGTCTCCATTGAGGAATGCTGTTTTGACATCCATCTGCCATATCTCATAATTATAATATGCAGCGATTGCTAACATAATCCTCACAGACTTTAGCTTCGCTACTGGTGAGAAAGTCTCATCGTAGTTAACTCCTTGAATTTGTCGAAACCCTTTTGCGACAAGTCGAGCTTTATAGACAGTAACATTACCATCAGCATCTGTTTTCTTCTTGAAAATCCATTTGTTCTCGACGGCCTTCCGGCCATCCGGTAAGTCCACCAAAGTCCATACTTGGTTTTCGTACATGGATCCAATCTCGGATTTCATGGCTTCTTGCCATTTATTGGAATCTGGGCTCATCATCGCTTCCTCATATGTCGCAGGGTCATCGGTGTTATCCACCAACATGACACTCATAACGGGATCATACCAATCTGTAGTGGTACGAGTTCTCGTTGACCTGCGAGGCTATGTACCAACTTCAACCAAAGTTTCATGATCATCATCATTAGCTTCCTCTCTTATTGGTGTAGGCACCACAGGAACTTCTTCCGGTGCTGCGCTACTCGCAATTTCGAGAGAAGGTTCGACAACCTCGTCGAGTTCTACTTTCCTTCCAGTCACTTCCTTCGAGAGAAATTCCTTCTCCAGAAAGGATCCATTCTTGGCAACGAAGATTTTACCCTCGGATCTATGATAGAAGGTATACCCAATAGTTTCCTTCGGGTATCCTATGAAGACGCATTTTTCAGCTTTGGGTTCAAGCTTGTCCAGCTGTAACTTCTTTACATAGGCTTCGCAACCCCAAAATTTAAGGAACGACAATCTAGGTTTCTTCCCAAACCATAATTCATACGGTGTCGTTTCAACAGATTTAGATGGTGCCCTATTTAAAGTGAATGCGGCTATTTCTAATGCATAACCCCAAAATGATAGCAGTAAATCTGTAAGTGACATCATAGAACGAACCATATCTAAGAGAGTTCGATTACGACGTTCGGACACACCATTACGCTGTGGTGTTCCCGGCGGTGTCAATTGTGAAAGTATTCCGCATTTCTTCAAATGCTCGCCAAACTCGTAACTTAGATATTCACCTCCACGATCAGAACGTAGAAATTTTATCTTCTTGTTACGTTGATTCTCTACCTCACTTTGAAATTCCTTAAACTTCTCGAAAGTTTCGGACTTATGTTTCATGAAATAGATATACCCATATCTACTCAAGTCATCCGTGAAGGTAAGAACATAACGATAACCACCGCGCGATGCTACACTCATTGGACCACACACATCGGTATGTATGATTTCCAATAAGTCTGTAGCTCGCTCCATCATACCAGAAAATGGAGTCTTAGTCATTTTACCCATCAGACATGCTTCGCATCTTTCAAGTGATTCGAAATCAAGTGATTCAAGAAGTCCATCGGAATGGAGTTTCTTCATGCGCTTCACTCCAATGTGACCAAGACGACAGTGCCACATATAGGTCGAGTTATCGCTCGATTTCAAACGTTTAGCCTCAATGTTATTAATATGTGTATTTCCACTATCGAGATTCAACAAGAATAGACCATCTATCAAAGGTGCATGTGCATAAAACATATTACTCATATAAATCGAACAACCATTATTCTCGGAGTTAAACAAGTAACTGTCTCGCAATAAACAAGATTCCGATATAATGTTCATGCTTAACGCAGGCACCAAATAGCAATTATTTAAGTATAAAACTAATCCCGGTAGATGAAGGGGTAGCATGCCGACCGCGATCACATCAACCTTTGATCCGTTTCCAACGCGCATCGTCACCTCGTTCTTCGCTAGCTTCCGTTTATTCTGCAGCACCTGTTTCGAGTTACAAATATGAGCAACTGAACCAGTATCAAATACCCAGGCACTACTACTAGTACTAGTGAGATACACATCAATAACATGTATATCGGATATACCTTTCTTCTTGATGTTGCCGTTCTTCAAATCCGCCAAGTACTTTGGGCAATTCCGCTTCCAGTGACCTTCTCCCTTGCAGTAAAAGCACTCAGTATCAGGCTTAGGTCCAGCCTTGGTCTTCTTTGTCGGCGTGGCAACTTTCTTACCACCCTTCTTGAAGTGTCCCTTTTGCTTAGACTTGCCTTTCTTGAATTTGGTGGTCTTATTGACCAACAACACTTGGTGCTCTTTCTTGATCTCCACTTCTGCAGATTTCAACATGGCAAAGAGTTCTGGCAACGTCTTGTTCATGTTCTGCATGTTGTAGTTCATCACAAAGTTCTTGTAACTAGGTGGTAGTGATTGGAGGACACGGTAAATCCCCAAAGCATTAGGAATCACTATACCCAAGCTTTGAAGTTTGTTTGCGTGCCCAGACATCTTAAGAACATGCTCACTGACGGAGCTGCCCTCTTCCATCTTGCAGTTAAAGAACTTTTCAGAAGCCTCATAGCTTTCAATTGCCGCATGAGTCTCAAAGATCAATTTGAGATCCTCGACAATATCATATGGGTCTGAATTCTCAAACCTTTTCTGAAGCTCCGATTCTAAACCATACAAGATAGCACACTGAACTGTGGAGTACTGAGTCTTCCGAGTGAGGTAAACATTCTTTACTTCATCGGCAGCATCAGCTGTAGGTGGGTCACCCAGCGGTGCATCCAGCACATAGGTCAAATTACCAGCTGTGAGGACAATCCTCAAATTGTGGAACCAATCCGCGAAGTTGCTTCCATTGTTTTTCAACTTTTCTTTCTCTAGGAACGCATTAAAATTGATGGTAGGGGCTGCCATTGATCTACAACATATTTGCAATAGTTTAGACTAAGTTTATGACAAATTGAGTTCAAATTAATAATAAGATTAATCTAGGTGAACTCCCACTCAAAACAACATCCCTCACATTGTTTTAGTGATCACACGAACCAAATCCACCACATCAACACCGATCATCACGAGAGTTGATATAGTTTCAATGGCGAACAATCAACATGTTCATCATATCTACTATGTGATTCATGCTTTACCTTTCGGTGATCCGTGTTCCGAGACCATGTCTGTACATGCTAGGCTCGTCAAGATCAAACCTTAGCTTCCGCATGAGCAAATCTGGCTTGCTCACGTTGTATACACTTGCGGAATCTAACACACCCGGTCATCACGTGGTGCTTCGAAACAACAAGCTTTAGCAACGGTGCTTACTAAGGGTGAACACTTTATGACTTGAAATTCATGTGCATGAGGGATCATCTTATAATGCTACCGTCATCTACTAAGCAATACAAGATGCATAAAGGATTAACATCACATGCAATTCATAATATGTGATATGATATGGCCTTTCTTCTTTGTGCTTCCGATCTTCATCTTCAAGCACGAACATGATCTCCATCATCACCGGCATTGCATCAAGGTCAATGACGCTTCTCCATGGTTGTCGTCCACCAGCTTCAACTATTACAACTACTTTGAATAGACACGCGGGTCTTAACATAAATTAAACACAACCATATGGCTCCTGCCGGTTGCCAACTTACAATAAGGAACATTGCATACATCAAATATAATCACAATCATGGCCATATCACATCACAGCACACCCCTGCAAAACAAAGTTAGACGCCTCTACTTTCTTTGAATATTTTACGTGGTTTGGGGCTTTCAATAAGTGTCGATCTAACTTACGAACAAGAACCACAACATTGATACCAGCATTGTTAATCACCCGTTGTAAATTGAATCTTAACTATGCTAGGACAAACAGGCACCCGCAAAGCCACTTATGCAAATACAAGTTGCATGTCAAGCGTGGAGCAAGTCTCATGAACGATGTCATGTAAGGTTAGCCCGGGCCGCTTCATCCCAACATCCCGCAAGATGCAAAGTACACAAGAAGCAATCGACAATAAAAGCATCAATGCCCACAATGACCATTGTGTTCTACTCGTGCAACAGATCTACATATAGACACGGCTCTGATACCACTGTAGGGTTTCGTAGCATGGAAAACAAAAAATTTCTACCGCATACAAACAAACAAGCCAAGATCTATCTACTAGATTGTAGCAACGAGTCGATAGAATAACTCACCCTCGAAGATTCCAAAGTGTTTAACGAGAGCGGATTCTCGTGGGTGATGTAGTCGTACTCTTCCCGATCTCAAGATCGCGTAGACGATCCTTCCGGCGCTGCGTTCCGGCAGCGCTCCCGCGGTCGGTCACACGTTCGGTACTCGCCGAAGACCTTCCTCTCCCTTTTTCCAGCAGGCAGCGGAGGTTGTAGCACTCTCCTCGCAATTCCGGCAGCACAACGGCGTGGTACCGGAAGTAGAGGGGAGATCTCGCAGGGCTTTGCCTTAAGCCGGAGCGAGTATGGTGGACGATGAGAGAGCCCTCGACGATCTAGGGTTTAGACACGCCGAGGAGGGGGCTAGGCCGGCGGCTAGGGTTTCACCTAGGCGGCGGCAGCGAGTGCCCTAGGGCCGGCGGCGACTATGGAGGCGGCGGCGGCTTGGGGCTAGGGTTTAGAGGTGTAGGAACTTGTGTATCTAGGAGGGGAGCCCTGCCCCTCCTTATATAGGTGGAGGGGCCGGCCGGCCAAGGGGAGGGGAGTCCCTCCCCAACTCGGCTTGGAGGTGGTCCGGTGGTGGAGGAGGGACTCCTCCCCAACTCGGTTTCCTCCTCTTTCTCCACTTCCCAAAAATAGCCGTTTGACTTTCAAACTTGGCGTTTGACTTTTCAAACTAGGATTTGAATAAACCCTCTATTTTGTTCAGCGATGACACTTAGTACATGATGCAATCATATCAACTTGATATAACACATTCATGTACCCTTTCCCTCCGGAGTGCCGGACATTCCGGAACCTTCTAGAACATTCTCGATGAAAACACCGGAACCATTCCCCAACTCCGAAACGAGACTTTCCTTATATGAATCTTATTCTCTGGACCATTCCGGATCTCCTCGTGATATCCCGGATCCCATCCGAGACTCCGAACAACATTCGGTCTCTTTCTCATCATTCCATAACTACTCAAACAACGTCGAATCCTTAAGTGTGTCTCCCTACGGTTCATGAATTATGCGGACATGATCGAGACACTTCTCCGAACAATAACCAATAGAGGAATCTGGAAATTCATATGGCTCCTACATATTTCTACGATTACTTTGCGATCAAACGAACCACTTACATACGATACCAATTTCCCTTTGTCTCACGATAGTTTACTTATCCGAGGTTATGATCGTCGGTATCTCTGCATACCTAGTTCAACCTCGTTACTGATAAGTACTCTTTTCTTGTTCCCGTGATATGTGATCCCTTGTGAGCCAGTCACATGCTTGCAAGCCAATTGGATGACATTTCACCGAGAGGGCCCAGAGTATATCTATCTGTCATATGGATGGACAAATCCCACTCTTGATCCATGTGTCTCAACCAATACTTTCCGAACACTCAATGCCAACTTTATAGCCACCCAGTTACGGTGTGGTGTTTGATGTCATCAAAGCATCCATCCGGTAAAGGTGATATGCATGATCTCATGGTCGAAGGAATTAGGTTACTATGTGTCAGAAAGCATATAGCAATTGAACTATTAAAATGACTTGATCTTTATGCTACGCTTATCTATAGGAGTATGTCCACCATATCATTCTCCTAATGATATGATCTTGTTGTTAATAACATCTCAATGTTCATGATTGGCAAACCTCAATCATTTATTAACCAACAAGCTAGTGATGTATAGAGGCTATACTAGGGACTTCAATTTAAGCTTACAAATCACACAAGTATTAATGTTTCCTTGTTAATACTATTATAACATGAATGTAAACATTTATCATAAACACAAAGATATAATAATAACTAAATTTATTATTGCCTCTAGGGCATATCTCCAACAATGTGTTGGTAGTGGCCACTCCTGGCTAGTGACAAGTCCTGATTAGGATTGTTTGTGTAAGATCCATCCTTTATAAAGGAAAAGGATCCATGTGATTGCAATGCTAGTCCCTGGATCAATGCTAGCATCCATAGTTTAAGATGAAGTACACAGAAACAAAGGTCATTATTACAGTCATTCCAGAGACAAACATAGTCTTTTACAACTCCATGGCCACAGGCCTAGTACAAGAGTTTAAATGAGTAAATAGATAAATAAGTCTTCATATTCATGTGCCACAGGCAAGCATGTTGAGTGTAGACTCATGACTCCTAATCATCATCAGAATAACTTGCAACATCACAAGTTACAGCCACAGTGGGTCAATACATTGGAATAGTATTGGCAAGTGATACCTTAGTAGAATATTGGTGGACTAATACTATATGCATTTTGGCTAAGTGTAGCTTAGGCTTTCTTTGCTCAAAAATAGATTTTGCCTATTAGTTGAAAACACTAAGTTTTTCTTTGTCAAAAACTTTTCCCAAGGAACCACCAATAGACATTGGGGTCCTTCACCCTTGTTCAACCACAAGTTTTACTTAGAAATTGGGATGAGGAGATTCTTGATAGCTTCCATGTCTTGATGCTCAAGTTGTCCTTTTCCAGGGACATGGCTAAGTACTTAGATTCTTCCATTTGCAGAGGTTGTGCACTTTCCCCACAAGACTTGATTTTCACCAAGACAGGACCTTTCAGAAGCCTTCCCTTAGACCAAATGGACGCGTTCCAACCTATCATCCCACTACCACCAACTGTCCAAATGGCTAAGTTATTGCAACATATGTGATCCAGGCAGAGCCCATATTGCCAAGTGTCTGCACTAGAAGCTTCTTAACATTTGGCCTCTCAAATCCCTTTGTTCCTGGGTGGCTTTCCACAAGTGAGATACACAAGGTAAACCATAGAAATGGGCCTTGTGTAACCACTCAACATAACCCAATCACAACCATTCCACCCAGGTGATTCATTCACTTAGTTGTTTTATTAAGCAAAAACATAGTCCAAAGACTTAGAAATATTTATTCATAGCATGAACATATAGCCACCCTTGGTTGCTACTAGCTAGGCTAAGCATGGCATAGATAAGCATCTTAACTTAGAAATTTCTAGCAATTCTACAACTACTAGGATTTCCCAAGCATAGCATATAAAGACCAAAATTTATCCATGCAAGTCTAGCAAAATATTTCTAATGCATATTTGAAAAAACATAGGAATATAATCATGAAGCACCACTTGCCTTGGTAGTTTGGAGAGTCGCTACAATCCTCACAATCACAATCACTATTTGCACCAAAATCTACACATAAAATCATAGCACCAAATCACATACAAAATAAATACAAGCAAACATATATGATGCATGCAATATGATATGTGATGATTTTCTAAACTCAAAAAGACAATTGCACAGTACTGGTTCAACAACAAGTTTAAAACTTGCCAAACAAACTTTATTTGGACATTAAAACATTTCCTAAACATTTGTAATATACAAAATAGGCCTACACATGTTTCTATAAAAATAACCATGTTAACAGAAACAAAACATTAAACACATTGCGTTAATGGAAAGGGCTTTCTCTCCTGATTCTATTGATATAAAATTTGTCAAATTTGGACGTGGGAATCAAAAGTTATGATTAAAACAAGTTTAAACATCTAATAGATTCAAATTCTGATTTTAAATTTAAACCCTAGCCACGCGGCGTGTTCTAATTGGTCGATACCGCTTCGCACGGATCGGTCGATGCAGGCCATTGGATTAAAGTGACTACGCACGGTCCAGATCTAAACATACCGTTTCGTTAAGTGATTCTGTCTCACGCGTTAGATCTAGATCTAACGTCTCTCGATCAAACGACCAAAGTCTGGCCGCGCGCAGCGACGGCTGGCGGCGGTGCGCTCTGTCCATGGTGGCGCAGCGGCTACAGGGGGGTTTGGGGTCGTCGGAGATGCTTACCACACTCGCGGCGATGTACTGAAGCTCAACATGGCGGTGGCTTGACAAGGGGCGTGCTGCAGTGGCCGTGGGAGCTCGTCGGAGTAGAGGACAGCGTCGGGCTCAGGTGGACGGCGACGTTGGCAACGTTCTGATCCGCCCTAAAACAAACGGAGGGCATCAGTGGGTGCGCATCGATCAGGTGAACAGGTTAGTGTCAAAGGAAAGGCACGGGGTGGTCGGCTTTTACCTTAATCGCTTGCCGGAGTTGGAGACGGCGTCGGGAACTTGCGGTGCTCGTTGGAGTCGACGACCTGGGGCAGTACAGGACGAA
The DNA here is from genome assembly GCA_916181665.1 of Avena sativa. Classification (NCBI taxonomy): domain Eukaryota; kingdom Viridiplantae; phylum Streptophyta; class Magnoliopsida; order Poales; family Poaceae; genus Avena; species Avena sativa. The sequence goes on along the minus strand of OV702295.1, from coordinate 305,071,217 downwards.
CTAAGGGTGTCAGTAGGAGCGCAAGGAGGTTGCGAAGCAGCTCGCGTGAACCAGAGAGGAAGGCGCGCATGGAGCTCATCAGGATTGGTCGCCGGAGTGGGTTCTGTCTGCGGCGAGGCAATGGCATTTACTGGCAGCCTGGTGGCGTGGCGTCTGTGCTAGGTGAGGGGAAATGACCGGCGACGGGAGGGGGTCTTATAGCCAGAGCGGGGGGAGGATCACGCGCGGTATCAATGGCAATTACGCAGGCAGTGACTGCGGTGAGGTAACGGTGGAGTGCCTCGGCCGCGCGTTGATTGGGGACGACGACGACGTGGTCGCAGGGTCCACTTGCCAGCGAGAGTAAGAAAGAGGGAATGGGCCCAAGCGGTCTGTGACTCAGTGGGTTTGTCTGCGAGTGAGAGAGAGAGAGAAGGGGAAACCCGGGTGGGCTTAGTGGGCTGGTTCTGTTGTTGGGCTAAATAACTGGCGCCGGCCTTTTTCCTTTTCTTAATTCATTTTCTATTTCTGTTTTGATTTTCTGAAACCATTTTCAAACAAATTCACATGCCAATTGAATTCAAATTTGTTCTGGGTTTTTGCAGAGTGTAACAATCATAATTCTGAGTGTAAAAACATATGGACCCTCTGTATTAGCTTGGTCCTATTGATCAAACAAAATAAATAGTGATATGGCACTAGATTTGATCAAGTTTTGAAAATGGATTTAAATTCACTTTTGTTTTGCAAATTTTTGGTTTAAGTAAATAGCAAGCAAGCAAAACAATCTGAGAGTAACAAGGTTTTATACATGAACAACAATCTCTCATTGGATGAGTAGCATTTGATTTAATGCTGATCACATAAAATAATGAGCTCATATGCTCCTGTTTTAGCATTGATTTTTGAAATGAAACCCTACATGATCATGGATGCATGGATGATATGCATGAGTTTTGAAACATGATTTTAGGGATGTTACAAATCTAACCCGCTTAAGATGAATCTCGCCCTCGAGATTCGTGTTGGCTAGCAAATAGGTGAGGGTGGTCTTTTCGAAGATCATCTTCTCTTTCCCAAGTTGCTTCTTCTTCGGAATGATGGTTCCATTGAACTTTGCAGAACTTGATAGTCTTAGTCCGAGTAACTCTTTCTGCAGTCTCAAGAATCTTGATAGGTTTCTCTTCATAAGTGAGATCACTTTCCAATTGAACCTCTTCCAAGGGTATAGTATCCTTCAAAGAAGTTTCTTCCATTTCTGGATGACATTTCTTAAGTTGACTCACATGGAACACATTATGAACAACAGACAAAGACTCTGGCAATTCTATCTCATAAGCAACTTCTCATTTACGACTTAGAATCTTGAATGGTCCAACATATCTTGGGGCCAATTTTCCTTTGACTCCAAACCTCTTCACTCCACGAAGTGGTGACACTCTAAGATAAGCTCTATCATCGACTTCATAGGTGACTTCTCTATGCTTAGGATCTGCGTAGCTCTTCTGTCGGGACTGTGCTATCTTCAATCTGTCCTTAACCAGTTTGAATTTCTCTTCAGCCTCTTTGATTAGTTCTGGTCCGAACAAACTTCTTTCTCCCACACCATTCCATAGTAATGGGGTGGTACACTTTCTCCCATAGAGAAACTCAAATGGTGCCATCTCAATACTGGCTTGATAGCTGCTATTATAAGAGAATTCTGCGTAAGGCAGACTTTCATCCCAACTGGCTCCATAGTCTAGGGCACATGCCCTCAACATATCTTCAAGAATTTGATTAGTCCTTTCAGTCTGTCCATCAGTCTGAGGATGAAAAGCGGTGCTGAATTCCAACCTCGTTCCCAATGACTCATGTAATTGCCTCCAAAAATGAGAAGTGAATTGTGTTCCTCTATCAGACACAATACTCTTGGGTACTCCATGTAGACATACAATTCTGCTCATATAGATCTTGGCTAACTTAGCACTTGTATAAGTTGTCTTCACGGGTATGAAATGAGCCACTTTAGTTAGGCGATCCACTACTACCCAAATAGAATCATATCCTGACCTGGTCCTTGGTAATCTGTAATGAAGTCCATACCTATCTTGTCCCACTTCCAATCAGGAATAGGTAGTGGATGTAACAATCATGCTGGTTTCTGATGTTTTGCTTTCACTCTACTACATACATCACACAAAGCAATATGTTCGGCGATGTCCTTCTTGAGATTATTCCACCAAAATCTTTCCTTCATATCCATGTACATTTTGGTGTTACCTGGATGAATGGAATATGGTGAGTTGTGTGCTTCTTGTAAAATCAGTTTCCGAAGCTCCGGATCTTGTGGAACACAGATACGTTTTCCATGCCATAAAGTACCCTGTTCGTCTTCATGGAATCCTTTGGCTTTTCCTTTGCCAATCTTTTCCTTAATCTCTTCAATTTCCTTATCAATATTCTGGGCTTCTTTAATCTTGTCCAACAATGTGGGTTGAACATCCAAAGACATGAGATGTCCTTCAGGCACAATCTCCAATCTGAGATCTCTAAATTGGGCACACAGATCATCTGGCAATTCTCCCTTAGTAAGGCCATTCACAAAAACCTTATGGCTTAGAGCATCCGCTACAACATTTGCTTTACCGGGGTGGTATTGCAAACTTAAGTCATAGTCCTTGATGAGTTCTAGCCATCTTCTTTGTCTCATGTTAATTTCCTTCTAGGTGAAGATATACTTCAATTTTTTGTGATCTGTGAACACTTCACATCGCTTTCCCAAAAGATAGTGTCTCCATGTTTTGAGTGCATGGACAACAGAGGCTAACTCTAAATCATGAGTAGGGTAGTTTACTTCATGAGTTTTGAGTTGTCTCGAGGCATAATCCACAACTTTCCCTTCTTGCATAAGTACTGCACCTAATCCATGATGAGATGCATCACAATACACTTGGAAATCTTTCTCCAAATCTAGCAAACACAAGACTGGTGCTGTAACTAGTCTCTTCTTCAATTCTTGAAAGCTGAGTTCACAACCTTCCGACCAAGCAAATTTCTTGTCTTTCTTTAGCAATTCTGTCATAGGTTTTGCTACCTTGGAGAAATTCTCAATGAACCTTCTATAGTAACCTGCTAAGCCAAGGAAACTACGAAATTCTTTCACTGACTTGGGAGATTCCCATTCAGTTACAGCTGAAACTTTAGCAGGGTCAACTGCTACACCATCTCCTGACACAACGTGTCCAAGAAATCCAACTTCATTTAACCAAAATTCACACTTGCTGAATTTGGCATATAACTTATGCTCTCTAAGCTTCTCAAGTATCAAACGTAGATGTCCTTCATGCTCTTCTTTTCTCTTGGAGTAGATCAAAATGTCATCGATGAAAACGACAACAAACTTATCAAGAAACTCCATGAACACCTTGTTCATCATATTCATGAAATATGCTAGTGCATTGGTCAAACCAAATGGCATCACGGTATACTCATACAATCCATACCTTGTGGTGAAAGCTATCTTAGGTATATCTTGTTCCCTTATCTTGAGCTGGAAATAACCTGACCGGAGATCAATCTTTGAGAACACACAAGCTCCTTCTAGCTGATCAAACAAGTCAATGATTCTGGGCAAAGGGTATTTGTTCTTGATAGTCACCTCATTGAGTAATCGGTAATCTATGCATAACCTTTGACTTCTATATTTCTTTTCCACAAACAAAACTGGTGCTCCCTAAGATGAAGAACTTGGTTGGATAAAACCTTTCTGCAACTGTTCTCCAAGCTGCTTCTTGAGTTCCTTCAACTCATAAACTGACATCTTGTACGGTCTTTTTGCTATTGGTCCAGATCCTGGTAGCAAATCAATAAGAAACTCCACATCTATCTGGTGGCATTCCCGGCAATTCTTCCGGAAACACATCTGGATACTCACTCACAATAGGCACACTGTCTATGCTAACCCCCTTAAGAGAATTTAGCTTACTCCTTTTTGATTCAAAGTTGGTCTTGAATCTGATCCTTTTATTTTCTGGAGTTGTGAGTGAGACAGTATGGTTGGCACAATCTATCACTCCCTTGTGCTTAGTCATCCAGTCCATTCCCAAAATGACATCCAATCCTTGGGAGTTTAGGATTATCAGGTTAACGGGAAACTTATACTTCCCAAACTCTATGACTAGATCATGACATCCTGAATTCACTATCATTTCTCCGCCAGGAGAACTTACTTTTATAGGGCACCCAATAGTTTCTACCGGTAGTTCATTTCTTTCAACAAATGCTCTTGATATTAATGAATGAGATGCACCAGTATCAAAGAGAACAAATGCTGGAACAGAATTGAGTTTGAACTTACCAGCAACAGCATCAGGTTCCTCATAAATCTCCTCCACATTGATGTGGTTCACTTGTCCCTTTTGAAAAGGGTTGGGCTTGTTGGGTCCTTCAACTTTCTTTTCTGGGCATTCATTTGCATAATGCCCCATCTTCTTGCATTTGAAACACTCAACCTGACTAAGATCCTTCTTGACAGGCTGGCTTCCACTGCCACTTCCACTACCACTGTGGTGGCTCTTATATCCACCCTTGTGATTCTTGTACTTGTCATTGTCATGACTACGGTGACTCTTGTTGTCATGATGACGGTTGTGGTTGTGGTGCTTGTTGAATTTCCCATGCTTGTGGGATCATGAACTCCCACTATCATCATAATGGGAACGTTTGTGAGACGATCCCGAGCTGTGCTTGTCAGAGTGCTTTCTCTTCCTACTTTCAACTTGCTTCATTTTGTTCTCCAAAATAGCAGCCTTGTCACAAAGAGACTGGTATGTGGGAACATATGCTACAGCTAACTGCAGGTTCAGTTCATCATTCAACCCTTCAAGGAATTTTTCCTTCCTCTTAGCATCCGTGTCAACTTCATCCGGTGCATAACGCGCCAGATTGTTGAACTCTTCAATATATTCAGCCACGCTGCGGTGATGTTGCTTCAGGTTATGGAACTCTTTCTTTTTCAAATTCATCACTCCGGATGAGATGTGAGCAGTACGGAAACCATCTTCAAAGATAGCCCATGTCACATCTGCAATGGGAGTGGTGATCTGGAAGTTATCCCACCAAGTAATTGCTGGTCCTTCCAACAAGTGAGCTGCAAATCTGACTTTTTCTTCATCAGTACAGCCAACTTTTACCAAGTCCTTGTTCACAGAGCATTGCCAATTATTGGCCACCATAGGATCGGTAGTTCCTGAGAACTTTGCTGGCCTCAATCTTAAGAACCTGGTAAGCATGTCAAAACCCGGTGGGTTGTTCTGATTGTTGTTGTTGTTATTGTTATTGTTGTTGTTGTTGTTCTGATTCTGGATGAACGTAGTCATCATCTGCATCAGCTGAGTCTGAGCTGTCATCATTTGCTGCATCTCAGGGGTGATGTTGTTGTTGTTGGGGTTGGGATTGGCACGACGGGGAGGCATCTGTGGTTTGTTCAATAGAGATAAGAATGAGATACCCATAGATGCTAACATGCACAATACATCACATAAACAATCACCAAACATGCATCATAATAATAATAGTTCAACAACATAAACGACAAGTTTGCAAAGTAAACACACCAATAGCAAGCCATCCACATGTTGGATGGTCATTGCAACTCAATAAAAAGCATGATAAATAAATGATAAACGAGTAGTCATCACTACTCCTCGGCATCAACCTCCTCCTCAACAAATGTAAGACCTGAATTCTCCATAGCGGTCTTGTATTCCTCGACATTGGTGGTCAAGGTTTCTACTTTGGCTTTGAGAGCCCTCTTCTGAGAACGAAGCCTCTCAATCACAGTCTGCTGATGCTCGAGCTCGAAGTCCTTGGCCTCCAGTTCTGCAGTCATGTCTCAAATCCTCTTGTTCCTATCTTGGACTCGCTACTCTTGACTCTTGAACTTTCTGTCCTGACTCTCGAACTTGGCCTCCATCTCCTTGACTATCTCATCTTGCTCCGCGAAGAGCTTGTCCTTCTCATGAAGCTGCACCTGGAGTTCGTCATTGCTGAGCATGACATTGGTCCTATCAGTGTCCATGTGCCTAAGGAGAACCTCTAAGTCCTGGAGGTATAGACGAATCAGCTCTGCTGTCTCCCTCGAAGTGTCCTCGAAGTCAATGGCCTCACCATCCTCATCACGTCTACCGAAGTTGTGGAAGTGAGTACCTCTAACCTGTCGAGAGTGTCTCCCTAACAGACGTCCAATCAAGTCCTGCATGACTACCTCAAGGCCTCTCTCCTTGTCATCGTGCATGAGCTTGAAGATGATTGCCTCCGTGGTAGGCTCAGTCTGGCGTCCGGGCTGATTGACCTTGAAGCCCCAAAGGTCTTTCCTCTCAAACTTGGTGAGGGGAAGTACCATGATGGTAGGAAGAGGGAGATTGAGCAAACTAGTGAGCTCAATAATATGAGGGCCAAAACGAGTTCCCTGGAACTCTTCAATAGTGCTGATGGTAACATTAGGCATCTATTTAATAAGATAGGAAAAGTTAGAATCAATCACAATTTTAAGACAAATCACAAGACAAGGCATCACATGTATAACTTTGGAAATCAAACACACAAGTCATGGCATACATGAAACCATTACAAACATTCCAAGGTTCAACTTATTTCAAGAAACATTTTGGAAAATAAATGGTTAAGTGGTGGTCCAACTAACAAAGTACGTTACAATCCCAACTCACTTGCCAAGTTGGTTAACAGGATATTTCTAGAGGCAATCTGTCTATCTAGAGCACATGACTCTATTACTAAGTCTATGATGTCTCCTCTTAAGGTTTGGTTGGTAGCCTCCAACTCTTGGGTATGTTTATTTTCTTCCCTAAGGTCATTCTGGGTGTTAAGCATTCTGCACTTGATTCTATCACCAAGTTCTTTGATGGCCCTCCAAGCTGCATCCCTTGCTGAATCAAAGAATGTGGTGTGCATCATTGTGTTGGTGACCATGCAGAATCCTGAGTCCTTGTGGTTGTCTTCCTTGTTTTCATACAAGTGAAGTTGCACCCACCAGTACTCAACTCCTTCATCCATCACAGGAAAACCTTTGTACACAACTGCACCATGTATTCCCATTGCAACCATGAGCCTTGGGGAATTCTGTCTCACATTCCAAAGTCATAGTCATGAGTGGTCCCTTCCTTACGGCTTCGTTTATGGAGTTCATCTACAAATAGAGATGAGAAAGAAGATTAGAAAAGTTTACGAGAAGAAAAGACAAGTGTGGAAGTTGTCAAAAATTTTCCTTAGTGGTTTCCAATCCTAGGGTCATAATCCTACAGGCAACACGGTGCTCTGATACCATCTGTAAGATCCCTCCTTTATAAAGGAAAAGGATCCCTGTGATTGCAATGCTAGTCCCTGGATCAATGCTAGCATCCACAGTTTAAGATGAAGTACACAGAAACAAAGGTCATTATTACAGTCATTCCAGAGACAAACATAGTCTTTTACAACTCCATGGCCATAGGCCTAGTACAAGAGTTTGAATGAGTAAATAGATAAATAAGTCTTCATCTTCATGTGCCACGGGCAAACATGTTGAGTGTAGACTCATGACTCCTAATCATCATCAGAATAACCTGCAACATCACAAGTTACAGCCACCGTGGGTCAATACATTGGAATAGTATTGGCAAGTGATACCTTAATAGAATATTGGTGGACTAATACTATATGCATTTTGGCTAAGTGTAGCTTAGGCTTGCTTTGCTCAAAAATAGATTTTGCCTATTAGTTGAAAACACTAAGTTTTTCTTTGTCAAAAACTTTTCCCAAGGAACCACCAATAGACATTGGGGTCCTTCACCCTTGTTCAACCACAAGTTTTACTTAGAAATTGGGATCAGGAGATTCTTGATAGCTTCCATGTCTTGATGCTCAAGTTGTCCTTTTCCAAGGACATGGCTAAGTACTTAGATTCTTCCATCTGCAGAGGTTGTGCACTTTCCCCACAAGACTTGATTTTCACCAAGACAGGACCTTTCAGAAGCCTTCCCTTAGACCAAATGGACGCGTTCCAACCTATCATCCCACTACCACCAACTGTCCAAATGGCTAAGTTATTGCAACCTATGTGATCCAAGCAGAGCCCATATTGCCAAGTGGTTGCACTAGAAGCTTCTGAACATTTGGCCTCTCAAATCCCTTTGTTCCTGGGTGGCTTTCCACAAGTGAGATACACAAGGTAAACCATAGAAATGGGCCTTGTGTAACCACTCAACATAACCCAATCACAACCATTCCACCCAGGTGATTCATTCACTTAGTTGTTTTATTAAGCAAAAACATAGTCCAAAGACTTAGAAATATTTATTCATAGCATGAACATATAGCCACCCTTGGTTGCTACTAGCTAGGCTAAGCATGGCATAGATAAGCATCTTAACTTAGAAATTTCTAGCAATTCTACAACTACTAGGATTTTCCCAAGCATAGCATATAAAGACCAAAATTTATCCATGCAAGTCCAGCAAAATATTTCTAATGCATATTTGAAAAAACATAGTAATATAATCATGAAGCACCACTTGCCTTGGTAGTTTGGAGAGTAGCTACAATCCTCACAATCACAATCACTATTTGCACCAAAATCTACACATAAAATCATAGCACCAAATCACATACAAAATAAATACAAACAAAAATATATGATGCATGCAATATGATATGTGATGATTTTCTAAACTCAACAAGACAAGTGAACAGTACTGGTTCAAAAACAAGTTCAAAACTTGCCAAACAAACTTTATTTGGACATTAAAACATTTCCTAAACATTTGTAATATACAAAATAGGCCTCCACATGTTTCTGTAAAAATAACCATGTTAACAGAAACAAAACATTAAACACATTGCATTAATGGAAAGGGCTTTCTCTCCTGATTCTATTGATATAAAATTTGTCAAATTTGGACGTGGGAATCAAAAGTTATGATTAAAACAAGTTTAAACATCTAATAGATTCAAATTCTGATTTTAAATTTAAACCTTAGCCACGCGGCGTGTTCTAATTGGTCAATACAGCTTCGCACGGATCGGTCGATGCAGGCCGTTGGATTAAAGTGACTGCGCATGGTCCAGATCTAAACATACCGTTTCGTTAAGTGATTCTGTCTCATGCGTTAGATCTAGATCTAACGGTTCTCGATCAAACGACTAAAGTCTGGCGGCGCGCGGCGACGGCTGGCGGCGGTGCGCTTTGTCCACGGCGGCGCGGCGCCTACAGGGGGGTTTGGGGTCGTCGGAGATGCTTACCAGACTCGCGGCGATGTACTGAAGCTCAACGTGGCGGTGGCTTGACAAGGGGCGTGCTGCAGTGGCCGTGGGAGCTCGTCGGAGTAGAGGACAGCGTCGGGCTCGGGTGGACGGTGACGTTGGCGATGTTCTGATCCGCCCTAACACAAACGGAGGGCATTAGCGGGTGCGCATCGATCAGGCGAACAGGTTAGTGTCAAAGAGAAGGCACGGGGCGGTCGGCTTTTACCTTAATCGCTTGCCGGAGTTGGAGACGGCATCGGGAACTTGCGGTGCTCGTTGGAGTCGACGACCTAGGGCAGTACAGGACGAACTAAGGGTGTCCGTAGGAGTGCAAGGAGGTTGCGAAGAAGTTCGCATGAACCAGAGAGGAAGGCGCGCACGGAGCTCACCAGGATTGGTCGCCGGAGTGGGTTCTGTCTGCGGCGAGGCAATGGCAATTACTGGCAGCCTGGTGGCGTGGCGTCTGTGCTAGGTGAGGGGAAATGAGCGGCGAGGGGAGGGGGTCTTATAGCCAGAGCGGGGGCGAGGATCACGCGCGGTATCAATGGAAATTACGTAGGCAGTGACTGCGGTGAGGTAAAGGCGGAGCGCCTCGGCCGCGCGTTGATTGGGGACGACGACGACGTGGTCGCAGGGTCCACTTGCCAGCGAGAGTAAGAAAGAGGGAATGGGCCCAAGCAGTCAGTGACTCAGTGGGTTTGTCTGCGAGTGAGAGAGAGAGAAGGGGAAACCCGGGTGGGCTTAGTGGGCTGGTTCTGTTGTTGGGCTAAATAACTGGCGCCGGCCTTTTTCCTTTTCTTAATTCATTTTCTATTTCTGTTTTGATTTTCTGAAACCATTTTCAAACAAATTCAAATGCCAATTGAATTCAAATTTGTTCTGGGTTTTTGCAGAGTGTAACAATCATAATTCTGAGTGTAAAAACATATGGACCCTCTGTATTAGCTTGGTCCTATTGATCAAACAAAATAAATAGTGATATGGCACTAGATTTGATCAAGTTTTGAAAATGGATTTAAATTCACTTTTGTTTTGCAAATTTTTGGTTTAAGTAAATAGCAAGCAAGCAAAACAATCTGAGAGTAACAAGGTTTGATTCATGAACAACAATCTCTCATTGGAGAGTAGCATTTGATTTAATGTTGATCACATAAAATAATGAGCTCATATGCTCCTATTTTTGCATTGATTTTTGAAATGAAACCCTACATGATCATGGATGCATGGATGATATGCATGAGTTTTGAAACATGATTTTAGGGATGTTATAGTTTGTTCTGCTTAGGGTTCATATCCCTCTATGGATTAGATATTTGACTAGTTGGATCATGTATTGATGATCCCTAAGCATGATGAGTAGTGGTTTGCTGTGGATTGCTGCTTATGATTAGCTGTGATGATGCTAGTGGTTTACCATATGATTCCATTGGTTAATTTGATATGGTTCAGATGATAAGGTTGCTCTGGAATCATTACTTGGGAATTCTAGTGGTTTGATAGCTCACCACTGTCATTGCTTGGTAAATGACAGTGATTTTTGTGTGATGAAGTGACTGTATCTGTTCTGTTGGCTTAAGAATTTCATATATATAGTTGAGATCAATTGGTCTCTTACAGTGATGATATGTATTTGGATTTATCTAGAGATGATTCATATGATTAGTATCAGGAAAATGATTTATAGTGGGCAGCTGTGAAAGTTGGGTGCTTAACCTGCTTAGTTTAGAAATTGTTCTTGTGACACCATCCTAGTATGGAACACAAGATTAGGTTCTATTACTTAGCTTGCTTTTGCTTAAGCTTAACTTGGCATCAGAGATAAGTGGAACTTCTTTCCCTTGCATCCCTAGAACCTATGATGTTGGTCTGAGGTTTAGGGACTAGGCATGTATCCTGTTGTTTCTCATGGATTGGTTCTGGTAGTGTTACTAGCTACTGATTCCTTTGTTAAAGTTGAAAAAAATGATTGGTTTGCTTATAGCTTAATGTTGGTGCATATAGTTTATGAATATGAGGTGCTACTCCATTAGGAGATGTGCCCAAATTTTATAAGCTATTTGAGAACATTTTGGAATATATATGAGTTGTTGATGATCACCAGGATCTATGATGCAGGTTTGAGATTCTGGTGGATTTGGTAGAGTTTACTGTTAACCTTTATATTTCAAATTTCCTCTATGATAGGTTTACCCCACTTGGGTGATCACTGAGAGGTTAAACTTGTGAAACAACACATGCTTTTCTGCTTGATTAAGATGAACAGAATGTGTGGATGTTTTATGATACTCACCACACTTGGGTTTTTTTGGGGTTGCAAGTTGTTGATCTTGTGGTTGTGTGGCTAGCTTGATCTGGTGCTCCTCCTGATACTTCCAGCTTCTGGACTTGTCCTTGATCTAGCTCTCCACCTCCTGGTCCTAGTGGCTCTATATTGTCCTTGTTATCCACCTGATCTACCCCCTCCTTATGTCACCATCTTGGTGAGATGATCAAGGTTGTGATTGGTGTGATCTTGCTTGGCTTGGTTTGTCTGTTGTGTTTGATGTGTATGAAGCAGGGAAATGTGTTGGAGATGCCTCCCATGGCTGTGCTGATAGTTTTGTGTGTGTGGAGCTGTTGTTGCTGTGCTGACAGCACACACCATGCAGTTTGGTGTGTGTGTTGCCTGTGTGCCTGCTGCACACCTTGTGGATATGCTCTGGATATGAAAGTTACTTTTATCTGGTTAAATGTACTTGTCTGGTGAAACTTGCCCCTCCTTGCTGTTTATTTGACTTATGGCTTAAAATTATGAAAGATATAATTCTTTCATATTGGTGAAACTTGCCCCTTAAATTACTCGCTGATGAAAAAATGAACAGTGCAACTCACTGTCAATTCTGAGAGTACAATTTCTAATCCTTAATTTTATTTCTTTAGTTTTTGTTTGTTTTGCAGGTACCAGACTTGAAGATCAAGACTTTAGTTTAGGTTTTCTTTTTCTTTATAGAATAGTCACTTGTAATATTCTTTTATTATTTTGTAATTTTTATTTTATTCTTTTGTAATCAAGAATGTACTATTACTCAATAAATAAAGATTCTTCTATTGATTCATGACTATTGTAAAGATTCTTGATCAATTCCATAAGTTACGTTTTGTAACTTATTTATTGAATAAAACTATGGAATAAATATTCATTTTATTGATTAATTTATTTTACTTAAAGTTTGAGTTATTAATTGTTAACTCTTGATTAAATCAAATCACTCAAACCTAATTCTAAATCCTTATGAATTATGAATCCAACATCCAAATTTAAATTCAAATTTCATTTCCCAAAACACCCAAATCCACAAAGATCATATCAAAGTCTATAACAATCATCCTCCGAGACTATACCTAATCTCAAAGCATGAAAGAAACTTTGATCACTTTAGGTTTTTATTTGGTGAAAAAATTACCCACATTTTTATAGATGAATGCATGCAACATCACAGATTCCTAAATTTACCCTTTGTTGGTTCCTAAATGCTGGGATGTTACAGACTCCCCCCCCTTAAATTAAACTCCGTCCCGAAGTTTGTTGAGATTTACCTGAATAGTTCTGGATAGGCTTTTTGTTAAATCCTCTTCTTTCTCCCAAGTGGCTTCCCTTTCAGGGTGATGTTCCCACTGTACGTTGCAATGCTTGATTTCCCTATTCCTCAACCTTTTCCAGTTTTCTTCCAAAATTGTGCAGGGTTTCTCCACATAGGTCAAGTCTGCTTGTAATTCTATCTCTTGGTGTGTGATTGCATCATCTGGAACTTTCAAACATTTACGAAGTTGTGACACATGGAAAAAATTATGCACTTGAGCCAATCTTGATGGTAACTCTAAAGCATAAGCTATAGTTCTGTTCTGACTCAGTATCTTGAATGGCCCGATATATCTTGGACTCAATTTTCCTTTAACTTCGAACCTTTTAACCCCTTTCATTGGACTTACTTTCAAATATACCATGTCTCCCACTTCTGGATGCCATGGTCTTCGACTTTGATCAGCATAACTTTTCTGCCTACTTTGGGCTATTTTTAGTCTATCCCTGATCTTATCAATGATATCTTGTATTTCCTTGATATAGTCTGGCACAAACTCCCTGCTGCTTCCAGGCTCATACCAGCATATTGGTGATCTACACTTCCTTCCATACAGAACCTGATATGGAGCTGCCTTCAGACTACTCTAATAGCTATTATTGTAGGAAAATTCTGCCAATGGTAGATGATCTTCCCATGAACCTCCAAAATCTAATGCACAATCTCTTAACATGTATTCTAGTATCTGATTTGTTCTTTCTGTTTGACCTCCTGTCTCTGGATGGTAAGTTGTGCTAAAATCTAGCTTTGAACCAAGTGCTTCATGCAATTGCTTCCAAAATGCTGAAGTAAACACTGATCCCCTATCAGTTATGATCTTTTTGGGAACTCCATGCTTACTTACTATTTCTTTGATGTAAACTTCTACTAACTTCTCCGTATTATCCTTCTGATTTACCGGAGTAAAATGTGCACTTTTAGTGAGTCTATCCACAATTACCCATATCATAGCCTTCCGTTTAGGTGTCATGGGAAATCCTGTGATGAAGTCCATACCTATGTCCTCCGACTTCCATTCGGGAATTTCCAAAGGTTGTAATGGTCCTGCTGGACTTTGATGTTCATCCTTCACCCTTTGGCAAGTATGGCATTCTGATACATATTTAGCAATGTCTCTTTTCATGTTATTCCACCAGAATAATTCTTTCAGATCCATGTACATCTTGGTACTTCCTGGATGTATAGAATATGGTGTTTCATGTGCTTCTCTGAGTATGACATCTCGAATCTCAGTCACATCTGGAACACAAAGACGATCTTGGAACCATAAAGATTCATAATCTCCAAGGCGAAAAACTGATTTTTGCCCTTGAGATATCCTCCGAATTTCCTCAGCAATGAAAGGTTCTTCTGCTTGATGTCTAAAAATTTTGTGCTTAAGATCAATGTCCTGCTCTGCAACTACCTGCATAGTAGCTAATCTTCCAAGAACCTCTGTTCTAATGAATTGAAGCTCTAATCTTTCCAAGTCCATTTATAACTCTTTTGGTAGCTCCCGATTGCTAGGCTGAATGTCTGCACTCTTTCTGCTTAAAGCATCTGCTACAACATTTGCTTTTCCTGGAATATAGTTGATTAGTTCCAACCAACGCTTCTGTCTCATATTCAACTCCTTTTGTGTGAAGAAATATTTAAGACTTTTATGGTCAATGTATCACTCACATCTGGCTCCATAAAGAAAATGCCTCCATCCTTTCAGCGCAAAGACTACTACTGCTAACTCTAAATCATGAGTTGGATAGTTGACTTCATGTGGTTTCAGTTGTCTTGAACATAAGCAATCACTTTCCGATCTTGCATTAACACACAACCCAAACCTTCTTTAGATGCATCACAGTATACTGTAAAGTCTTTCCCTGTTTCTGGAACTGCTAAGATTGGAGTTGTGGTTAACCTGGTCTTCAACTCCTGAAAACTTGCTTCACACTTCTCATCCCAATTGAATGGTGTATTCTTTCTTAGCAATTTTTTCATTGGTCCAACTATTTTGGAGAAACCTTCAATGAATCTCCGATAATAACCAGCCATCCCCAAGAAACCTCGAATTTGTTTCATATTGGTTGGTGCAGTCCATTCTAGTACTGACTGAACTTTATATGGACTTACAGTAATTCCATCTTTACTGATCACATGGCCGAGGAATTCTACCTCATCTAGCCAAAATTCACATTTACTGAACTTAGCATAAAGTTTATGTTCTCTTAGAGTCTGCAATGCTATTCTCAAATGATCAGCATGCTCTTCCTTATCCTTGGAATATATCAGAATATCATCAATGAAGACTATGACGAAGTTATCCAAATATGGCATAAAGATTTTGTTCATCAAATTCATGAATATTGCTGGTGCATTGGTCAAACCAAATGGTACTACCAGATACTCATGGTGTCCATATCTTGAGACAAATGCTGTCTTTGGAACATCTTCAGGTTTGATTTTTATCTGATGGTATCCAGATCTTAAGTCGATCTTTGAAAATACTCCGGCTCCTTTCACTTTATCAAACAAATCTTGAATCCTTGGTAAAGGATACTTATTCTTTATGGTATCATTGTTCAGATTTCTGTAGTCTCCACACATCCTTCTTCCACCATCCCTTTTATCCACAAAGATTACTAGTGTTCCCCAGGGGGATACACTTTCCTGAAGAAATCCTTTTCTGGCTAACCTATCAATTTGCTCTTTGAGTTCTTTTAATTCTTTTGGTCCCATCTTATATGGTGCTTGAGCTATTGGTGTTGTACCTGGAATTAGGTCAATAGTGAATTCTATCTCCTGATCTGGTGGCATTCCGGGTAGTTCTGCTAGAAAAACATCTTGAAATTCATTGACTATAGGAATATCTTCCAATTTGACCTCTTTCATCGAGTTTAACTGCAGATCCACCATGATATGACTATGCTTATCTACTTGGTAAACTATCCTTGCTCCACTTGGAGTTTTGATTGAGACAGTTTTCTCCTCACAATTTATCTGAGCCCCATGTTCCATCATCCAATCCATCCCCAGCACTACTGCAATTCCCTTCAAAGGAATCACATAAAGTTCTGCAAAGTATGTACAACCACAGATCGAGATAACCTGATCTTGTTTAATGTGGCGTACAATTACATTTCCCCCTGCCGTAACTACGGTCATAGGGTTTTCTAATGTTGCCCTTCTAATCCCCAATTTATCACAGAATTCTTTAGAAATGAATGAAGTAGTTGCACCAGTATCAAATAGAACTTTGCCGAGATTGGTAAGGATATTGAGCGTACCTATCACTGCATGCTACGAGTTATCCACCTCCTCTAGGGTTGCATAGTTCAGCTTCCCGGTAGGTCTATTCCTCTTTCCATTGTTGTTCTTGCCATTATTTCCTCCTTTATTGGGTTGTCCATTACCTTCACTGGCTTGCCTCCCATATTGAACCGGCCAACCTCCTTGTGGTTTGCTTGGACAATTTGGCTTTATGTGACCTCTCTGACCACAAGCATGGCATACAACTACTGGTTTCGGGCAATCCCTTCTCATATGCCCTGGGAGTTTGCAATTGTGGCATATAATATTCTTTGCGTTTGGATTTGCACTCCGATTGGAATTGTTGTTGTTATAGGGCCTATTCCTTGGTTTGAATTCCAGATTGGGATTGGGCTTACTTGCTTGTATTCTCTTGGTTTCCTTCTTAGCTCTCTTCCTTCTATCCTCTTGGACATTCTTGTAGTCATCCTCGAAGGTAATAGCTGCATCCAGCAACTGCTGATAAGTTTGCTTATTAGCCAACCTCAAATGCATCCTCACAAATGGATTTAATCTATGCAGGAAACGCTACTTCCTCTTTTCCTCCATATTAACTTCTTCCTCCGCATATCGAGACAATTGACTAAACTCAGGGATATACTTCATAACACTAGTATATCCCTATTGCAGCTCCTCAAATTCTCTCCGCTTCAACTCCATAACACTCTATGGAACATGATATTCATGGAATCTCTGTTTAAACTCTTCCCAAGTGTACTCCCTTCCTGGTTGTTGCATGGCTAACTGATTCTCCCACCATGATGCTGCAGGTCTAGTCAGAAGATGAGTTGCATACCTCAATTTCTCCTCATCATTGCAACCTACAGTCTTCAGCTTTCGTTATGTATCTGCTAGTCAATGTTCTGCATCGATTGGTTCAGGAGCTGATGCAAAAGGTAACGACCTTGCATTCTAGAAGTCAGAAAGACTTACTCCTCCACCTTTAGGTGCTCTCTGATTTTCTCGTCCCAGCAACTCCTCCATGAACTTGTTCTGGGTCTCTTGCATCATTTGCATACATTGCATAAAGTTCTGTTCCATTAACAGCCTCATTGGTGGTGGTGGTGGTAATGCTCCCTGATTTACTACATCTGCATCGGCCTTCTCCTTGGCCTCACGTTCCATCCGTTGCTGCTCAGATTCAGTCTCTACCCCCATATAATGACCCCCTAGTCCTGCAACATAAAGCGAATACTCATAATTACATCATGCACATGTGTTCTGAGCTCGACTTTACACACAGAACTAGTCACACAATGAAAATCCAAATAAAATCCAAATATGCATTTCACATATTATACATTACAATATCTTAAATGA
This sequence comes from Avena sativa, assembly GCA_916181665.1. Classification (NCBI taxonomy): domain Eukaryota; kingdom Viridiplantae; phylum Streptophyta; class Magnoliopsida; order Poales; family Poaceae; genus Avena; species Avena sativa. The sequence goes on along the minus strand of OV702295.1, from coordinate 305,053,734 downwards.
CACAAAGTCATTACAACATATACCATATAGGTATAATTACAACACTATCTTATTTCTCGAATTACAATACACAGTACTCGATACCTCTATATAGTTGCCTACTTCTAGTAGTAACTATGCATGATATCCAACCGTGGTGACGTGACGTTTGTCGCACAGTTTGTGGAACAAATGGCCTTCCAAAAGGAACATACTCAGTATCTGAAGTGTCAGGACTTGAGTCATTACTCAACCTGAGCGCATTGACTCCCTCCAGCTCAGCTGAAAAGTCTTCAGAAACATTTTCAACATTATCTCCCCACTTGCATCTCCTGAGCTTCATTCCTTGAGTTGTCAACAGAATACGCAGATCCTGCTGATCCCCAGGTGCTCCTTTGGGCAAGATAGTTAAACACCGGATAATATATATTCCCTGGGTTTTGAGAAGATGTTGATGAGTCAAACACTCTTTCCTCGGGATCTTCTTCTTCATCCTGATTATCTATCGACATGGCATTTCTACTAATGTTACTAGGGTTAATTCTTGCACCCATCCGGCTAGATTGTCCAACATTTCTGTCAAAACTATCTGTGGACATCTAGTGTTCATGAGATCCTTCATATGATCCCCTTATCCAACCATCAGAATTCTCAATAGGAAGTTCTGAACCAGAACCAGAACCATCCTCTGAATCATGTGGTACTGCATACCTCGTATCCATAGTAGGATCATGTATAGGTTCAGGACTTGGTGAATAAGGATATGGTGTAAAAGATTCAGGATCTATATGTATATACTTAAAGATAGGTGTTGCATTACTACTTGCTTCCTTCTCCAACTGGAATGCTAAATGCTTCCTCCTTTCCGGATCAGTTAGATCCTCTAACATATCATTTTTATCTTCGATAATCACTTGATGTGTCTTATAAAAAGACGCAACGAGTGTTCGATACCTATCCATAAACTTGGAATCTCACTTAGGATGCTTCTTAACCAAAGTAAGATGACTCGGTATAGGCTCCGAGTCTATAGAATCATGAGGTATCACAGAAAATGTGCTACCTTCTAACTCCTTGGCTTTATGCTCCCGGATATTAGCTATCGCCTCCACAACGGCAACATGATATGCTGCTAAGTGACTCCTACCTTCACCTATAGGTAGATCGTGATATAATCCAAGCTCCTCTGGGAGTTGGATACTCACACGATACTTGGATAACATCCGGCCATCATAAAAAGTAATAGTGTTTACTGGAATTCTAGTTGGACAGCTAAAAATCTTTAAAAGTTGATGAAGTTGGTCTGTAATGATCATTGATAATCATCAAGAGTCTCCTCTTTCCTTACCAAAGTCTGTTTTGAAAACTTTGGTGCCATAGCTCTGTATAACAGAAAAATATTTTTATTAGTAACCAATAATATATTGCATCATAACAAAGAATTATCGCACTAAAACATATAACAGAATATTCTCATTTGAATACCCATTATATTTCTTTTAGAGAATTCTTTATCGTTGCTACATACTCCTACAGGTAATACCCTTTACTAGGTTTCCAACCTAAGGTCAAAGCAATTTGCTCTGATACCAACTGAGGTGACCCATCATACCACTACATGTGTAGTACACTATATTCGTTGACATGACATCCATAGAACACCGTTCCGTAAATATCACATCCCTCAGAGTGGTACAACCGAAACATTACGGGTCCATATTAAAAACATACACACATTATTATCATTATAATACCGGAAGTTCAAGACTTCCAAAAGATTCAACTTACAAACCAAAATATAAGTGTTTCAACGGAAGTTTCAAACTTAAAACTTAAACTCCAAATTGAGCTCAACAACTTATTGCTATATATTGTTCATGTTGCTTGGCTCAAGTGGATATTAGAACAATAGTAATTATTCGGACTCTTGGAACTCTCCTCCGTAGACGATGTCGTAGTCCTCCCCTTCTACGGCTCCATACAGGTTGGGCTCTTCATAGAAGACCTCTTCTTGACTCTCAGTTGCATACATTGGAGTATCTTCGGGATTCTCAGAGTCTAAGCAAGGGTTCAAAGGAAAGGATGAGTAACAGCGTTACCCAACAAGTTCATTATATGCAAGGTAGGAATTTTGATGCTCTATCTACCACCTCAGACTAGCAGTCCTTGGCACTATGCAATTTTCGTAAATATTTCTTCAAAGATTGATTTTATTATGAAAATCTATGACCATCAGCCTTCACAGGTTGACCAGAACTTTCATGGAGTTCCTTTCCTGCCGCGTTCATAGATCCTTCCTGAAACAGGGAGTAACAAGTTACAATTCTTACACTCTGTAGAGGTGCGTCACTTTACCCATGAGAGATCAACTCCTTGTTGCACAATCGGGCGTACTTTTCCGTCCACAATTCCATGATGTGGGGCCCAGTAGTTAGTACAAGCCAATCACTGCCCTCTCCGCGACCTCATATGTCTGCACGATCCTTTGGGGCTGACTCACCTCCGTAAAGCCCCCTTTTGGGCAGGCTAAAACCCTGACGAGTTCCCGAAGACTCTACGACCTGGTGATGCCCGAACGAGTACCATTTGAATGGACTATATCCCTAAACACCATTCATAAATAATCTAGACACCAAAAGTGTGGGGTGTAAGGGTTCCCACCCATATGTTGGATCCGCACAAGGAATCACAACGTCATGTTAAGGTCGTCTTGTCTCCATACAAGAGGAAAAAGATACAACTGACTTCTCCGTCCCATTCCAAATCTCATGGTTAACGCGTAATATATGACGCTAGAATCACTGATGTCATGGGTTATTAATCCCTAATTATTTATCATTATTGCAATTAGAAACCTAAGTTCTATTGCTCCATCATATCATCACTTAGGATGATATCTAAGATTTATTATCTTCTATAATATAGATGATAACACACAATTTGCAAATACTTTGATAAAGACTCTTCAAAGGACATGAGCAAGTGATGAACTTGCCTTGTGATTGCAAGGTAGTGAAGTCTGATGCTTGCACTGGACCTTGAGCTCCTATGTCTACAAAAACATCATTATTGCCCGGTAAGGACAATATTTAAAGAAGCAAAATGATTATGCAAAGTAATGTAATGCATTATTTAGCTTTACATGTATTCTCCCCCATTTATTTAAATTATAAAAATCCCTTTTTTAATAATAAAGGATTTATAAATATTAATTTTTAATATTTATTGAATATTGTATTCTTTTATTTTATTTCCTTTTATTTGAATTTTATTTATTTAATAATTCCTTTAAGAATTATCATTTAAGTACCAAAAGTATTAAATATTTGTTTAGTATTTTTCTAAAATACTACAATATTAATATATAATGAAGTGATTTTTATTTATTTTTATCATCTTTCAATAATTTTGTAAAATTCCATAAGGAATATATATAGTACAAAATTCTTAATAAAATTTATATGTCTAAAATTTTATTTCTTAATTTATTTGGATAGTTTGGATTATTGTGAATCCAAAAATATTTTATTTATAATTTTTGGATTTTTATTTTATTTTCTAGAATTTATTTAATTTAGGGGCATTTTAGTCTTTTCTCATTTAAAAACTGGCTCTAAGTGATTTGGGCTGACTGTGTTGGGCTTATTGGGCCTTTGTGGCCCAATAGGGCAGAGCGAAAATGTCACCCCGAAGGGATCCTGGCCCAACCCCAGCACACTTTCTCTATCACTCTCTCGATCTTATCTCTCTCTTATCCTCCTCGACCCCGTGGTTGATGGCGCCACCACCGTGCGCTGCTCGCCGCCATGGTCCTCCCTGGCCACTGTCGTGGTGCAGGGCGAGGTTGACGACCACGCTCTACCCTTCTGTCCAATTCGATTTGGATCCGGAGCTTCCCTGTGGCCAGACTAGCTTCATCCTGAACCCTAGGGTTTGGGGTGATGCTGGTGATGTCGCTAGTGCTGCTGCCGTGTGCCGTGCTGGTGTTCCTCGCCTCCATACGTGGCTAGGGTCGCCGCCTTGGCGTGGTGTGGGTCGCAGCGCCCCCTTGGGGTGCTCCCCGTGCTGCCGTGCTCGTCGTCGACCTCTGCTTCCTCTTCTCGCCCACAGCGACAACCTTTAGTAAGTAAATCTTCTCCCCCTCGTGTCCTCTGTGCTAGGCCACCCTATGCTATCTGTTGGTAGTGGCCACTCCTGGCTAGTGACAAGTCCTGATTAGGATTGTTTGTTCTGCTTAGGGTTCATATCCCTCTATGGATTAGATATTTGACTAGTTGGATCATGTATTGATGATCCCTAAGCATGATGAGTAGTGGTTTGCTATGGATTGCTGCTTATGATTAGTTGTGATGATGCTAGTGGTTTACCAGATGATTCCATTGGTTAATTTGATATGGTTCAGATGATAAGGTTACTCTGGAATAATTACTTGGGAATTCTAGTGGTTTGATAGCTCACTACTGTCATTGCTTGGTAAATGACAGTGATTTTTCTGTGATGAAGTCACTTTATCTGTTCTGTTGGCTTAAGAATTTCATATATATAGTTGAAATCAATTGGTATCTTACATTAATGTTATGTATTTGGATTTATATGGAGATTATTCATGTGATTAGTATCAGGAAAATGATTTATAGTGGGATGTGAGTGTAACTGTGAAAGTTGGGTGCTTAACCTGCTTAGTTTAGAAAATGTTCTTGTGACACCATCCTAGTATGGCACACAAGATTAGGTTCTATTACTTAGATTGATTTTGCTTAAGCTTAACTTGGCATCAGAGATAAGTGGATCTTCTTTCCCTTGCAACCCTATAACCTATGATGTTGGTCTAAGGTTTAGGGACTAGGCCTTTATCCTGTTGTTTCTCATGGATTGGTTCTTGTAGTGTTACCAGCTACTGATTCTTGAGTTAAAGTTGAAAAAAAATGATTGGTTTGCTTATAGCTTAATGTTGGTGCATATAGTTTATGAAATCTGAGGTGCTACTCCATTAGGAGATGTGCCCAAATTTTATAAGCTATTTGAGAACATTTTGGAATATATATGAGTTGTTGATGATCACCAGGATCTATGATGAAGGTCTGAGATTCTGGTGGATTTGGTAGAGTTTACTGTTAGCCTTTATATTTCAAATTTCCTCTATGATAGGTTTACCCCACTTGGGTGATCACTGAGAGGTTAAACTTGTGAAACAACACATGCTTTTCTGTTTGATTAAGATGAACAGAATATGTGGATGTTTTATGATACTCACCACACTTGGATTTTGTTGGGGTTGCAAGTTGTTGATCTTGTGGTTGTGTGGCTAGCTTGATCTGGTGCTCCTCCTGATACTTCCAGCTTCTGGACTTGTCCTTGATCTTGCTCTCCACCTCCTGGTCCTGGTGGCTTGATATTGTCCTTGCTATCCACCTGATCTACCCTCTCCTTATGTCACCGTCTTGGTGAGATGATAAAGGTTGTGATTGGTGTGAACTTGCTTGGCTTGGTTTTGCTGCTGTGTTTGATGTGTATGAAGCAGGGAAATGTTTTGGAGATGCCTCCCACGGCTGTGCTGGTAGTTTTTTGTGTGTGGAGCTGTTGCTGCTGTGCTGACAGCACACACCATGCAGTTTGGTGTGTGTGCTGCATGTGTGCCTGCTGCACACCTTGTGGATATGCTCTGGATATGAAAGTTACTTTTATCTGGTTACATCTACTTGTCTGGTGAAACTTGCCCCTCCTTGCTGTTTATTTGAATTATGGCTTAAAATTATGAAAGATGTAATTCTTTCATATTGGTGAAACTTGCCCCTTAAATTACTCAATGATGAAAAAGTGAACAGTGCAACTCATGTCAATTCTAAGAGTACAATTTCTAATCCTTAATTTTCTTTCTTTAGTTTGTGTTTGTTTTGCAGGTACCAGACTTGAAGATCAAGACTTAGTTTAGGTTTTCTTTTTCTTTATAGAATAGTCACTTGTAATATTCTTTTATTCTTTTGTAATTTTTATTTTATTCTTTTGTAATCAAGATTGTACTATTACTCAATAAATAAAGATTCTTCTATTGTTTCATTACTATTGTAAAGATTCTTGATCAATTCCATAAGTTACATTTTGTAACTTATTTATTGAATAAAACTATGGAATAAATATTCATTTTATTGATTAATTTATTTTACTTAAAGTTTGAGTTATTAATTGTTAACTCTTGATTAAATCAAATCACTCAAACCTAATTCTAAATCCTTTTGAATTATGAATCCAACATTCAAATTTAAATTCAAATTTCATTTCCCAAAACACCCAAATCCACAAAGATCATATCAAAGTCTATAACAATCATCCTCCAAGACTATACCTAATCTCAAAGCATGAAAGAAACTTTGATCACTTTAGGTTTTTATTTGGTGAAACATTTACCCACATTTTTACAGATGAATCCATGCAACATCACAGATTCCTAAATTTACCCTTTGTTGGTTCCTAAATGCTGGGATGTTACAGGGGTGCACCAAAGTTTCCACACGCACTTCGCCCCTTGTTGCCAGATCAATTAATATACACCCATCGGTATATCGGCGGGGCCTAGGACACGACGCTTTTCTAGACCTAAAACAAGTACATGGGGCCACCCCAATAAGCTACCCGTAACTAAGTCGGTCGAGCTTCGAAGACGGACCCAGAGGTTGCTAGATAGGCTAAGAGATCAGAGGCCATAGGTATAATCCTCAACATAATGACCCACATCCTGAACAGTACAGTAGTAAACGCTCATCGAGCAATAGATAATAAACATGTCATAACATTGTATGAAAACGTCAAACTAGTTTGTGACCCCAAGTATAGTACTTTGAAACCAGGTACTAAGTTGATAGGGGTGCCCATACACACCACATGTGGTTAGCGCGCTCAGTCTCGGAACAGGTGTCAAGAACTCAGGTCCTAGGTGGACACAAGTGGGTGGTTAACAACAAAATCTCAACTATTACCCACTGGTGCCTCTTCATTAATCATATCCATTTAATATTTAATTAACCAGTTTTAATTAAAACAACGATCATCTCCACCTTTAAGAATATGCCAACCCACAACATCAGTGGAACATCGACGATGCGAAGCAGCACCTGAGCAAGTGACTATGACTCAAAAGGCCAGGTGTTTACCCAAACAACAGACAATAGGATATGTCCAAGGAAATATAAATGTTGCACATATATATAAAGGGGTACAGAGTTTAAAGCATCGCAACACAGATAGCAATAGATCAATAGGAGGAAGTAAAGACTATAAATTCAAAATAGGTAGAAAGGGGGAGAATGCTCGCCTGAAAACATTCTCGAAGGTTCATCCGAAGATCGGGTCCATACTCGCATCAACTCATTGGCCTAATCCGTGAAGGAGCAAAGCACTAGAAGAAACATTAGATGCACTATTTAATACTACGATAGAAGATCGGGCATGATGCATGTATGATGTATGTCATGGCACAGATGCGGTGCAATTAGGCAATATTAAGCGGAACCAGGGTCCCAATAATTAATTAATAGGTTCATGTTGTTTAGGTACCCCGCAATTTAAATGTTGACTTAACAAGGAAAAATATGTCACCGGTTTGCTACACAAATTTAAATGGACCAATATAAGACTAAAAAAGCCTGCATATGGTCTCCATATTTAATTTAGGTGAATCATCGAAATACCCCCAAACACCCACAAATACTCCCTCTGTCCATAATTACCCTGCATTCTAGGTTTAGTCAAAGTCAAACTTTGTAAAGTTTGGTAGAACATACAGAAAAAACTATAAACATTTATAACACCAAATTTATATAATATGAAAATATATCTTATGACGATTCTAATGGTACTTATATTGTATTATGGATGTATATAAATTTTTCTATATGTTTGATCAAACTTCACAAAGTTTGACCTTGACTAAACCCAAAATGCAGGGTATTTCCGGACAGAGGGAGTATGTATGCAAGCATGTACAATTATATGCGACAGATTGATATCATGTATTATAAAAATATGGGGCTCGGAAAAAGGGGTCGCACATCGGGGTATCGGCGATCTTGGTCTCCGAGGATTCGTGTTTGGTCTCCGAATCCCGGAGATAGGGGCTTCGGATCCGTGAAGGAGGTCTTGACATCAGACGGTCCTTGCCGGTGGGGAAGATCTTGTCGGAATCCCCGGGTTTATGCCGGTGGGGAAGATCTTGGTCGGGATCGGAGATCTTGTCGGTCTAGCGTCATCGCCTCCGGTTACCATGACTTAGTACTTGGGTGCCTCTCGATACATCTTCGCGTATCTAACTTGGTTCCTCGAACAACATCATGTCACCCAGTGAAGATTTTGTCAATGGAAGATCTTGGCATTGTGTAATTGGCATCGGCCGACGTCGAGCTAGGGTCCATGAACATGAAGCTCTCCATCCTCATCCTCTGCTGTACCAGGCACATGAGGTTTGCAGGTGGCCTTGGCGCTTGACGTGCACCCATGGTCGAACTATCGCGGGGGACATGAACAGGGAACTGCAAAAGGTGTTGCATTCAAGGCAAAATACCTGCGCTGGTCATGAGCCCACCTGGCAGCAAGCCGTGCAGCCTCTGGCTTGCAATGGAAAGAAAAACAGAGGCAACAGGACCAAGTCGAGGAAGTACTGGCTCACAGAGGCGACGCTGGCGGCTCTAGGCGAGGCACGGACGGCGTTGTGGAATGGAGAGGCAGGGAGGGCCCTAGCGGCATGCGCGCGGGAGGATCGAGCAGGACAAGGCGGCTGGTGAGGGAGAACGACGAAGGGGGAAGCTCCCAGGGTGGCGAGGTAGATACGGCGAGCGGGAGAGGAGAGTAGCAGCAGCGTCGGGGCCTGGTGCTGGCGCGACAGGAGTGGGCTACATGGCGGCGGGGTCGCAGGGAGGCGGCAAGGTGGCCCAGGCAGAGAGGTGGGTCGGGGAGAAGAAATGCGGGGAGAGAAGGGGATGGCGCGGGGTGGCGGTCGCTCGCGAGGAAGGAGGGAGAGATGGAGGGCTCGCGAGGAGGGGAGCGGGGTCTTGCGGATGGGCCGGTCGCTGTGGGGCCCAGCGGGCGACGCGTGGGTGGTCTCTGGGGCGTGCGTGAGTAGCGTTCGTGTTGTTTGTGTGTACCACAGATTGTGTTGTTGTAGGGGTTCGTAGCATGGAAAACAAAAAAAATTCTACCGCATGCATAAAACAAGCCAAGATCTATCTACTAGATTGTAGCAACGAGTCGATTAGAGTACTCACCCTCGGAGATTCCAAAGCAGTTAAAGAGAGCAGATTCTCGTGGATGATGTAGTCGTACACTTGCCGATCTCAAGATCGCGTAGACGATCCTTCCGGCGCTGCGTTCCGGCAGCGCTTCCGCAGTCGGTCACACGTTCGGTACTCGATGAAGACCTTCCTCTCCCTTGTTCCAGCAGGCAGTGGAGGTTGTAGTTCTCCCCTCGCGATTCCGGCAGCATGACGGCGTGGTGTCAGAAGTAGAGGAAAGATCTCGCAGGGCTTCGCCTAAGCCGTTGCGAGTTATGGTGGATCTAGGGTTTCCGGCGATCTAGGTTTAGAAGGCCAGAGAGGAGGAGGTGGTGTCGGCGGCCGCTAGGGCGACGGCGACGGGCCGGCGGCGGTGCAAGGCGGCGGCGGAGCGGTGGCGCTGGGCGACGGCGGCGACAACTTGGGCGGCGGCGGCGCACGGTGGGGAGGGCTAGGTTGTGTGCTTTGGGGCAGCCCTCCCCCTCTATTTATGAGAGGGAGGGCAGCTTGGGAGAGGGGACTTTGAATCCATACCCAAACCCAAGTTGGATAGAAGGAAGGACTCTTTTCTTCTTCCACAAGGAAACTATTGTTCCAGTTTGACTTTTCAAACCTCCCTTTTGACTTTCAATTTAGAGCTTTATTTCTCTCTCGGAAATGCCCAACCAAAGTGACCTAGGACATGATCCAATCATTCCACTTAACCATGACACATTCATGGACCATTCCCCTTCCGGTCCGGTGAACCTTCTAGACCCTTCTAGAACCTCTCCGCTGAAAACATTGAAATCATTCCTGAACTCCGGAATCGGACTTTCCTTATATGAATCTTATTCTCCGGACCATTCCGGATCTCCTCGTGATATCCCGGATCCCATCCGAGACTCCGAACAACATTTGGTTTCCCTACTTATATTCCATATCTACTAAACAACATCGAATCCTTAAGTGTGTCTCCCTACGGTTCGTGAATTATGCGGACATGACCGAGACACTTCTCCGATAAATAACCAAAAGAGGAATATGGAAATTCATATGGTTCCCACATATTTCTACGATTACTTTAGATCGAATGAACCACTTAGATACGATACCAATTTCCCTTTGTCTCACGGTAGTTTACTTATCCGAGGTTTGATCGTCGGTATCTCTGCATACCTAGTTCAACCTTGTTACCGATAAGTACTCTTTTCTCGTTCCTGTGATATGTGATCCCTTGTGAGCCATTCACATGCTTGCAAGCTAATTGGATGACATTCCACCGAGAGGTCCCAGAGTATATCTATCCGTTATATGGATGGACAAATCCCACTCTTGATCCATGTTCCTCAACACATACTTTCTAAACACTCAATCCCACCTTTATAGCCACCCGGTTATGGTGTGATGTTTGATGTCATCAAAGCATCCTTCCGGTGATGGTGATTAGCATGATCTCATGGTCGAAGGAATTAGTTTACTATGTATCAGAAAGCTATAGCAAATGAACTATTGAAATGACTTAATCTTTATGCTACGCTTATCTATAGGAGTATGTCCATCATACCATTCTCCTAATAATATGATCTTGTTGTTAATAACATCTCAATGTTAATGATCGAGAAACCACGATCATCTATTAACCAACAAGCAGTTTTATAAAGAGGCTTTACCAGGGACTCTAATTTAGTTTACAAATCACACAAGTATTAATGTTTCTGGTTAATACCATTATAGCATGAATGTAAACATTTATCATAAACACAAAGATATAATAATAACCACTTTTATTATTGCCTCTAGGGCATATCTCCAACAGTTACATGCGGTGAGTGCGTGCGAGTGTGTTGCGTTCAGGGTGTCAAGTGGGTCTAGTGGTGTTCAGTGGCGGGGTGGAGGAATTGGGTAGGGGGTAGCAGTTTAGGGTTAGAGTTGTTAGGGTTTCATCTAGGGTTAGGGTTTGTTGTGGTGTTGGTTGGGGGTCTAGGTTTAGGGTTTCTTTTGTCGGGATGGGGTTATAGGCTGCTGCCAGATGGGCCCTTTAGGCCTGGCCGGTGGCGGCCTCTCCCGGAACAAAATAGGTTTTTATTTTCTTTTGTTTAGGAGTAAATTTTTATAAATAGTTTTTGACAAACAAAAGATCCAGGCGGACCGACGGTTTGGATTTGAATAGAAGGAGGGGATATCTAGAAAACAAAGATATGTTTTTAGGGAAATAGTTTTTGGTAGTTAATACACATGATGTCATGATGATGCACACGGTATAATTAACAGGAGATTTTCTAGTAGTGGTTTTTACCCGGGGTGCTATAGGTGTCACTCATGGAAGCTTAATAGGATATCTAGACTGGCCTCATAGATCAATACTAGTCTTTTCTGCACACTTTGTCCTTACTCGTGCACACCCGGTACCCACTTCCTGGTCGGTCATTCATCCTCATATTGCTCTGGGCCAAGCACGCTTAACATCAGAGTTATTTTTGGATTAGATTCCAGAAAATGAGTTACAACTTGTTGGTATGAGTATCCTATCAATCATATTAAGCCATGTGCCTGGATCTCACACACACACACCCCCTTACAAGATCAACGCCCTCGTCGATCAACCACATGCCAGGAACGTCCCCTCTTGGCACACGTTTGTGCGTCCAATGTCGGCACATGTGCCATGTCGTGTCCAAACCGGGCCACACGCGCCATGCTCCACATGTCCATCACTAACCCGCACACGCCCATGTAATCGCGAGGGTTGGCTCTGGTACCACTTGTAACACCTCGGCCTCTCCGGACCGGCGGCTATCACTCCTGGCAGCTCAATAGGATCTCTAGACTAGCCCCACAAACCAACACCAGTATTTTCTGCGCACTTTGTCCTCACTTGTGCTCACCCGGTGTCCACTTTCCGGTCGGTCACCCATCCTCAAATTGCTCTAGGCCAAGCACGCTTAACATCAGAGTTATTTTTGGATGAGCTTACGGAAATAAGTTGCAACTTATTTGTATGAGTATCCTATCAATCCTATTAAGCCATGTGTCTAGATCTCACATGCCTTATATCCTATCCGAAATTAATACAAAAGTTGTTTGAGCCATGCGAGTCATAGAACTGCATGTGTAGGGTTTGTGCGAATCTGATATGGATAGCGAGGTACCTAAACAACTAAATTGTGTAGTAACGGATAACTAAATAAAGAGGCATCGATGGGCAATATCTGAGATATGGATTTTATCCGCTCACTTGTGTCTTGTAGGACCCGAATACTTGATGCTTGTTCCTTGACTATCGCACTATCCACATGTGTGGGAGACTTTATGGGATCCCCCTTCGCATGAGCTTGATTCACATCTTATTTTTTGGGGCCACAATTAGTTTGGTCTTTACTATTATCATGTACTTATGCCATGTTTTACTTCTATATTTACTAATGTTGCTCGAGGAGCGGTTTACCTATACTATTTTGGAATGTGGAATGTTTGTGCGGTATCGACAAGTCCAGTCACACTTTTGGGTTCCTAGTCATTTACATCCATTGTTACAAACCCTGGGTCCGTCTCGAAGCCCGGCCGACTTCCTTGCTTTGTTGTGATGCCTCATTGCTTTCATTTGGTTTTTCCCAAGGTTGATCGTGCATATGTTGTTGTGCACCCTTAAAGGGTAATTCTTTTCGAAAAGTCGTGTCCGCAGATGTGGACTACTTGGAGCATAGTTTCTTGATCATAGACAACTCAAATTAAAGTACTCTGTTTAACTTGACTAAACATGACTAGTATTAGTGCAATACACATGGAATGTTTAATAAAATTGCCTATGTATGAGATATTCTTCCGCCTTCTCGTTCGGTAAGTGAGAAGGAGGATGAGTTATGTTTACTTTGTATTGTTTATCTAACTGTTGATTTCAATTAACATGCATCTGTCAATATCTGGTTATACGTAAGTTCTAGCGTTTCTCTATATAACTGTTCAGATGTTTATCATTCATTGCAATTGCGTCACCCAAGGTTATCCCTTTAGTTGCATAAAGACTTGCTGAGTGTGCCCCTAAGGTCTCACACTCTATTGATCAGATTGTTAGGTATATCCATATGGAGGCTACTATGTAGATGAGGTCGATGATGGAGGCAAAGACCCCCTTGCATAGAAATACTAGGGATGGAGATCTCTAAGATTTGTGGGGGGATGTGCTTTGTTTATGGCATCTTATGCCGATTTGATTCTTAATACGTACTCGGATTTGTGCTTCCGCTTCTGCCTGATATTTTGATGAGTGATGTATGAGGATATAATCCTAAAAGATTATTACTACTATCTATATATTTGGATCTTGCCGTAATAGCGTTGCAATATATTTCTAGTTCTTTCTAGATGGATTGGCTATGATGTGCTCTTGTATATCGTTGGTGTACATACTCATTTGTGTACACTTGACTCGCAGACCAGCCGGTCACGTTTCTCGCACTCGAAGCTATTACCATGAAAGTGGGTGGGATTTTTGGTTGGTGGCGTGCCCTTCTTAGCTTTGGCGGGCCTACTTGTGGGTGGCCTAACATCCCCCATGGTAGTACGTCCTTCATCCACTTTTGGGTTATACAATCATGTGACTTAGAGCATGAGGTCCGGGGAATTACACATTCTATCCACGTCCATCTACCTCTGATGTGTCATCTTCATCCTCTCAAACGACTTATAATCTTCGTGCTCGGCCTCGTCCCCCACCTAATTTCTATTCTCTTGACTGCCTTGGTCTCTCTGTTGTTCTTGAGCCGACCTCTTATCGAGATGATGTTGCCCACCCCAAGTGGAAACTTGCGATGGCCGAGGAGATTGCTGCGCTTGAGCGCACTGGCACATGGGATTTGGTTTCTCCCCTGCCCACATTTGTACCATCACGTGCAAGTGGGTATATAAGGTTGAGACTCGCACTGATGGTTCTCTTAAGCGCTATAAAACTCGTCCTGTGGCTCGTGGCTTTCAGCAGGAACAGGTTCGCGACTATGATGAGACTTTCACCCTTGTTGCTCACATGACCACTGTTCTCACCCTTCTCGTCATGGCCTCTGTTCGCCATTAGTTTGTGTCTGAGCTTCATGTGTAGAATGCTTTCCTCAATGACGACCTGTGTGAGGAGGTATATATGTAGACACCTCCTAGGTACCCTGTCCCTGGCGGCATGGTCTGCCATCTTCGGCACTCTCTCTATGGCCTTAAGCAATCCCCTCGCGCCTGCTTTGATTGTTTCACCTCCATGGTCACTACCGCGGGTTTCTCGCCCAGTGCCTATGACCCTGTTTTGTTTGTCCACACTTTTCCTCGTGGTCGGACTCTTCTTCTTCTATATGTTGATGACATGATCATTACTGGCAACGACTCTGAGTACATTGCATTTGTTAAGGCTCGTCTCTGTGAGAAGTTCCTTATGTCTGATCTTGGTCTTCTTCGCTACTTTCTTGGGATCACGGTTTCCTCTACCTCCGATGGTTTCTATATCTCCCAGGAAAAGTATATTCAGGATCTACTTGTTCGTGTAGTGATGAGCGCATTGTTGAGGCTCCTATGGATATCAATGTTCACCTTCGTGACTCTGATGGTGATCCCTTGACTGACCTGGCGCGCTATCGCCATCTGGTTGGGAGCCTTGTCTACCTTGCCATCGCTCGTCCAGATATCTCCTAGTGAAAGGATACAGATGTCGCCTAGAGGGGGGTGAATAGGCGATTAAAACTTTTCCGAGAGTGGCTCAATAAAGTCGGAATTAAACTAGCGTTTACTTTGTTAAGCATAAAACCTAGGACAATCTAGGGTTCACCTATGTGCACCAACAACTTATGATAAGCAAGACAAACAACTATGTGATACCAAGATATATACTTCAAGCACGAAGGCTATCACAAAGTAAAGTGCATAAATAAGAGCTCGGGTATAGAGATAAACGAGGCACACAGGGACGACGATATTTTACCTAGTTCCTCCCAACATGGAGTACGTCTCGTTTGGAGAGGGGGTGGTATCTAACCACCTACGCCACAAAAGTCCTCCCTTATTCTCCGGTGAATCTCACCACAACGGGATCGATCCACACTTCCACTATCGGTGCACTTGTCGATGGCAAACCGGAACCTCTCACAAGGTTGGGGTACTTCTCCACAACTTAATTGGAGGCTCCCAACAAACTCCACCAAGTCCACAACCTACAACACCAACAAACCGTCTAGGGTTCCATGAACCCAAGAGTAAAAAGCTTCTCAACTTTCACTCACCAAATCCTCACCGAGAACTCAAACCGATGCACCAAATTCAATGGCAAGGACACAAAAAGTGCTCAAATCCTTCTCTCCCAAATTCCACCAAAGCTACAAAAGCTTATGGGGGAATAAGAGAGGAAGAAAAATGGAGTAAATCCACAAAAGACTCCAAGATCTAGATCCCAATATGGTCCCCTCACTTAGAGGAGAGATTGATTGGTGGGTGTAGAGGGAGTGTCCCAACCTTTATTAACTTAAGGTGGTGTCCCCTGTGTTTACAATGCTAGTCCCTGGATCAATAGCTAGCATCCACAGTTAAGATGTAATATCAAGAAACAAAGGTCATAATATAACTTTATAACCAGGAATAACATAATTTTATTACATCTTACATAGCTCATTTGGCTATTACAATACATTGCAGCGGAATAACTATAAGCATGGGGTCCTTCATCTTCAAAGTGCCACAGGCAGATGTTGGTTGTAGACTTTGTAATCCTAATCAAACAATCTTCACTAAAATCAATCAAACCTGCAACATTACAAGTTACAGCCACAAGGGTCAATACATTTGAATTGTATTGGCAAGTGATACTATGGTAATATAGTGGAGTCTAACATCTATATGCATTTGGCTAAGTGGAGTTGAGGCTTGCATTGCTCAAAATAGATTTTTCTTATCATTTTGAAATCACTAAGTTTTTTTTGTTTTGACAAAATCTTTTCCAAGGCATCTCTCAAACAAAGATTGACGATTTCAATACCCTTATTCAATCCACAAGATTTTAACTTAGAAATTTGAATGATGAGATTCTTGATTGCTTCCATGTCTTGATGCTCAAATTGTCCTTTACCAGGGACATGGTAAGTACTTAGATTCTACACTCTGCAGAGGTGGTGCACTTTCCCCACAAGACTTGGTTTCCCAAGACAAGATCTTTCAGAAGCCTTCCCTTAGACCAAAATGGACGCGTTCCAACCTATCAAACACTACCACCCACTGTCCATATGGCTAAGTTCTTACAACCTATATGATCATGGCAGAGCCCATATTGCCAAGTGATTGCACTTGAAGCTTCTCAACATTTGACATCTCAAATCTCTTTGTTCCTGGGTGTCCATCCACAAGTGAGATACACAAGGTCAACCATAGACATGGGCCTTGTGAACCACTCAACCAAAATCCACCAAGCAAGTCCCATTCCACCCAGGTGATTCATTAACTTAGTTGTTTTATTAAACAAAACACAAGTCCTCAGACTTGGAATATTTTTCCATAGTGTGAATATATATTCCACCCATGTTTTCTATTAGCTAGGCTAAGCTTGATAGTAATAGGAATCTTAACTTAGGAAGATTTCCACTAAGGTTTCATCTATTAGGTTTTCCTGTAGCAAGGTTTATACTTAGCAAAATTCCATGCAAGTTTTACTTAGAGAAAATCACTAATGCATAGTGAAAGTAATGGGACAAAAAGTATGAAGCATCACTTGCCTCTTTGGTAGAGGGTATAGGTTAACTCCTTGTCCTTGCAACAATCAAACTCTTCAAGTCACTACAATTCAATCAAGCAAGGCACAAACTCAATCTACCAATCAAGCAAAACAACACACATAAAATCATAAAGTCAAAGTAATGCATGCAAACATGCCAAACTTTGTTTTGTTTGAAAAAGTGGTTCCTAATGGGTCATAAACATTTGAAAACACCTATTGGTCATTTTGTAAGGTGGCAAAGTCTTTTGCAAAAAGGTTTCACTTCATAAGCCATTTTCAAAACAAAGTATCATTTTATGTGGTGTAGAATTTTTTTTACTAAGGCACTAACCTATAGGGTTCACCAAATATGTTTTCAAATCACAAAACTTGGGTTTTGGGGTCAGTGAGTTTAAAACAAAACATTTTCCAAAGGTTTTCTTCCAAAACCATTTTTAATAAATAAACCACATTTCTATTTGACTAGAAATGGTTTTAAATCAAAGAATCATTATTTTGTTTCACCAAATTCATTTTTGAATCCACAAAGTGGTTCCCAATGTTAGTAGGTTCAAATAACACCATTTTCCCAAGATTTCATCCCCAAATTCATTTTTAAACAATTTTCACATCCTTAACAAGCATACAAAAGTTTCTGTAAAAACAAACACTCTAACAGATACTATTTGCTAAACCAAGGGCATGGTTGGCTAGGGCTTGTTCCACTGATTCCAATGATACCAAATTTGCAATTTTTGGACGTGTGGATCAAAAGTTATAAAGGTTTGAAAATCACAATCTAATCTGATTTCAAATTTCTGTTTTAAACCAATCTGGCCACGCGTCGCTATTTCATTGGTCGATACCGGTTCAGTGTGGATCGCACAGCTGCAGCCATTGGATCTAAACTGATCGCGTGGCCCAGAACACGTACCCCTTCGCTGCTAAATGATTCTATCCTATCCACCAGATCAAGATCGGACGGCTGTTGTGAGCTCGACCTTAAACGGGCGGCGCTGCGGCGTGGCTGGCGGCGGAGCGACCAGACGGTGGCGGCGCCGGTGAAATAGGAAGCGAGGGAGGAGAGGAAGGTGCTCACCACGTTCGCAAAGACCTGAGGAAGCTCGACGTGTGGTCGTCGGGGCAAGGGGCGCACGAGGGCAGGAGGAATTCCTCGCCGGAGTTTGGTCTGGCGACGGTTGGCTCTGGTCGAGGTCGAAGACGAAGCTGTCGATCACCAGGAGGCAAACAAAGGACGTGATCAGATGCAGGAGACCACGGAGATGACGTGTGCATGAACGAGAGGGGTCGGGGTGGTCTGGACTTACCAGAGGAGCTCGACGGAGAACGGCAGAAGACGGCGGCGCTCTGTCGTGTTTGTTGTCGGCGTTCTAGAGCACGGGCGGACGAGTGGTTGGTTCTGGGAGATGCGTAGGGAGATGGGGATCACGCTCGGGTGGTTGAGGGGGCCAGGTGGTGGCTGGGCTCGCCGGAATCGTCGCGTTTGTTCGTCGGAGACAGAGCTGCTCGGGGAGAAATTGGGGCGGCCTGGGGGCGTGCTTGGGGATGGAGACAGAGGGGAAACGGAGGAGAGTCGTTGGCGTTTAAAGGGGCATGGTTACTGCGAGTAATGGTGGCCGTGTTATGACGAATTCAAGCCGCGAAATCAAAGCAGAAAACGGGGATGAACTGGTCACTACGGTGAGGACGATGAATTGAAGGGTGGGGCATACTTGTCAGCGAGTGAGGAAAGTTTCAGGTGGGCTCCAGTTGTCATTCACTGCATGGGTTTGTTTTGCGGTAAGGAAAACGTTTCGGGGGCGAGGGAACAGGTGGGCTGGACTGGGCTGTTGGGCCAGTTTGTTGGGCTGGGTCCTTTGCACTATTTTTTTCTGTCTGAATGATTTAACCTTTTCTATTTCTATTTACTGATTTGAAATTCAATTCACAATTCAAACAACAAAACAATCATTCAAACAATTCAAACAAACACCTCACTAGTAATGAGTTTTTGGTTCTGTTTAACAACATAAACCAAATCCCAAAATAAAATAATATTTTAAATCTTTTTAGGTTCCATTTATTAATTAAATAAAATGGACCATGGTTTATTAATCAAATAGGGTTTGATTTATTTAATAAAATCTCTATTTGAAATCCAAATATTTTCAAAACTAAATCAGTAGGTTTTATTTGAAAATATAAGATACTTGAAATACTTGTTTAAAATAAAATAACATTTTATTTTAGGGTCCAATAACCATTAAATGATTAGACCTTATTCATTTAATTCAAATAGGATTTGTTTTATTGAAATCTTTATTTTGAAATCTAAAATAAAACCAAAACACTTCAGTAGGTTTCATTTGAGAATATAAAATACTTGGAAAACTTATTTAAAATAATTTAATAAGTTTTGAGGTTTTAATTAAAATGGTAAAACCTTTTATTTAAATAAAAATTGGATATTAAATCCTTATTATTTTATTTTAAATAAACCTTTGCTATTTTTATCAAAACAAAATGTTTTATTTTCAAAAGCTTGGCCAAGGTTTAATTTGGCTTTATAAAATAATCTTTATTTATAAATCCACCTTTTCTTTTGAAAATCAAATCTTTTATTAAAAGATCCAAAATAGTAATTCCAAAACATTTTAATTTTCTTTAATAAATGTTTATCTTTATAAATCCCTTTAGGATTTATTTGATTCAAATTGGTTTGAAGTTCCAATTAAATTCAAAAAGTTTCTTCTGGCCCTAAAAATCAAACAAAGTTTTTATTTTATTCATTTATTTTCACATTACAAGATTTGGAAAATCTTGGGATGTGACAGTGGGATTTTAGATCTAGATCTCCTCTTTCAAATCCCTCAAGAATATGCAAGAATCATAGGAGGGATTGAGGGGAAGCAAGCTCAAGAAGGTCAACAATGGAGGGGAAAACTTGCAAGAATAGTTGAGGAACCATTGGGAAAGAAAGCCCCTTAAATAGGTCCCTCCAAAATCCAACCGTTGCATCTCAAAAACGCGATTCCCGGTACTACCGGACTTTTCTCAGTACTACCGTACTTTCTCGACACTACCGGACATTCCCTGGGGTTCCTGGGGCGCCAAACGCATTTTTCTCTGTGCTCCCAGGTACCAAAATGCGGTACTACCGTACTTTCCCGGCACTACTGAACATTCCCTGGGGTTCCTGAGGAGCCAAACATATTTTTATCTATGCTCCCCGGTACCAAAATGCGGTACTACCGGACCCCGATACTACCGGATTCTGGTTCGGTACTACCGGTTATCCTGGAACGAAAATGGCCATAACTTTTGCATCCGAACTCCGATTTTGATGATCTTGGGCTCGTTTTGAAGAGGAAAACAAGCTCTACAAGATAATACAAAAAAACATCATAGTCCATCAAGGGATGATATAACCAAATGACTAAAGGTTTAACCTCTCTCAAAAAGACAAACCGGTAAAACCTCCAACATCAAAAACGTAATAGAAAATGCATGCGAACTCTGTTTTCGATGAACTAGAGCTTCTCATGGATATTAATATAAGATATAAATCCTCATATGAGTAAGAACCAAATAATGGAAGGTTTTACCTATCTCTAAAAGACAAACCGATAAAATCTCCAATATCTAAAACGCAAATAAATAATGCATATGAAATTCGTTTTCGATGAACTAGAGATTATTATGAATATTACAACAAGCTATAGAACCTCACATGGATAAGATCCAAATAACAAGCAAGAAAGGATGATTATAAGTATGCAAAGGTTTGAGCTCTCTTCGAAAGATATGATCGAGTTACTCACTTGAGAGCCCCTCCGGATAGTATGGTTATCTATCCTAAACCCGGTCTCCCACACACAACATGAGACCGGCAAAAGGGAAAACCTATCAAGATTATACCTTTGCGTTGAGCATTCCACTTGGGCTCGATGTAGACGAACTTGACATTCTCAAGATGGAACGCCTTTCTTGATTCCTCATCATCGATCCATGATCACGAGGATGGAAAGCATCAAACATGAGATCTACTATAGATGGCGCATTTTGAGCTTGCATAACACATATTCTTCTTATTTCATCGACCTTGAAGACAACACATGATCCAAGCGATGCCAATGGACAAATCCTACAAGTGCAACTTAATACACACATTAGTCCACACATGAGGGCCCACATGTTCTTTCAATCTCCCCCATTTTGGTAATTGATGACAATCCCTTTAAGTGGGTTTATATAAGGAATCTTAATGGATAAAATGGTAACACCAATATCAAATACTACACAAGTATGTGATATTGGTACTACCACCATATATAGAGCAAACTCCCCCACAATCTATGCATGTGTGATGAACTTGAATTTCATTGCATATATTGCCAATCATTATCATTGGAGGAGTTTCCTCTATATATGCCACATGCTAAGCAACAACAAAGATGCAAGAGCATGAAAGGAAAATGCTTAAGAACCAACTCAATGCATAAACCAACTTCCCTTAAACCCTCTAAAACTTCTCCCCCATTAGCATCGATTGCTGAAATCGGTGACAAGTTGTAGAAGGCAAATATAGTAATAATTCCTCAAAAGGTGTGCCTTCGCACATATCCAATGATGAATACTTGGGAGGGAGTAGAACTATATCGAGGACCCGAAGATTCCCAAAATAAATAAAGTCTAATGATGCAATCAATTACAAGGTTCGACAAACCAATTGAAAACAACAAATGAGTTCAAATGGAAACTACAAGATATTATGATATGAGTAAAAGAGTGTTTTTAATACAAATAGAGAGGCTCCCCAATATTTGTGCATAATTTTATAATAATTGCATTATCATACATAATGCACAAACATGGAATCCTTGCTCCCCCATAATTATTTAAAACACAACAAATGAAAGATCAAATAAATGCTTAAATAAAATAGAGAAGCTCCCCAAGATTTGTGCACACTTTAAAATCGGTGTATTTCAATACAAAAATGCACAAATATGGAATCCTCACCCCCCCCATAAACATATAAGGCACAATAAATGAGAAAGAAGACAAGTGAGCATTATTAAATGAATTAGTTGAGCTCCCCAAAGATAATGCACCAATTATGATAATTGCATTCGGAAACAAAGTACATAATCATGGAATCCTCACTCATCCAAATTCATTTAACAATACAAGGCATGAGAGAACAAATATGAGTTCCCAAAAACAAAAGGAATAAGCACTCATAGGCAAATAAATTTGGGATCCGCCGAAGAATCAAAAGGAATAAAAGGTGGTATCCAAGGAATAAAATCTCAACTAACATTATCTTCACATATGTCTGTATGTCTCTAAATGGATAACATCACAAAGACATATGCCCATAACGAAACAAGCACACACAAGGAAGATATACAATAAAGCACATGAAAGCAAAAATGAAGTCATAACATATACCAATAAGATTTTTGCTTCAAAGCACGACCAAAGGCTCAAATATATCTTATGGTACATTAATGAGCTTCAAATACCAACACACTACATATATTACAACTATCACCAAGGGAAAAGGAGAAAGTTGGAATATATGGAGAATAGAAACAAGTATCACAAGGAAAATCAACTAGCAAAATCTCACTATTGCACATGAGAGAAGTTGAGGAAGGATAGGCAATAAAATTGCTAGATTATCATATTTGAGATTGGTGGATCAAATGAATGATTTTGTATAGTCCCAATTATATGTCCTAATATCAACTTACACACATTTGCAATAGGGAGTTATTTTTAAAACCAAAGCTAGGACCACATAACAATACAAATACAAGAATTCATGCATAGAAGGCAATCTACACACGGTTGGAAGGAAGATATATGAGCATGAGAAAGAGATAATTGTTATCGAGATATAATTGGTAGGATGTAGAGGATATGAATTCGTTGATCATCCTATAGCTTTCCTCAATTGTAAGCACTACTTCTTCAAAATTGAGAGAAAAGCATCTAATATATCTCCAATGTACCTAAAACACAATTAAGTACAAAATGGTCCCCAACCATAGTGGGTCCAAAGTAGTTAGTGTAACTACAATACATAGGGGAGACTCCACATAAATATGTGCATGTTGATATGAAATTAAATTTCATGCACAACTTAGCCGATGGGATTTGGTGGAGTTTCCCCTATATATTGGATCAAAGAAAGCAAGCATGCCATAATATAAACATATAGTAAATATGCATGCATAAAGCTTTCAAGAACTAAAAAGGAGATACAATTTGAACAAAAACACCAAGTAAATCGAGATTACACACACAAGAGTGTGACATGAAAAATGATGTCCAAATTGTATAAAAGAACCAATTCAACACATGAAACGACACAAGTTCGACAAATGAACTAGGCTATAGCCAAA
This sequence comes from Avena sativa, assembly GCA_916181665.1. NCBI lineage: Eukaryota > Viridiplantae > Streptophyta > Magnoliopsida > Poales > Poaceae > Avena > Avena sativa. The sequence goes on along the minus strand of OV702295.1, from coordinate 305,030,386 downwards.
GAGCAAAAGATAGATAAAAATACAAATGCTCAAGGATTTATCTCATTCTAAAATGGTCAAAATGTGAAACAAAGAATGAGACAAAATCAACTCCCAAAAAGAGTAAGGTTCCAACAAGTAAACCAAACTCTCCAAACTTTTCATGATGGCACAAAATACCAAAACGAAAAGATTGAGCTTCCAAGCATCTAAAACCTGATATGGATCAAACAAATAAGCATAAAAGGATTGTTCTAGATAATATAGGAGATCTCACTCATAAGTAGTACATTATATAGAATTTTGCTTTTTAATGCAAGATGCACACAAATGAGATCATCTACTACCTACATTAAATAAAACACAAGAGGATACCAATTAAATAGGAAGATCCAAAAGTAGCAAGGAATTCATGGGAGCACACAAAACATTTACTTGGCCAAGGATAGGACAATATTAAGCAAAGGCCAAAGTGAATATGATCAATAAATTTTACCATAAATTTAGTACTAATTGTCCAATGACAAGAAGTATTGGGAATAATTTTCCCAAGGTAGCTTGCATGGATATCCAAGATCATAGTCACAAAAAGAAGCATATAACTATATATAAGAATTAAGCATGATACTTCGAACAAGATTCTTGGTAGCTTCCAATAGTCACACAATCACTAGTGATTAGATTAACTTGAAGCAAATGGTTTCCATGAGGATATATATATCTAAATATGAGGAAACACATACCAAGAAACACTCTCACGTACAAGATCCAAAATATGAGCAATAAAGGCAATCAAGAAAATTGGAACTTGTATGAGTAAATGGGTCACATAGGAGCTAGATAATTATCAATATCAATTCTAAGTGACACAACCTCGAATATTCACATTTTCTAGGATTGTAATATGCCCTAAGCATATTACTCCCCCATAATGTGATACTACCATAAAACCAACACGAGGCAACGGATCCAAATAGATATAATTAATGGACATTATAGAACTTAAATTTCTCATGAGAAACATACCACAAAGAGACTAGATAATATTGCAATATCAATACTAGGTGGTATTCCTCATGTACACACATTTTTAGGATTGTGGAATGCCCAAGCATAACAATCCCCCAAAACGGGATAGTCCATTAATTTCTCACAAGAGCCAAATAAGATACCAAATATAACCAAGTAAAGCTCAAACATAAAAAACACACATAGATTGTGTGGCACCTAATAATACACAAATATGCTAGATACCTCAATATAATTAAGTGGAAAGCACAAAATGTATAAAAGCATGGAAGATACAAAACCAACACATGCACAGGGGGGCGAGTAACTTTCAATGAAATGAGTTAAGCATATGTTACCGCAAGGTGGAACATGGAAATATAATATAAGCATGATAATACAAAAGGCTTGGCTTGAAACAAATAATTGATGAAGATCCCTCAATTCCTCATAATGTAACCAAGTATCCAATGCCCTCCAAAACACACCTATTGATCAAGTTTTGGCTTGTTGGTCCCCAACAAAGTTGGGTCCTAAGAAGTTAGGCTTGGCAATCCAAATGGTTCTTTTCTTGACACCACATTGGGCACCAACAAACTTGGAAAACATATTGCCAACCTCATCCTTATAAAGTGAATAAGCATCATCAGTCAAGATATGATTGGATGAGGAGATACCAATAGTGCATTAGGAAGAAATGTGCCCCTTCTCACGGCATATGTAGAAAGTTTTACTCTTGCCGTCTTTCTTCTTAGGTGAAGCCACAACTCGAGGAAGAGCTCGAGTAGTCCTCTTAGGAATAGGCCCGTCAATGACTTGAGGTGGAGCTTGAGGCCGCTTCCCTTGTTGCTTCACACTAAGAGGCTTCTTCTTCAACGGGCAAGATCTAACATGATGCCCTTCTTCCTTGCACTTGAAGCAAACAATGTTAGCCAGATTCTTGACTTGATCTTGGCCTTTCTTCTTGTTGTCCTTGTGCTTCAACTTGATAGTGGACTTGTTCTTGACATTGTAGTTGAATCCAAGCCCACTCTTGTCATTGGGGGATTTTTGCACACTCAAGATTTTGTTGAGTGCGACCTTCCCTTGATGACCCTTTTTCAAGTCATTCTTCAAAGGACTTGATCTTGGCCTTTCTTCTTGTTGTCCTTGTGCTTCAACTTGATAGTGGACTTGTTCTTGACATTGGAGTTGAATCCAAGCCCACTCTTGTCATTGGGGGATTTTTGCACACTCAAGATTTTGTTGAGTGCGACCTTCCCTTGATGACCCTTTTTCAAGTCATTCTTCAAAGAAGTGACTTAAGCCTTGAGCTCTTTGATTTCCTCTACATGGTTAGTTTCAATAAAAGTACTAGAGGAAGTAGATGCTACATTGTTAGAGCAACAAGGCACGGAATGTAATTCATCACGAGATATAGCATGGTTGTGATAGGATGAATTACAAGGACTAGCACATGGTAATATAACATTTGGAGTAGATATAGTGCTAATGTCCACGTGAGTCCCACTAGATGTTACCTTTGACACGATGGCCTCATGAGCTAACTTTAGCCTACCATGGGAGACTAGAAGATCCTCATGCGATCTTGAGAGCTTAACATGACTTTCTTCTAATTTCCCATAGTTGCTAGTTAGCAAAGCAAGTTGAGCCTTTAGCTCAACATTCTCCTTCAAAATAGATGCTTCACAAGAAATAGAGTTAGTAGCACAAGCATTATCACTATTAGCAAGAGGTGAGGGCAACTTGGCAAGATCTTTTGAATATGGAGCTTTAATTTACTCATGTGACTCGGTGAGTTTGATGAGCTCACCCTTTATGACCCTAGAGCCAATTTTGAGGTGCTCAAAATCCTTAAGGAGTTTAGCATAAGCAACTTGAATCTCATCATTTTTACTTTTGAGATCACTTGCCACCTCAAGATCTCTATCATGAGATTCCTTTACTCTAGACAGCTCTAAAGCAAAGGTCTCCTCAAGAGATTCCTTATTGGTTTGTTCCTCTTCAAGAGCTTTATTTAGGTTTGCAATTATATTAGCATACTCATGCTCAAGACTACACATTTTATCAACGTTGTTATCATGCACCTCAATTTGTGTTTCTAACTTATCAATATGTTCTTTGCTCTTAATAGCAATTCCAAGATTTCAACAAAGTTAGAGCATGCAATATCATTTTTAACAATGGCACGATAAACAATCTCACCCTTTTCATATAAATCATCAATATCAAGCTCTTCTTCCACATTATCCACATCCTACTCATCACAAGAGGTAGTGGGTTCCAAAGTAGGAGTTACCTTTGAATCCCTAGCCATAAGGCATAGGTGGGTATCGGAAGAAGGTGAAGATGAGATTGTATTTGTAGCACCATTCAAAACCTTGTCTTGGCCCATAGAATCTTTGGTTTCCTCTACATGATTAGCAACACAAGCACTAGAGGAAATAGAAGCATTTATATCATGGCAACAAGACAACACAAGCATATCATTATGAGATTTATTCAAGCCATTTCTACATGATATGCAAGGACTATCAACACTAGCATGTAAGGAGTTGTGGGTGCTAGAAGTGTTAAGGTCCGAAGATAGACCGTTGCAACTAGATAGGGATGAAGTATTACAAATAGTAAGCACAATATCCATATTGCAATTTCTATCACCACTCACCATATCATTACCTTGTGAAAAATCACATGTTGGTGAAGTGGTAGAGGATGAGAACTCATCTCGACCGAAAGTGGAAGCAACACAATCATCCTCAATAATGTTGGACACAACATATTTATCTTGAAGTTTTGTCCATAACTCATGAGCGCTCCAAAAAGGAATGATTGAAGAGGTAACTACATAGCTCAAAGCATTAACAAGCACATTAGAAGCTTGAGCATCGAGATATAAGTTTTTCTCATCCTCACAAGATAGATTTTTGAAATCCATAGGAGGAGAAAAACCTATATCTACAATACGCTCCAAATTTGGGTCCATGTCCCGAAAATGAATAAGCATACGAGTTTTCCATATATCATAATTTGTGCCATCGAATATGAACATGTCAGTGTGCACTAATCCCCCAGCCGACATCTTTACTCTCAAGGCGGTGAAGCCTAAAATGAGAGACCGGGCTCTCATACCAATTGAAAGGATACAAATGTCGCCTAGAGGGGGGGTGAATAGGCGATTAAAACTTTTTCGAGAGTGGCTCAACAAAGGCGGAATTAAACTAGCGTTTACTTTGTTAAGCACAAAACCTAGGACAATCTAGGGTTCACCTATGTGAACCAACAACTTATGCTAAGAAAGACAAACAACTATGTGATAGCAAGATATATACTACAAGCACGAAGGCTATCATAAAGTAAAGTGCATAAATAAGAGCTCGGGTATAGAGATAACTGAGGCACACGGGGACGACAATATTTTACCGAGTTCCTCTCAACATGGAGTACGTCTCGTTTGGAGAGGGGGTGGTATCTAATCACCTACGCCACAAATATTCTCCGGTGGATCTCACCCCAACGGGATCGATCCACACTTCCACTATCGGTGCACTTGTCGGTAGCAAACCGAAACCTCTCACGAGGTTGGGGCACTTCTCCACAACTTAATTGGAGGCTCCCAACAAACGCCACCAAGGCCACAACCTGCAACACCAACAAACCGTCTAGGGTTCCAAGAACCCAAGAGTAAAAATCTTCTCAACTTTCACTCACCAAATCCTCACCGAGAACTCAAACCAATGCACCAAATGCAATGGCAAGGACACAAGAAGTGCTTAAATCCTTCTCTCCCAAATTCCACCAAAGCTACAAAAGCTTATGGGGGAATAAGAGAGGAACAACAATGGAGTAAATCTACAAAAGACTCCAAGATCTAGATCCCAATATGTTCCCCTCACTTAGAGGAGAGATTGATTGGTAGGATTGTAGATCTAGATCTCCTCTTCCAAATCCCTCAAGAATATGCAAGAATCATAGGAGGGATTGAGGGGAATCAAGCTCAAGAAGGTCAACAATGGAGGGGAAAACTTGCAAGAATAGTTGAGAAACCATTGGGGAAGAAGGTCCCTTAAATAGGTCGCTCCAAAATCCAACCATTGCAGCCCAAAAAAACGCGATTCCCGGCACTACCGGACATTACATGGGGTTCCTGGGGCGCCAAACGCATTTTTCTCTGTGCTCCCCGGTACCAAAATGCGGTACTACCGGACCCGGACACTATCGGACATTTCCTGGGGTTCCTGGGGCGCCAAACGTATTTTTCTCTATGCTCCCCGGTACCAAAATGCGGTACTACCGGACCCCGGTACTACCGGATTCTGGTTCGGTACTACTGGTTATCCCAGAACGAAAACGGCCATAACTTTTGCATCCGGACTCCGATTTTGATGATCTTGGTCTCGTTTTGAAGAGGACAAGAAGATCTACAAGATCATACAGAAAAACATCATAGTCCAGCAAGAGAGGATATAACCAAATGAAGAAAGGTTTAACCTCTCTCAAAAAGACAAGCCGGTAAAAACGTAATAGAAAATGCATGTGAACTCCGTTTTCGATGAACTAGAGCTTGTCATGGAGATTAATATAAGCTCTAAATCCTCATATGAGTAAGAACCAAATAATGGAAGGTTTTACCTACCTCTAAAAGACAAACCGGTAAAACCTCCAATATCTAAAACGCAAATAGATAATGCATATGAAATCCGTTTTCGATGAACTAGAGATTATTATGAATATTACGACAAGCTAAAGAACCTCACATGGATAAGATCCAAATAACAAGCAAGAAAGGATGATTCTAAGTATGCAAAGGTTTGAGATCTTTTCGAAAGATATGATCGAGTTACTCACTTGAGAGCCCCTCTTGATAGTAAAGTTAGCTATCCTAAACCCGGTCTCCCACACACAACATGAGACCGGCAAAAGGGAAAACCTATCAAGATTATACCATTACGTTGAGCATTTCACTTGGGCTCGATGTAGACGAACTTTACCTTCTGAAGATGGAACGCCTTTCTTGATTCCTCATCATCGATCCATGATCACGAGGATGGCAAGCATCAAACATGAGATCTACTATAGATGGCGCATTTTGAGCTTGCATAACACATCTTCTTCTTATTTCATCGACCTTGAAGCCAACACATGCTCCAAGCGATGCCAATGAACAAATCCTACAAGTGCAACTTAATACACACATTAGTCTATAAAGATTGTTATTAATTACCAAAACCACATATGGGGCCCACATGTTCTTTCACCTAGCCTATCCATATTCTAACTCAGTTCGTCTCTGCTCCCACTTCGGTCCACTACAATCACCTTCTTCGCGTTCTAAGATATCTTCGTGGAACAATCTCTCGTCGTGTTTTCTTCCATCGCTCCAGCTCCAGACCTATTCAAATGCTACGTGGTCCATTGGATCGTTGTTCACTCTTTGCTTACTGTGTGTTTCTTGGTGGTTCTCTCATTCCTTGGAAGATGAAGAAATAGATTGTGGTTTCATACTCGAGTGCAGAAGCTGAGTTGCGAGCTATGGCTCTTTTGACCGTGGAGGTGACATGGTTACATTGCTTACTAGAGGATTTTGGTGTTTGCCTCTACACTGACTCCTCTCCTGTCAGGCACCACAGGTGTTGTCAGCATTGCGCATGACCCGGTGAAGCATGAGCTCACCAAGCACATCGGTGTGGATGCCTATTTTGTACGCGCAGCTGTGCAGGATCAGGATCTCGCTCTTGAGTATGTGTCTTCCAAGTTACAGTTGGCAGATTTCTTCACAAAGGCCCTGACTAGAGCACATCATGGTTTTCTCCACTCCAAACTCACTGTTGTTGACCCACAATGAGTTTGAGGGGGTGTTCGATTATATAGTATCTCTTTGTATTTGCATTTTGGCATATTTTTCTTTTCCACACTTGTACATGTATTAGCCTTTGGCCTCCTCTAAATACCAAGTTGCATATTTCCAACAACCACTTCAGCGGGCTCGTGAACGACACCACCACGACCACCGACATCGTCGACACCAGCACAACTAGGCCACCCCTCGCCATGGGCGCCTTTGTGCCACCGCAGATCTAGCCGCCATAGGGGAAAAGATCTTCTCTTGAACTCAAGGAGGAAGAGGCGATAGACGCGCGCGAGGGAGAGGGCAGCGCCAGCATCGGTGAGAGAGGGCATGGTGGGCTAGGTCGACCTCATGTGCAACATCCTCGTCAAATAGGTTGCAAGCCAAGGGGTCGCCGGCAATGCGGGGTGGCAAGGTGACCTTAGCAAATGCGACTGAGGAAGTGGGAGAGGAATGTGTCCGAACAAGGGCAAATGTGGAAATCTAGGATCTGTCGCTAGCTTTATGCAAATGTGGATACGTGGTCACAATCCTAGACAACTGAACAAGAGACAATACTAAGTGAGCATGGTATTACAAATTTCCAACTGGACACAAACCTTATTACTCTCTCCATCCCAAAATAAGTGATTTCACTTTGGCTACATACACATATACTTAGACATGTTTTATTTTAGTGTTAGATGCATGTCCCAAAATAAGTGATTTCACTTTATCTATATACACATGTATTTAGACATGTTTTATTTTAGTATTAGATACATGCGTAAAGTGAAAAGTGAAGTCACTTATTTGGGGATGGAGTACATTGACCAAGATAACTTACTCTTTCCTGTTTAAATTTTCCAACTGATAACAAATCATACGTTTTGACCTTGACAGCTCACCCTTTTGTCACATAAAACTAACAAGGCGAAAACAACACACATTAAAAAATCATCAGAAGAGACAATACTAAGTGAGCATGGTATTTTACAAATTTCCATCTAGGCACAAACCTTATTACATTTACCAAGATAACTAACTCTTTTCATGTTCAAAATGACTGTTCGCACTTTTGTCACATAAAACTAACAAAGCAAAAAACAACACATTAAAAATCATCACAAGAGACAATACTAAGTGAGCATGGTATTTTACAAATTTCCATTAGGCACAAACCTTATTACATTGACAAGCGCTTTTCATGTTTAATTTCCCAACTGATAACAGAACATCCGAGTTTACGATGACGGCTCACCCTTTTGTCACATAAAACCAACAAAGCAAAAACAACACACAATAAAAATCATCATCTCTCAGAGAAGCAAACACCATCAGGTTCATGTCCATGGTACGCATAATCAACTCTTCAACACGCAGTGGAAATCTTCATGTTGCATCGATCTGAAAGATGCAGATGAAACTTATAACTAGATATATAATCACAAACACACCTCTGATGTCCAAAATATCAACATTCAGAATGGCCGCAGAGGATACAACATAACGGATTAACAACTTCCTACTACTCCCTTCGATTCATATTAAAAGACTCACTTTGTCAGATTCGTATTTGTATGTATCTCATAAGTATTTAGCCAACATGCGTATCTCGACAAAGTTAAGTCAATTAATTTGGATCGGAGGAAATAGTTGATATCTGTCCAATTTCATGAATTTTAAATGACCCTAAAAAGTACTGATCATAATAAGCTTAAACAAAACTATGCAATTAGACACAATCCGTGCCAATATGAGATTGCAGTCTTTATTTTTTGTCAAAATTGTAGTACTCCCTCCGACCCATATTAGTTGACTTGGATTTGTCAAAATTTGATGAACTTATATACATAAATAGTGTCTAGATTCATCCAAATCTAGACAAATGTGAGTCAACTAATATAGGTCGGAGCGAGTAATATTAAGATCGAATTCCTTATTTGACACTACTTAAAAGTATGGTTCCTTATTTGACCCTAAGAAAGTTTTTCTTCCCTATTTGGCGCTTGGTCCAAATATTTTGCGCTATATGACATCACCATCAGCCTATTCCGTCAACTGGGACCATACTACCCCTCCCTGTATTGTTGTATTGTTGTGTGACGCTGGAAAAAAAAAAAACCAATCCTCTCATTCATGTCCAGAGAAACCCCATCATCTCTTCATGTCCACGACTGAGATATGGGCGACCAAAGGGGTGGTTGCGGAGATCCGGGCTAGGGCAGGCACCCCAGGAACAGCGGCAAAAGCCAAAAGGCGACCATGTCAGGCTTCACGCTCCGTAACGGGACCTAGACATGGTGCCGGAGGGCGGGCAAGGCAGGGCTGCGGACGGCAGGCAAAGCACGGGGGCAACAACATGGCCAAGGAGCGGCCATCGGCGATCTTAGCTGCGGGCTCACCCAATGGCGCGGCTGCAGGGATGGGTGCATTCTGGTGTGGGGTCGGGCCGCTGTGTATGTCGGCATTGTGGCCCAGCAGCAGCGAGCTCCGTCAGCGTTGTGGTCAGCAACGCTCTGCATGTCCGTCTTCAAGTCTTGGCACAACTCTCAGAAGTTTGTGTCATCCGCGTTGTCCGCTACCATGGGTGTCGTTCCGTGACTCACTTCAGTTCTCTCCCCACTCTGCCCAGTCTGCATGTAATTAGAATTGGAGGGCAATTATTTGACCTGGCCAGAATACGCCATACCTTCACTTTCATTCATGTAACATGATTCAGTTATGTGTGTAGAAAATCGGGTCGAACACTGTTGCTTTTGTACAACAACCAAGCCTTTAGTCCCAATCAAGTTGGGTAGGCTAGATATGAAACGCAAAACGGAAACTAGAGAAAATATAAGTCAAGTGGAAAGCAGTAAAAAGTGCAAGTCAAACAAGAACTAATGAAAAAAAGCAAGTAAAAAAGAACAACAACAAGAACATAGAACAAGAACAAAGAACAAAAGAAGTAAATCAAGGTTCGGACACATGGATTGCTGATCTCCATGCAGCCCTATCAAAAACCAACTCTCTAGGAACATTCCACTCTTTCATATCCCTTTTGACCGCCTCCTCCTATGTTAGCTTTGGTCGTCCTCTACCCCTCTTTGCATTATCAAAACCCCTTAGAATCCCATGTTGACCGGTGCTTCTGGTGGTCTCCATTGGACATGTCCAAACCACCTTAATCTGTGTTGGACAAGCTTCTCTTCGATTGGCGCCACCCCTACCCTCTCGCGTATCATTTCATTCCTAATCCGGTCTTTTCTTGTGTGGCCACACAACCACCTTAGCATACGCATCTCGACGACACTCATTTGTTGGATGTGTTGCTTCTTAGTGGGCCAACATTCTGCTCCATAAAGCATGGCAGGTCTAATTGCCGTCCTATAAAACTTACCTTTTAGCTTTTGTGGGACCTTCTTGTCACATAGGATTCCGGATGCTTGCCGCCACTTCATCCACCGTGCCATGATCGTGTGGCTAACATCCTCATCGATACCACCATTGCTTTGAAGCATTGATCCCAAATATCGAAAAGTGTCCCTCTTGGGCACCACTTGCCCTCCTAGACTAACCCCTTCTTCCTTGCATCTATCGCCGCTAAAGTCGCACCACATATACTCAGTCTTTGTCCTACTAAGTCTAAAACCCTTGGATTCCAAGGTTTGCCTCCACAACTCTAGTTTCCTATTGACACCCTCCCTACTCTCATCCACCAGTGCCACATCATCAGAAAAAGCATACACCAAGGAATATTTCCTTGTATGTCCTTAGTGACCTCATCCATCACCAAGTCAAAAATGTATGGACTCAAAGCTGAACCTTGATGTAGCCTATAGTAATTGGGAAAGGTGTTGGTCTCACTATATCCTGCCCGAACACTTGTCACAACATTAGTGTACATATTTTTGATGAGGGATATGTACTTTGTTGGGACCTTGTGTTTCTCTAGCGCCCACCACATGACTATCCTTGGTATCTTGTCATATGCCTTCTCCAAGTCAATGAAAACCATATGTAGGTCCTTCTTCTGCTCCCTATATCTCTCCATAAGCTGGCAAAGCAAGAAAATAGCCTCTGTAGTGGATCTCCCAGGCATAAAGCCAAATTGATTTTTAGTGACATTCGTCACTCTCCTCAAGCGATGCTCAATCACTCTCTCCCAAAGCTTCATAGTATGGCTCATAAGCTTAATTTCCCTGTAATTAGTACACTTTTGGATATCTCCCTTATTCTTGAAGATGGGTACTAATTTACTTTTCCTTCACTCATCGGGCATCTTGTTTGACCAAAAAATGTGGTTGAAAAGTTTAGTTAGCCAAACTATCGCCATGTCTCCAAGACATCTCCACACTTAAATGGGTCGCCGGACCCATGGCCTTCCCTCCTTTCATCCTTTTCAGGGATTCCTTAATCTCAGTCTCTTGGATCCTCCGGACGAACCGCCTGTTGGTGTCATCAAAGGAATCATCTAGCCCAGGCGTAATGCTCTCACTCCCATCATTGAACAACCCGTCAAAGTAGTCTATCCAACGCTTCTTGATCTCCTCGTCTTTCACTAGAACTCGATCAGTCTTGTCCTTGATGCACTTCACTTGGTTGAGATCCCTTGTTTTCCTCTCGCGGATTTTCGCCATCTTGTAAACGCCCATTTTGACTTCCTTTGTTCCTAGTTTCTCATATAGCTCATCATAGGCCTTCCCTCTAGTTCCACTCACCGCTCGCTTTGCGTTCTTCTTGGCTTCTTTGTACTTCTCCATGTTGCTTGTGCTTCTATCTTGATACCAAGTCTTGTAGCATTCCTCCTTCTCCTTGATAGCCTTTTGGACCTCCTCATTCCACCACCATGTGTCCTTACGCTCCTTTTTCTTGCCTTTCGCCACCCCAAGCACCTCCCAAGCTACCTTCCAAATTTGTGTTGACATCTTCATCCACATGCTCTCAGCATCTCCATCTTCATTCCACGGCCCTTCTGCTACCATCCTCTCCTTGAAGGTTTGTTGGGCTTCCCCTTTAAGTTTCCACCATTTTGTTCTTGTGATTTGGGCACATTTGTTTCGCACAACACGTGTGTGGAATCTAAAAACTACCACCACAAGCTTATGCTGCGCCACAACACACTCTCCAGGTATCACCCTACAGTCCAAACAAGCTCGCCTATCCATCCTCCTAGTAAGGACAAAGTCAATCTGGCTAGTGTGTTGGGCGCTACTAAAGGTTACTAGATGAGATAGCCTCTTCCTGAAGAGGGTGTTAGCCACCAACAGGTCGTAGGCTACTGCAAAATCTAAAATGTCCTTACCCTCCTGATTTCTATCGCCCAAACCAAAGCCCCTGTGCACCCCCCTCAAACCCTGTGTTAGATGTACCCACATGGACATTGAGATCTCCTCCTATGAAGAGCTTCTCATTTGTGGGTATGCTACTAACCAAGCCCTTAAGGTCCTCCCAGAATTGCCTATTAATGCCCATGTCAAGCCCAATTTGTGGGGCATGAGCAATGATGACATTTAAGACAAGGTCTCCTACGACTACCTTGACTAGGATTAACCTGTCTCCCTTCCTCCTAACGTCCACCACTCCATCCTTGAGGCTCTTATCTAACAAGATGCCAACGCCATTCCTAGATCTCGCAACGAATCTCTTGACCTAAAAAAGTGTCCTTTCTCGATACATAACATTGTATAAGTCAACCCAAGTCGCTTCTTCATCTCCGGGAATCCGGTAAGGTACTTTTGGAACACCAATGGGCATATTAGATTAATATTATTAAATTTAAGTAAGAAAACCAAAAATCGAAACAATCGGGACTTTTCGGAGATTGGATGCAGTTACTAATTCATGATCTGGCATGTACAGAATGAAAACTTCATTCTCGATTCTACGAGAATTTTTATGAAAGCGTTTCATTTGCTTCTCTTCCATGGAAGTCCCCGAATACCAAAGCTTGAAGCCGATGTTCTCTACTTCTTTAGCCTTCTGACCCGGAAGGATATTTACATGCCTCCTAATCGTTGCATCCACCAACTCTCTTAGCTTTCCTGTTAGGGATCCTATGTTCCAACTACCCACCCGAAACTTGTTTTCCTCGGCTAGCTTCCTTTCCCTTCGCATCCGTCGAGTGGAATGCGAAGACCCTTGCTCACTTGTCACTACACCCGGGCGAATGTAGCGCGCCACTAAGGGAGTGAGGACCCAACCCTTGCTCATTTAACACCACACCCAGGTTCCGATGTGGCACGCCACTAAGGGAGTGACGACCTGGTCCTTGCTCATTTAACACCACACCCGGGTTCCAATGTGGCGCGTCGCTAAGAGGGTTACGCCCCCAACGAGTTTCTAGTGGGTTTCATATCCATAGGGATGGCTAGTTTTTACGTTGGCTTGCCAAGCCTATCACAACCCTCCTCCTTCACCCGGGCTTGGGACCGGCTATGCCTCGGGAGACATGGCGGAGTTACACTCTTGCTTTTGTCCTCTATGAAATTTGGTCGCAGAATGCATCTAGGAAAAAGCGTCTATTTATGTTTGTACTTAGGGAAGTACTGTGCATCCTTCGGAGGAATTTTTCCCGGTAACCTCCGTCTTCCCGTGCCAACACGTGTCCTCTCGGTGGCAGAAAAGTCTAAAATAACCACCGCTAATTCTCTGGGCCTACCGGTCTTCTTCCTTATCCTTTCCTCTTCGTTCCTTCCTTCGCTCGATTTCTCCATGGTCTTTCTCCGCTTGCTCCTCTCCCGCGCAGCAAATAAACCATGGTTGTCGGACGCCACTGCTTCGTTGCTGCAAGCGCGCTCCCCCGCCCTGCTGGAAGGTTGGCCCATCGCTGCCTGCTTGTTGCAAACGGTCACCCTACTGGAAGCTCCGCAGGTTCCTTCCAAAAAAAAGGCAGTCATCTTTCTGTCACACAAGGCGTCCCCTACACCCCACCCGTTGCCGGAGCTCCCAATGTCGCCAGTTGTAGCATCTTCACCTGTCGGTCATAGTACCACCGCCGGCCGGATCGTAGCAACCTCGCCGCGTCTCGTAGCAAGCTCGCTGCCGGCAGGTAGCAACTCTGGTTGTGCCTCGTAGCAACCTCACCGGCGCCAGGTAGCAACTCTGGCCACGCCTCGTAGCAAGCTCGATGGCGGCTCATAGCAACTCTGGACGTGCCTCGTAGCAACCTCGCCGGCGGCTCATAGCAACTCTGGACGCGCCTCGTAGCAAGCTCGATGGCGGCTCATAGCAACTCTGGACGCACCTCGTAGCAATCTCGCCGGTGGCTCATAGCAACTCTGGACGCGCCTCGTAGCAAGCTCAATGGTGGCTCATAGCAACTCTGGACACGCCTCGTAGCAAGCTCGATGGCGGCTCATAGCAACTCTGGACGCGCCTCGTAGCAACCTCGTCGGCGGCTCGTAGCAACTCTGGACGCGCCTCGTAGCAACCTCGTTGGCGGCAGGTAGCAACTCTGGCCGCGGCTCGTAGCAACCTCGCCGGCGGCCGCGTTTTACAGCAAGCTCGATGGCGGCTCGTAGCAACCTAGCGAGCGGCTCGTAGCAACTCTGGCCACGGCTCGTAGCAAGCTCGCCGGTGGAAGGTAGCAACTCTGGCCGCGCTCGTAGCAAGCTCAATGGCGTCTCGTAGCAATCTCGCCGGCGCCAGGTAGCAACTCTGGCCGCAGCTTGTAGAGCCACGCCTGACTCGCCTTGTAACTCAGAGATGGCAGCACATGCAACACCATCGTAGAAACTGCATTCTCCGGTGGTAGCAACCACCGTCGCCGGTCATAGCAACCAGCCTCGCCGCTCGTGGCATCTTCGCCTGCTGGTCGTAGCACCACGCCGCCCCTCTCCTCCGAGCACGTCTTGACGGCAGTGCTGGCCGGGTAAGGTAGTCGGGATGTTGTCTGCTGCGTGTTGGGGATCACGTCGTTGGGGGCTGCGCGAGCCGGCAACGGTGGGGGCCGCACGAGCTGGTGGTGGTGGGAGCATGGGAAGCCGGCAGCTATGGGGCTGCACAAGCCGGCGGCGGTGGGAGCAGGGGAAGCCGGCGGCCATGGAGGCTGCGCGAGCCGGCGACTGTGGGAGCAGGGGAAACCGGCGGCCATGGAGGATGCGCGAGCCGGCGGCGGTGGGAGCAGGGGAAGCCGGCGGCCATGGAGGCTGCGCGAGTCGGTGCCGATTGTGGGGTTGGGAAACACGACCTGGAGAGAGGTAGCAGACGGCTCGGTCAACACAAAAGGATAAAGGTGGTGGGTCCCTCCATGATTTTCCCTCATGATTAGGACACGCGGCACGCGTAGGAACCGTAGGCACCAGACGTTCCATCCTCCTGAGGAAAGGGAGCATTATCCTTGTACTACCTCGTCCCAAGGCTTAAGACATATAAATTTTTTCAAAAGTCAAACCAACTAAAGTTTGACCAAGTTTTTAGAGAAAAATATTAATATTTACACTATGTAATTCATACCCTTTTATACATCATGAAACATATTTTCACATGGTATCTATATAATATAATAGTTCTTAATAGATTTTTCTAAAATTTTGGTCAAACTTTACATGGCTTGACTTTTCAAAATAATTATATGCCTTAAGCCTTGGGATGGAGGGATGGAGTACTTAACACCGTTGGAGCTAAAAATGAACAAGGGTGTCATACACGGAATAAAATTTAGACCAGGTGTGAGATAGGGAAGAAATTTTTTCTAAGTGTCAAATAGAGAACCACATTTTTAGACAGTGTCAAATAAGGAATTCTCTTGTTCACGGATGAGAAGTAACATACAAATATGAAGGATATAAACTTGTATTACCTGGAGTACAGAAGCACGTGTAGGGAAAGAGCTTCAATGTTTTACCCAGCCTGAGTTCACAGATTCTTCCTGGATAGGGCACCTTCTTGGTATTGCCCGACTTGAGCTCAATGGAGAACACACCAGAATTGAGCCTCACAAAAATGATGCCGACACCTTCCGCGAAACCAAGCACATGAGGTGTGATCTTGGGGCGAGCGAGGAGCAATGTCTTGAGCTCAATGGCTTTGTGTGGTGCCCATGCCACTATTCCATGGGGATCAACCTCCCGTGACCATAGGTGGAGCCTAGACTCGTGTATGCCAGCAAATCCGAGCATTCCGGCCTCTGTCCGGATAAGGATAGTGCCCATCTGGTTTCGGTGTAGCAATGGCGGTTCGATCAGAGATAGTTCCCCCTTGGCCATGTTGTATTCCAAGATTCCAGGCATGACAGCTGCGTTGCAAGCGAAGTAAACCGAATTCCCCAAGAGAATGGTGGGCTGCCTGTCGATGACGACTTGCTCTTCGATCTGAATTTGCTCGCTCCACTCACCAGTCTCCGATGAGTAGAGGCGGGCGAACGTGTACCCGAGTTCGTTAATGGCGACGAAGGCCACGCGGAACGGGCCACCGTGGCAGTCGAGGTGATTGCAACCGGCGGATGCATGAGCGCAGAACACCGCCGCGTGGAAGTAGTCCGTGGTGAGAAGCGGTAGCACCGGGGTCGGAACCCACCACTGCTGGTCCGTCACCGGATCCCAAACGACGAGGCACTTGTTGTAGGTTATCGTGTGGAAGAGGACGCGACCATGGGCGGCTGCGAGCACGTGCCAGTAGTAACGGTCGTCGGGGGCCGCCGGACGGAACGAGGACGTGGAGACGAACCGAGCCGCCGGACCGGAGACGTTGTTCACGTTGCAGAGGAAACCCAATATGGGAGGCGTTCGGTGGAGCGCGCGGTAGCGGTGGAGGAAGCCCGGGTTGGTGAGCAGGCGGCGCCAGGGCTCGCAGGCGAGGGAGGCGCGCACGAGGCACGCGGGATCGTCCGGCGGGATGCGGACGAGGATCTCGGGAATCAGGTCTTGGATAAGCTCCGGCGGAATCTTGCTTGATCCGCTTCGTGTGTGGGAGGGGAGATCCGGCACGGCCCGAGAAGAGCCTGACGGCGACGACGGAAGCGGCATGGGAGGATAGGATCATAGGATGCCCGGCGCGGCGGCTAAGGGTTTGGGCCTTTGGGGGCAGTTCGCCCAGGAGCCCCTATACTCCGCCTTAAGAGCTTTTTGTCATGGGCCGGATCGGAGCGGCCCAATAAAAGGTATGTATTTTCCTTTTTTCTTTTACCTTTTATTCTTTCATTTTAATGGGTAATAAATATTTCAGAAAATAAAATGTTCGAAAATTGATAATGTTCCAATTCAAAAAATATTCGAATTTGAAAATTGTTTGAACTTTAAAAATGTTCAAAATTAAAAAATGTTGATATTTTTAAAATAATCAAATTAATTTTTTTCAGATTTGAAAGTATTCATATTTTAAAAATGTTAGAATTTAAAAATATTTGAATTTGAAGAATATAAAATAAAGCGAAAATATAAAATAGTAAAACAACCAAAGAAACTAAAAGTCATAGAAAACCAAAAGAACCGACCTAGAAAATAGAAAACCAAAAGTAAAACAAACCAAAAGTAAAATCGTATGTCCTGTTTCACTAGACAGGCCACGGCCCAGCTCCCTACGCTCGTGAGCGAGAGCAAGCGAAGCATAGGGTTTGTCGTTCGCTAGGGAGGTGCTATTGGCCGCTTTATGAGGCACTACACTGACGCGTCGCACGCACGCGCCTTCTTTATTCTCGACTATAGGCCGGACCATCACCTGTTGTAGGCGTCCTCCTCTCCCGATCCCCAATCGTTGTCGTGGTATTGTCGATAAATACGCTATGGAGGGGTTCTTATAGAAAAAGTTTAGAGAGATGAGAGAAGTCAGTGAGTTGACGGATACGAGGTAACACAGCTTACGCATGTTGGTAAAGAATAAGCCATGAGCAAACCATATTTTCCGCCTGCTGCGGGACGGAATGCGTCCTGCACGCGGGGGGAGTCCTAGCTGGGACGCGACCCATTTTTCTGGTTCTTTTCTGAATTTCTCTTTTCAAGACGTGTTTTCTGTTATTGGATTATGCTACCTAATGGGCGCCCATAGAATCCTAAAATTGAATGGCAGACTCTCACCGCGCCGCACCTGCATGTGTAAGAGCATCTCTACTAGCATTTTTAGGACACTGAAATTAGGTCCGGACGCCGAAATTCGGTTCAGTCGCGTTCCCAGAAACCTCTTTTCATCCGAAATTCGGGTGAACATTGGTCCAGACTTCCTAGGCCATTCCTAGGATCCCGGAAACGCCCTGGGAAGCGAACTCGGCGGAAAAAAGGAAGCAGCGTGTGGACCCGCCGAGTCACCGATGGAAGCCGAGTCCTCGACATCCTCGGAACCACGCGGCAACCGCTGGACAATAACTTCCCATCACGTCGGCCACGCGTCGCCGTAGTGCCGCGCCACCGCCATCCCCTCGGCTCCCGCGACGGACCGGCGGTCACTAACTTTCCACCGGTTCCCCTTTTCCCGCCCTCGCCGCCCATCTCGGCCTATAAAAGTCGTAGCCCTCGTCGGAGCTCCTCGCACTCTCCCACAACTCCATAGCCCCCAACTCCGGCGAACCAAACACTCCGGCGAACTCACCGCTCTCCCTCCTCACTTCCTCATGGCCGAGCGCTTTCCCAGCGACGATGCGGTGGCGAACGGCTTCGGCCGTCGCACGCTCGAGCCGTGGGAGGCCTGAATGCTTTACGAAGCCGTCTACATGGCGCCGCCGGACACGCGGAACCCGCAGGGCTGGAAGCCTAGCGCCGGCGGAATCCCAATACCACTGGCGCCGACGCTCGATGAGCTCCCCGACGAGATCCAGGCCTTCAGCGCGGCCATGAACGATCCCTCTGACGCCGAGAGCCCCAACAACCTCCTCTACGGGGAGACCTTTTTCGCCGACCGCCACGCCTAGGAACTCGCCCGCCACGAGGGGCCGCCCGACTCGCCACCGAAGCGCAACAACGCGGCAGGTCGTCGGCGTTGGTGGAGCGCGCCAGGCCGGACGCTCATGGCGGTGCTACAACACATCCACGCTGGGAACACTCTGCGTCTCGGCTTCCCGCACACATCCACGCCGGCGTCTAGGTCAGGGCGGCGACCTCTGGCCAACTGGCTGCCGAGGAGGATGGACAGCCTGAGCTCCTCCTCTTCCTCGGGCCTCACACTCCTCGGGCTCCACGCCGGTGCCTTCACCGACGCTGCGCCCAGACAAGCGCAAGGTGGTCTCGCCGGTACGCTCGCCACCGTGGACACGCTCGCGGGGCATCGTAATCAGCAAGCCACGTGTGTTGGCGCAGTCGGCGCCCACTGGCCGCCTTCGCCTTTGCCAGCCGAAGCCAGAGCTGGCCGACTGGTCAGCACAGACCGACAAGGATACCTCTGCCATAAGGATGGCGATGGAGCAGTCACTCCGTGACTCGGCGCCGTAGCCATCGGTGGATCCGTCGTCGCCAGATATCCTGGCCTGGTCCATGGCGGATTGGATGGAGAAGGAACGCCTTCGCGTCTAGCTCCTGCAGCAGGAGGCCGAGAGGTAGGCGTCGTCCGAGAGCACGCTCGCCTACCAGGGCGCTCCGCTCTTTGTCCTTGATGACGACGAGGAGGACGACTGAAATGGATCGTATGGGCACCTAGAGGGGGTGAATAGGCGCTACTCACTTTTTAGTTCTTTTTCAAGTTTAGGCTTGGCATAAAATAAATTCTCTAGATATGCAACTACGAGAATTTCCCTATATGCAAACCTAGGTACTAAGCATGTAAAGAGAGGAGCGAGGAAACCGTAGTGGAGCATGTGGAGACACAGGGATTTGTTTTACCGTAGTTCCTTCCTTGTTAAGGGAAGTACATATGCGTTGGAGTGGTGGGCGGTTCTAATACCACCACGCCACAATAGGCCTCACCCTATTCTCCGATGGATCTCGCCATGAAAGGCCTGATCCACCTTCTCCACTATTGGTACCATTCGAGGCTGGAACCGGAGCCTTTACAACTCTACGGGGGCACACACCCACAATTGAATTGGGGGCTCCCGTAATGACAACAACCTATCACAAGAACAAGGATTATCAATATAATCAAAAACAAGGATCTAGATATTTGCAAGAAATACTAGATCGGAGATTCTCCAAACGAATGGAGAGGAGATGAAGCGTTTGATTGCAGTTGTTGAAGATCGAGTCCTCCTCCTTCGATTCCCCAAGGGACAGGGCCTTTTGGGTGGATCTAGGTGGAGCTCTCTTGGATGAAGGTTGCATATCAGATATTGACTTTTTCGAATGAACCAAGAGGTCTGGAAGGAGGGGGAAGGCTGGCTTAAATACCCCATGCCCAGATCTGGTCATTGAACAAGTTTGGGGGCGGATTATCCACCCCGGGGAAAACTCCGCTCCCAGGACGGACACTCCGGGTGAAAATCCGCCCCGTCTATGGGGATTGCGCCTTGGCAAACTTGAAGAAGATCTTGTGGGGCGGATTATCCGGCCCCCTTCAGGGACGGATTTCCGACGGGCCAAAAAATCCGGTCGAAACTCCACCCCCTCTGGGGATTGCGGCTTGGCAAACTTCAAGCTGTGCATGCGGGGCGGATTATCCTCCCCCCTAAGGGGCGGATTATCCGGTCCCGAAACTCTGCCCCATCTCTAGGGGTGGCGCCCATCTGGGAAAGGGGTGGGGCAGATTATCCGCCCCCCAAAAGCAGTTTCCTATTCCTTTTTCAACAGAGAGAACTGCAGCACTTCAACACACATTAAATAATCCTTGATACTGTTATCTAACACACAAAACACTAGGGATTATGAAATGTTCTTTCAATCTCCCCCGTTTTGGTGTTAGATGACAATACTAGGATTTGCAAAGAAACCTACTAACAACATCTTTCATGGAATGGAAGAGGCTCCCCCTAGATGTGTGCATATTTTAAAATTTGCATTTGAATACAAATGCACACACTAGAGAGAAACCAACTTTCATAACAAAGACAATTAAAACACGGTGAGTTAGGAAACAAGATCATACCACCATGATGTGAAAAGAGCCCAAGTGAATAGAGAGAATATTAGGCTCCAAACACATCCCACAATATTGATGCATACGCTAGATAATCCCATGATTCCATATGCCATCAATAGAATACCACACTTCATAGATAAATCCAGAATTCCATATGAGTAGGTCCACATGATAAATCCAGAATTCTAGAGATCCATACAGAGTAGCACACGACATAGTCTTAAGCAAACCAAGTACAAAATAACAAATAAGTTCACGCTAAAAGGGCACAAGCAAGCAAATAGAACGAATAAAAGAGAAGCAAGAGCTTGCGTCCGACCCATGCAAATCCGAGACCTAATAGAACTACCTCTCCCCCTTTGGCATCGAAACGCCAAAAAGGAAGAGGAGCGATGCTAGCGGCCCAGAAGATCATGCCTCCTCATCCTCGTCGTAGTCATCCCCGTCCCCTTCCTCTTCATCATACTCATCATCGTCATCATCAGCTGGAGGAGTGGGTGCCCTCGGGGGCGGAGGAAAGAGGCAACTATCAAACTCTCCATAGTTGAGCCCTGAAGTGTTCCACTGAGCATATGGCTCCAGAGCATTAGGAGGTGGTGGATGGCCAGTGGCACCTGATACATGGTGAAGAATAAGTTGTTGAGTGTGAGCCATCTCATGGCTCCTTCGGTACTCCTCATACTGGCCCTTGTGAGTATCTATGCCCATGCAAAGGATGTTCCGCTGGAACCAATTGAGCTGCTTGACCTCGTGTGCCATTGGGGACACCGCGGGACGACGACCACTAGCCCTTGCATCACGCATGAAGGACTCAGGGGCAGTGGAAGGGTGATAGGTCTTCTGAGCCTTGTTGTAGATTTTCTTGGGCCTGTGAACACCATCCAAATCAGTGTCAAAGTCCTCATGGGGCAACATATGCTTGATGAGCATCATAATAAAAGGAGCATATGGGATGGAGAGCCTGTTGATCATAGCATCAGTCATCTCATGATATATATAGTCCATAACATCCAGTCTATAACCTGTAGATGAACCAGAATTGGTGGCACACTCGTGAGAAAAGGCGAGAAGGGGAACCATGTGACCGTGAATCTTATCATTGTTGCCACCACTTGGACAGATGCTTTCCCGAAAAATGCCAACAAGAGTGGCATACAAAGGCGAGAGGTCAGAGAAAGTACCAACAATGCCATCAGGTGTCAGGCATGGAGCAAGCACAGTGTCCTTGGATGGCCTGAGTGGAGAAATGATGTGGTGGCCAGAAGGAGTGTCACGGCCATGGAAAGCATACCCAAGAACCTGCCCAAAAGTGCGGAAGTCCGACTGAATCATTTTTGTCCCGGTCATCCACTTCATAGTGCGACGCTCATCACCGCAAGTCACAAGTGTTGAGAAAAACTGCCTCACCACCGAGGAATCATAGTTGCATTGTAGAGTCATAAGGTGGTGAAGCCCCATCTTGTTAGTCACATCCAAAGCTTCACGGAGTCTTGCCTTGGATTGGGCCTCAGTCATATGAAGGGTTTTGCAGCATAGTAAATCAAAATTTTCTATGGATGCGAACGGGAAAGCCAAGATCTAATCTAGGAGATGCAATCAACAAGAGGGATAGATGAGATCTTCATACCCTTGAAGAAATCGCACAGCGGAACGTTCAACAGATCGTGGTTGATGTAGTCGTACTAGCCTTCTCCTCCTCGCGATCCGATCTGATCCAACGCCGCAAGTGGCGATGCCTCCGAGAGATGCACACGTGGTCCAGCAAGTGGGGTGGAGAGATAGATTGGATCTACAGCACGACGGCATGGTGCAAAGGTGGAGAGTTTCTGCGGCAGGGCTTCGCTTACACGCAGTTGGGAGAGAGAGAGATCTGGAGGGCAGCAGGTAGGCGGCTAGGGTTCAAGGAGTGGGGAAGGAGGGATGCGCCCCTGCCCTCTATATATAGGGGGCTGGCCGGCCCCCTTGGCCCCTCATCCAAGCCCTAGGGCGGTGGCCCCAAGGGTTGGAGTGGGGGGCAAGTTTTCCCCCTCCTTCTAGAAGTTTTCCCTAGGGTTTCCCCTAGGGTTTGGCCGGCTGGGCCTATGGGGCCTTGTGCCCCTGGCCCAATGCGGCCATGGCACTCCCTCGTAGGCCCACGCACCCCTCCGACAAGTGGGGCCACGTTGGTCCCACTCCGGAAGCTTCTAGAACCTTCCGGTACAATACGGAACATTCTGAAACAATTCCGAAATCCAAAAACTGCTATCCTTTATATGAATCTTATTCTCCGGACCATTTCGGAACCTCTCGTGATGTCCTGGATCTCATCCGAGACTCCGAACAAAAACTCATAAACCAATTATCCATTCTATCCTAGCATCGATATACGTTAAGTGTGTGACCCTACGGGTTCGAGAATATGCAGACATGATCTTCTATCAATAATCAACAGTGGGATCTGGAAACCCATATTGACTCCCACATATTCATCGATGATCATATCGGATGAACCACGATGTCAGGATTCAATTAATCCCATATTTATATTCCCTTCGTCACACGATATTTTACTTGCCCGAGATTCGATCGTTGGTATCTGCATACCTAGTTCAATCTCGTTCACAGCAAGTACTTTACTCGTTCCGTAATCCGATATCACTTTGTGATTAACTCCTTAACCACGTGCTTGCAAGCGGTGTTGATATCGATTACCGAGTGGGCCCGAAGTATATCTCTCCAACTTGGGAGGGACAAATCCCATCTCGATACATACAACCCAACAAGTACTTTCCGAGCACCTGAGAGACACCTTTATGATCACCCTCTCATAGGATGACGTTTGATGACCTCAAAGCTTTCTTCCGATACCAGGGAGTTGCATTATCTCATGGTCTAAGGAATACAATATTTGACATAAGAAAAAGCTTCGCAAAGATGAACACGATGACACGATCTAATTGCTCTGCTTGATTTGGGTTTGTCCATCACATCATTCTCCCAATGACATGATCTCATTATTAAGCGACAACTCATGTCTATGGTTAGGAAACCTTAACCATCATTAATAAATGAGCTAGTCCATAGAGGCGTACTAGGGACACGGTGTTGTTCATAAACCACACAAGTATCAAAGTTTCCGCTTAATACAATTCTAGCATGGAATATAAACTTTATCATGAACAAGAATTATAACAATAACATCTTTATTATTGCCTCTAGGGCATAATTCCAACATCATATCCATGGGATGCATGGGGCGAAGCTTGGGAGTAGCATACACATCATCATGAGTAGCCCGAAAGTGTGCACACCAAAACATGGAATCTTCCGGAGGACCATCACTGTCGTTCTCGTCATAGTAATAAGTTTGGCGAATGGTCGAATATTGAATGCTGTCCATAGCTTTGTAGTTGGGCCGAGACTGCTTGCCCTTGCGAGATGCAACCCTCTTGGTTTTCTTTGCTGCCTCTGCCATCCGTTCAGCCTCTCTTGCTGCTCTGCAAACCTCTGTTTTGTCAATAAACGTCCCTTCTGCAGTGGGCTTGAGATAACGGGCACGGGGACAACGAGTGAAGGTCTTAGGAGCCTTGGAACCACCTGTGAAAAGCATGGGAGAGATAGCATGGGGATAAGCACACACAAGTCCAGGAGAAATGTTAGAAATAGTAGAAAAACAATCCATGAGCCAAGGATGTGCATTGCGGAAATCAGAACCAAACCAGAATAGTTTTTAGTCTCCAGGCCGGATTATCCGGCCCTGGCAGGGGCAGATAATCCGCCCCCATAGAAAAATTCTGGAATGGCCCAGAGTTACCAAGGCAAAACAGATCGGGCACTAGGGTTGCAATACTACTGATTCTAACAAGCAAGGGAAACACATAGTATCTTCTACAATGAGATTTCCACCAAGAACAATGAATCCCATACAAAAGGAGAGAGATGAGGGAGTTACCCTCACTCATTGGAGGAAAATCGTGGAGGAGAAGATATCCGGAGGCGAGGGGAAGAAGATCCGGGGAGGGCCCAGAGAATCCAGTGGACAAATCGACTCCGGGGAGGGGCGGATGCTCCAGGGGTGGCTAGGGGGCAGAGCTAGGGTTGGGGGAGGACTGGCTGCTCTGTTTGAGCCTGGCCTCCCCGACCCAACCCTTTAGAGGCAGAAATCGCTCGGGGCAGATAATCCGCCCCCCACTTGGGGCGGATAGTCCTCCCCCCCTCTGATTTTTTTGTTTGCACAGATTCATGCTGGAGCACCCTTGCAAAACCCCTTGATGGTGTATAGAGGACTTGTGTGCAAGAATAGATGGTTCATAGGGGGAAAAGTCTTGGGTTTAGAGCAACAAACTGAGATGGTACTACACACCCAAAGTTGCAAGAACAAATCAAACAAAAACCAAAATTGGGTGTGTTTTCCATAAGAACAAAGAAATATGCAATAAAAACCAAAGAGATCCACTAGGAACCAACTCTTCTCAAGGAAGAGGGTGGTGGCCGAAGCCACCATGTTGGAGCGCATGGCATGACACCGTGAAGATGTATCTTGAGTTCAAAACCAATGCTCATCAATAACCCACATATCACAAAATGATATTAAGGGAAATGATTTGTCTTGCTTTCGGCATTATGGGGGGAGGGTTAGCCCAATCAATTAGGACCATACTCCCCCTATGTCTATGCCCGCATCTAAACCAAATACATGAATAAGAGCAAGTGAGTGTTCAAGGGTAGTCAAGCCAAGCTCCTTGAATCTATGATATTTAGCTCATTCCTCAAATAACAAAATCTTGCTTCATCAAGAGGCTTCGTGAAGATATCAATAAGTTGGTTCTTCGTGCTCACAAAGGATAGTGCAATATCGCCACGAGCAACATGATCCCAAATGAAATGATTGCGAATCTCAATATGTTTTGTTCTTGTATGCTGCACCAGATTGTAAGTAATTTTGGTAGCACTTTCATTGTCACATAAAAGAGGCACTTTGTCACAATTGACACCATATTCCTTTAAAGTTTGCCTCATCCATAATAATTGTGTACAAGCACTTGCAGCAGCAACATATTCAGCTTCGGCGGTTGAGAGTGATATGCAATTTTGTTTCTTTGAAGACCAACAAACTATAGACCTTCCCAAGAATTGACATGCACCAGAAGTTGATTTTTGATCATCTTTGTCACCAGCCCAATCTGAATCAGTGTAACCACATAGAGAGAAACTTGAACCTTTGGGATACCATAAACCAAAATTTGGGGAATGAACCAAATATCTGAAGATTCGTTTGACCGCCACTAAGTGGATTTCTTTAGGAGCGGCTTGGTACCTTGCACACACTCCTACACTTAACAGGATATCGGGCCTAGATGCGCAAAGGTAAAGGAGAGAGTCGATCATGGATCGATATACCTTTTTGTCCACGTCTTTACCCTTGGGATTAAACTCAAGATGACACTTTGTTTGCATTGGAGTGGCAACACCATTGAGATCCGTCATCTTGAACCTCTTGAGCATGTCTTGGATGTACTTATCTTGATCAATAAAAGTTCCCTCTTTAAGTTGTTCAATCTCGAAACCAAGAAAGAACCTCAATTCTCCCATCATAGACATCTCAAACCTGTTAGTCATAAGCTTTGAAAATTCATCATTAAAAGCTTGGTTAGTAGAGCCAAAAATAATGTCGTCTACATATAGTTGGCATACAAAAAGCTCCCCATTAACCTTCTTAGTAAAAAGAGTGGGATCGATTTTCCCAACTTTGAATCCACGGTCTAACAAAAGCTCTTTAAGGTTCTCATACCATGCACGTGGGGCTTGTTTAAGGCCATAGAGCGCCTTATCGAGTTTGTAGACATGGTTTGGAAATTTGGGATCCTCAAAACCCAGGGGTTGCTTGACGTATACCAACTCATGTAGTGGACTATTAAGAAACGCACTCTTAACATCCATTTGCTGTAATTTAAAATTATGATGAGCGGCATAGGCAAGAAGGATACTGATGGACTCAAGACGAGCCACAGGAGCATAAGTCTTGCCAAAATAAATTCCTTCCGCTTGAGATAATCCTTGTGCCACTAGCCTTGCTTTATTCCTCATAATAATGCCATTTTCATCTTATTTGTTCTTGAAGATCCACTTGGTGCCGATAACATTGCACTCTTTGGGTTTCTCTACGAGCTTCCAAACCTTGTTCCACTCGAAGTTATTTAATTCCTCATGCATTGCAACCACCCAATCGGGATCTTCAAGAGCATCAAAGACCTTATTTGGTTCAACCATAGAAATGTGAGCTTGATGATCACATAAGCTTGCAAGTTCTCTACTAGTGGACACCCTTCTTCATAGATCCCCGACAACCTTGTCAAGAGTGTGGCCCCTTAACTCAAGATTTCGATCAGCATGAGCCTTGCGACAAGCCTCAATTTCCTTATTGTTTCTAGAGGGAATTGGTTCAGCATTTGGATCCTTGTCTTGTTCACTACCTTGCCCTTGATCTTGATATGAGATGATAACATGAGCTTGGTGTTGAACAGTTTCTTCAGGGCCGGATAATCCGCCCCTGGGTAGGGCCGGACTATCCGGCCTGTGAGATGCGGCTGCAACCTCCTCTTCTTGTGAATGCCTAACAGATCTGAGAGTTCCAGGGCCGGATAATCCGCCCCCTGGGGCCGAAGAATCCGGCCTGGAATGTCCTTGGTTGTTTTCTTCTCCTTCTGATCCTCTGGGACATGTTGGAGTGCCAGGGGCGGACTGTCCGCCCCTTGGAGGTGGTGGATAGTCCGGCCTAGGACTTTCATTTTGCCCAGAAGACTAATGATCTTCAGCAGGTTGCGGTGTTGGTGCAGAGTTTTATCCAGCAGTAGGGGCTTGTTGATCTTGTGTAGATGAGGGCTCCACTTGAGTGGAGCATTGTCCTTCCTGATCCGCCACAAGGGTTGAAGGGAATATGCCCTGAGAGGCAATAATAAAGTGTTTATTATGTGTATTCCAAGTATATAATAGATGTTTATTTTGCATGCTATAATTGTATTAATACGGAAACGTTAATGCATGTGTGTTTAATAAACAAACAGAAAGTGCCTAGTTATGCCTCTCTCATAAACTAGTTCGTTGATTAACAAGATGATCACAGTTTCCTGATCATAGACATTGGATGTTGTTAATAACGAGATCACAACATTAGTGTAATGATGTGATGAACATTCATCCGAAGTATAGCATTATGATCAAAGTCATTGAGTTTATATTGCTATAAACAACTTACGAAGTGATCCTAATCCTTAGACCATGAGATCATGCCAATCACTAACACCGGAGGAGTTTCTTCTTGACATCAAACGTCACACCGTAACTGTGTGATTATAAAGATGGCTTCAAAGCTACTAAAGTGTTATGTTGAGACTCATGGATCAAGAGTGTAATTTGTTCATCCCGATGACGGATAGATATACTCTGGGCCCTCTTGGTGATATCACATTGGTTAGCTTGTACGCAAGTGATTTGATCACTAGAATGTTATATCACGGGAACGAGAAAAGAGTGCATGTCAGTAACGAGATCAAACTAGGTATGGAGATACCGATGATTAAATCTCGGACATGTAATATATCGTGAAACAAAGGGATTAAGATACGAGTGTAAAAGGTTCCGACGATCACAGGAAAGTCATCATTGAATGTGTGGGAGTCAGTATGGATCTCTAGGTCCCACTACTGATTATTGATCGAGAAGGGTCTCGATCATGTCCGCATTATTCGCGAACCGTAGGGTGACACACTTAAGGGACACTGACATCTAATTGGAGCAGATGTTTCATGCCAGAAATAATAACAAGCGCGGGAATTTATTTCACTAGATATCGAAACAGGTTTTCGGGTGAAATTGCAGAAAGTGTTTTTGCATGTGAAATAGAATTCTAGCAAGGGGTTATATGTGAATGTTTGTCATTAAATTAATTGACAAAATTCTGAATAAATAAAAAGAGTTTTATTTAATGAGAGTTTGCATTAAATTTGGTGGAAATTTAATAGCAAGTTTGAGTGGGATTTTGAGTGGAGGGATTTGAAGAGGATTTTGTGAGTGGAGTGTCCACCCACATGAATGAGGGGAGGGCAAGGGGCAGCCCCCATGCGCCGGCCACCACCTTGGGGTCCCCCCTCTCCTATAAAAGGCACCCCTCTCCCTCTCTCTCACACACACACCTCCTCGTGAAGGATCTCTCTCCCCCTCTAGAATTTATCCCCCATGGTCTCAGACTAGCGAGATACATGTTCCTGGTGGCTATTCGGCAAGAAAGGGTTGTGCTTCCGCTGCATCGCTGGAGCGAGGAGGCGGAGGTTGCTCGGTGTCTTGTACATGTGTGCGAGCACGGATGCGCTGCTGCTTTGCGGCGCTCAGACTTCCTCTCGATCTTGAGATCGGCAAGAGATCGTCTACATCAACCACGAGTTCAACTCGTTAAGCTTTGTCGGTCTTAAAGGGTATGTTCTCTACGGATATACATCCGCCCGTTGTTTGTATCTGGTAGATAGATCTTGGTACATAGTTCCCATCGTAGGAAAATTTTTGTTTTCTATGCTGCAAACCCTACAGTGGTATCAGAGCCGGATCTATGCGTAGATTCTTTACACGGGTAGTACACATATGAGTATGTGGGCGATGATGATCATGTTGTTGCTCCTTAGTTGTAATTTTGGATATTGGTGGCATAGTGGGATGAAGCGGCCCGGACAAACTTTACATGTCCTCGCACATGAGACCTGTTCCATGCTTGACATGCAACTAGTTTGCATAAGTGGCTAGCGGGTGTCTGTCTCTCCTACTATAGTCAATATCTATTTTGCAACGAGTTGTCAACAATTTGGTTATCCTCGTTGTGGTTCATGTTCGTAGGTAAGAAGGTTCTATCTTCGAAAGCCCTAAGCCACGTAAAACTTGCAATGGATAAATTAGAGGCGTCTAGTTTAGATTGTTGCTGGGCTAGTGTTATGACATGGTGATGTTGTAAGTAGAAGTATGAGATGATACTCTTACAACACACATAGCGTGTAAGTTCCACAGAACTTGGCCTTACACATAAAGGTATGATAGTGATCATACCACGGTGCACGTGATAGAGATCATATGCGGGAACCATATCATTTCACCAATAAACATGTGATGTTTGATAGCATCTTATATTGCTTGTTTAGCGCTTTATTAGCATAATAAGATGATCCCTCATTTAAATATCAAGATAAAAATGTGTTCTTCCTTTAGTATGCACCAATTATGTTTTTGTCGCTCCAAGACATCACGTGATGATCGGGTGTTCTTGGATCCACGACCATATATCGGGTGTAAGACAATTACACACGTGAATACTAAGGTGTAGGGTTTCGTAGCATGGAAAACAAAAAAATTCTACCGCATACAAACAAACAAGCCAAGATCTATCTACTAGATTGTAGCAACGAGTCGATAGAATAACTCACCCTCGAAGATTCCAAAGTGTTTAACGAGAGCGGATTCTCGTGGGTGATGTAGTCGTACTCTTCCCGATCTCAAGATCGCGTAGACGACCCTTCCGGCGCTGCGTTCCGACAGCGCTCCCGCAGTCGGTCACACGTTCGGTACTCGACGAAGACCTTCCTCTCCCTTGTTCCAGCAGGCAGCGGAGGTTGTAGTACTCTCCTCGCGATTCCGGCAGCACAACGGCGTGGTACCGGAAGTAGAGGGGAGATCTCGCAGGGCTTCGCCTTAAGCCGGAGCGAGTATGGTGGACTATGAGAGATCCCTCAACGATCTAGGGTTTAGACACGCCGAGGAGGGGGCAAGCCGGCGGCTAGGGTTAGCTAGGCGGTGGCGGCGGTTTGCCCTAGGGCGGCGGCGGTAGTGGAGGTGGCGGCGCCGGCGGCTAGGGTTTAGAGGTGGTGGAGTTGTGTGTCTAGGAGGGGAGCCCTACCCCTCCTTTTATAGGTGGAGGGGCCGGCCAAGGGGAGGGGAGTCCCTCCCCAACTCGGCTTGGAGGTGGGCCGGCGGTGGAGGGGAGGAACTCCTCCCCAACTCGGTTTCCACCTTCCCTCCACTTCCCAAAATAGCCGTCTGACTTTCAAACTTGGCGTTTGACTTTTTCAAACTAGGATTTGAATAAACCCTCTATTTTTTTCAGCGATGACACCAAGTACATGATGCAATCATACCAACTTGATATAACACATTCATGTACCCTTCCCCTCTAGAGTGCCGGACATTCCGGAACCTTCTAGAACATTCCTGATGAAAACACCGGAACCATTTTCCAACTCCGAAACATGAATTTCCTTATATGAATCTTATTCTCCGGACCATTCCGGATCTCCTCGTGATATCCCGGATCCCATCCGAGACTCCGAACAACATTCTGTCTCTTTCTCATCATTCCATAACTACTCAAACAACATCAAATCCTTAAGTGTGTCTCCCTACGGTTCGTGAATTATGCGGACATGATCGAGACACTTCTCCGAACAATAACCAATAGAGGAATCTGGAAATTCATATGGCTCCCACATATTTCTACGATTACTTTGCGGTCGAATGAACCACTTACATACGATACCAATTTCCCTTTGTCTCACGATAGTTTACTTATCCGAGGTTATGATCGTCGGTATCTCCGCATACCTAGTTCAACCTCGTTACTGATAAGTACTCTTTTCTCGTTCCCGTGATATGTGATCCCTTGTGAGCCAGTCACATGCTTTCAATCTAATTGGATGACATTTCACCGAGAGGGCCCAGAGTCTATCTATCCGTCATATGGATGGACAAATCCCACTCTTGATCCATGTGTTTCAACCAATACTTTCCGAACACTCAATGCCACCTTTATAGCCACCCAGTTACGGTGTGGTGTTTGATGTCATCAAAGAATCCATCCGGTAAAGGTGATATGCATGATCTCATGGTCGAAGGAATTAGGTTACTATGTATCAGAAAGCATATAGCAATTGAACTATTAAAATGACTTGATCTTTATGCTACGCTTATCTATAGGATATATCCACCATATCATTCTCCTAACGATATGATCTTGTTGTTAATAACATCTCAATGTTCATTATAGGGAAACCACAATCAATCATTAACCAACAAGCTAGTATTATAAAGAGGCTTTACTAGGGACTTTATATTAAGTTTACAAATCACACAAGTATTAATGTTTCCTCGTTAATACTATTATAGCATGAATGTAAACATTTATCATAAACACAAAGATATAATAATAACCATATTTATTATTGCCTCTAGGGCATATCTCCAACAGTCTCCCACTTGCACTAGAGTCATCTAATCTAGATTACATGGTAATATACCGAACACCCATGGCAGTTTGGTGTTGGTCATGTTTTGCCCTCGGGAGAGGTTTAGTCAACGGATCCGCCACATTCAGATCTGTGTGTACTTTGCAAATCTTTATGTCCCCATCTTGGACATTTTCTCGAATAGCGTGAAAACGTAGCTTGATATGCTTCAGCTTCTTGTGTGACCTTGGTTCTTGCGCATTGGCTATGGCGCCCATGTTATCACAGTAGATAGACATTGGGTCCAGCGCACTAGGAACCACACCCAGCGCTGTAATGAACTCTTTCATCCATATCGCTTCTTGTGAAGCCTCCAAAGCAGCCATGTATTCCGATTCAGTTGAAGATCTTGCCACAACGCTTTGCTTTGCACTCCTCCAGCTAACTGCTGCACCATTCAAAATAAAATACGTATCCAGATTGTGATTTAGAATCATCCGGATCGGTGTTCCAACTAGCATCGGTGTAACCATTAACAACGAGCTGTTCATCACCTCCATAAGAAAGAACCATATCCTTAGTCCTTCTCAAGTACTTAAGGATGTTTTTGACCGCTGTCCAATGATCCACTCCTGGATCACTTTGATATCTGCTAGTTAAACTAACAACATATGCAATGTCGGGTCTAGTACATAGCATGGCATACATTAGAGATCCTATGGCTGAGGCATAGGGAGTCTTACTCATCCTTTCTCTATCTTATGCCGATGTCGGACTTTGAGTTTTACTCAAGGTCGTATTGGGCAACATGGGCAAGAACCCTTTCTTGCTATCTTCCATTCCAAACCTCTTTAGAACTTTGTCCAAATATGTACTTTGTGATAATGATATTTGGCGTTTCGATCTATCTCTATAAATCTTTATGCCTAATATGTAAGCTGCTTCGCTAAGATCCTTCATTGAAAAACTATTATTCAAATATTCCTTGACACTATTAAGAAGGTCTACATCATTCCCAATCAACAATATGTCATCTACATATAGTATTAAGAATGCTACAGAGCTCCCACTCACTTTCTTGTAAATACAAGCTTCTCCATAAGTTTGTATAAAACCAAAACTTTTGATTACCTTATCAAAACGTTGATTCCAACTTCGGGATGCTTGCTTCAATCCATAGATGGACCGTTGAAGTTTGCATACCATGTTAGCATCTTTAGGATCGACAAAACATTTGGGTTGCATCATATACAACTCTTCATCAATGTTTCCATTGAGGAATGCTGTTTTGACATCCATCTGCCATATCTCATAATCATAATATGCAGCGATTGCTAACATAATCCTCACAGACTTTAGCTTCGCTACAGGTGAGAAAGTCTCATCGTAGTCAACTCCTTGAATTTGTTGAAACCCTTTTGCGACAAGTCGAGCTTTATAGACAGTAACATTACCATTAGCATATGTTTTCTTCTTGAAAATCCATTTGTTCTCGACAGCCTTCCGGCCATCCGGTAAGTCCACCAAAGTCCATACTTGGTTTTCGTACATGGATCCAATCTCGGATTTCATGGCTGCTTGCCATTTATTGGAATCTTGGCTCATCATCGCTTCCTCATAAGTCGCAGGGTCATCGGTGTTGTCCACCAACATGAAACTCATAACGGGATCATACCAATCTGGAGTGGTACGAGTTCTCGTTGACCTGCGAGGCTCTGTAGCAACTTCAACCTAAGTTTCATGATCATCATCATTAGCTTCCTCTCTTATTGGTGCAGGCACCACAGGAACTTCTTCCGGTGCTGCGCTACTCACAATTTCGAGAGAAGGTTCGACAACCTCGTTGAGTTCTACTTTCCTTCCAGTCACTTCTTTCGAGAGAAATTCTTTCTCTAGAAAGGATCCATTCTTGGCAACAAAGATTTTGCCCTCGGATCTATGATAGAAGGTATACCCAATAGTTTCCTTCAGGTATCCTATGAAGACGCATTTTTCCGCTTTGGGTTCAAGCTTGTCCGGCTGTAACTTCTTTACATAGACTTCGCATCCCCAAACTTTAAGGAACGACAATCTGGGTTTCTTCCCAAACCATAATTCATACGGTGTCGTTTCAACGGATTTAGATGGTGCCCTAGTTAAAGTGAATGCGGCTGTTTCTAATGCATAACCCCAAAATGATAGCGGTAAATCTGTAAGTGACATCATAGAACGAACCATATCTAAGAGAGTTCGATTACGATGTTCGGACACACCATTACGTTGTGGTGTTCCCGGCGGTGTCAATTGTGAAAGTATTCCGCATTTCTTCAAATGCTCGCCAAACTCGTAACTTATATATTCACCTCCACGATCAGAATGTAGAAATTTAATCTTCTTGTTACGTTGATTTTCTACCTCACTCTGAAATTCCTTAAACTTCTCGAAAGTTTCGGACTTATGTTTCATGAAATAGATATACCCATATCTACTCAAGTCATCCGTGAAGGTAAGAACATAACGATAACCACCACGCGATGCTACACTCATTGGACCACACACATCGGTATGTATGATTTCTAATAATTCCGTAGCTCGCTCCATCATACCAGAAAATGGAGTCTTAGTCATTTTACCCATCAGACATGCTTCGCATCTTTCAAGTGATTCAAAATCAAGTGATTCAAGAAGTCCATCGGAATGGAGTTTCTTCATACGCTTCACTCCAATGTGACCAAGACGACAGTGCCACATATAGGTCGAGTTATCGCTCGATTTCAAACCTTTAGCCTCAATGTTATTAATATGTGTATTTCCACTATCGAGATAAAATAAGAATAGACCATCTATCAAAGGTGCATGTGCATAAAACATATTACTCATATAAATCGAACAACCATTATTCTCGGACTTAAACAAGTAACCGTCTCGCAATAAACAAGATCCCGATATAATGTTCATGCTTAACGCAGGCACCAAATAACAATTATTTAAGTATAAAACTAATCCCGATGGTAGATGAAGGGGTAGCGTGCCGACCGCGATCACATCAACCTTTGATCCGTTTCCCACGCGCATCGTCACCTCGTTCTTCGCTATCTTCCGTTTATTTTGCAGCACCTGTTTCGAGTTACAAATATGAGCAACCGAACCAGTATCAAATACCCAGGCACTACTACGAGTACTAGTGAGAAACACATCAATAACATGTATATCGGATATACCTTTCTTCTTGATGTTGCCGTTCTTCAAATCCGCCAAGTACTTTGGGCAATTCCGCTTCCAGTGACCTTCTCCCTTGCAGTAAAAGCACTCAGTATCAGGCTTAGGTCCAGCCTTGGTGTTCTTCGTCGGCGTGGCAACTTTCTTACCACCCTTCTTGAAGTGTCCCTTTTGCTTAGACTTGCCTTTCTTGAATTTGGTGGTCTTATTGACCAACAACACTTGGTGCTCTTTCTTGATCTCCACTTCTGCAGATTTCAACATGGCAAAGAGTTCTGGCAACGTCTTGTTCATGTTCTGCATGTTGTAGTTCATCACAAAGTTCTTGTAACTTGGTGGTAGTGATTGGAGGACACGGTAAATCCCCAAAGCATTAGGAATCACTATACCCAAGCTTTGAAGTTTGTTTGCGTGCCCAGACATCTTAAGCACATGCTCACTGACGGAGCTGCCCTCTTCCATCTTGTAGTTAAAGAACTTTTCAGAAGCCTCATAGCTTTCAATTGCCGCATGAGTCTCAAAGATCAATTTGAGATCCTCGACAATATCATATGGGTCTGAATTCTCAAACCTTTTCTGAAGCTCCGATTCTAAACCATACAAGATAGCACACTGAACTTTGGAGTACTGAGTCTTCCGAGTGAGGTAAACATTCTTTACTTCATCGGCAGCATCAGCTGCAGGTGGGTCACCCAGCGGTGCATCCAGCACATAGGTCAAATTACCAGCTGTGAGGACAATCCTCAAATTGCGGAACCAATCCGCGAAGTTTCTTCCATTGTTTTTCAACTTTTCTTTCTCTAGGAACGCATTAAAATTGATGGTAGGGGCTTCCATTGATCTACAACATATTGGCAATAGTTTAGACTAAGTTTATGACAAATTGAGTTCAAATTAATAATAAAATTAATCTAGGTGAACTCCCACTCAAAACAATATCCCTCACATTGTTTTAGTGATCACACGAACCAAATCCACCACATCAACACCGATCATCACGAGAGTTGATATAGTTTCAATGGCGAACAATCGACATGTTCATCATATCTACTATATGATTCATGCTTTACCTTTCGGTGATTCGTGTTCCGAGACCATGTCTGTACATGCTAGGATCGTCAAGATCAAACCTTAGTTTCCGCATGAGCAAATCTGGCTTGCTCACGTTGTATGCACTTGCAGAATCTAACACACCCGATCATCACGTGGTGCTTCGAAACAACAAGCTTTAGCAATGGTGCTAACTAAGGGTGAACACTTTATGATTTGAAATTCATGTGTATGAGGGATCATCTTATAATGCTACCGTCATCTACTAAGCAATACAAGATGCATAAAGGATTAACATCACATGCAATTCATAATATGTGATATGATATGGCCTTTCTTCTTTGTGCTTCCGATCTCCATCTTCAAGCACGAACATGATCTCCATCATCACCGGCATTGCATCAAGGTCAATGACGCTTCTCCATGGTTGTCGTCCACCGGCTTCAACTATTACAACTACTTTGAATAGACACGCGGGTCTTAACATAAATTAAAGACAACCATATGGCTCCTGCCGGTTGCCAACTTACAATAAGGAACATTGCATACATCAAATATAATCACAATCATGGCCATATCACATCACATCACACCCCTGCAAAACAAAGTTAGACGCCTCTACTTTCTTTGCATGTTTTACGTGGTTTGGGGCTTTCAATAAGTGTTGTTCTAACTTACGAACAAGAACCACAACATTGATACTAGCATTGTTAATCAGCCGTTGTAAATTGAATCTTAACTATGCTAGGAGAAACAGGCACCCACAAAGCCACTTATGCAATACAAGTTGCATGTCAAGCGTGGAGCAAGTCTCATGAACGATGTCATGTAAGGTTAGCCCGGGCCGCTTCATCCCAACATCCTGCAAGATGCAAAGTACACAAGAAGCAATCGACAATAAAAGCATCAACGCCCACAATGACCATTGTGTTCTACTCGTGCAACAGATCTACATATAGACACGGCTCTGATACCACTGTAGGGTTTCGTAGCATGGCAAACAAAAAATTTCTACCGCATACAAACAAACAAGCCAAGATCTATCTACTAGATTGTAGCAACGAGTCGATAGAATAACTCACCCTCGAAGATTCCAAAGTGTTTAACAAGAGCGGATTCTCGTGGGTGATGTAGTCGTACTCTTCCCGATCTCAAGATCGCGTAGACGATCCTTCCGGCGCTGCGTTCCGGCAGCGCTCCCGCAGTCGGTCACACGTTCGGTACTCGACGAAGACCTTCCTCTCCCTTGTTCCAGCAGGCAGCGGAGGTTGTAGTACTCTCCTTGCGATTCCGGCAGCACAACGGCGTGGTACCGGAAGTAGAGGGGAGATCTCGCAGGGCTTCGCCTTAAGCCGGAGCGAGTATGGTGGGACTATGAGAGAGCCCTCGACGATCTAGGGTTTAGACACGCCGAGGAGGGGGCAAGCCGGCGGCTAGGGTTAGCTAGGTGGCGGCGGCGGTTTGCCCTAGGGCGGCGGCAGTGGAGGTGGCGGCGCCGGCGGCTAGGGTTTAGAGGTGGTGGAGTTGTGTGTCTAGGAGGGGAGCCCTACCCCTCCTTTTATAGGTGGAGGGGCCGGCCAAGGGGAGGGGAGTCCCTCCCCAACACGGCTTGGAGGTGGGCCGGCGGTGGAGGGGAGGAACTCCTCCCCAACTCGGTTTCCACCTCCCCTCCACTTCCCAAAATAGCCGTTTGACTTTCAAACTTGGCGTTTGACTTTTTCAAACTAGGATTTGAATAAACCCTCTATTTTGTTCACCGATGACACCAAGTACATGATGCAATCATACCAACTTGATATAACACATTCATGTACCCTTCCCCTCCGGAGTGCCGGACATTCCGGAACCTTCTAGAACATTCCCGATGAAAACACCGGAACCATTTTCCAACTCCGAAACAGGACTTTCCTTATATGAATCTTATTCTCCGGAACATTCCGGATCTCCTCGTGATATCCCGGATCCCATTCGAGACTCCGAACAACATTCGGTCTCTTTCTCATCATTCCATAACTACTCAAACAACGTCGAATCCTTAAGTGTGTCTCCCTACGGTTCGTGAATTATGCGGACATGATCGAGACACTTCTCCGAACAATAACCAATAGAGGAATCTGGAAATTCATATGGCTCCCACATATTTCTACGATTACTTTGCGATCGAATGAACCACTTACATACGATACCAATTTCCCTTTGTCTCACGATAGTTTACTTATCCGAGGTTATGATCGTCGGTATCTCTGCATACCTAGTTCAACCTCGTTACTGATAAGTACTCTTTTCTCGTTCCCGTGATATGTGATCCCTTGTGAGCCAGTCACATGCTTGCATGCTAATTGGATGACATTTCACCGAGAGGGCCCAGAGTCTATCTATCCGTCATATGGATGGACAAATCCCACTCTTGATCCATGTGTTTCAACCAATACTTTTCGAACACTCAATGCCACCTTTATAGCTAGCCAGTTATGGTGTGGTATTTGATGTCATCAAAGAATCCATCCGGTAAAGGTGATATGCATGATCTCGTGGTCGAAGGAATTAGGTTACTATGTATCAGAAAGCATATAGCAATTGAACTATTAAAATGACTTGATCTTTATGCTACGCTTATCTATAGGAGTATATCCACCATATCATTCTCCTAACGATATGATCTTGTTGTTAATAACATCTCAATGTTCATGATAGGGAAACCACAATCATTCATTAACCAACAAGCTAGTATTATAAAGAGGCTTTACTAGGGACTTCATATTAAGTTTACAAATCACACAAGTATTAATGTTTCCTCGTTAATACTATTATAGCATGAATGTAAACATTTATCATAAACACAAAGATATAATAATAACCATATTTATTATTGCCTCTAGGGCATATCTCCAACAGTCTCCCACTTGCACTAGAGTCATCTAATCTAGATTACATGGTAATATACCGAACACCCATGGCAGTTTGGTGTTGGTCATGTTTTGCCCTCGGGAGAGGTTTAGTCAACGGATCCGCCACATTCAGATCTGTGTGTACTTTGCAAATCTTTATGTCCCCATCTTGGACATGTTCTCGAATAGCGTGAAAACATAGCTTGATATTCTTCAGCTTCTTGTGTGACCTTGGTTCTTGCGCATTGGCTATGGCGCCCATGTTATCATAGTAGATAGACATTGGGTCCAGCGCACTAGGAACCACACCCAGCTCTGTAATGAACTCTTTCATCCATATCGCTTCTTGTGAAGCCTCCGAAGCAGCCATGTATTCCGATTCAGTTGAAGATCTCGCCACAACGCTTTGCTTTGCACTCCTCCAGCTAACTGCCGCACCATTCAAAATAAATACGTATCCAGATTGTGATTTAGAATCATTCGGATCGGTGTTCCAACTAGCATCGGTGTAACCATTAACAACGAGACTTTCCTTATATGAATCTTATTCTCCGGACCATTCCGGATCTCCTCGTGATATCCCGGATCCCATCCGAGACTCCGAACAACATTCGTTCTCTTTCTCATCATTCGATAACTACTCAAACAACGTCGAATCCTTAAGTGTGTCTCCCTACGGTTCGTGAATTTATGTGGACATGATCGAGACACTTCTCCGAACAATAACCAATAGAGGAATCTGGAAATTCATATGGCTCCCACATATTTCTATGATTACTTTGCGATCGAATGAACCACTTACATACGATACCAATTTCCCTTTGTCTCACGATAGTTTACTTATCCGAGGTTATGATCGTCGGTATCTCTGCATACCTAGTTCAACCTCGTTACTGATAAGTACTCTTTTCTCGTTCCCGTGATATGTGATCCCTTGTGAGCCAGTCACATGCTTGCAAGCTAATTGGATGACATTTCATCGAGAGGGCCCAGAGTCTATCTATCCGTCATATGGATGGACAAATCCCACTCTTGATCCATGTGTTTCAACCAATACTTTCCAAACACTCAATGCCACCTTTATAGCCACCCAGTTATGGCGTGGTGTTTGATGTCATCAAAGAATCCATCCGGTAAAGGTGATATGCATGATCTCATGGTCGAAGGAATTAGGTTACTATGTATCAGAAAGCATATAGCAATTGAACTATTAAAATGACTTGATCTTTATGCTACGGTTATCTATAGGAGTATATCCACCATATCATTCTCCTAACGATATGATCTTGTTGTTAATAACATCTCAATGTTCATGATAGGGAAACCACAATCATTCATTAACCAACAAGCTAGTATTATAAAGAGGCTTTACTAGGGACTTCATATTAAGTTTACAAATCACACAAGTATTAATGTTTCCTCGTTAATACTATTATAGCATGAATGTAAACATTTATCATAAACACAAAGATATAATAATAATCATATTTATTATTGCCTCTAGGGCATATCTCCAACATAAGGTTCTAACATGGTGAGCCTAGCATGTACAGACATGGCCTCGGAACATAGACCGAAAGGTTAAGCATGAGTTATCTAGTAGATATGATGCCCATTTGATGCTCGTCTTTGAAGCTACACCGACTCACGTGATGATCGGACTTGGTGTAGTGGATTTGGTTCATGTAATCACCAAAAAGGCACGAGGGATGTCGTTTTTGAGTGGGAGTTCATTCGTAATGTGGATTAGTTGAACTTAATCTATCATGAACTTAGTCTAAACTTTACAAATTCTGTTGTAGATGGCACCACCTGCTTTTAATTTCAATGTGTCCATGGAGAAAGAGAAACTTGCAACGAACGGTAGCAACTTTACCGAATGGGCCATGAATTTGAGGATTCTCCTCTCTACTACACAAAAGCAATATGTGCTAGAAGCGCCGCTAGGCCCCCCACCTTTTGAGGATGCCCCTGATGAGGAGAAGAATGTCTATCAGACTCGTCAGGAGGACCACAACTTAGTTCATTGCGGCATATTGTATGGGCTAGAGCCAGAACTTCAAAAGCGTTTCGAAAACGGCAATGCATTTGATACAATGGGTGAGTTGAAAATGATTTTCGACACACATGCTGCTGTAGAGAGCTACAATGCTTCAGAAAAGTTCTTTAGCTGCATGATGGAACATCACAGCTCTGTTAGTGAGCATGTACTCAAGATGTCGGGTTACGCCGATAAGCTTGTGTCCTTGGGAATATCGATTCCCATTGACTTAGGCATCCATCGTGTTCTGCAGTCTCTGCCACCTAGCTATAAGAGGTTTGTGATGAATTATAATATGCAAGGCATGAAGAAGTCTCTCCCCGAGCTTCTGTCAATGCTTAAAACTGCAGAAGTGGAGATAAAAAAGGAACATCAAGTGTTGATGATCACTAAGAACACTGGTTTCAATAAAGACAAGAAGGGAAAACGGAAGTGAAGTAAGGGCGGCAAGCCGGTTGCCGTGCCTGAAAAGAAACCCCGAGTTGGACCTAAGTCTGATACCGAGTGCTAATATTGTAAGGGGACTGGCCACTGGAAACGCAACTGTCCCAAGTATTTGGCAGACAAGAAGGCCGGCAAGGCAAACAAAGGTATACATGATATACATGCTATTGATGTGTACTTGACTAGTGTAGCACCTCGGGTAAAACCACTACTAGAAAATAGCATGTCTTGTCTCTATGTATCATCATGACATTTGCATGCATATTGTTTGTTTAAAAACTATCTTGCTAAAAGTGTATTTTGTCTTCTACATATTCTCCCTTTGTTCAAACCAAAACCATCGGTCCGTCCGGATCTTCTATTTTATCTGAACTATTTATCAAATACTATTTAAAACAAACTAAATAAATAAAAAATATTGTTTTAAAAACTGGGGAGGCAGACAACCGGCTAGGCCCAATGGACCGACCGGAGTCCACCTACAACCCACCAAATATACCCTAAACCTAAACCAACCCCAACCACCAAAACCCTAGAAACCCTAATCCCTAGATCCCTACCCACTCTTCCCCCCACCCCGCCGTCAGGAACCCACCTGGTCAAACCCCACGTCGGCACACCCAAACCACTTCCCCTTGGACCCAAACCGACCCACACAGGAACCCCGCCCCACAGCGGTCACACACTCACGCGGCCAACATACACCTACCGACACACCCAGGAACCAACCAACCTGGAACCAAACCCGCGCATGAACCCCACCCGATCTGAACCCGGCCCACCCCATCGACCCGATCCCCACCCGACGCTCCTCTCTCACCCTCATCCCTTTCCCGTCATCTCGCCCTCCCCCGCTCGGTGAGCCGCCACCGCCAGGCACCGCACCTCCCCTCTGCACTGCCAGCTGCCCTGCGAGCTTCCCCTTGCCCTCTTCTTCCCTCTCCGGCCGCGCCGTCGTCCCGCACAAACTTGTTGTGGCGTCGCTTCGCCTCGTTGGAGTTCCACCCCGCGCGCCCTCGCCGGATCCTCGATGCGCCACCGCCTCCCCGGAGCCCGCCCGTAGCCTCTGGCCGCTTCTCCGGCCTCACCTTCCTCGCCATCTGCCCCGGTCAAGTTCGTCGCCTTGTCACCCGGGCCTCCTCGTCCCCTGCTCGCCCCATCCTCGAGCGCCCCCACCCTGACCTTCCTCTGTTGGCATGGATGCCCCCTGCAACCACGCTCGCCTTCATTCCGTCCCCACTGCCAGGGGACGCGGGCCCTCTCCTCCTCGCCAAGCTTCGCGCGCCGCTGGTCGCCCTACTGTTCCTCCATCCTCGCGTGCCTGTACCTGACGGCCAGGTCGCATGCCCCAGTGAAGACACTGTCCTCTCTCTGTATCTGCGTTGGCCTCCTGGGCCTCAGCGAGTACGCCTCCTCACGGGTACAGGAAGGTTTGTTCTTGTCCATGTGGCCATATTCGACTAGAAGCTAGAGGCATGTGTGCTTGTGTTGTGGAAACACTAGGGATGAACCAAAGCCCGCAATTTTGCTACGATGATGCCCCGAAGATGCATGCCTGTATTCATGGTGCGATGATGGCCGTGTAATGCGCCGCACGGTGCTACTTTGACTGCATTGCTGAAGCTGCGGCCGTCGAACCATAAGGAACCCCGGTGCTTGATCCACCCAAGTTCGCCATCGACCACCAGAGCCGAATTCCAAGATCTCCTTCATGGAACCAAAGGTCGCCTTCCCGGATCCGATCGCTGAGACCTTGAAGACCCCGAAGACCGATCCCTCGAACCCTCGGATCCTCAAGATCGTTGATCCGACATGTGTGACCCTAAGCCCCTATATTTTTATAACATGATGTTTAATTTGTGCATATTGAATTGTCATGCTTGCATACATGTTTATTTGCTTGGGGGGTTTGTTGTCAATTCATCTCATAATTAAATATGGAGGTCATATGCAGGCTTTTCTAGTCTTTTAATGGCCCCATTCAAATTTGTGTAGCGAACCGATGATATAATTTTGTCTTGCTTATACAACATTTAAATTGTGGGGTATCTAAATAACATGAACCATCTAATTAAATGACGGGACCCTGGTTTCGCTTAATATTGCCTAATTGCATCCCACCTTTGCCATGTCATACATCATGCATGCATCATGCCCGATCTTCTGCCGTAGTATTAAATAGTGCATCTGGTGTTTGTGCTAGTGCTTTGCTTCTTCACGGATTAGGCCGATGAGTTGATGGGAGTGTCGACGTGATCTTCGGATGAACCTTCGACAATGTTTTTCAGGCGAGCATCCTTCCCCCTTTCTACATATCTTACTTTTATAGTCTTTATTTCCTCCTGTTGATCTATTGTTATCTATGTTGCGATGCTCTCGTTTTCGTACCCGTGATAACCCTTGCAGCCTTATATTTCCTAGGACACATCCTATTACCTGTTGTTTGGTAGATAGTTGGACCTGTGTGTCGTAGTCGCTTGCTCAAGTGCTGATGCGTGTCGTCAAGTACCACAGTTGTTGGAAGACTGCCACATGCTTTATGTTGGAGATGATCATGGCTTTAATTATCGTTTAATAACTAAAATTGAAGTAGGTAAATAATGCAGAGGCACAGGTGGGCAATAGATGTTATTTGGTTTTTAACCGTCCACTTGTGTCCCGTAGGACCCCGAGTACTTGATACCTGTTCTTTGAATATTCGCACTATCCGCATGTGGGACCATGAATCCCCCTAGCCAGAGATTGAGTCATATATTATTTCTTGGGGCCACAAACTATTTTGGGGCTTTATTACTATCCTGTACTTATGCCATGCTTTACTGCTTTATTACGATTGCGCGTGGAGCGCCTGTACTATTTTGGATCGCGGCACGATTACGCGGTATCGACAAGGCTAGTCACACTTTCGGGTTCCTAGTCGTTTACAGCCGTTCTCGCAAACCTATGGGCCCGTCTCGGAGCCGGACAACTTCGTAGCGGGTAGCTTGGTGGGGTGGCCCCCTGAAATATTATATGAATCTTGCAATTGCTTTGTCATGATTCCTCGTTGGGTTTTCATTTGGTTTTTCCCGAGGTTGATCGTCCGTGTGTTTCTATTTGTGCCCCCCTGCAGGGTAAAAACT
The DNA here is from genome assembly GCA_916181665.1 of Avena sativa. Lineage (NCBI taxonomy): Eukaryota > Viridiplantae > Streptophyta > Magnoliopsida > Poales > Poaceae > Avena > Avena sativa. The sequence continues at coordinate 304,985,675 of OV702295.1, read as the reverse complement.
TTCTGAAAGCCGTGTCCGCGGTTATGGACGACTTGGATCACAGTATCTCGATCATAGACAACTATAACTAAAGTAGTGCTATAAATCTGACTTTATAATGACTAGTAATCAACTTCACTACAACGGAATGGCTAAATAAAAGTACCAACAACTGCTGGTTTTGGAATGCCTCATGCTATATGTATTGGACTAGTAATTGCCGCAACTATAACGGAATGAATAAAACTGCCAACTGTGTGAGTTCCTCGGTTGACTTCCTCGTTTGGTCTCGAGGGGGAAATACCAGGATGGGTATGCTTGGTGATAGTTTCAGGTTGGATCCGAATAGGTCTTTCTTATCCCTATCTGATAGCCGATAGTTATATTGAGTCTCTATAGGTTGTTTAGTGCATGCTGTGCTGCCGCTACAGTCCACCATACCTATGTAGGCGAGGACCGCCGAATTCTAGTCTCGCCGTGTACTGGCCTCAGTACTGACCGCTGTCTTTTCCTTTGCCCTTTGTCGGCACCCCTCTTGTTTAAGCAGGTTTTGAGATCGATGTCGTTAGCAGGGTTACCCTTCCGGCTTGGCCTGGGCAGGGTTATGGACGCCATTGGTTATTCTTCAGGGCTCTTAGCTCAATTTGCATCTTGTCCGTACTCGGACGCTATGTCGTTTTCAAGGTGATTTGAATCTTTGTACTGAATATCTGTATTTTTGACTCTTTGAGTTGTTGTTATATATATATATATGTTCTGTGTGTTCCATCATGGACTATTGTGTAATGATATTACTTCGTTTTCCACCCGCACGAAAGTTCCTGGTGGGCGCCTTTGAATAGTTTCTATGCGAGTTTGGCGGGAATTGCTAAGACTTGCATAAGACCGATCTGAGGGTGTTACAGAGTGGTATCAGAGCTCAGCAGTTACGATACCCCACTGGTCCAGCCTGTAGGATAACCTAGCTAACAGCTGTTGTAGAGTGTGAAAAACTATTTTGGAAAATCGGTTGGATAGATCTGATTAGGTCTGCTTTTACTCCTAACCCCTCTGCTATTCTCCTCTTACCTCTGCGTGTTTGGAATCTGCTCTCTTATCTTTTCTTTGAGTCTAGGAATTCTCGTGGTTGGGTTTCCATCGTACCTTCAGGGTCTCGCTTCCTCCTCTTGTAACGGTGATTCTACATCCAATCTTCATGCTATCTGATGGATCTTTCGTCTGTTGTATCTTTTAGTGTATCAAAAATTCACTAAAAATTTTCTTTGTATCTTCCGGTGTTCTCCAATGCGATGACCTCATCTGCGTCAGATCTGATGAAGAGCCTACGTCGTCCTTGTGATTCCGGATCTTGATTGATGAGAGCTTCAGTCTCAATTCCGAGAGTTGGTTGCATAAGTCTCCTATTCATGTACAGAGTAATGCTTTGAGTGCGGGATGGAGTCGCGACCATACCACTACTCTTATCATTCGCTTTTGTACCTTGAATGGTGGATCAAGCAATGTTACTCCTTCCACAGAAGTTAGAGGTGTCCTTACCTTTCGAGACCTCTACCTTCGTCCTTTGTTTTCTGGAGTGTTCTCGCAACGAACTTGAGTCACACCCTTTGTTGGTGGTGTCGCTAATTTCAAGACGAAGAAAGAATATTTGTTAGTAGTGTCGTGGAGATCTACATGAAGCGAGAAGATTCAGACCGTCGGCCTTCTTCCCCATACCATGAGGCGGATCTTGAGGGCGAGATCCATTGTTAGTGGTGTCGAATTGTAGCACCCCGGGTAAAACCACTACTAGAAAATCGCATGTCTTATCTCTATGTATCATCATGACATCTGCATCCATATTGTTTGTTTAAAAACTATCTTGCTAAAAGTGTATTTTTTCTTCTACATATTCTCTCTTTGTTCAAACCAAAACCATCGGTCCGTCCGGATCTTCTATTTTATCTGAACTATTTATCAAATACTATTTAAAACAAACTAAATAAATAAAACATATTGTTTTAAAAACTGGGGAGGTAGACAACCGACTAGGCCCAATGGACCGACATGAGTCCACCTACAACCCAGTAAATAAACCCTAAACCTAAACCAACCCCAACCACCAAAACCCTAGAAACCCTAATCCCTAGATCCCTACCCACTCTTCCCCCCACCCCGCCGTCAGGAACCCACCTGGTCAAACCCCACGTCGGCACACCCAAAACACTTCCCCTTGGACCCAAACCGACCCACACCGGAACCCTGCCCCATAGCAGGCACACACTCACGTGGCCAACATACACCTACCGACACACCCAGGAACCAACCAACCTGGAACCGAACCCGCGCATGAACCCCACCCGATCGGAACCCGGCCCACCCCATCAACCTGATCCCCACCCGACGCTCCTCTCACCCTCGTCCGTTTCCCGTCATCTTGCCCTCCCCCGCTCGGTGAGCCGCCGCCACCAGGCACGCCACCTCCCCTCTGCACCGCCAGCTGCCCTGCGAGCTTCCCCTCGCCCTCCTCTTCCCTCTCCGGCTGCGCCGTCGTCCCATCCAAACTTGTTGCGGCGTCGCTCCGCCTCGATGGAGTTCCACCCCGCGTGCCCTCGACGGATCCTCGATGCGCCACCGCCTCCCCAGAGCCCGCCCACAGCCTCTGGACGCTTCTCCGGCTGTAAGGGTCCCAACCTTTTAATAAGGTAGAGATCCCTGTGTTTATAATGCTAGTCCCTGGATCAATAGCTAGCATCCACAGTTAAGATGTAATATCAAGATAAAAAGGTCATAATACAACTTTATAACCAGGAATAACATAATTATATCACATCTTACATAGCCCTTTGGCTATTACATTACATTGTAGCAGAATTCTATAAGCATGGGGTCCTTCATCTTCAAAGTGCCACAGGCAAACATGTTGGTTGTAGACTTTGTAATCCTAATCATTCAACTTCACTAATATCAAACAAAACCTGCAACATAACAAGTTACAGCCACAAGGGTCAATACATTTGAATTGTATTGACAAGTTTCACTACTATGTAGTGTAGGGTTTCGTAGCATGGAAAACAAAAAATTTCTATCGCATACAAACAAACAAGCCAAGATCTATCTACTAGATTGTAGCAACGAGTCGATGGAATAACTCACCCTCGAAGATTCCAAAGTGTTTAACGAGAGCGGATTCTCGTGGGTGATGTAGTCGTACTCTTCCCGATCTCAAGATTGCGTAGACGATCCTTCCGGCGCTGCGTTCCGGTAGCGCTCCCGCAGTCGGTCACACGTTCGATACTCGACGAAGACCTTCCTCTCCCTTGCTCCAGCAGGCAGTGGAGGTTGTAGCACTCTCCTCGCGATTCCGGCAGCACAACGGCGTGGTACCGGAAGTAGAGGGGAGATCTCGCAGGGCTTCGCCTTAAGCCGGAGCGAGTATGGTGGACTATGAGAGAGCCCTCGGTGATCTAGGGTTTAGACACACCAAGGGGGGCAAGCCGGTGGCTAGGGTTTAGCTAGGCAGCGGCGGCGGTTTGCCCTAGGCGGCGGCGACGGCAGCAGGAGGTGGCGGCGCTGGGGCTAGGGTTTTGGGTGGAGAACTTGTGTGCTAGGAGGGGCAGCCCTGCCCCTCCTTATATAGGTGGAGGGGCCGCTCCAGGGGAGGGGAGTCCCTCCCCAACTCGGTTTCCAAGGGGGGCGGCGGTGGAGGGGAGGAACTCCTCCCCAACTCGGTTTCCACCTTCCCCTCCACTTCCCAAAATAGCCGTTTGACTTTTCAAATTGGCGTTTGACTTTTCAAACTAGGATTTGATTAAACCCTTTATTTTTTTCAGCGATGACACTTAGTACATGATGCAATCATTCCAACTTGGTATGACACATTCATGTACCCTTCCCCTCCGGAGTGCCGGACATTCCGGAACCTTCTAGAACATTCCCGATGAAAACACCGGAACCATTCTCCAACTCCGAAATAGGACTTTCCTTATACGAATCTTATTCTACGGACCATTCCGGATCTCCTCGTGATATCCCGGATCCCATCCATGACTCCGAACAACATTCGGTCTCTTTCTCATCATTCCATAACTACTCAAACAACGTCGAATCCTTAAGTGTGTCTCCCTACGGTTCGTGAATTATGCGGACATGATCGAGACACTTCTCCGAACAATAACCAATAGAGGAATCTGGAAATTCATATGGCTCCCACATATTTCTACGATTACTTTGCGATCGAATGAACCACTTACATACGATACCAATTTCCCTTTGTCTCACGATAGTTTACTTATCCGAGGTTATGATCGTCGGTATCTCTGCATACCTAGTTCAACCTCGTTACTGATAAGTACTCTTTTCTCGTTCCCGTGATATGTGATCCCTTGTGAGCCAGTCACACGCTTGCAAGCTAATTGGATGACATTTCACCGAGAGGGCCCAGAGTATATCTATTCATCATATGGATGGACAAATCCCACTCTTGATCCATGTGTCTCAACAAATACTTTCCGAACACTCAATGCCACATTTATAGCCACCCAGTTACGGTGTGGTGTTTGATGTCATCAAAGCATCCATCCGGTAAAGGTGATATGCATGATCTCATGGTCGAAGGAATTAGGTTACTATGTATCAGAAAGCATATAGCAATTGAACTATTAAAATGACTTGATCTTTATGCTACGCTTATCTATAGGAGTATGTCCACCATATCATTCTCCTAACGATATGATCTTGTTGTTAATAACATCTCAATGTTCATGATAGGGAAACCACAATCATTTATTAACCAACAAGCTAGTATTATAAAGAGGCTTTACTAGGGACTCTATTTTAGTTTACAAATCACACAAGTATTAATGTTTCCTTGTTAATACTATTATAGCATGAATGTAAACATTTATCATAAACACAAAGATATAATAATAACTACATTTATTATTGCCTCTAGGGCATATCTCCAACAGTCTCCCACTTGCACTAGAGTCATCTAATCTAGATTACATGGTAATATACCGAACACCCATGGCAGTTTGGTGCTGGTCATATTTTGCCCTCGGGAGAGGTTTAGTCAATGGATCCACCACATTCAGATCTGTGTGTACTTTGCAAATCTTTATCTCCCCATCTTGGACATGTTCTCGAATAGCGTGAAAACGTAGCTTGATGTGCTTCAGCTTCTTGTGTGACCTTGGTTCTTGCGCATTGGCTATGGCGCCCATGTTATCACAGTAGATAGACATTGGGTCCAGCGCACTAGGAACCACACCCAGCTCTGTAATGAACTCTTTCATCCATATCGCTTCTTGTGAAGCCTCCGAAGCAGCCATGTATTCTGATTCAGTTGAAGATCTCGCCACAACGCTTTGCTTTGCACTCCTCCAGCTAACTGCTGCACCATTCAAAGTAAATACATATCCAGATTGTGATTTAGAATCATCCGGATCGGTGTTCCAACTAGCATCGGTGTAACCATTAACAACGAGTTGTTCATCACCTCCATAATAAAGAACCATATCCTTAGTTCTTCTCAAGTACTTAAGGATGTTTTTGACCGCTGTCCAATGATCCACTCCTGGATCACTTTGATATCTGCTAGTTAAACTAACAGCATATGCAATGTCGGGTCTAGTACACAGCATGGCATACATTAGAGATCCTATGGCTGAGGCATAGGGAGTCTTACTCATTCTTTCTCTATCTTCTGCCGTTGTCGGACTTTGAGTTTTACTCAAGGTCGTATTGGGCAACATGGGCAAGAACCCTTTCTTGCTATCTTCCATTCCAAACCTCTTTAGAACTTTGTCCAAATATGTACTTTGTGACAATGATATTAGGCGTCTCGATCTATCTCTATAAATCTTTATGCCTAATATGTAAGCTGCTTCCCCAAGATCCTTCATTGAAAAACTATTATTCAAATATTCCTTGACACTATTAAGAAGGTCTACATCATTCCCAATCAACAATATGTCATCTACATATAGTATCAAGAATGCTACAGAGCTCCCACTCACTTTCTTGTAAATACAAGCTTCTCCATAAGTTTGTATAAAACCAAAACTTTTGATCACCTTATCAAAATGTTGATTCCAACTTCGGGATGCTTGCTTCAATCCATAGATGGACCGTTGAAGTTTGCATACTTTGTTAGCATCTTTAGGATCGACAAAACCTTTGGGTTGCATCATATACAACTCTTCATCAATGTCTTCATTGAGGAATGCTGTTTTGACATCCATCTGCCATATCTCATAATCATAATATGCAGCGATTGCTAACATAATCCTCACAGACTTTAGCTTTGCTACTGGTGAGAAAGTCTCATCGTAGTCAACTCCTTGAATTTGTCGAAAACCTTTTGCGACAAGTCGAGCTTTATAGACAGTAACATTACCATCAGCATATGTTTTCTTCTTGAAAATCCATTTGTTCTCGACAGCCTTCCGGCCATCCGGTAAGTCCACCAAAGTCCATACTTGGTTTTCGTACATGGATCCAATCTCGGATTTCATGGCTTCTTGCCATTTATTGGAATCTGGGCTCATCATCGCTTCCTCATATGTCGCAGGGTCATCGGTGTTATCCACCAACATGACACTCATAACAGGATCATACCAATCTGGAGTGGTACGAGTTCTCGTTGACCTGCGAGGCTCTGTAGTAACTACAACCGAAGTTTCATGATCATCATCATTAGCTTCCTCTCTTATTGGTGCAGGCACCACAGGAACTTCTTCCGGTGCTGCGCTACTCGCAAGTTCGAGAGAAGGTTCGACAACCTCGTCGAGTTCTACTTTCCTTCCAGTCACTTCTTTCGAGAGAAATTCCTTCTCTAGAAAGGATCCATTCTTGGCAACGAAGATTTTGCCCTCGGATCTATGATAGAATGTATATCCAATAGTTTCCTTCGGGTATCCTATGAAGACGCATTTTTCCGCTTTGGGTTCAAGCTTGTCCGGCTGTAACTTCTTTACATAGGCTTCGCAACCCCAAACTTTATGGAACGACAATTTAGGTTTCTTCCCAAACCATAATTCATACGGTGTCGTTTCAACGGATTTAGATGGTGCCCTATTTAAAGTGAATGCGGCTGTTTCTAATGCATAACCCCAAAATGATAGCGGTAAATCTGTAAGTGACATCATAGAACGAACCATATCTAAGAGAGTTCGATTATGACGTTCGGACACACCATTACGCCGTGGTGTTCCCGGCGGTGTCAATTGTGAAAGTATTCCGCATTTCTTCAAGTGCTCGCCAAACTCGTAACTTAGATATTCACCTCCACGATCAGAACGTAGAAATTTAATCTTCTTGTTACGTTGATTCTCAACCTCTCTTTGAAATTCCTTAAACTTCTCGAAAGTTTCGAACTTATGTTTCATGAAATAGATATACCCATATCTACTCAAGTCATCCGTGAAGGTAAGAACATAACAATAACCACCGCGTGATGCTACACTCATTGGACCACACACATCAGTATGTATGATTTCCAATAAGTCCGTAGCTCGCTCCATCATACCAGAAAATGGAGTCTTAGTCATTTTACCCATCAGACATGCTTCGCATCTTTCAAGTGATTCAAGAAGTCCATCGGAATGGAGTTTCTTCATACGCTTCACTCCAATGTGACCAACACGACAGTGCCACATATAGGTCGAGTTATCGCTCGATTTCAAACGTTTAGCCTCAATGTTATTAATATGTGTATTTCCACTATCGAGATTCAATAAGAATAGACCATCTATCAAAGGTGCATGTGCATAAAACATATTACTCATATAAATCGAACAACCATTATTCTCGGACTTAAACAAGTAACCGTCTCGCAATAAACAAGATCCCGATATAATGTTCATCCTTAACGCAGGCACCAAATAACAATTATTTAAGTATAAAACTAATCCCGATGGTAGATGAAGGGGTAGCGTGCCGACCGCGATCACATCGACCTTTGATCCGTTTCCCACGCGCATCGTCACCTCGTTCTTCGCTATCTTCCGTTTATTTTGCAGCACCTGTTTCGAGTTACAAATATGAGCAACCGAACCAGTATCAAATACCCAGGCACTACTACGAGTACTAGTGAGATACACATCAATAACATGTATATCGGATATACCTTTCTTCTTGATGTTGCCGTTCTTCAAATCCGCCAAGTACTTTGGGCAATTCCGCTTCCAGTGACCTTCTCCCTTGCAGTAAAAGCACTCAGTATCAGGCTTAGGTCCAGCCTTGGTCTTCTTCGTCGGCGCGGTAACTTTCTTACCACCCTTCTTGAAGTGTCCCATTTGCTTAGACTTGCCTTTCTTGAATTTGGTGGTCTTATTGACCATCAACACTTGGTGCTCTTTCTTGATCTCCACTTCTGCAGATTTTAACATAGCAAACAGTTCTGGCAACTGCTTGTTCATGTTTTGCATATTGTAGTTCATCACAAAGTTTTTGTAACTTGGTGGTAGTGATTGGAGGACACGATAAATCCCCAAAGCATTAGGAATCACTATACCCAAGCTTTGAAGTTTGTTTGCGTGCCCAGACATCTTAAGCACATGCTCACTGTCGAAGCTGCCCTCTTCCATCTTGCAGTTAAAGAACTTTTCAGAAGCCTCATAGCTCTCAATTGCCGCGTGAGACTCAAAGATCAATTTGAGATCACGGACAATATCATGTGGGTCCGAATTCTCAAACCTTTTATAAAGCTCCGATTCTAAACCATACAAGATAGCACACTGAACTGTGGAGTACTGAGTCTTCCGAGCGAGGTAAACATTCTTTACTTCATCGGTAGCAGTAGATGCAGGTGGGTCACCCAGCGGTGCATCCAGCACATAGGTCAAATTACCAGCTGTGAGGACAATCCTCAAATTGCGGAACCAATCCGCAAAGTTGCTTCCATTGTTTTCCAACTTTTCTTTCTCTAGGAACGCATTAAAATTGATGGTAGGGACCGCCATTGATCTACAACATATTTGCAATAGTTTAGACTAAGTTTATGACAAATTGAGTTCTAATTAATAGTTAAATTAATCTAGGTGAACTCCCACTCAAAACAATATCCCTCACATTGTTTTAGTGATCACACGAACCAAATCCACCACATCAACACCGATCATCACGAGAGTTGATGTAGTTTCAATGGCGAACAATCGACATGTTCATCATATCTTCTATATGATTCATGCTTTACCTTTCGGTGATCCGTGTTCCGAGACCATGTCTGTACATGCTCGGCTCGTCAAGATCAAACCTTAGCTTCCGCACGAGAAAATCTGGCTTGCTTACGTTGTATACACTTGCGGAATCTAACACACCCGATCATCACGTGGTGCTTCGAAACAACAAGCTTTAGCAACGGTGCTAACTAAGGGTGAACACTTTATGACTTGAAATTCATGTGCATGAGGGATCATCTTATAATGCTACCGTCGTTAACTAAGAAATACAAGATGCATAAAGGATTAACATCACATGCAATTCATAATATGTGATATGATATGGCCTTTCTTCTTTGTGCTTCCGATCTCCATCTTCAAGCACGAACATGATCTCCATCATCACCGGCATTGCATCAAGGTCAATGACGCTTCTCCATGGTTGTCGTCCACCGGCTTCAACTATTACAACTACTTTGAATAGACACGCGGGTCTTAACATAAATTAAAGACAACCATATGGCTCCTGTCGGTTGCCAACTTACAATAAGGAACATTGCATACATCAAATATAATCACAATCATGGCCATATCACATCACAGCACACCCCTGCAAAACAAAGTTAGACGCCTCTACTTTCTTTGCATGTTTTACGTGGTTTGGGGCTTTCAATAAGTGTCGTTCTAACTTACGAACATGAACCACAACATTGATACTAGTATTGACAATCACCCGTTGTAAATTGAATCTTAACTATGCTGGGAGAAACAGGCACCCGCAAAGCCACTTATGCAATATAAGTTGCATGTCAAGCATGGAGCAAGTCTCATGAACGATGTCATGTAAGGTTAGCCCGGGCCGCTTCATCCCAACACCCCGCAAGATGCAAAGTACACAAGAAGCAATCGACAATAAAAGCATCAACGCCCACAATGACCATTGTGTTCTACTCGTGCAACAGATCTACATATAGACACGGCTCTGATACCACTGTAGGGTTTCGTTGCATGGAAAACAAAAAAAATTCTATCGCATACAAACAAACAAGCCAAGATCTATCTACTAGATTGTAGCAACGAGTCGATGGAATAACTCACCCTCGAAGATTCCAAAGTGTTTAACGAGAGCGGATTCTCGTGGGTGATGTAGTCGTACTCTTCCTGATCTCAAGATCGCGTAGACGATCCTTCCGGCGCTGTGTTCCGGTAGCGCTCCCGCAGTCGGTCACATGTTCGGTACTCGACGAAGACCTTCCTCTCCCTTGTTCCAGTAGGCAGCGGAGGTTGTAGCACTCTCCTCGCGATTCCGGCAGCACAACGGCGTGGTATCGGAAGTAGAGGGGAGATCTCGCAGGGCTTCGCCTTAAGACGGAGCGAGTATGGTGGACTATGAGAGATCCCTCGGTGATCTAGGGTTTAGACACACCAAGGGGGGCAAGCCGTCGGCGAGGGTTTAGCTAGGCGGCGGCGGTTTGCCCTAGGCGGCTGCGACGGCAGCAGGAGGTGGCGGCGCCGGGGCTAGGGTTTTGGGTGGAGATCTTGTGTGCTAGGAGGGGCAGCCCTGCCCCTCCTTATATAGGTGGAGGGGCCGCTCCAGGGGAGGGGAGTCCCTCCCCAACTCGGTTTCCAAGGGGGGCGGCAGTGGAGGGGAGGAACTCCTCCCCAACTCGGTTTCCAAGGGGGCGGCAGTGGAGGGGAGGAACTCCTCCCCAACTCGGTTTCCACCTTCCCCTCCACTTCCCAAAATAGCCGTTTGACTTTTCAAATTGGCGTTTGACTTTTCAAACTAGGATTTTATTAAACCCTTTATTTTGTTCAGCGATGACACTTAGTACATGATGCAATCATTCCAACTTGGTATGACACATTCATGTACCCTTCCCCTCCGGAGTGCCGGATATTCCGGAACCTTCTAGAACATTCCCGATGAAAACACTGGAACCATTCTCCAACTCCGAAATAGGAATTTCCTTATATGAATCTTATTCTCCGGACCATTCCGGATCTCCTCGTGATATCCCGGATCCCATCCGAGACTCCGAACAACATTCGGTCTCTTTCTCATCATTCCATAACTACTCAAACAACGTCGAATCCTTAAGTGTGTCTCCCTACGGTTCGTGAATTATGCGGACATGATCGAGACACTTCTCCGAACAATAACCAATAGAGGAATCTGGAAATTCATATGGCTCCCACATATTTCTACGATTACTTTGTGATCGAATGAACCACTTACATACGATACCAATTTCCCTTTGTCTCACGATAGTTTACTTATCCGAGGTTATGATCGTCGGTATCTCTGCATACCTAGTTCAACCTCGTTACTGATAAGTACTCTTTTCTTGTTCCCGTGATATGTGATCCCTTGTGAGCCAGTCACACGCTTGCAAGCTAATTGGATGACATTTCACCGAGAGGGCCCAGAGTATATCTATCCGTCATATGGATGGACAAATCCCACTCTTGATCCATGTGTCTCAACAAATACTTTCTGAACACTCAATGCCACCTTTATAGCCACCCAGTTACGGTGTGGTGTTTGATGTCATCAAAGCATCCATCCGGTAAAGGTGATATGCATGATCTCATGGTCGAAGGAATTAGGTTACTATGTATCAGAAAGCATATAGCAATTGAACTATTAAAATGACTTGATCTTTATGCTACGCTTATCTATAGGAGTATGTCCACCATATCATTCTCCTAACAATATGATCTTGTTGTTAATAACATCTCAATGTTCATGATAGGGAAACCACAATCATTTATTAACCAACAAGCTAGTATTATAAAGAGGCTTCACTAGGGACTCTATTTTAGTTTACAAATCACACAAGTATTAATGTTTCCTTGTTAATACTATTATAGCATGAATGTAAACATTTATCATAAACACAAAGATATAATAATAACTACATTTATTATTGCCTCTAGGGCATATCTCCAACATGTAGAATATAAGTGGATCCTATCATTACATGCATATTTGGCTAAGTAGGGTTTTAGGCTCATTTGCAGAAAGCAATAATTTATCCTATCTTTTCAAAAAGGGTTTTGATCTTTTTTCACCTCTTTCTGAACTCCTTGGAATACACCAAGTGTCTTTGTCAAAATCTCTTGAGCTCCTTGGTACACCCCAAGTACTTCAAGTTTTTATCAAAATCTCTTGAGCTCCTTGGTAAATCCCCAAGTGCTTCAAGTTTTTATCAAATCTCTTGAGATCCTTGGTAAATCCCCAAGTGCTTCAAGTCTTTTGTTGTCACTTAAAAGTTTTTCTTTTAGAAATTGGAATGTCGAGATTTCCCATAGCTTCAAGCTTTAGTTGCTTAGTATTGTCCATAACCGGGGACACGGCTAAGTACTTAGAATTTTTATCTTCTGCAGAAGTTGTACACTTTACCCACATGACACAATCTCATCTTGTTGCCACCAGTGGCCGCTGGATAGGTACTCACCAAGATGGAGTACTGGCAGATTGAGAATGTGACGAAGTCTTTCCAGAGGGTCCTCCCATACATCATTGCTAGCTTGTCTTCAGGCACCCATGTAGGGTTCCGAGTTCCCTCATTTTCAGTAACCTGAAGACAATGCATGGGTCTTCCCAATGTAGTTGACCAAGCCAGAGCCATATGTAGCATGTGGTTGTACACGAAAGACACAATTGGAGAAACATGTTCAATCTCTAAGTTCCTGGGTGGTTTTCTTTTGGTGCACAACACAAAGAGATTGCCATAGACATGGTTCCTTTTGTTGCCACCTTATCCAAAACTCAAAGTATCCTTGTCCACCCAGGTGGTTCATTGAGTCCTTGTTTTATTATATAAAACACAAGTCTTTTCTCAACTTCATAAAATCTCAACATGTATCTCTTCTCAAAATATTTAGCATGGCTAAGCATTTTACAACTACATTGTTTTCACTAAGGAATATTTAAGGTATCCTATTAGGATTTAGCATAGCATAAGTATAGAAATTCTTTTCATGCATGTTTCAAAATCCACTAAGTATAATGAATATAGTAGGACTTAAGATGATAGTGTAACTTGCCTTTTTGGTAGGGAATGTTGGTTCACTTCTTGATCTTGCTAGTTTCACACTTTTCTAACTTCACTACAAATCAATCAAGCAAACACAATATCAACTAGCATTCCAACCAATAATCAAACAATCAAACACACACATAGAATATTAGAAACTAGTCATGCATGCAAGCATGCAAAAGATAGTTTTATTTGCCAAGGTGGTCTCTACTAGGTTCTATATATGTAAGGTTCAAAGTGGTCATTTTCTAAAGTGGCAAAGTCATTTGTAAAAGGGTTTTTGTCTAAAACCATTTTTCAAATCCAATCATTATTTCATGTGTTGGAAAATGCTTTTAGTGAAGCAACCATTTTATATTGTTCACCAAACAAGTTGTTAAATCACAAAACTTGGTGTTTAGGGTCAGTAGGTTTGATTCAAATCATTTTCCCAAAGTTTTTACTCCAAAATCATTTTCATAGCAAATTCAATATTTTTATTTGGCTAGAAATGGGCTAACTCTATTATTCAATCCTATTCTTCACCAAATACATTTTTAAATCCATAGGTTGGTTCCTAGGGTCAGTAGGTTCACAACAAACCAATTTTCAAAGATTTCAACCTAACAATCATTTTGGAATAATTTTTATATCCTAAACAAGCATACAAATGTTTCTGCAAAAACAAACATTTTACCAGACTCTTTTTACTAAAAAAATTGCATGGTTGGCTAGGGCTTGTTCCACTGATTCCATTGATATAAAGTTTGCAAATTTTGGACGTGTGGATCAAAAGTTACAAGGGTTTCAAATCTGCATCTAAATCTGATTTCAAATTTCTGTTTTAAACAAACTGGTGCCACGCGGCGTAATGCTACTGGTCAATACCGGTTCGCTCGGATCGCGCGACTACGTCCGTTGGATCTAAGCAGATCGCACGGCTCAGACTAGCCCGTACCTTTTCGTTAAATGAATCTATCGTGGCCGTCAGATGGAAATCTAAAGGTGCTGGTTGGCTTGACCAAACACGAGCGGCGCTGACGGCGGTGGGCGGCGGCGCACGGTCGGACGATGAGCTAACGGCGGTTACAGGAAGCAATAGAGGAAACGAGAATGCTCATAGTTCTTAGGGAATCGTGGTGATGCTCAACGTAGTTGCGAGGAGGCGAGGGGCGCTCAGGATCCGTCGGAATTCCTCACCGGAGTCAAGGACGGCGTCAGGCGGCTCTGGTCGTTGTCGGGGGCGAGGCTACAGATCGTGTTGAGGCAAAACAAGGGTGTGGTTAGATGCGTACGAGTATGGGGAATGTGAGAGCATCACTGAGAGAGCTCGGGGCGGTCTGGGCTTACCAGGGGGTGTCGCCGGAGAAGGAAGCAGACGCGGCGGCGCTCAGTCGAGATGGTTGCCGACGTTCTGGGGCGCCCGCGGTTGAATGGGAGGTACAGGGAGAAGCGTCTAGGTCTGGGGAATGTACCCGTGTGCTTGGGAAGGCAAGGGGCGGCAGTGGTTCGCCGGAATTGACTGGAGATGCTCGTCGGAGCAGTGGGGGTGCGGCTCGAAATTACGACGGCCTGGGGGCAGAGAGAGGGAGCTTTCTGGGGGAAATGAGAGAGAGGCCACGGGCGGTTAAATGGGTGCGGTTACTGGAAGGAATCAAAGCTTCATCAACGCGCAATCAACGCCGGCATTTCTAGTCTGCAATGGCAGGGCGAGGTCTGCGCGAGGAAGACGATGACAGGGCAGTGTGGGGCATGCTTGTCAGCGAGAAAGGAAGAAAGGGAGAAGGGTCCACCGGTCAGTGTCTGCGCGGGTTAAAAACTGAGTGCGAAACGTTTTCTTCGGGAGGGAGAGAGTGGGCTGGTTGTTGGGCTTAGTCCATTTCTACATTTTTTTCCTTCTGAATGCTTTTTCCTTTTCTGATTCTGTTTTCTGTTTTGAAATTCAAACAACAATCAAGCATTCAAAACAATTCAAACATTCATCACACTTTGCAATTGAATTTGGTTCTGTTTAACAACATAAACCAAAGTCCGAAGACCAAAAATGATATTTTTATTTTTAGGGTCCATTTATAATTAAATAAAATGGACCTTAGATATTAAATCATATAGGTTTTAATTTATTTAAAATCTCCATTTGAAATCTAAATATCTTCAAAAACCAAATCAGTAGGTTTTATTTGGTAATATAAAATACTTGGAAAACTTGTTTTAAATAAAATAACAAGTTTTAGTGTTTAATTAAAATAGTAAAACCTTTATTTTTAAATAAACTTGGATATTAAATCCTTATTATTTTATTTAAATAAACCTTTGCTATTTTCATCAAATGGAAATATTTATTTCAAAGGCTTGGCCAAGTTTTAATTTGGCTTATAAAATAATCCTTATTTAAATTTCTTCCTTTGCATTTGAAAACCAAAACTTTTTATTAAAAAAAATCCAAATAGTAATTTCAAAATATTTTTATTTTTCATTTATTAAATGGTTATCTTTTTAAATCCCTTTAGGATTTTTTATTTGATCCAAATAGGTTTTGAAAGTTTCCAATTGGATTCAAAAAGTTTCTTCTCACCCTGAAATTCAACAAAGTTTTATTTTATTCATTTATTTTTCACATTACAAGATTTGGAAAATCTTGGGATGTGACACCGGCCTCGCCTTGCTCGCCCTCTGCCCCGGTCAAGTTCGTCACCTCGTCACCCGGACCTCCTCGTCCCCTGCTCGCCCCATCCTCGAGCGCCCCCCCAACCTTCCTCTATTGGCATGGATGGCCGCGTCCTGCAACCACCCTCGCCTTCGTTCCGTCCCCGCTGCCAGGGACGCGGGCCCTCTCCTCCTCGCCAAGCTTCGCGCGCCGCTGGTCGCCTCACTGTTCCTTCGCCCTCGTGTGCCTGTACCTGAAGGCCAGGTCGCATGCCCCAGTGAAGATGCTGTCCTCTCTCTGTATCTGCGTTGGCCTCCTGGGCCTCAGCGAGTACGCCTCCTCACGGATACATGACGTTTTGTACTTGTCCATGTGGCCATATTCGACTAGAAGCTAGAGGCATGTGTGCTTGTGTTGTGGAAACACTAGGGATAAACCGAAGCCCGCAATTTCGCTCCGATGATGCCCCGAAGATGCATGCCTGCATTGATGGTGCGATGATGGCCGTGTAATGCGCCGCATGGTGCTACTTTGACTGCATTGCCGATGCTGCGGTCATCGAACCAGAAGGAACCCCTGTGCTTGATCCACCCAAGTTCGCCATCGACCACCGGAGCCGAATTCCAAGATCTCCTTCATGGAACCAAAGGTCGCCTTCCCGGATCCGATGGCTGAGACCCTGAAGACCCCGAAGACCGATCCCGACGAGACCGATCCCTCGAACCCTCGGATCCTCAAGATCGTCGATCCGACATGTGTGACCCTATGCCCCTATATTTTTATAACATGATGTTTAATTTGTGCATATTGAATTGTCATGCTCGCATACATGTTTATTTGCTTGGGGGGTTTGTTGTCGATTCATCTCATAATTAATTATGGAGGCCATATGCGGGCTTTTCTAGTCTTTTAATGGCCCCATTCAAATTTGTGTAGCGAACCGATAATATAATTTTGTCTTGCTTATACAACATTTAAATTACGGGGTATCTAAATAACATGAACCATCTAATTAAATGACGGGACCCTGGTTTCGCTTAATATTGCCTAATTGCATCGCACCTTTGCCATGTCATACATCATGCATGCATCATGCCCGATCTTCTGTCTTAGTATTAAATAGTGCATCCGGTGTTTGTACTAGTGCTTTGCTTCTTCATAGATTAGGCCGATGAGTTGATGGGAGTGTCGATGCGATCTTCGGATGAACCTTCGACAATGTTTTACAGGCGAGCATCCTTCCCCCTTTCTACCTATCTTACTTTTATAGTCTTTATTTCCTCCTATTGATCTATTGCTATCTATGTTGCGATGCTCTAGTTTTCGTACCCGTGATAACCCTTGCAGGCTTATATTGCCTTGGACACATCCTATTACCTGTTGTTTGGTAGATAGTTAGACCTACGTGTCGTAGTCGCTTGCTCAAGTGCTGATGCGTGTCGTCAAGTACCACAGTTGTTGGAAGACTGCCACATGCTTTATGTTGGAGATGATCATGGCTTTAATTATTGTTTAATAACTAAAATTGAAGTAGGTAAATAATGCAGAGGCACGGGTGGGCATTAGATGTTATTTGGTTTTTAACCGTCCACTTGTGTCACGTAGGACCCCGAGTACTTGATACCTGTTCTTTAAATATTCACACTATCCGCATGTGGGACCATGAATCCCCCTAGCCAGAGATTGAGTCATATATTATTTCTTGAGGCCACAAACTAGTTTGGGGCTTTATTACTATCCTGTACTTATGCCATGCTTTACTTCTTTATTATGATTGTGTGTGGAGCGCCTGTACTGTTTTGGATCACGGCACGATTACGCGGTATCGACAAGCCTAGTCACACTTTCGGGTTCCCAGTCGTTTACAGCCGTTCTCGCAAACCTATGGGTCCATCTCGGAGCCGGCAAACTTCGTAGCGGGTAGCTTGGTGGGGTGGCCCCCTTAAATATTATATGAATCTTGCAATTGCTCTGTCGTGATGCCTCGTTGGGTTTTTATTTGTTTTTTCTCGAGGTTGATCGTGCGTGTGTTGCTATTTGTGCCCCTGCAGGGTAAAAACTTTCTGAAAGCCGTGTCCGCGGTTATGGATGACTTGGAGCACAGTATCTCGATCATAGACAACTATAACTAAAGTAGTGCTATAAATTTGACTTTATAATGACTAGTAATCAGCTTCACTACAACAGAATGGCTAAATAAAAGTACCAACAACTGCTGGTTTTGGAATGCCTCATGCTATATGTATTGGACTAGTAATTGCTGCAACTATAACGGAATGAATAAAACTTCCAACTGTGTGAGTTCCTCGGTTGACTTCCTTGTTTGGTCTCGAGGGGGAAATACCAGGATGGGTATGCTTGGTGATAGTTTCAGGTTGGATCCGAATAGGTCTTTCTTATCCCTATCTGATAGCCGCCAGTTGTATTGAGTCTCTATAGGTTGTTTAGTGCATGCTGTGCTGCCGCTAGAGTCCACCATACCTATGTAGGCGAGGACCGCCGAATTCTAGCGCCCTTTGTCGGCACCCCTTTTGTTTAGCAGGTTTTGAGATCGACGTCGTTAGCAAGGTTACCCTTCCGGCTTGGCCTGGGCAGGGTTATGGACGCCATTGGTTATTCTTCAGGGCTCTTAGCTCAATTTGCATCTTGTCCATACTCGGACGATATATCGTTTTCAAGGTGATTTGAATCTTTGTACTGAATATCTGTATTTTTGACTCTTTGAGTCGTTGTTATATATATATATGTTATGTGGGTTCCATCGTGGACTATTGTGTAATGATATTACTTCGTTTTCCACCCGCACGAAAGTGCCTGGTGGGATCCTTTGAATTATTTCTATGCGAGTTTGGCGGGAATCGCTATGACTTGCATAGGACAGGTCTGAGGGTGTTACAACTAGTGCTCACAGTAGCACCTAGGTATTTGATACCGGTTCAGTTGCTAATATTTGTAACTTGAATCAGGGGCTGCGGAACAAGCGACTGCTAGCAGGGCGTGAGGTCAAGATGCGTGTCGGCAATGGATCAAGCATTGATGTGATCACCGTCGGAACGCTGCCTCTCCATTTGCCGTCGGGATTAGTAATAAACTTGAAGAATTGTTATCTGGTGCCAGCACTGAGCATGAACATTGTATCTGGATCATGTTTGATGTGAAGTGGTTATTCATTTAAATCAGAGAACAATGGTTGTTCTATTTATATGAATGAAATCTTTTATGGTCATGCATCGATGATGAATGGTTTATATCTTTTGGATCTCGATAATAATGTTACACATATTAATAATGTTGATGCTAAAAGGATTAAACTAAATGATGATATATCCGCATATATGTGGCACTGCCGTCTAGGTCATATTGGCGTTAAACACATGAAGAAGCTCCATTCGGATGGACTTTTGGAATCACTTGATTTTGAATCATTTGATACATGTGAGCCATGCCTTATGGGCAAGATGACTAGAACGCCATTTTCTGGTTCAATGGAACGGGCGACAGATTTATTGGAAATCATACATTCTGATGTATGTGGTCCAATGAGTGTGTCAGAGCGAGGTGGATATCGTTATTTTGTTACTTCCACGGATGATTTGAGTAGATACGGTTATATCTACTTGATGAAACACAAGTTTGAAACATTTAAAAAGTTCAAGGAATTTTAGAATGAAGTGGAAAATCATCATAATAGAAAGATCAAATTTCTACGGTCCGACCGTGGAGGTGAGTATCTAAGTTACGAGTTTAGCACTCACATGAAAGAGTGTGGAATTGTTTCACAACTCACACCTGCCGGAACACCACAGCGAAATGGTGTGTCGGAACGTCGTAATCATACTTTATTGGATATGGTTCGATCTATGATGTCTCTGACGGACTTGCCGTTGTCATTTTGGGGTTATGCACTAGAAACTGCTGCATTCACTTTACATCGGGCACCATCTAAATTCGTTTAAAAGACACCGTATGAATTATGGTTTGGAAACAAACCTAAGTTGTCATTTCTTAAAGTTTGGGGATGCGATGTTTATGTGAAGAAACTTCAACCGAATAAACTCGAACCCAAAGCGGAAAAATGCGTCTTCATAGGATACCCTAAGGAAACTATTGGGTATTCCTTCTATCACAGATCTGAGGGCAAGGTTTTTGTTGCCAAGAATGGATCCTTTCTAGAGAAAGAGTTTCTCATGAAAGGTGTGAGTAGTCGGAAGGTACTCGAAGAGGTTATTGAACCTTCTCTTCAAAGTATGGCGAGTAGCGCAGCGCCGAAAGTCGTTCTGGAGGTGGCTTCACCACTTGAAGAAGGAACTAATGATAATGATCATGAAACTCCGAAAGAGAATACTACCAAACCTCGCAGGTCTAGCAGGACGCGTGCAGCTCCCGAGCTGTACGGAAATCCTGTCATGAATTTCATGGTTGATGAAAATGATGACCCTGCGACGTATGAAGAAGCGATGATGAGCCCGAATTCCAACAAATGGTTAGAATCCATGAAATCCGAGATAGAATCCATGTATGAAAATCAAGTTTGGAACTTGGTGGACTTACCTCACGACCGAAAGGCCGTGGAGAATAAATGGATTTTCAAAATGAAAACTGATGCTAATGGTAATATAACCATCTATAAAGCTCGACTTGTCGCAAAGGGGTTTCAAAAAATTCAAGGAGTTGACTACAATGAGACATTCTCTCCCGTAGAGATGCTAAAATCAGTTAGGATTATGTTAGCAATTGCTGCATATTTCGATTATGAGATATGGAAGATGGATGTCAAAACCGCGTTTCTCAATGGTAATATTGAAGAAGCGTTGTATATGATACAACCAAAGGGTTTTTTCGATCCTAAGGATGCTAACAAGGTGTGCAAGCTTCAGCGATCCATCTATGGATTGAAGCAAGCATCACGAAGTTGGAATCTCCGCTTTGATGAGGTGATCAAAGAGTTTGGATTTGTCCAAACTTATGGAGAAGCTTGTATTTAGAAGAAAGTGAGTGGGAGCAATGTGGCATTTCTGATACTATATGTGGATGACATATTATTGATCGGAAATGATATAGATCTTTTAAACAGTGTTAAAAGTTATCTAAATAGCAAATTTTCAATGAAGGACCTAGGTGAAGTGTCATACATATTAGGCATAAAGATCTATAGAGATAGATCTAGGCGCCTAATAGGGCTATCGCAAAATACATACCTTGATAAGATTTTAAAGAAGTTTAAAATGGAAGATAGTAAGGGGTTCTTACCTATGACACAAGTCACGACATTGAGTAAGACTCAAAGTCCAGCTACGGCGGAAGAAAGAGAGAAATTGGACAAAGTCCCCTATGCTTCAGCCATAGGCTCTTTAATGTACGCCATGCTATGTACAAGACCGGATGTGGCACATGCTATTAGTTTGACTAGTAGGTACCAATCAGATCCAAGTTCGGAACACTGGAAAGGGGTCAAGAATATCCTTAAGTACTTGCGAAGAACTAAGGATATGTTTCTTGTATACGGAGGTGAAGAAGAGCTCGTCGCTAAGTGTTATGTCGATGCTAGCTTTGACACCGATCCGGATGACTCTAAGTCTCAATCCGGATACGTATTTCTCATGAATGGCAGAGCGGTTAGTTGGAGGAGCTCCAAATAACCTGTGGTGGCGGGATCAACGACGGAGGCCGAATATGTTGCTGCTTCGGAAGCGGCTCAGGAAGCAGTTTGGATGAAGGAGTTCATATCCGAACTAGGTGTGGTTGCAAACGCATTGGACCCAATGGTGATCTATTGTGACAACAATTGTGCCATTGCTAATGCCAAAGAGCCAATGTCTCACAAGCATTCCAAGCATATTAAGCGCCGGTTTCACTCCATCCGCGAGCATGTCAAGGATGGAGATATAAAGATTTGTAAAGTACATACAGATCTCAATGTAGCAGATCCATTGACTAAAACTCTCCCTAGAGCAAAACATGATCTACACCAGAACTCCATGGGTGTTAGATACATCACTATGTAACTAGATTATTGTCTCTAGTGCAAGTGGGAGACTGAAGGGAATATGCCCTGAGAGGCAATAATAAAGTGTTTATTATGTGTATTCCAAGTATATGATAGATGTTTATTTTGCATGCTATAATTGTATTAATACGGAAACATTAATACATGTGTGTTTAATAAACAAACAGAAAGTTCCTAGTTATGCCTCTCTCATAAACTTGTTCATTTATTAACAAGATGATCACAATTTCCTAATCATAGACATTGGATGTTGTTAATAACGAGATCAAAACATTAGTGTAATGATGTTATGAACATTCATCCGAAGTATAGCATTACGATCAAAGTCATTGAGTTTATATTGCTATAAACAACTTATGAAGTGATCCTAATCCTTAGACCATGAGATCATGCCAATCACTAACACCGGTAGAGTTTCTTGTTGACATCAAACGTCACACCGTAACTGGGTGATTATAAAGATGGCTTCAAAGCTACTAAAGTGTTATGTTGAGACTCATGGATCAAGAGTGAAATTTGTTCATCCCGATGAAGGATAGATATACTCTGGGCCCTCTCGGTGATATCACATTGGTTAGCTTGCAAGCAAGTGATTTGATCACTAGAATGTTATATCACGGGAACGAGAAAAGAGTGCATGTCAGTAACAAGATAAAACTAGGTATGGAGATACCGATGATCAAATCTCGGACATGTAATATATCGTGAAACAAAGGGATTAATATACGAGCGTAAAAGGTTCCGACAATCACAGGAAAGTCATCGTTGAATGTGTGGGAGTCAGTATGGATCTCCAGGTCCTGCTACTGATTATTGATCGGAGAAGGGTCTCGATCATGTCCGCATTATTCGCGAACCATAGGGTGACACACTTAAGGGACACTGACATCCAGTTGGAGCAAATGTTTCATGCCAGAAAGAATAACAAGCACAGGAATTTATTTCACTAGATACCGAAACAGGTTTTCAGGTGAAATTGCAGAAAGTGTTTTTGCATGTGAAATAGAATTCTAGCAAGGGGTTATATGTGAATGTTTGTCATTAAAGTAATTGACAAAATTCTGAATAAATAAAAAGAGTTTTATTTAATGAGAGTTTGCATTAAATTTGGTGGAAATTTAATAGCAAGTTTGAGTGGGATTTTGAGTGGAGGGATTTGAAGCGGATTTTGTGAGTGGAGTGTCCACCCACATGAATGAGGGGAGGGCAAGGGGGCATCCCCCATGCGCCGGCCACCCCCTTGGGGTCCCCCTCTCCTATAAAAGGCACCCCTCTCCCTCTCTCTCACACACACCTCCTCGTGAAGGATCTCCCCCCCTTATAGAATTTATCCCCATGGTCTCGGACTAGCGAGATACATGTTACCGGTGGCTATTCGGCAAGAAAGGGTTGTGATTCCACTGCATCGCTGGAGCGAGGAGGCGGAGGTTGCTCGGTGTCTTGTACGTCTGTGCGAGCACGGATGCGCTACTGCTTTGCGGCGCTAGGACTTCCTCTCGATCTCGAGATCGGCAAGAGATCGTCTACATCAACCACGAGTTCAACTTGTTAAGCTTTGTCGGTCTTCAAGGGTATGTTCTCTACGGATATACATCCGCCCGTTGTTTGTAGCTAGTAGATAGATCTTGGTACATAGTTCCCATCGTAGGAAATTTTTTGTTTTCTATGCTGCGAACCTTACAAGGGGTTCCTCAATGGGGCGGAAAAATCCCACGTCCATTCTTCTTATGGCATCTTGTGGTATTTCAACATCTGCATCACAAACATCAACTTGCCCCACATGGGAGCCGTCATTTTCGTCGAACTCCAGACTACAAGATTCTACAACAGTCCCGGTGAGCTTGTTGTAGACTCTATAAGTGTGGGGTTCGACACCGTAACCAACAAAAATACCTTCTAAAGCCTTAGACTCAAATTTAGAAAAGCGGACACCTTTGATAAGAAAGAAACACTTACAACTGAATATCCTGAAGTACGAGATGTTGGGCTTGTTACCGGTAAGTATTTCATACGGAGTCTTGTCCAAGATCTTTTAGAGGTAGAGTCGGTTAGATGAGTGACAAGCGGTGGATATGGCTTCAGCCCAAAAGTTGTAAGGAGACTTGAATTCAGCCAACATTGATCTTGCCATATCCATCAAGTGCGGTTCTTCCTCTTGGCTACACCATTTTGTTGAGGGGTGTACGCAGCGGAATATTGATGTCGTATCCCCTCTTCACTTTGAAACTCATTCAATGTGTAGTTCTTAAACTCGGAGCCGTTGTCACTTCTTATTGCCAAGATGGGAACATTGTGTTGGCGTTGAACCTCATTGGCGAAGTCAATGACTGTTTGTTGAGTCTCACTCTTTAGCTTGAAAAAAATAGACCCATGTGTATCTTGAGTAGTCATCGACTATGACCAAGCAGTATTTCTTCCCACCAGACTGGCATGATATGGAGGACCAAATAAGTCCACATGAAGTACTTCCAAGATTCTCTTTGAAGAAACAATAGTCTTCCTCTTGTGGGGAGAGTCGTGCATTTTTCCTTCAACACAAGCCCTACAAACACGATCTTTGGCAAAGGAGACATTATCTTTTAGTCCAAGGATGTGGCCACCCTTGTGAAGACTTTGCAAAGTTCTCATGTTGACATGGGCTAAACGGCGATGCCATAGCCAGCCCACGTCGGCCTTTCCGAATAGGCACATCGGACCCGAAGTGGTTTTCCCCGAAAAGTCCACCACATATAGGTCATTTTCAACGTACCCAACAAAAGCGACCTTTAGAGACTTGCTCCACAAGAGTACCACCAAATCATAATCAATGAAAACAGCAAAGCCCATCTTGCCAATGGCACGAACAGAGAGTAAGTTGTAACCGAGGGTCTCGACAAGCATGACGTCCACGAGAGAGATATCGTGAGCAACCACAACCTTGCCAAGACCCAATACCTGAGATTTAGACTTATCACCATAGGAGACCGTAATATTATCATGATTGGGTCACATCTCCGTGATGATCTACTTGCTTCCAGTCATATGACTAGTGCATCCACTATCTAGCACCCATTTAGACCCACCGGAAGCATAGCCCTGCAAGAGAATTACTTCTTAGTTTTAGGTACCCATTTTTCAATGGGTCCTTTCATGTTAGTAACAAGGGTCTTTGGAACCCAAATAGACCAAGCCACATATTCATCAAAAGTACCAACATAATAAGCATAAACATCGCCATAATAATCACAAAAGAGTTCATAATTTGGATTGTGAGACCCTGCAAAACCAATATTGTTAGTTTTGTCTTTTGTGACATTCTTCTCAGCAGTGCTTGTCTTTGATTGTACACTCTTGGTCTTGTTCTTCTTCTTCTTCTTGGACTTGGTGACATACCCAAGTCCCTCTTTACCCAGATTTGATCTTTGCTTGCCAAGCACCTCATCAAGAACTCCCTTATCTTTGGGAGTAGTGTCATTGACAAGCCCTTCTTCCACACAAGCATTTTCTTTGTGACCATATGTTGATTTAGATGTGCTAGGAACATCATACTTGGTCAATCGAGTTTGGAGCAGATCATGTGACTCATTGAGAATGGAGAATTCACTTTTCAAGGCCTTGTGAGCGATGCCAAGTTTCTCCAAATCCTCAAAGAGTCTAGCATGAGCAGCCCCAAAGTCAATCTTTTCCTTCTTTAACTTCTTTGCTTTGGCAAATGCATTGTCACGTTCCTTAACAAGCTTTGCCACCATTTCTTCATGTGAATCTTCAATGGACTCTAAGCCTCTCTTCAAGAGAATCCCGAGCCTCTTCTTCCTCTTCTAGAGCATTCTTTAAGGATGCAATTTCCATTGCATCCTCCCTTTAAATTCTGCCTTTTTCTTCAAGGAGCACTTTATTTTGGGCCAGCTGGTCCATAAGAGCCTCAAAATGTATTTTGTGCTCACCTTGCAAGTTATTGAATAAATAGTCCAAAGCAATAATCTCTTCTTTAACCTTAAGACTAGTAGGATCATCCATGTCAATCATAGCCTTAGGAAAAGAAGAGTTAGAAGTAGATACCTCGGAACCTCTTGCCATGAGGCAAGTATCATTCTTGTTGATGACGTTTTAGTTCGGGGAGTTGAAGAGTGATGTTGGTGTAGATGCGGTGGCTATAGCAGCCACCTCTCGAGAGCTATCATCCTCGTCCTCATCTTCACTTCCCGAAGAATATTCTTCTTGAGCCACTAGAACAATCTTTGGTTGCTTCTTGAAGGGAGCATTCTTCTTTACAAATTGTTTCTTGCGTGGAGCCTTTGACTTTTCCATGAGAATAAGTCTTCCTCCATTATCTTCCCTACTTTGATATGGACACCCATCTACAAAGTGCAGCTGGTCTCCGCAGTTGAAACATGTTCTCAGCTTGGGACCATTTTCCTTTCTTCCATAAGCTCCACTCTTGCGTTCTAGTTCAGATTTTGCCTTCGCCGGGTCCTTCCAAAAGTTTCTATCATAGAAGGCCATGTATTGTCCATGGATTCTTTTTACATCCTCAGGACAGTCCATACCTTATATGTCATCTTCATCATGATCAATCACACTAGTCTTCAAGGCCACGTTGACCCCCTTTTGCATCCCATAACTCGTGCACGAGCATCTTCGGCATTATTGGCAGCCACTTTGAAAGATGCCATTTCTTGCATTACCTCATTGGATGTCATAAGGTGGTAGTTATGCCTTCCTTGGAGACTCTTCAAATCTGTGGGCTCAAATGGCATAAGAGCACTGACATACTTGCGCTTGATCCATGCATCATCAACATGAGAGGCACCATGATTCCTGAAAGTGGTGGCTATTGACTTGAGCCTCCTATACATTTCCTCGTGGTTTTCTCCATCCAACATATAAAATCCTTCAGCTTCATTGCTCAAAGCATCATATCTATTCCTTATCATACTTTCATTTCCGATGAAGATCTCGGTGAGGGCATCCCAAGCTTCCTTAGCTGTACTAAGATGCTAAATGTGTGGCATGTCTTTGTCACCCACACCAAGTTGGATCATGTGTAGAGCTGTAGCGTTGAGTTGACTATCAACAACCTCTCTTCTTGTTAGGTTGTTGGGATCTCCAACATGAAGACCATTCTCGATGATTTTCCAGAACTCAATGGAGGAGCTGCACACATGAGACTTCATCAAAAATTGCCATTGAATGAAAGTAGATGCTGAAAGTTTGGGTGGATCACCCCTATTATGTATATGTGGGTGTGGGATAGGTGGATCAGGAGAATACACATGGGAAACCTCATTGTATCCTTCCTTACCACTATCCTTTTTCGAGGAGGGGCTCTTGCTAGTGCCATCACCAACCACTTCGTTATATTTGGAATCGGTTTTACCCGTTTCCTTGGATTGCGGAGTGGTAGCCTCCGAAGCAGATGGAGGTGATGTTGCGGATGTGGAGAGACGCAATATCAATTGACGCATCTCTTCCATCTTAGCCTCCATTGAACTAACCAAGGTTTTTTCCAACGTCTTGAGATCATTCATGGTGACTACCTCCGGAGCATCACTCCTATCTCCCTTGGAACCCATACTTCTCTTAGGCGGTTAATCCCGAATTAAGAGTCGGGGCTCTAATACCAATTGAAATGGATCGTATAGGCACCTAGAGGGGGGTGAATAGGTGCTACTCACTTTTTAGTTCTTTTTCAATTTTAGGCTTGGCATAAAGTAAATTCTCTAGATATGCAACTACGCGAATTTCCCTATATGCAAACCTAGCTACTAAGCACGTAAAGAGAGGAGCGAGGAAACCGTAGTGGAGCACGCGGAGATACAGGGATTTGTTTTACCATAGTTCCTTCCTTGTTAAGGGAAGTACATCTGCATTGGAGGGGTGGGCGGTTCTAAGACCACCACGCCACAATAGGCCTCACCCTATTCTCCGATGGATCTCGCCACGAAAGGCCCGATCCACCTTCTCCACTATTGGTACCCTTCGAGGCGGGAACCAGAGCCTTTACAACTCTACCGAGGCACACACCCACAACTGAATTGGGGACCCCCGTAATAACAACAAGCTGTCACAAGAACAAGGATTATCAATATAACCAAAAACAAGGATCTAGATATTTGCAAGAAATACTAGATCGGAGATTCTCCAAACAAATGGAGAGGAGATGAAGAACTTGATTGGAGTTGTTGAAGATCGAGTCTTCCTTCTTCGATTCCCCAAGGGACGGGGCCTTTTGGGTGGATCTAGGTGGAGCTCTCTTGGATGAAGGTTGCAGATCAGATCTTGACTTTTTTGAATGAACCAAGATGTCTGGTAGGAAGGGGAAGGCTGGCTTAAATACCCCCTGACCAGATCTGGCCATTGAACAAGTTTGGGGGTGGATTATCCGCCCCCACTAGTGGCGGACTATCCGCCCCGGGGAAAACTCCGCCCCCAGGACGGACACTCCGGGTGAAAATCCGCTCCTCTCTGGGGATGGCGCCTTGGCGAACTTGAAGAAGATCTTTGGGGGGCGGATTATCCAGCGGGGCCAAAAAAATCCGGCCGAAAATCCGCTCCCCCTCTGGGGGTTGCGCCTTGGCAAACTTCAAGCTGTGCATGCGGGGCGGATTATCCGCCCCCCTGAGGGGTGGATTATCCGGCGGGGCTGGAAAATTCGGCCGAAACTCCGCCCCATCTCTAGGGGTTGCGCCCATCTGGAAAAGGGGTGGGGCGGATTATCCGCCCCTGGTAGGGGTAGATTATCTGCCCCCCAAAAGCAGTTTCCTTTTTCTTTTTCAACAAAGAGAACTGCAACACTTCAACACACATTAAATAATCCTTGATATTTTTATCTAACACACAAAACACTAGGGATTATGAAACGTTCTTTCAACGACCCCTCCTACCAGCCCTGGAGGTGCGGCGATGCCGGCCAGGGGAGCTCCCGCCCGCCACAACCGCCGAGCGACGATGACGGTGGCGCGGCGAGGACGATGGAAGGACCGATCCGGGCTACATGTCCTTCTACGGAAACTTCGGCATGTATAAGCAGCAACGGCATCGGCGAAGGCGATGGCGAAGGCCTTTTTTAATGTTTTTAATTTATTATCTAGTAATGTAGTTTAAATTCTATATAATCAGCCTATATTCGTCCATGTTTAATGAAATCCGCCTGAATTTGCTAAACTCGTCTGAATTTTAGCCGAACGCGGGAACTTGGCCTAGGAACGTGAGTGAGAAACTCGAGGTTCCTAGGCCAAAATCAAGTTTTGTCAAAAGTTGGTCCGG
Organism: Avena sativa; assembly: GCA_916181665.1. NCBI lineage: Eukaryota > Viridiplantae > Streptophyta > Magnoliopsida > Poales > Poaceae > Avena > Avena sativa. Next base: position 304,956,632 of record OV702295.1, on the reverse strand, counting down.
ATTTTGGTCTGGGATCGCCCAACGAGTGGGGATGCTCTAACCATCACTATCCTAAGTGCCAAACGACAAAAATTTATTACTAGCTGAGTTCAAATATAAAAATTCAAAATATTTTGTAGATCAAACCGTTAATCTGATTTAGTATCCGTTTTCACTATCGGACTAATTGCGACAAGATCTTTGAAACTAGATTCCATCTTGATATGTTTCGACGAAGTTTGAGATGGTTATACCTCACGGGTACAAGACCTTAGCATACCTGGTCCAGCCCAAGGAAGATCCACAAGAATATACATGGCCCATGAAGACTTTCGGATGTCCCAAGCCCAGGATGTTTTCGGATCCTTGGAGAGCAAGACTAGAATAGATAGGATATTCAAAGGGGCAAACCCTAAAACCTGTAACCGACTCGATCTGTGTCCGGGACCTGCCTATCTCTATATAAAGGCTAGGAGGACACGACGAGGAGGGCACTTCATACCACCGCATACACACCTCCACGCCAGATTTCATCGGCGCACCCCTATAACTTTTGATTCTGCCGTAATCAAGAGCAGACAAGCAGGAGTAGGGTTTTCCCTCCGGGGGCCTGAACCTGGGTAAATCTCGTGTCCCATGGTTGCTTGTCTGTTAACCGTTCCGCGATCTCTAGCATCCCCATCTTCTCCAAAATCCAAGCTCATAACAATGGGCATTGAAGAGATTAAACCTCGTCAATTGGCGCCGTCTGTGGGAAGTAGGGGCGCTGATTGTGCGATCGCGATGGTCCCAACCAAAGCGATCTACAACTCTTCGGCGACGGAGAGTCATCTCCTCTTCGGCGCTTTCGACTTCACCGCCCACTCGCCAGCCACTCTGAAGGACTTCGAGCCCGTCGGCGACGGGCTCGAGATCCTGTTCGGGAACTTCTGATTCCAGGTGGGGAAGACCGCCACTCTCCATCTCCTAGAGCGGGTTCCCCTGCCATCGATCAAGCCCACTTCGTGGGCTCCGCATCCCGTGCTACGCACATCGCCATCGACAGATGAGTCCTATGACAGCAGCTGCTGCAACTCAGATCTGTGCGATCCACCATCGGAGGAAGGGACATACGGTTCCGGATCCGAAAGCTGCGGCAACAGCAATCCGATCTACGAGCGCTACCAATGCACCGCAGTCATCCAGAGCGATGTAGATCAGGAACACAACCCGCCACCCAACCCGCAAGGTAGAAATGACGAGAACAGGAGAAACCAGTCCCCCCGCCCAACGAGGAGGACACCGATCCCAATCGGGTAATCCACCTCAACGAGGAAGGATGGGCTCAAGCACGCGAAGCCGTGGCAGGCAACAAGATCCTGCCCGTGGGTGCCTCACGGGACCTACTGATGGCGTACCACCTGCTCCTCGTCGAAGAGCACAAAAAGCAGGTGAAGATGCAAGAAGTGCTTGACAAGCGCAAGCAAGCGGCCTCGGAGTCCAGCGTGCGGCGAGCTGCGCTCTCCACCATGGGCGGCTCTAGCTCGCACGACAACCACGACAACAAGCACCATTCTCGCATGGAGAACATGGACCCCACTGCATGTCGCGAGGTGACCCGGACCCTCAACACGTCTTTCATGGAGATGGATGCCGACGGCAACGTCACCCCGAAGATGCCGCAAGCTGCGATCATGGCAGCCACCACATACCTCGCGTCCCATCCACCTCCGGTGGGGGACCCGAAAAGGGCCATGCACAAATCCGCACTAACCGTACTTGGACTCATTGGAGCTGCGCTCCACGGAGAAGCTTATGTGGAGCCAAAAAAGAAGGCTGCGGTCAGGTTCAACCGCAGCCCCACACCTTCATCTGACGAGGAAGAGCACGACCTACCTCGAAGGTACAAGAGCTCGTGACATCGCAGCCGCGATTACGACGCTCGAAGCAAGCTCACCCAACGTAAGATCGACAAGGCACGCGCCAAGCGTTTATGCTTGTCCGAATCCGAGGAGGACGACGACGAAGGAGAACTCTGCGGAGCTCGATACTTCAGCAGATCCGTCCGGCGGACGCGGATGCCGTGGAACTTCAAGCTTCCTTTGGATACTCCAAAGTTTGACGGCACACAGGACCCCAAGGCGTGACTCTGCGACCACCTGTCGTCCGTCAAGCTACACGTCGGAAACAAGAACACCGCCCTGCAATGCCTTCAGCTGCAGCTGACAGGCGCAACCCGGATCTGGCTCAGCAGCCTATCCTCGGGATCCATCCGAAGCTGGGAGGAATTGGCGTACAATTTCATCCGAAATTTCAAGGGCACCAGCAAGAGGCCAGCCTCGATCGAGGAGCTACGGGCCTGCACCCAACGAACGGACGAATCCATTCGCTCGTACATACTACGCTGGTCCAACACTAAGAACTCCACGGCGCACATCTCTGAGGAGAGAGCGATCGACGACTTCAAGGATGGCGTCAAACGCCAGGACTTCAAGGAAGAACTTGAGCGCATCAAGCCCAAGACACTCGACCACCTCATGGACATCGCCAACAGGTGGGCAGATGGCGAGGACTCCGTCCACCGAGCACACTCGGAGGAGGAAGATGACTATGGCCGTTGACGTGAACGTCGTAGCAAGAGAAGATCGCGATCGTCGTGGACCCGACATGATCGCGGCTGGCTACGCCGACCGCCACAGTGAAGGCACCCGCAGCAGCAGCGAATACCGTGGAGTTATCTACCTGCAACGTATGAGTTATTCATGTCACGGTATATAAGTTATCCACCGTATAAAACATGATGTATTAATATTTTTTACATGGATGCAATCGATCACCTTTCTAAGAATTATTTAAGTTGGATCAACTTGCATGAGTGTCGTGTATTAATACTTTTTTTGCATGGAATGCGTCCTGCACGCGGGGGTCCGAGCTGGGCCGCGGCTCATTTTTCCTGGTTCTTTCTGAATTTCTCTTTTCGGGATGTGTTTTTGGTCTTTTGGTCGGTTTTTGACTTTTTTTAGTTTTAGCATTTATTTTATTTTTAAATTCAAATATTTTTAAATTTGAACTTTTTAAATGCGAATATATTTCAAATAACGGTGATTTCAAGAAGAAAACGGTGCACAAGTATCATCGTCATCTGATCAAAAATCATAGGTTTTTATCCTGAAGAATGTCCTCGCTCACAAAGCATGTATCTAGCAAAAACCATTATCAGACACAATTAATTAAGATCAGACCTTGAATTTTTACCCTGCAAAGTAAAACTGTGAACTTCTCATGTGTCGTTTCCCCCATAATAGTTGATGCTGCAAGTTACAGATCATCAAGTCATTTCCTCATCGCCACAAAGACTCAAACCATCATCCCTATCTCTCGTGTTCCTACTTTTATGAAATTCTCCGTATCTGACTTCATCATGGACCCAAAGACGTGTCTTATGATGATAACAGACAACAGAGATTTGCAACGCTCGCTCTGAAACCAAACGGTCCGAAAAAGCACGGGTGTGCATGATCGAATCCCATCCGATCAAGCAATCTCTAGGCATAATTCGTCTATGGGAGTTTGCTGGCGGAGCCTTCAAAACTCGACACTTTGGCCTGGTCACCGAGGACAGATCATCTCTTGGTGCGAGAGGAACCCGAGGACCCTCTACATTATTTAAGACAAGATAGTGGCCCCCATGCCACCCGCTGGTCGCAGAGAAGATGAATCTGACCGCCGCCGATATTGTTGGATCCGGTGTCAGATCCCAAGGATCCACGCTGTCTCCTCTGCCGAAAGCACACTGTCTATTCATGCACGCAGTTGTTGTTGTGACCAACTGGCCCAGAACGGATCCAAGACAGGCTAGCTGCTACCGTCGCCCGCCATGGTTCCAGTGCTCAGATGGCTTCAACGAGGAAAGGCCTCACCGATGTTCCCTCCTCCAGCGCACGCCACCACCGCCCCTCCACCTCCACAGCACCACCACACGCGTCCGTCGCCATGAGCCTTCGCCCCGATGCATCACATATGCGTGCCTCCTTGGCCCTCTGCCCTCTGGTGAGATGGGCACCGCCACCTCCGTCGGCGGTGGCAACGGCCAGGGGAGGCACACGGGGAGAGAGGCAGCTAGGGTTACGGGAGCCTTTGGAGTAGCCCTAGGAGGAGGCGTCCTTGGAGGAGTTTTTCTCGTCTCGCATAGAGGTTAGATGGTCTCCTGATTTAAAGAAAAGACAATACAAGTTTAAAAAAAATCTAAAAGTAAATTCTGCATATAGTCAATGTTGTATCCTATACTGCACATAGTCAATGGTGTATCCTATACGCTAGCAAAATCATAATCTAAAATTCTTCATATTGTGGGCTAAACTAAAATGACAAAATAAGATAAAGTTTGGAGATCTGAAATTCAACAAACTCAGGTCCATATTTTGTCATTTTTCTAAATTATCACTTTACACGTTTCATGGAGTATGTCATTAGCTACATGTAGATATTTTAAGTTTAATTGAACTAAAAATATGATTTTCTTTTAAAAAGTTTTTTTTGCACAAGGAAGGTGCCTTGAAGGACCCCGAAGCAGTATTCACTACCTGAGAGGTGGGTACAAATTAACATACAAGACCCTGATGGAAATTCTAAAAACGAAATAGCCCGGTAAGATTACATAAAGGACCCCAGGAGAAAGAGGAAAAAAGCAATCCAGCCCCTGGTCCTCTTCACCGATGACGGGAGCCCAACTCCAGCCATCCTTCCATCGCCGGGGACGAACCACTTGGTGGCAGGAGGACGTGTCTCTGGAAAGGATATCTACAAGAGGCCTCCGACTTGGAGGAAGAAAAGACGCATCCTTGGCGTCTAAGAAGGCCGCCGACTCGGCCACAAAGAATGCCGGCAAACTCGATCGCAGTGTAGTTATCTCCATGCTGCTGCACCACCTTTCCCCGCTGTTGCCTAGAACCAGCAGCAGCCGCTCCAGCGCACTTCCTCCCTCGCCATTAAGGCCTGCCAAGGGAAGCCCTCCAGCGCCATTGCTCCAGTACATGCAACGACCCAAAGACACGAGCTTATTGCACAATCTGCTCGAAGCTAAACTCCCATCCTTGGCTCCCACCGAAGGAGCACCATTAGGGAGAGCGGAAAGTAACCTCCTGGCGCCGCTCGTCAGCGCCCAAGAGTAACTCGTCGGTGCAAGGACGAACTGCAGAACGCCCGCGCCCGTTCTCTCCCCCCACCGCCTCCATGGCCGGCCAACGGAGAACACAAACAAAGCAGCTGCAGTCCAAACCCAGCACAAGCAAGCGTATTTGATGAGACTCCACCAGATCCAGTCCTCACCAATGCCGGCCACCATGGAAAACCACCAGGAGGAGGATCTAGACAGCACCATGCTTCGCTTGCAGGCAACATGTCAACACCCGGATTTTTAATCCCAGATGCTTGTTATGCCATACATCGTAATCCCATGATTACCATTTTTGCGAGACATAACAGATTGGATATCACAGTACATCATCCATTACAAACCATACATAAGGTCTTACAACACATAAAGAATCACATGATCCAGTCTTAGTACAATCATAGCAGCGGAATAATATAATAATAACGGTAGCATGGGCGAGGATCCATATTCATGGTCACAGGCAATGCTAACGATGGGAGATGATCCTAGTTGTCGTAACCTTTCTGCGGTCCATCCTCCTGATAGTCCTCTTCATAGTCTAGCCACGGGAATAGCCAGAGACAAAGCCATAAGTACTCTTTAAGTACTCGCAAACTAATACTAACAAGTGAAGGGGGTTTTGAGTAGGACCGCTAAGCTCTATGTTGTTTTGCAAAAAGCCAGATTTACCTTAACTAAGTTCAGGAGCAAATAAAACTAGTTGAAAGTTTCATAACACCTAAGTGGGAACTTGAGTTGTCATATTCACAACCCTGTTTTGGTCAAGTCAAAGTCATGATTCATTTCACTAGCCATTTTGAAAACATCTGACGATGGAACAGTATGGCCACTCCAGCTGTCCATAACCGCGGACGCGGCTATTCGAATAGTTTGACACTCTGCAGAGGTGGTATACTTTCACCACAATATTCGATACATCCGTCAGGAACAATCCTGAATTCACCATACTCAGTATGCGGATAACCAATCCTAACCTTTCAATTACACGCCCTAGTATAGGCACCTCTCCTATGAGTTTGGCCTCCCAACCATGACCATCTGTCATCTTGGAAACTACATAGGTGGTCAATCTTCACAAGGTAGCCTCAACTCAAACCTTGGCCGCAAGGGAACCCATACTAAGGTATATAAATTTTCAGTCAAGCCCTACCCAAATTTCGGGTATTGTGGTTGTACGGTAAAATTGGAATGGTATCGCATCCAGACAACCATCAGTTTTATAAAGGTCTAAGGCTCATGCCTCAACATTTTCATCCTCAAAATCATCTGGTGTTCAAGAATACATGTCAAAACATTTCAGTAGAATGACTCATCATTCTAGGGTTTTCATAACCATTTTCACCAAGTAATCTCATCTAAAGTGATCAAGTTTTATGCTTATCACTAGCATCTGCAAGTGGGGGTAAACACTAATGAGGGGTGGTAAACAAGTGTGAATGATCTAAGTTCAATCTCGTGCCTCAGGATGACATCAAGATTTATTTAACTTAGGCCAAATTTTATGCTCTTTATGCTACCTCTAATATCTTTCCAAAATCTACAAGTCACTAAGTAAACTCAACTAAAAGCTTTGATAAAGAAATAAAATAACTAAGCTAGCAAGTAAAACTGGGTTTGGTATCGTCAAGTGGTATAATCATGGCATGCCTAATGCATTGCATAGATCATACAGTTTTCACAGTTGCAGGGGTTAGCTTGCATAGTCAGTAGCTTGCTAGGTAAGATAACTTGCAAGTTTTAGCTTGCCTTGTGCAGAGCAGTGGTTAAAGTTCTCCTCGGCTTCTTCCTCGTAGTATCCCCCTTCCTCCTCGTATCCTTGGTCGGTACTATCGTCTATAAATAAATACGAGGTACACAATCGCCAAATAATACTTAAATATTTCTATTTATCACACTAAGGTTTTCACTTGATGATCTAGCGTCATCACAAACATTACAAACATTAAGGCAAGATTTTAATTATTTTATTTTAGAAAAGTAATTTCTACTCATTGAAAAACTACTTAAGATTTAATATTCTCCAACTAAAATAGGGGATCATGTTGACACATGTCATCACCACATATTTCAGTACTTGGGAATGTGATTTAAAGTTGTGTCACAATTTAATAAGGTTTTACCTTTTTATTTTAATTAAATAAAGTGACTAGAAATGCCTATGGGGCATTCTTTTATTACTTTTACATTATTTATGCAAGTAAACCTAGATATTTTTATATATTCAGAAAGGTCTTATTAAATGTGATTTTTGAAAGTTAGAATCAACTCAAAAGCTTTTGTAGTTGAATTTTGAAAAATGTTTAAATGCAGAAAAGTCTCTGCCTTGTTATTTTTACTACATGTGATCTACAAATCTAAATGGTCTGAATCCAACGGGATTGGATTAAGAATTTCAGTACCTTTCTAGCAAAATTATTTCATGCAATCTGGTTCAGTGAATCTCTCTGGATTGATTTTTGAATCTAGGTACAGAACTAAGTTTGAAAATAAATTGATAAAACCTAAATTCAAACTACTGGGCCACGCGGGAAGTTAACTGGGCCGGCCCACGGCGCACAGCGCGTGCGGGTGGGTTTAAGTGACTGTCCCCATCAGTTAGTGAGAAAGGGGGTGCGAAGGGGTACGGGCAAATCTGGACCGTGCTATCAACATCTAATCTAACGCCTGGGGCTTGTCTTCTCCGCCGGGCAACGCCGGCGAGACTGAACCCTAGCGCCGCCAGTGGGGGTCTGTGGGGGCTCACTGGGGCTCAGGCGAGGGTCGGCGATGGGGGCGAACGATAAAGTCAATGATGGCGATCCTCCTAGTACCGGTGGCTCCTCCTGGGGCGGCTCCAATCGACGGCGCCTCTTCTCCTCCTCCACGGCAGACTCCGGCAAAATTACAGCAACCTGGTGCTCGCCTTGCTCCGGAGATGAGGTGGGTGGTTCTGAGAGAGAGGGGAGTGAGATGGTGTGCTGAAATCAAATGGGGGTGGCCTCTATTTATAATGCAACAAGGGGACCGACGGAGCTCGTCGTGGTCATCGACATAGTGAGCTAACGGCATGGGCGATGGTAGGGGACGGTGCTCTGCCTCCTGCCGAAGCTCAACGACATGGTGGCGAGGTGTGGGGCGGTGCAATTTGGTCGGAACATTGTGATGCTCTGGGCGGGTCCGACGGGCATTTTAATGGCGCACGGGCTCTCCTGGTCGCACGGCGATGAACGTGCATGTCCTGGCGGTTCCTGGGGCGGTGGTGATCACGCACGCAAGCGGCGAGGGCGGCGCACGGTCTATTCTCGCTTGTCGAGTGCGGCGCTCTAGCACGCTCTCGGCATGGCACAAAGGCATAGGGCGCGGCGGTTCTAGGGTGGTCCAGGGGCTGACAGTGCTTGGGCATTGGACAGGGGGTGGCGGTGGACGGTGGTTTGTGTCCCAGACAAGGTTGGCGAGGCTAGGGAAGCTCCTAGCTTGGTGTCGACAATGGGGTGGCAAGCTGGGCTCAGCAATGGTCACTATTGATGACAATGTCGAGCTTACAGTGAGCTAGAGCTTGTTAAATGAACTAGATGATCTACTAAGAATGTGCTGTGAGCTAGAGGGGAGACAAGTTAGGCACAAACGCTGCTCACTATAGTGTTTGATGTTTTGTTTGATTTGTGTTTACAAGGTGTTTGATGAAATGGCCGAAAGAGATTTGAATTTGAATTTTTTGATAAAAATTGGTGGGTGTACTAGTCACATACTAGGTAGTCTCTGGTTAGTTGGAAAGGTCAAGGTGAACTGGTTTGGTTAGTTTTTGAGAATTGATGATCTTTACATATGATATAGATTCAATTTTGAATTGTCATTTGAATCTAGTTGTCAAATGTTTCTGTGGGTTTGAAAGGTGGGCTTGGGTTCACTTTCACTTGGTATAGCAAGGGGTAAAAAGAAAAATAATTGTTTCTGTTTGAAATCTTGGACTAGAAACACTCAAAGTGGTCTAGTGAACAAGATTGGCAAAAATGACCATTTGCTTATTTTGTTTGTTTTTAAACTTCTCTTGATTTGTTTCTGCTTGGATTTGATTTAGATGATGTTGTTTTCATCCTTAAACCAATCCTTGCTAATCACAACAATCACACAAGTCCATTCATACATTCATATAATCATCACATACACACATACATTTATATGCCCTAATTTTGGTGATTCGAATTTGATAACCTTATCAATATTTTTGGGTAGTTACACAACATGGCTAAGCGTCACAAGGGCGCACCTACCACTAATACTATGCACAGGAGAGGGTCGACATCCTCTCCCCTGTCCTCTCCGGCCAGCGAGACCATCGGAGAAGAGGGGGAAAGGAGCCGGGGCGGCGGCAGCGACTCTCAAGGAGGAGATGAATTACTGCTATCCATGTGCACTGAATATATCCACTCAGATAGACATCGTGTTGTATGCTAGTACTCATTGAATATCAAAGTGATTCTTGTACATATATTTTGCTCTCCTTCAAATCGTGCATTAGTTTGTGGGCCAAAACTAAAACATGAAATGAGTCGCTCGATGTTGACCGGATTGTACTACAGGTCGGTGGCAGTCAGGTAGTACTTATATCAAGCGACTGCCTACTCTAGTTAATGCTGAGCCCCCAACCGTAATGTTGACCACTGCAAGTAAGGCTAGTTTGAAAGCTAGCTGGTGATGGTCAACCGCAATGAAATTGGAAGCGATCCACGATACTAACTGTCAACTTAGTGAAAAAATACTTTCTTCTTTTAAAATATAAGATGTTTTAGATTTGTAAAGGAAATCATTTTAATGTGTAGGTTCGAAGTAAACTTTTATGAACCTATACACTAAAAGTAGTTTAAATACATCTTCTTCACAAATCTAAAATATCTTATATTATGAAACGGAGGAAGTATATAAAAGGATGTCGAAGATTGCCTAGATTCACATGTGTCCATATAATAAGAAGTATACAGTATTCCCTTCGATCCATATTAATTGACGCTAAATTGGATGTATTTAATACTAAAATATATTTAGATATATCCATTTTAATAACAACTAATATAAATCAAAGAGAGTAATAAAATAAGTATGTATCCATGTCAATTAGATAATTTTGCAACATCCTTTTTCTTTTCCGCACTGGGCGGCGGTATAAACAGATCCAGCAATCTAGATAGTCCAACATCGGAACACGATGAGGGACGGAGGGGAGGGAGATTCATGCTGCATGCGATCTGGCTGAAGTTTTGCATTTCTTGGTCGTTGGATTCTCTGAGAAGCTATTATGAAGTTAATAAGTCGTCCTTCCCGTGGCCGGCAAATAATACGCGTTCATGGTAGTAGTAGTACACGCAAAGGCGACCGCTGGCCGACACTCCTGCGGTTGTTTCGAGTAGGCGAGAGCAGCTCATCTAACACCATCCACAATTGCTAATAAACATCGTTACTAAGCATCTACTGTCTGATTCTACTTGATAGCAGCCCTGCCGCCGATCAGCCGATATAATACTAGGTTTGATGCACCGATATATATGTCACTGCTGTAAAACATACTGCTTTTGAGCCTTTTTATTGACTGATAATTCAGTTGCGGAACCTTCCCCGTGACCATTCAAAAATAAAAAAAAGGGTCCAATCCCGTTATGATCCATGGACGTGGAAGATAACTGCTTTTGAATTTTAAGTCCGGGCTGCACGTGACTATCAAGCGGTAGCGCAGCCTCGCCCGAACGTCAGGACGAAATAAGTGAGTTCATGAGTTTGGTTGGCCTACCGGGGGGCTTGAGCTTTTTTTTTTAAACATCTACCGGGGGGCTTGAGCTAAAGATGATAGTTTTGTTAGAGTCCCTCTTATATTCATCAAAACAGATTTTTGCCCATTTTATTAACAAGGTCATACACGGCCAAACCGATACAACATAACAAAAAGAACTTATTACAAAACAGATAAAAATAAGCAAAAAAGGTACAAGAAAGACCAAGATCGAAGCTCCACGACAACACCCCTAAAAGGCAACGACGCACAACACCACTGACCACAAGGTCAGGGTTCTCACCCAGAGCCCTATTGCAGCAAAGGTAACCACAACGGCGCCTCCAGAAGGGTTACGACACCCACACGTATTGTCGTTGTTGGCGTTGAAACACTGAACTTTCGTATGAAAAGACCTCCGCCCACCTGATAACTCAGCCCGCTATTATCCTCCATAACTCGATCTGGGAGAAGTCGGTATCGTCGAATCCAGGAACTCCCGCTGTATGCTCCTCGCCATCCAAATGACCAAAGAACAAGGACATCACCATGGCCACGTCGCTCACCGGAGATTCACACACGACCACATAGGCCACCTTCCAGGGTCGTTGCCCTGACGTCCACCACCTCACGCCCAAGGGTCCTGAGGCCATCGAGTTGGTCGAGGACAGCCACCAACCAAACCAGTACCCCGTGGATGGCAACCGCTACCAATGGGAGGAGACCCATCCTCCACCGCCAAAGGTCGCCGCTGACCGGACGCAGCAGCAGTGCCGGTCAGGCCCTAGATCCAGCCAAATCATGCCCGACTAGCTCTATAACCACGCTGCAGCGCCAAGTTCACCACCGCCATCCTACATGTAGGTATCCGGGTAGACGCACCGGTGGAGGCCCGCTAAACATAGATCAGGCCTAGACGGGCCCAGATCTAGGCCGAGCAACTCTGGGAAACCCTGCCATGGACTCCACCACTGACCTCCCTGCCACATGCACTATCGCCTGCCGCTGCTACCACCATCGTCGTCATTGAGTCATCGCCATTGAGCCCTGTCACCAAGTTGAGCCAAAGCCACCGCTGACCGGATCCGATGCCGCCCACAGCCCTCGTCGCCCAGAACTCCAGGCTCGCTCAACCACCCCGCCGCCCAACACGCTGCCGCCATGCCTCCTGACTGAAGAGGCAAGCTCTAGCATAAGTTTGTGCCGACCTTTCCATTGGTGGCCTTACTCTTCTATGACCACACAAGGTAGCACTCACCATCTCAAACAGGTCATAAGCAGTTAATCATCACAACCCTAGCTATTACGGTTAATTAGTTCACCCCTAGCTACTATGGATAAACAAGAAGTACTACATCTTTACAATCTGTAGGATCATGAATCTTCTCTATGAAGTCGGGGAGGAGGGGGAAGGGGAGGTCTTCTTCTTCTTCTCAGATCCCGGTGGGACCTCTGTCATTCCACAAAGCCGTTTCCTACTCCATCATCTTGTTCTTCCAAGCTTCATTTTCAGATGGCTCGACACCATGCCCATTGTCATTATAGTCAGGAATTACACTTGTCTCAACCAGCACAAATTCATCAAGGCCATACTCTAAGATCCAGTTGTGGAGAATGCACATGCAAGCACTAGTTTTACCTAGATAAAAGGATGGAATGGCTCCTGATTAAGGATCTTGAACATGTTCTTCAAAGCAGAGAATACCCCTGTCAATGGTGGCCCTAAGGCTAGAGTGCCTGAGATTGAATAGTTCATTGGCATTCGTTGGCTTGTTCCTTTTAGTGGACTCGTTTAGATGATACATGATTGACCTGAACAGTGACAGAATCCAGGGCTACAACCATCGCCGGCACCTCCTAGGTAGAACTTCCCATCATGGATATTGAGGCGGTTTTAACATGAGTTCATCCTAAATCAAGATTGTAGGCCGACTCGAAACAGTAGGGGAGAGGTATTGACGATCATTTACATCTGTCATGGCAGTCGAGAGAGTACAAATACGGGGATAGGGAGGGAGATGCGCAACGACTCTTCTTATCGTCACTCATCTGCTGGAGTCGGAGGAAAAGCGACCGCTACGTAGATCTATGTCTTAGCCACCAGTACCCCGCCGCCGCCACGGGTGTCACAAGAGGAAGATAGTGAATTTTTGGGGAAAGGCCGATATAAAGAGGTGAGCGAAAATAACAGGTGATGCTACTCTTGGCGCGAAATAGGGGCGGCAATCTCCCGTTTTCCACCTGCGCGTGGGGATGGCGCGCGCACGCCATCGCCCCCATTTGCAGCTTGAGAGCATGGTTCCAAAGAAACAGCGATTCAGACGTTGTCGTTGGGCCTGCCTCCAGGATGATTTACAGATGGTATGGTTGACACAAACGCTATGCGAGCAATCAAACGGCTCAATTCTTACCCACTCGGCCTGTTTGAAGGATATACAGCCTATCAAACACGTCCTAAATGTAGTCCTGCCCATGATGGGGATTAACAAACTCTCCATATATATATTCGCTATACCTGTTCATATCCATAGGTATGTTGCGTCGTATCCGAAGAAAATGTTTGTTTGTTCAGAAGGGTAGAAGAACAGGCTTAACAACCAGCAACTACCACCGGAAGGAAATGAATGCCTTTAACAACAGTTCCCTCTCACAGTACTATCGTTATGACGCACCCTGCAGCAGCCAGGTCGCCTGCCATTCTTATATAAGATCGCCACCCATACTCGATCTTCCATAAGGGCAGCATTGCGCGTACATACCAAAGATCGAGCTTCCTTCCTACTTGCATTACACACGCAGCTTACTAGCTACTCCAGGAGTCAACGAGGATGGTGAACCTGGTGGAAGCGCAGAAGCCTCTCCTGCACTTCCTGGTCCGGCTGGCCGGGCTCCGGCAGCACACGGTCGACGTCGACGGCGCCGGGACGGTGCTCACCTTCTGGGTGCCCAAGGACAAGGTCCCCAAGAACAAGTCCACCGTGCGCGAGATCACGCCCGAAGCTGCCGCCGGCACGACCGACAAGGCGCCGGCCGCCGCCAAGACGGAAGCCAAGGAAGAGAGGCCGGCCGTCGTGCTCGTGCACGGCTTCGCCGCCGAAGGCATTGTCACCTGGCAGTTCCAGGTATGCACTCTGTTCCCTGTCGTACTACTAGCTAGCTAGCTAGCGCTCTGTTACGTACGTGCTCTACTTCGGCTTGTCTCCGTTCTGATTCATGTATAATATGTGCAGGCTGGCGTTCTGGCGAAGCACTACGACGTGTACATCCCTGACCTGCTCTACTTCGGCGGGTCCACGTCGCCGTCGACGGACCGGTCCCCGGGGTTCCAGGCGGAGTGCCTGGTGGCCGCGCTCGGGAAGCTGGGCGTGGAGCGGTGCACGGTGGTCGGGTTCAGCTACGGCGGCATGGTGGCGTTCAAGATGGCCGAGTCGCACCCGGAGCTGGTCCGGTCGCTCGTGGTGTCGGGCTCCGTGGTGGCCATGACCGACTCCATCAGCGAGACCACCCTGGAGAGGATCGGCGTCAAGTCGTCGGCGGAGCTGCTGCTGCCGGACTCCGTCAAGGGGCTCAAGGCGCTGCTCTCCATCGCCACGCACAGGAACCTCTGGTTCCCGGAATGCCTTCACAGGGACTACCTCCAGGTCCATTTTCCTTTCATAGCTTTCCCTTGTCGCCCGCGCGTCGTGATGTGCATGGTCTGATCTGTGGTGTGTGCCGTGTTGCGCATCCAGGTGATGTTTGCCAACCGCAAGGAAAGAGCGGAGCTGCTGGAAGGTTTGGTGGTCAGCAACAAAGACGCCACCGTGCCCGTCTTGCCACAGGTACGTTTGTTTGGCCACCGTCTCCCACTACCGGCCCCTTCTTGACATGTCATGCGGCTGCAGCAATACGGATTACCTGATCTGCACATTTTCCAAGTTTTGGCAGCCTAACTGCCGCAGAAAACAAATGTCTAGTATCTAATTCATATCCATTTTCCTTCATATATTACGAATTCAGTCAATAAAAATCGGTAGACGTCGTGGTTCTGCTATGTGGATAGACAGTTACGCACACAGTATACAATATGCCTCTCTTTTCTCTCTGTTGTCTGTTAATATTATACTAATCAGAGCTCAGTCCTTTGATAACAAATCATGATAGGTTAGTTCAACAACTTTTCTACTACACTAGCTAGGAGAGAAACAATGGCTTTGTTTCATTCTTCTGACTTTTAGTGCAAATATCCAGATTTGTTGTACCGCAGCATATCGAAATCTGAGATACTACTAGTACTATGTTCGTACTAGTAGTACTCCTACAATTGATTAGTCAGGAAGAACGAAAGAAGCATTGAAGGATTTCAATGCTCCCATCCGATCTGATGACCTCTTCTCCTTCCACACTACTCCAGTAATAACTAATAAATAAATCGCTTGTTTCAAACAAAAAAAAACTAATAAACCGCTTACCAGATATGGTGCGCCAAAGCCACCAAATCCATCCGTGAAGAATTTAAGCGTACCAAGCAGTTCCCGTGATTACTAGGGGACAATGAATACCCAAAATTGCTGATGAAGTAGTACACTCCTAGCTCTATACGTACAGCGTATGTGAAGTTCAGGTCTTGCTTTTACTTTCACAAGTCTTTCACGGATAGGATAGAGGTCCTGCCGTCCTTTTCGAACGAACCCCATCGATCACGGCCTCGCCATGCATCTCCTGGCATCATAAATGGAGCATATGCTTCACACCAGTCAAGCTGACTGACGACACATGCGTGATGGGTCTATCTCTGACGACCGTTTTCTTTTCTGTACTTGTACATGTACATCCTGCAGAAAATACTGCTGCTCTGGGGAGAGAACGACAACATCTTCAACATCGAGCTCGCCAAGACAATGAAAGAGTAAGCTATGCTCTAGCTAGATATCTCATACTTTCACTTTCAGCTATAGCTCCACCAACACCATGGAAAGTGTAAACTGGAGCTAGCATAGCATATGAGCTGAGATACTAACAGATAGGTTTGTCGGGTATACGCTGCAGGCAGCTCGGCGAGAAGACGATGCTGCAGAGCATAGACAAGGCCGGGCATCTCGTGCACCTGGAGAGGCCCTGCGTCTACAACCGCCTCCTCAAGGACTTCCTCGCCTACGCCAACGCTGAAGCTCCCAAGGAGTGACAAGCTGTCATTTCTTCAGGAAGAACACGAGTACCGTTTGTTTACAGTCTGATTGTTTGGCCGTGTACAAGATTTGCGAGTGTGATGTGAAACCATCTGAGTCGCCGCCGCCACCACCGGGTCTTTATTTTTTATTCTTGTGTCACTAGATTTATGTGCACCAACTTGGAATGCTTCTAGATAGATAATGGAGTATTGAGGTTATTCTAGTTTATGCATGGAGAGTATCGACCAAGAACCATTTGTGTTAGAATATTAAATTGTAATGCAAAAAAATGAAGAAACATTGATTGGAGGTGAGTGAAATTATTATGCAACAATGAACATGTCTATAAGTTGAAATAAATCTGGGATTGCAAGAAACATTTCAAGTGCCCAGAGAGGAACAGAATCCAGTTTTACTCCTCCTTGGCACCATGGATTTGGGGATATGATACGGGTATTCTTCATAAGAAACCTAGCCATATTACTTCCAACTCCCCAATATGAATGATTTTGTATATGTTAGCACTTAAGTTAGAAAATTTTAACCACACACTTTCTAGGAAGACATTATTTAAGAATGGAGGTAGTAGAATAATTTGTTCAAGTCGTGTAGGCAAACATGGACATGATGAAGAGAACAAGTCATGACAGGAGCAAGAGATAAGATCTGCAATTACTTATATAAATAAACATCGATAGCAAGGCAGGTGGAGGAAGGAACACCAGGTTTAGATTTAATTCTAGGCAGAAAAAATGCAAAATTTATATTTGATAAATATAATCCATCAAAGAGAACTTGATAAAATAAATTTAAAACTATTGGGAACCTCTATTTTTGCATGGCCAACAGACCACAGACTAGTCTCACATAACAAGGTCTTCACCAAGTGACCTAATACACTTAGCTGAAAGATTCTTATAAATTTTGAATAATAATTCCTTAAAATGTACGTTTTAACTATAATCATTATCTATATTTTAAATGATATATCATTCCAAAAAGATGACAAGACAAAGCAAATTAAGTTTCCCCATAGTGTATTTTGGCAATGAGATTATTTATATCTCTAAATTTGTACCGAATAGGGCACTAACATCTCAAAGTACAAGAAATAAGGAAAAAACCGATATAAAAAGATATAATAAATCTAGTGGCGCAAATGTGCGGGTTCCAATTTACAATACCAAGGAGCAAGGAAACAAAAAAATCCAATTAAATTCAGAAAACCAATTAAACATAGTAGATTGCATCCAAGTGCAACAGAACAGAAGTTAAACTACAGGGAAAAGCCCTTCTGCATCTTCTACACAGAACCAGCATATACAATCCGCAAGTTCTCGATTCAAAGCTTGTGGTTAGACACATCATTCTATATATGCTTCTGAGTGGGCCGCAAAACCTTCTATTATATTGCTGCATGAAGTAGATCACATTCTAGAGATAGAGCATCAAAGGGAGATAGAACTTAGATTATTAACATGATATCAAATCCGTATTTTGAACGTGTGGCAAGGATACCGTCTCAAATGGTAACATAACCATCCAAGAAGGAGATATCAAACGGATCAGCTAGTGACAGATCATGGGTAAGCTTCTTGTTGTCTCGGGAAGCATCCGTAGAAAATCTTTTGAATTCAATTCGAGCATCACGAGAAGCTCTGTATTCCACTTGGAGCTTCCTGTACTTATTATGCCACCATTTGTCATCATGGCCGCCTACGAGCCCAAATTCCATTTTCTCAAGCACTTTTGCATTCAAAATGAAGAACCTAGCAAAGTCAACTTATGGGCCCTCACCATAGTAGACCTTCAATGCCACTTTTTTCAGATGGAGCTCAAGGCATTCGGTTGGATAATCCGGTGAGCCATACTTCCGCACATTATCCATCTTTCTGCATAGTTCTAACTGGAGATAGAAAGAAGAACAATATGAGACAGTTGCTAACAGGTTGGATACATGATCGTACATATGTTAGCAAACAATAAAATTTAATGGCCTTTGTGGGGTATAAAAAGACCCGTGTTGATCTGAAATATTGCAATACAAAGACAACATCTCAGCGATGCAGAAATCAATCATTTATTACTCTGCATGTTTCAAGATAAATGTAGATTCACAGTTAACTAGAAGTTTGCAGATTCAAAAGCCAACGGTAAATTTGTCAACCAAAGAAGTCTTAGAACCTGTCCAGGTTGACAGCAGAGTATGGGAGAATCTTTTTATTGCGAGAAATATGAGAGAATGTCAGATATAATTTCCCTGCTTTGACATTGGATTCAGACTATTAAGAGGGATATAGATTATTCTTTTAGAATCAATGATTTAGAATCAATGATATAGAATATTAGTTAGCTAATTTCTAGTACGAGCCGATCAAATGCTTATTTTGGCATTTTAAGCAGCTAAGCAAATATGCATACTTACAGTGACGTACAGCCGCTCCAAGCAGGGGAAGCACTTGAGAAAGTCAAGAGCTTGATCCAGACCATGAGAAAAATCATCAAGAACCAACACCTTCACAGTACGCATCCTGGTTGTCAAGCTGACAGCAATCATTTTCTACAAGGAAAAAAAAATGCATGTCAAGAACAATAACCTCAATGCCTGTCACGGTAACATGTAAATTGAGGCTACAACAACCTGAAAAACTGTTGTTCTAAGGTGGAGCTGTAATGTGCCTTTACTCAGCGAACCCAATATCTTGAGTTTAGGAGCCCAGATTACTCGGATAGTTTTCGGACCGTAGTCTGGATTGAGTTGTAGCAATCTTTCAAGGCAAGGGGCGTCCTCAATTACCATCTCTTGGACATTGACAGTGCCAGCGACCACCCCTTTGTACCAAAGAGCACAAAAGCCGATGCTCCTGAGGGTTGGGGAGCTGACGCAGATGCGGGCAACTCCAGCATTCTGGTCCAGCAGAAGGCTCTCCAGTGCAGGGCAGCCGTAGAGCACGGCGCTAAGAGTCTCCTGTGTGAAGGTGACCATATGCAGGGTGAGTTGCTTGAGGTGCGGAAAATCCACTGCCAAGTTGGGCGGCAGACGGCAGAGGCCAAAGCTGGCCAGACGGAGCGCGGGCGCGAGGCGAAACACTGACGGAGGCAGCGAGTTGCGGCGGCAATCGAATCTGAGGACTAGTTCGAGCTCTTGGAGATTGGCGAGGTCCCGGGGTGTGAGCCAGCCATTGGTCCTGCCGTCGTCGTCGGTTTGGTAGCGGCAGGGGAGGCGCCGGAGTCTGGTTAGAAAGATACGGCGGGCAGGGCCGAGGTGGCTGGAGAGGATCTTGGAGACGACCTGCTCTGAGAAGCCGCGGTCGGCCTCGAGGTTGAGGGGCGCCGACAGCCAGATGGGGCGCCACCGGCGGGAGAGGGCCTGCGTGCGGGAGCCATCCTTCGTTGGGAGGAGGGATACGATGGTGCCAAGGACCTCGTCGGGGAGGTCGCTGATGAAATCGGCGCGGTGTTCCGACGGTTCTTCGCCGCCGTCAGTTCGCCTCTTGGAAGGGGAAGAAGTCGCCGCCGCCATGTGCGTGACGAACGAGTGCTTTCATCTTCTGGGCCTGTGCCGTGGCCCTTTAATTTAGGTGAGTGCCGTGGGTTCATGGGCTAGGAGGCCCGTGCGATCCCCTAAAAAAGAGGCAGCACTACGCGTCCCCGGATAATTTCCAAAATTTCCTCGGATCCTCTCGCTGACACGTGTACTCAAAACGTACCTGCTTTTGCTATAAATAGTCTCGATTTTGTACATGTAGTGAAAACGGTTCGGCTCAGAAATAGAAAAGCAGACTGAACCTCGTCGGAGATTTGACCAGAGACCTCGCTGACGACCGTGTAGCAAAAAAATTATGCTAATGTAGCATATCTGCTGGTGACTCGCTGAAGATTTTTGTCGATAGACCTCACAGGAGACCGTGTAGCAAAAACTTTATAGTATTGCAGCAAAATCGCAAAACGATGGTAGCAAACAAAAATATACTAATGTAGCAAAATAAACGACCTCGCCGGTGTCTGTCTTAGCAAAATCGATTTTGCTGAGCATTTTCGTCGAAAATTTCGTCGAAAATATCGCAGCAAATACTTTGTGCTATTATAGCAAAAATATAGAACAGAAATAGCAAAAAATTACTACTATTGTAGCATCGCCCTGTAGCAAGATCTCAAGATGCATCTATTGGTCGATAGCATCGCGGCCCTTTATTTGTAGCAACGACGATCACCTCCATTAGCATGGTCGCCCTTCCTGTGTAGCACTGTGCCGAATGGTAAGGAGATGCACATGATCTCGTAGCTCGCCATCGCCCGTGGAATCGGAGCCGGCCGGCGACCTACCCTGGCTCCCGCATGGGGTGCACCAGGAGGAGTCAGACCATGGCTGTAGGACGACGAGCAGATGTGTGGGCGCCAGCAACATCTGGTGGGGACCTAGCCGGAGAATGGAGCCGGCAATGGTGGAGATCTGGCGAGCGGCGACGAGCCGGCCAGGAAGGCGCGGCACGGGAAGCAACGCATGGCCAGGCAGCAGTGGAGGCGGACATGGCGGCGGTGGCGTGCCGATCAGGGAGCGTCGCAGGAAGCAGCACACGGCTAGGCGGCAGGGAAGACGGCATGGCGGCGCGAGCGGCAGCGGGCCGGCCGGGGAGGTGCGCGTCGAGGGAGTGGGCCGTCCAGGGAGGTGCGCGTCGAGGGAGTGAACGGCGACGGCGAGTCGAGCGCGCGCTGGGATCTGCCGGTCGTGGGGATCGGTACGGGAGGACTCAAGAAGAACAAGTCGTAGAAGGAAGAAAATATTGGGACTTTTCCTGGTGTGGACCCATCGCCTGCTCGTGGGACGCGTGGTGCACAGAGAAGCCGGGGGATGCGAGGACGCGATCCCCGGGTTATGTGTATCGTTTTCCAAAAAAAAAAAAGCCCCGTGCGTCGTCCTCGCGCCAAATAGCGTCTTCTAGTTTGCGCAGTCTTTTTATTAGAACTCAGACTCAACATGTTTGTTAAATATTGTAACAAGAAGCAATATAGGGATTAGCATTAGAGAGGATAAGAGTATAGATTTTTTACTTTTATTTTTTAAATTAAAAAATGTGTCCGTGCGTTGTATCGGAAGAAAAATAAATAAATTTTAGATAAACTGTCGAACAAATTTAGACCTATATACATGATGATAAATTATTCTCAACAAATTGTGGCAAGAACAGAAGAATAAAAGAAGCATCATAACAAATCGCAATCTTAAATCTTGCATTTCACAATTTAGACTGAGAGAACTAAGATTTAGCCGAACATGAAATAGGAATACAGTATTTAAACGACAGACCGGGCCATTGGTTGCAGATAACAATATCCAACAATAAGAGCAATGCACATGAACAAAACTTAAAACTAAAACTTCCGCTAGATATTAGAAACTGAACCACTCATTTCTTCTTGGCAACAGCCTTGGAAGCTTGGCGTCGGTGGAATCCTTCTTCTGCACGCCCTTGATGACACCAAGAGAAAACGTTTGTCTCGAGGAGGGTAAGTAGAGAAAGTCAAGCATCAGAGAAGCACAATCTGTTTTCAAGATTGATCAGGTCGTGATAAACATGCATTACACCGTCATCGTTTTTACTCCAGCGGTTGCTTCCACTGTCTCCGCATTGGGCAGCGAGGGAAGTCGTTGTCGGAACTCGATATCTCCTCTTCGATGAAACCTGCATCAAAAATAAGTTTCAGAATTGTGTGCAACTGAAAATTCAGAAAAAAGAAAGAAAATAGGAGGAGGTCGATTTCCACCTGCACTCATCCCCGATTCGCTCCCACCCCCACATTCATCCACCTGGTCCGCCGTCCCGTCGTTCTACGGATCACTGGATATCATGGTGACAGATGCCGATTGAGTGCGAGACAGGGGAGGGACGGCTCGCTGCTGCTCTCATCTTGCTGGATCCAGGGGCCATGGCACCATGCAGGGAAGCAAGGCGGCGCCCTCTGGGCCTGCCAAAGGTGGGAGATAGGAAGCTGGGGCCGAGCGGTGGTGCAGAACGGGCCGGCATCCGGAAAGTAGGGAAGAGGAGAGATCACGGGAGAAGGTGCGTCCATAGGCAGCCGACCACGCGGAGAAGAAAGAATTGGGGGCCCGATGTGCGGGGAGGTTGGCGGAGGCAGGGGAGCGGTTGTGCGCAACAGCCATAGAGCCTGCTCCGCTACCAGTACCAACCCGAGGAATTCGTAGAAAAGAACTGCGGCACCGCTGCCCCCGCCGGAAACGCCCAAGCATCACAAGCACGTAGTAAATGGCACCGGCTGTCATACAACTTTGTGCTGCGTGTGCAGATAAGTCACACTTCTTTTAAAATAGATAAATCGATCACTCTATTTGTGAATGCGTGCACCGCAGGTTATAAATAGGTTAACCTGCCGGTTTTTGACAAAAAAAAGCACGTGTGTCTCACGTGAGATCTCACGACAGTTAATATCTTACGAAAACCCTCTAGTATTACCAAATATTTTCAAATAGGTTTAGATCAATTTTGCATCTGGCAGGTCGCTACATACGTCTCTGAATTGACAATTGGCTAGTTAGAATGCAAGTTCGTGTCAAAATATATATGATCAAGTAGCCAATTATTGTTGTATACAAATTGCAACTTTAAATTGGAAATTAACTAGCCAATTGTCGATTCAGAGACATACGGAGCGATCTGATTAAATCCAACAAGATGCAAAATTGATTTAACTCAGATCTAAAAATATTTAGCAATACTAGGAGGGTTTTTGTAATATATTGACTGCCTTGAGATATTCACGTGAGACGACACTTGTGCCGTTTTATGTAAAAAACCATCCGGTTGACCTATTTGTGACCTGCGATGCACGTTGACAAGTAATGTGATCGATTTGTCTATTTTACAAAAAGTGTGACTTATTTGCGCACACGGAACAAGTTATATGACCCCCGGTGCTATTTACTCCACAAGCACGGCATGCCCTCCTCACCAGATTGGCGGCCTCCTAGGAGGCCAGGGTCTCGTGCTACAGCTCGACAACGAGACTTCCACGTGAGGAGATAAGAAATGGCCGCAAATGCGTCCCGATGTACGTCGGTATGGAAGGCGTTCCAGCGGGCAGCGTCGGTCGGCGA
The DNA here is from genome assembly GCA_916181665.1 of Avena sativa. Classification (NCBI taxonomy): domain Eukaryota; kingdom Viridiplantae; phylum Streptophyta; class Magnoliopsida; order Poales; family Poaceae; genus Avena; species Avena sativa. The sequence goes on along the minus strand of OV702295.1, from coordinate 304,933,494 downwards.
CATGGATGGATTGGGGACAGAGGTCGCGCGGCGCTGCGCGTGCTCAACTGGGCTGGTCGGAGTTGACCGGCCGAATAAAAAAAGAAAAACCTCAACTTGGCGGTGGCACAGATGGTAATATCTCTGAAACGTCAGGGGCAAAAGTGTTCAAAACGGACCAAACCAAAGAAATTGTTTTGCTTTTATTAGTAGGTGTAGATATAGATTCAATGATTTAAAACGAAATATGAACCGTTTATTCAAATTACGAACCGTTTTCATTTTTGGGCTTCTCGTGCCGAAATCTTTAAAACTAGTTTCCATGTTGATAGGTTTTGAACAACCTTTTTTTTACTTCAAAACCGCTGTGTTTGTACTTGAGATCTTTCAGTTCTTTACTTGTACTTCGGGTTCTTGGTGTATTTTGTACTTTGGTTATTACACACTTGTACTTCCGTGTACTCGGCGGTGAGTATATTTGTACTTTTCTGCTCCGGCTATACTTTCTTGTACTTTGACTTCTAGTAAGGTTGTATTTTCATGTAAAGTACAGTTATACTTTTGTGTATTTTGGCGGTAAATACACTCGTACTTTTCTGTATTTTGACTAAGTATGGTTGTACTTTCATGTACTTCGGCTTTTACTACAGTTATACTTTTGTGTATTTAATCTTGAGTAGAGTTGTACTTATATCATCAACTATTTCATTCTCGCGGAGCATTAGCAGCGCGCCACGTGTCAAAACGCGGAGCAACTCCAGACTCGTCAGCAGACCTTTAAGAAGGTTGGTCTTTTTTTAACAATACCCCTTGCGCTAAGCGCTTTCCAAGTGAAACGCAGGGCCGCTACGGCCCATCATCCTTCTTGTTTTCGCCTGCTGAAGAGGCGTAGAGTTCTCTCTCACCACTATTTCTTTGTTGACTCTCTCAAAAAAAATTGTTCCCTTCTTCTGTCAGATTGGAAAAACTTACGATATATTGATAATCCATTTCATCTCGTGGAAAAACTGTATTTTACAATGCCCTAGCTTATAGAATTACCTCCTTACTTTTATTTAAAAAAAAAGCTAACTATCTTCTTTATAATGCAAATACGTGATAGATCGGAGGGGTGCAGACGCAGATTGAGTACATGCTTATCCCAAACGTAACACACTTCATTAGGAAACGAGGTACTATATTTGTGTCACCGAGAACTTAGGACAAGCCATAGAACCATGATCAGCTGACCTGGTCTTCAATACGGTACCATGACAATCGTATCACCTGATTTGTCCAAGAGCTTGGGATGAGGCAGCTCAAATTGATCCAGAGCTTGTGCATCAGTTGACTTGACGAGGTCATCGAAGAACTCAGCCGGCCTGGACACGTCATCCGTCTCCCCGTTTACTTAGGCTACATATAGTTTTCGTATGCACCTCCCACTCAAGGGTCGTCTTAAAATCCACTTACAATTGCATGGATGGCCTATATATAGATTAGTTTGCTCCCACTCGCAAGTACATGCATGGCAAGCACGCCGCATTGTCCTCGAGACCATTATTATACTTGATCCAGACAACGTTCTTGTCCACACAACCATCAGAGCCGTGTGTCTTAGTCGAAGATAGCTAAATATAGAATGGAGTTCCCTTTCCTATATAAGTGTCTGCCGGTCATCCGATATGCGTAAGAGAGGTGAGGTAGCTCTGATAGAGACATCAACAATGACAAAGCTTTGTAGTAGTATCGTTGTGCTCCTGGTGTTACTCATCTCATCATGGAGGATGCCGTTTGTGTTGTCCCAAGATCTTGATTACGGAAGTGGGTAAGATGATATATATATATATGTACTTATTTATCTCCGTTTACAAGCATGCCAATTGTTGCTACATCATTACAACATGAGGCCACGGCTGACTTGGTGCCAAATAGCATGATGTGTATGTGTGCCTTTTAGCAATCATCACTTTTTACACCCCATGCATGTGTAGCTATTGTATTTTATTTTATGTTTGTTATATTTTTTCTTATAGGACGAAGAGTGAGAAGAAGCCAGAAGACAGCAAAGACACAAGTAATGAATCAACAAAAACCGTAGAGAGTCCGGCCTACAAGGCAGAAGCAATTGATGCTGCACATGTTCTTAAGGCTAAAGAAGAAATTGCAAATCGCACATCGATCCAAATCCAAAAGTTCATCAGTGATAAAAGGATTGCGACCAAGATAAAAGAAGAGCTATTGGAGGGGTCAGCAGAGGTGATGGGTCAAATCGCAGATGAGGTCTCCACAAAACTCTCCAAAGTTGCAACGGACCATGCAAAACTTGCCGTGGGTGATGTTGCGGCAGCACTCAAGGCTAAGCAAGAGATATTGAAAAAGGTTGCACAACAAGTGAAGGAGGTTTCAACAAATGTTGCATTGGCAGCTAATGCAAGACAGGAGATCTTAAATAAAGCAGCATATGAAATCGGTGCTGTTTCAAGTGACATGGCTACAAGTATAGCTAAGATGGTTGATGTTGCAGCAGGTAATGTCTACTAACATCCTTAGATAACATTTTTCTCTAAGAAATTTACTTCCACTTTGAATTATAAGCTCAAAATTATTTTAAACATGGATATTATACAACAACAAACCCACATAAGAAAGAATAATCAAAGTATTATTTACATATAAATTATTGTAACAGCCAAACAATAACATGTTGGTTTTCCTTAATTTCTAGGAGTGGCTGGTGGGGCTGTAGCAGGAGTTACTACTGGAATTTCCGGTGGATTGGCAGGGGCAGCATCGGGTGGTGCTCGGGTTGGTATATCTGGTGGTGTGCATGTAGGAGGTAATATTGGTGTCGGTGCTGGTGTTGGTGTTGGAGCAAATGTTGGAGTCGGTGTCTCCGGAGGTGCTAAGGTTGGTGGAGATGTCGGAGGAAATGTTGGAGCTGGTGGTAGTGCTAACACAGGTGTGAATGCTGGTGTCGGTGCTACAGTTGGTGGTGGCGTTGGAGCAAATGTGGGTGGGAAAGCTGGTGTTGGTGCAAATGTTGGAATTGGTGCTGGAGTCGGTGTCTCCGGAGGTGCTAAGGTAGGTGGAGACGTGGGAGGAAATGTAGGAGCTGGTGGTAGTGCTAACACAGGCATGAATGCTGGTGTTGGTGCTGGTGTAGGTGCTACAGTTGGTGCTGGTGTTGGAGCAAATGTGGGTGGAAAAGCTGGTGTCGGTGTCTCCGGAGGTGCTAAGGTGGGTGCAGATGTCGGAGGAAATGTAGGAGCTGGTGGTAGTGCTAACATAGGCGTGAATGCTGGTGTTGGTGCTGGTGTAGGTGCTACAGTTGGTGCTGGTGTTGGAGCAAATGTGGGTGGGAAAGCTGGTGTCGGTGCAAATGTTGGAGTTGGTGCCGGAGTCGGTCTCTCCGGAGGTGCTAAGGTTGGTGGAGATGTGGTAGGAAATGTAGGAGCTGGTGGTAGTGCTAACACAGGCGTGAATGCTGGTGTTGGTGCTGGTGTAGGTGCTACAGTTGGTGGTGGTGTTGGAGCAAATGTGGGTGGAAAAGCTGGTGTCGGTGCAAATGTTGGAGTTGGTGTCGGAGTCGGTCTCTCCGGAGGTGCTAAGGTTGGTGGAGATGTCGGAGGAAATGTAGGAACTGGTGGTAGTGCTAACACAGGCGTGAATGCTGGTGTTGGTGCTGGTGTAGGTGCTACAGTTGGTGGTGGTGTTGGAGCAAATGTGGGTGGGAAAGCTAGTGTTGGTGCAAATGTTGGAGTTGGTGCTGGAGTCGGTCTCTCCGGAGGCGCTAAGGTTGGTGGAGATGTGGGAGGAAATGTTGGAGCTGGTGGTAGTGCCAACACAGGCGTTAATGCGGGTGTTGGTGTTGGTGCTACAGTTGGCGGTGGTTTCGGAGCAAATGTGGGTGGAAAAGCTGATGTTGGTGCAAATGTTGGAGTTGGTCTCTCCGGAGGTGCTAAGGTTGGTGGAGATGTGGGAGGAAATGTATGAGCTGGTGGTAGTGCTAATGGAGTTGGTGGCGTGGGTGCTAATATTGGGGTCAGTAAAAGCATTGGTGTTGGCATAGGGGAAAATGGTGGCGCTTCTGGTTCCGGTGGAGTAAATGCGGATGTTGGAGTTCAAGCATCCAAGAGTATCGGTGTTGGTATTTACAATGGTAAAGATGCACAAACTCATAGATGAAGGAAAACAAAGCAACAAATTAAACTGAAGTTGGCGCTTGTTTCAACTATAGTTCAACAAACAAGGGACTTCAAAGAGCCACTACATGATTCATCCTTGATATGCTTACTATAGTCACTCGTTTATACATTTAACATGTATTGGCATGTCAATATTGTGGAGATATTATAGTAAATAATAACTCCCTGTGACATAAGCCATTTCAAAATATTACTATATATTGACAAGTTATTTGACAATGTATATATTTGTGTTGTTAATTCTGGCTTCGTGATTAGGCTTAATTGCCTATTTTTCTTAGTCATCAAATAAATATATCAAATTTTGTTTATAACCTTACCCATTTTCTATTGAAGAATGTGATACACAAAACAAAAAAATTCTAGCGAATAACCAAGATCCTATGTGAGGAGAGAGGCAACAGATCATACCCTCATAGATCGAGCTAGCAGAAGTTTGTCGATGACGTGGTTGAACAAACATCGATCCCCACAATTATTGTGGAGATCTTATAGTAAATAATAACTCCCTATGACATAAGCCATTTCAAAAGATTACCATATATTGACAGGTTATTTGACAATGTATATATTTGTGTTGTTAATTTTGGCTTCGTGATTAGGCTTAATTGCCTATTTTTCTTATTCATCAAATAAATATATCAAATTTTGTTTTATAACCTTACCCATTTTCTATTAAAGAACGTGCTACACAAAAAAAAATTCTAGCGCATAACCAAGATCATATGTGAGAAGAGAGGCAATAGATCATACCCTCGTAGATCGAGCTAGCAGAAGTTTGTCGATGACATGGTTGAACAAACGTCAATCCCCACAACTAGACTTTTCTAGTCGCGAGGAGTTGTATTATTCCATGGACGGCTCCATGACCAAGTTCTCCAAGCATCATACCTCCACCGGTATCCACACATACGATGTTAGGAACACCGTGTCAAGGTGAGGAAAAACTCACAGACGAAGCAGGAACATGTTGATGAAGAACCGGCCACGCTTTTGCGGTTACCGACTAGATTAGATCTAGATAGATGTAGAAACCCGACAATGATCTGGTGTCGAAATAGAAGTGAGAAGCTAGGTCGGGCCCTCTCTAGGGTTTAGGTACATGCCATGGAAGTGGTAAAGACACGAGGGAGACAACGGTGGTGAACTCGGGAAGCGACGGCGTAGCGATTTAGATTTTGGGGCGGCGGGGTGCCGCGGCTTGGGAAGAGAAGAGGATGCTACTTGTGTGACTCTTGGGGATCCCATTGCTACTATTTTATATGTGTAAAGGCCGCTTGGGTCCTCCATAAACCTTTCCCCAATTTTGGATGAGTTCCGGTAGGTCCCCGTTAAAAAAACCTATTAGAAAATTGTCTCCTTTGAACAATTCGAATTGGCATATGGGACAACTCCTTGGCCCTCAAGGAAATGTATCTACACATATTATGGAATCTTACGGAATTGCTAAGATAGTGTGGTACATTCTACTACCTTACAAAGCCTTCTATAACCTTCCAGACCATTCCGGTTGAAAGAACATGTGGGCCCCCATGTGTGGTTTTGGTAATTAATGACAATCTCTATGGAATAATGCTTGTATCAAGTTGTACTTGTAGGAATTGTCCATAAGCAATTCTTGAACCATATGTTGGCTTCAAGGTTTGGAGAAGAAGAAAGTGAAGAGGATCAATTGATGACCAAGGTGTTCAAAGAGTGATCCACAGATTGGCCATATGAGAGTTGAGCCTATTGCAAGGGTGTCTTGAAGAAGAAGATAGAGTTCATCATATGTATCTTCAAGACATAATCCAAATGGTGTTAGAAGAAATGATGTGCAAGCTAAAGATGTGCCATATCTAGAAGATCTCATGCTTGAATCTTGCCATCCTCGGTGATCACGTATCGATGAAGACAAGGTCAAAGTAAAGGTTTCCCCATGTTGTATGGGGGAGCAACTTGCAAGTCTTCATCAAGCGAGTGCGTACAAGAGTAATCAAGAAATGTGTTCCAGAGAAGGACAAGACCGTCTACATAAAGATCAAGTGGAATATGCGCAAGGAAAAGGTATGATATTGATATGGTTTCCTTCTTATCGGTCTCGTGGTTTTTGTTGGGGAGACCGGTTTATAGGATAAATAACCGTACTATCAAGAGGGGCTCTCAAGTGAGTAGCTCGATCATATCTTTCCGAGAGAGCTCAAACCTTTGCATACTTAGCATCGTCCTTTCTTGGTTGTTATTTTGATCTTATCCATGTGAGGTTCTAGAGCTTGTGGTAATATTCATAACAAGCTCTAGTTCATCAAAAACGGATTTCCCTATTATATCGTATTGCGTTTTTGATCTTTGAATTTTTTCGGTTTCTCACCAATATAGGTATCTCAAATTATAATACATGAAATTTTATCTATTTTGTTGGGTATCTCTTGTTGTCCTCTTTCCAAAAAAATTGGTTTTGGGTCAATCGGAGTTTCCAAACTCTAGATATCGCCATTTGAAGTTTGCTTCTTATTTGGTCCAGACCAGAGTTTCCGGTCTGCATGGACCGGAGTCTCCGGTGTGGTTCGGAGTTTCCCCAGGAGTCCCTGGAGGGGGCTCCAGAATTCAGCCTGGGATAGTCTGATGGGTGGTCCGGAGACTGACCAAAGTCTACGGTCCATGCCTCAGACCGGAGTCTCCGGTCCACTTGATTCCCAAAGGCGCTGGGACAATCTGATAGGTGGTCTGGAGGCTGGTGCGGAATCTCTGGTGTAGACCGGAGTCTCCGATCTACACACCGGAGTCTCTGGTCTGACAGGTCCCCCAACAGGCAAGAAACAGTCAGAAATCTATGGGCCTATAAAAAGGGCCCTTCTTCCCTAATGGACTTGGCTCGAGTTTTACAAGCTTTATCCTCCATTCTTGACCCTCTTATGCTTGCTCCCCTTCAATCCCCCTTTGATTCTTGCATATACTTTTGGGATTTGAAAGAGGAGATCTAGATCTACAATCCCACCAATCAATCTCTCCTCTAAGTGAGGGGAACATCTTGGGATCTAGATCTTGGAGTATTTTTTGGATTTCCTCCATTGTTCTTCCTCTCTTATTCTCCCACAATCTTTTGTAGCTTTGGTGGAATTTGGGAGAGAAGGATTTGAGCACTTCTTGTGTTCTTGCCATTGCATTTGGTGCATCAGTTTGAGTTTTCGGTGAGGATTCGATTGAGTGAAAGGTGAGAAGATTTTTACTCTTGGGTTCTTGGAACCCTAGACAGTTTGGTAGTTTTGCAGGTTCTTGGATTACTTGGGGCCTCCAATTAAGTTGTGGAGCTTTCCCCAAGCTTGTTTGTTGGGAGTCTCCAATTGAGTTGTGGAGAAGTGCCCCAACCTTGTGAGAGGTTCCGGATTGCCACCAACAAGTGCACCGATAGTGGAAGCGTGGATCGATCCCGTTGGGGTGAGATTCATAGGAGAATAAGGGAGGCCTTTTGTGGCGTTGGTGGTTTTATACCACCCCCTCTCCAAATGAGACGTACTCCATGTTGGGAGGAACTCGGTAAAATATCATCGTCTCCACGTGCCTCGATTATCTCTATATCCGAGCTCTTACTTATGCACCTTACTTTGTGATAGACTTTGTGCTTGAAGTATATATCTTGCTATCACATAGTTGCTTGTCTTTCTTAGCATAAGTTATTTGTGCAAATAGGTGAACCCTAGTTGTTCTAGGTTTTGTGCTTAACAAAGTAAACTCTAGTTTAATTCCGCCTTTGTTGAGCCACTCTCAGAAAAGTTTTAAACCGCCTATTCACCCCCTCTAGGCGGCATCTGTATCCTTTCACCGGTCCTTCCAAAATCCTCCATATATGCCAAGAATCATTCCAGACACCTCCCGAGACCATTCTGGATACTTTTGGGATCATTTGGGACTTAGCGAAACCATTTCGAGTCCATTGGATACACTATTGGAACCCTTCTCTCTTTCCATAAATGCTCGAAACTCATTTATAACACTCTCGGTAATATTCTGGACATCTCGGTATATTCCAAGACCTTCCGAACACTAACAGAATTACTTCTTTACTTAACCTTCATTCTTAGTCAGATTCTTAATGTCACAAAGTATTAAGTGCATGATCCTATGGGTTCGGATATGCGTAGACATGTCCGGAACAAATTCCACGACAATGATCTCAGATGTCCTTTGTCTATCCATTAAGATCCCTACTCATGGCCAAAGGGTAGAGCAAGGGAAATGACCACAAAAAATGCGAAGAGGAGCCGTTTCGGCGATTTTGGCTTCTGGCCTCGCCATCAACGTCTTTCGATGAGGAGAAATCCGGGTATGAAGTTGAAGACCAATCTCCACTCCCTACAAACATGTGGGAGTGCTATGGAGAATCGTCAATGTCTCTCGAGATTTGACAAAGATATCATCATGATGCGTCGCCAAGAGGATTGCGAGAAGGAAAGGCAGCATGTGGTGGCTATGGATTTTTGTGCTCAGGTGAATCCTCCTCCCATTGATGCAAGTTTGGGGATTCCCAAAGACATGCCTGCTATCAGGTATCGTCGACCAGTAGCGATGACATGGTTGCTGGTATTTGGAGCCTATGGCGTTCGTGTTGCATGACGAGTTGGAGGAAGCAGCTTGTACAATCGTTCAATGACGAAAAGCGAAGGTGGTATTCTTGCAAGGGACGTCACCGATGATCTCCTCTATGGTAGTTGTCTTCTCAAGTGACCCTTCCATGCTTCTCTAGATAATCGACGTTGATGTTATTTTTGAAAGAGTGTATTTTCTGCACTCCTAATACTAGGCTGACGAGCATGGCTCGATACCTAATCTGCCCACCAAAAAAACCATAAGGGTTGTGGGATACAAACCCAATTGCCTCGTACATGACACCCTAATACGACAGGGAGATGACTTTGCTGTCTATTAGGGTTTTCGTGGAAAATAAATATCGGATGGTGCCACTTGTTGCGGGCCACAAATCTACGATCGCTCGCTAGTCTGATGGATAATTGAGGGGGAGGTTGTGGAGCTGGTGAAATGAGAGGATGGGATGATCATGGCGGCGTCAGGCATGCATGGTGTTAATCCTGGACGCAGTGCACAACGAGATTTTGGTGGAGGTAACCTCGCTAGAGCAGCAAGATTTAACAACTACCATGTCAACGGTCCAAGTAGTACAGCTAACAGAGGTGGAAATCTGCAAGGGGGGTGTTTAGTGGAGGTATTGAAGGAGGGAATGATTTCTAGGGAGCCAGCGATAATGGTTCTATCGATTTATAGAACATTAGTTTTTCCAAGGAAGTGTTGTTCCGTTCTCGGGAGGTGTAGGGTTCCAGCAAGGCAATGGATTCCAAGGTTGAGGTGTCTATGTAGGGTTCACAGCATAGAAAACAAAAAATTCCTACGATGGGAACAACTAAGTATCAAGATGTATCTACTAGATACAAGCAACAGGTGGATATACATCCATAGAATACATACCCTCGAAGACCGAATAGCGTTAACAAGGTTGTACTCGTGGATGATGTAATCGAACGCTTGCCGATCTCAAGATCGTGATGAAGTCCATCTGGTCGAGCCGGTCCAGCACCATCAAGTACAGCACCGCAAAGCAGTGGTGCATTAGTGATCGCACACACGTCTGGGTACCCCAAAAACCTCCATGCTCTCTCTCCAGCGAAGCAGCCGAAGCAACAAATCCTTCCAGAAAAAGCCACCGGGAACATGTATCTCGCTGATCCGAGACCATGGGGAAGTTCTAAAGGGGAGAGAGAGATCCTTCACGAGGAGGTGTGATATGAGAGGAGGGAGTGAGGTGCCTTTTATAGGGAGAGGGGGGCAGCCCCCTCCCATGGTGTGGGAGCCATGGAGGTGCCCCCACCTCTTCCACATTCAGGTGGGTGGAGCTCCCACTCACATAAATAGCCACCCACTCAAAATTCCACTCACCTCCATTAAATTTCCACCAAATTTAATGCAATCTCTCATTAAATAAAACTCTTTTATTTATTTATTCAGAATTTTGTTAATTAATCTAATTAACAAACATTAACATAAAACCCCTTATAACATTTCAATTTCACATGCAGAACCAGATTCAGCAATTTCAACCGAAACACTTCCGGTGTCTAGTGAAATAAATTCCCGTGCTTTCTTTTTCTTTCTCTAGCATATTATTTGATACGAATGGTGTCGGTATCCCTTAAGTGTGTCACCCTACGGTTCGCGAATAATGTAGACATGATCGAGACCCCTCTCTGATCAATAATCAGTAGCGGGACATGGAGATCCGTACTAACTCCCACACATTCAACGATGACTTCTGTGATCGTGTGAACCTTATACGCATGTAACTCAATCCCTTTGTATCGCAATATATTACATGTCCGAGATTCGATCATCAGTATCTCCATACCTAGTTTGATCTTGTTACCGACATGTACTCTTTTCTCGTTCCCGTGATATAACATTCTAGTGATCAAATCACTCGCTTGCAAGCTAACTAATGTGATATCACCGAGAGGGCCCAGAGTATATCTCTCCGTCATCGGGATGGACAAACTCCACTCTTGATCCATGAGCCTCAATATAATACCTTCGTAGCACTGAACCCATCTTTATAATCACCCTGTTATGGTGTGATGTTTGATGTTATCAAGATACTCTTCCGGTGTTAGTGATTGACATGATCTCATGGTCTAAGTACTAAGATTACTTCATATGATGTTATAGCAATATAAAAACAATGACCTTGATAGTAATGCTATACTTCGGATGAATGTTCATCACATCATTTCAACAATGTTGTGACCTTGTTATTAACAACATCCAATATCCATGATCAGGAAACCTTTGATCATCTTGTTAATCAACGATCTAGTTTATAAGAGAGGCATAACTAGGAACTTTATTTTTGTTCATTAAACACACATGTATTAACGTTTCCGTATTAATACAATTATGGCATGCAAAATAAACATTTATCATAAATAAGGAATACGATAATAACCACTTTATTATTTCCTCTCGGGCATATTCCCTTCAGTCTCCCACTTGCACTAGAGGCAATAATATAGTTTAGAAACTTTGGGTATTGAACACATATGGCTTTCTGGTGTTCCATATATGCGATTTCAAGTGGTTAACATAATCTACGGATCTGAAGCTTTCAGGTCCATGTGTATTTGCATGTCTTTGCGTCTCCATGCATCACTCATTTCTCTAATGAGATGGCATTGTATAAATTTGGTCTTTTGGTGAGACCTTTAGTTCCTTGGGGTTAAATCATGTCGATATTATTGTCATACGATATATCTTTAGTGTTAGCCCAACCACACCTTAGTTTGATAACAAACTATTTGACATAAATACCCTCCTTTACTGCTACTATAGCAGTCATATACTTAGCCTTTTGTTGTAGTATCCGTCATAATGTCTTAACTTTGGAATTCATCCAAATCCATCATGGAAACTTTCTTTTCATTTCATTGTGCCACCCATAGTTTAAATTGAGATGAACTTAATTTGTATCTTGTGACAAAACTAGTATCATTTTTCAATGAACTATTTGTCTCTTATACAAATGGAATATATTATTAATTCTTCCAAAAGATTATAAGAATATCCTTACTATCGTCCAATGATCATTTATGATTCATTCTAGTATATGCTCATAACACTTAGAGCATAGGACATATCTGGATGTGTACATATCATGGCATGATTGATCAAAATATTCTTGTGATTTCACTCATCAAGTGTCAAAGCACTTGAATCTTATTTCACTTATCAAGTGTCGATACACTTGAATCTTGATTCAATTCTTTTCCATGCAACAAGATCATTTTCTCGTCATTTCTATATTGAACCCCTTAAATATCTCATATATGTACGTTTGGCACGACCATATTAGCGTCACTGTCTATCCATGTAGACATTCATGCTAAATATTCGGGTTTTGCCTAAGTCTTTCATCGAAATGAAATTCTTAACCTTTGTCAATAAAAGATACATCATTTCCAATCAACAAGATGTCCTCCACATAATGTATTATAAATATGTCTCAGTGCTCCCACTTAATTTCTTGCAAATGCAAGCATCTTCATCGTCTCTTGATGAAAACTCCTTTAACAGTTTCATCACAGTGAAGATTCCAACTCCGCGATGCTTACTTCGAACATTGAAGTTTGCATGTCCTTTTTAGCATCCTTTGAATTAACAAAACCCTTTGGATCATGTCATGCACACGTCCTAGGTAACCATTCTATTAGAAGAACTTTGTTTTGTTTATTCATCTACCATATACCAAATTATATGTAGTGGTTGCTGCATTAATCCGTCCAGACTAAATATCGCTATGAAAGATCAAATCTTGTCATAGTCAACTCCTTGAACATTGTTGTAAAATACTTTACGATATGTCGACTATTTCATAGATGTGAAACATCCATGTATGTTTCTTTATAACTCCAAATACGACCGATAGTTTTTTATACCATTCTGGAGGGTCTTCCAAGTTCAAAAAACTTGATTTCTCGTGTATGGAACTATCACGGATTTTATGGCTTCAAGCCATTTGACGGAGTCATGGCCCATCATTGCTTCTTTACATGTATTCGGTTCATCATTGTCAAACAACAATGATTTACTCTCAAATCTTAGAATTTGATTGTTTATCCGACCTACTTGGTTCAATAGGAACTTAGAACTCCGTGACCACAACCTTTGAGGTACGTGAGACATGAGCATTGTGGCTGCCTCCGGAACATTTTTTGGCGCTGCGCAACTCAGCACATATGGCTAAGGTTCGTTAACCTTATCAAAGTTCTATTGTCCTTCCACTTAACTTTTGCGAAAAGTTTCTTTTTCAAGAAACTTCATGTTGCAAGCGACAAACCCTTTTGTCCTCGGTGTTATGGAGGAATACCCAATTGTTATTCGAAATAACCTACAAATACATGCTCATCCGACTTTGGTTGTAAACATATTACTTATGCTTAGCATACCAAAATTTAAGAAAGGACAACTACATGGTGTCATTTCAATGGATCAAGATGGAGCTCTTTTCAGTGTAAAAGCGGTAGTCTCTAAAGCTTTAATCTTTTAAAACATAATGACATTTTTATAAATAACACCTTTTATCCAACCATGTCAAACAAGGTTTCATTAGAAATCTCAAACACTCCATATTCCTATGGTGTTTCGGGAGATGCAAATCTAGGTGTTTTGCTAAACTTGCAACTCAAATAAATCCCTTTATGATAAAATCATAAATTATTTATTTTCTTGTTACAATGATTTTCCACTTCATCTTGAAAGTATTTGAACATTTTCAAATATTTCATACTTCTTTCTCATTAAGTGAATATTCACTCAAATTTCCGGAGAAAGCATATGAAGTTGAAATCCATCGCTTACGACTACACATAATGGACTACATACATCGATATGTATAAATTCCAATAATTTAGTCGATTATTCTTCTTCGGCCTTTGAACGAAGTTTTAATTATCCCGAGGAAAGTCTCACAAGCGTCACTTGATCAAATCAAAGACTCCAAAAATCCATGAATATGGAGATTCTTCATGTTTTCTTTCCAATATAATTTAAACGGAGATGTCACTTCGTAAGTGATCTTTCAATCATTTGTCTTGCGACATTTTAGCATTAGTTTTTCTGGATGTGATTTCTCCAACTAGATTTGTAAATCATCCATCTTATATGGAATACGGTAATTATTTGAACAATATTTGTTCTCATAACACCTGATTTAAATAACTATTATTAAAACAAATCACATATTCTCTTGCTAGTTACATAGGCCATTGTGGTTCATGAATTGCGTCGTTCTGTATGAAATTTCATACCAATCAATTCAGTATTCAATACCCAAGAATCACATTGTTTAACAAGCAAAGAATACAACCATAACATGTATATCATATATATACCTAAAATGGATATTTCCAATCTTTTCTTTTCTGCCAATATATTTTATAGATTCTCTTTCTGCATTTCCTTTTTCCTTTTAAAAGAATCTACCAACATCAAAAGTGGCGCCATATAAATGACACATAGTCCAAAGCATGTACATTTAAATACTAATACCTTTGGACTTGCACTTTGAAGTAGATCACCATCATCAAATGATTGGCGTTCTTTCAAAATCCATTCTTTAGTAATCTTTTAGTGTAGTAAACACTTTACATACATCTTCTATTCATCCTTATCATGACGACTTTCATGATCAAGCTAATATAGCTTATAAAGGCGAATCGTGAGTATAACATTACTTTCCAAAACCCTTTTAGATGATTAGGATGTCTAGCATCACCAACCTTCGCAAATTCTCATATGAGAACATATATTATACTCTATCCTATTGCAACCAAAACATTGTTTCAGATATCATTATATCTGCCACACATTATGGTTTCTAAAACAATTCTTTCAGCTCCTAGATAATCTCGATATTTGAATCAAGAATCATGGAGGCAAACATGATACTTTAGATATTAACACTTCAATTGTCACCCTCGATTTAATACTAATTATTAAATTTCAAAAAGTAGATGGAGTTTGCTGAAAGTTTGCAATAGGACTTTTGAACTTTAGATTGACACTCAACACAATACGATACCAGTTCGTAAAGTAAATATCCAGAATTCTATAGTTCTATTATCTCAATTACAACTAATCATAAGGTGGTGAACGAATGCCAGTGACTACAACAAATTATGCAAATTCACTTTGATTTAATTTATGATAAATTGAGTTATACTAATCCAAATTAGAAATGAACTCCCACTCAAAAACGACATCCCTCGTGTCCTTTTGGTGATTACATGAACCAAATCCACTACACCAAGTCCGATCATCACGTGAGTCGGTGTAGCTTCAAAGGCAAGCATCCATATGGTCATCATATCAAAACATATGACTCATGCTTAACCTTCTGGTCCGTGTTCCGAGGCCATGTCTGCACATGCTAGGCTCGCCAAGTAAGAACCTTAGTATTCGCGTGTGTAAAACCGTCTTACACCCGAGATATGCTCGTGGATTCAAGTACACCCGATCATCACGTGATGTCTTGAAGCGGTAAAACATTGTTGGTGCATACTTAAGGAAGAACACATTTTTATCTTGATATCTAAATGAGGGATCATCTTATTATGCTAATAAAACGCCAAACAAGCAATATAAGATGCAACAAACATCACATGTGAAAAAGTGAAATCATATGGTTCTTGCACTAGATCGTTATCATGTGCATCGTGGTATGATCTTCATCATTCCTTTATGTGTAAGGCCAAGGTCTATGGAACTTACACGCTATGTGTGTTATAAGAGTATCTACTTATACTTTTACTTACAACATCACCATATCATGACACTAGCCCAACAACAATCTAAACTAGACGCTTCTAATTTATCCATTGCAAGTTTTACATGGCTAAGGGCTTTCGAAGATAGAACCATTCTTACCTACAAACATGGAAACAAAATGATGATAATCAAATTATTGACAACTCGTTGTAAATTAGATATTGAATATAGTAGGAGAGACAGTCACCCGCTAGCCACTTATGCAAAACTAGTTGCATGTCAAGCGTGGAACAGGTCTCATGTGCGAGGACATGTAAAGTTTGTCTGGGCCGCTTCATCCCACTATGCCAACAATATCCAAAGTACAAGGAAGAAGTAATAACATGACCATCAGCGCCCACATATGCATATGTGTACTACCCTTGCAAAGCATCTACGCATAGATCCAGCTCTGATACCACTGTAGGGTTCGCATCATAGAAAACAAAAAATTCCTACGATGGGAACAACTAAGTACCAAGATCTATCTACTAGATAGAATCAATGGGTGGATATACATCCATAGAATACATACCCTCAAAGACCGAATAGCATTAATGAGGTTGTACTCATGGATGATGTAGTCGAACGCTTGCCGATCTCAAGATCGTGATGAAGTCCATCTGGTCCAGCCGGTCCAGCACCATCAAGTCCAACACAGCAAAGCAGTAGTGCATCCGTGATCGCACACATGTCTGGGTACCCCGATAACCTCCGTGCCCTCGCTCCAGCGAAGCAGCGGAAGCAACAAATCCTTCTAGAAGGCCACTGGGAACATGTATCTCGCTGATCCGAGACCATGGGGAAATTCTAAAGGGGGGGAGAGATCCTTCACGAGGAGGTGTGAGATGAGAGGAGGGAGTGAGGCGACTTTTATAGGGAGAGTGGGGGAAGCCCCCTCCCATGGAGTGGCAGCCATGGAGGTGCCCCCACCTCTTCCACATTCATGTGGGAGGAGCTTACACTCGCATAAATAGCCACCCACTCAAAATTCCACTCACCTCCATTAAATTTCCACCAAATTTAATGCAATATTTCATTAAATAAAACTCTTTTATTTATTTATTCAGAATTTTTTTAATTACTCTAATTAACAAACATTCACATGAAACTCCTTATAACATTTCAATTTCACATGCAGAACCAAATTCAACAACTTGTACCAAAACACTTCCGATGTCTAGTGAAATAAATTCCTATGCTTTCTTTTTCTTTCTCTGGCATATTATTTGCTCCGAATGGTGTCGGTATCCATTAAGTGTGTCACCCTATGGTTTGCGAATAATGTAGACATGATCGAGACCCCTCTCCGATCAATAATCAACAGCAGGACCTGGAGATCCGTACTGACTCCCACACATTCAACGATGACTTCTGTGATCGTGTGAACCTTATACACATGTAACTCAATCCCTTTGTCTCGTGATATATTACATGTCCTAGATTCGATCATCGGTATATCCATACCTAGTTTGATCTCGTTACCGACATGTACTCTTTTCTTGTTCCCGTGATGTAACATTCTAGTGATCAAATCACTTGCTTGCAAGCTAACTAATGTGATATCACCGAGAGGGCCCAAAGTGTATCTGTCCATCATCGGGATGGAAAAATTCCACTCTTGATCCATGAGCCTCAACATAATACCTTCGTAGCACTAAAACCATCTTTATAATCACCCTGTTACGGTGTGATGTTTGATGTTATCAAGATACTCGTCCGGTGTTAGTGATTGACATGATCTCATGGTCTAAGGACTAAGATTACTTCGTATGATGTTATATCAATATAAACACAATGACCTTGACCGTAATGCTATACTTCGGATGAATGTTCATCACATCATTCCAACAATGTTGTGACCTCGTTATTAACAACATCCAATGTCCATGATCAGGAAACCTTTGATCATCTTGTTAATCAACGAGCTAGTTTATAAGAGAGGCATAACTAGGAACTTTCTTTTTGTTCATTAAACACACATGTATTAATGTTTCCGTATTAATAGAATTATAGCATGCAAAATAAACATTTATCATAAATAAGGAATACGATAATAACCACTTTATTATTGCCTCTTGGGCATATTCCCTTCAGTCTATGGTGTTGGCTTCCTACAGATCGGCAATTTCCAACAATATGGATTTTAGGTTCACTCAATGGGATTTAATGTTGGATCAGGTTTGACGGTAACAGCCGAGGCGGGAACAACCGGAACAGGTGTGTCCATGCTACTGGCTAAGCTGACTTCCAACATAGAAGAGCTCACAGATGAAACGATGGTGCTAGCTAGGGGTGCAGCTGTGCCTTTTGAGAACCCATGAAAGACAGATCAACAACTAGCTATAGGTGTCATCATGCCTATGCCTCTGGTTGATGGCCTAAATTCGGTTGGGGGAGCACAACAAGTCATGGTACAATAGGTACCGGATGTTCAACATGTAGCCGTGACCCATGAGGTTGTTTTGGTAGATGGTGCTCCTGTTAGATGTATATGGTCTTTGGTCCATGTGGGCAGCCCATGTAGCCTAATAAATCCTGAAATCTCAAGGATCTTCTACTATGGCATCTTGGGAGTTGTGTGTGACACAAAGTTTAGTCCCACATTGCTAGTTGGGAGAGAGTTGGAGTAGCTTATAAGGTGAGTTCCACTCCCACTAAGTGAGTGTGAATAAGATAAGTCCACGCGCAATCCTCCTTCTCTACTGCCCGCCTTGCCTCACCTGCACGCGGCGCGTTGCATGAGAGTTCGAGTTAGAGACTCATTTTTTAAAGACTAATTTTTAAAATGGTGCACCAAATGTTTTGGTACGTGTCAACATTTGTGTGCATGTTTGTAGTGTGTCCTGTCTTCCACTCTGTGGCGGTTTGTCCGGGTCACATCCAAGGCTTTACAAGAGACATAACAGATCTAGTCATTGTCTATTCTCTCCCCCTCTCTCTCTATCCACGTATCTGTCTCTCTCTTGCCCTTTTACATTTCTTTATGTTGCTCTCTAGGCTTGATCTAGTCATTGTCTATTCTCTCCCCCCTCTCTCTGTCCCCGTATCTGTCTCTCTCTCTTGCCCTTTTACATTTCATTATGTTGCTATCTAGGCTTCCCCATCCTGGTGCCCGGGTTGCACGGTCGTCCGGGAGAGCAGGCCTCTGAAACCCCATCCATTGAGATCCTGCACCAGGAGACGAACTATGAGGTTTTTGGGGAGCATCTCGGCGTGAATTCTTGCCTCCGCTCGTGTTCTTTCTCGACAACACCATGGGCGACAACAACAACCACCATGGTTCTGTTGTAGTGATGACCTTACCAACCAATGTGTATGTGCTAATTATCTCTTGGTTTGCACTAGTTCTTGCTAGATTTACATATTTGTTAGATGTGCTTGTTTAGTTGCATGTGTTTAGATCTTATAGTGCTTACATAATGTTGATTTCGGTAATTAATCATGTGAAAACTTCCTAATAATCCAACAATACAAAAACCTTATGTATTTAGGCAATTACCGTCATATGCCTTTGTTACCGCGCTTAAATCGAGCCTGTTTATGGGTGCTTATTTCAAGAGATGGAAAACAAAAACCTCTTGTGGCTCACTGCTATGGGCATAAAAAGAGTTGCAGTTGGCACTCCTAGAGGTTCGTTGATTGTTGAAGAAGAGAGAGTGTTCAGGGAGGCCATTGTACTCTTTGTGGGCTCTATACTTAGTGTGCTTGGAGACAAGCTGGTTGATGCAATATGCATATTCGTGATTCCAAGGAATTATGGGATGCGCTGGACACTAAGTTCGGTGTGGATGATGTCGGCGGTGAAATGTATGCTATGGAGAAGTTCAATGATAAAAGATGGTTGAAAAATGATTTGTACTAGAATAGTCTTGATACCTTTGAACCGGATTGATGGATGCAGTATTGTAGATTTTTCCCTAGTAGATCTAGGTTTAATCGAACCTTGGGAAACAATGCTAAATGGAAATTAAACGAGACACATCTACAAGACTTGTTTGTTCATTTTACCTTCGTTTATCAGACCTTTCTAGTTTACTTTTAAATGTTGGTTGTCGCAATGGATGGAGATAGGCCAGGGGTGAAGATTCACCTGCAGCTGCACATCATATGGGATAAAGATAGTAATACACATATTGATGTGTAATGATTTAACAAAGTTAAAATTTGTGGGCATCACATCCTAATATACTAGAGCCCCTGCGAGTCACAGGCATAGCAATAGTCTTTTGATCCAACCTTTATACCACGAAGCATCGGGCTATAACAATTATTAAGTGAAACATAGATCAAAGTCTTAAGAAGTGACATTATTGTTACTCCCCAAATGAATCGCTAAACAAAGACCATACTCCCCTTTTTGTCACTGGCTTTCCTACAAGATCCCCGCTCACAATTCATCTCACCTTAAGCCTTTATCAATCTGTGGGATATTGGGTACCTACAAGTCCATAGATTGAGACAAGAGACAAAGAAACAAAGATACAAATATCTATTAAATCAATACACAATACTCCCATGAATTATATGCACAGAATCGCTGCGAGGTTTCACCCAACCCGCAGCCAGTGAGGACTACTCACTCGTAACAATAATATCAAGGATAGAAAACATTGTGCAAAATACTTAGATTGAAATCAAATATTCTTACAATGGTCGCTAAATCACAACATCTCAAGTACTAGCTAAATGGCTATGGATATGGAGAGGATGGAGGATAGCGAGTATGAACTATGGTGGTGGATATCCTTTGGTGGTCTTGTGATGCAATATGAGAATGTATGCCCTCTGCTCGATGCCTTGGACCTCAAAATATATAGGCGCCTTCACGAAAGTTGTAGGGTTTGACTTGACGAAGCCGCTGCCACCTAGTACGGGCAGGCCGTATGGGCGGACCTTGCCCATACCATAGGTTGTTAATCCTCCAGTCAGTTGGTTTTCGACCCTGGTTTGGTTGGCTGTGTAGGCAACCTCATAATCTTCATTAATAGCTCCTGATTTTGCCTTAAAAGTGTGATTTCCTGCACAACAAAATTTAAAACAAAGGATTTCACATCTTTGCAATAATTAATCATTAATAGCAAGGCTAGAGAGATTCTTGGTCATTTGTTTGACTAAAATTGCAATTTAAACACAGAGAAAGATGGCTATTTTCACAGCCATCAAGGCTCATGAGCTATGGATCATGGCTAAGGAACGTGAGCTCCTCAAGTGTGTGCTCCAAGATAAGTTTGTCGTGGGATGCATTGTCTCTAAGCTTCCCCCTTATGGAGGAATGTTGCCTCTTCTCTGAAACATCAAAGGCATGAGCTCTCAGTTGAGTACCTCATTGGCTCTCTAGATGTTGAATAGAAGGCGAGGGCAAAATACAAACACACTAGTGGAACCGAGGGACATTTGGCTGCCAATATGGTGCAGAAAAATGCCCACAAGTCCAAGGGAAATAACAAAGTCTGTCAGAGTACCAACTTCAAGAGAAATAAGGGGCAGAACAACAAGGAAAAGGAAGAACCTTGCTGGGTGTGCGACGAGGTTGGCTAGTGGTCTCATCGCTGCTCACAGAAGAAAGGCAAGAAGGTTCAAGATAGACAAATTTCTAAATCCATCAACATGGTCATTGTCAATACTGATATAGGAACTTCAGGTACTAGGTACGATAATCTATTACCTACTATTCTTTTAGTATTTTAGCCCACAGAATGGTGGGTTCATTTGGGTGATAATGTTCATGTGTGTGCTGAAATTTCCATGTTCACCTCTTACCAGGCTCGAGGTTCCTCCATGATGATGGGGAATGGGTTACATGCTATTTTTCTTGGTGCTGGCATGGTAGATCTAAAGTTCACTTTGGGAAATATCGTGCAATTGAAGAATGTGCATCATGTTCCTTCTATCAATAAGAATCTCGTTAGCGGTTCCTCCCATCTTTCGAAAGATGAGTTTAAGTTGGTATTTGAGTCCAATAAAGTTGTACTTTCTAAGTATAGAACCTTTGTTGGAAAAGGCTATGAATACGGATGCATGTTCAACTTTTCTTTGGCAGACTTTGTGATAATGTTGTGAACCATGTGTGCACTAGTGGTAATGAGACTAATGTTTGACATTCACAACTTTGTCATATTAATTTTGGTTATATGTCACGACTTGCTGGTATGAGTTAAATTACAAAAATCACTATTGTCAAAGGCTCTAAGTGTCATGCTTGTGTGCAAGGAAATCAACCTCAAAAGCCTCACAAGCTTGCGTAGGAAAGAACTTGGCACCTTTAGAGCTCATACATTTAGATCTTTGTGAGATGAATGGTGTGTTGATAACTGGTGGAAAGAAGTATTTCATGTATTTGATTGATTATTCTACTAGGTACTATTATGTATATCTTCTAAAAACTAAAGATGAGGCTCTAGATTATTTTAAAACCTACAAGGTTGAAGTTGAAAATCAGATTGAAAGAAAGATCAAAAGGGTTCGGTTTGATCATGGTGGAGAGTACTTTTTTAATGAGTTCAATTTATTCTGTTCAGAATATGGTATTATAAATGAGAGGGTGCCTCCAAGTTCCCCTTAGTCCAATGGAATTTTTGAGAGGAAACACCAAACTCTAATAGATTTGGTTAACGCCATGTTAGACATGACCGATTTATCCAAGGAATGTTGGGGGAGGCTATGTTGACTTTTTGTGTCCTAAACCGAGTTCCAACTAAGAATAAAGAGATTACTCCATTTGAAGAATGGAAAAAGGGTTGACACTCTCCTACTTAAGAACTTGGGGTTGTTTGGCAAAATTTAACGTGCTAATCATCAAGAAGAGTAACTTGGACCAAACACCGTGGATTACGTCTTTCTTGGCTATGCTTCTCACAACATTTGTGATATATTTATTGTGATGAAATTTTGAGTGGATGACATGAATTCGATGCCATCTATTAATCTGGAGACGGTACATTCTTTGAGGATATATTTCCTATGAGAGATATGGCTGTCATATCTAGTAAGGAATATGATCCAATTCCTAAACCTGAAACTCCTATGGATACTAAAGAACAATCAGATGATGAGAGTTCAGATTCAGATGAGGATGATAATGAAGCTCCCACAAGAGGCAAGGGAGAGAGGTGAGGGGTTCGTAGTATAGAAATAAAAATTCTCCTACGATAAGAACACCAAAGGTGCCATGATTTAATCTAGGAGATGCATGTAATGAGTAGTGGGTCATACAGAAAAAATTATCCCCGAATACCGAAAGATTTTAACGAGATACAATTTCATGGATGATGTAGACAATCACTTGCCGATCTCAAGATCAAGTAGAAGAGCATTGAAATCCAGCAGCACTTCTGTGATCGGTCACATGTACATCTCGAATACGACTCCCATACCCTCAATCTAGTGGGGCAGCGAAAGCAGTAGATCTGTTGGAGAAAACTATTCAGCCATTGCTCGTGCTAATCCTAAAGACAATGGGTGGGGAGGGAATCTTGTACTAGAGTGTGAGGGAGAGGAGATCACCCACCCCACCTTATATATGGAAGGGGTAAACCACCATGGGGTGGCCTCCGGCCACCATAGGTGGTCCCACCTCTCCCTCCATTAAGTGGGTGGAGGCTCCACTCATACCCCACTCACCTCTCATAATTCCAAGTGGACTCTCCACTCAAAATTCCCATTTAATTAATAAAAAAATTCTCTTTATTTATTTTAATATTTGTTAATTCCATTGATTAACAAACATTAACATATACCCCCTTGTGCTATTTGATATCCTCGAAACAATTTCGGTGTTTCTTGAAACAGTCCTCAAAACAATTCTGATGATTGCCAAACTTTTATCTGACATACCGTATCTACTCAAAAGCGTCGATGAACCTTAAGTGTGTAACCATACAATTCGTGAATAATACATACATGATCAAGACACCTCTCCGATAAATAGTCAATAGCGGGACCTGGATATCCATAATGACTCCCACACATTTAATGTTGAATCTTGTGATCGTGTGAACCATTAATGTCGTAAACAATTCCTTTTGTCTCGTGATATTTTACTTACACGAGATACAATCATCGGTATCAACCATACCTAGTTTGATATCTTTAATGATAAGTAGTCTTTACTCATTCCGTGATATGACATCCTTGTGACCTAGTCACATGCTAGAAAGTTGTGTCGATGTGTGATGACTGCAAGTGCACAAATCGATTGTAGGTAGTTTCGAAATAAGAGTATAGAACCCACAAAGAGCTATTTTATTAGGATCTTTATGCCCCTCGTCACTATATACGAAAGGATACTTGTAAGCTGCCTTTGATTTCAAGTAAAGAGTGTTTCAAATGTTTTTGGTTTGAATGCAGAAAAGTAAATACAAACAAGTAAAAGTGAAAAGTAACAAAAGCGTTTGGAATGGTGGTTGAACTCAATAGGGCTAAAATGTTCTCGAGGATGTAGGATACACCACTAGCATGTTGTAATTAATCACAATTAGGATAACCTATTTCTTATGCCATGATATGTGTGGAGAGAGTTCCATAATAAGATGTTCACTACAAGGCTCATAGGCAGTCACTTTGTTGAGCCAAGAATGAGGTCCTCTCTAAATAACCACCGCGATGTCTGGAAAAAGTCACTCATATAGACCACCGCAAGTAACGGTCTCCCTGTGGATATAATTATTAGCTTAGTGAATCTATCTTTTTTCCTCCTTCGACCGTGCATGTTGCTAGATGTGCTTCTAGTCACAATAGCTCCGGGAACGCTTCCAAAAACGTCCAAAGGACCCTCTTCTTTAGACCCGAAGGCAAATGATATGTGGCCGACAACACATACCATCTAAAGGGAGAGATCAAACACACATCATAGATCAATAGATCATAGACACAAGTAATATATCATCTTTATTTCATTTCATAATAATGCTAGGGTTTCTCCATCTCCCCAAGAACGAAGGAAACTACTCACACATGGAAGCAATCAACAACATCATCATAATCAAATGGATGGATAAAAGTACCAGAATGAATCTAGTGCAAACCACAACTGAATCTAGAATTACAACAAGATCAAATGAATGGAAGATGGGGGCAGAGATGGTGATGCAGCGGTTGATGATGAAGGGGATGATGTGTTGTCTTGAAATGTTCCATGAAGCAGCAAGGATTTTCCCTTCTCCAAGTTCCTCTTTCAGATCCCTCTCTGGTGTGTGGTTTTTCGTGACTGGAGGTTTCTGTATATGTCGGATCTCAGATCCGTCTTCACGAGGTGGAAGTATTTAACAAGGCGGTCATTCTTCCATGTCGTACGAGCAGGCTTCGCCCATACTAGTGGTCGTTACGTGCCCTGTAACCTTCTTAGCGCAAGCAATTCCTCCGGGTGCAAAGATAAATCAATTAAATGACTTTTATCACTTAAAATATCATATTACAGTATAACATGATAGTCCCAATTGATATGTTCATAATAGACTTAGTAAATTGAGATCATGTCGAAACAAGGACAAAAGATGCTCGCAAACATGGTAAAATACTAAAAACCCTACTCTACTTATGCAAAAACAAGAGGTAAAAATGCTCCAATTTTGGTCATCAACTCCCCCAAGCTAGACTCTTGCTCGTCCCCAATCAATATCATGGCTTATGAACAAGATCATCATGTTTATGAGGCACGAGTCATTACAATAAATGAGGCAAAAATTTAAACAAGAGTACAATATCAGATGTAGAGTTACATCGGGAGCTTTATCACGCCTTTACACATCACATGACTTAGAGGCTTCCACACCTTTTTGTATCAATGAAATTATAAGAAGCTATTAGTGATTGAACATATTATATAATAATAAAGTTAAAATGGTTGAGCTTGATTTTAGTAATGAAGATTCATGTTCATCTCTTTTTATTTTTTTTTCAAGCTTGTACTCTTTGTTTTGCCTTGAAATTTTTCTTGATAGCTGAATCTTTTATCTCTTCTTCCTATTCCCCGTTTTTTATTTTATCTTATATATAGCAAAGCTATGTGATCATGCTCACTACTTTTAATTGCTTTGTAACCCAAACCTGTGACTATAATATTCTACCAAGATTTTACTTCTCATAATTTAATCAATACTTTTATTGGTCTGGAAGACCTAAAATCATAACAGTTGTACAAGTATCATAACACTCAACCTAGTTCAATCATCTAATATAATAATCATGAATCAAAAGATAACTTCAAATATCATAAAGTCTCGAAACTCAACGGATATAATTCTTCTCTTGAACAAAGGGGAACTTGAATATGATGCAACTAATGCAAACTCTTGAATAAAAACCTAATGTGCGTGCAATAAAGTAAACATGCTAAAACTAGAAGATAGATTATAAGGTGTTATAGATCTTCCCCAAGCTAGGTATCAAGCCGATGAGATCAAATAATCCTTGTGAGTACCTACTCCTTCTTGGGGGTGAAGAAATCATCTTCTTCTTCTGCCTTTAGGCTGCAAGTATGAGCAATACACGTGAATCGAGTGGACAATTCCGTGATGTTAGCATGCTCTTCTTTGATTATTTTGCTTAACGTCTTCCTGTCATCGGCCATCTCTATAATAATCTTGGTCAAGAGTTGAAATCTACCATAAATGTCATTGACCCTCTTTTCAAGGTCTTTACCCATCAACCAGTAGGAGTTAACTCCTTCCCCAATAGTTCCAACGCAGGCTTTGGAAATATTTTTAAGGTTCTTGATTTTTTCACTAATCTCATACCGTTTTTCCTCTTTATGAGGAGAGGGTTTAGGAGAATATTTGAGAGAAGATCTGTGAAGGTTATACCTATAAGGGTTGAGTGGGGGTTCTTAATGGTTCCTCCTTTGTTCCACGTGCCTGAGCACCTCTAACTTGCGCAGAAACATGTCCTCCTAGTTGGGGAGTGGAACTACTTGAGTAGGATCTTCAGTTGAGGAGGACGAATAATCCCTCCCGATCTCCCTTCTCTCATATTGAGAAGTAGGTACCTCGCCCTTCCTGGTCTAGATCTGCTTGATATGAAAAGGCTGCATAGTTCTTGAACGATCAAGTGAGATCTAAGGTAGCATAGCAGAATACTAAGAAAGATAAACCCTAGATCTAAAAGGTGATGGCAAAAGATGAAAGGAAGAAGAGGTGAAGTCAAAAATAAAAAGTAAACCTAAATAAAAGGGGCCTATAGTCGGTCGCGGGTAGCAGTACGAGCGGTCCCCATCCGTACTGTGCGCCTGTACCGACACCATACCGACATTTTTATTTTTTACTCAACAAGATCAAGCGATCGAGAGAAAACATGGAAAATAACGACCTATTGTATGGGCGGATGCGCCCGTACGACACGGTCATACCATACCCCCAAAAACAAACCAGGGTTACTGGCAGCATAACGACCACTAGTACGGTCGCGCACATCCGTACCGCCCGGTCATACTGAATTTTGGAAAAATAGGGAGAAAAGAGAAAGGAATGCTGAGTGTGCGGGCGCGTCCGCCCAGAACACAACAAACAATCCGAAAAAATTTCTAGAAATGCAAAAACAAAGCAGCTAAGATCTTGTTACCTCACTTTGTTTAATATATTCCTCGGTTGTGATTAAGGAAATTAGCTCCACCGTGTTGACTTCACCAACTCTAGTAGTGTATTAAACGTTTCCCATTAACAATCCAGGATGAATAAGAAGGAGTATTGTTTCTCAACTTTACCGCCCCCGAGGGGTATGCCTACTCTACCTCATAAGGTCATGCCCACTTGGATTTTAGCTTTCCTGCAAAAATCTTAAGCCTAGAGTTGTAGAAGAAAACCTTATCTCCAGACTTAAATTCCTTATTCTCTACTTTTCTATCATGCCATTTCTTTACTTTTTCCTTGAATATTCTTACATTTTCATAAGACTCATTTCTGAGTTCATCCAAAGCATGAATATCTAAGATACGTTTTTCTCACACAGTTTTAAAATCTAAATTCATAGTTTTAATAGCCCAACGAGCCTTATGTTCTAATTATAACAGAAGATGACAAACTTTACCATAGACCATCTTATATGGTGTCATTTCCATTGGATTCTTGAATGTTGTGTGATACTCCCATAATGCGTCATTGAGCTTCATAGCCCAATCTTTTCTTGACTTATTCACCGTCTTCTAGAGTATGACTTTAATTTCCCAGTTGGACAACTCTACTTACCCACTAGTTTGTGGGTGATATGGTGAGGCTACTCGATGATCGACTCCATATTTTTGAAGTATATTCCTGAAAGTACCCTTCATAAAATGAGTTCCACCTTAGTAATAAAAAAGCGGGGGACTCTAAACCTGGAAAAAATGATGTCCTTAATCATCTTGATAGAAGTAGTCACATCTGCATGATAAGTGGGTATAGCTTCCACCCACTTGGTAACATAGTCAACAGAAACAAGAATATGAGTATAATCATTAGAAGGGACAAAAGGTCCCATAAAATTCATCCCCCAAACATCAAAAGGTTCTATTATGAGGTTATATTTCATAGACATTTCTTGTCTTTTCCTAATGTTACTCATACATTGACAAGCATCACAATTCCTAACATACTCATGAGAATCCTTAACCAAGGTCGGCCAGTAAAATCATGATTGTAGGACTTTGGATACTGTACGATCATCAGCGTGATGTCCCCCATAAGGACTATCATGACAGGCCTTAAGAATAGCTCTCATCTCGTGATCAGGCACACATTTTATAATTATCCCATCAATTATGTGTTTGTATAAGTAAGGATCATCCCAAAAGTAATGCTTCAAATCATTAAAGAATTTCTTTCTTTGATGGTAGTTCATTTCTTTTGGTAGAAACTTACCCACAAGAAAATTAGCATAATCCGCAAACCAAGGATCATGTGACTCTAGAGTGGCAATATACTCACCTGGCATAGATTCGTTAATAGGAGTTGGATCCTCCATAATACCCTCCATACGTGAGATATGATCGGCTAAAGGATTGTCCTTACCTCTCTCCTATGAACTATTTGTCGGTCATATTCTTGTAATAAAAAGACCCATTTAATTAGACAGAGTTTTGCGTCTTTTTTAGCTAGGAGATGTCTTAAAGCCTGATGGTAGGTATGAACTATTACCTTTGAATTGATAATGTAATGCCTAAACTTATCACAAGCGAAAACCATAGCTAAAAATTCTTTTTCAATTGTTGCATAATTTCTTTGATCTCCATTGAGAGTTCAACTAGCATATTGGATAATGTTTAGATTTAATCCATCCATTTGTCCTAAAATAGCCCCAATAGCGTAGTCACTAGCATCACACATAATTTAAAAAGGCTCTCCCCAATTTGGCGGTTGAATAACGGGTGCAGAAACTAGCGCCTTTTTCAATTATTCAAAGGAATCAATGCAATTTCTATCAAAAGTGAAAAGTGTATCCTTATCTAGGAGATAGGTTAAATGAGAAACCATTTTAGAAAAATCCTTAATAAAGCGCTTATAGAAACCTGCATGTCCAAGAAAATTCTTAACCCCTTTTATATCTTTTGGTATTGGTAATATTTCTAAAGTAATAAGGTTCGCATCATCAACCTCAATTCCTTTTTCAGAAACTTTATGACCAAAAACTATACCTTATCTTACCATAAATTGGCAATGCTCCCAATTGAGAACTATCTTGGTTTGCCTGCAACGCTGCAAAACTCTATTAAGATTAAAAAGACATTGCTCAAAAGCAGCTCCATACACAATAAAGTTGTCCATGAGAACTTCCATAACAAAACTATCAAATATCTTCAAAACATAATCTTAAAAAGTAGCAGTTGCATTACATAAACTAAAAGACATCATCCTGTAAGCATAAGCTCCATAGGGGCAAGTGTAAAAGTAGTTTTCTCTTGGTCTTTGGGATGAATAGAAATTTGAGAATAGCCCGAATAACCGTTAAGAAAACAAAAATGAGAGTTGCCTGACATCCTTTCCAAGATGTTATTCATGAGAGGTATTTGATTGTGACTTTTTATGGTTTCTTTGTTTATTTTTCTAAAATCTATCACATTCTATACCTTGCTATTGTTCTAGCAGGGATTAACTCATCTTTACCATTATTAATGATGGTTATGTGTAGCACCCCGGGTAAAACCACTACTAGAAAACCTCTTGGTGTTTTTGTTTTGTGCATCATCATGATCACATGCTCATGTTATCATGCCATATTGCATTTTAGCATCGTCATATCTGCATGCATATAAGTTTTCTAAAGCCTATATTGTATTCTAGATATTTCCTCTCTATTTCAAATCAAAGCACTAGGTTCGCCCGAATCTTTTATTTGCCTAAAAACTATTTAAAAAAGTGTTTTCAAATAAAATAAATAAAATGTTCTGACCCGGGGAGGTATCCCAGCCTATAGGCCAGGCCACCTACAACCCTGGCCCAACCCACCTAAACCACCCCAAACCGTAATCCCCTATAAACCCTAACCCTAGACACATCTGACCCAGCCACCCCACCTACCCCGGCTACCGCTGCCAACCATCCAATCACCCCACGCCGCACCATGCTCCCTCACCCAAGCATCCCCACCATCGTTACCGCTTTCCCACCCTGTGGTCAACTGCCACAGCGTACGCTCCCGCGTAACCAATCCCACCAGCTCTCACCTTGCCCTGGCCCTACCATGGCCCCCACGCGTTTCACCCTGCTCACCCATCCCGTGTGAACGCCCCGCACCCCATCCTGTGTACCCGCTCGTCACGCTGCCGGCCCCACCCGCTACCGTACTGCGACAACCGCGGCCTCCTCTGGACTGGGATCCGGTGCCCTGACTGACAACGTGCCCTGAGGCCTTCCATCCACCATTCCCTGTAATCCAATGGATTGGAACGAGTCAACATCAAATGAACCCTGTAGTACTCGCATAACACAACGATTCAGTTAATTGTCTTCCTGCTATACGTACAGTTTAGCAAAACGGAAGCAAAATAGCAGATCAATTCAGTAGCAAAATAGCAGATCAGTTCAGAGTAGCAAACCAGTGTGTTAGTGCACAAAATAGCAGTTCAATTTCAGTAATAAAATTTGAGGCATACATTATAAAAGAAAGCTGACCACTTATAGGTCTGAACAACTCAAATTTCAAATCACATAGCACAGAAATTCTGCACCAATAATATGTTGTTACATAATTCTTGAAGTAAATAAATTAGGCCAATCTACTTGTACACTTAGGCCACAAAAGACTATAGTTAGCCCCCAAATCCAAAATATTATAGTTAATTCTGTCCAAAATAATAGCCAATCATGTCAAAGATACTATCTAACAAGCTTGTACATGCTAGAACATATCTTCATCATAAAGAACACAAGGGGGAGCTCTCAAGAGCTCCGTATAACTCATAATAGGGCTGCATTCTTGAAGCTCCTGGTTTGGTCCTTTATTGGTGTCATCTTTCTCTACTCTTATTACTTGAGGCTCCACACCATCATCTTTCTTTTGTTGCTGCAATAGAAATTCTTGTAAGTAGTTTAGGAATGAAGGGTATAACATATCATGTATAGATTGGAACAAACCTTTGCTCCTTTGTTTTTGGATGCAGCAACTTTAGTCGGCTTGCGCTTCCCCTTGAGTAACTTATCAAGCCAGGTTTTAGTTCTCCTCAGTTTTTTTGATTGGACCTCTTTTTTCTTAAGCTTTGCAGCAGTAAACTCAGCTACTTGTTGCACATTTGGCTCGATATTTTCTTTATCATTAAATGGCTTGTTCACAGCATTGGTAGTTGCATTGAGCATGTCCTCTAGTTGGGGACAAACAGAATCAATTGCATTTTCTAAGATCAAACAACACTCTTGAGAGTTGGCTACTTTATATGCCAAACTATGAAATTTGTAAGACAAATTCTTGTACTGAAGTTGAGCTTCAAACTTTGGATTTTCTACCACATTCCTTCCTTGTGTATCTTGTATGCTTCCATTTCTTGCTTCTCTTGTCCATCTCTTTAAGATATAATGTGATGGCAATGTCTTTATATTCATCAAATCAAGAATTTTGATACCATGTCCACACAATATTCCTGTCCTATTAAACATTCCACAACTACATGAAACTGATTTGGTCAAAGGGTCACCAATCACTATGCGCCTCATACTTTAAATCACCATGCAAGATCGCAATAGCAACCGCAAATTTGTGATTTCCATCCAACAGTCTAGTGCATGCAGCCATGGATCTTTCATATTCACCTTGGAAAGAATCAAAAATAATTGGGGTGTACTCTTTGCTTGCTAACACCAACATAGGTGTGTTCATCTTGATTCTTGGTATGTTCTTCCTTGACTCATATTCAGATTGCAATTCCTCGGTCCTTTTACCTCCACTGTCCTCTCAAAATGCTTCAAGAACCGAACAATATGAAAATCTGATTTCAAATGGTTTTTCAATGAATTGTTGAAGCTCTCACTAAGTTGTGTACTTCTCACTCCCAAACTGAACACATCTCTCATATAACATTCAGCCCATTTTTCTTTCAACTTGTAGATACTATCTAACCAAGTTTGCTTATGTGTTTTAAGTCTTATATTGTCAAATGCTTCTTGAAATTCCTCTTTGTCCTCATAGCCATACATGCATTCACTAAAATCCGTGATAATATGAGACTCTTCCTCTTCATCTTCACCTTTCCCTTCATCATTCCCTCCATCTTTCTCTTCACCCTTCAATGGACATAAATGTTTGACAGCATTCTGCATTATATGGAAGGTGCACAATCCATGATATGATTCCGTGAAGACTTCCCCAATAGCTTTCCCCATTGCTACATCTTGATCCGTATAAATAGTTCTAGGCTGCCTTCCATTATGTGTAGCTAGAAACGTCTCAAAAAGCCATTTAAACGAGTCAAATGTTTCATCAAATAGGAGCGCAACACCAAATATGGTGGTTTTCTAAACTGATTGAGCCCAAGAAAACACCAAATGGCCTATATTCTTTGTTTGTGCCAAAAGTAGTATCAAACATGACAACATCACCAAAGTGTGCATAGTCAAGAACCATTTTAGCATCAGCCCGGAAAATATTGGTTATATGCTCCTCACAATCCAACTGTAGATCATATTGGAAAGATGGATTGTCAACGATTTTGTCATGGAAATACTTCAACATACTACCGGCTTGTCTATAAGACAACTCTCTCTGCCGCTTGGTTCGCAAATGATTCTTTTGGTCACGACAAGTGTAGCCGAGGTTAAATAGTCCACCAACTAGACGGCAAGCTAACTCGTGTGCAGATTTGGGCATGATTCCAGAATCATCAGCCGCTTCTATTTCAAAAGCTTGTACTTTGGAAATCTTCCTATGTGATGGCATCAAGTGGCAGGTTTGTGACAATTGTAGTCAATGATTGTGTTTCAGTTGTATTTCTATGATTTCATAATTTTTTGCCACTCGGTCCAATGACAGGATCATCCGAGCTTTGCAATTTGTTCTTGTTTCAGCCCTCATACGCTTTGGCGCATGATCCAATGTTATCCCTTTTCTCCGAAAACCCTCATTGGAACAAACAAATCTGCATGAAGTTACTTCACCATCAAACTTGCTTACATGTTTGTTTCTCTTCCTCACATCAAACCCTGCACAGCCTCCATATGCAATCCAAAACTCCCAGGCTTCATCCAAACTTCTGAACCTCATACCAATTTGAGGTGTCCCTTTGTCAATTTCTCCCATTGCCAACACTAGTAAATTCACAACAATAACCAAATCAGGTAATCTGGAACACCTTGCGTTGCATATAACTCTATAAAAGGCAGTATGAATGCAGAACATGACACTATAGACAACATTAGAAGGTTATCTAAGACAAATTGCAGAGGGAGTCGCCGACGCAGCGTGGGGCGGATGGAGTCCCGTCACATCGGAGCGGGCGCCATCACAGCGGGGCAGAGGAGCGACGTCGGAGCTGGATGGGGAGGATCTCGTCGGAGAGGGGCGGAGGGCTTGCCCGCGGTGGCGCGGCGGCTGGACGTCCACGGCAGCCCTGTCAGAACGCGCGCAATTTTTTTTCAGTTCCCGCTCGTTGTTCTACTAGCTAGGCACGAGGTAAAACTGGGTAGCTTTGTTGTTGACTTGTTTCTGGACGCTGGTTCATTTTCTGCCGACTCATTTCAGTCCGTTGGATGACAAGGAACGGTGGATGGAGTGCCTCAGGCACGTTGTGCCCTGCCTCAGTCAGGGCACCAGATCCCAGTCCACCCCCTCCCCTGCTCGATCCCCTCGCGAATCCCCGCCACCGCCAGGCTAGTTTGTCATCCTCCTCGCGTCCCTCCTCTCGCGCGCCTCGCCTCGCAGGCATCCTTCCTTCGTCGACTGCCCCACTCATTGCGTCGTCCTGCTTCTCCGCTGCCAGTACTGCGGCAGAGTTCCTGCCACCGGGCTCCTCGCGCCCCGGCGTACCTCACCGCCGGGCCTTCCCGCCCCTATCCCGTGACACCCTGCGCGCAGTCGCCTCCGTCCCTAAGATCCTCGTGCCGTAAGTCACCGTTGCCCGCCGTCTGCCTCCGACCCAGCACGAACGCGTGCCTCCTCGCCCGCAGAGACCACCGTCTACCTCTCTCTCACCTCGCCCCGAGCTCCTTGCAGCCTCACCTTGCTTCTGTCGTCCTTAACCGGTGCCTCTATCTAGTGCAACCTCCTCCTCCTTGCGAGACCACGAGCCTATGCTGCCTCGTCGAGAAGCTTATCACCATGCTCACCTCTGTCCGTTTCCCTGTTTTGTGTGGATGAGGCAAGATCTACAAGGCCCGCCTCTAGTTGCCGGCGCCTTAGTTCCCCGAAGCTCTGCCGATGAGCATGAACCTGCCATTTGCTGTTGGCCGTGTGTTCCTGCTGCCGAGTCGCGCGTGGCCACCTTCGATCTGTTGCCGATCGGCTCTTTGAAACTGGTAGCGTTTGTTTGCGGTGGAGAGCTTCTGCTGATGGTTTCGAACTCTAGAGAGGTTGTTGCCCCGATGCTCCATTTGTTTATGAGGACCCGTGGTCTGTGATGGCTCTAATGTTGTCAACGATCAATAAGAATACCGTGTCCCTCAAGATCCCCCCCGGCAAACATCGTCTGGCGTCGTGCAATCAAGTTCGCCCTGACAACCGAAGCCGAAGTCTCAAGTTCTCCATCTTGGACAACAACACTGTCGACATGGAACCGGAGCCCCGAACCCGAAGATCGTTGTCATGGAACATCAAGTTCCTCTTCCTAGATCCGAAGACCGCCCCGAACCTCCTTTGAGCCCCCAAGATCTTTAGACCTTGATGTGTGACCTCTATTCGATCTCTATTTTTTATAATATATGACATCTATCTTGTTGCATTTAAATTGTATATGATTACATTCATACCATGTGGTTTTGGGGGAATTATGCCCACCTCATAATTAAATATGGAGGCCATATGCAAGTTTTTCTAGTCTTATATTGTACCCATTTAAATTTGTGTAGCGAACCGTCATGTTTTGCCTTGTTAAGCCAACATTTAAATTGCAGGGTACCTAAACAACATGAACCATCTAATTAATTGTTAGGATCCTGGTTCCGCTTAATATTTCCTAATTGCATCGCACCTTTGTCATGTCATGCATCATGACCGATCTTCCGCCATAGTATTAAATAGTGCATCCGACTGGGCTGATGAGTTGATGCGAGTGTCGAACCGATCGTTGGATGTATCTTCGGCAGTTTTCTCAGGCGAGCATTCTGTTGGAGATATGCCCAAGAGTCAATAATAAAATGGTTGTTATCATATCTTTATGTTTATGATAAATGTTTACATCCCATGCTATAATTGTATTAACCGGAAACATTAATACTTTTGTGATTTGTAAACATGTAAGAGTCCCTAGTAAAGACTCTTGTTAAACTAGTTTGTTGATAATTGATGATCATGGTTTCCTGATCATGAACATTGGATGTTATTAATAACAAGGTCATATCATTAGGAGAATGATGTGATGGACACACTCCTATAGATAAGCGTAGCATAAGATCAAGTCATTTAAATAGTTCACTTGCTATAAGCTTTTAAATACATAGTAACCTAAATCCTTCGACCATGTGATCATGTTAATCACCATCACCGGGTGGATGCTTTGATGACATCAACACCACTTCGTAATTGGGTGGTTATAAAGGTGACATTGAGTATTCGGAAAGTATATGTTGAGGCACATGGATCAAGAGTGAGATTTGTCCATCCATATGACAGATAGATATACTCTGGGCCCTCTCAGTGGAATATCATCCAATTGGCTTGCAAGCATGTGACTGGCTCACAAGGGATCACATATCACAGAAACGAGTAAAGAGTACTTGTCGGTAACAAGGTTGAACTAGGTATGCACAGATACCGATGATCAAGCCTCGGATAAGTAAAGTATCGCGAGACAAAGGGAAATCGGTATCGTATGTAAATGGTTCATTCGATCATGAAGTCATCATAGAAATATGTGGGAGCCATATGAATTTCTAGATTCCTCTATTGGTTATTGATCGGAGAAGAGTCTCGATCATGTCTGCATAATTCAAGAACCGTAGGGAGACACACTTAAGGATTCGATGTTGTTTAGTAGATATGGAATGTGAGTAAGAGACCGAATGTAGTTCGGAGTCTCGGATAGGATCCGGGATATCACGAGGAGATCCCGAATGGTCCCGAGAATATGATTCATATAAGAAAAGTCCAATTCCAGAGTTCGTAAATGTTTTCAGTGTTTTCACCATAAGCTTCTAGAAGGTTCTGGAAGGTCCACCACCCCAAGGGGAATGGGTACTTGGAATGTGCCATGACATCGTATAATGGTTGTATCATACCCTAGGTCACATGGATGGGAAATGGGAATAGAGAAATCAAAATCTAGTTTGAATAGTCAAACGCCAGTTTGAAAAAGTCAAATCCCAACGTGATTTGCCTAGTGGAGGGAGGAGAGGAAACCTAGTGGAGGAAGGTTCCCCTCTCTCTTGCCGCGGCCATGAAGAGGAGTTGGGGAAGGACTCCCCTTCCCCAACCGCCTCTCCCCACCTATATAAGGAGGGGTAGGACGCGCCCTATCCCTAACCCAAAAACCCTAGCCGGCCGCCGCCCCCTTCCCAAGTTGTCGCCTAGGGCTCCTATAAACTGCCGCCATCTAGCTAAACCCTAGCCGCTGGCCACCTCCACCCCTCGGTCGGTAAACCATAGTTGTCGAGTCTCTCTTTTTGCTCCACCATACCCGCTCCGGCTTAGGCAAAGCCCTGCTGGATTTCCCCTCTACTTCCACCACCACACCATCGTGCTGTTGGAATCGCGAGGAGAGATCTACAACCTCTGCTGCCTGCTGGAACAAGGGAGAGGAAGTTCTTCATCGAGTACCGTACGTGTGACCGACTGTGGAAGCGCTGCCGGAACGCGGCGCTGAAAGGATCGTCTTTGCGATATTGAGATCGGCAAGTGAACGACTACATCAACCACAAGAATCCGATCTCGTTAACCGCTTTGGATCTTCGAGGGTTAGTACTCTATGAACTCGTTGCACCGATCTAGTAGATTAGATCTTGGCTTTTGTGTGTTCATGCGATAGAATTTTTTTGTTTTCCATGCTACAAACCCCTACACATTATCCCCTTTTTACCTATTTTATATTTATAGTCTTTAATTCCTCCTATTGATCTATTGCTACCTGTGTTGCGATGCGTTAGTATTTGTGTACCCATTATATTCCTTGCAACCTCTATATTTCCTTGGACACCTCGTATTTCCTGTTGTTTGGTTAGATAATGGCCTTGCGAGTCATAGTCGCTTGCTCATGTGCTGCTTCACGTCATCGAGTCTCTATGAAGTTGGGGGTTGGCATATTCTTAATGGTGGAGTTGATCATGGTTCTAATTACAACTTGTTAATTAAATGTTGGGAGTATATATAATTAATTTAGAGGCACATAGGGGTAATAGTTGAGATCTGGTTATTATCCCGCCCCCTGCATTCACCTAGGACCTGAGTTCTTGACACCTATTCCGAGACTGAGCGCGCTAACCATATGTGGGGTGTATGGACACCCCTATCAGCTTAGTACCTGATTTCAAAGTACTGTTCTGGGGGCCACAAACTAGTTTGGGCTTTATATGTTACCTACTGTACTTATGTCATGTATGTCATGTATGCCATGTATGAGATGTTTATTACCTGTTGCTCGATGAGCGTTTATTACTGTTGCGTAGGTGCGACACTCTGTCACGTGAATAAATTGTCTATGGCCTCTGCTCTCGTGACAAGTCCACAAAACCTTAGGGTCCGTACAAGAATGATTAGCTATACCTCTTACGAGTAGCTCTTTCGGGTGGACGCCATGTACTTGCTTTGGGTCTGGGAAAGTGTCATGTCCTAGGCCTCGCTGATATACCGATGGGTGTATGTTAATTGATCTGGAAACAAGGGTCGAAGTGCGTGTGGAAACTTTGGTGCACCCATGCAGATTTAAATATTTTCGAAAAGCCGTGTCCATAGTTATGAGCGACTTGAAGCATAGTATCTCGATCATAGACAACTATAACTAAAGTTTACCATTATAAATTTGACTTGTATCTGATATGACTAGTAAGTTGGATAACCACCATGGAAAGAATGATTAAAACTGCCAATCATGTGAGTTTCCTCGGCTTGACTTCCTCGTTTGCTCTCGAGGGGGGGGGGGGATACCATGATGAGTATGTTTGGTGGTAAAATCAAGTTGGATCCGAATAGGTCTTTTTCATCTCTATATCTGATAGCCGACAGTTGTATCGAGTCTCTATAGGTTGTTTAGTGCATAATGCGCTGCCGCTTCAGTCCACCATACCTATGTAGGTGAGAGCCGCTGAATTGTAAGTCTTGCCGTGTACTGGCCTCAGTACTGACCACTCTCTTTTTCCTTTGCCCTTGTTGGCACCTATTTTATTTAGTAGGTTTGAGATCGACGTTGTTAGCAGGGTTACCCTTTTGGCTTGGATTAGGCAAGGTTATGGACGTCATTGATTATTCTTCAGGGATCTTAGCCCCATTTGATTCTTATCCATACTCGGATGTTATAGCATTTTTAAGGTGATTTAGATATTTGTATTGTATATCTGTATTCTTGACTCATGGAGTCATGTTGTATATATTTGTTCTATAGGTTCCATATTATATTTACTAATTGGAGGCATCGTAGGAGCCTTCACGTTAATCCTCACATGAAATACTAACTAATCCGTCCGATAGAAATCACAGCTATTAACAACCGTTTGATGAGTTGGTCCTGTTGTACATGAAAAAAGACTAGATATTCCTACCGGCCCTAGCAACCTCCTCGCGATACCTGCATCCTCCTTTTCGCCGCGACGGAGAACAGCGACAGCGGCGCCGCCCGTGTAGAGAAGCTCATGGATGGTCGATAACTTCTTGCAGTGGTGCCTTTCTCTCATGTCATAACTCCGTGCCTTCCTCCTCTGCGCTAACACAAAGTTTCCCAAAGAAAAAGTATCTCCATTACAGATCTGGTAGCAGCGGGTAAAATCAAGAAGCCATCGGGTTTCCTGCCTGCAACAGCCTCAAGGTGGAGAAGCCTCTCCTATGCCTCCCGTTGCTGCTGGCCTATTCCGTACATGTCTTGCATAGTTGCATTGATTTAGGCAAAGTAAAATTTTCAGGTAATATGGACATTGATTCATAGCATTGCCGGAGGCTTCCACCCGTCGACAATGGCGGATGGACGAAATTGCAATGCGGGAGACATCGGGACAAGGCATTGATTCATATTGTACTGTGCCATCCTTTCCAGGTTTCGATTTGAGGTAAAAAACGATGCATTATTTCTACTTACTAGGTGCCTGTGCTCATCGTTGTTTAGTCTATCTGACTAGAAAAGGTCTTTTCAGCGTGGCATCAGATTTTCCATGTTGCAAGTTCATTCATACCAAAACCTAAGCCTCGGAAAATGATTAGCAAATGTGATTATTTATGTATGGTGATTGGTTGTTACAAACTACAACTACTTCTAACCTGCAAATTACACGAGTGTTTGCTTAATTAGCATTGATATTATTCCCCCACGGCGCCGTGTATTACAAAGGAATTTCTTGGGTTTGCTTAATCTCACCAGGGTGGGATCGGAGACAGGTTACTTCAAAGGAGTTCTTTGTGTAGTACTGATAGCAGGTGGCTTCTACAAACTAATAAGGTAATGTGCACCCACGTTAAAGCATGTGATTTATGTAATCAATTAACCTTGCAATACATTACTATAATATATAAGTTTAACTTAAGTTATTCAGTACAACTGTTGTTCCTAGGTTCATCTTATGTGCAAATCACAGAAAAATATTACTAGCTGCACAAACTCAAAAAAAATATGGTAATATAAAAAATGTGTTTTTTTTTTAAAAAACATCATGCATGGAATACATATATTAGTTTACCTAATTTTTATGTAAGAAGGAGGAACTCAGTTTTATGTAGTTTATTTCAGTACACTGCAGGGCGTCCTACCATCGCTAGGGGCGGCTTGATTTCCGAGTTTAGAAAACCCATCAGGTATGCTTTACAACATCTATTCCAACATATGCATGGACATCGATCGTGAGCCCAACTTGATATTTTTTCATTTTGATGAATCATAAATATACACAGGTGTTTCAGAGCATCCATGGGTGGAATATATGCAGACGGTGGCTGGACATGGCGTGCAACCTCGACTAAATGTTGTTGGAAGAAGTAGAACCACGCAGTAGTCATGGTAGAGGTTACGTAAAAGAAGAAAAAGATTGCTACATGCACATGTGTTTTCAGAGCATCCATGGGTGGATATGCTGGCCATGGCTGGACATGGACTACAAGTATGCAACCTCGACTGCCAGTTGTTGGAAGAAGCAGAACCATGCAGGTAGAAAAAAGAAGATCGCTACATACACATGGTTTTACAGACATCTCCTTCCTTCCGTTCATTAATTTTTACTAAGCTACCATACATCATATCTTGCATGTGTGATCTCAGAAAGTATCTGTTCAAAAAAGTACCATGTCTTAGAGAACTGCATACAACTACACTAGGGGATTTACTACAATTCTTAAGTCTGTGTGGACAAATGGCGTCGTAGTTTATTTTATCCATATTGTGCTTGCTCGATGCTTAAATCAAGGCATGTTGGCTGTTGTACCGCATGCAGCTTGCAAGTAACTCAAGTAGAAAACTGGGTCTATTCATTAAATTTCGATAACATTTTTTACGGTATCCTGGGCCCTGTCCTTGCATGCACGATAAATTTGACAGCATAAGCGGTTTGTCATTCATACATAAGGGTATTTCTGTTGTTGCATGGTCTCTCTGTTGGAGATATGCCCTAGAGGCAATAATAAATGTAGTTATTATTATATCTTTGTGTTTATGATAAATGTTTACATTCATGCTATAATAGTATTAACAAGGAAACATTAATACTTGTGTGATTTGTAAACTAAAATAGAGTCCCTAGTAAAGCCTCTTTATAAATACTAGCTTGTTGGTTAATAAATGATTGTGGTTTCCCTATCATGAACATTGAGATGTTATTAACAACAAGATCATATCGTTAGAAGAATGATATGGTTGACATACTCCTATAGATAAGCGTAGCATAAAGATCAAGTCATTTTAATAGTTCAATTGCTATATGTTTTATGATACATAGTAACCTAATTCCTTCGACCATGAGATCATGCATATCACCTTCACCGGAAGGATGCTTTGATGACATCAAACACCACACCGTAACTGGGTGGCTATAAAGGTGGCATTGAATGTTCAGAAAGTATTGGTTGAGACACATGGATCAAGAGTGGGATTTGTCCATCCATATGATGGATAGATATACTCTGGGCCCTCTCGGTGGAATGTCATCCAATTAGCTTGCAAGCATGTGACTGGCTCACAAGGGATCACATATCACGGGAACGAGAAAAGAGTACTTATCAGTAACGAGGTTGAACTAGGTATGTAGACATACCGACGATCATAACCTCGGATAAGTAAACTATCGTGAGACAAAGGGAAATTGGTATCGTATGTAAGTGGTTTATTCGATCGCATAGTAATCGTAGAAATATGTGGGAGCCATATGAATTTCCAGATTCCTCTATTGGTTATTGTTTGAAGAAGTGTCTCGATCATGTCCGCATAATTCACGAACCGTAGGGAGACACATTTAAGGATTCGACGTTGTTTGAGTAGTTATGCAATGATGAGTAAGAGACCGAATGTTGTTCGGAGTCTCGGATGGGATCCGGGATATCACGAGGAGATCCGGAATTGTCCGGAGAATAAGATTCATATAAGGAAAGTCCTGTTTCGGGGTTGGAGAATGGTTCCGATGTTTTCATCGGGAATGTTCTAGAAGGTTCCGGAATGTCCGGCACTCCGGAGGGGAAGGGTACATGAATGTGTCATAACAAGTTGGAATGATTGCATCATGTACTAGGTGTCATCGCTGAACAAAATAAAGGGTTTAATCAAATCCTAGTTTGAAAAAGTCAAATGCCAATTTGAAAAGTCAAACGGCTATTTTGTGAGGTGGAGGGAGAGTAGGAAACCTACTTGGGGAGGAGTTCACTCCCTCCACCGCCGGCCCACTTGGAGACCGAGTTGGGGAGTGACTCCCCTCCCCTTGGCGCGCCCCCTCCACCTATATAAGGAGGGGCAGGGCTGCCCCTCCAAGGACACAACACCACGCCCCGCAAACCCTAATCCTAGCCGCCAACGCCGCCACCTCCTGCTGCCGCCGCCTAGGCAAACCCTAGCCGCTGGCCTTGCTCCTCCTTGGTGCGTCTAAACCCTAGATCGCCGAGGCTCTCTTCATAGTCCACCATACTCGCTCCAGCTTAAGGCGAAGCCCTGCGAGATCTCCCCTCTACTTCCGGTACCACGCCGTTGTGCTGCCGGAATCGCGAGGAGAGTGCTACAACCTCCTCTACCTGCTGGAACAAGGGAGAGGAAGGTCTTCGTTGAGTACCGAACGTGTGACCGACTGCGGAAGCGCTGCCGGAACGCAGCGCTGGAAGGATCGCCTACGCGATCTTGAGATCGGCAAGAGTACGACTACATCACCCACGAGAATCCGCTCTCGTTAAACACTTTGGAATCTTCGAGGGTGAGTTATTCCATCGACTCGTTGCTACAATCTAGTAGATAGATCTTGGCTTTTTTGTTTGTATGCGGTAGAAATTTTTTATTTTCCATGCTACGAATCCCTACAGTGGTATCAGAGTCGTGTCTATATTTAGATCTGTTGCACGAGTAGAACACAATGGTCATTGTGGGCGTTGATGCTTTTGTTGTCGATTGCTTCTTGTGTACTTTGCATCTTGCGGGATGGTGGGATGAAGCGGCCCGGGCTAACCTTACATGACGTCGTTCATGAGACTTGCTCCACGCTTGACATGCAACTTGTATTGCATAAGTGGCTTTGCGGGTGCCTGTTTCTCCCAACATAGTTAAGATTCAATTTACAACGGGTGATTGACAATACTAGTATCAATGTTGTGGTTCTTGTTCGTAAGTTATAACGACACTTATTGAAAGCCCCAAACCACGTAAAACATGCAAAGAAAGTAGAGGCGTCTAACTTTGTTTTGCAGGAGTGTGCTGTGATGTGATATGGCCATGATTGTGATTGTATTTGATGTATGCAATGTTCCTTATTGTAAGTTGTCAACCGGCAGGATCCATATGGTTGTCTTTAATTTCTGTTAAGACCCACGTGTCTATTCAAAGTAGTTGTAATAGTTGAAGCTGATGGACGACAACCATGGAGCGGTATCATTGACCTTGATGCAATGCCGGTGATGATGGAGATCATGTTCGTGCTTGAAGATGGAGATCGGAAGCACAAAGAAGAAAGGCCATATCATATCACATATTATGAATTGCATGTGATGTTAATCCTTTATGCATCTTGTATTGCTTAGTTAACGACAGTAGCATTATAAGATGATCCCTCATGCACATGAATATCAAGTTCTAAAGTGTTCACCCTTAGTAAGCACCGTTGCTAAAGCTTGTTGTTTCGAAGCACCATGTGATGATCGGGTGTGTTAGATTCCGCAAGTGTATACAACGTGAGCAAGCCAGATTTGCTCATCCAGAAGCTAAGGTTTGATCTTGACGAGCCAAGCATGTACAGACATGGTCTCGGAACACGGATCACCGAAAGGTAAAGCAAGAATCATATAGTAAGATATGATGAACATGTCAATTGTTCGCCATTGAAGCCACATCGACTCTCGTGATGATCGGTTTTGATGTGGTGGATTTGGTTCGTGTGATCACTAAAACAATGTGAGGGATATTGTTTTAAGTGGGAGTTCACCTAGATTAATTTAACTATTAATTAGAACTCAATTTGTCATAAACTTAGTCTAAACTATTGCAAATATGTTGTAGATCAATGGCGGCCCCTACCATCAATTTTAATGCGTTCCTAGAGAAAGAAAAGTTGAAAAACAATGGAAGCAACTTCGCGGATTGGTTCCGCAATTTGAGGATTGTCCTCACTGTTGGTAATTTGACCTATGTGCTGGATGCACCACTGGGTGACCCACCTGCAGCTACTGCTACCGATGAAGTAAAGAATGTTTACCTCGCTCGGAACACTCAGTACTCCACAGTTCAGTGTGCTATCTTGTATGGTTTAGAATCGGAGCTTCAGAAAAGGTTTGGGAATTCAGACCCACATGATATTGTCCGTGATCTCAAATTGATCTTTGAGACTCACGTGGCAATT
Source organism: Avena sativa (assembly GCA_916181665.1). NCBI lineage: Eukaryota > Viridiplantae > Streptophyta > Magnoliopsida > Poales > Poaceae > Avena > Avena sativa. Next base: position 304,889,228 of record OV702295.1, on the reverse strand, counting down.
GAGAGCTATGAGGCTTCTGAAAAGTTCTTTAACTGCAAGATGGAAGAGGGCAGCTCCGTCAGTGAGCATGTGCTTAAGATGTCTGGGCACGCAAACAAACTTCAAAGCTTGGGTATAGTGATTCCTAACGTTTTGGGGATTTATCGTGTCCTCCAATCACTACCACCAAGTTACAAAAACTTTGTGATGAACTACAATATGCAAAACATGAACAAGCAGTTGCCAGAACTCTTCGCCATGTTAAAATCTGCAGAAGTGGAGATCAAGAAAGAGCACCAAGTGTTGATGGTCAATAAGACCACCAAATTCAAGAAAGGCAAGTCTAAGCAAAAGGGACACTTCAAGAAGGGTGGTAAGAAAGTTACCGCGCCGATGAAGAAGACCAAGGCTGGACCTAAGCCTGATACTGAGTGCTTTTACTGCAAGAGAGAAGGTCATTGGAAGCGGAATTGCCCAAAGTACTTGGCGGATTTGAAGAACGGCAACATTAAGAAGAAAGGTATATCCGATATACATGTTATTGATGTGTATCTCACTAGTACTCGTAGTAGTGCCTAGGTATTTGATACTGGTTCGGTTGCTCATATCTGTAACTCGAAACAGGTGCTGTAGAATAAATGGAAGCTAGCGAAGAACGAGGTGACGATGCGCGTGGGAAACGGATCAAAGGTTGATGTGATCGCGGTCGGCACGCTACCTCTTCATCTACCATCGGGATTAGTTTTATACTTAAATAATTGTTATTTGGTGCCTGCGTTAAGCATGAACATTATATCGGGATCTTGTTTATTGCGAGACGGTTACTTGTTTAAGTCCGAGAATAATGGTTGTTCGATTTATATGAGTAATATGTTTTATGCACATGCACCTTTGATAGATGGTCTATTCTTATTGAATCTCGATAGTGGAAATACACATATTAATAACATTGAAGCTAAACGTTTGAAATCGAGCGATAACTCGACCTATATGTGGCACTGTCGTCTTGGTCACATTGGAGTGAAGCGTATGAAGAAACTCCATTCCGATGGGCTTCTTGAATCACTTGATTTCGAATCACTTGAAAGATGTGAAGCATGTCTGATGGGTAAAATGACTAAGACCCCATTTTCTGGTATGATGGAGCGAGCTACGGACTTATTGGAAATCATACATACCGATTTGTGTGGTCCAATGAGTGTAGCATCGCGCGGTGGTTATCGTTATGTTCTTACCTTCACGGATGACTTGAGTAGATATGGGTATATCTATTCTATGAAACATAAGTCCGAAACTTTCGAGAAGTTTAAGGAATTTCAAAGTAAGGTGGAGAATCAACGTAACAAGAAGATTAAATTTCTACGTTCTGATCGTGGAGGTGAATATCTAAGTTATGAGTTTGGAGAGCATTTGAAGAAATGCGGAATACTTTCACAATTGACACTGCCGGGAACACCACAGCGTAATGGTGTGTCCGAACATCATAATATAACTCTCTTGGATATGGTTCGTTCTATGATGTCACTTACAGATTTACCGCTATCATTTTGGGGTTATGCATTAGAAACAGCCGCATTCACTTTAAATAGGGCACCATCTAAATCCGTTGAAACGACACCGTATGAATTATGGTTTGGGAAGAAACCTAAATTTTCGTTCCTTAAAGTTTGGGGTTGCGAAGCCTATGTAAAGAAGTTACAGCCGGACAAGCTTGAACCCAAAGCGGAAAAATGCGTCTTCATAGGATACCCGAAGGAAACTTTTGGGTATACCTTCTATCATAGATCCGAAGGCAAAATCTTCATTGCCAAGAATGGATCCTTTCTAGAGAAGGAATTTCTCTCGAAAGAAGTGACTGGAAGGAAAGTAGAACTCGACGAGGTTGTTGAACCTTCTCTCGAACTTGCGAGTAGCGCAGCACCGAAAGTAGTTCCTGTGGCGCCTACACCAATAAGAGAGGAAGCTAATGATGATGATCATGAAACTTCGGTTGTAGTTGCTACAGAGCCTCACAGGTCAACGAGAAGTCGTACCACTCCTGATTGGTATGATCCCGTTATGAATGTCATGTTGGTGGACAACACCGATGACCCTGCGTCATATGAGAAAGCAATGATGAGCCCAGATTCCAATAAATGGCAAGAAGCCATGAAATCCGAGATTGGATCCATGTACGAAAACCAAGTATGGACTTTGGTGGACTTACCAGATGGCCGGAAGGCTGTCGAGAACAAATGGATTTTCAAGAAGAAAACAGATGCTGATGGTAATGTTACTGTCTATAAAGCTCGACTTGTCGCAAAAGGGTTTCGACAAATTCAAGGAGTTGACTACGATGAGACTTTCTCACCTGTAGCGAAGCTAAAGTCTGTGAGGATTATGTTAGCAGTCGCTGCATATTATGATTATGAGATATGGCAGATGGATGTCAAAACAACATTCCTCAATGGAGACATTGATGAAGAGTTGTATATGATGCAACCCAAAGGTTTTGTCGATCCTAAAGATGCTAACAAGGTATGCAAACTTCAACGGTCCATCTATGGATTGAAGCAAGCATCCCGAAGTTGGAATAAACGTTTTGATAAGGTAATCAAAAGTTTTAGTTTTATACAAACTTATGGAGAAGCTTGTATTTACAAGAAAGTGAGTGGGAGCTCTGTAGAATTCTTAATACTATATGTAGATGACATATTGTTGATTGGGAATGATGTAGACCTTCTTAATAGTGTCAAGGAATATTTGAATAATAGTTTTTCAATGAAGGATCTTGGCGAAGCAGCTTATAATTAGGCATAAAGATTTATAGAGATAGATCGAGACGCCTAATATCATTGTCACAAAGTACATATTTGGACAAAGTTCTAAAGAGGTTTGGAATGGAAGATAGCAAGAAAGGGTTCTTGCCCATGTTGCCCAATACGACCTTGAGTAAAACTCAAAGTCCGACAACGGCAGAAGATAGAGAAAGGATGAGTAAAACTCCCTATGCCTCATCCATAGGATCTCTGATGTATGCCATGCTATGTACTAGACCCGACATTGCATATGCTGTTAGTTTAACTAGCAGATATCAAAGTGATCCAGGAGTGGATCATTGGACAGCAGTCAAAAACATCCTTAAGTACTTGAGAAGAACTAAGGATATGGTTCTTTCTTATGGAGGTGATGAACAACTCGTTGTTAATGGTTACACCGATGCTAGTTGGAACACCGATCCGGATGATTCTAAATCACAATCTAGATACGTATTTACTTTGAATGGTGCAGCAGTTAGCTAGAGGAGTGCAAAGCAAAGCGTTGTGGCGAGATCTTCAACAGAATCGGAATACATGGCTGCTTCGGAGGCTTCACAAGAAGCAATATGGATGAAAGAGTTCATTATAGAGCTTGATGTGATTCCTAGTGCGCTGGACCCAATGTCAATCTACTGTGATAACATGGGCGCCATAGCCAATGCGCAAGAACCAAGGTCACACAAGAAGCTGAAGAACATCAAGCTACGTTTTCACGCTATTCGAGAACATGTCCAAGATGGGGACATAAAGATTTGCAAAGTACACACAGATCTAAATGTGGCGGATCCATTGACTAAACCTCTCCCGAGGGCAAAACATGACCAACACCAAACTGCCATGGGTGTTCGTTATATTACCATGTAATATGGATTAGATGACTCTAGTGCAAGTGGGAGACTGTTTGAGATATGCCCTGGAGGCAATAATAAATATAGTTATTATTATATCTTTCTGTTTATGATAAATGTTTACATTCATGCTATAATAGTATTAACAAGGAAACATTAATACTTGTGTGATTTGTAAACTAAAATAGAGTCCCTAGTAAAGCCTCTTTATAAATACTAGCTTGTTGGTTAATAAATGATTTTGGTTTCCCTATCATGAACATTGAGATGTTATTAACAACAAGATCATATCGTTAGGAGAATGATATGGTGGACATACTTCTATAGATAAGCGTAGCATAAAGATCAAGTCATTTTAATAGTTCAATTGCTATATGCTTTATGATACATAGTAACCTAATTCCTTCGACCATGAGATCATGCATATCACCTTCACCGGAAGGATGCTTTGATGACATCAAACACCACACCGTAACTGGGTGGCTATAAAGGTGGCATTGAGTGTTCAGAAAGTATTGGTTGAGACACATGGATCAAGAGTGGGATTTGTCCATCCATATGACGGATAGATATACTCTGGGCCCTCTCTGTGGAATGTCATCCAATTAGCTTGCAAGCATGTGACTGGCTCACAAGGGATCACATATCACGGGAACGAGAAAAGAGTACTTATCAGTAACGAGGTTGAACTAGGTATGTAGAGATACCGACGATCATAACCTCGGATAAGTAAACTATCGTGAGACAAAGGAAAATTGGTATCGTATGTAAGTGGTTCATTCGATCGCATAGTAATCATAGAAATATGTGGGAGCCATATGAATTTCCAGATTCCTCTATTGGTTATTGTTCGGAGAAGTGTCTCGATCATGTCCGCATAATTCACGAACCGTAGGGAGACACACTTAAGGATTTGACGTTGTTTGAGTAGTTATGGAATGATGAGTAAGAGACTGAATGTTGTTCGGAGTCTCGGATGGGATCCGGGATATCACGAGGAGATCCGGAATGGTCCGGAGAATAAGATTCATATAAGGAAAGTCCTGTTTCGGGGTTGGAGAATGGTTCCGGTGTTTTCATCGGGAATGTTCTAGAAGGTTCCGGAATGTCCAGCACTCCGGAGGGGAAGGGTACATGAATGTGTCATAACAAGTTGGAATGATTGCATCATGTACTAGGTGTCATCGCTGAACAAAATAAAGGGTTTAATCAAATCCTAGTTTGAAAAAGTCAAACGCCAATTTGAAAAGTCAAACGGCTATTTTGTGAGGTGGAGGGAGAGTAGGAAACCTACTTGGGGAGGAGTTCCCTCCCTCCACCGCCGGCCCACTTGGAGACCGAGTTGGGGAGGGACTCCCTTCCCCTTGGCGCGCCCCCTCCACCTATATAAGGAGGGGTAGGGCTGCCCCTCCAAGCACACAACACCACGCCCCGCAAACCCTAATCCTAGCCGCCGGCGCCGCCACCTCCTGCCGCCGCCGCCTAGGGCAAGCCACCGCCGCCTAGGCAAACCCTAGCTGCCGGCCTTGCTCCTCCTTGGTGCGTCTAAACCCTAGATCGCCAAGGCTCTCTCTCATAGTCCACCATACTCGCTCCGGCTTAAGGCGAAGCCCTGCGAGATCTCCCCTCTACTTCCGGTACCACGCCGTTGTGCTGCCGGAATCGCGAGGAGAGTGCTACAACCTCCGCTGCCTGCTGGAACAAGGGAGAGGAAGGTCTTCGTTGAGCACCGAACGTGTGACCGACTGTGGAAGCGCTGCCGGAACGCAGCGCCGGAAGGATCGTCTACGCGATCTTGAGATCGGCAAGAATACGACTACATCACCCACGAGAATCTGCTCTCGTTAAACACTTTGGAATCTTCGAGGGTGAGTTATTCCATCGACTCGTTGCTACAATCTAGTAGATAGATCTTGGCTTGTTTGTTTGTATGCGGTAGAAAATTTTTGTTTTCCATGCTACGAATCCCTACACTCTCTACTTAAAAATTAGTCCTAATAAATTAAGTAATCTCTAACAATTATAATATTATATATATAGTCTGTCTACTTGAGAAATTAGTGTTGATCACTTAAGGAAGATCTTATCGATATTTTTTCCCAACAATAGAAATTTTTACATTAGCTAAAAATATATCAAGAAAATTTGCTAGACGGAATATGCAAGCATCTTTCTAAATTATAATTTTGTTGAAGTAGTATATTATTTTCGTCCATAAACAGATGACGACCTAGAAAATTTGCAGTTGGTATTCAGAAATTAGTACTATTTTATTAAAAAATATGATAAATATTTCACAATATTAAAGTTATTTAATATGTTAACTTATTCAGATAAAAATTAACGGTCAACATCGCATAGAGGGGTCTCTACCCAGCTATCATGTTATGTGTGTCTTAGAGTGACAATAAACACATCATTCTAATTAATGAAGTCAAACCATTTGAAATATAGAAGGTGAGAAAGAATAAACATTGATATGAAATTTAGACACAAGAATTGGATGACACTGACAAAAATATACATGTAAACAAAAAATTAATCACCACTAATCATATGCACATGCTCATCATTCAATTGTGTTTTCCTAGAAAGCAAGTAAAAAAATTATATATTTTAATAGAAAACATCAAAAAGGACTTCACATGTTTTGAAATGTTCAATATTTAAACTATTAATTTGTCATTTTTTAAAATAGCTAGCCCGTGCAGGTGCATGGGTTAATGACTAGTTGTGGACTAATGTGTAATGGTATTACTTCGTTTTCTACCCGCACCAAAGTGCCTAGTTGGCACATTTAAATCATTTTTATGAGGATTTGGCGGGAATCGCTATAACTTGCATAGGTCCAATCCGAGGGTGTTATAAAGTGGTATCAGAGCTCAGCAGTTACAATACCCCACTGGTCCATCATGTAGGATAACCTAGCTAACAGACGGTGTAGAGTGTCAAAACTATTTTGCAAAATCGGTTGGATAGATCTGACTAGGTCTATTTTTACTTATTACCTCTGTGCTATTCTCCTCTGACCTTCGCGTTTTTTCAATATGCTCTCTTACCTTTCTTCGAGTCGAGGAATTATCGTGGTTGGGTTTCCGTCATACCTTCAGGGTTTCGCTTCCTTCCTCTTTTAATGGTGCTTCGACATCCGGTGTTCATGCTATTTGATGAATCTTTCATCTGTTGTACCCTTCAGTGGACCGTAAATCCACTAATTTTTTCTTTATATCTTCTATTGTTTCCAACATTGTTTGTGAAGATCTCCACATCAGGTCTTATAAATAGTCCACATCACTCCTTTGTGTCCGGACATTGTTTGTGAAGATCTCCAGTCTAAATTCCGAGAAAGGGTTGCATGCTTTTCTACTGAATGTGTAGAGTAATAGTTTGGGTGCGTGATGGATTGGCCCCCATGCCGACTACTCATTCTATTCGCTCTTGTACATTGAAGTAGATTAGAATTCACCTTTTTCTCTCCTCTCACGGAAGTTAGAGGTGTCCTTATCCTTTGAGACCTCTACCTTCGCCTTTTGTCTCTCCGGAGTGTTCTCACAAGGAAATGGAACAATGACTCCTTGTTGGTGGTGTCTCAGATTCCAAGATGGAGTAAGAACCTTGTGAAGGGTTTCGCGGCATAGTAAATCAAAATTTTCTACGGATGCGAACAGAGGGAAAGCCAAGATCTAATCTAGGAGATGCAAACAACAAGAGAGATTGTATTAGATCTTCATACCCTTGAAGATTCGCACAGCGGAACGTTCGTCGGAACGTGGGTGATGTAGTCGTACTCGCTTCTCCTCCTCGCGATCCGATCCGATCTAGCACCACAAGTGGCGGTGCCTCTGTGAGATGCACACGTGCAGCACCTCGACGTCTCCTCCTTCCTCGGACCAGCAAGTATGGTGGAGAGACGGATTGGATCTACAACACGACGGCGTGGTGTATATGATGGAGAATTTCTGCAGCAGGGCTTCGCCTACAAACAGTCGGGAGGGAGAGAGGAGGGCAGCAGGACGGCTAGCTCCTGGAGGGGAAGGTGTAGGGGGGGTGGTGCGCCCCCACCCCTCTTTATATAGAGGGGGGGCGGCAGCCCTAGCCCCTTCCCCAAGCCCAAACTGGCGGCCACAAGGAGGAGGAGTGGGGGGCAAGGAAACCCCCTCTTCTAGAAGCTCTATCTAGGGTTTAAACCCTCTTTGGCCGGCTGGGCCCTATGGGGCCTTGTGCCCCTGGCCCAATGCGGCCAGGGCACTCCCTCATAGGCCCATGCCCCCTCCCGGAAGGTGGGGCCACGTTGGTCCCCTTCCGGAAGGTTCTAGAAGCTTCCGGTACAATACCGATTAACCCGGAACAATTCCGAACTCCAAAAACTGCACTTCCTTATATGAATCTTATTCTCCGGACCACTCCGGAACCTCTCGTGATCTCCCGGATCCCATCCTAGACTTCGAACAAAAACTCATAAACCAATTATCCAATCTATCCTAGCGTCGAGACACGTTAAGTGTGTGACCCTGCGGGTTCGAGAATATGCAGACATGATCTACTATCAATAATCAACAGCGGGGTCTGGAAACCCATATTGACTCCCACACATTCATCGATGATCATATCGGATGAACTACGATGCCAGGATTCAATCAATCCCATATATATATTCCCTTCGTCTCGCGATATTTTACTTGCCCGAGATTCGATCGTCGGTACCGTCATACCTAGTTCAATCTCGTTCACAGCAAGTACTTTACTCGTTCCGTAATCTGATATCACTTTGTGATTAACTCCTTAACCACATGCTTGCAAGCGGTGTTGATATCGATTACCGAGTGGGTCCGAAGTATATCTCTCCAACTAGGGAGGGACAAATCCCATCTTGATACATACAACCCAACAGATACTTTCCGATCACCTGAGAGACACCTTTATGATCACCCTCTCATAGGATGACGTTTGATGACCTCAAAGCTTTCTTCCGATACCAGGGAGTTGTATTATCTCATGGTCTAAGGAATACAATATTTGAGATAAGAAAAGCTTCGCAAAGACGAACACGATGACACGATCTAATTGCTTCGCTTAGTTTGGGTCTGTCCACCATATCATTCTCCCAATGATATGATCTCATTATTAATCGATAACTCATGTACATGGTTAGGAAACCTTAACCATCATTAATCAATGAGCTAGTCCTTAGAGGCGTACTAGGGACACGGTGTTGTTCACAAACCACACAAGTATTAAAGTTTCCGCTTAATACAATTCTAGCATGGAATATAAACATTATCATGAACAAGAATTATAATAGTAACATCTTTATTATTGCCTCTAGGGCATAATTCCAACACCTTGTTAGTGGTGTCGCAAAGATCTACATGAAGTGAGAAAGCTCAGATTGTCGGCCTTCTTCCCTGTATCATGAGGAGGATCTTGAGGGCTAGATCCATTGTTAGTTGTGTCGAATTGTAGCACCCCGGGTAAAACCGCTACTACAGAACCACTTGGTGTTTTTGTTTGTGCATCCTCATGATCGCATGCTCATGTCATCATGCCACATTGCATTTGAGCATCGTCATATCTGCATGCATATAATTTGCCTAAAACTATTTTCCTCAATCCTATTTTGTTTGCTAGATATTCCTCTCTATTTCAAATCAAAACGCTAGGTTCGCTCGAATCTTTTATTTTCCTAAAAACTATTTGCAAAAGTGGTTTTCAAATAAAATAAATAAAATGTTTTGACCAGGGGAGGCATCCCAGCCCGTAGGCCGGGCCACCTACAACCCCGGCCCAACCCACCTAAACCACCCCAAACCCTAATCCCCTCTAAACCCTAACCCTAGACGCATCTAACCTAGCCACCCTACCTACCCCTGCTACCGCCGCTAACCATCCCATCGCCCACGTCGCACCCCGGCCCCTCACCCAAGTGGACCTACCATCATGACCGCCTCCCACCCTACAGTCAACTACCACAGCGTATGCTCCCGTGTACCCAATCCCACCCGCTCTCACCTCGCCCTAGCCCTACCATGGCCCCCACGTGTTTCATCCCGCTCGCCCACCCCTCGTAATCGCCCCTCACTCCATCCTCCATATCCACTCGTCATGCAGTTGGCCCACCCTGCTACCGCATCGTGGCAACCACGGCGTCCCTCCCCTGCTCGATCCCCTCGTGACTTAGAGACATCAATTTCCCATAGGCCTTAGACGATTTCTCGTTTTGGCTCAAGCGCATAGCTTCTAACAGCATGCCACATGAGCCAGTTTTTCGTTGCGGCTCTAAGATATGTGACCTTAGATGGTGAAAGAAAACACCTCTAACATATACGAGCTAGAGACGTCCAATATTGTTGACCATTTGCAAGAACTCCTCAACCTCAGATGGCCTGTACTAGGGACCGTCTCCAATAGTGAGGCGACCTGAGTCGGATTCTAACAAAGAGTGTCTAGAACTAGTGTGCCTCGAAACGTATTTTTAAAGTGACCGTCTCTAGTGTGTTTAAACCATTTTAAATAGTAGCATGCTAATTCGAACTCGATCATAGCTGACATGACACATAATCATGATTCAGCAGACAGATAGATAGATTAACTTAAAAACATATATATATATATATATATATATATATATATTTAGCAGCTCGATCGTGTTAAACATTAGCCAAATATATATAGTTGCGGAAATCCATACAAATTTAGCCATTACACATTATGGCAGTACATACAAAGTGCATTATATAAATCAACCAGCCAGCATAATTAGTACTCTCTAAAAAACCAGCATTGCATTTATAATGGGCCACCCTGTGGAAGCTGCTGAACCAGAATATGTACCTCTCCATTATCTTTTTCATCAAAGGAAAAAGGACAATGCTATCCTGCTTTAGGTTGAAGCTTCTCACAACCTTCTCCCATCCAGTCGTCAAGATTGCATTTGACCCAGCTCCCATCTTCATCCTAACCATCTTTGCCTTTTTGCTCTTCATTTGCCAAACATGGACATCAATAGGTTCATCAAGGAGATTCTTTAGGTATTTTCTTGTGAACTTAGCTCCAAATATTTGGGAAAGTACATAGAATGGAATAATTAGCATGCTTGTGATTACTGAAAGTATTTAAATATCATAGGTTAGCTTGTTATTGATAACATTATCAAGAATATATAATCTTACCAGATTGCAGTTCTTTTCATGACAGATGAATAAGGCAGCCTATAAATGTAGTACTTGATTTCTAGTGGAAATTCGGGTTCACAACAGTCTAAGAGGAAGTCTACATGAACTTCTTTCAGATGCTTGTCATTTCCAAAAAGGCTCTATTTATCAAAATTAGTTCCCCTTGTGTTGAGGCCCTGATGCAACAACAAATAAATATCTATCGTCTAAACACATACAAAACAGATGACTGCAATTTTGATGTTCTTTTGGTACCTCTAAACTCAATCCTCTCGGTGGGCTCTTCATCTGATGATTGGAATTGAAAACCACCAAAGGTAAAGCGAAAATTTTTGTCGCTAGATAGCATTATTGCATCGTCACTGCAGGTTCCCATCTATTAAATAGATACATATAGAGAGCATCTTAATACAATCAAGATGCAAGCAGACTAATAAAGTGACAATTAAAATAGATACAAAGAGACCAATGAAGTGACAATTAAATCTCTATTGCTAGAAGTGACAATTGCATATTTTGAGATTTATACATGGGGAAAAGAGTTGGGACGTATGCAGGCTAGCTGGGGGAGGCTCTCCCGACTGCGTCGTCCGTTCTTTGCATCTCGGTAACCCGGAACCTTAAATTTGAGAAGTAAAATGGCAATTTTCATGGCAAAATTCCTCAATCAAAGCTGTTGATTTAGGTTTTTGGGGGGTTGGTTTTCACGCATACCTACGTGGACGATGAAGGGGGTCCTCAGAGGCGAGGGAGAGCGTCCGCACTACAGGGGACCGGAGGCAGCGGTGGTGGAGATGCAGGGGACCAGTGGCAGTGGTGGAGATGCATGGGGACCAGCGGTGGTGGACAATTGTCTGGGCGGGCAGAGAAGAACAAAAGTGGCACATATCTAAAATGTTTGTCCAAATGTTTTAAGATATTTTCCCTCAAGTACTAGCCTCAGACAGCTGCAAGTGGAAAACATCTCTAAGAACACCCGTTCTCCGAATATTTCATAATTTTACACCAAGAACTTCCTTGGCTAAGATGACTAGTAATTTGAAAAAAGCTAATTTTTGGAACTCCGGATATATTCGAAACTCCAGATTTTGATTATCCTAAAATTTGAGAATTATTCATAATTTAAAGGAAAAGAAAGTTGTTTATACATGCTTGCTAGAGTTAAATTGAGTCCCCTAAGACTAAATGAGGTTCATAAATTAAAGAAAATAATTTGTATAGTACAAACCTTGGATCTTTACCCTGAAAGGCATGACGACTAGTGTTCATGTGACTTGCTGCAGAGTAATAAGGTGTAAGTGTTATGAATTTGACTAGTTCAAATGTTTAATCACGAAGTGAGACTATTTGGTTACTTAATTATGAATGTTTCACCAATATAAATTTTTTCATGTACTCTTTTAAGGAAATCTCGTTGAGTGAATATTCAGACATCCGGATATATTCAGAACTCTGGATTTTGTTAATCTTAAAATTTGAGAATAATTCATAATTTAAAGGCAAAGAAAGGTGTTTACACATGCTTGCTAGAGTCCTAAGAGAAAATGAGGTTCACACATCGAAGAAAATATATGGCATAATACGTATATACATAGAAGAGTTAAATTGAGTCCTAAGAGCAAATGATGTTCATACATCGAAGAGGATTAAGAGCAAATGAGGTTCATCTTGCTGCAGAGCAATAAGCAGGTGCACCTGTTTCGAGTTTGACTAATTCAAATGTTTGGTAGTGTGCACTAGAAATATTTGGTAGTGTGCATGAGCATGATCAATAACATAATTGAACACTATAAATATTTGATAGTGTGCATGAGCATCCCTAGGACAAGTTTGTACTAGTGCATGATCAGTAATATAATTGAACACTATAATTTTAAGGAACTCCATATATAAAGAAGTAGATTAATATATGTATAGACGAGCTAATAGTTCAACACCCACCACCAGAGTGAAATTGTCTTACATGCAACCAGGTAATAATTAACTTATACAAAATAAGCAGGGGCAGCAGCAGGAGGGACACAGAGACGCCTTAGCAGGGGAAACAGCAGGAGGAGGAGGAGCATGCATAGCCTACTCCAGGGGAAACATGCCAGTCCTGACATATTACCAAAGGAATTTGCCATAGGCTGCGTGCCATGCCAAGGTCTTCGGCTGGTGCCTCCGTCCTAGGCCTTTGCCAATGTCCACTGCATGCTCGATCAAGCTTTCGATGTCCGAGTCGATGACTCTGCCACAAAATGGGCAAAATAGTCTCCCCCTATGGTGGGAACGTATCTTCCCACACCGCAACTTCCTTAGCACGTAGAGGTTCTTGATGTCCCTGGAGTACTTGCTAAAGTCCACGTCATTAGAATTCTCCTGTAGATTTTTAAGAACATAACTTAGAACTCATACATATGATTAACAACATATGTAAGACAATATTAAATTGATCTGATCAGAGTTATATGTAGAACAAAGTCTGTAGCCTCATAAGTTTCTTCAGAGATGACTTAAGCGAACCAAGTACCCATTACACAACCTATTGTTCTTGTACATTGCCCCGGGTTCGCTAACTAATCTCTGAAAAATCTGACACCAATGTGTACTGCCTCTCTTTTGGGGCAAATTTCAATCATTGGACACAATAAGATATATGGCAGAAATAATTCAAAGATCATATAGTAGAAACAATTCAAAGATCTCACATAGTCCATATGAGAATAAATCAGGGGCCTCATAATTTATCCAGAGATGGAGTTAGCGAACCAAAGTACCAACAGCACAACCTATATTGTTTGTGTAGCTTCCTCAGGTTCACTAACCCATCCCTAAAAAAAGACACCAAAAAATGTGTGTCACCCTTGCAATCTTTTGGGGAAATTTTCAATAATCGGTCTCAGTGAGAAACTGAAATGTAATTCTTATTATACACTATGAATGCATGAAATAACAATTCAAAGATCATAGTTCATAAGAATGTAGTATAAATCTGGGGGCCTCATAAGTTTTTTAGAGAAGGAGTAAGTGAACCAAAGTACCAACAACACAACATATATTGTTTGTGTACATTGCCTCAAGTTCACTTACCCGTCCCTAAAAATTGATACCAACAAAGTGTGTCACCTCTGCAATTTTTGGGGGAAAATTTTAATCATCAACATTAGTGAGACTGAAATGTAATTCTTATTATACACTATAAATGCATGTAATAACAGTTAGAAGATGATAGTTCATATGAATGTAGAATACATCTAGGGGCCTCATAAGTTTTTTCAGAGACGGCTAAGCGAACCAAAGTACTAACAAGATAACCTATATTGTTTGTGTACATTGCCTCAGGTTCACTTACCCATCCCTAAAAAAACCGACACCAACAAATGTGTGTCAACCCTGTAATATTTTGGGGCAAATTTCCATCACCGACCTCAGTGAGAAACTGAAATGTAATTCTTATACACTATGAATGCATGCAATAACAATTTAAAGATCATAGTTCATATGAATATAAAATAAATCTGGGGGCCTCATAAGTTTCTTCTAAGACAGCATAAGCGAACCAAGTACCAACATCATAACCTATATTGTATTTGTGTATATTGCCTCAGGTTCACTCACCCCTCCATAAAAAACCGACACCAACAAAATGTGTGTCACCCACCCCCTTCAAACTTTTGGGGAAAATTTCAATCATCGGCTTAATAATGAATGAAAAAATAGTTCAAAGATGATAATTCATATGTGTAGAATAAATCTGGGGCCTCATAAGTGAAGGTTTCGCAGCATAGTAAATCAAAAATTTTCTACGAATGCGAACGGGAAAGCCAAGATCTAATCTAGGAGATGCAAACAACGAAGGGGAATAGATGAGATCTTCATACCCTTGAAGATTCGCACAGTGGAACGTTCATCGGAACGTGGGTGATGTAGTCGTACTCGCTTCTCCTCCTCGTGATCCGATCTAACACCGCAAGTGGCGATGCCTCCGAGAGATGCACACGTGCAGCACCTCGATGTCTCCTTCTTCCTCGGTCCAGCAAGTATGGTGGAGAGACGGATTGGATCTACAACACGACGGCGCGGTGCAAGTGGTGGAGAGTTTCTGCAGCAGGGCTTCGCCTACGTGCAGTCGGGCGGGAGAGAGAGAGGAGGGCAGCAGGGCGACTAGGGCTTGAGGAGGAGGTGTAGGAGGGGGTGCGCCCCCAGACCTCTTTATATAGAGGTGTGGGAGGCCAGCCCTTTCCCCTCCCCCAAGCCCTAGGGCCGGCGGCCAAGGAGGGAGGAGTGGGGGGCAAGTTTCCCCCCTTCTAGAAGCTCCCCTAGGGTTTTGCCCTAGGTTGGCCGGCTGGGCCCTATGGGGCCTTGTGCCCCTGGCCCAATGCGGCCAGGGCACTCCCTCATAGGCCCATGCCCCCCTCCTGGCAGGTGGGGCCACGTTTGTCCCCCTCCGGAAGGTTCTAGAAGCTTCTGGTACAATACCGATTAACCCGAAACAATTCCGAACTCCAAAAACTGCATTGCCTTATATGAATCTTATTCTCCGGACCATTTCGGAACCTCTCGTGATGTCCCGGATCCCATCCGAGACTCCGAACAAAAACTCATAAACCAATTATCCAATCGATCCTAGCATCAAGACACGTTAAGTGTGTGACCCTTCGGGTTCGAGAATATGCAGACATGATCTTCTATCAATAATCAACGGCGGGGTCTGGAAACCCATATTGACTCCCACACATTCATCAATGATCATATCGGATGAACCACGATGCCAGGATTCAATCAATCCCATATATATTCCCTTCGTCTCGTGATATTTTACTTGCCCGAGATTTGATCGTCGGTACCGTCATACCTAGTTCAATCTCGTTCACAACAAGTAGTTTACTCGTTTCGTAATCCGATATCACTTTGTGATTAACTCCTTAACCACATGCTTGCAAGCGGTGTTGATATCGATTACCGAGTGGGCCCGAAGTATATCTCTCCAACTTGGGAGGGACAAATCCCACCTCGATACATACAACCCAACAGGTACTTTCCGATCACCTTAGAGACACCTTTATGATCACCCTCTCATAGGATGACGTTTGATGACCTCAAAGCTTTCTTCCGATACCAGGGAGTTGCATTATCTCATGGTCTAAGGAATACAATATTTGACATAGGAAAAGCTTCGCAAAGATGAACACGATGACACGATCTAATTGCTCCGCTTAGTTTGGGTCTGTCCATCACATCATTCTCCCAATGATATGATCTCATTATTAATCGACAACTCATGTCCATGGTTAGGAAACCTTAACCATCATTAATCAATGAGGTAGTCCATAGAGGCGTACTAGGGACACGGTGTTGTTCACAAACCACACAAGTATTAAAGTTTCCGCTTAATACAATTCTAGCATGGAATATAAACTTTATCATGAACAAGAATTATAATAATAACATCTTTATTATTGCCTCTAGGGCAAAATTCCAACAGTCTCCCACTTGCACTAGAGTCAATAATCTAGTTTACATTTGGCAACAATCTCACACCCATGGCACTAAGGTGCTGATCATGTTTTACACGTGGAAGAGGTTTAGTCAATGGATCCGCGACATTCAGATCTGTATTTACATTGCTAATCTTCAGATCTCCATCTGCTATATAATCTCGAATTATATGAAACTTGCAGTTGATATGCTTGGTCTTTGGATGATATCTTGGTTCCTTAGCGAGTGTTATGGCGCCAGTGTTGTCACACAATATCTCCAGTGGGTCCAATGCACTTGGAACCACGCCAAGCTCAGTGATGAAGTTCCTGATCCAAACTCCTTCACTTGACGCTTCTGCAGCAGCCATGTATTCCGCTTCTACTATAGATCCCGCGATCACGCTTTGCTTGCAGCTTCTCCAGCTCACAGCTCCTCCATTCAAAATATAAACGTATCCTGTCTGAGATTTAGAATCATCCTTGTCGGTGTCGAAACTAGCATCGACGTAACCTTTTACTACGAGCTGTTCATCACCTCCATATACTAAGAACATTTCTTTAGTCCTATTTAGGTACTTTAGGATGTTCTTCACGGCTGTCCAATGTTCCACTCCTGGATCACTTTGATATCTACTCGTCAAACTAAGAGCATTGGACACATCCGGTCTAGTACACAGCATGGCATACATGATAGAACCTATGGCCGAGGCATAAGGCACTTTGCTCATAGCTTCTCTATCATTTATCGTAGCTGGACACTGAGCCTTGCTCAATATCTTACCTGACAACATAGGCACTGAACCTTTCTTTGCCTTATCCATTCTGAACCTTTTCAGAACTTTGTCTAGGTATGTACTCTGGCTTAAAGCTATCAGGCGTCTTTGTCTATCTCTATAGATCTTGATACCCAATATATAAGCAGCTTCACCTAGGCCTTTCATTGAAAAACATTTGTTCAAATAACTCTTCACATCGTTAAGCATGTTAATGTCATTTCCAATAATCAATATGCCATCCATATATAGTACCAAAAATGTCACTGATCTCCCACTCACTTTCTTGTAGATACAAGCTTCGTAGCAATTTGGAACAAATCCAAAGCTCTTGATTACTTGATCAAAACGAAGGTTCCAACTCCGAGATGCTTGCTTCAGTCCATAAATGGAACGCTGAAGCATGCACTCTTTATTAGCATCCTTAGGATCGACAAAACCTTCGGGTTGCATCATATACAACTCTTCATCAATGTTTCCATTGAGGAACGCAGTCTTGACATCCATCTTCCATATTTCATAATCATGAAACGCAGCAATTGCTAATAAAATCCGAATGGACTTAAACATCGGTACGGGAGAGAAAGTCTCATCGTAGTCAACACCTTGAACTTGTCGAAAACCTTTCGCGACAAGTCGTGCTTTATAGACGGTAACATTACCATCCGCGTCCATTTTCTTATTGAAGATCCATTTGCACTCAATGGCCTTTCGGTCGCTAGGAGAGTCCAGCAAAGTCCATACTTGGTTTTCTCTCATGGATCCCAATTCGGATTTCATGGATTCTAGCCATTTCTCAGAGTCTGGGCTCATCATCGCTTCCTCATAGTTCGTAGGTTCACTGTCTTCTACCAACAAGACAGTCAAGACAGGGTTGCCGTACCACTCAGGAGGGGCACGCGACCTTGTCGACGTGCGACGTTCAGTAGCAGCATCGTCTGAAGCTTCATGATCCTTGTCATTAGCTTCCTCTATTGTTGGTGCAGGCGGCATTGGAACAATTTCAGGTGCTGCGCTACTCTCCAACTCAAGAGAAGGTTCAACAACCTCGTCTAGCTCTACTTTCCTCCCACTCACTTCTTTCGAGAGAAACTCCTTCTCAAGAAAGGAACCGTTCTTTGCGACAAACACTTTGCCATCGGTTCTGTGATAGAAGGTATACCCAATAGTTTCCTTAGGGTATCCTATGAAGACGCATTTCTCCGCTTTGGGTTCGAGCTTGTCCGGCATCAACTTCTTGACGTAAGCTTCGCATCCCCAAACTTTAAGAAACGACAACTTAGGTTTAGCACCAAACCACAGTTCATATGGTGTCGTCTCAACGGATTTAGATGGTGCCCTATTTAAAGTGAATGCAGCGGTTTCTAATGCATAACCCCAAAATGATAACGGCAAATCAGTAAGAGACATCATCGATCGGGCCATATCTAATAGGGTCCGATTCCGGCGTTCAGACACACCATTGCGCTGTGGTGTTCCGGGTGGCGTGAGTTGTGAAACGATTCCGCTTGCTTTAAGATGCGTGAGAAAATCATAACTCAAATATTCACCTCCACGATCGGATCGTAGAAACTTAATCTTTCTGTTACGATGGTTCTCCACTTCATTCTGAAATTCTTTGAACTTTTCAAACGTTTCAGATTTATGTTTCATTAAATAGATATACCCATATATACTTAAGTCATCGGTAAAAGTGAGAAAATAGCGATATCCACCGCGCGTCGAAACGCTCATCGGTCTGCATACATCGGTATGTATGATTTCCAACAAGTCCGTTGCTCGCTCCATCATACCGGAGAACGGGGTTTTGATCATCTTGCCCATGAGGCATGGTTCGCATGTGTCAAATGATTCAAAATCAAGAGACTCCAAAAGTCCATCAGAATGGAGTTTCTTCATGCGCTTTACACCAATATGACCTAGACGACAGTGCCACAAATAAGTAGTATTATCACTATCTACTTTGCATCTCTTAGCCTCAATGTTATGGATGTGTGTTTCACCCCTTTCGAGATTCAGAAGAAATAAACCATTCACAGCAGGTGCATGACCATAAAAGCTGTTACTCATATAAATAGAACAACCATTATTCTCCGATTTAAATGAATAACTGTCTTGCAATAAACACGATCCAGAAATAATGTTCATGCTCAACGCAGGCACATAATAACACTTATTAAGGTTTAAAACTAATCCCAAAGGTAAAACTAAGGAGAGCGTGCCGATGGCCATCACATCAACTCTTGATTCATTGCCAACGCGCATCGTCATCTCATCCCTCGCAAGCCGCCGTCTATTTCGTAGCTCCTGTTTCGAGTTACAAATATAAGCAACTGAACCAGTATCAAATACCCAGGCACTACAACGAGGGCTAGTAAGGAAAACATCAATAACATGTATATCAAATATACCTTTGATGGTGCCAGCCTTCCTGTCCGCTAAGTACTTCGGACAGTTGCGCTTCCAGTGACCCTTGTCCTTGCAATAGAAGCACTCAGTGTCCGGCTTAGGTCCAGACTTGAGCTTCTTCTCAGCAGAGGCAACGCGCTTACCGCCGCCTTTCTTGAAGGGCTTCTTTGCACCCTTACCTTTCTTGAAGGTGGGGGGATTGTTGACCATCAACACATGATTATCCTTTTTGATGTCCACCTCCGCAGCCTTCAGCTTTGCGAAGAGCTCGGTGATCGTATTAGTGGAACCAATCTGATTATGAGTCACTACAAAACTTTTGTAGCTGGGAGGGAGTGATTGCAGAACCCTGTCAATCTTGAGCTCCTCTGGAATCTTGCAGTCCAGTTGCTCAAGGAGTTGAGTGTAGCCCGACATCTTTATGGCGTGCTCACTAACGGAACTCCCTTCCTCCATCTTGCAGTTAAAGAATTTCTCAGAGATCTCATATCTCTCAGAACTGGCCTGAGTCTGAAACATAGTTTTCAGCTCCTCAAGAATCTCAAAGGGCCCGGGATAGTCTTCAAAACGATTTTGAAGGTCCGATTCCATAGCAAACAACATGGTGCTCTTAATCACACCATAATCATCTTTGCGCGACTGATAGACAGCTTTCTCATCAGCCGGCGCATCTACAGCAGGGGCGTCACCTAGTGCATTCTCAAGGACATAGTACTTTTGACTGCCAGAGAGAATGATTCTCAGATTGCGGAACCAGTTGGTGAAGTTAGACCCATTGTTTCTAAGCTTTTCCTTCTCAGCAAAAATGTTGAAGTTGAAGTTGGACTTAGCCATTTGATCTACAATGTTTGCAAGTACAAATTAGACTATGTTCATGATAACTAGTTCAACTTTAATCAAATTACTAGATGAACTCCCACTAAATTCGACATCCCTCAAGTTGTTTAGTGAACATGATCCAAATTCACCACACCTAATCCGATCTTCACGAGAAGAGATGTGGTTTCAATGGTGGACAACAAAGTGTCGATCATATCATTTATATGACTCATGCTTAACCTTTCGGTTCATGTGTTCCGAGGCCCTGTCTGTACATGCTAGGCTCGTCAAGTCAAACCCAAGTATTTCCGCGTGTGCAAAACTGGCTTGCACCCGTTGTATGTGAACGTAGAGTCTATAGCACCCGATCATCACGTGATGCTTGGACACGACGAACTTTCGCAACGGTGCATACATGGGGAGAACACATTTTTATCTTGATCTTTAAGTGAGGAATCATCTTATAATGCTATCGTCGCGATCTAAGCATAGTAATATACATAAAAGGATAAACATCACATGCATATAACTTTATGTGACATGGTATAGCCAATATTCGCGCAATGATCTCCATCTTGTGCGTGCCGGCATGATCTCCATCACTCCACCATGATTGCCTCCACCATAAATAGCAACTACAACTATTGCTAACTACTTAGCGATAAAGTAAAGCTATTACATGGCGTATAAGAAGTTGACACACAGGTCATACACAATTATAAAGACAACCATATGGCTCCTGCCGGTTGTGTACTCATCTACATGCAAGTCGTGAAACATTACAAAACATGATCATTGCATACAACATAAACATCACATCTTGGCCATACCATATCACAGAAAACACTCCCTGCAAAAACAAGTTAGACGCCTCTACTTTGTTGTTGCATGTTTTACGTGGCTTATGGGAGTAGCAATATAAGAACGATTCTTACCTACGGAAAGCCACAACAGTGATATTATGGTTGCCAAACTCTGGTGTAAATCCCATGACAACTATAGTGAGAGAAACAGGCATCCACCAGCCGCATGTGTGGAACAAGCTACACGTCAAGTGCGGAGCCGGTCTCGCGAACGACGTCGCGTAAAGTTGGCCTGGACCGCTTCGATCTCACTATCCCGCGTCATAAGAAGAACACAAACAAGAGGCTTGCAACAGAAAACATCAACGCCCGCAACAACCATGTTGCGTTCTACTCGTGAAACACATCTACGCATAGATCTAGCTCTGATACCACTGAAGGGTTTCGCGGCATAGTAAATCAAAAAATTTCTACGGATGCGAATGGGAAAGCCAAGATCTAATCTAGGAGATGCAAACAACGAAGGGGAATAGATGAGATCTTCATACCCTTGAAGATTCGCACAGCGGAACGTTCGTCGGAACGTGGGTGATGTAGTCGTACTCGCTTCTCTTCGCGATCCGATCCGATCTAACACCGCAAGTGGCGATGCCTCCGAGAGATGCACACATGCAGCACCTCGACGTCTCCTCCTTCCTCGGTCCATCAAGTATGGTGGAGATACAGATTGGATCTACAACGCGACGGCGCGGTGCAAGTGGTGGAGAGTTTCTGCAGCAGGGCTTCGCCTACGTGCAGTCGGGAGGGAGAGAGAGAGGAGGGCAGCAGGGTGGTTAGGGCTTGAGGAGGAGGTGTAGGAGGGGGTGCTCCCCCAGCCCTCTTTATATAGAGGGGTGGGCGGCCAGCCCTTGCCCCTCCCCCAAGCCCTAGGGCCGGCGGCCAAGGAGGGAGGAGTGGGGGGCAAGTTTCCCCCTTCTAGAAGCTCCCCTAGGGTTTTGCCCTAGGTTGGCCGGCTGGGCCCTATGGGGCCTTGTGCCCCTGGCCCAATGCGGCCAGGGCACTCCCTCATAGGCCCATGCCCCCTCCCGGCAGGTGGGGCCACGTTGGTCCCCCTCCGGAAGGTTCTAGAAGCTTCTAGTACAATACCGATTAACCCGAAACAATTCCGAACTCCAAAAACTGCATTGCCTTATATGAATCTTATTCTCCGGACCATTCCGGAACCTTTCATGATGTCCCGGATCCCATCCGAGACTCCGAACAAAAACTCATAAACCAATTATCCAATCTATCCTAGCGTCGAGACACGTTAAGTGTGTGACCCTTCGGGTTCGAGAATATGCAGACATGATCTTCTATCAATAATCAACAGCGGGGTCTGGAAACCCATATTGACTCCCACACATTCATCGATGATCCTATCGGATGAACCACGATGCTAGGATTCAATCAATCCCATATATATATATATTCCCTTCGTCTCGCGATATTTTACTTGCCTGAGATTTGATCGTCGGTACCGTCATACCTAGTTCAATCTCGTTCCGTAATCCGATATCACTTTGTGATTAACTCCTTAACCACATCCTTGCAAGCGGTGTTGATATCGATTACCGAGTGGGCCCGAAGTATATCTCTCCAACCTGGGAAGGACAAATCTCATCTCGATACATACAACCCAACAGGTACTTTCCGATCACCTGAGAGACACCTTTATGATCACCCTCTCATAGGATGACGTTTGATGACCTCAAAGCTTTATTCCGATACCAGGGAGTTGCATTATCTCATGGTCTAAGGAATACAATATTTTACATAGGAAAAGCTTCACAAAGATGAACACGATGACACGACCTAATTGCTCCGCTTAGTTTGGGTCTGTCCATCATATCATTCTCCCAATGATATGATCTCATTATTAATCGACAACTCATGTCTATGGTTAGGAAACCTTAACCATCATTAATCAATGAGCTAGTCCATAGAGGCATACTAGGGACACGGTGTTATTCATAAACCACACAAGTATTAAAGTTTCCGCTTAATACAATTCTAGCATGGAATACAAACTTTATCATAAACAAGAATTATAATAATAACATCTTTATTATTGCCTCTAGGGCATAATTCCAACAATAAGTTTTTTAGAGATGGTTTTAGCGAACCAAAGTACCAATTGCATAACTTATATTGTTGTACATTGTCTTAGGTTTACTAACACCATCCGTAAATAAAATCTGACATCATATATGTGTCTTCCCTTGCACTCTTTTGGCGCAAAATTGAATCATTGGCCTCAGTAAGTAATAGAAATGTAATGTTATATGCTTGTTGTGTACCAAAATAAACCCCTAAAATCAAATGTTACATATCAATTATATTTATAGCACAAGACGTGTATGAAGAACAACAAGCCAAGTAAATATAAATTTACTAGATGGTAGATTAGTAGATCTAATCAAATTTCCAAAACAATCGACCGTTTAAACCATATATATTCCCTACATCAAGAGCAAAAGAATCTATAGACGATTGAGAAAATCCTACGTATAAATAGTGAAATCCGCAGCTACGACTAGATCACTAGAGAAGCTAGCAAAGTAGTATGTATCTCAGACTCCTCATCAGAGACCTCCTCCTCAAACTTTTCGTTCTCCGTGACTACGTAGAGGAGTTGTTCGTGGAGGATGGGGTCGTTGATGTAGAGCACCCGCCGGTTGCCTCCACCTGCCGACACCTGCCTCTCCTCCAGATTTTCCACTAGCACCACGATGTTGTCGGCCACCTGCTTCTCGACAGCGACAGCGACTGCTAGCTGCACGGAGCCCGAAGCCTCGCCTGCTCAGCGATGAGCAGCGTGCATTCCCGGAGCCGCCTCCTCCTGCTCGGTGATGGTCGAGCCATGTGCTGCTGCGCCTCCAACTGGCTTCACCTCCGGCTCGTCTCCACGCGTACGCTTCATGGTGCAGCTAAGAGGTGGGCGGTGGTGCAAGTGAAGGAGCTTCAGCGCGCGCGGAAGGTAGATTGGGGTTTTGTGACTACACAGATTAGGGTAAAAAGACACGAGCTCGTAGAAGAATAAGGCCGAGCGAGTTTATTTAGGGGGGTCCGTTCAGTGGACACATGTGAGTGTGAACTCGTGTCGGTGGGGGATAGCATGATCTCCACTTTCTAATTGCATTAACAACATGCGCGCTACCTCGGGAACAAGCACGACACGAGTTTTCGAGGCGGGCAACATAATAGTCTGCCTCAGTAGACCCCTAGAGGCGATTAATATTTCTCACCGGCTGGGGTTGAGTAATCTAGGGAGATGGATAATAATTTTCGTTGTTTCAGGATCCATTTAGAGGCGTTTTGTTTTAACAAGCGGCTGAGAGGGTAGTCATACTAGAGATGGTGCATATTAACAACCATCTGAGGTTAAAGTTAGATGCGATAAAAAAATTACGACCGCCTGAGGGTGATGAACACGGCCGGTGGGTTGTATTTTTGAGGTAAACCGGCTCTAGGCATAGTCTCCAAGTAACGAGTTTGTACTAGTGTATCCTCTCCCACTTGAGTTGTATGGTGGTGTAGAGCTTGTGGGCGGCGGCTACGGAGGCAGCGGAGCAGCAGGGCTCCGCCCCTATGGCGTGTGTGGACTCTCCTCCTTCCTCTAGGGTTTCTCTCTTTAAATAGGCATTCTGGAGGTCGGTTTTACGAACCGACGGAACTGGAGGATGAATATTCCCATTGGGCCTTCAGAAATGTTGTTCCAGTTGACAAAATGAATCCGTCAGAGAGTGGTACGACTGTATGGTACGGGAAGGCTCCGCTCGTACCAGTGGTCATTACGCGCCCTGGACTCTACAGTGTTTTGGCTACTATTTATTCATACAGACTCCAATTGAGGTGTTTTTTTGGCTCGTTGGATTCTTATGGACGAGGGACAAAACACCATGGCCTTGGATATTTATTTGGAGTTGATGGAAAAATTCACTTCTTTCTCTCCTCAAATGGCTAAGTCTGGTGTCTTCAACTCCTCCATATTGAATCCACTTTCCTCCTTTTATCCATGATTGTTCATAGCACCTACACACAAGTCAAAGACAAGAAAAAGGTACCAAAATCCTACTAAATTACTAATTGTGCAAAGTCCATGTGAAAATGAATGAGAACTAGTAATCATACATAATAGGCATAGTTGTAGCTAGATGTAGCATGTAATGAGTGACAATATGAATAATTTATATACTTAAATAAGCTTCAGTTATGGACTCATCAACTTCACCAAGATAGACTCTTGCTTGTCCCTGAGAAATATGGTGGCTTATGGACAAGGTCAACATGTTCACCGAGGCACAAGTCGATACCTTAAATGTGGCAAAAAAATTAAACAAAAGTATAATATTAGATGTAGAAGATTGATGCCTTGTATCCTTATTTTTCCTGCAAACTCAAAGTACCAAAGAACATATATATACAAGGAAACACAAGCTCAGTCATGTAAGTCCATAAAAGATCAATGAAAACTTTAATGTTTTATGTCAAAAGTGAATCTAGATTTGAAAGTGTAATGCCCCAGAAAATATTCCGAAATAAAATTGCTTGTTTTACTTTCACATCATCATGCATATTTTTTCTCTAAAGTATTTTAACCAAAAGCCTATTTTGTTTCTTTTAATTAGTCCTCTTCTCTAATTTCAAATTGAAAACCCCGGTCTTTTGAGATATTTTATTTTCCTAAAAACCATTTACAAAAATGTTTTAAAATAAAAATAAAATAAAAATGTTTTTAGTGGGGAGGCAGTCAAACGACCAGGCCCAAAGACCCAGTCGGAAGACCACCTACCACCCCATATAACTAAACCCTAATCCTACCCTAAGACCACACCCTGCCGCCACCAACTACATGCCCGCCCGTCACGTTGCACACAACACCCATACCCAACACACGCACAGACCCATTCACGCACACATCCCACACACCAGACTCGACCCAAACCCAGGAAACGCACGCACCCGACCCACACACACGCACCAGGTACCTGCCTCGTCTCTTCCTCGCCCGCAAGCACGCGTCACGGCCGCGCCGCCTCCTTCCTCTGCGCCTGGCGTCGGCGGTCTCTCGATCTCGGTCCGCCGCTAGCGCCTCCTCCCGGTGCCGCCTCGCGTGCCCCGCGCCCCCCTCTGCTCGATCTCGCCACCGTCCGCTCCTCTCTCCGCCTCGAACACCATGGCGCGGCCCTGCCCCGAGTCGACCTTGCCACCGCCGAGCTCACCTGGCCGCGACCGTCGGCTTCCTCTACCTCGGCCCTGCAACGCTGCTTCCGCTCCGGCTGGCCCTGGCTCGACCATAGCCTTGTCGAGTGCCGCCTAGCCAACCTTCCTTGCCATGCGCGCCCGGAGCCCTGCGACCACGGAGGCACCGCCGTCCCTACTCGTCTTCCAGCGTGGCCACGGCCTCCCTGCAATCGACCGACGTCTTGTGGCCGCTGCTGCTTCTTTTTTTCCTCTCCTGGTTGTGTCCCTAGCGGTCTTCATCTCCTACGGCAGTACATGCACACACACGCCCCTGTCTTTTCTTTTGACAGTTGATGCCCCACGCGTTCAAGGTGCTCGACACTATGCCTATGCCCATGTGTTTAGCTCAGCAGCTTGTACCGCGAGGATTTGTGATCTGGTGCCAGTGGTGATTTCATACGTGGACATGAAGATGGTACTCTCGTAACTACAAATGGAAATCAGTACCCCAATACTCTCGTAACCACCAATACCTCCGTCTTGGAACCGAAGCCCGTGCTCTCAAGATCTCCAAACATGGAACGCCGAGTTCTTCTTCATGGAACCCGAAAACACCGACCTCGGAACTCAAAGATTGATTCGTTCAAACCCAAGACCTTCTAACCCTAAACGCGCGACCCTTACCCTATCCCTATTTTATAAATTGATACACAATTTGTGCATATTAAATTGTTCATCCTTGCATACATATTTTATCATTCGGAGATATTTTGTCGATTCACCTTATAATTAAATATGGAGCCCATATGCGGGCGAATCTAGTTTAATATTGACTCCATTTAAATTTGTGTAGCGAACCGATGATATAATTTTGCCTTGTTAATACAACATTAAATTGCGGGGTATCTAGACAACATAAACCACCTAATTAATTGTCGGGACCCGGTTTCGCTTAATATTGCCTAATTGCATAGCACCTTTTCCATGTCATACATCATGCATGCATCATGCCCGATCTTCTGCCGTAGTATTAAATAGTGCATCCGGTGTTGATGCGAGTGTCGACGAGTTGATGCGAGTGTCGACCCGATCTTCTAGTGGTTTGCTTCTTCACGGATTAGGCCGATGAGTTGATGCGAGTGTCGACCCGATCTTGGATGAACCTTTGGCAATGTTTTCAGGTGAGCATTCTTCCCCTTCTACCTATTTTGCATTTATAGTATTTACTTCCTCCAATTGATCTATTGCTATCCTTATTGTCGATGCTTTAGTACTGCCCTTTATTTACCTGCTCCACTATATTGTCTTGGTTATCCTATTGCCTTGTTTGACTAGCTAGTCTTGTCCTTGCGAGTCGTAGGCATGCTTAGTATTGCTCTCATACAGATGGAACATGATATTTGGATATCGTTGGTGATGAGATAAATTAAATTGCTAATGTTGGTTACCGCCATGGTTATGGTTATGGTTTCACCTAATGATAAGGCCTCGGGAGGGACCACCTTTGGGAACTGCTTGAGTCGACCTAGGACCCGTTCATTCTACGATAGCAGTTCTGAGTTGATCGCGCTAACCAAACGTGCAATTCTGGGAACCCCCCCTCTACTACCGGCGTTAGTCGTATATCCAGAGGGTTACAAAATTGGTTTTCCATTTGATGCATACGCATAATATGTCCTCGAACATGGGTTGAGTTGTGATATGATTTTGGTGGACTGCCATGGCTTGCATTGCATAAAATCGGGATATCGTGTCGAAGAAGGGATGGAGCTCTATAAGTTATCTTCCGATCATCGCCCGGCTATAGACTCAAACGTTGTGCCTCTATCAAGAATCGTCGTACCTCTTGGTTGGATAAACACAGTAGGTGATGCCTCTGGATATGCTGTAGTTATGGGACAGTTCTTATTGTGAGATTCGAAAGGCACGCGTAATATGTTGCTTGAAGGGTTGAGCATGCGTTTGGATACAGTAGTGCATCCCTGCAGGGTAAATCTTTTCGAGAAGCCGTGTGTCCACGGTTATGGACGCCTCATGAGTATAGTGTCATGATCATAGACAACGCCACTAATGCTTTGCCTCTAATAATTTGACTAGTAATTAGCCTTATCAACTAAATACATGATTAACTAAAATTTCCACCGTGTGTGTTCTGTAAGAGGACTTCCTCGAATGGTCTTCGAGGGGTAAATCTTCGGATGGGTTATATTTGGTGTTATATTATAGTTATCGTATAGTGCTCTCTTATCTCTCTCTAAATAGCCAAAGTTGTAGCGTGTCTCTATAAGTTAGATAGTGCAAGCTTTGCTGCCACTGAGACCACCATACCTATGTAGGCGAGGACCGCCGAATTCTATTATCGCCGTGTACTGGCCTCAGTACTGACCGCTCTCTTTCTGTTTTCCTTGCCCATTGCCGGCACCATTTTGGCTTGACAGGTATGTGATTGACGACGTTAGAAAGGTCACCCTTCTGGCTTGTCCTGCGTAGGGTTGGACACCTCTTGATTATACTTCAGGACTCTTAGTCCCATTTGGATCTTGTCCGTTCTTGGATACTATCTTGCTTTTTTCTTGAGTTGTATCTTTGTATTGTACCTTTTGTATTCTTGACTCGTTGAGTCGTTGTTGTATATATAAGTTCTTGTGGACTCTGTTGTAAACTACTGTGATGTAACTACTTGTGATTAAATCCCATCCACACGAAAGTTTCTGGTGGGCGTCTTTGAATCGCTTCTATGCGGGTTTTGGCGGGAAATGCTAAGATCTACATAGACCCGATTCGGGGGCGTTACAAGTGGTATCAGAGCAAAGGTTTATGATACCTCACTAGTACATCCTGTAGGTTAACCTTGCCAACGGCCGATGTCTAGTGTCAAAACTATTTTGCTACAAATGCGTTGGATAGATCTGAGTATCTCTGGCTTTACTCCTTATCTCTATTCTTTCTCCTCCTATGTTTGCGTGTTTTAATCTAGTCTCTTACCTTTTTCAAGTCTAGGATTCTCATGGTTGGGTCTTCCTTCGTACCTTTAGGGTTCAGTTTCCCCCTCTTGTAACGGTGGATCTACATCCGGATTTCATTCTACTTGATCCATTTTTCAAATGTTTCCCGGTGTCCTGCAACTTATTGTGATGACATCATCTACCTGAATCTTTTGTTAATACCAATTGTGAAGATCTTCAGTCCGAATTCCGAGAGTCTGGTTGCACAATCCTTCTATTCATGTACAAAGTAATGCTTTGGGTGCGGGATGGAGTAGCTAACATACCACTACTCTTATCATTCACTCTTGTACATTGATACGTGGAACCATGCAATTTTACTCCTTCCATGGAAGTTAGAGGTGGCCTTATCTTTGAGACCTTTACTTCCGACTTTGCTTCTCCGGAGTGTTCTCTCAAAGAACGTGAGAAAAAACCTTGTTAGTGGTGTCGCAACCATCAAACGGACGCAAGAAGGTCCGATCATCAACCCCCTCCCCCAGGTGTCTTTGTTTGGATCTCGGGACGTGATCCTTGTTAGTGGTTTCGAGTTGTAATGCCCTGAAAAATATTCTGAAATAAAATTGCTTGTTTTATTTTTCACATCATCATGCACATTTTTGCTCTAAAATATTTTAACCAAAAGCCTATTTTGTTTCTTTTAATTAGTCCCCTTCTCTAATTTCAAATTAAAACCCCCGATCTTTTGAGATATTTTATTTGCCTAAAAACCATTTACAAAAAATGTTTTAAAATAAAATTAAAATTAAAATGTTTTTAGTGGGGGAGGCAGTCGAACGACCAGGCACAAAGTCCCAGTCGAAAGACCACCTACCGCCCTAGATAACTAAACCCTAATCCTACCCTAAGACCACACCCCGCCGCCACCAGCTACACGCCCGCCCGTCATGTTGCACACAACACCCATACCCAACACATGCATAGACCCACTCACGCACACATCCCACACACCAGACACGACCCACACCCAGGAAACGCACGCACCGACCTAGACACACATGCACTAGGCCCTTGCCTCGTCTCTCCCTCGCCCGCAAGCACGCATCATGGCCGTGCCGCCTCCTTCCTCTGCGCCTGGCGTCGGTGGTCTCTTGACTCGGTCCGCCGCCAGCGCCTCCTCCCGGTGCCGCCTCGCGTGCCCCGCGCCCTCTCTACTCGATCTCGCCACCGGCCGCTCCTCTCCCCGCCTCGAACTCCATGGCGCGACCCTGCCCCGAGTTGACCTTGCCAACGCCGAGCTTGCCTGGCCGCCGCTAGTGTCAACACCCGGATTTTTCAATCCTAGATGCCTGTTATGCCATACATCGCAATCCCAGGATTACCATTTTTGCGAGACATAACAGAATTGGATACCATAGTACTTCATCCGTTACAACGATACATAAGTTCTTACACAAATAGGGATCTCATGATCTAGTTCTTAATACAACATCAAGCAGCGGAATACGTAATAATAACGGTAGCATAGGCGAAGCTCCATCTTCGGGGTCACAGGCAATGCTGACGATGGGAGATGATCCTAGTTGTCGTAACCTTCCTGGGGTCCATCTTCCAGGTACTCCTCTTCATAGTCTGGCCATGGGAATAGCCAGGGACAAAGCCATGAGTACTCTTTAAGTACTCGCAAACTAATACTAACAGGTAAAGGGGTTTTTGGATAATGGGACACTAGGCTCTAAGGTTGTTTTGCAAAAGCCAGATTTATCTCTACTTAGTTCCAAAGCTAGTCACAATTTTATAACTCCTAAGTGGGATCTTGTAATTCAGGTCACAACTCTGTTGTGGTCAAGTCAAAGTCTCAATTCATTTCACAAGTCATTTTGAAAAGTCTAACGGGGGAACAGTATGGCCACTCCAACTGTCCATAACCGCGGACGCGGCTATTCGAATAGTTTGACACTCTGCAGAGATTGTACACTTTCACCACAACATTCGATACATCCGCCAGGAACAAATCCTGAATTCACCATACTCAGTATGCGGATAATCAATCCTAACATTTCAATTACACGCCTTAGTATAAGCACCTCTCCTGTGAGTTTGGCCTCCCAACCATGACCACTGTCATCTTGGGTACTACACAGGTGGACAATCTTCACAAGGTAGCCTCAGCTCAGACCTTGGCCGTGAGGGAACTAATACTAAGGAATATAAGTTTCCAGTCAAGCCCTACCCAATATTCGGGTATTGTGGTTGTACGCTAAGATTGGAATGGTATCACATCCAGATAACCATCAGTTTTATAAAGGGCTAAGGCTCATGCCTCAACATTTTCATCACCAAAATCATCAAGTGTTTGGAAACACATGTCCAAAACATTTCAATAGAATGATCCATCATTCCAAGGTTTTCATAACCATTTTTCCACCAAGTATTCCCACCTAAAAGTTGATCAAGTTTTATGCTTAGCACTAGCATCTATAGGTGGGGGTAGTACTAATGAGGGGTTGTAACTAGTGGAGTTTCACTAAGTCCAACCTTATATCTTAGGCTGATATCAAGGTTTCTAGCCTGGGCCAAATTTTATGCTCTTTATGCAACCTTCAGCACAACTGTCTAGTATCTACCAAACTCTTAGGTAGACTCTAAGTAAGCTTTGATAAAGAAATAAAGTAAGAAGCTTGCACATAAAACTAGGATTGGTTTATCAAGTGAGTATAATCACATATGCTTAAGGCATATAGTAGTCATATCACAAGTATGGGTTTGTGGCATCAGTAGGGTATCTGGCAAGGGTTAGCTTGCACATTCACTAGTAGTATTAGGCTTGCATCAGTGTCAATATAAGCTTGCAAAGTTACTAGCTTGCATCAGTGTCAATATAAGCTTGCATAGTTACTAGCTTTCCTTGTGCAGAGCAGTGGTTGAAGTTCTCCTCGGCTTCTTCTTCGTAGTATCCCCCTTCCTCCTCGTATCCTTGGTCGGTACTAGCGTCTATGAATAAATACGAGGTACACAATCACCAAACAATACTTAACTACTTGCAATCATCACACACAAGGGTCCTATAGATGATCTAGCATCATCTCTAACATTACAAGGTTAAAGCTTGGTTTAAATCTTTTTATTTTTAGAAAAGTAATTTCTACTCATTGAAAAACTACTTAAGATTTAATATTCTCCAAACCAAATATGGGATCATGTTGACACATGTCATCACCACATATTGTAGTCCATGGGAATGTGATTTAAAGTGGTGTCACAATTTAATAAGGTTTTACCCTTTTATTTTAATTAATTAAAGTGGCTAGAAATGCTTATGAAGCATTCTTTTATTACTTGAACATTATTTCTGCAAGTAAACCTATATATTTTTATATATTCTGAAAGGTATGGTTAAATGTGATTTTTGAGAGTTAGAAACAACTCAAAAGCTTTTATGGTTTAAATTGGAAAAATGTTTGAATGCAGAAAAGCTTCTGCCTTGTTATTTTTACTATGGGTGATCTACAGATCCAAATGACTTGAATCCAACGGGCTTGGATTAAGCATTCACAGACCTTTCCAACAAAATTGGTTTCATTCAAATTGGTGCACTGAATCGATCTGGGTTGATTTTTGAAGTTGGGCACAGAAGTGTGTTTGAAATTAAAAAGAAAAGGTTTAATTTGAATTGCTGGGCTGCGCGGGAAATTCTAACGGGCCGGCCTGCTAAGCGCAGTGCTCCCGTGGGCTGCTTAAGTGGGTGTCCCCACTCGTCAGTGACAATGGGCTGGGCGAAGCGGTATGGGGAAACGTGGATCGTTCGATCTAGTTCTAATCCAACGGCTGGGGGTCATCGTCGACGCGAGACATCTCCAGCGAGAGAGAAACCTAGCGCGGCCAGTGGGGGGTGCTGGGGGCTCACCGGGGTATGGACGAGGGTCGGTGAGGCGGGCGAACGAAGAAGTCGACGACGGCAAACCTCCTGGTACCGGTGGCTTCTCCTGGGGCGGCTCCAATCGCTGGCTCCCTTCTTCTCCAGAGGCGGCGGGCTCCGTTGAAATTCCGGCGAGGTGGTGCTCGCCTTGCTCTGAGAACAGTGTGGCACGATCAGTGAGGAGAGGGGAGTGAGATGGTGTGAAGAAATCGTGCGGGGGTGGCCTCTATTTATAGCCGAGCGACGGGACCGTCGGGGCGCACGGTGAGCTCGTCGGGGGCGACGTTACAGGTGGCTAATGGCATGGGCAAGGGTAGGGGGCGGTGCGGTGTCTCCTGGCGATGCTCAACGACATGGTCTCGAGGCATGGGGCGGTGTGGTTTGGTCTGGAACGGCCGGTGCTCTACGCGGCAGAGGCGGCGTCTTTGACGGCGGGCGGTGGCTGTATGGCACGGGGCGGCAAACGGGGATGTCTGGCGGTCTCCTGGGTCGGTGGTGATCGTGTGTGCATGCGGTGAGGGCGGCGCGCGGTCTGTGGACGCTGGTCGAGGGTGGCGCTCTGGCGCACGCTCGGCATGGTCTGGGCGCGGCTTGTGCGCGTGGTCCAGGGCTTGGCAACGCTCGCGGCTGGGACAGGGAGTGGCGATGGACGGTGGGCTGCCTCCTAGACAAGGTTGGCACGGCTAGTTCTTCCTCTAGCCTGCTGTCCACAATGGGGTGACATTGGGGTGCTCGGCTGTTCACCATTAATGACAATGGCAAGCTCACAGGGGTGCTAGTGTTGGGCTAATCTTTCTAGATGATCTACTGAGTTGTGTGTGAGCTAACTAGTGAACAAGTTAGGCAAGAATCACTGCACACTATAGTGTTTATTGTTTTGTTTGATTTGTGTCTGCAACCTGTTTGATGAAATGGCCGCATGAAATCAAGTTTTGAATTTTGAAATGAATTTTGGTGGGTTTGCTAGATTGGTGCTGGTGAGTCTGCAGATGCTTGGGTTTTGAAAGTTGAGCTTGTTTGAGTGGGTTTTGAAAAAGTGGGATCTTCCCATATGAAGAAGATTCAATTTTGAATTGTCATTTAAACTATGCATTTGAAAGTTTCTGGATGATCACAAAGTGGGCCTTGATACCTTGTTATGAGTACATTCAAGGGGTGCAAAGATCCAGAAAAGTTTCTGTTAGGTTTTGAAAGTTTGAGACAGCCAAAGTAGGCATGGGAGTTAAATTGGTCAAAATGACCATTCACTTAATATATTTGTTTTGATTTACTTGTCTTTAGGAAAAGTGTGGGAAATGTTTTAGATGATGTTCATTTCACCTAAGAAACATTTTACAAGCAATGGATCACACAAACAAGGTGGTTTTTAAAGAAATTCAAAATCCATGCATACACATATACATGCATTCATGAGTTTATTTAGAAAAGTTTTTGTTAACCCTAATCTTGATGATTAGTGTTTGATGATATAAGTTTGGTATTTTTGGGATGTTACAAACCTTCCCCCCTTAAACAAAATCTCGTCCCGAGATTTGAAAACGGACGAAAAGATTACCTAGGATTTGAAGAGATCGGGAAACTCCGTCCTGATGTGATCTTCGCGCTCCCAGGTAGCTTCCTCTTCTGTGTGGTTGCTCCACTGAATCTTGAGAAACTTGATGCTTCGGGTTCTGGTAGTTCGAAAGGCTTCTTCTAATATATGGATGGGTACTTCGGGATAGGTTAGGTCATCGTTGATCTCTATGGTCCGGTGGTCGATATTCTTGAACACTTCGGTCTTCTCGGGGACTTCGAGACACTTGCGAAGTAACGAGATATGGAACACATTGTGCACAGCTGACATCTCCTCTGGTATCTTCAGTTGATACGATACTTCTCCTCGATGGTTTAGAATTTTGAAAGGTCCGATATATCTGGGGGCTAACTTTCCCTTGAGTTGGAAACGCTGCATTCCCTTCAATGGCGACACTTTCAGATAAACAAAATCTCCTATGTTGAAGGCGAGGTCTCGACGTCTCTTGTCGGCGTAACTCTTCTGTCGGGATTGGGCTGTCTTGAGGTGCTCACGAATCTTGTGAACCTTCTCTTCTGCTTCTCGTAGGATGTCGGGTCCGAAAATTTGACTCTCTCCTACTTCCGACCAGTTCAAAGGGGTGCGTCACTTTCTTCCGTACATGAATTCAAATGGGGCCATTTGCAAACTGGCTTGGTAACTATTGTTGTATGAAAATTCTGCAAACGGCAGACAGTCTTCCCATTTGGATCCATATTCTAACACACATGCTCTCAGCATATCTTCGAGTATTTGATTTACTCGCTCCGTTTGTCCATCGGTCTGAGGGTGATACGCGGTACTGAAATCTAGGCGGGTTCCTAAACCTTCTTGGACTTTCTTCCAGAATCTCGAGGTAAACTGAGTTCCTCGATCCGATACTATGTTCTTGGGGACTCCATGCAAACTAACGATTCTAGCAATGTACAACTCTGCTAGCTTCGAACTCTGATAGGTGGTTTTGACGGGCAAGAAATGGGCGACTTTGGACAATCTGTCCACTATGACCCAAATAGAGTCATTTCCCCTACTAGAAGTAGGTAGTCCAGTGATAAAGTCCATTCCTACAGAATCCCATTTCCATTCTGGAATTTGCAAAGGTTGCAACAATCCAGCGGGTCTTTGATGTCCGGCCTTGACTCGCTGACATATATCACACTTGGCGATATAGCTTCCGATTTCTCTCTTCATCTTATGCCAACAAAATTGCTCTTTCAAATCTTGATACATCTTAGTTCCTCCGGGATGGATAGAATAAAGAGTATCATGAGCCTCCTTCAAGATAACTTCTTTTAACTCAGAATCTGATGGTACACAAAGGCGTCCTTTGTACCACAAAACTCCTTCTTCGTCCTCGGTGAATCCGGGTACTTTGCCTGTACTGATACGACGCTTGATTCCGTCGATACTGGCATTTCCTTTCTGCGCCTCTTTAATCTGACTGATCAAAGTGGGCTGAAGTTCTATGCTAGCCAAAAATCCTTCACTTACTAATTCTATTCGAAAATCTTCCATCTCTTTGTGCAAACTTGGTTTCTCCTTCAAAATCATGGAGTTCAAGCGGCACGGTAATCTGCTAAGGGCATCGGCTACCACGTTGGCTTTACCAGGGTGATAGTGAATGTCCAGGTCGTAATCCTTGATTAGCTCAATCCATCTTCTCTGCCTCATATTCAGCTCCTTCTGAGTGAATATATACTTTAGGCTCTTGTGATCCGAATAAATCTCACAACGGTTTCCCATCAGGTAATGTCTCCATGTCTTTAGGGCTAGAACTACGGCTGCAAGTTCGAGGTCATGGGTTGGATAGTTTTACTCGTGTTGCTTCAATTGTCGCGATAGATAAGATATAACTTTGCCTTCTTGCATTAGCACACATCCGATACCAATCTTGGATGCGTCACAATACACATCGAAGGGCTTCGTGATATCCGGCATGATCAAGATTGGGGCTGAAATCAATCTCCTTTTGAGTTCTTGAAAACTCGCTTCACATTTGTCGGTCCATTCAAACTTCTTGTCCTTCTTCAGCAATTGGGTCATGGGTCGGGCGATACTCGAGAATCCTTCTACGAATTTGCGGTAATATCCCGCCAATCCGAGAAAAGCACGAACTTGGGTTTGAGTGGTTGGGGCTTGCCAATCTTCTACATCTTTCACTTTGGCAGGGTCAACGGCAATTCCTCCGGCTGATACAATGTGACCGAGGAATCCTACTTCCTGTAACCAGAATTCACATTTGCTAAACTTTGCATACAGCTGATGCTCTCTAAGGGTTCCAAGAATGGTCCTTAGGTGTAGCTCATGTTCTTCTTCTGATTTGGAATAAATCAGAATGTCATCAATGAAAACAACGACAAACTTATCCAGGAAGTCCATAAAAATCTTATTCATGAGGTTCATGAAATAAGCGGGGGCATTGGTTAATCCAAAAGACATGACTGTATACTCATACAATCCATATCTGGTGGTAAAGGCAGTCTTTGGGATATCCTCTGCACGAATTTTGAGTTGATGATAGCCAGTCCTAAGATCAATCTTAGAAAACACTTGGGCACCGGTCAACTGATCAAACAAATCTTCTATCTTAGGCAAGGGGTACTTGTTCTTGATGGTGACATAATTCAACTTCCGATAATCCGTACACAAACGGTTACCTCCATCCTTCTTGTCCACAAACATGACAGGTGATCTCCATGGTGACACACTTGGTTGAATCAATCCGATTTCCAACATGGAATTCAGTTGCTTCTTCAGTTCTTCTAGTTCTGACGGGTTCATACTATAGGGTCTCTGGGCTATGGGTCCTGTTCCGGGGATTAGTTCGATGATAAACTCGATATCCCGATCTGGGGGCATACCGGGCAAAACATCTGGAAATACATCGGGGTATTCGCAAACTATCCGAACTTGGTCAATGGTAGGTTGGGTTATACTCTTGTTACACTTGAATTGGCGAGGTAAGGTTTCAGATATATGCTCGATTGATATTCCGGTGGTACTGGTCATGGTGATGGCTTTCTTGGCATAGTCAATCAATCCTTTATGTTTGGACATCCAATCCATTCCTAGTACTACTTCCAAACCTTTAGTTCCGAGTACTATTAGGTTAGCATAAAAATCTATGCCATGGATTCGGATAGGGACGACCTTGCAAATTTGCCTAGCCTTGGTGGTTGATCCGGGAATTTGTACAATCATCACATGCTTCAATTTGGTTGGTTGAATTTTACTAGTGCAGGCAAATTCTTCGGTGACAAATGAATGCGATGCACCAGAATCAAACAACACTCTTGCAAGTACTGAATTAACAGAAAACATACCCAACACGACGTCTGGCGCTTCCTGAGCTTCTTCAGCATGCATGACAAAAAGACGGCCATTGCGGTTGAGTGAATTCCCTGGGGCAAATCTTCTCCCTGGGTGAACACGACGCTGTTGCTGAGCTGGGACATTGGCGTTGGGTGCTGTAGAATTCTTCTTGTTCGGGCACTCGTTGGAATAGTGGCCTTTAATTCCAAAATCATAACAGGTCACTTGTGACTTGTCCTTGGCTGCGACAGGCACATCATTGCTTCCAGTCCTCGGGGCAGTGTTAGGTTTGGCGGTAGCATTGTTGGTGTTGAACTTGGGTGGGGCACGGGTGAAATTGCTAGAGTTGCCGGGGTTAGTGTGATTTCCTCCGGGTCTAGGGTTTCCACGGTTGGGATAGGTCGGACGGGTCATAGGGGGTCTGTTGGTTCTTGGGGCAAATCCTGGAGATGGGTTGGGGTGATACTTTGGGGTCTGATGAGTTCCTAGTTGATGCATCATGCGACGCTTGCGGTTCTCATTGGCCTGGTTGATCTTTCCTTCCATTTGGATGGCTGAATCGACAAGGGCTTCAATATCAACAAAGGGGATATTGACTAACACTGTCTGCATCTCGTCATGCAGACCATTCAGGAATCTTTCTTTCTTCTTGGCTTCGGTGTCTATCTCGTCCGGGGCATACCTAGCTAATGACAAAAATTTGTCACGGTATTCCACTACAGTCATCCTTCCTTGCTTCAACTCTCTGAACTCGTCTCTCATTCTCTTGATCAAACCTGGTGGCACATGGGTTCTACTAAACATGAACTTGAATTCCTCCCAGGTCATCATCTGGCCTCCGGTCATGGCACGAACACTATTCCACCATGCCCTGGCATCTCCGGCTAGGTAATGGGTGGCGAACAGGACTTTCTCGTTGGCTTCGACTCCTGCTACTTCTAAGTTGTTTTCCATGGTTTGCAGCCAATCATCGGCATCTAGGGGTTCTTCTGACTTGGTGAAAACGGGTGGGTTGGTATTCTGGAAATTCTTGAGCTTAGATCTGTGGTTGTCCTGATTTCCATGGCCTTGGTTGTTGTGGGCTAGCTGGGCTATCTGTTGCAGAGTGGCTAGGTTGGCTTGACGTTCTGCTCTTTCAGCTTCGCGGTCAGAAGTCAACATTTGCAGGATCTGCAACATCGGGTCCGGGGCTGAAACACCTCCTCCACGTGGCATCTGAAGATTGATATAGATCATGAGAAAAGAGGGAAATTTCTAAGGTTTTGGGTTTTTGAAAAGTTTTTAAAGGTTTGACTCAGATTTTTCTAGCAACTTGCTTTTTCATTCATTCATAGCACACAGTACAACACACACCATAACAAGGAAAAACAGATGGTTTTAAGAACCATTCTGGAAACTACGATATAGTGGGACCGACTACTACTCACTACGCTAGTGCTCAGTGCTACTACTCCTCGGAGTCTGTGGCTTCATCATCTTCAACATCATCGATGAAGGCGAAATCATCCTCATCGGTGAAGAAGTCCATGGCCTGATCCTCCAGAAAATCATCGTCATCGCTGAGGTAGGAGTAAGGGTCTCCACGAAGATCCTCTCCGGCATTCTCCCTTTCCTCTAACTGCATGTATCTCTCGTGGATGGTCTCTTCCAGAGATGAGATGCGGTGGCGAAGACGGGCAATAATGCGCTCCTTCTTGTCGAGTTGACGGCGACGAGACTTGCGATCTTTTGCTAGCATGGCGATGGTCTGGTCCTTCGTCTTGATGATGGCAGACTTGTGGTTGCAATAGAAACGACAGTTGTCCAATTCCTGCTGACGATCATACATCATGAAGCTAAGGTGGTCCAATTGAGTCTTCAGCTCGGGGTGGTATGGGGCTTCCAGTGGTTGTCCATTTGCATCACGCCTTGGGCAAAACTCAAAGCGAGTAGCCTTGATCTGATTGATGCTCTGCCCGCACAGACGGGAAAGAGCTTCCTGCATTGCTCTGGCAAGTCCATCGAGCCAGTTGTTTTCCCTCAAGGTAAACTGAATTCCCTCCGCAGTGGGAGGTTCAATCTTTCCTCGGAGACTTGCAACAATTAGCCACTACAGATCTTCTCCTCCTTGATCATTAAGCTGAGCTCCGAAGAACTTGGGGTGTGGACGCTCCAGAAGTTCCGAAAGCTGATCCAGATCCCTCTCAAAGATAAGGTCTCCTCCATTCCCAAGTTGGTAAAACTTGCTGTACTTCACGTCCATCTATAAAAATAGAGGATGAGTAGATTAGCAGAGTGATCAAGTGTGTCAAAATTTTATCTATTTTGCAAGAGCTTTTGAGGAACATGAGGTTTTATTAAAGAATTAAAGAGGTAAGAATGAGAATAGGTTTTCATAAATACTTTTATTCTTTGGTTTTGAAACTAAGTTTTTGGGTCAACGTCCAATCTAGCTAGGGTCTTCTATGGTCAGGATGGCTCTGATACCAACTTGTCAACACCCGGATTTTTCAATCCTAGATGCCTGTTATGCCATATATCGCAATCCCAGGATTACCATGTTTGCGAGACATAACAGAATTGGATACCATAGTACTTCATCCGTTACAACGATACATAAGTTCTTACACAAATAGGGATCTCATGATCCAGTTCTTAATACAACATCAAGCAGCGGAATACGTAATAATAACAGTAGCGTAGGCGAAGCTCCATCTTCGGGGTCACAGGCAATGCTGACGATGGGAGATGATCCTAGTTGTCGTAACCTTCCTGGGGTCCATCTTCCAGGTACTCCTCTTCATAGTCTGACCATGGGAATAGCCAGGGACAAAGCCATGAGTACTCTTTAAGTACTCGCAAACTAATACTAACAGGTAAAGGGGTTTTTGGATAATGGGACACTAGGCTCTAAGGTTGTTTTGC
Organism: Avena sativa; assembly: GCA_916181665.1. Classification (NCBI taxonomy): domain Eukaryota; kingdom Viridiplantae; phylum Streptophyta; class Magnoliopsida; order Poales; family Poaceae; genus Avena; species Avena sativa. The sequence goes on along the minus strand of OV702295.1, from coordinate 304,848,307 downwards.
AAAAGCCAGATTTATCTCTACTTAGTTCCAAAGCTAGTCACAATTTTATAACTCCTAAGTGGGATCTTGTAATTCAGGTCACAACTCTGTTGTGGTCAAGTCAAAGTCTCAATTCATTTCACAAGTCATTTTGAAAAGTCTAACGGGGGAACAGTATGGCCACTCCAACTGTCCATAACCACGGACGCGGCTATTCGAATAGTTTGACACTCTGCAGAGATTGTACACTTTCACCACAACATTCGATACATCCGTCAGGAACAAATCCTGAATTCACCATACTCAGTATGCGGATAATCAATCCTAACCTTTCAATTACACGCCTTAGTATAAGCACCTCTCCTGTGAGTTTGGCCTCCCAACCATGACCACTGTCATCTTGGGTACTACACAGGTGGACAATCTTCACAAGGTAGCCTCAGCTCAGACCTTGGCCGTGAGGGAACTAATACTAAGGAATATAAGTTTCCAGTCAAGCCCTACCCAATATTCGGGTATTGTGGTTGTACGCTAAGATTGGAATGGTATCGCATCCAGACAACCATCAGTTTTATAAAGGGCTAAGGCTCATGCCTCAACATTTTCATCACCAAAATCATCAAGTGTTTGGAAACACATGTCCAAAACATTTCAATAGAATGATCCATCATTCCAAGGTTTTCATAACCATTTTTCCACCAAGTATTCCCATCTAAAAGTTGATCAAGTTTTATGTTTAGCACTAGCATCTACAGGTGGGGGTAGTACTAATGAGGGGTTGTAACTAGTGGAGTTTCACTAAGTCCAACCTTATATCTTAGGCTGATATCAAGGTTTCTAGCTTAGGCCAAATTTTATGCTCTTTATGCAACCTTCAACACAACTGTCTAGTATCTACCAAACTCTTAGGTAGACTCTAAGTAAGCTTTGATAAAGAAGTAAAGTAAGAAGCTTGCACATAAAACTAGGATTGGTTTATCAAGTGAGTATAATCACATATGCTTAAGGGATATAGTAGTCATATCACAAGTATGGGTTTGTGGCATCAGTAGGGTATCTGGCAAGGGTTAGCTTGCACATTCACTAGTAGTATTAGGCTTGCATCAGTGTCAATATAAGCTTGCAAAGTTACTAGCTTGCATCAGTGTCAATATAAGCTTGCATAGTTACTAGCTTGCCTTGTGCAGAGCAGTGGTTGAAGTTCTCCTCGGCTTCTTCTTCGTAGTATCCCCCTTCCTCCTCGTATCCTTGGTCGGTACTAGCGTCTATGAATAAATACGAGGTACACAATCACCAAACAATACTTAACTACTTGCAATCATCACACACAAGGGTCCTATAGATGATCTAGCATCATCTCTAACATTACAAGGTTAAAGCTTGGTTTAAATCTTTTTATTTTTAGAAAAGTAATTTCTACTCATTGAAAAACTACTTAAGATTTAATATTCTCCAAACCAAATATGGGATCATGTTGACACATGTCATCACCACATATTGTAGTCCATGGGAATGTGATTTAAAGAGGTGTCACAATTTAATAAGGTTTTACCCTTTTATTTTAATTAATTAAAGTGGCTAGAAATGCTTATGAAGCATTCTTTTATTACTTGAACATTATTTCTGCAAGTAAACCTATATATTTTTATATATTCTGAAAGGTATGGTTAAATGTGATTTTTGAGAGTTGGAAACAACTCAAAAGCTTTTATGGTTTAAATTTGAAAAATGTTTGAATGCAGAAAAGCTTCTGCCTTGTTATTTTTACTATGGGTGATCTACAGATCCAAATGACTTGAATCCAACGGGCTTGGATTAAGCATTCACAGACCTTTCCAACAAAATTGGTTTCATTCAGATTGGTGCACTGAATCGATCTGGGTTGATTTTTTAAATTGGACACAGAAGTGTGTTTGAAATTAAAAAGAAAAGGTTTAATTTGAATTGCTGGGCTGCGCGGGAAATTCCAACGGGCCGGCCTGCTAAGCGCAGTGCTCCCGCGGGCTGCTTGAGTGGGTGTCCCTACTCGTCAGTGACACGGGGCTGGGCGAAGCGGTATGGGGCAACGTGGATCGTTCGATCTAGTTCTAATCCAACGGCTGGGGGTCATCGTCGACGCGAGACATCTCCGGCGAGAACGAAACCTAGGCGGCCAGTGGGGGGTACTGGGGGCTCACCGGGGTACGGGCGAGGGTCGGCGAGGCGGGCGAACGACGAAGTCGACGTCGGCGAACCTCCTGGTACCGGTGGCTTCTCCTGGGGCGGCTCCAATCGCTGGCTCCCTTCTTCTCCAGAGGAGGCGGGCTCCGGTGAAATTCCGGCGAGGTGGTGCTCGCCTTGCTCTGAGAACGGTGTGGCACGGTCAGTGAGGAGAGGGGAGTGAGATGGTGTGAAGAAATCATGCGGGGGTGGCCTCTATTTATAGTCGAGCGAGGGGACCGTCGGGGCGCACGGTGAGCTCGTCGAGGGCGACGTTACAGGTGGCTAATGTCATGGGCAAGGGTAGGGGGCGGTGCGGTGTCTCCTGGCGATGCTCAACGACATGGTCGCGAGGCATGGGGCGGTGTGGTTTGGTCTGGAACGGCCGGTGCTCTGCGCGGCAGAGGCGGCGTCTTCGACGGCGGGCGGTGGCTGTATGGCACGGGGCGGCAAACGGGGATGTCTGGCGGTCTCCTGGGTCGGTGGTGATCGTGTGTGCACACGGTGAGGGCGGCGCGCGGTCTGTGGACGCTGGTCGAGGGTGGCGCTCTGGCGCACGCTCGGCATGGTCTGGGCACGGCTTGTTCGCGTGGTCCAGGGCTTGGCAACGCTCGCGGCTGGGACAGGGAGTGACGATGGACGCTGGGCTGCCTCCCAGACAAGGTTGGCACGGCTAGTTCTTCCTCTAGCCTGTGTCCACAATGGGGTGACATTGGGGTGCTCGGCTATTCACCATTAATGACAATGGCAAGCTCACAGGGGTGCTAGTGTTGGGCTAATCTTTCTAGATGATCTACTGAGTTGTGTGTGAGCTAACTAGGGAACAAGTTAGGAAAGAATCACTGCACACTATAGTGTTTATTGTTTTGTTTGATTTGTGTCTGCAACCTGTTTGATGAAATGGCCGCATGAAATCAAGTTTTGAATTTTGAAATGAATTTTGGTGGGTTTGCTAGATTGGTGCTGGTGAGTCTGCAGATGCTTGGGTTTTGAAAGTTGAGCTTGTTTGAGTGGATTTTGAAAAAGTGGGATCTTCCCATATGAAGAAGATTCAATTTTGAATTGTCATTTAAACTATGCATTTGAAAGTTTCTAGATGATCACAAAGTGGGCCTTGATACCTTGTTATGAGTACATTCAAGGGGTGCAAAGATCCAGAAAAGTTTCTGTTAGGTTTTGAAAGTTTGAGACAGCCAAAGTAGGCATGGGAGTTAAATTGGTCAAAATGACCATTCACTTAATATATTTGTTTTGATTTACTTGTCTTTAGGAAAAGTGTGGGAATTTTTTTAGATGATGTTCATTTCACCTAAGAAACATTTTACAAGCAATGGATCACACAAACAAGGTGGTTTTTAAAGAAATTCAAAATCCATGCATACACATATACATGCATTCATGAGTTTATTTAGAAAAGTTTTTGTTAACCCTAATCTTGATGATTAGTGTTTGATGATCTAAGTTTGGTATTTTTGGGATGTTACAGCCGGATTCCTCTACCTCGGCCCTGCAAGCGCTGCTTCCACTTCGGCTGACCCTAGCTCAACCATAGCCTTGTCGTGCGCTGCCTCGCCGACCTTCCTTTCCACGTGCGCCCGAAGCCCTGCGACCATGGAGGCACCACTGTCCCTACTCGTCTTCCAGCGTGGCCACAGCCTCCCTGCAATCGACCGACGTCTTGTGGTCGTGGCTGCTTCTTTTTTTTCCTCTCCTGGTCGTGTCCCTGGCAGTCTTCATCTCCTACGGCAGTACATGCACACACACCCATGTCTTTTTTGACAGCTGATGCCCCACGCGTTCAAGGTGCTCGACACTATGCCTATGCCCATGTGTTTGGCTCAGCAGCTTGTACCGCGAGGATTTGTGATCTAGTACCAGTGGTGATTTCGTACATGGACATGAAGATGGTACTCTCGTAACCACAAGATGGAAGTCGGTACCCCAAGACCTCCGTCCTAGAACCGAAGCCGGTACCCTCAAGATCTCCGACATGGAACGTTGAGTTCTTCTTCATGGAACCCGAAGACACCGACCTCAGAACTCGAATTTCGATCCGTTTGAACCCAAGACCTTCTAACCCTAAACATGCGACCCTTACCCTGCACCTATTTTATAAATTGATACAAAATTTGTGCATATTAAATTGTTCATCCTTGCATACATATTTTGTCATTCAGGGATATTTTGTTGATTCACCTCATAATTAAATATGGAGCCCATATGCGGACGAATCTAGTCTAATATTGGCTCCATTTAAATTTGTGTAGCGAACCGATGATATAATTTTGCCTTGTTAATACAACATTAAATTGCAGGGTATCTAGACAACATAAACCACCTAATTAATTGTCGGGACCCGGTTCCGCTTAATATTGCCTAATTGCATCGCAGCTTTGCTATGTCATACATCATGCATGCATCATGCCCGATCTTCTGCCGTAGTATTAAATAATGCATCCGGTGTTTCTTCTAGTGCTTTGCTTCTTCAAGGATTAGGCCGATGAGTTGATGCGAGTGTCGACCCGATCTTCGGATGAACCTTCGGCAATGTTTTTAGGCGAGCATTCTCCCCCTTCTACCTATTTTGCATTTATAGTATTTACTTCCTCCAATTGATCTATTGCTATCCTTATTGTTGATGCTTTAGTACTGCCCCTTTATTTACCTGGTCCACTATATTGCCTTATTTATCCTATTTCCTTGTTTGACTAGCTAGTCTTGTCCTTGCAAGTCATAGGCATGCTTAGTATTGGTATTATACAGATGGAACAATGTATTTGGATATCGTTGGTGATAAGATAAATTAAATTGGTAATGTTGGTTACTGCCATGGTTATGGTTTCACCTAATGATAAGGCCCCGGCAGGGACCACCTTTGGGAACTGCTTGAGCCGACCTAGGACCCGTTTATTCTACGATACCAGTTCTGAGTTGATCGCGCTAACCAAACATGGGGCCTCTGGGACCCCCCCCTCAACTACCGGCGCTATTGGTTTTCCATTTGATGCATACGCATAATATGTCGTCGGACATGGGTTGAGTTGTGATATGATTTTGGTGGACTACCATGGCTTTCATTGCATAAAATCGGGATATCGTGTTGGAGGTGGGATGGAGCTCTACAAGTTATCTTCTGATCATCGCCTGGCCATAGACTCAAACGTTGTGCCTCCCTCGAGAATCGTTGTACCTCTTGGTTGGATAAACACAGTAGGTGATGCCTCTGGATATGCACGTAGTTAAGGGACAATTTTTGTTGTGAGATTCGGAAGGCACACATAATATGTTGCCTGAAGGGTTGAACATGCGTTTGGGACAGTAGTGCACCCCTGCAGGGTAATTCTTTTAGAGAAGCCGTGTGTCCACGATTATGGACGCCTCAGGTGTACAGTGTCATGATCATAGACAAACACCACTAATGCTTTGCCTCTAACAATTTGACTAGTAATTAGCCTTATCAACTAAATACCCGATTAACTAAAATTGCCACCGTGTGTGTTCTATAAGAGGACATCCTCGACTGGTCTTCGAGGGGGAAATCTTCGGATAGATTATGTTTGGTGTTATATTATAGTTATCGTATAGTGCTCTCTTATCTCTCTCTAAATAGCCGAAGTTGTAGTGTGTCTCTATAAGTTAGATAGTGCAAGCTTTGCTGCCGCTGAGCCCACCATACCTATGTAGGCGAGGATCGCCGAATTCTAGTCTCGCCGTGTACTGGCCTCAGTACTGACCGCTCTCTTTCTATTTTCCTTTGCACTTTGACGGCACCCTTTTGGCTTGACATGTATTGACATGGTTATACCCCACGAACGGGAGAATCCATTCGCTCGTACATACTATGCTGGTCCAACACCAAGAACTCCGCAGCGCACATATCTGAGGAGAGAGCGATCGATGCCTTCAAGGATGGAGTCAAATGCCAGGACTTCAAGGAAGAACTTGGGCGTGTCAAGCCCAAGACACTTGACCACCTCATGGACATCGCCAACATGTGGGCAGATGGCGAGGACTCCGTCCACCGAGCGCACTCGGAGGAGGAAGATGACTACGGCCGTTGACGTGAACGCCGTAGAAAGAGAAGATCACGCGTCTATGACGATCGCGATGGACCCGACATGGTCACGGCTGGCTACGCCAACCGCCGCAGCGAAGGCCACCGCAGAAGCGACGGATACCGTGGAAACAACTTCCGCGATGGAGGACGCCTAGCGTAGTCATGGCAATGCCGTGGCCGCGACGATGGACCCTCAGCGTACGACAAGTGGTCGGGCCCGTGCACCATCCACTTCTACATCGACAAGCGGGATGGCAAGAAAAAGGCAAGCCACATGCTCAAAGACTGCCGTGAGTTCCATAAACTCAGCGAGAGCATGTCCCAGATGAGGCAACAAGCCCTGAACCCTGGGTACGGGAACACGCCTGCACCAGGTGACATCGCCCACGGAGCTCCTCCACCACCACCACCCATTGGACCTTCGAATCATCCAATCGCACCTGCGCAGAACAACGGCGGAAACGGGTACCCCGTGCCAAAAGGATCACTGATGATCCAAAAAGGGCGCCCAACAAACAGGGTGCAAAAGAAAATCACCCGTTAGATCAATCTGGCTGTGACTGCTCCACCCGCCATCCCTGAGTACCTCAGCGGTTCGGAGTCCTGCATCACGTTCAGCCATTCGGATCACCCCTGCCAGGTCCCTCGCCTAGGTCATGCTGCCCTAGTGCTCGAGGCGCAGATCGGAGGATTCGATATGAGTCACGTCTTCATGGACGGCGACAGCAACATCAATCTGATGTTCACCAGCACCTTAACAGCAATGCGGATCCCGCTGTGCAGCCTAGAACAATCCGACACAACGTTCCATGGCATCGTCCCAGGGAAGGGCATATTCCCCCTGGGAAAGATATGGCTCGACGTCATCTTCGGCAAAACCGATAACTTTCGGTGCGAGCGACTCGAATTCGAAGTGTTGGACTGGCCATCACAATACCACGCCTATCCTCGGGCGTGGGGCATTCGCACGGTTCCTGGCAGTACCACACTACGCGTACCTGCTACTCAAGATGCTAGGACCTAAGGGCGTCATCACGGTCCACGGGAGCTTCACCCGATTGGACCACTGCGACAGGGACTTCAACAGAATCTCCTAGTCATTCGGCATGCAGGAGGAGCTCATAAGGCTCCGAGAGGTGACAGACAACGGGGCACCCCCAGTCGCAAGACAGAACGCACCGGACATGTCTTTCGACTCCACCATCAACACAAAGAAGGTGCAGGTCCACCCGACAGACGCCTCCAAGACGGCACTGATCGCCAACGACCTCAGCCCCGCATAGGAAAGCGCGCTCGTCGAATTCCTCCATGAGCGCTGGGAAATCTTCGCCTAGTGTCCTACGGACATGCCAGGAGTTCCCAGTGAATTCGCCGAGCACACACTTAATGTCTTTCTAGACGCCAAGCCCGTTAAACAGTCCATCCGACGATTTTCTGAGCCATGGGCTGAAGCCATCGGAGTCGAAGTTAACAGACTACTCGACGCAAATTTCATCAGGGAGATCAAGGAAAGCGAGTGGCTCGCCAACACCGTGATGGTCCCCAAAAAGGACACAGACATCCTGCGGATGTGCGTGGACTTCACATCGCTGAACAAGCACTGCCTGAAGGATCACTTCCCTCTTCCTCGGATCGATCAGATCATCGATTCGACTGCAGGATGCGAGAAGCTCTCCTTTCTCGACGCCTACTCAGGATACAATCAGATTTGGCCGAAGGTCGAAGATCAGGAGAAAACGGCGTTCATCACACTGTTCGGAGTGTTCTGCTACAACACAATGCCCTTCGGGCTGAAGAACGCAGGCGCCATGTACCAATGGTGCATGCATGCATGCCTGAAGGATCAGATCGGCCGCAACATCCAAGTCTATGTCGACGACATAGTAATCAAAACAAGGGATGCCAACACACTAATCAACGATCTCCGCGAGACGTTCGACAACCTTGATCGATACAAGATCAAGCTAAACCCAGAAAAGTGCCCCTTCGGCGTCCCATCTGGTCAACTGCTAGGCTACTTCATCTCCTAGCGAGGGATCGAGGCGAACCCGAAGAAAATCCGAGCCATAATGGCCATGGAGAAGCCAAAGAACCTCAAAGGTGTTCATTAGCTCGCTGGGCGCATTGCGGCATTGAGCAGGTTCATCAGCCGCATGGGCGAAAAAGCCCTGCCTTTCTATCAGCTGCTATGCAAGGCAGACAAATTCGAGTGGACGCCTGAAGTAGATGCCGCATTCGAAGATCTGAAGTGGGTACTCTCCACCTCGCCCGTATTGGTCATGCCAAGAGAGCGCGAGCCTCTACTACTATACATAGCAGCTACACATCAGGTGGTAAGCACCGTGCTCGTGGTCGAAATACCCGAAGATGGCAAGACCCATGGGGTACAACGCCCAATCTACTACCTCAGTGAGGTATTGACGCCGACAAAGCAGAGGTATCCTCACTACCAGAAACTCTCCTACGGCGTATTCATGACGGCTCGTCGGCTGAGCCACTACTTCCAGGAGCATCAGGTGATGGTCGTCAACGAACCACCCCTGAACAACATCCTGAACAACCTGGAGGCCACATAACGTGTGGCCCTATGGGGCATCGAGCTGTCACCTCTAGACATCGTCTATGAGAAGCGCCATGCGATCAAGTCTTAGGTCCTTCTGGACTTCCTCGTCCACTGGATGGAACTGCAGCTTCCAGATACCCCGGACATGACGCAGTCATGGATGATGCACTTCGATGGCTCTAAGCGCGAGGCTAGAGCAGGAGCCGGGGTCATACTGACCTCCCCCTCCGGATGAAATTTCGAGCTTCCAACAACGAGGTCGAGTACGAAGCCCTCATCCACGGCATGAGGATGGCCAAGATCTGCGGTGCGACGCGCTTGGTCATCTACGGCGACTCAAACCTCGTCGTCCAGCAGACGATGAACGAGTGCGACGCACACGCTGCCAACATGATTGCGTACCGCGCACTCTACAACACACTCGAAGGAGACTTCGACGGCTACGAGCTTCGTCACATTGGGAGAGAAAGAAACAAAGAGGCCGACAGACTCGCCAACATCGGCTCCACCTGCGCGCGGGTGTCACCAGGTGTGTTCCTCGAACAGATCTGTGTGCCATCCATCAAAAGGAAATTCCCCAAGGGATCACCCGAAGAGGTAAAATACTTGGGGGCTGCGCTACCCGAAGTATAGGAAGGACCACAAAAACTCGACACAGAGGTCGCAGTGGTCAACCTAATGCAGGTCATGGCAGTCGAAGAAACATTGACATAGCCATACCTCCGATATCTGATAGACGGGGAGCTGCCTGATAGCCCGACAGACGCCCGACGCATATCTCGCCGGTCCAATGCCTTCACCATCATCAATGGCGAGCTGTACAAGCGCAGCATTTCGGGTGTACTCCAAAGGTGCGTCACTATCGGTGACGGCAACACTATCCTCCAAGACATCCACGAGGGCATCTGCGGCCATCACGCGGGCAGCCGCGCCCTTGTCGCCAAAGCTCTACGAGCTAGGTTCTACTGGCCAATGGCCATGAACGACGCCAAGGACATCATCCGAAGGTGCAATGGGTGCCAGAGGTTCACAGACAAACCACACGCACCAGGATCGAAGCTTAGGCCCATACCCCTGGACTGGCCCTTCGCCCAATGGGGCCTCAACATGATCGGCAAACTGCCCAAGTCCTCGAAAGGAGGCCACGTCTACCTCCTGGTCGCGGTCGACAAATTCACCAAGTGGATCGAGGCCATGCCTGTTACTAACCAAAAGGGCAAAACGGCCGTAAAATTCTTCGAATCCATAGTCTACAGGTTCGGCGTGCCACACAACATCGTCACCGATAATGGGTTGAACTTCATCTCCAAAGAATTCCAGGACTTCTGCTAAGACCTCGGAATCAACATAACATATGCCTCCGTGGCGCACCCGCAAACGAATGGGCAGGTCAAAAAGGCCAATGGTGAAAGAACATGTTGGGCCCCCATGTGTGGTTTTGGTAATTAATGAGAATCTTTATGGACTAATGTGTGTATTAAGTTATACTTGTAGGATTTGTCCATTGGCATTGCTTGGAGCATGTGTTGGCTTCAAGGTCGATGAAATGCAAAGAAGATATGTTGGGCAAGCTCAATATGCGAGGTCGATGATGAGGAATTAAGAAAGGCGTTCCATCTTGAGAAGGGAAAGATCGTCTACATCGAGCTCAACTGGAATGATCAAGGCAAAGGTATAATCTTGATAGGTTTTCCCTTTTGCCGGTCTCTTGTTGTGTGTTGGAGACCGGGTTTAGGATAGATAACCGTACTATCAAGAGGGGCTCTCGTATGAGTAATTCGGTCACATCGTTCGGAGAGAGCTCAAACCTTTGCATACTTGCATCATAGTTTTTGGTTGTTATTTGGTCTTATCCATGTGAGGATATAGAGTTTGTGGTAATCTCCATAACAAGCTGTTGTTCATCTAAATCGGATCTCCCATTTATATCTTGTTGCGATTTTGGTTTATGCATATTTTCAGTTTCTCATCAAGTGAGGTATATCACATTATTCTACTTGATACTTTCTAACTTGGTGATAATCAATATTTCCACTTGTTATTGGGAAGCCCTTGTCGTCCTCTATCCAACGCAATTTGAATCGGGTCAATCGGAGCTTCCAGTCAAAAGTTATTGCAGTTTGAATATTTGCCTGTCTATCTGTTTTCTGGGCCGAGCGGTAGTACCGCCCGGACGGGCCGGTACTACCCCCGGGCCTGAAAACGGCCCATTTTTGTTCTGTCTCGCTAGGTACCCAGATTCGGTACTACCGGCTGGCCCGGTAGTACCGCCCGGGTGGGCCGGTAGTACCGGTCGGCCCAAAAACTTTTCCCAGTTTATTTCTCCAGTTTTAGATCCAGATCCAGATTTAGCTCGACTTGTTTTTCGCGTCTGCAACCGCCGCTGCCGCGTTGACTCGCACCGGCACGCGCGCGCCCGCTCGCGTTCATCGCCCGCCTGCCGCGTGGCTGCGCTGGGCCCGCGCTGTTCCCGCGCGCCTGCGTGCACTGACCCGCGCTCGCCCGCTCGCGTGGTGCGCCGCTGCCGCTGGGCCCGCTATCGCTCGCTCGCGTGCGTTCGCGTGCACGCACTGTCGCTCGCGATTGCTGCTGCTGCCGCGCATGCTGCTTGGTCCCACCGCTGCTCTGCTGCTGCGCCACGCTGCTCGCTTGCGCTGCTGGCTGCAGCTCTGCTGCCGCACAGCAGCCAGCTGGGTCCCTCTCCCTCGCCCTGTCCCGCGTGCGCCGCCACCACTTGCTGCTGCTTCCTTTTTTTCCTGGCGCGGGCGGTACTACCGGTTAAAACCGGTAGTACCAGTCCGTCCAGGAAAAATGCCCCAACGGGCAGATTTGGCCCCTCTCTTTAAATAGCTTTGCCCCCTTGTCTTTTAGGGTTACTTCTTCCTCCTTTTCTTGTCCAAGATTTGCCCACATTTGCTTTACTCTTTAAGCTTGATTTCTACACACCCCTCCATTGATTCTTGCATATATTTGAGGGGTTGTTGGAGGTGATCTAGATCTACGTTTTGACCAAACCCAAACATCTCTTTGTGAGTATATCTTTGGGGATCTAGATTTTGGGGGATTTTGTGTCTCTCTTTGATTCCTCCTCTCTTGTTCCCCCAATAGCTTTAGTAGCTTTGTTGGAACTTGAGAGTGAGGGATTTGAGCACCTTTGTGGTGTTCTTGCCATTTGCATTTGGTGCATCGGTTTGAGTTCTCCTCGGAGGATTTGGTTTGAATTGCTCATTGGAGCTTGTCCCTCTTGGGTTCTTGGAACCCTAGACGGTTTTGTAGCCTTGGTGGCATTGTGTCCTTGGTGGCATTTGTCGAGGCCTTTTGTGGCGTTTGTTGGGAGCCTCCAATTAAGTTGTGGAGTTGTGCCCCAACCTTGTGAGAGGTTCCGGTTGCCACCGACAAGTGCACCGATAGTGGAAGCGTGGATCGATCCCATTGGGGTGAGATTCACCGGAGAATAAGGGAGGCCTTTTGTGGCGTTGGTGGTTTGATACCACCCCCTCTCCAAACGATACGTACTCCATGTTGGGAGGAACTCGGTAAAATATCAGTGTCCCCGCGTGCCTCGGTTATCTCTATACCCGAGCTCTTTACTTATGCACTTTACATTGTGATAGCCTTTGTGCTTGAAGTAATATATATCTTGCTATCACTTTGTTGCTTGTATTGCTTAGCATAAGTTGTTTGTGCACATAGGTGAACCTTAGTTGTTCTAGGTTGTGCTTCACAAAGTAAACACTAGTTTTATTCTGCCTTTGTTGAGCCACTCTAGGAAAAGTTTTAATCGCCTATTCACCCCCCTCTAGGCGACATCCTTATCCTTTCAAATGGCCTCGTCGGCGGCGGAATCAAGAAGCGCCTAATGAGCCTACTCTAGCGACTCGCAGGAGCCTGGACACAAGAGCTACCCTTCGTCCTTTGGAGCCTGCGCACGACACCAAACAGCTCAACTCGCTACACGCCCTTCTTCATGGTGCACAGAGCCAAAGCCGTGCTGCCTGCAGAAGTACGCCATAAGGCCCCACGGGTCGTCGCCTACAGCAAAGCCAAATGGCCGCACTCGAAGACGCCGTCGACACACTCGACGAGGCACGTGACATAGCCGCGGCTCGATCAGCGATGTACCAACAGAGCCTCCGCAACTATCACAGCCGTCGGCTACGCCCAAGGTCCTTCGTCGAAGGAGACCCAGTCTTATGACTCAATCAAGAGCGACCGAAGAAGCTCGAGTCACCCTAGGAAGGACCCTACGTCGTCACTGAAGTCATCCCAGGTGGCGCCTATCGCCTCAAGCATGTGGAGTCTAGAGTAGCATACTCCAACCCATGGAACGTCGCACAACTGCGACGCTTCTACCCCTAGCTACCCTCCTATCCTTTTACTTTCAATAAGGCTATTCAGCCAAGGCTACTCAGCCGAAAAATGTACCTCCTCATTACGATATGAATAAAGCTAAGTGTCTCGCCCCAAAAATTTATCTATTACTCGCATTTTCTTCATGTTACAACACACTCGGGGGCTCCCCTCACCTCACGACTTCTTCGACTGAGGATAACGCGTGTACACCTGAGTAGCTGACCACGTCAGGCTAACGAAAAGGGCACGCATACAAACAAAGCACCACGTGCTAAAAACAATCAACCTTTACAGTAAGGGGCATAACACGCCCAGTCGAATACATATAAGTTTTACATCTATCTTTTTACAGGTCCTATCTATTCTGAAGAATCACCTGCGTACGATGCTCAAAGAGATCTACAATTTGTTCGGTATACTGCCTTACAACTGCATCATGCAGACGCATGTCCCACATGCCACCATCCGGCCAAAGAGGTGGCCCAGCCGCCATAGCAGCAAGATCTACATCAAGGCGATGCAACCGCACGAGGGAAAGTGCAACCTTCACCCCTGCAACCAACTGATGCCGCACCAGCTCCCTGACATGATGCACATCTCGAAACTTCACCAGCAGGCCCCATAGAGTCGATGGTGCCTCATCCAGGGGAAGCATCACATGCAGAATTGATGCCAAAGAAGTCTTCACTTTCCTCAGCACCCGTGACACCTGGTGAACATGATCCTGCACAGTCGCAAGGACCATAGCATGATCGCGGTCTATCCAGAAAAAGCCGCCGGACTCCATGTCTTGCTGGGTCAGACAGTTGATCCGAACAACAACACACTCCTTTTCCTCCCTAGGAACAAGGTTAGCACCTACAACACCTGCAAAGTAAGATGGCAAGCCAACAGGCGCATCCGAAAAATGAGCAGCAGCTCGAAGAAACTCACATTGAAGCTGTTCGGCCAAACGCCACAACTCCGCCATTAGATACTCTTCTCTGGCGGCGCCTCGCTCCGCCTTCGACTTCCACACATCTGCGTGACCTCGGATGCCAAGCAACTCCTTTTCAAGACTACGAACGTGGTCACGAAGAAATACAAGCCACGACGCATCATCCAAGGATGGCCGCAGCTACGGCGCAGGCGAAGTATCAACGAGATCATCACCCGAAGGTCCCTAGAGGAAAAGAAGGCAGGGATATGAACAAAGGCACGAATGAGCAAACAACTCGAAGATTCACTATATATAACAAGAACCACTGCGCGACACAAGACATGTTCATAACATATTTACAACAAAAGCAAGCAAAAGCTATCCTACAACTACAAGGCCTAAGCAGCTGCATCCTGAGTGGCCTCGGAGCCGGATTGCCTGCTCTTGGCCTCGCCCTGCTGCTTCATCGCGTACTCCGCCAGCAGGTCAATCAGCTTCGGCCTGTAGCATTTACAGCGGGTAGCATAGAGGGCAAAAGCTACCTCAGATCCTTCGGAGCAGTTGGCATCTGGGAGGTGACCTGAGGAAGATCCAGCTCCACCCTAGACGCCATGGCCATCGCCATCCCTATGGACGCGCCGATACCCTTCTGCTTGTGTTTGTACACCGCGGGGGCCTCGGCTGACAAGGCATCCGCCAACAATTCGACATCCTCGAGGGCGACGCCCTTGGGGACGAGCTCCTTGTAGAAGCGCCCGAGAACCACCCTGTACTTGGCAAGCGAGCCAACCACGGTACTGCAGCGGTCTTCGACCGCCACAGTGGCATCATCCAGAGCACTTCCGTGCTCCAGGACACCACGGTCAAACTCAATGCCCGCGACATCTAGATAAACGGAAGGGGAAAAGTGAAAACCAAACAAAACTAGAGAGACAAGGAAGCCGGAAAGGAACAGACGAAACTACTCACCCGAAATAGCGTTGGCAGCAGCCATCAACTTGCCGGATACCTCCTTCTCGCGCGAGGCGACAGCGGTGGCGAGCTACTCCTCGCGATCCGTGGCCTCTCGCTGCAGGCGCTCCTTGGCTGCAGCCGCGTCGGCTAGCTCCTGCTCAAGGCGATCCTTAGCACCAACGACATCTTCAGCTTTTTTCTCCGCTCGCCCGAGGCTCTTTTTGAGAGAATCAAGCTGGCGGAGGGCAGTGTTATTCTCGTCTGCAAAAAAGAACAAGCATGAGATTCATAAGTAAGCAAGCAGTCAAAGAAGCAGAAGATCGATAAAAAAACACGAACCTTGAATCCGCTGAAGGCTGGCCTCCAATGCCAGATGCTGCTTCACCAGTTGGTTGACACCTTGAACAAAAGGCTGCGAGAAGATGCAACTTGTCAGGAAAAAGGCTCGGGGGCTGCGCCCAAGGAAATGAGCAAAGCAAATCACGCATACGAAAAGCGTTCGGGGGATCCCCCAAGACACGCACAAAAAATAAAGACATGATCAACAGATCATCTGAAAGACGCTCGGGGGCTCCCCCCGAGACACGAACAAAAGGAAAAATGATCAGAAGATCATCCAAAAAATGCTCGGGGGATCCCCCATGGAAAAAACGAAAGCACTTACATGATCGGACGGTGACTCCGAAGGTCCGACTGTAGTCTTTTGGGAGACAATCACCCGAACCTCCTGCGGAGAAGGGTTCGGAGCAACGCCCCCAGAGGTGGCCACCGTTTGAGGAGAAGGAGGAGCAACCTTCGACTCCCCCACCATCTCCCGAGTGCCATCACTGAAAGAGCCATCTGACGAGTGGCTACAAAAGAAAACTTCAGTCAAATACAAGCAAGCAAAAATGAAAGAAGAGCAAAAAAGCAACTGAAGATACTTACGAGTCCATATCGCTCAAGTTGAAGACAGGCAAGGCCCTCATGCCCTTCTTCTCTTCCTTCTTCTCTTCCTTCTTCCGCTTCGCCGGTGGCTGCGGCGTGGGCACGGCCGGAATAGGAGAGGAAGAGCCACCATCACCTCCACTGTGACGCACAAGGCATGGCGGGTTCCTAGGCGTCGGCAGATTCGAGGCATCCAACGATTCGCTCGAGCTCCGTGTCCGCTTTCGAGTCTGCTCCTCGCTAGACCCAAAGGTTTGCTCAGCCGGCGACCATGCCGAAGGAAGCTCAGACATGGAGTCCACTACCTCATTGTCCAGTGCATCCGGAAAACGTTCGGGTAGTGGAGGCGCCATGCCAGGTACCTTGAACTCCTGCACAAAAGAAAACAAACTCTTAGAATAAACGAACTGCAAGGAGATGCAGTCGAAAAAAGCGCTATGCGCACGTCACACATCTACACCTGCGACACTGGTCGATAGGCCCTGAATGGAAGGGTCAGCGAGCTACCCAGAATTTCCTCATCAGCCTTAAACTTCAGCAGCGGCCGGAGGATTCCGTCAACGTCCCCGTTGGAGAGCTCTCTAGTCGAAACCCTAGTTGGGTCGTGGCGGCCAGAATCAAGTAACATCGGGTGCGCCCTAGCCTGGAGCGGCTGCACCCGACGTTGGAGGAATGTGCGGATGATATCCACACCGTTCACCTCTTTATCCGGAATCACCTGAAGATCCTCCACCCGACGATAGAGTTCCTCTATCTCCACCCTCACCATCCAAGATGTGGTTCTTCCAGGACCTCTTCGGCTGGATTTTCTAGGAGGGGTCGAAAGGAGCAAGGCCAAAATTTTGCCCGTCCACTGTGGAGTCGCAGATGTAAAACCATCGCCTCCGCCAATATTGGACGGACTCAGACATGGAAAAAGAAAAGAAGAGAAAGTTGGATTTAAGGGAAATGATGCAGCCGCCGATGGGATAAACGCCATCGGAGCCAGATTGCCTCTTCACGGAATAGAGCTTCCGGAAGAGGCCAAAGTGTGGCTCGATATCGAGCCAGCACTCGCAGAAGGTGATGAAGCAGGCAATGTGAAGAACAGAATTCAGCGAAATATGATGGAGTTGGATGCCATAGAAGAAAAGCAGTCCACGGAGAAAATCGTGGGCTGGGAGAGAAACCCGAAGGACAAAAGCGACAAACTTGATCCGAAACCCAGTGGGTGGACGGGGAATTACCTCATCGCCGGGAATCTTGATGGCCTGCTTGTCCTGCGAGATTAGACCCCGCTCACGGAGCTTGCGAAGATCGCCCTCACGCGTCTCCGACCGCCGCCAGCCACCATTGGTGACGCGGGTAGCGGCGGTACCCTTCTTGCCACCGGCAGCGGCGCTGGTACCAACTGCGGTGGAGGCCTTCTTTGATTCCCCATTGCAGTGCGGCGACGACAATGTTGTGAGCGTAGGAACGAAGATGGGAAGGATCGGAGAATTTCTAGCGCGCGGCGAGAAAAGTTCAAGAAGGTGGGAGTAGTGAAACGAGAATGGCTGCGGTGAAAACAAACAAGTATTTCCCCAATGATTATAAGGACGAAGAAGATGAACGGTGACCGTTCATCGGGAAGCCCTAGAGCCAACATCAGAATCCAACCGTCCACGTGTCAGCACGGCAGCGAACCGTTGCTCGCACGACGTCCACTACACACGGAAACCGAGGCGACGCCATAATTATCTCCATGTCGCGCGTGACCAGTCAATTCAAAGTCAGAAGGTGGGACCCACGTTCGCCCAGTCACGCCATCTCTGGCGTCGCAGACGCTTGAGGTCACCAATCGTCAGCATTGATGTCATCAAAGCTATACTAGCAATAGTTACAAATCTTTGACTACACAGCTAAAAGTACTCACTCGAATCTACAATTCGAGTAACTACTCGGGGGCTACTCCTATCAGGAGCGCTGGCCACACACCCGAAATATGATCAAGGTACTACACCACTGAACTATTCTTTGAGTCCTACGTCGAGTCTACGACTCCACTACGGACTCGGGGGCTACTCCCATAGGGAGGATGGATTCAAACATCCGAAAAATTTGTGTCCTACGGACCTAAAAATCAACAAAGACTGAATTAAAGTCTCTGCTCGAGTCTACGACTCGAATAGACACTCGGGGGCTACTCTCATAGGAAGCGCTGGTCGCGCACCCTATGAATTCTTCGACTGCAATCCTTCGGATCATCATACAAAAACTTTTCGGCAACTTTGCCCCAGTTAATGCTAAGTGAGTAACATCCTCTTTGGCCACTCGAAACACCCCCGCGGTGATAAAATTTCGGATGCTGCGTCTGCGATGCAAAGATAAGACCTACAAATACCATCTGATGGCCTCGCAACGCACACGACTGCGCTCTGCTAGTAAAAATCCGTGCCAACAGGCGCGATGGAAATCCCGACGGACGCGTTGGGTACATCATTTGAAAATCACTGGAATTCCACTCCTGTAAGTCCTCAATGGCCTGAGTCGAATTACGCCAGCATATGTTCCGGTTTCGAGTCGAGGGACTCGAATCTGAAGAAGATCGTGTTGTTTTGTCCTAAGACACTTAACTGACCCTGATCTGTCGGGAGAGTCAGGCACACGCATCAACAATCCCTACACACTAAAATCATTCTTTGATAAACAGAAAACAGCTGCACCTGAAAATATTGAAGATTCCTCAGCCGAATCTACGATTTGATTAAACACTCGGGGGATAGTGACATGGTTATACCCCACGGGTACATGACCTTAGCACACCTGGTCCAGTCCAAGGAAGGCCCAGAAGAATATACGCGGCCCATGAAGATTTTCGGGTGGCCCAAGCCCAGGATGTCTTCGGATCCTTGGAGAGCAAGACTAGAGTAGATAGAATATGCAAAGGGGCAAACCCTAAAACCTGTAACCGATTCGGTCTGTACCCTGGACCTTCCTACTTCTATATAAAGGCTAGGAGGGCAAGAAGAGGAGGGAACTTCATACCACCGCATACACACCTCCACGCCAGATTGCATCTGCGCACCCCTGTAACTTTCGGTTCCGCCGTAATCAAGAGCAGACAAGCAGGAGTAGGGTTTTCCCTCCGGGGGCCTGAACCTGAGTAAACCTCGTGTCCCCGTGTTGCTTGTTTGCTAACCGTTCCGTGATCTCCAGCATCCCCATCTTCTCCAAAACCCAAGATCATAACAATGGGCATTGACGAGATCGAACATCGTCAGGTATGTGATTGACGACATTAGCAAGGTTACCCTTCCGGCTTGGCCTGGGCAGGGTTGGACACCGCTTGGTTATACTTCAGGACTCTTAGTCCCATTTGGATCTTGTCCATACTCGGATACTATCTTGCTTTCTTCTTGAGTTGTATCTTCGTATTGTACCTTTTGTATTCTTGACTCGTTGAGTCGTTGTTGTATATATAAGTTCTTGTGGACTCTGTTGTAAACTACTGTGATGTAACTACTTGTAATCAAATCCCACCCACACGAAAGTGTTTGGTGGGCGTCTTCAAATCGCTTCTATGCGGGTTTTGGCAGGAAATTCTAAGATATACATAGACCCGATTCGGGGGCATTACAGAAAGCAAACTTGCTATTCTCCTATTGCGCCTTTTATATTTTGTATCTCCTCACTTTTGTAAAGTAAGGGCTTTAGAAAATAAGAGTGAGAGATCATATCATAAGAAACATAGCATTAGAGTGTCTCATTAGAACACCCATATCAAATAGATAAAGGCTATCAAACACTAAAATTCCATTCATTGTCTTCCAACAAAATTCATAAAGTAGTAAAGATACCATGCCAACGACTTGTTATGTGGATATTCATTTTTCCTTTCTATTTTTTTCTTTTTCTTTTTTCTTCCTTCCTTCAAAGGATAATTCTCAACAAGTACCACTGAGTGATTCTTTTAAACAATGGTTTGCATAACCTTCAAGAGTACCTATACTTTTGCCCATATGGTGACACGTATGTCACCCATGTCGTCAACTCATAGGAGAATCCGGGGTTATACCATAGATCGTTCAAAGGCTAGCGGAGTTGTTGGCATCCAAAGGTGTGCATGGGAAACATAAAACTCTTTAAATAGTATCACGGTTTGACCCACAAGGTTAGCTTTGGCATGCATCACAATTACCACTAGACTTCATTTCAATCCAACAACTCCTTTCAAGAGTGTCATCAAGACTCTATATCAATAAATCTATGGGGTTGAGTATCTATAAGGCTAGATTCTTAATCAATTAATATCACTCAAGAAATTATGTAGAGGCTTAATCAATATGCTATTATTCATTTTAACTATAGAAATCATGGAAATGTATTCTAGAGGATCACAAAGTTCTTCTCAATTTGGATAACAATTTTAATAAAGTGCATCAAGATCTACCTCAACTCTTATGAATGCCAACAAAAGCAAGTGCATCCCTTACATAACTATGAAACAAATCTTACCTAACAAGCATTCGAAAACAACGAGATACATGATTGCACAAAAAGTTTCATCGAACAAGAACATTGCACAAGACTCTACAAATGCAGAAGTAACTTCTCCAAGCTAGAACTTTTGCAAGAACCAAACTTGAATAGATTACTATAAGAAAAGATAAAATGTAGTTATTAAAAGAGAGTGTGAGAAGTGGTTACCTCCCCAAGCTTGAACAAAGCACTGGTGAGACACTTTACCGTTGAGGTATGAATAACCTCACTTTTGATGGACATGGACCTTTGGTTCAATGAATACTTCCTTGTTGAAGTGTTGAGTTGAAACAACCAAGTGGATTATGCAAGTATTTGAATGGTTGGCACAAACCATGCACATAGTGAAAATAAAAATAAAATAAACATGAAACACTACAGAGAATTATAGGCTAGGGAGTTTAGAAGGTTGGTAAAAGAAAATGAAGTACAATGGAACATTTAGAAGGTAACCCATTGACCTGAGGTTGTCAAAAAATAAAAATATTGGAGGGGTTATAACCTCTTCATACTCGTCCCTGCCATTACTACGCCGTGCTTCTCCTTGGTACACGGGCATGGTATGGACGGACTCCGCCCGTACTGCACCTTGTCTTCTCCCTATTTTTTGAAGGGTTCCGTCGAAGTTGGTACCACCGGGTGGTACGGGCGGGATGTGTCCGTACGAGGGGTCGTTACAACCTATGGGTCATCTTCCTATTTCCTTCGCCTGGTAACGAGGTCGGTATGGGCGGATGGTACAGATGCATCCCAACATACCAGTGCTCGTTAAGCTTGTAGTAGCTTTTCTAGAAAATTTCCAGCTTCTTTCGGTTTGTCACATGAGAAGTACAGGCGCGCGGTACGGATGGGTCTGCTAGTACTGCTACTCGTTACACTCGTTGTATCCAGAACAAGTTATCTTTCTCTGAAAATTTTATTATAGACCTGAAACGTTAGTCCAATAACCAAACAAATCAAACATATATTTTGTTGAGAAGATTTAACCAATATGTGCAACACATGATTAGAGCAACAACTAATTCTACCTGTCAAAAATATTCCCAAGCCAACTCTAATAGGAAATCATGCATATATATATAAGTGCCAATGCAACATGAATGAAAGTAGACTCAAGAAACAAAATTAAGAAAGACACCTAAAACTCCTGGGTTGCCTCCCAGGAAGCGCTTTCTTCAAAGCCATAAATCCAGGCTTAGATGCTCTATGAAATCATACACTTGTATCCTAGGGGATATCAATTCGAGGTGTAATGGTACTTACCTCCAGAAAAGGGTTGGAGCATCTCATAGTAGAGTAAGGTCGAAGTCATACCCCCTGTGGTGCATCGTCATCATATAGATGAATAAGTTCTCACTTTCAAGTGAGTGTGGATGCACCAAGTGTGGCGAGCATGCCTCCTTATGTAGCTGCAATGAAAGGATTAGAGGTTGAAATATAATTAGTAAACTTTTACCTTGGTTACCATTGTAGGGGAACACTTCATAGTATTCTTCCTTTGCAATAGGGAGTAAATCAGGTCCCTACATATTAGCATCGAAAGATTCGTAGCAAGGTTCTATATCTAGTTCATCATTAGTAATTCTATCCTCAAGAGTGTCTAGGCACAAGCCCTCCATAGATAAATTACAATCAGTTTTAGCATTATAAGAATCATTACTAGACAGAGAGGCATCATAAAGAAAAGTAGTATTTATAGTGTGCCAATCTTTTTCAGCCTCACCTTTTTGTTGTTCCTCCTGTTTATCTTGTGTTTCCAGCAAATGGTTATCTTCGTGCACTATGCTTTTAGACCGTGCCTTACTCTCTACCACAAGTGGATTATCACTAAGACGTTCTTGGCAGTAAGATTGTAACATTGGTAACAAGTTGGTAAGTTTCATATGAAGCATACTATCACTACTCTTTCTCATGATTGAATCTTTTGAGAGTAGATCATGGACACCTTTATAAACCAAATACTCTAAGACTTCAAATCTAGAGTAAGATACGAGGGTTTCTTCAAGAGTAATGGAACATCGAAAACTAAGGTGGCCAACTGCCATACATTGACCACAAATCTCATGATATGAATTACAAAATGATTTTGAAAAACCATCTAACATGTCATACAAGTTAAAAAACCATACCAACGGCAGTAGCATGTTCACTGCAGTGTACATTATTTTCTTCTTTCTTCTGTGAGTCCTGCAAAAGGTTAGTCTCTTCCACAACAAAAGTGGTCAATAATGCATTACTACCAAAGTTATCAAAACAATAAGAGTATATATGATGTACTACTCCATAGATTCTATCTAGTACTTTATCTTCTTCAATTATATTTATCATGCAAGCTAGAACCTAAAAACTACCAGTAAAAACACATATTCTAAAACCTCCACATCAATAAAGCCTACATTACTTTTATTGTAAGATGCTAATGTGGTATCAATGCTACACTGACATTGATAATTAATATGATCTACGGATATGCAATTTTCATAAATAAATTTGTATGAGGCACATAACATAGAGGAATAATCATTCAACCATTCCAACCATTCTTCTAATGTATCTTGCCTTGTAACATAATATCCAAAAGTTTCAACTTTCTTCTCCTCCATTGCGAGCTTCATCTGTTCAAAAATAGGAATCCTGGAAGACATGATTAGTAACAAATGTTTTTATAGTTTTTTTATAAATTTTTATAGGTTTTGGTTTTATAATTTTTGTTGTTTTTTCAAATAAGTAAATGTAGTAAAAAGAAATAAACATAAATCACTTGAAATTCATAGACAACTTTTAGTACAACAACAATAAATTCGCAACTAAGAACAAAGACCAAAAGCGCTTAGCTCCCTGGCAACGACACCAAAAAATAGCTTGATGGCTGCAAGTGCACATATCAATTGTAGCTAGTTTCAAAATAAGAGTATCGATCCCACAGAGAGATATTGGTAGAGGTCTTTATTCCCCTCATTACTATTCACTAGAGAGTACTTGTAGGTTATATCTAATTCCAAGTAATGGTGTATAATGAGTGCATTTGAATTAGTTCTAAAGTAAACAAGAACAAAGTAAACTAAAGCAAGAGAGTGTCTATGAAGTGTTGTGTGATATGATTAAGGGGTTCTCGTGGAGTGTAGGATTCACCACTAGCATGGGAGAATTATTTATGATTAGGATAGCCTATTTATTATGTCATGATATGTGTGGAGAGAGCTCCATAATAAGATGTTCACTACAAGGCTTGTAGGCAGTCACTTTGTTGAGCCAAGAATGAGGTCATCTCTAAATAACCACCGCGATGTCTGAGAGCAGTCACCCATATAGACCACCACAATTAAGGGTCTCCGCGTGGATATCGTAATTAGATTAGTGAATCTCTCTTTATTCCTCCTTTGACCATGTAGGTTGCTAGCCAGCGCAAGTCATAATAGAACTGGGCACACTTCCAAACACGTCCTAAGGATTTCACCTTATTCTTTAGACCCGAAGGCAAATAATATGTGGCGGACTACACATACCATCTAAAGAGGGAGATAAAACACACATCATAGATCAATAGATCATGGACACAATTAATATATTATCTTTATTTCAATGCATAATAATACTAGGGTTTTACCATCTCTCCCCAAGAACAAGGAAACTACTCATACATGAAGGGGATCAACATCATGGCAATAGTATGGATGAAATATGAAGGTATAATTGAATACAAGTGCAAATCCAATAGATATTGGATCACAACAAAGTAAACAAAGGAGATCGAAGTTGGAGACATTGTTGATGAAGATGGTGATGAAGATTGATGTGTAGTGTAACACCCCATCCACTGGGCCCCAGGGGTGTCACTCTTGGTAGCTTAATAGGATATCTAGACTGTCCCCACATACCAAAACTAGTCTTTTCTGCGCATTTTGTCCTCACTCATGCACACCCGGTACCCACTTCCCGGTCAGTGGGATGTCATAACGAGTAAAGAGTACTTATCGGTAACGAGGTTGAACTAGGTATTAGAGATACCGACGATCAAACCTCGGATAAGTAAAGTATCACGAGACAAAGGGAAATTGGTATCGTATGTAAATGGTTCATTCGATCACAAAGTCATCATAGAAATATGTGGGAGCCATAATGGATTTCCAGATTCCTCTAATGGTTAGTGATCAGAGAGGTATCTCGATCATGTCTGCTTAGTTCATGAACCGTAGGGAGACACACTTAAGGATTTGATGTTGTTTAGTAGATATAGAATATGAGTTGTAGATAGAATTTTGTTCGGAGTCTCGGATTGGATCCGTGACATCACAAGGAGATCCGGAATGGTCCGGAGAATAAGATTCATATAAGGATAGTCAATTTGTGGGTTTTGGAAATGTTTCCGGTGTTTTGACCGGAAGCTTCTAGAATGTTCTCGAAGGTCCACCACCCGGGAGGGGGTACTTGGAATGCACCATACCCTAATGGGATAGGCGCATGGTACTCTAGGTAAAGTCGGCCAAGGACAATGAAGAGATAAATAAAACTCTAGTTTGAATAGTCAAATCCTAGTTTGAAAGTCAAAGTCCTAGTGGAGGAAGGAAATGAAACCTTGAGGGACAAGGTTTCCCTCTACCCCTCCTTGCCGCCGACCAAGAGGACTTGGGGAAGGACTCGGCCAGGGCTGGGAACCCTGTCCGCCGCCCCACCTATATAAGGAGGGGTGTGGGCGCCCCCTTGAGGCTCACTCCAAACCCTAGCCGCCAGGCGCCTCCCTCTCTCCTCCATACAGCTGCTCTGGCTTAGGCGAAGCCTTGCAGTAATATCTTCTCCACCACCACACCATTGTGCTGCTGGGATTCCGTGGAGATCTATAACCTCCGCTGCCCTGCTGTAACAAGGGAGAGGAAGATCTTCATCAACTACCATACGTGTGACCGACTGCGGAAGCGCTGCCGGAACGTGGCACCGAAAGGATCGTCTACACGATCTTGATATCGGCAAGTGAACGACTACATAAACCACGAGAATCCGATCTCGTTAAACGCTTTGGATCTATGAGGGTTAGTACTCTATAAACTTGTTGCACCGATCTTGTAGATTAGATCTTGGCTTTTGTGTGTTCATGCGATAGAATTTTTTTGTTTTCCATGCTACGAATCCCAATAGTGGTATCAGAGCCGACTCTATGCATAGATCTGTTGCATGAGTAGAACACAATGGTTTTGTGGTTGTTGATGATTTTTTGTCGTTTGATTTTTGTGTACTTTGCATCTTTCGGGATGGTGGGATGAAGCGGTCCGGGCTAACCTTACATGTCATCATACATGAGACTTGCTCCACGCTCAACGTGCAACATGAATTGCACAAGTGGCTTTGTGGGTGTCTGTCTCTCCCACCATAGTGAAGATTCAATTTACAACGGGCACTTGACAATACGTGTATCAACGTTGTGGTTCATGTTCATAAGTTATAATGGTTCTTATTCGAAAGCCCCAACCACGTAAAACATGCAAAGAAAATTAGAGGCATCTAACTTGTTTTTGCAGGGCTTGTGTTGTGATGTGACATGGCCATGATGTGATTGTGATTATATATAATGTATGCAATGATCCTTATTGTAAGTTGGCAACCGACAGGAGCCTTATGGTTGTCTTCAATTTTGTTAAGACATGCGTGTCTATTCATCATGTAATCGCTTTATTCCAAGTAGTTGTAATAGTTGTTGTTGATGAAGGACAACCCTGAAGCAGCGCCATTGACCTTGACGCCACGCCGATGATGATGAAGATCATGTTCGTGCTTTGGAGATGGAGATCAAAGGCACAAGAAGAAATGCCATATCATATCACATATTATGAATTGCATGTGATGTTAATCCTTTTATGCATCTTGTATTGCTTAGATCACGACGGTAGAATTATAAGATGATCGCTCTCACTAAATATCAAGTAATAAAGTGTTCGTCCTTAGTAGGCACCGTTGCGAAGACTCGTCGTTTCGAAGCATCACATGATGATCGGGTGTGATAGATTCTAAGTGTGCATACAACGGGTGCAAGCCAGATTTGCATATGCGGATACTAACACTACTAGGAAAAGGGATATAGGTAATCCACACATCTATGGCTCACATGGTTGAAGTGCCCCACGGGTAAAACATGCGTGGCTCACCAGTGGGCAGTGCCCTACTAGTAACTAGAGCAACCGTGGCGCATGTTGTCTTAGTGCGCCACAAATATGTGTGGGCCAGGGGCCTGCTGGCCGCATGCCACATACCCGTAGCACACATGGGGTAAGTGCGCTATGGTTTTTAGGGATAGCCGTAGAGAACATGAGGCAAGTGCGCTATGCCTAAGTTAAGCCCCCTCTGCTCCATAAATGGGCAAACGCATCCGTGGCGCACTGGGGCCATGTGCGCCACGGTTGTGATTAATGCCTGGGGCGCAATGGGGCCATGTGCGCCACGGATGTGTCGACCATTTTTTTGGCAGCTCCACTTTATGCACATGTGACTATCCACCACCCACACTTCACTTTCCCCTCCTTCTTCCTCCTTAGATCTAGTCGAGATCCTCCTCCTTCCCACCGCAATTTCTCTACTCATTCACCAATTTTAGCATGTAGAACTTTCCTTGGATGTTACATACATAATAGAGGAATCTCTCCTTTCGGACATGCCATCCTCTCGATCGATCTTGCGTGCACATCTCCTTTCCATCTTCTCGATCGGTCTCTCATCTCGGTAAGTTGTCCATGTAAGGATGTGTTCATGTGTATATGGATGATATGCTCATATGTATGTAGAGGATCGATGCTCATGTGTGTATGGAGAGGATCTATGCTCGTGTGTGTGTATATGGAGAGGATCGATGCTCATGCATGTGTGTATGGATAGGATCGATGCTCATGCATGTGTGTATGGAGAGGATGATATGTTCATGTGTATGGATTGGTCTCTCTCTTGTGTTTGTGTGTGAATGAGTTGCCATTTGTTTTGCCAAAATGTTGATTCATTTCCATTTTGGCAAGACTTTGGCATTTCGCAAATGTCCTTATTTTAGGATAGGTCATGCCAAAATTTTCTATCGACCATTGCATGCATGCATTGATTATGTGGTTCTAATAAACTTCTAATTGTACTGTGTACACCGCGCAGGAAAAAATGGTCCTCATAATGAGCGAAGGCATTGTGGCTAGATTTTTGACATGTGCGACAGCCGACATGATACAAAATAACAAGACCGAGATAAGTTGTCCGTGCAGAAGATGCAAACTCAAGTGGTTGATCGACCTAGATTCTGGGCATCTGCAGGCTCACCTGCTCCACCATGGTTTCATGGATGGATACACTTGTTGGATAAGCGATGGTGAAGACGATGGAGATGGTGAAGGTGGGCAACATGACGATGATCATCACGACAAGGACGGGCGAGATGATGAAGAGTCTCCTGGAGATGGTGAAGGTGAGGAAGAAGACCAGGATGATGATGATCTAGGTGTCGGAGGAGCAGACGATGATGGAACAACGTCAGGCTAGGTGCAGGACCCTTATGTGCAAGAGCTGCTTTTCAAGCAGATGAGTAACGACAGGGCTGCCGCTAGAGAGAAAGCCAAGCTTGCACAACTTGAGAAAGACGCGGTTACTCCATTGTATGAAGGATGCAGGCCCGATGATACCCGGTTGAATGTAACGCTCAAGGCTATGGCTATGAAGGCAAAACACAAATTGAGTGATGCAAGCTTCGACGATATGATGGCATTCTGGCACGATCGTCTACCGGAGGGGAACACATGTCCAACTAGTATCGAGGACGCCAAGAAAATCGTCTGTCCTCTCAATCTACCGCATGTTAGATACCACATATGCATCAATGATTGCATCATTTATCGGGGCGAGGACACGGAGAAAACCACATGTCCGGTGTGCGGTGTGAGTCAATACAATAAAGGGAATAAAGCACCTCAAAAAGTGGTATGGTACTTTCCTATCACTCCTCGTCTGCAAGGCTATTTCGCGGACCCTAAGGAAGCGAAGCTCATGCGATGGAATGCGGAAAGGAAGAAGCCAGGAGATGACAATGACCCTGAAAAGAACGAGCTGCTGAAGCACCCTTCATAGGCTAGCCAGTGGAAAGCATTGGACCTCGAATTCCCAGAATTTGGTGGAGATTCGAGGAACATCAGGCTTGGTGCAAGCACCGATGGACTCAATCCGTTCGGTAGCCAAAGCAACACGCACAACACTTGGCCCGTGTTTACATGGATGTACAACCTCCCTCCATGGCTGTGCATGAAGAAGAAGTACATAGAAATGAGTATGCTAATTCAAGGGCCGAAACCTGGTACCGACATCAATCTGTATCTTGGGCTGTTGAAAGAGGAGCTAGCCACGTTATGGGAATCTGGAGCCAATACTTACGACGCCGTCGCACAAGATTATTTCACTATGAGAGCCGCGTTGGTCACTACGGTGCAAGACTATCCAGGTTGCGGGTATATCTCGGGGCAGGTTATCCAAGGATTCTCCGCATGCGTTAGGTGCATGGATAACACAAGATATCTCCAACTAGAGAAAGATCCAGGGTCTTCGAAAATCGTGTTCATGGCGCACCTCAGGTGGCTCGGCAAGAATGATCCATGGATAAAACATGGAGATCTGTTCGATGGAAAATCCAAGACCCGAGGAATCCCAGAACGGAGGAGCAACGAAGAAGTGGAAGAATTGCTGAAAAACTGGAAAGATTGTCCTAAGCCTGGAAAGAAGCGAAAGAGGCAGCAAGACAAGCCGCTGCTGAAGGTATGGAAAACAAGGTCTGTTTTCTGGGAGTTGCCATACTGGAAGTTTCTCCGCACGCCTCGTAGACTTGACATCATGCATATCACGAAAAACGTGTGCGAGAGTCTGGTCGCCACCATAATCAACATGCCAGATAGAACGAAAGATGGTCGGAAAGCAAGGCACGACCTGATATTTATGGGCATCCGGAAGGAGCTTCACGGAGGATGCACTACTCCTGATGATCAGGAAGATGACGATGATCATGAGTCAGAGGCGACACAAGGTCGTCGGAAGGGTAAAAAGTTCAAGAAGAACAAATATTACTGCTCTCCTTCTTGCTTCACTCTAATCCAGGATGAGATCAAACAGTTTTTCAAGTGCCTTCTAGGAGTCAAATTTCCTTATGGCTACGCGGGCAAGATAAGAAGATACCTAGACAAGGTGAAGCAGAGGTTCATTGTCATGAAGTCTCACCACTGTGCCATGCTAATGACACAGGTACTTCCGGTTGCACTAAGAGGGATAATGGACGAGCACGTCCGTGAAACGTTGTTTGGCCTCAGCAAGTTTTTCGACGTCATCTTTAGAAATTCGATTGGCGTGAATCAGCTCGGGAGGCTATAGGAGGAGATCGTGGTGATACTATGCGAGCTTGAGGTCTACTTCCTGCCCACATTCTTCGACATTATGGTGCATCTGATGGTCCGTGTCGTGGAGGATATCGTCCAACTCAGGCCGATGTTCCTCCGCAGCATGATGACGTTCTAAAGGATGAACGAACACATCAAAGGATACGTTCGCAGCAGGTCCCGTCTAGATGGAAGCATAGCAAATGGCTTTCTGGCCGAAGAGTGCATCTCTTTCTGCACGAATTATCTAGACATCGAGAACCCTGTCGGTCTTCCCGTTAACAGGCACCTTGGCAAGCTCGACGAATCTGGTCACCAAGAGGGTCGCCGCGTACTACATGAAGACTTCGATTGTGGATGTGCATACTTTGATCGAGCGAACCTCGTCGCGCTACAGCATTTAGAACCGGTCGATCCTTGGGTACAGAAGCACAAAAGGTTAATCGAGAAGAAGTACAGTGACCGGGGCATACAGAGGACGCATGGAGAAATAATACAAGAGCACAACTCAGATTTCACGCATTGTTTTAGGCAGACGCTCCTTGATAATCCCCCACGACCGCATTCTTCTTCTGACATAGAAAAGATCATACTCACCTTGTCGTAGGGACCCATGCAAAACCTGGTGACCTATAAGGCGTATGATATCAACGGCTACACATTCTACACGGAGGAAAAGGACAACAAGTGTGATTATCAGAACTCAGGCATAACGTCGGAATTCTACACCGATGACAACTTGAAGGAACGATTCTCAGGAAGGATCCAGGAGATCTGGGAGCTCGACTACTGTGGAGAAAAGGTGGTGATGTTCCGTGTCAGATGGGCAAAGAGCGTCGAAAGAGACGACCGGTATTTCACAACCATGGTTATACCCAAAGCAGCCAAATCCAAGGACGCTGGTGCGAACGTGGCCGCGAAAAATGAACCGTGGGTACTGCCTAGGAAAGTGGACCACTGCTTTTTCATTACCGACCAGATAAAGCCTAGCCGTTTTGTCGTGAGGAGAGGAAAAAGAAACATCATCGGAATGGATGGAGTCGCCAACGAGCAAGACTTCGACCAGTACGGCGATCCAAAGATTGAAGATGACGACGACTAAGATGCGGCAACATACATCACAAGAAGAAAAAGGAGAACCCTACCCAAAAAAGGTATCCCATTCGAAAGAAGGAACATTAAAGTGTCGGGGCTAAATTATTCAACCGCGACAAAGAAGGGGAAAGAGATTATAAAACGCTAGCTCAAAAAATATTATAAAATGCGTGGTCAAAAAATATTGTAATCTTCATGGACAAATTATTATTTAATTTAGTTATACTTTGAATCATATGTGTACCACTTTTATGACATATATTGTCACTTTTGGGCATTTTGGAATATTTAAAATTATTTAAAAAACAAAACAAAACTTTTATGGCATATATCACCACTTTTGGGCATTTTTTGGAACATTTAAAAGTATTTTTAAAATAAAAACAAAAAAGATGGGCACCAGGATTCGAACCTGGGTGCTCATAGGTTTAGAATAGAGCAGTGGGCAGAAACAGTGGGATAGGGCGGTGGTAGTGTTAACTAGAGGGGTGGCCGCCCTCTTATGTGACTAGTCGTACCTAGTTAGGTGTTACCCGTAGCGCACTTGGCCAGGGTGCGCTATGCCTAACTGGGTACGACTAGTCAACCGCGCCAAGTCTGCCTCTCTCATCCCCATCTCGATCAAACACCGCATCAAGCCCAAGTTCGAGCCTCGCCGCCACGTGCTCGATCCGCCGCCGCTCGAGGAGGAGGCTGTGGAGGAGGAGGAGCTCGAGCCCTACCAGCCGCCGCCGATCGAGGAGGAGGCCATGGAGGAGGAGGCCTACGTACGCAGCTCGATCCAAGGAGGAGGAGGCCCATGCGCGTCCGATCGAGAAGGAGGAGTCCGTGGAGGAGCCCTCCGTCATCCACCCGCCATCGTCAACCTCATCTCAGAGGTGAGCGACGCCCCTCCCTTCCCTGGACTTGTCCTCCTGGAACCGGGATCCATGCTATGTCGTCTAGGTCTCGTAGTCCCTCCCTTTGTCTCAGGTTTATGCTGCTCTAGCTAGTCTCATGTCGTCATTTACCTAGATCCGAGTGGGGGAGTTCATCATCTAGTTCTCGTAGTTTTCTTCATGTTTCTGCATCTATCGATGGATGTATCCATGGCTGTTTGTAATGTCTTCAGTAGTCCAAATGTCTCTGCACTTTGCTAGTAACCATGTGTTAGCAGAACATGCAAGTTGGTCTGATCATTGCTCCTGTGATTCATACATTGCCTGAATCTTAAATTGATTGACAGGAAATATTTTCCTATAATGTTTACTATGTCTCTGGATTGTATTCGCACTTGTGAACTATAGGTTCTTCTCAAGATCCCTTTTGCCTAGCAGCACTTGTGAAATAAATTAATTGAACAAAGGAATTGGTTGTTGTATCATTAAACTTTCTTGAATAATTGCTAGTCTTTCTCATGTTGTTATACTAAATAGCTTGATCTACTAATACCATACTACTGTTAGGTCTGAATTTTCTCATGTTGTATCAAGACAATAAAATGTTTGTGTAATAATAATGATGCTTATTTAGATCTTGGTGCCTTTGTACTGGTGCTTATTTTGAGCTTGGTGCCTCTGCTTTATGTAATAATGGAATAAGTATATGTTCATATAGTTTGTCGGCTCTTTTCATGTCATACTTGTGTTTATTCAAGATTTCATTTGTTCCTTCTAGATTCTGCAATATATATGGTGTTATTTTTTAACAAGAGTGTTGAGGCACTATAGATTTCATTTGTTTTGATGACTGAAACAGGAAACAAAATGTACAAATCAATACATTATATATTTTTCTAGAAGTTTCTTGCACTGATCAGTACAATGGGCTACATGCAATGTGGTGCACACTATAACAATATTTTCTATTTGTATTTGGTGGTGCACACCGTCACAATGTGGTGCACACTAGTATAGCAGTAGGTTAGTAGTTAGTAGCAGTAGACTAGTATAGAAGTAGGTTAGTAGTTAGTAGCAGTAGATTAGTAGTAGTAGGTTAGTAGTTGTTAGCAGTAGGGTAGAGATTTTATTATGACTAAGGCATTTCTTGAATTTCTGATTTAGAAACACAAAGCCCAACCATTAGTCCTCTGTTTCTTGTATTCAATACATGCTACTACTATATGTGCTGCTACTACTGTGCTGCTACTACTATATGTGCTACTACTATGCTGCTACTACTGTGCTGCTATACATGCTACTATACATGCTGCTGCTACTACTATATGTGCTCCTAATACATGCTACTACTGTGCTGCTACTACTATACCTAGTAATGATCTTGTGCTTGTTGTGCTGGTAATGTGCTAGTAATGTACTGGTTGTGCTGGCTGTGCTTGTGCTTGTATGAAGCACTTTATTATGTCGTGTATGCAGGTTCTTGTATGAAATGAGTCCCAATTTTTGTTGCAATGTTGATTAACTTCTATTTCGGCAGAAATCGGGCACTCCTAGTTTAAGAAATTTAGCAAAGGTCATGCCGGATTTTTCCGTGCACTTTATTACTAACCAATTATTTGCTTTTTATTAGTGCAAAGATGTGTGACAACGACGAGGCTGGCTGTTCTAAGAGCATCAACACTGAAGGAGAAGTCAGACCTCCGAATAAACAATTAGCATTCTGGGAGGCGGCCCAGCGGCTAGAAGACGATGAAGAATACCATCCTTCGGAGAGGGAGGACGATGAGATGGAAGACGCGGAGGAAGAAGCCAAAGGAACGGCGGATGATGAAACCACTGATGGCGGCGAGGGCACATGGAGTGGTAGCAATCCTCCTAAGAAGAAGAACCAGAAGGAACGGCACCCGAACACGGTAGGCACCGTCAGAGAGCAAATTACTGAAGTGAGCCCAACAGGGGTTCCTTTGGCGCCCGACCTTGTCGTCAGAGGGTATGGTGGGAAAGTGGCAGCGATCACCCGGACAACCATCTCGATCAACACCGAGAATCTCCGGCATAAAGATAATGGCCACTTGCGCACACTCCTCTTCGAGAAGCTGCACGCAAGATACAAGTTCCCCGCTAAGTATCGGAACACAAATTATCATGAGAATGAAGTAAACAAATCCGCCCTCACAAAGATGAGCACAACCCTGGACAGATGGAGAACCCGGATAAAGAATAAGATCTATAAAGAAGGCAAAAGTCTCGAGGAGATCCAGAAGGTTGACCCGTAGATCATCGAATATCGGTACCGGGAATTCAAGGACTGGTGCGAATCGGAAAGAGCCCAGGCCTCGAGTAATCGGGGAAAGGTGCTGCAGGCGATGAATATAGGTCACCACCATCTCGGATCTGGTGGATACAGAACCGTGGAGGCCAAATGGGATAAGGATTACGACGAGTATAGAGCTAAGGGGATAGCTAACCCCTTTGCGAAATTCTAAAAGGGGCAGCTTTGAAAATTCATCAGGGCCTGTTACCATGTGGACCCAAAAACCAAACAACTCACCACGGATCCTGCGGTGAAGGAATTCGAGGAAATTGTGGTAACTAATTTAATTACCGCGTATCAATTCGATTGCATTCTAATCGATGAAGTCGGGTTTCTAAACGGTTCACTATTACTTCTTCTGCAAGAGGAGGAAATTATTGCTAGTCATGGATCGCAGGGTTCCTCATCCCAGGGGTCGACGACGGCCACCCGGTGGGATAACCCTTTTAACAGGGCGATGAACCAGGCCAATAAAATCACGCCAGTTACAAAGAAGCCGTCGTTGGCTGGCCGGCCTCGGGGGTAAGAATTGGGTGGATCATTTTGGTCCACCGCTGAGGATGTGTGTGGCTCCATCGGGAAGGAGCAAGGAGGAAAACCGAGAGGTTCAAGAACTTAAGGAACAAGTGGCGCGGATCCCGCAGATCGTCCAAGACAACCTGGCAATCACCCTCATGTCCATCCTGCCTACCTTGGTGGAGTCAATAGCGAACTGGAGTGCGGGTGATCGACAAGGGCCGTGCCCGATTCCGAACATGGTCAACAGCCACTCGAACAAGCGGCGCCGACGAATCAGACGAATTATGTGTTCGTGACTCCGCCCGCTAGCAACGCGGCACCGGAAGTGTTGGTGACTCCTCCTGCCATCACCGCGGTGCTGGACATGTTGGTGACTCCCCCTGCCATCGTCACGGTGGAACCGGAGCTCCAAGCACCCGGTAGGGAGAATACACCAGCATCCGGCACCGCGCCATCAAGCAGCCCCTCCGTCTCTTGCATGCATGTCGTCGTATGCGATGCCTCGACATTAGCCGATCTCGACGCCATCATGGTAAACAAATTGCTTTACCGCCTTTCACGTCATCTATTACTCTTATGGCATCTCTCGAACGCCGTACATGTTTTCTGCAGACAGATGTTCCTTGAACTCTCTTATTCTACGTGAACAACGAGCTGAGGGATGTTTCCAAGGGTACCATCATTCAACCCTTGCAGCGCACATTCCGCTCAAGGCCGATGCCAGATAGAGTGCACAGAGTTAAAATTAGTCGGGTGCTAAGGGGCTGCGATGACCTGGAAACTCCCATTCAACCCCAGGTGCGGATGAAGAAGAGTCGGCTATCCTCAGAAGTTGCTTCGGCTTATTCTTGCAATGGCCAAAGAGCATGATTCATTTGGAGACGACGGGGGCCATCACGCCATAGACAACCGCACTGCTTGTCGTGCCAGCGACAAGCGGTGGCAAGGCCCCCTTACTGCCCTCGCCGTCACCTCCACGTGGTGGGTAGGATGATCATGTTGATGATATGCACATGGCGCAGGATCTGGACGAGGACGACGAAGACTTCGATGATCAGTTCTTGAACACTCATTTTAGCAACAAAGACCCAGCTGGTGGCCCCACAGAGAAACCCACTATCACCAAGCGTCTATTTGGTTCTCAGGAGACGCCTCCAACTTGCGCCTTCACTGAGCCAGCTAATACAACCAACCAACCCTTTATTCTAAGCCTTGACACACTACATAGGGCGGTCGGTGCTCAGATTGCGGTGCCTGCCCTCTCTCCAAAAGGAAAAAGGCCAGGAAAAGAAAATCTAGCAGCTCGAGCCAGCCGGTGGCGTCAACTGCGAATTCGATCAGGTTTCGGGATGGGCCACCAAGACCCGAGGGTATTATGTGGAGGATTCATGTGGATGGTGAGCCCATGCTACCTAAGAATTTGCGGAGGCTCTCCAGTTCGGAACTGAAGAGTGTGCATGACGGTGTGCTAACGGTAGAGAGACGCCTTCTGGAGGAGAAAGATCCCTCGCACCCAGTATTCGTGGTTAAGGTGCCACCAGGCTTGGGCTTAGTCGACATGCCCCCGCGGATCTGTTCTTCCTACGGTTTGATGACTTAAATATGTTCCACCTGTACCCGCTGCGCTATACCATGGTCCGCCTGTTTTCTCTCAGCCTGGCCATGCAGATCATTAGAGAGAACACACCGGGCATCGCTATAGTGGACCCCTACTACATGCGTGACGGCAGCTTGGGAAGCGTCGTTGAACTATGTTTCGTGGCCTCGTACCTAAAAGGAATCTTCGTGGCGACAAGACAAAGGAATATATTCTCGTTCCTTACTTTCCCGAGTAAGTCATTATTCACTCGCCACCATCGATTGGCTTTATTAGATTATCATAAATCTTTTCCAACACATTCCATTTGAATTTTTTTGAGTAGAGATGAACACTGCAGGCTCATCTCCTTATCGCCAAAGCATTCGCATGCCACGTATTTCGAGTCAGGGAGTCTAGAAAAGAAGAAAAACTACAACAAGATCAAGGAAGTTCTAGATGATGCTCTCACTGGCTATGCCTCGACGGAAGGCACCACCTTCGTGCGTAAGAAGGTCAAGTTCGGCAGGCACGTCTTCAACCATGTAACGGAGTTCCCCTGCGTGAAGCAGCCGGAAGGAAGTAAGAAGGAATCCTACTATGCACTCCATCACATGATGGCATTCCTACTAGAACAGCAAAATTCTACACTGCCAGATCATCTCAAACAGTGGGCCGAAGCCAAGGCCAAGATCACTGATTCAGATATTAGACAAGAGATGTATCGCATCCAACAACAGTTTGGGGCAATTGTTGGGGATATGCTATATGGGTATCCTCATAGCATGTCTCCTATCCGGATAACTCAGATGGCCCACAGTTGGTAGCATGGACTATGGCCTGCTGGGCGGCCCAGTTAGATGGATCCAGAAGGGAGGCCCATGACGGATAAAGGAAGGCTACAGTGGAGCCACCGACGTACCCGGAGCCTTGGAGTACAAGACACACACGACTAGTAATAGACGGTGTAGGACTCTATAACCTGTCCGGCTAGGACTTTTCCCTGTAACTCTAGGACCTGGCGACTATATAAGTCGGGCCTATGGGAGCCTTTAGGGCATGATAACTTAGACTTTCTAGTCACCTTGCACAGCGAACCTATCCCTGTAACTCGGCGTATTGCCATTATAGTGATTTATAGCAGGAGTAGGATTCCGCCACCGTTGTGGGATCTGAACCTGGGTAAGCTGTGTTACCTCATACCCTTCAACCGTCCGCCTTCCCCCACGTCTCTAAACATGCACTGTGAGGACCCCTCCATGGCGTACTCGTCGGCAGTACCACGACAGTTGGCGCCCACCGTGGGGCAAGAGGCTCTTCAGCGGGCGAAGACCAAGATCTTCGCGGGAATCAGCGAAACCGTAGCCATCGATCGTGTTCTCTTCTCCGGCAATGTTCTGATCGTCCCTCCTGACGAGTTCTGGATCCCGGCGAAGACGAACCCTACATGGTGTTCGATTGTTCCTATCGAAGACATCCACCTCTTCATTGGCGAAACCGACTCGGGCACTAGTTCTCTGGGAGTCGAAGAAGCACCAAGACCCGCACGGACCGCCTACGGGCAGGACACGTTCGCGGAAGGATCGATGTCGGATCTCTCTTTGGAGTTTTCCAGCAAAGATTGGAAAAATTCAAGGCCCACCCAAACCACCCCTGTGAAGGATATAAAGGTGGAAGATCACTACCAAGTCCACTGGCTTCGCCCGTGCGTCTAGATAGCAGAGATCCAAGTTCGTCGGCGTGGTTACCATCTTCAATCTGGCGCGTTGCATTCAGAGAGAGGGTGAAAAACCCCGCGATTACCTAGCCAGGTGGCTCCGTATACGAGCCGATCTGGCCCACTACCCCAATGATGATGCCATGTATCACTTTGTGGAAGGACTGGACCACGACACGCTTCTCCGGCATTCTCTAAGACGGCAGCAGGCGTCAGGACGCCTTACCTTCGAAGGCATGGTGAACACTGTCAACAACTATGCAGAGGCCGAAGCGGCAGCTCAGACAGCGCTTGCGCTCATCGACGGAGCCCCTCCGATTCAGCCGCTGCTACCACCGCCTCCGGCCGCCATCGCCGCAGTCGCACCGCCACCTCCAGTCATTATCGCTGCTGTTGCACCTCCACCGCCCATCATCGACGAAGTCCTGGCACCCTCCGACTCTGTGATTGACGCGCTATACGCCAACTTCAGTGCAGATTTGGAGGAGATAGATTTCAATCCAGAAGCGCTAGACTCCGCCATGCAAGAGATGGAGGAGGAGTACACGCGCGACGAGTAGGCCAACAATGTCGTCATGTCTCAAGAGGTGTTTTTCACCATTGGGACGGCGATGGATGAAGATCAACCCGGACGAGCTCCGCCTACAGCGCTGGAAAAAGGGAAGGGGCCACTTATTGCTTCTTACGATGATCGCACAAAGGTCATTCCTCCTCCGCCTAACCCAGTGCAACAGCTGCAGGAACTCGGCACTGGCCCGAGCAACAACAACACCGCAAACTTGCCGCCTCCGGCATCTACGTCTGCTGCTGCCCAAGTTACTCCAGCCGATAGAGTGATGTACGACAATCTCCTCATCGAGCCACTGACCATAAATCATATCCGGAACGTGACCCAGCTTGACGAGAAGCGCCAGCAGCTGCTGGAGGAAGCACAGGCCATCGCGGAGCAAGGCGCTAAGCTAGATCGAGATCTGGTCAACGCGCAGAAGTCCATAGAGAAAGCTAGAGAAATGGAGGCCGAGTACAAGACTCTGCTGTAGCAGCAGAAGTCCAAGAAAGCTCCATCTCGCGTCATCAACGA
Organism: Avena sativa; assembly: GCA_916181665.1. Taxonomy (NCBI): domain Eukaryota; kingdom Viridiplantae; phylum Streptophyta; class Magnoliopsida; order Poales; family Poaceae; genus Avena; species Avena sativa. Next base: position 304,809,302 of record OV702295.1, on the reverse strand, counting down.
TCCTGGTGTACGGCGAAACCTAGGATGGGCTCCCTCAAAGCAGCACAGGCCAAGCCATACATTGATAGTGAAGGCAAGCAGGTGATGCCCACTCCACTCCTCAACCTCTCCATTGCCAAGACCCTTCTAGAGTAGGATAGATCGCCCGAGGCAGTGGAACATGTCTATGACCTAGTGGCCAAGGTGGTAAAACAACAGGAAAAGGCCACCTCTCAGAGGCTTGAATCTGACCCAGCGTTTTGCCAGTCTAGCCAGCATAAGCCGCCAAGGGACAGATCTCCTCTTGATGTAGGGTCTCAGACGGGTTCGTCAGAACGAATACGGAGGGATGCGTGCAACACGAAGGATGCTATCCACATATCCTCCGACCAGGGAGAAAAGGCCCGACCTCGTTGCCCATCGCCACAGCCCTGATATCCCCGACATCGCAAAGACCCCAAGGCTCACCATCATATGGATATGCCCCCGCCAAGGCAGTGCGGCATCGTCATCCGCGACAACACGGAGCAGACCCGTCATGACGGAGAGCGCAACCAAGGACACAAGACCAGGTCGTGCCATGACCCTTCGCGTCCGGCAAGCAATCGCGACAAGCGTGAGGCGTCGCAGGAGGGTAATAGAAAGAAAGCTAACCCACCGCCACCTCCGCCTCCATCGCCACCAAGCAGTCACCATGGCGGAGGGGGCCGCGTCATTCACGCAACCCATCCCCTGTTGACAAGAAGAAGAAAAACCCGGAGCCGTACGATGCATGTTCGCGGATCGATAAGATCCACGAGGCCCGGGAAGGACCATACCTGGGACCACGTTGCTTTGGACCTGCGATACGGTCCGCAACTTAGCCCAAAGGATTCCGGATTGACAAGACCATCAAGCCCTATGACGGCACCACCAAGCCAGCCACATGGTTGCAGGACTATGGCAACGCAGTGGAGATTGCCGGAGGTAACCCCAACGTTGCCGTCAAGTACCTCCCTTTAATGTTGGCGGGCACGATCCGTCAATGGATTGACGACTTGCCGGAGAAATCCATCTGCAATTGGTTGGACATGCAAGAAGCGTTCACCAAGAACTTCGAGGGTACATACAAATGTCCCTGCACTGTTGGCGATCTACATCGGTGCGTGCAAGAGAAAGACGAGACATCTCGCGCCTACCTCTCCCGCTGGCTGGATATGAAGAATTCCTGCACAGGAGTGCACGCTCAGACCACCATGGCCGCCTTCATTGATGGGTTGGAAAGGGACACATTGCTCCGACATAAGCTGAATCGCTTGCAGGACAATCACCAGTTAGACTTGAACCAGATGATTCAGTTGGCTAGTGAGTTCGCAGCTCCCGACGACGATGCTCGCGGCTCTCTGCCGGCAATGGCCGTTCCAACTCAAACAATAGCACAAAGCGGAAAACCTCTCCAGAAGAAAAGCAATCTCCCGACATGGTCGCCATGACCTTTGCAGGACGAGGTGATGGCGGACAATGTGGCCGAGGACGGGGAGCTGGTCATGGGCAGCAACGAGGAAGTGAAACTACCTCGTCACCGCTCCGCGTTCCCCAAACCTACAAAGAGTACCGCGATATGCCGTGCCTCGTACACCTCGATGTCAACAGCAAGGCCACCCATACCAATCGACACTGCAAGTTCGTCAACGACCTCAAGGAGGACCCGGAGTCCGGCTACAAGCAAAGTCGGAAGAACATACCGTGAGGCAAGGGCAAAGGGAAGAAGAAGGAGGAGGAGTCCAAGGACTCAAGTGACATGGACGAGGATTTTACCCCAAGCACGCCACCAAGAGCGACGACAAGGGCAAGAACCCCTGCGTGAAGAAGGCGCCACTCTACCACACTTTCCTTGGCACCCGCACCGTCCGACAACAGAAGACCTCTATGAGGATCCTGATGGCTACTATACCCCCCAGTTCCCCAGTACCTACGCTGGTCGGAGGTTCCAATTACTTGGGACAGGACGGATCACCTAGACCTTATTCCTACGGAGAACCAATACGCCATGGTCATAAACCCCTTGATTGACGGCGTAGAGTTCACCAAGTGTATGGTGGATAGTGGAAGCGGCATCAACATCATGTACCTGGATACACTGTAGAAGATGAACTTGACGGAGGCAAACCTAAGGCGGACCAACACCATCTTCCACGACGTAGTTCCTGGTCGGGAGGCTCGGTCCCTTAGGTGCATCACACTTCAGGTTGCGTTTGGTGATGTTAATAATTACCGCCAAGAGCGCATGACCTTTGAGGTGGTCCCTTTCAAGAGCGTGTACCACGTCATATTCGGCCGCGACATATTCCACACCTTCATTGCCAAGCCATGCTTCGTCTACAACAAACTAAAGATACCCAGACCAAACGGTGTCATCACCGTATCCGGAAGCTTTACCAAGGCAAGGGACTGCGAGATTAATGAAGAAGCCTTCGCGGAAGCTGTCCTCTACAGCGAAGAATTCAAAGAGATCCAGAGCAAGGTCGATGACTCAGAGATGCCCACGTCAAAGAAACAGATCTCCGACTCCGCTCCTGCATTCAAGGCTGCCATCGAGACCAAGCCGGTGGAACTTGTGGTAGGCGATGCCTCCAAGACCACTGCCATTGGGACGAACCTGGATCCTAAATAGGAAAGCGCGCTCGTCGAGTTCCTCCGTGAGAACAGGGACATCTTTGCCTGGAAACTTGCCGACATGAAAGGTGTACCTAGGGAACTTGCCGAGCACAGCTTAAACATTGATCCAAAATGCAAACCAGTGAAACAACCTCTACGACGCTTCAGAGACGAGAAGAGACACGCCATTGGCAAAGAGATAGCTAGGTTACTTAAGGCTAGATTTATCCGAGAAGTCCTTCACACCTGATGGGTGTCCAATCCTGTACTTGTCCCCAAAAAGGGAACCAAAGAATTAAGAATGTGCGTTGATTACACCGGCTTGAACAAGGCTTGCCCCAAAGATCCGTTTTCTTTGCCTCGCATTGACCAAGTCATTGACTTGACGGCTGTCTCGGAACTTTTGTGTTTTCTCGATGCATACTCAGGATACCACCAGATCAAGATGAGGAAGTCAGACCAATTGGCCACATCGTTCACTACACCATACGACACGTTTTGCTATGTTACGATGCCCTTTGGGCTGAAAAACGCAGGTGCTACGTACCAGCGGATAATGCAACATTGCCTTCACGACCAAATTGGTCGGAACGTTCACTCCTATGTGGACGATATCACGGTGATGTCTAAAAAGTCAAATGACTTAATCTCCGACTTAAAAGAAACCTTTGATAATCTCCGGAAATACAAAATGATGCTTAACCCTAAGAAGTGCGTCTTCGGGGTTCCAGCCGGCAAATTGTTGGGCTTCATCGTTTCCCAGCGTGGAATCGAGGTCAACCCGGAGAAAATCAAGGCCATCTTAAACATAAACCGTCCGACATGCCTAAAGGACATTCAACGACTAACAGGTTGTGTTGCAGCAGTTAGTCAGTTCGTCAGCCGACTTGGAGAGAAGGCTCTGCGGTTGTACAAGTTGCTGAAGAAGGCGGACAAATTCACGTGGACGGATGAAGCAGATGCAACATTGAAGTAGCTCAAGGAGATTCTTTCCTCAGCGCCCATCCTTGCAGCACCCGAGCCTGGAGAGCCCCTGTTAGTCTACATGGCGGCAACCAACCGGGTAATCAGCATCGTCATCGTGGTAGAGAGGAAGGAACCAGGCTATGAGCACGGAGTTCAATGACCAGTTTACTATGTGAGTGAGGTCTTGACGGAGTCCAAGAAGCGTTACCCGCACTACCAGAAGATAGCTTATGGAGTATTCCTTGCTTCTCGGAAGCTAAGGCATTACTTTTAGGAGCACCCAATCACAGTGGTGATCAAGACTCCATTGTCCGACATTATCAACAATAGCGACGCTACGGGAAGGGTCACGAAGTGGGGCATTAAACTTGCCGCCTTCGAGATCACCTACAAGAGACGCGAAGCTATCAAGTCATAAGCCTTGGCAGATTTTATCGTAGATTGGACGGAGATGCCAGATGCTACTCCGTTGCCGGAACCAGAGTACTGGGTGATGCACTTTGACGGATCAAAGCTGCTCAACAGCTTGGGGGTTGGTTTATTGCTACAGTCACCAACAGGAGACAAGCTACACTATGTTCTGCAAATCCACTTCGAGGCTACGAACAACATGGCGGAGTATGAAGTACTCATTCACGGACTACGTGTAGCCAAGGATATTGGAATCAAGCGCATAGTTTGCTGTGGAGATTTTGACTTGGTTGCCCAGCAGGTGGCTGGCACCTGGAATGCACGGAACCCTATGATGGCGGCATATCGAGACGAAGTGGACGAGATAGCCAAGAGCTTCTTGGGCTACGAAGTCAAGTATGTTCCTAGGGAACAAAACGAGGCGGCTGATCTGCTCTCTAAGCTAGGATCAGGGTGCAAGCGAATTCCGCCAAGAGTTTTCCTAGAGCACCTGCGCACACCATCCGTGAAGGGAGCCGACATCGACAACCCGGATAGAGCTGACTCTTTTGTCAACATAGTGACTAAGGTCCCTCCGGCTTGGACAAAACCGTTCATGGAATACCTTGAACACGGAACTTTGCCCGACGATGAGGTCGAAAGACGGAAAATAGTATGACGAGCAAAGGGTTATACCATAATCAATGGACAACTCTACAAAAGGAGCACTACTGGTGTATACCTAAAGTGTGTTTTCCAGCTAGAAGGTATGGAAATCCTACGCGAAAACCATCTCGGAGATTGCGGGCATCACACCGCCCCTCGATCGTTGGTCGCGAAAGCCTTCCGGCAAGGATTCTACTGGCTGACCGCGAAGGCGGACGCCGACAAGCTGGTTGAGACATGCATGGGATGCTAGTATTATGCCCGATAACCACATGTTCCTGCTGAAGAATTGCAAACAATACCAATAACTTGGCCGTTACAAACGACACCATGTGGGTTTACGCATCTGCTAGTAGCAGTTGATAAATTCACTAAATGGATATAAGCTAAACCCATTAGAAAGCTTGATGGGGCAACTGCCGTCAGGTTTGTCCAGGATCTAGTGGTGAGATTTGGTCTCCCACATAGCATTATCACCGACAACGGCAGCAACTTGTCACTCGGAGAAGTGGAGGCTTATTGTTGGGAGAAGGGCATCTGACTTGACCTTGCATCTGTGGCACATCCACAATCCAATGGTCAGGTTGAGCGAGCCAATGGATTAATTCTGCATGGAATCAAGCCACGTCTTGAGGCACCGCTACATAGAGCAGCTGGAGCCTGGGCGGAAGAATTGCCATCTGTGCTATGGAGTTTACGAACTACACCCAACAAATCCACTGACTACACCCCTTACTTCATGCTATATGGAGAAGAAGCCATCCTACCTTCCGACATACTTCATGATGCACCCAGAGTTGCCGCCTACGACCAGGATGACGCTGAAGAATCTAGACGCCTATATGTGGACCTTCTCGAGGAGGAGCGCATTTTGGCATGCCAAAGATCCGCCATCTACCAGCAAAAGCTACGCAGCTACCATAGTCGCCGCGTTCGGCATCGCTCGTTTAAAGAGGGGGATTTGGTGCTCCGACTTAAGAAGAAGAAGTCACACAAATTATCCCCGCCATGGGAAGGACCGTTCATCATAAGCAAGGCGCTACTCAATGGGTCTTACTACCTCATTGACAATTATGAACTGAAGGATAAACCCAACAAGTATCATAAGCGTAAGCGATGTGACCCGGATGATGACTACCCGGAGCTTGATCGGCCATGGAACATAGCACAGCTACGTCCTTTTTACACTTAGCATTTTTTATCTAATTGTGTACCACTTATATGATCAATGAAATAAAGCTGTCAGGTTCACTCATATTTCTGAGTCTTTTACCTCCTTTAGTGTTCATTTTTGGATCATATAAAACCTTTATGAACAAGCTTTGCGATTGCACTTGTGAAAATTCTGCCTACGGGCGTTAGCTAAGTTTTCTGGTCCACACGTTCTTTGTTGTTTTTATGTGGATTCTGGAGTAGTGACTTTTGACACTTATCGTTGCTGATTTTGTGCTTAGGTTATTGACGGTGCCATTGGGCATCATCACCTGAGCGCATGGTTCCGACAACGATTCCTCCGACTCACGAAAAGTCAAGCATAAGAACCAAAGTAATGGATAAGCCAACACTTGCTTAAAAAATACATACATGCTGGAAACTAGTTCTTAAGTAGCAGGACATACATCATTGTTTTCCGCCTTAATTTAATACATAGTTTTTTCCGCATACGCATCAAAGGTGAAACAAATATTACAAGTTGTTTTCATTCCTTTGGCGTAGGCAACTTGGAAGCAGCGTCATCGGCAGCAGGAGAATCGCCCTCGAAGTCGGCAGTGTGAAGAGACTCAGAGGAGCTTTGGTTACCGCCATCGATGGTATTCATCGGCACGAAGACATTGACATCGACTAACTCGGCAACTCTGGTGTCATAGCCCGCGAGTGACGACAAGATGGACTCATGGTTTATTTCCTTGCCATCGTCATCTACGTCGGGAATACCAGAGGTTACCGTGTCAATGTCGACATCTTCGTAGTGTGCCTTTACCATAGACAACGCCATCCTTGCACTGGCCCGTGCACATGAAGCTTTCCATCTTGTGATACGCTCGGGGGCTCGGCGCAGGATCTCCGAGAACTTCGCCATAGAGTCTGATGCCTTGATGTTGATTTGGAGGGGCTTGGCAATCTCTTTGGCTTGCGCGATGGCGGTGTTGATGAAGTTGCCAGCAAGAACCATGCATTCCTTTGCCGGAGGAGGTGACCGGGTTAAACTCATAGGATCTGCAAATTCTGACAAGGAGCACATGAGTTCAAAAATTCAGAGTATCTAGACTACAGAAATCCAAGACGGAGAATCACTTACTGAAGATGCTAGCCTCAGCTTGCCGGAGGGTATCCGCCAAGGAGTCTCGTTCTTGTTGGAGGAGCTTGTACGCCTCATGATGGCGTTGATTCTGCTCATCAACAGCTTTCTTCTGATCTCTTAAGATCGAGATCTCCTCCTTCAAGCGGTTCATCTCTTCGGTGGCGGAGTCCTGCAGTGCTTTCATTGACTCCTCATGCATTTTCAGCATGTCCTTCCTCTCCTGCTTAAGGATCTTGTTCTCGCTATCCAGCTCTTGAATGTGCTTGGATTGCTCGACAATTTCCTTAGCCTTGGCAATGGTTTCTGCAAGTCGGAACTAATTCAGTTTTTGATTAGAAGCTTGGGGGCTACAGTATAAAGTTTTTAACTCGGATGTATGCTTAGCTTTTCTTAAAGCATCTAGTCAGAACTAATTCAGTTACAACTAGAGGCTTGGGGGCTACAGTATTGAAATTTATAAACACTGCGTATGCTACTCTTAAAGCATCTAGTCGGAATAATTCATTCCACCTATATGCTTGGGGGCTACAGTGAGAAGTTTTCTAGATTTCTTAGAGCATCTAGACACAAAGACCTATGGTTTTCCATCTAAATCCTCGGGGGCTACAGTGGGATACTCATATGAAATGCAAAAGGCAAATAAAACTTACAAGTGCAATGATCTTGAGGTTGGTAGCACTCTCAGCCAGCAGCTTGCCGAAGGATGCACTGTTTCCTTGCAAGATCTCTGCTTGCCGGAGAAGATCCTCTAGACCACACGTCAGAGATGTCGGTGCTGCACCAGGAACCAGAGCAGTTCTATCCGGTGTAAGTACCAGATAGACTATGTTTGGATACTCTATGGCTTTCTTGGGTGTCGAGGCGCCGCCTACGGCAGAAGTACCAGCTTCCACCACCGCCTTACCACAACCGATGGCATCCTTAGTCGTAGCTTCAGCCATTGGGCGTGCGGCACTCTCCTGCGTCGCCTGCTCGCCGACGAAAGCAATCTCGGTAGAGGCACCTGAGTCCACTTCCATGGCGGAAGGGCCATATGCTTCCTTAGCTTGTGATCTTGTCGTAGCGGAGGAGGGCTTGACGCTGGGAGTGACAGGGGTGATGGCGGGAGATGCGTCGCGATGTAGCATGTCCTTGATGGTTCTAGAAGCCCCCAATGTTTTGGAGGTATTCTTCAGGCTGGTCGTGGCTTTCTTCCTGAAACATGCAAAAAGCATAAGTACGGGAACAAGACAGATAAATGGACAATGTCGGAGAGAAAGAAGCTTACACATGAGGTGTGCTTTGGCAAAGGGGATCCCAGTAGTTTTTCTTTTCTCCGCCTCCAGGGCGGCGGTAGTCTTTTTGGAGGCTCCACCCTCCGTCTTCTTCTTCTTGCCTCCATCGGCAGCGTCAGAGGTGGGGCTCTTCCGCTTTCACGCCAATGGAGCATCATCGTCGGACACAACGGTGACTTCCTTCATATTTGGATCATAGATTTGAGGAGCCATGCTGTCCTCATCTATGTCGCTAAGCTGTAAGGTGAAGAACCACCGTGTTAGATGAGACGATAATGGCTAGACGGAAGAGCTGGAGTATATGTCATACACGGAAAATAAACAATTACCTTTGGGCACTTTCTATCAATGAACATTTCGTAGGTGATGGTGAAGCCACGGTTCTTGTCCTTCACCTTGACGATGTCCTTGAGGCGGAGCTTGACGGAGTTGCTCAAGAAATTGTCCATAGAGATGCGGAGGCTATCCCTTGTATCGCTGGTATACTCGTGCATCAGCTTCGAGTGGTGCTGTAGAGGTTGGATTCGCCTGATGAACAAGCGCATGGCTAGGTCCAAGCCGGTCAAACCCATCTCTATGAACCACTCTATCCTCCTTATGGTGCGAGAAGCGTCGATGTCGGAGGGAAGGGAGGCCTGGGATCTCCATGTCGAAGTTTCTTCGGCGGCTGCATCGACGAAGTCCGGGTACGTTACTTCTTGGCCGGCCAGAGGGATATCTGGGCCGTAGAAGTAAGTACGCTGCCAGTTCTTGCAGGACTCGTGGCCGACGATGTCGGGGAACCGCCGGCCAGGACGGATCTTGAAGCTTATGGTGCCACAATTTCTAAGTTCATCCTTGCTGGCCCCGGCTTCGCGCTTGATGGTGAAGAAATACACAAAGAGATCTAGCCTAGGCTTAATCCCTAGGTAACCCTCGCAAAGCGCCGCGTAATTGCTAAGCGCTAGGATACTATTGGGAGAAAGGTTTTGGGGTTGTACTCGGTAGTGGTTCAAGATGGCAAGGAAGAAGTTAGAGATGGGCAGGGAGACACCGCGTACTAATTGTGCTTTGAGGTACACCTTTTCTCCGACTTGGGGAGAAGGTGTGACCTCGCCGGCCGGTGCCGCCCGCCAGGCGAGCCCCTCCGTCGCAGGGAGGTATCCCTCGGCGATCAGCTCCTTGATGTCGCGGTCCATGATGTCCGAACCGCGCCAATCGCCTTTGTGGGAGTCAATATCATCCTCCAGCGGCTCCAGCGCCGCTGGATTGTGTTCGCCGCCGGTGGTCTCGACCATCACAGAGACAATGATGACCAGGCCCTCTGGGGGCACGACGACGGAGCTCGCCGGCTTCGCCGCGGCTTCGCCTGATGCCGCCATCGAGGGAGTAGAGTTGCTGCTTGCCATTGCGTGTGTTCGGAGGTGACTGGCGATATTGGAGTTAGGGTTTTCCGCAAGGTTGCGCGGAGAGCTCGAGGGGGTGCTCACTGGAGGAAGAAGATGATGCAAGGAGAGAATGAGGTGAAAAGTAAAAAATCCACCGCAGTTACTATTTATGATCTCCAACATCAATATTCGTGCAACCTGATCAGACGGTTTCCACGTAGACGACGTGTGCATGAACGTGCGCGGAAATTTCACCACGTCCCAACCATCGCCGCCAACGGTTCGTATTGCTCGCGAGGGAAAAGTGGACATGATTGCGTTCTCTGCATGTGTGCGTTACGAGGCGTCACTGACCTACGTCTATGTCGCCCTAGCTGACATAGGCAGATGAACCATCACATCATAAGATTCTGCATGGACGGATCCAGTCCGGCTACGGAAGAGTAATATGTAAGATTCAGCGATTCTCCGGCATTCTAATTGAAGACAGAGAAAAACTTGCAGGGTTCTTTGGGAGGACTACAAGATCTTGCTTGATGATTTGCCGACATCCATCTAGACGGAGCATTCCATTTAAAGAGGCAAGACGGCGCAAGATCTCGGAGTTCTCCTGGGGGCTACTGTTGGGGATATGCTATATGGGTATATCCTCATAGCATGTCTCCTATCCGGATAACCCGGGTGGCCCACAGTTGGTAGCATGGCCTATGGCCTGCTGGGCGGCCCAGTTAGATGGATCCAGAAGGGAGGCCCATGCCAAATAAAGGAAGGCTACGATGGAGTCACCAACGTACCCGGAGCCTTGAAGTACAAGACACACAAGACTAGTAATAGACGGTGTAGGACTCTATAACCTGTCCGGCTAGGACTTTTCCCTGTAACCCTAGGACCTGGCGACTATATAAGTCGGGCCTATGGGAGCCTTTAGGGCACGATAACTTAGACTTTCTAGTCACCTCGCACAACGAGCCAATCACTGTATCTCGGCGTATTGCCATTATAGTGATTTATAGCAGGAGTAGGATTCCACCATCGTTGTGGGATCCGAACCTAGGTAAGCTATGTTACCTCGTACCCGTCAACCGTACGCCTTCCCCCACGTTTCTAAACACGCACTGTGAGGACCCCTCCATGGCGTACTCGTCGGTAATACCACGACAGCAATCATCTTTCATGATGTCATGACTTCGGGGGGGGGGGGGGGGGATCTTCTACGGAGGAAATCTCCCGAATAACCATGACATAGAAGATCGCCTAGAGATATAGGGTGACTATAGGAAGTTCATGACGAGACAATGTGTCCTCCTGTTCCTTGAGCCGAGCCAGAAGGCTTGATGTTGGCCTAGTTGTAGTTCCAAACTATAGATGACCTTTGTGTGTGTGGACAAGTGTACATGCTACTACTTATCTTATTAGGTTTATGAATCATTGCTTACTTCTTTTGCTTATTGTTATTATATATGAATCAATGCTTGGTTTTTTTGCTTACTCTTTGGTCCTTTGCTCACTTTGGTCCTTATTTTTTCCTTACTTTATTAGTCTTTTATCGAGAATGCCGATGATTGAAATGTCGTGGCACACTATATATGTGAATGTTCTACGACGGGATTGTGAGCCTTGTGATATGCACAAGTCCAGGTCATATGCATCCTACTTGGCTCACGGTTCCGTCGTAGCATATTCCTGTTTCCAACGACCTATGTATATATATGAGGCATTCTTTTTGAGTTACTTTGGTCTTTTTCAAGAAAAATGCCGATGATTGAAATGTCGTGGCACACTATATATGTGAATGTGCTGTGACGGGATTGTAAGCCTTGTGTTATGCACAAGTCCAGATGTTGTGCATCCTACTTGGCTTACAGTTCTGTCATAGCATATTCATGTGCCCAACGACCTAGTTATATATGAGGCATTCTTTTTGAGTTACTTTGGTCTTTTTCGAGAATGCATATGATTGAAATGTCATGGCACACTATATATGTGAATGTGCTACGACGGGATAGTGAGACTTGTGATATGCAAAAGTCCAGGTCTTGTGCATCCTACTTGGCTAACTGTTCCGTCGTAGCATATTCTTGTGTCCAATAACCTAGTTATATATGAGGCATTCTTTTTTGAGTTACTTTGGTCTTTTTGAGTTGGGAGTACTTTCTATAAGTGTATCTTCATATGCGACTTTAATTATACATGTTTTTTCAATCACCGGTTAATTATTATTTCCAACTTGTAGATGATGTGGTACGTCGTGTACAAGGGACGGGTTCCCGGAGTCTACGATGATTGAGAAGACTGCCAGAGACATGTGCACCGTTTTAGCGGCAATAGCTACAAAGGGTAAAACACTATGGCAGAGGCGGAAGCTAGATACACGCGCTATCTAGTGGGAGTTAGGATGAGGAACCGAATGAAGACCTACACCTTCATCACGGTGATGCTTATCGTCTTTGGCTGTTTATCCAGCGCTTGTTTCTAGCTAGTTTAGATGTCTAGGAGAGCTTCCAGGCTCTAACTTGTTTGAGACACATGTATTCGCATGTCACCAACTACTTTGTAACTTGATCGAAACAATGTAACGTATACTATGTATTCATGTATGGGACTTATCTATATGTATTTGTTTCAATATTGTTTTGCAAATTGTGTATTTATATATATAATTGTATATCTTATATCTGTGTGTATATCTACCTGTAATATTGTATATAATCTGTATTGTATATCATCTGGGTCAGAAATTAAAAAAACAAAAAAGATGCCCGTGGCGCACATGGCATGGCTTTAGTGGCGCACTGCAACTAAAGCGCACATGCCAGTGGCGCACTGCCATGTGCGCCACAGGAAACAATACCCGTAGCGCACCTGCCTTCCTAGCCGTGGCGCACTGGCAGGTGCGCTACTACTATATCGAGATACCCGTAGCGCACCGGGCAGTGCTCTATGAGTAAGAGATAGCCGCAGCGCGAGGCTAGTGGCGCACCACTAGTGCGCCACGGATGCCCTTTCCAGGAGCGCCACGAACGACCCTTTTCCTAGTAGTGTAAGGTTAAGCTTGATGTGTAGGGGTTCATAGCATGGAAAACAAAAAATTTCTACCGCATGCACACAAACAAGCCAAGATCTATCTAATAGATTATAGCAACGAGTTGATTAGAGTACTCACCCTCGAAGATTCCAAAGCGGTTAACGAGAGCAGATTCTCGTGGGTGATGTAGTCGTACACTTGCCGATCTCAAGATCGTGTAGACGATCCTTCCGGCGCTGCGTTCCGGCAGCGCTTCCGCAGTCGGTCACACGTTCGGTACTCGATGAAGACCTTCCTCTCCCTTGTTCCAGCAGGCAGCGGAGGTGGTAGTTCTCCCCTCGCGATTCCGGCAGCACGACGGCGTGGTGTCGGAGGTAGAGGGAAGATCCCGCAGGGCTTCGCCTAAGCCGGTGCGAGTTATGGTGGATCTAGGGTTTCTAGCGTTCTAGGTTTAGAAAGATGGAGAGGAGGAGGAGGTATCGGCGGCGACTAGGGCGACGGCGACGAGCCGGCGGCGGCGCGGCGGCACTGGCGGCGGTGCACGGGGTGGGGAGGGCTGGCTCTTGTGTTGTTTGGGCAGCCCTCCCCCTCTATTTATGAGAGGGGGGCAGCCTTTGGAGGGGAGAGTTTGAATCCAAACCCAAACCCAAGTTGGATAGAAGGAATGACTCTTTCCCTCTTCCACTAGGAAAATATTATTCCAATTTGACTTTTCAAACCTTCCATTTGACTTTCAATTTAGAGATTTAATTCTCTATCTCAAATGCCCAAACCAAGTGACCTAGGATATGATCCAATCATTCCACTTATCCATGACACATTCATGTACCATTCCCCTTCCGGTCCGGTGAACCTTCTAGACCCTTCTAGAATCTCTCCGATGAAAACACCGGAATCATTCCCGAACTCCGAAATCGGACTTTCCTTATATGAATCTTATTCTCTGGACCATTCCGGATCTCCTCATGATATCCCAAATCCCATCCGAGACTCCGAACAACATTCAATTTCCCTACTCACATTCCATATCTACTAAACAACATCGAATCCTTAAGTGTGTCTCCCTACGTTTCGTGAATTATGCGGACATGACCGAGACACTTCTCCAATCAATAACCAATAGAGGAATCTGGAAATTCATATGGCTCCCACATATTTCTATGATTACTTTGAGATTGAATGAACCACTTACATACGATATCAATTTCCTTTTGTCTCGCGATAGTTTACTTATCCGAGGTTTGATCGTCGGTATCTCTGCATACCTAGTTCAACCTCGTTACCGATAAGTACTCTTTTATCGTTCCCGTGATATGTTATCCCGTGTGTGATAGTCACATGCTTGAAAGCTAATTGGATGACATTCCAATGAGAGGGCCCAGAGTATATCTATCCATCATATGGATTGACAAATCCCACTCTTGATCCATGTGCCTCAACACATACTTTCCGAACACTCAACGCCACCTTTATAGCCACCCAGTTACGGTGTGGTGTTTGATGTCATCAAAGCATCCTTCCGGTGATGGTGATTAGCATGATCTCATGGTCGAAGGAATTAGGTTACTATGTATCAGAAAGCTTATAGCAAACGAACTATTGAGATGACTTGATCTTTATGCTACGCTTATCTATAGGAGTATGTCCATCATACCATTCTCCTAATGATATGATCTTGTTGTTAATAACATCTCAATGTTCATGATCGAGAAACCACGATCATCTATTAACCAACAAGCTAGTATTACAAAGAGGCTTTACCAGGGACTCTAATTTAGTTTACAAATCACACAAGTATTAATGTTTCCGGTTAATACTATTATAGCATGAATGTAAACATTTATCATAAACACAAAGATATAATAATAACCACTTTTATTATTGCCTCTAGGGCATATCTCCAACATGATGAGCCTAGCATGTACAGACATGGCCTCGGAACAGGGAACACCGAAAGGTAAAGCATGAGTCATATGGATGCTAATGATGAACATGTTTATTGTTCTCCTTTGAAACTACATCATCTCTCGTGATGATCGGTGTAGTGGATTTGGTTTGTGCAATCACCAAAACGACTCGAGGGATGTTGTTTTGAGTGGGAGGTCAAAATAATATGATTAAAGTTGAACATAATTTATCATAAATTAAATCAAAGTGAATTTGCATAATTGTTTTAGTCATTGGCATCCGTTTACCACCTTATTCTTAGTTATAATTGTGATAATAGAACTATAGAATTCTGGATAGTTACTTTACGAACTGGTATCGTATTGTTTTGAGTGTTAATCTAAAGTTTAAAAGTCCTATTGGAAACTTTCGGCAAACTCCGTAATACTCTGTGAAGTTTAATAATTGGTATTAAATCAAGAGTAACAATTACAGTGTTAGTATATAAGTATCATGTTTATCTCCATGATTCTTGATATTCAAAAGATTGTTTTAATATCAAGGTTATCTAGGATCTGAAAGAATATTTTCAGAAACCATCATATGTGTAAGATATTGCGATATCTGAAACAATGTTTTGGTTGCAACATGAATGAGTATAATATGGAAAAATTTATGTTCTCATATTTGATGATTATTTGCAAAAGGTTAGAGATGCTAGTCGTCCTAATCCTCCAAAAGGTTTTGGAGAGCAACATTATACTCGCGATTCACCGTTATAAGCTAAAGTAGCTTGATCATGAAAATTGCCATGATAATGATGAATATAAGATGTAGGTAAAATGTTTACTACACTAAAAGTAAAGAATCGAATTCGAAAGAAAGCCACCCATTTGATGATGGTGATCTACTTTAAAGTGCAAGTCAAAAGATATTAGTATTTGACTATACACGCTTTGGACTATGTGTCATGTGTATGGCGCCACTATTAATGTTGATAGATTCTTTTAAACGGAAAAGGAAATACTGAAAGAGAATCTCAGAAATATTTGGCAGAAAAAGGAAATTGGAAATTGTCCAACTTAGGTATATTGATGATATACATGTTATGGATGTATTCTTTGCTTGTTAAACAATATGGTTCTTAGGTATTGGATACTGAATTTATTGGTGTGAATTGTCATACGAAACAACACAATTCATTAACTACAATAACCTAAGTAACTAGCAACAGAATATGTGATGATGTTCATCAAAAACAAATAAGGTGTTGTTATGTTTTTCGTTGACATCAAAATTTGCCTTCAAGATTTGTATTAATCAGGTATTATGAGAATAAAGGGGTGTTCAAATAATTTCCGTATTCCATAATAGATGGATGATATACAGGTCTAGTTGGAGAAATCACATCCATAAAATTAATGCTAAAAATGTCGAAAGACAAATAATTGAAAAATCACTTAGGAAGTAACATCGCTGTTTAAATTATATTGGAAAGAAAACATGAAGAAACTCCATGTTGATGGAATTTTGAAGTCTTTTGATTTTGATCAAATGACATTTGTGAGACTTTCCTAGATATAATTGAAACTTTGTTCAAGGCCGAAGAAGAACGAACAACTAACTTATTGGAATTTATACATATTGATGTATGTAGCCCATTATGTGAAGTCATGAGCGATGGATTTCAACTTCATATGATTTCTCCAAAAATTTGAGTGAATATGTGTGTATATTTACTTAATGAGGAAGAAGTGTGAAACATTTGAAAATGTTCGAAGACTTTCAAGATGAAGTGGAAAATCATTGTAACAAGAAAATAATGAGTTTATGATTAGATTATAAAGGAAGATATTTGAGTTACAAGTTTAGCAAAACACCTAAAGATTTGAGGAATCGTTCCATAGATTTGTATTTCCTAAAACACCATAGTAATATGGAGTGTTCGAGATATGCAATGAAACCTTGTTTGACATGGTAAGAAGGTGTCATTTATTTGCCGTTATATTTTAAATATTAAAGCTTTAGAGACTACCGCTTTTACACTAAAAAGAGCTCCATCATGATCCGATGAAATGACACCATATAAGTTATGGTTTGGGATAAAACCCAAGTTGTCCTTTCTTAAACATTGGTATGCTAGGCATAAGTAAAATGTTTACATCCAAAGTCGGATGAGCATGTCTTTGTAGGTTATTTCGAATAACCGTTGGGTATTGCTCCATAAGACCAAACACAAAAGTGTTTGTCGCTTAGAACGTCAAGTTTCTTTAGAAGGAATTTTTTGTGACAATTTGAGTGGGAGGAAAATAGAACTTTGATAAGGTTATTGAACCTTAGCTATATGTGTTGAGTTATGCAGCACCGGAAATTGTCCCGAAGGTAGAAACAATGCTCATGGCTCACATTCCTCAAAGGTTGTGGTCACGAAGGTCTAAGTTGCTATTGAACCAAGTAGGTCGGGTAAACAATCAAATACTAAGATTTGAGAGTAAATCATTATTGTTTGACAATGATGAACCAACTATATACAAAGAAGTGATGATGGGCGCTGACTCCATTAAATGGCTTGAATCCATAAAATCTGTGATATTTCCAAATACGAAAAATCAAGTTTTTGAACTTGGAAGACCCTCTGGAAAGGTGTTAAACCCATCGGTCGTATTTGGATCTATAAATAGACATGGATGTTTCACATCTATGAAATAGTCGACATGTTAGAGAAAATAGTTTACGACAACGTTCAAAAGGTTGACTATGACAAGATTTGATCTTTCATAGCGATATTTAGTCTGAACGGATTAATATAGCAACCACTACATATAATTTTGTTATATGGTAGTTGAACAAACAAAACAAGGTTCTTATAATAGAATGGTTACTTAGGACATGTACATGACACGATCCAAAGGGTTTTGTTAATTCAAAGGATGCTAAAAGAGCATGCAAACTTCAATGGTTGAAGTAAGCGTCGCGGAGTTGGAATTCACCATGATGAAACTGTTAAAAGTTTTAATTTCATCAGAGACGATGAAGATGCTTGCATTTGAAAGAAATTAAGTGGGAGTTCTGAGACATATTTCTAATACATTATGTGAAAGACATATTTTTGATTGGAGATGATGTTTATTTCGTTGACACAAGTTAAGAATTTCATCTTGATGAAAGACTAAGGAAAAACCCGAATATTTGGCATCAACGTCTAAGTGGATAGATTAAGATGCTAATATGGTTGTGTCAAAAGTACATAGATGAGATATTGAATAAGTTCAATATGGAAAAGACAAGAAAGGTTCTTGCCACACAAAAAGGATTGAATCAAGATTCAAGTGTATTGACACTTGGTAATTGAAACAAAGATTCAAGTATTTTGATACTTGGTGAATGAAATAGTATTTTTTGATCAATCATATTGTGATATGTACACATCCGGATATGTCCTATGCTCTAAATGTTATGAGCATATACCAGAATGATTTATATGATGATTATTGGACGATAGTAAGGACATTCTTATGATCTTTGGAAGAACTAAGAATATGTTATTTTTGTAGAGATGACAAATAGATAGATAGTTCATTATAAAGTATTACATTGATACTAGTTTTGTCACAAGATACAAATTAAGTTTATCTAAATTTAAACTATGGGTGGCACAATGTAATGGAAAGGAAGTTCCATAACGGATTTGGATACTCGTCAAGTTCCAAAGTTAAGACATTGTGACAGATACTACAAGAAAAGGCTAAGTATATGACTGCTATTGTAGCAGCAAAAGAGCGCATTTGTATCAAGTAGTTTGTTATCAAACTAGGTGTGGTTCACATCGGGCTAGTACTATGAAGTTATATTGTAGAACAATTGTACCGACATGGTTTAATCCTAGAGGAACTAAAGGTCTCACCAAAGGACCAAATTTATACAATGCCATCTCATTGGAGAATGAGTGATGCGTAGAGACGCAAAGACATGCAATTACAAACGAACCTGAATGTGTCGGATTCGAAGATTAGTTAACCACTAGCAATCGTGTATATACAACACCGGAAAGCCATAGATGTTGAATGCACAATTTTTTCAAAACTAGATTATTGACTCTAGTGCAAGTGGGAGACTGTTGGAGATATGCCCAAGAGGCAATAATAAAAGGGTTATTATCATATATTTATGTTTATGATAAATGTTTATATACCATGCTATAATTGTATTAACATGAAACATTAATACTTGTGTGTTTTGTAAACATAAAAGAGTCCCTAGTAAAGCCTCTTGTTAGACTAGCTTGTTGATTAATAGATGATCATGGTTTCCTGATCATGGACATCGGATGTCGTTAATAACAAGATCATATCATTCGGAGAATGATGTGATGGACACACACCTATAGTTAAGCATAGCATAAACATCAAGTCATTTAAAGTTCGTTTTCTATAAGCTTTCAAATGCATAGTAACCAAAATCCTTCGACCATGAGATCATGTTAATCACCATCGCCGGATGGATACTTTGATGACATCAAACACCACTTCATAACTGGGTGGTTATAAAGGCGAGATTGAGTATTCTGAAAGTATGTGTTGAAGCACATGGATCAAGAGTGGGATTTTTCCATCCATATGACGGATAGATATACTCTAGGCCCTCTCGGTGGAATGTCATCCAATTGGCTTGCAAGCATGCGACCAGGTAACAAGGGATGTCATAACAATTAAAGAGTACTTATCAGTAACGAGGTTGAACTAGGTATTAGAGATACCAACGATCAAACCTCGGATAAGAAAAGTATCGCGAGACAAAGGGAAATTGGTATCGTATGTAAATGGTTCATTCAATCACAAAGTCATCGTAAAAATATGTTGGAGCCATAATGGATTTCCAGATTTCTCTAATGGTTATTGATCGGAGAGGTGTCTTGATCATATCTGCATAGTTCACGAACCATAGGGAGACACACTTAAGGATTTGATGTTGTTTAGTATATATGGAATATGAGTTGGAGACCGAATGTTGTTCGGATTCTCGAATTGGATCCATGACATCATAAGGAGATCCAGAATGGTCCGGAGAATAAAATTCATACAAGGAAAGTCAATTTCTGGGTTTTGGAAATGTTTTCAGTGTTTTGAACGGAAGCTTATAGAATGTTCTGGAAGGTCCACCACCCGGGAGGGGGTACATGGAATGCACCATACCCTAATGGGCTAGGCGCATGGCACTCTAGGTCAAGTTGGCCAAGGACAAGGAAGAGATAAATCAAACTCTAGTTTGAATAGTAAAATCCTAGTTTGAAAAGTCAAATCCTAGTTTGGAAGTCAAAGTCCTAGTGGAGGAAGGAAATGAAACCTTGAGGGACAAGGTTTCCCTCTCTCCCTCCTTGCCGCCGGCAAAGTGGACTTGGGGAATTACTCGGCCAGGGATGGGAACCCTGGCCGCTGCCCTCCCACCTATATAAGGAGGGGTGGGGATGCCCCGTTGAGGCTCTCCCCAAACCCTACCTGCCAGGCGCCTCCCTCTCTCATCCATACAACTGCTCTGGCTTAGGCGAAGCCCTACAGTAATCTCTTCTCCACCACCACCACACCGTTGTGCTTCTGGGATTTCGTGGAGATCTACAACCTCCACTGCCCTGCTGGAACAAGGGAGAGGAAGGTCTTCATCAAGTACGTACGTGTGACCGACTGTAGAAGCGCTGCTGGAACGTGGCGCCGAAAGGATTGTCTACATGATCTTGAGATCGACAAGTGAACGACTACATCAACCAAGAAAATCCAATCTTGTTAAACACTTTGGATATACAAGGGTTAGTACTCTATAAACTTGTTGCACCGATCTCATAGATTAGATCTTGGCTTTTCTATGTTCATGCGATAGAATTTTCTGTTTTCCATGCTATGAACCCCAACAGTGATTAGCATCCCGAAAAGACCTTTTCCTCGGTCGACATTGTGAACAATCCTTGCGTACATCACTCGGATGGGAACGAGGGTTCTTCCCACACCAATGATGAGTGTCGTTTCAATGAGAGCATCAAGAGAGATGAATCCGCTGGCTACAGGGCCAAGCGATGAAAAGGAAAGAAAATTTCAAAGAAAGAAAAGGAGGCCAAGGAAGATTCCGACATGGAAGAAGCAGAAGCCGCATAGCCCAAATAGATGGAAAGAAGGAATATCCTACCAAGAAGGACACTTACATCTGCTTCCTTGGAACTCAGCCAGCTAAGGTGAAAAAAGCGGTTCTCCATGAGCTTAACGCCATGGTTCTGGTTGTCCCCTAGTTTCTGGATTGGTCGGAAGTAACCATCACCTTTGACCATAGTGATCACCCGCAAAAATCTCATCGGCGAGGAAAGTATCCTATGGTCGTCAATCCTCTTATTGATGGCTATGAGTTCTCTAAAATTCTCATTGACGGTGGAAGCAGCATCAACATTATCTACATCGAGACACTACACCTCATGAAGATCAATGAAATCCAGTTAAATTATAGAAATGTGATTTTTCATGGAATTTTACCAAGGAGACAGGAAAATTCACTGGGTGAAATCACTCTGGATGTAACATTCGGTACTCCACACAACTACCGAATTGAACCACTCTATTTCGAGGTGGTACCATTAAAAAGTGTGTATCATGCTATCTTCGGGCGTCCGGCTTACTCGGTGTTCATGGCCCGTCCCTGCTACATCTACAACATGATGAAACTTCTGGGTCCTAATACATCATCACAATCCGGAGAAACCCAAAGAAAGCACGAGACTATGAGGAAGGAGTTGTCGCCTTTGTTGAAGCCATGCTGCATGCCTAGGAGTACCAAGAGATCAAGCAAAACACTAACCTATCTAAGATGCCAGTTACAAACAACGAAGTGCTGAAGACTAATTTGTAGTTAAAGGCATCGGAAGAGACGAAGAACATGCCGCTGAAGGAAGATGATCCCCCCAAGGTTACCAACATAGGCATAGGATTAGCCTATGTATAGGAAAGTGCGCTTGTTGAGTTCCTCAAATCTAACAAAGATATCTTTGCATGGCAACCTTCTGACATGATTGGAATACCTAGGGAACTTGTCAGGCACTCTCTTAACGTTTATCCTGATGCTATACCCGTCAAATAGTCCTTATGATGTTTCAGCGGTGAAAAGTGTAAAACTATAGCCAAAGAATTAGCTCGGCTAGATTTAGCCGGATTTATCACAGAGGTCATCCACACTGATTGGGTGGAAAATCCTCTACTCGTCCCTAAAAAGGACACTATTTATTTAAGGATGTGTGTTGATTATACTGCCTTGAACAAGAGGTTTTTAATTTGCGGCCCGAAAGTACAGAGGCCAAGGCATAGCAGGGTCCGAGTTTCTTGTAATCTCGCGGAGGGGCTATAGTAGCTTGGCCAATTGTCGAGAGGGGACAAATGGGGGTGAATATAAATCTAACGGCCAAACGATCATTTGAACCAGTCGAAAAATGGTTGAACTCCAATACCATCATTAGGTCAAATCCTCTTGCCCCTCGTCAGTATTCCCCATTATCCTTTGCGGTCGTGGACTATTTTACCCCTACGAGGACCAGATCTTCTTCTCTGCTATGATCTTCTCCCCTATTATTATCCTCTCCATTACCTTGAGTCCTTTCTTAGCTCCAGTTGCTGGTCTCCAGATTAGAGCCGTCATTGCTCTCCTTGCGTCCTCGCCATGGCCAGTCAACCTCCCACGCCCTTAATCGAAGCTTGCCTCCATCGCCGTCGCATCGTTTTTCTAGTCACCGTGTCAGAGCTTCATGTCCCTAGCCTAGCCTCTCGCCCCTAGATATACCTTCTCAAACGTTGGAGCTCGTCCCGCTGGGAAATCTAGACCGGTGACTAGCCTTAGGTGGTTGCGTGTTGTCGTGCACCCCAGGCATGGTTGCCTTGGCAGAGGAGTTCAGACTTGATGTCGGCTTTTAGGACTCGTTTGGGGATCAAAAGAGAAGTGGTCAATATTGGGGTATACACGCCGCCATTCGATTTATTCGTATAGTTCGCGCACAGCTCAGATAGTGAGCACGTTCTGCATTCTTCCCGTTGTTTCGAGTGCTGTGGGGAGAAAATGATCTTCATGCTTTGGCATCATGCCTGTGGGTGGTACAATCGCTTGTGGCAGCTTTATTTCTTCTCCAAACTAGGATTTGATGGCCTCCTTTAGATGCTTGGGAACCGGAGACCCTCAAGAAGGTCGCCAGTAGCCTTGGTGGCGAGTTGGTGGAGATTGCCACTGAGCGATAGATGGGTCAGCAAGGAAAAGGCATGGTTGAAAGATCCAAACATCATTCCTAAGATGTACGAGGTGGAAAATCCAAGCAGGGCAGGACAACAGCTTAGCTGGAAGCACCTGGTCATCATCCACCTGCAGGAGGTTCTGGAATTGGTACATGGCATTCAGTACCCCGATGAGATGACCAGAAAGCATCCTTGTCCCCTGTAGTGTTGTCCTAGAAGGATCGATGGCATAGGACCAACACCATTCCGCGACGAAGTGCACAGTTTTGGTGGGGTGACTGGGCATGGACAAGATGGTGGTTCTGATTTCCCTCAAGTGAAGACAGAGGTTTAGTGAATCTGAAAGATTGTTGACTTGGGAGTGGAGCACTGGTATGCCCAATTTGCATCACCATTTTATATCATAATTTAACTCTATTCATTGGTATTTGTCTTATTATGAGGTATTACTTATGGCTTTTCATCTATTTATGCATGTTGGATGATTCCTGGAGGATGGACTGCTGGAGTCTGGATTCTGAAGGAAAATAAGGCGTTTCGGTGCAATTTCACGAAGATCATAAAAATACCAGAAAAATATGGAAACACATTATTTTACCTAAGGATGAAGGAAGCGAGAAGGAGGAGCGAAGGGGGGCCGCAGGGGTCCCACACCCCCTAGGCGCGGGCCCACCTGATGCCACGCCTAGGGCAGGTATGGCCCACCTGCCCGGCCTCCGACTTAGTTCATTAGGGGAAATTTTCCCTGTGTTTACTACTATTGTAGTTGATGCTTGTGAGTGGAACCATTGGATTATTGTTTATGTTCAGATTGTTATCCATTATCATATCACCTTTGATCTTGATCCATATGATGTCTTGTGAGTAGTTCGTTTAGTTCTTGAGGACATGAGAGAAGTCATGTTGTTAGTAGTGAATCTGTGATGAGTTATTATTCAATGGTTTAGTATTTAAGTTGTGGTGCTATTCTTCTAGTGGTGTCATGTGAACATCGACTACATGATACTTCACCATTTATGGGCCTAGGGGAATGCATTATGTATTTGGCTACTAATTGTGGGGTTGTCGGAGTGACACAACCTGAACCCCCGTTAGGACACCTTTGCACAAGGGAGTGTAGGATCTCAGAGTTTAAGGTTGTGGTTAGATGTATATCTTAAATACTTTCCTATAGTTACGGATGTTTGCAGGGGGTTTAATCACAAGTATGTATTAGTCCTAGGAAGGGCGGTATGTTATCACAGGTTCACCCACACAACACTTACAAACACCAAATAAGAGTACTCAGCTATTTGAAGCGAAAGCACTTGATAGAATTCCCGTGTGTCCTCGAGAACATTTGGTCCTTATAAGTATTTCCACCGGCTTGTCCTTTGCTAAGAAAGGATTGGGCCACTATCTCCGTTTGTTCGTTACTTCTGTTACTTGCTCTTTGTTTTGTTGCCTTGTCAGAAAACCACTAAAAATCCGTTTGCTAAGTATTCACAGGGATTTCCTACTCCATACCACTGTTCAGCACCTTCTGCTCCTCGTTGGGATAGACACTCCTATTTATCTAAAGTACTACGATACACCCCCTAAACTTGTGGTTCATCAAGACTATTTTCTGGCGCCGTTGCCAGGGAGTGAAGCGCCATTGAAGAGTGGAACTAGTAAGGGAAACTTTCACTGCGAGTTTTGCTTTTATCACTGCTTGTTACTTTGTTTCCAATATGGATAACCCACTTGGTTTTCTGTTTGGGGAAACTACTACCACTGCTAGGGTAGTAGATGAACCACCTCCTGTTGAGATAGATCCTTTTAAGATATCTACGAGTATTGTTAATCGTGTTATGGATAATTATTATTTTGGGGATGGAACTGTCCATCCTGGTGATCACTTTCTTTTTATCCATGAATTATGCGGGTTGTTTAAGTGTGTAGGTATCACAACTGAACAGGTGAAGAAGTTACTCTCCATATCCTTGAAAGGGAGAGCTGAAGAATGGTATAAGCTTCTGAAGAATGGACAATCCATGTAATGGGAGGAGATGTCATCTCTCTTTTACTCTAAATTTTATCCTCCCTATGAGATCCATAAGGATAGAAATCTTATATATAACTTTTGGCCTCTTGATGGAGAGATTACAACTCAAGCTTGGGGGAGATTGAAGTTTCTAATGCTTAAATGTCCTATTCATGAACTACCTAACAATATTATTCTCAATAACTTTTATGCTAGGCTTTCTCTTCATGATAAAGATTTATTAGATGCTTCTTGTGCTGGATCATTCACACGTATGAAGGAAGAAGCTAAATGGGATCTTCTAGACCGTATTCAAGAGAACACTGAAGCTTGGGAGAATGACAAAGGAAGAAAGTTAGGTATAAACTATGATTATGAATGCATTAAATCTTTTATAGGAACTGATAGCTTCTGTGATACTAGCAATAAGTTTGGTCTTGATCCTCAAGTTCTTGCGAAATGTTTTAATGCTTTTGCCTCTTATATTGAGATTCCCAAGAAGAAGTGGAATAAGTACCATGCTCCTTATAAAGATGTTAGTCATGTTCCTACTAGAAGTACTAAAGTTTGTTCTACTAATCATATTGTGCCTGAACCCCATGTTGAGAAAATGCCTTTCTCAGCTAAGGTAAAGGAGTATTCTATGATTATTAGTGCAAATAACAAAGGTACAATGAAAACTATGGAGCCTGGTAAGCATTTGAGTGATGAACCTGTGGTAGCTATTGTGAAAGACACTGTCACTAGAAATAATGAGGGTGAGCATATTGTCTTCTATGAAGATGCTTCTAATATTACCTCTCATCCTAGTAAGGCTAGAAAATCTATTGTTCTCGTGCTTTTTGTTAAAATTGGTGATCATTGCTACTATGGTTTATGTGATATTGGTGCTAGTTCCAGTGCTATTCCTTATGAGCTTTACAGGGAAATTATCCATGAGATTGGTCCTTGTGAGCTTGCGGACATTAATGTGGTTATTCACCTTGCTAACAAGGAGACCATTTGCCCCATTGGTATTGTAAGAGATGTGGAGGTTCTCTGTGGTAAGATTAAATATCCTGCTGATTTTCTAGTACTTAATTCAGCAGCTAGCAAAACTTGTCCTATCATTTTTGGTAGACCTTTCTTGAATACTTGTGGAGCTATTATTGATTGTAAGAAGGAAAAAGTTTTAACTAAGTTTGATGGAGATACTTATGAGTTTAACTTTTCCAAATTTGATAAAGCTCCTTGTGAAAATAGCTTGCCTAATAAAGATTTCAGGATGGAACAACTTGCTTCTATTGATCCAGTCTATGACCTTGGACCTCTTTTTGGTGACTGTAAGTATGATTATTCTGATGATAAAGTTGTTTCTAGTGATAGTTATATTGTCAATTTTATTAAAAGTGCTACTAAAAGTTATTTTGAGAGAGGGAAACATGGTTTTATGCATCTCAATGATGTTAAGTTTCCTCGTTTTATGTTGAAAGCTTTTAAGTTGCATCTGTTTTGCCTTCCTATGCTTGTGGCCTTTTGTTTCAACAATTCATTCTCTCATGATACCCCATGCATAGGAAGTGGGTTAGACTCAAGTGTGTTCGCTATTTGCTTCTTGATGCTCTTTTTCACTCCAGATATATATATGCTATGTGAGCATCTTTGAATGTTTCGAGCCTAACTTAAAGGCATTAAAGAAAAGTACTTGTTGGGAGATAACCCAAGAGTTTTGTCGAGTCTTGGAAGTTATTACCTCTGTAATAACCGCTCCTTATCCTTTTTGTTTTGGTTTTTGTGTCAAGTTCAACTACTTTTGTGAAGCAGAGGAGTTGTGAAAAGTGGCTGTCCTGGGACAGATTTTGTGCTGCATTGTAAAAAATCGTGAGGAAGCTCAGTACTTCGGATGGAGCTGATTTTTTCTGAGCTTGTTCTACAGGTTGTTACCCAACTTTCATAAGTTCTGAACTTTTTGATCTGGGAAACAGAAGGTCTTCGGAAAAATCAATCTTTACCTGATGTTCTGTTTTGATAGATTTCTGCCGTCTTTTGCATTTGCTCTTATTGAAGCTTTTGTGTTGATGGGTTTTCAGTTGAAGTGTGTACCAAAGGTTTATTGTTTTTGCTTACAATAATGTTTTCATTGAGTTTGTGCAAAGGTTTTGTATGAAGGAAATTCTCAGGAGAAAGAGGGAAGGAATCTGCAGAGTTTGTCTTTGAATAGGTAAAAGTGGTGAAATGGAAGGTTCGTGAAAACCTCATATTTTTATATTTTTGATGTTTTTAATACATGAGGGAAGTTACGAGACGGAACTGAAGAGGAAACGGAGCCCGGGGTGGACAAACCCACCCCAGGCGCGGGCCCAGCCTGGCCACGCCTAGAGGGGGTTTGCCACCCTCGAACTCCGTCTCTGTCTTGTTTCCATGTCAAAACCTTCCTTATGCATTGAAACTTCGTAATATATAACCCCCTGGGTTCCCCGAGGTTCTTTCATCGTGTTCTCGTCATGTTTTCGTTTCGATCAGTTTCGGTCAGGAAATCTTCTCAAGTTTAGAGCACCATGGCCTCCGCCAACGACAAAGGCAATAAGCCCGTGGAGATAGAGTTGGAAGAACAAACCGCCGCAGGAACAAGGGGAAGGAAACCTACTTTTGTAGGATCAATTAACATTGCAGATGCTTTTTCTCGTGATATGCAGGGAGTCGTAGCTTTCGGTCCAAAACTCATATACTGCCCTGAGGCAACGGAAGCCCTTCGAACCACCAACGAATTTTGTGATAGGTACCGTGCTTTGAGGATGAAAGTGGATGTGCTTCAAGAGGAGAATAACAGGCTTCATGAGATGCTGGAGGATTTCCTAACCCATGACAAGAGAACACCACCACCAAGGGAGTAATTCGTCATCAGGTTTGGCATCCCCTTGGCTTGTTCCAAGCTTGGGGGAGTGCCGCGGTATCACCACCATTATCTTTTATCTTTTACCTTTTTAGTGGATTCATATCTGTGGTAGAGAGGTTATCTTATAGTTTGGTTTGCATGTGGAAGTATCTCTCCTTTAGTTGATTATCTATGTATCCCTTGGTGTGAGTGCCTTTATTGGAATATTAATGAGAAGTCTCATCTTTTACTTTTTGCACTTCTTATTTTTAGTTTGCAATCTCTATTATATGATGGATCTTGTTGTTCAGTATTGACACCACTTTGGGATCATCAAGTTGATCTAAATTGGTTTTGGCAAACCAAGTTCTGATCAGTAGCATTAATTTGAAAAAGACAGAAAGAAATAGCTTACAGGTATTTGGTATCATTTGTTTTATTTCTTGTTGGATCATAAGCTTAGTATTCTTTATTTAAGATTCTTTTGTGTCTTCAAGGAAGATTTTATGTTTGTCTTTATTACTTGTATGTTTGCTTGTTTCTTTCAACTATCTTGCTTGCTACCCAGCCTTGCTAGCCAAAAACCTGTTTTTGAGAAGGCATACTTCTCATGCTTCCAAAATCCTTTTAACCCAAAACTTTTGCCACTTGTGTCCACCATATCTACCTAGTAGCTTTTGCTATTCCTAGCAAATTCTCAAGCTTCATCTACCTTTCAAATTAAAAAGTATTTTGTTATGTGAAAACTAGTTAGTAAAGCTCTCACGAACTTGATGACACACTTTATTTACTTGCCCCTAATAGACTTGAACCGTTGTGGACATCGAAGTTGTATATGATTGCATCTATATGTTGGGATTAGCAGAACCGTGCTGTCACGGGGAACGTTTTCAACATTGCACTTGTACTCTATACATAGTTGATATCGTGCTCTTTTGTCTATGGATGTCAACGGTGTGAAATAAAGAGGGAACTTGTAAGTCCATGTCGTTTGTATTCTGTGTTAGAGAAACGCCTGGGCCACTAGCCTAAGCCATTCTTAATCATGGTGGAAACTTGCAGCATCACCATAGTGAGTCATCTGTGAAGCATCCGGAATAAAAATCTATACACATAGTAAATAAAAAGAACGCTGGGATGCTCATTGTCTGCTTGCCTTGTCATTTTGGTTATGTGAAAGCTCCTGTACCATGTGCAAGGGGTACCCCGTTGGCGGTTCTCAATGATATGCAAATACTTACAATGACAAGAACTTACCTGGACCCAAAGTTGAGTATGCATGAGGAGTGGCCCTCATATTCAAGGGACATGAGATTTCCAACTTATATTTCGTCAAGCATATACTCCATCTTTGTTCACTTTAACCTTAATCATCTCAAGATGCTTATGATAGGGGCAATGATGGTTCAAAGCTAGTAAGTACCATAATCTTTTGGAAGCTCTTTATGACTCGTAATCCCTGCTACCCTCTAAGAAGGGACCTTTCTCCCACTACCAGTTTGAATCAGTAAACCTACTTCCTCTCTATCTCTAGCAAGCTTTTGAGTTGTTGTGTTTCAAGCATTCATATGGTGATTTATTCAATCATGTTCTTTATCTTCCTTGTTTGCACAAAACTCTTATCTATTGAGTATTACTTTGAAAGCCTTCACTTGTGAATTTTTTTTTGAGAAAAGAGTTCTCCTGTTTTGAAACTTCTACAAAAAGCTTTTGTGAAACTGTTTGCCAGGTGTTCTCTGACCAAGAACAAGTTTGCCAATTCCAATTATGATTTATCTTTATGCATCTCTATTTGTGACTATTGTACTTGGTTGCAAGCTAAGTTATATAATGGTGAGTTTCTTTCTTCTATGAGTTGTGCAATGGTAAGTGTGATGCTTCTTGTTCATATTCTTTTATCGACACTTCACTCGATAAACCCGTGGACATGTTTACTGAGCTTAGTATTCGCTTGGGGACAAGCGAAGTCTAGGCTTGGGGGAGTTGATACGCCCAATTTGCATCACCATTCTATATCATAATTTACCTCTATTCATTGATATTTGTCTTATTATGAGGTATTACTTATGGATTTTCATATGTTTATGCATGTTGGATTTTTCCTGGAGGATGGACTACTGGAGTCTGGATTCTGATGGAAAAGAAGGCATTTCGGTGCAATTTCGTGAAGATCAGAAAAATACCAGAAAAATATGGAAACATATTATTTTACCTAATGACGAAGGAAGCCAGAAGGAGGAGCGAAGGGGGGCCGCAGGGGGCCCACACCCCCTAGGCACGGGCCCACTTGAGGCCGCGCCTAGGGCAGGTGTGGCCCACCTTCCCGGCCTCCAACTCTCCCCCTTCGCCTATATCTTCCCTACGGAACCCTAACCCTGAGGGGGCAACCACAGATATATTTCTGCCGCCTCTGGGGGGCGGAAAACACCGAGAGATAAAGATCTCTCCGGCAAATAGATTTCTGCAGGGGGAATTCCTTCCCGAAGAGGGGAGACTGTCGCCATCAACACCGTCATCAAGCTAGGATTCATCAGGATCATCATCGTCCACACCATCGTCTCCACCAGCACCATCATCACCACTTTGTCCCGCTGTAACAATTGTGTTGGATATTGCTTAGTTCATTGGGGGAAACTTTCCCAGTGTTGATTACTATTGTAGTTGATGCTTGTGAGTGGAACCATTGGATTATTGTTTATGTTCAGATTGTTATCCATTATCATATCACCTCTGATCTTGATCCATATGATGTCTTGTTAGTAGTTCGTTTAGTTCTTGAGGACATGGGAAAAGTCATGTTGTTAGTAGTGAATCTGTGATGAGTTATTATTCAATGGTTTAGTATTTAAGTTGTGGTGCTATTATTCTAGTGGTGTCAGGTGAACATCGACTACACGATACTTCACCATTTATGGGCCTAGGGGAATGCATTGTTTATTTGGCTACTAATTGTGGGGTTGCCAGAGTGACCTGAACCCCCGTTAGGACACCTTTGCACAAGGGAGTGTAGGATCTCAGAGTTTAAGGCCATGGTTAGATGTATATCTTAAATACTTTCCTGTAGTTACAGATGTTTGTAGGGGGTTTAATCACAAGTATGTATTAGTCCTAGGAAGGGCGGTATGTTAGCACAGGTTCACCCACACAACACTTACAAACACCAAAGAAGAGTACTCAGCTATTTGAAGCGAAAGCACTTGATAGAATTCCCGTGTGTCCTCGAGAACGTTTGGTCCTTATAAGTATTTCCACCGGCTTGTCCTTTGCTAAGAAAGGATTGGGCCACTTGCTCCATTTGTTCGTTAGTTCTATGACTTGCTCTTTGTTTTGTTGCCTTGTTATAAAACCACTAAAAATCTGTTTGCTAAGTATTCACAGGGATTCCCTGCTCCATACCACTGTTCAGCACCTTCTGCTCCTCGTTGGGATCGACACTCCTATTTATCGAAAGTACTAGATACACCCCCTATACTTGTGGGTCATCAAGCACGTAGTTCTCCTAGAGCTAGCTTATGTAATAGTTTGAACTGCTGTACTATGTGTGGCTACTGAATTTGTAATGTGTGGCTAATGAATTTGTAGTATGTGTGGCTAATGATTTCGTAGTTTGTGTGGCTAATAAATTTGTAGTATGTGTGGCTAATGAATTTGAGTGAACACCGTGCTTTTATAATTTGTGTGAATAACCAAGGATAATCCCTTGAAAAGAGGGTGGACCGGCAATGATCAATGTCAGTGTTGCCGAGAAAATATAGATCATGTTGACGAGGGTTCGACTTGTCAATGCCCATTGTTATGGACTTGGGTGTTGGAGAAGATGGGGATGATGGAGATCGCAGAACGGTTAATAGACAAGCAACACGGGGGCACGAGGTTTACCCAGGTTCAGGCCCCGGAGGGAAACCCCTACTCCTGCTTGTCTAATCTTGATTATGGCGGACCCGAAGGTTACAAGGGTGCGCAGATGCAATCTGGCGTGAGGTGCATATGAGGTGAGTTGAGGCCCTCCTCGCCATGCCCTCCTAGCCTTTATATAGATAGGCAGGTCCTGCGCGTTGGTTGAGTCGGTTACAGATTAGGGTTTTCCCCTTTGAAATTCTATCTACTCTAGTCTTGTCCTCCAAGGATCTGAAGTCGTCATGGGCTTGGGCCACCCGAAATCTCCACAGGCCGCATATCCTGTCGTGGACCTTCGCTTGGGCTGGACCAGGTATGCTAACGTTGTGTACCCGTGGGGTATAACCATGTCAGTAGCCCCCGAGTGTTCAGTCGAATCATAGATTCAGCTGAGGACTCTTTCATTCTTTTGGGTGCAGCTGGACCTGTTTGTAAGAGAAAATAATTTAGTTCGTAGGGATTGTTGATGCATGTGCCTGACTCTCCTGACGGATCAGGGCCAGTTAACTGCCATAGGACAAAACAACACGATCTTCTTCAGACCCGAGTCCCCAGACTCGAATCTTGAACAAATGCTGATGTAATTCGACTCAAGCTGTTGAGGTCTTATAGGAGTTGAATCCAAGTGATTTTTCAAGTGATGTACCCAACGCGTCCGTTAGGATTTTTCATCGGGCCTGTTGACACGGTTTTTTACTGGCAGAGCATAGTCAGGCGCGTTACCAAGCCATCAGATGGTATCTATAGGTCTTATCCTTGCGTCCTAGACGCATCATCCGAAATTTTGTCACCGCGGAAGTGTTTCAGGTGGCCAAGGAGATTGCTTCTTACTTAGCGTTGGTTTGGGAAAAGTTGCCAAAAAAATTTCGTATTTGATCCGAAGGATCACAGCCGAAGAAATCATACGGTGCGCGGCCAGTGCTCCCTATGGGTGTCTGTTCGAGTCATAGACTCGAGCAGAGACTTTAGTTCAGTTATGTTTAGCTTTAGGTCTGAAGGACACAATTTTTTCGGATGCTTAGACAATCCTCCCTATGGGAGTAGCCCCCGAGTCCTTAGTGGAGTCGTAGACCTGACGTGGGACTCGAAGATAGTTGAGAGGTGCAGTACCTTAATCATATCTCGGGTGCGCGTCCAGTGCTCTTGATAGGAGTAGCCCCCGAGTAGTTGTTCAAATCGTAGATTCGAATAAATACTTGATGTATCAGCCGAAGATTTCCAGCCGTTGCTAGATTGGTTTTGATGACGTCAGTGCTGACGATCGGTGATCTCAACCGTCTGCGGCGCCAGAGATGATGTGACATGACGAACGTGGGTCCCACTTCCTGAGTTGGAGTTGATTAGTCATGTGAGACGTGGCGAGGATTACGGCGTCTTCTCGGTTTCCTGCATAGTGGACAACGTGCTAGCGACGAATCGTTGCTGTGCTGACACGTGTACGGTTGGCTCTGTCTTGAGGGCTAGGGCTTCTGGATGAATGGTTCTTGTTCGTCGTCCTTGTATTTTATAACCGTGGGAAAACAATGATTCTGTTTTACCCCTTGCCATTTGCTTTCTCCATTGCCTCCATTTTGTCGAGCATTGCCTCTCTTGCACGCACTGGACATTCTTCGTTCATTTCCTTCTTCATTTCTCCGCGCTCATCGCCGCACTCACCGCCGCGCAATGGGCAAATCAAGGAAGGGCACTGCTGGAGCTAGCTCGAGCACTGCCGCCGGTGACAAGAAGGTTGCCGCTGCTCCTCGCATCACCGATGGTAGGTGGAGGCGCACGGAGGCACGTGACACTGACCTGCGCAAGCTACGCGATGCGGGGCTGATCCCGCGGAACAAGGAGGATGTGAAGCTTCCTGGTGATGAGGTAATCCCCCGTCCACCCGTTGGGTTTCGGGTGATGTTCGTTGCCTTTGTTCTTCGTGGTCTTTTGCTCCCTGTAAACAATTTTCTTCGTGGACTCCTTTTCTTTTACGGCATCCAACTTCACCATCTCTCTCCCAATTCGCTCCTTCATATCGCCTGTTTTATCACTTTCTGCAAGTGTTGGCTTGGTATCGAGCCGCACTTTGGCCTCTTCCGGAAGCTCTATTCCGTGAAGAGGCAGTCTGGCATCAGCGGGGTCTATCCGCTTGGTGGCTGCATCATCTCCATACGAGCTTCCGTTCTTTTCTTTTCCTTTTCCATGTGCGAGTCCGTCCAATACTGGCGGAAGAAGTGGTTTTATATCCGCGACTCCACAATGGATGGACAAGATTTTGGCATCGCTCCCTTCGACTCCTCCCAGGAAATCATTCTGATGAGATCCTAGAAGAATCACCTTTTGGAGGGTGAGGTAGCGAAGGTGGAGGAGCTCTACCGTCGGGTGGAGGCGCTCCAGATGGTTGCTGAGAAAGAGGTCAATGCGAGGGCGCATCCGATGTTTCTTTACACTGGCCGCAACGACCCGACGAGGGTCTCAGACGAGGAGCTGTCCAGGGGCGACCTCGATAGAGATCTTCAGCCGCTGCTGAAGTTGAAGGCCAATGAGGACCTCCCGGGGAAGTCCTTAACCGCCCCCTTCAGTTCTTCGAATGCAGTTCCTCAGGTGTAAAATTGCGTCATGCGCGTTGCGCCTTTTTTCGAGTGTTGTTTGCTTATGA
This sequence comes from Avena sativa, assembly GCA_916181665.1. Classification (NCBI taxonomy): domain Eukaryota; kingdom Viridiplantae; phylum Streptophyta; class Magnoliopsida; order Poales; family Poaceae; genus Avena; species Avena sativa. The sequence continues at coordinate 304,775,169 of OV702295.1, read as the reverse complement.
ATATTGTTGCTAATCATGACCTTTGTCTTCTTTGGTGTACATGAGCTCAAGGTAGCTGGCATGATGCCTCCACTGCCTAAGAAATTTCCGATTGCGTCGGACAATGAGGTTGTGGATTCTGAGTCAGAACTTCCTCCGGCGCAGTCTCCAACCCAAGAAGCCCCCGAGCCGAGCGAGGGACAGACCCGAAAGCGCTCCCGGAGCGAGTCTTCGGATGCGTCGACTCCGCCGACTCCTCGGGGTCCTTCCTTCTTGGAGCAGCATGGTAAGGATGAAGGTGCTTCCTCTGCGCCTTTCCCATCCGTGCCGCTACGGGCGATGGCGCTGCAGCCACCGGCCAAGAATAAGAAGAAGAAGAAGAAGAAGAAGAAGAAAGAGAAGGCAGCGCCTGTCTTCGACTTGTCAGACATTGACTCATAATTTTATCCGTCTGTGCTTTGTTCGATCTCTTGTGTGTGTAATGTGGCTTCTTGTCTTGATCAGTATTTTCCTTGTAGCCACTCCTCTGAGGGTTCTCTTAGTGAGGGCACTCAAGAGGCCGTAGGGGAGTCGAAGCCGACGGCTCCTTCCTCTCAGGTGGTGACCAACTCTAAGTACGATGAACCAAACCTCTCCAAGCGATAGGCTCGAGTAGTTGTGACTCAGAAGACCGCACGCAGAACTTCGGAGTTCTCGCCTGAGCACGTAAGTAGTTTGCACCTTCATCCTATAGGGGGAGCCCCCGAGCCCTTTTTGGATGACCTGTTGGTCAATTTTTGCCCTTGTGGGGCATAGCCCCCGAGCCCTTCCTGATGCTTTCGTGATTGGTTGCTTTTGTTTCATCTTGCAGCCCTTTGTTCGTAGCGCTAACCTTATTATCTAGCAGCATCTGGCGCTGGAGGCCAGCATGCAGCAGCTTCGAGGTACACACGTTTCGCATTCTTTCTTAGTTTTTCTATCACATGATCAATGTTTGTGTTTCTCATATGCTTCTTGGTGTTTGCAGATGAAAATAATGCCTCTCTTCGTCGGCTGGACGCTCTCGAAAAGAGCCTTGGTCGAGCGGAGAAGAAGGCTGTGGAAGCTGCGGAGGTGAAGGAGAGCCTGCAGAAGGAGGTAGCCGATGCTGTTGAGGCCCAGGAGTGCCTGCGGAAGGAGGCTGCAGATCGCGAGGCGCATATCGCTTCTGCGGCGGCTGCCCGCGAGAAGGAGGTGGCCAATAGGATCATGGCTGCGGCCAAAGCTTTCACCGGTAAGTTTCCTTTACTTGCTTTGGTCTTCTATTATTCGGCTGTTTCTTGTCTTCAACTTATTTTTGGTCTTTTCTTCTTTGTCTTAGATGCGTCCGACATCGCGTTTGGTCGTGGTGTGCTAGAGCATGGAGATGCTCTAGATGATGCCACCACAGCAGTCAAAGATCGTTGCGGTACTGCTGTGGCTCCCTGCCGAAGGCCAAGGACGTGCTCCGACGCTTCTACAGGGAGGTAGTTCCCAAGGGCGCTGCTCTTGAGGATGTCAACGCTCTAGCGGATGCTCTGTCGGAGGACGCTCCAGCAGCCTACAAGCTCAAGCAGAAGGGAATCGGCGCCTCCTTGGGGTTGGCCATGGCCATGACATCCGGAGCCGAGCTGGATCTGCCTCACATTACCTCCCAGATGCCGACGGCTGCGGATGGCTCAGAGGTAGAGTTCGCCCTCTTCGCCTCTCAATGTAAGCGTTACGGGCCAAAACTCATTGACATGCTGTCAAAGTATGCGGCGAAGCAGTAGGAGGAGGTCAAGTGCAGGCAATCTGGCTTTGAGGCCATTCCGGATGTGGATGCCTAAGCCCAAGTGCTTTAGCTAGGATAGTTTATCCTTTTCTTTTTGTAATGTAACCCTTTGTTCTTATGCCACGAGGTGGCCTTTGATGAATATAAGTTATGTTTTGAGCTATCGCCAGAAGTGTTTGTGATGTTCATGTCCTTATTTGTTTGCCTTTAGGGTCCTTTGGGTGAGACTCCCGTTGATACTTCGGCTGTCCCTGAATCGCAACCATCTCTGGATGATGCGTCGCAGCTTGTTTTTCTTCGCGACCGCGTCCGCAGCCCGGAGAAGGATATCCTTGGCATTCGAGGCCATGCGGAGGTGTGGAAGTCGAAAGCTGAACGAGCCACTGCCAGGGAGGAATTTTTGATGGGGGAGTTGCGCCAGATGAGCGAGGAACTGCAATGTGAGTCATTGCGAACTGTTGTTATTTTCGGCTACACCTTTCTTGCATGTCATCTTTATTGTTGTGTTTGATGCAGGCGTCAATGTCGTTCTGAAGGAAGAGAAGGAGCGCGTTGCAGTTCGGATGAATTTCCTGACCCAACAGGACTTAGAGGTTGGCGGCTTCTTCTGGATGGACCGTGATCGGGCCATCGTCCTTGCGACGGTGCAAGATCGCATGCATCAATCTTCTCGGGTGCTGAGGCAGGCGAGGATTTCCCTGACGTCCACTTGGGCCATCATGTTTCCCCTGGATGAGGCACCTTCCAACCTTTGGGGTCTGCTAACGAAAGTTTTGGGACAAGGGCCACGTCAAGGAGTTGGTGCGGCGTCAGCTAGTTGCTGGGGTGAAGTCCGCTCTTTCACTTGTTCGGATGCATTGCCGTGATGTCGATCTTGCGGCGGTGGCGACTAGGCCAACCCTTCGGCCGGATGGTAGTCTTTGGGATATGTGCCCGCATTATGCGGCTGTGAGGCAGTATGCCGAAGAGATCATTGATCTGTTCGAGCAATGGGCGAGTGTGATACTCTAGAATAGGTAGGTCATGTAGAGAAAACAATTTTAATGTAAAATTTGTATGTATTAGAGTGGGCTTGCTGTGCCCTTTGTAAAGTTTATTTGTATTGGCACGTTGTGCTTTGTTATGTGCATGTCCTTTCGTTAGCCTGACGTGGTCAGCTACTCAGGGTGTATCCATTGTTCTAAGTCGACGGAGTTGTGAGGTGAGGCGTAGCCCCCGAGCGTATTATGGCAAAAAGTAATGCGAAGAAAGAGAATTTTTTGCCAAGAGACTTAGCTTGTATTCAGCGTAATTGAAGAGGTACATTGTTCGGCTGGGTAGCCTTGGCTAAGTAGCCTTATTGAAAGTAAAGAGGTAGCTAGGGGTAGAAGCGTCACAAACATGCGACGTTCCAGGGGTTGGAGTATTCGACTCCTGATGCGATGTCCATGAGGCAGTAGGCGCCGCCTGGGATGACTTCTGTGACGATGTAGGGTCCTTCCCAGGGTGACTCAATCTTCTTCGGTCGCTCTTGCTTGAGTTGCAGGACGAGGTCTCCTTCGACGAAGAACCTTGGGTGCAGCCGACAGGTGTGGTAGTTGTGGAGGCTCTGCTGGTAGACCACTGAGCGAGCTGTGGCAATGTCGCGTGCCTCGTCGAGTGTGTCAATGGCATCTTCGAGTGCGGTTGTTGACTCGGCTTCGCTGTAGGCGACGACCCATGGGGCATTGTGGTGTATTTCGGCAAGTAGTACGGCTTCGTCTCCGTGCACCATGAAGAAGGGTGTGAAGCCAGTTGCGTTGTTCGGAGTTGTACGTAGACTCCAGAGGACGGAGGGTAGCTCTTTTGGGACCTTGTGGTGTACTTCGGCAGGTAGTGGGCGGAGAAGGCGTTTCTTGATGCCGCCGCCTATGAGGCCGTTGGCCTTTTTGACCTGCACGTTGGTCTGTGGGTGCGCCACGGAGGCATATGATATGTTTATGCCAAGGCCCTCGCAGAAGTCTTGGAACTCCTTTGAGATGAAGTTCGAACCGTTGTCCGTGAAGATGCTGTGTGGCACACCGAACCTGTAGACTACGGACTCGAAGAACTTGACGGCAGTTTTGCCGAACCTGTAGACTATGGACTCGATCCACTTGGAGAACTTGTCGACTGCGACCAGGAGGTAGACGTGGCCTCCTTTCGAAGATTTGGCAGTTTGCCAATCATGTTGAGGCCCCATTGGGCGAAGGGCTAGGCCAGTGGTATGGTCCTAAGCTCCGATCCTGGTGCATGCGTCTTGTCCGCATACCTCTCGTAGGCGTTGCACCTTCGGACGATGTCCTTGGTGTCGTTCATGGCCGTTGGCCAGTAGAATCTAGCTCATAAAGCTTTGGCGACGAGGACGCGACTGTTTGCATGATACCGCAGATGCCCTCGTGGATGTCTTGGAGGATGGTTTTGCCATCACCGATGGTGACGCACCTTTGGAGTACATCCGAAATACTGCGCTTGTACATCTCACCATTGTGGAGGGTGAACGCTTTGGACCGGCGAGATATGTGCCGGGCATCTATCGGGTCGTCAGGAAGTTCCTTGTTTAGCAGGTACCAAAGGTACGGCTGCGTCCACGTCTCTTCAATGGCCATGACCTGCATCAAGCTGATGAGTTCGGCCTCGGTGTCAACCTTTTCGCGTCCTTCATGTCCTTCGGGTGGCGCAGCCCCCGAGTGCTCTGCCTCTTCGGGTGATCCCTTGGGGAATTTCATTTTGATAGAGGGTACGCAGATTTGTTCGAGGAACACACCTGGTGGCACCCGTGCACAGGTGGAGCCGATGTTGGCGAGCCTATCGGCTTCCTTGTTGCTTTTGTCCAATGTGCCAAAGCTCGTAGCCGTCGAAGTCCCCTTCGAGTGAGCTGTAGAGCGTGCGATACGCGATCATGTTAGCGTTGTGAGCGTCGCATTCGTTCATCGTCTGCTGGACGACAAGGTTCGAGTCACCGTAGATGATTAGGCGCGTTGCACCGTAGATCTTGGCCATCCTCATTTCGTGGATGAGAGCCTCATATTCGGCCTCATTGTTGGAGGCGCAAAATTTCATCCGAAGGACGTATTTCATCTTGTCGTCTAGAGGGGACGTCAGTATGATGCCAGCTCCTGCTCCAGCCTCTCGTTTGGAGCCGTCGAAGTGCATCGTCGATGATTGCGTCATGTCCAGAGTGTCCGGCAGCTAGAGTTCCATCTAGTGGATGAGGAAGTCAGGGAGGACCTGAGATTTGTTGGCCTTGCGCCGCTCATAGACTATGTCTAGAGGAGATAGCTCGATGCCCCACAGGGCTACGTGTCCCGTGGCTTCGGGGTTGTTCAGGATGTTGGAAAGTGGCGCCTCGTTGACGACCATTATCTGATGCTCCTGGAAGTAGTGGCTCGGCCGACGAGCCATCATGAATACATCGTAGGCGAGTTTCTGGTAGTGAGGGTACCTCTGCTTTGTTGGTGTCAGTACCTCGCTGAGGTAGTATATTGGGCCTTGGACCCCATGGGTCTTTCCATCTTCGGGTCGTTTGACCACGAGTACGGTGCTTACCACATGGTGCGTAGCTGCGATGTATAGCAGTATAGGCTCTTGTTCCTTTGGCGTGACCAGGACAGGCAAGGTGGAGAGTAGCCGCTTAATTGCTTCGAATGCATCATCTACTTCGGGTGTCCACTCAAACTTGTCCGCCTTGCGCAGCAGCTGGTAAAAGGGAAAGGCCTTCTCACCCATGCGGCTGAGAAAACCTGCTCAGCGCCGCGATGCGCCCAGCTAGTTGCTGGACACCTTTGAGGTTCTTCGGCTTATCTATGGACAGTATGGCCCGGATTTTCTTTGGATTTGCATCAATCCCTCGTTGGGAGATGAAGTAGCCGAGTAGTTGGCCAGATGGGACGCCGAAGGCGCACTTTTCTCGGTTCAACTTGATCTTGTAGTGATCAAGGTTATCGAACGTCTCGTGGAGATGGTCAATCAGTGTCTTGGCCTCCCTGGTCTTGATGACTATGTCGTCGACATAGACTTGGATGTTCCGACCGATCTGGTTTTTCAGACACGCTTGCATGCACCTCTAGTATGTGGCGCATGCGTTCTTCAGCCCGAAAGGCATGGTGTTGTAACAAAACACTCCGAATGGCGTGATGAACGCCGTTTTCTCATGATCTTCGACCTTTAGCCAAATCTGATTGTAGCCTGAGTAGGGGTCGAGGAAGGAGAGTTTCTCGCATCCTGCGATCAAGTCGATGATCTGATCGATCCGAGGTAGAGGGAAGTGGTCCTTGGGACAGTGCTTGTTGAGTGACGTAAAGTCTACGCACATCCGTAGGATGTCCGTGTCCTTCTTGGGGACCAGCATAGTATTGGCCAGCCACTCACTCTCCTTGATTTCTCAGATGAAGTTGGCATCGAGTAGTCTATTGACTTTAATTCCAACTGCTTCGTCTCTTGGTTCGGATAGTCGTCGGATCGAATGCTTGACTGGCCTTGTGTCGGGGAACACATTGAGTGCGTGCTCGACGAATTCCGTAGGAACTCCTAGCATGTCCGCAGGATAACAGGCAAAGATTTCCCAGCGCTCACGGAGGAATTCGACGAGCACTCTTTCCTATGTGGGGCTGAGGTCATAGTCGATCAGCGCCGTCTTGGAGGCATCCGTTGGGTGGACATGCACCTTTTTCGTGTTGACTGTGGAGTCGAATGACATGTCGGATGCGTTTTGCCTAGAGACTGGGGGTGCCCCGTTGTCTGTCATCTCTCGGATCCTCGTGAGCTCCTCCTGCATGCCGAACGACTGGGAGATTCTATTGAAATCTCTATCGCAGTGGTCGGATCGGGTGAAGCTTCCCTGGATGATGGTTACGCCTGTGGGCCCTGGCATCTTGACCAGCAGGTACGCGTAGTGCGGTACTTCCAGGAATCTTGCGAATGCCACGCACCCGAGGTTGGCGTGGTACTGTGATGGCTAGTCCACCACTTCGAACTCCAGCCGCTCGCGCCAGAAGTTTTCAGGATGGACGAAGATGACATCGAGCCATATCTTTCCTAGGGGATATATGCCCTTTCTTGGGACTATGCCATGGAACATTATGTCGGATTGTTCCAGGCTACACAGCGGGATCCGCATCGCTGCGAGGGTGCTGGCGAACATCAGGTTGATGCCGCTGCCGCCGTCCATGAAGACGAGGCTCATATCGAATCCTCTGATCTGCGCCTCGAGCACTAGGGAAGCATGGCCTAGGCGAGGGATCTGGCGGGGTGATCCAAATGATCGAACATGATGCAAGACTCTGAACCACTGAGGTACTCAGGGATAGCAGGTGGAGCAATCACGCCCAGGCTGACCTATCGGGTGATCTTATTTTGCACCCTGTTGGTAGGGCGTCCCTTCTGGATCGTTAGGGACCCTTTTGGCGGAGGGTATCCACATTTGACGTTGTTTGACGCAGGTGTGATCGCTGGATTCGATGGTCCAACAGGTGGAGGTGGAGGAGCTCCGTGGGCGATATCACCTGGTGTAGGTGTGGGCCCAAACCCAGGGTTCACGATCTGGTGCCGCATTTGGGTGAGACCCTCACTTAGCTTCTGGAACTCGCGGCAGTCCTTTAGCATGTGGCTGGCCTTCTTTTGCCATCTTGCTTGTCGATGTATAAGTGGATGGTGCAAGGGCCAGACAACTTGTCGTATGCCGAGGGATCATCGTCACGGCTACGGCGTTGCCATGTTTGCGTGGGGCACCCCCCGTTGCGGAAGTTGCCTCCGCGATATCCGCTGCTGCGGTTGCCATCGTTGCTTCGGTCGGCGTAGCCAGCCGCAACCATGTTGACTCCATCGTGATCGTCATAGACGCGCGATCTTTGCTTTGCTGCAGCGTTTTTGCCTGTGGCCATAATCGTCCTCGTCATCCAAATGCATTCGGTGGAGGGAATCCTCGCCATCTTCCCACCTGTTGGCGATGTACATGAGGTGGTCGAGTGTTTTGGGCTTGACGCACCCAAGTTCTTCCTTGAAGTTCGGGCGTTTGACACCATCCTTGAAGGCGTTAATTGTCCTTTCCCCAGAGATGTGTGCAGCGGAGTTCTTGATGTTGGACCAGCGTAGGAGGTATGAGAGAATGGATTCGCCGGTACGTTGGGTGCAGGCGCGCAGCTCCTCGATCGAGGATGGCCTCTTGCTGGTGCCTTTGAAGTTGCGTATGAAGCTGTACGCCAGCTCCTCCTACCTTCGGATGGAGCCGGAGGACAGGCTGCTAAGCCTAATTTGAGATGCACCTATCAGCTGTAGCTAAAGGCATCGTAGCACGGTGTTTTTGTTACCACCGTGCAGCTTGATGGACAAGAGGTGGTCAAACTTCGGAGTGTCCGAAGGGAGCTTGAAATTTTTCGGCATCCGCATCCGCCGAACAGATCTGCCGAAGCATCGGGCTCCACACGGCTCTCGATCGTCATCCTCGTCGGATTCTGTTGAACAGGCGCGTTTGGCACGTCCCTTGTCGACCTTGCACTGGAAGAGGTCGTTTCGAGCGTCGTAGTCGCTGCTGCGACGCCTTGGGCTCTTGTGACGTCGAGTTAGATCGTGCTCGTCCTTGTTGGATGAGGGTGTGGGGCTGCGGTTGAATCTGACCGCAGATTTCTTTTTCGGCTCCACAGGAGCCTCCTCGTGGAGCGCAGCTCCGACGAGTCTAAGACCGGTGCGGTAACCCAGCATACCACTGCATGGTGTAGTACACTATAGTCGTTGATATAACACCAAAGGAACACCGCTCCATCCACATTACATCCCTCAGAGTGGTACAACAGAAACATCGCGGGTCCAAGACAACACTTTATATTACATATAGCATATTACAAAATATCCAGAGAGCTTCCTCGGATAGAGAGGAATATTATACAGAAAGAACCAGAAAGATCCACTCGGAGTTACTTTAGAAGTACTACTATTAATATATGTGTAAGGCTTGGAAGTACTACTATGGTATTGTTCTACAGAAGTAGGCTCTATATTCTAGGAGTTTTATTTATATTCTAGGCTTCAGTTTGTCTTCGATAGATTCCGGTAAGGTCTTCGACTCCGTTGATCTCCCTCAGATATCTTCAACTCTTCAAGTAACTTATTTCTGGGAACGCCATTGGTTTCTCCGAGATCTAGCAAGGGTTAAGAAGATACGTTGGTACGAGCGTACTCAGCAAGTTCACTAAAGAGGAGTGTTTGATGCACTATCTACAGCCACAGACCATAGGTCGTAGGCAATGGAAGTTTTTGAAAATATTTCTTCAAAGGTTTCTTTTATTCTGAAAAGCTATGTCCATCAGTCTTCACGGGTTTACCAGAACTTTCATGGAGTTCCTTTCCCGCAGCGTTCGCAGCTCCTTCCCGGAACAGGGAGTAACAAGTTACAGTTCTTACACTCTACAGAGGTGCCTTACTTTACCCATGAGAGATCTTAGCTTTGTTGCACATCTGAGTTATAGGCTCGTTCCCACTTCCTTGGTATTAGGCCCAGACTAAGATCCAAGCCAATCACTGTCCTTCTCCATGACCCCGCATGCACCACAATTGTTGGATGACCAAACTCAAGGTAGACTTTTCCCCGTATAAAACGGCTATACCTTAATTGGATACACACAACAACCATTAACAATAGATATCTGTCTTTTCTAAGCCCAGATCCACGATAGACTTCCCCCGTATAAAACGGCTATACCCACGATCTGCAACTTACAAATGCCTAGAACAGTGTCCAATGCATGCGAAAGGGAGCCAATCCAGCTGACTTCTCTGTCCCATTCCAAATCTCATCGTTAACGCGTAATATACGACACAAGAATCACTGGCGACATTGGTTGTTAAGTCCTAGATAATATGTTCCTTTACCACCAGAACTTTCATAGTAGATTATTACCTCATGGTAAATAACCTATAATCATATTATTATGAAAATAGTGTTTTCTGATCTTTTTCAAATGCAGGTGATGACAACACTGGATTTACAAAATACTTTACAGAAAATAATCAAAGGACATGAGCAAGTGTGAACTTGCCTTTTGTGATTACAAGATTATGCACTCACGGTCTTCGAGATAATAGAAGATCCAATATTTGAAATCAGCATCATTGGTCCGGTAAGGACTAATGTTTAAAGAAGCAAGATGCCATTATGCATAAATAATGCTATGCAATTTTATAATTCCCAAAGTGAAACCCTTAGTATTTTGAATAAGTTGATCTTAGGTATCTTATTTAAGATTGGGTTTATCTTTAAGTTTATTTCATAAGCAATGACATTGATAAGTAACTTAAGTGTTAACAAACCAAAATATACCAATACTAATAGAATGATGTGATTATGATTAATTGTTATCTGGTGATTGGGATAAAAAGTCCTTGAGTTGAGTTCTTAAGAGCTTAACGAACTAATATAGACTTGTTTGTGTGAAGTGGAAAAGATAATAACATTTGAAGAAACTAGTATTTAGTTAGGTTAATTAGTCTTAAGGTTTATTAGGTTTTACATTAGGGTTGGTGATGGTTATGAATGGTGTTAAGTTATCATATTTTAGTTGACGATATAAGTGACTAAAGTTAACTTTAAAACATGAATAAACTTCAAATGAGATGTTTATGATTGTTTAAACCAAAGTTAACAATAAAAATAGAAGCGAATTGTAAGATATGATGAGTTTTAGAATAGCATCTAGTTTTAGGGTTTTGGTAAATATGATTAAGGATGATCCCTTTTAATTTAAGTGAAAGATAAATTTAATAATATGTAATTTATTAATGGGAGCATAATTAGATGATCTTACAAATTTTGTTAGGGTTTATAATCATTTTAAGAGTGGTTGAGGGATGGATATTATTCACCCTCTTACACATGAGTGTTATGTAATATTTATTTAAAAGGAGTTTAATTTGAATTTAAGATTTAAAAACATTTAAAGGTTAATAATTATATTTAAGTTTTATTTTGATTATAGATTTAGACTTAGTAATTAAACTTTAAAGGTTTTAGTGTTTTATAAGAAAAAGTGATTATTTCTTACTTAAGAAATAATTTTAAGAATTAACAAAGTGGTTATTTCATTTGATTAAAATAAGTAATGAGTTTTATTTATCTTAAAATGTTTTTGAATAATATACATGGTATTTTTCTAGTAGAATAAACTTATTAAAGATCTTAAAATGAATTTTATTTATTTTTAAGTCTTACCTTTATTTTTATAAACTTCTTCAAAGAATTAAGTGTCTTAAATATTTGATTTATATTTTATTTGTAAAAACTCTAAGTTAGTATTTTTTATAAAATAGTAAAGTTATTTTTATACACAAAAATTATTTTTATTTATTTTAGGATTTGTCCCTATTTAATGAAATTTCACTTAAGATTTAATAGTGTTTAATCTTTATTTGCATTTTATTAACTTAAATAAGTAAAGTTATATTTTTATTAGGTGGGTATTATTTTTGTGATAATTATAATATATTAAATATATTTTTATGATTTTTCTATAATTTTCTATAGCTGGAAATGTTTAAAGGTTATTTTGGTAATTTATTTATTTTTCTTTTATTTTATTTTGAAATGGGCCTAGTACCCAACATTGGGCCAAATTGGCCCAGCAGAGGGGGTACTGGATCGGTCAAACCGACCCAGCCCGCACTCACCTTATCCCCTCGAAGCCTCTTCTCCTCTCTCCTTTCTCCTCGCTTTCCTAGGCGCTGCCACCGTCGGCTTGATTCCGACGAGGCAGGCCGCTGCGGCCGCCTCCGCTGGCTGCCGGAGCTCCGCCTTCCCCAGATGAACCTAGCCCTCCAATTCGATTTGGGAATAATGCTTTCCACGTGCCCACCACCAGCCCCAAACCCTAATTCCCCATTTTTCCATTACCCCGGTGGGACGGCGAGGTTCTCGGCAACCCCGGTGATATGGCGAGGGTGTTTGGATGCTGGGACTTGCTGGTGGTGTGGGCTGAGGCAGTGTAGTGCCATGGCTCACCTCGTGTGGCTGTGCCGCCGTGCTGAGCTTCACCTCTCTACCGTCACCACAACTGCTACTTCGTCGGCGAGCTTAGACTCGCCATCAGGTAGGTACCACTTCCCCTTTCGCACAACCTCCCTCAATCCTAGTGTACAATATTAATTAGATTTCTTCTTCATACATGTTTTGGATGCTTGATGTTTCACAGTGGTTTGCTCAGTGATCAATTGTGTGCCTGTGACCCTTATCTTGATTGAGTGCTCCTGATGCTAGTGGTATAAGTTGTTAATTGTATTAAATATAATGATCCTCTGTTGTATTCTGATGAATTCATACTTGGAATATAAGATGTTGAAGCTTGCTTATGTGCTTGATGCTTTGAATCTACTATAACTATACCTTGGCTTAATTTGTTATCTCCTGATTAGGATGATTGTTATGAGTGGCAACAGATTTGACTACAAAGTTGATTCCAGGTAACCATCCTAGGAAAATGATTTGTTGTCTTGTGGGAATAAGCTTTACAAGCAAAGCTTGCCCATATTATTTTTTCTGTCTACATGACAGGGATTATGTGATAATGTAAAGGTCCCCTTTAAATGATCTCTGTTAACTAGCACCTGAACCAAGCATGCACAATTGTGCCTGGTTGTCACTGTTGTGATTGGCTGTGTGGAAAATATGATTAAGTTGATAATCTTCTAGCTTCCATTATGTTGAGCAGTGAATACATATCTATCTGATTCCTAATGTTTATTTTTAGGAAAATGATTTGAATTCATTACTGAATGAAATTCTGAATATATATATGCTTGATTCTTAGGGTTAATGCCTAAGAAAATGATATGAATTAGTCCCTTTTAGTTTTTGGTTGGCTTCTCTAACAAAAGGTGTGGATCCTTGATTTAGGTGCATATATGATGATGGTGGTGATTTGGTTTACTGTATTTGTTGATAGTAAAATAAAGTATACCATTGATTCCTAGAGTGTGCTGCTAGGAAAATGATAGGTTTGTTTGGCTGAGATATCTCAATGATGATTTTGGGTGATGATACATTGTAATAGCCATTGTGTATCAGACTGTCACTATGGGGCCTCCATTTTGGAGTGTGCACAGTGACAGATCCTGTTTGCATGATCTACTGTGAGCTTAATACTGTGGAACCCAATTGAAGGGTGCATAGTAGCATACTCATAGTGAGTAGGATGTGTTTCTATGCTATTTAATCAACATGGTCAAGGCTCATTAGCGCTTGATGATTGTTGTGAGCAACAAGATCCAACCTATGATGAAAAGGTTGAGGCCCTAATGGTGATTGAAATAGATGTTATAATTTTATCCTTTCTAACTCAATGATGACACTAGCATAGCACTTCTAAAAGATGAAATGAGCATGTGCTGTTACTATTATGAGTTGGTAACCTGATATGTAGAGTAGATTATCTTGACTTGGTGAGATTGTGGATAAGCTGCAGCTGCTCTTGATCTACTGATGTTATTGCCTTTCCTTAGTGATGGATCTTGATTGATTCATGTCCATTCTGCTTGATATTAATCTTGCCTTGGTACATCTGGCCTTGATTTCCCCTTATCCTAGATCTAGGATGGCTCCTGGGAGCAACCAAAGCTATGGTGTGATGGTTTGTCTAGATTGGTGATCTTGTGGTGATGAGCAAGAATGGATGTTGTTCTTGGTGATGAACTATTGGATTGATGGTAGTTCTGGACTAGGTAAAATGTGTGGAGATATTCTGATCAACCTAGTGTATCTACTACGGCTGTTCTCTCCCCTTAGTACCTTTTGTGATGCCCTGGTTGCTTGACAGCACAGCTGCTGCATGCAGTGAGTAAGCTGCTAGTTGATGTGCTGCCAGCCCAGGTTCATTGTGTCACTAGGGAGATATTTTGTTGTGGATCAGCTTGGTTGAATTGGTATTATCTTAAGTTGAGCTATCCTTTTGGATGTTGCCAAGTGGATTCTTAGTTAGCCAATGATGTTGTACTGAGGCAAAAATACTGATATGAACAATGCTACTTTTTTTTGGTGAAACTTGCCCTTTCTAAAATTTAGCTCAATGATGAACTTTTAACAGTGCAACTCACTGTTCACTTCTGAGAGCAAAGTAACCAACTAATCATTCTTTTATTTGTTTTTTTGTTTCGTTTTCTTTTTGTTTTGTTTTTAGGAAATGAAGAGAAGAAAGAAAAATGTCAACTATTGAATGACATCAGAGAACAGTAGCTTAGGAATTCCTTTGTAATAAACATTGTAATTTATTTTTCTGTTTTATATGTTGTAAAAACATTATATTATTGTATTCAATTCAATAAAGTTTACTTATTTCATTTTTTTATTTTACAATTCTTTTGTTAGGACAATGTCATATATATTGTTGTAATAAAGAATGTTGTTATTTATTTCAATTGTATAATTCTTTTTCCTACTTATTTATTTCCTAATTGTAAAGACAATGTCTTATATAAAGAATTCTTTTATTTATCTATTGCAAAATAATACTATATGCATATATATTTATATTAATAAAGAATCCTAGTTATATTATTATGTAATCATTTTATTTCAAGTTATTAAATATTTCCAATTCTTATTTGTAAATTTTATAAATTCATTTGAATTTCATATTTGAAATTCAAATACATGTTTGAACAAATTTCCCCTGAAACAAAGAATTCTACAAAGGTCATGTTGAAATCTATCGCACTTGCTCCGAAGTTTCCTTCAGTGCAAGAGAGATCCCAATCCCTCCATAGCTCTTTTAGTTTTGCGCGAAAATTCCCCGGATTTTCTTATGCATGAATGCAATGCACAAACCTGTGTCCTCTCTATTTCTAGGTGCTACATCCTAGGATGTTACAACCGGCTAGCGCGAACTTGGTCATGGCGCTTTTTGGGTCCCCCACCGGAGGTGGATGGGACGCGAGGTACGTGGTGGCTGCCATGATTGCAGCCTGAGGCGTCTTCGTCATGATGTTGCCATTCACGTCCATTGACATGAAGGACGTGTTGAGGGCCCTTGTGGCTTCACGACGTGCAGTGGGGTCCATGTTCTCCACGCGGGAGTGATGCTTGTTGGCGTTGTTGCCATGTGAGCTGGAGCCGCCAGCGGCGGAGAGCGCAGCTCGCCGCGCGCTAGACTCTGAAGCCGCCTTCTTGCATTTGTCGAGATCCTCCGTCAGCTTCACCTGCCGGTTATGCTCACCGATGAGGAAAAGGTGGTATGCCATCAGCAGATCCCGTGAAACATTCACAGGTAGGATGATGTTGCCCGCCAGAGCTTTGCGTGCTTGACGACATCCGTCCTCGTTGAGGTTAATCTTCTGGTAGGCGTTAGCGTCACCCTCATTGGGCTGGAGGGTGGGTTTCCTCCGTTCCCAGCCTGCGGGTTGGGCGTCGGATTGGGTGGTGGGTTGGGGGTACTCGAACCTGGTGGCAGTTCCGATTCACCCTATATGACCACGACGCATTAGTAATGTCCGTGGATTGGGTCGCTGCTGCCGCAGCTTTTGGATCCGGAACCGTAGGTTCCTTCGTCTGATGGAGGGTCGTACAGATCTAAGTTGCAGCTACTGCTGTCATATGACTCATCTGTCAGCGTCGGCGTGCACAACAAGCCGATGGATGGGACCCATGAAGCGGGCCTGATGGATGGCGGTGGCACCTGCTCTGGGAGGCGGAGGGTGCCGGTCTGCCCCACCTGGAAGCAGAATCTCCCGAACAGAATCTCGAGCCCATCGCCTACGAGCTTGAAATCCATCATGGTGGCTGGAGAGTGGGCGGTGAAGTCTAAGGTGTCGAAGAGGAGATGAATCTCCGTCGCCGATGAGTTTTAGATCGCTCTGGATGGGACCGTCAAGATCGCACAATCAGCGCCCCTAGTTCCCATAGACGGCGCCAATTGACGAGGGTTCGACTCGTTAATGCCCATTGTTATGGACTTGGGTTTTGGACAAGATGCGGATGATGGAGATCGCGGAACAGTTAACAGACAAGCAACACAGGGACACAAGGTTTACGCAGGTTCAGGCCCCCGGAGGGAAAACCCTACTCCTGCTTGTATGCTCTTGATTACGGGGCAACCGAAGGTTACAGAGGTGCGCAGATGCAATCTAGCGTGGGGTGCGTAGGAGGTGAGTTGAGGCCCTCCTCACTGTGCCCTCCTAGCCTTTATATAGATAGGAAGGTCCCGGGCGTAGGTCGAGTCGGTTATAGATTAGGGTTTGCCCCTTTGAAATTCTATCTACTCTAGTCTTGTTCTCCAAGGACCCAAAGGCGTCATGGGCTTGGGCCACCCGAAATCTCCATAGGCCGCGTATCCTGTCGTGGGCCTTCCCTTGGGCTGGACCAGGTATGCCTACATTGTGTACCCGTGGGGTATAACCATGTAACATGTCCTCTTCAAGTACCAGGTAGCTAGATTTGTTTGCCAAGTGGTGAGCGATCTGAAAGACAAAAATGCTGCTGCTTTGTCTGCCTCGAACAATATTTACCGAGTTGTTTACCTCGAACAATATTTACCGATGTTTTTTTGAGCTGGTGCGTGATTTTGAATGGAACGTGCATGAATAAACCACACAAGATTAGTACATAAATGATGTCTGAATTTTGTCTGCCTCGGATAAGTATGACAGTTAACTAAATTCAACCACCAGTAGTAATTGAATAAATAGATACATCTTGATAGTATTTGGTTACTTTAGAACTAATTCCATAATATAGTATGGGATAGCTGCACAAAAGCGGGCTATTGCCGCTACAAAAGCAATTCTACAGAGTTAATCAAAACTTGACTGTTCTACACTGAAGAAACTGTAGATCTCCATCATAAAACTTGGCTAGTCAATTGCCTTGAGAGGACGTAAGTTTAGTGATCAACCAACCACAACTAATATTTTTCCTTCCCACCAAACTTCAAGAGATCTGTAGTGTTCATGGATGTTTGTTGCGCTTGAACCAGTCCCGGTTCTGTATGAACAGCCATGCCGCCACAATGATTTCTTCAAACATGAACTCCAGCGTCTCATGGCAGGGATTGTAGGTCCCTGTGAATCGAAACCTGAATTCTGGCGGTGAGGTGTTTCCCGTCGTCGGCTCCAGTTGTCAAACACTCCAACAAGATGAGTGTAGCTCGATGCTCGCCGCCATGGTGTGGTCGCCGATGGTGCGTAGGATGGATCGTCCTTGCCGCTAACAGAGTGTGCCTAGATTGCCCCACTATGGTAAGGTCACCCGCGCTGAGGCATGGAGGCGAGAGTTGGTTGACCTTGGCGCTGCGCTATTCGAGGGTTTGTTTCATTGGTGGAATGCGCACATGAATGCTTTGGAAACTACCTTCTTTCTCCTACGCAGAGCACACGAAAATGCCGCTGCACGCTTTCTCGGTGATGCTTTCTTGGCCTTGCTCGACAACGCCACCATCATTGCCGATGCAGCACATTCTGCAAAATCAACTGTCTCTGATGCCAATGGGAGACCGTCCTTGTAGTACAACCACATGGTCTGCCTTAGTGTTGGGAATATGCCCTAGAGGCAATCATGTATGATGATATTTCCCATTGTATTCATAAAGATATTAAGTTATCCTTGTATAAACATCTGATGTGTATCATTGAATATGTGATTCAGTTGTGGAACTATACATTCATGTTGTTTGTACTAAATATCCTTGGTCATTGAGGTTATGCTGTACACACAACTTAGACCAATGTGAAAGTTGTCTTGATGACTCGGTTCCACTTGTCATGGGCATGGAGATGCTATTCCAACTTACACAGATTCGGCTAAAGAGTTTAGCGAGTCGGATTGACCCATATTGAGGTACAACGAACAAGTTGTCATTTGTATATCTCAATCAATATAATCCTTAGATCTGAGGTTATTGCATAGTACGAGTTGAGGATCACCAACTTAGGTTCTTTCAAACGCTGATCCATAACTAGGCAGTTATAAAGGCAGAGTTCGGGTCGACTGAGAATCAAGTTATGTCATGTGAATAACGAAAATGGGATTTTGCCCCTCCACTCGGAGAGATATTCTCTAGGCCCTCTCGCGAGATATGATTCGGAAAACATGGCCATGCATGACAATTATTCGCCTATAGTCTGACAAGGTATATCAAGTTATGTCATGTCATGTGTTAACCGAGGCGATCTACTAAGAGTTAGTCGGGTGAATCACTTATCTCGGATCAAGAAGAGAGTCGGACTATTTAAGGGATGACAATTATTCGCCTATAGTCTGACAAGGTATATCGTGAGGCAAAAGGGACTCGGACGCAAGTTACATTGGAAAGGCAAGTCGTCATGACTCTTTGGTACTTGGGAGTCGGCACGTTCTGCTAGGAGCCGCTGCCGATTGATCGATTTAGAGTCGGACTCTAATCGTGTCCAAGTAGCCATGAGCCTGCGGGGTCACACACTTAAGAGCAGGAGCAAGTTTGGATTGGATCTGAACTAGAAATCTGGTTGGGTTGGACCCAAGCCTGATTTGGACTGAGTCAGTGAGTTGGACTCACAGGGACTAACATTATATGGGCTTTAGTGAATGGGTCGCGCGAGCAGAGCCCACGTTCACTCCCTATATATAGTGGAGCACACCAACCCTAAAGAAAAACCCTAGATCCACAGCAGTCCTGCCGCTGTAACGAATCTAGCAGTTCGCCGCCGGTGCTCCTCCTTGCACGTGTGGATACCAGCAGAGGTGTTGTACGATCAGCACCAGGACGATCGGATCGCAAAGGACTGCACTGCATCAACTAACGCGCTTCATCAGTAATCCGCAACTGTGCGTCTAGTGGTAAACCTCGTGGCCTTCTACCTCAGCTAGATCTTGGGATCACCATGTTAGAGGGAAAATTTTGTTTTATCTCTGCGTGGCCCAACAGTGGTATCAGAGCGATAACTTCTGGTTTTAGGCTCGAGATCTCGCATATGTGATATGCGGTAGGCTATAGATGAGATCTACATGCTGTCTTGGTGGTCGATCTATGAGATAGATCGGTTTTGTACGAGGTTGATTGGATCAACTATACTCGGGGAATGGTAGATCTGATTTCCGTGATCATACTGCTAAGGTCGTGGAACGACATACCCCTACCGGTCGGCTTCCGCCATCGGGGTAGACTGTGACACGTAAATCCAGATGCGGTGATCGAAGATCAAAGAGTTTGATCGAGTCGGAACAGTGGTCGGAATCCATGTCCGGATCGTAGATGAGATCTACGTTGTCCGGATCAGGGTAAACCGTCGGCTTCGCCCTGTCGTAGCGCCTTAGATGTCGTTGCGAGTTTCACAACGCCGGTAGATATTGTATCTATGCATAACTTGTTTTTACAGGAAGTTGTGAATGGTATGGTTCATGTGCATGTGATGTATGTGTGTAATCCATACGTGATATGCGAATCACGGTTTTTGTCAGCCGACTGGAGCCTAGGTGCTGTCATTTTATTGTATAAACGACCTGCGTGTCGGATTCTCTATGTAATGTATTTTACTTAGCTAGTGTAGCTGTTTGGAGAATCCGGATGGCATGCAAGGCGATGTACATGTCGGCGACATGGGGTAAGACGGCAACTGACAAGAGTTGGCACGAGTCGGATTACAGGCTTTGTGGAGATGGAGATTGCCATGAAGAGAGCCATACCATTTCACATTATAATTTTTTTATTTTGTGTTATTTTTATGTCTCTGTTTCACCTCTATTAGATAGTCGGTAAAAAAAATTAATCCCTCAAAGAAGGTCTAGTCGGTTTTCCCGCCAGTGTTTGCACCATCACAAGTCGGACATTTTTGGTAGTGGGCTCATAAAATTGAGGTGCTACCAATTCTTTTCGACTAGGTGGGTTCAAGTCGGACTCTTACTGCAGAAACACTCGGTAAGCTAGACGGGTCTATCACAATGGTTGTGGGGCTCAGGGAAAGGTCGGACGGGAGCCAGGGCATGTGATGCCACCCGTCCAATAGGAGTCGTATGAGATACGGTTGACAAGGAGTTGTCTACCTAGATCACTTGGCAGCTAGCGGTGTTGCTAAAGCACACTAGCCGACTTGCTTATTTAGGATCCTGAATCACTAAGTAACCATCGGAGGGGTGTTGGTTCTAGTGGGAGCATAAAATATTAAAATGTTTAATATGCTTGCTCTTTTATTAATACATGTCTTAAGTGTTTTGCATATTTTCTGTTGTAGATCATGGCACCAAGTAGCAGTCACTCTCAGATATCCGGTTTTGCATTAAGAACCATTCTTGAGAAAGATAAACTGGATGACACTAATTTTACCAACTGGTATCGAAATCTGAGAATTGTTCTCAAACAAGAAAAGAAGGACCATGTCGTAGACAACCCACTTCCAGATGAGCCGAATGAGAATGCGACTGTCGCTGCCACCAATGCCTACCGTCGGGCTGAGAATGAGTCCACAGATATTAGCTGTCTTATGCTTGCTCACATGGAACCGGACTTGCAAAAGCAGTTCGAACATGTTGAGGCCTATGATATGATCGAAAGCCTCAAAAGTATGTTCTAGGCTCAGGCAAAGACTGAGAGGTATCAAGTCTCTCAGGCTTTGCTAAGTTGCAAGCTTAAGGATGGTGATCCACTGAGTCCGCATGTGATCAAGATGGTTGGTTACGTGCAGTCTCTGGAGAGGCTTGGCTACCCCATTAGCGAAGAGTTCGCTACAGATATAATTCTGAACTCTCTTCCTAGTGCATATGGGCAGTTCATTTCGAACTACCACATGCATGGTATGGATAAGAAGCTCACTGAATTGCATGGGATGCTCAAGCAGGCAGAGGCGTATCTCAAGAAGGGCGCCAGTCAAGTGTCGATGGTACAGAATAAGGCTAAGTTCAAGAAGAGTTCTTGGACTAAGAAGAAGGCTAAGTCAGGAGGAAAGCGGGCTCAGGACCCGGTCCCAAGCACTTCCTCAGGGACTAAGCCATCTCCTTCAGCCGGATCCACTTTCTTCTATTGCAAGGCGGATGGCCACTGGAAGAGGAACTACAGCAAGTATTTGGCCGACAAAGCCAAGAGTGGAGGTATGACTTCCGACTCAGGTACACTTGTTTGCAATGTTATAGACATATATCTTGCTGATGCACCTAATAGTTCTTGGGTATATGATACCGGATCAGTTATTCACATCTGCAACTTGTTGCAGGGACTGGTAAGAACTACGAGCATAGCAAGAGGCAAGGTTGATATTCAAGTCGGCAACAAAGCAAGAGTTGCTGCGTTGAAAGTCGGCACGATGCAGCTTCATTTACCTCCCGGATTCATTATGGAACTGAATAATTGTTATTATGTTCCAGTGCTCAGTCGAAACATTATTTCTGCTTCATGTTTGATCAGGCAAGGCTATGAGTCGAATATCAAGAATAATGGTTGTTCTTTGTATTTGAATGATATGTTTCACGGCTTTGCACCCCTCTAGGATGGGTTATTTATTTTGAATCTTGATGGTGAGTCGGTTTATAACATAAATGTTAAAAGGTTGAATCCAAATGATCTGAATATGACTTACTTTTGGCACTGTCAGCTTGGTCATATAAGTTGGAAACGCATGAAGAAGCTCCATGATGATGGACTCCTAACTTAGTTCGACTTGGAGTCATTCGAGACATGCGAATCTTGCCTACTCGGCAAAATGACCAAGACACCTTTTGCAAAGAGTTGCGAAAGGGCGTCTGACTTGTTGGGACTAGTACATAGTGATGTATGTGGACCAATGAGCACGACAGCCAGGGGTGGTTATGAGTACTTCATTACCTTCACTGATGATTTGAGTAGGTATGGATATATCTACTTGATGAAACATAAGTCGGAAGACTTTGAAAAGTTCAAAGAATTCCAGAATGAAGCACATAATCAACTCGGCAAGAAAATAAAATTTCTTCGGTCAGACCGAGGAGGCGAGTACATGAGCCATGAGTTTGATGACCATCTGAAAAGTTGTGGAATAGTTCCTCAACTTACTCCGCCAGGAATGCCACAAAGGAATGGTGTTTCGGAAAGGCGGAATTGGACCTTGTTGGACATGGTACGATCAATGATGAGTCGGACAGATCTGCCTTTATCATTTTGGGGATATTGTCTAGAAACAGCGGCGTTCACACTAAACAGAGTACCATCAAAATCGGTAGAGAAGACACCGCATGAGATGTGGACAGGAAAAAGGCCGAGTTTGTCTTTTCTTAAGATTTGAGGTTGTGAAGCATTTGTCAAGTGACTTCAGTCAGACAAGCTTACAGCCAAGTCAGATAAGTGTATTTTCGTGGGGTATCTGAGTGAAACCTTGGGTTACTACGTCTACAATCGAGAAGAGGGAAAAGTGTTTGTCGCTCGGAACGGCGTCTTCCTTGAGAAAGAGTTTCTCAGTCAGGAAGTAAGTGGGAGCACGGTGCAGCTCGAAGAAATTCGAGAGGAACCGGCTAGTAGCGAGTCAGCAAAAACCTTGAAGGTTGAGCCGATCGTGGTAGCTGAGTCGGCAGCAGCACCTGTACTACGAAGATCGGCAAGATTACGAAGTGTTCGTGATGTGTTACTGTTAGACAGTGATGAGCCGACAAATTATTCGGAAGTGATGGTGGGATCTGATTCCGAGTCATGTCTTAGAGCCATGAGATCCGAGTTAAAGTCCATGGATGAAAATCAAGTTTGGAACTTGGTTGATCTGCCAGACGGTGCAAGATCCGTCGAGTGCAAATGGGTCTTTAAGAAGAAAACTGATATGGATGGAAATGTTTCCTTCTATAAAGCACGCCTTGTCGCGAAGGGGTTCCGACAAGTTCAAGGAGTTGATTACGATGAGACTTTCTCGCCCGTAGAAATGCTTAAATCAGTTTGGATCATGTTAGCTATAGCAGCCTATTTCGTCTATGAGATATGGCAGATGGATGTCAAAACGGCTTTTCTTAACGGAAATTTAACCGAGGACGTGTATATGATACAGCCCGAGGGTTTGATCGATCCGGCTAATGCTGACAAGGTGTGCAAACTTCAGAAATCCATTTACGGGTTGAAGCAAGCATCTCAGAGTTGGAATATTCGCTTTGATGAGGTAGTCAAATCGTTTGGCTTCATCAAGAGTGAGCATGATTCTTTTTTATACAAGAAGTTTAGTGGGAGCAAAGTAAACTTTCTAATCTTATATGTGGATGACATATTATTGATTGGAAATGATGTCCAGATGTTGCAAGAAACCAAGGAATCATTGGAAAAGAGTTTCTCACTGAAAGACTTGGGTGAGACAACATATATTCTCGGAATCCGGATCTATAGAGATAGATCAAGGAGGCTCATTGGATTGAGTCAGAGTACTTATTTGGACAAAGTGTTGAAGAATTTCAACATGGAATCGTCTAAGAAGGGGTTCTTACCGATGTCCCATGGTGTAAAACTTAGCAAGACTCAGTGTCCTTCGACAACTGATGAGTGAAGTCGGATGAGTGCGATTCCGTATGCTTCTGTAGTCGGATCCATCATGTATGCCATGATTTGTACTAGGACGGATGTTTCATATGCTCTAAGTGTTGTGAGCAGATACTAGGCTGATCCTGGAGAAATCCACTGAACAGCGGCTAAAAATATCCTAAAGTACTTGAGAAGGACTAAGGATATGTTCTTGGTTTATGGTGGTGAAGATGAACTTAGTGTAAATGGTTACACGGATGCGAGTTATCTTACTGACTCTGATGATTCTCGTTCGCAATCCGGATATGTGTTTATTATAAACAGAGGTGCTGTAAGCTGGAAGAGTTCCAAGAAAGAGACTGTCTCTGCATCTACAACAGAGGCTGAGTATACTGCCGCCTCGGAGGCAGCAAAAGAAGTTACTTGGATGAGGAATTTCCTCATGGATCTTGGTGTGGTTCAGGGCTCGTCCAAACTGTTAGACGTGTATTGTGACAATAATGGTGCTATTGCACAAGCCAAGGAACCTAGACAACACCAGAAGAACAAGCACATACTCATGCGGTACCACCTGATTCGCCAGTTCGTGGGTCAGGGTGATATCAAGTTATGCAAGGTACACACGGATGCAAATATTGCGGATCCGTTGACAAAGCCGTTACCCCAGCCAAAGCATGAGGAGCACCTGAGAGCCATGGGCATTAGATGCTTAGACATGTGATGTCGGAAGATTGACTCTAGTGCATGTGGGAGACTGTTGGGAATATGCCCTAGAGGCAATCATGTATGATGATATTTCCTATTGTATTCATAAAGATATTAAGTTGTCCTTGTATAAACATCTGATGTGTATCATTGAATATGTGATTCGGTTGTGGAACTATACATTCATGTTGTTTGTACTAAATATCCTTGGTCATTGAGGTTATGTTGGACACACAACTTAGACCAATGTGAAAGTTGGCTTGATGACTCGGTTCCACTTGTCATGGGCATGGAGATGCTATTCCAACTTACACAGATTCGGCTAAAGAGTTTAGCGAGTCGGATTGACCCATATTGAGGTACAACAAACAAGTTGTCATTTTTATATCTCAATCAATGTAATCCTTACACCTGAGGTTATTGCATAGTCCGAGTTGAGGATCACCGACTTAGGTTCTGTCAAACGCTGATCTGTAACTGGGCAGTTATAAAGGCAGAGTTCGGGTCGACTGAGAATCAAGCTACATGATGTGAATAACCAAGATGGGATTTTGCCCCTCCACTCGGAGAGATATTCTATGGGCCCTCTCGTGAGATATGATTCGGAAAGAATGGCCATGCATGACTCGGTTAAGTGTTAACCGAGGCGATCGACTAAGAGTTAGTCGGGTGAATCACTTATCTCGGATCGAGAAGAGAGTCGGACTATTTAAGGGATGACAATTATTCGCCTATAGTCTGACAAGGTATATTGTGAGGCAAAAGGGACTCAGACGCAAGTCACATTGGAAAGGCAAGTCGTCATGACTATTTGGTACTTGGGAGTCAGCACGTTCTGCTAGGAGCCGCTGCCGACTGATCGATTTAGAGTCGGACTCTAATCGTGTCCAAGTAGCCATGAGCCTGCGAGGTCAGACACTTAAGAACGGGAGCAAGTTTGGATTGGATCTAAACTGGAAATCTGGTTGGGTTGGACCCGAGCCTGATTTGGACTGAGTCAGTGAGTTGGACTCATAGGGACTAACATTATATGGGCTTTAGTGAATGGGCCGCGCGAGCAGAGCCCACGTTCACTCCCTATATATAGTGGATCACACCAACCCTGAAGAAAAACCCTAGATCCACAGCAGTCCTGCCGCCGTAACGAATCTAGCGGTTCGCCGCCGGCGCTCCTCCTTGCACGTGTGGATACCAGCAGAGGTGTTGTACGATCAGCACCAGGACGATCGGATCGCAAAGGACTGCACTGCATTAACTGACGTACTTCATCAGTAATCCGCAACTACGCGTCTAGTGGTAAACCTTGTGGCCTTCTACCTCAGCTAGATCTTGGGATCACCACGTTAGAGGGAAAATTTTGTTTTATCTCTGCGTGGCCCAACACTTAGAGGGGCCAAATAGCCATGCTTCAGCGGCGGGTGGGGCGGCCCCAGCCGAGGCAACGACGGCTGCTAAGGTGGGGCCGTAGCTAAGCTTCCTAGGAGAGTATTTAGTTGAAACTAGTTCGACTAACTGCTGAATATTTATTCCCCTTCTTAGCATAAGTGTTCTAAGATATAAAAAATAGAGGTTGTGGCTACCAACCGGATCAGGCAATGTACCATGTCAGGGTTCCATTTTAAGTAAATTTACGACTGTGTCCTTAGTTCTGTCCAAAATTATGGCTATGCAACTACGATCGTCGAGAAGTAGCAACACCATCAGAAATAGGGGAAGATGACATGGATTTTTACTAATCGGCAGGCCCTACCACCTCGACCATTGATGGTGCGCATCCTAGGTTTGAGGATTAGTGCCCCCCATTATTGTGCGATTTTCCATATTCTGTTGCTCGCAGCATCGCTCCGCTCCACTGCTCTAGTCCTGCCGCCGCCACTCTGTCCCGTCATGCACCAGTCTTGTCCCCTCCTAGGCTATCGTCCTCCCGACATCCTCTACCCTCCCTACCCTCCCTACCCTCCCTGCCCTCTCTACTTGCCGTTGTCCCTGTCCAAGCACGTTTGGGAACGAAAATCATGAGGCGGGCATTGGGTTCTCGTGCAACGATGGTGGCTTTGATTTCGACCCCGCCCGAAAATGGACCCTGCATGGACAAATAAAATAGAGATGGGTCTTGCCCGGCCGGAGAGCGCAGAGATGGACCCTTCAAGGCTGGAGATCATGAAGGAGCACAAAACAGGGGAAGAGGGCACGGGGTGCAAAGCTTTGGAGCCCTAGAGCCCACTAAATGTGTTGTACGTTCTCCCTGAAGGGTAAGAACTGCAATTCCATCTCTGCATTCCCCAATTAGGGTTTCTAGTATCGTGGTGATGGTGAGGATCTATATTGGTGACTATATGACATCTGCCGCAATTGGATTTCTTTTGAAGATTTGGCATGGTAGTCACACTAAAACCTTGTCCAGCGGTAGAATCATAGTTACTAGTAGATTTGATTATCGGCTGACAATATACATAGAGTACATAACTCTAAGTGACTTGCACATGGAATTTGGCAAGTTTTCGATTGGCCAGCATGATGAATTCGTAAGCAGGTACTATGACACAAATTCATAGACTTTCTGCGAAGTTATGATTGAGGTGGCTCTGGCCATGATGTGGGGTAAACACCTCGGCACGAGGAATGTGATAATATCTATGCACATCGTTAATAAATATACTAGGGAAGAGAAGTCATGAATGATACCGGCCCATGCGGAACGCGAACAGAGTAGCCTCTGTTTGCGATACCGAGTGCGAACGCCCAACTTATCAGTGAGCATGATGCTTTCTCAAGCGATCATGAAGACATCGAAAGGTGTGGCGGTGAAGATGATTTTGTGCTTGAAGAAGAAGAAGATGATGATGATGATGATGTTGAGAAAGCATATCCAAATGTGGCTGCTGTCCCTGATAGGATGGAGAGTAGGGAATATTTGGCTGATTCGAACTATGAGCCTAGCTATGAGACTGATGAGGAAGAGGAATGTGACGATTCAGAAATGGGATGCAGATACGATGACGAAGACAAGGATAGGACAGTGATACACTTTGACAGGGACAACCCTACAATTGATGAGGGCACTGTCTTTGAGACTATGGAGGAATGCAGATATGCCATTGATACCTATGAAATAAGAGTTGAGTTCAAATTTATCATTGAAAAGAGCGGCCAAAAGAGATTTAGGGTGCATTGTAGGGAAAGTAAGGTGTGTAAATGGAGATTGCATGCATCTCAAATGCGGAGTGGACACCCATTTCAGGTTGCAATAGCTACATTTAGTTTCAGTTTTTCTCATATTTGTTCTGCTAATAAGTCCTCTGATTTATTTTTATTCCTATTGAATGAAGATCAAGGTAAACGCGAAGAAACAGAAATGCCCTAATACTTCTTTAAGTGATAAAAATTAGACCAGCGACAACCAAGTGGATTGCTGCTGCTGTACTTGACTGGGTGATGAAAGATCGTAACATTGGACATGCTGAACTCAGAACTAAGCTTAGCAAAAACGTTAACGTTCTGATTCCTTACCACGGAGTCTTTGATGGGAAGGAGATGGCTCTAGACTTCATTCAGGGCAAGTAGACCAATAGTTTTCACATGTTGTATAGTTTTAAAGCTAAGGTAGAGAAGACATCACTTGGTAGTGTTGTTGACATTAATTACGAGATTGTGAAAGAAAGAGAAAAGGTCTCAAGGGGTCAAGTATATAAGCAGGCAAATAAGAAATGCTTAAGGAGATGTTATGTCTGCCTGAAGGCATGCTGGAAGGAGTTCCTAGACGGCTACAGGCTATACTTGGCAAAAGATGTAACTTATTTAATAGGGATGTTCAGGGGACAACTTGCTACCGCTTTGTACTGTGGACATGCATAATTGCCTTTTTCCCGTAGCTTATGCTGTTCTTGAGGGTGAATCGAATGAAAGTTGAATATGCTTCATGTAGAGACTATGTTCAGTAATTGGTCACCCTGAAGGCTTGGTGATAAACACTGGTGTAGAGGAGGAGCTTCAGCTCGGCATGCCTAGGCAGCTTCCCAGGCGTAGCTTCGTCCGAAAGGCGTGCAAAGATTGCATGATTAGGATGAAAATCATGATTAGTTGGCTGCTTGCCCGGGAAAAACATCCAGCCCAAATGCCCAATATATATGATCTTTCCTATTTGCCTAGTCCAACGTAAGCTGGTCCAATTCGCTTTGGCCCAAGTCACGAAAAGGTTAGGTTTCTACGCGCACTCGTCCATAGAAGAAAACAAAGCGAGAGACATTTCAATCGTTCCTTCGTCTATTCTCGAAGGCGCACGGGCGATGGCTGCATAAAACGCGGTGACGCTGACACGCGCACATGCAAAGACGATACCACATAGACACGACGATGGACGACTCCTTGCCCTCAGCAGGATGCGACCGGCGGTGCTCGCTCGATTACTTGCCATAGCCGGAAGTTGTGAGGTCTTCAAGGGCTGAATTTAATCTACGAATAGACCATTGGCAAAAAGGTTTATTCTTTTGTGGATTTACTGGAGGACTTTCCACCTAAAATCTTAGCACCGAGAATCGCTTTAAATATTTTATGTTGTTGAATCATTGTATCAAATCTTTAATTTCAGAAAATGCGGAGGTATTTGGTTAAATTGCCAAGCCACGGGAGTGCGGCGGCAGCAAGCCCCAGCGTGTCAGTTAATAATGTTCGAATTCCTATGGAGGCAAGCCCAAACACCGGGTCGGGGAATGATGTGCAAAGCCCAAATTCTGGGAATGATGTGAACATAGAGCCAGATTCCTATGCTAATGTTGTCCATGTGAATGAGTTTAATCCATACGAAATTGTTTGTGATCCTTCTCTTCGAAGAAAAATTTCTTCATATGCTCCGAAAGTTCAAGATCAAGTGAGGAGGGCATACATATTGAAGGTACCTACCCAACCAATAGTCAAATTTCCTCACACAGATGGAAGGGCATTTTCTCAAGCTTGGTTTCAAAAGTACAGTTGGATTGAATATAGTGTTTCCAAAGATGCAGCATTTTTCTTATATTGCTTTGTCTTTAGGTATCCTAGAAGAGATGAATGCTTTGGTTATGAAGTGTTCACCAAAACTAGTTTTAAGAATTGGAAGCATGCATATAAATCTTTACCCGACCATATTGGCGGTGTGGGAAGTGATCACAATAATTGTGTTCTCTATTGTGATGCTTTTAAAAATCAGAACAAAAGTGTGGCAACTAAATTGGCTAGAGTGATAGATGAATCAAAGGAACTATATAAAATCTGTTTATCTTCTTCTCTAGAGTGTTGTAAATATCTCATGGCATAAGATTTGTCTTTTCGTGGTCACAATGAATCATCCACTTCTTTGAACAAAGGCAACTTTCTAGAGACGATCGATATGTTGAAAGATGGCAATGAACAAATAAGAGATGCTTTTGATCGTGATGGAAGAAATTGTCAAATGACTTTTGGTGATATTCAAAAAGATCTTGCAAGGTGTTGTGCAGAAGAAGTCACCGAAGTGATTATGGGAGAGCTTGGTGATAAACAATTTTCTATACTTATTGCTGAGTCAGGTGATATATCAGTGAAAGAACAAATGGCTGTAATGTTGAGGTCAGCTATTGCATTTTGTTTCACCTATTTATTTTATATTATCTCTGCAACCGCCCTTAATCTAATAATTATCTGTTATTCTTGTAGGTTTATGAACAATGAAGGGAAAGTTGTGGAACGATTTCTTTATCTATACCACATCAAAGGCACTACATTAGAGACACTAAAAGTTAGATCTTCTTATGCTTTTTGATCATTACAAACTTCCAATTTCAAGGCTTCGCAGGCAAGGATATGATGGAGCTTCAAAAATGAGAGGTGATTTTAATGGCTTGTAAAGAAAAATTCTAGATGAGAACCCATATGCCTTCTATGTGCATTGTTTTGCCCATCATCTACAGTTAGTTGTTGTTGCTATCGCTACTTTTTTTCTCATATATTCATGATTTTTTTGAGTATATTTCATTAAGTGTGAACTCAAAAAGTTCGTCATCTAAGAATATGGAAGTATTGGTGGAAGAAACTCACAAAAATATTTTGGATAAGCTTGAGAGGGTGAAATATCTAAAGGAAGAGGCTTGAATCGGCAAACTTGTCTTGCTAGACCTGGAAATACTAGATGGGGCTCACATCACAAAACATTGCTTTGTTTGGATGAAATGTGGGCCGGTGTGATAAAATTACTTAGCACTATTGATGGAAATGGGCGCAACCCAAATAGTGCAGCGGTTTGCATCAAGAAGATGGAGATCTTTCAGTTTGCTCTCATTTTGAAGCTTATGTTCAAGTTGTTTGGTATTACAAATGGGCTTTCACATCTCTTGCAAAAAAGATACAAATATTGTACATGACATGGAATTAGTTAATGATGTCAAATTCCGGTTGGCCAACATGAGAGATAGTGGTTGGGATAGTATTTTTGGAGAGGTCCAAAAATTTTTAAATCCAAAGGTATTCCGGTGCCAAATATGGATGATGAAATACCGGTTCGAGGTTGCTCGATGCTAGAGGGAAGGACCATCACCAATCTTCATTATTATCGGGATGAAATCTTCTATGTGGTTATTGATAAAATATGTGTGAGATGGATCATCATTTTAGTGACACAGATCAGGAGGTACATTCTTGTTTCTCATGTTTTTATTCCACGAATTCTTTCTCCAAGTTCAATGTAGAGAATCTTTGCCATTTTGCTGAAATTTATAGTGCGGATTTCTCTAATTCTGATCCCACAATATTGAGGGATCAACTTGAGACTTTTGTTCTTTATTTTAGAAATCATGTTTCCTTTTCTACTTTTCTACTTCCAAAATATGTCGTTGGGATTCTTGCTTGTTTTCTTAAGGTTTTGCTTCACCCAGGATTTTATTTTTTGGCTCCGCCACTGCACTAGTGCATGCAAGGGGCTTCAGAATGTTGTTGATGATGTGTTTCCTGAGGTTGAGCATAGGGAATGCATGCGGCACCTCGCTACTAGCTTCATGAAGAAGTTCAAAGGAAAGATCTTTGAAGACAACTTGTGGCGATCAGCATACACGTACACCCCAAGCACACATGCTACTTACATGCAGAACATGTATACTGTGCCGAAGCTGAAAGAATACCTCGAAGAACATCACATCAAGTTATGGGACAAAAGCAAGTTTGGTGAGTTAACAAAGTGGATTATGTTTGCAATAATTTGACAGACAATTTCAATGTAAAATTAGGAGCATGAAGTCACTTGCAATTGTTATTTTGTTAGATGCAATAAGACAGTGTATAATGGTGAAGATAGATTTTAGGCAAAGAATTTGTGCGAGAAAAGTTGTAGGACATAAAATAGTTCCAAAGGTGGTTTTGTTACTAAATGCAAGAAACAGGGTAATGAGAACAATAAAGACGAGGATGGTCAGAAGATCCAGTACATTGGCTGAGGTTTATGCAGAAGACAAGCATGGTACTGAACGGAGGTATATTGTAGACATTGGAAACAAGACTTGGTTATGCATGAAGTGGCATGTTACTGGTCTGCCATGCCACCATGCACTACACTTCATCTTAAAGATGAGAGGTAGAGGTGCTTAAAAGATAAATATGTTCATAACTATTTTTTCATGGACAGGTTTGCTACAACATATGCAGAAAACATACCACCTATGGCTGATAAAAATTATTGGGATATAGTCGATCCAGGGTTCAAACTCGAACCACTAGTTCTTAGGTGGCCACCTGAGAGGCCTAGAAAGCAAAGGATCGAAGCCTTCACTAAAAAGGGTTTGAGACTAGGAGCAAGGAAGCAGAAATGCAAACAGTGTGGAGGGTTGGGCAAAAACCCAGTTCCGCGTGATTTTGAAGATGCTGACCCCATCCTCGTTCACATCTCGGAGGCAGAAGATGAGGCTTCTCATCCATACCTGGAGGAAGCGCATCGAGATGACGAAGAGGAAGTGCAGCATGTGAAGGAAAACGGTGATGAGGAGGAGGAGGGAAACGGTGATGCACATATGGAGGTTCCGGTGGGGATAGGTGGCAAAAAGAAACAAAAGGGTAAGCGGGAGAAGAAGGAGAAGGGAAACGATAATAATGGAGGTGAACTTGAATATGAAGAAGTTGTTGGGGTGATTGAGGATGTTCTTGAGGATCTTTTGGCTAAATACAGGAGAAATAATAAATCCCTGCCAATTTCACTTTTGTATGATTCTCTAAATGAAAGGTAATCTTGAAACTTGTTTTACTTTGCATTTTGATCATTTTTGTTTCAATCGTCATCAACTATTGCTTAATGCTTCGCGGGCTTGAACAATAATAAGAGGAGCAGAGAGAAGCGGGCACAATATCATCGTTTATTGAATTTTCATTGAAACTGAACTATTCATTTGTAATTTATTTATATCTGGTGTGTAACAGGTCTGTGATGTGTTGTGTCAACCAGATTCAAGGTCGTTAAATATTACATTAATTTATAAACTATGGCCTTGATTATCCATAAACAATAATCATGGATTTTTACCCATGCAAAAACCAAAATTATGGCCGTTCCATGGAGTAGGTGAGGCTCACCTCCCTCGGATTCCCATCTTAAACAACACACGACACACGTGTCCCTTCTCCTCTGGCGCACTCCAAAATTATGATTGTGCCATCAAGTGCTAGGAGAAGAGACAGCGTACCGTCCCATTGCTTCGCCTTGTCTTTGTCAGCAACGTCTGATCCTTGCATCGACTATTTTAACTACATTGATTCTCTCCTCAGTTCCGCTCATCTACCACGTTTAATATCTGATCGTGACCTTCCTATTTATTCTCTCTCCTTCCACACGATCGCAATAATGCAAACCATCTCCAATCCCCCATTACCAGCAAACATCTTAGCCCCACCTCATCCCTATGACCCTGTGAGGAATCCATGTCCAGCTTCAACCTGCCTCCCACCATCCCGGAGCGCATTGATACCGACCGCGACCCAAAGGAGGATAGTGCCCTGCGCATTTGGGCCTTCTCTCCAAGGGGGACGCTGGGGATCTGGAACGCGCCTTGCTTGACACTGTCTAAGGATGCCGCCATGATAAACGCATGTTTGTCCTCTTCGACAACCCGAACCAGACTCTGACGGTCATGTTCGCCAACTTTAGGGACGTCCGTCTCCTCTGCGGCCACGTCTACCACTACGGCTGTGAGCTGGTGGTGTTCACCCACACCAAAATGTTCACCAACTACTGGGACCAGTTCCCCAACAAAGACAACTTCATCCACAGGGTCCTCCCAGAGCTGCTGATGGCTTCGACGGTGCCGCTAGATTATCCGGAGGTGGTCGTGGCCCAATAGCCGATGGCGGCATTAGTGTCGATGGCTAACGAGCTGCCACTATTGTGCCAGAGTATGTGCTAGGAGGCATCAAAGTAGTTGCGACGAGGCGCCGGGCCCGTAGTAGTTCAGCAGCGAGTCCTATATATGTAAACTCGTGCTGTTATTATCTTAAAGTAACCCTAAACATAATGCTTGAATGAAGTGTTTTTTCATGGTTACACCTCGTTCGTAGTAAGAGAACCCATATGTTAATTCCTAATTGCCTTCTTTGGATTAAAAGATTTACCAGAAACCCGTGAACTATGTTTTTTAGTTGCCTCCGAATTTCTACTAATTTCAGAAACTGGAAAAAGCAAACACACTCAAAACTTGGCCATTCTAGCCTAAGAGGCCATTAAGATACCGTACATAGATTAAATTTAGGCTCAAGTGACCCTAATCGATTATGTCACTCCCCCTGTATGTTGGGTTCACACATAGAAAATAAAAAAATTCTGATGATGGGAAGTAGCAAATCCTCGCTCCAGAAAAAGCCACCGGGAACATGTATCTCTCTAATCCAAGACCATAGGGAAATAGTACTAAAGGGAGAGAGAGATCCTTCACGATAAGGTGTGAGTGAGATGTGAAAGGAGGGGTGCCTTTTATAGTGGGAGGGGCAACCCTTTCCATGGCCGGCGGCCAAGGTATGTGCCCCCACCTCTTCCTTCATTCATGTGAGTGGAGCTCCCACTCACAAAAAAATCCTCCATTTTATCCACTCAAAATCCCACTCAAAATCCATTAAATTTCCACCAAATTTAATGCAATCTCTCATTTAATAAAACTCTTTTATTTATTCAGAATTTTGTTAATTACATTAATTAAAAAACATTCACATAAAACCCCTTACTACATTTTAATTTTACAAGCAGAACCAATTTCAGCAATTTCACCCAAAACAATTCCGGTGTCCATTGAAATGATTCCAGAGCTTTGATATTCTTTCTCTGGCATCTCATTTGCTCCAAATGGCGCCGATATCCCTTAAGTGTGTCACCCTATGGTTCGCTAATAATGCAAACATGATTGATACCCCTCTCCGATCAATAATCAGTAGCGGGACCTAAAGATCCGTACTGACTCCCACACATTCAACGATTACTTCTTGTGATTGTGTGAACCTTAACGCTATAAATAAATCCTTTTGACTCGTGATATTTTAAATGTCCGAGTTTCGATCATCAGTATCTCGTACCTAGTTTGATCTCATTACCAACACGTACTCTTTTCTCGTTCCTGTTATATAACATTCTAGTGATCCCCATCACTTGCTTGCAAGCTATATCAATGTGATATCACCGAGAGGTCCCAGAGTATATCTCTCTATCATTTGGATGGACAAATCCCACTCTTGATCTATGAGCCTCTACATAACACTATCAGAGTATTTGAACCCACCTTTATAGTCACCCTGTTAAGGTGTGATGTTTTTTGTTATCAAGCTACTCTTCCTGTCTTAGTGATTGACATGATATCATGGTCTAAGGACTAAAGCTACTTTGTAATGATGTTATAGCAATTTAAATATAATGATTTTTTGATCGTATTACTATACCTTGGATGAATGTTTATCACATCATTCAGCAAATGTTGTGATCTCGTTATTAACAACATCCAATGTCCATGATTAGGAAACCTTGATCATCTTGTTAATCAATGAGCCAGTTTATATGAGAGGCATAACTAGGAACACTTTATTTGTATATTAAACACACATGAATTAACGTTTCCTTTTAACACAATTTTAGCATGTAAAATAAACATATATCACATAATTGGAATACGATAATAAAAACTTTATTATTGCCTCTCGGTCATATTCCCTTCACTGTCTTCGTCATCCATGATGTCCTATGTGTCGTTATCCGCCTCTTCTGCGTCAGAATCAATATCGATGATCCCAGCAGCGTTCCTCCTTGCAAGTTCTTCACGTGCGCCGCATTGATAATGACGGAGGTCGTACGCTTAGGAACTGCCCAAAAGAGCTGCCTCCCTTTGGGGTTGCGCAGATCCTGGTGGATCTCCCGACGGTTAGCTCCGCATAGCCAAATCTACGCCTTCCGCTCCTTCTTGAACTGCCTTGGATAGTACATGTTCGTGCACGCGTATCAGGCCATTGCCCTCTTCCGCTTCGGTAGCTGGCGACGACGCTCCTCGATCTGCCTCGACAATGTGTTGCCGCGCAAAAGCAGCACGACTGGCACCTCGGTGTAGCTGATCTCGTAGCCAGCCGGTAGCCTCGCTCACGGTGACTAAGATGTGAGAGGAGGGGTGCCTTTTATAGGGGGAGGTGGGTAACCCTTTCCATGGCCGGTGGCCAAGGTAGGTGCCCCCCAACTCTTCCTTCATTCATGTGAGTGGAGCTTCCACTAACCAAAAAAACTCCATTTTCTCCACTCAAAATCCCACTCAAAATCCATTAAATTTCCCACCAAATTTAATGCAATCTCTCATTTAATAAAACTCTTTTATTTTTTCAGAATTTTGTTAATTACGTTAATTAACAAACATTCACATAAAACCCCTTACTACATTTCAATTTCATATGCAGAACCAATTTCAGCAATTTCACCCAAAACAATTCCGTTATCCATTGAAATACTTCCAACGCTTTGATATTCTTTCTCTGGAATATCATTGGCTCCAAATGGTGTCGGTATCCCTTAAGTGTGTCACCCTATGGTTCGCTAATAATGCAGACATGATCGAGACCCCTCTCCGATCAATAATTAGTAGTGGGACCTAGAGATCCGTACTGACTCCCACACATTCAACAATGACTTCTTGTGATCATGTGAACCTTAACGCTATAACTAAATACTTTTGTCTCGTGATATTTTATATGTCCTAGTTTCGATCATCGGTATCCCCATACCTAGTTTGATCTCGTTACCGACATGTTCACTTTTCTCATTCTTGTTATATAACATTCTAGTGATCCCTATCACTTGCTTGCAAGCTATATCAAGGTGATATCATCGAGAGGGCCCAGCGTATATCTCTCTGGCATTTGGATAGAAAAATCCCGCACTTGATCCATGAGCCTCTACATAACACTATCGGAGTATTTGAATCCACCTTTATAGTCACTCTGTTAAGGTGTGACTTTTGATGTTATCAAGCTACTCTTCATGTCTTAGTGATTTCCATGATCTCATGGTCTAAGGACTAAAGTTACTTTGTAATAATGTTATAAAAATTTAAATATAATGATTTTTGATCGTATTACTATACCTTGGATGAATGTTTATCACATCATTCCGCAAATGATATGATCTCTTTATTAACAACATTCAATGTCCATGACCAGGAAACCTTGATCATCTTGTTAATCAATGAGCCAGTTGATATGAGAGGCATAATTAGGAACACTTTATTTATTTATTAAACACACATGCATTAACGTTTCCTTTGAACACAATTATAGCATGTAAAATAAACATATATCATATAACTAGAATATGATAATAACAACATTATTATTGCCTCTCGGGCATATTTCCTTCACTGTCTTTGTTGTCCACGATGTCCTCCCCGCCGTCATCCGCCTCTTCCACGTTAGAATCGATATCGACGATCCTAGCATCGTTCCTCCTCGCGAGTTCTTCACGGAACACCGCATTCATAATGCTGGAGGTCGTACGCCCAAGAACTGCCCAAAAGAGATGCCTTCCTTCGGGTTTGCTTAGATTCGGGAGGATCTCCCGACGGTCAGCTCCGTATAGCCAAATATCTGCCTTCCGCTCCTTCTTGAACTACCTTGGCCAGTACACGTTCGGTCACGCGTATCAAGTCATTGCCCTCTTCCTCTCTGGTAGCTGGACGCTCCTTGATCTGCCTCGACAATGTGTTGCCGTGCAAAAGCGGCACAACTAGCACCTCGGCATAGCTGATCTTGTAGCCAGCCGGTAGCCTCGCTCACAGTGACATGATTATGTCGCAGTGGGCGTACATCTCGGCCACGTAGAATCTGAGGCTGGTCCTCTCCATGGCGAGGCGCCGTAACTTTAGGTAGGATTTGACGCCAGTGCTGACTTGGGTTGCAGGGAAAGAATGGGGTTTGAGCTTCGGCCACACAGTCGTGGGGATAAGGTCAAGGATGTAGGCCCACTTGTTCTTGCGAGAGCCAATTGGGTCGTAGAAAAGCATACTTGCAAATCGCTCTTGCAAAGGACGATCCTTATTGTCCATTCTCCCCGATCTAACTACGCCTAACACTGGGACGCATAATCAACCTTCCCTTGTGAGGGTGCTTCTAGAACACCCGATCTGACGGCTACCATTGGGCGCTAGGATTACGATCCATCGATGTCATTGGCCATTAGTGCTAGGCTAGTTTCTGCGAGGTTTCAAGCTAGTCAATGGTGTATATACTGGGTTTGACCAGATTTCAAAATCATAAGTCTTTCAAAAAAACTTTTTATAAAATAAAGTAGCAGGAATAGCCATAAATCATGATGTACCATGCGTGAAAATTGCCTCGGGACCTTAGGTGCTCCCAGATCTTGCACCTCCTTTGGAAAAAAATAGTTTTTCGGGTTCAAAAAAATGGAAAGTCAAGATTTCTTCAAATAACCAGGAAATCTCGAGTTGGAGAAGTTGCTTATAATTCCGAGAGGGAGCTAAGTGCCGGGTTTGGGCTTAATCCATGGAGTGGTTCCATGTTTGGGCAGCGAGAGGGGATCTAGGGTTGAAAGCCATCACTACAAGGAATGTGTTATTCTATGACCTTCTCATAGTGACCATGGACAAAATTGTCATAGAGTAATGACGATTTCTCACCAGATAGTCGTAAGCCGTTCGGAAAGTTCAAACCCTTAAAAAATTACGACGATTTTTCTTAGAAACGTCATAGTTTCATTAGCTCAAATAGTTATAACTTTGCAGATGTAGCCTATAATGTTATTTGTATATCACTATTGATTTAAAATCGTCATAGCATCCAAATTCGCATAAGTTGAAATTGGTAGTCCGCCACATCAGCAATTCCATCTATATGTTGTGTTTATGTTTTAGTTTTTGACTGCGTGTCATATTCATGTGTCAATATCTACTTACGTGGCACTGTGTGAATCTACCAGGACCCAAACTGGCGCATGAGTCTAACGTGCAGACCCATCAAACTTACATGCATACCCATCAATTCCTCACAAATTCCGCAAAAAATAGGTAGAACAAGGGTTTGAACCTACGACCTTGCACCCCCTCCTAGCAGCGCTTACCACTACCAACCAATCCTTTTTGTCCTAGTACTAAAACCACTACTATAACAACATTTATTTGTTGGGCATGGGCTTGTTTTTCTATCGGTTGGACTAGGCCTTTATGGGAAGCAGGCTACAACAGATTTAGTTTGGGCCAGACTTGAGCTTATGTGCGGTATTTTAGGTATGGGCTAGCTCGGCTGGTCCATTTAGGATATTTTTTTCTTCTTTTATTTTTTATTTTTCTGTTTTCTTAATTATTTTCTATCTTTTTCATAAGAAGTCCAAAAGAATTGATTTTTATCTCTAAATTTTTATAAAATTTAGTAGATCATCTTAGGGTATTAAAAATGGGGTGGTACCATTTTGTAACTTTGATTTGGTGGTTGCTTCACAAAACGCCCTGTTTTTGGCACTCGGAAAATGAAAAATTTCTTTTTGGTGTGACGAAAAGGAAAACTTTCTCCTAAAACATTGTTTGCCATACCAAGATGCACATGCATGCACAAGATGAGCACATCATCAAAATTTTATACATAATATTGGTTGTTTGGCCGGAAAGGCATGAAACCTCGAACATGATAGCTCATTTCTGAGAAGGTTTTTTCGAGATGCAATCAATATACTAAGTTTGATATTTTTCCTTGCAACTATGTCATATAACATGACGGTTATGACAATTTTGCAAAAAACATCGTTATAGTTCATTAGCGATGCCCAGCTTTTGGTTATCTCATTTTCGTCATAAGAACGTCATAGATGGACTGCTGTGACGATTATGTGATGAAAATGGAGGCTCATAGAAGCCTAGATTCCTGGTAGTGCAGGTTAACTCCTACTCAATAGACATCTGGGTGATGCCTTGGGTGTCAAAAGACCTAGTATGCCTTGCTTATTATTTTTTGCGGGTAGTGGGTCACTTCAAGGGCTCCAAGAGTTGTTTTTGATTTTGTTTGGTACTGTTCAAAAAAGGCCAAACCCGCCGACTATCGCTGCAATGCAAGGGTCGGTGCAATCTTGGACCTAGGCACGCATGATCCTAGGTACCCTATGGGGCACACCAAACCATGTTTTCCTGAAAATTGAGAGTGTCGTCTAGGGTCCGTATAGTTAGAAACCTCCTTTACCGGGTCATAACTCAAGGAAAATATAGTATATGCTTACACCACGATATAAATACCCACCTCCTAGGAATGGCTATACATCATGATGTAGTATGCGTGAAAATTTCCTCGAGGCCTTGGGCACACCCAAATCTTGCACTTCATTTGGAAAACACCGGTTTTCTAGGTTCAAAAAATGGAAATTCAAGATTTTTTCAAATAACTAGGAAATATCTAGTTAGAGAAGTTGCTTATAATGTCGAGAGGGAGCTAAGTGATGGGTTTGGGCTCAATCCATGGAGTGGTTCCATGTTCTGGGCAGCAAGGGGGGATCTAGGGTTGAAAGCCATCACTACAAGGAATGTGTTATTCTATGACCTTCTCATAGTGACCGTGGACAAAATTATCATAGAGTTATAAATATTTTGTACCATATGGTCGTAAGCCGTTCGGGAGGTTCAAAACCTTAAAAAATTACGACAATTTTTCTTAGAAATGTCATAGTTTCATTAGATCAAATAGTTGTAACCTGGCGGATATAGCCTATAATGTTATTTGTAGCTCACTACGATGATTTAAAATCGTCATAGCATCCAAATTCGGATAAGTTGAAATTGGTAGTCAGCCACGTCAGCAATTCCGTCTATGTGTCGTGTCTATGTTTCGATTTTGACTGCGTGTCATATCCCACTAAAAGAAAAATGTCTTTCTAGAACGGACGATTTTCGTGGTTCAATGTCCATTTTTCGTGGTTGAAAAGCCTTCTACGGCGGATGATCATCGTGGTAGAAGCCCTGTCACAAATGATTCTGCCATGTTTTTTTCGACCGTGGTGGATCGCACTCTTCAGCCACGAAAAGTCGTTCAGTCATAGATCTATTCGCCAGCCGCGTTGACTGCTGAGTTATGCAAACTGCCATGTGGCAGGCCAGTTAGTGTTGTTAACTATCAACGAAACCGTGGTAGAACGCCAGGCCCAGCCAAGGACTGATTATTATTATGTGGGCTGGCTCATTAAGAGAGCCCAACAGTATCTTGCACTGTTACAAATGGGCCCACAGGTGCTGCCGTAGGCGGCCCGTAAACTTTCTAGCCCGTTACTGTTTCCATATTATTTGAAATTGGCCCACGGTCCATAAATTTCTGGGCCCGTTAGTTTTTCGCACTGCACTGTTCGAAATGGACCTGTTTGGCCAGCCTGCTTTGGCCCCTTACAGTATAGCTACGCATTGTTCGAACTGGGTACATATACTTTAGGCCCATTACTATTCAGGCCCGTAAATGATCGGCCATGTTATGGCCCATTACTGTTTTAACTTGATAAGTTCCTCGGCTTGTTACTGTTCCGGCCTAGTGCAAATTCGGCCTCTTACTGTTCTGGCCTGCTACGATCCTGGCCTTATTTCTGCCCAGACCTGCTACTATTTTTAGCCTGTTACTGTTTTGGCCATTTAAGGTTCTGGCCCTTTACTTTTATGGTCCCTTACTATTTCGAGAGTTAGTGTTTCAGCCTGTTACTGTTTTGGCCTGTAACTATTTCGGCAATGTTACTGTTCCAGCATGTTACTGTTTAGAGCTATTACTGTTTTGGCCTATTGTTATTTCGGTCTGGTACTATTTTGGCCTGCCAGTGTTAGGGACCGTTACTGTTACTAATCTCGCCCATGGGTCCTCCCCATTAATTTTACGGTATTTTACAGTTTTTTTTCATTTCTGGAGCCCATTTCGATATCATAAAAGGTGTACAACTTGTGAGCATTTTTACTGTTCATCGTCGGCCTAATACAAGACGGGCAAATACAAAGCATGGTATTGTATCCTAATCAACCTGGCTAGCGCAGGTACGGTACCGCCTACCGCTATGTGTGGACGGCATCAACTAAATTCCTACACGGCCTATGCAATTAGTCTAGATATTACATCAAATGCAAACTACTTAAAATTATTACATTTTATCTACTCAAGGGAAAGAAAAATCAGAATTTTAGTTGACAATCGAGTTGATAGCAGTCCTCAATTTGCTTTCTCCATCACCTGCATTTCTATTTTGAGTGTGACATCTATATTGGAAAACAAACTTGAGACATAATCTTGCAGTCCCCTCTTTGGTGGCGATAGCAATAATTGCAGTCTGAAACTAAGTAATAACAAGTTAATACATCAAACAAGGCAAACTACTCATTTAACTGATACAACAAGAGATATGAATTGGAGTTTACTACTGGTTAATGGTTCAAATATATTGACCATCACGTGAAACAAATTGGACAAGCAAGCATTAAACAAGTGTTCCTACAATGAAACGAGAAATATAAGAATGTGTGTGACTTGGAATTTCAGCAAATATAAACTAGCTAGGTCATTTCAACAAATATATATAGAAGAATAAACCAGACAATGGCATGCAGTTACTGTTGTAGCTAAGAATGAACAAGATAGAAATTATAACAACATCATGTGAGAACTTGTAGAGCAGGAATGCAAACCACAAATGAACTATATAGTAGAGGATAGTTAGGTCGTTGCTTAGGACAAATCAGAACCAGATACGTATATAATGGTGTCGCTTGTGAACCTGTAGAACGGGACAGGCAAGCATTAGACAAGTGTGCCTATAATGAAATGAGAAGTCAAACAAAGTGTTTTTTAGAATTTCAGCAAATTTAAACTAGCCAGGTTATTTTAAAAAAAATATGGAAGTAGTTGTATATCCTGGAAAGCAAGAGACATTGGTTGACTCAGAATTTGTGGTGAGCTACACAATGGCATGCAATTACTATCGTACCTAAGAATGAACTAGATAGAAATTATAATGGCATCATACCAGAACTTGCAGAGCAGGAACGCAAACCACGAATGAACTACATAGTAGATGATAGTTATGCCGTTGCTTAAGGATGAACCATCACTAGTTTAGAAATATAATGGTCTCTCTGGCGAACCTGTATAAGAGGACAAGCAAGAATTAGACAATTGTGCCTACAATGAAATGAGCAATCAATCAAAGTGTTTCTTAGAATTTCAGCAAATATAAACTAGCCAAGTCATTTCAACAAATATATATGGAAGAAGTCGTTTATCCTGGAATGCAAGAGATGTTGGGTGACCCAGAATTTGCGGTGAGCTACACAATAGGCATGCAGTTACTGTCATAGCTAGGAACCGAATAGAAATTATAATGGCATCATAAGAGAACTTGTAGAGCAAGAATGCAAACCACGAATGAACTATATATAGAGTATAGCTATGTCGTTGTTTAGGATGAACCATTATATATGAAATATAATGGCATTGCTTGTGAACCTATAGAACAGGACAAGCAGGCATTACACAAGTGTGCCTACAAATGAATTGAGAAAATATAAACTAGCCAGGTCATTCCAACAAATATATATGGAAGCAGTAGTATATCGTGGAATGCAAGAGACATTGGGTGAATAAGAATTTGCAGTGAGCTACACAATGGCATGCAGTTACTTTCGTATCTAAGAATGAACGAGACATAAATTATAATGGCATCATGCGAGAACTTGCAGAGCAGAAACACAAACCACGAATAAACTACACAGTAGAGGATCGTTATGTCATTTCTTAGGATGAACCAGCACCAGATTAGAAATATAACTGTGCCTCTTGCGAACCTGTAGAAGAGGACATGCTAGCATTAGACAAGTGTGCATACAATGAAATGAGCAATCAATCAAAGTGTTTCTTAGAATTTTAGCAAATATAAACTCGCTAGGCCATTTTAACAAATATATATGGAAGAAGTCGTTTATCCTAGAATGCAAAAGACGTTGGGTGACCCAGAATTTTCAGTGAGCTA
This sequence comes from Avena sativa, assembly GCA_916181665.1. Lineage (NCBI taxonomy): Eukaryota > Viridiplantae > Streptophyta > Magnoliopsida > Poales > Poaceae > Avena > Avena sativa. The sequence goes on along the minus strand of OV702295.1, from coordinate 304,731,827 downwards.
CACGATGGGCATGCAGTTACTGTCGTAGCTAGGAACCACATAGAAATTATAAAGGCATCATAAGATAACTTGTAGAGCAAGAATTCAAACTACGAATGGACTATATATACAGTAGAGGATGCTATGTCGCTGCTTAGGAGGAACCATTAGATATGAAATATAATGGCATTACTTGTGAACCTGTAGAACAGAATAAGCAAGCATTACACAAGTGTGCCTACAAATGAATTGAGCAATCGAACAAAGTGTTTTCTAGAATTTCAGCAAATATAAATTAGCCAGGTCATTCAACAAATATATATATATATATGAAAGCAGTAGAATATCCTTGAAAAGAGACGTTGGGTGACTCAGAATTGCGGTGAGCTACACAATAGGCATGCAGTTACTTTCGTAGCTAAGAATTAACAAGACAGAAATTATAATGGCATCATGCGAGAACTTGCAGAGCAGGAACACAAACCACGAATGAACTACACAGTAGAGGATAGTTATGTCATTGCTTAGGATGAATCAGCACCAGATTAGAAATATAATGGTGTCTCTTGCAAACCTATATAAGAGGACGAGCTAGCATTAGAAGAGTGTGCACACAATGAATTGAGCAATCAATCAAAGTGTTTCTTAAAAATTCAGCAAATATAAACTGGCCAGGTCATTTCAACAAATATATATGGAAGAAGTCGTTTATCCTGAAATGCAAGAGACATTGGGTGACCCATAATTCATGGTGAGCTACACAATGGGCATGCAGTTACTATCGTAGCTAGGAACCAAACAGAAATTATAAAGGCATCATAAGTGACCTCGTAGAGCAAGAATGCAAACGATATATATAGTAGAGGATAGCTATGCCGCTGCTTAGGACGAACCATTAGACATGAAATATAATGGCATTGCTTGTGAACCTGTAGAACAGGACAAGCAAGCATTACACAAGTGTTTCTACAGATGAATTGAGGAATCAAACAGAGTGTTTCCTAGAATTTCAGCAAATATAAACTAGCCATGTCATTTCTACAAATATATATGGAAGCAGTAGTATATCCTAGAATGCAAGAGACGTTGGGTGACTCAATTTTTTTGGTGAGCTACACAATGGGCGTGCAGTTAATTTCGTAGGAGTAGCTAAGAATGAATGAGACAGAAATTATAATGGTATCATGCCAAAACTTGCAAAGTAGGAATGCAAACCACGAATGAACTATACAATAGAGGATATTTATGTCGTTGCTTAGGATGAACTAGCACTAGATAAGGAAACAATGACATCGTGCTTGTGAACCTGTATAAGAGGCTGTCAAAACTAACATGTTCAGTGTTCCCTTTTGAGATCTATGAAAAGAAAAAACAAACAGTCAGTGTTGCATCTTATAAAGATCTAGGTAACAATAACAAAATTATTATCAAACTAGTAAGATGAGTTTAAACAGGTACTATAGGATAGCAGAATGATGCTAGGGAGGAAATAATAGCATGAACTTAGCTTAGGACGAACCAGATAGATTCAGTAACTATGGAGGATGGAATCGACACTAATATTTTTCACTGACTTTACATTTTGCGAAAACTACACAATAGAAGACAATTACTGTTGTAGGAAGTAGCTAAGAACATGTGCATGACAAAATAACAAACATGTGCATTACTTGAAATTTGTAGAGTAGTGAATGCAAACAAACATTTCTAGTGACCTTGTATGTAGCACAAAGAACATGCATGCCCAATGAATTTTATGTACTAGCACGATTACAAAAAAGAAGTTCACTGCGACAGGCTTTAACCTGCTATATTGCTGAGAAAACAAAGAGGAGTTGGAGATTAGGTTACCTCGGTCGGAGAGGCATCTAAGCATCGTCGGTACCGTGTGGGTGACTTGCAGGTCACCGAGGGTGATGCGGTTGTGGCTAAGTAGATCTTAGGCGGTCGGGGAAGCAGATCTTGGGTGGTCGATGTCGGCTTGGGCGCGGCGAACGAGAGCGACACTGAGGCAGATCCGGCGCGGTGGACGAGAGCGTCGGTGAGGAAGATCCAGTGCAGTGAACGACAACACCCGTGCAGCTGGTCTGGAGTGGTGGACATGGAACTCATTGAACTAGATCCCATCTGGTGGACACCAGGGAGGAGGCTTTGGTATGATTGGGTAGCATTCGGTGGCAGGTAAGCAAAGCTTGGGAGGTCGACGACTGCGGTGACCTAGCATACCACTGCATGTGTAGTACACTATAGTCATTGACATGACATCCACAGAACACCGTTCCGTAAATATCACATCCCTCAGAGTGGTACAACAGAAACATTGTGGGTCCATATTACAAACATACACACATTATTATTATTACAATACCAGAAGTTCAAGACTTCAAAAGCTTCAACTTACAAACCAAATATAAAGTGTTTCAGTGGAAGTTTTATAGTGACAACTTCAACTCCGAATTGAGCTCAACAACTTATTATTATATATTGTTCATGTTGTTTGGCTCAATTGGTTAATAATACTAAGGCAATTATTCTGACTCATCGCGCTCTCCTCCATATATGATGTCGTAGTCCACCCCTTCTACTGCATTGGATAGATCTAGATCCTCGTAGTAGACCTCCTCTTGGCTCTCAGTTCCATACATTAGGGTATCTTATGGATCCTCAGAGTCTAAGCAGGGGATCAAAGAAAAGGGTGAGTAACACCGTTACCTAGCAAATTCATTATATGAAGGGGAAGTTTGATTCTCTATCTACCACCTCGGACTATTAGTCCATGGCACTATGCAGTTTTCGTAAATCTTTCTTCAAAGATTGATTTTATTGTTAAAAACTATGCCCATCAGCCTTCACAGGTTGACCTGAACTTTCATGGAGTTTCTTTCCTGCCGCGTTCGTAGCTCCTTCCCGGAACAGGGAGTAACAAGTTATAGTTTTTACACTCTGCAGAGGTGAGTTACTTTACCCATGAGAGATAAACTCCTTGTTGCACAACCGGGCGTAATTTTCCGTCCACAATTCCATGATGTGGGGTCTAGTAGGTGATCCAAGTCAATCACTATCCTTTCCGCGACCCCGCATATCTGCATGATCCTTTGAGGCTGGCTCACCTCCGTTAAGCCCCCTTTCGGGCAGGCTAAAACCCTGATGAGTTCCCAAATACTCTATGAGTTGGTGATGCCCCTGGCAAGTACCATATAGGTCCGGCTATACCTCCGATGGCCACTCATAGATAATCCAGACACCAAAAACGTGGGGCCTAAGGGTGCCCACCCATATTTTGGATCCGCACAAGGAATCACAACGTCACGTAAGATTGTCTTGCCTCCATACGAAAGGAAAAGGATACAGCTGACTTCTCCATCCCATTCCAAATCTCATGGTTAACACGTTATATACGGTGCTAGAATCACTGATGTCATAGGTTGTAATTCCTAGATGATTATCCTTATTGCAAATAGAAACTTAAGTTCTATTGCCCCCTTAATCCATATCATTACTTAGGATGATATCAATAATTTATTTATTTAAGAAAATAATATTTTCTTTCCTTGAATCATAGATGATAACACACAAGTTATAAATACTTTGATAAAGACTCTTCAAAGGACATGAGCAAGTGATGAACTTGCCTTGTGATTGCAAGGTAGTAAAGTCGGATGCTTGCACTGGACCTTGAGCTTCTATGTGTACAAAACACCATTATTGTCCGATAAGGACAATATTTAAAGAAGCAAAAATGAATATGCATAGTAATGTAATGCATTATTTGTTATTTATTTTCTTTGTGTGTTTTACCCAATATTTTAGTTTTCTGGAATTTCTTTGGGTAATTAAGAAATCCATTTTAAGGAATATCCTTAATATTTTATAAATATTATATTCATTATTTTTATAATATAATATATTGTTATTGGAGTTAAAAAAACTAATTTTTATTTAATTTTAACTCTGATATTTATTTACTTAATAATTATTTTTAAGAATAAGAATTTTAATTAAGAAGACTAGTCATTAACCCGTGCACCTGCACTGGCTAGCTATTTTGAAAAATGACAAATTAATAGTTTAAATATTGAACATTTCAAAACACGTGAAGTCCTTTTTGATGTTTTCTATTAAAATATATAATTTTTTACTTGCTTTCTAGGAAAACACAATTGAATGATGAGCATGTGCATATGATTAGTGGTGATTAATTTTTTGTTTACATGTATATTTTTGTTAGTGTCATCGAATTCTTGTGTCTAAATTTAATATCAATGTTTATTGTTTCTCACCTTCTATATCTATAATATCTATAAAGTGTTGGAATTATGCCCTAGAGGCAATAATAAAGATGTTATTATTATAATTCTTGTTCATGATAATGTTTATATTCCATGCTAGAATTGTATTAAGCGGAAACTTTAATACTTGTGTGGTTTGTGAACAACACTGTGTCCCTAGTACGCCTCTATGGACTAGCTCATTGATTAATGATGGTTAAGGTTTCCTAACCATGGACATGAGTTGTCGATTAATAATGAGATCATATCATTGGGAGAATGATATGGCGGACAGACCCAAACTAAGTGAAGCAATTAGATCGTGTCATCGTGTTCGTCTTTGTGAAGCTTTTCTTATGTCAAATATTGTATTCCTTAGACCATGAAATAATACAACTCCCTGGTATCGGAAGAAAGCTTTGAGGTCATCAAATGTCATCGTATGAGAGGGTGATCATAAAGGTGTCTCTCAGGTGATCGGAAAGTATCTGTTGGGTTGTATGTATCGAGATGGGATTTGTCCCTCCCAAGTCGGAGAGATATACTTCGGGCCCACTCGGGAATCGATATCAACACCTCTTGCAAGCATGTGGTTAAGGAGTTAATCACAAAGTGATATCGGATTACGGAACGAGTAAAGTACTTGCTGTGAACGAGATTGAACTAGGTATGACGATACCGTCGATCGAATCTCGGGCAAGTAAAATATCGCGAGACGAAGGGAATATATATATGGGATTGATTGAATCCTGGCATCGTGGTTCATCTGATATGATCATCGATGAATGTGTGGGAGTCAATATGGGTGTCCAGACCCCGTTGTTGATTATTGATAGAAGATCATGTCTGCATATTCTCGAACCCGCAGGGTCACACACTTAACGTGTCTCGACGCTAGGATAGATTGGATAATTGGTTTATGAGTTTTTGTTCGGAGTCTCGGATGGGATCCGGGACATCACGAGAAGTTCCGGAGTGGTCCGGAGAATAAGATTCATATAAGGCAGTGCAGTTTTTGGAGTTCGGAATTGTTCCGGGTTAATCGGTATTGTACCGGAAGCTTCTAGAACCTTCCGGAAGGGGACCAACGTGGCCCCACCTTCCGGGAGGGGGCATGGGCCTATGAGGGAGTGCCCTGGACGCATTGGGCCAGGGGCACAAGGCCCCATAGGGCCCAGCCGGCCAAGAGGGGATAAACCCTAGCTTGGACCTTCTAGAAGGGGGGGGGGGTTCCTTGCCCCCCACTCCTCCTCCTTTGGCCGCCGGTTTGGGCTTGGGAGAGAGGCTAGGGCTGTCGCCCACCCCTCTATATAAAGAGGGCTGGGGGTGCACCACCCCCCCCACACACACACCTTCCCCTCAAGCCAGTCGCCCTGCTGCCCTCCTCTCTCTCTCCCTCCCGACTACGTGTAGGCGAAGCCCTGCTGCAGAAACTCTCCACCAATTGCACCGCGTCGTCGCGTTGTAGATCCAACCCATCTCTCCACCATACTTGCTGGACCAAGGAAGGAGGAGACGTCGAGGTGCTTCACGTGTGCATCTCACGGAGGCATCGCCACTTGTGGTGCTAGATCGGATCGGATCGCGAGGAGGAGAAGCGAGTACGACTACATCACCCACGTTCCGACGAACGTTCCGCTGTGCGAATCTTCAAGGGTATGAAGATCTAATCCAATCTCTCTCGTTGTTTGCATCTCCTAGATTAGATCTTGGTTTCCCTCTGTTCGCATCCGTAGAAAATTTTGATTTACTATGCCGCGAAACCCTTCAGTGGTATCAGAGCTAGATCTATGCGTAGAGGTGTTCCACGAGTAGAACACAACGTGGTTGTTGCGGGCGTTGATGTTTTCTGTTGCAAGCCTCTTGTTTGTGTTCTTCTTATGACGCGGGATAGTGAGATTGAAGCGGTCCAGGCCAACCTTACGCGACGTCGTTCGCGAGACCGGCTCCGCACTTGACGTGTGGCATGTTCCACACATGCGGCCGGTGGATGCCAGTTTCTCTCACTATAGTTGTCATGGGATTAACACCGGAGTTTGGCAACCATAATATCACCGTTGTGGCTTTCCGTAGGTAAGAATCGTTCTTAGCATCTACTCCCATAAGCCACGTAAAACATGCAACAACAAAGTAGAGGCGTCTCACTTGTTTTTGCAGGGAGTGTTTTCTGTGATATGATATGGCCCAAGATGTGATGTGTATAATGTATGCGATGATCATGTTTTGTAATGTTTCACGACTTGCATGTCGATGAGTACACAACCGGCAGGAGCCATATGGTTGTCTTTATAATTGTGTATGACATGTGTGTCAACTTCTTATACGCCATGTAATAGTTTCACTTTATCGCTAAGTAGTTAGCAATAGTTGTAGTTTCTATTCGTGGTGGAGGCAATCATGGTGGAGTGATGGAGATCATGCCGGCACGCACAAGATGGAGATCATTGCGCAAAGATTGGCTATACCATGTCACATTAAAGTTATATGCATGTGATGTTTATCCTTTTATGTATCTTATTATGCTTAGATCGCGACGGTAGCATTATAAGATGATTCCTCAATTAAAGATCAAGATAAAAACTGTGTTCTCCCCAAGTATGCACCGTTGCGAAAGTTCGTCGTGTCCAAGCATCACGTGATGATCGGGTGCTATAGACTCTACGCTCACATACAACGGGTGCAAGCCAGTTTTGCACACGCGGAAATACTTGGGTCTAACTTGACGAGCCTAGCATGTACAGACATGGCCTCGGAACACATGAACCGAAAGGTTAAGCATGAGTCATATGAATGATATGATCGACACTTCGTTGTCCACCATTGAAACCACATCTCTTCTCGTGAAGATCGGATTAGGTGTGGTGAATTTGGATCGTGTTCACTAAACAACTTGAGGGATGTTGAATTTAGTGGGAGTTCATCTAGTAATTTGATTAAAAGTTGAACTAGTTATCATGAACATAGTCTAATTTGTACTTGCAAATATTGTAGATCAAATGGCTAAGTCCAACTTCAACTTCAACGTTTTTGCTGAGAAGGAAAAGCTTAGAAACAATGGGTCTAACTTCACCAATTGGTTCCGCAATCTAAGAATCATTCTCTCTGGCGGTTAAAAGGACTATGTCCTTGGGAAAGCGTTAGGTGACCCCCCTGCTGCAACTGCGCCGGCTGATGAGAAAGCTGCCTATCAGTCGCGCAAAGATGATTATGGTGTGATTAAGAGCACCATGTTGTTTGCTATGGAACCGGAACTTCAATATCGTTTTGAAGACTATCCCGGGCCCTTTGAGATTCTCGAAGAACTGAAAACCATGTTTCAGACTCAGGCCCGTTCTGAGAGATATGAGATCTCTGACAAATTCTTTAACTGCAAGATGGAGGAAGGGAGTTCTGTTAGTGAGCACGCCATTAAGATGTCGGGCTACACTCAACGCCTTGAGCAACTGGAATGCACGATTCCAGAGGAGCTCAAGATTGACATGGTTCTGCAATCACTCCCTCCCAGCTACAAAAGTTTTGTAGTGACTCATAATCAGATTGGTTCCACTGATACGATCACCGAGCTCTTCGCATAGCTGAAGGCTGCGGAGGTGGATATCAAAAAGGATAATCATGTGTTGATGGTCAACAAGCCCCCCACCTTCAAGAAAGGTAAGGGTGCAAAGAAGCCCTTCAAGAAGGGCGGCGGCAAGCGCACTGCCCCTACTGAGAAGAAGCTCAAGTCTGGTCCTAAGCCGGACACTGAGTGCTTCTATTGCAAGGACAAGGGTCACTGGAAGCGCAGCTGTCCGAAGTACTTAGCGGACAAGAAGGCTGGCACCATCAAAGGTATATTTGATATACATGTTATTGATGTTTTCCTTACTAGCCCTCGTTGTAGTGCCTGGGTATTTGATACTGGTTCAGTTGCTAATATTTGTAACTCGAAACAGGAGCTACGGAATAGACGACGGCTTGCGAGGGATGAGGTGACGATGCGCGTTGGCAACGGATCAAGAGTTGAATTGATGGCCGTCGGCACGCTCGCCTTAGTTTTACCTTCGGGATTAGTTTTAAACCTTAATAAATGTTATTATGTGCCTGCGTTGAGCATGAACATTATTTCTGGATCTTGTTTATTGCAAGACGGTTATTCATTTAAATCAGAGAATAATGGTTGTTCTATTTATATGAGTAACATCTTTTATGGTCATGCACCTCTTGTGAATGGTTTATTTCTTCTAAATCTCGAAAAGGATGAAACACACATCCATAACATTGAGGCTAAGAGATGCAAAGTAGATAGTGATAATACTACTTATTTGTGGCACTGTCGTCTAGGTCATATTGGTGTAAAGCGCATGAAGAAACTCCATTCTGATGGCCTTTTGGAGTCTCTTGATTTTGAATCATTTGACACATGCGAACCATGCCTCATGGGCAAGGTGATCAAAACACCGTTCTCCGGTATGATGGAGCGAGCAACGGACTTGTTGGAAATCATACATACTGATGTATGCGGACCGATGAGTGTTTCGACACGCGGTGGATATCGCTATTTTCTCACTTTTACCGATGACTTAAGTAGATATGGGTATATCTGTTTAATGAAACATAAATCTGAAACATTTGAAAAGTTCAAAGAATTTCAGAATGAAGTGGAGAACCATCGTAACAGAAAGATTAAGTTTCTACGATCCGATCGTGGAGGTGAATATTTGAGTTATGATTTTCTCACGCATCTTAAAGCAAGCGGAATCGTTTCGCAACTCACGCCACCCGGAACACCACAGCGCAATGGTGTGTCTGAACGCCGGAACCGAACCTTATTAGATATGGTCCGATCGATGATGTCTCTTACTGATTTGTCGTTATCATTTTGGGGTTATGCATTGGAAATCGCTGCATTCACTTTAAATAGGGCACCATCTAAATCCGTTGAGACGACACCGTATGAACTGTGGTTTGGTGCTAAACCTAAGTTGTCGTTTCTTAAAGTTGGGGGATGCGAAGCTTACGTCAAGAAGTTGATGCCGGACAAGCTCGAACCCAAATCGGAGAAATGCGTCTTCATAGGATACCCTAAGGAAACTATTGGGTATACCTTCTATCACAGAACCGAAGGCAAAGTGTTTGTCGCAAAGAACGGTTCCTTTCTTGAGAAGGAGTTTCTCTCGAAAGAAGTGAGTGGGAGGAAAGTAGAGCTAGACGAGGTTATTGAACCTTCTCTTGAATTGGAGAGTAGCGCAGCACCTGAAATTGTTCCAGTGCCGCCTGCACCAACAATAGAGGAAGCTAATGACAAGGATCATGAAGCTTCGGACGATGCTGCTACTGAACGTCGCAGGTCGACAAGGTCGCGTGCCCCTCCTGAGTGGTACGGCAACCCTGTCTTGACTGTCTTGTTAGTAGAAGACAGTGAACCTACGAACTATGAGGAAGCGATGATGAGCCCAGACTCTGAGAAATGGCTAGAATCCATGAAATCCGAATTGGGATCCATGAGCGAAAACCAAGTATGGACTTTGGTGGACCCTCCTAGCGACCAAAAGGCCGTTGAGTGCAAGTGGATCTTCAAGAAGAAAACGGACGCGGATGGTAATGTTACCGTCTATAAAGCATGGCTTGTCGCGAAAGGTTTTCGACAAGTTCAAGGTGTTGACTACGATGAGACTTTCTCTCCCGTAGTGATGTTTAAGTCCATTCGGATTTTATTAGCAATTGCTGCGTTTCATGATTATGAAATATGGCAGATGGATGTCAAGACTGCTTTCCTCAATGGCAACATTGATGAAGAGTTGTATATGATGCAACCCGAAGGTTTTGTCGATCCTAAGGATGCTGATAAAGTATGCAAACTTCAGCGTTCCATTTATGGACTGAAGCAAGCATCTCGGAGTTGGAACCTTCGTTTTGATCAAGTGATCAAGAGCTTTGGATTTGTTCCAAATTGCTACGAAGCTTGCATCTACAAGAAAGTGAGTGGGAGCTCGGTGACGTTTCTGGTACTATATGTGGATGACATATTGATTATCGGAAATGACATCAACATGCTTAACGATGTGAAGAGTTATTTGAACAAGTGTTTTTCAATAAAAGACCGAGGTGAAGCTGCTTATATATTGGGCATCAAAATCTATAGAGATAGACAAAGATGCCTGATAGCTTTAAGCCAGAGTACATACCTAGACAAAGTTCTGAAAATGTTCAGAATGGATAAGGCAAAGAAAGGTTCAGTGCCTATGTTGTCAGGTAAGATATTGAGCAAGGCTCAGTGTCCAGCTACGGTAAATGATAGGGAAGCTATGAGCAAGGTGCCTTATGCCTCGGCCATAGGTTCGATCATGTATGACATGCTGTGTACTAGACCGGATGTGTCCAATGCTCTTAGTTTGACGAGCAGATATCAAAGTGATCCAGGAGTGGAACACTGGACAGCCGTGAAGAACATCCTAAAGTACCTAAATAGGACTAAAGAAATGTTCTTAGTCTATGAGGGTGATGAACAGCTTGTCGTAAAAGGTCACGTCGACGCTAGTTTTGACACCGACAAGGATGATTCTAAATCTCAGACAGGATACGTGTATATTTTGAATGGAGGAGCTGTGAGCTGGAGAAGCTACAAGCAAAGAGTGATCGCGGGATCTACAGTAGAAGCGGAATACATGGCTGCTGTAGAAGCGTCAAGTGAAGGAGTTTGGATCAGGAACTTCATCATTGAGCTTGGCGTGGTTCCAAGTGCATTGGACCCACTGGAGATATTGTGTGACAACACTGGCGCCATAGCACTCGCTAAGGAACCAAGATATCATCCAAAGACCAAGCATATCAACCGCAAGTTTCATATAATCCGAGATTATATAGCAGATGGAGATCTGAAGATTAGCAAAGTACATACAGATCTGAATGTCGCAGATCCATTGACTAAACCTCTTCCACATGTAAAACATGATCAGCACCTCAGTGCCATGGGTGTGAGATTGTTGCCAGATGTAAACTAGATTATTGACTCTAGTACAAGTGGGAGACTGTTGGAATTATGCCCTAGAGGCAATAATAAAGATGTTATTATTATAATTCTTGTTCATGATAATGTTTATATTCCATGCTAGAATTGTATTAAGCGGAAACTTTAATACATGTGTGGTTTGTGAACAACACCGTGTCCCTAGTACGCCTCTATGGACTAGCTCATTGATTAATGATGGTTAAGGTTTCCTAACCATGGACATGAGTTGTCGATTAATAATGAGATCATATCATTGGGAGAATGATATGGTGGACAGACCCAAACTAAGCGAAGCAATTAGATCGTGTCATCGTGTTCGTCTTTGCGAAGCTTTTCTTATGTCAAATATTGTATTCCTTAGACCATGAGATAATATAACTCCCTGGTATCGGAAGAAAGCTTTGAGGTCATCAAACGTCATCCTATGAGAGGGTGATCATAAAGGTGTCTCTCAGGTGATCGGAAAGTATCTGTTGGGTTGTATGTGAGATGGGATTTGTCCCTCCCAAGTCGGAGAGATATACTTCGGGCCCACTCGGTAATCGATATCAACACCGCTTGCAAGCATGTGGTTAAGGAGTTAATCACAAAGTGATATCGAATTACGGAACGAGTAAAGTACTTGCTGTGAACGAGATTGAACTAGGTATGACGATACCGACGATCGAATCTCGGGCAAGTAAAATATCGCGAGACGAAGGGAATATATATATGGGATTGATTGAATCCTGACATCGTGGTTCATCCGATATGATCATCGATGAATGTGTGGGAGTCAATATGGGTGTCCAGACCCCGCTGTTGATTATTGATAGAAGATCATGTCTGCAAATTCTCGAACCCGCAGGGTCACACACTTAACGTGTCTCGACGCTAGGATAGATTGTATAATTGGTTTATGAGTTTTTGTTCGGAGTCTCGGATGGGATCCGGGACATCACGAGAGGTTCCGTAGTGGTCCGGAGAATAAGATTCATATAAGGCAGTGCAGTTTTTGGAGTTCGGAATTGTTCCGGGTTAATCGGTATTGTACCAGAAGCTTCTAGAACCTTCCGGAAGGGGACCAATGTGGCCCCACCTTCCGGGAGGGGGCATGGGCCTACGAGGGAGTGCCCTGGCCGCATTGGGCCAGGGGCACAAGGCCCCATAGGGCCCAGCCGGCCAAGAGGGGATAAACCCTAGCTTGGACCTTCTAGAAGGGGGGGGTTTCCTTGCCCCCCACTCCTCCTCCTTTGGCCGCCGGTTTGGGCTTGGGGGAGAGGCTAGGGCTGCCGCCCACCCCTCTATATAAAGAGGGATGGGGGCGCACCACCCCCCCCCCACACACACACACCTTCCCCTCAAGCCAGTCGTCCTGCTGCCCTCCTCTCTCTCTCCCTCCCGACTGCGTGTAGGCGAAGCCCTGCTGCAGAAACTCTCCACCAATTGCACCGCGCCGTCGTGTTGTAGATCCAACCCATCTCTCCACCATACTTGTTGGACCAAGGAAGGAGGAGACGTCGAGGTGCTGCACGTGTGCATCTCACGGAGGCATCACCACTTGTGGTGCTAGATCGGATCGGATCGCGAGGAGGAGAAGCGAGTACGACTACATCACCCACGTTCCGACGAACGTTCCGCTGTGCGAATCTTCAAGGGTATGAAGATCTAATCCAATCTCTCTCGTTGTTTGCATCTCCTAGATTAGATCTTGGCTTCCCTCTGTTCGCATCCGTAGAAAATTTTGATTTACTATGCCGCGAAACCCTTCATAAAGTTCATCCCCACTAAAATGCATTTAATGTTTGCAAGCTGAAAGCACATGCAGCCACGTCACCCCAGTTACCTACATCCGTTGGATTTCAACTATATGGCCTTAATTGTTTGTCCCAGTCATAATCTCATGTGCCCCAGGTGTATCACTCGAAAAACAAAGTGATCGAAGCGTGTTCCCTCCGCCCAGCCTGCTCGCTCGATCTCCCCAGCCCATGCAGCCCCCCTATGTAACCCTCGAAAAGAAAAGAAAAAAGCAGCCTCCTACGTTAGCTTAGTTGCCACCATACGTTCGGTCTTCGGTGCCTCCAGTTCTCCTCTGTTCCCCTTCCAACCAAATCCCGTTTTGCATGGTGGTTATATTAGCCGCCCGCCTTTCGAAAATGCATTAATAATACTGTAGTATTAGTTCACAAAAAAAATACTGTAGTATTTATATAATAGTTTAATACGTGACGAATTGTTGCTCTTTTACGCTCCCCTTCTTATCGTTGGACTCATGAAACTGCAGGTCCGTTCCTCTCCGGTGATTTCCTTCAGCTTCCTCGATGAATAAATCCCCACTAAAGCCGCCGCCTTGAAGTCTTTCAACGTCGGTATCCATATATATATATATATATATATATATATATATATATATATATATATATATATATATATATATATATGGAGAGGCAGACACCAAAGGAAGCAAAGCGTCCGTTTGCGCCATGTGCATCCTTTTGTAGTGTTTATACAGACCAACCGAGACAAGATTTAGCAGCGCCTATATCAATCTAAGTTGGTGAGCGCAGCTATGGCAGCCCGGCAGATGCTGCCTCTCCCTCTACCATAGCATCTGCGTGCTACATCCAACTAGAATCCCAAATCTCTCAATCTCTCTCATGTTAGTTTAGTATTTAGTGGTAATTTTTTGTGTTACTTTCATTTGATTGTTTTGTAGAACACTATTATGGGGATATTCCGGTTTAATTTCATGTAAGTTTTCCCTGAGCAGTATTATTCCGTCCTGAATAAAATGGGGTAATGTAACAAATGAGTGGTCCAATTGTATGATTTCTCACTGCTCTTCTTCTCCTACTTGCATTCTATCTACTCCTACAATACAATATGACCATGATGTTATTGCTATATTTGGATTGAAATAGAGCGACCGCATAATGCTGGATAAACATAGAGCCAGACATGGAACATCCATATACCCTGCAGGTATGTGAAATGTGCTCATGCGATATGCTTCGTGATTTTTATAGGTCTACTTTCCTTTCAGGTATGGCCTGTTCTGACTGTCTTTCTGTTCTATGGTCCATCTGTATACTATAGGGAGATTCAACATTGATGCTAACGACATGGACAGAGTTGAAGACATCTTCGTAGTTTAAACCTTGGATATCTAATTCAATGTGTCTCCATGCAAAATTGTACTTTCTATGGTGAATATTTTGGCAGACGCTTTTTTGTCCAAGTTCTTACTGATATACATCACACTCCAGCAGATGCTCCTGCCATGTGAATTACCATTAGCTGTACTACAAGATCAATTCTTGTTGATTTACAGCACACTCCGACAGATATGCTTCTGCCAGAAGTTTGGAGTCATTGGCCCAAAGAAACCACAATCTTCTCATTGATTTAGAACTTTTGATCAATCTTTATGTTACTACGAGTGGGACAAAATTGCAGTTACAAATTTCCGCAGCAACGCGCGGGGTATCAACTAGTTTCAAATGGTTTTGACTTCATTAATTAGAATGATTTGTTTACTGTCACTCTAAGACACACATAACATGATAGCTGGGTCGAGACCCCTCTATGCGAGGTTGACCGTTAATTTTTATCTAAATATGTTAACATATTAAATAACTTTAATATTGTGAAATATTTATCATATTTTTTAATAAAATAGTACTAATTTCCGAATATCAACTGCAAATTTTCTAGGTAATAATATACTACTTCAACAAAATTATAATTTAGAAAGATGCTTGCATATTCCGTCTAGCAAATTTTCTTGATATATTTTTAGCTAATGTCAAAATTTCTATTATTGGAAAAAAATATCAATAAGAGCTTCCTTAAGTGATCAACACTAATTTCTCAAGTAGACGAACTATATATTTAATATTGTAATTGTTAGAGCTTACTTAATTTATTAGGACTAATTTTTCAGTAGAGAGACCATGCAACAACAGAAATACCCTTATGTATGAATGACAACCCGCTTATGCTGTCAAATTTATCGTGCATGCAAGGACAGTGCGCAGGATACCGTAAAAAATGTTATCGAAATTTAATGAATAGACCCAGTTTTCTACTTGAGTTGGTTGCAAGCTGTATGCGGTACAACAGCCAACATGCCATGATTTAAGGATCGAGCAAGCACAATATGGATAAAAGAAACTACGACGCCATTTGTCCACACAGACTTAAGAATTGTAGTAAATCCCCTGGTGTAGTTGTATGCAGTTCTCTAAGACATGGTACTTTTTTGAACAGATATTTTCTGAGATCACACATGCAAGATATGATGTATGGTAGCTTAGTAAAAATTAATGAACGGAAGGATGTCTGTAAAACCATGTGCATGTAGCGATCTTCTTTTTTCTACCTGCATGGTTCTGCTTCTTCCTACAACTGGTAGTCGAGGTTGCATACTTGTAGTCCATGTCCAGCCATGGCCAGCATATCCACCCATGGATGCTCTGAAAACACATGTGCATGTAGCAATCTTTTTCTTCTTTTACGTAACCTCTATCATAACTACTGCGTGGTTATACTTCTTCCAACAATATTTAGTCGAGGTTGCACACCATGTCCAGCCACTGCCTGCATATATTCCACCCATTGATGCTCTGAAACACCTGTGTATATTTATGATTCATCAAAATGAAAAAATATCAAGTTGGGATCACGATCGATGTCCATGCATATGTTGGAATAGATGTTGTAAAGCATACCTGATGGGTTTTCTAAACTCGGAAATCAAGCTGCCCCTAGCGATGGTAGGACGCCCTGCAGTGTACTGAAATAAACTACATACAACTGAGTTCCTCCTTACATAAAAATTAGGTAAACTAATATATGTATTCCATGCATGATGTTTTTTTCGAAAAAAAACACATTTTTTATATTACCATATTTTTTTTGAGTTTGTGCAGCTAGTAATATTTTTCTGTGATTTGCACATAAGATGAACCTAGGAACAACAGTTGTACTGAATAACTTAAGTTAAACTTATATATTATAGTAATGTATTGCAAGGTTAATTGATTACATAAATCACATGCTTTAACGTGGGTACACATCACCTTATTAGTTTGTAGAAGCCACCGGCTATCAGTACTACACAAAGAACTCTTTTAAAGTAACCTGTCTCTGATCCCACCCTGGTGAGATTAAGCAAACCCATGAAATTCCTTTGTAATACACGGCACCGTGGGGGGATAATATCAATGCTAATTAAGCAAGCACTCGTGTAATTTGCAGGTTAGAAGTAGTTGTAGTTTGTAACAACCAATCACCATACATAAATAATCACATTTGCTAATCAATTTCCGAGGCTTAGGTTTTGGTATGAATGAACTTGCAACATGGAAAATCTGATGCCACGCTGAAAAGACCTTTTCTAGTCAGATAGACTAAACAACCATGAGCACAGGCACCTAGTAAGTAGAAATAATGCATCGTTTTTACCTCAAATCGAAACCTGGAAAGGGTGGAACAGTACATTATGAATCAATGTCTTGTCCCGATGTCTCCCGCATTGCAATTTCGTCCATCCGCCATTGTCGACGGGTGAAAGCCTCCGGCAATGCTATGAATCAATGTCCATATTACCTGAAAATTGTACTTTGCCTAAATCAATGCAACTATGCAAGACACGTACGGAATAGGCCAGCAGCAACGGGAGGCATAGGAGAGGCTTCTCCACCTTGAGGCTGTTGCAGGCAGGAAACCCGATGGCTTCTTGATTTTACCCGCCGCTACCAGATCTGTAATGGAGATACTTTTTCTTTGGGAAACTTTGTGTTAGCGCAGAGGAGGAAGGCACGGAGTTATGCCATGAGAGAAAGGCACCACTTCAAGAAGTTATCGAACATCCACGAGCTTCTCTACACGGGCGGCGCCGCTGTCGTTGTTCTCCGTCGCGGCGAAAAGGAGGATGCAGGTATCGCGAGGAGGTTGCTAGGGCCGGTAGGAATATCTAGTATTTTTTCATGTACAATAGGACCAACTCATCAAACGGTTGTTAATAGCTGTGATTTCTATCGGACGGATTAGTTACTATTTCACGTGAGGATTAACGTGAAGGCTCCTACGGTGCCTCTAATTAGTAAACATAAGATTTTACTTTGGGGTATTTTTAAATTTTAATTTTGTATTTTTCTAAAATACTATAATGACTAAATATGATATATTTCATTTTTATTTATTTTTATGTATTTTCTTGATTTTTATAAAATTCCATAAAGAGTATATATATTATAAAATCTTTAACCAAAATTTCATTTATTAAAAATGGTTTCTCAATTTAATTTAATAGGTTAATTTATTATGAATCTAAAAATATATTGTTTGTATTTTAAGACTTTTATTTTATAGGATTTATTGAATTATAGGGGTATTTTGGTCTTTTTTTAAATAATTAAAATCCTTTTTAGGGTTTGGGATAACCCATTGGGCTATTTGGCCCCATCTTGGCCCAATTGGCCTGGTCAAAAGCCTCCCCGAAGGGATACTGGCCTGGTCGGCCTAATACTCTGCCTCCATTCTCTCTTGTTCTCACCACTTCTCCTCCTCGACCCCGTGGTCACCGACACCGCCGTCGTGTGATTCCCGCCGCCGTGGTTCTGTCTGGCCGCCGTCGTGGCGCATGGTGTAGTTGTCGACCCTGATCCATCATCTAGTCCAATCCGATTTGGATTTGGGCTCTTCTGTGGTCAGACTGGCTCCGTCCCGAACCCTAGGGTTTGGAGTGGCGCTGGTGATGCCACCGCCGTTGTCCCAGTGGTGCCGTGGGGGTTTGTGTGTTACAGTGGTGGTGCTGCTCGTCCTCAAACGCTGATGTGGCCGCCGCCTCGGCTCGGTGCGGGTTGCAGCACCCCTTGGGGTGCTCCCCGTGTCGCCGTGTCTGTAGGCCCCTCTGCTTCCTCTTCTATACTACAACGAGGACCTTTGGTGAGTTTGATTTTGATCTCCCCCTTGTGATTGCTGTCATCTGCCCCTCCTGAGTTATGATGTGTGTCTCTGTCATTTATCCCTAATTAGGGTTCATATCCTGTTCTAGGGTTCCTCCCTCTGTTTGGTTGTACATGATGAACTGAAATTTATGGTGATGACTAATGAGGGTTGTGATCAATGTAACACCCCACTTTTAGATAATTATATATTAGGGTTTTGTTTTGTGCATCATGAGCATCATGCCTTAAAAATTGCATTAAAGAAAATAATGCCAAACCCTAAACCCTACTCTCTTTCTCTATTTGAAAAGCATTCAAATGATTTTTGAATTTGAAAAGTTACCAAAATGTTTGGATCCCAAACAGTATCAAAGGGTCCCACAGTATCTTAAATATTTTATAAACCCCTTTGGTATTTTTGAAATACTTAAAACAAATTTGAATTGAAAATACAAAAGGAAAAGTGAAAACACAAAAGAAAAAGCTTTTAATTAAAAAATAGAGCCAGTAAGCCATTTCAGGCCGCAGCCAGGCCGGCCCATTCCTCTCCTCCCTGTCGCTCACTCGCGCCGCAGAGGCCCAGCCGCAGCCCAATCCAGCCCATCCCCGGCCCGTGCCTCTTCGTTCTTTTTCTTCCTTTCTTCTGCGTTGACAGAAGGACGCCGGCGAGGTGAGCATCCGCGTGTCGACGCCGGCGCCGTCCCCGCCTCTCCGTGATTCCCGCTACGAGGAGATGCACGCTACCGATGTCGTCGAAGTCTATAAAACCCGTTGCCGCTGCCGGACGAGCCTTATCCTCTCCCTCTTCCCCAATTTCTTCTCCAGTCCGAACCCTAGCCCTTGGGCCACGATGATCTCCGCCGTTCCCGACCGCCCTAGTCCGATCCCTAGCTACCGATGAGTTCGCCATGGTGGACTCGTTCTTCCTGCCAAGCAGAGCAAGCCGAAGCAACCTCAATCGACAGAATCGGTACCTCCGTCCCCGACTCCGACCGCCGCCGTCACCATCGATTTCGGCCTCCCCAGCCCTTTTCGGCCACACCATCAAGCTCTCGGTGAGCCACCTGTTCTCGGAATCCTCTTCCCTATCGCCCTCTTGCTCTGTGCTGCCTCCCGACGTGAGTCACCATCTGTCGCCGCAGGAGGTCGTCGTCGACCATGGTCTGGTGGCCAAATATTGGCGGTGCCACCACTGTATGGCTCAGCGTGATGCGCTGAGTCGAGCAAGACCCTCCTCGCTCGCCCGCTCCCTCCCGATCGACGAATCGATCCATGGTCTGAAGATCAATCCCCGGATGACGTCATGCCCATGTCATAAACCCCCTTTTCATTTTATTAAATGTTTCTTTAATTTTTTCTGGAAATAATAAATATCCCATGGGACCCAGTCGTAAGTGACTGGGGGTAGCGTCTGTCCCGGTGAGAAAACACCCATGCCCTGTGCTAACCATTGGCTGCCCGTGTGGCAGCTGAGGTGGCCCTAGGGCCCCTCTATCAGTCACTGCGGCTAGGTAAAGCCTCGGTGTAAAAAGTTTAATTAACTTGTTTAATAATTTCAAAAAATGTTATAAACTTGTAAAATCAATATCTAATTATTTATAAGTAAGAAAAATATGAATAATATATCAAAATGTTCAGAAAAATGAAACCTACCTCTTTAAGATATAATCATGCATTGTTTATCAACTTTCATGACAAGTTTAATTAGAAGAACAAATGCACCCCTCTCATATACTCCTGAGTTTTCCCGAGTTAGGGTTTTCACCCTCGGAAGCCCGATTAAGTTGTCGAGCATGCTTTAGGGTTACATTTAGATACAACTTAACTTGTCATATCATCATACTTCCTTGAGCATTGCATCGATGCCATTGTTGATTGTTCCCCCTCTCTTTCCGGTGTTTGGTTCTTCGCGGTAGGATACGATATCGAGATCGAGATCGAAGCCCGAGGACAACACCATCGAAGATCAAAGATCGACGAATAATACTTGACCAACAATAATCAAGTCAAGATGAAGGCTTTCGAAGATCTTCTTATCTGTCATCAACTGGCAAAGGCAAGCATAGCCCCACCATGATATAATCCTACGATTTCGAAAGCATTTCAATTCTGCCATAATGCATACGATTCTATTGTGGTCTTTTATCGATAGATAGAGTATCCTATCTATTGCATTACTCCCTTTTGAGCTTATATTACCTGATCCACTGCTCCTAGCATAACTAGGTTTGGCTTGTGTGCACTGCTAGAGCTCTTATTCGTGTCTGCTTAGCCATGCATAGCTATTGAGTCTGGTCCATCGAGATGATGTATCAGATGCAGAGAATCTAGTATGACGTGAGAACATGATGAGATGAGATCAGATGATATATGAGATTAAACATGCTAAGGCTTGTATGGGAGGCCACAGTGGGATGTGTTTTTTCTAGTCCCATGCTCGCCACCACTAGGACCTGCGTTCTTGCCTTTGGAACCAAGACGAGCGTGCAACCACACGGGGCCTGGACAACCTCATGACTGACTAACTTTCCTACTAGATTCCATGAGTCACATAGTTCGGGCGTTCCATTCGACATATGCATAGAAAATCTTTTGAAAGATTTGCCGGGTGAAGTTGGTGCATTCATAACAGGTAGGTAAGCGTGGACCGGGTTGCTTGGGGTCGATGGAGCCCCTGTTAACCAACCTCGCCTCACATCTTTAAGTACCGGCTTCGGGATTTGACCCATTACAGCGGAACTATACTTATTGCATGACTCATGGTCTCGGCGAAAGCAAGGTAAAGTTCGTGTCTAACCACCCTCTGCCGGCCTTCAAAGGAAGAGGGATAATCATTGTGGCATTAAGAGAAGGTTAGTACGTGTGGGTAAAGTTGTACACCCCTGCAGGGTAATAATCTTTTCGAAAAGCCGTGTTCACGGTTATGAACGCTTGGCGACCAGATTCTAAGATCATAGAGAACTTGAACCTAATCTTAAAACTTGGTAGATCAACGTGTGCTTAAGGATGCTTCCTCATGGGTACGAGGGGGTGATCCTAGTTGGTAGATGATGATGACTTGGTGGATATCAGAAGATGATGATCAATATTTCGGAGATGTCGCTCTCTTATCCCCTTTTAAAATATTCTGATTAGACGATCTTCTCCCCTCTCTCGTTTTATAAACAAAGATGGCTTTATGCAAAACAACTCCACCAGCCATAAGTCTTGCAGAGTACACCCTGTACTCACCCTTGCTTTGTTGATACTTTTGGAAGAGTAAGTGTTCACCTGAAGACGAGTTCCGTACTACATCAACATCGACGAGTAGCTTGGGGTTCCCGTCCGGCAACCTCGAATCTATGGGCTGGGACGTCATCGTTATGCTTCAGGCCTCTTAGGCCATTTGTTAAGTTTGCTATACTTAATAGCATAATTTGCCTTCTGTTGTTTGATGTTTGTGGTCAGTGACCTTTGGCTGTAATAATTTGGTTCTCTTCTCAGTTATGAGCTTGCTGTAATAAATTTTGTGTCATAGGGTCACTGCTGTGTTATTAATTCTTCACTGGATATTCTCGAGCTCAAGGTTAAGCTTATGTCAGACGGAGGTCTAGGATTTGTTTAGCCCTGATCCTGGGGGTGTCACAGTTCTTGGTATCAGAGAAGTACCGACCGTAGGAAAACCTTGCTATTGGTCGATGTTGAGTCTAGTGTTTGTGAAAACTATTTTAAAAGATGAAAAGTATTTGCGAAAACTCTAGTATGCTTCTTTTACTCCTTATCCAGTTTCGCTCTAACTTTGGGTTATCTTATCTGGTGTTGATTTCGGAAAAGTTTTGATATCTTCTCTAGTCTTTCAAAACTTAGGTGCCTTCTTGGCATGTCGTTTCTAAGCCAGTTGACCTAGTGTTCAGTTCTCTAGAGTTGTGTGTGTTGTGAATTCCTTTCTCCCTTTGCTCTTGCTCACATGAGAGATTCCTTTCTATCATGATCTCTCTATCTTTTGTACCCACAATATTATATTGTTGGTTCCACAATATTCTGTTCTAGGCTTCGAGGTTTCCTTTCGCCTCGTGTGCCTCCTTTTCACTTGTTCGGGTACTTCAGAAGTTGTATCTTCTTTGGGAAGCTACCTCGTGATTACTACCTTGCAGTGTACGTTGTGTCACTCAAGTAGTAGTTACTTCTTTCTTTGGGTTTTAACCCTTGGACTTGAACTTAAGATCCCTGATTGTGTTGGATTCCGGTGTTGTGAATCTTGTACATGAAGCTGACCTTTAACCCAAGATCCATCCCTTTGACCTCTATGGTTAATGTTCACACATTACCTCAGGATGGCTGGTATTACAATTCTAGCCCTCAAGCTTGTGGTCTTTGTCACGATTAAATTGTGACAATAAAGGACTTCCCCTACCACATGCCATGAAAGATGTTCTTTAATGGAACCAAAAAGATCACGACAAGAGTACTCCTCGAGAGTCTCACATCTATACTCGTGACTTTGCCACACCTCACCCTTTCTCTGCATTGGTTTTTAGGAGATTGTTGACTTATGCATCCACATCTCGGGATTCTATCCTGAATATGTTCCTTTTCCCCTTGTTGTTTTCCGACCTTTGTCTACTAGTTGGTAGCCAAGTAATACATGTGCATCAGTGTATTCCGATGCAAGATACTCTTGTGGTCCATCAAGACAAACCATTTCGGAATGTCTAGGAGAAACAAACTCCAGTACCTCGTCGTATCTAGGACCAGGTCAAAGTGTTGTAATCCGTAGATCAAGAGGCATTGATTGTGTTCCCTCAGTTCTACCTTGAAGTATCACACTCTTTCATACTAAGAGGTTGTGATGAGTTTCATGACCCTTAATGAAGTGATGCTCTTACACAATGTTACCCACCCTTCCTCGAGCTTTCGCGCTCGTGAGTTATGCGTGTGCGTAATAATGTGGCCATCTGAGATTCTTAGCAATTATTATTGTTTTGAACTCCAAGGACATTTGTGTCATTCTTAGAGTGATTGGTTAACCCTATCACTAAGCAAAGGATGATCGTGCTACCAAGTCCGTTATCCAGGTGCACTCTCTTCAGTAAAAGAGTTAGGCTTGTGCTGAAGCTCTGAGACTATGTCTCCTTGCCTTACAAAGCAAGTTCCCTCTCGAACTAAGTGACATAGCGGTGGTTCGTGATATTCTGGATGTCTACTAGAAGTATCGCCATGTTGCCACATGACCGTGTTGTCAAGTTCTTGAGCAAGCAAGTTCTCTGAACTGCTCTTTTATCCAAGAAACCGCACTGGATACCCCTAAACTAGTTGGTTGAGCTTAAACAACAACTTGGAGAGTTGTAAGACAAAAGTTATATCCGACTATGTTCTTTATAAAAGGGATGTTTAGTTTTGTTTGCGTTGAAGAAAGATAGCATTTCCTTTGTGGACATGTTATCTTCCCCTATCTTTGATTTGATTTGGGTTATCGTCAAATCAAACTCAGTTCCAAGGACTATCTTGATAATGTTTCTTCCCGTTATGTTTCACTTGAGTACATCTTCATGTCCTTTGATCTGACCAATACTTTTGCCTTGTCCAAGCAACATGTGAGTCCATCTTTTTGGAGTGTCTTGATAAGTTTGTCGTTGAGCCCATCAATGACATCCTCATCTACTCCATGCTAGATTACATTCATATGGAACAATTAGCATTAATGTTCGAAACTTTCGAGATCCATCTTCGTGTCAATTTGAAGTATGTGTTCTAGATGTTAGAAGTAACCTTCTCTGGTTCACGTGTAAATGTTGAAAGATGTCGCCGTGGATTCGAGCAGAGTTAGCTTCGTTCCCTAAGGACACATGTGTGTATTGTTGTTAGCACCTTATGTGTGTACAGTTGTCTCTCGACAAGTTGTAAATACATGGGTCTAGCAATTTAGCTCAGTCTTTTGGAGCTTTACACTATAGTTCCTACCTTGAGAATCTAGTGACGTTACCTTTGCGGTAAATGTTGCAAACTATCTATTCAGACATGCTGAGCCTGAAATATCATTCCACCTAACCAAAGCTGGATCTCAAGTAGCAATGATGGTTGGTGATCCCCAAGGTTTTGACATAGATCTCTAAGTAAATCTAGCAAGATTGATGTAATGGTTGACACACTTAGCCGGAGAGACCTTTTGTTATATTCTCTTGACTTCAGCAATTTCAACCACTCTTCATGAGTCTTCTTCTATAATTATTTATAGGAGTTGTGCTTATGGTTTCTTCGTATCCGACATCCGACCTTTACTTGATGCTTCGTGTCTCGAACATCAAGGGGAACATTTAAAGTAGTGTTGCTAAATGTCTCTCGGTCAATCCTCCAGACCCTTTATGTTGGCAAGCGTTATGTTGTGCCAAGTAATTGAAGTCGGAGAATGAAGTTTCTTTCTTCTCGTGTTATCAGGAATCTTCTTAACTATTCATCTGGTGGTGAAAAGTGATATCATGATCTTTGGCAAAGATTTTGATAAGATCTGGATGAATAAAAAGTTTCCTTCATTTTCTCACCCATGTTTCAAGAGTGAATATGATTTTGGTAATCAAAAGTTTCTCTTGTTACATGTTTCCTTGTGGATCTTATGAGTCCTCTCCACAAAACTCCTTTCTGTCTTAGCCTTCTGTTGAATGAAAAAATGACCCTTCTGTGTCAAAAGTAGTTCAACAGCTTGGTTTTGTTGATCCATATCTCTGCAACCTAAAATCTCTACTTAAGCCGTTTAGTAGAGGTTCCATATCGAAGTCTTTGGTCATGTTCTTTCTGTTGAAGACTTCCTCTTCAGAAGCTTAAACCCTTCTGAGTCCCATGGTCTCGATCCTTATGAAGACCATATATCTAACAACTTGAAACCTTCTCCTCATGTTTCCTCTGTTACCTTGGCGTGTTTCATGTTTGTCATCTCAGAGTTGTTTCCGAACACTCCATCCATGAGTTGACCATGAGATACTCTGTGTTGTTTAGTGTGTTTCCCTCTTACCTTTAGAGTGGCACTGTTTCTTTCTCTCTCTGTCTCTCTTCCTATCTTTGGAATCTCGGGTCGAGATTCTCGTAAGGGGGATAGAGCTGTAACACCCCACTTTTAGATAATTATATATTAGGGTTTTGTTTTGTGCATCATGAGCATCATGCCTTAAAAATTGCATTAAAGAAAATAATGCCAAACCCTAAAACCTACTCTCTTTCTCTATTTGAAAAGCATTCAAATGATTTTTGAATTTGAAAAGTTACCAAAATGTTTGGATCCCAAACAGTATCAAAGTCCCATAGTATCTTAAATATTTTATAAACCCCTTTGGTATTTTTGAAATACTTAAAACAAATTTGAATTTAAAATACAAAAGGAAAAGCGAAAACAGAAAAGAAAAAGCTTTTGATAAAAAATAGAGCCAGCAAGCCATTTCAGGCCGCAGCCAGGCTGGCCCATTCCCTCACCTCTCCTCCCTGTCGCTCACTCGCGCTGCAGAGGCCCAGCCGTAGCCCAATCCAGCCCATCCCCGGCCCGTACCTCTTCGTTATTTTTCTTCCTTTCTTCTTCGTCGACAGAAGGACGTCAGCGAGGTGAGCATCTGCGTGTCGACGCCGGCGCTGTCCCCGCCTCGCCGTGATTCCCGCTGCGAGGAGATGCACGCTACCGATGTCGTCGATGTCTATAAAACCCATTGCTGCTGTCGGACGAGCCTTATCCTCTCCCTCTTCCCCAATTTCTTCTCCAGTCCGAACCCTAGCCCTCGGGCCACGATGATCTCCGCCGTTCCCGACCGCCCTAGTCCGATCCCTGGCTACCGATGAGTTCGCCATGGTGGACTCGTTCTTCCTGCCAAGCAGAGCAAGCCGAATCGACCTCAATCGATGGAATCGGTACCTCCGTCCCCGACTCTGACCGCCACCGTCACCATCGATTTCGGCCTCCCCAGCCCTTTTCAGCCACACCATCAAGCTCTCAGTGAGCCACCTGTTCTCGGAATCCTCTTCCCTATCGCCCTCTTGCTCTGTGCTGCCTCCCGACGCGAGTCACCATCCTACGCCGCAGGAGGTCGTCGTCGACCATGGTCCGGTGGCTAAACATTGGCGGCGCCACCACTCGATGGCTCAGCGTGATGCGCTGAGTCGAGCAAGATCCTCCTCGCTCGCCCGCTCCCTCCCGATCGACGAATCGATCCATGGTCTGAAGATCAATCCCAGGATGACGTCATGCCCATGTCATAAACCCCCTTTTCATTTTATTAAATGTTTCTTTAATTTTTTCTGGAAATAATAAATATCCCGTGGGACCCAGTCGTCAGTGACTAGGGGTAGCGTTTGTCCCGGTGAGAAAACACCAATGCCCTGTGCTGACCATTGGCTGCCCGTGTGGCAGCTGAGGTGGCCCTGGGGCCCCTCTGTCAGTCACTGTGGCTGGGTAAAGCCTCAGTGTAAAAAGTTTAATTAACTTGTTTAATAATTTCATAAAATGTTATAAACTTGTAAAATCAATATCTAATTATTTATAAGTTATAAAAATATGAATAATATATCAAAATGTTCAGAAAAATGAAACCGGCCTCTTTAATCTATAATAATGCATTGTTTATCAACTTTCATGACAAGTTTAATTAGAAGAACAAATGCACCCCTCTCATATACTCCGGAGTTTTCCCGAGTTAGGGTTTTCACCCTCGGAACCCCGATTAAGTTTCCGAGCATGCTTTAGGGTTACGTTTAGATACAAATTAACTTGTCATATCATCATAATTGCTTGAGCATTGCATCGATGCCATTGTTGATTGTTCCCCCTCTATTTCCAGTGTTTGGTTCTTCGCGGTAGGATACGATATCGAGATCGAGATCGAAGCCCGAGGACAACACCATCGAAGATCGACGAATAATACTTGACCAACAATAATCAAGTCAAGATGAAGGCTTTCGAAGATCTTCTTATCTGTCATCAACTGGCAAAGGCAAGCATAGCCCCACCATGATATAATCCTACGATTTTGAAAGCATTTCAATTCTGCCATAATGCATACGATTCTATTGTGGTCTTTTATCGATAGATAGAGTATCCTATCTATTGCATTACTCTCTTTTGAGCTTATATTACCTGATCCACTGCTCCTAGCATAACTAGGTTTGGCTTGTGTGCACTGCTAGAGCTCTTATTCGTGTCTGCTTAGCCATGCATAGCTATTAAGTCTGGTCCATCCAGATGATGTATCAGATGCAGAGAATCTAGTATGACAGGAGAACATGATGAGATGATATCAGATGATATATGAGATTAAACATGCTAAGGATTGTATGGGAGGCCACGGTGGGATGTGGTTTTTCTAGTCCCATGCTCGCCACCACTAGGACCTGAGTTCTTGCCTTTGGAACCAAGACGAGCGTGCAACCACACGGGGCCTGGACAACCTCATGACTGACTAACTTTCCTAGTAGATTCCATGAGTCACATAGTTTGGGCGTTCCATTCGACATATGCATAGAAAATATTTTGAAAGATTTGCTGGGTGAAGTTGGTGCATTCATAACAGGTAGGTAAGCGTGGACCGGGTTGCTTGGGGTCGATGGAGCCCCTGTTAACCAACCTCGCCTCACATCTTTAAGTACCGGCTTTGGGATTTGACTCGTTACGGTGGAACCATACTTGTTGCATGACTCATGGTCTCGGCGAAAGCAAGGTAAAGGTCGTGTCTAACCACCCTCTGCCAGCCTTCCAAGGAAGAGGGTTAATCATTGTGGCATTAAGAGAAGGTTAGTACGTGTGGGTAAAGTTGTACACCCCTGCAGGGTAATAATCTTTTCGAAAAGCCATGTTCACGGTTATGAACGCTTGGCGACCAGATTCTAAGATCATAGAGAACTTGAACCTAATCTTAAAACTTGGTAGATCAACGTGTGCTTAAGGATGCTTCCTCATGGGTACGAGGGGGGTGATCCTAGTTGGTAGATGATGATGACTTGGTGGATATCAGAAGATGATGATCAATATTTCGGAGACGTCGCTCTCTTATCCCCTTTTAAAATATTCTGATTAGACGATCTTCTTCCCTCTCTCGTTTTATAAACAAAGATGGCTTTATGCAAAACAACTCCACCAACCATAAGTCTTGTGGAGTACACCCTGTACTCACCCTTGATTTTTTGATACTTTTGGCAGAGTAAGTGTTCACCTGAAGACGAGTTCCGTACTACATCGACATCGACGAGTATCTTGGGGTTCCCGGCCGGTAGCCTGGAATCTACGGGCTGGGACGTCATCGTTATGCTTTAGGCCTCTTAGGCCATTAGTTAAGTTTGCTATACTTAATAGCATAATTTGCCTTCCGTTGTTTGATGTTTGTGGTCAGTGACCTCTGCCTGTAATAATTTGGTTCTCTGCTCAGTTATGAGCTTGCTGTAATAAATTTGTGTCGTAGGGTCACTGCTGTGTTATCAATTCTTCACTGGATATTCTCGAGCTCAAGGTTAAGCTTATGTCAGACGGAGGTCTGGGATTTGTTTAGCCCTGATCCTGGGGGTGTCACAATCAAATACTAAATTGCTTACTGTTCTCATTTGATTATATGATGCTAATGGCCTTGTAGTGTTGTTTCCAATTGATAGTTGAGCATGACCTAAATGGTAATGCTACTATGGAGTTTTACTAGTGGTGTTGGTGATTTGTGAGTTCACCACTGTTAACATATTAGTACTGAGAGTGATACTATCAGTGATTACCCACTGAATTGTTAAGCTCTCACTTGTGGTTTTATACTCAGAATTAGGGTAATGATGTGATTATATTGATACCCTAATTTTGTGGATAGATATAGTCTTGTTGATTATTCCTGGTTAAATTCCAGGAAGATGATATTACAGGCTTACTTGTGAAAGCTAAATAATGGATCTGCTTGATTTAGAATCTATCCTTGTGACACCATCTTAATAATGGTACACAAGTTTAGGTCCTGCTACTGGCTTGATTCTATTGGTGCTTAGTTTTGGGTTTGAATCAAAGTTAAGTTGGAATTTTCTTCTTAAACATTTCTGCCTGTGATGTTGGTCTGAGGAACAAGAACTAGTTTCCTACCTTGTTTTCCCTAATAGAAATGTTCTGGTATTATCATTAGTTACAGGATCTTGAATCCTTTTGGATAAGATGGTTGAGATGCTCATGGTTTATATTAATTCATAGGATTTATGAATTCTGAGGTGCTACTCCATTAGTAGATGTGCCCAGGATTCACAAGCTATGCTATCAACATGTTGGAATATATGATTGGCTATCATATCCAGGATCTATGATGCTGGCCTGAGATCCTGGTCGGATTGGTAAAATTTAAGCATACCTTTTATTTAAAAGATCATCAATGATGGATTCACCCCACTTGGGTGATTTCTGAGAGATCTAGATATAAAACAACACATGAATATTGGTCTTAGTAAGATGATAAGATCATGTGATGGTTTTATTTCACTCACCACAATTGATAGTTTTGCTGGTGTTGTGGTTGGTTGATTTGGATGGCTAGATCTTGTTGATGGTGCTGCTGGCTTGAGCTTGTCCTTCTCCTTCTGGTTCCTATAACTTGGCCTTGATCTTTCCCTTCGCCTTCTGGTTCCTGTAACTTGGCCTTGCTGTCCACCTGATCCACCTCTCCTTATGTCACCATCTGGTGAGAACTACGATGATCTTGTGTGTGGTTGGCTGATGGTTTGCTTGGTTCTTGGTAATCCTAGTGTGTTCCTAGTTTGGTGTTGGAAGTGAAAAGGTGCTGTTGTGAGCCTTGCCACGACTAGGCTCTTCCTTTTGCTTGTGTAGCTGCTGTTGATGCCGTGTTGATAGCTCTCACCATGCATTTAGGTGATTGTGCTGCTTGTGTGCTTGGTACACGGTTCGGATCAGATCGATGAGGTGTTTTACCTTTTTATCTTTAACATTTAACTCTCCTGGTGAAACTTGCCCCTCTTACTTGCTGTTAAAATCTATATTGTGGCTTATTTATTATGAAAGAAAAATTCTTTCATATTGGTGAAACTTGCCCCTGTATTAATACTCAATGATGTAATATGAGCAGTACACCTCACTACTCTCTACTGAGAGTATTCTAATAATTAATCTTTTATTTTCCTTTTTGTTTGTTTTCTATTTTTTTGTAGGTACAAGATCTAGTGTTTCAAGATTTAGTATAGGAGTACATAGATAGATAGATTCTTATTGTAATCTTTATTTTATTATTTTTGTAAGAATCTTGTAATAGTTTATTCATATTTGAATTTCCTTTCTTGTAATCTCTTTACTCTAATGAACCTCTTCATTGATTGAATGAGTTCCTCTTTGTAAAATGTTTATGGAATAAAGATAAAGAATAAGAATTCATTTCTTATTTAAATTACTTTATTTTGAATTCTATTATTTATTATTATAATAGAATTGCCTCCGGCCGGTGCATGCAGTGGTCGTGGAGGGGACAGAGGAGCTTGGGATTTTTGGGACGGCCGGCGGGAAAACTGCGCGAATAGGAACCACAGAGGTGAACATGATACAAATTATGATCGTGCCCCCAAGGTATCGACTTTAGCATGCCCATTTGTCATCTGAATAAAGGGTAGAATGAGAATTTTACAGTCAAATTTTTTTGAAACAGAGGAGCGCGGAATGCTTCAAGGTCGATGTGTGATACTGCCGCTCGATTGAGATTTTGAATTTGGCTAGCGCCCATCTTCTATTCTAATAAAACGGTATTACCCGGTGGTAGATTTTGGCTCAAATTTTTTCAAACGGAGGGGTGGAAGGTCGGTGGGTGGCTTTGCCACTCGATTGAGATTTTGAAATTGGCTAGTGTCCATCTAATGATAATAGTACTAGAAAAATGATACTCCAACAGTGGGAGATTTTGCATCAAAATGTTTCAAACAGATGTGCACTAAATGCATCTGAGTCGGTGGGGAATTTTACGCTCGGTGCACAAAATTTTTGCTAGGCTCCAAGTAATAATAGAAAAAAGCTACTAGACCGTACGCTATAAGTCCAGGAATTCAAGTCCTAGAGTTACATGAACTGATCAACCATGACCACAATTAATGTGCAGACTAATATTTTTATTTTGGCTAGCATCCAAGCAATAACAGAAAAAGGGGTATCTCCCTCTTCAGGAATTGAATGTCGAGTTTGACATCAAGCGATCATCATCCATAATGAAAATTGGATACCTCCGATTCAAACAAGGTTGGCGTCAGGTTTTGCCACTCGACTAAGATTTTTGAATTTTGGAAGCGTCCAGGGAATAATACTAATGGTACTCCTTCCATACTAATTGAAGGCTGGTCATGAAACACTTACCATATTGGCAAACAAAATTGGATATAAAATCTCAGATTCAAAAATGGTAGGCAGTATGTTTTGTCGATCGACTGAGATTTTGAATTTGGCAGTTTGTCCAAAGAATAAAAAACCTTTGTGAGGGTCATGATGTAGGGGTTCGTAGCATGGAAAACAAAAAATTTCTACCGCATGCAAAGAAACAAGCCAAGATCTATCTACTATATTGTAGCAACGAGTCAATAGAGGAACTCACCCTCAAAGATTCCAAAGCGGTTAATGAGAGCAGATTCTCGTGGGTGATGTAGTCGTACTCTTGCCGATCTCAAGATCGTGTAGACGATCCTTTCGGTGCTGCGTTTCGGCAGCGCTTCCGCAGTCGGTCACACATTTGGTACTCGATGAAGACCTTCCTCTCCCTTGTTCCAGTAGGCAGCGGAGGTTGTAGCACTCTCCTCGCGATTCCGGCAGCACGACGGCGTGGTACATGAAGTAGAGGGGAGATCTCACAGGGCTTCGCCTTAAGCCGGAGAGAGTATGGTGGACTATGAGAGAGGCCTTGGCGATCTAGGGTTTAGAGGCACCAAGGGGAGAAGCTAGCCGGCGGCTAGGGTTTAGGGTTCACCCCAACTCGGCGAGTTGGTGGTGCCCTAGGCGGCGGCATCAGGGGGTGGTGGCGCCGGCGGCTTAGGGCTAGGGTTTGTGTGGTGTTGGGTGTAGGGAAGAGGGGGCACCCCTGCCCCTTCTTTTATAGGTGGGAGGACGCCGGCCAAGGGGAGGGAGTCCTCCCCAAAGTCGGCCTCCTTGGCCAGCAGGTGGAGGGAGAGGAACTCCTCCCCAAGTAGGTTTCCTACTCTCCCTCCACCAAGCAAAACTACCGTTTGACTTTTCAAATTGGCGTTTGACTTTTCAAACTAGGATTTGATTTATTCCTTTATTTTGCTCAGCCATGATACCTAGTACATGATGCAACCATTCCACATTGTCATGACACATTCATGTACCCTTCCCCTCCGGAGTGTCGGACCTTCCGGAACCTTCTAGAACATTCCCGATGAAAACACCGGAATCATTCCCTAACTCCGAAACAGGACTTTACTTATATGAATATTATTCTCCGGACCATCCGGATCTCCTCGTGATATCCAGGATCCCATCCGAGACTCAAAACAATATTCAGTCTCTTACTCATTATTCCATAACTACTCAACAACATCGAATCCTTGAGTGTGTCTCCCTACGGTTCGTGAATTATGCGAACATGATCGAGAAACTTCTCCGAACAATAACCAATAGAGTAATCTAGAAATTCATATGGCTCCCACATATTTCTACGATTACTTTGCGATCGAATGAACCACTTACATACGATACCAATTTCCCTTTGTCTCACGATAGTTTACTTATCTGAGGTTTTGATCGTCGGTATCTCTGCATACCTAGTTCAACCTCGTTACCGATAAGTACTCTTTTCTCGTTCCCATGATATGTGATCCCTTGTGAGCCATTCACATGCTTGCAAGCTAATTGGATGACATTCCACCGAGAGGGCCCAGAGTATATCTATCTGTCATATGGATGGACAAATCCCACTCTTGATCCATGTGTCTCAACCCATACTTTCTAAACACTCAATGCCACCTTTATAGCCACCCAGTTACAGTGCGGTGTTTGATGTCATCAAAGCATCCTTCCGGTGATGGTGATAAGCATGATCTCATGGTCGAAGGAATTAGGTTACTATGTATCAAAAAGCTTATAGCAATTGAACTATTAAAATGACTTGATCTTTATGCTACGCTTATCTAT
This sequence comes from Avena sativa, assembly GCA_916181665.1. Taxonomy (NCBI): domain Eukaryota; kingdom Viridiplantae; phylum Streptophyta; class Magnoliopsida; order Poales; family Poaceae; genus Avena; species Avena sativa. The sequence continues at coordinate 304,698,560 of OV702295.1, read as the reverse complement.
AGGAGTATGTCCATCATACCATTCTCCTAATGATATGATCTTGTTGTTAATAACATCTCAATGTTCATGATAGGGAAACCACAATCATCTATTAACCAACAAGCTAGTATTATGAAGAGGCTTTACTAGGGACTCTAATTTAGTTTACAAATCACACAAGTATTAATGTTTCCTTGTTAATACTGTTATAGCATGAATGTAAACATTTATCATAAACACAAAGATATAATAATAACTACATTTATTATTGCCTCTAGGGCATATCTCCAACAGTCTCCCACTTGAACTAGAGTCAACTAATCTAGATTACATGGTAATATACCGAACACCCATGGCAGTTTGGTGTTGGTCATGTTTTGCCCTCGGGAGAGGTTTAGTCAACGGATCCGCCACATTCAGATATGTGTGTACTTTGCAAATCTTTATGTCACCATCTTGGACATGTTCTCGAATAGCGTGAAAACGTAGCTTGATGTGCTTCAGCTTCTTGTGTGACCTTGGTTCTTGCGCATTGGCTATGGCGCCCATGTTATCACAGTAGATAGACATTGGGTCCAGCGCACTTGGAACCACACCGAGCTCTGTTATGAACTCTTTCATCCATATCGCTTCTTGTGAAGCCTCTGAAGCAGCTATGTATTCCGATTCAGTTGAAGATCTCGCCACAACGCTTTGCTTTGCACTCCTCCAGCTAACTGCTGCACCATTCAAAGTAAATACGTATCCAGATTGAGATTTAGAATCGTCTGGATCGGTGTTCCAACTAGCATCGGTGTAACCATTAACAACGAGTTGTTCATCACCTCCATAGGTAAGAACCATATCCTTAGTTCTTCTCAAGTACTTAAGGATGTTTTTGACCGCTGTCCAATGATCCACTCCTGGATCACTTTGATATCTGCTAGTTAAACTAACAGCATATGCAATGTCGGGTCTAGTACATAGCATGGCATACATTAGAGATCCTATGGCTGAGGCATAGGGAGTCTTACTCATCCTTTCTCTATCTTCTGCCGTTGCTGGACTTTGAGTTTTACTCAAGGCCGTATTGGGCAACATGGGCAAGAACCCTTTCTTGCTATCTTCCATTCCAAACCTCTTTAGAACATTGTCCAAATATGTACTTTGTGACAATGATATTAGGCGTCTCGGTCTATCTCTATAAATCTTTATGCCTAATATGTAAGTTGCTTCGCCAAGATCTTTCATTGAAAAACTATTATTCAAATATTCCTTGACACTATTAAGAAGGTCTACATCATTCCCAATCAACAATATGTCATCTACATATAGTATTAAGAATGCTACAGAGCTCCCACTCACTTTTTTGTAAATACAAGCTTCTCCATAAGTTTGTATAAAACCAAAACTTTTGATTACCTTATCAAAACGTTGATTCCAACTTCGGGATGCTTGCTTCAATCCATATATGGACCGTTGAAGTTTTCACACCTTGTTAGCATCTTTAGGATCGACAAAACCTTTGGGTTGCATCATATACAAATCTTCATCAATGTCTCCATTGAGGAATGCTGTTTTGACATCCATCTGCCATATTTCATAATCGTAATATGCAGCGATTGCTAACATAATCCTCATAGACTTTAGCTTCGCTACTGGTGAGAAAGTCTCATCGTAGTCAACTCCTTGAATTTGTCGAAACCCTTTTGCGACAAGTCGAGCTTTATAGACAGTAACATTACCATCAGTATCTGTTTTCTTCTTGAAAACCATTTGTTCTCGATAGCCTTCCGGCCATCCGGTAAGTCCACCAAAGTCCATACTTGGTTTTCGTACATGGATCCAATTTCGGATTTCATGGCCTCTTGCCATTTATTGGAATCTGGGCTCATCATTGCTTCCTCATATGTTGCAGGGTCATCGGTGTTGTCCACCAACATGACACTCATAACGGGATCATACCAATCAGGAGTGATACGAGTTCTCGTTGACCTGTGAGGCTCTATAGCAACTTCAACCAAAGTTTCATGATCATCATCATTAGCTTCCTCTCTTATTGGTGTAGGCACCACAGGAACTTCTTCTGGTGCTGCGTTACTCGCAAGTTCGAGAGAAGGTTCGACAACCTCGTCAAGTTCTACTTTCCTTCCAGACACTTCTTTCGAGAGAAATTCTTTCTCTAGAAAGGATCCATTCTTGGCAACAAAGATTTTGCCCTCAAATCTATGATAGAAGGTATACCCAATAGTTTCCTTCGCGTATCCTATGAAGACGCATTTTTCCACTTTGGGTTCAAGCTTGTCCGGCTGTAACTTCTTTACATAGACTTCACAACCCCAAACTTTAAGGAACGACAATCTAGGTTTCTTCCCAAACAATAATTCATACGGTGTCGTTTCAACGGATTTAGATGGTGCCCCATTTAAAGTGAATGCGGCTGTTTCTAATGCATAACCCCAAAACAATAGCGGTAAATCTGTAAGTGACATCATAGAACGAACCATATCTAAGAGAGTTCGATTACGACGTTCAGACACACCATTACGCTGTGGTGTTCCCGGCGGTGTCAATTGTGAAAGTGTTCCGCATTTCTTTAAATGCTCGCCAAACTCGTAACTTAGATATTCACCTCCACGATCAGAACGTAGAAATTTAATCTTCTTGTTACGTTGATTCTCTACCTCACTTTGAAATTCCTTAAACTTCTCGAAAGTTTCGGACTTATGTTTCATGAAATAGATATACCCATATCTACTCAAGTCATCCGTGAAGGTAAGAACATAACGATAACCACCACGCGATGCTACACTCATTGGTCCACACACATCAGTATGTATGATTTCCAATAAGTCCGTAGCTCGCTCCATCATACCAGAAAATGGAGTCTTAGTCATTTTACCCATCAAACATGCTTTGCATCTTTCAAGTGATTCGAAATCAAGTGATTCAAGAAGTCCATCAGAATGGAGTTTCTTCATACGCTTCACTCCGATATGACCAAGACGACAGTGCCACATATAGGTCGAGTTATCGCTCAATTTCAAACGTTTAGCTTCAATGTTATTAATATGTGTATTTCCACTATCGATATTCAATAAGAATAGACCATCTATCAAAGGTGCATGTGCATAAAACATATTACTCGTATAAATCGAACAACCATTATTCTCGGACTTAAACAAGTAACCGTCTCGCAATAAACAAGATCCCGATATAATGTTCATGCTTAACGCAGGCACCAAATAACAATTATTTAAGTATAAAACTAATCCCGATGGTAGATGAAGAGGTAGCGTGCCGACCACGATCACATCAACCTTTGATCCATTTCCAACGCGCATCGTCACCTCGTTCTTCGCTAGCTTCCGTTTATTCTGCAGCACCTGTTTCGAGTTACAAATATGAGCAACCGAACTAGTATCAAATACCCAGGCACTACTATGAGTACTAGTGAGATACACATCAATAACATGTATATCGGATATACCTTTCTTCTTGATGTTGCCGTTCTTCAAATCCGCCAAGTACTTTGGGCAATTCCGCTTCCAGTGACCCTCTCCCTTGCAGTAAAAGCACTCAGTATCAGGCTTAGGTCCAGCCTTGGTCTTCTTCGCCGGTGCGGCAACTTTCTTACCACCCTTCTTGAAGTTTCCCTTTTGCTTTGACTTGCTTTTCTTGAATTTGGTGGTCTGATTGACCAACAACACTTGATGCTCTTTCTTGATCTCTACTTCTGCCGATTTCAACATGGAGAAGAGTTCTGGCAATGTCTTGTTCATGTTTTGCATATTGTAGTTCATCACAAAGTTCTTGTAACTTGGTGCCAGTGATTGGAGGACACGGTAAATCCCCAAAGCATTAGGAATTACTATACCCAAGCTTTGGAGTTTGTTTGCGTGCCCAGACATCTTAAGGACATGCTCACTAACGGAGCTGCCCTCTTCCATCTTGCAGTTAAATAACTTTTCAGAAGCCTCATAACTCTCAACTGTTGCGTGAGCCTCCAATATCATTTTGAGTTCACGGACAATATCATGTGGGTCATGGTTCTCAAACCTTTTCTGAAGCTCCGATTCCAAACCATACAAGATAGCACACTGAACTGTGGAGTACTGATTCTTCCGAGTGAGGTAAACGTTCTTTACTTCATCAGTAGCATCAGCTGAAGGCGGGTCACCCAGCGGTGCATCCAGCACATAGGTCAAATTACCAGCATTGAGGACAATCCTCAAATTGCGGAACCAATCCACGAAGTTGCTTCCATTGTTTTCAACTTTTCTTTCTCTAGGAACGCATTAAAATTGATGGTAGGAGCCGCCATTGATCTACAACATATTTGCAATAGTTTAGACTAAGTTTATGACAAATTGAGTTCTAATTAATAGTTAAATTAATCTAGGTGAACTCCCACTCAAAACAATATCCCTCACATTGTTTTAGTGATCACACGAACCAAATCCACCACATCAAAACCGATCATCATGAGAGTTGATGTAGCTTCAATGGCGAAAAATTGACATGTTCATCATATCTACTATATGATTCATGCTTTACCTTTCGGTGATCCGTGTTCGGAGACCATGTCTGTACATGCTAGGCTCGTCAAGATCAAACATTATCTTCCGCATGAGCAAATCTGGCTTGCTCACGTTGTATACACTTGCAGAATCTAACACACCCGATCATCACGTGGTGCTTCGAAACAACAAGCTTTAGCAACGGTGCTTACTAAGGATGAACACTTTAAAACTTGAAATTTATGTGCATGAGGGATCATCTTATAATGCTACCATCATTAACTAAGCAATACAAGATGCATAAAGGATTAACATCACATGCAATTCATAATATGTGATATGATATGGCCTTTCTTCTTATGCTTCTGATCTCCATCTTCAAGCACGAACATGATCTCCATCATCATCGGCATAGCGTCAAGGTCAATGGCACCGTTTCATGGTTGTCGTCCACCAGCTCCAACTATTACAACTACTTTGAATAGAGACGCGGGTCTTAACAGAAATTAAAGACAACCATATGGCTCCTGCCGGTTGCCAACTTACAATAAGGAACATTGCATACATCAAATATAATCACAATCATGGCCATATCACATCACATCACACCCCTGCAAAACAAAGTTAGACGCCTCTAATTTTCTTTGCATATTTTACGTGGTTTGGGGCTTTCAATAAGTGTCGATCTAACTTACGAACAAGAACCACAACGTTGATGCTTGAACTATCAAGTGCCCATTGTAAATTGGATCTATACTATGATGGGAGAGACAGGCACCCGCAAAGCCACTTATGCAATACAAGTTGCATGTTGAGCGTGGAGCAAGTCTCATGAACGATGTCATGTAAGGTTAGCCCAGGCCGCTTCATCCCATCATACCGCAAGATGCAAAGTACACAAGAAGCAATTGATAATAAAAGCACCACCGCCCACAATGACCATTGTGTTCTACTCGTGCAACAGATCTAAATATAGACACGGCTCTGATACCACTGTAGGGGTTCGTAGCATGGAAAACAATAAATTTCTACCGCATGCAAACAAACAAGCCAAGATCTATCTACTAGATTGTAGCAACGAGTCGATAGAGGAACTCACCCTCGAAGATTCCAAAGCGGTTAACGAGAGCAGATTCCCGTGGGTGATGTAGTCGTACTCTTGCCGATCTCAAGATCGTGTAGACGATCCTTCCGGCGCTGCGTTCCGGAAGCGCTTCCGCAGTCGGTCACACGTTCGGTACTCGATGAAGACCTTCATCTCCCTTGTTCTAGCAGGCAGCGGAGGTTGTAGCACTCTCCTCGCGATTCCGGCAGCACGATGGCGTGGTACCAGAAGTAGAGGGGAGATCTCGCAGGGCTTCGCCTTAAGCCGGAGCGAGTATGGTGGACTATGAGAGAGGCCTTGGCGATCTAGGGTTTAGAGGCACCAAGGGGAGAAGCTAGCTGGCAGCTAGGGTTTAGGGTTCACCCCAACTCGGCGAGTTGGTGGTGCCCTAGGCGGCGGCAGCAGCAGGGGGTGGTGGCGCCGGCGGCTTAGGGCTAGGGTTTGTGTGGTGTTGGGTGTAGGGAAGAGGGGGCACCCCTGCCCCTTCTTTTATAGGTGGGAGGACGCCGGCCAAGGGGAGGGAGTCCTCCCCCAAGTCGGCCTCCTTGGCCGGCGGGTGGAGGGAGAGGAACTCCTCCCCAAGTAGGTTTCCTACTCTCCCTCCACCAAGCAAAACTGCCGGTTGACTTTTCAAACTAGGATTTGATTTATTCCTTTATTTTGCTCAGCCATGATACCTAGTACATGATGCAACCATTCCACACTGTCATGACACATTCATGTACCCTTCCCCTCCAGAGTGTCGGACCTTCTGGAACCTTCTAGAACATTCCCGATGAAAACACCGGAATCATTCCCCAATTCCGAAACAGGACTTTCCTTATATGAATCTTATTCTCCGGACCATACCGGATCTCCTCGTGATATCCCGGATCCCATCCGAGACTCCGAACAACATTCAGTCTCTTACTCATTAGTCCATAACTACTCAACAACATCGAATCCTTAAGTGTGTCTCCCTACGGTTCGTGAATTATGCGGACATGATCCAGACACTTCTCTGAACAATAACCAATAGAGGAATCTGGAAATTCATATGGCTCCCACATATTTCTACGATTACTTTGCGATCGAATGAACCACTTACATACGATACCAATTTCCCTTTGTCTCACGATAGTTTACTTATCCGAGGTTTTGATCGTCGGTATCTCAACAAAAACCTAGTTCAACCTCGTTACCGATAAGTACTCTTTTCTTGTTCCCGTGATATGTGATCCCTTGTGAGCCAGTCACATGCTTGCAAGCTAATTGGATGACATTCCACCGAGAGGGTCCAGAGTATATCTATCCGTCATATGGATGGACAAATCCCACTCTTGATCCATGTGTCTCAACCCATACTTTCCGAACACTCAATGCCACCTTTATAGCCACCCAGTTACGGTGCGGTGTTTGATGTTATCAAAGCATCCTTCTGGTGATGGTGATAAGCATGATCTCATGGTCGAAGGAATTAGGTTACGATGTATCAGAAAGCTTATAGCAATTGAACTATTAAAATGACTTGATCTTTATGCTACGCTTATCTATAGGAGTATGTCCATCATACCATTCTCCTAATGATATGATCTTGTTGTTAATAACATCTCAATGTTCATGATAGGTAAACCACAATCATCTATTAACCAACAAGCTAGTATTATGAAGAGACTTTACTAGGGACTCTAATTTAGTTTACAAATCACTCAAGTGTTAATGTTTCCTTGTTAATACTGTTATAGCATGAATGTAAACATTTATCATAAACACAAAGATATAATAATAACTATATTTATTATTACCTCTACGGCATATCTCCAACACATGAATCCAAGGCTTGAGAGAGTGAGGTTCCGGCGCAGGATTTTTGTGCATGGAGAACAACATGAGCAGATAAAAGCATGATGCAAAACAAATAGTCCCTCCATTTTTGTTATTACATGGCCCCAAACACAGACCTGACTCAGTAGTAGGAACCATTTCACATGACCACTGTAGTCACCTATCATTTTTTGGGGTCATCTTCAATTTAGAAGAGTTTGTTCATCTATGAGTTCTAGAGAATTCTCCTGATCTCGTAACATCTTCAACTCCGCATCACTTGCTAATATTTTTTGTCTCATCTCATCGATTGTTCGTCTTTGCACTTCCTATTCAGCCCGTACTACTACAATTTCTTCCTAATAAGACAAATACACCGACTTGTACTACAACAACCCAACATTACGCAAGAATGTACTTTTATGATGACCTTTGCCTTTTAGTACCATGTTAAATATTTCGAGACATTATTCGTGGTTTTGTTCCAGACCGTCTTTCTCAGGTTTTTCACTCTGCTCGTTCAATTTAATTTGTAAGGTTATTGGTTGGTAGACATTGGTGAGAGAAGAGAAGCCACTAGAGAGGAACATGCAGACAACACATTTAACCTGTCTATGAACAAATCTTACAAGTTGGATGGCTGATTACGCATCATATACACTGTAGTAAAACCATACTAGCTATCTGATCATACTGATAATAAGTTTATCACTAACACTCAACAAGAGCACTATGTCAGCATCGCATCTGTCTATTTCTTCATCACAAGGTCGATGATATCACAAGACAACTCTTTGTACCATTCAAAACTGAAACTCACGCTAGTTGGAAATCATCTACTATAATTAAATTAAAATAAAACTGGGAAGCAGTTCAGGCAGTGTTGCAATCCAACTGTAACATATAAATCACTTAAGGAGTGTCATCACAAAATATCAATAGAATATAAGACTTACAATAACACTCTTAGCGAAGGGATTGAGCCCTTCTTTTTTTTTTGCTCGTCTGGCATGCCTTGAATTTTTGCTGCAGACTTATCGCATCTTTATGCAACATGGGCGGAACACATGATCAAAATATATGAAGCACAAAGTCTCTACAAGATTCCTGACACACATAAATGATACATTAATCTATGAAAGTCCTATGTATAATGAGACGCAGATAGAACAGAAGAATAGTAAGGCAAGACAAGCTAAACATATATGATGCATGAACTAAGAAGATGGCCTTGCACAACGTTCGGTGGGTTTGAGGTACAAAACATGGAAGATGCAATAACTATCTCAATGACAAGAAAGCGCAAGCACCTTAGGGGTGGACAAGCGGGCGGACTGGGGGGTGTTCTCGACCGGTACATCTTCCTGAGTGAGGTCTCCTTCGGGGTTTTTTCCATCTCGAGGATCAGATTCTGCTTCTGAAACCTAGCCTTCATGATTGGTGGTGGTAGCTATGAAATATCTAAGTCTCCGCAAGCCGAGCAACCTTGCATGTTTAGAATTCTTCAGTAATCTCTCTTCCCATACCTTCCATTCTCCCTTATCATTCGGCCCCAAAGTGGCTTCCATGCATGAGCAAAAAAATTTCTTATGAGATTTAATAGCAAAGTGTGTGTAGAGGAGCAAATTAGTACAGTGCTAGCAAGTAGTTGAAAGCTCTGAAGGAACAATGACAGACATATGGATGTAAATAGTGCGAGATGGTTGTGAAACAAGCGATGAACTACCTTTGTGACCATGATTACGCGATTTCCTGCCACTGGCCTTGCCTTTAATGGGCTTATGGCGAGCTACGACCTCGCCATTCGCGGCTGAGAGGGTTTTGCTCGCCATCTCTCCGGCGCCGTAGACAAGGTTGGGGAAGCAGATCCGATGCCGTGGAGTCGAGGGAATTGGATCGAACGAAGCTGCGATGGTGTCGTTGGTGACGGCGTTGCTGAGCCGGCTCCGACACCGTGGAACTCAGGTATGGAGGAGGTGATCTGGTGCGGGCCAGCAGTGTAGGGAAGCAATCTCCGTCTTGCTAGACAAGGGAGCTGGTAAAACATATTCGGTCGCTACATAGTGTCGGTGGAGAGGCTATGAAGGGGAGATGGGACGGAAGGGGCACGGCCGTGGTGGTCCGAGGTGATTTCCAGGGATTCGGCCCGATGGGCGTGGGTTTGAAATTTCGAATTGTGCAAGAAAAACAATTTTGAGGAATGGACTTTGGTGCCTTGTTTTTGGACCAAAGGGCAAGATATAAATTTCATACCACTTTTGAATATTGGACGTGGAAGCCTTTTCAGCGGTTGTTTCTGGCGCAGAGTTGAAATTGTTATTGACTGCTTGGTGAAAGCGGTGGTTTCGGCGTGTGTTCTATCCCTCTGCTAATTTTTTGCGTACTCTAAAAGTATGACTTGGGGCAACACAAGTAATTGCACATATTTATGCATGATAATGGGCACAAGGACATGGTCATTGATCTCAACTTTTCTTTTTTATTTATTTTAAAGATATTTATGCATGATAATTGCACATATTTATGCATGATAATTGCACATATTTATGCATGATAATTGCACATACTTTTATTTTTTATTTATTTTTTTAAAGATGGACTACCTTTCATAGTAATGTGTTAATTTGCTGCAAGGGTCTACGGATCTAAACAACAGTGCATAATAAGGTTTCAACATTCTGGTGGGAAAATGTTGTTTTTTTCCATTTTCCGAATGGTTACCAAGATACATTGTCCAGATACAGCAAGTACTATCTGTTTCATAACAGCGTGCCAAATACGTAGTTACCATAAAGTACTTCTAGCACATAATAAAATAAAATATTAGGCTGACAAGACAAGGAAAGTCATCCTCATTATTAGAAATAACAATCTATTCGGATGGCGGCTCTTGAATCACCCTTCGAAAATCATCTTCCTGCAAAGATACTCGGGGAATCTTTGCCCGTTCTTTCACTTGTTCCAAGACCGTCCAGTTGATCTTATTGACATGTGCATCAGCCGGATTGGGAACATGATTTTCATCCACTAAATTCTGAAGATCATCGGTAGCATCAAGGCCATCTTCAATCGTAGAAATCCAGCCTCGGTTCAATTCTATGATTCGCTGAGTGGCTGTGTCCAAATCCTGTTGCAGCAGACTAATCTTAGCTTCGGCCATGCACCATACTTCTGTTTGGTTCCTAGAAATGGATGCATTACTTGCACGCTACTGAATATATGTGCTACAAACCTCCTTGGCAGGGACATGATCATGCACTTGCTTCTGCAAATTGTAGTGCAGCAAATCAATCAGCAAATAACACAAGGAAGATGCAACAAATAGCCATGTTTCTGTACCGGTTGTGTTGTGCCGAGCGGGGCTACATCTGAATATCCAAAACTCCTCATTCGTTGACATCGATTCTCATTAGGTAGTACATCATCTTCCATGCCTTGCAAAAATAAAAAATAAAAAATATATACTAGTACATGAGAAGGCAGGGCAAGCAAATGGTGAACTACTCTTGAAAATACATATATGCAAAGTGGAAGCAAACCTTTGTCTAGGGAGGATTGTTGGGGGTTATCATTGGGTTGGCGAGGTCTTGTACTGCTGCGAGATAATCAATTTAGCTTCACGACTCGTAGTTGCCTTCTTTTCTCTTGGAACTAATCCCGTAGTACAGCAACTAGCATGCATTATTAGAAATATAATAAGGCACTGCAAGTAAGAAGAGATGAACTACATTCGTAAGTAAAATGCAAGGAAAGCGGGCATATGAAGTGTGCAGCAACCTTCGTCTTGGTAGTAGGGAGTTTTAACAGTTGCCCTGGTGAGGGGTCCGAGTGTCTTACGCATCTCTCGGTTGCGGCAGTGGGAAAGGAGACACTCTACCATGTAGAGGGGGAAGAAGATACGACAAAGCAGACTCCGGCGAGGTGGATGACAGCGTCGCTAAGAAGACTCCGGCGAGGTGGAAGTCGGCCAAGGAGGGACGTGATAGAGGAGGATGAGGGGATAGCGAGAGGGATCGGCAAGAGAACGAGCCAGAGGCCCCATCAGTATGCAAGTAGAAGAAGATTCCTCCAATATCACACCAAAATTTAGTGCTGAGTCGCGCTTGGCTCACCTCCCGAGTAATAAAAATATTAAAAGGAATGCTCGAAATGCAACAGGCATCGAATACGATTGGACGGTGGTGTAAGATCTCACCCAATAAGGTATAGATCCCTATGATTGTAGTGCTAGTCCCTGGATCGTTTTGGTAGCACCCACAGTTTAAGATGAAATACACAAAAACAAAGGTCATTATTACATCACAAATCCAGGAGTACAATATGTCTTACAACTCACTTAGCCCAAGGCTAACTTATTTAGATTTCTCAATACATTGCATAATAATAGAGTCTTCATCTTCATGCGCCACAGGAAAACATGTCGAGTGTAGACTCGTAACCCTACTCACCATCAGAGTAACCTACAACATAATAATTTACAGCCACAAAGGGTCAATACAGTTGGAATTGTATTGGCAAGTGATACCATAGTTGTATAATAGAACCTAACAACTACATGAATTTTGCTAAGTGTGGATCTAGTTGGCTTTGCAAAAAGCAAGTTTTATCCTACTAGTTTGAAAATACTAAGTTTTGTTTTTACAAAACACTAAGGTACCACCAATAGACATTAGTGAACCTCTACCCTTGTTCACCCACAATTTTAACTTAGAGAAATTGGGATGAGGAGATTCTCAAACTGTTTCAATGTCTTGACGCTCAGAAATTGTCCATAACCGGGGACACGGCTAAGTACTTAGGTTTACCCTCTTGAGAGGTGGTGCACTTTCCCCACAAGACTCGACATGCATTGAGACGATACTTTTCAGAAGAAATCCCTCAATACACCACGGACGTGTTCCATCCTATCAATTCTACCACCCTCTGTTCGTCTGGCTGAGTTCGCACAACTTAGTTGGTCAAGGTAGAGCCCATATGCCATGTGGTTAGACTCGAAGCTTCGTGACACAAACATCTCAAATCTCTTTGTTCCTAGGTGGCCATCCATAAGTGTGATACACCAGGGTAAACCATAGAAATGGGCCCTGAGTAACCACTGAACATAATCCATACAAATCCGAATCCACCCAGGTGTTTCATTAACATTGGTTGTTTTCTTAATCAAAAATATATAAGCATATAAATTTCCATACCAGCATAATATGAGTTTCCACCCACGAATTCTAATATCAAGACTAAGCATTCTAGCATACAATGTCTCCTAACTTAGGAAGATACTACCCAGATATAATCTATAGGATTTCCATAGCATAGTATTATACTTGAAACTATCATGCAAGTCCTACTGAAATAACACTAATGCAATAGGTAAAATAATAGGACATCTGATGAAATATCACTTGCCTTGGTAGCTAGGAGAGTAGGTACAATCCTCACAGTCACAAACTTCACAATCCACACAATCTACACATCAAATCAAACAACAACAAAATACACAATTTAAAATAGGCATTCAAAAATAGTATGGATGCATGCATGAATGCAATTAGATTAAAACCACACTTTTAGAAACAAAGTTTGGAATACAGAAGATAGAGTACACTTCCTATAGGCCAAAGATCACAAGATCCACCTAAAAATAATTTATACAACAATTTTTATAGTCAAAATAGCCCTAAACAAGTCTCTGCCTAAAACTCAATTTTTACAGAACCAAGTGAACAAAGTAAGGACACAGTAATAAAGTTCACATTTTTCTGAATCCATAGACACCAAATTTGCATTTTTTTTGAATTGTGGATCAAAAGTTATGAATTTTACAAGTTTAAACATCTAACAAATTATTTCTAGTTTTAATCTGAAAAACATATCCACGTGGCGCAATCCTATTGGCGGGTACCGCTTCGCGCCAATCGAGCGCGTGCGCCATTAGATCTACGTTAGATCGTATGGCCCAGATCGGTCAGTACCTCTTCACCCTATCTCTAATCCAGCCGCAGGATATTGATCCAGTGGATCTGTGCGTGTTGGCTAGAAACGGGCGGCGCTGATGGTGTGTGCGGTGGCGGCACGTTTGGCGACGGTGCACCGACGGTGCTAGGGGGTAAGGGGCAGCACAGGGGCATCACCGAGGTCGTGGTGATGAGGTGGTTGAAGTGGAGGTCATAGGCGATGAAGGTGCGCAAGGGTTCGTCAGGAATTCCTCATCGCAGTCGTGCCCTTCGTTGTTGGCTTGCAGTCGAAGATGGAGGCAGGCTCCTGGGGCACGAGCAAGCACAAGATGAGGATTATCAGATGCGTCTGACAACGAAGGACACAACGGAGCAAAGCAGAGGGCGAGGGGGTCAGAGCTCACCGAAATTTGTCGCCGGAGTTCGTCGGAACGGTGGCGGCGCGAGTGGAAATCTGCGGAGCCTGGGGTCTCTTGGGTGGTGCAGTGTGGGGGGAAATGGAGAGGGGCCGTTGGGTTTAAGAAGAGGGGGTTGTGGGTAGCAGTCACGCTGTGAATCAAGCGCCATAACTCAAATTCAATCGGGGGGAAATAGCAGGGGCGAGCGGGTCTGCGGAGCATGATTGAAGACGATGATGGTGACGTGGTGGTGGGGCCAGTCCGTCAGTAAGCGAGTGTGAGGAGTGCGCGGTGAGAAACAGAGGGGGAGAGGTTGGAGCCAGGTGGGATGGATGGGCTGAGGGTGCTCGGCCGCGTTGGTTGGCTGGCAGGTATGTTTTTTCCCTTATTCTTTTTTTATTTCTATTTTCTATAAATCATTTGAACTAGCAAATGATTTCCAAATCAATTCAAACTTTCACCAAAATTTTAGAGGTGAACCTAGTGTTCAGATTTGCTTTAAAAACATCAACCCACTAAGAAAATCATTTTAGGAAAAATAAAAAGATAAAAAACACAAGCTCTACCCTTGCATATAAAAGGGGGGTTTTTAAATTAGGGTTTTGCTAGGTTTGAATTTTTGGAAATTTTTGTGCAATGCACACATGCAAAGATGATATGAATGTAATGATGAAGTTTTTGGTTTGATGAAAAATTGGGATGTTACAAATCTAACCCCCTTAAGATGAATCTCGTCCTCGATATTCGGATTGGCTAGCAAATAGGTGAGGGTGATCTTTCCGAAGCTCATCTTCTCTTTCCCATGTTGCTTCCTCTTCGTAATGATGATTCCACTGCACTTTGCAAAACTTGATAGTCTTTGTGATGGTTCTACTGTACGTTGCAAAACTTGGTTGTCTTAGTATGAGTGACTCTTTCCGCTATCTCGAGAATCTTGATAGGTTTCTCTTCATAAGTGAGATCATTTTCTAGATGAACTTCTTCTAGTGGTATAGTGTCTTTTAACAAAGTTTCTTCCATCTCTCGATGACACTTTTTAAACTAGCTTACATGAAACACAATATGAACTGCTGACAGAGATTCTGGTAATTCTAGCTCATAGGCCACTTCTCCTTTACGGCTCAAAATCTTGAATGGTCCTACATAACGAGGTGCCATTTCCCTTTTACTCCAAATCTCTTCACACCACGAAGTGGTGATACTCTGAGATAATCTCTATCACCTACCTCATAGGTGACCTCTCTACTTTTTGGATCTGCATAGCTCTTTTGTCGAGATTGGGCTATCTTTAATCTATCTTTTACTATCCTGACTTTCTCTTCGGCTTCCTTGATCAGGTCTGGTCCAAATAAGTTTCTTTCTCCTACTCCATTCCATAATAATGGTGTGGTACACTTCCTTCCATAAAGGAATTCGGACGGAGCCATCTCTATGCTTGATTGATAGCTATTATTGTAAGAAAACTATGCGTATGGCAGACTTTCGTCCCAACTAGATACATAGTCTAGCGCACAAGCTCTCAACATATCTTACAAAAACTTATTGGTCCTTTCAGTCTGTCCGTCGGTCTGAGGATGAAATGCAGTGCTGAATTCTAGTCTAGTTCCCAATGACTCATGCAGTTGTCGCCAAAAATGCAAAGTGAAGTGAGTTCCTCAATCTGACATAATACTCTTAGGTACTTGATACGTCTAATTTGCATCACCATTCTATATCATAATTTGCCTCTATTCATTGATATATGTCTTATTATGAGGTATTACTTATGTCTTTTCCACTGTTTTTGCATGTTGTATGATTTTTGGAGGATGGACTGCCGAAGTCTGGATTCTGATGGAATTTCGCGAACATCAGAAAAATACCAGAAAAATATGGGAATATTATATTTTCCCGGAAGAGGAAGAAAGCTAGAAGGGGAGGCATAGAAGGGCCACAGGGGCCCCACATCCCCTAGGCGCAGGTCCCCCCTGGGCTGCGCCTAGGGCAGGTGTGGCCCACCTACTTGTCCGCCGACTCCGCCTTCTCGCCTATATCTTCCTCACAGAACCCTAACACCAGGGGAGGGACCACAGATAGATTTCCGCCTCCTCTGCGGGGTGGAAAACATAGAGAGAGAAAGATCTCTCCGGTAGACAGATTTCTGCCGGGGAAACTCCTTCCCGGAGAGGGGAGATCGTCGCCATCAACACCATCGTCAAGCTAGGCTTCATCGGGATCATCATCATCATCATCCACACCATCATCTCCACCAGCACCATCATCACCACTCCATCCCGCTAAAACAATTGTGTTGGATATTGCTTTAATTCTTAGGGGAAACTTTCCCGGTGTTAATTACTATTGTAGTTGATGCTTGTGAGTGGAACCATTGGGTTATTGTGTATGTTCAGATTGTTATCCATTACCATATCATCTTTGATCTTGATCCATATGATGTCTCGTGAGTAGTTCGTTTAGTTCTTGAGGACATGGGAGAAGTCATGTTGTTAGTAGTGGATTTGTGTTGAGTTATTATTCAATGGTTTAGTATTTAAGTTGTGGTGCTATTCTTCTAGTGGTGTCATGTGAACATAGACTACATTATACTTCACCATTTATGGGCCTAGGGGAATGCATTGTGTATTTGGATACTAATTATGGGGTTGATGGAGTGACAGAAACCTGAACCCCCGTTAGGAAACCTTGCACAAGGGAGCGTAGCATCTCAGAGTTTAAGGTTGTGGTTAGGTTTATATCTTAATTACTTTCCTGTAGTTGCAGATGCTTGCAGGGGGTTTAATCACAAGTATGTATTAGTCCAAGTAAGGTTGGTACATTAGCACAGGTTCACCCACACAACACTTACAACATCAAAGATGAGTACTTAGTTATTTTGAAGCGAAAGCACTTGACAGAATTCCCATGTGTCCTCGAGAACGTTTGGTCCTTAAAAGTATTTCCACCGGCTTGTCCTTTGCTAAGAAAGGATTGGGCCACTTGTTGCAATTGTTCGTTGTCTTTATTACTTGCACTTTGTTTTGTTGCTTTATCAGAAAACCCCTAAAACTCCGTTTTCTAAGTATTTACAGAGAGTTCCTGCTCCATACCACTAGTCAACACCTTCTGCTCCTTGTTGGGATCAACACTCCTATTTATCGAAAGTACTGCGATACACCCCCTATACTTGTGGGTCATCAAGACTATTTTCTGGCGTCATTGCCGGAGTGTGAAGCGTTATTGAAGAGTGGAACTGGTAAAGGAAACTTCTTCTCTAAGTATTGCTTTTTGTTTCTGTTTGTTACTTTGTTTCCAATATGGATAACCCACTTCGTTTTCTGTTTGGGAAAACTACTACCACTGTTAGGGTAGTAGATGAACCACCACCTATTGAGATAGATCCTTTTAAGATACCTACAAGTGTTATTGATCGTGTTATGGATAATTATTATTTTGGGGATGGAACTATCCATCCTGGTGATCATTTTATTTTTATCCATGAATTATGCGGGTTGTTTAAGTGTGCAGGTATCGCAACTGAACAGATGAAGAAGAATTTACTCTATATATCCTTGAAAGGGAGAGCTGAAGAATGGTATAAGCTGCTGAAGAATGGACAATCCATGGAATGGGAGGAAATGACATCTCTCTTTTATTCTAAATTCTATCCTTCTAGTGAGATTCATAAGGATAGAAATCTGATATATAACTTTTGGCCTCGTGATGGAGAGAGTACAGCTCAAGCTTGGGGGAGATTGAAGTTATTAATGCTTAAATGGCCTATTCATGAACTCCCTAACAATATCATTATCAATAATTTTTATGGTAGGCTTTATCTTAATGATAAAGATTAACTAGATGCTTCTTGTGTTGGATCATTCACACGTATGAAGGAAGAATCTAAATGGGATCTCCTAGGCCGTATTCAAGAAAACACTGAAGCTTGGGAGAATGAAAAAGGAAGAAAGTCAGGTATAAACTATGATTATGAATGCATTAAATCTTTTATGGGAACTGATGACTTCCGTGATATTAGCAATGAGTTTGGTCTTGATCCTCAAGTTCATGCAAAATGTTTTAATGCCTTCGCCTCTTATATTGAAATTCCCAAGAAAGAGTGGGACAAGTACCATGCTCCTTATAAAGACATTGTTACCCATGTTCCTGCTAGCATAGAGGTTTATACTGTTGATCCCATTTTTCCTGAACCTTATGTTGAGAAAATCTCTTCTCCTTCTAAGGTAAGGGAACATTCCATTATAGCTAATATGGTTAGCAAAAGCGCAAAGAAAACTGTGGAGCCATATGAGCTTATTAATATTAAGCATGTGGTAGCTATTGTTAAAGATCTTGTCACTAGAAATATAGAGGATGAGCACATTGTCTTCTGTGAAGATGCTACTAATATAGTTTCTCATCCTAAAAAAATCTAGAAAAGCTAGTGTCCTTGTGCTTTCTGTTAGAATTGGTAATCATATATATTATGGTTTATGTGATATTGGTGCTAGTTCTAGTGCTATTCCTTATGAGCTTTACAGGGAAATTATGCATGAATTTGGTCCTTGTGAACTTGAGGACATTGATGTGGTTATTCACATTGCTAATAGAGAGAAAGTTTGCCCCATTGGCATTGTGAGAGACGTGTAGGTCCTTTGTGGTAAGATTAAATATCCTGCTGATTTTCTAGTACTTGGTAAAGAAGCTAGTAAAACCTATCATATTATCTTTGGTAGACCCTTCCTGAATACTTGTGGGGCTATTATAGATTGTAGGAAGGAAAACATTTTGACTAAGTTTGATGGAGAGTCTTATGAGTTTAATTTTTCCAAATTTTCCAAAACTCCTTATGAAAATGTACTGCCTAATGAGGATTTCAGAGTTGAACAACTTTCTGCTATTTCTCTTGCTCCTAACAATGCCTTGCAGCAGTTTATGGAAGATCATGAAAGTGATGTCTTCATGAAGGAAAGAAATGAGATTGACGAGGTTTTCCTTTGTCAGCAGGAGCAACTTAAGCATAATCTACCTGTGGAAGACTTGGGAACCACACTACCACCTAAAGGGGACCCTGTTTTCGAATTAAACCTTTACCTGATGATCTTAAATATGCTTATCTTGATGATAAGAAAGTATATCCTGTTATTATTAGTTCTAAACTTTTAGGAAAGGAAGAAGAGAGGTTACTGGAAATACTGAATAAACATCCAGGAGCTATGGGCTATACTCTTGATGATATAAAATGGATTTCTCCTACTATATGTCAGCATGCTATTAATATAGAACCTGACGCAAAATAGTTGTTGAGCACCAGCGCCTTTTAAATCCCAAGATGAAGGATGTGGTAAGAAATGAGGTATTAAAACTCCTTGATGCTGGTATTATTTACCCTATTGCTGATAGCCAATGGGTTAGCCATGTTCATTGTGTCCCCAAGAAAGGGGGGATAACTGTTGTGCCTAATGAACATAATGAGCTTATACCCCAAAGAGTAGTGGTTGGGTATAGAATGTGCATTGATTTTAGAAAGATCAATAAAGTTACTAAGAAAGATCATTATATTTTGCCCTTTATTGATCAAATACTTGAGCGGTTGTCCAAAAAGACTCACTTTTGTTTTCTTGATGGTTATTCTGGGTTTTCTCAAATTGCTGTGAAAGCGAAAGACCAAGAGAAAACCACTTTCACTTGTCCTTATGGTACTTATACTTATAGGCGTATGCCTTTTGGTTTATGTAATGCTCCTGCTACCTTTCAGAGATGTATGTCTGCTATTTTTCATGGTTTTTGTGAAGAAATGGTGGAGGTTTTCATGGACGACTTCTCTGTCTATGGAACTTCTTTTGATAACTGTTTGCACAACCTTGATAAAGTTTTGTAGAGATGTGAAGAAACCAACCTTGTTCTTAATTGGGAGAAATGCCATTTCATGGTTAATGAAGGGATTGTTCTTGGACACAAAATTTCTGAAAGAGGTATTGAAGTTGACAGAGAAAAAACTGAAGCAATTGAGAAGATGCCCTGCCCTAGAGACATAAAAGGTATTCGTAGTATCCTTGGTCATGCTGGTTTCTATAGGAGGTTTATTAAAGATTTCTCCAAAAATTCAAAGCCCCTTACTAATCTTCTTCAAAAAGATGTACCTTTTGTTTTTTATGATGATTGTAAGGAAGCTTTTGAGACTTTGAAGAAAGCTTTGACTACTGCTCCTATTGTTCAACCACCTGATTGGAGTTTACCTTTTGAAATTATATGTGATTCTAGTGATTTTTCTATTGGTGTTGTCCTTGGGAAACGTGTTGATAAGAAGTTGAATGTTATTCATTATTCTAGTAAGACTCTAGATGCTGCTCAAAATAATTATGCTACTACTGAAAAGGAGTTCTTAGTTGTAATCTTTGCTTGTGATAAGTTTAGACCCTACATTGTTGATTCAAAGGTCACTATTCATACTGATCATGCTGCTATTAAGTACCTTATGACGAAGAACGACGCTAAGCCTAGGCTTATTAGATGGGTGTTACTTTTACAAGAGTTTGATCTACATATTGTAGACAGGAAAGGTGCGGAAATCCTGTTTCTGACAATTTATCTCGTTTTGAAAACATTTCTTTGACCCTTTGCCCATTAATGATAGTTTTCCAAATGAGAAGTTGGCTGCAATAAGGGTAAGCCCGCACGAAAGTCCTTGGTATGCTGATTATGCTAACTTTATTGTTTCCAAGTATTTGCCTCCCACTTTTATAGCCCAGCAAAGAAGAAAATTCTTTTATGATCTAAGGCATTACTTTTGGGATGACCCACATTTATATAAAGAAGGAGTAGATGGTATTATGAAAACATTTGTTCCAGAATTTGAACAACAAGAGATATTGAGAAAATGTCACAGTGGTGCTTATGGAGGACATCATGCTGGGGATAGGACTGCACAAAAGGTTTTACAATATGGATTTTATTGGCCTACCCTTTTCAAGGATGCAAGTAAGTTTGTACTATCATGTGACGAATGTCAACGAGTTGGTAACATTTCTAGACGCAATGAAATGCCTATGAATTATTATGTTGTTATTGAACCTTTTGATTGTTGGGGATTTGACTTTATGGGTCCTTTTCCTCCTTCAAAAGGGTATACTCATATTCTTGTTGCTGTTGACTATGTTACAAAGTGGGTAGAAGCCATACCTACAAACAGCTCTGATGGTAAGACCTCTTTGAAAATGCTTAAGGATGTTATTTTTCCTAGGTTTGGTGTGCCTAGATATCTCATGACTAATGGAGGTTCTCATTTTAGTCATGGGGGTTTTAGAAAAATTCTCGCTAAGTATTATGTAAACCATAGAATTGCTTCAGCTTATCACCCCCAAACCAGTGGGCAAGTAGAACTTTCCAATAGGGAAATTAAATCTATCTTGCAAAAGACTGTTAATAGATCTAGGAAAAATTGGGCTAAGAAGTTGAATGATGCTTTATGGGCTTATAGAACTGCTTATAAAAATCCTATGGGGATGTCTCCTTACAAAATGGTCTATGGGAAAGCTTTCCACTTGCCTTTAGAATTAGAACACAAAGCTTATTGGGCAGTGAAAGAGTTAAATAGAGATTTTAAACTTGCTGGAGAGAAAAGATTGCTTGACATGAGTACCTTAGATGAATGGAGGAGTGAAGCTTATGAAAATGCTAGACTCTTTAAGGAAAAAGTAAAAAGATGACATGATAGGAGAATTCTCAAAAGGGAGTTCCATGTTGGTGAGAAAGTTCTTTTGTATAGGTCTCGCCTCAGATTTTTTGCAGGGAAACTACTCTCAAAATGGGAAGGACCTTTTGTTATTCCGGAAGTATATCGTTCAGGTGCTATAAAAATATCTTCTTTGAAGGATGACACAACACAAGTGGTGAATGATGAAAGACTAAAAAATTATATTTCTGGAGATTCTTATAATGAAGATGTTGATGTTATTCAAATGGTAACTCCAGAGGAATTTATTAGAAACCAAACACCAGAAACTGCAGAGTTCGTCTTTTGCATAGGTAAAAGTGGTGAAAACAGAAGGTTCGTGAAATCCTGATCTTTTTATATTTTTGGTGTTTTTAATACATAAGGGAAGTTACGAGACGGAACAGAGGAGGAATCGGAGGCCGGGTGGCCAAACCCACCCCAGGTGCGGGCCCTAGCTGGTTGCGCCTGGAGGGGGTGTGAACCCCCCGAGCTCCAACTTCGCCTCGTTTTTATATCAGCACCTTCCTTATGCTTTGAAACTTCGTAATATATAACCCCCCGGATCCCCTGAGGTTCATGCTTCGTGTTCTCGTCGTGTTTTTGTTTAGATCTATTTCTGTCAGGAAAACTTCTCAAGTTTAAAGCACCATGGTCTCTACCAACGACAAAGGCAAGAAGCCCGAAGAAGATGATCCTCAAAATCCCAAGGAGGAGGAGATTTTGGTAGGTGATGAAGAAGACATGGAGGAGGACAAGCAACCAGACACCCGCGCTACCGTCGCAAGCATTGGAGTGGTGGCAAAACCTATCAAGCTTAAGAGGACAGCATGGATGTCTACAGAAGGGAAACCTCCACGTCTTATCTACAATCCACGGTCATCTCCTCCACGTCCCAAGAGACCCTTCCATACTCTTATACATGAGCATCAATATCAACATGTGCCCAGAGGGAACTTGCCCTCGATGTGGGATATGCCTCGTTCTAACCATGCAGGGGAGGAACACACTGAGAAGGAAGAGTGGGGAAATAATAATAAGGACTGGAATTCTCCGTCCGATATGATTATGAACCGCATTGAGCAAAACTCGGAGTTGATTCGTACTCTAACCTTTGAGATTGAGGAGTTGAGGAAGCTGATTGAGGAGCTTATCAAGAGAACACCACCACCACCGTAATTCATCATCAGGTTTGGCTTCCCCTTGTCTTGTTCCAAGCTTGGGGGGAGTGCCGCGGTATCACCACCGTTATCTTTTATCTTTTACCTTTTTAGTGGATTCATATCTTTGGTAGAGAGGTTATCCTATAGTTTGGTTTGCATGTGGAAGTATCTCTCCTTTAGTTGATTATCTACGTATCCCTTGGTGTGAGTGCCTTTATGGAATATTAATGAGAAGTTTCATCTTTTACTTTTTGCACTTCTTATTTTAGTTTGAAATATCTATTATATGATGGATCTTGTTGGCCAGTATTGGCATCACTTTGGGAGCATCAAGTAAATCTAAATTGGTTTTGGCAAACCAAGTTCTGGTTAGTAGCAAAACTTTTTGAGGATTGAAAGAAAAAGAGAAAAAGCTTTCAGGTATTTTGTATCATTTATTTTCTTTCTTGTTGGCTCATAAGCTTAGTATTCTTTATTTAAGATCTTGTGTGTCTTCAAGGAAGATTGCATGTTTGGCTTTATCAATTGGAGGTCTGCTTGTTTCTTTCAACTCTCTTGCTTGCTACCCAGCCTTGCTAGCCAAAAACCTGTTTTGAGAAGGCATACTTCTCATGTTTCCAATCCCATTGAACCAAAACCTTTGCCATTTGTGTCCACCATATCTACCTATTAGCAATTGCTATTCCAAGCAAATTCTCAAGCTTCATCTATCTTTCGAATCAAAAAGTATTTTGTTATGTGAAAACTAGTTAGTAAAGCTCTCACGAACTTGATGGCACACCTTATTTCCTTGCCCCTATTAGACTTGAACCATTGTGTCATCGAAGTTGTATATGCTTGCATCTATACATTGGAATTAGCAGAATCGTGCTGTCACGGGGAACGCTTTCAACATTCCACATGTATGTTGTACACAGTTGATATCATGCTCTTTTGTTTGTGGATGTCGACGATGTGAAATAAAGAGGGAACTTGTAAGTCCAAGGAGTATGTATTTTGTGTTAGAGAAATGCCTAGGACGCTTGCCTAAGCCATGACTAATCATGGTAGAAACTTGGAGCATCACCATAATGAGCTATCTATGAAGCATCCTCAATAAAAACATATGCACATAGTAAATAAAAAGATCGCTGAGATGCTCATTGTCTACTTGCCTTATCATTTTCGTCATGGGATATCCTTCAGGCACTATCTCTAATCTTAGCTCTTTAAATTGAGCACTCAAATCATCTGGCAATTCTCCTTTGGTGAGGTCATTCACATAAACCTTGCGGCTTAATGCATCGGCTACGACATATGCTTTCCCGGGATGGTATTTAAAACTTAAGTCGTAATCCTTGATAAGTTATATCCATCTTTTTTTGTCTCATGTTGAGTTCCTTCTGTGTGAAAATGTATTTCAGACTCTTGTGATCGGTGAACATTTCACAACACTTTCCCATAAGATATGTCTCCATGTCTTTAGTGCATGGACAACAGAGGCCAACTCTAAGTCATGCGTAGGATAGTTTACTTCATGATTCTTGAGTTGTCTTGAGGCATATGCTACCACTTTACCTTCTTGCATTAACACTCCACCCAGTCCTTGGTGAGATGCATCATAATAAACTTGATAATATTTCTCCAGATATGGCAAGCATAACACTTGTGCTGACACTAATCTCTTCTTCAACTCTTGAAAACTGGTTTCACATGCTTCAGTCCAGTCAAACTTCTTCTCTTTCTTTAGTAGTTTCGTCATCGTCTTAGCTACTTTCCAGAAATTCTCGATGAACCTTCTATAGTATCCTGCCAAGCCTAGGAAACTACGAACCTCTTTAACTATTTTGGGAGATTCCCACTCTGTTATAGTTGATACCTTTGTGGGATCGACAACTATACCATTCCCATACACAACATGTCCACAAAATCCAACTTCATTCAGCCAAAATTCACATTTACTGAACTTGGCATAAAACTTGTGTTCCCTGAGTTTCTCAAGAATCAAACGCAAATGTTCTTCAGGATCCTCATTGCTCTTGGAATAAATCAATATGTCATTGATGAATACCACAACAAACTTGTCAAGAAACTCCATGAACACCTTGTTCATCATGTTCATGAAATAAGCTGGTGCATTAGTTAGTCCAAACGATATCACTGTATACTCATACAATCCATATCTAGTGGTAAAATAAGTCTTTGGTATATCATGTTCTCTAATCTTTAACTGAAAGTAACCTGGTCAAAGATTAATTTTTTAGAACACACGAGCTCCTTCTAGCTGATCAAAGAGATCATTAATTCTGGGTAGGGGATACTTGTTCTTTATGGTCACTTCGTTATGTGATCGATAATCTATGCATAGCCTCTGACTTCTGTCTTTCTTCTCAACGAACAAAACTGGTGCACCCCAAGACGAAGAACTTGGTTGGATAAATCCCTTTTTCAACTGTTCTCCAAGCTGTTTCTTGAGCTCTTTTAACTCATCCATTGACATTTTGTAAGGTATCTTTGCTATGTGTCTAGTTCCTGGTAGTAAGTCTATCAGAAACTCCACATCCCTATCTGGTCGCATGCCAGGTAATTCTTCTGGAAACACATTAGGGTACTCCTTCACTACTGGTACACTGTCTAGGCTAACCCCTTAAGATAATTTAGCTTACTTCCTTTGGGTTCAAAGTTAGACTTGAACCTAATCCATTTCTTTTCTGGAGTTGTGAGTGTAACAGTTCGTCTGGCACAGTCTATCACTCCCTCATAATGAGTCATCCAGTCCATGCCTAATATTACATCCAATCCTTGGGACTCTAGGATTATTAGACTAACTGGAAAATTGTACTTTCCAAACTCTAGGACTAGTTAACAACATCCAAAGTTTACTATCATCTCTCCACCTGGGGAGCTTACTTTAATAAGACATCCGATAGTTTCAGTTGGGAGTCTATTTTGGTCTACAAATGCTCTTGAAATAAATGAATGCGATGCGCCGATATCAAAAAGAATAAGTGTTGGAAAGGAATTAATCTTGAACTTACCAATCACAGCATCAGACTCTTCTTGGATTTCCTCCACATTGATGTTATTCACATGACCTTTTGAAAAGGATTTGGCTTGTTAGCCCCACCAGTCTTCTTTTTTGAGCATTCATTAGCATAGTGCCCTATTTTCTTGCACTTCAAACATTCAACCTGACTGATGTCTCTCTTGGCTGGCTGATTCCCATTTACATGTCCATTATGGTGATTCTTGTATCCACTTTTGTTGTTTCGGTAATCCCCACTGTTGTGTCCATGATGTTTATTCCCATCATGTTGGTGGTTATTGTTGTGGTGGTTATGATTCCTGTTCTTGTGGGATCCAGAACTTCCACTACCTTCACCATAAGAATGCTTGTGAGATTATCCTGATCCATGCTTATCAAAATGGTGTTTCCTCTTACTATTCTCGACTTGCTTCATCTTGCTTTCTAAGATGGTAGCTTTATCACACAGAGATTGATAAGTTGGAACATAAGCAACATATAGTTGCATGCACATTTCATCATTCAACCCTTCAAGGAACTTCTCTTTCCTCTTTGCATCAGTGTCAACATCATCCGGGGCATAGTGCGACAGATTGTTGAACTCTTCAATATACTCGGCAATACTGCGATGGCGTTGTTTAAGGTTGTGAAATTCCTTTCTCTTCAACCCCATTACTCCAGAAGAGATGTGAGTAGTGCGGAATCCATCCTCAAACATTTCCCAAGTCACTTCTTCAATAGGGTTAGTGACTTGAAAGTTATCCCACCAAGTAGCTGCTGGTCCTTCCAGTAAGTGTGCTGCAAATCTGACTTTCTCGGCATTAATGCAACCAACTGTGACCAAGTCCTTGTTCATGGAACATAGCCAATAATTTTCTACCATGGGATCAGTTGTGCCAGAAAACTTAGCAGGTCTCAACCTTAGAAACCTTGTAAGCATATCAAGAGCTGGTGGGCTGTTCTGGTTGTTGTTATTGTTATTATTATTGTTGTTGTTGTTGTTTTGATTCTGGTTTTCCATAAACTGAGTCATCATTTGCATCAGCTATGTCTATGCAGTCATCAACTGTTGCATCTCATTGCCATTGTTGTTGTTGTTAGGATTGGCACGATGAGGAGGCATCTGTGGTTTTAATAAGGATAAGTAAATATAAATACCCCATAGATCCTAACATGCACAATACAACATATAACAACAATCACAAACAAGCAAGCACAAGATAAACTTTAGGGTTTAAAACATCACAAGAAACAAGTTTGCAAAGATAAATAACACACTAGCATAGTCATCCACAAGTTGGCATGATCAATGCGACTCGATAATAAAACGATAAGATAGATAAACATCACTACTCCTCCATGTCAACTTCCTCCTCCACTAGTGCAAGTCCTGCTGTGGTGAATCCTTCCTTGTATTCCTCCAAGATAGTAGACAAAGCATCAACCTTCACCTGTAACTCTCCCTTCTGTGAGCGCAGCCTCTCTATCACCTCATGATCCGCCTCTAGCTCAAGGTCCTCAAGCTCCAACTTAGTATCCATATCCTTAATATTCGTGTTCCTATCTTGGATCCTCTTCTCTTGGCTCTTGAACTTCTTATCTTGGCCTTCAAACT
Source organism: Avena sativa (assembly GCA_916181665.1). NCBI lineage: Eukaryota > Viridiplantae > Streptophyta > Magnoliopsida > Poales > Poaceae > Avena > Avena sativa. The sequence continues at coordinate 304,671,356 of OV702295.1, read as the reverse complement.
TCTTCTCCATCTCCTTGATGTGCTTCTCTTGCTCCTCGAAGGCCTTGTCCTTCTCCTTAAGCTAGACATGTAGCTCATCATTGCCAAGCATCACATTGGTCCTATCAGTATCAAGGTGCCTAATGAGGCTCTCTAAGTCCTGGAGGTAGTGTCGCATAGGCTTGATGGTCTCCTTAGCAGCCTCGTCCAACACAATAGGATCTCCGTCCTCGTCGCGTCTCCCAAAGAAATGGATGTAGTGGTCCTTGAGCTCGGCAGAGTGACGTCCACATAGGCATCCTATCAGCTCATGCATGGTGACGTCGAGGCCTCTCTCTAAGTCATCGTGGAGTATCTTGAAGGCAATCTCCTCCCTTGGAGGCTCTATCTGGCGTCCTGGCTAAGTAACCCTGAATCCCCACAAGTCCTTCCTTTGAAACTTCCTGAGTTGAAGTCCCTTGATGGTAGGGATTAGGAGAGAGAGTAAATTGATGAGCTGCAAGATGCGAGTCCCAAAGCGAGTTCCCTTGAATTCCTCGACAGTGCTGTAAACGAAGTTCGACATCTTTTGCATAGGATGGAGAAAAATTAGAAATAATACAAGTCTAGAAGAAATCATAAAGTAGTAACAGATGCAAAAAGTTAAAAACAAAATCCAATAACATCCAACAAAACATTAATCTACACAAGTAACGGCATACATTATTCAACTCAAGCATCAAGGTTCAAACACAACTTAGACAAATTTTTGCCATACCACATATGTCGGTATGATCAAATTACTAATGTGAGAAAACGCCAAGTGTGGTAGTCCAACTATAGGATACACTACAAGGAACGTGTTATTCTATGACCTTCTAATAGTGACCGTGAACAAAATCGTTATAGAGTTATGACGATTTTACACCAGATGGTCATAAGCTATTAGAGGGGTTCAAAACCTTAGAAAATTATGACGATTTTGTTTAGAAACATCATAGTCTCATTAGCTGAAATCGTCATAACCTAGCGGATATAGCCTAAGATGATATTTGTAGCTCACTACGACGATTTAAAATCGTCACAACGTCCAAATTATGATAAGCTGAAATGGTAATTTGGGCACATCACCAATTCCGCCTACGTGTCAAGTCTGTGTGTCAACTTTTGACTATGTGTCATATCCATATGTCAATATTTGCTTATATATCACTATTTAAATCTACACTATTTAATATATCAGGATAGACTGACACATGGGACCCATTTTTGACCGAACAAACACACACATATGTACTAATTTGAACCCACCTGGGACCCGTACTATGACCTTCTAATAGTGACCGTGAAAAAATCGTCATAGAGTTATGACAATTTTACACCAGATGGTCGTAAGATATTCGAGAGGTTCAAAACCTTAGAAAATTACGACGATTTTATTCAGAAACATCATAGTCTCATTAGCTGAAATCGTCATCACCTAGAGGATATAGACTAAGACGATATTTGTAGCTCACTACGACGATTTAAAATCATCACAGCGTCCAAATTATGATAAGCTGAAATGGTAATTTAGCCACATCACCAATTCTGCCTACGTGTCAAGTCTGTGTATCAACTTTTGACTACGTATCATATCCATATGTCAATATTTGCTTATATATCACTATTTAATCTATCAGGATAGACTGACACATGGGACCCATTTTTGACCAAACAAACACACACACATCATACTAATTTGAACCCACCTGGGACCCGTACCACAGTTCCTAAGCTTATTCAGTTAGTCTGCAAAAAGAGCTTGCCAAGGATTTGAACCCACAACCTTCCAACACAATAACACTAGCGCCTTACCACTATACCAGGCAAGCAATCTTGTACAACAAACACAATGCGCCCTTTTAAACCTTTCTTGCCTATTGTATTGGGTTGATTTATCACTGAAATGGGCCTCGGTGGGAAAGGAGATGGGTTGCGGTGTATTAATGTTTGAGCAGGCCTTGTCCTTGCACGCACTACGCTGGGTATGGGCCAGCTCGGCTGCTCCAGTTAGGTTAGTTTTTTTTTGTTTTTTTTGTTTTCTTAATTTTTTATATCTTTTTCATAAGAAGTCTAAAAGAATTGATTTTTGTCTCTAAATTTTTATAAAATTCAGTATATCATTTTAGGGTGTTCATTAAAAATACTTTGAATATTTAAAAATACTGGATTTACTAATCTCATATTAGTCCATACTAGGGATAATATCTTATTTGAAAATATGATTTTGAAACAAGAGCTTTGAATTAAACATTTTGGATGAGTGAAATGGATGAATGATCACGAATGAAACATCATAGTGTGAGTCTAAAAATCATTTTTTCAAAAAATAATGGGCATCGGATCATGTACCTGTAATTCAAATCGGACCCACTTCCTATCGATTCGGCAGGAATTTGTTTTTTTGGCCAGGGGTGGATGGAAAGGTTTGAGAGACCCCAGTTGGGGCATTTTTCCATGTAAGCTGGCCTATTATTTTTGAAAAATGGGATGATAGCATTTGGAAACTTTCATTTGGTGGTTGCTTCACAAAATGGCCCGTTTTTGACACTCGGAAAATGGAAAATGTTTTTTCCGTGCAACGAAATGGAAAACTTACTCCTACAACATTGTTCGCAATCCCATGATGCACATGTGTGTACAATACGGGTGCATTATCACAAACTATGCCATGATTATAGCCATAACATTGGTCATTTGACCCGAAAGCCATGAAACCTCGAACATGATAGGTCATTTTGTGAAGGTGTTTTTGAGACATACTCAATTTACCAAGTTTGGTATTTTTTCTTGCAACTATGTCATATAATAAGACACCACGTGAAGGATTTGCATTGATCGGACCATTTTTTGAATTTTTATGCCCGTTTCAAACTATGGTCAAAACGACGGTCATGAAGGTTCTTAGCTAGGGGATGAGCCTCGCTAAACATGCATCGGATCTCTGAAGAAATAGCATATTGTGAGTCTAAAAATGATTTTTGCAAAAAATCATGGGCATCGGATCATGTACCTATAGTTCAAATTGGACCCACTTCCTACCGATTCGGCATGAATTTGTCTTTTTTGCCAGGGGTGGATAGGAAGGTTTGAGAGACCCCGGTTGGGGCATTTGTCCATGTAAGTTGGCCTATTATTTTTGAAAAATGGGATGATAGCATTTGGAAACTTTCGTTTGGTGGTTGCTTCACAAAACGTCCCGTTTTTGACACTTGGAAAATGGAAAATGTTTTTTCCGTACAACGAAATGGAAAACTTCCTCCCACAACATTGTTCGCCATCCCATGATGCACATGTGTGCACAATACGGGTGCATTATCACAAACTATATCATGATTATAGCCATAACATTGGTCATTTGACCCCAAAGCCATGAAACCTCGAACATGATAGGTCATTTTGTGAAGGTTTTTTTGAGACATACTCAATTTAACAATTTTGGTATTTTTTTCTTGCAACTATGTCACATAATAAGACACCATGTGAAGGATTTGCGTTGATCGGACCGTTTTTGAATTTTTTTATTCCCGTTTCAAACTATGGTCAAAATGGCGGTCATGAAGGTTCTTAGCTAGGGGATGAGCCTCGCTAAACTTGCATCGGATCTCTGAAGAAATAGCATATTGTGAGTCTAAAAATGATTTTTGCAAAAAATCATGGGCATCAGATCATGTACCTGTAGTTCAAATCGGACCGACTTCCTACCGATTCGGCATGAATTTGTGTTTTTTGCCAGGGGTGGATAGAAAGGTTTAAGAGACCCCGGTTGGGGCATTTGTCCATGTAAGTTGGCCTATTATTTTTGAAAAATGGGATGATAGCATTTGGAAACTTTCATTTGGTGGTTGCTTCACAAAACGGCCCGTTTTTGACACTTGGAAAATGGAAAATGTTTTTTCCGTACAACGAAATGGAAAACTTCCTCCCACAACATTGTTCGCCATCCCATGATGCACATGTTTGCACAATACGGGTGCATTATCACAAACTATGCTATGATTATAGCCATAACATTGGTCATTTGACCCCAAAGCCATGAAACCTCGAACATGATAGGTCATTTTGTGAAGGTTTTTTTGAGACATACTCAATTTAACAATTTTGGTATTTTTTTCTTGCAACTATGTCACATAATAAGACACCATGTGAAGGATTTGCGTTGATCGGACCGTTTTTGAATTTTTTTATTCCCGTTTCAAACTATGGTCAAAATGGCGGTCATGAAGGTTCTTAGCTAGGGGATGAGCCTCGCTAAACTTGCATCGGATCTCTGAAGAAATAGCATATTGTGAGTGTAAAAATGATTTTTTCAAAAAATCATGGGCATCAAATCATGTACCTGTAGTTCAAATCGGATCCACTTCCTACCGATTCGGCATGAATTTGTCTTTTTCGCCATATGTGGACAGAAAGGTTTGAGAGACCCCAGTTGGGGCATTTGTCCATGTAAGCTGGCCTATTATTTTTGAAAAATGGGATGATAGCATTTGGAAACTTTCATTTGGTGGTTGCTTCACAAAACGGCCCGTTTTTGACACTCGGAAAATGGAAAATGTTTTTTCCGTGCAACGAAATGGAAAACTTCCTCCTACAACATTGTTCGCAATCCCATGATGCACATGTGTGCACAATACGGGTGCATGATCACAAACTATGCCATGATTATAGCCATAACATTGGTCATTTGACCCGAAAGCCATGAAACCTCGAACATGATAGGTCATTTTGTGAAGGTGTTTTTGAGACATACTCAATTTACTAAGTTTGGTATTTTTCCTTGCAACTATGTCATATAATAAGACACCACGTGAAGGATTTGCATTGATCGGACCATTTTTTGAATTTTTATGCCCGTTTCAAACTATGGTCAAAACGACGGTCATGAAGGTTCTTAGCTAGGGGATGAGCCTCGCTAAACATGCATCGGATCTCTGAAGAAATAGCATATTGTGAGTCTAAAAATGATTTTTGCAAAAAATCATGGGCATCGGATCATGTACCTATAGTTCAAATTGGACCCACTTCCTATCGATTCGGCATGAATTTGTCTTTTTTGCTAGGGGTGGAAGGAAAGGTTTGAGAGACCCCGGTTGGGGCATTTGTCCATGTAAGTTGGCCTATTATTTTTGAAAAATGGGATGGTAGAATTTTGAAACTTTCATTTGGTGGTTGCTTCACAAATTGGCCTTTTTTGACACTCGGAAAATGGAAAATAGTCTCCAACCAATCAAATCACCACAAATCAACTCCCACGGATCGTCCATTCCTACTTGATCTGAGCCATTCACTGCCTATCCAACGGCTTAGTTGCTCACCGAAGAAACACACATCCCACCCCCACTGCATCACCAAGTCCCCACTCCCCAGCCCCGCGCCACCACCTACCTCCCTCCACATCCACAGATGACAGAAACCCTAGGCCTCTCATCCCTTCCACCACCGCCACCACCTCGTAGCAGATCCCCATCCTCTCAACCTCAGATAGTGTAACCCTAGAGGCAGTCGCGCCGTTGCCTTCCCCACCACCCGCCGCCTCTTGCCGCTGCACCGCCCCTTCCCCACCACCCACGCCTCTTGTGGAAATGCCTCTGCCTTCCTCTCCACCAGTAAACCTAGAGGGCCTCTCCTCCCGAGGCGGCTAGAAGCATGGAGGCTCTCGGCGCCTTCCTCCCTCCCAAGGCGGCGTGACTGCAAGCATAAGTGGAGCCGCCGTGACCGGTGCTCCCTCCTGAGGAGGACGGGCTCCATCTCGACCCAACGGCCGCCACCGCCCTGTACTGTTCATTCTATCTCCGCATCTGAATCCATGGTCTCTGCATTTATGCAGGGCAAGATTGTCAACATAGCGAGGGTGTCCGTGCTGGCCATTCTTCTTCTGACGACAGCGGCACACTCCATGTCGTGCTATGACAGTGCCAAGATCCGTGCTGTAACATCCCAGCATTTGATCTTAGAAATAAGCTAAACACAGATGTGTGCATTGCATTCATGCATAGAAAATCCGAATAATTTTCGCGCTTTTAAATAAAACACTTATCAAAGTGATTGAAGCTTCTCTTAACTTGATGGAATTGAAGTAGATCATCAAGCTGACTGCGATAAGTTTCAATATGACCTTTGCTAAAACCTTAGTTTGGGTAAACATGATTTGATCTAAGGGTAGATCAAATGGAATAAAACTAAACCCTAATACATTACTTAATGATTTATATTTGATCCTTAGGTGATCATATCATAGTATGCATTATAATCACTCATGAGTACCAAGTTAAGGATATAACACAAATAATAAGAATGTAACAACTATATCTTAATCTTATCTACTTATACCATGTGTATCATGGAAATACCTAACTTTAACTCTTTAGTGAGATTGAGTAGGAAAGAAACCAAGTCAAGATCATTCATCATAAATCTTTCTTTCCATATCAATCCTTATCATCTCTATTGAATCCTATACTTATATTTGTTGTTCATCAATATTGAGTAATCAACTATTGATTCACCAATTCTTAACCTATCAATTCTTGATTTATCAACTCTTGTCCTTATTATAGCATTCACTTAAGGCTTATAAAGAAATAAGTAAGAAGAGATAAGTAGTGATGCTAGTTTTAGATGTTATCTATAGGATGGGAGTGATTCGAGGAAATCAAATCAATATGGTAACAAAGAAGATTACAAGAATGAAGTCTAAAGATAGTTTCCAGGAGTAGTCTAATGGATCAAGTAGGTATAGTCAATGAATTATATCTCTTAATCCAATAGAGCTAGATAGAAGATAATTATAATACAACTGTAATGTTGTATTGATGAAGCCTTGTTTAGTCAACTGGAAACCTGAACCATAAAGGATCAAAGGATCATAATGATCATGCCTTACTCACCAATATTGAATGCTTATACCAAGTATAAGTGACATTGGTGGATAAAACATGATTGAACCATAGTATAGATATATTATCCTAGATTAGTCATTACAAGTCACATTAATATAATGTGAGGTTGGAATGTTAGACATTGGAGTCAAGTAGAGACAAGATAGTATGAATAAGGTGATGCTAGAGTAACATTGGACTATAGAAGTAGTAGTTTCCTCTTTGGAAATACTAAGCACTTGAAGTGAAGTAGGATTTGATGAATGCATCTATTAAAGTGATATTAGTGAAGGATTATTAAGGAAGAGTATGAGAATATTAGGAAATGCTTTAGAATCAAGCTCATTGGAATTACAAGAGGTTTTAGGAGAATAAAGGTGGATAAGAATATTCTTGTGAAGCAAAGCTCATCATGTTAGCACATGATGATGGATATGAAGTGGTATATCTAGGAAAGGAATTCCTTAATCAAAAATTCAGAATTATGAAGTATGGAATATAGGAATCCTTGTTAAACACTAAACCCTAAATCTAAGACCAAACCTAGTACCCACTTACTATGGTTGATCTATCATCTTGCTTCCACAATGCTTCATAGGAATATTTTCCTATAACAAATCAACTAAGCACATGTTTATCATTTCTAATTATCATAACCATATGTTCTTAGGAGTTATCTTTATCAAATCCTTTTCATGAGACATTCCAGATAATATCATTCTGATCTCAAACATAAAGACAATAGGTTTAGCCATTAATCTTTATTCACATCAACAAAAGAAAATAAGTATAGTAAGTACCTTAAACCCTAGGGTGAGTAATTACAATTCAGAACTCTACACTTATTAATAAGTCTTCTCATCAACATCTCATAAATATTCTATATATAATCATAAGAAAAAATCTTTAATTCATTTCTCTAACCACTCATCCCATATGAGCATGGAATAAGTGGGGATCCAATAGTATAAACCATTCTATCCTAATACTATGTGATTAAATACATGTTGTTTTTCACACACTCACAAGCCTTAATAAGAAGCACATGTATGAAACTTAATCTAAAAGGGCAACACATTCCAAGGAAACCCTTTCCAGAATCCAAACCCTAGAACAACGTTATTCTCGGGATTCGCGTTTATCAACTTGCACTACATTACTTATGCATAAAAGCATCTTGCTTCTTTAAACATTAGTCCTTACCGGACCAATGATGCAGATTTCAGCTATTAGATCTTATATTGTCTTGAAGACCGTGAGTGCATAATATTGCAATCACAAAAGGAAGTTCACACTTGCTCATGTCCTTTGATTATTTTTTGTAAAGTATTTTACAAATCCAGTGTTGTCATCACCTACATTTGAAAAAAGACAGAAAACACTATTTTCATAATAATGTGATTATAGGTTATTTACCATGAGGTAATAACCTACTATAAGAGTTCCGGTGGTAAAGGAACATATTATCTAGGACTTAACAACCAATGTCGCCCGTGATTCTTGCATCGTATATTACGCGTTGACCATGAGATTTGGAATGGGACGAAGAAGTCAGCTGTATCTTTTCCCTCTCGCATGGAGCTGGATGTGTGGGTCGCGGATGTTATCACTCGTAGCGTGCATATTATTTATGGTAATTCGTAGAGGATATGCAGCATATGGGTGGGAGCCCTCAACTTCCCACGATAGTTCCGGCATCTGAACGGTCTGTACTGCCATTGCCGTAATTCAATAGGTGGGCTGGGGTACACCAAGGAGACATGCGGGGTCGCGGAGAAGGCAGTGATTGGCTTGGGTCTTAGTCTGGGCCTCACACCAAGGAAGTGTGAACGAGTTCGCGACCCGGATGTGCAACAAAGCTAAGATCTCTCATGGGTAAAGTGACGCACATCTGCAGAGTGTAAGAACTGTAACTTGTTACTCCCTCTTCCGGGAAGGAGTTGTGAACGTGGTGGGAAAGGAACCCCATAAAGGTTCTTGTAAACCCGTGAAGGCTGACGGACATAGCTTTTCAGAATAAAAGCAACCTTTGAAGAAATGTTTATGAAAACTTGCATTGCCTACGACCTATGGTCTATGGTTGTAGTTATAGTGTATCAAACACACCTTTTCTAGTGGACTTGCTGAGTACGCTCGTACTCAAAGTATCTTCTTAACACTTGCTAGGTTCTAAAGCCAGTACAGACGATGACTACATCAAGCCATGCTCCAGGAATCATCATCAAAAGCTAAAGCTCTTCAATGAAGTCAAGAAAGTCAACATATACATCAGCTCAAGTGAAGACGAAGTTGCTAATTAGATAAGAATAGAATCTCTATCCATAGAACCTATTTCTGTAGTGTATTGCAATAGCAGCAATGCCAGACCATTAGTTAAGATATTAGACTTAATAGTATTATAATTCTGGAGTTGTTTATTTATGATTCCTCTTTGAAACAAGTTTCTTTCTCTCTCTTTAACCTAGAGTGTTCTCTGGATCTTGTGTAAAGAGTTGAGTTGTAAACTATAGTCATGTCTTGGACTTGCTGTGTTTCTGTTGTACCACTCTGAGGGATGTAATACTAGTGAACGTTGTTTCATTGGTGTTATATCAACGACTATAGTATACTACATCATGCAGTGGTATACTGGGTCACCGCACGCGCCTTGTTCGACAGCTTCCTGATGGTCTGCGTCGTCACTCACCTGTCATCCCCGTGCACCTGGCGGTGAGTTTTTTCTGCTACTGCATTCGCATCTTCCTCTGAAGACCGGGCTCTAATTAATTAATCTGCAAGTATTGTTGCATGGAAAGATAGATCGTTTTGGAGTTTGGAGATGCTCTGTTCTAATGACCTGACCTGCTAAGTACGGTGTTTGCATGGTGTTTGCTTCCAGCGTCCATACATTTTTGCATGGTGTTTGCTTCCAGCGTGTAGCTTTTATTGTCTCTGTTGTGTAGTAGGTATAAGGAGTTTTTGCTGTGAATAGAGAATGTGTCAGTGTTGAGATAAATGCCTGATATTACATTCGTCAATGCTTGTCAGTCTTTACATTCAACAAAGTTCAGTTATATATTTTCCAGTGGGGTAGGAACATATAGCTACTTGGAGTGATATATTTGTCTTTATAGTGTTGTCAAATGAAGAGAGACCAGGAAACTGTATCTTTGTAGTGTTGTCAATTCAGAACCATATAAGTACTAGAGTTATATTAAGTGCTTGGCATCCTCAATTGTTATTTTGTTTCTAATGTTAGTTGTAGATGAAGCACACATGAAAGGCTAGAATTTGGTTCAGTCCTGTAACTATTTTGTATATTACTTGTGCCATTTGTTTCTGCTGACATTTGGTTCAGTCATGTGATCTCTCGCTCCTATCATGATTTCTCCATTTGGTGCTTTGTACTCATGCATGTTCTTAATTTGGTACTAATTGGAGTATTCTAGCACCTGTAGTTATCAGATCATGATATGGGTAATTTTAACCTGGCACCTGTAGTTATCACAACAATAGTAATCCTAGAATGAAGTAATCCTGAACAAACCTGGTTAGGAGTAGGACTAGATTAGTTACATGGATTAGTTCTTCTCTGATTTGTAGTGCAGTTAATCTTTGTGTGCAATCAAATGATATGATAAAATGAATATTAGTGTTCAAAAATGAACTTCCTCAATGCTTTTGATGCCCAATCAGTCTACTAGCACTACTCTGAAACTTGTCTACTCCACTGACTATTTGACTTGTATGTGTCCTGTCATCTCTTGTGTTTTTCAGGTTGGAATCATAATGGAGGAGCAAGAAGGGGCGAGTACCGGATGACGGACTGGGAGGATGCGGCAGCGGCCGAGGTCTCCGGTAGCCTGCCATTCAGCGGACAAGAGCAGATCATGGAGGACGAAGTGAACATCAGTTTTCCCAAGATCACCTCCGCCTTCCCCTTGTTCACCTCTCCAGCGGAAAGATCGACGACTGCTGCATCGACATGCTCAGTGGTAAGGTACTCCAGTCCCATACTCACTCGATGGTGTTGCTGCTACTGAAATAGAAACAGTAGAAATATCGGTTCCTTCATTTTTATCAATTAGTTAGATAGTGCTATCCAAGATAGTCGCTGGACGAATTAGTAGTAAACTGCTCTAGTATGGTTATATTATGTCAGATTGAAAGTTTGATGGATATGCATGTTTCTTTTGAACTACAGCTTGATACTATTGGTTGGGAATTTTTTGCAGTAAATTCTATTGCATGCTCTGTACTATACTGTCGGTTTGGCGTTTGTTGCAATTTACATCGAGGGTTTACTAGAATTGTTCATTTTAGGCTAAATCCTAAACAATTCTGCACAAAATGGTTTTAGTCACTTATGGGAGCTTTGATCATAAATTATTTGGTATATCGGGTAACCTGGCCATAGCTATCATGGATACAATAGAAGAAATTGCTTTGGCAGCCAGTCTGCTTTTGATAATGGTGGAATTACATCTGGATGGCTTTAGCATGTTGTTAGTTGATTGTTGCATCTTTGAAAAATATCTAATTCATGCAGAATTTGATCTCCTTATAGTAGTATAGGAACTAAGTGAAATCTATGCAAATGTAATCTTGTGCTAATGCAACTTCTCTGTTTGAAATGCAGGAGAAGGCTTAGAAGCTCAAGGCCTAGTACACCATGAAAACTATCTATAGCATGATGATGTTCAAGAGTAGCTAGCTTTGGTACTTTCTGAGAGTTCTATTTGTATACTATAGGGTATGAAATATTTGATGGCTGCATTCGTTGTGATGTCAATTGTGCAATTTCACATGTGTTATAACTGTTTCGACAATCATACTGTAACAAAGCATTTTTTGCTATTATTTATATATTTTCATTTGTATTCTGTCTCCTTTATAATTGGTATATTGGTCATTAATTTGATGTGGAAAAAAATCAAAACCGTACAAATGAGATGAACTGACAATTGGGACCCACTGTCTATAATAACCTGAAAGTTTGGACCCACTGTAGAAAAATCTGACAATTGGGACCCATTGACCAAAAGGCCAAAATTGGAAAATAAATGGATTATAAAAAGGCTGAGAATATAAAATAATTGGACTATAAAAAGGCTGAGATATATAAAACAAACAGGTTGAAAACGTTGGATTTGGCCCATGTAGCTGAGACAGAATTGATAGGAAACATAAGCATAAATGTATTGAATTGTTGGGCTTGGCCCATTTAAATGGGTGAAGTGGACATGGATGAATCGTGTCAACACCCGGATTTTTCAATCCTAGATGCCTGTTATGCCATACATCGCAATCCCAGGATTACCATTTTTGTGAGACATAACAGAATTGGATACCATAGTACTTCATCCGTTACAACGATACATAAGTTCTTACACAAATAGGGATCTCATGATCCAGTTCTTAATACAACATCAAGCAGCGGAATACGTAATAATAACGGTAGCGTAGGAGAAGCTCCATCTTCGGGGTCACAGGCAATGCTGACGATGGGAGATGATCCTAGTTGTCGTAACCTTCCTGGGGTCCATCTTCCAGGTACTCCTCTTCATAGTCTGGCCATGGGAATAGCCAGGGACAAAGCCATGAGTACTCTTTAAGTACTCGCAAACTAATACTAATAGGAAAAGGGGTTTTTTGGATAATAGGACACTAGGCTCTAAGGTTGTTTTGCAAAAGCCAGATTTATCTCTACTTAGTTCCAAAGCTAGTCACAATTTTATAACTCCTAAGTGGGATCTTGTAATTCAGGTCACAACTCTGTTGTGGTCAAGTCAAAGTCTCAATTCATTTCACAAGTCATTTTGAAAAGTCTGACGGGGGAACAGTATGGCCACTCCAACTGTCCATAACCACGGACGCGGCTATTCGAATAGTTTGACACTCTGCAGAGATTGTACACTTTCACCACAACATTCGATAAATACGTCAGGAACAATCCTGAATTCACCATACTCAGTATGCGGATAATCAATCCTAACCTTTCAATTACACGCCCTAGTATAAGCACATCTCCTGTGAGTTTGGCCTCCCAACCATGACCACTGTCATCTTGGGTACTGCACAGGTGGACAATCTTCACAAGGTAGCCTCAGCTCAGACATTGGCCGTGAGGGAACTAATACTAAGGAATATAAGTTTCCAGTCAAGCCCTACCCAATATTCGGGTATTGTGGTTGTACGCTAAGATTGGAATGGTATCGCATCCAGACAACCATCAGTTTTATAAAGGGCTAAGGCTCATGCCTCAACATTTTCATCACCAAAATCATCAAGTGTTTGGAAACACAAGTCCAAAACATTTCAATAGAGTGATCCATCATTCCAAGGTTTTCATAACCATTTTTCCACCAAGTATTCCCATCTAAAAGTTGATCAAGTTTTATGCTTTGCACTAGCATCTACAGGTGGGGGTAGTACTAATGAGGGGTGGTAACTAGTGGAGTTTCACTAAGTCCAACCTTATATCTTAGGCTGATATCAAGTATTCTAGCTTAGGCCAAATTTTATGCTCTTTATGCAACCTTCAGCATCTTTACAAATCTACCAGTCACTTGGGTAAACTCTAAGTAAGCTTTGATAAAGAAATAAAGTAAGAAGCTTGCGAGTAAAACTAGGATTGGTTTATCAAGTGGGTATGATCATATATGCTTAAGGCATATAGTAGTCATAGAACAAGTATGGGTTTGTTGCATCAGTAGGGTATCTGGCAAGGGTTAGCTTGCACAATATCAGTATAAGCTTGCATTGGTATAGTATCGGCTTGCATTGTTACTAGCTTGCCTTGTGCAGAGTAGTGGTTGAAGTTCTCCTCGGCTTCTTCTTCGTAGTATCCTCCTTCCTCCTCGTATCCTTGGTCGGTACTAGCGTCTATGAATAAATACGAGGTACACAATCACCAAACAATACTTAACTACTTGCAATCATCACACACAAGGGTCCTATAGATGATCTAGCATCATCTCTAACATTACAAGGTTAAAGCTTGGTTTAAATCTTTTTATTTTTAGAAAAGTAATTTCTACTCATTGAAAAACTACTTAAGATTTAATATTCTCCAAACCAAATATGGGATCATGTTGACACATGTCATCACCACATATTGTAGTCCATGGGAATGTGATTTAAAGTGGTGTCACAATTTAATAAGGTTTTACCCTTTTATTTTAATTAATTAAAGTGGCTAGAAATGCTTATGAAGCATTCTTTTATTACTTGAACATTATTTCTGCAAGTAAACCTATATATTTTTATATATTCTGAAAGGTATGGTTAAATGTGATTTTTGAGAGTTGGAAACAACTCAAAAGCTTTTATGGTTTAAATTTGAAAAATGTTTGAATGCAGAAAAGCTTCTGCCTTGTTATTTTTACTATGGGTGATCTACAGATCCAAATGACTTGAATCCAACGGGCTTGGATTAAGCATTCACAGACCTTTCAAACAAAATTGGTTTCATTCAAATTGGTGCAATGAATCGATCTGGGTTGATTTTTGAAGTTGGGTACAGAAGTGTGTTTGAATTTAAAAAGAAAAGGTTTAATTTGAATTGCTGGGCTGCGCGGGAAATTCTAACAGGCCGGCCTGCTAAGCGTAGTGCTCCCGCGGGCTGCTTAAGTTGGTGTCCCCACTCGTCAGTGACACGGGGCTAGGCGAAGCGGTACGGGGCAACGTGGATCGTTCGATCTAGTTCTAATCCAACGGCTAGGGGTCATCGTCGACACGAGACATCTCCGGCGAGAACGAAACCTAGCGCGGCCAGTGGGGGGTGCTAGGGGCTCACCGGGGTACGGGAGAGGGTCGGCGAGGCGGGCGAACGACGAAGTCGACGACGGCGAACCTCCTAGTACCGGTGGCTTCTCCTGGGGCGGCTCCAATCGCTGGCTCCCTTCTTCTCCAGAGGCGGCGGGCTCCGGTGTGAAGAAATCGTGCGGGGGTGGCCTCTATTTATAGTCGAGCGAGGAGACCGTCGGGGCGCACGATGAGCTCGTCGGGGGCGACGTTATAGGCGGCTAATGGCATGGCCAAGGGTAGGGGGCGGTGCGGTGTCTCCTGGCGATGCTCAACGACATGGTCGCGAGGCATGGGGCGGTGTGGTTTGGTCTGGAACGGCCGGTGCTCTGCGCGGCAGAGGCGGCGTCTTCGATGGCGGGCGGTGGTTGTATGGCACGGGGCGGCAAACGGGGATGTCTGGCGGTCTCCTGGGTCGGTGGTGATCGTGTGTGCACGCGGTGAGGGCGGCGCGCGGTCTGTGGACGCTGGTCGAGGGTGGCGCTCTGGCGCACGCTCGGCATGGTCTGGGCGCGGATTGTGCGCGTGGTGCAGGGCTTGGCAACGCTCGCGGCTGGGACAGGGAGTGGCGGTGGACGGTTGGCTGCCTCCCAGACAAGGTTGGCATGGCTAGTTCTTCCTCTAGCCAGCTGTCCACAATGGGGTGACATTGGGGTGCTCGGCTGTTCACCATTAATGACAATGGCAAGCTCACAGGGGTGCTAGTGTTGGGCTAATCTTTCTAGATGATCTACTGAGTTGTGTGTGAGCTAACTAGGGAACAAGTTAGGCAAGAATCACTGCACACTATAGTGTTTGTTGTTTTGTTTGATTTGTGTCTACAACCTGTTTGATGAAATGGCCGCATGAAATCAAGTTTTGAATTTTGAAATGAATTTTGGTGGGTTTGCTAGATTGGTGCTGGTGAGTCTGCAGATGCTTGGGTTTTGAAAGTTGAGCTTGTTTGAGTGGGTTTTAAAAAGTGGGATCTTCCCATATGAAGAAGATTCAATTTTGATTTGTCATTTAAACTATGCATTTGAAAGTTTCTGGATGATCACAAAGTGGGCCTTGATACTTTGTTATGAGTACATTCAAGGGGTGCAAAGATCCAGAAAAGTTTCTGTTAGGTTTTGAAAGTTTGAGACAGCCAAAGTAGGCATGGGACTTAAATTGGTCAAAATGACCATTCACTTAATATATTTGTTTTGATTTACTTGTCTTTAGGAAAAGTGTGGGAAACGTTTTAGATGATGTTCATTTCACCTAAGAAACATTTTACAAGCAATGGATCACACAAACAAGGTGGTTTCTAAAGTAATTCAAAATCCATGCATACACATATACATGCATTCATGAGTTTATTTAGAAAAGTTTTTGTTAACCCTAATTTTAATGATTAGTGTTTGATGATCTAAGTTTGGTATTTTTGGGATGTTACAAACCTTCCCCCTTAAACAAAATCTCGTCCCGAGATTTGAAAAATGACGAAAAGATTACCTAGGATTTGAAGAGATCGGGAAACTCCGTCCTGATGTGATCTTCGCGCTCCCAGGTAGCTTCCTCTTCTGTGTGGTTGCTCCACTGAATCTTGAGAAACTTGATGCTTCGGGTTCTGGTAGTTCGAAAAGCTTCTTCCAATATACGGATGGGTACTTCGGGATAGATTAGGTCATCGTTGATCTCTATGGTCCGGTGATCGATATTCTTGAACACTTCGGTCTTCTCGGGGACTTCGAGACACTTGTGAAGTAACGAGATATGGAACACATTGTGCACAGCTGACATCTCCTCTGGTAGCTCCAGTTGATACGATACTTCTCCTCGACGGTTTAGAATTTTGAAAGGTCCGATATATCTGGGGGCTAACTTTCCCTTGAGTTGGAAACGCTGCATTCCCTTCAATGGCGACACTTTCAGATAAACAAAATCTCCTATGTTGAAGGCGAGGTCTCGACGTCTCTTGTCGGCGTAACTCTTCTGTCGGGATTGGGCTGTCTTGAGGTGCTCACGAATCTTGTGAACCTTCTCTTCTGCTTCTCGTAGGATGTCGGGTCCAAAAATTTGACTCTCTCCTACTTCCGACCAGTTCAAAGGGGTGCGGCACTTTCTTCCGTACATGAATTCAAATGGGGCCATTTGCAAACTGGCTTGGTAACTATTGTTGTATGAAAATTCTGCAAACGGCAGACAGTCTTCCCATTTGGATCCATATTCTAACACACATGCTCTCAGCATATCTTCGAGTATTTGGTTTACTCGCTCCGTTTGTCCATCGGTCCGAGGGTGAAACGCGGTACTGAAATCTAGGCGGGTTCCTAAACCTTCTTGGACTTTCTTCCAGAATCTCGAGGTAAACTGAGTTCCTCGATCCGATACTATGTTCTTGGGGACTCCATGCAAACTAACGATTCTAGCGATGTACAACTCTGCTAGCTTCGAACTCTCATAGGTGGTTTTGACGGGCAAGAAATGGGCGACTTTGGACAATTTGTCCACTATGACCCAAATAGAGTCATTTCCCCTACTAGAAGTAGGTAGTCCAGTGATAAAGTCCATTCCTACAGAATCCCATTTCCATTCCGGAATTTGCAAAGGTTGCAACAATCTAGCGGGTCTTTGATGTCCGGCCTTGACTCGCTGACATATATCACACTTGGCGATATAGCTTCCGATTTCTCTCTTCATCTTATGCCACCAAAATTTCTCTTTCAAATCTTGATACATCTTAGTTCCTCCGGGATGGATAGAATAAAGAGTATCATGAGCCTCCTTCAAGATAACTTCTTTTAACTCAGAATATGATGGTACACAAAGGCGTCCTTTGTACCACAAAACTCCTTCTTCGTCCTCGGTGAATCCGGGTACTTTGCCTGTACCGATACGACGCTTGATTCCGTTGATACTGGCATTTCCTTTCTGCGCCTCTTTAATCTGACTGATCAAAGTGGGCTGAAGTTCTATGCTAGCCAAAAATCCTTCACTTACTAATTCTATTCGAAAATCTTCCATCTCTTTGTGCAAACTTGGTTGCTCCTTCAAAATCATGGAGTTCAAGCGGCACGGTAATATGCAAAGGGCATCGGCTACCACGTTGGCTTTACCAGGGTGATAGTGAATGTCCAGGTCGTAATCCTTTATTAGCTCAATCCATCTTCTCTGACTCATATTCAGCTCCTTCTGAGTGAATATATACTTTAGGCTCTTGTGATCCGAATAAATCTCACAACGGTTTCCCATCAGGTAATGTCTCCATGTCTTTAGGGCTAGAACTACGGCTGCGAATTCGAGGTCATGGGTTGGATAGTTTTGCTCGTGTTGCTTCAATTGTCGTGATAGATAAGATATAACTTTGCCTTCTTGCATTAGCACACATCCGAGACCAATCTTGGATGCGTCACAATACACATCGAAGGGCTTCGTGATATCCGGCATGATCAAGATTGGGGCTGAAATCAATCTCCTTTTGAGTTCTTGAAAACTCGCTTCACATTTGTCGGTCCATTAAAACTTCTTGTCCTTCTTCAGCAATTGGGTCATGGGTCGGGCGATACTAGAGAATCCTTCTACGAATTTGCGGTAATATCCCACCAATCCGATAAAAGCACAAACTTGGGTTTGAGTGGTTGGGGCTTGCCAATCTTCTACATCTTTCGCTTTGGCAGGGTCAACGGCAATTCCTCCGGCTGATACAATGTGACCGAGGAATCCTACTTCCTGTAACCAGAATTCACATTTGCTAAACTTTGCATACAGCTGATGCTCTCTAAGGATTCCAAGAATGGTCCTTAGGTGTAGCTCATGTTCTTCTTCTGATTTGGAATAAATCAGAATGTCATCGATGAAAACAACGACAAACTTATCCAGGAAGTCCATAAAAATCTTATTCATGAGGTTCATGAAATAAGCGGGGGCATTGGTTAATCCAAAAGACATGACTGTATACTCATACAATCCATATCTGGTGGTAAAGGTAGTCTTTGGGATATCCTCTACACGAATTTTGAGTTGATGATAGCCAGTCCTAAGATCAATCTTAGAAAACACTTGGGCACCGGTCAACTGATCAAACAAATCTTCTATCTTAGGCAAGGGGTACTTGTTCTTGATGGTGACATCATTCAACTTCCGATAATCCGTACACAAACGGTTACCTCCATCCTTCTTGTCCACAAACAGGACAGGTGATCTCCATGGTGACGCACTTGGTTGAATCAATCCGATTTCCAACATGGAATCTAGTTGCTTCTTCAGTTCTTCTAGTTCTGACGGGTTCATACTATAGGGTCTCTGGGCTATGGGTCCTGTTCCGGGGATTAGTTCGATGATAAACTCGATATCCCGATCTGGGGGCATACCGGGCAAAACATCTGGAAATACATCGGGGTATTCGCAGACTATCCGAACTTGGTCAATGGTAGGTTGGGATATACTCTTGTTACACTTGAATTGGCGAGGTAAGGTTTCAGATATATGCTCGACTGATATTCTGGTGGTACTGGTCATGGTGATGGCTTTCTTGGCACAGTCAATCAATCCTTTATGTTTGGATATCCAATCCATTCCTAGTACTACTTCCAAACCTTTAGTTCCGAATACTATTAGGTTAGCATAAAAATCTATGCCATGGATTCGGATAGGGACGGCCTTGCAAATTTGCCTAGCCTTGGTGGTTGATCCGGGAATTTGTACAATCATCACATGCTTCAATTTGGTTGGTTGAATTTTACTAGTGCAAGCAAATTCTTCGGTGACAAATGAATGCGATGCACTAGAATCAAACAACACTCTTGCAAGTACTGAATTAACAGAAAACATACCCAGCACGACGTCTGGCGCTTCCTGAGCTTCTTCAGCATGCATGAGAAAAAGACGGCCATTGCGGTTGAGTGAATTCCCTGGGGCAAATCTTCTCCCTGGCTGGACACGACGCTGCTGCTGAGCTAGGACATTGGCGTTGGGGGTTGTAGCATTCTTCTTGTTGGGGCACTCGTTGGAATAGTGGCCTTTATTTCCACAGTCATAACAGGTCACTTGTGACTTGTCCTTGGCTGTGACAGGCACAGCATTGCTTCCAGTCCTCGGGGCAGTGTTAGGGTTGGCGGTAGCATTGTTGGTGTTGAACTTGGGTGGGGCACGGTTGAAATTGCTAGAGTTGCCGGGGTTGTTGTGATTTCCTCCGGGTCTAGGGTTTCCACGGTTGGGGTAGGTTGGACGGGTCATAGGGGGTCTGTTGGTTCTTGGGGCAAATCCTGGAGATGGGTTGGGGCGATACTTTGGGGTCTGATGGGTTCCTGGTTGATGCATCATGCGACGCTTGCGGTTCTCATTGGCCTGGTTGATCTTTCCTTCCATCTGGATGGCTGAATCGACAAGGGCTTCAATATCAACAAAGAGGATATTGACTAACACTGTCTGCATCTCATCATGCAGACCATTCAGGAATCTTTCTTTCTTCTTGGCTTCAGTGTCTATCTCGTCCGGGGCATACCTAGCTAATGACAAAAATTTGTCACGGTATTCCACTACAGTCATCCTTCCTTGCTTCAACTCTCTGAACTCGTCTCTCATTCTCTTGATCAAACCTGGTGGCACATGGGTTCTGCTAAACTTGACCTTGAATTCCTCCCAGGTCATCATCTGGCCTCCGGTCATGGCACGAACACTGTTCCACCATGCCCTGGCATCTCCGGCTAGATAATGGGTGGCGAACAGGACTTTCACGTTGGCTTCGACTCCTGCTACTTCTAAGTTGTTTTCCATGGTTTGTAGCCAATCATCGGCATCTAGGGGTTCTTCTGACTTGGTGAAAATGGGTGGGTTGGTATTCTGGAAATTCTTGAGCTTAGATCCGTGGTTGTCCTGATTTCCATGGCCTTGGTTGTTGTGGGCTAGCTGGGCTATCTGTTGCAGAGTGGCTAGGTTGGCTTGACGTTCTGCTCTTTCAGCTTCGCGGTTAGAAGTCAACATTTGCAGGATCTGCAACATCGGGTCCGGGGCTGAACCACTTCCTCCACGTGGCATCTGAAGATTGATATAGATCATGAGAAAAGAGGGAAATTTCTAAGGTTTTGGGTTTTTGAAAAGTTTTTAAAGGTTTGACTCAGATTTTTCTAGCAACTTGCTTTTTCATTCATTCATAGCACACAGTACAACACACACCATAACAAGGAAAAACAGATGGTTTTAAGAACCATTCTGGAAACTACGATACAGTGGGACCGACTACTACTCACTACGCTAGTGCTCAGTGCTACTACTCCTCGGAGTCTGTGGCTTCATCATCTTCAGCATCATCGATGAAGGGGAAATCATCCTCATCGGTGAAGAAGTCCATGGCCTGATCCTCCAGAAAATCATCGTCATCGCTGAGGTAGGAGTAAGGGTCTCCACGAAGATCCTCTCCGGCATTCTCCCTTTCCTCTAACTGCATGTCTCTCTCGTGGATGGTCTCTTCCAGAGATGAGATGCGGTGACGAAGACGGGCAATAATGCGCTCCTTCTTGTCAAGTTGACAGCGAAGAGACTTGCGATCTTTTGCTAGCATGGCGATGGTCTGGTCCTTCGTCTTGATGATGGCAGACTTGTGGTTGCAATAGTCACGGCAGTTGTCCAATTCCTGCTGACGATCATACATCATGAAGCTAAGGTGGTCCAATTGAGTCTTCAGCTCGGGGTGGTATGGGGCTTCCAGTGGTTGTCCATTTTCATCACGCCTTGGGAAAAACTCAAAGCGAGTACCCTTGATCTGATTGATGCTCTGCCCACACAGACGGGAAAGAGCTTCCTGCATTGCTCGGGCAAGTCCATCGAGCCAGTTGTTTTCCCTCAAGGTAAATTGAATTCCCTCCACAGTGGGAGGTTCAATCTTTCCTCAGAGGCTTGCAACAATTAGCCACTGCAGATCTTCTCCTCCTTGATCATTGAGCTGAGCTCCGAAGAACTCGGGGTGCAGACGCTCCAGAAGTTCCGAAAGCTAATCCAGATCCCTCTCAAAGATAAGGTCTCCTCCATTCCCAAGTTGGTAAAAATTGCTGTACTTCACGTCCATCTATAAAAATAGAGGATGAGTAGATTAGCAGAGTGATCAAGTGTGTCAAAATTTTATCTATTTTGCAAGAGTTTTTGAGGAACATGAAGTTTTATTAAAGAATTAAAGAGGTAAGAATGAGAATAGGTTTTCGTAAATACTTTTATTCTTTGGTTTTGAAACTAAGTTTTTGGGTCAACGTCCAATCTAGCTAGGGTCTCCTATGGTCAGGATGGCTCTGATACCAACTTGTCAACACCTAGATTTTTCAATCCTAGATGCCTGTTATGCCATACATCGCAATCCCAGGATTACCATTTTTGCGAGACATAACAGAATTGGATACCATAGTACTTCATCCGTTACAACGATACATAAGTTCTTACACAAATAGGGATCTCATGATCCAGTTCTTAATACAACATCAAGCAGCGGAATACGTAATAATAATGGTAGCGTAGGCGAAGCTCCATCTTCGGGGTCACAGGCAATGCTGACGATGGGAGATGATCCTAGTTGTCGTAACCTTCCTGGGGTCCATCTTCCAGGTACTCCTCTTCATAGTCTGGCCATGGGAATAGCCAGGGACAAAGCCATGAGTACTCTTTAAGTACTCGCAAACTAATACTAATAGGTAAAGGGGGTTTTTGGATAATAGGACACTAGGCTCTAAGGTTGTTTTGCAAAAGCTAGATTTATCTCTACTTAGTTCCAAAGCTAGTAACAATTTTATAACTCCTAAGTGGGATCTTGTAATTCAGGTCACAACTCTGTTGTGGTCAAGTCAAAGTCTCAATTCATTTCACAAGTCATTTTGAAAAGTCTGACGGGGAACAGTATGGCCACTCCAACTGTCCATAACCGCGGACGCGGCTATTCGAATAGTTTGACACTCTGCAGAGATTGTACACTTTCACCACAACATTCGATACATCCGTCAGGAACAATCCTAAATTCACCATACTCAGTATGCGGATAATCAATCCTAACCTTTCAATTACACGCCCTAGTATAAGCACCTCTCCTGTGAGTTTGGCCTCCCAACCATGACCACTGTCATCTTGGGTACTGCACAGGTGGACAATCTTCACAAGGTAGCCTCAGCTCAGACCTTGGCCATGAGGGAACTAATACTAAGGAATATAAGTTTCCAGTCAAGCCCTACCCAATATTCGGGTATTGTGGTTGTACGCTAAGATTGGAATGGTATCACATCCAGACAACCATCAGTTTTATAAAGGGCTAAGGCTCATGCCTCAACATTTTCATCACCAAAATCATCAAGTGTTTGGAAACACATGTCCAAAACATTTCAATAGAATGATCCATCATTCCAAGGTTTTCATAACCATTTTTCCACCAAGTATTCCCATCTAAAAGTTGATCAAGTTTTATGCTTAGCACTAGCATCTACAGGTGGGGGTAGTACTAATGAGGGGTGGTAACTAGTGGAGTTTCACTAAGTCCAACCTTATATCTTAGGCTGATATCAAGGTTTCTAGCTTAGGCCAAATTTTATGCTCTTTATGCAACCTTCAGCATCTTTCCAAATCTACCAGTCACTTGGGTAAACTCTAAGTAAGCTTTGATAAAGAAATAAAGTAAGAAGCTTGCGAGTAAAACTAGGATTGGTTTATCAAGTGGGTATGATCATATATGCTTAAGGCATATAGTAGTCATAGAACAAGTATGGGTTTGTTGCATCAGTAGGGTATCTGGCAAGGGTTAGCTTGCACAATATCAGTATAAGATTGCACTGGTATAGTATCAGCTTGCATTGTTACTAGCTTGCCTTGTGCAGAGCAGTGGTTGAAGTTCTCCTCGGCTTCTTCTTCGTAGTATCCTCCTTCCTCCTCGTATCCTTTGTCGGTACTAGAGTCTATGAATAAATACGAGGTACACAATCACCAAACAGTACTTAACTACTTGCAATCATCACACACAAGGGTCCTATAGATGATCTAGCATCATCTCTAACATTACAAGGTTAAAGCTTGGTTTAAATCTTTTTATTTTTAGAAAAGTAATTTCTACTCATTGAAAAACTACTTAAGATTTAATATTCTCCAAACCAAATATGGGATCATGTTGACGCATGTCATCACCACATAATGTAGTCCATGGGAATGTGATTTAAAGTGGTGTCACAATTTAATAAGGTTTTACCCTTTTATTTTAATTAATTAAAGTGGCTAGAAATGCTTATGAAGCATTCTTTTATTACTTGAACATTATTTCTGCAAGTAAACCTATATATTTTTATATATTCTGAAAGGTATGGTTAAATGTGATTTTTGAGAGTTGGAAACAACTAAAAAGCTTTTATGGTTTAAATTTGAAAAATGTTTGAATGCAGAAAAGCTTCTGCCTTGTTATTTTTACTATGGGTGATCTACAGATCCAAATGACTTGAATCCAACGGGCTTGGATTAAGCATTCACAGACCTTTCCAACAAAATTGGATTCATTCAAATTGGTGCACTGAATCGATCTGGGTTGATTTTTGAAGTTGGGTACAGAAGTGTGTTTGAATTTAAAAAGAAAAGGTTTAATTTGAATTGCTGGGCTGCGCGGAAAATTCTAACGGGCCGGCCTGCTAAGCGTAGATCTCCCGCGGGATGCTTAAGTGGGTGTTCCCACTCGTTAGTGACACGGGGCTGGGCGAAGCGGTATGGGGCAACGTGGATCGTTCGATCTAGTTCTAATCCAACGGCTGGGGGTCATCGTCGACGCGAGACATCTCCGACGAGAACGAAACCTAGCACGGCCAGTGGGAGGTGTTGGGGGCTCACCGGGGTACAGGCGAGGGTCGGCGAGGCGGGCGAACGACGAAGTCGATGACGGCGAACCTCCTTGTACTGGTGGCTTCTCCTGGGGCGGCTCCAATCGCTGGCTCCCTTCTTCTCTAGAGGCGGCGGGCTCCGGTGAAATTCCGGCGAGGTGGTGCTCGCCTTGCTCTGAGAACGGTGTGGCACGGTCAGTGAGGATAGGGGAGTGAGATGGTGTGAAGAAATCGTGCGGGGGTGGCCTCTATTTATAGTCGAGCGAGGGGACCGTCGGGGCGCACGGTGAGCTCGTCGGGGGCGACGTTATAGGCGGCTAATGGCATGGGCAAGGGTAGGGGGCGGTGCGGTGTCTCCTGGCGATGCTCAACGACATGGTCGCGAGGCATGGGGCGGTGTGGTTTGGTCTGGAACGGCCGGTGCTCTGCGCGGCAGAGGCAGCGTCTTCGACGGCGGGCGGTGGCTGTATGCCATGGGACGGCAAACGGGGATGTCTGGCGGTCTCCTGGGTCGATGGTGATCGTGTGTGCACGCGGTGAGGGCGGCGCGTGGTCTGTGGACGCTGGTCGAGGGTGGCGCTCTGGCGCATGCTCGGCATGGTCTGGGCGCGGCTTGTGCGCGTGGTCTAGGGCTTGGCAACGCTCGCAGCTGGGACAGGGAGTGGCGGTGGACGGTGGGCTGCCTCCCAAACAAGGTTGGCACGGCTAGTTCTTCCTCTAGCCTGCTGTCCACAATGGGGTGACATTGGGGTGCTCGGCTGTTCACCATTAATGACAATGGCAAGCTCACATGGGTGCTAGTGTTGGGGTAATCTTTCTAAATGATCTACTGAGTTGTGTGTGAGCTAACTAGGGAACAAGTTAGGCAAGAATCACTACACACTATAGTGTTTGTTGTTTTGTTTGATTTGTGTCTGCAACCTGTTTGATGAAATGGCCGCATGAAATCAAGTTTTGAATTTTGAAATGAATTTTGGTGGGTTTGCTAGATTGGTGTTGGTGAGTCTGCAGATGCTTGGGTTTTGAAAGTTGAGCTTGTTTGAGTGGGTTTTGAAAAAGTGGGATCTTCCCATATGAAGAAGATTCAATTTTGAATTGTCATTTAAACTATGCATTTGAAAGTTTCTGGATGATCACAAAGTGGGCCTTGATACTTTGTTATGAGTACATTCAAGGGGTGCAAAGATCCAGAAAAGTTTCGGTTAGGTTTTGAAAGTTTGAGACAGCCAAAGTAGGCATGGGAGTTAAATTGGTCAAAATGACCATTCACTTAATATATTTGTTTTGATTTACTTGTCTTTAGGAAAAGTGTGGGAAACGTTTTAGATGATGTTCATTTCACCTAAGAAACATTTTACAAGCAATGGATCACATAAACAAGGTGGTTTTTAAAGAAATTCAAAATCCATGCATACACATATACATGCATTCATGAGTTTATTTAGAAAAGTTTTTGTTAACCCTAATCTTGATGATTAGTGTTTGATGATCTAACTTTGGTATTTTTGGGATGTTACAAATCGTTGCAACATCGGATCTGCCACGTAGGATCTGACGTGGCCAGGCTATATGCCCCATGACGATATTGGATCGTCATAGACGTTATGCCGATCCAATATCGTCATAGACGGTTATGACGATTTCACCAAAATCATCGTTATAGTTCATTTGTGATGCCCAGCTTTCAATGATCTCAAAATCTTCATAAAAACATCATAAACGAACTACTATGACGATTCTGTGATGAAAATGGAGAGTCATATATAGCCAGATTCCTTGTAGTGATACGTTGTGTCCTTCACTCACTAGTCAAGGTAGCTATCTGGGCATCCTTGGTGGCAATTTGTTTGTCTTGATCACAAGACTCACACGCCAAGTCTATAATATCCCTCCTTAGTTATTTTATGGTGGTCTCTAGGTCTTGGGTATGTTGTCTCTCCTCTCTAAGTTCCTTCTGGGTGTTGAGCATTCTACACTTAAGTCTTTCTCCAAGTTCTTTAATGGTATTCCATGCTGCATTCCTTGCAGAGTCAAAGAATGACATATGCATTTCAGAGTTGGTGAACATGCAGAACCCCGTTTCTTTGTGATCATCCTCCTTATTTTTATATAAGTGGAGTTGCACCCACCAATACTCTTCTCCTTCATCCATCACCGGAAATCCCTTGTACACGGCTTCACCATTTATCCCCAAGCTAATCATGAGGTTCTTGAGTTCCTTGGGAAATTCCGTCTCACATTCTAGTGTCATAGTCAACAGCGGTCCCTTCCTGACGGATTCATTGATGGTGTCCATCTACAAATAGATATGAGAAAGAAGATTAGGAGAGGTTTTACGAGATGAAAAGAAACAAAGTGTAAAAATTCATAGTGGTGTTGTACTTTCCTAGTGGCTTCCTTAATTTTAATCCATCTTAGGGTCACAAACCTACAGGCAACACAGTGCTCTGATACCATTTGTAAGATCTCACCCAATAAGGTAGAGATCCCTGTGATTGCAGTGCTAGTCCCTGGATCATTTTGCTAGCACCCATAGTTTAAGATGAAATACACAGAAACAAAGGTCATTATTACATCACAAATACAGGAGTACAATATGTCTTAGAACTCACTTAGCCCAAGGCTAACTTATTTATAGTTCTCAATACATTGCATAATAATAGAGTCTTCATCTTCATGCGCCACAGGCAAACATGTCGAGTGTAGACTCATAACCCTACTCACCATCAGAGTAACCTACAACATGATAAGTTACAGCCACAAAGGGTCAATACAGTTGGAATTGTATTGGCAAGTGATACCATAGTTGTATAATAGAACCTAACAACTACATGAATTTGGCTAAGTGTGGATCTAGCTGGCTTTTCAAAAAGCAAGTTTTATCCTACTAGTTTGAAAATACTAAGTTTTGTTTTTACAAAACACTAAGGTACCACCAATAGACATTAGTGAACCTCTACCCTTGTTCACCCACAATTTTAACTTAGAGAAATTGGGATGATGAGATTCTTGAACTGTTTCAATGTCTTGACGCTTAGAAATTGTCCATAACCGGGGACACGACTAAGTACTTAGGTTTACCCTCTTGAGAGGTGGTGAACTTTCCACACAAGTCTCGACATGCATCGAGGCAAGACTTTTCAGAAGTAATCCCTCAATACACCACGGACGCGTTCCATCCTATCAATTCTACCACCCTCTGTTTGTTTGGCTGAGTTCGCACAACTTAGTTGGTCAAGGCAGAACCCATATGCCATGTGGTTAGACTCGAAGCTTCGTGACGCAAACATCTCAAATCTCTTTGTTCCTAGGTGGCCATCCACAAGTGTGATACACCAGGGTAAACCATAGAAATGGGCCCTAAGTAACCACTGAACATAATCCATACAAATCCCAATCCACCCAGGTGTTTCATTAACATTGGTTGTTTTCTTAATCAAAAATATATAAGCATATAAATTTCCATACCAGCATAATATGATTTTCCACCCACAAATTGTAATAGCAATACTAAGCATTCTAGCATACGATGTCTCCTAACTTAGGAAGATACTACCAAGATATAATCTATAGGATTTCCATAGCATAGCATTAGACTTGAAACTATCATGCAAGTCCTACTAAAATAACACTAATGCAATAGGTAAAATAATAGGACATATGATGAAATATAACTTGCCTCGGTATCTAGGAGAGTAGGTACAATCCTCACAGTCACAAACTTCACAATCCACACAATCTACACATCAAATCAAACAACAAAAATACACAATTTAAAACATGCATTCAAAAATAGTATGGATTCATGCATGAATGCAATGAGATGAAAACCACACTTTTAGAAACAAAATTTTCAATATAGAAGATATAGTATACTTCCTATAGGCCAAAGATCACAAGATCCACCTAAAAATAATTTATACAATAATTTTTATAGTCAAAATAGCCCTAAACAAGTCTCTGCCTAAAAATCAATTTTTACAGAACCAAGTGAACAAAGTAAGGCCACATTAATAAAGTTCACATTTTTCTGAATCCATAGACACCAAATTTGAATTTTTCTGAATTGTGGATCAAAAGTTATGAATTTCACAAGTCTAAACATCTAGCATATCATTTCTGGTTTTTATCTGAAAAACCTATCCACATGGCGCGATCCTTTTGGTCGGTACCGCATCGCGCGGATCGGGCACGTGCACCGTTAGGTCTAAGTTAGATCGTACGGACCAGATCGGCCAGTACCTCTTCGCCCTATCTCTAATCCTAGCCATAGGATATTGATCCAGTGGATCTGAGCGCGTTGGCCTGAAACGGGCGACGCTGATGGCGTGCGCGGCGGCGGGCTAATGGCGACGGCGTACCGGTAGTGCTAGGGGGTAAGGGGCACAGGGGCGTTACCGAGGTCGTGGTGAAGAGGTGGTTGCAGTGGAGGTCACAGGCAATAAAGGGGAACACAGGTTTGTCGGGAATTCCTCGCCACAGTCGTGCCCGTTGTCGGTGGCTTGCAGTCGAAGATGGAGGCGAGCTCCTGGGGCACGAGCAAGCACAATATGAGGATTAGCATATGCGTCTGAAAACGACGGACACAACGAAGCAAAATAGAGGGCGATGGGGGGTCGGAGCTCACCGAAATTTTTCGTCGGAGTTCGTCGGAACGGCGGCGGCGCGACTGGAAATCTGCGGAGCCTAGGGGCTCTCGGGTGGTACGGTGTGGGGGGAAATGGAGAGGGGGCCGTGGGGTTTAAGAAGAGGGGGTCATGGGTAGAATTCATGCTGCGAATAAAGCGACGTGACTCGAATTCAATCGGGGGGAAACGGCAGGGGCGAGTGGGTCTGCGGCGCGTGATTGAAGACGATGATGGTGACATGGCGGTGGGGCCATTCCGTCGGTGAGCGGGTGCAAGGAGTGCGCGGTGAGAAATAGAGGGGGAGAGCGGGAGCCGGGTGGGCTGGATGGGCCGGGGGTGCTGGGCCGCATCGGTTATGTGGCAGGTATGTTTTCCCTTATTCTTTTTCTTTTTTATGTTTCTATTTTCTATAAATCATTTGAACTAGCAAATGATTTCCAAATCAATTCAAACTTTCACCAAAATTTGAGAGGTGAACCTAGTGTTAAGAATTGCTTTAAACACACCAACCCACTAATAAAATCATTTTAGGAAAAATAAAAAGATAAAAACACAAGCTCTACCCTTGCATATAAAAGGGGGTTTTTAAATTAGGGTTTTGCTATGTTTGAATTTTTGGAAATTTTTGTGCAATGCACACATGCAAAGATGATATGAATGCAATGATGAAATTTTTGGTTTGATGAAAATTTGGGATGAAGAAAGGTGGATGAGTCTAATATGGTTATGAGCGTGGTGCTTTTATTTTATTTTATTTTTGCGGATAATAAGGAGATGATAACTCTCGTGTTACCGATATAGTGCTAAACTGACCCCCGATGGGTATCTCCAAAAAACTTTTTTGTAAAACTTTCAAAGAAACCTACGATTTACTTGTAGTTCAAATTTGACGTAATTTTGATTAATCGACATAAATTCATTCAAGTAGGCAGAATTAGCTAGGAAATTTGAAAACTCGTATAACGAAATTAAAAGACAACCATAAGGCTCCTGCAGGTTGCCAACTTACAATAAGGATCATTGCATACATCATATATAATCACAATCATGGCCATGTCACATCACAGCAAACCCTTGCAAAACAAAGTTAGACGTCTCTAATTTTCTTTGCATGTTTTACGTGGTTTGGGGCTTTCGAATAAGAACCGTTCTAACTTATGAACAAGAACCACAACTTTGATACAAGTATTGTCAAGTGCAAGTTGTAAATTGAATCTTCACTATGGTGGGAGAGACAAACACCCGCAAAGCCACTTATGCAATACAAGTTGCATGTTGAGCGTGGAGCAAGTCTCATGAATGATGTCATGTAAGCTTAGCCCGGGACGCTTCGTCCCACCATCCCACAAAATGCAAAGTACACAAGAAGCAATCAACAACAAAAGCATCAACGCTCACAATAACCATTGTGTTCTACTCGTGCAACAGATCTACTCATAGACACGGCTCTGATACCACTATAGGGGTTCGTAGCATGGAAAACAAAAAAATTCTACCTCATGAACACATACAAGCCAAGATCTATCTACTAGATTGGAGCAACGAGTCGATACAGTAATAACCCTCGAAGATTCCAAAGAGGTTAACGAGATCGGATTCTCGTGGGTGATGTAGTCATTCACTTGCCGATCTTAAGATCGTGTAGACGATCCTTCCAGTGCCATGTTCCGGCAGCGCTTCCGCAGTCGGTCACATGTTCGGTACTCGATGAAGACCTTCCTCTCACTTGTTCCAGCAGGCAGCGGAGGTTGTAGATCTCTCCTCGCGATTCTAGCAGCACGACGATGTGGTGGTGGAAGTAGTGGGGAAATCCCGCAGGGCTTCGCCTAAGCCGGGGCGGGTATGGTGGAGTATAAGAGGCCTCGGGGATCTAGGGTTTATAGGGCCGAGGAGAGGTGGTGGAAGCCGGCGGCTAGGGCAAGCCCTAGGCGACGACTTGGAGGATCCCTAGGCAGCGGCAACTAGAGAGTGGCGGCGGACGGCTAGAGTTTTTGTGTGAGGGGTAGGGAGCGCCCTACCCCTCCTTATATAGGTGGGAGAGGGTTTCGAGGGAGGGGAGTCCTCCCCCAAATCCTCTACTAGGCTGGCGGCAAGGGGAGGGAGGAATCCTCCCCTAGGTAGGATTTCTTCCCACCCTCCACTAGGCAACCATGTTGGGATTTGACTTTTTCAAATTGGCGTTTGACTTTCAAACTAGAGTTTGATTTCTCTCTTCCCATTGCCCAGGCAAGTGACCTAGGACATGATGCAACCATTCCACTTTGTCATGACACATCCATGCACCCTTCCCACTCCGGATTGGTGGACCTTCTAGACCTTTCTAGAACATTCCTGTGAAAACACTGAAACCATTCCTAAATTCCGGAATTGGACTTTCCTTATATGAATATTATTCTCTAGACCATTCTAGATATCCTCGTGATGTCATAGATCCAATCCGAGACTCCAAACAACATTCGGTCTCTTTACTCACATTCCATATGTACTAAACAACATCGAATCCTTAAGTGTGTCTTCCTACGGTTCATGAATTATGCAGACATGACCGAGACTCTTCTCCGATCAATAACCAATAGAGGAATCTGTAAATTCATATGGCCCCCACATATTTCTACGATTACTTCGTGATCGAATAAACCATTTACATACGATACCAATTTCCCTTTGTCTTGTGATACTTTACTTATCCGAGGTTTGATCGTCGATATCTCTGTATACCTAGTTCAACCTCGTTACCGATAAGTACTCTTTACTCGTTACTATGATATGTGATCCCTCGTGATCTAGTCACATGCTTGCAAGCTAATTGGATGACATTCCACTGAGAGGGCCTAGAGTATATCTATCCGTCATATGGATGGACAAATCCCACTCTTGATCCATGTGCCTCAACACATACTTTCCGAACACTCAATGCCACCTTTATCACCACCCAGTTACGAAGTGGTGTTTGATGTCATCAAAGAATCCATTTAGGTTACTATGTATCTGAAAGCTTATAGCAAATGAACTATTGAAATGACTTGATCTTTATGCTATGCTTAACTATAGGAGTATGTCCATCACATCATTCTCCTAATGATATTATCTTGTTATTAACAACATCCAATGTTCATGATTAGGAAACCATAATCATATATTAATAAACAAGCTAGTATTACAAAGAGGCTTTACTAGGGACTCTTACTTGTTTACAAATCACACAAGTATTAATGTTTCCAGTTAATACAATTATAGCATGAATGTAAACATTTATTATAAACACAAAGATATAATAATAACTACTTTTATTATTGCCTCTTGGGCATATCTCCAACAGGGTCTTCTACCACGAAGGGCACCCATTGTAGAAGGCTTTTCAACCATGAAAAGGGCCTTCTACCATGAAAATCTTTCATTGTAAAAGGACATTTTTTCTTATAGTGCTAGTACTAACTAGGGAATCCCTTAACTAAAAATTGGAGGACAAATAAAATAGGACTAAAATACGAATATGGGGATTCATCGAAATACGAGATCTAACACAAGAGGATTAGATACTGTAAAAATACCTGGCATCCAACGATTGAAAATAAGAACAGCTAAACCCTAATAACACACGATCTAGCATCCAACGATGGGAATGTGGGAATAATAAGGGAAGGGGAGAAAACCCTAGTTACCTCCGACCATGGGTCGACTATGCTAGTGTCGTAGGGGTTCTCCTTCCTAATCTAATCCTCCTCCTTGTTGGGGTCCCAGCCAAGCGGGATATGCCCGAGACCGGTGGGGTCCTCCTCATCGGCGGCTACAGCGAAAGCGGGGATGGGAGTCTAGACAGGGACGAAGGTTGCCTTCGATGCCTCGACGGAGGCCTGTATGGGGACGGGGGCCTCCTCGCCGACGGCCTTGGAGGCGAAGATGGCCACTGCGCCATTCTTCTCTATCGCTGCCATGGTTGGGGTTTTGTTGGGGGTTTGCAGAAGGTGATGGAATAGTGGAGACGGTTGCGTGATTCAGCAAGTGAGTGATGAGTGAGAGTGAGGAGGCATCTATAAAGGTGAAGGGAAGGGATGTTTTGTTGCACCACCCTGCACCGCGTAAGTGCATACGCTACTACACCATGCATAGCCACACGAACCCGCTACCGCCCCGTGCACCGTGACATGCGTACTGTGTGTCACATTTTTTCTCTCGTGTCTAACCCTGACGACTTAGTTGTGCTTAGTTATACCCTCGAGTGTAACACTAGCAGTTTGGTTGTACTCGGTTTTGCCCTCCAGTACTAACACTGTAGTGTGTAATATACTCAGTTTTACCCTCCGGTGGTTGGTCAAAAGAGAGTCAAAAAATGAGTCATTTTATCAGAATAAATTCAAAAAGATCAAAACATAGTGGCATCTACCCAAGAAGTCTTATTATGTGACCTGCCACCATAAGAAATGTATAGAAATCAAGTTTTAACCTAAATCACCACTTCTCAAATCACCTACTAACTATGAAGGTTCATGGCTTTCTACTCAAGCCTCTTCCCAAAACATCCCTCCCCAAAACA
Organism: Avena sativa; assembly: GCA_916181665.1. NCBI lineage: Eukaryota > Viridiplantae > Streptophyta > Magnoliopsida > Poales > Poaceae > Avena > Avena sativa. Next base: position 304,637,740 of record OV702295.1, on the reverse strand, counting down.
TAGTTTGTCTGAATAAGGCAATAATTGTTAAACCGATGTATATTTGAATTGCAAATAGTTTGATATGTGCCAAGATGTATTTTATTGTATAAAAGATGCATTTTCCAATTTTATATCTCTTTCTATTTTCTATATGAATCCATTAATTAGTTTTTCCCTTGGTTTCTAAGTTCTACTCAGTTTTCCCCTCTCTCTTAGTCACAAACTCTCACACCTATTCTCATCTTGGCTGCTATGCTCTGATTGGTCGAGACAGTTGTCATGTAGATTGTTCCCACCAATCGTTGATCCTCTATGATCTAGCGAACAGGATAACCCCTATATCTGTCGGGGGGCACCCCTCTATCCATGCAAAATAACGAGTTTTTCACCGATAATTTAACTCCATAAACAAATAATTTTGAATATAATTTGAACGGAAAGTGTTCAAAGGTGTATAATTTTCGTATATGCAAGTTTATGCATTACATTCCACTCTATAAAAATGATTATCTCTCGAGATTTTCTTAGCACAGCATTATCATGTATTAAGTGCAATTTCAAAGAGTTCAAAGGTGTATGATTTTCGTATATGCAAGTTTATGCATTACATTCCACTCTATGATAATTGGGAGAAAATGATAATCTCTCAAAATTTTGTTGGCACATCATTATCACATATTAAGTGTGATTTCATAGTGTTCAAGGGTTTATAATTTTCGTATACGCAAGTTTATGCATTATATTTCACTCCATGAAAGTGATAAATGATCAAGATTTTATTAGTGCAACATTATCATGTCCTAAGTGCGATTTCAAAGAGTTCAAAGGTGTGTAATTTCGTATATGCAAGTTTATGCATTACATATTACTATATGAAAATAATAATCTCTTAAGATTTTGTTAGCACATCATTATCACGTATTAAGTGCGATTTCATAGTGTTCAAAGTTGTATAATTTTTGGATATCCAAGTTTATGCATATATTACACTCTATGAAAATTATAAACTCTCAAGATTTTTTTAGCACAACATTATCATGTCCTAAGTGCGAGTTTAAAATGTTCGAAGGTGTATAATTTTTGTATATGCACGAGGCATAAATATTTTAGTTTAGGGATCACTTTTCACGCTCTAAAAATGGTAAGCTCTCAAGATTTTCTTACAACAACATTATCATGTCCAAATTGTAATTTGAAAGTGTTCAAGAGTTGTATCAATTATAAACACTCTTTTACATTAAGAGATGTATAATTTTTTAATTTGAAAGTATTCAAAAGTAGTGTCATTTTATTATTTCTTATACATGCATCTCCCACAATCTAAAAGTTTGACTTTCACCTCATAGATTCACTTGATTGTAGTCGAGACATTAACTCGATAAACCAATTAAATCATCGGAATGTCTCGTCGGTCGCATTCTCCACAACAAGCGTGTGCCCAATTAAGCTCCCGAGTTGCACCAATTGATTGTCCACAGCAAGCGCCCCTGTCTAATCGGAAAATTTTCGTGCGGGATCTAATCTTCCCTGTGCACGGTTGCCATTGTCATCCTTCATACAGGTCAACGGGACGGCACCATACTGCATTTAGGATGAACGTGAAGCTAGAAAAAGGGTCGTTGTCACCGGAGAAGAAGAAGAAAGGGGAGCAAACGGCATGGGCGCGGGCTCGGGCTAGCCCGGGGTCCCATATTGCAATGCCAACCTGGGTAAGCTATGGGCTCGGCCTCACGTTGATAAGTTGTGGGTCCGGCGCTCACGTGGATAAACCGTGGGTCCCATGCTGATCTGGATAAGTGGAGAGAGGTGTCCACTACGTGAACCGACTGAACGCGACCCCACTTGTTAATGTAACATCCCAAAAATATTAAGCAAGGTTATCAATTCCAATCTCTCAAATTTAGGGTTAACAAAAGCTTTTATTAATATGAATGCATGAATGCTTGTATGGACTTGTGTGATTGTTATGAATGGCAAAGATTGGTTTAAAGATGAAAACAACATCATCTAAATCATTTCCAAGAAGAATCAATTGAAGAAAAATTCAAAAATAAGATATATAAGCAAATGGTCATTTTTGCCAATCTTGTTCACTAGACCACTTTGAGTGTTTCTAGTCGAAGATTTCTAACAGAAACAAATCCAATTCTTTTAAACCCTTGCAAGACCAAGTAAAAGTGAACCCAAGCCCACCTTGCAGACCCACAGAAACATTTGGCAACCCTATTCAAATGACATTTAAAAATTGAATCTAGTTCATATGGTAAGATCACCATTTCTCAAAACCTAACCAAACCAGTTCACCTTGACAAATCCAATCAACCAGATACTCCCTAGTATGTGACCATTGAAACCACCAAGTTTCATCCAAAAATTCAAATATGAATTTCTTTCGGCCATTTCATCAAACACCTGGAGACACAAACCAAATTCCGCAAACTTCACAGTTTTGAGTAGTAATCTTTCCAAACCTTGTTCCCCACTGATCATCCTTGTCTCCCCTAGTGACAACCAGTGTATTAAACTATCCTAGACCCCTACCAATGCACCATGTCGTGCATGCCTGAGCCAACCCTGGCCAGCCGACCATGGGAAGCTAGAACCATCCATCACCGTGCCTAGCCACCATGTCCAGGAGGCACGCCACCGTCCACCGACACCCCCTGTCCAGCCCTCGAGCCTTGAAAGTAGTGGACCACCAAGAACAGACGCGCTCAGTTTGTCTCTGCCATGTCCAAAGAGCGCACGCTCACCGCCCTTGACACGCTCGCACCGGCCGTGCCTCGCCTTCGCCGCTCGTGCATGCGATCACCACCGTCCCAGGAGACCACTAGACATGCCCGTTCGCCGTTGCGCAACCAGGAGCACTTGTGCATCGTCAAAAATGTCGTCGGTGCCGCTCAGAGAACCAGCGCGTTCCGACCAAACCGCAACGCCCCTTGCCGCGCCATCAAGCCATTGTGTAACATCCCCAAATTCATGAACTACAAAGGCATGAATTGCATTCATGTATTCATAGCATTCATGATGCGCACAAATATTTTCAAATCAAAACTCCAAATAAAACCAACTTTATGCCTATTATTTATATATCATTAAGGGATGGTTTTATTTTATTTTCAAAGGATCAAAGTGCATTTGATTAAACCGAAGTGTTTGACACACATTTGAGTGTAAGGTTCACACCACAAAAATCCAGAAAAGATTTGAATTCAAACAAGTTTGAAAAAGGCTTCAAAACCATTTCTGAAAAATCAAATAGAAAAACAAAAACAAAAACAAAAAAATAAAAACAGGCGCCAGCTATTCAGCCCAGAGCCAGAAGCGGCCCAGCAGCCCACCCGGGCCATTTTCCCCTCTCCCCTCTCTCTCACCCGCGCTCGCCTTACCCCGCTGACACTGCCTAGTGGCCCTGTGCCAGCTCAGCGTCGTCTTCCCCACCCCGCGCGCAGACGCCGTCGCCGCCTGTTTCCTCCCACATCAACGCCGCATTGATTTCGGGCTTAATTCCCATTGATCCTCTGTGTGATTCCCACGCCCCCGCTGGCTACTTAAACCCCTCTACACTGCGGTCATTTACCCCCCAACTTCCCTTGCCAGAACGCCACCAGGTTGCGCGCATTTGAGCTTGAAACCCCGATGTCCGACGAACTCCGACGAGGTCTTCCGGTGAGCACCGTCTACCCTACCCCCTCTCGTTCATACTATCGTGCTTCCCTTGTCCTTGCGAAGCTTACTATGCATTTGGTTCACCTTGTACTGCCCCAGAACGTCGGCTTCGTCAAGCGACGTGAACACCCTACGCCACCCTCGTCTCCGGCGAGCAATTCTGGTAATATGCGACCATCCCCTAACCTCTAGTTCAAACGATGATGTTCGCTTGGTCCTTGTGCACACACTGATGCTTCTGGTTTGTGCTAGGGTGGCCTAGTTCGTCATCTCCGTCGCGGCCCGCACGAAACCATCTCTGCTCGCAACTCCGACGAGCCCCAGCGACCACAGCAGCTCACCCCCGTCCAAGCCAAAGCCACATTGAGCTTCCTCGCGACCTAGCAACGCTGATAAGCCACATCGTAGCCACTATCCCCCTCTGCAATCGCTGGAACACCGCTGCCAATCGCTCCACCGCTGTTGTAGCCACGCGCGCCGCCAGTCTTTGGTCAAAGCAACCAGCACCGTTAGATCTAAATCTAGTGGATCTGATTAGATCACTTAACGAAGGGGTACACTTAGATATGAGCCATAGGATCTAACTTAAATCCTACGGCCCATGTTGGCTGATCGCGCAAAGCGTTACGGGCCAATCAGACACAACCACGTGTCTGAGATTTTGATTTAAAATCTGTTTTTGAATCTATTAGAGATTTAAACTTGTAAAAATCATAACTTTTGTTCTGCTTATCCAAAATATGCAAATAATATATCATTGGATTCAGAAAAATAAATCCTACACTAATGTGGGCTTTAATTTGTAGTTTGATTCTGTAAAATTAGGTCTATTTGCAGAATCAAATATAAGCTTATTTTGGCTATATAAATTATTTAGAAAATGATTTTAAAGCAAATTTAAGTTTATTTAGACTATAAATAGTTGGTTTTGTGTTCAATACTGTTTAGTTTGAACAGTTTAGTGTAGAAAATTCATTCCATTGCATTTGCATGCATTCGTATATATTTTTGCTTGATTATTTGAATGTGAATTTGGTGCTATTATTTTATGTGTAGATTTTGGTGCTAGTGGTGATTGTGATTGTGAAGATTGTTGCTACTTTCCCAACTACCAAGGCCAGTGGTGCTTCATGTATTTGTCCTATTATTTTGACTATGCACTAGTGATATTTTGAATAGGGCTTGCATGGAATTTTTGCTAAGTATATAAATATGCTATGCTTGGGAAAACCTAGTAGTTGATGTCTTGGTAGAATTTTCTATAAGTTAAGATACTTTCCATGTTATCATTCTTAGCCTAGCTAGTAGCAAACAAGGGTGGAATATATTCATGCTATGGAAATTTTGCTAAGTCTTTTGACTTGTGTTTTTGATTAATAAAACAACTAAGTGAATTAATCACCTGGGTGGAATGGTATGATGGTTTGTGTTGAGTGGTTACACAAGGCCCATGTCTATGGTTTAACTTGTGTATCACTCTTGTGGAAAGCCCCGCAGGAACAAAGGGATTTGAGATACTTAGTGTTTAGAAGCTTCTAGTGCAACCACATGGCATATGGGCTCTGCCTTGATCATATAGGTTGCAATAACTTAGCCAGATGGACATTGGTGGTAGGGTGATAGGATGGAACGCGTCCATGGTGGTCTAAGGGAAGGCTTCTGAAAGGTATCGTCTTGATGCATGTCAAGTCTTGGGGGGGGGAATTCACCACCTCTCGAGAGGGTAAAACCTAAGTACTTAGCCGTGTCCCCGGCAACGGACAATTTGAGCATCAAGACAATGAAGCTATCAAGAATCTCCTCATCCCAATTTCTAAGTTAAAAAATTGTGGTTGAACAAGGGTTAAGGTTCACCAATGTCTATTGGTGGTTCCTTGGGAGTTTTTATCAAACAAAAACTTTGTGTTTTCAACCGATAGGAAAAACCTATTTTGAGCAAAGCAAGCCTAAGCTACACTTAGCCAAATTCATAGAGATGTTAGATACTACTATTCTACTATGGTATCACTTGCTAATACAATTACAAATGTATTAACCCACTGTGGCTGTAACTTATGATGTTGCAGATTATTTCGATGAGGATTAGGGTTATGAGTCTACACTCAAAATGCTTGTCGATGGCACATGAAGATGAAGACTTTACTTTATTTACTTATGATTGAACTCTTGTATTAGCCTTTGGCTATTGAGTTGTAAAGACTATGTTTATCTCTGGAATGACGATGTAATAAAGACCTTTGTATCTGTGTACTTCATCTTAAACTGTGGATGCTAGCATTTGATCCAGGGACTAGCATTGCTCACAGGGACCTTTACCTTATAAAGGTGGGGTCTTATAGATGGTATCAGAGCACTGTGTTACCTGTAGGATTATGACCCTAGGTTGGATTAGACTAACAAACCACTAAGGAAAAATGCAACTCTTTGAAAATTGCACACCTGGTTTTTTCTTCTCATAAACCTTTTCTAATCTTCTTTCTCATCTCTATTTGTAGATGGCCACCATCAACGAAGCCATCAAGAAGGGACCACTCATGACCATGACTTTAGAATGTGAGACGGAGTTTCCCAAAGCACTCAAAACCCTTATGGTTAGCTTGGGGATACATGGTAAGGCCGTGTATAAGGGATTCCCAGTGATGGATGAAGGAGAAGAATATTGGTGGGTGCAACTTCACTTGTACAAAAACAAGAGAGACAACCACAAAGAGTCGGGATTCTACATGGGCACCAATTCAGAAATGTATACAATATTCTTTGACTCTGCAAGAAATGCAGCTTGGAATGCTATCAAGGATCTTGGTGAAAGACTCAAGTGTAGAATGCTCAACACTAAAAATGACCTTGAGGAAGAGAAGAAGTATACCCAAGATCTAGAGACCGCCATAAAATGTCTAAGGGAAGATATCATAGACTTAGCATATGAGTGAGAATTGTAACGTACTCCGCTAGTTGGACCACCACACTTGTCGTATTCTCGCAAAAAAAATTCTAAGTTATGTTTGAACCTTAGTGTTTGTGGTAGACTTTGTATGCCATGACTTGTATGTTTTATGGTTGATTGTATGCTTTTTGCTTTCATTTTACTGTCTTGTTGTTATTTTACTTGTGTTGTTCTAATATTTCTCTAATCACTGCCGAGGAGTTCAATGGACCTCGATTTGGTTCACGCATCGTGCAGTTTACTAGTGTGCTCAACCTCCCACTTCCTAGTATCAAGGCAATTCAGCTCACCAAGTTTGAGAGGAAGGACCTTTGGGGCTTTAGAGTCTCACAGCCGGGACGATAGACAGAGCCACTCACGCAGGATATTTCCTTCAAGCTGATGCACGATGACAAAGAGAAGGGTCTATATGTAGTCATGCAGGAGCTACTCGGACGCCTTTGCGGTTGCCACTCCACCGAGCTTAGATGCCTCTACTTCCACCCGTTCGGGAGACGTGACGAGGAGGGAGAGGCATTAGTGTATGAGGGCGCTGCTAGAGAGACGGTTGACCTAGTTCGTCTGTACCTCCAGGACCTATAGGGCCTTATTAGACACCTTGATATAGATAGGACCAACGTCATGCTTAGCAGTGACGAGCTCCAGGTTCAGTTGAAGGAGAAGGACAAGCTCTTCGCGGAGCAAGACGAGATTGTCAAGGAGATGGAGGCCAGATTCAAGAGCCAGGACAAAAAGTTCAAGAATCAGGAGAAGAGGGTTCAGGATAGAAACAAGAAGATTAAGGACATGAAGGCTGAGATAGAGGCCAAGGACTTTAAGTTAGAGACACAGCAGGGAGTGATAGAGAGGCTTCGCTCACAGAAGAGAGAACTTCGTGCGAAGATTGAGGCCTTGACCACCAGCGTGGAGGAGTACAAATCAGCTATGGAAACAGCCGGACTTACTCTTGTGGACGTGGAGGTCGACATGGAGGAGTAGTTGATTATTTGGCTACCTATTTATGTATCATCCTTTGATTATTGAGTCGCAATGATCATCCAACATGTGGATGGCTTGCTATTATGTTTACTTTTCCAAACTTGTTGTTAAAACTCTACATTATCTTGTGATTGTTTATTGTGTTTGTTGCTTTGTGATTGTATTGTGCATAGCATCTATGAGTTATATCTCATTACTTATCCTTATTGAAACCACATATGCCTCCTAGTCGTGCCAATCCCAACCCAACCAACAACAATAACGTCAATCCTGAGATGTAGTAGTTGATGACAGCTCAAACTCAACTGATGCAGATGATGACCCAGTTCATGGCCAATCAAAACCAGAACAACAACAACAACAACAACAACAACAACAACAGCAACAAAAGCAACAGCAATAGCAACATCAACAGCAACACAAACAGCAGCAGCACAAACAGCAGCAGTAGCACAAACAGCAGCAACAGCAGCAACAGCAACAACAACAACAACAACAACAACAACAACAACAACAACAACAACATTTGACATGCTTACCAGATTTTTGAGGTTGAGACCAGCCAAGTTATCGGGAACAACTGATCCAATGGTAGCCAATAACTGGTTACGTTCCGTGAACAAAGACCTAGTCACTATTGGCTGCACCGATGAAGAAAAGGTCAGGTTCGTAGCACATCTGCTCGAAGGACCAGCAGCAACATGGTGGGACAACTTTCAGATCACCACTCCCCTTGAGGATGTGACATGGGCTATCTTTGAGGATGGTTTTCGCACTGTCCACATCTCATCAGGAGTGATGAACTTGAAGAAGAAAGAGTTCCACAATCTGAAATAGCGTCACCACAGTGTGGCTGAGTACATTGAGGAGTTCAACAATCTCGCGTGTTATGCATCGGATGAGGTTGATACGGATGCCAAGAGGAAGGAGAAGTTCCTCGAAGGATTGAATGATGAATTGAACCTGCAGCTATCTGTTGCCTATGTCCCAACATATCAATAACTTTGTGACAAGGCCACCATCTTAGAAAACAAGATGAAACAAGTTGAGGGCAGCAAGAGGAAGCATAACTTTGATAAGCATAGCTCGGGATCGTCTCACAAGCGTTCCCATAATGATGATAGTGGAGGTTCTTGATTTCACAAGCATGGAAAGATAACAGCCACCACAACCATAACCGTCACCATGACAACAAGCATCATCGCAGTCATGACAATGACAAGTACAAGAACCGCAAGAGTGGACACAAGAGCCACCATAGTGGAAATGGTAATGGGAGTCATCCATCAAAAAGAGACATCAATCAGGTTGAGTGCTTCAAATGCAAGAAAACTGGGCACTATGCAAATGAATGCCCAGAAAAGAAATTTGAAGGATCCAACAAGCCCAACCCTTTCCAAAAGGGACAAGTGAACCACATCAATGTGGAAGAAATTTATGAAGAGTCTGATGCTTTGGCCGGTAAGTTCAAGCTTAATTCTTTTCCAACACTTGTTCTTTTTGATACCGGTGCATCACATTCATTCATATCAAGAGCATTTGTTGATAAAAATGGACTTCCAACTGAAACTATTGGGTGTCCTATAAAAGTAAGCTCTCCCGGTGGAGAGATGATAGTGAATTTTGGATGTCATGATCTAGTGATAGAATTTGGAAAGTATAAGTTTCCAGTTAGTCTGATAATCCTAGATTCCCAAGGATTGGATGTAATTTTGGGTATGGATTGGATGAATAAGTATGAAGGAGTACTAGATTGTGCCAATCGTACCGTTACACTCATAACCCCGAATAAGAAGAGGATTAGATTCAAGTCAAACTTTGAATCAAAAGGGAGTAAGCTAAATTCTCTTAAGGTGGTTAGCATAGACAGTGTGCTAATTATGAAAGAGTATCTGGATGTGTTTACGGAGGAATTTCTAGGAATGCCACCAGATAGAGATGTGGAGTTTCTGACTGACTTACTGCCAGGATCAGGACCAATAGCAAAGAGACCTTACAAGATGTCAGTTGATGTTGAAAGAACTCAAGAAACAGCTTGGAGACCAGTTGCAGAAAGGATTTATTCAACCAAGTTCTTCATCTTGGGGTGCACTAGTTCTGTTTATTGAGAAGAAGGATAGAAGTCAAAGGTTATGCATAGATTACCGTTCACTCAATGAGGTGACTATAAAAAACAAGTATCCTTTTCCTAGAATCAACAATCTATTTGATCAGCTAGAAGGAGCCCATGTGTTCTCAAAGATTGATCTCCGATCAGGCTACTTTCAGCTAAAGATTAGAGAGCAAGACATACCTAAGACTGCTTTCACCACTAGGTATGGATTGTATGAGTACACCGTGATGCCATTTGGTTTGACAAATGCACCAGCTTATTTCATGAATATGATGAACAAGGTGTTCATGCAGTTTCTTGACAAGTTTGTTTTCGTATTGATCGACGACATTTTGATCTATTACAAGAGCAAAGAAGAGCATGAAGAGCATTTACATTTGATACTTGAGAAGATCAGAGAGCACAAGCTGTATGCCAAGTTCAGTAAGTGTGAATTCTGGCTGAATGAAGTTGGGTTTCTCAGACATATTATGTCAGGAGATGGTATAGCTGTCGATCCCGCAAAGGTGTCAGCTGTAACTGAGTGGGAATCTCCCAAGTCAGTGAAAGAAGTTTGCAGTTTCCTAGGCTTAGTAGGGTACTATAGAAGATTCATTGAGAATTTCTCTAAGGTAGCTAAGACAATGACAGAGTTATTCAAGAAAGAAAAGAAGTTTGACTAGACTGAAGGATGTGAACTCGGTTTCCAAGAATTAAATAAGAGACTAGTGACAGCACCAGTCTTATGTCTGCCAGATTTGGAGAAGGATTTCCAAGTATATTGTGATGCATCTCACCAAGGATTGGGTGGAGTTTTAATGCAAGATGGGAAAGTTGTGAGTTACGCCTCGAGACAACTCAAAACTCATGAAGTGAATTATCCTACTCATGACTTAGAGTTAGCCTTTGTTGTCCATGCACTCAAAACATGGAGACATTATGTTTTGGTAAAGCGTTGTGAAGTGTTCACAGATCACAAAAGTTTGAAGTATATCTTCACACAGAAAGAAATTAATATGAGACAAAGAAGATGGCATGAGCTCATCAAGGACTATGACTTGAGTTTGCAATACCATCTCGGTAAAGCAAATGTTGTAGCGGATGCTTTAAGCCGTAAAGTTTATGTGAATGGCCTTACTAATGCAGAATTGCCAGATGATCTGTGTGCCCAATTCAAAGATCTCAGATTGGAAATAGTACCTGAAGGACATCTCATGTCATTGGATGTTCAACCCACATTGTTGGAAAATATCAAAGAAGCCCAAAAGTTGGACAAGGAAATTGAAGAGATTAAAGGAAGAAATAGCAAAGGGAAAGCTAAAGGATTCCATGAAGACGAACAGGGTACTTTATGGTATGGAAAACGTATCTGCATTCCGCAAGATCCGGAGCTTTGGAAACTAATTCTGCAAGAAGCACACAACTCACCATATTCCATTCATCCAGGGAACACCAAAATGTACATGGATGTGAAGGAAAGATTTTGGTGGAACAACCTCAAGAAGGATAATGCGGAGCATATTGCCTTGTGCGACGTGTGTAGTCTAGTAAAGGCGGAACATCAGAAACCGGCAGTGTCATTACAACCACTACCTATTCCTGATTGGAAGTGGGACAGGATTGGTATGGATTTTATCATCGAACTGCCAAGGACTAGATCTGGATATGATTCCATTTGGGATGTAGTAGATCGCCTAAGTAAAGTGGCTCATTTCATACCCATGAATACAACCTATACAAGTGCTAAGTTCGCCAAGATCTACATGAACAGGATTGTGTGTCTGCATGGAGTACCCAAGAGTATAGTATCTGATAGAGGAACTCAATTCACCTCGCATTTTTGGCGAAAATTGCATGAGTCACTAGGAACAAGGTTAGAGTTCAACACAACTTTTCACCCCCAGACTGATGGATAGACAGAAAGGACCAATCAGATTCTGGAGGATATGTTGAGGGCATGTGCCCGAGACTATGGTGCTAGTTGGGATGAAAGTCTGCCTTACGCAGAATTCTCTTACAATAACAGCTATCAAGCCAGCATTCAGATGGCACCGTTTGAATTTCTCTATGGAAGGAAATGTACCACACCATTGCTATGAAGTGGTGCTGGAGAAAGAAATTTGTTCGGGCCAGAACTGATTAAAGAAGCTAAAGAGAAGGTTAAATTGGTAAAGGACAGATTGAAGATAACACAGTCCCGATAGAAGAGCTACGCAGATCCAAAGTGTAGGGAAATTACCTATGAGGTAGGCGATAGAGCGTATCTTAGAGTCTCACTACTTCGTGGTGTGAAGAGATTTGGAGTCAAAGGAAAATTGGCACCAAGATACGTTGGAACATTCAAGATTTTGAACCACAAAGGAGAAGTTGCTTATGAGATTGAATTACCTGAATCACTGTCAGCAGTTCACAATGTGTTTCATGTGAGTCAGTTGAAGAAATGCCATCCGGAGATGGAAGAAACTTCTTTGAAGGATATTATACCTTTAGAAGAGGTTTAGTTAGAAAGTGATCTCACCTATGAATAGCAACCTATCAAGATTCTTGAGACTGGAGAAAGAGTGACTAGGACTAAGACTATCAAATTCTGCAAAGTTCAGTGGAACCACCATTCCAAAGAAGAAGCAACTTGGGAAAGAGAAGATGACCTTCAGAAAGATCACCCTCACCTATTTGCTAGCCAATCTGAATCTCGAGGGTGAGATTCATCTTAAGTGGGTTAGATTTGTAACATCCCAAAATTCATGAATTACAAAGGCATGCATTGCATTCATGTATTCATAGCATTCATGACCTGCACAAAAATTTTCAAATCAAAACTCCAAATAAAACCAACTTTATGCCTATTATTTATATATCATTAAGGCATGGTTTTATTTTATTTTCAAAGGATCAAAGTGCATTTGATTAAACAGAAGTGTTTGCCACACATTTGAGTGTAAGATTCACACCACAAAAATCCAAAAAAGATTTGAATTCAAACAAGTTTGAAAAAGGCTTCAAAACCATTCCTGAAAAATCAAATAGAAAAACAAAAACAAAAAGAAAAAGAAAAAAAATGAGCCAGCTATTCAGCCCAGAGCCAGAAGCGGCCCAGTTGCCCACCCGGGACATTTTCCCCTCTCCCCTCTCTCTCACCCGCGCTCTCCTTACCCCGCTTACACTGCCAGTGGCCCTGTGCCAGCTCAGCGTCGTCTTCCCCACCATGCGCGCGCAGACGTCGTCGCCGCCCATTTCCTCCCCCATCAACGCCGCGTTGATTTCGGGCTTAATTGCCATTGATCCTCTGTGTGATTCCCTTGCCCCCGCTGGCTACTTAAACCCCTCCACACCACGGTCATTTCCCCCCAACTTCCCTCGCCAGAACGCCACCAGGCTGCGCGCGTTTGAACTTGAAACCCCGCTGTCCGACGAACTCCGACGAGGTATTCCGGTGAGAACCGTCTACCCCGCCCCCTCTCGTTCATACTATCGTGTTTCCCTTTTCCTTGCGAAGCTTACTGTGCCTTTGGTTCGCCTTGTACTGCCCTAGAACGTCGGCTTCGTCAAGCGCCGTGAACACCCGACGCCACCCTCATCTCCGACGAGCAATTCTGGTAATATGCGACCACCCCCTGACCTCTAGTTCAAACGATGATGTTCGCCTTGTCCTTGTGCACACGCTGATGCTTCTGGTTTGTGCTAGGGTGGACCAGTTCGTCGTATTCGTCGCCGCCCGCATGAAACCGTCTCTGCTCGCAACTCCGACGAGCCCCAGCGACCACAACATCTCACCCCCGTCCAAGACGAAGCCATGTTGAGCTTCCTCGCGACCTAGCGACGCTGGTAAGCCACAGCGCAGCCCCTATCCCCCTCTACAATCACCGGAACACCGCCGCTAGTCGCGCCGCCGCCGCTGTAGCCACGCGTGCCGTCAATCTTTGGTCAAAGCAACCAGCGTTGTTAGATCTAAATCTAGTGGATCTGATTAGATCACTTAACAAAGGGGTACGCTTAGATCTGAGCCATAGGATCTAACTTAAATCCTACAACCCACGTTGGCCAATCTGCGCGAAGCGTTACGGGCCAATCAGACACAGGCACGTGTCTGAGATTTTGATTTAAATTTTTGAATCTATTAGTGTAACATCCCTAAAATCATGATTTCAAAGTTTTTGCATATCATTCATGCATGCATACAGATTTGAGATCAATTTCAAACTCATTTCAGAAAAACAGAAGCACATAGTGCTATGATTTTATGTGAGCAGATTTAAATCAAATGGCTATCCCCATTTGAAAGTTTGATTGTTTATGAACCAAGTTTGTTGCCTTCTTTGAGGAAAGGTTTGAGTGTAGAATTTAAACCAAGATTTACAAATTGGAAATGGTTTCAAAAACCATTTTTCAAATTTTGCAAACCAAGTGCCAAGTCTCTGTTATTTTGATCTCCAAGCTTGACCAAGCCTTTGCAAAGCAACCACATGATTTTATGCCTATATTTTGAGACTACTGCTCACTGCAAAAATCCCAAGAAGTTTTGAATTCAAATGGAAATTGAATTCATTTGAAAATCAATTTAGAAAATTGAAACAGAAAAAGAAAAAGGACAAGGAAATAGAAAAGGGTCGGCGCCAGGATTCTAGCCCAGCATCTGAACAGGCCCAATTAGCCCACCCGGGCCAATCCTCTCTCTCTCGCACGCGCCAGCCCACCCAGACAGTCGCTGACGACCAGACCCCACCTCCTTCTCGCGCGATTCGCTGACGAGCGGGCCCTCTCCACGTCGCCCTCGTCTTCCCCAAACCGCGCCCGCGACCACGTCGCCGCTGCTGTCAAGGCCGGTAATGGCGCGGCGTAATTAGCCTTAAAGCCGCAGGCGTTTCCTGTCGCGCCTGGGCCTATAAAATCCGCTCTGCACCGCGAGCATTTCCCCCCACTCTCCTCGCTCACTCCGCCACCAGGCTGCGCACATTTGCTCTCGAAGCCCCGCGGTACCGACGACTCCGGCGACCGATTCCGGTGAGCCTCGACCGCCCCCCTCTCTCTGGTTCAAACGATGATGCCCAGCTTGATCTTGCGCATACGCCGCCTTTCTTTTGCCTGCTCGTGACCCAGGTCGTCGTCTCCGTGCACGACCAAAACCACCTGCGCCGCTGATAGACTCCGGCGACCAATTCAGGTAAAACTCGAGCGCCCCTTGCCCCCTCCTTCACGCTAGTTTGTTAGCCTGCGTCTTGTGCAACTTCTGATGCCTCTGGTTCGTGCTAGGGCGACGCCAAACCTCGCCAGTGACCACGTCTGCAAGCGACCGACGCCGCCCGCAACTCCGACGAGCACCAGAGACCGTTCCCGCGCGCCCCTTCGCAAACCAACGCCACGTCGAGCTTCAGCACGCCACCGCGGATCTGGTAAGCTACTTCCCCCACTCCCGCGCGAGCTAGAGCGCCAGCACCGCCGCTGTCAGACGCGCCGCCGCCAGTCGCCGCCGCTAGCGCCGCTCGGGTTTGGTCAGAATGATTAGGAGCGTTAGATACAGATCCTGTGGCTGAGATTAGAAGTGAGCGAAGAGGTAAGCGCGCATCTGAGCCGCCAGATCTCACTTCGATCCTACGGTCCGCAGAGCTCGATCTGGCCGAACCGGTACGCGCCAATAGAAACACGACGCGTGGCTAGGGTTAGATTCAAAATTAGAATTCAAATCAGATTTAGATCCAATTTTCAAATGGCTATAACTTTTGATTCCCACGTTAGATTTTTGCAAATTTTATACCGTTGGAATCAGTGATTCAAGACCTTTCTGAATCTGCAATGTGTTTAACAAAAAGTATCTATTAAAATGACTTTTTTTAAACAGAAACATATTTAGGACCATTTTGAGTATAGAACTAGTTTAGCAAATTGTTTTAGGGCTAAATAAGTTTAGTTAGCAAACTTTTTGACTTGGTTATGATTCTGTATCATACACTTGCTTGGTGGAATTTTCAAAAATCATCACTTAGCATTTTCTTGCATGCATGCATTCATAGTTTTGTTTGTATATGAATTGTGTGTAATTTGTGCTACAAATTTTTGTGTAGATTTTGCTAGTGATTGTGATTGTGAAGAGTGCTACTCTCCCCATTACCAAGGCAAGTGGTACTTCATGTTATTTTCATCCCTATGTATT
Organism: Avena sativa; assembly: GCA_916181665.1. Lineage (NCBI taxonomy): Eukaryota > Viridiplantae > Streptophyta > Magnoliopsida > Poales > Poaceae > Avena > Avena sativa. Next base: position 304,621,927 of record OV702295.1, on the reverse strand, counting down.
TTGTATAGCATTAGAAATATTTTGCTAAGTCTTGCATGCTACTTTTTGCCAAATGATATGTTGGGAAATCCTAAGTAGATGTAGAATTGGTAGAATTGCTAGGAAAATTCCTAAGTTAAGTTACTATGCCATGCTTAGCCTAGCTAGTAGCAAACAAGGGTTGGTAAAGTATATACATGCTATGAAAATATTTCTAAGTCTTTTGGACTTATGATTTTCTTAATAAAACAACTAAGTCAATGATCCTCCTGGGTGGAATGGGACTTGAATTGGTGGTTTTGGTTGAGTGGTTACACAAGGCCATGGATATGGCGTGTGTATCTCACTTGTGGTATGCCACCCAGGCACAAAGGGATTTGGAGGCCAAGTGTTGAGAAGCTTATAGTGCAACCACTTGGCAATATGGGCTCTGCCATGATCATATAGGTTGCTAGAACTTAGTCACTTGGACAGTTGGTGGTAGTGGGAATGATAGGTTGGAGCGCGTCCATTTGACTAAGGAAAGGCTTTTGAAAGGTCCTGTCTTGGGAAACAAAGTCTAGTGGGGAAAGTGCACAACCTTTGCAGATGGAAAATCTAAGTACTTAGCCAAGTCCATGGCAATGGACAACTTGAGCATCAAGACATGGAATCTACAAGAATCTCATCACTCCAACTTCTAAGTAAAACTTGTGGGTGAACAAGGGTAAAGGACCCCAATGTCTATTGGTGGTTTCTTGGGAAAGTTTTTGACAAAGAAAAACTTATTGATTTCAACTAATAGGAAAAACCTATTTTGAGCAAAGCAAGCCAAGCTACACTTAGCCAAAAAGCATATAGTAATATAGTCCACTTAAAATTTACTAAGGTATCACTTGCCAATACTATTCCAAAGTATTGACCCACTGTGGCTGTAACTTGTGATGTTGCAGGTTATTCCGACGATGATTAGGTGTCATGAGTCTACACTCAACATGCTTGCCTGTGGCACATGAAGATGAAGACTTATGTCTATTTACTTATTCCAAAAACTCTTGTATTAGGCATGTGGCCCTCAGTTGTAAAAGACTATGTTTTATCTCTGGAATGAATGTAATAAATGACCTTTGTATCTGTGTACTTCATCTTAAACTGTGGATGCTAGCAATGATCCAGGGACTAGCATTGCAATCACAGGGATCCTTTTCCTTTACAAAGGAGGGATCTTATAATTAGAGATTTAAACTTGTAAAAATCATAACTTTTGTTCTGCTTATCCAAAAAATGCAAATAATATAACATTGGATTCAGAAAAATAAATCCTACACTACTGTGGGCTTGAATTTGTAGTTTGCTTCTGTAAAATAAGGTTTATTTGAAGAATAAAATATAAGCTTATTTTGGCTATATAAATTATTTAGAAAACTATTTTAAAGCAAATTTAAGTTTATCTAGACTATAAATAGTTGGTTTTGTGTTCAGTACTGTTTGGTTTGAATAGTTTAGTGTATAAAATTCATTCCATTGCATTTTGCATGCATTCATATATATTTTTTCTTGATTATTTGAATGTGAATTTGGTGCTATTATTTTATGTGCAGATTTTGGTGCTAGTGGTGATTGTGATTGTGAAGATTGTTGCTACTCCCCCAACTACCAAGGAAAGTGGTGCTTCATGTATTTGTCCTATTATTTTGACTATGCACTAGTGATATTTTGAATAGGGCTTGCATGGAGTTTTTACTAAGTATATAAATATGCCATGCTTGGGAAAACCTAGTAGTTGTTGTCTTAGTAGAATTTTCTCTAAGTTAAGATACTTGCCATGTTATCATTCATAGCCTAGCTAGTAGCAAACAAGGGTGGAATATATTCATGCTATGGAAATTTTGCTAAGTCTTTTTACTTGTGTTTTTGATTAATAAAACAACTAAGTGAGTGAATCACCTGGTGGAATGGTATGATGGTTTGTGTTGAGTGGTTACACAAGGCCCATGTCTATGGTTTACCTTGTGTATCACACTTCTGAAAAGCCGCCAAGGAACAAAGGTATTTGATATACTTAGTGTTTAGAAGCTTGTAGTGCAACCACATGCCATATGGGCTCTGCTTTGATCATATAGGTTGCAATAACTTAGCCAGATGGACAGTTGGTGGTAGGGTGATAGGATGGAACGCGTCCATGGTGGTCTAAGGGAAGGCTTCTGAAAGGTCTCGTCTCGATGCATGTCGAGTCTTGTGGGGAAAGTGCACCACCTCTTGAGAGGGTAAAACCTAAGTACTTAGTCGTGTCCCCGGCAATGGACAATTTGAGAATCAGGACATTGAAGCTATCAAGAATCTCCTTATCCCAATTTCTTAGTTAAAAACTTGTGGTTGAACAAGGGTTAAGGTTCACCAATGTCTATTGGTGGTTCCTTGAGAGTTTTTGTCAAACAAAAACTTAGTGTTTTCAACAGATAGGAAAAATCTATTTTGAGCAAAGCAAACCTAAGCTACACTTAGCCAAATTCATATAGATATTAGATACTACTATTCTACTATGGTATCACTTGCCAATACAATTCCAAATGTATTGACCCACTATGGTTGTAACTTATGATGTTGCAGGTTATACCGATGAGGATTAGGGTTATGAGTCTACACTCAACATGTTTCCTATGGCACATGAATATGAAGACTTTACTTTATTTACTTATGATTGAACTCTTGTACTAGCCTTTGGCTATTGAGTTGTAAAAACTATGTTTATCTCTGGAATGACGATGTAATAAAGACCTTTGTATATGTGTACTTCATCTTAAACTGTGGATGCTAGCATTTGATCCAGGGACTAGCATTGCAATCACAGAGACCTTTACCTTATAAAGCTGGGGCCTTACACGCTGAGCACCGCTAGGATACCGTGCACCATCCCTAGCCTCAGCCATGCCCGTATCTCGCTGTAACCCCGACCCCGACAAGCACTACCCATGTCGCTCGACCTCTCTCGCTCGCCTATAAAAGGAGGCCTCCCCCGCTTGTTTTCTTCACACCAGTTCACTCTCCATCTCTCACTGATCCTTCCCACCTCTTCCCGGAGCAAGGCGAGCTCTCCCTTGCCGAAATTCCATCGGAGCCTGTCGCTACTGGAGGAGAAGGGCGTCGTCGATTGGAGCCACCTAGGAGGAGTCGCTAGTACCAGGAGAACCGCCGTTGTCGACTTCGTCATTCGCCCCCATCACCGACCATCGCCTAAGCCCCGGTGAGCCGCCCCAGACCCCCACTAGCCATGCTAGGGTTATCCCCCGTCGTGTTCTGTTCGACGAGGACGATGGTCATGAGTCATTGATCCTTAGTCTAATCCTATGGTCGTAATCGCACCGGTACCCCTTCGCGAACCCCTGTCTCACTGACGCATGGGGACACCGCTTAACCAGCCCGCGTGCACATTGTGCGCAGTGGGCCGGCCCAACTAGCTCTCCTGCGCGACCCAGTAGTTTGAATTTAGATTTATCTATTTAGTTTCAAACCTAGTTTTGCCTGTTAATTCAAAAATCAATCCAGAGAGTTTTACTAAATCAAATAGCATGAAACCAATTTTGTTAGAAAGGTATGGAAATTCTTAATCCAAGCCCATTGGATTCAAACCATTTGAAATTATAGATCACCTATATTAAAAATAACAATGCACAGACTTTTCTGCATTCAAATATTTTTCAAAAATCAACCGTAAATGCTTTTGAGTTGATTCCAACTCTCAAAAATCACATTTGACAAGACCTTTCTGAATATATAAAAATATCTAAGTTTACTTGCAGTAATAATGGACTAGTAATAAAAGAATGCCCCATAGGCATTTATATTCACTTTAATTAATTAAAATAATAAGGTTAAACATTATTAAATTGTGACACCACTTTAAATCACATTCCCAAGTATTAAAATATGTGGTGATGACATGTGTCAACAGGATCCCATGTTTTAATTGGAGAATATTAAATATTAAGTAGTTTTTTAATGATTAGAAATTACCTTTCTAAAATAAAAGAAATAAGACTATTGCCTTATTTCTTGTGATGATTGTGATGATGCTAGATCATCTAGTATGAACCTTTGTGTGCTAAATATAAGTAGTTAAGTATTGTTTGGTGATTGTGTACTTCGTATTTATTTCTAGACGCTAGTACCGACCAAGGATACGAAGAGGAAGGCGACTACTACGAATAGGAAGCGGAGGAGAACTTCAACCACTACACTGCACAAGGCAAGCTAGAACTTTGCAAGCTAACGCTTGAATGATAACTATGCAAACTATATGCCTTAAGCACATGTGATTATACCACCTGATTATACCAAATCCCAGTTTTACTTGCAAGCTTGATTATTTTATTTCTTTATCAAAGTTCTTTATTTACTTCTAGTTAGTGCTTGTGAATTTTGGAAAGATTTTAGAGGTAGCATAAGGAGCATAAAACTTGGCCTAAGTTAGATAGAATTAGATGTCATCCTGAGGCATGAGATTATACTTAGATAAGTCACACTTGATTATCACCACTCATTAGTGTTTACCCCCAACTTTAGTGGCTAGTGCTAAGCATAAAACTTGATCACTTTAGATGGGAATACTTGGTGAAAAGGATTATGAAAACCTTAGAATGATGAGTCATTCTAATGAGATGTTTTGACATGTGCTATGAGCACCAGACGATTTTTGATGATGAAAATGTTGAGGCATGGGCCTTAGCCCTTTTTATAAAACTGATGGTTGTGTTGGCATGCGACACCATTCCAATTTTATCGTACAACCACAATACCCGAATTTGGGTAGGGCTTGAGTAGAAGTTTATATACCTTAGTATGGGTTCCCTTGTGGCCGAGGTTTGAGATGAGGCTACCTCGTGATGATTGACCACCTGTGCAGTTCCCAAGATGACAGATGGTCATGGTTGGGAGGCCAAACTCATAGGAGAGGTGCCTATACTAGGGTGTGTAATTGGAAGGTTAGGATTGATTATCCGCATACTGAGTATGGTGATTCAGGATTGTTCCTAACGGATGTATCAAATGTTATGGTGAAAGTGTACCACCTCTACAGAGCGTCAAACTATTCAAATAGCCGCGTCCGCGGTTATATACAGTTGGACTGGCCATATTGTTCTGTCATCAGATGTTTTCAAAATGACTTGTGAAATGAATCATGACTTTGACTTGACCACAACAGGGTTGTGAACATGAAAACTAAGTATAAATTTGATTGACTTACATAATAATATTGCTTGAGGGGTACATAGTATAAATGAGGGTACAAAACTTGTCGGCCAAGATTACTTAAACCGACTCTAAAACAAACTCTAACAAATCAAAACCGACTCAACATTGTCTAGTCTAACATCCCCCCATAGTCTCATCGGCGAGCTCAACGACGTTGAGACTAGATCGTATGTCAATGAATGGTGCAGTAGCAAGCCCCTTGGTGAAGATGTCAGCAAATTGCGCCGTGGTTGGAACATGAAGAACACGAACTTGTCCAAGAGAAACCTTCTCACAAACAAAATGTATGTCGATTTCAATATGTTTTGTCCTCCAATGCTAAACTGGGTTGTCCGCCATATAAACTACAGAGATATTATCACAATACACAATGGTAGCCTGCTGAATTGGGCGATGAAGCTCGGCAAGAAGTTGACGCAACCATACTGTTTCTGTAACCGCATGTGCAACTGCGCGGTACTCAGCCTTAGCAGACGAACGAGAAACCATTAGCTGAAGCTTAGAAGACCAAGAAATCAAATTATTGCCAAGAAAAACACAGTACCCAGATGTGGACCGACGAGTCTCAGGACATCTAGCCCAGACTGCATCGGAATATGCTGTCAAAGTTGTTGGGGAAGAAGAATTAATATGAAGACAATGATCAAGAGTTCCTTTGAGCTATCGAAGGATTCTTTTGACTAGATTATAATGAGGAAGGCGAGGATCATGCATGAAAAGGCATGCTTGTTGAACAACATAGGAAATTTCAGGATGTGTAAGAGTGAGATATTGAAGTGCTCCTGTGAGACTTCGATATAGAGTGGGATTGGAGAATGATTCGCCGGTAGAAGAAAATTTAGAAGTGGTGTTGATGGGGGTGCGGGATGGTTGGGAGTCCGACATGCCGGCAAGAGAGAGAAGATCGAGAGTGTATTGCTGTTGAGAAAGAAAAAGTCCAGAAGAATCATGAGTTACAGCAATGCCCAGAAAATGATGAAGCACACTGAGATCAGTCATAGAGAATTCGTGTTGAAGACTAGAGATGATAGAGTTGAAGTTTGGGTGGAGGCTATGAGAATAATGTCATCAACGTAAAGGAGGAGATAGGCAATATTATTATTTCATTGATAGACAAAGAGAGATGTGTCGGAGAGAGATGGAAGAAACCTTATAGTTTGGATGAATGTAGAAAAGCGCTGAAACCACGCACGAGGTGCTTGCTTCAGGCCATAGAGAGACTTTTTGAGAAGACATACATGATTGGGTGAACTAGAATCTTCGAAACCCAAAGGTTGTTGACAGTAGACAGTTTCTTGAAGAGAACCATGAAGAAAGGCATTTTTGACATCGAGTTGATGAATAGGCTAAGAAGAGGAAACGACAATGCTAAGAACGGTGCGAATTGTGCTTGGTTTGACAACAGGAGAAAAGGTTTCATCATAGTCAATTCCTTGTTGTTGAGAATAGCCACGGCATACCCAGCGGGCTTTGTAGCGAGAGAGAGTACCATCAGAGTGAAATTTTTGACGAAAGACCCATTTACGAGAAACAATGTTTGAATTAGAAGGACGAGGAACTAGCTGCCATGTATCATTGGTAACTAAGGCGTGGTATTCTTCTTTCATAGCAGCGGACCAGTTAGGATCGATAAGAGCGGATTTGTAGGATTCTGGGATGGGAGAAAGGTTGGGTTGAGCTAAAAAATTAAGACGTTTGGAGGGTAGTTGAAAACCAGATTTGCCGCAGGTATGCATAGTATGATCATTGGTGGGTGTTGGAATAGGAATAACATAGGAGGGTAATTATAGGGAAGGAGACGAATCATGCTTAGAAGTGGGTGCCGAAGAGGGTGGTGTGACAGTGGGGTTGGGTGATGCATTCGATGAGGTTTGCGAAGCGGCAGGAGAATGTGCCATGTGTGGAGAGGGTGGTACGGCGGCAGAATGTCGTGAGCGAAACGCCCGGCGCAGCGGATGTAGGTTCGGGCATAGGGGGTTGTGTAGGGAATATTGGGATGTGTAGGGGATTAGGTGGTGTAGCTGAACGAGTCGAGGGAGAGGGATCGGTGGAGACAGAATCATGGGGAGATGTATGTGTGGCAAAAGGAAAAGAGTTTTCAACGAAAGTAACGTGACGAGAGATATGAATATGACCAGAAACTGGGTCAAAACATCTATAACCTTTGTGCTCATCGGAATAACCTAGAAAAATGCAGGGTAGAGATCTAGGGGCTAGTTTATGAGGTGAAGTGACATAGGTATTTGGAAAACAGAGACAACCGAAAACTCGAAGTTCAGGATAATTGGAATGACATAGCAAGAGAGAGTAGTATGGCGTGGTTTGTGGGTTAAGTTGGCAAGGACGAATGTTGAGGAGATATGTGGTTGTGCGGAGAGATTTGTCCCAAAAACGTGGGGGCATAGAATCTTGGATAAGAAGGGTTCTAATAATATCGTTTATAGTGCGGAGAGATCTCTTAGCTTTGACGTTTTTAGGGGAAGTGTAGGGGCATGAAAACGGAGGAGAATGCCATGGTGGAGAAAGAAATTACAATTTTGGTAGTTGTCAAATTCTTTGCCATTATCACATTGGATGAACCTAATGGGGAGAAAGAAGTGAGTTGCAACATAGCGTTGAAAATTGAGAAAGATTGTGTGCACATCGGATTTTTTGCGTAAAGGAAAAGTCCATGCATAATGAGTGAAATCATCTAAGATCACAAGATAGTACTTAAAACCAGAAATACTCTCAATAGGTGACGTCCATAAATCATAATGTAATAATTCGAAGGGAAAAGTACTAGAAGAAGTAGAAGAATTGAACGGAAGACACACATGTTTTCCTTGTTGACAAGATTCACAAAATATTGAATTATGACTATCACGATTACAAGGAATAGAGAAATCACTAAGGAGAGAATCTAAGACGATTTTATTGGGGTGGCCTAGACGTTGATGCCAAAGATTGACCGAGGCAACCATGGATGAGGGTTGAGCGGCCGTGGGAACACCATGGAGGGAGTAGAGATCTCCATCACTATTGAAGCGAGCGATCTCCGCCTTGGTCAGAAAGTCCTTCACAAAAACACCAAAGGAGTAAAATTCGAGAGAAACAGGATTGTCACGAGTGAATTATCGAACGGAGATTAAATTTTTAATGAGATCAGGTGCAACAAGAATATTACGAAGGAGGAGAGGTTTTGTGGGTGAGATAAGTTGTGCATTACCAACACCGGAGATAGGGATAGTAGAACCATTGCCAAGAGTTATAGAGGAAAAAGGTGATGAGGAAAAATTTGATAGCATATTATTCGAAGAAGACATGTTACTAGAAGCACTAGAATCAAAAATCCAATCGGTACCTGAGTTTCCTTGAGCAGCAGAGTGGTTCATGGCCTGGATAAACGCCGCTTGGTCCCAGCTCGGTGACGAGGAAGAGGACGGCGATGGTGCAGGCAACGGAGCAGGTGGTGATGGCGTGTAGATCGGCATGTAGGCACCAGTAAACGGCAAAGGAGGGGCTGGAGCATTGTACTACTGGTAGTGTGTCGGACCAGGCATGTAGGTTGGTGCAGTCATGTAGGCTTGGTGCGAAGGGCGAGTGCCGAGGAGGCCCAGAGAGCCGGCATGGGGGCGTATGCCCGGTGTCCAGACGCCGGAGTACGCCGGGGGAGCACCAATCGAAGAGGGCGCAGTCCAGGGCATGGGCTAGGCCTGGACAAGCCCTGTCCACGGGTCGTGCATCGGGCGCCAGCTAGGAGATGCAGGAGGTGCCGGGGCTAGAGGCGTCGGGCCACTGGGAGGAGCCGTGGGTGGTCGAGGCGGCCGGAAGATAGGGTTTTTGCCCCCATAGTTCGGACTAGGGCGCCACCCCAGAGGTGGCTGCACCGGTGATGGAGGAGGTGGCGCAGGAGCAGCAGGAGGTCGCTGGATCGCGGCGAAAACTTGATGGCGTGCCTCTTTATTTGCGAGGGCACGGTCGGCCCCCTGCATCATAGATCGGACCTCGGCAAAGGTAGGGCGGGGCTGCATCATGGGAATAAAGGAGGCCTGCTTTTGGAAGCGGTCACCGAGCCCGACGAGGAGGATGTTGATCAGTTGTCGGTCGTCGACGGGGTCGCCGAGCTCCTGGAGTTCATCGGCGATCGTCTTGAGATTTTGACAGTAGAAGCCGACGGGAGAGTCACCTTGGACGGTGTTGCAGAGCTCGGTGTGGAGGGTGTTGACGCGGGCGTCGACATTGTCTTGGAAAAGCTATCGAAGGGCCACCCAGAGGGCGGCTGCGCTGGTGGCGTTGCGAAACACGAGATTGAAGATCTCAGTGGACACCCGCTGGTAGATCCATTGGATGATGGCGAGGTCGTCCTTGGCCCAGCGAGGATCGGTAGGCCAGGGAACGGCGTGGTCGGCGACGTGGTCGAGAAGATTGCACCGACCGAGATGAACCTCGAAGAGATGACACCAATGGTAGTAATTATTCTTTGGTAGATCTAAAGTGATTGGAATAAAGGGGCTAACATATGAGATTGTATCGGCATAGTGGATAGTTGGGAGGGTAGGAGAGGTTAGAGCAAGGGAGGTGTTGGAGGTTTGGCCGGCGTCACCCAGGGAAGCGGCGGCGGCGGCCTTTTTGGTGAAGTAGTCGAGAGGGGGAGGAGGGGGCGGCGTTAGTGATAGCGCCATGCCCTAGGATCTAATTGTCTGATACCATATAAATTTGATTGACTTACATAATAATATTGCTTGAGGGGTACAGAGTATATATGAGGGTACAAAACTTGTCGGCCAAGATTACTTAAACCGACTCTAAAACAAACTCTAACAAATCAAAACCGACTCAACATTGTCTAGTCTAACACTAAGTTCCCACTTAGGTGTTATAAAACCTTAGATTAGTTTTCTTTGCTTCTGAACTCAGTTAAGGTAAACCTGGCTTTTTGCAAAACAACCTAGAGCTTAGGATTCCTACTTGAGACCTCTTTACTTGTTAGTGATAGTTTGCGAGTACTTAAAGAGTACTCATGTCTTTGTCCCTGGCTATTCCCGTGGCTAGACTATGAGGAGGACTACCAGGATGATGGACAGCAGGAAGTCTACGACAACTAGGATCATCTCCCATCGTCAGCATTTCCTATGACCATCAAGATGGAGCTTTGCCCATGCTACCGTTATTATATTATTCCGTTGCGTTGATTGTATTAAGACTGGATCATGAGATCCTTTATTTGTAAGACCTTTATTATGGATTGTAATGGATGATGAACTATTGTACCAATCTGTGTCTCGCAAAAATGGTTATCCTGGGATTGCATTGTATGGCATAACAGGCATGTGGGATAAAAATCCTGGTGTTGACAAGTTGGTATCAGAGCCATCCTGACCATAGGAGACCCTAGTTAGAATGGACGCTTGAATCAAAAACTTAGTTTCCAAACAAAAAGAAGTGAGTATTTATGAAAAATTATTCTCATTCTTCTCACTTAGATTCTTTCATGAAAATTCATGTCCTTCAAAAATTCTTGCAAACTTACATAAAAATTGACACACTTGATCACTCACTAACTTACTCATCTTATATTCTTATAGATAGATGTGAAGTATAGCAAGTTCTATCAGTTGGGCAATGGAGGAGATCTCATCTTTGAGCGTGATTTGGACCAACTATCAGAACTTCTGGAGCGCCCGCACCCCGAGTTCTTCGGAGCCCAGCTCAACGATCAGCAAGGAGGAGAATTGCAATGGCTGATTTTTGCAAGTCTCCAAGGGAAGATTGAAGCCCCCACCTCAAAGGGAATCTAGTTCACCTTAAGAGAGAACAACTGGCTAGATCGACTCGCCAGGGCCATGCAGGAAGCTCTTGCCCGTCTGTGTGGGCAAAGCATCAATCAAGTCAAGGGCACGCACTTTGAGTATTACCCAAGGCGTGATGCTATGGGATAGCCATTGGAGGTACCATGTCACCTAGAGCTGAAGCATCAGGTGGACCATCTCAGCTTCATGATGTATGACAGGTAGAAGGAGTTGGACAATGCCTGCTCCTACGCCAACCACAACTATGCGATCGCAATCAAGAAGGACCAGACCATCACCATGCTTGTGAAGGATCGCCAGTCTCGTCGCCGTCAGCTCGACAAGAAGGACCGCATTATTGCTCGCCTTCGTGTAACTACCTCGGTGAATTACGATCCTAGTTACAAGCCTGGATGAGCGGAAATGGTTAAAATAGTACGGTGGGGCCCAAATGCCACTCACAGGTAGACCTTTCGGCCGTCCTAACCATTTCCAAACATCGGGACAAGAACGGGCGGCGTAATCGGCAGGCGAAGGGATCAACTACATACACAAATGAGTATGTATGCAAGCCACCATACAACAGTCCTCAGAGCCATTCCATCTAAAAGAAATAGAAATATTGCAACGCCATACGGCAAGATCCAAATATCCTAGATAGATATAATAGTTTAGGATATCTCCTCATACATCAAACATCAGAGTATCAGGCGGAAGCGGAAAACAAGATCCGAGTACGGATAAGAAGCAAATCGGCATAAGATGCCCCATAAATAAACACATCCCGCCCACAGATCTCACGGATCCCCGTTCTCGGAATCTCTACACCGAATGATCGTTGCTCACATCGTCCGTCTCCTCCACCCAGTATCCATCTTGCGAGTTTACCTGTTCATCTGAATCAAACAATTTATCGTGTGAGACCCTAGGGGTACTCAGCAAGTCTTTATGCCTCTAAAGGGGACACAACCTGGGGTGACGCAATTGCAGCAAAAGATAAACCCTAACAATTCTATAGATACTCGCTAACCATCCGCCTAACCATAGATAGACGGATGTCCGTGAATTAATAACAACAGTTATAACAGTAATATTAACAGATCCATCCTCCTCCTCGCTTACCGACGAGGAAGCGGACGAACAACCCCCCATCCGTTGGCAGTTTTATCATTCATTCAATGAGTGTTGCACTATTTACTAGTCAGGTACTTAGTCAAATTAAAAGCGGTACTTTAGTTATACTTGTCTATGATCGAGAAACTGTGCTCCAAGTCGTCCATAACCGCGGACACGGCTTTCAGAAAGTTTTACCCTGCAGGGGTGCACAAATAGCAACACACACTCGATCAACCTCGGAAAAACCAAATCAAAACCCAACGAGGCAGTCACGACAAAGCGATCACAGGATTCAGAAATATTTCAGGGGGCCACCCCATTAAGCTACCCGCAACGAAGTTGGCCGGCTCCGAGACGGACTCAAGGTTTGCGTCAATGGCTGTAAACGACTGGGAACCCAAAAATGTGACTGGGCTTGTCGATACCGCGAAAACACTCCGCTTACCTAAACAGTAGAGGTGCATTCCTCGCACAATTTTAAATTAAGCAGTAAAGCATGGCATAAGTACAGTATAGTAATAAAGCCCCAAACTACTTTGTGGCCCCAAGAAATAAGAATGAATCAAGCTCTGGCTCAGGGGGGTTCATAAGCCTCCCGGATGTGGATAGCGCGAATATTCAAGGAACAGGAATAAAGTACTCGGGGTCCTACGGGACACAAGTGAGCATGAAAAACCAAATAACAAATATTGCTCACCGATGCCACTTTCATTAGTTATCCCATTACTACTCAGGTTAAGTTGTTTAGGTACCTCGTTATCCATCAGACACTCACATACCCTACACATGCTGTTCTACGACTCGCATGGCTCAAACAACTCCTGTAGTAATGGCTCATGGGATGGGGGAACAAGCTTCGGTGGGGTTTAAAAGTAAAGGCTATGCAGTACTTGGGATTCAATTTAATGCAATCGCGACTCAATGATGCAAGAATAAGATAGAGGCAATAGGTACTATATGTATGCAAGCATGTGGCAGTGCTTGCCTGGCAGCTCAGTTGAAGCGAGAGAAGGATCTGGGTAGTGCTCCTGGGTCTCTTGATATATCCCCTGCTCAGCGTCTATTCGAAGAAGAACCAAACAAACAAGGGCCAACATAAATAAAGTGCACAAGCATATGAATAAAATGCGACAAGCAAACAATCATGCCATGATGAATGATGCACAATTTGCATGGCAATAAAGTAGCATGGCATGGGTGAGGTGTGGAATACAAGAAATAAGCATTTTATTGAGTTTTAATCATATTTTATACTCAAATAAGTTGCTGTATACTTTATATTTATATGATGCATGCTGCAAAACAGATAAAGGAATGCATAAACAGAAAGGTCTCATCGAGCTAATCATTTTAGACATATCATTTGTTAAATTTGGAGTTATAAATCAAAAGTTATTAATTTATTAAGGTAAAAGGGCATTTTATTTGTAATTTTAATCAATCTTGAAAATTAAAGTGTCCAAAATATATTTTGAAGGCCATATTTGAATTCCTCACATTTTTCTGATTTCAAAACATATATTACATGTTTAATTTGGGTTTATATTTTAAAAGTTATTTGAAACAGATTTGAAATTTGAATTTAAATTAATTTGGAAAAGTTTGAATTAAAACAGAAATACAGAAAGTCTTTTGTCACTCAGCCTAGTCCTAGCCACAGTCACAGACAAGTGGGGCCAAGGCTGACTAGGACTCACGCGCACAGAAACGGATCTCCCACCGCGGCTTTACCTAGCCTCTTCGAATGACAGGTGGGGCCAGCGGCCGCGAGGGTCCACGTGACAGTGGCGAGAGGGACAGGAACTGACAGGTGGGGCTGGGGCTGGAGCGCGGGTTAAGGTTTACAATATCCAGGTCTCTTTTTGTAAAACTCCACAGGCACAGACAGGTGGGCCTGGGCTGGACCGCGGGTTGAGCAGCAAAAGGCGCAGGGGGGGAAGTGCAAAGTAGCCGCCGTTACTGTACTTCTTCTCTGAATCTCTGACGACAAAACGGTGTTCGACAGGCGGGGCTCGATGCAGGGGTCGATCCCGCGACCTCGCGTGCGCGCGCGGTGGCGGTTACCGCTGCGGTGGCCTGGGTTTGGTGTTAGATGGTTGGACGCAGGCTAGAAGAGGCTGGCGCGGCGCGGGGAGGCTGCAGACAACAGCGAGCCCGACGCACCGACGACGTTCGACGAAAAGAACGGCTGCGCTAGGGCGGGATCGGCCAGAGGGAGGTGTCTAGGAGGTGGGTCAGCTCACCGTGAGTTGGTTGGTGTGGTCGGATCAGCTCGAGGCGCAGGGGATCGGCGACGACGCAGACGGACCGGAGGCTAGGGTTTGGCGTCGGGCTCGTCGGTGAACCTCGGCCCTGGTCCTTCTCCTCCTCCGCGACAGGTACCGGCGGCCTCCTAGGAGTCTCCTCGTTCTTCCTCGACACCCAGAGGTCCTCGCCACCGGCTGCAGGAAGGGGAACGGAGGAGACCGACGGTTGGCCGGTGACGGTGTAGGTGGTGGTAGGAGAAGGCAGGGGGAAAAGGGAGCGGCCTGGGGAGATCTGGGAGAGGCAGAGGGGTTGTGGGGCGGAAGGTAAAGCAGAGAGGGAGAGGGAGATGCCGTGGGGAGGTGGTGAAGGGAAAAAGGTGGCTCGGATGCCACCTTTCCTTCTCCTCTTCACGTGCTCGAGCTGGGCTCGTCTAGGGCAGGTAGGCAGTTGGCAGGTGGGGCAGGGTGAGGCCAAGGAGGGGAGAGGTAGGTCCGGGGTGGGGCTAGCTGGCAGGTAGAGAAGAGAGAGGGTAGGGAGAGAGGAGGCTCGGGTGTAGCTCGGTTAGGAGCTAGGGTTGGCTAGGAGGAGGCTCGGGTTAGGGCTGGTGCTAGGGTTGGGGTAGATGGGTGTGGGACCAGGGATAGGAACCAGGTGGGGCCATCAAGGAGGCTCGGCATGGTGAGAGGGGATGTGAGGGTTAGGGTTTGCTAGGGTTAGATGAGGGAGGGGGCTCGGGTTAGGTTAGATGGGGTGTGGTTTAGAGAGGAGGGTTAAGCGAGAGGAGTGGTATGGTAGCTAGGGTTTTAGGCAAAATCAAAACAAGAGGTGGAGTTGGTGTAGGAGTTTGCAAACTCAAACAAGATCAACATAAAGGGTGGAAGAGAGGGATAGGGGTGTGGTGGTGGATTTTAGCAAGACCAACTAGATCAAGCCAAAAAGAGTGGTAGAGAGAGGGAGAGATGATGATCCACTCAAAGATTCAAATAAAAACCAAAGACTAGAATGTGGTGGTACTTGCATGGCCCATGCAAAATATTTAATGCCATGTTTATTCTTGTGAGAACAATAATATTAACATGGCATTATTATTATGCATTCCCAAAATTGGAATAAAAGCCAAGCAAAAAGAATTAAAAGGATGCCCCATGTGGAGTAGATGGAGATGACCATATTTGAATAGAAATGGGACTTGCTAGTGTGTATGTGCCACTAGGTATTTAGTAAGCCCAAAAATATCCCAACATGATAATAACCCCAAAACAACCCATATGGAAGCTAGGAAAAGGTTCCACTCACAAGGCATGCAAAGGTGGCCATGTGGCTCTCATAAACCAATAATGTGGAAACAATATGGTGCATATATGAGAGCATGTGGAGATAGAATTGGATCCATCCCAACCCACATGAGCTAGAGGTAAAACCAAATAAGTTGCAATGCTCATATATGGTGGAATGGTGGAATGATGGGGTGATGACAAGAAAGGTGGTGGAGTTAATAAAAGATATGCCCCCAACTCAACTTGGGCATTTAAACAATATATCAATAACCAAATACAATATCAAGAGGCAAATACAATTAATAATGCATATGAGATAAGAACCAAACAAAAAGGGTTTTATATGATGCTCAAATGCAAGGTGGCATGATGACATGAGCATGATATATTTATGGTGCAACAATTATATATATGAAGTAGCCATTATATTATTAGACCAAGTAGCATTACAATTGTTAGACAATTGGGATGCTACAACTCTCCCCCACTAAACAGGAATCTCGCCCCGAGATTCTAGGAAGAAGAAGAAGACACAAAGAGGGTAGGATACTTGGCACGGAGCTCATCTTCACGTTCCCAAGTGGCTTCATCAACGGAATGGTGCGACCACTGCACCTTGCAGAACTTGATGGACTTGTTGCGAGTCCTTCTTTCTACGACTTCAAGGATTTTTGTGGGGTGTTCTTGATAAGACAGGTCTTCTTGGAGATTGATAAGCTCATGATCCACGGTCCTGCCGGGATCCTTGAAGCACTTCTTGAGTTGAGATATGTGGAAAACATCATGGACCTTGAGTTTTTCCGGGAGCTCAAGAGCATAAGCAACTTCTCCTCTTCTTCCACGAATTTTGAATGGACCGATGTATCTAGGAGCCAGCTTTCCTTTGATACCAAAGCGGTGCGTGCCTCTCATGGGAGTGACACAAAGGTAAACGAGATCACCAGGGACATACTCCATGTCCGTGTGCTTTCTGTCATAATTGCTCTTCTGGCGACTTTGAGCAACTTTCAGATTTTCAAGAATGATATGAACCTTCTCCTCCGCTTGAGTTACAATGTCAGGGCCAAACAATATTCTTTCTCCTACACCCGACCAACCAATCGGAGTTCTGCATTTGCGACCATAGAGAGCCTCAAATGGTGCCATCTTCCGACTTTTCTGGAAGCTGTTGTTGTAAGAGAATTCAGCATAAGGAAGACATTCTTCCCACTTCATGCCAAAAGAGATGACGCAAGCACGGAGCATATCCTCCAGAATCTAATTGATCCTTTCCACTTGTCCTTGCGACTGAGGGTGGTAAGCTGTGCTGAAGTTCAATTTTGTTCCCAAAGCATTTTGGAAACTTTCCCAGAACTTGGAAGTGAAGATGCTTCCACGGTCTGAACTAATCTCAAGCGGAACCCCATACAGAGAGACAATTCTGTTGATATAGAGCTCAGCCAACTGAATTGCAGAAATTGTTTCCTTGACGGGGAAGAAGTGAGCCACTTTAGAAAGCCTGTCAATGACAACAAAGATTGCATTGTTGCCCTTCTGCGACCTTGGAAAACCCGTGATGAAGTCCATTTCTACTTTCTCCCATTTCCACTCCGGGGGTTTCAATGGCTGTAGAAGACCGGAAGGTTTCTGATGGACAGCTTTAACTCTGCGGCAGACATCACACTCCGAGACATACTTGGCACAATATCGTTTCAATCCAGGCCACCAATATTGTGTTTTCAAGTCCATGTACATCTTTGTGCTGCCAGGGTGGATAGAAAGAACAGAATCATGCGCCTCCTTGAGAACTTGCTCTCTCAAACCCGGGTAGTTCGGAACAAACATCCAGTGTTCAAAGAAAAGCGTGCCTTCGTCATCGACGTGGAAGGACTCATACTTCGGAAGCTGGAGTTTGGAGATGATCTTTCTGGTGTACGGATCACCAAGCTGAAAGGAGCGAACCTTTTCTTCCAAGAGAGGAGTTGCCAGAAGGTTCAGGAGATACCCTTGTTCCACAATTTCAAGGTTGATCTGACGGAATTCCTCGCACAAGAGAGGCTGTTGTACTTCCATCATGAGGTTGTTGACATAAGCTTTGCGGCTGAGAGCATCGGCCATGACATTAGCTTTGCCCGGAGTGTAGTTGATGGTCAGATCGAAATCATTGATTGCTTCAATCCACCTCCTCTGCCGAAGGTTGAGATCAGGCTGAGTGAAGATATACTTCAAACTCTTGTGATCAGAAAAGATCTCACAACGGTTGCCCAGCAAGTAATGCCTCCATACTTTCAAAGCAAAGACAACTGCTGCGAGCTCGAGGTCATGTGTAGGATAGTTGATCTCATGCGTCTTCAACTGTCGAGAGGCATAAGCAACAACTTGTTTTTCTTGCATAAGGACCGCACCCAATCCTTGCAAAGAGGCGTCACAGAATATCTGGAAAGGCTTGGATGTGTCCGGAGGAACCAAGAATGGTGTGGAAGTGAGCTTCTCTTTGAGTGTCTCAAAGCTTGCTTGACATGCAGGAGTCCAAAGGTATTTCTTGCCTTTCTTAAGGAGATCGGTAAGAGGCTTCGCTATCTTCGAAAAGTTCTGAACGAAGCGACGGCAATAACTAGCCAAACCAAGGAAACTCCGCACTTCTTTGACATTTACAGGAGGAAGCCATTCAACAATTGTCTTTACAGTTTCCGGGTTGACTGCAATGCCCTTGGCAGAGATGACGTGACCAAGATAGGTTACTTGAGGCAGCCAAAACTCACACTTTGAGAACTTTGCATACAAGCGGTTCTCACGAAGCTTGTTTAGGACACACCTAAGGTGTTCTTCATGTTCTTCCTTTGACTTAGAATAGACTAGGATGTCATCCAGATAGACCACAACGAACTTATCAAGATACTCCAAGAAAACCGAGTTCATAAGCCTCGAGAAGGTGGCAGGTGCGTTGGTGAGACCGAAAGACATGACCGTGTACTCATACAGGCCATAGCGGGTGGTGAAAGTTGTTTTAGGAACATCTTCCTTGCGAATCTTGATTTGGTGATAACCACTTCTCAAGTCAAGCTTAGAGAATACCACAGCTCCAGCTAGTTGATCGAAGAGATCATTAATCCGCGGAAGGGGATATTTATTCTTGATGGTTTTAGCATTGAGAGCCCGATAGTCAACACAAAGTCTATCAGTCTTGTCTCGCTTCTTCACAAAGATTGTTGGGCTACCCCAAGAAGTATTGTGTTGAATGAAACCCAACTTCTCTTGTTCATCAAGCTGACGTTTGAGTTCAGACAACTCAGCAGGACCCATTTTATAAGGCCGCTTGGAGATAGGAGCCGTTCCAGGTTCAAGCTCAATTACAAACTCAACCTCATGTTCCGGAGGCATACCTGGCAACTCTTCAGGAAAGACATCTGGGAACTCACAGACCACCGGAACACTCTGAATAGCTTCCATAGCATCAGCATTCAGAGCCGCCAAAGAGAAAAGCTGAATAGCAGGAGTCAGACTTGGAGAATAGACTATATGGCCTTCAGAAATCTTCAGAGAAACCGAGCGTTCAGCACAATCAATCACAGTTGCATTTGCTGTCAACCAATCCATGCCCAAGATGACATCAATGTCAGAATTGCCCAGAACAATTAAGGACGCCGAGAACGAAGAGCCACCAATCTCAATTTGATTGCCATGGCTCATTTTAGAAGCTGCCATTGTTGCTCCAGGAGAAAGGACCATTAACCGCTTAAGGAGAGGATCCATAGCTAACTCATTCTCATTTGCAAACTTGTGAGAAACAAAAGAATGCGATGCACCAGAATCAAACAAAACTCGTGCAGGGACTGAGTTAACGGATAGCATACCCATCACAACTCCAGGTGCATGCTCAGCTTGAGCGGCGTTGACACAGTTGGCACGAGCAACAGTAGACCCGGGCTTGGTGTTGATGTTGAGAGCCCGAGGTGGTGGTGCACGAACCAAAGGAGAGCTTGCCGCAGATCTAGGAGGTGGTGGAGGAAGAGCTTTGTTTTTCATCGGACAGTTCCAGTATTGATGCCCAGTGTCTCCACAAGTGTAACAAGCACCAGGTGGACGTGGAGCAACGTAGCCAGGGACTCCGCCAGGCGCTCCAGGGTAGTGGTGGTTGTAGCCCCTGGGAGCAGCAGTGAGGAAGTTTGGTGGCCTTGCCGCGTAGCTTGAAGGTCTTGGTGGAGCCGGGAGTGACGGTGGGGTGTTAGGAACCCAGACACGATGCTTAGAAGGAGTTGACATAGCTGAAGAGCTTGCTGCATCGCGGTTGTGTTTCTTTGACTCCTCAAACACTTGCCTACTTGCTTCTTCCTGCAGAGCTGTATGTTGAAGTTCCAGAAAAGACGCCGGTCTTGCATGTGTGATTGCATATTTAATCGATGCATTGAGCCCTTGCCGGAACCTCTTTTGCTTCTTCTTCTTGTCATCAGAGATCTCATCGCCACCATAACGAGAAAGGTTCATGAAGTTTCTGATGTAGTTATTGACATTGTCATTGCCCTGCTTGAGGTTGAGAAACACTTCCTTCATCCTCTCCATGACAATTTCTGACAGATACTGCTCTTTGAAAGCTCCAGAGAACTGTCCCCAAGTAGGCTGAAAACCAGTGCAGTTTGCTTTGAGGTAATTCTCCCACCAGAGAGTTGCATCTCCCTTCAGAAGGTGAGTGGCACACTTTACCCATTCTTGCTCAGGAACATCAGCAGTCATCAACAGCCTTGACATCTCACGCAACCAATCATCAGCATCAAGTGGTTGATCAGAAACATCAAATTGGCGTGGGTTGAACTTCAAAAAGCTTTTGATGTCTCCTCGCTTGGGAGGTGGAGGTAGCGGAACAAACTCATTCCTCCTGACACTTTCTTCAAAACGCTGCTGGTTCTGCTGCATTGCTGCCAAGGCATTGGCGATGCTTGACAACGCTGCCCCCAGTTCAGGTTGTATGTCCTCCTCAGAACGGCGTGGTGGTGCCATCCTATGATTGATATAAAACACAAGTCAGTACTATGATGGAGAATAATAATAATCCAAAATAGTACCAAGATGGAATTAATCAAGATTAAAGGATACAATTTACTAAGATGATATTAAAATATCAACAAAGTTCAAAGCACCTAGAAGATATTAAGCATATTGCACACGACTGAAAATGAGTGTGGTATACAACTTAACAAAGAAAAAATTTCCGCAATTTCGGCATTAAAATACCAATAGATGCGCAAAATCACTTAACGAATCGAGATTAGTGACTCTACCAATTCAATGTACAAGAGCGAATGATAAAAGTAGTGGTATGGTCGCGACTCCATCCCGCACTCAAATCATTACTCCGCACATGAATAAGTAAAAACACATATCCCAACACCTTCTTCTCAAGATGAACCTAAAGATTAGTAACTACGGAAACAAACACCCCCAAACAAGATGACATCGGGTAACAAAGAGTAAGACAGGTCGCGGCGGTAAACAACGAATCAGATAGATCGCGTCGGTTTGCAAAAGCCTGTCGGTATGGAATGTACCAACAGTGGATAACCAAAGGCAGATTGTGATAACAAGTTGGATACAACAGATAGACAAGGAATTACACACACACACACAATCTATGGTACTACGGAAACCCAGAACACGTGAATCCTAGTTTGAATGTTAAGAAGAGGATTGAAAACGTTACACTTCCTTACCAGAAAAGGGTGGGTGGGTGGGTAAGAAGAAAAGTGGAAGCAGTCCTACTCTCACGTTTTGTTTTTCCCTAGTATTCATAGCTACCAAAAATATTTGCTAGACTGACAACGACCATTTGGCTGAGACCCTGAAGGGCGGGATGGCTCTGATACCAATTGTAACTACCTCGGTGAATTACGCTCCTAGTTACAAGCCTGGATGAGCCGAAATGGTTAAAATAGTACAGTGGGGCCCAAATGCCACTCACAGGTAGACCTTTCGGCCGTCCTAACCATTTCCAAACATCGGGACAAGAACGGGCGGCGTAATCGGCAGGCGAAGGGATCAACTACATACACAAATGAGTATGTATGCAAGCCACCATACAACAGTCCTCAGAGCCATTCCATCTAAAAGAAATAGAAATATTGCAACGCCATACGGCAAGATCCAAATATCCTAGATAGATATAATAGTTTAGGATATCTCCCCATACATCAAACATCAGAGTATCAGGCGGAAGCGGAAAACAAGATTCGAGTACGGATAAGAAGCAAATCGGCATAAGATGCCCCATAAATAAACACATCCCGCCCACAGATCTCACGGATCCCCGTTCTCGGAATCTCTACACCGAATGATCGTTGCTCACATCGTCCGTCTCCTCCACCCAGTATCCATCTTGCGAGTTTACCTGTTCATCTGAATCAAACAATTTATCGTGTGAGACCCTAGGGGTACTCAGCAAGTCTTTATGCCTCTAAAGGGGACACAACCTGGGGTGATGCAATTGCAGCAAAAGATAAACCCTAACAATTCTATAGATACTCGCTAACCATCCGCCTAACCATAGATAGACGGATGTCCGTGAATTAATAACAACAGTTATAACAGTAATATTAACAGATCCATCCTCCTCCTCGCTTACCGACGAGGAAGCGGACGAACAACCCCCCATCCGTTGGCAGTTTTATCATTCATTCCATGAGTGTTGCACTATTTACTAGTCAGGTACTTAGTCAAATTAAAAGTGGTACTTTAGTTATACTTGTCTATGATCGAGAAACTGTGCTCCAAGTCATCCATAACCGCGGACACGGCTTTCAGAAAGTTTTACCCTGCAGGGGTGCACAAATAGCAACACACACTCGATCAACCTCGGAAAAACCAAATCAAAACCCAACGAGGCAGTCACGATAAAGCGATCACAGGATTCAGAAATATTTCAGGGGGCCACCCCATTAAGCTACCCGCAACGAAGTTGGCCGGCTCCGAGACGGACTCAAGGTTTGCGTCAATGGATGTAAACGACTGGGAACCCGAAAATGTGACTGGGCTTGTCGATACCGCGAAAACACTCCGCTTACCTAAACAGTAGAGGTGCATTCCTCGCACAATTTTAAATTAAGCAGTAAAGCATGGCATAAGTACAATATAGTAATAAAGCCCCAAACTACTTTGTGGCCCCAAGAAATAAGAATGAATCAAGCTCTGGCTCAGGGGGGTTCATAAGCCTCCCGGATGTGGATAGCGCGAATATTCAAGGAACAGGAATCAAGTACTCGGGGTCCTACGGGACACAAGTGAGCATGAAAAACCAAATAACAAATATTGCTCACCGATGCCACTTTCATTAGTTATCCCATTACTACTCAGGTTAAGTTGTTTAGGTACCTCGTTATCCATCAGACACTCACATACCCTACACATGCTGTTCTACGACTCGCATGGCTCAAACAACTCCTGTAGTAATGGCTCATGGGATGGGGGAACAAGCTTCGGTGGGGTTTAAAAGTAAAGGCTATGCAGTACTTGGGATTCAATTTAATGCAATCGCGACTCAATGATGCAAGAATAAGATAGAGGCAATAGGTACTATATGTATGCAAGCATGTGGTAGTGCTTGCCTGGCAGCTCAGTTGAAGCGAGTGAAGGATCTGGGTAGTGCTCCTGGGTCTCTTGATATATCCCCTGCTCAGCGTCTATTCGAAGAAGAACCAAACAAACAAGGGCCAACATAAATAAAGTGCACAAGCATATGAATAAAATGCGACAAGCAAACAATCATGCCATGATGAATGATGCACAATTTGCATGGCAATAAAGTAGCATGGCATGGGTGAGGTGTGGAATACAAGAAATAAGCATTTTATTGAGTTTTAATCATATTTTATACTCAAATAAGTTGCTGTATACTTTATATTTATATGATGCATGCTGCAAAACAGATAAAGGAATGCATAAACATAAAGGTCTCGTCGAGCTAATCATTTTAGACATATCATTTGTTAAATTTGGAGTTATAAATCAAAAGTTATTAATTTATTAAGGTAAAAAGGCATTTTATTTGTAATTTTAATCAATCTTGAAAATTAAATTGTCCAAAATATATTTTGAAGGCCATATTTGAATTCCTCACATTTTTCTGATTTCAAAACATATATTACATGTTTAATTTGGGTTTATATTTTAAAAGTTATTTGAAACAGATTTGAAATTTGAATTTAAATTAATTTGGAAAAGTTTGAATTAAAACAGAAATACAGAAAGTCTTTTGTCACTCAGGCCAGTCCTAGCCACAGTCACAGACAAGTGGGGCCAAGGCTGACTAGGACTCACGCGCACAGAAACGGATCTCCCGCCGCGGCTTTACCTAGCCTCTTCGAATGACAGGTGGGGCCAGCGGCCGCGAGGGTCCACGTGACAGTGGCGAGAGGGACAGGAACTGACAGGTGGGGCTGGGGCTGGAGCGCGGGTTAAGGTTTACAATAGCCAGGTCTCTTTTTGTAAAACTCCACAGGCACAGACAGGTGGGCCTGGGCTGGACCGCGGGTTGAGCAGCAAAAGGCGCAGGGGGGGAAGTGCAAAGTAGCCGCCGTTACTGTACTTCTTCTCTGAATCTCTGACGACAAAACGGTGTTCGACAGGCGGGGCTCGATGCAGGGGTCGATCCCGCGACCTCGCGTGCGCGCACGGTGGCGGTTACCGCTGCGGTGGCCTGGGTTTGGTGTTAGATGGTTGGACGCAGGCTAGAAGAGGCTGGCGCGGCGCGGGGAGGCTGCAGACAACAGCGAGCCCGACGCACCGACGGCGTTCGACGAAAAGAACGGCTGCGCTAGGGCGGGATCGGCCAGAGGGAGGTGTCTAGGAGGTGGGTCAGCTCACCGTGAGTTGGTTGGTGTGGTCGGATCAGCTCGAGGCGCAGGGGATCGGCGACGACGCAGACGGACCGGAGGCTAGGGTTTGGCGTCGGGCTCGTCGGTGAACCTCGGCCCTGGTCCTTCTCCTCCTCCGCGACAGGTACCGGCGGCCTCCTAGGAGTCTCCTCGTTCTTCCTCGACACCCAGAGGTCCTCGCCACCGGCTGCAGAAGGGGAACGGAGGAGACCGACGGTTGGCCAGGGACGGTGTAGGTGGTGGTAGGAGAAGGCAGGGGGAAAAGGGAGCGGCCTGGGGAGATCTGGGAGAGGCAGAGGGGTTGTGGGGCGGAAGGTAAAGCAGAGAGGGAGAGGGAGATGCCGTGGGGAGGTGGTGAAGGGAAAAAGGTGGCTCGGATGCCACCTTTCCTTCTCCTCTTCACGTGCTCGAGCTGGGCTCGTCTAGGGCAGGTAGGCAGTTGGCAGGTGGGGCAGGGTGAGGCCAAGGAGGGGAGAGGTAGGTCCGAGGTGGGGCTAGCTGGCAGGTAGAGAAGAGAGAGGGTAGGGAGAGAGGAGGCTCGGGTGTAGCTCGGTTAGGAGCTAGGGTTGGCTAGGAGGAGGCTCGGGTTAGGGCTGGTGCTAGGGTTGGGGTAGATGGGTGTGGGACCAGGGATAGGAACCAGGTGGGGCCATCAAGGAGGCTCGGCATGGTGAGAGGGGATGTGAGGGTTAGGGTTTGCTAGGGTTAGATGAGGGAGGGGGCTCGGGTTAGGTTAGATGGGGGTGTGGTTTAGAGAGGAGGGTTAAGCGAGAGGAGTGGTATGGTAGCTAGGGTTTTAGGCAAAATCAAAACAAGAGGTGGAGTTGGTGTAGGAGTTTGCAAACTCAAACAAGATCAACATAAAGGGTGGAAGAGAGGGATAGGGGTGTGGTGGTGGATTTTAGCAAGACCAACTAGATCAAGCCAAAAAGAGTGGTAGAGAGAGGGATAGATGATGATCCACTCAAAGATTCAAATAAAAACCAAAGACTAGAATGTGGTGGTACTTGCATGGCCCATGCAAAATATTTAATGCCATGTTTATTCTTGTGAGAACAATAATATTAACATGGCATTATTATTATGCATTCCCAAAATTGGAATAAAAGCCAAGCAAAAAAGAATTAAAAGGATGCCCCATGTGGAGTAGATGGAGATGACCATATTTGAATAGAAATGGGACTTGCTAGTGTGTATGTGCCACTAGGTATTTAGTAAGCCCAAAAATATCCCAACATGATAATAACCCCAAAACAACCCATATGGAAGCTAGGAAAAGGTTCCACTCACAAGGCATGCAAAGGTGGCCATGTGGCTCTCATAAACCAATAATGTGGAAACAATATGGTGCATATATGAGAGCATGTGGAGATAGAATTGGATCCATCCCAACCCACATGAGCTAGAGGTAAAACCAAATAAGTTGCAATGCTCATATATGGTGGAATGGTGGAATGATGGGGTGATGACAAGAAAGGTGGTGGAGTTAATAAAAGATATGCCCCCAACTCAACTTGGTCATTTAAACAATATATCAATAACCAAATACAATATCAAGAGGCAAATACAATTAATAATGCATATGAGATAAGAACCAAACAAAAAGGGTTTTATATGATGCTCAAATGCAAGGTGGCATGATGACATGAGCATGATATATTTATGGTGCAACAATTATATATATGAAGTAGCCATTATATTACTAGACCAAGTAGCATTATAATTGTTAGACAATTGGGATGTACACTTCGTCACAAGGTGACGGACTTGGAGGAGACCATCCATGAGCAGGACATGTAGCTTGAGGAGAGGGAGAATGCAGGGGAAGATATCCGTGGAGACCCTTACTCCTATCTCAATGACGATGATGACTTCCTGGAGGATCAAGCCATGGACTTCCACACCGATGACGATGACTCCTCCTTCATTGATGATGATGAGGAAGATACCCGATGAGTAGTAGCACTTGAGAACTAGCGTTAGTGAGTTGTATCCGGTCCCATTGTATCGTAGTTTCACATAATGGTTCTTAAAACCATATGTTTCCTTATTGTGGTGTGTGTTTGTATTGTGTGCTATGAACGAATGAATGAAAATAAAGTTGCCAGTGGCAAAACCTGAGTCAAAATTCAAAAGCTTTTGCAAAAACAAATCCCTGAACCTTAGAATTCCCTCTTGTCTCATGATCTATATCAATCTTCAGATGCCTCACGGAGGAAGCAGTTCATCCCCGAACCCAATGTTGCAAATCTTGCAAATGTTGGTTTCAGACCGCGAAGCTAAAAGAGCCGAACGTCAAGCCAAATTAGCCACCCTTCAACACATAGCTCAGATGGCCAACAACAATCAAGTCCATGGAAACCAGGACAACCCTGGATGCAAGCTCAAGAACTTTCAGAACACCAATCCACTCATTTTTAGTAAGTCTAAAGAGCCCTTAGATGCGGATGATTGGCTGCAGACCATGGAGAACAACTTAGAAGTCGCAGGAGTGGAGGCCAATGAGAAAGTACTGTTTGCCACCCACTATCTGGCAGGAGATGCAAGAGCTTGGTGGAATAGCGTTCAAGCCATGAATGGAGGTCAAATGATAACTTGGGATGAATTCAAACTCAAGTTCAGCCGAACACATGTGCCACCGGGTTCAATCAAGAGGATGAGAGATGAATTCAGAGAGTTGAAACAAGGAAGGATTATAGTAGTTGAGTACCGTGACAAATTTATGTCCTTAGCTAGGTATGCACCCGATGAGATTGACACTGAAGCCAAGAAGAAGGAGAGATTCTTGAATGGTCTGAATGATGAGATGCAAACAGTGTTAGTCAATATTCCGTTTGCTTACATTGAAGTCTTAGTGGATTCTACAATTCAGATGGAAGGCAAAATCAACCAAGCCAATGAAAACCGCAAGCGTCGAATGATGCATCAACCAGGAACCCACCATACCCCAAAGTATCGCCCAACCCGTCTGCAGGATTTGCCCCAAGAAACAATAGACCCCCGATGAACCGTCCGACCTATCCCAACCATGGAGGAGGAAACCCAAGGCCCGGAGGAAACCACAACAATAACCCCGACAACTCCAACAATTTCAATCGTGCACCGCCCAAGTTCAAAAACAACAATGTTGCCACCAACACCAATACTGCCCCAAGGACTGGAAGCAATGTCGTGCCTGTTGCAGGAAAAGACAAGTCTCAGGTGACTTGTTATGAATGCGGAACCAAGTCACTACTCCAATGAGTGCCCCAAGAAGCTTGTAGCAGCCCCAAATGTGAATGCCCTAGCTCAGCAGCAACGTCGTATTTAGCCTGGAAGAAGATTTTCCCCAGGGAATTCGCTCAACCGTAATGGCCGTCTGTTTCTCATGAATGCTGAAGAAGCCGAAGAAGCGCTAGATGTCGTGCTGGGTATGTTTTCTGTTAACTCAGTACTTGCAAGAGTGTTGTTTGATTCTGGAGCATCGCACTCGTTTCTTATAGATGAATTTGCATGCACTAGTAAGATTCAACCAACAAGATTGAAGCATGTTATGATATTTCAAATACCTAGTTCAACCACCAAAGCTAGACAAATTTGCAAGGCCATACCTATTAGAATCCATGGCATAGATTTTTATGCTAATCTAATTGTACTTGGAACAAAAGGTTTGGAAGTAGTACTAGGAATGTATTGAATGTCGAAACATAAAGGATTAATCGGCTGTGCCAAGAAAGCCATAACCATGACTAGTACAGCCGGAATATCAATAGAGCATGTATCTGAAACCTTGCCCTGTCAATTCAAGTGAAACAAGAGTCTAGCCCAACCAACCATTGACCAAGTCAGAGTAGTCTGTGAATACCCCGACATATTCCTAGATGTATTGTCCGGTATGCCCCCACATCAGGATATCGAGTTTATCATTGAACTAATCCCTGGAACCGGACCCATATCCCAGAGACCTTATAGTATGAACCCATCTAATTAGTAGAGCTGAAGAAGCAACTGGATGCTATGCTAGAGATATGCTTGATTCAACCAAGTGCGTCGCCATGGAGATCACCTATCTTGTTTGTGGATAAGAAAGATGGAGGTAACCATTCGTGTATGGATTATCGGAAGCTGAATGATGTCACCATTAAGAATAAGTACCCACTGCCAAAGATAGAAGATTTGTTCGACCATTTGACCGGTGCCAAAGTGTTTTCTAAGATTGATCTTAGAACTGGTTATCATCAACTCAAGATTCGCGCAGAGGATATTCCAAAGACTGCCTTTACTACCAAATATGGATTGTGTGAGTACACTGTCATGTCTTTTGGATTAACCAACGCCCCCGCTAATTTCATGAACCTCATGAATAAGATTTTTATGGACTTCCTGGATAAGTTTTTCGTTGTTTTCATTGATTACATTCTGATCTATTCCAAATTAGAAGAAGAACATGAGCTACACCTGAGGACCATCCTTGGAACCCTTAGGGAGCATCAGTTGTATGCCAAGTTTAGCAAATGTGAATTCTGGTTATAGGAAGTAGGATTCCTTGGACATATCGTGTCGGTCAGAGGAATTGCTGTTGACCCCGCCAAGGTTAAGGATGTTGAAGAATAGCAAGCCCCAATAACCCAAACCCAAGTTCGTGCATTTCTCGGATTAGCGGGATACTACCGCAAGTTCGTAGAAGGATTCTCGAGCATCGCAAGACCCATGGCCCAATTTTTAAAGAAAGATAATAAGTTTGAATGGACGGACAAATGTGAAGCGAGTTTTCAAGAACTTAAGAAGAGATTGATCTCAGCCCCAATCTTGATTATGACGGATATTACGAAGCCTTTTGATGTGTTTTGTGACGCATCCAATATCGGTTTCAGATGTGTGCTAATGCAAGAAGGCAAATTAATAACATATCTATCCCGACAACTGAAGCAACATGAGCAGAATTATCCTACCCATGACCTCGAACTAGCAGCCATAGTTTTAGCCTTGAAGACATGGCAGCATTACCTCATGGGAAATCGTTGTGAAATTTATTCGGATCACAAGAGCCTGAAATATATTTTCACCCAGAAGGAGCTGAATATGAGGCAAAGGAGATGGATAGATCTAATCAAGGACTATGATCTTGACATTCACTATCACCCCGATAAAGCCAATGTGGTAGCAGATGCCCTTAGCAGATTTCCATGTCGCTTGAACTCCATGATTCTAAAGGAGCAACCAAGTTTGCATAAGGAGTTGGAAGATTTCAGAATAGAGCTAGTAAGCGAAGGATTTTTGGCTAGCATAGAACTTCAACCCACTTTGATTAGTCAGATCACGGAGGCGCAGAATGGAAATGCTAGTATCGACGGAATAAAATGTCGTATCGGTATAGGAAAGGTACCCGAATTCACCGAAGATGGCGAAGGAGTTTTGTGGTACAAAGGACGTATTTGTGTGCCAGCAGATTCAGAATTGAAACAAGCTATTTTGAAAAAATCCCATGATACTCTTTATTCTATCCACCCCGGAGGAACAAAGATGTATCAGGATTTGAAGGAGCAATTTTGGTGGCATAAGATGAAGAGAGAAATTGGAAGCTACATAGCCAAGTGTGATATTTGTCAGAGAGTCAAGGTGGGACATCAGAGACCCACAGGACTGTTACAACCATTGCAGATCTGGAATGGAAATGGGATTCAGTTGGAATAGATTTGATCACCGGTTTGCCTACATCTAGTAGGAGAAATGACTCTATTTGGGTCATAGTAGATAGACTGTCCAAAGTAGCCCATTTCTTACAAGTCAAGACCACTTACCAGAGTTCGAAACTAGCAGAGTTGTACATTGCTAGAATAGTCAGTTTGCATGGAGTCCCCAAGAACATTGTGTCGGATCGAGGAACTCAGTTTACCTCGAGGTTTTGGAAGAAAGTCCAAGAAGGATTAGGAACCCGACTGGATTTTGGTATAGCTTATCACCCTCAGACTGATGGACAAACTAAGCGAGTAAACCAAATACTCGAAGATATGTTGAGATCTTGTGTGTTAGAATATGGATCTAAATGGGAAGACTGTCTGCCTTTCGCAGAATTTTCATACAACAACAGTTACCAAGCCGGTTTGCAAATGGCCCCATTTGAATTCATGTATGGAAGGAAGTGCCGTACCCCTTTGAATTGGTCGGAAGTAGGAGAGAGTCACATTTTCGGACCCGACATCCTACGAGAAGCCAAATAGAAAGTTCACAAGATCTGTGAGCACCTCAAGACCACCCAATCCAGACAGAAGATTTATGCCGACAAGAGACGTCGAGACATAGCCTTCAATATTGGAGATTTTGTGTATCTCAAAGTATCACCCTTGAAAGGAATGCAACGTTTCTAGCTCAAAGGAAAGTTAGCCCCCAGATATATCGGACCCTTCAAGATTCTGAATCGTCGAGGAGAAGTATCGTATCAACTGGAACTACCAGAGGAGATGTCAGCTGTGCATAATGTGTTTCATATCTCGTTACTTTACAAATGCCTAGAAGTCCCGGAGAAGATCGAAGTTTTCAAGACTATTGATCACAGGACCATAGAGATAAATGATGACCTGACCTATCCCGAAATACCCATCCGTATTTTGGAGGAAGATTTCAGAACCACCAAGACCCAGAGTATCAAGTTTCTCAGGATCCAGTGGAGTAACCATACCGAAGAAGAAGCTACCTGGGAGCGAGAAGACTACATTAGGATGGAGTTTGCAGATCTCTTTAAATCCTAGTTTTATTTTGATCAAATCTCGGGACGAGATTTTGTTTAAGGAGGGAAGGTTTGTAACATCCCAAAAATATTAAGCAAGGTTATCAATTCCAATCACTCAAATTTAGGGTTAATAAAAACTTTTATTAATATGAAATGCATGAATGCTTGTATGGACTTGTGATTGTTATGAATGGCAAGGATTGGTTTAAAGATGAAAACAAAATCATCTAAATAATTTCCAAGCAGAATCTATTGAAGAGAAATTCAAAAATAAGATATATAAGCAAATGGTCATTTTTGCCAATCTTGTTCACTAGACCACTTTGAGTGTTTCTAGTCCAAGATTTCTAACAGAAACAAATCCAATTCTTTTCACCCCTTGCAAGACCAAGTAAAAGTGAACCCAAGCCCACCTTTCAAACCCACAGAAACATTTGGCAACCCTATTCAAATGACATTTAAAAATTGAATCTAGTTCATATGGTAAGATCACCATTTCTCAAAACCTAACCAAACCAGTTCACTTTGACAAATCCAATCAACCAGATACTCCCTAGTATGTGACCATTGCAACCACCAAGTTTTATCCAAAAATTCAAATATAAATTTCTTGCGGCCATTTCATGAAACACCTGGAGACACAAACCAAATTCTGCAAACTTAACAATTTTGAGTAGTAATCTTTCCAAACCTTGTTCCCCACTGATCATCCTTGTCTCCCCCAGTGACAACTAGTGTATTAAATCAGCCTAGACCCCTACCAATGCACCATGTCGTGCATGCCCGAGGCAACCCTGGCCAGTCGACCATGGCAAGCTAGTACCAGCCATCGCCGCGCCTAGACACCATGTCCAGGAGGCACGCCACCGTCCACCGCCACCCCCTGTCCATCCCTCGATCCTTGACAAGCAGTGGACCACCAAGAACAGACGCGCCCAGTTTGTCTCTGCCATGTCTAGAGAGCGCCAGCTCGCAGCGCTTGGCACGCTCGCACAGATCGCGCCTCGCCTTCGCCGCTCATGCCTACGATCACCACCGTTCCAGGAGACCACTAGACATGCCCGTACGCCGCTGCGCGACCAGGAGCACCTGTGCATCGTCAAAAACATCGTCAGTGCCGCTCAGAGCACCAGCGTGTTCCGACCAAACTGCACCGCCCCTTGCCGCGCGATCAAGATGTTGTATAACATCCCAAAATTCATGAATTACAAAGGCATGCATTGCATTCATGTATTGATAGCATTCATGACCTGCACAAAAAAATTCAAATCAACACTCCAAATAAAACAAACTTTATGCCTATTATTTATATATCATTAAGGCATGGTTTTATTTTATTTTCAAAGGATCAAAGTGCATTTGATTAAACAGAAGTGTTTGACACACATTTGAGTGTAAGGTTCACACCACAAAAATCCAGAAAAGATTTGAATTCAAACAAGTTTGAAAACGGCTTCAAAACCATTCCTGAAAAATCAAATAGAAAAACAAAAACAAAAAGAAAAAATAAAAACATGCGCCAGCTATTCAGCCCAGAGCCAGAAGCGGCCTAGCATCCCACCTGGTCCATTTTCCCCTCCCCCGTCTCTCTCACCCGCGCTCGCCTTACCCCGCTGACACTGCCAGTGGCCCCGTGCCAGCTCAGCGTCGTCTTCCACACCCCGCGCGCGCAGATGCCGTCGCCGCCCATTTCCTCCCCCATCAACGTCGCATTGATTTTGGGATTAATTTCCATTGATCCTCCGCATGATTCCCTCGCCCCTGTTGGCTAATTAAACCCTCCACACCACGGTCATTTCCCCCAACTTCCCTCGCCAAAACCCCACTAGGCGGCGCGCATTTGAGCTCGAAACACCGCTGTCCGACGAACTCCGACGAGGTATTCCGGTGAGCACCGTCTACCCCGCCCCCTCTCGTTCATACTATCGTGCTTCCCTTGTCCTTGCAAAGCTTACTGTGCCTTTGGTTCGCCTTGTACTGCCCCAGAACGTCGGCTCTATCAAGCGCCGTGACACCTGATGTCACCCTCGTCTCCGGCGAGCAGTTCTGGTAATATGCGACCACCCCTGACCTCTAGTTCAAACAATGATGTTCGTCTGGTCCTTGTGCACATGCTGATGCTTCTGGTTTGTGCTAGGGTGGCCCAGTTCATCGTCTTCGTCGCCGTCCGCACGAAACCGTCTCTGCTCGCAACTCCAACGAGCCCCAGCTACCACAGCAGCTCACCTCCGTCCAAGCCAAAGCCACGTTGAGCATCCTCGTGACCTAGCGACGCTGGTAAGCCACAGCGCAGCCCCTATCCCCCTCTGCAGTTGCTGGAACACCACCTTCAGTCGCTCCACCAGTGTTGTAGCCACGCGCGCCGCTAGTGTTTGGTCAAAGCAACCAGCGCAGTTAGATCTAAATCTAGTGGATCTGATTAGATCACTTAACGAAGGGGTACGCTTAGATCTGAGACACAGGATCTAACTTAAATCCTACGGCCCATGTTGGCCCATTGCGCAAAGCGGTAAGGGCCAATCATACACAGCCACGTGTCTGAGATTTTGATTTAAAATCTGTTTTTTGAATCTATTAGAGATTTAAACTTGTAAAAATCATAACTTTTGTTCTGCTTATCCAAAAAATGCAAATAATATATCATTGGATTCAGAAAAATAAATCCTACACTACTGTGTGTTTAAATTTGTAGTTTGATTCTGTAAAATTAGGTTTATTTGCACAATAAAATATAAGCTTATTTTGGCTATAGAAATTATTTAGAAAATGATTTTAAAGTAAATTTAAGTTTATTTAGACTATAAATAGGTGGTTTTGTGTTCAGTACTGTTTGGTTTGAATATTTTAGTGTAGAAAATTCATTCCATTGCATTTGCATGCATTCATATATATTTTTGCTTGATTATTTGAATGTGAATTTGGTGCTATTATTTTATGTGTAGATTTTGGTGCTAGTTCAAATGACCTTGCAAACCCACAGAAACATTTGGCAACCCTATTCAAATGACATTTAAAAATTGAATCTAGTTCATATGGTAAGATCATCATTTCTCAAAACCCAACCAAACCAGTCCACCTCGACAAATCCAATCAACCAGATACTCCCTAGTATGTGACCATTGCAACCACCAAGTTTCATACAAAAATTGAAATATAAATTTCTTGCGCCCATTTCATCAAACACCTGGAGACACAAACCAAATTCTGCCAAACTTCACTGTTTTGAGTAGTAATCTTTCCAAACCTTGTTCCCCATTGATCATCCTTGTCTCTCCCAGTGACAACCAGTGTATTAAACCAGCCTAGACCCTACAAATGCACCATGCCGTGCATGCCCGAGCCAACCCTGGCCAGCCAACCATGGCAAGCTAGAACCAGCCATCGCCGTGCCTAGCCACCATGTCCAGGAGGCATGCCACCGTCCATCACCACCCCCTGTCCAACCCTCGAGCCTTGACAAGCAGTGGACCACCAAGAACACACGGGCCAAGTTTGTCTCTGCCATGTCCAGAGCGCGCCAGCTCATCGCACTTGAAATGCTTGCACAGACCACGTCTCGCCTTCGCCGCCCGTTCCTGCGATCACCAGCGTCCCAGGAGACCACCAGACATGCATGTTCACCGCCGTGTGACCAGGAGCGCCTGCGCGTCGTCAAAAACGTTGTCGGTGCCGCTCAGAGCACCAGCGCGTTCTGACCAAACCGCATCGCCCCTTGCCGCTCCATCAAGCCGTTGAGCACCGCCAAGAGACCGTGCACCGTCCCCTAGCCTTATCCATGCCCGTAGCTCGTTGTAACCCCGACCCCGACGAGCACTGCCCATGCCGCTTGGCCTCTCTCGCTCGCCTATAAAAGTAGGTCACCCCCACTCGTTTTCTTCACACCAGTTCACTCTCCACCTCTCACTGATCCTTCCAACCTCTTCCCGGAGCAAGGCAGGCTCTCCCTCGCCGTAATTTCGCCGGAGCCTGTCGCTGCTGGAGGAGAAGGGCGCCGTCGATTGGAGCCACCCCAGGAGGAGTCGCCAGTACCAGGAGAACCACCATCGTCGACTTATTCATTCAACCCCATTACCGACCATCGCCTGAGCCCTGGTGAGCCGCCCCAGACCCCCACTAGGCATGCTAGGGTTAGCCCCTGCTGTGTTCTGTTCGACGAGGACGATGGTCGTGAACCATTGATCCTTAGTCTAATCATACGGTCATAATCGCCCTGTACCCCTTCGTCAACCCCCGTCTCACTGACGCATGGGGACACCACTTAACCAGCCCGCGCAAGCTGTGCGCAGTGGGCCGGCCCAACTAGCTCTCCCACGCGACCTAGTACTTTGAATTTATATTTATCTATTTAGTTTCAAACCGAGTTCTGTCTGTTAATTCAAAAATGAATCCAGAGAGTTTTACTGAACCAAATACCATGAAACCAATTTTTTTAGAAAGGTATGGAAATTCTTAATCCAAGCCCGTTGGATTCAAACCATTTGAAATTATGTATCACATATAGTAAAAATAACAAGGCAGAGACTTTTCAAGCAAGTTGCAACTTCCCCACCCCCTCCACACCGACGAGTGCTAAGTTACAAGCAATTTGCAACTCCCCCCATCCACACCGATGGTTCTCAGTTGCAACAAACTTGCGAATGGACCTTTAACGGTGTCCCCCTACCCCCGGTTGCAATCAAGATGCAACTGTCCCCCCCTCGATGGGGCCCTAATAACAAGCAACTTGCAACTAGGACCCGTTAGAGATCAAGTTACAAGCAATTTGCAACTGCTTGACCCCCTCCACACCGACGGGTGCTCAGTTACAAGCAAGTTGTAACTGGACCTCCATAAACTAGGAACACATCCTTAGTCCTTTTCAAGTACTTAAGGATGTTCTTTACCGCTGTCCAGTGACCTTCACCTGGATCAGCCTGGTATCTGCTCGTAACACTTAGAGCATAGGAAATATCTGGGCGAGTACATATCATTGCATACATGATGGATCCAATAGCCGAAGTATATGGAACCCTGCTCATGCACTCACGCTCATCAGTAGTAGAAGGACACTGAGTCTTGCTGAGTTTTATGCCGTGAGACATGGGAAAGAACCCCTTCTTAGCCTCTTCCATGCTGAACCGTTTCAACACTTTGTCAATGTATGTACTCTGGCTTAATCCAATTAGCCTTCTTGATCTATCTCTATAGATCTTGATTCCCAGAATATATGCCGCTTCTCCCAAGTCCTTCATCGAAAAACTATTTTTCAATGAGGTCTTAACAGATTCGAGCATACGAATGTCATTTCCAATCAGCAATATGTCATCTACATATAAGATTAGAAATACCAGCGCTCTCCCACTTTCCTTATTGTAAACACAAGGTTCTTGTTCGTTTTTGATGAAGCCAAACTCCTTTACAACTTCATCAAATCGAATATTCCAACTCCGAGATGCTTGCTTCAGCCCATAAATGGACTTCAGAAGTTTGCATACCTTTCCAACATTGTTTGGATCGACAAAACCTTCGGGCTGCATCATATACACGTCCTCAGTTAGGATTCCATTTAGGAAAGCCGTCTTGACATCCATCTGCCATATTTCATAGTCGAAATGTGCAGCAATGGCTAGAATTATCCGTATAGATTTAAGCATCGCTACGGGCGAGAAAGTCTCGTCGTAGTCAACTCCTTGAACTTGTCGAAAACCTTTTGCAACAAGTCGAGCTTTCTGGATGTGAACATTTCCATCCATATCAATCTTCTTCTTATAGATCCATTTGCACTCGATGGCTTTAAAACCATGAGGCAGGTCAACCAGGTTCCAAACTTGATTGTCTCCCATGGACTCTATCTCGGATCTCATGGCGATCAGCCATTTCTCAGAGTCTGGGTCCACCATCGCTTCTGCATAGGTCGCAGGCTCATCATTGTCTAACAATAATAATTCCCGCGCTTCGCGGAGCCTCGCCGACCTTCGTGGTTGTGGTGCTTCTATTTCCACGGGTTTCTCAACTTGTTCTGCTACAATAGCATCACTCGTAGAAGCATCCCCAACTGGCTCATCTTGAACTTCTTCAAGTCGCACCGACCTTCCACTTGTTCCCTTTGTGAGAAACTCTTTCTCTAGGAAAACACCGCTACAAGCGACAAACACTTTGCCCTCCTCTCGGTTGTAGAAGTAATACCCTAAGGTTTCCCTCGGATATCCCACGAAAATGCACTTATCTGATTTGGGTGTTAGCTTGTCCGACTGAAGTCGCTTGAAAAATGCATCACAACCCCAAATCTTTAGAAAAGACAAACTGGGATTCTTTCCAGTCCACATCTCATATGGTGTCTTAACTACGGATTTAGATGGTACCCTATTAAGTGTGAAAGCAGTCGTTTCTAGAGCGTAATCCCAAAATGATAATGGTAAATCCGACTGGCTCATCATAGATCAAACCATGTCCAACAAAGTTCGATTACGCTGTTCGGAGACCCCGTTTCTTTGAGGCGTTCCGGGTGGCGTAAGTTGTGGAACAATTCCGCAACTCTTAAGATGATCGCTAAATTCGTGACTCAAATATTCACCTCCACGATCAGATCGCAAGGCCTTTATTTTCTTGCCACGTTAATTCTCTACTTCACTCTGAAACTCTTTGAACCTTTCAAAAGTTTCAGACTTATGCCTCATCAAGTAGACATAACCATATCTACTGAAATCATCAGTGAAAGTAATGAAGTAGTGATATCCTCCTCTGGCTGTCGTGCTCATTGGTCCACACATATCAGTATGTATGAGTTCCAACAAGTCTGTCGCTCTCTCGGGAAAACCCGAAAAAGGTGACTTGGTCATCTTTCCAAGTAAACAAGCCTGACATGTCTCGTATGATTCAAAATCAAACGAAGTTAGAAGACCATCACCATGGAGCTTCTTCATGCGCTTTTCACTTATATGCCCCAAACAACAATGCCATAAATAGGTAGGACTCAAATCATTAGGCCGAAGCCTTTTAGCACTAACATTGTAAACAGATGCATCATCAAGATTTAAAATAAATAACCCATTCACAATGGGAGCATTAGCCATAAACATATCATTCTTAGAGATTACACAACCATTGTTTGCACTCGCGAATGAATAACCATCCCTCATCAAACATGAAGGTGATAAAATGTTTCGACCCATACTTGGAATGTAATAACAATTATTCAACTCAATAATAAATCCTGAAGGAAGGTGAAGTTGCATGACGCCGACGAACAATGCAGCAACCCTTGCTTTATTTCCGACGCGAAAATCCACTTCGCCTTTCTGCACTTCTCTAGTCCTTATTAGCACCTGCATCGAATTGCAAATATGAGCAACCGATCCGGTATCAAATAACCAAGAGTTAACATAGGAATCGGCGAGAAGAATGTCCACAACATTTACAACAAGCGTACCTGAGTGGGAAGTACTCTTACTTCCACTCTTCTTCAAAGAAGCCTGGTACTTGCTGCAGTTTCTCTTCCAGTGGCCATGTTCATGACAAAAGAAGCACTCAGTGTCTTCTACAGGTCCAGCCTTTTGCTTGGGTGCAGACTTAGGGATCGTATCCTTAGCCTTGCCCTTCTTCTTCCAAGAAGTACCCTTTTTCTTGAAGATAGGCTTGTTTTGCACAGCCATCACATGGCTATGCCCTGCACACTTCTTCATGTCACTTTTTGCTGTTTTTAGCATCCCGCATAACTCATTAAGGCCCTTCTCCACCCCATGCATATGGTAGTTCGAAATGAACTGCCCATAGCTGGATGGAAGAGACGCCAAAATGAAGTCAGTGGACAACTCTTGGTCTAGTGGAAAACCAAACTTTTCCAAAGTCTGACTGTAACCAACCATTTTGATCACATGGGGGCCTACAGCTGCTCCCTCTGCCAGCTTGCATTTGACAAAGGACTTGGAAACATTGTACCTCTCAGTCCTTTCCTGGTCTTGGAACATGTCCTTAAGAACAACGATCATATCATACGCATCCTGATCCTCAAACTTCTTTTGGAGTTCAGGTTCCATGCATGCAAGCATAAGGCAGCTAACCTCAAGAGAATCATCACATGCTCTCTTGTAGGCATTCTTTAGGGCAGCAGATGCATTATCAGCAGGTTCATCGGGGATTGGGGTATCCAGAACCGTTTCCTTTTTATCAGAACTGAGAACAATTCTCAGGTTACGGACCCAGTCCGAATAGTTTGTTCCATTTAGTTTATCTTTGTCAAGAATCAAACGCAAAGAGAAAGGTGATGTAGTGTTCGGTGCCATTGATCTACAACAGAAAACATGCAAAATACTAAGCCATGTAACCATGAAAGAGTAAAACATATTAAACAATTTAATAGCATATACTCCCACTTAAATCAATATCCCTCTATTGATACTAAGTGATTCAAGATCCACAATTAACAAGTCGACTAGTGAGCTTTAGCATCACTGCTAGAAGACAAGGTAAATCGGTAAGCAACACTTGCTAATCATATCACATATGACTCTTGTTGTTGGGTGACATCTCTATATCAAAACTAGGTGACCAACCTTTATGCCCCAAGGTCCTTAACTATTAAGATGACCTTGTCAAGTTCACCAACCCTTATGCGTGTAGGTATCCGATACAAACCCATCCAGCCAAGGAAAACCGCGGCACCCTAATTTCATAGGCCCATCAACGATTG
The DNA here is from genome assembly GCA_916181665.1 of Avena sativa. Taxonomy (NCBI): domain Eukaryota; kingdom Viridiplantae; phylum Streptophyta; class Magnoliopsida; order Poales; family Poaceae; genus Avena; species Avena sativa. The sequence continues at coordinate 304,582,088 of OV702295.1, read as the reverse complement.
TACAGGGCATAGGATGGTGCAAGGTTTGGTTGGGAGGGCATGGTTTAACTTAAACTTTGTGAGGGATCATTCTACTTCTATCATCTAAGCATGCATGGTAGTAAAACGCATAAGAATAACATTCACATAGATGTGACACAGTATGGCCCATTTTCTATGGTGATCTCCATCGCCATAGAACCTGTCCACCATGATGATCTCCATCTTCATGTTCCATGTGAGCCATCCTCCAAGTGATGAGTCCTCCAAGAACTAATACAAGATATTACTCCTAACAGCTAGTAATCAAAATTACATAGTATTGGGAACATCACAAATTGGCACGCAGGCCATTACAATAAATGACAACACATATGGCTCCAGCCGTGTTGCCCTACTCACGACACGCAGGTCATGCAAAATTTCATACATGCATCACATACATATATGGGCCATACTGATCACATACATCCTGCAAAAACAAGTTATGCATAGAATCGCATTCTACCGGATCATGTGACATCATCGCACCTAGTTATCTTAACAAGATACAAAAGGGGATACGATTAAGGGGGGTCTAGGGGGTCTCCCCCTGCGGGGTTCGAAGGGGCAGCGCCCCTCGCAAAACCGTGAAAATGAGAGATCGAATCTTCACAATTTTCTTTAAGGATTTTGATCGGCAAATCAAATTTACCATAAACCGATTCCTGTCCCGATTCAATAAAACTCCTTTGATCACGGTGCATCGATTTTAGATCTAGGTTCTGATTCGATCAATCATATTGATCTTCGCGTGATTCAACAGGGTTTATGTGTCACTGTCTACCCCGATGGAGGAAGCCGACCGGTAGGGGTAAGTCGTTCGACAACCTCAGATCACGATCACGGAAAGCAAGATCATAGATCAATCCTAAACCACCACCATACAAATGATCACATCATTTATATCAATCTGCATATCACCATATGCAAACATCCCGAACCTATAACTGAACAGCATCGGCTCTGATACCACTGAAAGGATACGGGTAGGCTACACTAGCGCAAATCAAAAAATTTCTACCGCGTATACCAGGATAACTGTTGTCATATATCACGGGATTACCACTAGACGCGCAGCTGCGGAATCGATGAAGCGCGTCGAGGCAGTGCAGACGTTCCACGTCTCCTCCTTTTCCTCGTCCTACGAGAAGCTTCCCTTGCACGGCTCGTCCAAGCGCTACAGATGCAGCGCCTCCGAGGTATCCACACGTACAGGGTGGAAGCGTCAGACGCCGGACTGCTAGGTCCGTGCGTGCAACACAGGCGTGAGGAGTGGTGGCTGGGAATGATCTGAGGTCTAAGGTCTAACCCTGGTCAGCTTGCCCCACCTCTCTTATATAGGCGTCCCTAGTGGGCTTCTACATTAGCAACCCATTAGTACCCTAAGCCTGGTCTAATTCGGATCCAATCTTCATTAGGCTTCCAGCCCCTTAAGTGTGTGACCCTATAGGTTCATATGCGTATAGACATGACACGAATACACTTATTCTGTCAATAGTTGGTAGCGGCCTCTAGCAAGACGTGCCAACTCCTAAACGCATACAAAGATCATATCAGACGAACCATCACAAGGTTTAGTACATGTATTTCCCTTTGCCTCACGATATTTGGTCTAGCTCCAAGCTGACCTCCCTTTCTTGATACCGTGATTCAGAATCCCTTTACTAGGTTAACTCTTAACCATATGTAGCACGGCCATGCATTTTTGGATCCGATCACTCGAGGGGCCCAGAGATATCTCTCTCAAGTAGAGAGGGGAAAATCCCATCTTGATTGACCATGCCTTGCAGCATGCTTCAGGACAAACCCGAAAGCTACCTTTATAACAACCCAGTTACGGTGCAATGTTTGATAGACCCAAAGTAGGTCGATCCACATCTCAAGTACATGCGACAATCTCAGGTCTAAGGAAAAAACGTACACGATGTGTAGAGAGAGAGCTGCAACTAATTGCTAGTCTCAGGTTGGGTCAGTCCAACCCCATGTTCATAACATGTGTCCACGTCATTGGTTTGACATCTCCATGTCTATGACTTGCGAAACATAGTCATCAACCAATCGATGTGCTAGTCTAATATTCACGTGTGTCCTGACATGAACTCCGACTAGGGACAACTCTTAAATAACCATACAAGTATAGAGTTTCACAAACAATTCACGTAATTGCCAATCAATACAAGTTGCCTGATATGGATATTCAAGGAACATTACAATAACTCATGGATACATATGAAATATCATCATCTCTATGATTGCCTCTAGGGCATATTTCCTTCAGCTGGCCCCTCCTTGACGGTGCTATAGTAACAAGAAACTTGCAACTGGGACCCGTTAGAGCTCATTTACAAGCAAGTTGCAACTTCCCCACCCCCTCCACACCGATGGGTGCTCAGTTCAAGCAAGTTGCAACCGCCCCCTCCATACCGACAGTTCTCAGTTGCAAGCAAGTTGCGACAGGCCCTCTAACAGCGTACCCCTCCCCCCGATTGGAATCAAGATGCAACTTCCCCCCCCCCTCTCGATGGTGCCATAGTAACAAGCAACTTGCAACTGGGACCCGTTAGAGCTCAGTTACAAGCAATTCGCAACTGCACCACCCCTCCACACCGACGGTGCTCAGTTGCAAGCAAGTTGCTACTGGCCCTCCGACGGTGTCCCCCTTCCCCCGGTTGCAATCAAGATGCAACTCCCCCTCCTCCCCCCTAAACGGGGCCCTAATAACAAGCAACTTGCAACTAGGACCAGCTAGATCTCAAGTTACAAGTAAGTTACAACTTTACCACCCGGCTCCACACCGACAGGTGCTCAGTTACAAGCAAGTTGCAACTGGGACCCGCCAGAGCTTATTTATTCGGTCCCACCGACCGGGTCCCCCTGGTTCCAATCAAGTTGCAAGTGGCCCCCCTAGGCAGGGCCCAAGTTACAATGAAGTTGCAATTGGGCCCCACTGGGAGCACGGTTACAACTGGGACCCGTTGGGAGATGGATTACAACTGGGACCCGACAAAGCCTAATTACAAGCAAGTTGCAAATGCCCCACCCCTCCACATTTGATGGGTGCTTAGTTACAGAAAGTTTCAAGTGTTGCCCCCACTCCACACTAACGAGTGCTCAGTTACAAGCAAGTTGTGACTGGCCCTCCGGTGGAGTCCCCCTCCCCCCGGTTGCAATCAAGATGCAACTGCTCCCCCCCTTGATGGGACCCTAGTAATAAGCAACTTGCAACTGGGACCTGCCAAAAAGCCCAGTTACAAGCAAGTTGCAACTAGCCCACCCCCTCCATACCGACGGGTGCTCGGTTACAAGAAAGTTGCGACTAGCCCTCCGATGGGGTCTGATACGTTGCAAACGTATCTATAATTTTTGATGCTCCATGCTTGTTTTGCACCAACTATCTTATGTTTTGTCTACACTTTGTGGCATTTTTATGAATTTTCTGGAACTAACATATTAACAAGTGTCATAGAGCCAGTTTCTAGTTTTCTGCTGTTTTTGGTTTCAGAAAAACTAGAAAAGAAATATTCTCGGAATTGGACAAAACAAAAGCTAAAGTGCCTATTTTTTCTGACATGACAAGGAGTAGGGGAGGGGGAGGCGCACCCCAGGGCGGCCACACCTGGTCTAGACATGGCTAGGGGGCGCGCTGCCCTAGGGTGTGGCCCCCTCGAGCCTCCATCGACCTTGCCCATTCGCCTATATAAACCCCCCAAGATAAAAACCCTAGATACCAGATCAGAATTCCACGAAAAGTTTCACAGCGCCGCCGCCACCGAAGATGAGATTCGGGGGATAGAAGTCTCTATTCCGGCACCCTGACGGGACAGGGAATTGCCCCCGGAGCCATCTCCATCGACTCCACCGCCATCTCCATCGCATTTGCTGACTCCCATGATGAGGAGGAAGTAGTTCTCCCCGAGGCTAAGGGCTCTATCGGTAGTTATGTGTTCATCTCTCTCTCCATGGTGTGATCTTTATGTGATCATGAGCTTTGTAATCTAGTTGAATAAGTAGATGTTACTCTTCATCTATTATGCTACTCAAGTGCTTTTATTAATGTGATCTACGGAGACACCTTGTCCCACGTGTGTGAAGGTGACAGTGTGCGCACCGTGTGTGGCTCTTAGGCTAAAGATTACATAAATACTTATGATGAGTTATAATTTGAGTTGGATGTCTCTATAAAATTGTGGTGTTTATCTGGAACCATCTAGCGCTCAAGGTGACAGTAAGGGGTTACCTAGATGAGGAATGCGAACTTTAAGGTGTGCTTTTATAGCCCTACACGGTGAATTGGTGTTCATTATCCAACCGAAGAGTAGTTCAGGGTAGCATAGTAAAGAGAAGATATTTATGTGTTTAATTAAGTTATCATTGTTGAGAGTGTCCACTAGTGAAAGTATGATCTCTAGGCCTTGTTTCTAAGCATTAAAACAACATTTACAACCAGTCCTACTACATATTTGCTTGTTGCCATTTTTATTTTAGATTGCAATTACCACTTATAATCATCCATATTACTTGTATTTCACTATCTCTTCGCCGAACTAGTGCACATATACACCTGACAAGTGTATTGGGTGTGTTGAGGACACAAGAGACTTCTTGTATCTTAATTGCAGGGTTGCTTGAAAGGGATATCTTTGACCTCTTCCTCCCTGAGTTGATAAACCTTGGGTGATCCACTTAAGGGAAACTTGTTGTTATTCTACAAACATCTGCACTTGGAGGCCCAACACTGTCTACAAGAATAGAAGTGTGCGTAGACATCAAGATCTTTTCTAGCACCGTTGCCGGGGAGGTAAGGTAAAAGGTACTCACATCCTCTGGCTATTAAGCTATCTTCTAGTATTGTTGCTGGTGTGTGAGTGCTCGAAGTTATTTCCTTTAGATTCTGCAATTATATATATTTTTTATTATTTTCACTAGTTAGGCTTAATGGAAAACAACTACAAATTTAGAGAGCTTTATAGTATTTATCTTGAGTTGGGACATGAAGTGTTTGAAGAGAAAATTAAAAAACCTATGGAACTTTATTTGCATGTTAATTGCAATGTTATTAGTACGAATTATTGTAACACCATTATTGCTAATGCTATGGAAACGTCTAAGCTTGGGGAAACTAGTTTTTATGAAAATGATCTTTTTAGTTCCCCATCTTTAGAGGAGAAAATTTGCTATGATGATACTATACCTCCAATATACGATGCTTACAATGATGAATATGATATTTTTAGTCCACCTATTGATGAGAAAATTAATTATGATTACAATATGCCTCCTATATTTGATGATTATGGTGATTAGAATAAAAATGATAGCTATTTTGTTGAATTTTCTCCCGCTACAATTAATAAGAATGACTATGCTTATGTGGAGAGTAATAATTATTATATGCATGTGGCTCATGATAAGAATGTTTTATGTGATAGTTATATTGTTAATTTTATTCATGATGTTACTAAAAGTTATTATGAGAGAGGGAAACATGGTTTTATGTATCTCAACAATATTAAGTTTCCCCTCTTTATGTTGAAAATTTTGAAGTTGCACTTGTTTTGCTTTCCTATGCTTGTTGCTTTGTGCTTTCATGACTTGTTTATTTACAAGATTATTTTTCATAGGAAGTGGGTTAGACTTAAATTTGTTTTATATTTTCTTCTTGATGCTCTCTTTTAATTCAATTTATATTTCTTATATGAGCATCATCGAAATTAGCATGCCTATCTTAATGGCTATAAAGAAAGACCTTTTGGGAGTCAACTCACTATATTATTGCTTTCAGTTTATTTTTGTTTATTTGAGTCTTGGAAGTTGTTACCTCTGTATCAACCTCTCCTTATCATTTTTATTTCGTTTTTGTGCCAGGAGTAGCCTCTAATAGAAAGAAGGTAAGATTTGGGAAAGTTGCTGTCCCGAAACAGATTTCTATGCTTCGCTATAAAAAATCGTGAAAAAACCCAGAACGTCGTATTGATCTGTAATTTTTTGTGCGCATGCCCCAGGTTATTATCTAACTTTTGTTAGTTTGAACTTTTTTATTTGAGCAACAAAATAATTTCTAAAAAATCGCTCTTTACCTGTAGGTCTATTTTGACAGATTTCTGACATTATTTGCATTTTCCTCTTAAATCAATTTCTTTTGAGTTCTTTTAATCGGAAGAGCTTTTAAAAGAAGTTGCTACATTAGATAATGTTTTAATGGATGGTTTACTTGAGTTGAAACTGAACCCAAAGGGTTATTATCTTGCATACACTAATGTTGCTAATGAAGATTGTGTGAAGTTTTGTATGAAGGAAGTTTTCAAGTGTAGGGAGAGAATGATATGATGAGATGAAGTATGGACAAAAGATCAAGCTTGGGGATATCACCTGTGTCACCCAAGAAATATTCAAGAGGTACAAGCGCCAAAGCTTGGGGATGCCCAAGGCATCCCCTTCTTCATCAACAAAAATCTCGGCTCTTCTTTCAAGATACTATATTTTTTGCTTCATGCACTATGTGTTGTTTTTGGAGAGTCTTTGTTTTTGTCTTTAGTTTTATTTTATTTTGTTTGCTGAAATAAGTTGGTTGGATCCTAGCACACTTCTTTTGGAGAAGTCACACCCCGTTCTTCATTGCTTAGAACACTCTAGTTTTCACTTTTATTGTCCTGTGAGTGTTCTCCTTTGCTAGCACTGTGTTTAGCTTTAGTTTTCTTCTTCTTTTTGCTTAGAAATTTTTAGTTCTTATTTGTAGTTGGGTGAGACAAGCTCTCTGGTCTTTATTGATTGTTATCTTTGTGAGTTGCTTCAAATAAGTTGATCAGTATTGGAAAAAAGTAGAATGTTTCATGCTTATGGTGAAACAAAAAGAAGCTTGTTTTGACTGTGTATTAGACTTTATCATGTCATGTTAGATGTTGCTTTGACCATATGTGTAAGATCCCTCCTTTGTAAAGGAAAAGGATCCCTGTGATTGCAATGCTAGTCCCTGGATCAATGCTAGCATCCACAGTTTAAGATGAAGTACACAGATACAAAGGTCGTTTATTACATTCATTCCAGAGATAAAACAGTCTTTTACAACTCAGGGCCATAGGCCTAATACAAGAGTTTAAGGAATAAGTAAATAAACATAAGTCTTCATCTTCATGTGCCACAGGCAAGCATGTTGAGTGTAGACTCATGACTCCTACTCATTATCGGAGTAACCTGCAACATCACAAGTTACAGCCACAGAGGGTCAATACTTTGGAATAGTATTGGCAAGTGATACCTTAGTTTATTTTAAGTGGACTATATTACTATATGCATTTTGGCTAAGTGTAGCTTGGCTTGCTTTGCTCAAAATAGGTTTTTCCTATTAGTTGAAATCACTAAGTTTTTCTTTGTCAAAAACTTCCCAAGAAACCACCAATAGACATTGGGGTCCTTCACCCTTGTTCATCCACAAGTTTTACTTAGAAGTTGGAGTGATGAGATTCTTATAGCTTCCATGTCTTGATGCTCAATTTGTCCATTGCCATGGACTTGGCTAAGTACTTAGATTTTTTCCATCTGCAGAGGTTGTGCACTTTCCCCACCAGACTTGGTTTCCCAAGACAGGACCTTTCAGAAGCCTTTCCTTAGTCAAATGGACGCGCTCCAACCTATCATTCCCACTACCACCAACTGTCCAAGTGACTAAGTTCTAGCAACCTATATGATCATGGCAGAGCCCATATTGCCAAGTGGTTGCACTGTAAGCTTTCTCAACACTTGGCCTCCAAATCCCTTTGTGCCTGGGTGGCATACCACAAGTGAGATACACAAGCCAAATCCATGGCCTTGTGTAACCACTCAACCAAAAACCACCATTCAAATCCCATTCCACCCAGGAGGTTCATTGACTTAGTTGTTTTATTAAGAAAAGCATAAGTCCAAAAGACTTAGAATTATTTTCAACATAGCATGAACATACTTTACCAACCCTTGTTTTATACTAGCTAGGCTAAGCATGGCATAGTAACTTAACTTAGGAAAATTCCCTAGCAATTCTACAATTCTACACTACATAGGATTTCCCAACATAGCATTTGGCAAAAGTAGCATGCAAGACTTAGCAAAAATAATTCTAATGCTTATTCAAAAATAAAGGGAATGGAAACATCATGAAGTATCACTTGCCTTGGTAATGGGGAGAGTAGCACTCTTCACAATCACAGTCACTAGCAAAATCTACACAAAAATTTGTAGCATACAATTACACACAATTTATATACAATCAAAAATATGAATGCATGCATGCAAGAAATTACTAAGTGATGATTTTGAAAACTCTACCAAGCAAGTGCATGATACAGAAACATAACAAGTCACAAAGTTTGCTAACTAAACTTATTTAGCACTAATACAAATTACTAAACTAAATCTATGCTCAAAATGGACCTAAACATGTTTCTGCATACAAAGTCATTTTAACAGAAACTTTTTGTTAAACACATTGCAGATTCAGAAAGGGCTTGACTCACTGATTCCAACGGTATAAAATTTGCAAAAATCTAACGCGGGAATCAAAAGTTATAGCCATTTGAAATTTGGATCAAAATCTGGTTTGAATTCTGTTTTTAAATCTAACCCTAGCCACGCGTCGTGTTTCTATTGGCGCGTACCGGTTCGGCCGGATCACCCTTCTGTGCCGTTGGATCTAACTAACGCTGCACGGCTCAGATCTGTCCATACCCCTTCGTTAAGTGAACTATTTCTACGCGTAGGATCCAAATCTGACGGCTAAAAATCTTCTAACCAGAAACGAGCGGCGCTAGCGGCGGCGGCTGGCGGCGGCGCGTCGGTCAGTGGCGTTGCCGGTGTTCTAGGTCGCCCGGGGAAGGAAAAAGGTGCTTACCAGAACCGCAGGAGGCTGCTGATGCTCGAGGTGGCGTTGGTTTGCGAAGGGGCGCGCGGGAGTGGTCTCTGGAGCTCGTCGGAGTAGCGGGCGGTGTCGGTCGCTTGCAGACTTGGTGCTTGCCGAGGTTTGGCGTCGCCCTAACACGAACCAGAGGCATCAGGAGTTGCGCAACACGCGGGCGAACAAACTCGCGTGAATAAGGGGGCAAGGGGCGCTCGGGTTTTACCTGAATTGGTCGCCGGAGTCAAGCGGCGGCGCAGGTGGTTTCGGTCGTGGACGGAGATGATGATCTGGGTCACAAGCAGGCAAGAGAAAGGTGTCAGCAGGTGCGCAAGAACATGCTGAGCATCCTCGTTTGAACGAGAGAGAGAGGGGCGGTCGAGGCTCACCGGAATTGGATGCCGGAGTCGTCGGTACCGCGGGGCTTCGAGAGCAAATGCGCGCAGCCTGGTGGCGGAGTGAGCGAGGAGAGTGGGGGAAAATGCTCGCGGCGCAGAGGGGATTTTATAGGCCCAGGCGCGACAGGAAACACCCGCGGCTTAATGGCTAATTACGCCGCGCCATTACCGGCCTTGACAGCAGCGGCGACGTGGTCGCGGGCGCGGTTTGGGGAAGACGGGGGCGACGTGGAGAGGGTCCGCTCGTCAGCGAGGTGCGCGAGGTGGAGGTGGGGTCCGTCTGTCAGTGGCTGAGTGTGTGCGCTCGCGCGTGCGGAAGGAAATGAAATGGCCCGGGTGGGCTAGTTGGGCCTGATCAGATGCTGGGCTAGATTGGTGGCGCTAGGCCCTTTTCATTTGTTTGCCCTTTTTCTTTTTCTGATTCGATTTTCAGATTAGATTTTCAAATGAATTCAAGTTCCATTTGGATTCAAACTTTCTTGGAATTTTTGCAGTGAGCAGTAGTCTCAAATGTAGGCATAGGATCATGTGGTTGCTTTGAAAAGGCTTGGTCAAGCTTGGGGATCAAAATAACAGAGGCTTGGCACTTGGTTTGCAAAATTTGAAAAAATGTTTTATGAAACCATTTCAAATTTGTAAATCTTGGTTTAAATTCCACACCCAAACCTTTCCTCTAAGAAGGCAACAAACTTGGTTCATAATCAATCAAACTTTCAAATGGGGATAGCCATTTGATTTAAATCTGCTCACATAAAATCATAGCACTATGTGCTTCTGTTTATTTTTCTGAAATGAGTTTTGACATTGATCTCAAATCTATATGCATGAATGAATGATATGCAAACTTTGAAATCATGATTTTTGGGATGTTACAATATGCTTAGTGATTATTGTTGTAGCATGACTTGTTTCAAATAATTGAGATTGCTTAATGTGCCATGAAAGAATCATGCGTTGTTTTAGCATACAAAAGCATAATATTGTGGTATTCTCCTTTGATGCTTTATTTGGGCTGACTTGGCACATGCTTACACCATGTTATGACTATGAAACAGTCACCTTAGCCTCTATGATCATTTAGTTTTTGACTTGTTATATCACTTTATGATTTGATTAATAATGTTTTGTTACTCTGCATGATTATGGACATTATTGCTCTCTTAGTTGGTCGCTCTCAGTCTTTTGCTAGCCTCCACCTGTACTGAGTATGAGCCCTACTCGTGCATCCAACTCCCAAGAAACCAAGTTATTCCGAAGAGTCCACTATAAACTCCTATGCATGGTGTGTTACACCATTCCAAGTATATTCATGTTTTTATATATCTTCCAAATTAAAATTTTGTTATGTAAAAATTGGTGATTAAAGCTCTCACGAACTTGAAGGCACATTTTATTTCTTGCACTTAATTAACCTGAACCATTGTGACTATCTTATGATGCTTATATGCTTGCAAATTGTAAGTTAGGAATTATCAAAACCATGCTTTCATGGGGAACGCTTTCAATATTGCACTTATTTATTCAGTTGATATCATGTTCTTTTGTTTATGGATGTTGTCGGTGTGAAATAAGATGGGAGCTTGCAAGTCCATGGAGTTTGTATATGTGTTAGAGAAACGCCTGGGCGACTAGCCTAAGCCATGTCGAATCATGGTGGAAACTTGCAGCAAAACCATAGTGGAATTCTATGAAGCACACTCAATAAAAAACTATGCAAATAGCAAATAAAAAGATCGCTGAGATGTGATACGTTGAAAACGTATCTATAATTTTTGATGCTACATGCTTGTTTTATATCATCTGTCTTATGTTTTGTCTACACTTTGAGATATTTTTATGCACTTTATGGAACTAACCTATTGACAAGATGCCACAGTGCCAGTTGCCTGTTTTTTGTTGTTTTTGGTTCTAGAAAGCTAAAAAATGAATATTCTCGGAATTGGACAGGACAAAAGCCAAAGTTCATATTTTTTCCTGAACGATATGGAAAATCGAAGACGAGATGGAGGAGGACACCAGTGTGGACACACCCTAGGTGGGTGCGGGGCCCACCCTGGCCTTGCCCACAGGGGGTGTGGGCCCCCTGGCCCTCCACCGACCTTGCCGCATTCGCCTATAAGAAGCCACCGACTCAGAAACCCTAAAGGATCGACCAAAAAGCCACGAAAACCTCCGCAGCACCGCCGCTATCGAAGGGGAGATTCGGGGGACAAAAAGTCTCTGTTTCGGCACCCTGCCGGGATAGGGAAGTGCCCCTAGATCCATCTCCATCGATCTCCATCACCATTGCTGATTCCCATGATGAGGATGGAGTAGTTCTTCCTCGAGGCTAAGGGCTCTACTGGTAGCTATGTGTTCATCTCTCTCTCTATGCATGATCTTGTTGTGGTCATGAGCTTTGTAACCAAGTAGATCTACCTTGCTACTCAAGTGCTTTAATAGATCTCTGCTCTCCCCACGTGTATGAAAGTGACAGCGTGCATACCGTGGTGGCACTTAGGCTACAGTCTACATAAATACTCATCGTGCTTTAATAGATCTATGCTATTCCCCACGTGTGTGAAAGTGACAGCGTGCCCACCGTGTGTGGCACTTAAGCTAGACTACATATATATTTGTTATGAGTTATATTTGGAGTTGGATGTCTCTATGAAATTGTGGTGTTTGTTGGAACCATCTAGCGCTCAAGGTGACAGTGTGGGATTATCTAGATAGGGGAAGGCCGACTTTGAGGAGTGTTGTTATAGCCCTACCATGGATTAGAGTGTCCAACCGGAGAGTAGTTAAGGGTAGTATCATGAAGAGAATATATTTATTGAAAGTGTTCACTAGTGAAAGTATGATCCCTAGGCCTTGTTTCTAAACATTGAAACACCATTAACAATTATATATGTTGCATGTTTGCTTGCTTCCATCTTTTTGTCTTTAGTCTTTACCTCACCATCAAGCTATTTTCTGGCACCGTTACCACTTGTATTTCACTATCTCTTCGCCGAACTAGCGCACCTATACACTTGACAAGTGTATTGGGTTTGTTGGGGACACAAGAGACTTCTTGTATCTTGATTACAGGGTTGCTTGAGAGGGATACCTTTGAACACTTCCTCCCTGAGTTCGATAAACCTTGGGTAATCCACTTAAGGGAAACTTGTTGTTGTTCTACAAACCTCTGCACTTGGAGGCCCAACAACTGTCTACAAAAATAGAAGTGTGTAGACATCAAGTTATTTTGTATTGCCGTTGCCGGGGAGGTAAGGTAAAAGGTACTCACATCCTCCGATGTGAGTTCTTGAAGTTATTTCCTTTAGATTCTTCAATTTTGTCTTTTTGTTTCTTGTTTTCACTAGTTAGGCTTAATGGAAAACAACAACAAAAATTAGAGAGCTTTATAGTATTTATCTTGAGTTAGGACATGAAGTGTTTGAAGAGAAAATTAAAAAATCTATGGAGCTTTATTTGCATGCTAATAGCAATGTTATTAGTATGAATTCTTTGGACACCATTATTTCTAATGCTATGGAAACGTCTAAGCTTGGGGAAGCTAGTTTTTATGAAAATGATCTTTTTAGTTATCCATCTTTGGAAGATAGCTATTCTATTGCTTATGATGATAACAAACCTCCAATATAAGTTGATTACAATGATGACTATGATATTTTCAGTCCACCTACTATTGAGGAGAAAATTAATTATGATTACAATATGCCTCCTATATTTGATGATTATGGTGATGAGAATAATAATGATAGCTATTTTGTTGAATTTTCTCCCACTACAATTAATAAGAATGATTATGCTTATGTGGAGAGTAATAATCATTTTAAGCATGTGGCTCATGATAAGAATATTTTTATGTGATAGTTATATTATTAATTTTATTCATGATGGTACTGAAAGTTTTTATGAGAGAGGGAAACATGGTCTTATGCATCTCAACAATATTAAGTTTCCCCTCTTTATGTTGAAAATTTTGAAGTTGCACTTGTTTTGCTTTCCTATGCTTGTGCTTTGTGCTTTCATGACTTGTTTCTTTACAATATTCCTATGCATAGGAAGTGGGTTATACTTAAATGTGTTTTGAGTTTGCTTCTTGATGCTCTGTTTTACTTCAATTCATATTCCTTATATGAGCATCTTCTCAAACTATCAAGCCTACCTTAAAGGCATTAAAGAAAAGTACTTGTTGGGAGATAACCCAAGAATTTTCTTGAGTCTTGGAAGTTATTAGTTCAGTAATGACCTCTCCTTATCCTGTTTGTTTGCTTTTTGTGCCAAGAATGACCTCTAATGAGAGGGAAGTAAGATTTGGGGAGTTGCTGTCCCGAAACAGATTTTTGTGCTCCACCGTAAACATTTGTGAGGAATCTCTGTAAGTAGGATTGAGCTGATATTTTGTGAATAAATCTCCTAGTATGTTAGATAACTTTTGTTAGTTCAACACTTTTTGATTTGAAGGCAACAGAAGTTCTTCGAATAAATTGGTTTCTACCTGCTGGTCTGTTTTGACAGATTTCTGCCATTATTTGCATTTGCTTCTTATTGATTCCTTTTTGGGTTCTTTTTGGGAAATTGAGATTTTTGAGGGAATTTCTATAGTAGCTAGTGTTTTATGTGAAAGTTTTGTTGTTCTAAAGCTAAACCCAAAGGCCTATTATCTTTTGAATACACTAATGTTGCTAATGAAGATTGTGTGAAGTTTTGTATGAAGGAAAATTTTCAGGTGTAGAGAAAGAATGATGTAATGAGATGAAGAATGGACAAAAGCTCAAGCTTGGGGATGCCATCCCGTGTAACCCCAAGAAATATTCAATAGGTACAAGCGCCAAAGCTTGGGGATGCCCAAGGCATCCCCTTCTTCATCAATAAAAATCTCTGGTCTTTCTAGGCACTTCGTTTTTATTGTTTCATGCACAGTTGTGTTGTTCTTGGAGCGTTTTAGTTTTATTTTGGTTTGCTTGCTGCAATAAGTCACCATAGCCTCTATGATCATTTAGTCCTTGACTTGCAGTACCACTTTATGCTTTGATTAGTGATGTTTTGTCGCTCTGCATGATTATGTCCATTATTGCTCTCTTAGTTGGTCGCTCCCAGTCTTTTGCTAGCCTCCAATTGTATGAGTAATCTCTACTCATGCATCCAACTCCCAAGAAACCAAGTTATTCCAAAGTTTCCACTATAAATTCCTATGCATGGTGTATTACACAATTCCAAGTATATTCTTGTTTTCATATATCTTCCAATTCAAAAGTATTTTGTTATGTGAAAACTTAGTGATTAAAGCTCTGAAAAACTTGAAGGAACACTTTATATTTCTTGCCCCTAATAAACTTGAACCATTGTTTCATCTATGTTGTATATGCTTGCACTTATACGTTGGAATTAGCAGAACCATGCTGTCACGGGGAACACTTTCAACATTGCACTTGTACTTTGTTCATAGTTTATATCATGCTCTTTTGTCTATGGATGTCGCCGGTGTGAAATAAAAGTGGAGCTTTTAAGTCCATGGAGTTATGTATGTGTGTTAGAGAAACGCCTGGGCCGCTACCTAAGCCATGCCTAATAATGGTGGAAACTTGCAGCATCACCATACTGAGCAATCTATGAAGCTTTCTTCTTATAAAAAAGACAGACATATTGAAAAGAGGAAAGAGAGAAAAAAGTACCATTTTCCCATGATAAATAAGAAGATTGATGAGATGCTCATTGTCTGCTTTCCTTGTCATTTTGATTATGGGATAGCTCATGTATCATGTGCAAGGGGTACCCTGTTGGCGGTTCTCTATGATACACATGTACTTACTATGACAAGAACTTACATGTGACTAAAGTTGAGTAGCATGAGGAGCGGACCTCGTATTCAAGGGACATGAGATTGCCAACTTATACTTTGTCAAGCATATACTCCATAGTTTGTTCACTTTAACCTTAATCACTTCAAGATGCTTATGATAGGGGCAATGAGAGCTAAAAAGCTAACAAGTACCATAATTTTTGGAATCTCTTTTTGAAACTTGAAATCCCTGCTTCCCTTATGAAGGGCCTTTCTTCCACCATTATATTGAGTCTCCACCTTCTACCTTTAAGCACCTGTTAAGAGGGCATAGTTGCCATTCTTAGTTCTATGTGCATTGTCCCAAAACTTATTGATTGATTCATATTGTTGATATTGCTTGTTCTTGAACTATTTGTATCTAGTCACTCTTATGAACTTTGAAGGTGTCCTATGCATTTATTTGCTACTCCATGAGGGACAAGCTCAATGCCTCTATGCTATGTTTTCTATATGTGAAACAAACAAATGTTTTTCAATGCATTGTTATTCATGAATGTTTGTTTGTAACCTTTCATGTTGCATGCATAGTTACTTTATCTTACTGTTAGAACTTCTTCTTTCATGCTCATGTTAGAGTACTTTGATCCCAGCTTTCAATGCTTGCAAATGGTTTGATCTTGATTTTTGTTGGAATTATGCCCTAGAGGCAATAATAAAGATGTTATTGTTATAATTCTTGTTCATGATAATGTTTATATTCCATGCTAGAATTGTATTAAGCGGAAACTTTAATACTTGTGTGGTTTGTGAACAACACTGTGTCCCTAGTACGCCTCTATGGACTAGCTCATTGATTAATGATGGTTAAGGTTTCCTAACCATGGACATGAGTTGTCGATTAATAATGAGATCATATCATTGGGAGAATGATGTGATGGACAGACCCAAACTAAGCGGAGCAATTAGATCGTGTCATCGTGTTCATCTTTGCAAAGCTTTTCTTATGTCAAATATTGTATTCCTTAGACCATGAGATAATACAACTCCCTGGTATCGGAATAAAGCTTTGAGGTCATCAAACGTCATCCTATGAGAGGGTGATCATAAAGGTTTCTCTCAGGTGATCGGAAAGTACCTGTTGGGTTGTATTATCGAGATGGGATTTGTCCCTCCCAAGTTGGAGAGATATACTTTGGGCCCACTCAGTAATCTATATCAACACCGCTTGCAAGAATGTGGTTAAGGAGTTAATCACAAAGTGATATCGGATTACGGAACGAGTAAAGTACTTGCTGTGAACGAGATTGAACTAGGTATGATGGTACCAACGATCAAATCTCGGGCAAGTAAAATATCGTGAGACGAAGGGAATACATATATGGGATTGATTGAATCCTGGCATCGTGGTTCATCCGATATGATCATCGATGAATGTGTGGGAGTCAATATGGGTTTCCAGACCCCGCTGTTGATTATTGATAGAAGATCATGTCTGCATATTCTCGAACCCGAAGGGTCACACACTTAACGTGTCTCGACGCTAGGATAGATTGGATAATTTGTTTATGAGTTTTTGTTCGGAGTCTCGGATGGGATCCGGGACATCACGAGAGGTTCCGGAATGGTCCGGAGAATAAGATTCATATAAGGCAGTGCAGTTTTTGGAGTTCAGAATTGTTCCGGGTTAATCGGTATTGTACCGGAAGCTTCTAGAACCTTCCGAAAGGGGGCCAACGTGGTCCCACCTGTCGGGAGGGGGCATGGGCCTATGAGGGAGTGCCCTGGCCGCATTGGGCCAGGGGCACAAGGCCCCATAGGGCCCAGCCGGCCAAACAAGGGGAAACCCTAGTTTGGAGCTTCTAGAAGGGGGGGTTTCCTTGCCCCCCACTCCTCCCTCCTTTGGCTGCCGGCCTAGGCTTGGGGGAGGGGCTAGGGCTGGCGCCCACCCCTCTATATATAGAGGGCTGGGGCGCACCACCCCCCCCCCCCAACACCTTCCCCTCAAACCTAGTCGCCCTGCTGCCCTCCTCTCTCTCTCCCTCCCGACTGCGTGTAGGCGTAGCCCTGCTGCAGAAACTCTCCACCACTTGCACCACGCCATTGCATTGTAGATCCAATCCGCCTCTCCACCATACTTGCTGGACCGAGGAAGGAGGAGACGTCGAGGTGCTGCACGTGTGCATCTCACGGAGGCATCGCCACTTGCGGTGCTAGATCGGATCGGATCGCGAGGAGGAGAAGCGAGTACGACTACATCACCACGTTCCGACAAACATTCCGCTGTGCGAATCTTCAAGGGTATGAAGATCTAATCCAATCTCTCTCGTTGTTTGCATCTCCTAGATTAGATCTTGGCTTCCCTCTGTTCGCCTCCGTAGAAAATTTTGATTTACTATGCCGCGAAACCCTTCAGTGGTATCAGAGCTAGATCTATGTGTAGATGTGTTTCACGAGTAGAACGCAACATGGTTTTTGCGGGCGTTGATGTTTTATGTTGCAAGCCTCTTGTTTGTGGTCTTCTTATGACGCGGGATAGTGAGATTGAAGCGGTCCAGGCCAACCTTACGCGACGTCGTTCGCGAGACCGGCTCCGCACTTGACGTGTGCCTTGTTCCACACATGCGGCTGGTGGATGCCAGTTTCTCTCACTATAGTTGTCATGGGATTTACACCGGAGTTTGGCAACCATAATATCACCGTTGTGGCTTTCCGTAGGTAAGAATCGTTCTTAGCATGCTACTCCCATAAGCCACGTAAAACATGCAACAACAAAGTAGAGGCGTCTAACTTGTTATTGCAGGGAGTGTTTTCTGTGATATGGTATGGCCCAAGATGTGATGTGTATAATGTATGCGATGATCATGTTTTGTAATGTTTCACGACTTGCATGTCGATGAGTACACAACCAGCAGGAGCCATATGGTTGTCTTTATAATTGTGTATGACCTGTGTGTCAACTTCTTATACGCCATGTAATAGTTTCACTTTATTGCTAAGTAGTTAGCAATAGTTGTAGTTGCTATTCATGGTGGAGGCAATCATGGTGGAGTGATGGAGATCATGCCGGCACGCACAAGATGGAGATCATTGCGCGAAGATTGGCTATACCATGTCACATAAAGTTATATGCATGTGATGTTTATCCTTTTATGTATCTTATTATGCTTAGATCGCGACGGTAGCATTATAAGATGATTCCTCACTTAAAGATCAAGATAAAACTGTGTTCTCCCCATGTATGCACCGTTGCGAAAGTTCGTCGTGTCCAAGCATCACGTGATGATCGGGTGCTATAGACTCTACATTCACATACAACGGGTGCAAGCCAGTTTTGCACACGCGAAAATACTTGGGTCTAACTTGACGAGCCTAGCATGTACAGACATGGCCTCGGAACACATGAACCGAAAGGTTAAGAATGAGTCATATGAATGATATGATCGACACTTCGTTGTCCACCATTGAAACCACATCTCTTCTCGTGAAGATCGGATTAGGTGTGGTGAATTTGGATCATGTTCACTAAACAACTCGAGGGATGTTGAATTTAGTGGGAGTTCATCTAGTAATTTGATTAAAAGTTGAACTAGTTATCATGAACATAGTCTAATTTGTACTTGCAAATATTGTAGATCAAATGGCTAAGTCCAACTTCAACTTCAACGTTTTTGCTGAGAAGGAAAATCTTAAAAACAATGGGTCTAACTTCACCAACTGGTTCCGCAATCTGAGAATCATTCTCTCTGGCGGTCAAAAGGACTATGTCCTTGAGAATGCGTTAGGTGACGCCCCTGCTGCTACTGCGTCGGCTGATGAGAAAGCTGTCTATCAGTCGCGCAAAGATGATTATGGTGTGATTAAGAGCACCATGTTGTTTGCTACGGAATCGGACCTTCAAAATCGTTTTGAAGACTATCCCGGGCCCTTTGAGATTCTCGAGGAGCTGAAAACCATGTTTCAGACTTAGGCCCGTTCTGAGAGATATGAGATCTCTGAGAAGTTCTTTAACTGCAAGATGGAGGAAGGGAGTTCCGTTAGTGAGCACACCATCAAGATGTCGGGCTACACTCAACGCCTTGAGCAACTGGACTGCAAGATTCCAGAGGAGCTCAAGATTGACAGGGTTCTGCAATCACTCCCTCCCAGCTACAAAAGTTTTGTAGTGACTCATAATCAGATTGGTTCCACTGATACGATCACCGAGCTCTTCGCAAAGCTGAAGGCTGCGGAGGTGGACATCAAAAAGGATAATCATGTGTTGATGGTCAACAAGCCCCCCACCTTCAAGAAAGGTAAGGGTGCAAAGAAGCCCTTCAAGAAAGGCAGCGGCAAGCGCGTTGCCCCTGCTGAGAAGAAGCTCAGGTCTGGTCCCAAGCCGGACACTGAGTGCTTCTATTGCAAGGACAAGGGTCACTGGAAGCGCAACTGTCCGAAGTACTTAGTGGACAAGAAGGCTGGCACCATCAAAGGTATATTTGATATACATGTTATTGATGTTTTCCTTACTAGCCCTCGTTGTAGTGCCTGGGTATTTGATACTGGTTCAGTTGCTAATATTTGTAACTCGAAACAGGAGCTACGGAATAGATGGCGGCTCGAGGGATGAGGTGACGATGCGCGTTGGCAACGGATCAAGAGTTGATGTGATGGCCGTCGGCACGCTCTCCTTAGTTTTACCTTCGGGATTAGTTTTAAACCTCAATAAATGTTATTATGTGCCTGCGTTGAGCATGAACATTATTTCTGGATCTTGTTTATTGCAAGATGGTTATTCATTTAAATCGGAGAATAATGGTTGTTCTATTTATATGAGTAACATCTTTTATGGTCATGCACCTATTGTGAATGGTTTATTTCTTCTAAATCTCGAAAGGGATGAAACACATCCATAACATTGAGGCTAAGAGATGCAAAGTAGATAGTGATAATACTACTTATTTGTGGCACTGTCGTCTAGGTCATATTGGTGTAAAGCGCATGAAGAAACTCCATTCTGATGGACTTTTGGAGTCTCTTGATTTTGAATCATTTGACACATGCGAACCATGCCTCATGGGAAGATGATCAAAACCCCGTTCTCCGGTATGATGGAGCGAGCAACGGACTTGATGGAAATCATACATACCGATGTATGCGGACCGATGAGTGTTTCGACGCGCGGTGGATATCGCTATTTTCTCACTTTTACCGATGACTTAAGTAGATATGGGTATATCTATTTAATGAAACATAAATCTGAAACATTTGAAAAGTTCAAGGAATTTCAGAATGAAGTAGAGAACCATCATAACAGAAAGATTAAGTTTCTACGATCCGATCGTGGAGGTGAATATTTGAGTTATGATTTTCTCACACATCTTAAAGCAAGCGGAATCGTTTCGCAACTCACGCCACCCGGAACACCACAGCGCAATGGTGTGTCTGAACGCCGGAATCGAACCCTATTAGATATGGTCCGATCAATGATGTCTCTTACTGATTTGCCGTTATCATTTTGGGGTTATGCATTAGAAACCGCTGCATTCACTTTAAATAGGGCACCATCTAAATCCGTTGAGACGACACCGTATGAACTGTGGTTTGGTGCTAAACCTAAGTTGTCGTTTCTTAAGGTTTGGGGATGCGAAGCTTACGTCAAGAAGTTGATGCCGGACAAGCTCGAACCCAAAGCGGAGAAATGTGTCTTCATAGGATACCCTAAGGAAACTATTGGGTATACCTTCTATCACAGAACCGAAGGCAAAGTGTTTGTCGCAAAGAACGGTTCCTTTCTTGAGAAGGAGTTTCTCTCGAAAGAAGTGAGTGGGAGGAAAGTAGAGCTAGACGAGGTTATTGAACCTTCTCTTGAATTGGAGAGTAGCGCAGCACCTGAAATTGTTCCAGTGCCGCCTGCACCAACAATATAGGAAGCTAATGACAAGGATCATGAAGCTTCGGACGATGCTGCTACTGAACGTCGCAGGTCGACAAGGTCGCGTGCCCCTCCTGAGTGGTACGGCAACCCTATCTTGACTGTCTTGTTGGTAGAAGACAGTGAACCTACGAACTATGAGGAAGTGATGATGAGCCCAGACTCTGAGAAATGGCTAGAAGCCATGAAATCTGAATTGGGATCCATGAGCGAAAACCAAGTATGGACTTTGGTGGACCCTCCTAGCGACCGAAAGGCCGTTGAGTGCAAATGGATTTTCAAGAAGAAAACAGACGCGGATGGTAATGTTACCGTCTATAAAGCACGACTTGTCGCAAAAGGTTTTCGACAAGTTCAAGGAGTTGACTACGATGAGACTTTCTCTCCCGTAGCGATGTTTAAGTCCATTCGGATTTTATTAGCAATTGTTGCGTTTCATGATTATGAAATATGGCAGATGGATGTCAAGACTGCGTTCCTCAATGGCAACATTGATGAAGAGTTGTATATGATGCAACCCGAAGGTTTTGTCGATCCTAAGGATGCTGATAAAGTATGCAAACTTCAGTGTTCCATTTATGGACTGAAGCAAGCATCTCGGAGTTGGAACCTTCATTTTGATCAAGTGATCAAGAGCTTTGGATTTGTTCCAAATTGCTACGAAGCTTGTATCTACAAGAAAGTGAGTGGGAGCTCGGTGACATTTCTGGTACTATATGTGGATGACATATTGATTATTGGAAATGACATTAACATGCTTAACGATGTGAAGAGTTATTTGAACAAGTGTTTTTCAATGAAAGACCTAGGTGAAGCTGCTTATATATTGGGCATCAAAATCTATAGAGATAGACAAAGACGCCTGATAGCTTTAAGCCAGAGTACATACCTAGACAAAGTTCTGAAAAGGTTCACAATGGATAAGGCAAAGAAAGGTTCAGTGCCTATGTTGTCAGGTAAGATATTGAGCAAGGCTCAGTGTCCAGCTACGGTAAATGATAGGGAAGCTATGAGAAAAGTGCCTTATGCCTCGGCCATAGGTTCTATCATGTATGCCATGCTGTGTACTAGACCGGATGTGTCCAATGCTCTTAGTTTGACGAGCAGATATCAAAGTGATCCAGGAGTGGAACACTGGACAGCCATGAAGAACATCCTAAAGTACCTAAATAGGACTAAAGAAATGTTCTTAGTCTATGAGATGAACAACTCGTCGTAAAAGGTTACGTTGACGCTAGTTTCGACACCGACAAGGATGATTCTAAATCTCAGACAAGATACGTGTATATTTTGAATGGAGGAGCTGTGAGCTGGAGAAGTACATGGCTGCTGCAGAAGCGTCAAGTGAAGGAGTTTGGATCAGGAACTTCATCACTAAGCTTGGCGTGGTTCCAAGTGCATTGGACCCACTGGAGATATTGTGTGACAACACTGGCGCCATAGCACTCGCTAAGGAACCAAGATATCATCCAAAGACCAAGCATATCAACCGCAAGATTCATATAATCCGAGATTATATAGCAGATGGAGATCTGAAGATTAGTAAAGTACATACAGATCTGAATGTCACAGATCCATTGACTAAACCTCTTCCACGTGTAAAACATGATCAGCACCTCAGTGCATGGGTGTGAGATTGTTGCCAAATGTAAACTAGATTATTGACTCTAGTGCAAGTGGGAGACTGTTGGAATTATGCCCTAGAGGCAATAATAAAGATGTTATTGTTATAATTCTTGTTCATGATAATGTTTATATTCTGTGCTAGAATTGTATTAAGCGGAATCTTTAATACTTGTGTGGTTTGTGAACAACACCGTGTCCCTAGTACGCCTCTATGGACTAGCTCATTGATTAATGATGGTTAAGGTTTCCTAACCATGGACATGAGTTGTCGATTAATAATGAGATCATATCATTGGGAGAATGATGTGATGGACAGACCCAAACTAAGTGGATCAATTAGATCGTCTCATCGTGTTCATCTTTGCGAAGCTTTTCTTATGTCAAATATTGTATTCCTTAGACCATGAGATAATACAACTCCCTGGTATCGGAAGAAAGCTTTGAGGTCATCAAACGTCATCCTATGAGAGGGTGATCATAAAGGTTTCTCTCAGGTGATCGGAAAGTACAAGTTGGGTTGTATGTATCGAGATGGGATTTGTCCCTCCCAAGTTGGAGAGATATACTTCGGGCCCACTCGGTAATCGATATCAACACCGCTTGCAAGCATGTGGTTAAGGAGTTAATCACAAAGTGATATCGGATTACGGAACGAGAAAAGTACTTGTTGTGAACGAGATTGAACTAGGTATGACGGTACCAACGATCAAATCTCGGGCAAGTAAAATATCGTGAGACGAAGGGAATACATATATGGGATTGATTGAATCCTGGCATCGTGGTTCATCTGATATGATCATCGATGAATGTGTGGGAGTCAATATGGGTTTCTAGACCCCGCTGTTGATTATTGATAGAAGATCATGTCTGCATATTCTCGAACCCGAAGGGTCACACACTTAACGTGTCTTGATGCTAGGATAGATTGGATAATTGGTTTATGAGTTTTTGTTCGGAGTCTCGGATGGGATCCGGGACATCACGATAGGTTCCGGAATGGTCCAGAGAATAAGATTCATATAAGGCAGTGCAGTTTTTGGAGTTCGGAATTGTTCCGGGTTAATCGGTATTGTACCGGAAACTTCTAGAACCTTCTGGAAGGGGGACAACATGGTCCCACCTGTCGGGAGGGGGCATGGGCCTATGAGGGAGTGCCCTGGCCACATTGGGTCAGGGGAACAAGGCCCCATAGGGCCCAGCCGGCCAAACAAGGGGAAACCCTAGTTTGGAGCTTCTAGAAGGGGGGGGGGTTTCCTTGCCCCCCACTCCTCCCTCCTTTGGCCGCCGGCCTAGGCTTGGGGGAGGGGCTAGGGCTGGTGCCCACCCCTCTATATATAGAGGGCTAGGGCGCACCACCCCCCCACACCTTCCCCTCAAGCCTAGTCGCCCTGCTGCCCTCCTCTCTCTCCCTCCCGACTGCGTGTAGGCGTAGCCCTGCTGCAGAAACTCTCCACCACTTGCACCGCGCCGTCACGTTGTAGATCCAATCCGTCTCTCCACCATACTTGCTGGAGCGAGGAAGGAGGAGACGTCGAGGTGCTGCACGTGTGCATCTCACGGAGGCATCGCCACTTGCGGTGCTAGATCAGATCGGATCGCGAGGAGGAGAAGCGAGTACGACTACATCACCCACGTTCCGACGAATGTTCCACTGTGCGAATCTTCAAGGGTATGAAGATCTAATCCAATCTCTCTCGTTGTTTGCATCTCCTAGATTAGATCTTGGCTTCCCTCTGTTCGCATCCGTAGAAAATTTTGATTTACTATGCCGCGAAACCCTTCAATTTTGATGGTGCATGTCACCTCAAAAATTATTTTTCTTATCACTTACCTACTCGAGGACGAGCAGGAGTTAACCTTGGGGATGCTTGATACGTTGAAAACGTATCTATAATTTTTGATGCTCCATGCTTGTTTTATATCATTTGTCTTATGTTTTGTCTACACTTTGAGATATTTTTATGCACATTCTGGAACTAACCTATTGACAAGATGCCACAGTGCCAGTTGCTTATTTTCTGCTGTTTTTGGTTTCAGAAAGCTAAAAAATGAATATTCACGGAATTGGACGGGACAAAAGCCAAAGTTCATATTTTTTCCTGAACGATACGGAAAATCAAAGACGAGACGGAGGAGGACACCAGGGTGGCCACACCCTAGGTGGGTGCGGGGGCCACCCTGGCCACACCCATAGGGGGTGTGGGCCCCTAGCCCTCCATCGACCTTCCCTCCTTCGCCTATAAGAAACCCCTGACTCAGAAACCTAAAAGATCGAACAAAAAGCCACGAAAACCTCCGCAGTGCCCCCGCCACCGAAGGGGAGATTCGGGGGACATAAAGTCTCTGTTCCGACACCCTTCCGGGACGGGGAAGTGCCCCCGGAGCCATATCCATCGATCTCCATCACCATCTCCATCACCGTTTCTTATTCCCATGATGATGAGGGAGTAGTTCTTCCTCGAGGCTAAGGGCTCTACCGGTAGCTATGTGTTCATCTCTCTCTCTCTATGCATGATCTTGTTGTGGTCATGAGCTTTGTAACCAAGTAGATCTACCTTGCTACTCAAGTGCTTTAATAGATCTCTGCTCTCCCCACGTGTATGAAAGTGACAACGTGCATACTATGGTGGCACTTAGGCTAGAGTCTACATAAATACTCATCATGCTTTAATAGATCTATGCTTTTCCCCACGTGTGTGGCACTTAAGCTAGACTACATATATATTTGTTATGAGTTATATTTGGAGTTGGATGTCTCTATGAAATTGTGGTGTTTGTTGGAACCATCTAGCACTCAAGGTGACAGTGTGGGGTTATCTAGATTGGGGAAGGAGGACTTTGAGGAGTGTTGTTATAGCCCTACCATGGATTAGAGTGTCCAACCGGAGAGTAGTTAAGGGTAGTATCATGAAGATAATATATTTATTGAGAGTGTTCACTAGTGAAAGTATGATCCCTAGGCCTAGTTTCTAAACATTAAAACACTATTCACAATTAGATCGGTTGCATGTTTGCTTGCTTCCATATTTTTGTCTTTAGTCTTTACCTCACCATCAAGCTATTTTCTGGCACCATTACCACTTGTATTTCACTATCTCTTCGCCGAACTAGTGCACCTATACACCTGAAAAGTGTATTGGGTGTGTTGGGGACACAAGAGACTTCTTGTATCTTGATTACAGGGTTGCTTGAGAGGGATGATATGCCCAATTTGCATCACCTTTCTATATCATAATTTACCTCTATTCATTGATATTTGTCTTATTATGAGGTAATACTTATGGCTTTTTCATCTGTTTATGCATGTTGGATGATTCTTGGAGGATGGACTGCCGGAGTCTGGATTCTGATGGAAAAGAAGGCGTTTCGGTGCAATTTCGCAAAGATCAGAAAAATACCAGAAAAATATGGAAACATATTATTTTAACAGAAGACGAAGGAAGCCAGAAGGAGGGACGAAGTGGGGCCTTAGGGGGGCCACACACCCCCTAGGCGTGGGCCCACCTAACCCCGCGCCTAGGGCAGGTGTGGCCCACCTGCCCGGCCTCCGACTCCGCCCCTTCGCCTATATCTTCCCTACGGAACCCTAAGTCTCGGGGAGCGACCACAGATAGATTTCCGCCGCCTCTGGGGGCGGAAAACACTGAGAGAGAAAGATCTCTCTGGCAGACAGATTTCTGCAGGGGGAATTCCTTCCCAGAGAGGGGAGACCGTCACCATCAACACCGTCATCAAGCTAGGCTTCATCAGGATCATCATCATCATCCACACCATCATCTCCACCAGCACCATCATCACCACTCCGTCCTGCTGTAACAATTATGTTGGATATTTCTTTAGTTCTTAGGGGAAACTTTCCCGGTGTTGATTACTATTGTAGTTGATGCTTGTGAGTGGAACCATTGGATTATTGCTTATGTTCATATTGTTATCCATTATCATATCATCTTTGATCTTGATCCATATGATGTCTTGTGAGTAGTTCGTCTAGTTCTTGAGGACATGGGAGAAGTCATGTTGTTATTAGTGGATCTGTGTTAAGTTATTATTCAATGGTTTAGTATTTAAGTTGTGGTGCTATTCTTCTAGTGGTGTCATGTGAATGTCGACTACATGACACTTCACCATTTATGGGCCTAGAGGAATGCATTGTGTATTTGGCTACTAATTGTGGGGTTGCCGGAGTGACAGAAACCTGAACCCCCATTAGGACACCTTTGCACAAGGGAGCGTAGGATCTCAGAGTTTAAGGATGTGGTTAGATTTATAGCTTAATTACTTTCCTATAGTTACGGATGTTTGTAGGGGGTTTAATCACAAGTATGTATTAGTCCTAGGAAGGGCGGTATGTTAGCACAGGTTCACCCACACAACACTTACAACACCAGAGAAGAGTACTCAGCTATTCGAAGCAAAAGCACTTGATAGAATGCCCATGTGTCCTCGAGAACGTTTGGTCTTTATAAGTATTTCCACCGTCTTGTCCTTTGCTAAGAAAGGATTGGGCCACTTGCTCCGTTTGTTCGTTACCTTTGTTACTTGCTCCTTATTTTGTTACCTTGTTAGAAAACCACTAAAAATCCGTTTGTTAAGTATTCACAGGGATTTCCTACTCCATACCACTGTTCAACACCTTCTGCTCCTCGTTGGGATCGACACTCCTATTTATCTGAAGTACTACGATACACCTCCTATACTTGTGGGTCATCAAGGGATACCTTTGACCACTTCCTCCCTAAGTTCGATAAACCTTCGGTAATCCACTTAAGGGAAACTTGCTGCTGTTATACAAACCTCTGCACTTGGAGGCCCAACAACTGTCTACAAGAATAGAATTGCGTAGACATGAAGATGCTCAGTGTCTATTGCCTTGTCATTTTGATATGGGATAGCTCCTATGTCATGGGGAAAGGGGTACCCCGTTGGTGGTTCTCTATGATACACATATACTTACAATGACAAGAACTTGCCTGGGACCAAAGTTGAGTAGCATGAGGTCTCAGTACTCATACTCAAGGGGCATGAGATTTTCAATTTGTTATTTGTCAAGCATATAACTCATATTTACCCTCACTCTAACCTTAATCACTTCAAGATGCTTATGATAGGGGTAATGAGAGCTCAAAGCTAATAAGTACCATAATTTTTGGAAGCTTTATAAAACCATTTAATACCTACTTCCCTCTGCGAAAGGCCTTTATTTTTTACTTTTTGTTGAGTCTCCATCTTCTATCTTTATGCACAAGCTAAGAGAGCGTAGTTGTCATTCTGAGTTCAATGTGCATTGTCCCAAAACTTGTTGATTGATTCATAATTATGGTATTGCTTGTTCTTAAATTATTTGTATCTAGTCACCCTTATGAACCTTGAAGGTGTCCTATGCATTTATGTTTTGCTATTCATGAAGGACAAGATGATTACCACACTTGCTATGTTTTCTATATGTGAAACAAACAAATGTCTTTCAAAGCATTATTCATGATCTTTTATTTGTGTAGCCTTTTATGTTGCAACATAGTTGCTATGTCTTATTGTTAGAAATATATTTTTCATGCTTATGTTTAGAGTAATTTGATTCCAGCTATCAATGCTTTACAATACCTTGATCAAGATTTTGATGGTGCATGTCACCTCAAAAATTATTGTTTTTATCACTTACCTACTCGAGGACGAGCAGGAGTTAAGCTTGGGGATGCTGATACGTTGCAAACGTATCTATAATTTTTTATGCTCTATGCTTGTTTTACACTAATTGTTTTATGTTTTTCTTACACTTTGAGGCATTTTTATGCATTTTCTGGAACTAACCTATTAACAAGATGCCATAGAGCCAGTTTCCTGGTTTCTGCTATTTTTGGTTTCAGAAAAACTAGTAAAGTAATATTCTCGGAATTGGATGAAACAAAAGCCGAAGTTCCTATTTTTTCCGACATGACACAGAGTCCGGAGGAGAGGGGAAGGCGCACCCAGGGCGGCCACACCTGGTCCAGGCGCGGCCAGGGGCGCGCAACCCTAGGGTGTGGCCCCCTCGAGCCTCCACCGACCTTGCCCCTTCGCCTATATAATCCCCCCGAGACAAAAACCCTAAAGACCAGATCAGAAATCCATGAAAAGTTCGACAGCGCCGCCACCACCGAAGACAAGATTCGTGGGATAGAAGTCTTTGTTTCGGCACCCTGCCAGGATGGGGAATTGCCCCCAGAGCCATCTCCATTGACTCCACCGCCATCTCCATTGTTGTTGCTGACTCCCATGATGAGGAGGAAGTAGTTCTTCCCCGAGGCTAAGGGCTCTACCGATTGCTATGTGTTCATCTATTCTCCATGTTGTGATCTTATTGTGATCATGATCTTTGTAATCTAGTTGAATAAGTAGATGCTGCTCTTTGTCTTCCATATTACTTGTATTTCACTATATCTTCGCCGAACTAGTGCACCTATACACCTGACAAGTGTACTGAGTGTGTCGGGGACACAAGAGACTTCTTGTATCTTAATTACAGGGTTGCTTGAGAGGGATATCTTTGACCTCTTCCTCCCTGAGTTCGATAAACCTTGGGTGATCCACTTAAGGGAAACTTGATGCTGTTCTACAAACCTTTGAACTTGGAGCCCAACACTATCTATAAGAATAGAAGTGTGCGTAGACATCACCCCTCCACATCGACGGGGTGCTCAATTAGAAGCAAGTTTCAACCGGGACCCACTAGAGCTTATTTACTCGGTCCCACCGACGGGGTCCCCCTAGTTACAATGAAGTTGCAGATGGCCCCTGGGGCCCAAGTTACAATGAAGTTGCAATTGGGCCCCGTTGGGAGCTCGGTTACAAATGGGACCCGACAAAGCCCAATTACAAGCAAGATGCAACTGCCCCACCCCCCTCCACATTTGATGGGTGCTAAGTTACAGCAAGTTGCAAGTGCCGCCCCAATCCACACCGACGGGTGCTCAGTTACAAGCAAGTTGTGACTGGCCCTCCGGTGGAGTCCCCTTCCCCCCGGTTGAAATCAAGATGCAACTGGCCCTTCCAACGGGGTCCCACTCCCCCGGTTGCAATCAAGATGCAACTGCGCCCCCCATCCCCCCACCCCCGCTCGACAGGGCCCTAGTAACAAGCAACTTGCAGCTAGAACCTGCCAAAAAGCTTAGTTACAAGCAAGTTGCAACTACCCCACCCCCTCCACAACGACGGGTGCTCAGTTACAAGCAAGTTGTGACTAGCCCTTGGACATGGTCCCCCTTTTTTGTAGTCAAGATGCGACTGGCCCTCTGACGGGGTCCCCCTCCCCCGTTTGCAATCAAGATGCAACTGGACCACCCTCGACGGGACCCCATTAACAAGCAACTTGCAACTGGGACCCCGCCAGAGCTCAGTTACAAGCAAGTTGCAACTGCCCCATCCCCTCCACATAGATGGGTACTAAATTACAAGGAAGTTGCAACTGGGACCCAGCAGAGCTTATTTACTCAGTCTAGTCGATGACCCCCCTGGTTACAATCAAGTTGCAAAAATGGCCCCCTAGGCGGGGTCCCAGTTATAATGAAGTTGCAATTGGTCCCCGTTGGGAGCTCGGTTACAACTGAGACCTTGAAAATCTCAATTACAAGAAGGTTGCAACTGCCCTACCCCCATCCACAATGACAGGTGCTCAGTTACTGACGAGGTTTGATCTCGTCAATGCCCATTGTTATGGACTTGGGTTTCGAGAAGATGAGGATGCTGAAAGTTGCGGAACGGTTAACATACAAGCAACATAGGGACACGAGATTTACCCGGGTTCAGGCCTCCGGAGGGAAAACCTTACTCCTACTTTTCTGCTCTTGATTACGGCGGAACCAAAAGTTACACAGGTGCGCAGATGCAATATGGCGTGGAGGTTTGTATGCGGTGAGTTGAGAGATCCTTCTTGTTGTACCCTCCTGATCTTTATATAGATAGGCCAGGTCTCGGGGATAGGTCGAGTCGGTTACAGATTAGGATTGATACCCTTTGAAATTCTATCTAGACTAAACTTCTCCTCCAAGGAGTCGAAATTGCCACGGGCTTGGGCCACCCGAAATCTTCATGGGATGCGTGTCCTCACGTGGGTCTTCCTTGGACTGGACCGGGTATACCAATGGTGTGCACACGTAGGGTATATCCATGTTAGTAGCCCTCGAGTGTTCAGTCGAATCGTAGATTCGGCTAGAGACTCTTCAATCTTTCGGGTGCTTTGTAGTTGAGCCTGTTTTACAAGGAGAAATGTTTAGTTCATAGGGATTGTTGATGCGTGTGTCTGGCTCACCCGACGGATCGGGGCCAGTTAACTGTCATAGGACGAAACAACACGATCTTTATCAAGTTTGAGTCCCCGGACTCGAATTCGCAATGATTGCTGGTGTGATTCGACTCAGGATGTTGTGGTCTTACAGGAGTCGAATCCCAGTGTTTTTTTCAAGTGATGTACCCGACGCGTCCGTCGGGATTTTCATCGTGCCTGTTGACACAGAAACTTACTAGCAGAGCACAGTCGGGTGCGTTGCCAGGCCATCAGACGGTATCTGTAGGTATTATATTTGCATCGTAGACACAATATCCGAAATTTTATCACCGCTGAGGTGTTTTGGGTGGCCAAGGAGACTGTTTCTCACACTTAGCGTTAGTTGGGCAAAGTTGCCAAAAGGTTTTTGTCGTATTTGATCCGAAGGATCGCAGTCGAATAATTCACAGGGTGCGCGACCAGCGCTCCCTATGGGAGTAGCCCCCAACTGTTTGTTCGAGTCGTAGACTCGAGCAGAGACTTTAGTTAGCCAAAGGACACATTTTTCGGATGCGCGAACAACGCTCCCTATGGGAGTAGCCCCCGAGTCCTCAGTTGATTCGACTGAGGAATCGAAGCATGCCACTCAAAGATCTTCTGTGTGCGAGACCAGCGCTCCAGTTTGGAGTAGCCCCCGAGTGTCTGACGGAGTCGTAGACTTGGGCAGAGACACGAGCCTTGTATCGTTCAGTTGTAGTCGGCAATCTCGTGGGCGTACCGCTCACCCGGAAGTACATCGGGTGCGCGACCAGCGCTCCTGATAGGAGTAGTCCCCGAGTGTCTAGTCGAGTCGCAGACTCGAGTGAAGACTCATGTGAGGAGAAACCACTGACCCGGAAGTGCTTCGAGTCAGCGTCTCATGCATAAGGATCCAAGGGTCGACGTAGGAAGTCGCGTGCCGTTTAGCCGGAGGGACTCGATGTTTCGGATGAAGTCGACGCCGTTGCTTCTGTCGGGTGCGCGACCAGCGTCGCATCTGTCGGGTACGTGGCCAGCGTCGCGTCTTTGTAGCATCAAGAGATGCAATCACCCGAGGAATGACTCGACTCGGGTCTTGAGATTTTGGCGTAGCCAGTTGTTTTGTCGACTCCTGTTGGAGGACCCGATAGAATAGCTTGAGGCAGTCGACGACCTTGTAAGCTACAGAAAATATAAATAATTGTGAAGTACTTGTACCTTGTAAGAAATATTTGTCTATAAGCTTGTATAGTAAGATTCTGGTGTCGATCGAGGTGACACTTTTGCACTATTTGCTAGATCTTTTCATTAGCCCGATTACCCTTAGTCTCAGTACCTTTCTGAGGTGCTCGGAGTTCAAGGATTCGACGATCAGGCAGACTCAGCTACTCAGGCTGTCGCGTATGAGGTGCTCGAGTGCGTGGAGCCGATGGCACATTAGGTTACTCGAAGAGGGCGCATCCCCCAAGTGTTTCGAGTGCGAGTTAAAGTAAACAAAATAATCAACTCTAAGTAGAGGGGAGCTTAGCTTTATAGGTTGTCAACGAGGTAGATGTGGTCGCAGACATAGTCGACGCGGCAGTGGGCGAAGTAGATGCGACCACGTGGTGCTGAATCCGAGGGAGCCCCCGAGTCACCGGAGTCGAAAAGTCCCCGAGTCGCCGGAGCCGGAGGTCTCAGCGGGCCGCTTGACAGAGTCGGCGCAGCCCCTGTGTGTAGATTCAATGCGGTCAGAAGTAATTATCGTGTGCTCCATGTCGATGGAGTAGCGTGGAAGACGTAGTCGATGTAGTCGAGGGGGTGTCCGAGAGCCGATGCGGCGGACCGGAGTCAACGCGGTAGCGGGTCGCCGAAGCCGATGGCGGCAACAGTTTGCCGCAACCGAAGATCATAGCAGGTCGTGCAGCGAAGTCAGGATAGTCGGTGCAGCAGTGATGAAGTAGACGATAGCTACACAAATTCAACAATGTCGAAGCCAATTATATGAAGTTGTGTTAAAATAAATGTATTCTGCGTTAGTGTCCATGGGAGAGTTGAAACAGTCTACCGTGGAGTATTCAACAAATGCTAAGGTCACGAGTGTGCGTGGCCGGTGACCTTGATCTGGTATGCACGCGATTCAACCGCATGAATCCATATGCTAGTAGCTAATTGCTTCTTTTCTTATTGCTTAATAGCTCTTTGCGACCAACTAATACTTTTTTTTGCTGAATAGCTTTTCACAACCAATGAGTCATGGATCTTTTATTTCATGGCCTTGATTTGTCTGCTTTGAAACCTGGTCCGATTTGACTTGAACCATCTAGCTTCACGTGAGGCATCGATCTGGCAGTTGCCATCATGACATTAACGACACTTGATCAAATTCTTCCAGCTTAATTACTCCAATCACATGACCCATACACAACTTTTTGGACGACTCTTGTACGCCACCGCTGCTTCCACCGGCTTAACCCAAAGGTTGATAAAGGATGTCATAGAAAATGCGCCGGCTATACTGGATTCAAGCGTAGCTTGCCGAAAGAAATCCACGTGCAGGTGGAGCCAATGTTGGCGAGCCTGTCAGCTTCTTCGTTGCTTTCCCTGCCGACGTGCCGAAGCTCGTAGCCATCAAGTGAGTTGTAGAGAGCGTGGTACGTGATCATGTTGGTGTTGTGAGCGTCGCACTCGATCATCGTCTGCTGGACGACAAGGTTTGAATCGCCATAGATGACGAGGCATGTTACGCCACAGACCTTGGACATCCTCATGCCGTGGATGAGGTCCTTGTATTCTGCCTCGTTGTTGGAGGCGCGAAATTTCATCCGCAGGATGTACTTCATCCTGTCGCCTTGAGGGGACGTCAGTATGACGCCGGCCCCCTGCTCCAAGACTGCAACATGTCCGGAGTATCCAGCGGCTGGAGTTCCATCCAATGAACGGGGAAGTCAGGGAGGACCTGAGACTTGATGGCGGTGCGCCGCTCGTAGACTATGTCTAGAGGGGAAAATTCAATGCCCCATAAGGCTACGCGCCCCGTGGCTTCGGGGTTGTTCAGGATGTTCAACAGCGGGGCGTCGTTGACGACCATGATCTAATGCTCCTGGAAGTAGTGGCTCAGCCGACGCGCCGTCATGAATACGCCGTATCCGAGCTTCTGGTAGTGAGGGTACCTCTGCTTTGTCGGAGTCAGTACCTCACTGAGGTAGTAGATTGGGCGTTGGACCCCGTGGGTCTTGCCATCTTCGGGTCGCTCGACCACGAGTACGGTGCTTACCACCTGATGTGTGGCTGCGATGTATAGCATCAAGGGCTCTCGTTCCTTCGGCGTGACCAGGACATGTGATGTGGAGAGCAGCCGTTTGAGGTCCTTGAACGCGTCGTCCGCTTCGGGTGTCCACTCGAACTTGTTCGTCTTGCGCAATAGCTGATAGAAGGGGAGGGGTTCTCACCTATTCGGCTGATGAACCTGCTCAGTGCTGCGATTCGTCCAGCTAGCTGTTGGACGCCTTTTAGGTTCTTCGGCTTCTCCATGGCCAGTATGGCCCTGATTTTTTCGGATTCGCCTCGATCCCCCGTTGGGAGATGAAGTAGCCGAGTAACTGGCCATACGGGATGCCAAAGGCGCACTTTTGTGGGTTTAGCTTGATCTTGTAGCGATCAAGGTTATCAAACATCTCGCGGAGATCGTCGATGAGCGTCTTGGCCTCCCTAGTCTTGATTACTATGTCTCGACGTAGAGCTAGATGTTGCGACCGATCTGGTCCTTCAGACATGCTTGCATGCACCTCTGGTATGTGGCACCTGCATTCTTCAGCCCGAAAGGCATGGTGTTGTAGCAGAATACTCCGAACGGTGTGATGAACTCCGTTTTCTCCTGGTCTTCAACCTTCAGCTGAATCTGGTTGTATCTTGAGTAGGCGTCGAGGAAGGAGAGTTTCTCGCATCCCGCAGTCGAATCGATGATTTGATCGATCCATGGTAGAGGGAAGTGGTCCTTGGGATAGTGCTTTTTGAGCGATGTGAAGTCCATGCACATCCGTAGGATGTCCGTGTCCTTTTTAGGGACCAGCACGGTGTTGGACAGCCAGTCGCTCTCCTTAATTTCCCTGATGAAGTTAGCATCGAACAGTCTGTTGACTTTGATTCCAATGGATTTGGCTCTTGGTTCTAACAATCGGCGGATCGACTGCTTGACCGGCTTCACATCTGGAAACACATTGAGTGCGTGCTCGGCGAATTCCCTAGGAACCCCTGGCATGTCTGCAGGACACCGGGCGAAAATTTCCCAGTGCTCACGGAAGAATTCGACAAGCGCGCTTTCCTATGCGGGACTGAGGTTGTTGGCGATCAACGCTATTTTGGAGGTGTCCGTTGGATGGACCTGCCCTTCTTCGTGTTGATCATAGAGTCGAACGACATATCAGGTGCGTTTTGTCTGGTGATTGGGGGTGCCCCATTGTCTGTCACGTCTCTGAGCCTCATGAGCTCCTCCTTCATATCGAACGATTGGGAGATTCTGTTGAAGTCTCTGTCGCAGTGGTCGGACCTGGTGAAGCTTCCTTGGACGGTGATGATGCCCCTAGGTCCTGTCATCTTCGGTAGTAGGTATACGTAGTGCGGTACTTCCAAGAATCTTGCGAATGCCACGCGCCCGAGGATGGCGTGGTACTGTGATGGACAGTCCACCACTTTGAACTCTAGCCGCTCACGCCTGAAGTTTTCAGGCTGGCCGAAGATGACATCGAGCCATATCTTTCCCAGGAGGGTATATGCCCTTGTAGGGTTTCGTAGCATGGAAAACAAAAAATTTCTACCGCATACAAACAAACAAGCCAAGATCTATCTACTAGATTATTGCAACGAGTCGATGGAATAACTCACCCTCGAAGATTCCGAAGTGTTTAACGAGAGCGGATTCTCGTGGGTGATGTAGTCGTACTCTTGCCGATCTCAAGATCGCGTAGACGATCCTTCCGGCGCTGCGTTCCGGCAGCGCTCCCGCAGTCGGTCACACGTTCAGTACTCGACGAAGACCTTCCTCTCCCTTGTTCCAGCAGGCAGCGGAGGTTGTAGCACTATCCTCGCGATTTCGGCAGCACAACGGCGTGGTACCGGAAGTAGAGGGGAGATCTCGCAGGGCTTCGCCTTAAGCCGGAGCGAGTATGGTGGACTATGAGAGAGGCCTTGGCGATCTAGGGTTTAGAGGCACCAAGGAGAGAGGGCTAGGCCGGCGTCTATGGCAAGGGGAGGGCCCCAACTCGGCGGCTAGGCAAACCCTAGGGTCGGCGGCGACTTGGTGGAGGCCGGCGGCTAGGGCTAGGGATTAGAGGAGAGAGGTGTTGTGTGCTAGGAGGGGCAGCCCTGCCCCTCCTTATATAGGTGGAGGGGGCGCGCCAGGGGAGGGGAGTCCCTCCCCAACTCGGTTTCCCAAGTGGGCCGGCGGTGGAGGGGAGGAACTCCTCCCCAAGTAGGTTTCCTACTTCCCCTCCACCTTCCAAAATAGCCGTTTGACTTTTTAAATTGGCGTTTGACTTTTCAAACTAGGATTTGATTAAACCCTTTATTTTGTTCAGCGATGACACCTAGTACATGATGCAATCATTCCAACTTGTTATGACACATTCATGTACCCTTCCCCTCCGGAGTGCTGGACATTCCGGAACCTTCTAGAACATTCCCGATGAAAACACCGGAACCATTCTCCAACCCCGAAACAGGACTTTCCTTATATGAATCTTATTCTCCGGACCATTCCTGATCTCCTCGTGATATCTCGGATCCCATCCGAGACTCCGAACAACATTTGGTCTCTTACTCATCATTCCATAACTACTCAACAACATCGAATCCTTAAGTGTGTCTCCCTACGGTTCGTGAATTATGCGGACATGATCGAGACACTTCTCCGATCAATAACCAATAGAGGAATCTGGAAATTCATATGGCTCCCACATATTTCTACGATTACTTTGCGATCGAATGAACCACTTACATACGATACCAATTTCCCTTTGTCTCACGATAGTTTACTTATCCGAGGTTATGATCGTCGGTATCTCTGCATACCTAGTTCAACCTCGTTACTGATAAGTACTCTTTTCTCGTTCCCGTGATATGTGATCCCTTGTGAGCCAGTCACATGCTTGCAAGCTAATTGGATGACATTCCACCGAGAGGGCCCAGAGTATATCTATCCGTCATATGGATGGACAAATCCCACTCTTGATCCATGTGCCTCAACACATACTTTCCGAACACTTAATGCCACCTTTATAGCCACCCAGTTACGGTGTGGTGTTTGATGTCATCAAAGCATCCTTCCGGTGATGGTGATTAACATGATCTCATGGTCGAAGGAATTAGGTTACTATGTATCAGAAAGCTTATAGCAAATGAACTATATTAAATGACTTGATCTTTATGCTACGCTTAACTATAGGAGTATGTCCATCACATCATTCTCCTAATGATATGACCCTGTTGTTAATAACATCTCTATGTTCATGACCAGGAAACCATGATCATATATTAACCAACAAGCTAGTTTAACAAGAGGCTTTACTAGGGACTCTTTTATGTTTACAAATCACACAAGTATTAATGTTTCCTGTCAATACAATTATAACATGGTATGTAAACATTTATCATGAAGATATGATAATAACCACTTTATTATTGCCTCTTGGGCATATCTCCAACAGCCCTTCCCTGGGACTATGCCATGGAACGTCGTGTCTGATTGCTCCAGGCTGCATAGCGGGATCTGCATAGCTGTGAGTATGCTGGCGAATATCAGGTTGATGCCATTGCCGCCATCCACGAAGACGCGGATCATCTCGAATCCCCCGATCTGGGCCTCGAGCACCAGGGCAGCATGACCTGGGCGAGGGATCTGGCATGGGTGATCCGAACGATCGAACGTGATGCAGGACTCCGAGCCGCTGAGGTACTCAGGTATGGCTGGGGGAGATGTTACAGCCAGGCTGACTTGGCGGGTGATTTTCTTCTGCACCCTGTTGGTTGGGCGTCCCTTCTGGATCATCAGGGACTCTTTCGGCGGGTGCAACCGGCGGTTGTGATGGTCCGCCAGGTGGTGGTGGAGGAGCTCCGTGTGCGACGGTACCTGGCGTGGGTCCGAATCTAGGGTTCACGGTTTGCGCCGCATTTGGGTGAGGCCCTCGCAGAGCTTCTGGAACTCTCGGCAGTCCTTGAGCATGTGGTTGGCTTTCTTCTTACCATCTTGCTTGTCGATGTAGAAGTGGATGGTGCAGGGACCAGACAGCTTGTCGTATGACGAAGGCTCGTTGTCGCGGTTGCGACGTTGCCACATTTGCGTGGGTCATCCACCGCCGCGGTAGTTTCTACTGCGGTATTCGCTGTTGTGTTTGCCGTTGTCGCGTCGATCGGCGTATCCAGCCGAAACCATGTCGACTCCGTCGCAATCGTCGTAGACGCGCGATCTTCTCTTGTTGCGGCGTTCCCGCCTACGACCGTAGTCGTCTTCATCATCCGAATGCGCTCGGTTGACGGAATCCTCGCCCTCTGCCCATCGATTGGCGATGTCCATGAGGTGGTCGAATGTCTTGGGATTGACGCGCCCAAGCTCCTCCTTGAAATCTGGGCGCCTGGCACCATCCTTGAAGGCGTCGATTGCTCTTTCCTCGGAGATGTGCGCGGCGGAGTTCTTGATGTGGGACCATCGTAATATGTACGAGGGGATGGACTCGCTTGCCCGTTGGGTGTAGGACTGCACCTCTTCGATTGAGGCTGGCCTCTTGCTGGTGCCCTTGAAGTTGCGGATGAAGCTGTACGCCAGTTCTTACTAGCATCGGATGGAGCCGGAGGATAGGCTGCTGAGGCAGACCCTGGCCGCGCCTGTTAGCTGCAGCCGAAGGCACTGTAAGGCGGTGTTCTTGTTTCCGCTGTGGATCTTGACTGATGACAGATGATTGTCGAGCCAAGCCTTTGGCTCCTGTGTACCGTCGAACTTTGGGTTGTCCGAAGGGAGCTTGAATTTTTTCGGCAAGCATCTGGCTCTTCTCAGCTCTCTGTCGTCCTCGTCTTCAGACTCAGTTGAGCACGCTCGTTTAGCACGTGACATGTCGATCTTGTGTTGGGTGAGCTCGTTGTGAGCGTCGTAGTTGCTGATGTAGAGCCATGGGCTCCGACGGCGCCGGGGCAGGTCGTTCTCCTCCTCCTCCTCAGATGAGGGCGTGCGGTCTCGAGTGAACTTGACCGCAGCTTTTTTCTTCGACTCCGCAGGAGCTTCGTCGTGGAGCGTAGCTCCGACGAGTCCGAGGACTGCTAATGCAGACTTATGCATTGTGTTTTTCGGGTCACCCACTGGAGGTGGGTTGGACGCGAGATAGGTGGTGGCCGCCATGATCGCAGCCTGCGGCGTCTTTGGCATGACGTTGCCATGCGAGTCCATCATCATGAAGGACGCGTTGAGAGCCCGGGTGACCTCATGTCGCGCGGCGGAGTCCATGTGCTCCATGCGGGAGCGATGCTTGTTGGCGTTGTTGCCATGTGAAGTGGAACCGCCAACGGCGAAGAGCGCGGCTCGTTGCGCACTAGACTCCGCAGCTGCCTTCTAACACTTTTTGAGCTCCTCCATCAGCTTCACATGCCGGTTGTGCTCGTCGATTAGGAGGAGGTGGTAGGCCATCAGTAGATCTCGGGAGGCATCCATAGGTAGGATTTTGATGCCAGCCACGGCTTCGCGTACTACGCACCAGCCTTCCTCATTGAGGTTGATCTGGTTTTAGGCGTGACCATCGCCTTC
Organism: Avena sativa; assembly: GCA_916181665.1. NCBI lineage: Eukaryota > Viridiplantae > Streptophyta > Magnoliopsida > Poales > Poaceae > Avena > Avena sativa. The sequence goes on along the minus strand of OV702295.1, from coordinate 304,542,466 downwards.
ATTGGCTGTGTTGGGCGGATTTCCCCCGTTTCCTTTGTTCCCAGTTTGCGAGTTGGGAGGGGGATTGGGTGGTGGCTGCGCACTCGAACCCAGCGGTGGGTATGCTCCATTGTTGATGATGGCGCATAGGTAGCGTCCGCGTTCGCGGTGTGGGCTGCTGCTGCCGCAACTTTCAGATCCGAAACCGTAGGTTCCTTCATCCGAAGGGGGCCGCATAGATCGGAGTTGCAGGTGTTGCTATCATCTGAATCATCTGTCAGCATCGACGCGTGCAACACGCCGATGGGTGGGACCCATGAAGCGGGCCTGATGGATGGTGGTGGCACCCGCTCGGGGAGGCGGAGGGTGCCAGTCTTCCCCACCTGGAAGCAGAAGCTCCCGAACAGCATCTCGAGCCCGTCGCCGACGGACTCGAAATCCTTCATGGTGGCCGGCGAGTGGGCGGTGAAGTCGTAGGCGCCGAAGAGGAGGTGACTCTCCGTTGCCGATGAGTTGTAGATCGCTCCGGATGGAACCATCACGACCGCACGATCAGCGTCCCCGCTTCCCACAGACAACGCCAATTGACGAGGTTCGATCTTGTCAATGCACATTGTTATGTACTTGGGTTTCGAGAAGATGAGGATGCTGGAAGTCGCGGAACGGTTAACAGCCAAGCAACACAGGGACACGAGATTTACCCAGGTTCAGGGTCCCGGAGGGAAAACCCTACTCATGCTTGTCTGCTCTTGATTACGGCGGAACCAAAAGTTGGGGGGTGCTCAGTTACAATGAAGTTTCAATTGGGCCTCGTCATGAGTTCGGTTACTGCTGGGGCCTAGCAAAGTTGCGACTGCACCCCCTCCACACCAACGGGGCTCAGTTGCGACGACAAAGTTGCAACTAGCTCCCTCGTCTCCGCCGACTGGGTCATCCCGGTTACAACCAAGTTACACCCCCCTCCATGGCGAGGCCGCAATTAGAATCAAGTTGGAACTGGGACCCGACATAGCTCAGTTACAAAACAAAGTTGTAACTGCCCCCCCCCCCCCCTCGATGGGGCCCCAATTCAAGAAAGTTACAAATGGGACCCGCCAGAGCTCAGATAGAAGCAAGTTGTGAACTAGCCCACCGACATCCCCCCTCCGCGGATGGGTGCTCATAAGCAACTTGCAACACTAACGCATAATGCCAGTGAAAAAAAAATTTCGCCCATAATAAAACGACCACGAATAACAACTACTCTCTTCGTCCTAAAATAGATGTCTCAAGTTTTTTAAAATTTGGATAAATTATATACTAAATAGTGTCTAGATTCATCTAAATTTTGATAAATTTGAGACAACTATTTTGGGACGGAGGGAATACAAAAAACACAAGACATGTTCAAAAAAAATATAAAAACGGTACAGAAAAAATCAAACAGAAAACAACATCAGCCCATAGAATAAACAGCCCACAGAAAAACACACACAAAAAAGCACACAACAACATGCACATTGCTAGAAAACAGCCCATTGCTAGGAAACATTCCACAGAAAAAACATAAATATCGTGTTCTCTTGCTCTTATCCCGCATTCCTAAGAAACAGCCCATAGAAAAAAACCAAAAAAACAGGCCACGGTACAGTCCACAGAAAGTCCACAACAGCGCACACAGCAACAGGCACGCGAGCACAGCCCACAAAACACACGGCGACACACATGCGAGCTAGGGAAACGCATACGACTGGAACACACGAGACGCGACGGAACTCATGTTTGCACAAATCACAAAGTATCTTATCTAACGGTTAAATAGGTAACTGAGACTTAACTAATTCTAAGACGCCTAAGAACTAGCAATTCCATTAAAAACGGATTTACTAGTTCTTAAACGGCTGAGAACTTGTTAAATTTCAGTCACTATATCCCTTGCATCAAGATGTATGCGACTCGTTCGCTTCTTCTGCACTATGTCTAACAGAGTCGCGACTTCGTTTTTGCTGGCATATACTCGTGGGCTGCTGGCCGTTGGTTTGCCTAACAAAGATGGGCTTTAAGGTACATAGCCTTTTTGTTTACGGATGTCGTTTGCATTTTCTTATTGTTGGGCGTGCATGATGATGAAGTGTGTAATTAAAACACAATTGAGTATTGTTGAGGCTTAAAGGTTGAGTCTTTATATTGTAAACTCGTTCGTTTTGTCACAAGTCTTTGAATGAACTTTTGGATAAGAAAATGGTACAGTTTTTTGTTGATTTTTGTATAACTAATTTTTCACGGTAATAACTGATATTAAGTTAGATCATGGTATATTTGTACGGTTGCATGTGGATTGCAACTAGGATTTTCTCAGTTGCCCACAAGTTAAATTGAGATTTTTCTAGTTACATGTGTGTTGTAACTGAGATTTTTCTAGTTGTACATGGATCGCAACTGAAATTTTTCGAGTTGTGTACGTGTGTTGCAACTAAGATTTTCTCTAGTTGCACCTGGATCGCAATTGAGATTTTTCAAGTCATACATATGGTTGCAATTAAGATTTTCTTTAGTTACACATAGGTGGCAACCAGGCCGGTCCTGAGAGTTTGGGGGCCCGGGCGAAACGTAAATTTTAGGTCCCTTATTATAAAAAAATTATGCATATAAGATCATAAAAAATAAATATTGTAAGTACACTTTCAAATATAATGTTCATATAAAAATAATAATGTTTATATGATACCTTAAAATTTCCTTCGAAAATTCCTAGAAGCAAAGTCCGTGACGATGGAATCAAAATCAATCTCGTCCACTAACTTCTTTTCGATGCATAGACTTATCAAACCATTTAACCTGTCCTGAGACATTGAAGATCTCAAATAATTCCTCAATGATTTCAAGTTTAAAAAGCTTCTTTCAGCTGATGCAACAGTCACGAGCATGGTAAATAAGATCCGATAAGCGATAAAAATATTAGGATTGATTAATATCTTCTCTTGTTGTCTTATTTTTCTTTTCTGAGCACCGGATTGAGACGTCATAATCAATTAAAATAGGAGCAAGAACGATCTGATTGATTAATACACTAGTCACTAGTAAATTACCAAAAGAAAATATGTGTCTTTTATTGTGGTTTTGACAAGGGAATATTTGAATACATGATGTACCTGGTGAGGCGGCGGCGGATGGCGCCGGACGTGGGTCTTCCTAGGAGTTGGGAACTTGGGATGGAACCTGTTGATCGATCATCACTCAAGCCCTACCCCTTCGTCGTGGTCGCGCCTGGCGGAGTGCAGGCAGCAGGCCCTGGCGGCTTGGCGGAGTGCCTCCATCCCGATTCCGTGATTCGATCCAGGGAAGAGGGAAAGCGACGGGAGTACGGTACGCCCTGGGTACCGAGTACGACACAGGACTCAGGAGCCGGGAGGGCAAGACGCTGGTCGCTGGGGCCTAGGAGATACCGAACGAAGTAGGGGAATCGATGAATCGGAAACAAGAAGCGACGGGATGGGGCCAGGCGACTGGCGAGACGATCGATCAACGAGAGGATGCCCTGCCTTTTTGGGAGTCGATCGGTTGGCAGCCCAATTTTTTTTTATAATGTATATTAGGCTTACAAATTTTTGGGCCCCTATATTTTTTGGGCCCGGGGCGGCTGCCCTGCTAGTCCCCCTCCAGGGCCGGCCTGGCAACTAAGATTTTTCATATCACACGTAAGGTTGCAATTAAGATTTTCTTTAGTTGCATGTGTTTTGCAACTGAAATATTTCGAGACGCACTATAGCTTAGATTTTGTCCAGTTGCACGTGGATTGCAACTAATATTTTTAAGTTGCAAATAGGTTGTAATTAAGATTTTTCTAGTTACATGTGGATCGCAACTGATATTTTTCGAGTTGTAAGTAGGTTATATGTGGGTCGCAACTGATACTTTTTCGATTTGCAAGTAGGTTGTAACTAAGATTTTTCTAGTTACATGTCGGTCACAACCGACATTTTCGAGTTGCAAGTAGGTTGTAACGGAGATTTTTCTAGTTACATGTGGGTCGCAACTGATATTTTTCGAGTTGCAAGTAGGTTGTAACCGATATTTTTCTAATACATATGTGTCGTAACTGAGATATTTGAGATAGTAGGGGTGGCTCACGCATAGTACTCAGTCGGCACAAGTCCAGCATAATTCCCTTATGAAGCTTGTCGTTAGAGTCGAGTATGTCTGTTCTCGGCACATGTGGCCAACTGTTGGCATAGACCGGCGTGGAGTTTGGCACCGTCTATGAGGTTCTGTTTGAGAAGTCGTTCGTGAAACCGGAGTTGCTAGCTCGCTGAGAAGTAATGACGATGACACTTCGTGGCAACCTCGAGGTGTCTCTTTGTATATTTTGTGCTTCGTATGGATAGCCAGGTTGGTTGTGGTGGTACTCTCTTCGGTCGTAAATAAGTGTACTTCTAACCTTTTCCTAAGTCAAACTTTACTATGTTTGACTAACTATTTAGAACAACGTACCAATATTTATGACTTTAAATTGTTACCATTAGATTTACTTTTAAATCTAGTTTCATAATATGTCAATTCGATGTAATATATGTTCTTATATTTTTCTATAAAGTTAGTTAAATTTGGTTACGTTTGACTTAGATAAAAACTAGATATACACTTATTTGTGAATGAAGGGAGTATGTCTAATATAATCGTGTTTCATAACAACACATGAGTGCATTTGTATTTTTAAAATATAAAAGGCGAAAACTTGCGTGTTAAAGAAATACAAGGCAGACACGAAAAGTCGCAACACAGAAATCAGGCTGATCCCTCTGAGCCCTTGACAGCGTGACGGTACCCAAAAATGGGAAGTAGTCCAAAATAAACCCTAAATTCGTAGATAAAAGCTAAATCAAACCCCCAACTTGCAATTTCTGAAATTGGTACTCTAAAGTTATAAATCCCGGTGTATTTTAGACCCGAAAACTGTTTGGCAGATAAAGAAATAAAAAATTCCTCAATTAAATATTTGTTGGCTCTCATTGACTAAGTGGGCCCACATGACATATACATCTTCCTCCTCCTCCGATATCTCCCAATTGAAGCCACACGCCTCTGCCTCCACCCGCTCGAGCGATGGCAGCCGCCAAGTCTGCGAGCCTTGTGCGTCGCGGCCTTCAGCTTCTTGTGCCAGCGAACGTCACTGATGCCACCCGTGCAGTCCATCACATACACCAGTACATCACAGCAGCAACTTGTCTCCATACGCGCACGACCGCCCGTTCCCGACGTTGTGGTCGAGCTCTCTCTCCCTGTGCCTGCCTCCGCGCCTTCTCGCCGTCCTTGTCGGACTGCACGTCGCCACCCCCAGCTACTCCTTCCTCCTGCGTCGTATATCACCGACAGCACAACCTCGCCAAGCGCAGCGCCCCAAGACGTCATTCCTCCTCTGTCGTCGCACGCGAGCACTAGTCGCCCCCTCCTGCTGCCAGCTCCGGTGCTCCTCTGCCACCGCAAGCAAGCACGAGATCAGCTCAAGTCAAAGGATGGGGATCGATTTGAGGTAGATGGATTGGGGACATAGATGAATATGACATGTGGGCCCATGTAGTCGGTGAAACAATCTGTATTCCTGGCCGGGATCTTTTTTTTCCGGTGTGCTAAACAGTTCCAGGGTCCAAAATAGACCGGGATTCATAACTTCGGAGTGCCAATTTCAGGGATTGCAAGTTTGGGATTCGATTTAGGGGTGTTTGTTTGGGCTTTTGACCACTTCTCCACTGGAAAAAGCCAGAAAAACAAAACAAACGGGCAGCTGTGCGTTGGGCTTTTGCTAAAGTATTTTTATAAAACAGACCTATCAGGCAAAGCACGTCGTCTGGGGGTGCTTCCCGCAGCTGCGAGCGAATCGTTTTTTTACTTGGACATGTTATTCACCTAATTTACAACATAATGCCACTCAACGACCCGTTTCCCAGAAAAAAAACGCCCAACGACCCAGCGCCAGGCACCGTACGCGAGGCCTCCCTCGCGATAGGTTTCTTCTCGCCAGCGCCGCCACTCCCCACGCTCCCTGCCTCCTCCCCGCCGCCCGCCGCCCGTCGCCCGCCGCCCTGCCGCCGGTGGCCTCCCTTCTCCCCACCGCCCTCCTCCCTGCATCCTCCCCTCCACTCTCCGCCCGCCTCCTCCCCTCCGACCTCCTCCCTGCCGACCACTCCTCCCTGCCGACCACTCCTCCCCTCGACCATCCCCTGCCTCCAGCGGTCGCCCTCCTCCCTGCATCCTCCCCTCCACTCTTTGCCCGCCTCCTCCCCTACGACCTCCTCCCCGCCGACCTCTCCTCCCTGCCGACCACTCCTCCCCGCGACCATCCTCTGCCTCCAGCGATCGCCATCCTCCCTGCCTCTAGCGGTCGCCCTCCTCCCTGCCTCCTCCTGGCGCCATCTTCCCTGCCTCCTCCTTGCCACTAGCAGAGTCCCTCCTCCCTGTCGTTCCCCACTACCGATAGTCCTTCTCCCTGCTGCCAAGAAGTCCTCCCTCATCCGATTGCATAGGTGAGGCTACTGTTGTTAGGAAATTTGTACTGCTATGAAATTTAGATGTTGTACTGGTATGAAATTTCTTGATGTGGGATGTTGTTAGATGTTGTATTGCTATAAAATTTGTTGATGTTGTGTTGCTTGAAAACTTGATGTCACTTGAAACTGAATGACCAATTTCATGATGTTTGCTGCTAATAATGTGTTGGTCTTGCTAAAATTATGTTGCTTGTTGTAGTATTGCTACGTGTTGGTCTTGCTGAAATGTCGAAGATGGTTTGGGATCCATACCACACTAGACTTTTCTGTGACATTTGTATGAAGGAAGTGAACGGCAACAATAGGGATGGGGGTTGCTTGAGTAGAAAGGGGTACAAGAATCTTGGAGTAAATTTGCCGAAAAAACAGGGGAAACATTTACGCAGAAACAATTCAAGAACAAATGGGATGCTTTAAAGAAGGATTACACGGGGTGGATGGAACTGCAAAATGCGACCGGGCTTGGTTGGGATCCTATAACAAAAACTGTGGATGCAGATGATGATTGGTGGAAGAATCACATAGCGGTAAGTTACCATTTTCTATACTTGCTCTTTCTTTGTATTTGTTATTTTGATCATCGGAATGATTTCTCTATTATGTTCTTATTTGCAGATTCGCCCTGACCATGCAAAATTTAGGAATGGGCAACCTCCCAACTTGGAACAACAAGATGTTATGTTTAGGAAGGAACATGTCACTGGACAATCAGCTGCCATTGCAGGTCAGGAGGAAGGAAATGGCAATGAGGCTCCAATAATCCTTGATGATGATACTTCGGCTTACAACAATGCAATAGCGAAACGCAAGCATGTAGAGAATGAAATGGTAACAGGGAAACGCAAGCATGGGGAGAAGGATTTTTTCTCGGCTTACAGCAATGCACCAAACACAATTGTGTCAAGGCACATTGAAGGAAGTTCTAGCAGCAAGGATGATCAGGTCCCAACTATGAAGGAGTTTTTAGGAATGGTTCGAGATTGTGGAGTGAGTGAAGAAACTGCTATCATGTACACTGCTGGCAAGCTAGCTATGAACAGGGATCATAGAGAGGTGTTCGCAGCATTTGCAACAACTGCGGGCAGGCTCGATTGGCTCCAGAGGACACATGATTAGATGAACAAGTAGATGTGTAATTGCTTTGTTGTTATTTCAGAACTTGTGTGTACTATGTATCCGTTGGAGACTATTTGTTATTATTCTTTCTTTATTTATTTTGTCGAGACTATTTGTGATCATTGTAAAACTTGCCAACCATTATGGTTGTCGTGTGAAACATTTGATAATTATTGCATGTCTAGTCATTATTGTGTGAAGCATTTGATGATTGTTGCATGTCTAGTCATTATTGTGTGAAGCATTTGATGATTGTTGCATGTATAGTAATTATTTTGTGAAGCATTTGCTGATTTTGACATGTTCTAATTATTTTGTAGATGGACGATGGTGGTGATGATCGTGACTATGAACTAGAAAAGACACTGCAGTTGCTTGGAATGGTGCATGACCTTGCCGTGTTGGGATATTATGGTAATCTCTATAGTCAGAAGTACTTGAATAAAGAACCTAGGAGGGTTCCGGAACAAACTGGGCTTGAATGGGTGAATGAACAACTTGGAAATAAGAAAAGATGCTACAAAATGTTTAGAATATACCCTGATGTGTTTTATGCATTGTACAACCTTCTAGTTTCTAGCTATGGGTTAAAGTCAACTACAGACATGTCATCCGTTGAATGCCTAGCTATGTTTATATGGATGGTTGGAGGACCACGGTCATTTAGCTAAGTTGAGAACCATTTTTGTCGTTCAACTGAAACAATTCATAGGAAGTTTCACATGGTTTTGGATTGCTTGTACAAGTTGGGTAAGGATAACATAAAGACAGTAGATCGAGAGTTCAAGGATGTGCATCCAAGACTTCAAGATGCACGCTTTTGGCCTTATTTCAAAGATGCCATTGGTGCCATAGATGGCTCACACATTCCAGTTGAAGTGCCTGCAGAAGAGGTGGTTAACCATACAGGAAGGCATGGTTACACATCACAGAATATTCTAGCGATATGTGACTTCGGTTTGAGATTCACCTTTGTTGTTGCTGGATGGCCTGGTTCAGCGCATGATACATGCATTCTACAATGCTCCATTGAGAAGTATCCAATAGAGTTTCCGACCCCTCCTGGTGGTAATATTCTATATCTTCGTCAACATGGTATACACATATTTACAAATGCATTGTCGTTGATGTTTGATTTTTTTCGTTCATGTGCGGATACATATTACCTTGTTGATTCTGGTTATTCAAATAGAAAAGGGTTCTTAGCTCCTTACAAGCAGAACACATACCACATACTAGATTTTCGTCGAGAAGGGAGACCAACAAATAGGGAAGAGATTTTCAACTATCTACACTCATCGCTCCGGAATGCTATCGAGCGTGTCTTCGGTATATTGAAAAACAAGTGGCGCATATTGAAGTACATTTCTTCTTACGGTCTGGTTATTCAGAAAAGAATTATTCTTGCTTGCATAGCGTTTCACAATTTCATTAGAGACTCCAACTTACGCGATAAGCAATTTGATCGGTGTGATGCAGATGAGGACTATCTTCCTAAGGTCCAAAGGCAATCAGCAATATCAGTCGGTGATACTGCTCCTAGTGGACTACACACAGTAGACATGAACTCAACACGTGATCGCATCGCTACTGCATTATACAATGCTAGAAGAAGATGATCGGTGTGGATGTATCTATGTTCATTACGCGACTATCTTTATTTGTTTAATGGTTGGATATGTATTTTGGACAAACCAATATGTGATATTTGGTATGTAATAATAACATATGCGTTTATGCACTTCAATAGTAAAATTTACGTGTTATATTAATTTCAGGGATATTAGAGACAATTTCTTAGCACACAGCCAGACGACCAATCAAGTTGCCAAACAGTCAAACTCAGAGAAGTAGTTTTTCCTGCACAGCAGTTTTTCTTACACAGCTGCACAGCCAGCCACAGCCCAAACAAACAGGCCCTTAGCTTTGGTCTATGAATTCAGGGTTTATTTTGAACTTTTTTCCCCAAAAAATATCCCGGACACGATACGACCCCTCCGCGAGCACCACGTCCACGCACTATTCCTACCAAGGAAATACGCGTCAGCCGTGGCGTGCTTCAGGTTGACAAGCACACGCGCGCGCTCTATTTCTATATACGCGTAATCATGGAAACCAGGGGACAGGAGGACGGAGTGTGGGACGGCGGCGACGAGGGCGAGGGCGAGGGCGAGGGCGAGGGCGTCCCGCCCGCGGCAATCCACCGCAGCGCCACCGCGAACGATATGCACGCCGAGACGGTGAGGCGGCAGTACCACGAGTGCCTCCGCAACCACGCGGCGGCCGCGGGCGGGCACGTCGTGGACGGATGCTGCGAGTTCATGCCGGCCTCCACCGAGGACCCGCTAGCTTGCGCTGCCTGCGGCTGCCACCGCAGCTTCCACCGCCGCGACCCCTCCCCGGGCCGCGCGTACCTGCCTCTGCTGGCCGCCAGCGCGCGCGCACCACTGTCGTTGCTCCCGCCGTCGTCAAGCAAGCACCCGCACCCGCACCCGCACCAGCGTCTGCCGTTCGCCTACGGCCCCGCGCCAAGCGGCGGGACCGGCACGACGACCGAGTCCTCGAGCGAGGAGCTGCGTGGGCCGGCGCCGGCGCCGCGGAAGCGTTCTCGGACGACGTTCACGCGGGAGCAGAAGGAGCAGATGCTGGCGTTCGCGGAGCGCGTCGGGTGGAGGATGCAGCGGCAGGACGAGGCGACGGTGGAGCAGTTCTGCGCGCATGCCGGAGTCCGGAGACAGGCGCTCAAGGTGTGGATGCACAACAACAAACAGAGTAGCGCCGGTAGGAGGCAGCAGCAGCAGGAGAAGCTTCATGAACTGAGACAAGAGCAGCAGCAGTAGCCATGGGAGGAGACAGGTCTGTTTCACAGTAGCAGGAACTGCTCCTCGCACCTCGCTGTTTCCACAAAAGGAGAACTCCTTGATTAAACTAGCGGAGCAGGTACTGGAGGAGCACACTTGTTAATTGATCTTCTTTCCATTTTTTGTCTTCTTAATTGAGCTGATCACTCTTTGCTTCTCTAAGCTAAGAGTACATGCTCATCCATGATAGTAGCAGGATCGAAATATTGAGATATATTTTTTGTTTAATTTATATACTCTTTTTATTCGAATGTATCTAAACGTATTTTAGAACTCCCTCCGTTTTAAAATAGTTGATTTATTTTTTCAAAATTTGAATGAGTTTATATATATAATGTATAGATTTATCTAAATTTTGACAAATCTAAGACATCTATTTTGAGACGGAAGGAATAGTATATTTAGAATAAAATACATTATTCCACCAAACATTAAAAAAGATAGACCAACAGTCATCATAGTGCCCTTAAAATTGTGATAGTCCAAAGTGATGTGAAAAGAAAACCTCGTTAAAACAGTCTTTCTCCACGTTGTATTAATACAGAGGTCTCTAACTTCTCGCCTCACCGCTGTACGCCCCGTCACTATTTTCCGATGCTCATACTCAGTAGACACTATGACATGTTTTACCTCACTGCTTGCTGTCACGCATCAGGTAAAAGCGTTTCCATTGGACGGCTGCTGATTTTACGTTTGCCGGATTAGGAGAGGTTGCCGTGCGACTGAGAGGCTTGCGAAATGGTCCGACACCGACAGTACTACCAAGCTTGGTATACAAGTGGCCGGCTGGATTTCCACGCAGGACAGGTAATCGCATGGCCTATTATGTCCCCATCTGTTATCGGCAAGTTGGATTACAAGGATTTGGTTTAAAGGGATTGTGAGGACCAAAAATGCGAGGGAGGAAAAGGTTGACAAGGATGTAACGGGCTGGATACCCTCAAGATAACATGCAAGCAAAATGAAAAGAGGACACTTCCACATCTAGAGATCTTGTAGTATTACTCACAGCTTACAAATTTTGAGAAAAAATCAAGTCAGGATCTTCAATAGGTGAAAAGGACAGATAACTACTAGTCTGAGAAATATCGACAAGCCTATACAACCGTATAAGAAGTGAACATTTTGGCATCAACACACAATTAAGCCTAAAATGTAGTTCAAGAACATCATTGCACACACTTCTTCCACTTCCTCGGGTAGTTGTAAATCTAAGATGCGGTGACAATCTTTCTAGTGAAGTCAAGAACATCATTGCACAAACACGCTTGCAGGTGGATCTCTTTGAAGCCGTTGTCACACCTAATCCCATTTCTGTCAAACTCACAAAGCCTGTTTAGGACGAACAAGAACAGAGAAGGATCCCGGTGCATGGATACAACGCTCGAGTCGGGACTAGTTTTTCGGGCTCGAAAGATGTAGCAGTGAAATTACACAGATCTCGAGACCTATCGAGCAATTTGTCCTACGGTAGTGAAGAACATACTAAGAGTTATAGCTCCAAACAATCGTAAAGTTGAGAATCTAGAGCACATGATGTCGCTAACAAAAAAGAACTGATTACTCACTAAGCATGATGCCCTACATCTAGCATCAAGACTATCGTGGTGTGGAACACGGCAGTGCCATCGGGGATGGCTAAAGAGGGACACTCGGATGCAATCGGTGGTTCACGCAACGGGTTGGGCACGGTAAACTGCAAACACACTGACGTACCCAGGTTCGGGGCCCTCTCGGCGAGGTAACACCCCTACTACTGCAAGATGAACTATATGAGGGGCGAATACCCAATACAGGTGCTCCTGGAGCTGTTTCCTTAGCTACTATCGAGAGCTAGAGGAAGATGAAAGCTAGGGGCTAACACTTCTATCCTTCTACCATTGCTTACCTAGAACCCCAGCTCTGCCCTCCCTTATATACTGGTCTGGGGGGGGGGGGCAGATTACAAATTGGGCTCTAGGGTTTATTGTTTGGATACGGGTTTACAAGGCAGGGCCGTCTGCAGGGCCCAGCCGGTGGGCCAGGACCCAGTCTGCCCTTCTTTTAGCGTCACCCTCTTCTTTAGCGGTCACCCGAGCTTCCTTTGGGGCATCACCCTTGCTTTAACGGTCACCCGGACTGATTTTGCCAGTTAGCCGACCCCTTTGCTTTATCTTCGTCAGGTAGCGCTGGTCGTGACGGCACGCCAGCCTGCCCGATGACGAAGGGGGAGCCAGAGGCGTTGTAACATCCCAAAACTATTGATCATGATCATCAATTTCTAATCACTAAAATTAGGGTTAACAAAAAACTTTGATTAAATAAAAACCAAATGAATGCATGTGTGTATGTAATGATTTGATGAATGCATGAATGGACTTGTGTGATTAACCTAAATAGAAAGGAATGGTTTAAGGATAAAAATAACATCATCAAAAACAATTCCAAGTAGAAAAAATCAAGAGAAAATCAAAAACAAATCAAATAAGGCAAATGGTCATTTTTGCCAATCTTGCTCACTAGGTCACTTTGAGTGTTTCTAGTCCAAGATTTTAAACAGAAACTTTTCCATTTATTTTCACCCCTTGCAAGACCAAGTAAAAGTGAATCAAAGCCCACCTTTCAAACTTGCAGAAACATTTGGCAACCCCATTCAAATGACAATTGAAAATTGAATCTTTAACATATGTAAAGATCACACCTTTTCAAAACCCAACCAAACCAGTGCCCCTTGACCAATCCAACTAACCCAATACTCCCTAGTATGTGCCTAGAAAACCCACCAAGTTTGAATCCAAAATTCAAATTTGAATTTCTTTCGGTCATTTCATCAAACACCTTGTGATCAACAAACAACAAAACATGAAACACTATTTGCAGCAGTAAATTTGGCCTAACTTGTTCCCTCTATAGCTCACACTACACTCTCAGTAGATGATCTAGCCCAATTAGCAATCCTTAGCACCACTGTGAGCAAGCATGGCCATCAATGGTGACCATGCCGAGAGCAAACTTGCCACCCCCATGTCGCCAGCGAGCTAGAGGAAGCACTAGCCTCGCCAACCTTGTCTGGAGCACTGACCACCGTCCATCGCCACCCTCTGTCCTAGCCCCGAGCATTGCCAGCCCCTGGACCACATGGCAAGCTCATGCCAAGCTTCTCTGCATGCGAGCCGAGAGCGCGCTAGTGCGCCGCACGCGACACGAGCCCACAGACCGCGCGCCGTCCTCGTCGCTTTCATACGTGATCGCCAACACCCCGCCAGACAACCCCGTTCACCGCCGCGCGGACCACGCATGATGTGCGCCATTAAACTTGCCATTGGACCCGCCCAGAGCATCGCAACATTCCGACCGTTCAGCACTGCCCCACGCCGCGTGACCATGCCGTTGAGGTTCGCCAGGGAGCACATCACCGCCCCTACCTTTGCCCATGCCATTAGCACATTGTGCCGATGACACCGACGAGCTTCACCCGCAACATTCAGTCCCCTCGTCGCACTATAAATAGCGGCCCTCCTAGCTCAAACCCTTCACACCATCTCACTCCCCACCTCTCACTGATCACACACACTCACCCCCGGAGCAAGGCGAGCACCAGGTGGCCGGAATTTCACCGGAGTTCGCCGTTGCATAGGAGGAGAGGCGCCGTCAATTGGAGCCACCCCAGGAGGAGCCACCGGTACCAGGAGGATCGCCATCGTCGCCTTCATCGTTCGCCCCCATCGCCGACCATCGCCGGAGCCCCGGTGAGCCCCCCGTCGACCCCCACTATCCGCGCTAGAGTTCTGTCTCGTCGGCGCTGCCCGACGTGGACGATGAACCATAGCCGTTGGATTAGAGTTAGATCGTGCGGCCCTAATCGCCCGTACCTCTTCGCCACTCGTTGTCTCACTGACGAGTGGGGTAGCTCACTTAACCATCCCCCGCGCGCTGTGCGTAGTGGGCTGTGACACCCCCGGGATCAAGGCTAAACAAATCTCAGACCTCCGTCTGACATAAGCTTAACCTTGAGCTCGAGAATATCCAATGAAGAATCGGTAACACGGCAGTGACCCTACGACACAAAATTTATTACAGCAAGCTCATAACTGAGCAGAGAACCAAATTATTACAAGCAGAGGTCACTGACCACAACCATCAAACAACGGAAGGCAAATTATGCTATTAAGTATAGCAAACTTAACAAATGTCCTAAGAGGCCTGAAGCATAATGATGATGTCCCAGCCCATAGATTCCAGGCTGCCGGCTGGGAACCCCAAGCTACTTGTCGGTGTCGATGTAGTACGGAACTCGTCTTCGGGGAACACTTACTCTGCCAAAAGTATCAACAAAGCAAGGGTGAGTACAGGGTGTACTCCGCAAGTACTATGGTTGGTGTTGTTGTTTTGTATAAGGCCATCTTTTGTTTATAAAACAAGAGGGAGAGAAGGAGCTCGTCTAATCAGAGTATTTTAAAAGGGGATAAGAGAGCGACATCCCGAAATATTGATCATCATCTTTTGATATCCACCAAGTCATCATCATCTGAACCCTATCTAGTATCACCCCCTCATACCCAAGAGGAAGCATCCTTAAAGCACACATTGATCAGCCAAGTTTTACGATTAGGTTATAGTTCTCTATGATCTCAGAATCAGGTCACCAAGCGTTCATAACCGTGAACACGGGTTTTCGAAAAGATTTAACCCTGCAGGGGTGTACAACTTTACCCACACGTACCAATTGACTCTCAATGCCAAGCTATTAGCCCTCTTCCTTGGAAGGCTGGTAGAGGGTGGTTGGCCACGACCTTTACCTTGCTTTCACCGAGACCATGAGTCACGCAATAAGTATGGTTCCACCGTAACGGGTCAAATCCCGAAGCTGGTACTTAAAGATGTGAGGCATGGTTGGTTTACCAGGGGCGCCATCTACCCCAAGCAACCCGGTACACGCTTCCCTACCTCTTATGAATGCACCTCTTTCACCCGGCAAATCTTTCAAAAGGTTTTCAATGCGTATGTCGAATGGAACACCCGAACTATGTGACTCATGGAATATACTAGGCAAGTTAATCAGGCGAGGGATTCCCAAGCCCCGTGTGGCTGTACGCTCATCTCGGTTCCAAAGGCAAGAACTCGGTTCCTAGTGGTGGCGAGCATGGGACTAGAAAAACCACATCCCATCGTGGCCTCCCATACAAGCCTTAGAATGTTTAATCTCATATCACTAATCTCATCTCATCACGTTCTCCTATCATACTATATTCTTTGCATCTGATACATCATCTAGATGGACCAGAACTGATAGCTATGCATGGCTAAGCCAGACACAGAATAAGCTCTAGCAGTGCACACAAGCCAAACCTAGTTATGCTAGGAGCAGTGGATCAGATAATATAACCTCAAAGGGAATAATGCAACAAATAGGATACTCTATCTATCGATAAAAGACCACAATAGAATCATATGCATCATGGCAAGAATTGAAATGCTTTCGAAATCATAGGATTATATCATGGTGGGGCTATGCTCGCCTTTGCCGGTCGATAACAGATAAACAAATATTTGGAAGTTTGTACTTGACTTGGTTATAGTTGATCGAGTATTGTTCGTCGATCTCCGATCTTCGACGGTCTTAATCTTGGTCTTCGATCTCGATCTCGATATTGTATTCTACTGGGAAGAAGCAAACACCGGAAAGAGAGGGAAACAATCAACACATGGCATCGATGCAATGCTAAAGCAAGTATGATGATATGACAAGTTAAATTGTATCAAAATGTAACCCTAAAGCATGCTCGACAATTTAATCGGGGTTCCGAGGGGTAAAAACCCTAACTCGGGGAAACTCCGGATGTATATGAGAGGGGTTACTATGTTCTTCTAATTATACTTGTCATGTAAGTTGATTAACAATGCATTATATAGCTTAATTAGGTAGAGCTCATTTTTCTAAACATTTTGATATATTATTTTTATTTTTTTGACTTATAAATTAAAAGTTATGGAATTTACAATATTTAATCAAATTCTGGAATTATTTAAAGGGTTTATTGCATCAATATGACGTCACCAGTGGGGGAGGATTATTTCTCACTGGGGCTTAGGCTACCCCCAATCACTAACGACTGGGCCCCATAGGATATTATTATTTCCAGAATAGAATAAATAAAACAAAAGGGGATTAATGCCTCATGCTAATGTCATCATGACATCAGCAATGAAGTACCTCTCGGGTTGGGCTCGAATCCATCGATTCGCTGCACGCGCGGGCTTGTGGGTAGGCTAGTTGGAAAGAGGAGATTGAGGCGGACCCAGTGGTGGCAGCGCCGCCCACTTGTGGTCATCGGAACAGTGGTCACGACGGCGGCGACCGGCGGAGCTTGCAGGTGCATGGCCCGGCAGCGAATCAGAGAGAGTGGGGGCAAGGGAGAGGGTCCAGGAGGACGACGAGCTCACCACAAGCACGATAGGGTTGTTGGGGAAGCACGGCGTGGCCGGAAGCGGTAGTATTTGGCGATGACGTCCATCGGAGGAGGACATCTTCGGGCTCGATTCCGGCAAGACGGAGGCGCCCCCGCTTGAGTGCGTTGGCTAGAAGGACGAGGGTGACAGTGCGAAGCTCCTGGTTACCACAGCGGAGCTTGGGGTGGCCGGGAACGGTGGGCGGCATGGCGCC
The DNA here is from genome assembly GCA_916181665.1 of Avena sativa. NCBI lineage: Eukaryota > Viridiplantae > Streptophyta > Magnoliopsida > Poales > Poaceae > Avena > Avena sativa. Next base: position 304,525,343 of record OV702295.1, on the reverse strand, counting down.
TGGCGGAGCTAGGGTTTGGCCATGGCAAGCATAGAGGGGGAGAGGGAAAACAGCGGCTAGGGTTCGTACTGTGGCGGTGGAGGCGAGTTTATAGGCGACCGAGGGCGGCGGCGCGCATCTTGGCGTGGCGGGCATCGCAATGCCGGCGAGCGGAGGAGGCGCAGGCACGCAGGTGCTTGCGAGCGAGGAAGACGACGGAAAGATCGTCGAAGGGGTATGCGGGCCAGGGTTGGGCCACTGTGGGCTGCGCTGGGCTGCGGGGCTGCTGCACGCGGGCGAAAGAGAAGGAGAGGAGAAGACTGGGCCATCCTGTTGGCTGTTGTTAGCTCTATTTTTTAATTTGCAACCTCTTTTCTTTTTCTTCTTTCAAATTTCTGTTTTATGTTTTGAATTCCAAATCTGTTTGGAATAATTTTAAAATACTAGAGGCTTTTATCAAATATGTAAAATACTGCAGGGAGCCCTTTAGTCAATTTGGGCTCTATTACTTTTGTAGTTTTTCAAAATATTCAAAACCCTTTTGAATGGATTTTCAAATAGAGGGGGGGAAGATTAGGGTTTGCATTTTATTTTCTTGGTTGCATTTATAGAGGATGATGCTCATGATGCACAAACAAACCCTAATACAAGATTTACTGAAACTGGGGTGTTACAGCTCTATCCCCCTTACGAGAATCTCGACCCGAGATTCCAAAGGTAGGAAGAGAGACAGAGAAAGAAAGAAACGGGGTCACTCTAAAGATATGAGGGAGCACACTAAGCAACACACAGAGTATCTCATGGTCAAATCATGGATGGAGTGTTTAGAAAACAACTCTGAGATGACGAACATGAAACACATAAAGGTAATGGAGGAAACAAGGGAAGAAGGTTTCAAGTTGTTAGATAGATGGTCTTCGTAAGGATTGAGACCATGAAACTTACAGGAGGTTTTGAAGCTTCTGAAAAAGAAAGCTTCCAACAGAAAGATCACAACACAGACTTCGATAGAGAACCTCTACTAAACGGATTAAGTAGAAAGCTTAGGTTGCAGAGATATGGATCAACAAAACCAAGCTGTTGAACTACTTTTGACACAGAAGGGTCACTTTTTCATTCAACAGGAGGCCAAGACGGGAAGGTGTTTTGGTGGAGAGGACTCACAAGAGTCGCAAGGATCATGTAGCAAGAGGAACTTCTGATTACGAAAATCATAGTCACTCTTAAAACATGGTTGATAAGAGGAAGGAAACTCTTTATTCATCTAGATTTATCAAAATCTTTGCCAAGATCATGATATTACTTTACACCACTAGGATGAATAGTTAAGATTTCTGATGACACGAGAAGAAAGAAACTACATTCTCAAACTTCAATTACTTGGCACAACAATGATTGCCAACATAAAGGGTCTGGAGGATTGACCGAGGGACATTTAGCAGCACTACTTCAAATGTTCTCCTTGATGTTCGAGAAATCAGACATCAAGTAAAGGTCAGACTTCGGATACAAAGGAAAACATAAGAACAACTCCTATATTAGATTATAGAAGAATCCTCATGAAGAGTGGTTGTTATTGCTGAATCAAGAGAATGTGATGGTAGGTCTTTCCGGCTAGTTATGTCAACCATTACATTAATCTTGCCAGATTCACAAAGAGACCTATGTCAAAACCTTGAAGAACACCAACCATTATTGTTGCTTGAGATTCAACTTTGATTAGGTGAAATGATACTTTAGACTCAGCATGTCCGAATAGAAAGTTTGCAACATATACACAGAGGTAAAGTTACTAGATTCTCAAGATATGGACTATAGTGTAAAGCTCCAAAAGATTGAGCTGGATTGCTAGACCCATGTATTTAACAACTTGTCGAAAGACAACTACATACATATAAAGTACTAGCAATAAAACACACATGTATCCTTAAGGAAAGAGAGATAACTCTTCTCGAATCCACGGCGACATATTTCAATAGTAGCATATGAACCAGAGAAGGTTACTTCTAACATCCATAACTCATACTTCGAGATGACTCGAAGATGGTTCTCGAAAGCTTCCAACATTAATGCCTAATGTTCCATATGAATCCAATCTAGCATGGATAGGAAAAGGATGTCATTGATGGGCTCAACAACAAACTTATCAAGACAATCCATTAAGATGGACTCATATGTTGTGTGAACAAGGCAAGAATACTGGTCAGGTTAAAGGACATGAAGATGTACTCAAGTGAAACATCACGAGTAAAAACACCATCAAGATAGTCCATGGAACTGAGTTTGATTTGACGATAACCCAAATCAAATCAAAGGTGGGGAAAATAATATATCCATAAAGGAAATACTATCTTTCTTCAACACTAACAAAACTAGACATCCCTTTAAGAAGGAATAGGGTTGGATAGAAATTTTGTCTTACAACTCTCCAAGTTGTTGAGCTCAACCAACTAGTTCAGGGGTATCCAGTATGGATTCTTGGAGAAAAGATCAGTTCAAAGAACTTGCTTGCTCAAGAACTTGATAACATGGTCATGTGGCAACATGGCGATACTTCTAGTAGACATCTAGAATACCACGAACCACCGATATGTCACTTATTTCGAGAGGAAAACTTGCTTGGTAAGGCAAGAATACATAGTCTTAGAGCTTCAGCACAATCCTAACTCTTTGATCGAAGAGAGTGTACCAGAATAACGGACTTGGTAGCACAATCAAACTTCGCTTAGTGATAGGGTTAACCAATCACGCTAAGTATGACTCAAATGTCCTTTGAGTTCAAAACAATGAAAATTGTTAAGAATCTCAGATAGCCACATTATTACGCACATGTATCACTCACGAACGCGAAAGCTTGAGGGAGGGTGAGTAGAGATGTGTGAAAGCATCACTTCATTAAGGGGTCATGAAACTCAACTCGACCTCTTAGTATAAAAGAGTGTGGTACTTTAAGGTAGTACAGATAGAAGCTAATCAATGTCTCTTAATCTGCGGATTACAACACTTTGACCTGGTCCTAGATATGACGAGGTACTGGAGTTTGTTTCTCCTAGACATCCCGAGATGGTTTGTCTTGACGGACCACAAGAGCATCTTGCATCGGAAGACACCGATGCATATTTACTACTTGTCTACCAAGTGGTAGACAAAGGTCGGAAAGCAACAAACGAGGAAGAACATGCTCAGGATAGAATCCCGAGATGTGGATGCATAGATTAACATTCTTCCGAAAACCAATGCAGAGAAGGGGAAAGGTGTGGCAGAGTCACGAGGGTAGATGGGAGACTCTCGAGGAGTACTCTTGTCATGATCTATTTAGTTCCATTAAAGAACATCTGCAATAGCTAGTGGTAGGGGAAGTCCTTAATTGTCACAATTCAATCGCGACAATAACCACAAGCTCGAAGGCTAGAATGGTAGTAACAGCCATCCTGAGGTAATGTGTGAACATTATCAACAGGGTCAAAATAAGGATCTTGGGTTAAAGATCAGCTTCATGTACAAGATTCACAACACTAGAATCCAGCACAATCCGGGACCTTCAGTTCAAGTCCAAGGGTTAAAACCCGAGAAATTAAGTACCTACTATTTGAGTGACGCAACGTACACTACAAGATAGTAATCACGAGGTAGCTCCAAAAGAAGAAACATCTTCTGAAGTACCAAACAAACAAAAAGGAGGCACACGAGGCGAAAGGAGACCTCGAAGCCTAGAATAGAACACTGTGAAACCAACAATTTAATATCGTGGATCCAAAAATAGAGAGATCATGATAGAAAGGAATCTCTCATACGAAGCAGAGTAAAGGGAACAAGGAATTCACAACACACACACAACTCTAGAAAACTTAACACCAGGTCAACTGGTTGAGAATCGACATGCCTAGAAGGCACCTAATCTTTGAAAGACTAGAAGAGATATCAAAACTTTTCCAAATCAACACAAGATAAGGTGAACCCAGAGTTAGAGCAAAACTGGATAAGGAGAAAAATAATCATACTAGAGTTTTCGCAAATACTTTTCATCTTTGAAAATAGTTTTCACAAGCACTAGACTCAACATCGACCAATAGGAAGGTTTTCCTACGGTCGGTACTGCTCTGATACCAAAAACTGTGACACCCCCAGGATCCAGGCTAAACAAATCCCAGACCTTCGTCAGACATAAGCTTAACCTTGAGCTCGAGAATATCCAGTGAAGAATCGGTAACATAGCAGTGACCCTACGACACCAAATTTATTACAGCAAGCTCATAACTGAGTAGAGAACCAAATTATTACAAGCAGAGGTCACTGACCACAAACATCAAACAACGGAAGGCAAATTATGCTATTAAGTATAGTAAACTTAACAAATGTCCTGAGAGGCCTGAAGCATAACGATGACGTCCCAGCCCATAGATTCCAGGCTGCCGGCCGGGAACCCCAAGCTACTCGTCAGTGTCGATGTAGTACGGAACTCGTCTTCAGGGAACACTTACTCTGCCAAAAGTATCAACAAAGCAAGGGTGAGTACAGGGTGTACTCCGCAAGTCTTATGGCTGGTGGTGTTGTTTTGCATAAAGCCATCTTTTGTTTATAAAACAAGAGGGAGAGAAGGAGATCGTCTAATCAGAGTATTTTAAAAGGGGATAAGAGAGCGACATCTCCGAAATATTGATCATCATCTTTTGATATCCACCAAGTCATCATCATCTGAACCCTATGTAGGATCACCCCCTCATACCCAAGAGGAAGCATCCTTAAAGCACACGTTGATCAGCCAAGTTTTACGATTAGGTTATAGTTCTCTATGATCTTAGAATCTGGTCACCAAGCGTTCATAACCGTGAACACAGGATTTCGAAAAGATTTAACCCTAGAGGGGTGTACAACTTTACCCACACGTACCAACCGACTCTTAATGCCAAGCTATTAGCCCTCTTCCTTGGAAGGCTGGCAGAGGGTGGTTGGCCACGACCTTTACCTTGCTTTCGTCGAGACCATGAGTCATGCAATAAGTATGGTTCCGCTATAATGGGTCAAATCCCGAAGCCGCTACTTAAATATGTGAGGCGATGTTGGTTTAACAGGGGCGCCATCTACCCCAAGCAACCTGGTCCACCCTTCCCTACCTGTTATGAATGCACCTCTTTCACCCGGCAAATCTTTCAAAAGGTTTTCAATGCGTATGTCGAATGGAACGCCCGAACTATGTGACTCATGGAATCTACTACGCAAGTTAATCAGGCGAGGGGTTCCCAAGCCCCGTGTGGCTGTACGCTCATCTCGGTTCCAAAGGCAAGAACTCGGTTCCTAGTGGTGGCGAGCATGGGACTAGAAAAACCACATACCACCGTGGCCTCCCATACAAGCCTTAGCATGTTTAATCTCATACCATCATGTTCTCCTATCATACTAGATTCTTTGCATCTGATACATCATCTAGATGGACCAGAACTAATAGCTATGCATGGCTAAGCCAGACACAGAATAAGCTCTAGAAGTGCACACAAGCCAAACCTAGTTATGCTAGGAGCAGTGGATCAGATAATATAAGCTCAAAGGGAATAATGCAACAGATAGGATACTCTATCTATCGATAAAAGATCATAGTAGAATCGTATGCATCATGGCAAGAATTGAAATGCTTTCGAAATCATAGGATTATATCATGGTGGGGCTATGCTTGCCTTTGCCGGTCGATAACAGATAAGTAGATCTTTGGAAGTTTGTACTTGACTTGGTTATAGTTGATCGAGTATTGTTCGTCGATCTTCGACGGTCTTGATCTTGGTCTTCGATATTGATCTCGATATCGTATTCTACCGGGAAGAAGCAAACACCGTAAAGAGAGGGAAACAATCAACACATGGCATCGATGCAATGCTCAAGCAAGTATGATGATATGACAAGTTAAATTGTATCGAAATGTAACCCTAAAGCATGCTCGACAATTTAATCGGGGTTCCGAGGGGTGAAAACCCTAACTCGGGGAAACTCCGGATGTATATGAGAGGGGTTACTATGTTCTTCTAATTATACTTGTCATTTAAGTTGATTAACAATGCATGATTATAGCTTAATTAGGTAGAGCTCATTTTTCTGAACATTTTGATATATTATTTGTATTTTTTTACTTATAAATTAAAAGTTATGGAATTTACAATATTTAACCAAATTCTGGAATTATTTAAAGGGTTTATTGCATCAATATGACGTCACCAGTGGGGGAGGGTTGTTTCTCACTGGGGCTTAGGCTACCCCCAGTCACTGACGACTGGGCCCCATAGGATATTATTATTTCCAGAAAAGAATAAATAAAACAAAAGGGGATTAATGCCTCATGTTGATGTCATCATGACATCAACAATGAAGTAGCTCTCGGGTTGGACTCGAATCCGTCGATTCGCTGCGCGCGCGGGCTTGTGGGTAGGCTAGTTGGAAAGAGGAGATCGAGGCGGACCCAGTGGTGGAAGCGCCGCCCATTTCTGGTCATCAGAAGAGTGGTCACGATGGCGGCGAGCGGTGGAGCTTGCAGGTGCATGGCCCGACGGCGAATCAGAGAGAGTGGGGGCAAGGGAGAGGGTCCAGGAGGACGGCGAGCTCACCACAAGCACGATAGGGTGGTTGGGGAAGCACGGCGTGGCCAGAAGTGCTAGTATTTGGCGATGACGTCCGTCGGAGGAGGAGATCTTCGGGCTCGATTCCGGCAAGACGGAGGCGCCCCTGCTTGAGTGCTTTGGCTAGAAGGGTGATAGTGCGAAGCTCCTGGGTACCTCAGCGGAGCTTGAGGTGGCCGGGAACAGTGGGCGGCATGGTGCCTGGCGGAGCTAGGGTTTGTCCGTGGCAAGCACAGGGGGGGAGAGGGGAAAACGGCTGCTAGGTTTCATACTGTGGCAGCGGAGGCGAGTTTATAGGCGACCAGGGGTGGCGGCGCGCATCTTGGCACGGCGGGCATCGCAACGCCGGCGAGCGGCGGAGGCGCAGGCACGTAGGTGCTTGCGAGCGAGGAAGACGACGGAAAGATCGTCGAAGCGGTATGCGGGCCAGGGTTGGGCCGTTGTGGGCTGCACTGGGCTGCGGGGCTGCTGCACGTGGGCGGGAGAGAAGGAGAGGAGAAGACTGGGCCGGCCTGTTGGCTGCTGTTAGCTCTATTTTTTTATTTGCAACCTCTTTTCTTTTTCTGTTTTGTGTTTTGAATTCCAAATCTGTTTGGAATAATTTTAAAATACCAGAGGCTTTTATCAAATATGTAAAATACTGAAGGGAGCCCTTTAGTCAATTTGGGCTCTATTACTTTTGTAGTTTTTCAAAATATTCAAAACCCTTTTGAATGGATTTTCAAATAGAGGGGGGAAGATTAGGGTTTGCATTTTATTTTCTTGGTTGCATTTTTAGAGGATGATGCTCATGAAGCACGAACAAACCCTAATACAAGATTTACTAAAACTGGGGTGTTACATGGGCCGGCCCAATTAAACATCCCGTACGACCCAACAATTCAAACTTAAGTTTATTCATTTAATTTCAAACTCAGTTCTGTACCTAGATTCAAAAATCAACCCAGCTCGATTCACTGAACCAAATTGCATGAAACCAATTTTGTTAGAAAGGTACCGGAGTGCTTAATCCAAGCCGTTGGATTCAAACCATTCAGATTTGTAGATCACGCATGGTAAAAATAACAAGGAAGAAGCTTTGTTGCATTCAAACATTTTTCAAAATTCAACCATAAAAGCTTTTGAGTTGATTCCAACTCTCAAAAATCACATTTAACCCTACCTTTCAGAATATATAAAAATATATATGGTTACTTGCAGAAATACTGATCATGTAATAAAAGAATGCCTCATAGGCCATTCTAGTCACTTTATTGAATTAAAATAAAAAGGTTAAACCTTATTAAATTGTGACACCACTTTAAATCACATTCCCATGTACTGAAATATGTGGTGATTACATGTGTCAACATGATCCCATGTTTGAGTTGGAGAATATTAAATCTTGAGTAGTTTTTCAATGGGCAGAAATTACTTTTCTAAAATAAAATAAATAAGATAGGTGCTTTAATCTTGGTGATAATAGTGATGATGCTAGATCATCTATTATGAACCTTTGTGTGATAAATAGAAGTAATTAAGTATTGTGTGGTGCTTGTGTACCTTGTATTTATTTATAGACGCTAGTACCGATCAAGGATACAAGGAGGAAGGAGGATACTACGAGGAAGAAGCCGAGGAGAACTTCAACCACTGCTCTTTACAAGGCAAGCCTAATACTACTAGTTGAATTAGCAAGCTATTAACTTAGCAAGCTTATACTACTATCTTAGCAAGCTAAACCATGCAAGTTTTACTTGCAAGCTTACACCACTTAATACTCAATCCTAGTTTTACTTGCAAAGCTTAATACTCTATTTCTTTATCAAAGCTTTAATTTGAGTTTACTTGGTGACTTGTAGATATTAGAAAGATATTTGAAGATAGCATAAAGAGCATAAAACTTGGCCTAAGTTAGATAATCTTGATGTCATCCTGAGGCATGAGATTGAACTTAGCTAATTCCCACTTGTTTACCACCCCTCATTAGTATTTACCCCCACTTGTAGATGCTAGTGCTAAGCATAAAACTTGATCAACTTTAGATGGGAACACTTGGTGAAAATGGTTATGAAAACCTTAGAATGATGAGTCATTCTACTGAAATGTTTTGACACGTGTTTCCGAACACCAAATGATTTTGATGATGAAAATGTTAAGGCATGAGCCTTAGCCCTTTTATAAAACTGATGGTTGTCTGGATGCGATACCATTCCAATTTTACGGTATAACCACAATACCCGAAATTTGGGTTGGGATTGACTGGAAATTTATATACCTTAGTATGGGAGGCCAAACTCACAGGAGAGGTGCCTATACTAGGGCGTGTAATGGAAAGGTTAGGATTGATTATTCGCATACTCAGTATGGTGAATTCAGAATTTGTTCCTGACGGATGTATCGAATGTTGTGGTGAAAGTGTACAATCTCTGCAGAGTGTCAAACTATTCGAATAGTCGCGTCCGCGGTTATGGACAGTTGGAGTGGCCATACTGTTCCGTCGTTAGATGTTTTCAAAAATGACTTATGAAATGATTTATGACTTTGAGTTGACCACAACAGAGTTGTGACATGAAATTCAAGTTCCCACTTAGGTGTTATAAAACTTTCAGCTAGCTCTCTTTGCTTCTGAACTTAGTAGAGGTAAATCTGGCTTTTTGCAAAACAACCCTAGAGCTTAGTATATCCTATTCAAAACCACTTCACTTGTTAGTATTAGTTTGCGAGTACTTAAAGAGTACTCATGGCTTTGTCCCTGGCTATTCCCGTGGCCAGGCTATGAAGAGGAGTATCAGGAAGATGGACAACAGGATGGTTACGACAACTAGGATCATCTCCCATCGTCAGCATTGCCTGTGACCATAAGATGGACCTTCGCCCACGCTATCGTTATCTTTACGTTATTCCACTGCTTGAAATGTACTAAGACTGGATCATGAGATCCTTATTTGTGTAAGACCGTATGTATGGTTTGTAATGGATGATGGACTGTGATATCCAGTCTGTTATGTATCGCAAAAATGGTAATCCTGGGATTGTGATGTATGGCATAATAGTCATCTGGGATTAAAAATCCGGGTGTTGACAAGTTGGTATCAGAGCCATCCTGACCATAGGAGACCCTAGTTTAGAATGGATGTTTGAATCAAAAACTTGGTTTCAAAACCAAGGAAGTGAGTATTTATAAAAACTTATTCTCATTCTTATCGCTTAGACACTTTCATGAAAATTCATGTTCCTCAAAAAAAAAATCTTGCAAACTTACATAAAATTTGACACACTTGATCACTCTACTAACTTACTCATCCTATATTCTTATAGATGGACGTAAAGTACATCAAGTTTTATTAGTTGGGGAATGGAGGAGACCTCATCTTTGAGCGTGACTTGGACCAGCTGTTAGAGATGCTGGAGCATCCGCACCCTGAGTTCTTCGGAGCTCAGCTCAATGATAAAGAAGGAGATGATTTGCAGTGGTTAGTTGTTGCAAGTCTCCGAGGAAATATTGAACCCCCCACCGCAGAAGGAATTCAGTTCACCTTGAGAGAGAACAACTGGCTCGATGGACTTGCCAGGGCCATGCAGGAAGCTCTTGCTCGTCTATGTGGGAAGAGTTTCAATCAGATCAAGGGTACCCGCTTTGAGTTCTACCCAAGGCGTGATGCTATGGGACAGCCACTGGAGGCCCCATACCACCACGAGCTGAAGACTCAATTGGACCACCTTAGCTTCATGATGTATGACCGTCAGAAGGAGTTGGACAATGCCCGCTCCTATGCCAACCACAAGTACGCCATCGCCGCCAAGAAGGATCAGACCATCGCCATGTTAGTGAAGGATCGCCAGTCTCATCGACGTCAGCTCGACAAGAAGGAGCGCATCATTGCCCGTCTTCGCCACCGGATCACAGAGTTGGAGGAAACCATCCACAAGAGAGATATGCAGTTGGAGGAGAGGGAGAATGCAGGGGAAGACCTTCGTGGAGACCCCTAATCCTATCTCAGCGATGATGATGACTTTCTGGAGGATCAGGCCATGGACTTCTTCACCGATGAGGATGAGTTCGCCTTCATCGATGATGATGAGGACACCAACTCTGAGGAGTAGTAGCACTTGAGCACTAGCGTTAGTGAGTTGTATTCGGTCCCACTATATCGTAGTTTCACAGAATGGTTCTTAAAACCATATGTTTTCCTTTGTTGTGGTGTGTGTTTGTATCGTGTGCTATGAATGGATGAAAAGCAAGTCGCTAAAAAAATCTGAGTCAAACTTTAAAAACTTTCCAAAAACCCCGAACCTTAGAAATTTCCCTCTTTCTCATGATCTACCCCAATCTTCAGATGCCTCGCGGAGGAAGCAGTTCATCCCCGGACCCGATGTTGTAGATCTTGCAAATGTTGGTTTCTGACCGCGAAGCTAAAAGAGCCGAACGTCAAGCTAACTTAGCCACCCTTCAACACATCGCTCAGATGGCCAACAACAATCAAGGCCATGGAAATCAGGACAACTATGGATCTAAGCTCAATAATTCCCAGAACACCAATCCACCCGTTTTCACTAAGTCAGAAGAGCCCCTAGATGCATATGATTGGCTGCAAACCATGGAAAACAACCTGGAAGTTGCAGGAGTGGAAGCTAACGAGAAAGTTCTGTTCGCCACCCACTATCTGGCCGGAGATGCAAGAGCATGGTGGAACAGCGTTCGTGCCATGACTGCAGGACAGATGATGACTTGGGAAGAGTTCAAAGTCAAGTTCAGCAGAACCCATGTGCCACCGGGTTTGATCAAGAGGATGAGAGATGAATTCAGGGAACTGAAGCAAGGAAGGATGACCGTAGTGGAATACCGTGACAAATTATTGTCATTGGCTAGGTATGCCCCGGATGAGATAGATACTGAAGCCAAGAAGAAGGAGAGATTCCTGAATGGTCTACACGATGAGATGCAAACAATGTTAGTCAATATCCCCTTTGCGTATATTGAAGCTTTAGTTGACTCTACCATTCAAATGGAAGGAAAGATCAACCAAGCTAATGAGAACCACAAGCATCGCATGCTGCATCAACCAAGAACCCATCACACACCAAAATATCGCCCCAACCCATCTCCAGGATTTTCCCCAAGAAACAACAGACCCCTGATGAACCGTTCGACCTATCCCAACCGTGGAAACCCAAGGCCCGGAGGAAATCACAATAACCCCGGAAACCATAGCAATTTCAACCGTGCACCACCTAAGTTCAACAACAACAATGCCGCCACCAACACCAACACTGCCCCAAGGACTGGAAGCAATGTTTTGCCTATTGTAGCAAAGGAAAAGTTTTAGGTGACTTGTTATGAATGTGGAACCAAGGGTCACTATTCCAATGAGTGCCCCAAGAAGATTGTCGCAGCCCCCAATGCAAATGCCCCAGCTCAGCAGCAGCATCGTGTTCAGCTTGTAAGAAGGTTTGCCCTAGGGAATTCACTCAACCGCAACGGCCGTCTCTTTCTCATGCATGCTGAAGAAGCCCAAGAAGCGCCAAACGCCGTGTTGGGTATGTTTTCTGTTAACTCAGTACTTGCAAGAGTGTTGTTTGATTCTGGAGCATCACACTCATTTGTTACTGAAGAATTTGCATGCACTAGTAAGACTCAACCCACCAAATTAAAGCATGTTATGATTGTTCAAATACCTGGTTCAACCACCAAATCTAGACAAATTTGCAAGGCCGTGCCTATCCGAATCCATGGCATAGATTTTTATGCTAATCTAATAGTACTTGGAACTAAAGGTTTGGAAGTAGTACTAGGAATGGATTGGATGTCCAAACACAAAGGATTATTTGACTGTGCCAAGACATCCATAACAATGACCAGTACAGCCGGCATATCAGTAGAGCATGTATCGGAAACCTTGCCCCGTCAATTCAAGTGCAACCAGAGTATAGCCCAGCCAACCATTGACCAAGTTCGGATAGTCTGTGAATACCCCGTTGTATTTCCAGATGTTTTGCCCGGTATGCCCCTAGATCGTGATATCGAGTTTATCATTGAACTAATCCCTAGAACCGGATCCATAGCCCAGAGACCATATAGTATGAACCCGTCAAAACTAGTGGAACTGAAGAAGCAATTGGATGTTATGCTGGAAATTGGATTGATTCAACCAAGTGCGTCGCCATGGAGATCACCTGTTTTATTTGTGGATAAGAAAGATGGAGGTAAACGGCTGTGTACGGATTATCGGAAGTTGAATAACGTCGCCATCAAGAACAAGTACCCGTTGCCAAAGATAGAAGATCTGTTTAACCAGTTGACTGGTGCCAAAGTGTTTTATAAGATTGATCTTAGAACTGGCTATCATCAACTCAAGATTCACGCAGAGGATATTCCAAAGACTGCCTTTACCACCAGATATGGATTATATGAGTACAATGTCATGTCTTTTGGACTAACCAATGCCCCCGCTTATTTCATGAACCTCATGAATAAGATTTTTATGGACTTCCTGGATAAGTTTGTCGTTGTTTTCATCGATGACATTCTGATTTATTCCAAATCAGAAGAAGAACATGAGCTACACCTAGGAACCATCCTTGGAACCCTTAGGGAGCATCAGTTGTATGCCAAGTTTAGCAAATGTGAATTCTGGTTACAGGAGGTAGGATCCCCCGGACACATTGTATCAGCCATAGGAATTGCCGTTGACCCTGCAAAGGTGAAGGATGTTAAAGATTGGCAAGCCCCAACCACCCAAACCCAAGTTCGTGCATTTCTCGGATTAGCGGGATACTACCGCAAGTTTATAGAAGGATTATAGAGTATCGCAAGATCCATGACCCAATTGCTGAAGAAGGACAAGAAGTTTGAATGGACAGACAAATGCGAAGTGAGTTTTCAGGAACTCAAGAGGAGATTGATTTTAGCCTCCATCTTGATCATGCCGGATATCACGAAGCCCTTCGATGTGTATTGTGACGCATCCAAGATCGGTCTCGGATGTGTGTTGATGCAAGAAGGAAAAGTTATATCTTATCTATCCCGACAACTGAAGAAACATGAACAGAATTATCCAACCCATGACCTTGAACTAGCAGTCGTAGTTATAGCCCTAAATACATGGAGGCATTACCTTATGGGTAATCGTTGTGAGATTTATTCGGATCACAAGAGCCTGAAGTATATATTCACTCAGAAGGAGCTGAATATGAGGAAGAGAAGATGGATCGAGCTAATCAAGGACTATGATCTGGACATTCACTATCACCCCGGTAAAGCCAATGTGGTAGCAGATGCCCTTAGCAGATTGCCGTGCTGCTTGAACTCCATGATTCTAAAGGAGCAACCAAGTTTGCACAAAGAGATAGAAGATTTCTAAATGGAATTAGTAAGTGAAGGATTTTTGGCTAGCATAGAACTTCAACCCACTTTGATCAGTCAGATCAAGGAGGCACAGAAAGAAAATGCTAGTATCGACGGAATCAAACGTCGTATCGGTACTGGCAAAGTACCCGGATTCACCGAGGATGAAGGAGTTCTATGGTACAAAGGATGTCTTTGTGTACCAGCAGATTCAGAGTTGAAACAAGTTATTTTGAAGGAAGCTCATGATACCCTTTATTCTATCCACCCCGGAGGAACAAAGATCTATGAGGACCTGAAGGAGCAATTTTGGTGGCATAAGATGAAGAGAGAAATCGGAAGCTATATCTCCAAGTGTGATATTTTTCAGAGAGTCAAGGCGGGACATAAGAGACCCGCAGGACTGTTGCAACCATTGCAGATTCCAGAATGGAAGTGAGATTCAGTTGGAATGGACTTTATCACCGGATTGCCTACTTTTAGTAGAGGAAATGACTCTATTTGGGTCATAGTTGACAGATTGTCCAAAGTAGGCCATTTCTTACCAGTCAAGACCACATACCAGAGTTCGAAGCTAACGGAGTTGTACATCGCTAGAATCGTCAGTTTGCATGGAGTCCCCAAGAACATCGTATCAGATCGAGGAACCCATTTTACCTCAATATTTTGGAAGAAAGTCCAAGAAGGATTAGGAACCCGACTAGATTTCAGCACATCGTATCACCCTCAGGCTGATGGACAAACGAAGCGAGTAAACCAAATACTCGAAGATATGTTGAGAGCATGTGTGCTAGAGTATGGATCTAAATGGGAAGACTGTCTGCCGTTCGCAGAATTTTCTTACAACAACAGTTATCAAGCTAGTTTGCAAATGGCCCCATTTGAATTCATGTATGGAAGGAAGTGTCGTACCCCTTTGAATTGGTCGGAAGTAGGAGAGAGTCAGATTTTTGGACCCGGCATCCTACGAGAAGCAGAAGAGAAAGTACACAAGATTCGTGAGCACCTCAAGACCTCCCAGTCAAGACAGAAGAGTTACGCCAACAAGAGATGTCGAGACCTCGCCTTCAATATCAGAGATTTTGTGTATCTCAAAGTGTTGCGTTTGAAGGGAATGCAATGATTCCAGCTCAAAGGAAATTTAGCCCCCAGATATATCAGACCTTTCAAGATTCTGAACCGTCGAGGAGAAGTATCGTATCAATTGGAACTACCAGAAGGAATGTCAGAAGTGCATAATGTGTTCCATATATTGTTACTTCGCGAATGCCTTGAAGTTCTGGAGAAGACCGAAGTTTTCAAGAACATTGATCACCGGACCATAGAGATCAACGATGACCTGACATATCCCGAAGTACCCATCCGTATTTTGGAGGACGCTTTCAGGACCACCAGAACCCGAAGCATCAAGTTTCTCAAGATTCGGTGGAGCAACCACACCAAAGAAGAAGCTACCTGGGAGCGAGAAGATCACATCAGGACGAAGTTTCCCGATCTCTTTAAATCCTAGGTAATATTTTTTCTTCTTTCTCAAATCTCGGGACGAGATTTTGTTTAAGGAGGGAAGGTTTGTAACATCCCAAAACTATTGATCATGATTATCAATTTCTAATCACTAAAATTAGGGTTAACAAAAAACTTTGATTAAATAAAAACCAAATGAATCCATGTGTGTATGTGATGATTTGATGAATGCATGAATGGACTTATGTGATTAATCTAAATAGCAAGGAATGGTTTAAGGATGAAAATAACATCATCTAAAACAATTCCAAGCAGAAACAAATCAAGAGAAAATCAAATAAGGCAAATGGTCATTTTTGCCAATCTTGCTCACTAGGTCACTTTGAGTGTTTCTATTCCAAGATTTCAAACAGAAAATTTTCCATTTCTTTTCACCCCTTGCAAGACCAAGTAAAAGTGAATCAAATCCCACCTTTCAAACTTGCAGAAACATTTGGCAACCCCATTCAAATGACAATTGAAAATTGAATCTTTAACATATGTGAAGATCACACCTTTTCAAAACCCAACCAAACCAGTGCCCCTTGACCAATCCAACTAACCCAATACTCCCTAGTATGTGCCTAGCAAACCCACCAAGTTTGAATCCAAAATTCAAATTTGAATTTCTTTCGGCCATTTCATCAAACACCTTGTGATCAGCAAACAACAAATCATGAAACACTATTTGCAGCAGTAAATTTGGCCTAAATTGTTCCCTCTATAGCTCACACTACACTCTTAGTAGATGATCTAGCCCAATTAACAATCCTTAGAACCACTGTGAGCAAGCCTAGCCATCAATGGTGACCATGCCGAGAGCAAACTTGCCACCCCCATGTCGCCAGCGAGCTAGAGGAAGCACTAGCCTCGCCAACCTTGTCTGTAGCACTGACCACCGTCCACCGCCACCCTCTGTCCTAGCCCCGAGCACTGCTAGACCCTGGACCACATGGCAAGCTCATGCCAAGCTTCTCTGCATGCAAGCCGAGAGCGCGCCAATGCACCGCACGCGACACGAGCCCACAGACCGCGTGCCTCCCTCGCCGCTTGCATACGTGATCGCCAGCACCCCGCCAGACAACCCCGTTCGCCGCCGCATGGACCACGCACGCTGTGCGCCATTAAACTTGCTGTTGGACCCGCCTAGAGCGCCGCGACGTTCTGACCGTTCAGCACCACCCCACGCCGTGTGACCATGCCGTTGAGCTTCGCCAGGGAGCACAACACCGCCCCTACCTTTGCCCATGCCATTAGCACGCTGTGTCGATGACACCGACGAGCTTCACCCGCGCCATTCGGTCCCCTCGTCACACTATAAATAGAGGCCCTCCTAGCTCAAACCCTTCACACCATCTCACTCCCCACCTCTCACTAATCACACAGACTCACCCCCGGAGCAAGGCGAGCACCAGGTGGCCGGAATTTCACCGGAGTTTGCCGCTGTAGAGGAGGAGAGGCGCCGTCGATTGGAGCCGCCCCAGGAGGAGCCACCGGTACCAGGAGGATCGCCGTCGTCGACTTTGTCGTTCGCCCCCATCGCCGACCATCGCCGGAGCCCCGGTGAGCCCCCCGTCGACCCCCACTGGCCACGCTAGGGTTCTGTCTTGTCGGCGCTGCCCGACATGGACGATGAACCGTAGCCGTTGGATTAGAGTTAGATCGTGCGTCCCTAATCGCCCCGTACCGCGTCGCCACTTGTTGTCTCACTGACGAGTGGGGTCGCTCACTTAACCATCCCGCGCGCGCTGTGCGTAGTGGGCCGGCCCAGTTAAACATCCCATGCGACCGAACAATTCAAACTTAAGTTTATTCATTTAATTTCAACCTCAGTTCTGTACCTAGATTCAAAATTAACCCAGCTCGATTCACTAAATCAAATTGCATGAAACCAATTTTGTTAGAAAGGTATTGGAGTGCTTAATCCAAGCCCGTTGGATTCAAACCGTTTAGATTTGTAGATCACCCATGGTAAAAATAACAAGGCAGAAGCTTTGCTGCATTCAAACATTTTTCAAAATTCAACCATAAAGGCTTTTGAGGTGATTCCAACTCTCGAAAATCACGTTTAACCCTACCTTTCAGAATATATAAAAATATATAGGGTTACTTGCAGAAATACTGATCAAGTAATAAAAGAATGCCTCATAGGCCATTTTAGTCACTTTATTTAATTAAAATAAAAAGGTTAAACCTTATTAAATTGTGACACCACTTTAAATCAAATTCCCATGTACTGAAATATGTGGTGATGACATGTTTCAACATGATCCCATGTTTGAGTTGGAGAATATTAAATCTTGAGTAGTTTTTTAATGAGTAGAAATTACTTTTCTAAAATAAAATAAATAAGATAGTGTAGAGGTCCCAACCTTTAATAAGGTAGAGATCCCTATGTTTACAATGCTAGTCCCTGGATCAATAGCTAGCATCCACAATTAAGATGTAATATCAAGAAACAAAGGTCATAATAGAACTTTATAACCAGGAATAAAATAATTTATTACATCTTACATAGCTCATTTGGCTATCTCATTACAATGCAGAAGAAATAACTATAGCATGGGGTCCTTCATTTTCAAAGTGCCACAGGCAATCATGTTGGTTGTAGACTTGTAATCCTAATCAACACACTTCACTAACATCAAACAAACCTGCAACATATAAGTTACAGCCACAAGGGTCAATACATTTGAATTGTATTGGTAAGTGATACTATGGTAGTATAGTGGAATCTATCATCTATATGCATTTGGCTAGGTGGAGCTTAGGCTTGCTTTGCTCAAAATAGTTTTTCCTTATCATTTGAAAACACTAAGTTTTTGGTTTGGCAAAAACACCCAACGAATCACCAATAGAAATTGGTGAACCTTCAACACTTGTTAAACCACAAGTTTTAACTTAGAAATTGGGATGAGGAGATTCTTGATAGCTTCCATGTCTTGATGCTCAAATTGTCCTTTGCCAGGGACATGGCTAAGTACTTAGATTTTTCACTCTGTAGAGGTGGTGCACTTTCCCCACAAGACTTGGTTTCACCAAGACAAGATCTTTCAGAAGCCTTCCCTTATACCAGAATGGATGCGTTCCAACCTATCATCCCCTACCACCAACTGTCCATTTGCTAAGTTATTGCAACCTATATGATCCAGGCAGAGCCCATAATGCCAAGTGGCTGCACTTGAAGCTTCTCAACATTTGACATCTCAAATCTCTTTGTTCCTGGGTGGCCATCCACAAGTGAGATACACAAGGTAAACCATAGAAATGGGCCCTGTGTAACCACTCAACACAAACCATTCCTTCCATTCCACCCAGGTTATTCATTCACTTAGTTGTTTTATTAAACAAAACACAAGTCCTTGACTTAGAAATATTGCATAGTATGAATATATTCCACCCTTGTTTTCTACTAGCTAAGCTAAGCATGATAGTAGTAGGAATCTTAACTTAGGAAATTTATACTAAGGTTTCATCTACTAGGATTTCCCATGGCATAGTTTATACTTAGCAAAAATTCCATGCAAGTCCTACTTAGAAATATCACTAATGCATAGTGAAAATAATGGGACAAAGTATGAAGCATCACTTGCCTTTTTTGTAGAGAATTATAAGTTCACTCCTTGATCTTGCAATATTCACATCTTCAATTTCCACTACAATTCAATCAAGCAAGCAATATTCAATCTACCATTCAAGCAAACATCACATAAAATAATAGAAACAAAGCAATGCATGCAAGCATGCAAAAAATTGTTTTATTTTGAAAAGTGTTGTCTAATAGCTTATGTACATAATAAAATATCTATTGGTCATTTATAAAAGTGGCAAGGTCATTTGTAAATGTGGCAAAATCATTTGATATCAAGTTAGTGAAAATGGCCATTTTAAGTCATTTTTGTTTTGCTAGAAATGGTTCAAATCAAAATAATATTTCTAGTGTTTGACAAATACATTCTTAAACACAAATGTTAGTGTTTTATGGTCAAGTGTTTATTTTTAAAACCATTTTCAAAAGGTTTTATTTATAAACCATTTTTATACCACATCAATATATTATTTTTGTTGGAAATGCCTTTAGCAAAGTAATGATTTTTATGGGGTTCACCAAATATGTTTTTAATTCATAAAACATTGTGTTTAGGGTCAGAGAGTTTGATTCAAACCATTTCCCAAAGGTTTTTCTCCAAAAGCATTTTTAATATAATAACATTATTTTTATTTGACTAGAAATGTTCTAAATAAAAGATTCATCTTTTAACTTCACAAAAATATACTTTTAACTCCACAAGTTGTTTTATATGGTCAGTAGGTTCAAAACAATCCAATTGCCAAAGATTTTACCATAAAAATATTGCTAGAACAATTTTTATAATCAAAATATACCTACACATGTTTTTGAAAAAACAAACAATTTAACAGATGCAATTCTTTAAACAAAGTGTATGGTTAGGTAGGGTTTGTTTTTATGATTCCATTGATATAAAATTCATAAAATTTGGACGTGTGGATTAAAAGTTATGAATTTTACAAAACCAAACAACTAATAGACAAGTTTCTGTTTTTAAAATAATTTACAGGCCATGCGTCGTGTTTTGATTCGTCGGTACCGGTTCGCACGGATCAAGCAACGTGGAGCGTTGGATCTAAGCCGCAATGCACGATTCAGATCAAATAGTACCTATTCGTTTTAAGTTCTATCGAGTGCATTGGATCTAAATCCTACGGCGCACAATCACTGGCCATCGAGTGGCAGCGCTGGCGGCGGCAAGTGGCGGCGGCGCGCTCTGTCTACGGTGTCGCAGCGACTACATGAAGCGAGGGAAGAAGGGGAGGATCTTACCAGAACCGTAAGAGCTTGCTGATGCTCAACGTGGTTGTAGGAGAGCAGGGGGTGCACGGGGTTGACCGTAATTGCTCGTCGGAGAGGTGCCTGGCGTCGGGTGCGGTCTGTCGTCGTCGGGGGCGAGCTTGAAGGCCACCAGAAGGTAATAGGAGGGTACAGTTAGATGCGGGCGAGTGTGACGGTTATAGGAGCATCAATGGGAAGGTCAGGGGTGGACGGAGGCTACCTGGGGAGTTCGCCGGAGGAGTGGCAGGCGACGGTGGCGCTCGGGTGTTGTCTTTGCCGAAGCTCTGGTGCATGCACGGCCAAGAGAGCGGCACCGGGAGATGCACCAGGGAAAGGGAAGCAGGCTCACATGCACTGGGAGGCTAGGGGTGGTCGGACGGTGCCGGAATTGGCCGGAGAGGTTCGTCGGAACAGGTGGTTGGCAGTGGTCAGTTGGTACAGCTATAGAGGGAGTGTCCCAACCTTTATTAATATAAGGTGGAGTCCCCTGTGTTTACAATGCTAGTCCCTGGATCAATAGCTAGCATCCACAGTTAATATGTAATATCAAGAAACAAGGGTCATAACATAACTTTATAACCAGGAATAACATAACTTTATTACATCTTACATAGCTCATTTGGCTATTACATTACATTGCAGCGGAATAACTATAAGCATGGGGTCCTTCATCTTCAAAGTGCCACAGGCAGACATGTTGGTTGTAGACTTTGTAATCCTAATCAATCAATCTTCACTAAAATCAATCAAACCTGCAACATTACAAGTTACAGCCACAAGGGTCAATACATTTGAATTGTATTGGCAAGTTTCACTACTAAGTTGAATATAAGTGGATCCTATCATTACATGCACATTTGGCTAAGTAGAGTTTTGGGCTCATTTGCATAAAGCAATATTTTATCCTATCTTTTCAAAATGGTTTTGGTCCTTTGTCAAATCTCCTTTTCAAAATCCCTTGAACTCCTTGGTAAATTCCCAAGTGTTCAAGTCCTTGTCAAAAATCCCTTGAGCTCCTTGGTAACCCCAAGCGCATCAAGTTTTATCAAAATCTCTTGAGCTCCTTGGTAACCCCAAGTGCATCAAGTTTTATCAAAATCTCTTGAGCTCCTTGGTAACCCGAAGTGCATCAAGTTTTATCAAAATCTCTTGAGCTCCTTGGTACCCCCAAGTGCATCAAGTCTTAAAAGTTTTCTTTTTAGAAATTAGAATGTCGAGATTTCCCATAGCTTCAAACTTTAGTTGCTCAGTATTGTCCATAACCGGGGACACGTCTAAGTACTTAGATTTTATTATCTTCTGCAGAAGTAGTACACTTTACCCACATGTCACAATCCCATCTTGTTGCCACCAGTGGCCACTGGATTAGTGCTCACCAAGATGGAGTACCGGCAGATTGAGAATGTGACGAAGTCTTTCCAGAGGGTCCTCCCATACACCATTGCTAGCTTGTCTTCAGTACCCATGTAGGATTCCAGGTCCTCATGTCCAGTAACTTGAAGACAATGCATGGGTCTTCCCAATGTAGTAGACTAAGCCAGAGCCATAAATAGCATATGGTTGCACACGAAAGCCACAATTGGAGAAACATGTTCAATCTCTAAGTTTCCTGGGTGGTTTTCCTTTGGAGCACAACACAAAGAGATTGCCATAGACATGGTTCCTTTTGTTGCCACCTTCTCCAAAACTCAAAGTATCCTTGTCCACCCAGGTGGTTCATTGGGTCCTTGTTTTATTATATAAAACACAAGTCCTTTTCTCAACTTCATAAAATATCAACATGTATCTCTTTTCAAAATATAGCATGGCTAAGCATGTAACAACTACTTTGTTTTCACTAAGGAATGTATAGGGTATCCTATTAGGATTTAGCATAGCATAAGTATAGAAATTCTTTTCCTGCATGTTTCAAAATCCACTAAGTATAATGAAAATATTAGGACTTTAGATGATAGTGTAACTTGCCTTTTGGTAGGGAATGTTGGTTCACTCCTTGATCTTGCTAGTCTCACACTTTTCTAACTTCACTACAATCCATCAAGAAAACACAATATCAACTAGCATTCCAAACCAATAATCAATCAAACAATTCACACATATAAATCAATGGGATCTAAGTCATGCATGTAAGCATGCAAGAGATAGTTTTATTTGCAAAGAAGGTTTCCACTAGGCTTCTAAACTTTGTAAAGTCAAGAGTGGTCATTTTTCCAAAGTGGCAAAGTCATTTGCAAAAGGGTTTTTCCTATAAACTATTTTTAAATCTATCCATCATTTTATGTTGTGGAAATATTTTTATTAAAGCAACAACTCTATGTTGTTCACCAAATAAGTTGTTGTTTCTCAAAACTTGGTGTTTAGGGTCATTAGGTTTGGTCCAAAACATTTTCCCAAAGTTTTTACTCCAAAAACATTTCCGTAACAAAACCATTATTTTTATTTGGCTAGAAATGGCTAAATCAAGTTTTTATTCCTAAACTTAACAAAATTCATTTTCAAAACCATGGGTTGGTTCCTAGGGTCAGTAAGTTCACCACAAACTAATTTGCAAAGGTTTTAACCTTTAAAACATTTTTGAACAATTTTTCTAATCTAAACAAACATACAAATGTATCTGCAAAAACAAACAATCTAACTGATACTATTTACTAAACAAATTGCATGGTTGGCTAGGGCTTGTTCCACTGATTCCAATGATATCAAATTTGTAAATTTTGGACATGTGGATCAAAAGTTACAAGGGTTTCAATTTGCAACTCAAATCTGTTTTCAAATCTGTTTTTAAATAAAGTCTGGCCACGCGTCATGTTTCTATTGGGCGGTACCGCTTCGCGCGGATTGCGCGCTGTGGGGCGTTGGATCTAATGCGAATTGCACGGCTCAGATGCTCCCATACCTGTTCGCTTAAGTCGTTCTGTCTACGCCATAGGATGGGGATCTAACGGCTCACGCGTGTTTGACCAAAAGCTGGCGGCGCTACGCGGCGGCCGACGGCGGCGACGGTCAGGTGAGGAGCTAGCGGCGGTTCTAGGAAGCAAAGAACGAAGTGGGGATGCTCACCGTGATCGCGAGGACGTGGTGATGCTCGGGGCGTGGTCGGTTGGTCGAGGGGCGCTCAGGGACAGCAGTAATTCCTCGCCGAAGTTAGGTCTGGCGACGGTTGCACGCGGTCGAGGTCGAGGATGGTGCTACGGGTCACGAGAAGGCAAACAGAGGACATGGTTAGGTGCGCAAGACCAAGGCGAAGATGCTTGCATGATTGAGAAGGCGCGGGGTGGTCTGTTCTTACCAGGGAGTTTCGCCGGAGAGGAAGGCAGACACGGCGGCGCTCAGTTGAAGACGGAGCCGACGTTCTGGAGCGCTCGCGGTTGAACGGAGGTACAGGGAGAAGCGTCTGGGAGTGGCGAGTAAGCCCGTGTGCTCGGGGAGATGAGGGGTGGCAGAGGTTAGCCGGAATTGACCGGAGACGATGGTCGGAGCAGTGTCGGTGCGAGGCGAAATAGTCGCAGCCTGGAGGCAGAGAGAGGGAGGAGCTTGAGGGGAAATGGAGAGAAAGCCTGGGCGGTTAAATGGGCGAGATTGCTGAGCGGAATCACTGCAGCATTACTGCGAATTTACGCGCGGATTGAATGACAGAGAACGGCAGCGAGGTTTGGGGAGAAGGGGTCGTGGCGAGTGGAAACGATGACCGTGCTGTGGGGCCTGGCTGTCAGCGAGGGAGTGAGAGGGAGAAGAGGGGCCACCGGTCAGTCACTCAGTGGGTCAGTTGACAGGTGGAAAACGTTTCGCAGAGGGAGAGTGGGAGTGGGCTGGTACTGGGCTTTGTTGGGCTGCTGGGTTGGGTCGACCAAATCCTTATTTTTTTTCTTCCTGATGGCTTTTTCTTTTTCTAAATCTATTTTCTGTTTTGAAATTCAAACAACAAATCAAGTATTCAAATCAAATCAAACAATCACCAAACATTGTAATTGAAATTGGTTCTGTTTAACAACATAATCCAATTCCTAAAATAAATAATATTTTTATTTTAGGGTCCATTATTAATTAAATAAATAGACCATTGTTATTAAATCAAATAGATTTTGATTTATTCAAAACTCCATTTGAAATCTAAAACAATAACAAAACCAAATTAGTAGGTTTTATCTGAAAATATAAAATACTTGGAAAAACTTATTTGAATTAAATAAATAAGTTTTGATGGTTAATTAAAATAGTAAAACCTTTATTTATAAAACTTGGATATTAAATCCTTATTAATTTATTTTAAATAAACCTTTACTATTTTTTTATCAAATAGAAATATTTTATTTCAAAGGCTTGGCCAAGTTTTAATTTGGCTCTATAAAATAATCCTTATTTGTAAAACTTCTATTTCATTTGAAAACCAAATCTTTTTATTTAAAGATCCAAAATAGTAAATCCAAATATTTTTATTTTCCTTTATCAAATGTTTATCTTTTTAAATCCCTTTAGGATTTATTTGATCCAAATTGGTTTGAAGGTTTCCAATTGGATTCAAAAAGTTTCTTCTCACCCTGAAAATCAACAAAGTTTTATTTTATTCATTTATTTTTCACATTACAAGATTTGGAAAAACTTGGGATGTGACAGGCTACCACCCTTAAAATAAATCTCGTCCCGAGATTTGGGAAGGCTAGGGTTACAAGTAGGCTCAAAACAACTAGGGTACTACCACCCTTAAAATATTTCAAACAAAATTACATGTTGGCCTTCTTGAGATTCTAGGGAAACTTCGTTGGGCAAACATCTGCATGGTGTCTTTGGTTTCCACACTTGGCTCATGGGCCAAGGTTGAGATTCTCCATAGGCTTGTTCAACTTGTTCTTCATCTTTTCTGGACAGTTGCTTGCATAATGTCCTGGGTTCTTGCAATTGAAACAGTTGATGTCTTTGAGTTCTTTACGTGGTTCTTGTGGACAAGTTGCTACATAATGGCCTAGCTCTTTGCAGTTGTTGCACACCACTTGGCCAATCTCCTTATTCTTCTGGTTCTCTGGGCATTCACTGGAATAGTGTCCCATTTCTTTACACTTATGACATTGCACATGGCTTTTGTCCTTCTTTTGCTTTTTGGGTTTCTCCAAAGCTAGGAGTGCATCCAGTTCATGTTGTTCATATGTTATCTGGTAGGTAGGAATGTCTACATGCTTCTTGGACCTTTTATTGCTCCTTAGAAAATTCACATTCCTCTTATTTGATCCTTTGAATTGGGTTGTTTTGCTTGGAGGTATAAGTGGACCTTTTCCTTTGTCATCAACCTTGATGTTGGAGTCTCTTGGAGTAGTCATCTGTTTGGGTTGAATGGAGATTAGAATAGGCAAGATTTTTCTAAGGAATCAATTCTAATCACACACATCACAATTTACGCAAACAATGTGCAAGCATTCACAAACAACTTTTCACTCAAACAACAAAGTTCAAGCACATACTTAGACAACAAAAATATTTTTGTTACACCACATAAGTTGGTAGTTTTGACTTAACTAAAATATGGTGGTCCATCTATATGGTTCACTTGTGATCTTTCCATCCTTCTTTGGTTGATTCTTCTTACTTGAGATCATGGTTTCTTTGGGAAAACTCCTCTTCCAGTGATGTGGGCTCCTTCTAACTTTTGCATTCCCTTAGTCTCCAAATCTTGAGCAAGATTTCCTTGTCTCACTTGTAGTCCTTAGTGGTATTCATGGTTGAAGTCCTTGGTGAATATGCTGAAGATGTTGAAGTCATTAGAGTTGAAGAAGTTGAAGTCATTAGAGTTGAAGAAGTTGAAGTCATTAGAGTTGATGTTGTCCTTTGCTCATGGTGAAGTCTTTGGCCATGGGGTAGGTTTTTCCATCAAGTTGAAATAGAAGAGATGTAGAGTTGAAACCAAAATGGTTGAGGAGGGAGTTTACAAGTTTGTTTGTAAGTAAATTTTGGAATAAACATAACTCCTATTCTTCTAAGGGTTTTCTCCAATCCTAGGTTTACAATCCTACAGGCAACACAATGCTCTGATACCATCTGTAGAGGGAGTGTCCCAACCTTTATTAATATAAGGTGGAGTCCCCTGTGTTTACAATGCTAGTACCTGGATCAATAGCTAGCATCCACAGTTAAGATGTAATATCAAGAAACAAGGGTCATAACATAACTTTATAACCAGGAATAACATAACTTTATTACATCTTACATAGCTCATTTGGCTATTACATTACATTGCAGCGGAATAACTATAAGCATGGGGTCCTTCATCTTCAAAGTGCCACAGGCAGACATGTTGGTTGTAGACTTTGTAATCCTAATCAATCAATCTTCACTAAAATCAATCAAACCTGCAAAATTACAAGTTACAGCCACAAGGGTCAATACATTTGAATTGTATTGGCAAGTTTCACTACTAAGTTGAATATAAGTGGATCCTATCATTACATGCACATTTGGCTAAGTAGAGTTTTGGGCTCATTTGCATAAAGCAATATTTTATCCTATCTTTTCAAAATGGTTTTGGTCCTTTGTCAAATCTCCTTTTCAAAATCCCTTGAACTCCTTGGTAAATTCCCAAGTGTTCAAGTCCTTGTCAAAAATCCCTTGAGCTCCTTGGTAACCCCAAGTGCATCAAGTTTTATCAAAATCTCTCGAGCTCCTTGGTAACCCCAAGTGCATCAAGTTTCATCAAAATCTCTTGAGCTCCTTGGTAACCCCAAGTGCATCAAGTTTTATCAAAATCTCTTGAGCTCCTTGGTACCCCCAAGTGCATCAAGTCTTAAAAGTTTTCTTTTTAGAAATGAGAATGTCGAGATTTCCCATAGCTTCAAACTTTAGTTGCTCAGTATTATCCATAACCGGGGACACGGCTAAGTACTTAGATTTTATTATCTTCTGCAGAAGTAGTACACTTTACCCACATGTCACAATCCCATATTGTTGCCACCAGTGGCCACTGGATTAGTGCTGACCAAGATGGAGTACCGGCAGATTGAGAATGTGACGAAGTCTTTCCAGAGGGTCCTCCCATACACCATTGCTAGCTTGTCTTCAGTACCCATGTAGGATTCCAGGTCCTCATGTCCAGTAACTTGAAGACAATGCATGGGTCTTCCCAATGTAGTTGACTAAGCCAGAGCCATAAATAGCATGTGGTTGCACACAAAAGCCACAATTGGAGAAACATGTTCAATCTCTAAGTTTCCTGGGTGGTTTTCCTTTGGAGAGCAACACAAAGAGATTGCCATAGACATGTTTCCTTTTGTTGCCACCTTCTCCAAAACTCAAAGTATCCTTGTCCACCCAGGTGGTTCATTGAGTCCTTGTTTTATTATATAAAACACAAGTCCTTTTCTCAACTTCATAAAATCTCACATGTATCTCTTTTCAAAATATAGCATGGCTAAGCATGTAACAACTACTTTGTTTTCACTAAGGAATGTATAGGGTATCCTATTAGGATTTAGCATAGCATAAGTATAGAAATTCTTTTCCTGCATGTTTCAAAATCCACTAAGTATAATGAAAATATTAGGACTTTAGATGATAGTGTAACTTGCCTTTTGGTAGGGAATGTTGGTTCACTCCTTGATCTTGCTAGTCTCACACTTCTCTAACTTCACTATAATCCATCAACCAAACACAATATCAACTAGCATTCCAAACCAATAATCAATCAAACAATTCACACATATAAATCAATGGGATCTAAGTCATGCATGTAAGCATGCAAGAGATAGTTTTATTTGCAAAGAAGGTTTCCACTAGGCTTCTAAACTTTGTAAAGTCAAGAGTGGTCATTTTTCCAAAGTGGGAAAGTCATTTGCAAAAGGGTTTTTCCTATAAACTATTTTTAAATATATCCATCATTTTATGTGGTGGAAATATTTTTATTAAAGCAACAACTCTATGTTGTTCACCAAATAAGTTGTTGTTTCTCAAAACTTGGTGTTTAGGGTCAGTAGGTTTGGTCCAAAATATTTTCCCAAAGTTTTTAATCCAAAAACATTTCCATAACAAAACCATTATTTTTATTTGGCTAGAAATGGCTAAATCAAGTTTTTATTCCTAAACTTCACAAAATTCATTTTCAAAACCATGGGTTGGTTCCTAGGGTTAGTAAGTTCACCACAAACTAATTTGCAAAGGTTTTAACCTTTAAAACATTTTTGAACAATTTTTCTAATCTAAACAAACATACAAATGTATCTGCAAAAACAAACAATCTAACTGATACTATTTACTAAACAAATTGCATGGTTGGCTAGGGCTTGTTCCACTGATTCCAATGATATCAAATTTGTAAATTTTGGACGTGTGGATCAAAAGTTACAAGGGTTTCAATTTGCAACTCAAATCTGTTTTCGAATCTGTTTTTGAATAAAGTCTGGCCACGCGTCATGTTTCTATTGGGCGGTACGCTTCGCGCGGATTGCGCGCTGTGGGGCGTTGGATCTAATGTGAATCGCACGGCTCAGATGCTCCCATACCTGTTTGCTTAAGTCGTTCTGTCTATGCCATAGGATGGGGATCTAACGGCTCACGCGTGTTTGACCAAAAGCTGGCGGCGCTGCGCGGCGGCAGACGGCGGCGACGGTCAGGCGAGGAGCTAGCGGCGGTTCTAGGAAGCAAAGAACGAAGTGGGGATGCTCACCGTGATCGCGAGGACGTGGTGATGCTCGGGGCGTGGTCGGTTGGTCGAGGGGCGCTCAGGGACAGCAGTAATTCCTCGCCGGAGTTAGGTCTGGCGATGGTTGCACACGGTCGAGGTCGAGGACGGTGCTATGGGTCACGAGAAGGCAAACAGAGGACATGGTTAGGTGCGCAAGACCAAGGCGAAGATGCTTGCATGATCGAGAAGGCACGGGGTGGTCTGTTCTTACCAGGGAGTTTCGCCGCAGAAGAAGGCAGACACGACGGCGCTCAGTTGAAGACGGAGCCGACGTTCTGGAGCGCCCGCGGTTGAACGGAGGTACAGGGAGAAGCGTCTGGGAGTGGCGAGTAAGCCCGTGTGCTCGGGGAGATGAGGGGTGGCAGAGGTTAGCCGGAATTGACCGGAGACGGTGGTCGGAGCAGTGTCGGTGCGAGGCGAAATAGTCGCAGCCTGGAGACAGAGAGAGGGAGGAGCTTGAGGGGAAATGGAGAGAAAGCCTGGGCGGTTAAATGGGCGAGATTGCTGAGCGGAATCACTGCAGCATTACTGCAAATTTACGCGCGGATTGAATGACAGAGAACGGCAGCGAGGTTTGGGGAGAAGGGGTCGTGGCGGGTGGAAACGATGACCGTGATGTGGGGCCTGGCTGTTAGCGAGGGACTGAGAGGGAGAATAGGGGCCACCGGTCAGTCACTCAGTGGGTTAGTTAACAGGTGGAAAACGTTTCGCAGAGGGAGAGTGGGAGTGGGCTGGTACTGGGCTTTGTTGGGCTGCTGGGTTGGGTCGACCAAATCCTTATTTTTTTTCTTCCTGCTGGCGTTTTCTTTTTCTAAATCTATTTTCTGTTTTGAAATTCAAACAACAAATCAAGTATTCAAATCAAATCAAACAATCACCAAACATTGTAATTGAAATTGGTTCTGTTTAACAACATAATCCAATTCCCAAAATAAATAATATTTTTATTTTAGGGTCCATTATTAATTAAATAAATAGACCATTGTTATTAAATCAAATAGATTTTGATTTATTCAAAACTCCATTTTAAAATCTAAAACAATAACAAAACCAAATTAGTAGGTTTTATCTGAAAATATAAAATACTTGGAAAAACTTATTTGAATTAAATAAATAAGTTTTGATGGTTAATTAAAATAGTAAAACCTTTATTTATAAAACTTGGATATTAAATCCTTATTAATTTATTTTAAATAAACCTTTACTATTTTTTTATCAATTAGAAATATTTTATTTCAAAGGCTTGGCCAAGTTTTAATTTGGCTCTATAAAATAATCCTTATTTGTAAAACTTCTATTTCATTTGAAAACCAAATCTTTTTATTTAAAGATCCAAAATAGTAAATCCAAATATTTTTATTTTCCTTTATCAAATGTTTATCTTTTTAAATCCCTTTAGGATTTATTTGATCCAAATTGGTTTGAAGGTTTCCAATTGGATTCAAAAAGTTTCTTCTCACCCTGAAAATCAACAAAGTTTTATTTTATTCATTTATTTTTCATATTACAAGATTTGGAAAATCTTGGGATGTGACAACAGCCTGGTGGCCGAGAAGGAGCGGTGTCTGGGGGGAAAGGAGGAGGAGAGCGAGTCGCTTAAGTGTGCGTGGTCGGAGTGGGGTTTACTCCAGAAATTGAGGCGATTTAACGCGTTTGAATTCAGGCCAGAAACAGCAGCGAGGTGAGGGCGCAGTCATCACGGTGGGGAAGACGCTGAGGTGGCGATGGGGTCCGTTTGTTAGCTAAAGAGAGAGGGGGAAGGTGGGGTCCAGTCGTCAGTGAGGGGGCCGGTCGAATCTTTGGTGCGAATCGTTTTCTCGCGGGAAGTGGTAAATGGGCTAACTGGGCCAGTGGGTTGGGTTTGCTGGGCTGGCTGTTTGTTTATTTTTTTCCTTCTCCTGTTTATTTTTCTTTTCCCATTTCTTTTATTCTGTTTTGATTTTGTGTATATTCAAATACTGATTAATAATTCATTCTGAAGTTAAATTTAGAATAATATATTTATTCTTTTTAAGGTATATTAATTATTTAAATAGGCCCTTGTATTAATTCAAATAAGATTTAATAATGTTTTCAAACTCCATTTGAAATCTAAATATTTCCAAATCCTTTCAGTAGGTTTTATTTATTTATTAGGGTGTCAGATAATTCAATTTGAATTATTTCGAATATTTTTAATATGATTTATTAATCATTTAAGTTGGGTATTTGTCTTTATTCCAATGAAATCAAATATGGTTTTAATTCCATAAATTTTATTTAGAAGATTTCTTTGATCCTATTTAAGTTAATTAAATAACTTTTATTCCACTTGGGTAAATTTCAAATATTATTCTCCCATGATTTAATTAATCATTCTTTATTAGGGATTTTTGTCTTCACCAAAATAGGAATAGAATTTGGTTAATGCCATTTTATTTTATTTAAAAATTCTCTATCCTTTTATTTGGATTTGGATTATAACTATTCCATTTGCTATTAATTTGGCCTTTAAATATTCCTCATTTAATATTTCTTTCTTTATCTTATAAAATCCATATCTTTTTATTTATAGATCCAAAGTTGGTGATTCCAATTTGTAAAATCTTATTTAATATTTATTTATCCTTTTAAATACCTTTAGGATTATTTTCTCACCATTTGGTATGGATTTTAGATAGGTGATTTACTAGCTTTGGAAATTCAATTTCCTTATCTTATTAAATTCATAAGATTTTATCTATGGCTCCAAATTAAGTGAAACCAATTTCTATGGTTTGATAATATTTCTATTTGTCATTCTTGATCATTTATAAATGTTGGTTGACCAATTTTTATATGGATCAAATCCATAGGCTTAGAGATAGCTTGGAAATGTTTTTATTCCATTAGGGTTTTAGGGTTTGGGTTTATTTTCCAAATGTTTTAAATTTCAAGATGCATTTATGAAGAATGCATTCCTCTTGATTTGAATTTAGTTTGATTCAAAAATTATTCAAAGTTTGTTCAAGATGGGTTTTAATGTTTCCATTTAGAAACAAAAAGTTTCTTTTCACGCTAAATTTCAACAATTATTTATTTTGTTTATTTATTTTTCACATTACAAAATTTGGAAAATTTTGGGATGTGACAGATAGGTGCTTTAATCTTGGTGATAATAGTGATGATGCTAGATCATCTAGTGTGAACCTTTGTGTGATAAATAGAAGTAATTAAGTATTGTGTGGTGATTGTGTACCTCGTATTTATTTATAGATGCTAGTACCGACCAAGGATACGAGGAGGAAGGAGGATACTACGAGAAAGAAGCCGAGGAGAACTTCAACCACTTCTCTGCACAAGGCAAGCCTAATACTACTAGTTGAATTAGCAAGCTAACTTAGCAAGCTTATACTACTATCTTAGCAAGCTAAACCATGCAAGTTTTACTTGCAAGCTTACACCACTTGATACCCAACCCTATTTTTACTTGCAAAGCTTAATACTCTATTTATTTATCAAAGCTTTAATTTGAGTTTACTTGGTGACTTGTAGATATTAGAAAGATATTTGAAGATAGCATAAAGAGCATAAAACTTGTTCTAAGTTAGATAATCTTGATGTCATCCTGAGGCATGAGATTGAACTTAGCTAATTCCCACTTGTTTACCACCCCTCATTAGTATTTACCCCCACTTGTAGATGCTAGTGCTAAGCATAAAACTTGATCAACTTTAGATGGGAATACTTGGTGAAAATGGTTATGAAAACCTTAGAATGATGAGTCATTCTACTGAAATGTTTTGACACGTGTTTCCGAACACCAAATGATTTTGATGATGAAAATGATAAGGCATGAGCCTTAGCCCTTTTATAAAACTGATGGTTGTCTGGATGCGATACCATTGCAATTTTACCGTACAACCACAATACCCGAAACTTGGGCAGGGCTTGACTGGAAATTTATATACCTTAGTATGGGTTCCCTTGTGGCCAAGGTCTGAGCTGAGGCTACCTTGTGAAGATTGTCCACCTGTGCAGTACCCAAGATGACAGTTGGTCATGGTTGGGAGGCCAAACTCACAGGAGAGGTGCCTATACTAGGGCATGTAATGGAAAGGTTAGGATTGATTATCCTCATACTTAGTATGGTGAATTCAGGATTTGTTCCTGACGGATGTATCGAATGTTGTGGTGAAAGTGTACAATCTCTGCAGAGTGTCAAACTATTCGAATAGCCGCGTCCGCGGTTATGGACAGTTGGAGTGGCCATACTGTTCCGTCGTTAGATGTTTTAAAAAATGACTTATGAAATGATTTATGACTTTGACTTGACCACAACAGAGTTGTGAGATGAAATTCTAGTTTCCACTTAGGTGTTATAAAACTTTCAGCTAGCTCTCTTTGCTTCTGAACTTAGTAGAGGTAAATCTAGATTTTTGCAAAACTACCCTAGAGCTTAGTATATCCTATTCAAAACCACTTCACTTGTTAGTATTAGTTTGCGAGTACTTAAAGAGTACTCATGGATTTGTCCCTGGCTATTCCCATGGCCAGACTATGAAGAGGTGTATCGGGAAGATGGACAGCAGGATGGTTACGACAACTAGGATCATCTCCCATCGTCAGCATTTCCTGTGACCATGAAGATGGAGCTTCGCCCATGCTATCGTTATCTTTACGTTATTCCGCTTCTTGAATTGTACTAAGACTGGATCATGAGATCCTTATTTGAGTAATACCTTATGTATGTTTTGTAATGGATGATGTACTGTGATATCCAATCTGTTATGTCTCGCAAAAATGGTAATCCTGGGATTGCGATGTATGGCATAACAAGCATCTGGGATTAAAAATCTGGGTGTGGACAGGCGTACCCCGCAAGAAGCATCATCCTTCTCGTGCTCTCCATCGAATCCGAGGTGAACCAGGTGGAAGCGTCCACCCGGCCGGTTCTTTTGGCTACTGGCTAGACGGGCCAGCCGAGAAAGTTTTAAGCCCAGCCGGGTGGTATTAGCCAACCAGCTGGAGTTTAAAGAACTATTCTGGTAGAATAACATGAAAAGGGACATTGCTAAACATGTATCAGAATGTCATACTTGCCAAAGGGTGAAGGCCGAACATCAAAGTCCAGCAGGACCATTACAACCTTTAGAAATTCCCAAGTGGAAGTGGGAGGAAATAGGTATGGACTTCATCACAGGATTGCCCATGACACCTAAACGGAAGGATATGATATGGGTGATTGTGGACAGACTCACTAAGAGTGCACATTTTATTCCGGTAAATCAGAAAGATAATGCCGAGAAGTTAGTTGAAGTTTACGTCAAATAGATAGTAAGTAAGCATGGAGTACCCAAAAAGATCGTAACTGATAGGGGATCAGTGTTTACTTCAGCATTTTGGAAGCAATTGCATGAAGCACTTGGTTCAAAGTTAGATTTCAGCACACCCTATCATCCTGAGACAGGAGGTCAAACAGAGAGAACAAATTAGATACTAAAAGACATGTTAAGAGCTTGTCATTAGATTTTGGAGGTACATGGGAAGATCATCTACCATTGGCAGAATTTTCCTACAATAATAGCTATTAGAGTAGTCTGAAGGCAGCTCCATATCAGGTTCTATATGGAAGGAAGTATAGATCACCAATATGTTGGTACGAGCCCGGAAGCAGCAAAGAATTTGCGCCAGTCTATATCAAGGAAAGACAAGATATCATTGATAAGATCAGGGATAGACTGAAAATAGCCCAGTGTAGGTAGAAAAGTTATGCTGATCAAAGTCGAAGATCTTGGCATCCAGAAGTGGAATACATGGTATACTTGAAAGTAAGTCCAATGAAAGGGGTGAAAAGGTTCGGAGTTAAAGGAAAACTGAGTCAGAACAGAACTATAGCTTATTCTTTAGAGTTACCATCAAGATTGGCTCAAGTGCACAATGTTTTCCATGTGTCACAACTTCGCAAATGTTTGAAAGTTCCAGATGATGCAATCACACATCAAGAGATAAAACTACAAGCCGACTTGACCTATGTTGAAAAGCCCTGTAAAATTTTGGAAGAAAACTGGAAAAGGTTGAGGAATAGGGCAATCAAATATTGCAAGGTATAGTGGGAACATCACCCTGAAAGGGAAGCCACTTGGGAGAAAGAAGAAGATTTAAGAAAAGCCTATCCAGAACTATTCAGGTACATCTCAAAAAACTTCGGGACGAAATTTAATTTAAGGGGGGAAGTTTGTAACATCCCGGCATTTAGGAAGGGTAGATTTTGGAATTTAAGATGTTGCACGCATTCATCTGTGAAAACGTGGGTAAATTTTTTGGCAAATAAAAACCTAAAGTGATCAAAGTTTCTTTCATAATTTGAGATTAGATATAGTCTTGAAGGATGAATGTTATAGACTTTGAGATGATCTTGATAGACTTATGTGTTTTGAGAAATGAAATTTTAATTTAAAACTTGAGTGTTTGAATTATAATTCAAAATGATTTTTGAATGATGTTTGAATCTTTGATTTA
Organism: Avena sativa; assembly: GCA_916181665.1. Classification (NCBI taxonomy): domain Eukaryota; kingdom Viridiplantae; phylum Streptophyta; class Magnoliopsida; order Poales; family Poaceae; genus Avena; species Avena sativa. The sequence continues at coordinate 304,489,938 of OV702295.1, read as the reverse complement.
ATTAAGAGTTAACCAATAATAACTCAAACTTTATATAAAGAGAGCAATTAAGAATATGAATATCCATTTCATAATTGTATTCAATAAATAAGTTACAAAAATGTAACTGATGAGAAACATCCACAATCTTTACAATAGAAAATAAATAAAGAATGATATTTCTATATTGATAATAGTACAAAATTACAAAAGAATAAAAATAATGAGTACAAAAGAATAAATTAAAGATTACAATTGAATATGATAGTTACTACAAGTGACTAATCTATAAAGAAAAATAAAAAAACTAAACTAAAGTCTTGATCTTCAAATTTGGTACCTGCAAAATAAAAATAAACTTAAAAGAAAAAGAAGGTTAGGATTAGAATTATTTTTACTCTCAGAAGTTGACAGTGAAGTGCACTGTTCACCTTTTCATCATTGAGTATTTAAGGGGCAAGTTTCACCAATATGAAAGAATACATCTTTCATAAATTCAAGCCATAAGTCAAATAAACAGCAAGGAGGGGCAAGTTTCACAAGCCAAGTAAATGCTAACATGGTGAAAGTAACTCTCAAATTCTGAACATATCCACATCTGTGCAGTAGGCACACAAGCAGCACACACACCAAACTGCATGGTGTGTGCTGTCAACACCACGGCAGCAGCACAACCAAACAAAACTATCAACACAGTCATGGGAAAACCAATCCCCACACCATTCCATTGCTCCTACACACCAAGCACAGCAGCCAGCAACTAAACCAAGCCAAAGCCAAGCTATCTCAAACCAACTAAAGCCCAGGATCACATCACCAAGATGGTGACATAAGGAGGGGTAGATCGGGTGGATAGCAAGACCAAGATCAAGCCATCAGGATCAGGAGATGATGGGCTAGATCAAGAACAAGCCAGGAACTGGAAATACCAGGGGAGCACCAGATCAAGCTACCACAAGATCCACCACTAGCAACCACAACATCAAGTGACAGTGGTGAGTAAATAGACCATCAAATGATCTATCTGTCTAAGATTAGACAAGCATACATGATATGTCTCTTATTCAAACTCTCAGAAAGCACCCAAGTGGGGTGAATCCATCACTAAGGTTTTAAAATCTAAAAGCAAATAGAAAAGTATAAGGATCCAACTAAATCTCAGAACAACATCATTGATTTAGCTATCAAGCTATATTTCAATTCAAGAATGAACATATCTAAGATTTATACTTCTAGGCACATCTCTAAGACAAGAGTAGCACCTTAGAATTTAATCTTATGGATCTATATAAGTTATCAAGCTTACAATCATTTTTTCCAAACTTTGATTCAAGCAATAGTAGTTGGTATCATTACCAGAATTAATCCATGTGAATCAACAGATAGAGGTCCAAATCTCTAAACCTCAGACCAACATCATTAGTTCTAGGGATATAAGGAAAGAGGATTTCACTTATCTATCATGCCAAGCCAAAACTTAAGCTTGAATGAAACCACACCAAGTAAAAGAATCTAGTCTTGTGTGCCATACAAGGATTGTGTCACAAGAACAATTCTAAACTAAGCAGGTTAAGCATCTAATCTTTACAGATACAATCAACCAATTATAAATCATTTTCCTGTTCTTAAACACAGGAATCATAAACAGGATATTCATATATATATATGTCTTCACAGAAAGAGATCATTTTGATCTCAATTTATACATGAATTCTCAAGCCAACAGTACTAAGACAGTGACTTGATCGCACCATACTAATGACAGTGGTAAGTTATCAAAACCACTAGCTTTACCAAGTATTGTTCCAGAACAACTTTACCATCTAAATCATATGAAATTTAACCATGGAATCATCAGCAGTAAACCACTAGCATCACCACAACTAATCATCAGCAGTAAGTCATAGCTAGTCACCACTTAACAGATTCAGAGATCGTCAACACATGATCTAATTCATCAGTATCTAATCAACAACATGGTATGAACCCTAAATATAACCAAGAACCCTAATCAGGACCAGACAATCACCAGGAAGGTCACTACCAACATCTAGTATAGGATGGCCTAGCACAGAGTGCATGAGAGGGAGAGGAACCACTCACCGAAGGTCCTCGCTGTAGATTAGAAGAGGAAGCAGAGATAGCCGACGACCATGGCAGCATGGGGAGCACCCCCAAGGGGCGCTGCGACCCATACAGCGCCACGGCGGTGACCATAGCCATGCCTAGGGGCGAGGTGAATCACCACGGCGCACGACAGCAGCGGCGGCGCTAGGATCAATGCCAACCCCAAACCCTAGGGTTCGGGACGACATCGATCTGGTCGCAGGAGGGCTCCATGTATGAATCCAGTTGGAGAGGAGGGAAGAGCGGGGTCAACAACCTCTTCCTGCACCATGGTGGTGGCCAGGGTGGTCCACGACGGCGGGAATCGCCGGTGGCGACACCACTGACCACGGGGTCGGGGAAGGAGAAGGAGAGGGGTGAGCTCGAGAGAGAAGACAGCGAGTGAGTTGGGCTGGGTGGGCCGAAAACCCTTCGGGGTGCTGTTTTGACCTTGCCCTACTGGGCTACAAGGGCCCAATAAACCCAAATGGCCAGCCCAAGTCATTTAGAGTCTGTTTTAATACATAGGAAAAGACGAAAATGACCCTAAATTTAATTAAATTCTAGAAAAAATAAAAGTCCAAAAATCATAAATAAAATATTTTTGGATTCACAATAATCCAAACTATCCAAATAAATTAAGAGATAAAATTTTAGACATATAAATTTTATTAAGAATTTTGTAATTTATATATTCCTTATGGAATTTTACAAAAAATATTGAAGGTGATAAAAATAAATAAGAATCACTTTCTTTATATATTAATATTGTAGTATTTTAGAAAAATACTAAACAAATATTTAATAACAATTTTTGATATTTAAGTGATAATTCTTAAAAGAATTATTAAATCAATAAAAGTCAAATAAAATAAAAGAATAAAATATTCTATTATAAATATTAAAAATTAATATTTATAAATCCTTTATTATTAAAAAAGAATTTTTATAATAATGGGGAGAATGCATATCAAGTTAAATGATGCATTACATTACTTTGCATAATCATTTTGCTTCTTTAAATATTGTCCTTACCGGGCAATAATGATGTTTTTGTAGACATAGAAGCTCAAGGTCCAGTGCAAGCATCAGACTTTAGTACCTTGCCATCACAAGGCAAGTTCATCACTTGCTCATATCCTTTGAAGAGTCTTTATCAAAGTATTTGCAAATAGTGTGTTATCATATATACTCTAAAGAAAGAAAATAGTATTTTCACAAATAAAGAAATCATAGATATCATCCTACGTGATGGTATACTAGAGAAATAGAACTTAGGGTTCTATTTGAAACAATGATGATCAATTAGGGACTTAATAACCCCTGACATCAGTGATTCTAGCACCGTATATTACGTGTTAGCCATGAGATTTGGAATGGGACGGAGAAGTCAGCTGTATCTTCTTCCTCTCGCATGAAGCCGGATGTGCAGGTCATGACTTTTATCCTCGTAGCGTGCATATTAATTGGTAATTCGTAGAGGATATGCAGCATATGGGTGGGAACCCTCATCGTCCCATGATAGTTCTGGCATCTAACGGTTTGTACAAACCATTGCCGTAATTCATTATGTGGGCATGGTGTACACCAAGGAGGCATGCAAGGTCGCAAATGGGGCAGTCATAGGCTTGGACCAACTACTGGGCCCCACATCATGGAATTGTGGACGGGAACGTACGCCTGGTTGTGCAACAAGGAGTTAATCTCTCATGGGTAAAGTAATGCACCTTTGCAGAGAGTAAGAATAGTAACTTGTTACTCCCTGTTCCGAGAAGGAGCTACGAACGCGGCAGGAAAGGAACTCCATGAAAGTTTTAGTCAACCTGTGAAGGCTGATGGTCATAGATTTTCATAATAAAATCCATCTTTGAAGAAAGATTTACAAAAATTTCATGGTGCCAAGGATTTATAATCCGAGGTGGTAGTTAGAGCATCAAACCTCCCACCTTGCATATAATGAACTTATTGGGTAACGCTGTTACTCATCCTTTCCTTTGATCCCTTTCTTAGACTCTGAGGATCCCGAAGATGTGCCAATATAGGCAGCTGAATGTCAAGAAGATGTGTTCTACGAGGAGCCTGACCTATCAGGAGGTGTTGAATGAGTGGATTACGAAATCCGCTATGGTGTTGATTATAACGAGTCCAACTAAGTATCCTATTTAGTATTAATCAATGGAGCCAAGCCGAGCCGAGCCGAGCAGCATGGTATTGAGCCGAGCATCAATAGAATAAGCTGCTGAGCTCAACTCCTAGTCGGAGTTGCTATTTTTAAATTCCGCTGAAACACTTTATATTTTGGTTTGTAAGTTGAAACCTTTTGAAGTCTTGAACTTCTGGTATTGTAATAATAATAATGTGTGAATGTTTGTAATATTGACCCGCAATGTTTCTGTTGTACCACTCTGAGGGATGTGATATTTACGGAATGGTGTTCTGTGGGTGTCATGTCAACGACTATAGTGTACTACACATGCAGTGGTATGCTGGGTCACCGCAAGCCTGCTGCGAATCGTACCTTGGGTGTGGCCTGAGGTGGCGAACTTCCTCAAGTTCTTCCACTTCAAAGCCCAAAACACCATCAAGGACGGTCCGCTGACGCAGACGGGTTGCTGCGCCATCTACCCGCAGCCCTCTTCGCAGATGCCGCGGTTCGAGCTTCCCGACACCGTCAAGTTGTGGCAACGCTCATATTTTTATGTGAGCAACGCCACGGAGGTGGATTGGATCTGCCTGCCACCATTCATCAATGTGCCCTCGACACAGAAGGGTTGGGCGACGAAGGGTATGGGTACTGCGGAAGACCTCGATCGGATGGCCGCTCGGGTGGAGGCGATGGTGGATACGGAGAGTCTCACCACCCGGGACATCACGCTATCATGGATGGCGTATCACGTGCTTCCGCTGCAGAAGCGGTCGCACAAGATGTGCCATCTGTCGACCGCCGATGATCCGACGCGGATGTCGAGGAAGGACGTGCCCTACCAGGACATGTGGAACTGGATCTCCATGATCTCCAAGTTCTGCGTCGAGGCAACCTGGGCATACTCCTGCCCGCCATACCATCGCGGCCGCCTGCTGCCATGGGTGAGTTGTTCTCTAATTCCCTTGCGTTTTTCTTCGTTGTTGTTAGCTTTCCTTGGGCGCCTTATGCTCCCCTTTTTGAGTAGTTGTTCACGGCGCAGCTAGCCGAAGATGGTATGGGTGACTTCCCGCTCCCCTCCTTCTTGGCGGACAGGAAGACGAAGAAGTACCCCCAGACGGAGCCCGAAGGGTTTCCCATCCGGGCGGATGACGTCCCCTTGGATCCTCATGGTAAGCTGCCGGTTGCGGTTCCTTTCTTCGTCCTGGCCCGCGGAGCTGTGGCTAAGACTTTGTTTTTGTTGCATTCGATGCCACCGACAATGAGGCCGGCCGAGAGAAGGCCGCGGCGAAAGCCCGGGGGAACAGGGCGGCGCATGTTGCCGCGCCGGTTCAAGTTGAGCAAAAAAGGACGCGCCGGGGGCGCCAGGTCATCATCGCGCCATCCGTCGTTCGGTCCGCATCTTTCCTTGTTCTCTCTTCTTCGTTTGTCTTGTGGTTCTGTTGTGTTTTTTTCACACTTCTGTTCCATAAAGCGAGGCGATGTCTCTTGGCGATGCTGGTGCCACCGTCGTTGCTCCTCCCTCGCCTTCGGCGGTTGAGGAGGTGGCGAGGTCACCGGCTGCACCCGCGCCGGCTGCGCCTGCCGTGCCGTCTCCGCCTAGGGCTCCTCAGGGTTCCCCAACCACGGGGCTTGACGACTGTCTACGCACAGCCTGTTGGGAACCCCAAGAGCAAGGTGTGAAGCAGTAAGCAGCAAGTTTTCCCTCAATTGAGACCGAGGTTATCGAACTAGAAGGAGGAAGGAAACGTCACACAGGTGTTGCAAGCAACGCAGAGACCTGCACAACACAAACTCAAGACTTTGCCCCCAACGAACGGTGAGGTTTTCAAGCTCACCGGTTTGCTGTAACAAAGGATTAAACGTATGGTGTGGAAGGTAATGGTTTGCAGCAAGTAAACAAGTAATAGTGGAAGATGTATCAATGGTAAAGATTGGACCGGGGTCCATAGTTCACTAGAGGTGCTCTCCTTAGATAAACAACATGGCATGAAGAGTAAACAAATTACAGCAGGGCAATTGACAAGAACTGAGCAAGGCATAACAATGCAGTTACTAGTCAGAAAGATCCTATGAGGTTGATTGGGCAATACAACAAGATACATAGACCGCCATCCAATTGCATCTATGACTAGAAGTCCACCTTCAGGTTATCATCCGAACCCCCTCCAGTATTAAGTTGCAAGCAACAGACAACTGCTTTAAGCAAAGTGTGTAAGGTAAACAGTCCACATGTTCCATGAACAAGAGACCGTTGTTTTCTCGCTAGTAGCAACAACACAACTACAACCGAAGAGATTTCTATCACTTCCCTTGGAAACTAGAGGCATGAACCCACTATCGAGCATAAATACCCCCTCTTGGAGTCACTGGCAACTACTTGGCCAAGATAGCTACTAAAAATGGAGAGCATGCAAGATCACAAACAACACAGACATGATAGAATCATAAAGACAAAACCATTAATCAAACCAACATAATAATCTCAATATCCATCGGCTCCCCGCAAACACAACATGCATGATTACAAATAGATTAGATCTTGATCATGAACGGAGCTCACAAGATCTATACATGAAAGCACAAAGGAGGATATACAACCATCTATCTATTACATGGACCCATAGTCCAAGGTGGAACTACTCACGCATCATACCGGAGAGAAGGCCTCCAGTATGATCTCCCCTCCGGCAAGGTGCCGGGAAGAACTTCAGATCCCCCCCTGATCTAGGGATGATGGTGGCGGCGGCTACAGACGGTTTCGTGGATATTTGATCGGGTACTTAGGGTTTCTGCATCAGGGGCTTCTTATAGGCGAAGGGGGAGACCGAGGCGGCGGCCAGGGCGACCAAACCCTAGCCAGGTGTGGGGTGGAGCCCACCCGCACCTGGGGTGGGTCTGGCCCCTCTGGCCGGCCCCTCCGGCACTCCTCTGGACTTCTTGTTCCCCATGGAAAGTAATTGACTTTGTCCTTTGTCCCATCCAATTCCGAGAATATTTCTGTACTAACTTTTCTGAAACCAAAAACAGCAGAAAATAGGCATCTGGCACTGTTGCAACTTGTTAATAGGTTAGTACCAGAAAACATGTAAAAATCACCTCAAAGTGTGGACAAGTAAAGCAAAGTAGTTACTAAACAAGCATGGAGCATCAAAAATTATAGATACGTTTCCAACGTATCAACATCCCCAAGCTTAACTCCTGCTCGTCCTCGAGTAGGTAAGTGATAAACTGAATAATTTTTGAGGTGACATGCACCCTCACAATAAAGATCCAACCATTTGCAAGCATTAAAAGCTGGGATCAAAGAACTCTAAACATGTGCATGAAAGATGGAGTTCTAACAATAGGACATAGTGACTATGCATTCAACATGACAAGCTACAAACAAAGATCATGAGTAGCATGCATTGAAAAACGTTTATTTGTTTCACATACAGAAAACATAGAAAAAATCATCTTGTCCCTCATAGAGTAGCAAATAGATGCATAGGACACCTGCAAAGTTCACAAGGGTGACTAAAAACAAGTATCACAATAGCAAGTAATAACACAATATGCATCAATTAATAAGCTTTGGAACACTGCACACAGAATGACAACTATGCTCTCTTAATGGTGCCTAAAGGTAGAAGGTGGAGACTCAATAGTGGTGGAAGAAAGTGCCTTTTGTAAAGGAAGCGGGGATTACACGTTTCAAAAAGAGCTTCCAAAAATTATGGTACTTGTTAGCTTTCAGCCTTCATTGCCCCTATCATAAGCATCTTGAAGTGGTAAAGGTTAAAGTGGCAAAGCTGGAGTATATGCTTGACGAAGTATAAGCTGGAAATCTCAAGTCCCTTGAATACGAGGGCCACACCTCATGCATACTCAACTTTGGATCCAGGTAAGTTCTTGTTACTATAAGTATTTGCATATCATTGAGAACCGCCAACGGGGTACCCCTTGCACATTGGTACAGGACCTTTCTCATAACCAAAATGACAAGGCAAGCAGACAATGAGCATCTCAGCAATCTTTTTATTTACCATATGCATAGCTTTTTATTGAGGATGCTTCATAGATAGCTCATTATGGTGATGTTGCAAGTTTCCACCATGATTAGGCATGGATTAGGCTAGCGGCCCAGGCGTTTCTCTAACACAAAATACAAACTCCATGGACTTACAAGTCCCCTCTTTATTTCACACTGGTGACATCCATAGACAAAATAACATGATATCAACTAAGTACAACAAGGTACAAGTGCAATGTTGAAAACGTTCCCCATGACAACACGGTTCTGCTAACTCCAACTTATAAGTGCAATCATATACAACAAAGTTGTCACAATGGTTCAAGTTTATTAGGAGCAAGGAATATAAAGTGTGCCATCAAGTTCGTGAGGGCTTTAATCACTAAGTTTTCACATAACAAAATAGTTTTTAATTGGAAGATAGTTGAAAACAAGAATATACTTGGAATGGTGTAACACACCATGCATAGGAATTTATAGTGGACACTTTGGAATAACTTGGTTTCTTGGGAGTTGGAGGCATGAGTAGAACTTACTCATACAAGTGGAGGCTAGCAAAAGACTAGGAGCAACCAACTAAGAGAGCAATAATGGCCATAATCATGTAGTGCAACAAAGTATACTAATCAAAGCAAAGAGTGGTACTACAAGTCAAGGACTAAATGATCATAGAGGCTAATGGTTACTTGTGAGAGTCATAACATGGTGTAAGCATGTGCCAAGTCAACCCAAGCAAAGCATCAAAGGAGAATACCACAATACTATGCTTTTGCATGCTAAAACAACGCATAATTTATTCAAGGAAAACTAAGCAATCCCAATTGTTTGGAACAAGACATTCTACAACAATAATCACTAAGCATAAGGTCAAAACAACACCTATCATGTCATGCTAAAGTCTAAGTCACAGTCAATGCAAGCTCCTCTTGCACTTCAAGCAAGAACTTACTACTCCTTTCCAAACACCAAGCAACCTTATTTGCAAAACAACACAGCGAGAACAGGGGTCCAAACTACTTTATTCAAGCAAACTAAACAACCTAATCAAAGCAAACAAAAACTAAGACAGTCCAACAACAACACAACTCTGCATGAAACAATAAAAACGAAGTGTCTAGACAGACTTGAGCTTTTTATTGATGAAGAAGGGGATGCCTTGGGCATCCCCAAGCTTTGACGCTTGTACCTCTTGGATATTTATTGGGGTGACACCATGGTGGCATCCCCAAGCTTGAGATTTTGTCCATTCTTCATCTCATTGCATCATTCTCCCTCTACACCTGAAATTTTTCCTTCATACAAAACTTCACACAATCTTCATTAGCAACATTAGTGTATTCAAAAGATATTAGACTCCTGGCAAAGATTTGTAACAGCAAGGTTTTTCACTAAAAACACAAGCTACTGTAGTAACTCCTTCAAAAATCTCAATTTACCTGAAGAGAACTCAAAAAGGAATCAATAAGAAGCAAATGCAAATAACGGCAGAAATCTGTCAAAACAGACCAGCAGGTAGAAACCGATTTTTTCGAACATCTTCTGTTGCTCCAATCAAAAAGTGTTGAACTAACTAAAATTATCTAATATACTGGGGTATTTATTCGTAAATTTTGAGGTTAATCCGAGTTATAGAGCCTCCTCACGAAATGTTTTGGTGGAGGACAGGAATCTGTTTCGGGACAGCAACTCCCCAAATCTTACTTCCCTCTCATTAGAGGTCATTCTTGGTACAAAAAGGAAACAAAAAGGATAAGGAGAGGTCATTACTGAATTAATAACTTCCAATACTCAAGGAAACTCTTGGGTTATCTCCCAACAAGTACTTTACTTTAACGCCTTTAAGTTAGGCACAAGAAGCAAGAAGAATCTAGTATTTTCAAATGAAGAAGCATTAACATCAAATCTTGCTTTCAAAGGAGGAGCAAAAAGCAACTTATCTCTCCTCATAGGGAAGTTTTCAATACCTTTCTTGAATGGAAAATGATATTTAATGGTGCCTTCTTTCATATCAATGATGGCACCAACTGTTCTAAGAAAAGGTCTTCCCAAAGTAATAGGACAAGAAGCATTGTATTCAACATCCAAAACATAGAAATCAACAGGGACATAAGCATTGTTAACCATAATGAGCACATCATTAATACTCCCCATGAGTTTCTTAGCATTATCATTGAGTGGGACATCTAAATAACAATCTTCTAAAGGTGGCAAATCAAGCATTTCATAAATCTTCCTAGGCATAATAGAGACACTAGAACCAAGATCACATGAAGCTTTGAGATCAAAGTCATTCACTTGCATATTAATAATGGGTTTCCAACTATCTTCTACTTTCCTAGGAATAGAAGCTTTGTGTTTTAGCTTCTCTTCCTTAATTTTGACAAGAGCATCTGTAATGGGTTTGGTAAAGGCAACATGCATATCACTAGCATCAGGACTTCTAGCAAACTTTTGCAAGAACATAATCACTTCAGAAATATTGCAACCATCAATATCAAAGTCAAACTTGGCATCACTAGTAGTAGGCTCAATAGGCTTAGGCATGGTAGGAGTAGGAATAGGGACTACTTGTTGTTTAGTGGTGATAGTGCACACACTATTGTTTCTATCAATTTCAGCTTCCCTTTCCCACTTAGCATGAAGTTGAGCTAACGGCCTAAAATTTTCATCAATATAACTTGTATGGCATGAGCAGTTGCAAAGGTGTTTTCAATGGCTTCATGTTTAGCAGCCATTTTATTAACCAAGGAAGACTGAGCTTCACACAAAGAGGAAATATTTTCTCAACGATTAAAAGCTTTTCCTCTATAGTCTTATTGAAAGTGGTTTGTTTACTAATAAAGTCCTTGAGAATGACTTCATGTTCAGAGGGGGGCACTTCTAGCATTATTGTAAGAGCTTCCATAGGAATTGCCATTATTAGGAGGATAAGGCCTATAATTGTTGTTGCTACCAAAATTATTCCTATAGGCATTGTTGTTGAAATTGTTGTTTCTAATGAAGTTCACATCAACTTGCTCTTCTTGAGCAACAAAGAGGCTAAGGGAACACTATTAGGATCTAGAGGAGATTTCCCATTAACAAGCATAGCCATAATAATATCAATCTTTTCACTCAAAGAGGAAGTTTCCTCAACAGAATGTACCTTCTTACCATGTGGAGCTCTTTCAACATGCCATTCAGAGTAGTTAACCATTATATTATCAAAGAGGCTTGTTGCAGCACCCAAAGTGAGGCCCATAAAGGTACCTCCAGCAGCTGAATCCAGCAGGTTTCTTGAAGAGAAGTTTAAACCTACATAAAAATTCTGGATAATCATCCAAGCAGCGAGTCCATGATTAGGGCAATTCTTAACCAAAGATTTCATTCTTTCCCAAGGTGGAGCAACATGTTCACTATCAAGTTGTTTAAATTTCATAATATCACTTCTCATAGATATAATCTTAGCAGGAGGATAGTACTTTCCAATAAAAGCATCTTTGCACTTAGTCCAAGAAACAATACTATTTTTAGGCAAAGAAAGCAACCATTCTTTAGCTTTTCCTCTCAAGGAGAAAGGAAAAAAGCTTGAGCTTAATAATATCTCCATCTACATCCTTATACTTTTGCATCTCACAAAGTTCAACAAAGCTATTAAGATGGGCAACAGGATCATCAGAACCAGCACCAGAAAATTGCTCTCTCATCACAAGATTCAACAAAGCAGGCTTAATTTCATAAAAGGCAGCATCAGGAGCAGGTGGAGTAATAGGAGTGCTTAGGAAATCATTGTTGTTGGTGCTAGTGAAGTCACACAACTTGGTGTTCTTAGCGGAGTTCATTTTGGAAAAGGCGGGCAAGCCAAAAACAGCAGCAACAGCTATAGCAGGAACTAATTTTTTTGTGTTTTTTAATGAAGCAAGCATACCAAACTAGACTAATTTTTTGGGTTTTTTGGAAATAGGCAAACAAAACCAAGCAAAAGAAACAAAGCAAACTAAAAACAAAGTAAACAGAAAGTAAATGAAGGACTCCCCTTGTGAAGACGTCCTTGGCCTCCCCAGCAACGGCGCCAAAAAAGCTTGTTGATGGCGTTTAGTTGACGTGGGGGCTTATTTCTTTATTCCCCCGCAACGGCGCCAGAAAAGCTTGAAGACTGTCTACGCACAGCCTGTTGGGAACCCCAAGAGCAAGGTGTGAAGCAGTAAGCAACAAGTTTTCCCTCAGTTGAGACCGAGGTTATCGAACCAGAAGGAGGAAGGAAACATCACACAGGTGTTGCAAGCAACGCGGAGACCTGCACAACACAAATTCAAGACTTTACCCCAATGAACAGTGAGGTTGTCAAGCTCACCGTTTTGTTGTAACAAAGGATTAAACGTATGGTGTGGAAGGTAATGGTTTGGAGAAAGTAAACAAGTAACATTGGAAGATGTATCAATGGTAAAGATTGGACCGGGGTCCATAGTTCACTAGAGGTGCTCTCCTTAGATAAACAACATGGCATGAAGGGTAAACAAATTGCAGCAGGGCAATTGACAAGAACTGAGCAAGGCATAACAATGCAATTACTAGTCAGAAAGATCCTATTAGGTTGATTGGGCAATACAACAAGATACATAGACCACCATCCAACTGCATCTATGACTAGAAGTCCACCTTCAGGTTATCATCCGAACCCCCACCAGTATTAAGTTGCAAGCAACAGACAACTGCTTTAAGCAAAGTGTGTAAGGTAAACAGTCCACATGTTCCATGAACAAGAGACAATTGTTTTCTCCCTAGTAGCAATAACACATCTACAACCGAAGAGATTTCTGTCACTTCCCTTGGAAACTAGAAGCATGAACCCACTATCGAGCATAAATACCCCCTCTTGGAGTCACTAGCAAGTACTTGGCCAAGATAGCTACTAACAACAGAGAGCGTGCAAGATCACAAACAACACAGACATGATAGAATCATAAAGACAAAACCATTAATCAAACCAACATAATAATCTCAATATCCATCGGATCCCCGCAAACACAATATGCATGATTACAAATATATTAGATCTTGATCATGAACGGAGCTCACAATATCTATACATGAAAGCACAAAGGAGGAGATACAACCATCTAGCTACTACATGGACCCATAGTCCAAGGTGGAACTACTCACGCATCATACCGGAGAGAAAGCCTCCGGGATGATCTCCCCTCCAGCAAGGTGCCGGGAAGAACTTCAGATCCCCCCGATCTAGGGACGATGGTGGCGGCGGCTATAGACGGTTTGGTGGATATTTGATAGGGTACTCAGGGTTTCTGCATTGGGGGCTTCTTATAGGCGAAGGGGGAGACCGAGGCGGCGGCCAGGGTGACCAAACCCTAGCCAGGCGCGGGGTGGGGCCCACCCGCGCCTAGGGTGGGTCTGGCCCCTCTGGCCGGCCCCTCCGGCTCTCCTCTAGACTTCTTGTTGCCCACGGAAAGTAATTGACTTTGTCCTTTGTCCCGTCCAATTCCGAGAATATTTCTTTACTAACTTTTCTAAAACCAAAAACAACAGAAAACGGGCATCTGGCACTGTTGCAACTTGTTAATAGGTTAGTACCAGAAACCATGTAAAGAGCACCTCAAAGTGTGGACAAGTAAAGCAAAGTAGATACTAAACAAGCATGGAGCATCAAATATTATAGATACGTTTCCAACGTATCAGGGCTGCTGCACCAGGTGCCCGCGTCTTCGCGGTTGGGGCAGCTGTTCACGGCTGCGCAGGACCCCGAGACCCCCTCCTTCGTCCTGGGGTTGGTGTGAACCCGGCCTGGAGCGATGCTCCAGCCAGTTCCACCAGGCCCGTCATCATGGATGTGACGGAGGAGGTTGTGGCCGTGCAGACGGCTGCAGCGGGCGGCGTCCAGTCGGGCGCTCCCGAGCCAGCTGGGAAGGAGCTGGTGGTGGCCGCATCTTCGGGTGCGGCCGCTGATGATGACGAGGTCATCTTTACCGGCTCGAGGCCAGCTCCGGCTGTGCTGACGCCGGGTGTGATCCTCGCCCAGCTCTCAAGCGCGGTGCCCATCGCACTCGGCCAGGTTCGCCACCTTGTTGAGGGAATGGAGAAGGGCCTTGGCGAGGCCAAAAATTTGTCTATTTTGATGGAGGTAGGTGTCTCTCCCCATTATATTTTCCCGTGCTTTGTTTTTCCAGCCAGTTTGCCGCTCCGTTTCTTACTCGTTTCTCTTTGTAGAGAGCATTTTCGGAGTCGGTGAAGAATACCCAGGATCTAGGCCGTAAGATTGCTTCTTCTGACCTATCTTGGCGATTGGCTCCCTTTTCCCGCTTTTTGTTGACCATCGGGTATCCTCCTACAGCCATGATCCTGGACAAGGAGAAGAAGGTGGAGCGCCTCAAGGCTGAGGTTGCCCGGCTGGAGGAGTCGAACAGGACGCGGCAAGAGCAGTTCGACCAGCTGGTCACGACCAAGCATCATCTTGAGGTTAGCATGGAGAGGGGAAAGAAGGCAGCTGACATCCGGGCGGAGGCGCTGAAGAATTTTGAAACAATCTCCGCCCAAAGGGAGGAGACGATCAAGACTCTCTGCTCCCGGGAAGAGGAGCTGACCCAGCACCTCTAGAGCATCTCGGAGATGGTTGTCAGTAAGTTTTTTTCTGCTCCTTGCTTCCTTTGTACCGTGGCTAGCTGAACCGAGTCTTGCCGCTCACTCCTGTCTTTGGTTGCGGCTCATTACCCTGAGTCGACCGAGATGGCTCTAGAGAAGCTGCTGGTGGAGGAGGCTGGCCGCGACCTGACCGCCTTGGATATGGTTAAGGTGCTGGCGGAGGAGAGCAATGGTCTTCGCGCCGTTGCTAATGACCTCTTCCATTACATCTGACCGGAGGCGAGTGATCTGCATGACATCTCCAGCTTAGCTGTTGCCTTGTCTCGCGGCATCGACGTGCTGGAGATCCACAAGGAATGGGCGGCTCGCGGAGGCGTGGAGATGGCTTTAGCCCTGGTGAAGTCCTGGTATCCGGGGGCTGACCTAGGCATGCTCACTCGCGGTTTCCATCTTGGGACCAGCTACGAGGGCCTCCGTGATAGCATTCCGGCGGTCCGGTCCTGTGAGGTGAAGATTGGCACCTACATGGACCTAGAGCGTGACTTTCGTGACCCCTCCGAGCCATTGTCGTTCCACTGGTCCCAGCTCCCTGGAATTCCATCGATGTTGCCTCCACCAGCCAAGCTCCTGCGGCCGACGCTGGCGCCCCTCCTGCCGGTCCGCCTCCTGCTCCTGCTGCTGATGCTCCCTCTGCCGCCCCAGCTCCAGAACCTTGATCCCTGGTATGCCAGGTGTATTTGTCAAACTTGCCCCTTGTTGGTGTTGCGTGTTGATGAATCTATGACCGCAAACTTTGAATTTTGCGCGGAACCTTCGTGTTTCGCTTAATGGCTTGACGGCCCTTTTGTTCTTGAGCTCATTCTGTCTTTTTGTTTGTCATTGGCTTTTTTGTCTTTATATCTTCATCGGTTGTGGTCTTTGGAATTTTAGCCGGCTGGGGTAGCCAGCCGGGTCGAAGCTCTTTGCCACCTTGACTTAGGTTGATGGGTGCGCGGGAGTGTTCCTGCTGGGTGTAGTCCCCGAGGTTCAGGCCGACTGGGGTAGCTAGCCGGGTCGAAGCTCTTTTCCATCTTGAATTAGGTTGATGGGTGCGCGGGAGCGCGCCCACTAGGTGTAGTCCCCGAGGTTCGGGCCGGCTGGGTTAGCCAGTCGGGTCGAAGGTCTTTGCCACCTTGACTTAAGTTGATGGGTGCACGGGAGCGCTCCCACTGGGTGTAGTCCCCGAGGTTTGGGCTGGCTGGGGTAGCCAGCCGGGTCGAAGCTCTTTGCCACCTTGACTTAGGTTGATGGGTGCGCGGGAGCGTGCCCACTGGGTGTAGTCCCCGAGGTTCGGGCCGGCTGGGGTAGCCAGCCGGGTCGAAGCTCTTTGCCACCATATTTACTGTCAAGTTATGGCTCGTGTCGTGCGAGACACAGCGTTGCTTTGGGTTAGTTTCATTATATGCAAGCCCATTTATAGTTATGATTGAACGAAAATGAGGAAAGGTGCCCTTTCGAGCTAGGCCGTTAGCAGCTCCCCTTTTCTCAGCGAGCATTGGTCTTTCGAGCGTTGTCCTTGCCGCCTGCCAGCCAGGTTGCGGTCTGCAGCCGGAATCGAAGGAACGGCTTAGCTGGTTTTCTTCGCAATACTTCGGTTCGTTGTTGTTAGCCTAACTCTTGTAGGCGCAACCGGTTTGCCCAGGCGCCCCTGTTTTCTGCGTTGGCATTTTCTTGCAGTATGTGCTTCGAGCTTTTGCTCTTGCCGGGTCGACAGTCGGCTTGCGGTCTGAAGCCGGAACCGAAGAGTTTGCTCTAGGCACCTCATGCAATATTATGCCGCCTGTAGAAATCACGGGTGTCCGGGCCAGACGGTATGGAGACGAATGTGGTGCGCGAAACTGGGACAAAATCCTTGGTACTGTGCCGAGGCTTCCAAGCTTGTTCATTTATTACATGAAAGGGAAGATACATACACTTCTGGTTCAAGTGTAAAATGGCCGGAGTAGGCTTGCGTTCCATGGGCGTTTCGTCTCCTCATCCGAGCGATCTGCCTTGTTCTTTGCCGGCTGCTAGGCGTCGATCAGATAGTATGAATTGTTGTGCAACGCCCGACTGACGATGAATGGGCCTTCCCATGGTGGGGACAGCTTGTGCATTCCTTTGGTGCTCTAGACCAGGCGCAGCATCAGATCTCCTTCGCGAAAGGAAGTAGGCCGGATCCGGCTGGCATGGTAGCGGCGCAGGTCCTGCTGATAGATTGCTGACCTAGACAGAGCCAGCTCTCGCGCTTCCTCGAGCAGGTCCACGTTGTCCTCTCTTGCTTCCTTGGCTTCTTGCTCCGTGTAAAGCTGTCTGCGGGGCGCGTCGAACTGGATGTCCGTTGGGAGAACTGCTTCTGCCCCATAGACAAGGAAGAACGGTGTGAAGCCGGTTGAACGGTTCGGGGTAGTGCGCAGGCTCCATAGCATAGCTGGCAACTCCTCGATCCAGCATTCGGGTGACCTGATGAGTGGTTCAATCAGCCTTGGCTTGATTTCGGCTAGAACTAGGCCGTTAGCATGCTCGCACTGCCCGTTCGATTATGGGTGCGCGACCGATGCCAGTTCCAGGCGGATGCCCTTCTCTTCACAGAAATGGGTGAAAACCCCCCTTCGCGAAATTGGTGTCGTTGTCCGTGATGATGCTGTGTGGGTAGCCAAATCGGATGATGATGTCCATGAAGAACTTGATCACCGTTGCTCCGTCTAGCTTCTTGATGGGCTTTGCCTCGATCCACTTGGTGAACTTGTCTACGGCTACGAGCAGGTGTGTCATACCGGATCGGGCTTTTTTGAATGGCCCAACCATGTCTAGCCCCCAGACTGCGAATGGCCATGTATTCCGCTTCTACTGTAGATCCCGTGATCACACTTTGCTTGCAGCTTCTCCAGCTCACAGCTCCACCAATCAAAATATAAACGTATCCTGTCTGAGATTTAGAATCATCCGGGTCGGTGTCAAAACTAGCGTCGACGTAAACTTTTATGACGAGCTGCTCATCACCTCCATAGACCAAGAACATTTCTTTAGTCCTATTTGAATACTTTAGGATGTTCTTTACGATTGTCCAGTGTTCCACTCCTGGATCACTTTGGTATCTGCTCGTCAAACTAAGAGCATTGGACACATCCGGTCTAGTACATAGCATGGCATACATGATAGAACCTATGGCCGAGGCATATGGCACTTTGCTCATAGTATCTCTATCTTTTACCGTAGCTGGACACTGAGCCTTGCTCAATATCTTACCTGACAACATGGGCAATGAACCTTTCTTTGCTTTATCCATTCCGAACCTTTTCAGAACTTTGTCTAGATATGTACTTTGGCTTAAAGCTATTAGGCGTGTTTGTCTATCTCTATAGATTTTGATGCCTAATATATAAGCAGCTTCTCCTAGGTCTTTCATTGAAAAACATTTATTCAATAACTCTTCACATCGTTAAGCATACCAATGTCATTTCCAATAATCAATATGTCATCCACATATAGTACTAAAAATGTCACCGAGCTCCCACTCACTTTCTTGTGGATAAAAGCTTTGTAGCAATTTGGAACAAATCCAAAACTCTTGATCACTTGATAAAAACGAAGGTTCCAACTCCGAGATGCTTGCTTCAGTCCATAAATGGAACGCTGAAGTTTGCACACCTTATTAGCATCCTTAGGATCGACAAAACCTTTGGGCTGCATCATATACAACTCTTCATCAATGTTGCCATTGAGGAACGCAGTCTTGACATCCATCTGCCATATTTCATAATCATGAAATGCAGCAATTGCTAATAAAATCCGAATGTTCCTAAACATCGCTACGGGAGAGAAAGTCTCATCGTAGTCAACACCTTGAACTTGTCGAAACCCTTTTGCGACAAGCCGAGCTTTATAGACAGTAACATTACCATCCGCGTCCGTTTTCTTCTTGAAAATCCATTTGCACTCAACGGCCTTACGGTCTCTAGGAGGGTCCACCAAAGTCCATACTTGGTTTTCGCTCATGGATCCCAATTCGGATTTCATGGCCTCTAGCCATTTCTCAGAGTCTGGGCTCATCACTGCTTCCTCATAGTTCGCAGGTTCACTGTTGTCTAACAACAAGACGGTTTAGACAGGGCTGCCGTACCATTCAGGAGTGGCACATGACCTTGTCGACCTGCGAAGTTCAGTAGTAGCATCATTCAAAGTTTCATGATCCTCGTCATTAGCTTCCTCTCTTGTTGGTGCAGACGGCACTGGAACAATTTCAGGTGCTGTGCCACTCTCCAACTCGAGAGAAGGTTCAATAACCTCGTCTAGCTCTACCTTCCTCCCACTCACTTCTTTTGAGAGAAACTCCTTCTCAAGAAAGGATCCGTTCTTTGCAACAAACACTTTGCCTTTGGATCTGTGGTAGAAGGTATACCCAATCGTTTCCTTAGGGTATCCTATGAAGACGCCTTTCTCCGCTTTGGGTTCGAGCTTGTCCGGCATCAACTTCTTGACGTAAGCTTCGCATCCCCAAACTTTAAGAAACGACAACTTAGGTTTAGCACCAAACCATAGTTCATACGGTGTCGTCTCAATGGATTTTAGATGGTGCCCTATTTAAAGTGAATGCAGCGGTTTCTAATGCATAACCCCAAAATGATAACGGCAAATCTGTAAGAGACATCATTGATCGCACCATATCTAATAGAGTTCGATTCCGGCGTTCAGACACACCATTGCGCTGTGGTGTTCCGGGTGGCGTGAGTTGCGAAACGATTCCGCTTTCTTTAAGATGCGTGAGAAAATCATAACTAAAATATTCACCTCCACGATCGGATCATAGAAATTTAATTTTCCTGTTACGATGGTTTTCCACTTCGTTCTGAAATTCTTTGAACTTTTCAAACATTTCAGATTTATGTTTCATTAAATAGATATACCCATATCTACTTAAGTCATCAGTAAAAGTGAGAAAACAGCGATATCACCGCGCGTCGAAACACTCGTTGGTCCGCATACATCGGTATGTATGATTTCCAATAATTCCGTTCCTCGCTCCATTATTCCGGAGAACGGGGTTTTGATCATCTTGCCCATGAGGCACGGCTCGCACGTGTCAAATGATTCAAAATCAAGAGACTCCAAAAGTCCATCAGAATGGAGTTTCTTCATGCGTTTTACACCAATATGACCTAGACGGCAGTGCCACAAATAAGTTGGATTATCACTCTCTACTTTGCATCTCTTAGCCTCATTGTTATGGATGTGCGTTTCATTGCTTTCGCGATTCAGAAGAAATAAATCATTCCCAACACGTGCATGACCATAAAAGATGTTATTCATATAAATAGAACAACCATTATTCTCTGATTTAAATGAATAACCGTCTTGCAATAAACACAATCCAGATATAATGTTCATGCTCAACGCAGGCACATAATAACACTTATTAAGGTTTAAAACTAACCCCGAAGGTAAAACTAAGGAGACCGTGCCGACGGCCATCACATCAACTTTTGATCCATTGCCAACGCGCATTGTCACCTCATCCCTTGCTAGCCGTCATCTATTCCGTAGCTCCTGTTTCGAGTTACAAATATTAGCAACTAAACCAGTATCATATACCCAGGCACTACAACAAGCGCTAGTAAGGTAAACATCAATAACATGTATATCAAATATACCTTTAATGGTGCCAGCCTTCTTGTCTGCTAAGTACTTCGGATAGTTGCGCTTCTAGTGACCCTTGTCCTTGCAATAGAAGAACTCAGTGTTCGCCTTAGGTCCAGACTTGAGATTCTTCTCAGCAGGGGCAACGCGCTTGCCGCTGCCTTTCTTGAAGGATTTCTTTGCACCCTTAGCTTTCTTAAAGCTAGCGGTCTTGTTGACCATCAACACATGATTATCTTTCTTGATATCCACCTCCGCAGCTTTTAGCTTAGCGAAGAGCTCAGTGATCGTATTAGTGGAACCAAGTTGATTGTGAGTAACTACAAAACCTTTGTAGCTAGGAGGGAGTGATTGCAGAACTCTGTCAATCTTGAGCTCTTCTAGAATCTTGCAGTCTAGTTGCTCAAGACGTTGAGTGTAGCCCGACATCTTAATGGCTTGCTCACTAACGGAACTCCCTTCCTCCATCTTGCAGTTAAAGAACTTCTTAGATATCTCATATGTCTTAGAACGGGCCTGAGTCTGAAACATGGTTTTCAGTTCCTCAAGTATCTCAAAGGGCCCGTCGAACTCCTCAAAACGATTTTGAAGTTCCGGTTCCATAGCAAACAACATGGTACTCTTAATCACTCCATAATCATCTTTGCGTGAGTGATAAACAACTTTTTCATCAGCCGGCGCATTAGTAGCAGGGGCGTCACCTAGCTCTTTCTCAAGTACATAGGCTTTTTGTCCGCCAGCGAGAATGATTCTCAGATTGCGGAATCAGTTGGTGAAGTTAGACCCATTGTTCTTAAGCTTTTCTTTCTCAGCAAAAACGTTGAAGTTGAAGTTGGACTTAGCCATTTGATCTACAAAATTTGCAAATACAATTTAGACTATGTTCATGATAACTAGTTCAACTTAATCAAATTACTAGATGAACTCCCACTAAATTCAACATCCCTCAAGTTGTTTAGTGAACACGATCCAAATTCACCACACCTAATCCGATCTTCACGAGAAGAGATGTGGTTTCAATGGTGGACAACAAAGTGTCGATCATATCATTCATATGACTCATGTTTAACCTTTCAGTTCGTGTGTTCCGAGGCCATGTCTGTACATGCTAGGCTCGTCAAGTTAAACCCAAGTATTTCCGCGTGTGCAAAACTAGCTTGCACCCGTTGTATGTGAATGTAGAGTTTATAGCACCCGATCATCATGAGGTGCTTGAACACGACGAACTTTCTCAACGGTGCATACATGGGGAGAACATAATTTTATCTTGATATTTAAGTGAGGAATCATCTTATAATGCTACCGTCGCGATCTAAGCATAATAAGATATATAAAAGGATAAACATCACATGCATATAATTTTATGTGACATGGTATAGCCAATCTCCGCGCAATGATCTCCATCTTGTGCGCGCCAGTATGATCTCCATCACCCCACCATGATTGCCTCCACCACGAATAGCAACTACAACTATTGCTAACTACTTAGCAATAAAATAAAGCTATTACATGGCGTATAAGAAGTTGACACGCATGTCATATACAATTCTAAAGACAACCATACGGCTCCTGCCGGTTGTGAACTCATCGACATGCAAGTCGTGAAATATTACAAAACATGATCATTGCATACATCTCAATTCATACACATCATGTCTTGGGCCATACCATATCACAAAACACTCCCTGGAAAAACAAGTTAGACGCCTCTACTTTGTTGTTGCATGTTTTACGTGGCTTATGGGAGTAACAAGATAAGAACGATTCTTACCTACAGAAAGCCACAACGGTGATATTATGGTTGATAACATCCGTTGTAAATCCCATGACTACTATAGTGAGAGAAATTGGCATCCACTAGCCGCATGTGTGGAACAAGCCACACGTCAAGTGCAGAGCCGGTATCGCGAACGAGGTCGCATAAAGTTGGCCTGGACCGCTTCGATCTCACTATGCCGCGCCATAAGAAATACACAATAATAGGTTTGCAACAGAAAACATCAACGCCCGCAACAAGCATGTTGCGTTCTACTCGTGAAACACATCTACGCATAGATCTAGCTCTGATACCACTAAAGGGATTCACAACATAGTAAATCAAAAAATTTCCTACGGATGCGAAGAAGAAAGCCAAGATCTAATCTAGGAGATGCAATCAACAAGAGATATTGATGAGATCTTCATACCCTTGAAGAGATCGCACAGCGGAAACATTCAACATAACGTGGTTGATGTAGTCGTACTCGCTGTCTCCTCCTCGCGATCCGATCCGATCCGATACCACAACGCAACTGGCGGCGCCTCCGAGAGATGCACACGTACGGTGTAGCGACGTCTCCAACTTTCCTTGGTCCAGCAAGTATGGAGGAGAGATAGATTGGATCTGCAGCACGACGGCGTGGTGCTTATGGTGGAGAGTTTTTGCGGCAGGGCTCCGCCTACGCGCAGTTAGGAGAGAGAGAGAGGTGGAGGGGCTACAGTTGGACGGCGGCTAGGGTTGGAGTGGGGGGAGGCTGCGCCCCTACCCTCCTTATATAGGGGGATGGCCGGCACCTTGACCCCTCCTCCAAGCCCTAGGGCGGCGGCCCAAGGGATGGAGTGGGGGGCAAGTCATCCCCCTTCTTCTGGAATGTTCCCTTAGGGTTTCCCCTAAGGGCTGGCCGGCTGGGACTTAGGGGCCTTGTGCCCCTGACCCAAAGTGGCCAGGGCACTTCCCCTTAGTCCCACGCAGGCCTCCGACAAGTGGGCCCATGTTGGTCCCACTCCGAAACCTTCTAGAACCTTCCGGTACAATACCGATAAACTCCGAAACGATTCCAAAATCCAAAAACTGCTTTCCTTTATATGGATCTTATTCTCCGGACCATTCCGGAACCTCTCGTGATGTCCTGGGTCTCACCCGAGACTCCGAACAAAAAAAAACTCATAAACCAATTATCCATTCTATCCTAGCGTCGATGCACGTTAAGTGTGTGACCCTACGGGTTCGAGAATATGCAGACATGATCTTCTATCAATAATCAACAGCGGGATCTGGAAACCCATATTTACTCCCACATATTCATCGATGATCATATCGGATGAACCATGATGCCAGGATTCAATTAATCCCATATATGTATTCCCTTCATCACGCGATATTTTACTTGCCTGAGATTCGATCGTTGGTATCGGCATACCTAGTTCAATCTCGTTCACAGCAAATACTTTACTCGTTCCGTAATCCGATATCACTTTGTGATTAACTCCTTAACCACGTGCTTGCAAGCGGTGTTGATATCGATTACCGAGTGGGCCCGAAGTATATCTCTCCGACTCGGGAGGGACAGATTCCATCTCGATACATACAACCCAACAAGTACTTTCCGATCACCTGAGAGACACCTTTATGATCACCCTCACATAGGATGACGTTTGATGACCTCAAAGCTTTCTTCCGATACCAGGGAGTTGTATTATCTCATGGTCTAAGGAATACAATACATGACATAGGAAAAAGCTTCGCAAAGATGAATACGATGACACGATCTAATTGCTCTGCTTAATTTGGGTCTGTCCATCATATCATTCTCCTAATGACATGATCTCATTATTAATCGACAACTCATGTCTATGGTTAGGAAACCTTAACCATCATTAATCAATGAGCTAGTCCATAGATGCGTACTAGGGACACGGTGTTGTTCATAAACCACACAAGTATCAAAGTTTCCGCTTAATACAATTCTAGCATGGAATATAAACTTTATCATGAATAAGAATTATAATAATAACATCTTTATTATTGCCTCTAGGGCATAATTCCAACAGAGGCAACCTCTCTGGTCTTTATTGATTATTATCTTTGTGAGTTGTTTCAAATAAGTCGATTGGTATTGGAAAAGAGTAGAATGTTTCATGCTTATGTGGTACAAAAATAAGCTTGTTTTGACTATGACTTAGACTTTATCATGTCATGTTAGATGTTGCTTTGACCATATGCTTAGTGATTATTGTTGTAACATGACTTGTTTCAAACAATTGAGATTGCTTAATGTGCCATGAAAGAATCGAGCGTTTTTTTAGCATACAAAAGAATAATATTGTGGTAGTCTCCTTTGATGATTTATTTGGGTTGAGTTGGAACATGCTTACACCATGTTATGACTATGAGCCCGTAACCTTAGCCTCTATGATCATTTATTTTTTGACTTGTGATATCACTTTATGCTTTGATTAATAATGTTTTGTCGCTATGTATGATTATGGACATTATTGCTCCCTTAGTTGGTCGCTCCCAGTCTTTTGCTAGCCTCTACCTGTACTGAGTATGAGCTCTACTCGTGCATCCAACTCCCAAGAAACCAAGTTATTCTAAAGAGACCACTATAAACTCCTATGCATGGTGTGTTACATCATTCCAAGTATATTCATGTTTTTGTATATCTTCCAAATTAAAATTTTGTTATGTGAAAACTAGTAATTAAAGCTCTCACAAACTTGAAGGCACACTTTATTTCTTGCACTTAATAAACTTGAACCATTGTGACTATCTTATGATGCTTATATGCTTGCAAGCTATAAGTTGGGAATTAGCAGAACCATGTTGTTATGGGGAATGCTTTCGACATTGCACTTATTCTATTTAGTTGATATCATGATCTTTTGTTCATGGATCCCGGGCGGCGTGCAATAATATGGGAGCTTGTAAGTCCATGGAGTATGTATATGTGTTAGATAAATGCCTGGGCGACTAGCTGATACGTCATAAACGTATCTATAATTTTTGATGTTCCATGCTTGTGTAGTATCTATTTTACTTTGCTTTGTCTACACTTCGAGGTATTTTTATATATTTTCTGGGACTAACCTATTAACAAGATTCCACAATGCCAGTTGCCTGTTTTCTTCTGTTTTTTGGTTCCAGAAAAGGCAGAAAATCTCGGAATTGGACGGGACAAAAGCCAAAGTCAATATTTTACCATGGGTAACATGGAGCCAGAATACGAGACGAAGGGGAGCCACCAGGGGGTCACACCCCCTGGCCGCGCGGCCAGGCCTGGCCCACGCTTGGGGGGGTGTGGCCACCTGGGGTGCCCCCTGCCTTGCCTCTTCGCCTATAAGAAGCCCCCGATACTAAAACCCTAAGTACCTGATCAATCTTCTACGAAACAGTCTGTAGACGCCACCATCGTCCCTAGATCAGGGGGTCTGAAGCTCTTCTCGGCACCCTGCCGGAGGGTAGAGATCATCCCGGAGGCCTTCTTCATCACCATGCCAGCCTCCGGTATGATGCGTGAGTAGTTCCACCTTGGACCACGGGCCCATGTAGTAGCTAGATGGTTGTTTCTCCTCCTTTGTGCTACCATGTTTAGATCTTGTGAGCTCCATCCATGATCAAGACCATCTTTTTGTAATCATGCCTGTTGTTTTTGCAGGGATCCGATGGATATTGAGATTACTATGTCAGATTGGTTAATGATTCTATCTTATTTATTCTATCATGTCTGTGTTATTTGTGATCTTGCATGCTCTCCATTTCTAGTAGCTATCTTGGCCAAGTAGATGCTAGTGACTCCAAGAAGGAGTATTTATGCTCGATAGTGGGTTCATGCCTCTATTTAATCTGGGGAAGTGACAGAAATCTCTAAGGTTGTAGATGTGCTATTGCTAATAGGGATAAAACAACGATCTCTTGTTCATGGAATAAGTGGATTGTTTACCTTACACACTTTGCTTAAAGCAGTTATCCATTGCTTGCAACTTAATACTGGAGGGGATTCGGATGATAACTTAAAGGTGGATTACTACTCATAGATGCAGTTAGATGGCGGTCTATGTATCTTGTTGTATTGCCCAATCAAATCTCATAGGATCATGAATGTCTAGTAGTGCATTGTTAAGCCTTGCTCTGTCCTATCAATTGCACTGCTGTAATTTGTTTACCTAGCATGTCATGTTGTTTATCTTAAGGAGAACACCTCTAGTGAACTATGGACCCCGGTCCAATATTTACCATTGATACATCTTCCAGTGTTACTATTTACTTTATGCAAACCACTATTACCTTCCACACTATACAGTTAATCCTTTATTTTTAGCAAACTGCTGAGATGGACAACCTCACTATTCGTTGGGGCAAAGTCTTGAGTTTGTGTTGTGCAGGTTTCTAGTTGTTAGCAACACCTTTGAGTCGTTTCCTTCCTCCTACTGGTTCGATAACCTTGGTTTCTTACTGAGGAAAGAACTTGATGCTGTACTTATCATACCTTCCTCTTGGAGTCTCCCAACGAAGCTCTAAAGTGATATGAGCCGCATCAAGCCTTTTTCTGGCACCGTTGTCGGGGAGGCTAAGGACAGCTTCACAAGGGGTGTCCTTCACAACCTTTCTCTTTACTTTGTTTTTGTTTTGCTTAGTTTCTTTTGCCTTGTTTTGTTTGCCTCTTTTTATGAAAAAATCAAAAAAATTATTTTCGTTTGGTTTACTTTCTTCTATAAAAACACACAAAAAGTTTAGTTCCTACCCTAGTTGCTGCTGTTGTTGTTGGCTTGCTCCACTTTTGCAAAAATGAACTATACTGACAACACCAAGTTGTGTGAGTTCACTAGCACAAACAATAATTATTTCCTAAGTACACCTATTGCTCCACCTGCTCGTGATGCTACCTTTTATGAAATTAAGCCTGATTTGTTGAATCTTGTTATGAAAGAGCAATTCTCTGGTGCTAGTTCTAATGATGCTACTGCCCACCTCAATAACTTTGTTGAACTTTGTGAGATGCAAAAATATAAGGATGTAGACGGAGATATTATTAAGCTCAAGTTGTTTCCTTTCTCCTTGAGAGGAAAAGCTAAAGAATGGTTGTTATCCTTGCCTAGAAATAGTATTGATTCTTGGATTAAGTGCAAAGATGATTTTATTGGAAAATACTATCCTCCTGCTAAGATTATATCTATGATAAGAGAAATAATGAAATTTAAACAACTTGATAATGAACATGTTGTTCAAGCTTGGGAAAGAATGAAATCTTGGTTAAGAATTGTCCCACTCATGGACTGATTGCTTGGATGATTATCCAGACTTGTTATGTAGGTTTAAACTTCTCCTCAAGAAACCTGTTAGATTCAGCTGCTGGAGGTACCTTTATGACCATTACCTTGGGTCCTGCAACAAAGCTCCTTGATAATATGATGGTTAATTATTCTGAATGGCACACTGAGAGAGCTCCACATGGTAAGAAGGTAAATTCTATTGAAGAAACCTCCTCTTTGAGTGATAAGATTGATGTTATCATGGCTATGCTTGTTAATGGAAAAGCTCATATTGATCCAAATAATGTTCCTCTAGCCTCTTTGGTTGCTCAAAAAGAGCAAGTTGATGTGAACTTCATTAGAAACAACAATTTCAGCAACAATGCCTATAGGAATAATTTTGGTAGTAACAATAACTATAGGCCTTATCCTCCTAATAATGGCAATACTTATGGAAAATCCTACAACAACAATACTATAAGTGCTTCCTCTAAACTTGAAGTCATGCTTAAAGACTTTATTAGTAAACAAACCACTTTCAACAAAACTGTGGAGTAAAAGCTCATGAATGTTGAGAAAAATATTTCCTCTTTGTCTGAAGCACAATCCTCTTTGATTAATAAAATGGCTGCTAAACCTGAAACCTTGGAAAGTACCTTTGCTGCTACTCATGCCATATAAGTTACTATTGATAAAAATGTTAGACTGTTAGCCCAACTACATGCTAAGTTGGAAAGAGAAGCTGAAATTGCTAGAAAAAAATAGTGTGTGCACTATCACCACCACCAATATGGGTGCCACCAAACCGCAAGAAGTCCCTATTCCTCCTACCACAATTCCTAAACCCAATGAGTCTACTACCAGTGATGCTAAGTTTGATTTTGATCTTGATGGTTGCAATATTTCTGAAGTGATTATGTTTCTACAAAAGCTTGCTAGAAGTCCTAATGCTACTAATATGAATGTAGCTTTCACCAAACACATTAGAGATGCTCTTATTAAAATTAAGGAAGAAAAGTTGAAACACAAAGCCTCTATTCCTAGGAAATTAGAAGATAGTTGGGAAACCATCATTAATATGCAAGTGAATGACTTTGATCTCAAAGCTTCATATGACCTTGGTTCTAGTATCTCTATTATGCCTAGAAAGATTTATGAAATGCTTGATTTGCCTCCTTTGGAAGATTGCTATTTGGATGTCCCACTTGATGATAATGCTGAAAAGAAACTCATGTTGAATGTTAATGGTACTCTTATTATGGTTAAAAATGCCTATGTCCCTGTTGATTTCTATGTTTTGGATGTTGAATATAATGCTTCTTGTCCTATTACTTTGGGAAGACCTTTTCTTAGAACTGTTGGTGCCATTATTGATATGAAAGAAGGCACCATGAAATATGAATTTCCATTTAAGAAAGGTATTGAACACTTCCCTATGAGGAGAGATAAGTTGCCTTTTGCTCCTCCTTTGAAAGCAAGTTTTGATGTTAATGTGTCTTCATTTGAAAATACTTGATTCTTGCTTCTTGTGCCTAACTTAAAGGCGTTAAAGAAAAGTACTTATTGGGAGATAACCCAAAAGTTTTCTTGAGTCTTAGAAGTTATTACTTCTGAAATAACCTCTCATTATCCTTTTTATTTGTTTTTGTGCCAAGAATAACCTCTAATGAGAGGGAGTAAGATTTGGGGAGTTGCTGTCCCGAAACAGATTTTTGTGCTCCAGTGTAAAAAATCGTGTAAAATCTCTGTAAGTCGGATTGAGATCTAATTTTCTAAATAAATCCCCCAGGTTGTTAGCTAACTTTCGTTAGTTCAGCACTTTTTTATTTGAGCAATAGAAGGTCTTCAAAAAAAATCGGTTTATATCTGCTGGTCTGTTTTGAAACATTTCTGCAATTATCTTTAACCTTAATTAATTCAAGATGCTTATGATAGGGGCAATGAGAGCTGAAAGCTAACAAGTAACATAATTTTTGGAAGCTCTTTATGAGACTTGAAATCCCTGCTTCCCTTTTTATGAAGGGCCTTTCTTCCACCATTATATCGAGTCTCCACCTTCTATCCTTAGGCACCAATTAAGAGAGCCTAGTTGCCATTCTTAGTTCTATGTGCATTATCCCAAAACTTATTGATTGATTCATATTGCTGATATTGCTTGTTCTTGAACTATTTGTATCTAGTCACTAATACGTTGGAAACGTATCTATAATTTTTGATGCTCCATGCTTGTTTTGTATCTACTTTGCTTTGTTTTGTCTTCACTTTGAGGTATTTTTATACACTTTCTGGTAATAACCTATTAACAAGATGCCACAGTTCCAGTTGCCTGTTTTCTTCTGTTTTTGGTTCCATAAAGGCAGAAAATCAATATTCTCAGAATTGGACAGGACAAAAGCCAAAGTTATTATTTTTCCTAGACCAACACAGAACCACGAAGCAGAGACGGAGTAGGGAACCAGGGTGGCCGCACCCCCTAGGCGCGGGCAAGCCCTGGTGGCGCCTACAGGGGGTGTGGGCCCCCTGTCCCCCCATCGACCTTGCCTCCTTTGCCTATAAGAAGCCCCCGGGGAGAAAACCCTAAATCATCCATCATACTTACAGAAAAACCTCCGTAGCGCCGCCACCACCGAAAGGGAGATTCGGGGGACAGAAAGTCTCTATTCCGGCACCCTGCCAGGACGGGGAAGTGCCCCCGAAGCCATCTCCATCGATCTCCATCGCCATCTTCATCACCGTTGCTGATTCCCATGATGAGGAGGGAGTAGTTATTCCTCGAGGCTAAGGGATCTACATGTAGCTATGTGTTCATCTCTCTCTCTATGCATGGTCATATTGTGATCATGAGCTTTGTAATCAAGTAGATCTACCTTGCTACTCAAGTGCTTTAATAGATCTCTGCTCTCCCCATGTGTGTGAAAGTGACAGCGTTAACGCCATGGTGGCACTTAGGTTTGAGTGTATATAAATACTATTTGTGCTTTAATAGATCTATGCTTTTCCCCACGTGTGTGAAAGTGACAGCGTGCATACCGTGTGTGGCACTTTGGATAGATTGAATATTTGTTATGAGTTATATTTGGAGTTGGATGTCTCTATGAAATTGTGGTGTTTGTTGGAACCATCTAGCGCTCAAGGTGATAGTGTGGGGTTATCTAGATTGGGGAAGGCAGACTTTGAGGAGTGCTGTTATAGCCCTACCGATGATTAGAGTGTCCAACCGGAGAGTAGTTAAGAGTAGTATCATGAAGAGAGGATATTTATATGAGAGAGTGTTCACTAGTGAAAGTATGATCCCTAGTCCTTGTTTCTAAATATTGAAACACCGTTTGCATCTAGATCTCTTGCAAGTTTGCTTGCTTTAGTCTTTACCTCACCGTCAAGCTATTTTCTGGCACCGTTACCACTTGTATTTCACTATCTCTTCGTCGAACTAGTGCACCTATACACCTGACAAGTGTATTGGATGTGTTGGGGACACAAGAGACTTCTTGTGTCTTGATTGCAGGATTGCTTGAGAGGTAATACCTTTGACCACTTACTCCCTGAGTTTGATAAACCTTGGGTAATCCACTTAAGTGAAACTTGCTGCTGTTATACAAACCTCTGCACTTGGAGGCCCAACAACTGTTTACAAGAACATAAGTGCGTAGAAATCAAGCTCTTTTCTGGCGCCATTGCCGGGGAGGTAAGGTAAAAGGTACTCACATCCTCTGGTGTGAGCGCTCGAAGTTATTTCCTTTAGATTATACAATTTTGTCTTTTTGTTTCTTGTTTTCACTAGTTAGTCTTAATGGAAAACAAAAAAAATTAGATAGCGTTATAGTGTCTATCTTGAGTTAGGACATGAAGTGTTTGAAGAGAAAATTTAAAAACCTATGGATCTTTATTTGCATTCTAATAGCAATGTTATTAGTATGAATTCTTTGGACACCATTATTGCTAATGATATGGAAAAGTCTAAGCTTGGGGAAGCTAGTTTTTATGAAAACAATCTTTTTAGTTCCCCAGCTTTGGAAGATAGATATTCTATTTCTTATGATGATACCAAACCTCCAATATATGATGATTACAATGATGAATATGATATTTTCAGTCCACCTACTATTGAGTAGGAAACTAATTGTGATTACAATATGCCTCCTATATTTGATGATTATGGTGATGAGAATAGTAATGATAGTTATTTTGTTGAATTTGCTCCCACTACAATTAATAAGGATGACTATGCTTATGTAGAGAGTAATAATTATTTTATGCATGTGGCTCATGATAAGAATGTTTCATGTGATAGTTATATTGTTAATTTTGTTCATGTTGCTACTGAAAGTTATTATGATAGAGGGAAACATGGTTTTATGCATCTTAAGAATATTAAGTTTCCCCTCTTTATGTTGAAAATTTTGAAGTTGCATTTGTTTTGCTTTCCTATGCTTGTTGCTTTGTGCTTTCATGACTTGTTTCTTTACAATATTCCTATGAATAGTAAGTGGGTTAACTTAAATGTTCTTTGAATTTGCTTCCTGATGCTCTCTTTTAAATCAATTCATATTTCCTATGTGAGCATCTTTGAAACTATCATGGCTAACTTAAAGGCATTAAAAAAGTACTTGTTGGGAGATAACCCAGGAGTTTTCTTGAGTATTGGAAGTTATTACTTCTGTAATGGCCTCTCCTTATCCTTTTTTGTTTGCTTTTTGTGCCAAGAATGACCTCTAATGAGAGGGAAGTAAGATTTGGGGAGTTGCTGTCCCGAAACAGATTTCTGTCCTCCACCATAAAAATTCGTGAGGAGTCTCTGTAAGTCGGATTGAGATGAAAATTTATGAATACATCCCCCAGTATGTTAGATAACTTTTGTTAGTTCAACAATTTTTGATTTGAGCAACATAAGGTCTTCGAAAAAATTGGTTTCTACCTGCTAGTCTGTTTTGACAGATTTCTGCCATTATTTGCATTTACGTCTTATTGATTCCTTTTTGGGTTCTTTTTGGGAAATTGAGCTTTTTGATGGAATTGCTATAGTAGCTTGTTTTTTTAGTGAAAGTTTTGCTGTTCCAAAGCTAAACCCAAAGGTCTATTATGTTTTTAATACACTAATGTTGCTAATGAAGATTGTGTGAAGTTTTGTATGAAGGAAAATTTTCAGGTGTAGAGAAAGAATGATGTAATGAGATGAAGAATGGACAAAATCTCAAGCTTGGGGATGCCACCCGTGTCACCCCAAGAAATATTCAAGAGGTACAAGCGTCAAAGCATGGGGATGCCCATGGCATCCCCTTCTTCATCAATAAAAATCTCAGGTCTTTCTAGACACTTCGTTTTTATTGTTTCATGCACAGTTGTGTTGTTCTTGGAGCGTCTTAGTTTTCGTTTTGCTTTTTATTTGATTAGTTTGCTTGAATAAAGTTGGTTGATAATAACACACCTTTTTGGAGAGAGACACACTCTGTTTTCATTGCCTAGAACACTCTAGTTTTCACTCTTATTGTTCTGTGAGTGTTCTCTTTTGCTAGCACTGTGTTTAGCCTTAGTTTTCTTGAGCTTTCAGCTTAGAACTTTTTAGTTCTTATTTATGGATTTGTGAGACAAGCTACCTGGTCTTTATTGATTATTATATTTGTGAGTTGTTTCAAATAAGTTGTTTGGTGTTGGAAAGAGTAGAAAGCTTCATGCTTAAGTGGTACAAAAGGGAGCTTGTTTTGAATGTGACTTAGACTTTATCATGTCATGCTAGGTGTTGCTTTGACCTTATTCTTAGTGATTATTTCCGTAGCATGACTTGTTCCAAACAATTGGGATTTCTTAATGTGCCTTGAAGGAATCATGCATTGTTTTAGCATACAAACACATAATATTGTGGTATTCTCCTTTGATGCTTTGTTTGGGTTGACTTGGCACATGCTCACACCATGTTATGACTATGAACAAGTGACCATAGCCTCTATGATCATTTATTCCTTGACTTGTAGTACCACTCTATGCTTTGATTAGTAATGTTTTGTTGCTCTGCATGATTATGGCCATTATTGCTCTCTTAGTTGGTTGCTCCCAGTCTTTTTCTAGCCTCCACTTGTATGAGTAAGCTCTACTCATGCTTCCAACTCCCAAGAAACAAAGTTATTCCAAAGTGTCCACTATAAACTCCTATGCATGGTGTGTTACACCATTCCAAGTATATTCTTGTTTTCATCTATCTTCCAATGAAAAAGTATTTTGTTCTGTGAAAACTTATTGATTAAAGCCCTCACAAACTTGATGGCACACTTTTTATTCCTTGCCCCTAATGAACTTGAACCATTGTGTCTTCTATGTTGTATATGCTTGCACTTATATGTTGGAATTAGCAGAACCATGCTGTCATGGGGAACGTTTTCAACATTGCAGTTGTACTTTGTAATCAGTTGATATCATGCTCTTTTGTCTATGGATGTCACCTGTGCGAAATAAAGAGGAAGCTTGTAAGTCCATGGAGTTATGTATTTTGTGTTAGAGAAACACCTGGGCCGCTAGCCTAAGCCATGCCTAATCATGGTGGAAACTTGCAGCATCACCATAATGAGCTATCTATGAAGCATCCTCAATAAAAAGCTATGCACATAGTAAATAAAACGATCACTAAGATGCTCATTGTCTGCTTGCCTTGTCATTTTGGTTATGGGATAGCTTCTGTACCATGTGCAAGGGGTACCCCGTTGGCGGTTCTCTATGATATGCATGTACTTAC
Organism: Avena sativa; assembly: GCA_916181665.1. NCBI lineage: Eukaryota > Viridiplantae > Streptophyta > Magnoliopsida > Poales > Poaceae > Avena > Avena sativa. The sequence goes on along the minus strand of OV702295.1, from coordinate 304,455,729 downwards.
TATGACAAGAACTTACAGGTGACTGAAGTTGAGTAGCATGAGATGTGGCTCTTATATTCAAGGGACTTGAGATAGCCAACTTATACTTCGGCAAGCATATACTCCATCTTTGTTCACATTAAACTTAATCACTTCAAGATGCTTATGATAGGGGCAATGAGGGCTGAAAGCTAACAAGTACCATAATTTTTGGAAGCTCTTTTTGAAACTTGAAATCCCTGCTTCCTTTATAAAAGGCCTTTGTTCCACCATTATTTGAGTCTCCACCTTCTACCTTTAGGCACCATTAAGAGAGCATAGTTGTCATTCTGTGTGCAGTGTTCCAAAGCTTATTGATTGATGCATATTGTGATATTACTTGTTCTTGTGCTACTTGTTTCTAGTCACCCTTGTGAACTTTGAAGGTGTCCTATGCATCTATTTGCTAATCTATGAGGGACAAGCTGATTGCCACTATGCCATGTTTTTGTATGTGAAACAAACAAACGTTTTTCAATGCATATTATTCATGATCTTTGTTTGTAGCTTGACATGTTGCTTGCATAGTTACTATGTCCTATTGTTAGAACACCATCTTTCATGAACATGTTTAGAGTTCTTTGATCACAACTTTCAATGCTTGCAAATGGTTTGATCTTTATTATGAGGGTGCATGTCACCTAAAAAATTATCCTTTTTATCACTTACCTACTCGAGGACGAGCAGGAGTTAAGCCTGGGGATGCTTGATACGTTGGAAACGTATCTATAATTTTTGATGCTCCATGCTTGTTTTGTATCTACTTTGCTTTGTTTTGTCTTCACTTTGTGGTATTTTTATACACTTTCTGGTAATAACCTATTCACAAGATGCCACAGTGCCAGTTGCCTGTTTTCTTCTGTTTTTGGTTCCATAAAGGTAGAAAATCAATATTCTCAGAATTGGACAGGACAAAAGCCAAAGTTATTATTTTTCCTAGACCAACACAGAACCACGAAGCAGATAAGGAGTAGGGAACCAGGGTGGCCGCACCCCCTAGGCACGGGCAAGCCCTGGTGGCACCTACAGGGGGTGTGGGCCCCCTGTCCCCCCACCGACCTTGCCTCCTTCGCCTATAAGAAGCCCCCGAGGAGAAAACCCTAAATCATCCATCATACTTACAGAAAAACCTCTGTAGCGCCGCCACCACCGAAAGGGATATTTGGGGGACAGAAAGTCTCTGTTCCGGCACCCTGCCGGGACAGGGAAGTGCCCCCGAAGCCATCTCCATCGATCTCCATTGCCATCTTCATCACCGTTGCTGATTCCCATGATGAGGAGGGAGTAGTTCTTACTCAAGGCTAAGGGATCTACATGTAGCTATGTGTTCATCTCTCTCTCTATGCGTGGTCATATTGTGATCATGAGCTTTGTAATCAAGTAGATCTACCTTGCTACTCAAGTGCTTTAATAGATCTCTGCTCTCCCCATGTGTGTGAAAGTGACAACGTTAACGCCATGGTGGCACTTAGGTTTGAGTGTATATAAATACTATTTGTGCTTTAATAGATCTATGCTTTTCCCCACGTGTGTGAAAGTGACAGCGTGCATACCGTGTGTGGCACTTTGGCTAGATTGAATATTTGTTATGAGTTATATTTGGAGTTGGATGTCTCTATGAAATTGTGGTGTTTGTTGGAACCATCTAGCGCTCAAGGTGACATTGTGGGGTTATCTAGATTGGGGAAGGCAGACTTTGAGGAGTGCTGTTATAGCCCTACCGATGATTAGAGTGTCCAACCGGAGAGTAGTTAAGAGTAGTATCATGAAGAGAGGATATTTATATGAGAGAGTGTTCACTAGTGAAAGTATAATCCCTAGGCCTTGTTTCTAAATATTGAAACACCGTTTGCATCTAGATCTGTTGCAAGTTTGCTTGCTTTAGTCTTTACCTCACCGTCAAGCTATTTTCTGGCATCGTTACCGCTTGTATTTCACTATCTCTTCGTCTAACTAGTGCACCTATACACCTGACAAGTGTATTGGGTGTGTTGGGGACACAAGAGACTTCTTGTGTCTTGATTGCAGGATTGCTTGAGAGGGAATACCTTTGACCACTTGCTTGAGAGGATTGCTTGTATCGGGCAGTTCATTGTTTATTAGGTACCGAAGGTACGGATGCGTCCATGTCTCTTCAACTTCCATGACCTGCATTAAGCTGACTAGATCAGCCTCGGTGTCGAGCCTTTTGGGTTCTTCTAGTCCTTCGGGCAGCGCATCCCCCGAGTGCTCTGCTTCTTCGGCTGAGATTTGTGGGAATTTCCTCTTGATAGAGGGTACGCAGATTTGTTCGAGAAACACACTTGGTGGCACCCGTGCGCAGGTGGAGCCAATGTTGGCGAGCCTGTTAGCTTCTTCGTTGCTTTCCCTGCCGACGTGCCGAAGCTCGCAGCCATCAAAGTATCCTTCGAGTGAGTTGTAAAGTGTGTGGTACGCGATCATGTTGGCGCTATTAGCGTCTCACTCGTTCATCGTCTGCTGGACGACCAAGTTCGAGTCATAGTAGATGACAAGTCATGTTGCGCCACAGATCTTGGCCATCCTCATGCCGTGGATGAGAGCCTCGTATTCGGCCTCTTTATTGGAGGCGCGAAATTTCATCCAAAGGACGTACTCATCTTGTCGCCTTGAGGGGACGTCAGTATGACGCCGGCCCCTGCTCCAGCCTCACGCTTGGAGCCGTCGAAGTGCATTGTCCATGATTGCGACATATTCGGAGTATCCGGCAGCTGGAGTTCCATCTAGTGTACGAGGAAGTCAGGGTGAGATTTGATGGCGGTGCGCCGCTCGTAGATTATATCCAGAGGGTATAATATGATACCCCACAAGGCTACGCGTCCCATGGATTTGGGGTTGTTCAGGATGTTTGAAAGCGGGGCGTCGCTGACGACCATGATCTAATGCTCCTGGAAGTAGTGGCTCCGCCGTCGATTCGTCATGAATACACCGTAGGCGAGCTTCTGGTAGTGAGGGTACCTCTGCTTTGTCGGGGTCAGTACCTCGCTTAGGTAGTATATTGGGCGTTGGACCCCGTGGGTCTTGCCATCTTCGGGTCGCTTGACCACAAGCACAGTGCTTACCACCTGATGTGTTGCTGCGATGTATAGCAACAGAGGCTCTCGTTCCTTTGGCGTGACCAGGACATGCGAGGTGGAGAGCAGCCACTTGAGGTCCTCAAATGTGTCGTCTGCTTCGGGTTTCCACTCAAACTTGTCCACATTGCACAGCAGCTGGTAAAAGGGTAGGGCCTTCTCGCCCATGCAGCTGATGAATCTGCTCAATGTCGCGATCCGCCCAGCCAACTGTTGGACACCTTTGAGGTTCTTCGGCTTCTCCATGGCCAATATGGCCCTGATTTTCTTCAGATTCACCTCAATCCCTCGCTGGGAGATGAAGTAGTCGAGTAACTGGCCAGATGGGACGCCGAAGGTGCACTTTTCTAGGTTTAGCTTGATCTTGTAGTGATCAAGGTTATCAAACGTCTCGCGGAGATCGTCGATCAACGTGTTGGCTTCTCTGGTCTTGATTACTATGTCGTCGACATAGACTTGGATGTTACGACCGATCTGGCTTTTCAGGCACGCCTGCATGCACCTCTGGTGCGTGGCACCTGTGTTCTTCAGTAAGAAAGGCATGGTGTTGTAGCAGAATTCTTCGAACGATGTAATGAACTCCGTTTTCTCTTGATCTTCGATCTTCAGCCGAATCTGGTTATAGCGTGAGTAGGCGTCGAGGAAGGAGAGTTTCTCGCATCCTGCGGTCAAATCGATGATTTGATCAATCCGCAGTAGAGGGAAGTGGTCCTTGGGACAATACTTGTTGAGCGATGTGAAGTCAACGCACATCCGCAGGATGTCCGTGTCCTTTTTGGGGACCAACACGGTGTTGTCCAGCCACTCAGTCTCCTTGATTTCCCCCGATGAAGTTGGCATCGAGTAGTCTGTTGACTTTGATTCCAACAGCTTCAGCTCTTGGTTCGGATAGTTGTCAGATCGACTGCTTGACGGGCTTCGCATCCGGAAATACATTGAGTGCATGCTCGGCGAATTCCCTGGGAACTCCTGGCATGTCCGCAGGACACCAGGCAAAAATTTCCCAGCGCTCACGGAGGAATTCGACGAGCCTGCTTTCCTATGCGGGACTGAGGTCGTTGGAGATCAACACCATCTTGGAGGCGTCCGTAGGATGGACCTGCTCTTTCTTTGTGTTGACCGTGGAGTCGAACGACATATCGGGTGTGTTTTGTCTAGTGACCAGGGGTGCCCCTTTGTCTATCACCTCTCTGAGTCTCATGAGCTCCTCTTGCATGCCAAACGACTGGGAGATTCTGTTGAAGTCTCTGTCGTAGTGGTCTGATCATGCTTCCCTGGATGGTGATGATGCCCCTAGGTCCTGGCATATTCAGTAGCAGGTACGCATAGTGCGACACTGCCAAGAATCATGCGAATGCACACGCCCGAGGATGGCGTGGTACCATGATGTCCAGTCCACCACTTTGAATTCTAGCCGCTCGCGCCTGAATTTTTCGGGCTGGCCGAAGATGACGTCGAGCCATATCTTGCACAGAGGGTATATGCCATTCCCTAGGACTATGCCATGGAACATCGTGTCTGATTGCTCCAGGCTGCACAGCGCGATCCGCATTGCTGCGAGTGTGCTGGCAAATATCAGATTGATGCCGCTGATACCATCCATGAAGACGCGGCTCATCTCGAACCCCCTATCTATGCCTCGAGCACCAGTGCAGCATGACCTATGCAGGACTCCGATCCACTATGGTACTCAGGGATAGATGGTGGACAGGTCACGACCAGACTGACTTGGCGGGTGATCTTCTTTTGCACCCTATTGGTTGGGCGTCCCTTCTGGATCATCAAGGACCCTTTTGGCGGCGGGTACCCTCCTGCACCGTTAGCTGGTGATGTGTGATTGCTTGTCGCGATGGTCCGACGGGTGGTGGTGGAGGAGCTCCATGGGCGATGTCACCTGGTACGGGTGCGGTCCCAAATACAGGGTTCACGATCTGGCGTCGCATTTGGGTGAGACCCTCGCTGAGTTTCTGGAACTCACGATAGTCCTTGAGCATGTGGATGGCCTTCTTCAAACCATCCTGTTTGTCGATGTAGAAGTGGATTATAACATCCCAAAATATTAAACTTGGATCTTAAAACTCTAATCATCAAAATTAGGGTTAACAAAAACTTTTCCAACTAAAAATATGAAAGCATTCATATGTGTGTGTATTCAAAATTTGGATTCTTTTGAATTGCCATGGTTCTGTGTTTCTTTGCTTGTAAAATGATTCTTAGGTGAAATAAACATCATCTAAACAATCCCCAAACTTTTTCCAAAGACAAACAACTCAAAATAAACAAATGAAGTGAATGGTCATTTTTGCCAAATTAACTCTCATGCCTACTTTGGCTATCCCTAGTTTTCAAAACTCAACAGAAACATTTGTGGATCTTTACACCCCTTGTTAGTACTCATAATAAGGTACCAAGGCCCACTTTGTGATCACCCAAAAACATTCAAATGCTAAGTTTAAATGACAGTTTAAAATTTAATCTATCTCATATGGGAAGATCCCACTATTTCAAAAACCACTCAAACAAGTTCAATTTTCAATACCCAAGCACCCACAGAAACCTCAGCACATGCCTAGCACACCCACCAAAATTCTTTTCAAAATTAAAATGTAAGTTTCTTGCGGCCATTTCATCAAACAACTTGCAGATTCAAATCAAACAAATCACAAACACTATAGTGTGCAGTAAATTTGGCCTAACTTGTTCCCTCTCTGGTTGCAACTAGTCTTTAGTAGATCATCTAGCTCATTTGTAAACATCTAGCACCACTTTGAGCTTGCCTTGCCATCAATGGTGATCAGGCCGACCCTCACCATGCGACCCCATTGTCGTCGGCCAGCTAGCAGCCACCCTAGCCTTGCCAACCTTCTCTGGGAGGTAGCCAACACCTCACCGCCCCCTCTCTACCAGCCCTAGCTCAATGACAGAGACAAGAACCGCCAGGAACGCCGTGCCCACGCTGTTGTCGACCATGCCGACGCGTACCACTGTGCACGCACCATTCCCACTCAACCCGACCACCTCGAGCCCTTGCCGCGCGCCAGCATGAACCCCACCGCCCCAGGAGACCACTAGACATGATCGTTTCCTCGCCCGTACCCCGTAGCCATCGCACGCCGTGGAGTTCGCCGTCGGTACTGCTCAGAGCACCGCACGTTCCCGACCGTTTGCCAACACCCCTAAGGGTGCATTCAAGTCCTAGAGCAGCGCCAGGAGACAACACGTCAATCGCCAACCTCAGCCATGCCTCTAGCCGCCCATAGCCATGTCGCCACCATCGCCTGCCCATCCCTCTCGGTCTCACCGTCGAGCCTATAAAAGGAGGCGACCCCAGCCGTTTGAAGCACACCATTCCACTCCCCTCACCTCACTGATGATTCCAACCTCTAGCCGGAGCACGAGGAGCAGCAGCTCGCCGGAATTGCACCGGAGCAGGCCGCCTCTGGGAAGAAGGGAGCCGTTGATTTCGACCACCCCCGGAGCTGCCTTGACCATCCCTGAGCTTGCCGTCGACCACTCATTGTTTTGCCCGCCTCGCCGTCGTCGCTGGAGCCCTGGTATGCCTCCTATGCACCCCCACTGAGCCGCAAGGGTTCGAGCTCGACGGTGACATGTTCATCGTCGACGATGATCCCCAGCCGTCGATCTTCCTTCTAATCCAACGAACCACACAGCCCTGTACCGCTTCGCGTGTTATGAGCCACTGACTGGTGGAACCCCCTGTCAGATGAGCCCCGCGCTATGGAGTGACACTAGGCCGGCCCATTAACCTTTCCCGCGCAGCCCAACTGTTTGAATTTAGATTTTTCTATTTTAATTCAAACTCAGTTCTGTTCCTAGATTCAAAAATCGACCCAGCTCGATTCAGTGAACCAAATTGAATGAAACCAATTTTGTTAGATTAGAAGGAATCCTTGGAACCAATTTTGTTAGATCATTTGGATCTGTAGATCACCCTTGGTAAAAATAACAAGTCAGAAGCTTTTCTGCATTCAAACATTTTTCAAAATTCAACCATAATAGCTTTTGAGTTGATTCCAACTCTCAAAAATCACATTTGACCATACCTTTTAGAATATATAAAAACATATGGGTTTACTTACAGAAATAATGTTCAAGTAATAAAAGAATTCCACATAGGCATTTCTAGTCACTTTAATTATTTAAAATAAAAAGTTTAAACCTTATTAAATTGTGACACCACTTTAAATCACATTCCCATGTACTGAAATATGTGGTGATGACATGTGTCAACATGATCCCATGTTTGAGTTGGAGAATATTAAATCTTAAGTTGTTTTTCAATGAGTAGAAATTACTTTTTTAAAAATAAAATAAATAAGACAAAAGCTTTAATCTTGTAATGTTAGTGATGATGCTAGATCATCTATAGTGCACCTTTGTGTGATGATTGAAAATAGTTAAGTATTGTTTGGTGATTGTGTACCTCGTATTTATTTATAGACGCTAGTACCGACCAAGGATACGAGGAGGAAGGAGGAAACTACGAGGAAGACGCCGAGGAAAAATTCAACCACTGCTCTGCTCAAGGCAAGCTTATACTGATACTTATGCAAGCCAATACTTAAAACCTTGCAAGCTAATACTTGCAATTATGAAAGTTAGATAACCTATGCATTGCACTAAGCATGCTTGGTGGACACATTTGATGATACCCAATCCTAGTTTTACTTGCAAGCTTTATACTTTATTTCTTTATAAAAGCTTTCTCTTAGAGTTTACTTAAGTGACTAGTAGATTCTAGGAAGATAATTGAAGGTTGCATAAAGAGCATTAAATTTGTCCTAAGCTAGATAATCTTGATGTCATCCTAAGGCATGAGATTGAACTTAATTAATCTCCACTTGTTTACTACCCCTCATTAGTACTTACCCCACTGGTAGATGCTAGTGCTAAGCATAAAACTTGATCAACTTTAGATGGGAATACTTGGTGAAAATGGTTATGAAAACCTTGGAATGATGATTCATTCTACTGAAATGTTTTGACATGTGTTTCCGAACACCAGATGATTTTGATGATGAAAATGTTGAGGCATGAGCCTTAGCCCTTTATAAAACTGATGGTTGTCTGGATGCGATACCATTCCAATTTTACAGTACAACCACAATACCCGAAAATTGGGTAGGGCTTGACTGGAAACTTATATACCTTAGTATGGGTTCCCTCACGGCCAAGGTCTGAGCTGAGGCTACCTTGTGAAGATTGTCCACCTATGCAGTATCCAAGATGACAGTTGGTCATGGTTGGGAGGCCAAACTCACAGGAGAGGTGCCTATACTAGGGCGTGTAATTGAAAGGTTAGGATTGATTATCCGCATACTGAGTATGGGGAATTCAGGATTTGTTCCTGACGGATGTATTGAATGTTGTGGTGAAAGTGTACAATCTCTGCAGAGTGTCAAACTATTCGAATAGCCGCGTCCGCGGTTATGGACAGTTGGAGTGGCCATACTGTTCCCCCGTCAGATGTTTTAAAAAGGACTTGTGAAATAAATTGAGACTTTGACTTGACCACAACAGAGTTGTGATATGAAATTCAAGTTACCACTTAGGCATATAAGATTCAACTAGTTTTCTTGCTTCTGAACTTAGTAGAGGTAAATCTGGCTTTTTGCAAAACAACCCTAGAGCTTAGTGTCCTACTACAAAAACCCCCTTAACTTGTTAGTATTAGTTTGCGAGTACTTAAAGAGTACTTGTAGAATCCCAACTATCTAACAGTTGTAATGCTACTTGCCTATTCTAGATATTGATACTCCCTGCATATCATTCTAGCATTGCATCATCATTATATCATGCTCATGTCACCATGCCACATTGCATTTGAACATCATATAAAACCTTTTTCTTGTTGGTTCTTACCCCATATGCATTCACATTGTATTACTTGTATTTGCCTCTTGATATATTGTAGTTGGCTCGTGATATATTGCTCAATGCCCAAGTTGAGTTGGGGGCATATCTTTTATTAACTTCACCGCCTTTCTTTGTCATCACCTTACAATTCCACCATCCTAATTGTATATGAGCCATTGCAACTATATTTGATGTTTAAATCTAGCTCATATGTGTTGGGAATGGATCCACTTCTATTTCTACATGCTCCCATAGGTGATATATGTTGTTTTCACAATATGAATATGGGAAGCCTCATGGTCATCTTTGTATGCTATGTGAGTAGAAAATCCTCTCTATCTTCTATATGGTGTGAATGTGAATATGTGAGCATGTTTGAATATAGAAGAGGCTAAATGATCATCTAGTGGAAACCACGCACTAACATTGCCCCTTCATATTCATTTACGCTTATTTTTTTCATCCACTCCATAGGAGAATCAAGTTTGTATATCTTTGCATTGGCGTTATTCAATATGTATATCCATGAGTGCAACTAGTTGTTTTCACAACTAGTAGGGGCATTTATTACATCATGCATGGCCCATGCAAACTTGTCCATCTTCCTTCTATTCATGTATCCTTTTTGATTTTTTGATAAAGCTTGTTGAGTTGAATTCAATAAGTGGTTCCACTCTATCCAAGCCTAAATATAGCATCTATACCTAACCACCCTTGTTCTAATTGGTTTCCATTCTTGTGGTTCTCTTTTTTGAAAGCTTCTTCTTAGTCTTGTTTTAAAAATAAACAAAACAACCAAATAGAAAGAAAAGAAAGAAACCATCTAACCTAACTAATCTAGACTCCAACCCACACCTGCTAGCCGAGCTCCCCCTCTCTGATCCGATGGCAACCAACCAGCCAAACCCTTCCCTGGGCGCCCACTGTTATCAATCTCTCTCTGTCGGTTGCACCAGGCCAGCTCGGCAGGCGTTGTTCCTCTTCCCTCCCCGTGCTCACGTGCTCGAACTGGCCTCTGAAGGCTGGGCACCGATAGCGCACACGCCTCCCTCGTGACCCCTCTCTGGCTTAAAGCTTGCAACCCAGCTAGCTTTCCCCTCGAACCACTTCCCCCACCCACCAGATCGAACCCCCACCTCCTCCTCTCCGCCGCCATGGCCTAGCCAAAACCCTAGCCTCACCTACCTCTGCCCCCACTACCTGAGAAGCCAGAGCTCACCCAAGAGTCCCTGGAGCTACCCGGCGTCCCCTGCTTCCCCTTCGTCGGCTGGTACCTGGAGGCAGCACGGAGACGGAGCAGCGCCGACATGGTCGCAAGAACAGGAGGTTCCCGACTCCATCCCGCGCAAGAACCTCGCCTCCCCCTCGCTTCAACTTCTACACCACCGACCCCAGGGTGAGCTTGTCTACCCCCTGGACACCTTCATCCTCGTTTCCTCACCGTAGTCCGCCGCTGCCTCCTGTCGAACGCCCTACGCTCGCGCCGCTGCTGTGCTGCTATCTGTGCAGCGAGAAAGCCGTCAACTTCGCCGCAAGCTCGCTTCGCGCTAGGCCAACATCAGCCCAAGACATGAGCACCTTCCCGTAGCCCTTAGTACCCTCTTCAAAACATGATAAAGATCACGTGTTTCGAACCAGTAGTTCAGCCGGAATCCTCCTCGCAAGATCGGGGTTTGTTGCAGTTCAGCTTGTCCGGCGGAACCACACCTGAACCCTCTCCGTTCTTCATTATTTTCCAACACGTACAGCCTCCCTTCGAAGAAAGTTTGTACACGAAGACTGTAGTGCTAAGCGATATCTCAAACTTTGTTCTTTAAGGAACATCGAAATTCTGCACGGATTTTTCTCCATAAACATCTGAAGTCGGGCCAATCTTTCTGCCTGTTTCCTGTTATGTTCCTCAGGGGAATGCCTCCGTTTGATCCTCTGTTCATCGCCAGATACCGGCCGGTGTAGTTCTCCTTCGGACAAAATCTTTGAACCAAAGCTGTATCCCTTTAACCCTTCTACAAGTTTTATTTTTTCGGCATAGCGAAAATCGCAGCGGATCACTCGCCATCTTCATCCTAAAATCTATCAGCTAGCAGTTTTCGTGTTGGTTTTTCAGTTTCGTCAGAAAACAGAGCAGCCGCATTTTGCAAAACGGCCCCTGGAGTTTCCTCGGCTCAACCCACGCCCCGCCTGTGCCACTTGGCGCTTCCTAGCTGGCTGCGCTCCCTGTGGCCTTCTGCATCTGTCCCTACCCGTCGGTGACTGTGGGTAATATTCAGCTGCGTAACAAAAGTTTGCCAAACCTTTAATACAAATAAAATTCCAGGAAATGTTTAAATCTAACTAAATTCATATATTATGAAATAATTTGAATTCGTAAAAACTTTCAAAATGAAAAGTAAATGTTTTCCAAATATGAATTCAACCATGTTTTCGAATTTGACCAGATTTGACTCTATTTAGTCAAATCTTTGACTTTGACCCCCCCCCTTTAATATATTTGATTTAAATATGGGTTTAAAATGACAAATCCAAATATTAAGTATAATATATGTTTTTGAATCAGGAAAATGTGAGGAATCTGTTTATGCTATTTATATTATCATTTGAGCAATTCAAAAAAATCGAATTAATAAATGTTAATAAATGTCTATTTCTTAAATATTGCATAACTTTAAATCCGTAACTCTGAATTCGACAAATGATATGTCTAAATCGATCAGCGTGACGAGACATATCCAACCATGATATTCATGCTATCATTTTTATCATGCATTAAGAGCAGTTTTATAATCAATACTGTTTATGCAAGGAAAACTTGATAAATAAAATTGGGCACTAATTGTTTTCATATTAATAATGCCTCACAAATGATATATCATCACTGTGCTATGCACCTAATACCATTTCGACATAGTTTGCATCATTAATTTGCCATTTCATGCATCATATCATGATCATGCCGATTCTTTCGCATTAGTTGTAATTATTGCATCGCTTGTCCTTTTAGTCCTTTGCTTCTTCCCGGATAGGACGACGAGATGTGGTGAGATTCGATAAGTTCTTCGGATATGTATCTTCAGATGGTTCCCAGGCGAGCATTCTCCCCCTTTCTACCTATCTTACTTTTATAGTCTTTATTTCCTCCTATTGATCTATTGCTATCTGTATTGCGATCCTCTAGTTTTCGTACCCATAATATCCCTTGCAGCCACCATATTGCCATGGACACCTATTACCTGTTGTTTGGTAGATAGTCGGCCTTGCGAGTCGCAGTCGCTTTTGTTGTGTGGTTTCGCGTTGTCGATGTTCCACAGTTGTTGGAGTAATGCCTCATGTTTAATATTGGAGATGATCATGGCTTTAATTACTGTTTAATAACTAAAATTGAAAGTAGGTAAATAATGCAGAGGCACCGGTGGGTAATAGACAATATTTGGTTTTTAACCGCTCACTGGTGTCCCGTAGGACCTCGAGTTCTTGACACCTGTTCCGAGATCGAGCGCGCTGACCACAGGTAGGGTGTGTGGGCACCCCCATCGATTAGTACCTGATTTCAAAGTACTGTACCGGGAGCCACAAAGTAGTTTGGGGCTTTATTACTATCCTGTACTTATGCCATGCTTTACTGCTTTATTTACGATTGCACATGGAGCGCCTGTACTGTTTTGGATCGTGGCACGATTTCGCGGTATCGACAAGCCCAGTCACACTTTCGGGTTCCCAGTCGTTTACAGCCGTTCTTGCAAACCCTGGGTCCGTCTCGGAGACCGGCCGACTTTGTTACGGGTAGCTTAGTGGGGTGGCCCCCCATGTGCTTGCTTTGGGTCTGGGAAACGTCGTGTCCGAAACCCCGTCGACATACCGTTGGGTGTATGTTTTGTGATCTTGTACCTACCTGATCTGACAACAAGGGTGTAGGTGCGTGTGGAAACTTTGGTGCACCCCTGCAGGGTTAAATCTTTTCGAGAAGCCGTGTCCGCGGTTATGGACGACTTGGAGCACAGTTCTCGATCATAGACAATTATAACTAAAGTTTACTGTTATAACTTGACTTGTATCCGATATGACTAGTAATCAGCTTCACTACAACGGAATGGCTAAATAAAAGTACCAACAACTGCTGGGTTTGGGATATCTCATGCTAATCGTATCTGACTAGTAAGTGTTGCAACTACAACGGAATGGTTAACTAAAACTGCCCACTACTTATTATATCAGGATGACTCATGCTATCTATATTTGACTAGTAATTGCCGCAACTATAACGGAATGAATAAAACTGCCAACGGTGTGAGTTCCTCGGTTGGCTTCCTCGTTTGGTCTCGAGGGGGAAACACCAGGATGGGTATGTTTGGTGCTAGTATCAGGTTGGTTCCGAATAGGTCTTTCTTACCCCTCTCTGATAGCCGCTATTTGTATCGAGTCTCTATAGGTTGTTTAGTGCATGCCGCGCTGCCGCTTCAGTCCACCATACCTATGTAGGCGAGGACCGCCGAATTCTAGTCTCGCCGTGTACTGGCCTCAGTACTGACCGCTCTCTTTTTCCTTTGACCTTTGTCGGCACCACTTTTGTTTTTAGCTGGTTTTGAGATTGACGTCGTTAGCAGGGTTAACCTACCGGCTTGGCCTGGGCAGGGTTATGGACGCCATTGGTTATTCTTCAGGGCTCTTAGCTCAATTTGCATCTTGTCCGTACTCGGACGCTGTACTGTTTTCAAGGTGATTTGGATCTTTGTACTGTAAATCTGTATTCTTGACTCTTTGAGTCGCTGTTGTATATATGTGTTTTGTGGGTTCCATCGAGGACTATTGTGTAATGATATTACTTCGTTTTCCACCCGCACGCAAGTGCCTGGTGGGCACCTTTGAATCGTTTCTATGCGGGTTTGGCGGGAAGCGCTGAAACTTGCATAGGACCGATTACGAGGGTGTTACATAGTGGTATCAGAGCTCAGCAGTTGCGATACCCCACTGGTCCAGCCTGTAGGATAACCTAGCTAACGGACATCTTAGAGTGTCAAAACTATTTTGGAAAATCGGTTGGATAGATCTGATTAGGTCTGCTTTTACTCCTTACCCCTCTACTATTCCCCTCTTATCTCAACGTGTTTTGAATCTGCTCTCTTATCTTTTCTTCGAGTCCAGGAATTCTCGTGGTTGGGTTTCCGTCGCACCTTCAGGGTTTCGCTTCCGCCTCTTGTAACGGTGCGTCGACATCCGACCTTCATGCTATTTGATGAATCTTTCATCTATTGTACCTTTTAGTGGACGGAAAATTCACTAAATTTTTTCTTTGTATCTTCTGAAGTTTCCCAATATGATGACATCATCTACATCATATCTGATGAAGAGCCTGCATCGGTCCTTTGTTTCCGAACGTCGCTTGTCAAGATCTTCAGTCTAAATCCGAGAATGGGTGCACGCTTTTCTACTGAACGTGTGGAGTAATAGTTTGGGTGAGTGATGGATTGGCCCCCATGCCGACTACTCATTCTATTTGCTCTTATACATTGAAGTGGATTAGAATGCATCTTTTATCTCCTTCTATCGAAGTTAGAGGTGGCTTTATTTGTTGAAACCTTTACCTTCGTCCATTGTTCGCCGGAGTGTTCTCTCGACAAGTTTGGCAAGGCGTAGTCGCCGCACCATCCCCTTGAAGGTTCTACATGGGATTGTGAAGATTTATTTCCTAGGAATCTCGGGGCGAGATTCTTGTTTAGTGGGGGAGAGTTGTAGCATCCCAACTATCTAACAGTTGTAATGCTACTTGCCTATTCTAGATATTGATACTCCCTGCATATCATTCTAGCATTGCATCATCATTATATCATGCTCATGTCACCATGCCACATTGCATTTGAACATCATATAAAACCTTTTTTTGTTGGTTCTTACCCCATATGCATTCATATTGTATTACTTGTATTTTCCTCTTGATATATTGTAGTTGGCTCGTGATATATTGCTCAATGCCCAAGTTGAGTTGGGGGCATATCTTTTATTAACTCCATCGCCTTTCTTTGTCATCACCTTACAATTGCACCATCCTAATTGTATATGAGCCATTGCAACTATATTTGATGTTTAAATCTAGCTCATATGTGTTGGGAATGGATCCACTTCTATTTCTACATGCTCCCATAGGTGATATATGTTGTTTTCACAATATGAATATGGGAAGCCTCATGGTCATCTTTGTATGCTATGTGAGTAGAAAATCCTCTCTATCTTCTATATGGTGTGAATGTGAATATGTGAGCATGTTTGAATATAGAAGAGGCTAAATGATCATCTAGTGGAAACCACACACTAACATTGCCCCTTTATATTCATTTACGCTTATTTTTTTCATCCACTCCATAGGAGAATCAAGTTTGTATATCTTTGCATTGGCGTTATTCAATTTGAATGCATGTATGTATGTATATCCATGAGTGCAACTAGTTGTTTTCACAACTAGTAGGGGCATTTATTACATCATGCATGGCCCATGCAAACTTGTCCATCTTCCTTCTATTCATGTATCCTTTTTGATTTTTGGAGAAAGCTTGTTGAGTTGAATTCAATAAGTGGTTCCACTCTATCCAAGCCTAAATATAGCATCTATACCTAACCACCCTTGTTCTAATTGGTTTCCATTCTTGTGGTTCTCTTTTTTGAAAGCTTCTTCTTAGTCTTGTTTTAAAAATAAACAAAACAACCAAATAGAAAGAAAAGAAAGAAACCATCTAACCTAACTAATCTAGACTCCAACCCACACCTGCTAGCCGAGCTCCCCCTCTCTGATCTGATGGCAACCAACCAGCCAAACCCTTCCCTGGGCGCCCACTGTTATCAATCTCTCTCTGTCGGTTGCACCAGGCCAGCTCGGCAGGCGTTGTTCCTCTTCCCTCCCCGTGCTCACGTGCTCGAACTGGCCTCTGAAGGCTGGGCACCGATAGCGCACACGCCTCCCTCGTGACCCCTCTCTTTGGCTTAAAGCTTGCAACCCAGCTAGCTTTCCCCTCGAACCACTTCCCCCACCCACCAGATCGAACCCCCACCTCCTCCTCTTCGCCGCCATGGCCTAGACAAAACCCTAGCCTCGCCTACCTCTGCCCCCACTACCTGAGAAGCCAGAGCTAACCCAAGAGTCCCTGGAGCTACCTGGGCTCCCCTGCTTCCCCTTCGTCGGCTGGTACCTGGAGGCAGCGCGGAGACGGAGCAGCGCCGACGTGGTCGCAAGAACAGGAGGTTCCCGACTCCATCCCGCGCAAGAACCACGCCTCCCCCTCGCTTCAACTTCTACACCACCGACCCCAGGGTGAGCTTGTCTATCCCCCTGGACACCTTCATCCTCGTTTCCTCGCCGTAGTCCGCCGCTGCCTCCTGTCGAACGCCCTACGCTCGCGCCGTTGCTGTGCTGCTATCTGTGCAGCGAGAAAGCCGTCAACTTCGCCGCAAGCTCGCTTCGCGCTAGGCCAACATCAGCCCAAGACATGAGCACCTTCCCGTAGCCCTTGGTACCCTCTTCAAAACATGATAAAGATCACGTGTTTCGAACCAGTAGTTCAGCCGGAATCCTCCTCGCAAGATCGGGGTTTGTTGCAGTTCAGCTTGTCCTGCGGAACCACACCTGAACCCTCTCCGTTCTTCGTTATTTTCCGACACGTACAGCCTCCCTTCGAAGAAAGTTTGTACACGAAGACTGTAGTGCTAAGCGATATCTCAAACTTTGTTCTTTAAGGAACATCGAAATTCTGCACGAATTTTTCTCCATAAACATCTAAAGTCGGGCCAATCTTTCTGCCTATTTCCTGTTCTGTTCGTCAGGGAATGCCTCCGTTTGATCCTTTGTTCATCGCCAGATACCGGCCAGTGTAGTTCTCCTTCGGACAAAATCTTTGAACCAAAGCTGTATCCCTTT
The DNA here is from genome assembly GCA_916181665.1 of Avena sativa. NCBI lineage: Eukaryota > Viridiplantae > Streptophyta > Magnoliopsida > Poales > Poaceae > Avena > Avena sativa. The sequence continues at coordinate 304,438,842 of OV702295.1, read as the reverse complement.
AACCCTTCTGCAAGTTTTATTTTTTTGGCATAGCGAAAATCGCAGCGGATCACTCGCCATCTTCATCCTAAAATCTATCAGCTAGCAGTTTTCGTGTTGGTTTTTCAGTTTCGTCAGAAAACAGAGCAGCCGCATTTTGCAAAACGGCCCCTGGGGTTTCCTCGGCTCAACCCGCGCCCCGCCTGTGCCACTTGGCGCTTCCTAGCTGGCTGCGCGCCCTGTGGCCTTCTGCATCTGTCCCTACCCGTCGGTGACTGTGGGTAATATCCAGCTGCGTAACAAAAGTTTGCCAAACCTTTAATACAAAGAAAATTCCAGGAAATGTTTAAATCTAACTAAATTCATATATTATGAAATAATTCGAATTCGTAAAAACTTTCAAAATGAAAAGTAAATGTTTTCCAAATATGAATTCAACCATGTTTTCGAATTTGACCAGATTTGACTCTATTTAGTCAAATCTTTGACTTTGACCCCCCCCTTTAATATATTTGATTTAAATATGGGTTTAAAATGACAAATCCAAATATTAAGTATAATATATGTTTTTGAATCAGGAAAATGTGAGGAATCTGTTTATGCTATTTATATTATCATTTGAGAAATTCAAAAAAATCGGATTAATAAATGTTAATAAATGTCTATTTCTTAAATATTGCATAACTTTAAATCTGTAACTCCGAATTCGACAAATGTTATGTCTAAATCGATCAGCGTGACGAGACATATCCAACCATGATATTCATGTTATCATTTTTATCATGCATTAAGAGCAGTTTTATAATCAGTACTGTTTATGCAAGGAAAACTTGATAAATAAAATTGGGCACTAATTGTTTTCATATTAATAATGCCTCACAAATGATATATCATCACTGTGCTATGCACCTAATACCATTTCGACATAGTTTTCATCATTAATTTGCCATTTCATGCATCATATCATGATCATGCCGATTCTTTCGCATTAGTTGTAATTATTGCATCTCTTGTCCTTTTAGTACTTTGCTTCTTCCCGGATAGGACGACGAGATGTGGTGAGATTCGATAAGTTCTTCGGATATGTATCTTCATATGGTTCCCAGGCGAGCATTCTCCCCCTTTCTACCTATCTTACTTTTATAGTCTTTATTTCCTCCTGTTGATCTATTGCTATCTGTATTGCGATGCTCTAGTTTTCGTACCCATAATATCCCTTGCAGCCACCATATTGCCATGGACACCTATTACCTGTTGTTTGGTAGATAGTCAGCCTTGTGAGTCGCAGTCGCTTTTGTTGTGTGGTTTCGCGTTGTCGATGTTCCACAGTTGTTGGAGTAATGCCTCATGTTTAATGTTGGAGATGATCATGGCTTTAATTACTGTTTAATAACTAAAATTGAAAGTAGGTAAATAATGCAGAGGCACCGGTGGGTAATAGACAATATTTGGTTTTTAACCGCTCACTGGTGTCCCGTAGGACCCCGAGTTCTTGACACCTGTTCCGAGATCGAGCGCGCTAACCACAGGTGGGGTGTGTGGGCACCCCCATCAATTAGTACCTGATTTCAAAGTACTGTACCGGGGGCCACAAAGTAGTTTGGGGCTTTATTACTATCCTGTACTTATGCCATGCTTTACTGCTTTATTTACGATTGCGCGTGGAGCGCCTGTACTGTTTTGGATCGCGGTATGATTTCGCGGTATCGATAAGCCCAGTCACACTTTCGGGTTCCCAGTCGTTTACAGCCGTTCTCGCAAACCCTGGGTCCGTCTCGGAGACCGGCCGACTTCGTTACGAGTAGCTTAGTGGGGTGGCCCCCCATGTGCTTGCTTTGGGTCTGGGAAACGTCGTGTCCGAAACCCCGTCGACATACCGTTGGGTGTATGTTTTGTGATCTTGTACCTACCTGATCTGACAACAAGGGTGTAGGTGCTTGTGGAAACTTTGGTGCACCCCTGCAGGGTTAAATCTTTTCGAGAAGACGTGTCTGTGGTTATGGACGACTTGGAGCACAGTTCTCGATCATAGACAATTATAACTAAAGTTTACTGTTATAACTTGACTTGTATCCGATATGACTAGTAATCAGCTTCACTACAATGGAATGGCTAAATAAAAGTACCAACAACTGCCGGGGTTTGGGATATCTCATGCTAATCATATCTAACTAGTAAGTGTTGCAACTACAACGGAATGGTTAACTAAAACTGCCCACTGCTTATTATATCAGGATGACTCATGCTATCTACATTTGACTAGTAATTGCCGCAACTATAACGAAATGAATAAAACTGCCAACGGTGTGAGTTCCTCGGTTGACTTCCTCGTTTGGTCTCGAGGGGGAAACACCAGGATGGGTATGTTTGGTGGTAGTATCAGGTTGGTTCCGAATAGGTCTTTCTTACCCCTCTCTGATAGCCGCTATTTGTATCGAGTCTCTATAGGTTGTTTAGTGCATGCCGCGCTGCCGCTTCAGTCCACCATACCTATGTAGGCGAGGACCGCCGAATTCTAGTCTCGCCATGTACTGGCCTCAGTACTGACCGCTCTCTTTTTCCTTTGCCCTTTGTCGGCACCCCTTTTGTTTTTAGCAGGTTTTGAGATCGACGTCGTTAGCAGGGTTAACCTTCCGGCTTGGCCTGGGCAGGGTTATGGACGCCATTGGTTATTCTTCAGGGCTCTTAGCTCAATTTGCATCTTGTCCGTACTCGGACGCTGTACTGTTTTCAAGGTGATTTGGATCTTTGTACTGTAAATCTGTATTCTTGACTCTTTGAGTCGTTGTTGTATATATGTGTTTTGTGGGTTCCATCGAGGACTATTGTGTAATGATATTACTTCGTTTTCCACCCGCACGCAAGTGCCTGGTGGGCACCTTTGAATCGTTTCTATGCGGGTTTGGCGGGAAGCGCTGAAACTTGCATATGGTCGATTCTGGGGGTGTTACAGTACTCATGGCTTTGTCCCTGGCTATTACCGTGGCCAGACTATGAAGCAGAGTACCAGGATGATGGACCGCAGGAAGGTTACGACAACTAGGATCATCTCCCATCGTCCGCATTGCCTGTGACCCCGAAGATGGAGCTTTGCCTATGCTACGTTTCTTATTACGTTATTCCGCTGCTTGAGTTGTATTAAGAACTGGATCATGAGATCCTTATTTGTGTAAGACTGTAGAGGTCCCAACCTTTAATAAGGTAGAGATCCCTGTGTTTACAATGCTAGTCCCTGGATCAATAGCTAGCATCCACAGTTAAGATGTAATATCAAGAAACAAAGGTCATAATACAACTTTATAACCAGGAATAAAATAATTCATTACATCTTACATAGCTCATTTGGCTATCACATTACATTGCAGCAGAATATCTATAAGCATGGGGTCCTTCATCTTCAAAGTGCCACAGGCAATCATGTTGGTTGTAGACTTGTAATCCTAATCAACACACTTAACATCAAACAAACCTGCAACATAATAAGTTGCAGCCACAAGGGTCAATACATTTGAATTGTATTGGCAAGTTTCACTACTATGTAGAATATAAGTGAATCCTATCAATACATGCATATTTGGCTAAGTGGGGTTTAGGATCATTTGCAGAAAGCAATATAGTTTTATCCTATCTTTTCAAAATAGTTTTGATCTTTTGAAAAAATCTTTCTGAACTCCTTGGAAAACTCCAAGTGCTTCAAATCCCTTGTTGTCACCCTCAAGTTTTTAACTTTGAGAAATTAGAATGTCGAGATCTTCCATAGCTTCAGGCCTTAGTTGCTCAGTATTGTCCATAACCGTGGACACGGCTAAGTACTTAGAATTTTTATCTTCTGCAGAAGTTGTACACTTTACCCACATGACACAATCTCATCTTGATGCCACCAGTGGCCGCTGGATAAGTACTCACCAAGATGGAGTACTGGCAGATTGAGAATGTGACAAAGTCTTTCCATAGGAGTCCTCCCAATACACAATGCTAGCTTGTCTTCCAGGCACCAATGTAGGGTTTCAAGTTCCCTAGCACAAATCTAGTTAACCTGAAGATGCCAATGCATGGGTCTTCCACTATGTAGTTGACTAAGCCAGAGCCCATTTAGCATGTGGTTGTACACGGAAGCCACTGTACGAGAAACATGTTCAATCTCTAAGTCCCTGGGTGGTTTTCTTCTAGTGCACAACAAAAAGAGATAGCCATATAAACATGGTTCCTTTTGTTGCCACCTTGTCCATCCTTGAGTATCCTTGTCCACCCAGGTGGTTCATTGAGTACTTGTTTTATTATATAAAACATAAGTCTTTTCAATACTTCTTATAATCATAACATGTATCCCATCCCAATATATAGCAGGGATAAGCATACTACAACTACAATGTTTCCACTAAGGAATATATAGGGGTATCCTATTAGGATTTAGCATAGCATAAAATATAGTAAAGCTTATTATGCATGTTTCAAAAATCCACTAAGGGTAATGAAAATATTAGGACTTGGATGATAGTGTCACTTGCCTTAGTAGTTGGTGGTGTTGGTACACTCTTCGCAATAACACACTTGACAATCAACACAATCTATCAAGCAAAACAATCAAGACAAAACATACACAAGATCAACACTAATGGCAACACAAAAATCATGCAAAGTATGCAAACATGCAAGATGGAAATTTTTATTGTACAATTTTTTATAACAAGGTTCTGAACATTACTAAGTGATTATGAACATTTTATATTTTCAAGATTACAAATGCAACCATTTGTGCAATTGTAGCAATTAGCAATATTTTCTAACAGTTGGAAAAGCCATTCTTATTAAATAATTGCCACGGTCTTATTTATACTAGAATAAAATTATATTTTGGTTTTACTGTACATAGGGTTCAATTTACAACCATTTTCAAAAGGATTTACTTAAAAATAATTCACACAACAACTTTTATACTCAAAATAGTCTACAAATGGTTCTGTATAAAACGTGACTTTAACAGACTCAAAAATAATGAATTATGGGTCCACTGTGTTCTACTCGTTTTTGTGAATTCATAGACATATTATTTGCTAAATTTGGATATACAGAACTAAATATATAATTTTTATGGTGAAAATGACCAATTAAACCATTTAATTTATAAATCAAATTTTAGTACAGAGAATAAGTAATATTATTGCAGAAATGGATTCTACAGAATCTTAGCTTTTCAGGGATACCAAATTTATAATTTTTCGACTTCTAAATCTTTTTCTATGAATTATACAAGTTCATACTAAAATCTGGAAAAGTCAAACTCGGGAATTGACTGAAATTGACTTTGACTAATCTGACTAAGTTGATTGTTGACTATGCTGATGTCATGATGATCTCAGATTTGACTACAGAAAAAGTTGCTCGGATGAAAAAACTTTCTACATGAAAGTTGTAGATAACAACTAGATTTATCTACTGTTCAAAGGAAATTGTGTTTGGAGCAACGAGATGGGCGTAAAATGGATTATACCTTCTAAGATCTGAATCTTTGACTGCGTTTTTCTCTCAGCTCGATGAACGAAACGAGGTGAAACCAACGGGAATGGAACCGTCTTGACGAGGGGAACAACTTCCGTCTTCAAGCCACCGCGATCCGAGGTCGTTTTGAAGGTCGATTTGGGTGGAGAATATTGGGGAGAATTTTGGACGAAAATGAAAGTATGATGAGTTGAAAACTTATGAAATTTCATGTAGTGGGGTTTATATAGGAGGGGGTGGGGGCTGGATTAAAGGACATTAAAGAGGGAGAGAAATTAGAGGGTATTTAGTGCAATTTAGGAGAGACATTGAAAGTCATTTAGGAGCATTAGATAGGAAGGCCAAGTGCTCATGGTTATTCCTGTACGTGCCTGGTCGCGTGTACCTGGTCCCATGGTGCTCATCGGCCTGGTTGGGCCGGCTCAATTTTCGTTTTATATTTTTTTCCTATTTCTTAATTCTTTTATAACTTTTGATTTAGAGCTCCGAATTTACCGATTCAAATTTCTACGGGTTCATAAATTCGTGGGCAATATTTTAGAACATAAATTTTATATATTTAGAAATATTTAATTTTCTCAATTATTAATTAGTTAATTATTGTACGATTGCATGTGTGCGATATTGGCCTAGTTGCAGGGTAATATATTTGGAATGATTTTGATTCTTTCCTTATTTGAACTTGATTCGATTTAGTTCCACTTTACATGGATAACCATGAATTAAAGTTTGAAAATATGAGAGAATAATTTTATAAAATCTTAAAATAGCTCACATAAGCTATGGTGCTTATTCTAAAACGAGACTCTTTGCTTTTATTTTTGGTTCAAAACAAAACAAAGGTTGTTTGAAAAATGTAAATGAAGTAGTTGAGATGTATAGATGGTTTTTGGTTGAGAACATTCCTCAAGATTAAAAATATATTTTCAAATACAGGAAGTTTGTGAAAAAATTTTTGAAGGGGAACCTTTCAAATTATAATTTTGAAGTAGAGGAGATATGTGGATAATCTTGATGCTTGATCTTAGGGTTTTTGTTAAATGCTATTATTATTTTAAGGAGTACCTTTATTTGGGGAAAAACTTTTGTAATAGTTTAAAAGGTTTTAAAGTTTCCAATTAGAAGCAAAGCGTTTATTTTCCCCATAAATTTCAACAATTGTTTCTTTTGTTTATTTATTTTTCACATTTAAAAATTTGGAAAATTTTGGGATGTGACAGGCTACCTCCCTTAAAAGAAATCTCGTCCCGAGATTTGGGAAGGCAAGAGGTTACAAGTTGGCTTCAAGACAACTAGGGTACTACCACCCTTAAAAATAAAGTCGCATAGGGTTACATTGATGGTTCACTTGACTATAGGTTCAACACTTAATATCTAGACAAGGAATCCTTATTTAACTCAACTGAGTTATCTAAATCCTGGCATCCACTTCTTCTATCTCTTCAAAGTTCCCATCCATGTCAATGTGGTTCACATGTCCTTTCTGGGTCACATTGGAGTCATTTCCATTGGAGTTTCTACCATCCTTTTTCTTTTTCTTCTCAGGACAGTCTGATGCATAGTGTCCAAGCTCCTTACAATTATAGCACTGCAACTGGCTAATGTCCTTCTTCCTGGAATTGACATGTTGGTTTTGACCAAGGTCATCTCCATTGTCAGTATCATTTCCATTATTATCACTTCCATTGTTGTTGTGGTAATACTGATGTGGTTCAGAATCTTCATTGCTCTTTTTGAATGTATGCTTCTTCTTTGATGATCCTGAGTGATTCTTGAGTTCATGCTTCCTCTTCCTGTTCTCAACTTGATTCATCTTGTTTTCCAATATGGTGGCTTTGTCACAGAGTGATTGATAAGTTGGGACATAGGCAACAGCTAGCTGCATATTTAACTCATCCTTGAGTCCTTCAAGAAATTTTTCCTTTCTCTTAGCATCTGTATCAACTTCATCTGGTGCATAGCGTGCCAGATTGTTGAATTCTTCAATATACTCAGCCACACTGAGGTGATGCTGTTTCAAATTGTGAAACTCCTTTTTCTTCAAATACATCACTCCAGGTGAGATGTGAGTTGTTCTAAATCCATCCTCAAAAATAGCCCAAGTTACATCTTCAAGGGGAGTGGTGATCTGAAAGTTGTCCCACCATGTTGCTGCTGGTCCTTCAAGTAGAAATGCTGCAAAACTAACTTTCTCTTCATCGGTGCAGCCAACAGTCACTAGGTCTTTGTTCACTGAACGTAACCAATCATCAGCTTCCATTGGATCAGTTATTCTAGAGAATCTTGCAGGCCTAAGTTTCAGAAACTTGGTGAGCATGTCAAGTGCTGGAGGATTATTCTGATTGTTATTGTTATTGTTGTTGTTGTTGTTGTTCTGATTCTGTATATATGTGGTCATCTGTTGCATCAACTGTGTCTGAGCTGCCATCATCTGCTGCATCTCAGGGGTGATGTTGTTTTGGTTGGGGTTGGCACGATGGGGAGGCATCTGTTGGTTTGATAGGGATAAGTATTGGTGGATAGGTTTTTAAGAAGTTCTAACACACAACTCAAAAACAACTAAGCTCAATCAAAAAATCAAGCAATCAAACAATCCACAAGCAACAAACCACCTAATAACTTATGAGTTTAACTCATGAGTTGAAGGAAACAACAAGTTTTTCTTGAAAATAATAACTTAGTATAATCATACCTCATAGGTCAATATGATCCATACTCTAGCTTGATATCAATGTCTTTGGTAGGCAATCTAATGTCTCTTGGTTTTTCACTTGTAGTCCTTAGTGATATCTAAAGGTTGAAGTCCTTGGTTAAAATGTTGAAGATGTTGAAGTCATTAGAGTTGAAGATGTTGAAGTCATTAGAGTTGATGAAATATTTTGCACATGGTGAAGTCTTTGGCCATGGGGAAGGCTTTGTCCATCAAGTTTGAAATAGAAGAGATGTAGAGTCAAAACCAAAATGGTTGAGGAAAGAGTTTACAAGATTGTTTGTAAATAAGTTTTGGAACAAATACAACTCTTATTTTTCTAAGGAGTTTTGTCCAATCCTAGGGTTACAATCCTACAGGCAACACAATGCTCTGATACCATCTGTAGAGGTCCCAACCTTTAATAAGGTAGAGATCCCTGTGTTTACAATGCTAGTCCCTAGATCAATAGCTAGCATCCACAGTTAAGATGTAATATCAAGAAACAAAGGTCATAATACAACTTTATAACCAGGAATAAAATAATTCATTACATCTTACATAGCTCATTTGGCTATCACATTACATTGCAGCAGAATATCTATAAGCATGGGGTCCTTCATCTTCAAAGTGCCACAGACAATCATGTTGGTTGTAGACTTGTAATCCTAATCAACACACTTAACATCAAACAAACCTGCAACATAATAAGTTGCAGCCACAAGGGTCAATACATTTGAATTGTATTGGCAAGTTTCACTACTATGTAGAATATAAGTGAATCCTATCAATACATGCATATTTCGCTAAGTGGGGTTTAGGCTCATTTGCAGAAAGCAATATAGTTTTATCCTATCTTTTCAAAATAGTTTTAATCTTTTGAAAAAATCTTTCTGAACTCCTTGGAAAACTCCAAGTGCTTCAAATCCCTTGTTGTCACCCTCAAGTTTTTAACTTTGAGAAATTAGAATGTCGAGATCTTCCATAGCTTCAGGCCTTAGTTGCTCAGTATTGTCCATAACCGAGGACACGACTAAGTACTTAGAATTTTGATCTTCTACAGAAGTTGTACACTTTACCCACATGACACAATCTCATCTTTATGCCACCAGTGGCCGCTGGATAAGTACTCATCAAGATGGAGTACTGGCAGATTGAGAATGTGACAAAGTCTTTCCATAGGAGTCCTCCCAATACACAATGCTAGCTTGTCTTCCAGGCACCAATGTAGGGTTTCAAGTTCCCTAGCACAAATCTAGTTAACCTGAAGATGCCAATGCATGGGTCTTCCACTATGTAGTTGACTAAGCCAGAGCCCATTTAGCATGTGGCTGTACACGGAAGCCACTATACGAGAAACATGTTCAATCTCTAAGTCCCTGGGTGGTTTTCTTCTAGTGCACAACAAAAAGAGATAGCCATATAAACATGGTTCCTTTTGTTGAGACCTTGTCCATCCTTGAGTATCCTTGTCCACCCAGGTGGTTCATTGAGTACTTGTTTTATTATATAAAACATAAGTCTTTTCAATACTTCTTATAATCATAACATGTATCCCATCCCAATATATAGCAGGTCTAAGCATACTACAACTACAATGTTTCCACTAAGGAATATATAGGGGTATCCTATTAGGATTTAGCATAGCATAAAATATAGTAAAGCTTATCATGCATGTTTCAAAAATCCACTAAGGGTAATGAAAATATTAGGACTTGGATGATAGTGTCACTTGCCTTAGTAGTTGGTGGTGTTGGTACACTCTTCGCAATAACACACTTGACAATCAACACAATCTATCAAGCAAAACAATCAAGACAAAACATACACAAGATCAACACTAATGGAAACACAAAAATCATGCAAAGTATGCAAACATGCAAGATGGAAATTTTTATTGTATAATTTTTTATAACAAGGTTCTAAACATTACTAAGTGATTATGAACATTTTATATTTTCAAGATTACAAATGCAACCATTTGTGCAATTGTAGCAATTAGCAATATTTTCTAACAGTTGGAAAAGCCATTCTTATTAAATAATTGCCATGGTCTTATTTATACTAGAATAAAATTATATTTTGGTTTTACTGTACATAGGGTTCAATTTACAACCATTTTCAAAAGGATTTACTTAAAAATAATTCACACAACAACTTTTATACTCAAAATAGTCCACAAATGGTTCTGTATAAAACGTGATTTTAACAGACCCAAAAATAATGAATTATGGGTCCACTGTGTTCTACTCGTTTTTGTGAATCCATAGACATATTATTTGCTAAATTTGGATATACAGAACTAAAGATATAATTTTTATGGTGAAAATGACCAATTAAACCATTTAATTTATAAATCAAATTTTAGTACAGAGAATAAGTAATATTATTGCAGAAATGGATTCTACAGAATCTTAGCTTTTCAGGGATACCAAATTTATAATTTTTCGACTTCTAAATCTTTTTCTATGAATTATACAAGTTCATACTAAAATCTGGAAAAGTCAAACTCGGGAATTGACTGAAATTGACTTTGACTAATCTGACTAAGTTGATTGTTGACTACGCTGATGTCATGATGATGTCAGATTTGACTACATAAAAAGTTGCTCGGATGGAAAAACTTTCTACATGAAAGTTGTAGATAACAACTAGATTTATCTACTGTTCAAAGGAAATTGTGTTTGGAGCAACGAGATGGGCGTAAAATGGATTATACCTTCTAAGATCTGAATCTTTGACTGCGTTTTTCTCTCAGCTCGATGAACGAAACGAGGTGAAACCAACGGGAATGGAACCGTCTTGACGAGGGGAACAACTTCCGTCTTCAAGCCACCGCGATCCGAGGTCGTTTTGAAGGTCGATTTGGGTGGAGAATATTGGGGAGAATTTTGGACGAAAATGAAAGTATGATGAGTTGAAAACTTATGAAATTTCATGTAGTGGGGTTTATATAGGAGGGGGTGGGGGCTGGATTAAAGGACATTAAAGAGGGAGAGAAATTAGAGGGTATTTAGTGCAATTTAGGAGAGACATTGAAAGTCATTTAGGAGCATTAGATAGGAAGGCCAAGTGCTCATGGTTATTCCTGTACGTGCCTGGTCGCGTGTACCTGGTCCCATGGTGCTCATCGGCCTGGTTGGGCCGGCTCAATTTTCGTTTTATATTTTTTTCCTATTTCTTAATTCTTTTATAACTTTTGATTTAGAGCTCCGAATTTATCGATTCAAATTTCTACGGGTTCATAAATTCGTGGGCAATATTTTAGAACATAAATTTTATATATTTAGAAATATTTAATTTTCTCAATTATTAATTAGTTAATTATTGTACGATTGCATGTGTGCGATATTGGCCTAGTTGCAGGGTAATATATTTGGAATGATTTTGATTCTTTCCTTATTTGAACTTGATTCGATTTAGTTCCACTTTACATGGATAACCATGAATTAAAGTTTGAAAATATGAGAGAATAATTTTATAAAATCTTAAAATAGCTCACATAAGCTATGGTGCTTATTCTAAAACGAGACTCTTTGCTTTTATTTTTGGTTCAAAACAAAACAAAGGTTGTTTGAAAAATGTAAATGAAGTAGTTGAGATGTATAGATGGTTTTTGGTTGAGAACATTCCTCAAGATTAAAAATATATTTTCAAATACAGGAAGTTTGTGAAATTTTTTTTGAAGGGGAACCTTTCAAATTATAATTTTGAAGTAGAGGAGATATGTGGATAATCTTGATGCTTGATCTTAGGGTTATGTTAAATGCTATTATTATTTTAAGGAGTACCTTTATTTGGGGAAAAACTTTTGTAATAGTTTAAAAGGTTTTAAAGTTTCCAATTAGAAGCAAAGCGTTTATTTTCCCCATAAATTTCAACAATTGTTTCTTTTGTTTATTTATTTTTCACATTTCAAAATTTGGAAAATTTTGGGATGTGACAGGCTACCTCCCTTAAAAGAAATCTCGTCCCGAGATTTGGGAAGGCAAGAGGTTACAAGTTGGCTTCAAGACAACTAGGGTACTACCACCCTTAAAAATAAAGTCGCATAGGGTTACATTGATGGTTCACTTGACTATAGGTTCAACACTTAATATCTAGACAAGGAATCCTTATTTAACTCAACTGAGTTATCTAAATCCTGGCATCCACTTCTTCTATCTCTTCAAAGTTCCCATCCATGTCAATGTGGTTCACATGTCCTTTCTGGGTCACATTGGAGTCATTTCCATTGGAGTTTCTACCATCCTTTTTCTTTTTCTTCTCAGGACAGTCTGATGCATAGTGTCCAAGCTCCTTACAATTATAGCACTGCAACTGGCTAATGTCCTTCTTCCTGGAATTGACATGTTGGTTTTGACCAAGGTCATCTCCATTGTCAGTATCATTTCCATTATTATCACTTCCATTGTTGTTGTGGTAATACTGATGTGGTTCAGAATCTTCATTGCTCTTTTTGAATGTATGCTTCTTCTTTGATGATCCTGAGTGATTCTTGAGTTCATGCTTCCTCTTCCTGTTCTCAACTTGATTCATCTTGTTTTCCAATATGGTGGCTTTGTCACAGAGTGATTGATAAGTTGGGACATAGGCAACAGCTAGCTGCATATTTAACTCATCCTTGAGTCCTTCAAGAAATTTTTCCTTTCTCTTAGCATCTGTATCAACTTCATCTGGTGCATAGCGTGCCAGATTGTTGAATTCTTCAATATACTCAGCCACACTGAGGTGATGCTGTTTCAAATTGTGAAACTCCTTTTTCTTCAAATACATCACTCTAGGTGAGATGTGAGTTGTTCTAAATCCATCCTCAAAAATAGCCCAAGTTACATCTTCAAGGGGAGTGGTGATCTGAAAGTTGTCCCACCATGTTGCTGCTGGTCCTTCAAGCAGAAATGCTGCAAAACTAACTTTCTCTTCATCGGTGCAGCCAACAGTCACTAGGTCTTTGTTCACTGAACGTAACCAATCATCAGCTTCCATTGGATCAGTTATTCTAGAGAATCTTGCAGGCCTAAGTTTCAGAAACTTGGTGAGCATGTCAAGTGCTGGAGGATTATTCTGATTGTTATTGTTATTGTTGTTGTTGTTGTTGTTGTTCTGATTCTGTATATATGTGGTCATCTGTTGCATCAACTGTGTCTGAGCTGCCATCATCTGCTGCATCTCAGGGGTGATGTTGTTTTGGTTGGGGTTGGCACGATGGGGAGGCATCTGTTGGTTTGATAGGGATAAGTATTGGTGGATAGGTTTTTAAGAAGTTCTAACACACAACTCAAAAACAACTAAGCTCAATCAAAAAATCAAGCAATCAAACAATCCACAAGCAACAAACCACCTAATAACTTATGAGTTTAACTCATGAGTTGAAGGAAACAACAAGTTTTTCTTGAAAATAATAACTTAGTATAATCATACCTCATAGGTCAATATGATCCATACTCTAGCTTGATATCAATGTCTTTGGTAGGCAATCTAATGTCTCTTGGTTTTTCACTTGTAGTCCTTAGTGATATCTAAAGGTTGAAGTCCTTGGTTAAAATGTTGAAGATGTTGAAGTCATTAGAGTTGAAGATGTTGAAGTCATTAGAGTTGATGAAATATTTTGCACATGGTGAAGTCTTTGGCCATGGGGAAGGCTTTGTCCATCAAGTTTGAAATATAAGAGATGTAGAGTCAAAACCAAAATGGTTGAGGAAAGAGTTTACAAGATTGTTTGTAAATAAGTTTTGGAACAAATACAACTCTTATTTTTCTAAGGAGTTTTGTCCAATCCTAGGGTTACAATCCTACAGGCAACACAATGCTCTGATACCATCTGTAGAGGTCCCAACCTTTAATAAGGTAGAGATCCCTGTGTTTACAATGCTAGTCCCTAGATCAATAGCTAGCATCCACAGTTAAGATGTAATATCAAGAAACAAAGGTCATAATACAACTTTATAACCAGGAATAAAATAATTCATTAATCTTACATAGCTCATTTGGCTATCACATTACATTGCAGCAGAATATCTATAATCATGGGGTCCTTCATCTTCAAAGTGCCACAGGCAATCATGTTGGTTGTAGACTTGTAATCCTAATCAACACACTTAACATCAAACAAACCTGCAACATAATAAGTTGCAGCCACAAGGGTCAATACATTTGAATTGTATTGGCAAGTTTCACTACTATGTAGAATATAAGTGAATCCTATCAATACATGCATATTTCGCTAAGTGGGGTTTAGGCTCATTTGCAGAAAGCAATATAGTTTTATCCTATCTTTTCAAAATAGTTTTAATCTTTTGAAAAAATCTTTCTGAACTCCTTGGAAAACTCCAAGTGCTTCAAATCCCTTGTTGTCACCCTCAAGTTTTTAACTTTGAGAAATTAGAATGTCGAGATCTTCCATAGCTTCAGGCCTTAGTTGCTCAGTATTGTCCATAACCGAGGACACGGCTAAGTACTTAGAATTTTGATCTTCTACAGAAGTTGTACACTTTACCCACATGACACAATCTCATCTTTATGCCACCAGTGGCCGCTGGATAAGTACTCATCAAGATGGAGTACTGGCAGATTGAGAATGTGACAAAGTCTTTCCATAGGAGTCCTCCCAATACACAATGCTAGCTTGTCTTCCAGGCACCAATGTAGGGTTTCAAGTTCCCTAGCACAAATCTAGTTAACCTGAAGATGCCAATGCATGGGTCTTCCACTATGTAGTTGACTAAGCCAGAGCCCATTTAGCATGTGGCTGTACACGGAAGCCACTATACGAGAAACATGTTCAATCTCTAAGTCCCTGGGTGGTTTTCTTCTAGTGCACAACAAAAAGAGATAGCCATATAAACATGGTTCCTTTTGTTGAGACCTTGTCCATCCTTGAGTATCCTTGTCCACCCAGGTGGTTCATTGAGTACTTGTTTTATTATATAAAACATAAGTCTTTTCAATACTTCTTATAATCATAACATGTATCCCATCCCAATATATAGCAGGTCTAAGCATACTACAACTACAATGTTTCCACTAAGGAATATATAGGGGTATCCTATTAGGATTTAGCATAGCATAAAATATAGTAAAGCTTATCATGCATGTTTCAAAAATCCACTAAGGGTAATGAAAATATTAGGACTTGGATGATAGTGTCACTTGCCTTAGTAGTTGGTGGTGTTGGTACACTCTTCGCAATAACACACTTGACAATCAACACAATCTATCAAGCAAAACAATCAAGACAAAACATACACAAGATCAACACTAATGGAAACACAAAAATCATGCAAAGTATGCAAACATGCAAGATGGAAATTTTTATTGTATAATTTTTTATAACAAGGTTCTAAACATTACTAAGTGATTATGAACATTTTATATTTTCAAGATTACAAATGCAACCATTTGTGCAATTGTAGCAATTAGCAATATTTTCTAACAGTTGGAAAAGCCATTCTTATTAAATAATTGCCATGGTCTTATTTATACTAGAATAAAATTATATTTTGGTTTTACTGTACATAGGGTTCAATTTACAACCATTTTCAAAAGGATTTACTTAAAAATAATTCACACAACAACTTTTATACTCAAAATAGTCCACAAATGGTTCTGTATAAAACGTGATTTTAACAGACCCAAAAATAATGAATTATGGGTCCACTGTGTTCTACTCGTTTTTGTGAATCCATAGACATATTATTTGCTAAATTTGGATATACAGAACTAAAGATATAATTTTTATGGTGAAAATGACCAATTAAACCATTTAATTTATAAATCAAATTTTTGTACAGAGAATAAGTAATATTATTGCAGAAATGGATTCTACAGAATCTCAGCTTTTCAGGGATACCAAATTTATAATTTTTCGACTTCTAAATCTTTTTCTATGAATTATACAAGTTCATACTAAAATCTGGAAAAGTCAAACTCGGGAATTGACTGAAATTGACTTTGACTAATCTGACTAAGTTGACTGTTGACTACACTGATGTCATGATGATGTCAGATTTGACTACAGAAAAAGTTGCTCGGATGGAAAAACTTTCTACATGAAAGTTGTAGATAATAACTAAATTTATCTACTATTCAAAGGAAATTGTGTTTGGAGCAACGAGGTGGGCGTAAAATGGATTATACCTTCTAAGATCTGAATCTTTGACTGCGTTTTTCTCTCAGCTCGATGAACAAACGAGGTGAAACCAACGGGAATGGAACCGTCTTGACGAGGGGAACAACTTCTGTCTTCAAGCCACCGCGATCCGAGGTTGTTTTGAAGGTCGATTTGGGTGGCGAAGACTGGAGAGAATTTTGGATGAAAATGAAAGTATGATGAGTTGAAAACTTATGAAATTTCATGTAGTGGGGTTTATATAGGAGGGGGTGGGGGCTGGATTAAATGACATTAAAGAGGGAGAGAAATTAGAGGGTATTTAGTGCAATTTAGGAGAGACATTGAAAATCATTTAGGAGCATTAGATAGGAAGGCCAAGTGCTCCTGGTTATTCCTGTATGTGCCTGGTCGCGTGTACATGGTCGCATGGTGCTCATCGGCCTGGTTGGGCCGGCCCAATTTGGCTGGCCTGGCCGGCCTCTCTATTTTTTTTTCGTTTTATATTTTTTTCCTATTTCTTAATTCTTTTATAACTTTTGATTTAGAGCTCCGAATTTACCGATTCAAATTTCTACGGGTTCATAAATTCGTGGGCAATATTTTAGAACATAAATTTTATATATTTATAAATATTTAATTTTCTCAATTATTAATTAGTTAATTATTGTACGATTGCATGTGTGCGATATTGGCCTAGTTGCAGGGTAATATATTTGGAATGATTTTGATTCTTTCCTTATTTGAACTTGATTCGATTTTGTTCCACTTTACATGGATAACCATGAATTAAAGTTTGAAAATATGAGAGAATAATTTTATAAAATCTTAAAATAGCTCACATAAGCTATGGTTCTTATTCTAAAACGAGAGTCTTTGCTTTTATTTTTGGTTCAAAACAAAACAAAGGTTGTTTGAAAAATGTAAATGAAGTAGTTGAGATGTATAGATGGTTTTTGGTTGAGAACATTCCTCAAGATTAAAAATAGATTTTCAAATACAGGAAGTTTGTGAAAAAGATTTTGAAGGGAAACTTTTCAAATTATAATTTTGAAGTAGAGGAGATATGTGGATAATCTTGATGCTTGATCTTAGGGTTTTTGTTAAATGCTACTTTTATTTTAAGGAGTACCTTTATTTGGGGGAAAACTTTTGTAATAGTTTAAAAGGTTTTAATGTTTCCAATTAGAAGCAAAACGTTTCTTTTCCCCATAAATTTCAACAATTGTTTCTTTTGTTTATTTATTTTTCACATTTCAAAATTTGGAAAATTTTGGGATGTGACAAAGACCTTATGTATGGTTTGTAATGGATGATGTACTGTAATATCCAAATCTGTTATGTCTCGCAAAAATGGTAATCCTGGGATTGCGATGTATGGCATAACACACATCTGTCGTGATAGTTGCCTCCGCGGTATCCGCTGCTGCGGTTGCTGTCGTTGCGTCGATCGGTGTAACCAGCCGCGACTATGTCGACTCTGTCGCGATCATCGTAGACGCGCGATCTTCTCTTGCTACGGTGTTTGCGCCTGCAGCCATAGTCGTCTTCGTCATCCGAATGTGCGCGGGTGACGGAATCCTCACCATCTGCCCACCGATTTGTGATGTCCATGAGGTGATCGAGCGTCTTGGGCTTGATGCGCCCAAGTTCCTCCTTGAAATCTGGGCGCCTAGCACCATCCTTGAAGGCATCGATTGCCCGTTCTTCGGAGATGTGCGTGGCGGAGTTCTTGATGTGGGACCAGCAGAGTATGTACGAGCGGATGGACTCGTTGGACCGTTGGGTGCAGGTTCATAGCTCTTCGATTGAGGTTGGCCTCTTGCTGGTGCCCTTGAAGTTGCAGGTGAAGCTGTATGCCAGATCTTCCTAGCTTCGAATCGATCCGGAGGATAAGCTACTGAGCCAGACCCTGGTCGCGCCTGTCAACTTCAGCTGAAGACATTGTAAGACGGTGTTCTTGTTTCCGCCGTGGATCTTGACTGGCGATAGGTGATTATCTAGCCAAGCCTTTGGCTCTTACATGCCGTCGAACTTGGGTTGTTCGAGGGGAGCTTGAAATTTTTCAGCATCCACGTTCGTCTAACGAATCTGCTGAAGCATCTCGCGCCGCACAGCTCTCCATCATATTCCTCGTCGGACTCAGTTGAGAACGCACGCTTGGCACGTGCCTTGTCGATCTTGCGCTCGGTGAGCTTGTTACGAGCGTCGTAGTTGCTGCTGCGGTGCCATGGGCTCTTGCGGTGTCGGGGCAGGTCGTGCTCATCGTCTTCGGATGAGGGCGTATGGCTGCGGTTGAACTTGACCGCAACTTTTTTCTTCGGCTCCGTAGGAGCCTCATCGTGAAGCGCGGCTCCGACGAGCCTGAGGCTAGATAGCGCGGACTTGTGCATGGCACTCTTTGGGTCGCCCACCGGAGGTGGATGGGACGCGAGATATGTAGTGGCCGCCATGATTGCAGCCTGCGGTGTTTTTGGCATGACGCTGTCGTATGAGTCCATCATCATGAAGGATGTGTTGAGGTCCCGAGTGACCTCACGTCGTGCGTGGGGTCCATGTACTCTGTGCGGGAGCAGTACTTGTTGGCGTTGTTGCCATGCGAACTGGAGCCGCCAGCGGCGGAGAGCGTAGCTCGCCGCATGCTGGATTCCGCAGCTGCCTTCTTGCGCTTGTCAAGCTCCTCCATCAGCTTCACCTGTCGGTTGTGCTCGTCGATGAGGAGGAGGTGGTAGGCCATCAGTAGATCCCGTGAAGCATTCACATGTAGGATGATGTTGCCTAGCACGGCTTCGCGTGCTTGGCGCCAGCCTTCCTTGTTGAGGTTGATCTTGTTGTAGGTTTGAGCGTCGCCTTCGTTGGGCTTGTTAGGCAGATCTCCCCCGTTTCCGCCATTCTCAGCTTGCGGGTTGAGAGGGGGGTTGGGTGTTTGATGCGCACTCGAACCTGGCGGCAGGTCCGCTATGTTGTTGATGACGATGGCGCAGAGGTAGCGCCCGCAGATTGGATCGCTGCTGTAGCGGCTTTTGGATCTGGAATCATAGGTTCCTTCATCTGAGGGAGGGCCGCACAGATCTGAGTTGCAGCTGCCGCTATCATCTGACTCGTCTGTCAGTGTCGACGCGTGTAACGCGCCGATAGGTGGGACCCACGAAGCAGGCCTGATGGATGGTGGTGGCACCCGCTCTGGGAGGCGGAGGGTGCCGGTCTGCCCCACCTAGAAGCAGAAGCTCTCGAACATCATCTTGATCCCATCGTCGACGGACTCGAAATCCCTCAGGGTGGCCAGCGAGTGGGCGCTGAAGTCGAAGCCGCCGAAGAGGAGGTGACTCTCCATTGCTGATGAGTTGTAGATCGATCCGGATGGAACCTTCACGATCACATGATTAGCGTCCCCGCTTCCCACAGACGGCACCAATTGACGAGGGTTGATTTCGCCAATGCCCATTGTTATGGACTTTGGTTTTGGAGAAGATGGGGATGCTAGAAGTCGCGGAACGGTTAACAGACAAGCAACACGGGACACGAGATTTACCCAGGTTTAGGCCCCTGGAGGGAAAACCCTACTCCTGCTTGTCTACTCTTGTTTACGGCGGAACCGAAAGTTATAGGGGTGCACATATGCAATATGGCATGAGGTGCATATGCGATGGTGGAAGAGGATCCTCGTCGCCATACCCTCCTGGCCTTTATATAGATAGGTAGGTCTCGAGCATAGGTCGAGTCGGTTACAAATTAGGGTATATACCCTTTGAAATTCTATCTAATCTAGACTTGTCCTCCAAGGAGTCGAAAACGTCATGGGCTTGGGCCACCCGAAGTCTTCATGGGCCACGTGTCTTGATATGGGCCTTCCTTGGGATGGACCAGGTATACCAATGTCGTGTACCCGTGGGGTATATCCATGTTAGTAGCCCCCGAGTGTTCAGTCAAATCGTAGATTCGGCTGGAGACTCTTCAATCTTTTGGGTGCTTTGAACCTGCTTTACAAGGAGAAATGTTTTAGTTCATAGGGACTGTTGATGCGTGTGCCTGGCTCACCCGACGGATCAGGGCCAGTTAACTGTCATAGGACAAAACAACATGATCTTCATCAAACTCGAGTCCCCGGACTGGAATTCGAAATGATTGCTGATGTGATTTGACTCAGGCCGTTATGGACTTATAGGAGTCGAATCCCAGTGAATTTCAAGTGGTGTACCCAACGCGTCAGTCAGGATTTTCATCGTGCATGTTGAAACGGAAGTTTGCTGGCAGAGCGCAGTCAGGTGCGTTACCAGGCCATGAGATGATATTTGTAGAGCTTATCTTTGCGTCGCGGACACATCATCCAAAGTTTTATCACCATGGAGGTGTTTCGGGTAGCCAAGGAGACTGTTTGTCACTTAACATTGGTTTGGGCAAAGTTGCCGAAAAAGAATTTGTAGTTTTTGATACGAAGGATTGCAGTCAAAAAATTCATAGGGTCCGCGACCAGTGCTCCCTATGGGAGTAGCCCCAGAGTGTTGGTTCGAGTTGTAGACTCGAGCAGAGACTTTAGTTCAGTCATTTTCAACATAGGTCCGAAGGACACAATTTTTTTTGGATGCTTGAACCGATCCTCCCTATGGGAGTAGCCCCCGAGTCCGTACTGGAGTCGCAGACTCGACGTAAGACTTGAAGATAATTGCGAGGTGTAGTTACCTTAGTCATTACTCAGGTGCGCGGCCAGCACTCCTGATAGGAGTATCCCCCGAGTAGTTTCTCGAATCTTAGATTTGAGTAAGTACTTCATTAATCATCCAAAAAATTTGAGTCGTTGCTTGGCCTTGCCTTGGTGACGTCAGTGCTGACGATTGGTGACCTCAACCATCTACGGCAGCAGAGGTGATGTGATGAGACGATCGTGGGTCCCACCGCCTGACTTGAATTTGACTAGTCACGCACAGACGTAGCAAACATTATGGCATCTCCTCGATTTCCGTGCATAGTGGACGACGTGCTGGTGACGGTTCGGTGTAGTGTTGACACGTGTAGGGTTAGATTTGAGGTGCGCGCTAGGGCTTCTGGATCAACGGCTCATGTGTGTTGTCTTCTTCCTTTTATACCATAGGTAAACAATAGTTTTCTTTTACCCTTCGTTATTTTCCTCATCTCCATTGCTTCCATTTCCACGAGCTTTGCTGCCCTTTGCTGCGCTCTGGACGTTCTTCGCACTTTCCCTTCATCCTTTTTGCACGCGCACCGCCACCGTCGCCGCCACAAAATGGGCAAGCCAAAGAAGACCGTTGTCGGAGCTGGTTCGAGCGCCGCCACCGGCGGCAAGAAGGTCGCCGCTACCGTCCGCGCCACGGATGGCAGGTGGAAGCACACCGAGATGCGCGTTGGGGACATGTACAAGCTGCGTGATTCTGGGTTGATTCCCCAGAACAAGGAGGACACCATCCTCCCCGGTGACGAGGTAATCCCGCTCCCACCCGAAGGGTTTCGGGTGATGTTTTACTCCTTTGTCATCTGCGGTCTTTCTCTTCCTATTCACGAATTTCTTCTTGGACTCCTCTTTTTCTATGGGATTCAATTGCATCATTTGTCTCCCAACTCTCTTCTCCACATCGCCTGCTTTATCACTCTTTGCGAGTGCTGGATCGGTATCGAGCCGCACTTTGGCCTCTTCCGGAAGCTCTATTCCGTGAAGAGGCAGTCTGGCACCGGCGGAGTCTAACCTCTCGGCGGCTGCATCATCTCCATTCGATCCTCTATTATTTTCTTCTCCTTTTCCATGTGCGAGTCCTTCCAGTATTGGCGAAAGAAGTGGTTTTACATCCGCGACGCCAAGTTGTATGGACAAGAATATGGTCTCGCCCCATTTGATTCCACTCAGAAAATCATCCCGAAGATGTCGTGGAAGAACACCAAGTTGAGCTTTTTGGCGTTGTTCGCAGGATCTAAAGAACAGCGGGTAGCTCATCTGCTCAGGCTCCCGCAAGCCTTTCGAGTAGGCACAACAGGCGCTTCTTGATGCCATTGCCTATGAGGCCATTGGCCTTTTCGACCTGTCTGTTGGTCTGCAGGTGCGCCACTGAGGCGTATGATATGTTAATGCCAAGGTTCCCACAGAAGGCTCGAAATTCCTTCGAGATGAAGTTCGAGCTATTGTCCGTTATGATGCTGTGAGGCATGTCAAACCTATAGATGATGGACTCGAAAAACTTAACGGCAGTTTTGCCGCTTTGGTTGGTGACAGGCATAGCCTCGATCCACTTGGTGAACTTGTCGACTGCAACCAAGAGGAAAACGTGGCCTCCTGGCGAGGACTTTGGCAGTTTTCCGATCATGTCGAGGCCCCATTGGGCAAAGGGCCAGGCCAGCAGTATGGGCCTTAGCTCGGATACTGGCGCGTGCGGCTTGTCCGCGTATCTCTGGCAGGCGTTGCACCTCTGCATGATGTCCTTGGCTTCGTTCATGGTTGTTGGTCAGTAGGACCCAGCTCGTAGAGCTTTGGCTACTAGGGCGCGACTGACATGGTTATACCCTGCGGGTAAACAACATTAGCATACCTGGTCCAGCCCAAGGAAGGCCCACGGCGAATACGCACCAGCCCATGAAGATTTTCGGGTGACCTAGGCCCATGACGCCTTCGGATCCTTGGAGAGCAAGACTAGAGTAGATAGAATATTCCAAGGGGTAAACCCTAAAAACCTGTAACCGACTTGATCTATGCCTAGGAACTTCCTACCTCTATATAAAGGACAGGAGGGCACGATGAGGAGGCTCTCTCACATATCACCGCATACACACCTCCACGCCAGATTGCATTTGTGCACCCCTGTAACTTTCGGTTCTGCCGTAATCAAGAGCAGACAAGCAAGAGTAGGGTTTTCCCTCCGAGGGCCTGAACCTGGGTAAACCTCGTGTCCCCGTGTTGCTAACCGTTCCGCGATCTCCAGCATCCCCATCTTCTCCAAAACCCAAGTCCATAACAATGGGGATTGACGAGATTAAACCTCGTCAATTGGCACCGTCTGTGGGAACTGGGGGCGCTGATTGTGCAATCGTGATGGTCCCAACCAAAGCGATCTACAACTCCGCGGCAATGGAGAGTCATCTCCTCTTTGGCGCCTTCGACTTCACCGCCCACTCGCCAGCCACCCTGAAGGACTTCGAGCCCGTTGGCGATGGACTCGAGATCCTGTTCGAGAGCTTCTACTGCCAGGTGGGGCAGACCGGCACTCTCTGCCTCCCAGAGCGGGTGCCCCTGCCATCGACCAGGCCTGCTTCGTGGGCTCCACACCACGTGCTACGCACATCGCCATCGGCAGATGAGTCCTATGACAGCAGCAGCTGCAACTCAGATCTGTGCGATCCACCATCGGATGAAGGAACCTACGGTTCCGGATCCGAAAGTTGCGGCAGCAGCAATCGGATCTATGAGCGCTACCAATGCGCCACAGTCATCCAGAGTGACGTGGATCAGGAGCATAACCCGCCACCCAACCCGCAGGGTAGAAATGGCGAAAATAGAAGAAGCCAGTCCCCCCACCCAATGGGGACGACACCGATCGGGTCATCCACCTCAGCGAGGAAGGATGGACTCAAGCACGCGAAGCCGTAGCAGGCAACAAGATCCTACCCGTGGGTGCCTCACGGGACCTGCTGATGGCATACCACATGCTCCTAATCAACGAGCACAAGAAGCAGGTGAAGATGCAAGAGGTGCTTGACAAACGCAAGCAAGCAGCCTCGGAGTCCAGTGCGTGGCGAGTTGCGCTCTCCGCCATGGGCATTGGCTCCAGCTCGCACGACAACCATGGCAACAAGCACCGTTCTCGCACGGAGAACATGGATCCCAAGGCACGTCGCGAGGTGACTCGAGCCCTCAACGCGTCCTTCATGGAGATGGATGCCGATGGCAACGTCATCCGGAAGACGCCGCAAGCTACGATCATGGCAGCCACCACATACCTCGCGTCCCATCCACCTCCGGAGGGGGACCCAAAAAGGGCCATGCACAAGTCCATGCTTACCAGACTCGGACTCGTTGGAGCTGCGCTCCACGGGGAAGCTCCTGCGGAGCAAAAGAAAAAGACTGCGGTTAGGTTCAACCGCAGCCCCACGCCCTCATCCAAGGATGAAGAGCACGACCTTCCTCGAAGGCACAAGAGATCGCGCCGTCGTAGTCGCGATTACGACGCTTGAAGCGAGCTAACCCAGCGCAAGATCGACAAAGCGCGCGCCAAGCGCGTATGCTCGTCCGAATCCGAAGAGGATGCCGATGAAGGAGAACTCTGCGGAGCCCAATGCTTCAGCAGATCTGTTCGGCGGACATGGATGCCGCGGAACTTCAAGCTTCCTTCGGACACTCCGAAGTTAGACGGCACACATGACCCCAAGGCGTGGCTCAGCGACCACATATCGTCCATCAAGCTACACGACGGAAACAAGGAAACCACCATGCAATGCCTTCAGCTACAGCTGACAGGTGCAGCTCGGATATGGCTCAGCAGCCTATCCTCGGGATCCATCCAAAGCTAGGAGGAACTGATGTTTAGTTTCGTCTAAAACTTCAAGGGCACCAGCAAGAGGCCTGCCTCGATCGAGGAGCTGCGGGCCTGCACCCAACGAACAGGCGAATCCACTCGCTCGTACATACTGCGCTGGTCCAACACCAAGAACTCCGCGACGCACATCTCTGAGGAGAGAGCTATCGACGCCTTCAAGGACGGCGTCAAACTCCAGGACTTCAAAGAAGAACTTGGGCCCGTCAAGCCCAAGACACTCGACCACCTCATGGACATCGCCAACAGGTGGGCCGATGGCGAGGACTCCGCCCACCGAGCGCAGGAGGAGGAAGATGACTATGGCCGGCGACGTGATCGCCGTAGCAAGAGAAGATCGCGCGTCTAGGACGATCATGATGGACCCAACATGGCCGCGGCTGGCTACACCGACCGCCGCAGCGACGGCAACCGCAGCAACTGTGGATACCGCGGACGGAGGACGCCCAACGCAGTCATGGCAACGCCGTGGCCGTGACGACGGACCCTCAACATATGACAAACTGTCGGGTCCATGCACCATCCACTTCTACATCGACAAGCAGGATGGTAAGAAGAAGGCAAGCCACATGCTCAAGGACTGCCGCGAGTTCCAGAAACTCAGCAAGAGCATGGCTCAAATGAGGCAGCAAGCCTCGAACCCTGGATATGGGAATGCACCTACACCAGGTGAGATCGCACATGGAGCTCCTCCACCACCACCTGCGGGACCTTCGAACCACCCAATCGCACCCGCACAGAATAACGGTGGGCACGGGTACCCCACGCCGAAAGGATCGCTGATGATCCAAAAAGGGCGCCCATTAAACAGGGTGCAGAAGAAAATCACCCGCCAAATTAATCTGGTTGTGACCGGTCCGCCCGCCATCCCTAAGTACCTCAGCGGATCGGAGTCCTGCATCACGTTTAGCCGTTCGGATCACCCTTGCCAGGTCCCTCGCCCAGGTCATGCTGCCCTGGTGCTCGAGGCGCAGATCAGAGGGTTCGACATGAGCCGCGTCTTCATGGATGGTGGCAGCAGCATCAATCTGATCTTCGCCAGTACCTTGGCAGCAATGCGGATCCCGCTATGCAGCCTGGAACAATCTGATACAACGTTCCACGACATTGTCCCAGGGAAGGGTGTATTCCCCCTGGGAAAGATATGGCTCGACGTCATCTTCGGCAAGCCAGATAACTTCCGATGCGAGCGACTCGAGTTCGAAGTGGTGGACTGGCCATCACAATACCATGCCATCCTCGGGCGCGTGGCATTCACACGATTCCTGGCAGTACCGCACTATGCGTACCTACTACTCAAGATGCCAGGACCCAGGGGCGTCATCACTGTCCACGGGAGCTTCACTTGATCGGACCACTGCGACAGGGACTTCAACAGAATCTCCCAGTCATTCGGCATGCAGGAGGAGAGCTCCGTGAGGTGACGGACAATGGGGCACCCCCAGTCGTAAGACAGAACGCACCAGACATGTCCTTCGACTCCACCGTCAACACAAAGAAGGTGCAGGTCCATCCAACGCATGCCTCCAAGACGGCGCTGATCGCCAACGACCTCAGCTCCGCATAGGAAAGCGCGCTCGTCGAATTCCTCCGTGAGCGCTGGGAAATCTTCGCTTGGTGTCCTACGGACATGCCAGGAGTTCCCAGGGAATTCACCGAGCATGCACTCAACGTCTTTCCATACGCCACACCCGTCAAACAGTCCATACGACGACTATCCGAGCCATGGGCCAAAGCAATTGGAGTCGAAGTCAATAGACTACTCGACGCAAACTTCATCAGGGAGATCAAGGAGAGCGAGTGGCTCGCCAACACCGTGATGTTCCCCAAAAAGGACACAGACATCCTACGGATGTGCGTGGATTTCACATCGCTGAAAAAGCACTGCCCGAAGGATCACTTCCCTCTCCCTCGGATCAATCAGATCATCGATTCGACTGCAGGATGCGAGAAAATCTCCTTCCTCGATGCCTACTCAGGCTACAACCAGATCTTACTAAAGGTCGAAGATCAGGAGAAAACGGCGTTCATCACGCCGTTCGGAGTGTTTTGCTACAACACAATGCCCTTCGAGCTGAAGAACGTAGGCGCCACGTACCAACGGTGTATGCAAGCATGCCTGAAGGACCAGATCAGCCGCAACATCCAAGTCTATGTCGACGACATAGTCATCAAAACAAGGGAGGCTAAGACGCTCATTGACGATCTCCGCGAGACGTTCGATAACCTTGATCGATACAAGATCAAGCTAAATCCAGAAAAGTGCGCCTTCGGCGTCCCATCTGGTCAGCTTCTAGGCTACTTCATCTCCCAGCGAGGGATCGAGGCGAACCCGAAGAAAATCCGGGCCATAATGGCCATGGAAAAGCCAAAGAACCTCAAGGGCGTCCAGCAGCTTGCCGGGCGAATCGCAACATTGAGCAGGTTCATCAGCTTCATGGGCGAAAATCTCTGCCGTTCTATCAGCTGCTACACAAGGCAGGCAAATTCAAGTGGACGCCCGAGGCGGACGACTCATTCGAAGATCTAATGCGGCTGCTCTCTACCTCGCCCGTCTTGGTCACGCCAAAGGAGAGCGAGCCTTTACTGCTATACATAGCAGCAACACACCAGGTGGTAAGCACCGTACTTGTGGTCGAGCGACCCGAAGAAGGCAAGACCCACGGGGTCCAATGCCCAATCTACTCCTCGGCGAGGTATTGACACCGACAAAGCAAAGGTACCCTCACTACTAGAAACTCGCCTACAGCGCGTTCATGACGGCTCGTCGGCTGAGCCACTACTTCCAGGAGCATCAAGTGATGGTCGTCAATGGGGCGCCCCTGGACAGCATCCTGAACAACCTGGAGGCCACAGGACGTGTGGCCCTGTGGGGCATCGAGCTGTCACCTCTAGACATCGTCTACGAGAAGCGCCACGCGATCAAGTCTCAGGTCCTTCCAGACTTCCTCGCCCACTGGATGGAACTACAGCTGCCAGACACACCGGACATGACATAGTCATGGACGATGCACTTCGACGGCTCCAAGCGCGAGGCCGGAGCACGAGATGGGGTTATACTGACCTCCCCGCATGGCGACAAGATGAAGTACGTCCTCCGGATGAAATTCCGAGCCTCCAACAACGAGGCCGAGTATGAGTCCCTCATCCACGGCATGAGGATGGCCAAGATCTGCGGTGCAACGCGCCTGGTCATCTACGGAGACTCGAACCTCGTCGTCCAGCAGATGATGAACGAGTGCGACGCACACGCCACCAACATGATCGTGTACCGTGCACTCTACAACACACTCGAAGGAGACTTTGACGGCTGCGAGCTTCGGCACGTTGGAAGAGAAAGCAACGAAGAGGCCGATAGAATCCCCAACATCAGCTCCACCTACGCACAGGTGCCACCAGGTGTGTTCCTCGAACAGATCTGCGTGCCATCCATCAAAAGGAAATTCCCCAAGGGATCACCCGAAGAAGCAGAGCACTCGGGGGTTGCGCTACCCGAAGGACAGGAAGGACCCGAAAAGCTCGACACAGAAGTCGCAGTGGTCAACCTAATGCAGGTCATGGCAATCGAAGAAACTTGGACACGGCCATACCTCAGGTACCTGATAGACGAAGAGCTGCCTGATAGCCCGACAGATGCCCGATGCATATCTCGCCGGTCCAAGGCCTTCACCATCATCAATGGCGAGCTGTACAAGCGCATCATTTCGGGTGTACTCCAAAGGTGCGTCACCATCGGTGACGGTAAAACCATCCTCCATGACATCCACGAGGGCATCTGCGGCCATCATGCGGGCAGCCACGCCCTTGTTGCCAAAGCTCTACGAGCCGGATTTTACTGGCCAACGGCCATGAATGATGCCAAGGACATCGTCCGAAGATGCAATGGGTGCCAGAGGTTCGCCGACAAACCGCACGCACCCGGATCGGAGCTTAGGCCCATACCTCTGGCCTGGCCTTTCGCACAGTGGGGGCTCGATATGATTGTCAAACTTCCAAGGTCCTCGAAAGGAGGTCACGTCTACCTCCTGGTCACAGTCGACAAATTCACCAAGTGGATTGAGGCCATGCTCGTCACTTACAAAAAGGGCAAAACTGCCGTCAAGTTCTTCGAATCCATTGTCTACAGGTTCGACGTGCCGCACAACATCATCACCGACAACGGGTCGAACTTCATCTCCAAAGAATTCCAGGACTTCTGCGAAACCTCGGAATCAACATCACATATGCCTCCGTGGCGCACCCGCAAACGAACGGGCAGGTCGAAAAGGCCAACGGCCTCGTCGGTGCTAGCATCAAGAAGTGCCTAATGAGCCCACTTGAGCGACTCGCAGGATCCTGGACACAAGAGCTACCCTCGGTCCTCTGGAGCTTGCGCACGACACCGAACAACTCAACTGGCTAGACGCCCTTCTTCATGGTGCACGGAGCCGAAGCCGTGCTACCAGCAGAGGTACGCCATAATGCCCCATGGGTCATCGCCTACAACGATGCCGAATCAACGGCCGCACTCGAATATGCCGTCGACAGACTCGACGAAGCACATGACATAGCAGCAGCTCGATCAGCGGTGTATCAACAGAGCCTCCGCAACTACCACAGCCGACGGCTGCGTCCAAGGTCCTTCGTCGAAGGAGACCTAGTCTTGCGACTCAAGCAAGAGCGACCGAAGAAATTCGAGTCACCATGGGAAGGACCCTACATCATCACTGAAGTCATCCCAGGTGGCGCCTATTGCCTCAAGCACGTGGAGTCCGGAGTTGCATACTCCAACCCATGGAACGTCGCACAACTGCGATGGTTCTACCCCTAGCTACCCCCCTCCTTTTACTTTCAATAAGTCTATTCAGCCAAGGCTACTCAGCCGAACAATGTACCTTCTCCTTACGATATAAATAAAGCTAAGTGTCTCGCCCCAAATTTTTGTCTATTGTTCGTATTTTACTCCATGTTACAACACACTCGGGGGCTCCCCTCACCTCACGACTTCGTCAACTGAGAATAACGCGTGTACACCTGAGTAGCTGACCATGTCAGCCTAACGAAAAGGGCACGCATACAAATTAGGCACCACGTGCCAACAACAACAAACCTTTACAGCAAAGGGCACAACATGCCCAGTCGAATACATACAAATTTTACATCTATCTTTTTACAGGTCCTACCTATTCTAGAGAATCACCTGCGCACGCTGCTCAAAGAGATCTACAATTTGTTCTGCACACTCCCTTACAGCCGCATAATGTGGACGCATATCCCACATACCACCATCCAGCCGAAGAGGCAGCCCAGCTGCCACAGCAACAAGATCTATGTCGGGACGATGCAGCCGAACAAGAGAAAGTGCAGCCTTCACACCTGCAACAAGCTGATGGCGTACCAGCTCCCTAACATGATGCACATCTCGAAACTTCGCTAGCAGGCCACAAAGAGTTGATGGTGCCTCATCTAGGGGAAACATCACGTGCAGAACCGATGCCAACGAGGTCTTCGCCTGACGCAGAACCCGCGACACCTGGTGAACACGATCCTGCACAGTCGCAAGGACCATGGCACGATCGCGGTCCATCCAGAAAAAGCCGCCGGCCTCCATGTCCTGCTGGGTCAAGCAATTGATCCGAACAACAACACGCTCCTTTTCCTCCTTAGGAACAGGGTTAGCACATGCAACAATGGCACGGTAAGATGATAGGCCAGCAGACGCATCCGAACAAAAAAGCAGCAGCTCGGAAAACTTACATTGAAGCTGTTCGGCTAGACGACGCAACTCGCCCATCAAATACTCCTCTCTGGCAGCGCCTCGCTCTGTCTTCGATTTCCAAACATTGGCATGGCCGCGCACTCCAAGCAATTATTTCTCAAGACTATGGCTGCGATCACGCAGAAACGCAAGCTGCGATGCACCATCCAAAGATGGTCGCAACTGCGGCGCAGACGAAGTGTCAGCGGGACCATCACACGGAGGTCCCTAAGGGAAAAGAAGGCAGCGATATGAACAACCACACAAATGGACAAGGAACTCGGAGATTCATTATATGCAGCAAAAAGCCACTGCGTGGCACAAGGATTTTTCATAGATATAATTACAACAAAAGAAACAAAAGCTATCCTACAACTACAAGGCCTAAGAAGCCGCATCCTGGGTAGCCTCGGAACCGGACTACCTACTCTTGGCCTGCCCCTGCTGCCTCAGCGCGTACTCAGCTAGCAAGTCAATCAACTTCGGCCATAACGTTTACAATGGGCAGCATAGAGGGCGAAGGCTACCTCGGATCTGTCAGCAGCCGTCGGCATCTGGGAGGTGTCCCGATGAAGATCCAGCTCCGCTCTAGATGCCAGGGCCATCGCCAGCCCGACGGATGCACCGATGCCTTTCTGCTTGCGCTTGTATGCTACAGGCGCGTCTGCTGACAGCGCATCCACCAGTGAGTCGACATCCTCGAGGGCGACGCCCTTGGGGACGAGCTCCTTGTAGAAGATCCCAAGAACCTCCATGGCCTTGGCGAGTGAGCCAACCATGGTACTGCAACAGTCTTCTACCGCCGCAGTGGCATCATCCAGAGCACTTCCGTGCTCCGGAGCACCGTGGTCAAACTCGACGCCTGCGGCATCTATACAAATGGAAGAGGCAACATGAAGAAAAGGAAATAGAAGAAACGACAAGGAAGCCAACAAGGAAAAGACAAAACCACTCACCCAAAATAGCCTTGGCAACCGCCATTAGCTTGTCGGCTACCTCCTTCTCGCGCGAGGCCGCAGCGGTGGCGAGTTGCTCCTCGCGGTCCGTAGCCTCCTGCTGCAGGCGCTCCTTGGCCGCGGCTGCGTTGGCTAGCTCCTGCTCAAGGCGCTCCTTCGCACCAACGACATCCTTGGCCTTTTTCTCCGCTCGCCCAAGGCTCTTTTTGAGAGCATCAAGCTCGCGGAGGGTGGTATTGTTGTCCTCTGCAAACAGCAGAGCACTTATCAGATCTAAGAAAAGGAAATAGAAGAAGACGCAAAAAGACCAACCCATGAACGTACCCTGAAGCTGTTTGAAGCTGGCCTCCAACGCCAGGTGCTGCTGCACCAGTTGGTTGGCACCTTGCACAAAAGGCTGCAAAAAGACAGTTCTTGTCAAAAGAAAGGCTCGGGGGCTACGCCCAAAGAACGAGCAAGACATAATACACACATGAAAAATAATGCTCGGGGGCTCCCCCCGAGGCAAGTACAAATAAAAAAAAGAAGAAAAGGCATGATCGACAGATCACCCGGAAGATGCTCGGGGGCTGCCCCCGAGACACAAAGAAAAAATGATCAGCAGATCATCCGAAAAGGCTCGGGGGCTCCCCCTGTAGCAGAAAACAAAGCACTTACGTGGTTAGACGGCGACTCCGAAGGTTCGCTTGCAATATTCTGAGGGACAACCACCCGAGCCTCCTGCGGAGAAGGGTTCGGAGAAGCTCCCTCAGAGGTGGCCACCGTCTGAGGAGGAGGAGGAGCAACCTTCGACTCCTCCACCATCTCCTGAGCACCATCGCTGAAGGAGCCGTCGGAAGAGTGGCTGCAAAAGAAAACATCAGACAAGAGCAATCAAGCAAAATCAAAAGAAAGCAAAAGGCAACTGGAAAAACTTACGAGTCGAAATCGCTCAAGTCGAAGACAGGCGGGGTCCTCCTGCCCTTCTTCTCTTCTTTCTTCCGCTTCGCCGGCGGGTGCGGCGCTACAACCCGCACGGGAACGGTAGGAATAGGAGAGGAAGAGCACCCATGATCCCCACTATGACGCTCAAGGCACAGCGGGTCCCTAGGTGTCGACGGAGTCGAAGCATCCGAAGTTTCACTCGAGCTCCGCGTCTGCTTCCGAGTCTGCTCCTCGCTAGACTCAAAAGCCTCCTCAGCCGGCGACCGCGCCGAAGGAAGCTCAGACATGGAGTCCACTACCTCATTGTCCGGTGCATCCGGAAACAGTTCGGGTAGTGGCGACGACATGGCCGACACTTTGAACTCCTGTGCAAAAGGAAAAGCAAATTTGTAAGCACACAAGCAAATACAAGGAAAACGCAGTCGAAAAAAGCGCTACGCGCACGTCCCAGATCTACACCTACGGAACCAGACGAGAAGCAGCGAATGGAGGAGTCAGCGACTTCCCCGGAATATCCTCTCCAGCCTTGTACTTGAGTAGCGGACAAAGAATCCCGTCGAGATACCCCTTGGAAAACTCCTTAGCCGAAACCCTAGTCGGATCACGACGACCAAAATAAAGGAACATCGGGTGCGCCCTAGCCTGGAGCGGCTGCACCCGATGTTTAAGGAAGGTGCGGATGATATCCACACCATTCACCTCCTTATCCGGAATCAACTGGAGATCCTCCACCCGATGATAGAGACCCTCTATCTCCGCCACCTCGCCATCTAAGATCTGGTTCTTCTAGGACCTCTTCGGCTCGATTTTCTGGGAGGGGTCGAAAGGAGCAAGACCAAGTTTCTGTTCGGCCACTTTGGAGTCGCGGATGTAAAACCACCGCCTCCGCCAGTACTGGACAGACTCGGACATAGAAAAGGAGAAGAAAAGCAAGTTGGATTTAAGGGAAATGATGCAACCCCCAATGGGATAAACACCATCAGAGCCAGATTGCCTCTTCACGGAATAGAGCTTCCGGAAGAGGACAAAGTGTGGCTCGATACCGAGCCAGCACTCGCAGAATGTGATGAAGCAGGCGACATGAAGAAGAGAGTTTGGGGAAAGATGATGAAGCTGGATGCCATAAATAAAAATCAATCCACGGAGAAAATCGTGGATTGGGAAAGAAAGTCCCCGAAGGACAAACGTGATGAACATGACCCGAAACCCAGCGGGAGGACGGGGAATTACCTCGTCGCCGGGGACTCTGACGGCCTCCCTATCCTGTGGGATAAGACCCTGCTCACGAAGCTTGCGGAGGTCACCCTCACGTGTATCCGATTACCGCCAGCCACCATCGGCGACGCGGGTGGCGGTGGAACCTTTTTTGCCGTCGACGGCAGCACTGGTACCAACTGCAATGGAGGACTTCTTGGGCTTCCCCATCGCAGTCCGGCGGTGACGGCGATGAGCACGCAGAATCAAGGAAGGAAAATCTTGGGGAAATTCCAGCGTGCAGTGAGAAAGCTCAAGGAAGATTGGAGCAGTGAAACAGGAATGGCTACGGTGAAAACAAACTAACTTTCCCCAATGATTATAAGGACGAGAACGATGCACGGCGACCGTCCATCAGGAAGACCTAGATCCAACACCAAGATCTGACCGTCCACGTGTCAGCCTAGCAATGAACCGTCGCTCTCACGCCGTCCACTACGCACAGAAATCGAGGCGACGCCGTAATTATCTCCACGCCGCGCGTGACCAGTCAACTCAAAGTCAGAAGGTGGGACCCATGTTCGTCCAGTCACATCATCTCTGGCGCCGCAGACGCTTCAGGTCACCGATCGTCAACACTGACATCATCAAAAGCTATACTAGCAACGGTTACAATTCTTCGGCTACACAACTAAGAGTACTCACTGGAATCTACGTTTCGACTAACTACTCGGGGGCTACTCCTATCAGGGCTGGCTGCGCACCCAAAAATGATCAACGTACTAAATCATTGAACTATTCTTCGAGTCCTACGTCGAGTCTACGACTCCACTACGGACTCGGAGGCTACTCCCATAGGGAGGATGGATTCAAGCATCCAAAAAATATGTGTCCTATGGACCTAAAAGTCAACAAAGACCGAATTAAAGTCTCTGCTCGAGTCTACGACTCGAACAGACACTCGGGGGCTACTCCCATAGGGAGCGCTGGTCGCGCACCCTATGAATTCTTCGACTGTGACCCTTCGGATCAGCATGCAAAAACTTTTCGGCAACTATGCCACAACCAACGCTAAGTGAGTAAACATCCTCCTTGGCCACCCAAAACACCTCTGCGGTGATAAAATTTCGGATGTTGTGTCTACGACGCAAAGATAAGACCTACAAATACCATCTGATGGCCTGGTAACGCACACGACTGCGCTCTGCTAGTAAAAACCCGTGCCAACATGCACAATGACAAATCCCGACGGACGCGTTGGGTACATCACTTAAAATTCACTGGAATTCCACTCATGTAAGTCCTTCGTGGCATGAGTCAAATTACGCCAGCATATGTTCTGGGTTCGAGTCGAGCGACTTGAATCTGAAGAAGATCGTGTTGTTTTGTCCTAAGACAGTTAACTGACCCTGATCTGTCGGGAGAGTCAGGAACACACATAAACAATCCCTACACACTCAAATCATTCTCTAGACAAACAGAGATAGCTACACCCGAAGGATTGAAGAGTCCTCAGCCGAATCTACGATTTGACTGAACACTCGGGGGCTACTGACATGGTTATACCCTGCGGGTAAACAACCTTAGCATACCTGGTCCAGCCCAAGGAAGGCCCACGGCGAATATGCACCAGCCCATGAAGATTTTTGGGTGACCAAGGCCCATGACGCCTTCGGATCCTTGGAGAGCAAGACTAGAGTAGATAGAATATTCAAAGGGGTAAACCCTAAAAACCTGTAACCGACTCGATATGTTCCTGGGCCCTGCCTACCTCTATATAAAGGACAAGAGGGCACGGCGAGGAGGCTCTCTCACATATCACCGCATACACACCGCCACGCCAGATTGCATCTACGCACCCCTGTAACTTTCGGTTCCGCCGTAATCAAGAGCAGACAAGCAGGAGTAGGGTTTTCCCTCCGGGGGCCTGAACCTGGGTAAACCTTGTGTCCCCGTGTTGCTTTTTTTCTAACCGTTCTGCGGTCTCCAGCATTCCCATCTTGTCCAAAACCCAAGTCCATAACAGTGGGCATTGACGAGATTAAACCTCGTGAGCGGCTGCCTGTTTGATGTCCGCAGATACCCTCATGGATGTCTTGGAGGATGCTTTTACCGTCACCTATTGTAACATCCCAGCATTTAGGAACCAACGAAGGGTAGATTTAGGAATCTGTGATAGTGCATGCATTCATCTGTAAAAATGTGGGTAAATTTTTCGCCAAATAAAAACCTAAAGTGATCAAAGTTTCTTTCATGCTTTGAGATTAGGTATAGTCTTGGAGGATGATTGTTATAGACTTTGATATGATCTTTGTGGATTAGTGTGTTTTGGGAAATGAAATTTGAATTTGAATTTGAATGTTGGATTCATAAAGTAAAAGGATTTAAAATTAGGTTTGAGTATTTTGATTTAGTTAAAAGGTGTTAATTAGTAGCTTAAACTTTATATAAATTAAACTAAGCAATAAAACGAATATTCATTCCATAATTTTATTCAATAAATAAGTTACATTGGTAATAAAATAAAAGAAGAATCTTTATATACTGAGTAATAGTACAATCTTTATTACAAAAGAATAAAATAAAAATTACAAAAGTATAAAAGAAATATTACAAGGGAATATTCTATAAAGAAAAAGAAAACCTAAACTAAAGTCTTGATCTTCAAGTCTGGTACCTGCAAAACAAAACACAAACTAAAGATATAAAATTAAGGATTAGAATTTATACTCTCAGAATTGACAGTGAGTTGCACTGTTCACTTTTTCATCATTAAGTAATCTTTAAAGGGGCAAGTTTCACCAATATGAAAGAACTATAGCTTTCATAATTTTAAGCCATAAGTCAAATAAATAGCAAGGAGGGGCAAGTTTCACCATACAAGTGAATGTAACCAGATAAAGGTATACTTTCATACCTAGAGCATATCCACATGGTGCAGCTGGCACACAAGCAGCA
Organism: Avena sativa; assembly: GCA_916181665.1. Taxonomy (NCBI): domain Eukaryota; kingdom Viridiplantae; phylum Streptophyta; class Magnoliopsida; order Poales; family Poaceae; genus Avena; species Avena sativa. Next base: position 304,402,268 of record OV702295.1, on the reverse strand, counting down.
CACACACCAAACTGCATGGTGTGTGCTGTCAGCACAGCAGCAACAACTCCACACACACAAACAATACTATCAGCACAGCCGTGGGAGGCATCCCCACACCATTCTTTGGTGCATACACACCAAGCATAGCAGCCCAGCTAAACCAACCAAAGACAAACCATATCACACCAACCAAACTCTTGATCATCTCACCAAGATGGTGACATAAGGAGGGGGTAGATCAGGTGGATAGCAAGCACAAGGTCAAGCTACCAGGACCAGGAGGTGGAGAGCTAGATCAAGGACAAGTCCAGGAGCTGGAAGTATCAGGAGGAGCACTAGATTAGGCTAGCCACAAGATCGACACCTTGTAGCCCCAACAATAACCATGTGTGGTGAGTAGAAAAGACCATCACAGGATTTAGTTTTCTAAGTAAGACAAGCATCCATGAGTTGTCTCATACTCAAATTCTCAAAAAAGCACTCAAGTGGGGTGATTCCATCATTGAAGTTTTAAACACTAAAAGCAATTAGAAAACTATAAAGATCTAACTAGGATCTCAGGGCAACATCATTGATCCTAGCTATCAAGCTATATTTCAATTCAAGAATGAATATAGCCAAGATCTAAACTTCTAGGCACATCTCTAAAACAGGAGTAGCACCTTAGAATTTAATGTTATGGATCTATATAAGTTATCAAGCCTACAATCATTTCCCCCAACTTTGATTTAATAAGCAGTAGCTGGTATCACTACCAGAACCAATCCATGAGTAACAGTAAGAGAAGGGTCTAGTCCCTAAACCTCAGACCAACATCATAGGTTCTAGGGATTCAAGGAAAGAAGTTTCTATTATCTCTAGTTCCAAACTAATCTTAAGCTTGAACAAAACCAAGCCAAGTTACAAAATCTAATCTTGTGTGCCATACTAGGATGGTGTCACAAGAACAACTTATAAACTAAGCAGGTTAAACATTCAACTTTCATAGTTACACTCACAACCATCTATAAAATCATTTTCCAGACATTTATCACAGGAATCATAATCAGGAAAATCCATATACATATCATCACTGTAAGAGACCATTTGATCTCAAGCTATATATGAATTCTGAAGCCAACAGTATAAATACAGTGACTTCATCACACAAAAATCACTGTCATCTACCAAGCATTGACAGTGGTGAGCTCTCAAACCACTAGAATTCCCAAATAATGATTCCATAGCAATCTTATCATCTGAACCATATCAAAATTAACCAATGGAATCATCTGGTAAACCACTAGCATCATCACTGCTAATCATAAGCAGCAATCCACAGCAAACCATCACTCATCATGCTTAGGGATCATCAATACATGATCCAAATAGCCAGATATCTAATCCACAGAGGGATATGAACCCTAAGCAGATCAAATAATCCTAATCAGGACATAACACTAGCCAGGAGTGGCCACTACCAACACATAGCACAGGGTGGTCTAGCATAGAGGACATAAGGGGTAGAAGGTTTACTTACTGAAGGTTGTCTCTTTGGGCGAGAAGAGGAATCTGAGGTCGACGACGAGCACGGCGGCATGGGGAGCACCCCAAGGGGGCGGTGCGACCCACACCACGCCGAGGCGGCGACCATAGCCACGCCTAGAAGCGAGGAGCACTACCACATCACATGGCAGCAGCGGCGACGACAACACCGGCGCCACAACAACCCTAGGGTTCGGGACGGAGCTGGTCTGGCCACGGGGGAGCTCCAGGTCCAAATCAGATTGGATAGGAGGGTAGAGCATGGTCGACAACCTCGCCCTGCACAACGGCAGCAGCCAGGGAGGACCACGGCGGCGAGCAGCGCACGGCGGCGGTGCCATCGTCCACGTGGTTGAGGAGGAGAAGAAAGAGATGAGGTCGAGAGAGAGTGACAGAGGGAGTGGGCTGGATTGGGCCAGGACCCCTTCGGGGAGTATTTTTGGTTCTGCCCTATTAGGCCACAAGGGCCCAATAAACCAATCCAGGCAGCCCATTTACCTAAAGGCAATTAATAATTAGAAAAGACCAAAATGCCCCTGAACTTAAATAAATTCTAGAAAATAAAATAAAAATCCAAAAATTATAAGTAAATATATTTTTGGATTCACAATAATCCAAACTAACCAAATAAATTAACAAATAAAATTTTAGACATAGAAATTTTATTAAGAATCTTGTAATATATATATTCCTTATGGAATTTTATAAAATTATTGAAAGATGATAAAAATAAATAAAAATCACTTTAATTATATATTAATATTGTAGTATTTTAGAAAAATACTAAACAAATATTTGATATCAATTTTTGATATTTAATTCTTAAAAGAATTATTAAAAAAATAAAATGCAAATAAAATAAAAGAATACAATATTCAATAAATATTAAAAAATAACATTTATAAATTGTTTATTATTAAAAGAATTTTTATAATAATGGGGGAGATTACACACAAAGCTAAATAATGCATTACATTACTTTGCATAATCATTTTGCTTCTTTAAATATTTTCCTTACCGGGCAATAATGATGATTTTGTAGACATAGAAGCTCAAGGTCCAGTGCAAGCATCCGACTTCACTACCTTGCAATCACAAGGAAAGTTCATCACTTGCTCATGTCCTTTGAAGAGTCTTTATCAAAGTATTTGCAAATTGTGTGTTATCATCTATATTATAGAAAAAGAAAACATTATTTTCTCAAGATAATTAATCTTAGATATCATCCTAAGTGATGATATGATGGAGCAATAGAACTTATGTTTCTAATTGCAATAACGATGAACAATTAAGGAGTAATAACCCATGAAATCAGTGATTCTAGCGTCGTATATTACGCGTTAGCCATGAGATTTGGAATGGGACAGAGAAGTCAGCTATATCCTTTTGATCTTGTATGGAGGCAAGACGACCTTAACGTGACGTTGTGATTCTTTGTGCGGATCCAACATATGGGTGGGCACCCTTAAGCCCCACACTTTTGGTGTCTAGATTATCTATGAATGGTTTTTAGGGATATAGTCCATTTAAATGGTACTCGTCCGGGCATCACCAGGTCATAGAGTCTTCGGGAACTCATCAGGGTTTTAGCCTGCCCGAAAGGGGGCTTAACAGAGGTGAGCCGGCCCCGGAGGAGCGTGCAAACATATGAGGTCGCGGAGAGGGCAGTGATTGTCTTGGACCAACTACTGGGCCCCACATCATGGAATTGTGGACGGGAAAGTACGCCCGATTGTGCAACAAGGAGTTGACCTCTCCTGGGTAAAGTAACGCACCTCTACAGAGTGTAAGAATTGTAACTTGTTACTCCCTGTTCCGAGAAGGAGCTACTAGCGTGGTAGGAAAGGAACTCCATGAAAGTTTTGGTCAACCTGTGTAGGCTGATGGTCATAGATTTTCATAATAAAATCAATCTTTGAAGAAAGATTTACGAAAATTGCATAGTGCCAAGGACTGCTAGTCCGAGGTGGTAATTAGAGCATCAAACTTCCTACCTTGCATATAATGAACTTGTTGGGTAACGTTGTTACTCATCCTTTCCTTTGAACCCTTGCTTAGACTCTGAGAATTCCGAAGATACTCCAATGTATGCAACTAAGAGCCAAGAGGAGGTCTTCTATGAAGAGCCCAACCTGTATGGAGCCGTAGAAGGGGAGGACTACGACATCGTCTATGGAGGAGAGTTCCAAGAGTCCGAATAATTACTATAGTTCTAATAGCCACTTGAGCCGAGCAACCTGAACAATATATAGCAATAAGTTGTTGAACTTAATTTGGAGTTTAAGTTTTAAATTTGAAACTTCCGCTGAAACACTTATATTTTGGTTTGTAAGTTGAATATTTTGGAAGTCTTGAACTTCCATTATTGTAATAATAATAATGTGTGTATGTTTGTAATATGGACCCGCAATGTTTTTGTTGTACCACTCTGAGGGATGTGATATTTACAGAACGGTGTTCTGTGGATGTCATGTCAACGACTATAGTGTACTACACATGCAGTGGTATGCTGGGTCATCGCAGTTGGTATCAGAGCAAATTACTTTGACCTTAGGTTGGAAACCTAGTAAAGGGTATTACCTGTAGGAGCATGTAGCAACGTTAAAGAATTCTCAAAAAGAAATATAATGGGTATTCAAATGAGAATATTCTGTTATATGTTTTAGTGCGATAATTCTTTGTTATGATGCAATATATTATTGGTTACTAATAAAATATTTTTCTTATATACAGAGTTATGGCACCAAAGTTTCCAAAACAGACTTTGGTAAGGAAAGAGGAGACTCTTGATGATTATCAAGGATCATTCACAAACCAACTTCGTCAACTTTTAAAGATTTTTAATTGTCCAACTAGAATTCCGTAAACACTATAAATTATGATGGCCGGATGTTATCCAAGTATCGTGTGAGTATTCAACTCCCAGAGGAGCTTGGATTATATCACGATCTACCTATAGGTGAAGGTAGGAGTCACTTAGCAGCATATCATGTTGCCATTGTGGAGGCGATAGCTAATATCCGGGAGCATAAAGCCAAGGAGTTGGAAGGTAGCACGTTCTCTGTGATACCTCATGATTCTATAGACTCGGAGCCAGTACCGGATCATCTTACTTTAGTTAAGAAGCATCCTAAGTTAGCTTCCAAGTTTATGGATAGATATCGAACACTCATTGCATATTTTTATAAGACACATCAAGTGATTGTCGAAGATAAAAATGACATGTTAGAGGATCTAACTAATCCGGAAAGGAGGAAGCAGTTAGCATTCTAGTTGAAGAAGGAAGCAAGTAGTAGTGCAACACCTATCTTTAAGGATATACCTATAGATCTTGAATCTTTTACACCATATCCTTATTCACCAAGTCCTGAACCTATACATGATCCTACTATGGATACGAGGTATGCAGTACCACAGTGTTCAGAGGATGGTTCTGATTCAGAACTTCCTATTGAGAATTCTGATGGTTGGAGGATGGGATCATATGATGTCCATAGACGGTTCTGACAGAAATGTTAGACAATCTAGCTGGATGGGTGCAAGAATTAACCCTAGTAACAGTAGTAGAAATGCCATGTCGATAGATAATTAGGGTGAATAAGAAGATCCTGAGAAGAGAGTGTTTGCATCAACAACTTCTTCTCCAAACCCAGGGAATATACATTATCCGGTGTTTAACTATCTTGCCCAAAGGAGCACCTGGGGATCAGCAGGATCTACGTATTCTGTTGACAACTCAAGGAATGAAGCTCAGGAGATGCAAGTGGGAGATAATGTTGATTATGTTTTTGAAGACTTTTCAGCTGAGCTGGAGGGATTCAATGCGCTCAGGTTGAGTAATGACTCAAGTCCTGACACTTCAGATACTCAGTATGTTCCTTCTGGAAGGCCATTTGTTCCACAAACTATGCGACGAACGTCACGTCATCACGGTTGGACATCAGGCATGTATGATGAGCGTAGTTACTACTGGAAGTAGGCAACTATTTAGAGGTATCGAGTATTGTGTATTGTAATCCAAAAATAAGATAGTGCTGTAATTATACCTATATGGTATATGTTGTAATGACTTTGTGTCATTAAGATATTGTAATGTATAATATGTGAAATGCATATTTGGATTTTATTTGACTAGTTATGTGCGTAAAGTCGAGCTCAAAACACATGTGCATAATGTAATTATGAGTATTCGCTTTATGTTGCAGGACTAGGGGATCTTGGATACGGGTGTAGAGACCAAATCTGAGCAGCAACAGATGGAATGTGAGGCCAAGGAGAAGGCCGATGCAGATGCAGCAAATCAGGGAGCATTACCACCACCACCGATGAGGCCGTTAATGGAGCAGAACTTTATGCAATGTATGCAAATGATGCAAGAGACCCAGAACAAGTTCATGGAGGAGTTGCTGGGACGAGCTTGTAAGACCCCACCTTTATAAAGGTAAAGGTCCCTATGATTGCAATGCTAGTCCCTGGATCAAATGCTAGCATCCACAGTTTAAGATGAAGTACACAAAAACAAAGGTCATTATTACATCGTCATTCCAGAGATAACATAGTCTTTTATAACTCCATAGCCATAGGCTAGTACAAGAGTTTAACTTAACAATATAAATAAAAGTCTTCATCTTCATGTGCCACAGGCAAGCATGTTGAGTGTAGACTCATAACCCTAATCCTCATCAGAGTAACCTGCAACATCACAAGTTACAGCCACAGTGGGTCAATACATTGTAATAGTATTGGCAAGTGATACCTTAGTAGAATAATAGTATCTACTTTCTACATGAATTTGGCTAAGTGTAGCTTAGGATTGCTTTGCTCAAAATAGGTTTTACCTATCAGTTGAAAACACTAAGTTTTTGTTTGGCAAAAACTCCCAAGGAACCACCAATAGACATTGGTGAACCTTTACCCTTGTTCAACCACAAGTTTTTAACTTAGAAATTGGGATGAGGAGATTCTTTATAGCTTCCATGTCTTGATGCTCAAATTGTCCATTGCTGGGGACACGGCTAAGTACTTAGATTCTTCCTTCTGCAGAGGTGGTGCACTTTCCCCACAAGACTCGACATGCATCGATACAAGATCTTTCAGAAGCCTTCCCTTAGACCAGAATGGACGCGTTCCCAAACCTATCACCCCTACCACCAACTGTCCATTTGGCTAAGTTACTGCAACTTATATGATCCAGGCAGAGCCCATATTGCCAAGTGGCTGCACTAGAAGCTTCTTAACATGTGGCATCTCAAATCCCTTTGTTCGTGGGTGGCATTCCACAAGTGAGATACATAGGGTAGGCCATTGAAAAATGGGCTCTGTTAACCACTCAACAAAAATCCAACCATGCAATTACGATTCCACCCAGGTGTTTCATTCACTTAGTTGTTTTATTAAGCAAAAACATAAGTCAAAGACTTAGCAATATTTTTCCATACAATGTATATAATCCACCCATGGTTGCTACTAGCTAGGCTAAGCATGGCAATAGCAAGTATCTTAACTTAGAGAAAATTCTAACAATTCTATAACTACTAGGATTTCCCAAGCATAGCATATAGATACTTAGCAAAAATTATCATGCAAGCCCTATACAAAATATCACCAATGCATAGTCAAAATATTGGGACAAAAATGTGAAGCACCACTTGCCTTGGTAGTTGGGGGAGTAACAACAATCCTCACAGTCACAATCACCACTAGGACCAAAATCTACACATAAAATGATAGCACCAAATTCATATTTCAAACAATCAAGCAAAAATATATGAATGCATGCAAATGCCATGTGATGATTTTTCTAAACTAAACAATACAAGTAAAACAATACTGAACAATAAACTAAACATTTTTATACACCAATTAAACTTAACTTGGCTCTTAAAACATTTTCCAAATAATTTTTATACACAAAATAGGCCTACAAATGTCTCTGCATAAAATTCTATTTTAACAGAAGAAAATCACAAAACTAAGCCTACGGATGTGTAGGATTTATTTTTATGATTCCAATGATATATTATTTGTATTTTTTGGATAAACAGAACAAAAGTTATTGAATTTTCAAGTTTAAATAACTAATAGATGAAATTCCAGATTTTAAATTTAAAATCCAGCCACGCGGCATCCTCTGATTGGTGCATACCAGTTCAGGGGGATCACGATTGTGAGCCGTAGGATCTAAGTGACGATGCACGGCTCAGATCTAATCGCACCGCTTCACTTAATGATCTAATCGTGGCCTTTGGATCCAGATGCAATGGATTAGATCTGGTTGACCAAACTCTGGCGGCGCAAATGGCACGGGCGGCAGCGACGCTACTGGCAACGGTGCTCCGCCTATTCTAGAGGGGGCTAGGGGCGGTGGCGATGCTTACCAGCATCACAAGGATGCGAGGATTCTCAAGGTGGCTTCGGCTTGGACGGGGGCGCACGGACACAGGCTCAGATGCTCGCCGAAGTTTGTCCTGGCGTCGGGTGCTTACTGCCGGAGACGAAGGCGACAACCTAGTGTGAAAGGGAACAAGCGGCATGCATTAGAAGATGCGCAAGACAAAGGCGAACTCACTCGCGTGAACCAGAGATCAAGGGAAACACGGGGCTCACCGGAATGGTTCGTCGGAGTTGAGCTGAGCTTCGGACACCTGCAGGCGTAGACAGGGGCGACGACCTGGGGCGATTTAGAGCAAACTGAATGCATGATAATATGCGCAAGGTGATGGCAAAGCAGGTCGTGTGAACCAGAAGGCAAGGCGTGCTCGAGACTCACCGTGATGGCTCACCGGAGCTCCTCGGTGCTGCGGTGGTGCAAAGCAAAATTAGTGGAGCCTGGCGGCTCTTGGGGGTTGCAGTGTTGGGGGAATGGTCGCAGAGGGGTGGGGAATAAGTAGCCGGAGTAGGGGCGAGAATATCGCGAGCAATCAACGCCAATTAAGCGTATTTGCGTTGGGGAGGAAACGGCCGCGGAGAGCTGGTCTTCTGCGTGAGATTGATGACGCTGAGTTGTCGCTGTGGTGGAGTCCACGAGTCAGTGAGTGGGTGTGGGCGCGCGGTGAGAAACAGGGGGGAGAGGGGAACCCGGGTTGGCTGGTTGTTGGGCCGCTTCTGCTGTTGGGTTGGAATGGTGGCGCCGACCTTTTTCTGATTTTCTTATTCCTTTTCTATTACTGATTTGATTTTCTGAAATCATTTCAAATTCTATTCAAATGAGTTTGAATTCAAACTTCTTCTGGATTTTTGTAAAGTGACTTAAGCACATATTTGTGTATTAAACATTGTTGTTTGCTCACAAATACATTAGCCCATTGAAAATAAAATAAAACCATTCCTTAATTATTTATTTATAATAGGCGTTGAAATTGGTTTTAATTTAGATTCTTGTTTTGAAAATTTGAGGAATCTTTGAAATCATCATTCAATTCTTTCTGGTTGAAACAAAGTATTTTCATATTTTGATAGTGGAAATAAAGCCATTGCCTTTCCTGCATAAAATAATAGGCAACAATTGGCTTCTGTTTTGAAATATTATTTGAAAATAATCCAAATGCTTATGAATGCATGAAGGATATGCAAACTTTATATTTCATGATTTTTGGGATGTTACAAATCTAACCCCCTTAAGGTGAATCTCGCCCTCCAGATTTGGATTGGCTAGCAAATAGGTGAGGGTGGTCTTTCCGAAGATCATCTTCTCTTTCCCAAGTTTTTTCCTCTTCGGAATGGTGGTTCCACTAAACTTTGCAAAATTTTATGGTCTTAGTTCGAGTAACTCTTTCTGTAGTCTCAAGAATCTTGATAGGTTTTCCTTCATAGGTGAGATCACTTTCCAATTGGAACTCTTCCAAAGGTATAGTATCCTTCAAACAAGTCTCTTCCATCTCCGGATGGCATTTCTTTAACTGACTTACGTGAAACACATTGTGAACGGCAAACAATGATTAAGGAAATTCAATCTCATATGCTACTTCTCCTTTATGGCTCAGAATCTTGAATGGTCCAACATATCTTGGTGCCAATTTTCCTTTGACTCCAAACCTCTTCACTCCACGAAGTGGTGGTACTCTAAGATAAGCTCTATCACCCACCTCATAGGTGACTTCTGTACGCTTTGGATCTGCGTAGCTCTTTTGTCGGGACTGTGCTATCTTCAATATGTCCTTTACCAACCCGAACAAGTTTCTTTCACCAACACCATTCCATAGAAATGGTGTAGTACACTTTCTCCCATAGAGAAATTCAAACGGTGCCATCTCAATACTAGCTTGATAGCTGTTGTTGTAAGAGAATTCTGCGTAAGGCAGACTTTCATCCCAACTAGCACCATAATCTAGGGCACATGCCCTCAACATATCCTCTAGAATCTGGTTGGTCCTTTCTGTCTGTCCATCAGTCTGGGGGTGAAAAGCAGTACTGAATTGCAATCTCGTTCCCAATGACTCATGCAGTTGTCTCCAGAAATGAGAAGTGAATTGAGTTCCCCTATCTGACACAATACTCTTGGGTACTCCATGCAGACACACAATCCTATTCATATAGATCTTGGCCAACTTAGCACTTGTATAGGTTGTCTTCACGGGTATGAAATGAGCCACTTTAGTGAGGCGATCCACTACTACCCAAATAGAATCATATCCTGACCTGGTCCTTGGAAATCCGGTGATGAAATCCATGCCAATCTTATCCCACTTCCAATCAGGAATAGGTAGTGGTTGTAACAACCTTGCTGGCTTCTGATGTTCCGCTTTCACTCTACTACATACATCACACAAAGCAATATGTTCGGAGATGTCCTTCTTGAGATTATTCCACCAAAATCTTTCCTTCATATCCATGTACATTTTTATCCATCAGTCTGAGGATGAAAAGCAGTGCTGAATTCCAATCTCGTTCCCAATGACTCATGCAGTTGCCTCCAAAAATGGGAAGTGAATTGAGTTCCTCTATCAGAACCAATACTCTTGGGTACCCCATGCAGACACACAATCCTATTCATATAAATCTTGGCTAACTTGGCACTTGTATAGGTTGTCTTCACGGGTATGAAATGAGCCACTTTAGTTAGGCGATCTACTACGACCCAAATGGAATCATATCCTAATTTAGTTCTTGGTAGTCTAGTGATGAAATCCATGCCAATCTTATCCCACTTCCAATCAGGAATTGGTAGTGGTTGTAACAATCCTGCTGGTTTCTGATGTTCCGCTTTCACTCTACTACATACATCACACAAAGCGATATGTTCGGCGATGTCCTTCTTGAGATTATTCCACCAAAATCTTTCCTTCACATCCATGTACATTTTGGTGTTATCCGGATGAATGGAATATGGTGAGTTGTGTGCTTCCTGTAAAATCAGTTTCCGAAGCTCCGGATCTTGCGCAATGCAGATACGTTTTCCATACCATAAGTTACCCTATTCGTCTTCATGGCATCCTTTGGCGTTTCCCTTGTTAATCTTTTCCTTAATCTCTTAAATTTCCTTGTCTATCTTTTGGGATTCCTTGATTTTGTCCAACAAGGTGGGTTGAACATCTAATGACATGAGATGTCCTTCAGGCACTATCTCCAATCTGAGATCTTTGAATTGGGCACACAGATCGTCTGGCAATTCTCCCTTAGTAAGGCCATTCACATAAACCTTACGGCTTAGTGCATCCGCTACAACATTTGCTTTACCAGGATGGTATTGCAAACTCAAGTTATAGTCCTTGATGAGTTCCAGCCATCTTCTTTGTCTCATGTTGATTTCTTTCTGAGTGAAGATATACTTCAAGCTTTTGTGATCCGTGAACACTTCGCAAAGCTTTCCCAAAATATAATGTCTCCATGTTTTGAGTGCATGGACAAAAGAGGCTAACTCCAAATCATGAGTAGGATAATTCACTTCATGAGTTTTGAGTTGTCTCATGGCATAAGCCACAACTTTTCCTTCTTGCATCAAAACTGCACCTAATCCTTGGTGAGATGCATCACAATAAACTTGGAAATCCTTCTCCAAATCTGGGAGACATAAGACTGGTGCTGTCACTAGTCTCTTCTTCAACTCTTGGAAACTGAGTTCACATCCTTCAGTCCAATCAAATTTCTTGTCTTTCTTAAGTAATTCCGTCATTGGCTTAGCTACCTTTGAGAAATTCTCAATGAATCTCCTATAGTATCCTGCCAAGCCAAGGAAACTATGAACTTCTTTCACTGACTTAGGAGATTCCCATTCAGTTACAGCTGACACTTTTGCGGGATCAACTGCTACACCATCTCCTGATACAATGTGTCCAAGAAATCCAACCTCATTCAGCCAGAATTCACACTTGCTGAATTTGGCATACAGCTTATGCTCCCTAATCTTCTCAAGTATCAACGCAAATGTTATTCATGCTCTTCATTGCTCTTGGAATAGATCAAAATGTCATTGATGAAAACGACAAGGAATTTGTCAAGAAATTCCATGAACACCTTGTTCATCATATTCATAAAGTAAGATGGTGCATTTGTCAAACCAAATGGCATCACAGTGTACTCATACAATCCATACCTAGTGGTGAAAGTAGTCTTAGGTATGTCTTGTTCCCTTATCTTTAGCTGAAAGTAGCCTGACCGGAGATCAATCTTCGAGAACACACGGGCTCCTTCTAATTGATCAAACAAATCATTGATTCTGGGCAAAGGATACTTGTTCTTGATAGTCACCTCATTGAGTGAACGGCAATCTATGCATAACCTTTAACTTCTATCTTTCTTTTCAACAAACAAAACTGGTGCACCCTAGGATGAAGAACTTGGTTGAATAAATCCTTTCTGTAACTGTTCTCCAAGTTGTTTCTTGAGTTCTTTCAACTCATCAACTGACATCTTGTAGGGTCTCTTTGCTATTGGTCTTGATCCTGGCAGCAAGTCAATCAGAAACTCTACATCTCTATCTGGTGGCATTCCAGGTAGTTCCTTCGGAAACACATCCGGATATTCTCTCACAATTAGCACACTGTCTATGCTAACCCCCTTAAGAGAATTTAGCTTACTCCCTTTTGATTCAAAGTTAGACTTGAATCTAATCAGTTTTTATCCAGGGTTGTGAGTGTGACAGTACGATTGGCACAATCTAGTACTCCCTCGTACTTAGTCATCCAATCCATTACCAAAATGAAATCCAATCCTTGGGAATCTCGGATTATCAAATTAACGGGAAACTTATACCTCCCAAATTCTATCACTAGATCATGACATCCCGAGTTCACTATCATTTCTCCACTAGGAGAACTTACTTTTATAGGACACGTAATAGTTTCAACTGGAAGTCCATTTCTATCAACAAATGCTCTTGATATTAATGAATGCGATGCGCCAGTATCAAAAAGAACAAGTGCTGGAACAAAATTGAGTTTGAACTTACCAGCCAGATCATCAGATTCTTCATAGATTTCTTCCACATTGATGTGGTTTACTTGTCCCTTTTGGAAGGATTGGGCTTGTTGGCACCTTGAACTTTCTTTTCTGGGCACTCATTAGCATAGTGCCCCATCTTATTACACTTGAAGCACTCAACCTAACTGATATCTCTCTTTGCAGGTTGACTTCCACTTCCACCTCCACTGTGGTGGCTCTTGTGTCCACTCTTGTGGTTCTTGTACTTGTCATTATCATGACTGCGGTGATGCTTATTTTCATGATGACGGTTGTGGCAGTGGTGGTTGTTGTACTTTCCATGTTTGTGGGATCCAGAACTCCCACTATCATCATGATGGGAACGCTTGTGAGATGATCCCGAGTTGTGCTTATCAAAGCTATGCTTCCTCTTTCTGCTCTCAACCTATTTCATCTTGTTTTCCAAGATGGTAGCCTTGTCACAAAGTGATTGGTAGGTTGGTACATAGGCAACAGACAACTGCAGATTCAACTCATCATTCAGTCCTTCGAGGAATTTTTCCTTCCTCTTGGCATATGTATCAACTTCATCCAGTGCATAACGCGCCAGATTGTTGAACTCCTCAATGTACTCATCCACACTGCGGTGACGCTGTTTCAGATTGTGGAACTCCTTTTTCTTCAAATTCATCACTCCGGATGATATGTGAGCTGTACAGAATCCATCCTCAAAAATAGCCCAAGTCACATCCTCAATGGGAGTGGTGATCTGAAAGTTGTCCCACCAGGTTGCTGCTGTCCCTTCAAGCAGATGTGCTGCGAACCTGACATTTTCTTCATCGGTGCAGCCAACAGTCACTAAGTCCTTGTTGACTGAACATAACCAATCATTGGCTACCATTGGATCAGTGGTTCCCGAGAACTTTGCAGGCCTTAGTCTTAGAAATCTGGTGACCATGTCAAATCATGGCGGATTATTCTGGTTGTTGTTGTTGTTATTCTGGTTCTGGTTCTGCATGAATGTTGTCATCATCTGCATCAGTTGAGCTTGTGCTGTCATCAACGGTTGCATCTCGGGAGTGATGTTGTTGTTGTTGTTTTGGTTGGGGTTGGCACGTCGAGGAGGCATCTGTGGTTTTAATAAGGATAAGAATGAGATGCCCATAGATGCTTAACATGCACAATACAACACATAGAGCAATCATAATAACCAAGCATCAAAATAACATAGAGTTTGAACGACATAAACAACAAGTTTTTGAAAATGCAAACACACCACAGCAAGCCATCTACATGTTGGATGATCATTGCGACTCAATAATCAAAGTATGGTAGATGAAAGATAATCGAGTAGTCTACACTACTCCTCCGCATCAATCTCCACGTCAACAAGGGTAAGACCTGCATTCTCCATGGCGGTCTTGTACTCATCAACACTAGTGGTCAAGGCCTCAATCTTGGCCCTAAGAGCCCTCTTCTGTGAGCGAAGCCTCTCGATCACTCCCTGCTGGTGATCAAGCTCGAATTCCTTGGCCTCTAACTCTCCCTTCATCTCCCGGATCTTCTTGTTCCTGTCTTGGACTCTTTTCTCCTGGATCTTGAACTTCTTGTCCTGGCTTTCAAATTTGGCCTCCATTTCCTTGACGATCTCGTCTTACTCCGCGAAGAGCTTGTCCTTCTCTCGTAGATGAACCTGGAGCTCGCCATTGCTAAGAATGACGTTGGTCCTATCGGTATCAAGGTGTCTAATAAGACCCTCTAGGTCATGAAGGTATAGACGAATCGGCTCCATTGTCTCTCTAGTAGCATCATCGTACACTATAGCCTCACCCTCCTCGTTGCATCTCCCGAAGGGGTGAAAGTAAAGACCTCTAAGCTCGGTGGAGTGCCTCCCTACCAGGCGTCTAAGTAACTCCTGCATGACTACATCTAAGTCTCTCTCCTTGTCGTCATGCATCAGATTGAAAGTGATAGCCTCTGTGGATGGCTTTGCCTGGCGTCCCGGCTGTGTGACTCTGAAGCCCCATAGGTCCTTCCTCTCAAACTTGGTGAGCTGAAGTGTCGTGATGCTAGGAAGTGGAAGGTTGAGCACATTAGTGAGCTCAATGAGAAGAGTACCAAAACGAGTTCCCTTGAACTCCTCGGCTGTGCTGATAACAACATTAGGCATCTATTTTTATAAGATAGAGAAAAGTTAGAACCAACACAAGTAGAGAAAATTCACAAGACAAAATATCACAAGCACATCTTTTAGCAACAAACACACAAGTCATGGCATACACCAGTCCATTAAAAACACCAAAGGTTCAACATAACTTAGACAAAATTTTGGAAGTAAACACGATAAGTGTGGTGGTCCAACTAACGAAGTACATTACAGTTCTCATTCACTAGACAAAATAGCTATCAGGGCATCCTTAGTGGCAATCTGTCTATCTTGTTCACAAGACTCCCATATTAAGTCTATGATGTCTCCCCTTAGTTGTTGATTGGTAGTCTCTTATTCTTGGGTATGCTTCTTTTCTTCTCTAAGGTCATTTTGGGTGTTGAGCATTCTGCACTTGAGTCTATCACCAAGCTCCTTGATGGCATTCCAAGCTGCATTTCTTGCAGAGTCAAAGAATGTTGTGTGCATTTTAGAGTTGGTGACCATGCAGAATCCTTACTCCTTGTAGTTGTCTTCCTTATTTTTGTACAAGTGAAGTTGCACCCACCAATACTCTTCTCCTTCATCCATCATAGGGAATCCCTTGTACACAGCTACACCATGTATCCCCATGGTGACCATAAGGTTCTTGAGTGCCTTGGGAAATTCAGTCTCACACTCCAAAGTCATGGTCATGAGTGGTCCCTTCCTCACGGCTTCGTTGATGGAGTTCATCTACAAATATAGATGAGAAAGAAGATCAGAAAAGTTTACGAGAAGAAAAAGACAAGTGTGGAAATTTTTCAAAGTGTTGAAATTTTTTCCTTAGTGGTTTCTTAGTCTAATCCAATCCTAGGGTCATAATCCTACAGGCAACCTGGCTCTGATACCATCTGTAATACCCCACCTTTATAAAGGTAAAGGTCCCTATGATTGCAATGCTAGTCCCTGGATCAAATGCTAGCATCCACAGTTTAAGATGAAGTACACATAAACAAAGTCACTATTACATCGTCATTCCAGAGATAACATAGTCTTTTACAACTCCATATCCGTAGGCTAGTACAAGAGTTTAACTTAACAATATAAATAAAAGTCTTCATCTTCATGTGCCACAGGCAAGCATGTTGAGTGTAGACTCATAACCCTAATCCTCATCAGAGTAACCTACAACATCACAAGTGACAACCACAGTGGGTCAATACATTGGAATAGTATTGGCAAGTGATACCTTAGTAGAATAATAGTATCTAGTTTCTACATGGATTTGGGTAAGTGTAGCTTAGGCTTGCTTTGCTCAAAATAGGTTTTACCTATCAGTTGAAAACACTAATTTTTTGTTGAGTAAACCGTATGAGCGGTCCTAATTCTTTCCCCGCACCTTCACTTTGGTCCCTATTCTTTAAAATTGCACATCTAGGTCCTAAATCTTTCATAAGTGATTCATGTGAGGTCCTAAAGCGGTTTGACTGGAGTTGACCGGTGCCACGTTGGCAGTGAATCCCACGAGGCTTACCAGGTTACCACGCATATTTGTGAATAAGCCCTCGAGGTTCTATTTCTTCTAAAACACGACCCCTAAGCGATATTTTGCAAATTTTAATTGAGTTGGTGACAAGCTTGTCGATGCCTACCTTGTTCCCTCATCGTCGGCAATGCACCAAGCCTCCATCACGCAGGCGTGCACCAGCTTCACACGGTGTATCCCATGCCGCCTGGATGAGCTCTTTGCCTACACGTATTATTCCCACAATTATTCCGTGTGCGCTGCCGCTATTTCCGATCTAGCCCAGATTGGCATTTCCCCCCAAACCAATCTCATCGATTAGCTGACCCATGCCTGCAAACCACCTGTTGTTGTTTTGTATTGGTGATGTGTCCTCGTGACAAAGATGGACAAGAAGGGATAGGCCTAGAAATCGCCATCTAGTCGTCCGCCGCTGCCATTCACCCTCCTGCCGCTGCCATTCACCATCCCGTCGTCGTTCTGGTCCTGCCCACGAACTAGGGTTCGAGATAGGCGGGAAGGGGCCGGCCAGGGCAAGAGGGACAGGGACGGGCAGGGAAGGGTCGGCCATGGAAGAGGAAGGCCATGGGAAGGTCGCTAGGGAGGTGGGCAGGGGATTACCTCTCTGTCGTCGAGGTCCTGATCAAACGGAGGCTCATGGGATCCAAAGAGTAGACCACCTTTTAGAAGAAATAGAACCTCGGGGGCTTATTCACAAATATGCGCAGTGACCTGGTAAGCCTCGTTGGCCTCACTGCCAACATGGCATCGGTCAACTCCGTTCAAACCGATTTAGGACCTCAGATGAATCACTTACGAAAGATTTAGGACCTAAATGTGCAATTTCAAAAAATAGGGACCAAAGTGAAGGTACGGGGAAAGAATTAGGACCGCCCGTATAGTTTACTCTTTTTTGTTTGGCAAAAACTCCCAAGGAACCACCAATAGACATTGGTAAACCTTTACCCTTGTTCAACCACAAGTTTTTAACTTAGAAATTGGGATGAGGAGATTCTTTATAGCTTCCATGTCTTGATGCTCAAATTGTCCATTGCCGGGGACACGGCTAAGTACTTAGATTCTTCCTTCTGCAGAGGTGGTGCACTTTCCCCACAAGACTCGACATGCATTGAGACAAGATCTTTCAGAAGCCTTCCCTTAGAACAGAATGGACGCGTTCCCAAACCTATCACCCCCTACCACCAACTATCCATTTGGCTAAGTTATAGCAAACTATATGATCCAGGCAGAGCCCATATTGCCAAGTGGCTGCACTAGAAGCTTCTTAACATGTGGCATCTCAAATCCCTTTGTTCGTGGGTGGCATTCCACAAGTGAGATACACATGGTAGGCCATTGAAAAATGGGCCCTGGTAACCACTCAACAAAAATCCAACCATGCAATTACCATTCCACCCAGGTGTTTCATTCACTTAGTTCTTTTATTATGCAAAAACATAAGTCAAAGACTTAGCAATATTTTTCCACACCATGTATATAATCCACCCTTGGTTGCTACTAGCTAGGATAAGCATGGCAATAGCAAGTATCTTAACTTAGAGAAAATTCTAACAATTCTACAACTACTAGGATTTCCCAAGCATAGCATATAGATACTTAGCAAAAATTATCATGCAAGCCCTATACAAAATATCACTAATGCATAGTAAAAATATTGGGAAAAAATATGAAGCACCACTTGCCTTGGTAGTTGGGGGAGTAACAACAATCCTCACAGTCACAATCACCACTAGCACCAAAATCTACACATAAAATGATAGCACCAAATTCATATTTCAAACAATCAAGCAAAAATATATGAATGCATGCAAATTCCATGTGATGATTTTTCTAAACTAAACAAGACAAGTAAAACAGTACTGAAAAATAAACTAAACATTTATACACCAATTAAACTTAATTTGGCTCTTAAAACATTTTCCAAATAATTTTTATACACAAAATAGGCCTACAAATGTGTCTGCATAAAATTCTATTTTAACTGAATCAAATCACAAAACTAAGCCTACAGATGTGTAGGATTTATTTTTGTGATTCCAATGTTATATTATTTGTATTTTTTGGATAAACAGAACAAAACTTATTGAATTTACAAGTTTAAATAACCAATAGATGAAATTCCAGATTTTAAATTTAAAACCGAGCCACGCGGCAGCCTCTGATTGGTGCGTACCGGTTTTGGGGGATCACGCTTGCGAGCCGTAGGATCTAAGTGACGATGCACGGCTCAGATCTAATCGTACCGCTTCACTTAATGATATAATCGTGGCCTTTGGATCCAGATCCAATGGATCAGATCTGGTTGACCAAACTCTGGCGGCGCGAATTGCGCGGGCGGTGGCGACGCTACTGGAAACGGTCCTCCGGCGATTCCAGAGGGGGCTAGGGGCGGTGGCGATGCTTATCAGTGTCGCAAGGATGCGAGGATGCTCAAGGTGGCTTCGTCTTGGACGGGGGCGCACGGACACGGGCTCAGATGCTCGCCGGAGTTTATCCTGTCGTCGGGTGCTTACTGCCGGAGACGAAGGGGACAACCTAGTGTGAAAGGGAACAAGAGGCATGCATTAGTAGATGCGCAAGACAAAGGCGAACTCACTCGCGTGAACCAGAGATCAAGGGAAACACAGGGCTCACCGAAATGGTTCGTCGGAGTTGAGCTGAGCTTCGGACACCTACAGGCGTAGATGGGGCGACGACCTGGGGCGATTTAGAACAAACTCAATGCATGAGAAGATGCGCAAGGAGATGGCGAAGCAGGTCGTGTGAACCAGAAGGCAAGGCGTGCTTGAGACTCACCGTGATGGCTCGCCGGAGCTCCTCGGTGCTGCGGCGGTGCAAAGCAAAATTAGTGGAGCCTGGCGGCTCTTGGGGGTTGCAGTGTTGGCGGAAATGGTCACAGAGGGGTGGGGAATAAGTAGCCAGAGTAGGGGCGAGAAT
This sequence comes from Avena sativa, assembly GCA_916181665.1. Lineage (NCBI taxonomy): Eukaryota > Viridiplantae > Streptophyta > Magnoliopsida > Poales > Poaceae > Avena > Avena sativa. Next base: position 304,382,793 of record OV702295.1, on the reverse strand, counting down.
CTCGCGAGCAATCAACGCCAATTAAGCGCATTTGCGTTAGGGAGGAAACGGCCGCGACGAGCTGGTCTTCTGCGCGAGATTGACGACGCTGAGCTGTCGCTGTGGTGGGGTCCACGAGTCAGCGAGTGGGTGCAGGCGCGTGGTGAGAAACAGAGGGGGAGAGGGGAACCCGGGTGGGCTGGCTGTTGGGTGGCTTCTGCTGTTGGGCTGGAATGGTGGCGCCAGCCTTTTTCTGATTTTCTTATTCATTTTCTATTACTGATTTGATTTTCTGAAATCATTTCAAATGCTATTCAAATGAGTTTGAATTCAAACTTCTTATGGATTTTTGTAAAGTGACTTAAGCACATATTTGTGTATTAAACATTTTTGTTTGCTCACAAATACATTAGCCCATTGAAAATAAAATAAAACCATGCCTTAATTATTTATTTATAATAGGCATTGAAATTGGTTTTAATTTAGATTCTTGTTTTGAAAATTTGAGCAAGCTTTGAAATCATCATTCAATTCTTTCTGGTTGAAACAAAGTATTTTCATAATTTGAGAGTGGAAATAAAGACATTGCCTTTCCTACATAAAATAATAGGCAACAATTGGCTTCTGTTTTGAAATCTTATTTGAAAATAATCCAAATGCTTATGAATGCATGAATGATATGCAAACTTTATAATTCATGATTTTTGGGATGTTATAGAGCTAATCAGAGGGCACCTGAAGGTGGAGGAGTGAGTCTTTCTGACTTCCAGAATGCATGGCCGTTACCTTTTGCATCAACCCCTGAACCAATGGATGCGGAAGATTGGCTAGCAGATACAGGAAGGAAGTTGAAGACTGTAGGTTGCAATGATGAGGAGAAATTGAGGTATGCAACTCATCTTCTGACTGGACCTGTAGCATCATGGTGGGAGAATCAGTTAGCCATGCAACAGCCGGGAAGGGAGTACACTTGGGAGGAGTTTAAACAGAGATTCCGTGAATATCATGTTCCGGAAAGTGTTATGGAGTTGAAGCGGAGAGAATTTGAGGAGCTGCAACAGGGATATACTAGTGTCATGAAGTATATCCGTGAGTTTAGTCAACTGTATCGATATGCAGAGGAAGAAGTTCATACGGAGGAAAAGAGGAAGAAGCGTTTCCTGCGTGGATTAAATCCATTTGTGAGGATGCAGTTGAGGTTGGGTAATAAGCAAACTTATCAGCAGTTGCTGGATGCAGCTATTACTTTCGAGGATGACTACAAGAATGTCCAAGAGGATAGAAGGAAGAGAGATAAGAAGGAAACCAAGAGGATACAAGCAAGTAAGCCCAAGCCCAATCTGGAATTCAAACCCAGGAATAGACCTTATAACAACAATAATTCCAATCGGAGTGCAAATCCAAACGCAAAGAATATTATATGCCACAATTGCAAACTTCCAGGGCATATAAGCAGGGATTGCCTGAAACCAGTAATTGTGCGTCATGCTTGTGGTCAGAGAGGTCACATAAAGCCAAATTGTCCAAGAAAACCCCAAGGAGGTTGGCCGGTTAGAGATGTAAGGAAAGCAAGTGGAGGAAATGGACAGTCCAATAAAGGAGTGAATAATGTCAAGAACAACAATGGCAAGAGGAACAGACCTACCAGGAAGCTGAATTGTGCAACCCTAGAAGAGGTGGATAACTCGGAGCATGCAGTGATAGGTACGCTCAATATCCTTACCAATCCCGGCAAAGTTATATTTGATACTGGTGCAACTACTTCATTCATTTCTGAAGAATTCTGTGATAAGTTCGGGATTAGAAGGGCAACGTTAGAAAACCCTATGACCGTAGTTACGGCAGGGGGAAATGTGATTGTACGCCACATTAAACAAGATCTGGTTATCTCGATCTGTGGTTGTACATACTTTGCGAACCTTTATGTGATTCCTTTGAAGGGAATTACAGTAGTGCTGGGGATGGACTGGATGATGGAACATGGGGCTCAGATAAATTGTGAGGAGAAAACTGTCTCAATCAAAACTCCAAGTGGAGCAAGGATAGTTTACCAAGCAGATAAGCATAGTCATATCATGGTGGATCTGCAGTTGAACTCAATGAAAGAGGTCAGATTGGAAGATATTCCTATAGTAAATGAATTCCAAGATGTTTTTCCAGCAGAGATACCTGGAATGCCACCAGATCAGGAGATAGAGTTCACTATTGATCTAATTCCTGGTACATCACCAATAGCTCAAGCACCATATAAGATGGGACCAAAATAATTAAAAGAAGTCAAAGAGCAAATTGATGAGTTAGCCAGAAAAGGGTTTATCTAGGAAAGTGTATCCCCATGGGGAACACCAGTAATCTTTGTGGATAAAAGGGATGGTGGAAGAAGGATGTGTGGATATTATAGAAATTTAAACAACGTTACCATCAAGAATAAGTATCCCTTACCAAGGATTCAAGATTTGTTTGATCAAGTGAAAGGAGCCAGAGTGTTTTCTAAGATCGATCTAAGATCTGGATACCATCAGATAAAAATTAAACCTAAAGATGTTCCAAAGACAGCATTTGTCTCAAGATATGGACACCATGAGTATCTGGTAGTACCATTTGGGTTGACGAATGCACCAGCAATATTCATGAATTTGATGAACAAAATATTCATGCCATATTTGGATAAGTTCATCATAGTCTTCACTGATGATATTCTGATATATTCCAAGGATAAGGAAGAGCATGCTGATCATTTAAGAATAGCATTGCAGACTTTAAGGGAACATAAACTTTATGCTAAATTCAGTAAATGTGAATTTTGGCTAGATGAGGTAGAATTCCTCGGTCATGTAATCAGTAAAGATGGAATTGCTGTAAATCCATCCAACGTTCAATCGGTACTAGAGTGGACTGCACCAACCAATGTGAAACAAATTCGAGGTTTCTTAGGGATGGCTGGTTATTATCGGAGATTCATTGAAGGTTTCTCCAAAATAGTTGGACCAATGACCAAATTGTTAAGAAATAATACACCATTCAATTGGGATGAGAAGTGTGAAGCATGTTTTCAGGAGTTGAAGACTAGGTTAACCACAGCTCCAAGCTTAGCAGTTCCTAAAATAGGGAAAGACTTTACAGTATACTGTGATGCATCTAAAGAAGGTCTGGGTTGTGTGTTAATGCAAGATCGGAAAGTGATTGCTTATGGTTCAAGACAACTGAAACCACATGAAGTCAACTATCCAACTCATAATTTAGAGTTAGAAGCAGTAGTCTTTGTGCTGAAAGGATGGAGGCATTTTCTTTATGGAGCCAGATGTGAGTTATACACTAACCATAAAAATCTCAAATATTTCTTTACTTGAAAGGAATTAAATATGAGACAGAAGCGTTGGTTGGAACTAAAAGATTATGATTTGACAATCAACTATACTCCAGGGAAAGCAAATGTTGTGGCAGATGCTTCAAGCAGAAAGAGTGCAGATATTCAGCCAAGCAATCGGGAGCTACCAAAAGAGTTACAAATGGACTTGGAAAGATTAGAGCTTCAATTCATTAGAACAGAGGTTCTTGGAGGATTAGCTACTATGTAGGTAGTTGCAGAGCAGGACTGTGATCTTAAGCACGAAATTTTTAGACATCAAGCAAAAGATCCTTTCATTGCTGAGGAAATTCAGAGGATATCTCAAGGTTAAAAATCAGTTTTTCGCCTTGGAGATTATGAGTCTTTGTGGTTCCAAAATCGTCTTTGTGTTCCAGATGTGACTGGGATTCGAAATGTCATACTCAGAGAAGCACATGAAACACCATATTCTATACATCCAGGAAGTACCAAGATGTATATGGATTTGAAAGAACTATTCTTGTGGAATAACATGAAAAGAGACATTGCGAAATATGTATCAGAATACCATACTTGCCAAAGGGTGAAGGCTGAACATCAAAGTCTAGCAGGACCATTACAACCCTTGGAAATTCCCGAATGGAAATGGGAGGAAATTGGTATGGATTTCATCACAGGATTGCCCATGACACCTAAACGAAAGGATATGATATGGGTAATTGTGGATAGACTCACTAAAAGTGCACATTTTATTCCGGTAAATCAGAAAGATAATGCCGAGAAGTTAGTAGAAGTTTACATCAAAGAGATAGTAAGTAAGCACAGAGTGCCCAAAAAGATCATAACTGATAGGGGATCAGTGTTTACTTCAGCATTTTGGAAGCAATTGCATGAAGCACTTGGTTCCAAGTTAGATTTTAGCACAGCTTATCATCCAGAGACAGGGGGTCAAACAAAAAGAACAAATCAGATACTAGAAGACATGTTAAGAGCTTGTGCGTTAGATTTTGGAGGTACATGGGAAGATCATCTACCATTGGAAGAATTTTCCTACAATAACAGCTATCAGAGTAGGCTGAAGGTAGCTCCATATCAGGTTATGTATGGAAGGAAATGTAGATCACCAATATGCTGGTATGAGCCTGGAAGCAGCAAGGAGTTTGCACCAGACTATATCAAGGAAAGACAAGATATCATTGATAAGATCAGGGATAGACTAAAAATAGCTCAGAGTAGGAAAAAAAGTTATGCTGATCAAATTCGAAGGTTATGGCTTCCAGAAGTGGGAGACATGGTATATTTGCAAGTAAGTCCAATGAAAGGGGTTAAAAGGTTCGGAGTTAAAGGAAAATTGAGTCCAAGATATATCGGGCCATTCAAGATACTGAGTCAGAAAAGAACTATAGCTTATGCTTTAGAGTTACTATCAAGATTGGCTCAAGTGCATAATGTTTTCCATGTGTCACAACTTCGTAAATGTTTGAAAGTTCCGGATGATGCAATCACACATCAAGAGATAGAACTACAAGCAGACTTGACCTATATTGAAAAGCCCTGTAAAATTTTGGAAGAAAACTGGAAAATGTTGAGGAATAGGGAAATCAAGTATTGCAAGGTACAGTGGGAACATCACCCTAAGAGAGAAGCCACTTGGGAAAAATAAGAGAATTTAAGAAAAGCCTATCCAGAACTGTTCAGGTACACTTCAACAAAATTCAGGACGAAGTTTAATTTAAGGGGGGAAGTCTGTAACATCCTAGAATTTAGGAACCAGCGAAGCGTAGATTTAGGAATCTGTGATAGTGCATGCATTCATCTGTAAAAATGTGGGTAAATTTTTCGCCAAATAAAAACCTAAAGTGATCAAAGTTTCTTTCATGCTTTGAGATTAGGTATAGTCTTGGAGGATGATTGTTATAGACTTTGATATGATATTTGTGGATTAGTGTGTTTTGGGAAATGAAATTTGAATTTGAATGTTGGATTCATAAAGTAAAAGGATTTAAAATTAGTTTTGAGTATTTTGATTTAGTTAAAATGTGTTAATTAGTAGCTTAAACTTTAAATAAAATAAATTAAGCAATAAAAAGAATATTTATTCCACAATTTTATTCAATAAATAAGTTACAAAATGTAACTTATGGAATTGATCAAGAATCTTTACATTGGTAATAAAATAAAAGAAGAATCTTTGTATACTCAGTAATAGTACAATCTTTATTACAAAAGAATAAAATAAAAATTACAAAAGGATAAAAGAAATATTACAAGTGACTATTCCATAAAGAAAAAAAACCTAAACTAAAGTCTTGATCTTCAAGTCTGGTACCTGCAAAACAAAACACAAACTAAAGATAGAAAATTAAGGATTAGAATTTATATTCTCAGAATTGACACTGAGTTGCACTGTTCACTTTTTCATCATTAAGTAATCTTTAAAGGGGAAAGTTTCACCAATATGAAAGAACTATATATTTCATAATTTTAAGCCATAAGTCAAATAAATAGCAAGGAGGGGCAAGTTTCACCAGACAAGTGAATGTAACCAGATAAAGGTAAACTTTCATACCCAGAGCATATCCACATGGTGCAGCAGGCACACAAGCAGAACACACACCAAACTGCATGGTGTGTGCTGTCAGCACAGCAGCAACAACTCCACACACACAAACAATACTATCAGCACAGTCGTGGGAGGAATCCCCACACCATTCTCTGGTGCATACACACCAAGCACAGCAGCCCAGCTAAACCAACCAAAGCCAAATCATATCACACCAACCAAACTCTTGATCATCTCACCAAGATGGTGACATAAGGAGGGGGTAGATCAGGTGGATAGCAAGAACAAGGTCAAGCTACCAGGACTAGGAGGTGGAGAGCTAGATCAAGGACAAGTCCAGGAGATGGAAGTATCAGGAGGAGCACCGGATTAGGCTAGCCACAAGATCAACAACTTGTAGCCCCAACAACAACCAAGTGTGGTGACTAGAAAAGACCATCACATGATTTATTTTTCTAAGTAAGACAAGCATCCATGAGTTGTCTCATACTCAAATTCTCAAAAAAGCACTCAAGTGGGGTGATTCCATCATTGAAGTTTTAAACACTAAAAGCAATTAGAAAACTATAAAGATCTAACTAGGATCTCAGGGCAACATCATTGATCCTAGCTATCAAGCTATATTTCAATTCAAGAATAAATATAGCCAAGATCTAAACTTTTAGGCACATCTCTAAAACATGAGTAGCACCTTAGAATTTAATCTTATGGATCTATATAAGTTATCAAGCCTACAATCATTTTCCCCAACTTTGATTCAAGAAGCAGTAGCTGGTATCACTACCCGAACCAGTCCATGAGTAACAATAAGAGAAGGGTCTAGTCCCTAAACCTCAGACCAACATCATAGGTTCTAGGGATTCAAGGAAAGAACTTTCTATTATCTCTAATTCCAAACTAATCTTAAGCTTGAACAAAACCAAGCCAAGTTACATAATCTAATCTTGTGTGCCATACTATGATGGTGTCACAAGAACATCTTCTAAACTAAGCAGGTTAAACATTCAACTTTCACATTTACACTCACAGCCATCTATAAAATCATTTTCTTGACATTTATCACATGAATCATAATCAGGAAAATCCATATACATATCATCACTGTAAGAGACCATTTGATCTCAAGCTATATATGAATTCTTAAGCCAACAGTATAAATATAGTGACTTCATCACACAAAAATCACTGCCATCTACCAAGCATTGATAGTGGTGAGCTCTCAAACCACTAGAATTCCCAAATAATGATTCCATAGAAATCTTATCATCTGAACCATATCAAAATTAACCAATGGAATCATCTGGTAAACCACTAGCATCATAAGCAGCAATCCACAGCAACCATCACTCATCATGCTTAGGGATCATCAATACATGATCCAACTAGCCAGATATCTAATCCATAGAGGGATATGAACGCTAAACAGATCAAATAATCCTAATCAGGACATAACACTAGCCAGGAGTGGCCACTACCAACACATAGCACAGGGTGGTGTAGCACATATGACATAAGGGGAAGAAGGTTTACTTACTGAAGGTTGCCGCTATGGGCGAGAAGAGGAAGCTGAGGTCGACGACGAGCACGGCGGCATGGGGAGCACCCCAAGGGGGCGCTGCGACCCACACCACGCTCAGGCGGCGACCAAAACCACCCCTAGAGACGAGGAGCACCACCACAACACACGGCAGCAGCGGCGGCGACAGCACCGGCGCCACACCAAACCCTAGGGTTCGGGACAGAGCTAGTCTGGCCACGGGGAGCTCCAGGCCCAAATCGGATTAGATAGGAGGGTAGAGCATGGTCGACAACCTCGCCCTGCACCACGGCAGCGGCCAGGGAGGACCACGGCGGCGAGCAGAGCACGGTGGCGGCGCCATCGACCACGGGGTCGAGGAGGAGAAGAAAGAGATGAGGTTGAGAGAGAGTGACAGAGGGAGTGGGCTGGATTGGGCCAGGACCCCTTCGGGGAGTAGTTTTGGTTCTGCCCTATTGGGCCATATGGGCCCAATAAACTAATCCAGGAAGCCCATTTACCTAAAGGCAATTAATAATTAGAAAAGACCAAAATGCCCCTAAACTTAAATAAATTATATAAAATAAAATAAAAATCCAAAAATTATAAATAAAATATTTTTGGATTCACAATAATCCAAACTAACCAAATAAATTAAGAAATAAAATTTTAGACATATAAATTTTATTAAGTATCTTGTAATATATATTCCTTATGGAATTTTATAAAATTATTGAAAGATGATAAAAATAAATAAAAATCACTTTCATTATATATTAATATTGTAGTATTTTAGAAAAATACTAAACAAATATTTGATATCAATTTTTGATATTTAATTCTTAAAAGAATTATTAAAAAATAAAATGCAAATAAAATGAAATAAAATAAAAGAATACAATATTCAATAAATATTACAAAATTAATATTTATAAATTCTTTATTATTAAAAGAATTTTTATAATAATGGGGGAGATTACACACAAAGCTAAATAATGCATTACATTACTTTGCATAATCATTTTGCTTCTTTAAATATTGTCCTTACTGGGCAATAATGATGATTTTGTAGACATAGAAGCTCAAGGTCAAGTGCAAGCATCCGAATTCACTACCTTGCAATCACAAGGCAAGTTCATCACTTTCTCATGTCCTTTGAAGAGTCTTTATCAAAGTATTTGCAAATTGTGTGTTATCATCTATATTATAGAAAAAGAAAACATTATTTTCTCAAGATAATTAATCTTAGATATCATCCTAAGTGATGATATGATGGAGCAATAGAACTTATGTTTCTAATTGCAATAACGATGAACAATTAAGGAGTAATAACCCATGGCATCAGTGATTCTAGCGTCGTATATTACGCGTTAGCCATGAGATTTGGAATGGGATAGAGAAGTTAGCTGTATCCTTTTCCTCTTGTATGGAGGCAAGAAGACCTTAACGTGACATTGTGATTCCTTGTGCGGATCCACCATATGGGTGGGAACCCTTACAACCCACACTTTTGGTGTCTAGATTATCTATGAATGGTGTTTAGGGATATAGTCCATTTAAATGGTACTCGTCCGGGCATCACTAGGTCATAGAGTCTTCGGGTACTCATCACGGTTTTATCCTACCCGAAAGGGGGCTTAACGGAGGTGAGCCGGGCCCGGAGGATCGTGCAGACATATGTGGTCGCGGAGAGGGTAGTAATTTGCTTGGACCAACTATTGGTCCCCACATCATGGAATTGTGGACGGCAAAGTACGCTCGGTTGTGCAACAAGGAGTTGATCTCTCATGGGTAAAGTAATGCACCTCTACAGAGTGTAAGAATTGTAACTTGTTACTCCCTATTCCGAGAAGGATCTTCGAACGTGGCAGGAAAGTAACTCCATGAAAGTTCTGGTCAACCTGTGAAGGCTGATGGTCATAGATTTTCATAATAAAATCAATCTTTGAAGAAATATTTATGAAAATTGCATAGTGCCAAGGACTGCTAATCCGAGGTGGTAATTAGAGCATCAAACTTCCTACCTTGCATATTATGAACTTGTTGGGTAACGTTGTTACTCATCCTTTCCTTTGAACCCTTGCTTAGACTCTGAGAATTCCGAAGATACTCCAATGTATGCAACTGAAAGCCAAGAGGAGGTCTTCTATGAAGAGCCCAACCTGTATGGAGCCGTAGAAGGGGAGGACTACGACATCGTCTACGGAGGAGAGTTCTAATAGCCGCTTGAGCCGAGCAACCTGAACAATATATAGCAATAAGTTGTTAAGCTCAATTTGGAGTTTAAGTTTTAAATTTTAAACTTCCGCTGAAACACTTATATTTTGGTTTGTAAGTTGAATCTTTTGGAAGTCTTGAACTTCCGGTATTGTAATAATAATAATGTGTATGTTTATAATATGGACCCGCAATGTTTTTGTTGTACCACTCTAAGGGATGTGATATTTACGGAACGGTGTTTTGTGGATGTCATGTCAACGACTATAGTGTACTACACATGAAGTGGTATGCTGGGTCACCGCACCTATGGTGACACACCATTGGAGCACACCCGAAATGCTGTGCTTGTATAGCTCGCCATTGATTATGGTGAAGGCTTTTGACCGGCGAGATATGCGCTGGGCATCCGTCGGGTCATCGGGTAGTTCATTGTTTATCAGGTACCGAAGGTACAAGTGCGTCCATGTCTCTTCAACTGCCATGACCTGCATTAAGCTGACTAGCTTGGCCTCGGTGTCGAGCTTTTCGGGTCCTTCTTGTCCTTTAGGCAGCGTAGCCCCTGAGTGCTCTACTTCTTCGGCTGAGCCTTTTGGGAATTTCCTCTTGATAGAGGGTAGGCGGATTTGTTCGAGGAACACACCTGGTAGCACCCGTGCGCAGGTGAAGCCAATGTTGGCGAGCCTATCAGCTTCTTCGTTGCTTTCCCTTCCGATGTGCCGAAGCTCTCCGCCATCAAAGTCTCCTTCAAGTGAGTTGTAAAGTGCATGGTACACGATCATGTTGGCGTTGTGAGCGTCGCACTCGTTCATTGTCTGCTGGACAACCAAGTTCGAGTCACCGTAGATGACGAGTCGTGTTGCACTGCAGATCTTGGCCATCCTCATGCCGTGGATGAGGGCCTCGTATTCGGCCTCGTTATTGGAGGCGCGAAATTTCATCTGAAGAACATACTTCATCTTGTCGCCTTGAGGGGACGTCAGGTATGATGCTGGCCCCTGCTCCAGCCTCACTCTTGGAGCTGTCGAAGTGCATCGTCCATGATTGCGACATATCCGGAGTATCCGGCAGCTGGAGTTCCATCCAGTGGACGAGGAAGTCAGGGAGGACCCAAGATTTGATGGCGGTGCGCTGCTCGTAGATTATATCCAGAGGGGACAATTCGATACCCCACAAGGCTACGCGCCCGTGGCTTCGGGGTTGTTCAGGATGTTTAACAGGGGCGCGTTGTTGACGACCATGATCTGATGCTCCTGGAAGTAGTGGCTCAGCCGACGAGCCGTCATGAATATGCCATAGGGGAGCTTCTATTAGTGAGGGTACCTCTGCTTTGTTAGGGTCAGTACCTCGCTGAGGTAGTATATTGGGCGTTGGACCCCGTGGATCTTGCCATCTTCGGGTCGCTCGACCACGAGCAGAGTGCTTACCACCTAATGTGTTGCTGCGATGTATAGCAGTCGAGGCTCTCGTTCCTTTGGTGTGACCAGGATAGGAGAGGTGGAGAGCAGCCGCTTGAGTTCCTCGAATGCGTCATCTCCTTCGGGTGTCCACTCGAACTTGTCCGCCTTGCACAGCAACTGTTAAAAGGGTAGGGCCTTCTTGCCCATGCGGCTGATGAATCTGCTCAATGCCACGATCCGCCCAGCCAGCTCTTGGACACCTTTGAGGTTCTTCGGCTTCTCCATGGCCAGTATGGCCCTGATTTTCTTCGGATTCGCCTCAATACCCCACCGAAAGATGAAGTAGTCGAGTAACGGGCCAGAAGGGACGCCAAAGGCGCACTTTTCTGGGTTTAGCTTGATCTTCTAGTGATCAAGGTTATCAAATGTCTTGCGGAGATCGTCGATTAGTGTCTTGTCTTCTCTGGTATTGATTACTATGTCGTCAACATAGACTTGGATGTTACGACCGATTTGGCTTTTCAGGCACGCTTGCATGCACCTCTGGTACGTGGCACCTGCGTTCTTCAGTTTAGACTGGCATGGTGTTGTAGCAGAATACTCCGAACAGCGTAATGAACGCCGTTTTCTCCTGATCTTCGATCTTCAGCCGAATCTGGTTATAGCCTGAGTAGGCATCGAGGAAGGAGAGTTTCTCGCATCCTGCGGTCGAATCGATGATTTGATCGATCCGCGGTAGAGGGAAGTGGTCCTTGGGACAATACTGGTTGAGCGATGTGAAGTCCACGCACATCCACACGATGTCCGTGTCCTTTTTGGGGACCAGCACGGTGTTGGCCAGCCACTCGCTCTCCTTGATTTCCCGGATGAAGTTGGCATCGAGTAGTCTGTTGACTTCGATTCCAACAGCTTCAGCTCTTGGTTCGGACAGTCGTCGGATCTACTGCTTGACGGGCTTCGCATCCGGAAGTACATTGAGTGCGTGCTCGGCGAATTTCCTAGGAACTCCTGGCATGTCTACAGGACACCAGATGAAAATTTGCCAGTGCTCACGGAGGAATTCGACGACCACGCTTTCCTATGCGAGACTGAGGTCATTGGCCATCAATGCCGTCTTGGAGGCGTCCGTTGGATGGACCTGCACCTTCTTTGTGTTGACTGTGGAGTGAAACGACATGTCGGGTGTGTTTTGTCTGGTGACTGGGGGTGCCCCGTTGTCTGTCACTTCTCTGAGTCTCATGAGCTCCTCTTGCATGCCAAACGACTGGGAGATTCTATTGAAGTCTCTGTCGCAGTGGTCTGATCGGGTGAAGCTTCCCTGGATGGTGATGACGCCCCTAGGTCCTGGCATCTTCGCTAGCAGGTACGCATAGTGCGACACCGCCAAGAATCGTGCGAATGCCACACGCCCGAGGATGGCATGGTACTGTGATGGCCAGTCCACCACTTTGAACTCTATCCGCTCGCGCCAGAAGTTTTCAGACTGGCCGAAGATGACTTCGAGCCATATCTTGCCTGGAGGGTATATGCCCTTCCCTGGGACTATGCCGTTGAATGTCGTGTCTGATTGCTCCAGGCTGCACGTGGGATCTGCATCGCTGTTAGTGTGTTGGCGAACATCAGATTGATGCTGATGCCACTGTCCATGAAGACGCGGCTCATCTCGAACCCCTATCTATGCCTCGAGCACCAGGGTAGCATGACCTAGGCGAGGGATCTAGCGTGGGTGATCCAAACGATCGAACGTGATGCAGGACTCCGAGCCACTGAGGTACTCAGGGATGGCTGGTGGAGAGGTCACGACCAGGCTGACTTGGCGGGTGATGTTCTTTTGCACCCTGTTGATTGGGCGTCCTTCTGGATCATCAGGGACCCTTTTGGCGGCGGGTACCCTCCTACACCGTTAGTTGGTGCTGGTGCGATGGCTAGCTGCGATGGTTCGATGGGTGGTGGTGGAGGAGCTCCGTGGGCGATGTCACCTGGTACGGGTGCGGTCCCAAATCCAGGGGTCACGATCTGGCATCGCATTTGGGTGAGACCCTCGCTGAGTTTCTGGAACTCGCGGCAGTCCTTGAGCATGTGCATGGCCTTCTTCTTACCATCCTGTTTGTCGATGTAGAAGTGGATGGTGCAGGGACCAGACAACTTGTCATATGCTGAAGGCTCGTTGTCGCGGTTGCGACGTTGCCACGTTTGCATGGGTCGCCCGCTGTCGCGGTAGTTGCCTCCGCGGTATCCGCTGCTATCGTTGCATCGATCGGCGTATCCAGCCACGACCATGTCGACTTCGTCGCGATCGTCATAGACGCACGATCTTCTCTTGCTGCGGCGTTCGCGCCTGCGGCCGTAGTCATCTTCGTCATCTGAATGTTCTCGGGTGACGGAATCCGCACCATCTGCCCACCGATTGGCAATGTCCATGAGGTGATCGAGCGTCTTGGGCTTGACGCGCCCAAGTTCCTCCTTGAAATCTAGGCGCTAGGCACCGTCCTTGAAGGCGTCGATTTGCCCATTCTTCGGATATGTGCCCGGTGGAGTTCTTGATGTGGGACCAGCAGAATATGTACGAGAGGATGGACTCGTTGGACCATTGGGTGCAGGCTCGTATCTCTTCGATTGAGGCTGGCCTCTTGTTGGTGCCCTTGAAGTTGCGTATGAAGTTGTATGCCAGCTCTTCCCAGCTTCGGATGGATCCGGAGGATAAGCTGCTAAGCCAGACCCTGACCGTGCATGTCAGTTATAGCTGAAGGCACTGTAAGGCGGTGTTCTTGTTTCCTCCGTGGAGCTTGACTCATGACAGGTGATCATCTAGCCAAGCCTTTGGCTCTTGCTTGCCGTCGAACTTCCGGTTGTCCGAGGGGAGCTTGAAATTTTTAGGCATACGCGTTCGCCGAACAGATCTGCTGAAGCATCTGGCGGCGCACAGCTCTCTGTTGTCTTCCTCGTCGGACTCAGTTGAGCATGCACGCTTGGCACGTGCCTTGTCGATCTTGTGCTAGGTGAGCTCGTTGCGAGCATCGTAGTTGAAGCTGCGGCGCCATGGGCTCTTGCATCGTCGGGGAAGGTCGTGCTCATCGTCTTCAGATGACGGCATAGGGTTGTGGTTGAACTTGACCGCAACTTTTTTCTTCGGCTCCGTAGGAGCCTCATCATGGAGTGCGGCTCTGACAAGTCCGAGGCCAGCTAGCGCGGACTTCTGCATGGAACTCTTCGTGTAACCCACCGGAGGTGGATGGGACGCGAGATATGTAGTGGCCGCCATGATCGCAGCCTGCGTTGTTTTTGGCATGACGTTGCTCTGCAAGTCCATCGTCATGAAGGACATGTTGAGGGCCCGGGGTGACCTCACGTCGTGCGGCGGGGTCCATGTGCTCCGTGCCATGCGAACTAGAGACGCCAGCAACGGAGAGCGCAGCTCGCCGCACGCTGGATTCCACAACTGCCTTCTTGCGCTTGTCAAGCTCCTCCATCAGCTTCACCTATCGGTTGTGCTCGGCGATGAGGAGGAGGTGGTAGGCCATCAGTATATCCCGTGAAGCATTCATAGGTAGGATGATGTTGCATGCCACGACTTCGCGTGCTTGGCGCCAGCCTTCCTCGTTGAAGTTGATCTTGTTGTAGGCGTGAGCATCGCCTTCGTTGGGCATGTTAGGCGGATCTCCCCCGTTTCTGCCGTTCTCAGCTTGCGGGTTGAGAGGGGGTTGGGTGTTTGCTGCGCACTCGAACCTGGCGGTAGGTCCGTTACGTTGTTGATGACGACGGCGCATAGGTAGCACCCGCGGATTGGATCGCTGCTGTTTCAGCTTTCGGATCTGGAACCGTAGGTTCCTTCATCTGAGGGAGGGTCGCACAGATCTGAGTTGCAGCTGCTGTTGTCATCTGAATCGTCTGTTAGTGTCGACGCGTGTAACACGCCGATAGGTGGGACCCATGAAGCGGGCCTAATGGATGGTGGTGGCACCCGCTCTGGGAGGCGGAGGATGCCGGTCTCCCTCACCTGGAAGCAGAAGCTAACGAAAGGCATCTCGATCCCGTCACCGACGGATTCGAAATCCCTCAGGGTGGCTGGCGAGTGGGCGGTGAAGTCGAAGGTGCCGAAGAGGAGGTGACTCTCTATTCCCGATGAGTTGTAGATCGATCCGGATGGAACCGTCACGACCGCACGATTAGCGTCCCCGCTTCCCATAGACAACACCAATTGGCGAGGGTTGATTTCGCCAATGACCATTGTTATGGACTTGGGTTTTGGAGAAGATGGGGATGCTATAAGTCGCGGAACGGTTAATAGACAAGCAACATGGGACACGAGATTTACCCAGGTTCAGGCCCCCGGAGGGAAAACCCTACCCTGCTTTTCTGCTCTTGATTACGGCGGAAAGGAGTACCTTAATTGCTAGTAGATTCCCTTGAGGCCCCACTGCAACGGGCTGGCAGGACAAAAGATGTTGTGCAAGTTCTCATTGCGAGCATGTATGACTAGATATGGAGCACATGCCTATGATTGATTAGTACTTGGATGCTTTATCTTATTTATCTGCAATTTCCCTAGATCTTGAAGTTACATGTTTAGACTTGTCCATGCAACGCCCGTCCATCCATCCCTATGCCTAACGCCCTCATATCCTACTGTTTGCTACTACTGTTACTATTGCTCTTGTTTTACTGCCGCTGTTGCTTTGCTATTGCTACTACAAAACGGTAGCTACTGATAAACTTCTGTGAGCAAGACTATTTCCAGGTGCAGCTGAATTGACAACTCAGTTGTTAAGGCTTATAAGTATTCTTTGGCTCCCCTTGTGTCGAATCAATAAATTGGGTAATAATACCCTCGAAGACTGTTGCGATCCCCTATACTTGTGGATCATCAAGACTATTTTCGGGCACCGTTGCCGGCGAGAGTAGATTTTTTTGTAAGTTCACTTGGATCTATTATTGTTCGCTGCTATTCCTTTCATCATGGGGAAGTCTTGTGATGGAAAGTTTCCTATTTTACCATCTACTACAAGAAGAGGTGCGGTCCTAAACACCTTTGCTGCTCTTGATTCACCGTTTGTTATAAGTAAGCTCCTTACACCACCACCACATACACATGCTAAACACACTGCTGCTACTATTGAATCTGAAATTGCTTCTGATACTCATGATGTTACTTCTACTGTGCTTGATGCGAGTGGTTCATTAGGTCCTTTCCTAGATGCTACTATTGCTAGAACTATTTTGGGAAACACTGAAACTCCTAGCGAAGACACTATTACACCTATTAGCTCACCTGAGTCTAGAGAGAGATATGATATTAATGATGGTTACATTGAAATTACTGATGAATTTATTGAAGAGTACCAAAACACACATGGTGCTAAGTGCTATTAGGAGTCTCCGTGAGAGACGTACCATTATTCTTAAACTGTCTTCTGATGCTAAGTTTGTGTCAACACCCGGATTTTTCAATCCTAGATGCCTATTATGCCATACATCGCAATCCCAGGATTACCATTTTTGCGAGACATAACAGAATTGGATACCATAGTACATCATCCATTACAAACGATACATAAGTTCTTACACAAATAGGGATCTCATGATCCAGTTCTTAATACAACATCAAGCAGCGGAATACGTAATAATAATGGTAGCGTAGGAGAAGCTCCATCTTCGGGGTCACAAGCAATGCTGACGATGGGAGATGATCCTAGTTGTCGTAACCTTCCTGGGGTCCATCCTCCAGGTACTCCTCTTCATACTCTGGCCATGGGAATAGCCAGGGACAAAGCCATGAGTACTCTTTAAGTACTCGCAAACTAATACTAACAGGTAAAGGGGTTTTTGGATAATTGGACACTAGGCTCTAGGGTTGTTTTGCAAAAGCCAGATTTATCTCTACGAAGTTCCAAAGCTAATCACAATTTTATAACTCCTAAGTGGGATCTTATATTTCATATCACAACCTGTTGTGGTCAAGTCAAAGTCTCAATTCATTTCACAAGTCATTTTGAAAAGTCTGACGGGGGAACAGTATGGCCACTCCAACTGTCCATAACCGCGGACGCGTCTATTCGAATAGTTTGACACTCTACAGAGATTGTACACTTTCACCACAACATTCGATACATCCGTCAGGAACAAATCCTGAATTCACCATACTCAGTATGCGGATAATCAATCCTAACCTTTCAATTACACGCCCTAGTGCCTCCCAACCATGACCAACTGTCATCTTGGGTACTGCACAGGTGGACAATCTTCACAAGGTAGCCTCAGCTCTACTAAGGTATATAAGTTTCCAGTCAAGCCCTACCCAATATTCGGGTATTATGGTTATACGATAAAATTGTAATGGTATCGCATCCACACAACCATCAGTTTTATAAAGGGGTAAGGCTCATGCCTCAACATTTTCATCACCAAAATCATCAGGTGTTCGGAAACACATGTCCAAAACATTTCAATAGAATGATCCATCATTCCAAGGTTTTCATAACCATTTTTCCACCAAGTATTCCCATCTAAAGTTGATCAAGTTTTATGCTTAGCACTAGCATCTACAGGTGGGGGTAAACACTAATGAGGGGTAGTAGACTAGTGGAGTTTCAACTAAGCTCAATCTCATGCCTTGGGATGACATCACGATTATCTAGCTTAGGCCAAATTTTATGCTCTTTATGCAACCTTCACATATCTTTCTAGTATCTACCATTCACTTAAGTAAGCTCTAAGTACTAGCTTTGATAAAGAAATAAAGTAATCAAGCTTGCAAGTAAAACTAGGATTGGTTTATCAAGTGGATATGATCATATATGCTTAGGGCATATAATAGTCATAGTAACAAGTAGGGGTTTGTTGCATCAGTTGGGTATTCTGCAAGAGTTAACTTGCATCAATATCAGTATAAGCTTGCTAAATTGCAAGTGTTAGCTTGCAAAGTTACTGGCTTGCATAGGTATAGTATCAGCTTGCCTTGTGCAGAGCAGTGGTTGAAGTTCTCCTCGGCTCCTTCTTCGTAGAATCCTCCTTCCTCCTCGTATCCTTGGTCGGTACTATCATCTATGAATAAATACGAGGTGCACAATCACCAAACAATACTTAACTAATTGCAATCATCACACAAAAGGGTCCTATAGATGATCTAACATCATCTCTAATATTACAAGATTAAGGCTTGGTTTAATTCCTTTTATATTTAGAAAAGTAATTTCTACTCATTGAAAAACTACTTAAGATTTAATATTCTCCAAACCAAACATGGGATCATGTTGACACATGTCATCACCACATATTGTAGTCCAAGGGAATGTGATTTAAAGTGGTGTCACAATTTAATAAGGTTTTACCCTTTTATTTTAATTAATTAAAGTGGCTAGAAATGCTTATGTAGCATTCTTTTATTACTTGAACATTGTTCCTGCAAGTAACCTATATATTTTTATATATTCTGAAAGGTATGGTTAAATGTGATTTTTGGGAGTTGGAATCAACTCAAAAGCTATTATGGTTTAAATTTGAAAAATGTTTGAATGCAGAAAAGCTTCTGTCTTGTTATTTTTACCATGGGTGATCTATAGATCCAAATGACTTGAATCCAACGGGCTTTGATTCAGCATTCCCAGACCTT
Source organism: Avena sativa (assembly GCA_916181665.1). Classification (NCBI taxonomy): domain Eukaryota; kingdom Viridiplantae; phylum Streptophyta; class Magnoliopsida; order Poales; family Poaceae; genus Avena; species Avena sativa. The sequence continues at coordinate 304,364,181 of OV702295.1, read as the reverse complement.
TCTAACAAAATTGGTTTCATTCAATTTGATGCAATGAATAGATCTGGGTTGATTTTTGAAGTTGAGTACAAAAGTGAGTTTGAAACAAAAATGAAAAAGGTTTAATTCAAATAACTGGGCTGCGCAGGAAGAGTTAACGGGCCGGCCTGCTAAGCGCAGTGCTCCCGCGGGCTGCTTAAGTGGGTGTCCCCACTCGTTAGTGAGACAGGGAGGGGCGAAGCGGTACAGGGCAACGTGGGTCTTTCGATCTGATTCTAATCCAACGGCTGGGAGTCATCATCGACGCGAGACAACGCCGGCGAGAAAGAAACCTAGCGCGGCCAGTGAGGGGTGCTGGGGGCTCACCGGGGTGCAGGCGAGGGTCGGCGAGGCGGGCGAACGACAAAGTCGACAATGGCGAACTCAGGGGTGGTCGCGGCAGCTCCTGGGGTGGACGAAATCGATGGCGCCCTTCTTAGAGGAGGCGGGCTCCAGTGAAATTCCGGCGAGGTGGTGCTCGCCTTACTCCGTGAACGGTGTGGCACGATCAGTGAGAAGAGGGGAGTGAGGTGGTGTGAAGAAATCGACTGGGGGTGACCTCTATTTATAGTCAAGCGAGGGGACCGACGGGGCGCAAGGTGAGCTCGTCGGGGGCGATGTTACAGGCGGCTACTGGCATGGGCGACGGCAGGGGACGGTACGGTGTTCCCTGGCGATGCTCAACGACATGGTTTTGAGGCGTGGGGCGGTGTGGTTTGGTCTGGAACATGCGACGCTCTGCGCGGCAGAGGCGGCGTCTTCGACGGCGAGCGGTGGCTGTGCGTCACGGGGCGGCGAACGGGGATGTCTGGCGGTCTCCTGGGTCGGTGGGGATTGTGTGTGCATGCGGTGAGGGCGGCGCGCGGTCTGCGGGCGCTGGTCGAGGGTGGCGCTCTGGCGCACGCTCGGCACGGTTGCTGGCGAGGTTGGCATGGTTCGTGCGTGTGGTCCAGGGCTTGGCAACGCTCGCGGCTGGGACAGGGAGTGGCGGTGGACGGTGGGCTGCCTCCCAAACATGCTGGCTAGGCTTGCTTCTCTTCCTAGCTTGCTGTCGACATGGGGGTGACAAGGTTGGCTTCGGCTGTTCACCATTGATGGTAATGCCAAGCTCACAGTGGTGCTAGTGTTTAGTTAATCTTGCTAGATGATCTACTGAGCTGGTTGTGAGCTAGAGAGGGAACAAGTTAGGCTTGAATCGCTGCTCACTATAGTGTTTAGGATTTTGATGATTTGTGTCTGCAACCTGTTTGATGAAATGGCCGCATGAAATCAAGTTTTGAATTTTGAAAAGATTTTTGGTGGGTTTGCTAGATTGGTGCTGGTGAGTCTGCATATGCTTGGGTTTTGAAAGTTGAGCTTGTTTGAGTGGTTTTTGAAAAAGTGGGATCTTCCCATATGATAAAGATTCAATTTTGAATTGTCATTTAAACTATGCATTTGAAAGTTTCTGGATGATCACAAAGTGGGCCTTGATACCTTGTTATGAGTACAATCAAGGGGTGAAAAGATCTAGAAAAGTTTCTGTTAGGTTCTGACAGTTTGAGACAGCCAAAGTAGGCATGGGAGTTAAATTGGTCAAAATGACCATTCCTTTATTTTATTGGTTTTGATTTATTTGTCTTTAGGAAAAGTTTGGGAAATGTTTAGATGATGTTTATTTCACCTAATAAACATTTTACAAGCAAGGAAACACACAAACATGGTGGTTCAAAAGAATTTCAAATTTAATGCATACTCATATGCATGCATTCATAATTTTATTTAAGAAAGTTTTTGTTAACCCTAATTTTGATGATTAGAGTTTGATGATCCAAGTTTAATATTTTTGGGATGTTACAAACCTTCCCCCCTTAAACAAAATCTCGTCCCGAGATTTGAAAAAGGACGAAAAGATTACCTAGGATTTGAAGAGATCAGGAAACTCTGTCCTGATGTGATCTTCATGTTCCTAGGTGGCTTCCTCTTCTGTGTGGTTGCTCCACTGAATCTTGAGAAACTTGATGCTTCGTGTTTGGGTAGTTCGAAAATCTTCTTCCAAAATACGGATGGGTACTTCGGGATAGGTCAGGTCATCATTGATCTCTATGGTCCGGTGATCGATATGTTTGAACACTTCAGTCTTTTCGAGGACTTCGAGACACTTGCGAAGTAACGAGAAATGGAACACATTGTGCACGGCTGACATTTCTTCAGGTAGTTCCAATTGATACGATACTTCTCCTCGACGGTTCAGAATCTTGAAAGGTCCGATATATCTGGGGGCTAACTTTCCTTTGAGTTGGAAACGCTGCATTCCCTTCAATGGCGACACTTTCAGATAAACAAAATCTCCTATGTTGAAGGCGAGGTCTCTATGTCTCTTGTCGGCATAACTCTTTTGTCTGGATTGGGCTGTCTTGAGGTGCTCACGAATCTTGTGAACCTTATCTTCTGCTTCCCGTAGGATGTCGGGTCCAAAAATATGACTCTCTCCTACTTCCGACCAGTTCAAAGGGGTGCGACACTTCCTTCCATACATAAATTCAAATGGGGCCATTTGCAAACTGGCTTGATAACTGTTGTTGTATGAAAATTTTGCAAACGGCAGACAGTCTTCCCACTTGGATCCATATTCTAACACGCATGCTCTCAGCATATCTTCGAGTATTTGATTTACTCGCTCCGTTTGTCCATCGGTCTGAGGGTGATATGCGGTGCTGAAATCTAGACGGGTTCCTAAACTTTCTTGGACTTTCTTCCAGAATCTCGAGGTAAACTGAGTTCCTCGATCCGATACTATGTTCTTGGGGACTCCATGCAAACTAACGGTTCTAGCGATGTACAACTCCGCTAGCTTTGAACTCTGATATGTGGTCTTGACGGGCAAGAAATGGGCGACTTTGGACAATCTGTCCACTATGACCCAGATAGAGTCATTTCCCCTACAAGAAGTAGGTAGTCCAATGATAAAGTCCATTCCTACAGAATCCCATTTCCATTCCGGAATCTGCAATGGTTGCAACAATCCAGCGGGTCTTTAATGTTCGGCCTTGACTCGCTGACAAATATCACACTTGGCGATATAGCTTCCGATTTCTCTTTTGATCTTATGCCACCAAAATTGCTCTTTTAAATCTTGATACATCTTAGTTCCTCCGGAATGGATAGAATAAAGAGTATCATGAGCCTCCTTCAAAATAACTTATTTCAACTCAGAATCTGATGGTACACAAAGGCGTCCTTTGTACCACAGAATTCCTTCTTCGTCTTCGGTGAATCCGGGTACTTTGCCTGTATCGATACGATGCTTGATTCCGTCGATACTAGCATTTCCTTTCTGCGCCTCTTTAATCTGACTGATCAAAGTGGGCTGGAGTTCTATGCTAGGAAAAAATCCTTCACTCACTAATTCCATTCAAAAAGCTTCCATCTCCTTGTGCAAGCTTGGTTGCTCCTTCAAGATCATGGAGTTCAAGCGGCACGGCAATCTGCTAAGGGCATCGGCTACTACGTTGGCTTTACCAGGGTGATAGTGAATGTCTAGATCGTAATCCTTGATTAGCTGAATCCATCTTCTCTGCCTCATATTTAGCTCCTTCTGAGTGAATATATAGTTTAGGCTCTTGTGATCCGAATAAATTTCACAACGGTTTCCCATCAGGTAATGCCTCCATGTTTTCAAGGCTAGAACTACGGCTGCGAGTTCGAGGTCATGGGTTGGGTAATTTTGCTCATGTTGCTTCAGTTGTCACGATAGATAAGATATAACTTTGCCTTCTTGCATTAGCACACATACGAGACCAATCTTGGATGCATCACAATACACATCGAAGGGCTTCGTGATATCTGGCATGATCAAGATTGGGGCTGAAATCAATCTCCTCTTGAGTTCTTGAAAACTCGCTTCACATTTGTCGGTCCATTCAAACTTCTTGTCCTTCTTCAGCAATTGGGTCATGTGTCTGGCGATACTAGAGAATCCTTCTACGAATTTGTGGTAATATCCCGCCAATCCGAGAAATGCACGAACTTGGGTTTGAGTGGTTGGGGCTTGCCAATCTTCTACATCTTTCACTTTGGCAGGGTCAACGGCAATTCCTCCGGCTGATACAATGTGACCGAGGAATCCTACCTCCTGTAACCAGATTTCACATTTGCTAAACTTTGCATACAACTGATGCTCTCTAAGGGTCCCAAGAATGGTCCTTAGGTGTAGCTCATGTTCTTCTTCTGATTTGGAATAAATCAGAATGTCATCGATGAAAACAACGACAAACTTATCCAGGAAGTCCATAAAAATCTTATTCATGAGATTCATGAAATAAGCGGGGGCATTGGTTAATCCGAAAGACATGACCATATACTCATACAATCCATATCTGGTGGTAAAGGCAGTCTTTGGAATATCCTCTGCACGAATTTTGAGTTGATGATAGCCAGTTCTAAGATCAATCTTAGAAAATACTTTGGCACCGGTCAACTGATCAAACAAATCTTCTATCTTGGGCAAGGGGTACTTGTTCTTGATGGTGACATCATTCAACTTCCGATAATCCGTACACAAATGGTTACCTCCATCCTTCTTGTCCACAAACAAGACATGTGGTCTCCATGGTGACACACTAGGTTGAATTAATCCTATTTCCAACATGGAATCCAGTTGCTTCTTCAATTCTGCTAGCTCCGACGGGTTCATACTATAGGGTCTCTGGGCTATGGGTCCGGTTCCGGGGATTAGTTCGATGATAAACTCGATATCTCGATCTGGGGGCATACTGGGCAAAACATCTGGAAATACATCGGGGTATTCACAGACTATCCGGACTTGGTCAATGGTAGGTTGGGCTATACTCTTGTTACACTTGAATTGGCGAGGTAAGGTATCAGATATATGCTTGACTGATATTCTGGCGGTACTGGTCATAGTTATGGCTTTCTTGGCACAGTCAATTAATCCTTTATGTTTGGACATCCAATCCATTCCTAGTACTACTTCCAATCATTTAGTTCCGAGTACTATCAGATTTGCATAAAAATCTATGCCATGGATTCGGATAGGGACGGCTTTGCAAATTTGCCTAGCCTTGGTGGTTGATCCGGGAATTTGAACAATCATGACATGCTTCAGTTTGGTTGGTTGAATTTTACTAGTTCATGCAAATTCTTCGGTGACAAAAGAATGCGATGCACCAGAATCAAACAACACTCTTGCAAGTACTGAATTAACAGAAAACATACCTAGCACGACGTATGGCGCTTCCTAAGCTTCTTCACCATGCATGAGAAAAAGACAGCCATTGCGGTTGAGTGAATTCCCTGGGGCAAATCTTCTTCCTGGCTGAACACGACGCTGCTGCTGAGCTGGGGCATTGGCATTGGGGGCTGTAGCATTCTTCTTGTTGGGGCACTCGTTGGAATAGTGGCCTTTATTTCCACAGTCATAACAGGTCACTTGCGACTTGTCCTTGGCTGCGACAGGCACAACATTGCTTCCAGTCCTCGGGGCAGTGTTGGGGTTGGCGGTAACATTGTTGTTGTTGAACTTGGGTGGGGCACGGTTGAAATTGCTAGAGTTGCCGGGGTTGTTGTGGTTTCCTCCGGGTCTAGGGTTTCCACGGTTGGGATAGGTGGGACGGGTCATCGTGGGTCTGTTGGTCCTTGGGGCAAATCCTGGAGATGGGTTAGAGCGATACTTTGGGGTCTGATGGGTTCCTGGTTGATGCATCATACAATGCTTGCGGTTCTCATTGGCTTGGTTGATCTTTCCTTCCATCTGGATAGTAGAGTCGACAAGGGCTTCAATATCCGCAAAGGGAATATTGACTAACACTGTCTGCATCTCATCATGCAGACCATTCAGGAATCTTTCTTTCTTCTTGGCTTCCGTGTCTATTTCATCCGGGGCATACCTAGCTAATGACAAACATTTGTCACGGTATTCCACTACAGTCATCCTTCCTTGCTTTAGCTCTCTGAACTCGTCTCTCATTCTCTTGATCAAACCCGGTGGCACATGGGTTCGGCTAAACTTTACCTTGAATTCCTCCCAGGTCATCATCTGGCCTCTGGTAATTGCACGAACACTGTTCCACCATGCTCTGGCATCTCCGGCTAGATAGTGGGTGGCGAACAAGACTTTCTCATTGGCTTCCACTCCGGCGACCTCTAGGTTATTTTCCATGGTTTGCTGCCAATCATCGGCGTCTAGGGGTTCCTCTGACTTGGTGAAAACAGGTGGGTTGGTATTCTGGAAATTCTTGAGCTTAGATCCATGGTGGTCCTGATTTCCATGGCCTTGGTTGTTATGGGCTAGCTGGGCTATCTGCTGAAGGGTGGCCAGGTTGGCTTGACGTTCCGCTCTTTCAGCTTCACGGTCAGAAGTCAACATTTGCAGAATCTGCAACATCGGGTCCGGGGTTGAACCACTTCCTCCACATGGCATCTGAAGATTGAGGTAGATCATGAGAAAAGAGGGAAATTTCTAAAGTTTTGGGTTTTTGGAAAAGTTTTTAAAGTTTGACTCAGATTTTTCTAGCAACTTGATTTTCATTCATTCATTCATTCATAGCACACAGTACAACACACACCACAACAAAGAAAAACAGATGGTTTTAAGAACCATTCTGAGAACTACGATACAGTGGGACCGAATACTACTCACTACGCTAGTGCTCAAGTGCTACTACTCCTCGGAATCGGTGGCTTCATCATCTTCATTATCATCGATGAAGGCAAAATCATCCTCATCGGTGAAGAAATCCATAGCCCGATCCTCCAGAAAATCGTCGTCATCGCTGAGATAGGAGTAGGGGTCTCCACGAAGATCCTCTTCGGCATTCTCCCTTTCCTCCAATTGCATGTCTCTCTCGTGGATGGTCTCCTCCAGAGATGAGATGCGGTGGCGAAGACGGGCAATGATGTGCTACTTCTTGTCGAGCTGACGGCGGCGAGACTTGCGATCCTTGGCTAGCATGGCGATGGTTTGGTCCTTCGTCTTGATGATGGCAGACTTTTGGTTGCAGTAGTCACGGCAGTTGTCTAACTCCTGCTGACGATCGTACATCATGAAGCTGAGGTGGTCCAATTGGGTCTTCAGTTCGGGGTGGTATGGGGCTTCCAGGGGTTGTCCATTAGCATCACGCCTTGGGCAAAACTCAAAGCGAATACCCTTGATCTGATTGATGCTCTGCCCACACAGACGGGAAAGGGCTTCTTGCATGGCTCTGGCAAGTCCATCGAGCCAGTTGTTTTCCCTCAAGGTAAACTGAATTCCCTCCGCAGTGGGAGGTTTAATCTTTCCTCTGAGACTTGCAACAATTAGCCACTGCAGATCTTCTCCTCCTTGATCATTGAGCTGAGCTCCGAAGAACTCGGTGTGTGGACGCTCCAGAAGTTCCGAAAGCTGGTCCAAATCCCTCTCAAAGATAAGGTCTCCTCCATTCCCCAACTGATAAAACTTGCTGTACTTCACGTCCATCTATAAGAATATAGGATGAGTAAGTTAGTAGAGTGATTAAGTGTGCCAAAATTTTATGTATTTTGCAAGAGTTTTTGAGGAACATGAATTTTTAGGAAAGAATCAAAGGGATAAGAATGAGAATAGTTTTTTTTTTGTAAATATTTGTTTTTCTTTGGTTTTGGAAAATAAGTTTTTGGTTTAAACGTCCATTCTAACTAGGGTCTCCTATGGTCAGGATGGCTCTGATACCAACTTGTCAACACCCGGATTTTTCAATCCTAGATGCCTGTTATGCCATACATCGCAATCCCAGGATTACCATTTTTGCGAGACATAACAGAATTGGATACCATAGTACATCATCCATTACAAACGATACATAAGTTATTACACAAATAGGGATCTCATGATCCAGTTCTTAATACAACATCAAGCAGCGGAATACGTAATAATAATGGTAGCGTAGGCGAAGCTCCATCTTCGGGGTCACAAGCAATGCTGACGATGGGAGATGATCCTAGTTGTCGTAACCTTCCTGGGGTCCATCCTCCAGGTACTCCTCTTCATAGTCTGGCCATGGGAATAGCCAGGGACAAAGCCATGAGTACTCTTTAAGTACTCGCAAACTAATACTAACAGGTAAAGGGGTTTTTGGATATTTGGACACTAGGCTCTAGGTTTTTTTTGCAAAAGCCAGATTTATCTCTACGAAGTTCCAAAGCTAATCAAAATTTTATAACTCCTAAGTGGGATCTTATATTTCATATCACAACCCTGTTGTGGTCAAGTCAAAGTCTCAATTCATTTCACAAGTCATTTTGAAAAGTCTAACGGGGGAACAGTATGGCCACTCCAACTGTCCATAACCGCGGACGCGGCTATTCGAATAGTTTGACACTCTGCAAAGATTGTACACTTTCACCACAACATTCGATACATCCGTCAGGAACAAATCCTGAATTCACCATACTCAGTATGCGGATAATCAATCCTAACCTTTCAATTACACGCCCTAGTATAAGCACCTCTCCTGTGAGTTTGGCCTCCCAACCATGACCAACTGTCATCTTGGGTACTGCATAGGTGGACAATCTTCACAAGGTAGCCTCAACTCAGACCTTGGCTGTGAGGGAGCTAATACTAAGGTATATAAGTTTCCAGTCAAGACCTACCCAATATTAGGGTATTGTGGTTGTACGATAAAATTGGAATGGTATCGCATCCAGACAACCATCAGTTTTATAAAGGGGTAAGGCTCATGCCTCAACATTTTCATCACCAAAATCATCAGGTGTTCGGAAACACATGTCCAAAACATTTCAATAGAATGATCCATCATTCCAAGGTTTTCATAACCATTTTTCCACCAAGTATTCCCATCTAAAGTTGATCAAGTTTTATGCTTAGCACTAGCATCTACAGGTGGGGGTAAACACTAATGAGGGGTAGTAGACTAGTGGAGTTTCAAATAAGCTCAATCTCATGCCTTGGGATGACATCAAGATTATCTAGCTTAGGCCAAATTTTATGCTCTTTATGCAACCTTCACATATCTTTCTAGTATCTACCATTCACTTAAGTAAGCTCTAAGTACTAGCTTTGATAAAGAAATAAAGTAATCAAGCTTGCAAGTAAAACTAGGATTGGTTTATCAAGTGGATATTATCATATATGCTTAGGGCATATAGTAGTCATAGTAACAAGTAGGGGTTTGTTGCATCAGTTGGGTATTCTGCAAGAGTTAACTTGCATCAATATCAGTATAAGCTTGATAAATTGCAAGTGTTAGCTTTCAAGGTTACTGGCTTGCATAGGTATAGTATCAGCTTGCCTTGTGCAGAGCAGTGGTTGAAGTTCTCCTTGGCTTCTTCTTCGTAGAATCCTCCTTCCTCCTCGTATCCTTGGTCGGTACTATTGTCTATGAATAAATACGAGGTGCACAATCACCAAACAATACTTAACTACTTGCAATCATCACACAAAAGGGTCCTATAGATGATCTAACATCATCTCTAATATTACAAGATTAAGGCTTGGTTTAATTCCTTTTATTTTTAGAAAAGTAATTTCTACTCATTGAAAAACTACTTAAGATTTAATATTCTCCAAACCAAACATGGGATCATGTTGACACATGTCATCACCACATATTGTAGTCCAAGGGAATGTGATTTAAAGTGGTGTCACAATTTAATAAGGTTTTACCCTTTTATTTTAATTAATTAAAGTGGCTAGAAATGCTTATGTAGCATTCTTTTATTACTTGAACATTATTCCTGCAAGTAACCTATATATTTTTATATATTCTGAAAGGTATGGTTAAATGTGATTTTTGAGAGTTGGAATCAACTCAAAAGCTATTATGGTTTAAATTTGAAAAATGTTTGAATGCAGAAAAGCTTCTGCCTTGTTATTTTTTACCATGGGTGATCTATAGATCCAAATGACTTGAATCCAATGGGCTTGGATTCAGCATTCCCAGACCTTTCTAACAAAATTGGTTTCATTCAATTTGATGCACTGAATCGATCTGGGTTGATTTTTGAAGTTGAGTACAGAAGTGAGTTTGAAACAAAAATGAAAAAGGTTTAATTCAAATAACTGGGCTGCGCGGGAAGAGATAACGGGCCGGCCTGCTAAGCTGTAAGGTTCCCAACCTTTAATAAGGCAGAGATCCCTGTGTTTACAATGCTAGTCCCTGGATCAATAGCTAGCATCCACAGTTAAGATGTAATATCAAGAAACAAAGGTCATAATACAACTTTATAACCAGGAATAAAAATAATCTATTACATCTTACATAGCTCATTTGGCTATCTCATTACAATGCAGCAGAATATAACAATCGCATGGGGTCCTTCATCTTCAAAGTGCCACCGGCAGTCATGTTGGTTGTAGAGCTGTAATCCTATTTAACACACTTCACTAACATCAAACAAACTAGCAACATAATAAGTTATAGCCACAAGGGTCAATACATTTGAATTGTATTGGCAAGTTTCACTACTATGTAGAAATAAGTGCATCCTATCATTACATGCATATTTGGCTAAGTAGGGTTTAGGCTCATTTGCAGAAAGCAATATAGTTTTGTCGTATCTTTTCAAAATAGTTTTTCTCTTTTGAAAATCTTTCTGAACTCCTTGGAAAACTCCAAGTGCTTCAAACCCCTTGTTGTCACCATCAAGTTTTACTTTGAGAAATTGGAATGTCGAGATCTTCCATAGCTTCAGTCCTTAGTTGCTCAGAGTTGTCCGTAACCGGGGACACAGCTAAGTACTTAGAATTTGATCTTCTGCAGAAGTTGTACACTTTACCAACATGACACAATCTCTTCTTGATGCCACCAGTGGCCGCTGGATAAGTACTCACCAAATAGAGTACCGGCAGATCGAGAATGTGACAAAGTCTTTCCATAGAAGTCCTCCCAATACACAATGCTAGCTTGTCTACCAGGCACCAATGTAGGGATATATTTCCATACACAATTCTAGTTAACCTGAAGATGCCAATGCATGGGTCTTCCACTATGTAGTTAACTAAGCCAGAGCCCATTTAGCATGTGGCTGTACACGGAAGCCACTGTACGAGAAACATGTTCAATCTCTAAGTCCCTGGGTGGTCTTCTTCTAGTGCACATACAAAAAGATAGCCATATAAACATGGTTCCCTTTTTTGCCACCTTGTCCAAAATTGAGTATCCTCTTTCCACCCAGGTGGTTCATTGAGTACTTATTTTATTATATAAAACATATATTTTTCCAACACTTCATATAATCATATCATGTATCCCATCCCAAATATATAGCAGGGCTAAGCATACTACAACTACAATGTTTTTACTAAGGAAGATATAAGGATATTGATATCCTAATAGGATATAGCATAGCATAGAAATATAGTAGCCCTATCATGCATACTACAAAAATACCACTAAGTGTAGTGAAAATTGGAGGACATGGATGATAGTGCCACTTGCCTTAGTAGTTGTTGGTGTTGGTACACTCTTCACAATAACACACTTGACAATCAACACAATCTATCAAGCAAAACAACCAATACAAAACATACACAAGATCAACACTTATGGCAACACAAAAATCATGCAAACATGCAAGATGACAATTTTTATTGTAAAAATTTTTATAACAAGGTTATGAACATTACTAAGTGATTTATTGACATTTTATATTTTCAAGATTACAAATGCAACCATTTGTGCAATTGTAGCAATGAGCAACATTTTCTAACAGTTGAAAAGGTCATTCTCACTAAATAATTGCCACGGTATTATTTATACTAGAATAAAATTATATTTTGGTCTTACTATACATAGGGTTCAATTTACAACCATTTGCAAAAGGATTTACTTAAAAATAATTTACACAACAATTTTTATACTCAAAATACTCCACAAATGGTTCTGTATAAAACGTGATTTTCACAGACTCAAAAATACCGAATTATGGTTCCACTGTGTTCTACTCGTTTTTGTGAATCCATAGACATATTATTTGCTAAATTTGGATATACAGAACTAAAGATATAATTTTTATGGTGAAAATGACCAATTAAACCATTTAATTTATAAATCAAATTTTTGTACAGAGAATAAGTAATATTATTGCATAAATGGATTCTACAGAATCTCAGCTTTTCATAGATACCAAATTTATAATTTTTGGACTTGTAAATCTTTTTCTATGAATTATATGAGTTCGTACTAAAATCTGGAAAAGTCAAACTCGGGAATTGACTGAAATTGACTTTGACTAATCTGACTGAGTTGACTGTTGACTACGCTGACGTAATGATGATGTCAGATTTGACTATAGAAAAAGTTAATTGGATGGAAAAACTTTGTACATGAAAGTTGTAGATAACAACTAGATTTGTCTACTGTTCAAAGGAAATTGTGTTTGGAGCAACGAGGTGGGCGTAAAATGGATTATACCTTCTAAGATCTGAATCTTTGACTGTGTTTTTCTCTCTGCTCGATGAACGAAACGAGGTGAAACCAGCGGGAACGGAACCGTCTTGACGAGGGGAACAACTTCCGTCTTCAAGCCGCCGCGATCCGAGGTCGTCTTGAAGGTCTATTTTGGTGGAGAAGATTGGGAAGAATTTTGGACGAAAATGGAGGTATGATGAGTTGAAAACTTTGAACTTTCCTGTAGTGGGGTTTATATAGGAGGGGGTGGGGGCTGGATTAAAGGAGATTAAAGAGGGAGAGGAATTAGAGGACATTTAGTGCAATTTAGGGCAATTGAAGGTTATTTAAGTGCATTAGATACAAATAGGTGCTCACTAGTTCCTCGTTCACGTACAGGTTCACATAAACGCCCTCCTGGCCGATCGGCCTGGTTGGGCCGGCCTATTTTGGCCGGCCTGGCCAGCCATTTTTTTTCGTTTTATATTTTTTTCCTATTTTTTAATTCTTTTATAACTTTTGATTTAGAGCTCCGAATTTGTTGATTCAAATTTTTGCGGGTTTGTAAATTTATGGGCAATATTTTTGGACATAAATTTGATATATTTGAAAATATTTAATTTTCTCAATTATTAATTAGTTAATTATTATACGATTGCATGTGTGCGATATTGGCCTAGTTGCAGGGCAATATATTTCGAATGACTTGGATTCTTTCCTTATTTGAACTTGATTCGATTTAGTTCCACTTTACATGGATAACCATGAATTAAAGTTTGAAAATATGAGAGGATAATTTTATAAAATCTTAAAATAGCTCACATAAGCTATGGTGCTTATTTTAAAACGAGACTCTTTGCTTTTATTTTTGGTTCAAAACAAAACAAAGGTTGTTTGAAAAATGTAAAAGAAGTAGTTGAGATATATAGATGGTTTTTGGTTGAGAACTTCCTCAAGATTAAAAATAGATTTTCAAATACAGGAAGTTTGTGAAAAAGATTTTGAAGGGGAACCTTGCAAATTATAATTTTGAAGTAGAGGAGATATATGGATAATCTTGATGCTTTGATTTTAGGGTTTTTGTTAAATGCTATTTTTATTTTAAGGAGTACCTTTATTTGGGGTAAAACTTTTGTAATAGTTTAAAAGGTTTTAATGTTTCCAATTAGAAGCAAAAAAAAGTTTCTTTTCCCCATAAATTTCAACTATTATTTCTTTTGTTTATTTATTTTTCACATTTCAAAATTTGGAAAATTTTGGGATGTGACATAAGCGCAGTGCTCCCGCGGGCTGCTTAAGTGGGTGTCCCCACTCGTCAGTGAGACAGGGAGGGGCGAAGCGGTACGGGGCAACGTGGGTCGTTCGATCTGATTCTAATCCAACGGCTGGGAGTCATCGTCGATAGCGAGACAACGCCGGCGAGAAAGAAACCTAGCGCGTCCAGTGAGGGGTGCTGGGGGCTCACCGGGGTGCAGGCGAGGGTCGGCGAGGCGGGCGAACGACGAAGTCGACGACGACGAACTCAGGGGTGGTCGCGGCAGCTCCTAGGGTGGACGAAATCGTTGGCGCCCTTCTTCTCCAGAGGTGGCGGGCTCCGGTGAAATTCCAGTGAGGTGGTGCTCGCCTTGCTCCGGGAACGGTGTGGCACGATCAGTGAGAAGAGGGGAGTGAGGTGGTGTGAAGAAATCAACTGGTGGTGACCTCTATTTATAGTCGAGCGAGGGGACTGACGGGGCGCAAGGTGAGCTCGTCGGAGCGATGTTACAGGCGGCTACTGGCATGGGCGACGGTAGGGGACGGTGCGGTGTTCCCTGGCGATGCTCAATGACATGGTTTTGAGGCGTGGGGCGGTGTGGTTTGGTCTGGAACATGCGACGATCTGCGCGGCAGAGGCGGCGTCTTCGACGGCGAGCGGTGGCTGTGCGTCACGGGGAGGCGAACGGGGATGTCTGGCGGTCTCCTGGGTCGGTGGGGATTGTGTGTGCACGCGGTGAGGGCGGCGCGCGGTCTGTGGGCGCTGGTCAAGGGTGGCGCTTTGGCGCACGCTCGACACGGTTGCTGGCGAGGTTGGCATGGTTCGTGCGTGTGGTCCAGGGCTAGGCAACGCTCGCGGCTGGGACAGGGAGTGGCAGTGGACGGTGGGCTGCCTCCCAGACATGCTGGCTAGGCTTGCTTCTCTTCCTAGCTTGCTGTCGACATGGGGGTGACAAGGTTGGCTTCGGCTGTTCACCATTGATGGTAATGCCAAGCTCACAGTGGTGCTAGTGTTTAGATAATCTTGCTAGATGATCTACTGAGCTGGTTGTGAGCTAGAGAGGGAACAAGTTAGGCTTCAATCACTGCTCACTATAGTGTTTAGGATTTTGATGATTTGTGTCTGCAACCTATTTGATGAAATGGCCGCATGAAATCAAGTTTTGAATTTTGAAAATATTTTTGGTGGGTTTGCTAGATTGGTGCTGGTGAGTCTACAGATGCTTGGGTTTTGAAAGTTGAGCTTGTTTGAGTGGTTTTTGAAAAAGTGGGATCTTCCCATATGATAAAGATTCAATTTTGAATTGTCATTTAAACTATGCATTTGAAAGTTTCTGGATGATCACAAAGTGGGCCTTGATACCTTGTTATGAGTACAATCAAGGGGTGCAAAGATCCAGAAAAGTTTCTGTTAGGTTCTGACAGTTTGAGACAGCCAAAGTAGGCATGGGAGTTAAAATGGTCAAAATGACCATTCCTTTATTTTATTGGTTTTGATTTATTTGTCTTTAGGAAAAGTTTGGGAAATGTTTAGATGATGTTTATTTCACCTAAGAAACATTTTATAAGCAAGGAAACACACAAACAAGGTGGTTCAAAATAATTTCAAATTTAATGCATACTCATATGCATGCATTCATAATTTTATTTAACAAAGTTTTTGTTAACCCTAATTTTGATGATTAGAGTTTGATGATCCAAGTTTAGTATTTTTGGGATGTTACAGTTTGCAACTTCTCCCATAGACATTAAAGATAAAGATTATGATTTTTCTCTTGATTTATCCTATATAAACATTGTTGAGAAAGAAACTTTTTGTGGGAATCAAAATGAAGGTGATGTAGCTCATATGAATGAGCTTTCCACTATGAGTGCTTTATTCTCCGATGATTTTAAGATGCACAAGTACTTTGTTACAAAGATCTTCCCTTTTTCACTAAAAGGAGAAGCTAAATCTTGGTTTAATAGATTACCTCATGGATCCATTGATAGCCCTGATTGTTTATTGCTTCTTTCTTCTAGAAATATTTTCCTCCTAGTGCTAGATATGCTGCCTTGCAGAGAATTTTTTATTTTAAACAGGGAGAATAAGAGAAATTGCTTTAGTCATGGACAAGGTTGTGTGCCTTGATTCATGCACATCCTGGATGTCCATTACCTAAAAATGATCTTCTTGATATTTATTATAATGGACTAACTGATGATTCTAGGACATACCTAGATAGTTTTGTTGATTGTGTTTTCAGGAAAAGAACTCCTACAAATGCTGAAGAATTAATGGCTAAAATAAGCAAGAATTATGATGATTGGACTTCAACTGAGCGAAATACACCTGAGCCTACTACTCCTGAACTAGTTGTGCCTGATCCAGTTCCAACACCAACACCAAAGAAGAGGGGTGCATTAAATGATGAAGTGATGAAAGAAGCTAAGAAATGTCTGAAGGAGAAAGGTATTAGAGCTGAAGATGTGAAGAATCTACCTCCTATAGAAGAATTATATAAGCCAATTCCCCACTCATCCACTATTGAGGTACACTCTATCCACTTTAATGAAGGTGATATTCCCTATGGTAAACCTCCTGATCAATGCTTAGAGGAACTTGACACTTTTATTGTTAAACAAGGTAATTTTAATAAACAAGTTTAGAATCATTTATTGGAAAACTCTAGAGATATTAATGAGTTGAAAGATATTGTGGAAAGAACTGCTAATAATGTTAAAAATGCTTTGTAAACACTTTCAAATGGTTCAAACTCAAATTGATCAACTTGCTAAGGTACAAAAAGATATGCTAGTTAATGTTTCTGGAGATAAATATGCTTATGGAATTAGAACTAGGGGTGCTGCAGCCACTCAAGATCCTTTATATCCTGAAGGACACCCTAAAAGAATTGAGCAGGATTCTCAACAAGGTGAAAGTAGTGGTAGTCCTCATAAGAGAAAGAAAAAACATAAAATAGTTGAGGAACCCTCTGAACCTGCTGTAGACCCTAATAGTGTATCTGTCTCTGATGCTGAAACTAAGAGTGGTAATGATAAAAATGATGCTCCTGATAAGGAAGAAGTTGAGGAAGAACCTGAGAAGCACACTAAGAACACTAGGTACACTAAGGAAGATTTTATTGCTAATAAACATGGTAGTGAGAGAGAACCTTGGGTGCAGAAACCTATACCTTTTCCCAATAAGAAACACAAGTCAAAGGAGGAAGAACACTATAACAAGTTTTGTGAGTGGATGAAACTTTTATTTTTGCAAATTCCTTTGACTGATGCTATTAAGTTGCCTCCTTATTCAAAGTATATGAAGGATATTGTCTCTAATAAAAGGAAGATTCCTAATGAGGAAATTTCTACTTTGCTTGCTACTTATTCCTTCAATGGTAAGGTTCCAAAGAAACTTGGTGATCCAGGTATTCCCACTATTCCTTGCTCTATTAAAAATAATTATGTTAGGACTAGAGAAGTTGATACCAACTGATATATCTTTGCAAATGGATGATAAGTCTACTACTATTCCTGTTGGTATATGTGAGGATGTTCCTGTTCAAGTGGCTCATAATTGCTTCGTTTTAACTGATTTTTTTGTGCTTGATATGCTTGAAGATGATAATATGTCCATTATTCTTGGAAGACCTTTTCTTCATACTGCAGGTGTTGTCATCAATTGCAATCAAGGGAAATTAACTTTTAATATTAATGACAAAGTGCATACTGTCTATTTACCCAAGAAGATTGATAAGATCTATTGCCTGAATTCAATTGAAAATATTGAGAGCATCAAAGTTGGAGAAATATATTGTCCCGTTCTACAAGAAAGTTTTGAAACTATTATGATTGGGACTATTTCTATCAAGTTTTAGGTAACATAATCACTTTGTGGAATGCAAAGTTTTGCTTCATATAAGATTGTTTTGGTAACAAGACTTGATCAACCTTGTTAACAAAAGGATTTTAATGAACAAAACAATGCTTTCACACTTGTTATACTTGCTCACTTTTATTTTTGTCCTTCATAGTCTTTGTTTTTTTTGTCTTATTAGCTTTAGTTTTGCTAGTTGTTTGCTTGTTAGAGTGTCTTAGAAATTCTATAGTTTTGGTTTTGGTTTGCTTTTTGCTTCTTCTAAAAAAATCTTTTCTGCGAGAAAAATCAATTTTCATACCATGAAAATTGGCCAAAAATAAAGTTTCCCGAAAAATCTTAGAAAATTCATATTAAAATTTTCCTCGTAAAAAGGGGCAGAGGGACACCTGGAATGGCCCAGGGGGACCCACCAGGCCAGCACACCCCCTGGAGGCGTGGCCAGCCCCAAGGCACGCCTAGCCTGGGAGGGGCCCACCTATGGCCCTCCAAAGTGTCTCCTTCCAGCGACTTCTTTCTCTCTCCCAAAAACACCGGAAAACTTTCTCAAGCTCGAGTTCCTGTTGTTCTTGCTCCCATTTTCGATCTCCTTGCTTAGCCCATCTTTGCTACTGATTTTTGGATGGATTGCTCCTTGGTATGTGCCTCCTCCGTTTGTCCAATTAGATTTGTGATTGATAGATTGTATCTTGAGTATTTTGCTGCTACAGGTGTCATGTTGTGTGATCTTGCATGCTTGTTCTATGCTTAGATATTTCATTTTGATGCATGGTTAGCCCTCTAGCAAGTTCCTATAGTAGTTCCTCATCATTTATCAGCTTGGAAATTACTTGGTTTGATGTTTGTCTAAATTTTTTTAAAAAAAGTCATGGACAACCACACCTTTGGAGAAGTGTTTGAGAGTGATGCACCAAGGAGGACAAGGCCTTCGATATCATCCTCCAGAGCTAGGCCATCATATAATGAGGATCTTATTACACCGCGTTTTGGCAACATGGGAGATGAGGGGTATGCGCACCCTTCTACCTTTCCTTGTTTTACCTTTTTGTGGGCTGCAGGGATTCTCAACGATTTCCTAACTCTTATCAGGAGGGTTGGTCTAACTAGTTATATGCAGGATGAGAGTGAGCAATATGCTATGCTCACCAAAACTTTTGTGGAGAGTTTCTCTTTTACTAACAACCCTTTCAGGTCAGAGGTGTCATTCAAAATCTATAATAGGCCTTTCACCATGACAATGAAGAAGATTTGTGAAATCTTGGGTATTGGCATGGCTAGGACGTTGAAGCTCAACCTGCTGATTTGTTGGAGCTCTACCGCAGGGTAACCAATGATGATGACCGCACATCCCAACGCGGAAAGGTAAGAAATATTCAACTCCCAGCTATCATATATTTTGCTTATTATCTTGCCACTAGTATTCTTGGTAGGGAGAACACTAGCAATATTTCCAACTATCATTTGGCCTTTCTAGCTGCTGCACTCAACAATGAAACCAGGTATAATCTTGGTTCTCTCATTGCTCGTCGCTTAGCTGCTAGAGGACCCATTTATGGGGGTATTATTGGTGCACGTGTAGTTGTTGCCTTAGAAATATTTGTTGATCCAAATGATACAATTTTAACTCCTCAGAGGCTTGACCTTGATGCCATGAAAGTGCATCACTTTGTCACTGCTAGCTCTACCCTTGAGAGTTTGGTTTACAAGATGATGTTTACTGACGGGGAAGAAAGGGAAATTCCTTTGCCACAAACTACTTCGTTAAGTATTTGCCAGGGATCATGGTCACGCTCCAAGGAGAATATGGACGAGCAGCTGCGCATTCGTGGTTTCCATGGATGCTACTAGGGGGATGCGCCCTCTTACGACCACTCAGCACACTACACAGGGGCGTCCTCAAGCTCGTACCAGGACGAAGGGGCCTCTTCGTTGTATTATGGAGGTGCACCTTCTTGGTCACCATGGGGTTGAGCCCCACTTAGGCCAAAAGCCTAAGCTTGGGGGGAGGTACACCGACATCACACTCATCTATATATCATGTTTCGTCAGTTCTTTGTATATCCATGGTTCGCTTTCTTCTTGGTTGTTGTTTCTGCTTTCTCAAAACACAAAAAGACCAAAAATATTTTCGTTGTTTCTCTTGGTTTATTTCTTTGATTTTTAGCTTTGGTTTGCCTTAAGAAAAATCCAAAAAGATTTTGCTCTGTTTGTTTTTGCTTTGTGTGCTTGCTTTAAAAAATCGAAAAACACCAAAAATATTTGTTGTTCTTCTTTAGTATTGTGAAGTTCTTTGCAGGGTTCAGCAGTCCTCAGTGGAGTTTGGTTTCATGGTATTATTCAAGCCACACAAGTGAAGGGCAATAATGAATATTAAGACAACTTGAGGTGTGGTAAGAGGATGGTAACAAACTCTATTTGTTTTCATTTTTGTACATATACTCATCATTGTGGGCATGCTTAGTCTATTCATGTAAGGTGTATGTTATTTTTGGATGCTTAGTAGTTCTTGCTCTCTTATGATTAGCTCCAGCTTGCTAATAGTTTGTAGCATATCATATGAATGTTTGCTTGCATTGTTTTATTCATAACTTGGTATGATAATGTGGTATCGTCCTCTAAATGTTTCATTTGAATCGACTTGGCACATGCGCACGCATGCATATGACTGAAAAATAGTCAGTAAGCCTCGATGATTTATTTTGCCTCAGAGTTCTTGTATCACTTTCATGACATAATTAGTCCTGTTTTGTTGCAAGCATGATTCTGACAATTATTGCTCTCTCGTTTGTCGCTCCCTCTCTATTTCTAGCCTTCACTTGCACTGAGTATGAGCTCTACTCGAGTTTCCAACTCCCCAAAACCAACATTGCCAAAGTGTCCACCATACCTACCTACTAGCATCATTTGCTATTCCGTGCATATTTAATATGCCTTGTTTTCTTCAAAATAAAATGTTTTCTTGTTTTGATAAAGTTAGTTAGTAAAGCTCTCACGAACTTGATGGCACACTTTATTTCTGCACTTAATAAACCTGAACCATTGTGACTGTCCATGAAATTTATATGCTTGCAAATTATAGGTTGGGAGTTAGCAGAACTGTGCTGTCACGAGGAACGCTTTCAACATTGCACCTGTACTTTGTACCCAGTGGATATCATGCTCTTTTTTTATGGATGTCATCGGTGTGAAATAAAAGGGGATCTTGTAAGTTCATGGAGTTATATATATGTGTTATAGAAATGCTTGGGCCGCTAGCCTAAGCCATGCCTAATCATGGTGGAAACTTGCAGCATAACCATAATGAGCAATCTGTGAAGCATCCTCAATAAAAACCTATGCAAATAGAAAATAAAAAGATCGCTGAGATGCTCATTGTTTGCTTGCCTTGTCATTTTGATTATGTAAGATCCCTCCTTTGTAAAGGAAAAGGATCCCTATTATTGCAATGCTAGTCCCTGGATCAATAGCTAGCATCCACAGTTAAGATGTAATATCAAGAAACAAAGGTCATAATACAACTTTATAACCAGGAATAACATAATTTATTACATCTTACATAGATCATTTGGCTATTACATTACATTGCAGCAGAATATCTATAAGCATGGGGTCCTTCATCTTCAAAGTGCCACAGGCAGACATGTTGGTTGTAGATTTGTAATCCTAATCAATCAACTTCACTAAATTCAAACAAACCTGCAACATAACAAGTTACAGCCACAAGGGTCAATACATTTGAATTGTATTGGCAAGTGATACTATGGTAGTATAGTGGAGTCTATCATCTATATGCATTTTGCTAAGTGGAGCTTAGGCTTGCTTTTCTCAAAATAGATTTTCCTTATCATTTGAAAACACTAAGTTTTTGCTTTGACAAAATCTTTTCCCAAGGAATCTCCCAATAAAAATTGGTGATCCTCTCAACCCTTGTTCACCCACAAGTTTTTAACTTAGAAATTTGGATGATGAGATTCTTGATAGCTTCCATGTCTTGATGCTCAAATTCTCCTTTACCAGGGACTCGGCTAAGTACTTAGATTTTTTTCCATCTGCAGAGGTTGTGCACTTTCCCCACCAGACTTGGTTTCACCAAGACAGGACCTTTCAGAAGCCTTCCCTTAGACCAAATGGACGCGTTCCAACCTATCATTCCCACGACCACCAACTGTCCAAATGGCTAAGTTCTAGCAACCTATGTGATCCAGGCAGAGCCCATATTGCCAAGTGGATGCACTAGAAGCTTCTCAACATTTGACATCTCAAATCTCTTTGTTCCTGGGTGGCAATCCACAAGTGTTGCAACCTCTTCATAGCTTGCAATGACTATTATTGAGTTGGAACCTCTTCATAGCTTGCAATGATTATTAAGTAGACTTAGTTGCATACTCCTTATTATGAATTGTCTAAGTATCTACTCCTGTGCTGAGAATATTTACATCATATGAAGCAAATGTGTTCGTGAAAGTTCTTTTATCGCACTCAATTTTCAACTGAATTGCTTGAGGACAAGCAATAAGCTAAGCTTGGGGGGAGTTGATACGTCCAAAACGTATCTACTTTCCCAAACACTTTTGCTATTGTTTCTCCTCTAAACTTGTGTGATTCGGATACAACTAACACGGACTGGCGTTGTTTTCAGCAGAATTACCTTGGTGTCTAGTTTTTGTGCAGACAATCAACTATCAGGAAAAATCCCAAAAAATATGCCAAAATCCTATTTCACCAGAAGACTCGTGGAGCCAGAATACGAGTGGGAGTGGGGCTCTAGGGGGCCCACACCCTGTAACATCCCTAAAATCATGTTTCAAAGTTTGCATATGATACATGCATTCATAATCATTTTAGGATCATTTTCAATGTCATTTCAAAACAGAGGCATTTGATTGTCTATTATTTTTTGTAACCAAGGCATTGGCCCAATACTACTCTCTAGTAAGAGATTATTTGTTTTAAACCAAAGATATTTGATCCTATGGTTGATTGATGTTTTCCGAAACTTGGACAAAAATTTCAAAACAAAATATGAATTTAAAACCATTTTTATATCTTTATTAAACAATGGTAAAGGCACTGTTTTCTTTTAAAATTTCAAAGAACAAAAGTAGGTTTGAGTGAACAATAGAGCTAAATGCTCAATTAAAAGATGGACCCATCCTACAAAAATTCAGAACAAATTTGAATTCATTTTGGTTTGAAAATCATTTGAAAATGTTTCCTGAAAATCAAAATAGAAATAGAAAAAGAATAAAGAAAACAGAAAAGGCCGGCGCTGCCAATTTAGCCTAGCACAGAATCCAGCCCACTAAGAACACATGGGCTAGTTCCCCCTCTACCCTCTATCACTCGCACGAAGCATACCCTGCAGCCGCTGACACTGGGCCCTCTCCATGTCAGCATCGTCTTCCCCATATTCTCGCGCGCAGTCACCGCTCCGCCGTTACCACCGTGCAGTGACGCCGCGTTAAACCTCGCTTAAATTCCATTGAATCAGCGCATGATTCTCACCCCGCTCCTGGCTACTTAATCACCTCGCCACCGCAGTCATTTCTCCTCACTTCCCTCGCTCACTCTGCCACCAGGCTCCGCGCATTCGAGCTCAAACCCCTGCGGTACCGATGACTTCCGACGTGAGATTCCGGTGAGTCTCGTGTTCGCGCCCACTCCCGGTTCACCCTAGGATGATTCTCTGATCCTTGCGCATATCCTGATCCCCTTTGTGCATCTGCTTGTGATCCAGAGCGTCGGCTTCGACAAGCACCGTGGGAATCTGACGCCACCTCCAACTCCGGCGAGGGATTTAGGTAAGACCCAACCACCTCGTGCCTTCTCTTTGATCCTGCCAGGTTTGCCTGAGTGTGGTGCACACGCTGATATCCTATGTTTGTGCTAGGGTGGCCGGAAACGTCGCCTTCGTCACCGTCTAAGCAAACCCGACACTATCCCCAACTCCGACGAGCCCCAGCAGCCACTGCAGCACGCCCGCGCCCACGCCAATGACACCTTGAGCACCGTCATGTTCACGCGAGTCTGGTAAGCCTCTGCCTAGCCTCTAACCCCCTGGAACCACCAGAACATCGTCGGCAGCAGCGCCACCGCTTCCAGCAACCATGTGCGCCGCCGGTTTTAGGTCAAAGCAATTTGATCCACTGGATCTAGATCCAATGGTTTAGATTAGATGCCAGGCCAAAGAGGTATGGGCATATCTGAGCCGCTGGTTTTAAATTAGATCTAACGGTGCGCGAGCGGGATCCCGTGCAAACCGGTACCAGCGAATCAGAAAGCGCAGCGTGTCTGTGTTTTAAATTTAAAATCTGGAAATAGATCTATTAGTTGTTCAAACTTGTAAAATTCATAACTTTTGATCCACACGTTCAAATTTTGCAAATTTTATATCATTGGAATCAGGAGAAAGAATTCTATCCAACCATGCAATTTTTTTAATGAATTGCTTCTGTAAAATTGGTTATTTTTGCAGAGACATTTATAGGCTTATTTTGAGTATAGAAATTATTTGAAAAATGATTTAAATACTAAATAAAATTTATTTAGTATGTATGTGTCTTGTTTGTGAATCAGTACTGTATACTTGTCTTGTATGGTGTAGAAAATCATCACATGGAATTTGCATGCATTCATATATTTTTGCTTGTATATATTGATATGTGAATTTGGTGCCATTATTTTATGTGCAGATTTTAGTGCTAATAGTGATTATGGTTGTGAAGATTGTTGCTACTCCCCCAACTACCAAGGAAAGTGGTGCTTCATATTTATGTCCCAATATTTTTGCCTATGCATTAGAAATATTTTTGTATAGGGCTTGCATGAATATTTTGCTAAGTATCTATATGCTATGCTTGGGAAATCCTAGCAGTTGTAGAAATGTTAGAATTTCCTCTAAGTTAAGATACTTGTTATTTGCCATGCTTAGCCTAGCTAATAGTAACCAAGGGTGGAATATATTCATGCTATGGAAAATATTGTTAAGTCTTTGACTTATGTTTTTGCTTAATAAAACAACTAAGTGAATGGAACACCTGGGTGGAATGGAAAGAATGGTTTGTGTTGAGTGGTTACACAAGGCCCATTTCTATGGTTTACCTGTGTATCTCACTTGTGGAAAGCCACCCAGGAACAAAGGGGTTTGAGATTCCAAATGTTAAGAAGCTTCTAGTGCAGCCACATGGAATTATGGGCTCTGCCTGGATCATATAGGTTGCAATAACTTAGCCATTTGGACAGTTGGTGGTAGTGGGATGATAGGTTGGAACGCGCCCATTTGGTCTAAGGGAAGGCTTCTGAAAGGTCCTGTCTTGGTGAAAATCAAGTCTTGTGGGGAAAGTGCACAACCTCTACAGATGGAAGAATCTAAGTACTTAGTCGTGTCCCCGGTAATGGACAACTTGAGCATCAAGACATGGAAGCTATCAAGAATCTCCTCATCCCAATTTTCTAAGTTAAAACTTGTGGTTGAACAAGGGTGAAGGTTCACCAATTTCTATTGGTGGTTCCTTGGGAAAGTTTTGTCAAAGAAAAACTTAGTGTTTTCAACTGATAGGTAAAGCCTATTTTGAGCAAATCAAGCCTAAGCTACACTTAGCAAAATTCATGTAGTAACTAGATGTTAATATTCTACTAAGATATCACTTGCCAATACTATTCCAATGTATTGACCCACTGTGGCTGTAACTTGTGATGTTGCAGGTTACTCTGATGATGATTAGGGGTTATGAGTCTAGACTCAACATGCTTGCCTGTGGCACATGAAGATGAAGACTTCTATTTTATATTGTTAAGTTAAACTCTTGTACTAGCCTATGGCTGAGTTGTAAAAGACTATGTTATCTCTGGAATGACTTGTAATAATGACCTTTGTTTCTGTGTACTTCATCTTAAACTTTGGATGCTAGCAATTGATCCAGTGACTAGCATTGCAATCACAGGGATCCTTACCTTTATAAGGGTGGGATCTTACACCCCCCCCCTGCCGCGCGGGCCAGGCCTGGCCACACCTATAAGTTGCCTTCTGACCTAGAAACTCAGGGGGTCGACGTTTTTCCAAAAAGAGTTCCGCTGCGCCGCCACCACCAGAAACCGCGATTCAGAACCAGAAACTCCGTTCTGGCACCCTGCCGGGACGGGGAATTTGGAGAGGATCATCGCCATCATCATCACGATGCCTTTCCATCAACCATTCATGTTTCCCCCATCCATGAGTGAGTAATCCCCCACTATAGGCTATGGGGATGGTAGGTATTGGATGAGTTCTATCAGGTAATCGAATAAGATTGTTAGGGCATGGTGCCTAGTATCTCGATTAGTGCTATTTGACTTTGTTGCAACTTGTTGTGCTTAATGCTTGTCACTAGGGCCCGAGTGCCATGATCTCAAATCCGAACTTATTATTAATTCATGATTATAGTATTGTTTGTGATCTTATCTGCAAGTTGTGTACACATATCATTATCCAGATCCAAAGGCCCTAAAGTGACAGAAATTGGGACGGCCGGAGGAGATGGCTGTAATTGAGGATCACATGTGTTCACAGAGTGTTAATGCTTTTCTCTGGTGCTCTATTAAAAGGAGTACCTTAATTTCCAGTAGATTCCCTTGAGGCCCCGCTGCAATGGGCTGGCAGGACAAAAGATGTTGTGCAAGTTCTTAATGTGAGCATGTATGACTATATATGGAGCACATGCTTATGATTGTTTACTACTTGGATGCTTTATCTTATTTATCTGCAATTTCCCTAGATCTTGAAGTTACATGTTTAGACTTGTCCATGCAACGCCTGTCCATTCATCCCTATGCCTACCGCACTCATATCCTACTTTTTGCTACTACTGTTACTATTGCTCTTGTTTTACTACCGCTATTGCTTTGCTATTGCTACTACAAAACTGTTGCTACTGATAAACTTCTGTGAGCCACACTATTTCCAGGTGTAGCGGAATTGAAAACTCAGTTGTTAAGGCTTATAAGTATTCTTTGGCTCCCCTTGTGTCGAATCAATAAATTGGCTAATACTACCCTCGAAAACTGTTGTGATCCCCTATACTTGTGGGTCATCACAAGGCAAGCATACAATGAGCATCTCAGCAATCTTCTTATTTACCATGGGAAAATGATTCTTTTTTCTCTCTTTCCTCTTTTCAATATGTCTCTCTTTTTTTATAAGAAGAAAGATTCATAGATTGCTCACTATGGTGATGCTCCAAGTTTCCACCATGATTAGGCATGGCTTAGGCTAGCGGCCAAGGCATTTCTCTAACACACAGACATAACTCCATGGACTTACAAGCTCCCCTTTTATTTCACTCCGACGACATCCGCAAACAAAAGAGCATGATATCAAGTGGGTACAATTTACAAGTGCAATATTGGAAGTGTTCCCCATGACAGCATGGTTCTGCTAATTCCAACATATAAGTGCAAGCATATACAACATAGATGACACAATGGTTCAAGTATATTTAGGGGCAAGAAAAATAAAGTGTGCCATCAAGTTTGTGAGAGCTTTAATCACTAAGTTTCAGATAACAAGTTTAATTTGGAACTTAGATAAAACAAGAATATACTTGGAATGATGTAACACACCATGCATAGGAATTTATAGTGGAAACTTTGGAATAACTTGGTTTTTGGAAGTTGGATGCATGAGTAGAGCTTACTCATACATGTGGAGGCTAGCAAAAGCCTGGGAGCGACCAACTAAGAGAGCAGTAATGGCCATAATCATGCAGAGCGACAAAACATTACTAATCAAACATAAAGTGGTACTACAAGTCAAAAACTAAATGATCATAGAGGCTATGGTGACTGGTTCATAGTCATAACATGGTGTGAGCATGCTCCAAGTCAAACCAAACAAAGCATCAAAGGAGAATACCACAATATTATGCTTTTGTATGCTAAAACAACGCATGATTCTTTCAAGGCACTTTAAGCAATCCTAATTATTTGGAACAAGTCATGCTACATCAATAATCACTAAGCATAAGGTCAAAACAACATCTATCATGACATGCTAAAGTCTAAGTCACAGTCAAAGCAAGCTCCTCTTGTACTACTAAAGCAAGAACTTCCTACTCCTTCCCAACACCAATCAACTTATTTGAAACAACATGGCGGAAACGGGGCTCCAAACTAATTTATTAAAGCAAAATAAGAAAATAAAAACAAAAAAGTAAAACTCAGACGCTCCAAGAACAACACAACTATGCATGAAACAATAAAAACGAAGTGTCTAGAAAGACTTGAGATTTTAATTGATGAAGAAGGGGATGCCTTGGGCATCCCCAAGCTTTTACACTTGTACCTCTTGAATATTTCTTGGCATCTCATTACATCATTTCTTCCTTTACACCTGAAAATTTCCTTCATACAAAACTTCACACAATCTTCATTAGCAACATTAGTGCATTCAAAAGATAATAGACCTTTGGTTTTAGTTTTAAAACAGCAAAACTTTTCACTAAAGACACAAGCTAATGTATTAATTCCCTAAAAAATCTCAATTTCCTAAAAAGAACCCAAAAAGGAATCAATAAGAAGCAAATGCAAATAATGGCAGAAATTTGTCAAAACAGACCAGAAGGTAGAAACCAATTTTTTCGAAGACCTTCAGTTGATCAAATAAAAAAGTGTTGAACTAACGGAAGTTAGCTCACAACCTGGGGGATTTATTCAGAAAATTACAGCTCAATAAGACTTATAGAGAGTTTACACGATTTTTTACAGTGGAGCACAAAAATCTGTTTCGGGGCAGCAACTCCCCAAATCTTACTTCCCTCTCATTAGAGGTTACTCTTGGCATAAAAATCAAATAAAAAGGATAGGGAGAGGTTATTACAGAAGTAATAACTACCAAGACTCAATAAAACTATTGGGTTATCTCCCAAGAAGTACTTTTCTTTAACGCCTTTAAGTTAGGCACAAGAAGCAAGAATCAAGTATTTTCAAATGAAGAAGCATTAAGATCAATACTAGAAATATCTTCAACTAGGAAAGGTATCTCATCCAAATGAGTTTTAGAGGATCCTTTCTCATCTCTCTTAGGTTCACTACTTTCATCAAATGGGTTTTGAGGAACAATCCAATCAAAATTCTTTTCTAAGGCTTCCTGCATTCCTACAAGTTTAAAAGGTATGGGTATCTTAATTTCCTATCCATTGGGTTTGGTTTTATCCAACTTCACTAAAGTACACATAACATCTACACATGAGCCTAGCATATTAAAACGTTCAAAAACCTTTTTGGCTTCCTTAGCAACATCATTGAACTCTTTTAGCAAAGTTTCTAAGATAAACTCTCTCTTTTCAGCATCCTCCTCTTCTTTTAGTTTAAGAAACATTATTTGCATCATGGGGTTAAGGTTAACAAACCTAGCCTCCAACATGTGAACTAAAGAAGCTGCAGCAATTTCATAATTAGGGAAACTTCTGCTAAGGATTTATCCTCAATATCCTCATGTTTGCTAACATGATTAAAGAATTCTTCAATATTTTCTTTACCAATTATAGAGCCACTACCTATTGAAAGTTCTTTCAAGGTGAACTTAGGGACCAACATGGTGAGCAAGAGAAAGGTGACAACTAGAGGAAGAACTAATTTTTTTGTGTTTTTTATAAAAGAAAGCAAACCAAACGAAACTAATTTTTTGGAGTTGTTGATAAAAAGAGGCAAACAAAACAAAGCAAAATAAACTAAGCAAAACAAAAACAAAGTAAAGAGAAAGGTTTTGAAGGACTCCCCTTGTGAAGCCGTCCTTAGCTTCCCTGGCAACGGCGCAAGAAAAATCTTGATGATGTGTAGCTCAGATCACTGTAGAGCTTTTTTGGGAAACCCCAAGAGGAAGGTATGATGAGCACAGCAGCAAGATTTCCCTCAGTAGAAACCAAGGTTATCGAACCAGTAGGAGGAAGGAAACGACCCAAAGGTGTTGCTAGCAATTTGGAAACCTGCACAACACAAACTCAAGACTTTTCCCCAACAAACAGTGATGTTGTCAATCTCACTGCTTTGCTAAAAACAAAGGATTAACTATATGGTGTGGAAGGTAATGGTGGCTTGTAGAAAGTAAACAGTAACAGTGGAAGATGTGTCAATGGTAAAGATTGGACTGGGGTCCATAGTTCACTAGAGGTGTTCTCCTTAAGATAAACAACATAACTTGTTGGGTAAACAAATTACAGCGGGGCAATTGACAGGACAGAGCAAGGCATAACAATGCAATACTATACATTCATGATCCTATGAGATTTGATTGGGCATTACAACAATATACATAGACCGCCATCCAACTGCATCTATGACTAGTAATCCACCTTTAGGTTATCATCCGAAGCCCCTCCAGTATTAAGTTGCAAGCAGCGGATAACTGCTTTAAGCAAGGTGTGTAAAGTGAAAAATACACTTGTTCCATGAACTAGATATTGTTGTTTTCTCCCTAGTAGAAACAACACATGTACAACCTTAGAGATTTCTGTCACTTCCCTAGATTAAATAGAGGCATGAACCCACTATCAAGCATAAATACTCCCTCTTGGAGTCACTATCATCTACTTGGCCAAGATAGATACTAGAAACGGAGAGCATGCAAGATCTCAAACAACATAGACATGATAGAATCAATAAGATAGAATCATTAACCAATCTGACATAGTAATCTCAATATCCATCGGATCCCTGCAAACAAAACATGCATGATTACAAATAGATGATCTTGATCATGAACAAAGCTCACAAGATCTAAACATGGTAGCACGCAGGAGGAGAAACAACCATCTAGCTACTACATGGACCCATAGTCCAAGGTGGAACTACTCACACTTCATACCGGAGGCTACCATGGTAATGAAGAAGGCCTCCGAGATGATCTCTCCCCTCCGACAGGGTGCCGGGAAGAGCTTCAGATCCCCCCGATCTAGGTATGATGGTGGCAGAGGCTGCGGACTGTTTCATGGAAGATTGATCGGGTACTTAGGGTTTAGGTATCGTGGGCTTCTTATAGGCGAAGAGGGAGGCCGAGGGGGTGCCCGAGGTGGCTGCACCCCCCCAGGCACAGGCCAGGGGGTGTGGCCCCCTCGAGTCCATCCTCTGTCTCGTCTTATGGATCCGTGTTCCCCACGGTAAAATGTTGACTTTGGATTTTGTCCCGTCCTATTCCGAGAATATTCATTTTCTGACTTTTCTGGAACAAAAAACAACATAAAACAGGCAACTGGTACTATGGCATCTTGTTAATAGGTTAGTCCTAGAAAACATATAAAAATACCTCAAAGTGTAGACAAAGCAAAGCAAAGTAGATACTAAACAAGCATGGAACATCAAAAAATATAGATACGTTTACGACGTATCATGTCCCAAAACTTGTTGATTGATTCGTAATTTTGGTATTGCTTGTTCTTAAATTATTTGTATCTAGTCACCCTTATGAACTTTGAAGGTATCCTATGCATTTATGTTTTGCTATTCCATGAAGGACAAGATGAATACCACTCTTGCTATGTTTTCTATATGTGAAACAAACAAATGTCTTTCAAAGAATTATTCATGATCTTTTGTTTGTGCAGCCTTTCATGTTGCAACATAGTTGCTATGTCTTATTGTTAGAAATACACCTTTCATGCTTATGTTTAGAGTACTTTGATCCCATCTATCAATGCTTTACAATACCTTGATCAAGATTGTGATGGTGCATGTCACCTCAAAATTTATCCGTTTTATCACTTACCTACTCGAGGATGAGAAGGAGTTAAGCTTGGGGATGTTGATACATTGCAAACATATCTATACTTTTTGATGCTCCATGCTTGTTTTGCACCAACTATCTTATGTTTTATCCACACTTTGTGGCATTTTTATGCATTTTCTGGAACTAACCTATTAACAAGTGCCCATAGAGCCAGTTGCCTGTTTTCTGCTATTTTTGGTTTCACAAAAACTAGTAAAGAAATATTCTCAGAATTGGATGAAACAGAAGCCAAAGTTCCTATTTTTTCCAACACGACACAGAGTCTGAAGGAGAGACGAAGAGGCGCCACGAGGAAGCTACACCAGGGGGGCATTTCCTACAAAAACCTTTGGTAAACACTTCAACTGAAAATCCATCAAAACAAAAGCTTCTGTAAGAGGCAAATGCAAATGATGGCAGAAATCTGTCAAAACAGACCAGCAGGTAAAGATTGATTTTTTCGAAGACCTTCTGTTGCTCAAATAAAAAAGTTCACAACTAATGAAAGTTGGGTAACAACCTGGAGAACAAGCACAGAAAAATGCAGCTCCATCCAAAGTACTGATATTCCTCACGAATTTTTACAATACAGCACAAAAATCTGTCCCAGGACAGCCATTTTTCGCAACTCCTCTACTTCACAAAAGTAGTTTAACTTGACACAAAAACCAAAACAAAAAGGATAAGGAGCGGTTATTACAAAGGTAATAACTTCCAAGACTCGACAAAACTCTTGGGTTATCTTCCAAGAAGTACTTTTCTTTAATGCCTTTAAGTTAGGCTTGAAACTTCCAAAGATGCTCACAAAGGAGATATAAATCTGAAATGAAAGAGAGCATCAAGAAGCAAATAACCAACACACTTGAGTCTAACCCACTTCCTATGCATGGGAGTGTCATGAGAAAACGAATTGTTCAAACAAAAAGCCACAAGCATAGGAAGACAAAACAGATGCAACATCAAAGCTTTCAACATAAAACGGGGAAACTTAACATCATTGAGATGCATAAAACCATGTTTCCCTTGCTCAAAATAACTTTCAGTAGCACTATGAATAAAGTTGACAATATAATTGTCACTGGAAACAACTTTATCATCAGAGTAAGCATACTTACTGTCATCAAAAAGAGGTCCAAGGTCATAAACCGGATCAATAGAAGCAAGTTGTTCCATCCTGAAATCTTTATTAGGCAAGCTATTTTCACAAGGAGCTTTAGCAAATTTGGAAAAGTTAAAATCATAAGAATCTCCATCAAACTTAGTTAAAACCTTTTCCTTCTTACAATCAATAATATATCCACAAGTTTTTAAGAAAGGTCTACCAAAAATGACATGACAAGTTTTGCTAGCTGCTAAATTAAGCACTAGAAAATCAACAGGATACTTAATCTTACCACAAAGAACCTCCACATCACTTGCAATGCCAATGGGGAAAATTGTTTCCTTATTAGCAAGGTGGATAACCACATCAATGTCCTCAAGCTCACAAGGACCAATCTCATGCATAATTTCCCTGTAAAGCTCATAAGGAATAGTACTAGAACTAGCACCAATATCACATAAACCATAGTAGCAATGATCACCAATTTTAACAGAAAGCACAGGAACACTAGCTTTTGTAGTCTTACTAGGATGATAAATAATATTAGAAGCATCTTCACAGAAGGCAATGTGCTCATCCCCTCTATTTCTAGTGACAGTGTCTTTCACAATAGCTACCACAGGTTCAACATTCAATTTCTTACCAGGCTCCATAGTTTTTATTGTACCTTTATTATTTTCACTAATAATCATAGAATACTCCTTTACCTTAGCTGGGAAAGGCATTTTATCAACATGAGGTTTAGGCACAATATTATTAGTAGTACAAACTTGAGTACTTCTAACTGGAACATGACTAACAACATCGTTATACGGAGCATGGTACTTATTCCACTTCTTGGGAATTTATATGTAAGAGGCAAAGGCCTTAAAACATTTGGCAATACTTTGGAAATCAAGACCAAACTCATTGCTAATATCACAGAAGTTATCAGTACCCATAAAAGATTTAATGCATTCATAATCATAGTTTATACCTGACTTTCTTCCTTTTTCATTCTCCCAAGCCTCAATGTTATCTTCAATACGGTCTAAGAGATCCCATTTAGCTTCTTCCTTCATACGTGTCAATGATCTAGCAAAAGAAGTATCTAGTAAATCTTTATCATGAAGAGAAAGCCTAGCATAAAAGTTATTGAGAATGATATTGTTAGGGAGTTCATGAATAGGACATTTAAGCATTATTAACTTCAATCTCCCCCAAGCTTGGGTTGTACTCTCTCCATCAAGAGGCCAAAAGTTATATTTAAGATTTCTATCCTTATGGATCTCACTGGGATGATAAAATTTAGAGTAAAAGAGAGATGCCATCTCCTCCCATTCCATGGATTTTCCATTCTTTAGCAGCTTATACCATTCTTCAGCTCTCCCTTTCAAGGATATGGAGAGTAACTTATTCTTCACATGTTCAGTTGTGATACCTGCACACTTAAACAATCCGCATAATTTATGGATAAAAAGCAAGTGATCACCAGGATGGACAGTTCCATCCCCAAAATAATAATTATCCATAACACGATTAATAATACTTGTAGGTATCTTAAAAGGATCTATCTCAACAGGAGGTGGTTCATCTACTACCCTAGCAGTGGTAGTAGTTTTACCAAACAGAAAACCAAGTGGGTTATCCATATTGGAAACAAAGTAACGAGTAACAAAATCAATACTCACAATAAAAGTTTCCCTTACCAGTTCCACTCTTCAATAGCGCTTCACTCCTCGGCAACGGCGCCAGAAGATAGTCTTGATGACCCGCAAGTATAGGGGGTGTATCGTAGTACTTTCGATAAATAGGAGTGTCGATCCCAACAAGGAGCAGAAGGTGTTGAACAGTGGTATGGAGCAGGAAATCCCTATGAATACTTAGCAAACAGATTTTTGTG
This sequence comes from Avena sativa, assembly GCA_916181665.1. Classification (NCBI taxonomy): domain Eukaryota; kingdom Viridiplantae; phylum Streptophyta; class Magnoliopsida; order Poales; family Poaceae; genus Avena; species Avena sativa. The sequence continues at coordinate 304,329,960 of OV702295.1, read as the reverse complement.
GTTTTCTGACAAGGCAACAAAATAGGAGCAAGTAACAAAAGTAACGAACAAACGGAGCAAGTGGCCCAATCCTTTCTTAGCAAAGGACAAGCCGGTGGAAATACTTATAAGGACCAAACGTTCTCGAGGACACATGGGAATTCTGTGAAGTGCTTTCGCTTCAAATAGCTGAGTACTATTCTTTGGTGTTTGTAAGTGTTGTGTCGGTGAACCTGTGCTAACATACTTCCCTTCCTAGGACTAATACATACTTGTGATTAAACCCCCTGCAAATATCCGTAACTACAGGAAACTAATTAAGATATACATCTAACCACAACCTTAAACTCTAAGATCCTACACTCCCTTGTGCAAAGGTGTCCTAACAGGGGTTCAGGTTTCTGTCACTCCAGCAACCCCATGATTAGTAGCCAAATACACAATGCATCCCCTAGGCCCATAAATGGTGAAGTGTCATGTAGTCGACGTTCACATGACACCACTAGAAGAATAGCACCACAACTTAAATACTAAACCATTGAATAATAACTCAACAAAGATCCACTAATAACAACATGACTTCTCCCATGTCCTCAAGAACTATACAAACTACTCACAAGACATCATATGGATCAAGATCAAAGATGATATGATAATTGATAACAATCTGAATATAAACAATAATCCAATGGTTCCACTCATAAGCATCAACTACAATAGTAATCAACACCGGGAAAGTTTCCTCTAAGAACTAAAGCAATAGCCAACACAATTGTTACAGCGGGACGGAGTGATGATGATGGTGCTGGTGGAGATGATGGTGTGGGTGATGATGATGATGATCCTGATGAAGCCTAGCTTGATGACAGTGTTGATGGCGACGGTCTCCCCTCTCCGCGAAGGAATTCCCTCGGTAGAAATCTGTCTGCCAGAGAGATCTTTCCCTCTCGGTGTTTTCCGCCCCCAGAGGCGGCGAAAATCTATCTGTGGTCGCTCCCCTGGTATTAGGGTTTCGTTGGGAAGATATAGGCGAAGGGGCGGAGTCGGAGGTCGGGCAGGTGGGCCACACCTGCCCTTGGCGCGGGGTCAGTTGGGCCCGCGCCTAGGGAAGGTGTGGGCCCCTGAGGCCCCACTTCATCCCTCCTTCTGGCTTCCTTCGTCTTCTGGTAAAATAATATGTTTCCATATTTTTCTGGTATTTTTCTTATCTTTGCAAAATTGCACCGAAACGCCTTCTTTTCCATCAGAATCCAGACTCCGGCAGTCCATCCTCCAAGAATCATCCAACATGCATAAACAGATCAAAAATCCATAAGTAATACCTCATAATAAGACAAATATCAATGAATAGAGGTAAATTATGATATGGAAATGTGATGCAAATTGGGCGTATCAATATCATCCGAACAACCCTCGGGTATTAAGTTGCAAGCAACAGATAAGTGCATTAAGTAAAGTGTGTAATGGAAACAATACAATTTCCCTTGGGCAAAGGATTGTTGTTTTCTCCCTATTAGCAACAACACATATACAATCTTAGAAGTTTCTGTCACTCTCCCAGATTACTAGAGGCATGAACCTACTATCAATTATAAATACGCCCTCTTGGAGTCACTAGCAAATACTTGGCCAAAGTAACTACTACAATGGAGAGCATGCAAGATGACAAATAACATAGACATGATAGAACAATAATCAATCTGACATAATACTCAATATCCATCGGATCCCTGCAAACACATGTAGTATTACAATAAGATGATCTTGATCATGATAGGCAGCTCACAAGATCTACACATGGTAGCACAAATAGGAGAAACAACCATCTAGCTACTGCTATGGACCCGTAGTCCCAGGATGAACTACTCACAGATCACTCTGGAGGCAGGCATGGTGCTGAAGAAGGCCTCCAGGATGATCTTCCCTCTCCAGCAGGGTGCCTAGAAGAGCTTCAGATTCCTCCCGATCTAGGGAGGATAGTGGCGGCGGCTATAGACTTTTTCGTGGAATTATGATCGGGTACTTAGGGTTTTCGCCTCAGGGGGTTTATATAGGCAAAGGGGCGGCGTGGCCCAGGGTGGGCCGTCATGCCCCCCTGGTGTAGCTTCCTCGTGGCGCCTCTTCGTCTCTCCTTCAGACTCTGTGTCGTGTTGGAAAAAATAGGAACTTTGGCTTCTGTTTCATCCAATTCTGAGAATATTTCTTTACTAGTTTTTGTGAAACCAAAAATAGCAGAAAACAGGCAACTGGCTCTATGGGCACTTGTTAATAGGTTAGTTCCAGAAAATGCATAAAAATGCCACAAAGTGTGGATAAAACATAAGATAGTTGGTGCAAAACAAGCATGGAGCATCAAAAAGTATAGATATGTTTGCAATGTATCAACATCCCCAAGCTTAACTCCTTCTCATCCTCGAGTAGGTAAGTGATAAAACGGATAAATTTTGAGGTGACATGCACCATCACAATCTTGATCAAGGTATTGTAAAGCATTGATAGATGGGATCAAAGTACTCTAAACATAAGCATGAAAGGTGTATTTCTAACAATAAGACATAGCAACTATGTTGCAACATGAAAGGCTGCACAAACAAAAGATCATGAATAATTCTTTGAAAGACATTTGTTTGTTTCACATATAGAAAACATAGCAAGAGTGGTATTCATCTTGTCCTTCATGGAATAGCAAAACATAAATGCATAGGATACCTTCAAAGTTCATAAGGGTGACTAGATACAAATAATTTAAGAACAAGCAATACCAAAATTACGAATCAATCAACAAGTTTTGGGACATGATACGTCGTAAACGTATCTATATTTTTTGATGTTCCATGCTTGTTTAGTATCTACTTTGCTTTGCTTTGTCTACACTTTGAGGTATTTTTATATGTTTTCTAGGACTAACCTATTAACAAGATGCCATAGTACCAGTTGCCTGTTTTATGTTGTTTTTTGTTCCAGAAAAGTCAGAAAATGAATATTCTCGGAATAGGACGGGACAAAATCCAAAGTCAACATTTTACCGTGGGGAACACGGATCCATAAGACGAGACAGAGGATGGACTCGAGGGGGCCACACCCCCTGGCCTGTGCCTGGGGGGGTGCAGCCACCTCGGGCACCCCCTCGGCCTCCCTCTTCGCCTATAAGAAGCCCACGATACCTAAACCCTAAGTACCCGATCAATCTTCCATGAAACAGTCCGCAGCCTCTGCCACCATCATACCTAGATCGGGGGGATCTGAAGCTCTTCCCGGCACCCTGTCGGAGGGGAGAGATCATCTCGGAGGCCTTCTTCATTACCATGGTAGCCTCCGGTATGAAGTGTGAGTAGTTCCACCTTGGACTATGGGTCCATGTAGTAGCTAGATGGTTGTTTCTCCTCCTGCGTGCTACCATGTTTAGATCTTGTGAGCTTTGTTCATGATCAAGATCATCTATTTGTAATCATGCATGTTTTGTTTGCAGGGATCCGATGGATATTGAGATTACTATGTCAGATTGGTTAATGATTCTATCTTATTGATTCTATCATGTCTATGTTGTTTGAGATCTTGCATGCTCTCCGTTTCTAGTATCTATCTTGGCCAAGTAGATGATAGTGACTCCAAGAGGGAGTATTTATGCTTGATAGTGGGTTCATGCCTCTATTTAATCTAGGGAAGTGACAGAAATCTCTAAGGTTGTACATGTGTTGTTTCTACTAGGGAGAAAACAACAATATCTAGTTCATGGAACAAGTGTATTTTTCACTTTACACACCTTGCTTAAAGCAGTTATCCGCTGCTTGCAACTTAATACTGGAGGGGCTTCGGATGATAACCTAAAGGTGGATTACTAGTCATAGATGCAGTTGGATGGCGGTCTATGTATATTGTTGTAATGCCCAATCAAATCTCATAGGATCATGAATGTATAGTATTGCATTGTTATGCCTTGCTCTGTCCTGTCAATTGCCCCGCTGTAATTTGTTTACCCAACAAGTTATGTTGTTTATCTTAAGGAGAACACCTCTAGTGAACTATGGACCCCAGTCCAATCTTTACCATTGACACATCTTCCACTGTTACTGTTTACTTTCTACAAGCCACCATTACCTTCCACACCATATAGTTAATCCTTTGTTTTTAGCAAAGCAGTGAGATTGACAACATCACTGTTTGTTGGGGAAAAGTCTTGAGTTTGTGTTGTGCAGGTTTCCAAATTGCTAGCAACACCTTTGGGTCGTTTCCTTCCTCCTACTGGTTCGATAACCTTGGTTTCTACTGAGGGAAATCTTGCTGCTGTGCTCATCATACCTTCCTCTTGGGGTTTCCCAAAAAAGCTCTACAGTGATCTGAGCTACACATCATCAAGATTTTTCTTGCGCCGTTGCCAGGGAAGCTAAGGACGGCTTCACAAGGGGAGTCCTTCAAAACCTTTCTCTTTACTTTGTTTTTGTTTTGCTTAGTTTATTTTGCTTTGTTTTGTTTGCCTCTTTTTATCAACAACTCCAAAAAATTAGTTTCGTTTGGTTTGCTTTCTTTTATAAAAAACACAAAAAAATTAGTTCTTCCTCTAGTTGTCACCTTTCTCTTGCTCACCATGTTGGTCCCTAAGTTCACCTTGAAAGAACTTTCAATAGGTAGTGGCTCTATAATTGGTAAAGAAAATATTGAAGAATTCTTTAATCATGTTAGCAAACATGAGGATATTGAGGATAAATCCTTAGCAGAAGTTTCCCTAATTATGAAATTGCTGCAGCTTCTTTAGTTCACATGTTGGAGGCTAGGTTTGTTAACCTTAACCCCATGATGCAAATAATGTTTCTTAAACTAAAAGAAGAGGAGGATGCTGAAAAGAGAGAGTTTATCTTAGAAACTTTGCTAAAAGAGTTCAATGATGTTGCTAAGGAAGCCAAAAAGGTTTTTGAACGTTTTAATATGCTAGGCTCATGTGTAGATGTTATGTGTACTTTAGTGAAGTTGGATAAAACCAAACCCAATGGATAGGAAATTAAGATACCCATACCTTTTAAACTTGTAGGAATGCAGGAAGCCTTAGAAAAGAATTTTGATTGGATTGTTCCTCAAAACCCATTTGATGAAAGTAGTGAACCTAAGAGAGATGAGAAAGGATCCTCTAAAACTCATTTGGATGAGATACCTTTCCTAGTTGAAGATATTTCTAGTATTGATCTTAATGCTTCTTCATTTGAAAATACTTGATTCTTGCTTCTTGTGCCTAACTTAAAGGCGTTAAAGAAAAGTACTTCTTGGGAGATAACCCAATAGTTTTATTGAGTCTTGGTAGTTATTACTTCTGTAATAACCTCTCCCTATCCTTTTTATTTGATTTTTATGCCAAGAGTAACCTCTAATGAGAGGGAAGTAAGATTTGGGGAGTTGCTGCCCCGAAACAGATTTTTGTGCTCCACTGTAAAAAATCGTGTAAACTCTCTATAAGTCTTATTGAGCTGTAATTTTCTGAATAAATCCCCCAGGTTGTGAGCTAACTTCCGTTAGTTCAACACTTTTTTATTTGAGCAACAGAAGGTCTTCGAAAAAATCAATCTTTACCTGCTGGTCTGTTTTGACAAATTTCTGCCATCATTTGCATTTGCCTCTTACAGAAGCTTTTGTTTTGATGGATTTTCAGTTGAAGTGTTTACCAAAGGTTTATTGTTTTTGCTTACACTAATGTTGTCATTGAGTTTGTGCACGGGTTTTGTAAGAAGTAAATTTCCAGGAGAAAGAGAAAAGGAATCTGCAGAGTTCGTCTTTGAATAGGTAAAAGTGGTGAAAGCAGAAGGTTCGTGGAGCTCCAATATTTTTATATTTTTGATGTTTTCAATACATAAGGGAAGTTATGAGACGAAATTGAATAGGAACCAGAGTCCGGGGTGGACAAACCCACCCTAGGCGTGGGCCCACCCTGGTCATGCCTGGAGGGGGTTTGACCCCCTCGAACTCCGTCTCTGCTTCATTTCCGTATCAAAACCTTCCTTATGCATTGAAACTTCATAATATATAACCCCCCGGATCCCCCGAGGTTCGTGCATCGTGTTCTCGTCGTGTTTTCGTTTTGATCTATTTCTGTCAGGAAATCTTCTCAAGTTTAGAGCACCATGGCCTCCGCCAACAACAAAGGCAAGAAGCCCGAAGAAGAAGAGCCTCAAGTCCCCAAGGAGGAGGAGATTTCGATAGGGTATGAAGGTGGCATGGAGGAGGAAGAGCAACCGAACACTCGCACTACCGTTGCAAGCATTGGTTTCGTGGAAAGACCTACCAAGCTTAAGAGGACAACACAGATGTCTACAAGAGGGAAACCTCCACGTCTCTTCTACAATCCACAGTCATCTCCTCCACGTAACAAGAGACCCTTCCATGCACTTATACATGAATATCAATATCAACATGTGCCCAAAGGGAATTTTCCCTCGGCTTGGGATTTGCCTCGTTCTAACAATGCAGAGAAGGATCATGCTAAGGATGAACATTGGGGGGAGAATAACAAGAACTGGGATTCTCGGACTGACATGATCATGAACCGTATAGAGCAAAACTCGGAGCTAATATGTACTCTTACTTTTGAGATCGAGGATTTGAAGAAACTCATTGAGGAGCTTATCAAGAGAACACCACCACCACCAAGGGAGTAATTCATCATCAGGTTTGGCATCCCCCTAGCTTGTTCCAAGCTTGGGGGAGTGCCGTGGTATCACCACCATTATCTTTTATCTTTTACCTTTTTAGTGGATTCGTATATTTGGTAGAGAGGTTATCTTATAGTTTGGTTTGCATGTGGAAGTATATCTCCTTTAGTTGATTATCTATGTATCCCTTCGTGTGAGTGCCTTTATTGGAATATTAATGAGAAGTCTCATCTTTTACTTTTTGCACTTCTTATTTTAGTTTGCAATCTCTATTATATGATGGATCTTGTTGATCAGTATTGGTACCACTTTGGGATCATCAAGTGGATCTAAATTGGTTTTGGAAAACCAAGTTCTGGTCAGTAGCATTACTATGAAAGAGAAAAAAGAAAGAGAAAACTTACAGGTATTTTGTATCATTTGTTTTCTTTCTTGTTGGCTCATAAGCTCAGTATTTTTTATTTAAGATCCTTTTGCGTCTTAGGAAGATTGCATGTTTGGCTTTATTACTTGTATGTTTTCTTGTTTATTTCAACTCTCTTGCTTGCTACCCAGCCTTGCTAGCCAAAAACCTATTTTGAGAAGGCATACTTCTCATGTTTCCAAAACCCTTTGAACCAAAAACCTTTGCCACTTGTGTCCACCATATCTACCTAGTAGCAATTGCTATTCCTAGAAAATTCTCAACGTTCATCTACCTTTCAAATTAAAAAGTATTTTGTTATGTGAAAACTAGTTAGTAAAGCTCTCACGAACTTGATGGCACACTTTATTTCTTTGCCCCTAATAAACTTGAACCATTGTGAACATCGAAGTTGTATATGCTTGCATCTATACGTTGGAATTAGCAGTACCATGCTTTCACGGGGACCATTTTCAACATTGCACTTGTACTCTGTACACAGTTGATATCATGCTCTTTTGTCTATGGATGTCAACGGTGTGAAATAAAGAGGGAACTTGTAAGTCCATGGAGTTTGTATTTTGTGTTAGAGAAACGCCTGGGCCGCTAGCCTAAGCCATGCTTAATCATGGTGGAAACTTGCAGCATTACCATAGTGAGTCATCTATGAAACATCCTCAATAAAAAGCTATGCATATGGTAAATAAAAAGATTGTTGAGATGCTCATTGTCTGCTTACCTTGTCATTTTCGTTATGGGAAAGCTCCTATGCCATGTGCAAGGGGTACCCCGTTGGCGGTTGTCAATGATATGCAAATACTTACAATAACAAGAACTTACCTGGGCCCAAAGTTGAGTATGCATGAGGAGTGGCCCTCATATTCAAGGGACATGAGATTGCCAACTTATATTTCGTCAAGCATATACTCCATCTTTGTTCACTTTAACCTTAATCATCTCAAGATGCTTATGATAGGGGCAATGAGGGCTCAAAGCTAGTAAGTACCATAATCTTTTGGAAGCTCCTTATGACTTGTAATCCCTGCTACCCTCTAAGAAGGGACCTTTCTCGTAGTTACCAGTTGAGTCAGTAAACCTACTTCCTCTCTATCTCCATCAAGCTTTTGAGTTGTTGTGTTTCAAGCATTCATATGGTGATTTATTCAATCATGTTCTTTATCTTCCTTGTTTACACAAAACTCTTATCTATTGAGTATTACTTTGAAAGCCTTCACTTGTGAAAACCCTTTTTGAGCAAAGAGTGCTCCTGTTTTGAAACTTCTACAAAAAGCTTTTGTGAAAATGTTTCCCAAATGTTCTCTGACCAAGAACAAGTTTGCCAATTCCAATTATGATTTATCTTTATGCATATCTATTGTGACTGCTGTACTTGGTTTCAAGCTAAGTTATATAATGGTGAGTTGCTTTCTTCTATGAGTTGTGCAATGGTAAGTGTGATGCTTCTTGTTCGTATTCTTTTATCGACACTTCACTCCATAAACCTGTGTACATGTTTACTGAGCTCAGTATTCGCTTGGGGACAAGCAAAGTCTAAGCTTGGGGGAGTTGATACGCCCAATTTGCATCACCTTTCTATATCATGATTTACCTCTATTCATTGATATTTGTCTTATTATGAGGTATTACTTATGGCTTTTTCATCTGTTTATGCATGTTGCATGATTCTTGGAGGATGGACTGCCAGAGTCTAGATTCTGATGGAAAAGAAGGTGTTTCGGTGCAATTTCGCAAAGATCAGAAAAATACCAGAAAAATATGGAAACATATTATGTTACCAGAAGACGAAGGAAGCCAGAAGGAGGGACGAAGTAAGGCCTCAGGGGGCCCACACCCCCAGGCGCGGGCCCACCTGACCCCGCGCCTAGGGCAGGTGTGGCCCACCTGCCCAGCCTCCGACTCCGCCCCTTCGCCTATATCTTCCCTACGGAACCCTAATACCAGGGGAGCGACCACATATAGATTTCCGTCGCCTCTGGGGGCGGAAAACACCGAGAGAGAGAAAGATCTCTCCGGCAGACAGATTTCTGCCGGGGGAATTCCGTCTCGGAGAGGGGAGACCGTTGCCATCAACACCGTCATCAAGATAGGTTTCATTGGGATCATCATCATCACCCACACCATCATCTCCACCAGCACCATCATCATCACTCCGTCCCGCTGTAACAATTGTGTTGGCTATTGCTTTAGTTCTTAGGGGAAACTTTCTTGGTGTTGATTACTATTGTAGTTGATGCTTGTGAGTGGAACCATTGGATTATTGTTTATGTTCAGATTGTTATCCATTATCATATCATCTTTGATTTTGATCCATATGATGTCTTGTGAGTAGTTCGTCTAGTTCTTGAGGACATGGGACAAGTCATTCAATGGTTTAGTATTTAAGTTGTGGTGCTATTCTTCTAGTGGTGTCATGTGAATTTCGACTACATGACACTTCACCATTTATGGGCCTAGGGGGATGCATTGTGTATTTGTCTACTAATCATGGGGTTGTCGGAGTGACAGAAACCCGAACCCCCGTTAGCACACCTTTGCACAAGGGAGTGTAGGATCTCAGAGTTTAAGGCTGTGGTTAGATGTATATCTTAATTACTTTCCTGTAGTTACGGATGTTTGCTGGGGGTTTAATCACAAGTATGTATTAGTCCTAGGAAGGGCGGTATGTTAGCACAGGTTCACCCACACAACATTTACAAACACCAAAGAAGAGTACTCAGCTATTTGAAGAGAAAGCACTTGACAGAATTCCCATGTGTCATCGAGAACATTTGGTCCTTATAAGTATTTCCACCGGCTTGTCCTTTGCTGAGAAAGGATTGGGCCACTTGCTCCGTTTGTTCGTCACTTTTGTTTCTTGCTCCTGTTTTGTTGCCTTGTCAGAAAACCACTAAAAATCCGTTTGCTAAGTATTCACAGGGATTTCCTGCTCCATACCACTGTTCAGCACCTTCTGCTCCTCGTTGGGATCGACACTCCTATTTATCGAAAGTACTACGATACACCCATATACTTGTGGGTCATCAGATATCCCGGAGGTGGATTATTAGTCATAGATGCTGTTGGATTACGGTTTATGTATCATGTTGTAATGCCCAAATGAATCTCATAGTGATCATCATGTCATGTACATGCATTGTTATGCATTCTCTATTTGTCAATTGCCCCGCTGTAATTTGTTCACCCAACATGTTATTTATCTTATGGAGAAAACACCTCTAGTGAACCGTGGACCCTGGTTCATTCCTTCCCATTGATATTCTATCTACTGTTTACTATTTACTTTCTGCAATTACCACAAGCAATTACTATCTTCCACACTATATGTTTAATCCTTTGTTTTTAGCAAAACCAGTGAGCTTGACAACCTCATTGATAAGTTGGGGCAGAGTATTTTGGTTGTGTTGTGTGTAGGTTCCATGTTGCTAGCAACACCTTCAGAAGTGGTTTCTTTCTCCTACTGGTTCGATATCCTTGGTTTTATAATTGAGGGAAAACTTGCTGCTGTGCTCATCATACCTTCCTCTTGGGGTTCCCAACGGGCTCTACAACAACTGAGCACATCAGTCATGTCTACATAATTCACGAACCATAGGGAGACACACTTAAGGATTCGATGTTATTTAGTAGATATGGAATGTGAGTAAGAATACGAATGTTGTTAGGACTCTCGGATGGGATCCATGATATCACGAGGAGATCTGGAATGGTCCGGAGAATAAGATTCATATAAGGAAAGTCCAATTCTGGAGTTCAGGAATGATTCCGGTGTTTTCACAGTAATGTTCTAGAAGGGTCTGGAAGGTTGACCGAATCGGAAGGGGATGGGTACATGAATGTGTAATGTTAAAGTGGAATAGTTGCATCATGTCCTAGGTCACTAGGCTAGGCATTTGAAAGAGAGAAATCAAACTCCAAAACTAAAAGTTAAAAGGCAAGTTTGAAAAGTCAAACTGGGACAATGTTTCCTGGTGGAGGGAGGAGAGAAAATCTCCTCTCCCTCCGCCGCCGGCCAAGGAGGAGAGGGAGTTAGGGGAGGATTCGACCTCCCCCTCCCCTAGCCGCCCCTCCCTCTCATAAATAGAGGGGAGGGGTCTGCCCCTCAAACCACAACTCCGAGCCCTAGCCCCTAGCGCCGCCGCCCTAGCTGCCGCCGCCGTCGCTCTAGCTGCCGCCGGCCACCACCTCCTCCCTCGGCCTCTAAACCCTAGTCACCGAGGAACCCCTCTACTCCATCCTACTCGCACCGGCTTAGGCGAAGCCCTGCGGGATCTCCCCTTTAAACTCCGACACCACGCCTTTGTGCTGCCGGAATCGCGAGGAGAGAGCTACAACCTCTGCTGCCTGCTGGAACAAGGGAGAGGAAGGTATTCATCGAGTATCGAACGTGTGACCGATTGCGGGAGCGCTACCGAAACGCGGCACCAGAAGGATCGTCTACGCGATCTTAAGATTGGCAAGTGATCGACTACATCACCCACGAGAATCTGCTCTTGTTAACCGCTTTGGAATCTTTGAGGGTGAGTACTCTATCAACTCGTTGCTACAATCTAATAGATATATCTTGGCTTGTGTGTGTGCATGCGGTAGAATTTTTTGTTTTCCATGCTACAAACCCCTACAAAACATACCAGCGCAATTCATCTAAGACACAAGAAATATATATATATATATTACAAAGTCAAATAGACAAGATCTAGATAGATAGATATATCAAGAAAATGACACATGTCCCAACATTATAACATTCAAAAAGAAGAAGCGAATACATAGGATCCGAGTATGGATCAAGAGTACAAATGGCATAACATGCCATGAACATAATCAAGAGGAACCAATATCTGTAGTGTCTCAGGATTCTGACTAGGATCACCACTTCTACTCATCAAAAATTGATGGGGTTTGAGGGCAGAAAACAAAAAAATTCCTACGATCAAAACCCTAATGCTAAGATCTATCTACTAGTAATGCAGTAACGGGAGGAGATACATTATTCATACCTTTGAAGACCGAGCATGGTTAACGTACTACAAGGAACGTGGTTGAAGAAGACGCCCTGATGCTGACCTTGACGTCACGAAGTCCTGCGGCTCCAACAACTCCTAGAGCCGAAAGCACGGCGCCGCTAGAGGGAGTTAGACACATACGGTGCTTGACGATGACTTACGCTTCTCTTCGATCCAGCCGAGATTGCGGAAGTAGATCTCCCGGCTTTGAATCCCGCAGCGCGACAGTGGTGCGCGATGAAGAACTCCTCGCTCGCACATCCCTAACAAGGGGGCCGCGATCGAGAGAGAGAGAGAGAGAGAGAGAGAGAGAGAGAGAGAGAGAGAGAGAGAAAAGATAGGTTACACATTCCATTTCTGTATTTCCCAGAGGATTTTTGGTGTGTATTAATCCATATATGGGCACCCCTTTATATAGGCGGAGGGAGGGGCTCCCTTCACCTTAGGCGCCCCATGTAGGACTAAAACTAATAAGTAAAAGGGGCAAATCTCGCAGCCAGCCGGATAGGTCGAAACCCCACCCGCGTGTGGCCCAACAGGAGAAGCAGCAGCGGGAGGAGGCATCGGCCGGGTGGGCCGCCCGCGCTCCCCGCGGCCCACGAGGCAGAAAACAACGGCAGCGGCTAGCGCTGGCCCGAGTGGGCCAGCCCGCTAGCGCGCACGCACGCCCATGTCGCCCTCGGCAGCTAGCGGTGGTGGCTCCCGGGTGGGCCGGCTTCCTCCAGCCCAGCAGCACCGACATCAGCGCGTGACCGACGGCGCGCAGCGGCCCACCGCCCCGTGTGGAGCGCACTATGTGCCTCCACACGTGGTTGTTCAAAACAGCCATTCTTTTTTTTTGCCTTTTTTGTCTGTTTCTTTTTAGGTAAAATTCCTCCAGGGATTTGCCTAATAAGTAAGACGCCTTTATAAATCTTTATTCAAATATATTTATAATATGTGAATTCATAATTAATATCTAATAAATATATATTTAAATCATCATTTATCCGAAACTATTTTCGATCCCTTTTCCTTTATATTTTCTTTGAACACCTTTGGATCTCTCCAGAACATTTTTGGTTTCTCTCTTCTCATTTCGTCAGTGATTCCGAATAAGCCATTAACGATCTCTAAGCTTCATCAAGCCCTTAAGCTTGCCACCCAACAGTTTGAGAATACTCCAGACATGGTCAAGACTCTTCTCTGACCAATGATCAACAGCAGGACTGTCGTGGTATTGCCGTGTTTAAAGATGTGGGGTAAGGCGGCAGGTTGGAGGATACGAAATAACACAGCCAACCAAGGTTCAGGTTCCATGACGGTGGTAGAACCCTAATCCTGCTATAAATCACTATAAGGGAAATAGCCGAGTTACAGGGATTGGTTCGCTGTGCGCGACATGAGTTGTGTCGTGTCCTAAAGGCTCCCATAGGTCCGGCTTATAAAGACGCTAGGTCCTAGCGTTATAGGGAAGAGTCCGAGCCGAACAGGTTATAGAGTCCTACACTAGATCCAAATAGTCTACGGGTCTTGTACCCCAAGGCTCTGAGTATGTCGGTGACTCCATCATAGCCTTCCTTTATCCGGCATAGGTCTCCCTTCTGGATCTATCTAACTAGGCCACCCGGCAGGTCATAGGCCTTGCTACCAACTATGGGTCACCCGGGGTATCCGGATTAGAGACATGCAATGGTGGTACTCATTTAGCATATCTTCAACAGTAGTCCCCAGAGAACTTCAAGATCTTGCCCCCATTCTGCCTTTTTAGGTTGAATGCTCCGTCTAGGTGATGTCGGCAAATCGTCAAGAAATATCTTGTAGTCCTCCAAAGAACCATGCAACATTATCCGTCTTCAACACGTAAGTCGGAGAATCACCGAGTCTTTCACCGTACTCTTCTCGTAGCCGGACATGATCCGTCCATGGTGAAATCTTTAGATGGGACTGTTCGCCTGCATATGTCAGTGAGCTGACATAGACCATAGGTTAACGACACCTCGTAACTCACACATGTAGTGAACACAATCATAACGATTTTCCCGTGCGAGAAATCTGAAACGTCGAGCGGCGGCGGAGGGAACGTGGCGAAATCTCCGCGCACGTTCTCGCGTGTGTTATCCACGCGTAGATCGTTAGATCAACTTGCACGAATCTTGAAGCTAGGGCTATATATTTTATCTGTGGTGTTTATTTATCTTTTCACCTCATTCACTCCCGCATCATCTTCTTCCTCCAGCCCAAACCTTCCTCGACCACACCGCACACACGGAGAGAAAACCCTAACTTTTCCCCATCTCTCGGCCCATCTCATCTACTCCAATGGCAAGCGATAGCAGCACTCCAGTGATGGCGGCGTCCGGCGAGGCTTCCGCCAAGCCGTCCAGCACCGTCCATGTCCTGCCGAAAGGCGTGGTGGTGCCTCGCTCCACGGTGGTTGAATCCATCGGCGGTGACCATATTCCAGCGGTGCTGGATCCGTTGGAGGAGGAGGTTGACTCCCACAAGGGAGAATGGCGAGGCTCGGACATCTCCGATAGCGACATCAAGGAGATGATATCCAAGGGATACCTCTTTGCGACGGAGGGTCTGGTCTGGCGGGCAGCGCCTGCCGGTGAGATCGTCCCTTCACCCCAACATGGAGAAAAGATATACCTCAAAGCTCAGTTCGTACGCGGCGTCTCCCTGTCGTTGTCCGACTTCTGCATCCAAGTCCTCGAGCACTTCCGGGTTCAACCTTGAAACCTGTCCCCCAATAGTATTCTTGCTAGCAACTATGCAACTCTATGTGAGGGATGCCTAGGGATTAGGCCTAGGTTAGATCTGTTCATATACTTCTTCACCGTGAAGAGAGAAGCCGGAGTGAGCAGAGAGGAGCTTAGGAATTATGGGACCATTAGCTTCAAGATAGCACCGCAAACATCTCCCCCTGTATGTATGCAGCCTTTCATTCTATGTGCTCGTGCACTGCTCTTGATTTTTCAAGCACTTTTTTCAGGTGTGAGCTACCGGTGGCGCTCACCGTACTTGTAGACGGGCCAATAGAGGTGGGAAGTGGCAGCAAAGCGACGGGAAAATGAAATGAAAAAATGAGACAACTGGGCAGGAACATACCACATAGACAACCGATGCTTTCCCGTCTAACTCAGATAGCGTGAATATATGGAAAACCCTAAAATAATATGCCAATCGTAGCAGATATGTTTCACACGATTTATGTGACCACGTTCGTGTACAAAATAAACTATACTAATGTTTTATCTACCATGAAACTTCTATAAAAATTTGTCCATGCTTTCTAGTTTTCTCGTTTGGGATGTGCACGACAAGAAGAGTGCCTGGACCGTGGGCATATAGTGAATATTTTGGTCCGTAAGAGATCGTTTTTACTGCAGATGGAACTTCCATCTCAGGACGACGACAAGCTTAGGACGACGCCGCGAGTAGGCCAGCGTTGAGCGCGTGAAGCAGTGTCACATCAGAGGACCGGCAGAGCAGCAGCACAGGAGGAGGTCAAGGACAACGGAGAGATCGGTGTGGCTGCGCGATGAAGACAACTGAGCAGAGCTGAGCTGAAAGGCATGCGGCCGCGCGCGGAGCAGGAGCTGGCCAACGGCAAGTGAGTCGCGCGTGTATGATACTATTTTCTGTGCACGATGTCCTTACATGGTGGATAAAAGTGGGCAGACGGCTGCCGCCTATCATTTGCATATTCAAACAGACAGTATCGATAGCCCCATTAATTTATATAGACATAGGTGGTCAGTTGGTGGGTTTCCGTGAGCGCGTCCATTTACAGCCTGAGATGGAAGGCCCCTTCTATGCGTGATGGGGTGCTTAATGGGCAGTCTGATTTAGTGATTGTGTGATTTGGAGCTCAAACAAACTCTCAAATAGTTGAAATCGGTCAAGTTTTGGAACTTATCTATCTTTGATTCAGTTAATGTCATCAGATATGGAAAGGACGGTGAATGTTGGGTGTGGAGGCACAGCGTGAATTGCCTATGGCCAGGCACTAGATCAGAGTCCACGAGCAACGGGTCGGGGTCCATCCATGAAGGGTACCTCCAAGGGCTCCTCTATTTGAAACACCGATTCTGATCGGTCCATTTGTGGCGGTCTATGAACAGGTCGGACGTCCATGTCCTCCTAAGGCAGGGCACTGCACCAACGGCATCCCCCATTTGTCCATGGCTAGGCATTTTTTTGCCATATTTTATTTCATACATATAGGAATTTGTGAAAATAGTAGCCCTAGAACTCCTATTAACGCGCCTATTTTCTTAGTCTAGTTCATAAAACACACAAAATTTTCTTCTTAGTCCACTAGTTCTTATAACCCTAACCCTAGACTTGCAACGCTATTCATCGTCGTTGGAGCGCAGACCCTCGGCCACCGAGGTAGAGGAAGGCAACACTATTCATTGTCTTCAGAGCACATGCCCCTCATAGGTCGAGGGGGCGGAACAGTCGAACAAGGCCCTACTCCTCCGCGAGCAAGCGCATGGGTCTCCTTCTGCATGTCGAGCTCCTCTTGAGTTTCTTCGAGGCGGACGCGAGTGGCCTCATCGGCGGGGTTCGCGCGCACCTCGCGGAGGCGCTCCAAGTGAGCTCTGTCGTGGGCTCGCATGCGCTTCATCTCCGACAGAAAGACTTCGCAGATGACGTCCTAGCCGAAGGGGCGGCCGGTGTTTCGCGAGACTGGTCCTTGCTACCATCCGTCCCCAGCCTCCACGCCATTGGAGGGACCGTCACGATCGTGGCCCGCATCCATGGATCTAGGGCTCGATGACGACGGGTGGCGGCGGGGTGAGAGGGGGTGTAAGATGCGAATGGGTGGCTAGTGTGGTTATTGTGTGGCTAGCTGAAGGGTCTAAGTTGGACAACTAGATGCGTGCCCCGGACACATGGCATGTCCCCTGATATCAGACTAAAATTCGGTTGAGAATGTGGTAAATGGGCTGGTCACCGAGGCACGGGCCGTCTACAGGGCACGTTATGCCTTGCCCCCTGTTTCGACGGTCCCGATCCGTTTGCGGGATTGTTAGAGTTGCCCTAATGTTGCAAATTTTGTTGCCCGTTGGATGCACAACCTTGATCACTAGCCTTATATATTCAGCCGTGATCTCACGCACAAGTCTAACATCAAGATCGAAAAATCCCCGCAAAGAAAAAACATCAAGATCGAAACCATTTCAAAACTCCCTCCTTTGCCTCCGCCCGTTTTACAGCGAGGAGTCGACGACCCATCCGTTTCGAACAACACATGGCATCCAACCCCCAGACCTCGCCACCGACATCGCAGTGGACGCAGCAGGAGAACAAGCTGGTCGAGCATGCCCTGGCGGTGTACGACGCGGACACCCCGGACCGGTGGCACAACGTGGCCTGCTACATGGGCGGCACCAAGTCTGCCGAGGAGGTGAGCCGCCACTACCAGTGGCTCGTTGAGGACGTCGCGGAGATCGAGTCCGGCCGCATCCCGTTCCCCTGGTAAAGCGCCATGCCGCGCGCCCCGTGCCAGTGTCATGGTCTTCGCCGCCGGCGATGATGTTGAAGGGAGGTAACTTAGGTAACTAATTAACCTCGCCTGGTTTGTCGCATCGCAGCCAATGTACTGTTTCAAGGTTATAAATAAATACCTTCCCATTTTGCTCAGAAATAAGAATTTGAGATTATTGCTTATTTAAGCGCATTGAACGTGCTATTTAATTATTTGATTACGTGCGATGCATGTTTAGCTGGTGCTGAAACAAAGTCACATGTAAGACGGTAAGAATCTTGTAAGTACAGTAGTATATAGAGTAGAAACACATGTGTATTCCATGCTCGAAAGAGCTAGTAGTTACCATGGTTTAGACTTAGTCTTAATTAAATTTTAGTTATTTGTTAGACAGATTGCCAGCGGTGTGGCGACAGCAATGTTAATTACTATCCCTTCCCATAAGTATCTATATACTAACTAAAATGTGTCAATACATTCTAATCTAGACAAATTTAGATAACTTATTTTAGGACGGAGAAAATCCAATTCGAGATTTTTCTTGAGAAGTTTTGGAAAGAAATTGGAATGGATAATATAGATTCATACAGAGGGTGCCCCTTTATTTCGGGTTAAGAAGATGGTCAACAAATCCAAAAAGATCCTCGAACTTATGATCACTCATATCTTTGTGCCAGACGGGTTCGCCACCTGGCATTTGATTGCCTTTTACCATCAAAGACGATGGATCGCAACAAGCGCAACCCTCGTGTTTAGTTGCCACTATGAGTTTGATCCTGAACAGATCGTCGGTGTTAAGCCAGCGAAGTTAAGGATGAGACCAAGTCATCATGCCCCTTATGTCCTAGGCCGAGATGCAAAGAGCAATTCGAACTGAGATGGTCTTTCCCGATTCACTCCGTCCTACAACCTTGCTTCCCATTGTTATTGCCATTGTAGCATGTGTGTGGCCCAGCCCATAAGGACCAAGACTGTCTACTGATCCTAGAAGATCAGGACTCATACAAGTATCTGACGTGATTAGGCGGAGACCGGATTTGAACCTGCAGTCTCCGGGTAAAAATAAGCCAAAAAAGTAATCACATGCATGGAGATAGCCAGGGCAAAGATGCCTTCAAGGCTGTCGCACGGAGTCTCACCCTCATTTTTTGCCAGCTGACTTGCTTTCTCCATCTTCAAAATGGGTCCTCGTCTGCTCTTAAAGTCGATGGATTAGAAGAAGCATCGGTATTGATCTTCCAAATTAGAGAATCGAAATGAAGCCCTTTTTTGCTCAGTCTATGTGGAACCGTATAATAGGAATGAATTCAAATATAATAGGTATTCTATTTCCAGAGCAGAAGAACAATGAGATAATCTGTAAATCTACCTCGTATTCTTTGTTGTATAGCATCGAGAAGAGAGTGTGCTTTCTATCTAGTCTAGAGATAAGGGGCTTTCCTGATGTATTCTAAGAATGCATAACTTGATCGATTTCGGGAAATTGCCAAAGCATTTTACGATTGACACATTAGAATATAAAGGACAAGTAAATAAAATTCTAGATAGGAAGTTAACCTAGCACTAAACTACCCGATAGGGCTAGGCGGAACCAAAAGGGTTTTGTATGAGATGGTAAATAAAAACGATTAGTCCCACACGAGGTTTGGGAATAAAATAAGTGACCTAATACTCTGAAATAAAAAGAACCCTCACTTCTTTAAATTAAAGTAAGCGCGCTATTCTAAATCGAAGTAAAGTCGAACTTTCTTCTTATTCAGGGGCAGGCAAAAACTTCTAATGAATCATTTGGCAATCATAGACTTTCAATCCTATTCGAATCTTGTAAGACTGGACTAAGAAAAGAAAGTCATCTTGAAAGATGCTAGGAGCTTCTTCGACACATATCCATCCTATTTTCCCTTTTTATCAATCTAATATTCGTTAGCTTTCTCATTCCACTCTTTCCCAAAGGAGTGCGAAGAGAACTCAATGAATCTTATCCTAAAATAGATTTCTTTTTTATTCGAGTATCGGAGAAGGTTTAATGCTAGAAAAAAGGAGATCTGCCTAATCATTTCGATAGATGAAGTAGTGGGAGGTCACGAAGAAAGTAAGGGGGGCTATGGTCTATAATGCTACCTCTCTCAATTGAAGCTTATGGGAAAGATGGAGTCATTGGCATAGCAACAGTCAAACGCGAACCACACTTTACTTGTTTACATGACTAGCCCTTCTTGCTAGGGAGGTAGTTACTACGAAGCAAGCATACAAGTCTGCATCACGTGAATGCCATAAGCGGATTTATGCTTTTTGGTATAGAAAAACGGTTTGAGAGGGTCGGCATAGCCTATCGACCTACTCAACTCGAACCTATTGTTGATCCATCCATACTCGGTAAAGACGACCTCGGTTGTGACTCCCTAGATAAAACAATTGTATCTTCGAGACCATTGAATCAATAGTGCTTCGCCTTCTATTCATCAGAACCACTTAGCGGAGTCATGTGTATCTTACGTTTAAATTTAAGTTTTCTTCTTTTTACATGGATTAAATTGAAGTTGGTGGTGATGGTTCAACCGAATTTTCATCCAACATCTTTTTAGACATATATGCTCTCCCATTGATTCAAATTTTACTGTGAAATTAGTTCACGTGTCTCTCTGGCGTGTGTTCTCTTTTTTCTCTTTGTCGGTCACCCTACCCCTCCCGTGATTCCGGCAGACCAAAATAACAACATATAAGAATAATCACACAGGACATATCAACTCTGCTCGTATGTGTGTCTCCCACGATACCATGATAGGTATGGAACCAACCATCAGACGAGGTAAGCGGGCGCTAGGGCGAGCAGAGAGGAACAAGGAGGGCGCTAGGGCGAGCAGAGAGGAACAAGGAGGGAAGAGGTTCTTGTGGCAGCGTGATTTCCAGGAGGTCGTCTGGGGTGAGGTTGGATGCAGGGCTACTGGGCGAGGACACGAGCGTCGAGGAAGGCGGCGGCTTGACACGAGAGGGAGAAGAGAGGAGTATGGCGGACATGGTTTTCACGGGAACCCTTACTCGATGTGGATTGTGATATCTCATGGGCTAGATCTACTCAAGAGAGCAAACCAACCTTTGGTTGGATGGTTAGGAGGGTGGTTGTACCCCCAGCCCACCAGAGTTCAAACCCCAGGTTTGACACTGTGTGTTGCATAATTGGCGGAATATTCTTTCAGTGGGAGGCGACATTCCCGTCGACAGCGAGGCGCTCGTGGTGACTTCGTCAATCGCAAGACCCGATCCGCCGGCTCAGTTTCTCGGAGGTGCTCATAGGGGTAGGGTGTGCGTGTATGCGGTCATAGGGGTGGGTGCATGTACATGTTGCGAGCGTCTTCGATTTTACTGTGTTTCTCAAAAAAAAAAGATCTACTCAAGAGAGGCGTTATCTGACGGTGGACAAAGGCCAGAATATCAGAGTTTGGCGGGATAGTTAGATCCCGAAACTGGCATACGGTAAAATACTCACTCCAAAGGGCACCAAGCGCATCAAACGGGTTTCTGAACTTCTCGATGCGCATGGTAACTGGGATGTTTAGAAGGTTTAGGATACGTTCATCCCTGTAGATGTCGAACTAATTTTGAAAATCAAAACCGCACGCTATGGTCAAGGTGATGTACTATCTTGGCAACCAGAGAGATATGGTATATTCACAGTCAAGTCAGCTTATTTACTAGCGTTAAATGATTTACAGGAACATTGCAACTTTGGGTCTACTAGCTCGAGGCAAGGGGGAGTAGAGGAAAGAATTTGGGGAGCTTCTACGCCTCTAAGGTGGAAGTCTTTGCTTGAAAAGCTGCCTCAAGTGCTCTAGCAACAGAAAAAAATTACTCCTTCCATCTCAAAATATAAGATGGTTTAGTGAGTGAATCTACACACTAAAAAGGGGTCTAAATACATTTCTTTTACAAAGCTAAAGTACCTTATAATATATTTTGAAATAGAGGGAGTAGTTGACTAGGCAAATGAAGGTTCCAGGCCAGTTCTGTCAAAAAAAAGAGGTTACAGGCTAGTGTCGCATATGTAACTGGTCCTATGTCCCCATGCACATTGGCTTTGGGACGCTATGAGGAATATTTGGCACCTTCCCATTGATGCAGATTTAAAGGCCCCTGTAATTCATGGTTCAAGGTAGTTGTCGTAAAGCTGTCACCCCAAATGGTGGACATTGCATGGAGAGCCTTGCACGAACACAACGAGATTACACACGACAAGTCGTTTCCATGGTAGAAGGATTGAAAATATTTCTTTGTGAATATGCAAACCTCGTGGGCATTATTCAGAATTCCTTATGGGGAATGTTTGGCACCTTCCGACTGATACATATTTAAAGGCCCCCGTCACTCATGGTTCAAGGCAATTGTCATGAAGCGGTCATCCCAAATGGTGGACATTACACTTCTGGTTGCATCGAGATCATTGCACGAACGCAACGAAATTACACACGACAAGTCGTTTCGTCAGTGGAAGGATAGAAAAGATTTCTTTGTGACTATGCAAACCTCATGGGAATTATTCAGAATTCCTTATGCGGAATGTTTGGCACCTTCCGACTGATATAGATTTAAAGGCCCCATCATTCATGGTTCAAGGCAATTGTCATGAAGCTGTCACCCCAAATGGTGGACATTACACTTCTAGTTGTGTGGACAGCCTTGCACAAACGCAACGACATTACACACAACATGTCGTTTTCGTCAGTGGAAGGATCGAAAAGATTTCTTTGTAACTATGCAAACCTCGTGGGCATTATTCATAATTCCTCAATAGACCATATTCAGATGGGTAAGCAGCCTTGTGTTGCCTCTGACTCATGTGTTTATAGAGAGACAAAGATGACTATACCGCCGAATAAACCCTGGTGAAGGTTGGGTGAAACTCACCATTGATGGATCTTTCAAGCTGGAGGATGGCACCGCTGGCACTGGCATGGTAGCCCGGGAAAAATCATCTTCTCCGCAAGTTGTTCATTGCAACACTGTGACGATGCGTCAGAAGCAGAGATGCGAGTGTGCTTGGAAGGTCTGGAATTTTCTCTATAACAGAGTCAACTTCCTATCATAATTGAGTCAGACCATTTGTAGTTGGATAATGTTGTCCTAAATAAAGAGCATGGTAGGTCGTCTCTGGTCTACTTAGTTGCTGAGATTAAGGTTCTAGCTTCTAGTATAAAATGCAAGTTTCTTAAAGTAGATCGAGGGAAAGTGAGGGTTAGCCACTGCCTCACCAATTGGGCGAGAGCAGAAGATAGAACTCTTTTTGGGTTTAGTTCTGGTCCTGAGTGTGTTCTCCAGGAACTGGATGCTAAAACTGTTGTAATCCCTACTACTTGATAAAGATCTATTTTACCCGCAAAAAAGTACTACGGTTAACCATGGTGACAATGCACCTCTATTGCTCTCTTTTCAGTATCATGTACTTTCTACTCTTGTAATTCTTCCGCTTAGTGAGACAAAAAATCCTACGTTTTATTGGGTTAATTAGGTGTATGCATATCTTATGTTAGGCATTCAGCAACTATAAGATCTTAGGGCATCTCTAACTAATTCCCAATAAACGGTTAGAGGAGTAAATTATTCCCTTTTACTCCTCTAAACCAGACATAACCGAAGCCCAAGCCGCTTTAGAGGAGTAAAACTTTTACTCATGCACTGCTTTGACTCTTATATTTACTCCTCGTCCTTCAAGCATTGGAGGAGTAAAAGGTTCCTTCCTATTCTTTCCCTCGACCACGACTCCAAATCCAATCCCGACGACCACCGCCCCACCCCACCACAACCCTAGATGGTGGGATCCTCTCGCCTGCCGTCCCTACCACCCATTATGCGGTGACACGGCGGACTACTACATGTTGAGGTGTGCAAGTCATTGGATAATACTCACGGAACACCGTTCCATGAATATTACACCTACCAGAGTAGTATAACAAAAACATCGCAGGTCCAAGGTATAAGTATAGTATTCATATCACAGATCTTCATAGAAGATCCCCGGAACCTCCATGACAGAATGGGATTGTCAGGTAAGTTCCTGCTCAAACCAAAATCTAGAAGAAGTAGCTTGTAGACTAGTCTAAAACTAGTTTTACCACTAGGCCTATCTAGATGTATAAAGGTTGTCTATTTTATCTAGTAGCAACTTCTATTGGTATGGATTCATATCTTTGGTAATTGATTCACTCCTATGTATAACTTGATCTCCATCATCTCTTCTTTAAGTATCTGACACCATCGACTACTTTGCTCCTTGGTTCCCTGTAGTGGTCCTCCTTTGTCGTCTTCTTGGTTTGGGATGTCGTTAACTACTTACCATAATATAGCAATGGATAAGAAGATAGATTGACTACAACATACTTAGCAAGTTCTAAATATGTAGGTGTTTGATGAATAGTCATGGATCATACATTCTATGCTTATGCAGTTTTCAAAAACCGGTTTTTAGAAAAGATAAGTTTTCATTTATAAAATCTACGTCCGGCATTCTTCATGGTTTATACGAATCTTCATGGAGTTCCTTTTCTGCAGCGTTCGCAGTTTTGTCCTAAAAATAGGAGTAACATGTCACGTTTATACACTCTCAGGAGTTGTAGTACTTTACCCACAAACATCTTTAGTCTTGTTGCACACTAAGGGCCACAAATCTCGTTCACACTTTCATAGGTATGAGGCCTAGTCTAAATACTAGCCATTCACTATCTTGTCCACAACCCAGTTACCCACCCACTGTACGAGTTTTGG
Organism: Avena sativa; assembly: GCA_916181665.1. NCBI lineage: Eukaryota > Viridiplantae > Streptophyta > Magnoliopsida > Poales > Poaceae > Avena > Avena sativa. The sequence goes on along the minus strand of OV702295.1, from coordinate 304,305,681 downwards.
TCACGATACCCACACACAATTACCATCCCTTCAAATATACTATGTTGTTATCCCGCTACACGAAATAGGGACATTACTGACTCCCATCCGCTGATCTCCACTTTAGATCACAGCCTGACTTAGTATATGAGGACAACGAAAGGAAGGTACAGCTGAATTGCTTGTCCCATTCTGGGATTTGTGGTTAGGACGGTTTATACGACGCTTGAATGACTGACTACAGTTTTTGTTAAGTCCTAATTTTACCGGTACAATGGAATCTCTACCACACGACTTCCTAACCATGTCTCTTAACCATGATTCCATTCCCACAAATTCTCATTTCATTTCATTCATAAAATGGTATTTTCTAAATGTATATAATAAAGTTTTTTAAAAGGGTGTTTGTAAAATAAAGGACATGTAAGATTGAACTTGCAAATGGTATCCAAATCTGGTCTTACAGGATGAGTGAACTTGTCTTCTGATTGCAAGGTTATGCAATCAGAATCTTCTACCGTCATCAGATCCAAATGGAAGTGTAGCATCATTGGTCTGATAAGGACTAATGTTTAAAGATGTCAATATGTTGGGATGCATAATATATGAAATGCAAACATTCTAATCCCTCAGCATCATTTTGTTTACGATTTTTTTAGTGTTGGGTTCGTGATTTATTGATGATTTTATTTAGGTTTAAGTTTACTTCACGCATTAAATATAGTCTAAGCAATGAATAATCTTACTTAGGGTATAATACCACAACAAGACATGGCATGATTGATTTTCATTAAGGACAACCCTTACTTAAGCATTCATTAACTCATTTTAGGTTCGATATCTTCATATGGCATGGCAGGTTTAACTCTAATTGGCAATCTCTCTTACTTAGTCATCTTCTTAAGTGATTGGGTATTATATGGACATAGGTCATTTTGATATTATTTACTTATGCAAAAAAGAATAACTTTTGAACAATTTCTTTAAGGTTTAGTTGTATTTTATTTTCTCATGACCTTGATTGGTTCAAAGTAAAACATTTTGGTTGCATTTATTTTACCAACACCTTTTATCTTGTTCATAAATGTTAAAGAAACTGGATAATTCTTTAGTTTGAATGGGATCTTGGAATTTGCAATTCTCTTAGTAATTGATTCTTTTTCAAGCAATTATTTAAGAGTTGTAGTATATATTCTACAAATCATCTATAAAGGAATAATAGTGTTTCTAAATCATTTTCTAATTTTTATAGGATTTCTCCTAAGGTTGTTTTTGAATTAATATTTTCAAAAACTAGCACTCAAGGATAATTTTTTGTGAGAATTATTTATTTTTCTTCAAAGAATAAAATGTTGTTTTACTTTATTCCTGAAGGTAAGGTTTGGTTTGTCCCATTTTTAGAATATACTTTTTCTATTATGAATTTCCTTTTAAGAGTGTTTTAATAATGTGTATGTGAAGGTTTTTATAATATACTTTATTTTATTCCACACAAGTGTTTTATATTATGGTGTAAATGGATTTTTTCGAATATTTTAATATATTATATGTATTTTCCAAGTTAGGATGAATTACTTATGAATTTTTCAAGGTTTAATGATTTTCTGGAATTTCCTGAGTGGATAATGATATTTTCATACGTGGACAGATGTGTCACTGGCGAGTGGGTCCATTGTCTAGTCAACCTCCATGTGAGCGTGGAAAAAGTTTTACATTGAAGTTGTCTTAGCCCATGTCATTGATGTGTGGGCCGGTGTCCACATCGACTGCCATGCTAAGCAAGTCGACTAGGCCAACTGACCCACGGGCCAACCACCATTAGCGGCTCAACACCGACGAGATTCAATACGGTGGTGATGCCGTTTTATGGCAGTTCAGCAAGCGCGGATAGTACTAGGTCAATTAGCACATCATCACAAGAAGAAATAGCTACATGATGGCGCTGCGTCAACATGGAGTGCTTCGTTGGAAAACCCCAGGAGCAAGGTATGATGCAGCACAAGAGCAAGTTTTCTCTCAGTAAAAAACCGAGGTTATCAAACCAGTAGGATGAAGGAAATGTCCCAAAGGTGTTGCAAGCAATGTGGAAACCTGCAGAACACAAACTCAAGACTTTGTGCCAACTAACAGTGAGGTTGTCAATCTCACCAGTTGCTATAACGAAGGATTAACTGTATGGTGTGGAAGGTGATGATGGTTTTCAGCAAGTAAACAGTAATAGTGGAAGATGTATCAATGGTAAAGATAGGACTGGGGTCCATAGTTCACTAGAGGTGTTCTCCTTAGGTAAACAAACATGGCATGCTGGGTAAACAAATTACAGTAGGGCAATTGACAGGACTGAGTAAGACATAACAATGCAATACTAGACAAAAAGATCCTATGAGATTCAATTGGGCAATACAACAAGATACATAGACCTCAATCCAACTGCATCTATGACTAGAAGTCCACCTTTGGGTTATCATCCAAACCCCCTCCAGTATTCAGTTGCAAGCAACAGACAACTGCTTCAATCAAAGTGTGTAAGGTAAACAATCCACTTGTTCCATGAACAAGAGACCGTTGTTTGTCCCCTAGTGGCAACAACACATCTGTAACCTTAGAGATTTCTATCAATTCCCTTGATTAAATAGAGGCATGAACCCACTATCGAGCATAAATACCCCCTCTTAGAGACACTAGCAACTACTTTGCCAAGATATCTACTAACAATAGAGAGCATGCAAGATCACAAACAACATACACATGATGGAATCAATAAGATAAAACCATCAATTAATCTGACATAGTAATCTTGGTATCCATCGGATCCCCGCAAACACAACATGCATGATTACAAATAGATGAGATCTTGATCATGAACAGAGCTCACAAGATCTAGACATGAAAGCACAAGGAGGATATACAACCATCTAGATAGTACATGGACACATAGTCCAAGGTGGAAATACTCACGCTTCATACGAGAGGCTGGCATGATGAAGAAGAAGGCCTCTAGGATGATCTCCCCTCCGGCAGGGTGCCGGGAAGAGCTTCAGATCCCCCCAATCAAGGGACGATTATAACATCCCAAATTTCATGATTGTAAAAGCATGCATTGCATTCATATCATCATAGCATCTAGAGCTTGCACAAAAATTTTCAAAGTTTGAAACTAAATAAAACCATATTTATGCCCATTTTATTATTCATATGAGGCATGGTTTTATTTTTATTTTTCAAAAGGCCAAGGTGTTTTGAGTGCACAGTTGTGTTTGTCACACTTTTGCATGCAAAGTTCACAGTACAAAAATCCAGAAAAGATTTGAACTCAAACAAGTTTGAAAAAGGTTTCAAATTCATTCCTGAAAATCAAATTAGAAAAAGAAAAGGACAAAAGAAAAAAATAAAACAGGGCGCCACCTTTTCGGCCCAGCGCCAGAACCAGCCCAAAAGCCCACCCGGGGCCCTCTCCCCCTCTCTCTCACGCACGTAAACCCTACCCCGCACCCACCGACCAGTGGCCCCTGCGCCACGTCGTCATCGTCTTCCCCAAACCCTGCGCGCAGACCCCATCGTCGCTGCCGTTTCTTCCCCAAATCAAGCAGAATCAATTACATTGATTTGGGCAGTAATTCTCTCAGCCCTCACATGCTGTTTAACCACCACCTTGCCACGATCATTTCCCCCAAACCCACAACACCGGAACGCCCCCAGGCTGCCTCTATTCGAGCTCGAACAGCCGCTGCCCGACGAACTCCGGTGAATTATTCCGATGAGTACCATGCTCGCCTCAGTCCCTCGTTCATATGATGTTGTTCCCCTGCTCCTTGCGCTCCTTCTGACACCACTGGTTCGCCATTTCCTGCCCCAGGTCATCGGCTCCGTCAACCACCGCGAACACCCGAGGCACCAACCATCTCCGGCGAGCAATCCTGGTAAGAAACTAGCGCCCCTCGCCTCCTAGTTCAAACCATGTTGTGCGCCTTGTCCTTGCGTAGCCATTGATGCCGTTTGTTTGTCCTATGGTGGCCTAGAACGTCGCCTCGTCTTTGCCAACCCGTGCTAGTCACCAGAGAGGTCTCCGACGAGCTTTCACAGCCACTACAGCATGCCCCCGCCCAAGCTAGCAACACCTTGAGCATCCTCGTGTTCTCGTGAGTCTGGTAAGCCATAGCACCACCCCTATCCCCCTCTAGATTCGCCGGAGCACCGCTGGCAGTGTCGTCGCCGCCGCAGTAGCCACGCGCGCCACCCATCCTTGGTCGTTTGATCTAGGGCCATAGGATTTTGATCTAACGTTGTAGATTAGGTCTGGAGCGAACCGTTTTCTTTAGATCTGGCGCGTTGGATCTGACTTGATCCAACGGCGCGGAAGCGTGATCCTACGCAAATCGGTATCAGCCAATCAGAAGCGTCCACGTGTCTGGCTGTTTAGTTTAAAATCTATTTTGAATCTATTAGAGATTTAAAATTGTAAAATTCATAACTTTAGTTCTGTTTGGCCAAATGTTGCAAATAATATATCAATAGATTCAGAAAATTACTATGGGCTTGAATTACTATGGGCTTGAATTTGTATTTTTCTTCTAGAAAAATAGGATTATTTGCAAAACCAATTATATTCTTATTTTGGCTTTATAAAATGTTTATAAAATTGTTATGAGGCAGACTTGAGTTTGTTTAGACTTTAGATAAATTACTTTGTGTTCAGTACTGTTTAGTTGATTTGTCTAGTGTAGAATATCATTCCTTTGCATTTGTATGCATTCATATATATTTTTTCTTGAATATTTGAATGTGAATTTGGTGTTATCATTTCATGTGTAGATTTTGGTGATAGTGGTGATTGTGATTGTGAGGACTGTTTCTACTCCCCCAACTACCAAGGCAAGTGGTGCTTCATGTATTTTTTCCTATTATTTTGACTATGCACTAGTGATATTTTGAGTAGGGATTGCATGGAATTTTTCTAAGTATATATACTATGCTATGCCTTGGGAAATCCTAGTAGTTGTAGTCTTAGTAGAATTTTCTCTAAGTTAAGAAACTTGTTATGTTATCATGCTTAGCCTAGCTAGTAGCAAACAAGGGTGGAATATTCATGCTATGGAATTATGCTAAGTCTATGACTTGTGTTTTTGAATAATAAAACAACTATGTGAATGAATCACTTGGGTGGAATGGTATGTTGGTTTATGTTGAGTGGTTACACAAGGCCCATCTCTATGGTTTACCTTGTGTATCACACTTGTGGAAAGCCACCCGGGAGCAAAGGGATTTGAGATGTTTAGTCTTTAGAAGCTTCTAGTGCAACCACATGGCATATGGGCTCTGCCTTGACCACATAGGTTGCAAGAATTTAGCCAGATGGACAGTTGGTGGTAGGGTGATAGGATGGAACGCATCCATGGTGGTCTAAGGGAATGCTTCTGAAAGGTCTCCTCTCGGTGCATGTCGAGTCTTGTGGGAAAAGTGCACCACCTCTCGAGAGGGAAACCCTAAGTACTTAGCCGTGTCCCCGGCAACGGACAATTTGAGCATCAAAGGCATTGAAGCAATCAAGGATCTCCTCATTCCAATTTCTAAGTTAAAACTTGTGGTTGAACAAGGGTAAAGGTTCACCAATGTCTATTGGTGGTTCCTTGGGTTTTTTTGACAAACAAAAACTTAGTGTTCTCAACTGATAATAAAAACCTATTTTGAGGAAAGCAAGCCTAAGCTACAGTTAGCCAAATTCATATAGATGTTAGATACTACTATTCTACTATGGTATCACTTTCCAATACAATTCCAAATGTATTGACCCACTGTGGCTGTAACTTATGATGTTGCAGGTTACTCTGATGGAGATTAGGGTTGTGAGTCTACACTCAACATGCTTGCCTGTGGCACAAGAAGATGAAGACTTATAGTTATTTCTTTTATGTTATGAACTCTATGTACTAGCTTTGAGCTATTGAGTTGTAAAATATTATGTTATCACTGGAATGACGATGTAATAATGACCTTTGTATCTGTGTACTTCATCTTAAACTGTGGATGCTAGCATTTGATCTAGCGACTAGCTTTGCAATCACATGGGCCTTTACCTTTAAAAGGTGGGGTCTTACATATGGTATCAGAACAATGTGTTGCCTGTAGGATTATGACCCTAAGTTGGATTAGACTAAGGAAACCACTAGGAAAAATGCAACTCTTTGCAAATTCCACACTTGTCTTTTTCTTCTCGTAAACCTCTTCTAATCTTCTTTCTCATCTCTATTTGTAGATGGCCGCCATCAATGAAGCCGTCAAGAAGGGACCACTCATGACCATGACCTTAGAATGTGAGAAGGAGTTTCCCAAAGCCCTCAAAAACCTCATGGTTAGCTTGGGAATACATGGTGAAGCCGTGTACAAATGATTTCCAGTAATGGATGAAGGAGAAGAATATTGGTGGGTGAAACTCCACTTGTACAAAAACAAGGGAGACAACCACAAAGAGTCGGGATTCTGCATGGTCACCAACTCAGAAATGTATATGTCATTATTTGACTCTACAAGAAATGCATCTTGGAATGCTATCAAGGAGCTTGGTGAAAGACTCAAGTGTAGAATGATCAACACTCAAAATGACCTTAGTGAGGAGAAGAAGTATATCCAAGACTTAGAGACCGCCATAAAACGTCTAAGGGAAGATATCATAGACTTAGCATATGAGTGAGAATTGGGACGTATTCCAATAGTTGGACCACCACACTTGTCATTTTCTCGTAAAAATTTGTCTTAGTTATGTTTGAACCTTAGTGCTTGTGTTAAAATATTGTATGCCATGACTTGTATGTTTTTATTGTTGAAAGTATGCTTTGTGCTTTTGTTATCTCGTGTTTTCTCTCTACTCGTATTATTTCTAATTTTTCTCTATCTTATGCAATAGATGCCTAGCCTTGTTATCAGCACTGCCGAGGAGTTCAAGGGAACTCGTTTCGGTTCAATTCTTGTGGAGCTCACTAGTGTGATCAATCTCCCACTCCCTAGTATTAAGGCACTTCAACTCACCAAGTTCGAGAGGAAGGATCTTTGGGGCTTTAGAGTCTCGCAGCCTGGACGCAGACGGAGCCACCCACGGAGGATATTACCTTCAAGCTGATGCATGATGACAAGGAGAAGGGACTGATACGTTGGAAACGTATTGTCAACACCCGGATTTTTAATCCCAGATGCCTGTTATGCCATACATCGCACTCCCAGGATTACCATTTTTGTGATACATAACAGATTTGGATATCACAGTACATCATTAATTACAAACCATACATAAGGTCTTACACAAATAAGGATCTCATGATCCAGTTCTTAATACAATTCAAGCAGCGGAATAACATAAAGATAACAATAGCGTAGGCGAAGCTCCATCTTCGGGGTCACAGGCAATGCTAACGATGGGAGATGATCCTAGTTGTTGTAACCTTCCTGTGGTCCATCATCCTGGTACTCCTCTTCATAGTATGGCCACGGGAATAGCCAGGGGCAAAGCCATGAGTACTCTTTAAGTACTCACAAACTAATACTAACAAGTTAAGGGGGTTTTTGTAGTAGGATACTAAGCTCTAGGGTTGTTTTGCAAAAAGCCATATTTACCTCTACTAAGTTCAGAAGCAAAGAAAATTAGTTGAAAGTTTTATAACACCTAATTGAGAACTTGAATTTCATATCACAACTCTGTTGTGGTCAAGTCAAATCATGAATCATGTCACAAGCTGTTTTGAAAACATCTGACGGGGGAACAGTATGGCCACTCCAACTGTCCATAACTGCAGACGCAGCTATTCGAATAGTTTGACACTCTGTAGAGATTGTACACTTTCACCACAACATTCGATACATCCATCAGGAACAATCCTGAATTCATCATACTCAGTATGCGGATAATCAATCATAACCTTTCCATTACACGCCCTAGTATAGGCACCTCTCCTGTGAGTTTTCCCTCCCAACCATGACCAACTGTCATCTTGGGTACTGCATAGGTGGACAATCTTCACAAGGTAGCCTCAGCTCAGACCTTGGCCGCAAGGGGACCCATACTAAGGTATATAAATTTACGGTCAAGCCCTACCCAATTTTCAGGTATTGTGGTTGTACGGTAAAATTGGAATGGTATCACATCCAGACAACCATCAGTTTTATAAAGGGCTAAGGCTCATGCCTCAACATTTTCATCATCAGAATCATCTGGTGTTTTAGAAACACATTTCAAAACATTTCAGTAGAATGAATCATCATTCTAAGGTTTTTGTAACCATTTTCACCAAGTATTCCCATCTAAAGTTGATCAAGTTTTATGCTTAGCACTAGCATCTATAAGTGGGGGTAAATACTAATGATGGGTAATAAAAAAGTGGGGATTAGCTAAGTTCAATCTCATGCCTTAGGATGACATCAAGATTATCTAACTTAGGCCAAATTTTATGCTCTTTATGCTACCTTCAATTATCTTTCTAGAATCTACAAGTCACTTAAGTAAACTCTAAGAAAAATCTTTGATAAAGAAAATAAAGTATTAAGCTTGCAAGTAAAACTAGGATTGGGTATTAAGGGGTGTAAGCTTTCTAATATATCCATATAAGCTTGCTAAGTTGCTAATATATCCATATAAGATTGCTAAGTTGCAAGTGTTAGCTTGCCTTGTGCAGAGCAGTGGTTGAAGTTGTCCTCGGCTTCTTCCTCGTAGTATCCTCCTTCCTCCTCGTATCCTTGGTCGGTACTAGCGTCTATAAATAAATATGAGGTACACAATCACCAAACAATACTTAACTATTTCTAATCATCACACAAAGGTTCACTCTAGGTGATCTATCATCATCACTAGCATTACAAGATTAAAGTACTTGTCTTATTTATATTATTTTTAGAAAAGTAATTTCTACTCATTGCAAAACTACTTAAGATTTAATATTCTCCCAACTCAAACATGGGATCATGTTGACACATGTCATCACCACATATTTCAGTACATGGGAATGTGATTTAAAGTGGTGTCACAATTTAATAAGGTTTATCCTTTTTATTTTAATTAAATAAAGTAACTAGAAATGCCTATGTGGCATTCTTTTATTACTTGAACATTATTTCTGCAAGTAAACCCATATGTTTTTTATATATTCTGAAAGGTATGATAAAATGTTATTTTTGAGAGTTGGAATCAATTCAAAATCTCTTATGGTTGAATTTTGAAAAATGTTTGAATGCAGAAAAGCTTCTGCCTTGTTATTTTTACCATGGTTGATCTACAACTCCAAATGGTTTGAATCTAGCGGGCTTGGATTAAGCATTTTAGTACCTTTCTAACAAAATTGGTTTCATGCATTTTGGTTCAGTGATTCGAGCTGGGTTGATTTTTGAATCAACAGACAAAACTAGGGTTTGAGTTTAAATGAAAAATCTAAATTTAAACTAACTGGGTTGCGCGGGAGAGTTACTGGGCCGGCCCACTACACACAGCGCGCGCAGGCTGCTGACAGATGGGATTCACAAGTCAGCAGAAGTAACTAAACGAAACGGTATCTATGTATCTGAGCCTTACATCTAATTCTAATCCAACGGCTAAGGGTCGTCGTTGACGACGAGCTACTCCAGCGAGGAACTAACCCTAACGCGACTAGTGGGGGTCTGGGGAGGCTCACCGGGGCTCCGGCGATGGTCGGCGACGGGGGCGAATGACAAAGTCGACGACGGCGGTTCTCCTGGTACCTGCAGCTCCTCCTAGGGCGGCTCCAATCGACGGCTCCCTTCTCCTCCAGCAGCGGCGGGCTCCGGCCAAATTCCAGCGAGAGAGAGCTCGCCTTGCTCTAGGAAGAAGTGGGAAGGATCAGTGAGAGGTGGGGAGTGATATGGTGTGGAGGAATCGAGCTGGGGAGGCCTCCTTTTATAGGCGAGCAAGCAGGGCAGCACGGCGTGGGCTGAGCTCGTCGGAGGCGACGGTACAAGCGCCTATCAGCGTGGCTAAGGCTAGGGGACGGTGCGCAGTCTCCTAGCGATCGTTGCTAGTTTAAAGTCGAGGAGTAGGGCGGTGGGGTTTGGTCTGGAACGTGTAGTGCTCTGCGCGGTACCGACGGAGAACTTCACGGCGTGCGGCGGCTACGGTGTACGGTCGAGGAAACGAGCATGTCTAGTGGTCTCCTGGGACGGTGGGATTCATTCTAGCGGGTGGCAAGGGATCGAGGTGGTCGGGTTGAGTGGGAACGGCGCGTGCACGGTGGTGCACGCCGGCATGGTCGACAGCGGCGCGGGCATTCATTCTAGCGGGTGGCAAGGGCTCGAGGTGGTCGGGTTGAGTGGGAACGGCGCGTGCACGGTGGTGCACGTCGGCATGGTCGACAGCGGCACGGGCACGGTGTTTCCGGTGTTTCTTGTCTCTGTCTTCGAGCTAGGGCTGGTCTAGAGGGGGCGGTGAGGCACGGGCAGCATGCCAGACAAGGTTGGCGCAGCTAGTTCTTCCTCTAGCTTGCTGTCCACCTTGGGGTGGCAAGGTGAGGCTCGGCCTGCTCACCACTGATGGCAATGGCAAGCTCACAGTGGTGCTAGCGGTTACTAACTAAGCTAGATGATCTACTAAATGTCTGCTGTGAGCTAGAGAGGGGACAAGTTAGGCCAAATCACTGCTCATAATAGTGTTAGATGTTTTTTTGTTTTGTGTTTGCAAGGTGTTTGATGAAATGGCCGAGAGAACTTTAAATTTGAATTTTGGATTCAAACTTGGTGGGTTTGCTGGACACATGCTAGGGAGTATCTGGTCAGTTGGATTAGTCAAGGGGCACTGGTTTGGTTGGGTTTTGAAAATGTGTGATCTTCACATATGATAAAGATTCAATTTTGAGTTGTCATTTGAATGGGGGTGATAAATGTTTCTTCAAGTTTGAAAGGTGGGCTTTGCTTCACTCTTACTTGGTCTATCAAGGGGTGAAAAGAATTAGAAAAGTTTCTGTTTGAAATCTTGGACTAGAAACACTCAAAGTGACCTAGTGAGCAAGATTGGCAAAAAAATGACCATTTGCTTTATTTGATTTGTTTTTGATTTTCTCTTGATTTGTTTCTGCATGGAATTGTTTTATATATTTTATATTCACCTTTAAACCATTTCTTGCTACTTTGGTTAATCACACAAGTTCATTCATGCATTTATCAAATCCTCACATACACATATGCATTCATATGGTTTTAATTAATCAAAGTTTTTGTTAACCCTAATTTTAGTGATTTAGAGTTTGATGATCATTGTTTTATAGTTTTGGGATGTTACACGTATCTATAATTTTTTATGTTCCATTCTTGTTCTGTATCTACTTTGCTTTGCTTGTCTACACTTTGAGGTGCTTTTTACATGTTTTCTGGTACTAACCTATTAACAAGTTGCCACAGTGCCAGTTGCCTATTTTCTGCTGTTTTTGGTTTTAGAAAATTTAGTAAAGAAATATTCTCGGAAATGTACGGGACAAACATCAAAGTCAATTACTTTCCGTGGGGAACAAGAAGTCCAGAGGGGAGCCGGAGAGGCCGGCCAGGGGGGCCAGACCCACCCTAGGCATGGGTGGGCCCTGCCCCGCGCCTGGGAGGGGTGTGGGGCCCCTGGCCACTGCCTCGGCCTCCCCCTTCTCCTATAAGAAGCCCCCGATGCAGAAACCCTAAGCACCCGATCAAATCTCCACGAAACCGTCTGTAGCTGCCGCCACCATCGTCCCTAGATCGGGGGGGGGGGGTCTGAAGTTCTTCCTGGCACCCTGCTGGAGGGGAGATCATCCCGGAGGCCTTCTCTCCGGTATGATGTGTGAGTAGTTCCACCTTGGACTATGGGTCCATGTAGTACCTAGATGGTTGTATCTCCTCCTTTGTGCTTTCATGTATAGATCTTGTGAGCTCCATTCATGATCTAGATCTAATCTATTTGTAATCATGCATGTTGTGTTTGCGAGGATCCGATGGATATTGAGATTATTATGTTGGTTTGATTAATGGTTTTGTCTTTATGATTCTATCATGTCTGTGTTGTTTGTGATCTTGCATGCTCTCCGTTGTTAGTACCTATCTTGGCCAAGTAGTTGCTAGTGACTCCAAGAGGGGGTATTTATTCTCGATAGTGGGTTCATGCCTCTAGTTTCCAAGGGAAGTGACAATAATCTCTTCGGTTGTAGATGTGTTGTTGCTACTGGGGAGAAAACAACGGTCTCTTGTTCATGGAACATGTGGACTATTTACCTTACACACTTTGCTTAAAGCAGTTGTCTGTTGCTTGCAACTTAATACTGGAGGGGGTTCAGATGATAACCTGAAGGTGGACTTCTAGTCATAGATGCAGTTGGATGGCGTTCTATGTATCTTGTTGTATTGCCCAAACGAATCTCATAGGATCTTTCTGTCTGGTAATTGCATTGTTATGCTTTGTTCAATTCTTGTCAATTGCCCTGCTGTAATTTGTTTACCCTTCATGCCATGTTTATCTAACGAGAGCACCTCTAGTGAACTATGGACCCTGGTCCAATCTTCACTATTGATACATCTTCCACTGTTACCTGTTTACTTGCTGCAAACCATTACCTTCCACACCATATGTTTAATCCTTTGTTACAGCAACCGGTGAGGTTGACAACCTTACTGTTAGTTGGGGAAAAGTCTTGAGTTTGTGTTGTGCAGGTTTCCACATTGCTTGCAACACCTGTGTGACGTTTCCTTCCTCCTACTGGTTTGATAACCTCGGTTTCTTACTAAGGGAAGACTTTCTGTTGTGCTGCTTCACACCTTTCTCTTGGGGTTCCCAACAGGCTCCACATAAACTAAGCCATCGGGGACTAGACGTAGTCATGCAGGAGTTACTTGGACACCTTGTTGGACGACACTCCACTGAGTTCAGGGGTCTCTACTTCCACCCATTAGGGAGACGTGCCGAGCAGGGTGAGGCTGTAGTGTATGATGACGCTACTAGAGAGACGATTGAGCCTATACATATGTATCTCCAGGACCTAGAGAGCCTTGTTAGACACCTCGACACAGATAGGACCAACATCATGCTTAGGAATGACAAGCTTCAGGTTCAGTTGAGGGAGAAGGACAAGCTCTTCGCGGAGCAGGACGAGATCGTCATGGAGATGGAGGCCAGATTCGAGATCCAAGACAAGAAGTTCAAGAATCAGGAGAAGAGAGTGCAGGACAGAAACAAGAAGATCAAGGACATGAGAGCCGAGATAGAGGCCAAGGACTTTGAGCTAGAGACCCAGCAGGGAGTGATAAAGAGGCTGCGTCGCAGAAGATAGCCCTTCGTGCGAAGGTCGAGGCTTTGACCACCAACATGGAGGAGTACAAGACAGCCATGGAGATAGCCGGACTTACTCTTGCGGACGTGGAGGTTGACATGGAGGAGTAGTGTAGACTACTCGACTATCTATTTATCTATCATCCTTGTTATTTATCGAGTCACAATGATCATCCAACATGTGGATGGCTAGCCAGTGTGTTTACTTTTCCAAACTTATTGTTTACATTGTTCAAACTCTAAGTTTATCTTGTGTTTGATTATTTTGTGATTGTCGCTATGTGATGTATTGTGCATGTTAGCATCTATGGGATATATCTCATTACTTATCCTTATTGAAACCGCAGATGCCTCCCCGTCGTGCCAATCCCAACCAAAACAACAATACCAACAATCCCGAGATGCAGCAGCTGATGACATCTCAAACTCAACTGATGTAGGTGATGACCCAGTTCATGGCAAATCAAAATCAGAACCAGAACAACAACAGTAACAACAACAAACAAAACAAAACAACCCACCAGCCTTTGACATGCTAACAAGGTTTTTGAGGTTGAGGCCAACCAAGTTCTCGGGCACCACTAATCCAATGGTAGCCAATGACTGGTTACGCTCTGTGAACCAAGACTTGGTCACTGTTGGCTGCACCGATGAGGAAAAGGTCAGATTCGCAGCACATCTACTTGAAGGACCAGCAACAACATGGTGGGATAACTTCCAAATAACCACTCCCCTTGAGGATGTGACATGGGCCATATTTGAAGATGGTTTCTGCACCGCCCATATCTCATCAGGGGTGATGAACTTGAAGGAGTTCCACAATCTAAAATAGCATCACCGCAGTGTGCCTGAATACATTGAGGAGTTCAACAATCTGGCGCGTTATGCACCGGATGAGGTTGTTACTGATGCCAAGAGGAAGGAGAAATTCCTCGAGGGACTGAATGATGAGATGAACCTGCAACTATTTGTTGCCTATGTCCCAATGTATCAATCACTGTGTGAAAAAACCACCATCTTGGAAAGCAAGATGAAGCAGGTTGAGAACAGGAAGAGGAAGCATCACTTTGACAAGCATAACTCGGAATCGTCTCACAAGCGTTCCCATGGTGATGATAGCGGAGGATCTATATCCCACAAGCATGGGAGTATAACAGCCACCACAACAGTAACCGTCACCATGACAACAAGAACCACCGCAGCCATGACAATGATAGATATAAGAACCACAAGAGTGGACACAAGAGCCACCACAGTGGGAATGGCAATGAAAGTCAGCCTGCAAAAAGGGACATCAGTCAGGTTGAGTGCTTCAAGTGCAAGAAAACTAGGCACTATGCAAATGAATGCCTAGAAAAGAAGGCTGAAGGAGCCAACAAGCCCAGCCCTTTCCAGAAGGGACAAGTGAACCACATCAATGTGGAGGACATTTATGAAGTGTCTGACGCTGTGGCTGGTAAGTTCAAGCTTAATTATTTTCCAGCACTTGTTCTTTTTGATACCGGCGCATCACATTCATTCATATCAAGAGAATTTGTTGATAAAAATGGACTTCCAACTGAAACTATTGGGTGTCCAATGAAAGTAAGCTCTGCCGGTGGAGAGATGATAGTTAATTTTGGATGTCATGATCTAGTGATAGAATTTGGAAAGTATAAGTTTCCAGTTAGTTTGATAATCCTAGATTCCCAAGGATTGGATGTAATTTTTGGCATGGATTGGATGACTAAGCATGGAGGGGTATTAGATTGTGCCAATCGTACTGCTACACTCACAACCCCGAATAAGAAACGGATTACATTCAAGTCTAACTTTTAATCTAAAGAGAGTAAGCTAAATCATCTTAAGGGGGTTAACATAGACGGTGTACCAGTTGTGAAGGAATATCCGGATGTGTTTCCGGAGTAATTACCAGGAATGCCACCAGATAGAGATGTGGAATTTCTGATTGACTTACTACCAGGATCTGGACCAATAGCAAAGAGACCCTACAAGATGTCAGTTAATGAGTTGAAAGAACTCAAGAAACAACTTAGAGAACAGTTGCAGAAAGGATTTATTCAGCCAAGTTCTTCGTATTGAGGTGCACTGATGACCCACAAGTATAGGGGATCGCAACAGTCTTCGTGGGTAGTATTACCCAATTTATTGATTCGACACAAGGGGAGCAAAATAATACTTGCAAGCCTTAACAACTGAGTTATCAATCTAGCTGCACCTGGAAATAGTTCTTGCTCACAGAAGTTTATCAGTAGTAACAGTTTGTAGTAGCAACAGCAAAGCAACAACAGAAGTGAAACAGGAGGAAAAGTAACAGTAGCAGCAAACAGTTGGATATGAGTGCGGTAGGCATATGGATAGATGGATGGGCGTTGCATGGACGAGTCTAAACATGTAACTTCAAGATCTAGGGCATTGCAGATAATTAAGAATAAGCATCCAAGTACTGATCAATCCTAGGAATGTGCTCCATATATAGTCATGTGTGCTCGCAATGAGAACTTGCACAACATCTTCTGTCCAGCCAGCCCGTGGCAGCGGGGCCTCTAGGGAACTACTGGCAATTAAGGTGCTCCTTTTAATAGAGTACCAGAGCAAAGCATTAACACTCTGTGAACACATGTGATCCTCACACCACAACCATCCCCTCCGATTGTCCCAATTTCTGTCACTTCGGGGCCTATGGATCCGAACAATGATATGTGTACATAACTTGCAGATAAGATCACAAACAATACTATCATAATGATTCAATAATAAGTTCAGATCTGAGATCATGGCACTCGGGCCCTAGTGACAAGCATTAAGAACAACAAGTTGCAACAAAGTCAAATAGCACTAATAGAGATACTAGGCACTATGCCCTAACAATCTTATTCGATTACATGATAGAACTCATCCAATCCCTACCATCCCCATAGCCTACAGCGGGGGCTTACTCACTCATGGATGAGGGAAACAGTGATGGTTGATGGAGAGGCGTTGGTGATGACGATGGCGATGATCCTCCCCAAATTCCCCATCCCGGCAGGGTGCCAGAACGAAGTTTCTAGATCCGAATCGCGGCTTCTGGTGGTGGCGGCATAACGGAACTCTCTCTAGAAAAACTTCAAAACCCCCCTCGGTTTTTAGTTCAAGGGGTAACTTGCGAAGAGGGAGCCCGAGGGGGTGCCTGGGGTGGCCGGACCCCCCTAGGCGTGGGCTGGGCCCAGCCGTGCCTGGCAGGGGTGTGGGCCCCCCAAGCCTCCATTCTGTTTCGTCTTCTGGCTCCATGGATCTTCTTGTGAAATATAATTTTTGGCATATTTTCCAGGATTTTTCCTGATAGTTGATTTTCTGCACAAAAACTAGACACCAAGGTAATTCTGCTGAAAACAGCATCAGTCCGTGTTAGTTGTATCCAAATCACACAAGTTTAGAGGAGAAACAATAGCAAAAGTGTTCGGGAAAGTAGATACGTTTTCGACGTATCAACTCCCCCAAAGCTTAGCTTATTGCTTGTCCTCAAGCAATTCAGTTGAAAACTGAGTGCGATAAAAGAACTTTCACGAACACATTTGCTTCATATGATGTATATACTCTCAGCACAAGATTAGATACTTAAACCATTCATAATAAGAAGCATGCAACCAAGTCTACACAATAGTCATTGCAAGCTATGAAGAGAAACCAACTCAATAATAATAAGTAGCATGGAACATAAACATAAGCAACATTGCAATGCTCATAGTAAGGTATGATAGAGTGGTATCTCGCTTGTCTTTGTTTGTAGACCACAATATAAATGCCAAGGCACCTCTGAAGTTCACATGAAGACTAAAAGTAAAGATATCAGAGATACAAGCATAAAAGTCATGAAAGAATTAACCAAGTTTTGAGACAACCACAAGAATGACAACTATGCTCTCAAGAAGGTGCTCATAGAATAAGTGGTGACTCAACAAGGGAGTGAAAAAGGTTTTGAAAAGTTTGAAAGGCTTCCTAATGCCGAAAGGAAGGTACTCATTAGCTTTGAGCTCTCATTGCCCCTATCATAGGCATCTTCATATGGTTAAGGTGAAAGTGAGGTCCAATATGAGTTATATGCTTGACAGACCATAAACTGGAAAACCCATGTCCCTTGAGTACGAGGGCCGCTCCGCATGCTACTAAACTTTGGTTACCTGCAAGTTCTTGTCATTGTACATACATGCATATCATAGAGAACCGCCAACGGGGTACCCCTTTCACATGATACATGAGTTATCCCGTGATCAAAATGAAAAGGCAAGTAGACAATGAGCATCTCAGCGATCTTTTTATTTACTATGTGCATAGCTTTTTATTGAGGGTGCTTCACAGAATGCTCATTATGGTGATGCTGCAAGTTTCCACCGTGATTAGGCATGGCTTAGGCTAGCGGCCCAGGCGTTTCTCTAACACATGTATATACTCCATGAACTCACAAGCTCCCTTTTTATTTCACACCATCGACATCCGCAAACAAAAGAGCAAGGTATCATCTGGATAGGTATCCATAAGTGTTGAAAGTGTTCCCCATGACATCACGTTCTGCTAACTCCCAACCTATAATTTGCAAGCATATAACTTTCATGGACAGGTCACAATGATTCAGGATTATTAAGTGCAAGGAATAAAGTGTGCCATCAAGTTCGTGAGAGCTTTACTAACTAACTTTCTCAAAACAGACAAACATTTTATTTGGAAGAAAACAAGGCATATAGAATATGCACTGAAATAGCAAAATGATGCTAATAGGTAGGTATGGTGGACACTGTTGGCAATAATGGTTTTGGGGAGTTGGAAGCACAAGTAGAGCTCATACTCAGTGCAAGTGAAGGCTAGCAATAGAGAGGGAGCGACAAACGAGAGAGCAATAACTGTGATAATCATGCTTGCAACAAAATATGACTAATTATGGCATGAAAGTGATACAAGAACTCTAAGACAAAATAAATCATTGAGGCTTACTGACTATTATTTAGTCATATGCATGCGTGTGCATGTGCCAAGTCGATTCACATGAAACATTCAGAGGAGGATACCACAATATCATACCAAAATATGAATAAAACAATGCAAGCTAACATTCATATGACATGCTACAAATTATTAGCAAGCTGGAGCTAATCATAGACAAGCAAGACCTACTAAGCATCCATCAGTAACATACTCCTTGCAATGAACAGACTAAGCATGCTCACAATGATGAGTATATGTATAAAAATGAAAACAAATAGAGTTCGTTACCAGCCTCTTACCACACCTCAAGTTGTCTTAATCTTCATTATTGCCCCTCACTTGTGTGACTTGAATAATAACATGAAACCAAAATCCACTGAGGACGGCTAAACCCTGCAAAGAACTCACAAAACCAAAGAAGAACAACAATTTTTTTGGTGATTTTGATTTTTTAGAACAAGCAAACAAAGCAAAAAACAAACAAAGAAAAAACAAACCAAGCAAAGCAAACAAAGAAAAATATTTTTGGATTTTTCTTTAAGGCAAACCAATGCTAAAAATCAAAGAAACAAACCAAGAGAAAAAATGAAAATATTTTTGGTATTTTTGTGTTTTGAGAAAGCATAAAAAAGCCAAAAAGAAAGCAATACAATGGATATACAAAGAACCGACAAACATGATATATAGATGAGTGTGATGTCGGTATAACTCCCCCAAGCTTAGGATTTTGGCCTAAGTGGGGATCAATAGCGCGGGCAGTAACCCTAAGCTGGTGGGTCATCATAGGAATGATCATAGTCTAGTGCTGGCGAAGAAGAATACACGCCCCAATCAAATGAGGGCTGCTAGTATGAAGACTCTCCCACGTTGGAGCACTGAACCGAATCATCTTCGGCATCCTCTCCAACATTCTCCTCTTGCCGGGAGAGCTCCGCCACATATGTGTCAAACTCCTCCTCCGTGAGCAACCATCGTTGCCTGTAATAAAAATTAAACAAAGCAGGTGCAGGCAAATAAACTATTTTCTCAGTCCTACCCTTTCTCCAACCTTGCTGGGCAAAAGATAATTCATATGGTAAACTTCTCGCATTAGCCCCCAAGGAAACAAAACCATGCTGAATCATGGATTCAAGATCAAGCCTCTTCTATGGGGAACCGATAATCTGAATGGTGAGGCTCTAAACCATGGAAAGCTAGCAACCTAGAAGCCATGAGACCTCCACAAATTCCACCCTTCTCGTGGTTGGTGGTGAGACGGTAAGCTATCAAAGCACCCAGGTTATAAGATCTATTCCTATTCAAAGCAGCTGCGATAAAAGCTAGATCAAAAGAAGATAACTTTCTAGCAATCTTTCTAGCAGAACACACTTGGTCATGATGTAGGCAAAATATCTAATGGATGGGAACTAAATGTTCCGAATTTTACCACTTTCCTTTGAGAAGTCGAAACCTTGGCAAATCTCAGCATATAAATCCATAAGTGACTTGGGCCTCTCCTTGATCTTCTCACAAGACCCCCACTAAGGTACTCTAATTGCTGCACAGAAATCAGCAAAAGGAAGGTCTACAGCTATATTGTATGTTTTATAATGGACCATGGGATTAGATGTAGACCAAGTAAACCAAAAGTCCTACATAACAGCCATGGTTAGATTAACATATTGAAATGGTTCACCTTCAACAAAGTGTTCCAACCCTGCATTGGCAATCATAGTTTGGAAATCCTGGGAGATTCCCGCAGTTCTCATAAATTCATGGCATGGATATATGGAAGGAAAAAATCCTTCCTCATGGTGAACTTTCATTGGATCAGGCACTACCAAGTCATATTGATTTAGTGGGAATGCACTCATCTTCTTTTCTGAAATGTTTGGACAAACATCAAACAAAGTGATTTCCAAGTTGATAAATGATGAGAAACTACCATAGAAACTTGATAGAGGGCTACACATGCATCAAAATGAAATCTCTAAGCATAGAACAAGCATGCAAGGTCACACAACCTGTCACCTATAGCAGGAAAATACTCAAGATACAATCTATCAATCAGAAATCTAATTGGACAAGTGGAGGAGGCACATACCAAGGAGCAATCTCTCCAAAAATCAACAACAAAGATGGGCTGAGCAAGGAGATCGAAAATCGCGAGCAAGAACAGCAGGAACTCGAGCTTGAGAAAGTTTTCCGGTGTTTTTTGGGAGAAAGAAAGAAGATGGCTAGGAGGAGACACTTTGGAGGGGCCCAGGTGGGCCACACCTGACCCAGGCGCCACCTGTAGGGAGGCCGCCCCTGCCAGGGGTGTGGGTGCCTAGGGTGGCCCCTGGGTCACTCCAGGTGTCCCTCTGCCCCTTTTTCGAGGAAAAATTTATTTTGAATTTTCTGGAATTTTTCGGGAAACTTTATTTTTGGCCAATTTTCATGGTATGAAAATTGATTTTCTTGCAGAAACATTTTTTTAGAAGAAGCAAAAGAAAACCAAAAGCCAAACTACAGAAGCTCTAAGACACTCTAACAAGTAAGCAACTAACAAAACCAAAGCTAGTAAAAGAAAAGGCAAAGACTAAGAAGGAGAAAAATAAAAGAAAGAAGTATAACCACAGCGAAAATTATTTTGTTCATTAAAATCCTTTTGTTAAGAAGGTTGATCAAGTCTTGTTACCAAAACAATCTTATATGAAACAAAACTTCGTATTCCACAAGGTGATTATGTTACCTCATACTTGACAGCAATGGTCTTAATCATAATAGTTTCAAAATTTTCCTGTGGAATGGGAAAATATATTTCTCCAACCTTGATGCTCTCAATATTTTCAATGGAATTCAGGCAATAGCTCTTAGCAACCTTCTTGGGGAAATAGACAGTATTCTCTTTGTCATTAATATTGAATGTTACTTTTCCTTGATTACAATTAATGACAGCACCTACAGTATTAAGAAAAGGTCTCCCAAGAATAATAGACATATTATCATCTTCAGGCATTTCAAGCACAACAAAATCAGTCAAAACCAAGCAATTATGAGCTACTTGAATAGGAACATCCTCACATATACCAACATGAATAGTAGTTGACTTATCAGCCATTTGTAAAGATATACCAGTTGGTATCAACTTTTCTAGCTGGAGTCTCTTATAGAGAGAAAAAGGCATAACACTAACTCCAGCTCCCAAATCACATAAAGCAGTTCTTACATAATTATTCTTAATAGAGCAAGGAATAGTTGGTATACCTGGATCATCAAGTTTCTTTGGAACCTTACCATTCAAGGAATAATTAGCAAGCAAAGTAGAAATTTCCTCATTAGGAATCTTCCTTTTGTTAGAGAAAATATCCTTCATATACTTTGAATAAGGAGGCAACTTAATAGCATCAGTCAAAGGAATTTGCAAAAATAAAGGCTTCATCCACTCACAAAACTTGTTGTAGTGTTCTTCCTCCTTTTACTTTTGT
Source organism: Avena sativa (assembly GCA_916181665.1). NCBI lineage: Eukaryota > Viridiplantae > Streptophyta > Magnoliopsida > Poales > Poaceae > Avena > Avena sativa. The sequence goes on along the minus strand of OV702295.1, from coordinate 304,284,021 downwards.
TTCTTACCTGGAAAAGGCATAGGTTTCTGCACCCAAGGTTCTCTCTCTTTACCATGTTTATTAGCAATAAAATCTTCCTTAGTGTACCTATTGTTCTTAGTGTGCTTCTCAAGTTCTTCCTCAACTTCCTCCTTATCAGGAGCATCATTTTTACCAATACCACTCTCAGTTCTAGCATCAGAGACATATATACTATTAGGATCTACAGCAGGTTCAAGTGGTTCCTCAACTACCTTATGTTTCTTTTTCTTTCTCTTACGAGGACTACCACGACTTTCACCTTGTTGAGAATCCTGCTCAATTCTTTTAGGGTGTACTTCAGGATATAAAGGGTCTTGAGTAGCTATACCACTCCTAGTTCTAATTCCATAAGCATGTTTATCTCATGAGGCATTAACTAGCATATCTTTTTGTACCTTAGCAACTTTATCAAGTTGGGGTTGAACCATTTGAAAGTGTTTACAAAGCATTTTAATATCATTAGAAGTGGAGAGAGTGTACCTCAATAGTAGATGAGTGGGGAATTGGCTTACATAATTCTTCTATAGGAGGCAGATTCTTCACATCTTCAACTCTAATACCTTTCTCCTTTAGACATTTCTTAGCTTCTTTCATCACTTCATCATTTAATGCAATAACCCCCTCTTCTTTGGTGTTGGTGTTGGATCTGGTTCAGGCACAACTGGTTCAGGAGTAATAGGCTTAGGTGTATTTAGCTCAGTTGAAGTCTAATCATCATAATTCTTGCTTATCTTAGTCATTAATTCTTCAGCATCTGTAAGAGTTTTTTTCCTGAAAATACAATCAGCAAAGCTATCTAGGTATGTCCTAGAATCATCAGTTAGTCTATTATAATAAATATCAAGAAGCTCATTCTTAGGCAATGGACATCCAGGATGTGCATGAATCAAGGCATAGAACTTTGTCCATGACTCAAGCAATTTCTCTTCTTCTCCATATTTAAAATCAAAAAGTCTCTGCAAAGCAGCATGTCTAGCACTAGGAGGAAAATATTTCTGGAAGAAAGAAGCAATCAAGCAATCAGAGCTATCAATGGAACCAGGAGGGAATCTATTAAGCGAAGCCCTAGCTTCTCCTTTTAGTGAAAAAGGGAAGATCTTTGTAACAAAATACTTGCGCATCTTAAAATCATCAGAGAATAAAGCACTCATAGTATAAATCTCATTCATATGAGCCACAACACTCTCATTTTCAGTCCCATAAAAAGGTTCTTCCTCAACAATGTCCAAATAGGATAAATCAAGAGATAAATCATAATCTTTATCTTTAATATCTATGGGAGAAGTGGCAAACTTAGGATCAGAGGACAGTTTAGGAATAATGGTACGTCTATCAAGGAGACTCTTAATAGCACTAGCACCATGTGTGTTTCGGCACTCTTCAACAAATTCATCAGTGAACTCAATGTAACCATCATTAATATCATAACTCTCCTTAGACTCGGGTGAGCTAACAGCTGTAACAGTGTCTTCACTAGGAGTTTTAGTATTTCCTAGACTAGCCATAGTAGCATCTAGGAAAGGCCCTAATGAACCACTCGCATCAAGCACAGTAGAAGTAACATCATGAGCATCAAAAGCAGTTTCAGATTCAGCAGTAGTATCAGTGTGTGTAGCATGAGTATGTGGTGGTGGTGTGACAAGCTTACTTATAACAGACGGTGAATCAAGAGCAACAGAGGTGTTTAGGACTGTAGCTCTTCTTGTAGTGGATGATAAAATCGGGAACTTTCCATCACGAGAATTCCCCATGATGAAAAGAGTAGCAGTGAACAATAGTAGATCCATGAACTTACAAATAAAGCTATGCTCCCCGGCAACGGTGCTAGAAAATAGTCTTGATGACCCACAAGTATAGGGGATCGCAATAGTCTTCACGGGTAGTATTACCCAATTTATTGATTCGACACAAGGGGAGCCAAAGAATACTTGCAAGCCTTAACAACTGCGTTGTCAATTCAGCTGCACCTAGAAATAGTTCTTGCTCACAGAAGTTTATCAGTAGTAACAGTTTGTAGTAGCAACAGCAAAGCAACAACAGCAGTGAAACAGGAGAAAAAGTAACAATAATGGCAAATAGTTGGATATGAGTGCGGTAGGCATAGGGATGGATGGACGGGCGTTGCATGGACGATTCTAAACATGTAACTTCAAGATCTAGGGCATTGCAGATAAATAATAATAAGCATCCAAGTACTAAACAATCCTAGGCATGTGCTCCATATATAATCATGCGTGCTCGCAATGAGAATTTGCACAACATCTTCTGTCCAGCCAGCCCGTGGCAGCGGGGCCTCTAGGTAACTACTGGCAATTAAGGTGCTCCTTTTAATAGTGCACCGGAGCAAAACATTAACACTCCATGAACACATGTGATCCTCACACCACAGCCATCCCCTCTGGTTGTCCCAATTTCGGTCACTTCGGGGCCTTTGGATCCAGACAATGATATGTATACACAACTTGCAGATAAGATCACAAACAATACTATCATAATGATTCAATAATAAGTTCAGATCTGAGATCATGGCACTCGGGCCCTAGTGACAAGCATTAAGCACAACAAGTTGCAACAAAGTCAAATAGCACTAATAGAGAGACTAGGAACTATGCCCTAACAATCTTATTCTATTACATGATAGAACTCATCCAATCCCTACCATCCCCATAGCCTACTGCGGGGGATTCCTCACTTATGGATGAGGGAAACATTGATGGTTGATGGAGAGGCGTTGGTGATGACGATGGCGATGATCCTCCCCAAATTACCCATCCCGGCAGGGTGCTAGAACGGAGTTTCTAGATCCGAATCGTCGCTTCTGGTGGTGGCAGCGTAGCGGAACTCTTTCTAGAAAAATTTCGAAACCCCCCTCGGTTTTTAGGTTAAGGGGTAACTTATAGGCGAAGAGGGAGCCCGAGGGGGTGCCTGGGGTGGCCGCACCCTCCTATGCGTGGGCTAGGCCCACCCGCGGCTGGCAGGGGTGTGGGACCCCAGGCCTCCACTTCGTTTCGTCTTCTGGCTCTGTGGATCTTCTGGCGAAATATAATTTTTGGCATATTTTCCCGGATTTTTCCTGATAGTTGATTTTCTGCACATCAACTAGACACCAAGGTAATTCTGCTGAAAACAGCGTCAGTCTGTGTTAGTTGTATCCAAATCACACAAGTTTAGAGGAGAAACAATAGCAAAAGTGTTCGGGAAAGTAGATACATTTTGGACGTATCATGCACCAGTTCTGTTTGTTGAGAAGAAGGATAGAAGTCAAAGGTTATGAATATATTAACGTTCACTCAACAAAGTGACTATAAAGAACAAGTACCCTTTGCCGAGAATCAATGATGTATTTGATCAGCTAGAAGGAGCCCGTGTGTTCTCAAATTTTGATCTTCGATTAGGCTACTTTCAGCTCAAAATTAGAGAGCAAGACATACCTAAGACTACTTTTACCACTAGGTATGGATTGTATGAGTATACCGTGATGTCATTTGGATTGACAAATTCACCAGTCTATTTCATGAACATGATGAATAAGGTGTTGATGGAGTTTCTTGACAAGTTTGTTGTCGTGTTCATCGATGACATTTTGATCTATTCCAAGAGCATAAAGAACATTTGCGTTTGATACTTGAGAAGCTCAGGGAGCACAAGTTGTATGCCAAGTTCAGTAAGTGTGAATTTTGGTTGAGTGAAGTTGGATTTCTCAGACATATTGTGTCAGGAGATGGTATAGCTGTCGATCCCGCAAAGGTGTCAGCTGTAACTGAATGGGAATCTCCCAAGTCAATTAAGGAAGTTCGTAGTTTCCTAGGCTTGGCAGGATACTATAGAAGATTCATCTAGAATTTCTCGAAAGTGTCTAAGAAAATGACGGAGTTACTTAAGAAAGAGAAAAAGTTTGATTGGACTGAAGGGTGTGAAATCAGTTTCCAAGAATTGAATAAGAGACTAGTGTCAGCACCAGTTTTATGTCTACCTGACTTAGAGAAGGATTTCTAAGTCTATTGTGATGCATCTCACCAAGGATTGGGTGGAGTTTTGATGCAAGAAGGGAAAGTTGTGGCTTATGCCTCGAGACAACTCAAAACTCATGAAGTGAATTATCCTACTCATGATTTAGAGTTAGCCTATGTTGTCCATGCACTCAAAACACGGAGACATTATCTTTTGGGAAAGCGTTGTGAAGTGTTCACGGATCACAAGAGTTTGAAATATATCTTCACTCAGAAGGAACTCAATATGAGATAAAGAAGATGGCTAGAGCTCATCAAGGACTATGACTTGAGTTTTCAATACCATCCTGGTAAAGCAAATGTTCTAGCAGATGCTTTAAGCCGTAAGGTTTATGTGAATGGCCTTACTAAAGGAGAATTGCTAGATGATCTGTGTGCCCAATTTAAAGATCTTAGATTGGAGATAGTGCCTGAAGGATATCTCATGTCATTGGATGTTTAACCAACATTGTTGGACAAGATCAAATGTAAGACCCCACCTTTATAAAGGTAAAGGTCCCTGTGATTGCAATGCTAGTCCCTGGATCAATTGCTAGCATCCACAGTTTAAGATGAAGTACACAGAAACAAAGGTCATTATTACAACGTCATTCCAGAGATAACATAGTCTTTTACAACTCCATAGCCATAGGCTAGTACAAGAGTTTAACTTAACAACATAAATAAAAGTCTTCATCTTCATGTGCCACAGGCAAGCATGTTGAGTGTAGACTCATAACCCTAATCCTCATCAGAGTAACCTGCAACATCACAAGTTACAGCCACAGTGGGTCAACACATTGGAATAGTATTGGCAAGTGATAACTTAGTAGAATAATATTTTCTAGCTTCTACATGAATTTGGCTAAGTGTAGCTTAGGCATGCTTTTCTCAGAATAGGTTTTACCTATCAGTTGAAAACACTAAGTTTTTGTTCGACAAAAACTCCCAAGGAACCACCAATAGACATTGGTGAACCTTTACCCTTGTTCAACCACAAGTTTTTAACTTAGAAATTAGGATTAGGAGATTCTTGATAGCTTCCATGTCTTGATGCTCAAATTGTCCATTGTCGGGGACACGACTAAGTACTTAGATTATTCCTTCTCGAGAGATGGTGCACTTTACCCACAAGAATCAACATGCATCGAGACAAGATCTTTCAGAAGCCTTCCCTTAGACCAAAATGGACGCGTTTCCAAACCTATCACCCCCTACCACCAACTGTCCATTTGGCTAAGTTATTGCAACCTGTATGATCCAGGCAAAGCCCATATTGCCATGTGGCTGCACTAGAAGCTTCTTAACATATGGCATCTCAAATCCCTTTGTTCCTGGGTGGCTTTCCACAATTTTGATACACAAGGTAGACCATAGATATGGGCCTTGTGTAACCACTCAACAAAACGCAAACATACCATTCCACCCAGGTGTTTCATTCACTTAGTTGTTTTATTAAGCAAAACACAAGTCAAAGACTTAGCAATTATTTTCCATAGCATGTATATAATCCACCCTTAGTTGCTACTAGCTAGGATAAGCATGGCAATATCAAGTATCTTAACTTGGAGAAAATTCTAACAATTCTACAACTACTAGGATTTCCCAAGCATAGCATATAGATACTTAGCAAAATTATCATGCAAGCCCTATACAAAATACCACTAATGCATAGTCAAAATATTGGGACAAAAATATGAAGCACCACTTTCATTGGTAGTTGGGGGAGTAGCAACAATCCTCACAATCACAATCACCACTAGCACCAAAATATACACATAAAATGATATCACCAAATTCATATTTCAAATAATCAAACAAAAATATATGAATGCATGCAAATGCCATGTGATGATTTTTTCTAAACTAAGAAAGACAAGTAAACAATAGTGAATCACTAAACTAAACAACTACACACTAAATAAAATTAAATTAGCTTTTAAAACATTTTCCAAATAATTTTTGTACACAAAATAGGCCTACAAATGTCTCTGCATAAAATTCTATTTTAACATAAGCAAATTACAATACCAAGCCTACAAATGTGTAGGATTTATTTTTGTGATTCCATTGATATATTATTTGCATTTTTTGGATAAACAGAACAAAAGTTATTCAATTTACAAGTTAGTTCATCTAATTAAATCAAATCTGAATTTTTAAACGAAAACCCTGACACGTGGCAGCATTTGATTGGCGCGTGCCAGTTCGCTCTGGATCACACGTCCGCGCCGTTAGATCTAATTAAATGCAACACACAAGATCAAAACTTACCTCTTCGCATCTAATCTAATCTACACCGCCAGATCTAAGATCTACGGTTCAAAACCCCGCGTACCCCTTCGGTAGATGATCTAATCGCGACCGCTGGATCCAGATCCAGCGGATCACGTTGCTTTGACCATTCGCGGGCGGCGCAAATGGCCACCGCGTCGGCTGCGCGTCTTCCGGTGACGTTCCGGCGAGACCAGAGGGCAAAGGTGGGGGTGCTGGCGCTTACCGAGGTCGTGGAGACACGGCGAAGCTCAATGTGAAGGTGAACGGGGTCGGGGCGCATGGACACGGCGTGGATTCCTCGTCGGAGTTTCGGGCGGCTTAAGGTGCGCTCGGTCATCGACGTTAGTGGCGCTACAAGGGACAGAAAAGGAAAATAAGGGCGGCGTTAGACGCGTACTGGAGTTGCGAGTGTGCGAGCGTGAACCAGAGGGGAAGGGAAAGGCTAGGTTTACCGTATGTGCTCGTCGGAGTAAAGCACTTCGTCGGTCACACGCTGTCATTGACGATGATGAAGCTGTAGGTCACTAGAAGGGAAACCGTGAGCTAGGTTAGATGCACACTAGTATGGCTAATACGACAGCAGGACCAGGAGGCAAGGGGTGGGGTGTTTCTCACTGGAACTGGCCGTCGGAGAGGCTCGGTACCGCGGCGGAGTGAGCTTGAATGTGGGCAGTTGTCACATCCCAAAATTTTCCAAATTTTGAAATGTGAAAAATAAATAAACAAAATAAACAATTGCTGAAATTTAGGGTGAGAAGAAACTTTTTGATTCCAATTGGAAACATCAAAACCTATTTTGATCAAATAAAATCCTAAAAGCATTTAAAAAGATAAACAATTAATAAATAAAGTTATAATAGTTGGAATCACTATTTTTGGATCTTTTAATAAAAAGATATAGTTTTATAAAGCAAAGATAGAAATATAAATAAGGACTATTTTTTTAAAGAGTCAAAGTTAATCTTGGCCAAGCTTTTGAAATAAAATATTTCTATTTGATAAAAAGAGTAAAGGTTTATTTAAATAAAATAATAAGGATTTATTAATATCAAATTCTATTTAAGTAAAGGTTTTTCCATTTTAAATAAACACTAAAATTTGTTAAAGTATTTTAAATAAAAATTCCAAGTGTTTTATATTTTCAAATACAACCTACTGAAAAGGTTTTGGTATTATTTGGATTTCAAATAGAGTTTTAAAATAAATTAAATCTTATTTAAATAAAGATTAATGTCTATTTATTTAATTATTAATAGATCCTAAAAGAATAAAAGAATTATTTTATTTTGGACTTTGGAATATGTTGTTAAACAGAATTAAAATATACCCAAATTTTGGTGGTGGTTTGAATTGATTTAGAGTTTGAATTGTTTAAATGAAAATCAAAACAGAAAATTCAAAACAGAGAAGGAAAAACATTTTGTCTAAAAAAAGAAACGAAGCAGCCCACTGCCAAGGCCCAGCAAGCCCAGCAGCGCAGCCCACCTGCTCACCCCGCAGTGAACCGTTTTCACTCAGTTTCTCACACGCGCAGTCGCTGACCGCTGGCCCCCATCGCCCCCTCTCTCTCTCGCTGTCAACGGGACCCACTGGCCACCTCATCATCGTCTCCGCCACGACCACGTCCCCCTCACCGTTTTCTGCCGCGAATCAATGGTGTTAATTCGCGTTGATGACTAAGTTACTCCTCGCCGTGACCACGCGCCTTTAAACGCCTCGCCCTTCTCTTCCATTCCCCCCAAACGCCAGCCCCTCTCTGCCACCGGGCTGCTCCAATTTCGAGCTTGAACAGCACTGCTCCAACGAGCTTCCCCAACCGATTCCGGCCACACCTTGCTGCGCCTCGCCTCCCACTGCATGTAGGCTTGCTCCCCATCTCCTGGCGCATCTCCTAGTGCCGCTCGTTAGCCCGCGCGAGCACCGTAGCCTCGGCAACCACGACACCTGAGCGCCACCATCGTTTGCCGTTTTTTCGGCGAGCTCTCCTGGTAAGCGCAGACCACCCCAAACCCTCCGGATGGTGCTCCTGTACTCCCCATGCTCGCCCGCGTCTAACCATGCCTTTATCTTGCCTTAGGGTGACCTGCAGCCTCGCCCCCGACGACAACCAGAGACACCCGAGCCAGAGGACAACTCCGGCGAGCAATTGTGATCGTCCCCGTGCACCCCTTGCCTCCTCGCAAAAACGTTGAGCATCAATACGTCATGGCGATTCCGGTGAGCCTCTCCTCCCCTTCTCTCGCTTCCTAGAACGGCCGGACCACCTTAGACAGAGCGCTCCGCCGCTCGCCGCCGCGCCAGCGCCGCCAGTTCTTGGTCTGGCTGCTGTGATCCGTTGGATCTCAATCCGATGGCTAGGATAGATTCATTTAATCGAAAGGGTGCGTTGGATCTGAGCCGTGCGATGTGTTTTAAATCCAACAGCCCACAGAGCGCGATCCAGCCGAAGCGGTACCGTCCAATAGGATCGAGCCACGTGGCCAAACTCAGAATTTAAAATAGAAAAATGATCTATTAGATGCTAGATTTTGTAAAATACATAACTTTCAAACCACACATCCAAATTTTGCAAATTTTATATCAATGGAATCAACAGAACAAGTACTTTGCAACCATGCACTTTGTTTAATGTTTTTCTTCTGGAAAATTGGTTGAATTTGCAGAAACATGTGTAGGCATATTTTGAATATAAAAATTCTTCTAGATATAACTTTAAGGTGAAATCTTTGCTAAATGGATTGTTATGAACCTAATGACCATAGGAACCAACTTATGGATTTAAAAATGTATTTTGTGAGGTTAAGGAATAAATGTTTGAATGAGAGCATTTCTAGGCAAATAAAAAATGTTGTTTATGGTTTAGAAATGAATTTTGAGTAAAATCTTTGGGAAATGATTTTAATTAAACTCTCTGACCCTAAACACCAAGTTTTGAGAATTAAAATATATTTGATGAACCCTATGAGAATATTACTTTGCTAAAAGATATTTTCAACTACATAAAATACCACCTTAGCATAATATTTGGTTTATGAGATAAAACCTTTTGCAAATGGTTTTACTACTTTTGTGAATGACCACATTGAACTTTAAAATGTTTAGAGCCTAATAGAAACCACTTTTCTAAATAAAACCATCTTTTGCATGCTTGCATGCATTGCCTAGTTTCTATTATTTTATGTGTGATAAATTGTTTGAATATTGGTTTGAAAATGTGTTTTCTTGATTGAATTGTAGTGAAGTTAGAAGAGTGTGATATTTGCAAGATCAAGAAGTGAACCAACATTCTCTACTAAAAAGGCAAGTGACACTATCATCCATGTCCTACTATTTTCATTACACTTAGTGGATTTTTGTAACATGCATGATAGGACTACTATATTTCTATGCTATGCTATATCCTATGAGGATACCCTTATATCCTCCTTAGTGAAAATATTGTAGTTGTAGTATGCTTAGCCCTGCTATATATTTGGGATGGGATACATGATATGATTATATGAAGTGTTGGAAAGATATATGTTTTATATAATAGAACAAGTACTCAATGAACCACCTAGGTGGACAAGGATACTCAAGATTGGACAAGGTGGCAACAAAGGGGACCATGTTTATATGGCTATCTTTTTGTGTGTGCACTAGAATAAAACCACCCAGGGACTTAGAGATTGAACATGTTGCTCGTACAGTGGCTTACGTGTATAGCCACATGCTAAATGGGCTCTGGCTTAGTCAACTACATAGTGGAAGACCCATGCATTGGCATCTTCAGGTTAACTAGAATTGTGTATGGGAAATTTATCCCTACATTGGTGCCTGGTTGACAAGCTAGCATTCTGTATTGGGAGGACTCCTATGGAAAGACTTTGTCACATTCTCGATCTGCCAGTACTCCATTTTGGTGAGTACTTATCCAGCGGCCACTGGTGGCATCAAGACGAGATTGTGTCATGTGGGTAAAGTGTACAACTTCTGCAGAAGATCAAATTCTAAGTACTTAGCCGTGTCCCCGGTTACGGACAACTCTGAGCAACTAAGGCCTGAAGCTATGGAAGATCTCGACATTCCAATTTCTCAAAGTAAAACTTGATGGTGACAACAAGGGATTAGAAGAACTTGGAGTTTTCCAAGGAGTTTAGAAAGATTTGAAAAAAGATCAAAACTATTTTGAAAAGATAGGATAAAACTATATTGCCTTCTGCAAAAGAGCCCAAACCCTACTTAGCCAAATATGCATGTAATGATAGGATCCACTTAATTCTACATAGTAGTGAAACTTTCCAATACAATTCAAATGTATTGACCCTTGTGGATGCAACTTATTATGTTGCAGGTTTGTTTGATGTTAGTGAAGTGTGTTGAATAGGATTACAAGTCTACAACCAACATGACGGCCTGTGGCACTTTCAATATGAAGGACCCCATGCTATAGTTATTTCTGCTGCATTGTAATGAGTTAGCCAAATGAGCTAAGTAAGATGTAATGAATTATTTTATTCCTGGTTATAAATTTGTATTATGACCTTTGTTTCTTGATATTACATCTTAATTGTGGATGCTAGCTATTGATCCAGGGACTAGCATTGTAAACACAGGGATCTCTACCTTATTAAAGGTTGGGAACCTTACAGCAGCCTGGTGGCTCTCTGTGTGTGGCTTGAGTGTAAATGAGCGGAAGGAGGGGGATTAAGTAGCTGGGGCGAGAGAGGGAATTACGCCGGCAGTAACTCGCAATCAAGCGCGGAATCAATCGGGAAGAAACGACCGTGGCGGAGCTGGTCGCGGGCGTGATTTGGGGACGATGATGACGGGGCGTGTGGGGCTAGAGTGTCAGTGAGAGGAGGGGTGCGGGAGTTAGTGAGAAACAGAGAGGGGAGGGGGTTTCCTGGGTGGCCTTGTTGGGCTGGCTGATGGGCCGCGGTTGGGTTGGGCTAGTTAGTTAGCTAGGTTTATTTTTCTCCTTTTCTCCTTTTCTTTTTCTATTTTGATTTTCTGGTTTGAATTTGAATGACTACTTCATATCTGTTTCAATTTGAATTTCTTCCAAAATTTTGTTCTGTGTTTCTTGTGTCCAAGGATGTGTAAAACATCATCTTATACTCAAAAACCATTTGAGTTTGAAAATAAATATAAAACTATGCCTTTAATAAAATAATGATAATTGGCATAAAGATGGTTTTATGTTTGAATTGTTTTGAAAAAAATTGTGTGGGATTTGTATTCACTTTACAATCATTACTGATCAAACCCTAATCATATTTAGAAAGTAAAATATAACCCTTGCCTTACATGAATAAAGTTAATAGGAAAAAATATGGTTTCTAATGTTGAAAATTCATTTGAAAAGGTAAAATGTTTATGAATGCTTGAATGCTATGCAAACTTTATAAATCATGATTTTTGGGATGTTAAAAATCTAATCCCCTTAAGGTGAATCTCGCCCCCGAGATTCGGACTGGCTAGCAAATAGGTGAGGGTGGTCTTTCCGAAGATCATCTTATCTTTCCCAAGTTGCTTCTTCTTTGAAATGGTGGTTCCACTGAACTTTGCAGAATTTGATAGTCTTAGTCCGAGTAACTCTTTGTGAAGTCTCAAGAATCTTGATAGGTTTCTCCTCATAGGTGAGATCACTTTCCAACTGGACCTCTTCCAAAGGCATAGTATCCTTCAAAGAAGTCTCTTCCATTTACGGATGGCATTTCTTCAACTGACTCACGTGAAACACATTGTGAACGGCAGACAGTGACTCAGGCAATTCAATTTCATGTGCCACTTCTCCTTTGCGACTCAGAATCTTTAATGGTCCAACATACCTTGGTGCCAATTTTCCTTTGACTCCAAATCTCTTTACTCCACGAAGTGGTGACACTCTAAGATAGTCTCTATCACCCACCGCATAGGTGACTTCCCTACGCTTTGGATCTACGTAGTTCTTTTGTCGGGACTATGCTATCTTCAATCTGTCCTTTACCAACTTGACTTTCTCTTCAGCTTCTTTGATTAGTTCTGGCCCGAACAAGTTTCTTTCTCCAACACCATTCCATAGCAATGGTGTAGTACACTTTCTCCCATAGAGAAATTCAAACGGTGCCATCTCAATAATGGCTTGATAGCTATTGTTGTAAGAGAATTCTGCGTACGACAGACTTTCATCCCAACTAGCTCCATAATCTAGGGTACATGCCCTCAACATATCCTCTAGAATCTGGTTGGTCCTTTTTGTCTGACCATCAGTCTGGGGATGAAAAGCAGTGCTGAATTCCAATCTTGTTCCCAATAACTCATGCAGTTGCCTCCAAAAATGGGAAGTGAATTGGGTTCCTCTATCAGACACAATACTCTTGGGTACTCCATGCAGACACACAATCCTATTCATATAAATCTTGGCTAACTTAGAACTTGTATAGGTTGTCTTCACGGGTATGAAATGAGCCACTTTAGTTAGGCGATCTACCACGACCCAAATAGAATCATATCCTGATCTAGTCGTTGGCAGTCTAGTGATGAAATCCATACCAATCTTATCCCACTTCCAATCAGGAGTAGGTAGTGGTTGTAACAGTCCCGCTGGTTTCTGATGTTCCACTTTCACTCTACTACATACAGCAAACAAAGAAATATGTTCGGAGATGTCCTTCTTGAGATTATTCCACCAAAATCTTTCCTTCACATCCATGTACATTTTGGTGTTACCCGGATGAATGGAATATGGTGAGTTGTGTGCTTCTTGTAATATTAGTTTCCGATGCTCCGGATCTTGCGGATGCAGATACGTTGTCCATACCATAAGGTACCCTAGTCGTCTTCATGGAATCCTTTGGCTTTCCCTTTGCTAATTTTTCCTTTAATCTCTTCAATTTCCTTGTCCAACTTTTGGGCTTCCTTTATCCTGTCCAATAATGTGGGTTGAACATCCAATGACATGAGATGTCCTTCAGGAACTATCTCCAATCTGAGGTCTTTGAATTGGGTACACATATCATCTAGCAATTTTCCCTTAGTAAGGCCATTCACATAAACCTTACGGCTTAATGCATCCGCTACAACATTTGGTTTACCGGGGTGGTATTGCAAACTCAAGTCATAGTCTTTGATGAGTTCTAACCATCTTCTTTGTCTCATATTGATTTCTTTCTGAGTGAAGATATACTTAAAACTTTTGTGATCTGTGAACACTTCACATCATTTTCCCAAAAGATAATGTCTCCATGTTTTGAGTGCATGGACAATAGAGGCTAACTCCAAATCATGAGTAGGATAATTCACTTCATGAGTTTTGAGTTGTCTCGAGGCATAAGCCACAACTTTCCCTTCTTGCATCAAAACTGCACCTAATCCTTGGTGAGATGCATCACAATATACTTGGAAATCTTTCTCCAAATCTGGCAGACATAAGACTGGTGCTGTCACTAGTCTCTTCTTCACTCTTCGAAACTGAGTTCACATCCTTCAGTCCAAAAAAATTTCTTTTCTTTCTTAAGTAACTCCGTCATTGTCTTAGCTACCTTTGAGAAATTTTCAATGAATCTTCTATAGTATCCTCCAAGCCAAGGAAACTACGCACTTCTTTCACTAACTTAGGAGATTCCCACTCAGTTATAGCTGACACTTTTGCGGGACCAACTGCTACACCATCTCCTGACACAATATGTCCAAGAAATCCGACTTCATTCAGCCAGAATTCACACTTGCTGAATTTGGCATACAACTTATGCTGCCTAAGCTTCTCAAGTATCAATCGCAAATGCTCTTCATGCTCTTCATTGCTCTTCGAATAGATCAAAATGTCATCAATGAAAACGACATCGAACTTGTCTAGAAATTCCATGAACACTTTGTTCATAATATTCATGAAATAGGCTGGTGCATTGGTCAAACCAAATGGAATCACGGTGTACTCATACAATCCATACCTAGTGGTGAAAGCAGTCTTAGGTATGTCTTGTTCCCTTATCTTTAACTAAAAGTAGCCTGATCAGAGATCAATCTTTGAGAACACACGGGATCCTTCTAACTGATCAGACAAATCATTGATTCTTGGCAAAGGATATTTGTTCTTGATAGTTACCTCATTGAGTGAACGGTAATCTATGCATAATCTTTGAATTCTATCTTTCTTTTCCACAAACAAGACTGGTGGTCCCCAGGATGAAGAACTTGGTTGAATAAATCCTTTCTGTAACTATTCTCCAAGTTGTTTCTTGAGTTCCTTCAACTCATCAACTGACATATTGTAAGGTCTCTTTGCTATTGGTCCTGATCCTGGTAGCAAGTCAATCAGAAACTCAACATCTCTATCTGGTGGCATTCCAGGTAATTCCTCCAAAAACACATCCGGATACTCTCTCACAATTAGCACACTGTCTATGCTATCCCCCTTAAGAGAATTTAGCTTACTCCCTTTTGATTCAAAGTTAGACTTGAATCTATTCCGTTTCTTATCCGGGGTTGTGAGTGTGACAGTAGGATTGACACAATCTAGTACTCCTTCGTACTTATTCATCCAATCCACTCCCAAAATAACATCCAATCCTTGGGAATCTAGGATTATCAAACTAACGGGAAACTTATACCTCCAAAATTCTATCACTAGATCATGACATCTCGAGTTCACTATCATTTCTCCACCAGGAGAACTTAATTTTATAGGACACCCAATAGTTTCAACTGGAAGTCCACTTCTATCAACAAATTCTCTTGATATGAATGAATGCGATGCACCAGTATCAAAAAGAACAAGTGCTGGGACAGAATTTAGTTTGAACTTACCAGCCACCGCATTAGACTCTTCATATATTTCTTCCACATTGATGTGGTTCACTTGTCCTTTTTGGAAAGGGTTGGGCTTGTTGGCACCTTCAACTTTGTTTTCTGGGCACTCATTAGCATAGTGTCCCATCTTCTTACACTTGAAGCATTCAACCTGACCGAGATCTTTCTTTACAGGATGACTTCTACTTCCACTTCCACCTCCACTGTGGTGGTTCTTGTGCCCACTCTTGTGGTTCTTATACATGTAATTATCATGACTGCGGTGGTGCTTGTTGTCATGATGATGGTTGTGGTTGTGGTGGTGGTGGTTGTTGTACTTCCCATGTTTGAGGGGTCCAGAACTCCCACTATCATCATGATGGGAACGCTTGTGAGACGATCCCGAGCTGTGCTTATCAAAGCTATGCTTCCTCTTTCTGCTCTCAACCTGTTTCATCTTGTTTTCCAAGATGGTAGCCTTGTCACAGAGTGATTGATAGGTTGTAACATAGGCAATAGACAGCTGCAGGTTCAACTCATCATTAAGTCCTTCGAGGAATTCCTCCTTCCTCTTTGCATCAGTATCAACTTCATCTGGTGCATAGCACGCCAGATTGTTGAATTCCTCAATGTACTCAGCCACACTGCGGTGGCGCTGCTTTAGATTGTAGAATTCCTTATTCTTCAAATTCATCACTCCGGATGAGATGTGAGCTGTACGGAATCCATCCTCAAAGATAGCCCAAGTCACATCCTCAAGGGGAGTGGTGATCTCAAAGTTGTCCCACCAGGTTGCTGCTGGCCCTTCAAGCAGATGTGATATGCATCTGACCTTTTCTTCGTCGATGCAGCCAACAGTCACTAAGTCCTTGTTCACTGAACGTAACCAGTCATTGGATACCATTGGATCAGTGGTTCCTGAGAACTTTGCAGGCCTTAGCCTCAGAAATCTGGTGAGCATATCAAATCCTGGTGGATTATTCTGGTTGTTATTGTTGTTATTGTTGTTGTTGTTATTCTGGTTCGGTTCTGCATGAACTGTGTCATCATCTGCATCAGTTGAGCTTGTGATGTCATCAACTGCTGCATCTCGGGAGTGACGTTGTTGTTGTTTTGGTTGGGGTTGACACGTCAGGGAGGCATCTATGGATTTAATAAGGATAAGAATGAGATACCCATAGATGCTTAACATGCACAGTACATCACATAGAAACAATCACAATAACCAAGCTCAAAACAACATAAGGTTTGAACGACATAACAACATGTTTTGAAAAATGCAAACACACCATAGCAAGCCATCCACATGTTGGATGGTCATTGCGACTCAATAATCAAAGTATGGTAGATGAAAGATAGTTGAGTAGTCTACACTACTCCTCCGCATCGACCTTCACATCAACAAGGGTAAGACCTGCATTCTCCATGGCGGTCTTGTACTCATCAACACTAGTGGTCAAGTCCTCAATCTTGGCCCTAAGAGCCCTCTTCTATGAGCGAAGCCTCTCGATCACTCCCTGCTGGTGCTCAAGCTCGAAGTCCTTGGCCTCTAACTCTTCCTTCATCTCCCTGATCTTCTTGTTCCTGTCTTGGAATCTTTTCTCCTGGCTCTTGAACTTCTTGTCCTCGCTTTCAAATTTGGCCTCCATCTCTTTGAAGATCTCGTATTGCTCCGCGAAGAGCTTGTCCTTCTCCCGTAGCTGAACCTGGAGCTCATCATTTCTAAGCATGATGTTGGTCCTATCAATGTCAAGGTGTCTAATAACACCCTCTAGGTCCTGAAGGTACAGACGAATCGGCTCCATCGTCTCTCTAGTAGCATCATCGTACTCTATAGCCTCACCCTACTCGCCGCGTCTCCCGAAGGGGTGAAAGTAGAGACCTCTAAGCTCGGTGGAGTGCCTCCCTACCAGGCGTCCAAGTAACTCCTGCATGAATACATCTAAGCCTCTCTCCTTGTCATCATGCATTAGCTTGAAAGTGATAGCCTCCATGGGTGGCTCTGCCTGGTATCCCGGCTATGTGACTCTGAAGCCCCATAGGTCATTCCTCTCAAACTTGGTGAGCTGAAGTGTCGTGATGCTAGGAAGTGGAAGGTTTAACACACTAGTGAGCTCAATGAGACGAGTACCAAAACGAGTACCAAAACGAGTTCCCTTGAACTCATCGGCCATGCTGATAACAATGTTAGGCATCTATTTTTATAAGATATATAAAAGTTAGAACCATCACAAGTAGAGAAAATTCACAAGACATAATATCACAAGCATATCTCTTAGCAACAAACACACAAGTCATGGCATACACAAATCCATTACAAACACCAAAGGTTCAACATAACTTAGACAAATTTTTGGAAGTAAAAATGATAAGTGTGGTGGTCCAACTAACGGAGTACGTTACAATTTCTCACTCACTAGACAGAATAGCTACCAGGGCATCCTTAGTGGCAATCTGTCTATCTTGTTCACAAGACTCCCATATTAAGTCTATGATGTCTCCCCTTAGTTGTTGGTTGGTAGTCTCTAATTCTTGGGTATGCTTCTTTTCTTCTTTAAGGTCATTTTGGGTGTTGAGCATTCTACACTTGAGTCTATCACCAAGCTCCTCGATGGCATTCCAAGCTGCATTTCTTGCAGAGTCAAAGAATGTTGTGTGCATTTCAGAGTTGGTGACCATGCAAAATCCTGACTCCTTGTGGTTGTCTTCCTTGTTTTTGTACAAGTGAAGTTGCACCCACCAATACTATTCTCCTTCATCCATCACAGGGAATCCCTTGTACACAGCTGCACCATGTATCCCCATGGTAACCATAAGGTTCTTGAGTGCTTTGGGAAATTCAGTCTCACACTCCAAGGTCATGGTCATGAGTGGTCCCTTCCTGACGGCTTCGTTGATGGAGTTCATCTACAAATAGAGATGAGAAAGAAGATTAGAAAAGTTTACGAGAAGAAAAAGACAAGCGTGGAATTTTCAAAGTGTTGAAATTTTCCTTAGTGGTTTCTTAGTCTAATCCAACCTAGGGTCATAATCATACAGGCAACACAGTGCTCTGATACCATCTGTAAGACCCCACCTTTATAAAAGGTAAAGGTCCCTGTGATTGCAATGCTAGTCCCTGGATCAATTGCTAGCATCCACAGTTTAAGATGAAGTACACAGAAACAAAGTTCATTATTACATCGTCATTCCAGAGATAACATAGTCTTTTACAACTCCATAGCCATAGGCTAGTACAAGAGTTTAACTTAACAATTAAATAAAAGTCTTCATCTTCATGTGCCACAAGCAAGCATGTTGAGTGTAGACTCATAACCCTAATCCTCATCAGAGTAACCTGCAACATCACAAGTTACAGCCACAGTGGGTCAATACATTGGAATAGTATTGGCAAGTGATACCTTAGTAGAATAATAGTTTCTAGCTTCTACATGAATTTGACTAAGTGTAGCTTAGGCTTGCTTAGCTCAGAATAGGTTTTACCTATCAGTTGAAAACACTAAGTTTTTGTTTGACAAAAACTCCGAAGGAACCACCAATAGACATTGGTGAACCTTTACCCTTGTTCAACCACAAGTTTTTAACTTAGAAATTGGGATGAGGAGATTCTTGATAGCTTCCATGTCTTGATGCTCAAATTGTCCATTGCCGGGGACACGGCTAAGTATTTAGATTCTTCCTTCTCGAGAGGTGGTGCACTTTACCCACAAGACTTGACATGCATCGAGACAAGATCTTTCAGAAGCCTTCCCTTAGACCAAAATGGACGCATTTCTAAACCTATCACCCCTACCACCAACTGTCCATTTGGCTAAGTTATTGCAACCTATATGATCCAGGCAGAGCCCATATTGCCATGTGGCTGCACTAGAAGCTTCTTAACATATGGCATCTCAAATCCCTTTTTTCCCGGGTGGCTTTCCACAAGTGTGATACACAAGGTAGACCATAGATATGGGCCTTGTGTAACCACTCAACAAAACCCAAACATACCATTCCACCCAGGTGTTTCATTCACTTAGTTGTCTTATTAAGCAAAACACAAGTCAAAGACTTAGCAATATTTTTCCATAGCATGTATATAATCCACCCTTAGTTGCTAATAACTAGTCTAAGCATTGCAATGGCAAGTATCTTAACTTAGAGAAAATTCTAACAATTCTACAACTACTAGGATTTCCCAAGCATAGCATATAGATACTTAGCAAAATTATCATGCAAGCCCTATACAAAATACCACTAATGCATAGTCAAAATATTGGGACAAAAATATGAAGCACCACTTTCCTTGGTAGTAGCAACAATCCTCATAATAACAATCACCACTAGCACCAAAATCTACACATAAAATGATAGCACCAAATTCGCATTTCAAATAATCAAACAAAAATATATGAATGCATGCAAATGCCATGTGATGAATTTTTCTAAACTAAGCAAGAGAATTAAACAGTACTGAATCACTAAACTAAACAATTACACACTAAATAAACTTAATTTGGCTTTTAAA
This sequence comes from Avena sativa, assembly GCA_916181665.1. Lineage (NCBI taxonomy): Eukaryota > Viridiplantae > Streptophyta > Magnoliopsida > Poales > Poaceae > Avena > Avena sativa. The sequence goes on along the minus strand of OV702295.1, from coordinate 304,264,473 downwards.
ACATTTTCGAAATAATTTTTATACACAAAATAGGCCTACAAATGTCTCTGCATAAAATTCTATTTTAACAGAGGCAAATTACAAAACCAAGCCTATAGATGTGTAGGATTTATTTTTGTGATTCCATTGATATATTATTTGCATTTTTTGGATCAACAGAACAAAAGTTATTCAATTTACAAGTTTAATCATCTAATTAAATCAAATCTGAATTTTTAAACGAAAACCCTGACATGCGGCAGCGTCTGATTGGCGCATACCGGTTCGCTCTGGATCACGCGTGCGCGCCGTTAGATCTAATTAAATGCAACACACCAGATCTAAACTTGCCTCTTCGCATCTAATCTAATCTACACCGCCAGATCTAAGATCTATGGTTCAAAACCCTGCGTACCCTTCGACAGATGATCTAATCGCGACCGCTGGATCCATATCCAGCGGATCACGTTGCCTTGACCATTCGCGGGCGGCGCAAATGGCCACCGCGGCGGCTACACGTCTGCCGGTGATGTTCCGGCGAGACCAGAGGGAAAAGGTGGGGGTTCTGGCACTTACCGAGGTCGTGGAGACACGGCGAAGCTCAACGTGCAGGTGGATGGGGTCGGGGCGCATGGACACGGCGTGGATTCATCGTCGGAGTTGCGGGCGGTTTTGGGTGCACTCGGTCTTTGATGTTAGTGGCGCTACAAGGCACGGAAAAGGAAAAGAAGGGAGGCATTAGACGCGTACTGGAGTTGCGAGTGTGCGAGCGTGAGCCAGTGGGGAAGGGAAAGGCTAGGTTTACCGTATGTGCTCGTCGGAGTAAAGCACTTCTTCGGGCACGCACTGTCATTGACGATGACGAAGTTGTAGGTCACCAGAAGGGAAACCGTGAGCTAGGTTAGATGCGCACTGGTATGGCGAATATGACAGCAAGACCAGGAGGCAAGGGGTGGGGTGTTCTCACCGGAATTGGCCGCTGGAGAGGCTTGATACCGCGGCGGAGTGAGATCGAATGTGGGCAGCCTGGTGGCTCTCAGTGGGTGTGGCTTGAGGGGAAATGAGCGGAAGGAGGGGGATTAAGTTGCTGGGGTGAGAGAGGGAATTACGCTGGCAGTAACTCACAATCAAGCGCGGAATCAATCGGGAAGAAACAGCCGCGGTGAAGCTGGTCGCGGGCATGATTTGGGGATGATGATGACGGGGCGTGTGGGGCCAGAGCGTTAGTGATAGGAGGGGTGCGGGAGTTGGTGAGAAATAGAGAGGGGAGGGGGTTTCCCGGGTGGGCTTGCTGGGCTGGCTGTTGGGCCGCGGTTGGGTTGGGCTAGTTAGTTAGCTATGTTTATTTTTTTCTCCTTTTCTTTTTTTGTTTTGATTTTCTGCTTTGAATTTGAATGACTATTTCATATCTGTTTCAATTTGAATTTCTTCCAGAATTTTGTTCTGTGTTTCTTGTGTCCAAGGATGTGTAAGACATCATCTTATACTCAAAAACCATTTTGAGTTTGAAAATAAATATAAAACTATGTCTTTAATAAAATAATGATAATAGGCATAGAGATGGTTTTATATTTGAATTGTTTTGAAAACTTCTGTGTGGGCTTTGTATTCACTTTCCAATCATTACTGATCAAACCCTAATCATATTTAGAAAGTAAAATATAACCCTTGCCTTACTTGAATAAAGTTAATAGGCAAAAATATGGTTTCTTATGTTGAAAATTCATTTGAAAAGGTCAAATGTTTATGAATGCATGAATGCTATGCAAACTTTATAAATCATGATTTTTGGGATGTTACATCAAAGAAGCCCAAAAGTTGGACAAGGAAATAGAGGAGATTAAAGGTAAAATTAGCAAAGGAAAGGCTAAAGGATTCCATGAAGATGAACAAGGTACTTTATGGTATGGAAAGCGTATCTGCATTCCATAAGATCCGGAACTTCGGATGTTGATTCTGTAAGAAGCACACAACTCACCATATTATATTCATCCAGGTAACAATAAAATGTACATGGATGTGAAGGAAAGGTTTTGGTGGAACAATCTCAAGAAAGATATCGCGGAACATATTGCCTTGTGTGATGTGTGTAGTCGAGTGAAAGTGGAACATCAAAAACCGACAGGATTATTGCAACCACTACATATTCCTGATTGGAAGTGGGATAAGATTGGAATGGACTTTATCACCAGAATTCCATGGGGACCAGGTCTGGATATGAATCCCTTTGGGTGGTTGTGGATCGTCTAACTAAAGTGGCTCATTTCATACCCGTGAAGACTACCTATACAAGTGCTAAGTTAGCTAAGATTTATATGAACAGGATTGTATGTCTGCATGGGGTACCTAAGAGTATTGTGTCTGATAGAGGAACTCAGTTCACTTCGCATTTTTGGCGACAACTACATGAATCATTGGGAATAAGATTAGAGTTCAACACAGCTTTTCACCCCCATACTGATGGACAGACAGAAAGGACCAATCAGATTTTGGAGGATATGTTGAGGGCATGTGCCCTAGACTATGGTGCTAGTTGGGATGACAGTCTACCTTACGCAGAATTCTCTTACAATAACAGCTATCAAGCCAGCATTGAGATGGAACCGTTTGAATTTCTTTATGGAAGGAAGTGTACTACGCCATTGCTATGGAGTGGTGTAGGAGAAAGAAATTTGTTCGGACCAGAATTGATCAAGGAAGTTGAGGAGAAAGTTAAATTGGTAAAGGACAGATTAAAGATAGCCAAGTCCCGATAAAAGAGCTACGTAGATCCAAAGCGTAGAGAAGTCACCTATGAGGTAGGTGATAGAGCTTATCTTAGAGTCTCACCACTTCATGGTGTGAAGAGATTTGGAGTCAAAAGAAAATTGGCACCTAGATATGTTGGACCATTAAAGATTTTGAGCCACAAAGGAGAAGTGGCTTATGAGATTGAATTACCCAAATCACTGTCAGCAGTTCACAATGTGTTTCATGTGAGTCAGTTGAAGAAGTGTCATCCGGAAATGGAAGAAACTTCATTGAAGGACATTATACCTTTGGAAGATGTTCAGTTGGAGAGTGATCTCACCTATGAAGAGAAATCTATCAAGATTCTTGAGACAACAGAAAGGGTTACTCGCACTAAGACCATCAAATTCTGCAAAGTACAGTGGAATCATCACACCGAAGAAGAAGCAACTTGGGAAAGAGAAGATGACCTCCGGAAAGATCACCCTCACCTATTTGCTAGCCAATCCGAATCTCGAGGGAGAGATTCATCTTAAGGGGGTTAGATTTATAACATCCCAAATTTCATGATTGTAAAAGCATGCATTGCATTCATATCATCATAACATCTAGAGCTTGCACAAAAATTTTCAAAGTTCGAAACTAAATAAAACCATATTTATGCCCATTTTATTATTCATATGAGGCATGGTTTTAATTTTATTTTTCAAAAGGCCAAGGTGTTTTGAGTCCACAGTTGTGTTTGTCACACTTTTGAGTGCAAAGTTCACAGTACAAAAATCCAGAAAATATTTGAATTCAAACAAGTTTGAAACAGGTTTCAAATTCATTCCTGAAAATCAAATTAGAAAAAGAAAAGGACAAAAGAAAAAAATAAAATAGGGCGCCACCTTTTCCGCCTAGCGCTAGAACCATCCCAAAATCCCACCCAGGGTCCTCTCCCCCCTCTGTCTCTCTCACGCGCGCAAACCCTACCCCGCACCCACCAACCAGTGGCCCCTGCGCCACGTTGTCATCGTCTTCCCCAAACCCCGCGTGCAGACCCCGTCGTCACCGCCGTTTCTTCCCCAAATCAAGACGAATCAATTCCATTGATTTAGAAAGTAATTCGCTCGGCCCTCACTTGCTATTTAACCACCACCTCTCCACGGTCATTTCCCCCAAACCCACAACACCGGAATGCCCCCAGGCTGCCTCTATTCGATCTCGAACAGCCGCTGCCCGATGAACTCCGTGAGTACCGTGCTCGCATCTGTCCCTCGTTCATACGATTTTGTTCCCCTTCTCCTTGCGCTCCTTCTGACACCACTAGTTTGACCTATATTGCCCAGGTCGTCGGCTCCGTCAACCACCACGAACACCCGATGCACCATCTCCGGCAAGCAATCCCGGTAAGAAACGAGCGCCCCTCGCCTCCTAGTTCAAACCATGTTGTGCGCCTTGTCCTTGCGTATCCACTGATGCCGTTTGTTTGTCCTATGGTGGCCTAGAACGTTGCCGTCGTCTTCGCCAATCCGTGCCCATCGCCAGAGAGGTCTCCGACGAGCTTTCACGGCCACTACAGCACACCCCCGCCCAAGCCAGCAACACCTTGAGAATCCTTGTGTTCTGGCGAGTCTGGTAAGCCACTGCACCACCCCTAGCCCCCACTAGATTCTCCGGAGCGCCGCCGGTAGTGCCGTTGCCTCCGCAGTAGCCTCGCACGCCGCCCATCCTTGGTCGTTTGATCTAGGGTCGTAGGATTTTGATCTAACGTTGTAGATTAGATCTGGAGATACCCGTTTTCTTTAGATCTGGCGCGTTGGATCTAACTTGATCCAATGGCGCAGAAGAGTGATCCAGCGCGAATAGGTATCGGCCAATCAGAAGCATCCACGTGTCTGGCTGTTTAGTTCAAAATCTGTTTTTAAATCTATTAGAGATTTAAACTTGTAAAATTCATAACTTTAGTTTTGTTTGGTCAAAATTTGCAAATAATATATCAATAGATTCAGTAAATTAAGCCCTACATTACTATGGGCTTGAATTTGTATTTTCTTCTGTAAAAATATGATTATTTGGAGAACCAATTATATGCTTATTTTGGCTTTATAAAATGTTTATAAAATTGTTTTGAGGCAAATTTGAGTTTGTTTAGACTTTAGATAGATTACTTTGTGTTCAGTACTGTTTAGTTTGATTTGTATAGTGTATAAAATCATTCCTTTGCATTTGCATGCATTCATATATATTTTTTCTTGAATATTGAATGTGAATTTGGTGTTATCATTTTATGTGTAGATTTTGGTGATAGTGGTGATTGTGATTGTGAGGACTGTTGCTACGCCCCCAGCTACCAAGGAAAGTGGTGCTTCATGTATTTTGTCCTCTTATTTTGATTATGTACTAGTGATATTTTGATTAGGGCTTGCATGTAATTTTTCTAAGTATATATACTATGTTATGCCTTGGGAAATCCTAGTAGTTGTAGTCTTAGTAGAATTTTCTCTAAGTTAAGAAACTTGTTATGTTATCATGCTTAGCCTAGCTAGTAGAAAACAAGGGTGGAATATTCATGCTATGGAATTTTTCTAAGTCTATGACTTGTGTTTTTGAATAATAAAAAAACTATGTGAATGAATCACCTGGGTGGAATGGTATGTTGGTATATGTTGAGTGGTTACACAAGGCCCATGACTATGGTTTACCTTGTGTATCACACTTATGGAAAGCCACCCAGGAACAAAGGGATTTGAGATGTTTAGTGTTCAGAAGCTTCTAGTGCAACCACATGGCATATGGGCTCTGCCTTGACCACATAGGTTGCAAGAACTTAGCCAGATGGACAGTTGGTGGTAGGGTGATAGGATGGAACGCGCCCATGGTGGTCTAAGGGAATGCTTCTGAAAGGTCTCGTCTCGGTGCATGTCGAGTCTTGTGGGGAAAGTGCATCACCTCTCGAGAGGGTAAAACTTAAGTACTTATCCGTGTATCCGGCAACGGACAATTTGAGCATCAAAGACATTGAAGCAATCAAGGATCTCCTCATCCCAATTTCTAAGTTAAAACTTGTGGTTGAACAAGGGTCAAGGTTCACCAATGTCTATTGGTGGTTCCTTGGGTGTTTTTGACAAACAAAAACTTAGTGTTTTCAACTGATAAGAAAAACCTATTTTGAGCAAAACAAGCCTAATATACACTTAGCCAAATTCATATAGATGTTAGATACTACTATTCTACTATGGTATCACTTGCCAATACAATTCCAAATGTATTGACCCACTATGGCTGTAACTTATGATGTTGCAGGTTACTCTGATGGAAATTAGGGTTGTGAGTCTACACTCAACATGCTTGCCTATGACACATGAAGATGAAGACTTATAGTTATTTCTTTTTTAAATTCAGAAATCATATGGAAGAACCATAGCATTTCGCGACTCATTGAATTCTATGTACTAGCCTTGAGCTATTGAGTTATAAAAGACTATGTTATCTCTAGAATAACGATGTAATAATGACCTTTGTATCTGTGTACTTCATCTTAAACTGTGGATGCTAGCATTTGATCCAGGGACTATCATTGCAATCAAAGGGGCCTTTACCTTTAAAAGGTGGGGTCTTACAACGATGGTGGCGGCGTCTATAGACGGTTTCATGGAATATTGATCGGGTGCTTAGGGTTTAGGCATCGGGGGCTTCTTATAGGAGAAGAGGTGAGGTTAGGAGGTGGCCAGGGGCCCACACCCTGCCCAGGCACGGGCCCACCCTATGACGCGCCTGGGGGGTGTAGCCGCCCTGTGGCGCCCCTCCGTCTCTCCTATGGACTCCGTGTTCTCCTCGGTGAAATATTTACTTTGGCTTTTGTCCCGTCCAATTCCGAGAATATTTCCTTAGTAGATTTTTTGGAACCAAAAACAGCAGAAAACAGGCAACTGGCACTGAGGCAACTTGTTAATAGATTAGTACCAGAAAACATATGAAAATCACCTCAAAGTGTGGACAAAGCAAAACAAAGTAGATACTAAACAAGCATGGAACATAAAAAATTATAGATACGTTTCCGACGTATCACTACACCACAGTCTATATGGTCACCGAAGTCATCGACGACGAGCACCTACTGCTACGGCTCATAGCAGCGCATGATCAAAACTATGCTACCTTACTCTCTTGGATGATCCAATGGTCGCGTTTGATGCCTACAAGCATCGCAAGTCAAATAGGATACTCCTAAGACCATGTCGTTGTGGATCAACACTAAAATACCGTGGTGGCGCCCTCCCGCGATCCACCGAAACTACTACTATGAACTAAGATACACCAAACTAAGGGTCTCTAAAGGATTGCACACTCATGTAGTGGGTCAGCACACAATCCTTGAAGACTAGTTGTAGCCGGAGATGTTGATTTCAGCGTGGATTCTGATGAAGCTCGTCGAAGAATATTGTTTCAATTCGCTTGATTCCTGTCCTCCCATCAAGCGAGCATCACCAAACATACAATTAGGGACTTGTCGGAGTGACAACGCTTTTTGATGGTGAAATAGGAGCTCCCTCGCGGCATTTTTCTAGTGTGCCCTTTTTAGGATATCGCTAGAATTCTAAGCTCGAGAGCTCAAAACGGTAAATGAGAGAAGTTAGGCTATGGGGTGGGGGTTGAGGCTATTTATAGTCTCTAGCTGCATGAGATGGATGCGACCGTCGCATAGGACCAACGCTGCTGAAGCGGTAACTCGATAGTGACGCACCAGGAACGAAGATGATGACACTGGTCGCATTGTTCATTTTGAGAAACCCCCTCCATTTATACGTCCTTATGTGTAAATGTGGGAGTTAGGCGGTTTGGGATGGTTCTGTGGGCTGGTTATTGGGCCGTGGAAAAGGTTGTGGTCTAGTGTCAACACCCGGATTTTTAACCCCAGATGCCTGTTATTCCATACATCGCAATCCCAGGATTACCATTTTTGCGAGACATAACAGATTTGGATATCACAGTACATCATCCATTACAAACCATACATAAGGTCTTACACAAATAAGGATCGCATGATCCAGTTCTTAATACAATACAAGCAGCGGAATAACGTAATATTAACGATAGCGTAGGCGAAGCTCCATCTTCAGGGTCACATGCAATGCTGACGATAGGAGATGATCCTAGTTGTCGTAACCTTCCTGCGGTCCGTCATCCTGATACTCCTCTTCATAGTCTGGCCACAGGAATAGCCAGGGACAAAGCCATGAGTACTCTTTAAGTACTCGCAAACTAATACCAACAAGTTAAGGGGTTTTTGAAACGATATACTAAGCTCTAGGGTTGTTTTGCAAAATTCCGGATTTACCTCTACTAAGTTCAGAAGCAAGAAATTTAGTTGAAAGTTTTATAACACCTAAGTGGGAACTTGAATTTCATATCACAACTCTGTTGTGGTCAAGTCAAAGTCATAATTCATTTCACAAGTCATTTTGAAAACATCGGACGGGGGAACAGTATGGCCACTCCAACTATCCATAACCACAGACGCGGCTATTCGAATAGTTTGACACTCTGCAGAGATTGTACACTTTCACCAAAAAATTCGATACATCCGTCAGGAATAATCCTGAATTCACCATACTCAGTATGCGGATAATCAATCCTAACCTTTCAATTACACGCCCTAGTATAGGCACCTCTCCTGTGAGTTTGGCCTCCCAACCATGACCAACTGTCATCTTGGGTACTGCACAGGTGGACAATCTTGACAAGCTAGCCTCAGCTCAGACCTTGGCCACAAGGAAACCCATACTAAGGTATATAAATTTCCAGCCAATCCCTACCCAAATTTCGGGTATTGTGGTTGTACGATAAAATTGGAATGGCATCGCATCCAGACAACCATCAGTTTTATAAAGGGCTAAGGCTCATGCCTTAACATTTTCATCATAAAAATCATCTGGTGTTCGGAAATAGATGTCAAAACATTTCAGCAGAATGACTCATCATTCTAAGGTTTTCATAACCATTTTCACCAAGTATTCCCATATAAAGTTGATCAAGTTTTATAATTAGCACTAGCATCTACAAGTGGTGGTAAATACTAGTGAGGGGTGGTAAACAAGGGGAGATTTGCTAAGTTTAATCTCATGCCTTAGGATGACATCAAGATTATCTAACTTAGGCCAAATTTTATGCTCTTTATGCTACCTTCCAATATCCTTCTAATATCTACAATTCACTATGTAAACTCTAAGATTGGGTTATCAAGTGGATATGATCACATATGCTTAAGGCACATAGTTTTCATGGCAACAAACAAGTATTAGCTTGCATAGGTCAACTTGTGTAGTAATGCTTGCATAATTAGGGTATCTTGCAAGTGTTAGCTTGCCTTGTGCAGAGCAGTGGTTGAAGTTCTCCTCGGCTTCTTCCTCGTAGTATCCTCCTTCCTCCTCGTATTCTTGGTCGGTACTAGCGTCTATAAATAAATACGAGGTACACAATCACCAAACAATACTTAACTATTTCCAATCATCACACAATGGTTCACACTAGATGATCTAGAATCATCACTAATATTACAAGATTTAAGCACTTGCCTTATTTGTTTTACTTTCAGGAAAGTAATTTCTACTCATTCAAAAACTACTTAAGATTTAATATTCTCCAACTCAAATATGGGATCATGTTGACACATGTCATCACCACATATTTCAGTACATGGGAATGTGATTTAAAGTGGTGTCACAATTTAATAAGGTTTAACCTTTTATTTTAATTAAATAAAGTGACTAGAAATGCCTATGGGGCATTCTTTTATTACTTGAACATTATTTCTATAAGTAAACCCATATATTTTTATATATTCTGAAAGGTATGATCAAATGTGATTTTTGAGAGTTGGAATCAACTCAAAAGATTTTATGGTTGAATTTTGAAAAATGTTTGAATTCAGAAAAGCTCCTGCTTTGTTATTTTTACCATGGTTGATCTACAAATGTAAATTTTAGTACCTTCCTAAGAAAATTGGTTTCATGCATTTTGGTTCAGTGAATCGAGATGGGTTGATTTTTGAATCTAGGTACAGAACTATGTTTGAAATTAAATGAATAAAGCTTAATTTGAATTGTTGGGTCGCGCGGGATGTTTTACTGGGGCGGCCCACTACACACAGCGCGTACGCGGGCTGGTTAAGTGGTTGTCCCCCGCGTCAGTGAGATGGGGAGGGGCGAAGCGGTACGGGGCACTGTGAACCGCACGATCTAACTCTAATAGAACGACTACGGTTCATCGTCCAGGTCGGGCAGCGTCAGCGAGACAGAACCCTAACGCGGAAGTTGGGGGTCGTGGGAGGCTCACCAGGGCTCAGGCGAGGATCGGCGACGGGGGCGAACGACGAAGTCGACGGCGGCGGTTCTCCTGGTACCAGCAGCTTCTCCTGGGGCGGCTCCAATTGACGGCTTCCTTCTTCTCCAGCAGCGGTGGGCTCCGGCCAAATTCCAGCGATGCGCTGCTCGCCTTGCTCTAGGAGTGAGGTGGGGTGGTTCTGGGTGAGAGGGGAGTGAACTGGTGTGGCAAAAACGAGCAGTGGTGGCCTCTATTTATAGTGGCCGAAGGGGACCGACGGGCGCGGGCTGAGCTCGTCGTGGTCGACGGCATAGGCAGCTAATGGCATGGGCGACGGTAGGGGACGGTGCTGTGCTCCCTAGCAAAGCTCAACGGCATGGTCTTGCGGCGTGGGGTGGTGATAATCGGTCGAAACGTCGCTGTCGTGGGAATGGTCACGGCAGATGCTGCAATCAGCAGCGAGTAGTAGAACGAGGGGCAAGGGCGGCCAGCCATCTGCGATGCGAGATGAGGGCGGAGACACAAGGTTTTACCCAGGTTCGGCCCCCCGGAGGGTAAAGACCTACTCCTGCTAGATTGTATTATGATGGTGGTACAATGGGCGAGCTCGGCGGCTAGGCGGCGAGTCGCTTGGGTGTACGATGGAACGTATCTCTACACGCCCTGTAGGGAGGTTTATATAGACTCACCTCCCCTAGGGTTTACATATCTCAACCGAATCAGTTAAGGCTTCGGTAATCGTTTAACCTAACTCGATTGGGCCTATCTACTCGCCTGGGCCTTCAGCTTCCAGTCGCTTGGATCCACACCGGGCCTTGATCCAGTCGCCGTCTTGCAGGCCCACTCGCCAGTTCCTGGGCCAGTCGGAAACGTCCTGCTGGGTATACCCCGGTAGGCATATCCCCATCAGTAGTCCCTGAGGCCGCCGTTGATTGGGCGCAGGTGGTTGCTGGCAGTCGGAGTATACGGCTTCAAAGCAGACATCCAATCAAATCGTCGGCGGGCTCCTGAATGAAGGAAAAAACTAGTCATTCTGATCGCAGCTTTGGCAAGTCGAGTCGGTGAAATACTTAGTCACTGTCGTAGTGATCGGGTCGGCTAGTCGAGTGGCTGAAGTTGGACCGTTAAACGTGGTCAAACTAGCCGTTGGGGTAATCCAACGGTAACTTTTGGCGTAATCACCGCGTAGTAACGGCTCCCTGATTTGGCGGGTAACAACCGCTATATAAGGGGAATGGTAGGCGATCGGAGAACCACTTCCTCGTTATTTCCTCCGATTGCGCGCTCCTTCGCTCTCCTCCGCGTCGCGATCCAGTCGAACCGAAATCCTCCGACCTCCCCAAACCTTCTCACGAATGGCCCCCTCCACCGAACCATGGGGCAGGTCCAAGTGTACGAGGGCGCTCCTGGCTTCCTTCGAGGAAGCAGGGATCCTACGCGCCGGTAGGTGGCGCATCCCCGCGGCCGGAGAGGTGACTCCGGATCCACGCGAGGGAGAGTTCATCTGCTTCACCAGCCACCTAGAACGGGGGCTGGGATTCCCTACGTCCCTGTTCTTCCGGCGCTTTTGCGCCTACTACGGGATCCAACCGTCGGACCTGGGTCCGCAAAGCATCGAGCAGCTCGCCATCTTTGTCGCGTTCTGCGAGTGCTACCTAGGCTGCCGGCCCTACTTCCCTCTATGGAAAGATCTGTTCCACGGACGGATCAGTCGCGAGGAAGCGGGCGGCCCAATGCTCGCGCGGGCGGCCTGACATTCCAGCTGAAGTCGAAGGCCTCGTTTTTTGACTTGATGCTGCCCGCCAAGGCGGCGAGCGAGTGGAAGAAGTCTTGGTTCTATGTTACCGAGGCGACTCCGGAGGGCGAGGTGGCGATCCCACGATACTCCGCCGACCGGCCCGAACCGTGCCGACTCCAAGTCGGCAAGCTCCCCACCGACCAGCGGATGGTTGTGGACGAAATGCTTCAAACCATCCGCGGTCTAAAGAAGAAGGGCCTCCAGACAATTAACTTATACAACTGCTGGCTCGGGCAGCGGCTCGTCCCTCTGGCTCAGCGCGACCCCTACATGTACCAATACACGGGCCGAGAGGACTCGACAAAGTCCTGCCTCGCTGAGTGGAAGCTCGAGGACTACATCCCAGCACTGAAGAAGATCACCCAGGCGGTGTACCTGGACGCAAAGGCCGGGGTCGCCCCCTACACCGCGAAGCATCCAGACCCAACGATAAGTCACTTTGCATCATTCACAGTCGCAGTTTATGCAGTCACGGTCATTCTAATTTCATCTTGTGCTCATTGTAGCTATTCCAAGTGGTGGAAGGATGGCTCCCGCCTTCAGACAACGAGAACTCGAGCTCGTCCGTCCAGGACATGGGCGAGTCGCCTCCCACCAAGGGCGACACCGAGAGAGACGAGAGCAACGAAGACGACGAATCCGAGGAGGAGGTCGCCCCGCTGGTTCGCAAGACCCGCGGGCAGCGTCAGCGTGAGCTTGAGGCGAGTAAAAGCCTCGAGCGTCATGATGATGATGACGAACTTCCGGAGACCACCTCGCGCCGCCAGGCTACTCCGTCGAAGAAGAAGAAGAAGAAGAAGAAGGAGAAGGAGGTGAAGGCCCCTCAGAAGAAGAAGACGAAGCCGGTGAGACCGGCCTCCTCGCCGCACTCGGCGAGCAGCTCCGACGCCACCAGCCTGGCCAAGGGCGAGGCGCCGCCGACGGTAACCGCGCTGGACACGGCCACTGTCCTAAGCGAGGTGCCACTGGCCTCGATGCCTCCGCCATTCGGCCCAGTCTCTGGGCTAGGGGCCGCTCCGGTCGCGGCGGCTTCACCTCGCAGGGAAGCTCCCGCTGAAGATGTCTCAGAGGCTCTCATCGCAGCCTCGACGACGAAGAAACCATCCGTATCTTGGTCACACGATGTCTTGGAAATGGGCCTCAGTCACCGACTGGGCCCCGAACTGGAGAAGCCGGCCAGCATCCGCACGGGGCTACGCTTCATTCCAGTCGCCAAGTGAGTTTACTCACCTTCTTTTGTCTTTCATTGTACTTGGATTATCTTGCTCACGCGATCAATTTGTAGGACCGGAGCGAAGAAGATAGGCCATCCAACCGTGGCTAAGGTGCCACCCGTCGTAGATCCCTCCCGGAAGAGGAAGGCGGATGAGGTCGTCGTCCCCGTGGATAGCGCCAAGAAGGCCAAGGGAGACGAAGTCGTCACAGTATCCGACGACACGGCGATCGCGCCGAATGAACCCGTAGCGTAGGCGGCCTTACCCGCCAAGGAGGGTGCTCCCTCACCTGGGGCAGCCGAGCCGGCCTCCTTTGGTGTCGGTGCCTCCATCGCAACGTTCCCGCGCTTCATGGCCAAAGCGGCTATAGCGAGTGGTACCTCGCCCTCGAGCCATGCACCTGGGGTCGCTGATACGGAGGTCAAGCAGTGTCGCGGGCACACGCCAGCTCTCCTCACGTCCGTGGATGCGATACAACTTCATGGCATGCTTGGCACAACCATCCAGGTATGTCCAGTCCCCGAGGATCAGGCCGGTGTCAGCGGTCTGATTCTTTTAATGTCGTGCTTTTATTTTTCGCGTCCAGTCCCCGAGTGCGCGCTCGCTAAATTTCAGCGGGTGGGCACTTAGGATTTTTTGATTGCCAGTCCCCGAGTGCGCACTCGCTGAATCGGCGTTGAGCTCGGCGGAGGAGCGGATCGCCGACCTCGAGCGCGAGCTGAGGGAGGCGAAAGAGGAAGCGAGTTCGGCGGATGGTCGAGCCAAGGCCGCCGTTACGGCCGCCGCGGAAGAACATAAATTTTCTGATGCCCTTGTTGCTGGGCTTCAGGATGATTACACTTCTCTTCAGAGCTTCATCACGGATCTCTCCCATCCCTTGATTGGTGAGTGTGTCTGCCCCCGCCTATTGCAGGTGCCTTTTTGTAATATCCGATGTACTCACTGTTATCTTCTATCCGCAGGTCGCATCCTTGATAGCGTGGAAGAGGCGAGCTCGTTCGACGCGCGGCAATGTGTGGCCACGCTCGTCGACTCGGTGACGTTGTCGGCGAAATGCATCCGGGCCTACCTCCAGGAGATGTCGCCCACGGAAGTAATTCCCAGCGACCTCGTCGAGATGTGGCGGTACTTGGAGAAGGCGCCGTCGGTCGTCGAGTTTATGACGCGATCGGCATTCCGACGTGGAGTGGCGACGGCGCTTAGCCTTGGGCTCGCCCACTTCCCGGAGGACTTCGACCTGGATGACGTGACGAGTGGCTACCCGTCGTCGACTGGCTCGGTGGATATCTCTGAGGTGCTCAAGTTGACGGATCGTGCCACGGTGTACTCTGAGCGCGTCTGGGCGATGGGCGACCTCCTTCCTTACCAGGAGACGGTCGTCGCACCTAACGACCCCGAGCCGCAGCACCGGGACTTCAAGGTCGAGCAACCCTTCCGTGCGGCGATGGCGGGTGAGCTGACGACTTACTCGTCAAACCCGTACACGCCCTTCATTCGCAGTCGCAAGGGTGCTGGCGAGTCGTCTTCGAAGCCTGCGGAGTAGAATAGTTTGCCCTGGGGCGTTAGTAGCAGATCTGCCGTTTGGGCATATTTTGTATTTTGAGACGATTGCACAATGCTATTAACGAGATATCGTATTTGTTTTGTGATTTGACATGTGTTTTCCGATTGAGGGTTGAACGAGTCCCCGAGTGCGTCCGCCCTTTTTATGGGGTTTACCTCGTTTGTTATGTGTTTGCGGTTTTTTGAATGTTTTGTTATTTTGGTCGACTCGCCCGGGCTCGGAGAGCCAGTCACGAGGCGACTCCCTTGAGTGCTCTGTACTTCACCGTTTTCCCTTGCGCGAACGAGGTCGGGTGGCCGAGTCCCCGAGCGTGGTACTTGGTTGTTCTAGGCGTAACTCGAGGGTGGGTGAGGACTTGGCGCGTTAGTTTGAGTGCGTCACTCCTGCCTGGCCCGTTGGGTCAGTCGCATGGCGAGTCCTGGGCATGCTCTCATACTTGGCGTTTTTCCTAGCCGCTCGCGCTGGACTGGTCGTCAGTCCCCGAGCGTAGTACTTGGCCGTTTGAGTCGCTATGTCAAGGATGCGGAGGATCATGGTCGTTGTGAGAAGCGAAGGCAGTTGTCTTGGCTCGTAGAGCCAGTCGGGCTAGGCGACTCCAATGGGGCTCCGGGTAGGCGTTTTTCGTGGACGTTGCAAGACCTGGGGTGACCCAGTGCCCTTGTAACGCACTACTTGGCCGTGCCGATCGCTGTACCAAAGGTTGACTTCTGCAGTTAGCTTGACGCTGTTATTACGAGTGTGAGTGGCACAAGACACGGAGAGTAGGCGCAATTTGCGGTAACCAATTCTTTTTATTTCATAGCGACTGGAGGGTACATATGTGGGGTTCTAGGAGTAGAACTTCCGTAGGAGGGTTACATTCCACGGTCGCTTGACGTCGAGTTTGCCGTCCCCGCGGACGTCGATGAGGTAGTAGGCGTCGTTGCCGAGTACTCGTCCGATGGTGAATGGTCCCTCCCACGGAGGGGAAAGCTTGTGCATGCCCTTCTTGTCCTGGATGAGGCGCAGCACCAGGTCGCCTTCTTGGAAGGTGCCAGTTTTCACCCGCCGGCTGTGATAGCGGCGGAGTCCTTGTTGGTAGATGGCGGTGCGTGATCGAGCGAGGTCACGTGCCTCGTCGAGTTGATCGACTCCATCCTGGCGGGCGAGTTCGTTCGCAGCCTCCGTGTAGTGGACGACCCGTGGCGAGTCGTGCTCGAGGTAGGTGGGCATGACTGCCTCGGCGCCGTACACCATGAAGAAGGGGGTGAACCCTGTTGACCTGTTGACTGATGTGCGGATGACCTAGATGACGGAGGGTAGCTCCTCGACCCAGCACCGGGCGGTGCGCTCGAGTGGTACTTGGAGCCGCGGCTTCAGGCCGTGGAGGATGCTCTGGTTGGCCCGTTCCGCCTGGCCATTGGATTCCGGGTGGGCGACTGACGCGAGGTCGAGCCGGATTTGGTGTTCCTCGCAGAACTCGGCCATGGCTCCTTTGGCGAAGTTGGTGGCGTTGTCCGTGATAATGCTGTTTGGGAACCCGTAGCGATATATGAGCTCGCGTAGGAATTTAGTGGCGGTCTTCCCGTCGCATTTCCGGACTGGTTTGGCCTCTACCCACTTTGTGAATTTGTCGACCGCGACCAGGAGGTGGGTGTAGCCAGAGGGAGCCTTTTTGAAGGGGCCTACCATGTCCATACCCCACACGGCGAATGGCCAGGTGATGGGGATTGTCTTGAGCGCGAAGCTCGGCACATGCGTCTGGTTGGCGTACTTCTGGCAGCCGGCGCACCGCTGGACAATGTCGACGGCATCGGCATGTGCGGTGGGCCAGTAGAAGCCATGCCGTATGGCCTTGGCGACCAGAGAGCGGGCGCCGGCGTGGTGGCCGCAGTCGCCGGAGTGGATGTCGTGGAGGATCTTGCGTCCTTCGGCGGGTTGGACGCAGCGTTGGAACACGCCGGTGACGCTGCGCTTGTGGAGCTCGCCGTCGATGATGGTGAAGGATTTGCATCGGCGTGCGATCATCTGGGCGATCGTCTCGTCTGCCGGCAAGGTGCCGACCTCCAGGTAGGCGACGTAGGGCTTGGTCCAATCATCTGGCTCGGTGACGAGTGCGACCAGGGCTGCCTCTGGCTGCAGCGGGACTCCGATGTCGATCTCCCTTGGGGGAGAGACTGATGGCTTGGTGATCGTGTCGAGGAAGACGTCGGCGGGTGGTGCGAGTCGAGCCGACCCGATGCGAGAGAGTGCGTCGGCCTCCTCGTTCTTCCGCCTGTCAATCCACTCGACGGAGTAGCCTGCGAAGTGTCCGCCCAGCTTGTCCACTACTTGGCGGTATGCCGCCATGGTGGGGGAGACAGTGTCGCAGGTGCCAGCGACTTGCCCAGCGACGAGGTCGGAGTCTCCGTGCAGCGTAGGCGGTTGACGTTCATCTCCTTGGCAGCTCGCATGCCATGGAGTAGTGCCTCGTACTCGGCCATGTTGTTGGTGCAGGGGGTGAAGTCGAGGCAGAGGACGTAGCGGAGCTTGTCGCCCTTTGGTGAAGTCAGCACGATCCCTGCTCCTGCGCCGTCCACGTTCTTGGAGCCGTCGAAGTGCAGGCTCCAGTAATTGAGGTATGGCAGCTTTTCTGGCTGCTGGGCCTCTTCCCAGTCGACGATGAAGTCCGCTAGAGCCTGCGACTTGATCGCTTTTCTTGGCTCGTACTTGATATTATGGACGCCGATTTCGACGGCCCACTTAGCGACTCGCCCAGTCGCCTCACGGTTGCGGATGATGTCCTGCAGCGGTGCTGAGGAGACAACCGTGATTGGGTGCTCCTGGAAGTAGTGCGGCAGGCGCCGCTGTGCTCTGAAGACCGTGTATACCAGTTTCTGGTACTGCGGGTATCGTTGGCGCGACTCGTTGAGGACCTCGCTGATGTAGTACACCGGTCGCTGTACTAGGCGCTCCGTTCCTTCCTCCGGCCGTTCGACGACCATGACGGCGCTGACGACGCGCTCGGAAGCCGCGACGTAGACCAGCATGGGTTCTTTGTCAGCGGGGGCGGCGAGTAGCGGTGCGGCGAGTAGCACCTTCTTGAGGTCGCGGAGCGCATCGTCCGCCTCCTTGTCCCACTGGAAGGTGGGGTTCTTGCGCATTAGACGGTATAGGGGCATCGCCTTTTCGCCCAGGCAGGGGATGAAGCGACTGAGAGCCGCTACTCGCCCGGCCAGCTTCTGGATGTCGCGCAGGCACTCGGGTTTGCCGAGTTGGGCGATCGTGTCGATCTTGGTCGGGTTTGCCTCGATCCCTCGCTTGGAGACGACGTACCCCAGTAGTTGTCCTGCTGGTACACCGAAGGTGCATTTGCCTGGGTTAAGATTTATCTTGTATTTTCGCAAGTTGGCGAATGTTTCCGCCAGGTCGGCGAGTAGATCACCCTGGCGAGCGGATTTTATGACCACGTCATTGATGTAGACGTGGATGTTGCGGCCAATTTGGCTCGCGAGGCACTCTTGCATGCACCGCTGGTAGGTCGCCCCGACGTTCTTGAGGCCGAAGGTCATGGCGGTGTAACAGAAGGCTCCGAATGGCATGATGAACGCCGTCTTCTCCTCGTCCTCGACAGCCATTTTGATCTGGTTGTATCCGGAGTAGGCGTCGAGGAAACATAGCGACTCTGAGCCCGCGGTGGAGTCGATTATTTGGTCGATCCGCGGGAGGACGAACTGCTCCTTCGGGCAGGCGCTGTTCAAGTTTGTGTAGTCGATACACATCCTCCAGGTCCCGTTCTTCTTCTCGACCAGGACTGGGTTTGCCAGCCACTTGGAGTACTTGATTGGCCGGATGAAGCCTGCAGTGAGTAGACGTTGCACCTCCTCGGCGATTGCTCGGCGGCGCTCTTCATTGAAGGGCCGCAACGACTGTTTGACGGGTCGCACTTTGGGGTCGGCATTTAGTTTGTGCTCAGCGAGCTCCCTAGGGACACCAGGCATGTCAGAGGGCTTCCATGCGAAGATGTCCCTGTTCTCACGGAGGAACTCGATGAGCGCGCCTTCCTAGGCTGGGCTGATTCCTGTTCCGATCGTCACCGTTTGGCTGGAGTCGCCTGGGACCAGCTCGACGGTGCGGGTGTGCGTCGTTGCCTCGAAGGCTGAGGTGTTTGCGCCCTCCGAATTGGGCTTCTTGAGTATGGTGGGGTCGTCATTGTTCACCCCGCTCGCGTATTTGGCGAGCTCGTCAGCGTGGTTGGCCTCTGCCGTGATGACGGCATCGGCGAGTCCGGCTCCTTTGGCCTCGCACTCGGCGACCATGTCGGGGTCGCCGTTGATGGTGATGACGCCGCACGGCCCGGGGAGCTTCATCGCGTTGTACGCGTAGTGTGGCGCTGCCATGAATTTGGCGAACGCCTGGCGCCCCAGGACGCAGTGGTAGGGGCTGTCGAAGGGTACCTGCTCGAAGACGATATGCTCGGTGCGGAAGTTTGCTGGTGTGCCAAAGGTGACTGGCAGCGTGACCTTGCCGATCGGGTACGCCTTCCGACCGGGGACGATGCCGTGGAAAGTGGTGTGG
This sequence comes from Avena sativa, assembly GCA_916181665.1. NCBI lineage: Eukaryota > Viridiplantae > Streptophyta > Magnoliopsida > Poales > Poaceae > Avena > Avena sativa. The sequence goes on along the minus strand of OV702295.1, from coordinate 304,245,344 downwards.
GTTGTCTCGATCATCGACTGCGGGAGCCGCAGCCGCCTGAAGGTGTCCAGGTACAGGATGTTGATGGAGCTGCCGCCGTCCATCAATGTCTTGGGGAGCCAGTAGTTGCCCACCTTTGGCTTGACCACCAGGGCGACTCGGCCTGGGTACTCGATGCGCGGCGAGTGGCCCTGGCGGCTCCAGGTGATGGGCTGCTCCGACCAGTTGAGGAACTGGGGAACGTCCACCCGGGCCACCGCGTTGACAGCGACGGCGCGGGTGATGACCTTCTTCTCGCGCTTCGTGTTGAAGCCTGTGAAGGTATAGAGCGAGCCGGCCACGTTGCCGAATTTTCCGCCATTCGGCGGGTTGTTGTCGGGGTCCTCCCGTGCTCGCCGTGCCTTCTCAATCTCCCTGAGGGTGTGGCAGTCGGCGGTCATGTGCGTTGCGGGCTTCCCTTCCCTGCTATGAAACGCACAAGGTTGGTTAAGGAGGGCCGCGGGGTCGAACCTTGGCTTGGCCTTGTAGTTACCGCCATCGCGGCGTTGTCCTCCGTCGCGGCGGAAGCTTTTGGGCTCGCGTTGTGCGTGCCCGGCATTGGCGACGAAGTCGACTCGCCCGTCACTGCGGCGCTTGCCAGTGAGGCGAGTGTTGCTGTAGCGTAGGTCGGACCGTCGTCCGTTGTCTTTGCCGCTCGTGCGGCGTTGGCCTCCCGACTCGTCGTCGGTTTCCTGGTTTGGATCTTCCTCCGCGTACCGTTTGGCGATCTCGAGGAGGTCCGGTATGTTGTCGAGTGTGCGAGAATGTCGCTTGAGCTTGGCGACCAAGGGCTCGTAGCGGCACGAGGTCTTGAAGCAATGGATCGCGGTGTCCGGGTGGATGCCGACCGCGTTGTACCAGAGTTCTTGCCACCGCTGGACCCAGTTGCGGGTCGACTCGCGGGGTCCCTGGAAGCATCGCTCTAGGTCCTCGATGGTGGTGGTGCGGGTGTAGGAGCACTCGAAGTGCCTGACGAAGGCGTCGCGCATCTCCTCCCAGGAGTCGATACTATCCTGGGGGAGGGTGTTGATCCACTACCTGCACGTCCCCTCCATCATCAGGGGGAGGTAACGGGCGGCTAGCTAGTCTGTGTGGCCGGCGATCCCCATCGCCATGAGGTATGTATCAAGCCACACGGAGGGGTCGTACGAAGGGTCGTACTTTTCTATCTCCTTCGGCGCCTTGAAGTTCGGCGGGTACTTCTTGCCTCGGATCATCGGTCTGAAGCACTTGGGGCCGAGTCGACTTAGCAACCCCATCGGCTCGCCATCGCGGCGATTGGTTAGGGTGTGTCGCAGGTCGTCGGGCTGGCGTGCGCGCCAGCTTTGGTTGTTGATGATGTGGGTGCGGGCGTCGATGGGTTGAACGTTGGTAGCGACGAAGTTGGTCGCTGGCCTGGGGTCGTCGGTGGCGAGTGCCGCGTTCGTGGGTCAGTGTTGGAGCTGCAATGGCTCTGGTGGCGGGCAGTTGAGGGTGTTTGCCGCCATTGGGCGACCACTTGAGGCCGCTCTGCTTCCCGAAGAATGCGAGTACACTCGACCCTGAGAGTCGGCGCCTGCGTTTTGCTGCTCGATGGCCTTTGCGAGCAGGGTCCTGACATACTGGATCTGTAGGGCACCGTCGCCGGTGGCCGTGATGTTGTCGGCTGCTGCTCGGCCTGCCACGAGGTTGTCCATCGGGGTGGAGAACAGTGGGAGGCCGTTCGCGTCTCGCTCCCGTGAGGAGACGACTATCCGCGGCTGATCCCTGGGGGGTGTGCGATTGGGTGGAGGTGGGGCGCCCATCGCTGTCGACCCTGGCGGGGGCCGGGCGCTTCCTCCTAGTGGCGCGTTCTTGCAGATCGCGCGCTCGGCCGCGCGGGCCGGGTCATTTTCATCGTCGAAGTTCAGGGCGCGCCCTTGGACGGTGGGATTCAGGCGCGACCTGATTCGCTGGTGGTAGCGCGACACTTCCTGCGCCGTCACCTGCTCGAGGCGAAATTTTTTGCGCTCGGCTTGTTCCTTGCGGACTGCCTCCGCCAGCTTCAGGCGGAGTTCCTCGACCTCCGTTGTCGTGGCGTTAGGAGGGATCGGGGTGGAGAAGGGATCCTCCGGCGGATCGGTGCCGGTCGCCATGTAGGTCGCGGCGTGGCGACCGGTCCCGTCACGAAGGTCGGCGGAATTTTCCGACCCGGAGTCGAAGTCGAAGATCCCAAGGATGGAGGGATCCTCGAAGTCTCCCACGTTGGAGACCTGGGTGATGGAGCCCGCAGGTGAAGCCGCGGTGATGGATCCGGCGAGTGACGCCGAGGTCGCCGAGTCGGCGTCGTCGTTGAGGGCCACGTCTTCCGCGGCCGCGGAGTTTTCGGCCACGTTACTGTGGGCCGAGTTGTACTCGGAGGCGAGGCGATGGATCATGCGGACCTGGCTCTCAGAGAGTCGATCGCGTGGCGGCGACTCGCGGATGCGAGCCGAATCCTCCGAGACGATGACGTCGGTGAGGCCGACGAAGAGGCTGATCGTGCCGACCGGCAGGATCATGCTGTGTGTGACGGGTCACGCCGCCGGGACGTAGCTGCTCGGCAAGATCTGGAGCATCTCGCTGATCGCTATCATGCGGCCGGTGGCGACCGTCTCGTTGATGGGCAGATTGGATCTCGCCGCATAACACCGGCCAGGCCGGCCAGGCCCCACGGTGGGCGCCACTATCGTGGGAATGGTCACGGCAGATGCTTCAATCGGCAGCGAGTAGTAGAACGAGGGGCAAGGGCGGCCAGCCATCTGCGGTGCGAGATGAGGGTGGAGACACAAGGTTTTACCCAGGTTCGGCCCCCCGGAGGGTAAAGACCTACTCCTTCTAGATTGTATTATGATGGTGGTACAATGGGCGAGCTCGGCGGCTAGGCGGCGATTCGCTTGGGTGTACGATGGAACGTATCTCTACATGCCCTGTAGGGAGGTTTATATAGACTCACCTCCCCTAGGGTTTACATATCTCAACCGAATCAGTTAAGGCTTCGGTAATCGTTTAACCTAACTCGACTGGGCCTATCTACTCGCCTGGGCCTTCAGCTTCTAGTCGCTTGGATCCACACCGGGCCTTGATCCAGTCGCCGTCTTGCAGGCCCACTCGCCAGTTCCTGGGTCAGTCGGAAACGTCGTGCTGGGTATACCCCGGTAGGCATATCCCCATCAGTCGCGGTGCTCTGAGCGGGTCCGACAATAGTTTTAATGTCGCACAGCGCGCGTGGTCTACGCTGCGGTGAACGGGCATGTTTAGCGGGGTGCTGGTGATCGTGCATGCACGCGGCAAGGGCGGCGCGCGGTCTGTGGGTGCTGGTCGAGCGTGGCGCACGGGCACGCTCTTGGCACGGTCGCAGAGCAGTTTGGCATGGGCGTGTCGTGTGGTCCAGGGGATGGCATTTCTCGGGGCTGGGCAGAGAGTGGCGGTGGACGGTTGCTTGATAGACATGCTGGCTAGGCTTAGTGCGGCCTCTAGCTTGCTATCGATACTGGGGTGGCAATGGTGCTCTCGGCATGCTTGCCATTAATGGCTAGGCTTGCTCACAGTGGTGCTAAAGATTGTTAAAGGGGCTAGATGATCTAATAAGGGCTAGTTGCAACCAGAGAGGGAACAAGTTAGGCCAATTTTACTACACACTATAGTGTTAGATGTTTGTTTGATTTGCATTTACAAGGTGTTTGATGAAATGGCCGCAAGAAGTTTAAATTTGAATTTTGGATTCAAACTTTGTGGGTTTGCTAGGCACATACTAGGGAGTGTCTGGTTAGTTGGATTAGTCAAGGGGCATTGGTTTGGTTGGGTTTTGAAAATGGATGATCTTCACATATGAATAACATTCAATTTTGAATTGTGATTTGAATGGGGTTGCCAAATGTTTCTGCAAGTTTGAAAGGTGGGCTTTGATTCACTAATACTAGTTCTATCAATGGGTGAAAAGAATTGGGAAAGTTTCTGTTTGAAATATTGGACTAGAAGCACTCAAAGTGACCTAGTGAGCAAGATTGGCAAAATGACCATTTGCTTTATTTGCTTTGTTTTTGATTTTCTTTGATTTGTTTATGCATGGAAATGTTTTATATGATGTTATTTTCATCTTTAAACTATTTCTTGTTATTTAGGTTAATCACACAAGTCCATTCATGCATTGGTCAAATCATTTCATTCACACATGCATTCATATGATTTTAATTAATCAAAGTTCCAATTGATATGATACTTCTCCTCGATGATTCACACATTTCATTCACACATCCATTCATGCACTTGCGAAGTAACGATATATGGAACACATTGTGCACTGCGGACATTTCCTCTAGCAGTTCCAATTGATATGATACTTCTCCTCGATGATTCAAAATCTTGAAGGGTCCGATATATATGGGGGCTAACTTTCCTTTCAGCTGGAAATGTTGCATTCCTTTCAACCGCGACACTTTAAGATACACGAAATCTCCGATATTAAAAGCAAGGCCTCGACGTCTCTTGTCGGCGTAACTCTTTTGTCTTGACTGGGCGGTCTTGAGGTGCTCACGAATCTTATGAACTTTCTCTTCTGCTTGTCGTAGGATGTCGGGTCCGAAAATCTGACTCTCTCCTACTTCCGATCAATTCAACGGGTGCGACACTTCCTTCCATACATAAACTCAAATGGGGCCATTTGCAGACTAGCTTGATAACTGTTGTTGTAAGAAAATTCTACAAAAGGCATACAGTCTTCCCATTTAGATCAATACTCTAGCACACATGCTCTCAACATATCTTCGAGTATTTGATTTACTCGCTCCATTTGTCCATCGGTCTGAGGGTGATAAGTTGTGCTGAAATCTAGTCGGGCTCCTAAACCTTCTTGGACTTTCTTCCAGAATCTCGAGGTAAACTGGGTTCCTCGATCCGATACGATGTTCTTGGGGACTCCGTGCAAACTAGCGATTCTAGCGATGTATAACTCCGCTAGCTTCGAACTTTGGTATGTGGTCTTGACTGGTAAGAAATGGGCTACTTTGGACAATCTATCAACTATGACCCAGATAGAGTCATTTCCCCTACTAGAAGTAGGCAATCCGGTGATAAAGTCCATTCCAACTGAATCCCATTTCCATTCCGGAATTTGTAGAGGTTACAACAGTCCAGCGGGTCTTTGATGTCCCGCCTTGACTCTCTGACATATATCACACCTGGCGATATAGCTTCCAATTTCTTTCTTCATCTTATGCCACCAGAATTGTTCCTTCAAATCCTGATACATCTTCGTTCCTCCGGGGTGGATAGAATAAAGAGTATCATGGGCCTCTTTCAAAATCACTTCTTTCAATTCCGAATCTGCTGGTACACAAAATGCATCCTTTGTACCACATAACTCCTTCTTCGTCTTTCGGTGAATCCGGGTACTTTGCCTGTACCGATACGACGCTTGATTCCGCCGATACTAGCATTTCCTTTCTGCGCCTCTTTGATCTGGCTGATCAAAGTTGGTTGAAGTTCTATGCTAGCCAAAAATCCTTCACTTACCAATTCCATTCTGAAATCTTCCATATCTTTGTGCAAACTTGGTTGCTCCTTCAAAATCATGGAGTTCAAGCGGCACGACAATCTGCTAAGGGCATCTGCTATCACATTGGCTTTACCGGGGTGATAGTGAATGTACAGATCATAATCCTTGATTACCTCAATCCATCTTCTCTGTCTCATATTTAGCTCCTTCTAAGTGAATATATACTTCAAGCTCTTGTGATCCGAATAAATCTCACAATGGTTTCCCATCAGGTAATGCCTCCATGTCTTCAGGGCTAGAACTACGGCTGCGAGTTCGAGGTCATGGGTTGGGTAATTCTGTTCATGCTGCTTCAGTTGTCAGGATAGATAAGATATAACTTTGCCTTCTTGCATTAGCACACATCCTAGGCCGATCTTGGATGCGTCACAATACACATCAAAGGGCTTGGTGATATCCGGCATGATCAAGATGGGGGCTGAAATCAATCTTCTCTTGAGTTCTTAAAAATTCACTTCACATTTGTCTGTCCATTCAAACTTCTTGTCCTTCTTCAGCAATTGGGTCATGGGTCTGGTGGTACTCGAGAATCCTTCTACGAACTTGCGGTAGTATCCCTCTAATCCGATAAATGCACGAACTTGGGTTTGAGTGGTTGGGGCTTGCCAATCTTCGACATGTTTCACCTTTGCAGGGTCAACGGCAATTCCTCCGGCTGATACGATATGTCTGAGGAATCCTACCTCCTGTAACCAGAATTCACATTTGCTAAACTTGGCATACAACTGTTGCTCTCTAAGGGTTCCAAGAATGGTCCTTAGGTGTAGCTCATGTTCTTCTTATGATTTGGGATAAATCAGAATGTCATCAATGAAAACAACGACAAACTTATCCAGGAAGTCCATAAAAATCTTATTCATGAGATTCATGAAATAAGCGGGGGCATTGGTTAATCCAAAAGACATGATAGTATACTCGTATAATCCATATCTGGTGGTAAAGGCAGTCTTTGGAATATCCACTGCACGAATATTGAGTTGATGATAGCTAGTTCTAAGATCAATCTTAGAAAACACTTTGGCACCAGTCAACTGGTCAAACAAATCTTCGATCTTCGGCAACAGGTACTTGTTTTTGATAGTGACATTATTCAGCTTCCGATAATTCGTACACAGACGGTTACCTCCATCCTTCTTGTCCACGAACAAAACAGGTGATCTCCATGGTGACGCACTTGGTTGAATCAATCCAATTTCCAGCATGGTGTCCAGTTGCTTCTTCAGTTCTTCTAGTTCAGACGGGTTCATACTATATGGTCTCTAGGCTATGGGTCCGGTTCCAGGTATCAGTTCAATGATGAACTCGATATCCCGATCTGGGGGCATACCGGGCAAAACATCTGGTAATACATCGGGTTATTCACAGACTATCCAGACTTGGTCAAAGGTAGGTTGGGCTATACTCTTGTTGCACTTGAATTGACTGATACATGCTCGCTGATATTCCGGATGTACTGGTCATGGTTATGGCTTTCTTGGCACAGTCAATTAATCCTTTGTGTTTGGACATCCAATCCATTCCTAGTACAACTTCCAAACCTTTAGTTCCGAGTACTATTAGATTAGGATAAAAGTCTATGCCATGGATTCGGATAGGGACGGCTTTGCAAATTTGTCTAGCTTTGGTGGTTGAACCGGGGATTTGAATAATCAAACATGCTTCAATTTGGTTGGTTGAATCTTACTAGTGCATGCAAATTCTTCAGTTACAAATGAGTGCGATGATCCAGAATCAAACAACATTCTTGCAAGCACTGAGTTAACAGAAAACATACCCAGCACGACGTCTGGTGCTTCCTGAGCTTCTTCAGCATGCATGAGAAAAATATGGCTGTTGCGGTTGAGCGAATTCCCTGGGTAAAACCTTCTTCCAGGCTGAACACGATGCTGCTGCAGAGCTGGGGCATTTGCATTGGGGGCTGCGGCATTCTTCTTGGGGCACTCATTGGATTAGTTACCCTTGGTTCCACATTCATAACAAGTTACTTGTGACTTGTCCTTTGCTGCAAAAGGCACAACATTGCTTCCGGTCCTTGGGGCAGTGTTGGTGTTGGTGGCGGCATTGTTGCTGTTGAACTTGGGTGGGGCACGGTTGAAATTGCTAGAGTTGCCGGGGTTGTTGTGGTTTCCTCTGGGCCTTGGGTTTCCACGGTTGGGATAGGTCGGATGGTTCATAGGGGGTCTGTTGTTTCTTGGGGAAAATCCTGGAGATGGGTTGGGCGATACTTTGGTGTCTGGTGGGTTCCTGGTTGATGCATCATGCGGCGCTTGTGGTTATCATTGGCTTGGTTGATCTTTCCTTCCAGCTGGATGGCAGACTCGACGAGGGCTTCAATATCAGCAAAGGGGATATTGACTAACACCGTCTGCATCTCATCATGCATACCAATCAGGAATCTCTCTTTCTTCTTGGCTTCAGTGTCGATCTCATCCGGGGCATGCCTAGCTAATTACAAGCACTTGTCACGGTATTCCACTACTGTCATCCTTCCTTGCTTCAGTTCTCTGAATTCATCTCTCATCCTCTTGATCAAACCTGGTGGCACATGGGTTCTGCTGAACTTGACCTTGAATTCATCCCAAGTCATCATCTGACCTCCGGTCATTGCACGAACGCTGTTCCACCATGCTCTTGCATCTCCGGCCAGATAGTGGGTGGCGAACAGAACTTTCTCGTTAGCTTCTACCCCTGCAACCTCTAGGTTGTTCTCCATGGTTTGTAGCCAATCATCTGCATCTAGGGGCTCTTCTGACTTAGTAAAAACATGTGGATTGGTGTTCTGGAAATTCTTGAGCTTAGATCCATGGTTGTCCTGATTTCCATGGCCTTGATTGTTGTTGGCCGTTTGAGCTATCTGTTGAAGGGTGGCTAAGTTGGCTTGACGTTCGACTCTTTCGGCTTCACGGTCCGAAACCATCATTTGCAAGAGTTGCAAAATCGGGTCTGGGGCTGAGTTGCTTCCTCCGCGAGGCATCTGAAGATTGAGATGGATCATGAGAAAAGAGGGAAATTTCTAAGGTTTAGGAATTTTGAAAAGTTTTTAAACTCTTCAAGCGTTGATTCAGATTTTTCCAGCAACTTGTTTTTCATTCATTCATTCATAGCACACGATACAACACAGACCACAACAAAGAAAAACAGATGGTTTTAAGAACCATTCTGTGAAGCTACGATACAGTGGGACCGAATACAACTCACTAACGCTAGTGCTCAAGTGCTACTACTCCTTGGAGTCAGTGTACTCATCATCATCGTCATCGATGAAGGCGAAATCATCCTCATCGGTGAAGAGGTCCATGGCCTGATCCTCCAGAAAGTCATCATCATCGTTGAGATAGGAGTAGGGGTCTCCACGAAGGTCTTCTCCGGCATTCTCCCTTTCCTCCAAATCCATGTCTCTCTCGTGGATGGTGTCCCCTAAATCCGTGATCCGGTGGCGCAGACGGGCAATGATGCGCTCCTTCATGTCGAGCTGACGGCGACGAGACTTGCGATCCTTCACTAGCATGGCGAGGGTATGATCCTTCTTCTTGGCGATGGCGTACTTGTGGTTGGCGTAGGCACGGGCATTGTCCAACTCCTTCTGACGGTCATACATCATGAAGATGAGGTGGTCCAACTGAGTCTTCAGCTCAGGATGATGTGGGGCCTCCAGTGTCTATCCCATAACATCATGCCTTGGGTAGAACTCAAAACAGGTACCCTTGATTTGATTGATACTCTGCCCACACAGACGGGCAAGAGCTTCCTGCATTGCCCTGGCAAGTCCATCGAGCCAGTTGTTCTCTCTTAAGGTGAACTGAATTCCCTCTGCAGTGGGAGGTTCAATCTTTCCTCGGAGACTTGCAACAACTAGCCACTACAGATCTTATCCTTCCTGATCATTGACCTGAGCTCCGAAGAACTCGAGGTGCGGACGCTCCAGCAACTCCAACAGTTGGTCCAAGTCACGCTCAAAGATGAGGTCTCCTCCATTCCCCAACTGATAAAACTTGTTGTACTTCATGTCCATCTATAACAATATAGGATGAGTAAGTTAGTAGAGTTATCAAGTGTGTAAAATTTTATGTAAGTTTGCAAGAATTTTTGAGGAACATGAATTTTTATGAAAGAATCCAAGTGATAAGAATGAGAATAATTTTTTGTAAATACTCACTTCCTTTGGTTTTGAAACTAATTTTTTGATTCAAACGTCCATTCTAACTACGGTCTCCTATGGTCAGGATGGCTCTGATACCAACTTGTCAACAACCGGATTTTTAATCCCAGATGCCTGTTATGCCATACATCGCAATCCCAGGATTACCATTTTTGCGAGACTTAACAGATTTGGATATCACAGTACATCATCCATTACAAACCATACATAAGGTCTTACACAAATAAGGATCGCATGATCCAGTTCTTAATACAATACAAGTAGCGGAATAACGTAATAGTAACAATAGCATAGGCAAAGCTCCATCTTCAGGGTCACATGCAATGCTGACGATGGGAGATGATCCTAGTTGACGTAACCTTCTTGCGGTCCGTCATCCTGATACTCCTCTTCATAGTCTAGCCACGGGAATAGCCAGGGACAAAGCCATGAGTACTCTTTAAGTACTTGCAAACTAATACCAACAAGTTAAGGGGGTTTTGAAAAGCATATACTAAGCTCTAGGGTTGTTTTGCAAAAAGCCAGATTTACCTCTACTAAGTTCAGAAGCAAGAAATTTAGTTGAAAGTTTTATAACACCTAAGTGGGAACTTGAATTTCATATCACAACTCTGTTATGGTCAAGTCAAAGTCAAAATTCAAATCACAAGTCATTTTGAAAACATCGGACGGGGGAACAGTATGGCCACTCCAACTGGCCATAACCACAGACGCGGCTATTCGAATAGTTTGACACTCTGGAGAGATTGTACACTTTCACCACAAAATTCGATACATCCATCAGGAATAATCCTGAATTCACCATACTCAGTATGCGGATAATCAATCCTAACCTTTCAATTACACGCCCTAGTATAGGCACCTATCCTGTGAGTTTGGCCTCCCAACCATGACCAACTGTCATCTTGGGTACTGCACAGGTGGACAATCTTGACAAGGTAGCCTCAGCTCAGACCTTGGCCACAAGGAAACCCATACTGAGGTATATAAATTTCAAGTCAATCCCTACCCAAATTTCGGGTATTGTGGTTGTACGATAAAATTGGAATGGTATCGCATCCAGACAACTATCAGTTTTATAAAGGGCTAAGGCTCATGCCTTAACATTTTCATCATAAAAATCATCTAGTGTTCAGAAACAGATGTCAAAACATTTTAGAAGAATGACTCATCATTCTAAGGTTTTCATAACCATTTTCACCAAGTATTCCCATCTAAAGTTGATCAAGTTTTATACTTAGAACTAGCATCTACAAGTGGTGGTAAATACTAATGAGGGGTGGTAAACAAGGGGAGATTTTCTAAGTTCAATCTCATGCCTTAGGGTGACATCAAGATTATCTAACTTAGACCAAATTTTATGCTCTTTATGCTACGTTCCAATATCCTTCTAATATCTACAATTCACTATGTAAACTCTAAGAGAAAGCTTTGATAAAGAAATAAAGTATAAAGCTTGCGAGTAAAACTAGGATTGGGTTATCAAGTGGATATGATCACATATGCTTAAGGCATATAGTTGTCATGGCAACAAGCAAGTATTAGCTTGCATAGGTCAACTTGTGTAGTAATGCTTGCATAAGTAGGGTATCTTTCAAGTGTTAGCTTGCCTTGTGCAGAGCAATGGTTGAAGTTCTCCTCGGCTTCTTCCTCGTAGTATCCTCCTTCCTCCTCGTATCCTTGGTCGGTACTAGTGTCTATAAATAAATACGAGGTACACAATCACCAAACAATACTTAACTATTTCCAATCATCACACAATGGCTCACACTAGATGATCTAGCATCATCACTAATATTACAAGATTTAAGCACTTTCCTTATTTGTTTTACTTTCAAGAAAGTAATTTCTACTCATTGAAAAACTACTTAAGATTTAATATTCTCCAACTCAAACATGGGATCATGTTGACACATGTCATCACCATATATTTCAGTACATGGGAATGTGATTTAAAGTGGTGTCACGATTTAATAAGGTTTAACCTTTTTATTTTAATTAAAAAGAGTGACTAGAAATGCCTATGGGGCATTCTTTTATTACTTGAACATTATTTCTGTAAGTAAACCCATATGTTTTATATATTCTGAAAGGTATGATCAAATGTGATTTTTGAGAGTTGCAATCAACTCAAAATCTTTTATGGTTGAATTTTAAAAAATGTTTGAATTCAGAAAAGCTTCTGCTTTGTTATTTTTACCATGGTTGATCTACAAATTTAAATGGTTTGGATCCAACAGGCTTGGATTAAGCATTTCAGTATCTTTCTAAGAAAATTGGTTTCATGCATTTTGGTTCAGTGAATCGAGCTAGGTTGATTTTTGAATCTAGGTACAGAACTATGTTTGATATTAAATGAATAAAGCTTAATTTGTATTGTTGGGTCGCACGGGATGTTTTAATGGGCCGGCCCACTACACACAACACGTACGGGGGCTGGTTAAGTGGCTATCCCCACGCGTCAGTGAGACGGGGAGGGGCGAAGCGGTACGGGGCACTGTGAACTGCACGATCTAACTCTAATCGAACGGCTATGGTTCATCGTCCACGTCGGGCAGCGCCAGCGAGATAGAACCCTAACGCGGCAGGTGGGGGTCGTGGGAGGCTCACTGGGGCTCAAGCGAGGGTCGGCGACGGCGGCGAACGACAAAGTTGATGACGGCGGTTCTCCTGGTACCGGCAGCTTCTCCTAGGGTGGCTCCAATCGACGGCTTCCTTCTTCTCCAGCAGCGGCGGGCTCCGGCCAAATTCCGGCGATGCGCTGCTCGCCTTGCGCCGGGAGTGAGGTGGGGTGGTTCTGGGTGCGAGGGGGAGTGAACTGGTGTGGCGAAAACGAGCGGTGGAGGCCTCTATTTATAGTGGCGGAAGGGGACCGATGGGCGCGGGCTGAGCTCGTCGTGGTCGACGGCACAGGCAGTTATTGGCATGGGCGATGGTAGGGGATGGTGTTGTGCTCCCTGGCGAAGCTCAATGGCATGGTCTTGCGGCATGGGGCGATGCTGATCGGTCAGAATGTCGCGGTGCTCTGTGCGGGTCCGACGGCGGTTTTAATGTCGCACAGCACGCGTGGTCTGCGTGGCGGCGAACGGGCATGTCTGGCGGTGTGCTGGTGATCGCGCACGCACGCGGCGAGGGCGGCGCGCGGTCTATGGGTGCTGGTCGAGCATGGCGCAGGGACGATCTCTCGGCACGGTCGCAGAGCAGTTTGGCATGGTCGTGTCGTGTGGTCCAGGGGCTGGCATTGCTCGGGACTGGGATAGAGAGTGGCAGTGGACAGTAGGGTGCTTGCTAGACATGCTAGCTAGGCTTAGTGCGGCCTCTAGCTTGCTGTCGATACTGGGGTGGCAATGGTGCTCTCGGCATGCTTGCCATTAATGGCTAGGCTTGCTCACCGTGGTGCTAAAGATTGTTAAAAGGGCTAGATGATATACTAAGGGCTAGTTGCAACCACAGAGGGAACAAGTCAGGCCAATTTTACTGCACACTATAGTGTTAGATGTTTGTTTGATTTGCATCTACAAGGTGTTTGATGAAATGGCCGCAAGAAGTTTAAATTTGAATTTTGGATTCAAACTTTGTGCGTTTGCTAGGCATATACTAGGGAGTGTCTGGTTAGTTGGATTAGTCAAGGGACATTAGTTTGGTTGGGTTTTGAAAATGGATGATCATCACATATGAATAACATTCAATTTTGAATTGTGATTTGAATGGGGTTGCCAAATGTTTCTACAAGTTTGAAAGGTGGGCTTTGATTCACTAATACTAGTTCTATCAAGGGGTGAAAAGAATTGGGAAAGTTTATGTTTGAAATATTGGACTAGAAGCACTCAAAGTGACCTAGTGAGCAAGATTGGCAAAATGACAATTTGCTTTATTTGCTTTGTTTTTTATTTTCTTTGATTTGTTTGTGCATGGAAATGTTTTATATGATGTTATTTTCATCTTTAAACTATTTCTTGCTATTTAGGTTAATCACACAAGTCCATTCATGCATTGGTCAAATCATTTCATTCACACATGCATTCATATGATTTTAATTAATCAAAGTTTTTGTTAACCCTAATTTCAGTGATTAGAGTTTGATGATCGTTGTGTTATATTTTTCGGATGTTACATCCAGGTACTTTTGTTCTTTCGTTTTCCTTTTCTATTTTACATTTCATTTTCTATTTTTTATTTTTTGGTTTGGTTTGAAGTGTGTTTGAGTAATTCAAAAACTTGGGTTATTATGACTATGATAGAGAAATTTTTTTATATCTCTCAAAATTATTCTAAAAGTGGTTTAGATTTAATTTCTTTCGCACATATCATTATCTAATATTGAAATATCACTTTACCCTTTCAAATGAAATTGTCCTTTAAGAATTCTTTGAACTTTCAAAACTATTCCCTTGGTACTTGGGGATGGATCAAATAGGTTTCAAGATTTTTTTGTATCACTTACCTCGGGTGGAATAAATGTTTTTTGACACTTTCTTATTAGGAAACATTTTGATACGAGAGGAAAATATTTGAAACCTTGACAAAAATCCTTTGTTCAAAATGAATATTTTGAACACTTGTAGGCTTCCATGGTGTCTGTATTTTTCCGTCCTCTATGTGACTAACAAATAAAAGATTTCTTCACTCTTTGGAGTGTGGAATAACAATTAGAATTTTCTATTTGAGAAAATTCTCAAATGGATTCCTTTATTTTGGGATATCCTTTATAATATCTTGAAAACTCAATTTGAGTGATGACACTAATTATAAAGAATTTTGGTTTATGGTTTCAATAGATTTTCTACTATTAAACAAGGATGGTTTTTAGTAAATGTTCTTATGATGAAAATTATAGTATCATCTTTGTGTGTTTTTTCCAAGGCAAGTATTTTTATCCTTTGATAATATTACCCAAAGGACAAGGTTTAGGATTTACTTTCTTAGGTACTTGTGATCATCTTATTATTCCTAGAACACTAGGGTTTAGTGTTATAAGAATGGAATTGTTTCAAAAAAGTGTGAAGTGTTGATCATCTCATTAAAGATGAAACGTAATATTAAGATTGCCCATAAACTTACTTCAAGTGTTTATGAGGTTCCTGTGTGAGTTATGTGGTGCATTTCCTTCCTATCAATATGATGCATGATTAGGCATGATATACGAGTACTGTGAGATTATAGATTCTATGCCTAAACCCTTTTAAAGTACCATATGATCTCTAATTTACTGTTTGTTTGTACTCTTTTAATTATTCTAATTGTCTAGCTGTAAATATTTGAAGATTCCTAAGTTTGCTTAATGAATATTTGTAGATGCTTCTCTTCATTGTTCTTCATGTTCTTGAGTTGTTCTTCAAGTTCTTGCTTCCTTGCTCCCTCTAGATCTTTCTCTAAAGTCAGTGTGTGTGTGTATGGTCTAAGCTAGTATGGTGAGTTGGTGAGTCTTGTGGTCTTGGATTCATGGAAAGGTGACACCTATGTGATGACTCCTCACTTGCATTGATGACTAAGCTACTGGTGTCAAGCTCTCATGAGCTACCTTGGTGGCCAAGTTTCCTAAGGTAACTTAGGATTGAAGCAACTTGGAAGCCAAGTTTCCTATGTGGCATTATGAAAACAAATTTGTATCAAGACAAGTGGAATTTGTCACTATCTCTACTATGGGGTGAATTAGACATATCGGCTTATTTTCATATTAAGTGAAAGCATAATTTACAATTGCAGTTGATCATTATAGGCCTCCATCTTAATTAAGTGAAAACTTAATTAACAATTTAGATGATTTGATTTCATCAAGGCATGATATTTTGAGTTGCAAAACACTGATAGTTGATTTATTGAAATAGTTGCATATATTTGATGGAATGCACATGACTTTAGTTTTATTAGATTTCATATATTTATCGGAGTCAATAATAGCGCATGAAAGTTTTAGACGAATATGCTATCCACGTCTTCCCGATTCTTTTTGGTAGTGGGATGGACAACGAGAAAGAAACGTGACAAGATCACCATGGAGCCCGGCTCTCCCAGTGATGCCGGTT
Source organism: Avena sativa (assembly GCA_916181665.1). Taxonomy (NCBI): domain Eukaryota; kingdom Viridiplantae; phylum Streptophyta; class Magnoliopsida; order Poales; family Poaceae; genus Avena; species Avena sativa. The sequence goes on along the minus strand of OV702295.1, from coordinate 304,229,587 downwards.
CCGCAACCCGAGATTCATTACCACTTGAACCATTTGATGTGTGGGGATTTGACTTTATGGGACCATTCCCACCATGAAAAACAAAACATACTCATATTTTCGTTCCAATGGATTATGTGACTAAGTGTGTGGAATGAATCCTAACCAAGAGAATAATGAAGATTCTCAAGGATGTAATCTTCCCTAGGTTTGGACTACCTAGATTTTTAATTACTGATGGTTGTCCTTATTTATTACATGGTGTTCTTTGGAAAACTTTAGCAAAGTATGGTCTCTAAAGTAATATGGAAATTAAGCTCATCTTAGAAAAACATTTAATAGGTCTAGGTCTGATTGGCCAACTAAAATTAATGAAGCTTTGGTGTTATAGAACTGCTTTTAAGAATCCTATGTGTATGTCTCCTTATAAGATGTTTTATAGTAAAGATTGTCATCTCCTAGTATAATTAGAACATGAAGCTAGGTGGGTTGTTAAGCAACTTAACTTTGAAATTAGAACTTCTGGAGAGAAGAGGATTCTTGACTTGAATTTATTAGATGAATGGAGGAATGAAGATTATGAGAATGCAAGACTATTTAGATAAAAATTCAAGATTTGGCGTGACAAGAAAATAAAAATAAAGGAATTTAAAGTAGGTGATCAAGTTTTATTTTTCAACTCTCGTTTCAAGTTTTCTGCAGGGAAGTTAATATCAAAATGGCAGGGTCCATTGGTGATACATGAAGTGTACCACTGTGGACCCATTAGACTTCACCGAGATATGAAAGTTAAACCTCATGTGGTCAATGGACAACGTCTTAAACATTATATTCTAGGTCAAACATTCATTGGAAATGTGGAGGATTTAAATCTCCAGAGTCCCGAGGATGTGATCGCCAAGAATTACCCCTGCCAGAACTCCGAAATCAATAAAGGGTAACTTTGAGGTTCGTAACCATCTTGGAATATCGTGAGATTTTAGGGCAGTGATTATTTTGGAAAATTAAGCCGCATCGTGAAAATATTGGACTTAATGGAGTCCCGAGGGAGGAAAGGTGCCATGTGGTGTGGGACCCACCTATGGTCGCGCCACTTTACCTATTTCTCTCTCTCTCTGAAACTCCGTTTCGCCCCTTTATTTTGACTCAAACTCTCCGTCTTACCCAAAAACCATCAATTTATAGCCCTTTCTGTCGATCAAATGTGGCACTGGGTCTTTTCGAGGCGAGCATTGTTTACCCACCCGTTCTTTGCAGATGATCTTCTTTTCGACCAAGCTATGTATTCATGGTGGAGTACTCCTCTCAGGGGATTCCCTCGTGAAGATAGTAGGACTCAGGAGTGGAGATCTCAATCAGGGAGCCAACCATGAGGTGGAGGATATGAGATTGGAAGAGAAGACTATTGGCGGGCCAATTTTTATGAAGGAGCAAGGGAGATGCGAGAAATCGAATATTCCAAATTCAGAAGCCTAGTGGATAAAGGTCTTCAAGCAAGGATTCTTATTCTTCACCAACAAATTGGTAATGAAGAGAAACACTCGTCTGGTTCTCGCTGTCATGTTAAGTTTATTGTAGGAACATGAGGAAGCGATCAACATAAAATATGTGAGGAGGCATGCAAACAAACATCTCGGTCTTCATGGAAACCATTGCAAGGCTTGAAGAAGATGTTAAGTGATACAAGGCCAGACTAGCGGAGCAATTTGATATCAACAGGAATATGCATGAACCATTGACCGAGATCAGGAAGAACACCAAGAGGGAGTTCTTGAAGGCACTAAGATGAACACGTGTGACAACAACTCAAGCTTTGGGGAGTTCCACCTAGTATTTTATGCTTTTTAGTTTATCATATGCATCTAGTTATGGTTTTGGTTTGGGAGTGCCTTTTATTTTTGTATCTATCTTTTATTTTAGTTTATGCAAAGCTCTTAGAGCATTATCATGTATCCTTGTTCGAGTGTTTTTTCGATGAAATATAAATATTGCTGTCATCCATGGTTCCATTATCTAGAGTATTTATGCATTACACTAATGCAGATGGGTGCACCATATTTAGAAGCTTTAGTTACACCTTTACTCAAAAACAGATTAACTTGAGTATATTGGACAAATACATAATTAATCTAAGGCTCGAATGATAAAAGTATCAAAGAAAAATATATTGAGATTTAGAATTTGGAGGATAAATGTGGTTTTGTAGGATAAAAGGTTAGGAAGAGGAGTAACAAGGGGGCATGAGATACTCTTGTTATGCTTAGTAACCAAAGGGTAAACTGAGGGTTATGGATATTTCAATACACATTCTCTAACGAAAAGGTGGAAACCCGAAAATTCAGTCAGCCATGGAAAGTGCAAGTTAAAAGTTGGAAGAGCATATGACATGATTGAAAGTTTGATAATCCCCAAGAGCAGGGAATCACTATATCACAATTCCATAAGTATTGTGTATCGAACCCACGAGGAGCTGAAGGTAAACTATCTATTCTCTAAAGTACTATAACCCACTTATATCGACTTTTATGCAATGCAATGAACTATAATATGCAAGGTAATGTAAAGTTGTAACATCCCTAAAATCATGTTTTCAAAGTTTGCACATCATACATGCATTCATGCTCATCTTAGGATCTTTTTCTCAAAAATTAGAAACTTGTGATCTATCATTTTATGTAAGCAAGGCATTGACCCAATGCTACTCTCTAGTATGAGATTATTTGTTTTAAACCAAAGATATTTGATCCTAAGTTTGTTTGATAATTTCCAAAGATTGGAAAAAGTTTTCAAAACAAAGAATGAATTTAAAACCATTTTTATACCTTTATTAAACAATGGTAAAGGCACTGTTTTCTTTTAAAATTTCAAAGGACCAAAGTAAGTTTGAGTGGACAACAGTGCTGAATGATCAATTAAGAGCTGGATCCATCCTACAAAAATTCAGAACAAATTTGAATTCATTTTGGTTTGAAAATCATTTGAAAATGTTTTTAGGAAATCAAATTAGAAATAGAAAAAGATAAAAGAATAGGGAAAAGGCCAGCGCTGCCATTTCGGCCCAGCACAGAATCCAGCCCACTAAGCCCACCCGGGCCAGTTCCCCCTCTACCCTCTCTCACCCGCGCGAAATGTACCCCGCAGCCACTAACACTGGGCCCTCTCCACGTCAGCGTCGTCTTCCCCAGATTCTCGCGCGCAGACGCCGCTCCGCCGTTACCACCATGCAGTGACGCTGCGTTTAAACCTCGCTTAAATCCCATTGATTCAGCTCATAATTCTCGCCCCGCTCCTGGCTACTTAAACACCTTGCCACCGCGGTCATTTCCCCCCACACAGAACACTCACCTCGCCACCAGGCTGCCAGTATTTCGAGTCGCACCGCCGCGGCCCGACGAACTCCGGTGTGTGATTACGGTGAGCTCCGACCGTCCCCTGCCTCTGGTTCAAACAAGCGTGACCAGCATGATCTTGCGTGTCTCCTGATGCCATTTGTTTGCCCTCTCATGACCCAGGTCGCCGTCCCCATTCACGCCCGCAAATGTCAGAACCGCCGCTCGACTTCGACGAGCGATTGAGGTAAAACCCGACCCCCCCCCTTGTGTTCTCCTTGACCCAGTAGTGTTCGCCATGACCTTGCGCACCTCCTGATACACTTGGTTTGTGCTAGGGTGATCCAGAGCGTCGCATATGTCTTCGTCACTGTGCACTCGACGCTGTCCTCAACTCCGACGAGCTCCTACGGCCACAACAGCTCGCCCCTGTCCACGCCAGCAGTACCTTGAGCTTCCTCGCAACCTTGTGACGCTGGTAAGCACCTCCACTCCCCCTATCCCCCTCTAGAATCACCGGAGCATCGCCGGCAGACGCGCAGCCGCCGCGGTAGCCATTTGCGCTACCCGTTGTTGGTCAGAGCAACTTGGTCCGCTAGATCTGGATCCAGCGGATGCGATTAGATCAACCCGCGAAGGGGTATGCACAGATCTGGGCCATGCTTAGTTAGCTAGATCCAACGGCCGCGAGCGTGATCCAACGCGAACCGGTACCGTCCAATCAGGAGCTGCCGCGTGGCCTGTAATTTGTTTTAAAAATCTGAATTAGATCTATTAGTGATTAAAACTTGCAAAATTCATAACTTTTGATCCACACGTTCAAAATTTGTAAATTTTATATCATTAGAATCAGGAGAAAGAATTATATCCATTTATGTACTTTTTTTAATAAATTGCATCTGTAAAATGGGTTGTTTTTGTCGAGACATTTCTAAGCTTATTTCGTATATACAAATTGTATGGAAAATGTTCTAGGGGCCAAATTAATTTTATTTAGTGTATAATAGTTTTGTTTATGATTCAGTACTATTTCACTTGTCTTGTTTGATTTAGTAAAATCATCACATGGCATTTGCATTCATTCATATATTTTTGCTTGTATATTTTTGATATGTGAATTTGGTGCTATCATTTTATGTGTAGATTTTGGTGCTAATAGTTATTGTGGTTGTGAAGATTGTTGCTACTCCCCCAACTACCAAGGCAAGTGGTGCGTCATATTTTTGTCCCAATATTTTGACTATACATTAAAAATATTTTGTATAGGGCTTGCATGAATATTTTGCTAAGTATCTAAATGCAATGCTTGGGAAATCCTAGTAGTTGTAGAATTGTTAGAATTATCTCTAAGTTAAGATACTTGATATTGCCATGCTTAGCCTAGCTAGTAGCAACCAAGGGTGGAATATATTCATGCTATGTAAAAATATTGCTAAGTCTTTGACTTATGGTTTTACTTAATAAAACAACTAAGTGAATGAAACACTTGGGTGGAATGGTAATTGCTTGGTGGTTTTGGTTGAGTGGTTACACAAGGCCCATATCTATGGTTTACCTTGTGTATCTCACTTATGGATTGCCACCCAGGAACAAAGGGATTTGAGATTCCTAATGTTAAGAAGCTTCTAGTGCAGTCACATGGTATTATGGGCTCTGCCTGGATCATATAGGTTGCAATAACTTAGCCAAATGGACAGTTGGTGGTAGGGGATTGATAGGTTTGGAGCGCGTCCATTTTGGTCTAAGGGAAGGCTTCTGAAAGGTCCTGTCTTGGTGAAAATCAAGTCTTGTGGGGAAAGTGCACAACCTCTACAGATGGAATAAACTAAGTACTTAGCCGTGTCCCCGGTAATGGACAACTTGAGCATCAACACATGGAAGCTATCAAGAATCTCCTCATCCCAATTTTCTAAGTAAAACTTGTGGTTGAACAAGGGTGAAGGTTCACCAATTTATATTGGTGGTTCCTTGGGAAAGTTTTTGCCATACAAAACTTAGTGTTTTCAACTGATAGGTAAAACCTATTTTGAGCAAAGCAAGCCTAAACTACACTTAGCCAAATTCATGTACTAACTAGATGTTAATATTCTACTAAGGTATCACTTGCCAATACTATTCCAATGTATTGACCCATTGTGGCTCTAACTTGTGATGTTGCAGGTTACTCTGATGATGATTAGGGGTTATGAGTCTACACTCAACATGCTTGCCTGTGGCACATGAAGATGAAGACTTCTATTTTATATTGTTAAGTTAAACTCTTGTACTAGCCTATGGCTATGGAGTTGTAAAAGACTATGTTATCTCTGGAATGACGATGTAATAATGTCCTTTGTTTCTGTGTACTTCATCTAAAACTGTGGATGCTAGCATTGATCCAGGGACTAGCATTGCAATCACAGGAATCTTTACCTTTATAAAGGTGGGATCTTACAGATGGTATCAGAGCACTGTGTTGCATGTAGGATTATAACCCTAGGATTGGATTAGAAACCACTAAGGAAAAAAATTCAACAATTTCCACACTTGTCTTTTCCTTCTCGTAAACTTTTCTAATCTTCTTTCTCATCTCTATTTGTAGATGAACTCCATCAACGAAGCCGTGAGGAAGGGACCACTCATGACCATGACCTTGGAGTGTGAGACAGAATTTCCCAAGGCCCTCAAGGACCTCATGGTTGCCATGGGGATACATGGTGCAGCTGTGTATAAAGGATTCCCCGTGATGGATGAAGGAGTAGAGTACTGGTGGGTGCAATTCACTTGTACAACAACAAGGAAGACAACCACAAGGAATCAGGATTCTGCATGGTCACCAACTCAGTAATGCACAACACATTCTTTGACTCTGCAAGAGATGCAGTTTGGAAGGCCATCAAGGAGCTTGGTGACAGACTCAAGTGCAGAATGCTTAACACCCAAAATGACCTTAGGGAAGAAAAGAAGCATACCCAAGAGTTAGAGGCTACCAACCAACGTTTAAGAGAGGACATCATAGACTTAGCAATGGAGTCATGTGATCAGGATCGACAGATTGCCTCTAGGGATGCCTTGTTAGCCAACTTGGCAAGTGAGATGGGATTGTAATGTACTTCGTTAGTTGGACCACCACATCTATCGTTTTATTTCCAAAAATTTGTCTAAGTTATGTTGAACCTTGGATGCTTGTAATGGACTGATGTATGACATGACTTGTGTGTTTGTTTCCAAAGATATGCTTGTGATACTTTGTCTTGTGATTTGTCTCTATTGATGTTGATTCTAACTTTTATCTATCTTATAAAATAGATGCCTAATGTTACTATCAACACGGCTGAAGAGTTCAAGGGAACTCGTTTTGGCACTCGTCTTATTGAGCTCACTAGTGTTCTCAACCTTCCGCTCCCTAGCATCATGACGCTCCCCCTCACCAAGTTTGAGAGGAAGGACCTTTGGGGATTCAAAGTTACTCAGCCAGGACGCCAGACTAAGCCAACCACGGAGGCTATCACTTTCAAGCTAATGCATGACGACAAGGAGAGAGGCTTAGATGTAGTCATGCAGGATTTACTTGGGCGTCTGGTAGGGAGGCACTCCAGAGAGCTTAGAGGTCTTTACTTTCACACCTTCGGAAGACGCGACAAGGAGGGTGAGGCTATTGAGTTCGAGGATGCTACTAGAGAGACGGTGGAGCTGATTCGTCTGTACCTTCAGGACCTAGAGGTTCTCATTAGGCACCTAGATACCGATAGGACCAACATCATGCTTAGCAATGACGAGCTACAGGTGCATCTTCATGAGAAGGACAAGCTCTTCGCGGAGCAAGACGAGATAGTCAAGGAAATGGAGGCCAATTTTGAGAGCCAGGACAGGAAATTCAAGAGCCAGGAGAAGAGAGTCCAAGACCATAACAAGAAGATCCGGGAGATGAAGGAAGAGCTAGAGACCAAGGACTTCGAGCTCGAGCATCAGCAGGGTGTGATTGAGAGACTTCATTCACAGAAGAGGGCTCGTAAGGCCAAGATAGAGGCCTTGACTACCAATGTCGAGGAATACAAGACCGCTATGGAGAATGCAGGTCTTACACTTGTTGATGAGGAGATTGATGCAGAGGAGTAGTGATGACTACTCATTTATCCTTCATTTACCGTACTTATGATTATTGAGTCGCAATGACCATCCAACATGTGGATGGCTTGCTATCGTGTGTTTGCTTTTTCAAACTTGTTGTTTATGTTGTTGAACTTTATGTTATTTTGATGCTTGTTTGGTGATTGTCTATGTGATGTATTGTGCATGTTAAGCATCTATGGGTATCTCATTCTTATACTTATGAAAACCACAGATGCCTCCTCGACGTGCCAACCCCAACCCAAACAACAACAATGTCACCCCCGAGATGCAGCAGCTGATGACAGCACAGGCACAGCTGATGCAGATGATGGCCACTTTTATGCAGAATCAGAATAACAACAACAACAACAATCAGAACAACCCACCAGGATTTGACATGCTCACCAGATTCCTAAGACTCAGGCCTGCAAAGTTCTCAGGAACTACTGATCCCATGGTGGCCAATGATTGGCTACGTTCAGTGAACAAGGATTTGGTAACTGTCGGCTGCACCGACGAAGAGAAAGTCAGGTTTTCGCAGCACATCTATTGGAAGGACCAGCAGCCACTTGGTGGGATAACTTCCAGATCACCACTCCCATTGAGGATGTGACATGGGCTATCTTTGAATATGGTTTCCGTACAGCTCACATCTCATCCGGGGTGATGAATTTGAAGAAGAAGGAGTTCCATAACCTGAAACAGCGTCACTACAGCGTGGCTGAATACATTGAGGAGTTCAACAATCTGGCGCGTTATGCACCGGATGAAGTTGATACCGATGCCAAGAGGAAGGATAAATTCCTCTAAGGACTGAACAATGTACTGAAACTGCAGCTATTTGTTGCCTATGTCCCAACCTACCAATCACTTTGTGATAAGGCTACCATCTTGGAGAACAAGATGAAACAGGTTGAAAGCAGAAAGAGGAAGCACAACTCTGACAAGCATAGTTCGGGATCGTCTCACAAGCGTTCCCAACATGATGACAGTGGGAGTTCTGGATCCCACAAGCATGGAAAGTACAACAGCCACCACAACCACAACCGCCATCATGACAACAAGCATCACCGTAGTCATGATAATGACAAGTACAAAAACCACAAGAGTGGACACAAGAGTCACCACAGTGGAGGTGGAAGTGGAAGTGGAAGTCAGCCTGCAAAGAGAGATATCAGCCAGGTTGAATGTTTCAAGTGTAAGAAGTTGGGGCACTATGCAAATGAGTGCCTAAAAAAGAAAGTTGAAGGAACCAGCAAGCCCAACCCTTTCCAGAAGGGACAAGTGAACCACATCAATGTGGAAGATATTTATGAGGAGTCCGATGCTGTGGCTGGTATGTTCAAACTCAATTCTATTCCAGCACTTGTTCTTTTTTATACTGGTGCATCACATTCATTCATATCAAAAGCATTTGTTGATAGAAATGGGTTTCCAACTGAAAATATTGGGTGTCCAATAAAAGTAAGTTCTCCCGGTGGAGACATGATAGTAAGTCTTGGATGTCGTGATCTAGTGATAGGATTTGGAAAGCATAAGTTTCCAGTTAGCCTGATAATCCTAGATTCCCAAGGACTGGATGTAATATTGGGAATGGACTGGATGACCAAATATGAAGAAGTACTAGATTATGCCAATCATACTGTCGCACTCACAACCCCGGAAAAGAAACGGATAAGATTCAAGTCTAACTTTCAATCAAAAGGGAGTAAGCTAAATTCTCTTAAGGGGGTTAGCTTAGACAGTGTGCCAATTGTGAGTGAATATCCAGATGTGTTTCTGGAAGAATTGCCAGGAATGCCACCAGATAGAGATGTGGAATTTCTGATTGACTTGCTGCCAGGATCAGGACCAATAGCAAAGAGACCTTACAAGATGTCAGTTGATGAGTTGAAAGAACTCAAGAAACAACATGGAGAACAGTTGCAGAAAGGATTTATTCAACCAAGTTCTTCATCTTGGGGAGCACCAGTCTTGTTTGTGGAAAAGAAAGATAGAAGTCAAAGGTTATGCATAGATTATCGTTCCCTCAATGAGGTGACTATCAAGAACAAATATTCTTTGCCCAGAATCAATGACTTGTTTGATCAGCTAGAAGGAGCCTGTGTGTTCTCAAATATTTATCTCCGGTCAGGTTATTTTCAGCTTAAGATAAGAGAGCAAGACATACCTAAAACATCATTCACCACTAGGTATGGATTGTATGAGTCCACCGTGATGCCATTTGGTTTGACCAATGCACCACCTTACTTCATGAATATGATGAACAAGGTGTTCATGGAGTTCCTTGACAAGTTTGTTGTCGTTTTCATCGATGACATTTTGATCTACTCCAAGAGCAAATAAGAGCATGAAGGACATTTGCATTTGATACTTGAGAAGCTTAGAGAGCATAAGTTGTATGCCAAATTCAGCTAGTGTGAATTCTGGTTGAATGAAGTCGGATTTCTTGGATACATTATGTCAGGAGATTTTAACTACCTCGGTGAATTACGCTCTTAGTTACAAGCCTGGATGAGCGGAAATGGTTAAAATAGTACGGTGGGGCCCAAATGCCACTCACAGGTAGACCTTTCGGCCGTCCTAACCATTTCCAAACATCGGGACAAGAATGAGCGGCGTAATCGGTAGGCGAAGGGATCAACTACATACACAAATGAGTATGTATGCAAGCCACCATACAACAGTCCTCAGAGCCATTCCATCTAAAAGAAATAGAAATATTGCAACGCCATACGGCAAGATCCAAATATCCTAGATAGATATAATAGTTTAGGATATCTCCTCATACATCAAACATCAGAGTATCAGGCGGAAGCGGAAAACAAGATCCGAGTACGGATAAGAAGCAAATCGGCATAAGATGCCCCATAAATAAACACATCCCGCCCACAGATCTCACGGATCCCCGTTCCCGGAATCTCTACACCGAATGATCGTTGCCAACATCGTCCGTCTCCTCCACCCAGTATCCATCTTGCGAGTTTACCTGCTCATATGAATCAAACAATTTATCATGTGAGACCCTAGGGGTACTCAGCAAGTCTTTATGCCTCTAAAGGGGACACAACCTGGGGTGACGCAATTGCAGCAAAAGATAATACCTAACAATTCTATAGATACTCGCTAACCATCCGCCTAACCAAAGATAGACGGATGTTCGTGAATTAATAACAACAGTTATAACAGTAATATTAACAGATCCATCCTCCTCCTCGCTTACCAACGAGGAAGCGGACGAACAACCCCCCATCCGTTGGCAGTTTTATTATCCATTCCATGAGTGTTGTACTATTTACTAGTCAGATACTTACTCAAATTAAAAGCGGTACTTTAGTTATACTTGTCTATGATCGAGAAACTGTGCTCCAAGTCGTCCATAACCGCGGACACGGCTTTCAGAAAGTTTTACCCTGCAGGGGTGCACAAATAGCAACACACACTCGATCAACCTCGGAAAAACCAACTCAAAACCCAACGAGGCATTCACGACAAAGCGATCACAGGATTCAGAAATATTTCAGGGGGCCACCCCGTTAAGCTACCCGCAACAAAGTTGGCCGGCTCCGAGACGGACTCAAGGTTTGTGTGGACGGCTGTAAATGACTGGGAACCCGAAAGTGTGACTGGGCTTGTCGATACAGCGAAAACGTGTCATGGTCCTAAACAGTACAGGTGCTCCATGCACAATCTTAAATAAAGCAGTAAAGCATGGCATAAGTACAGGATAGTAATAAAGCCCCAAACTACTTGTGGCCCCAAGAAATAAGAATGAATCAAGCTCTAGCTTAGGGGGTTCATAAGCCTCCCGGATGTGGATAGCGCGAATATTCAAGGAACAGGAATCAAGTACTCCGGGTCCTACGGGACACAAGTGAGCATGAAAAACCAAATAGCAGATATTGCCCACCGGTGCCACTTTCATTAGTTATCCCATTACTACTCAGGTCAAGTTGTTTAGGTACCTCGTTATCCATCAGACACTCACATACCCTACACATGCTGTTCTACGACCCGCATGGCTCAAACAACTCCTGTAGTAATGGCTCATGGGATGGAGGAACAAGCTTCGGTGGGGTTTAAAAGTAAAGGCTATGCAGTACTTGGGATTCAGTTTAATGCAATCGCGACTCAATGATGCAAGAATAAGATAGAGGCAATAGGTACTATATGTATGCAAGCATGTGGTAGTGCTTGCCTGGCAGCTCGGTTGAAGCGAGAGAAGGATCTGGGTAGTGCTCCTGGGTTTCTTGATATATCCCCTGCTCAGCGTCTATTCGAAGAAGAACCAAACAAACAAGGGCCAACATAAATAAAGTGCACAAGCATATGAATAAAATGCGACAAGCAAACAATCATGCCATGATGAATGATGCACAATTTGCATGGCAATAAGGTAGCATGGCATGGGTGAGGTGTGGAATACAAGAAATAAGCATTTTATGGAGTTTTAGTCACCTTTTATTCTCAAATAAGTTGCTGCATACTCTATATTTACATGATGCATGCTGCAATTCAGAACATGGAATGCATAGATAGAACGGGCTCGTCGCGTTGATCGATTTAGACATATTATTTGTCAAATTCGGAGTTATAAAACAAAAGTTATTAATTAATTAAGGAAAAGGGCATTTTATTTGTAATTTTAATCAACTCGAAATTAAAGTGTTCAAACATTATTTTGAATAGCATATTTGAAATCCTCACATTTTTCTGATTCAAAAACATATATTACATGTTTAATTTGGAATTACCAAATTGAAGATATTAATTTCTGAAAATTAAAAACATATATGCATTTTCTAGAATTATTTTTCTTAACAGAAAAAGAACACAGGACCTTTTGTACTGAGGCATAGCTAGCCGCAGAAACCGACGTGCGGGCCTGGGCGCTGAGCTGGTGGATACGCGTCGCAGCGCTTTCCTCACGCGGGGCTGCGCCAGCCACCGAGACTGACTGGCGGGACCGGGGCTCGACGGGGCCACTGCGCACGCTCACCAGCAGGGGCTGAACACGTGGCAGAGCTAGGGGCTGCGGAGCGATGGCGGGAAAAGGCGGAGTCCCTTTTTGTAAAAACGATAGAGGTTGAGGGGCTGACAGGTGGGACCAGGAAGGACCGCGGATTTAGAAGCCAAAAAGGCTAAGGGGTTAAGCGCAAAAGGGCCACGCCACTGTGGATCGTCTCTACGGACGCGCGGACAGGTCGGTGCGCGACCGACGCAGGGTGCGGCGCGGAGCGAGGACTCGAACCGGGGATATGGGCGTGCGCGCAGAGGGCATAGCCGCTGCGGTGGCTTGAGGTTGGTGCTGGGGAACGGCTGCGCGGCCAGAAGTCACTACCGCGGCACGACGGCGAGGACGTGACTGCGAGCGCGCCGCACAGAGAGCGCTCGACGGATTGACTAGCGCGTACAGGGGGTGGATCGGCAAGAGAGGGTGTCTAGGAGGTTCGGAGGCTCACCGCGGGGAGGTCGATGGGGTCGGATCGTGCCGGAGCGCAGGGAATCGGCGAGGATGCTGGCGATCTGGAGCTAGGGTTTCGGCTCGGGTGTCGATGACGTGCAGCAGGTCTGGGCCGTTCCCTCCTCGCCTCCGTGTACAGGGGTGATGCAGGTGGACGTCTCGGTCTTCCTCGACACCTGGACGCCGCGCCCGCCGCCTGGTACGGTGTAGCCGAGAGGAAGCCGACGGGAAGGTTGTCAGGACGGGAGGGAGAGAGGGGTAGCAGGCAGGTGGGGGGGAGGAGTAGACGGGCAAGGCCCTGGGGGATCTAGGCGACGCTAGGCAGAGAAGAGGGGATAAGAACGGAGGAAGGAGGTGTGCACATGGGGTCGGTGTGGAAAAGGTGGGACGTCCACCTTTTCTCTTCCTCTCTCATGGTAGGCACGGCTCAGATAGACCAGGGGAGGCTGCAGCGATGGGGCCCGACGGGCAGAGAGGCAAGGTGGCTCGGGGGTGACCTGGCAGCAAGGAAAAGAGAGAGGAGGGAGAGGCTCGGGCAAATAGGGTTGGGGTAGCTTGGCTAGGTTAGGAGGAGGAGGTAGGGAGAGAGGGGTGGCTCGGGTTAGGGCTGGTTAGATGGGGGGGTAGATAGCTAGGTTAGGGTTTAGGTTTAGAAGGGAGGGATTAGAGAGAGGGTGTGGTATGGTAGATAGGTTTAGGGTTAGAAAGAGAGGAAGCTAGGTTTAGGGTTTTGGGTTAGCTAGGATAAGGTGTAGATAGAGAGAGAGATAGTAGATCTTGGTTAGCTAGGTAGATTAGAGTGAGGATGATGGTTTGGTTTAACCAAACCAAAGGGTAGGTTTATATTAGGGTTTAAGAGATTCAAAAACAAGAGAACAACTAGTTGAATTTAAAAGCGAAGCTCAAACCAAAATAAAACAAAACAAAGAGAAGAAGGCCAAGGGTTATGATTGCATGGAATATGCAATAAGTGACTTGCATGCATGTGAGCATATTTTGTGGAAACAAAATATGTGGCACATATATGTGAGGAGAAGATTTGCAAAGATAAAGATGCAATTAAACCCAGATTTTGAGAATGGACATGTTTACATGGCATGTTAGAGATGATTTGGATCACAACCATATAGCCATGTGTAGAAGAAGAGGGGGACCCATAATATACATGTGGAAAGAATTAAAATGTCATCCAACAATATGACCACATACATATACATGGTTGGAAATTGAAGATGAAATCAAAGAGGAGGTGATATGGCAAGTTAGTAGATGGAAGGAATTTAAAAGAGATGCCCTCAACTCAAATTGGGCATTAAACAATATATCAAGAACCAACTACAATGTATCAAGAGGCAAATACCATTAATAAATGCATATGAGATAAGAACCAAATGAAAAGGGTTTTAATATGATGCTCAAATGCAATGTGGCATGATGACATGAGCATGATATAATTATGATGCAACAATTATATATAGGAGTAGCCATTATATTACTAGACCAAGTAGCATTACAATTGTTAGACAATTGGGATGCTACAACTCTCCCCCACTAAACAGGAATCTCGCCCCGAGATTCTAGGAAGAAGAAGAAGACTCAAAGAGGGTAGGATACTTGGAACGGAGCTCATCTTCATGTTCCCAAGTTGATGAAAAACGGAAAATCTTGCTAGACTTGCTGCGAGTCTTGCGTTTTGCTTGAGAAACAACGGTTAGAAGTGTTGAAGGATTGTCGTGAGACAAGAAGGATAGGATGGACATAGCTCCGGTTTTCTCAAGAAACAAGATAAAAGAATAAACCACTTGTGAAAGAAAGGACAAGATGATGTATCATGGATACAGAAAGGCACACCGTTAAGATTAAAGATTTACCGATACTAGAGATGATGAAATCTTTGTCTCGCCGGAGGAAAAAGAGTTAGATTGGAGAGGTTTTGAACCACTATGACAATAGCATCATATCTTCTCTCGGATTTGAGAAATGAAGTACGGAAACAATATTGCCTTCAACAATAGAGTCCCTTGATATCAACAGAAAGATTTAGTTAGACATCGTCGGATTAGATTCTTGTTGCGCCGGTAAGAACCAAAGGATCACGCAATTGAGGTGCGCGGATATAACTTCCAGAGACGGATGTGAAGCCAGATCATGGTGGTATCCCGAGAAGCAAAGAATATAGAGGATCTGGAGTTTATTGTAGAGATACTTATTGCTTTCTTTAGCCTTGAGGCTATCGCAATAGATTTGCGGCTGATGGCATCAACCATAATTGGCTTTACCACAGAAAAAAAATTTGATGAAACCTTGTTTTATTTTGGTTTGAGCCTCCGAACCTCCTAGACACCCGCTATTGCAGCAAAAGATAATACCTAACAATTCTATAGATACTCGCTAACCATCCGCCTAACCAAAGATAGACGGATGTTCGTGAATTAATAACAACAGTTATAACAGTAATATTAACAGATCCATCCTCCTCCTCACTTACCAACGAGGAAGCGGACGAACAACCCCCCATCCGTTGGCAGTTTTATTATCCATTCCATGAGTGTTGTACTATTTACTAGTCAGATACTTAGTCAAATTAAAAGCGGTACTTTAGTTATACTTGTCTATGATCGAGAAACTGTGCTCCAAGTCGTCCATAACCGCGGACACGGCTTTCAGAAAGTTTTACCCTGCAGGGGTGCACAAATAGCAACACACACTCGATCAACCTCAGAAAAACCAACTCAAAACCCAACGAGGCATTCACGACAAAGCGATCACAGGATTCAGAAATATTTCAAGGGGCCACCCCATTAAGCTACCCGCAACGAAGTTGGCCGGCTCCGAGACGGACTCAAGGTTTGTGTGGACGGCTGTAAATGACTGGGAACCCGAAAGTGTGACTGGGCTTGTCGATACAGCGAAAACGTGTCATGGTCCTAAACAGTACAGGTGCTCCATGCACAATCTTAAATAAAGCAGTAAAGCATGGCATAAGTACAGGATAGTAATAAAGCCCCAAACTACTTGTGGCCCCAAGAAATAAGAATGAATCAAGCTCTAGCTTAGGGGGTTCATAAGCCTCCCGGATGTGGATAGCGCGAATATTCAAGGAACAGGAATCAAGTACTCCGGGTCCTACGGGACACAAGTGAGCATGAAAAACCAAATAGCAGATATTGCCCACCGGTGCCACTTTCATTAGTTATCCCATTACTACTCAGGTCAAGTTGTTTAGGTACCTCGTTATCCATCAGACACTCACATACCCTACACATGCTGTTCTACGACCCGCATGGCTCAAACAACTCCTGTAGTAATGGCTCATGGGATGGAGGAACAAGCTTCGGTGGGGTTTAAAAGTAAAGGCTATGCAGTACTTGGGATTCAGTTTAATGCAATCGCGACTCAATGATGCAAGAATAAGATAGAGGCAATAGGTACTATATGTATGCAAGCATGTGGTAGTGCTTGCCTGGCAGCTCGGTTGAAGCGAGAGAAGGATCTGGGTAGTGCTCCTGGGTTTCTTGATATATCCCCTGCTCAGCGTCTATTCGAAGAAGAACCAAACAAACAAGGGCCAACATAAATAAAGTGCACAAGCATATGAATAAAATGCGACAAGCAAACAATCATGCCATGATGAATGATGCACAATTTGCATGGCAATAAGGTAGCATGGCATGGGTGAGGTGTGGAATACAAGAAATAAGCATTTTATGGAGTTTTAGTCACCTTTTATTCTCAAATAAGTTGCTGCATACTCTATATTTACATGATGCATGCTGCAATTCAGAACATGGAATGCATAGATAGAACGGGCTCGTCGCGCTGATCGATTTAGACATATTATTTGTCAAATTCGGAGTTATAAAACAAAAGTTATTAATTAATTAAGGAAAAGGGTATTTTATTTGTAATTTTAAAACTCGAAATTAAAGTGTTCAAACATTATTTTGAATAGAATATTTGAAATCCTCACATTTTTCTGATTCAAAAACATATATTACATGTTTAATTTGGAATTACCAAATTAAAGATATTAATTTCTGAAAATTAAAAACATATATGCATTTTCTAGAATTATTTTTCTTAACAGAAAAAGAACACAGGACCTTTTGTACTGAGGCATAGCTAGCCGCAGAAACCGACGTGCGGGCCTGGGCGCTGAGCTGGTGGATACGTGTCGCAGCGCTTTTCTCACGCGGGGCTGCGCCAGCCACCGAGACTGACTGGCGGGACCGGGGCTCGACGGGGCCACTGCGCACGCTCACCAGCAGGGGCTGAACACATGGCAGAGCTAGGGGCTGCGGAGCGATGGCGGGAAAAGGCGGAGTCCCTTTTTGTAAAAACGATAGAGGTTGAGGGGCTGACAGGTGGGACCAGGAAGGACCGCGGGTTTAGAAGCCAAAAAGGCTAAGGGGTTAAGCGCAAAAGGGCCACGCCACTGTGGATCGTCTCTGCGGACGCGCGGACAGGTCGGTGCGCGACCGACGCAGGGCGCGGCGCGGAGCGAGGACTCGAACCGGGGATCTGGGCGTGCGTGCGGAGGGCATAGCCGCTGCGGTGGTTTGAGGTTGGTGCTGGGGAACGGTTGCGCGGCCAGAAGTCACTACCGCGGCACGACGGCGAGGACGCGACTGCGAGCGCGCCGCACAGAGAGCGCTCGACGGATTGACTAGCGCGTACAGGGGGTGGATCGGCAAGAGAGGGTGTCTATGAGGTTCGGAGGCTCAAACCAAGGTGTAGATAGAGAGAGATAGTAGATCTTGGTTAGCTAGGTAGATTAGAGTGAGGATGATGGTTTGGTTTAACCAAACCAAAGGGTAGGTTTATATTAGGGTTTAAGAGATTCAAAAACAAGAGAACAACTAGTTGAATTTAAAAGCGAAGCTCAAACTAAAATAAAACAAAACAAAGAGAAGAAGGCCAAGGGTTATGATTGCATGGAATATGCAATAAGTGACTTGCATGCATGTGAACATATTTTGTGGAAACAAAATACGTGGCACATATATGTGAGGAGAAGATTTGCAAAGATAAAGATGCAATTAAACCCAGATTTTGAGAATGGACATGTTTACATGGCATGTTAGAGATGATTTGGATCACAACCATATAGCCATGTGTAGAAGAAGAGGGGGACCCATAATATACATGTGGAAAGAATTAAAATGTCATCCAACAATATGACCACATACATATACATGGTTGGAAATTGAAGATGAAATCAAAGAGGAGGTGATATGGCAAGTTAGTAGATGGAAGGAATTTAAAAGAGATGCCCTCAACTCAAATTGGGCATTAAACAATATATCAAGAACCAACTACAATGTATCAAGAGGCAAATACCATTAATAAATGCATATGAGATAAGAACCAAATGAAAAGGGTTTTAATATGATGCTCAAATGCAATGTGGCATGATGACATGAGCATGATATAATTATGATGCAACAATTATATATAGGAGTAGCCATTATATTACTAGACCAAGTAGCATTACAATTGTTAGACAATTGGGATGCTACAGAGATGGTGTAGAAGTTGATCCCGCAAAAGTGTCAGCTGTAACTGAATGGGAATCTCCTAAGTCAGTGAAAGAAGTTCGTAGTTTTCTTGGCTTGGCAGGATACTATAGAAGATTCATTGAAAATTTCTCCAAGGTAGCTAAGACAATGACGGAGTTACTAAAGAAAGACAAGAAATTTGCTTGGTCTGAAGGATTTGAACTTAGTTTCCAAGAATTGAAGAAGAGACTAGTGACAGCACCAGTCTTATGACTACCAGACTTGGAGAAGGATTTCCAGGTTTATTGTGATGCATCCCATCATGGATTAGGTGCAGTTCTGATGCAAGAAGGGAAAGTTGTGGCATATGCCTCAAGTCAACTCAAAACTCATGAGGTGAATTATCCAACTCATGATTTAGAGTTAGCCTCTGTTGTCCATGCACTCAAAACATGGAGACATTATCTTTTGGGAAAGCGATGTGAAGTGTTCACATATCACAAAAGTTTGAAGTATATCTTCACTTAGAAAGAAATCAACATGTGACAAAGAAGATGGCTAGAAATCATTAAGGACTATGACTTGAGTTTGCAATACCATCCCGGTAAAGCAAATGTTGTAGCAGATGCACTAAGCCGTAAGGTATTTGTGAATGGCCTTACTAAGGGAGAGTTGCCAGATGATCTGTGTGCCCAATTTAGAGACCTTAGATTGGAGATTGTGCCTGAAGGACATCTCATGTCATTGTATGTTCAACCCACCTTGTTGGACAAAATCAAGGAAGCCCAAAAGATGGACAAGGAAATTGAAGAGATTAAGGAAAAGATTGGCAAAGGAAAAGCCAAAGGATTCCATGAAGACGAACAAGGTACTTTATGGTATGGAAAACGTATCTATGTTCCGCAAGATCAGGAGCTTCGGAAACTGATTTTACAGGAAGCACACAACTCACCATATTCCATCCATCCGGGTAACACAAAAATGTACATGGATATGAAGGAAAGATTTTGGTGGAATAATCTCAAGAAAGACATCGCCGAACATATTGCTTTGTGTGATGTATGTAGTAGAGTGAAAGCGGAACATTAGAAGCCAGCAAGGTTGTTACAACCACTACCTATTCCTGATTGGAAGTGGGATAAGATTGGCATGGATTTCATCACCGGATTTCCAAGGACCAGGTCAGGATATGATTCTATTTGGGTAGTAGTGGATCGCCTCACTAAAGTGGCTCATTTCATACCCGTGAAGACAACCTATACAAGTGCTAAGTTGGCCAAGATCTATATGAATAGGATTGTGTGTCTGCATGGAGTACCCAAGAGTATTGTGTCAGATAGGGGAACTCAATTCACTTCTCATTTCTGGAGACAACTGCATGAGTCATTGGGAACGAGATTGCAATTCAGTACTGCTTTTCACCCCCAGACTGATGGACAGACAGAAAGGACCAACCAGATTCTAGAGGATATGTTGAGGGCATGTGCCCTAGACTATGGAGCTAGTTGGGATGAAAGTCTGCCTTACGCAGAATTCTCTTACAACAATAGCTATCAAGCCAGTATTGAGATGGCACTGTTCGAATTTATCTATGGGAGAAAGTGTACTACCCCATTACTATGGAATGGTGCAGGAGAAAGAAACTTGTTCGGGCCAGAACTAATCAAAGAGGCTAAAGAGAAAGTCAAGCTAGTAAAGGACAGATTGAAGATAGCATAGTCCCGACAAAAGAGCTACGCAGATCCTAAGCGTAGAGAAGTCACCTATGAGGTGGGTGATAGAGCTTATCTTAGAGTGTCACCACTTCGTGGAGTGAAGAGATTTTGAGTCAAAGGAAAATTGGCCCCAAGATACGTTGGACCATTCAAGATTCCGAGTCGTAAAGGAGAAGTAGCTTATGAAATTGAACTACCTGAATCATTGTCTGCCGTTCATAATGTGTTTCATGTGAGTCAGCTAAAGAAATGCCATCTAGAGATGGAGGAGGCTTCTTTCAAGGACACTATACCTTTGGAAGAGGTCCAGTTGGAAAGTGATCTCACCTATGAGGAAAAGCCTATCAAAATTCTTGAGACTGCAGAAAGAATTACTCGGACAAAGACTATCAAATTCTGCAAAGTACAGTGGAGACATCATTCCGAAGAAGAAGCAACATGGGAAAGAGAAGATGACCTTTGGAAAGACCACTCTCACCTATTTGCTAGCCAATCCAAATCTCGAGGGAGAGATTCACCTTAAGGGGGTTAGATTTGAAACATCCCTAAAATCATGTTTTCAAAGTTTGCACATCATACATGCATTCATACTCATCTTAGGATCTTTTTCTCAAAAATCAGAAACTTGTGATCTATCATTTTATGTAAGAAAGGCATTGATCCAATGCTACTCTCTAGTATGAGATTATTTGTTTTAAACCAAAGATATTTGATCCTAAGTTTGTTTGATAATTTCCAAAGATTGGACAAAGTTTTAAAAACAAAGAATGAATTTAAAACCATTTTTATACCTTTATTAAACAATGGTAAAGGCACTGTTTTCTTTTAAAATTTCAAAGGACCAAAGTAAGTTTGAGTGGACAACAGTGCTAAATGATCAATTAAGAGCTGGATCCAGCCTAGAAAAATTCAGAACAAATTTGAATTCATTTTGGTTTGAAAATAATTTGAAAATGTTTTCAGGAAATCAAATTAGAAATAGAAAAAGATAAAAGAATAGGGAAAAGGCCAGCGCTGCCATTTTGGCCCAGCACAGAATACAGCCCACTAAGCCCACCCGGGCCAGTTCCCCCTCTACCCTATCTCACCCGCGCGAAGCGACCCCGCAGCCGCTGACACTGGGCCCTCTCCACGTCAGCGTCGTCTTCCCTATATTCTCGCGCGCAGACGCCACTCCGCCGTTACCACCGTGCAGCGCATAATTCTTGCCCCGCTCCTGGCTACTTAAACACCTTGCCGCCGCGGTCATTTCCCCCCACATAGAACACTCACCTTGCCACCAGGCTGCCAGTATTTTGAGTCGCACCGCCGTGGCCCGACAAACTCCAGCGTGTGATTACGATGAGTTCCGACCGCCCCTGCCTCTGGTTCAAACAAGCGTGACCAGAATGATCTTGCGCATCTCCTAATGTTATTCGTTTGCCCTCTCGTGACCTAGGTCGCCGTCCCCGTTCACGCCCGCAAACGTCAGAACCGCCGCTCGACTCCGACGAGCGATTGAGGTAAAACCCGCCCGCCCCTTGTCTTCTCCTTGACCCAGTAGTGTTCGCCGTGACCTTGTGCACCTCCTGATACACTTGGTTTGTGCTAGGGTGATCCAGAGCATTGCCTACGTCTTCGTCACCGTGCACCTGACGCTGTCCTCAACTCCGACGAGCTCCTACGACCACAGCAGCTCGCCCCTATCCACGCCAGCAGTACCTTGAGCTTCCTCACAACCTTGCGACACTGGTAAGCACCACCACTGCCCCTAGCCCCCTCTAAAATCACCGGAGCGTCGCCGGCAGACGCGCAGCCGCCGCGGTAGCCATTTGCGCCGCCCGTTGTTGGTCAGAGCAACGTGGTCCGCTGGATCTGGATCCAGCGGATGCGATTAGATCAACCCGCGAAGGGGTATGCGCATATCTGGGCCGTGCTTAGTTAGTTAGATCCAACGGCCACGAGCGTGATCCAGCGTGAACCGGTACCGTCCAATCAGGAGCTGCCGCGTGGCCTGTAATTTGTTTTAAAAATCTGAATTAGATCTATTAGTGATTAAAACTTGCAAAATTCATAACTTTTGATCCACACGTTCAAAATTTGTAAATTTTATATCATTAGAATCAGGAGAAAGAATTATATCCATTTATGTACTTTTTTAATAAATTGCATCTGTAAAATGGGTTGTTTTTGTAGAGACATTTCTAAGCTTATTTTGTATATAAAATTGTATGGAAAATGTTCTAGGGGACAAATTAATTTTATTTAGTGTATAATAGTTTTGTTTATGATTCAGTACTATTTCACTTGTCTTGTTTGATTTCGAAAAATCATCACATGGAATTTGCATTCATTCATATATTTTTGCTTGTATATTTTTGATATGTGTATTTGGTGCTATCATTTTATGTGTAGATTTTGGTGCTAATAGTTATTGTGGTTGTGAAGATTGTTGCTACTCCCCCAACTACCAAGGCAAGTGGTGCTTCATATTTTTGTCCCAATATTTTGACTATACATTAAAAATATTTTGTATAGGGCTTGCATGAATATTTTGCTAACTATCTAAATGCAATGCTTGGGAAATCCTAGTAATTGTAGAATTGTTAGAATTATCTCTAAGTTAAGATACTTGTTATTGCCATGCTTAGCCTAGCTGGTAGCAACCAAGGGTGGAATATATTCATGCTATGTAAAAATATTGCTAAGTCTTTGACTTATGGTTTTACTTAATAAAACAACTAAGTGAATGAAACACTTGGGTGGAATGGTAATTGCTTGGTGGTTTTGGTTGAGTGGTTACACAAGGCCCATATCTATGGTTTACCTTGTGTATCTCACTTGTGGATTTCCACCTAGGAACAAAGGGATTTGAGATGCCAAATGTTAAGAAGCTTCTAGTGCAGCCACATGGCATTATGGGCTCTGCCTGGATCATATAGGTTGCAATAACTTAGCCAAATGGATAGTTGGTGGTAGGGGATTGATAGGTTTGGAGCGCGTCCATTTTGGTCTAAGGGAAGGCTTCTGAAAGGTCCTGTCTTGGTGAAAATCAAGTCTTGTGGGGAAAGTGCACAACCTCTGCAGATGGAATAAACTAAGTACTTAGCCGTGTCCCCGGTAATGGACAACTTGAGCATCAACACATGGAAGCTATCAAGAATCTCCTCATCCCAATTTTCTAAGTAAAACTTGTGGTTGAACAAGGGTGAAGGTTCACCAATTTCTATTGGTGGTTCCTTGGGAAAGTTTTTGCCATACAAAACTTAGTGTTTTCAACTGATAGGTAAAACCTATTTTGAGCAAAGCAAGCCTAAACTACACTTAGCCAAATTCATGTACTAACTAGATGTTAATATTCTACTAAGGTATCACTTGCCAATACTATTCCAATGTATTGACCCATTGTGGCTCTAACTTGTGATGTTGCAGGTTACTCTGATGATGATTAGGGGTTATGAGTCTACACTCAACATGCTTGCCTGTGGCACATGAAGATGAAGACTTCTATTTTATATTGTTAAGTTAAACTCTTGTACTAGCCTATGGCTATGGAGTTGTAAAAGACTATGTTATCTCTGGAATGACGATGTAATAATGACCTTTGTTTCTATGTACTTCATCTTAAACTGTGGATGCTAGCATTGATCCAGGGACTAGCATTGCAATCACAGGGATCTTTACCTTTATAAAGGTGGGATCTTACAAAAGTAGAACTATCTAGTGCTGAAAGTAAATACATAAAATAAAACTATCTAATGCAAGTAAAGTAAAGCAAGCAGAGTAGAAGCAGTAAAGTGAAGAGAGGGTAACTCTCGGGAGCAAGTGTTCTGGCCAATTGCTATTTCATTTGTTTTGGTTGACACAATTAGTGAAGCACATTTTATAGCTATACACATAAGTACTGAGCACAATAAAGCATACATAACTCAATGATTAAAACCCCAGGGCACTAGAATCTAGAACAACAATAGGATTAATTAAGGACATGTGTTTAGTAGGTGACACTCCTAACCATCACATCTAACCTGTATAGATAAAGTATATTGTTTCTTCTAGGTGGAGAAACAAATCGGAATAGTCAAGTAAATGAACTACTACACACCCTAGTGATTGGTCCCTAGGCCAAGTGAATGTGCTAACAAGGGATTCATTAAGACAAATATGTCCAACCACTTCTTTAAGTTCTAAGGTACCCAATATATTCCATGTGAATTAACCATGAATTAATATAGAATGCATACAAGACTTGGAACACAGTTTTGTTGGGTTTGTAGCATAGAAAAAAAAAAGTCCTACAATGTGAACAACTGAGCACCAAGATCTATCTATCTAGATACAAGCAAAGGGTGGATATACATCCATAGAGAACTTACCCTCGAAGACCGACAAAGCGTTACGAGATTGGTTCTCGTGGATGATGTAGTCGCTCACTTGCCGATCTCAAGATCATGATGAAGTCCATCAGGTCTAGCACCAGTACGTCCAGCATCGCAAAGCAGTGGTGCATCAGTGATATCACTCACGTCCAGTACCCCGACAACCTCTGAGTCCTCGCTCTGGAAAAGAAGCGGAAGTACCAAATCCTTGCTCCAGAAAAAGTCACCGGGAAAATGTATCTTGCTAAGCCGATACCATGGGAAATATTCTAGAGGGGAGAGAGATCCTTCACGAGGAGGTGTGAGAGTGGAGGAGGAGGATGTGCTCCTTATATAGGGGAGGGGGATGACCAAGGGGCATGGCCTCCGGCCATGGTGGGTACCCCCACCCCTCCCTCATTCATGTGGGTGGAAGATCCACTCACATAAACACACCTCCACTGAAAGTTCCACTCACATCCATTAAATTTTCACCAAATTTAATACAATCTCTCATTTAATAAAACTCTTTTATTTATTTTATTCAGAATTTTTTTAATTACATTAATTAACAAACATTCACATAAAACCCCTTGCAACATTTCAATTTCACATGCAGAACCAATTTCAGCAATTTCACCCGAAAAAATTCTAGTTTCCATTGAAATAATTCTAGCACTTCGATATTATTTCTCTGGCAACTTATTTTCTCCAAATGGTGTCGGTATCCCTTAAGTGTGTCACCCTACGGTTCATGAATAATGCAGACATGATTGAGACCCCGCTCTGATCAATAATCAGCAGCGGGTCCTGGAAATCCGTACTGACTCCCACACATTAATTGATGACTTCTTGTGATCGTGTGAACCATTAACATTGTAACTAAATCCCTTCGTATCGTGATATTTTACATGATCAGATTCGATCATCAGTATCCCCATACCTAGTTTGATCTCGTTACCTACATGTACTCTTTTCTCGTTCCCGTGATATAACATTCTAGTGATCCCCATCACTTGCTTGCAAGCTATATCAATGTGATATCACCGAGAGGGCCCAGAGTATATCTATATGTCATTTGGATGGATAAATTCCACTCTTGATCCATGAGCCTATACATAACACTATCGAAGTATCTGAACCCACCTTTATAGTCACCATCTTCCGGTGTGACATTTGATGTTATCAAGCTACTCTTCCTGTGTTAGTGATTGACATGATCTCATGGTCTAAGGACTAAAGTTATTGTAATGATGTTATAGAAATTTAAACATAATGACTTTGATCATATTACTATACTTTGGATGAATGTTTATCACATCATTCCACCAATGTTGTGACCTTGTTATTAACAACATCCAATAATGTCCATGATTAGGAAACCTTGACCATCTTGTTAATCAACGAGCTAGTTTATATGGTAGGCACAACTAGGAACTCTTAATTTGTTTATTAAACACACATGTATTAATGTTTCCGATTAATACAATTACATCATGCAAAGTAAACATTTATCATAAACAAGGAATAAGATAATAATCACTTTATTATTTCCTATCGGGCATATTCCCTTCAAGTTTATGTTCAACTTCGTCCATCCATCCTCCTAACAACATACAACAGTGACAACCTTATGCATCCCCCAACATATGTGTGCACTCATATAGTAGTACATAAGACCATCATAGAAGATAACAAACTAATACGTCCAAAACGTATCTACTTTCCCGAACACTTTTGCCATTGTTTATCCTCTAAACTTGTGTGATTTGGATACAACTAACACGGACTGATTCTGTTTTCAGCAGAATTACCTTGGTGTCTAGTTTTTGTGCAGAAAATCAACTATCGGGAAAAATCCAGGAAAATATGCCAAAAAATCTATTTCGCCAAAAGATCCACGGAGACAGAAGACGAGACGGAGTGGAGGTTTGGGGATCCCACACCCCTGCCAGGCACGGGTGGCCCAGCCCATGCCTACGGGGGTGCTGCCACCTAACGCACCCCCTCAGGCTCCCTCTTCGCCTATAAGTTACCCCTTGACCTAAAAACAGAGGGGGTTCATCGTTTTTCCAGAAAGAGTTCCGCTACACCGCCATCACCAGAAACCAAGATTCGGATCCAGAAACTCCGTTCTGGCACCCTGCCGGGACGGGGAATTTGGAGAGGATCATCGCCATCGTCATCACCAACGCCTCTCCATCAACCATCAATGTTTCCCTCATCCATGAGTGAGTAATCCCCCGTTGTAGGCTATGGTGATGGTAGGGATTGGATGAGTTCTATCATGTAATCAAATAAGATTGTTAGGGCATGGTGCCTAGTATATCTATTAGTGCTATTTGACTTTGTTGCAACTTGTTGTGCTTAATGCTTGTCACTAGGGCCCGAGTGCCATGATCTCAGATCTAAACTTATTATTGAATCATTATGATAGTATTGTTTTTGATCTTATCTGCAAGTTGTGTACACATATATTGTCCGGATCCAAAGGCCCCGAAGTGACAAAAATTGGAACAGCCGGAGGGGATGTTTGTGGTGTGAGGATCACATGTGTTCACGGAGTGTTAATGCTTTGCTCCGGTGCTCTACTAAAAGGATCACCTTAATTGCCAGTAGTTCCCTAGAGGCCCTGCTGCCACGGGCTGGTAGGACAAAAGATGCTGTGCAAGTTCTCATTGCGAGCATGCATGACTATATATGGAGCACATGACTATGATTGTTTAGTACTTCGATGCTTATTCTTATTTATCTGCAATTTCCCTAGATCTTGAAGCTACATGTTTAGACTCGTCCATGCAACGCCCGTCCATCCATCCCTATGCCTACCACACTCACATCCTACTGTTTGCTGCTACTGTTACTATTGCTCCTATTTTACTGCTGATGTTGCTTTGCTGTTGCTACTATCAAACTGTTGCTACTAATAAACTTTTGTGAGCAAGAACTATTTCCAGGTGCAGCTGAATTGACAACTCAGTTGTCAAGGCTTGCAAGTATTCTTTGGCTCCCCTTGTGTCGAATCAATAAACTGGGTAATACTACCCGCGAAGACTGTTGTGGACTCCTATACTTGTGGGTCATCAAGACCATTTTCTGGCGCCGTTGTCGGGGAGCATAACTTTATTTGTAAGTTCACTTGGATCTATTATTGTTCACTGCTACTCCTTTCATCATGGGGAAGTCTCGTGATGGAAAGTTTCTTATTTTACAATCCACTACAAGAAGAGGTATAGTCCTAAACACCTCTGTTGCTCTTGATTCACCTCACGTTATAAGTAAGCTTGTCACACCACCACCACATACTCATGCTACACACACTTCTACTACTGCTGAAACTGCTTTTGATGCTCATGATGTTACTTCTAATGTGCTTGATGCGAGTGGTTCATTAGGTCCTTTCCTAGATGCTACTATGGCTAGTCTAGGAAATACTGAAACTCCTAGTGAAGACACTGTTACACCTGTTAGCTCACCTAAGTCTAGGGAGATTTATGATATTAATGATGGTTACATTAAGTTCACTGATGAATTTGTTGAATACTGTTGAAACACACATGGTGCTGGTGCTATTAAGAGTCTCCTTGCTAGACGTACCATTATTCCTAAACTGTCCTCTGATCCTAAGTTTGCCACCTCTCCCATTGATATTAAAGATAAAGATTATGATTTCTCTCTTGATTTATCCTATTTGGACATTGTTGAGAAAGAACCTTTTTGTGGGACTGAAAATGAGAGTGTTGTGGCTCATATGAATGAGCTTTCTACTATGAGTGTTGTAAGATCCCTCCTTTGTAAAGGAAAAGGATCCCTGTGATTGCAATGCTAGTCCCTGGATCAATAGCTAGCATCCACAGTTAAGATGTAATATCAAGAAACAAAGGTCATAATACAACTTTATAACCAGGAATAAAATAATTTATTACATCTTTCATAGCTCATTTGGCTATTAGATTACATTGCAGCAGAATATCTATAAGCATGGGGTCCTTCATCTTCAAAGTGCCGCAGGCATACATGTTGGTTGTAGACTTTGTAATCCTAATCAACAAATTCACTAAATCAATCAAACCTGCAACATAACAAGTTACAGCCACAAGGGTCAATACATTTGAATTGTATTGGCAAGTGATACTATAGTAGTATAGTGGAGTCTATCATCTATATGCTTTTGGCTAAGTGGAGTTGAGGCTTGCATTGCTCAAAAATAGATTTTCCTTATCATTTGAAAACACTAAGTTTTTGCTTGACAAAAATCACCCAAGGCATCTACCAATCAAAGATTGAAGATCCTTTAACCCTTGTTCAACCACAAGTTTTTAACTTAGAAATTTGGATGATGAGATTCTTGATAGCTTCCATGTCTTGATGCTCAAATTGTCCTTTACCAGGGACATGGCTAAGTACTTAGATTTTACACTCTGCAGAGGTGGTGCACTTTCCCCACAAGACTTGGTTTCCCAAGACAAGATCTTTCAGAAGCCTTTCCTTAGACCAAATGGACGCGTTCCAACCTATCATCCCACTACCACCAACTGTCCAAATGGCTAAGTTCTAGCAACCTATGTGATCTAGGCAGAGCCCATAATGCCAAGTGGCTGCACTTGAAGCTTCTCAACATTTGACATCTCAAATCTCTTTGTTCCTGGGTGGCAATCCACAAGTGTGATACACAAGGTAAACCATAGCCATGGGCCTTGTGTAACCACTCAACCAAAAACCACCAAGCAAGTCCCTTTCCACCCAGGTGATTCATTAACTTAGTTGTTTTATTAAACAAAAACACAAGTCCTTAGACTTAGAAATTTTCCATAGTATGAATGTATATATTCCACCCTTGTTTTCTATTAGCTAAGCTAAGCATGATAGTAGTAGGAATCTTAACTTAGGAAATTCTACTAAGGTTTTCATTTACTAGGTTTTCCCATAGCATGGTTTATACTTAGCAAAAATTCCATGCAAGTCCTACTTAGAAATATCACTAATGCATAGTGAAAATAATGGGACAAAGTATGAAGCATCACTTGCCTCTTTGGTAGAGGGTATAAGTTCACTCCTTGTCCTTGCAACAATCACACTCTTCAAGTCACTACATTTCAATCAAGAAAACAATATTTCAATCTACCATTCAAGCATTTCATCACATAAAATAATAAACAAAACAATACATGCAAGCATGCAAAAGGGTTGTTTTATTTGTAAAAGTAGTTTCTAATGGGTCATAAAAATTTGGATACACCTATTGGTCATTCTATAAAGTGGCAAAGTCATTTGCAAAAGGTTTCACTTTATAAACCATTTTTAAAACAAGGTATCATTTTATGTGGTGTAGAAATGTTTTTACTAAGGCATTAATCTATAGGGTTCACAAAATATGTTTTCAAACCATAAAACTTTGTGTTTAGGGTCAGAGAGTTTAAAACAAAACCTTTCCCAAAGGTTTTCTTCCAAAACCATTTTTAATAAATAAACCATATTTTTATTTGACTAGAATTGGTTTTAAATCCAAGATTCATTATTTTATTTCACTAAACACATTTTTGAAACCACAATTTGTTTCCTAAGGTCAGTAGGTTCAAAACACACCATTTGCCAAAGATTTTATCCTCAAAATCATTTTAGAATTATTTTTATAACCTAAACAAGCATACACAAGTTTATGCAAAAACAATCATTTCAACAGAAGCTTTTTACTAAACAAAGTGCATGGTTGGCTAGGGCTTGTTTTTCTGAATCCATTGATATAAAGTTTGCAAAATTTGGACGTGTGGTTTGAAAGTTATGAATTTTACAAGTTTGAATATCTAATAGACACATTTCTGTTTTTAAAACAAAGCACTGGACACGTGGGCTGTTCTGATTCGTCGAAAATGGTTCGTGCGGATCGTGTTGTGTGGTGCGTTGGATCTAAGTGAGACTGAACGGTGCAGATTAGCTTGTACCTCTTCGCTTAAGTGATTCTGTCTATGCTACAGGATGAGGATCCAACGGCCCACGTGTGTTTGACCAAAGGTTGGCGGCGCGGCGACGGTGGCTGGCGGCGGCGCGGTCAGATGGTGGCGGTGCTGGTGAAGCAGGAAGTGAGAGAGGCTGGGGATATGCTCACCGGGTTCGCAGGGCTGCGCTGATTCTCGACGTGGTCTCCACAAGGTCAGGGGCGCACGGGGGTGAGGACAATGGCTCGCCGGAGTTGCTCCTGGCGACGGGTACGCTCGGGCGTCACTTTCCTTGGTAGTTGGGGGAGTAACAACAATCCTTACAGTCAAAATATTGGGATATAAGTATGAAGCACCACTTTCCTTGGTAGTTGGGGGAGTAATAACAATCCTCACAGTCACAATCACCACTAGCACCAAACTCTACACATAAAATAATAACACCAAATTCATATTCCAAATAATCAAACAAAAATATATGATTGCATGCAAATGCCATGTGATGATTTTTCTAAACCAAACAAGACAATTAAAATAGTACTGAACAATAAACCAAACAATTATACACCAAATAAACTTAATTTGGCCTTTAGAACATTTTCCAAATAATATTTATACACAAAATATGCCTACAAATGTCTCTGTATAATATTCCATCTTAATAGAAACAAAATATAAAACTAAGCCCATATATGCGTAGGATTTCTTTTTGTGATTCCAATGGTATATTATTTGTAATTTTTGGATAAACAGATCAAAAGTTATTGAATTTACAAGTTTGAATAACTAATAGATTCAAAAACAGGATTTAAATCAAAAATCCAGACACGTGGGCGTGTCTGATTGGCCCGTACCGGTTCGGCCGGATCGATCAACGTGAACTGCACGATCTAAATGAAATCGCACGGGCCAGATTCATCCGTACCCCTTCGTTATGTGATCTATTTCTACGCGTTAGATCTAGATCCAACGCTGCTGAGCACACGACCAAGGATGGGCGGCGCTGGCGACAGCGGTGCGGCGGTGGCCCTGCTGGCGATGGTGGAACGGAAATTCTAACGAGGCCTAGGGGTGGTGATGATGCTTACCAGACTCGCACGTGCACGAGGGAGCTCAACATGGTCGCGGTTGGGCAGGGGCGTGATGTAGCGGGGCCTAGGGCTCGTCGGAGTTGCAGGCGGCGTCGGGTCCTTACAGACGAAGTTGTTGCCGATGCTCTGGATTGTCCTAGCACAAACCAGCGGTATCAAGAGGTTCACAGGGTCACGGCGAACACGGCAGTGTCAAGGAGAAGGCAAGGAGTGGTCGAACTTTACCTAAATCGCTCGCCGTAGTTGAGCGGCGACTCTGTCGCTTGCAGTGGTGAGCGGGGACGGCATCCTGGGTCATGCGCAGGAAAACCAGAAGTGTCAGAAGATGCACAAGATCATAAGGACCACAATCATATGAACTAGAAGGACAGGGGCGGTCGGGCTCACTGGAATTTCGTCGTCGGAGTCGCTCGGTACTGCGGCGGTGTAAGAGAAATTGTGGGCATCCTGGTGGCGGAGTAGGGGTGCTGAGTGAGGGGAAATGGTCGTAGAGGGGTGGAGGTTAAGTAGCCAGAGTGGGGGCAAGAATCTCGCGAGCAATCAACGTCAATTAAGTGCATTTGCGTCGGGGAGGAAACGGCCGCGGCGAGCAGGTCTTCGGCGCGAGATTGACGACAAGGTTGACGTGGCAGTGGGGCCTGCCCGTCAGTGAGGGGGTGTGTGCGGGCGAGGTGAGAAACAGAGGGAGAGGAGAAAACCCGGGTGGGCTGGTTAACGGGCTGGTTCTGCTGCTGGGCCTGATTGGTGGCGCCGGCCTTTTCTTTATTCTTTTCTCTTTTTCTTTTTCCAAATGATTTTCCAGGAATCCTTTTCAAATGATTTCAAATGAGTTTGAATTCAAACTCTTTCTAGATTTTTGTAAAGTGAAACATGTACATATTTGTGTATAAAGCATTGCTGTTCACTCAAAATTACATTGGCCATTGAGTTTTAAAAAATAAAAATCATGCCTTAATTAATTAGTTATAATAGGCATATGAATGGTTTTGAATTCATATTTTGTTTTGAAAACTTTGACCAAGCTTTGGAAATATCATTCAAAACTATGTTCAAACCTTTACTGGTTAAAACAAGTATTCTTATATTATAGAGTGGAAATAAAGCCATTGTTTTTCCTACATAAAATAATAGACAACAATTTTCTTCTGTTTTTGAAATCTTATGTGAAAATGATTCTAAATGTTTATGAATGCATGAATGATATGCAAACTTTATAAATCATGATTTTTGGGATGTTATAATGAGCTTCTTGATATTTATTATAATGGACTAACTGATGATTCTAGGCCCTACCTGTATAGCTTTGTTGATTGTGTTTTCAGGAAAAGAACTCCTACAGATACTGAAGAATTAATGGCTAAGATAAGCAAGAATTATGATGATTGGAGTTCAACTGAGCTAAATACACCTGAGCCTATTACTCCTGAACCAGTTGTGCCTGAACCAGATCCAACACCAACACCAAAGAATAGGGGAGTAATTGCATTAAATGATGAAGTGATGAAAGAAGCTAAGAAATGTCTAAAGGAGAAAGGTACTAGAGATGAAGATGTGAAGAATCTACCTCCTATAGAAGAATTATGTAAGCCAATTCCCCACTCATCTACTATTGAGGTACACTCTCTCCACTTTAATGAAGGTGATATTCCCTATGGTAAGCCTCCTGATCAATGCTTAGAGGAACTTGGCACATTTATTGTTAAACAAGGTAATTTTAATAAACAAGTTCAGAATCATTTATTGGAAACTCTAGAGCTATTAATGAGTTGAAAGATATTGTGGAAAGAACTTCTAATGATATTAAAATGCTTTGTAAACACTTTCAAATGGTTCAAACCCAACTTGATCAACTTGCTAAGGTACAAAAGTATATGGTAGTTAATGCCTCAGGAGATAAACATGCTTATGGAATTAGAACTAGGAGTGGTATAGCTACTCAAGATCCTTTATATCCTGAAGGACACCTGTAGAGGTCCCAACCTTTAATAAGGTAGAGATCCCTGTGTTTACAATGCTAGTCCCTAGATCAATAGCTAGCATCCACAGTTAAGATGTAATATCAAGATACAAAGGTCATAATACAACTTTATAACCAGGAATAAAATAATTCATTACATCTTACATAGCTCATTTGGCTATTACATTACATTGCAGCAGAATATCTATAAGCATGGGGTCCTTCATCTTCAAAGTGCCACAGGCAAACATGTTGGTTGTAGACTTGTAATCCTAATCAATAAACTTCACTAACACCAAACCAACCTGCAACATTACAAGTTACAGCCACAAGGGTCAATACATTTGAATTGTATTGGCAAGTTTCACTACTATGTAGAATATAAGTGGATCCTATCAATACATGCATAATTGGCTAAGTGGGGTTTAGGCTCATTTGCAGAAAGCAATATAGTTTTATCCTATCTTTTCAAAATGGTTTTGATCTTTTGTCAAATCTTTCTGAACTCCTTAGAATCCACCAAGTACTTCAAGTCTCTTGTTGTCACTTTCAAGTTGTTCTTTTAGAAATTGGAATGTCGAGATTTACCATAGCTTCAGGCCTTAGTTGCTCAGTATTGTCCATAACCGGGGACACGGCTAAGTACTTAGAATTTGATCTTCTGCAGAAGTTGTACACTTTACCCACATGACACAATCTCATCTTGTTGCCACCAGTGGCCGCTGGATAAGTACTCACCAAGATGGAGTACTGGCAGATTGAGAATGTGACGAAGTCTTTCCATAGGGTCCTCCCAATACACAATGCTAGCTTGTCTTCAGGCACCAATGTAGGGTTCCAAGTTCCCTCATTCTAGTAACCTGAAGAGGCCAATGCAAGGGTCTTCCACTATGTAGTTGACTAAGCCAGTGCCCATTTAGCATGTGGCTGTACACGGAAGCCACTGTACGAGAAACATGTTCAGTCTCTAAGTCCCTGGGTGGTTTTCTTTTAGTGCACATAAAAAAATAGATTGCCATATAAACATGGTTCCTTTTGTTGCCACCTTGTCCAAAACTTGAGTATCCTTGTCCACCCAGGTGGTTCATTGAGTACTTGTTTTATTATATAAAACACAAGTCTTTTCCCAACCTCATATAATCTCAACATGTATCTCATCTTAATATATATATCAGGGCTAAGCTTAATACAACTACATTGTTTTCACTAAGGAATGTATAAGGGTATCCTATTAGGATTTAGCATAGCAAAATATAGTAGTCCTTATCATGCATGTTTCAAAATCCACTAAGTGTAATGAAAATAGTAGGACTTGGATGTTAGTGTCACTTGCCTTTTTGGTAGGGAATGTTGGTTCACTTCTTGATCTTGCTAATATCACACTCCTCTTACTTCACTACAAATCAATCAAGCAAACATAGATTCAACTAGCATTCCAACCATTATTCAAACAATCTATCACACATAAAATAATAGAAACAAAGTCATGCATGCAAGCATGCAAAAGATAGTTTTATTTGCAAAGGTGGTTTCTACTAGGCTCTAAACATTGTAAGGTTTAAAGTGGTATTTTTCTAAAGTGTCAAACCCATTTGCAAAAGGGTTTTATCTATAAACCATTTTTAAATCTAATCATTATTTCATGTGGTGGAAAATGTTTTTAGCAAAGCAACAATTTTATGTTGTTCACCAAATAAGTTGTTAATTCTCAAAACTTGGTGTTTAGGGTCAGTAGGTTTGAATCAACACATTTTCCAAAGGTTTTTCTCAAAATCATTTCCATATCAAAATCAATATTTTTATTTGACTAGAAATGAGCTAATTCAATTATTCAATCCTAATCTTCACAAAATACATTTTTAAATCCATAAGTTGGTTCCTAGGGCCAGTAAGTTCACAACAAACCATTTTGCAAAGATTTCAACTCAAAAACATAACTAGAACAATTTTTATATTCAAAACAAGCCTACACAAGTTTCTGCAAATTCAACCAATTTATCAGAAGCTTTTTACTAAACAAAGTGCATGGTTGGCTAGGGCTTGTTTTTCTGAATCCATTGATATAAAATTTGCAAAATTTGGACGTTTGGTTTGAAAGTTATGGAATTTATAAGTTTGCAACTTAATCAGATTCAAAATTTCGTTTTAAACAGAACTAGTGCCACGCGGCTCAATCTCATTGGCCGGTACCGCTTCGGGCAGATCGAGCTCGCTGGACCGTAGGATCTAACTTAGAACGCGTGGCTCAGATGGGCGCGTACCCCTTCGGTTAGATCTAATCGCAGTCGCAGGATCTTAATCGCACGACGCACAACACACTGGCCATAGACGGGCGGTGCTGGCGGCGGCAGGTGGCGGTGCGCGGTCAGACGGTGGCGTTGCGGCGGCTACAGGAAGCAAAGAAGGAAACGGGGGTGCTCATCGTGCTCGCGAGGTCGCCAACGCGTGGTCGGCTTGGCAAGGGGATCTCAGGGACGGCGGCAATTCCTCGTCGGAGTAGCTGCGAGAGGCAGGTGGTTCTGTTTGATGACGGGGGCGACGTTGTGGTTCACCCAGGAAAGCTCGTCGGAGGCAAGACAGACGGCGGCGGCGAGTTGAGCTTGTCCTTGCCGACACTCTGGGGCGAGCGCGGGCGAACGGGTGGCACTAACAGGTGCGCGCTGGTCTGAGGAGCAAGCTCGCGTGCTCGAAAGGTGAGGCTAGGCTGGACGGCGCCGGAATTCACTGGAGAAGCTCATCGGAGCAGTGGCGGTGTGGGGGCGAATTGGGGCAGCCTAGAGGCAGAGAGGAGGAGCTGTCTGGGGGAAATGAGAGAGAGGAGGGAGGCGTTTATGCACGCGTGGTCGCCAGGGGAGTTAAAGCAGGCAATAACGCGAATTGATCGCCGGCAGTAACGCGGCAGCAACAGCAGGGCGTGGTTTGGGGTTGAAGACGATGGTGAGGTGGCAGTGGGGCATGCCTGTCAGCGAAGGAGAGAAGGGCGCGGTGGGGTCCGTCAGTCAGTCGCTGAGTGGGTGTGTGTCTGAGTGGAAAACGATTCGCGTGTGGGGGGGAAGTTGGGCTGGAGCTGGGCTGTTGGGCCAGATGAGTTGGGCTGAGCTCGATTCATTTTTTTCTTATACAGTAAAGTTTTCTTTTTCTATTTGATTTTCCTATTTTTAAATTCAACCAAACAATTCAAACATTCAAATCAAATCAAACTTCCACCAAACTTTGTATTGAGTTTAGTTCTGTTTAACAACATAATTCCAAGTCCCAAAATAAAATAATATTTTTATTCTTTTAGGATCTATTTAATAATTAAATAAAATAGTCCTTAGTAATTAATTCAAATAGGATTTGATTATTAAAACTCCATTTGAAACTTACATAATCCAAAAATCATTTCAGTAAGTTTTATTTGAAAATATAAAACACTTGGAAAACTCATTTAAAATAAAATAACAAGTTTTAGTGTTTAATTAAAATGGGAAAAGTCCTTACTTTAATAAAATGGGATATTAATAAATCCTCATTATTTTATTTAAATAAACCTTTACTCTTTTATCAAATAGGAATATTTTAATTCAAAAGTTTGGCCAAGATTTAATTTGGCTCTATAAAATAATCCTTATTTATATTTTTACCTTTTCATTTGAAAACTAAATCTTTTTACTAAAAGATCCAAAAATACTAATTTCACATATTTAATATTTTCTTTATTAATTGTTTATCTTTTCAAATCCCTTTAGGTTTTGTTTGATCAAATAGGTTTGAAGGTTTCCAATTGGAATCAAGAGTTTCTTCTCACCCTGAAAATCAACAAAGTTTTATTTTATTCATTTATTTTTGACATAACAAGATTTGGAAAATCTTGGGATGTGACAGGCTACCACCCTTAAAATAAATCTCGTCCCGAGATTTGGGAAGGCTAGGGTTACAAGTTGGTTCAAAGCATCTAGGGTACTACCACCCTTAAAAAATTTCCAACTAAATTACATATTGGCTTGCTTGGGATCTTGGGGAAACTTCTCTGGGCAAACATCTGCATAGTGTCCTTTGTTTCCACACTTGAAACATGTGACAAGGCTGAGATCCTTCATAGGCTTGTTTATATTGTGCTTCATCTTTTATGGACAGTTGCTTGCATAATGCCCTTGGTTACCACAATTGTAACACGTGATAAGTTTGAGTTCTTCACGTATCTCTTGTGGACAGGTTGCTACATAATGGCCTAGCTCTTTGCAGTTGTTGCACCATACTTGGCCAATCTCCTTATACTTATTCTTCTCTGGGCATTCACTGGAATAGTGTCCCATTTCTTTACAATGATTACATTGCACATGGCTTTTGTCCTTCTTTTTCTTGGGTTCCTCCAAAGCTAGGAGTGCTCTAGTTCATGTTCTTCATATGTTATCTCATAGGTAGGAACGTCTACTGGTTTCTTTGACCTTCTATTGCTCCTTGGATAATTCATATGCTTCTTCTTTGGTCCTTTAAATTGGGTTGTATTGCATGGAGGTACAATTGGAGATTTTCCTTTGTCCTCATCCTTCTTGGTAGACTTAGCTCCCTCTTGATAGTCTGCAATCAGTTGTTGCACTCCACCTTGTTTCCTTTGTTCAACTATGGAATAGATGGGGCATTGGATAGGGACATGATTATTTCCTTCACATAGGTAACAAGTAGCTTGAGAGGTGGGACATTGGCTAACTGGATGTTTTTCTTCACAGTTGGGGCATTGATCTCCATGCTCCTTGGAAGTGTGATTCTTGTCTCCACAAATATTGCAAGCTTTGGTTCCTTCTAGAATAACATCTTTGTCATCCTTGTTGTCACAAACTCCTTTGGAAGAGTTGCCTTCCATGTTGATCATTTGATCTGTCACCTTATGCAACATTTGGGCTTGGGTTTCCAAAAACCTTTGCATGGTTGGATCTTCCCCACTGGTGTTGGCTATGAATTGAGCTGTCATTTGGTTCAACTGGTGTTGGGTTTCTATAAGTTCTCTCATGTTGTCCTCTTGGTTGTTGTTGGTGTCATCAACCTTGATGTTGGAGTCTCTTGGAGTAGTCATCTGTTTGGGTTGAATTGAGATTAGAATAGGCAAAATATCCCTAAGGAAATAATTCTAATCACACACTTCACAATTCACACAAACAATGGGCAAGCAATCACAAACAAACACTCCTTTCAAACACAAGTTTCCAAGCATATTCTTAGGCATCCAAAATATTTTTGTTACACCACATAAGTTGGTGGGTTTGGCTTAAACCAAATATGGTGGTCCATCTATATGGTTCACCTGTGATCTTTTCCATCCTTCTTGGTTGATTCTTCTTGCATGAGATCATGGTTTCCTTGGGAAAACTCTTGGTCACAAAACTTCAAAGGTGATGATGGCTCCTTCTAAGTTGTGTTTCTTTAGTCTTCAAATCTTGAGCAAGATTTCTTGTCTCACTTGTCCTTAGTGATATCCAAGGTTGAACTCCTTGGTGAAAAATGCTGAAGATGTTGAAGTCATTAGAGTAGAAGATGTTGAAGTCATTAGAGTTTGAAGATGTCTTTTGCACATGGTGAAGTCTTTGGCCATGGGGTAGGTTTTATCCATCAAGTTTTAAATGGAAGAGATGTAGAATCAAAACCAAAATGGTTGAGGAAAGAGTTTACAAGATGGTTTGTAAATAAGTTTTGGAACAAATATAACTCCTATTTTTCTAAGGGTTTTTGTCCAATCCTAGGTTTACAAATCCTACAGGCAACACAATGCTCTGATACCATCTGTAGAGGTCCCAACCTTTAATAAGGTAGAGATCCCTGTGTTTACAATGCTAGTCCCTGGATCAATAGCTAGCATCCACAATTAAGATGTAATATCAAGATACAAAGGTCATAATACAACTTTATAACCAGGAATAAAATAATTCATTACATCTTACATAGCTCATTTGGCTATTACATTACATTGCAGCAGAATATCTATAAGCACGGGGTCCTTCATCTTCAAAGTGCCACAGGAAAACATGTTGGTTGTAGACTTGTAATCCTAATCAATAAACATCACCAACACCAAACCAACCTGCAACATTACAAGTTACAACCACAAGGGTCAATACATTTGAATTGTATTGGCAAGTTTCACTACTATGTAGAATATAAGTGGATCCTATCAATACATGCATAATTGGCTAAGTGGGGTTTAGGCTCATTTGCAGAAAGCAATATAGTTTTATCCTATCTTTTCAAAATGGTTTTGATCTTTTGTCAAATCTTTCTGAACTCCTTGGAATCCACCAAGTACTTCAAGTCTCTTGTTGTCACTTTCAAGTTGTTCTTTTAGAAATTGGAATGTCGAGATTTCCCATAGCTTCAGGCCTTAGTTGCTCAGTATTGTCCATAACCGGGGACACGGCTAAGTACTTAGAATTTGATCTTCTGCAGAAGTTGTACACTTTACCCACATGACACAATCTCATCTTGTTGCCACCAGTGGCCGCTGGATAAGTACTCACCAAGATGGAGTACTGGGAGATTGAGAATGTGACGAAGTCTTTCCATAGGTTCCTCCTAATACACAATGCTAGCTTGTCTTCAGGCACCAATGTAGGGTTCCAAGTTCCCTCATTCTAGTAACCTGAAGAGGCCAATGCAAGGGTCTTCCACTATGTAGTTGACTAAGCCAGTGTCCATTTAGCATGTGGCTGTACACGGAAGCCACTGTACGAGAAACATGTTAAATCTCTAAGTCCCTGGGTGGTTTTCTTTTAGTGCACATACAAAAAGAGATTGCCATATAAACATGGTTCCTTTTGTTGCCACCTTGTCCAAAACTTGAGTATCCTTGTCCACCCAGGTGGTTCATTGAGTACTTGTTTTATTATATAAAACACAAGTCTTTTCCCAACCTCATATAATCTCAACATGTATCTCATCTTAATATATATAGCAGGGCTAAGCTTAATACAACTACATTGTTTTCACTAAGGAATGTATATGGGTATCCTATTAGGATTTAGCATAGCAAAATATAGTAGTCCTTATCATGCATGTTTCAAAATCCACTAAGTGTAATGAAAATAGTAGGACTTGGATGTTAGTGTCACTTGCGAACGGGAGGCACTGACAGGTGCGCGCTGGTCTGAGGAGCAAGCTCGCATGCTCGGAAAGGTGAGGCGAGGCTGGACGGCGCCAGAATTCACTGGAGAAGCTCGTCGGAGCAGTGGCGGTGTGGGGGCGAATTGGGCAGCCTAGAGGCAGAGAGGAGGAGCTGTCTGGGGGAAATGAGAGAGAGGAGGGAGGCGTTTATGCACGCATGGTCGCCGGGGGAGTTAAAGCAGGCAATAACGCGAATTGATCACCGGCAGTAACGCGGCAGCAACGGCAGGGCGTGGTTTGGGGGTTGAAGACGACGGTGAGGTGGCAGTGGGGCATGCCTGTCAGTGAAGGAGAGAAGGGCGCGGTGGGGTCCGTCTGTCAGTCGCTGAGTGGGTGTGTGTCTGAGTGGAAAACGATTCGCGCGCGGAGGGGGAAAGTTGGGCTGGAGCTGGGCTGTTGGGCCAGATGAGTTAGGCTGAGCTCGATTCATTTTTTTCTTATACAGTAAACTTTTCTTTTTCTATTTGATTTTCTTGTTTTGAAATTCAACCAAACAATTCAAACATTCAAATCAAATCAAACTTCCACCAAACTTTGTATTGAGTTTAGTTCTGTTTAACAACATAATTCCAAGTCCCAGAATAAAATAATATTTTTATTCTTTTAGGATCTATTTAATAATTAAATAAAATAGTTCTTAGTTATTAATTCAAATAGGATTTGATTATTAAAACTCCATTTGAAACTTACATAATCCCAAAATCATTTCAGTAAGTTTTATTTGAAAATATAAAACACTTGGAAAACTCATTTAAAATAAAATAACAAGTTTTAGTGTTTAATTAAAATGGGAAAAGTCCTTACTTTAATAAAATGGGATATTAATAAATCCTCATTATTTTATTTAAATAAACCTTTACTCTTTGATCAAATAGGAATATTTTAATTCAAAAGTTTGGCCAAGATTTAATTTGGCTCTATACAATAATCCTTATTTATATTTTTACCTTTTCATTTGAAAACTAAATCTTTTTACTAAAAGATCCAAAAATAGTAATTTCACATATTTAATATTTTCTTTATTAATTGTTTATCTTTTCAAATCCCTTTAGGATTTGTTTGATCAAATAGGTTTGAAGGTTTCCAATTGGAATCAAGAGTTTCTTCTCACCCTGAAAATCAGCAAAGTTTTATTTTATTCATTTATTTTTCACATAACAAGATTTGGAAAATCTTGGGATGTGACAACACCCTAAAAGAATTGGGCAGGATTCTCAACAAGGTGACAGTAGTGGTAGTCCTCGTAAGAGAAAGAAAAAGAAGCATAAAATAGTTGAGGAACCACTTGAACCTGCTGTAGATACTAATAGTATATCTGTCTCTGATGCTGAAACTGAAAGTGGTGATAAAAATGATGCTCATGATAAGGAGGAAGTTGAGGAAGAACCTGAGAAGCACACTAAGAACACCAGGTACACTAAGGATGATATTATTGCTAATAAACATGGTAAAGAGAGAGAACCTTGGGTGCAGAAACCTATGCCTTTTCCAGGTAAGAAACAAAAGTCAAAGGAGGAAGAACACTACAACAAGTTTTGTGAGTGGATGAAACCTTTATTTTTGCAAATTCCTTTGGCTGATGCTATCAAATTGCCTCCTTATTCAAAGTATATGAAGGATATTGTCTCTAATAAAAGGAAGATTCCTAATGAGGGAATTTATACTTTGCTTGCTAATTATTCCTTCAATGGTAAGGTTCCAAAGAAACTTTTGGTGATCCAGGTATACCGATTATTCCTTGCTCTATTAAGAATAATTATGTTAGAACTGATTTATGTGATTTGGGAGCTAGAGTAAGTGTTATGAATTTTTCTCTCTATAAGAGACTCTAGCTAGAAAATTTGATACCAACTGATATATCTTTGTAAATGGCTGATAAGTCAACTACTATTCCTGTTGGTATATGTGAGGATGTTCTTTTTCAAGTGGCTCATAATTGCTTGGTTTTAACTGATTTTGTTGTGCTTGAAATACCTAAAGATGATAATATGCCTATTATTCTTGGGAGACCTTTTCTTAATACTGCCGGTGTTGTCAGGAATTATAATCAAGGAAAAGTAACATTCAATATTAATGACAAAGAGCATACTGTTTATTTCCCCAAGAAGGTTGATAAGAGATATTGCCTGAATTCCATTGAAAATATTGAGAGAATCAAGGTTGGAGAAATATATTGTCCCATTCCACAAGAAAATTTTGAAACTATTATGATTGGGACCATTGCTATCAAGTTTGAGGTAACATAATCACCTTATGGAATGCAAAGTTTTGTTTCATATAAGATTGTTTTGGTAACAAGAATTGATCAACCTTGTTAACAAAAGGATTTTAATGTACAAAGCAATGCTTTCACTGTGGTTATATTTGCTCATTTTTACTTTTCTCCTTCCTAGTATTTGCCTTTTCTCTTGTTAGCCTTGGTTTTGCTAGTTGTTTGCTTGTTAGAGTGTCTTAGAACTTCTGTAGTTCGGTTTTTGGTTTGCTTTTGCTTCTTCTAAAAAAATTGTTTCTGCGAGAAAATCAATTTTCATACCCTAAAAATTGGCCAAAAATAAAGTTTCCCGAAAAATCCCAGAAAATTCAAAATAATTTTTTCCTCGAAAAAAGGGGCAGAGGGACACCTGGAGTGACCCAGGGGGCCACCCCAGTCCACCACACCCCTGGTTGGCGCGGGCACACCCTAGGTCACGCCTAGGTGGGGTGTGGCCCACCTGGGCCCCTCCAAGGTGCCTCCTCCCAGCCTTATTCTTTCTCTCTCCCAAAAAACACCAGAAAACTTGCTCAAGCTCGAGTTCCTGCTGTTCTTGCTCGTGATTTTTATCTTCTTGATCAGCCCATCTTTGCTGCTGATTTTTGGAGGGATTGCTCCTTGGTATGTGCCTCCTCCGCTTGTCCAATTAGATTTGTGATTGGTAGATTGTATCTTGAGTATTTTGCTGCTATAGGTAACAGGTTATGTGAGCTTGCATGATTGTTCTATGCTTAGGGATTTTATTTTGATGCATTTGTAGCCCTCTAGCAAGTTCCTATAGTAGTTTCTCATAATTTATCAACTTGGAAATCACTTGGCTTGATGTTTGTCCAAAAATTTTAGAAAAGAAGATGAGTGCATACCCACTAAGTCAATATGACTTGGTGTTGCCTGAGCCAATGAAAGTTCATCGTGAGGAAGGAGTCTTTCCTTCCATATATCCATGCCATGAATTTATGAGAACTGCGGGAATCTTCCAGGATTTCCGAACTATGATTACCAATGCAGGGTTGGAACACCTTGTTGAAGGTGAAACGCTTGAATATGTTAAGATAACCATGGATATTGTGCAGGACTTCCGGTTTACTTGGTCTTCATCTAATCCCATGGTCCATTATAAAATATACAATATAGCTGTCGACCTGCCTTTTGCTGATTTCTGTGCAGCAATTAGAGTACCTCAGTGGGGATCTTGTGAGAAGATCAAGGAGAGGCCCAAGTCACTTATGGATTTATATGCTGAGATTTGCCAAGGTTTCGACTTCTCAAAGGAAAGTGGTAGAATTCGGAACATTCAGTTCCCATTCATTAGATATTTTTCCTACTTCATTACCAAGTGTGCTCTTGCTAGAAAGATT
Source organism: Avena sativa (assembly GCA_916181665.1). NCBI lineage: Eukaryota > Viridiplantae > Streptophyta > Magnoliopsida > Poales > Poaceae > Avena > Avena sativa. The sequence goes on along the minus strand of OV702295.1, from coordinate 304,185,446 downwards.
GCTAGAAAGTTATCTTCTTTTGATCTAGCTTTTATCGCAACTGCTTTGAATATGACTAGATCTTATAACCTAGGTGCTTTGATAGCTTACCGTCTCACCACCAACCGCGAGAAGGGTGGAATTTGTGTAGGTCTCATTGCTTCTAGGTTGCTAGCTTTCCATGGTTTAGAGCCTCACCATTCAGATTATCGGTTCCCCTTAGAGAGGCTTGATCTTGAATCCATGATTCGACATGGTTTTGTTTCCTTGGGGGATACTGTGAGAAGTTTACTGTATGAACTATCTTTTCCCAACGAAGATGGAGAGGGGGTAGGACTAAGAAAATAGTTTATTTGCCTGCAGCTGCTTTGTTTAATTTTGATAACAGGCAAGGATGGTCGCTCACGGAGGAGGAGTTGGACACATATTTGGCGGATCTCTCCCATCAAGAGGAGAATGTTGGAGAGGATGCCGAAGATGATTCGGTTCAGCCCTCCAACTTGGGAGAGTCCTCATACCAGCAGCCCTCATTTGATTGGGGTGCGTCTTCTTCTTCTTCTTCACAAGCGCCAGACTATGATCATTCCTATGATGACCCACCAGCTTGGGGTTACTACCCGCGCTATTGAGCCCCACTTAGGCCAAAATCCTAAGCTTGGGGGGAGGTATACCGACACCACACTCATCTATATATCATGTTCGTCGGTTCTTTGTATATCTATTGTTTCGCTTTCTTTTTGGTTTTTTGTTTCTGCTTTCTCAAAAATTAAAAATACCAAAAATATTTTCGTTGTTTCTCTTGGTTTGTTTCGTTGCTTTTTAGCTTTGGTTTGCCTTAAAGAAAAAATCCAAAAAGATTTTTCTTTGTTTTTGTTTGCTTGCTTTGAAAAATCGAAAACACCAAAAATATTTGTTATTCTTCTTTGCAGGGTTCAGCCGTCCTTAGTGGATTTTGGTTTCATGTTATTATTCAAGTCACACAAGTAAAGGGCAGTAATGAAGATTAAGACAACTCGAGGTGTGGTAAGAGGCTGGTAACGAACTCTATTTGTTTTCATTTTTGTACGTATACTCATCATAGTGAGCATGATTAGTCTGTTCATGTAAGGTGTATGTTACTGATGGATGCTTAGTAGTTCTTGCTTGTCTGTGATTATCTCCAGCTTGCTAATAGTTTGTAGCATGTCATATGAATGTTTGCTTGCATTGCTTTATTCATATTTTGTTATGATATTGTGGTATCCTCCTCTGGAAGTTTCATGTGAATCGACTTGGCACATGCTCACGCATGCATATGACTAAACAATAGTCAGTAAGCCTCGATGATTTATTTTCCCTCAGAGTTCTTATATCACTTTCATGCCATAATTAGTCCTTTTTGTTGCAAACATGATTATGACAGTCATTGCTCTCTCGTCTGTCACTCCCTCTCTATTTCTAGCCTTCACTTGCACTGAGTATGAGCTCTACTTGTGTTTGCAACTCCCTAAAACCAATATTGCCAACAGTTTCCACCATACCTACCTATTAGCATCATTTGCTATTTCAGTGCATATTCAATATGCCTTGTTTTCTTCCAGATAAAATGTTTGTCTGTTTTGAGAAAGTTAGTTAGTAAAGCTCTCACGAACTTGATGGCACACTTTATTCCTTGCACTTAATATTCCTGAACCATTGTGACCTGTCCATGAAAGTTATATGCTTGCAAATTATAGGCTAGGAGTTAGCAGAACCGTGCTGTCACGAGGAACGCTTTTAACACTTATGGATACATATCCAGTTGATACCTTGCTCTTTTGTGTGTGGATGTCATCGGTGTGAAATAATAGGGGAGCTTGTGAGTTCATGGAGTATATATATGTGTTAGAGAAACGCCTGGGCCGCTAGCCTAAGCCATGCCTAATCATGGTGGAAACTTGCAGCATCACCATAATGACCATTATGTGAAGCATCCTCAATAAAAAGCTATGCACATAGTAAATAAAAAGATCGCTGAGATGCTCATTGTCTGCTTGCCTTGTCATTTTGATCACGGGATAGCCCCTGTATCATGTGCAAGGGGTACCCCATTGGCGGTTCTCTATGATATGCATGTATGTACAATGAGAAGAACTTGCAGGTATCCAAAGTTGAGTAGCTTGCGGAGAGGCCCTCGTACTCAAGGGACATGGGATTTCTAGTTTATTGTCTATCAAGCATATAACTCATACTGGACCTCACTTTCATCTTAACCATATGAAGATGCCTATGATAGGGGCAATGAGAGCTCAAAGCTAATGAGTACCTTCCTTTCGACATTAGGAAGCCTTTCAAACCTTTCACAACCTTTTTGACTCCCTTGTTGAGTCACCACTTATTCTATGAGCACCGTCTTGAGAGCATAGTTGTCATTCTTGTGTTTGTCTCAAAACTTGGTTAATTATGTTATGACTTTGATGCTTGTATCTCTGATATCTTTATTTCTAGTCTTCATGTGAACTTCAGAGGTGCCTTGGCATTTATATTGTGCTCTACAAACAAAGGCAAGAGAGATACCACTCTATCATACCTTATTATGAGCATTGCAATGTTGTTTATGTTTATGTTTCATGCTACTTATTATTATTGAGTTGGTTTCTCTTCATAGCTTACAATGACTATTGAGTAGACTTTGTTGCATACTTCTTATTATGAATAGTTTAAGTATCTACTCCAGTGCTAAGAATATATACATCATATGAAGCAAATGTGTTCGTGAAAGTTCTTTTATCGCACTCAGTTTTCAACTAAATTGCTTGAGGACAAGCAATAAGCTAAGCTTGGGGGGAGTTTATACGTCCAAAACATATCTACTTTTCCAAACACTTTTGCTATTATTTCTCCTCTAAACTTGTGTGATTTGGATACGACTAACACGGACTGACGCTATTTTCAGCAGAATTACCTTGGTGTCTAGTTTTTGTGCAGAAAATCAACTATCAGGAAAAATCCTGAAAAATATGCCAAAAATTCTGTTTCACCAAAAGATCCACGGAGCTAGAAGATGAGACGGAGTGGAGGCCTAGGGGGCCACACCTGTTGTGGTATTGCCGACGAGTACGCCATGGAGGGGTCCTCACAGTGCGTGTTTAGAGACGTGGGGTAAGGCGGACGGTTGACGGGTACGAGGTAACACAGCTTACCCAGGTTCAGATCCCACAACGGTGGCGGAATCTTACTCCTGCTATAAATCACTATAAGGGCAATACGCCAAGTTACAGAGATAGGTTCGCTATGCGAGGTTGTATGAATTGATGCCCTAAAGGCTCCCATAGGCCCGACTTATATAGTCGCCCGGTCCTAGGGTTACAGGGAAAAGTGCTAGCCGGACAGGTTACAGAGTCCTACACCGTCTATTACTAGTCTTGTGTATCTTGCACTCCAAGGCTCCGGGTACGTTGGTGACTCCACCGTAGCCTTCCTTTATCCGGCATGGGCCTCCCTTCTGGATCCACCTAACTGGGCCGCCCAGCAGGCCATAGGCCATGCTACCGACTATGGGTCACCCGGGTTAGCCGGATAAGAGACATGCTATAAGGATACCCATATAGCATATCCCCAACAGTAGCCCCCGGAGAACTCCGAGATCTTGTGCCGTCTTGCCTCTTCACGTGGAATGCTCCGTCTAGATGGATGTCGGCAGACCGTCAAGCAACATCTTGTAGTCCTCCCAAAAGAACCCTGCAAGGTTTTCTCCGTCTTTGATTTGTAAGCCAGAGAAATGCTGAATCTTCCATCATACTCTTTCGTAGTCGGAGTAAATCCGTCCATGCCAGAATCTTCAATGTGACGGCTCATCTACCCGTGTCATCTAGGACGACGTAGGCTTAGGTCAGCGACGCCTCGTAGCTCACACATGCAGAGAACGCAATCATATCCGATTTTCCCGCGTGAGCAATACGAACCGTTGGCGGCGGCGGTTGGAGACGTGGCGAAATTTCCGCGCACGTTCGCGAACACGTCGTCTACACGGCAACCGTCCGATTAGCTGCACGAATCTTGACGCCGAGGATGATAAATAGTAACCGTGGGGAATTTTCCACTTTTTACCCCATTCTTATCGCGCTGTCTTCTTCCTCCAGCCGCACACCTCCTCGAGCTCTCCGCGAGAAACCTCGAAAACCCTAGTTTCCATCTGTGTCAGTCGCACTCGTCCATCACTCCATGGCTAGTAGCAGCACCTCCCCGTCGATGGCGGCGTCGAGCAAAGCCGCGGCGAAGCCGACGAGCTCCGTCGTCGTGCCCCCAGAGGGCTTGGTCATCCCCGCAACGGCGGTGATCGAGTCCACAGGCGGCGACCACAATTTGGCGGCGCTGGAACCACTGGAGGAGGAGCCAGACTCGCATAAGGGCGACTGGCGCGGCTCGGACATCACTGACTGCGACATCCAAGAGATGGTTGCCGAAGGCTACCTCCCCGCGATGGAGGGGCTTGCCTGGCAAGCGGCGCCAGCCGGCGAGGTGACACCTTCTCCCCAAGCCGGAGAAAAGGTGTACCTCAAGGCTCAGCTAGTACGTGGCGTTTCCCTTCCCATTTCCCACTTCTTCCTCTCCTTCTTGAACCACTACAAGGTCCAACCCCATAACCTCTCCCCCAATAGCATCTTAGTGCTTAGCAACTTTGCGGCACTTTGCGAGGGTTACCTAGGGATTAGGCCTAGGTTAGACTTGTTTGTGTACTTCTTCACCGTCAAACGTGAAGCCGGACATAGTAAGGAGGAGCTTAGGAACTGCGGCACCATAAGCTTCAAGATTTGACCTGGTCGGCGGTTCCCCGACATCGTCGGCCACGAGTCCTGCAAGAACTGGCAGCGGACATACTTTTACGGCCCCGACCTTCCTTTGGCGGGCCGAGAAGTGATGTATCCGGACTTCGTGGATGGAGCCACCGCTGAAGTTTCTACATGGAGATCCCATGCCTCCCTTCCCTCCGACCTCGACGCTTCTCGCGCAATAAGGCGGATCGAATGGTTCGTAGAGACGAGTTTGACCGGCTTGGAACTAGCCATGTGCTGGTTCATCAGGCGAATCCAACCTCTGCAGCACCGCGCGAAGTTCATGCACGAGTATACCAGTGATCGAAGGGATACCCTCCGGATCTCCGTGGATAACTTCTCGAGCGACTCTGTCAAGCTCCGCTTGAAGGACATCGTCAAGGTGAAGGCTAAGAAGTGTGGCTTCACCATCACCTATGACATGTTCGTAGACGGCAAGTGCCCAAAGGTAGGTATTTATTTTCCGTGTACGACATATGCTCCAGTTCTTCCGTCTTGCGAACACCATTTTGTCTAACACGGTGATTTATCACTTAACAGCTTAGCGATCTAGATGAGGACAACCTGGCTGCCCAAATCTATGATCCAAAGATGAAGGAAGTCACGGTCGTGTCCGACGACGATGTCCCGTTGGTGCGAAAGCGGAAGAGCTCCACCTCTGACGCTGCCGACGGAGGCAAGAAGAAGAAGACGGAGGGTGGAGCCTCCAAAAAGACTACCGTCGCCCTGGAGGCGGAAAAGAGAAAAGCCACCGGGATTTTTGCCAAAGCGCCCCCTAGTGTAAGCTTCTAATTCTCCGGCATTGTCTATTTATCTGTCTTGTTCCTGTACTTATGCATTTTGCACGACTCAGGAAGAAATCCACGACCAGCCTCAAGAAGACCTCCAAAACTTTGGGGGCTTCTAGAAATATCAAGGATATGCTGCATCGCGACGCCTCCCCCGCCATCGCCCCTACTACCCCTACCGTTAAACCTTCATCTGCCCTGACAAGCTCACAAGCTAAGGAGGCACCAGGCCCTTCCGTCATGGAAGTGGATTCTGGCGCCTCTACCGAACTCGCTGTCGTCAGCGAGCAGGAGACACAGGAGAGCACCGCTCAACAAATGGCTGAAGCTCCGGCTAAGGATGCCATCGGGCGGCAAGGCGATGGTGGAAGCTGGTACATCTGCCGCAGGCTGTGCCCTTGCTCCCCAAAAACCCTTCGAGTTCCCGAAGATAGTTTACCCGGCGCTCACGCTGAGTAACACAACTCTGGTTCCTGGAGGAGTACCGTCATCTCCGACATGCGGTATTGAGGAGCTTCTCCGACAAGCGGATATCTTGCGAGGAAATAGTATCTCCTTTGGCAAGCTGCTAGCCGAGAGCGCTACAAACCTCAAGATTATTGCACTTGTAAGTTTTACTTTGCCTTTTTGCATTTCATATGAGTATCCCACTGTAGCCCCCGAGGATGTAGACGGAAAACCATAGGCTTTGCATCTGTATGCTCTAAGAGTGACTAAGTTAGAAAAAACTCTCACTGTAGCCCCCAAGCATTTAGATGGAACAAACTATTCCGACTAGATGCTTTAAGAGTAGCATACGCAGTGTTCATAATTTTCAATACTGTAGCCCCCAAGCCTCTAGTTGTAATTGAATTAGTTCCGACTAGACGCTTAAAGAAAAGCTAAGCATTTTCCGAGTTAAAACTTTATACTATAGCCCCCAAGCTTATAATCGAGAACTGAATTAGCTCCAACTAGATGCTTAAAGAAAAGCTAAGCACATTGTTAAGTTAAAAAAACTCTCGCCGTAGCCCCCGAGCGTCTAGGTGGAAAGATTCCGACTAGATGCTCCAAGTAGAATAAACAACGGTTTACCTTTTTTCCTTTTTTCCACAGAACAAGAATGCTCGGAGGGGCATGGCCAATGACAAGTACCAGAAGATGCGCGCAGATCTTGAAGCCGAAAAGGGTAAAACTGCCATCTTGAAGGAACAGATCATCAAAAACAAGAGTCTGTTTTCTTTTTTGTGCATTCCGTCTTGGTTTTGTGCCTTCATTCTTCGAGTACTTACTGTGTACTTTGTTTTCTCCGACTTTTCAGAACATATTGCCAAGGCCAAGGACATTGTTGAGCAGTCCAAGCACATCCAGCAGCTGGACAGCGAGAACAAGATCCTTAAAAAGGAGAGGGAAGAAATACTGAAAATGCATGAGGATTCCATGAAGGCCCTGCAGGAGTCCGCCTCCGCAGAAATCAATTGCTTGAAGGAGGAGCTTGCGATCTTAAAAGATCAGAAGCAAGCTGCTAATGAGCAAAACCATCGCCATAGCAAGGCGTATAAGCTCCTCCAGCAAGAGAAAGAATCCCTGGCGGACACCCTCTGGCAGGCTAATGCCAGCATCTTCAGTAAGTTTCCTCCGCCTTGTATTTCTATAGTCTGGATACTTTGAATTGTTGAACTCATGCAATCCTTATTGGAATTTGCATCTCCTATGGGTTTAACCAGATTGCCTCCTCTAGCCAAGGAATGCATGGTTCTTGCCGGCAACTTTATCAACACCGCCATCACCCAAGCCAAAGAGATTGCCAAGCCCCTCCAGATACACATCAAGGCCTCGGACTCCATGGCGAAGTACTCGGAGATTCTGCGTCGAGCCCCTGAGCGTATCACAAGCTGGAAAGCTTCATGTGCATGGGCTGGCGCAAGGATGGCGATGTCAATGGTGAAGGCACACTACGAAGATGCCAACATCGACACGGTGACCTCTGGTATCCCCGACGTTGACGATGACAGCAAAGAGATTGATCACGAAGCCATCTTGTCATCACTCGCGGGTTACGACACCAGAGTTGCCGAGTTGGTGGACATCAACGTCTTCGTGCCCATGAACACCATCGATAGCGTCAACCAAGATTCCTCCGAGTCCCACCATAGTGCCGGCGTTGAGGGTGACTCTCCGGCTGGTGACGATGCTGCTTCCAAGTCTCCTGCGCCCAAGGAATGAAAAACACTATGTAATATTTGTTTCATCTTTGGTGTATGCGCGGAAAAAACTTGATGATGTAAGTTAAGGCGGAGAACAATGGTTGTTATTTCCTGCTACTTAAGAACTTGGTTCCCAGCATGTATATATTTTTTAAGCAAGTGCTGGCTTATCCATTACTTTGGTTTTTATGCTTGACCTTTCGTGAGTCGGAAGACTCGTTGTCGGAACCATGCGCTCGGGTGATGATGCCCAATGGCACCGTCAATAACCTGAGCACAACATCGCCGACAATAAGTGCCAAAAGTCACTACTCCAGAATCCACATAAAAACAACAAAGAACGTGTAGACCAGAAAACTTAAGCTAACGCCCGTAGGCGGAATTTTCACAAGCGCAAATGCAAAGCTTGTGCATAAAGGTTTTACATGATCCAAAAATTAACACTAAAGGAGGTAAAAGACTAAGAAATATGAGTGAACCAGAGAGCTTTATTTCATTGATAATATAAGAGGTACACAATTAGATAAAAATGCTAAGTGTAAAAAGGACGTAGCTATGCTATGTTCCATGGCCGATCAAGCTCCGGGTAGTCATCATCCGGGTCACGTCGCTTACGCTTATGATCCTCGTTGGGTCTATCCTTTAGTTCACAATTGTCAACAAGGTAGTAAGACCCATTGAGCAGCGCCTTGCTTATGATGAACGGTCCTTCCCATGGCGGGGATAATTTGTGTGACTTCTTCTGCTTAAGTCGGAGCACTAAATCCCCCTCTTTAAACGAGCGATGTCGAACACGGCGACTATGGTAGCTGCGTAGCTTCCGCTGGTAGATGGCGGGTCTTTGGCATGCCAAAACGCGCTCCTCCTCGAGAAGGTCCACATGCAGGCGTCTGGATTCTTCAGCATCATCCTCGTCGTAGGCGGCAACTCTTGGTGCATCGTGGAGGATGTCGGAAGGCAGGATATCTTCTGCTCCATATACCATGAAATAAGGGGTGTAGTCGGTGGATCTGTTGGGTGTAGTTCGTAAACTCCACAGCACAGATGGCAATTCTTCCGCCTAGGCTCCAGCTGCTCTATGTAGCGGTGCCTCAAGACGTGGCTTGATTCCCTGCAGAATTAATCCATTGGCTCGCTCAACCTGACCATTGGATTGTGGGTGTGCCACAGATGCAAGGTCGAGTCGTATGCCTTTCTCCCAGCAATATGCCTCCACTTATCCGAGTGATAAATTGCTGCCGTTGTCAGTGATAATGCTATGTGGGAGACCAAATCTCACCACTAGATCCCGGACAAACCTGAGGGCAGTTGCCCCATCAAGCTTTCTAATGGTTTTAGCTTCTATCCATTTGGTGAATTTATCAACTGCTACAAGCAGATTCGTAAACCCACAAGGTTCCGTCTATAACGGTCCCACCATGTCCAGCCCCCAGACCACAAACGGCCAAGTTATTGGTACTGTTCGCAGTTCTTCGGCAGGAACATGTGGTTGCCAGGCATAATACTGGCATCCCATGCATGTCTCAACCAGCTTGTTGGCGTCCGCCTTCGCAGCCAGCCAATAGAATCCTTGTCGGAAGGCTTTCGCGACTAGCGATCGAGGAGCGGCGTGATGCCCGCAATCTCCGAGATGGATTTCGTGCAGGATTTCCATACCTTCTAGCTGGGAAACACACTTTAGGTATACACCAGTAGTGCTCCTTTTATAGAGTTGCCCATTGATTATGGTATAACCCTTTGCTCGTCGTACTATTTGCCGTCTTTCGACTTCGTCGTCGGGCAAAGTTTCGTGTTCGAGATATTCCATGAACGGTTTTGTCCAAGCCAGCGGGACCTTAGTCACCATGTTGATTAAAGAGTCAGCTCTATCCGGGTTGTCGATGTCGGCTCCCTTCACGGATGGTGTGCGCAGGTGCTCTAGGAAAACTCCTGGCGGAATTCGCTTGCGCCCTGATCCTAGCTTAGACAGCAGATCAGCCGCCTCGTTTTGCTCCCTAGGCACATACTTGACTTCGTAGCCCAAGAAGATCTTGGCTATCTCGTCCACTTCGTCTCGATATGCCGCCTTCATAGGGTTCCACGCGTTCCAGGTGCCAGCCACCTGCTGGGCAACCAAGTCGGAATCTCCACAACAAACTATGTGCTTGATGCCAATATCCTTGGCTACACGTAGTCCGTAAATGAGTGCTTCATACTCCGCCATGTTGTTTGTAGCCTCGAAGTGGATCTGCAGAACATAGTGTAGCTTTTCTCCTGTTGGTGACTGTAGCAATACACCAGCCCCCGAGCCGTTGAGCAGCTTTGATCCGTCAAAGTGCATCACCCAGTACTCTGGTTCTGGCAATGGAGTAGCGTCTGGCATCTCCGTCCAATCTACAACAAAATCCGCCAAGGCTTGTGACTTGATAGCGTCGCGTCTCTTGTAGGTGATCTCGAAGGCGGCAAGTTCAATGCCCCACTTCGCGACCCTTCCTATAGTGTCGCTGTTATTGATAATGTCGTCGGACAGTGGAGTCTTACTCACCACTGTGATTGGGTGCTCCTGAAAGTAATGCCTCAGCTTCCGAGAAGCAAGGAATACTCCATAAGCTATCTTTTGGTACTGCGGGTAACGTTGCTTGGACTCCGTCAAGACCTCGCTCACATAGTAAACTGGTTGTTGAACTCCGTTCTGATAGCCTGGTTCCTTCTGCTCTACCACGACGATGATGCTGATAACATGGTTGGTTCCCTCCATGTAAATTAACAGGGGCTCACCAGGCTCGGGTGCTGCAAGGATGGGCGCTGAGGAAAGAGTCGCCTTGAGCTGCTTCAATGCTACATCTGCTTCGTCCGTCCACGTGAATTTGTCTGCCTTCTTCAGAAACTTGTATAGCGGCAGAGCCTTCTCTCCAAGTCGGCTGACGAATCGACTAACTGCTGCAACACAACCTGTTAGTCATTGAATGTCCTTTAGGCATGTCGGACGTCTTATGTTTAAGACGGCCTTGATTTTATCCGGGTTGACCTCAATTCCACGTTGGGAAACGATGAAGCCCAAAAATTTGCCGGCTGGAACCCCGAAGACGCACTTCTTAGGGTTGAGCATCATGTTGTATTTCCGAAGATTATCAAAGGTTTCTTTTAAGTCGGAGATTAAGTCATTTGACTTTTTAGACATCACCGCGATATCGTCCACATAGGCGTGAACGTTCCGACCAATTTGGTCATGGAGGCAATGTTGCATTGTCCGCTGGTAGGTAGCACCTGCGTTTTTCAGCCCAAAGGGCATCGTGACATAGAAAAACGTGCCGTATGGGGTAGTGAACGAAGTGGCCAATTGTTCCGACTTCCTCATCTTGATCTGGTGGTATCCTGAGTATGCATCGATAAAACACAAAATTTCCGAGCCAGCCGTGGAGTCAATGACTTGGTCAATGCGAGGTAAAGCAAACGGATCTTTGAGACATGCTTTGTTCAAGCCGGTGTAATCAACGCACATTCTTAATTCATTGGTTCCCTTTTTGGGGACAAGTACAGGATTGGCCACCCATTGGGTGTGAAGGACTTCTCGGATAAAACTAGCCTTGAGTAACCTAGCTATCTCTTTGCCAATGGCGCGTCTCTTCTCATCTCCAAAGCGTCGTAGAGGTTGCTTCACTGGTTTGCATTTTGGATCAATGTTTAAGCTGTGCTCGGCAAGTTCCCTAGGTACACCTTTCATGTCGGCAGGTTGCCAGGAAAAGATGTCCTTGTTCTCACGGAGGAACTCGACGAGCGTGCTTTCCTATTTGGGATCTAGGTTCGTCCCAATGGCGGTGACCTTGGAGGCGTCGCCTACCACAAGTTCCACCGGCTTGGTCTCGATGGCGGCCTTGAACGCAGGAGCGGAGTCGGAGATCTGCTTCTTCGACGCGGGCATCTCTGAGTCATCGACCTTGCTCTGGATCTCCTTGAATTCTTTGTTGTAGAGGACAGCTTCTGCAACGGCTGCTTCATTGATATCGCAGTCCCTTGCCTTGGTAAAGCTTCCGGATACGATGATGATGCCGTTTGGTCCGGGTATCTTGAGTTTGTTGTAGACGAAGCATGGCTTGGCCATGAACGTGTGGAATATGCCGCGGCCGAATATGACATGGTACACGCTCTTGAAGGGGACCACCTCGAAGGTCATGCGCTCTTGACGGTAATTATTAACATCGCCAAAGGCAACCTGAAGTGTAATGCACCCAAGGGACCGAGCCTCCCCACCAGGAACTATGTCGTGGAAGATGGTGTTGGTCCACCTTAGGTTTGCCTCCGTCAAGTTCATCTTCTGCAGTGTATCCAGGTACATGATGTTGATGCTGCTTCCACTGTCCACCATACACTTGGTGAACTCCACGCCGTCAATCAAGGGGTTGATGACCATGGCGTACTGGTTCTCCATGGGTATAAGGTCTGGGTGGTCCGTCCTGTCCCAAGTTATTGGAACCTCCGACCAGCGCAGGTACTGGGGAACTGGGGGAAGAGTATCCATCAGGATCCTCAGAGAGATCTTCTGTTGTCGGACGGTGGCGGTGTCAAGGAAAGTGTGGTAGACTGGAGCCTTCTTTGCGAAGGGGTTCTTTCCCTTGTCATCGCTCTTGGCGGCGTGCTTGGGGTCAACGTCCTCGTCCATGTCACTTGAATCCTTGGACTCCTCCTCCTTCTTCTTACCCTTGCCCTTGCCTCGCGGTCTGTTCTTCTGACTTTGCTTGTAGCTGGACTCCGGGTCTTCCTTGAGGTCGTTGACGAACTTGCAGTGTCGATTGGTATGAGTGGCCTTGCCGTTGGGGTCGAGGGGTACGAGGCATGGCACATCGCGGTACTCTTCGTAGGTTTGGGGAACGCGGAGCGGTGCTGAAGTGGTTTCACTTCCTCGTTGCTGCCCACGACCAGCTCCCCTTCCTCGGCCACGTTGTCCGCCTTCTCCTCGTCCTGCAAAAGTCATAGCGACCATGTCGGTAGATTGCTTTTCTTTTGGAGAGGTCTTACACTTTGTACTGCTGTTCCTCCGAGCCTGAGTTGGAATGGCTATTGCTGGCAAGGAGCCACGAGCATCGTCGGCGGCGGCTGCGAACTCACTAGCCAACTGAATCATCTGGTTCAAGTCAAGCTAGTGATTGTCCTGCAAGCGCTTCACCTTATGTCGGAGCAACGTGCCTCTTTCCAACCCATCGATGAAGGCGGCCATGGCGGTCTGAGCGTGCACTCCTGCACAGGAATTCTTCATGTCCAGCCAGCGGGAGAGGTAGGCGCGAGATGTCTCGTCTTTCTCTTGCACGCACCGCTGTAGATCACCCACAGTGCAGGGACGCTTGTATGTACCCTCAAAGTTCTTGGTGAACGCTTCTTGCATGTCCAGCCAGTTGTAGATAGATTTCTCCGGAAAGTCGTCGATCCATTGACGGGTCGTGCCTACCAACATTAACGGGAGGTACTTGACGGTGACGTTGGGGTTGCCTCTAGCAATCTCCACCGCGTTGTCGTAGTCCTGCAACCATGTGGCTGGCTTGGCGGTGCCATCATAGGGCTTGATGGTCTTGTCAATCCGGAAACCTTTGGGGTAAGTTGCAGACCGTATTGCAGGTCCAAAGCAACATGGTCCTAGGTATGGTCCTTCCCGGGCCTCGTGGATCTTATCGATCCACGAACGTGCATCGTACGGCTCCGGGTTCTTCTTCTTTTTGTCAACAGGGGATGGGCTGCATGAACGACACGGGCCCCCTCCGCCATGGTGACTGCTTGGTGGTGATGGAGGCGGAGGTGGCAGTGCGTTAGCCTTCTTGTTGTTACCCTCCTGCGACGCCTCACGCCTGTCACGGTTGCTTGTCGGACGGGGAGGGTCATGGCGTGACCTGCTCTTGTGTCCTTGGTTGCGCTCTCCGTCATGACAGGTCTACTCCGCGTTGTCACGGATGACGATGCCACACTGCTTTGGTGGGGGCATATCCGTACGATGGTGATCCTTGTAATCTTCGTGACGTCGGGGAGATCGGGGCGGTGGCGAAGGGCGACGAGGTCGGGCCTTTTCTTCGTGATCGGAGGATATGGGGATGGCGTCCTTCCTGTTGCGCGCATCCCTCCGTCTTTGTTCTGATGAACCCATCTGGGACCCGACATCAAGAGGAGATCTGTCCCTTGGCGGCTTGTACTGGCTAGATTGGCAGAGCGCTGGGTTAGACGCAAGCCTCTGAGAGGTGGCCTTTTCCTGCTGCTTCACCGCCTTGGCCACTAGGTCATAGACCTGTTCCACTGCCTCAGGCGATCTATCCTGCTCTAGAAGGGTCTTGGCGACGACGAGGTTAAGGAGTGGGGTGGGCATCACCTGCTTGCCTTCACTGTCAATGTATGGCTTGGCCTGTACCAGCTTCGAGGGAGCCCATCCTAGGTTGCGCCGTACACCAGGATCGTTGATGACGCGAGCTGGAGCTTTCTTAGCCTTCTGCTGCTATAGCAGAGTCTTGTACTCGGCCTCCATTGCTCTAGCTTTTTCTATGGACTTCTGCACGTTGACCAGATCTCGATCTAGTTTAGCGCCTTGCTCTGCGATGTCTTGCGCTTCCTCCAGCAGCTGCTGGCGCTTCTCGTCAAGCTGGGTCACGTTCCGGATATGAGCAACGGTTAGTGGCTCGACGAGGAGATTGTCGTACATCACTCTATCAGCTGGAGTATCTTGGGCTGCTGCAGACGTAGATGCTGGAGGCGGCAAGTTTGCGGTGTTGTTGTTGCTCGGCCCGGTGCCGAGTTCCTGCGGCTGCTGCACTGGGTTAGGCGGAGGAGGCATGACCTTTGCGCGATCATCGTCAGCAGCAATAAGTGGCCCCTTCCCCTTTTCCAGCACCGTAGGAGGAGCTCGTCCGGGTTGATCTTCATCCATCGCCGTCCCAATGGTGACGAACACCCCTCGGGACGTGATGGGGTTGTTGGCTTGCTCGTCACGCGAGTACTCCTCCTCCATCTCCTGCATAGCAGAGTCTAGCTCTTCTGGACTGAAGTCTATCTCCTCTGAATCTGCATTGAAATCAGCATAAAGCGCGTCAATGACAGAGTCGGAGGGTGCCAGGACTTCCTCGATGATGGGAAGTGGAGGTGCAACGGGCTCGACGATGACTGGAGGTGGTGGTGCTGCTGCGACGATGGCGGCGGGAGGCGGTGGCGGCGGCTGCTGAATCAGAGGTTCTCCGTCTCTGAGCGCGAGCTCCATCTGGGCTGCTGCGTCAGCTATCGCGTAGCTGTTGACGGTGCTCACCATCTCTTCGAGGGTAAGGCGTCATGTTGCCTGCTGCCGTCTTAAAGAATGTCGGAGAAGCGTGCCGCGGTCCAATCTTTCCACGAAGTGATACAAAGCGTTATCATCGAGGTAGTGGGCTAGATCGGCTCGTATACGGAGCCACCTGGCCAGGTAATCGCGGGGGTTTTTGCCCACTCTCTAAACGCAGTGTGCCAGATCGAAGATGGTAACCACGCCAACGAACTTGGATCTTTGTTGTCCAGACGCACGGACGAAGCCGGCAGATTTACAGTGATCTTCCACCTTTATATCCTGCACAGGGGAGGTTTGGGTGGGCCTTGAATTTTTCCGATCTTTGCCGGCAAACTCCGAAGAGAGATCCAACATCGATCGTTTCGCGAACATATCCTGCCCGTAGGCGGTCCGTGCGGGCCTTGATGCTCCTCCGACTCCCAGGGAACTAGTGCCCGAGTCGGTTTCACTGATGAAGAGGTGGATGTCTCTGATAGGAACGATCGAACACCGCGTAGGGTTCGTATTCGCCGGGATCCAGAACTCGTCGGGAGGGACGATCGGAACATTGCCGGAGAAGAGAACTCGACCGATGGCTACGGTTTCGCCGATTACCACGAAGATCTTGGTCCTCCCCTGCTGAAGAGCCTGAAGTGCCTCTTGCCCCACGGTGGGCGCCAACTGTTGTGGTATTGCCGACGAGTACGCCATGGAGGGGTCCTCACAGTGCGTGTTTAGAGACGTGGGGTAAGGCGGACGGTTGACGGGTACGAGGTAACACAACTTTCCCAGGTTCAGATCCCACAATGATGGCGGAATCCTACTCCTGCTATAAATCACTATAAGGGCAATACGCCGAGTTACAGAGATAGGTTCGCTATGCGAGGTTTTATGAATCGATGCCCTAAAGGATCCCATAGGCCCGACTTATATAGTCGCCAGGTCCTAGGGTTACAGGGAAAAGTCCTAGCCGGAAAGGTTACAGAGTCCTACACCGTCTATTACTAGTCTTGTGTATCTTGCACTCCAAGGCTCCGGGTACGCTGGTGACTCCACCGTAGCCTTCCTTTATCCGGCATGGGCCTCCCTTCTAGATTCACCTAACTGGGCCGCCCAGTAGGCCATAGGCCATGCTACCGACTATGGGCCACCCGGGTTACCTGGATAAGAGACATGCTATAAGGATACCCATATAGTATATCCCCAACAACACCCCTGCCAGGCGCGGGTGGACCCAGCCCGCGCCTATCTAGGGGGTGCGGCCACCCCAGGCACCCCCTCGGGATCCCTCCTTTCCTATAAGTTACCCCTTGACCTAAAAACCGAGGGGGGTTCGTCCTTTTTCCAGAAAGAGTTCCGCTACGCTGCCACCACCAAAAACCAAGATTTGGATCCAGAAACTCGTTCTGGCACCCTATCGGGATGGGGAATTTGGAGAGGATCATCGCCATCGTCATTACCAACGCCTCTCCACAATGTTTCCCTCATCCATGAGTGAGTAATCCCCCGCTGTAGGCTATGGGGATGGTAGGGATTGGATGAGTTCTATCATGTAATCGAATAAGATTGTTAGGGCATGGTGCCTAGTATCTCTATTAGTGCTATTTACTTTGTTGCAACTTGTTGTGCTTAATGCATGTCACTAGGGCCCGAGTGCCATGATCTCAGATCTGAACTAATTATTGAATCATTATGATAGTATTGTTTGTGATCTTATCTGCAAGTTGTGTACACATATCATTGTCCGGATCCAAAGGCCCCGAAGTGACGAAAATTGGGACAGCCGGAGGGGATGGCTGTGGTGTGAGGATCACATGTGTTCACGGAGTGTTAATGCTTTGCTCCGGTGCTCTTTTAAAAGGAGCACCTTAATTGCCAGTAGTTCCCTAGAGGCCCCGCTGCCACGGGCTGGCAGGACAAAAGATGTTGTGCAAGTTCTCATTGCGAGCACACATGACTATATATGGAGCACATGCCTATGATTGTTTAGTACTTGGATGCTTATTCTTATTTATCTGCAATTGACCTAGATCTTGAAGCTACATGTTTAGACTCGTCCATGCAACGCCCGTCCATCCATCCCTATGCCTACCACACTCACATCCTACTGGTTGCTGCTACTGTTACTATTGCTCCTGTTTTACTACTGTTGTTGCTTTGTTGTTGCTACTATCAAACTGTTGCTACTGATAAACTTCTGTGACCAAGAACTATTTCCATGTGCGGCTGAATTGACAACTCAATTATTAAGGCTTGCAAGTATTCTTTGGCTTCCCTTGTGTCGAATCAATAAATTGGGTAATACTACCCGTGAAGACTATTGCGATCCCCTATATTTGTGGGTCATCACAAACTTGCATGCAACCAATCAACAAAGTATTTCACAATTTCCAAGAACAATCACTACTCAAACTTAGACATAGATACAATAGATTGTGGGAAAACAATAGATTGTACCACACATCATGATTGCCGAGATATTATAGTAGGGGTATGGAGAGGATCTTGCTGTAGATGTTGATGATGAACACACCGGCAGTGGCGAAGCCACAACCCGGCATGCTCGAGCAACTGCCCGGGCTATGTCCAGGATGCTCCATTCAAACTAATGCAAGGAGTGGTAAACTAATCAAGGCGAAAATGACCGCTGGCCGGAGAACATCGTACTTTGTCCGGGCTCTTAGTTCCGGCTGGCTCCTCCACTGTACGCCGGAGGGGGCGGAGTCCACTAGAGGAGATTCTAATAGTGTTTCCCCCCCTCCAATCTCTGCCAGCGGCTGCCTGCAAACTCTCTATTTATGTGTTTTTATCTCTGCCTTCATGTCGAGGGAACGCCTCAGGGGGGGGTCTTCATATAGGTGTTTTTAGGTCAACATGATAAACCTAAGATGAAGATGGATGACATCGAAGGACCGAGGACCAAACAATACTGGGTAGCGCAGCCTGACCAGGGGCTCATGCCACCAGTGCTCGTTTGGGCCTCGTGGCCTCCCTCGCTGACTTCTTGTGCTCTAGGTGCTTCTCATGATAAAATATTAACGCCCAAAAAATCCCAGGTCAATATGAGTTCCGGAAGGTCCCTGAAACGTCAAAATACGCAAAATTGGGCTTTCCTATCCTGAAGAGTTATAACCAAAATAAGGGGGGTCGAAGGAAAATCCCCATAAATCAATGCAAAACATGATTATAACATCTAATAATCTTAATATGTTAGAATATGCATCATAAACTACAAAGTTCATGCATGAATTTTGCATGCATCAAGGATCCATGAATAAGGTTTATGCTAGGAATACTAAGAAACAAGACCGTTAAGTTATACCATGCAAGTGGTGAAAGTGTTCAACACAAGCTGAACTTCATGTCTATATTGTCATAATTATTCTTTTACGAAACGGGTAATCCTATGAGAGTTTATCTATTTTGCGAAGTCTTGGAAAGTGCAATGATCACTCCTGAAAGTTAGTATGAAAAGTGGAGATGATTCAAATTGTCCAACATGCAATGGATAGTCTTATTCAAAAGTAAGGTAGTTGCGAGAGTTTCTACTTATGATCCCCTCATTTGTATGAGTATTAGTTACAAATATTCTAAGGTAATTGAACATGCATAAGTTTATGATATAATGCTCGTATTTATTTTGTCAACCATGAGTTCATTAATGCATGATATGATATATTCGCTTGTTATCATCACAAGAAGGACAATGGGCCTTGGAAGCACGCAAGGGGAACCACGAGGGCTGAATGATCCTAGGTGGCGTGGGCCTATAGGTAGGCCGCGCCACCTACTCAAGTTCGGGCCTCGAGCGTCATATTGGCTCCCCATTTTGAGATATGACATTGATCGCCCAAAAACCTACGCCATATTTTCCCACGATTTATAGAGATAGCTGCAAAGGCGAGAATATTCTACTTCGGGAGAGGGAAGATCCTGGTTCTCTGAGGCCTCCAGAGAGGAGGAAATCCAAGCCATTGTCATCACCACTCCTCATTGGATTAGGGGAGGCATCTCCATCACCATCTTCATCATCCCTAACATCAGCACCATCTCCATCTTGAAGATCCATCTCGCTCCCCTCGTAGTTTGTGATTAGATTGAACCCTATATACTGTTTTTGAAAGGAATATGACCGAGAGGCAATAAAAAGTGGTTATTATGCTATTACAGGTTTATAATATATATTTATTTTTCATGCTATAATTGTGTTAATAGGAAACATTAATACCTGTGTGGTTTATAAATAGAAAAGGTTCCTAGTAATGCCTCTCTCAGTACTAGCTTGTTGATTAACAAATGATCAAAGGTTTCCTGATCATGAACATTGGATGTTGTTAATAACAGGGCCATATCACTGGAGAAATATATGATGAACAGTCACCCACAATAGATTTAGCAATACGATCATGTCCTCAATTTATATTTCTATCACATTCGTAGTAACTCAATGTCCTTAGACCATGATATCGCATGAATCACTTTCACCCGAAAGGTACTTTGATTCCATCAAACGTCACACCATAATAGGGTGATTATAAAGGTGTCGTCAGGTACTTGGAAAGTGTTAGTTAAGGATCATGGATAAAGAGTGTGATTTTTCCATCCAGATGACGGAGATATATACTTAAGGCCCTCTCGGTGATATCACATTTACATTGCTTGTAAGCAACTGATTTGATCACTAGAATGTTATATCACAAGAACGAGAACAAGAGTACTTGTCGGGAATGAGATTAAACAAGGTATGGATGATACCAAGTGAACGGATCCTAGACAAGTAAAATATCATGAGACAAAAGGAATTTGATTACGGCGAAAAAGGTTCGGACGATCATTGGATTTTCATGGAACTAGTGGGAATCATTATGGATCTCCAGGTCCCGCTGATGATTATTGATCGGAGAGAGTCTCTATCATGTCGACATAGTTTTTGAAACCATAGGGAGACACACTTAAGGTTAGTCGATGTAATTGAGTGGATAGGGAACGCTAGAGAAGATAATGGACATCACAGGAATTTGTTCTGTCAAATTTTCTAAAATCGTTTTGGGGTATCGAAACAAAGCAAGGAAATAAAATTTTAATGTGTTTATTAAATGAAGTACTCATTAAATAAAGTGTTCATTAAATTGAGTTGCATTAAAACAAGATAATTAAAGTGCTTTAATTGAAAGACCTTTGTTTTTTTGAGTGGAGAATAAATGGAGAAAGTGGAGATTGATTTTTTGTGAGTGGAGAGTCCACCCACATGAATGAGAGGAGGGGAGGGGGAACCCTCTTGGCCGCCGGCCAAGGGAGGGTCTTTCCCCCTCCCCCTATAAAAGGAGGTGGAGATCTCCTCCTCTCACACACACTTGCCCACTCCTCTCATATGCCCTTTGGTTGGCATCTTCTCCCTCTTGCTAGCCTTGTCCATTTCCACAAGAAAGGTGTCTAGGTGAATTCCTGCTCGAGATCGTCCCCTCCACCAACTCTACCATGTCGTAGCATTGTTGTTCCTAGGGATCCACTACTTCCACTGCCCGGCTGGAGCGAGGGTTCAGGAGTCGTCGATGCACCGTACATGTACATCAACCATGTTTTTTTGCAGGAACATTATCTCGGTAATGGTATTCGAGGGTGAGTCCATCTGAAACTGTTACATAGTATCGCCTTGATTCGATCTTGGCAGTTGCAAACCATAGGAATTTTTTTGTTTTCTATGCAACAAACCCCATCAGTTTTAGGGCCCTGTGCATGACTATGCTTGGTAAATTATCATTATTTTGTGCTTAGTTTATAATTTCATATTGTGTTATACTCCATATGCCTCTAATATATATCATGTTTCACCGTTGTAAGTAGTTCCCCATGTTTCTGAGGGCATAGGATGAATTGGCTATGATTTTCATATAGTATGCAATGGGTATTTGGTTAAGTTTTAATCTTTTATGTGGTTATATAATGGTAATATGCGAACACTTACTGTATATTACTTCACCTATATGGGCTCATAGGGCTGCATCTTAGTGTAATGAAGGGAGTAGGGAGAGACGTAATGATAGAAAAATCGTGTCCTAAGACTTGGAATTGGATTAAGGTTTTTTTATAGTGGGACCTTAGAAATTTATGTTGTGGTTGGACTTTACGTCTTAATGAATCCTTTGTTTACTCATGAACATGGTCTTAGGACCAACCATAAGGGGTGTACTTGCTCATGTATATGTGTCACATCCCAAACAAATTCAAAATTTTGAAATGTGAAAAATAAACAAACAAAAGAAACAAATGTTGAAATTTAGGGTGAAAAGAAACTTTTTGCTTCTAAATGGAAACATCAAAACCCTACTTGAACAAAATTTGAATGAAAAGGAAACAAACAAAATTTCAAAAAAGTCAAATGCATTCATAAATGAATGTACCTTGAATTTAAAACACTTGGGAAAAGTTAAACCAAAATCCTAAACCCTAATGAAAGAAATCATCTCCAAGATCACTCTAAGACTATGGCTTTGTCCCATATAAAAATTTAGCAACAAACATTTCTAAATGACCAAAATTGGTAAACAAAAACATTATAAAACCATGGGAATTGATTTCACTCAATTTGAAGCCATGGATAAAAACTTATGATTTTAATAAGATAAAAGAAAGTAAATTCCAAGGCTAATAAATCTCCTAACAAAAAAATCAATACCAAATTGTGATAAAAGTAATACTAAAGGGATTTAAAAAGATAAACAAATATTAAATATAATTATACAAAGTAGAATCACCAATTTTGGAACTATAAGTAAAAAGATATGGGTTTTATAAGACAAAGAAAGGAATAAATAAATAAGAAATATTTAAAAGGCAATTTAAATCTTGGCCAAATCCATAAGAAAATGGAATAAAAGTAAATCAAATAAAATAAAAAGAATAAGGGATTATTTGAATAAAATTATCTGAGTTTGAACCATATTCGATTTTATTTAAATAAAGACAAAATGCCTATTTTAAATACATATTAAATAATAAGAGAATATTTGAAATATTCTAAAGTGGACTTTTAAACACACCAAATAACTGGTATAAAAACCTACTGAAAGTTTGGAAACGATTTGAAATCAAATTGAGGTTTAAATCATTTGAATTGAATTAAAACAGATAATAGAAATGGAAAAGGCAAAAAGAATCAAAAGGAAAAAATAGAAAGAACCCCCAGCAACCCAGGCCCAACATCAGGCCCAGCACACAGCCCACTCGGCTCCACCTCTCTCCCCTCTGCCTCTCTTTCTCACCACGCGAAACCCCCACCCCTCACTGACTCGCTGGACCCACCCTGCCACCTCATCATCATCTTCACTCGCGCGCTGACCTCGCCCCTCCCTTGACCGTTTCCTGCCATGAATGCGCCGAGTAAATTCGAGTAACTACGCCAGCGATCCTGCTCAGTGACTATGCTTGATTAAACGCCTCCTCCTCTCTATCCCCCCCACACACACACACTTCCCCGCACCAATGAGCCCCTAGGCTGCCAGAATTTCTCCTCACGCCGCCACTGTCACCGACGAGCTCCGGCGCCAATTCCGGTGAGCCTAGACCCTCCTACCCCCTAGCTCCCACTAGCTCACTCGCCATCGTCCTGCGCATCTGCCAGCAGCCTCTGTTTGCTTGTGTGAGCCCCTGATGCTCGGCAACGACCTTGCCTACTCGCCACCATCGTCTGCCTCAACTCCAGCGAGAAGTTGCCAACGATTCATTGCGCCCCTTGCACTCTGTTAGGTACCGTCACAACCCCCACAACCGTGTGCATATCTCTGATGCTCTTCCTTGCTCGCTTGCATCCCAGGTACTCGCCACCGACGAGTCCCGTGCGTGCCCGACGCCAGGAACATCTCCGGCGAGAAATACACGACGATTTTGTGCGCCCTTCGCCCACGAAGACCACCTTGAGCACTGCCACGTCCTTGCGAACCTGGTAACACCCTCCTCCCCTCCTCTTACCCCCTATAATCGTCGGACCACTGCCACCATACACGCCGCCGCCACGCACCGTCGCCAGCATCGCCCATCTTAGGTCAACGCGCGATGACCCGTTAGATCTAAATCTAACGATGTAGATTAGATGACTTAGACAAAGCGGAATTGTTTGATCTGTGCCATGCGATGCTATTTAAATCCTACGGCCCATGATGTTGATCCTGCCAAAACAATATTGTCTAGAAAAAACAAGACACGTGGCCAGTTCTGTGTGTTCAAAATTCCAGAAAATGTTTTTGAATGTTTTAAACTTGCAAAATCATAACTTTTGATATTTATGTCCAAAAATTAGAAATTTTATATCAATTGATTCATAAAAATGTGTGCTTTGCAACTGTGGCCCTGGTTTGGTCTTTTTCTTTTAAAAAATTAGGTGTTTTTGCAGAAACATTAATAGGACTATTTTGAGTATAAATATTGTTCTAAAAATGATTTTTGAGTGAAACCTTTTGCAAATGGATTTTTTTGAACCCTCTGACCATAAACACTAACTTACGGATTTAAAAATAAATTTTGTTAACACTAGGAATTATTCCTTTGAATAAAAGCAATTCTAGTAAAACAAAAATGATTTAAATGACATATTTTCACTAACTTGGTTTCAAATGATTTTCCCACTTTTATAAAAGACTAGTAGGTGTTTTGAAATATTTAGAACCTTGTTAGAAACTACTTTTCAATAAAACAACCCTTTTGCATGCTTGCATGCATTTCTTAGTTTTTATGGTTTTGTTTTGTTATTTGTTTGAGTGTTAGTTTTGATTGTATGCTTTGCTTGATTGAATTGTAGTGAACTTTGAAGAGTGTGACAATTGCAAGATCAAGGAGAGTACCTAGATTCTCTACTAAAAAGGCAAGTGGTACTTTGGTCATCAAAAGTCCTATCTTTTCAATATTGCATTAGTGATATTTTGTAGTATGCATGATAGGACTATTTTTATATATTGCTATGCTATAGTATATCCTATAGAATATATCTTGGTAGGAATCTTCCTAAGTTAAGAAACATGTGATGCTAGTATGCTTAGCCTAGCTATTAGGATACAAGGGTGGAATATTCATACTATGATATTATGCAAAGTCTATGACTATGTTTTTGATTAATAAAACAACTAAGTGAATGAATCACCTGGGTGGAATGGGAAGATTGGTTTGTGTTGAATGGTTACACAAGGCCCATGTATATGGTTTACCTTGTGTATCACACTTGTGGATGGCCACCCAGGAACAAAGAGATTTGATATGTTTTGTGTTGAGAAGCTTCCAGTGCAACCACATGGCATATGGGCTCTGCCTTGACCAACTAGGTTGCAAGAACTCAAACAGACAAACAGAAGGTGGTAGTGATGATAGGATGGAACGCGTTTGTGTTGATCTGAGGGATTGTTTCGGAAAAGTCTCGTCTCAATGCATGTCGAGTCTTGTGGGAAAAGTGCACCACCTCTCGAGAGGGTAAAACCTAAGTACTTAGCCGTGTCCCTGGTAATGGACATTTTGAGCATCAAAGACATTGAAATGATCAAGGATCTCCTCATCCCAATTTCTCTAAGATAAAATTTGTTGGGTGAACAAGGGAAGCACCTGGTGTGACTCCAGTGTTCCATGTGTGATGAAATGTTTTGATAAAGAGACAAACTATTTTCAAAGGATAGGGAAAACTTATTTTGTGCAAAGGCCAACCAAAACTCCACTTAGACATATATTCAAGTAGAAGTTAGATTCTCCATAACAATATGATATCACTTGCAATACAATTCAGATGTATTAACCCTTGTGGTTGTAACTTATTATGTTGCAGGTTTGTTTGATGTTAGTGAAGTTTGTTGAGTAGGGATTACAAGTCTACAACCAACATGATTGCCTGTGGCACATGAAGATGAAGGACTCCATGCTATATAGTTATATATGATGCTTTGTAATAAGATAGCCATATGAGCTATGTAAGTTGTGATGAACTATTTTATTCCTGGTTATAAGTTGTAATATGACCTTTGTTTCTTGATATTACATCTTAAACTGTGGGTGCTAGCTATTCGATCCAGGGACTAGCACTGTAAACACAAGTATCTCTACCTTATCAGGTTGGGACCTCTACAATATGGCCCCACCTATTTTAGGCTCCATCCAAAGAGAATAAAACTTGACAAGATACTTACATGCTGTTATAGAAATCTTTATGCTAAGTAAATCCATGCCACTCTCATGAACGCTTGTCACATATAAGAACATAAATTTGATATTGTCATCTTGATGCATAGAGGATGCCGAAAAGAGCATCTACTTTACTTGCAATTTACTTTTCTGCAAACTATAAACCCCGAAACACCAAACCTTTGCATCTTTTATTGTTTTACCTGTCAGAATTACTTCAGCTCCTCGTGGGTTAACAAAAATTTCTCATTGAAAGGTATTATAATAGATTTCCTGCACTTGTGAGACATCGACATGTTCTCGTGTTAGAAGTTATAACTTGAGGTGTGAATGGGATTGTTGGTCGGTACCGTGCCCTGTCGCTTTTAGAGGCCTTCTTATGGGTGGACTCATGGCCTCCACGGTAGTACGTCTTCATCCACCTTTGAGTTATACCGTCTAGTGAGTTATAACATGTAATCTAGGGGTTTATAGTGGCCTTGCAGGTGGGCATCCCTAGATGGTGGCGGTATCTCCCTATAGATGACATCAGCAGTGCCTCTTGGGCGCCACAGCAACCGAGGATATCCATACCTATAGTGGTGGCCCGACACGGCGACGACGCAGCTCACTGGAGAAGTAGGTGACATGGACAGGGCGGGAGCGGCTCTTGGACGGCTTTAGGTGGAGCTGGTCGACGATGGCGGGGATGCGGCCTCAACCCAGATCTAGGCCCATCGAGGCAACTTAGGGTTGACCAGCACCTACTGATCGCTAGGTTTCAGGGGCTTCCAAAGTGGGAGCCCACCCCTAGTGTGGCTGGGGCTCCAGATCAGGGTCAGTTGTGCCTAGATCTGGTAGCCACCAGACGAACCCTTCTAGGCTCCGCGAGGTTAACTTGTGGGCGTGTACTGCTTGTTATATTGCATTTTCTGAGGGATGGTTAACTCACACCATCCTCTCCTTCTCATTTTGATGTACCTCTCATGGTTGTGTTGTGCCATGGCGCGGATGTGAGATCTCGGGCGCTAGGACGGTAACCCAAAAGGTAGACTGCATGTGCATCTCTACTGCAAGCAAAGTGGCAGTGGTGATGGTCTGCTCTTATGGCCATGAGGGTGACGAGGAGTGGGTGATGGGGGACCATGGTGTTGGCGGCTCTTCGGCAAGGACAACTCCCACATCATGTGGTGAAGTCCTAGTTCAGGGCTAGTGGGTGGTCCGACATACCACGTGTTGTTCAAAGGTTTTCAGGGTGAAAGATTCGTGCTACAATGCCAATAGCGGCGATCCCTGCGAGGGGTGGTAATCCTCTTGTGGGCGTCGTTGTGGTTAAGGTCTCCACACTTGGGCTCCAGGTGAAAACCCTTGACCATCTTGATATTGATGATAGCGTCGCGCAACGTCATTACCCTCCTGATGGTATCATCGTGGAGTCTTAATTTTCTTGGTCTCCGTCTGATTTTGGTGGCAAGCTGGCACTTCCTGTTTATCTTTGAACTGCTTTGTAAGAGGATTTTCTTATCACTTTGTATCAGTTCGACCATTATGAGTTTATTTATAAAGGAAGGCAAAATCTTGTTTTGAGAGGTCATTTGGAAAAAACATGGAACAAAGAAATCCAATCCATGGAAACACTCATTGATGTTGTTTTGTAAGATAAAAACATATTTATTTGAATCATATGGCATACTCAAGTTCTAGAATTCAAACACCCTGGCGGGATTTGGAAATTCTGTGGCAGAGGTCTAAGTTTGAGCGATACGGCCCTGAAGGAATTGTAATTTTACTAGGGAAGTAGGCGCGACGCCACGTCGCGTCCGTGTGGTTAACTTATTTTGTGTATATTGTTATGGAAGTTGAGTTGGAAAAAATACCGGTAAAATATTTTGGTCGAAGGGGCATGAAAGAAAAGCGGAAAAAATATGGCTGGTAGAAAAATTACGTCGAAGGAGAAGGAAGAAAAGAGGAAAACAATATTGTTTACTATTTATTGCATTTTACTTTACGCTCCCGTTGGAAAAACTGAGAACCTACAATACCATCGAGCGAACATACGTGGATCACTAAGGGGAGCACAAATCTAACTGTTGGGCTACGTAGAGATAAAAAAAAATTTCCCTCTAACGCGGTGATCCCATGATCTAGCTGAGGTAAAAGGCCATGAGGATTACCACTAGAAGCGTGGTTGTGGATTACTGATGAATCACGTCAGTTGATGGAGTGTAATCCTCACGATCCGATCTGATCACGATCGTCAGGGTGCTGATAGTACAGCACCGCTGCTGGTATCTACACGTACAAGGAGGAGCACCTGTGATGAACTGCTAGGTTCGTTACAGCGGCAGGACTAAACTAGAGCTAGGGTTTCTAACGCATGGAATGACCTAATTGCAGCACCTCTCTAAGTATGTGTGCCCAATATATATAGGGAGTAAAATTCAAATCCGGTTCAGGTCCCCAAATGGATTTTTTGGTTCAGATCCAATCCGAACTTGCTCCCGCTGTTAAGTGGGTGACCCCGTAGGCTCATGTTAACTTGGACATAATTGGAGTCTGACTCGCAATCGATCAATCGGTAGTAGCTCCTCGAAGAACGTGCCGACTCACAAGTACCAAATAATCATGACGACATGCCTTTCCAATGCGACTTGCGTCCGAGTCTCTTTTTCCTCACGATATATCTTATCGTACTATAGGCGAATAATCTTCATTCCTTAAATAGTCTGACTCTCTTCTCGATCCGAGACAAGTGATTCATCCGACTAACTCTTAGTTGATCGCCCCGGTTAACACTCAATCGATTCGCACATGGCCATTCTTTCCGAATCATATCCCATGAGAGGGCCCAGAGAATATCTCTCTAGATGGAGGAACAAAATATCATCTTGGTTATCCACATCACGCAGCTTCATTCTCAGTCGACCCGAACGTTGCCTTTATAACTGCCCTGTTATGGAACAGTGTTTGACAGAACCTAAGTCAGTGATCCTCAACTCGGATTGTGCAACAACCTCAGGTCTAAGGATTACATTGATTGAGATATACAAATGACGACTTTTTTGTTGTATCTCAATATGGGTCAATACGACTCGCTAAACTCTTTAGCTGAATCTACATTAGTCGGAATGGCATCACCATGCCCATGAAAATTGGAACTGAGTCATCAGATGACTTTCACATTGATCTAAGTTGTGTGTCCAGCACAACCTCGACAACCAAGGATATTTAGCATGGACAACATGAATGTATAGTTCCACAACCGAATCACATATTCAATGATATACATCATATTTTCATGCAGAGACAACATAATAACTTTATGAATACAAAAGGAATTACATCATACATGATTGCCTCAGGGAATATTCCCAACAGTCTCCTACTTGCACTAGAGTCAATCTTCCGACATCACATGTCTGGGCATCAAATGCCCATAGCTCTCAGGTGTGCATCATGCTTTGGTTGTGATAACGGCTATCAACGGATCAGCAATATTTGCATCTGTGTGTACCTTGCATAAGTTGATATCATCTTGATCCACGAACTAGCGAATCAGGTAGTACCGCATGAGTATATGTTTGTTCTTCTAGTGTTGTCTTGGTTCCTTGGCTTTTGAAATAGCACCATTATTGTCACAATACACGTCTAACGGATTGGACAAACCCTGAACTACACCAAGATCCATGAGGAAATTCCTCATCCAAATAGATTCCTTTATTGCCTCTGAGGCGGCAATATACTCAGCCTCTGTTGTAGATGCTGACATAGTCTGTTGCTTGGAACTCTTCCAGCTCACATCCCCTCCATTTATTTACAACACATATCCAGATTGTGAATGAGAATCATCAGAGTCGATAAGATAACTCGCATCCGTGTAACCCTTTACACTGAGCTCATCTTCACCTCCATAAACCAAGAACATATCCTTAGTCCTTATCAATTACTTAAGGATATTTTTAGCCACTAGCAGTGGAATTCTCCAGGGTCAGCCTAATTTCTGCTCACAGCAATTAGAGCATAGGAAACATCCTACCTAGTACAAATCATGACATACATGATGGATCCGACTGCCGAAGCATACGGAATCACACTCATCCGACTTCGCTCATCAGTCATCGAAGGACACTGAGTCTTGATAAATTTTACACCATGGTACATCAGTAAGAAACCCTTCTTAGATGATTCCATGTTGAACTTCTTCAGCACTTTGTCCAAGTATGTACTCTGACTCAATCCAATGATCCACCTTGATCTATCTCTATAGATCCGGATTCCTAGAATGTATGTTGCCTTACCCAAGTCTTTTATTAAAAACTCCTTTCCAATGATTCTTTGGTTTCTTGCAACATCTGGACATAATTTCCAATTAGTAATATGTAATCCACATATAAGATCAGAAAGTTTACTTTGCTCCCACTAAACTTCTTGTACAAACAAGAATCATGATCACTCTTGATGAAGCCAAACAATTTGACTACCTCATCAAAGAGAATATTCCAACTCTAAGATGCTTGCTTCAATCCATAAATGTATTTATGAAGTTCGCATACTTTTTCAGCATTAGCCGGATCAAAAAAAACCTCGAGCTATATCATATACACATCCTCGGTTAAAATCCGTTAAGGAAGGCCGTCTTGACATCCATCAGCCATATCTCATAGTCAAAATAGGCTATTATGGCTAACATGATCCGGACTGATTTAAGCATCACTACGGGCGAGAAATTCTCGTCGTAGTCAACTCCTTGAACCTTCCGGAACCCCTTCTCAACAAGTTGTGCTTCATAGACAAAAACATTTCCATCCATATCGGTTTACTTCTTAAGGACCCATTTGCTCTCGGCGGGTCTTGCACTGTCTGGCAGATCAACCAAGTTCCAAACTTGCTTTTCATCCATGGACATTAACTCGGATATCATGTATCCAAGCCATGAATCGGAATCATATCCACCATCGCTTCTGAATAAGTTGTCGGGTCATCACTATCTAATAGTAATACATCATGAACACTTTGCAATCTCGCAGATCTTTGTGGTTCGGGTGTAGTTGACGGCTTAGCTACCATGACGGGCTCAACCTCTAAGGCTTTTTCCGACATGATACTAGCCGGTTCCTCTCGAATTTCTTCGAGCTGCACTATTCTCCCACTGACTCCCTGACTGAGAAACTCTTTCTCAAGAAATACACCGTTCCAAGTGACAAATACTTTTCCCTCTTCTCGGTTGTAGAAGTAGTAACCCTAGGTTTCCCTTGGATACCCCACGAAAATACACTTATACGACTTGGCCATGAGCTTGTCCGATTGAAGTCACTTGACAAATGCTTCACAACCCCAAATCTTAAGAAAAACAAACTTAGCTTCTTGACAGTCCACATCTCATGCTGTGTCTTCTCTACCGACTTTGATGGTACTCTATTTAGTGTGAATGCTGTAGTTTCTAGACAATAACCCCAAAATGATAAAGGTAGATCTGTCTGACTCACCATTGATCGTACCATGTCCAACAAGGTCCAATTCCGCCGTTCCGAGACACCGTGGAGTTCATGGCGGAGTGAGTTAAGGAACTATTCCGCAACTTTTCAGATGGTCATCAAACTCATGGCTCATGTACTCGCCCCTCGGTCTGACCGAAGAACTTTATTTTCTTGCTGAATTGATTCTGTACTTCATTCTAGAATTCTTTGAACTTTTCAAAGGCTTCTGACTTATGTTTCATCAAGTAGATATATCCATACCGACTCAAATCATTAGCGAAGGTAATGAAGTACTCATAACCACCCCTGGCTGTCGTGCTCATTGGACCACATACATCACTATGTACTAGTCCCAACAAGTCGGACGCCCTTTCACAACTCTTTGCAAAAGGTGTCTTGGTCATTTTGCCGAGTAGGCAAGATTCGCATGTCTCAAACGACTCCAAGTCGAACGAAGATAGGAGTCCATCATCATGGAGCTTCTTCATGCGTTTTCCAACTTATATGTACAAGCCGACAGTGCCAAAAGTAAGTCATGTTCAGATCATTTGGTTTCAATCTTTTAACATTTATGTTATAGACTGACTCACCATCAAGATTCAAAATAAATAATCTGTCCTGGGCGGCTGCAAAGCCGTGAAACATATCATTCAAATATGAAGAACAAACATTATTCTTAATATTTGACTCATAACCTTGTCTCATCAAACATGAGGCAAAAATAATGTTGCGACTAAGCACTGGAACATAATAACAATTATCCGGGACCATTAAGAATCTGGAAGGTAAATTAAGTTGTATCTTGCCGACTTACAACACAGCAACTCTCGCCTTGTTGTCGACTCGAATGTCAACCTCGCCTCTTGCTACGTTCCTAGTTCTTACCAGTCCCTGGAACGAGTTGCAGATGTGAATAACTGATCCGATATAATATACTCAAGAAATATTAGGTGCATCACCAAGATAAATGTCTATAACATTGCAAACAAGAATACCCGAGCTGGAAGTCACACCTCCGCTCTTGGCTTTGTCAGCTAAGTACTTGCTGCAATTCCTCTTTCAGTGGCCATCCGCCTTGCAATAGAAGCAAGTGGATTCGGCTGACGGAGATGGCTTAGTCCCTAAGGAAGCGCTTGGGGCCGGGTCTTGAGCTTGCTTGCCTCCGGACTTAGACTTCTTCTTAGTCCAAGAACTTTTCTTGAACTTAGCCTTATTCTGCACCATCAACATTTAACTTGCACCCTTCTTGAGATCCGCCTCTGCCTGCTTGAGCATCCCATATAATTCAGTGAGCTTCTTATCCATACTATGCATGTGGTAGTTTGATATGAACTGACCATACACACTAGGAAGAAAGTTCAGAATTATGTCCATAGCGAACTCTTCGCTATTGGGGTAGCCAAGCCTTTCCAAAGACTGCACGTAACCAACCATCTTGATCACATGCGGACTCAGTGGATCACCATCCTTAAGCTTGCAACTCAGCAAACCCTGAGAGATTTGATACCTCTCGGTATTTGCCTGAGCCTGGAACATACTTTTGAGGCTTTCGATCATATCATAGGCCTCAACATTCTCAAACTGCTGGTGCCTGTCCGGTTCCATGTGAACAAGCATAAGATAGCTAATTTATGTGGACTCATCCTTGGTACTATGGTATGCATTGGTGGCAGCGACAATCGCATTCTCCTTCGGCTCATCTAGAAGTGGGTTGTCTAGGACATGGTCCTTCTTTTCTTCTTTGAGAACAATTCAAAGATTTTGATACCGGTTGGAAAATTAGTGTCATTCAACTTATCTTTCTCAAGAATGGTTCTTAATGCAAAACCGGATATCTGAGGGTTACTGCTACTTGGTGCCATGATCTACAACAGAAATTATGCAAAACACTTAAGACATGTATCCATAAAAGAGCAAGCATATTAAATATTTTAATACTTATGCTCCCACTATAACCAACACCCCTTCGATGGTTACTTAGTGATTTAGGATTCTAAATAAGCAAGTTGTCTAGTGAGTTTTATCATCACCGCTAGCGGCCAAGTGATCTAGATAGATAACTCCTTGTCAATCGCATCTCATACGACTCTTGTTGGTTGGGTGGCATCACATGCCCCGACTCCCATCCAACTTTTCCCGAGTCCCACAACCATTGTGATAGACCCGTCTAGCTTACCGAGTGTTTCTGCTGTAAGAGTCTGACTCGAACCCACCTAGTCAGAAAGAATTGGCAGCACACCAATTTTATGAGCCCACTACCAAAAATGTCCGACTTGTGATGGTGCAAACACTGGCGGGAAAACCGACTAAACCTTCTTTGAGGGATTAAATTTTACCGACTATCTAATAGAGGTAAAACTAGAGACATATCAATAACAAAAAATAAAGCAATTACAATGTGAAATGGTATGGCTCTCTTCATGGCGATCTCGATCTCCATAAAGCCTATAATCCGACTCATGCCAACTCTTGTCACTTGCCATATTACTCCATGTGGCCGACTTGTACATTGACTTGCATGCCATCCGGGTTCTCCAAACATCTACACTAGCTTAGTAAAGTACATTACATAGAGAATCCAACATGCAGGTTGTTATACAATAAAACGATAGCACCTAGGCTCCAACCGGCAGACAAAACCATGATTCGCAGATCACGTATGGATTACACATATCATCTACACATAAGCCCTACCATTCACAACTTCCTGCAAAAACAAGTTATGCATAGATACGATATCTACCAGCGTTGTGAAACTCGCAACAACATCTAAGGCGCTACGGCATCTAAGGCATGATTTTTCCGAAAATTAGATCTCATCTACATTCTGAACATGGATTCCGGTTATTGTCACGAATCGATCAAACTCTTTTGTTCTTTGATCACCGCTTCTGGATTTACGTGTCATAGTCTACCCCGATGGCGGAAACCGACCGGTAGGGGTATGTCATTCCATGACCTCAATAGTATGATCATGGAAACCAGATCATTGAGATCTATGCATGCTTCTATTCTTGTAGACAGCGTTGGGCCTCCTAGTGTAGAGATTTGTAGAACAGCAGCAAGTTTCCCTTAAGTGGATCACCCAAGGTTTATCGAACTCAGGGAGGAAGAGGTCAAAGATATCCCTCTCAAGCAACCCTACAATCAATATGTCCCCAACACACCAAATACACTTGTCAGGTGTATAGGTGCACTAGTTCGGCGAAGAGATAGTGAAATACAAGTGATATGGATGATTATAAGTGGTAATTGCAATCTGAAATAAAAATGGCATCAAGCAAACATGTAATAGGACTAATTGTAAACGGTGTTTCAATGCTTAGAAACAAGGCTTAGGGATCATACTTTCACTAGTGGACAATCTCATATAAATATCTTCTCTTCATAATGCTACTTTGAACTACTCTTCGGTTGGACGATGTAGGGCTATAACAGCACACCTCAAAGTTCGCATTCCCCATCTAGATAACCCCATTGTCACCTCGAGCGCTAGATGGTTCCAACAAACACCACAAACTCAAAGATACATCCAAGTCAAATTATAATTCATGATAAGTATCTCTGTAATCTTTAGCCTAAGTGCCACACGGTATGCACACTGTCAACTTCACACACGTGGGGATAATCGGATATTAGAATAATTAAATCACTTTAGTAGCAGAGTAGATCTACTTATTCAACTAGATTACAAAGCTCATGATCACATAAAGATCACGCATAGAGAGAGAGAGAGATGAACACATAGCTACCGGTAGAGCCCTTAGCCTCGTGGGAGAACTACTCCCTCGTCATCATGGGAGTCAGCAACGGCGATGGAGATGGCGGTGGAGTCGATGGAGAAGGCTCCAGGGGCAATTCCTCGTCTCGGCAGGGTGCGGGAACAGAGACTTTTGTCCCCCGAATCTCCACTTCGGTGGCGGCTGCGCCATGGAACTTTTTGTGGATTGAGGCTAGATGATTTAGGGCTTTTGCGTCGTGGGCTTTATATAGGCGGAAGCTCAAGGTCAGTGGACGTCCGAGGGGCCCACACCACCTGGTGGCGCGCACCTAGCCACGCCACCGTATGGTGTGGCTGCCTCGTTGTAGAGGCCTAAACCCAATAAGGTACAAGTCCCTGTGTTTACAGTGCTAGTCCCTGGATCGAATAGCTAGCACCCATAGTTTAAGATGTAATATCAAGAAACAAAGGTCATATTACAACTCATAACCAGGAATAAAATAGTTCATTACAACTTACAAAGCTCATACGGCTATCTTATTACAGAGCAGCAGATATAACTATAAAGCATGGAGTCCTTCATCTTCATATGCCACAGGCAAACATGTTGGTTGTAGACTTGTAATCCCTACTCAACAACTTCACTAACATCAAAAAAACCTGCAACATGATAAGTTACAGCCACAAGAGTCAATACATTTGAATTGTATTGGCAAGTGATATCATATTGATATGGAGAATCTAACATCTACATGAATATATGGCCAAGTGGAGTTTTGGCTGGCCTTTGCATAAAATAACTTTGCCCTATCCTTCGTAAAATAGTTTTTCTCTTTTTCAAACCACTTCATCAAACATGGCACACTGGATACACACCAGGTGCTACCCTTGTTCACCCAACAAGTTTTAACTTAGATAAATTAGAATGATGAGATTCTTGAACTGCTTCACTGTCTTGATGCTCAAAATTGTCCATAACCGGGGACACGTCTAAGTACTTAGTTTTTACCCTCTCGAGAGGTGGTGCACTTTCCCCACAAGACTCGACATGCATCGAGATGAGAATTTTCAGAAGCAGTCCCTCAAACCACCATGGACGTGTTCCATCCTATCATCACTACCACCTTTTGTCCATCTGGTTGAGTTCTTGCAACTTAGTTGGTCAAGGCAGAGCCCATATGCCATGTGGCTGCACTGGAAGCTTTCGTGACAAGAATGTCTCCAATCTCTTTGTTCCTGGGTGGCCATCCACAAGTGAGATACACCAGGGTAAACCATAGAAATGGGCCCTGAGTAACCACTCAACAAAAATCCATCCATACAAGTCCATATCCACCCATGTGTTTCATTAACATCAGCTGTTTTCATTAGTCCAAAACAATATTTATATTTTCAGAAGACATCATATCATGATTTCCACCCACAAATATATATAGCTATACTAAGCATTCTAAACTTACCATGTCTCATATCTTTAGGAAATACTACCAAGGTAGATACTATAGGATTTGCATAGCATAGAAATATTTTAAAATAGTCCTATCATGCATACTACAAAAATAACTCTAATGCAATATTGAAAACATAGGACTTTTGATGACCAAAGTATCACTTTCCTTTTTAGTAGAAAATCTAGGTACTCTTCTTGATCTTGCAAATGTCACACTCCTCAAGGTTCACTACATGACAATCAAGCAAAGCACACACTTAAGATTACCACACAAAATAACAAAACAAAACAAGAAAGCAAAGAAATGCATGCAAGCATGAAAAAGGTTATTTTATTGAAAAATTTGTTACTAACAAGGTTCTAAACATTTCAAAACACCTACTAGTCTTTTATAAAAGTTGAATTTCATTTGAAACCAAGTTAGTGAAAATAAGTCATTTAAATCATTTCTCTTTGGTTAGAAAAGCTTTTATTCAAAATAATAATTTCTAGTGTCAACAAAAACTATTTTTAATTTCAAATGTTAGTTTTTATGGTCAGAGGGTTCAAAACAAAAGCATTTGTAAAAGGTTTCAGTCAAAAATAATTTTCAGAACAATTTTTATACTCAAAATAGCCCTAAACAAGTCTATGCAAAGTACACATTTTTAGAATAAAATGGCCAAAGTAAGAACATATATGCAAAGTACACATTTTTATGAATCCATAGACACCTAATTTGTAATTTTTGGAATTATAGATCATAAGTTATGAATTTTACAAGTTAAATCATCTAATAGACAAAATCTGGATTTTAAATCTAAAACAGAGCTACGCGGCAGCATCTGATTGGTCGATACCGCTTCGGCTGGATCACGCAACACGCTTCGTTAGATCTAAGTGGAATTCTCTGGGTCATATCATCCCTTAGTGTTTCGCTTCTAAATCTAATCTAGGCCCTACGATGCAGATCCAATTGATCTGAGCGTGCTAGCTAGGGATGGGCGGCGCTGCTGGCGACGCGCGTCGGAGATGCGCCTGGTGGCGGCGTACCGGCGGTTTAGAGGGGTAAGGGGAGGATGTGAGGAGGTTACCATGGTCACGGGGACAAGGCGGTTGCAGGGGAGGTCTTAGAAGGGGCAGGGGCGCACGGGCTCGTCGGTGATTCCTCGTTGGAGCTGCGTCGGACGTCGGTGGTTGCAGACGAAGATAGGGTCGAGCGTCTAGGCCACAAGCAAACAAACGGAGAGGGTCAGTGCGTGCGCATGAAGATGACGGACGTGGCAGTTCACGCTGGACGTCAAGGGGCACACGGTGTTTACCGAATTTCATCGCCGGAGTTGTGCTCATCATCGATGGCTTGTAGGTGATGACGGAGGCGATCCTACAGAGCGCCCACAGACAAACAAAGAGCATTAATGCATGCCGGAATTCTTGCCGTGTGAACCAGAGGGCAAGGGGAGGTCAGGGTTCACCGGAATTCTTGCCGGAGTTCGTCGGTGCTACGGTGGCGCGAGCTCGTTTCCGAGAAGCTTGGGGGCTCTCAGAGTGTGGGGCTTGAGGGGAAACGGACAGGAATTACGCCGCGAATAAACGGGAATTTAAGCGAATTCAATCGAGGAAACGATAGAGAGAGGGGGCGTGTTCCACATGCTAGAGACGACGAGGTTGACATGGCTGTGGGGCCGGCTGGTCAGTGAGGGGTGGGGGTTCTGCGCGGTAAGAAAAGAAAGCAGAGGAGAGAGGGAGTGGCCCGGGTGGGCTGCTGTCGGCCTGGGGTGTTGGGCTGGGCTGGGCTGGGCAGCTAGTTGGGTTCCCTTTTTTTCTTTTTAGTCTTTTTTTGTTTTTATTTTCTGTTTTTAAAAAAATCATTTTATTTAAACCTTAATTTGAATTCAAATCTTCACCAATCTTTTTAAGTAGGTTTTATACCAAAATATTAGTGTATTGTTTAGTTCAATTCAAATATTTTTATCAATTAATATTCATTTAAAATTGAGTGATGTATATTGGTATTTATTTAAATAAAATTTGCATATGGTTCATAAGCCCATAAAATTTTATTTAAATAAACTTTTATCCTTTTATATCATTTAATAAACTTTTATTCCATTTGCTTATGGATTTTAGCACTGGTTTAAATTGTATTTGCAATAATTCTTATTTATTTATTTGTCTTATAAAATTCATATCTTTTTTATAGCTCCAAAAATAGTGATTCCAATTTATATAATTTTATATAATAATTATTTATCTTTTTAAATCCTTTTAGGATTACTTTGTTTAAAATTTGGTATGGATTTCAGCTATGAGATTTATTAGTCTTGGAATACGTTCTTTTATTTTATAAAAATCATAAGTTTTTATCCATGGCTACAAATGGAGTGAAATCAATTCCCATGGTTTTGTAATTTTGTGGTTTACCATTATTGGTCATTTAGGAATGTTTGTTGCAAAAAAATTATATGGAACAAAGCCATAGTCTTGGAGTGATCTTGATGATGATTTCTCTCATTAGGGTTTAGGTTTTTGGTTTAAATTTTCTAAGTGCTAAAATTCAAGATACATTCCATGCATGAATGCATTTGATTTGTTTGTAACTTTCGCATTCAAAATTTGTTCAAGTAAGGTTTTGATGTTTCCATTTAGAAACAAAAAGTTTCTTTTCCCCCTAAATTTCAACATTTGTTTCTTTTGTTTATTTATTTTTCACATTTCAAAATTTGCAAAATTTTGGGATGTGACACTCATGGCTCCTCTTCGTCTCCCCTTCGGTCTCCGTGTCGTGTCGGGTAAAATATTGACTTTGGCTTTTGTTCCATCCAATTCCGAGAATATTTATTTACTAACTTTTGTGAAACCCAAAACAACAGAAAACAGGCTACTGGCACTGCGGCATCTTGTCAATAGGTTAGATCCAGAAAATGTATAAAAATGCCTCAAACTGTAAGCAAAACATAAGAAAGTTGATACAAAACAAGCATGGAGCATCAAAAATTATAGATACGTTTATGATGTATCAAGCATCCCCAAGCTTAACTCCTACTCGTCCTTGAGTAGGTAAGTGATAAAAAGAATAATTTTTGATGTGACATGCTATCACGATTTTGATCAAAATATTGTAAAGCATTGATAGTGAAATAGCCCACCTTTATAAAGGTAAAGGTCCCTGTGATTGCAATGCTAGTCCCTGGATCAAATGCTAGCATCCATAGTTTAAGATGAAGTACATAGATACAAATGTCTTTTATTACATCATCATTCCAGAGATAACATAGTCTTCTACAACTCCATAGCCATAGGCTAGTACAAGAGTTCAACTTAACAAAATAAAGTAAAGTCTTCATCTTCATGTGCCACAGGCAAACATGTTGAGTGTAGACCCATAACCCTAATCCTCATCAGAGTAACCTGAAACATCACAAGTTACAGCCACAGTTGGTCAATACGTTGGAATAGTATTGGCAAGTGATACCTTAGTATAATAATAGTTTCTAGCTTCTATATGAATTTGGCTAAGTGTAGCTTAGGCTTGCTTTGCTCAAAATAGGTTTTGCCTATCAGTTGAAAACACTAAGTTTTTGTTTGATAAAAATTCCCAAGGAACCACCAATAGACATTGGTGAACCTTTACCCTTGTTCAACCACAAGTTTTTAACTTAAAAATTGGGATGAGGAGATCCTTGATAGCTTCAGTGTCTTGATGCTCAATTGTCCATTGCCGGGGACACGGCTAAGTACTTAGATTTTTCCTTCTCGAGAGGTGGTGCACTTTCCCCACAAGACTCGACATGCATCAAGACGAGACCTTTCAGAAGCATTCCCTTAGACCAAATGGACGCACTCCAACCTATCACCCTACCACCAACTATCCATCTGGCTAAGTTATTACAACCTATATGATCAAGGCAGAGCCCATATGCCATGTGGTTGCACTAGAAGCTTCTAAACACTAAGTATCTCAAATCCCTTTGTTCTTGGGTGGATTTCCACAAGTGTGATACACAAGGTAGACCATAGATATGGGCCTTGTGTAACCACTCAACATAACCCAAACATACCATTCCACCCAGGTGATTCATTCACTTAGTTTTTTTATTAAGCAAAAACACAAGTCAAAGACTTAGCAAAATTTTCCATAGCATGTATATAATCCACCCTTGTTTGCTACTAGCTAGGATAAGCATGGCAATATAACAAGTATCTTAACTTAGAGTAAATTCTACCAAGACTACAACTACTACGATTTCCCATAGCATAGCATATAGATACTTAGCAAAATCTCACGCAAGCCCTATACAAAATATCACTAGTGCATAATAAAATAATGGGACAAATACATGAAGCACCACTTGCCTTAGTAGTTTGGGGAGTAGCAACAATCCTCACAATCACAATCACCACTAGCACCAAAATCTACACATAAAATGATAGCACCAAATTTACATTCAAATTATTCAAGCAAAAATATATGAATGCATGCAAATGCCATGTGAAGATTTTTCTTAAACCAAACAAGACAAGTAAACAGTACTAAACACAAAACTAAACTTTTATAGACTAAATAGACTCAAATTAGTCTTTAAAACATTTTCTAAATAATTTTTATCCCCAAAATAAGCCTACAAATATCTCTGCATAAATTTCCATTTTTACAGAAGCAAGGTACAAAACTAAGCCCATAGATTTGTAGGATTTATTTTTGTGAATCCATTGATATATTATTTGCATTTTTTGGATAAACAAAACAAAATTTATTGAATTTACAAGTTTGAATAACTAAAAGATCAAAGTTTCAGATTTAAAACAAAAACAGGGACATGCGGCAGCGTCTGATAGGCGCGTACTGGTTCGCGCTGGATCACGCTTCTGCACCATTAGATCTAAATGAAATCTAGAGGCTCTGATCTATCCGTACCCCTTCGCGTTTGATCTAATCCTAGCCGTGTCATCTGGAACCAACGGATCTGGTCACTCTGACCACGAATGGGCGGCGCGAATGGCCAGAGCGGTGGCGACGGCTCTGTCGGCGATGCTCCGGTGATGCTAAGGGGTAAGGGGAAGGGCGTAGGGAATTACCGAGTTCGGGCGACAGCGCGGTTGCAGTGGAGGTCACGGGTTAGGGCGGGGCGCTCGGGTTCGGCGGGTATTCCACACTGGAGTTACTCCTGGCGTCGGTGGTTCGCGGGCGTCGACGAAGGCGAACCTACAGGGC
Organism: Avena sativa; assembly: GCA_916181665.1. Taxonomy (NCBI): domain Eukaryota; kingdom Viridiplantae; phylum Streptophyta; class Magnoliopsida; order Poales; family Poaceae; genus Avena; species Avena sativa. The sequence goes on along the minus strand of OV702295.1, from coordinate 304,144,478 downwards.
ACCGACAAACATTTGGAGGACATCAGTGGATGTTTACGAGGACAGGGTTGCGGTAAAGCAAACTAGAGAGCGAGAAGGGGTCGAGGCTCACCGGGATTGGTCGCCGGAGACGTGTGGTGCCGCGGTGGTGTGAGCTCTAGTGTGGGCAGCCTGGTGGCGCTTAGACAGTGGCGAGTGAGGGTAAAGATGCGGGGGAGGAAGGGGATTAAGTAGCAGGCTCAGGGACAAGAATCACTCTCTCATTTACTCGGAATCATGGATTCAAAGGGGGAAACGGCAGCGGCGAGCGGGTCTACGGCGCGTGATTGAAGACAATGTTGACGTGGCAGAGGGGTCCACCAGTCAGTGGGTGGGTGCGCGCGTTTGCGATGAGAAACAGAGGGGGGAGTGGGTTTCCTGGGTGGGCTAGGTGGGCTGTTAGTTGGGCCGCGGGGTGGGATGGGCTAGATAGGTGGCGCCCGTTTTTTTTCCTTTTTCTCTTTTTCTTTTCTGTTTTGATTTTCTAGAATGAATTTGAATGGCTAATTCAAATCTGTTTGATTTCAAATTATCTCTAGACTTTTGTACTATGTTTCTAGTGTCCAAAAGTATGTCAAACACATTCTTACACTCAAAAACACTTTTTTCCTTTTAATTTTAAAAAATAAAACCATGCCTCTTATATAATATAAAAAAGAGGGGTTTACATATGGTTTTGCTTAGGGTTTTAGCTTTGAAAATTTCGTACAAGCTTTGCATTCCACCTTAAAATATTTCTGATCAAACCAAAGCATTCTCATACTTTGAGAGTAAAATAAAACCATTGCCTTTCTTACATAAAATAATAGGCATTACATGGTTTCTTATTTTGAAATCTTGTTTGAAATGACCAAATGTTATGAATGCATGAATGATATGCAAACTTTTCAAATCATGATTTTGGGATGTTACAGATAGCTGGGATCAAAGTACTCTAAACATGAGCATGAAAGATGTAGTTATAACAATAAGACATAGCAATTATATTGTAACATCAAAAGGTATAAACAAAAATCATGAATAACAATGCATTGAAAGATGTTTGTTTGGTTCACATACAAAAAACATAGCAAGAATGGTATTCGTCTTGTCTTTCATGGAATAGCAAAACATAAATGCATAGGATACCTTAAAAGTTCATAAGGGTGACTAGATACAAATAATTTAAGAACAAGCAATATCAACATTACGAATCAATCAATAAGTTTTGGGACAATGCACATTGAACTAAGAATTACAACTATGCTCTCTTAATTGGTGCATAAAGATAGAAGGTGGAGACTCAACATAAAAGTAAAAAAGAAAGGTCCTTCACAAAGGGAAGCAGGGATTTCAAGTTTCATAAAGAGCTTCCAAAAATTATGGACTTATTAGCTTTCATCTATCATTGCCCCTAGCATTAGCATCTTGAAGTCATTAAGGTTAAACTGACACAAATATGAGTATATGCTTCACAAGCTATAAGTTGAAAATCGCATGCCCCTTGCGTATGAGTACCGAACCTCATGCTACTCAACTTTGGTCACAAGCAAGTTCTTGTCATTGTAAGTATATGTGTATCATAGAGAACCGCCAACAGGGTACCCCTTGCCCCATGACACAGGAGCTATCCCATATAAAAATGACAAGGCAACAGACAATGAGCATCTTAGCGATCTTTTTATTTGCTATTTGCATAGGTTTTTATTGAGGATGCTTCACAGAATGCTCATTATGGTTACGCTGTAAGTTTCCACCATGATTAGGCATGGATTAGGCTAGCCGCCCCGGTTTTTCTCTAACACATATACAAACTCTATGAGCTTACAAGCTCCCCTTTTATTTCACACCGTCAGGATCCATAAACAAAAGAACATGATATCAACTAAATAGAATAAATGCAATGTTGAAAGCGTTCGCCATGACAGCATGGTTTTTCTAATTCACAACTTATAATTTGCAATCATATAAACAACATAGATGGGCACAATGGTTCAAGTTTATTAAGTGCAAGAAAGAAAGTGTGCCATCAAGTTTGTGAGATCTTTAATCACTAATTTTCACATAACAAGTTTAATTTGGAAGATAGATAAAAACATGAATATACTTGGAATGTTGTAACGCACCATGCATAGGAGTTTATAGTGGACTCTTTGGAATAACTTGGTTTCTTGGGAGTTGGATGTACGAGTAGAGCTCATAATCAGTACAAGTGGAGGCTAGCGAAAGACTGGGAGCGACCAACTAAGAGAGCAGTAATGGCCATAATCATGCAAAGTGACAAAACATTATTAATCAAAGCATAAAGTGATATCACAAGTCAAAAACTAAATGATCATAGAGGCTAAGGTGACTGGTTCATAGTCATTACACGATGTAAGCATGTTCCAAGTCAACCCAAATAAAGCATCAAATGAGAATACCACAATATTATGCTTTTGTATGCTAAAACAACAAATGATTCTTTCAAGGCACATTAAGCAATCTCGATTGTTTGGAACAAGTCATGTGACAGAAATAATCACTAAGCATATGGTCAAAGCAACATCCAACATGATATGATAAAGTCTAAGCCATAGTCAAAACAAGCTTCCTTTTGTACCACCATAAGCATGAAACTTTCTACTCTTTTCCAACACCAATCAACTTATTTGAAACAACTCACAAAGATAATAATCAATAAATACTAGAGCGATTGTCTCACAAATTTACAAAGAAGAACTAAAAAGTTCTAAGCAAAAAGCATGAGAAAACTAAAGCTAAACGCAGTGAGAGCAAAAGTGAACACTCACAGAACAATCAGAGTGCAAACTAGAGTGTTCTAAACAATGAAAATAGAGTGTGTCTCTCTCCAAAAGAAGTGCGTTGGATCCAACCAACTTATTGCAGCAGACCAAACAAAAGAAAACTTAAAAACAAAGACGCTCCAAGAACAACACAATAGTGCATGAAGCAATAAAAATAAAGTGTCTAAAAAGAAGACCTGGGATTTTTATTGATGAAGAAGGGGATGCCTTGGGCATCCCCAAGCTTTGACGCTTGTACCTCTTGAATATTTATTTGGGTGACACGGGGTGGCATCCCCAAGCTTGAGATTTTGTCCATACTTCATATCATCACATCATTCTTCCCCTACAATTGAAAATTTCCTTCATACAAAACTTCACACAATTCTTCATTAGCAACATTAGTGTATTCAAGATAATAAGCCCTTGGGTTAAGTTTCAACACAAATAAAACTTCCATTAAAACACAAGCTACCATAGCAATTCCTTTTAAAATCTCAGGTGATCAAAGAGAACTCAAAATAAACCGATTAAGAGGCAAATGCAAATAATGGCAGAAATCTGTTGAAACAGACCAGCAGGTAAAACCGATTTTTCGAAGACCTTCTGTTGCTCAAATTGAAAAGTGTTGAACTAACGAAAGTTACATTATAACCAGGGACATATGATCAGAAAATTACAGCTCAATCCGATGTACTGGTATTTTTCACGAATTTTGTATAGTGAGGCACAAAAATCTGTTTCGGGACAGCAACTTCCCCAAATCTTATTTCTCTCTCATTAGAGGTTATTCTTGGCACAAAAACCACACAAAAAGGATAAAAAGAGGTTATTACAGAGGCAATAACTTCCAAGACTCAACAAAAGAAAAACTTACTGAAATAAAAAAATTAGGTTATCTCCCAAGAGTATTTTTCTTTAACGCCTTTAAGTTAGGCATGATAATTTCGATGATGCTCCCATAAGAAATATAAATTGAAGTAAAATAGAGCATCAAGAAGCAAATATAAAACAAATGTAAGTCTAACCCACTTCATATGCAAAATAATTTTGTAAAGAAACAAGTCATGGAAGCACAAAGCAACAAGCATAGGAAAGCAAAACAAATGGAACTTCAAAATTTTCAACATAATGAGGGGAAACTTAATATTATTGAGATGCATAAAACCATGTTTCCCTCTCTCATAATAACTTTCAGTAGCATCATGAATAAAATTAACAATATAAATATCACATAAAACATTCTTATCATGAGCCACATGCATAAAATGATTATTACTCTCCACATAAGCATAGTCATTCTTATTAATTGTAGTGGGAGCAAATTCAACAAAATAGCTATCATTATTATTCCCATCACCATAATCACCCAATATAGGAGACATATTGTAATCATGATTAATTTTCTCCTCAATAGTAGGTGGACTAAAATCATATTTATTATTGAAATCATCATAAGCAATAGAATAGTTATCTTCCAAAGTGTGTTCATTTGTAAACATATCATCATTGGAAAGAACATGGATAGTACTAATAGTACAACAATTATTAGTATCAGCGTTTTCAGAATTGGTACCAAAGAGATTTTCAATATTAAAGGTAGTGTGCTTTTCCCAATCATGATCACTACTATAGGTAATAGGCATAGGAACATCATCGAGTTCAGACTCATCAGCAAAAACTATAATAGGAAAAACATACTTAGGGGAAAATACCGTTTCCTCTCTCCTTTTACTCCTCCTTTTCTTCTTATTCTTCCCCTCTTTAGGAGGGAGAGGCTTGAAAGGAAGCTTCTCCATATACCCTGGTTTATTGTTAGAGATCAATAGAAGAAACTTTGGAGGATTCCTCCTTTTCATTAATAAGAGCAAAACACATATTAGTCCTGTCATATTTTGGTAAAATATCATCTTTTATAATATTTTGTATGTAAGTATTTGCGTGGAAATTATTAACACAGTAAAGATGACAACCATGCAGGATGCTATTCATATAAAAAGCACTCATATCTACCAAATAAGTTTTCTTGATAGCTCTTCACACCCCAAAAATAATGTGTCACATCCCAAAATTTTGCAAATTTTGAAATGTGAAAAAATAAACAAACAAAAGAAACAAATATTGAAATTTAGGGGAAAAGAAACTTTTGCCTCTAATTGGAAACATCAAAAACCATACTTGAACAAAATTTGAATGAAAAAGCAACAAACAAATTTTCAAACAAATCAAATGCATTCAAGCATAGAATGTATCTTGAATTGAACATTTCGAAAAGTTAAACCAAAAACCTAAACCCTAACAAAAGAAATAATCTTCAAGATCACTCTAAAACTATGGCTTTGTTCCATATAAAAATTTAGCAACAATCATTTCTAAATGACCAATAATGGTAAACAAAAATATTACAAAACCATGGGAATTGGTTTCATTCCATTTGGAGCCATGGATAAAAACTTATGATTTTAATAATATAATGTAACATCCCAAAAATATTAATCAAGGTTATCAATTTCCAATCACCCAAGTTTAGGGCTAACAAAAACTTTTGTTAATTAAAATCAGTATGAATGCATGTGTGTGAGTGATGAATGCATGAATACTTGTATGGAGTTGTTTGATTGTTATGAATGGCAAGGATTGGTTTAAAGATGAAAACAACATCATCTAAATCATTTCCAAGCAGAACCAAATGAAGAGAAATTCAAAAACAAACCATATAAGCAAATGGTCATTTTTGCCAATCTTGTTCACTAGACCACTTTGAGTGTTTCTAGTCCAATATTTCTAACATAAACAAATCCAATTATTTTCACCCCTTGCTAGACCAAGTGAAAGTGAACCCAAGCCCACCTTGCAAACCCACAAAAACATTTTGCAAATCTATACCAAGGATAATTCAAAATTGAATCTAGTTTATATGGTAAGATCACCATTTCTCAAAACCCCACCAAACCAGTTCACCTTGACAAATCCAAAAAAACAGATACTATCCAGTGTGTGACCAATGCACCCAACAATTTTCATCCAAAAATTCAAATCTAAATTTCTTGCGGCCATTTTGTCAAACACCTTGCAGACACAAATAAACCCTGTCCTAACTACACTATTGTGAGTAGTGATCTTCGACCATTTGGCCCCCTCTTAACTCTCTTGTATCTCCTGAGCCTAGCCAATCCCCCCAGACCAAACCCTTCTTAGTCGTGGGCATAGTGGAGCGCCGCCCATTTTTGGTCGTCGCCGGCCAGCAGTGGACAGCATGCCAGGAGCATCGCCGCCCTCGCCCACGACACGCACCAGACACGCCCCACTCCGCCGCCACCCCCTGTCTCAGCCTCGACCGCAGAAGAGCCCTGGACCACCCTAGCGATGTCGCGCCCTATACCTCTGTGCCATGTCTAGAGTGCGCCAACTCCCTGTAGCCGACCGCCTCGCACAGACCGCGCCTCACCCTCGCCGCACGCGCGTACACGCACCATGATCACAGCAACCCCGCAGACACCCACGTTCGCTGCCCCGCGACCCGCAGCTACCGCACGCCGTCACAAACACCTCTGTGTCCACGTAGAGCGCCGCATGCTCCCAACCAAACAACACCGCCCCTTGTCGCGCCATCAAGTCGTTGAGCACCGTCAGGAGACCGCCCACCGTCCTAGCACCCGCACCGTTTGGTTCCCTTGCTGCAGTATAAATAGAGGCCTCCCCCACACAATTTCTTCACACCATTCCACTCCCCACCTCTTACTGATCCTCCCCACTTATTCCCGGAGCAAGGCGAGCACCAGGTTGCCGGAATTTGGCCGGATTCTGCCGCTGCTGGAGGAGAAGGGTGCCATCGATTGCAGCCACCCCAGGAGAAGCCGCCAGTACCAGGAGAACCGCCGTTGTCGACAACCTCATTCTCCCCCGTCGCTGACCCTAGATGGAGCCTAGGTGAGCCCCGCCAGACCCGCACCTCCGCGTTAGGGTTAGTTCCTCGCCGGAGTAGCTCGTCGCCGACGACAACTCTCAGCCGTTGGATTAGAATTAAATCGTAAGGCTCAGATTCATAGATACCATTTCGTTTAGTTAGTTCTGCTGACTAGTGGACCCCATCTATCAGCAGCCCGCACGCGCACTGTGCGTAGTGGGTCGACCCATTTAGTTCAAACTTAGATTTTTCATTTTAACTCAAAACCTAGTTCTGTCTGTTGATTCAAAAATCAATTCAGAAATATTCACCAAACCAAATTGCATGAAACTAATTTTGTTAGAAAGGCATTAAAATTATTAATCCAAGCCCGTTGGATTCAAACCATTTGAAATTATAGATCACCAATGGTAAAAATAACAAGGCAGAGACTTTTCTACATTCAAACATTATTCAAAAATCAAGCATAGATGCTTTTGAGTTAATCCAACTATAAAAATCACATTTGATAAGAACTTTCTAAATATATAAAAATATCTAGGTTTACTTGCAGTAATAATGGACAAGTATTAAAAGAATGCCCCATAGGAATTTCTAGTCACTTTAATTAATTAAAATAATAATGTTAAACCTTATTAAATTGTGACACCACTTTAAATCACATTACCAAGTATTAAAATATGTGGTGATGACATGTGTCAACATGATCCCATATTTTAATTGGAGAATATTAAATCTTAAGTAGTTTTTCAATGAGTGGAAATTACTTTTCTAAAATAAAATAAATAAGACTAAGTCTTTAATTCATGTGATGATGCTATATCATCCAGTGTGAACCTTTGTGTGCTAAATAGAAGTAGTTAAGTATTATTTGGTGATTGTGTACTTCGTATTTATTTATAGACGCTAGTACCGACTAAGGATACGAAGAGGAAGGAGACTACTACGAAGAGGAAGCAGAGGAGAACTTCAACCACTGCACTGCTCAAGGCAAGCTAACACTTGCATGATAACTATGCAAACTAGATGCCTTAGGCATATGTGATTATACCACTTGATTATACCAAAACCCAATTTTAATTGCAAGCTTTATTCTTTTATTTCTTTATCAAATCTTTTTATTTATGTTTACTTAGTGACTTGTAAATTTTGGGAAAGATTTTATAGGTAGCATAAAGAGCATAAAACTTGGCCTAAGTTAGATAGAATTAGATGTCATCCTAAGGCATGAGATTAGACTTAGATAAGTCACACTTGATTATCATTCCTCATTAGTGATTACCCCCAACTTTAGTAGCTAGTGCTAAGCATAAAACTTGATCACTTTAGATGGGAATACTTGGTGAAAAGGATTATGAAAACCTTAGCATGATGAGTCATTCTAATGAGATGTTTTGACATGTGTTATGAACACCTGATTATTTGATGATGAAAATGTTGAGGCATGAGCCTTAGCCCTTTTATAAAACTGATTGTTGTGTTTGGATGCGATACCATTCCAATTTTACCGTACAACCACAATACCCAAATTGGGTAGGGCTTGACTGGAAATTTATATATCTTAGTATGGGTTCCCTTGCGGCCGAGGTTTGAGCTGAGGCTACCTCATGATGATTGTCCACCTGTGCATTTCCCAAGATGACAGATGGTCATGTTGGGAGGCATTACTCATAGGGAATGTGCCTATACTAGGGTATGTAATTAAAAGGTTAGGATTGATTATCCGCATACTGAGTATGGTGATTCAGGATTGTTCTTGGCGGATGTATCGAATGTTGTGGTGAAAGTGTACCACCTCTATAGAGTGTCAAACTATTCGAATAGCCGTGTCCGCAGTTATGGACAATTGGAGTGGCCATACTGTTATGTCGTCATATGTTTTCAAAATGACTTGTGAAATGAATCATGACTTTGACTTGACCACAACAGGGTTGTGAAAGTGAAATCTAAGTTCCCACTTAGGTGTTATAAAACATTAAATTAGTTTTCTTTGCCTCTAAACTAAGTTAGAGATAAACCTGGCTTTTTACAAAACAACCTAGAGCTTAGGATTCCTACTTGAAACCTCTTTACCTGTTAGTGATAGTTTGCGAGTACTTAAAGAGTACTTATGGCTTTGTCCCTGTCTATTCCCGTGGCCAGACTATGAGGAGGACTATCAGGATGATGGACAGCAGGAAGTCTACGACAACTAGGATCATCTCACATCGTCAGCATTGCCTGTGACTCGGAAGATGGAGCTTTGCCCATGCTACCGTTATTATATTATTCCACTGTGTTGATTGTATTAAGACTGGATCATGAGATCCTTTATTTGTAAGACCTTTATTATGGTTTGCAATGGATGATGAACTATGGTACCAATCTGTTATGTCTTGCAAAAATGGTAATCCTGGGATTGCGATGCATGGCATAATAGGCATCTGGGATTAAAAATCCGGGTGTTGACAGATAAAAGAAAGTATTTCCAAGGCTAATAAAGCTCCTATCTAAGGTCAATGCTTAATTGTGAACAAAGTAATCCTAAAAGGATTTTAAAAGATAAATAAATATTAAATAAAATTATACAAATTGGAATGACTATTTTTGGAACTATAAATAAAAAGATATGAATTTTATAAGACAAAGAAAGAAAGAAAGAAAGAAAGAAAGAAAGAAGAATTATTTCAAAGACAATTTAAACCTTGACTAAAACCATGAGTAAATGGAATAAAAGTTTATTAAATAATATAAAAGGATAAAATTTTATTTAAATAAAATTATATGGGCTTATGAACCATATACAAATTTTATTTAAATAAATGCCAAGGTGCAACACTCAAATTTAAATGATTAATAAATCATGAAAACTATTTGAAAATGAACTAAATAACCAACTTATATTATGTGTAAAATATTCTGAAAAGGTTGGCAAAGTTTTGAATCAATTTGATGTTTGAATCGAATGTTTTTAATAAAAACATAAAGCAGAAAAATAAAAAATAAAAAGACAAAGGAAAAAATAGAAACTAACCCTGCCGAACTAGGCCCAGCAAACAACCAGCCCAGCTAAGCCCACCCGGGCCACTCTCCCTCTCCCCACAGATTCTTTTCTCACCCGTGCACACCTGTACCCCCTCGCTGACGCCCTGGCCCTGTAGCCACGTCGACATCGTCGTCAACCAGCGATCGAGCCCACGTCCTCCTCCCCGCCATTACTGATTAAATTGATTCACATAAATTTCATTGATTTCATGAGAAAATTTCTCTCCCGACCTCGCCTTCTTATTCTCCTCTCCCTCCTCTCCATTTCCCCTCACTTCCCCGCACCGGTAAGCCCCCGGGCTGCCCTGATTCTAGCTCTCACCACCGCAGACCCTGATGAACTCCGGTGCTGATTCCCGTGAGCCTCGACCTCCCCCTTGCCTCTAGATCACACTCATTTACCAGCCATCCTCTCGCGCACGCACTGACACTCCCAGCGTTCCTTCTCGTGCTCTGTAGGCTCGCCAACGACGACCTCTGCAAGTTCCCGACGGTGCGCACAACTCCGGTGACGAAATCTGGTGAACCCTCTAATTCTTGTTGTCATGTTCGCCATCGTCCTGTGCTTCCTCTGATGCTCGCCACATGCTCTCTCGTGACCTGCAGGCTCGGTGATACGTCGGAAACGTATCTATAATTGTTGATGTTCCATGCTTGTTTAGTATCTACTTTTCTTTGCTTTGTCCACACTTTGAGGTGATTTTCATATGTTTTCTGGTACTAACCTATTAACAAGTTATCATGGTGCCAGTTGCCTATTTCTACTGTTTTTGGTTCTAGAAAATCTAGTAAGGAAATATTCTTGGAATTGGACGGGACAAAAGCCAAAGTTCATATTTTACCAGGGAGAACACGGAGTCCAGAGGAGAGACGGAGGGGCGCCACAGGGCGGCTGCACCCCCCCTCCCCAAGCGCGGCCTATGGTGGGCCTGCGCCTGGGCAGGGTGTGGGCCCCTTGGCCGCCTCCCAGCCTCGCCTCTTTGCCGATAAGAAGCCCTCAATGCCTAACCCCTAAGAACCCGATCAATATTCCACGAAACCGTCTGTAGCTGCCGCCACCATCGTCCCTAGATCGGGGGGATTTGAAGCTCTTCCCGGCACCCTGCCGGAGGGGAGATCATCCCGGAGGCCTTCTTCTTCAACATGCCAGCCAACAGTATGAAGCGTGAGTAGTTCCACCTTGGACTATGGGTCCATGTAGTATCTAGATGGTTGTATATCCTCCTTGTGCTTTCATGTCTAGATCTTGTGAGCTCCATTCATGATCAAGATCTCATCTATTTGTAATCATGCATGTTTCGTTTGCGGGGATCCGATGGATATTGAGATTACTATGTCAGATTGATTAATGGTTTTGTCTTATTGATTTTATCATGTATGTGTTGTTTGTGATCTTGCATGCTCTCTTTTGTAAGTAGCTATCTTAGCCAAGTAGTGAAGGGAATATGCCCTGATAGGCAATAATAAAATGTTTATTATGTGTATTCCAAGTATATGATAGATGTTTATTTTGCATGCTATAATTGTATTAATACAGAAACGTTAATACATGTGTGTTTAATAAACAAACAGAAAGTTCCTAGTTATGCCTCTCTCATAAACTAGTTCGTTGATTAACAAGATGATCACGGTTTCCTGATCATAGACATTGGATGTTGTTAATAACGAGATCACAACATTACTGTAATGGTGTGATGAACATTCATCCGAAGTATAGCATTACGATCAAAGTCATTGAGTTTATATTGCTATAAACAAACTACGAAGTAGTCCTAATCCTTAGACCATGAGATCATGCCAATCACTAACACCGAAAGAGTTTCTTGTTGACATCAAACGTCACTCCGTAACTGGGTGATTATAAAGATGGCTTCAAAACTACTAAAGTGGTATGTTGAGAATCATGGATCAAGAGTGGAATTTGTTCATCCTGATGACGGATAGATATGCTCTGGGCCCTCTCGGTGATATCACATTGGTTAGCTTGCAAGCAAGTGATTTGATCACTAGAATGTTATATCACGGGAACGAGAAAAGAGTGCATGTCAGTAACGAGATCAAACTAGGTATGGAGATACCGATGATCGAATCTCGAACATGTAATATATCGTGAAACAAAGGGATTAAGATACTAGCGTAAAAGGTTCCGACGATCACAGGAAAAGTCATCGTTGAATGTGTGGGAGTCAGTATGGATCTCCAGGTCCCGCTACTGATTATTGATCGGAGAAGGGTATCGATCATGTCCGCATTATTCGCGAACCGTAGGGTGACACACTTAAGGGACACTGGCATCCAGTTGGAGCAAATGTTTCATGACGAAAGAATAAACAAGCGCAGGAATTTATTTCATTAGATACCGAAACAGGTTTTCGGGTGAAAATGCATAAAGTGGTTATGCATGTGAAATGGAATTCTAGCAAGGGGTTATTTGTCAATGTTTGTCATTAAAGTAATTGACAAAATTCTGAATAAAATAAAAGAGTTTTATTTAATGAGAGTTTGCATTAAATTTGGTGGAAATTTAATGGGAATTTGAGTGGACTTTTGAGTGGAGGGAATTTAAAGGACTTTTGTGAGTGGAGTGTCCACCCACATGAAGAGGGGAGGGCAAGGGGGCAGCCCCATGCGTCGGCCACCCCCTTGGGGTTCCCCCCCCCCCCCTCTCCTCCTATAAAAGGAGCCCACCTCCTCACTTGTCTCTCACACCTCCTCGTGAAGGATCTCTCTCCCCCTCTAGAATTTATCCCCCATGGTCTCGGACTAGCGAGATACATGTTCCCGGTGGCTATTCGGCAAGAAAGGGTTGTGCTTCTGCTGCATCGCTGGAGCGAGGAGGCGGAGGTTGCCCGGTGTCTTGTACGTGTGTGCGAGCACGGATGCGCTGCTGCTTTGCGGCGCTAGGACTTCCTCTCGATCTTGAGATCGGCAAGAGATCGTCTACATCAACCACGAGTTGAACTCGTTAAGCTTTGTCGGTCTTCAAGGGTATGTTCTCTACGGATATACATCCGCCCGTTGTTTGTATCTAGTAGATAGATCTTGGTACATAGTTCCCATCGTAGGAAATTTTTTGTTTTCTATGTTGCGAACCCTACAGTGGTATCAGAGCCGGATCTATGCGTAGATACTTTACATGGGTAGTACACATATGAGTATGTGGGCGATGATGATCATGTTGTTGCTCCTTTGTTGTAATTTTGGATATTGGTGGCATAGTGGGATGAAGCGGCCCGGACAAACTTTACATGTCCTTGCACATGAGACCTGTTCCACGCTTGACATGCAACTAGTTTGCATAAGTGGCTAGCGGGTGTCTGTCTCTCCTACTATAGTCAATATCTATTTTGCAAGCGAGTTGTCAACAATTTGGTTATCCTCGTTGTGGTTCATGTTCGTAGGTAAGAACGGTTCTATCTCAAAAGCCCCAAGCCACGTAAAACTTGCAATGGATAAATTAGAGGCGTCTAGTTTAGATTGTTGCTGGGCTAGTGTTATGATATGGTGATGTTGTAAGTAAAAGTATGAGATGATACTCTTACAACATATATAACGTGTAATCTCCATAGACCTTGGACTTACACATATAGGTATGATAGTGATCATACCACGGTGCACATGATAGAGATCATATGCGGGAACCATATCATTTCACTAATAAACATGTGATGTTTGATTGCATCTTATTATGCTTGTTTAGCGCTTTGTTAGCATAATAAGATGATCCCTCTTTTAAATATCAAGATAAGAATGTGTTCTTCCCTTAGTATGCACCGATTATGTTTTCGTCGCTCCAAGACATCACGTGATGATCGGGTGTTCTTGGATCCACGACCATATTTCGGGTGTAAAATAGTTACACACGCGAATACTAAGGTTCTAACTTGGCGAGCCTAGCATGTACAGACATGGCCTCGGAACACAGACCGAAAGGTTAAGCATGAGTCATATAGTTGATATGATGCCCATTTGATGCTCGCCTTTGAAGCTATACCGACTCACGTGATGATCGGACTTGGTATAGTGGATTTGGTTCATGTAATCACCAAAAAGGCACGAGGGATGTCGTTTTTGAGTGGGAGTTCATTCGTAATATGGATTAGTTGAACTCAATCTATCATACACTTAGTCTAAACTTTACAAATTATGTTGTAGATGGCACCACCTGCTTTTAATTTCAATGTGTTCATGGAGAAAGAGAAACTTGCAACGAACGGTAGCAACTTTACCGAATGGGCCATGAATTTGAGGATTCTCCTCTCTGCTGCACAAAAGCAATATGTGCTAGAAGTGCCGTTAGGGCCCCCACCTTTTGATGATGCCCCTGACGAGGAGAAGAATGTCTATCAGACTCGTCAGGAGGACCACAACTTAGTTCGTTGCGGCATATTGTATGGGCTAGAGCCGGAACTTCGAAAGCGTTTCGAAAACAGAAATTCTTTTGATACAATGGGTGAGTTGAAAATGATTTTCGACACACATGCTGCTGTAGAGAGCTACAACGCTTCAGAAAAGTTCTTTAGCTGCATGATGGAAGAGCATTGCTCCGTTAGTGAGCATGTACTCAAGATGTCGGGTTACGCCGATAAGCTTGTGTCCTTGGGAATATCAATTCCCATTGACTTAGGCATCCATCGTGTTCTGCAGTCTCTGCCACCTAGCTATAAGAGCTTCGTGATGAACTATAATATGCAAGGCATGAAGAAGTCTCTCCCCGAGCTTCTGTCAATGCTTAAAATTGCAGAAGTGGAGATCAAAAAGGAACATCAAGTGTTGATGATCAATAGGAACACTGGTTTCAAGAAAGACAAGAAGGGAAAATGGAAGGGAAGTAAGGGAGGCAAGCCTGTTGTCGTGCCTGAAAAGAAACCCCGAGTTGGACCTAAGTCGGATACCGAGTGCTACTATTGTAAGGGGACTGGCCACTGGAAGCGCAACTGCCCCAAGTATTTGGCAGACAAGAAAGCCGGCAAGGCAAACAAAGGTATATATGATATACATGTTATTGATGTGTACTTGACTAGTGCTCGCAGTAGCACCTGGGTATTTGATACCGGTTCAGTTGCTAATATTTGTAACTCGAATCAGGGGCTGCGGAACAAGCGACCGCTAGCAAGGGGTGAGGTCAAGATGCGTGTCGGCAATGGATCAAGCGTTGATGTGATCGCCGTCGGAACGCTGCCTCTCCACTTGCCGTCGGGATTAGTTATAAACTTTAATAATTGTTATCTGGTGCCTGCACTGAGCATGAACATTGTATCTGGATCGTGTTTGATGCGAAGTGGTTATTCATTTAAATCCGAGAACAATGGTTGTTCCATTTATATGAATGAAATCTTTTATGGTCATGCACCGATGATAAATGGTTTATTTCTTTTGGATCTCGATAATAATGTTACACATATTCATAATGTTGATGCTAAAAGGATTAAACTAAATGATGATATATCCGCATATATGTGGCACTGCCGTCTAGGTCATATTAGCGTTAAACGCATGAAGAAGCTCCATTCGGATGGACTTTTGCAATCACTTGATTATGAATCATTTGATACATATGAGCCATGTATTATGGGCAAGATGACTAGAACGCCGTTTTCCGGTTCAATGGAACGGGCGACAGATTTATTGGAAATCATACATTCTGATGTATGTGGTCCAATGAGTGTGTCGGCGCGAGGTGGATATCGTTATTTTGTTACTTTCACGGATGATTTGAGTAGATAAGGTTATATCTACTTGATGAAACACAAGTCTGAAACCTTTGAAAAGTTCAAGGAATTTCAGAATGAAGTGGAAAATCATCGTAATAGAAAGATCAAATTTCTACGGTCCGACCGTGGAGGTGAGTATCTAAGTTACGAGTTTAGAACTCACATGAAAGAGTGTGGAATTGTTTCACAACTCACACCTGCCGGAACACCACAGCGAAATGGTGTGTCGGAACGTCGTAATCGTACTTTATTAGATATGGTTCGATCTATGATGTCTCTGACGGACTTGCCATTGTCATTTTGGGGCTATGCACTAGAAACTGCTGCATTCACTTTAAATCGGGCACCATCTAAATCCGTTGAAAAGACACCCGATCAAGGAGGCGGAGGTTGCCCGGTGTCTTGTACGTGTGTGCGAGCACGGATGCGCTGCTGCTTTGCGGCGCTAGGACTTCCTCTCGATCTTGAGATCGGCAAGAGATCGTCTACATCAACCACGAGTTGAACTCGTTAAGCTTTGTCGGTCTTCAAGGGTATGTTCTCTACGGATATACATCCGCCCGTTGTTTGTATCTAGTAGATAGATCTTGGTACATAGTTCCCGTCGTAGGAAAATTTTTGTTTTCTATGCTATGAACCCTACAAGTAGTTGTTAGTGACTCCAAGAGGGGGTATTTATGCTCGATAGTGGGTTCATGCCTCTACTTAATCAAGGTAAGTGACAGAAATCTCTATGGTTGTAGATGTGCTATTGCCACTAGGGAGAAAACAATGGTCTCTTGATAATGGAACAAGTGGATTGTTTACCTTACACACTTTTCTTAAAGTAGTTGTATGTTGCTTGCAACTTAATACTGGAGGGGGTTCGGATGATAACCCAAAGGTGGACTTCTAGTAATAGATGCAGTTGGATGGAGGTCTATATATCTTGTTGTATTGCCCAATCGAATCTCATAGGATCTTTATGTATACTATTGCATTATTATGCCTTGCTCAGTCCTATCAATTGCCCTGCAGTAATTTGTTTACCTAGCATGCCACGTTTGTTTATCTAAGGATAACACCTCTAGTGAACTATGGACCTGGTCCAATCTTTACCATTGATACATCTTCCACTGTTACTGTTTACTTGCTGCAAACCATCATCGCCTTCCACACCATACAGTTAATCCTTTGTTACAGCAACCGGTGAGATTGACAACCTCACTGTTAGTTGGCGCAAAGTCTTGAGTTTGTGTTGTGCAGGTTTCCATGTTGCTTGCAACACCTTTGAGACATTTCCTTCCTCCTACTGGTTCGATAACCTTGGTTTCTTACTGAGGGAAAGCTTGCTGCTGTGCTGCATCATACCTTGCTCTTGGGGTTTCCCGACGAAGCGTCAACACGCATCAAGACATTTTCTAGCGCTGTTGCCGGGGAGGCTAAGGATGTCTTCACAAGGGGAGTCCTCCTCAACCTTTCTCTTTACTTTGTTTTTGGTTTTCTTAGTTTCTTTTGCTTGGTTTTGTTTGCCTCTTTTTATCAAATGCTCCAAAAAAATTAGTTTAGTTTGGTTTGCTTTCTCTTATCAAAATCACAAAAAAATTAGTTCCTGCTCTAGCTGTTGCTGCTGTTTTTGGCTTGCTCCACTTTTGCTAAAATGAATTCTGCTGACAACACCAAGTTGTGTGACTTCACTAGCTGATACGTCCAAAACGTATCTACTTTCCTGAACACTTTTGCTATTATTTCTCCTCTAAAATTGTGTGATTTGGATACAAGTAACACAGACTGATGTTGTTTTCAGCACAATTACCTTGGTTTCTAGTTTTTGTGCACAAAATCAACTATCAGGAAAAATCCCGAAAAATATGCCAAAATTTCTATTACACCAGAAGATCCACGAAGACAGAGTACGAGATGGAGTGGAGGCCTGGGGGGCACACCCTTGCCAGGCGCAGGCCAGGCCTGGCGGCGCCTAGGGGGTGCGGCGACCCCAGGCACCCCCTCGGCCTACCTCTTCACCTATAAGAAGCCACTTGACCTAAAAACCGAGGGGGGTTCGTCATTTTTTCAGAAAGAGTTCCGTTGCGCCGCCACCACCAGAAGTCGCGATTCGTATCCAAAAACTCCATTTTGGCACCCTGCCGGGACAGGGAATTTGGGGAGGATCATCGCCATCGTCATCACCAACGCCTCTCCATCAACCATCATTGTTTCCCTCATCCATGAGTGAGTAATCCCCCGCTGTAGGCTATGGGGATGGTAGGGATTGGATGAGTTCTATCATGTAATCGAATAAGATTGTTAGGGCATGGTGCCTAGTATCTCTATTAGTGTTATTTGACTTTGTTGCAACTTGTTATGCTTAATGCTTGTCAGTAGGGACCGAGTGCCATGATCTCAGATCTAAACTTATTATTGAATCATTATGATAGTATTGTTTGTGATCTTATCTGCAAGTTGTGTACACATATCATTGTCCGGATCCAAAGGCCCCGAAGTGACAGAAATTGGGACAACCGGAGGGGATGGCTGTGATGTGAGGATCACATGTGTTCATGGAGTGTAAATACTTTGCTCTGGTGCTCTATTAAAAGGAGCACCATAATTGCAAGTAGTTCCCTAGAGGCCCCGCTGTCACGGGCTGGGAGGACAAAAGATGTTGTGCAAGTTCTCATTGCGAGTATGCATGACTATATATGGAGCACATGCCTATGATTATTTAGTACTTGGATGCTTATTCTTATTTATCTGCAATGCCCTAGATCTCGAAGTTACATGTTTAGACTCATCCATGCAACGCCTGTCCATCCATCCCCATTCCTACCGCACTCATATCCTACTATTTGCTGCTACTATTACTCTTGCTCTTGTTTTACTGCTGATGTTGCTACTACAAACTGTTGCTACTGATAAACTTCTGTGAGTAAGAACTATTTCCAGGTGCAGCTGAATTGACAACTCAGTTGTTAAGGTTTGCAAGTATTCTTTGGCTCCCCTTGTGTCGAATCAATAAATTGGGTAATACTACCCCCGTAGACTGTTGTGATCCCCTATACTTGTGGGTGATCAAGACTATTTTCTGGCGTCGTTGCCGGGGAGCATAGCTTTATTTGTAAGTTCACTTGGATATACTATTGTTCACTGCTACTCCTTTCATCATGGGGAAGTCTCGTGATGGAAATTTACCTATTTTACCATCTACTACAAGAATAGGTACAGTCCTAAACACCTCTGCTACACTTGATTCATTGTCTGTTATAAGTAAGCTTGTTACACCACCACCACATACTAATGCTACACATACTGCTACTACTGCTGAATCTGAAACTGCTTTTGATACTCATGATGTTACTTCTACTGTGCTTGATGCGAGTGGTTCATTAGGTCCTTTCCTAGATGCTACTATGGCTAGTCTAGGAAATACTGAAAATCCTAGTGAAGACACTATTACTCAAGTTATCTCACCTGAGTCTAGAGAGAATTATGATATTAATGATGGTTACATTGAGTTCACTGATGAATTTGTTGAAGAGTGCCGAAACACACATGGTGCTAGTGCTATTAAGAGTATCCTTGCTAGACGCACCATTATTCCTAAACTGTCCTCTGATCCTAAGTTTTCCAACTCTCCCATAGATATTAAAGATAAATATTATGATTTCTCTCTTGATTTATCCTATTTAGACATTGTTGAGAAAGAACCTTTTAGTGGGACTGAAAATGAGAGTGATGTGGCTCATATGAATGAGCTTTCCACTATGAGTGCTTTATTCTCTGATGATTTTACGATGCACAAGTACTTTTTTACTAAGATCTTCCCTTTTTCACTATAAGGAGAAGCTAGGGCTTGGTTTAATAGATTACCTCCTGGTTCCACTGATAGTCCTGATTGCCTAAGAATGAGCTTCTTGATATTTATTATCATGGACTAACTGATGATTCTAGTACATACCTAGATAGCTTTGCTGATTGTGTTTTCAGGAAAAGAACTCCTATAGATGCTGAAGAATTAATGGCTAAAATAAGCAAGAATTATGATGATTGGACTTCAACTGAGCTAAATACACCTGAGCCTATTACTCCTAAACTAGCTGTGCCTGAACCAGTTCCAATACCAACACCAAAGAAGAGAGGAGTAATTGCATTAAATGATGAAGTGATGAATGAAGCTAAGAAATGTCTAAAGGAGAAAGGTATTAGAGCTAAAGATGTGAAGAATCTACCTCCTATAGAAGAATTATGTAAGCCAATTACCCACTCATCTACTATTGAGGTACACTCTCTCCACTTTGATGAAGGTGATATTCCTTATGGCAAGCCTCCTGATCAATGCTTAAAGGAACTTGACACATTTATTATTAAACAAGGTAATTTTAATAAACAAGTTCAGAATCATTTATTGGAAAACTCTAGATCTATTAAAGAGTTGAAAGATATTGTGGAAAGAACTTCTAATGATATTAAAATGCTTTGTAAACACTTTCAAATGGTTCAAACCCGACTTGATAAACTTGCTAAGTTACAAAAAGATATGCTAGTTAATGCCTCAAGAGATAAACATGCTTATGGAATTAGAACTAGGAGTGGTATAGCTACTCAAGATCCTTTATATCCTGAAGGACACCCTAAAATAATTGAGCAGGATTCTCAACAAGGTGAAAGTAGTGGTAGTCCTTGTAATAGAAAGAAAAAGAAACATAAAATAGTTGAGGAACCACTTGAACCTGCTATAGATCCTAATAGTATATCTGTCTCTGATGATGAAACTGAAAGTGGAGATAAAAATGATGCTCCTGATAAGGAGGAAGTTGAGGAAGAACCTGAGAAGCACACTAAGAACACAAGGTACACTAAGGAAGATTTTATTGCTAATAAACATGGTAAAGAGAGAGAACCTTGGGTGCAGAAACCTATGCCTTTTCCAGGTAAGAAACACAAGTCAAAGGAGGAAGAACACTACAACAAGTTTTGTGAGTGGATGAAACCTTTATTTTTGCAAATACCTTTGACTGATGCTATTAATTTTCCTCTTTATTCAAAGTATATGAAGGATATTGTCTCTAATAAAAGGAAGGTTCATAATGAGGATATTTCTACTCTGCTTGATAATTATTCCTTCAATGGTAAGGTTCCAAAGAAACTTGGTGATCCAGGTATACCAACTATTCCTTGCATTATTAAGAATAATTATGTTAGAACTGCTCTATGTGATTTGGGAGCTAGAGTTAGTGTTATGCATTTTTCTCTCTACAAGAGACTCTAGCTATAAAAGTTGATACCAATTGATATATCTTTGCAAATGGATGATAAGTCAACTACTATTCCTGTTGGTATATTTAAGGATGTTCTTGTTCAAGTGGATCATAATTGCTTGGTTTTAACTGATTTTGTTGTCCTTGAGATGCCTGAAGATGATAATATGTCTATTATTCTTGGGAGACCTTTTCTTAATACTGCAGGTGCTATCATCAATTGTAATCAACGAAAAGTAACATTTAATATTAATGACAAAGAGCATACTGTTTATTTCCCCAAGAAGGTTGCTAGAAGCTATTGCTTGAATTCCATTGAAAATATTGAGAGCGTCAAGGTTGGAGAAATATATTGTCCCATTCCACACAAAAAAATTGAAACTAATATGATTGGGACCATTGCTATCAAGTATGAGGTAACATAATCACCTTGTGGGATGCAAAGTTTGTTTCATATAAGATTGTTTTGGTAAAAAGACTTGATCAACCTTGTTAACAAAAGGATTTTAATGAACAAAGCAATGTTTTCACTGTGGTTATTCTTGCTTTCTTTTATTTTTCTCCTTCCTAGTCTTTGCCTTTTCTTTTGCTAGCTTTGGTTTTGCTAGTTGTTTGCTTGTTAAAGTGTCTTAGAACTTCTGTAGTTCGGTTTTTAGTTTGCTTTTGCTTCTTCTAAAAAAATCTGTTTCTGCAAAAAAATCAATTTTCATACCTTGAAAATTGGCCAAAAATAAAGTTCCCCGAAAAATTCCAGAAAATTTAAAATAAATTTTTCCTCAAAAAAAGGGGCAGAGGGACACCTGGAGTGACCCAGGGGGGCACCCCAGGCCAGCACACCCCTGGTGGGTGCGGGTAGCCCCCAGGTGGCGCCTGGCTGGGGTGTGGCCCACCTGGGCCCCTCCAAGGTACCTCCTCCCAGCCATCTTCTTTATCTCTCCCGAAAAACACCGGAAAACTTTCTCTAGCTCGAGTTCCTACTGTTCTTACTCGCGATTTTCAATCTCGTTGCTTAGCCCATCTTTGTTGCTGATTTTTGGAGGGATTGCTCCTTGGTATGTGCCTCCTCCGCTTGTCCAATTAGACTTGTGATTGGTAGATTTTATCTTGAGTATTTTGATGCTATAGGTGACAGGTTGTGTGAGCTTGCATGCTTGTTCTATGCTTAGATATTTCACTTTGATGCATGTGTAGCCCTCTAGCAAGTTCCTATAGTAGTTTCTCATCATTTATCAACTTGGAAATCACTTGGTTTGATGTTTGTCTAAAAAATTTAGAAAAGGAAGATGAGTGCATACCCACTGAATATATGATTTAATGGTACATGAGCCAATGGAAGTTCATCGTGAGGAAGGAGTCTTCCCTTCATTTACCCATGCCTTGAATTTATGAGACACGGGAATCTTCCAGGATTTCCAAACTATGATTACCAATGCAGGGTTGGAACACTTTGTTGAAGGTGAACCTTTTCAGTATGTTAAGCTAACCATGGGTGTGGTGCAGGACTTCTGGTTTACTTGGTCTTCATCTAATCCCATGGTCCATTATAAAATATACAATATAGACGTCGACCTGCCTTTTGCTAATTTCTGTGCAGCAATTAGAGTCCCTCAGTGGGGATCTTGTGAGAAGATCAAGGAGAGGCCCAAGTCACTTATGGATTTATATGCCGAGATTTGCCATGGTTTCGACTTCTCAAAGGAAAGTGGTAAAATTCGGAACATTCAGTTCCCATCCATTAGATATTTTTCCTATTTCATTACCAACTGTGTTCTTACTAGAAAGATTGCTAGAAAGTTATCTTCTTTTGATCTAGCTTTTATTGCATCTACTTTGAGTAGGAATAGATCTTATAACCTGGGTTCTTTGATAGCTTACCGTCTCACCACTAACCGCAAGAAGGGTGGAATTTGTGGAGGTCTCATTGCTTCTAGGTTGCTAGCTTTCCATGGATTAGAGCCTCACCATTCAGATTATCGGTTCCCCATAGAGAGGCTTGATCTTGAATCCATGATTCAGCATAATTTTGTTTCTTTAGGGGCTACTGTGAGAAGTTTACCATATGAGCTATCTTTTGCCAAGCGTGGTTGGAGAGGGGGTAGGACTGAGAAAGTAGTTTATTTGCCTGCTCCTGCTTTGTTTAATTTTGATAACAGGCAAGGATGGTCGCTCACGGAGGAGGAGTTTGACATGTACGTGGCGGAGCTCTCCCATCAAGAGGAGAATGTTGGAGAGGATGCCGAAGATGATTCGGTTCAGCCCTCCAACTTGGGAGAGTCTTCATACTAGCATCCCTCCTTTGATTGGGGCGCGTCTTCTTCTTCATTGCAAGCGTCGGACTATGATCATTCCTATGATGACCCACCAGCTTGGGGTTACTATCCGCTCTATTGAGCCCCACATAGGCCAAAAGCCTAAGCTTGGGGGAGGTATACCGACATCACACTCATCTATATATCATGTTTCGTCGGTCCTTTGTATATCCATGATTCGCTTTCTTTTTGGTTATTGTTTCTGCTTTCCCAAAACACAAAAATACCAAAAATATTTTAGTTGTTTCTCTTGGTTTGTTTCTTTGCTTTTTAGCTTTGGTTTGCCTTAAAGAAAAATCCAAAAAGATTTTTCTTTGGTTTGCCTTAAAGAAAAATCCAAAAAGATTTTGCTTTGTTTGCTTGCTTTGAAAAATCGAAAACACCAAAAATATTTGTTGTTCTTCTTTGGTTTTGTGAGTTATTTGCAGGGTTCAGTCGTCCTTAGTGGATTTTGGTTTCATGTTATTATTCAAGTCACACAAGTGAAGGGCAATAATGAGGATTAAGACAACTTGAGGCATGGTAAGAGGCTGGTAACGAACTCTATTTGTTTTCATTTTTATACATATACTCATCAATGTGAGCATGCTTAGTCTGTTCATGTAAGGAGTATGTTACTAATGGATTCTTAGTAGTTCTTGCTTGTTTGTGATTAGCTCCAGATTTCTAATAGTTTGTAGCATGTCATATGAATGTTTTCTTGCATTGTTTTATTCATATTTTGGTATGATATTGTGGTATCCTCCTCTGAAAGTTTCATGTGAATCGACTTGGCATATGCTCACGCATGCATATGACTAAACAATAGTCAGTAAGCCTCGACGATTTATTTTGCCTTGGAGTTCTTGTATCACTTTCGTGTCGTAATTAGTCCTATTTTGTTGCAAGCATGATTATGACAATTATTGCTCTCTCGTTTGTCGCCCCCTCTCTATTTCTTGCCTTCCCTTGCACTGAGTATGAGCTCTACTTCTGTATCCAACTCCCCAAAACCAATATTGCTAACAGTGTCCACCATACCTACCTATTAGCATAATTTTCTATTTCAGTGCATATTCTATATGCCTTGTTTTCTTCCAAATAAAATGTTTGTCTGTTTTGAGAAAGTTAGTTAGTAAAGCTCTCACGAACTTGATGGCGCACTTTATTCCTTGCACTTAATAATCCTGAACCATTGTGACTTGTCCATGAAAGTTATATGCTTGCAAATTATAGGCTGAGAGTTAGCAGAACCGTGCTATCACGAGGAGCGCTTTTGTCACCCATGGATACATATCCAGTTGATACCTTTCTCTTTTGTTTACGTATGTTGTCGGTGTGAAATAAAAGGGGAGTTTGTGAGTTCATGGAGTTATATATATGTGTTAGAGAAACGCCTGGGTTGCTAGCCTAAGCCATGCCTAATAATGGTGGAAACTTGCAGCATTAGTATAGTGAGCATTCTGTGAAGCATCCTCAATAAAAAGCTATGCACATAGTAAATAAAAAGATCGCCGAGATGCTCACTGTCTGCTTTCCTTGTCACTTTGATTATGGGATAACTCCTGTATCATTTGCAAGGGGTACCCCGTTGGCGGTTCTCTATGATATGCATGTATTTACAATGACAAGAACTTACAAGTAACTAAAGTTGAGTAGCACGAGGAGCGGCCCTCATACTCAAGGGACTTGGGATTTCCAGTTTATGGTCTGTCAAGCATATGACTCAGATTGGACCTCACTTTCACCTTAACCACATGAAGATGCCTATGATAGGGGCAATGAGAGCTCAAAGCTAATGAGTACCTTACTTTCAGCATTTGGAAGCCTTTCAAACCTTTCAAAACCTTTTTCACTGCCTTGTTGAGTCACCACGTATTCTATGAGCACCCTCTTGAGAGCATAGTTGTCATTCTTGTATTTGTCTCAAAACATGGTTAATTATGTCATGACTTTGATGCTTGTATCTCTAATATCTTTACTTCTAGTCTTCACTTGAACTTTAGAGGTGCCTTGACATTTATATTGTGCTCTACAAACAAAGGCAAGCGAGATACCACTCTATTATACCTTCTTATGAGCATTGCAATGTTGCTTATGTTTATGTTTCATGCTACTTATTATTATTGAGTTGGTTTCTCTTCATAGATTGCAATGACTATTGAGTATACTTAGTTGCATACTTCTTATTATGAATGATTTAAGTATCTACTCCTGTGCTGAGAATATATACATCATATGAAGCAAATGTGTTCGTGAAAGTTCTTTTATCGCACTCAGTTTTCAAGTGAATTGCTTGAGGACAAGCAATAAGCTAAGCTTGAGGGAGTTGATACGTCCAAAACGTATCTACTTTCCCGAACACTTTTGCTATTGTTTCTCCTCTAAACTTGTGTGATTTGGATACAACTAACACGGACTGACGTTGTTTTCAGCAGAATTACCTTCGTGCCTAGTTTTTGTGCAGAAAATCAACTATCGGAAAAAATCCCGGAAAATATGCCAAAAATCCTATTTCACCAGAAGATCCACGGATCGAGAGTACAAGACGGAGTGGAGGCCTGGGGGGCACACCCTTGCCAGGTGTGGGCCAGGCCTGGGGGTGCGGCCACCCCAGGCACCCCCTCGGCCTCCCTCTTCGCCTATAAGAAGCCTCTTGCCCTAAAAACCGAGGGGGTTTGTCGTTTTTCTAGAAAGAGTTCCGTTGTGCCGCCACCACCAGAAGTCGCGATTCGCATCAAGAAACTCCGTTCTAGCACCCTGCCGAGATGGGGAATTTGGGGAGGATCATCGCCGTCGTCATCACCAACGCCTCTCCATCGACCATCAATGTTATCCTCATCCATGAGTGAGTAATCCCCCATTGTAGGATATGGGGATGGTAGGGATTGGATGAGTTCTATCATGTAATTGAATAAGATTGTTAGGGCATGGTGCCTAGTATCTCTATTAGTGCTATTTGACTTTGTTGCAACTTGTTGTGCTTAATTCTTGTCACTAGGGCCCGAGTGCCATGATCTTAGATCTGAACTTATTATTGAATAATTATGATAGTATTGTTTGTGATCTTATCTGCAAGTTGTGTACACATATCATTGTCCGGATCCAAAGGCCTCGAAGTGACAGAAATTGGGACAACCGGAGGGGATGGCTGTGATGTGAGGATCACATGTGTTCACGGAGTGTTAATTCTTTGCTTCGGTGCTCTATTAAAAGGAGCACCTTAATTGTTAGTAGTTCCTTAGAGGCCCCACTGCCACGGGCTGGCAGGACAAAAGATGTTGTGCAAATTCTCATTGCAAGAACGCATGACTATATATGGAGAACATGCCTATGATTGTTTAGTACTTGGATGCTTATTCTTATTTATATGCAATGCCCTAGATCTTGAAGTTACATGTTTAGACTCGTCCATGCAATGCCCGTCCATCCATCCCTATGCCTACCGCACTCATATCCTACTGTTTGCTGCTACTGTTACTATTGCTCTTGTTTTACTGCTACTGTTGCTTTGTTGTTGCTACTACAAACTGTTCCTACTGATAAACTTTTGTGAGCAAGAACTATTTCCAGGTGCAGCTAAATTGACAACTCAGTTGTTAAGGCTTGCAAGTATTCTTTGGCTCCCCTTGTGTCTAGCACAAACAACAATGATTTCCTTAGCACTCCTATTGCTCCACCTGCTCCTGATGCTACCTTTTATGAAATTAAGCCTGCTTTGTTGAATCCTGTGATGAGAGAGCAATTTTCTGGTGCTAGTTCTGATGATGCTACTGCCCATCTCAATAGCTTCGTTAAACTCTGTGAGATGCAAAAGTATAAGGATGTAGATGGAGATATTATTAAGCTCAAATTGTTTCCTTTCTCCTTGAGAGGAAAAGCTAAAGAATGGTTGTTATCCTTGCCTAGGAATAGTATTGATTCTTGGATTAAGTGCAAAGATGCTTTTATTGGAAAGTACTACCCTCCTGCTAGGATTATATCTATGAGAAGTGACATTATGAAATTTAAAAAACTTGATAATGAACATGTTGCTCAAGCTTGGGAAAGAATGAAATATTTGGTTAAGAATTGTCCCACTCGTGGACTTACTGCTTGGATGATTATCCAGACTTTTTATGCAGGTTTGAACTTCCCTTTAAGAAACCTGTTGGATTCATCTGCTGGAGGTGCCTTTATGACCATCACCTTGGGTGCTGCAACAAAACTCCTTGATAACATGTTGGTTAATTATTCTGAATGGCACACTAAGAGAGCTCCACATGGTAAGAAGGTAAATTCTGTTGAAGAAAACTCTTCTTTGAGTGATAAGATTGATGTTATTATGGCTATGCTTCTTAATGGGAAAGCTCCTTTAGATCCAAATAATGTTCCCTTAGCCTCTTTGGTTGCTCAAGAAGAGCAATTTGATGTGAACTTCATTAGAAACAACAATTTCAATAACAATGCCTATAGGAAGAATTTTGGTAGTAACAACAATTATAGGCCTTATCCTCCTAATAATGGCATTACCTATGGAAACTCCTACAACAATGCTAGAAGTTCTCCCTCTGAACTTGAAGTCATGCTCAAAGACTTTATTAGTAAACAAACCATTTTCAACAAGACTGTGGAGGAAAAGCTTTTAAATGTTGAGAAAAATATTTCCTCTTTGTCTGAAGCTCGGTCCTCCTTGATTAATAAAATGGCTGCTAAACCTGAAACCATGGAAAGTACCTTTGTTGATACTCATGCCATACAAGTTACTATTGATGAAAATGTTAGACTGTTAGCCCAACTTCATGCTAAGTGGGAAAGGGAAGCTGAAATTGATAGAAACAATAGTGTGTGCACCATCACCACCACCCATATGGATGCCACTAAACCACAAGAAGTCCCTATTCCTCCTCCTACAATGCCTAAGCCTAATGAGTCTACTACTAGTGATGCTAAGTTTGATTTTGATCTTGATAGTCACAATATTTCTGAAGTAATTATGTTCCTACAAAAGCTTGCTAGAAGTCTTGATGCTAGTGATATGCATGTTTCTTTCACCAAACACATTACAGATGCTCTTGTTAAGATTAAGGAAGAGAAGTTAAAACACAAAGTTTTTATTCCTAGGAAAGTAGAAGATAGTTGGGAACCCATTATTAATATGCAAGTGAATGACTTTGATCTCAAAGCTTCATGTGATGTTGGTTCTAGTGTCTCTATTATGCCTAGGAAGATTTATGAAATGCTTGATTTTCCACCTTTGGAAGATTGTTATTTGGATGTCCCACTTAATGATAATGCCAAGAAGAAATTCATGGGGAGTATTAATGATGTTCTCATTATGGTTAACAATGCTTATGTCCCTATTGATTTCTATGTTTTGGATGTTGAATTCAATGATTCTTATCCTATTACTTCGGGAAGACCTTTTCTTAGAACTGTTGGTGCCATCATTGATATGAAAGAATGCACCATTAAATATTAATTTCCATTTAAGAAAGGTATTGAACACTTCCCTATGAGAAGAGATAAGTTGCTTTTTGCTCCTCCTTTGAAAGCAAGGTCATGATGTTAATGCTTCTTCATTTGAAAATACTTGATTTATTGCTTCTTGTGCCTAACTTAAAGGCGTTAAAGAAAAGTACTTGTTGGGAGATAACCCAAGAGTTTCCTTGAGTCTTGGAAGTTATTACTTCAGTAATGACCTCTCTTTATCCTTTTTGTTTGCTTTTTGTGCCAAGAATGACCTCTAATGAGAAGGAAGTAAGATTTGGGGAGTTGCTATCCCAAAACAGATTTCTATCCTCCACCATAAAATTCGTGAGGAGTCTCTGTAAGTCGGATTGATCTGCAAATTTACGAATAAATCCCAAGTATGTTAGCTAACTTTCGTTAGTTCAACACTTTTTTATTTAAGCAACAGAAGGTCTTTGAAAAAATCGGTTTCTACCTGCTGGTTTGTTTTGACAGATTTCTGCCATTATTTGCATTTGCTTATTATTGATTCCTTTTTGGGTTATTTTTGGGAAATTGAGCTTTTTGATGGAGTTGCTACAGTAGCTTGTGTTTTTAGTGAAAGTTTTGTTGTTCTAAAGCTAAACCCAAGGGTATATTATCTTTTGAATACACTAATATTGCTAATGAAGATTGTGTGAAGTTTTGTATGAAGAAACAATTCAGGTGTAGAGAGAGAATGATGTAATGAGATGAAGAATGGACAAAAGCTCAAGCTTTGGGATTCCACCCCAGTTTCACCCCAAGAAATATACAAGAGGTACAAGCGTCAAAGCTTGGGGATGCCCAAGGCATCCCCTTCTTCATCAATAAAAAGCTCAGGTCTGTCTAGACACTTCGTTTTTATTGTTTCATGCATAGTTGTGTTGTTCTTGGAGCGTCTTAGTTTTAATTTGGTTTGTTTAGTTTGCTTGAATAAAGTAGTTTGGACCCCCGTTCTCGCGCTGTTGTTTCAAATAAGTTGCTTGGTGTTGGAAAGGAGTAGAAAGTTCTTGCTTGATAAGTGCAAGAGGAGCTTGCATTGACTGTGACTTAGACTTTAGCATGACATGCTAGGTGTTGTTTTGAACTTATGCTTAGTGATTATTGATGTAGCATGAATTGTTCCAAACAACTGGAATTGCTTAGTGTGCCTTGAAGGAATCATGCATTGTTTTAGCATACAAAATCATAGTACTGTGGTATTCTCCTTTGATGTTTTGTTTGGGTTGACTTGGCACATGCTCACACCATGTTATGACTATGAACAAGTCACCATAGCCTCTATGATCATTTAGTCCTTGACTTGTAGTACCACTTTATGCTTTGATTAGTAATTTTTTGTCGCTCTGCCTGATTATGGCCATTATTACTCTCTTAGTTGGTTGCTCCCAGTCTTTTGCTAGCCTCCACTTGTATGAGTAAGCTCTACTCATGCTTCCAACTCCCAAGAAACCAAGTTACTCCAAAGTGTTCACTATAAATTCCTATGCATGGTGTGTTACACCATTCCAAGTATATTCTTGTTTTCAGCTATCTTCCAATTAAAAAAGTATTTTTTTATGTGAAAACTTAGTGATTAAAGCCCTCACGAACTTGATGGCACAATTTATATTCCTTGCCCCTAATAAACTTGAACCATTGTGTCATGTTTCTTGTATATGCTTGTACTTATACGTTGGAATTAGCAGAACCATGTTTTCATGGGTAACGTTTTCAACATTGCACTTGTACTTTGTACACAGTTGATATCATGCTCTTTTGTCTATGGATGTTGCCGGTGTGAAATAAAAAAGTGAGCTTGTAAGTACATTGAGTTATGTATTTTGTGTTAAAGAAATTCCTAGGCCGCTAGCCTATTCCATGCCTAATCATGGTGGAAACTTACAGCATCACCATAATGAGCAATCTATGAAGCATCCTCAATAAAAACCTATGCAAATAGAAAATAAAAAGATCGCTGAGATGCTCATTGTCTGCTTGCCTTGTCATTTTGGTTATGGGAAAGCTCCTGTACCATGTGCAAGGGGTACCTCGTTGGCAGTTCTGTATGATACACATGTACTTACTATGACAAGAACTCACAAGTGACTAAAGTTGATTAGCATGAGGTTCGGCCCTTGTATTCAAGGGACATGAGATTGCCAACTTATACTTTGTCAAGCATATACTCCATAGTTTGTTCACTTTAACCTTAATCACTTCAACATGTTTATGATAGGGGCAATGAGGGATGAAAGCTAACCAATACCATAATTTTTGGAAGCTCTTTTTGAAACTTGAAATCCCTGCTTCCCTTTATGAAGGGCATTTCTTCCACTATTATATTGAGTCTCCACCTTATACCTTTAGGCACCAGTTAAGAGAGCATAGTTTCCATTCTTAGTTCTATGTGCAGTGTCCCAAAACTTATAGATTGATGCATATTGTTGATATTGCTTGTTCTTGTGCTATTTATATCTAGTCACTCTTATGAACTTTGAAGGTGTCCTATGCATCTATTTGCTACTCCATGAGGGACAAGCTGAATGCCACTATGACATGTTTTCTGTATGTGAAACAAACAAACGTTTCATGTTATTCATGATCCTTGTTTGTATCCTTTCATGTTGCATGCATAGTTAGTTTGTCTTATTGTTAGAACTCTATCTTTCATGCACATGTTTAGAGTTCTTTGTTCCCAGCTTTCAATGCTTGCAAATGGTTTGATCTTGGTTTTGATGGTGCATGTCACCTCAAAAATTATTCTTTTTATCACTTACCTACTCGAGGACGAGCAGGAGTTAAGCTTGGGGATGCTTGATACGTCGAAAACGTATCTATAATTTTTTATGTTCCATGCTTGTTTAGTATCTACTTTGATTTGCTTTGTCCACACATTGATGTGTTTTTCATATGTTTTCTGGTACTAACCTATTACCAAGTTGCCACAATGCCAGTTGCTTGTTTTCTGCTGTTTTGGTTCCACAAAAGCTAGTAAGGAAATATTCTAGGAATTGGACGGGACAAGAGCCAAAGTTAATATTTCACCGGGGAGAACACGGAGTCTAGAGGAGAGATGGAGGGGCACCACAGGGCGGCCGCACCCCCCCCCCCCAAGGCGGAGCCTAGGGTGGGCCCGCGCCTGGGCAGGGTGTGGGCCCCCTAGCCGCCTCCCAGCCTCGCCTCTTTGCCTATAAGTAGCCCTTGATGCCTAAACTCTAAGAACTCTATCAATATTCCACGAAACTGTCTGTAGCCGCCACCACCATCGTCCCTAGATCGGGGGGGTCTGGAGCTCTTCCCAGCACCCTGCCGGAGGCGAGATCATCCCGAAGGCCTTCTTCTTCATCATGCAAGCCTCCGGTATGAAGCGTGAGTAGTTCCACCTTAGACTACAGGTCCATGTAGTAGCTAGATGGTTGTATCTCCTCCTTGTGATTTCATTCCAGATCTTGAGAGCTCCGTTTGATCAACATCTCATCTATTTGTAATCATGCATATTGTGTTTGTGGGGATCTGATGGATATTGAGATTACTATGTCAGATTGATTAATGTTTTTGTCTTATTGATTCTATCATGTCTGTGTTGTTTGTGATCTTGCATGCTCTCCGTTGTTAGTAGCTATCTTGGCCAAGTAGTTTCTAGTGACTCCAAGAGGGGGTATTTATGCTCGATAGTGGGTTCATGCCTCTACTTAATCAAGGGAAGTGACAAAAATCTCTATGGTTGTAGATGTGCTATTGCCACTAGAGAGAAAACAACGGTCTCTTGTTCATGGAACAAGTGGATTGTTTACCTTACACACTTTGCTTAAAGCAGTTGTCTCTTGCTTGCAACTTAATACTGGAGGGAGTTCGGATGATAACCCAAAGGTGGACTTCTAGTAATAGATGCAGTTGGATGGAGGTATATGTATCTTGTTGTATTTCCCAATTGAATCTCATAGGATCTTTATGTCTAGTATTGCATTGTTATGCCTTGCTCAGTCCTACCAATTGCCCTGCTGTAACTTGTTTACCCAGTATGCCATGTTTGTTTATCTAAGGAGAACACCTCTAGTGAACTATGGACCCTGGTCTAATCTTTACCATTGATACATCTTCCACTGTTACTGTTTACTTGCTGCAAACCATCATCATCTTCCACACCATACAGTTAATCCTTTGTTACAGCAACTGGTGAGATTGACAACCTGACTGTTAGTTGGGGCAAAGTCTTGAGTTTGTGTTGTGCAGGTTTCCATGTTGCTTGCAACACCTTTGAGACATTTCCTTCCTCCTACTAGTTCGATAACCTTGGTTTCTTACTGAGGGAAAGCTTGCTGATGTGCTGCATCATACCTTGCTCTTGGGGTTTCCTGACGAAGCGTTAACACGCATCACTCGGCCGCAACGGTATCTGCAAGCACCCGACGGAGCACGCAACTCCGACGAGGAATCGTCGCCGCACCCGTGCTCCCGGCCTCGCCCACGACCACGTTGAGCATCGCCACATCCCTGCGACCCTGGTGAGCCTCTATACCCCTTCCTTGCCCCTGGTTTCGCCGGACCATCG
The DNA here is from genome assembly GCA_916181665.1 of Avena sativa. NCBI lineage: Eukaryota > Viridiplantae > Streptophyta > Magnoliopsida > Poales > Poaceae > Avena > Avena sativa. Next base: position 304,111,519 of record OV702295.1, on the reverse strand, counting down.
CCGCCAGACGCATCGCCGCCGCAGATCGCCAGCAGCGCCGCCTGTCTATGTCACATCCCAAGATTTTCCAAATCTTGTTATGTGAAAAATAAATGAATAAAATAAAACTTTGTTGATTTTTAAGGTGAGAAGAAACTTTTGAATCCAATTGGAAACTTTCAAAACCTATTTGGATCAAATAAAATCCTAAAGGGATTTAAAAAGATAAATAAACAATAAAGTTAAAAATATTTGAATTTACTATTTTGAATCTTTTAATAAAAAGATTTGGTTTTCAAAAGCAAAGGATAGAAATAAATAAGGATTACTTTAAAGAGCCAATTAAAACTTGGCCAAGCCTTTGAAATAAAATATTTCTATTTGATAAAAATAGTAAAGGTTTATTTAAATAAAATAATAAGGATTTAATATCCAAGTTTATTAAAAATAAAGGTTTTACTATTTTAATTAAACATCAAAACTTACTTATTTATTTTAAACAAGTTTTCCAAATGTTTTACATTCTCATATTAAACCTATTGTTTTGGTTTTGATAGTATTTAGATTTCAAATGGAGTTTTAAAAAAAATCAAATCCTATTTGATTTAATAACAAAGGACCATTTTATTTAATTAATAAATGGATCCTAAAAGAATAAAAATATTATTTTATTTTGGGACTTGGATTTGTGTTGTTAAAACAGAACCAAAACTCAATGCAAAATTTTTGTGGAAGTTTGATTTGATTTGTTGTTTGAATTGTTTGATTGAAATTCAAAACAGAAAATCAATTAGAAAAAGGAAAAAGATTCAGTACAAAAAAATGCTAAAGGACTGACCCAACCCAACAAGCCCAGCAGCCCAACTCGCAGCCCAGTTCTTTCCCCCTCTCTGCGAAACGTTTTTCACCAAAAAGCCAACCCGTAGAGTCACTGAACGTTCGGTCCCACTCCCTCTTCCTCTCTCTCGCTGACCAACCGACCCCACCCCTCCTGTTCATCGCCTTCAAACCGCGCCGATTACTCCTCGCCGTTTCTGTCTTGAATCGCAGCGATAAATTCGCGTCAATGGGGCATTAATCTCTCCAATGTCTACGCCCTTATACTCGCCCTTGCCTCCTCCTCTTTTCCCCTCAAACACCGCAGCACGAGAGCCACCAGGCTGCCCTGAATCGAAGTTGCACCGCCGCTACTCCGGTGAACCTTTCCAGCAAATTCCGGCCAGTAGACACCGCCCCTCGCCTCCTCGACCAAACTCACGCACTTCCCAGCCCCTAGCGCTTCTCCTTGTGCTGTCCGTTCACTCGCGGGCGCCCCGGAACATCGGCTTCGACAACCTCTGAGCGCCATCGCGTCTGCTTCTTACTCCGGCGAAGTTGCCTGGTAAGAACCAACCACCCCGAGCCCTCTCAATCACGCACGCATCATCACCGTGTCTTTGCGCGTCTGACCATGCACTCCGTTTGCTCCCTCGTGACCCGTAGCACCATCTCCGACGACGACAGAGCGTGGCCGTCGTCAGACGCAACTCCGGCGAGAAATCCCGCTGGAACCAGAGCGCCCCTTGACAAGCTGACCGTACCTTGAGCATCAGGGCGTCACCACGATCACTGTAAGCACCCTCACCTCCTCCCTTGCTTCCTGCATCGCCAGTACCGCCACCGTCTGAGCGTCGTTGCTGCCAGCCGCCGCTCAGCGCCGCCCGTTGTTGACCAAGCAGTCGTGTCCGTAGGATCTAGATCGGACGAACGCGATAGAAACTAGACGAAGAGGTATGAGTCAACCCGTGCCGTGCGATCTGATTAGATCCAACGCCCCACATAGGCCGATCCATGCGAACCGGTATCGACCAGTAATTTTGCGCCGTGTGGCACCAGTTCTGTTTAAAACAAATTTTGAATCTGATTAGAATGTGATTTTTTAAACCTTGTAACTTTCGATCCACACGTCCAAAAATTACAAACTTTATATCAATGGAATCAGTGAAACGAGCCCTAGCCAACCATGCAATTTGTTTAGTAAAAAGTTTCTGTTAGATTGTTTGTTTTTGCAGAAACATTTGTATGCTTGTTTAGGTTATAAAAATTATTCCAAAATGATTTTGAGGTTGAAATCTTTGCAAATTGGTTTGTTGTGAACCTACTGACCCTAGGAACCAACCCATGGTTTTAAAAATGGATTTTTTGAAGATTAGGAATAAAAACTTGAATTAGCCTATTTCTAGTCAAATAAAAATATTGATTTTGTTATGAAAATGTTTTTGGAGTAAAAACTTTGGGAAAATGATTTGAATCAAACCTACTGACCCTAAACACCAAGTTTTGAGAAGTAACAACTTATTTGGTGAACAACATAAAATTGTTGCTTTGATAAAAACATTTTCCACCACATAAAATAATGATTGGATTTAAAAATGGTTTATAGATAAAACCCTTTTGCAAAATGACTTTGCCACTTTAGAAAATGACCACTTTGGACTTTACAATGTGTAGAGCCTAGTAGATACCACCTTGGCAAATAAAACTATCTTTTGCATGCTTGTATGCATGACTTAGATCCTATTATTTTATGTGTGTTAATTTGTTTGATTGATTTTGGTTGGAATGCTAGTTGATTTTGTGTTTGCTTGATTGATTTGTAGAGAAGTTAGAAAAGTGTGAAACTAGCAAGATCAAGAAGTGAACCAACATTCCCTACCAAAAAGGCAAGTGACACTATCATCCAAAGTCCTACTATTTTCATTATACTTAGTGGATTTTGAAACATGCATGAAAAGAATTTCTATAACTTATGCTATGCTAAATCCTAATAGGATACCTTATAAATTCCTTAGTGAAAACAATGTAGTTGTAAAATGCTTAGCCATGCTAGATATTTTGAGAAGAGATACATGTTGAGATTTTATGAAATTGAGAAAAGGACTTATGTTTTTATATAATAAAACAAGTACTCAATGAACCACCTGGGTGGACAAGGATACTCAAGTTTTGGGCAAGGTGGCAACAAAAGGAACCATGTCGATGGCAATCTCTTTGTGTTGTGCACCAAAAGAAAACCACCCAGGGACTTAGAGATTGAACATGTTTCTCCAACAGTGGCTTTCGTGTACAGCCACATGCTAATATGGCTCTGGCTTAGTCAACTACATTGGGAAGACCCACGTATTGTCCTCAGGTTAACTAGACATGAGGGAACTAGGAACCCTACATTGGTGCCTGAAGACAAGCTAGAAATGGTGTATGGGAGGACCCTCTAGAAAGACTTCGTCACATTCTCAATCTGCCAGTACTCCATCTTGGTGAGTACTTATCCAGCGGCCACTGGTGGCAACAAGATGAGATTGTGTCATGTGGGTAAAGTATACAACTTCTGCAGAAGATAAAAAAAATCTAAGTACTTAGCAGTGTCCCCGGTTATGGACAATACTGAGCAACTAAAGCTTGAAGCTATAGGAAATCTCGACATTCCAATTTCTAAAAGAAAAACTTTAAAGTGACAACAAACGACTTGAAGCACTTGGGGGGTACCAAGGAGCTCAAGAGATTTGGATAAAAACTTGAAGCACTTGGGGTTTACCAAGGAGCTCAAGAGATTTTGATAAAAACTTGAAGCACTTGGGGTTTACCAAGGAGCTCAAGAGATTTTGATAAAAACTTGAAGCACTTGGAGATTTACCAAGGAGTTCAGAAAGATTTGACAAGAGATCAAAACTGTTTTTGAAAAGATAGGATAAGTTGTTGCTTTCTACAAATGAGCCTAAAACCCTACTTAGCCAAATATGCATGTAATGATAGGATCCACTTATATTCTACATAGTAGTGAAACTTGCCAATACAATTCAAATGTATTGACCCTTGTGGCTGTAACTTGTTATGTTGCAGGTTTGTTTGATATTAGTGAAGTTGATTGATTAGGATTACAAGTCTACAACCAACATGTTTGCCTGTGGCACTTTGAAGACGAAGGACCCCATGCTTATAGATTTTCTGCTACAATGTAATGTAATAGACAAGAGCTATGTAAGATGTAATAAAATTATGTTATTCCTAGTTATAAAGTTATATTATGACCTTTGTTTCTTGATATTACATCTTAACTGTGGATGCTAGCTATTGATCCATGGACTAGCATTGTAAACACAGGGATATCTACCTTATTAAAGGTTGGGACCTCTACAGATGGTATCAGAGCATTGTGTTGCCTGTAGGATTTGTAAACCTAGGATTGGACAAAACCCCTTAGAAAAATAGGAGTTATATATTTGTTCCAAAACTTATTTACAAACAATCTTGTAAACTCTTTCCTCAACCATTTTGGTTTTGATTCTACATGTCTTCCATTTCAACTTGATGGAAAAACCTACCCCATGGCCAAAGACTTCACCATGTGCAAAGGACTTCTTCAACTCTAATGACTTCAACATCTTCAACTCTAATGACTTCAACATCTTCAGCATATCCACCAAGGACTTCAATCCTGGATGTCACTAAGGACAAGTGAGACAAGAAATCTTGCTCAAGATTTGGAGACTAAGGAAACACAACTTAGAAGGAGCCATCCTTACCTTTGAAGTTTTATGACCAAGAGTTTTTCCCAAAGGAAACCATGATCTCATGCAAGAAGAATCAACCAAGAAGGATGGAAAGATCACAAGTGAACCATATAGATGGACTACCATATTTTAGTTAAGTCAAACCCACCAACTTATGTGGTGTAACAAAAATATTTTGTTGCCTAAAAATGTGCTTGAACTTCATTGTTTGAGTGAAATGTTGTTTGTGAATGCTTGCACATTGCTTGTGTGAATTGTGATGTGTGTGATTAGAATTATTTCCTTAGAAATATCTTGCCTATTATAATCTCTATTCAACCCAAACAGATGACTACTCCAAGAAACTCCAACATCAAGGTTGATGACACCAACACCAACCAAGAGGACAACATGAAAGAACTCATATCAACCCAAAACCAGTTGAACCAAATGACAGCTCAATTCATATCCAACACCAGTGGGGAAGATCCAACCCTGCAAGGATTTTTGGAGAACCAAGCCCAAATTTTGCATAAGGTGACAGATCAAATGCTCAACATGGAAAGCAACTTTTCCAAAGGAGCTTGTGACAACAAAGATGTTATTCTAAAGGGAATCAAAGCTTGCAATATTTGTGGAGACAAGGATCACACTTCCAAGGAGCATAGGGATCAATGTCCCAACTGTGAAGAGAAGCATCCAGTAGGCCAATGTCCCACCTCTCAAGCTACTTGTTACCTATGTGAAGGAAACAATCATGTCCCTATCCAATGCCCTATTCCATAGTTGAACAAAGGAAACAAGGTGGAGTACAACAAATGATTGCAAACTATCAAGAGGGATCCAAATCTACCAAGAGGAATGAGGACAAAGGAAAAGCTCCACTTATACCTCCATGCAATACAACCCAATTCAAAGGACCAAAGAAGGAGCATATGAATTTTCCAAGGAGCAATAGAAGGTCCAAGAAACATGTAGACATCCCTACCTATAAGATAACATATGAACAACATGAACTAGATGCACTCCTAGCTTTGGAGAAGCCCAAAAAGAAAAAGAAGGACAAAAGCCATGTGCAATGTCATCATTGTAAAGAAATGGGACACTATTCTAGTGAATGTCCAGAGAAACAGAAGTATAAAGAGATTGGCCAAGTATGGTGCAACAACTGCAAAGAGCTAGGCCATTATGCAACAACTTGTCCACAAGAGACACGTGAAGAACTCAAACTTATCATATGTTTCAATTGCAAAAACCTAGGACATTATGCAAGCAATTGTCCAGAAAAGATGAAGAACGAGATAAACAAGCCTATGAAGGATCTCAGCCTTGTCACATGTGCCAAGTGTGGAAACAAAGGACACCATGCAGATGTTTGCCGAGAGAAGTTTCCCCAAGATCCCAAGCAAGCCAACATGTAATTTAGTTGGAAAATTTTTAAGGGTGGTAGTGCCCTAGATGTTTTGAGCCTACTTGTAACCCTAGCCTTCCCAAATCTTGGGACGAGATTTATTTTAAGGGTGGTAGCCTGTCACATCCCAAGATTTTCCAAATCTTGTTATGTGAAAAATAAATGAATAAAATAAAACTTTGTTGATTTTCAAGGTGAGAAGAAACTTTTGAATCCAATTGGAAACTTTCAAAACCTATTTGGATCAAATAAAATCCTAAAGGGATTTAAAAAGATAAATAAACAATAAAGTTAAAAATATTTGAAGTTACTATTTTGAATCTTTTAATAAAAAGATTTGGTTTTCAAAAGCAAAGGATAGAAATAAATAAGGATTACTTTAAAGAGCCAATTAAAACTTGGCCAAGCCTTTGAAATAAAATATTTCTATTTGATAAAAATAGTAAAGGTTTATTTAAATAAAATAATAAGGATTTAATATCCAAGTTTATTAAAAATAAAGGTTTTACTATTTTAATTAAACATCAAAACTTACTTATTTATTTTAAACAAGCTTTCCAAATGTTTTACATTCTCAAATTAAACCTATTGTTTTGGTTTTGATAGTATTTAGATTTCAAATGGAGTTTAAAAAAAAAATCAAATCCTATTTGATTTAATAACAAAGGACCATTTTATTTAATTAATAAATAGATCCTAAAAGAATAAAAATATTATTTTATTTTGGGACTTGGATTTGTGTTGTTAAAACAGAACCAAAACTCAATGCAAAAGTTTGGTGGAAGTTTGATTTGATTTGTTGTTTGAATTGTTTGATTGAAATTCAAAACAGAAAATCAATTAGAAAAAGGAAAAAGATTCAGTACAAAAAAAATGCTAAAGGACTGACCCAACCCAACAAGCCCAGCAGCCCAACTCGCAGCCCAGTTCTTTCCCCCTCTCTGCGAAACGTTTTTCACCAAAAAGCCAACCCGTAGAGTCACTGAACGTTCGGTCCCACTCCCTCTTCCTCTCTCTCGCTGACCAACCGACCCCACCCCTCCTGTTCATCGCCTTCAAACCGCGCCGATTACTCCTCGCCGTTTCTGTCTTGAATCGCAGCGATCGATTCGCGTCAATGGGGGCATTAATCTCTCCAACGTCTACGCCCTTATACTCGCCCCTGCCTCCTCCTCCTTTCCCCTCAAACACCGCAGCACGAGAGCCACCAGGCTGCCCTGAATCGAAGTTGCACCGCCGCTACTCCAGCGAACCTTTCCAGCAAATTCCGGCCAGTAGACACCGCCCCTCGCCTCCTCGACCAAGCTCACGCACTTTCCCAGCCCCTGGCGCTTCTCCCTGTGCTGTTCGTTCACTCGCGGGCGCCCCAGAACGTCGGCTTCGACAACCTCTGAGCGCCGCCGCGTCTGCTTCTTACTCCGGCGAAGTTTCCTGGTAAGAACCAACCACCCCGAGCCCTCTCAATCACGCACGCATCATCACCGTGTCTTTGTGCGTCTGACCATGCACTCCGTTTGCTCCCTCGTGACCCGTAGCACCGTCCCCGACGACGACAGAGCGTGGTCGTCGTCAGACGCAACTCCGGCGAGAAATCCCGCTGGAACCAGAGCGCCCCTTGACAAGCTGACCGTACCTTGAGCATCAGAGCGTCACCGCGATCACTGTAAGCACCCTCACATCCTCCCTTGCTTCCTGCATCGCCAGTACCGCCACCGTCTGAGCGTCGTCGCCGCCAGCCGCCGCTCAGCGCCCCCCGTTGTTGACCAAGCAGTCGTGTCCGTAGGATCTTGATCGGACGAACGCGATAGAAACTAGACGAAGAGGTATGAGTCAACCCGCACCGTGCGATCTGATTAGATCCAACGCCCCACATAGGCCGATCCGTGCGAACCGGTATCGACCAATAATTTTGCGCCGCGTGGCACCAGTTCTGTTTAAAACAAATTTTGAATCTGATTAGAATGTGATTTTGTAAACCTTGTAACTTTTGATCCACACGTCCAAAAATTACAAACTTTATATCAATGGAATCAGTGAAACGAGCCCTAGCCAACCATGCAATTTGTTTAGTAAAAAGTTTCTGTTAGATTGTTTGTTTTTGCAGAAACATTTGTATGCTTGTTTAGGTTATAAAAATTATTCCAAAATGATTTTGAGGTTGAAATCTTTGCAAATTAGTTTGTTGTGAACCTACTGACCCTAGGAACCAACCCATGGTTTTAAAAATGGATTTTGTGAAGATTAGGAATAAAAACTTGAATTATCCTATTTCTAGTCAAATAAAAATATTGATTTTGTTATGAAAATGTTTTTGGAGTAAAAACTTTGGGAAAATGATTTGAATCAAACCTACTGACCCTAAACACCAAGTTTTGAGAAGTAACAACTTATTTGGTGAACAACATAAAATTGTTGCTTTGATAAAAACATTTTCCACCACATAAAATAATGATTGGATTTAAAAATGGTTTATAGATAAAACCCTTTTGCAAAATGACTTTGCCACTTTAGAAAATGACCACTTTGGACTTTACAATGTGTAGAGCCTAGTAGATACCACCTTGTCAAATAAAACTATCTTCTGCATGCTTGTATGCATGACTTAGATCCTATTATTTTATGTGTGTTAATTTGTTTGATTGATTTTGGTTGGAATGCTAGTTGATTTTGTGTTTGCTTGATTGATTTGTAGAGAAGTTAGAAAAGTGTGAAACTAGCAAGATCAAGAAGTGAACCAACATTCCCTACCAAAAAGGCAAGTGACACTATCATCCAAAGTCCTACTATTTTCATTATACTTAGTGGATTTTGAAACATGCATGAAAAGAATTTCTATAACTTATGCTATGCTAAATCCTAATAGGATACCTTATAAATTCCTTAGTGAAAACAATGTAGTTGTAAAATGCTTAGCCATGCTAGATATTTTGAGAAGAGATACATGTTGAGATTTTATGAAATTGAGAAAAGGACTTATGTTTTTATATAATAAAACAAGTACTCAATGAACCACCTGGGTGGACAAGGATACTCAAGTTTTGGGCAAGGTGGCAACAAAAGGAACCATGTCGATGGCAATCTCTTTGTGTTGTGCACCAAAAGAAAACCACCCAGGGACTTAGAGATTGAACATGTTTCTCCAACAGTGGCTTTCGTGTACAGCCACATGCTAATATGGCTCTGGCTTAGTCAACTACATTGGGAAGACCCACGTATTGTCCTCAGGTTAACTAGACATGAGGGAACTAGGAACCCTACATTGGTGCCTGAAGACAAGCTAGAAATGGTGTATGGGAGGACCCTCTAGAAAGACTTCGTCACATTCTCAATCTGCCAGTACTCCATCTTGGTGAGTACTTATCCAGCGGCCACTGGTGGGAACAAGATGAGATTGTGTCATGTGGGTAAAGTGTACAACTTCTGCAGAAGATAAAAAAATCTAAGTACTTAGCCGTGTCCCCGGTTATGGACAATACTGAGCAACTAAAGCTTGAAGCTATGGGAAATCTCGACATTCCAATTTCTAAAAGAAAAACTTTAAAGTGACAACAAACGACTTGAAGCACTTGGGGGGTACCAAGGAGCTCAAGAGATTTGGATAAAAACTTGAAGCACTTGGGGTTTACCAAGGAGCTCAAGAGATTTTTGATAAAAACTTGAAGCACTTGGGGTTTACCAAGGAGCTCAAGAGATTTTGATAAAAACTTGAAGCACTTGGAGATTTACCAAGGAGTTCAGAAAGATTTGACAAGAGATCAAAACCGTTTTTGAAAAGATAGGATAAGTTGTTGCTTTCTGCAAATGAGCCTAAAACCCTACTTAGCCAAATATGCATGTAATGATAGGATCCACTTATATTCTACATAGTAGTGAAACTTGCCAATACAATTCAAATGTATTGACCCTTGTGGCTATAACTTGTTATGTTGCAGGTTTGTTTGATATTAGTGAAGTTGATTGATTAGGATTACAAGTCTACAACCAACATGTTTGCCTGTGGCACTTTGAAGACGAAGGACCCCATGCTTATAGATTTTCTGCTGCAATGTAATGTAATAGCCAAGAGCTATGTAAGATGTAATAAAATTATGTTATTCCTGGTTATAAAGTTATATTATGACCTTTGTTTCTTGATATTACATCTTAACTGTGGATGCTAGCAGGGACTAGCATTGTAAACACAGGGATCTCTACCTTATTAAAGGTTGGGACCTCTACAGTCTATGACCTAGCGCTCAGGTCCGTTAGATGCGTATCCAAAGGCTAGGATTAGAAGATTAAGCGAAGGGGTATCATTCGATCTGGTTTGCGCGTTACCACTTAGATCCAACGGTACGCGATGTGTCATCCATGCGAAGCGGTACCAGCCAGTCAGACAGCGCCACGTGGCCAGGCTTTTGAATTAAAATCCAGAATTTGATCTAATAGATGTTTAAACTTGTAAAATCAATAACTTTTGATCTGTTTATCCAAAAATTACAAATTTTATATAAATGGATTCAGAAAAATAAGATCTTTGCAATTATGGTCTTGTTTTGGACATTGTCTTCTGTAAAATTAGGTTTTTAGGCAGACATTTGTTTAGGACTATTTTGAGTATAAAAATTGTTCTAAAAATTATTTTTGAGTAAATCCTTTTGCAAATGGTTTGTTTTGAACCCTCTGACCATAAACACTAAAATTTGAAATTAAAATGTATTTTTTGACACTAGAGATTATTCCTTTAAATAAAAGCATTTCTAGTAAAACAAAAATGATTTAAATAACCAAATTTCACTAACTTGGTCCCAATGGAATTTCCACTTTTATAAAAAGGACCAGTAGGTGTTTTGAAATGTTTAGAACCTTGTTAGAAAGCACTTTCTATTTAAAATAACCTTTTGCATGCTTGCATGCATTTCTTTGTTTTTCTTCTTTTGTTTTGTTATTTGTTTGTGTACTAGTTTTGAATGTGTGCCTTGCTTGATTGTGATGTAGTGAACTTTGAGGAGTGTGACATTTGCAAGATCAAGGAGAGTACCTAGATTATCTACTAAAAAGGCAAGTGATACTTTGGTCATCAAAAGTCCTATCTTTTCAATATTTGCATTAGTAATATTTTTGTAATATGCATGATAGGACTATTTTGTATATTGCTATGCTATGGTAGATCCTACAGAATATATCTTGGTAGGAATATTCCTAAGTTAAGAGACATGTTAAACTAGTATGCTTAGCCTAGCTATTAGAAATTCAAGGGTGGGAATTCATGTTATGATCTTATGGAAAGATTATGCCTATATGTTTTTGACTAAGAAAACCACTTGTTAATGAAAAACCTGGGTGGAATGGAAAGAATGGTTTGTGTTGAGTGGTTACACAAGGCCCATGTATATGGTCTACCTTGTGTATCACACTTGTGGATGTCCACCCAGGAACAAAGAGATTCGAGATGTTTATTGTTGAGAAGCTTCCAGTGCAACCACATGGCATATGGGATCTGCCTTGACCAACTAGGTTGCAATAACTCAGCCAGATGGAAAGTTGGTGGTAGTGATGATAGGATGGAACCCGTCCATGATGGTCTGAGGGATTGCTTCTGAAAAGTCTCGTCTCGATGCATGTCGAATCTTGTGGGGAAAGTGCACCACCTCTAGAGAGGGTAAAACCTAAGTACTTAGTCGTGTCCCCGGTTATGGACATTTTGAGCATCAAAGACATTGAAAGGGTCAAGAATCTCCTCATACCAATTTCTCTAAGTTAAAACTTGATGGGCGAACAAGGGTAGCACTTGGTGTGACTCCAGTGTGCCATGTGTGATGAAATGTTTTGAAAAAGAGAAAAATTATTTTACAAAGTAAAGGGAAAACTTATTTTATGCAAAGGCCAGCCAAAACTCCACTTAGCCATATATTCATGTAGATGTTAGATTCTCCATATCAATATGATATCACTTTCCAATACAATTCAAATGTATTGACCCTTGTAGATGTAACTTATCATGTTACAGGTTTGTTTGATGTTAGTGAAGTTTGTTGAGTAGGGATTACAAGTCTACAACCAACATGATTGCCTATGGCATATGAAGATGAAGGACTCCATGAGTATTAGATATATCTGCTTCTCTGTAATAAGATAGCCATATGAGCTATGTAAGTTGTAATGAACTATTTTATTCCTGGTTATAAGTTGTAATATGACCTTTGTTTCTTGATATTACATCTTAAACTGTGGGTGCTAGATATTTCATCCAGGGACTAGCACTATGAACACAGGGACTTGTACCTTATTGGGTTCAGGCCTCTACATATTGTAAGTTCATCATGTTGATTAAAAGTGATCATGTTATCACAATACAAACTTGTAGTACTCATTGGATTAGAAAGGTCATTATTATGGCCTGAGCATTTTGAAATGACACACTTCAAAACAAAGTTCACAAATAAAAGGATAGAGGGCACAAACGTTTTACCAAGATCATTTAAAGCCCTATACCACGTTCTAGTTTTTTCATTCCTGTGGGTGATACAGTATTCTTCTTCAATTTGATTCTTTTCACAAGGTCTATGTACTCCACAAAAATTAACATGCTTATAAGAAATAGTACTTTCAGAGGTTTGAGCATGTTTATTGCAATCATTAATATCAATTTCATTTTTCATGCAAGTGTCTTTAAAAGGTTCATGATACATGTCCCATTTTTATTTAGGAGCATTAATATGAGAAGCAAAGGCTCTCCAACAATTAACATGAATTTGAGGATCAAGACCATATTTAGCACTAAGATCTTGAAAATCAGCAGTTTCAGCGAAAGACATTATGCAATCATACTCATAGTTTATACCTGGTTCGTTACCATTGTCGTTATCCCAATCTTCGGTATTACTTTGAATTGTTTCAAGAATATCCCACTTAGCTTTGACCTCATTACTTGTGAAGGATCCCTCTAAACAGATATCTAGATAGTCCTTGTAATGTCCTGAAAGCCTTGCATAAAAATTATTAATAATAATATTACTAGGGAGCTCATGAATGGGACATTTGAGCATTAGTGACTTCAATATCCCCCATGCTTGGGCAATACTTTCTCCATCATGAGGATGAAAATTATAAATATAATTCCTATATTTATGAATTTCATGAGGAGGATAAAATTTAGAGTAAAAGAGAGATTTAAGTTCCTTCCACTCTGAATGATGAGGATCATCTAGTAGCTCGTACCACTCCCTTGCTTTGCCCTTAAGTGATAAAGAGAATAGGTTCCTCTTAACTTGGTCCATTGAAACACCTTCACACTTGAACAACTCGCATAATTCATGTATAAAGAGTATATGATCACCAGGATGGACAGTTCCATCTCCAAAATAGCAGTTATTCATAACACGTTCAATAATTTCCATAGGTATTTAAAAGGGGACACTTTCAGTATGTGGATTTAAAATATCACAAGTATCATTAGAATTACCACATATGGGAGATAAAGTATCATCAGAGCAAATTTTCTCCTCTAAAGCTAGGGAACTAAAAAGATCATTTTCATTAAAACCAGCTTCCCCGAGCTTAGACGTTTCCATAGCATTAGCAATGATGGTGTTCAAAAGATTCATACTAATAACATTACTATTAGCATGCAAACTAGTGAAAATAAAACAAGAAACAAAAAGATATAATTGCAGAATCTAAAGGAAATAACTTCGAGCACTCACATACTAGCAACAGTACTAGAAGATAGCTTAGTAGCCAGAGGATGTGAGTACCTTTTACCTTACCTCCCCGACAATGACGCCAGAAAAGAGATTGATGTCTACGCATGCTTCTATTCTTATAGACAATGTTGGGCCTCCAAGTGTAGAGGTTTGTAGAATAGCAGCAAGTTTCCCTTAAGTGGATCACCCAAGGTTTATCGAACTCAGGGAGGAAGAGGTCAAAGGTATCCCTCTCAAGCAACCCTGCAATCAAGATACAAGAAGTCTCTTGTGTCCCCAACACACCCAATACACTTGTCAGGTGTATAGGTGCACTAGTTTGGCGAAGAGATAGTGAAATACAAGTGAAATGGATGATTATAAGTGGTAATTGCAATCTGAAATAAAAATGGCAGCAAGAAAACATGTAACAGGATTGATTGTATACGATGTTTCAATGCTTAGAAACAAGGCCTAGGGATCATACTTTCACTAGTGGACACTCTCATATAAATATCTTATCTTCATAATGCTACTCTGAACTACTCTCCGGTTGGACGATGTAGGGCTATAACAGCACACCTCAAAGTTCGCATTCCCCATCTAGATAACCCTATTGTCACCTCGAGCGCTAGATGGTTCCAACAAACACCACAAAATCATAGAGACATCCAACTCAAATTATAACTCATGATAAGTATTTCTGTAATCTTTAGCCTAAGTTCCACATGGTGTGCACACTGTCAACTTCACACACGTGGGGATAACCGGAGATTACAATAATTAAAGCACTTGGGTAGCAGAGTAGATCTACTTATTCAACTATATTACAAAGCTCATGATCACATAAAGATCACGCATAGAGAGAGAGATGAACACATAGCTACCGGTAGAGCCCTTAGCCTCGAGGGAGAACTACTCCATCCTCATCATGGGAGTCAGCAACAGCGATGGAGATGGTGGTGGAGTCGATGGAGATGGCTCCGGGGGCAATTCCCCGTCCCGGCAGGGTTCTAGAACAGAGACTTCTGTCCCCTGAATCTCATCTTCGGTGGCGGCGGCGCCGCGTAAATTCTCGTGGATTGAGGATGGATGATTTAGGGTTTTTGCATCGAGGGCTTTATATAGGCGGAAGGTCAAGTTCGGTGGACGCCCGAGGGGCCCACACCACCTGGTGGAGCCCCCCTGGCCGTGCCACCATATGGTTTGGCTGCCTCGTGGCTCCTCTTCGTCTCCCCTTCGGTCTTCGTGTTGTGTCGGGTAAAATATTGACTTTGGCTTTTGTTCCGTCCAATTCCGAGAATATTTTTTTACTAACTTTTCTAAAACCAAAAATAGCAGAAAGCAGACAATTGGCACTGCGGCATCTTGTCAATAGGTTAGTTCCGGAAAATGTATAAAAATGCCTCAAACTATAAACAAAACATAAGAAAGTTGATACAAAACAAGCATGGAGCATCAAAATTATAGATACGTTTACGACGTATCAATCATCCATTCCTCGAGTATAGTTGATCCAATCAACATCATACAAAACCGATCTATCTCATAGATCGACCACCAAAAACAGCAAATAGATCCAATCTATAGTCAACTTCATATCATATATGCGAGATCTCGAGCCTAAAACCAGAAGTTATCGCTCTGATACCACTGTTGGGCCACATAGAGATAAAAAACTTTTTCCCTCTAACGCGGTGATCCCAAGTTCTAGCTGAGGTAGAAGGCCATGAGGGTTACCACTAGACGCGCAGTTGCGGATTACTGATCAAGCATGCCAGTTGCTGTAGTGCAGTCCTCACCATCCGATCTGATCACGATCATCGGGGTGCTGATCATACTGCACCGCTGCTAGTATCTACATGTACGAGGAGGAGCGCTAATGGTGAACTGCTAGGTTCGTTACGGCAGCAGGACTGAACTGGAGCTAGGGTTTCCAACGCATGGAATGACCTAATCGCAACACCTTTCTAGGTCTGTGTGCCCCAGTATATATAAGGAGTAAAAGTGGGCTCCACTCAATTGTGGCCTATTCACTAAAACCCATATTAGTCACTGTGAGTCCGACTCACCGACTTAGTTCAAATCCAGTTCAGGTCCAACCCAAATGGATTTCCGGTTTAGATCCCACTTGCTCCCTCTCTTAAGTGTGTGACCCCACAGGCTCATGATAACTTGGACATGATTGGAGTCTGGATTGCAATTGATTAATCGGTAGCGGCTCCTAGCAGAATGTGCCGACTCCCAAGTACCAAAGAGTCCTAACGACATGCCTTTTTAATGCGACTTGCGTCCGAGCCCCTTTTGCCTCATTATATACCTTGTCAAACTATAGGCGAATAATCGTCATCCCTTAAATAGTCTGACTCTCTTCTCGATCTAAGATAAGTGATTCATTTGACTAACTCTTAGTCGATCGTCTCGGTAAACCACTTAATTGAGTCACGCATGGCCATGCTTCCTGAATCATATCCCATGAGAGGGCCCAGAGAATATCTCTCCTGATGGAGGGGCAAAATTTCATCTTGGTTATCCATATCATGCAGCTTGATTCTCAGTCGACCCGAACTCTGTCTTTATAACTGCCCTGTTATGGAACAAATTTTGACAAAACCTAAGTTGGTGATTTTCAACTCGGATTTTGCAACAACCTCGGGTCTAAAGATTACATTGATTAAGATATACAAATAAAGACTTGTTCATTGTATCTCAATATGGGTCAATCCGACTCGCTAAACTATTTAGCCAAATCTGCATAAGTTGGAATGGCATCATCATGCCCATAAAAAGTGGAACTGAATCATCAGCGGACTTTCACATTAATCTAAGTTGTGTGTCTAGCACAACCTCGATAACCAAGGATACTTAACATAGAAAACATGAATGTATAGTTCCACAACTTAATCACATATTCAATGATATACATCGATGTTCATACAGGGACAACATAATAACTTTATAAATATAAAAGGAATTACATCATACATGATTAACTCTAGGGCATATTCTCAACACTAACACGTCTTAAAAGATAGTATCTATTATGGTTGAAAAGGTGTGTCAAAAATTATAGTAGAGTATCTAGGAGGAAAAGACATAAACAAATACCGTTTAGGTTACCTCCTGTTTGAGAGGTATGTGCAATTAATTTACAGCCCAAAAATTACAGTTAAAGAGCCAAAAAAGGATGAATAAAAGAAAGGGTGAAACAGTTGTGTAGCATGGACTGATATGAGTGGAGAAAATATAGAATATTTTTGAAACATTATCGACAAACCTTATAAAACTACCGTCAATAAGCAAGGGTAGATTTACCGAAGATAGGTGCAATTAAATGCAGCCAAGAAATATTAGTCGAGAAGTGGGCCAAAAATTGTCGTCGAGGAGTCCAAAAAGAGGAACCATTTTTTAAAAAACATTGTCAACAAACATTAAAAATATGGTTCAAAATCTATTTTTCGAAAGATAGATGCGGTTAAATAGGAACCATAAATTTTAGATTCTAAGATTCACACTAATAATTATCATTAAAAAGTCTAAAAAGAAACATCAAACTTTAAGAAATACCGTCTAGAAAATCTATTGTCGACAAATGTTAAGAAATACCATCTACAAAATCTATTGTTTTGAAGGTAGACATAGTTAAATGCAGGCTATTAATTTTAGCCAAAAAGTCTCGCTAAAAATCACCGACGAGGATTCTAAAAGGACAAACCAAAAATGCAAAAAGAAAAAGGGAAAAAATATTGTACGGCTAAGTCTAGGCCAAAAATTATTATAGAAAATTCCAGAAAAAGAACCAATCTTATAAAATATTATCGTCACACATTAAATAATACTGTCTAAAATAAATTGTTTAGAATGTAGACACGGCCAAATGAGAAACGGAAATTTTAGCTTGTAAGAGTCGCCCAAAAAAATTATCACAAAAAATCTAAAAAGAAACCACAACGTTAAAAAATACCGTCTAGAAAATCTGTTCTTGACAAACGTTAAAAAATAGGCGCAGTTAAAAGTCGCTCTAAAAATTACGATAGAAGAGTTTGAAAAGAGAAAAAATATAAAAAACTAAAAAAAGCTTGGCAATAGCGGATGAACTGCAGCAGATGCGGCACTGTTACTTTCATGTGAACCGTAACCGGAGCAAGGAGAGGCCGCCATTCCTATGGGCGTTAATATATACTAGGAAACTTGGCACGGCGTCACGTCGTGCCCGTGGCGGTGTATATAGTTAATTTTGATCCAGACTTGTGTATTTGTTAGGTGTGAGATAGCACTGGCAATATAAGATAGCTGATAGATATACTTACACTGGATTACATGGCAGGTTATGTCGACTTGCACTGGATACATAATTTCACTGGGCTTAGGTCAGACGGTGCTGATGCATGGATTAGGTTGCATTACAGAGAAGACACATTCTAATTACACTATTGTCAGACATATATGAATATATCCTAAGGTACGCATTACACTGAGCTAAACATACTACGGATTTGATTCTACTGCTTTTTTTCCATTAGTTGTGTCTGTCGTTGTCCTCTTGGTCCGAGATATCTTACGATGCGAGCCGGTTGCTAAGATCCACATTATTAAGGATACACTAAATCTACAAAGGGATGAACCACGCGGCATTCTCACTCCTTAGTTTCCCTGTTTAGGACAGTATCCTCCTGACATCTCACTTCTGATGTGTATGCTCACAATAAGGAGAAAAAAAGGTTAGTATGTATCTCAGCCAGAAAAAAAAGGTAATTTTATCAATTTAGTAACGGCCTCCTAAATTATCTTTTAAAACGCTGTGATAACACACAGTTACCATGGCACTAAATTGTCATAATCCTAAAACTCCATCTATGTGGTGGCAGAGATAATAAACCCATGCTCCAAAATTATTTCGTAAAAGTTTATGATAACAAAAACTTACAGATGTAGGTGATTCATGCCATTCAAAAGGCTGGACCATCCCAATTCTCATAGAAGTAAAGAACTGGATTGGAGCAAAAGAAACAGCAAAGATTTGTTACTTCATGAAAACACAGGGCAGTAAGTACATTAACGGACCAATTCACCATAAATGAAACAGACATTAGAAGAATCGAAATGCTTTCTACTGTAAATTATTTATAAATTCATTTATAGAATATACATTGGAGCCATCCAGTTCAGTGGGAAGGATGGCAACAGACTAATATAGAAAACACACATGCGTATTATTTTCTTAACAACTGTACATGTATCCTAAGAAGAAATAATAGCTACTAATCGGATCGAAAAACCATTTTTGCAAGCTTTTCACAAATTCTATTGATATAAGTTACAATGTGATGACTCAACAATCACAATCAACTTTCGTAGTGCAATGAGTGATTTAACTGAACCACAAAAATAAGAGCAATGACCACTGTTTACATGCCATGTTTTCAGGCTAAATTAAACATCACCAAATTCAACCCAAGTCTGGACTAATTTATAGTGCGCAAAAATACCACGGAAGTACACCATTTCACAAATACAAAAATGCCAGCCTTACATCAATTAACAATGGTTAAAGGACATGAGAAGATCCAGGAGCATCAATATTATAATATACTGAGTATCAAGATTACATAAAGAAAATATATATTCTGGTGCTCCTTTTCTAGTGCAACCAAGGAAGCTTAACTAATGTAAAATGCCCCGACAACATTAACAACAATCCATGAGGAATTATTTTATAGGCTGAGAAAATTGGACCAATGATTTTCCACACAAATTTAAGAGAATGGAATTGCATAAATACCGTAGAGAAATTAGATGCACACCTTATCTTCTTCATCAACCTGAATATTTCAAAACAGACGGCAAGATAGCTTCGTTATTTCGTCCTGTCAACTTGATACCAAGCTTGCAGCTTTGTCCTCTGCATCATCATCCTAGTATCCCCTCTTGTTATGTGCTGATCTTCAAAGCAACTTTGTGCATGTCCTATTGTGTCAGGTAAACATAACAGTACAAATTGGATCAAATGCGAGGAGAGCAAGGTCTGTTGGCTATGAATGTATCGATAATGTAGGTAAAAAGGACAGACAATTCTAATTCGTTAATATTTGCCTGTAAAAACAAAATTATGAACAAATCGGCAATATATATCATGTTTTATCAATACAATTCCTACTCTTTGATTAACACCATTTGCTATGATTAGTCCGCGATAGACTTTCCTTCATAAACCTGCATTTGGAATTTCACAATTTTTAGTCTCAATATTTCCCTTTCAGGAGCAGCCTATTTGAATTTCTTAAATTCATGTTGAATACTGTTTTGTAAGTTGAATATAACATATTTTGAGAAGACATAATAAAATTACACCTGGGAATATCTCATATGGTGAACCTTATATTTGACTAACAGACATCATATGCAAAACGGAAAGGGAAACAAACATGCATAAATTGGAACCGAAACTTAGAATTACCAACAAAGGTCTTCCACGCACCTGGTCAGCTGGAGAAGGAGCAGACTGAC
The DNA here is from genome assembly GCA_916181665.1 of Avena sativa. Lineage (NCBI taxonomy): Eukaryota > Viridiplantae > Streptophyta > Magnoliopsida > Poales > Poaceae > Avena > Avena sativa. The sequence continues at coordinate 304,091,429 of OV702295.1, read as the reverse complement.
AGGACCTTTCATCTACAATCTATCAATAAAGAATCTCTTGTACTTCGTCACGAAACCATTCATCGAGGAAGCTGGCATAATAATCCGTTTTAAAACAAAATCATGAAATCTGACATAGGTCGATCACTTTGATGCCGAAGCGACCGGGCGCAAAGCAGAGTCGACCAGCTCGAGCGGTCCGACGCTGAGATCGCATTGATCAGCCCGACTGCATAAAGCATAAAAGGAGGAGAATTTGTGATTAGAACACTTAACCTACCGGATGAAATCTGTAAGCGAAACCAGATGAATAGCAGCCGAAAATAAATTGATAGAAACACAGTACCAGGTGACAAATCCTACGAAGTGTGACGACGTAGGAACGGCAGAAACGATGGGCCAAACTGGCCGCCCACGCCCTGGCCTCAGCCTGTAAGTGCGAATGGGCTGCCCACGGGGCAGCCAGCCCATCCCACCTTTTTTTCTTTAGTGGAGACCCATTAGTTACAGAGAAAAAGATTAGGGATCCCACGGTTCCATCTTGAACCGCCCCGCCGTCCCCACTTCCTCCCCCTGCTCGCCCCCTCGAGATCCCGCTCCATTGGTCCACTCCTCCCGTCGGCAGCGGCATCACGTCCATGCCAAGGACCACAGAGCAAGGAGGCTAGGGGGACGGCGATTTTCAGGCAGGTCTTGTCCGTGTGAAGATGGAGGCCACCGCTGGCGATGTGCTTAGGTCAGGGCCTTCCTCCAAGAAAAAGGGGAAAAAGGTAGCTCTCTCCCTCTTGCTTAAATTCAATCCTCGTTTGATGGGTGGGGATTGGTTGTCAGTTCCAATTTTTGGTTACACGGGAAGTTCTTGATCTAGGAGCTAGGATAGACATGGAACCTCCCAGCTAAGAACCATGTAAGCCAAGTAAGCAAAGAAAGAACGATGACCTACAAACATGAAACGAATTGTTGTTTAACCCTAATAAGAATACATCGTCATTGGAAAACTTCTGTACATGAGCTTTTGCCATTTGTGCTGACTTTACTAGCCTTACAATCTGTGCCAGGGCACTCTCTGATCCAACAATCAGATGCATGGCTAGATAACCCATCGTTCCTGATTCATCCTCCTTATGAAGAAGCAGCAGATGCATGTTAATTAGTTTTTTAACTAATCATGAGTTAAAACAATGAAAATCACAATCGGATAGTTTAATTTCTGCAAGTAAACCATTTGGAAGTTAAATAATGAAGCTCGGTATACCTTAACTGCATATTAGTATATTGTGAACTGCAACTTACAGAGCACATCGAGAAACTACAGCACCTGATACCACTGGCTGCTTCAATCCCACTGGCTGAGGCCAAGTACAACAGTTTTTGTTTTGGAAATGCGGTCAAAAGGCACACAAGATTCATCGATATCTGAAATTAAATCACCATGGATGCTAAATTTGTTTTGGAATCAGATTGAGATACCTGTCTTGAAAGAATAAACAATCCAAATAGAAACTCTATGCTTAAATGTAAACTTAGTGATTAAACACAATATAGCATTATAGTACAGTAGATACTCTGGGCTTCAGAAACTCTAGCATGTTTTGAAACATTTGATGATCAATATGCACTTGTTCCTAATCAGTATGTAATGCTTTATGAGAAATTTATATACTGTGTGCTTGTGGTTGCCTACTGAACATTTTTATCATTTGTTCAGCAGGGCAGGATTCCAACGAGGTTATGACCACGCAACTGCAAGATAATAAATATGGAAGTGATATCTCGGAAACGTTGAGCAGCACAAGCCTTTGATTTTCTTGGTTTGTGGGTGGATGTGCAGTAGGAATTTCTTATTCTGGTCAGACTTTGACAATCTGATCATGCTATCATGTGTTGCAATTTAGGTCCATGTGGGGACACAGAGCGGTAGCGAGATCCAGCGGAAAAAGAACCGCAAGAAGGTACGTTGATGGATTTCTTGGCTTTAAATCATTCTTGTTAACTTGTCTGGGTTAGTTACTGCTACATTGGGTTCCAGTCATCTTCGACGGTTGTGGCCTCTTGGCACTAGCGTGAGTGTGATCTCTTGGAACTAGCTTACATACTATGAAAAATTGATTATTAGTTGTACAGAACTAGGTCATGTAGCATCTCTTGGTTGCTTGCTGCTTAGTTTACTTACAAATGTAGCAGCAGATCTATTTCTGTTTGTTTGTGATACATTTAAACCGTGTCTCTCGAGTGTCCACAAATTCACCTTTAAAAACCTTGTTAACTTTGACAAATCGAAAATTCGTTGCATCTTTTATTGGCCAAAGAGTGGAATTTGCATCTAGTTTCAAGATGAAACGAGAGTAGAATTTGCATCTATGCCTGGCCAGATTCTTTAATAGTATCTGCAAATATATAATATAATGACTTTTGCACTAGTCTGTTACACTTGTGCAGTACTGCTATTTTTTCATGTGATTTTGTGGTCCTTAACCAGCTACCAGATGACAAACACTATTCAAATGAAGGTTTCTTCAACCCATCTGCTATATCAGTGACCCTGTTTCTTAATGTTCTGTTTCTAGATGGATTTTTTACCATACAAAAAAAATTCGCATTTAATTACACGTTGCAAGTTGTAAGTTGCAAAGATAGTTGCAAGATCCTCGAGATAGTTGCGTTAAATTCCTATTTTTATCAATAATCTTCCTATTTTTCATAGGCTTCGTATCAAATTCGCCGAGATGGTTACAAGATCTATGAGATAGTTGAAATTTCTATGATCAATATACGACTGCTTGCAATACAGAACACTTGCTAAAATTTATTGCATTGCTTCAGGTCCTCCGCTGACAGAGATGAGGAGGCCAGACCTCATCGGTCACCTCCATCTGCAGGACGGTGCCCGGAACCGTGCAGTGGCATACGAAGGTGCATTGCCTGTGGCAGAGTCAAAGCGGAGGCCGACGTGGAGCGTCTCCCGGAAGGCGTCTCCATGATTCGAGCTCGCCGGCGTGTCGAGGTAGGATACAGCGTCCTCCATGAGTGCGAGCTTGCCGGTGTGCTGAGGCAGGATACTGCGCTATCCATGAGTGCGAGCTCGCCAGCGTGCCGAGGCAGGATATGGCGTCCTCCATGAGTACAAACCTGTCATATTGTTGCAACTTCCTGCGGCATTTTTGTGTTTATTATTGTGAGATATTCGCATGTTTTCATTTAGTGTACTGGTTTGATGTCTAAACACTGCCCGATGAGTCGTGATGCTATGCTTGTTTTCAAGTTTGTGATTCTTCGGATCATGGGAATGCCCAAGGGTCCTAGTGTGTCGCTGCTCACTGAAGTAGCGCGGTGATGCTGATGCTTAAAGCGCTGGTGGGCTTAGGCGGTCAGCTGGACGCCGCGTAACATAAATTAATATTGCTGGGCCACATGCCTGGCCCAAGAAGTACATACATACTTTCCTTCGGCGCGCACCATCGGAAGAACCGACCACAAACGAAGAATCGAGTCTCCATATCCCGCATCAGCATTGCGACAGGGGTCCCTCTGCAGCCAGCACCGACGCTTCCTGTCAAGCACATGGCGACCAGCCTCTGTCCCCCGCCGGGCGCCGCCTGTCAAGCTGCCGCGGCTGGCCCACGATGATGGAGGCGAGACGATGCACAGGCGTCTCCACCGACGCAAACGCCGGCTAGGAGACCAGGAAGGCGCGACCACCGCTACGACCTTAGGGGGAGCCGTTCCTAGGGCCTCGCAGTAGGGGAACACTAAAAAAGAGGGAGGAGAGGAGGAGGAGATGGACGCCTACGGCTGGGCGGTGGCGTTCATGGAGGAGGGGGAGACTGGGAGGTGATGAAGATGACGGGATGGAACATGAATATTCTAGAGAGGCGCCCGTAGATATATATCGGTAGTCAGCACCGCTTTGACCCGGAAGACCGGGATCAGGATCGGAAGCTACGGGAAATCACATGAAGAGATCGTCAGTCAATTAAAGCGTTGAAAAAAAGAAAAAAAGAAAATGGACGTGCGGCTCTACGCTGACCTACGCGTCATGATTTTATTGGCTAAAATTAGACCATCTACAGTACCCATTCGGTAACCTAAAGACGTGGATCGCTATTAGGCTGAGAATTTTTCGCCCTTTAATATACGTAGGTACTTAATAATCTATCTATATATCTATATATTATATTTCTACCGACGTAGGTTTATCGCACCAGATTTTCCGTCCGCTTTTACGTTGGACGCTTTTGCCCCTGATGTTTTGAAATAATTACCCGCCCTGCCACCGCTAAGTGCCATCCTCTCTCTCCAGCTCGCGACCTGGCCAGCGCCTCCACCCCGAACCGTTGACCTGCAGCGCTCCCACCCCGCCCGTCCAAGCTCCCGCGACCCAGGCCGCCGCCGCCCCTGCTCCTACCGGCTCATGCGCCTCGCCGCCTCCACCCTGACCCCTGCTTTACTCCGACCGGAGCTCCTCCTACCGCAAATTCCCCGGCCGTCGTCGCCACTACTTAACCTCCTAATGTGCCGCCAAACCGATCCTCCCAGATCTTTTCCCCTCTGTTCTCCACTTCTCGGCCATGACTGCGAGCTAGCGCCGCTTCACGTTGTCGCTGTAGTCCTTGCCGACCAGCACCGAAGCCGGGGATCTCTTTGTCGTGCCGCTGCCGATCGATCAGAGCCCATAGGAGGAGCCGGACGTGCCCGCCTTGTCTTCCCCTTTTCTTCCCGCCGGAGCACCATCGCAGTACCTTGCCGTCACCGTCATCTTCGTCCTCCCCCATCCAAGCCAGGGTCGCCACGAGCATATGGGTGAGCTTATCGTCCATACCCCCTCTTCCCTCGTCCAATTCCTTTTCGTTTTTGAGCCTCGCATCGACGTCGAGCTTCCTCCGCTGGCTGTCGTCGTTGTTTTTCCCCTCCGGTGTTACGATGATGGAATTTGTTATATGTTGATCCAAATTCTACAAAGTATAGGCCAACTTCTGACGAGTGGAGCGAGGCCCGTCGCCGGGAGGCTTGGGCCGAGTGTAACGAGTCTGAAGTTGGCCCACACCGTGCCCAACGGGGACGCCTGTGGGGGGTGCGGGGGGCGACAGGCCCCCGCGGTACGGTACGGATCGTCGAAGACCTAGGTTTCCACCGATATATAAACCCCTTGTAAGCCGCCGGTTGGGAGAGTTGCATCTGTGAAATCCCCGACGTTTGTAAACACTCCTCGATATAGTGAAGTTTCGCTGGCTGGCGCCCGTGGTTTTTTCCTCTCTTTGTTGGAGAGGTTTTCCACGTTAAATCTGTGTCTCCTTGCTGTGTTTTTTGTTTTCGTTCTTCGTTATCTTCTTGTCGCGATTGTAACAGAATTTATCACGGAGACGAGTTCCCGGTAGCTTTCGCGTCAATTTGTGAGCCTGCACGCGTCCTAGCGCCGCCAAAATGAGGGTCGCCATCGTGGTCACCTGTGCTCCGGCGCAACCTGTACCACACCGTAGAAGTTCAGAGCCTCGTCCTGTTATCTTCAGGTTCGTCAGGAACCTGAGTCTCGGCCTTGATCCATTCAATTAAAAGGAGCACGCGCTACGCTCTGGATAAGAATTTCCCAACAGTACATGGACATATTCCCGATCCTTCTACGGAGTACCAGTGAGTCTGAAGATCAAATCCTCCTTGGAGCAATTAACTTCATCCTTTCTTTTTAATATCGGCAATCCACTATTAGTGGAGATATTAAAGCTGATGCTCGATGGAGCTTCATCTGTTGCTGGTACAAACGGTTGTTGTGCCCTCTTTTCGCGGGGTGAAGATGCTGCTATTTCACACCTTTTGGCTTTGGATGATATAACTCACGGAGCCATAAAGTAAGAATAGAGAAGAAACGAGCATCCTTGGCTAGAGAAAAATATAGGAGATGATAACAGCAGATCTGTGGTGTTCAAGAGAATTTGGTATTTTTTTTAATGCTCCATTACACGGTGCTGCTTCAAATTTGTGCAATTTAGTTTTTTCTGAGGTTATAGGTAGTCTTGTCGAAGAAAGCTTCTTACTTACTATTTAAATTCATCATCTTGTCACTATTTTTTATACTTCCACCGCTTCACTTTCTCAATTTTGAAAGCCCGTAGAAATGCAAAACACCCCTACCATGATGGCCTTTTCTTCTCCGATGGCCAGCTTGCTCCAACCTCTGTCCAATCCAGCTTACTCCTTGCATTTTAGCAGCTAATGATTTCTTCCACAAGCAATACACATTGCAGAGGCTAACAATCTGATTTCAACATCGCTCAGACCATACATAGCAAGTAGCACAACTGAACAAATAATACAAATGTTTTTAGATACACTCTCTAATGTATGTCCATGGAAGCAAATAGCACAACTGAACAAATAGTACAAATGTTTTTAGGATGCACTTTCTAATGTATGTCCACAGAAGCATATTTTTTGTTGAGAGGGATAAATCCCCAATGTATGTCGATGGAAACACATTTTCTATTTGACTGAAACACTTCTTATTGTTTTGGAAGTGCGGTCTGAATGTAACACCCTCGCCTGATAAGGTTGAGTTCATGTGTATAGTGTCAATCCCTGGATCGGTTCACTGGCACACACAGTATAAAATGATACCAAATATAACTATGCATCATAAATACAACGAATATGATCCAGAATTTACATTATTTATTCAAGTACACAGCGGAAAACGAATACAAGGTAGATCTCCATCCTCCAAATGTGCCACAGGCGAACAACTGTTGAGTGGAGTCTCGCGACCTATGAACGATCACTCAGATACGATATAACCTGCAACATGAAACGTTGCAGTCACGATTGGTCAATACATTGAATGTATGGCAAGTAGGCTAAAATGGTTAACAACAGATCTATCAACTACATGCTTATTTGGCCAAGTGGAGTTCAGGCTCATTTGCATAAAGCAACAGTTTTATCATAACATTTGTAACAAAGTAGTTTTCCAATACGATAAATAGGACACTCTGGTTCACTCCCAGGTGCTCCTACCCAATTATGTTCACCCAGCAAGTTTTAAGTAATTAAGAAATAAGGATGAGTGAGAAATATCATAGCATCAGTATCATGTCGTTCAAATTGTCCATAACCGGGGACACGGCTAATCGATTAGTTTATACACCCTGCAGGGGTTAGTACACTTTACCCATGTGACTTGGCCAGCCCAGCTCGTACCACCACTCTCATATTGGGTGATGATAGGGAGAAGTCCAAGAAGGAACCGTTCGGGAAGTAGCTCCCCAATCCCGACGCGCACCGGTCCAACCTACACTATCTACATCTCTGGATACGCGGGTTCGAGTTACCACAACCTACTGAGTTCAACCAACCGCCCATTTCATTATTGGCATATGGTTGCACACGAAAGCTTCCAAAGAAAGAAACCAATCATTTATCAGTGTCCTGGGTGCCTTTCCGCAATAATACCACCAAAAATTATCAATCCCATCACACCCAAGGGATTCATTGATTAAGTTGTTTTAGTTTTCGCAAACCAACACATTTAGAATCAACATCAGTGATGTAACCCAGCCCTCGTTCATCATAGCATGGCTAAGCACATCTACCAACGGTGGCTCATAAACAGGGAATGCTAGGGAATAATATGGGACATAGCATAGCCTATACACATCAATTCCTACATATGCAATTCTACAAAAACATCTACAATGCATAGGAAAACAGTAGGACATTTATGACCAAGATAGCACCACTTGCCTTTTTTTTTGAAGAGAAGCACCACTTGCCTTTGTTGTAGATGTAGTCGATTAGATAATCCTCACAATTCTCACAGATATAATGGTTGCTCTCGTCATAACCACAATACTTGCAATCATAGTAGTTGCAATCACACACGTTGCACTCCTCGCAATCTATCGATCAAACAATTACATACAACATAAACAATAGCACATAGAGATCAAACAAATACAACAAATGCATGCATGACAATTTAATAAGTTACAATGGTTGTTACTTTAGTTCTGAACATAGTTAGATTACATGATGCATGTGGAAAGTCATTTAATCCACTAAATCTTTTATTACTAAAGTTGTATCGATTTAATATGGTGTATACCACTTTAATTGAACTAAATATGTTTATGTCGTATTAAATTGTGAACTAGATGCTACTGGATAGAGGTAATGCAATTTAGAGACAGTGGCAATTTGAATCACCTAAAAAGGAGTTATAGATATTTTCTTATGATTAAAGCACTATTTCAATGGGTTTAAATATTTCTGTATGAACTTATGTTTTAACAGTACCAAATAATTTTTTATGCAATTTCTCTGTATAGATATTGTCAATACGAAACCTTAGCACTTGGATTCACCCTAATCGGAGTTATAGATCTTTTTGTATGATTTAAATAGTGTTTAATGGTTTTAAATGATTTATATAGTTTCTGTTGTCTAAAAATCAAACTAAAATTATATCTGTAATCTCCACGGAATTGTGATTTCAGGGACATATTATTTGTAATTTTCTGAATAGTATTTATTTTCTTATGAATTTATTACTCTAAATAAGCCATTAAACCATTTAAATCTTCACGGCAAACCTTACAGTAAAATGCTTAACTAATTGCATATTGATGATCTACATGGAACCAACTTTCCATCGGTATATCATTTATATTTTTGTGACAAGCAATTAATTTACTATGAATTTAATGATTTATAAAGCCATTAAAACTAATTAAATTGCTACGGGTTAAATAATCCGCAAAGGCTAGATCCAACCAGATATTATTATTGTACATTACAGTAGCTTCAATTTGATATATTGTTCATATTTTTCGGAGTTACAGATAATTTTCTATGAATTTATTAACCTAAAAGACCATTAAAACTAATTAAATTACTGCAGTAACTACGTACAGTAAAAGTTGGATCTATTCTGATAAGATGATTCTACGTAAAATTATCTTCAATTTGATATATTATACGCAATTTTTGGACGTGGTATGAATTTCTAATGAATTTTACAAGTTAGATCTATAATATGCAATTTTAAATTTAAACGGAATATTCCAGGGAATATTCTGCTGACTGGACATGTTGACTTTGCATGCAGACTGGGACTAGATGTTGACCTGACGTTGACGTGGCGTTGATGAGGAAGCTGACCGGGATGACGACATGGCACGCACCGGTTTGATTGGATCTCGACCGTCTAGATAGGATCCGGTGGCTAGAAGAAGAGATTGACCCGATTTTGGCTCAGAATAGACAAGAAACAGATCTGTGTTAGAGAGATAAATACGTAGGTCAAATTTAAAAACTTAGAACATGAAAGTTGTGGGGAATCATTATTCCTACCTTCTCACCAAAGGAATTTGGATTTGAAGAAACGAGCGCGAGTACATCTTGGATTTACACCGTAAGATCTGAAATATTGCGATACAAAATTCTCCGGCTGTGGTGGATGAAAAGAGGTGAGGTTTTCCGGGATTGAAAGATTTCTACGATTCCTACAACTTTTGTTTTTTGACTGAAGGCAAACCACGAAGTCTAGATGGGTTAAAAAGCGAAATAAGATTCGGGCATGTGTAGATTCAGGATTTCGAGAAGGGAAACTCGTACAGATGTGGCTCCACGAGATTATGTGGAGGTTTGGGACGGTGTAGAGATAGGCCTTGGAGTAGGGAACAAGTAGAAACAAACGGAAGTCGATTCGGAGTTGTAGATAAAAAGTTATAGCAGTTTGAGTAGAGATAGGTTTAACAAAAACCGATTTGCACGCTTTTTAAAGCAACCTGGGACACGATCACTGTAAGGTTTCGTAGCATGGAAAACAAAAAAATTCTACCGCATACAAACAAACAAGCTCAGATCTATCTACTAGATTGTAGCAACAAGTCGATGGAATAACTCACCCTCGAAGATTCCAAAGTGTTTAACGAGAGCGGATTCTCGTGGGTGATGTAGTCGTACTCTTCCCGATCTCAAGATCGCGTAGACGATCCTTCCGGCGCTGCGTTCCGGCAGCGCTCCCGCAGTCGGTCACACGTTCGGTACTCGACGAAGACCTTCCTCTCCCTTGTTCCAGCAGGCAGCGGAGGTTGTAGCACTCTCCTCGCGATTCCGGTAGCACAATGGCGTGGTACCGGAAGTAGAGGGGAGATCTCGCAGGGCTTCGCCTTAAGCCGGAGCGAGTATGGTGGACTATAAGAGAGCTCCTCGGCGATCTAGGGTTTAGACACACCAAGGAGGAGGCTTGGCCGGCGGCTAGGGTTAGCTAGGCGGCGGCTTGCCCTAGGGCGGCGGCGGCTGCAGGAGGGCCGGCGGCTTAGGGATAGGGTTTGCGGGTGGAGGTGTTGGGTGCTAGGAGGGGCAGCCCTGCCCCTCCTTATATAGGTGGAGGGGCCGCGCCAGGGGAGGGGAGTCCCTTCCCAACTCGGTTTCCCAAGGGGGCCGGCGGTGGAGGGGAGGAACTCCTCCCCAACTCGGTTTCCACCTTCCCCTCCACTTCCCAAAATAGCCGTTTGACTTTTCAAATTGGCGTTTGACTTTTCAAACTAGGATTTGATTAAACCCTTTATTTTGTTCAGCGATGACACCTAGTACATGATGCAATCATTCCAACTTGGTATGACACATTCATGTACCCTTCCCCTTCGGAGTGCCGGACATTCCGGAACCTTCTAGAACATTCCCGATGAAAACACCGGAACCATTCTCCAACCCCGAAACAGGACTTTCCTTACATGAATCTTATTCTCCGGACCATTCCGGATCTCCTCGTGATATCCCGGATCTCATCCGAGACTCCGAACAACATTGGGTCTCTTACTCATCATTCCATAACTACTCTAACAACGTCGAATCCTTAAGTGTGTCTCCCTACGGTTCGTGAATTATGCGGACATGATCGAGACACTTCTCCGAACAATAACCAATAGAGGAATATGGAAATTCATATGTCTCCCACATATTTCTACGATTACTTTGCGATCTAATGAACCACTTACATACGATACCAATTTCCCTTTGTCTCACGATAGTTTACTTATCCGAGGTTATGATCGTCGGTATCTCTGCATACCTAATTCAACCTCGTTACTGATAAGTACTCTTTTCTTGTTCCCGTGATATGTGATCCCTTGTGAGCCAGTCACATGCTTGCAAGCTAATTGGATGACATTTCACCAAGAGGGCCCACAGTATATCTATCCGTCATATGGATGGACAAATCCCACTCTTGATCCACGTGTCTCAACCAATACTTTCCGAACACTCAATGCCACCTTTATAGCCACCCAGTTATGGTGTGGTGTTTGATGTCATCAAAGCATCCTTCCGGTGAAGGTGATATGCATGATCTCATGGTCGAAGGAATTAGGTTACTATGTATCAGAAAGCATATAGCAATTGAACTATTAAAATGACTTGATCTTTATGCTACGCTTATCTATAGGAGTATGTCCGCCATATCATTCTCCTAACGATATGATCTTGTTGTTAATAACATCTCAATGTTCATGATAGGGAAACCACAATCATTTATTAACCAACAAGCTAGTATTATGAAGAGGCTTTACTAGGGACTTCAATTTAAGTTTACAAATCACACAAGTATTAATGTTTCCTTGTTAATACTATTATAGCATGAATGTAAACATTTATCATAAACATAAAGATATAATAATAACTACATTTATTATTGCCTCTAGGGCATATCTCCAACAGTCTCCCACTTGCACTAGTCATCTAATATAGATTACATGGTAATATACCGAACACCCATGGCAGTTTGGTGTTGGTCATGTTTTGCCCTCGGGAGAGGTTTAGTCAACGGATCCGCCACATTCAGATCTGTGTACTTTGCAAATCTTTATGTCCCCATCTTGGACATGTTCTCGAATAGCGTGAAAATGTAGCTTGATGTGCTTCAGCTTCTTGTGTGACCTTGGTTCTTGCGCATTGGCTATGGTGCCCATGTTATCATAGTAGATAGACATTGGGTCCAACGCACTAGGAACCACACCGAGCTCTATAATGAACTCTTTCATCCATATCGCTTCTTGTGAAGCCTCCGAAGCAGCCATGTATTCCGATTCAGTTGAAGATATCGCCACAACGCTTTGCTTTGCACTCCTCCAGCTAACTGCTGCACCATTCAAAGTAAGTACGTATCCAGATTGTGATTTAGAGTCATCCGGATCGGTGTTCCAACTAGCATCGGTGTAACCATTAACAACGAGCTGTTCACCACCTCCATAAGAAAGAACCATATCCTTAGTTCTTCTCAAGTACTTAAGGATGTTTTTGACCGCTTTCCAATGATCCACTCCTGGATCACTTTGATATCTGCTAGTTAAACTAACAGCATATGCAATGTCGGGTCTAGTACATAGCATGGCATACATTAGAGATCCTATGGCTGAGGTATAGGGAGTCTTACTCATCCTTTCTCTATCTTCTACCGTTGTCGGACTTTGAGTTTTACTCAAGGTCGTATTGGGAAACATGGGCAAGAACCCTTTCTTGCTATCTTCCATTCCAAACCTCTTTAGAACTTTGTCCAAATATGTACTTTGTGACAATGATATTAGGCGTCTCGATCTATCTCTATAAATCTTTATGCCTAATATGTAAGCTGCTTCGCCAAGATCCTTCATTGAAAAACTATTATTCAAATATTCCTTGACACTATTAAGAAGGTCTACATCATTCCCAATCAACAATATGTCATCTACATATAGTATTAAGAATGCTACAGAGCTCCCACTCACTTTCTTGTAAATACAAGCTTCTCCATAAGTTTGTATAAAACCAAAACTTTTGATCACCTTATCAAAAACGTTGATTCCAACTTCGGGATGCTTGCTTCAATCCATAGATGGACCGTTGAAGTTTGCATACCTTGTTAGCATCTTTAGGATCGACAAAACCTTTGGGTTGCATCATATACAACTCTTCATCAATGTCTCCATTGAGGAATGTTGTTTTGATATCCATCTGCCATATCTCATAATCATAATATGCAGCGATTGCTAACATAATCCTCACAGACTTTAGCTTCGCTACTGGTGACAAAGTCTCATCGTAGTCAACTCCTTGAATTTGTCGAAACCCTTTTGCGACAAGTCGAGCTTTATAGACAGTAACATTACCATCAGCATCTGTTTTCTTCTTGAAAATCCATTTGTTCTCGACAGCCTTCTGGCCATCCGGTAAGTCCACCAAAGTCCATACTTGGTTTTCGTACATGGATCCAATCTCGGATTTCATGGCTTCTTGCCATTTATTGGAATCTTGGCTCATCATCGCTTCCTCATATGTCGCAGGGTCATCGGTGTTGTCCACCAACATGACACTCATAACGGGATCATACCAATCTGGAGTGGTACGAGTTCTCGTTGACCTGCGAGGCTCTGTAGCAACTACAACCGAAGTTTCATGATCATCATCATTAGCTTCCTCTCTTATTGGTGCAGGCACCACAGGAACTTCTTCCGGTGCTGCGCTACTCGCAAGTTCGAGAGAAGGTTCGACAACCTCGTCGAGTTCTACTTTCCTTCCAGTCACTTCTTTCGAGAGAAATTCCTTCTCTAGAAAGGATCCATTCTTGGAAACGAAGATTTTGCCCTCGGATCTATGATAGAAGGTATACCCAATAGTTTCCTTCGGGTATCCTATGAAGACGCATTTTTCCGCTTTGGGTTCAAGCTTGTCCGGCTGTAACTTCTTTACATAGGCTTCGCAACCCCAAAATTTAAGGAACGACAATTTAGGTTTCTTCCCAAACCATAATTCATACGGTGTCATTTCAACGGATTTAGATGGTGCCCTATTTAAAGTGAATGCGGCTGTTTCTAATGCATAACCCCAAAATGATAGCGGTAAATCTGTAAGTGACATCATAGAACGAACCATATCTAAGAGAGTTCGATTACGACGTTCGGACACACCATTACGCTGTGGTGTTCCCGGCGGTGTCAATTGTGAAAGTATTCCGCATTTCTTCAAATGCTCGCCAAACTCGTAACTTAGATATTCACCTCCACGATCAGAACATAGAAATTTAATCTTCTTGTTACGTTGATTCTCAACCTCACTTTGAAATTCCTTAAACTTCTCGAAAGTTTCGGACTTATGTTTCATGAAATAGATATACCCATATCTACTCAAGTCATCCGTGAAGGTAAGAACATAACGATAACCACCGCGCGATGCTACACTCATTGGACCACACACATCGGTATGTATGATTTCCAATAAGTCCGTAGCTCGCTCCATCATACCAGAAAATGGAGTCTTAGTCATTTTACCCATTAGACATGCTTCGCATCTTTCAAGTGATTCAAAATCAAGTGATTCAAGAAGTCCATCAGAATGGAGTTTCTTCATACGCTTCACTCCAATGTGACCAAGATGACAGTGCCACATATAGGTCGAGTTATCGCTCGATTTCAAACGTTTAGCCTCAATGTTATTAATATGTGTATTTCCACTATCGAGATTCAATAAGAATAGACCATCTATCAAAGGTGCATGTGCATAAAACATATTACTCATATAAATCGAACAACCATTATTCTCAGACTTAAACAAGTAACCGTCTCGCAATAAACAAGATCCCGATATAATGTTCATGCTTAACGCAGGCACCAAATAAAAATTATTTAAGTATAAAACTAATCCTGATGGTAGATGAAGGGGTAGCGTGCCGACCGCGATCACATCAACCTTTGATCCGTTTCCCACGCGCATCGTCACCTCGTTCTTCGCTAGCTTCCGTTTATTCTGCAACACCTGTTTCGAGTTACAAATATGAGCAATCGAACCAGTATCAAATACCCAGGCACTACTACGAGTACTAGTGAGATACACATCAATAACATGTATATCGGATATACCTTTCTTCTTGATGTTGCCGTTCTTCAAATCCGCCAAGTACTTTGGGCAATTCCGCTTCCAGTGACCTTCTCCCTTGCAGTAAAAGCACTCAGTATCAGGCTTAGGTCCAGCCTTGGTCTTCTTCGTCGGTGCGGTAACTTTCTTACCACCCTTCTTGAAGTGTCCCTTTTGCTTAGACTTGCCTTTCTTGAATTTGGTGGTCCTATTGACCATCAACACTTGGTGCTCTTTCCTGATCTCCACTTCTGCAGATTTTAACATAGCAAACAGTTCTGGCAACTGCTTGTTCATGTTTTGCATATTGTAGTTCATCACAAAGTTCTTGTAACTTGGTGGTAGTGATTGGAGGACACGATAAATCCCCAAAGCATTAGGAATCACTATACCCAAGCTTTGAAGTTTGTTTGCGTGCCCAGACATCTTAAGCACATGCTCACTGACGGAGCTGCCCTCTTCCATCTTGCAGTTAAAGAACTTTTCAGAAGCCTCATAGCTCTCAATTGCCGCGTGAGTATCAAAAATCAATTTGACTCACGGACAATATCATGTGGGTCTGAATTCTCAAACCTTTTCTGAAGCTCTGATTCTAAACCATACAAGATAGCACACTGAACTGTGGAGTACTGAGTCTTCCGAGCGAGGTAAACATTCTTTACTTCATCGGTAGCAGTAGTTGCAGGTGGGTCACCCAGCGGTGCATCCAGCACATAGGTCAAATTACCAGCTGTGAGGACAATCCTCAAATTGCGGAACCAATCCGCAAAGTTGCTTCCATTGTTTTTCAACTTTTCTTTCTCTAGGAACGCATTAAAATTGATGGTAGGGGTCGCCATTGATCTACAACATATTTGCAATAGTTTAGACTAAGTTTATGACAAATTGAGTTCTAATTAATAGTTAAATTAATCTAGGTGAACTCCCACTCAAAACAATATCCCTCACATTGTTTTAGTGATCACACGAACCAAATCCACCACATCAACACCGATCATCACGAGAGTTGATATAGTTTCAATGGCGAACAATCGACATGTTCATCATATCTACTATATGATTCATGCTTTACCTTTCGATGATCCGTGTTCTGAGACCATGTCTGTACATGCTAGGCTCGTCAAAATCAAACCTTAGCTTCCGCATGAGCAAATCTGGCTTGCTCACGTTGTATACACTTGCGGAATCTAACACACCCGATCATCACGTGGTGCTTCGAAACAACAAGCTTTAGCAACGGTGCTAACTAAGGGTGAACACTTTATGACTTGAAATTCATGTGCATGAGGGATCATCTTATAATGCTACCGTCGTTAACTAAGCAATACAAGATGCATAAAGGATTAACATCACATGCAATTCATAATATGTGATATGATATGGCCTTTCTTCTTTGTGCTTCCGATCTCCATCTTCAAGCACGAACATGATCTCCATCATCATCGGCATTGCATCAAGGTCAATGACGCTTCTCCATGGTTGTCGTCCACCGGCTTCAACTATTACAACTATTTTGAATAGACACGCGGGTCTTAACAAAATTAAAGACAACCATATGGCTCCTGCCAGTTGCCAACTTACAATAAGGAACATTGCATACATCAAATATAATCACAATCATGGCCATATCACATCACAACACACCCCTGCAAAACAAAGTTAGACGCCTCTAATTTCTTTGCATGTTTTACGTGGTTTGGGGCTTTCAATAAGTGTCGTTCTAACTTACGAACAAGAACCACAACATTGATACTAGTATTGACAATCACCCGTTGTAAATTGAATCTTAACTATGCTGGGAGAAACAGGCACCCGCAAAGCCACTTATGCAATACAAGTTGCATGTCAAGCGTGGAGCAAGTCTCATGAACGATGTCATGTAAGGTTAGCCCGGGCCGCTTCATCCCAACATCCCGCAAGATGCAAAGTACACAAGAAGCAATCGGCAATAAAAGCATCAACGCCCACAATGACCATTGTGTTCTACTCGTGCAACAGATCTACATATAGACACGGCTCTGATACCACTGTAAGGTTTCGTAGCATGGAAAACAAAAAATTTCTACCGCATACAAACAAACAAGCCAAGATCTATCTACTAGATTGTAGCAACGAGTCGATGGAATAACTCACCCTCGAAGATTCCAAAGTGTTTAACGAGAGCGGATTCTCGTGGGTGATGTAGTCGTACTCTTCCCGATCTCAAGATCGCGTAGACGATCCTTCCAGCGCTGCGTTCCGGCAGCGCTCCCGCAGTCGGTCACACGTTCGGTACTCGACGAAGACCTTCCTCTCCCTTGTTCTAGCAGGAAGCGGAGGTTGTAGCACTCTCCTCGCGATTCCGGCAGCACAACGGTGTGGTACCGAAAGTAGAGGGGAGATCTCGCAGGGCTTCGCCTTAAGCCGGAGCGAGTATGGTGGACTATAAGAGAGCTCCTCGGCGATCTAGGGTTTAGACACACCAAGGAGGAGGCTTGGCCGGCGGCTAGGGTTAGCTAGGCGGCGGCGGCTTGCCCTAGGGCGGCGGCGGCTGCAGGAGGGCCGGCGGCTTAGGGCTAGGGTTTGCGGGTGGAGGTGTTGGGTGCTAGGAGGGGCAACCCTGCCCCTCCTTATATAGGTGGAGGGGCCGCGCCAGGGGAGGGGAGTCCCTCCCCAACTCGGTTTCCCAAGGGGGCCGGCGGTGGAGGGGAGGAACTCCTCCCCAACTCGGTTTCCACCTTCCCCTCCACTTCCCAAAATAGCCATTTGACTTTTCAAATTGGCGTTTGACTTTTCAAACTAGGATTTGATTAAACCCTTTATTTTGTTCAGCGATGACACCTAGTACATGATGCAATCATTCCAACTTGGTATGACACATTCATGTACCCTTCCCCTTCAGAGTGCCGGACATTCCGGAACCTTCTAGAACATTCCCGATGAAAACACCGGAACCATCTCCAACCCCGAAACAGGACTTTCCTTATATGAATCTTATTCTCCGGACCATTACGGATATCCTCGTGATATCCCGGATCCCATCCGAGACTCCGAACAACATTCGGTATCTTACTCATCATTCATAACTACTCTAACAATGTCGAATCCTTAAGTGTGTCTCCCTACGGTTCGTGAATTATGCGGACATGATCGAGACACTTCTCCGAACAATAACCAATAGAGGAATCTGGAAATTCATATGGCTCCCACATATTTCTATGATTACTTTGCGATCGAATGAACCACTTACATACGATACCAATTTCCCTTTGTCTCACGATAGTTTACTTATCTGAGGTTATGATCGTCGGTATCTCTGCATACCTAGTTCAACCTCGTTACTGATAAGTACTCTTTTCTCGTTCCCGTGATATGTGATCCCTTGTAAGCCAGTCACATGCTTGCAAGCTAATTGGATGACATTTCACCGAGAGGGCCCAGAGTATATCTATCCGTCATATGGATGGACAAATCCCACTCTTGATCCACGTGTCTCAACCAATACTTTTCGAACACTCAATGCCACCTTTATAGCCACCCAGTTACGGTGTGGTGTTTGATGTCATCAAAGCATCCTTCCGGTGAAGGTGATATGCATGATCTCATGGTCGAAGTAATTAGGTTACTATGTATCAGAAAGCATATAGCAATTGAACTATTAAAATGACTTGATCTTTATGCTACGCTTATCTGTAGGAGTATGTCCACCATATCATTCTCCTAACGATATGATCTTGTTGTTAATAACATCTCAATGTTCATGATAGGGAAACCACAATCATTTACTAACCAACAAGCTAGTATTATGAAGAGGCTTTACTAGGGACTTCAATTTAAGTTTACAAATCACACAAGTATTAATGTTTCCTTGTTAATACTATTATAGCATGAATGTAAACATTTATCATAAACACAAAGATATAATAATAACTACATTTATTATTACCTCTAGGGCATATCTCCAACAATCACGTACGTGCCTGCCTGGTTCGGTCGAGTCGGTCCGGCTGGGCCGGCCCGTTATTTTTTTCCTTTTTCTTTTTCTATTTACTTGTTTCCCTCATATCTTTTGCATACGAACTCCAAATGACATGATTCTTGTTTCTCAATTTTTTTAAAATTGAATAGATCATTATAGGATCAAATTTGTAATCTTTTTACTAGTTTGGAAGTAGTGGATTTATAAATCCTTGTATATTCCATTTTATTTATATCTTCATTTGTTTGTATTTATTCCATAACTTTTTCATACTAGCTCCAAATGAGCTCAGTTTTGTTTCTAAAATTTTGTAGTATTAATTGGATCTCTTTAGGCTATAATTATCAATAATTTTTGCCTTAGCAACAGTGGGTTTTAATAAGTCAATTTAATTACCCTTAGGAACATTTGGGCGAATCAACTATAGGATTTAGATACCAGGATTTGGATTTAGTTTGTGAGAACTTTGCATGGATGTAATGAAATGCTTATGAATGCTTCATGATTTTCATTTTAAAATCTTGCACACCAATTCTACAATCCATAATCAATCCATGCCCTTTTGCCTATATGGCTACTTAGATCATAACAAAAGAATATAAGATTTTGAATTCAAGGTTGAGAGGATTTTCTATTCAAAAGTTTCTTCTCTTTGAGAATTTTCAACATAGTCAAACAATAAATCAAACTTATTTATTTATTTCACAATCCAAAATTAGGAGAATTTTAGGATGTGACAGACTACCACCCTTAAAAGAAATCTCGTCCCGAGATTTGGGAAGTCTAGAAAGAAAGAAGGTTCGGGATCCATTAGGATGCTACCACCCTTAAAAGAAATCTGACTAGGTCACTTCTCAAGGATTCGCTTGGCTCAATTGGTTTTCATTGCACATTCTAATTCCATAATTGATAGTTTATGAGGAAGCACTTCTTAAACTAGCGAAACTCTCATGGTGGGAAAATAGGGAACGTTTACTTCATGGTGCCCATAATTCACGTATGGGATTCATCCTTACCGTACATTCCTATGCTTAGCACTGGGTGCTTTTAGAAGGGTGTAACAATATACCATTATAGGGTTTAGGCTCAACGTAGACTCTCTGCTAAGGTTGAAATGGGCACTCAAGATTCGCAAAGCCAACAGTACAAGAGCGAATAATAAGAGTAGTAGGAATGGTGATCAATCCATCCTGCACCCAAATCATTATCCTGTATGAGGATAGGTGAATCACGTTTTTCTATCACTCGGGCATTCTCACTTGCCTTGAAGAATGTTTCCATGGGCACAAATTAATGCTCTATGTATACTCCCATGTATTCAATCAACAAAGCTACTACTAAAACTAAGCTATCGATACTTCAACTTTCAGGTTGCGTAATCTACTACATAACATCATTTCAACACTTCATACTCCCACATCTCCTTTTTTCCATTAGATAAAGCATTCTCCTTCCTAAATGCATTGTGTTGTCAAACCTTCCACTTACCACATCATTATATCTCCAAGGGTTCAAGATAGGGAAGAATAGATTCTATAGGAAAGAAACGACTAAGGAAATAATCCTGCCCATAACTATATGAAGCAATCAATGTCACAAACAAGGAAACAATCATAGGCGATCAACACACAATCAAACACTTGTATAATAACATTATAGGGGTATAAACTTAGTAGTATATAACCACAAAATAGTTTGAAAGCATTGGGAACAATACTAGAGTAAAACAGAGTAACATATAAGCAATAAACTAAATCTGTCAAAACGGTACAGCAGACTTCACGAATTTTTCTGTCCGACCTAAACTCGTTAGAAATTTTAGACAATTTTTGTGCATGTACTACAGGTAATTACGCCCCAGATCCTATTTTTTTAGATTTTTCTGAGTTACCAATAAAATATGAAAAATCGCGCGGTACAACAGGTCAGGCAGAAAACTACAGCAGTAATCCCACGAATTTCAATCAATTCACACCATTAAAATAATTTTAAAACCACACGAAAACTCCAGCAACTTTAGAGTTTCAAAATAACAGATCCTAAACAAGGCATCACACGATATGATTCAGTACAAACAATCAAGCAACCTATATTGTCATACCACATAAGTTGGTAAGAACAATATGCTAACACGATAGTGATGATCTCCTAAAGAGATAAAATATGGTGGTCCAGAACTAACCAAACTTGGTGATATGTTTATTTATGTCATGTTATTTGTTCTTTACTTGTAGGCCAACTCTCATATAGTGATTTGCTTTATAGAAAACTACTAATAACATTTTCCAATTCTTGTAGTTTTTATGGTAGATCACTTCTTCTACTAATCAAATGAATGGACATCTACAAGTTTGAACAAGGAGAGGTGTTGGAAAATGATAGACATGGAATATAAGAACTATAATAAGTATAAAACATGATAGTTCTCCTAATAGAGGTCTTCTATTGCTAATCCATTTCTAAGGTCACGATCCTACAGTCAACACACAGCTCTGATACCATCTTGTAACACCCTCGCCTGATAAGGCTGAGTTCATGTGTATAGTGCCAATCCCTGGATCGGTTCACTGGCACACACAGTACAAAATGATACCAAATATAACTGTGCATCATAAATACAACGAATATGATCCAGAATTTACATTATTTATTCAAGTACACAGCGGAAAACGAATACAAGGTAGATCTCCATCCTCCAAATGTGCCACAGGCGAACAATTGTTGAGTGGAGTCTCGTGACCTATGAACGATCACTCAGATACGATATAACCTGCAACATGAAACGTTGCAGCCACGAATGGTAAATACATTGAATATATGGCAAGTAGGCTAAAGTGGTTAACAACAGATCTATCAACTACATGCTTATTTGTCCAAGTGGAGTTCAAGATCATTTGCATAAAGCAACAGTTTTATCCTAACATTTGTAACAAAGTAGTTTTCCAATACGATAAATAGGACACCCTGGTTCACTCCCAGGTGCTCCTACCCAATTATGTTCACCCAGCAAGTTTTAAGTAATTAAGAAATAAGGATGAGTGGAAAATATCATAGCATCAATATCAGGTCGCTCAAATTGTCCATAACCGGGGACACGGCTAATCGATTAGTTTATACACCCTGCAGGGGTTAGTACACTTTACCCATGTGACTTGGCCAGCCCAGCTCGTACCACCACTCTCATATTGGGTGATGATAGGGAGAAGTCCAAGAAGGAACCGTTCGGGAAGTAGCTCCCCAATCCCGACGCGCACCGGTCCAACCTACACTATCTACATCTCTGGATACGCGGGTTCGAGTTACCACAACCTACTGAGTTCAACCAACCGCCCATTTCATTATTGGCATATGGTTGCACACGAAAGCTTCCAAAGAAAGAAACCAATCATTTATCAGTGTCCTGGGTGCCTTTCCGCAATAATACCACCAAAAATTATCAATCCCATCACACCCAAGGGATTCATTGATTAAGTTGTTTTAGTTTTCGCAAACCAACACATTTAGAATCAACATCAGTGATGTAACCCAGCCCTCGTTCATCATAGCATGGCTAAGCACATCTACCAACGGTGGCTCATAAACAGGGAATGCTAGGGAATAATATGGGACATAGCATAGCCTATACACATCAATTCCTACATATGCAATTCTACAAAAACATCTACAATGCATAGGAAAACAGTAGGACATTTATGACCAAGATAGCACCACTACCTTTGTTGTAGATGTAGTCGATTAGATAATCCTCACAATTCTCACAGATATAATGGTTGCTCTCGTCATAACCACAATACTTGCAATTATAGTAGTTGCAATCACACACGTTGCACTCCTCGCAATCTATCGATCAAACAATTGCATACAACATAAACAATAGCACATAGAGATCAAACAAATACAACAAATGCATGCATGACAATTTAATAAGTCACAATGGCTGTTACTTTAGTTCTGAAAATAGTTAGATTACATGATGCATGTGGAAAGTCATTTAATGCACTAAAGCTTTTATTACTAAAGTTGTATCGATTTAATATGGTGTATACCACTTTAATTGAACTAAATATGTTTATGTCGTATTAAATTGTGAACTAGATGCTACTGGATAGAGTTAATGCAATTTAGAGATAGTGGCAATTTGAATCACCTAAAAAGGAGTTATAGATATTTTCTTATGATTAAAGCACTATTTCAATGGGTTTAAATATTTTTGTATGAATTTCTGTTTTAACAGTACCAAATAATTTGTCATACAATTTCTCTGTATATATATTGTCAATACAAAACCTTAGCACTTGGATTCACCCTAATCGGAGTTATAGATCTTTTTGTATGATTTAAATAGTGTTTAATGGTTTTAAATGATTCATATAGTTTCTGTTGTCTAAAAATCAAACTAAAATTATATCTGTAATCTCCACGGAATTGTGATTTCAGGGACATATTTTTTGTAATTTTTTGAATATTATTTATTTTCTTATGAATTTATTACTCTAAATAAGCCATTAAACCATTTAAATCTTCACGGCAAAACCTTACTGTAAAATGCTGAACTAATTGCATATTTATGATCTACATGGAACTAGCTTTCCATCGGTATATCATTTATATTTTTGTGACAAGCAATTAATTTACTATGAATTTAATGATTTATAAAGCCATTAAAACTAATTAAATTGCTACGGGTTAAATAATCTTCAAAGGCTAGATCCAACCAGATATTATTATTGTACATTACAGTAGCTTCAATTTGATATATTGTTCATATTTTTCGGAGTTACAGATAATTTTCTATGAATTTATTAACCTAAAAGACCATTAAAACTAATTAAATTACTGCAGTAACTACGTACAGTAAAAGTTGGATCTATTCTTATAAGATGATTCTACGTAAAATTATCTTTAATTTGATATATTATACGCAATTTTTGGACGTGGTATGAATTTCTAACAAATTTTACAAGTTAGATCTATAATATGCAATTTTAAATTCGAACTGAATATTTCAGGGAATATTCTGCTGACTGGACAGGTTGACTTTGCATGCTGACTGAGACTAGATGTTGACCTGACGTTGATGTGGTGTTGATGAGGAAGCTGACCGGGATGACGACATGGCACGCACCGGTTTGATTGGATCTCGACCGTCTGGATAGGATCCGGTGGCTAGAAGAAGAGATTGACCCGATTTTGGCTTAGAATAGACAAGAAACAGATCTGTATTAGAGAGACAAATCCGTAGGTCAAATTGAAAAACTTAGAACACGAAAGTTGTGGGGAATCATTATTCCTACCTTCTCACCAAAGGAATTTGGATTTGAAGAAACGAGCGCGAGTACATCTTGGATTTACACCGTAAGATCTGAAATATTGCAATGCGAAATTCTCCGGTTGTGGTGGATGAAAAGAGGTGAGGTTTTTCAGGATTGAAAGATTTCGATGATTCCTACAACTTTCGTTTTTTGACCGAAGGCAAACGACGAAGTCTAGATGGGTTAAAAAGCGAAATAAGATTCAGACATGTGTAGATTCGGGATTTTGAGAAGGAAAACTCGTACAGCTGTGGCTCCATGAGATTATATGGAGGTTTGGGACGGTGTAGAGATAGGCCTTGGAGTAGGGAACAAGTAGAAACAAACGAAAGTCGATTCGGAGTTGTAGATAAAAAGTTATAGCAGTTTGAGTAGAGATAGGTTTAACAAAAACCGATTTGCACGCTTTTTAAAGCAACTTGGGACACCATCACGTACATGCCTGCCTGGTTCGGTCCGGCTGGGCCGGCCCGTTAGAAAAAAAATTCTTTTTTTTTCTTTTTTTTCTATGTACTTGTTTCCCTCATATCTTTTGCATACGAACTCTAAATGACATGATTCTTGTTTCTAATTTTTTTTAAAATTGAATAGATCATTATAGGATCAAATTTGTAATCTTTTTACTAGTTTGAAAGTAGTGGATTTATAAATCCTTGTATATTCCATTTTATTTATATCTTTATTTGTTTGTATTTATTCCATAACTTTTTCATACTAGCTCCAAATGAGCTCAATTTTATTTCTAAAATTTTGTAGTATTAATTGGATCTCTTTAGGCTATAATTATCAATAATTTATGCCTTAGCAACAGTGGGTTTTAATAAGTCAATTGAATTACCCTTAGGAACATTTGGGCGAATCAACTATAGGATTTAGATACCAGGATTTGGATTTAGTTTGTGAGAACTTTGCATGGATGTAATGAAATGCTTATGAATGCTTCATGATTTTCATTTTGAAATCTTGTACACCAATTCTACAATCCATGCCCTTTTGCCTATATGGCTACTTAGGTCATAACAAAAGAATATAAGATTTTGAATTCAAGGTTGAGAGGATTTTCTATTCAAAAGTTTCTTCTCTTTGAGAATTTTCAACATAGTCAAACAATCAATTAAACTTATTTATTTATTTCACATTCCAAAATTAGGAGAATTTTGGAATGTGACACTGAAGTTGTTAAAATGCATGCCTGTATAAAGCATCTTGCAGAAGTCATTCAACATGATGTTTCATGATACTTGTTCAAAATAAAAGGATGCTTCTAGATAATTTTGGAGGATATCTACTATTGCAATACCGTGAACATCCTGATTTTTAGGCTTAACATTTTTGTTCGGAGCGGTGAAATTTAAGCATTCTTATTTGCCATTTTGTACATTGTTCTCAAAATATTGTACTATAATTTTTTTTGTCTAGAGATGGATTATTTGGAGTCCTCTTGTACCTTTACAGTAAGGACAAGAAAAATACATTGCAGCAAATAATGAAAACTCTCCTTATACTGTGAATTGTTTTAGTATGCAAAAAACATCCTGCCATACTACAAAATTTACAATATCGGTTGTGTTTGGTACATCGAGAAAAAACAGTCCCTTCTTGTGACAGAAAATTTTCACCTCCGTGACAAACTCATTGCGTATGGCTGACGATTTTGGCTTTGTCCCTTTCCATCGTTATTACCCCCACCGGTCCATTCTTACCAACGTCAGAGCTCGACTTATGGGTTGGCACTCGCCATTCCGTCACCGTATTGTACTCCCGAACACAGTGGGCCTCTGTTGTGGCCTTAATTTTTTTGGCGGTATGGGCTTTAACAATATATAATCAGTGAGGTAGCTGTTCAAATTGATTATAATTTTTTATCCCAAATTACTTTTATGTGGATATTGCATGAATGTATGTTATCTTTAGGTGCTGTGCCAAGAAAAAAGTTAGAGGACCATAGCAACGCACGAGCATTTATCTAATATAGTATAATATAATGATTTTCTAGGCAGTTTTGTCTACCAAGTCAAAACGGGCCAGTTGTCCGCTTTGAACCCGATGAGGCCCGCACGGAGCAAAACCCCAATTTAAAGGCCCTCAACAGCCCAACTTCCTCCACTAGAGCGTCCACCGGGACGTGCTATACACCGCTCCTTGCGGCGCCTCAGAGTAGCGCCGCATGAAGGGCACCCTTACATGGGCGGGCCTCTCCAATCAGACTTAGTTTCCGTGTTTGTTTTTTAGATCGGTATAAGGTTCCTATTTTGTGCTGCTAGAATGCTGCTTCCGAACATGCACGATCGCATGTTTCTGTTCCTATTGTTAGGTTGGTTCCTATTTCTATTTCTTTTTCCTGTATTTTAATTTAAACTCCGAACATTTTTATAATAGTGATTTAAAACCCATGAATATTCTTAAAATATTCATGAAGATTTTTTAGAAATAGTAAAAAAAGTTTTCAAAAAAAAAAGAATAAGCGAAAAAAGATGAACATTCTTTGATAAAAATCATGAACCATTTTTCGAAACTATTGAACCATATTTCAAAATTCATAAATAATTTATAGAAAATCTTGAACTTTTTTAGAAACCATGAATATTTTCCAAAAATCATGAACCAATTTTTGAAATTCATGAACCAAATTTCCATATTCCTAAATTTTTTTTAAAAAGCATGAACATTTTTTAAAAAGTTCAAGAATATTTTTTTTAGAATCATGAACAACTTTTAAAATTTGTACATTCAAAATCATGCAAATTTTTTAAACCATGAAGCAATTAATAGAACCATGAACCAATTATTCAAATCATGAACCACAAATTTAAATTCATGAACAATTTTTCAAATGTCATGAACAAAAAGTTTAAAATCATAAACCAAAATTTTAATTCATGAATAACTTTTTAAATGTTATGAACATTTTTTAAATCATGAACCAATTTTTATAATCATGAACAAAATTTTGAATCCTGTGACCACCTTTTCCAAATTTCTAAACCTATTTACGGAATCCATGAACATCTTTTTAGACCATAAACAATTTTTTGAATCTCATGGACACTTTTTCCAAATCTCCAAACCTATTTACGTACTCCGCGAAAACATTTTATAAACATCCATAAACTTTTTTTCATACCATGTGGACTGGTTTGTGAATCCATAAACAATTTTGAACCTCGTGAACCATTTGTTCAATCTGTAAAACCTATTCTATAATCTATGAAAAACATTTTAAACCTCGTGAAGATATTTTTAAACTACTTGAACTATTTTTAATATTCGAGAAACATAGAAACGAGGTGAAGAAATTAAAGAAAAAAATAAATATAGAAGAAAAGGGAAGAAGGAAAAGAAAGGATAGAAAAAAAGCAAACAGGAAAAGAAAGTAATAAAATAAGCAACTACCCGGCGGACGCCCTGAA
Source organism: Avena sativa (assembly GCA_916181665.1). NCBI lineage: Eukaryota > Viridiplantae > Streptophyta > Magnoliopsida > Poales > Poaceae > Avena > Avena sativa. The sequence continues at coordinate 304,063,893 of OV702295.1, read as the reverse complement.
ATAGCGCGATTCTGGCGGGCATTTCCGACTGTTATCCCGGACGCATGACCAGGTCCAAAAAAGAAAAGCTGACTTTTCCCCCAAAATTTGGGACCATCTTCCTCTCTAAGGAAAAACTCAAAACCCGAAACCAAAATCCCCCCCCAGATCTAGCGCTATCCCCCTCCCCCGATTTCGCACATGTCCATATCACCTTCATCCTCTAGCTAAGATCGCCACTACAGGTCCACCTTAACACCTTGATGCCCAGCGCCCTGCTCCTGGAAAGTAAAAAAAGGAACACACAGGAAAAACAGCAGGTACTTCTCAAATCAAATCTTCAAATCACCATGATTTTGGTAGTAAAGTCTCTATATGGTTCTCAAGATGACAATATACTGCTGCACAACATGAATCTAAACAAAAACAGGGCATCTACAACTAATTTACTCCTCAATTTTGCATCTGAGATATGTCCAATATTGTTCAAACTATAAGAAATCAATCATCCTAAGCTTCAGTGACAGTATATGGTGATCCCTGCATTACAAACAACTAATTTAGGACAACTAACAACTAAATAGACATGACATCCTATTATTGTTTCATCTTAAATTCTGATATGATGAATATTTTGGTTGAACAGCTGTGAAACCATGGAAATTAACCTTAATGCGGAACCAGATCAAGAAATAGACGAAGAGGAGCATGTTGATGTTTCACACAAAATTGCTATTGTGCAAGTTAGAAATGAAGGTATGATGATTATATGCAATCAACTTATCCAGCAGTATTTAACAGAAGTTATCCAAGCATATCAGTACAAGTTATCCACTAACTAAAACTATAGTTATATATGCATATGAGTACAAGTTATCCACTATCTAAAACTATAGTTATCCATGTTTATGAGTAAAAGTTATCCACTAGCTAAATCTACAGTTATCCATCCATATGAGTACAAGTTATATACTATCTAGAACTACAGTTATTCATGCTTACATATAGAACTTGTAGGGTTTGTAGCATGGAAAACAAAAAAAATCTATCGCATGAACACACAAAACCAAGATCTAATCTATGACAAAGCCAAGATCTAATCTACGAGATCGGTGCAACGAGATTGTGGAGAACTAACCCTTGTAGATCCAAAGCGTTTAACGAGATAGGATTCTCGTGGTTGATATAATCGATCACTTGTCGATCTCAAGATCATGTAGACGATCCTTCCGGTGCCGCGTTCCGACAGTGCTTCTGTAGTCGGTCACACGTACGGTAGTTGATGAAGACCTTTCTCTCCCTTGTTCTAGTAGGGCAGCGAAGGTTGTAGATCTCAGAATACCAACAACACGACGGTGTGGTGGTGGAGGAGGAGAGATTTCTGCAGGGCTTCGCCTAACCCGAAGCAGGACGGTGTAAGAGAGAGAAGAGAGGGGCGGCTAGGGTTAGGCGCCAATAGACCAGGGTGTGTAGGGGTGCGCCCCCACCCCTCATTATATAGGTGGAGGCAGGCTGGCCAAGGGTTCCCAGCCTAGGACGTGTACCCCCCCAACTCGGCCACCAAGGGAAGATCTAGAAACCTTTTCCATCAAGTCTTCCTTCTTACCAAAAACTAGAGTTTGACTTTTCAAACTAGGAATTGACTATTCAAACTAGGGTTTGACCCTTTTACTAGTCTTGGCAGAATTGGTCCTTTAGGGTTTGGTGCAGCTAGACCCTAGGGCATACCACTATCCAAGTGACCCCCTTACGGGGTGGTGGAACCACTGGTGGTCCCTCTAGAACATTCTAGAAGTATCCGATCAAAACACCGAAACTTTCCCAAACCCTAGAAAACCACTTTCCTTATATGAATCTTATTCTCCAGACCATTCCAGATCTCCTCATGATGTCCTAGATCTAATCCGAGACTCCGAACAACATTCGGTCTCCAACTCATATTCAATATCTACTTTAAACAACATTGAATCCTTAAGTGTGTCTCCCTATGGTTCGTGAACTATGTAGACATGATTGAGACACCTCTCCGATCAATAAGCAATAGAGGGATCTGGAAATCCAAATGTCTCCCACATATTTCTATAATGACTTCATGATCGAATGAACCATTTACATATGGTACCGATTCCCTTTGTCATGCGACACTTTACTTATCCTCATTACCGATAAGTACTCTTTACTCGTTCTGTGATATGACATCCCTTGTGACCTAATCACATGCTTGCAAGCCAATTGGATGACATTCCACTGAGAGGGTCCAGAGTATATCTATACGTCATATGGATAGACAAATATCACTCTTGATCCATGTGCTTCAACACATACTTTCATAATACCTAATGCCACTTTTATAACCACCTAGTTACGGAAGTGGTGTTTGATGTCATCAAAGCATCCATCCGGTGATGGTGATTAACATGATCTCATGGTCGAAGGATTAGGTTACTATGTATTTGAAAGCTTATAGCAAAAGAACTCTAAATGACTTGATCTTATGCTATGCTAACTATAGGAGTGTGTCCATCACATCATTCCCCTAATGATATGATCTTGTTATTAATAATATCTAATGTGCATGATCAGGAAACCATGATCATCTATTAATCAACAAGCTGGATTAACAAGAGGCTTACTAGGGACTCTTTTATGTTCACAAAACACACAAGTATTAATGTTTTTGGTTAATACAATTATAGCATGGGATGTAAGCATTTATCATAAACACAAAGATATAATAATAACCACTTTATTATTGCATCTTGGGCATATCTCCAACAGTCTCCCACTTGCACTAGAGTCAATAATCTTGTTTGATAAACTTTGTGCATTCAACACCTATGGCTTTCTGGTGTTGTATATACATGATTGCTAGTGGTAAAAATAATATTCATATCTGACACTTCTAGGTCCGTGTGTATTTGCATGCATTTGCATCTCTACGCATTACCCATTCTTCAATAAGATGGCATTGCATAAATTTGGTCCTTTGGTGAGACCTTTAGTTCCTTGGGGTTAAAACATGTTGATACAATTGTCGTACAATATATCTTCATAGTACTAGCCCACTGTGAACCACACCTAGTTTGATAACAAACTACTTGACACAAATGCCCACTTTTGCTGCTACAATAGCAGTCACATACTTAACCCTTTTGTTATAGTATCTGTCACAATGTCTTAACTTTGGAACTCATCCAAATCTGTTATGGAACTTTCTTTCCATTGCATTGTCCCATCCATAGTTTAAATTGAGATAAACTTAATTTGTATCTTGTGACGAAACTAGTACCAATGTAACACTTTACAATGAACTATCTATCTATTTGTCACTGATATGTCGTAAATGTATCTATAGTTTTTGATGCTCCATGCTTGTTTTGTATCAACTTTGTTATGTTTTGTCTACACTTTGAGGCATTTTTATACATTTTCTGGAACTAACCTATTGACAAGATGCCGCGGTGCCAGTTGCATGTTTTATGTTGTTTTTGGGTTTCAGAAAAGTTAGTAAAGAAATATTCTTGGAATTGGACGGAACAAAAGCCAAAGTCAATATTTTACCGGATCAAAGACAGAGTCCAGAGGGGGGACGAAGAGGCTCCACAGGACGGTCACACCAGCCCCTGGCGCGGGCCCACCCTAGGTCACGCCAGGGCATGGTGTGGCCCCCTGGCCCTCAACTGACCTCGCCCCTTCACCTATATAAACACCCTGAGGCAGAAATCCTAAGAACCTGATCAGAAATCCACGAAAGATTCTATAGCAGCCGCCACCATCGTCCCTAGATCGAGGGATCTGAAGCTCTTCCTGGCACCCTACTAGAGGGGAGATATCATCCGGGAGGCCTTCTTCATCACCATGCCAGCCTCCGGAGTGATGCGTGAGTAGTTAACCCTTGGACTATGGGTCCATACAGTAGCTAGATGGTTGTTTCTCCTCTTTTGTGCTATCATGTTTAGATCTTGTGAGCTCTGTTCATGATCAAGATCATCTATTTGTAATCCTACATGTTGTGTTTGCAGGGATCCGATGGATATTGAGATACTATGTCAGATTGATTATTGATTCTATCATGTCTATGTTATTTGTGATCTTGCATGCTCTTCATTTCTAGTATATACCTTGGCCAAGTAGATGCTTGTAACTCCAAGAGGGAGTATTTATGCTCGATAGTAGGTTCATGCATCTAGTAATCTAGGAGAGTGACAGAAACTTCTAAAGTTGTAGATGTGTTGTTGCTACTAGGGAGAAAACAACAATCCTTTGTCCAAGGGCAATTGTATTGTTTACTTTACACACTTTGTTTAAGGCAATTATCTGTTTCTTGCAACTTAATACTAGAAGGGGTTCGAATGATAACCTGAAGGTGGATTATTAGTCATAGATGTAGTTGGATTACGGTCTATGTATTATGTTGTAATACCCAATCAAATCTCGTAGAGATCAAGATGTCTAGTATATGCATTGTTATGTATTCTCAATCTGTCAATTGCCCCGTTGTAATTTATTCACCCAACATGCTATTTATCTTATGGAGAACACCTCTAGTGAACTGTGGACCCCGGTCCATTCTTTACCATTGATATACCATCTACTGTTTACTGTTTACAAATATTACAAGCAATTACTATCTTCCACACTATACGTTTAATGCTTTGTTTTCAGCAAACCGTTGTGATTGACAACCTCACTGTAAGTTGGGGCAAAGTATTGTGGTTGTGTTGTGCAGTTTCCAAGTTGCTAGCAACACCTTGGAGTTGTTTCCTTACTCCTACTGGATCGATAACCTCGATTTCATAACTGAGGGAAACTTGACGTTGTCCTCATCATACCTTCCTCTTGGGTTCCCAACGAGCTCTACATATCTGATCCATCAAGCACTTAACTGGCACCGTTTCCTGGGAGATAAGGACAGCTTCAATCTCTTCCTCCCCGTCAATCACTTTTGAGGGAGAAAGAAGATTCTTGCAAGGGGAGTCTCTCACAACCAATCTCTTTTCTTTGTTTTTGTTTTGCTTAATTTATTTTGCTTTATTTTGCTTGTTTATTTTAATCAAAAATACAAAAAAACTAGTTGTACTAGTTTGTTTATTTTTATAAAAACACAAAAAAATTAGTTCCTACTTCAGTTTCTATTTCTGTTGGCTTGCTTTAATCCTGCAAAAATTAATATTCCTGAAAACACCAAGTTTTGTGACTTCACTAGCACAAACAACAATGATTTTATGTGTACACCTATTGCTCCACCTGTTCCTGAAGCTACTTTCTTTGAAATTAAACCTGCTTTGCTGAATCTTGTTATGAAAGAGCAATTTTTTGGTGCTAGTTCTGATGATGCTGCTGCCCACCTTAATAATTTTGTTGAACTTTGTGAGATGCAAAAATATAAGGATGTAGATAGAGATATTATTAAGCTTAAATTGTTTCCTTTCTCTTTGAGAGGAAGAGCTAAAGAATGGTTGCTATCTTTGCCTAGAAATAGTATTGATTCTTAGATTAAATGCAAATATGCTTTTATTATAAAATATTATCCTCCTGCTAAGATTATATCTATGAGAAGTGAAATAATGAAATTTAAACAATTTGATAATGAACATGTTGCTCAAGCTTGGGAAAGAATGAAATCTTCGGTAAAGAATTGCCCCACTCATGGACTGACTGCTTGGATGATTATCTAAACCTTTTATGCAGGACTAAATTTTTCTTCAAGGAATCTGTTGGATTCTGCTGCTGGAGGTACCTTTATGACCATTACTTTGGGTGCTGCAACAAAGATCCTTGATAATATGATGGTTAATTATTCTGAATGGCACACTAAGAGAGCTCCACAAGGTAAGAAGGTAAATTCTGTTAAAGAAACCTCCTCCTTGAGTGATAAAATCGATGTTATTATGTCTATGCTTGTTAATGGAAAAAACTCATATTGATCCAAATAATGTTCCTTTAGCCTCTTTGGTTTCTCAAGAAGAGAAAGTTGATGTGAACTTCATTAGAAATAACAATTTTAGCAATAATGTCTATAGGAATAATTTTGGTAATAACAATTGTAGTCCATATCCTCCCAATAATGGTAATGCTTATGGAAATTCCTACAACAACAATAGAAGTGTACCCTCTGAACTCGAGGTCATGCTTAAGGATTTTATTAGTAAAAAAATTGCCTTCAATAAAACTATTGAGGAAAGCTTCCGAATGCTGAAAAAAATATTTCATCTTTGTCTGAAGCACAATCTTCTTTGATTAATAAAATGGCTGCTAAACCAGAAACTGTGGAAAATCCCTTTGCTGCTACTAATGCCATACAAGTTAGAATTGATGAAAATGTTAGAATGTTAACTGAATTGCATGCTAGGTGGGAAAGAGAAGATGCTAGAAATAGTAGTATTTGTACTATTACCACCACCAACGTTGATGCTAGCAAACCACCTAAAATTCCCATTCCTTTTTCCAATAAAAATGCTAAAATTCTTCGAAATATGGGAAACAGTAATTCCACTACCTTGGATGCTAATTTTGATTTTGATCTTGATGGTTGCAATATTTATAAAGTAATTATGTTCTTACAAAATCTAGCTAGAGGTCCTAATGCTAGTGCTATGAATATGGCTTTTACAAAACACATTACAGATGCTCTCATGAAAATTAAGGAAGAAAAATTGAAACATAAAGCTTCTATTCATAGGAAATTATAAGATGGTTGGGAACCTATCATTAATATGAAAGTGAATGATTTTGATCTCAAAGCTTTATGTGATCTTGGTGCTAGTGTCTCTATTATGCCTATAAAAATTTATGAAATGCTTGATTTGCCACCATTGGAAGATTATTATTTGGATGTCCATCTTGATGATAATGCTAAAAAGAAACTTATGGGGAGCATTAATGATGTTCTTATAATGGTTAAAAATGCCTTTGTCCCTGTTGATTTCTATGTTTTGGATGTTGAATGCAATGCTTCTTGTCCTATTATTTTGGGAAGACCTTTTCTTAGAACTGTTGGTGCAATTATTGATATGAAGGAAGGCACCATTAAATATCAATTCCCATTCAATAAAGGTATAGAACATTTCCCTAAAAAGAGAGAGAAGATACCTTTTGATTCTCCTATTAAAAAAAAGTTGATGTTAATTCTACCTCATTCGAAAATAGTTGATTCTTGCTTTCTATGCCTAGCTGAAAGGCGTTAAAGAAAAGCACTATTGGGAGATAACCCAAATTATTTTTATTTTAAGTAAGTTTTTATTTTATTTAGTCTTGTAAGTTATTTCCTCTGTAATAACCTCTACTTATCCTTGTTGTGTGGTTTTTGTGCCAAGAATAACCTCTAATGAGAGAGAAGTAAGATTTGGGGAAGTTGCTGTCGCGAAACAGATTTTTGTGCCTCACTATAAAAAATTGTGAAAAATACCAGTACATCAAATTTAGTTGTAATTTTTTGCGCATATTCCCCAGGTTATTATCTAACTTCCATTAGTTTCACACTTTTCGATTTGAGCAACAAAAGGTCTTCGAAAAAATCAGTCTTTACCAGCTGGCATGTTTTGATAGATTTCTGTCATTATCTGCATTTGCCTCTTAATCGGTTTCTTTTGAGTTCTCTTTGATCACTTGAGCTTTTAAAAGGAATTGCTACAGTATTTTGTGTTTTAATGGAAGTTTTACTTGTGTTGAAACTAACCCCAATAGCTTATTATCTTGAATACACTAATGTTGCTAATGAAGATTCTGTGAAGTTTTGTATGAAGGAAATTTCCAAGTGTAGGGGAAGAATGATGTGATGAGATGAAGAATGGACAAAAGATCAAGCTTGGGGATTCCACCCGTGTCACTCCAATAAATATTCAATAGGTACAAACATCAGAGCTTGGGGATGCCCAAGGCGTCCCCTTCTTCATCAATAAAAATCTTAGGTTTTCTTTCTAGACACTTTATTTTTATTGCTTCATGCACTATTTGTGTTGTTCTTGGAACGTATTTGTTTTATTTTTGAGTTTTATTTTTTTGGTTTGCTGCAATAAATTAGTTGGACCCCCGCATTCATATTTTGTTTCAGATAAGTTGATTGGTGTTGGAAAAGAGTAGGAAGTTTCATGCTTATAGTGGTACAAAAGGAAGCTTGTTTTGACCGTGGCCTAGACTTTATCATGTCATGTTGGATGTTTATTTGACCACATGCTTAGTGATTATTGTTGTAGCATAACTTGTTCCAAACAATTGAGATTGCTTAATGTGCCTCGAAAGAATCATGCGTTGTTTTAGCATACAAAAGCATAATATTATGGTATTCTCCTTTGATGCTTTATTAGGGTTGACTTGGCACATGCTTACACCATGTTAAGACTATGAACCAGTCGCCTTAGCCTCTATGATCATTTATTTTTTGACTTGTGATATCACTTTATGCTTTAATTAATAATGTTGTGTCGCTTTGCATGATTATGGCCATTATTGCTCTCTTAGTTGGTCGCTCCCAGTCTTTTGCTAGCCTCCACTTGTACTAAGTATGAGCTCTACTCATGCATCCAACTCCCAAGAAACCAAGTTATTCCAAAGAGTCCACTATATATTCTTATTTATTCAGCAATTAGCCAGGCACATAGGTGCAAGTTATCCACATAGCTAGCACTATAGTTACCCATGCTACATGTAGAATTTAAAAACAATATAAACACTACAAATTATGCATAAGTGTTATGTGTGACTAAACATTGGAAAGACAATCGACATGTTTACGAATACTTGCTAGTTTAAAAATTTACCCACCTATTAGAACTGTTGTTATCCATGACTTTTCATTATATTCACCCATTCCTGCAAAAAAATAAAAATATAGAATAACTAATCCACCATTTTATACATCAGTTATCCATGCATATAAAAACAAGTTATCACCCTTTATATTCATCAGTTATCCAAACAGATAGATTCAAGTTATCCACATACCTAGCACCATAGGTACCCAAGCTTTTATGTAGACTTTAACACAAATATCAACAATACATTTTATACAAAAGTGTTGTGTGTGACTTGCCATTCAAAGACAACCAACATATCTATGAAATAAATACATGATATCGTAAAATGTTACCCACTAGATAGGGATAAGTTACCAATGAATTTTATCTTTTGTTATCCATGACTTTTCATTGTGGTTGCCCATTTCTGGAAAAACAGAAATGATAACTTGTGTTTATTTGCATAACATGTGATGTCTGATACGTCGGAAACGTATATATAATTTTTGATGCTCCATGCTTGTTTAGTATCTACTTTGCTTTGCTTTGTATACACTTTGAGGTGTTTTTATATCTTTTCTGGAACTAACCTATTAACAAGTTGCCACAATGTCAGTTGCCTGTTTTCTTCTGTTTTTGGTTCCAGAAAGGCAGAAAATCAATATTCTCGGAATTGGACGAGACAAAATCCGAAGTCAATATTTTACCATGGGGGACACGAAGCCAGAAGACGAGACGGAGAAGCGAACCAGGGCGGCCAGACCCCCCTAGGCGCGGGTGGGCCCACCCCGCGCCTGGGTAGGGTGTGGGGACCCTAGCCGCCTCCAAGCCTCGCCTCTTCGCCTATAATAAGCCCTCGATACAGAAAACCTAGGCACCCGATCAAAACTCCACGAAACCTTCTGTAGCCGCCGCCACCGTCGTCCCTAGATCAGGGGATCTGAAGTTCTTCCCGGCACCCTGCCGGAGGGGAAATCATCCCGAAGGCCTTCTCTCCGGTACGAAGCGTGAGTAGTTCCACCTTGGACTATGGGTCCATGTAGTAGCTAGATGGTTATATCTCCTCCTGGTGCTTTCATGTATAGATCTTGTGAGCTCCGTTCATGATCAAGATCTAATCTATTTGTAATCATGCATGTTGTGTTTGCGGGGATCCGATGGATATTGAGATTACTATGTCAGATTGATTAGTGGTTTTGTCTATTTGATACTATCATGTCTGTGTTGTTTGTGATCTTGCATGCTCTCCGTTGTTAGTAGCTATCTTGGCCAAGTAGTTGCTAGTGACTCCAAGAGGGGGTATTTATGCTCGATAGTGGGTTCATGCCTCTAGTTTCCAAGGGAAGTGACATAAATCTCTTTGGTTGTAGATGTGCTGTTGCCATTAGGGAAAAAACAACGGTCTCTTGTTTATGGAACAAGTGGATTGTTTGCCTTACACACTTTTCTTAAAGCAGTTGTCTGTTGCTTGCAACTTAATACTGGAGGGGATTCGGATGATAACCTGAAGGTGGACTTCTAGTCATAGATGCAGTTGGATGGCGGTCTATGTATTTTGGTGTATTGCCCAATCGAATCTCATATGATATTTTTGTCTGGTATTGCATTGTTATACCTTGCTCAGTTCCTGTCAATTTCCCTGCTGTAATTTGTTTACCCTTCATGCCATGTTTATCTAAGGAGAGCACCTCTAGTGAACTATGGACCCCGGTCCAATCTTTACCATTGATACATCTTCCACTGTTACCTGTTTACTTGCTGCAAACGATTACCTTCCACACCATATGTTTAATCATTTGTTACAGCAAACCGGTGAGCTTGACAACCTCACTAATTTGTTGGGGCAAAGTCTTGAGTTTGTGTTGTGTAGGTCTTCGTGTTGCTTGCAACACCTGTGTGACATTTCCTTCCTCTTACTCGTTTGATAACCTCGGTTTCTTACTGAGGGAAAACTTGTTGTTGTGCTGCTTCGCACCTTGCTCTTGGGTTTCCCAACGAAGTGCTCCTACATCAACTCAGCGCTGCATCAAGCTTTCTAGAGCCGTTGCCGGGGAGGCTAAGGACGCCTTCACAAGGGGAGTCCTCCACTTCCTTTCTCTTTACTTTGTTTTTAGTTTGCTTAGTTTCTTTTGCTTGGTATTGTTTGCCTCTTTTCAAAAACTCCAAAAAAATTAGTCTAGTTTGGTTTGCTTCCTTTATTCAAAAACACAAAAGAAATAGTTCATGCTCTAGCTGCTGCTGTTTTTGGCTTGCCCACCTTTGCCAAAATGAACTCTGCTGAGAACACCAAGTTGTGTGACTTCACTAGCACCAACAACAATGATTTCCTAAGCACTCCTATTGCTCCACCTGCTCCTGATGCTACCTTTTATGAAATTAAGCCTGCTTTGTTGAATCTTGTGATGAGAGAGCAATTTTCTGGTGTTAGTTATGATGATGCTGTTGCCTATCTCAATAACTTTGTTGAACTTTGTGAGATGCAGAAGTATAAGGATGTAGATGGATATATTATTAAGCTCAAGCTGTTTCCTTTCTCCTTGAGAGGGAAAGCTAAAGAATGGTTACCATCCTTTCCTAGAAATAGTATTGATTCTTGGACTAAGTGCAAAGATGCTTTTATTGGAAAGTACTATCCTCCTGCTAAGATTATATCTATGAGAAGTGACATTATGAAATTTAAACAACTTGATAATGAACATGTTGCTCAAGCTTGGGAAAGAATGAAGTCTTTGGTTAAGAATTGTTCCACTCATGGACTCACTGCTTGGATGATTATCCAAACTTTTTATGCAGGTTTGAACTTCTCCTCAAGAAACCTGCTCGATTCAGCTGCTCGAGGTACCTTCATGGGCCTCACTTTGGGTGCTAAAACAAAGATCCTTGACAATATGATGGTTAATTACTCTGAATGGCACACTGAGAGAGCTCCACATGGTAAGAAGGTAAATTCGGTTGAAGAAACCTCCTCTTTGAGTGATAAGATTGATGTTATTATGGCTATGCTTGTTAATGGGAAAACTCCTCTAGATCCTAATAGTGTTCCCTTAGCCTCTTTGGTTGCTCGAGAAGAGCAAGTTGATGTGAACTTCGTTAGAAACAACAATTTTGGCAACAATACTTATGGTAATTACGGGCCTTATCCTCCTAGTGGAAGTGTTAATCACGGTAGATCTAGAATGCCTAGTGAAGAAAGGATTCTAGAAGTAGAGAGATCCACCAAGAATTTTATGCAAATGCAATATGAGCAATATAAGATTTTCACTAAAACTATGGAGGAACAATCTATTATCTTGAAAAATATTAGTCAGCGGCTTGAGAATCTGAATAGAGAAATTCCTAGTTTACAGTCAAAAAATTTGAGTGCTGAGAAAAATATATCATCTTTGTCTGAAGCACAGTCCTCCTTGATTAATAAAATGGCTGCTAAACCTGAAACTATGGAAAATACCTTTGCTACTGCTCATGCCATACAAGTTACTATTGGTGAATATGTTAGACTGTTAGCTCAACTTCATGCTAAGTGGGAAAGGGAAGCTGAAATTGATAGAAACAATAGTGTGTGCACCATCACTAGAATGGATACCACTAAACTACAAGAAGCCCCTGTTCCTCTTCCTACTATGCCTAAGCCTATTGAGTCTACTACTAGTGATGCTAAGTTTGAATTTGATATAGATGGTTGCAATATTAAGTGATTCTTTTCTTGCAAAAGTTTGCTAGAAGTCCTGATGCTAGAGATATGCATGTTGCTTTGATAACACATTACAAATGCTCTTGTTAAGATTAAGGAAGAAAAGCTAAATGTCACATCCCAAGATTTTAGAAATTGGGACTAGAAAAAAAATTCATTTGCATGTCATTCATGAGCATTGCATTGCATTAATGAAAATTTGAGTTGCAAAACCTCATCTATAAACCCTATTTCGATTTACCAAAATGCACCTACAAAGGATTATACAAGGATTTGTAAATCCACTATTTTATAACTAGTGGAAAAGGTTAAATATGGATCCTAAAATGATCCCCTGGTTTTTAGAAAATTTTAGAGACAAAAATGAGCTCATTTGGAGCTATATTCAAAAAGATATTAAATAAAGTAGAAAATGAAAAAGAATAACAAAAAAAATGAAACCTAATCTAACCTACCCAACCGGGGGAACCCCGGCCAAGCCCATCTGCCCCACCATCCTACCTACCGCGCGTGCGCGAGCGCCTCATAGCCACAGCAGTGGAAGCAGCCGGCCCACCTAGCGCAGCCCAGCAGCAGCCTGCGCTCCGCTCTCTGCGGCTGACCAGCGGGTCCCACTCCTTTCTTCATCCTCTTGATCGGGTAACCAGGAAGAACATGAACCCCCCTGCCCTGATCCCTGCAAATTCCTCCCCGATTCAGACGCCCCCTTACCCCTTCTCCACGCCTTCGCACCCATATAACCTCCCTCGTCGGATCCCTCTTGTTTTTTTGACAAAATACGAACCCTAGCGTCGCCACGCTCAGATCCCGATCTTGCCGCCGCCAGAGCTTCAGAACCCATATTGAATAGGAGGTCCTCTTCACCCCGCACCCCTCCTATACCCCTCATTCTTCTCCCCGTGCTCCACCGATTCTTCCTGACCCACTTTCCCTCTCTGCAGCGCATCAGGGCCGCAAGAATTCACCGTCGGAGCTTCGCTGGAGTACCACCGTCGCCGCATAGCTTCGGCCGCCCGCCACCGTTGCTCGGGGAAACAAGACGCCACGTAGAAGACACCAAGATTTCCGCCAAGTCCGCCCACATCTTGTAGACCACCTCGCCGGAGAGCGCCGGAGCGCCGTTAACCACCACCATCTAAGCCGCCACCGCCGTTCGTCGCCGCCAACTCCGCTGAGCCCAGCTGCTTTGGTTCCTAACCGTCTGATCATCGTTGAACATCCAGGATTAGAACCTGAACCGAAACGGTATCGTCCAATGGACGCGTGGCGCCTCGTCAGCGCTGACCGCCAGTCAGCGTTGACCGTTCAACTGTTGACAAAATTGATTTTAATAAATAGTAGAAAATAGTTGAAACTTGTAAAAATTGTAGAAATTAATCCACTAGGCCAAAGATTACAAATAAGGTATCAATAGATTCAAAAAAACGTGTAGAATTCTAATATGACGGTAGATCCAACCTTTACAGTATGTGTTTATTTTAATATTTTAGTTAGTTTTAATGATCCTTTAGGTTAATAAATTCATAGTAAAAGATGTACTGGTCCAAAAATCACAAATAATATACCGATGGATTCACAATTGTGTGTATATCATCAATATGCAATTGTTTCAGACCTTTACTGTAAGGTTTTGTAGGAATTAAATAAATAGCTTAATGGATTATTTAGAGTATTAAAATCATAGTAATTCGAGTACTGCTCAGAAAATTACAAATAATATGTCCATGGAATCACAATCCCGTGGAGATTACAGATATAATTTTAGTTTGATTTTTAGGTAACAGAAACTATATAAATGATTTAAAACTCATTAAACACTATTTAAATCATACAAAAAGATCTATAACTCCGATTAGGGTGAGTCCAACGCCTACTGGTTCATAATAATGCCCTCTATCCAATACACTTAAGAAACAAATTTAATTCGACAATTAGAATAGGCGTTACAATAGAACTATTAAAACCCCTATATTGGCAAGTAATTATTAATAACAAATACTCCATTGCATTAATTGCTCTCTTGCATGCATCATGTACTTCAGTATTTTTTAGAGAACTGAAACAACAACCATTGTGAATTATTAAATTGTCATGCATGCTTTTGTTGCATTTGTTTGATCTCTATGTGCTATTGTTTATGTTGTATGCAATTGTTTGATCGATAGATTGCGAGGAGTGCAACGTGTGTGATTGCAACGAGTGCTTGAATGACTTCAGCTGCAACCAAGGCAAGTAGATGCTACTTTGTTCATGATATTATCCTACTATTTTCAATGCATTGTCGTGTATTTTGTAGATGCATGTGTAGAAAAGTACTATCGCTATGCTATGTCCTATATAGTGGTAGGGATCTCCTGTAGTTGAGCCACCGTTGGTAGATGTGCTTAGCCGTGCTATGATGAACGAGGGATGGGTTACATCATTTGAAAGTTGTTTCTAAAGTATTGTTTTGTGAAAACTAAAAACAACTTAATCAATGAATCTCCTGTGTATGATGGGATTGATATTTTTTGGTGGTATCATTGCGGAAAGGCACCTAGGTATCAAGAGAAAATGATTGGCTTCTTTATTTGGTAGCTTACGTGTACAACCATGTGCCAATAATGAAATGGGTGGTTGGTTGGACTCAGTAGGTTGTGGTAACTCGAACCCACGTATACAGAGATGTAGAATTTTGGTAGGTTGGTATGGTGTGTGTCGGGTTTAGGGAGCTACTTCCTGAACTGTCCATTCTTGGACTTCTCCCTATCATCACCCAATATAAGAGTGGTGGTACGAGCTGGGTTGGCCAAGTCACATGGGTAAAGTGTACTAACCCCTGCAGGGTGTATAATCTAATCGATTAGCCGTGTCCCCGGTTATGGACATCTGAGTTGCTTGATATTGAGTTCATGACATGTTTCTCGCTCATTCTAACTTCCTAATTGCTTTAATGTTGATGGGATAATCTAATTGGGAATCTTTTCAAAGAAAATAAAAACTGTTTATGAAAGTAGGACAAAGATGTTTGCAAATGCAAGCTAGCCACAGCTCCACTTGCCAAATAAGCATGTAGATGCTAGGTCTATTGTCTCCTTTAATAGCTCTACTTGCCATACATTCCATGTATTGACCCTTCGGGGCTGCTATGTTTTATGTTGCAGGTTATTATTCCGATTATGAGTGATCGACTAGGTTGCGATACTCCACTCAACATTTGTTCGCTTGTGGGCAATTGAAGATGGAGTCTACTATATATACTTATGCTTCCGTTTTCTATTGAACTATTTGAGCTAGCCTGCATGCTAAGCATTATTGTAATAATTGCAAATTCTGGATCAATTCGTTATTTATGATGCACTGTTAAATTCTTTGGTATTCATCTGTACTGTGTGCCAGTGAACCGATCCAGGGATTGGCACTATACACATGAACTCAGCCTTATCAGGCGAGAGTGTTAAACTAAAACACAATGCTTCTATTCCTAGGAAAGTAGAAGATATTTGGGAACCCATTATTAATATGCAAGTGAATGACTTTGACATCAAAGCTTCATGTGATCTTGGTTCTAGTGTCTCTATTATGCCTAGGAAGATTTATGAAATGCTTGATTTGCCACCTTTAGAAGATTGTTATTTGGATGTTACACTTGATGATAATGCTAACAAGAAACTAATGGGTAGTATTAATTATGTTCTCATCATGGTTAACAATGCTTATGTCCCTGTTGATTTCTATGTTTTGGATGTTGAATACAATGCTTCTTGTCCTATTACTTTGGGAAGACCTTTTATTAGAACTGTTGGTACCATCATTGATATGAAAGAAGGCACCATTAAATATCAATTTCCATTCAAGAAAGGTCTTTAACACTTCCCTATGAGGAGAGAGAAGTTGCTTTTTGCTCCTCCCTTTAAAGCAAGGTTTGATGTTAATGCTTCTTCATTTGAAAATACTTGATTTCTTGCTTCTTGTGCCTAACTTAAAGGTGTTAAAGAAAAGTACTTGTTGGGATATAACCCAAGAGTTTCCTTGAGTCTTTGAAGTTATTAATTTAGTAATGACCTCTCCTTATCCTTTTTGTTTGCATTTTTTGCCAAGAATGACCTCTAATGAGAGGGAAGTAAGATTTGGGGAGTTGCTGTCCCGAAACAGATTTCTGTCCTCCACCAAAAAAAATTGTGAGGAGTCTCTATTACTCGGATTGAGCTGAAAATGTACGAATAAATCCCCCAGTATGTTAGATAACTTTTGTTAGTTCAACACTTTTTGATTTGAGCAACAGAATATGTTCTACAAAATCGATTTCTAGCTGCTGGTCTATTTTGACAGATTTCTGCCATTATTTGCATTTGCTTCTTATTGATTCCTTTTTGAGTTCTCTTTAGGTGAACTGAGCTTTTTGAAGGATTTGCTACAGTAGCTTGTGTTTTTAGTGAAAATTCTTGATGTTCCAAATCTTTGCCTAAAGGTCTATTATCTTTTGAATACACTAATGCTGCTAATGAAGATTGTGTGAAGTTTTGTATGAAGGAAAAAATTTCAGGTGTAGAGAAAGAATGATGTAATGAGATGAAGAATGGACAAAAGCTTAAGCTTGGGGATGACACCCCGGTGTCACCCCAAGAAATATCCAAGAAGTACAAGCGTCAAAGCTTGGGGATGCCCAAGGCATCCCCTTCTTCATCAATAAAAAGCTCAGGTCTGTCTAGACACTTCGTTTTTATTGTTTCATGCACAGTTGTGTTGTTCTTGGAGTGTCTTAGTTTTCGTTTGGTTTGCTTAGTTTTTTAGTTTGCTTGAATAAAGTAGTTTGGACCCCCATTCTCGCTCTGTTGTTTCAAATAAGTTGCTTGGTGTTGGAAAGGAGTAGAAAGTTCTTGCTTGATAAGTGCAAGAGGAGCTTGCATTGACTGTGACTTAGACTTTAGCATGACATGCTAGATGTTGTTTTGACCTTATGCTTAGTGATTATTGTTGTAGCATGTCTTGTTCCAAACAATTGGGATTGCTTAGTGTGCCTTGAAATAATTATGTGTTGTTTTAGCATCCAAAAGCATAGTATTGTGGTATTCTCCTTTGATGCTTTATTTGGTTTGACTTGGAACATGCTCACACCATGTTATGACTATGAACAAGTCACCATAGCCTCTATGATCATTTAGTCCTTGACTTGTAGTACCACTCTATGCTTTGATTAGTAATGTTTTGTTGCTCTGCATGATTATGACCATTATTGCTCTCTTAGTTGGTTGCTCCCAGTCTTTTGCTAGCCTCCACTTATATTAGTAAGATCTACTCATGCTTACAACTCCCAAGAAACCAAGTTATTCCAAAGTGTCCACTATAAATTCCTATGCATTGTGTGTTACACCATTCCAAGTATATTCTTGTTTTCATCTATCTTCCAATTAAAAACTATTTTGTTATGTGAAACTTAGTGATTAAAGCCCTCACAAACTTGAAGGCACACTTTATATTCTTTGCCCCTAATAAACTTGAACCATTGTGTCATATATGTTGTATATGCTTGCACTTATACGTTGGAATTAGCAGAACCGTGCTGTCACGGGGAACGTTTTCAACATTGCACTTGTACTTTGTACTCCGTTGATATCATGCTCTTTTGTCTATGGATGTCACCGGTGTGAAATAAAGAGGGAACTTTTAAGTCCATGGAGTATGTATTTTGTGTTAGAGAAACGTCTGGGCCGCTAGCCTAAGCCATGCCTAATCATGGTGGAAACTTGCAGCATCACCATAGTGAGCTATCTATGAAGCATCCTCAATAAAAAGATATGCATATAGTAAATAAAAAGATCGCTGAGATGCTCATTGTCTGCTTGCCTTGTCATTTTGGTTATGGGATAGCTCTTGTACCATGTGCAAGGGGTACCCCGTTGGCGGTTCTCTATGATATGCATGTACTTACAATGACAAGAACTTACAGGTGACTGAAGTTGAGTAGCATGAGGTGTGGCCCTCATATTCAAGGGACTTGAGATTGCCAACTTATACTTCGTCAAGCATATACTCCATCCTTGTTCACTTTAACCTTAACCACTTCAAGATTCTTATGATAGGGGCAATGAGGGCTAAAAGCTATCAAGTACCATAATTTTTAGAAGCTCCTTTTGAAACTTGAAATCCCTGCTTCCTTTATGAAAGGCTTTTCTTCCACCATTATTTGAGTCTCCACTTTCTACTTTTAGGCACCATTAAGAGAGCATAGTTGTCATTCTGTGTGCAGTGTCACAAAACTTATTGATTGATGCACATTGTGATATTACTTGTTCTTGTGCTACTTGTTTCTAGTCACCCTTGTGAACTTTGAAGGTGTCCTATGCATCTATTTGCTACTCTATGAGGGACAAGCTGAATGCCACTATGCCATGTTTTCTGTATGTGAAATAAACAAATGTTTTTCAATGCATGTTATTCATGATCTTTATTTGTAGCCTTTCATATTGTATGCATAGTTACTATGTCCTATTGTTAGAACTACATCTTTCATGCACATGTTTAGAGTTCTTTGGTCCCATATTTCAATGCTTGCAAATGGTTTGATCTTTGTTTTGATGGTGCATGTCACCTCAAAAATTATTCTTTTATCACTTACCTACTCGAGGACGAGCAGGAGTTAAGCTTGGGGATGCTTGATACGTCGGAAACGTATCTATAATTTTTGATGCTCCATGCTTGTTTAGTATCTACTTTGCTTTGCTTTGTCTACACTTTGAGGTGTTTTTATATCTTTTCTGGAACTAACCTATTAACAAGTTGCCACAGTGCCAGTTGCCTGTTTTCTTCTGTTTTTGGTTATAGAAAGGCAGAAAATCAATATTCTCGGAATTGGACGAGACGAAATCCGAGGTCAATATTTTACCGTGGGGGACATGAAGCCAGAAGATGAGACGGAGAAGCGAACCAGGGCGGCCAGACCCCCTAGGCGCGGGTGGGCCCACCCCGCGCCTGGGTAGGGTGTGGGGCCCATGGTCACCTCCCAGCCTCGCCTCTTTGCCTATAAGAAGCCCCCGATGCAGAAACCCTAGGCACTCGATCAAAACTCCACGAAACCTTCTGTAGCCGCCGCCACCATCGTCCCTAGATCGGGGGGATCTAAAGTTCTTCCCGGCACCCTGCCGAAGGGGGAAATCATCCCGGAGGCCTTCTCTCTGGTATGAAGCGTGAGTAGTTCCACCTTGGACTATGGGTCCATGTGGTAGCTACATGGTTGTATCTCCTCCTTGTGCTTTCATGTATAAATCTTGTGAGCTCCGTTCATGATCAAGATCTAATCTATTTGTAATCATCCATGCTGTGTTTGCAGGGATCAGATGGATATTGAGATTACAATGTCAGATTGATTATTGGTTTTATCTATTTGATACTATCATGTCTGTGTTGTTTGTGATCTTGCATGCTCTCCGTTGTTAGTAGATATCTTGGCCAAGTAGTTGCTAGTGACTCCAAGAGGGGGTATTTATGCTCGATTGTGGTTCATGCCTCTAGTTTCCAAGGGAAGTGACAGAAATATCTTTGGTTGTAGATGTGTTGTTGCCATTAGGGAGAAAACAACGGTCTCTTGTTCATGGAACAAGTGGATTGTTTACCTTACACACTTTGCTTAAAGCAGTTGTCTGTTGCTTGCAACTTAATACTGGAGGGGGTTCGGATGATAACCTGAAGGTGGACTTCTAGTCATAGATGCAGTTGGATGGCGGTCTATATATATTGTTGTATTGCCCAATCGAATCCCATAGGATCTTTTTGTCTGGTATTGCATTGTTATGCCTTGCTCAGTTCCTGTCAATTGCCCTGCTGTAATTTTTTTACCCTTCATGCCATGTTGTTTATCTAAGGAGAGCACCTCTAGTGAACTATGGACCCCGGTCCAATCTTTACCATTGATACATCTTCCACTGTTACCTGTTTACTTGCTGCAAACTATTACCTTCCACACCATATGTTTAATCCTTTGTTACAGCAAACCGGTGAGCTTGACAATATCACTGATTTGTTGGGGCAAAGTCTCGACATTGTGTTGTGCAGGTCTCCGCGTTGCTTGCAACACCTGTGTGATGTTACCTTCCTCCTACTGGTTCGATAACCTCGGTTTCTTACTGAGGGAAAACTTGCTGCTGTGCTGCTTCGCACCTTGCTCTTGGGGTTCCCAACAAAGTGCTCCTACATCAACTCAGCGCTGTATCAATGTCCAAACTAAAGAATATACTGACAATGAATGCATGTATACTATAGTTGAACAAGCTACACAAGAAACAACCACGGGTGGCACAATCGAAGAAACAACAGTACACACAACAGATTCAAATGAGGATGGGGAGAATAATGCACACAATGATGCCAGAGATGAAGTATGCTCCACGTCGCAACCACCAACAGATGGAATGTGCTTTGACAGTTTTGAATCAGCTAGAGAACACTACAGGGCGTATTCATAGAGGAAGGGTTTCGGAATAAGGATAGATTGGTCAAAAAAGATGCAAGAAATGAGCTAAACAAGGCGTATCTTGTGTGCACAAAAGCTGGTAAACCTCATGAAGAAAAGGAAGACACACAGAACCCAAAATCATGTGTCAAGAAGAGGAAAAAAATACACATCCAAGGACTAGGTGCACAACACACTTATATGTCAAGAGGAAAGATGCATGGTGGTATGTTCAGCATTCATCGGGTGATCTTAACCATACCCTGATAATAAAACCTTCAATAACAAGGTTCTTGCGTTCACACCAGAACATACCAGTAGAAGAAAATGTGTTCTTGCGGATGTTGCATGCATGCAACATCGAAACATGGCGACAGATACAGCTGATGGAAAGTTCTATGGCAGTATGAATGATGTGCCATACATAGAAAAGGACATGCCGAACCTAAGGGCTTCTTATAACAGTGAAAACAATCACCACGACATGCAAGACACCTTGTCATACTTCGAAAAGATGAAGGCATAAGATCCAGATTTCTTCTACAAATTTACACTTGATGAAGAGGAGAGGATTGAGAACCTATTTTGGATTGACGAGGCATCATGAAGACCATACAAGTCTGGATACAATGATTGCATATCATTCGACCCTACCTACCTAATGAACCGTTATAAACTACCATGTGCTCCATTTATTGGGATAAATAACCATGGACTATCAGTTCAGTTTGGATGCAGGTTTGTGTGTCGAGAGCTCAAGGACAACTTTGTGTGGCTGTTTCAAATGTTCAAACTGGAAATGGACGTCTTAGCACCAAAAAATATAATAACAGATCAAGATGCTTCCATGGGTGGTGCTATACGTGCTATTTTCTCAGATGCAACTCACAGGAATTGCAGATGGAACGTCATCCAGAATGCAACTGAGAAAATAGGGACATTCATGGCCAACCATCCAGATTTTCTCGACGCTTTCAATGCATGTGTGAACAATAGCTTGTCACCGGAGGAATTTGAGGAGGCTTGGATGCATATTAAAAATACTCATAATGTCCGTGACAATGTGGATTTGTTTTCACTATGGGAACAAAGAAAGGTTTGGGTACCAGCGTACTTTATGCACGCCTTTTTCCCATTCCTTTAGACCGCAGCAAGAAGCAAAGGTTTTAATGTAGTGCTCAAGAATTACGTCAAACCAATCAACTTCATTTATGAGTTTGTACAACAGTACATGTCGGTACAAGAAAAGATTTATAATGGTGAGCTAAATGTAGAGTGTGATACAGCTTTGACAAACCTGGAGTGGTAATGTGGAAGCATTATGGAGAGACAAATGGCAAAAGCATACACGAGAAAAATTTCTTTAGGTTTTAGAGTGAAATGCGAAAGAGCATGTCATACCAATGCGACCACCTCAACGGCTACCAGTTTGAGCTAAGAATAACAGGGATACCAGTACCACACTATGGCTACATAAGTTATAGGGTATTCACAAACTAGGAAGAAGGAACATATGAATGCAACTACTGCAAATTCGATCATGACGGTATGTTGTGCTGCCACATTATAAAAGTGATGGCACATATAAAAGTCCATCAGATCCTAGATAGGTACACCCTGAAAAGGTGGACATTGGACGCGGAAACTATCCTAGCTGAAACAAATGACAAACATAAACAAGGAAAGAAAGAGATGCCTAAAGACTCAAGAAATATGATGGTGTTTGCATCATATAGACAAGAGTTTGCCAGAGCTACAAAGATAGGAGTAAATACAGATGATGAAAGAAAAATCATTAGGAAACACTTGAAGGAAATGAAACAAGAGCTAGATGTGATAGCAAGAAGAGAAGAGAAGAAGACAAGAGAGGCCTAAAATAAAGCGATTACTATGCCATCGTCTAGTGCTCCTAACGACGTAGGTGTGACACCTCCGACAACTGCCCTACCAAACAGGGAACATTCAACAGGCAACTATGCAACAGTTCAAATAACAAGCAGATTGGGATCTCACATGTCATCAACAAAGCACATAAATAACCCGGAGAAGTCAGTAACAAAAGGATGACCACGACAGATAGCAAACAAAAATTCACTAGACCTTGCTACAAAGAAATCAAAAAAATGCAGCCACTACGGTGCCGAAGGTCACACCGTTCGCAAATGCCAGGAAAAGTTGAAGCTGCTAGGATACCAAATCTAGACAAACTGTGCAAAAAAACATATCTATTAGAATGTTTATGTAACACGATATGCCAACGATGTCTTTGTTGTTTCTATGTATGATAGTTCATGTTATACATTCTGTGGTTTCAAGTTATCCTTGCATATGTGTACAAGTTATCCACCAGCAAATACATCATTTATCCATACATACGAGTACATGTTATCCATTAGCTAAATTTACAGTTATCCAAGCTTATATATAGAAGTTACCCAACAAAACATTACTAGACTATTTAAAACAAAGTTATACAGACATATGACTACAAGTTATCAACCAACTAACACAACAGTTATCCATGCATACAAGTGGAAGTTATCTAGTAGCTAAAAACTACAGTTATCCTTGCTTATATGTCGAAATTATCCCACAAAATCATCAATAGATAAATTACCCAACAAAACATTACTAGACTATTTAAAACATAAGTTATCCATACATATGACTACAAGTTAGCAACCAACTAACACAACAATTATCCATGCATACAAGTAGAAGTTATCCAGTAGCTAAAAACTACAGTTATCCATGCTTATATGGTGAAATTATACCACAAAATCATCAATAGACAAATTATCAAATAGAATTGAGTGTGCCTAACAAACTAAAATAAAAAACTTGACAATCGAAAGAAAGCATAAAAACACTCATTTATACGAAGACACGTATAAGATGGGTAACTTATATATCACAGTGTGGATAACTTATAGAAATATGACTGGATAACAAACATATAAGAGTGTGGATAACTTGGGAAAAATACCTCAGACTTATTGTCTTCCAAAAGTGACATCCAATTCAAAGAACATTATGAGGGTTGTTCAACCAAAAAGAAGTCATCTTTTTCTTAATTCCCAACATCATATCTTGAAAATACAAGTCACGACGCTTCCATTCCACAATTCAAGGTTCTTGAGCATGAAGAAACCACAATCAATGCTGAAAAACAAAAAATAGAGAGTAAACAATATAATATCAATGATTATACAAAACCAAAATATGATTACATGCACTCAAAACAAACTAATAACTATATGCAAGAACAGAAAACAATGATGCCACGTTATGAATAACACTAACCTGCCAACTTGCTTCAGAATAGGGACATGCATCAACTCAAAATCTTCAATCTGTCTTCTAGAATCATAATAATTAACGATGTACATTTTCTTTATTGCTTCCATTAGCTTGGTCGCATGTTCAATCATTTCTACATTAGCTTCACCACGGAGCGAGTCAAGAATCTCAAACCTTTTGACATGCATGTTAACAGAAAACATGTACCAATGGCCCATAGGGTCCTTTTTAGTCCCATGCTCCTGAAGGACAGCAAAGCAAAGCTACAGAAAAATGAATATAAAATAAGTAGGGGCACGTGCAGAAAATATAGTGGTTACCCAGGCAGAAATGAAAGAGTTATCAACACAAATTAGCAATGGTTACCATACATTATGATGAACTTATCAATTGCATACAACAAATTAAAAACAATAAACAATCAAATTAGACCGCATACCATATGTTTGTGGCTGAGTTTGTAGTTGTCATCTCTCCTGAACGACCTCCAAACAAGAGTGGCGGTGAATCTTCTCTCCAACAGATATTTAGTCATGATATAAGGAAATATTATTTTGTTGGATGGACAATTATCTTGCATTGCAGAAATAACAAGATCACACATATTGTTTGAAAATCTCACCATAAGGCATTACACTTCCAGCAAAATCACTAGTTGTCACCCACATTGCGTTAATGTTACAAATCAGTGTGCTATAAAAACATAAAACATATGTAATTATTAGAATACAACTTATCAACTGTGAAAACCATAAGTTATCAACAACAAACAGTACAAGTGATCCACCAGTAGTAATACAAGTTATCAAACAAGTACCAAAAAAAGGTTCAAGTTATCCACTATAAAAACTAAGAGTTATCCACTAAAAATAGTACAAGTGACCCACCAGGATTAGTACAACTTATCAACCAGATACCAAAAAGGTCAAGTTATCAACCATAAACAGTAAAAGTGATCCACTATAAATAAGGTATTAGCAATAAAACATATGTAATGATTAGAATATGTAAAGTTCCCAACCTTTAATAAGGTAGAGATCCCTGTGTTTACAATGCTAGTCCCTGGATCAATAGCTAGCATACACAGTTAAGATGTAATATCAAGAAACAAAGGTCATAATACAACTTTATAACCAGGAATAAAATAATTTATTACATCTTACATAGCTCATTTGGCTATCTCATTACAATGCAGCAGAATATAACAATAGCATGGGGTCCTTCATCTTCAAAGTGCCACAGGTAAACATGTTGGTTGTAGACTTGTAATCCTATTTCAACATACTTCACTAATATCAAACAAACCTGCAACATAACAAGTTACAGCCATAAGGGTCAATACATTTGAATTGTATTGGCAAGTGATACTATGGTAGTATAGTGGAGTTTATCATCTATATGCATTTGGCTAAGTGGAGCTTAGGCTTGCTTTGCTCAAAATAGTTTTTCCTTATCATTTGAAAACACTAAGTTTTTGCTTGATAAAATCACCCGAGGCATCTACCAATAGAAATTGGTGATCCTTCAACCCTTGTTTAAGAACAAGTTTTTAACTTAGAAATTGGGATGAGGAGATTCTTGATAGCTTCCATGTCTTGATGCTCAAATTGTCCTTTGCCAGGGACATGGATAAGTACTTAGATTTTGCTCTCTGCAGAGGTGGTGCACTTTCCCCACAAGACTTGGTTTCACCAAGACAAGATCTTTCAGAAGCCTTCCCTTAGACCAGAATGGATGCGCTCAAACCTATCAATCCCCTACCACCAACTGTCCATTTGGCTAAGTTATTGCTACCTATATGATCCAGGCAGAGCCCATAATGCCAAGTGGCTGCACTTGAAGCTTCTCAACATTTGACATCTCAAATATCTTTGTTCCTAGGTGGCCATCCACAAGTGAGATACACAAGGTAAACCATATAAATGGGCCTTGTATAACCACTCAACACAAACCATTCCTTCCATTCCACCCAGGTGTTTCATTCACTTAGTTGTTTTATTAAACAAAACACAAGTCCTTGACTTAGAAATATTCCATAGCATGAATATAATCCACCCTTGTTTTCTACTAGCTAAGCTAAGCATTATAGTAGTAGGAATCTTAACTTAGGAAATTTCTACTAAGGTTTCATCTACTAGGATTTCCCATGGCATAGTTTACACTTAGCAAAAATTCCATGCAAGTCCTACTTTAGAAATATCACTAATGCATAGTGAAAATAATGGGACAAAAGTATGAAGCATCACTTGCCTTTTTGGTAGAGAATATAAGTTCACTCCTTGATCTTGAAATATTCACACTCTTCAAATCACTACAATTCAATCAAGCAAGCAATATTTCAAACTACCATTCAAGCAACTCATCACATGAAATGATAGAAACAACACAATGCATGCAAGCATGCTAAAGATTGTTTTATTTGGAAAAGTGGTTTCTAATAGGTTATAAACATTCTAAAACACCTATCGGACATTTTATAAAAGTGGCAAAATCATTTGCAAAAGATTTTACTTATAAATCATTTTTAAACCAAATCAATACTTTATGTGGTTGAAAATGCCTTTAGCAAAGCAACAATCTTTATAGGGTTCACCAAATACATTTTTAATTATAAAACTTGGTGTTTGGGGTCAGATAGTTTAAATCAAAACATTTCCCAAAGGGTTTTCCTCCAAAAGCATTTTTAATATATAAACATTATTTTTATTTGACTAGAAATGCTTTAAATCAAAGATTTTTTTTTTGCATCACCAAATTTGTTTTTGAAACCACAAATTGATTTCTATGGTTAGTAGGTTCAAAACAAACCATTTGCCAAAGATTTTATCCCCAAACTAATTTTAGAAAGAATTTTATATTCAAAACATGCCTACACAAGTTTCTACAAAAACAATCATTTTACCAAAAGCAATTTACTAAACAAAGGGCATGGTTGGAAAGTACTTGGTCTGATGATTCCATTGATATAAAATTTGCAAAATTTGGACGTGTGGTTTGAAAGTTATGAATTTTACAAAATTGAACCTCTAATAGAAATGTTTCTGTTTTTAAAACGAAGTCTGAGCCACGTGGCTGATTCCTATTGGGCAAAAACGGTTCGTGTGGATCGACAGATACAGACCGCAGGATCTAACTTGATTGCACGGCACAGATCGCTACTTACCCCTTCGACTATGTTCTATCGCGTTCGTCCGATCTACATCGCACGGTTCTGATTTACTCGACCACAAAGTGGCGGCGCTGCGACGGCGACAGGAGGCGGCGCGCTCTAACGTGGTCGTTGCCGACGATGTAGGATGCGAGAAAGATAGGGAGGAGGCTCACCGAGTTCGCGTGGTCGAGGTGAAGCTCGAGGTGTGGTCTGTTTGTCGAGGGGCACACCGGAGTTGCGTGGATTTCTCGCCGGAGCTAGCAGCAGCGTCGGGTGTCTCTGGTTGTCGTTGGGGGCGAGGCTGCAGGTCACCCTAAGGCAAGATAAAGGCATGGTTAGACGCGGGCGAGCGTGGGGAGTACAGGAGCATCATCGGGAGGGTTCGGGGTGGTCTGAGCTTACCAGGGGAACTCGCCGGAGAAATGGCAAACGACGGCGATGCTCTGTGTCGAGGTTGCCGACGCTAGGGGATGTGCGCGGGTGAGTGGAGCACACGGGCAGGTGCGCACGGGACTGGGGAGTAAGCTTGCGTGTTCTGGGAGGATAGGGGCGGTTGCAGTTCGCCGGAATCGGCCGGAGAACACGTCGGAGACAGAGAGGTTTGAGCTCGCAATTTGCGCAGTCTGGAGGCAGAGAGGAGCTGGCGTTTTGGGGGAAAGAGAGAGGGAAGAGGGGCGATTAAGTACGACATAGTCGCAGGGAGAGTGACGACCACAATAACACGAATTAACGCGAGGATTAAACAACAGAAACGGCGACGAGGGGGAAGGCTTGGTCATCGTGGTGGGGAGGAAGATGATGACGGGGCAGTGGGGTCCAACGGTCAGCGAGAGAGGAAGTGGGGAGATGGGGGCCAGCGGTCAGCGACTGTGCGTGTGAGAAAATGAGTGAAAAACGGTTCACTGCGGGGTGAGCAGATGGGCTGCGCTGCTGGGCTTGTTGGGCCTTGGCAGTGGGCTGCTTTGTTTCATTTTTTATACAAAATGTTTTTACTTTTCTGTTTTGATTTTCATTTAAACAATTCAAATTCCAAATCAATTCAAACCACCACCAAACTTTTAGGTATAGTTTAATTCTGTTTACCAACATATTCTAAAGTCCAAAATAAAATAATTCTTTTATTCTTTTAGGATCTATTAATAATTAAATAAATAGACCTTAGTCTTTATTTCAAATAGGATTTAATTTATTTTAAAACTCTATTTGAAATCTAAATAATACCAAAACCTTTTCAGTAGGTTTCATTTGAAAAACAAAACATTTGGAATTTTTATTTAAAATACTTTAACAAGTTTTTAGTGTTTATTTAAAATGGAAAACCCTTTACTTAGATAAATTTGGATATTAATAAATTCTTATTATTTTATTTAAATAATCCTTTACTCTTTTTATCAAATAGAAATATTTTATTTCATTTGCTTGGCCAGGATTAAATTTGACTCTTTAAAATAGTCCTTATTTATTATTTCTACTTTGTTTATGAAAACCATATCTTTTTATTAAAATACCCAAAAATGGTGATTCCAACTATTATAACTTTATTTACTTTTTGTTTATATTTTTAAATCCCTTTAGGATTCTATTGGATCAAAATAGGTTTTGATGTTTCCTATTGGAATCAAAAAGTTTCTTCTCACCCTAAATTTCAACAATTATTTATTTTGTTTATTTATTTTCACATTACAAGATTTGGAAAATCTTGGGATGTGACAGGCTACCACCCTTAAAATAAATCTCGTCCCGATATTTGGGAAAGATAGGGGTTACAAGTTGGCTCAAAGCAACTAGGGTACTTCCACCCTTAAAATTTTCCAACTAGATTACATCTTGGCTTGCTTGGGATCTTGATGAAATTTCTCTGGACACTTGTCTGCAAAATGGCCTAGCTCCTTGCATTTGAAACACATCACTTGGCTATTATCCTTCTTTTCCTTTGGTATCCTTGCGTCTTGTTTGTTTCTTTGATTCTTCTTATTTTTTGGGCATTCATTAGCATAGTGTCCCATCTCTTTGCAAATGTAACATTGTTCTTGGGTAATATCCTTTTTGCTAGGGTTGGGGCATTTCTTCTTCTTTTTGGGTCTCTCCAAAGCTAGGAATTCTTCTAGTTCATGCTCTTCATATTTCACCACAAAGGTGGGAAATCTTTCTCTCTTCTTGGGGCAGTTACTAGAGATATGACCTTCTTCTTCACAAGAGTAACAACACTTTGTGGTCACTTTGGATTTGGTCTTATGAGGCATGGTTTTGACTTTGCCTTCATCCTTCTTGGCAGAAGTTGTTCCTTTATGAGGGTTTACAAACTGTTTCCTTTGTTGAACTATGGAATAGATGGGGCATTGGATAGGAACATGATCATTTCCTTCACATAGGAAACAAGTAGCTTGATAGGTGGGGCATTGATTAGTTGGATGTTTCTCTTCACAATTGGGGCATTGGTCTTCATGTTCCTTGGAAGTGTGATCCTTGTCTCCACAAACATTGCAAGCTTGGGTTCCTTCTAGAATATCATCCTTAACATCATTGTTATCACAAACTCCTTGGGAAGGATTGTTTCCCATGTTGATCATTTGAGTGGTCATCCCTTGCAACAATTGGGATTGGATTACCAAAAACTTTTGTATGGTTGGGTCTAACCCATTGTTGTTGGCTAAAAACTGAGTTGTCATCTGATTCAAATGGGTTTGGTTTACTAGTAGTTGTTCTCTCATGTTGACCTCTTGGTTGTTGTCACCATTATTGATGTTGGAGTTCCTTGGAGTAGTCATCTGTTTGGGTTGGATTGGGATTAGAATGGGCAAAATATTTCTAAGGGATCAATTCTAATCACACACATCACAATTCACTCAAGCAATGTGCAAGCAATCACAAACAAACATTCCACTCAAATCACAAGTTCAAGCACATCTTTAGGCAATAAAATATTTTTGTTACACCACATAAGTTGGTGTGCTTGATTTAATCTAAATATGGTGGTCCAACTATATGGTTCACTTGAGATCATTCCTTCCTTCTTAGTTGATTCTTCATGAACAAGACCTTTGTATCCTTGGAGAATTTTCTTGAATTTTTTGTCACAAAACTCCAAAGGTTATGATGGTTCCTTCTAAGTTGTGCTTCCTTAGTATTCAAGTCTTGAGCAATATTTCTTGTCTCACTTGTAGTCCTTAGTGATATCCAAGTTGAAGTCCTTGTTGAGAATAAGGTTGAAATCACTTGAGTTGGTGAAGTCCTTTGCTCATGTTGATGTCTTTGCTCATGGTGGAGGCTTTATCCATCAAGTTGAAATAGAAGAGATATAGAGTTAAAACCAAAAGGTTGAGGAAAGAGTTTACAAGATTGTTTGTAAATAAGTTTTGGAACAAATACATCTCCTATTTTTCTAAAAGGTCTTGTCCAATCCTAGGGTTACAAATCCTACAGGCAACACAATGCTCTGATACCATCTGTAAAGTTCCCAACCTTTAATAAGGTAGAGATCCCTGTGTTTACAATGCTAGTCCCTGGATCAATAGCTAGCATCCACAGTTAAGATGTAATATCAAGAAACAAAGGTCATAATACAAATTTATAACCAGGAATAAAATAATTTATTACATCTTACATAGCTCATTTGGCTATCTCATTACAATGCAGCAGAATATAACAATATCATGGGGTCCTTCATCTTCAAAGTGCCACAGACAAACATGTTGGTTGTAGACTTGTAATCCTATTTCAACATACTTCACTAATATCAAAAAAACCTGCAACATAACAAGTTACAGCCACAAGGGTCAATACATTGAATTGTATTGGCAAGTGATACTATGGTAGTATAGTGGAGTCTATCATCTATATGCATTTGGCTAAGTGGAGCTTAGGCTTGCTTTGCTCAAAATAGTTTTTCCTTATCATTTGAAAACACTAAGTTTTTGCTTGATAAAATCACCCAAGGCATCTCCCAATAGAAATTGGTGATCCTTCATCCCTTGTTCAACCACAAGTTTTTAACTTAGAAATAGGGATGAGGAGATTCTTGATAGCTTCCATGTCTTGATGCTCAAATTGTCCTTTGCCAGGGACATGGCTAAGTACTTAGATTTTGCCCTCTGCAGAGGTGGTGCACTTTCCGCACAAGACTTGGTTTCACCAAGACAAGATCTTTCAGAAGCCTTCCCTTAGACCAGAATGGACGCACTCCAACCTATCAATCCCCTACCACCAACTGTCCATTTGGCTAAGTTATTGCAACCTATATGATCCAGGCAGAGCCCATAATGCCAAGTGGCTGCACTTGAAGCTTCTCAACATTTGACATCTCAAATCTCTTTGTTCCTGGGTGGCCATCCACAAGTGAGATACACAAGGTAAACCATATAAATGGGCCTTGTATAACCACTCAACACAAACCATTCCTTCCATTCCACCCAGGTGTTTCATTCACTTAGTTGTTTTATTAAACAAAACACAAGTCCTTGACTTAGAAATATTCCATAGCATGAATATAATCCACCCTTGTTTTCTACTAGCTAAGCTAAGCATGATAGTAGTAGGAATCTTAACTTAGGAAATTTCTACTAAGGTTTCATCTACTAGGATTTCCCATGGCATAGTTTACACTTCACAAAAATTCCATGCAAGTCCTACTTTAGAAATATCACTAATGCATAGTGAAAATAATGGGACAAAAGTATGAAGCATCACTTGCCTTTTTGGTAGAGAATATAAGTTCACTCCTTGATCTTGAAATATTCACACTCTTCAAATCACTACAATTCAATCAAGCAAGCAATATTTCAAACTACCATTCAAGCAACTCATCACATGAAATGATAGAAACAACACAATGCATGCAAGCATGCTAAAGATTGTTTTATTTGGAAAAGTGGTTTCTAATAGGTTATAAACATTCTAAAACACCTATTGGTCATTTTATAAAAGTGGCAAAATCATTTGCAAAAGATTTTACTTATAAATCATTTTTAAACCAAATCAATACTTTATGTGGTTGAAAATGCCTTTAGCAAAGCAACAATCTTTATAGGGTTCACCAAATACATTTTTAATTCTAAAACTTGGTGTTTGGGGTCAGAGAGTTTAAATCAAAACATTTCCCAAAGGGTTTTCCTCCAAAAGCATTTTTAATATATAAACATTATTTTTATTTGATTAGAAATGCTTTAAATCAAAGATTTAATTTTTTGCTTCACCAAATATGTTTTTGAAACCACAAATTGATTTCTATGGTCAGTAGGTTCAAAACAAACCATTTGCCAAAGATTTTATCCCCAAACTAATTTTAGAAAGAATTTTATATTCAAAACATGCCTACACATGTTTCTGCAAAAACAATCATTTTACCAGAAGCAATTTACTAAACAAAGGGCATGGTTGGAAAGTACTTGGTCTGCTGATTCCATTGATATAAAATTTGCAAAATTTGGACGTGTGGTTTGAAAGTTATGAATTTTACAAAATTGAACCTCTAATAGAAATGTTTCTGTTTTTAAAACGAAGTCTGAGCCACGTGGCTGATTCCTATTGGGCAAAAACGGTTCGCGTGGATCGACAGATACAGACCGCAGGATCTAACTTGATCGCACGGCACAGATCGCTACTTACCTCTTCGACTATGTTCTATCGCGTTCGTCCGATCTACATCGCACGGTTCTGATTTACTCGACCACAAAGTGGCGGCGCTGCAACGGCGATAGCCGGCGACGCGCTCTGACGTGGTCGTTGCCGACGATGTAGGATGCAAGAAAGATAGGGAGGAGGCTCACCGAGTTCGCGTGGTCGAGGTGAAGCTCGAGGTGTGGTCTGTTTGTCGAGGGGCACACCGGAGCTGCGTGGATTGCTCGCCGGAGCTAGCAGCGGCGTCGGGTGTCTCTAGTTGTCGTCAGGGGCGAGGCTGCAGGTCACCCTAAGGCAAGATAAAGGCATGGTTAGACACGGGCGAGCGTGGGGAGTATAGGAGCATCATCGGGAGGGTTCGGGGTGGTCTGAGCTTACCAGGGGAACTCGCCGGAGAAATGGCAAACGACGGCGATGCTCTGTGTCGAGGTTGCCGACGCTAGGGGATGTGCGCGGGTGAGTGGAGCACACGGGCAGGTGCGCACGGGACTGAGGAGTAAGCTTGCATGTTCTGGGAGGAGAGGGGCGGTTACAGTTCGCCGGAATCGGCCGGAGAACACGTCAGAGACAGAGAGGTTTGAGCTCGCAATTTGCGCAGCCTGGAGGCAGAGAGGAGCTGGCGTTTTGGGGGAAAGAGAGAGGGAAGAGGGGCGATTAAGTACGGCATAGTCGCAGGGAGAGTGATGGCCACAATAACGCGAATTAACGCGAGGATTAAACAATAGAAACGGCGACGAGGGGGAAGGCTTGGTCATCGCGGTGGGGAGGAAGATGATGACAGGGCAGTGGGGTCCAACGGTCAGCGAGAAAGGAAGTGGGGAGATGGGGGCCAGTGGTCAGCGACTGCGCGTGTGAGAAACTGAGTGAAAAATGGTTCACTGCGGGGTGAGCAGATGGGCTGCGCTACTGGGCTTGCTGGGCCTTGGCAGTGGGCTGCTTCGTTTCATTTTTTTTATACAAAATGTTTTTCCTTTTCTGTTTTGAATTTTCTGTTTTGATTTTCATTTAAACAATTCAAATTCCAAATCAATTCAAACCACCACCAAACTTTTAGGTATAGTTTAATTCTGTTTACCAACATATTCCAAAGTCCAAAATAAAATAATTCTTTTATTCTTTTAGGATCTATTAATAATTAAATAAATAGACCTTAGTCTTTATTTCAAATAGGATTTAATTTATTTTAAAACTATATTTGAAATCTAAATAATACCAAAACATTTTCAGTAGGTTTCATTTGAAAAACAAAACATTTGGAATTTTTATTTAAAATACATTAACAAGTTTTTAGTGTTTATTTAAAATGGAAAACCCTTTACTTAGATAAAATTGGATATTAATAAATCCTTATTATTTTATTTAAATAATCCTTTACTCTGTTTATCAAATAGAAATATTTTATTTCATTTGCTTGGCCAGGATTAAATTTGACTCTTTAAAATAATCCTTATTTATTATTTCTACTTTGTTTATGAAAACCATATCTTTTTATTAAAATACCCCAAAATGGTGATTCCAACTATTATAACTTTATTTACTTTTTGTTTATCTTTTTAAATCCCTTTAGGATTCTATTGGATGAAAATAGGTTTTGATGTTTCCTATTGGAATCAAAAAGTTTCTTCTCACCCTAAATTTCAACAATTATTTATTTTGTTTATTTATTTTCACATTACAAGATTTGGAAAATCTTGGGATGTGACAGAATACAAGTTATCCACTATGAAAACCATAATTTATCAGCAATAAAACAGTACAAGTGATCCACCAGTAGTAATACAAGTTATCAAACAAGTACCAAAAATAAGATTCAAGTTATCCACTGTAAAAACTAAGAGTTATCCACTAAAAATAGTACAAGTGACCCATCAGAATTAGTACAACTTATCAACTAGGTACCATAAAAGGTCAAGTTATTAACCATAAACAGTAAAAGTGACCAATGGTAAAGTACAAAAGTTACGAACAGAGAATAATAAAAGGATAAAAGATTGTAAAAAAGAACATGCACATACTTCCTAATCTTTGAATTATTCTCTTTATGTGTATGTATGATAATCTTCTTATACAATGCATCTTCTTCTTTAGTTGTCCTAGTATAGGAGAACGGAGGGAGAAGAGACTTGGCAGGATGAATAAGTCTAACAGTGCGCAGCCGCGTCGCATGTGTAACACTGCCAGCGACAGCAACTGGAAGAGCAGAACTAATACCAGGAGTTGAATAATCAGGAACAGCTACAAAAACAACAAAATTAATGCAGCACATAAAAATATTCATTCAAATAAAAAAAGAACTAAACTTTTTTGTTTCAATACCTGGAATGAAACAACTACTCTGGTTCAACTGTTTGGTAACTTTCGTAAAGCTCTGAACAGCTTGATAACTAATCTTTTCACCCAATAGATCATCAAGATAAATAATTACATTTTCATCATTTACCAGCGTTTTGCACTTATAATCAACTATTTGTTGATACAGTACAAAAGATTAAAGAAAGGACAAAAGGAAATGTTCAAATGAAAAAGGATAGAAATGGCGGACCCCATGTGGAAAAAAGGACATGTTTATCACCATAAGAAAAAAATTGAAAAACACAAACATATATTAAACAATAAGGGTAGTTTAATTATCACACAAACATAGAGTCATATAAATTACATTACAAATTGTTCCATGAAGGACATATCACAAAATAAAAGTTCCCATAAACTACAACCTAATTTTAACTACAAATACCATAAAACAGAACCTCAATCAAAGATAGCCCGACCGCCATGAAACCCAAGCCCCAAACAGCCATCACAATGATGATCTTCAAGTTTTTCATCCAAGGAACAGTTAACTAGATCCATCATCCACACCCTCATTTTTATCACCACCCGTTTTTGGTAAGTTCAATAAAGTTAATAGCTGCATAGAGTATGTCCCAAAAAGAAAGACAAGAAGAAAAAGGGACCAAACAAAAAATATTGTTAATGCCATATAATCTTTTACATGTTGCCTACAAATAAAACATGTTAATCCATATTTCATGCCAACTAAACATACGATTATAATTATACATCTAGCATGGAGGTTTTTTTCTAAGATTGCATGAAGTTTAAAACACATAGGGAAACATGATATTAACTAAACTAGCAGTTACCAATTAATATATGTATAGTAATCCACCACTTAGAGCTACAGTTACCAAATCATATAAAAACAAGTTAACCAACACCTATCCCAACATTTATCAAGGCATATATTTATGAAAAAATATAAAATAGGACATTTGCAAACAAAACAGTGTAGGTTACCAACATAATTAAGTTAAAGTTATCAGCATTAATATATAAAAGTGATCCAGGGCATATATATGAAGTTATCAAGACAAACAAAAAATGCACAATCATGATAAAACCCATGATCCACTATGAAATAAAACATCATTAATAAAATATAGTTTGACATTACAAAAAACAAGCATATAAGACAAGCATATGATGAAGTTACAATCATTTAAGACACATGAAGAAAAATGGAGGTGTGTACCAGTGCTAGGAGAAGGTTCCCAAGACAAAGGAAGAACATCTTCTGCTTCAAAAACATGGAATAAATCACCCGGAGCAGCAGAAGTGTCATGAGAGACAGGTACAGCATTAGGATCATCTTGTGCAACAATACGAAGATTAGGCTGAGCAAGAGCAGTAGGAGTAGGTTGCGCAGGGGCACTAGAAGTAGGAGCAGGCTGCACAGGGGCACCAGCAGTAGGAGAAACGGGAGGATCCGCAGCAGGCGGATGCGCCAACGACACAACATAAGAAAAAATATGTAATGGTATGCTAGGAGAAAGACTCAACTTTCCATCACGAGCAACTAATTTTGCTTTCTTGATAATGGTGGCTTCGGCTTCAGAACTTCCAGCTCCACCAACATGTCCACTAACAAGTGGTGAAGAACCAGCAGATGTATCGGACACATGGGACTGCCTGCTAATAGAGGGCTCGAAAAGACTCGACGCAGGAGCCAAAGGAGGAGATAAAACAGGTTGTACATCTCCCTGGGTACTATCATCCAAGCTAGAAGGCTCATTTTCACTCCCACCCTGAGTTGATGGATCTCCAAGCGAGCAGACAGCAGGACTTGCAGGCACATCAACAGAAGTAGCAGCTGTTGCAAAGTTAGTGAACAACGATGATATAGGAACAAGTACAACGCCATCAGGACAAACATAACCATCTGGCTGAACATTGGAATCAACCTGGGGAGCATCTATGGTGGTAGCAAAAACTTCCATGATGTTGTCCGTATGCTTTGGCATTTACCATGCTGCTGCTAATAGGCTGATCACTGATTTTCTTAATCAATGGAGCTCCTGAATCTGGTTGAGCTACATTCATTATCACATCAACAGATAATACCACTACAGCTATAGAAGGTGCACTCGTCACAGATAGATCTTCAATAGCAACACCCTTGGCAGTTGTTTCTGCACTAGATATAACATCTTCAAGATTCTTAGCAGGTACATCCACGACATCAGGATTTGCATCATCATTAGCAGGTCCTTCAACACATGTAGGTGAAGGAATAAGAGATGAACCACCAATATCTATAACAGATGTGCCTTGATACGTCCAAAACGTATCTACTTTCCCGAACACTTTTGCTCTTGTTTCTCCTCTAAACTTGTGTGATTTGGATACAACTAACACGGACTGACACTATTTCAGCAGAAGTGCCTTGGTGTCTAGTTTTTGTGCATAAAATCAACTATCAGGAAAAATCCCAGAAAATATGCCAAAAATCCTATTTCACCAGAAGACTCATGGAGCCTGAATACGAGACGTAGGGGAGGCCTGAGGGGCCCACCCCCCCCCCCCCCTTGTCGTGGTGGTGGCACAGCAGATGCCATGGGTAGGCTTAAGTTGGGGACCGATGGATGCTAGTGGGATCTAGGGAGGGATAATGTAGCGATTTCTACACACAACTAGTTAGAACCAGATCTTTATTCCACCTCTATTGTGCTACAAGTGCTCCTTGAGCTGTATCAGAGAGAGGAGGAAGAAGGTTACAACACGAGCCCTCTAGCAAACAAATGAATCGATACCCTCTCCAGGAAACCCTGCCTCTTTTTATAAAGGAGTCCCTTGGTTCACTCTAGGGCTGACGTGGACAAGCATATTCTTGTCTCAAAGCGGTAACTCGGCGGACCTCTTTCTGTGTCCCCCTTCTATCGACGGCAAAGACCTAGAACCCCCCCACATGTGAGCCTGGGGCCTGTCCACTGTCACCTCCGTGACGCTCCTCTGCTCCTCTGCGGATCTGCTCCTTGTCTCTAGCGCTTGGCTCTGTGCAGATTCCACCTAGATAGTAGCTAGGGTTTGACTTCGGGAACCACCTCCTTCTTTTGAAAGCTTCCTGTAACTCAGCCTTGCCTCGCGTAACTCGGCTCGACTTTCACCTGTATTTAAGCTAATCAACCTCATTCGGACGACCTAACCCATATGTCGGCCGAGTAAGGTATCAACTGCTCGATTCATGGTAAGCCATTCCTTATTCGGTGGATCCTTGCATAACCCGGCCGAATCAGCTCTAGACCCGGTCTAGGGTAAGAAAGGTTCCTCCCCTCTCTCTGCTATCTTGACCCTACCTGGGGTCATCCCCCCAACATTAGTCCCCGAAGCTGGTGCAGTCCTGCCAGATACTTCGACCAGACCACATCAGTTTCTAGACATTCTTTCCAACTTTCTGCCCAACGTATTTCTTAGCCGACGCTCCTCTTGAGCTATCTCACTTTTGTTCATCCTCTCTTACTGAGGTACAGTTTGTTCTCTGAGTTGTTCTCTTTCGTCCGGAGTATCCCCTTAGCTTCTTCTATAAGCATCATCCTACATGTATCAATCATCACTTTACATCTCATCTTCTGTGTTGCTATAGTGCACGCTGACAATGCTACAGTAATTACTGCACTAGTCCCATCACTGCCGTGACTCCTCGATCACCGCAACGGCTATGGTGGCCTGATCTCCTCTTGCGTCGTGTGGCCTCCGTTGTGGCTCCAGTCATCGGTCGTGTATGCTCTGTACACACCATCGTGCGGTTATTGTGCCACATCTACGATCCCACTACCGCTTGCCGTTTGCGGTTACAAATAGGGGAGTGGGGATGGGTTGATTCACTTTTTCCCTTCCCCACTTACTTCGTTTTCCTCCTTGCGCCACCGCTCTTGTGCCTCCTCTCTAGCAACCACGCCGTCGTGCTTCCGCTCCCGCCGCCGCACCGCCGCGCATCTTCTCTAGAGGTTACGCCGCGGCGCTCCTCCTTACGGAACGCTCCGCCGCCACTCGGTCCTGGTTTGCCGTGCCTAACCCTCGTCTTAGGTTCTCAGTGGTGGTTTCCTTCTCCCCCCACTGTCGTGCTCGCTGCTATCGCAATGGGGCCTTGGGTTTCAAGGCCTCTCCCTGCCACTAGTTCTTCCTCTGTTGACTCCTCCGACGAGCCTATGTATAGCTCCCTCAGCGGCGTTGTTGTGGGGGGGGGAGAAGAACTTATGGTAGGCCCAGAACGCGGCTCGTGGCAAGGATCTACGGTCACTCGCCGATAAATTGAGTGGTTGCGGAAGACCTACCGAATTCCTGCCGAGGTAAAGTGTCTCTTACCGGGCAAAGAATCTTCCCCCATGCTCGAAGATGGCAAGTATGTGGTGTTCATATTGCATTTTTTCAGAGGATTCGGCCTCCCTCTCAGCGACTTTGCCTGTAGATTCCTTGACTTCTTCGGCCTTCAACCTCACCATCTGCCGGCTAACGCCATAGCCTCTCTGTCGGTGTTTATCTCGGCCTCAGAGGGATATTTTGGCCTTTGGTCGTCTGTAGATGTTTGGCCAAAGTTTTTTCAGATTCGATCTAATGTAGTGCCTGATAAGTCTCTGCATCCCTCTGAGAAATCTCTCACCCAGTGTGGGGCTGCTTCCATCACACCTCAGAAGAATTCTTTGTTTCCTCGGATCACTGGCTTAGAGTCCTGTAAGAAATGGCGTAGGTTGTTTTTCTATGTCAAAAACACTGGTACAGAGGACAAGATCTGGCTCCCTACCTTCTCTATCGGTCCCCCCTCCAAACAGAATTGGGCCTATAACCCGAAGAGGACCCACGCTCTTGCCGAGGCATTCGAACTTCGGCTAAAAGAGTTGACTCAGGCTGGGCTTTGCGGCGAGGACTTGATGGCCGCCTTTATTAGTAGCCGAATCTGCCCTTTTCAGCTCCGCTCTCATAAGCTCTGTTATATGAGCGGTCCTTTGGATCCCAACCGAGTCTCTACGGTTGAGCTTGACGATTTTCAAATCCATAAACGTGTCCGGGTTATCATCAAGACTGAGATGCCCGAGGAATGGGTGTGGGGAATGAAACCATTCTCTCGCAAGAATCCTCCTCCCCAGGTAAATTGAACATAAGATGTTCTATCCGGATCATTTTTCATCAGTTGTTTCACTAACTTTTATTTTCTTTTCTTCCAGACATTTGCCGAGCAGGCCATGGAGGATGCCGAGGTGCTATCTCTTCCCTCGACCGCTGACTGCAATACTCCGGAAAACGGAGAACCTGATCTGGAGGAGTTCATTCCTAAGATGGAGTATGCTCCTGCTCGCACCCGGAGTAAAACCTCGGCCCGTGCTAATGAAGGTGATTCAGACGACATTCAAATTCTCGAGGTAGTTGCCGTGGTGCCTATCTCTTACGCATTTTCGGCTCCTTCTTTCCCAGCTAATCCGGCTGGCCAGGTGCACGAGGTCAAACCTCTCGCTCGGAAGCCCCTACTCCTTCTAAGAAGCGCGCTACTTTGAAAGATCCTTTGGGTGCTCCTCCCAAGAAACGAATCAAGAAATCCTCCCAGCACATTCCGAAGCGCAAAGTTATGCCTGGAGTCTCTGGGTAAGTTTCCTTTTACATTTTCACTTGTATTTCTTGTTTCTCTCTTACTATTTCTGAATTAATTTTCATTCTTGTCTTTGCAGTGCTCCTCTTTCTACCAAACCTAGCGGTCCGAGTATGACATCTCATGTTACTTGACCACTTTCACCATCGCGTTCGGAAGATGTCCGGGTTCCTAGTCCTTCTCGAGATGAATCTCCTCCTGGGCCGACTAATGTCTCTCCTCGACGAGATGAGCCCAGAGCTCCCCATGTTGCTTCTGATGATGCCACGATGCCGGATTGCCCGACTGATTCAGAAGCTCCTCCCAAGACTCCCGAAGTTACTCCCGCCGATCCTTCGTCTATCGTAGTTCCAGCTTCTGTTCAGACATCTGCCGAGGTCGCCGCTACCTCGTATCCTTTAGAGACAGTCGCC
Organism: Avena sativa; assembly: GCA_916181665.1. Classification (NCBI taxonomy): domain Eukaryota; kingdom Viridiplantae; phylum Streptophyta; class Magnoliopsida; order Poales; family Poaceae; genus Avena; species Avena sativa. The sequence continues at coordinate 304,022,659 of OV702295.1, read as the reverse complement.
CCTTCTGTTGCAAAGGATGTTTCTCCCAGCACCGAGGTTATTGCCGCTACCGAAGTTCATGCCAAGAGCAAGAAAAGTGTTGCTGCCAAACCCTTGCCATCCCAAAAAGGGAAAGCAGGTTCCTCTCAGCCAAGCATTGCCGACATGCTTCGCAAGGGAGCCTCTATGGCTAATCCTGGGGCTGTCCTCGCCTCCGACACGCAGATCGTGCTTCACAAGAGCCCGGCGGCCAAGGAAGTCACGCAACATGCGCGAGAGGCCAGAGGTAAGGTGTTGACACGCACAGAAAGCGGGAACACCCTCGGATCATTGGTAGAGTATGCCAACGATTGGAACGTTGTTGATGAACTTGAAGGCAATCCGAGTAATCAGTCATTCCAGCTATCCGACATCAGCAGCCGTTTACACATGGTTGCCAAGGTTGTTCTTGAAAGCGACAAGATGAACAAGGTATGCGCTTCAATTTATACTTTGTCTTTTACTTAGAAGATATTATATGCCCACTAGTCCCCGAGCTTGCAACCGAATGACTTGTTATTCGTTTGGAAGCTTTCCTTGTTTACAATACAGCTACTTGCTTGTGCAATAGATAGTTTTTGTTGTGCATGTTTTGAATTAAAACGCATCTAGCCGCCTAGATCTGAGTCAAGTTTTACTCGATTCGGATCTTTTTTGGTTTAGCCTTGAAAATCCGGCTACCTAGATCCGAGTCTAGTTTTTTCTCGATTCGGATATGTTTTAGTTTTGAATATACAACCACCTAGATCCGAGTCAAGTTTTACTTGATTCGAATCTTTTTTGGTTTAGCCCTGAAAATCCGGCTACCTAGATCTGAGTCTAGCTTTTTCTCGATTCGGATATGTTTTAATTTTGAATATCCAGCCACCTAGATCCGAGTCTAGCTTTTTCTTGATTCGGATCTTTTTTGTTGTTTTCTTTGTATAACTTGGTGTTATTTTAGGTTGCTCATAATTGGCGTACGGACAAATTCCAGAGGTTACTTTTCTCGCATAAAAAGCTTCAAGATAAATTTGAAAAATGGTTCTTGTTGTGAAGAAGACTGGTAAATTAGTCAGCTTTTAGTGCCCACTATATTTATACAAGATCCAATTTCTCGGCTAATTTCTAGTGTATTGTCGTGCAGCTAACATTAATAATCTAAGAAGGAATCATTGATTACCTCTTGGCTGGCGACGTACGTCTCCTGAGGCGGCGGTGCTAAACCCAACTCCCTCCCTAGATCCCAGCCGGAGATCAGACTAGTTCCCTCTCCCTCCGCTTGCCACTCTGGCAGCTGGAGGGAGGGGGAACCTTGTTCCTTCATCTAGTAGTTAGGGTTAGGGTATTTTTATCGTGGCGTGATGTTGGGGTGGTGGGAGCGGCATCCGGACGAATAAATCTTCCTTATCTCTACTCACACACCGGCGCTGATCTTCATGGTTGCGCCTCGGAGGTGATGGCAACATTTGTTGTTTGGTCTTTCAGATCGGCAGCTTGGTCTTCTCGTCGTTCTTCAGATCTGGCGAGATCTATTTCTTGTTGTGTCGCTGGCGCTCGTCGTTATCCGCGATGGCGCTGGCGCTCGTCGTTATCCGCGATGGCGCTGGCGGCCGGGACGAGGTGGTTTCTCTAGAGCAAGGATGTTGGTCCGGAGGTGGTGGATCTGTCTTTCTCCTTCGACTTCGTTGACAGGAGGCGACAGATCTTGGTCCAAGACAGCACGGGGACGTCCCCCGGTCGACGTGCCACGGTGATATGTGCCTTGCTGCGTGCAGCAGGCCTGTTCCTCGACTCATAAAGCCTCGTTGGCGATGGTGCTTTTTTGGATCTTGCAATGGTGGCGGCTCGATGTCTCTTTCGGCGTTCGTCTCGGCGGCGCTGGAGGTTGGCGGAGGCCGCTAGATTCCATGGTTGCAGTAAAATCTAGGGATCATTTTGTATTTCTCGATCTATTAGTCTTTTATCTGCAGTGTTTTCAGGGTAATCATTTTATCCTAGTCTGTCTTTTAGTGTCCACATGTGTTGCTTCATGTAACTTGATTTTCAATTAATGAAATATGTGGTTGCTCTCTCAAAAAAAATTAATAATCTAAATACTCGGCTTATGAAGAAGGTTACCTCTCTTGAAGGTTAGTTGCCCCTCCATCCCTTATTCTTCTGTTTACGTTCGAAGTAAATATCGAGTGTCTTACGGTATCCCATCTTCGGCTCAGCCGAGTTACAAAGATTTGCAGCATCGCATCAAGAGTGCATACCTATGCCTGATATGATGCTGCATTTTTTAGAGCAAGCAGGTACTCACTCGGCGCAACTTAAGGAAAAAGATGAAGAGATAGCCCGGCTCCGTGCCGAGGTTGAATCCCTCAAACTCTCTCAAAAATTGGAGTTAGAAAAAGTTGATCAAGAGTTTTTCGAGGAAAAGAATCGACTAAGCCTTCAGCTTCAGAAAGACAAGGAACTTCTTGATGCTACCGAACTAAAGAGTCAGGCGATGACCGAAGAAATGACTTATTTTGAGAAGAACAGGGCTGACTAGGCCATGGATCTCCAGAAGATGCTGCGATACATCCCCCATAAGTTTTCTGTTTCTAGCCGAGTCATTCTTTGCTTGTAGTTTCCCTTGACTTATTTGATGTTTTTCCTTACAGATCATTTTCAAAAGCCGAATCTGTGAGTTCTAAGGCTGTGATCGCTGCTCGCGGCCGCTGAGGTGTTCCTGTTGTTCCGAATCAAGAATATTCCATTGAAGATTTCTTGGTTGCCATTGCTGCTGTTATTGAGCCGATGAAGATTATGGGAAAAGATCTGGTGCAAGCGGCTATTTGGGCCTACCATGTACTCTGTCCGAATGAGCCAAAGATTAAGAAAGTAGAAGTGCTCGTGGCGAGGCTGATGGAGTCTCAGACTCGATTGAATCTTTGGAGAGAATCTACCGGACGACCAAAGCTGATATGGCGCTCACTGCTGTTTTGTCATGGTACGAGGATATATCCCTCGATACCCTGATGAATTTGCGCACTAGCTCTCCTTGGGTTGAAAATCCGGATTATGTTGCTCGCCGCCAAGCCCGTGCCTATCAGCTCATTGAGTATGCCAATGTTCATAAATGGAACGAAGGGCCGAGCTTTCTCCCTGATGATGCTGAAGACGATGTTGAGGCTGTGGAACTGAAGCTTCTCAAGCCCATGGTGGAGTCTCTCAGCAAACAACCCCTGCCCCAGATGTTCTGGCTACCTCCGTCGACGCCAAAGTAACCTCCGCAGAGGCTCAGGCAACTTCTGAGGCCCCAGCTTCTAAGGTTGTTCCTCCTAGCAAGGCCGAGGTAGCTTCGGTTGTATCCGAGATACCAGCGTCAGAAGCTCCCGCTGCTGCTATTGTTCCTCATGCGGATGATTCGGCAACTTCTAATGCCTGAGCTGAAGAAACTTTTATTTGTTTAAGTCCCTGGTATGCCGGGTGTACGCTTTCTTAAGACAATTTTCCTCTTTTGGTACCATGTGATCCGTATAACTTTGGAATCCTATGCCATATTAATCGTTATGTTATTATTGTTCTGGTTGAGTTTGTGTGATGCGTATCCTTGTTCACAAATTTTTCATTTCAAAAATTCGAATCAAACTTCCATGTGTTTGATTTTCAGTCGGCTCTTGCTTCATCCATCTTGTGCCTTTCACCCATTCTTATTTGCAACACTTTAGTTTCACAAATTTGAATCACGTATTATGACTCCTATGTCCATATATTAGTTACTCGGATAGACTTACCACCCATCCGAGTTATCGAATGGTAATATAAATGTGGTACTTCCCAAGTCATATTTTGAATTGTCGAGGTTTATAATAGTAAAACATCATGGGGCAGTCCCCGAGTTATTGCTCGGGTTGCCGGGGTGATTACACACATAATTGGTGATAGACGATACGGGGTAGTCTTCGAGTCACTATTTGGGCTACCGAGGTTTCATACATAATCAAAATGATAAACAATACGGGGTAGTCCCCGAGTTACTGCTCGAGCTACCGAAGTTTCATACATAATCAAAAATGATAAACAATACGGGGTAGTCCCCGAGTTACTGCTCGAGCTACCGAAGTTTCATACATAATCAAAAATGATAAACAATACGGGGTAGTCTCTGAGTTACTGCTCGAGCAACCGAGGTTTCATTAATTCATGTCTAATACATCAACTTCATACATATTATTGTTGGATACAATACACTTCCTCTAATTGTAAAATAGACGAAGTAAAGCCACATTCCACGGTCTTTTTGACTCATCTCTGGATTTATCCGCCTTGTTCTTTTCTGGCGCTTGAGCATCGATTAGGTAGTATTCATCGTTGTGTAATGCTTTGCTCGCAATGAATGGGCCTTCCCATGGGGGTGAGAGTTTATGCATGCCGGCCGTGCGTTGCACCAGCCGAAGAACTAAATCTCCTTCCTTGAAAACTTTTGGATTTACTTTATTGCTATGATATCGCCTGAGGTCTTGTTGATAAATAACTGATCTTGATAATGCCAGTTCTCTTGCTTCTTCTAGCAGATCCACATCATCTTGCCGAGATATTTCATTTACTTCGCCGCTCGTGTATTGGGCGACTCTTGGCGAGTCATGCATTATGTCAGCTAGAAGTACATCTTTTGCTCCATACACGAGAAAGAACAGGGTATATCCCGTTGATCTATTTGGGGTAGTCCTCAGGCTCCACAGTACCATTGGGAGTTCCTCGATCTAGCATCCTGCCGACCTCTGCAGTGGTTCTATCAGCCGAGGTTTTATTCCGGACAATATTAGTCCATTTGATCTTTCTACTTGCCCATTTGATGATGGGTGAGCCACTGAAGCAACATCGAGTCGTATGTGCTTCTCTTGGCAGAATCAAGCAAAAGCTCCTTCGGTGATGATACTATGTGGGTAACTATATCTCAGAATGATATCTTTGAGGAATTTCACCATCGTGGGCCCGTCACATTTTCTTATTGGTTTTACTTCTATCGACTTTGTGAATTTGTCCACCATGACCAAAATGTGAGTCATGCCGCCGCGATCCGGCTTAAATGGACCTACCATATCTAAACACCATACGGAGAATGGCCAAGTGATTGGTATTGTTTTTAACTCGGATGAAGGCATATGTATTTTGCTAGCATATCTCTGGAAGCCATTACACTTTGTTACCAATTCTTTTGCCTCCTTTAGCGCACTTGGACAGTAAAACCCATGCCCGAATGCTTGGCCACGAGGGCTCTGGATGAGGAATGGTGCCCACACTCTCCTTGATGTATATCTAAGAGGATCTCTTGTCCCTCTGTCGAGTCAACGCATTGTTGCAGAACATTTGTCACGCTTCTCTTATAAAGCTCATTATTTATGATCGTGTAAGCTTTTGCTCTTCTTACTATTTGCCTAGCCATAACCTCATTATCAGGCAGTACCATATCTTTGAGGAACGAGAATATGGGTTGTGCCCATTTCGGCATGACTTTTTTCGGGAAAATTGTTTTGTCAATTTCCATTACTTCTGCCGACATAACATCTGCCGGCTTTTCCCAATCCATTTTTGGGTTAAGAGAATTAGTCCCCGAGTATTTTGGCTCATGTACTTTGTCAATTTCCATTGGGATGCACCCGGCTATCTAATCTGACGAGATGCGAATTGACTCGGATTCTGGCGAAGGTATAATTTACGACTTTCTTAGGTGTTCCAGGGCGATACTAGGCGGAATTGACTGTCTGCTTGATCCGAGTTTTGATAGCGTATCTGTAGCATCATTTTCTGCCCGAGGTACGTGATGGAATTCACATCCGTCAAAATAACCACTAATTTTCTGTACATGAAACCGATATAGAGCCATGTTTGCATCCAATGTGTCCCAATTTCCTGATACTTGCTGGACTACGAGGTCCGAATCTCCATAACATAGAATCCGACGTATGCCGATCTCTTTTGCCATTTTTAGGCCATGGACAAGTGCCTCATATTCGGCTACATTGTTTGATGCAGCGAAATGTATTTGCAATACATATTTCAGCTGATCCTTTTTTAGAGAGGTTAACACTATCCCTGCTCCTAACCCATTTCTTAACTTGGACCCATCAAAGTGAATCGTCCAATGATTCGGATCTGGCAATGGGGGTTCATACTGCACCTCGGCCCAGTCTACAAAAAATTCAGCGACTGCCTGAGATTTAATTGCATCTCGCCTATCAAATTGTGGGGCATAAGGTGATAACTCAATTGCCCATTTTGCTATTCGGCCACTTGCATCTTTGTTGCTCAGTATCTCGGCTATTGGTGCCTCACAAATAACCTTTATGGGGTGTTCTTCAAAGTAATGTTTGAGCTTGTTTGCCAACATGTATACTTCGTAAGCCATTTTCTAGTAGTGTGGGTAGTTCTGCTTGGAGGCCGATAATACCTCGCTCAGGTAATACACCGGCCTTTGCACTGACTTACCTTCTTCATTTCGTTCCACGACAACTACTGCACTTACCACCATGTTTGTTGCTGCTAAATAGAGCAGCATAGGCTCTTTTGATAATGGGGAAGCCAAGATAGGCGATGTAGCCAACATCTTTTTTAACTCATGAAAAGCACTATTGGCCTGAGGTGTCCAGGTGAACTTATCAAAAAATTTCATTAAGTGATACAAAGGCAATGCTTTTTCACCTAGCCAACTTATGAACCGACTTAGGGATGCAAGGCATCCTGTAAACTGTTGAACATCATTTAGGCATCTAGGAAGTTCCATTCTTTCCACCGCACGAATATTAGTCGGATTTGCCTCTATACCTCGGCTGGACACGAGGAAACCGAGTAGTTTTCCGGCTAGCACACCAAAGGTACATTTTTCAGGGTTAAGCTTCATTCGGAACCTTCTTAGATTCGTGAATGTCTGTCGGATATCTTCCAGGAGCGTGTTGCTCTCTTTGGTTTTTATAACCACATCATCGACATACACTTGCACATTTTTTTCAATCTGGTCGTGCAGACATTTTTGCATGCATCTTTGGTACATGGCTCCTGCATTACGCAGGCCGAATAGCATGGTGCGATAGCAATAAGCCCCATACGAGGTGATAAACGCAGTCTTTATTTCCGAGTTTAACGATATCTGGTGGAAACCAGAGTACGCGTCTACAAATGATAATAGCTCACAACCCGCGGTTGAATCAATGACTTGGTCTATCTTAGGTAAGGGAAAAGGATCTTTGGGACACACCTTGTTAAGGTTCGTGTAATCGATACACATTCGCCAAACGACAGCTACATTTGGATCATAGTTTTTATTTTCTACCAACACCGGGTTTGACAACCAATCCGAATGAAGTACTTCCATGATAAAGCCGGCCACAAGGAGCCGAGCTATCTCATCCCCTATTATTTTTCTCCTGTCTTCGGCGAAGCGGAGGAGGGTTGCTTCATCGGTCTTGCTCCTGGCCTTACATGCAAAGAGTGCTCAGCCAACTTCCTCGTCACTCCTTGCAGATCCTGAGTGGACCATGCAAAGATATCCCGATTCTCCTGGAGGAAGTTGGGGAGCTTTTTTTCCTATTTGTCTTTCAGGCCGGCACCAATAGTGATGGTGCGCTCTAGGAATTGATCATCAATCTCGATCTTCTTTGTTTCCTTAGTCAGCTGGAACGATACACTTCCATGTGGGTTGGCAAGTGCCGGCATGTTAAGCTGTGCCGATTGAGCTAAAGCTGCTACTTCCTGAATTCTCCTTTTCTCCCTTGCGATTACCAAAGACTCGGCCAGGTTTGATCCGGCTGAGGCACATTCCATTGATTTCCTATAGTCTCCTGCTATTGTTATCACTCCCTGAGGTCCCGGCACCTTCATTTTTAAGTAACTAATATTATAGCTTCCCATAAACTTGGCCAATGTCGGCCATCCGAGTAAGGCATGATAACAACTTTCCAGATCCACCACTTCAAACTCCAGATTTTCAGCTCTGCAATTCTCTCTCGTGCCGAATAATACATCTACTCGGATCTTTCCAATGGGTTCGCATGACAGTCCATGCACTATCCCATGGAATGTTGTCCTAGGCGACTGCAGCATATTCGGAGTTATTCCGAGTTTATGCATTGTGTCTTTGTACATAATATTGATGCTACTCCCATTATCTATTAGTACTTTTGAGAACATTACATTAATACTAGGCCCTACAAATGTCGGATCTAGCACTAAAGCATATGACCCTGGGTTTGGCATGATTTTCGGGTGATCCTTTATGCTCCAGGTAATCTCCTGATCCGACCATGGCATATACCTTGGCACTGCCGGCATAACCGTATTCACTTCCATATGTCGGTGTTGTATGCTCTGTCTATCTTGTTGTTCCGTTGTGAACACACAGTATGATTGGTGGTGTTCCCTGTAGTCATTGCGTCCATTGTTTCTGGTGTTTCCTCTACCATCTTGGTTCTGATTTATTACTTTATGAACTATATCCCTCTGATCCTGATTCTCATACCTCGGAGGTGGTGGAGGTAACATCAGCTGCTGCGCATTTCCCCTATCAGCTGTGGCTACTGTTGGTGATGCACTTGGTGTTGCGACGCTTGCAAGGCTATCGGGTTTCCCATTGCGCTTTTCATCCAGGCGCATTGGCGAGTGGTGTGGTTGGCTGGCTTGGCCAGGTTAGGCGTGTGAAATTTACACGGCTGATCCAGCATCGACTCAAACATGTACTTCGGCCTCTCTTGCCATTGTTTTTTCTGCTCAGGTGTCCACTGTTTCTTCCCATCGTTCCTTGGTGTCCACTGATGAGGACCATTCTTCTGACACTGATTGATCCCAAGACTCGGCTGATCCTGCACGACTGTTGCCACTTGATTTGAACTATATCTGTAATCCGGCCTCTCATCCCTTCTTCTACCTCGGTATTCATTGCACTGAGATGATCCCGCACCATCTTGAGCGTAATGATCCTGCTGCTCACGATGTTCAGCCGACATAAGCTCTGGTTGAGTTGGATCACCCAAGGCATATGAATCTGCTACTCTCATAGTCTCCGCCAATGTGGTGGGCATATCTCTCTGCAGCCTCTGCCACAACACACTTCCATATCTGCACCCCTGAGCGAACCAGGCAATTGCTTGAGATTCTATAACTCCTTCACATGAATTTCTGAGGTTGCACCACCGAGTTAAGAACTCTCTATCAGTCTCATTCGGTTTCTGCTTGCACATTGCGAGTTGTTGTGGTCTGTTTGTCCTCTTATATGTACTGGTGAAGTTACTCACAAACATTTCCTCAAAATCCAACCAGCAGCTGATACTGCCTGTTGGCAAATTATTCAGCCAAACTCTGGCCGGCCCTTCCAACATCTGGGGCACGTATCTCATAGCCCATCTCAAATTTCCTCCTGCTATTTTTATTGATCAATTAGCAAGACAAGATTGGATAATCAATTAAAAGTTATCTAAACAGCAAATTTTCTAAACAATACAAGATTGGCAAGATATAACTTTTACTGATAAAAGTTATCTAAACACCTGCTATCTCTATAGATCTTTATGCCTAATCAATTAGCCAATCTTGTGGTTTTGTACTTCCATTGTACGTTTTCGTGCCTCTTGCTAACTGGAAGTTCGGCACGGGTGGTTCGCCCATAATCCAAGGTCCAAAACATGCCGGGCCAGGTGGACCCTGCTCTTCCAATAACTCGGACCGATACAGCCTATCCAGCTTCAATCTTGCGTCTGTTGACGGCAAGTTTATATAGATAATCCTTTCCTGCATTCCATAACGATTTTGTCCACCATGCTCTGCATTCTCCATTTCTGAATAACCATCATTATACCTATCATTTTCTTGGTTATGCGGAACTTGTCTTGCGTCTCGGTCTTGCCAAGGTTCATGTCTCGGCTGATGATCTTGCGGAAGGTACCTCCTTTCTTCTGCCGGGTTATTGTTCTCTGGGTTTTCCCTTCCAAGATTCCCATGCTCTCTGTTGCCGCGGCCAGGGTTTCTGTCACCGCTATTACCTCGGCTTCCATTGCCCCTATTTTCATTGACCTTTCCGGCCACTACGGGGTCATACGAGACAATCTGCTTGTTTCTCCTTCCCGAAGTTACAGCTTTATCTTTCCGTGCACCATTTTCGGGTAAGGATGCCACCGCTGCAGATAACGCGGGGCAGCCCCTGCCGAATGAACCATGTGCGAAGCTCCCGGCTTTTCCGGGTTAGCCTTAAGCATCTCCTCATTTTGCTGGTTCGTGATGCGTACCAGCTTATTTACTCTTTCTTGCTGTTGGGAATATGCCCTAGAGGCAATCATGTATGATGAGATTTCCCATTGTATTCATAAAGATATTAAGTAGTCCTTGTATAAACATCTGATGTGTATCATTGAATATGTGATTCGGTTGTGGAACTATGCATTCATGTTGTTTGTACTAAATATCCTTGGTCATCGAAGTTGTGCTGGACACACAACTTAGACCAATGTGAAAGTTGGCTTGATGACTCGGTTCCACTTGTCATGAGCATGGAGATGCTATTCCAACTTACACAGATTCATCTAAAGACTTTAGCGAGTCGGATTGACCCATATTGAGGTACAATGAACAAGTTGTCATTTGTATATCTCAATCAATGTAATCCTTAGACCTGAAGTTGTTTCATAGTCCGAGTTGAGGATCACCGACTTAGGTTCTATCAAACACTGATCCGTAACTGGGCAGTTATAAAGGCAGAGTTCGGGTCGACTGAGAATCAAGCTGTGTGATGTGAATAACCAAGATGGGATTTTGCCCCTCCACTTGGAGAGATATTCTCTGGGCCCTCTCGAGAGATATGATTCGGAAAGCATGGCCATGCACGACTCGGTTAAGTGTTAACCGAGGCGATCGACTAAGAGTTAGTCAGGTGAATCACTTATCTTGGATCGAGAAGAGAGTCGGACTATTTAAGGGATGACAATTATTCGCCTATAGTCTGACAAGGTATATCGTGATGCAAAAGGGACTCGGACGTAAGTCGCATTGGAAAGGCAAGTCATCATGACTCTTTGGTACTTGGGAGTCGGCACGTTCTGCTAGGATCCACTACCGACTGATCGATTGAGAGTCAGAATCCAATCGTGTCCAAGTAGCCATGAGCCTGCGGGGTCACACACTTAAGAGCGGGAGCATGTTCGGATTGGATCTGAACCTGTAATCTGGTTGGGTTGGACCTAAACCGGATTAGGACTCAGTTAGTGAGTTGGACTCATGGTGACTAGTGTTATATGGGCTTTAGTGAATGGGTCGCGCAAGCAGAGCCCATGTTCACTCCCTATATATAGTGGAGCACCGTAACCCAGAAAGGTTAATCGTTATTCGGTTAGGTCATTCCATGTGTTGGAAACCCTAGCTCCACAGCAGTCCTACCGTCGATACGAACCTAGCAGTTTGCCGCCGGTGCTCCTCCTTGTACGTGTGGATACCAGCAAAGGTGTTGTGCGATCAGCACCAGGACAATCGGATCGTGAGGACTGCACTGCATCAACTGACGCGCTTCATCAGTAATCCGCAACTGCGCGTCTAGTGGTAAACCTCATGGCCTTCTACCTCAGCTAGATCTTGGGATCACCATGTTAGAGGAAAAGTTTTGTTTTATCTCTGCGTGGCACAACAGTGGTATCAGAGCGATAGCTTCTGGTTTTAGGCTCGAGATCTCGTATATGTGATATGCGGTTGGCTGTAGATGAGATCTATGTGCTGTTTGGTGGTCGATCTATGAGATAGATCAGTTTTGTATGAAGTTGATTGGATCAACTGTGCTCAGGGAATGGTAGATCTGATTTCCGTGATCATACTGCTGAGGTCGTGGAACGACATACCCCTACTGGTCGGCTTCCGCCATCGGGGTAGACTGTGACACGTAAATCCAGAAGCGGTGATCGAAGATCAAAGAGTTTGATCGAATCAGAACAATGGTCGGAATCCATGTTCGGATCGTAGATGAGATCTACGTTTTCGGAAAAATCGTCGGGACCACCGGCTTCGCCCTGTCGTAGCGCCTTAGATGTCGTTGCGAGTTCCACAACGCCGGTAGATATTGTATCTATGCATAACTTGTTTTTGGAGGAAGTTGTGAATGGTATGGTTCATGTGCATGTCATGTATGTGTGTAATCCATACGTGATCTGCGAATCACGGTTTTTTGTCAGCCGGCTGGAGCCTAGGTGCTGTCATTTTATTGTATAACGACCTGCGTGTCGGATTCTCTATGTAATTTACTTTACTAAGCTAGTGTAGCTGTTTGGAGAACCCGGAAGGCATGCAAGGCGTTGTACATGTCGGCGACATGGAGTAAGACGGCAAGTGACAAGAGTTGGCACGAGTCGGATTACAGGCTTTGTGGAGATGGAGATCGCCATGAAGAGAGCCATACCATTTCACATTATAAATGCTTTATTTTGTGTTATTGTTATGTCTCAGTTTTACCTCTATTAGGTAATCGGTAAAATTTAATCCCTCAAAGAAGGTCTAGTCGGTTTTCCCGCCAGTGTTTGCACCATCACAAGTCGGACATTTGTGGTAGTGGGCTCATAAAATTGAGGTGCTGCCAATTCTTTCCGACTAGGTGGGTTCGAGTCGGACTCTTACTGCAGAAACACTCGGTTAGATAGACGGGTCTATCACAACGGTTGTGGGGCTCGGGGAAAAGTCGGATGGGAGCCGGCGCATGTGATGCCACCCGTCCAACAGGAGTCGTATGAGATACGATTGACAAGGAGTTGTCTACCTAGATCACTTGGCGGCTGGCGGTGATGCTAAAGCTCACTAGCCGACTTGCTTATTTAGGATCCTGAATCACTAAGCAACCATCGGAGGGGTGTTGGTTCTAGTGGGAGCATAAAATATTAAAATGTTTAATATGCTTGCTCTTTTATGAATACATGTCTTAAGTGTTTTGCATATTTTCTGTTGTAGATCATGGCACCAAGTAGCAGTCACTCTCAGATATCCGGTTTTGCGTTGAGAACCATTCTTGAGAAAGATAAACTGAACGACACTAATTTTACCAACTGGTATCGAAATCTGAGAATTGTTCTCAAACAAGAAAAGAAGGACCATGTCCTAGACAACCCACTTCTAGATGAGCCGAACAAGAATGCGACTGTCGCTGCCACCAATGCCTACCGTCGGGCTAAGGATGAGTCCACGGATATTAGCTGTCTTATGCTTGCTCACATGGAACCGGACTTGCAAAAGCAGTTCGAGCATGTTGAGGCCTACGATATGATCGAAAGCCTCAAAAGTATGCTCCAGGCTCAGGCAAAGACTGAGAGGTATCAAGTCTCTCAGGCTTTGCTGAGTTGCAAGCTTAAGGATGGTGATCCACTGAGTCCGCATGTGATCAAAATGGTTGGTTATGTGCAGTCTCTGGAGAGGCTTGGCTACCCCATTAGCGAAGAGTTCGCTACTGATATAATTCTGAACTCTCTTCCTAGTGCATATGGGTAGTTCATTTCGAACTACCACATGCATGGTATGGATAAGAAGCTCACTCAATTACATGGGATGCTCAAGCAGGCAGAGGCGGATCTCAAGAAGGGCGCCAGTCAAGTGTTGATGGTGCAGAATAAGGCTAAGTTCAAGAAGAGTTCTTGGACTATGAAGAAGGCCAAGTCAGGAGGAAAGCAGGCTCAGGACCCGGTCCCAAGCGCTTCCTCCGGGACTAAACCATCTCCTTCAGTCGGATCCACTTGCTTCTACTGCAAGGCGGATGGCCACTGGAAGAGGAACTGTAGCAAGTACTTGGCCGACAAAGCCAAGAGTGGAGGTATGATTTCCGAATCAGGTACACTTGTTTGCAATGTTATAGACATATATCTTGCTGATGCACCTAATAGTTCTTGGGTATATGATACCGGATCAGTTATTCACATATGCAACTCGTTGCAGGGACTGGTAAGAACTAGGAGCATAGCAAGAGGCGAGGTTGATATTCGAGTCGGCAAAAAAGCAAGAGTTTCTGCGTTGGAGTCGGCACGATGCAACTTCATTTACCTTCCGGATTCATTATGGAACTGAATAATTGTTATTATGTTCCAGTGCTCAGTCGAAACATTATTTCTGCTTCATGTTTGATGAGGCAAGGCTATGAATCGAATATCAAGAATAATGGTTGTTCTTCGTATTTGAATGATATGTTTCACGGCTTTGCACCCGTCCAGGACGGGTTATTTATTTTGAATCTTGATGGTGAGTCGGTTTATAACATAAATGTTAAAAGGTTGAAACCAAATGATCTGAATATGACTTACTTTTGGCACTGTCGGCTTGGTCATATAAGTTGGAAATGCATGAAGAAGCTCCATGATGATGGACTCCTAACTTCGTTCGACTCGGAGTCATTTGAGACATGCGAATCTTGCCTAATCGGCAAAATGACCAAGACAACTTTTGCAAAGAGTTGCGAAAGGGCGTCCGACTTGTTGGGAGTAGTACATAGTGATGTATGTGGACCAATGAGCACGACAACCAGGGGTGGTTAAGAATACTTCATTACCTTCACTGATGATTTGAGTAGGTATGGATATATCTACTTGATGAAACACAAGTCGGAAGCCTTTGAAAAGTTCAAAGAATTCCAAAATGAAGCACAGAATCAACTCGGCAAGAAAATAAAGTTTCTTCGGTCGGACCGAGGAGGTGAGTACATGAGCCATGAGTTTGATGACCATCTGAAAAGTTGTGGAATAGTTCCTCAACTTACTCCGCCAGGAACACCGCAAAGGAACGGTGTTTCGGAAAGGCGGAATCGGACCTTGTTGGACATGGTACGGTCAATGATGAGTCCGACAGATCTGCCTTTATCATTTTGGGGTTATTGTCTAGAAACAGCGGCGTTCACACTAAACAGAGTACCATCAAAATCGGTAGAGAAGACACCGCATGAGATGTGGACAGGCAAAAAGCCGAGTTTGTCTTTTCTTAAGATTTGGGGTTGTGAAGCATTTTTCAAGCGACTTCAGTTGGACAAGCTTACGGCCAAGTCGGATAAATGTATTTTCGTGGGGTATCCGAGGGAAACCTTGGGTTACTACTTCTACAACCGAGAAGAGGGCAAAGTGTTTGTCGCTCGGAACGGTGTCTTCCTTGAGAAAGAGTTTCTTAGTCGAGGAGTAAGTGGGAGCACGGTGCAACTCGAAGAAATTCGAGAGGAACCGGCTAGTAGCGAGTCGGCAAAAACCTTGGAGGTTGAGCTGGTCGTGGCAGCTGAGCCGGCAGCAGCACCTGTACTACGAAGATCGGCAAGATTACGAAGTGTTCGTGATGTGTTACTGTTAGACAGTGATGAGCCGGCAAATTATTCGGAAGCGATGGTGGGATCTGATTCCGAGTCATGGCTTGGAGCCATGAGATCCGAGATAAAGTCCATGGATGAAAATCAAGTTTGGAACTTGGTTGATCTGCCAGACGGTGCAAGACCCGTCGTGTGTAAATGGGTCTTTAAGAAGAAAACTGATATGGATGGAAATGTTTCAATCTATAAAGCACGCCTTGTCGCGAAGGTGTTCCGAAAAGTTTAAGGAGTTGATTACGACGAGACTTTCTCGCCCGTAGCGATGCTTAAATCAGTTCGGATCATGTTAGCTATAGCGGCCTATTTCGACTACGAGATATGGCAGATGGATGTCAAAACGGCTTTCCTTAACGGAAATTTAACCGAGGATGTGTATATGATACAGCCTGAGGGTTTTGTCGATCCGGCTAATGCTGACAAGGTGTGCAAACTTCAGAAATCCATTTATGGGTTGAAGCAAGCATCTCGGAGTTGGAATATTCGCTTTGATGAGGTAGTCAAATCGTTTGGCTTCATCAAGAGTGATCATGATTCTTGTTTGTACAAGAAGTTTAGTGGGAACAAAGTAAATTTTCAAATCTTATATGTGCATGACATATTACTGATTGGAAATGATGTCCAGATGTTGCAAGAAACCAAGGAATCATTGGAAAGGAGTTTCTCAATGAAAGACTTGGGTGAGGCAACATACATCCTCGGAATCTGGATCTATAGAGATAGATCAAGGAGGCTCATTGGATTGAGTCAGAGTACTTATTTGTACAAAGTGTTGAAGAAGTTCAACATGGAATCGTCTAAGAAGGGGTTCTTACCGATGTCCCATGGTGTAAAACTTAGCAAGACTCAGTGTCCTTCGACAACTGATGAGCGAAGTCGGATGAGTGCGATTCCATATGCTTCTGCAGTCGGATCCATCATGTATGCCATGATTTGTACTAGGCCGGATGTTTCCTATGCTCTAAGTGTTGTGAGAAGATACCAGGCTGATCCTGGAGAGATCCACTGGACAGCGGCTAAAAATATCCTAAAGTACTTGAGAAGCACTAAGGATATTTTCTTGGTCTATGGTGGTGAAGATGAACTTAGTGTAAAGGGTTACACGGATGCGAGTTATCTTACCGACTCTAATTATTCTCGTTTGCAATCCGAATACGTGTTTATTATAAACGGAGGTTCTGTGATCTGGAAGAGTTCCAAGCAAGAGACTGTGTCTGCGTCTACAACAGAGGCTAAGTATATTGCCGCCTCGGAGGCAGCAAAGGAAGCTGTTTGTATGAGGAATTTCCTCATGGATCTTGGTGTGGTTCAGGGCTCGTCCAATCCGTTAGACGTGTATTGTGACAACAATGGTGCTATTGCGCAAGCCAAGGAACCTAGACAGCACCAGAAGAACAAGCACATACTCATGCGGTACCACCTGATTCGCCAGTTCGTGGATCAGGGTGATATCAAGTTATGCAAGGTACACACGGATGCAAATATTGCGGATCCGTTGACAAAGCCGTTACCACAGCTGAAGCATGAGGCGCACCTGAGAGCCATGGGCATTAGATGCTTAGACATGTGATGTCAAAATATTAACTCTAGTGCAAGTGGGAGACTTTTGGGAATATGCCCTAGAGGCAATCATGTATGATGAGTTTCCCGTTGTATTCATAAAGATATTAAGTAGTCCTTGTATAAACATCTGATGTGTATCATTGAATATGTGATTTGGTTGTGGAACTATGCATTCATGTTGTTTGTACTAAATATCCTTGGTCATCGAAGTTGTGCTGGACACACAACTTAGACCAATGTGAAAGTTGGTTTGATGACTCGGTTCCACTTGTCATGAGCATGTAGATGCTATTCCAACTTACACAGATTCAGCTAAAGAGTTTAGCGAGTCGGATTGACCCATATTGAGGTACAACAAACAAGTTGTCATTTGTATATCTCAATCAATGTAATCCTTAGACCTGAGGCTGTTGCATAGTCCGAGTTGAGGATCACCGACTTAGGTTCTATCAAACGCTGATCCGTAACTGGGCAGTTATAAAGGCAGAGTTCGGGTCGACTGAGAATCAAGCTGTGTGATGTGAATAACCAAGATGGGATTTTGCCCCTCCACTTGGAGAGATATTCTCTGGGCCCTCTCGAGAGATATGATTCGGAAAGCATGGCCATGCACGACTCTGTTAAGGGTTAACCGAGGCGATCGACTAAGAGTTAGTCGGGTGAATCACTTATCTTGGATCGAGAAGAGAGTCGGACTATTTAAGGGATGACATTAATATATTCGCCTATAGTCTGACAAGGTATATCGTGAGGCAAAAGGGACTCGGACGTAAGTCGCATTGGAAAGGCAAGTCGTCATGACTCTTTGGTACTTGGGAGTCGGCACGTTCTGCTAGGATCCGCTACAGACTGATCGATTGAGAGTCGGACTCCAATCGTGTCCAAGTAGCCATGAGCCTGTGGGGTCACACACTTAAGAGCGGGAGCATGTTCGATTGGATCTGAACCTCTAATCTGGTTGGGTTGGACCTAAACCAGATTATGACTGAGTTAGTGAGTTGGACTCACGGTGACTAGTGTTATATGGGCTTTAGTGAATGGGTCGCGCGAGCAGAGCCCACGTTCACTCCCTATATATAGTGGAGCATCGTAACCCAGAAAGGTTAATCGTTGTTCGGTTAGGTCATTCCATGTGTTGGAAACCCTAGCTCCATAGCAGTCCTACCGTCGATACGAACCTAGCAGTTCGCCGCCGGTGCTCCTCCTTGTATGTGTGGATACCAACAGAGGTGCTGTGCGATCAACACCAGGACGATCGGATCGTGAGGACTGCACTGCATCAACTGACGCGCTTCATCAGAAATCCGCAACTGCGCGTCTAGTGGTAAACCTCGTGGCCTTCTACCTCAGCTAGATCTTAGGATCACCACGTTAGAGGAAAAGTTTTGTTTTATCTCTGCGTGGCACAACACTTGCTGTCTCTACCGGGCTTCCTCGGTCAGTCCTTCCAATTCCAGGGCTGCCGCATTTGCTGCCCTGAGGTTCTTTATCGGGTTGCTGTACGTCGGCAAGCCTGGGTCAACCGAATCGCCCGGCTGAGCTTCATGCTCTTTGTTGATATCATCCATGAGGTTCTTTCCTCTCAATCTCAGATCATCTACTTGGCCAGGGGCCGTATCTATCTTGTTTGCCCTGGAATATTCTCGTAGAGTCCTGTTAAAGGACTCCTACAAAGCCGACACTTTCTTTGCCTCTAACATTTTCATCCTAGTCTCTTCTAACTCTTCTTGTGCATTTGCCGGGTTAACTATCGGTGCTATAGGTGTAGTTAAGTTATCTATGGATACTTGCAGGATATTCTCTGGCCTCTCCAAAGGTGGCCACCTTACCCTTGGTGCCTTTGGAGTTACATCTTGCACCTCAGATGCTCCAGCTGTCGGCGGATCTGTTGTTGTTGGCTTCGTGGCTGACATCTTAGCTGCCTCCTGACCGGTTGTCGCCGGGTCCTTGCTCGGCCCGACTCCTGCTCCTGCTGCTGGCGCCGGAGCCGTCATCATCACCTCAACACTGCCCGCAGGGTGAGCGCCACGCTAACCGCTGGCAGTACTGAGGGGAGGATCTCCTACGAGGACAAATCGGCGCGGATAGACGTAGGAGGTGTCGATGCCAACGTAGATCTTGTGAGGGCCCAGGTTGATGAAGACGCTATTGCGCGGGGGTTACTTCCTTCTGAAACTGCCAGCGTTGTCGCTGACGTAGTCCTAGATGTCAAATCTCTGGACTAATCCAGAAACCACCCGCTCGCCGGTGTCGATGAAGTTTCCCATCCGGATCTTGACTCCATCTAGCACCGCTGCTGGCCCCAGGGTGGGAGCCAACTGTCGTGGTGGTGGCACGGGATGCCATGGGTAGGCTTAAGTTGGGGGCCGATGGATGCTAGTGGGATCTGGGGAGGGATGATGCAGTGATTTCTACACACAACTAGTTAGAACTTAGATCTTTATTCCACCTCTATTGTGCTACAAGTGCTCCTTGAGTTGTATCAGAGAGAGGAGGAAGAAGGTTACAAAACGAGCCCTCTAGCGTACGAATGAATCGATCCCCTCTCCAGGAAACCCTGCCTCTCCTTATAAAGGAGTCCCTTGGTTCACTCTAGGGCTGAGGTGGACAAGCATATTCTTGGAATATGCTTGTCTCAAAGCGGTAACTCGGCGAACCTCTTTTTGTGTCCCCCTTCTATCGACAGCAAAGACCTAGAACCCCCCACATGTGAGCCTCAGGCCTGCCCACTGTCAGCTCTGTGACACTCCTCTGCTCCTCTATGGCTCCGCTCCTTGTCTCTAGCGATTGGCTCTCTACAGATTCCACCTAGATAGTAGCTAGGGTTTGACTTCGGGAACCACCTCCTTCTTCTGCAATCTTCCTATAACTCGGCTCGACCTTCACATGTATTTAAGCTAATCAACCTCATTCGGCTGACCTAACCCATATGTTGGCTGAGTAAGGTATCAACTGCTCGATTCATGGTAAGCCATGCCTTATTCCGTAGATCCTTACATAACCCGGCCGAATCAGCTCAAGACCCGGCCTAGGGTAAGAAAGGTTCCTCCCCTCTCTCTGCTATCTTGACCCTAACTGGGGTCATCCCCCAACACCCCTGCCGCGCGGGTGGGCCCAGGCCACGCCTGGAGGGGGTGTGGCTGCCCCAGGCACCCCCTCGGCCTCCCTCTTCGCCTATAAGATGCCTCTTGACATAAAAACCGAGGGGGGTTCGACGTTTTTCCAGAAAGAGTTCCGCTGCGCCGCCACCACCAGAAACCGCAATTCGGAACCAGAAACTTCGTTCTGGCACCCTGTCGGGACGGGGAATTTGGAGAGGATCATCACCATCGTCATCACCAACGCCTCTCCATCAACCATCCATGTTTCCCTCATCCATGAGTGAGTAATCCCCCGTTGTAGGCTATGGGGATGGTAGGTATTGGATGAGTTCTATCATGTAATCGAATAGGATTGTTAGGGCATGGTGCCTAGTATCTCTATTAGTGCTATTTGACTTTGTTCCAACTTGTTGTGCTTAATTCTTGTCACTAGGGCCCGAGTGCCATGATCTCAGATCTGAACTTATTATTGAATCATTATGATAGTATTGTTTGTGATCTTATCTGCAAGTTGTGTACACATATCACTGTCTGGATACGAAGACCCCGAAGTGACAGGAATTGGGACAACCTGAGGGGATGGCTGTGATGTGAGGATCACATGTATTCACAAAGTGTTAATGCTTTTCTCCGGTGCTCTAATAAAAGGAGCACCTTAATTGTCAGTAGTTCCCTTGAGGCCTCGCTACAACGGGCTAGCAGGACAAAAGATGTTGTGCAAGTTCTCATTGCGAGCACGCATGACTATATATGGAGCACATGCCTATCATTGTTTAGTACTTGGATGCTTATTCTTATTTATCTGCAATTGCCCTAGATCTTGAAGTTACATGTTTAGAATCGTCCATGCAACACCCGTCCATCCATCTCTGTGCCTACCGCGCTCATATCCCACTGTTTGCCACTACTGTTACTATTGCTCTTGTTTTACTGCTGTTGTTACTTTGCTATTGCTACTACAAAACTGTTGCTACTAATAAAATTCTATGAGGAAGAACTATTTGCAGGTGTAGCTGAATTGACAACTCAGTTGTTAAGGCTTGCAAGTATTCTTTGGCTCCCCTTATGTTGAATCAATAAATTGGGTAATACTACTCTCGAAGACTGTTGCGATCCCCTATAATTGTGGGTCATCAAGACTATTTCATGGCGCCGTTGCCAGGGAGCATAGATTTATTTCTAAGTTCACTTGGATCTATTATTGTTCACTGCTACTCCTTTCATCATGGAGAAGTCTCATGATGGAAAGTTTCCTATTTTACCATACAATACAAGAAGAGGTATCGTCCTAAACACCTCTGCTGCTCTTGATTCACCGTCTTTTATAACTAAGCTTGTTACACCACCACCACATACTCATGCTACACACACTGCTACTACTGCTGAATCTAAAACTGCTTCTGATACTCATGATGTTACTTCTATTGTGCTTGATGCGAGTGGTTCATTAGGTCCTTTCCTAGATGCTACTATGGCTAGTCTAGGAAATACTGAAACTCCTAGTGAAGATATTGTTACACCTGTTAGCTCACCTAAGTCTAAAGAGAGATATGATATTAATGATGGTTACATTGAGTTTACTGATGAATTTATTGAAGAGTACCGAAACACACATGGTGCTAGTGCTATTAAGAGTCTCCTTGAGAGACGTCCCATTATTCCTAAACTGTCCTCTGCTCCTAAGTTTTCCACCTCTCCCATAGATATTAAAGATGAAGATTATGATTTCTCTCTTGATTTATCCTATTTAGACATTATTGAGAAAGAACCTTTTTGTGGGACTAAAAATGAGAGTGTTGTAGCTCATATGAATGAGCTTTCCACTATGAGTGCTTTATTCTCTGATGATTTTAATATGCGCAAGTACTTTGTTACAAAGATCTTCCATTTTTCACTAAAAGGAGAAGCCAAAGATTGGTTTAATAGATTACCTCCTGGTTCCATTGATAGCCCTGATTGCTTGATAGCTTCTTTATTCCAGAAATATTTTCCTCCCAGTGCTAGACATGCCGCTTTGCAGAGACTTTTTGATTTTAAACAGGGAGAAGAAGAGAAATTGCCTGAGTCATGGACAAGGTTTTGTGCCTTGATTCATGCACATCCTGGATGCCCATTACCTAAAAATGAGCTTCTTGATATTTATTATAATGGACTAACTGATGATTCTAGGACATACCTAGATAGTTTTGCTGATTTTGTTTTCAGGAAAAGAACTCCTACAGATGATGAAGAATTAATGGCTAAAATAAGCAAGAATTATGATGATTAGACTTCAACTGAGCTAAATACAGTTGAGCCTATCACTCCTGAACCAGTTGTGCATGAACCAGTTCCAATACCAGCACCAAAGAAGAGTGGAGTCATTGCATTAATGATGAAGTGATGAAAGAAGCTAAGAAATGTCTAAAAGAGAATGGTATTAGAGCTGAAGATGTGAAGAATCTACCTCCTATAGAAGAATTATGCAAGCCAATTCCCCACTCATCTACTATTGAGGTACACTCTCTCCACTTTGATGAAGGTGGTATTCCCTATGGTAAGCCTCATGATCGATGCTTAGATGAACTTGACACATTTATAGTTAAACAAGGTAATTTTAATAAACAAGTTTAGAATCATTTATTGGAAACCTCTAGAGCTATAAATGAGTTGAAAGATATTGTGGAAAGAACTGCTAATGATATTAAAATGATGTGTAAACACTTTCAAATGGTTCAAACCCAAATTGATCAACTTGCTAAGGTACAAAAATATATGCTAGTTAATGCCTCAGGAGATAAACATGCTTATGGAATTAGAACTAGGAGTGGTATAGCTACTCAAGATCCTCTATATCCTGAAGGACACCCTAAAAGAATTGAGCAGGACTCTCAGCAAGGTGAAAGTAGTGGTAGTCCTCGTAAGAGAAAGAAAAAGAAACATAAAATAGTCGAGGAACCCTCTGAACCTGTTGTAGATCCTAAAAGTATATCTGTCTCTGATGCTGAAACTGAGAGTGGTAATGATAAAAATGATGCTCCTGATAATGAGGAAGTTGAGGAAGAACCTGAGAAGCACACTAAGAACACTAGGTACACTAAGGAAGATTTTATTGCTAAAAAACATGGTAGTGAGAGAGAACCTTGGGTGCAGAAACCTATGCCTTTTCCCAATAAGAAACACAAGTCAAAGGAGGAAGAACACTATAACAAGTTTTGTGAGTGGATGAAACCTTTATTTTTGAAAATTTCTTTGACTGATGTTATTAAGTTGCCTCCTTATTCAAAGTATATGAAGGATATTGTCTCTAATAAAAGGAAGATTCCTAATGAGGAAATTTCTACTCTACTTGCTAATTATTCCTTCAATGGTAAGGTTTCAAAGAAACTTGGTGATCCAGGTATACCAACTACTCCTTGCTCTATTAGGAATAATTATGTTAGAACTACTTTATGTGATTTAGGAGCTGGAGTTAGTGTTATGCCTTTTTTCTCTCTACAAGAGACTCCATCTAGAAAAGTTGATACCAACTGATATATCTTTACAAATGGCTGATAAGTCAACTATTATTCCTATTGGTATATGCTAGGATGTTCCTGTTCAAGTAGTTCATAATTGCTTGGTTTTAACTGATTTTGTTGTGCTTGAAATGCCTGAAGATGATAATATGTCTATTATTCTTGGGAGACCCTTTCCTAATACTGCAGGTGCTGTCATCAATTGTAATCAAGGAAAAGTAACATTTAATATTAATGACAAAGAGCATACTTTATATTTCCCCAAGAAGATTGATAAGAGCTATTGCCTAAATTCCATTGAAAATATTGAGAGCATCAAGGTTGGAGAAATATGTGTCCCATTCCACAAGAAAGTTTTGAAACTATTATGATTGGGACTATTGCTATCAAGTTTGAGGTAACATAATCACTTTGTGGAGTGCAAAGTTTTGTTTCATATAATATTGTTTTGGTAATAAGACTTGATCAACCTTGTTAACAAAAGGATTTTAATGAGCAAAACAATGTTTTCACAATAGTTATACTTGCTCACTTTTATGTTTCTCCTTCCTAGTCTTTGCTCTTTATCTTGTTAGCTTTAGTTTTGCTAGTTATTTGCTTGTTATAGTGTCTTAGAAATTCTATAGTTTTGGTTTTTGTTTGCTTTTGCTTCTTCTAAAAAAAATCTTTTCTGCGAGAAAATCAATTTCATACCCTGAAAATTGGCCAAAAACAAAGTTTCCCGAAAAATCCAAGAAATTTCATATTAAAATTTTCCTCAAAAAAGGGGCAGAGGGACACATGGAGTGGCCTAGGGGGACCCACCAGGCCAGCACACCCCCTGGTGGCGCGGCCAGCCCCCAAGGCGCGCTTGGCCTGGGTGGGACCCACCTGTGGCCCTCAAGTTGTCTCCTCCTAGCCACTTCTTTCTCTCTCCCGAAAAACACCGGAAAAATTTCTCAAGCTCGAGTTCCTGCTATCCTTGCTCCTGATTTTTGATCTCCTTGCTCAGCCCATCTTTGCTGCTGATTTTTCGAGGGATTGCTCCCTGGTATGTGCCTCCTCCGCTTGTCCAATTAGATTTATGACTGGTAGATTGTATCTTGAGTATTTTGCTGATGTAGGTGACAGGTTGTGTGAGATTGCATGCTTGTTGTATGCTTAGAGATTTCATTTTGATGCATGTTTAGCCCTCTAGCAAGTTCCTATAGTAGTTTCTCATCATTTACCAACTTGGAAATCACTTGGTTTGATTTTTGTCTAAAATTTTCAAAAAGGAAGATGAGTGCATACCCACTGAATCAATATGATTTGATGGTACCTGAGCCAATGAAAGTCCATCGTGAGGAAGGAGTCTTCCCTTCCATTTATCCATGCCCTGAATTTATGAGAGCTACAGGAATCTTCCAGGATTCTAGACTATGATTACTAATGCAGGGTTGGAACACTTTGTTGAAGAAGATCCAAATCAGTATGTTAAGATAACCATGCATGTGGTGCATGACTTCCGGTTTACTTGGTCCTCTTCTAATCCCATGGTCCATTATAAAATCTATAATCTAGCTGTCGGCCTGCCTTTTGCTTATTTCTGTGCAGCAATTAGAGTACCTCATTGGGGATCTTGTGAGAAGATCAAGGAGAGGCCTAAGTCACTTATGGATTTATATGCTGAAATTTGCCAAGATTTTGACTTCTCGAAGGAAAGTGGTAAAATTTGGAACATTCAATTCCCATCCATTAGATATTTTGCCTATTTCATTACCAAGTGTGTTCTTGCTAGAAAGAGTGCTAGAAAGTTATCTTCTTTTGATCTAGCTTTTATCTCAACTTCTTTGAATAGGGATAGATCTTATAACCTGGGTGCCTTGATAGCTTACCGTCTTACCACTAACCGCGAGAAGGGTAGAATTTGTGGAGGTATCATTGCCTCTAGGTTGCTAGGTTTCCATGGTTTAGAGCCTCACCCTTCAGATTTTCGGTTCCCCATAAAGAGGCTTGATCTTGCTTCCATGGTTCAGCATAATTTTGTTTCTTCTTGGGATACTGAGAGAAGTTTACCGTATGAATTATCCTTTGTCAAGCATGGTTGGAGAGGTGGTAGGAATGATAAAGTAGTCTATTTGCCTGCACCTATTTTGTTTAATTTTGATAACAGGCAAGGATGGTCGCTCACGGAGGAGGAGTTTGACACTTACGTGATGGAGCTCTCCCAGCAAGAGGAGAATGTTGGAGAGGATGCCGAAGATGATTCGGTTCAGCCCTCCAATATGGGAGAGTCTTCATACCAACATCCCTCCTATGATTGGGGCGCGTCTTCTTCTTCATCACGAGGGCCTGATTATGATCATTCCTATGATGACCCACCAGCTTGGGGTTACTACCCGCGCTATTTAGCCCCACTTAGGCCAAAATCCTAAGCTTGGGGGGAGGTACACCGACATCACACTCATCTATATATCATGTTTCGTCGGTTCTTTGTATATCCATGTTTCGCGTTCTTTTTGGTTTTTGTTTCTGATTTATTAAAACACAAAAATACCTAAAATATTTTCGTTGTTTCTCTTGGTTTGTTTCTTTGCTTTTTAGCTTTGGTTTGCCTTAAAGAAAAATCCAAAAATATTTTGCTTTGTTTGGTTTTGCTTTGTGTGCTTGCTTTAAAAAAATCGAAAACACCAAAAATATTTGTTATTCTTCTTTGGTTTTGTGGAGTTATTTGCAGGGTTCATCAGTCCTTAGTGGAGTTTGGTTTTATGTTATTATTCAAGTCACACAAGTGAAGGGCAATAATGAATATTAAGACAACTTGAGGTGTGGTAAGAGGCCGGTAACAAACTCTATTTGTTTTCATTTTTGTACATATACTCATCATTGTGAGCATGCTTAGTCTATTCATGTAAGGTGTATGTTATTTATGGATGCTTAGTAGTTCTTGCTTTCTTGTGATTAGCTCCAGCTTGCTAATAGTTTGTAGCATGTCATATGAATGTTTGCTTGCATTGTTTTATTCATAACTTGGTATGATATTGTGGTATCCTCCTCTGAATGTTTCATGTGAATCAACTTGGCACATGCTCATGCATGCATATGACTAAAAATAGTTATTAAGCCTCGATGATTTATTTTTCCTCAAAGTTCTTGTATCATTTTCATGCCATAATTAGTCCTGTTTTTCTTCAAGCATGATTATGACAGTTATTGCTCTCTCGTTTGTCGCTCCCTCTCTATTGCTAGCCTTCACTTGCACTGAGTATGGGCTCTACTTGTGCATCCAACTCCCCAAAACCAATATTGCCAACAGTGTCCAACATACCTACCTATTAGCATCATTTGCTATTCAGTGCATATTCATTATGCCTTGTTTTCTTCCAAATAAAATGTTTGACTATTTTGAGAAAGTTAGTTAGTAAAGCTCTCACGAACTTGATGGCACACTTTATTTCTTGCACTTAATAAACCTGAACCATTGTGACTGTCCATGAAAGTTATATGCTTGCAAATTATAGGGTGGGAGTTAGCAGAACCGTGCTATCACGGGGAACGCTTTCAACACTTATGGATATATATCTAGTTGATATCATGCTCTTTTGTTTGCGGATGTCGTCGGTGTGAAATAAAAGGGGAGCTTCTGAGTTCATGGAGTTATATATATGTGTGTGTGTGTTAGAGAAATGCCTGGGCCGCTAGCCTAAGCCATGCCTAATCATGGTGGAAACTTGCAGCATAACCATAATGAGCAATCTGTGAAGCATCCTCAATAAAAACCTATGCAAATAGCAAATAAAAAGAACAATAAGATGCTCATTGTCTGCTTGCCTAGTTATTTTGATTATGGGATAGCTCCTGTATCATGTGCAAGGGGTACCCCGTTGGCGGTTCTCTATGATACGCATGTATTTATGATGACAAGAACTTACAGGTAACTAAAGTTGAGTAGCATGAGGAGTGGCCCTCATACTCAAGGGACATGAGATTTCTAGTTTATGGTCTGTCAAGCATATAACTCATATTGGAGCTCACTTTCACCTTAACCATATAAATATGCCTATGATAGGGGCAATGAGAGCTCAAAGCTAATGAGTACCTTACTTTCAGCACTTGGAAGCCTTTCAAAGCTTTCAAAAACCTTTTCACTTCCTTGTTGAGTCACCACTTATTCTTTGAGCACCTTCTTGAGAGCATAGTTTTCATTCTTAGTGTAATGTGCTTGTCTCAAAACTTGGTTAATTATGTCATGACTTTGATGCTTGTGTCTCTGATATTTTTACTTCTAGTCTTCACTTGAACTTCAGAGGTGCCTTGGCATTTATTTTGTGCTCTACAAACAAAGGAAAACGAGATACCACTCTATCATACCTTATTATGAGCATTGCAATGTTGCTTATGTTTATGTTTCATGCTACTTATTATTATTGAGTTGGTTTCTCTTCATAGCTTGAAATGACTATTAAGTAGACTTAGTTGCATACTCTTTATTATGAATTGCCTAAGTATCTACTCATGTGCTGAGAATATATACATCATATGAACCAAGAGTGTTAATGCTTTGCTCCGGTGCTCTATTTTAAAGGAGCGCCTTAATTGCCAGTAGTTCCCTTGAGTCCCCGCTGCAATGTGCTGGCAGGACAAAAGATGTTGTGCAAGTTCTCATTGCGAGCACGCATGACTATATATGGAGAACATGCCAATGATTGTTTAGTATTTGGATGCTTATTCTTATTTATCTGCAATTGCCCTAGATCTTAAAGTTACATGTTTAGACTCGTCCATGCAACGCCCGTCCATCCATCCCTGTGCCTATTGCTCTTGTTTCACTGCTTGCCATTGTTTGCCACTACTGTTACTATTGCTCTTGTTTCACTACTGATGTTACTTTGCTATTGCTACTACAAAACTATTGCTACTGATAAACTTCTGTGAGCAAGAACTATTTCCAGGTGCAGCTGAATTGATAACTCAGTTGTTAAGGCTTGCAAGTATTCTTTGGGTCCCCTTGTGTTGAATCAATAAATTGGGTAATACTACCCTCGAAGACTGTTGCGATCCCCTATCCTTGTGGGTCATCATGCTTCCATCTGTAGAACACTGTTTTGCCAACCGTGGTGAAGACCTTGTAGCTACCATAGATGTCTTCTTTGATGATTTTTTGCTGTAATAAATAATTAGCACCAATTATTATATGAGGTTAAACAAACAAAAATGCAAATAAAACATATACATTACACTACATATAGCTATAAAAAATGTCTTAAAAACTGCAGTGACCCACACTGACATAGATAAGTTATCCAGGTAGAAGTGCACAATTTATCCATAACATTTAATAAGTTATCCATCCACAAAAAAGTAAACAGTTACCCGTATACAAATGTAGATGATAACAATTGTGTTTGCAAAAGTAACTACAAACTTTAAAACATAAAATTACAACATAATACACAAAATAGGAAATGGACATTACATAGACAATCTGATACAAGGGTAAAAAAAGCTATATGATAAAAAACAGAAATGTTACTGATGACCCACAAGTGTAGGGGATCGCAACAGTCTTCGCGGGTAGTATTACCCAATTTATTGATTCGACACAAGGGGAGCCAAAGAATACTTGCAAGCCTTAACAACTGTGTTATCAATTCAGCTGCACCTGGAAATAGTTCTTGCTCACAGAAGTTTATCAGTAGCAACAGTTTAATAGTAGCAACAGCAAAGCAATAGTAACAGCAAAACATGAGCAATAGTAACAGTAACAGTAAATAGTGGGATTCGAGTGTGGTAGGCATACGGATGGATGGGCGGGCGTTGCATGGACGATTCTAAACATGTAACTTCAAGATCTAGGGCATTGCAGATAAATAATAACACGCATCCAAGTACTAAACAATCCTAGACGTGTGTTCCACATATAGTCATACGTGCTCGCAATGAGAACTTGCACAACATCTTCTGTCTAGACTGCCCGTGGCAGCGGGACCTCTAGGGAACTACTGGCAATTAACGTGATCCTTTTAATAGAGCACCAGAGCAAAGCATTAACACCCTGTGAACACATGTGATCCTCACACCATAGAAATCCCCTCCGATTGTTCCAATTATTGTCACTTTGGGGCCTTTCGATCCGGACAATGATATGTGTATACAACTTGCAGATAAGATCACAAACAATACTATCATAATGATTCAATAATGAGTTCAGACCTGAGATCATGGCACTCGGGCCCTAGTGAAAAGCATTAAGCACAACAAGTTGCAACAAAGTCAAATAGCACTAATAGAGATACTAGGCACTATGCCCTAACAAATCTTATTCGATTACATGATAGAACTCATCCAATCCCTACCATCCCCATAGCCTACAGTGGGAGATTACTCACTCATGGATGAGGGAAACATTGATGGTTGATGGAGAGGCGTTGGTGATGACGATGGCGATGATCCTCTCCAAATTCCCTGTCCTGGCAGGGTGCCAGAATGGAGTTTCTGGATCCGAATCTTGGTTTCTGATGGTGGCGGCGGAGCGGAACTCTTTTCTGGAAAATGTTGAACCCCCTGGGTTTTTAGGTCAAGGGGCAACTTATAGGCGCCGAGGGAGCCCGAGGGGTGCCTTGGGTGGCCGCAACCCCTAGGCTTGGGGCAGGGCCCACCCGCGCCTGGCAGGGGTGTGGGCCCCCCAGACCTCCACTCCGTTTTGTCTTCTGGCTCCGTGGGTCTTCTGGTGAAATATAATTTTTGGCATATTTTCCGGGATTTTTCCTAATAGTTGATTTTCTGCACAAAAACTAGACACCAAGGTAATTCTTCTGAAAACAGCGTCAGTCCGTGTTAGTTGTATCCAAATCACACAAGTTTAGAGGAGAAACAATAGCAAAAGTGTTCGAGAAAGTAGATAGGTTTTGGACGTATCAACTCCCCCAAGCTTAGCTTATTGCTTGTCTTCAAGCAATTCAGTTGAAAACTGAGTGCAATAAAAGAACTTTCACGAACACATTTGCTTCATATGATGTATATATTCTCAGCATAGGAGTAGATGCTTAAACCATTCATAATAAGAAGTATGCAACGGAGTCTACTCAATAGTCATTGTAAGCTATGAAGAGAAACCAACTCAATAATAATAAGTAGCATGGAACATAAACATAAGCAACATTGCAATGCTCATAGTAAGGTATATAGATTGGTATCTCGCTTGCCTTTGTTTGTGGAGCACAATATAAATTCCAAGGAACCTCTGAAGTTCAAGTGAAGACTAGAGGTAAAAAATATCAGAGATACAAGCATCAAAGTCATGACATAATTAACCAAGTTTTGGAACAAACACAAGAATGACAACTATGCTCTCAAGAAGGTGCTCATAGAATATGTGGTGACTCAACAAGGTTGTGAAAAACAGTTTTGAAAAGTTTGAAAGGCTTCCTAATGCTGAAAGGAAGGTACTCATTAGCTTTGAGCTTTCATTGCCCCTGTCATAGGCATCTTCATGTTGTTAAGGTGAAAGTGAGGTGCAGTATGAGTTATATGCTTGACATACCATAAACTGGAAATCCCATGTCCCTTGAGTACGAGGGCCACTCCGCATGCTACTCAACTTTGGTTACCTGCAAGTTCTTGTCATTGTACATACATGCATATCATAGAGAACCTGCAATGGGGTACGCCTTGCACATGATACAGGAGCTATCCCGTGATCAAAATGACAAGGCAAGCACACAATGAGCATCTCAGCGATCTTTTTATTTACTATGTGCATAGCTTTTTATTGAGGATGCTTCACAGAATGCTCATTATGGTGATGCTGCAAGTTTCCACCATGATTAGGCATGGCTTAGGCTAGCGGCCCAGAAGTTTCTCTAACATAATATATATACTCCATGAACTCACAAGCTCCCCTTTTATTTCACACTGTCGACATCCGCAAACAAAAGAGCAAAGTGTCAACTGGATAGGATATCCAAAAAGTGTTGAAAGTGTTCCCCGTGGCAGCACGGTTCTGCTGACTCCCAGCATACAATTTGCAAGCATATAACTTTCATGGAAAGGTCACAATGGTTCAAGATCATTAAGCGCAAGGAATAAAGTATGCCATCAAGTTCGTGAGAGCTTTACTAACTAACATTCTCAAAACAGACAAACATTTTATTTGGAAGAAAACAAGGCATATAGAATATGCACTGAAATAGCAAATGATGCTAATAGGTAGGTATGATGGACACAATTGTCAATATTGGTTTTGGGAAGTTGGAAGCACAGGTAGAGCTCATACTCAGTGCAAGTGAAGGCTAGCAATAGAGAGGGAGCGACAAACAAGAGAGCAATAATTGTCATAATCATGCTTGCAACAAAACAGGACTAATTATGGCATGAAAGTGATACAAGAACTCTGAGGCAAAATAAATCATCGAGGCTTACTGACTATTGATTAGTCATATGCATGCGTGAGCATGTGCCAAGTCGATTCAAATGAAACTTCTAGAGGAGGATACCACAATATCATACCAAAATATGAATAAAATAATGCAAGCAAACATTCATATGACATGCTACAAACTATTAGTAAGCTGGAGCTAATCATAAACAAGCAAGAACTACTAAGCATCCATCAGTAAAATACGCCTTACAATGAACATACTAGGCATGCTCACAATGATGAGTATATGTACAAAAATAAAAACAAATAGAGTTCGTTACCAGCCTCTTACCACACCTCGAGTTGTCTTAATCTTCATTATTGCCCTTCACTTGTGTGACTTGAATAATAACATGAAAACCAAAATCCACTTAGGACGGCTGAACCCTGCAAAGAACTCACAAAACCAAAAAAGAACAACAAAGATTTTTGGTGTTTTCGATTTTTTTAAAGATAGCAAACAAACCAAAACCAAACAAAGAAAAGGCAAACCAAACAAGAAGCAAAATAAGCAAGAGAAACAACGAAAATATTTTTGGTATTTTAGTGTTTTTGAGAAATAAGCAACAAGAACCAAAAAGAAAGCGAAATAATGGATATACAAAGAACCGACCAAACATGATATATAGATGAGTATGATGTCGGTATACCTCCCCCAAGCTTAGGCTTTTGGCCTAATTGGGGCTCAATCCCACGATGCCCAAGTAAATGCACCTATGTAGTACGACGAGGAAGCTCCCTCGTCCTGGTACGATCTCGAGGACTCCCCGGTGTATTGTACAGCGGGGTCATACGAGGGTGCTTCCTCCTGAAAGTGTCCATAGAAGCTAAGAGAGTGCAGCTTGTCATCCATATCCTCCTTGGAGCGTGACAAAGGTCCCTGAGAAACACTGAACAAAGTAGTTTGGGGGAGAGGGATCTCTCTCTTCCCCGTCAATAAACAACATTTTATAGACCAAGTTCTCAAGGGTAGAGCCATTAGTGACAAAGTGGTGCGCCTTCATGGCAGCAAGATCAAGCCTCTAAGGAGCCAAAACTGTATCATTTGGATCAACAACAATGTTCAAGGAAGTAGCAACACGCATAGCAATAACTCCCCCATAAATGGGTCCCTTAGTAGTTAAATGACGAGCAATGAGAGAACCAAGATTGTACTTGGTATCATTGTTGAGCGCAGTGGCTAAGAAAGCCAAATGATAGTAAGTGAAGTACCTGATGGCTGGAAGCTGAATGTTTCTTATCTTTCCCTGTTGAGCTCTATGGTTATCATCATTGGTTATTCCTTGGTAGAGCTCCAACAAATCAGCGGGTTGAGCTGGAATATTCTTTGCTGACCTAGTTGTACCAAGTCCCAGAGCCTCACAAAATTTCTTCAACGTCATATGGTAAGACCTGCCATAAATTTTGAAAGAAACATCGGGGTTGAACATGCTGTTAGTAAAGGAGAAGCTCTCGACAAATGTTTTAGTGAGCATAGCATATTGCACGCTCTCATCTTGCATAAGACTTGTTAGACCAGCCCTCCGAACCAAGGTCATAAAATCATCAAGAATCCCAGCATCCTGCAAGAAGGTTTGGCAAGGAAAGGCGGAGGGGTGCGCATCCCCCTCATCTCCCTCATCGCCGAATTGCGGAGTGATGAGATCCTCATTGTATGAGGTCCTAGCACGGGAAGATGATCTTGAAGGCCTTGACATTCTAGGTGCATCACTCTCAAATATCTCTCCAAATGTGTGGTTGTCCATGACCACTCTATTCTAAAAAAATTAGACAAACATCAAACCAAGTGATTTCCAAATTGATAAATGATGAGTAACTACTATAGGAACTTTCTAGAGGACTACACATGCATCAAAATGAAATTTATAAGCATAGAACAAGCATGCAAGCTCACACAACCTGTCACCTATAGCAACAAAATACTCAAGATACAATCTATCAATCACAAATCTAATTGGACATGTGGAGGAGGCACATACCAAGGAGCAATCCCTCCAAAAATCAGCAGCAAAGATGGGCTGATCAAGGAGATCGAAAATCGCGAGCAAGAACAGCAAGAACTCGAGCTTGAGCAAGTTTTCTGGTGTTTTTCGGGAGAGTGAAAGAAGATGGCTGCGAGGGGGTGTATGTTGGAGGGGCCCATGTGGGCCAGACCACCCCCCTAGGTGCCACCCATGGGTAGGCCGCGCCTACTGATACGTCGGAAACGTATCTATAATTTTTTATGTTCCATGCTTGTTTTGTATCTACTTTTCTTTGCTTGTCTACACTTTGAGGTGCTTTTTACATGTTTTCTGGTACTAACCTATTAACAAGTTGCCACAGTCCCAGTTGCTTGCTTTCTACTGTTTTTGGTTTCAGAAAAGTTAGTAAAGAAATATTCTCAGAATTGGACGGGACAAACGTCAAAGTCAATTACTTTCCGTGGGGAACAAGAAGTCCAGAGGGGAGCCGGAGAGGTCGGCCAGGGGGGCCAGACCCACCCTAGGCACGGGTGGGCCCTTCCCCGCGCCTGGGAGGGGTGTCGGGCCCTTGGCCACCGCCTCGGCCTCCCCCTTCGCCTATAAGAAGCCCCCGATACAGAAACCCTAAGCACCCGATAAAATTCCCACGAAACCGTCTGTAGCCACCGCCACCATCCTCCCTAGATCGGGGGGATCTGAAGTTCTTCCCGGCACCCTGCCGGAGGGGAGATCATCCCGGAGGACTTCTCTCCGGTATGATGCGTGAGTAGTTACACCTTGGACTATGGGTCCATGTAGTATCTAGATGGTTGTATCTCCTCCTTTGTGCTTTCATGTATAGATTTTATGATCTCTGTTCATGATCAATATCTAATCTATTTGTAATCATGCATGTTGTGTTTGCGGGGATCCGATGGATATTGAGATTATTATGTTGGTTTAATTAATGGCTTTGTCTTTATGATTCTATCATGTCTGTGTTGTTTGTGATCTTGCATGCTCTCCGTTGTTAGTAGCTATCTTGGCCAAGTAGTTGCTAGTGACTCCAAGAGGGGGTATTTATGCTCGATAGTGGGTTCATGCCTATAGTTTCTAAGGGAAGTGACAATAATCTCTTTGGTTGTAGATGTGTTGTTGCTACTAGGGAGAAAACAATGGTCTCTTGTTCATGGAACATGTGGACTGTTTACCTTACACACTTTGCTTAAAGCAGTTGTCTGTTTCTTGCAACTTAATACTAGAGGGGGTTCGGATGATAACCTGAAGGTGGACTTCTAGTCATAGATGCAGTTGGATGGTGGTCTATGTATCTTGTTGTATTGCCCAAACGAATCTCATAGGATCTTTCTGACTGGTAATTGCATTGTTATGCCTTGTTCAGTTCCTGTCAATTGCCCTGCTATAATTTGTTTACCCTTCATGCCATGTTATTTATCTAAGGAGAGCACCTCTAGTGAACTATGGACCCCGGTCCAATCTTCACCATTGATACATCTTCCACTGTTACCTGTTTACTTGCTACAAATCATTAACTTCCACACCATACGTTTAATCCTTTGTTACAGCAACCAGTGAGATTGACAACCTCACTGTTAGTTGGGGCAAAGTCTTGAGTTTGTGTTGTGCAGGTTTCCATGTTGCTTGCAACACCTGTGTGACGTTTCCTTCCTCCTACTGGTTCAATAACCTCGGTTTCTTACTGAGGAAAGACTTGCTGTTGTGCTTCTTCACACCTTGCTCTTGGGGTTCCCAACAGGCTCCACATCAACTGAGCCATCACCTACCTGGGGTGTGGGCGCCTGGGGTGGCCCCCTGGGTCACTCCAGGTGTCCCTCTGTCCCTTTTTTCGAGGAAAAAATTATTTTGAATTTTCTGGGATTTCTCGGGAAACTTTATTTTTGGCCAATTTTCAGGGTATGAAAATTGATTTCTCGCAGAAACAGTTTTTTCAGAACCAGCAAAAGCAAACGAAAAGCCAAACTACATAAGTTCTAAGACACTCTAACAACCAAACAACTAGCAAAACCAAAGCTAGCAAAAGAAAGGCAAAGACTAGGAAGGAGAAAAAGTAAAAGAAAGCAAGTATAACCACGGTGAAAACATTATTTTGTTCATAAGAATCCTTTTGTTAACAAGGTTGATCAAGTCTTGTTACCAAAACAATCTTATATGAAACAAAACTTTGCATTCCACAAGGTGATTATGTTACCTCATACTTGATAGCAATGGTCCCAATCATAATAGTTTCGAAATTTTCTTGTGGAACGGGACAATATATTTCTCCAACCTTGATGCTCTCAATATTTTCAAATGAATTCAGGCAATAGCTCTTATCAATCTTCTTGGGGAAATAGACAGTATGCTCTTTGTCATTAATATTAAATGTTACTTTTCCTTGATTACAATTGATGATAGCACCTGCAGTATTAAGAAAAGGTCTCCCAAGAATAATACTCCCTGTGACCCATATTACTTGACTTGGATTTATTAAAATTTAGATGAACCTATATACTAAATGGAGTCTAGATTCATCCAAATCTAGACAAAATTGAGTCAACTAATATGGGTCGGATGGAGTACACATATTATCATATTTAGGCATTATAAGCACAACAAAGTCAGTCAAAACCAAGCAATTATGATCCACTTGAACAGGAACATCCTCACATATACCAACAGAAATAGTAGTTGACTTATCAGCCATTTGCAAAGATATATCAGTTGGTATCAACTTTTCTAGGTGGAGTCCCTTGTAGAGAGAAAAAGGCATAACACTAACTCCAGCTCCCAAATCACATAAAGCAGTTCTGACATAATTATTCTTAATAGAGCAAGGAATAGTTGGTATACCTGGATCACCAAGTTTCTTTGGAACCTTACCATTGAAGGAGTAATTAGCAACCAAGTAGAAATCTCCTCATTAGGAATCTTCCTTTTATTAGAGACAATATCCTTCATATACTTTGAATAAGGAGGCAAATTAATAGCATCATTCAAAGGAATTTGCAAAAATAAAGGTTTCATCCACTCACAAAACTTGTTGTAGTGTTATTCCTCCTTTGACTTGTGTTTCTTACCTGGAAAAGGCATAGGTTTCTGCACCCAAGGTTCTCTCTCACTACCATGTTTCTTAGCAATAAAATCTTCCTTAGTGTACCTAGTGTTCTTAGTGTGCTTCTCAGGTTCTTCCTCAACTTCCTCCTAATCAGGAGAATCATTATTATTACCACTCTTGGTTTCAGCATCAGAGACAGATATACTATTAGGATCTACAGCAGGTTCAAGTGGTTCCTCAACTACCTTATGTTTCTTTTTCTTTCTCTTACAAGGACAACCACTACTCTCACCTTGTTGAGAATCCTGCTCAATTCTTTTAGGGTGTCCTTCAGGATATAAAGGATCTTGAGTAGCTATACCACTCCTAGTTCCAATTCCATAAGCATTTTTATCTCCCGAAGCATTAACTAGCATGTCCTTTTGTACCTTAGTAAGTTGATCAAGTTGGGTTTGGACCATTTGAAAGTGTTTGCAAAGAATTTTAATATCATAAGAAGTTCTTTCCACAATATCTTTCAACTCATTTGATAGCTCTAGAGTTTTCCAATAAATTATTCTGAACTTGTTTATTAAAATTACCTTGTTTAACAATAAAAATGTCAAGTTCCTCTAAACATTGATCAGGAGGCTTACCATAAGGAATATCACCTTCATCAAAATGGAGAGTGTACCTCAGTAGTATATGAGTGGGGAATTGGCTTACATAATTCTTCTATAGGAGGTAAATTCTTCACATCTTCTGCTCTAATTCCTTTCTCCTTTAGACATTTCTTAGCTTCCTTCATCACTTCATCATTTAATGCAATAACTCCCCTCTTATTTGGTGTTGGTGTTGGAACTGGTTCAGGCACAATTGGTTCAGGAGTAATAGGCTCAGGTATATTTAGCTCAGTTGAAGTCCAATCATCATAATTCTTGCTTATTTTAGCCATTAATTCTTCAACATCTGTAGGAGTTCTTTTCCTGAAAACACAATCAGCAAAACTATCTAGGTAGGTCCTAGAATCATCAGTTAGTCCATTATAATAAATATCAAGAAGCTCATTCTTAGGCAATGGACATCCAGGATGTGCATGAATCAAGGCACAGAACCTTGTCTATGACTCAGGCAATTTCTCTTCTTCTCCCTGTTTAAAATCAAAAAGTCTCTGCAAAGCAGCATGTCTAGCACTAGGAGGAAAATATTTCTGGAAGAAAGAAGCTATCAAGCAATCAGGGCTATCAATGGAACCAGGAGGTAATCTATTAAACCAAGCCCTAGCTTCTCCTTTTAGTGAAAAAGGGAAGATCTTAGTAACAAAATACCTGCGCATCTTAAAATCATCAGAGAACAAAGCACTCATAGTAGAAAGTTCATTCATATGATCCACATCACTCTCATTTTCAGTCCCACAAAAAGGTTATTTCTCAACAATGTCCAAATAGGATAAATCAAGAGAGAAATCATAATCTTTATCTTTAATATCTATGGGAGAGGTGGCAAACTTAGGATCAGAGGACAACTTAGGAATAATGATGCATCTAGCAAGGAGACTCTTAATAGAACTAGTACCATGTGTGTTTCGGCACTCTTCAACAAATTCATCAGTGAACTCAATGTAACCATCATTAATATCATAACTTTCTCCAGACTCAAGTGAGCTAACAGGTGTAACAGTGTCTTCACTAGGAGTTTCAGTATTTCCTAGACTAGCCACAGTAGCATCTATAAAAGGACCTAATGAACCACTCATATCAAGCACAGTAGAAGTAACATCATGAACATCAAAATCATTTTCAGATTCAGCAGTAGTAGCAGTGTGTGTAGCATGAGTATGTGGTGGTGGTGTAACAAGTTTACTTATCACAGACGGTGAATCAAGAGCAACTGAGGTGTTTAGGACTGTACCTCTTCTTGTAGTGGATGGTAAAATAGGGAACTTTCCATCACGAGACTTACCCATGATGAAAGGAGTAGCAGTGAACAATAATAGATCCAAGTGAACTTACAAATAAAGCTATGCTGCCCGGCAACAGCGCCAGAAAATAGTCTTGATGACCCACAAGTGTAGGGGATCGCAACAGTCTTCGCGGGTAGTATTACCCAATTTATTGATTTGACACAAGGGGAGCCAAAGAATACTTGCAAGCCTTAACAACTGAGTTGTCAATTCAGCTGCACCTAGAAATAGTTCTTGCTCACAAAAGTTTATCAGTAGCAACAGTTTGATAGTAGCAACAGCAAAGCAATAGTAACAGCAGAACAGGAGCAATAGTAACAGTAACAGTAAACAGTGGGTTTCGAGTGCGGTAGGCATAGGGATGGATGGACGGGCGTTGCATGGACAAGTATAAACATGTAACTTCAATATCTAGGGCATTGCAGATAAATAATAACAAGCATCCAAGTACTAAACAATCCTCGGCATGTGCTCCAGATATAGTCATACGTGCTCGCAATGATAACTTGCACAACATCATCTGTCTAGCCAGCCCGTGGCAGCGGGGCTCTAGGGAACTACTGCCAATTAAGGTGCTCCTTTTAATAGAGCACCGGAGAAAAGCATTAACACTCCATGAACACATGTGATCCTCACACCACATGTATCCCCTCCAGTTGTCCCAATTATTGTCACTTCGGGGCCTTTGGATCCGGACAATGATATGCAGATAAGATCACAAACAATACTATCATAATGATTCAATAATAAGTTCAGATCTGAGATCATGGCACTCGGGCCCTAGTGACAAGCATTAAGCACAACAAGTTGCAACAAAGTCAAATAGCACTAATAGAGATACTAGGCACTATGCCCTAACAAATCTTATTCGATTACATGATAGAACTCATCCAATCCCTACCATCCCCATAGCCTACAGCGGGGGATTACTCACTCGTGGATGAGGGAAACATCGATGGTTGATGAAGAGGCGTTGGTGATGACGATGGTGATGATCCTCTCCAAATTCCCCATCCCGGCAGGGTGCCAGAACGGAGTTTCTGGATCCGAATCTTGGTTTCTGATGATGGCGGTGGAGTAGAACTCTTTTTTGGAAAATGTCGAACACCCCTAGGTTTTTAGGTCAAGGGGCAACTTATAGGCGCCGAGGGAGCCCGAGGGGGTGCCTAGGGTGGCCGCACCCCCTAGGCGCGTGTAACACCCCAGTTTTAGCTACTTACTATTAGGGTTTGTTTTGTGCATCATGAGCATCATGCCCTAAACTTTGCATTGTGGAAAATAAAGAAAATCCTAAACCCTAATATTCCACCTCTATTTGCAAATCAATTCAAAATAGTTTTGAATTTTGAAAAGTGACAAAATTAAAGGATCCCAAATTGATTAAAGGGGTCCCTACAGTATTTTATATATTCTATAAAATCTCTGGTAATTTTGAAATCACCCAAAACAAATTTGAACTGAAAATTCAAAAGGGAAATGAAAAACAGAAATTGAAAAAGGTTTTCTGTAAAAAAAATGGAGCAACCCAGCTAACCAGGCCGGCCCAATCTCTCTCCTCTCATCCCTGCCGCACACCC
This sequence comes from Avena sativa, assembly GCA_916181665.1. NCBI lineage: Eukaryota > Viridiplantae > Streptophyta > Magnoliopsida > Poales > Poaceae > Avena > Avena sativa. Next base: position 303,982,267 of record OV702295.1, on the reverse strand, counting down.
GCGCAGCAGCCAGCCCAACACGGCCCACTCGGCCCGGTACCCCTCTGTCGTCCCTCCCCTTTCTTCTTCCACGCCGACAGAAGGAGAAGCTCCTCCGTGGCAGCGCCGATGCCGTCCTTCCGTGCCTCTTCTCTGCCGCTGTTCGTCGCCGATTGGAGAGGGGATAAGACCCCGCGCTGGCACCCACTCCGTCCTCATCATCTTTCCCTCTCCCTAGCTCTCTTCCTCGCATTCCTCCTATGGCCGAACCCTGGCCGCCCAGTAGCCGGACGGCGCCGTTGCTCTAGACCGTCCCAGGCCAAGCCGTGGCCACCATCGAGACCGCCATGCCGTTCTCTTCCTCCTCACAAAGTCACGCTAGCAAGGGTGCCTGCAATCAAGCCAATTGTGACCTCCTTCCCGAGCTTCGGCCGCCGTTGTCCCCGTCAATTCCGGCCACCCCGGACCTCGCCGTCGAGTTTGCCGTGCTCCTGGTGAGCTTCTGAAGCTCAAGGTGAGCTTTGTTTGGCCGCTTGTTTGCTGTAAGCTGTCGTGCACCATGTTGCTGCAAGTTCCACCGCCGCCCGTCGTACTGCTAGCTCCGGTGACCACTCCGCAGCGGAGCCACCATCTTTAGGTAGCCCACGTCGCCCTCTCTCTAACACCCCCATCCACGCAAGCGCGCACGCCTTCCTCCGCCGTTCCGGCCGCCATCTGGCCCGTTGGCCGGCGAGCCAAAGTGGCGCTCGTGTGGCGTCCACGTAGTGCCTGGGTGGCCCAGGCCCACTCATCAGCCTCTCTGGCTAGCTTCTACCTAGGTGAGAAATCACAACCAGCCCCCCGGTCCCTCTTGCTTGCGCGGCGTGCTGAGGTGGCCAGTACCCCACTGGTCAGTCATAGTGGCTAGGCTCAGTAGTGGTGCAAAAAGTTTAACCCCCCCACCTGATGTCACAGTGATGCCATAATTCAATTTAAATTGATTAAATAATTTCTAAAATTGGTATAATATTGTAAATTCAATAACTTTTAATCTGTGATTCAGAAAAATACAATAATATATCAAAATGTTCAGAAAAATGAGCCCTAGCTATATAAGCTATAATCATGCATTGTTCAACAACTTAAATGAAATTTTAATTAGAAGAACAAATGCACCCCTCTCATATGTTCTGGAGTTTCTTCGAATTAGGGTTTTCAACCCTCGGAACCCCGATTAAACTGTCGAGCATGCTTTAGGGTTTCAATTCAATGCAATTCAACTTGTCATATCATCATTCTTGTTTGAGCATTGCAACTATGCTATGTGTTGATTGTTTCCCTTTCTTTCCGGTATTTGGTTCTTCCCGGTAGAATACAATATCGAGATCGAGATCGAAGACCGAGATCAAGACCGTCGAAGATCAAAGATCGACAAACAATACTTGACCAACTCTAACCAAGTCAAGTTCAAGGCTTCCGAAGATCTATTTATCTGCTATCAACTGGCAAAGGCAAGCATAGCCCCACCATGATATAATCCTATGATTTCGAAAGCATTTCAATTTCTGCCATGATGCATACAATTCTACTATGGTCTTTTATCGATAGATAGAGTATCCTATCTATTGCATTACTCCCTTTTGAGCTTATATTACCTGATCCATTGCTCCTAGCATAACTAGGTTTGGCTTATGTGCACTGCTAGAGCTTATATATGTGTCTGCTTAGCCATGCATAGCTGTCAGTTCTGGTCCATCCAGATGATGTATCAGAAGCAGAGAATCTAGAATGACAGGAGAATGTGATAAGATGAGATCAGTGATATGAGGTTAAACATGCTAAGGCTTGTATGGGAGGCCACGGTGGGATGTGGTTTTTCAAGTCCCATGCTCGCCACCACTAGGAACTGAGTTCTTGCCTTTGGAACCAAGACGAGCGTGCAACCACACGGGGCCTGGACAACCTCATGACTGACTAACTTGCCTAGTAGATTCCATGAGTCACATAGTTCGGGCGTTCCATTCGACATATGCATAGAAAATCTTTTGAAAGATTTGTCGGGTGAAGTTGGTGCATTCATAACAGGTAGGTAAGCGTGGCCGAGGTTTCTTGGGGTAGATAGCGCCCCTGGTAAACCAACCTCGCCTCACATCTTTAAGTACCGGCTTCGGGATTTGACCCGTTACGGTGGAACCATACTTATTGTGTGACTCATGGTCTCGGCGAAAGCAAGGTAAAGGTCGTGTCTAACCACCCTCTGCCGGCCTTCCAAGGAAGAGGGCTATTACTAGTGGCATTAAGAGAAGTTTAGTATGTGTGGGTAAAGTTGTACACCCCTGCAGGGTAATAATCTTTTCGAAAAGCCGTGTTCACGGTTATGAACGACTTGGCGACCGGACTCAAGATCATAGAGAACTATAACCTAATCGTAAAACTTGGTTGATCCACGTGTGCTTAAGGATGCTTCCTCATGGGTACGAGGGGGTGATCCTAGTTGGTAGATGATGATGACTTGGTGGATATCAACAGATGATGATCAATATTTCGGAGACGTCGCTCTCTTATCCCCTTTTAAAATACTCTGATTAGACGAGATTCTTCTCCCTCTCTTGTTTTATAAAGAATGCTGGCTTTTTGCAAAACAACTCCACTAGCCAGAAGTCTTGAGGAGTACACCATGTACTCACCCTTGCTTTGTTGATACTTTTGGCAGAGTAAGTGTTCACCTGAAGACGAGTTCCGTACTACATCGACATCGACAAGTAGCTTGGGGTTCCCAGCCGGCAGCCTGGAATCTATGGGCTGGGATGTCATCGTTATGCTTCAGGCCTCTTAGGCCATTTGTTAAGTTTGCTATACTTAATAGCATAATTTGCCTTCCGTTGTTTGATGTTTGTGGTTAGTGACCTCTACTTGTAATAATTTGGTTCTCTGCTCAGTTATGAGCTTGCTGTAATAAATTTTTGTGTCGTAGGGTCACTGTCGTGTTACCGATTCTTCACTAGATATTCTCGAGCTCAAGGTTAACCTTATTTCAGACGGAGGTCTGGGATTTGTTTAGCCCTGATCCTGGGGGTGTCACAGTTTTTGGTATCAGAGCAGTACCGACCGTAGGAAAACCTTGCTATTGGTAGATGTTGAGTCTAGTGCTTGTGAAAACTATTTTAAAGATGAAAAGTATTTGCGAAAACTCTAGTATGCTTCTTTTACTCCTTATCCAATTTCGCTCTAACTCTAGGTCATTGTTGGGCCACGCGGAGATAAAACAAAAAATTTCCTCTAACGTGGTGATCCCAAGATCTAGCTGAGGTAGAAGGCCACGAGGTTTACCACTAGACACGCAGTTGCGGATTATTGATGTAGCGCGTCAGTTGATGCAGTGCAGTCCTCACAATCCGATCGTCCTGGTGCTGATCATACAGCACCTCTGCTGGTATCCACACGTACAAGGAGGAGCACCGGCGGCGAACTGCTAGGTTCGTTACGGCGGCAGGACTGCTGTGGAGCTAGGGTTTCCAACACATGGAATGACCTAACGGAACAACGATTAACCCTTCTGGGTTACGGTGCTCCACTATATATAGGGAGTGAACATGGGCTCTCTCGCGCGACCCATTCACTAAAGCCCATATAACACTAGTCATCGTGAGTCCAACTCACTAACTCAGTCCTAGTCCGGTTTAGGTCCAACCCAACCAGATTACATGTTCAGATCCAATCTGAACCTGCTCCCACTCTTAAGTGTGTGACCCCGTAGGCTCATGGCTACTTGGACACGATTGGAGTCCAACTCTCAATCGATCAGTCGGTAGCGGCTCCTAGCAGAACGTGCCGACTCCCAAGTACCAAAGAGTCATTACGACTTGCCTTTCCAATGCGACTTGCATCCGAGTCCCTTTTGCCTCACGATATACCTTGTCAGACTATAGGCGAATATATGTCATCCCTTAAATAGTCCGACTCTCTTCTCGATCCGAGATAAGTGATTCACCCGACTAACTCTTAGTCGATCGCCTCGGTTAACACTTAACCTAGTCGTGCATGGCCATGCTTTCCGAATCATATCTCACGAGAGGGCCCAGAGAATATCTCTCCGAGTGGAGGGGCAAAATCCCATCTTGGCTATTCACATCACGCAGCTTGATTCTCAGTAGACCCGAACTCTGCCTTTATAGCTGCCCAGTTACGGATCAGCGTTTGACAGAACCTAAGTCGGTGATCCTCAACTCGGACTATGCAATAACCTCAGGTCTAAGGATTACATTGATTGAGATATAGAAATGACAACTTGTTCGTTGTACCTCAATATGGGTCAATCCGACTCGCTAAACTCTTTAGCCGAATCTGTGTAAGTTGGAATAGCATCTCCATGCCCATGACAAGTGGAACTGAGTCATCAAGCCAACTTTCACATTGGTCTAAGTTGTGTGTCCAGCACAACCTCAATGACCAAGGATATTTAGTACAAACAACATGAATGCATAGTTCCACAACCGAATCACATATTCAATGATACACATCAGATGTTTATACAAGGACTACTTAATATCTTTATGAATACAATGGGAAATATCATTATACATGATTACCTCTAGGGCATATTCCCAACAGTCTCCCACTTGCACTAGAGTCAATATTCCGACATCACATGTCTAAGCATCTAATGCCCATGGCTCTCAGGTGCGCCTCATGCTTTGGCTGTGGTAACGGCTTTGTCAACGGATCCGCAATATTTGCATCCGTGTGTACCTTGCATAACTTGATATCACCCTGATCCACGAACTGGCGAATCAGGTGGTACCGCATGAGTATGTGCTTGTTCTTCTGGTGTTGTCTAGGTTTCTTGGCTTGTGCAATAGCACCATTGTTGTCATAATACACGTCTAACGGATTGGACGAGCCTTGAACCACACCAAGATCCATGAGGAAATTCCTCATCCAAACAGCTTCCTTTGCTGCCTCCGAGGCGGCAATATACTCAGCCTCTGTTGTAGATGCAGACACAGTCTCTTGCTTGGAACTCTTCCAGCTCACAGCACCTCCGTTTAGAATAAACACGTATCCGCATTGCGAGCGAGAACCATCAGAGTCGGTAAGATAACTCGCATCCGTGTAACCCTTTACACTGAGTTCATCTTCACCACCATAAACCAAGAACATATCCTTAGTCCTTCTCAAGTACTTTAGGATATTTTTAGCCGCTGTCCAGTGGATCTCTCCAGGATCAGCCTGGTATCTGCTCACAACACTTAGAGCATAGGAAACATCTGGCCTAGTACAAATCATGGCATACATGATGGATCCGACTGCATAAGCATATGGAATCGCACTCATCCGACTTCGCTCATCAGTTGTCGAAGGACACTGAGTCTTGCTAAGTTTTACACCATGGGACATCGGTAAGAACCCCTTCTTAGACGATTCCATGTTGAACTTCTTCAACACTTTGTACAAATAAGTACTCTGACTCAATCCAATGAGCCTCCTTGATCTATCTCTATAGATCCAGATTCCGAGGATGTATGTTGCCTCACCCAAGTCTTTCATTGAGAAACTCCTTTCCAATGATTCCTTGGTTTCTTGCAACATCTGGACATCATTTCCAATCAGTAATATGTCATCCACATATAAGATTAGAAAGTTTACTTTGCTCCCACTAAACTTCTTGTATAAACAAGAATCACCATCACTCTTGATGAAGCCAAACGATTTGACTACCTCATCAAAGCGAATATTCCAACTCCGAGATGCTTGCTTCAACCCATAAATGGATTTCTAAAGTTTGCACACCTTGTCAGCATTAGCCGGATCGACAAAACCTTCGGGCTGTATCATATACACGTCCTCGGTTAAATTTCCGTTAAGGAAGGCCGTTTTGACATCCATCTGCCATATCTCATAGTCGAAATAGGCCGCTATAGCTAACATGATCCGAACTGATTTAAGCATCGCTACGGGCGAGAAAGTCTCGTCGTAATCAACTCCTTGAACTTGTCGGAACCCCTTCACGACAAGGCATGCTTTATAGATTGAAACATTTCCATCCATATCAGTTTTCTTCTTAAAGACCTATTTGCACTCGACAGGTCTTGCACCGTCTGGCAGATCAACCAAGTTCCAAACTTGATTTTCATCCATGGACTTTATCTCGGATCTCATGGCTTCAAGCCATGACTCGGAATCAGATCCCACCATCGCTTTCGAATAATTTGCCGGCTCATCACTGTCTAACAGTAACACATCACGAACACTTCGTAATCTTGCCGATCTTCGTAGTACAGGTGCTACTGCCGGCTCAGCTGCCACAACCGGCTCAACCTCCAAGGTTTTTGCCGACTCTCTACTAGCCGGTTCCTCTCGAATTTCTTCGAGTTGCACCGTGCTCCCACTTACTCCCGACTGAGAAACTCTTTCTCAAGGAAGACACCGTTCCGAGCGACAAACACTTTGCCCTCTTCTCGGTTGTAGAAGTAGTAACCCAAGGTTTCCCTTGGATACCCCACGAAAATACACTTATCCGACTTGGCTATAAGCTTGTCCGACTGAAGTGGCTTGACAAATGCTTCACAACCCCAAATCTTAAGAAAAGACAAACTCGGCTTTTTGCCTGTCCACATCTCATGCGGTGTCTTCTCTACCTATTTTGATGGTACTCTGTTTAGTGTGAACGCCGCTGTTTCTAGACAATAACCCCAAAATGATAAAGGCAGATATGTCCGACTCATCATTGATCGTACCATGTCCAACAAGGTCCAATTCCGCCTTTCCGAAACACCGTTCCTTTGTGGCGTTCCTGGCGGAGTAAGTTGAGGAACTATTCCACAACTTTTCAGATGGTCATCAAACTCATGGCTCATGTACTCGCCTCCTCGGTCCGACCAGCGAAACTTTATTTTCTTGTCGAGTTGATTATGTGCTTCATTCTGGAATTCTTTGAACTTTTCAAAGGCTTTTGACTTATGTTTCATCAAGTAGATATATCCATACCTACTCAAATCATCAGTGAAGGTAATGAAGTACTCATAACCACCCATGGCTGTCGTGCTCATTGGTCCACATACATCAATATGTACTACTCCCAACAAGTCGGACGCCCTTTCGCAACTCTTTGCAAAAGGTGTCTTGGTCATTTTGCCGAGTAGGAAAGATTCACATGTCTCGAACGACTCCAAGTCAAACGAAGTTAAGAGTCCATCATCATGGAGCTTCTTCATGTGTTTCCAACTTATATGACCAAGCCGACAGTGCCAAAAGTAAGTCATATGCAGATCATTTGGTTTCAACCTTTTAACATTTATGTTATAAACCGACTCACCATAAAGATTCAAAATAAATAACCCGTCCTGGACGGGTGCAAAGCCGTGAAACATATCATTCAAATACAAAGAACAACCATTATTCTTGATATTCGACTCATAGCCTTGCCTCATCAAACATGAAGCAGAAATAATGTTTCGACTGAGCACTGGAACATAATAACAATTATTCAGTTCCATAATGAATCCGGAAGGTAAATGAATTTGCATCGTGCCGACTTCCAACGCAGCAACTCTTGCTTTGTTGCCGACTCGAATGTCAACCTCGCCTCTTGCTATGCTCCTAGTTCTTACCAGTCCCTACAACGAGTTGCAGATGTGAATAATTGATCCGGTATCATATACCCAAGAACTATTAGGTGCATCAGCAAGATATATGTCTATAACATTGCAAACAAGTGTACCTGAGTCAGAAGTCATACCTCCACTCTTGGCTTTATCGGCCAAGTACATGCTGCAGTTCCTCTTCCAGTGGCCATCCGCCTGTTGGAGATATGCCCTAGAGGCAATAATAAATGTAGTTATTATTATATCTTTGCGTTTATGATAAATGTTTACATTCATGCTATAATAGTATTAACAAGGAAACATTAATACTTGTGTGATTTGTAAACTTAAATTAGAGTCCCTAGTAAAGCCTCTTCATAATACTAGCTTGTTGGTTAATAAATGATTGTGGTTTCCCTATCATGAACATTGAGATGTTATTAACAACAAGATCATATCGTTAGGAGAATGATATGATGGCATACTCCTATAGATAAGTGTAGCATAAAGATCAAGTCATTTTAATAGTTCAATTGCTATATGCTTTTTGATACATAGTAAACTAATTCCTTCGACCATGAGATCATGCTTATCACCATCACCGGAAGGATGCTTTGATGACATCAAACACCACACCGTAACTGGGTGGCTATAAAGGTGGTATTGAGTGTTCGGAAAGTATTGGTTGAGACACATGGATCAAGAGTGGAATTTGTCCATCCATATGACAGATAGATATACTCTGGGCCCTCTCGGTGGAATGTCATCCAATTAGCTTGCAAGCATGTGACTGGCTCACAAGGGATCACATATCACGGGAACGAGAAAAGAGTACTTATCAGTAACGAGGTTGAACTAGGTATGCAGAGATACCGACGATCAAAACCTCGGATAAGTAAACTATCGTGAGACAAAGGGAAATTGGTATCGTATGTAAGTGGTTCATTTGATCGCAAAGTAATCATAGAAATATGTGGGAGCCATATGAATTTCCGTATTCGTCTATTGGTTATTGTTCGGAGAAGTGTCTCGATCATGTCCGCATAATTCACGAACCGTAGGGAGACACACTTAAGGATTCGACGTTGTTGAGTAGTTATGGAATGATGAGTAAGAGACTGAATGTTGTTCGGAGTCTCGGATGGGATCCGGGATATCATGAGGAGATCCGGAATGGTCCGGAGAATAAGATTCATATAAGGAAAGTCCTGCTTCGGGGTTGGAGAATGGTTCCGGTGTTTTCATCGGGAATGTTCTAGAAGGTTTCGGAATGTCCGGCACTCCGAAGGGGAAGGGTACATGAATGTGTCATAACAAGTTGGAATGGTTGCATCATGTACTAGGTGTCATCGCTGAACAAAATAAAGGGATAAATCAAATCCAGTTTGAAAAGTCAAACGCCAATTTGAAAAAGTCAAACGGCTATTTTGTTTGGTGGAGGGAAAGTAGGAAACCTACTTGGGGAGGAGTTCCTCTCCCTCCACCGCCGGCCCTTGGAGACCGAGTTGGGGAGGGACTCCCCTCCCCTTGGTGCGCCCCTCCACCTATATAAGGAGGGGCAGGGCTGCCCCTCCAAGACACACACCTTGCCCCTCTAAACCCTAACCCTAGCCGCTGCCGCCCACCATAGCCGCCACCGCCCTAGGGTTTCTCCCAAGCCGCCGAGTTGGGGCTTCTAGTTGCCCTAGCCGCCGGCCTAGCCCCTTCTACTTGGTGTGTCTAAACCCTAGATCACTGAGGCTCTCTCATAGTCCACCATACTCGCTCCGGCTTAAGGCGAAGCCCTGCGAGATCTCCCCTCTACTTCCGGTACCACACCGTCGTGCTGCCGGAATCGCGAGGAGAGTGCTACAACCTCCGCTGCCTGCTGGAACAAGGGAGAGGAAGGTCTTCGTAGAGCACCGAACGTGTGACCGACTGCGGAAGCGCTGCCGGAATGCAGCGCCGGAAGGATCGTCTACGCGATCTTGAGATCAGCAAGAGTACGACTACATCACCCACGAGAATCCGCTCTCGTTAAACACTTTGGAATCTTTGAGGGTGAGTTATTCTATCGACTCGTTTCTACAATCTAGTAGATAGATCTTGGCTTGTTTGTTTGTATGCGGTAGAAAATTTTTGTTTTCCATGCTACGAACCCCTACAGTGGTATCAGAGCCGTGTCTATATGTAGATCTGTTGCACAAGTAGAACACAATGGTCATTGTGGGCGGTGGTGCTTTTATTATCAATTGCTTCTTGTGTACTTTGCATCTTGCGGTATGATGGGATGAAGCGGCCCGGGCTAACCTTACATGACATCATTCATGAGACTTCCTCCACGCTCAACATGCAACTTGTATTGCACAAGTGGCTTTGCGGGTGTTTGTCTCTCCCATTATAGTATAGATCCAATTTACAACGGGCACTTGATAGTTCAAACATCAATGTTGTGGTTCTTGTTCGTAAGTTAGATCGACACTTATTGAAAGCAACAAACCACGTAAAATATGCAAAGAAATTAGAGGCGTCTAACTTTGTTTTGCAGGGGTGTGCTGTGATGTGATATGGCCATGATTGTGATTATATTTGATGTATGCAATGTTCCTTATTGTAAGTTGGCAACCGGCAGGAGCCATATGGTTGTCTTTAATTTCTGTTAAGCCCCGCGTGTCTATTCAAAGTAGTTGTAATAGTTGAAGCTGGTGGACGACAACCATGGAGAAGCGTCATTGACCTTGATGCAATGCCGGTGATGATGGAGATCATGTTCGTGCTTGAAGATGGAGATCGGAAGCACAAAGAAGAAAGGCCATATCATATCACATATTATGAATTGCATGTGATGTTAATCCTTTGTGCATCTTGTATTGCTTAGTTAACGACGGTAGCATTATAAGATGATCCCTCATGCACATGAATTTCAAGTTCTAAAGTGTTCACCCTTATTAAGCACCGTTGCTAAAGCTTGTTGTTTCGAAGCACCACGTGATGATCGGGTGTGTTAGATTTTGCAAGTGTATACAATGTGAGCAAGCCAGATTTGCTCATGCGGAAGCTAAGGTTTGATCTTGACGAGCCTAGCATGTACAGACATGGTCTCGGAGCACGGATCACCGAAAGGTAAAGCATGAATCATATAGTAGATATGATGAACATGTCGATTGTTCGCCATTGAAGCTACATCAACTCTCCTGATGATCGGTGTTGATGTGGTGGATTTGGTTCGTGTGATCACTAAAACAATGTGAGGGATATTGTTTTTGAGTGGGAGTTCACCAAGATTAATTTAACTATTAATTAGAACTCAATTTGTCATAAACTTAGTCTAAAATATTGCAAATATGTTGTAGATCAATGGCGGCCCCTACCATCAATTTTAATGCGTTCCTAGAGAAAGAAAAGTTGAAAAACAATGGAAGCAACTTCGCGGATTGGTTTCGCAATTTGAGGATTGTCCTCAATGCTGGTAATTTGACCTATCTGCTGGATGCACCGCTGGGTGACCCGCCTGCAGCTGATGCTACCAATGAAGTAAAGAATGTTTACCTCGCTCGGAAGAATCAGTACTCCACGGTTCAATGTGCTATCTTGTATGGTTTAGAATCGGAGCTTCAGAAAAGGTTTGAGAATTCAGACCCACATGATATTTTCCGTGAACTCAAACTGATCTTTGAGACTCACGCGGCAGTTGAGAGCTATGAGGCTTCTGAAAAGTTCTTTAACTGCAAGATGGAAGAGGGCAGCTCCGTTAGTGAGCATGTGCTTAAGATGTCTGGGCACGCAAACAAACTTCAAAGCTTGGGTATAGTGATTCCTAATGCTTTGGGGATTTACCGTGTCCTCCAATCACTACCACCAAGTTACAATAACTTTGTGATGAACTACAATATGCAAAGCATGAACAAGCAGTTGCCAGAACTCTTCTCCATGTTAAAATCTGCAGAAGTGGAGATCAAGAAAGAGCACCAAGTGTTGATGGTCAATAAGACCACCAAATTCAAGAAAGGCAAGTCTAAGCAAAAGGGACACTTCAAGAAGGGTGGTAAGAAAGTTACCGCACCGACGAAGAAGACCAAGGCTGGACCTAAGCCTGATATAGAGTGCTTTTACTGCAAGGGAGAAGGTCACTGGAAGCGGAATTTCCCAAAGTACTTGGCGGATTTGAAGAACGGCAACATCAAGAAGAAAGGTATATCCGATATACATGTTATTGATGTGTATCTCACTAGTACTCGTAGTAGTGCCTGGGTATTTGATACTGGTTCGGTGCTCATATCTGTAACTCGAAACAGGTGCTGCAGAATAAACGGAAGCTAGCGAAGAACGAGGTGACGATGCGCGTGGGAAACGGATCAAAGGTTGATGTGATCGCGGTCGGCATGCTACCTCTTCATCTACCATCGGGATTAGTTTTATACTTAAATAATTGTTATTTGGTGCCTGCGTTAAGCATGAACATTATATCGGGATCTTGTTTATTGCGAGATGGTTACTTGTTTAAATCCGAGAATAATGGTTGTTCGATTTATATGAGTAATATGTTTTATGCACGTGCACCTTTGATAGATGGTCTATTCTTGTTGAATCTCGATAGTGGAAATACACATGTTAATAACATTGAAGCTAAACGTTTGAAATCGAGCGATAACTCGACCTATATGTGGCACGTCGTCTTGGTCACATTGGAGTGAAGCGTATGAAGAAACTCCATTCCGATGGACTTCTTGAATCACTTGATTTTGAATCACTTGAAAGATGCGAAGCATGTCTGATGGGTAAAATGACTAAGACTCCATTTTCTGGTATGATGGAGCGAGCTACAGACTTATTGGAAATCATACATACCGATGTGTGTGGTCCAATGAGTGTAGCATTGTGCGGTGGTTATCGTTATGTTCTTACCTTCACGGATGACTTGAGTAGATATGGGTATATCTATTTCATGAAACATAAGTCTAAAACTTTTGAGAAGTTTAAGGAGTTTCAAAGTGAGGTTGAGAATCAACGTAACAAGAAGATTAAATTTCTACGTTCTGATCGTGGAGGTGAATATATAAGTTACGAGTTTGGTGAGCATTTGAAGAAATGCAGAATACTTTCACAATTGACACCGCCAGGAACACCACAGCGTAATGGTGTGTCCGAACGTCGTAATCGAACTCTCTTAGATATGGTTTGTTCTATGATGTCACTTACAGATTTACCGCTATCATTTTGGGGTTATGCATTAGAAACAGCCACATTCACTTTAAATAGGGCACCATCTAAATCCGTTGAAATGACATCGTATGAATTATGGTTTGGGAAGAAACCTAAATTGTCGTTCCTTAAAGTTTGGGGTTGCGAAGCCTATGTAAAAAAGTTACAGCCGGACAAGCTTGAACCCAAAGCGGAAAAATGCGTCTTCATAGGATACCCAAAGGAAACTATTGGGTATACCTTCTATCATAGATCCGAAGGCAAAATCTTCGTTGCCAAGAATGGGTCCTTTCTAGAGAAGGAATTTCTCTCGAAAGAAGTGACTGGAAGGAAAGTAGAACTCGATGAGGTTGTCGAACCTTCTCTCGAACTTGCGAGTAGCGCAGCACCGGAAGCAGTTCCTATGGTGCCTGCACCAATAAGAGAGGAAGCTAATGATGATGATAATGAAACTTCGGTTGTAGTTGCTATAGAGCCTCGCGGGTCAACGAGAACTCGTACCACTCCTGATTGGTATGATCACGTTATGAGTGTCATGTTGGTGGACAACACCGATGACCCTGCGACGTATGAGGAAGCAATGATGAGCCCAGATTCCAATAAATGGCAAGAAGCCATGAAATTCGAGATTGGATCCATGTACGAAAACCAAGTATGGACTTTGGTGGACTTACCGGATGGCCGGAAGGCTGTCGAGAACAAATGGATTTTCAAGAAGAAAACAGATGCTGATGGTAATTGTACTGTCTATAAAGCTCGACTTGTCGCAAAAGGGTTTCGACAAATTCAAGGAGTTGACTACGATGAGACTTTCTCACCCGTAGCGAAGCTAAAGTCTGTGAGGATTATGTTAGCAATCGCTGCATATTATGATTATGAGATATGGCAGATGGATGTCAAAATAGCATTCCTCAATGGAGACATTGATGAAGAGTTGTATATGATGCAACCCAAAGGTTTTGTCGATCCTAAGGATGCTAACAAGGTATGCAAACTTCAACGGTCCATTTATGGATTGAAGCAAGCATCCCGAAGTTGGAATCAATGTTTTGATAAGGTGATCAAAAGATTTGGTTTTATACAAACTTATGGAGAAGCTTGTATTTACAAGAAAGTGAGTGGGAGCTCTGTAGCATTCTTAATATTATATGTAGATGACATATTGTTGATTGGGAATGATGTAGACCTTCTTAATAGTGTCAAAGAATATTTGAATAATAGTTTTTCAATGAAAGATCTCGGCGAAGCAGCTTACATATTGGGCATAAAGATTTATAGAGATAGATCGAGACGTCTAATATCATTGTCACAAAGTACATATTTGGACAAAGTTCTAAAGAGGTTTGGAATGGAAGATAGAAAGAAAGGGTTCTTGCCCATGTTGCCCAATACGACGTTGAGTAAAACTCAAAGTCCAACAACGGCAGAAGATAGAGAAAGGATGAGTAAAACTCCCTATGCCTCAGCCATAGGATCTCTAATGTATGCCATGCTATGTACTAGACCCGACATCGCATATGCTGTTAGTTTGACTAGCAGATATCAAAGTGATCCAGGAGTGGATCATTGGACAGCGGTCAAAAACATGCTTAAGTACTTGAGAAGAACTAAGAATATGGTTCTTTCTTATGGAGGTGATGAACAACTCGTTGTTAATGGTTACACCGATGCTAGTTGGAACACCGATCCGGATGATTCTAAATCACAATCTGGATACGTATTTACTTTGAATGGTGCAGCAGTTAGCTAGAGGAGTGCAAAGCAAAGCGTTGTGGCAAGATCTTCAACTGAATCGGAATACATGGCTGCTTCGGAGGCTTCACAAGAAGCGATATGGATGAAAGAGTTCATTACAGAGCTCGGTGTGGTTCCAAGTGCGCTGGACCCAATGTCTATCTACTGTGATTACATGGGCGCCATAGCCAATGCGCAAGAACCAAGGTCACACAAGAACCTGAAGCATATCAAGCTACGTTTTCATGCTATTCAAGAACATGTCCAAGATGGGTACATAAAGATTTGCAAAGTACACACAGATCTGAATGTGGCGGACCCGTTGACTAAACCTCTCCCGAGGGCAAAACATGACAAACACCAAACTGCCATGGGTGTTCGGTATATTACCATGTAATCTAGATTAGATGACTCTAGTGCAAGTGGGAGACTGTTGGAGATATGCCCTAAAGTCAATAATAAATGTAGTTATTATTATATCTTTGCGTTTATGATAAGTGTTTACATTCATGCTATAATAGTATTAACAAGGAAACATTAATACTTGTGTGATTTGCAAACTTAAATTAGAGTCCCTAGTAAAGCCTCTTCATAATACTAGCTTGTTGGTTAATAAATGACTGTGGTTTCCCTATCATGAACATTGAGATGTTATTAACAACAAGATCATATCGTTAGGAGAATGATATGATGGCATACTCCTATAGATAAGTGTAGCATAAAGATCAAGTCATTTTAATAGTTCAATTGCTATATGCTTTTTGATACATAGTAACCTAATTCCTTCGACCATGAGATCATGCTTATCACCATCACCGGAAGGATGCTTTGATGACATCAAACACCACACCGTAACTGGGTGGCTATAAAGGTGGCATTGAGTGTTCGGAAAGTATTGGTTGAGACACATGGATCAAGAGTGGAATTTGTCCATCCATATGACGGATAGATATACTCTGGGCCCTCTCGGTGGAATGTCATCCAATTAGCTTGCAAGCATGTGACTGGATCACAAGGGATCACATATCACGGGAACGATAAAAGAGTACTTATTAGTAACGAGGTTGAACTAGGTATGCAGAGATACCGACGATCAAAACCTCGGATAAGTAAACTACCGTGAGACAAAGGGAAATTGGTATCGTATGTAAGTGGTTCATTCGATCGCAAAGTAATCGTAGAAATATGTGGGAGCCATATGAATTTCCATATTCCTCTATTGGTTATTGTTCGGAGAAGTGTCTCGATCATGTCCGCATAATTCACGAACCATAGGGAGACACACTTAAGGATTCGACATTGTTGAGTAGTTATGGAATGATGAGTAAGAGACCGAATGTTGTTCGGAGTCTCGGATGGGATCCGGGATATGACGAGGAGATCCGGAATGGTCCGGAGAATAAGATTCATATAAGGAAAGTCCTGTTTCGGGGTTGGAGAATGGTTCCGGTGTTTTCATCGGGAATGTTCTAGAAGGTTCCGAAATGTCCGGCACTCCGGAGGGGAAGGGTACATGAATGTGTCATAACAAGTTGGAATGGTTGCATCATGTACTAGGTGTCATCGCTGAACAAAATAAAGGGATAAATCAAATCCTAGTTTGAAAAGTCAAACGCCAATTTGAAAAAGTCAAACGGCTATTTTGTTTGGTGGAGGGAAAGTAGGAAACCTACTTGGGGAGGAGTTCCTCTCCCTCCACCGCCGGCCCTTGGAGACCGAGTTGGGGAGGGACTCCCCTCCCCTTGGCGCGCCCCTCCACCTATATAAGGAGGGGCAGGGCTTTCCCTCCAAGACACACACCTTGCCCCTCTAAACCCTAACCCTAGCCGCCGCCCACCATAGCCGCCGCCCTAGGGTTTCTCCCAAGCCGCCGAGTTGGGGCTTCTAGTTTCCCTAGCCGCCGGCCTAGCCCCTTCTACTTGGTGTGTCTAAACCCTAGATCACCGAGGCTCTCTCATAGTCCACCATACTCGCTCCGGCTTAAGGCGAAGCCCTGCGAGATCTCCCCTCTACTTCTGGTACCACGCCGTCGTGCTGCCGGAATCGCGAGGAGAGTGCTACAACCTCCGCTGCCTGCTGGAACAAGGGAGAGGAAGGTCTTAGTCGAGCATCGAACGTGTGACCGACTGCGGAAGCGCTGCCGGAACGCAGCGCCGAAAGGATCGTCTACGCGATCTTGATTTATTCTATCGACTCGTTGCTACAATCTAGGAAGATAGATCTTGGCTTGTTTGTTTGTATGCGGTAGAAAATTTTTGTTTTCCATGCTACGAACCCCTACACCACCTTGCAGTAGAAGCATGTGGATCCGGCTGAAGGAGATGGCTTAGTCCCTGAGTAAGCGCTTGGGACCGGGTCCGGAGCCTGCTTTCCTCCTGACTTAGCCTTCTTCTTAGTCCAAGAACTCTTCTTGAACTTAGCCTTATTCTGCACCATCAACACTTGACTGGCGCCCTTCTTGAGATCCGCCTCTGCCTGCTTGAGCATCCCATGCAATTCAGTGAGCTTCTTATCCATACCATGCATGTGGTAGTTCGAAATGAACTGCCCATATGCACTAGGAAGAGAGTTCAGAATTATATCTGTAGCGAACTCTTCGCTAATGGGGTAGCCAAGCCTCTCCAGAGACTGCACGTAACCAACCATTTTGATCACATGCGGACTCAGTGGATCACCATCCTTAAGCTTGCAACTCAGCAAAGCCTGAGAGACTTGAAACCTCTCAGTCTTCGCCTGAGCCTGGAACATACTTTTGAGGCTTTCGATCATATCGTAGGCCTCAACATGCTCGAACTGCTTTTGCAAGTCCGGTTCCATGTGAGCAAGCATAAGACAGCTAATATCCGTGGACTCATCCTTAGCCCGACGGTAGGCATTGGTGGCAGTGACAGTCGCATTCTCATTCGGCTCATCTGGAAGTGGGTTGTCTAGGACATGGTCCTTCTTTTCTTGTTTGAGAACAATTCTCAGATTTCGATACCAGTTGGTAAAATTAGTGTTGTTCAGTTTATCTTTCTCAAGGATAGTTCTCAACGCAAAACTGGATATCTGAGAGTGAGTGCTACTTGGTGCCATGATCTACAACAGAAACTATGCAAAACACTTAAGACATGTATTCATAAAAGAGCAAGCATATTAAATTTTTAATATTTTATGCTCCCACTAGAACCAACACCCCTCCGATGGTTGCTTAGTGATTCAGGATCCTAAATAAGCAAGTCGGCTAGTGAGCTTTAGCATCACCGCTAGCCGCCAAGTGATCTAGGTAGACAACTCCTTGTCAATCATATCTCATACGACTCTTGTTGGACGGGTGGCATCACATGCCCCGGCTCCCATCCGACTTTTCCCCGAGCCCCACAACCGTTGTGATAGACCCGTCTAGCTTACCGAGTGTTTCCGCAGTAAGAGTCCGACTCGAACCCACCTAGTCGGAAAGAATTGGCAGCACCTCAAATTTATGAGCCCACTACCAAAAATGTCCGACTTATGATGGTGCAAACACTGGCGGGAAAACCGACTAGACCTTCTTTGAGGGATTAAATTTTACCGACTATCTAACAGAGGTAAAACAGAGACATAACAATAACACAAAATAAAGCAATCATAATGTGAAATGGTATGGCTCTCTTCATGGCGATCTCCATCTCCATAAAGCATGTAATCCGACTCGTGACAACTCTTGTCACTTGCCGTCTTACTCCATGTCGCCGACATGTACAACGCCTTGCATGCCTTCCGGGTTCTCCAAACAGCTACACTAGCTTAGTAAAGTTAATTACATAGAGAATCCGACACGCAGGTCGTTATACAATAAAATGACAGCACCTAGGCTCCAGCCGGCTGACAAAAACCGTGATTCGCAGATCACGTATGGATTACACACATACATCACATGCACATGAACCATACAATTCACAACTTCCTGCAAAAACAAGTTATGCATAGATACAATATTACCAGCGTTGTGAAACTTGCAACGACATCTAAGGCGCTACGACAGGGCGAAGCCGGCGGTCCCGACGATTTTTCCGAAAATGTAGATCTCATCTACGATCCGAACATGGATTCCGACCATCGTTCCGATTCGATCAAACTCTTTGATCTTTGATCACCGCTTCTGGATTTACGTGTCATGGTCTACCCCGATGGCGGAAGCCGACCGGTAGGGGTATGTCGTTCCGACCTTAGCAGTATGATCACGGAAATCAGATCTACCATTCCCCGAGTACAGTTGATCCAATCAACTTTGTACAAAACCAATCTATCTCATAGATCGACCACCAAACAGCACATAAATCTCATCTACAACCAACCGCATATCACATATGCGAGATCTCGAACCTAAAACCAGAAGCTATCGCTCTGATACCACTGTTGGGCCACGCGGAGATAAAATAAAAAAATTCCTCTAACGTGGTGATCCCAAGATCTAGCTGAGGTAGAAGGCCACGAGGTCTACCACTAGATGCGCAGTTGCGGATTACTGATGTAGCGCGTCAGTTGATGCAGTGCAGTCCTCACAATCCGATTGTCCTGGTGCTGATCGTACAACACCTCTGCTAGTATCCACACGTACAAGGAGGAGCACCAGCGGCGAACTGCTAGGTTCATTACGGCGGCAGGACTGCTATGGAGCTAGGGTTTCCAACACATGGAATGACCTAACCGAATGTAAGATCCCTCCTTTATAAAGGAAAAGGATCCCTGTGATTGCAATGCTAGTCCCTGGATCATTGCTAGCATCCACAGTTTAAGATGAAGTACACAGAAACAAAGGTCATTATTACAGTCATTCTAGAGACAAACATAGTCTTTACAACTCCAAGGCCACAGGCCTAGTACAAGAGTTTGAATAAGTAAATAATAAAAGTCTTCATCTTCATGTGCCACAGGCAAAGATGTTGAGTGTAGACTCATGACTCCTAATCCTCATCAGAGTAACCTGCAACATCACAAGTTACAGCCACAGTGGGTCAATACATTGGAATAGTATTATCAAGTGATACCTTAGTATAATTTAGGTGGACTAGATTCTATATGCAATTTGGCTAAGTGTAGCTTGGCTTGCTTTGCTCAAAATAGGTTTTGCCTATTAGTTGAAATCACTAAGTTTTTCTTTGTCAAAACGTTTCCCAAGGAACCACCAATAGACATTGAGGTCCTTCACCCTTGTTCACCCACAAGTTTTTACTTAGAAATTGGGATGAGGAGATTCTTGATAGCTTCCATGTCTTGATGCTCAAGTTGTCCTTTTCCAGGGACATGGCTAAGTACTTAGATTCTTCCATCTGCAGAGGTTGTGCACTTTCCCCACCAGACTTGATTTTCACCAAGACAGGACCTTTCAGAAGCCTTCCCTTAGACCAAATGGACGCGCTCCAACCTATCATTCCCACTACCACCATATGTCCAAATGGCTAAGTTCTAGCAACCTATGTGATCCAGGCAGAGCCCATATTGCCAAGTGGCTGCACTAGAAGTTTCTTAACATTTGGCCTCTAAAATATCTTTGTTCCTGGGTGGCTTTCCACAAGTGAGATACACAAGGTAAACCATAGAAATGGGCCTTGTGTAACCACTCAACATAAACCATTCCTTCCATTCCACCCAGGTGTTTCATTTACTTAGTTGTTTTATTAGGCAAAACACAAGTCCAAAGACTTAGAAATATTTTCATCATAGCATGTATATTTCACCAACCCTTGGTTGCTACTAGCTAGGCTAATCATGGCATAGATAAGCATCTTAACTTAGAAATTTCTAGCAATTCTACAACTACTAGGATTTCCCAACATGGCATATAAGCAAAATATAGCATGCAAGACTAGCAAAATATTTCTAATGCTTAGTAGAAAACATAGGGATAAAAATATTCATGAATCACCACTTGCCTTGGTAGTTTGGAGAGTAGCTACACTCCTCACAATCACAATCACTAGCACCAAAATCTACACAAAGAATCATAGCCACAAATCACATACAAAACATATACAAACAAAAATATATGAATGCATGCAATATGATATGTGATGATTTTTAAAACTCAACAGAGCAAGTGTACAGTACTGGTTCATAAACAAGTTCAAAACTTGCCAAACAACAATCATTTAAACCTTAAATCATTTCTTAAACAATTCATATACTCAAATTAGCCCTACACATGTTTCTGTAAATAAAACCATTGTAACAGAAGCAAAATATTAAACACATTGCATATTTAGAAAGGGTTTGTTCTCCTGATTCCATTGATATAAAATTTGTCAAATTCTAACGTGGGGATCAAAAGTTATAGCTAAAACAAATTCAAACATCTAATAGATTCAAATCCTGTTTTTAAATCTAAACAGCTGCCACGCGTCTTAATCTGATTGGCCGGTACCGTTTCGCTCAGGATCGCGTCTGTGAGCCGTTAGATCCACTTAATCTGCATGGCCCAGATCTACCTATACCGCTTCGTTAAGTGATCTAATTTCACGCGCTGGATCCAGATCCAACGGTCCTAGATCAAACGACCATAGCTGGGCGGCGCTGGCGGTGGCTACTGGCGGCGTGCTCGGCCTACGGCGGTGCGGTGCTACAGGGGGTTCTAGGGTCGTCGGAGGCGCTTACCAGAACCATGGCGATGCACTGATGCTCCACCTGGCGACGGCTTGGCAAGGGGCGCACGGACACGGCTGCACGGGCTCGTCGGAGTTGCTGGCGGCGTCGGGCTTGGGTGGACGACGACGTTAGCGACGCTCCTGGTCACCCTAGCATGCACAAACGGCATCAGGAGATGCACAAGACTACGGCGAACGTGTTTGTGTGAAACAGAGGCGAAGGGGAACAAGGAGCTCACCGAATTTGATCGCCGGAGTTAAGGATGTCGTCGGGAGCTTGCAGCGTTTGACGCAGTCGACGACCTGGGGCAGTACAGGACGAACCAGTGGGGTCAGAAGGTGCGCAAGGAAGTTGTGAAGCGGCTCGTATGAACCAGAGGGAGAGGGGCGCACGGGGCTCACCGGGATTGGTCGCCGGAGTGCTCTCTGTCTGCGGTGGTGCGAGGATGATTGCGGGCAGCCTGGGGGCGTTTCTGTCTGGCTTTGTCGGGGGAAATGGCCGCGAGGGGGAGGTGGTCTTATAGCCAGAGCGGGGGCGAGGATCACGCGCGGAATCAAGGGAATTTAAGCGAGGAATCAACGCGGCAGTGAAGGGCGGAGGAAACGGCCGGCGACGTGGTCGTGGGCGCGATTTGGGGAAGATGAGGGTGGGATGGCGAGGTCCACCAGTCAGCGAGTGAAACAGAGAGGGGGTGGGGTCCTGGCGTCAGTCACTCAGTGGGTTCGTCCGCAAGTGAGAGAGAGAGAGGGGGGGAACCCGGGTGGGCTAACTGGGCTGGATTCGTAGTTGGGCCAGATAGGTGGCGCTGGCCTTTTTCCATTTCTTTTCTCCTTTTCTTTTTCTGTTTTGATTTTCTGGAATGATTTTCAAATCCAAATCAAATGAGTTTGAATTCAAATCTTCTCTAGGTTTTTATACTACAAACCTTGCACTCAAATGTGTGATAAACACTACTATTTAATCAAAACACTTTGATCAAATGAAAATAAAAATAAAACCAAGCCTTTATGTGATATATACAATAGGCATAATGTTGGTTTTATTTACTTATTTTGTTTTTGAAACTTTATTCAAACTTTTGATGGTGCCTAAGTTTGAATTCCAACCTTACTGAACAAAATAAGTACTCTTCTCATTGGAAGATAGCACTAAGGCTAGAGCAAACTTACATGAAATAATAAGCATATATGCTTCTGTTTTGAAATGATTTGTTTGAAATGAAACTTATATGATCATGGATGCATGGATGATATGCATGAGTTTGAAACATGATTTTAGGGATGTTACAAATCTAACCCCCTTAAGGTGAAACTCTCCCTCGAGATTCGGATTGGCTAGCAAATAGGTGAGGGTGGTCTTTTCGAAGATCATCTTCTCTTTCCCAAGTTGCTTCCTCTTCGGAATGATGGTTCCACTGAACTTTGCAAAACTTGATAGTCTTAGTCCGTGTTACTCTTTCTGAAGTCTCAAGAATCTTGATAGGCTTCTCCTCATAAGTGAGATCACTTTCCAATTGTACCTCCTCCAAAGGTATAGTATCCTTCAAAGAAGTTTCTTCCATTTCTGGATGACATTTCTTAAGCTGACTCACATGAAACACATTATGGACAGCTGACAAAGATTCTGGCAATTCAATTTCATAAGCAACTTCTCCTTTACGACTCAGAATCTTGAATGGTCCAACATATCTTGGGGCCAACTTTCCTTTGACTCCGAACCTCTTCACTCCCCGAAGTGGTGACACTCTAAGATAAGCTCTATCACCAACTTCGTAGGTGACTTCTCTACGCTTAGGATCTGCGTAGCTTTTCTGTCGGGACTGTGCTATCTTCAATCTGTCCTTAACCAACTTGACCTTCTCTTCGGCTTCTTTGATAAGTTCTGGTCCAAACAAACTTCTTTCTCCCACACCATTCCATAATAATGGGGTGGTACACTTTCTCCCGTAGAGAAACTCAAATGGTGCCATCTCAATGCTGGCTTGATAGCTGTTGTTATAAGAAAATTCTGCGTAAGGCAGACTTTCATCCCAACTGGCTCCATAGTCTAGGGCACATGCCCTCAACATATCTTCAAGAATCTGATTAGTCCTTTCTGTTTGTCCATCAGTTTGAGGATGAAAAGCAGTACTGAATTCCAACCTCGTTCCCAATGACTCATGTAGCTGTCTCCAAAAATGGGAAGTGAATTGAGTTCCCCTATCAGACACAATACTCTTGGGCACTCCATGTAGACATACAATTCTACTCATATAGATTTTGGCCAACTTAGCACTTGTATAAGTTGTCTTCACGGGTATGAAATGAGCCACTTTAGTTAGGCGATCCACTACTACCCAGATAGAATCATATCCTGACCGGGTCCTTGGTAATCCGGTAATGAAATCCATACCAATCTTGTCCCACTTCCAATCAGGAATAGGTAGCGGTTGAAGCAAACCTGCTGGTTTCTGATGTTCCGCCTTCACTCTACTACACACATCACACAAAGCAATATGTTCAGCGATGTCCTTCTTGAGATTATTCCACCAAAATCTTTCCTTCATATCCATGTACATTTTGGTGTTACCTGGATGAATGGAATACGGTGAGTTGTGTGCTTCTTGCAAAATCAGTTTCCGAAGCTCCGGATCTTGTGGAACACAGATACGTTTCCCATGCCATAAAGTACCCTGTTCGTCTTCATGGAATCCTTTGGCTTTTCCTTTGCCAATCTTTTCCTTAATTTCTTCAATTTCACTATCAGTCTTATGGGCTTCTTTGATCTTGTCCAACAAAGTGGGTTGAACATCCAAAGACATGAGATGTCCTTCAGGCACAATCTCCAATCTGAGATCTCTAAATTGGGCGCACAAATCATCGGGCAATTCTCCCTTGGTAAGGCCATTCACAAAAACCTTACGGCTTAAAGCATCCGCTACAACATTTGCTTTACCGGGATGGTATTGCAAACTTAAGTCATAGTCCTTGATGAGTTCTAGCCATCTTCTTTGTCTCATATTAATTTCTTTCTGGGTGAAGATATACTTCAAACTCTTGTGATCTGTGAATACTTCACAACGCTTTCCCAAAAGATAATGTCTCCATGTTTTGTGTGCATGGACAACAGAGGCTAACTCCAAATCATGAGTAGGGTAGTTCACTTCATGAGTTTTGAGTTGTCTCGAGGTATAAGCCACAACTTTCCCGTCTTGCATAAGTACTGCACCCAAACCATGATTAGATGCATCACAATATACTTGGAAATCCTTCTCCAAATCTAGCAGACATAAGACTGGTGTTGTCACAAGTCTCTTCTTCAATTCTTGAAAACTGAGTTCACAACCTTCAGACCAAGCAAATTTCTTGTCTTTCTTTAGCAATTCTGTCATAGGCTTAGCTACCTTGGAGAAATTCTCAATGAACCTTCTGTAGTAACCTGCTAAGCCAAGGAAACTACGAACTTCTTTCACTGACTTGGGAGATTCACATTCAGTTACAGCTGAAACTTTAGCAGGATCAACTGCTACACCATCTCCTGACACAACGTGTCCAAGAAATCCAACTTCGTTTAGCCAGAATTCACACTTGCTGAATTTGGCATACAGTTTATGCTCTCTAAGCTTCTCAAGTATCAATCGCAAATGTCCTTCATGTTCTTCTTTGCTCTTGGAGTAGACTAAAATTTCATCGATGAAAACGACAACAAACTTATCAAGGAATTCCATGAACACCTTGTTCATCATATTCATAAAGTATGCTGGAGCATTGGTCAAACCAAATGGCATCACGGTATACTCATACAATCCATACCTTGTGGTGAAAGTTGTCTTAGGTATGTCTTGTTCCCTTATCTTGAGTTGGAAATAACCTGACCGGAGATCAATCTTTGAGAACACACAAGCTCCTTCTAACTGATCAAACAAGTCATTCATTCTGGGCAAAGGGTATTTGTTCTTGATTGTCACCTCATTGAGTGAACCGTAATCTATGCATAACCTTTGACTTCTATCTTCCTTCTCCACAAACAAAACTGGTGCTCCCCAAGATGAAGAACTTGGTTGAATAAATCCTTTCTGCAACTGTTCTCCAAGTTGTTTCTTGAGTTCTTTCAGTTCATCAACTGACATCTTGTACGGTCTCTTTGCTATTGGTCCAGATCCTGGTAGCAAATCAATAAGAAACTCCACATCTCTATCTGGTGGCATTCCCGACAATTCTTCCGGAAACACATCCGGATACTCACTCACAATTGGCACACTGTCTATGCTAACCCCCTTAAGAGATTTTAGCTTACTCCCTTTTGATTCAAAGTTAGACTTGAATTTAATCCGTTTCCTTTCTCGGGTTGTGAGTGCAACAGTACGATTAGCACAATCTAGTACTCCTTCATACTTAGCCATCCAATCCATTCCCAATATTACGTCCAGTCCTTGGGAATCTAGGATTATCAGACTCACTGGAAACTTATGCTTTCCAAACTCTATTACTAGATCCCGGCAACCAAGACTTACTATCATATCTCCACCTGGAGAACTAACTTTTATTGGACAGCCAATGTTTTCAGTTGGAAACCCATTTCTATCAACAAATGCTTTTGATATGAATGAATGCGATGCTCCAGTATCAAAAAGAACAAATGCTGGAATAGAATTGAGTCTGAACTTACCAGCAACAGCATCAGGCTCCTCATAAATTTCCTCCACATTAATGTGGTTCACTTGTCCCTTCTGAAAAGGGTTGGGCTTGTTGGGTCCTTCAACTTTCTTTTCTGGGCATTCATTTGCATAATGCCCCATCTTCTTGCACTTGAAGCATTCAACCTGACTAATGTCCTTCTTGACAGGTTGGCTTCCACTGCCACTTCCACTACCACTGTGGTGGCTCTTATATCCACCCTTGTGGTTCTTGTACTTGTCATTGTCATGATTACGGTGATGCTTGTTGTCATGATGGTTGTGGTTGTGGTGCTTGTTGAATTTCCCATGCTTGTGGGATCCTGAGCTTCCACTGTCATCGTAATGGGAATGTTTGTGAGACGATCCCGAGCTGTGCTTGTCAGAGTGCTTTATCTTCCTGCTTTCAACTTGCTTCATTTTGTTCTCCAAAATAGCAGCCTTATCACAGAGAGACTGATAAGTGGGAACATAGGACACTGATAGCTGCAAGTTCAGTTCATCATTCAGCCCTTCAAGAAACTTTTCCTTCCTCTTAGCATCAATGTCAACTTCATCCGGTGCATAACGCGCCAGATTGTTGAACTCCTCAATATATTCTGCCACGCTGCGGTGGCGCTGCTTCAAGTTATGGAATTCTTTCTTCTTCAGACTCATCACTCCAGATGAGATATGAGCAGTACAAAAGCCATCCTCAAATATAGCCCATGTCACATATTTTATGGGAGTGGTGATCTGGAAGTTATCCCACCAAGTGGCGGCTGGTCCTTCCAGCAAATGTGCTGCAAATCTGACCTTTTCTGCATCAGTACAGCCCATAGTTACCAAGTCCATGTTCACAGAGCGTAGACAATCATTGGCCACCATGGGATCAGTTGTTCCTGAGAACTTTGCTGGCCTCAATCTCAAGAACCTGATAAGCATGTCAAAACCCGGTGGGTTGTTGTTGTTGTTATTGTTATTGTTGTTATTGTTGTTATTGTTGTTGTTTTGGTTCTGGATGAACGTCGTCATCATTTGCATCAGCTGAGTCTGAGTTGTCATCATTTGCTGCATTTCTGGAGTGATGTTGTTGTTGTTGGGGTTGGGATTGGCACGACGAGGAGGCATCTGTGGTTTGTTCAATAGAGATAAGAATGAGATACCCATAGATGCTTTCATGCACAATACATCACATAAACAATCACAAAACATGCATCACAATAATAATAGTTCAACAACGAAAACGACAAGTTTGCAAAGTAAACACACCAATAACAAGCCATCCACATGTTGGATGGTCATTGTGACACAAATAAAGTATGATAAATAAATGATAAATGAGTAGTCAAATCTACTCCTCGGCATCAACCTCCTCCTCAACAAAGGTAAGACATGCATTCTCCATTGCGGTCTTGTATTCCTCGACATTGGCGGTCAAGGTCTCTATTTTGGCTTTGAGAGCCCTCTTCTGATAACGAAGCCTCTCAATCACCGTCTGCTGATGCTCGAGCTCGAAGTCCTTGGCCTGCAGTTCTTCAGTCATGTCCCGAATCCTCTTGTTCCTATCCTGGACTCGCTTCTCCTGACTCTTGAACTTTCTGTCCTAGCTCTCGAACTTTGCCTCCATCTCCTTGACTATCTCATCTTTCTCCGCGAAGAGCTTGTCCTTCTCGTGAACCTGGACCTGGAGTTCGTCATTGTTGAGAATGACGTTGGTCCTATCAGAGTCCACGTGCCTAATGAGAGCCTCTAATTCCTGGAGGTATAGGCGAATCGGCTCCGCTGTCTCCCTCGAAGTGTCCTCGAAGTCGATGGACTCTCCATCCTTATCACGTCTACCGAAGACGTGAAAGTGAGTACCTCTAACCTGTCGAGAGTGTCTCCCTAGCAGATGTCCTATCAGATCCTGCATGACTACCTCAAGGCATCTCTCCTTGTCATCGTGCATGAGCTTGAAGATGATAGCCTCCGTGGTAGGCTCAGTCTGGCGTCCGGGCTGATTGACCTTGAAACCCCAAAGGTCTTTCCTCTCAAACTTGGTTAGGGGAAGCACCATGATGGTAGGAAGAGGGAGATTGAGCAAAGTAGTGAGCTCAACAATACGAGGACCAAAGCGAGTTCCCTGTAACTCCTCAACAGTGCTGATGGTAACATTAGGCATCTATTTATAAGATAGAAAAAGTTAGAACAACACAAATTAAGATAAAACACAAGGCAAAACATCACATACATATCCTTGGAAATCAAACACACAAGTCATGGCATACATGGATCCATTACAACAACCAAGGTTCAACTTATTTTAAGCAACATTTGGAAAATAAGGTGATAAGTGGTGGTCCAACTAACGAAGTACGTTTACAATCCTATCTCACTGGATCTGTTGGCTAACATAATGTTTCTAGAAGCAATCAGTCTATCTTTCTCACATGACTCCATCACTAAGTCTATAATGTCTCCTCTTAGGGTTTGGTTGGTAGCCTCCAACTCTTGGGTATGTTTCTTCTCTTCCTTTAGGTCATTTTGGAGGTTGAGCATTCTACACTTGACTCTATCACCAAGTTCTTCCTTGTTGAATCAAAGAATGTAGTGTGCACCACTGAATTGGTGAACATGCAGAATCCTGATTCCTTGTGGTTGTCTTCCTTGTTTTTATACAAGTGAAGTTGCACCCACCAGTACTCAACTCCTTCATCCATCACAGGAAAACCTTTGTACACAGCTGCACCATGTATTTCCATTGCAACCATGAGGTCCTTGAGAGCCTTGGGGAATTCTTTCTCACACTCCAAAGTCATTGTCATGAGTGGTCCCTTCCTTACGGATTCGTTGATGGAGTTCATCTACAAATAGAGATGAGAAAGAAGATTAGAAAAGTTTACGAGAAGAATAGACAAGTGTAGAAGTTGTTGAAAATTTCTCCTTAGTGGTTTCCAATCCTAGGGTCATAATCCTACAGGCAACACAGTGCTCTGATACCATCTGTAAGATCCCTCCTTTATAAAGGAAAGGGATCCCTGTGATTGCAATGCTAGTCCATGGATCATTGCTAGCATCCACAGTTTAAGATGAAGTACACAGAAACAAAGGTCATTATTACAGTCATTCCAGAGATAAACATAGTATTTACAACTCCAAGGCCACAGGCCTAGTACAAGAGTTTGAATAAGTAAATAAATAAAAGTCTTCATCGTCATGTACCACAGGCAAACATGTTGAGTGTAGACTCATGACTCCTGATCCTCATCAGAGTAACCTGCAACATCCCAAGTTACGGCCACAGTGGGTCAATACATTGGAATAGTATTGGCAAGTGATACCTTAGTATAATTTAGGTGGACTAGATTCTATATACAATTTGACTAAGTGTAGCTTGGCTTGCTTTGCTCAAAATAGGTTTTGCCTATTAGTTGAAATCACTAAGTTTTTCTTTGTCAAAACTTTTCCCAAGGAACCACTAATAGACATTGAGGTCCTTCACCCTTGTTCACCCACAAGTTTTTACTTAGAAATTGGGATGAGGAGATTCTTGATAGCTTCCATGTCTTGATGCTCAAGTTGTCCTTTTCCAGGGACATGGCTAAGTACTTAGATTCTTCCATCTGCAGAGGTTGTGCACTTTCCCCACCAGACTTGATTTTCACCAAGACAGGACCTTTCAGAAGCCTTCCCTTAGACCAAATGGACGCGCTCCAACCTATCATTCCCACTACCACCATCTGTCCAAATGGCTAAGTTCTAGCAACCTATGTGATCCAGGCAGAGCCCATATTGCCAAGTGGCTGCACTAGAAGTTTCTTAACATTTGGCCTCTAAAATCTCTTTGTTCCTGGGTGGCTTTCCACAAGTGAGATACACAAGGTAAACCATAGAAATGGGCCTTGTGTAACCACTCAACATAAACCATTCCTTCCATTCCACCCAGGTGTTTCATTTACTTAGTTGTTTTATTAGGCAAAACACAAGTCCAAAGACTTAGAAATATTTTCATCATAGCATGTATATTTCACCAACCCTTGGTTGCTACTAGCTAGGCTAAGCATGGCATAGATAAGCATCTTAACTTAGAAATTTCTAGCAATTCTACGACTACTAGGATTTCCCAACATGGCATATAAGCAAAATATAGCATGCAAGACTAGCAAAATATTTCTAATGCTTAGTAGAAAACATAGGGATAAAAATATTCATGAAGCACCACTTGCCTTGGTAGTTTGGAGAGTAGCTACACTCCTCACAATCACAATCACTAGCACCAAAATCTACACAAAGAATCATAGCCACAAATCACATACAAAACATATACAAACAAAAATATATGAATGCATGGAATATGATATGTGATGATTTTTAAAACTCAACAGAGCAAGTGTACAGTACTGGTTCATAAACAAGTTCAAAACTTGCCAAACAACAATCATTTAAACCTTAAATCATTTCTTAAACAATTCATATACTCAAATTAGCCCTACACATGTTTCTGTAAATAAAACCATTTTAACAGAAGCAAAACATTAAACACATTGCATATTTAGAAAGGGCTTGTTCTCCTGATTCCATTGATATAAAATTTGTCAAATTCTAACGTGGGGATCAAAAGTTATAGCTAAAACAAATTCAAACATCTAATATATTCAAATCCTGTTTTTAAATATAAACATCTGCCACGCGTCTTAATATGATTGGCCGGTACCGTTTCGCTCAGGATCGCGTCTGTGAGCCGTTAGATCCACTTAATCTGCACGACCCAGATCTACCTATACTGCTTCGTTAAGTGATCTAATTTCACGCGCTAGATCCAGATCCAACGGTCCTAGATCAAACGACCATAGCTGGGCGGCGCTGGCGGTGGCTACTGGCGGCGGCGTGCTCGGCCTACGGCGGCGCGGCGCTACAGGGGGTTCTAGGGTCGTCGGAGGCGCTTACCAGAACCGTGGCGATGCACTGATGCTCAACCTGGCGACGGCTTGGCAAGGGGCGCACGGACACGGCTGCACGGGCTCGTCGGAGTTGCTGGCGGCGTCGGGCTTGGGTGGACGACGACGTTGGCGACGCTCCTGGTCACCCTAGCACGCACAAACGGCATCAAGAGACGCACAAGACTATGGCGAACGTGTTTGTGTGAAACAGAGGCGAAGGGGAACAAGGAGCTCACCGAATTTGATCGCCGGAGTTGAGGATGTCGTCGGGAGCTTGCAGCATTTGACGCAGTCGACGACCTGGGGCAGTACAGGACGAACCAGTGGGGTCAGAAGGTGCGCAAGGAAGTTGTGAAGCGGCTCGTATGAACCAGAGGGAGAGGGGCGCACGGGGCTCACCGGGATTGGTCGCCGGAGTGCTCTCTGTCTACGGTAGTGCGAGGATGATTGCGGGCAGCCTGGGGGCGTTTCTGTCTAGCTTTGTCGGGGGAAATGGCCGCGAGGGGGAGGTGGCCTTATAGCCAGAGCGGGGGCGAGGATCGCGCGCGGAATCAAGGGAATTTAAGCGAGGAATCAACACAGTAGTGAAGGGCGGAGGAAACGGCCGGCGACGTGGTCGTGGGCGCGATTTGGGGAAGATGAGGGTGAGATGGCGAGGTCCACCAGTTAGCGAGTGAAACAGAGAGGGGGTAGGGTCCTGGCGTCAGTCACTTAGTGGGTTCGTCCGCGAGTGAGAGAGAGAGAGGGGGAACCCGGGTGGGCTAACTGGGCTGGATTCGTAGTTGGGCCAGATAGGTGGCGCTGGCCTTTTTCCATTTCTTTTCTCCTTTTCTTTTTCTGTTTTGATTTTCTGAAATGATTTTCAAATCCAAATTAAATGAGTTTGAATTCAAATCTTCTCTAGGTTTTTATACTGCAAACCTTGCACTCAAATGTGTGACAAACACTACTGTTTAATCAAAACACTTTGATCAAA
The DNA here is from genome assembly GCA_916181665.1 of Avena sativa. Lineage (NCBI taxonomy): Eukaryota > Viridiplantae > Streptophyta > Magnoliopsida > Poales > Poaceae > Avena > Avena sativa. The sequence goes on along the minus strand of OV702295.1, from coordinate 303,950,677 downwards.
TGAAAATAAAAATAAAACCAAGCCTTTATGTGATATATACAATAGGCATAATATTGGTTTTATTTACTTATTTTGTTTTTGAAACTTTATTCAAAATTTTGATGGTGCCTAAGTTTGAATTCCAACCTTACTGAACAAAACAAGTACTCTTCTCATTGGAAGATAGCACTAAGGCTAGAGCAAACTTACATGAAATAATAAGCATATATGCTTCTGTTTTGAATGATTTGTTTGAAATGAAACTTATATGATCATGGATGCATGGATGATATGCATGAGTTTGAGACATGATTTTAGGGATGTTACACCGAACAACGATTAACCCTTCTGGGTTACGGTGCTCCACTATATATAGGGAGTGACCGTGGGCTCTGCTCGCGCGACCCATTCACTAAAGCCCATATAACACTAGTCACTGTGAGTCCAACTCACTAACTTAGTCCTAATCCGGTTTAGGTCCAACCCAACCAGATTACATGTTCAGATCCAATCCGAACCTGCTCCCGCTCTTAAGTTTGTGACCCCGCAGGTTCATGGCTACTTGGACACGATTGGAGTCCAACTCTCAATCGATCAGTCGGTAGCGGCTCCTAGCAGAACGTGCCGACTCCCAACTACCAAAGAGTCATGATGACTTGCCTTTCCAATGCGACTTGCATCCGAGTCCCTTTTTCCTCACGATATACCTTGTCAGACTATAGGCGAATATATGTCATCCCTTAAATAGTCCGACTCTCTTCTCGATCCGAGATAAGTGATTCACCCGACTAACTATTAGTCGATCGCCTTGGTTAACACTTAACCGAGTCGTGCATGGTCATGCTTTCCGAATCATATCTCACGAGAGGGCCCAGAGAATATCTCTCCGAGTGGAGGGGCAAAATCCCATCTTGGCTATTCACATCACGCAGCTTGATTCTCAGTCGACCCGAACTCTGCCTTTATAGCTGCCCAGTTACGGATCAGCGTTTTACAGAACCTAAGTCGGTGGTCCTCAACTCGGACTATGCAATAACCTCAGGTCTAAGGATTACATTGATTGAGATATAGAAATGACAACTTGTTCGTTGTACCTCAATATGGGTCAATCCGACTCGCTAAACTCTTTAGCCGAATCTGTGTAAGTTGGAATAGCATCTCCATGCCCATGACAAGTGGAACCGAATCATCAAGCCAACTTTCACATTGGTCTAAGTTGTGTGTCCAGCACAACCTCAATGACCAAGGATATTTAGTACAAACAACATGAATGCATAGTTCCACAACCGAATCACATATTCAATGATACACATCAGATGTTTATACAAGGACTACTTAATATCTTTATGAATACAATGGGAAATATCATCATACATGATTTCCTCTAGGGCATATTCCCAACAGTCATCTTATCTGGTGTTGATTTTGGAAAAGTTTTGATATCTTTTCTAGTATTTCAAAACTTAGGTGCCTTATTGGCATGTCGTTTCTAAGCCAATTGACCTAGTGTTGAGTTCTCTAGAGTTGTGTGTGTTGTGAATTCCTTGTTCCCCTTGCTCTTGTTCATTTGAGAGATTCCTTTCTATCATGATCTCTCTATCTTTTGGGACCCACAATATTATACTGTTGGATCTGCAGTGTTTTGTTCTAGGCTTCGAGGTTTCCTTTCGCCTCGTGTGCCTCCCTTTTATTTTTTTGGGTACCTTAGAAGTTGTTTCTTCTTTTGGAAGCTACCTCGTGATTACTACCTTGCAGTGTACGTTGTGTCACTCAAGTAGTAGTTACTCCTTTCTTTGGGTTTTAACCCTTGGACTTGAACCAAAGATCCCTGATTGTCTAGGATTCTATTGTTGTGAATCTTGTACATGAAGCTGGTCTTTAAACCAAGATCCATCCCTTTGACCCCTGTTGTTAATGTTCACACATTACCTCAGGATGGCTGGTATTACAATTCTAGCCTCCAAGCTTGTGGTTATTGTCGCGATTGAATTGTGACGATAAAGGACTTCCCCTACCACTAGCTATGGCAGATGTTCTTTAATGGAACCAAAAAGATCACGACAAGAGTACTCCTCGAGAGTCTCACATCTATATTCGTGACTCTGCCACACTACCACTTCTATGCATTGGTTTTTGGAAGATTGATAATCTATGCATCCACATCTCGGGATTCTATCCTGAGCATGTTCCTTTCCCCTTGTTGTTTTCCGACCTTTGTCTACCAGTTGGTAGCCAAGTAGTAAATGTGCATCGGTGTCTTCCGAAGCAAGATACTCTCGTGGTCCATCATGAAAAACCATTTCGGGATGTCGGGAGAAACAAACTCCAGTACCTCGTCATTTCTAGGACCAGGTCAAAGTGTTGTAATCCATAGATTAAGAGGCAATGAGTGTCTTCCATCTGTTCTATCTTGAAATATCACACCCTTTTATACTAAGAGGTCTTGCTGAGTTCCATGACCCCTTAATGAAGTGATGCTTTTACACATATTTACCCACCCTTGCTCGAGCTTTCGCGCTCATGAGTCATGCGTGTGCGTAATAATGTGGTCATCTGAGATTCTAGTTATTGTTTAGAACTCAAAGGACATTTGAATCATTCTTAGCGTGATAGGTTAACCCCATCGCTAAGCGAAGTTTGACTGTGTTACCAAGTCCGTTATTCTGGTACACTTTCTCCGGTCAAAGAGTTAGGATGTTGTCGAAGCTCTAAGACTATGTCTTCTTGACTTATAAAGCAAGTTTCCTCTCGAACTAAGTGACATATCGGTGGTTCATGATATTCTAGATGTCTACTAGAAGTATCGCCATGTTGCCACATGACTGAGTTATCAAGTTCTTGAGCAAGTAAGTTCTCTAAACTGCTCCTTTCTCCAAGGATCTGTACTGGATACCCCTGAACTAGTTGGTTGAACTTAAACAACAACTTGGAGAGTTATAAAACAAAAGTTCTATCCGATTTAGTTTTTTTCTAAAAGGGATGTTTAGTTTTGTTCGTGTTGAAGAAAGATATTATTTCCTTTGTGGATATGTTATCGTTCCCCCACCTTTGATATTATTTGGGTTATCGTCAAATCAAACTCAGTTCCAAGGACTATCTTGATGATGTTTCTTCTCATGATGTTCCACTTGAGTACATCTTCATGTCTTTGGTCTGACCAATACTCTTGCCTTGTTATACAACATATGAGTCCATCTTCTTGGAGTGTCTTGATAAGTTTGTTGCTGAACCCATCAACGACATTATTATTTTCTCCATGTAGACAAGATTCATATGGAGCAATTGGCATTAATGTTGGAAAAATTCGAGAACCATCTTCGAGTCATCCCGAAGTATGTGTTCTGGATGTTAGAAGTAATCTTCTCTGGTTCATGAGCAAGTGTTGAAAGATGTCGCCGTGGAATCGAGTAGAGTTAGCTCCGTTCCCTAAGGACACATGTGTGTATTGTTGTTAGCACCTTATGTGTGTACAGTTGTCTCTCGACAAGTTGTAAATACATGGGTCTAGCAATTTAGCTCAGTCTTTTGGAGCTTTACACTATAGTCCATGTCTTGAGAATCTAGTAACTTTACCTTTGTGTAAATGTTGCAACCTTTCTATTCGGACATGCTGAGTCTGAAGTATCACTTCACTTAACCAAAGTTGAATCTCAAGCAGCAATGATGGTTGGTGTTCCTCAAGGTTTTGACATAGGTCTCTTTGTAAATCTGGCAATAATGATGTAATGGTTGACACACTTAGCTAGAAAGACCTCTTGTCATAATCTCTTGAATCAGCAATAACAACCACTCTTCATGAGGTTTCTTCTATAATTGATTATAGGAGTTGTGCTTATGGTTTCCTTTGTATCTGAAGTTCGACTTTTACTTGATGTTTGGTTTCTCGAACATCAAGGAGAACATTTAAAGTAGTGTTGCTAAATGTCTCTCGGTCGATCCTCCAGACCATTTTATGTTGGCAATCATTTGGTTGTGCCAAGTAATTGAAGTCTGAGAATGAAGTTTCTTCCTTCTCGTGTCATCAGGAATCTTCTAAACTATTCACCTTGGTGGTGTAAAGTGATACCACAATCTTTGTCAAAGATTTTGGTATATTTGGATGGATAAAGAGTTTCCTTCGTCTTCTCAAACATGTTTGAAGAGTGACTATGGTTTTGATAATCAACAGTTTCTCTCGTTACATACTCCATGTGACTCTTGTGAGTCCTCTCCACAAAACACCTTTCTGTCTTGACCCTCTGTTGAATGAAAAAGTGATCCTTCTGTGTCAAAAGTAGGTCAACAACTTGGTTTTGTTGATCCATATCTCTGCAACTTGAAATGTCTACTTAAGTTGTTTAGTAGAGGTTCTCCATTGAAGTCTGCGTTATGTTCTTCCTGTTGGAACCTTCCTCTTCAGAAGCTTAAACCCTTCTGAGTTCCATGGTCTCAATCCTTATAAAGACCATATATCTAACAACTTGAAACCTTCTCCTCCTATTTCCTCTGTTACCTTGGTGTGTTTCATGTTTGTCATCTCAGAGTTGTTTCCGAACACTCCATCCATGAGTTGACCATGAGATACTCTGTGTTGTTTAGTGTGTTCCCTCTTATCTTTAGAGTGACCCCGTTTCTTTCTCTCTCTGTCTCTTTTCCTACCTTTGGAATCTCGGGTCGAGATTCTTGTAAGGGGGATAGAGCTGTAACACCCCAATTTTAGCTAATTACTATTAGGGTTTGTTTTGTGCATCATGAGCATCATGCCTTAAAATTTGCATTGAGGAAAATAAAGAAAATCCTAAACCCTAATCTTCCACCTCTATTTGCAAATCAATTCAAAATAGTTTTGAATTTTGAAAAGTGACAAAATTAAAGGATCCCAAATTGATTAAAGGGGTCCCTGCGGTATTTTATATATTCTATATAATCTCTGGTAACTTTGAAATCACTCAAAACAAATTTGAACTGGAAATTCAAAAGGGAAATGAAAAAAGAAATTGAAAAAGGTTTTCTGTAAAAAAAATGGAGCAACCAAGCTAACCAGGCCGGCCCAATCTCTCTCCTCTCCTCCCTGCCGCCCACCCGTGCAGCAGTCAGCCCAACACGGCCCACTCGGCCCGGTACCCCTCTGTCGTCCCTCCCCTTTCTTCTTTCATGCCGACAGAAGGAGAAGCTCCTCCGTGGCAGCGCCGATGCCGTCCTTCCGTGCCGCTTCTCTGCCGCCGTTCGTCGCCGATTGGAGAGGGGATAAGACCCCGCGCTGGCACCCACTCCGTCCTCATCATCTTTCCCTCTCCCTAGCTCTCTTCCTCGCATTCCTTCTCTGACCGAACCCTGGCCGCCCAGTAGCCGGACGACGCCGTCGCTCTAGACCGTCCCAGGCCAAGCCGTGGCCACCATCAAGACCGCCATGCCGTTCTCTTCCTCCTCACCAAGTCACGTTAGCAAGGGCGCCCGCAATCAAGCCAATCATGACCTCCTTCCCGAGCTTCGGCCGCCGTCGTCCCCGTCAATTCCGGCCACCCCGGACCTCGCCGTCGAGTTTGCCGCGCTCCTGGTGAGCTTCTGAAGCTCAAGGTGAGCTTTGTTTGGCCGCTTGTTTGTTGTAAGCTGTCGTGCACCGTGTTGCTGCAAGTTCCGCCGCCGCCGCCCGCCGTACTGCTAGCTCCGGTCACCACTCCGTAGTGGCGCCACCATCTTTAGGTAGCCCGTGTCGCCCTCTCTCTAACACCCCCAACCACGCAAGCGCGCACGCCTTCCTCCGCCGTTCCGCGCAGCCGTCTGGCCCGTTGGCCGGTGAGCCAACGTGGCGCCCGTGTGGCATCCACGTAACGCCTGCGTGGCCCAGGCCCACTCGTTAGCCTCTCTGGCTAGCTTCTGCCTAGGTGAGAAATAACAACCAGCCCCCCTGGTCCCTCTTGCTTGCGTCGCGTGCTGAGGTGGCCAGTACCCCACTGGTCAGTCACAATGGCTAGGCTCAGTAGCGGTGCAAAAAGTTTAACCCCCCAGCTGATGTCACAATGATGCCATAATTCAATTTAAATTGATTAAATAATTTCTAAAATTGGTATAATATTGTAAATTCAATAACTTTTAATCTGTGATTCATAAAAATACAAATAATATATCAAAATATTCAGAAAAATGAGCCCTAGATATTTAAGCTATAATCATGCGTTGTTCAACAACTTAAATGGCAAATTTAATTAGAAGAACAAATGCACCCCTCTCATATGCTCCGGAGTTTCTCCGAATTAGGGTTTTCAACCCTCAGAACCCCGATTAAACTGTCGAGCATGCTTTAGGGTTTCAATTCAATGCAATTCAACTTGTCATATCATCATTCTTGTTTGAGCATCGCAACGATGCTATGTGTTGATTGTTTCCCTTTCTTTCCGGTATTTGGTTCTTCCCGGTAGAATACGATATCGAGATCGAGATCGAAGACCGAGATCAAGACCTTCGAAGATCGAAGATCGACAAACAATACTTGACCAACTCTAACCAAGTCAAGTTCAAGGCTTCCGAAGATCTATTTATCTTCTATCAACTGGCAAAGGCAAGCATAGCCCCACCATGATATAATCCTATGATTTCAAAAGCATTTCAATTTCTGCCATGATGCATATGATTCTACTATAGTCTTTTATCGATAGATAGAGTATCCTATCTATTGCATTACTCCCTTTTGAGCTTATATTACCTGATCCACTGCTCCTAGCATAACTAGGTTTGGCTTGTGTGCACTGCTAGAGCTTATATATGTGTCCGCTTAGCCATGCATAGCTGTCAGTTCTGGTCCATCCAGATGATGTATAGATGCAGAGAATCTAGTATGACAGGAGAACATGATGAGATGAGATCAGTGATATGAGGTTAAACATGCTAAGGCTTGTATGGGAGGCCATGGTGGGATGTGGTTTTTCTAGTCCCATGCTCGCCACCACTAGGAACTGAGTTCTTGCCTTTGGAACCAAGACGAGCATGCAACCACACGGGGCCTGGACAACCTCATGACTGACTAACTTGCCTAGTATATTCCATGAGTCACATAGTTCGGGCATTCCATTCGACATATGCATAGAAAATCTTTTGAAAGATTTGCCGGGTGAAGTTGGTGCATTCATAACAGGTAGGTAAGCGTGGCCGAGGTTGCTTGGGGTACATAGTGCCCTTGGTAAACCAACCTCGCCTCACATCTTTAAGTACCGGCTTCGGGATTTGACCCGTTACGGAGGAACCATACTTATTGCATGACTCATGGTCTTGGCGAAAGCAAGGTAAAGGTCGTGTCTAACCACCCTCTACCGGCCTTCCAAGGAAGAGGGCTATTACTAGTGGCATTAAGAGAAGGTTAGTACGTGTGGGTAAAGTTGTACACCCTGGTAGGGTAATAATCTTTTTGAAAAGCCGTGTTCACGGTTATGAATGACTTGGCGAACGGACTCAAGATCACAGAGAACTATAACCTAATCGTAAAACTTGGCTGATCCACGTGTGCTTAAGGATGCTTCCTCATGGGTACGAGGGGGTGATCCTAGTTGGTAGATGATGATGACTTGGTGGATATCAACAGATGATGATCAATATTTCGGAGACGTCGCTCTCTTATCCCCTTTTAAAATACTCTGATTAGACGAGATTCTTCTCCCTCTCTTGTTTTATAAAGAAAGATGACTTTTCGCAAAACAACTCCACTAGCCAGAAGTCTTGCGGAGTACACGATGTACTCACCCTTGATTTGTTGATACTCTTGGCAGAGTAAGTGTTCACCTGAAGACGAGTTCCGTACTACATCGACATCGACGAGTAGCTTGGGGTTCCCGGCCGGCAGCCTGGAATCTATGGGCTGGGACATCATCGTTATGCTTCAGGCCTCTTAGGCCATTTGTTAAGTTTGCTATACTTAATAGCATAATTTGCCTTCCGTTGTTTGATGTTTGTGGTCAGTGACCTTTGCTTGTAATAATTTGGTTCTCTGCTCAGTTATGAGCTTGCTGTAATAAATTTTTGTGTCGTAGGGTCACTGTCGTGTTACCGATTCTTCACTGGATATTCTCGAGCTCAAGGTTAAGCTTATTTTAGACGTAGGTCTGGGATTTTTTTAGCCTTGATCCCGGGGGTGTCACAGCGCGGGGCAGGGCCCACCCGCGCCTGGCAGGGGTGTGGCCCCCCCAGGCCACCACTCCGTTTTGTCTTCTGGCTCCATGTGTCTTCTGGTGAAATATAATTTTTGGCATATTTTCCGGGATTTTTCTTGATAGTTGATTTTCTGCACAAAAACTAGACACCAAAGTAATTTTGCTGAAAACATCGTCAATCCATGTTAGTTGTATCCAAATCACACAAGTTTAGAGGAGAAACAATAGCAAAAGTATTCGAGAAAGTAGATATGTTTTGGACGTATCAGTTACCCATATGAACATAAAGAAGTTATCATGTGAAAAATGCTACAGTTATCCACACTCAGAAAGTAAAAAGTTATCAAGTCTTAAAAAGTGCAGTGACCCACACCAACATAGAAAAGTTATCCAGATATAAGTACACAACTAATCAAGAACAATTAATAAAATTATCCATGCACAAAAAAGAGTAAACCGTTACACATATAGAAATTTATATGATACCATTTTTTAAAAGTAATAATTACAAAGTTAAAAACACAAAATCGGAACATCATGACAAAAAACGGAGAGGTTACCCACATGAACATAAAGAAGTTATCATGTGAAAAATGCTACAGTTATCCACACTAAGATAGTAAAGTTATCCAGTGATTAAAAAAATACAAAAAATGACTGAGATAAATAAAATATGCTCCTCATACCTCCCAGAAAAAGCAGACCGCATCATGATATGAGTATGTCAATATCTTTGCAGACAAGAGACTTGATTTCATTATCAACCTCCTCGACTATACGTGACTTCTTCTTCGTAGACCTTTCATACACACGCAGAAGGGTTTGTTGCTGTCCAGCCACAACAATAGCAACATGAGCGTTAGTCCCGGTAAACTGGTGAGACAGGATCTGCAACAGGTGACCTATCTTTTGGTGTTGATATATAAGGATCGGCAGGTAATCTTGCTCCTGGACTGTTATTATGGTCTTTAGTGGAATCCAGGAAAGTCAAGGATAGCTGGACATTAGAAGAACCACCCGCATGACCACCGACCAAACCCTTCCCCTTCATGTCCGCACAGACATACCGTTCAGCATCGTTGTCTCCGCTGTTGTCTAACTGGGGCTCAAGGGTGTCATCATCATTATCAGAGCTGCTGTTGTGTGAATCCCACAGAATTATATCATTATTAGAAAGAACAGGAGACAATACTACATTACTATGTGGAACATTCCTTCCACGAGAGACAACTTGAGTAACCCTAGCACCACGAGCAGCACTTGAACTAGCACCACGAGCAACACTTGATCTAGCTCCACCCATGAAGATTCCTCCCATGTGTTGCTGTGAGACCCTGGCACATGGCTCAATAGGATTGGTAGGAAACTCATACCAACAAGTTGCAACTTCTTTTTCGGAAGCTCATTCGAAAAGAACTCTAAGGTTAAGCATGCTTGGCCTAGAGCAATTCTAGGATGGGTGACCCACTAGGAAGTGGGTACCGGGTGCACATGAGTGAGGACAAAGTGCGCAGAAAAGACTAGTGTTGGTCTGTGGGGTTAGTCTAGAGATCCCATTGAGCTGCCAGAAGTGACAGTCGTCGGTCAGGAGTGACCGGGGGTGTTACAAGTGGTATCAGAGCCGACCCTCGCGGTTACATGGGCGTGTGCGGGTCAGTGGCGGACATGTGTAGCATGGCGCGTGTGGCCCAGAGTGGACATGACATGGCAATGTGTCGGCACTGGACGCACAGACATGTGCCAAGAGGGGATGTTCCTGGCTTGTGGTTGATCGACGAGGACGTCGATCTTGTAAGGGTGGGTGTATGTGAGACCCTGGCGCATGGCTCAATAGGATTGATAGGAAACTCATACCAACAAGTTGCAACTTCTTTTCTGGAAGCTCATTCGAAAAGAACTCTAAGGTTAAGCGTGTTTGGCCTAGAGCAATTCTAGGGTGGGTGACCGACCGGGAAGTGGGTATCGGGTGCGCATGAGTGAGGACAAAGTGCACAGAAAAGACTAGTGTTGGTCTGTGGGGTTAGTCTAGAGATCCTATTGAGCTGCCAGAAGTGACAGCCGTCGGTCCGGAGTGACCGGGGGTGTTACAGTTGCGTTGCAAGATGACCACCAAACTAGGCAGTAAATTGTTTCGCCATTTTAGCACCAGCATTACCACTACATGATGTAGTACACTATAGTCGTTGACATAACACCAATGAAACACCGTTCACTAGTATTACATCCCTCAGAGTGGTACAACAGAAACACAGCAGGTCCAAGACATGACTATAGGTTACAACTCAACTCTTTACACAAGATCCAGAGAACACTCTAGGTTTAAGAGAGAGAAAGAATCTTCTTACAAAGAAGAAATAGAAATAAATAACTCCAAAAACTATCATACCATTGAGACTAGTATTTTAACTAATGGTCAGGTATTGCTACTATCGCAATACACTACAGAAATAGGTCTACGGCTAGAGATTATGATGTAGCCCGACCTACGGTCGTTACCACATCTTGGTCTCCAACTTACGCCAAGTCGTCATGGACTCCAAAGGTGAATCCGTTCCTCTATGCGAGCCCCCTTCCTACCCTATTGAATGGTATGCTACTTCATACTCCGTCACATATGCATGATAGGTTCACATTGACAAGTACGGAGGCAAGGGAGGAAGCCCGGAGCATCAAGCCCGACAAGACGGAGGCTTGGAAGAGGAGGCGGAAGAAGACAGATCGCCAAATGCTCTCTGTCACCAGCGGTACTATCGGATCTGGTGACCGGTACTACCGGCCAGCGGTACTACCGCCCACTACTACCGCCCCATACAGACGACGCCAACAGAAGTCCCAGGACTGCAGGCGGTACTACCGGATCTGGACCCGGTACTACCGGTCCGCGGTACTACCGGACCCAAGACCGGTACTACCGCTCATGCCAGTGCCTGCACGCACTAGTTGGGCCACAGCCCATGTATCCCCCTTTACTTACCTATTCGCCTAGTTTATCCCCAAACTACCCTTGTTTATGTGGTTGGCCTATAAATAGAGCCCCCACCCCTCATGTATACCTTAGGCATAGATGATAGACTAAAGACAACCCCCATTGTGGAATCTCTAGTTTTGCCTCATCCCCTTTACCAAGGGGACCGACTATCGTCACCAACCTCGATTGGACTTTGCATCACGAATCCATCATTGAACAAGGCCTTGGAGTTCGATGTCTCGTCTCCAAGTTGTCAAGACCCTCCCCAAGGTGTTCTTCCCTCTCCGATGTGGATTTGAGGGAGCACGTTGACCGATCTTTCCTTGCGAGGATTCTATCGGACCGGTGGCCGCCGTTCGGGAGCAATCGGCCTTGTATCGTGTGAGTTTTGCGTGTGTTCATCGTGTTCTTCGCGAGGTGTGTGTTCACTTCCGCTACCTTCTCCCTTTCCCCTCGCTTTCCCATCAATTTGACCACGAGATCCGTGAAGATCGGGCCACCCAAGAGGTTAACCCCTTCCATCATCTGGTATCAGCAGCTTTTGGTTGCCACGGATTTCTCATCGATTTGGTCTTTTCCCCATAAATTCGAAAATTCCACCAAAAATAGCCCCAATTCGTGTTTTGCATCGATCTGTGATTTGAGTGCGTTTTGGTAGGTTTTGATCCATGGATTACTTGCTAAACTTGTTGATCTACCTTCCTTTGCGTTCCCATAGCCTAATTTCTTGATTTCCCCCGTCGATTTGGTGTTTTTCTTGAAGATTTTCTGCCCAAATCGCCCCAAACTCGCGAAAACGCGTCAAATCTGGGTGTCTCTGTCTCCAGCGGTACTACCGCTCAAAATATCCGGTACTACCGCTCACCGGTACTACCGCTTCCAAAAATCCGGTACTACCGCCCAGGACAGAAAGAAAACAGCAGGTTTCCAGATTTCAGCCTCTCACCGTTTTGAGCATAACTTTTGCATTCGAACTCGGATTTTGGTGTTCTTTATCTCATTTCTAAGAGGAGAAGGAGCTCTACATCATAATCCACGTTGTTAATGCTATATACTCCATCCAAATTCCGTGAGCAAGGCGGAATCCAACAATAAAGGGTGACGATCGTCGACGAAAGGTATAAACATTCCGCGACTTCTCCCCACTTGCGTTCCTTTGTGAACCCCACTATCTTTGCGAGCAACAAACACCTATTGAGACTAGTTCCTCTTATGATTGCTTGGGCTATGTACATTTGATACCTTGTAGATTCCGAGCAAACATTGTGAGCGCTATCTTATATAGTTATCTTGTATAGTTGTTGGCACAAGGAAGAGGCAAGTGAAAAGAAAAAGAAAGGAAAAGAGTGACAAAAAAAGTATATAAAAAGGAGAAAAAGAAACAAATATACATGTGCCTCATAGAATAGGAAGCGCAAGCTCGATGAACATCATATAGGTGGTACTTATTGTGCATATCTTGTAGCCCACCAATTTTTTTGCAATCGAACTAGCGTCTCTCCTTGTACTTGTGTGACACGAGCTTATAGTCTTCGCTAGGTAATAATTTGGTTCTTAGCTCACTTTATCCGTCGCACAAGTCCCATTTATCCCACCGTGTGTGTTTCCTTGTACATATTTCCTATCTTGTGGATTGACTTGTTTTGCTTTGTGATCATTGTGGTTCTTTACTTGCCATTACAACATCTTGATTTCGGATTGGTTCTTGACATGCCACTTTCCATACCTATCCACCATAGGCCTTCTGTGTGTTTGTTTTTTTGTTGGTAGTTGGTTTTGGTGTTCCACGCGAACTTCACTTTGCTTGGTTTATTGCTCTCAAGTGTGGCCACTTGCACGATACGATCTTCCAAGGTAAAGTAAGGTTCTACATTGTATCCCTAACACCCTCTACCACTTCCATATACAACACTTGGTCTTGTGAAGCATGTCTAGGGACTCTGGGACCGAGGATGATTTCTATGAAGAATCCACGATGAGCCACCATGCCTATGTCTCCACAAGCATGGATAACATGATGGAGCACTACACCAACAATGTCTCCACATGCTTGGGTGACATGGAGTGCTACAAAAACAACGACTCCCCAAGCATGGGCGACTTTGAGAACGACAACGACAAGCTCCTCAAGTCGCACCGGCCAAGACGGAGCCTACACCTCGAGTGCGCCAAGGTCCACCATGAAATGGACAAGTTCGAGAGCGACCTCCACAACTTCAAGAAGGACATGGACAACGACTTCGACAAAACAATGAGCAGGGTCGCCAAGATTAACGATGCTTTGCACTCATTACAACAACTCACCAAGAAGAGTGCCAAGGACAAGGGTCATCGTCACGAGCGTCATGTGGATTACCAAGTGCGCCACCTACACCAACCATCGGCAAGGCACGCCAATGACCTCCATCGACACCGTCACAAGGCACCTTCAACTACTAGTGCCACCACCAAAATGTCACCAAGAGCAAGCCTTCGTCCACGCCATCAAGCTTCAACGACTACGCTTGCATTCGAAGACCTCATGAACAAGGAAAATGAAGACCTCTACTTCGCCAAGTTGGATAGCATGAGCCTACCTCCACCACTACTACAAGATGGCCACAAGACGGTCGAGCATGGGATTTTCCCTTCAACCATGGAGGCGAGCAATGATGCCCATCTTATGGCATCCAACCTTGGAGGCGACAAGGTCAAGAATGGTGAGCATGGGATTTTCCCTTCACCAAAGGAGGCGCATGGAGTTGAGGAAACCGAGCCTATCCCCATATGCTTGAGTGATGATGTGGTACCAATCCCATGTGAGTATGAGAGCCACTTAGCCCACTTGAGTGAGAACAAGAGTGCGATGAGTGACTCCACCTTATGTGAGATTGAGTGCTTCCACTTGGAGGGCATGAGCGATACTCCTAGTGAGTTGAGAGTGGTAGTTGATAGGTCAAGTGAGACCATTTCGATTTCTAACAACTTACCCTCTACCTCTAGTGTGTTCTCTTGTGTTATGCTAGGTTCCATGGATGAAGAAGCGCCAAACCATGAAGCAATGATGCCTCAATTGGAGAAGATGTACATAGTGCATGAAGATGATGTTATGCCATGGCTACATCAAGAAAACGAAGTCGTCCACAAGGAGACCACTACTTCCACAACACCCACTTCATATGAGAGGTATGACCAAGGTAACAATAAGGGTGTTGATGATGCCATGATCCCACTAGTGGACATGATGAATTGTGAGGATATGCATGCTATGGATGATACTTGTGACATTACATATGCTTCATCCACTTTCCCATGTGATGATTTGCCTTTGCATAATATTGATCATGTGGAATTGTTTGATTGCGATATCATTGCCATAAACATGCCATGCTATGCATCTTGTGTGTATCCTCCAATTGCTTTGGACTTGCCTTGTCATGCTAGTCATTCAATTTCTCCCGTTGCTTGCGATAAGATGAATGCTTTCTATTTCACTTGTTTTGCTTGCAACAATATTGATCTTACGCGTTATAATGAGATGGCCCCCATAGCTTTCTCAATTTTTGGAGATTTTGATGATTGCCATGATAAGCATGTTCCCCACTCGCATACTCACCATGCATCTATTTCATACTTGAATGACATTAATGGTGATGTGCACAAGAAGAGATACGTCATGATGGATGATGTGTACCTCTACCATGCACACACGTTCTTCCTTTTACATATGATGTGTGTAGGTACCCGCACGAGAATGTCAACCTCGGTTGAGCACGAGTTGACAAAAAGATCTCTTGAGAGCATCCCACAAGTGAGTTCAAGATTGAACCCATCTCGTATACCTTTTGCATGCTTTGCATCTTTCATATTGACAAATTGCTCTTTCCTATGGTTTGCTTGCAAGCATGTTAATGGTATTATCTCCCCTTGTGACATTCATGTTTCTTTGCTTTTAGATAATGATGTTTTGTGTGTTGTAACAAAATTGTTGAACAATTTATCTCTCCGATGTTTTGTATGCAACCACAATTCCATTAAGAGCATGTATTGTCATGAGAGCTTCCAAGAATCTCGTCTTGTTGTTGCAACAAACATAAGGACCACTAGCTCTTTCATTTGGTTTCTTTGCAAACGTGTTGTTTTTGCTTTCGTTTGGGATACTCATGTTCCCATGATATTTTCTTTCGATGATTTGTGTGTGACATCAACATGTCGAACAATTTCTCTTTCCAATGGTTGGTTGGCACACATAATATTGTTCCTTTGGACATTCTTACTTTTGTGTTTTTGCCAAATTCTCCTAGTTTTGCACCAAAGATGTTGATCAAATTTCTATTCGATTGCTTTGAATGCCATGATAAGATGTTATATGGAGTTTTTGAGTTCCCACATTTGGATGATTTTGCAACGACTTCCATGCACTTTGACCTTGCATATGCATCCCGTTTGCTATACTTGAGTTGTGCTAATCGTGTTGTGAACAAGAATGGACATGACACAAATGACATGCTCCTCTATCACACACAAACATATGTTGCTTGGTCTTTGTTGTATGAAGGTACAAATGCATACACGTCAACCTCTATGGACTATATGTTGACAAGAAGAACCGAAGAGAGTTACCTATGGCTACCCTTCATCGAGCTATCTCTACAAGCTAAGGTGACTTCCTTCTACTTGAGGACTCATGCTATAATCTTCATGAATTGGCTACGCTTTGAGTGTTGCTTCGCTTTTGTCGTGAGCTTTGTAGGCTTCATGGAAGGTGAAGGAACATTGAAGTGTTGTCAAGTCAATCTTCCCGAGGACGACTATATGGTGAACCCCAGGATCAAGGATGTCCTTCGACCGCTTCTACTTTGTGATGAGCATGTAGAGTCGAGGACGACTCTTTTTGAAGGGGGGGAGCTGATGTAGCCCGACCTACGGTCGTTACCACATCTTGGTCTCCAACTTACGCCAAGTCGTCATGGACTCCAAAGGTGAATCTGTTCCTCTATGCGAGCCCCCTTCCTACCCTATTGAATGGTATGCTACTTCATACTCCGTCACATATGCATGATAGGTTCACATTGACAAGTACGGAGGCAAGGGAGGAAGCCCGGAGCATCAAGCCCGACAAGACGGAGGCTTGGAAGAGGAGGCGGAAGAAGATAGATCGCCAAATGCTCTCTATCACCAGCGGTACTACCGGATCTGGCGACCGGTACTACCGCCCACTACTACCGCCCCATACAGACGACGCCAACAGAAGTCCCAGGACTGCAGGCGGTACTACCGGATCTGGACCCGATACTACCGGTCCGTGGTACTACCGGACCCAAGACCGGTACTACCGCTCATGCCAGTGCCTGCACGCACTAGTTGGGCCACAGCCCATGTATCCCCCTTTACTTACCTATTCGCCTAGTTTATCCCCAAACTACCCTTGTTTATGTGGTTGGCCTATAAATAGAGCCCCCACCCCTCATGTATCCCTTAGGCATAGATGATAGACTAAAGACAACCCCCATTGTGGACTCTCTAGTTTTGCCTCATCCCCTTTACCAAGGGGACCGACTATCGTCACCAACCTCGATTGGACTTTGCATCACGCATCCATCGTTGAACAAGGCCTTGGAGTTCGATGTCTCGTCTCCAAGTTGTCAAGACCCTCCCCAAGGTGTTCTTCCCTCTCGATGTGGATTTGAGGGAGCACGTTGACCGATCTTTCCTTGCGAGGATTCTATCGGACCGGTGGCCGCCGTTTGGGAGCAATCGGCCTCGTATCGTGTGAGTTTTGCGTGTGTTCATCGTGTTCTTCGCGAGGTGTGTGTTCGCTTCCGCTACCTTCTCCCTTTCCCCTCGCTTTCCCATCGATTTGACCACGAGATCCGTGAAGATCGGGCCACCCAAGAGGTTAACCCCTTCCATCAGATTATCTTCCTATCTAATCAGTAACTTCGTCTTCACTTGAGTTGGTGTATATGTTGACCTTCTTGAATTTATTGAAGAGATTTAGCTCTTGATGATGATTCCTGGAGCATAAATTGATGTGGACGTCGTCTGTACTGGCTTTAGAACCTAGCAAGGGTTAATAAGATACTTTGAGTACGAGCGTACTCAGCAAGTTCACTAGAAAAGGAGTGTTTGATGCACTATATCTACAGCCACAGACCATAGGTCGTAGGCAATGCAAGTTTTTGTAAACATTTCTTCAAAGGTTGCTTTTATTCTGAAAAACTATGTCCATCAGCCTTCACGGGTTTACCAGAACTTTCATGGAGTTCCTTTCCCGCCGCGTTCGCAGCTCCTTCCCGGAACAGGGATTAACAAGTTACAGTTTTTACACTCTGCAGAGGTGCGTTACTTTTCCCATGGGAGATCTTAGCTTTGTTGCACATCTGAATTGTAGGTTCATTCACACTTCCTTGGTGTGAGGCCCAGACTAAGATCCAAGTCAATCACTGCCTTCTCCGCGACCCCGCATGTCTCCTTGGTGTACGCCAGCCCACCTATTGAATTACGGAAATTGCCAGTACAGACCGTTCAGATGCCGGAACTATCATGGGACGTTGAGGGCTCCCACCCATATGCTGCATATCCTCTATGAATTACCATATAATATGCATGCTACGAGTGATAATATCCACGACCCGCACATCCGGATCCATGCAAGAGGGAAAAAGATGCAGCTGACTTCTCCGTCCCATTCCAAATCTCATGGTCAACACGTAATATACGATGCAAGAATCACTGGCGACATTGGTTGTTAAGTCCTAGATAATATGTTCCTTTACCACCGGAACTCTTATAGTAGGTTATTACCTCATGGTAAATAACCTATAATCACATTATTATGAAAATAGTGTTTTCTGTCCTTTTTCAAATGCAGGTGATGACAACACTGGATTTTCAAAATACTTTACAGAAAATAATCAAAGGACATGAGCAAGTGTGAACTTGCCTTGTTGTGATTGCAAGATTATGCACTCACAGTCTTCAAGACAATGTAAGATCCAATATCTGAAATTAGCATCATTGGTCCGGTAAGGACTAATATTTAAAGAAGCGAGATGCTTTTATGCATAAGTAATGTAATGCAAGTTGATAAACGCGAATCCCGAGGATAACGTTGATCTAGGGTTTGGATACTGGAAATGATTACTTTAGAATGTGTTGTCCTTTTAGATAAGTTTCATACTTGTGCATCTTATTAAGGCTTGTGAGTGTGTGTGAAACAATATGTACATATAATGGCATACAACAATAAGATATACTAATGAGATGTGCTACTCAAGGACTACTTATATGAGAATTATCTTATCTTCAAGTTTTACTTTGCAAGTAATGGCATTTATAAGGAACTTAAGTGTTAACAATCCTAAGTATATAAGTAAAGCTTAATGTAATGTGATTATTATTGATTGTCACTTGATGTTTGAAGTGGCA
Organism: Avena sativa; assembly: GCA_916181665.1. NCBI lineage: Eukaryota > Viridiplantae > Streptophyta > Magnoliopsida > Poales > Poaceae > Avena > Avena sativa. The sequence continues at coordinate 303,932,200 of OV702295.1, read as the reverse complement.
AAGAGAATAACATTTGAAGAAAATATTTCTTTTCTAAGGTCTAATCAATTTTTGTGGTTAATCAAATGTGGTTGATGTTGTTTGTGCTTGCTTGAATAGTTTGGATTTGAGATGCTTTATAACTTAATTATAACAGACCAAAGTTAACTATAAAGTATATAATTAAGTTTTTAGCATTATACCTAAAGTCTGGTAGACTAAAGTTAACTTTAAAACATAGATGCACTTTTAGGTGTAATGCTTATTATACTTATACCTTGTTCACTTTATAATGTTTCTTTAAAGTTACTTAAGAATGGTATTATTTTTAGTTGGTAATGGTTTCTTTACATTATAAATGTATAAAGGGATTTATCTCCCTATAAGGGTGTGGTTAAGGTTTGTGAATAAGTAAACAATATTATTTACTGCTTATGAATTCACTATAATGTTTTGATTTGTTTATAAACTTGTGGTTAAAGTAAAGGAATAGGTTTTATTTCACTACAATTTATCCTTGGAGATTTTATATTGGATAATGGTCCTTTTATAAAATAATCTACACTTATGGTTGAATGATAAATCAATAAAATTGCATTTTTAAAATGTGTTGAACCATTTTGACTAATACTATTAAAATGTTAATAAATTTTAGTATTTAAGACTAATACTATTACTATTTATTAGATTTAATTGGTTAATTTAATAAATATTAAGACTAATACTAATAAATCAATATTAGTATTTAAGACTAATACTATTTATTAGATTTAATTGGTTAATTTAAGAAATATTAATAAATTTTATTTGACATTTTATGAGTTATTAACTAAAGAAATAGGTTTAAATTCAAGTTATTAAAATGTATAACTTTTCATTTAACTTAAAGTGGAATATTATATTTTTAACATATAGGTATTATTTTTGTGATCATTTTGGTATATTACAATTATTTTTGTGATTTATAAATAATTAGTTATGATTTTTATAATACTTGTTACTTTATAAAGACTTAATAAATAACAAATATATAATTAAGTGGAGTAATAATGCATGATTATAGTTTTAAATTATAATTCTTATTTTTCTAAGATTTTTGGTATTTTATTTATATTTTTAACATTTAACATTATTAAAATATGAATTATATAAGTTTTATTACTTATAAAACCTTTATTAAATAAACATCAGAATAATATTTCGTAATGTTTTTAAGTTGTAGATTTTGTTTTTCTAATTTTTTTCATATATTACACATAATTTTCTGAATTATAAAACAAAAGATATTAAACTTATAAGATTTAATTATTTTATTACATTTCTAGAATATTGATATTTGAATTCATATTGTGTTTATAAATTTTATTAAACAGTTAATACTTTTCTTACCGAGGCAAGATCTACCCAAGGTCACTGACCAGTGGGGTTCGTACCACGTTGGATGCCACATGGGCACAAACCAAGTCAAATGTGCTGACTGAGCTGAGGTGGCGTGTGCATGACGCAGTGATGACGTCATAGAGGATGATCCTCTCAGATCGATGATTAACCCATCGATTGAGAGCGCACGGGCTAGCAAGGAGGGTGGTGTTCGAAAGAGGGATCCACGACGAGTCTATTGGTGGCGGCGCCACTCTAAAATGGTCACCAGGAGACAGGGCACGACGGCAACTGGCGGCTATGCACGGCGGCGCTCGTCGCTGACTCGATACAGGAAGCAAGCACAACTTTTAAGCATACTAGGAGACTCAGTGACTCACCCATAACACGATGGTGCGGTTGATAGGGCGAGGCGAGGTTGAAATCGATGACGAACGTCGTTGACGGGCGGCGGCAGTGATGTGTCGATTGTGCCGATATGGGAATCTTCGGCCTTCATGGCTTGGCTTGGGAGAACGAGGACAACAGGGCGAGGATAACGATGCTATCAGGAAGGCCAGGGGAGCTCGGGAACGACAGCGATGTGCAGCTCTAGCAAGTTAGGTTTTCAGTCAGAGAGGAAATGAAGGAGGAAGAAGGGAACTAGGGTTCTTCGGCAGCGGCGCTGGGATTATATAGACGACGCAGAGCGATGGCGCTCATCTTGGCGCGTGGTGCGCATCGCAGCGCCGGCGAATGTCGGACGACGTGCCAGGCAGCAGCTTGCGTCTGCGTTGCTTTTTGTCGGGAGGAAGAAGAAAGGGAAAAAGAGATCGAAGGCGTATAGGCCGGAGTTGGGAAGGCTGATGTTGGACTTCAGTGGAACGCGCGTGAGCAGTAGTTAGTTCCATGAGGAAGTGGGCCGTGGGCCAGATTTGATGCTTCTTCTTTTTTTCTTGGTTCTATCCCTTTTCTATTATTCTGTTTTGTTTTTAGCTTTGTATATTACACAATTGTTTTGATTTTCTTATTTTCTTTATATAGATACTTTTCCTATTATTATTTGTGAGGGCCTTTGATATGAATTTAATTGGGGCTAAATTTCATAAACTTATTATAGAATGCATTATTATTAATTAATGAGATTTTATTCTCATTAATACATAATATTAAGGCAACTTTTATATTTAGTGATCCTTCATAAGTATTTGATACATAAAGTTCTAAGTACTAATAGGGTTTGAAATTATAAATGCTTACCCAAGGGTTTTAGGGTTCTTAATACATTTGTATTCTTTTGTTGATATGAATAAAGATTAATGGCTAAACACATTATCTTTATGTTTGTGATTTTTAATAATATCACCACTTAAAGTAAAATAGTGAAGTTGTTCTCTAGGATAAATTATGAGACAGAATTGATAAAGATAGTTTTTAAGCACCTAAGACAATGAGGGTTGAGAATGAACAAGATGTGCTCAAGTGATCTTATATAGGAAATTATTCCTATATAGTATTATGAAAATAAAATGATCATCCAACAGATGAGATGGATGTTAAGATCGGTTATAGATTTAAGTTTTAGATTTGATCCAGAATTTCTATCTCTCATACTTCAATAATCCTGGACTTCTAATTAAGGAATTCCTTTCCTAGATATACTACTTCTTCCTATCCCTCATCATGTGTTAACATGAGGAGCTTTACTTTACAAGAATATTCTTATCCACCTTTTATCCTTCTAAATCCATTTATAATTCCAATGAGCTTGACACTGAAGCTTTCATAATCTTCTCATATCTATACTTGGTTATATCAAACTACTCTACTACTAATAATCTCCAATCCAACAAGTGGTTACTTCTAACTCCATTCATACTCTTCCTTAATCATCCATCACTAACATTACTTCAATAGAGGTATACATCAAATCCTACTTCACCTCAAGTGCTTAGTATTTCCAAAGAGGAAAATACTACTTATTTAATCCAATGTTGCTCTAACATCATCTTAATCATACTATCTTGTCTCTACTTGACTCCAGTATCTAATACTCCAACCTCACATTATATATAATGTAACTTGATGGGGATATGCATACCGGGGTATACCCAGCAGGACGTTTCCGACTGGCCCAGGCGCCTGCGAGTGGGCCTACGATAACGGCGACTGGATCAAGACCTGGCATGGACTCGAGCGACTGGAAGCTGAAGGCCTAGGAGCGTAGATAGGCCCAGTCGGATTAGGTTAAACGATTGCTGAAACCTTAACTGATTCGGTTGAGATATGTAAACCCTAGGAGGGTGAGTCTATATAAACCTCCCTAGAGGGCATGTAGAGGATACGTTCCATCATCCACCCAAGCGACTCGCTGCCTAGCCGCCGAGCTCGCCCCATTGTACTTCCACCATAATACAATCTAGCAGGAGTAGGTCTTTACCCTCCGGGGGGCCGAACCTGGGTAAATCCTTGTGTCTCCGCCCTCATCTCGCACCGCAGATGGCTGGCCGCCCTTGCCCCATGTTCTACTACTCGCTGCCGATTGCAGCATCTGCCGTGGTCATTCCCACGACAGTGGCGCCCACCGTGGGGCCTGGCCAGTCTGGCCGCAAACGAACTCGCACGCCAGGATGGAGTTGACAAACTCGATGAAGCACGCGACCTGGCTCGCTCCCGCACCGCCATCTACCAACAAGGGCTCCGCCGCTACCATAGCCGGCGAGTAAGGACTCGCACGTTCCAGGAAGGCGATCTGGTGCTACGCCTCATCCAGGACAAGAAGGGCATGCACAAGCTATCCCCCCTTGGGAGGGACCATTCGCCATCGGGCGAGTCCTCGGCAATGACGCCTACTACATCATCGACGTCCGAGGAGACGGGAAACTCGACGTCAAGCGATCATGGAATGTAAACCTCCTACGGAAATTCTACTCCTAGAATTCCATACATGTACTCTCCACCTGCTATGAAATAAAATAGATTGGTTATCGCAAATTGCGTCTACTCTCCGTGCCTTGTGCCACTCGCACTCGTAATAACAGCGTCAAGCTAACCGCAGAAGTCAACCTCTGGTACAGTGACCGGCACGGCTAAGTAGTGCGTTCCGAGGGCACTGGGTTACCCCAGGACTCGTAACGTCCACGAAAAATGCCAACCTGGAGCCCCATTGGAGTCGCCTAGCTCGACTGGCTTAACGAGCCAAGACAAATGCCCTCGTTCCTCACAATGACCAAGGTCCTCCGCATCCTCGGCACCGTGACTCGAACGGCCAAGTACCACGCTCGGGGACTGACGACCAGTCGAGTACGAGCGACTAGGGAAAAAGCTAAGTATGAGAGCACGCCCAGGAGTCGTCATGCGACTGATCCTTCGGATCAGGCAGGAGTGACACGCTTACTCTCACGCGCTCAGCCCTCACCCACCCTGGAGCTGCGACTAGAACGACCAAGTACCACGCTCGGGGACTCGGCCACCCGACCTCGTACGCGCAAGGGAAAACGGCCAAGTTAAGAGCACCCACGGGAGTCGCCCTGCAACTTTCTCTCCAAGCTCGGGCGAGTCGACCTCAACAGCAAAACAACTGACCCAAACATTCAAAATCACAAACACATAACAAACGAGGTAAACCCCATAAAAAGGGCGGACGCGCTCAGGGACTCGTCCAATCAGCAATCAAAATCACGAAACAATTCACAAAATAACATGAAGTATCATTACAGCAGAACAGAGTCGTTCCAAAATACAAGTTGAGCACAATGGCTAATCTCTACTAATGCCCCAGGGCACAATGTTTCTACTCCGCAGGTTTCGCCGGTGACTCGCCACCGCCCCTGCGGTTGCGAATGAAGGGCGTGTACGGGTTCGACGGGTACGTCTTCAACTCACCCGCCATCGCCGCACGGAATGGTTGCTCGACCTTGAAGTCCCGATGCGGCGGCTCAGGATCGTTGGGGGCGACAGTCGTCTCCTGATAGGGGAGGAGGTCGCCCATCGCCCAGACGCGATCGGAGTACACCGCGACCCGGTCCGTCAGCTTCAGCACCTTGGCGATCTCCACCGAGCCCGTCGACGAGGGGTAGCCACTCGTCACATCGTCAAGATCGAAGTCCTCCGGGAAGTGGGCAAGCCCAAGGCTGAGAGCCGTCGCCGCCCCGCGCCGAAACGCCGACCGTGTCATGAACTCGACGACTGACGGCGCCTTCTCCAGATACCGCCATACTTCGATGAGGTCGCTGGGAATCACTTCCGTGGGCGATATCTCCTGAAGATATGCTCGAATGCAAGCCGCGGACAACGTGGCCGAGTCGACCAGAGTGGTCACACACTGCCGCGCGTCGTACGACTGCGCCTCCTCCGAGCTGTCGATAATCCGACCTGTGGACAGATGTCGGCAGTGAGTACAACAACAATTTCTTAATGCAACTACTATAGGCAGAGGCAGAAAGCTTACCAATCAAAGGACGGTAGAGGCCCATGATGAAGCTTTGAAGCGAGGAGAAGTCGTTCTGCAGCCCAACAACGAGGGCGTCAGAAACCTTTTCGCTCTTCAGCGGCAGCCTTAACAGCAGCTTTCGCCCGCCCATCCGCTGAGCTCGCCTCCGCCTTCGCTTCCTTGAGCTCGCGCTCTAGATCAGCGATCTGCTTCTCAGCCGTACTCAAAGCAGATTGAGCCGCTGTCAGCTCACCCGCCGGGACAAGGCCCTGGCGGACCTCCTCTGCCTTGGCAGCGATCGCTTGGATTCCCTTGTTCGTTTCTTGGACGGCAACAAGTTCCTTCTCCACGCGACACTTTGCAGCAAGCCGATCGGCCGATTCACGCCGCAAGCCCTGCAAACAAGTCAAACTATCAACACCAATAAAATCCTAAGCGCCCACCCGCTGAAATTCAGCGACTAGGCACTCGGGGACTGAAGATCAAAAATCCTAAGTGCCCAACCGCTGAAATTCAGCGACTAGGCACTCGGGGACTGGAGATCAAAAATCCTAAGTGCCCACCCGCTGAAATTCAGCGACTAGGCACTCGGGGACTGGAGGCTACAAAAAACACTAAAAGAATCCGACCACTGAAATTCAGTGGCCCGATCCTCGGGGACTGGACATACCTGGATGGTTGCGCCCAGCATGCCGTGGAGCTGTAACGCGTCGACAGATGCAAGCAGAGCTGGAGTGTGTCCACGACGCTGCTCGACCTCCGTCTCCACGACCCCAGGCGTCTGGCTTGTTGGCATTGCGCCACTCGCTGTGACCGCTTTGGCCATGAAACGGGGGAAGGTAGCAGCGGATGCCCCAGCGCCACTAGGAGTCGGCTCGGTCACCCCGGGTGAGGAAACAGCCTCCTTGTACTTCGAAGCCACCTCCGCCGCAGTCGGAGGATCGCTCGGAGCAACTGTCGTGTCGTCAGAGACCGTGACGACATCGTCGCCCTTCGCCCTCTTTGCGCTATCTACAGGAACGACGACTTCATCAGCTTTCCTCTTCCACGAGGGGTCCTCCTCGGCGATGACTGGCGGAACCTTGGCCACGGAAGGGTGGCCGATCTTTTTAACTCCAGTCCTGTGAAACAACAATATGAGCAAAATTGTCCGATTACAACGGAAGGCAAGCAGACAAATGAGACTTACTTGGCGACTGGTATGAATCGCAGCCCCGTGCGGATGCTGGCCGGCTTCTCCAGCTCGGGGCCCAGTTTCCGACTGAGGCCCATCTCGAACACATCATGTGCCCAAGACACGGAGGGCCTCTTCAAAGACGAGGCCGCAACAGGAGCCTCCGTGATGACGTCGGCAGGAGCTCTCCTGGGAGGCGAAGCTGCTGCGGCCGGAGCAGCCCCCAACCCAGAGACCGGGGCAAATGGGGGAGGAAGCGAGGCCAGAGGTACCTCATCCAAGGGGGCGGCAGCGTCCGGTGCTGCTGTCGTATGCGTCGCTTCGCCCTTGGCCGAGCTGGTGGCGTCGGAACTAGTCGCCGAACAAGGCGGAGACGCCTGCTTCGCCGGCTTCGTCTTTCTCCTTGGCGGAGCCTTCACTTCCTTCTTCTTCTTCTTCGACGGTGTAGTCTCACGACGCGAGGTGTGCTCGGGGAGCTCGTCATCGTCATCATGACGTTCGAGGCTTCTACTCGCCTCGAGCTCGCGCTGATGTTGCCCGCGAGTTTTGCGAACCATCGGGTCGGCGTCTTCCACGGGCTCATCATCGTCATCACCCGCGTCGCTCCCGACGTTGCCTTTGGCGGGTGGCGACTGGCTCCCGTCCTGAACGGACGAGCTCGAGTTTTCGTCGTCTGCGGGTGGGAGCCATCCTTCCACCACTTGGAACAACTACAATGAAAATGAAACAAAGTCAGCATAACCGCGACTGCATCATCTACGAATGCGAATAGTGATGAAAATGGCGACTTACCGTCGGAGCTGGGCGCCTTGCGGTATAGGGGGCGACCCCGGCCTTCGCGTCTAGGTACGCCGCCTGGGTGATCTTCTTCAAGGCCAGGATGTAGTCCTCGAGCTTCCACTCGACGAGGCTGGATTTTGTCGGGTCGTCCCTACTCGCGTACTCGTACATGTAATGGTCGCGGCGGGCCAAAGGCACGAGCCGCCGCCCGAGCCAGCAGTTGTAAAGATTGATGGTTTGGAGGCCCTTCTTCTTCAGGCCGCGGATCGTTTGCAACATTTCATCGACAACCATCCGCTGGTCCAGCGGGAGCTTGCCGACCTGGAGCCGACGCGGTTCGGGTCGGTTGGCGGAGTACCTTGGAAGCGCCACCTCGCCATCTAGAGTCGCTTCGGTGACATAGAACTAGGATTTCTTCCACTCGTTTGCCGCCTTGGCCGGCAGCATCAGGTCGAAGAACGACGCCTTCGACTTCAGCTGAAATGTCAGGCCACCCGCAGCCAGCATCGGGCCGCCAGATTCTTCGCGACTAATCCTCCCATGGAATAGGTCTTGCCACAGGGGGAAGTAGGGCCTGCAGCCCAGATAGCACTCGCAGAACGCCACGAAAATGGCGAGATGCTCGATGCTATGCGGGCCTAGGTCCGACGGCTGGATCCCGTAGAAGGCGCAGAAGCGCCGGAAGAAGAGAGAAGTGGGAAACCCCAGCCCCCGCTCCAGGTGGCTGGGGAAGCAAACGAATTCTCCCTCGCGCGGGTCCGGAGTCACCTCTCCGGCCGCGGGGATGCGCCACCTGCTGACACGCAGGATGCCGACCTCCTCGAACGACGCCAATAGCGCCCTGGTACACTTGGATCGGCCCCATGGTTCGGTTGAGGGGGCCATTGGTTGGAAGATTTGTGGAGGTCGGGGCTATCTGGATCGGTTGGATCGTGATGCGGAGTGGAAACGGAGATGGGCGAGGTCGGAGGAAATATGAAGGAGTGTTCCCTCGCTCGCCCGTCATTCCCCTTATATAGCGGTTGTTACCCGCCAATTTCGGGAGCCGTTACTACGCGGTGATTACGCCAAAAGTTACCGTTGGATTACCCCAACGGCTAGTTTGACCCCACTTGATGGTCCAACTTCATCCATTCGACTCGTTGCTCCGCGCGACTTGATTATTCACCGACCCAATCACTACAACAGTGACTGAATATTCGTCGACCCGTTCGCCGAGCTGCGACTAAATCGGTCGCTGTTAGTGCGACTAGAATAACTGGTTTTTCCTTTATCCAGGAGTCCGCCGCCGATTCGACTGACCGTCCGCATTGGAGCCGTATACACCGACTGCCAGCAACCACCTGCGACCAATCAACGACGGCCTTGGGGACTACTGATGGGGATATGCATACCGGGGTATACCGAGCAGGATGTTTCCGACTGGCCCAGGCGCCTGTGAATGGGCCTACGGTAACAGCGACTGGATCAAGACCTGGCGTGGACTCGAGCAACTGGAAGCTGAAGGCCCAGGAGCGTAGATAGGCCTAGTCGGATTAGGTTAAACAATTGCTGAAACCTTAACTGATTCGGTTGAGATCTGTAAACCCTAGGGGGTGAGTCTATATAAACCTCCCTAGAGGGCGTGTAGAGGATACGTTCCATCATCCACCCAAGCGACTCGCTGCCTAGCCGCCGAGCTCGCCCCATTGTACTTCCACCATAATACAATCTAGCAGGAGTAGGTCTTTATCCTCCGGGGGGCCGAACCTGGGTAAATCCTTGTGTCTCCGCCCTCATCTCGCACCGCAGATGGCTGGCCGCCCTTGCCCCATGTTCTACTACTCGCTGCCGATTGCAGCATCTGCCGTGGTCATTCCCACGACATAACTTGTAATAACTAATCTAGGATAATATATCTATATTAGGGTTTAATCATGTTCTATCCACCAATGTCACTTATACATGATATAAGCATTCAATCTTGGTGAATAAGGTATGGTCATTATAATCCTTTGATCCTTTATGGTTCAGGTTTCCAGTTGGCTAAACAAGGCTTCCATCCATACACCATTACAGTTGTATTATAATTATCTTCTGTTTAGCTCTATTGGATTAAGAGATATAATTCATTGACTATACCTACTTGATCCAATAGGACTACTCCTGGTAACTATCTTCAGGATTCATCCTTGTAATCTTCTTTATTACCATATAATTATATATTCCAGTAACTCTTCTATCATTTCAGGAGTGAGTTAACTCCATCAATTATCATATGGATCTTATTCTCTTCCAACTCTCCCATCTTATAAATGATATTCAATCTAGCATTACTATTTACCTCTTTTTACTTCTTTCTTTATAGGCCTTAAGGGGATGCTATGATGTGGTCAAGATTTGATAGATTAAGAGTTGGTGAATCAATAGTTGATTACTCAACATTGATGAACAACAGATATTGGAATATGATTCCAATAGGAATGGTAAAGATTGGTATGGACAAAAAGATATATGGTGAATGATCTGGATTTGGTTTCTTTCCTACTCAATCTCACTAAAGAAGTAGGGTTAGGTATTACCATGATACTCATGGTATAAGTAGATGGGGTTAAGATAGATCAAAATTTAGTTGTTGCATTCCTATTACTTAAGTTATGTTTATAACTTGGTATTCATGAGTTGTATATTGAATACTAGGATATGATTACTTAAGCATCAAATATAAATCATTAAGTAATGTATTAGGGTTAAACATTTATTACATTTGATCTACCCTTAGATCAAATCTCCCTTACCCAAAATAAGGTTTTAGCAAAGGTCATATTGAAACTTATCGCAGTCAACTTGATGATCTACTTCAATTCCATCAAGTTGAGAGAAGCTTCAAACACTTTGACAGGTTTTTTTATATTTAAAAGTGTGGAAATTATTCGGATTTTCTATGCATGAATGCAATGCACACATCTGTGTTCAGCTTATTTCTAAGATCTAATGCTGGGATGTTACAAACGCCGTCAAGCCTTGCACAAGCGTACTCATTAAACCAAAAATACCAGATGCAAAACTACCAACAAGATTCGACATCTATGACTTTTGCTGCACAAAGAAAAAGAAAAGAAACAACACAAACATTTAGAAAACAAAAGCAAACAAAGTAACATGACCAAAAAAGATCAGTATAATATCAACATCCTAAAATCTTACCTCATTTGAACAACTAGGGTCTGCGCAAGTGTCAAAACATTTGTTGAACCCTTGGGCACCACCAAAAAGTCCAAAGCTTATGCCATGTCGAGGTTTCAACTGCACAAACAAAAAATACAGAATTAGCAAATGTGATCAACCAGTTTTCTACATATTACCCACCTTACTCACATTGTGACCTACATGTTAGCACCCAATAAACACATAAGTTACCCACTGTTTATACTGAATGTGATCAAGTAGTTTTATAAAATGTTACCAACCCTTAAACATAAAAGTTATCCACAACATAAAACCCATATGTTACAAAAATGTATAACCTAGCTCCAGCTTTCCATATCCCTTTCCATCATTCTGTAGATCAGCCTTCAACACTTGATCAATTAGCTCTCTTGACCATATGTTCACAGCATACCGCCCTTCCGGCAAATCAATATCCAACCCGCTAACATCAAGTGAGTCAACATAAAGCAGCTACAAAAAAAATTAAAAAACCAGAAAAGAATACAATCAATACACTAACTAAAACATAAAACAAATTTGAATATAGAAGGTAATATTGAAACAATTTAAAAACAACAATGTGTACCTGCAAGAGAAAAAAGCAATCTTGCGTATGAGTACCATTATAAAGCTCCTCGTGCAGTTGGTCAACGACAAATTTGCACCACTAGAACTTGGACACATTTCCAATGTTGTGCTGAAATTAGATAATGGAAAAGAAGCTACCAACATAACATCAAAACTTATGCATATGTTACACACCACCACAAACCTAAAACAAAAATGTTACCACCCCTATAACACACTGGTTATCATCACAACAAACAGAAATTTATCAACACAATAACATATAAGTTACCAACCAAGACAGATATTAAAAAGAACAGACACGACAAGAGAAACTAACCATGATAGGGTAGCACTTATGGCAAACATGGTTCCGGGTGGTCGGTGAAAGAAGTGTGTACACAATGTACATGACATATACTTGCTTACTCATCGCCATATGAATTCATATCCTCAAGATTTCAAAAACTCGAGTTCTCAAAGGGGTGCCACCATCATCAGGAAAAACAACAGGGGCAAGGGCACCCTGAATTTGTGGATGCATAATATGGGACCGTGTCAACACCCGGATTTTTAATCCCAGATGCCTGTTATGCCATACATCGCAATCCCAGGATTACCATTTTTGCGAGACATAACAGAATTGGATACCATAGTACATCATCCATTACAAACCGTACATAAGTTCTTACACAAATAGGGATCTCATGATCCAGTTCTTAATACAACTTTAAACAGCGGAATACGTAATAATAACGGTAGCATAGGCGAAGCTCCATCTTCGGGGTCACAGGCAATGCTGACGATGGGAGATGATCCTAGTTGTCGTAACCTTCCTGGGGTCCATCTTCCAGGTACTCCTCTTCATAGTCTGGCCATGGGAATAGCCAGGGACAAAGCCATGAGTACTCTTTAAGTACTCGCAAACTAATACTAACAAGTAAAAGGGTTTTTGGTAATAGGACACTAGGCTCTAGGGTTGTTTTGCAAAAGCCAGATTTATCTCTACTAAGTTTGGAAGCAACAAATGCTAGTTAAGGTTTTATAACACCTAAGTGGGAACTTGTATCTCATGCCACAACCCTGTTGTGGTCAAGTCAAAGTCTCAATTCATTTCACAAGTCTTTTGAAAAGTCTGACGGGGGAACAGTATGGCCACTCCAACTGTCCATAACCGCGGACACGGCTATTCGAATAGTTTGACACTCTGCAGAGATTGTACACTTTCACCACAACATTCGATACATCCGTCAGGAACAAATCCTGAATTCACCATACTCAGTATGCGGATAATCAATCCTAACCTTTCAATTACACGCCCTAGTATAAGCACCTCTCCTGTGAGTTTGGCCTCCCAACCATGACCAACTGTCATCTTGGGTACTGCACAGGTGGACAATCTTCACAAGGTAGCCTCAGCTCAGACCTTGGCCATGAGGGAACTAATACTAAGGTATATAAGTTTCCAGTCAAGCCCTACCCAATTCTCGGGTATTGTGGTTGTACGGTAAAATTGGAATGGTATTGCATCCAGACAACCATCAGTTTTATAAAGGGCTAAGGCTCATGCCTCAACATTTTCATCACCAAAACTCATCTGATGTTTGGAAATACATGTCCAAAACATCTCAGTAGAATGATCCATCATTCTAAGGTTTTCATAACCATTTTTCCACCAAGTATTCCCATCTAAATTTGATCAAGTTTTATGCTTAGCACTAGCATCTACAAGTGGGGATGAGTACTAGTGAGGGGTGGTAAACTAGTGGAGTTTCAACTAAGTACAACCTTATATCATAGGATGATATCAAGGTTTCTAACTTAGGCCAAATTTTATGCTCTTTATGCAACCTTCAATTATCTTTCTAGTATCCACCATTTATTCCAGTACTCTCTAAGTAAGAGCTTTGATAAAGAAATCAAGTAATAAACTTGCAAATAAAAATAGGATTGGGTTATCAAGTGGTTATGATCCTATATGCTTTAAGGCATATAGTGGCATGGTAGCAAGCAAGTAGTAGCTTGCATAGGTCAACTTGATTAGTAAGGCTTGCAAGCATTAGCTTGCACAATATCAGTATAAGCTTGCATTAGTAGGGTATCTTGCAAGTGTTAGCTTGCACATTCAACTAGTAGTATTAGGCTTGCCTTGTGCAGAGCAGTGGTTGAAGTTCTCCTCGGATTCTTCTTCGTAGTATCCTCCTTCCTCCTCGTATCCTTGGTCGGTACTAGCGTCTATAAATAAATACGATGTACACAATCACCAAATAATACTTAACTACTTGCAATCATCACACAAAAGGGTCCTATAGATGATCTAACATCATCACTAACATTACAAGATTAAAGTTTGGTTTAATTCCTTTTATTTTTAGAAAAGTAATTTCTACTCATTGAAAAACTACTTAAGATTTAATATTCTCCAAACCAAACATGGTATCATGTTGACACATGTCATCACCACATATTTTAGTTCATGGGAATGTGTTTTAAAGTGGTGTCACAATTTAATAAGGTTTTACTCTTTTATTTTAATTAATTAAAGTGGCTAGAAATGCCTATGTGGCATTCTTTTTATTACTTGATCAATATTTCTATAAGTAAACCTATATATTTTTATATATTCTGAAAGGTATGGTTAAATGTTATTTTTGAGAGTTGGAATCAACTCAAAAGCTATTATGGTTTTAATTTGAAAAATGTTTGAATGCAGAAAAGCTTTGGCCTTGTTATTTTTGCCAAGGGTGATCTACATATCCAAATGACTTGAATCCAACGGGCTTGGATTCAGCATTCCCAGAACTTTCTAACAAAATTGGTTTCATTCAATTTGGTGCACTGAATCGATCTAGGTTGATTTTTGAAACTGGGTATAGAAGTGTGTTTGAACTAAAATGGAAAAGGTTTAATTCAAATAACTGGGCTGCGCGGGAAGCGATACTAGGCCGGCCTGCTAAGCGTAGCGCTTCCGCAGGCTGTTTAAGTGGTTGTCCCCACGTGTTAGTGAGACAGGGGGTGCGAAACGGTATGGGGCGATGTGGTGCGTTCGATCTGGTTCTAATCCAACGACTGAGGGTCATCGTCGACGTTGGGCAACGCCGGCGAGACAGAAACCTAGCGCGGCCAGTGGGGTCGTTGGGGGCTCACCGGGGTTCAAGCGAGGGTCGGCGAGGCGGGCGGACGACGAAGTCGATGACGGCGAACCTCCTGGTACCGACAGCTTCTCCTGGGGCGGCTCCAATCGCTGGCTCCCTTCTTCTCCAGCAACGGCGGGCTCCGGTGAAATTCTGGCGATGCGCTGCTCGCCTTGCTCCGGGAACGGGGTGGAATGGTCAGTGAGGAGAGGGGAGTGAGATGGTGTGCTCAATTCGGCCGGGGGTGGCCTCTATTTATAGTCGCGACGACGAGACCGAACAGGATGGGCAGGCGACGGTGGCGACATGGCTACGGGCTGCTAGAGGCATGGCCGGCGGTAGCGATCGCTTGGTGGTCTCCTGGCGATGCTCTATAGCTTTAATGCGCGTGTAGGGGCGGTGCGGTTTGGTCTGAAACGCGCGATGCTCTGCGCGGCAGAGGCGGCGTCTTCGACGGCGAGCGGTGGCTGTGCGGCATGGGGCGGCGAACGGGGATGTCTGGCGGTCTCCTGAGTCGGTGGCGATCATGTATGCACGCGGCGAGGGCGGCGCGCGGTCTGTGGGCTTCGGTCGAGCGTGGCGCTCTGGCGCATGCTCGGCACAGTTGCTGGCGAGCTAGGCACGGTCCGTGCGTGTGGTCCAGGGGTTGGCAAGGTTCGAGTGTTGGACAGGGAGTGGCGGTGGACGGTGGGATGCCTCCTAGACAAGGTTGGCACGACTAAATCTTCTCCTAGCTCGCTGTCTCCACTGGGGTGGCATCGTGAGCTTCGGCTGTTCACCATTGATGTCATTGCCCAGCTTACAGTGAGGCTAGTGTTTGGTTTAACTTGCTAGATGATCTACTGAGATGGTTGTGAGCTAGAGAGGGAACAAGTTAGGCTTCAATCACCGCTCACAATAGTGTTTACGATTTTGATGATTTGTGTCTGCCAAGTGTTTGATGAAATGGCCGCAAGAATTCAAGTTTTGAATTTTGAAAATATTTTTGATAGGTGTGCTAGGTTGGTGCTGGTGAGTCTGCAGATGCTTGGGTTTTGAAAGTTGAGCTTGTTTGAGTGGTTTTTGAAAAAGTGGGATCTTCCCATATGATAAAGATTCAATTTTGAATTGTCATTTAAACCATGTATTTGAAAGTTTCTGGATGATCACAAAGTGGGTCTTGATACTTTGTTATGAGTACAATCAAGGGATGCAAAGATCCAGAAAAGTTTCTGTTAGGTTCTAAAATTTTAAGATAGCCAAAGTAGGCATGGGAGTTAAATTGGTCAAAATGACCATTCCTTTATTTTATTTGT
Source organism: Avena sativa (assembly GCA_916181665.1). NCBI lineage: Eukaryota > Viridiplantae > Streptophyta > Magnoliopsida > Poales > Poaceae > Avena > Avena sativa. Next base: position 303,916,291 of record OV702295.1, on the reverse strand, counting down.
TTTGATTTACTTGTCTTTGGGAAAAGTGTGGGAAATGTTTAGATGATGTTTATTTCAACTAAGCATCCATTTACAAGCAAAGGAACACACAAACAAGTTGGTTCAAAAGAATTTCAAATGAAATGCATACACATATACATGCTTTCATAATTTTATTTAGAAAAGTTTTTGTTAACCCTAATTTTGAGGATTAGAGTTTGATGATCCAAGTTTAGTATTTTTGGGATGTTATAGACTAGTTCTTCACCAAGCGTCAACCCTAAACAACTGAATATAGTATCCTCATTATGGGGTATCCTTCCTCGACCTGGCATAACAAATTCATGTGTGTTCTTGTCATATAAACTAGCAAATCAAGTCATAACTACGTCGTGCAGTGATGAGCACTTGATATCTAGCAAACTGTCAAGCTCCATTGCTTTAATTGCTGCCTTCTATTCATTTGATAAAAATTCCAATAAACTGGTCACAGCACAAGGAGATGCCCCTGTTACGTTTACGGGTAGACTGTTTTTCACCCAATCACCCTCGACAACATCACCAACAGCCTTCCGTTTTCTTGGCATCGTGGCCACTACAAACAATTTGTAATGAAAACATAAATACAAAACTCAACCACAAAAAACACAATGGTACACACAAACATTACACCTAGGCAATCTAATGTTATCATACCAACAAGACATAAATATCCATACCAGTGCACATATATTATCATGCACTTTGCTTAAAAGTTACTAACAGAACATAAACAAAAAGTTAGCAGATACATGACTAGTACTGTTGTTATCAAAGGATCCTCTCCAATGTTACCCATCGCTAGTGCTATTTTTATCAAGAAATCCTAATTTCAAAAGCCTAAAACATTCAGAGCGGTGCATCATGATTTATAAATAATTTGTCATGGGCACCCCAACTAGTATAATATTATCATGCCATCAGTACACAAGTTACCCATACCGTTACACATATATTATCATGCACTTTGCTCAAAAATTACCAACATATCATAAACCAAATTTTAAACAGATACATGTCTAGTACTATTGTAATCAATGAATATTATTCAATGTTACCCATGGATAGTGCTATTATTATCAAGGAATCCTATACAATCTTACCCACTTCATAAACAAAAGTTAGCACATACATGACTAGTACTTTTGTTATCAAGAGATCCTTTCCAATGTTACCCATGGATAGATCTGTTGTTATCAAGAAATCCTATGCAATGTTATCCATGACTAGTGCTATTGATATCAAGGAATCCTATAAAATCTAACCCAGTTAAAATAGAATTTATCATAGATTAAATCACAAGAGGCAGCACAGAGAGATTAGTGATTAGATCATGGGGGAAACGACTCACATGGATACATCATCGGAACATCATAACTACATCACACGTAGTAGATCTGGTTAGGGGACAATACTCAAAACTATAGACCAAAGGGAATCAAGGGGCGGTACTCAAACCATTTCAAAAACGGGGGGTTCAAGCATGAAGGAGCGCAGCGAAATCAAGGGGCATATCACACACATTACAACTTCCAAGCAACCCTAAACTATAGGACCAACCGGAATCAACGCCGACGATAAAACCGATGGAAATGGAACCGCCGGAAATAGGGTAGAAGAGAGGAGAAGGGTTGGAGCAGTCATGGAGAGAAATCAGAGGAGGAACGAACCTCCGAGCGCACCTGGAGGGAGTCGACGCGTCGGCGGCAACAAGGGAAAACAAAATCGACGGGAATCGGGCGAGAACTGTCGTACCACTCTAGAAATCATCGGAGAAGAAGGGTAGGGGGCAGCGCAATACCCGAAACGGCCGGGAGAAGTGGGAGGGGTGGGAGACGATGACGAGTGGGGCCCAGATGTAGGGGATGTCCAGATCAGGTGTGCGCGCATTAAACCTCCACCCACCGCGCGGGTTTGTCCGCCTCCGTTCGATGCAAATCCAACGATGGATGTGAGCCCGTTGGTTTGGACGTGTACCGACCGGTCTAAATCTAGACGGAAATTCCACTCTCAGACCTGTTGCTGATTTGCAAAACTTGGCAGGAGGTGTGAACGCGTGCTCCCAGCCAACATAGAATCATATCAAAAAATTTAAATGTCTTGTAGATCAAATCGATTATCTGATTTAAAATCCGTTTCACCGTTGGACTAGTCGCGACGAGATCTTCAAAACTAGATCCCATGTTGATATGTTTCGAGGAAATTTTTTTAAACCAAAAAGTTATCCACCCCAAATACGTGCCAAATACGTGAGTTATCCATGCCATAATATGTAAGTTATCCACCCAATAACACATAAGTTATCCACTATATGAACATGTTGGGTAGAGACGCTCTTGCATACATGTTGAGTAAGTTTAATTGGAACGCAACAGTCTAGGTGTTAGGGTACTGCGACTTCATTGTCATTAATGCGTTAGCGTTGACGATCGATTAAAACTCGATACCTTAAAACCCCTTGAGGCTTCGTCACCCGTATACCACGATAGTGACGACGGACACCAAAGTCAAGCCGCTAGATTACTGGTTGCGCGTGGTGGACATAAGACCCCATTTTTTTATATCGTATGCAAAAGAAGTTTAGATTTAGTTCTTTTAAAGAAAATATATTTAATGTTTGACATGGTAGCCTTTCGAGATTGAGTTGTCCGTACGCTGCGAGAACGGCGAAGGGCGACGAGTCCGAGCCGTTAGAATAACTTTTTATATTCTATATATGAATAAATTTTATAGTTATAGATAACTTACATGTTATTTGGTGGGTAAATAACTCTCGTATTACTGATGGGTAACTTGTGGATAAACAAAAAAAATTACTCATTCCTAATACGTCATCTATGCGTAATTTTATAATGGTGGATAACTTACATGTTATTAAATAAGTAACTTACATGCTGATACATGGATAACTCGCATGTTACGAATGGATAACTTTTGGTCCATAAAAAAGTTGTTGGAACATACCAACATGAATCTAGTTTCGAAAATCTCGTCACGACTAGCCTAACGGTAAAAACGGATCTTAATTCGAACAAACGGTTTGACTAAAAAACATTTTAAATTTTCGTATTTGAATTGAGCTCGTTAATCAAAAATCTTATTCTTTAGTGCTTAGCAGGACACAATACACCTAGACCAATTTTTATTTAAATTTACGTCAAGTTTTAACTTTTCAGACCGGTTGCTATGCACCGACGTCGCGGCCTGTTTTACTAGGCGGAACGGCACTAGCCTGTTGTTGTGAGCGCAGCGCCATAGAAACATAAGCGAACATAGAAATGGGCCTGGCCCAGAGCCGAACACTGAGTTCGGCGCGAGCAAAACGCGCCGCGTTAAGCGGCAAATAGCATTTGCGGCGTCCACCCCACGCGACCCGGCCGCTTCCTGATTTGGGCGTCGATCCCACGCGACTGACCTGCCTTAAAACCAAAACCCTGCCCAGAAACCCCCGAACCGAACCCCGCCCGCCTCCTTCCCTCTCTTCCTCCCCAAATTCGCCCAACACTCCGAACCCCAATGGCGAGCTTCAACGCCGCCGGCGCAGCCAACCCCAACCCCAACAAATCCCTCGAGGTGCGTGCGCGTCGCCACTGCCTGCCCCCCTTTGTCTAAAATGACGAAAACCTTTCTGTACGGGCCGATTCGATCGAGGGTTTCCTTCGTTCTGTGCAGGTGAATCCGGCCCCCGGAGACTCGGTTTCCAGCCTCAGCTTCAGCTCCAAGGCGAACCACCTCATCGCCACCTCCTGGGACAACCAGGTGAGCCCGCCGCCGCCGGCACTGCCTTATGCGCGCAGATAATTATTTTCTGTTTCGGTGAATTGGCGAGTGAAATACTTGAGATGCGATTGGCTGTTTGGTTTCGGATGCAGGTTCGGTGCTGGGAGGTCCAGCCTGGCGGCCAATGCCAGGCGAAGGCGTCGATTTCACACGATATGCCGGTACTGTGGTTCTTCTTATCATTTGATTATATTAGGGCAACGCGGATCTTCAGTTTTGGCCTTCACGGAACTGCTACATCTGCATTGTTTGACCAATATGTTGGTTATTTGTTGTAGGTTCTGTGCTCAGCGTGGAAGGATGATGGAACTACAGTTTTCTCAGGAGGTTGTGACAAAGTGGTTAAGGTGTGGCCATTGCTGTCTGGCGGGCAGCCCACGGCCTTGTCAGGACATGAGGCACCCATCAAAGAACTCGCATGGATTCCACAGATGAATCTTCTTGTCAGTGGGAGCTGGGATAAAACTTTGAGGTGATCAAATGGACACAACCATCAAGTCCCATTGATTCTTCTAGATTTAGCTCTGAATCAATGTGGTGCTGTCCAATGTTGCATTGCATTTGATATATTGCATCATAACAACAGATTACTAGATGTTGATGCAATGTCCAGTTAGATATTTTGTAATGAACTTTGTTTGCCTAATGCTGACATACTTACACACACAGTGGACCAACAAAGCCTATTTATTAACATCATTGCTAACAATATCCCCCCTCTAAACTTATGTTAATTAAGGTACTGGGACCTTCGACAAGCTCAGCCAGCACATGTTCAGCAACTTCCGGAGCGCTGCTATGCTCTCTCACTTAGTTATCCTCTAATGGCTGTTGGCACTGCTGACCGCAACGTAGTTATCTTCAATCTGCAGAATCCACAGGTAAGTTATGTCTCTTTTTGTATGATACAGATGTTCTAGGTTATATCTGGTTATGGATGCACTGGATTTGTACACACTTTATTTTAACCAATCATTATTGTATACTGTTTACACATTCTGTTTCCTAACTCCATTGCTAGCTACTACTTTTTGGTGTCCAAGTATGTTGTTTCTGGCCTTTTCTAACACCATTTCCACTGTTTCTGTTGGATATGGCATGGCAATGAAATCATTTGAAATAGACTTACCCTAGTAGGCAGATTTCCATTATAAGCATTGTTAAATTGGCATTCTTCAATGTTTTAAGTGGTTTGCTAAATAGTGTTACCATATTAGCAAATAGATTTGTCTCTCTTAGTTTATTTAAGGTTAGAACATTCAAATTGCGATAATTCTCTAAGGTCGTTTAGATTTGAAAGCTTCTCAACCATGTGGTGTTGGCTTTGTATTCGTTGCCTGATGAACATTTTGTTGGAGTAAAGGGTATGGAAGTGAAAAATTGTGAAGGAGATATTTTCTTATTGACCTGTCGCAAGAGTAAAGAGAGCAATCATTTGCTGTGGGTTGTCCCATCCAATTAAATTTCATGTGTTTGCTAATGCAATGATCATTTACATATGTTTCTCAGATGTTGTAAGTCTTGTTTGCATATTTGACATTCTCATTACCTTGAAATAGGCTGAATTCAAAAGGATCGTGTCACCTTTGAAATACCAGACAAGGTGTCTTGCTGCATTCCCTGATCAATCAGGGTTCTTGGTAATGCCACTTCTTGTTCTTAATCCAAATGTGTGGTCTAGTTTGCTGGGTTCTTGCAGTGACTTTAGCTCTTGCTTTTTCATCATCTCTGCAGTGACTTATGAGGTTAACTAGTACACATACCTAAAGCCCTGAGCAAAATAAAAAAAAGAATCCTAACTTCATACCTTGCGCGTAACTTCAAGTGCTTCCGTTTGTGTCCTCCAACCTAACACACTAGAAAACCCTCGAACATGAAAATTGATAAGCACTAACATGTAGAGGTTCTAATTAAAACTATATTTAGTGAGTGTTACAAACATAAATGCTATAAAAAAATTTCCTTCGTACTTATTAGAACATAGATATCACATGAATGGTTTAATATGCCGTGTTAATTTTTTCATCATTCAGTTGTCCTGGATGCATGGTGTCAATTGTGACCACTCATGATTTTGCTGTTACAACAATATATGTGCAAATATTCCACTCTTTTAGAGTTGTTTAAGAAAATGACCACGTTATGAGAAATTTATGCTTATTTTCCATTCTATGCTCTACCTTCCTTGGCAAAAAGCATTGCTCCCAATGTTTGAAGTCCATGGCTTTATTTATCTTACTCCATTGTACACCATTTCTCTACTGCTTATGTTTTGTATGATAGTTTGGCGTACTCTTTCAAAGCACTTGTGCTGGTGCTCTTTGAGGTAGCAGATAATAGGTCAACTGTTTTTATTTTCATGAGCATTTGATTAACCCATGTTTTATTTTGAAGGTTGGATCAATAGAGGGACGTGTCGGTGTTCATCATGTGGATGACTCTAATCAGGGCAAAAATTTTACATTCAAATGTCACCGCGAGGGCAATGATATCTACTCTGTTAACTCACTGAACTTTCATCCGGTAAGAGAATTTATTCTATATTTTTAAAAAAATGTTCTCTACTTCCTGATATTGTAGGAAGATATTCTGATTCAGATCCGGAGAAGGAAATTGCTTCATCACTGTGGATGTTTATTTAAATTCAAATATCTGAATACTTGCTGATTTTCCTAGATCATTTACTATCAGCAACTAAGAAATTCTGATTGTTGTGCTATGCATTCCTTCCAGGTGCACCATACATTTGCTACTGCAGGATCTGATGGAGGTTTCAACTTTTGGGACAAGGACAGTAAACAAAGACTGAAGGTCCATTTCCCCCTTTGATTATTCAAATGATCCATTCTCTGTTAGTCCAGAGTAATTAATGCCTTATTTTTAATCTATTTTCAACTAGATTAGTTATGCAAAACTGAATTAGAACAATTGGTGAACTTGTACACGCTCTATTTCTCTGTTGGTCAAATATAAATCTGTTCATGCCTGTTAAAGATACATAATTTTCTTACATGAGAAACTAAGAAGAGAGTGGCTTTTCTGAACCTAGGAGCAACAAGCTCCAATGTCCTAAGATTTGTGATGGCACTGAGATCCAAGGCATCTTTAACTCAGTTTGCATGTTTTTTGTATTTCATGGGAGTTGCATGGTACCCAACATGGTAAAATTTTATTTTCTCAAAGAAAATCTTCATTTTCTTGTTTTCCAGAGATTTTGTTCGTTAGTCACATTTGCTTGGCTAGTAAGAGTGCAAGCATCTTGAGATGAGGATACATGATCTGCATAAGATCTTTAGGTTTCAGTATCCTTAACTAGCCCTTTCACCGATGATGCTAAAATTGCCATAAGTTATATGCTTATTGTTAACAGATTCATTCAATCGTGTTTTCTTACAAACAGTGTGTATTTGATGATTTATAGGAATGTAATTTGATAAACAGACCAGGAATTGAGTGCCATCAATATAGACTTTTCATTTTACTGCTGAAAGATTTATCTTTGATGTGTTTTTTTCTCTACAGGCTTTTAGTAAGTGCCCATCACCCATCACATGCAGCACATTCAATCAGGATGGGTCAATCTATGCTTATGCGGTAGGCCATCTCTTGTTGCTATCTGCATTGGAATAAGTTGTTAGATATTGCATTTTGTGGTTTTGATTTTCTTGCTAGATTTATTTGCTCTAAACCTCAGCAGATAACAGTCAAAGTAGCCGAGAGTGAGTGAGGAACCCAATGTGTTATGTGTTTAATGCACGTGATGCTAATAGATAAAACAGGTTGGCTGACTTACATTGTCAGAATTTATTGGTTTGGATGTTTTCTATCTTAACTGTACCAGTATCTGAATGCTAAAAACTAAAAGGTCGTTTGGTATCCATCATTTGGGCCTGGAATCCTGGAATTCATTTTGCAATTCCATCCCTATGCTGTTTGGTTGACACAGAATTAGGCCGTCATTTCATTTGGCAAATCCATTGAAATATCCCCATGTGTAAACCTGATTACTATCTGAGGCCTGTCATTTCCAAATTCCGGTGGCAGCCAAACATGTGGGTGTTTTTGGAATCATAATATAAATGAAATGAATCCATGTATTCATTTCATTTCTACTAAATGAAGTGAATACCTGGATGCCAAACGACCTTTAAAAAGATTTTGACTAATGAATTATGGCATCTTAAATGCCACTCTCTACAAAAAGCAACATGCATTAGTGTGGACTCTGGATAGAACAAAAGTGCCTACTCATTTTGCAGTGGTATCAACAATATACATGGTTCTCGTTGTTCAAGTTTTTAAGTCTGCATTCTGAAATTGTTTTCCCCTTACTGAGGCATGTACACTGCAAACTTCAATTTGCTAATGTTGCCTCAATTTCTTAGGTATGCTATGATTGGAGCAAGGGTGCTGAGAAGCATAATCCTTCTACTGCAAAGACAAATATCTTTCTGCATAGTGTGCAGGTTTGTGCTTCTTAAAATGTATCGCATATTCAAGTCTGTCTTCGATTGATTTTAAAGTGCTTACATACTGAGACAATAAGCTTGGACAGTACATATCTGCATTTTTCATGTAACGGATTGCACAGAACAAAATTATGGTTTGGTATAGTTAATAGTGGCTGATTCATGTTTTCTAGTATACATAGTAATGGCCTGATTTCTTGCTAACATAAGTCAGCCTTCTTGGCCTGCTGATTATTTTTAAGAAACATTTGTGCCTCATTCTTGATTTTTATTAAATAGGAAAATGCGTGACCTTGTACTTCATAAAACAGAAGTGCCCGTGGATCACATAATTTCGTCAAAGTTTTCCTTGGGCGATGCCAGATCTTTTGTCTAGTCCTCTGACAATGGCTCTTTACTTTATTTTCTGTGCATAGGAATCTGATGTCAAAGGAAAGCCCCGTACTGGAAAGAAGTAAGACTTCGCAATGACAAGCTGCAGATCGGTGCTCCTAACCTGATGAATTCGTGGACTTGTGCTAATTACCCGAATGCAAGTTTAGCTCCTGACTCTTAGGGTATTTCTTCATCCCTGAGTTTGTAAGCACATCTTTTTGTGAAACAACAATTCCATTTTGCCTTGTAAATGGCAGTTCGTGATTTGTTGAGATAATGCCTTGGCTCTATTTGTAAGTAACAACGACGCCAGGTTTCTCCTGAGTGGATCGATTGTTTCTCATATTTTCTGGCCGCCGGTATTCTAGTCACTATTGTGAAATGGCGATGTTGTAGTCTGCTAAGTGCCAAGTCAGGAAGCCCCTTGACTCTGCGAAGTGCCGAGACAGCCAAAGGCTCAGATCATAAACACAAAACACCAAGTGTCAGAAATTAGAAAGATGGAAGCTGGGCCAGATGATTTTCTATAACCCTGCCACTGAAGGACGGTATATTTAGACCTAACGATGCTAGAAATTAAGCTGGCTGGGAAGGAAAGTTAATTATCGAAATATGGCAGTATTTAGGTTACCGTAGGCACGTAATTATGAAAATTGGCTAAGTAGCTGACCCTGTTAGTCTGTTATTTTTTTTTTGTTTTATTACTATTTAGGAGTTAGGTTAAAGGTCTGCAATCGCAAACTGTGACATGGTCATCTTAGCTGCTGCGACCAAGCTGTCTTTTCTTAAGACACCTGCCTCAGGAAAGAAATTTATCTGTTGAATTGCTTCTGAACTGAATCCCAGCCTGGTGCGACCAAGTTCGAGTCTATCCTATGTTTTGTTGAATCTGGTACTCACTCCGACCCATATTAATTGACTCACATTTGCTAGATTTAAATGAATTTAGACACTATTTAGTATTTTTATCCAAATTTTGATAAATCAAGTCAATTAATATGTGTAGGAGGGGGCCTGCGAAATGGTACAACAGTACCAAGCTTTTTGCCGGAGTGCTACGAAACGCGTTTGGTAGCCTGTGGAGGTTCGGGCGGACATGCTGGTGAGGAATTCAGGTGTTTGGTTCCCCGCATGCCCCCTTTGGCTGTGCCAGCCCGAACCACAAAGCACCCTAGAGCCAGACCCTAAGAAAAGCTGGATTCCATCATTTCACCGGAGCTATAGCCTTGGTGCGTGCAAAAGCAAGAATGCAGTGACGGAGCTCGTGCAGGCAGGGAGATGCGGGAGCTTGCGAGCGGCAACAAAAATCCGGCGAGAGAAATTTGGTCACCGCCTGCGTACTCTACTTCATATTTAGAGAAGGTGCTCACCCACCCCCCCTCCCCCCACCCCACAAATTGGAATCCACCATTTCCCCTAGGGATACAAGTGGACAATCCAATGGATTAGACTAACAGTCCGCCAATGTCTAAATGAGTGCATGCATAGTTAGGTGTCTTAATGAGTGCATGCACGATTAGAAGAAAATTTAGAATATGAAAAATGGGCGGACAGACCGGGATGGTTCGTCAGACATCCACTTGCATCCATACTTCCCCCTTGAGCTCCTCTACCATTAGATCTAGGATGATGACGGGTGAGTCTTCCGCGTCGAGCTTGAAGACGACTACAACAACGGTGGTCACACCAACTTCACCATGGTGCACGACCACGTCTGTAGTACATGCGTCTCCCTCGTCCATGACGACGGTGATCTTGCCAGCTACCCCCCTGTCCACGACGATCGAGCTTCCAGATCAAACTGAACCCGGAGAAGTGCGTCTTCGGCGTCCCAGCCGGCAAGCTCCTCGGTTTCCTTGTCTCCGAGCGAGGAATCGAGGCGAACCTAGAGAAGATCGAAGCCATCGAGCGCATGGAGCTGCCACAAAGCCTGCGCGATGTACAGAAGTTCACCGGGTGCCTGGCTTCCCTCAGCCGGTTCGTCAACCGGCTGGGTGAGAAGGCCCTCCCCTTGTACTAGCTCATGAAGAAGACAGACAAGTTCGTCTGGACAGCTCAAGCGAATGAGGCTTTCCGAGACCTCAAGCGCATGCTCACCTCACCGCCTATCTTGGCGGCGTCAGTCGCAAAAGAGCCAATGCTGATGCACATCGCTGCCACAAACAGAGTGGTTAGCATGGTGCTGGTAGTGGAAAGGCCAGAAGAGGGGAAGGCCCAGCCGGTCCAGCGTCCCGTGTATTACCTAAGCGAAGTACTATCCCTCTCCAAACAGAACTACCCCCACTACTAGAAGCTAGTGTATGGCGTGTACATGGCAGCCAAGAAGCTCAAGCACTACTTCCAAGAGCACTCCATCCGGGTGGTGTCATTGGCCCCGCTTGCGGAGATTATCGGCAACAAGGACGCCACCGGACGCGTGGCAAAATGGGCCATAGAGCTCGCTGCACACAACATCCAGTACGAGCCAAGGACGGCAATCAAATCCCAGGCACTGTCCGACTTCATCGTCGATTGGGCGGAGACGCAGTACATGCCACCGGTCCCTGATTCAACATACTGGAAGCTACACTTCGACGGCTCCAAGATGCGAGGAGGACTCGGAGCCGGAATCGTGATAACTTCACCAAAAGGCGATCGGCTAGAGTACGTCCTCCAGATCCACTTCAAGGCGTCCAACAACATCGCCGAATATGAAGCGCTCATCCACAGGCTCAAGATGGCCAAGAAGATAGGCATTCAGAGGATACTATGCTTTGGAGATTTGGACCTGGTGGTGCAGCAGGTATCCGACGAGTGGGATGCAAGGGACACGAACATGGCCCTCTACTGTTTCTGCGTTCAGCAGCTGTGCACTTGCTTCGAAGGATGCGAGTTCCATCACGTACCCAAGGCCAACAACGAAGCTGCTGACGCTTTGGCCAGGCTCGGCTCGATAAGACAGGCCATACCGCCTGGAGTCTCCGTCGAGCACCTGCGCAAGCCCTCCATCACCCCGTCACCAGAATCTGACTCCATCGTACTCAGCGCAGATCCAGGAACAGTCAGTGCCACGCCGCACCCGGGGACTGCTTTGCCGCACCCGGGGACTGCTTCGCCGCGCCCGAGGACTGCCTCGCCGCACCCGGGGACTACCGCGTCGCACCCGAGGACTGCCCGCGGCAGCCTGCGGTCGACACCAGCAAGCTCCCACCCGACAAACCTCTCGACATTCCAGAGCCAGCCATCCGCGAGGAGATCAAGCTCATCATGCATACGGTGTACGCCATTTGGGAAACACCCGATTGGGCGAAACCATTCATGAACTTCCTGGCCAAGGACGAGCTCCCGACGAAGGAAGTGGCAGCACGACAAGTGCGATGAAGAGCAAGCGCATACACCATCATCAACAATGAGCTATACAAGCGCAGCGTCGGGGGCATCTATTAGCGATGTGTCAGCCAAGAGGAGGGAACCAAGCTCCTAGCGGATATACACCAAAGAAAGTGTGGCCATCATGCTTCATCAAGGGCAATAGCATACAAAGCTCTTCGCCATGGTTTCTATTGGCCGACAGCGCTAAAGGACGCTCAGGAGTTGGTAAAAGCATGCAACGGTTGTCAGCGATTCAGCCAGCTGAAGCACACGCCGTCTGCGGCACTCAAGACAATACCAATCCTAGCATCGTGGTTCATCCGATATGATCATCGATGAATATGTGGGAGTCAATATGGGTTTCCAGATCCCGCTGTTGATTATTGATAGAAGATCATGTCTGCATATTCTCGAACCCGTAGGGTCACACACTTAACGTGCATCGACGCTAGATAGAATGGATAATTGGTTTATGAGTTTTTTTGTTCAGAGTCTCAGATGAGACCCAGGACATCACGAGAGGTTCCGGAATGGGCCGGAGAATAAGATTCATATAAAGGAAAGCAGTTTTTGGTTTTCGGAATCGTTTCGGAGTTTATCGGTATTGTACCGGAAGGTTCTAGAAGGTTCCGGAGTGGGACCAACGTGGGCCCACTTGTCGGAGGCCTGCGTGGGCCTAAGGGGAAGTGCCCTGGCCACTTTGGGTCAGGGGAACAAGGCCCCTAAGGCCCAGCCGGCCAGCCCTTAGGGGAAACCCTAAGGGAACCTTCCAGAAGAAGGGGGGATGACTTGCCCCCCACTCCACCCCTTGGGCCGCCGCCCTAGGGCTTGGAGGAGGGGTTAAGGGGCCGGCTAGCCCCTATATAAGGAGGGCAGGGGCACAGCCTCCCCCCACTCCAACCCTAGCCGCCGTCCAACTGCTGCCCCTCCACCTCTCTCTCTCTCCCGACTGCGTGTAGGCGAAGCCCTGCCGCAGAAACTCTCCACCATAAGCACCACGCCATCGTGATGCAGATCCAATCTATCTCTCCACCATACTTGCTGGACCAAGGAAAGGAGAAGACGTCGCTGCACCATACATGTGCATCTCTCGGAGGCGCCGCCACTTGTGGCGTGGGATCGGATCGGATCGCGTGGAGGAGACAGAGAGTACGACTACGTCAACCACGTTCTGTTGAACATTTCTGCTGTGCAATTTCTTCAAGGATTTGAAGATCTCATCAATCTCTCTCATTGATTACATCTCCTAGATTAGATTTTGGCTTTCTTGTTCGCATCTGTGGGAATTTTTTTGATTTACTATGCTGCGAATCCCTTCAGCATCACCTAACTACAAAGAAGAACTAAACAGCTCTAAGAAAAAATAAGAAGAAAACTAAAGCTAAACGCAGTGCTAGCAAAAGAGAACACTCACAGAACAATAAGAGTGAAAACTAGAGTGTTCTAGGAAATGAAAAACGGGGTGTGACTTCTCCAAAAGACGTGTGCTGGGTCCAACCAACTTATTGGAGCATGCATTGCATTCATATCATCATAGAATCTAGAGCTTGCACAAAAAAATTTAAAGTTTGAAACCAAATAAAACCATAATTATGCCCATTTTATTATTTATATGAGGCATGGTTTTATTTTTATTTTCAAAAGACCAAGGTATATTTGAGTGAACAGATAAGTTTATCACACTTTTGAGTGCATGGTTCATAGTGCAAAAATCTAGAAAATATTTGAATTCAAACAAGTTTGAATTAGGGTTTCAAATTCATTCCGAAAAATCAAAACAGAAAAAGAAAAGGATAAAGAAAAAAATAAAACACTGCGTTGCCTTTTCGGCCCAGCACCACTCCTGGCCCAGCAAGCCCACCCGGGCCAATCTCCCTCTGTATCTTCTCTCACCCGCGCGAACCCTACCCAACGCTCAATGACCAATGGCCCCAATGCCACGTAGTCATCGTCCCCAAACCCCGCGCGCAGACCACGTCGTCGCCGTCGTTTCTTCCCTATTCACTGTGGCAATCAAATCCGATTAAATCCCATTGATTCGCCGCGCGATTGACGCCCTGCTCTGGCTACTTAAACACCACTCCGTTTCGGCCATTTCCCCTCAAACTCTCACGCCCAAGCGCCCACAGGCTGCCCATATTCAAGCTTGAACAGCCGCTTCCCGACAAACTCCGGCGAGGCATTACGGTGATCCTCAGGCGCCCCCTTGTTCCTCGTTCATACGGAGTTGTTTCTCTGGTCTTTACGCTTCTTCTGACACCACTGGTTCATCCTATATCCCCCTAGGTCGCCGCCTCCGTCAAGCACTGTGAGCACCTGACGATGTCCGCAACTCCAGCGAGTAATTCCGTCCAGGTTCACATGCCCCTTGGCCTCTAATTCAAACCAACTTGTACGCCTTGTCCTTGTGCATGCACTGATGTTGTTTGTTTGTCCTAGGGTGACCTAGAATGTCGATGTCGTCTCCGCCAGCCTGTGCCCATCGCCAGTGAGGTCTCCGACGAGCTTTCACGGCCACTACAACACGCCCCGGCCCAAGCCAGCTACACCATGAGCATCCACGTGTTCTCGCGAGTCAGGTAAACCTAACCACTACCCCTAGCCCCCTCTGGAATCGCCGGAGCATCACCGGCAGAAGCGCCGCTGCCGCCAGCGCCATCAGCGCCGCTTGCTTTTGGTCAGTTAGATCTGGCACGTAGGATTTAGATCTGGTGGTTTAGATTAGATCGTTAGCGAAGGGGTACGTTTCAATCTGGCGCGTTGGATCTGACTTGATCCAACGATGCAGAAGCACGATCCGCGTGAAGCGGTATCGACCAATCAGGCGCTGCCACGCGTCTGTAGTTTAGATTTAAAATCCAGATTTTGTCTATTAAATGTTCAAACTTGTAAAATTCATAACTTTAATTCTATTTGTCCAAATTTTGCAAATAATATATTAATGGATTCAGAAAGTTAAGATCTACACATCTATGGCCTTATTTTAGTATTTTGCTTCCGGGAAAATAGGATTATTTTCAGAACCAATTTTATGCCTATTTTGGCTTTATAAAATTGTTTTGAGGCAAATTTTTGTTTATTTAGACTTAGATAGATTACTTTGTGTTCAGTACTGTTTTGTTTGATTTTTTTAGTGTAGAAAATCTTTCCATTGCATTTGCATGCATTCATATATATTTTTGCTTGAATATTAGAATGTGAATTTGGTGTTATTATTCTATGTGTAGATTTTGGTGATAGTGGTGATTGTGAGGATTGTTGCTACTCCCCCAACTATCAAGGAAAGTGGTGCTTCATGTATTTTGTCCTATTATTTTGACTATGCATTAGTGATATTTTGAGTAGGACTTGCATGGAGATTTTTGCTAAGTATATACTATGCTATGCCTTGGGAAATCCTAATAGTTGTAGTCTTAGTAGAATTTCTCTAAGTTAAGAAACTTGTTATGTTATCATGCTTATCCTAGCTAGTAGCAAACAAGGGTGGAATATTCATGCTATGGAATTTTGCTAAGTCTATGACTAGTGTTTTTGATTAATAAAACAACTATGTGAATGAATCACCTGGATGGAATGGTATGATGGTTTATGTTGAGTGGTTACACAAGGCCCATGTCTGTGGTTTACCTTGTGTATCACACTTTTGGAAAGCCACCCAGAAACAAAGGGATTTGAGATGTTTTGTGTTAAGAAGCTTCTAGTGCAACCACATGACATATGGGCTCTGCCTTGACCACATAGGTTGCAAGAACTTAGCTAGATGGATAGTTGGTGGTAGGGTGATAGGTTGGAACGCGTCCATGGTGGTCTAAGGGAATGGTTCTGAAAGGTCTCGTCTCGATGCATGTCGAGTCTTGTGGGGAAAGTGCACCACCTCTCGAGAAGGAAAAAACTAAATACTTAACCGTGTCCCCGGCAACGGACAATTTGAGCATCAAAGACATTGAAGCTATCAAGGATATCCTCATCCCAATTTCTAAGTTAAAAACTTGTGGTTGAATAAGGGTAAAGGTTCACCAATGTCTATTGGTGGTTCCTTGGGAGTTTTTGACAAACAAAAACTTAGTGTTTTTCAACTGATAAGAAAACCTATTTTGAGCAAACCAAGCCTAAGCTACACTTAGCCAAATTCATATAGATGTTAGACACTACTATTCTACTATGGTATCACTTGCCAATACAATTCCAAATGTATTGACCCACTGTGGCTATAACTTATGATGTTGCAGGATACTCTGATGGATATTAGGGTTGTGAGTCTACACTCAACATGCTTGCCTGTGGCACATGAAGATGAAGACTTTACTTTATTTACTTATGTTTGAACTCTATGTATTAGCCATGTGCTAATGAGTTGTAAAATACTATGTTTATCTCTGGAATGACGATGTAATAAAGACCTTAGTATCTGTGTACTTCATCTTAAACTGTGGATGCTAGCATTTGATCCAGGGACTAGCATTACAATCACAGGGGCCTTTACCTTTAAAAGGTGGGGTCTTACAGCTCAAGTGATCAAAAGAACTCAAAATAAATCGATTTAAGAGGCAAATGCAAATAATGGCAGAAATCTGTTGATGACCCACAAGTGTAGGGGATCGCAACAGTCTTCGCGGGTATTATTACCCAATTTATTGATTCGACACAAGGGGAGCCAAAGAATACTTGCAAGCCTTAAAAAACTGAGTTGTCAGTTCAGCTGCACCTGGAAATAGTTCTTTCTCACAGAAGTTTATCAGTAGCAACCGCAAAGCAACAACAACAGTAACAACAATAGTGAAACAGGAGCAATAGTAACAGTAACGGTAACAGTAGGATTCAAGTGCGGTAGGCATAGGGATGGATGGACGGGAATTGCATGGATGAGTCTAAACATGTAACTTCAAGGTCTAGGGCATTGCAGATAAATAATAATAAGCATCCAAGTACTAAACAATCCTAGGCATGTGCTCCAAATATAGGCATACGTGCTCGCAATGAGAACTTGCACAACATCTTCTGTCGAGCCAGCCCGTGGCAGCAGGGCCTCTAGGGAACTACTGGCAACTAAGGTGCTCCTTTTAATAGAGCACCGGAGCAAAGCATTAACACTCCGTGAACACATGTGATCCTCACACCACAGCCATCCCCTCCGGTTGTCCCAATTATTGTCACTTTGGGGCCTTTGGATACGGATAATGATATGTGTACACAACTTGCAAATAAGATCATAAACAATGCTATCATAATGATTCAATAATAAGTTCAGATCTGAGATCATGGCACTCGGGCCCTAGTGACAAGCATTAAGCACAACAAGTTGCAACAAAGTCAAATAGCACTAATAGAGATACTAGGCACTATGCCCCTAACAGATCTTATTCGATTACATGATAGAACTCATCCAATCCCTACCATCCCCAAGCCTACAGCAGGAGATTACTCACTCATGGATGAGTGAAACATCGGTGGTTGATGAAGATTCGTTGGTGATGACGATGGCGATGATCCTCTCCAAATTCCCCTTCCCGGCAGGGTGCTAGAACAGAGTTTCTAGATCTGAATCTTGGATTCTGGTGGTGGCGGTGGAGCGGAACTCTTTCTGGAAAACTATTGAAACCCCCCTGAGTTTTTAGGTCAGAAGGCAACTTATAGGCACGGAGGGAGGCCGAGGAGCTGCCTGGGGTGGCCAAACCCCCTCCAGGCGCGAGGTCAGGTGGGCCCGCACCAAGGGTGGTGCGGTGACCTAGCATACCACTTCATGATGTAATATACTATAGTCGTTGACATAACACCAATGAAACACCGTTCACTAGTATTACATCCCTCAGAATGGCACAACAGAAACACAGCGGGTCCAATACATGGCTAAAGGTTACAACTCACTCTTTACACAAGATCCAGAGAACACTCTAGGTTAAAGAGAGAGAAAGAACTTCTTACAAAGAAGGATCAAAGATGAACAACACAAGAACTAATATGCTACTAAGAATGGTATCTTAACTAAAGTGATGACATTGCTATTACTGCAATGCACTACAGAAATAGGTTCTTTGGTTAGAGAGTATATTCCTATTTAATCAGTAATTTCGTCTTCACTTGAGTTGAGGTATTTGTTGACTTCCGTGTCTTTATTGAAGAGCTTTAGCTTTGGATGATGATTCCTAGAGCATAACTTGATGTAGATGTTGTCTATCCCGGCTTCAGAATTTTCACATCCCCAATTTTAGATTTGGTCTTGCATATTATTCATAGCATTGAATCATACTTTCCCATGCAAAACCATCGAGTAAAAAGGTTCGGCGAAACGCTATTTTCCAAACCCTATTTTATTTTGCTACGAGGCTCCTGCGAGAGGCTTTAGTAGGACTTGCGTTGTCTACCCTTGTAGCCTAGTGGTTTCGCTCAACCCTTGGCCCTAGATTGTTCCCCTCGACTTCACAAAACGGTAGGAGCAAGAATCGCTCGATTCGGAGCTCGTACGGAAAAGTTATCGCCGTTTTATTAAACGTTGGAAAAACGGGCCAATTTTTCGGGCCGTTTTCCGAGTTCGTTTCTAACTTCGCGCCGAATCGGAGTAGGACCCGCAAGGGGCCCCACTTAAAGGACCCTGCCGCCTCGATCTCGGGAACCGACCCCGCCGCCTCGTAGATCGCGCCCAGCGCCGCCCCTCCTCGAAAAGCGCGCCAGCGCCGCCTCCTGGCCGTGACCCGCCGCCGCCGTCGCCCTTCCCCGCCGCCGCGCAGGTACGCCGCCTCCTCTCTCCCCGCCGCCGGCGCCACCGCCGCGCCACCCGCCTCCCGCGCGACCGCCCCGCGGCCAACCGCCGCCTCGCCGCCCTTCACCCGCGCGCCCCGCGCGCCGACCTCGCCCGCAGCCGCGCTGCGCTGCAAGCGCGACTGCGGCGCCTGCGCCCGCCCCCGCGCGCCTCGCCTCCTGCAGCGCTGCTGCCGCTGCCGCGCTGCGCCAGCCGCTGCGCGCCCGAGCCGCTGCTGCTTGCACGCGCTGCTGCGCTGCCGCTGCGCGCTAGCTGCTGCTGCACGCACGCGCACGCGCGCTGCCCTCTGCGCCGCGCCGCTTGCTGCCGCGCGCGCTGCCGCGCGCCGCGCCGCGCGCGTCCCGAGCCGCTCGCTCGCGTGCACGCCGCCTCGCGTCGTCTTGCGCGCTGCGTTGACTATCTCGAACCACGCGCTGACCGTCTCCCTCTCGTGCAGGTAACCGTCGTCGCCGGAACCGATCGCCGCCACCGTCCGGAACTCGCCGCCGTTCGTTTCGTCGTTCGTTCCCGGTGAGTCAGCAGCCATCGTTAGATCTCAGATCAGCGGTTCAGATCAACCGTTGACTGGTCAGACTCAGGCGTTGACTAGTCAGACGCCCAGTCAGCGCCCAGTCAGCAGATGCGTTGACCAGTCAACAGACACAGTTGACTGGTTAATTTCGCTAATCGTTTTAGTTGACAGATTTCGGTAGAATCTTGTAAATTGCGTAGAAATTAAACCGCTGGGCCAAAAATTGCAAATAAAATATGTGTAGATTCAGTGAGTCGTGTAGAATCTTGCTGTACCTTTGGTTCAGACTTTTGCAGCAAGATTTAGTACAGTTTAATCAAACTAGTTAGTGGCCTTTTTGGAGTAATAAATTCGTAGAAAAAGATCCGTAGCTCCAAAAATCGCGTATGATATGTCCCTGGATTCAGTGGAACGAGGGGAATCTCATCGTGAATTAAAAAGATAGGCTTACAGTGAAAACTTCTGCAGAAACTGTCTAGTGGCTTTCTGCAGTGTTTTAATTACTCCGGGAGTTTTATAATTCCTTTTTGAGTAATTCCAGTTGGTACTGTTTCTAATCAGCGATGCCTATGCTGTAGAATTTTCCCAGGATTTTACAAGAGAGAATGATTGGCTTCTTTATTATGTAGATTACGTGTACAACCATGTGCCAATAATAGAATGGGCGGTTGGTTGGACTTAGTAGGTGGTGGTAACTCGAACCCGCGTATCCAGAGATGTAGAATTTTGGTAGGTTGGACCGGTGCGCGTCGGGATTGAGGAGCTACTTCCCGAACAGTCTCTTCTTGGACTTCTCCCTATCACCACTCAAAATGAGAGTGATGGTACGAGCTGGGCTGGCCAAGTCACATGGGTAAAGTGTACTAATCCCTGCAGGGTGTATAATCTAATCGATTAGCCGTGTCCCCGGTTATGGACAACTGAGTTGCTTGATATTGATTCCATGACATGTTTCTCGCTCATTCCAATTTCATAATTGTTTTAATGTTGTTGGGTTAACTAATTGGGATCTTTTCAAAGAAAATCAAAAACTGTTTATGAAAGTAGGACAAATGTATTTGCAAATGCAAGCCAGACACAGCTCCAATTGCCAAATATGCATGTAGGTGTTAGTACTATTGTCTCCATTTACTAGCTCTACTTGCCATACATTCCATGTATTGACCCTACGGGGCTGCTACGTTTCATGTTGCAGGTTATTCCGATTCTGAGTAATCGATATAGGCCACGGTACTCCACTCGGCACTTGTTCACTTGTGGGCAATTTGAAGTATGGAGGATTTACTTTATTTATGTTGCTATCTGAATAATTTGAGCTAGCCTTGAGCTAAGCTTTTATTGTAATAATGGTACTCTGGATCTTCGTTATTCATGATACACGGATATTTTGCTATGTTATTCATCTTATTCTATTGTGGGCCAATGAACCGATCCAGGGATTGGCATGTCACATAGAAGCCACGGTCTTTTCAGAACCGCGGTGCTACAGGATGGTATCAGAGCCCGTGTGTCGACTGTAGGATCGTGACCTAGGAATTGGATTAGGAAGCCATAGATTTATTAAAGCCTATATTAACTCTGTCTTTCATCTTATGCCTTTCACCCTCGTAAATTCTTACCATATGCTATTCTCACACTTTCCTCTTTTACTTGATAGATGGGAGAAGTCACAACTGAGTATGCCACCATGGAGTCACCAAGGCCCTTTGCAAGGCAGTTAGCTCAGCTCTCGCAGTCATTGGGATTGCCACTGCCCATGTTCAAGGGAAGAAGGTTGTACACCTATGGATATGAAGAGGATGCATGGGAGATCACTACCTTCATATTCAGAGATGCCGCCTTGCCAAACCCCGTGCACTTGATCTACACCAAGACATACTGCAACTGGGACTTGGTATCAACTTGGCCATACATGAAGCCCTGTCTCGCCAGTGCCATAATATCCGACACCTACTGCTAGCAGATTCACCCTACCGTGACTATGGGAGGCGTGATGAAGATGGGCACATTGTGGTTACCCCGGGCGACAGGAACAACATGCCGCCCCGTCGGAGACACATAGAGGACATGGAAAGGGAGAATGGAGCTCTAGCTGAGAAGGTGATGATGATAAAGGAGATTGCAGATTTTGCTAGCAATGGTATGGTGGTCCAAGGACAGGAGATTGACACCCTGCATGAAGCTGTGGGAGTTCTGGAGAATGCCCTGATAGCCAGAGATGCAACCATAGCTCATCTTCATGGTACTGTGTAGGAGAACACCCAGAACATACAACAGTTGCAAGGGACCGTCTAGGAAAGGGACCAAACTATTGAAGCTATGACAGCCCAGATTGCCGCTCTCCAAGCACAGCTGAATCCACCCTCTGATGATGACAATGGAGATGATGGCAACAATGGGGATGATGATGACAGTGGGAACGATGATGATGATGAGGACGAGGATGATGATGATGGAGACGATGATGGTGGAGGAGATGAAGCTGTTGCAGTTGCAGCTGAGAGTGAAGAAGAAGAGGAGGATCCAGAAGAGGTGGAGTTTGAGATCTCAAGTGATGATTCAGGAGAGGTGTACACTCCGCCGCCATGGTTGTACCGCGAGCCAAAGCGTCAACGCATGACAGCAAGGACCTACTGCAACCTCTTCAAGGAGTAGATAGAAGTCCACCAATTAGTCCACTTTAGGCAAATTCGTTAGGATTAGTCTCGATCGTTGTGAAGCTTAGTTCGTGTTAGTTTAAGAGTGATTAGTTGCTTATCTGTGTACTCCAATATCTCAGGATTTATTTGTGCGAAATTTTATGAAAGAGTTATGGCAATTTTGGTTACTATCCGTGTTATTTTCGCTGCAGTTTTCTGCTGATATAGCAGTACTGTACGATTTTTCATATTTTTCTGGTAACTCGGAAAAATCTGAAAAAAATTGGGCTGATGCGAAACTCTCTTTACTATTTGTGAAAAAATCAGCTAAATTTTCTGACGAGTTTAAGTCAGGCCAAAAAATTCGCGAACACTGCTGGACTGTTCTGGCAGATTGCTGTTTTTGTTGTTTAGTTGATCTACTGTTTAGTTAACCATTGCCAACTCTTATAAAACTATTTCAGTAGGTATATACTGCTAGGATAACACCTGGGATGTTGCTGGATCGCTTGTTTGTTGATGTGTTGCTTGCTTGTGATTGTCTGCTATTGTTTGATGTTGTTTGATCATATGCATGGGTAGAATCCTATTATCGTAGTTGATTCTTTCTAAGCTTACCTGTGCTGAACCGCAGATGCCTCCCCACCGTCAACCCAATGAGTTGGAGCAGCTCATGGCAGCTCAGGCACAGCTGACCCAAGTGATGACTCAGTTCATGGCAAATCAGAACAACAACAATGGAAATAATCAGCCTCAGGGAGATGCTCTCACCAGATTTCTGAGGCTAAGGCCAGCTAAGTTCTCTACTGCAACGGAACCGATGGTTGCTCTTGACTGGTTGTGTTCAGTCAACAAGGATCTGGTAACCGTTGGATGCACTGATGCTGAGAAGGTGAGGTTTGCCGCTCACGTACTGGAGGGACCAGCCGCTTCTTGGTGGGACACTTTTCAGATCACCCACCCTCTGGACACTGTGACTTGGGCAATGTTTGAGGAAGGTTTCAGGACCAACCACGTGTCTTCAGGAGTTCTGAGCCTGAAGAGGAAGGAGTTCCGCAACTTGCGCCAAACCAATCGCACCGTGGCCGAGTACATTGAGGAGTTCAACAACCTGTCCCGTTATGCACCTGAGGATGTTGACACTGATGCAAAAAGGAGGGAGAGATTTCTGGATGGCCTCAGTGATGAGCTTTCAGTGCAGCTACTGGTGGTTTATTGCTCCACTTTCCAGGAGCTTATGGACAAGGCCAGAATCTTGGAAGGGAAGCACAAGCAGGTGGAAAGCCGCAAGAGAAAGAGTAACAATCACTACTCTGGTTCACATCACAAGTCTCGCACTTCATATGATGGATACTCCAAGCATGGAGGGAGTGACCATGGGAGCCATGACCGCCACCACTCAGGAGGCGATGGGCATCGTCATGACAACCATAGGAGCAGCCACCACAGCCACAAGGGAGGACACTCTCACCACTCTGGAGGACACGGTGGGCATGACCGCAACCGTGATCGCAGCTTTGTGAAGAAGGATCTGAGTGAGGTGACGTGCTTCAAGTGTAAACAGAAGGGACACTATGCTGACAACTGTCCGGAGAGGAAAGGACTGAAGCCAACCAACAGCGAGAAGGCCACAGTGAACCACATGAATGTGGAGGAGATTCCAGATGAGCCTGACCTTGTGATTGGTAAGTTTCCAATCAACACTTACCCTGCACTTATACTTTTCGATACTGGTGCATCGCATTCATTCATATCAAGGGCATTCGTGGATAAGTATAAGTTACCTACTGAGTCTATGAAAAGGTCTATTAGAGTGAGTTCACCTGGAGGAGATATGATAGCTAGCGCGGGATGCCGCGATCTAACTGTGAGGATTGGAACACACAACTTCAGTGCACATTTGGTAGTGTTGGATTCACAGGGATTAGACGTTATTCTGGGTATGGATTGGATGTCTATGCATGGGGGACACATAGATTGTGCACAGCGAGCTGTTTCACTCAAAACCCCGGATGGTAAGAGAATTAGATTCAAGTCAGCTGTACGACCAGGAAGGTGTAAGTTGAATTCTCTTAAGGGGGTTAGCATGGATACTGTGCCAGTGATTAGGGATTACCCCGACGTGTTTCCGGAAGAGCTGCCAGGGATGCCACCTGACAGGGAAGTAGAGTTTCTTATCAACCTGATGCCGGGAACAGGACCAATAGCAAAGAAACCATATAAGATGGATGTGGATGAGCTGAAGGAATTGAAGAAGCAGTTGAAAGAGCAGCTGGAAAAGGGATTCATTCATCCTAGTTCGTCGTCATGGGGTGCACCTGTTCTGTTTGTAGAGAAGAAAGACAACAACAAGAGATTAGTGGTGGACTATCGCTCGCTGAATGAAGTAACCATCAAGAACAAGTACCCCCTGCCGAACATAAATGATTTGTTTGATCAACTGGAAGGAGCAAAGGTGTTCAGCAAGATTGATCTGCGATCTGGCTATTTTCAATTGAAGATCCGGGAGGAGGACGTACCAAAAACCGCCTTCACCACTAGGTATGGTTTATATGAGTATACGGTTATGTCTTTTGGACTAACGAATGCCCCAGCATATTTCATGACCATGATGAACAAGGTATTTATGGAGTACTTGGACAAGTTCGTAGTGGTGTTTATTGATGACATACTGATATATTCCAAGGATGATGCTGAGCATGAGAAACATCTGCGACTGATTATGGAGAAACTGAGGGAAGACCAGCTGTATGCCAAATTCAGCAAGTGTGAATTCTGGCTTAACACCGTTGGGTTTCTTGGACACGTAGTGTAAGGAGAAGGAGTCGCTGTTGATCCAAGCAAAGTGACTGCAGTAACTGAGTGGGAAGCACCCAAGAATGCAGGAGAGATTCGAAGCTTTTTGGGACTTGCTGGATATTACCGTAGGTTCATTGAAAACTTTTCCAAGATTGCTAAGCCGATGACTGAACTTCTGAAGAAAGAGAGGAAGTTTGATTGGTCAGACGTATGTGAAGCCAGCTTTCAGGAACTGAAGCGTCGACTAGTGACCGCACCCGTTCTGTGTTTACCAGATCTTCAGAAGGATTTCCAAGTGTACTGTGATGCTTCTCGACAGGGACTTGGGAGTGTGCTGATGCAAGATGGGAGAGTGGTGTCATATGCCTCGCGACAACTCAAGCACCATGAGCGGAATTACCCCACACACGACTTGGAGTTAGCGTCAGTGGTTCATGCGCTCAAGGTATGGAGGCATTACTTAATGGGAAAACACTGTGATGTGTACACCGACCACAAGAGCCTGAAGTACATATTCACACAGAAGGAACTGAATATGAGGCAAAGGAGATGGTTGGAACTTATCAAGGATTATGATATGAATCTTCAATACCACCCAGGAAAGGCCAATGTAGTAGCAGATGCTCTGAGCCGGAAGGTTTATGCCAATGGTTTGACAATTGGTGAATTGCCTGAGGATTTGTGCAAGCAATTCAAGGACCTTAGACTGGAGGTAGTATCTGAAGGATATTTGGCAACAATGGAATTCCAACCGACGCTACAGGACAGGATCATGAAGGCTCAGGTAGGAGACAAGGAAATAGAGGAGATAAAGGAAAAGATGAAGGAGAATCGGGAAAAGGATATTCGCGAGGATGAGCATGGTACCTTGTGGTATGGAGATCGTTTGTGTGTGCCCAGCGACCCGAAGATAAGGGAGTTGATTCTGCAGGAGGCTCATAACTCGCCATACTCCATACATCCGGGCAACACAAAGATGTATATGGATTTGAAGAGCAGATTTTGGTGGAACAACATGAAGGGATATATCGCCAAGCATATTGCCCTATGTGATGTATGTAGCTGAGTAAAGGCGGAACTCCAGAAGCCAGCAGGACTGCTACAGCCATTGCCCGTGCCGGATTGGAAGTGGGATAGAGTGGGAATGGACTTTATCACAGGATTACCCAGGACCAGGTCAGGATATGACTCTATTTGGGTAGTGGTCGAGCATTTAACTAAGGTAGCCCACTTTATACCGGTGAAGAAGACATATACGAGTGCAAAGTTGGCCAAGATTTACATGGACAGGATTGTGTGCCTACATGGAGTTCCCAAGAGTATTTTATCTGATAGAGGCACCCAATTTACCTCACACTTCTGGCGCCAGTTGCACGAGTCACTTGGTACTAGATTGGAGTTTAGCACAGCGTTTCACCCACAGACTGATGGACAGACCGAGAGGGTGAATCAGATTTTGGAGGACATGCTGAGAGCTTGCGCCTTGGCTCATGGCTCTAGTTGGGATGAGAATTTGCCATATGCTGAGTTTTCCTACAACAACAGCTATCAAACCAGATGTGCTATATGGGAAACGGTGTCGGACACCATTGCTATGGGATGGAGTAGGAGAACGTCAGTTGTTTGGGCCTGATTTGATCAAGGATGCTGAGGAGAAGGTCGCCTTGATTAGGGACAGACTGAAGGTAGCACAATCAAGGCAGAAGAGCTACGCTGATGCCAAGCGCAAGGAAGTGGTGTATGAGATAGGTGATAGAGCATACCTCAGAGTATCGCCACTTCGCGGAATCAAGAGATTTGGAATTAAGGGTAAGCTGGCACCTCGATTTATTGGACCGTATCGGGTCCTAGCACGCAAAGGAGAAGTTGCTTATCAGTTGGAGTTGCCAGAGGCTCTGTCCGCTGTTCACAATGTGTTCCACGTGTCCCAGCTGAAGAAGTGCCATCCGGAGATGGTGGATACACCATTGAGAGACACGGTACCGCTAGAAGAGGTTCAGCTTGAGAATGATTTGACCTATGAGGAGAAGCCGGTCAAGATTCTGGAGACAGCGGATAGTATTACCCGTACCAAGACGATCAGGTTTTGCAAGGTGCAGTGAAGCCACCACACCGAAGAGGAAGCCACTTGGGAGCGTGAGGATGACATCCGAGAGGACTACCCACACCTATTTGCTAGCCGCGCCGAATCTCGAGGACGAGATTCATCTTAAGGGGGTTAGTCTTGTCACATCCCAAATTTTAGATTTGGTCTTGCATATCATTCATAGCATCATACTTTCCCATGCAAAACCATCGAGTAAAAAGGTTCGGCGAAACGCTATTTTCCAAACCCTATTTTATTTTGCTACGAGGCTCCTGCGAGAGGCTTTAGTAGGACTTGCGTTGTCTACCCTTGTAGCCTAGTGGTTTCTCTCAACCCTTGGCCCTAGATTGTCCCCCTCGACTTCACAAAACCGTAGGAGCAAGAATCGCTCGATTCGGAGCTCGTACGGAAAAGTTATCGCCGTTTTATTAAACGTTGGAAAAACGGGCCAATTTTTCGGGCCGTTTTCCGAGTTCGTTTCTAACTTCGCGCCGAATCGGAGTAGGACCCGCAAGGGGCCCCACTTAAAGGACCCCGCCGCCTCGATCTCGGGAACCGACCCCGCCGCCTTGTAGATCGCGCCCAGCGCCGCCCCTCCTCGAAACGCGCGCCAGCGCCACCTCCTGGCCGCGACCCGCCGCCGCCGTCGCCCTTCCCCGCCGCCGCGCAGGTACGCCGCCTCCTCTCTCCCCGCTGTCGGCGCCACCGCCGCGCCACCTGCCTCCCGCGCGACCGCCCCGTGGCCAACCGCCGCCTCGCCGCCCTTCACCCGCGCGCCCCGCGCGCCGACCTCGCCCGCAGCCGCGCTGCGCTGCAGCGCCTACGCCCGCCCCCGCGCGCCTCGCCTCCTGCAGCGCTGCTGTCGCTGCCGCGCTGCGCCAGCCACTGCGCGCCCGAGCCGCTGCTGCTTGCGCGCGCTGCTGCGCTGCCGCTGCGCGCTAGCTGCTGCTGCACGCACGCGCACGCGCGCTGCCCGCTGCGCCGCGCCGCTTGCTGCCGCGCGCGCTGCCGCGCGCCGCGCCGCGAGCGTCCCGAGCCGCTCGCTCGACCGCACGCCGCCTCGCGTCGTCTTGCGCGCCGTGTTGACTATCTCGAACCACGCGCTGACCGTCTCCCTCTCGCGCAGGTAACCGTCGTCGCCGGAACCGATCGCCGCCACCGTCCGGAACTCGCCGCCGTTCGTTTCGTCGTTCGTTCCCGGTGAGTCAGCAGCCATCGTTAGATCTCAGATCAGCGGTTCAGATCAACCGTTGACTGGTCATACTCAGGTGTTGACTAGTTAGACGCCCAGTCAGCACCCAGTCAGCAGATGCGTTGACCAGTCAACAGACACAGTTGACTGGTTAATTTCGCTAATCGTTTTAGTTGACAGATTTCGGTAGAATCTTATAAATTGCGTAGAAATTAAACCGCTGAGCCAAAAATTGCAAATAAAATATGTGTAGATTCAGTGAGTCGTGTAGAATCTTGCTGTACCTTTGGTTCAGACTTTTGCAGCAAGATTTAGTACAGTTTAATCAAAATAGTTAGTGGCCTTTTTGGAGTAATAAATTCGTAGAAAAAGATCCGTAGCTCCAAAAATCGCGTATGATATGTCCCTGGATTCAGCGGAACGAGAGGAATCTCATCGTGAATTAAAAAGATAGGCTTACAGTGAAAACTTCTACAGAAACTATCTAGTGGCTTTCTGCAGTGTTTTAATTACTCCGGGAGTTTTATAATTCGTTTTTGAGTAATTCCAGTTGGTACTGTTTCTAATCAGCGATGCCTATGCTGTAGAATTTTCCCAGGATTTTACAAACAGTATACTACCGGTAGTGAATTATTTGAGTTCTAGCTCTAGTTTTGAGCATTACTTTTTGCGAAATAGTTTTCCTAGCGCTAAAACTATTTTCCCATGCATGCAATCGGTAGTATTATTGATTAGGATTATGTGGTGCAGCTGTAGCACTAATTCACTTGCCTTGCATACCTTCATGCATCATATTTGTTGCATATGCTTGTGGATTGTTTGTTTATGAATGCAATTGTATCGTGTAGATTGTGACGAGTGCAACGCTTGCTCGTGTGTGGATTGTTCTTCCGACCGCTACAACCAAGGCAAGTAGATGCTACTTTGTTCATGATATCGTCCTACTATTTTTAATGCATTATCGTGTATTTTGTAGATGCATGTGTAGGATGATACTATCGATATGCTATGACCTATTATGTGGTAGGGCTTTCCTTGTAGATGAACCACCCTTGGTAGATGTGCTTAGACATGCTATGTTGAACGAGGGCTGGATTACATCATTGAGACTTGTTTCTAAAAGTATTGGTTTGTGAAAACTAAAACAACTTAATCAATGAATCTCCTGGGTGTGATGGTATTGATAATTTTTGGTGGTTTCATTGCGGAAAGGCACCCAGGTATCAAGAGAGAATGATTGGCTTCTTTATTATGTAGATTACGTGTACAACCATGTGCCAATAATAGAATGGGCGGTTGGTTGGACTTAGTAGGTGGTGGTAACTCGAACCCGCGTATCCAGAGATGTAGAATTTTGGTAGGTTGGACCGGTGCGCGTCGGGATTGAGGAGCTACTTCCCGAACAGTCTCTTCTTGGACTTCTCCCTATCACCACTCAAAATGAGAGTGATGGTACGAGCTGGGCTGGCCAAGTCACATGGGTAAAGTGTACTAACCCCTGCAGGGTGTATAATCTAATCGATTAGCCGTGTCCCCGGTTATGGACAACTGAGTTGCTTGATATTGATTCCATGACATGTTTCTCGCTCATTCCAATTTCATAATTGTTTTAATGTTGTTGGGTTAACTAATTGGGATCTTTTCAAAGAAAATCAAAAACTGTTTATGAAAGTAGGACAAATGTATTTGCAAATGCAAGCCAGACACAGCTCCAATTCCCAAATATGCATGTAGATGTTAGTACTATTGTCTCCATTTACTAGGTCTACTTGCCATACATTCCATGTATTGACCCTACGGGGCTGCTACGTTTCATGTTGCAGGTTATTCCGATTCTGAGTAATCGATATAGGCCACGGTACTCCACTCGGCACTTGTTCACTTGTGGGCAATTTGAAGAATGGAGGATTTACTTTATTTATGTTGCTACCTGAATAATTTGAGCTAGCCTTGAGCTAAGCTTTTATTGTAATAATGGTACTCTGGATCTTCGTTATTCATGATACACGGATATTTTGCTATGTTATTCATCTTATTCTATTGTGGGCCAATGAACCGATCCAGGGATTGGCATGTCACATAGAAGCCACGGTCTTTTCAGAACCGGGGTGTTACAAGAATCTAGCAAGGGTTAAGAAGATACTTTGAGTACGAGCGTACTCATCAAGTTCACTAGAAAAGGAGTGTTTGATACACGATAACTACAGCCACAGACCGTAGGTCGTAGGCAATGCAAGTTTTTATAAACATTTCTTCAAAGGTTGCTTTTATTCTGAAAAGCTATGTCCGTCAGCCTTCACGGGTTTACCAGAACTTTCATGGAGTTCCTTTCCCGCCGGGTTTGCAGCTCCTTCCTAGAACAGGGACTAACAAGTTACAGTTCTTACACTCTGCAGAGGTGCGTTACTTTACCCATGAGAGGTCAACTCTTTATTGCACAACCGGGCGGCTTATTCCCGTCCACAATTCCATGATGTGGGGCCCAGAAGATGATCCCAGCCAATCACTGCCCCCTTCGCGACCTCGCATGCCTCCTTGGTGTACACCATGCCCACATATTGGATTACGGCAGTGGTTTGTACAAACCGTTAGATGCCAGAACTATCGTGGGACGTTGAGGGTTCCCACCCATATGCTGCATATCCTCTACGAATTACCAATTAATATGCATGCTACGAGGATAACAGCCATGACCTGCACATCCGGCTTCATGCGAGAGGAAGAAGATACAGCTGACTTCTCTGTCCCATTCCAAATCTCATGGTTAACGCGTAATATACGGCGCAGGAATCACTGGCGACATTGCTTGTTAAGTCCTAGATAATATGTTCCTTTCCCACCGTAACTTTAAAAGTAAGTTATTACCTCATGGTAATAACCTATAATCACATTATTATGAAAATAGTGTTTTTGTACCTTTTTCAAATGCAGGTGATGTCCACATTGGATTTGTAAAATACTTTATAGAAAATAACCAAAGGACATGAGCAATTGTGAACTTGCCTTTTGTGATTGCAAGATTATGCACTCACGGTCTTCAAGATGATATAAGATCCAATATCTGAAATCAACATCATTGGTCCGGTAAGGACTAATGTTTAAAGAAGCAATATGTTCTTATGCATAAGTAATGTGATGCATTTTATAAACGCGAATCCCGGGTATAACGTCGTTTTAGTGTTTGGGTACTAGAAATGATGAATTTGAAATGTGTTGTACTTTTGGATGAGTTTTATACTCGTGCTTCTTATTAAGGCTTGTGAGTGTGTGTGAAACAATCATATAATTACAATATCCTAAAACTATAGGACACACACAAATGTGAGATGCTACTCAAGATTGCTTATATAAGAGTTCTTGTTTGAAGTGGCAAAAAGAATAACATTTGAAGAAAATATTTCTTTTCTAAGGTCTAAACAACCTTTGTGGTTAGTTGAGTCTGGTTGATGTTATTTGTGCTTGCTTGAATAGTTTGGGCTTGAGATGCTTTATGACTTAACTATATCAGACCAAAGTTAACTATAAAACGTCTAACAATGTTTATAGTATTATATTTACAGTCTTGTAGACTAAAGTTAACTTTTAAAACATAGATAGTTTGAAAGTATAATGCTTATAACATTTGTACTTTGTGGACTTGGTAATTTTGCCTTAAGGTTACTTAAGAATGGTTATATTTTTCTTTGATGTGGTGGTTTTCTAGACTTTATCATGGAATAGTATCACTTGCCTCTTTTATGGATGAGTGGTCATAGTTTGTAAATCATGGAGTAATGTTACTTGATTGCTTAGTTCATTGTAGTGTTTTAGTATGTTGATAAACTTGTGATTAATTAAAGGAAGCAAGTTTTTATTTAACTACAAATTATTCTTGATGATTTTAGATTTGATAAGGATTCTCTTTTAGAAAATATTACACACCTATGATTGAGGAGAATTCAATAAAATTGTAATTAAAATGTGTTAAACTATTTTGACTTCATATTATTAATGTTGAAGACTAATACTATTTATTAGACTCGATTGGTTAATTTTAGACATATTAACAATTTTTATTTACCCTTATATGAATTATCAATTAAGTCAATAATTTTAAATTTGAGTTATTAAAGTATTTGAATTTCTTATTTAACTCAAAAGTGGAATATTATATTTTTAACATGTAGATATTATTTTTGTGATCATTTTGGTATATTACATTTATTTTTGTGATTTATAAATAATAAGATATGATTTTGACATTTTTTATTACTTTATAATTACGTAATAAATAATAAATATTTAATTAAGTGAAATAATAATAATACATGATTATAATTTTTAAAATATTTTTTTTATTTTTCCAAGATTTTTGGTATTTATTTATATTCTTAACATTTACCATTATGAAAATAGGAATTATCAAAGTTTTATTACCTTTAAAATCTTTATTAAATAATTATTATTTAAATTGTTAACATAATAATGTTTAATAATAGTTTTAAGTTATAGATTTTATTTTTCTAAACATTTTCATATTTTATACATATTTTTCTGTATTATAAATCAAAAGTTATAGATTTAACAAGTTTTAATCATTTTATTTAATTTCTGGAATATGTATATTTGGATTTATATCTTTTATTCTTTCTTAAACAGGAAATAACTTTTTACACCGCACCCATACCTAGCCCTAGTCACTGACTAGTGGGCTAGAGGCCACCTCAGCTCTCAGATTAATAAATGTGTTTGTTACCGACCCTAGTTCTACTCCTGGACAATGACATATAGGCCCTAGGCCATGTCATCGGCCACACGAGACAAAGACTGGGTCAAACACGATGACGTGGCCAGGGTGATCTCACCCTGACGTCACCTCACCGGTGGCATGGCAGACGACAGCGAGGAGGGCAGTAGCGGGCGAGTGAGCGTGTGTGTAGGGGCTTGTTCGAACCGGAACAACAAGGCGAGTAAGATTATGGTGGCGCCGCTGGTTTTTGGTCATCGGAGAGCAACCGGCGATGAGCTCATGCGGCGGTGCTTGCGGGTGATCATGGTGGCATGGATTTAGGAAGCAAACAAAGCATCTACGCATGCGAGGAGATTCAGTGACTCACCAGGAACACGATGGTGTGGTCGATAGAGCGAGGCGAAGTCGGAGACGACGGTAAGGTCGACGAACAACGTCGGGAACCGAGGGTGCGATTGGGTTGATTTGTGCCTCCTCCGCTAGTGCGAGTTGGGGCAATTGAACGAGAAGAGCACGCCAGTCTCCACCGTGGTCTTATTTGGCCGAGGTGAGCACGAAATCACCGACACCGGCTCACCTCTGAGCTAGGGTTTTCGGTGAAGAAGAAGAACTCGAGAGAGAGAGAGGATTTCAGAGGGGAAATGGGGATGAGGATGAGCAGGGACGTCGCCGTGGCCTCCTTATCCACTCCTGGCGACGGCGGCGTGGATCTTGGCGCAAGGACGACAGCGGACGGCCTCGGCATCGCCACCGAGCTTCTTCCAGCTGGAGGAAGACGACGACGATGGTTTAGTAGAAAACCCCCTGGCATTTCTCTCCTCTCAACCCGCGATCCTACTTTGGTCCCACCTGTCTATCACTAAAGAGAACGAGCTGGGCTGGCTGTTGGGCTTTTGTGGGCTGCACATGTGATGTGGACATCCCTTCTATTGATACAACCGTTGTACCTACAACTACACACATACAAGGACCCATCACAAGATCTCGTGCCAAACAACTTAACTATCAGGTACTTTCGTTTCTTGGAACTATTCCTCACATACATGAGAATATGATGCTGCCTAAATCAGATGTATTTCTTACTCTTAGGAATGATGGACCAAGCATGGATGAGAGGGACAAGCGTTGGAGCATGGCCATGCATGGAGATGGCAGCAAGCGTGTGATGATCCAAGAGAAGGCCACGGATGAAGATTTCAGAACTTTGAGGCCACCATAATGAAGAAAGAAGGCTTGGACGAAATATTCAAGATCAATACTTCACGAATTCGTCCATAGCTTAATATGGTGCTGCGACACCTTTATTTTGGGCCAGGCCCATGTAATTTTCGCAGGATTGTAATTAGCCACTTTTTAGAGTCCGTATTTGAGGGGAAAAGGACTTCTAGGGTTGGATTTGGCCACCACTTCCATGGCTGGCCGAAACCCCACCTTTTCGTCCTTAAATACTCCCCATAGCCGTCCCCCTAGACTCGGATTTTGTTTAGACATTAAGTTAGCCATTGTCGCAACTTCGCCAAGGCTCGAGCGTCGCAGAGGCCTCTTGTACTTCGCACCTATTCAGGATCCCACCTCTTCAATAAAGCTTTCCTCTTAATCCGCAATATCTTGATTGCAATATTGGTTCTTACTTGTTCTCGATTTCAGGTAGGAATTAAGATCCTCGCTGGTCAGGCTGATCGTGTTCCCGCAGGATCAGTAACCTCCAGGAGATTGGCCTAGCGATTGCATTGGCGCTAGTGCTCGCACGTGTAGTCGGATCGTCAAGCCCAAACTCCACCAAATCGATTATCATCATCTCATCGAAAGATCGGACACCTTTGCCCTATCAAGTGGTATCAGATTTCAGGTTGCTCGGTGAGATTTTACTGTTTTCGTAGATTAGATCTGTTTTTACCTATAACCCACGAAAAAGCCAAAAACACAGTTAGAGTTTAGATCCATCCTATAACCAATCTACGCCTCGCATTATCTTTTCAGTTTTTGCATTGTTGAATTTGTGTCTACATCGTCGCGTCGAGTTGCTGGTCTTAGTGTCTCGTCCCTTAGAGTTTCGAGTTCTGATCATAGTAGTCACCGCCACACTCGTCGATCACCGCCACCATATTCCGCCACCATATTCGGCCGCCATATACCCTGCCACCATAAACCCTAATACTCCGCCACCGCCTTCCCACCGCGACACAGATCCGATCAGTTTCCTGCCGTGGTACGAGTCCGAGTAGAGTTATTGTTTCCTAGTTATTTCTTTTTACTTTCCTTCTTTGTTGTTCCGCGTTAAGCTAAAGTCCGTGTCGCGCTAAGAGTCCGGTCGTAAGTCCAGAAGGAGAGCAAAAAACAAAGTCTGGAACCGCCTCCGAAAAAAATTTCTGGCTATACTAGTTTTTGGCTTTGGGGATCACTTTTCTCCATCGGCCGTTATAGTGATATTTTTTTGGCGCCTGCGCGCTTTCCGGAGCAAAATAAAAAATTTCAAATTTTTTTTTGGGGCTAACCTATTTTTAGACCCCGTAGATCAGTTCTAGACACTCGCCATCATAGTGATTTTCCACCTCTCGGTTCGCTTTTCAGGGTGCCATATCATCATACATTGCTTGTGTCGCGTCGTGACATCGTTGGTGATCTAGGCTCGCGTCTCTAGTACGGTCTAGCCTAGGACCAGCACAGTACCGTCGTTGAGCATTCTTTCAACTTTTGCATTGTTGTTTTGATAATTGCTAACCTCCTTTGCTAAGCCTTCCCAGAGCTCCACAGATACTCTCCACGTGCGGTGTTTCGACTCCTGGTAATCGCTTGGTTCAATCTCTGGACCCACTGATCCTCGCGGTTGCACATCGCCTTTTCCTGCTGTTTGGTAAGAACTTGTAAGAGCTTCGTATATTGCTTGACGGATTACGCGTGCCTTCCACCATATTTCCGTAGTATATACCTGTGCTTTTTAAGGACTAACCATGACAGATACTTCGCGGAACCCTGCCATAATGACGAACGAAGAACTACATGCCCACTTCTCCGCGCTCTTGGTCAGTCGCGCTGAAGACGTGGATATGCGCCTAGGGGAGTTTGACACCAAGATCACCAACGCCGTGGACAAGATCGATGGACTCGAGAAATCCTTCAACGCCAAGCTTGACGTTTGGTTCAAGGAGCTTTTGAACAGATTGCCCGCACCCGCACCCACAAATGGCGCACGGCGCAATCCGATCACGGATCGGACTGCTGGTTCGGCTGCCGCCGCACCCTCGGCGGCTACCGCTGCGGCTGACGCACCTCAGACTTCCGCCGCGGCTGCTGCTGCGACATTGGGGACAGACGACGGGTACTACTACGACCTCGACGACGATGATCTGTTTGACGAGGAGGTTGAAAAACCTCCACAGGTACCTGCTGGCCGTCCCCGACATTACTACCGCAACGCTCGACCACCGGTACGTGATGATGATCATGTTGCAAAGCTTAAATTAAATATTCCATCTTTTGAGGGTAAATATAATCCTGATGCATATCTTACATGGGATATGGAAGTAGAACAGCGTTTTGCATGCTTAAAATATCCTGAGAATATGCGTGTTAGTGCTGCTACATGTGAATTTACTAAATTTTCTTCCCTTTGGTGGTCTGAGTATTGTCGTTTAAATCCTACTACTATTCCTATTACTTGGACTGCTTTAAAAACTGCTATGCGTGTTCGTTTTGTACCTCCCACTTATCAACGTGATTTACTAAAGAATCTGACACGTTTAGAGCAAGGGAAAAATTCTGTAGAAGAGTATTATCAGGAATTGCAAACGGGGATGGTTCGGTGTGGTCTTGTTGAATCTAATGAACAAATGCTTGCACGTTTCTTTGGTGGATTAAACAAGGACATTCAGCACATATTAGATTATAAGGAATATAATTCTATCACTCGTTTGTTTCATCTTGCTTGCAAAGCTGAACGTGAAGTGCAGGATCGCCAACCACCATGGAGGAGGACTAATAATTCTGCAGGTCGCACTTCCACTTGGACATCCCGACAATCAGCGCCTTCTCGTGATTCGTCACCAGCTACTACCACATCCAAGGCCACCACACGATTTCCAGCTGCTCCTCCACCATCATCCAATGCTCCTGCTCGTAGTGCATCTTCTATGGCTTCCACGGGTAAGATAAAGGATATACAATGCCGCAAGTGCTGGGGTTTTGGTCATATTGAGAGAC
This sequence comes from Avena sativa, assembly GCA_916181665.1. Taxonomy (NCBI): domain Eukaryota; kingdom Viridiplantae; phylum Streptophyta; class Magnoliopsida; order Poales; family Poaceae; genus Avena; species Avena sativa. The sequence continues at coordinate 303,879,385 of OV702295.1, read as the reverse complement.
AGTGCACAACACAACGTGTGATGATGGTGCGGGAAGATGGTCAATACGATTCAGCGAGTGACTTTGATGAAGATACACTAGCCCTTATTTCTGCTCGAGATGGAGACAATTCTGATGCTGATGAAGAGATAGAGGTAATGGGAGCTGAAGCTGCTGATCAATACAAGAGCTTAATTACACAACGTGTGTTGAGTGTGCAATTGAGCAAATCTGAGCAAGATCAACGCCACAACCTATTCCAAACACGTGGTGTTGTCAAGGAAAGAGCTATACGGATCATCATTGATGGAGGGAGTTATAATAATCTGGCCAGTGTTGACATGGTAGAGAAGCTTGTGCTTCCAACAAGACAACGCCCACATTCATATTACATCCAATGGTTTGAGAGTTCTCGCAAGATCAAGGTAACAAGAATGGTACGCGTGCATTTTACCATTGGTACATATTCTGATTTTGTTGATTGTGATGTTGTACCTATGCAAGCTTGTTCTTTGTTACTTGGTAGACCATGGCAATTTGATAGAGAATCTGTTCATAATGGCAAAACTAATCACTATTCTCTTATGCATGATGGAAAGAAAATTGGTCTAAAACCTATGACTCCCGAACAGATTTTAAAAGATGATCTTGCTAGAGCTAGTAGAGCTAAAACTGGGGAGAAAAATAAAAGTGAGAATCAGATTGTTGCTGCAGATTTTATACCACCAAAGAACACTAAATCTGATTCTACACATGCTACTGAAATTCGTTTGAAGAGTCCATGTATGCTTGCAAATAAAATTGATATTGCTGAACTAGATGTAAACAATACTCAATGTTATGCAATTATCTGCAAAGAGGTTTTGTTTTCATTTGAGGATATACCTCCTTCTTTGCCACCCGCTATTGCTAACCTTTTGCAGGAATATGAGGACGTCTTTCCCGCTGAGCTGCCACCAGGACTACCTCCTATTAGAGGAATTGAGCACCAAATTGATCTAATTCCTAGTGCCACGTGGCCCAACCGCACGCCATATAGAACCAATCCATAGGAGACAAAAGAGATACAACGCCAAATTCAGGAACTACTCGACAGAGATCATATTCGTGAGTCCCTTAGCCCCTGTGCTGTTCCTATTATTTTGGTACCTAAGAAAGATAGTTCTTCGCGCATGTGTACTGATTGTAGAGCTATCAATAATATTACTATTCGATATCGTCATCCTATTCCACGTTTAGATGACATGCTTGATGAATTGAGTGGCTCTACCATGTTTTCTAAAGTTGATTTGCGTAGTGGTTACCACCAGATTCGTATGAAATTAGGAGATGAATGGAAAACAACATTTAAAACTAACTTCAGTTTATATGAGTGGTTAGTAATGCCGTTTGGTTTAACTAATGCACCTAGCACTTTCATGAGATTAATGAACGAAGTTTTACGTGTTTTCATTGGACGTTTTGTGGTAGTCTACTTTGATGATATTCTGATTTATAGCAAATCTTTAGAGGATCATTTGGACCATTTACGTGTTGTTTTCAATGCTTTACGTGATGCACGTTTGTTTGGTAACCTTGAAAAGTGCACCTTTTGCACCAATCAAGTTGCGTTTCTTGGCTATGTTGTTACATCACAGGGTACTGAAGTGGATCCAGCCAAGATTGAAGCTATTGAGAATTGGCCGCAGCCCAAGACGGTCACACAAGTTAGGAGTTTTCTTGGCCTCGCTGGTTTTTATAGGCTCTTTGTCAAAGACTTTGGATCAATTGCCGCGCCGCTGAATGAGCTTACCAAGAAGGATGTGCCCTTTGTTTGGGGCGATGCACAACAATAGGCCTTCGTCATATTGAAAGATAAGCTAACACATGCTCCCTTACTCCAACTTCCTGATTTTACTAAGACTTTTGAGCTTGAATGTGATGCTAGTGGAATTGGTTTGGGAGGGGTGTTATTACAAGAGGGAAAACCTGTTGCATATTTTAGTGAGAAATTGAGTGGGGCTAGTCTGAACTATTCTACTTATGATAAAGAATTATATGCATTGGTTCGGACATTAGAAACTTGGCAACATTATCTATGGCCTAAAGAATTTGTTATACATTCTGATCATGAATCTTTGAAGCATATTCGTAGTCAAGCTAAGTTGAATCGTCGTCATGCAAAGTGGGTTGAATTTATTGAGTCTTTTCCTTATGTTATCAAACACAAAAAGGGTAAAGATAATATTATTGCTGATGCTTTGTCGCGCCGTTATACTTTGTTATCTCAACTTGACTTCAAAATATTTGGATTAGAAACTATTAAGGAACAATATGTGCATGATGCTGAATTTAAAGATGTGTTGCAGAATTGTAGAGATGGTAGAACATGGAACAAGTTCGTCTTCAATGATGGATTTGTGTTCCGTGCTAACAAACTACGCATTCCGGATAGTTCTGTTCGTCTTTTGTTGTTACAGGAGGCGCATGGAGGAGGATTGATGGGACACTTTGGTGTCAAGAAGACGGAGGATGTTCTTGCTGCACACTTCTTTTGGCCACGTATGCGTCGATATGTTGAGCGATTTGTGGCACGCTGCACTACTTGTCAAAAAGCTAAGTCTCGCCTTAATCCACATGGTTTATATATGCCTCTTCCTGTTCCTAGTGTTCCTTGGGAGGATATTTCTATGGACTTTGTTTTGGGATTGCCACGAACACAGAAGGGGAGGGATAGTATTTTTGTTGTTGTGGATCGGTTTTCTAAGATGGCACACTTTATTCCTTGTCATAAAACGGATGATGCTGCGCATATTGCTGATTTGTTGTTTCGTGAAATTGTTCGTTTTCATGGTGTGCCAAATACTATTGTTTCTGATCGTGATACTAAATTTCTTAGCCACTTTTGGAGATGTTTATGGGCTAAGTTGGGGACTAAATTGTTGTTTAGTACTACATGTCATCCCCAAACTGATGGACAAACTGAAGTAGTAAATAGAACTTTGTCTACTATGTTGCGGGATGTTTTAAAGAAGAACTTAAAATTGTGGGAAGAGTGTTTACCTCATATAGAATTTGCTTATAATCGTTCGCTGCATTCTACCACAAAGATGTGCCCGTTTGAGATCGTCTATGGTTTTGTTCCTCGTGCACCTATTGATTTATTGCCTTTACCTACTTCGGTGCAACATAATTTGGATGCTACACAACGCGCTGCAATGATATTAAACTTGCATAAGACTACTAAAGATAACATCGAACATATGAATGCTAATTATAAACTTGCTGGGGATAAAGGGAGAAAGCATGTTGTGTTTGATGTTGGCGATCTTGTTTGGTTACATTTGCGTAAGGATCGCTTTCCTGATTTACGCAAGTCTAAGTTAATGTCGCGTGCTGCTGGTCCCTTTAAGGTGTTAGAGAAAATAAATGATAATGCATATAAACTTGAGTTGCCTGCAGACTTTGGTACGGTTAGTCCTACGTTTAACATTGCAGATTTGAAGCCTTACTTTGGTGAGGAAGATGAGATTGCGTCGAGGACGACTTCAATTCAAGAAGGGGAGCATGATGTGGACATCCCTTCTATTGATACAGCCGTTGTACCTACAGCTACACACATACAAGGACCCATCACAAGATCTCGTGCCAAACAACTTAACTATCAGGTACTTTCGTTTCTTGGAACTATTCCTCACATACATGACAATATGATGCTGCCTAAATCAGATGTATTTCTTACTCTTAGGAATGATGGACCAAGCATGGATGAGAGGGACAAGCGTTGGAGCATGGCCATGCATGGAGATGGCAGCAAGCGTGTAATGATCCAAGAGAAGGCCACGGATGAAGATTTCAGAACTTTGAGGCCACCATAATGAAGAAAGAAGGCTTGGACGAAATATTCAAGATCAATACTTCACGAATTCGTCCATAGCTTAATATGGTGCTGCGACACCTTTATTTTGGGCCAGGCCCATGTAATTTTCGCAGGATTTTAATTAGCCACTTTTTAGAGTCCGTATTTGAGGGGAAAAGGACTTCTAGGGTTGGATTCGGCCACCACTTCCATGGCTGGCCGAAACCCCACCTTTTCGTCCTTAAATACTCCCCATAGCCGTCCCCCTAGACTCAGATTTTTTTAGACATTAAGTTAGCCATCGTCGCAACTTCGCCAAGGCTCGAGCGTCGCAGAGGCCTCTTGTACTTCGCACCTATTCAGGATCCCACCTCTTCAATAATGCTTTCCTCTTAATCCGCAATATCTTGATTGCAATATTGGTTCTTGTTCTCGATTTCAGGTAGGAATTAAGACCCTCGCTGGTCAGGCTGATCGTGTTCCCGCAGGTTCGGTAACCTCCAGGAGATTGTCCTAGCGATTGCATTGGCGCTCGTGCTCGTACGTGTAGTCGGATCGTCAAGCCCAAACTCCACCAAATCGATTATCATCATCTCATCGAAAGATCGGACACCTTTGCCCTATCAACATGGGCATCAGATAAGGAAAGAGGATTTGGGCCACGGCCAGGTTTTGTTTTTATTTGTTTTCCCTTTTTCTATTTTCAGTTTTCCTTTCCAGATTTGTATATAATCTTTTATTTGAACTTTTCTTTCTAGAATTAATTTGCTGGATAATTGTAGTAATACTAAAATGTATTTAGTATCATTTGTGAACTTTTATTGTATAATGTTATGTTTTCTTTATTTTCTTTATGAATATACTTTTCCTATTATTATTTGTAAGGCTTTTAATATGCATTTAATCGAGCTAATATCCATAAACTTATTATAGGATGCATTATTATTAACTCATGAGATTTCATTCTCATTAACTCATAATATTTAGGAGATTTTTATATGGTGATCCTTTATCTTTATTTGACAAATAGAATTTCTAGGGAATTAATATGATTAATATTATTCCCATGAATTTATGAAATAACAATGGATATATATTTTATTATAATTAACATAGAAGTTAGGGTTTGAATTGGAAGTGCTTACCCTAGAGTTTAGGATTCTTAATTTACTTATATTCCCTTATTGATGTGAGTAAAGGTTTAATAGCTAAGCATATTGTCTTCTGTTTGTGATCTTTAATGATAACACCTTTTAAAATAGAAAGTTACATCTAAAATGTTTTATGGAGAAGAATTGATAAAGATACTCTTAAGCACATATAATTATGATAATTGGAATTGTTAGAGATGTGCTTATGTAATTTGCTATAAGAAAATATTCCTATTAAGTGATATAGATATAAGATGAGGAATTCATAATATGAAATGGATATTATACTTGGTTTAAGACTTAAAGTTGATTGTTTACCAAGAATTACTACCTTCCATAATTCATAATTCTAGACTTCTAATTAAGGAATTCCTTTCCTAGATATACTACGTCTTCCTATTTATCATCATGGTTAACATGATGAGCTTTACTTCACAAAAAATATTCTTATTCACCTATTATTCTTCTAAACTCATTGATAAATCCAATGAGCTTGACATTGAAGCTTTTATAGTTTCCTCATATCCATACTTGGTTATATCCACTACTCTACTGTTGACAACCTTCCATCCAACAAGTAGTTCCTTCAAACTCCACTCATAATCTTCCTTAATCATCCATCACTAATATATCTCTAATAGGTGTATGCATCCAACTACCTTTCTCTAAAGCTTACTATCCTTTAAGATGAATAACACTACTTCCATAACTCCATGCTATACTAGCTTTAATTGAATCATACTATCTTACATTTACTTTACTCTAATAACTTACACTCCAACCTCACATTATATTAATGTGGCTTGTAATGACTACTCTAGGATAACTTATCTATACTATGGTTTTAATCATGTTCTACCCACCAATATAACTTATACTTCATATAAGTATCCAATCTTGGTGAGCAAGTATGATCATTATAATCCTTTAATCATTTATATCTTAGGTTTCTAATTGGCTAATCAAGACTTCATTAATACAACCTTACATTTGTATTGAAATTATCTTCTCAATATCTCTATTTGGATTAAGGTTGTTATTCATGGACTATGCCCACTTGGTCTAATAGAATTACTACTGGTAACTATCTTCAGGGTTCATCCTATTAATCTTCTATTCTATCACGTATATCTTATTTCAAATAACTCTTATATCCATCCAGGAGTGAGTTTAACTCCATCAATTATCACATTGATTTAATTCCCTTTAATCACTCCCATCCTATAGATAATATCTAAGACTAGCATTACTATTTACCTCTACTTAGTGGTTTCTTTATAGGCACTTAAGTGTAAACTATGATATGGTCAAGAGTTGATAGATTGAGATCTGATGAATCAATAGTTGATTTCTCAACATTGATGAACAATAGATAATGGAATATAACTCAATAGAGATGATAAGGATTTATATAGAAAGAAATATATATGGTGAATGATCTAGACTTAGTTTCTTCCCTTCCCAATCTCACTAAAGAGTTAAGGTTAGGTATTACCATGATACCCATAGTAAGAATATATAAGAATAAGGTAAGTCAGGATTGGTCATTACATTTTTATTACTTTAGTTGTAATCTTAACTTGGCACTTATGAGTTGTTGTGTTGAATATTATGGTGTGATCCCTTAAGGATCAGATATTAATTATTTAAGCAATGTATTATGAGTAACATTTTATTATATCTGATCTACCCTTAGATCAGATCATGTTTACCAAAATAAGGTTTTAGCAAAGGTTATATTGAAACTTATCACAGTCAACTTGATGATCTACTTCAATTCCATCAAGTTGAGAGAAGCTTCAATCACTTTGACAAGTTTTGTTTAAAAGCTCGAAAATTATTCAGATTTTCTATGCATGAATGCGATGCACACATTTGGGTTCAGCTTATTTCTAAGCTCTAATATTGGGATGTTACAGGTGGGTCTGGGCTCCCCAGGCATCCTCTCTGTCTCCCCTTCTGGCTCCATGGATCTTCTGGTGATAAATAGTTTTTGGCATATTTTCCGGGATTTTTCCTAATAGTTGATTTTCTGCACAAAAACAAGACACCAAGGTAATTCTGCTGAAAACAGCGCCAGTCTGTGTTAGTTGTATCCAAATCACACAAGTTTAGAAAAGAAACAATAACAAAGTGTTCGAGAAAGTAGATACGTTTTGGACGTATCAACTCCCCCCAAGCTTAGCTTATTGCTTGTCCTCAAGCAATTCAGTTGAAAACTAAGTGCGATAAAAGAACTTTCACAAACACTTTGCTTCATATGATGTAAATATTCTTAGCACAGGAGTAGATGCTTAGACAATTCATAATAAGGAGTATGCAACTAAGTCTACTCAATAGTCATTCCAAGCTATGAAGAGAAAACGACTCAATAATAATAAGTAGCATGAAACATAAACATAAGCAACATTGCAATGCTCATAATAATGTATGATAGAGTGGTATCTCGCTTTCCTTTGTTTGAAGAGCACAATATAAATTCCAAGGCACCTCTGAAGTTCACATGAAGACTAGAAGTAAATATATCAGAGATACAAGCATCAAAGGCATGACATAATTAACAAAGTTTTGTAACAAACACAAGAATGACAATTATGCTCTCAAGAAAGTGCTCAAAGAATAAGTGGTGACTCAACAAGGTTGTGAAAACGGTTTTGTGAAGGTTTGAAAGGCTTACCAATGCTGAAAGGAAGGTACTCATTAGCTTTGAGCTCTCATTGCCCCTATCATAGGCATCTTCATGTGGTTAAGGTGCAAGTGAGGTCCACTCTGAATCATATGCTTGACAGACCATAGACTGGAAATCCCAAGTCCCTTGAGTACGAGGGCCGCTCCGCATGCTACTCAACTTTGGTCACCTGAAAGTTCTTGTCATTGTAAATACATGCATATTATCGAGAACCGCCAACGGGGTACCCCTTGCATATGGTACAAGAGCTTTCCCATAACCAAAATGACAAGGCAAGTAGACAATGAGCATCTCAGGAATCTTTTTATTTACCATATGCATAGGTTTTTATTGAGGACGCTTCATAGATGCTCATTATAGTGATGCTGCAAGTTTCCACCATGATTAAGCATGGATTAGGCTAGAGGCCCAGGCGTTTCTCTAACACAATGTATAAACTCCATGATCTAACAACTTCCCCTTTTATTTCACATCATCGACATCCATAAAAAAAGAGCAAGGAATCAACTGGATGAGAATTATCCAAAAGTGTTGAAAGCGTTCCCCCTGATAGCACGGTTCTGCTGACTCCCAGTATATAATTAGCAAGCATATAACTTTCATGGACTAGTCACAATTGAAAGGATACGGATGTCGCCTAGAGGGGGGGGGGGTGAATAGGCGATTAAAACTTTTCCTAGAGTGGCTCAACAAAGGCGGAATAAAACTAGCGTTTTACTTTGTCAAGCACAACCTAGAACAACTAGGGTTCACCTATGTGCACCAACAACTTATGCTAAGAAATACAAGCAACAAGGTGATAGCAAGATATAGATTACTTCAAGCACGAAGGCTATCACAATGTAAAGTGCATAAGTAAAAGCTCGGGTATAGAGATAACCGAGGCACGCGGGGATGACGATATTTTACCGAGTTCCTCCCAACATGGAGTACGTCTCGTTTGGAGAGGGGGTGGTATCAAACCACCAACGCCACAAAAGGCCTCCCTTATTCTCCGGTGAATCTCACCCCAACGGGATCGATTCACGCTTCCACTATCGGTGCACTTGTCGGTGGCAACCGAAACCTCTCACAAGGTTGGGGCACTTCTCCACAACTTAATTGGAGGCTCCCAACAAACGCCACAAAAGGCCACAATGCCACCAAGGCCACAAACCGTCTAGGGTTCCAAGAACCTAGGAGGGACAAGCTCCAATGAGTGAATCAAACCAAATTCTCCGAGGAGAACTCAAACCGATGCACCAAATGCAAATGGCAAGAACACCACAAAGATGCCCAAATCCCTCACTCTCAAGTTCCAACAAAGCTACTAAAGCTATTGGGGGAACAAGAGAGGAGGAATCAAAGGGAGACACAAAATCCCCCAAAATCTAGATCCCCAAAGATGCACTCACAAGGAGATGAATCGGTTAGGTCAAAACGTGGGGCTAGATCTCCTCTCTCTTCCACTCAAATATGGGCAAGAATCATCGGAGTGAAAAGATTAGTCAAGCTTCAAGATCTAGAGCAAGTGTGGACAAATTTTAGCCTAATAGATAAGAGAGGAGTTGTCTAAACTGAAAAAGGGCAAAGCCTTAAATAGAGGCCCAGAAAAACTAGCCGTTTGGGGCGTTTTTCGGTCAGGACCGGTAGAGAGAGAAGTAGCAGCCAATAGCCATGCAAGCGCGGGCGCGTGAGATGCCAAGCCGCGGCAGCTGCAGCGCCAGCAGCACATCGCGCATGCATGCGGGCAGCAGCGCATGTGCAGCGAAGCGCAGCGGCCGCAGCAAGCGGGCCCAGCGGCCAGGAGCGCATGCGCGCGCACGACAGGCGCAGCAGTGCAGCGGCTCGGGACGCACGCGCATCAAGCGAAGCAGCGAGGCAGCGCGCGCGGGCCTAGGGAGCAGCGGCGGTCAACGCGGCATCGCGAGCGAGCGCGTGAGAGCAGCGCGGCCCAGCGCGCGAGGCCAGCCGAGCGTGGGCGCAGCGTGCGATAGAGAGAGGCAAAGCTGGGCCAGATCTGGACGAATCAGAGGAAAAATATCTGGGCCGGCCGATAGTACCGGCCCACCGGGCGGTACTACCGGGCCGGTCCGGTAGGACCGGAAAATGGTACCGGGCCAGACCGAAAATGGGCTGCGCGCGTCAGGCCCGAGCGGTACCGGGCTGCGGTAGTACCGCTCGACCCAGTTTTTCTTTTTCTTTTTCATTTAAAACGGCAAATATTCAAACGATCATAACTTTTAAACGGTAGCTCCGATTGACCCGATTCCAATTGCGTTGGATAGAGGACAACAAGGGCTTCCCAATAATGTGATATACCTCACTTGGTGAGAAACCGAAAATCCGCATAAATCAAAATCGCAACAAGATACAAATGGGAGATCCGATTTAGATGAACAAGAGCTTGTTATGGAGATTACCACAAGCTCTCTATCCTCACATGGATAAGACCAAATAACAACCAAATACGATGATGCAAGTATGCAATGGTTTGAGCTCTCTCCGAACGATGTGACCGAATTACTCATACGAGAGCCCCTCTTGATAGTATGGTTATCTATCCTAAACCCGACCTCACACACACAACGTGAGACCGGCAAAAGGGAAAACCTATCAATATTATACCTTTGCCTTGAGCATTCCACTTGAGCTCGATGTAGACAATCTTGCCCTTCTCAAGGTGGAACGCCTTCCTTAATTCCTCATCATCGACCTCGCATATTGAGCTTGCCCAACATATCTTCTTTGCATTTCATCAACCTTGAAGCCAAGACATGCTCCAAGCGATGCCAATGGACAAATCCTACAAGTATAACTTAATACACACATTAGTCCATAAAGATTGTCATTAATTACCAAAACCACACATGGGGGCCCAACATGTTCTTTCAACAATGGTTCAGGATTATTAAGCACAAGGAATAAAGTCTGCCATCAAGTTCGTGAGAGCTTTACTAACTAACTTTCTCAAAACAGACAAACATTTTATTTTGGAAGAAAACACGGCATATGGAATATGCACTGAAATAGCAAATAATGCTAATAGGTAGGTATGGTGGACACAACTAGCAATATTGGTTTTGGTGAGTTGGAAGCACAGGTAGAGTACATACTCAGTGCAAGTGAAGGCTAGTAATAGAGAGGGAGCGAGAAACGAGAGAGCAATAACTGTCATAATCATGCTTGCAACAAAACAAGACTAACTATGGCATGAAAGTGATACAAGAACTCTGAGGCAAAATAAATCATCGAGGCTTACTGAGTATTGATTAGTCATATGCATGCGTGAGCATGTGCCAAGTCAATTCACATGAACAGTCAGAGGAGCATACCACCATGTCATACCAAAGTATGAATAAAATAATGCGAGCAAACATTCATATGACATGCTACAAACTATTAGCAAGCTGGAGCTAATCATAGACAATCAAGAACTACTAAGCATCCATAATGACATACACCTTACACAAACAGGCTAAGGATGCTCACAATGATGAGTATATGTACAAAAATGAAACAAATAGTGTTCGTTACCAGCCTCTTACCACACCTCAAGTTGTCTTAATCTTCATCATCGCCCTTCACTTGTGTGACTTGAATAATTAACATGAAAACCAATATCCACTAAGAACGACCGAACCTTGCAAAGAACTCACAAAACCAAAGAAGAACAACAAATATTTTTGGTGTTTTCGATTTTTTTAGAAACAAACAAACAAAGAAAAACCAAACAAAAACAAAGCAAACCAAACTAAGCAAAATCTTTTTGGATTTTTATTTTAAGGAAAACCAAAGCAAAGAAACAAAGAAACAAACCAAGATAAACAACGAAAATATTTTTGGTATTTTTGGGTTTTTAGAAAGAAGCAACACAAACCAAAAAGAAAGCAAAACAAATGGATATACAAAGAACCGACCGAACATGATATATAGATGAGCGTGACGTCGGTATACCTCTCCCCCAAGCTTAGGCTTTTGGCCTAAGTGGGGCTCAATCCCATGGTGCCCAAGTAGATGCACCTCCATAGTATGTCGAAGAAGCTCCCTCGTCCTGGTATGAGCTAGAGGCCTCCCCTATATAATGTAACGTGGGGTCATATGCGGGCGCTTCCTCCTAATAGTTCCCGTGGAAGTTGAGAGAGCGCAACTTGTCATCCATCTCCGCCTTCATGCGTGACCAAGGTCCCTAAGAAATACTGAACAAAGTGGTTTGGGGTAGAGGGATCTCTCTCTCTTTTCCCCGTCAGTAAACAGCATTCTATAAACCAAGTTCTCAAGAGTAGAGCTAGAGGTGACAAAGTGGTGCGCTTTCATGGCAGCAAGATCAAGCCTCAGAGGAGCCAAAACTGTATCATGTGGATCAATAGTAATGTTCAAGGTAGCAGCAATACAAGTAGCAATAATTCCCCCATAAATGGGTCCCTTACCAGCTAAACGACGAGCAATGAGGGAACCAAGATTATACTTATCCTCACCATAGAACGCAGCAGCTAAGAAGGCCAATTGATAGTTGGAGATATTACTAGTGTTCTCCCTACCAAGAACATTGGTGGTAAGATAGTGGGTAAAGTACCCGATGGCTGGAAGTTGAATATTCTTTATCTTCCCTCATTGAGCTCTGCGGTCATCATCATTAGTTATTCCCCGGTATAGTTCCAACAAATCAGCGGGTAGAGCTGTAATATTCTTTGATGACCCAGTTGTACCAAGTCCTAGGGCCTTGCAAAATTTCTTCAATGTCATAGAATGAGCCCTGCCATAAAGTCTGAAAGACACAAAAGGATTGAACAAACTATTAGTAAAGGAGAAACTCTCCACAAATGTTTTAGTAAGTAAAGCATATTGTGCACTCTCATCCTGCATGAAACTTGTTAGACCAGCCCTCTCAATCAAAGCCATGAAATCATTAAGAATCCCAGCAGCTCGCAAGAAAGTTTGACAAGGAAAGGTGGAGGGGTGCGCATCCCCTTCATCTCCCTCGTCACCAAACCGCGGAGTGATGAGATCCTCATTGTATGAGGGTCTAGAACTGGTGGATGACCTTGGAAGCCTTGCCCTTCTAGGTGCATCACTCTCAAATATGTCACCAAAGGTGTGGTGGTCCATGACTTCACTTTTCTGAAATTTTAAACAACCATCAAACCAAGTGATTTCTAAGTTGATAAATGATGAGCAACTACTATAGGAACTTGCTAGAGGACTACACATGCATCAAAACAAAGTTTCTAAGCATAGAACAAGCATGCAAGCTCAAACAACCTGTCACCTATAGCAGCAAAATACTCAAGATACAATCTACAAATCACAAATCTAATTGGACAAGTGGGGGAGGCACATACCAAGGAGCAAACCCTCCAAAAATCAGCACTTGAGATGGGCTGAACAAGGAGATCGAAAATCGCGAGCAAGAACAGCAAGAACTCGAGCTTGAGCAAGTTTTCCGGTGTTTTTTGGAGAGAGAAAGAAGGTGGCTTTGAGGAGGTAGCATGGAGGGGCCTAGGTGGGCCAGACCCCCCCAAGCACCACCAGTTGTGGGCCCGCGCCTACCACAGGTGTGGTGGCCTAGGGTGGCCCCCTGAGTCACCTCTGGTGCCTCTCTGCCCCTTTTTTGAGGAAAAAATTATTTTAAATTTTCTGGTATTTTTCGGGAAACTTTATTTTTGGCCAATTTTCAGGGTATGAAAATTGATTTTCTCGCAGAAATATTTTTTTCAGAAGAAGAAAAAGCAAACCAAAAGCCAAACTACAGGAGCTCTAAGAAACTCAAACAAGCAAACAACTAGCAAAACAAAAGCTAAAGCAAAGACTAGGAAGGAGAAAGGAAAAAGAAAGCAAGTATAACCATAGTTGAAACATTATTTTGTTCATTAAAATCCTTTTGTTAACAAGGTTGATCAAGTCTTGTTACCAAAACAATCTTATATGAAGCAAAACTTTTGCATTCCACAAGGTGATTATGTTACCTCATACTTGATAGCAATGGTCCCAATCATAATAGTTTCAAAAATTTCTTGTGGAATGGGACAATATATTTCTCCAACCTTTATGCTCTCAATATTTTCAATGGAATTCAGGCAATAGCTCTTAACAACCTTCATTGGGAAATAGACAGTGTGCTCTTTGTCATTAATATTGAACGTTACTTTTCCTTGATTGCAATTGATGACAGCACCTACAATATTAAGGAAAGGTCTCCCAAGAATAATAGACATATTATCATCTTCAGGCATTTCAAGCACAACAAAATCAGTTAAGACCATGTAATTATGAGCAACTTGAACAGGAACATCCTCACTTATACCAACAGGAATAGTAGTTCACTTATCAGCCATTTGCAAAGATATATCAGTTGGTATCAACTTTTCTAGCTGGATTCTCTTGTAGAGAGAAAAAGGCATAACACTAACTCCAGCTCCCAAATCACATAAAGCAGTTCTAACATAATTATTCTCAATAGAGAAAGGAATAGTTGGTATACCTGGATCACCAAGTTTCTTCGGAACCTTACCATTGAAGGAATAATTAGCAAGCACAGTAGAAATCTCCTCATTAGGAATCTTCCTTTTATTAGAGACAATATCCTTCATATACTTTGAATAAGGAGGAAACTTAATAGCATCAGTCAAAGGAATTTGCAAGAATAAAGGTTTCATCCACTCACAAAACTTGTTGTAGTGTTCTTCCTCCTTTGACTTGTGTTTCTTACCTGGAAAAGGCATAGGTTTCTGCACCCAAGGTTCTCTCTCTTTACCATGTTTACTAGCAATAAAATCTTCCTTTGTTTACCTAGTGTTCTTAGTGTGCTTCTCAGGTTCTTCCTCACCTTCCTCCTTATCAGGAGACTCAACAATATTACCACTCTGAGTTTCAGCATCAGAGACAGATATACTATTAGGATCTACAGCAGGTTCAAGTGGTTCCTCAACTACTTTATGTTTCTTTTTCTTCCTCTTACGAGGACTACCACTATCCTAACCTTGTTGGGAATCCTACTATATTCTTTTAGGGTGTCCTTCAGGATATAAAGGATCTTGAGTAGCTGCACCACTCCTAGTTCTAATTCCATAAGCATGTTTATTTACTGAAGCATTAACTAGCATATCCTTTTGTACCTCAGCAAGTTTATCAAGTTGGGTTTGAACCATTTGAAAGTGTTTGCAAAGCATTTTAATATCATTAGAATTTCTTTCCACAATATCTTTCAACTCATGGATAGCTCTAGAGTTTTCCAATAAATGATTCTGAACTTGTTTATTAAAATTACCTTGTTTAACAATAAATGTGTCAAGTTCCTCTAAACATTGATTGAGAGGCTTACCATAAGGAATATCACCTTCATTAAATTGGAGAGAGTGTACCTCAATAGTATATGAGTGGGGAATTGGCTTACATAATTCTTCTATAGGAGGTAGATTCTTCACATCTTCAGCTCTAATACCTTTTCTCCTTTAGACACTTCTTAGCTTCCTTCATCACTTCATCATTTAATGCAATAACTCTCCTATTCTTTGTTGTTGGTGCTGGAATTGGTTCAGGAACAACTGGTTTAGGAGTAATAGGCCCAGGTGTATTTAGCTCAGTTGAAGTCCAATCATCATAATTCTTGCTTATCTTGGTCATTAGTTCTTCAGCATCTGTAGGAGTCCTTTTCCTGAAAACACAATCAGCAAAGCTATCTAGGTATGTCCTAGAATCATCAGTTAGTCCATTATAATAAATATCAAGAAGCTCATTCTTAGGTAATGGACATCCAGGATGTGCATGAATCAAGGAACAGAATCTTTTCCATGACTCGGGCAATTTCTCTTCTTCTCCCTTTTTAAAATCAAAAAGTCTCTACAAAGCAGCATGTCTAGCACTGGGACGAAAATATTTATGGAAGAAAGAAGCAATCAAGCAATCAAGGCTATCAATGTAACCAGGAGGTAATCTATTAAACCATGCCCTAGCTTCTCCTTTTAGTGAAAAAGGGAAGATCTTAGTAACAAAGTACTTGCGCATCTTAAAATCATCAGAGAACAAAGCACTCATAGTAGAAAGCTCATTCATATGAGCCACATCACTCTCATTTTCAGTACCACAAAAAGGTTCTTTCTCAAAAATATCTAAATAAGATAAATCAAGAGAGAAATCATAATTTTCATCTTTAATATCTATGGGAGAAGTGGCAAACTTAGGATCAGAGGACATCTTAGGCATAATAGTACGTCTAGCAAGGAGACTCTTCATAGCACTAGTACCATGTGTGTTTCGGCACTCTTCAACAAATTCATCAGTGAACTCAATGTACCCATCATTAATATCATAACTCTCACTAGCCTCAGGTGAGCTAACAGGTGTAACAGTGTATTCACTAGGAGTTTCAGCATTTCCTAGACTAGCCATAGTAGCATCTAGAAAAGGACCCAATGAACCACTCGCATCAAGCACAGTAGAAGTAACATCATGAGTATCAAAAGCAGTTTCAGACTCAGCAATAGTATTAGTGTGTGTACCATGTGTATGTGGTGGTGGTGTGACAAGCTTACTTATAACAGACGGTGAATCAAGAGCAGCAGAGGTGTTTAGGACTGTACCTCTTCTTGTAGTGGATGGAAAAATAGGGAACTTTCCATCACGAGACTTACCCATGATGAAAGGAGTAGCAGTGAACAATAATAGATCCACGTGAACTTACAAATAAAGCTATGCTCCCCGGCAATGGCGCCAGAAAATAGTCTTGATAACCCACAAGTGTAGGGGGTCGCAACAGTCTTCGCGGGTAGTATTACCCAATTTATTGATTCGACACAAGGGGAGCCAAAGAATACTTGCAAGCCTTAACAACTGAGTTGTCAGTTCAGCTGCACCTGGAAATAGTTCTTTCTCACAAAATTTTATCAGTAGCAACAGTTTGGTAGTAGCAACAGCAAAGCAACAGCAGCAGTAACACCAACAGTGAAATAGGAGCAATAGTAACAGTAATGGTAACAGTAGGATTCGAGTGCGGTAGGCATAGGGATGGATGGACGGGAGTTGCATGGACGAGTCTAAACATGTAACTTCAAGGTCTAGGGAATTGTAGATAAATAATAATAAGCATCCAAGTACTAAACAATCCTAGGCATGTGCTCCAAATATAGTCATACGTGCTCGCAATGAGAACTTGCACAACATCTTCTGTCCAGCCAGCCCGTGGCAGCGGGGCCTCTAGGGAACTAATGGAAATTAAGGTGATCCTTTTAATAGAGCACCAGAGCAAAGAATTAACACTCCGTGAACAGATGTGATCCTCACACCACATCCATCCCCTCCGGTTGTCCCAATTATTGTCACTTTGGGGCCTTTGGATCCGAACAATGATATGTGTACACAACTTGTAGATAAGATCACAAACAATACTATCATAATGATTCAATAATAAGTTCAGATCTGACATCATGGCACTCGGCCCCTAGTGACAAGCATTAAGCACAACAAGTTGCAACAAAGTCAAATAGCACTAATAGAGATACTAGGCACTATGCCCCTAACAGATCTTATTCGATTACATGATAGAACTCATCCAGTCCCTACCATCCCCAAGCCTACAGCGGGGGATTACTCACTCATGGATGAGGGAAACATCGGTGGTTGATGGAGATGCGTTGGTGATGACGATGGCGATGATCCTCTCCAAATTCCTCGTCCTGACAGGGTGCCAGAATGGAGTTTCTGGATCCGAATCTTGGTTTCTGGTGGCGGCGGTGGAGCAGAACATTTTTTTGGAAAACTATTGAAACCCCCTGAGATTTTAGGTCAGAAGGCAACTTATAGGTGCAGAGGGAGGCCGAGGATCTGCCTGGGGTGGCCAAACCCCCTCCAGGCGCGGGGTTAGGTGGGCCCGCACCTAGGGTGGGTCTGGGCCCCCCAGGCCTCCTCTCTGTCTCCCCTTCTGGCTCCATGGATATTCTGGTGAGAAATAGTTTTTGGCATATTTTCCGGGGGTTTTCCTGATAGTTGATTTTCTGCACAAAATTAAGACACCAAGGTAATTCTGCTGAAAACAGCGCCAGTCCGTGTTAGTTGTATCCAAATCACACAAGTTTAGAGAAGAAACAATAGCAAAGTGTTCGAGAAAGTAGATACGTTTTTGACGTATCATCTGTCAAAACAGACCTGTAGGTAAAGACCGATTTTTTCGAAAATCTTCTGTTGCTCAAATCGAAAAGTGCAGAACAAACGAAAGTTGGGTAAATACTAGGGGCATGCGTACAATTTTTATAGATCAATAAGACGTTCTGGGATTTTTCACAATTTTTTTCAGCAAAGCGCAAAAATCTGTTTCAGAACAGCTACTTCCCCAAATCTTACTTCCCACTCATTAGAGGCTATTCTTGGCACAAAAACCAAACAAATAGGATAAGGAGAGGTTATTACAGAGGAAAGAACTTCCAAGAGTCAACAAAATAAAAACTTACTGAAATAAAAAATTGGGTTATCTCCCAAGAGTGCTTTTCTTTAACGCCTTTCAGCTAGGCATAGAAAGCAAGAATCAAGTATTTTCGAATGAATAAGCATCAAGATCGATACCTGAAAGATCTTCAACAAGGAAAGGTATCTTATCCAAATAAGTTCTAGAGGATCCTCTCTCAATACTCTTGGGTTCACTACTCTCATTAAATTTTCAGGAACAAACCAATCAAAATTCTTTTCCAAGGCTTCATGCACTCCTACAAGTTTAAAAGGTATTGGTATTTTAATTTCCTCACCATTTTTTGGTTTGGTTTTGTCCAACTTTTCTAGTGTACCAATAACATCTACACATGATCCTAGCATATTAAAACGATCAAAGACTTTTCTAGCTTCTATAGCAACATCATTAAATTCTTTAAGCAAAGTTTCTAATATAAAATCTCTCTTTTCAGTGTCCTCAATATCATGAAGTTTAAGACACATAAGCTGCATCATGGGGTTAAGGTTAACAAACCTAGCCTCCAACATGTGAACTAAATAAGCCGCAGTGGTTTCATAATTTGGAGCATGTTCTGCTAAGGATCTATCCTTAATATCTTTATGCTTGCTAACATGATTAAAGAATTCTCCAATATTATCTTTCCCAACTATAGAACCACTACATATTGATAGGTCTTTCAGGGTGAACTTAGGGATCAACATAATGAGCTAAGAACAAGGTAACAAAATAATAACTAAAGAAGGAACTAATTTTTGTGTGTGTTTTTGATAAAAGAAGCAAACCAAACAAAGAAAAAGAAACTAAGCAAAAAAAACAAAGTAAAGAGATTGGTTGTGAGAGACTCCCCTTGCAGAAATCTTCTTTCTCCCCAGCAACGGCGCTAGAAAAAGGCTTGGTGTGCTCAGTTGATGTAGAGCCCGTTGGGAACCCCAAGAGGAAGGTATGATGAGCACATCAGCAAGTTTTCCCTCAATTATAGAACCAAGGTTATCAAATCAGTAGGAGAAAGAAACCACTTCTGAAAGTTTTGCTAGCAACGTGGAACCTGCACACAACACAACCAAAATACTCTGCCCCAATTTATCAATGAGGTTTTCAAGCTCATTGGTTTTGCTGAAAACAAAGGATTAAACATATAGTGTGGAAGATAGTAATTGATTATGGTAATTGTAGAAAGTAAACAGTAAACAGTAGATAGAATATCAATGGGAAGGAATGAACCAGGGTCCACAGTTCACTAGAGGTGTTTTCTCCATAAGATAAATAACATGCTAGGTGAACAAATTACAGCGGGGCAATTGACAAATAGAGAATGCATAACAATGCATGTACATGACATGATGATCACTATGAGATTCATTTGGTCATTACAACATGATACATAGACTGTAATCCAACTACATATATGACTAATAATCCACCACCAGGATATCATCTGAACAACCCTCGGGTATTAAGTTGCAAGCAACAGATAATTGCATTAAGCAACGTGTGTAATGGAAACAATACAATTGCCCTTTGGCAAAGGATTGTTGTTTTCTTCCTAGTAGAAACAACACATCTACAATCTTAGAAGTTTTTGTCACTCTCCCAGATTACTAGACGCATGAACCTACTATCGAGCATAAATACTCCCTCTTGGACTCACAAGCAAATACTTGGCCAAAGTAACTACTAGCAACGGAGAGCATGCAAGATCACAAATAACATAGACATGATAGAACAAATAATCAAGCAGACATAATACTCAATATCCATCGGATCCCCGTAAACACAACATGTAGTATTACAATAAGATGATCTTGATCATGATAGACAACTCACAAGATCTAAACATGGTAGCACAAATAGGAGAAACAACCATCTAGCTACTACTATGGACCCGTAGTTAAAGGATGAACTACTCACACATCACCTTGGAGGCAGGCATGGTGATGAAGAAGGCCTCCGGGATAATCTTCCCTCTCCGGCAGGGTGCCGGGAAGAGCTTAGGATCCCTCTCGATCTAGGGACGATGGTGGCGGTGGTTATGGACTTTTTCGTGGAATTCTGATCGTGTACTTAGGGTTTTTGCCTCGGGGGGTTTATATAGGCAAAGGGGAAAGGTCGTTGGATGCCCGAGGGGCCCACACCATGGCCAGGCTCGGCCTAGGGTGGGCCTGCGTGGCCCCCTGGTGTGGTTTCCTCGTCGCGCCTCTTCGTCTCTCCTTTGGACTCCGTGTCGTGTCGGGAAAAATAGGAACTTCGGATTTTGTTTCATCCAATTCCGAGAATATTTCTTTACTAGTTTTTCTAAAACTAAAAACATCAGAAAACAGGCAATCGACTTTGCGGCACTTGTTAATAGGTTAGTCCTAGAAATGCATAAAAATGCCACAAAGTGTGGACAAAACATAAGATAGTTGGTGCAAAACAAGCATGGAGCATCAAAAATTATAGAAACGTTTGCAACGTATCAATGACCGAGACTCTTCTCCGATCAATAACCAATAGAGGAATCTAGAAATTCATATGGCTCCCACATATTTCTATGATTACTTCGTGATCTAATGAACCATTTACATACGATACCAATTTCCCTTTATCTAGCGATATTTTACTTATCCGAGGTCTGATCGTCGGTATCTCTGCATACCAAGTTCAACCTCGTTACCGAAGTACTCTTTACTCATTCCTGGGATATGTGATCCCTTGTGAACCAGTCACATGCTTGCAAGCTAATTGGATGACATTCCACCGAGAGGGCCCAGAGGATATCTATCCGTCATATGGATGGACAAATCCCACTCTTGATCCATGTGCCTCAACACATACTTTCCGAACAATCAATGCCACCTTTATAACCACCCAGTTATGAAGTGGTGTTTGATGTCATCAAAGCATACATCCGGTGATGGTGATTAGCATCATCTCATGGTCAAAGGAATTAGGTTATTATGTACCTAAAAGCTTATAGCAAACAAACTATTGAAATGACTTGATCTTTATGCTACGCTTATCTATAGGAGTATGTCCATCACACCATTCTCCTAATGATATGATCTTGTTGTTAATAACATCTCAATGTTCATGATCAGGAAACCATGATCATCTATCAACCAACAAGCTAGTATTATAAAGAGGCTTTACTAGGGACACTAACAAGTTTACAAATCACACAAGTATTAATGTTTATGGTTAATACAATTATATCATGAATGTAAACATTTATCATAAACACAAAGATATAATAATAACTACTTTTATTATTGCCTCTAGGGCATATCTCCAACAGTCTCCCACTTGCACTAGAGTCGACTAATCTAGATTACATGGTAATATACCAAACACCCATGGCGGTTTGGTGCTGGTCATATTTTGCCCTCGGGAGAGGTTTAGTCGATGGATCTGCCACATTCAGATCTGTGTGTACTTTGCAAATCTTTATGTCAGCATCTTGGACATGCTCTCGAATAGCATGAACACGTAGCTTGATATGCTTCAGCTTCTTGTAAGACCTTGGCTACTACACATTGGCTATGGCGCCCATGTTATCACAGTAGATAGACATTGGGTCCAGCGCACTGGGAACCACACCGAGCTCTATAATGAACTCCTTCATCCATATCACCTCTTGTGAAGCCTCCGAAGCAGCTATGTATTCCGATTCAGTTGAAGAGCTCACCACAATGCTTAGCTTTGCACTCCTCTAGATCACTGCTGCACCATTCAAAGTAAATACATATCTAGAATGAGATTTAGAATCATCTGAATCGGTGTTCCAACTAGCATTGGTGTAACCATTAACAACAAGTTGTTCATCACCTCCATAAGAAAGAACCATATCCTTAGTTCTTCCCAAGTATTTAAGGATGTTTTTGACCGCTATCCAATGATCCACTCCTGGATCACTTTGATATCTGCTAGTTAAACTAACAGCCTATGCAATGTCGGGTCTAGTACATAGCATGGCATACATGATAGATCCTATGGCTGAGGCATAGGGAGTCTTACTCATCCTCTCTCTATCTTCTATCATAGCAGGACTTTGAGTTTTACTCAAGGTCGTATTGGGCAACATGGGCAAGAACCCTTTCTTGCTATCTTCCATTCCAAACCTCTTTAGAACTTTGTCCAAATATGTACTCTCTGAAAGCAATATTAGGTGTCTCGATCTATCCCTATAAATCTTTATGCCTAACATGTAAGCAGCTTCGCCAAGATCCTTCATTGAAAAACTATTATTCAAATAATCCTTGACACTTTTAAGAAGGTCTACATCATTCCCAACCAACAATATGTCGTCCACATATAGTACTAGGAATGCTACAGATCTCCTACTCACTTTCTTGTAAATACAAGCTTCTCCATAAGTTTGTATAAAACCAAAACTTTTGATCACCTTATCAAAACGTTGATTCCAACTTCGGGATGCTTGCTTTAATCCATAAATGGATCGTTGAAGTTTGCATACCTTTTTAGCATCTTTAGGGTCGACAAAACCTTTGGGTTGTACCATATACAACTCTTCATCAATGTCGCCATTGAGGAACGCCGTTTTGACATCCATTTGCCATATTTCATAATCATAATATGCAGCGATTGCTAACAAAATCCTCATAGACTTTAGCTTCGCTACCGGTGAGAAAGTCTCATCATAGTCAACTCCTTGAATTTGTCAAAACCCTTTTGTGACAAGTCGAGCTTTATAGATGGTTACATTACCATCAGCATTTGTTTTCTTCTTGAAAATCCATTTGTTCTCGACAGCCTTTCGGCCATCTGGTAAGTCCATACTTGGTTTTCGTACATGGATCCAATCTCGGATTTCATGGCTTCTTGCCATTTATTGGAATCTGGGCTCATCATCGCTTCCTCATATGTCGCAGGGTCATCGGTGCTGTCCACCAACATGACACTCATAACAAGATCATACCAATCGGGAATGGTATGAGTCCTTGTCGACCTGCGAGGTTCCGTAGTAACTTCGAACGAAGTTTCATGATCATCATCATTAGCTTCCTCTCTTGTTGGTGCAGGCGCCATAGGAACTTCTACCGGTGTTGCGCTACTCTCAAATCCGAGAGAAGGTTAGATGTAACATCCCAAAAATACCAAACTTAGATCATCAAACACTAATCATCAAGATTAGGGTTAACAAAAACTTTTCTAAATAAAATCATGAATGCATGCATATGTGTATGCATGGATTTTGAATTTCTTTAAAAAACCACCTTGTTTGTGTGATCCATTGCTTGTAAAATGTTTCTTAGGTGAAATAAACATCATCTAAAACATTTCCCACACTTTTACTAAAGACAAGTAAATCAAAACAAATATATTAAGTGAATGGTCATTTTGGCCAATTTAACTCCCATGCCTACTTTGGCTGTCTCAAACTTTCAGAACCTAACAGAAACTTTTCTGGATCTTTGCACCCCTTGAATGTACTCATAACAGAGTATCAAGGCCCACTTTGTGATCATCCAGAAACTTTCAAATGCATAGTTTAAATGACAATTCAAAATTGAATCTTCTTCATATGGGAAGATCCCACTTTTTCAAAACCCACTCAAACAAGCTCAATTTTCAAAACCCAAGCATCTGCAGACTCACCAGCACCAATCTAGCAAACCCACCAAAAATCATTTCAAAATTCAAAACTTGATTTCATGCGGCCATTTCATCAAACAGGTTGCAGACACAAATCAACAAAAACATCAAACACTATAGTGTGCAGTGATTCTTGCCTAACTTGTTCCCTAGTTAGCTCACACACAGCTCAGTAGATCATCTAGAAAGATTAGCCCAACACTAGCACCCCTGTGAGCTTGCCATTGCCATTAATGGTGAACAGCCGAGCACCCCAATGTCAGCCCATTGTGGACAGCAAGCTAGAGGAAGAACTAGCCGTGCCAACCTTGTCTCGGAGGCAGCCCACCGTCCACCGCCACTCACTGTCCCAGCCGCAAGCGTTGCCAAGCCCTGGACCACGCGCACAAGCCGCGCCTAGACCATGCCGAGCGTGCGCCAGAGCGCCACCCTCGACCATCACCCACAGACCACGCGCCACCCTCGCCGCTTGCATACACGATCACCATCAACCCAGGAGACCGCCAGACATCCGCATTTGCCGCCCCGTGCCGCACAGCCACCGCCCGCCGTCGAAGACGCCGCCTCTGCCACGCAGAGCACCGGCCGTTCTAGACCAAACCACACCGCCCCATGCCTCGCGACCATGTCGTTGAGCATCGCCAGGAGACACAACACCGTCCCCTACTCTTGCCCATTCCAATAGCCGCCTGTAACGTCGCCCCCGACAAGCTCACCGTGCGCCCTGACGGTCCCCTCGCTCGACTATAAATAGAGGCCACCCCCGCTCGATTTCTTCACACCATCTCACTCCCCTCTCCTCACTGATCGTGCCACACCATTCCCAGAGCAAGGCAAGCACCACCTCGCCGGAATTTCACTAGAGCCTGCCACTGCCGGAGAAGAAAGGAGCCAGTGATTGGAGCCACCCCAGGAGCTGCCGCGACCACCCCTAAGTTCGCCGTCGTCGACTTCGTCGTTCGCCCGCCTCGCCGACCCTCGCCAGTACCCCGGTGAGCCCCCAGCGACCCTCACTGGCCGTGCTAGGTTTCGTTCTCGCCGGAGTTGTCTCGCGTCGACGATGACTCCCAGCTGTTAGATTAGAACTAGATCGAACGATCCACGTTGCCCCATACCGCTTCGCCCAGCCCCGTGTCACTGACGAGTGGGGACACCCACTTAAGCAGCCCGCGGGAGCACTGCGCTTAGCAGGCCGGCCCAGTAACTTTTCCCGCGCAGCCCAGTTATTCAAATTAACCCTTTTTCTTTTTCAATTCAAACACACTTCTGTACCCAACTTCAAAAATCAACCCAGATCGATTCAGTGCACCAATTTGAATGAAACCAATTTTGTTGGAAAGGTCTGTGAATGTTGAATCCAAGCCCGTTGGATTCAAGTCATTTGGATCTATAGATCACCCCTGGTAAAAATAACAAGGCAGAAGCTTTTCAGCATTCAAACATTTTTCAAATTTAAATCATAATAGCTTTTGAGTTGATTCCAACTCTCAAAAATCACATTTAACCATACCTTTCAGAATATATAAAAATATATAGGTTTACTTGCAGAAATATTGTTCAAGTAATAAAAGAATGCTCCATAAGCATTTCTAGCCACTTTAATTAATTAAAATAAAAGGGTAAAACCTTATTAAACTGTGACACCACTTTAAATCACATTCCCATGGACTACAATATGTGGTGATGACATGTGTCAACATGATCCCATGTTTAGTTTGGAGAATATTAAATCTTAAGTAGTTTTCCAATGAGTAGAAATTACTTTTCTAAAAATAAAAAGATTTAAACCAAGCCTTAACCTTGTAATGTTAGAGATGATGCTAGATCATCTATAGGACCCTTGTGTGTGATGATTGCAAGTAGTTAAGTATTGTTTGGTGATTGTGTACCTCGTATTTATTCATAGACGCTAGTACCGACCAAGGATACGAGGAGGAAGGAGGATACTACGAAGAGGAAGCCGAGGAGAACTTCAACCACTGCTCTGCACAAGGCAAGCTTATATTGACACTAATGCAAGCTAGTAACTATGCAAGCTTATACTGATATTGAGGCAAGCTAACCCTTGCAAGATACCCTACCGATGCCACAAACCCATACTTGTGATATGACTACTATATGCCTTAAGCATATGTGATCATACCCACTTGATAAACCAAATCCTAGTTTGATGTGCTAGCTTCTTACTTTATTTCTTTATCAGAGCTTACTTAGAGTCTACCTAAGAGTTTGGTAGATACTAGACAGTTGTGCTGAAGGTTGCATAAAGAGCATAAAATTTGGCCTAAGCTAGATAACCTTGATGTCATCCTAAGGCATGAGTTTGAACTTAGTTAAAACCCCACTAGTTTACCACCCCTCATCAGTGCTTACCCCCACCTGTAGATGCTAGTGCTAAGCATAAAACTTGATCAACTTTAGATGGGAATACTTGGTGGAAAAATGGTTATGAAAACCTTGGAATGATGGATCATTCTATTGAAATGTTTTGGACATGTGTTTCCAAACACTTGATGATTTCGGTGATGAAAATGTTGAGGCATGAGCCTTAGCCCTTTATAAAACTGATGGTTGTCTGGATGCGATACCATTCCAATTTTTATCGTACAACCACAATACCCAAAGATTGGGTAGGGCTTGACTGGAAACTTATATACCTTAGTATTAGTTCCCTAACGGCCAAGGTCTGAGCTGAGGCTACCTTGTGAAGATTGTCCACCTGTGCAGTACCCAAGATGACAGTTGGTCATGGTTGGGAGGCCATACTCACAGGAGAGGTACTTATACTAGGGCGTGTAATCGAAAGGTTAGGATTGATTATCCGCATACTGAGTATGGTGAATTCAGGATTTGTTCCTGACGGATGTATCAAATGTTGTGGTGAAAGTGTACAATCTCTGCAGAGTGTCAAACTATTCGAATAGCCGCGTCCGCGGTTATGGACAGTTGGAGTGGCCATATTGTTCCCCCGTCAGACTTTTCAAAATGACTTGTGAAACAAATTGAGACTTTGACTAGACCACAACAGAGTTGTGACCTGAATTACAAGATCCCACTTAGGAGTTATAAAATTGTGACTAGCTTTGGAACTGAGTAGAGATAAACCTGGCTTTTCGCAAAACAACCCTAGAGCCTAGTGTCCTATTATCCAAAAACCCATTACCTATTAGTATTAGTTTGTGAGTACTTAAAGAGTACTCATGGCTTTGTCCCTGGCTATTCCCATGGCCAGACTATGAAGAGGAGTACCTGGAGGATGGACCCCAGGAAGGTTACGACAACTAGGATCATCTCCCATCGTCAGCATTGCCTGTGACCCTGAAGATGGAGCTTCACCTACGCTACCATTATTATTACGTATTCCGCTGCTTGAAGTTGTATTAAGAACTGGATCATGAGATCCCTATTTGTGTAAGAACTTATGTATCGTTGTAATGGATGATGTACTATGGTATCCAATTCTGTTATGTCTCGCAAAAATGGTAATCCTGGGATTGCGATGTATGGCATAACAGGCATCTAGGATTGAAAAATCCGGGTGTTGACAAGTTGGTATCAGAGCCATCCTGACCATAGGAGACCCTAGTTAGACTGGACGTGAACCAAAAACTTAGTTTCAAAACCAAAGAAAAACAAATATTTACAAAAACCTATTCTCATTCTTATCTCTTTGATTCTTTCATAAAAATTCATGTTCCTCAAAAACTCTTGCAAAATACATAAAATTTTGACACACTTGATCACTCTGCTAATCTACTCATCCTCTATTTTTATAGATGGACGTGAAGTACATCAAGTTTTATCAGTTGGGGAATGGAGGAGACCTTATCTTTGAGAGGGATCTGGATCAGCTTTCGGAACTTCTGGAGCGTCCACACCCCGAGTTCTTCGGAGCTCAGCTCAATGATCAAGGAGGAGAAGATCTGCAGTGGTTAATTGTTGCAAGTCTCTGAGGAAAGATTGAACCTCCCACTGCGGAAGGAATTCATTTTACCTTAAGAGAGAACAACTGGCTCGATGGACTTGCCAGAGCAATGCAGGAATCTCTCTCCCGTCTGTGTGGGCAGAGCATCAATCAGATCAAGGGTACTCGCTTTGAGTTTTTCCCAAGGCGTGATGCAAATGGACAACCACTGGAAGCCCCATACCACCCCGAGCTGAAGACTCAATTGGACCACCTTAGCTTCATGATGTATGATCGTCAGCAGGAGTTGGACAACTGCCGTGACTATTGCAACCACAAGTCTGCCATCATCAAGACAAAGGATCAGACCATAGCCATGCTAGCAAAGGATCGCAAGTCTCGTCGCCGTCAACTCGACAAGAAGGAGCGCATTATTGCCCGTCTTCGCCACCGCATCTCATCTCTGGAAGAGACCATCCACGAGAGGGACAGGCAATTGGAGGAAAGGGAGAATGCCGGAGAGGATCTTCGTGGAGACCCTTACTCTTAACTCAGTGATGAAGATGATTTTATGGAGGATTAGGCCATGGACTTCTTCACCGATGAGGATGATTTCGCCTTCATCGATGATAATGAAGATGATGAAGCCACAGACTCTGAGGAGTAGTAGCACTGAGCACTAGCGTAGTGAGTAGTAGTCGGTCCCACTGTATCGTAGATTTCAGAATGGTTCTTAAAACCATCTGTTTTTCCTTGTTGTGGTGTGTGTTGTACTGTGTGCTATGAATGAATGAAAAAGCAAGTTGCTAGAAAAATCTGAGTCAAACCTTTAAAACTTTTCAAAGACCCCAAACCTTAGAAAATTTCCCTCTTTTCTCACGAATTATCTAAATCTTCAGATGCCATGTGGAGGAAGTGGTTCAGCCCCAGATCCGATGTTGCAGATTCTGCAAATGTTGACCTCTGACCGCGAAGCTGAAAGAGTGGAACGTCAAGCCAACCTAGCCACTCTGCAACAGATAGCCCAGCTAGCCCACACCAACCAAGGCCATGGAAATCAGGACAACCATGGATCTAAGCTCAAGAATTTTCAGAATACCAACCCACCTGTTTTCACCAAGTCAGAAGAACCCCTAGATGCCGATGATTGGCTGCAAACCATGGAAAATAACCTAGAAGTAGCAGGAGTCGAAGCCAACGAGAAAGTCCTGTTTGCCACTCACTATCTAGCCGGAGATGCCAGGGCATGGTGGAACAGTGTTCGTGCCATGACCGAAGGCCAGATGATGACCTGGGAGGAATTCAAGGTCAAGTTTAGCAGAACCCATGTGCCACCAGGTTTGATCAAGAGAATGAGAGACGAGTTCAGAGAGCTAAAGCAAGGGAGGATGACAGTAGTGGAATACCGTGACAAATTTTTGTCATTAGCTAGGTATGCCCTGGATGAGATAGACACCGAAGCCAAGAAGAAAGAAAGATTCCTGAATGGTCTGCATGACGAGATGCAGACGGTGTTAGTCAATATCCCCTTTGCTGATATTGAAGCCCTTGTCGATTCAGCCATCCAGATGGAAGGAAAGATCAACCAAGCCAATGAGAACCGCAAGCGTTGTATGATGCATCAACCAGAAACCCATCAGACCCCAAAGTATCGCCCCAACCCATCTCCAGGATTTGCCCCAAGAACCAATAGACCCCCTATGAACCGTCCGACCTATCCCAACCGTGGAAACCCTAGACCCAGAGGAAATCACAACAACCCCGGCAACTCTAGCAATTTCACCCGTGCCCCACCCAAGTTCAACACCAACAATGTTACCGCCAACCCCAACACTGCCCCGAGGACTGGAAGCAATGCTGTGCCTGTCGCAGCCAAGGACAAGTCGCAAGTGACTTGTTATGACTGTGGAAATAAAGGCCACTATTCCAATGAGTGCCCCAACAAGAAGAATGCTACAGCCCCCAATGCCAATGCCCTAGCTCAGCAACAGCGTCGTGTTCAGCCAGGGAGAAGATTTTCCCCAGGGAATTCGCTCAACCGCAATGGCCGTCTTTTTCTCATGCATGCTGAAGAAGCTCAGGAAGCGCCAGACGTCGTGCTGGGTATGTTTTCTGTTAATTCAGTACTTGCAAGAGTGTTGTTTGATTCTGGTGCATCGCATTCATTTGTCACCGAAGAATTTGCCTGCACTAGTAAAATTCAACCAACCAAACTGAAGCATGTTATGATTGTGCAAATCCCCGGATCAACCACCAAGGCTAGGCAAATTTGCAAGGCCGTCCCTATCCGAATCCATGGCATAGATTTTTATGCTAATCTAATTGTACTCGGAACTAAAGGTTTGGAAGTAGTACTAGGAATGGATTGGATGTCCAAACATAAGGTATTGATTGACTGTACCAACAAAGCCATCACCATGACCAGTACCGCCGAAATATCAGTCGAGCATATATCTGAAACCTTACCTCGCCAATTCAAGTGTAACAAGAGTCTAGCCCAACCTACCATTGACCAAGTCCGGATAGTCTGTGAATACCCCGATGTATTTCCAGATGTTTTGCCCGGTATGCCCCCAGATCGGGATATCGAGTTTATCATCGAACTAATCCCCGGAACAGGACCCATAGCCCAGAGACCCTATAGTATGAACCCATCGGAGTTAGAAGAACTGAAGAAGCAACTGGATTCCATGCTAGAAATTGGACTAATTCAACCAAGTGCGTCACCATGGAGATCACCTGTCTTATTTGTGGACAAGAAAGATGGAGGTAACCGTTTATGTACGGATTATCGAAAGTTGAATGATGTCACCATCAAGAACAAGTACCCCTTGCCCAAGATAGAGGATTTGTTTGATTAGTTGACCGGTGCCCAGGTGTTTTCTAAGATTGATCTTAGAACTGGCTATCATCAACTCAGGATTCGTGCAGAGGATATTCCAAAGACTGCCTTTACCACCAGATATGGATTGTACGAGTATACAGTCATGTCTTTTGGATTAACCAATGCCCCCGCTTATTTCATGAATCTCATGAATAAGATTTTTATGGACTTCCTGGATAAGTTTGTCGTTGTTTTCATCGATGACGTTCTGATTTATTCCAAATCATAAGAAGAACATGAGCTACACCTAAGGACCATTCTTGGAACCCTTAGAGAGCATCAGTTGTATGCAAAATTTAGCAAATGTGAATTCTGGTTACAGGAGGTAGGATTCCTCGGTCACATTGTATCCGCAGGAGGAATTGCCGTTGACCCTGCCAAAGTGAAAGATGTAGAAGATTGGCAAGCCCCAACCACTCAAACCCAAGTTCGTGCTTTTCTCGGATTGGCGGGATATTACCGCAAATTCGTAGAAGGATTCTCGAGTATCGCCCGACCCATGACCCAATTGCTGAAGAAGGACAAGAAGTTTGAATGGACAGACAAGTGTGAAGCGAGTTTTCAAGAACTCAAGAGGAGATTGATCTCAGCCCCAATCTTGATCATGCCGGATATCACGAAGCCCTTCGATGTGTATTGTGACACATCCAAGATTGGTCTTGGATGTGTGCTAATGCAAGAAGGCAAAGTTATATCTTATCTATCTCGACAATTGAAGCAACATGAGCAAAACTATCCAACCCATGACCTCGAACTCGCAGCCGTAGTTCTAGCCCTGAAGACATGGAGACATTACCTGATGGGAAATCGTTGCGAGATTTATTCGGATCACAAGAGCCTAAAGTATATATTCACTCAGAAAGAGTTGAATATGAGGCAGAGAAGATGTATTGAGCTAATCAAGGATTACGACCTGGACATTCACTATCACCCTGGTAAAGCCAACGTGGTAGCCGATTCCCTTAGCACATTGCCGTGCCGCTTGAACTCCATGATTTTGAAGGAGCAACCAAGTTTGCACAAGGAGATGGAAGATTTTTGAATAGAATTACTAAGTGAAGGATTTTTGGCTAGCATAGAACTTCAGCCCACTTTGATCAGTCAGATTAAAGAAGCGCAGAAGGGAAATGCTAGTATCGACGGAATCAAGCGTAGTATCGGTACAGGCAAAGTACCTGGATTCACCGAGGACGAAGAAGGAGTTCTGTGGTACAAAGGACGCCTTTGTGTACCAGCAGATTCAGAGTTGAAAGAAGTTATCTTGAAGGAGGCTCATGATACTCTTTATTCTATCCATCCCGGAGGAACGAAGATGTATCAAGATTTAAAAGAGCAATTTTGGTGGCATAAGATGAAGAGAGAAATCGGAAGCTATATCGCTAAATGTGATATATGCCAGCGAGTCAAGGCAGGACATCAAAGACCCGCTGGATTGTTGCAACCTTTGCAAATTCCGGAATGGAAATGGGATTCTGTAGGAATGGACTTTATCACTGGACTACCTACTTCTAGTAGGGGAAATGACTCTATCTGGGTCATAGTGGACAAATTGTCCAAAGTCGCCCATTTCTTGCCTGTCAAAACCACCTATCAGAGTTCGAAGCTAGTGGAGTTGTACATCGCTAGAATAGTTAGTTTGCACGGAGTCCCCAAGAACATAGTATTGGATCGAGGAACTCAGTTTACCTCGAGATTCTGGAAGAAAGTCCAAGAAGGTTTAGGAACCCGCCTAGATTTCAGTACCGCGTATCACGCTCAGACCGATGGACAAACGGAGCGAGTAAACCAAATACTCGAAGATATGCTTAGAGCATGTGTGCTAGAATATGGATCCAAGTGGGAAGACTGTCTGCCGTTTGCAGAATTTTCTTACAACAATAGTTACCAAGCCAGTTTGCAAATGGCCCCATTTGAATTCATGTACGGAAGAAAGTGTCGCACCCCTTTGAACTGGTCGGAAGTAGGAGAGAGTCAGATCTTCGGACCCGACATCCTACGAGAAGCAGAAGAGAAGGTTCACAAGATTCGTGAGCACCTCAAGACCGCCCAATCCCGACAGAAGAGTTATGCCGACAAGAGACGTCGAGACCTCGCCTTCAACATCGGAGATTTTGTTTATCTGAAAGTGTCGCCATTGAAGGGAATGCAGCGTTTCCAACTCAAAGGAAAGTTAGCCCCCAGATATATCGGACCTTTAAAAATTTTGAACCGTCAAGGAGAAGTATCTTATCAACTGGAACTACCTGAAGAGATGTCAGATGTGCACAATGTGTTCCATATCTCATTACTTCGCAAATGTCTCGAAGTCCCCGAGAAGACCGAAGTGTGCAAGAATATCGATCATCGGACCATAGAGATCAACGATGACCTGACCTATCCCGAAGTGCCCATCCGCATTTTGGAAGAAGCTTTTCGAACTACCCGAACACGAAGCATCAAGTTTCTCAAGATTCAGTGGAGCAACCACACAGAAGAGGAGGCTACATGGGAGCACGAAGATCACATCAGGACGGAGTTTCCCGATCTCTTCAAATCCTAGGTAATCTTTTCATCCTTTTTCAAATCTCAGGACGAGATTTTGTTTAAGGGGGGAAGGTTTGTAACATCCCAAAAATACCAAACTTAGATCATCAAACACTAATCATCAAGATTAGGGTTAACAAAAACTTTTCTAAATAAAATCATGAATGCATGCATATGTGTATGCATGGATTTTGAATTCCTTTAAAAAACCACCTTGTTTGTGTGATCCATTGCTTGTAAAATGTTTCTTAGGTGAAATAAACATCATCTAAAACATTTCCCACACTTTTCCTAAAGACAAGTAAATCAAAACAAATATATTAAGTGAATGGTCATTTTGGCCAATTTAACTCCCATGCCTACTTTGGCTGTCTCAAACTTTCAGAACCTAACAGAAACTTTTCTGGATCTTTGCACCCCTTGAATGTACTCATAACAGAGTATCAAGGCCCACTTTGTGATCATCCAGAAACTTTCAAATGCATATTTAAATGACAATTCAAAATTGAATCTTCTTCATATGGGAAGATCCCACTTTTTCAAAACCCACTCAAACAAGCTCAACTTTCAAAACCCAAGCATCTGAAGACTCACCAGCACAAATCTAGCAAACCCACCAAAAATCATTTCAAAATTCAAAACTTGATTTCATGCGGCCATTTCATCAAACAGGTTGCAGACACAAATCAACAAAAACATCAAACACTATAGTGTGCAGTGATTCTTGCCTAACTTGTTCCCTAGTTAGCTCACACACAGCTCAGTAGATCATCTAGAAAGATTATCCCAACACTAGCACCCCTGTGAGCTTGCCATTGCCATTAATGGTGAACAGCCGAGCACCCCAATGTCACCCCATTGTGGACAACAAGCTAGAGGAAGAACTAGCCGTGCCAACCTTGTCTAGGAGGCAGCCCACCGTCCACCGCCACTCACTGTCCTATCCGCAAGCGTTGCCAAGCCCTGGACCACGTGCACAAGCCGTGCCCAGACCATGCCGAGCGTGCGCCAGAGCGCCACCCTCGACCATCACCCACAGACCGCGCGCCGCCCTCGCCGCGTGCATACACGATCGCCATCAACCCAGGAGACCGCCAGACATCCCCATTTGCCGCCCCGTGCCGCACAGCCACCGCCCGCCGTCGAAGACGCCGCCTCTGCCGCGCAGAGCACCGGCCGTTCCAGACCAAACCACACCGCCCCATGCCTCGCGACCATGTCGTTGAGCATCGCCAGGAGACACAGCACCGTCCCCTACCCTTTCCCATGCCAATAGCCGCCTGTAACGTCGCCCCTGACAAGCTCTACGTGCGCCCGGACGGTCCCCTCGCTCGACTATAAATAGAGGCCACTATAAGGGTCCCAACCTTTAATAAGGTAGAGTCCCCTGTGTTTACAATGCTAGTCCCTGGATCAATAGCTAGCATCCACAGTTAAGATGTAATATCAAGAAACAAAGGTCATAATACCATGTTATAACCAGGAATAACATAATTTTATTACATCTTGCATAGCTCATTTGGCTATTACATTACATTGCAGCAGAATATCTATAAGCATGGGGTCCTTCATCTTCAAAGTGCCACAGGCAGACATGTTGGTTGTAGACTTGTAATCCTAATCATTAAACTTCACTAATATCAATCAAACCTGCAACATACAAGTTACAGCCACAAGGGTCAATACATTTGAATTGTATTGGCAAGTGATACTATGGTAGTATAGTGGAGTCTATCATCTATATGCTTTTGGCTAAGTGGAGTTGAGGCTTGCATTGCTCAAAAATAGATTTTTCCTTATCATTTGAAAATACTAAGTTTTTGCTTTGACAAAATCTTTCCCAAGGCATCTCCCAATCAAAGATTGAAGATCCTTTAACCCTTGTTCAACCACCAGATTTTAACTTAGAAATTTGGATGAGGAGATTCTTGATAGCTTCCATGTCTTGATGCTCAAATTGTCCTTTACCAGGGACATGGCTAAGTACTTAGGTTTTACACTCTGCAGAGGTGGTGCACTTTCCCCACAAGACTTGGTTTCACCAAGACAAGATCTTTCAGAAGCCTTCCCTTAGACCAGAATGGACGCGTTCCAACCTATCATCCCCTACCACCAACTGTCCATTTGGCTAAGTTCTTGCAACCTATATGATCCAGGCAGAGCCCATAATGCCAAGTGGTTGCACTTGAAGCTTCTCAACATTTGACATCTCAAATCTCTTTGTTCCTGGGTGGCAATCCTCAAGTGTGATACACAAGGTAAACCATAGCCATGGGCCTTGTGTAACCACTCAACCAAAAACCACCAAGCAATTACCATTCCACCCAGATGATTCATTAACTTAGTTGTTTTATTAAACAAAAACACAAGTCCTCAGACTTAGAAATTTTTCCATAGTATGAATGTATATATTCCACCCTTTTTTTTATTAGCTAAGCTAAGCATGATAGTAGTAGGGATCTTAACTTAGGAAATTCCACTAAGGTTTTCATCTACTAGGTTTTCCCATAGCATGGTTTATACTTAGCAAAATTCCATGCAAGTCCTATACTTAGAAATATCACTAATGCATAGTGAAAATAATGGGACAAAGTATGAAGCATCACTTGCCTTTTTGGTAGAGGGTATAAGTTCACTCCTTGATCTTTTGCAATGTTCACACACTTCAAGTCACTACAATTCAATCAAGCAAACAATATTTCAATCTACCATTCGAGCATTTCATCACATAAAATAATAAAACAAAACAACACATGCAAGCATGCAAAAGGGTTGTTTTATTTGTAAAAGTGGTTTCTAATGGGTCATAAACATTTGAAAACACCTAATGGTCATTTTATAAAGTGGCAAAGTCATTTGCAAAAGATTTCACTTCAAAAACCATTTTTCAAAACAAGGTATCATTTTATGTGGTGTAGAAATGTTTTTACTAAGGCATTAATCTATAGGATTCACAAAATATGTTTTCAAACCATAAAACTTTGTGTTTAGGGTCAGAGAGTTTAAAACAAAACATTTCCCAAAGGTTTTCTTTCAAAACCATTTTTAATAAATAAACTATATTTTTATTTGACTAGAATTGGTTTTAAATCAAAGAATCATTCTTTTCCTTCACCAAATATATTTTTGAAACCACAAAGTGTTTCCTAGGGTCAGTAGGTTCAAAACACACCATTTGCAAAAGATTTTATCCCCAAAATCATTTTTGAATAATTTTTACAATCTAAACAAGCATACACAAGTTTCTGCAAAAACAAACAATTAAACAGAAACTTTTTACTAAACAAATGGCATGGTTGGCTAGGGCTTGTTCCACTGAATCCATTGATATAAAATTTGCAAATTTTGGACGTGTGGAACTAAAGTTACAAGGTTTACAAATTTGCAAAACAATCTGATTTCAAACTCTGTTTTAAATCAACTAGTGCCACGCGTCTTATTCTGATTCGTCCATACCGTTTCGTCCGGATCAGCTACTCTGGCGCGTTGGATCTAATTAAATCGCACGGATCAGATTGCTTACCCCTTCGCTTTAAGTGGTTCTATCCTATCCACGCGATCCAAATCCGACGGCTGATGCGAGCTTGACCTAGAATGAGCGGCGCTGCGGCGGTGGCTGGCGGCGGAGCGGCCAGATGGTGGCGGTGCTGGTGAAACAGGAAACAAGAGAGGATGGAAAGATGCTCACCGTGTTCGCAACGTTGTGGGGAAGCTCAAGGAGGTTGTCGTTGCTGAAGGGGCGCACGGAGGTGAGGGTAATGGCTCGCCGGAGTTGCTCCTGGCGTCGGGTTCGTCTGCTTGATGACGGAGGCGACGTCTGAGGGCGCGCTAAGACAAATGGAGAGCAGCGTTAGATGCGTGTGAGAGAGGAGAGTGTGATAGTATCCATTAGAGGGTCCGGGGTGGTCTGGGCTCACCAGGAGATGTCGCCGGAGTCGAGGCAGGAGGCGGCGATGCTCTGATGTTGAGGTTGTCGAGGCTACGGTGCTCGCGCGGGTGTGGGGTTGGTGCTGGGAGATGCGCAAGAAGAGGGGTAGCAGGCTCATGTGCTCTAGGAGGCGAGGGGCGGTTGGACGGCGCCAGAATAGGCTGAAGAAGCTCGTCGGAGCAGTGGTGCTCGAGCTCGAAATTGGGGCAGCCTGGAGGCAAAGGGGAGGCGGTGTCTGGGGAAAACGGAAGAGGGGAGGCAGGCGCTTTTACCTTGCGTGATGGCTGGGCGAATTAACGCGGCAGTTAACGGGGATTGAAGGAGCTATCAACGGGCAGAAACGGCAGCGAGGTGGGGAGTGGTCACCGCGGGTGAAGACGATGAACAGGAGGGGTGGGGTCGGTTGGTCAGCGAGAGAGAGGAGAGGGGAGTTGGGTCCACCGGTCGGCGTCTCTGCGGGTCTGTAAGTAGGTGCGAAACATTTTTCTTCGGGAGAGAGAGGAGCTGGGCTGCTGGGCTTAGTGGGCTAGGATAGTTGGGCTGGGCCGTTCGTCTCTTTTTTTCATTCAGAACTCTTTTCCTTTTTCTATTTCTTATTTCTGTTTTGAAATTCAATCAAACCATTCAAATAACAAATCAATTCAAAACAATCAAACTTCCACCACACTTTGCATTTGAGTTTGGTTCTGTTTAACAACACAAATCCAAGTCCCAAAATAAAATAATATTTTTATTCTTTTTTTTAGGATCTATTTAATAATTAAATAAAATAGACCTTAATTATTAATTCAAATAGGTTTTGATTTATTTAATAAAATCTCCATTTGAAATCTAAATAATATCAAAAACAAATCAGTAGGTTTTATTTGAAAATATAAAATACTTGGAAAACTTGTTTAAAATAATTTTAACAAGTTTTAATCTTTTTAATTAAAATGGGAAAAACCTTTACTTTAATAAAATTGGTTTATTAATAAACTCTCATTATTTTATTTAAATAAACCTTTACTCTTTTAATCAAAGCAAAACATTTTATTTCAAAAGCTTGGCCAAGGTTTAATTGGCTCTATAAAATAATCCTTATTTATATTTCTACCTTTTCATTTGAAAACTAAATCTTTTTATTAAAAGATCCGAAAATAGTAATTCCAAATATTTTTATCTTTATTGTTTATTTAACTTTTTAAATACCTTTAGGATTTTATTTGATCCAAATAGGCTTCGAAAGTTTCCAATTGGAATCAAAAAGTTTCTTCTCACCCTGAAAATCAACAAAGTTTTATTTTATTCATTTATTTTTCACATTACAAGATTTGGAAAATCTTGGGATGTGACAGGCTACCACCCTTAAAATAAATCTCGTCCCGATATTTGGGGAGGCTAGGGGTTACAAGTTGGCTCAAAAGCATCTAGGGTACTACCGCCCTTAAAATTTTCCAACTAAATTACATCTTGTCTTACTTGGGATCTTGATGTAACTTTCCTGGACAGAAGTTTGCATAGTGGCCTAATTCCTTGCATTTGAAACATGTGATAAGGTTGAGGTCTTGAGGTGGCTTCTCTGGACAATATGATGCATAATGTCCTAACTCTTTGCAGTGGTTGCACATCACTTGGCTAATATCCTTCCTCATCTTGAGTTTCACTAGCTTTTGTTTGTCTTCTTGGCTCTTCTTCTTTTCTGGGCATTCATTGGCATAGTGTCCCATCTCTTTGCAATTGTAACATTGTACCTGGCTTTTGTCCTTCTTCTTCTTTTTGGGTCTCTCCAAAGCTAGGAGTTCTTCTAGTTCATGTTCTTCATACCTCACCTCAGAGGTGGGAAATCTTTCTCTCTTCTTGGGGCAGTTACTAGAGATATGACTTTCTTCTTCACAATTAGGGCATTGATCTTCATGCTCCTTGGATGTATGATCCTTGTCTCCACAAATATTGCAAGCTTTGGTTCCTCCTAAAATAACATCTTTGTCATCCTTGTTGTCATTTGGTCTTTGGGAAAAGTTTTCTCCCATGTTGATCATTTGAGTAACCAATCCTTGCAACAATTGGGATTGAAGTTTCAAAATCCTTTGTATGGCTGGATCTAGTCCATTGTTGTTGGCTAAAAGCTAAGTTGTCTCTTGGCTCAACTGGGTTTGGGTTTCTACGAGTTCTCTCATGTTGTCCTCTTGGTTGTTGTTGTTGTCACCATCCTTGATGTTGGAGTCTCTTGGAGTAGTCATCTGTTTGGGTTGAATTGAGGTTAGAATAGGCTAAAGATTTCTAAAGAAATAATTCTAATCACACACATCACAATTCACACAAGAAATGTGCAAGCAATCACAAACAAACATTTCACTCAAACAACAAAGTTCAAGCACATTTTTAGGCAATAAAAATATTTTGTTACACCACATAAGTTGGTGTGTTTGATCCATACTTAATATGGTGGTCCATCTATATGGTTCACTTGAGATATTTCCTTCTTTCTTGGTTGATTCTTCTTGCATGAGGTCATGGTTTTCTTGGGAAAAATCTTGGTCACAAAACTTCAAGTGATGTGGGCTCCTTCTAACTTGTGTTTCCTTAGTCTTCAAATCTTGAGCAAGAATTCTTGTCTCACTTGTCCTTAGTGATATCCAAGGTTGAAGTCCTTGGTGAAAATGCTGAAGATGTTGAAGTCATTAGAGTTGAAGATGTTGAAGTCATTAGAGTTGATGGAGTCCTTTGCACATGGTGAAGTCTTTGGTCATGGGGTAGGTTTGTCCATCAAGTTTGAAATAGAAGAGATGTAGAATCAAAACCAAAATGGTTGAGGAAAGAGTTTACAAGATTGTTTGTAAATAAGTTTTGGCACAAATACAACTCCTATTTTTCTAAGGGGTTTTGTCCAATCCTAGGTTTACAAATCCTACAGGAAACACAATGCTCTGATACCATCTGTAAGGGTCCCAACCTTTAATAAGGTAGAGTCCCCTGTGTTTACAATGCTAGTCCCTGGATCAATAGCTAGCATCCACAATTAAGATGTAATATCAAGAAACAAAGGTCATAATACCATGTTATAACCAGGAATAACATAATTTTATTACATCTTACATAGCTCATTTGGCTATTACATTACATTGCAGCAGAATATCTATAAGCATGGGGTCCTTCATCTTCAAAGTGCCACAGGCAGACATGTTGGTTGTAGACTTGTAATCCTAATCATTAAACTTCACTAATATCAATCAAACCTGCAACATACAAGTTACAGCCACAAGGGTCAATACATTTGAATTGTATTGGCAAGTGATACTATGGTAGTATAGTGTAGTCTATCATCTATATGCTTTTGGCTAAGTGGAGTTGAGGCTTGCATTGCTCAAAAATAGATTTTTCCTTATCATTTGAAAATACTAAGTTTTTGCTTTGACAAAATCTTTCCCAAGGCATCTCCCAATCAAAGATTGAAGATCCTTTAACCCTTGTTCAACCACCAGATTTTAACTTAGAAATTTGGATGAGGAGATTCTTCATAGCTTCCATGTCTTGATGCTCAAATTATCCTTTACCAGGGACATGGCTAAGTACTTAGGTTTTACACTCTGAAGAGGTGGTGCACTTTCCCCACAAGACTTGGTTTCACCAAGACAAGATCTTTCAGAAGCCTTCCCTTAGACCAAAATGGAAGAGCTCCAACCTATCAAACCCTACCACCAACTGTCCATATGGCTAAGTTCTTGCAACCTATATGATCCAGGCAGAGCCCATAATGCCAAGTGGTTGCACTTGAAGCTTCTCAACATTTGACATCTCAAATCTCTTTGTTCCTGGGTGGCAATCCTCAAGTGTGATACACAAGGTAAACCATAGCCATGGGCCTTGTGTAACCACTCAACCAAAAACCACCAAGCAATTACCATTCCACCCAGGTGATTCATTAACTTAGTTGTTTTATTAAACAAAAACACAAGTCCTTAGACTTAGAAATTTTTCCATAGTATGAATGTATATATTCCACCCTTGTTTTCTATTAGCTAAGCTAAGCATGATAGTAGTAGGGATCTTAACTTAGGAAATTCCACTAAGGTTTTCATCTACTAGGTTTTCCCATAGCATGGTTTATACTTAGCAAAATTCCATGCAAGTCCTATACTTAGAAATATCACTAATGCATAGTGAAAATAATGGGACAAAGTATGAAGCATTACTTGCCTTTTTGGTGGAGGGTATAAGTTCACTCCTTGATCTTTTTCAATGTTCACACACTTCAAGTCACTACAATTCAATCAAGCAAACAATATTTCAATCTACCATTCGAGCATTTCATCACATAAAATAATAAAACAAAACAACACATGCAAGCATGCAAAAGGGTTGTTTTATTTGTAAAAGTGGTTTATAATGGTTCATAAACATTTGAAAACACCTAATGGTCATTTTATAAAGTGGCAAAGTCATTTGCAAAAGATTTCACTTCAAAATCCATTTTCAAAACAAGGTATCATTTTATGTGGTGTAGAAATGTTTTTACTAAGGCATTAATCTATAGGATTCACAAAATATGTTTTCAAACCATAAAACTTTGTGTTTAGGGTCAGAGAGTTTAAAACAAAACATTTCCCAAAGGTTTTCTTTCAAAACCATTTTTAATAAATAAACTATATTTTTATTTGACTAGAATTGGTTTTAAATCAAAGAATCATTCTTTTCCTTCACCAAATATATTTTTTAAACCACAAAGTGTTTCCTAGGGTCAGTAGGTTCAAAACACACCATTTGCAAAAGATTTTATCCCCAAAATCATTTTTGAATAATTTTTACAATCTAAACAAGCATACACAAGTTTCTGCAAAAACAAACAATTAAACAAAAACTTTTTACAAAACAAATGGCATGGTTGGCTAGGGCTTGTTCCACTGAATCCATTGATATAAAATTTGCAAATTTTGGACGTGTGGAACTAAAGTTACAAGGTTTACAAATTTGCAAAACAATCTGATTTCAAACTCTATTTTAAATCAACTAGTGCCACGCGTCTTATTCTGATTCGTCCATACCGTTTCGTCCGGATCAGCTACTCTGGCGCGTTGGATCTAATTAAATCGCACGGATCAGATTGCTTACCCCTTCGCTTTAAGTGGTTCTATCCTATCCACGCGATCCAAATCCGACGGCTGATGCGAGCTTGACCTAGAATGAGCGACGCTGCGGCGGTGGCTGGCGGCGGAGCGGCCAGATGGTGGCGGTGCTGGTGAAACAGGAAGGGAGAGAGGATGGAAAGATGCTCACCGTGTTCGCAACATTGTGGGGAAGCTCAAGGAGGTTGTCGTTGCTGAAGGGGCGCACGGAGGTGAGGGTAATGGCTCGCCGGAGTTGCTCCTGGCGTCGGGTTCGTCTGCTTGATGACGGAGGCGACGACTGAGGGCGCGCTAAGACAAATGGAGAGCAGCGTTAGATGCGTGTGAGTGAGGAGAGTGTGAGAGTATCCATTAGAGGGTCCGGGGTGGTCTGGGCTCACCAGGAGATGTCGCCGGAGTCGAGGCAGGAGGCGGCGATGCTCTGATGTTGAGGTTGCCGAGGCTATGGTGCTCGCGCGGGTGTGGGGTTGGTGCTGGGAGATGCGCAAGAAGAGGGGTAGCAGGCTCATGTGCTCTGGAAGGCGAGGGGCGGTTGGACGGTGCCGGAATAGGCTGAAGAAGCTCGTCGGAGCAGTGGTGCTCGAGCTCGAAATTGGGGCAGCCTGGAGGCAAAGGGGAGGCGGTGTCTGGGGAAAACGGAAGAGGGGAGGCATGCGCTTTTACCTTGCATGATGGCTGGGCGAATTAACGCGGCAGTTAACGGGGATTGAAGGAGCTATCAACGGGCAGAAACGGCAGCGAGGTGGGGAGTGGTCACCGCGGGTGAAGACGATGAACAGGAGGGGTGGGGTCGGTTGGTCAGCGAGAGAGAGGAGAGGGGAGTTGGGTCCACCGGTCGGCGTCTCTGCGGGTCTGTAAGTAGGTGCGAAACATTTTTCTTCGGGAGAGAGAGGAGCTGGGCTGCTGGGCTAAGTGGGCTAGGATAGTTGGGCTGGGCCGTTCGTCTCTTTTTTTAATTTAGAACTCTTTTTCTTTTTCTATT
Organism: Avena sativa; assembly: GCA_916181665.1. Taxonomy (NCBI): domain Eukaryota; kingdom Viridiplantae; phylum Streptophyta; class Magnoliopsida; order Poales; family Poaceae; genus Avena; species Avena sativa. The sequence goes on along the minus strand of OV702295.1, from coordinate 303,836,393 downwards.
TCTTATTTCTGTTTTGAAATTCAATCAAACCATTCAAATAACAAATCAATTCAAAACAATCAAACTTCCACCACACTTTGCATTTGAGTTTGGTTCTGTTTAACAACACAAATCCAAGTCCCAAAATAAAATAATATTTTTATTCTTTTTTTAGAATCTATTTAATAATTAAATAAAATAGACCTTAATTATTAATTCAAATAGGTTTTGATTTATTTAATAAAATCTCCATTTGAAATCTAAATAATGTCAAAAACAAATCAGTAGGTTTTATTTGAAAATATAAAATACTTGGAAAACTTGTTTAAAATAATTTTAACAAGTTTTAATGTTTTTAATTAAAATGGGAAAAACCTTTACTTTAATAAAATTGGTTTATTAATAAACTCTCATTATTTTATTTAAATAAACCTTTACTCTTTTAATCAAAGCAAAACATTTTATTTCAAAAGCTTGGCCAAGGTTTAATTGGCTCTATAAAATAATCCTTATTTATATTTCTACCTTTTCATTTGAAAACTAAATCTTTTTATTAAAAGATCCGAAAATAGTAATTCCAAATATTTATATCTTTATTGTTTATTTAAATTTTTAAATCCCTTTAGGATTTTATTTGATCCAAATAGGTTTTGAAAGTTTCCAATTGGAATCAAAAAGTTTCTTCTCACCCTGAAAATCAACAAAGTTTTATTTTATTCATATATATTTCACATTACAAGATTTGGAAAATCTTGGGATGTGACAGCCACCCCCACTCGATTTCTTCACACCATCTCACTCCGCTCTCCTCACTGATCGTGCCACACCATTCCCAGAGCAAGGCGAGCACCACCTCGCCGGAATTTCACTAGAGCCTGCCGCTGCCGGAGAAGATAGGAGCCAGCGATTGGAGCCACCCCAGGAGCTGCCGCGACCACCCCTGAGTTTGCCGTCGTCGACTTCGTCATTCGCCCGCCTCGCCGACCCTCGCCAGTACCCCTGTGAGCCCCCAGCGACCCTCACTGGCCGCGCTAGGTTTCGTTCTCGCCGGAGTTGTCTCGCATCGACGATGACTCCCAGCCGTTAGATTAGAACTAGATCGAACGATCCACGTTGCCCCATACCGCTTCGCCCAGCCCCGTGTCACTGACGAGTGGGGACACCCACTTAAGCAGCCCGCGGGAGCACTGCGCTTAGCAGGCCGGCCCAGTAACTTTTCCCGCGCAGCCCAGTTATTCAAATTAAACCTTTTTCTTTTTCAATTCAAACACACTTCTGTACCCAACTTCAAAAATCAACCCAGATCGATTCAGTGCACCAATTTGAATGAAACCAATTTTGTTGGAAAGGTCTATGAATGCTGAATCCAAGCCCGTTGGATTCAAGTCATTTGGATCTATAGATCACCCCTGGTAAAAATAACAAGGCAGAAGATTTTCTGCATTCAAATTTTTTCAAATTTAAACCATAATAGCTTTTGATTTGATTCCAACTCTCAAAAATCACATTTAACCATACCTTTCAGAATATATAAAAATATATAGGTTTACTTGCAGAAATATTGTTCAAGTAATAAAAGAATGCTCCATAAGCATTTCTAGCCACTTTAATTAATTAAAATAAAAGGGTAAAACCTTATTAAATTGTGACACCACTTTAAATCACATTCCCATGGACTACAATATGTGGTGATGACATGTGTCAACATGATACCATGTTTAGTTTGGAGAATATTAAATCTTAAGTAGTTTTCCAATGAGTAGAAATTACTTTTCTAAAAATAAAAAGATTTAAACCAAGCCTTAACCTTGTAATGTTAGAGATGATGCTAGATCATCTATAGGACCCTTGTGTGTGATGATTGCAAGTAGTTAAGTATTGTTTGGTGATTGTGTACCTCGTATTTATTCATAGACGCTAGTACCGACCAAGGATACGAGGAGGAAGGAGTATACTACGAAGAGGAATCCGAGGAGAACTTCAACCACTGCTCTGCACAAGGCAAGCTTATATTGACACTAATGCAAGCTAGTAACTATGCAAGCTTATACTGATATTGAGGCAAGCTAACCCTTGCAAGATACCCTACCGATGCCACAAACCCATACTTGTGATATGACTACTATATGCCTTAAGCATATGTGATCATACCCACTTGATAAACCAAATCCTAGTTTGATGTGCCAGCTTCTTACTTTATTTCTTTATCAAAGCTTACTTAGAGTCTACCTAAGAGTTTGGTAGATACTAGAAAGTTGTGTTGAAGGTTGCATAAAGAGCATAAAATTTGGCCTAAGCTAGATAACCTTGATGACATCCTAAGGCATGAGTTTGAACTTAGTTAAAACCCCACTAGTTTACCACCCCTCATCAGTGCTTACCCCCACCTGTAGATGCTAGTGCTAAGCATAAAACTTGATCAACTTTAGATGGGAATACTTGGTGGAAAAATGGTTATGAAAACCTTGGAATGATGGATCATTCTATTGAAATGTTTTGGACATGTGTTTCCAAACACTTGATGATTTCGGTGATGAAAATGTTGAGGCATGAGCCTTAGCCCTTTATAAAACTGATGGTTGTCTGGATGCGATACCATTCCAATTTTTATCGTACAACCACAATACCCGAAGATTGGGTAGGGCTTGACTGGAAACTTATATACCTTAGTATTAGTTCCCTCACGGCCAAGGTCTGAGCTGAGGCTACCTTGTGAAGATTGTCCACCTGTGCAGTACCCAAGATGACAGTTGGTCATGGTTGGGAGGCCATACTCACATGAGAGGTACTTATACTAGGGCGTGTAATCGAAAGGTTAGGATTGATTATCCGCATACTGAGTATGGTGAATTCAGGATTTGTTCCTGACGGATGTATCGAATGTTGTGGTGAAAGTGTACAATCTCTGCAGAGTGTCAAACTATTCGAATAGCCGCGTCCGCGGTTATGGACAGTTGGAGTGGCCATACTATTCCCCCGTCAGACTTTTCAAAATGACTTGTGAAACAAATTGAGACTTTGACTTGACCACAACAGAGTTGTGACTTGAATTACAAGATCCCACTTAGGAGTTATAAAATTGTGACTAGCTTTGGAACTGAGTAGAGATAAACCTGGCTTTTCGCAAAACAACCCTAGAGCCTAGTGTCCTATTATCCAAAAACCCCTTACCTGTTAGTATTAGTTTGCGAGTACTTAAAGAGTACTCATGGCTTTGTCCCTGGCTATTCCCATGGCCAGACTATGAAGAGGAGTACCTGAAGGATGGACCCTAGGAAGGTTACGACAACTAGGATCATCTCCCATCGTCAGTATTGCCTGTGGCCCTGAAGATGGATCTTCGCCTACGCTACCGTTATTATTATGTATTCCGCTGCTTGAAGTTGTATTAAGAACTGGATCATGAGATCCCTATTTGTGTAAGAACTTATGTATCGTTGTAACGGATGATGTACTATGGTATCCAATTCTGTTATGTCTCGCAAAAATGGTAATCCTGGGATTGCGATGTATGGCATAACAGGCATCTAGGATTGAAAAATCCGGGTGTTAACATTAGACAAACTCGTCGAGTTCTACTTTCCTTCCAGTTACTTCTTTCAAGAGAAACTCCTTCTCTAGAAATGATCCATTCTTGGCAACGAAGATTTTGCCCTTGGATCTATGATAGAAGGTATATCCAATAGTTTTCTTCAGGTATCCTGTCACATCCCAAATTTTAGATTTGGTCTTGCATATCATTCATATCATTGCATCATGCCTTTCCATGCAAAACCGTCTAGTGAAAAGGTTCGGCGAAATGCCATTTGCAAAACCCTATTCTATTTTGCTACGAGGCTCCTGCGGGAGGCTTTAGTAGGACTAGCGTTGACCACCCTTGTAGCCTAGCGGTTTCGCCCGAACCTTGACCCTAGATTTTTCCCCTTGACTGTACGAAACCGTAGGATCAAGAATCGCTCGAATCGGAGCTCGTACGGAGAAGTTGTCGCCGTTTTAGTGAATCGTCGAAAAACGGTCCGAATTTCCGGACCGATTTCCGAGTCCGAAACCAACTCCGCGCCGTTTCAGCGTAGGACCGCGAGAGGGCCCCACTTAAAGGCGGACCCCGGCCTCGGGATCCGCAACCGCCCGCCGCCTCCCTGCCACCCCGCGATCGCGCCGACCCCGCCCTCGGGACGCGTGCCCGCGCCGCCGCCTCCCGCGATCGCCGTCTCGTCGCCGACCCGCCGCCGCCGGCCGTCGCCCCTCCGCGTCAACCCCGCCGCCAGGTACCCCCGCGCGCCGCCTCTCTCCCCGCCACCGCGCGCCACGTCGCCTGCGCCGCCTCCGCGCCTCGCCCGCCGCCAGCGTGCCCTGCCGCCGAGCCGCGCCACGCCACCCGCGGCCAGCCACCGCCAAGCCGCCCTCCACCCGCGCCCCTCCCTGCAGCGCCCCGCGCCGCCCCTGCTGCAGCCGCCGCTGCTGCGGCTGTGCTGCTTGCCGCGGCCGCTTGCGCCGCTGCGCCGCACTCGCTGCCCGCTGCTGCGCGCGCGCCTTGCCGCCGCACGCGCTGCTGCGCGCTAGCTGCTGCCCTGCACGCGCGCTGCTCGCTGCGCGCCTTCGCGCGCACACACGCACACGCATGCACGCACGCACGTACGCGCGCCGTCTTGCGCGCGCATTATTTTTCCTTGACCCGTGCGCTGATCGTCTCCCCCTCGCGCAGGTCATCGTCGTCGCCGGAATCGAACGCCGCACCGTCCGCAGTCCGTTTCGTCGCTTGTTTCCGGTAAGACTGTAGTCACCGTCAGATCTCAGATCGGCGGCTTAGATCGTTCGTTGACCGGTCAGACTCAGGCGTTGACTAGTCAGACGCCCAGTCAGCGCCCAGTCAGCAGACGCTTTGACCAGTCAACAGACACAATTGACTGGTTAATTTCGTTAATCCTTTTAGTTGACAGATTTCGGTAGAATCTTGTAAATTGCGTAGTAATTAAACCGCTTGGCCAAAAATTGCAAAAAAAATATGTGTAGATTCAGTGAGCTGTGTAGAATCTCGCTGTACCTTTGGTTCAGACTTTTGCAGCAAGGTTTAGTAAAGTTTAATCAAACTTGTTAGTGGCCTTTTCCGAGTAATAAATTCATAAAAAAAGATCCGTAGCTCCAAAAATCGCGTATGATATGTCCCTGGATTTAGTGGAACGAGGAGAATCTCATCGTGAATTAAAAAGATAGGCTTATAGTAAAAACTTCTGCAGAAACTGTCTAGTGGATTTCTATAGTGTTTTAATTACTCGGGGAGTTTTATAATTCCTTTTTGAGTAATTCCAGTTGGTACTATTTCTAATCAGCGATGCCTATGGGGTAGAATTTTTCCAAGATTTTACAAACAGTATACTACCGGTAGTGAATTATTTGAGTTCTAGATCTAGTTTTGAGCATTACTTTTACTTAATAGTTTTCCTAGCGCTAAAACTATTTTTCATGCATGCAATCGGTAGTATTATGGTATAGGATGTTGTGGTGCAGCTGTAGCACCAAGTCACTTGTCGTTCTTGCATTCATGCATCATATTTGTTGCATATGCTTGTGGATTGTTTGTTTATGATTGCAATTGTATCGTGTAGATTGTGACGAGTGCAACACTTGCTCGTGTGTGGATTGTTCTTCCGACCGCTACAACCAAGGCAAGTAGATGCTACTTTGTTTATGATATCGTCCTACTATTTTCAATGCATTGTCGTGTATTTTGTAGATGCATGTGTAGGATGATACTATCGCTATGCTATGTCCTATTATGTGGTAGGGCTTTCCTTGTAGATGAACCACCGTTGGTAGATGTGTTTAGCCATGCTATGTTGAACGAGGGCTGGGTTACATCACTGAAGCTTGTTTTCTAAAAGTATTGGTTTGTGAAAACTAAAACAACTTAATCAATGAATCCCCTGGGTGTGATGGTATTGATAATTTTTGGTGGTTTCATTGCGGAAAGGCACCCAGGTATCAAGAGAGAATGATTGGCTTCTTTATTGTGTAGCTTACGTGTACAACCATGTGCCAATAATGGAATGGGAGGTTGGTTGGACTTAGTAGGTTGTGGTAACTCGAACCCGCGTATCTAGAGATATAGAATTTTGGTAGGTTGGACCGGTGCGCGTCGGGATTGGGGTGCTACTTCCCGAACAGTCTCTTCTTGGACTTCTCCCTATCATCACCCAAAATGAGAGTGATGGTACGAGCTGGGCTGGCCAAGTCACATGGGTAAAGTGTACTAACCACTGCAGGGTGTATAATCTAATCGATTAGCCGTGTCCCCGGTTATGGACATCTGAGTTGCTTGATATTGATTCCATGACATGTTTCTCGCTCATTCAAATTTCATAATTGTTTTAATATTGTTGGGTTAACTTAATTGGGATCTTTTCAAAGAAAATCAAAAACTATTTATGAAAGCAGGACAAAGTTATTTGCAAATGCAAGCCAGACACAGCTCCACTTGCCAAATATGCATGTAGATGTTAGTACTATTGTCTCCTTTACTAGCTCTACTTGCCATACATTCCATGTATTGACCCTTCGGGGTTGCTACGTTTCATATTGCAGGTTATTCCGATTCTGAGTAATCGATATAGGCCACGGTACTCCACTCGACACTTATTCACTTGTGGGCAATTTGAAGAATGGAGGATTTGCTTTATTTATGTCGCTACCTGAATAATTTGAGCTAGCTTTGGGCTAAGCTTTTATTGTAATAATGGTACTCTGGATCTTCGTTATTTATGATACACGGATATTTCGCTATGTTATTCATCTTACTCTATTGTGGGCCAATGAACCGATCCAGGGATTGGCATGTCACATAGAGGCCACGGTCTTTTCAGAACCGGGGTGTTACAGGATGGTATCAGAGCCCGTGTGTCGACTGTAGGATCGTGAGCTAGACTTGGATTAGGAAGCCAAAGATTTATTAAAGCCTATATTAACTCTGTCTTTCATCTTATGCCTTTCACCCTCGTAAATTCTTACCATATGCTATTCTCACACTTTCCTCTTTTACTTGATAGATGGGAGAAGTCAGGACTGAGTATGCCACCATGGAGTCACCAAGGCCCTTTGCAAGGCAGTTAGCTCAGCTCTCGCAGTCATTGGGATTGCCACTGCCCATGTTCAAGGGAAGAAGGTTGTACACATATGGATATGGAGAGGATGCATGGGAGATCACTACCTTCATATTCAGGGATGCCGCCTTGCCAAACCCCGTGCACTTGATCTACACCAAGACATACTGCAACTGGGGACTTGGAATCAACTTGGCCATACATGAAGCCCTGTCTCGCCAGTCCCATAGTGTCCGACACCTACTGCCAGCAGATTCACCCTACCGTGACTATGGGAGGCGTGATGAAGATGGGAACATTGTGGTTACCCCGGGCGACAGGAACAACATGCCTCCCCGTCGGAGGCACATAGAGGACATGGAAAGGGAGAATGGAGCTCTAGCTGAGAAGGTGAGGATGATAAAGGAGATTGCAGATTTTGCTAGCAATGGTATGGTGGTCCAGGGACAGGAGATTGACAACCTGCATGAAGCTGTGGGAGTTTTGGAGAATGCCCTGATAGCCAGAGATGCAACCATAGCTCATCTTCATGGTACTGTGCAAGAGAACACCCAGAACATACAACAGTTGCAGGGAACCGTCCAGGAAAGGGACCAAACTATTGAAGCTATGACAGCCCAGATTGCCGCTCTTCAAGCCCAGCTGAATCCACCCTCTGATGATGACAATGGAGATGATGGCAACAATGGGGATGATGATGACAGTGGAGACGATGATGATGATGAGGACGAGGATGATGATGATGGAGACGATGATGGTGGAGGAGATGAAGCTGTTGCAGTTGCAGCTGAGAGTGAAGAAGAAGAGGAGGATCCAGAAGAGATGGAGTTTGAGGTTTCAAGTGATGATTCAGGAGAGGTGTACACTCCGCCGCCATGGTTGTACCGCGAGCCGAAGCGTCAACGCATGACAGCAAGGACCTATTGCAACCTCTTCAAGAAGTAGATAGAAGTCCACCAATTAGTCCTCGTTAGGCAAATTCGTTAGGATTAGTCTCGATCGTTGTGAAGCTTAGTTCGTGTTAGTTTAAGAGTGATTAGTTGCTTATTTGTGTACTCCAATATCCCAGGAATTATTTGTGCGAATTTTATGAAAGAGTTATGGCAATTTGGTTACTATCTGTGTTATTTTCGCTGCAGTTTTTCTGCTGATACAACAGTACTGTACGATTTTTCATATTTTTCTGGTAACTCGGAAAAATCTGAAAACATTTGGGCTGATGCGAAACTCTCTGTACTATATGTGCAAAAATCAGATAAATTTTCTGACGAGTTTAAGTCAGGCGGAAAAATTCGCGAACGCTGCTGGACTATTCTGCCAGATTGCTGTTTTTGTTGTTTAGTTGATCCACTGTTTAGTTAACCATTGCCAACTCTTGAAAAACTATTTCAGTAGGTATATACTGCTAGGATAACCCCTGGGATGTTGCTGGATCACTTGTTTGTTGATGTGTTGCTTGCTTGTGATTGTCTGCTATTGTTTGTTGTTGTTTGCTCATATGCATGGGTAGAATCCTATTATCGTAGTTAAATCCTTCTAAACTTACCTGTGCTGAACCGCAGATGCCTCCCGGCCGTCAACCCACTGAGTTGGAGCAGCTCATGGCAGATCAGGCACAGCTGACCCAAGTGATGACTCAGTTCATGGCTAATCAGAACAACAACAATGAAAACAATCAGCCTCAGGGAGATGCTCTCACCAGATTTCTGAGGTTAAGGCTAGCTAAGTTCTCTACTGCAACGGAACCAATGGTTGCTCTTGACTGGTTGCGTTCAGTCAACAAGGATCTGGTAACTGTCGGATGCACTGATGCTGAGAAGGTGAGGTTTGCCGCTCACCTACTGGAGGGACCAGCCGCTTCTTGGTGGGACACTTTTCAGATCACCCACCCGCTGGACACCGTGACTTGGGCAATGTTTGAGGAAGGTTTCAGGACCAACCACGTGTCTTCAGGAGTTCTGAGCCTGAAGAGGAAGGAGTTCCGTAACTTGCGCCAAACCAATCGCACCGTGGCCGAGTACATTGAGGAGTTCAACAACCTGTCCCGTTATGCACCTGAGGATGTTGACACTGATGCAAAAAGGAGGGAGAGATTCCTGGATGGCCTCAGTGATGAGCTTTCAGTACAGCTACTGGTGGTTTACTGCCCCACTTTCCAGGAGCTTATGGACAAGGCCAGGATCTTGGAAGGGAAGCACAAACAGGTGGAAAACCGCAAGAGAAAGAATAACAATCACCACTCTGGTTCACATCACAAGTCTCGCACTTCATATGATGGATACTCCAAGCATGGAGGAAGTGACCATGGGAGCCATGACCGCCACCACCATGGAGGCGATGGGCATCGTCATGACAACCATAGGAGCATCCACCACAACCACAAGGGAGGACACTCTCACCACTCTGGAGGACACGATGGACATGACCGCAACCGTGATCGCAGCTTTGTGAAGAAGGATCTGAGTGAGGTGACATGCTTCAAGTGTAAGCAGAAGGGACACTATGCTGACAACTGTCCAGAGAGGAAAGGACTGAAGCCAACCAACAACGAGAAGGCCACAGTGAACCACATGAATGTGGAGGAGATTCCAGATGAGCCTGACCTTGTGATTGGTAAGTTTCCAATCAACACTTACCCTGCACTTATACTTTTCGATACTGGTGCATCGCATTCATTCATATCAAGGGCATTTGTGGACAAGTATAAGTTACCTACTGAGTCTATGAAAAGGTCTATTAGAGTGAGTTCACCTGGAGGAGATATGATAGCTAGCGCGGGATGCCGCGATTTAACTGTGAGGATTAGAACACACCACTTCAGTGCACATTTGGTAGTGTTGGAATCACAGGGATTAGATGTTATTCTGGGTATGGATTGGATGTCTATGTATGGGGGACACATAGATTGTGCACAGCGAGCTGTTTCACTCAAAACCCCGGATGGTAAGAGGATTAGATTCAAGTCGGCTGTACGACTAGGAAACTGTAAGTTGAATTCTCTTAAGGGGGTTAGCATGGATACTGTGCCAGTGATTAGGGATTACCCCGACGTGTTTCCGGAAGAGCTGCCAGGTATGCCACCTGACAGGGAAGTAGAGTTTCTCATTGACCTGATGCCGGGAACAGGACCAATAGCAAAGAAACCATATAAGATGGATGTGGATGAGCTGAAGGAATTGAAGAAGCAGCTGAAGGAGCAGCTGGAAAAGGGATTCATTCAGCCTAGTTCGTCGTCGTGGGGTGCACCTGTTCTGTTTGTGGAGAAGAAAGACAGCAGCAAGAGATTAGTGGTGGACTATCGCTCGCTGAATGAAGTGACCATCAAGAACAAGTACCCTCTGCCGAACATAAATGATTTGTTTGATCAACTGGAAGGAGCAAAGGTGTTCAGCAAGATTGATCTGCGATCAGGCTACTTCCAATTGAAGATCCGGGAGGAGGACGTACCAAAAACCGCCTTCACCACTAGGTATGGTTTATATGAGTATACGGTTATGTCTTTTGGACTAACGAATGCCCCGGCGTATTTCATGACCATGATGAACAAGGTATTTATGGAGTACCTGGACAAGTTCGTGGTGGTGTTTATTGATGACATACTGATATATTCTAAGGATAATGCTGAGCATGAGAAACATCTGCGACTGATTATGGAGAAGCTGAGGGAACACAAGCTGTATGCCAAATTCAGCAAGTGTGAATTCTGGCTTAACACCGTTGGGTTTCTTGGACACGTAGTGTCAGGAGAAGGAGTCGCTGTTGATCCAAGCAAAGTGACTGCAGTAACTGAGTGGGAAGCACCCAAGAATGCGGGAGAGATTCGCAGCTTTTTGGGACTTGCTGGATATTACAGGAGGTTCATTGAAAACTTTTCCAAGATTGCTAAGCCGATGACTGAACTTCTGAAGAAGGAGAGGAAGTTTGAATGGTCAGACGTATGTGAAGCCAGCTTTCAGGAACTGAAGCGTCGACTAGTGACCGCGCCTGTTCTGTGTTTACCAGATCTTCAGAAGGATTTCCAAGTGTACTGTGATGCTTCTCGACAGGGACTTGGGAGTGTGCTGATGCAAGATGGGAGAGTAGTGTCATATGCCTCGCGACAACTCAAGCACCATGAGCGGAATTACCCAACACACGATTTGGAGTTAGCGTTAGTGGTTCATGCGCTCAAGGTATGGAGACATTACTTAATGGGAAAACATTGTGATGTGTACACCGACCACAAGAGCCTGAAATACATATTCACGCAGAAGGAACTGAACATGAGACAAAGGAGATGGTTGGAACTTATCAAGGACTATGATATGAATCTACAATACCACCCAGGAAAGGCCAATGTAGTAGCAGATGCTCTGAGCCGGAAGGTTTATGCCAATGGGTTGACAATTGGTGAATTGCCTGAGGATTTGTGCAAGCAATTCAAGGACCTTAGACTGGAGGTAGTATCTGAAGGATACCTGGCTACAATGGAAGTCCAACCGACGCTACAGGACAGGATCATAAAGGCTCAGATAGGAGACAAGGAAATAGAGGAGATAAAGGAAAAGATGAAGGAGAATCGGGAAAAGGATATTCGCGAGGATGAGCATGGTACCTTGTGGTATGGAGATCGTTTGTGTGTGCCCAGCGACCCGGAGATAAGGGAGTTGATTCTGCAGGAGGCCCATGACTCGCCGTACTCCATACATCCGGGCAACACAAAGATGTATATGGATTTGAAGAGCAGATTTTGGTGGAACAACATGAAGGGAGATATCGCCAAGCATATTGCCCTATGTGATGTATGTAGCCGAGTGAAGGCAGAACACCGGAAACCAGCGGGACTGCTACAGCCATTGCCCGTGCCGGATTGGAAGTGGGATAGAGTGGGGATGGATTTTATCACAGGATTGCCCAGGACCAGGTCAAGATATGACTCTATTTGGGTAGTGGTCGACCATTTGACCAAGGTAGCCCACTTTATACCGGTGAAGACGACCTATACGAGTGCAAAGTTGGCCAAGATTTACATGGACAGGATTGTGTGCCTGCACGGAGTTCCCAAGAGTATCGTATCTGATAGAGGCACCCAATTTACCTCACACTTCTGGCCAGCTGCACGAGTCACTTGGTACTAGATTGGAGTTTAGCACAGCGTTTCACCCGCAGACTGATGGACAGACCAAGAGGGTGAATCATATTTTGGAGGACATGCTGAGAGCTTGCGCCTTGGCTCATGGCTCTAGTTGGGATGAGAATTTGCCGTATGCGGAGTTTTCCTACAACAACAGCTATCAAACCAGCATCAAGACGTCACCGTTCGATGTGCTGTATGGGAAACGGTGCTGGACTCCATTGCTATGGGATGGAGTAGGAGAACGTCAGTTGTTTGGACCTGATTTGATCAAGGACGCTGAGGAGAAGGTCGCCTTGATTAGGGACAGGCTGAAGGTAGCACAATCAAGGCAGAAGAGCTACGCCGACGCCAAACGCAAGGAAGTGGTGTATGAGATAGGTGATAGAGCATACCTCAGAGTATCGCCACTTCGTGGAATCAAGAGATTTGGAATTAAGGGTAAGCTGGCACCTCGATTTGTTGGGCCGTATCGAGTCTTAGCACGCAAAGGAGAAGTTTCTTATCAGTTGAAGTTGCCAGAGGCTCTGTCCGCTGTTCATAATGTGTTCCACGTATCCCAGCTGAAGAAGTGCCATCCGGAGATGGTGGATACACCATTGAGAGACACTGTACCGCTGGAAGAGGTTCAGCTTGAGAACGACTTGACCTATGAGGAGAAACCGGTCAAGATTCTGGAGACAACGGAAAGGACTACCCGTACCAAGACAATCAAGTTTTGCAAGGTGTAGTGGAGCCACCACACTGAAGAGGAAGCCACTTGGGAGCGTGAGGATGACATCCGAGAGGACTACCCACACCTATTTGCTAGCCGCGCCGAATCTCGAGGACGAGATTCATCTTAAGGGGGTTAGTCTTGTCACATCCCAAATTTTAGATTTGGTCTTGCATATCATTGCATCATGCCTTTCCATGCAAAACCGTCGAGTGAAAAGGTTCGGCGAAATGCCATTTGCAAAACCCTATTCTATTTTGCTACGAGGCTCCTGCGGGAGGCTTTAGTAGGACTAGCGTTGACCACCCTTGTAGCCTAGCGGTTTCGCCCGAACCTTGACCCTAGATTGTTCCCCTCGACTGTACGAAACCGTAGGAGCAAGAATCGCTCGAATCGGAGCTCGTACGGAGAAGTTGTCGCCGTTTTAGTGAATCGTCGAAAAACGGTCCGAATTTCCGGACCGATTTCCGAGTCCGAAACCAACTCCGCGCCGTTTCAGCGTAGGACTGCGAGAGGGCCCCACTTAAAGGCGGACCCCGGCCTCGGGATCCGCAACCGCCCGCCGCCTCCCTGCCACCCCGCGATCGCGCCGACCCTGCCCTCGGGACGCGTGCCCGCGCCGCCGCCTCCGGCGATCGCCGCCGCCGCCGGACGCCTCATCGCCGACCCGCCGCCGCCGGCCGTCGCCCCTCCGCGTCAACCCCGCCGCCAGGTACCCCCGCGCGCCGCCTCTCTACCCGCCGCCGCGCTCCACGTCGCCTGCGCCGCCTGCGCCGCCTCCGCGCCTCGCCCGCCACCAGCGTGCCCCGCCGCCGAGCCGCGCCACGCCACCCGTGGCCAGCCGCCGCCAAGCCGCCCTCCACCCGCGCCCCCTCCCCGCAGCGCCCCGCGCCGCCCCTGCTGCAGCCGCCGCTGCTGCGGCTATGCTGCTTGCCGCGGCCGCTTGCGCCGCTGCGCCGCACTCGCTGCCCGCTGCTGCGCGCGCGCCTTGCCGCCGCACGCGTTGCTGCGCGCTAGCTGCTGCCCTGCACGCGCGCTGCTCGCTGCGCGCCTTCGCGCGCACACACGCACATGCATGCACGCACGCACGCACGCGCGGCGTCTTGCGCGCGCATTGTTTTTCCTTGACCCGTGCGCTGATCGTCTCCCCCTCGCGCAGGTCACCGTCATCGCCGGAATCGAACGCCGCACCGTCCGGAGTCCGTTTCGTCGCTTGTTTCCGAAGACTGCAGCCACCGTCAGATCTCAGATCGGCGGCTTAGATCGTTCGTTGACCGGTCAGACTCAGGCGTTGACTAGTCAGACGCCCAGTCAGCGCCCAGTCAGCAGACGCTTTGACCAGTCAACAGACACAATTGACTGGTTAATTTCGTTAATCCTTTTAGTTGACAGATTTTGGTAGAATCTTGTAAATTGCGTAGTAATTAAACCGCTTGGCCAAAAATTGCAAATAAAATATGTGTAGATTCAGTGAGTTGTGTAGAATCTCGCTGTACCTTTGGTTCAGACTTTTGAAGCAAGGTTTAGTACAGTTTAATCAAACTAGTTAGTGGCCTTTTCGGAGTAATAAATTCGTAGAAAAAGATCCGTAGCTCCAAAAATCACGTATGATATGTCCCTGGATTCAGTGGAACGAGGGGAATCTTATCGTGAATTAAAAAGATAGGCTTACAGTAAAAACTTCTGCAGAAACTGTCTAGTGGCTTTCTGCAGTGTTTTAATTACTCAGGGAGTTTTATAAATCCTTTTTGAGTAATTCCAGTTGGTCCTGTTTCTAATCAGCGATGCCTATGCGGTAGAATTTTTCCAAAATTTTACAAACAGTATACTACCGGTAGTGAATTATTTGAGTTCTAGCTCTAGTTTTGAGCATTACTTTTACTTAATAGTTTTCCTAGCGCTAAAACTATTTTCCATGCATGCAATCGGTAGTATTATGGTATAGGATGTTGTGGTGCAGCTGTAGCACCAAGTCACTTGTCGTTCTTGCATTCATGCATCATATTTGTTGCATATGCTTGTGGATTGTTTGTTTATGATTGCAATTGTATCATGTAGATTGTCACGAGTGCAACGCTTGCTCGTGTGTGGATTGTTCTTCCGACCGCTACAACCAAGGCAAGTAGATGCTACTTTGTTCATGATATCGTCTGAAAGGGTAATTGCCCCTATGTGTGGTTTTGGTGATTAATGACAATCCCTATGGACTAATGTTTTCACTGAGTTTTATATGAAGGTAAATTCCATAGGTCATGCTTGTAGTCCATGTGTTGGATTCAAGTATGGATGCCATGAAGATAAAGATATACCTTGAGTATTGGCATCAAAATCATCGAGTTGAAGAGAAGAATATGATATGATCAAGATCTTGAGAGTGTGATCTCGATAGAAAATTCAAGATATGGCTCTAAGTCGGTGTCATGATAGCCTCATTAGTTGAGATATGGTTCACTAAGATTTAGAGCATGTAATCAAATGAATGGTTCCTTATGTACCTCGAGATATTAAGATGGAGCACGAGAAGATACTTGGTTGACCAATAACAAAGAGTGAAGATTGATTTCAAGTTGGTCAACACATGAAGCATAAAGAATGTACCACATGGTCTTGTGGTATGGTAAGCCTTATCAATTATGCATCATGAACTAACCCATTATATATTTGCCTTTGTGTTTTCTATATGGGACAGGTATCTTTCCATGGGCATGCTTCAAAATGAAGACATTATATAGACCATGAGAGGATGACATCAAGTGGTGATCGTCATCAAGGTTGAGAAGGGCAAGTTCAAGATAAGCATCTCAAGAAGATCATTTGCTTGAAGCTTGACGTCTATATTGGTGATAATGGACTTGTGAATACATTTATTAATGAAGCTATCCCATAGTGGTGTATGGGGAAGAAAATTAGGAGTCTTCACGAAGCAACAATGATCAAGTGTTGCATTCCGGCTTGGGTGGATCTTGAAGCATTGTCATCAAGATCAAACGGTATGCGCAAGGCAAAGGTATGGCCTTGCTAGGTTTTCCTTTTACCGGTCTCAAGGTGGTTGTTGGGAGACCGGGTTATAGGGTAGATAGCCACACTATCAAGAGGGGCTTTCGGTTGTGTAACTTGATCACATCGTCATAGGGAGCTCAATCCTTTGCATACTTTGCATCTTCCTATTTTGTAGCTTCTTGGTGTTTCTCCATGTAAGGTTCTTGAGCTTGTTGCTAGCTCTTCAACAAGCCCAAGTTCATCGAAAACGGAATTCGTATGCATCTTCTATGGCGTTTTCGAGTTTGAAGGTTTTATCGGTTCTTATTTAGGGAGGCTTCTTACCTTTCTTCATTTGGTTCTATCCTACTTTGTTGGGCTATGATGTTTCTCTGCACAATCTTGTAAAGCTTGTTGTCCTCGTCAAAACAAGCCCAAGATCATCGAAATCGGAGTCCGGATGCAAAAGTTATTGCGTTTTTCGTGAAGCCTGTTTCATCCCGGTTGTGGATTCGGTTCAACCGGCTCCCAGACCGGGTGGTCCGGTGCCAGGACCGGAAAACCGGATCTGAAACCGGGATTTTCGGTTTTGCTATACCGAGTCTATCCAAGACTGTGTACAGACTCTAATTCCGGTTTTAAGTTCGGTTTTCCGGTCCAGGAACCGGACCGTCCGGTTCTGGAGCCGGTCCAACCGAACTTTCAACCGAGTTCGCACAGATTTCTTCCAACGGCCATATTTGCTTTCCACTATAAAAGGGAGTTCTTCCCCCAACGTTTTAGATAGTTCTTGACCACGAAATGGACCTCCATTGTTGAACCTCTTGAGCTTGCTTCCTCCCCCTTCCCTCCTATGATTCTTGCATCCTTTTGAGGGCTTTGGAAGAGGAGATCTAGATCTACAATCCCCACCAATCATTTCCTCCTCTAAGTGAGGGGAACCCATTGGATCTAGATCTTGGAGTCATTGGTTGACTTCCACCATTGTTCTTCCTCTCTAATTCCTCCCTAGCACTTGTTGCTTTGGTGGGATTTGAGAGTGAAGGATTTGAGCACCCTTGGTGGTCTTGCTTTGCATTCTTGCATAAGTGTTGGGCTCTCCATTACGATTTGTTCGAGTGAGAGACCGTGAGCTTGTTACTCTTGGAGGGTGACCTCCTAGTTGGCTTGGCGGTTGGTACCACGGTGTTCTCTTCGTGGAAGATTGTGAAGAGACCCGGGATTCTCCTTCGTGGAGCTTGTGAAGTGGTTGTGGAGCTTGCCATCTCCGGAGTGGAGGAAAAGCTAGCCATAAGGAAAGGGCCTATTCCTTCGTGGGATAGACTCGGAGAAGAAGGTGAGCCTTTGTGGCGCGTGAGGAATCCTTCGTGGAACCTCACACCTCTCCAACGTGACGTAGCCCCCTTCCCAAAGGTGGTGAACACGGGAATACATCTTCGTCTCCGCGTGCCTCGGTTATCTCTATATCCGAGCTTACTTTCCTTGTGATAGCCATCGAGCTTGAAGTACTTATATCTTGCTTATCACTTGTGGTATATTTATCTTGTGCTATCTTGCTTAGCTTAATTTGTTGTTGGTGCACTTAGTTGAGCCTAGTGTATTTAGGTTTTGTGCTTGTAAAATAAACGTTAGTTTAATTCCGCATTCTATCAAGCCAAAACCGTAATAGTTTTGAAATTGCCTATTCACCCCCCCTCTAGGCGACATCTCTATCCTTTCAATTGGTATCAGAGCAAGGTCTCTCCTTGTTTAGGATTCACCGCCTAGAGTGTAAAGATGCCGGATAGTAGTATAGTGCACAATGACACAATTATATTTGATGGCACAAATTATGCTTTGTGGAGAAATTGCTTGCTTTGTAATCTTCGGACCTTGTGTCCAAATATTGAGCAATTTCTAGATGTAGGTTTTTCTCCTCCGAGGGATCCTCAAAATCTATCTCTAGAGGATGAGAAAAATCTACATCTCGAAGCTCAAGTATCTAATGAGCTTATTTTCTCTTTGAGCCCCACAGTTAATTTGTTCTTGACGATTGTAAAGCGCAAGTCGTCTCATGAGATGTGGACCAAGCTTAAAGAAATATTTGGTGGGTCCATTTCTCAAAGGGTCGGTGGTATCTCCAAACATCTCTCTTTTCCCTCACATCATGAAGAGCTCCAAGTTGCTTCCACCTCCGGCCGCGATGAGATTTCAGTTCTTCCCACTTCACTTACATGTGACAAGTCACAAGGTAATGTCATGGTGAGTGGAAAAATCATATGTGATGATGGTGGTGTTTCTCTTTACACCAATGATTCTTGTTCTATAAATTATAATGGTGTAGTGATCTTGGACTTAAGCACTTCTTGCAACAATGATGTTATATCCCCTTGTGTTGCTAGTCCTTGTATATCATCTAGAAATTATTTGAGTACTAGTGTAGATGATATGCTTGTTTTGCCTTGTTCCCATGAACAAAATGCTTCTATTTCCTCTAGTTGTTTATCTAACAATGTAGAGGAAATAAAACATTCTATGGAGCAAGACATGATCATGAATGAAGATTCAAGAATATCCTCATCTTCATCCTCCCGTGCTCACATGTGCCTTATGGCAAGAGGATCTAAGGTAACTCCTACTTTGGATCCCAATATATCTTGTAAAGATAATAACAATGATAATGATGATAGTGATGATGACATTGATGAGGATACTAGTGCTCTCTTGCTTGAGTTGAACTTTTTGTGTACCTCTCTTCGTGGTAATAATAAGGCCGTTACTTGTCTCAAACACGTTATGGACACCATAACTAAACAAACGGGAACCATAGAGGAGTTGGATTTCCAACTTGATCATGGGAGTCGGAGATTCAATCTCCTTAAGCAAGAGCTTGTCGAGGAGAAGCACACTAATTGTCTCCTCACACAAAAACTTGAATCTTATGAGCTTGAAAAGGAAAATTCCATTAATGATGCTTGTGCTACTAACTCTATTTATTGTGAAGAATCTACCCTAAAGGAGAATGTTGAGCTAAGGGCTCAACTTGAGTTTCTAACTAGCAAGTATAGGAAATTGGAAGAAAGTCATGAAAAGCTCTCGGGATCTCACAATGATCTTCTAATCTCCCATGATGGGCTAAAGTTAGCTCGTGAGGCAAGTATTACCAAGGTAACATCTTGTGAGCCTCTTTTGGACATTAGCACAACTTCTACTCAAAATGCTATTTTGCCATGTGCTAGTCCTAGTAATCCATCTAGCCATACTATTGATAAACCTTTTGTTGGATTAATTGCTTTGCCTTGTTTCTCTAACAATGAAGCTTATACTTCCTCTAGTACTTGTATTTCTACTAACCATGCAGAGGAAATCAAAGAGCTCATGGCCCAAGTCACTTCCTTGAGGAATGACTTGGAAAAGAGTCATGAAGGGAAATCCACACTCGATAATATTTTGAGTGTGCAAAAATCCCCTAATGATAAATGTGGACTTGGATTCAAATCCAATAATAAGAACAAGTCCAAGAGAAACAATAAGAAGGGCCAAAACCAAGTCAAGAATTCAACCAAGATTATTTGCTTCAAGTGCAAGGTTGA
Organism: Avena sativa; assembly: GCA_916181665.1. Lineage (NCBI taxonomy): Eukaryota > Viridiplantae > Streptophyta > Magnoliopsida > Poales > Poaceae > Avena > Avena sativa. Next base: position 303,816,938 of record OV702295.1, on the reverse strand, counting down.
AGGACATCATGTAAGATCTTGTCCATTGAAGAAAAAGCACTTGAGTGAGAAGCAACAAGGGAAGCGACCACAAGTACAAGGTCAAGGTCAAGTTGAAGTTAGGCCACCTCCGAAGAATAATCAAGATAATGCTCCCCAAGCCAAGAAATCAATGAAGAAGAGAAAGGGAAGCACTTGTTGCTACATATGTCGTGTGAAGGGGCACTTTGCCTCTTCATGTTCAAACGGTACCTCATCTAACCCTATCATTATTGATGATGATTATTCTCTTAGGAAGGATAAGGATGGCAATGTGTTTGCCAAGTTTGTTGGAACTCAAAGTGGTGTCAAGAAAAGAACCATTTTGGTTGCCAAGCCTATTGTTACTAACCTCTTAGGACCCAACTTGGTTGGGGACCAACAAGCTCAAACTTGATCAATAGGTGTTTAGGAGGGCATTGGAGACTCGGCTAATTCTTGAAGAAATAAGGGATCTTAATATATTATATTTGATCAAGCCAAGTTATAAGTATTATCATTTCCCTATCTTATATCCAATGTGCCTCTTCGCGGTAACTTGTACTTAACTCATTTATATTGTAAGTTACTTGCCCCTCTACATGTTTTGGTTTTGTACCAAGTATGTGTTTGTATTTGGTGTGCCTCATGCTTGATTATTTTGTGTATTCAAGTATGTCTAGGTGTTTGGCACATCATTTACTTGTGTGTTTTATTTTGAGCCTCTAATGCATCTTGATGATATCTTATTTGGCTCTTTTAGAGTGGTTAATGGAACATCCCATTTTGGGTGAGTGACATGCCTCGCGCATCTCTCAAACCTTAAAATATGTGTACATGAGTACTACCACTTAGTATTGATATTGCAAGCTTATCTAGTCACTATGTGGTGTATCATACTCATGAGAAATTCAAATTCTAAATGTCCATTAATTATCTCTAAGTTGAGGTTGCTTTGCCTCTTATTAAGAAAAATTGAATATCACATTATGGGGGAGTAATATGCTTCTTTTGCATATCACAATCCTAGGAATTGTGAACATATGAGGTAGTGCCACTTAGAGTTGATATTGTTGATTATCTTGTTTCTAGGTGGCATGTTGGCTCAAACAAGGTCCTATTTTTGTTAGAAGCTTTTATTGCTCGTCTTTTGGTCTTTGTTTGAGTAAGAAATTCCTGGTGTGGTCCTTCTCAAATACATATCTCTATATCTTATTTGGGATACCATTTGCTTCAAGTTATTCTAATCATTGCTTTGCATGATTTGTGACTAGTTGAAGCTATCAAGAATCTCTATCTTTGCATAGTGCTTAATCTTTTTATTTCTATCCTATGCTTTTTGTTGTGAAGATTTATCTTTAATATTCGTGCAATATACCACCAGAAATCTATTCCAATACACTCATTGTCTTTGACAATTGATATACTTGTGTGTGGTAGCATTTGTGGATCATCTTCACTTTGGAGTTAACTTATTATTGCCTTATTTTATTTCCAAAACTTTGGTGTGGCTCCCATTGTCTTCCTTGGCTTTTAAACATATCTTTGATGATGTTTTTGATAATTATCAAATGTGTTTTAGTGGAAGACAAACCTTTTCTTCTCGGAACCTTGTGCCATTGTGAAAAGTGTTAAGGGTTTGGTTTATTTGTTAAAACCTTGCTCTTTTGGGAGTTTGTTATCTCATTCTTTATTCTCTATTTTATTTTCTTGAATGAGATAAATCTTTGAGCATTTGTGTTTTTAATTCATCTTTCATGCTTAATAGTTTTTGCTCGGTTCATTTGTTGAACTTTGTTGAATAAATCTTGTGTTGATTTGATTCTTTGATATAGTTTGGACAACAAATGTGTTTTGTCACACCTTGTATGCCTTCTTGAATATTTTTGGTGATTTGTCCAAAGTATATCTTCGTTGGATCTTGAAATTCTCGCGCATGCATGTTTAATAAATGTATATCTTATGTCATGTTTTGCTTTCTTTGATCCAATATATAGGGTATACTCCATCAAATTCTTAAACGGCTAAGATGTGCATGAAATTCAAATTTCATCTCTAAATATGCACATATTTTTATGGAGTGTATCCTATGTGTTGTGGTTATTCTAACCACTTTGGACCTAATAAGTTTGGGGACCAAGATGTACTTGAATGTTGTTTTAGGTACATTGAATATGCAATGGATGCTTGTCTCGTCTATAAAGAAAGTTGTCACCACATGATAATTGGAGCCAAGCTAGGATGATCTAAAAATTCTTATCTACTACATCATACCATTGCTATCTTGGTAACAAGTATCTTATTCATGCATACTATTCTTCCATCCAATCTCTTGTAGGTTGCATCTTGGCATGAATTTATTTGGTTGTAAATGTTCGATTCTTTCAATTATCTTTGAAAGACTTCTGTATCCTTATTGCTTATGTGAGTAATTTGAGATGATGCATATAATGGGGAGTATATAAAATCATGTTCATGATTCACCAATTCCAAATATGCCTTATAGCAATTTATTTCATATCAACTCCTCAAGGTACTCTCATGTGCAATATTGTTGAAATTGCATTGAATCATTCCTTTTGATACTTGTTGCCTTTCTCAAAGTATCCCAACTAGCATTAGTTCCCTTAGTGTTAGTTGTGATGGTTTTGAGATTTTTTTGTTTATTCTTTGGTGAAGTTCATTGATATACCATAAGATAAAATAGAGCCATGGGCTATATATGCACTTAAGCAAAATATCCTTTTTGGTATATCTTATGACTTCCGCTTGGATATCATGTATTATTTTTATTAACCTCTTATGTGTGGATGTTTCTTTGTGGATTATTCTCATGTTTTTTCCCTTAGAAACTTATATACACGAGAGTGTTAATCTCTCGCCTTGATATGATCGCTCTTTTCCGACCATCACTCTTATCCTCTTGATTTTTAATGGTTTTGTAAGGTCTTGATTAATGAGTGCTTGGTTTACTTTTATTGCATATTCACACACTCATATCTCATATTTGGTTTCTCTTGGACTTAAGCTTGTGTTGACAAGTGCATTGGTTTATATCTAATCCTTGTATCTTGGTTGTGTTCTAAATAATATAGAGGGAGTGAGGATTCCATGTTTGTGCATATTGTATTCAAATGAAACAACTAATTTATGCACGAACCTTGGGGAGCTTCCTTATTTCACTTAGAGCACTATTTGTCCATTTGATTATTTGGATCTTTTTATTGCTTGCTTCATCCGTTGAAGTTCCTTCACCTTGTTATCCTTTTAGCAATCCTTGATCCTCAATATAGTTTGATTTCCTCCAAGTGTTCATCATTGGATATGTGCATGTGATTTCACTCATATTACGAGTAATGCACACCTTGTGTAGGAACTCATACTATATTGACCTTCTAACCTTGTTATCCATTTTGGCACTTGTTGTCAATGGGGGAGAAGTTTAGAGGGTTTAAGGGAAATGGTTTTCTACTTAAGATTGGTTTGTTCTTAAGTGTTTGCCTTTCATGCATTTCATCTTTATTATGTTTTGCATGGTTGTATATATAGTGGAAACTCTCCCAAAGGTTATGTTTAACAATGTATGCAATAAAATTCTAGATCATCACACATGCATATATTGTGGGGGAGTTTGCTCTATATATGTTGGTTCTACTCACATCTCTTGCATTAGTTGTAGTTTATGTGAGTAGAATCGGTTTTGATATGTGCTAGTATCTTTGTGTTACTTAACCATATCAAATACAACCTCTTGTATACAACTTATTCTTGGATAAGTTCCGTACTTGTTTCTAATATTCATTATATAAACCCTCTTGTTGTTATTGTCATCAATTACCAAAATGGGGGAGATTGAAAGGGTAATTGCCCCTATGTGTGGTTTTGGTGATTAATGACAATCCCTATGGACTAATGTTTTCACTGAGTTTTATATGAAGGTAAATTCCATAGGTCATGCTTGTAGTCCATGTGTTGGATTCAAGTATGGATGCCATGAAGATAAAGATATACCTTGAGTATTGGCATCAAAATCATCGGGTTGAAGAGAAGAATATGATATGATCAAGATCTTGAGAGTGTGATCTCGATAGAAAATTCAAGATATGGCTCTAAGTCGGTGTCATGATAGCCTCATTAGTTGAGATATGGTTGACTAAGATTTAGAGCATGTAATCAAATGAATAGTTCCTTATGTACCTCGAGATATTAAGATGGAGCACGAGAAGATACTTGGTTGACCAATAACAAAGAGTGAAGATTGATTTCAAGTTGGTCAACACATGAAGCATAAAGAATGTACCACATGGTCTTAGCAATTATGCATCATGAACTAACCCATTATATATTTGCCTTTGTGTTTTCTATATGGGACAGGTATCTTTCCATGGGCATGCTTCAAAATGAAGACATTATATAGACCATGAGAGGATGACATCAAGTGGTGATCGTCATCAAGGTTGAGAAGGGCAAGTTCAAGATAAGCATCTCAAGAAGATCATTTGCTTGAAGCTTGACGTCTATATTGGTGATAATGGACTTGTGAATACATTTATTAATGAAGCTATCCCATAGTGGTGTATGGGGAAGAAAATTAGGAGTCTTCACGAAGCAACAATGATCAAGTGTTGCATTCCGGCTTGGGTGGATCTTGAAGCATTGTCATCAAGATCAAACGGTATGCGCAAGGCAAAGGTATGGCCTTGCTAGGTTTTCCTTTTACCGGTCTCAAGGTGGTTGTTGGGAGACCGGGTTATAGGGTAGATAGACACACTATCAAGAGGGGCTTTCGGTTGTGTAACTTGATCACATCGTCATAGGGAGCTCAATCCTTTGCATACTTTGCATCTTCCTATTTTGTTGCTTCTTGGTGTTTCTCCATGTAAGGTTCTTGAGCTTGTTGCTAGCTCTTCAACAAGCCCAAGTTCATCGAAAACGGAATCGTATGCATCTTCTATGGCGTTTTCGAGTTTGAAGGTTTTATCGGTTCTTATTTAGGGAGGCTTCTTACCTTTCTTCATTTGGTTCTATCCTCCTTTGTTGGGCTATGATGTTTCTCTGCACAATCTTTTAAAGCTTGTTGTCCTCGTCAAAACAAGCCCAAGATCATCGAAATCGAAGTCCGGATGCAAAAGTTATTGCGTTTTTCGTGAAGCCTGTTTCATCCCGGTTGTGGATTCGGTTCAACCGGCTCCCAGACCGGGTGGTCCGGTGCCAGGACCGGAAAACCGGATCTGAAACCGGGATTTTCGGTTTTGCTATACCGAGTCTATCCGAGACTGTGTACAGACTCTAATTCCGGTTTTAAGTTCGGTTTTCCGGTCCAGGAACCGGACCGTCCGGTTCTGGAGCCGGTCCAACCGAACTTTCAACCGAGTTCGCACAGATTTCTTCCAACGGCCATATTTGCTTTCCACTATAAAAGGGAGTTCTTCCCCCAACATTTTAGATAGTTCTTGACCACGAAATGGACCTCCATTGTTGAACCTCTTGAGCTTGCTTCCTCCCCCTTCCCTCCTATGATTCTTGCATCCTTTTGAGGGCTTTGGAAGAGGAGATCTAGATCTACAATCCCCACCAATCATTTCCTCCTCTAAGTGAGGGGAACCCATTGGATCTAGATCTTGGAGTCATTGGTTGACTTCCACCATTGTTCTTCCTCTCTAATTCCTCCCTAGCACTTGTTGCTTTGGTGGGATTTGAGAGTGAATGATTTGAGCACCCTTGGTGGTCTTGCTTTGCATTCTTGCATAAGTGTTGGGCTCTCCATTACGATTTGTTCGAGTGAGAGACCGTGAGCTTGTTACTCTTGGATGGTGACCTCCTAGTTGGCTTGGCGGTTGGTACCACGGTGTTCTCTTCGTGGAAGATTGTGAAGAGACCCGGGATTCTCCTTCGTGGAGCTTGTGAAGTGGTTGTGGAGCTTGCCATCTCCGGAGTGGAGGAAAAGCTAGCCATAAGGAAAGGGCCTATTCCTTCGTGGGATAGACTCGGAGAAGAAGGTGAGCCTTTGTGGCGCGTGAGGAATCCTTCGTGGAACCTCACACCTCTCCAACGTGACGTAGCCCCCTTCCCAAAGGTGGTGAACACGGGAATACATCTTCGTCTCCGCGTGCCTCGGTTATCTCTATATCCGAGCTTACTTTCCTTGTGATAGCCATCGAGCTTGAAGTACTTATATCTTGCTTATCACTTGTGGTATATTTATCTTGTGCTATCTTGCTTAGCTTAATTTGTTGTTGGTGCACTTAGTTGAGCCTAGTGTATTTAGGTTTTGTGCTTGTAAAATAAACGTTAGTTTAATTCCGCATTCTATCAAGCCAAAACCGTAATAGTTTTAAAATTGCCTATTCACCCCCCTCTAGGCGACATATCTATCCTTTCATCGTCCTACTATTTTTAATGCATTGTCGTGTATTTTGTAGATGCATGTGTAGGATGATACTATCGCTATGCTATGTCCTATTATGTGGTAGGGCTTTCCTTGTAGATGAACCACCGTTGGTAGATGTGCTTAGCCATGCTATGTTGAACGAGGGCTGGGTTACATCACTGAAGCTTGTTTTCTAAAAGTATTGGTTTGTGAAAACTAAAACAACTTAATCAATGAATCCCCTGGGTGTGATGGTATTGATAATTTTTTGTGGTTTCATTGCGGAAAGGCACCCAGGTATCAAGAGAGAATGATTGGCTTCTTTATTGTGTAGCTTACGTGTACAACCATGTGCCAATAATGGAATGGGCGGTTGGTTGGACTTAGTAGGTCGTGGTAACTCGAACCCGCGTATCCAGAGATGTAGAATTTTGGTAGGTTGGACCGGTGCGCGTCGGGATTGGGGTGCTACTTCCCGAACAGTCTCTTCTTGGACTTCTCCCTATCATCACCCAAAATGAGAGTGATGGTACGAGCTGGGCTGGCCAAGTCACATGGGTAAAGTGTACTAACCTCTGCAGGGTGTATAATCTAATCGATTAGCCGTGTCCCCGGTTATGGACATCTGAGTTGCTTGATATTGATTCCATGACATGTTTCTCGCTCATTCAAATTTCATAATTGTTTTAATATTGTTGGGTTAACTTAACTGGGATCTTTTCAAAGAAAATCAAAAACTATTTATGAAAGCAGGACAAAGTTATTTGCAAATGCAAGCCAGACACAGCTCCACTTGCCAAATATGCATGTAGATGTTAGTACTATTGTCTCCTTTACTAGCTCTACTTGCCATACATTCCATGTATTGACCCTTCGGGGCTGCTACGTTTCATGTTGCAGGTTATTCCGATTCTGAGTAATCGATATAGGCCACGGTACTCCACTCGGCACTTATTCACTTGTGGGCAATTTGAAGAATGGAGGATTTGCTTTATTTATGTTGCTACCTGAATAATTTGAGCTAGCTTTGGGCTAAGCTTTTATTGTAATAATGGTACTCTGGATCTTCGTTATTTATGATACACGGATATTTCGCTATGTTATTCATCTTACTCTATTGTGGGCCAATGAACCGATCCAGGGATTGGCATGTCACATAGAGGCCACGGTCTTTTCAGAACCGGGGTGTTACATATCCTATGAAGATGCATTTTTCTACTTTGGGTTCAAGCTTGTCGGGCTGTAACTTCTTTACATAAGCTTCGCAACCCTAAACTTTAAGGAACGACAACTTAGGTTTCTTCCCAAACCATAATTCATATGGCATCGTTTCAACGGATTTAGATGGTGCCCTATTTAAAGTGAGTGCGGCTGTTTCTGATGCATAACCCCAAAACGATAAAGGTAAATCTGTAAGTGACATCATAGAACGAACCATATCTAAGAGAGTTCGATTACAACGTTCGGACACACCATTACATTTTGGTGTTCCCGGCGGTGTCAATTGTGAAAGTATTCCATATTTCTTCAAATGCTCGCCAAACTCGTAACTTAGATATTCACCTCCATGATCAGATCGTAGAAATTTAATCTTCTTGTTACGTTGATTCTCTACTTCACTTTGAAATTCCTTAAACTTCTCGAAAGTTTCAAACTTATGTTTCATGAAATAGATATACCCATATCTACTCAAGTCATCCGTGAAAGTAAGAATATAATGATAACCACCGCGCGATGCTACACTCATCAGGCCACACACATCGGTATGTATGATTTCCAATAAGTCCGTAGCTCGCTCCATCATACTAGAAAATGGAGTCTTAGTCATTTTTCCCATCAGACATGCTTCGCATCTTTCAAGTGATTAGAAATCAAGTGATTCAATAAGTCCATCGGAATGGAGTTTCTTCATGCGTTTCACTCCAATGTGGCCAAGATGACAGTGCCACATGTATGTAGAATTATCGCTCAATTTCAAACATTTAGTTCAATATTATTAACATGTGTATTATTACAATCGAGATTCAACAAGAATAGACCATCTATCAAAGGTACATGTCCATAAAACATATTACTCATATAAATCGAACAACCATTATTCTCGGACTTAAACAAGTAACTGTCTCGCAATAAACATGATCCGGATATAATGTTCATGCTCAACACAGGCACCAAATAAAAATTATTTAAGTATAAAACTAATAACGATGGTAGATGAAGAGGTAGAATGCCTACCGCGATCACATCAACCTTTGATCCATTTTCAACGCGCATCGTCACCTTCTTCTTCGCTAGTTTCCGTCTATTCTGCAGCACCTGTTTTGAGTTACAAATGTGAGCAACCGAACCAGTATCAAATACCCAGGCACTACTACGACTACTAGTAAGATACACATCAATAAAATGTATATCGGATATACCTTTCTTCTTGATGTTGTCGTTCTTCAGATCCGCCAAGTACTTGGGGCAATTCCGCTTCCAGTGACCTTCTCCCCTTCAGTAAAAGCACTTAGTATCAGGCTTAGCTTCTTCGCCGGCGTGTTAGCTTTCTTAGCGCCCTTCTTGAAGTTACCCTTTTTCTTATACTTGTCTTGCTTCTTGAAATTGGTGGTCTTATTTACCATCAACACTTGGTGCTCTTTCTTGATCTCCACTTCCACAGACTTCAACGTAGAGAAGATTTCTGGCAACGTCTTATCCATGCGCTGCATGTTATAGTTCATCACAAAGTTCTTGTAACTTGGTGGTAGTGATTGGAGGACATGGTGAATCCCCAAAGCATTAGGAATTATTATTTCCAAGCTCTGGAGCTTATTGGCGTGCCTAGACATCTTAAGCACATGCTCACTGACGGAGCTTCCCTCCTCCATCTTGCACTTAAAGAACTTTTCAGAAGCTTCATAACTCTCAACTGTCGCGTGAGCCTCAAATATCATTTTGAGATCACGGATAATATCATGTGGGTCAAAGTTATCAAACCTATTTTGAAGATCCGATTCCAAACCATACAAGATAGCACACTAAACTATGGAGTATTGATTCTTCCGAATACGAAAAACATTTTTCTCATCATCGGTAGCATCTTCTGCAGGTGGGTCACCCAGCGGTGCATCCAGCACATAGGTCAACTGACCAACATTGAGGACAATCCTCAAATTGCGTAACCAATCCGCGAAGTTGCTTCCATTATTTTTCAACTTTTCTTTCTCTAGGAACGCATTAAAATTGATGGTAGGGGCCACCATTGATCTACAACATATTTGCAATAGTTTAGACTAAGTTTATGACAAATTGAGTTCTAATTAATAGTTAAATTAATCTAGGTGAACTCCCACTCAAAACAATATACCTCACATTGTTTTAGTGACCACACAAACTAAATCCACTACATCAAGTCCGATCATCACGAGACACAATGTAGCTTCAAAGGCGAACAATCAACATGTTCATCATATCTACTATATGACTCATGCTTTACCTTTCGATGATCCGTGTTCCAAGACCATGTCTGTACATGTTAGGATCGTCAAGAAATAACCTTAGTTTCCACATGAGAAAATCTGGCTTGCTTCCATTGTATACACTCGCAGAATCTAACACACCCAATCATCACGTGGTGCTTCGAAACAACGAGTATTGGCAACAGTGCCTACTAAGGACGAACACTTTATAACTTGATATTTTGTGAGAGGAATCATCTTATAATGCTACCGTCGCGATCTAAGCAATACAAGATGCATAAAAGGATTAATATCACATGCAATTCAAAATATGTGATATGATATGACCTTTCTTATTGTGCTTACGATCTCCATCTTTAAGCACGGACATGATATCCATCATCACTGGCGTGGCGTCAAGGTCAATGGCACCGCTCCATGGTTGTCGTCCACCAGCATCAACTATTACAACTACTTTGAATAATAGACATGCAAGTCTTAACGAAATTAAAATACAACTATAAGGCTCCTGCTGGTTGCCGATTTACAATAAGGATCATTGCATACATCATATATAATCACAATCATGGCCATATCACATCACAGCACACCCCTGCAAAACAAAGTTAGACGCCTCTAATTTTATTTGCATATTTTATGTGGTTTGGGGCTTTCAATAAGTACCATTCTAACTTACGGACAAGAACCATAACGTTGATGCATGAACTATCAAGTGCCCATTGTAAATTGAATCTTCACTATGATGGGAGAGACAGACACCCGCAAAGCCACTTATGCAATACAAGTTTCATGTCGAGCGTGGAGCAAGTCTCATGAACGATTTCATATAAGGTTAGTCCGGGCCGTTTCATCCCACCATCCCGCAAGATGCAAAGTACACAAGAAGCAATTGATAATAGAAGCACCACCGCCTACAATGACCACTGTGTTCTACTCGTGTAACAGATCTACATATAAACACGGCTCTGATACCACTATAGGGGTTCGTAGCATGGAAAACAAAAAAATTCTACCGCATGAACACACATAAGCCAAGATCTATCTACTAGATTGTAGCAACGAGTCGATAGAGTACTCACCCTCAAATATTCCAAAGCGGTTAACGAGAGAAGATTATCGTGGGTGATGTAGTCAATCACTTGCCGATCTCAAGATCGCATAGACGATCCTTCCGGCGCCGCATTCCGGCAGCACTCCCGCAGTCGGTCACACGTTAGATACTCGATGAAGACCTTCCTCTCCCTTGTTCTAGCAGGCAGCGGAGGTTGCAACTCTCTCCTCGTGATTCCGGTAGCACGACGGTGTGGTGTCGGAGTTTAGGAGGGAGATCCTGCAGGGCTTTGCCTAAGTCGGTGCGAGTAGGATGGAGTAGAGGGGTTCCTCGGTGACTAGGGTTTAGAAGCCGAGGGAGGAGGTGGTGGCCGACGGCCGCTAGGGTGACGGCGGCGGTGCTAGGGGCTAGGGCTTGGAGTTGTGGTTTAAGGGGAAGCCTCCTCCCCTCTATTTATGAGAGGGAGGGGTGGCTAGGGGAGGGGGTCGAATCCTCCCCCAACTCCCTCTCCTCCTTGGTCGGCGGTGGAGGGAGAGGAGATTTCCTCTCCTCCCTCCACCAGGAAACATTGTCCTAGTTTGACTTTTCAAAATTTCCTTTTGACTTTCAAATTTGGAGTTTGATTTCTCTCTTTCAAATGCCCAGCCTAGTGACCTAGGACATGATGTAACCATTCCACTTTAACATGACACATTCATGTACTCTTCCCCTTTTGGTTCGGTGAACCTTTTAGACCCTTCTAGAACATTCCGGTGAAAACACCAGAATCATTCCCGAACTTCGGAATTGGACTTTCCTTATACGAATCTTATTCTACGGACCATTCCAGATCTCCTTATGATATCCCGGATCCCATCCGAGACTCCGACCAATATTCGGTCTTCTTACTCACATTCCATATCTACTAAATAACATTGAATCCTTAAGTGTGTCTCCCTACGGTTCATGAATTATGCACACATGACCGAGACTCCTCTCCGATTAATAACCAATAGAGGAATCTGGAAATTCATATGACTCCCATATATTTTTACGATTACTTCATGATCGAATGAATCATTTACATACGATACCAATTTCCCTTTGTCTCACGATATTTTACTTATCCGAGGTCTGATCGTCGGTATCTCTGCATACCTAGTTCAACCTCGTTACCGATAAGTACTCTTTACTCGTCCCTGTGATATGTGATCCCTTGTGAACCAGTCAAATGCTTGCAAGATAATTGGATGACATTTCACCGAGAGGGCCCAGAGTATATCTATCTGTCATATGGATGGACAAGTCCCACTCTTGATCCATGTGCCTCAACACATACTTTCCGAACACTCAATGCCACCTTTATAACCACCCAGCTATGAAGTGGTGTTTGTTCTCATCAAAGCATCCATCCGGTGATGGTGATTATCATGATCTCATGGTCGAAGGAATTAGGTTACTATGTATCTGAAAGCTTATAACAAACAAACTATTGAAATGACTTGATCTTTATGCTACGCTTATCTATAGGAGTATGTCCATCACACCATTCTTCTAATGATATGATCTTGTTGTTAATAACATCTCAATGTTCATGATCAGGAAACCATGATCATCTATCAACCAACAACCTAGTATTATAAAAAGGCTTTACTAGGGACTCTAACAAGTTTACAAATCACATAAATATTAGTGTTTCCGGTTAATACAATTATAGTATGAATGTAAACATTTATCATAAATACAAAGATATAATAATAACTACTTTTATTATTGCCTCTAGGGCATATCTCTAACATGTTTTTGTATGGTCGCTAGTCGTAGATACTCATTTGTGTATGGTTATGTGTTTGCTCACTGGGACTCTTGCATGTGAAGCTATAACTTTCGACGTGGGTTTGGAGGAGTGCGGGGCGCTGAGTTGTTTCCGCGGCCAATTGGCAAGGGTCTACTGTGGGACGATCGAGGTACTGGTAGCAAGTTCATGCCCATGGGAGAGTTATACCGGCTCATGAGTTATATCCTATTTTTTAGGTTTACAACTTGGTGGCCATAGGAATCGACTGGGGCACCCTCAAACCCCTTTTTACTCTGAACTTTAGGATCGGCAATTCTCGTATAAATAGAATGGAATTTCTCGAATTTCACGCGGAAGATCATCCATCTACAGAATTAATAGAGAATAAAAAAAATAAGATAGCAACTTAACTTGCAATGGGCCGGGCTCACACATGAAATGGGGAATAGGAAGTCTGCTTCACAATGTGGTGATGTAGTGGTCGCGACGACTATAAGTTTTTCTTTTATAAAAAAGGGGACAATAGCTGTTCTCCTAGTATTAGTTAAGGACGAGAAAATTGCGTGCCTAGTTAATTTATGGAAAAATGGGCAAAAATACAAACATCTCTAAGAAAATTACTCTGAAGCAAGAAAATCCAACACCCATACAGGCTGAACAACTCCAACCTCTGAATAAAATTCTTCATATTTTGTTCAACATCTTGGGCTTTTCATATCGTGATCGATTTACTAGCCATATCTTCCTCGCAAGTGATCCATTTTTTCGCAGGTGACCAGGCTAGGGAGCAGAATAAAGACCTCCAACCGGGTTCAAGAATGGAGCAATGTTTTAATGCAGGAATCTCCAGGGTACAAACTGCTATAGAAAGTGAAATGTGCATTTTTGTATCGGTCTCTGCGTCGAGTGTAGACTTGTGTGAAACTTAAGTAATTAACAGCGCCTTGCCATGTTTTGAAAAGTTGCTCGAGCAAGACACATGTATCTTTTATGTTTCCACTTTGTCTATCATCATGTGATCAAAGTTAACAAGACAGTTAGTCAGTGCAAATGGCCATTTATATGGAGGAACATATGAATCTTGGTTTATTATCATGAATAATTTCATAGACAGTATATTTCTTCATTGAGCAGAGATACATGCTAATAATAATCTCCTGTGATGTACTTCTTCAGTTGTTTTACTTCTTGGTGCTGTTGGTCCACGATTGCTCTGACCACATCACCAACGGAGATCATACCAACTACCTTCTCGTCAAAAACTGGTACGTGCCGAATGTGCTCGTCTGAAAGAAATTTAAAAAGAAATTGGTAATCGAGGAAACTGAAATTTGCACATAAGACAGGATCGTAATTGAAATGATGTACGAAGTGAATACTCCATTACCTGTCATTAGCTCCATTGCACGTAGAATATTAGTATTGCTGGTCACAGTGATTAGCTTGTCCTGTAACAAAGTAAAGAAAATTATGAGGACTAAAGAAATGTGTGATGATATGCACTCTTTTAGAGTTTTTCATTTTCATTTATAAGCCCATTCACCTCTTCTGTCATGATATCTGCAACTCTTGTTTGCTCTGAAGGTCGCCCTGGCAAGAGGATTTTCCTAGCGAAATCTGTATCCGATGAGGATAGATTGAGTCAAGATCTGAAAGGTTTGTGCACAGTAGTGCTGTTAACTTATTTTCTTTCTAATAAATCTTGTGAACTGCTGATTTCCGGTTTCTGCTGAATATTACAGCTGTCATTTGCCTGTATTAGGCCGCATTGTGTTCTGTTAGATCGAGACATACTCAAGGTCATTATAGATCGACACATAATCAAGATCATTATTCAGAATAAAGGAGCAGGTTGGTTTTCAACTTGGTACGTTTGAAAATGACTCTGAACATTTTGACTCTGCACCCTCTCCGACACTAAAATTAAACTATTGCTCTTTGTACTAATCTGTAGGAAAATATTGCAAAAACAAATGAGAAACTATTTTTCATGACAATCTAATCTAACTAGTTTTCCTATTTATTACTACTAGTTTTCTATTATGGATTGGAGGGAACACTTATCATAACATTTTTCTCTCCCTCTCTCAGAGGAAAGTTGTTATTTTTCACACCAGTTGGCGGACACCCAACTGCTGATTTGTGCTTACCTCTTTCAGTAACAATTCCTGCCAGCTGCTTCTCATCCCCTGACTTGAGCACAACTAGAGCTCCGACATTATGGGCTGTCATCTAAATATTTAAGAACAATAGTTAGGCTTAGTCACTAGTTAAGAACAATAGTACTCCCTCCATTTTAAAATATAAGATGTTTTAGGTTTGTGAAGCAAATATATCTTTTAGTGTCTAGGTTTACTTCAAACTTGAGTGAACCTATATACTAAAAATAGTCTAGATACATTTGCTTCACAAAGCTAAAACATCTTATATTTTGAAAAGGAGGGAGTACATCAGAAACTCTTACATGCTTGACAGCTTCATGCACCAAATGGCTGGTGCTGCACCAGTAGACTGCTTCAGCCTGAGCCTCCCCTTTTGCCTTGAGAATTTCTCGGACCGTGATGTTCTCCAGTCCCATGTGAGGTATGATTACAGCCGGAGACTCACTCTGTATGCGGGAAATCAGGGTGGCCCAGGAGAAGATCCCCTTGTTCATGTGTTGCAGAACTGTGAGCCTTAGCTGCTTTCCATGTACGCTCAGCGCCTTCGCAATCCCTTGCATCTTGTGTATACCTGCCCAAAGGATCGACATGAGGATTTACCAACAATTCGTCAGAGGTTCCTTGCTCTACCCTAATTGTTTCTGCTGAAATGATTCAACAAACAGCTTACCTTAATATCCGTGGCGCTGCCTGAATAAGATTGCAGCTAGCAGCCTTGCCCTTGTTGCTTCTGGCAGTACCTAGCTGGCCTTGAACGGATCGCTGAAGATGATGTTCCCGTTTTTCGGGTTCAGGAATGGGATACAAGCATGCCGAGAGCATTGTTGCCTCTTATCATGCAAATCGATCACCCGGCTGGCACACAAGAACAGGTACTTACCTTCGTCATTTCGAGCGAAGCAAGGAATATATCGGGTCACGCAGTTCAGGTACTATTTTGTTTCCTTTCGAGACGCTAACTTTGCCTTGCCGAAGTGTGCTTTCTCAGGTAGTAGCAAAATGGCAAGGGACAGCTTCAATCTTGACCCTCAGGCGAAGTTTCCCGGCAGATTCTCGCGAGGACTCCCGAAAGATATATGTAGAGTGTCAACGTGTATTATCAATGCGAGGCAGCAAAATAGAGCTGGCTGCTGCACTGGCCCGAAAAAAAGACGCGCGGAAGCATGGTCCACCAGATTATCTTTTCGTAGTCACGGATAAATATGCTACTCCCTCGGTCCGAAACAAATATCGTATTTTTAAATTTACATTTATCTATACAGTAAAACACATGTAACATGCGAATAAATATACAAGATGGAGGGAGTAACTGATTCAGATCTGTTTTTTAGATAGCATTGTCGTGACGAGATCTTCAAAGATAGATCCCATATTAATATGTTCTATTAGCTTTTTTTCGATCCTAGTTACTAGATTATACTCCCTTAATCACTAGGTGAAGTGTAGTTAGTTATCAGATCAAAATTAAATGGTTACCAAGTTTTCTCAACTTCGTTCCTCACCGGTGTAAGCCTTGCATGATAGTAGTATCATAGTTTACGTGTTTACAATAGATCAAACACTCACTTTTGGGGTATGTAGATTATTTTTATGATAAAAAAAATATCTGATGGCCATGTATTATTTGTGAACCGATAGCTAGTAACCTAGTAGCTATAGTACAATAATCTAGCAACTGGCGACGAGATTTTTTTCATTAAAACATATTTAGATGGGATCTTGTTTTAAAGTACTCGTCGAGAAGAACCCAGTGATAAAGTTGGATCGTCAATTAGATTAATATTTAAGAAATGATTTATTTTGAATTATCGGATAATAAAAAAATTATCTTGTATGCGCACATACTTTGGTCCTCCGTTCTTGAGATAATTTAATTTTAATTTTTGGATAGTGAAAAGGTTCTCTTGCATATGCACGGTTGGTCCTTTGTCTTTGTAAGGGCTGATGCTAATGCCACCCACCGGGCGGAGCAGTCTCATTGGACACATTCCCTTCATTTTTTTTTAGGAATGGGCGTTTTATTACTTAACAGTAAGTTTACACCCGGCCTCTGCATAGCTAGGATACACACAGCCGATCAATCACACAGTCTCGGACCGAGGCAATAAAAAGGGGATTACAAAATAATATAAATGAAAACACAGTTCTCCAACTAGCTAAGGAAGATCTATCCGCAGCGGTTGCTGCCATCCATGCCGGGAGAAGATATCTCGCGCCGTATCCTCCAGCCGCCTACAGCCCTCCGCAAACAACTCGCGGAACTCCATTCGTTGTAGTGAAGTCCATGATCGGAGGACAGCCGTAGCTCGATAGATAACCTGCAAGGGAGAATATACAACATTATTAAAAATCTTGTCATTTCTACATAGCCAAAGCGACCAAATAATGGCAAGCGCTCCCACCCTAAATAAAGTCCCATATTTATCCTCAATCTCATTCATCCAGTTGCCAAATACATTAACTACCGATCTAGGAGGAGATAAACCAGAGGCTATTTGGATGATTGACCATATAGCACGAGCAAATTTACAATGGATGAATAAATGACGTATTGTCTTATTATGATGACAAAATAAGCATTCAGTGCTACCATGCCAATTCCTCCTAACAAGATTATCTTTTGTGAGAATCACCCCTTTATGGAGGTACCAAGCGAATATCTCCGTTTTAAGGGGTATCCTCATTTTCTAAATTTTACTATTGTCATCAACTGGAATATTAGGTTGGATCAAAGCTCTATAAAATGAATCAACAGAAAATTTACCACTGTGTAGTAATTTCCATTTGAATTCGTCTATTCCCTCAGATAGCTGTATCCTGGATAATCTTACTAAAAGATTATTCCAAGACACCAGTCTAGGACCTAAGAGACTTCTTCTGAAAGACACATTAGGAGAATTGGTTTCCATTACCTCAGCGAGAGTATCCCCTTTGTGCCTAACAATTGAAAGACACATTAGGAGGACACATCCCCTTCATAGATTAATTGATAGAAAAAAGCAAACCTTTGTGAATTCTGACTTTTAAAGTTTTCTTAAGCCATAAATTCAACATAGATTATACCGGCTGTAGCACAGTGGTATTTGGTGAGAGTCGTTGCAATAAACGTCAGGCAGAGATTGATGGCAAGCCTCCAATTCCAAGCCATTGAGTTTTTTTTTTATAAAAAGGAGCATATATAAATATATGATGATACCAATTGTACCCGGCCTCTATAATAACACATTGCCCTAGCGGCCATACGGATGCACATAGCTAAAAAAAAGAAGTTACAAAAAAAAGTCCCGCTATAGGTTCGCATTCATTGAAACAACAGTACTATCACTACCAAGACAGCACACGAAGTCCATCTTCTCCAAAAATGACGCCTCCAGGAAGGGAACAATGAACAAACACCGTCATTGCCTGATCAAAGATCTAGGTTTTCCCCCTGAAAAAAGTCCACGCTCTTCAAATAATACCTTCAACAAGGCCATTGCCAGGCATAACCAATTAATGTCAGATCCTGGGTTTTTACCCTGAAAGATAGGACCATGAAATCCACCTATACCCGCCACCCCCGCTTGGATACCACTGCTGCAAGTCACGAGTCACAAAGCCAATTCCTCATCATCACCCAGACTCGAACCACCATTGTCAATCCTCAGATCTCGGTCTTTATGACATTCTCCATTGGCACCATGGGACGAGAACATGCCCCATGATATTAATAGCCAACAAAGTTTTAAAGCGCTCCCTCTGAACCCAAATGGCCAGAGTAAAAACATGGGTGCGCACAACCGAATCCCACCTGATCCAGCGATCTCTCGGCATATGTGCACTGTGGAGTTCGCCGGCGGAGCCATCCGGAGCACGACACTACAACCAGATCAATGGAGACAAACATCAAGCGGGTCTTCGTCTTGGCGTGAGATGAACCCTACGACCACCTCCTTTATTCAATCCGAGCCAATAGCCCCCTCGCCACCAGCCGGAGGTAGAGGAGAAGACAGTCCAGCATACCATCAAAGCAGCTCGCCAGAACCCAGCGTGCAGCTGTCTCCGCAGCCAGAGGTCCAGATCGGATCCGGGCCAGACCCAATGCAACCGTCGCCCTCTATGGCGGCCGCACGTCGGCGCCGCCGAGGATGCCCTCACAAGATCTCCTCCAAAAGCTTCCACCACGACACTTCTTCCCCCCCCCCTATGCCATCGATCCGTGCCGCCTGAAAGACGACGGGCCTAGGCGGACGCCCTAGGCCCACGGCGTGATGCCACCGCCTGTAAAACAGCAGCAAGAGCACCCGCCGCCGCCTGGCCAAGGTCGCCGCCTCGACCACCACCCCCGCCCCTCTCCATCGGTGCTGCCCTAGCCGCCCCTCCGAAGAATAAGTCGCATCCCCCCCAGCACCTTAGGCACTAGGGGCAGCGGCGGAGATGGGGCTGCCCTAGGCGGTTTTGAGGCGGCGGCGGCGGGTTCGCCCCGGTGTCGCCCTGGGGGATGGCACAGGAGCCCTACGGCAGTGCGGCTATTGACGGCGAAGTTTTAGGCTTTGTGACCTCGAGTTCTATTCCCTTACTGGCAAGGGATTTGATAATTCTCACGACTGAACGCGTTGTTGCATGATTAAAGGCCAGGACCAACGTTGTGGTTCTACTTTATGTATATTTTCTTTTTTCGGTCTTATTATTTATGCAGGTTACACCTTTGAGCATATTATGGTTGTAAGAAATGGACAACTACCTCATCGAGCTTGGAATTTGATAAGTATTGAGCTCCTGGCTCATAAGACAAATTCTAAAATTCTCTTTGGTCTATTTATACATGGCAGCATATGGATGTTAGAGCGGTTTAGAGTTAGGTAAACGTACGTTTATGTACGTGTATATACCATGTAGTGTATCTTGCTAAAGTCTATATAAGCTCATCGCGTGGAGGCTAGACCCCATAAAACCCTAAACACTTGTTTCAACTTGGTATCAGAGCCACCTAGCCGTCGCTGCTAAACCCTAGCAGTCGGCGCCGCCGAGACGTCCTCCTCCTCGGCTCTCCAGCTCTCCACGACCTTTGGCCCGACCATCTCCACACCGGCCGCCACCACCGCGGTGCCCATCCCTGTGTCCCAAGTCCTCCTCGACCGGAGCAACTTTATGATATGTGAAGGAACTATCCACACCGGCCAGTGGTTTCGGAAGTCTTCTTCTACGGGCATCAGTATTTTCGCAGATGTGGATTGGGATGGATGCGTTGATGATCGACAGTCCACAGGAGGTTTTGCCATCTTTGTAGGTCCGAACTTGATTTTCTTGGAGTTCGAAGAAGCAGACAGCCTACTGTCTCGAGATCCAGCACCGAGGCAGAATACAAAGCATTGGTAAACGGCGCTGCTGAAGCCATATGAGTAGAATCATTGCTCAAGGAACTTGGCATTGAGCAACAACATACTCTTATTTTGTGGTATGATAATCTTGGGGCTACATACCTGACAGCAAACCCAGTGTTTCATGCTTGTACAAAACACATTGAGATTGATTTCCATTTTGTGCGAGAGCGAGTAGCGGCTAGAGCTCTTCAAGTCAGGTTCATTTCCTCTGGTGATCAGAAGCTGATGTGTTTACTAAACCAGCTACTCATCAGATGTTAAACCGTTTTAGAACCAATCTGAATTTAGTTTGTAAAAGTTTAGATTGTGGGGGAGTGTTAGAGACGGTTTAGAGTTAGGTAGTTTGTGTATGTGTATATACCATCTATTGTATCCTGCTAAAGTCTATATAAGCTGATCACGTGGAGGCTAGACCCCATGAAACCCTAAACACTTGTTTCAACTATGGTTGTGCTAGCAGTGCTAAAGTTTATTCTCATATTGCTAGTTGAGTTAGAGTTACACCTTCTTATATATTAGGTTGTTCTACTACTCACTAAGGTGTGAGAAGAAGAGCAGCTCTTGCGCACTCCTCCTCTGACGCCGTCTGTCTCGCCTCGCCTCATCATGATGCGCGCGCTGCGGGTTGTGGGACGTGGGCTATGCCCCATGATCTCTCTGACCTGCACTACATAAGCGTATGCGCTAATCCACACATGCACCTACTTTCAGAACCTTGTGCCGCCGTCTTTGTCTTTTCTATCCTGGCTTGCGTTATGCATCACAGATCGGGACAATAGGGCTTTGGAACCCCGTCTCTTGTGAACCTGTATGGGTGAGTGGCGATCAGGTTTTTGGAGAACGCTCAAGCGCGACTACTGGCAACCACGACGTCGTGCGACGACGAGTTCCCGAACGTCACCGACCTCTTCGGCAACCTTAACCTGGGCAATAACGATGCTGCTGCTGCTGCCACCACCACTGCTACTCAGCATGCACCGTACGTGATCTTGAACTTCCTCTTTCTGATTTTGCTAGAGTTTCTTAGTCTAGTGTTTGGAGTAGATGTAGACAGTCTATCATATTTAGATGCAATCTTTTCATCTACTGTGTTAGTTTGCGTGATCCATTTAATTGCTATCTATACGATCATGCTTTATCAATTATTTATTCGGATTAAACCATATAAATTATTGCTTATATTTAACATCGAGAAGAGTGTAAGCAAAGGTTTTACATGTATTTTTCAGGTCTGTTTTGTCTAATAACTAATATGTTGTACTTTTTTCCGCATCATAGTTGCATGTTTCTAGAAATGTACAGCTAGCTCGTCGAGAAAAATGGAACGAGGGTTCTATATGTACATTTTCCAAGAAAACAAATGTCTAGTTATTTATAGATTTTATTTTCCCATAGTTGAACTTTGATAGAAATGTGCAACTACCTTTTCGATAATAGTACAATCAATGCTTCTATATGTATTTTTCCTTTTTTTGTCTAGATATTTATAGGTCGCACCTTTTGCCGCACCATAATTGCACTAGATAAAAAAATGTGCAATTAGATAGTCAACAAAAGTTCAACTAGTGTTTTTTTTTATTTTTTCTGGTTATTTATATATGTTACAGTTTATTTGCCGCACAATAATTTCGCAATTTTTAGAATGGTGTTAATATCTCGTCGACAATAAGTACAACCAGATTTCTATATGTAAGCAGATCAATAAGATATGGAAACATATAATTCACTGTTGGCATGGCTACATAAGGCACGTGCATGTGCACTAGTCCGACATCACAAGCCAGGTTCGCAAAAAAAAAAGTTCTCGTAATCTAGGAACTTCCGTTGTTCCAAAGTTAGAACAAGACTTTAGTTATCCATCACGGGATCATTACATACTAGTGTTTGTTTATACTGACCACAAGTACTTATCTCGTCCATTAGCTGAATGTCTATACCTTGTTTCAAATGGTAAGGATTTTTTTCACACGAGAGCATAAAAAGTTTTCCGTTTTGATTTATTGATAGAAAAAGAGAATTTTATACAACATGTACCAATTCAGTTGAGCCAACACTCCTATAACTTAACCCACTAGGTCCTTTGGCAAAACAAAAAAAAAAACTCAACCCACTAGGTCTACGGGCCACGGGGATTAAGGCATGAAGGCCGGTAGCAGCACAGTAATCCAAAGGCGAGCTTCGAATCGAATTGTATCGAGAAGATTACTCATGTTAGATGCCGCATTGTAAGAAAAGTAAGGCCTAATGTAGGTACAAATTTGTCTGTCTTATCTAGCACCGAGTCAGCGCCACTATGAGTTGCCACCAACTTCAGCAACACCCCCATGAATCCGTGATGAATCATTTTTCTTAGAGGAAAATCCGTGATGTACGCCGTCAGCATGCGCATGAGATTTTGCACCTGCACTGCACGTAGTATTTAAAACCGATCCGGCCTGCACCAAGTTGCCCCAAAAGCGAGCAGCATTGCCTTGAGGTGGAATCATCCGGAGATGTTAAATCGCGTCGACTCGCCCGCCAGGGCCGCGGCAGCGACACTACTGCTGGCTCTGCTCTGCCTTTGTTCTTCCTCCTCTGACACGGCCGGCGCCAACGCCATGCCTGGCGGCTCGATCAGCAATCTCCTCACGGTCGACCAGTCCGGCAGAGGCGACCACAGGAAGATCCAGGACGCGATCGATGCCGTCCCGGCGAACAACTCCGCCGGCGTCGTCATCCGGATCAAGCCCGGGGTTTACAGGCAAGTATTCGTAACTGACCACTGTCTTCTGATACGGAAGTTGAAGGCGTACCGTCGTGTGATCCATGGATGTAATGTGATTTTTGTTTGCAGGGAGAAGGTCGTGGTGAACAAGCCCCACATAACACTGACCGGCACCAGCGCCCACGCCACCGTCATCACCTGGAACGAGTCCTGGGTCACGGCCGACTCCCCGACCGTCTCCGTGCTGGCCTCCGATTTCGTCGCCAAGCGCCTAACGTTTCAGGTAATAAGGTTTCCCCGTGGACCGATAGACCATTCGTGCTCGCACATGAACGCCTCCTGTGTGCTGACAGTTTGTTTTCTCGGGGTGGTGGGTTCAGAACACGTTTGGGGACAGAGGGGCGGCTGTGGCGGTGAGGGTCGCCGGAGACAGGGCGGCGTTCTACGGGTGCAGCTTCTTGTCGTTCCAGGACACGCTCCTCGACGACACGGGCCGCCATTACTACCGTGGGTGCTACGTTGAAGGGGGCACGGACTTCATCTTCGGAAACGGACAGGCGCTCTTTGAGGTAAGTACATCAGTTACTACTACTACATGTAAACTGGCACTAAAACGTACTTAATTCATGGGGGTCACGTGCAGAAATGCCATCTGCACTCCACGTCGCGCATAGGCGGCGCGTTCACGGCGCAGCAGCGGTCGTCGGAGTCGCAGAACACGGGGTACAGCTTCGTCGGGTGCAAGCTCACCGGCGTCGGGGTTGCCACCTCCATCCTGGGGCGGCCATGGGGCCCCTACTCCCGCGTCGTCTTCGCCCTCAGCTACATGTCCCACACGGTGAGCCCGCAAGGCTGGGACGACTGGGGCGACAGCAACAAGCAGAGGTAAAAAAAAACCAGTACTAGTACTGCTCTGCCATTGCCCAATCGTACTGACATTTTCCTGTGTTGCAGGACGGCGTTCTACGGGCAGTACCAATGTTACGGCCAAGGATCCAAGACTGATCGCAGGGTTGCCTGGTCTCGCAACCTCTCGCAGACCGAAGCAGCACCGTTCATCACCAAGGCTTGGGTCGGGGGACAACGATGGCTTCTGTAGAGAACATTTGATGGCGCTAGTTTATTTGTACTGCTCTTTAGAACATGCTACACACTACTTCATGTCCAGTTCACGCGGTGCGGGTGACAGTATAATCTAATCTAATCCCTCTTGGGAAGGATTTTCGTTAGAAACAACCGGCACTCTATGGATCAATCAAGTCATCATAATTTATGGTTACAGTGCGCAGAATTGCAATATCCAACTTGATTACAAAAATAATTCATAAAAGCCTCGGAACGATGTGATGAAGCGATGGCAGGTGGTCGCCACAAGCCGCCCGCGGCTTTCGTCCCTCCGGAATTCATTCCGGCGTTCTACTCTCACACATCTAATTCTCCTTCAGCGACATCGTATTATATATACAGGTTTATCAAAACATAGGTCGTGGGATGTAAGAATCGATGGGGACAGACGGTCGAGGGAAGAGATCACCCCATGGATGCAGAAAGGTTTTCACGAAATTTAAAAATACAAAAAGGGGTTTTCTCCTTTCTAATATTGGATAACAAATAAAATAGTAGAATTTTCTAGAAAATCCAAAATAATCATGGAAAACATTAAACAAAACATTATAGTCTTGACAAATATGAAGGGAATTAACATACTAATATACTTCACAAGCACAAATACTTTTTGAATACTAGTTTCCATCAAATATTCTCTTGCATGGTATACTACTTGACCTTTCTACCCATTGCGCCTTAGGTTTGACCGAGGAAGGACAACACAATAGAGGGAGTCGAGAATGCACAAAAGATTAGGCCATCAAGGAAGTATCTTGGAAGAGGAGACGAAGCACTCAAACTAATTGGCCCTCAGACACTCTGGATAGTTCACGTGGACAATCTGGACATGCGACTGACGAGCAACCGGGAGCACTCGGGTGCCACCTAGACACTCACCCGGACACTCCAGCATGTTGCACAGAGTTGACTGGTTCTAGAAGCCATGTAAGTCGTTAGATGCCCAACAACTTAGTTATTCAGGTGTGGGGATATATGGTTGTTCCCCACGTGCATGATGCTATGGATTATAGAGGTTTGCTCCTTTCCGTCCCTTGTGGAGTCAAATACCTCCTTGCATTGAATGAATCCAAGACCTCTTCTAGTTACTATCCATCTTTCCTCCATGATTCTACTGGGTTAGTGGACCTACTAATTTTAGAAAATGTGCTAATTGACTAAAAAGTTTTTTACTTGAGATCTCCAATCCAACATCTATTATATTCGTGTGTACATGTGTTTGGAGGATGATTCCTTCTATGATAGACTAGATACTTCCACTTGTGATCTTGTGTGTTCATCTTGTTTCCCTGTTTTCCCCTTTTTTTATTACTTATGTCCATTGGTTAATCACAAAGATCGGGAAACCAAACCCGTATCACAGTCTCAACAAATTTCCTCACACTCTTGAGGGTGCATCCTTCCCAATGCGCATGTACTCATCAACATAGTTTGTGGGGACACCATATGTGTAACATCCCAAAAATACTAAACTTGGATTATCAAACTCTAATCCTCAAAATTAGGGTTAACAAAAACTTTTCTAATTAAAATTATGAATGCATGCATATGTGTATGCATTGATTTTGAAATTCTTTTAAACCACCTTGTTTGATTGCTTCATTGCTTGTAAAATGTTTCTTAGGTGAAATAAACATCATCTAAAACATTTCCCACACTTTTCCTAAACACAAGTAAATCAAAACAAATATATAAAAGGAATGGTCATTTTGACCAATTTAACTCCCATGCCTACTTTGGCTGTCTCAAACTTTCAAAACCTAACAGAAACTTTTCTGGATCTTTGCACCCCTTGAATGTACTCATAACAAAGTATCAAGGCCCACTTTGTGATCATCCAGAAACTTTCAAATGCATAGTTTAAATGACAATTCAAAATTGAATCTTTATCATATGGGAAGATCCCACTTTTTCAAAAACCACTCAAACAAGCTCAACTTTCAAAACCCAAGCATCTGCAGACTCACCAGCACCAATCTAGGAAACCCACAAAAAATCATTTCAAAATTCAAAACTTGATTTCATGCGGCCATTTTATCAAACAGGTTGCAGACACAAATCAAACAAACATCAAACACTATTGTGAGCAGTGATTCTTGCCTAACTGGTTCCCCATTTAGCTCACAACCAGCTCAGTAGATCATCTAGCAAGATTAACCAATCACTAGCACCACTGTGAGCTTGCCATTGCCATCAACGGTGAACAGCCGAGCACACCCTTGCCACCCCATAGTCGACAGCAAGCTAGGAGCAGCAGCAAGCCTAGCCAGCATGTCTGGGAGGCAGCCCACCGTCCACCGCCACTCACTGTCCCAGTCGCGAGCCTTGCCAAGCCCTGGCCACGCACACGAACCATGCCCAGACCGCCAGCGACCATGCCGAGCGTGCGCCAGAGCACCACCCTCGACCGAAGCCCACAGACCGCGCGCCGCCTTCGCCGCATGCCTACACAATCCCCACCGACCCAGGAGACCGCCAGACATCCCCGTTTTCCGCCCCGTGACGCACAGCCACCACTCACCGTCAAAGACGCCGTCTCTGCCGCGCAGAGCATCGCCCGTTCCAGACCAAGCCGCACCGCCCCACGCCTCAAAACCATGTCGTTCAGCATCGCCAGGAGACACCGCACCGTCCCCTACCTTCGCCCATGCCAATACCTGCCTGTACCATTGCCCCCGACGATCTCACCGTGCGCCCCGACGGTCCCCTCGCTCGACTATAAATAGAGGCCACCCCCGCTCGATTTCTTCACACCATCTCACTCCCCTCTCCTCACTGATCGTGCCACACGGTTCTCAGAGCAAGGCGAGCACCACCTCGCCGGAATTTCACCGGAGCCCGCCGCCTCTAGAGAAGAAGGGAGCCAGCGATTGGAGCCGCCCCAGGAGAAGCCACCGGTACCAGGAGATTCGTCGTCGTCGACTTCGTCGTTCGCCCGCCTCGCTGATCCTCGCCAGCACCCCGGTGAGCCCCCAGCACCCCTCACTGGCCGCGCTAGGTTTCGTTCTCGCCGGCGTTGTCTCGCGTCGACGATGACTCCCAGCCGTTGGATTAGAATCAGATCAAACGACCCACGTTGCCCCATACCTCTTCGCCCAGCCCCGTGTCACTGACGAGTGGGGACACCCACTTAAGCAGCCCGCGGGAGCACTGCGCTTAGCAGGCCGACCCGTTAACCTTTCCCGCGTAGCCCAGTGATTTGAATTAGATCTTTTTCTTTTTAATTCAAACACACTTCTGTACTCATTTTCAAAAATCAATCCAGGTCGATTCAGTGCACCAATTTGAATGAAACCAATTTTGTTGGAAAGGTCTGTGAATGCTGAATCCAAGCCCGTTGGATTCAAGTCATTTGGATCTATAGATCACCCATGGTAAAAATAACAAGGCAGAAGCTTTTCTGCATTCAAACATTTTTCAAATCTAAACCATAATAGCTTTTGAGTTGATTCCAACTCTCAAAAATCACATTTAACCATACCTTTCAGAATATATAAAAATATATAGGTTTACTTGTAGAAATAATGTTCAAGTAATAAAAGAATGCTACATAGGCATTTCTAGCCACTTTAATTAATTAAAATAAAAGGGTAAAACCTTATTAAATTGTGACACCACTTTAATTCACATTCCCATGGACTACAATATGTGGTGATGACATGTGTCAACATGATCCCATGTTTGGTTTGGAGAATATTAAATCTTAAGTAGTTTTTCAATGAGTAGAAATTACTTTTCTAAAAATAAAAGGAATTAAACTAAGCATTAACCTTGTAATGTTAGAGATGATGCTAGATCATCTATAGGACCCTGGTGTGTGATGATTGCAAGTAGTTAAGTATTGTTTGGTGATTGTGTACCTCGTATTTATTCATAGACGCTAGTACCGACCAAGGATACGAGGAGGAAGGAGGATACTACGAAGAAGAAGCCGAGAAGAACTTCAACCACTGCTCTGCACAAGGCAAGCTGAGACTATACCTATGCAAGCTAACACTTGCAATTTAGCAAGCTTATATTGACACCGATGCAAGCCAATACTTGTTACTATGCCTACTATATGCCTTAAGCATATGTGATCATACCCACTTGATAAACCAATCCTAGTTTTATTTGCAAGCTTCTTACTTTATTTCTTTATCAAAGCTTACTTAGAGTTTACTTAAGAGTTTGGTAAATACTAGAAAGTTATCTGAAGGTTGCATAAAGAGCATAAAATTTGGCCTATGTTAGAAACCTTGATATCATCCTAAGATATAAGGTTGTACTTAGTTGAAACCCCACTAGTTTACCACCCCTCATTAGTGCTTACCCCCACTTGTAGATGCTAGTGCTAAGCATAAAACTTGATCAACTTTAGATGGGTTTACTTGGTGGAAAAATGGTTATGAAAACCTTGGAATGATGGATCATTCTATTGAAATGTTTTGGACATGTGTTTCCAAACACTTGATGATTTTAGTGATGAAAATGTTGAGGCATGAGCCTTAGCCTTTTATAAAACTGATGGTTGTCTGGATGCGATACCATTCCAATTTTATCGTACAACCACAATACCCAAAGATTAGGTAGGGCTTGACTGGAACCTTATATACCTTAGTATTAGTTCCCTCACGGCCAAGGTCTAAGCTGAGGCTACCTTGTGAAGATTGTCCACCTGTGCAGTACCCAAGATGACAGTTGGTCATGGTTGGGAGGCCAAACTCACAGGAGAGGTGCTTATACTAGGGCGTGTAATTGAAAGGTTAGGATTGATTATCCGCATACTGAGTATGGTGAATTCAGGATTTGTTCCTGACGGATGTACCGAATGTTGTGGTGAAAGTGTACAATCTCTACAGAGTGTCGAACTATTCGAATAGCCGCGTCCGCGGTTATGGACAGTTGGAGTGGCCATATTGTTCCCCCGTCAGACTTTTCAAAACGACTTGTGAAATGAATTGAGACTTTGACTTGACCACAACAGAGTTGTGACCTGAGTTACAAGATCCCACCTAGGAGTTATAAAATTGTGACTAGCTTCGAAACTTAGTAGAGATAAATCTAGCTTTTGCAAAACAACCCTAGAGCCTAGTGTCCCATTATCCAAGAACCCCTTTACCTGTTAGTATTAGTTTGCGAGTACTTAAAGAGTACTCATGGCTTTGTCCCTGGCTATTCCCATGGCCAGACTATGAAGATGAGTACCTGGAAGATGGACCCTAGGAAGGTTACGACAACTAGGATCATCTCCCATCGTCAGCATTGCCTGTGACCCCGAAGATGGAGCTTCGCCTACGCTACCGTTATTATTACGTATTCCGCTGCTTGAAGATGTATTAAGAACTGGATCATGAGATCCCTATTTGTGTAAGAACTTATGCATCATTCATAATGGATGATGTACTATGGTATCCAATTCTGTTATGTCTCGCAAAAATGGTAATCCTGGGATTGCGATGTATGGCATAACAGGCATCTAGGATTAAAAATCCGGGTGTTGACAAGTTGGTATGAGAGCCATCCTGACCATAGGAGACCCTAGTTAGACTGGACGTTTGAACCAAAAACTTAGTTTCAAAACCAAAGAAAACAAATATTTACAAAAACTTATTCTCATTCTTATCTCTTTGATTCTTTCATAAAAATTCATGTTCCTCAAAAACTCTTGCAAAATACATAAAATTTTGACACACTTGATCACTCTGCTAACCTACTCATCCTCTATTTTTATAGATGGACGGGAAGTACAGCAAGTTTTACCAACTGGGGAATGGTGGAGACCTTATCTTTGAGAGGGATTTGGACCAGCTTTCGGAACTTCTGGAGCGTCCGCACCCCGAGTTCTTCGGAGCTCAGCTCAATGATCAAGGAGGAGAAGGTCTGTAGTGGCTAATTGTTGCAAGTCTCCGAGGAAAGATTGAACCTCCCACTGCGGAGGGAATTCAGTTTACCTTGAGGGAAAACAACTGGCTCGATGGACTTGCCAGAGCAATGCAGGAAGCTCTTTCCCGTCTGTGTGGGCAGAGCATCAATCAGATCAAGGGTACTCGCTTTGAGTTTTGCCCAAGGCGTGATGCAAATGGACAACCACTGGAAGCCCCATACCACCCCGAGCTGAAGACTCAATTGGACCACCTTAGCTTCATGATGTACGATCATCAGCTGGAGTTGGACAACTGCCGTGACTACTCCAACCACAAGTCTACCATCATCAAGACGAAGGATCAGACCATCGCCATGCTAGCAAAGGATCGCAAGTCTCGCCGCCGTCAGCTTGACAAGAAGGAGCGCATTATTTCCCGTCTTCGCCACCGCATCTCATCTTTGGAGGAGACCATCCACGAGAGAGACATGCAGTTGGAGGAAAGGGATAATGCCAGAGAGGATCTTCGTGGAGACCCTTACTCCTATCTCAGCGATGACGATGATTTTCTGGAGGATCAGGCCATGGACTTCTTCACCGATGAGGATGATTTCGCCTTCATCGATGATGATGAAGATGATGAAGCCACAGACTCCGAGGAGTAGTAGCACTTGAGCACTAGCGTAGTGAGTAGTATTCGGTCCCACTGTATCGTAGTTTCCAGAATGGTTCTTCAAACCATCTGTTTTTCTTTGTTGTGGTGTGTGTTGTACTATGTGATATGAATGAATGAATGAAAAAGCAAGTTGCTAGAAAAATCTGAGTCAAACCTTTAAAACTTTTCAAAGTCCCCGAAACCTTAGAAATTTCCCTCTTTTCTCATGATCTATCTCAATCTTCAGATGCCATGTGGAGGAAGTGGTTCAGCCCCGGACCCGATGTTGCAGATACTGCAAATGTTGACTTCTGACCACGAAGCTGAAAGAGCGGAACGTCAAGCCAACCTAGCCACTCTGCAGCAGATAGCCCAGCTAGCCCACAACAACCAAGGCCACGGAAATCAGGACAACCATGGATCTAAGCTCAAGAATTTCCAGAATACCAACCCACATGTTTTCACTAAGTTAGAAGAACCCCTAGACGCCGATGATTGGCTGCAAACCATGGAAAATAACTTAGAAGTCGCCGGAGTGGAAGCCAACGAGAAAGTTCTGTTTGCCACCCATTATCTAGCCGGAGATGCCAAGGCATGGTGGAACAGTGTTCGCGCAATGACCGGAGGCCAGATGATGACCTGGGAGGAATTCAAGGTGAAGTTTAGCAGAACCCATGTGCCACCGGGTTTGATCAAGAGAATGAGAGACGAGTTCAGAGAGCTGAAGCAAGGAAGGATGACTGTAGTGGAATACCGTGACAAATTTTTGTCATTAGCTAGGTATGCCCCGGATGAGATCGACACGGAGGCCAAGAAGAAAGAAAGATTCCTGAATGGTCTGCATGATGAGATGCAGACAGTGTTAGTCAATATCCCCTTTGCTGATATTGAAGCCCTTGTCGACTCTGCTATCCAGATGGAAGGAAAGATCAACCAAGCCAATGAGAACCGCAAGCGTCGTATGATGCACCAACCAGGAACCCATCAGACCCCAAAGTATCGCCCCAACCCATCTCCAAGATTTGCCCCAAGAACCAACAGACCCCCGATGAACCGTCTGACCTATCCCAACCGTGGAAACCCTAGACCCAGAGGAAATCACAACAACCCCGGCAACTCTAGCAATTTCACCCGTGCCCCACCCAAGTTCAACACCAACAATGTTACCGCCAACCCCAACACTGCCCCGAGGACTGGAAGCAATGCTGTGCCTGTCGCAGCCAAGGACAAGTCGCAAGTGACTTGTTATGACTATGGAAATAAAGGCCACTATTCCAACGAGTGCCCCAACAAGAAGAATGCTACAGCCCCCAATGCCAATGCCCTAGCTCAGCAACAGCGTCGTGTTCAGCCAGGGAGAAGATTTTCCCCAGGGAATTCGCTCAACCGCAATGGCCGTCTTTTTCTCATGCATGCTGAAGAAGCTCAGGAAGCGCCAGACGTCGTGCTGGGTATGTTTTCTGTTAATTCAGTACTCGCAAGAGTGTTGTTTGACTCTGGTGCATCGCATTCATTTGTCACCGAAGAATTTGCCTGCACTAGTAAAATTCAACCAACCAAACTGAAGCATGTTATGATTGTTCAAATTCCCGGATCAACCACCAAGGCTAGGCAAATTTGCAAAGTCGTCCCTATCCGAATCCATGGCATAGATTTTTATGCTAATCTGATAGTACTCGGAACTAAAGGTTTGGAAGTAGTACTAGGAATGGATTGGATGTCCAAACATAAGGGATTGATTGACTGTGCCAAGAAAGCCATCACCATGACCAGTACAGCCGGAATATCAGTCGAACATATATCTGAAACCTTACCTCGCCAATTCAAATGCAACAAGAGTATAGCCCAACCTACCATTGACCAAGTCCGGATAGTCTGTGAATACCCTGATGTATTTCCAGATGTTTTGCCCGGTATGCCCCCAGATCGGGATATCGAGTTCATCATCGAACTAATCCCCGGAACAGGACCCATAGCCCAGAGACCCTATAGTATGAACCCGTCAGAGCTCGCAGAACTGAAGAAGCAACTGGATTCCATGTTGGAAATCGGATTGATTCAACCAAGTGCGTCACCATGGAGATCACCTGTCTTATTTGTGGACAAAAAGGATGGAGGTAACCGTTTGTGTACGGATTATCGGAAGTTGAATGATGTCACCATCAAGAACAAGTACCCCTTGCCCAAGATAGAAGATTTGTTTGATCAGTTGACCGGTGCCAAGGTGTTTTCTAAGATTGATCTTAGAACTGGTTATCATCAACTCAAGATTCGTGCAGAGGATATTCTGAAGACTGCATTTACCACCAGATATGGATTGTATGAGTATACAGTCATGTATTTTGGATTAACCAATGCCCCTGCTTATTTCATGAACCTCATGAATAATATTTTTATGGACTTCCTGGATAAGTTTGTCGTTGTTTTCATCGATGACATTCTGATTTATTCCAAATCAGAAGAAGAACATGAGATACACCTAAGGACCATTCTTGGAACCCTTAGAGAGCATCAGTTGTATGCCAAGTTTAGCAAATGTGAATTCTGGTTACAGGAGGTAGGATTCCTCGGTCACATTGTATCAGCCGGAGGAATTGCCGTTGACCCTGCCAAAGTAAAAGATGTAGAAGATTGGCAAGCCCCAACCACTCAAACCCAAGTTCGTGCTTTTCTCGGATTGGCGGGATATTATCGCAAATTCGTAGAAGGATTCTCGAGTATCGCCAGACCCATGACCCAATTGTTGAAGAAGGACAAGAAGTTTGAATGGACCGACAAATGTGAAGCGAGTTTTCAAGAACTCAAAAGGAGATTGATTTCAGCCCCAATCTTGATCATGCCGGATATCACGAAGCCCTTCGATGTGTATTGTGACGCATCCAAGATTGGTCTCGGATGTGTGCTAATGCAATAAGGCAAAGTTATATCTTATCTATCTCGACAATTGAAGCAACATGAGCAAAATTACCCAACCCATGACCTCGAACTCGCAGCCGTAGTTCTAGCCCTGAAGACATGGAGACATTACATGATGGGAAATCGTTGTGAGATTTATTCGGATCACAAGAGCCTAAAGTATATATTCACTCAGAAGGAGCTGAATATGAGGCAGATAAGATGGATTGAGCTAATCAAGGATTATGACCTGGACATTCACTATCACCCTGGTAAAGCCAACGTGCTAGCCGATGCCCTTAGCAGATTTCCGTGCCGCTTGAACTCCATGATTTTGAAGGAGCAACCAAGTTTGCACAAAGAGATGGAAGATTTTCGAATGGAATTAGTGAGCGAAGGATTTTTGGCTAGCATAGAACTTCAGCCCACTTTGATCAGTCAGATTAAAGAGGCGCAGAAGGGAAATGCCAGTATCGACGGAATCAAGCGTCGTATCGGTACAGGCAAAGTACCCGGATTCACCGAGGACGAAGAAGGAGTTTGGTGGTACAAAGGACGCCTTTGTGTACCATTAGATTCTGAGTTGAAAGAAGTGATCTTTAAGGAGGCTCATGATACTCTTTATTCTATCCATCCCGGAGGAACTAAGATGTATCAAGATTTAAAGGAGCAATTTTGGTGGCATAAGATGAAGAGAGAAATCGGAAGCTATATTGCCAAGTGTGATATATGTCAGCGAGTCAAGGCAGGACATCAAAGACCCGCTGGATTGTTGCAACCTTTGCATATTCCGGAATGGAAATGGGATTCTGTAGGAATGGACTTTATCACTGGACTACCTACTTCTAGTAGGGGAAATGACTCTATCTGGGTCATAGTGGATAGATTGTCCAAAGTCGCCCATTTCTTGCCCGTCAAAGCCACCTATCAGAGTTCGAAACTAGCGGAGTTGTACATCGCTAGAATCGTCAGTTTGCACGGAGTCCCTAAGAACATAGTATCGGATCGAGGAACTCAGTTTACCTCGAGATTCTAGAAGAAAGTTCAAGAAGGTTTAGGAACCCGCCTAGATTTCAGTACCGCGTATCACCCTCAGACCGATGGACAAATGGAGCGAGTAAATCAAATACTCGAAGATATGCTGAGAGCCTGTGTGTTAGAATATGGATCCAAGTGGGAAGACTGTCTGCCGTTTGCAGAATTTTCCGACAACAACAGTTACCAAGCCAGTTTGCAAATGGCCCCATTTGAATTCATGTATGGAAGAAAGTGTCGCACCCCTTTGAACTGGTCGGAAGTAGGAGAGAGTCAGATTTTTGGACTCGACATCCTACGAGAAGCAGAAGAGAAGGTTCACCAGATTCGTGAGCACCTCAAGACCGCCCAATCCCGACAGAAGAGTTACGCTGATAAGAGACATCGAGACCTCGCCTTCAACATAGGAGATTTTGTTTATCTGAAAGTGTCGCCATTGAAGGGAATGCAGCGTTTCCAACTCAAAGGAAAGTTAGCCCCCAGATATATCGGACCTTTCAAAATTCTGAGCCGTCAAGGAGAAGTATCGTATCAATTGGAGTTACTCGATGAGATGTCAGCCGTGCACAATGTGTTCCATATCTCATTACTTCGCAAGTGTCTCAAAGTCCCCGAGAAGACCGAAGTGTTCAAGAATATCGACCATCGGACCATAGAGATCAACGATGACCTGACCTATCCCGAAGTACCCATCCGCATTTTGGAAGAAGCTTTTCGAACTACCCAAACCCGAAGCATCAAGTTTCTCAAGATTCAGTGGAGCAACCACACAGAAGAGGAAGCTACCTGGGAACGTGAAGATCACATTAGGACGGAGTTTCCCGATCTCTTCAAGTCCTAGGTAATCTTTTCGTCCTTTTTCAAATCCCGGGACGAGATTTTGTTTAAGGGGGGAAGGTTTGTAACATCCCAAAAATACTAAACTTGGATCATCAAACTCTAATCCTCAAAATTAGGGTTAACACAAACTTTTCTAATTAAAATTATGAATGCATGCATATGTGTATGCATTGATTTTGAAATTCTTTTAAACCACCTTGTTTGATTGCTTCATTGCTTGTAAAATGTTTCTTAGGTGAAATAAACATCATCTAAAACATTTCCCACACTTTTCCTAAAGACAAGTAAATCAAAACAAATATATAAAAGGAATGGTCATTTTGACCAATTTAACTCCCATGCCTACTTTGGCTGTCTCAAACTTTCAAAACCTAACAGAAACTTTTCTGGATCTTTACACCCCTTGAATGTACTCATAACAAAGTATCAAGGCCCACTTTGTGATCATCCAGAAACTTTCAAATGCATAGATTAAATGACAATTCAAAATTGAATCTTTATCATATGGGAAGATCCCACTTTTTCAAAAACCACTCAAACAAGCTCAACTTTCAAAACCCAAGCATCTGCAGACTCACCAGCACCAATCTAGCAAACCCACCAAAAATCATTTCAAAATTCAAAACTTGATTTCATGCGGCCATTTCATCAAACAGGTTGCAGACACAAATCAAACAAACATCAAACACTATTGTGAGCAGTGATTCTTGCCTAACTGGTTCCCCATTTAGCTCACAACCAGCTCAGTAGATCATCTAGCAAGATTAACCAAGCACTAGCACCACTGTGAGCTTGCCATTGCCATCAATGGTGAACAGCCGAGCACACCCTTTCCACCCCATAGTCGACAGCAAGCTAGGAGCAGCAGGAAGCCTAGCCAGCATGTCTGGGAGGCAGCCCACCGTCCACCGCCACTCACTGTCCCAGCCGCGAGCCTTGCCAAGCCCTGGACCACGCGCACGAACCGCGCCCAGACCGCCAGCGACCATGCCGAGCGTGCACCAGAGCACCACCCTCGACTGAAGCCCACAGACCGCGCGCGGCCTTCGCCGTGTGCCTACACAATCCCCACCGACCCAGGAGACCGCCAGACATCCCCGTTTGCCGCCCCGTGACGCACAACCACCACTCACCGTCGAAGACGCCGCCTCTGCCGCGCAGAGCATTGCCTGTTCCAGACCAAGCCGCACCACCCCACGCCTCAAAACCATGTCGTTGAGCATCGCCAGGAGACACCGCACCGTCCCCTACCTTCGCCCATGCCAATAGCCGCCTGTACCATCGCCCCCGACGAGCTCACCGTGCGCCCTGACGGTCCCCTCGCTCGACTATAAATAGAGGACACCCCCGCTCGATTTCTTCACACCATCTCACTCCCCTCTCCTCACTGATCGTGCCACACCGTTCTCAGAGCAAGGTGAGCACCACCTCGCTGGAATTTCACCGGAGCCCGCCGCCTCTGGAGAAGAAGGGAGCCAGCGATTGGAGCCACCCCAGGAGAATCCACCGGTACCAGGAGATTCGCCGTCATCGACTTCATCGTTCGCCCGCCTCGCCGACCCTCGCCAGCACCCCGGTGAGCCCCCAGCACCCCTCACTGGCTGCGCTAGGTTTCGTTCTCTCCGGCGTTGTCTCGCGTCGATGATGACTCCCAGCCGTTGGATTAGAATCAGATCAAACGACCCACGTTGCCCCATACCGCTTCGCCCAGCCCCGTGTCACTGACGAGTGGGGACACCCACTTAAGCAGCCCGCGGGAGCACTGCGCTTAGCAGGCCGGCCCGTTAACCTTTCCCGCGCAGCCCAGTGATTTGAATTAGATCTTTTTCTTTTTAATTCAAACACACTTCTGTACCCATTTTCAAAAATCAATCCAGGTCGATTCAGTGCACCAATTTGAATGAAACCAATTTTGTTGGAAATGTCTGTGAATGCTGAATCCAAGCCCGTTGGATTCAAGTCATTTGGATCTATAGATCACCCATGGTAAAAATAACAAGGCAGAAGCTTTTCTGCATTCAAACATTTTTAAAATCTAAACCATAATAACTTTTGAGTTGATTCCAACTCTCAAAAATCACATTTAACCATACCTTTCAGAATATATAAAAATATATAGGTTTACTTGCAGAAATAATGTTCAAGTAATAAAAGAATGCTACATAGGCATTTCTAGCCACTTTAATTAATTAAAATAAAAGGGTAAAACCTTATTAAATTGTGACACCACTTTAAATCACATTCACATGGACTACAATATGTGGTGATGACATGTGTCAACATGATCCCATGTTTGGTTTGGAGAATATTAAATCTGAAGTAGTTTTTCAATGAGTAGAAATTACTTTTCTAAACTTAAAAGGAATTAAACCAAGCCTTAACCTTGTAATGTTAGAGATGATGCTAGATCATCTATAGGACCCTGGTGTGTGATGATTGCAAGTAGTTAAGTATTGTTTGGTGATTGTGTACCTCGTATTTATTCATAGACGCTAGTACCGACCAAGGATACGAGGAGGAAGGAGGATACTATGAAGAAGAAGCCGAGGAGAACTTCAACCACTGCTCTGCACAAGGCAAGCTGAGACTATACCTATGCAAGCTAACACTTGCAATTTAGCAAGCTTATATTGACACCGATGCAAGCCAATACTTGTTACTATGCCTACTATATGCCTTAAGCATATGTGATCATACCCACTTGATAAACCAATCCTAGTTTTATTTGCAAGCTTCTTACTTTTTTTCTTTATCAAAGCTTACTTAGAGTTTACTTAAGAGTTTGGTAGATACTAGAAAGTTATCTGAAGGTTGCATAAAGAGCATAAAATTTGGCCTATGTTAGAAACCTTGATATCATCCTAAGATATAAGGTTGTACTTAGTTGAAACCCCACTAGTTTACCACCCCTCATTAGTGCTTACCCCCACTTGTAGATGCTAGTGCTAAGCATAAAACTTGATCAACTTTAGATGGGTTTACTTGGTGGAAAAATGGTTATGAAAACCTTGGAATGATGGATCATTCTATTGAAATGTTTTGGACATGTGTTTCCAAACACTTGATGATTTTAGTGATGAAAATGTTGAGGCATGAGCCTTAGCCTTTCATAAAACTGATGGTTGTCTGGATGCGATACCATTCCAATTTTATCGTACAACCACAATACCCGAAGATTGGGTAGGGCTTGACTGGAACCTTATATACCTTAGTATTAGTTCCCTCACGGCCAAGGTCTGAGCTGAGGCTACCTTGTGAAGATTGTCCACCTGTGCAG
This sequence comes from Avena sativa, assembly GCA_916181665.1. Classification (NCBI taxonomy): domain Eukaryota; kingdom Viridiplantae; phylum Streptophyta; class Magnoliopsida; order Poales; family Poaceae; genus Avena; species Avena sativa. The sequence goes on along the minus strand of OV702295.1, from coordinate 303,778,381 downwards.
TACCCAAGATGACAGTTGGTCATGGTTGGTAGGCCAAACTCACAGGAGAGGTGCTTATACTAGGGCGTGTAATTGAAAGGTTAGGATTGATTATCCGCATACTGAGTATGGTGAATTCTGGATTTGTTCCTGACGGATGTATCGAATGTTGTGGTGAAAGTGTACAATCTCTGCAGAGTGTCAAACTATTCGAATAGCCGCGTCCGCGGTTATGGACAGTTGGAGTGGCCATACTGTTCCCCCGTCAGACTTTTCAAAACGACTTGTGAAATGAATTGAGACTTTGACTTGACCACAATAGAGTTGTGACCTGAGTTACAAGATCCCACCTAGGAGTTATAAAATTGTGACTAGCTTCGGAACTTAGTAGAGATAAATCTAGCTTTTGCAAAACAACCCTAGAGCCTAGTGTCCCATTATCCAAGAACCCCTTTACCTGTTAGTATTAGTTTGCGAGTACTTAAAGAGTACTCATGGCTTTGTCCCTGGCTATTCCCATGGCCAGACTATGAAGAGGAGTACCTGGAAGATGGACCCCAGGAAGGTTATGACAACTAGGATCATCTCCCATCGTCAGCATTGCCTGTGACCCCGAAGATGGAGCTTCGCCTACGCTACCGTTATTATTACGTATTCCGCTGCTTGAAGATATATTAATAACTGGATCATGAGATCCCTATTTGTGTAAGAACTTATGTATCGTTCGTAATGGATGATGTACTATGGTATCCAATTCTGTTATGTCTCGCAAAAATGGTAATCCTGGGATTGCGATGTATGGCATAATAGGCATCTGGGATTAAAAATCCGGGTGTTGACAATATGCAATCACATGTATTATAGAGCATTGAATCCAGGTTCATCAGCTGCATTATTTTCCCTTGAAATACCTATTGTTCTCTTTCATATCCTTGGAAATGCACTTGAACAGATCCGATCATCTTGAAATGTCACTTCAAGATCTCCAAATGGTACATGGGGGACTCAACAAGTAGTCGGTACAAAGACGGTGATGGGCAAGAAACCATTTCGTACAATTCTCCTCTTCCCAAGTTGAGGACTAGCCTTCTCTATCTTGCTATCAACCAAGCCCCTCCACCGAACGAGTGAGGAAGAATGACACGTCCTCATCATCATAAAAGAAATTATCCAATTTATCTTTCGGGAAAGATAAGGAACTATCCTTGTACTAAAATAATCAACCCAACTTGTCTCATATGCAAAAAATAGTCAAATTTATCATCAGGGTTACGTTAAATTTATCACATAATCAAGAAAATAAGACCATAAAAATACCATTTGTGAATTTATCAAACACCTAGCAAATGTAGACCTTCACGTCAGTCAGAAGGAGCCCCGGGGAGCGGGACAAGACCGACATGGTCTAGATGACGAGGAGATGATGCTCGAATGGATGGTGGAGTCGAGGAGATGAGGATGACGAAGAAGTGAATGGTGGAGGAGAGAATCTCCAGGATCTCTCTCTCCCTAGGCCTTAGAGGGGAGGAGCAGGTAGTGTGACAGATATTCAATCTTCACGGTAGCGTATCCATAGCACATAAGCAAGGCATGGGGAGGTCTTGGAGGCATAAGGATTGACTGATAGCAGAAAGGGGTCCCCTAGCCCCTCCCACACATAAACTATTTTGGCGGCACGAGAGTGGCATGGGAGGTCCAGACAGGATGGTGCAGTGAGTGGTGACGGCAAGGGTCAGCGCGGGAGAGAATCCTGCTAGAGGGAAATGTCCAAATAGTACCAAAAATGTTCACATACTAGGCCATGTATAATTTTCCTGATGTTCCCTAGATTTAGAGGTTATAGGGTACTTTTATATAACCCTTTGGTCTAAACCTTTTTTAGAGGCTGGTATAGGTAGTCTGCTAGTGTGGGTGACAAGGGATGACCTTGGCAATGCCCATTGTTATGGACTTGAGTTTTAGGGAAAGGAGAGCGCTGGTGATTTCATCGGCTTAGCAGACAAAAAAGGGAGGCTATTTACCCAGGTTCTAGCCCTCATAGAGGAAACCCTACTTCCTACTTGTCTGCTCATATTATCATTGGAGAATATAAAATCGTGGAGTCGACTAGATGAGATCTCGCTGAGAGAGAGAAAGATGTATGTATTGTAAGATTGGATATTGGGTGCCCTCCTCGTTGGCCCCTCCTAGCCTTTATATATGGGGAGAATAGGTCTCGGGTGTCAATACGAGTTGGTTACAAGTGTAGAGTTTGTATCTAGTTTAGTCTTGGACTTTCATTGTCTTGCATCGCCAGGAGTATGTGTCCTTATAGGCTTCGTATTTATTGAATCGTCATGGGCTTCATGGATCTTGATGTATCTTCTAGTGATCCCTCTATTAGACCGCACCATATATACCAACAATGGGCACCCAAAGGGTCATGCCCATGTCAGTATCCCCCGAGGCTATGTTTGGATGCTTGCACCCGAGCATAGGCTCAAAGTCCTTTTTAATATGCCTGAAAGGTGAACTCAAAAATTTCTCTGGATGCGTGAATTTCTCGATTGCCTTGTTTGGCTATTGTAATGGATGAAGTTGTCTTTTTCTTGAAGTGATGTTGGAATTTTCTTTGGGTGATCCCAATGGGAGTAACCATTGAGGATACACTCGGGTAGGCTCAAGGTTATTCTTCATCATTGTAGATATTCTTCCGTCGACTCTGTTGGAGGATTTTTTTCCTTTTTCTTTCGGGTTCGCGGTGATGAGTCCAAAATGAAGCATATCTATCTTTTATTTTTGCATAATTAGAGTAGGAATCTTTGTATTTCACTGCGTTTGCACGCACCTTTTTGTCTTTATTTCAACAGGATCCCGAATCATTAAGTCTTATATGAACATATCAATTAGAGTTATCATATTATGCTATAATATGATATTCTCAAGTGATAAAAGCCATTTCATGGATTTACCTGGGAAATATACCAAACGAGGGGAAGCAACCAGTGCTAATAACGACCGGTGGTATGGGCAGAGCCTGCCCGTACCATGTGTCATCGGGTTCACATCAACAAATACTTTCTCCTGGCAATTACGACAGAGAGATCCAACATTCATAGCCACTAGAAACAACGAAAAACCACATTTGAAAGGGATCTAAAGGAAGAACTTGGCTAGGGTAAAATCTCAGCTGCTTCATGGATCATCGGAGGATAACACATCATCCCCTTCATCATCAACCACTGCATATGCATCACTACCATTACCCCATCTCTCATCTATTAGATCTTGTTGTAATTCCAAATTCAATTGTGATTTACATTAGATCTATTTCGATACATTTATCCATCCATTTGATTATGATGATGTTGTTGATTTCTTCCATGTGTGAGTAGTTCCTTTGTTCTTGGGGATATGGAGAAACCCTAGCACTATTATGAATTTGCAATAAAGATGATCTATTCTTGTGTCCATATGACTTGCTGGTGTATGATAGATTTATGATTTGTGTTTTATTTTTCTTTTTAGATGGTATGTGTAGTCGGACACTTATCATTTGCCCTTGGGACTAAAGGGAGGGATAAATCATTTGGACGTGTTTTGGGAGCGTGTCTATAATTGCCCCGTGACAGATTGGCGCCGGCTCATAACCTTCACGGTCAAAGGAGGATAAAGAGGTACTCCCTAACATAATTACGATATCCACGGGGAAACCCTTAATTGTGGTGGTTTGTATGGGTGACTGCTCTCAGACATCGTAGTGGTTATTTAGAGGTGATCTCACTCTTAGCTCAACAAAGTGGCTTCCAATGAGCTTTGTAGTGAACATCTTATTATGGAGCTATCTCCACACATCTCATGACACAAGAAGTATATTATCTTAAATTATTAATAATAATACCATGCTAGAGGTGTATGCTACATCCCCGAGAACATTTTAGCCCTATTGAGTTCAACCATGCTTTCACACAACCTTGTTACTTACTTTCTTTTACTCGTTTTAGTTACTTTTCTGCAAACAACCAAAAACCTTGCAAACACCCTTTACTTGATATCAAAGGCAGCTTATAAGTGTCCTTTGGTAGATAGTGATGGGGGACATAAAGACCTTTACCAATAGCTCTCTATGGGTTTGATATCTTTACTTCGAAACTAGCTACCATTGATCTGTGCACTTGCAGTCATCAAGTTATTTTTTGGCACTGTTGTCAGGAAGCTAAGCGCTTTTGGTCTTGTTCTTAGTTGCTTATTTACTAATTGTTTTACTAAAGTTGCTTACTAGTTTCAGGTAAGCACCATGACTGCACTCGGACTGATGAATAAGCTTGATGCCACTAAATACCTCAGGAAGTTCAATAGAGGACTCGTCAAGGAATTCCTGAGCAGGAGCGAACCAGAATATGAGGTCAATCCTCGCTTTATCACTATTATTAAAGAAAATACTTTTGCAGGAGACGATCCAGATGAGGATCCGTACACTCATTTAATGCATTTTACCGAGCTATGTTGGACTCTTAAACTGAGAGGTTATTCTGATGATAAATTAAAACTTAAACTGTTTAGCCAATCTCTAACCAACACTGCTTTGTCTTGGTATAGAATTTGTCATGCAGAGAAAATTAATACCTGGGAAAAGCTTAAGGGATAATTTGGGTTTCGATTCTTTTCCAAGGTAAAAACTGCTGAAGTAATAAGGGCAATCACAAACAAGAAGAAGGCGCACTCGAAGAAGCAGCAGATCACAAGGACTCACATTGGAGCTGCTCACCCATCTGCCAAAATTCTTCAAGCAAGAACTCTTCCCTGGAAATGGCTCGCTCAGCCTTCGACTTCCACACATCCGCATGGACACAGATGCTGAGGATATCCTTCTCCAAACTTCGTATGTGGTCACGCAGGAAAGGCAACTTCAATGACTTGCTGAGCGACGGGCGAGGGACACACGCAGGGGAAGGCGTGATCACTAGCGCCTCACCCGAAGGACCCTAAGGGTAAAAGGAAGGCAAAAAATGAAACACCACAAACCCTTTCGACAATAGTTGAAAGACAGGTTCATACATATACAAAAATAAGGCCATTTCATGGCAAATTGACACTTGTTCATCCAAAAGGTGTTACAAGCAAAAGGAAGAACGCTAGACTACATACAAGACAAAAGGGACTAAGCGCCAGCGCCTGGAGCAGCCTCGCAGCCAGAGTGACTACGCTTGGCCGCTCGTTGCTGCTCTGCCGCATAGTGATCCATCCAATTTGCATCACTATTCTATATCATAAATTGCCTCTATTCATTGATATATTCCTTATTAAGAGGTGATACTTATGTTATTTCATCTGTTTTTCCATATTGGGTGATTCTTGGAGGATGAACTGCCGGAGTCAGGATTCTAATGGAAAAGGCGCTAGATGCAATTTTTGCGAAGATCAGAAATATACCAGAAAAACTACGGAAAATTCTATTTTTCCAGAAGACGAAGGAAGCCAGAAGGGGAGGCGGAGTTGGGCCACAGGGGGCCCACACCCCCCTAGGCGCGGGCCACCCTGGGCCGCGCCTACAGGGGGTGTGGCCACCCTGGCACACCTCTTGCTCCACCCTCTCGCTTATATCTTCTCCTCAAAACCCTAAAGTTTGGGGGAGCGACCACAGAAAGATTTCGCTGCCTCTGCATGGCGGAAACTACAAAGAGAGAAAGAGCTCTTCGGTAGACAGATTTCTGCCGGGGATTCCTTCCCGAAGAGGGGAGATCGTCGCCATCAACACCATCATCAAGCTAGACTTCATCGGGATCATCATCATCATCCACACTATCAACTCCACGAGCACCATCATCACCACTCCATCCCGCTGTAACAATTGTGTTGAATCTGGCATAGTTTTTAGGGGAAACTTTCCCGGTGTTGATTACTATTGTAGTTGATGCTTGTGAGTGGAACCATTGAATTATTGTTTATGTTCCGATTGTTATCCATCATTATATCATCTCTGATCTTGATCCATATGATGTCTCGTGAGTAGTTCGTTTAGTTCTTGAGGACATGGGAGAAGTCATGTTATTAGTAGTGAAATTGTGTTGAGGTATTATTTAATGGTTTAATATTTAAGTTGTGGTGCTATTCTTCTAGTGGTGTCATGGGAACGTCGACTACATGATACTTCACCATTTATGCGCCTAGGGGAATGCATTATGTATTTGGCTACTAATTTTGGGGTTGCCAGAGTGACAGAAATGTGAACCCCTATTAGGAAACCTTTGCACAAGGGAGCGTAGGATCTCAGAGTTTAAGGCTGTGGTTAGGTTTTTATCTTAATTACTTTCTTGTAGTTGCGGATGCTTGCAAGGGGTTTACTCACAAGTATGTATTAGTCCAAGTAAGGTCGGTACATTAGCACAGATTCACCCATACAACACTTATCAAACCAAAGAATATTAATCAACTATATGAAATGAAAGCACTTGACAATATTCCCATGTGTCCTTGAGAACGTTTGGTCCTCATTAGTATTACCACCGGCTTGTCCTTTGCTAAGAAAGGATTGGGCCACTTGCTGCAATTATTTGTTGTCTTTATTTAGTTGCACTTTATTTCCTTGCTTTATCAAAAAACCCTAAAAATCGGTTTGCTAAGTATTTACAGAGATTTTCTGCTCCATACCACTAGTCAGCACCTTCTCCCCCTCATTGGGATCAACACTCCTATTTATCGAAAGTACTACGATACACCTCCTTTACTTGTGGGTCATCAAGACAATTTTCTGGTGCCGTTGCCAGGGATTGAAGCACTATTGAAGAGTGGAACTGGTAAAGGAAAACTTCTAGTGTGAGTATTGCTTTTTATTTCTGTTTGTTACTTTGTTTCCAATATAGATAACCCACTTGGTTTCCTGTTTGCCAAAGCTACTACCACTGTTAGGGTAATAGATGAACCACCACTAGTTGAGATTGATCCTTTTAAGATACCTACAAGAATTGTTGATCGTGTTATGGATAATTATTATTTTGGGGATGGAACTGTCCATCCTGGTGATTATTGTCTTTTATCCATGAATTATGCGATTTGTTTAAGTGTGCAGGTATCAAAACTAAACAGGTGAAGAAGAAGTTACTCTCTATATCATTGAAAGGAAGAGCTGAAGAATGGTATAAGCTGTTGAATAATGGACAATCCATGGAATGGAGGAAATAGTACCTCTGTTTTATTCTAAATTCTATCCTCCCAGTGATATTCATAAGGATAGGAATCAAATATATAACTTTTGGCCTCGTGATAGAGAGAGTACATCCTAAGCTTGGGGGAGATTGAAGTTACTAATGGTTAAATATCCTATTCATGATCTCCCTAACAATATCATTATTAATAACTTTTATGCAAGGCTTTCTCTTCATGATAAATATTTATTAGATGCTTCTTGCACTGGATCATTCACACGTATGAAGGAAGAAGCTAAATGGGATCTTGTAGACCGTATTCAAGAGAACACTGAAGCATGGGAGAATGACAAAGGAAGAAAATCAGGTATAAATTATGATTATGAATGCATTAAATCTTTTATGGGAACTGATGACTTTCATGATATTAGTATCGAGTATGGTCTTGATTATCAAAGTATTGCCAATTCTTTTAAGGCCTTTGCCTCTTACATTGAAATTCCTAAAAAGAAGTGGAACAAGTACCATGCACCTTATAAAGATATTGTTAATCATGTTCCTGTTAGAAGAACTGAAGTTTGTATTGTTGATCCTATTTTGCCTGAACCTTATATTGAGAAAATACCTTTCCCTGCCAAGGTAAAGGAACATTATATTATGGCTAATGTGGTTAGAAAAAGTACAAAAAAACTGTGGAACCTGATGAGCAAATAAACATTGAACCTGTAGTAGCCATTGTGAAAGATCTTGTCACTAAAAATATAGAGGATGAGCACATTGTCTTCTGTGAAGATGCTTCTAATATTGTCTCTCATCCTAGTAAAGCTAGGAAAGTTAGTGTCCCTATGCCTTCTATTAGAATTGGTGATCATTGCTATTATGGTTTATGTGATATTTGTGCTAGTTCTAGTGCTATTCCTTATCAGCTTTACAGAGAAATTATGCATGAAATTGGTCCCTGTGAACTTGAGGATATTGATGTGGTTATTCATCTTGCTAATAAGGAAACCATTTACCCTATTGGTATTGTAAGAGATGTGGAGGTCCTTTGTGGTAAGATTAAATATCCTGCAGATTTTCTAGTGCTTGGTTCAGCAGCTAGTAAAACTTGTCCTATCATTTTTGGTAGACCTTTCTTGAATACTTGTGGAGATATTATAGATTGTAAGAAGGAGAAAGTTTTAACTAAGTTTGATGCAGAAGCTTAAGAGTATAAATTTTCCAAATTTTCTAAAGCTCCTTATGAAAATGAATTTCCTAATGAGGATTTCAGGGTTGAACAACTTGCTTCTATTGATACAGTTTATGAACTTAGACCTCTTTCTGATGATTGTAAGTATGCTCATTCTAATGATAAAGTTGTTTCTTGTGATAGTTATATTGTCAACTTTATTCAAGGTGCTACTGAAAGTTATTATGAGAGAGGGAAACATGGTTTTATGCATCTCAATAATATTAAGTTTCCCCGCTTTATGTTGAAAGCTTTGAAGTTGCACTTGTTTTGCCTTCCTATGCTGGTAGCCTTTTGTTTGAATAATTTGTTTTCTCATGAGACTCCCTTGCATAGGAAGTGGGTTAGACTCAAATGTGTTGGATATTTGCTTCTTGATGCTCTCTTTCACTTCAAATCTATATCTCCTATGTGAGCATCATTAAAATTATCAAGCCTAACTTAAAGGCATTAAATAAAAGTACTTCTTGGGAGATAACCCAATCGTTTTATTGAGTCTTGGAAGTTATTACTTGTAATAACCTCTCCTTATCCTTTTTGTTTGGTTTTTGTGTCAAGATCAACCTCTTTTGAGAAGTAGAGGAGTTGGGAGAAGTTGCTGTCCTGGGACAGATTTTTGTGTTGCATTGTAAAAATTCATGAAGGAGATCAGTATTTTGGATGGAGCTGTAATTTTATGTGCTTGTGCTCCAAGTTGTTATCCAACTTTAATTAGTTTTGCATATTTTGATTTGAGCAACATAAGATTTTATAAAAAATCAATCTTTACCTACTGGTCTGTTTTGATAGATTTCTGCCATCATTTGCATTTGCCTCTTTAATCAACTTCCTTTTAAATTCTTTTTGGGCTTTTGAAAGGAGTTGCTACAGTGCTTTTTTTTATGTATTTCAGTTGAAATTTGAACCCAAAGGTTCTTTGTTTTTTCATACACTAATGTTGCTAATAAATATTGTGTGAGGCTTTGTATGAAAGGATTTTTTCAGGTGTCGGGGAGAAGGAATCTGCAGAGTCCGTCATTGAATAGGTAAAAGTGGTGAAAACAGAAGGTTCGCGAAAAACCCTTTTCTTTATATTTTTGATGTTTTTATTACATATGGAAGGTTACGAGACGAAACAGAGCCTAGGTGGGCCACACCCACCAGTGGCGCGGGCCCCAGCTGGCCGCGCCACCGGGGGTGAGACCACCCCGGTGTCCGTCTCCGCCCCGTTTTCGCACAATACCTTCCTTATGCAGTAAAACTTCGTAATATAGAACCCGCCAGATCCCAAGGTTCTTATATCGTGTTCTCGTCGTGTTTTCGTTTTGATCTGTTTCTATCAGGAAATTTTCTCAAAGTTTAGAGGCACCAAGGTCTCTACCAATGACAAGGGCAACAAGCCCGTGGAAGAAGAAAGGATCGTTGTTATGCATTAAGGAACAAACCGCCGCAGGGTCAAGGGCAAGGAAACCTACTTTTGTAGGAGCAATTAACACTGGACGTTCTTTTTCTCATAATATGTAGGGGATGATGACCTCCGTTCCAGACTTCATTTCCTTCCCTGAGGCAGTGGAAGCCCTTCGAACCACTGATGAGTTTTTTGATAAGTACCGAGCTCTAAGGAGGAAGGTGGATTTACTTCAAGAGGAGAATAACAGGCTTCATAAGATGCTGGAGGGTTTTCTGACCCTGAACAAGGGAACACCACCACCACCGAAGGAGTAATTCGTCATCAGGTTTTGGCATCCCCTTGGCTTGTTCCAAACTTGGGGGAGTGCCGCGGTATCACATCATTATCTTTTATCTTTTACCTTTTTAGTAGAGTCATATCTTGAATAGAGAAGTTATCATTTAGGATGGTTTGCATTATGGAAGTATCTCTCCTTTAGTTGGTTATCTATGTATCCCTTGGTGTTAGTGCCTTTATGGAATATTAATGAGAACTTTCATCTTTTACTTCTTGCACTTCTTATTTTAGTTTGCAATCTCTATTATATGATTGATCTTGTTGATTAGTATTCGTATCACTTTGGGAGCATCGAGGAAATCTAAATTGGTTTTGGCAAACCGAGCTCTGGTCAGTAGCAACACTTTCTGAGGTTTGAAAGGGAAAGATAAAAGAACTTACATGTATTTTATATTGTTTTCTTTCTTTCTTGATTGTCTCGTAAGATTAATATTCTTTATTTAAGATATTTTATGTCTTCAAGGAAGTTTGCATTTTTGACTTTATCACTTGTATGTTTGCTTGTTTCCTTCAACTATTTTGCTTGCTACCCAGCCTTGCTAGCCAAAAATCTGTACTGAGAGGGAATACTTCTCATGCATCCAATCCTTTAAACCAAAACCTGTGCCATTTGTGTCCACCATATCTACCTATTAGCATTATTGTTATTCCAAGTAAATTCTCAAGTTTCATCTATCTTTCAAATTAAAAACTTTTTTATGTGAAAACTAGTTAGTAAAGCTCTCACGAACTTGATGGCACTCCTTATTTTCTTGCCCCTAATAAACTTGAACCATTGTGTCATCGAAGTTGTATATTCTTGCACCTATACGTTGGGATTAGCAGAACCGTGCTGTCACGGGAAACGCTTTCAACATTGCACCTGTACATTTTACACAATTGATATCATGCTCTTTTGTTTGCGGATGTCATCGGTGTGAAATAAAAGGGGAGCTTGTAAGTCCATGGAGTTATGTATATGTGTTAGAGAAATGCCTGGGTCACTAGCCTAAGCCATGCCTAATCATGGTGGAAACTTGTAGCATCACCATAGTGAGCAATCTATGAAGCTTTCTTCTTATAAAAAAGAGACACATTGAAAAGAGGAAAGAGAGAAAAAATCATCATTTTCCCATGGTAAATAAGAGATTACTGAGATGCTCATTGTCTGCTTGCCTTGTCTTTTTGATATGGGATAGCTCATGTATCATGTGCAAGGGGTACCCCGTTGGCGGTTCTCTATGATACACATGTACTTACTATGATAATAACTTACCTGTAACTAAAGTTGAGTAGCATGAGGAGCGGCCCTCGTACTCAAGGGACATGAGATTGCCAACTTATATTTCGTCAAGCATATACTCCATCTTTGTTCACTTTAACTTTAATCACCTCAAGATGCTTATGATAGGGGCACTAAGAGCTCAAAGCTAGTAAGTACCATAATCTTTTGAAAGCTCTTTATGAACTTGAAATCCCTGCTTCCCTCTATGAAGGGCCTTTCTTCTACTTCTTAGTTGAGTCAGTAAACCTATTCCTCTCTATCTCTAGCAAGCATTTGAGTTATTGCGTTTCAAGCATTCATATGATGATTTATTCAATCATGTTTCTTATATTCCTTGTTTGCACAAGACTCTTATCTAAATGAGTATTACTTTGAAAGACATCATTGTGAAAAGCTTTTTGTGTTTAAGCAAAAGGACTCCTGTTATAAAATTCTTTACACAAGCTTTACTGGAAAACTGTTTGCCAATTGTTCTCTGACCAAGAACAAAGTTTGCCAATCCCAATTATGATTTATCTCTATGCATCTTTATTGTGGCTCCCATACTTTTTGCAAGATAAGTTATATAATGGTGATTTGCTTTCTTCTATGAGTTGTGTATTGGTAAGTGTGATGCTTCTTGTCTGTATTCTTTTTACTGAGCTTAGTTTTCGCTTGGGGACAAGAAAGGTATAAGCTTGGGGGGAGTTGATACATCCAATTTGCATCACTATTCTATATCATAAATTGCCTCTATTCATTGATATATTCCTTATTAAGAGGTGATACTTATGTTATTTTATCTGTTTTTGCATGTTGTATGATTCTTGAAGGATGAACTGACGGAGTTAGGATTCTGATGGAAAAAGAGGTGTCTAGATGCAATTTTCGCGAAGATCAGAAAAATACCAGAAAAACTACGGAAAATGCTATTTTTTCATAAGACAAAGGAAGCCAGAAGGGGAGGTGGAGTTGGGCCACATGGGGCCCACACCCACCCCAGGCGCGGGCCACCCTGGGCCGTGCCTACAGGGGTGTGGCCACCCTGGTCCACCTCTGGCTCCGCCCTCTCGCCTATATCTTCTCCTCGAAACCCTAAAGTTCAGGGGGGAGCGACCACAGGAAGATTCCGCCGTCTCTGCGTGGCGGAAACTACAAAGAGGGAAAGAGCTCTCCGGCAGACAGATTTCTGCCGGGGGAATTCCTTCCCAGAGAGGGGAGATCATCGCCATCAACACCGTCATCAAGCTAGAATTCATCGGTATCATCATCATCCACACCATCATCTCCACCAGCACCATCATCGCCACTCCATCCCGCTCTAACAATTGTGTTGAATCTTGCATAGTTCTTAGGGGAAACTTTCCTAGTGTTGATTACTATTCTAGTTGATGCTTGTGAATGGAACCATTGAATTATTGTTTATGTTCAGATTGTTATCCATCATTATATCATCTGTATCTTGATCCATATTATGTCTCGTGAGTAGTTTGTTTAGTTCTTGAGGACATGGAAGAAGTCATGTTGTTAGTAGTGGAATTGTGTTGAGGTATTATTCAATGGTTTAATATTTAAGTTGTGGTCCTATTCTTCTAGTAGTTTCATGTGAACATCGACTACATGATACTTCACCATTTATGGGCCTAGGAGAATGAATTGTGTATTTGGCTACTAATTTTGGGGTTGCCGGAGTGACAGAAACATGAACCCCTGTTAGGAAACCTTTGCACAAGGGAGTGTAGGATCTCAGAGTTTAAGGCTGTGGTTAGGTTTTATCTTAATTACTTTCTTGTAGTTGTGGATTCTTGCAAGGGGTTTAATCACAAGTATGTATTAGTCCAAGTAAGGTCGGTAAATTAGCACAGGTTTACCCACACAACACTTACCAAACCAAAGAAGATTAATCAACTATATGAAATGAAAACACTTGACAGTATTCCCATGTGTCCTTGAGAACGTTTTGTCGTCATTAGTATTACCACCGGCTTGTCCTTTGCTAAGAAAGGATTGGGCCACTTACTGTCATTATTTGCTGTCTTTATTTACTTGCACTTTATTTCCTTGCTTTATCAAAACCCCCTAAAAATCCGTTTGCTAAGTATTTACAGAGATTTCCTGCTCCATACCACTAGTCAGAACCTTCTGGTCCTCGTTGGGATTGACCCTCCTATTTACCGAAAGTACTATGATACACCCCTATACTTGTGGGTCATCACATAGTCGGACAGGAGGTCGATGATCTTAGGCCCAAAATGCTTGCATCGGGAGGCAAAGGTTGCAAAAGCTACCTCGGAGCCATCCGCCACCGTCGGCATCTGGGACATGACCTGCTATATATCCAGCTCTGCTTCGGATGCCATGGCCATGGTCAACCCGATGGCAGCACCAACCCCCTTCTGCTTGCGTTTGTACTCCGCAGGAGCATCGTCCGACAGAGTTTCCGCCAACGAGTCGATGTCCTTGAGGGCAACGCCCTTGGGGTTGACCTCCTTATAGAAGTGCGCAAGAACCTTCTTGGCCTTATCCAGGGAGTTCACAGCAGCAGAGCAGCGATCCTCGATCGCTACAGTAGCATCTGCCAGGAGATCCTCATGCTCCAACACACCGTGGTCAAACGTGATGCCAGAAGCATCTGGCATGAATAGAAGCAGGAAAATTCGAGTGAGGAACAGGAAATAGCACCCCAAGATACGAGCGATACAAAAAAGAAACAAGGGAAGCTTACCAGAGACAGCTTTGGCAGCGGCCATGAGCTTGTCAGGCAAGGCCTTCTCCCGAGAAGCTGCAGTGGCCGCGAGCTGCTGCTCACAATCTTCGGCCTCCTTCTGCTGGCGCTCCAGGGCCTCCGCAGCATCTGCTGCCTTCTTCTCTGCCTGGTCGAGGCTCTTTTCGAAAGCATTCAGCCTACGGAGAGCAGCATTGTTCTCATCTGTATCATGGAGAAATATTGGGTAAATACAATAACAAACATCATGCACTCGAAAAGTAAACAAGAAGAAAGCTATGCACCTTGAAGATGCTTGATCTCACCCTCCAGTGACAGATGCTGCTGGATGAGGAGGTTGGCACCGCGGACAAAAGGCTGCAAAAAGGCCAGCATGTCTGATGAGTAAAGGACTCGGGGGCTCCACCATGTGCAAGGAAAGAAATACACTCACGTGGTCTGGCATGGACTCCGAAGGTGTGGATGTCGCCTTTCGTGTCACAAGCACACGAGCCTCACGCCTCGTGGAGCTCGACCCCTCATCCTCGGAGTTGTCCACTATCTTGGGAAACGAACCCATCGGATTCGATTCCACAATCATCTCTTTGGAGTCCTCATCAAGAGACTCCTCCGAGGGATTACTGCTAACACTTGCAAGAAACCAAATCAACATTAGGCTAATGCTTAGCAAATCTGCACAACAACAAAAGTTTGGTCAAGAGCAACTTACGACTGTATGTCGGACAGGTTGAAGACAGGAGCTTCCTTCTTCTTCTTCTTCTTCTTCTTCTTCTTCTTCTTCTTCTTCTTATTATTATTATTATTGGCTGGCGGCTGCGGGGCCATCGCCCGAATAGGCACGACGGGAAAGGGTGCGGACGTTGCACCCTCATCCCCACTGTGTTTCTCGAGGAAGGACGGACCCTTTGGAGTTGGCAGCGTCTCCTCACCCGAAGTTTCACTTCGGGGCCGCTTTCGGGTCTGCCCTTCACTCGGCTCGGGGGCTTCCCGAGAAGGAGAATGTGCTGGGGGAAGCTCGGAATCAGACTCTGCCTCCTTGTTGTCCGGCGGGTCTGAGTACTTCTTAGGTAGAGGGGACATCATCCCCGCTACCTTGAGGCTCTTCAAGTAAAGGACAAAAGAAAACAATATAAGCAACCCAACAGGAAAAAGGCATTCGAGAAGCGCTACGTGCACACAACGAATTTCACCTGAGAGACTACTTTCTTGGCATTGATAGAGGCGGTCAACGATTTCCCCGAAAGGTCCTCATCGGCCTTGAACTTTAGCAGAGGCCGAAGCGCTCTGTCAAGGTCACCCGAAGACAGATTCTTAGGAGAGACCCTTGTCGGATCACTGCGGCCAGCATATAGAAACATCAGGTGCGCCCTCGCCTGGATCGGCTGCACCCGACACTTTAGGAAGGTGCGGATGATGTCGACACCATTTACCTCCTTGCCGGCCACCAGTTGGAGAGCTTCCACCCGCTTGTAGATCTTCTCCACCTCCACATACTCACCCTCTAAGATGTTGTTCTTCCACGACCTCTTTTAGGTGATCTTCTATGTAGAATCAAAAGGGGGGAGACCAAAATGCTGCCCATCCATCTTGACGTCGCGGATGTAGAACCACTTTCGACGCCAGTATTGGACGAACTCGCAAATGGAAAAAGAGAAGAATTGAACGGAGGAGCGGATAGAGATGATGCGGCCACCGAGCAGATAAATACCACTGGTGCCAGATTGCCTTTTCACGGATTAGAGTCTCCAAAAAAGGCCAACGTGTGGCTCGATACCGAGCCAACACTCACACAAAGTAATGAAACAAGCGATATGAAGAAGAGAGTTGGGAGACAGGTGATGTAGCTGAATCCCATAGAAAAAGAGAAGCCCACGAAGGAATTCGTGGGCGGGCAAAGAAAGACCCCTAATCACAAAGGCATAAAACATCACCCGAAACCCTTCAGGTGGGCAAGGAATTACCTCCTGATCGGGGATTAAGGTGTCATCCTTCTCCTTGTAGATCAGCCCGTCATCGCGCAATTTGCACAAATCCGCCTCGCGCATCTCCGTGCGCTTCCTCCCGCTGTCGGTAATGCGGGCCGGAGCGGCGGCCTTCTTGTTAGCGCCGGCGGCGCTCGTCCCAGCCGCAGCAGATGAAGACTTCTTTGGCTTCCCCATCTTGGAGCGGCGAGTGCGGCGATGCGACCAGAGGAAAGAGGAAGGAAAGGTGCGGAGAACGTCTAGTGCGCAACAAAAAGCAATGAGCTCGCAAAAATGGTGGAAATGGAGATGAGGCAGGAGCAAATTGCGAAGAGTAAAATCACTGTTTTTCCCTGCTGTATAAAAGGACAAAGACGATGCACTGGAGCCGTCAATTGAGAAGCCCTAACGCACACCTCAGATCTCACCATACACGTGTCAGCATCAAAACGAACCGTCACCAGCACGCCGTCCACTATGGACGGAAACCAAGGATACGCCATAACTTCCACCACGCCTATGAGTGACTAGTCAATTTCAAGTCAGGCGGTGGGACCCATGATCATCCTGTCACATCGTCTCTGCTGCCGCAGACAGTTGAATTCACCAATCGTCAGCAATGACGTCACTAAAACAAAGCCAGCAACGGCTCATAGATTTCGACTGAGCATCAAAGTACTTACTCGAGTCTACGACTCAACCAACTACTCGGGGGCTACTCCTATCAGGAGCGCTGGCCGTGCACCTGAGAAATTACAATGGTAACGTCAGCTCAAAAATATCTTCGAGTCCTACATCGAGTCTGCGACTCCACTACGGACTCGGGGGCTACTCCCATAGGGAGCGCTGGTCGCGCATCCAAAAATACGTCCTTCGGATTAATATTGAAAACGACTGAACTAAAGTCTCTGCTCGAGTCTATGACTCGAACAAACACTCGGGGGCTACTCCCATAGGGAGCGCTGGTCACGCACCCTATGAATTATTTGACTGAGATCCTTCGGATCAAATACGATAAAAATATTTTGGCAACTTTGCCTAAACCAACACTAAGTGAGAAGCAGTCTCCTTGGCCACCTGAAACGCCTCCGCGGGTATAAAATTTCAGATGTTGTGTCTACGATGCAAATATAAGTCATACAGATACCATCTTTCGGGGGTTTAGGGTTTAGGGTTTAGGGTTTAGGGTTTAGGGTTTAGGGTTTAGGGTTTAGGGTTTAGGGTTTAGGGTTTAGGGTTTAGGGTGCGGGCAATGCACTCGACTGCGCTCTGCTAGTAAGTTTCCGTGTCAACAGGCACGATGAAAATCCCGACAAACGTGTTGGGTATGCCATTTGAAAACACTGGGATTTGACTCCTATAAGACCTCAACAGCCTGAGTCGAATTACACCAGCATTAGTTTCGGATTCGAGTCCGGGGACTCGAGTCTGATGAAGATCGTGTTGTCTTGTCCTATGACAGTTAACTGGCTCTGGTCCGTCGGGTGAGCCAGGCACACGTATCAACAATCCCTATGAACTAAACGTTTTTTCCTAAAAAACAGGTTCAACTAGAAAGCACCCGAAAGATTGTGGAGTCTCTAGCCAAATATATGATTCGAATGAACACTCGAGGGCTACCGACATGTGTATACTCTATGGGTGCACAACGTTGGTATACCCAGTCCAGCCCAAGGAAGGCCCACGTAGGGATACGCAGCCCATGAAGATTTCGGGTGGCTCAAGCCCATGGCGTTTTCGACTACTTGGAGGACAAGTCAAGATTAGAGAGAATTTTAAAGGGTATCAACCCTAATATGTAACCGACTCGACCTACCCCGGGACCTGTCCAATCTATATAAAGGCCAGGAGGGCATGGCAAGAAGGAGAATCACCACCCCATACACACACCTCACGCTAGATTGCATCTACGCACCCCTGTAATCTTCGGTTTCGCCGTAATCAAGAGCAGACAAGCAGGAGTAGGGTTTTCCCTCCGGGGGCCTGAAACTGGGTAAATCCGTGTCCCTGTGTTGCTTGTCTGTTAACCGTTCCGCGACTTCTAGCATCCCCATCTTCTCCAAAACCCAAGTCCATAACAATGGGCATTGATGAGTCGAACCCTCGTCAATTGCCGCTTTCGAAACGCTTTCGAAGTTCTGGCTCTAGCCCATACAGTATGCCATAATGAACTAAGTTGTGGTCCTCTTGACGAGTCAAATAGACGTTATTTTCCTCATCAGGGGCATCATCAAGTGGTGGTGGGGGGGGGGTCCTATTGGAGCTTCTATCACATATTTCTTTTGTGCAACAGAGAGGAGAATCTTCAAATTCATGGCCTAGTAGGTAAAGTTGCTACCATTTGTCACAAGTTTCTCTTTCTCCATGAACACATTGAAATTAAAAGTAGGTGGTGTCATCTACAACAGAATTTGTAAAGTTTAGACTAAGTTTTTCAACTAATCCAAATTATGAATGAACTCCCACTCAAAAATAACATCCCTCGTGTCTTTTTGGTGATTACATGAACCAAATCCACTACACCAAGTCCGATCATCACGTGAGTCAGTGTAGTTTCAAAGGCGAGCATCTATATGGGCATCATATCAAATATATGACTCATGCTTAACCTTTCGGTTCGTGTTCCGAGGACATGTCGGTACATGATAGGCCCGCCAAGTAAGAACCTTAGTATTTGCGTGTGTAAAACTGTCTTACACCCGAAATATGATCATGGATTCAAGTACACCCTATCATCACGTGATGTCTTGAAGCAGTGAAACATAATCGGTGAATACTTAAGGGAGAACACATTTTTATCTTGATATCTAAATGAGGGATCATCTTATAATGCTACTAAAACACCAAACAAGCAATATAAGATGCAAAAACATCATATGTGAAAAGTGAAATTATATGGTTCTTGCACTTGATCACTATCATGTGCATCGTGGTATGATCACTATACATCTACTTACAACATTACGATATCATGACACTAACCCAACAACAATATAAACTAGACGCTTCTAATTTATCCATTGCAAGTTTTACGTGGCTTAGGGCTTTCAAATATAGTACCGTTCTTACCTACGAACATGGAACCACAACGATAATAACAAAATTATTAGCAACTTGTTGTAAATCAGATATTGACTATAGTAGAAGAGACAGACACCCACTAGCCACTTATGCAAAACTAGTTGCATGTCAAGCGTGGACCAGGTCTCATGTGCGAGGACATGCAAAGTTTGTCCAGGCCACTTCATCCCACTATGCCACAAATATCCAAAGTATAAGAAAGAAGCAATAACATAATCATCATTGCCCACATACTCATATGTGTACTACCCATGCAAAGCATCTATGCATAGATCCAGCTCTGAGACCATTGTTTGGTTCACAGCATAGAAAACAAAAAAATTCCTACAATGGGAACCACTAAGCACCAAGATCTATCTACTAGATACAAGCAACAGGTGGATATACATCCATAGAGAACACACCCTTATAGACCGGCAAAGTTTAACAAGGTTATACTTGTGGATGATGTAGTCGAACGCTTGCCTGTCTCAAGACCGAGAATAAGTCTAGCACCGCAAATCAGCAGCGCGTCCGTGATCGCACACACGTTCAAGCCACCGAACTACCTCTGCCTTATTGCTCCAGCGATTCAGCAGAAGCAGCAACTCCTTCCAGACTAAAAGCCATCGGGAACATGTATCTCGCTAGTCCAAGACCATGGGAGAATAATTCTAGAGGGGGAGAGAGATCCTTCACGAGGAGGTGTGAGTGAGAGTGAGGGAGAGGGGGCCTTTTATAGGAGGAGGGGGCACCCCAAGGGGTGTGGCCGGCACATGGGGCTGCCCCCACCCCTTCCTCCATTCATGTGAGTGGAGCTCCCACTCACAAATTGTCCCTCCATATTCTCCACTCAAAATCCCACTCAAAATTCCCATTATATTTCCACCAAATTTACTGTAATCTCTCATTATATAAAACTCCTTTTATTTAGTTATTCAGAATTTCTTCAGTTACATTATTTAACAAACATTCATATAAAAACCCCTGCTACTTTTCAATTTCACATGTAGAAACAATTTCAGCAATTTCACCCGAAACAATTCTGGTGTCCATTGAAATTATTCCAGCGCTTTGAAATTCTTTCTGTTGGAATTATGCCCTAGAGGCAATAATAAAGATGTTATTATTATAATTCTTGTTCATGATAAAGTTTATATTCCATGCTAGAATTGTATTAAGCGGAAACTTTAATACTTGTGTGGTTTGTGAACAACACCGTGTCCCTAGTATGCCTCTATGGACTAGCTCATTGATTAATGATGGTTAAGGTTTCCTAACCATAGACATGAGTTGTCGATTAATAATGAGATCATATCATTGGGAGAATGATATGATGGACATACCCAAACTAAGCGAAGCAATTAGATCATGTCATCGTGTTCATCTTTGCAAAGATTTTCTTATGTCAAATATTGTATTCCTTAGACCATGAGATAATACAACTCCCTGGTATCGGAAGAAAGCTTTGAGGTCATCAAACATCATCCTATGAGAGGGTGATCATAAAGGTGTCTCTCAGGTGATCGGAAAGTACCTGTTGGGTTGTATGTATCGAGATGGGATTTGTCCCTCCCAAGTCGGAGAGATATACTTCGGGCCCACTCGGTAATCGATATCAACACCGCTTGCAAGCATGTGGTTAAGGAGTTAATCACAAAGTGATATCGGATTACGGAACGAGTAAAGTACTTGCTATGAACGAGATTGAACTAGGTATGACGGTACCGACGATCAAATCTCGGGCAAGTAAAATATCACGAGACGAAGGGAATATATATATGGGATTGATTGAATCCTGGCATCGTGGTTCATCCGATATGATCATCGATGAATGTGTGGGAGTCAATATGGGTTTCCAGATCCCGCTGTTGATTATTGATATAAGATCATGTCTGCATGTTCTCGAACTCGAAGGGTCACACACTTAACGTGTCTCGACGCTAGGATAGATTGGATAACTGGTTTTTGAGTTTTTGTTCGGAGTCTCGGATGGGATCCGGGACATCACAAGAGGTTCCAGAATGGTCCAGAGAATAAGATTCATATAAGGCAATGTAGTTTTTGGAGTTCGGAATTGTTTCGGGTTAATCGGTATTGTACCGAAAGCTTCTAGAACCTTCCGGAGGGGGACAAACATCACCCCACCTGCCGGGAGGGGGCATGGGACTATGAGGGAGTGCCCTGGCCGCATTGGGCCAGGGGCACAAGGCCCCATAGGGCCCAGCCGGCCAAACCTAGGGGAGCTTCTAGAAGGGGGGGGGGAACTTGCCCCCCACTCTTCCCTCCTTGGCCGCCGGCCTAGGGTTTGGGGGAGGGGCTAGGGCTGGGGCGCACCCTCCTCCCACACCTCCTACACAACCCTAGCCGCCCTGCTGCCCTCCTCTCTCTCTCCCTCCCGACTTCATGTAGGCGAAGCCCTGCTGCAGAAACTCTCCAGCACTTGCACCACGCCGTCGTATTGTAGATCCAATCCATCTCTCCACCATACTTGCTGGACCGAGGAAGGAGGAGACATCGAGGTGCCGCACGTGTGCATCTCTCGGAGGCATCGCCACTTGCGGTGTTAGATCGGAGCGGATCGCGAGGAGGAGAAGCGAGTACGACTACATCACCCACGTTCCGACAAACGTTCCGCTGTGCGAATCTTCAAGGGTATGAAGATCTCATCTAATCTCTCTCGTTGTTTGCATCTCCTAGATTAGATCTTGGCTTTCCCGTTCGCATCCGTAGAATTTTTTTGATTTACTATGCTGCGAAACCCTTCAGTGGTATCAGAGCTAGATCTATGCGTAGATGTGTTTTACAAGTAGAACGCAACATGGTTGTTGCGGGAGTTGTTCTGTCACATCCCAAAATTCTCCTAATTTTGGAATGTGAAACAAATAAATAAGATTGATTGATTGTTTGACTTTGTTGAAAATTCTCAAAGAAAAGAAACTTTTTGAATAGAAAATCCTCTCAACCTTGAATTCAAAATCTTATATTCTTTTGTTAAGACCTAAGTAGCCATATAGGCAAAAGGGCATGGATTGATTATGGATTGTAGAATTGGTGTGCAAGATTTCAAAATGAAAATCATGAAGCATTCATATGCATTTCATCCATGCAAAGTTCTCACAAACTAAATCCAAATCCTGGTATCTAAATCCTATAGTTGATTCGCCGAAATGTTCCTAAGGGTAATTAAATTGACTTATTAAAACCCACTGTTTCTAAGGCATAAATTATTGCTAAATCATAGCCTAAAGAGATCCAATTAATAGTACAAAATTTTAGAAACAAAATTGAGCTCATTTGGAGCTAGTATGAAAAAGTTATGGAATAAATACAAACACATAAAGATATAAATAAAATGAAATATACAAGGATTTATAAATCCACTACTTACAAACTAGTAAAAGGATTACAAATTTGATCCTATAATGATCTATTCGATTTTAGAAAAATTTAGAAACAAGAATCATGTCATTTGAAGTTCGTATACAAAAGATATGAGAGAAACAAGTATTAAAAAAAAACGGGCCGGCCCACTCGGTCCGACCACCAGCGGGGCAGGCCACGCGTACGGGATCGATCGGTTTGCTCCAAAAAGCGTGCAAAATCTGTTTTGTTAAACCTATCTCTACTCAAACTGCTATAACTTTTTATCTACAACTCCGAATCGACTTCCGTTTGTTTCTACTTGTTCTCTACTCCAAGGCCTATCTCTAAACCATCCTAAACCTCCATATAAACTCGTGGAGCCACGGCTGTACGAGTTTCTATTCTCGAAATCCCGAATCTACATATTCCCGAATCTTATTTCGCTTTTTAACCCATCTAGACTTCGTCGTTTGCCTTCGGTCAAAAAACGAAAGTTGAAGATCGCGTCGAAATCTTTCAATCCCGACAAACCTCACCTCTTTTCATCCACCATATACGGAGAATTTCGCATCGCAATATTTCAGATCTTACGGTGTAAATCCAAGATCTACTCGCGCTCGTTTCTTCAAATCCAAATTCCTTTGGTGAGAAGGTAGGAATAATGATTCCCCACAACTTTCATATTCTGAGTTTTTCGATTTGACCTACGGATTTGTCTCTCTAACTCAGATCTGTTTCTTGTCTATTCTGAGCGAAAATCGCGTCAATCTCTTCTTCTAGCCACCGGATCCTATCCAGACGGTCGAGATCCAATCAAACCGGTGCGTGCCATGTCGTCATCCCGGTCATCTTCATCATCAACACCATATCAACGTAAGGTCAACATCTAGTCCCAGTCAGCATGCAAAGTCAACCCGTCCAGTCAGCAGAATATTCCCTGGAATATTCCGTTCGAATTTAAATTTGCATATTATAGATCTAACTTGTAAAATTCATTAGAAATTCATACCATGTCCAAAAATTGCGTATAATATACCAAATTGAAGATAATTTTACATAGAATCATCTTATCAGAATAGATCTAACTTTTACTGTACGTAGTTACTGCAGTAATTTAATTAGTTTTAATGGTCTTTGAGGTTAATAAATTCATAAGATATTATCTGTAACTCCAAAAAATATGAACAATATATCAAATTGAAGCTACTGTAATGTACTTTAATAATATCTGGTTGGATCCAGCCTTTGCAGATTATTTAAACCGTAGCAATTTAATTAGTTTTAGTGTCTTTATAAATCATTAAATTCATAGTAAACTAATTGCTTGTCACAAAAATATAAATAATATACCGATAGAAAGTTGGTTCCATGTAGATCATCAATCTGCAAATGGTTCAGTAAAATACTATAAGGTTTCGCAGCAATTAAATAAATGGTTTAATGGATTATTTAGAGTAATAAATTCATAAGAAAATAAATACTATTCAGAAAATTACAAATAATATGTCCCTGAAATCACAATTCCGTGGAGATTACAGATATAATTTTTTTTTGATTTTTAGGCAAAAGAAACTATATGAATCATTTAAAACCCATTAAACACTATTTAAATCATATAAAAAGATCTATAACTCCGATTAGGGTGAATCCAACGCCTACTGGTTTGTATTAACGTCCTCTATCCAGTAAACCCAAGAAACAAATTTAATTCTACAGTTAGAACAGGCGTTATAACAGAACTATCAAAACCCTTATATTGGCAAGTAATTATTAATAACAAGTACCCTATTGCATTAAATGAACTCATACATGCATCATATGATATATTAATGTTCATAAAACTAATTATAACCATTGTGTCATGTTAAATCATCATGCATGTTTTCAATCATCCTTGTTGTGTTTGTTATGTTTGCAATTGTTTTGATTGGAACTACCTTGTCCTCGTATTAGATTGTTCGGAGAGTGCGATTGCTGTGGAGAAATACAATCAACACCCATATTATCAACATAAGGCAAGTTACACCACTTGTTCATAATTTTGTCCCAGTTTTAATTCTATGCATGTGATCTTCAAAATTCTGTAGTATGCATGTGTAGGATGTTCTAGTAGAATTTTTCCTTAGTATTATTTTGCAAGTGCGATGATTTTGTAGAATGCCATAAGTAGCTCTATACTTAGGATTTTTCCACTCCTAATAGGTTACCCCTGTTTTTGCTAATTATTGCTTGCTATGCTATATATACAAAGTACCGTTGGGGGGTTCGAAAGACAAAGAATTTTCTAAGTATAAAGGCTCTCTCTAGAGCAAACTTTTCTTCTCAAATCCACTTCAAAATAAAACTAAGTTTTCTTCTGGGCGGAATGGTTGTCGGGACAACGAGTGAGATTTTGGTGGAGGACGGCCGCCCAGGAATCAAAGAAGTCTGCCATGTTTTAGAATTCAGAAGCTTCTAGTGCAACCACAATACATTATGGGCTCTGTCTTGGCCTAGTACTTAGTGGGAAAACTCACCTGGGTACCAACATTTGGAGGATTCTTGGCACGGTTGGATCCGGAAGGTAGAGGGGCTACTAAGGGAAAGCCTCGCCATGGTCTTGTCTGTAAAAGGACTTGATCGTGGATTGTGGGTAAAGTGCACAAACTCTCGAGAGTATTGCAATCTGATCGATCAGCCGTGTTCACGGAAATAGAACAACATTGAGCATCTGAAGGATGGATCCTCTGAAGGATCTTCCTCTCTCTTTTCTAAAACAAAGTTTTGAAAACCCCATGGCTTGCGTAATATCGCCAATGGGTGGGATTTTGGAGAACTTGGTGTGTAATATCCAAGTGTCACTTGGTGCGTAATATCCAAGTGTTTGGTTGTTTGGACACTTGGTGCGTAATATCCTCGTGTGCCACTCGACCTTATTTTATCTAAGCAAATGTTTACAAAGTAGGGTAAAACTCTCTCTTTTCTCCATACTTAGAGAAAATTAGCTTTATGCAAAAGAACTCCAAAGCCTAAACTAGCCTTGCATGTAGAGTTAGTCTTTCCTTCCTTGGTGTAATTTGCCAATACATTCAAAGTATTGACCCAACTTGTTGGCTGCACGTTTCATGTGCAGAATTTCGGAGATTGTTGAAAGGTGCGCTAGGATCGCGGGTCTTCACTCAACCTGCCTGTGGAATTGATGGGACTCCAAGTTGTATTTATATCGCTTCTGTTGTAATAATTTAAACACTGGATTATTCGATTCATGTAATAAAGACTTGTGTTTTACATGATATTTCATCGACTGTGAGTGCTAGCTATTGATCCAGGGACTAGCATGTTAATCACAGGGACTTAGGATCTTACTTGATCCGAGGTCACTACAGATGGTATCAGAGCATAAGTTGACTGTAGATCGTGACCCTAGACATGGAAAAACCTTAGGACAAATATTTTCTAAGTTATTTCAGAAAACTCTCATACTTCTCATCATCTACATTGGGGTTTTAAAATTTCTTAAGTCTCTTCTTTTCAACATTAGAAAATGACCACTACACACTTCAAGAAGAAACTTTTCTCAAGATTACCTTTTCAAAGAAGATCATCTCAATGTTTCGATTAAGTTGGTACTTGAAGACCTCCATGAAAGATGTTCCAAGACTAAAGCTACGAGATTAAAGACTTCAAAGGCCTTAAGTCAATGTTATTAACTAAAGAACTCGAAAGATTGAAGATTATGAAGAACATGAAGACTATCAAGAGCACGAAGACTTTTGGAGAATCGAAGCCTCGAAGATTCCAAGTGACCTATTAGGAACCAAACCTGAATAAGATTTCGCTAAATATAGGTACGACAAATTGTTTGCTATCTTGTATGATTTATTACCATAGCTAATGAAAACCTATTTTATAAACAAGATTTCTTGTATGGGTTATTCTTCTTCTTTCCATACTCCATTCGTTCCCACTCTAAACCTTGGTCAACTCGACGGATGGACCATATCAATAAGGAGGACAAGGAACTCAATTCCACCAAGCTTAAGAGCCACGCCGATGCAAAGAAGTGGATGCTCTAGGTTGAAGAAAGAATGAAGGATGCCAACATTGAAGTCAACAGAATGCTTCATTATGCCACCCAATTCCTAAAGGACGACGCTCCAACTTGGTGGGAGATGCAACACACCATTGATGATCATCAAGGGGTGATATCTCGGGAAGAATTTAAAGTGGTTCTACTTCAATCTCGTCTCGTATACCAAAAATCCAAGAAGTTGAAGTCCCGAAACATTTAGCTTGCACGATCTATGGAGAAATAGGACATATCACCAAGGAGCATCATGATCAGCGCCCCTACTGTGAAGGAAGGCACCCATCAGAAGAATGTCCCACCTCTCAAGTTACATTATTCCTGTGCGAAGGGACCAATCACAACCCCGCTCAATGCACCTCTACCCGGTGGTACATCAACTGAATCAACAAGTCAGAGACGGAATGCGCCAAGACCTCATGAAGCTCCACGAGGACACGACAAAGACAAGGGACGGATTCAAGACTCTAGACACCGCACCCAAAGTCATCACTTCACAATACTCGACATATGAAAGGAATGCCCATTTTCCCCAAACTGGCACAAGGAAACGATCAAGGCTTCCAAATGTTGAGGTAGAGCATGAAGAACCACAAGACGGGATGTCCTTGCCAAAAAGGAGGAAGGATCTAAGCAAAATTCCTATGCTTCCAGTGTCACAATCCTGGGCATTATGCTGATAATTGTCCAAAACATGTGAATGTAGCTGGAAAGGATAAAAACGACGATGGTAATAGCAATAGAATACCTTTATTAGGAGAACTATCATATTTTATACTTATTAGAGTTCTTATATTCCTTGTCTATCATTTTCCAACACCTCTCCTTGTTCAAACTTGTAGATGTCAATTCATTTGATGTAGTAGAAGAAGTGATCTACCATAAAAACTACAAGAATTGGAAAATGTTATTAGTAGTTTTCCGTAAAGCAAATCACTATATGAGGGTTGGCCTACAAGTAAAGAACAAATAACATGGCATAAATGAATATCTCACCAAGTTTGTTTAGGTCTGGACCACCATATTTTATCTCTTTAGGAGATCATCGCTATCGTGTTAGCATATTGTTTTTACCAACTTATGTGGTATGACAATATAGGTTACTTGCTTGTTTGTACTGAACCATATCGTGTGATGCCTTGTTTAGGATCTGTTGTTTTGAAACTCTAAAGTTGCTGGAGTTTTCGTGTGGTTTTTAAAATTATTTTAATGATGTGAATTGATTGAAATTCGTGGGATTACTGCTGCAGTTTTCTGTCTGACCTGTTGTGCCGCGCTAATTTTCATATTTTATTGATAACTCAAATAAATGTCAAAAAATAGGATCTGGAGCGTAATTACCTGTAGTATATGCACAAAAATTGGCTAAAATTCCTGATGAGTTTAGTTCTGTCAGAAAAATTCGTGAAACCTGCTGTACCGTTTTGACAGATTTTGTTTGTTGCTTATATGTTGCTATGTTGTACTCTAGTATTGTTCCCAATGCTTTCAAACTATTTTGTGGTTATATACTGCTATATTTAGACCCTGTAATGTTATTATACAAGTGTTTGATTGTGTGTTGATCGCTTATGATTGTTTGCTTGTTTGTGGCATTGAATGCTTCATATATTTATGGGTAGGATTATTTTCTTAGTCGTTTCTTTCCTATAGAATATATTCTTCCCTATCTTGAACCCTGGGAGATATAATGATGTGTTAAGTGGAAGGTTTGACCACACAATGCATTTAGGAAAAAGAATGCTTCACCTAATGGAAAAAAGGATGTGGAAGTATGAAGTGTTGCACATGATGTTATATAGTAGATTATCCAACCTGAAAGTTGAAGTATCGATAGCTTAGTTTTAGTAGTAACTTTGTTGATTGAATACATGGGAGTATACATAGAGCATTAGTTCGTGCCCATGGAAACATTCTTCAAGGCAAGTAAGAATGCCCGAGTGATAGAAAAACGTGATTCACCTATCCTCATACAGGGTAATGATTTGGGTGCAGGATGGATTGATCACCATTCCTACTACTCTTATTATTCGCTCTTGTACCGTTGGCTTTGCGAAACTTGAGTGCCTTTCAGCCTTAGCAGAGAGACGGCGTTGAGCCTAAACCTTAGATTGGTAGGTTGTTCCACCTCTACAAAAGCATTCATTGCTAAGCGTAGGAATATACGGTAAGGATGAATCCCAACCGTGAATTATGGGAACCGTGAAGTAAACGTTCCCTATTTGCCCACCATGAGAGTTTTGCTAGTTTAAGAAGTGTTATCTCGGAAACTATCAATCATGATGTTTAGAATGTGCTAGAGACATTGTGCCAATAAAAGTCTAAAAGAGAACCAATCTGAGCTAAGTGAATCCTCGAGAAGTGACCTAGTCAATTTCTTTTAAGGGTGGTAGCATCCTAAAGGATCCCGAACCTTTCTTTCTTTCTAGCCTTCCCAAATCTCGGGACGAGATTTCTTTTAAGGGTGGTAGTCTGTCACATCCCAAAATTCTCCTAATTTTGGAATGTGAAACAAATAAATAAGATTGATTGATTGTTTGACTTTGTTGAAAATTCTCAAAGAGAAGAAACTTTTTGAATAGAAAATCCTCTCAACCTTGAATTCAAAATCTTATATTCTTTTGTTAAGACCTATGTAGCCATATAGGCAAAAGGGAATGGATTGATTATGGATTGTAGAATTGGTGTGCAAGATTTCAAAATTAAAATCATGAAGCATTCATATGCATTTCATCCATGCAAAGTTCTCACAAACTAAATCCAAATCCTGGTATCTAAATCCTATAGTTGATTCGCCCAAATGTTCCTAAGGGTAATTAAATTGACTTATTAAAACCCACGGTTGCTAAGGCATAAATTATTGCTAAATCATAGCCTAAAGAGATCCAATTAATACTACAAAATTTTAGAAACAAAATTGAGCTCATTTGGAGCTAGTATGAAAAAGTTATGGAATAAATACAAACACATAAAGATATAAATAAAATGAAATATACAAGGATTTATAAATCCACTACTTCCAAACTAGTAAAAACATTACAAATTTGATCCTATAATGATCTATTCGATTTTAGAAAAATTTAGAAACAAGAATCATGTCATTTGAAGTTCGTATGCAAAAGATATGAGGGAAACAAGTATAAGAAAAAAAAACGGGCCGGCCCACCCGGTCCGACCGGACCGAGCCAGCGGGGCAGGCCACGCGTACGGGATCGATCGGTTTGCTCCAAA
Organism: Avena sativa; assembly: GCA_916181665.1. Taxonomy (NCBI): domain Eukaryota; kingdom Viridiplantae; phylum Streptophyta; class Magnoliopsida; order Poales; family Poaceae; genus Avena; species Avena sativa. The sequence goes on along the minus strand of OV702295.1, from coordinate 303,748,669 downwards.
AAGCGTGCAAAATCTGTTTTGTTAAACCTATCTCTACTCAAACTGCTATAACTTTTTATCTACAACTCCGAATCGACTTCCGTTTGTTTCTACTTATTCTCTACTCCAAGGCCTATCTCTAAACCATCCTAAATCTCCATATAAACTCGTGGATCCACGGCTGTATGAGTTTCTATTCTCGAAATCCCGAATCTACATATTCCCGAATCTTATTTCGCTTTTTAACCCATCTAGACTTCGTCGTTTGCCTTCGGTCAAAAAACGAAAGTTGAAGATCGCATCGAAATCTTTCAATCCCAACAAACCTTACCTCTTTTCATCCACCACAGATGGAGAATTTTCTATCGCAATATTTCAGATCTTACGGTGTAAATCCAAGATCTACTCGCGCTCGTTTCTTCAAATCCAAATTCCTTTGGTGAGAAGGTAGGAATAATGATTCCCCACAACTTTCATGTTCTGAGTTTTTCGATTTGACCTACGGATTTGTCTCTCTAACTCAGATCTGTTTCTTGTCTATTTTGAGCCAAAATCGGGTCAATCTCTTCTTCTAGCCACCGGATCCTATCCAGACGGTCGAGATTCAATCAAACCGGTGCGTGCCATGTCGTCATCCCGGTTATCTTCATCATCAACACCACATCAACGTAAGGTCAACATCTAGTCCCAATCAGCATGCAAAGTCAACCCGTCCAGTCAGCGGAATATTCCCTAGAATATTCCGTTCAAATTTAAATTTGCATATTATAGATCTAACTTGTAAAATTAATTAGAAATTCATACCATGTCCAAAAATTGCATATAATATACCAAATTGAAGATAATTTTACGTAGAATCATCTTATCAGAATAGATCCAACTTTTACTGTACGTAGTTACTGCAGTAATTTAATTATTTTTAATGGTCTTTGAGGTTAATAAATTCATAAGATATTATCTGTAACTCCGAAAAATATGAACAATATATCAAATTGAAGCTACTGTAATGTACTTTAATAATATCTGGTTGGATCCAGCCTTTGCAGATTTTGTAAACCGTAGCAATTTAATTAGTTTTAGTGGCTTTATAAACCATTAAATTCATAGTAAATTAATTGCTTGTCACAAAAATATAAATAATATACTGATAGAAAGCTGGTTCCATGTAGATCATCAATCTGCAAATGGTTCAGTAAAATACTATATGGTTTCGCAGCAATTAAATAAATGGTTTAATGTCTTATTTAGAGTAATAAATTCATAAGAAAATAAATACTATTCAGAAAATTACAAATAATATGTCCCTGAAATCACAATTCCGTGGAGATTACAGATATAATTTTTGTTTGATTTTTAGGAAACAGAAATTGTATGAATCATTTAAAACCCATTAAACACTATTTAAATCATATAAAAAGATCTATAACTCCGATTAGGGTGAATCCAACGCCTACTGGTTCGTATTAACGTCCTCTATCCAGTAAACACAAGAAACAAATTTAATTCTACAGTTAGAACAGGCGTTACAACAGAACTATCAAAACCCTTATATTGGCAAGTAATTATTAATAACAAGTACCCTATTGCATTAAATGAACTCATACATGCATCATATGATATATTAATGTTCAAAAAACTAACTATAACCATTGTGTCATGTTAAATCATCATGCATGTTTTCAATCATCCTTGTTGTGTTTGTTATGTTTGCAATTGTTTTGATTGGAACTACCTTGTCCTCATATTAGATTGTTCGGAGAGTGCGATTGCTGCGGAGAAATACAATCAACACCCATATTATCAATATAAGGAAAGTTACACCACTTGTTCATAATTTTGTCCCAGTTTTAATTCTATGCATGTGATCTTCAAAATTTTGTAGTATGCATGTGTAGGATGTTCTAGTAGAATTTTTCCTTAGTATTATTTTGCAAGTGCGATGATTTTGTAGTATGCCATGAGTAGCTCTATACTTAGGATTTTTCCACTCCTAATAGGTTACCCCTGTTTTTGCTAAGTATTGCTTGCTATGCTATATATACAAAGTACCGTTGGGGGGTTCGAAAGACAAAGAATTTTCTAAGTATAAAGGCTCTCTCTAGAGCAAACTTTTCTTCTCAAATCCACTTCAAAATAAAACTAAGTTTTCTTCTAGGCGGAATGGTTGTCGGGACAACGAGTGAGATTTTGGTGGAGGACGGCCGCCCAGGAATCAAAGAAGTCTGCCATGTTTCAGAATTCAGAAGCTTCCAGTGCAACCACAATACATTATGGGCTCTGTCTTGGCCTAGTACTTAGTGGGAAACCTCACCTGGTTACCAACATTTGGAGGATTCTTGGCACGGTTGGATCCGGAAGGTAGAGGGGCTACTAAGGGAAAGCCTCGCCATGGTCTTGTCTATAAAAGGACTTGATCGTGGATTGTGGGTAAAGTGCACAAACTCTCGAGAGTATTGCAATCTGATCGATCAGCCGTGTTCACGGAAACAGAACAACATTGAGCATCTGAAGGATGGAGCCTCTGAAGGATCTTCCTCTCTCTTTTCTAAAACAAAGTTTTGAAAACCCCATGGCGTGCGTAATATCGCCAATGGGTGGGATTTTGGGGAACTTGGTGTGTAATATCCAAGTGTCACTTGGTGCGTAATATCCAAGTGTTTGGTTGTTTGGACACTTGGTGCGTAATATCCTCGTGTGCCACTCGACCTTATTTTATCTAAGCAAATGTTACGGAGTAGGGTAAAACTCTCTCTCTCTCTTTTCTCCATACTTAGAGAAAATTAGCTTTATGCAAAAGAACTCCAAAGCCTAAACTAGCCTTGCATGTAGAGTTAGTCTTTCCTTCCTTGGTGTAATTTGCCAATACATTCAAAGTATTGACCCAACTTGTTGGCTGCATGTTTCATGTGCAGAATTTCGGAGATCGTTGAAAGGTGCGCTAGGATCGCGGGTCTTCACTCAACCTGCCTGTGGCATTGATGGGACTCCAAGTTGTATTTATATCGCTTCTGTTGTAATAATGTAAACTCTGGATTATTCGATTCATGTAATAAAGACTTGTGTTTTACATGATATTTCATCGACTGTGAGTGCTAGCTATTGATCCAGGGACTAGCATGTTAATCACAGGGACTTAGGATCTTACTTGATCCGAGGTCACTACATGATGTTTTATATTGCAAGCCTCTTGTTTGTGTTCTTCTTATGACACGGGATAGTGAGATTGAAGCGGTCCAGGCCAACCTTACGCGACGTCGTTCGCGAGACCGGCTCCGCACTTGACGTGTGGATTGTTCCACACATGCGGCTGGTGGATGCCAGTTTCTCTCACTATAGTTGTCATGGGATTTACACCGGAGTTTGGCAAACATAATATCACCGTTGTGGCTTTCCGTAGATAAGAATCGTTCTTAGCTTGCTACTCCCATAAGCCACGTAAAAACATGCAACAACAAAGTAGAGGCGTCTAACTTGTTTTTGCAGGGAGTGTTTTCTGTGATATGGTATGGCCCAAGATGTGATGTGTATGTTGTATGCAATGATCATGTTTTGTAATGTTTCACGACTTTCATGTCGATGAGTACACAACCGGCAGGAGCCATATGGTTGTCTTTATAATTGTGTATGACATGTGTGTCAACTTCTTATACGCCATGTAATAGTTTCACTTTATCGCTAAGTAGTTAGCAATAGTTGTAGTTGCTATTCGTGGTGGAGGCAATCATGGTGGAGTGATGGAGATCATGCCAGCACGCACAAGATGGAGATCATTGCGCGAAGATTGGCTATACCATGTCACATAAAGTTATATGCATGTGATGTTTATCCTTTTATGTATCTTATTATGCTTAGATCGCGACGGTAGCATTATAAGATGATTCCTCACTTAAAGATCAAGATAAAACTGTGTTCTCCCCATGTATGCACCGTTGTGAAAGTTCGTCGTGTCCAAGCATCACGTGATGATCGGGTGCTATAGACTCTACGTTCACATACAACGGGTGCAAGCCAGTTTTGCACACGCGGAAATACTTGGGTTTGACTTGATGAGCCTAGCATGTACAGACATGGCCTCGGAACACATGAACCGAAAGGTTAAGCATGAGTCATATTAATGATATGATCGACACTTCGTTGTCCACCATTTAAGCCACATCTCTTCTCGTGAAGATCGGATTAGGTGTGGTGAATTTGGATCGTGTTCACTAAACAACTTGAGGGATGTTGAATTTAGTGGGAGTTCATCTAGTAATTTGATTAAGTTGAACTAGTTATCATGAACATAGTCTAATTTGTACTTGCAAACATTGTAGATCAAATGGCTAAGTACAACTTCAACTTCAACGTTTTTGCTGAGAAGGAAAAGCTTAAAAACAATGGGTCTAACTTCACCAACTGGTTCCGCAATCTGAGAATCATTCTCTCTGGCGGTCAAAAGGACTATGTCCTTGAGAATGCGTTAGGTGATGCCCCTGCTGTAGATGCGCCTGCTGATGAGAAAGTTGTTTATTAGTCACGCAAGGATGATTATGGTGTGATTAAGAGCACCATGTTGTTTGCTATGGAATCGGACCTTCAAAATCGTTTTTAAGATTTCCCCGGGCCCTTTGAGATCCTTGAGGAACTGAAAACTATGTTTCAGACTCAGGCCCATTCTGAGAGATATGAGATCTCTGAGAAATTCTTTAACTGCAAGATGGAGGAAGGGAGTTCCGTTAGTGAGCACGCCATTAAGATGTCGGGCTACACTCAACGCCTTGAGCAACTGGACTGCAAGATTCCAGAGGAGCTCAAGATTGACAGAGTTCTACAATCACTCCCTCCTAGTTACAAAGGTTTTGTAGTTACTCATAATCAGATTGGTTCCACTGATACGATCACTGAGCTCTTCGCTAAGCTGAAAGCTGCAGAGGTGGACATCAAGAAAGATAATCATGTGTTGATGGTCAACAAGCCCCCCAGCTTTAAGAAAGGTAAGGGTGCAAAGAAGCCCTTCAAGAAGGGTAGCGGCAAGCGCGTTGCCCCTGCAGAGAAGAAGCTCAAGTCGGGACCTAAGTCAGACACTGAGTGCTTCTATTGCAAGGACAAGGGTCACCGGAAGCGCAACTGTCCGAAGTACTTAGCGCACAAGAAGGCTGGCACCATCAAAGGTATATTTGATATACATGTTATTGATGTTTTCCTTACTAGCCCTCGTTGTAGTGCCTGGGTATTTGATACTGGTTCAGTTGCTAATATTTGTAACTCGAAACAGGAGCTACGGAATAGACGGCGGCTTGCGAGGGATGAGGTGACGATGCGCGTTGGCAACGGATCAAGAGTTGATGTGATGGCCGTCGGCACGCTCTCCTTAGTTTTACCTTCGGGATTAGTTTTAAACCTTAATAAGTGTTATTATGTGCCTATGTTGAGCATGAACATTATTTCTGGATCATGTTTACTGCAAGATGGTTATTCATTTAAATCAGAGAATAATGGTTGTTCTATTTATATGAGTAACATATTTTATGGTCATGCACCTGTTGTGAATGGTTTATTTCTTCTGAATCTTGAAAGGGATGAAACACACATCCATAACATTGAGGCTAAGAGATGCAAAGTAGATAGTGATAATACTACTTATTTGTGGCACTGTCCTCTAGGTCATATTGGTGTAAAGCGCATGAAGAAACTCCATTCTGATGGACTTTTGGAGTCTCTTGATTTTGAATCATTTGACACATGCGAACCATGCCTCATGGGCAAGATGATCAAAACCCCGTTCTCCAGAATGATGGAGCGAGCAACGGACTTGTTGGAAATCATACATACCGATGTATGCAGACCGATGAGTGTTTCGATGCGCGGTTGTAACATCCCAAAAATCATGATTTCAAAGATTGCATATCATTCATGCATGCATATAGTTTTGAGATCAAATTCAAACTCATTTCAAGAAAAATAGAAGCACATAGTGCCATCATTTTATGTGAGCAAACTTAAATCAAATGGCTATCCTCATTTGAGAGTTTGAATGTTTTAAACATAGCTTGTTTGTCTTCCTTGTTGATTGGTTTGAGTGTGGAGTTAGAACAAAAATTTACAAAATAGAAATGGTTTCAAAAATCATTTTCAAACATTTGCAAACCTAGTGCAATGTCCCTGTTATTTTGTTTCTCCAAAATTGACCAAGCCTTTTCAAAATAACCACATGGTTTTATACCTAGATTTGAGTATGTTGCACACTGCAAAAATCCCAAATAGATTTGAATTCAAATGGAGTTTGAATTCATTTGAAAACCATTCCTGAAAATCAATTTAGAAAAAGAAAAGAGAAAAGAATTGGAAAAGGGCCGGCGCCAGAAATTTGGCCCAGCAATAGACGCGGCCCAGCTAGCCCACCCGGGCCACCTCTCTCTCTCTCGCACGCGCAGACGCACCCACGCGGTCGCTGACACCCAGACCCCACTTTCTCTCTGCGTATTTCGCTGACGAGCGGGCCCTCTCCACGTCATCGTCGTCTTCCCCAAAATCCCACGCACGAACTCCGCCGCTGCCCGTTGCTGCTTTGATTCCGCGAGGTAAATGGCATTGAATCCCTGGGCATTTCTTGTCGAGCCTCTGGCTATTTAATCCCCTCTCTCTCGCGACCATTTCCCCTCAACCAATTCCCCCTTCACGCCACCAGGCTGCCCACAACTCGCTCGACGCCACCGCTGTTCCGACGACCGCGCCGACGAATTCCGGTGAGATCCGTTTTCCCCTCTGTCCCTGATTTATGCTATCAAGCTCAGCAACTCCTTGCGCATCTACTGACACGCCCTGTTTGTTCTCGCATGGTCTGTAGCTTCGGCAACTACTTCGACCGAGCGCCGCCGTTCTCTGCACGAACTCCGGCGACCTCTCCCCGTAAGTACCAGCCGCCCCTTGCCCTCTGTCTGATACGATTAGGATCCCCATCGTCTTGCGCATCTAACGGTGCCCTCCTTTTGACTTAGCGTGACGCAGAACCTCGCCAACGTCGACAGCAGCCGCACCCGACGCATTCATGAACTCCGGCGAGGAATCCCCGACGACCCCGTGCGCCCCTTCCCAAGCCACCACCACGTCGAGCTTCAGCACACCATCGCGGTTCTGGTAAGCCTCTTCCCCCACTCCCGCGCGACCTAGAACGCCAGCGCCGCCGCTGACAGACGCGCCGCCGCCAGTCGCCGCCGCTAGCGCCGCTCATCTTTGGTCAAGGCATTCAGGAACGTTAGATGTAGATCCTACGGCTGAAATTAGAACTTAAGCGAAGAGGTATGCGCGCATCTGAGCCACCAGATCTGACTTAAATCCTACGGCTCGCAGAGCTCGATCCGTCCGAACCGGTATGGGCCAATAGGAAACAGACGCGTGGCTAGGGTTTGAGTTTAAAATAGATTTTGAAACAGATTTAGATTCAAATTTGATTAGGCTATAACTTTTGAATCCCACGTTAGATTTTTGCAAATTTTATACCGTTGGAATCAGGGAGACAAGCCCTTTCTGTTTATGCAATGTGTTTAGTGTTTAGTTTCTGTTAAAATGACTTTATTTGCAGAAACTTGTTTAGGACTATTTTGAGTATAGAAATTGTTTAGGAATTTGTTTTAGTGCTAAATAAACTTGGTTTAGCAAGTTTTTGACTTGGTTATGATTCAGTATCATGCACTTGCTTGGTTGAGTTTTAAAAATCATCACTTAGCATTTTGCATGCATGCATATATTTATGTTTGTATATGAATTGTGTATGATTTTGTGCTACCATTTTTGTGTAGACTTTGGTGCTAGTGATTGTGATTGTGAAGAGTGCTACTCTCCCCACTACCAAGGCAAGTGGTACTTCATGAATATTTCAATCCCTATATTTTCATACAAGCATTAGAAATATTTTGCTAAGTCTTGAATGTTACTATTTTTGCCAAGTGCCCTGTTGGGAAATCCCAAGTAGTTGTAGAATTGCTAGGAAATTCTCTAAGTTAAGTACTATCTATGCCATGCTTAGCCTAGCTAGTAGAAAACAAGGGTTGGTAAAGTATAAACATGCTATGATGAAAATATTTCTAATTCTTTGGACTTATGTTTTTCTTAATAAAACAACTAAGTCAATGAATCACCTGGGCAGAATGGGACTTGATTGGTGGTTTTTGGTTGAGTGGTTACACAAGGCCCATGGATATGGTTTACCTTGTGTATCTCACTTGTGGTATGCCACCTAGGAACAAAGGGATTTTAGAGGCCAAGTGTTGAGAAGCTTATAGTGCAGCCACTTGGCAATATGAGCTCTGCCTTGATCACATAAGTTGCTAGAACTTAGCCATTTGGACAGTTGGTGGTAGTGGGAATGATAGGTTGGAGCGCGTCCATTTGGTCTAAGGAAAGGCTTCTGAAAGGTCCTGTCTTGGGAAACCAAGTCTGGTGGGGAAAGTGCACAACCTCTGCAGATGGAAAAATCTAAGTACTTAGCCAAGTCCATGGCAATGGACAACTTGAGCATCAAGACATGGAAGCTATCAAGAATCTCATCACTCCAACTTCTAAGTATAACTTGTGGGTGAACAAGGGTGAAGGACCTCAATGTCTATTGATGGTTTCTTGGGAAAAGTTTTGACAAAGAAAAACTTAGAGTTTTCAACTAATAGGAAAAACCTATTTTGAGCAAAGCAAGCCAAACTACACTTAGCCAAAATGCATATAGTAATATATTCCACTTAAAATTTACTAAGGTATCACTTGCCAATACTATTCCAAAGTATTGACCCACTATGGCTGTAACTTGTGATGTTGCAGGTTACTCCGATGATGATTAGGTGTCATGAGTCTACACTCAACATGCTTGCCTGTGGCACATGAAGATGAAGACTTATGTTTATTTACTTATTCCAAACTCTTGTATTAGGCCTGTGGCCTTGAGATGTAAAAGACTGTGTTTTATCTCTGGAATGGATGTAATAAATGACCTTTGTATCTGTGTACTTCATCTTAAACTGTGGATGCTAGCAATGATCCAGGGACTAGCATTGCAATCACAGGGATCCTTTTCCTTTACAAAGGAGGGATCTTACAGATGGTATCAGAGCACTGTGTTGCCTCTAGGATTATGACCCTAGGATTGGAAACCACTAAGGAAAAAATTTCAACTACTTCTACACTTGTCTATTCTTCTCGTAAACTTTTCTAATCTTCTCATTCTCATCTCTATTTGTAGATGAACTCCATCAACGAAGCCGTAAGGAAAGGACCACTCATGACCATGACCTTGGAGTGTGAGACTGAGTTCCCCAAAATTCTCAAGGACCTCATGGTGGCAATGGAAATACATGGTGCAGCTGTGTACAAAGGCTTTCCAGTGATGGATGAAGGAGTTGAGTACTGGTGGGTGCAACTTCACTTGTACAAAAACAAGGAAGACAACCACAAAGAAACAGGATTCTACATGTACACCAACACTGTGGTGCACACCACATTCTTTGAGTCAGCAAGAGAAGCAGCTTGGAGGACTATCAAAGAACTTAGTGCTAGAGTCAAGTGCAGAATGCTCAACCTCCAAAAAGACTTGGAGAAAGAGAAGGAACATACCCAAGAGTTGGAAGCTACCAACCAAACCTTAAGAGGAGATATTATAGACTTAGTGATGGAATCATGTGAGCAGGATAGGCTGATTGCTTCTAGAAATATTGTGTTAGCCAACAGATCCAGTGAGATAGGATTGTAAACATACTTCGTTAGTTGGACCACCACCTATCACCCCATTTTCCAAAATGTTGCTTTAAAATAAGATTGAACCTTGGTTATTGTAATGGTTTCATGTATGCATGACTTGTGTGTTTTGCTTTCCAAGGATATGTATGTGTGTTTTGTCTTTTGTTTTATCTTGAATTGTGTTGTTCTAACTTTTCTATCTTATAAATAGATGCCTATTACCATCAACACTGTTGAGGAGTTCCAGGTTACCCGCTTTGGTCCTCGTATCGTTGAGCTTACCACTTTGCTCAATCTCCCTCTTCCCACCATCATGGTGCATCCACTCACCAAGTTCGAGAGGAAGGACCTCTGGGGCTTCAAGGTGAACCAGCCCGGACACCAGACAGAGCCTACTACGGAGGCCATCATCTTCAAGCTTATGCACGATGACAGGGAGAGATGCATGGAGGTAGTTATGCAGGACCTGATAGGACGTCTGCTAGGTCGAAACTCCTGACAGGTTAGAGGCACCCACTTCCACGTCTTCGGAAGACGTGATGATGATGGAGAGTCCATCGACTTCGAGGACGACTCGAGGGACGCAGCAGAGCCGATACGTCCGTATCTCCAGGACTTAGAGTCTCTCATTAGGCACGTGGACACGGACAGGACCAATGTCATGCTCAGTAATGACGAGCTCCAGGTGCAGCTTCGCGAGAAGGACAAGCTCTTCGTGCAGCAGGACGAGATAGTCAGGGAAATGGAGGCGAAGTTCGAGACCCAGGACAGGAAGTTCAAGAGTCAGGAGAAACGTGTCCAGGATAGGAACAAGAAGATCCAGGACATGACTGAAGAACTGCAGTCTAAGGACTTCGAGCTGGAGCAGCAGCAGACGGTGATAGAGAGGCTTTGTTCCCAGAAGAGGGCTCTCAAGGCCAAGATAGAGTCCTTGACCACTACCATTGAGGAGAACAAGACCGCAATGGAGAACGCAGGTCTTACCTTTGTCGAGGAGGAGATTGATGCTGATGAGTAGACTTGACTACTCGTTTATCTTTTATTATCGTACTTGTTATTTGAGAACTTGTTATTGGACCATCCGACATGTGGATGGCTTGCTACTTGTGTGTTTTACTTTGTGAACTTGTTATCTTGTTGTTGAACTTTTATCTTTGTTGCATGCTTGTGATTGCTTATGTGATGTAATGTGCATGAAAGCATCTATGGGTATCTCATTCTTATCTCTATTTGAACAAACCACAGATGCCTCCCCGTCGTGCAAACCCCAACCCCAACAACAACAACAACATCACTCCAGAAATGCAGCAAATGATGACTGCTCAAACACAGCTAATGCAGATGATGACAACATTCATCCAGAACCAAAACAATAACAACAACAACAACAACCCCAATAACAACAACAACAACCCTCCGGGCTTTGATATGCTCACCAGATTCTTGAGATTGAGGCCAGCTAAGTTCTCGGGGACGACTGATCCCATGGTGGCCAATGATTGGCTACGTTCTGTAAACAAGGACTTAGTAACCGTGGGCTGCACGGATGCTGAAAAGGTCAGATTTGCAGCACATCTGCTGGAAGGGCCAGCCGCCACTTGGTGGGACAATTTCCAGATCACCACTCCCATAGATGAGGTGACTTGGGCTATCTTTGAGGATGGCTTTCGCACTGCTCATATCTCATCAGGAATAATGAGCCTGAAAAAGAAAGAGTTCCACAATCTGAAGCAGCGCCACCGCAGCGTGGCTGAATATATTGAAGAGTTCAACAATCTGGCGCGTTGTGCACCAGATGAGGTTGACACAGATGCCAAGAGAAAGGAAAAATTTCTGGAAGGCTTGAATGATGAGCTGAATCTGCAGCTGGCTGTGGCATATGTTCCCACTTATCAGTCGCTCTGTGACAAGGCTGCAATATTGGAGAACAAAATGAAGCAAGTCGAGAGTAGAAAGATAAAGCACTCCGACAAGCACAGCTCGGGATCGTCTCACAAACGATCTCACTATGATGACAGTGGAAGCTCAGGATCCCACAAGCATGGGAAATTCAATAAGCACCACAACCACAACCGTCATGACAACAAGCATCATCTCAGTCATGACAATGACAAGTACAAGAACCACAAGAGTGGACATAAGAGCCACCATAGTGGTAATGGTAGTGGAAGTGGAAGTCAGCCTGCTAAGAGAGACATCAGTCAGGTTGAATGCTTCAAATACAAGAAGATGGGGCATTATGCAAATGAGTGCCCTGAAAAGAAAGTTGAAGGACCTATCAAGCCCAATCCTTTCCAAAAAGGACAGGTGAACCACATCAGTGTGGAGGAGGTCTATGAGGAGCCTGATGCTGTTGCTGGTAAGTTCAGACTCAATTCTATTCCAGCATTTGTTCTTTTTGATACTGGAGCATCGCATTCATTCATATCAAAAGCATTTGTTGATAGAAATGGGTTTCCAACTGAAAACATTGGGTGTCCAATAAAATTTAGTTCTCCGGGTGGAAATATGATAGTAAGTCCTGGATGCCGGGATCTAGTAATAGAGTTTGGAAAACATAAGTTTCCAGTAAGTCTGATAATCCTAGATTCCCAAGGACTGGACGTAATATTGGGAATGGATTGGATGGCTAAGTATGAAGGAGTACTAGATTGTGCTAATCGTACTGTTGCACTCACAACCCCGGAAAGAAAATGGATTAAGTTCAAGTCCAACTTTGAATCTAAAGGAAGTAAGCTAAATTCTCTTAAGGGGGTTAGCATGGACAGTGTACCAATTGTGAGTGAGTATCCGGATGTGTTTCCGGAAGAATTGCCGGGAATGCCACCAGATAGAGATGTAGAATTTCTGATAGATATGGTACCAGGGTCTGGACCAATAGCAAAGAGACCGTATAAAATGTCAGTTGATGAACTGAAAGAGCTCAAGAAGCAACTTGGAGAATAGTTGCAGAAAGGATTCATTCAACCAAGTTCTTCATCTTGGGGAGCCTCAGTCTTGTTCGTAGAGAAGAAAGATAGAAGTCAAAGGTTATGCATAGATTACCGTTCACTCAACGAGGTAACTATCAAGAACAAATACCCTTTGCCTAGAATCAATGACTTGTTTGATCAGCTTGAAGGGGCATGTGTGTTCTCAAAGATTGATCTAAGGTCAGGCTATTTTCAACTTAAGATAAGAGAACAAGACATACCTAAAATAGCGTTCACCACAAGGTATGGATTGTATGAGTATACCGTAATGCCTTTTGGTTTGACTAATGCTCCAGCATACTTCATGAACATGATGAACAAAGTGTTCATGGAATTCCTCGACAAGTTTGTTGTCGTCTTCATCGATGACATCTTAGTCTACTCCAAGAGCAAAGAAGAGCATGAAGGACATTTGCGTTTGATACTTGAGAAGTTAAGAGAGCATAAACTTTATGCCAAATTCAGCAAATGTGAGTTCTGGTTGGAAGAAGTTGGTTTTCTTGGTCATGTTATGACGAAGGATGGTGTGGCAGTTGATCCTGCTAAAGTTTCAGCTGTGACTGAATGGGAATCTCCCAAGTCCGTGAAAGAAGTTCGTAGTTTCCTTGGCTTAGCAGGTTACTACAGGAGGTTCATTGAGAATTTCTCTAACGTAGCTAAGCCTATGACTGAATTGTTAAAGAAAGATAAGAAGTTTGCTTGGTCTGAAGTTTGTGAACTCAGCTTTCAGGAGTTGAAGAAGAGACTTGTGACAGCACCAGTTTTATGTCTGCCAGATTTGGAAAAAGATTTCCAAGTATACTATGATGCATCTCATCAAGGTTTGGGTGCAGTACTTATGCAAGACAGTAAAGTTGTGGCTTATGACTCGAGACAACTGAAAACTCATGAAGTGAACTATCCTACTCATGATTTAGAGTTAGCCTCGGTCGTCCATGTACTCAAAACATGGAGACACTACCTTTTGGGGAAGCGTTGTGAAGTGTTCACAGATCACAAAAGTTTGAAGTATATCTTCACCCAGAAGGAAATCAATATGAGACAAAGAAGATGGTTAGAGCTTATCAAGGACTATGACTTAAGTTTGCAATACCACCCCGGTAAAGCAAATGTTGTAGCAGATGCTCTAAGTCGTAAGGTATTTGTGAATGGCCTTACCAAAGGAGAATTGCCAGATGATTTGTGTGCGCAATTCAGAAAACTCAGGTTGGAGATTGTGCCTGAAGGACATCTCATGTATTTGGATGTTCAACCCACTTTGTTGGACAAGATCAAAGAAGCCCAGAAGACTGATAAAGAAATTGAAGAGATTAGGGAAAAGATTGGCCAAGGAAAAGCCAAAAATTTCCATGAAGACGAACAGGGTACTTTATGGCACAGGAAACGTATATGTGTTCCACAAGATCCGGAGTTGCGGAAACTGATTTTGCAGGAAGCACACAACTCTCCGTATTCTATTCACCCAGGTAACACCAAAATGTACATGGACATGAAAGAAAGATTTTGGTGGAATAATCTCAACAGAGACATCGCCGAACATATTACCTTATGTGATGTGTGTAGTAGAGTGAAAGCGGAGCATCAGAAACCAGCAGGTTTGCTTCAACCACTACCTATTCCTGATTGGAAGTGGGACAAAATTGGTATGGATTTCATTACCGGATTACCAAGGACCAGGTCAGGATATGATTCCATATGGGTAGTAGTGGATCGCCTAACTAAAGTGGCTCATTTCATACCCGTGAAGACAACCTATACAAGTGCTAAGTTAGCCAAAATTTACATGAGTAGAATTGTATGTCTACATGGAGTGCCCAAGAGTATTGTGTCTGATAGGGGAACTCAATTCACTTCCCATTTTTGGAGACAGCTACATGAGTCATTGGGAACGAGGTTGGAATTCAGTACTGCTTTTCATCCTCAAACTGATGGACAAACAGAAAGGACTAATCAAATTCTAGAAGACATGTTGAGGGCATGTGCCCTAGACTATGGAGCAAGTTGGGATGAAAGTCTGCCTTACGCAGAATTTTCTTATAACAACAGCTATCAAGCCAGCATTGAGATGGCACCGTTTGAGTTTCTCTATGAAAGAAAGTGTACCACCCCATTGTTATGGAATGGTGTGGGAGAAAGAAGTCTATTCGGACCAGAACTTATCAAAGAAGTTGAAGAGAAGGTCAAATTGGTTAAGGACAGGTTGAAGATAGCACAGTCCCGACAGAAAAGCTACGCAGATCCTAAGCGTAGAGAAGTCACCTACGAAGTTGGTGATAGAGCCTATCTTAGAGTATCACCACTTCGTGGAGTGAAAAGATTCGGAGTCAAAGGAAAATTGGCACCAAGATATGTTGGGCCATTCAAGATTTTGAGTCGCAAAGGAGAAGTTGCCTATGAAATAGAACTACCAGAATCTCTATCAGCTGTCCATAATGTGTTTCATGTGAGTCAGCTTAAGAAGTGTCACCCAGAAATGGAAGAAACTTCTTTTTTTTAGGGTAAAACAGTAGGGCAAAAAACCCCACTGCAATTTTTATATATTATAGAGAGTTACAAAAGAATATTTACAAACTCAATCCACCTCAAAGAAGAGGGATAACATTCTAAGCAGTTATCTCCTGTCTAAATTAATTTCAATCCAATCTTTAAGGCCCTGATGATACTTCTTCTTAATTCTATAAAGGACCCATCTTAATTCCTGGGCTACAATAGCCTTCCAGTTCTCAATCGATGCATGCTGATTATTGAAGATTTCATTATTTCTGCAAATCCAAATGCCCCAAGTTCCAAGTATCAGAATTTCCATTGCAAAAGGGACATTAAGATCTTTTTTAATACTGGCTAAAGTTTCAAAGATATTTTGATCAGCCACATTGACCTGTGAAATTTCAGCCCAGCAAGCTCTTGCAAAAGGGCATTCCCAAAACAAATGTAGGCTGGTTTCTTCACTGTTGCAACCCTGGAAAACACAGTCATAAGATGCCAGAGAAAAACATTTCCTTTTCAGAAGGTTTCTTATGTTGAGTCTATCAAGCAGTAAGAGCCAGAAGAAGTATTTGTGCTTTTGCTGACAAGAAGATTTCCATAACCAAGAGAAATGAGGCTGAACCGGTTGGCAACCAGCTAAGGAGCAATAAGCCTTTTTGACCGAAAAATTATTGCCCCAAATGTAAGACCAAATATCAGATTCCCCCTGCCTGCCATTATTGAGAATTTGCTCAAGACTTTGATATTCCTGATAAGCTTGTTGGGACAGAGGAAGGTAAAAAAGGTCCTGAGTATTTTCAGTATGCAGGAACTCACTGACAGAGATGTGAGGGTTTTTTGCATAGGAGAGGAGATGAGGAAGCTTATGTTGAAGGCAGCTATCATTCCACATATCAGACCAGAATAGTGTGGATTTTCCATTTCCAACCAAGCACTTTGCAAGTCCTTTAAAAATGTCAATCAATTTTAGATGAGCTTTCCACCAAAAGGATCCCTCAAGACTTCTTCCAGGGAGCTTACCATTACAGTAGTAAGTATTCCATATAAGGTGAACCCAAGGAATATCCATGTGATTATAAAACTTATCCAAATTCTTCAAAAGAAGTGCAGTGTTTTGAACATTAAGGTCTAGAACTCCCAGTCCCCCTTGGTTCTTGGGTCTACAAACTTTCTTCCATGCTACAAGAGCATTACCTCTAGCTTGAACATCAGAAGTTTTCTTTCTCCACAAACATTGCCTCATATATTTAATCAACTGGTCCTTGATAGTGACAGGAAGATCAAAACAGCTCATGTAATATATGGGAAGGGAAGACAACAGAGATTTGACTAACTGCAGTTTCCCCCCATAATTAAGAAAGTCAGTTATTCCACACAACCTTCTCTCAATTCTCTGAACAATAGGCAGGAAATGTTCCACAACAGGTTTATTCAAGCTCAGAGGCAAACCAAGATAGGTAAAAGGCAAGGAACCAGTGAGGCAAGCAAGGGTATTAGAAAAATGACCAAGCCTCTCAGAGTCCATGTTAATTGGCATCATGCTGGATTTAGAATAATTAACTTTCAGTCCAGTGGAGATAGCAAAATTTGAAGAATTGCCTTAAGGCACAAGAGTTGCTCAGAATCAGCCTTAAGGATTACTAAAGTGTCATCTACATACTGAACCACGGGGAAATCAGGACAAAACACATCTTCAGTGGGCAAAGAAAGAAGACCCAGGTTCATTGCCTTATTGAGGATACTTTGAAGGAGATCAGCAGCCAGAACAAACAATAAAGGAGATAAAGGATCTCCTTGCCTAACACCCCTTCTACAGTAAACAATTTTCCCAGGCACACCATTTAAAAGCACAGAGGAAGAAGTTGACCCAAAGATCATCTGAATCCAAGAAATCCATTTATCTCCAAAACCTTTGGCTTTAAGGATATTGATGATTGCAGAATGCTCAATTCTGTCAAAAGCCTTTTCAAAATCAAGCTTAAGAATTAAAATTTCCTCCTTTGACTTGTGGCATTGATCAAGAAATTCAAATGCCCAACCTAAACAGTCTTGGATAGATCTTTGCTTGAGGAAACCATATTGATTCTTGTGAACAAGTTTAAGTATGACTTTTTGCAGCCTATTAGCCAGAATCTTGGTGATAATCTTAAAGACACTATTTAGCAAAGAAATAGGCCTAAAATCAGCAGGAGTCAGAGGAGCAGCAATTTTTGGAATGAGGGTGATAAAAGAAGAATTAATGCTTTCCAAATAGGCTTGCCCTTCATAGAACTCCACAAGTAGATGTTTCACATCATCCTTAATAATAGGCCAGCAAAGCTTCATGAATTCATTATTAAAACCATCAGGGCCAGGGGATTTATCATTAGGCAGATTTTTGATGACCTCATCAATCTCCTCATCAGAGAAAGGCTTTTCCAAAGCATCCCTTTCTTCTTGGCTTAAGCAATCACCAGCCAAGACATTAAGATTGAAATGCATTTCAGGCTTATCAGAAGAGCCCATTCTATTTTTAAAGGAATTCCAAAGGAGATTTGCTTTGCCATCATGATCATAAACCTCAAGATCAGAATCATCCTTGAGCATGGAAATGTAATTATGTCTAAAGCTTATGGTAGCTCTGGAGTGAAAGAACTTTGTCTTTTCATCCCCCAGCTTAACCCATTTAATTTTCCCCCTCTGTTTCCAATAAGTATTCTGATCTTGTAATAGAGAAATAATAAGATTTGTCAAGATATCCCTAAGATTCCATTCTTGAACAGTAAGAGTTCTCATTTCCTCCATGATATCAAGAAAGTCAATGGTGGCATTAACATTACAGATTTGTGCCTTCAGGCAAGGAAGGTGTTTGGCCCAAAGCTTTAGCCCTCTTCTCACATTTTTGAATTTAGCATTAGTTTTTTTTGCAGAATCCATAAAACCCACAGGAATGTTCCAGGCATTTTGAACAATAGCTTTAAACTCCTTATGATGCAACCAATGATTTTCAAATCTGAACACCTGAGCTTTGGGTGTGCCAATGGAAATGACACAAGGAAGATGATCAGAGGTAGGCTTTGCTAGAGGAGCAACAAAAGTTGAGGGAAAACTCTGAGTCCAGGCAGCAGAAGTAAAAAACCAATCCAACCTTTCCAAGAGGGGATCTTTCTGCATGTTACTCCAAGTGAACTTTCTACCTTTAAGTGGTAACTCTATGAGACCCAAATTATTAATGGCTTCATTAAAGAGAAGCATACCATTCACATCTCCACCCAATTTATTTCTATCTGAAGGCTGTCTACAGAAGTTAAAATCTCCCACAATGAGCCAGTCCAAATCATCAGGCATATCAATGCTGCCAAACCAATCTAAAAATTCAGTCTTTTTTCAGGTAAACATGGCCCATAAATGTTGGTGAGGATCCAGGATTCATTGGACAAGAGAGATGTCAAGGTGATGGAGATAGAAAACTCATTGAGAAAGGAAAGATGTCCAGAGAACAGGGAACCATTCCAAATGGTGATCACACCTCCAGATGCACCTCTGGAGGGAAGGAATTCAAAATTGGTAAATTTGGAGGGGCAGAATTTTTTAATGTAGGAGCTATCAAAGTCCTCACTCTTAGTTTCTTGGAGACAGATAATGTCACAACCAGACTCTTCAATTTTGTTTCTGAGAGCAATCCATTTTTTTTAGAATTGATTCCCCTGATATTCCAATTCAAAATCTTCCAAATTCTTTTGTTATTCATTAAGAAACCAGGAGCAAGTATAGATATGGGGTGATATAAATAGTGTAATCACCCAGGAGAGGAAACAAGAATTACAGAGGCAAAAGGCAATCCAATTCAAGGCACCACAGACATATTCCACAACAAGTACCAACCACATTGCAATATCACAATCACAGAACACATGTCAGGGAGTCAACAAGACTCCAGCAAAAGACTTAGTTTGATACATTAAAACACTTAAGAAGAGGGCTTCTTCTTGGCTTGCTGTCCACAGGTACCAGCAGCCCCAGGTTTCTTCTTGCCACCAATGCCCAAGCTGGAAGAGGCTCCTCCTTTAATGCTGCCTTTTGTAGGAGCTTTAACTGCCACTTCATTGGCCTTCCCTTTCTTGAGCAACCTCTTCTCCAGGTCCCCATCCTTTACCTTGCAGAATGAAGCAGCAAGATTTTTAACCACTTTGGAATTCAAACAGGGAGGAGCAGCATTACAAACCAGGCAATCAACAATTAGACAATTTATGTGACTTTTAAAACCCCCATTTAGTTCAACAATTCTAGGGCTTCTTCTCACCTCAGAGTCCACAAGAGGTTCCTTGCCCTTTCTTTTTCTGGCAGGGGTAGAGGGAGAGCATGAAGATTTATTGGATTCAATACCCAGGCAAGAAGGGGCCATCTGGGAAAAGCTCTCATTAGGAATGATGAAAGAAATTGAACTTTCCTCAGCAATAGGTTCTTTAATAATTTCCCATAAAGGAGAAGTAAGAAATCCCTTGACCCAATTAAACTTCTCAGGAGTAGCAAGCATGAGAGTAATGAAGTTAAACCAACTTACAGGGATATCACACTTAAGAGAGCCCATTGAAGAAGATTCCTTCTGAATATGGGGGGCAAAATAATTCTCCCAGAGCTCCAAGCCTTGTTGGGAAAATCCCTGCTTAGCCACATGCACATCAGGAATGGAGATAAAAGTTCTCACCATCCCAACCTGAAGGTGAGCCTCATTTGGAGAAAGAAGGTGCTGGTCCTCCAACATCCAATCATCATTCTCAGGAGCCACAGTACTTGAGTCCATAGGGCTTCCTACCCCCTCTTCAGCATCAGAGTTGGCCTCCTCTTCATCAGCCAGATAGTTCTGAAAAATGTTTTGAAGGCCTTCACCAATGCCAACCCCTTGTGGTGCAACAGCCACACCCTGCTCCTCCACAGCCTCAGGCTCATTAACAGATTCATCATCATCAGACTCCTAGTCTTGAACAATGATAGAACCTGTAACTCCACTGTTCACATCTTGAGGTGGCAGATGCTGATTGTCAATAGGAATATCTTCTCCAGGAGCAATGACAGGGCCTTGAACAGGAGCAACAACAGCCTCCCAGGGACCCCAAACTTTAGCATTACCACCATCAGGGGCAGGATCCTGCACAGGGGCCATCCACTGTCCCCAACCATCCCCAGGAGCAGGGGGAGGGGGGAGGTGGAATTTGGGGCCCAAAGACTGGGCCATGAGCAGGAACATGGTGTGGGTCCACATTGTCATCTGGCAGTGGGTCCTCCTCAGGTGGGCCCCCTCCAAGCAAGTGACTCTGAAGAAGTTCAACAGAAAAAGTCCATGACTCTGTCTCCACCAAGTCTCCAATGGTAAACCTCACACTCTTGGGGATGTCAACCAAGTCAGTAACACGAATCTTAGCAATAATCCTACCCTTTTGGTCAGGGTCCCTCTCCCATAAAAGAACCTTCCCAATATCCGCAAAGACAGCATTCAGATCCTCCGTATGCCAGTGGTCAAGGGGAGGCCCGACTAGCATCACCCAGCACTCATTATTAAACTGAGTCCTACGCCAGTTATCACCCTCATTGTGCTTAACAAAAGAAACATGCACATCTTGAAACGGAATCGGGCTCTCCGCAATGAGTCTATCACGGTCGCTGACATGATGAAACTGCACATACGCAGACCCAAAGGGACAAGCCTGGATATCTCTGAAGTGCACTCCAACCTCATTATTGAGGAAATCAACCAGGACACCATGAATATTCAAGAACGGAACAGGACCAGGGGGAGGGGATAAATGGTAGCAATGGCATACTGTTCATGCGCCCTTGACCTCCGAGGCACCACCACCCTTTTTACGCGATTCCGCCCAGCCACCTGCATAATCTGGAAGCCATTCGGCAGGAAAGGCGCAGGATCAATCGGAATGTTCGCCATTACGACGCCCTTCGCTGGCGACGAGCAAGAGGGGAATGGGGTTTCAGCGGGCGGGGGAGTTGAGGAGACAGGGGAAGTGGTAGTTGTTTTTTGCAACGAAGTGGTGAACTCGTGAAAACTACCATGAATAATGGGCCGGGAATGTGTAACTGCCTGGGCCTTGAACCATCCCTCATACGAATTGTCGGGCCAACTACATTTTGGGAAAGAGGGGAATTTTAGAAAAGGAAGGAGACCAAGGAATTTAAATGCCGCGCGATTGACGCCTCCCCCAGACCCGACCGGTGTTACCATCAAATTAAAACCACCATCAGCGAGCACCTGAGCATAAGATCTGCCATGAAGTCCTGATTTGAACTCACCATTAATACGTTGCTCAGTCACAGGCGAAGGAACCGCAGGAGACGCAGGAAATTTGAGTCTTTGAAAAACCGAGCCACCTTTACTGGAAGGCTTCAAAGAAGGAGATTTTTTTGCACTTTCTTTTTTGTACGTGACAACTTTCCATTCTTTAGCAGACTCCTTATAGAATTCCCTTTCTTCATGAATCCAATTCGGTCCCCCATTACCCCAGAGATTGACATGAATCACAAAAGAATTACATGAAAACTTTGAAATATTGTAAATCTCAAAACCCACTGCCCTTGAAGCAACCGAGAAACGAAAAGTTCTATCTTGCAGAAGCTTCACCTGGAATTGAGAAGCATTACCACCGAAACAGGCTTGAAGAGCAAGACTAACAATATGAAAGTCCAACTTAAAATTTGCTCGCCCAAAAGAACAGACCAGATAAAAGGGTCTTTTCCTGAAACCACCAATGAAATTAACTTGATGCCTGAATTTATCAAAAATCCTCTTCTCAAAATCACGCCCTAAAGAAAAATCTAGGGCAGGCCGACACGAAGCAACATCTTTAGAAGCACACCCTGAGGGGAGATTTTTAGTGAAATCCAGAGATCTAGGCACCATCTTCTCAATATTGGTGGAAAATTTCTTAACCAAAGGGCTTGGCAAAATCTGAGTACCAACCACAACCCTCTTCACCTGGAGATCAATAGAGATGCCAGAAGCCACCACCTCACCATGAATCAAGTATCTAGCATCAATCACAACCTCATTGTGGTTGAGGAGAACAAGCCTTTTAGAACTAGGAAAAATCATGAGAAAACCTTTAGAAGGCTCAAGATCATCAGTCGGCAAAGAGGAGCAAAGGGCATGCCATTTAAGACCAGTGTCTTCATCTGATCCAGTGATGGTAGGAGATCTACCAAGAAATCCAGATGAGGGATCCAAAGAATCATTAACACGAGAGAGATGAGAGGGGAACCTCAAAACAGATCCAACAGAGATCTTCTCCCCATTTTCCAAACATCGACCCTCAAGGAGAGAGCCTTTGGCATTGAGAAGAACCAGCCAAGAATCAGCCGAGACAACGGGAGAGCCTTCCAGAAACTTACCACCCGTGGTCACACCAGAGTAGGTGACCTTCCAACAACCTCCAGAGGAATCCGTGCAACTAGAAAGTGACCTCACTTATGAAGAGAAACCTATAAAAATTCTTGAGACTGCAGAAAGAGTCACAAGGACAAAGACTATCAAGTTTTGCAAAGTACAGTGGAATCATCATTCCGAAGAGGAAGCAACATGGGAAAGAGAAGATGATCTTCGGAAAGACCACCCTCACCTATTTGCTAGCCAATCCGAATCTCGAGGGCGAGATTCACCTTAAGGGGGTTAGATTTGTAACATCCCAAAAATCATGATTTCAAAGATTGCATATCATTCATGCATGCATATAGTTTTGAGATCAAATTCAAACTCATTTCAAGAAAAACAGAAGCACATAGTGCTATCATTTTATGTGAGAAAACTTAAATCAAATGGCTATCCTCATTTGAGAGTTTGAATGTTTTAAACATAGATTGTTTGTCTTCCTTGTTGATTGGTTTGAGTGTGGAGTTAGAACAAAATTTTACAAAATAGAAATGGTTTCAAAAATCATTTCAAACATTTGCAAACCTAGTGCAATGTCCCTGTTATTTTGTTTCTCCAAAATTGACCAAGACTTTTCAAAATAACCACATGGTTTTATACCTAGATTTGAGTATGTTGCACACTACAAAAATCCCAAATAGATTTGAATTCAAATGGAGTTTGAATTCATTTGAAAACCATTCCTGAAAATCAATTTAGAAAAAGAAAAGAGAAAAGAATTGGAAAAGGGCCGGTGCCAGAAATTTGGCCCAGCAATAGACGCGGCCCAGCTAGCCCACCCGGGCCACCTCTCTCTCTCGCACGCGCAGACGCACCCACGCGGTCGCTGACACCCAGACCCCACTTTCTCTCTGCGTATTTCGCTGACGAGCGGGCCCGCTCCACGTCATCGTCGTCTTCCCCAAAATCCCGCGCACGAACTCCGCCGCTGCCCGTTGCTGCTTTGATTCCGCGAGGTAAATGGCATTGAATCCCTGGGCGTTTCTTGTCGAGCCTCTGGCTATTTAATCCCCTCTCTCTCGCGACCATTTCCCCTCAACCAATTCCCCCTTCACGCCACCAGGCTGCCCACAACTCGCTCGACGCCGCCGCTGTTCCGACGACCGCGCCGACGAATTCCGGTGAGCTCCGTGTTCCCCTCTGTCCCTGATTTATGCTATCAAGCTCAGCAACTCCTTGCGCATCTACTGACACGCCCTGTTTGTTCTCGCATGGTCTGTAGCTTCGGCAACTACTTCGACCGAGCGCCGCCGTTCTCTGCACGAACTCCGGCGACCTCTCCCCGTAAGTACCAGCCGCCCCTTGCCCTCTGTCTGATACGATTAGGATCCCCATCGTCTTGCGCATCTAACGGTGCCCTCCTTTTGACTTAGCACAACACAGAACCTCGCCAACATCGACAGCAGCCGCACCCGACGCATTCGCGAACTCCGGCGAGGAATCCCCGACGACCCCGTGCGCCCCTTCCCAAGCCACCACCACGTCGAGCTTCAGCACACCATCGCGGTTCTGGTAAGCCTCTTCCCCCACTCCCGCGCGACCTAGAACGCCAGCGCCGCCGCTGACAGACGCGCCGCCGCCAGTCGCCGCCGCTAGCGCCGCTCATCTTTGGTCAAGGCATTCAGGAACGTTAGATGTAGATCCTACGGCTGAAATTAGAACTTAAGCGAAGAGGTATGCGCGCATCTGAGCCACCAGATCTGACTTAAATCCTACGGCTCGCAGAGCTCGATCCGTCCGAACCGGTACGGGCCAATAGGAAACAGACGCGTGGCTAGGGTTTGAGTTTAAAACAGATTTTGAAACAGATTTAGATTCAAATTTGATTAGGCTATAACTTTTGAATCCCACGTTAGATTTTTGCAAATTTTATACCGTTGGAATCAGGGAGACAAGCCCTTTCTGTTTATGCAATGTGTTTAGTGTTTAGTTTCTGTTAAAATGACTTTATTTGCAGAAACTTGTTTAGGACTATTTTGAGTATAGAAATTGTTTAGGAATTTGTTTTAGTGCTAAATAAACTTGGTTTAGCAAGTTTTTGACTTGGTTATGATTCAGTATCATGCACTTGCTTGGTTGAGTTTTAAAAATCATCACTTAGCATTTTGCATGCATGCATATATTTATGTTTGTATATGAATTGTGTGTGATTTTGTGCTACCATTTTTGTGTAGACTTTGGTGCTAGTGATTGTGATTGTGAAGAGTGCTACTCTCCCCACTACCAAGGCAAGTGGTACTTCATGAATATTTCAATCCCTATATTTTCATACAAGCATTAGAAATATTTTGCTAAGTCTTGCATGTTACTATTTTTGCCAAGTGCCCTGTTGGGAAATCCCAAGTAGTTGTAGAATTGCTAGGAAATTCTCTAAGTTAAGTACTATCTATGCCATGCTTAGCCTAGCTAGTAGCAAACAAGGGTTGGTAAAGTATAAACATGCTATGATGAAAATATTTCTAAGTCTTTGGACTTATGTTTTTCTTAATAAAACAACTAAGTCAATGAATCACCTGGGTGGAATGGGACTTGATTGGTGGTTTTTGGTTGAGTGGTTACACAAGGCCCATGGATATGGTTTACCTTGTGTATCTCACTTGTGGTATGCCACCCAGGAACAAAGGGATTTTAGAGGCCAAGTGTTGAGAAGCTTATAGTGCAGCCACTTGGCAATATGGGCTCTGCCTAGATCACATAAGTTGCTAGAACTTAGCCATTTGGACAGTTGGTGGTAGTGGGAATGATAGGTTGGAGCGCGTCCATTTGGTCTAAGGAAAGGCTTCTGAAAGGTCCTGTCTTGGGAAACCAAGTCTGGTGGGGAAAGTGCACAACCTCTGCAGATGGAAAAATCTAAGTACTTAGCCAAGTCCATGGCAATGGACAACTTGAGCATCAAGACATGGAAGCTATCAAGAATCTCATCACTCCAACTTCTAAGTATAACTTGTGGGTGAACAAGGGTGAAGGACCTCAATGTCTATTGATGGTTTCTTGGGAAAAGTTTTGACAAAGAAAAACTTAGAGTTTTCAACTAATAGGAAAAACCTATTTTGAGCAAAGCAAGCCAAACTACACTTAGCCAAAATGCATATAGTAATATATTCCACTTAAAATTTACTAAGGTATCACTTGCCAATACTATTCCAAAGTATTGACCCACTATGGCTGTAACTTGTGATGTTGCAGGTTACTCCGATGATGATTAGGTGTCATGAGTCTACACTCAACATGCTTGCCTGTGGCACATGAAGATGAAGACTTATGTTTATTTACTTATTCCAAACTCTTGTATTAGGCATGTGGCCTTGAGATGTAAAAGACTGTGTTTTATCTCTGGAATGGATGTAATAAATGACCTTTGTATCTGTGTACTTCATCTTAAACTGTGGATGCTAGCAATGATCCAGGGACTAGCATTGCAATCACAGGGATCCTTTTCCTTTACAAAGGAGGGATCTTACAGCGGTAGATATCGCTATTTTCTCACTTTTACCGATGACTTAAGTAGATATGGGTATATCTATTTAATGAAACATAAATCTGAAACATTTGAAAAGTTCAAGGAATTTCAGAATGAAGTGGAGAACCATCGTAACAGAAAAATTAAGTTTCTACGATCCGATCGTGGAGGTGAATATTTGAGTTATGATTTTCTCACGCATCTTAAAGCAAGCGGAATCGTTTCGCAACTCACGCCACCCGGAACACCACAGCGCAATGGTGTGTCTGAACGCCGGAATCGAACCCTATTAGATATGGTCTGATCGATGATGTCTCTCACTGATTTGCCGTTATCATTTTGGGGTTATGCATTAGAAACCGCTGCATTCACTTTAAATAGGGCACCATCTAAATCCGTTGAGACGACACCGTATGAACTATGGTTTGGTGCTAAACGTAAGTTGTCGTTTCTTAAAGTTTGGGGATGCGAAGCCTACGTCAAGAAGTTGATGCCGGACAAGCTCGAACCCAAAGCGGAGAAATGCATCTTCATAGGATACCCTAAGGAAACTATTGGGTATACCTTCTATCACAGAACCGAAGGCAAAGTGTTTGTCGCAAAGAACGGTTCCTTTCTTGAGAAGGAGTTTCTCTCGAAAGAAGTGAGTGGGAGGAAAGTAGAGCTAGACGAGGTTGTTGAACCTTCTCTTGAATTGGAGAGTAGCGTAGCACCTGAAATTGTTCTAGTGCCGCCTGCACCAACAATAGAGGAAGCTAATGACAAGGATCATGAAGCTTTGGACGATGCTGCTACTGAACGTCGCAGGTCGACAAGGTCACGTTTCCCTCCTGAGTGGTATGGCAACCCTGTCTTGACTATCTTGTTGGTAGAAGACAGTGAACCTACGAACTATGAGGAAGCAATGATGAGCCCATACTCTGAGAAATGGCTAGAGGCCATGAAATCCGAATTGGGATCCATGAGCGAAAACCAAGTATGGACTTTGGTGGACCCTCCTAGCGACCGAAAGGTCGTTGAGTGCAAATGGATTTTCAAGAACAAAACGGATGCGGATGGTAATGTTACCGTCTATAAAGCACGGCTTGTCGTGAAAGGTTTTCGACAAGTTCAAGGTGTTAACTACGATGAGACTTTCTCTCCTGTAGCGATGTTTAAGTCCATTCGGATTTTATTAGCAATTGCTGCGTTTCATGATTATGAAATATGGCAGATGGATGTCAAGACTACGTTCCTCAATGGCAACATTGATGAAGAGTTGTATATGATACAACCCGAAGGTTTTGTCGATCCTAAGGATGCTGATAAAGTATGCAAACTTCAGCGTTCCATTTATGGACTGAAGCAAGCATCTCGGAGTTGGAACCTTAGTTTTGATCAAGTAATCAAGAGCTTTGGATTTGTTCCAAATTGCTACGAAGCTTGTATCTACAAGAAAGTGAGTGGGAGCTCAGTGACATTTTTGGTACTATATGTGGATGACATATTGATTATCGGAAATGACATTGACATGCTTAACGATGTGAAGAGTTATTTGAACAAATGTTTTTCAATGAAATACCTAGGTGAATCTGCTTATATATTGGGCATCAAAATCTATAGAGATAGACAAAGATGCCTGATAGCTTTAAACCAGAGTACATACCTAGACAAAGTTCTGAAAAGGTTCAGAATGGATAAGGCAAAGAAAGGTTCAGTGCCTATGTTGTCAAGTAAGATATTGAGCAAGGCTTAGTGTCCAGCTACGGTAAACGATAGAGAAGCTATGAGCAAAGTGCCTTATGCCTCGGCCATAGGTTCTATCATGTATGCCATGCTATGTACTAGACCGGATGTGTCCAATGCTCTTAGTTTGACAAGCAGATACCAAAGTGATCCAGGAGTGGAACACTGGATAGACGTGAAGAACATCCTAAAGTACCTAAATAGGACTAAAGAAATGGTCTTAGTCTATGGGGGTGATGAACAGCTCGTCCTAAAAGGTTACTTCGACGCTAGTTTCGACACCGACAAGGATGATTCTAAATCTCAGACAGGATACGTTTATATTTTGAATGGAGGAGCTGTGAGCTGGAGAAGCTGCAAGCAAAGCGTGATCGCGGGATCTACAGTAGAAGCGGAATACATGGCTGCTGCAGAAGCGTCAAGTGAAGGAGTTTGGATCAGGAACTTCATCACTGAGCTTGGTGTGGTTCCAAGTGCCTTGAACCCACTGGAGATATTGTGTGACAACACTGGTGCCATAGCACTCGCTAAGGAACCAAGATATCATCCAAAGACCAAGCATATCAACCGCAAGTTTCATATAATCCGAGATTATATAGCAGATGGAGATCTGAAGATTAGCAAAGTACATACAGATCTGAATGTCGCAGATCCATTGACTAAACTTCTTCCACGTGCAAAACATGATCAGCACCTTAGTGCCATGGGTATTAGATTGTTGCCAAATGTAAACTAGATTATTGACTCTAGTGCAAGTAGGAGACTATTGGAATTATGCCCTAGAGGCAATAATAAAGATGTTATTATTATAATTCTTGTTCATGATAAAGTTTATATTGCATGCTAGAATTGTATTAAGCGGAAACTTTAATACTTGTGTGGTTTGTGAACAACACCGTGTCCCTAGTATGCCTCTATGGACTAGCTCATTGATTAATGATGGTTAAGGTTTCCTAACCATAGACATGAGTTGTCGATTAATAATGAGATCATATCATTGGGAGAATGATATGATGGATAGACCCAAACTAAGAGAAGCAATTAGATCGTGTCATCGTGTTCATCTTTGCAAAGCTTTTCTTATGTCAAATATTGTATTCCTTAGACCATGAGATAATACAACTCCCTGGTATCGGAAGAAAGCTTTGAGGTCATCAAACGTCATCCTATGAGAGGGTGATCATAAAGGTGTCTCTCAGGTGATCGGAAAGTACCTGTTGGGTTGTATGTATCGAGATGGGATTTGTCCCTCCCAAGTCGGAGAGATATACTTTGGTCCCACTCGGTAATCGATATCAACACCGCTTGCAAGCATGTGGTTAAGGAGTTAATCACAAAGTGATATCAGATTACGGAACGAGTAAAGTACTTGCTGTGAACGAGATTGAACTAGGTATGACGGTACCGACGATCAAATCTCGGGCAAGTAAAATATCGCGAGACGAAGGGAATATATATATGGGATTGATTGAATCCTGGCATCATGGTTCATCCGATATGATCATCGATGAATGTGTGGGAGTCAATATGGGTTTCCAGATCCCGCTGTTGATTATTGATATAAGATCATGTCTGCATGTTCTCAAACCCGAAGGGTCACACACTTAACGTGTCTCGGCGCTAGGATAGATTGGATAACTGGTTTTTGAGTTTTTGTTCGGATGGGATCCGGGACATCACGAGAGGTTCCAGAATGGTCCGGAGAATAAGATTCATATAAGGCAATGCAGTTTTTGGAGTTCGGAATTGTTTTGGGTTAATCGGTATTGTACCGGAAGCTTCTAGAACCTTCCGGAGGGGGACCAACGTGGCCCCACCTGCCGGGAGGGGGCATGGGCCTATTAGGGAGTGCCCTGGCCGCATTGGGCCAGGGGCACAAGGCCCCATAGGGCCCATCCGGCCAAACCTAGGGGAAACCCTAGGGGAGCTTCTAGAAGGGGGGGAAACTTGCCCCCCACTCTTCCCTCCTTGGCCGCCGGCCTAGGGTTTGGGGGAGGGGCTAGGGCTGGCGCCCACCCCTCTATATATAGAGGTCTGGGGCGCACCCTCCTCCCACACCTCCTCCACAACCCTAGCTGCCCTGCTGCCCTCCTCTCTCTCCCTCCCGACTTCACGTAGGCGAAGCCCTGCTGCAGAAACTCTCCAGCACTTGCACCACGTCGTCGCGTTGTAGATCCAATCCGTCTCTCCACCATACTTGCTGGACCGAGGAAGGAGGAGACGTCGAGGTGCCGCACGTGTGCATGTCTCGGAGGCATCGCCACTTGCGGTGTTAGATCGGAGCGGATCACGAGGAGGAGAAGCGAGTACGACTACATCACCGACGTTCCGACGAACGTTCCGCTGTGTGAATCTTCAAGGGTATGAAGATCTCATCTAATCTCTCTCGTTGTTTGCATCTCCTAGATTAGATCTTGGCTTTCCCGTTCGCATCCGTAGAATTTTTTTG
Organism: Avena sativa; assembly: GCA_916181665.1. Lineage (NCBI taxonomy): Eukaryota > Viridiplantae > Streptophyta > Magnoliopsida > Poales > Poaceae > Avena > Avena sativa. The sequence goes on along the minus strand of OV702295.1, from coordinate 303,718,478 downwards.
ATTTACTATGCTGCGAAACCCTTCACTTTCGTCTAGAACATATTTGATCCAAATTGTGTTGGTGTCTCTTAAGTGTGTCACTCTATGGTTCGCGAATAATACAGACATGATCGATACCCCTCTTGGATAAATAATCAGAAGCGGGACCTGGAGATCCATACTAACTCCCAAACATTCAACGATGAATTCTTGTGATCGTGAGAACCTTTTACGCTAGTAACTTAATCCCTTTGTCTCATGATATATTACATGTCAGAGACTCGATAATTGGTAACCCCATACCTAGTTTGATCTCGTTACTGACATTGACTCTTTTCTCATTCTCGTGATATAACATTCTAGTGATCACATCACTTTCTTGCAAGCTAACTAATGTGATACCACCGAGAGGGCCCAGAGTATATCCATCCGTCATCGGGATGGAAAAATTCCACTCTTGATCCATGAGCCTCTACATAACACCTTCATAGCACTGAACCCACTTTTATAGTCACCCTAATACAGTGTGAAGTTTGATGTTATCAAGATACTCTTCCAGTGTTAGTGATTGACATGATCTCATGGTCTATGGACTAGGATTACTTCATATGATATTATAGAAATATAAACACAATTACTTTGATTGTAATGCTATACTTCGGATGAATGTTCATCACATCATTCCAATAATGTTTTCACCTCGTTATTAACAACATCCAATGTCCATGATCAGGAAACCTTGATCATCTTGTTAATCAACGAGCTAGTTTATAAGAGTGGCATACCTAGGAACTTTCTATTTGTTTATTAAACACACATGTATTAACATTTCTGTATTAATACAATTATAGCATGCAAAATAAACACCTATCATATAATTGGAATACTTATAAGTAAAACTTTATTATTGCCTCTCAGGGCATATTCCCTTCATATAGGAGAGAACTAACCCTCGTAGATCCAAAGTGTTTAAAGAGATTGGATCTCGTGGTTGATGTAGTCGATCACTTGTAGATCTCAAGATTGCATAGATGATCCTTCTGGTGCCGCGTTTCGGCAGCGCTTCCACACTCGGTCACACATACGGAGTCAATGGAGACCTTCCTCTCCCCATTATAGCAGGCAGCGGAGGTAGTAGATCTCCTCGGAATCCCATCAGCATAACGACGTGGTGGTGGTGGTGGAGGAGAAGATTTCTACAGGGCTTTGCCTAAGCCGGAGTAGTATGGTGGAGGAGGGAGGAAGCCGGCGACTAGGTTTGAGGAAGAGGGGCAAGGGGGCGCCCCCACCCCTCCTTATATATATGGGGGGCTACGGCCAGGGTTCCCAGCCCTGGCCGAGTCCACCCCCAACTCGGAGGCCAAGGGGGAATAAGTGGGAACTTGCCCTCCAAGTTTCCCCTTTCCTAATTAGGGCTTGACCCCCTTTTTCCTTTTTCCTTGTGCTGGCCGGTTGGCCGTCCTTGGGCTTGGTGCGGCTGGACCTAGGCCCCCATGGCATTCCACAGCCCAAGTGCCCCCCCGGGGTGGTGGACCCACTGGTGGTTGTTGACTGCAAGTGCACAGATCGTTTGTAGCTAGTTTCAAAATAAAGATATCGATCCCACAGGAAGCAGTAGGCGAAAGACTAAAATGCTCTTAATCAAAACTAAACGAAGTACTTAAAGAATAATTCTAAGATGCAAGGAAAGTAGGATTGTTTTTGGGTTTTTGGTTGAGTGAAATAGTAAAGTAAAGTGAAGTAGAACTTAATGCAGAAAATAGTAATCATGTGTGTAAGAAAGATTGAAACTGCAATAGGGGAAGGCGTTCTTAGGGAGTGGTGGATACACCGCTATCAATTTAGACCAAGTGATCAAGATTATTATAATGAATATTCTCATGATATGCATGGATGTGGGAGGATCTCCATATATGGATGATGAGGCGGCAACCACTGCTCACACAATCCTTCATAACCACAGATGACAGATAAATAACGTCAATCGCATTATCCCGTTATTAAGGGATTTCTCCCGCAGCATGGACATGGCTTAATGAGTTCTCCTTTATTCCCAAGTTAGTACATAAAGGATGACAACTACTTTATAGTCATAGTAAGTGTTATCATCCCTCCGTCTACTAACAAGTAATCCCCTTCATCGAGTCTCTGCGAGAGGCAAATATTAAGGAGGTGCACAACTCCCAACATCAAGATGAAGACAATTAACACATACATATAATGATGTATACCATAATAATCTCTATCTCATCTCAATCATATACTAGGGTTTCTCCATGTCCCCAAGAACTAATGATCTACTTAGACATGGAGGCAAACAACATCATGACAATGGTAATGGAAACGATTATCGATGAATAGTATTTGTATAAATCCACAACTAGTGCAAGAATATAACAAGATCGAGATGGTATGGATGGAGATGATGGTGGTGATGAAGATACAACGGTTGATGAAGATGGAGATCGATGCCTTAGCCTCCCAGATCTGCTTAGGGCAAAGATGGATCCCTAGGGCAAGTTCCCCCTCTAGATCCCTTCCGGAGGTGAGGTTTTTGGCGATTTTTGGGTGTTCTGTATGTCGTCTCCCTGAACCAGTTGCACGGGGTGAAACTATTTGAGGAGTCAGAGGAGACGCCAACTATATAGCCGCAACTATACGGCGGCGGCCCGTATAGTTGGTCGTCAACTCTTCTGTTTCCTTTGCTCGCTTCGGGTTTTCTTCTGGTATTATTAATATTTCCCAAATAAGCGATTTACGTAGTTTTTGGCTCCTTTTCACTTCAATGTAACTGCTTCAAGAATTGTGTTCACTGGATCCATCATATGATCTGATCCTGGTGAAAATAAACATAAACAGTGTGTGCAAACACCGTAAAATACCAAGATCCTACATCTACAATGCAAAATAATAACCTAAAACATGATGCAAATATGCACTCATCAACTTCCCCAAGTGAAAGTACCGACTTGATACGACTAGAGGGGGGTGAATAGGCGTCTCCCGAATTTTAATTTGTTTCTCACTTTTAGGCTCAACAAGAAAGAAAGTTATCTAGGGATGCAACTAAGTGAACAACCTAAATGCAAGAAAACAAACACCAACAACAAAAACAGTAAATAGCAAGGAGTGAAGGAAGGGAACGAAGTAACCGGCGAGGGGACACGGAGATGTAATTCCCGTAGTTCACTCCCAAGGAGCTACGTCTATGTTGGAGAGGTGTCGGGGCCACACAAGGTCACCCGAGCGCCACAAAGGCCTCACCTTCTTCTCCGGTGAGCTCCCCCACAAAGGAGGCCTCACAATCCACTAACCGGTTACCTTGAAGGCGCCAACCAAAACCTTTACACCAAGGTTTAGGGGGAGGCTCCACAACTCAATTGGAGGCCCTCAATGACACCTCGAAGCTTTACAACACACGCCTCACCTCCAAGGATGCCCTACACCATCTAGGGTTCCAAGAAACCCAAGAGCAACAAGATCCACAAAGGATGGGTGGGGGAAATCAATTCTTCTTTGGTGGAAGTGTAGATCTAGGTCACCTCCCTCACCTCTCAAAAGATCAAGTCATTTGAGTGGCTAGAGAGAGAGATCTAGTGAGGTGAAGCTCAAGCATTAATGGAGGAGAGAGAAAATTTCGAGAGAGAGTGGGAGGAAGAAGAGGGGTGCCTTAAATAGGCCCCCCACGCTGAACCGTTACAGCCTCCCCGCGACCTCACTGGTAGTTCTGGTGAGGGGCCGGAAGTTCCGCCCAGCCTGGCTCCAACGGTCATCAGACCGTTGACGCCCGCTCCAGAAGCGCAACCGGAAGTTCCGGTCAAAACGGACCGGAAGTTTCGGTGAACTTCCGAGCAAGTTCCGATCAAGTTCCGGCAAATAGCACGCTTCAAAACATAAGGTTACTGAGCCTTCACCGGAACTTGGGGCGGAACAAGGGGCGGAACTTTTGGGTCGCGAAGCGAGTCTGACCGGAAGTTCCGGCCTTCAGGCGGAAGTTCCGCTCAAGAACTTTTGGCAGGGCTAGTTCCGATGCAAGTTCCGGCCAAGTTCCGGCCAAGTTCCGGCAAATAGCACACTTCAAAACAGAAGGTTACTGAACTGCCACCGGAACTTGGGCGGAACTAGCGTCGGAATAAACTGTAGAACAGCCGGTAGAAAAAGTTTGAGCGGAACTTCCGGTCTATGACCGGAAGTTCCGGTGAGACACAAAAGGCCCCAACAGAACAGGAACACGCTCTCTCTCACGGGATAATGGGATGGCTGTGGCGGTGCATATAGGTTTGTGCAAGAACAAGTGATTTCCCACAGCCTTCCAACATGGACCCCCTCTTAATAGTACGGTGACCTAAAAACAACAACCAGAAAGAAAGTAGGAGAAGACTAAAAGGCCACCGTCTTCAAAAGATCACAAGAGAGCATCCATCACAATAGAATGAGACATCAATGACGTTTCCCCTGAAACTCAAGAGCACAGTTAAAAACACGGCTGGGATTGTCATTTTAACACCAAAAACATCATGGGAAGATATAGTCCTTTCAATCTCCCCCTTTTTGGTGTTAGATGACAATCCCACAGATTTGCATAGAAACAAAGCAATCTTTGCAATGGACGAGGCAAGCTCCCCCTGTATGTGTGCAAGGTAGAGAGAAGACCTCTAAGGACAGGACTAGCACACATACACGGAGGCTCCCCCTAATAATTGCAAAGATAGCACAAGTACAAAAAGGGATAGAGATCATACCAGAACCAACTAAATGTGGTGGAGACAAACGGAGTAATAATAACAATAAGAGCAATGAAGCTCCACCACCATAGCAACAGCTCAAGAGATGACAACAAGATACCACACTCACGGCAAAGTATAAGATACCACAAAGATACCACATAGTCTCAAACATAACATACCACATGGTCCACAAGCACACATAAGTTCACAGACATAAAACCACAAGCACACAAATAAACTAGAGAGTTCACGAGTAAGAAAAGATCAAAGGCAAGAACAGGCTCGCGACTCAACCCATGCAAATCCCGTAGACAACCTAATAGACATCTTTCTCCCCCTTTGGCATCGAGACACCAAAAAGGAAGAAGAGATCAATCTACTCGTCCCAGCCACGAGAAGGGGAAGGAGGAGAAGACTCAGGCGGACCAGTGACCTCCTCCTCAGACTCATCTTCGGACCAGTTGCAGTTGTTGCAAACCCAATCCTCCTTGGGAGCAGTGACAGAGCTAGAGACCGGTGAGCAAGGAATGTTGAGGGCTACCATGATGGCCTTCTGGCGCTGAATATTGTGACGCTGATCAACATAAGCTTGATACTCGCGGTCCTGCAGAAAGCAGAAAGTTTTCTTCACTTTCCCAAGCAGCTTCTTTGCCCAAGATGGCTGCCTATGGAGAGAAGGACCACCAGCACTAGAGTCACCAGGAGCAGAGGAGGGACCACTAGCAACATCTTGAGTCTTCTTGAGAGCAGCTTCCTTTTCTTCCTGAGTACGAGGCTTCTGGTGCTTACTCACATGGAACTTTTTCTCTTCATGAATGGTGATGTTGTCTTGAGGGAAGGGGTTGCCAGTCTTCTCGAGCCACTTGTGATTGATGAGAGTCTGAATGTAGGGAGCATAGATGCAGGAGCGCTTTTCAATGAGAGCTGCCCACATCTCTGAGTAGATGAAGTGCATAACATCCATTGACATGTCAGTGTCTCGGCGAAGATAAGTCTGATGCATGAGGTCAACCTGATATCCATGAAACTGATCAAAGTTGCCAGCCTTGGGAGAGATGGTGTTCAAGTACACCCTGCGCATGATGTCAAAAACTGGCAGCAGATGATTCACATACCCAACAGACCCCCACCCTTCAATGTAGAGAGGCTCCAGGACCTCAGGATCAGCAGCTACAAGACCATGAACACGCCAACCATTTGCCCCGTGGCCAGGCTGAATGGGATAGCCAAGAAGCTCAGCAAACTCAGCCCAAGTACCGGTAAGAAACACGTCCCTGGTCATCCACTTCATCACACCTTCAGTAGAGGACTGCATGTGAAGAAACAGAGTAGAGTAGAACTGAGCAATAGCAGTCACATCAAAGTTCTGACGGTGCTCGATGAGGGGAATCAGTCCAAACTTCTTGCAGATATCAAGAGCCTCCCCAAAGTAGACTTGCTTCTCTTCCATGTGAGGCACATTGATGTACTTCTGAGGAGAAACCACGAACTTCTTCTTTGATGCATAAATTTCTTCATAAATCTGTTCCTGACGGCAGGTGTGAAAATGAGGGTCCAAGCAGAGACGATCACGAGGCACGAGGTAGGGATCTGTAGACCTGAATGCAGAGTAAGCCTTCTGAGTCCACTTGGAAATCTTGGCTTTGGTCATGTCTGGCCCAGCAACAGTGGCCTTCTGAGCAAGAGCAGGCCTCTTCCCTGCAGCAGCAGCAGTAGCACGGCGAGCAGCAGCAGCCTTCTGGCGAGAAGTCTGAGCGGTTGGACGCACAACCTCAGCATCTTCCTCATCAATCTCAGGAGGAATGTCAGCGGATGGTCGGCGGGCACCCTTGCCTTGGCGAGTATCTCCTTCCCCTGAGAAGAAAGCACAAGAGTAGGGAGGGAAGGTGGGATAAGTGCACAAGTTCGGAAGAGGAAACAAAAGAATTAGATTGGAAAAATACAAACAGGAAAAAAAATTGCATTGTAGCCGGAACTTCCGCTGAAATGTCGGAACTTCCGGTGAAAAATGGTCCACCGGAAGTTCCGGTCGTGGCTCACCGGAAGTTCCGGTGAGGCCACGAACTGACAGTTCCAACAGGAGTTCCCTAGATCTAGATCTAAAGACCACAAATGCACAATTTTTTCCAAGGATGTATTGGGCCAATCTACTCTAGCATGATACCCTAGGCCTACCAAGATATTCCAACAAGTTCTAGCCAAAGAACTAGCCTAGACAAGGTGTGCCCTAACTCAAGCCATGGAGAGAGCAAGATCTCCATTAATGGAGGGAGTTGAGGGCAAATACCGGAGTCCATGGCGGGAGATCGAGGTGGGGAAGGATCCCACGGAGCAGATCTGCGGAGGAGAGGTTGGAGACGAAGGGGCCAGAGCTCCTTCGTGGAGAGGTCCTGGCCGGCGGCGCTCCAAATAGAAGATGGGTCTTGGGGGAAAAAGGGAAGAAGATCCCGTTTTCCCCCAGGGCCCACCTTATATAGGACAGGGAGCACCACCGGAAGTTCTGGTCAGGGACCGGAAGTTCCGGTGGACCGGAACTTCCGGGTCAGACTGACCAGAAGTTCCGCTGACGCCAGGAAGACCATATCAGGATAGGACAACAGGGAAGAACTTGTGCAGGGAATAGAGAGGGCTTGAGGTAAGGAAAGGCTTAGGATAGATAGCTCAAACTGTGAAGAACCAAAAACAACAAAAACCAAGAAAAACAAAAAGGTCAAAGAACCAAATAAAAACGAGTTGGTGGCCAAAGCCACCTTATATAAGAGTAAATGGCTTGACACCGCGAAGATATATCTTGGGTTCATTACCAACACTCATCATGAAGCTCGAATGGTCTCCTTTAGAGACTATAGAGTATGAAAACTTTAATGTGCGCATAATAGGGATAGTGTTTGTTCATAAGAGGAACTACACTCCCCCTAAATCCATGCCTACATCCAAACAAGATACACATTGAGACACGGGTAGGTGTGCAAGGGCTCAAGCAACATTGCTCGAATCAATGATATTTAGCTCATGCCTTAACTCTCGGAACCTTGCTTCATCAAGAGGCTTCGTGAAAAGATCCGCAAGATTTGCCTTGGTGGGAACATACTCCAAAGAAATGTCTCCTCTAGCAACATGGTCCCGAATGAAATGATGACGAATCTCAATGTGCTTGGTCCGGTTGTGTTGCACGGGATTGTGAGCAATAGCAATTGCACTCTCATTGTCGCAAAGAAGAGGCACCTTGTCAAAAGATAGTCCAAGATCCTTCAAGGTTTGCTTCATCCATAGCAATTGAGCACAGCAGCTTGCGGCAGAGATATACTCAGCTTCGGCAGTAGACATAGACACAAAGTTTTGCTTCTTCGAGGACCAACAAACAAAATATCTTCCGAGAAACTGACAAGCTCCGGAGGTTGACTTTCTTCCCACTTTGTCACCAGCCCAGTCCGAGTCCGTGTAACCAATGAGATCAAAGCTGGCTCCCTTGGGGTACCACAACCCAAAGTTTGGGGTATGAACTAAATATCGAAAGATCCTCTTGACAGCCACCATGTGACTTTCCTTTGGTGCGGCTTGAAATCTTGCACACATACCCACACTCAACATAATATCCAGTCGGGATGCACAAAGATAGAGCAAAGAACCAATCATCGATCGATAGAGTTTTTGATCCACCTCCTTACCCTTGGGATCGAGATCAAGATTAACCTTAGTTGGCATGGGAGTCTTGGCACCTTTGACTTGATCAAACTTGAACTTCTTGAGCATGTCTTGGATGTACTTGGCTTGGTTGATGAAAGTCCCTTTCCTCAATTGTTTGACTTCAAATCCAAGGAAAAACTTCAACTCCCCCATCATGGACATCTCGAAGTGGTCGGTCATGAGCTTGGCAAAATCCTCATTAAAAGTTTTGTTAATAGACCCAAAGATAATGTCATCAACATATATTTGGCATACGAACAAGTGGCCTCCAACTTTCTTAGTAAAAAGAGTGGGATCAATGAGGCCCACTTCGAAGCCACGGTCTAACAAGAGCTCCCTAAGGCAATCATACCACGCACGTGGGGCTTGCTTGAGGCCATATAGTGCCTTATTGAGCTTGTAGACATGGTTCGGAAAAAGTGGATCCTCAAAACCCGGAGGTTGCTTGACGTATACCAACTCTTTCAAAGGACCATTAAGAAAAGCACTCTTAACATCCATTTGATGCAATTTAAAGTTATGATGGGTAGCGAAGGCAAGAAGCATACGAATGGATTCAAGGCGAGCAACGGGGGCGTAAGTCTCACCGTAGTCGATGCCCTCAACTTGTGAGTATCCTTGGGCAACTAACCTTGCCTTGTTGCGCACGACAATTCCATTCGCATCACACTTGTTCTTGAAGACCCACTTGGTTCCAATGACGTTTTGACAGTCTTTAGGCCGCTCAACCAATGTCCAAACATTGTTCCTCTTGAAGTTGTGAAGTTCCTCGTTCATAGCATCAAGCCAATCATCATCTTCAAGAGCTTCGAAGACTTTCTGTGGTTCCACAAGAGAGATAATCGCATGGTGAGAGCAAAAGGAAACTAGTTGCCTCCTAGTAGTGGAACCTTTATTGAAATCTCCATAGACATTATCAAGGATATGGCCATCTCGAACAACCTTGGCGAGACGATAGGCTTGACGACGGGCTTGTGCTTCAATTCGAGATTCTTGAGCTACCACTTGGTCATTTCCACCAATTGAGCTGCCCCCTTGACTATAAGCATGAACACGAGGGTCATCTTCATCAATTTCCACTTCGGGGGAGTCATCACTTGGAGAGGATCCTTGAGGATCATTGACTTGCTATTGATCTCGACGAGCTTGACCTTGGGGAGAAATGTGACCTTGAGGAGGAGCCCGTCTTGGGGAGGTTGATGAGGTTGATGAAGAGCTTGTCCGTGGGAGGTGCCTTGAGGAGGAGCCCCATCGTGGGGAGGTTGATGTTGTTGATGAAGAGCTTGTTCTTTAGAGCTTGTAGAGTCATGAGCATGGGAAGCTTCGGAAGAGCTTGAGGGAGCTTGTGCCAAGAAAGTAGGTCCTTGAGGTGCAAGATGATCTTGTAAGAGTGAGGGCTCCACTTGAGTAGAGCTTGGTCCTTCTCCTTCGTCCATAAGGGGATCCTCAATGGGGAGGTGGAAACCCACACCCATTCTTCCTATGGCCTTGGGAGGAATTTCATCACTTGGATCACAAACACCATCTTGCCTAACAAGAGACTCATGATTTTCATCAAACTTCACGTTGCTCGTCTCTTCAACTCTTCCATTGGCTTTGTTGTAGACTCTATAAGCATGGGTCTGATTTGAGTAACCAACGAAAATTCCTTCTTGAGCCTTGGATTCAAACTTTGACAACCGAACTCCTTTCTTGAGGATGTAGCACTTGCACCCAAACACCCGAAAGTAGCTAACATTAGGCTTTTTCCCGGTGAGAAGTTCATAGGGGGTCTTGTTCTTATTCTTGCGGAGATAAAGCCGGTTGGTTGCATGGCAAGCGGTGGAGATGGCCTCGGCCCAAAAGTTGTATGGAGACTTGAACTCAGCTAGCATAGACCGAGCCGCATCCATCAAAGTGCGATTCTTCCTTTCAGCAACTCCGTTTTGTTGAGGGGTGTAGGGAGTGGAGTATTGATGCTTGATTCCTTCATCACTGAGAAACTCTTCCAAGGTATAGTTTTTGAACTCGGTGCCATTGTCACTTCGAATTGAGAGAATAGTTGCATTGTGCTTCCGTTGAACCTCATTAGCAAAGTCAATGACGGTTTGTTGAGTCTCACTCTTGTACTTGAAAAAGAACACCCAAGTGTATCTTGAGAAATCATCCACAATAACCAAGCAATACTTCTTGCCTCCAAGGCTATCATGAGAGGGAGGACCAAAGAGATCCATATGCAAGAGCTCCAAACATCTCTCGGTAGTGATTTGATTGAGCGCTTTGTGAGGAGTTTCATGCATCTTCCCTTCAATACAAGCCCTGCAAACACGATCTTTGGCAAAAGAAACATCGTTAATTCCAAGGATGTGGCCCTCGGAGTGAAGTCTTTGCAAAGTCCTCATGTTAACATGGGCTAGGCGGCGATGCCACAACCAGCCCTTGTCGGCTTTAGCATAGAGACATAGAGCATGAGGAGTAGTGGTCCCTGAAAAGTCCACCACATACAAGTCATGTTCTACATATCCTACAAAAGCCACCTTGAGAGACTTGCTCCACATGAGGACCACGGAATGAGAATTAAAGAAAGACCCATAAGAGCAAGAGCACGAACTGAGAGTAAGTTGTAACCAAGAGTTTTGACAAGCATGACGTCAACCAAGGGGGTTACCACCACTTTGCCAAAACCCAAAACCTGAGAGCTTGTTTTGTCACCGTAGGAGACCATGGTGTTGGCAATATTGGGTCTCAAATCGGTCATGATAGACTTGCTTCCGGTCATATGACTCGTGGCACCACTATCAAGCACCCATTTTGATCCGCCGGAAGCATAGTCCTACAAGAAAATCAAGCCTTGGTTTTAGGTACCCATTTTGCAATGGGTCCCCTTTTGTTAGTGACAAGAACCTTTGGCACCCAAATGGCCCAATGATAATCATGCGTGTAAGATGTCCCCACATATCTAGCATATACATGACCATCATAAGATTTGCAAAGAATATAAGAGGGATTGTTCTTTCCGGCAAAGTTGTCACTTTGCAAGAGGGTTAGGCCATTTGGTACTCCTTGGGCCATGCCCTTGTTCTTTTTCTTCTTCTTGTTCTTCTTCTTCTTCTTCTTCTTAGTCTTGGCAAGTTGATCCTTCAAAACCTTGACCTCCTCTATGAGATGCTCATGCTTGCAACAAGGGTTAGGAGAGCTAGACAAGTCTATAATTTGCACAGCGGAAGACTTAGAAAGATCACAAGTTAATTGAGTTTGAAGCTGTTCATGAGCCTCAAAAAGACTTGAGAATTTACTCTCCAAGGCTTTGTGTTCCTCTTTGAGTTTCTCAAGATCCTTTTGAGTCCTATCATGACCACCCACAAACTCAGCATTTTCTTTCTTGAGAACCTTAATCAAAGCAAGAGCATGGTCACGTTCTTTAATTGTAGAGGTCAAAGTGTTGTTATGATCATCTACAAGCTTAGACACATTTTCTTCAAGATTAATTCTCATATTTTGTTCATCCTCAAGACTTTGAGTGAGAGAGGCAATTTCATCGGCGGCATCTCTTTCATTTTTACTTAGCAAGTCAAGGAGTTCTTCCTTTTCATCTAAGGCATCTCTAGCATTTTCAAGTTGTGCAAGTAAGGACTCAAAGCAGTTTTTAGTTTCTTCATCTAAGGTAGCAACAAATTCACACATGTCAATCATCTCTTTCTTCACCTCTAGACCAACAAGATCAAGAGAGGAAGGCTCACTAGAGATAGGTTGAGGAGTGGGTTTCGGTGATACCTCGGTGGCCTTGGCCATGAAGCACTTTTGGTTGGAGGAGATGACATTTTCATTTGGCGAGTCGAAGAGGGATAGACGTGGAGTTGAGGTAGTGGCAATAGCAGCAACCCCCACAATCTCTCCACCATGAACTTCATCATCGTCTTCATCCGTGCCCGAAAGATATTCTTCATGGACCACAATTGCTCGTTCCTTGTTAGTGGCGTTCTTGACAGTGTAGTTCTTGTTTATGGGATGAGGAGGTCTTGACTTGACCTTGCGAATGAGACGACCACCATTGTCTTCACGGTTCTCAAAGGGACACTTGGCCATGAAGTGACTCATGTCGTTGCAATTGTAGCATGACCTTGCTTTGGGAGACTTGTTGGGTGAGTTGAATCTTGAGTTATCCCTTGATCTTGACTTGAATCCGGACTTGTTCCAAAAGGCCCTTGAAGCGAGAGCAAGATGTTCGTTGAAGGCACATTTGAGATCTTCTTGAGACCACTCAGTTGATGTATCATCATCATCAACTTCAATAGCCTTGGCCTTCAAAGCAAGGTTCACTTTTGTTGATCCAATGGCTCTAGCTCGAGCGGACTCCGCATTCTCCTTAGCAATAGTCATGGCAATTACTTCACTCAAGACTTCTTGGGAGGTCATTAAGTGAAAGTTGGTTCTTCCCTTGATAGAGTTGAGCTTTTGTTCTTCAAATGGGAGAAGAGCTTGAATGAACTTCCTCTTCATAAACTTGTCATCAACATAGTGAGCCCCAAGGTCCCTCATAGTGGAACAAAGGACCTTAAGGCGCCTATACATGTCTTCAGGGGTCTCATCATCTTGCATTGCGAAACCATCGCACTCGTTGTTGATCTCATCAAACTTGGAGCTTTGGATGCTAGCATTCCCAACAAAGAGCTCGGTGAGTTGATCCCAAGCTCCCTTGGCAGTGTCAAATTGGCGAATGTGAGCAAAATCCTTTGGAGTCAAGGCCTTTTGAATCATTCCCAAAGTTGTAGCATTGAGTTGCTTGTCCACCACTTCACCTCGTGTCAACTTCTTTGGGTCAAATGGAGAGAATCCATCCTCCACAATCCTCATTAACTCAATGGATGAGCTGGAAATATGTGAGCGCATTAGATATTGCCAATTGGCGAAATTAGACGTATCTAGCATGGGTGGTGCTCCTTGAGGTATAATGTGTGGCATGGGAGTGGGTGGATCCGGAGTGTACTTCGGCGGTGGGGGTACCGCCGAGTAGTCCTTTCCTCCATTCTCCCCTTTGGAAGTTGGGTTATCGGGCTCCTCGATGTTCTCACTTGGAACCTTGGTAGAGGTTTGAGCAACAAAACCAAGTCCCAAGTGAGTGGTGGCAGCCGCGGGAGTTACCCCAGGGGCGGACACCGTAACGGTGGGAGGAACCTCGTTGGGTTGGGGTGTGTCAATAGCAACCATGGGGTTTGGCTTGAGAGACTGCAGGAGAGTCATCATTTCCTCGAACTTGGACATCATGGATGACTCCAATTGCTTGAGGTCATCCATAGTGGCCAAGTTCTTGGCTTTTTCAGTTTCACTACCCCCTTCGTCGGCCATAGTCTCTTAGGCGGTAAAGCCCGAAGTAAGAGCCCGCGCTCTAAAACCAATTGAAAGTACCGACTTGATACGACTAGAGGGGGGGTGAATAGGCGTCTACCCAATTTTAATTTGTTTCTCACTTTTAGGCTCAACAAGAAAGAAAGTTATCTAGAGATTCAACTAAGTGAACAACCTAAATGCAAGAAAACAAACACCAACAACAAAAATAGTAAATAGCAAGGAGTGAAGGAAGAGAACAAAGTAACCGGCGAGGGGACACAGGGATGTAATTCCCGTAGTTCACTCCCAAGGAGCTACGTCTATGTTGGAGAGGTGTCGGTGCCACACAAGGTCACCCGATCGCCACAAAGGCCTCACCTTCTTCTCCGGTGAGCTCCCCCACAAAGGAGGCCTCACGATCCACTAACCGGTGACCTTGAAGGCGCCAACAGAAACCTTTACACCAAGGTTGAGGGGGAGGCTCCACAACTCAATTGGAGGCCCTCAACGACACCTCGAAGCTTTACAACACACGCCTCAGCTCCGAGGATGCCCTACACTATCTAGGGTTCCAAGAAACCCAAGAGCAACAAGATCCACAAAGGATGGGTGGGGGAAATCAATTCTTCTTTGGTGGAAGTGTAGATCTAGGTCACCTCCCTCACCTCTCAAAAGATCAAGTCATTTGAGTGGCTAGAGAGAGAGATCTAGTGAGGTGAAGCTCAAGCATTAATGGAGGAGAGAGAAAATTTCGAGAGAGAGTGGGAGGAAGAAGAGGGGTGCCTTAAATAGGCCCCCCACGCTGAACCGTTACAGCCTCCCCCCGACCTCACCGGAAGTTCCGGTGAGGGGCCGGAAGTTCCGCCCAGCCTGGCTCCAACGGTCATCAGACCGTTGACGCCCGCTCCAGAAGCGCAACCGGAAGTTCCGGTCAAAACGGACCGGAAGTTCCAGTGAACTTCCGAGCAAGTTCCGATCAAGTTCCGGCAAATAGCACGCTTCAAAACATAAGGTTACTGAGCCTTCACCGGAACTTGGGGCGGAACAAGGGGCGGAACTTTTGGGTCGCGAAGCGAGTCTGATCGAAAGTTCCGGCCTTCAGGCGGAAGTTCCGCTCAAGAACTTTTGGCAGGGCTAGTTCCGATGCAAGTTCCGGCCAAGTTCCGGCCAAGTTCCGGCAAATAGCACACTTCAAAACAGAAGGTTACTGAACTGCCACCGGAACTTGGGCGGAACTAGCGTCGGAATAAACTGTAGAACAGCCCACAGAAAAAGTTTGAGCGGAACTTCCGGTCGGTGAGACACAAAAGGCCCCAGCAGAACAGGAACACGCTCTCTCTCACAGGATAATGGGATGGCTGTGGCGGTGCATATAGGTTTGTGCAAGAACAAGTGATTTCCCACAGCCTTCCAACATGGACCCCCTCTTAATAGTATGGTGACCTAAAAACAACAACCGGAAAGAAACTAGGAGAAGACTAAAAGGCCACCGTCTTCAAAAGATCACAAGAGAGCATCCATCACAATAGAATGAGACATCAACAACGTTTCCCCTGAAACTCAAGAGCACAGTTAAAAACACGGTTGGGATTGTCATTTTAACACCAAAAACATCATGGGAAGATATAGTCCTTTCACCAAGCCTAGACTCTTGCTTGTCCCGAGCATATTTAGCTTAATGGATGTGATCCTCATATTCATGAGCTGAATCGATAAAATAAATGAGGCAGTTGCAGCATGTGTTTATCATAAAGGATACATATAAATAAGTTCATGAATAGTACCTCACTCAAACCATCCGAATAATATTAGCAGGCTTCCACACCTTTAGTGATTAACAGTTCACCAAAGATTATGCTCAACATGATGTAAAAGTATTCGGTTCAACCGAATGAGTTAGTGAGGTAGTCCGAAGTGTTTTTAGGATTAACATATTCACTTGGGATTCAAAATATAGTGAGGTAGTCCGAAATGTCTCTTTGTCTTACTATAATATAGTGGTATATGCCTATTTGCTCTTTGCACATTCGCTCTTTTCTTCATCTTTATTTTTCTATATATATATGTTTGCTCACACTTTTGTTTAAGTGTTGTGCAAAGGAGCGCCATATATTCCACTTCATGTAGGAGAATTTCAAAGTTTAACGATCTCAATTATCAGATTCCAAATATATATGAAGCATCTTTATAACTTGAATATTCTACCTCAACTTGTCCTCACTCTATTTGATAGCACTTATAATTTCTCCTTTGTTCAAGGTTTTTCTTTTTCATCTTAATTAATTAATTAGACAATTTCTCCTTTTTGTAAATCAAACCATTGACCTACAACATATTGATAAAATTATCTTTACATCCATTAATACTAATGGTGTGGAATACTCCTATTGCTATCATCAAGTGCGAGTAAAATTATATTCAAGTCATTCATATATCCAATAGGGCAAACTCAAACTCAATAATGCTCTATATATTATAATAAACTCAGAATTTCATAAGAGGGATCGACTATTACTGAAGGGAAATCTAATGATGCAATCTTTTATTTCTAAACTCGAACTAATGCGAAACTAAGAGTAATAAACTTATAAGATTGGTTACAAGGTTTTAGAGATCTCCCCAAGATTGGAATCAAGCCAGGCGGGATCAAATAAATCCTTGTTGGTACCTATTCCTCCTCCTGGGTAGGAAGAGCACTGTCGTCCTCTCCTTTAGCCATGCTTGCTAGGCGGATGCTAAGCTTATCCATGTCGTACTAAAGCTTCAAAATTTTCATCTTAAGGAATTTCTTCTCATATGTCAACTCAAAAATAGTTTTAATCAAGAAACCAACTCTACCATCGATGTCATTGACCTTTTTCTCAAGATCTTTGCTCATTATCCAGTAGGAGTCAATCCCTTCTCCAATAGTTTCAACACATGCCTTTGAAGCCTTTTCCAATTGATAGATCTTATCATGAATCTCATCTTGCCGCACCTTCTTGGGTTGAAGAGGTGGCGGACTAAGAGGAAGTTCATATTAAGATCCTATGTTGTGACAGTAAGGATTAGGGAGATACTTATCCTTGCTCCTTCCCTGGTCTGATTGTCTCATCCTCTCCATCCTTTGTGGGAACTATGTCCTCCCAATCTGGGAGAGCCTTAATCTCCAAGATGGATGATGATGATGATGCTTCTTTTGGTTCCACCTCCTCGATCCTCTTCACGGGCTTCTCTTCCTTCTTCTTCCAAATCTCGTTGACATGGAAAGGCTGCATGGCTTTGCTACACGGATGGTGTTAGAAGGGGGTGTATGGAGATGGCGATGGTTTTTCGAGGCTGGACGTTGTAGCTCTGCGAAAACTTAATGAAAAAGGTTAGATGCAATCGTCTTTAAAAGGGCAGGTCGAAAACTCTAGCCGCTAGGCTTAGCGAGAAACTATACTGGTGCGGGTAGTATAGATCCCGTCGTATAGTTGCGAACCGTCTATAGATTTTTTAATGATCTAAGGCGGTACTGCGGTGACCCAGCATACCACTGCATGATGTAGTATACTATAGTCGTGGACATAACACCAATGAAACACCGTTCACTAGTATTACATCCCTCAGAATGGCACAACAGAAACACAGCGGGTCCAATACATGGCTAAAGGTTACAACTCACTCTTTACATAAGATCCGGAGAATACTCTAGGTTTAAGATAGAGAAAGAACTTCTTATGAAGAAGAATCAAAGATACACAACACAAAAACAATTATATTACTAGAACTAATATTTTAACTACGGTTTTGACGTTGTGCCTTTTGCAATGCACTATAGAGATAGGTTCTTTGGCTAGAGATTATATTACTATTTAATTAGTAACTTCGTCATCACTTTAGTTGAGGTATATGTTGTCTTCCTTGTCTTTATTGAAGAATCTTTAGCTGAGCAAGATAAGTCCCGGAGCATAACTTGATGTGGTTGTTGTCTACTCCGGCTTCAGAATCTAGCAAGGGTTAAGAAGATACTTTGAGTACGAGCGTACTCAGCAAATTCACTAGAAAAGGATTGTTTGATGCACTATAACTACAGCCACAGACCGTAGGTCGTAGGCAATGCAAGTTTTCATAAACATTTCTTCAAAGGTTGCTTTTATTCTGAAAAGCTATGTCCGTCAGCCTTCACGGGTTTACTAGAACCTTCACGGGGTTCCTTTCCCGCCGCGTTCGCAGCTCCTTCCCGGTACAGGGAGTAACAAGTTACAGTTCTTACACTCTGCAGAGGTGCGTTTACTTTACCCATGAGAGATCAACTCTTTGTTGCACAACCGGGCAGCTTATTCCCGTCCACAATTCCATGATGTGGGGCCCAGAAGAAGATCCAAGCCAATCACTGCCCCCTTCGCGACCCCGCATGCCTCCTTGGTGTACACCATGCCCACATAAAGAATTACGGCAATGGTTTGCACAAACTGTTAGATGCCAGAACTCTGGTGGTACGTTGAGGGTTCCCACCCATATGGTGCATATCCTCTACGAATTACCAATTAATATGCACGCTACAAGGATAACAGCCACGACCTGCACATCCGGCTTCATGCGAGAGGAAGAAGATATAGCTGACTTCTTCGTCCCATTCCAAATCTCATGGTTAACGCGTGATATACGGCGCAAGACTCACTGGCGACATTGGTTGTTAAGTCCTAGGTAATATGTTCCTTTACCATTGGAATTTTCATAGTAGGTTATTACCTCATGGCAAATAACCGATAATCATATTATTATGAAAATAGTGTTTTTGGACCTTTTTCAAATGCAGGTGATGACAACACTGGATTTGTAAAATACTTTACAGAAAATAATCAAAGGACATGAGCAAGTGTGAACTTGCCTTTTGTGATTGCAAGATTATGCACTCACGGTCTTCGAGTCAATGTATAAGATTCAAAATTTGAAATCAGCAGCATTGGTCCGGTAAGGACTAATGTTTAAAGAAGCAATATGCTTTTATGCATAAGTAGTGTGATGCACGTTCTAAGCGCAAATCCCGGGAATAACGTTGTCCTAGGGTTTGGATTCCGAAAATGGTTACTTTGGAATGTGTGGTCCTTTTAGATAAGTTTCATCGTTGTACTTTTATTAGAGTTTTTTAGTGGTTGCAAACATCACATATGTAGGAATAAAGTGTACATACTTATGACATACTAGTTAGGATTACTTATACAAGGTTTCTTATTTAAAGTGGCAAAAAGGATAACCTTCGAAGAAAAGGTTTCGCTTCTAAGGTCTAAACAAACTTTGTGATTAGTTAATGGTGGTTGATGTCATTTGTTTGCTCAAATGGTTTGGCTTGAGTTGCTTTATAGTTTAACTACTTCAGACCAAAGTTAACTATAAAACATATAATAATGCTTATATTGTTATATTAAGATTTTGTAGAATAAAGTTAACTTTAAAGTACAGATAGTTTTGAAAGTATCGTACTTACACCTTGGTATCTTGTATATCTGAAATGTGTTCTTTAAGTTACTTAAGAATGTTTATTCTGTTACTTGAATAATGGTTTCATGATGTGAGTATGGAGTAATTGCATTTATCTTTTATCGGCAATTGGGTATAGTTTATGAACCCAACATAATGTTACTTAACTACTTATGGATTTATATAGTGTTGTAGTAGTTTTTGTAATTTGGTGATTAATATGGTTTAGAAAAGATTTGATTGTTCACAAGTTGTGCTTTAAAGATTGTATTATTAGTGGAATTCTTTTTAGAGATAATCTTTATTTATGGTTGAGGATTTTTCTAAAATAAGAATATTTATAATGTTTTTAAACATTATGGCATTAGATTATTAACATTTAAGACTTATACTATTTATTAGACTTATTTAACTCATTTTAGGAATATTAAGAAATTTTATTGATCTTTATATGGATTATTAATGAAGTAATTAAGTTTAACTTTGAGTTATTAAAATATTTAATTTTTTTATTTACCTTAAAAGGATACTATAAGATTTTTAGCATGTAAATAATATTTTTGCGATCATTTTGGTATATCATATTTATTTTTGGTGATTTATAAACAATAAGATATGATTTTTATAATCCTTATTACTTTTATAATTACTTCATAATAAATATGTAATTAAGTGAAATAATAATACATGATTATAGTTTTAAATTAATATTCTTATTTTTCTAAGATTTTTAGTATTTTATTTATATTATTAACATTTATCATTTTAAAAATATGAATTATCAAAGTTTTATTACTTATAAAACCTTTATTAAATAACATTTATTTAAATAATCACCATAATAATATTTGATAATAGTTTTAAGTTGTAGATTTTATTTTTCTGAAAATTTTCATATATTATACATATTTTTCTGAATTATAAATCAAAAGTTATTAATTAAACAAGATTTAATTATTTATTTGATTTCTAGAATATTATTAATTGGATTATAACATTTTATTCAATTCCTAATAGAAAAATACTTTTTACATCACGACCAGAGCTAGCCCCAGTCACTGATCTGTGGGCCATTGTCCACCTCAGCTCTCAGGTTAAAAGAATTACATTTGTTACCGATTGGTTATCTACCCCAGTCAATGACATATGAGACCTGGGCCACGTCACTTGCCACGTTAGCAAAGACTAGTCAAACTAGCTGACGTGGTGCAATCATGACGCAAGGATGGCGTCAGCACCACCACCGCCGTTGGAGGTTGGTCGCCGGCGACGATCTACTGCACCCCCGCAAGCTAAATAGGTCTAGTTCGAATCAGCGCAACCTACTGAACCGATTAGTGGCAGCGCCGCTCGGAAATGGTCATCGGAGCTTCAGCTCCGACGAGCTCCGACAGTGGCCGACGGTGGCATGTGATGAAACGACGATTAACAACGAGATTCAACGATTAAACGTTACTGGGAAGTTCAGGAACTCACCCTGATGATGATTGAGTGGTTGGCGAGGACAGGCGTGGTCGGAATCGAGCTCCCCGACGAGGATTCCGACGAACTGCTGCGAATAGGAGTGACCAAATTCACCCGCTCTAGTGCTCCCCTTGATGCAAGATTTTACCCAGAGGATCTACGGAGGACGACGCTTCTCCATTACGTCTCAGAATGGTGTGGGGTGACATGGTTCGACGGCGAAGAATGGCTCCGGCGAGCTAGGGTTCGGTCTCGTTCGTATCTAAGAGGATAAGGAGGGATTGGGGATAGAGATGGAGGCAACGCGTCGCGGTGGCCTTCTTATCCCCTCCTAGCATCGGCGGCGAGTATCTTGACGCAATGACGGCGATGACGGCATCGGGCGGCGACGAGCTCCGCCAGCGAGCTGCATGTGTGCGTGACGGTGACGACGATGACCGTTTTGCAGATAACCCCCTAACATTTTCTTTAGCTCAACCCGCGGTCCGTTCCTGACCCCACTTGTCAGTCACAGACAGAAAAGAACCTGGGCTAGTACTGGGCCGTTGTGGGCTGCACATAGGCGTCAGATAGGTATAGGGTGTTAGGCTGTGGCCAGGTTTAGTTTTTTATTTGTTTTAACCTTTTTCTATTTCCTGTTTTCTAATTCAGATTTAAATTTGAAATAGATTTTTGAAGCTTTATTTGTATGTTTAATTTGCTGGTATTGGCAGTAATATTAAAATATATTTGGCAACCTTTGTGAACCTTTATTATGCCTTCTTTTATATTTCTTTTATTTTCTCAATAAGAACTCTTTTTTTAAATATTTGGAAGAAACTTCTTCTTATTGTTTTTCTATTCTATATTTACTTGGAGATTTATTGAATGGTATGTTCTTATTTTCTTATAAATTTAATTTTAATGAGCTCATAGTTTGAATAGAAACTTTATATATAAGTTTAATGATTTTATACCATTATTTGATGCATGAAATATAGAGACCTTAGTATGGTAATTATTACTCCCATTAATTTGGAAAATAGCAATGTATGTGAATAACAAAGAAGTTTAGGGTGTTGAATCTTGGAATATTACCCTTGGTTTTAGGATTTTATATAGGTTTAGATTCGCTTTAAGATTTAGGATTTATCAACTAAGTGTATTGCCTTTTGTGTATTGTATTGGATGAAATCTCCCTTTTAAATTGGAAAATTTTAATTAGAGTGTTTTATAGAAGTGAATATACTTAAGCACATATAGTGAGGATGGTTGAAATTAACAGTGATATGCTTATATAATTTGCTATAGGAAACTATCTCTATAGAGTGTTATAGACATCAGATGATGAATCAATGGTATATGATGGATAGTATGTTTGAGTTGAGATTTAGAGTTGAATGCTTACCATGATTAAAATAAGAAAATGATTTATACATATAACTATATTTCTCCACCTTGGGTTTCTAAATAAGGAACTCCTTTCCTAGATATGATACCTTTTTCAATCCATTACCATGGTTAGTTTGAGGGATTTACTTATTAAAATCTTATTATTCAATATATCATTCTTCTAAACTTTGGAATGAATCCAATGAGTTTGATATAAATATACTTCATATATTTCTCAATTCTTGCTTGGTTGAATCTACTATTTTTTTACTGTTGACAATCTTCCATCCCACCAGTAGTTCCTTCAACTCTACTCCCAACCTTCCTTAATCCCCAACACTATTCTTTTTCTAAAGTAAACTATCCTTAAAGATGGATACATCAATTTTAATGACTCTATGCTCTACTAGCTTTAGTTGAATAACACCATCTTATAATTACATAACTCTTATGACTTACACTTCAATCCCTGAGTTATATTTATGTGGGTTGCAAAGGCTTCTCTAGAATCACTTATCTTTACTAAGATTCCACTCATGTTCTACCCACCAGTATTACCTTACTAAATATGAGCATTTCATGTTGGTGACCAAAACATTACCATTATAATACTTTAATCATTTATTATTGAAGTTCTTAGTTGGCTAAGCAGTGCTTTAGCAATCCTACCTTTTATTGTCTGGAAATTATCTTCTTAGTATCTCATATTGGATTAAAGTTATTTATGAAATATGCCCTCTTTAAAAGATTTAAGTAGATGTTATGATAAGATCAGGAAATAATAGATCAAAGATTGATAGTTAAAGAGTTTGTGAATCAATGGTTGATTACTCAAAATTAATGAACAACAGATATCAAAATGGTTCCATTAAGATTGATATGGAAAGAAAGATATATTGTGGATGATCCTGACTTGGTCTCTTTCCAACTCCAACTCATTTAAGAGTTCAAGGTTATGTGTTACTATGATACTTATAATAGGAATAGATATAAATAAGATAGGTCAGCACTAATCATTTCATTTTTATTATTCTAGAGGTAATCTTAACTTAGTATTCATAAATTGGTATGATGAATAGTATGGTATGATCCCTTAAGGACCATATATGAATCATTTAAGCAATGTATTATGAGTGACATTTATTATAACTAGTCTTCCCTTAGACCAAATCATGTTTAACCAAATAAGGTTTTAGCGAAGGTTACATTGGAACTTATCACAGTTAACTTGATGATCTACTTAAATTCCTTCAAGTTAAGAGAAGCTTCAATCCCTTTGACAAGTTTTGTTTAAAAGCACGAAAATTACTCGGATTTTCTATGCATGAATGCAATGCACATATCTGGGTTCAACTTATTATTAGGCTCTAATTCTGGGATGTTACAGACTCCCCCCTTAAAATAAACTTCGTCCTCGAAGTTCACAAACTCTCATGTTTCGGAGTGAGAAATTGTTTTGTAGTGGTTACTACACTCTCCACTCTATGATGATCTTTAATGGAATTAATTGGAGTACTCCATATCCTGATTAGATTTCCTCATTCAATTCTTTTACTTGAATCATCAAGCTTCATTACTATTTTAATAAGTATAGTTTGTAGGTTCTCACTACCATAAGTTTTTAAGTTCCTATATATGCATTTTAATAGCCAATAGACTATCTCACTATTCATGTCATTATATAGTTGATATTGGTCTTCCTTCCAAGATTGGATTTGAACTCAATTTGTCCATACCCATTGGAATTTTTCATTCTCGACTCTTGTTTAATTAGGGTTTTATATTACTTCTTAAGGGTTACTTAAAAGTTGTTTCTTTTTAAATTTGATTTTTAAATGTATCCTTTATCATCCTCAAGTTTATACCTCCTTAAGATTTTATTTTAAATAACTTTCCCTATTTCCTATAGCATTTTCTTCAACTCTCATTCCTAATGTTTACTCTCCCCCTTAAGTTTTACTCATAGTTTTGAAACTCCATTCATAGAAGCTATTGATTCTTGAACTAAAATGTTGGTTCCAGTTCGGTTTATATTTTACTAGTTTAAAGTCCAATGAAAGATTATACAGTGCATCCACATAGTTGTGGATCTCCGAAACAAATCTTTCAGCACTAAATGTCGTACTTACTATTGGGGCATTCTTGCTGAATAAACTGGACCTTGCAAAGCATCTTGCCAAGTGATCATCTTCCAATCTGTTAAACTTTCTTAGGTCTTACTTAACTTAGGCCAAATTTAATGCTCTTTATGCAACTTTTAATAAGATTTGGTTCACTATTTCAACCAAATACCAGCTGCGGATGAAGTACCAACTGGGGATTAGTTACTAGATATGGATCAAATACCAGTTGCGGATTATTACTGGCTGTAAACCGTCCTAGGGTGTGTGTATTTCCCTATGGTTTCCCACATACTTCTCGCATTCACTCGGTATTGCCAGATCTTGAATGCCATTTTGGTTCCAAAGCTAACTATTTGTACTTATTCATGATACTTCCATGAACTTGGTACAACTATTCCTTTGCTTCTTAGTAATATTACCCACTCTGATTGAGTTTTAAGTTTATTATATCTTGTGGTTCCGTACATCTTCTATACCAAACTTATTTCTTGAGTCTGGCTAGGAATAATTTATGCTTTATCTATCCTCTAAGTGGTGCTAACACTCCTTATATCTTGCTTTTTCATTCCCGTAAGTCTTCCTTTTTGATCTTTAAAATTCGTCGCTCCTTTACGCGGATTTCCATTCCTATCTAGGTCTATAACATCAAGTAATAACTGGGTGTTACATCATGCATTTTCACACCTAATTACACTTCATGTACAGATCTAGTCAATCAAGAAAAATGAATAAGATCCAAAAGTCGATAAACAACCAAACAGATACCATCTATTATACATAGGTTTTAGATAATTTACAAATGTACTAGATATTCCAACAGTTTGCTCCATACCTATTTACACAGCTACCTTACAAGAACTCGTTCCTGTGGATATATCCTTACTTATTCCGGCAAACCTTTCAAACTACAATACGCATTACCCTCTATATACATTATTCAAGCCCTCATCCCTTGGGATGTTGTTTCTCTCTCACTTCCATCTTCCTCTAGTGCTTCCTGGAGTTCCGCCCATGATGCCGTGAAGTCCTACGACTGCCTTCTGGAGCATAGGAGTATCCAGGAGGTGCGTAATCTTGATTAGAAGTACCGAGACTGAGATTAGTCATTGAAAAATGACTAGAGTTAGCGTAATCTTCCACCGAATAATTCGGGTTTTCTGGCAACACTTCCTCATAGTAAGTTGGTTCCTTAGCTTTTTCTTGGATCCAGTCATATATGTTGGTATAGTAGCTATTGGAGTAATCTTCTAAGTTAATTGGATTCGTATTACCCCCATATGGTCCATAAGGCTCCCTATGGTTATAATTGGTCTCTTCTTCAACACCTACATCAGAAGGTATAGGATTCCCTATGGTTTTACCTTGAGATTCTATTTCCCATCCATAGTTAGGCTCAGGTTTATTTGGAATAACTTTATTCCATTCTTGTTGTTCGGAATTGTACTTGGTCCATAAGTCTTCAGGTGGCTTGAAGTCCTTCTGGTAATAGGCATAATTTTCTGAGTTTGGGTCATCGAACTCAGTTTCCTCAAACACCTCTCCTGAAGATATGTATTTGGGATGCCTAGATTCTTTATCTAACTTCTTCCTTCGAGCCATTGCTTTATCAGGATCAGTAAAATCCTCAATGACCGTATCCAGCTCCTGAACTAAGACTTGGTGAGTGTTATGATAAGTGTTTAGCAAAGACCGATAACGATCCATATACTCTATAGCTAGAGTAGGTTCAGCTTGGACTAAGGTAGAGTGATCTAACTCATGCTCTGAGTTTGAGGTTTCATATGGTATAATGGTGTGAGTACTACCTTCTAGAGCTTGGGATTTATGCCCTCGGATCATGGTTATGGCTGCTGCTACGGCAATCTGATATGCAGATGCCATGCACCTTGCCTCTCCTGCTGGCATTTCTCCCTTCAGTCCTAACTTCTTGGGTAACATGATCGTGACACGGTATTTAGCTAAAACCTGCCCATCATAGTAACTTTAAATCTTGACCAGGAGTCTTGATTCACACTCCAAACTCCATAGAAGTTGTCGGAGATTGTCTGTCCAATCCCCTCCGTAGTCATCCAACGTCCTGTTCATCACTTGAACATTCCGGGGTGGATAACGGGTGCCATGTGGAACTGTGGATAAGAAATTATCATCAGTCACATAGAGTTAAAACTCTTGGGTAATGATTGGAATTGCAATCATATAAAAGAGTTATCGCACTAGTAACATAATAGGATTATTCTCAAGTGAATATCCCTCATATCATTAGAGAACTCTTCATTATTGTTATGATGTGTCCTACAGGTTCTACCCATTTACTAGGTTTCCAACCTAAGGTCAAAGCATATGGCTCTGATACCAACTGCGGTAACCCAGCATACCACTGCATGATGTAGTATACTATAGTCGTGGACATAACACCAATGAAACACCGTTCACTAGTATTACATCCCTCAGAATGGCACAACAGAAACACAGCGGGTCCAATACATGGCTAAAGGTTACAACTCACTCTTTACATAAGATCCAGAGAATACTCTAGGTTTAAGATAGATAAAGAACTTCTTATGAAGAAGAATCAAAGATACACAACACAAAAACAATTATATTACTAGAACTAATATTTTAACTACGATTTTGACGTTGCGGCTTTTGCAATGCACTATAGAGATAGGTTCTTTGGCTAGAGATTATATTACTATTTAATTAGTAACTTCGTCTTCACTTGAGTTGAGGTATATGTTGTCTTCCTTGTCTTTATTGAAGAATCTTTAGCTGAGCAAGATAAGTCCTGGAGCATAACTTGATGTGGTTGTTGTCTACTCCGGCTTCAGAATCTAGCAAGGGTTAAGAAGATACTTTGAGTACGAGCGTACTCAGCAAATTCACTAGAAAAGGAGTGTTTGATGCACTATAACTACAGCCACAGACCGTAGGTCATAGGCAGTGCAAGTTTTCATAAACATTTCTTCAAAGGTTGCTTTTATTCTGAAAAGCTATGTCCGTCAGCCTTCACGGGTTTACTAGAACCTTCATGGGGTTCCTTTCCCGCCGCGTTCGCAGCTCCTTCCCGAAACAGGGAGTAACAAGTTACAGTTCTTACACTCTGTAGAGGTGTGTTTACTTTACCCATGAGAGATCAACTCTTTGTTGCACAACCGGGCAGCTTATTTCCGTCCACAATTCCATGATGTGGGGCCTAGAAGATGATCCAAGCCAATCACTACCCCCTTCTCGACCCCGCATGCCTCCTTGGTGTACACCATGCCCACATAAAGAATTACGACAATGGTTTGTAGAAACCGTTAGATGCCAGAACTATTGTGGGACGTTGAGGGTTCCCACCCATATGCTGCATATCCTCTATGAATTACCAATTAATATGCACGCTACGAGGATAACAGCCACGACCTGCACATCCGGCTTCATGCGAGAGGAAGAAGATACAGCTGACTTCTCCGTCCCATTCCAAATCTCATGGTTAACGCGTGATATACGGCGCAAGAATCACTGGCGACATTGGTTGTTAAGTCCTAGGTAATATGTTCCTTTACCACCGAAATTTTCATAGTAGGTTATTACCTCATGGTAAATAACCGATAATCATATTATTATGAAAATAGTGTTTTCGGACCTTTTTCAAATGCAGGTGATGACAACACTGGATTTGTAAAATACTTTACAGAAAATAATCAAAGGACATGAGCAAGTGTGAAATGCCTTTTGTGATTGCAAAATTATGCACTCATGGTCTTCGAGTCAATGTATAAGATTCAAAATCTGAAATCAGCATCATTGGTCCGGTAAGGACTAATGTTTAAAGAAGCAATATGCTTTTATGCATAAGTAGTGTGATGCATGTTCTAAGCGCAAATCCCGGGAATAACGTTGTCCTAGGGTTTGGATTCCTAAAATGGTTACTTTGGAATGTGTGGTCCTTTTAGATAAGTTTCATCGTTGTACTTTTATTAGAGTTTTTTAGTGGTTGCAAACATCACATATGTAGGAATAAAGTGTACATACTTATGACATACTAGTTAGGATTACTTATACAAGGTTTCTTATTTAAAGTGGCAAAAAGGATAACCTTCGAAGAAAAGGTTTCGCTTCTAAAGTCTAAACAAACTTTGTGATTAGTTAGTGGTGGTTAATGTCATTTGTTTGCTCAAATGGTTTGGCTTGAGTTTCTTTATAGTTTAACTACTTTAGACCAAAGTTAACCATAAAACATATAATAATGCTTATAGTGTTATATTAAGATTTTGTAGACTAAAGTTAACTTTAAAGTATAGATAGTTTTGAAAGTATCGTACTTACACCTTGGTATCTTCTATATCTGAAATGTCTCCTTTAAGTTACTTAAGAATGTTTATTCTCTTACTTGAGTAATTGTTTCTTGATGTGAGTATGGAGTAATTTCATTTATCTTTTATCGGCAAGTGGGTATAGTTTTTGAACCCAACATAATGTTACTTAACTACTTATGGATTTATATAGTGTTGTAGTAGTTTTTGTAATTTGGTGATTAATATGGTTTAGAAAAGATTTGATTGTTCACAAGTTGTGCTTTAAAGATTTTATTATTAGTGGAATTCTTTTTAGAGATAATCTTTATTTATGTTTGAGGATTTTTCTAAAATAAGAATATTTATAATGTTTTTAAACATTATGGCATTAGATTATTAACATTTAAGACTAATACTATTTATTAGACTTATTTAACTCATTTTAGGAATATTAATAAGTTTTATTGATCTTTATGTGGATTATTAATGAAGTAATTAAGTTTAACTTTGAGTTATTAAAATATTTAATTTTTTTTATTTACCTTAAAAGGATTCTATAAGATTTTTAGCATGTAAATAATATTTTTGTGATCATTTTGGTATATCATATTTATTTTTGGTGATTTATAAACAATAAGATATGATTTTTATAATTCTTATTACTTTTATAATTACTTAATAATAAATATTTAATTAAGTGAAATAATAATACATGATTATAGTTTTAAATTAATATTCTTATTTTTCTAGGATTTTTAGTATTTCATTTATATTATTAACATTTATCATTTTAAAAATATGAATTATCAAAGTTTTATTACTTATAAAACCTTTATTAAATAACATTTATTTAAATAATCATCATAACAATATTTGATAATAGTTTTAAGTTGTAGATTTTATTTTTCTGAAAATTTTCATATATTATACATATTTTTCTAAATTATAAATCAAAAGTTATTAATTAAACAAGATTTAATTATTTATTTGATTTCTGGAATATTATTAATTGGATTATAACATTTTATTCAATTCCTAACAGAAAAATACTTTTTACACCACGACCAGAGCTAGCCCCAGTCACTGATCTGTGGGCCATTGTCCACCTCAGCTCTTAGGTTAAGAGAATTACATTTGTTACCGATTGGTTATCTACCCCAGTCAATGACATATGGGCCTTGGGCCACGTCACTTGCCACGTTAGCAAAGACTAGTCAAACTAGCTGACGTGGTGCGATCATGACGCAAGGATGGCGTCAGCACCACCACCGCCGCTGGAGGTTGGTCGCCGACGACGATCTAGTGCACCCCCGCAAGCTAAATAGGTCTAGTTCGAATCAGCGCAACCTACTGAACCAATTATTGGCAGCGCCGCTCGAAAATGGTCATCGGAGCTTCAGCTCCGACGGTGGCCGATGGTGGCATGTGATGAAACGACTATTAACAACGAGATTCAACAATTAAACGTTACCGGGAAGTTCAGGAACTCACCCTGATGATGATTGAGTGGTTGGCGAGGATAGGCGTGGTCGGAATCGAGCTCCTCGACGAGGATTCTGACGAACTGCTGCGAAGAGGAGTGACCAAATTCACCCGCTCCAGTGCTCCCCTTGATGCAATCTTTTACCCAGAGGATCTACGGAGGACGGCGCTTCTCCATTATGGCTCAGAATGGTGTGGGGTGACGTGGTTCGATGTCGAAGAATAGCTCCGACGATCTAGGGTTCGGTCTCGTTCGTATCTAAGAGGATAAGGAGGGATTGGGGATAGAGATGGAGGCAATGTGTCGGGGTGGCCTTCTTATCCCCTCCTTCATCGGCGACGAGTATCTTGACGCAATGACGGCGATGACGGCATCGGGTGGCGACGAGCTCCGCCAGCGAGCTGCCTGTGTGCGTGACGGTGCCGACGATGACCGTTTTGCAGATAACCCCCTGACGTTTTCTTTAGCTCAACCCGCGGTTCGTTCCTGACCCCACTTGTCAGTCATAGACAGAAAATAACCTGGGCTGGTACTGGGCCGTTGTGGGCTGCACATAGGCGTCAGATAGGTATAGGGTGTTGGGCTGTGGCCAGGTTTAGTTTTTTATTTGTTTTCACCTTTTTCTATTTTTTGTTTTCTAATTCAGATATAAATTTGAAATAGATTTTTGAAGCTTTCTTTGTATGTTTAATTTGCTGGATATTGCCAGTAATATTAAAATATATTTGGCAACCTTTGTGAACCTTTATTATGCCTTCTTTTTATATTTCTTTTATTTTCTCAATAAGAACTCTTTTTTTTAATATTTGGAAGAAACTTCTTCTTATTATTTTTCTATTCTATCTTTACTTGGAGATTTATTGAATGGTATGTTCTTATTTGCTTATAAATTTAATTTTAATGAGCTCATAATTTGAATAGAAACTTTATATATAAGTTTAATGGTTTTATACCATTATTTGATGCATGAAATATAGAGACCTTAGTATGGTAATTATTACTCCCATTAATTTGGAAAATAGCAATGTATGTGAATAACAAAGAAGTTTAGGGTGTTGAATCTTGGAATATTACCCTTGGTTTTAGGATTTTATATAGGTTTAGATTCGCTTTAAGATTTAGAATTTATCAACTAAGTGTATTGCCTTTTGTGTATTGTATTGGATGAAATCTCCCTTTTAAATTGGAAAATTTTAATTAGAGTGTTATATAGAAGTGAATATACTTAAGCACATATAGTGAGGATGGTTGAAATTAACAGAGATATGCTTATATAATTTGCTATAGGAAACTATCTCTATAGAGTGTTATAGACATCAGATGATGAATCAATGGTATATGATGGATAGTATGTTTGAGTTGAGATTTAGAGTTGAATGCTTACCATGATTAAAATAAGAAAATGATTTATACATATAACTATATTTCTCCACCTTGGGTTTCTAATTAAGGAACTCCTTTCCTAGATATGATACCTTTTTCAATCCATTACCATGGTTAGTTTGAGGGATTTACTTATTAAAATCTTATTATTCAATATATCATTCTTCTAAACTTTGGAATGAATCCAATGAGTTTGACATAAATATACTTCATAGCTTTCTCAATTCTTGCTTGGTTGAATCTACTATTTTTTTACTGTTGACAATCTTCCATCCCACCAGTAGTTCCTTCAACTCTACTCCCAACCTTCCTTAATCCCCAACACTATTCTTTATCTAAAGTAAACTATCCTTAAAGATGAATACATCACTTTTAATGACTCTATGCTCTACTAGCTTTAGTTGAATAACACCATCTTATAATTACATAACTCTTATGACTTACACTTCAATCCCTGAGTTATATTTATGTGGGTTGCAAAGGCTTCTCTAGAATCACTTATCTTTACTAAGATTCCACTCATGTTCTACCCACCAGTATTACCTTACTAAATATGAGCATTTCATGTTGGTGACCAAAACATTACCATTATAATACTTTAATCATTTATTATTGAAGTTCTCAGTTGGCTAAGCAGTGCTTTAGCAATCCTACCTTTTATTGT
The DNA here is from genome assembly GCA_916181665.1 of Avena sativa. Lineage (NCBI taxonomy): Eukaryota > Viridiplantae > Streptophyta > Magnoliopsida > Poales > Poaceae > Avena > Avena sativa. Next base: position 303,686,565 of record OV702295.1, on the reverse strand, counting down.
CTGAAAATTATCTTCTTAGTATGTCATATTGGATTAAAGTTATTTATGAACTATGCCCTCTTTAAAAGATTTAAGTAGATGTTATGATAAGATCAGGAAATAATAGATCAAAGATTGATAGTTAAAGAGTTTGTGAATCAATGGTTGATTACTCAAAATTAATGAACAACAGATATCAAAATGGTTCCATTGAGATTGATATGGAAAGAAAGATATATTATGGATGATCCTGACTTGGTCTCTTTCCAACTCCAACTCATTTAAGAGTTCAAGGTTATGTGTTACTATGATACTTATAATAGGAATAGATAAAAATAAGATAGGTCAGCACTAATCATTGCATTTTTATTATTCTAGTGGTAATCTTAACTTAGTATTCATAAATTGGTATGATGAATAGTATGGTATGATCCCTTAAGGACCATATATGAATCATTTAAGCAATGTATTATGAGTGACATTTATTATAACTAGTCTTCCCTTAGACCAAATCATGTTTAACCAAATAAGGTTTTAGCAAAGGTCATATTGGAACTTATCGCAGTTAACATGATGATCTACTTCAATTCCATCAAGTTAAGAGAAGCTTCAATCCCTTTGACAAGTTTTGTTTAAAAGCGCGAAAATTTCTCGGATTTTCTATGCATAAATGCAATGCACATATCTGGGTTCAGCTTATTATTAGGCTCTAATGCTGGTATGTTATAGGTACCAACTATAAGGCCGCAACTATACGGTCGAAATATTTCTTCCCGCCGTATAGTTGGTCGTTAAACTCTCTGTATCCTTGCATAAAAATTTGGCGATACGATAAATAACTATATGGCTGGAAATTTATTTCCCGCCGTATAGTTGGTGTTTAAGGTTACATTACACATCAAAATTTATCTATTTCTTTGGGAATTCTTTATTAGTCTGAAACTTAATAAAATACCAAGTTTTGACAGAAAAATGACAACTTAAATTTTTGACCAACATTACATTCATTGAACGAGATTTTTATCATGACCAAATTTATTTTATTTCACAAGAGCTTCAAGTGTTCCTTTGTTCAATCTCAAACTTAGCTAAAACTTACTTGAAATTTAAAAAACTTACTCATCCCTTTTATTTAACATGGGTTGCCTCCCATGAAGCGCTCTTTTATGGTCTATAGCTTGACCATAGTGTTGCTCACTTCATCTCGACCTTGTCTTTCTTCCAGTTACAATTCCTTCCATATTTCTGCTCAATCAACTCTTCTGTGGTAATTATTCGTACGGTGATTGCACTTATATCTTCTTTTGCACGATAATGCTTCAAGTGTTAACCATTCACTATCCATTAAAGAGAGGGTGTTTTCCCTGGAGTTCACTGCTCCCGGTGCATAAGCTTCTTCAACTATATAGGGGCCTTCCCACTTTGATCTGAGCTTCCTTGGAAACAACTTAAGGAGAGAGTTATATAGCAAAACTTTATCTCCATTTTTAAAGACTTTATCCTCTATTTTTCTACCATTCCATCTTTTTAATTTATCCTTAAACAATCTAGCATTTTTGTAAGCCTCACTGCTAAACTCATCTAAAACATGCATGTCTAATAGACGTTTTTCTCCTGCTGCTTTAAGATCATAGTTTAAGCTCTTGATTGCCTAGAAGGCTCTATGTTCCAATTCCAAAGGTAGGTGACATGTCTTATCGTATACCATTTTATATGGTGTCATACCCATCAGATTTTTCATGCAGTTCACTATGCCCAAAGAGTGTCATTTAGCTTATATGACCAATCTTTTCTTGATTTATCCACCGTCTTCTCGAGTATGGTCTTAAGTTCTCCATTAGATAGTTCCACTTGACCACTTGTTTGAGGGTGATATAGTGAAGCAACACGGTGAGCTACTCCATATTTGCTAAGGATTTTCCTGAAGGTTCCTTCCATAAAATGAGAACCACCGCTAGTAATTAAAAATCTAGAAACTCCAAACCTGAGAAATATGACATCCTTGATCATATTCATGGAAGTATATGCATATGCATGATTAGTTGGGATAGCTTCAACCCATTTAGTAACATAATCGACAGCAACAAGAATATGAGTGTAGCCATTTGAGTCTATAAAGGGTTCCATGTAATCCATTCCCCATACATCAAATGGTTCAATTATAAGACTATAATTCATTGACATCTCTTGTCTTTTGCCTATATTACCTCTTCTCTAGCAAGCATCACAATATTCCACATACCTTTGTGCATCTTTGAACAAGGTGGGCCAATAGAATCCTGATTGAAGTACCTTTTTTGTAGTTTTCCTGCCTGCAAGATGTCCTCCATACGGGCTACCATGACAACCTTGCAAAAATGCATTCATTTCATGGTTAGGAACACACTTTCGAATCATTCCATCGGGTCCATGATGATAAAGAAATGGATCATCCCAAAATTAGTGTCTGAGATAATTAAAGAATTTCATTCTTTTATTTCTTGTCATACTAGGAGGTACAAATTTTACTGCAAGATAATTAGCAGAATCTGCATACCACGGATCAACTACTTCAATTTTTGCTAAGTATTCTCCCAGAAATGACTCATTTATAGGTACGGGGTCGGTAATTATTCCCCCATCCTAGATAGATGATCTGCTACTAGAATATCCTTACCCCTCCTATCTACTATTTGTAAATCATATTCTTGTAGTAATAATACCCACCTAATCAACCTAGGTTTTTCATCCTTTTTCACAAGAAGGTGATGCAAAGCTTGGTGATCTATATGAATTATTACTCTAGAATTAATAATATAAGATCTAAATTTGTCACAGGCAAAAATTATAGCAGGGAACTCTTTCTCAATAGTAGCATAATTTTTCTGAATCTTATTAAGAGTCCTACTAGCGTAATGAATACCATTTAAATTCTTCCCGTCTTGCTGTCCTAATACAGCTCCTAAAGCATAGTCACTAGCATCACACATGATTTCAAAAGGTTCATCCCACATTGGAGATTGCATGATAGGTGTTGAAACTAATTTGTTTTTAAGATTTTCAAAAGCTACAATGCATTCATGGTCTAGATAGAATGGAGTTTCTTTATCAAGAAGGTTAGTGAGAGGCATAGCTATTTTAGCAAAATCTTGTATAAAACGCTTGTAAAAACCTACATGTCCTAGAAACTTTTTAAGTTTTTAATGTCTTGGGGTATGGGAAGATTCTATATAGCACTTATATTGGTCTTATATATTTCTATAACTTTTTTGAAACCTTATGTCCAAAAACTTTACTTATCTTTCCATGAATCGACATTGCTCCCAATTAAAAACTAAATTTGATTGCATGCATCTCTGTAAAACTTTGGTTAAATTGTAGAGACAATTATCAAATGTTGTTCCACAAACAACAAACTCATTTGTTAGAACTTCCATAGTCTTCTTAATAAGATCATCAAAGATTTTCAAAACACATTATTGAAAGGTTGCAGCTGCATTGCATAAGTCAAATGGGATTAATCTATAAGCATAAGTACCATAAGGACATGTGAAAGTTGTTTTCTCTTGATCTTCGGGATGTATAGCAATTTGAGAATAACCGGAATAACCATCAAGAAAACAAAAATAAGAATTATTGCTTAGTCTTTCTAAAATTCTATCCATGAATGGTATAGGTTTGTGATTTTTTTGTGTCTCATGGTCTAGTTTTCTAAAATCAATGCACATGCGATACCCAAAAATAGGCCTTATAGGGACTAGTTCACCATCCTCATTCATAGCAGCATCAAGACCCCCATGTCTTGGTATGCAATGAGCTGGGCTAACCCACTTACTATTAGAAATAGGATATATTATGCCAGCATCTAATAACCATATAACTTCTTTTCTTACTACTTCTTTCATTTTCGGATTAAGCCTTCTTTGTCAACACCCGGATTTCTAATCCCAGATGCATGTTATGCCATACATCGCAATCCCAGGATTACCATTTTTGTGATCTGGGTGGGTCCGACGCCTGTTTTAATGGCGCACAGGCTCTCCTGGTCGCGCGGTGAAGAACGGGCGTGTCTGCGGGGTTGCTGGGATGGTGGTGATCGTCCTCGCACACGGCAAGGGCGGCGCGCGGTCTGTGGGCGCGTGTCGCGGGTGGCGCGCTCTCGGCACGCTCGCAGAGAGGCTAGGCACGCTTGGGCTGGGTGGTCCAGGGGCTGGCTACGCTTTGGCATCAGACAAGGGGTGGCGGTGGACGGTGGTTAGTGTCCCAGACATGGTTGGTGAGGCAGCTGGCTGGCGACATTGGGGTGGCAAGGGTGCTCTTGGAATGCTTGACATTGATGGCATGGTCTGGTTTACAGTGAGCTAGAGTGGCTTAAACAAGTTAGATGATCTACTGAGGGTGTAGTGTGAGCTAGATAGGGAACAAGTTAGGCCAAAATTACTGCTCACTATAGTGTTTAATGTTTGTTGGTTTGGTGTTTGCAAGGTGTTTGATGAAATGGCCGAAAGAGATTCAAATTTGAATTTTTGATTCAAACTTTGTGGGTGTATTAGTTATATACTAGGGAGTCTCTAGTTAGCTGGAAAGGTCAAGGGGTACTGGTTTGGTTGGTTTTTGAAAATGGGTGATCTTCCCATATGAACTAGATTCAATTTTGAAATGTCATTTGAATCAAGTTGCCCATTGTTTCTGTGGGTTTGAAAGGTGGGCTTGGGTTCACTTTTACTTGGTCTAACAAGGGGTGAAAATACATAGAATTGTTTCTGTTTGAAATCTTAGACTAGAAACACTCAAAGTGGCCTAGTGAGCAAGATTGGCAAAAATGACCATTTGCCTTATTTGATTTTTTTTTGATTTTCTCTTGATTTGTTTCTACTTGGAAATGTTTTAGATGATGTTGTTTTCATCTTTAAACCATTCCTTGCTATTTAGATCAATCACACAAGTCCATTCATGCATCCATACAATCAGCACATACAAACATGCATTCATATTGAATTTAATTAACAAAAGTTTTTTGTTAACCCTAATTTTGGTGATTGGAATTGGATAATCATTGTTTGATATTTTTGGGATGTTACAAACCTTCCCTCCTTAAACAAAATCTCGTCCCGAGATTTGAGAAAGAAGAAAGAAGAAAACTAGGATTTAAAAAGATCGGGAAACTCCGTCTTGATGTGATCTTCTTGCTCCCAGGTAGCTTCTTCTTCAGTTTGGTTACTCCACTGAATCTTGAGAAACTTCATGCTTCGGGTACTGGTGGTTCTGAAAGCTTCCTCCAAAATATGGATGGGTACTTCGGGATACGTCAGGTCATTGTTGATCTCTATGGTGCGGTGATCAATGTTCTTGAAAACTTCAGTCTTCTCCGGGACTTCTAGGCATTAAGCAATGATATATGAAACACATTATGCACTGCTGATATCTCCTCTAGCAGTTCCAGTTGATACGATACTTCTCCTCGATGATTCAGAATCTTGAAGGGTCCGATATATCTGGGGGCTAACTTTCATTTGAGCTAGAAACACTGCATTCCTTTCAAAGGCGACACTTTGAGATACACAAAATCTCCGATATTGAAAGCAAGGTCTCGATGTCTCTTGTCGGCATAACTCTTATGTATGGATTGGGCGGTCTTGAGGTGCTCACGGATCTTGTGAACTTTCTCTTCTGCTTCTCGTAGGATGTCGGGTCCGAAGATCTGACTATCTCCTACTTCCGACCAATTCAAAGGGGTACGCCACTTCCTTCCATACATGAATTCAAATGGGGCCTGATGACTCCTTGGTGGCGCTAGAGAACTTGGTGCTTGATGTGGAGTCTTGTTGGGACCCCCAAGAGCAAGGTGTGAAGAGCACAACATCAAGTCTTCCCTCAGTTGAGACCGAGGTTATCAAACCAGAAGGAGGAAGGAAAGGTCACACAGGTGTTGCAAGCAACACGGAGACCTGCACAACACAAACTCAAGACTTTGCCCCAACGAATTAGTGAGGTTTTCAAGCTCACCGGTTTGCTGTAACAAAGGATTAACCGTATGGTGTGGAAGCTAATGGTTTGCAGCAAGCAAACAAGTAACAGTGGAAGTTGTATTGATGGTAAAGATTGGACCAGGGTCCATAGTTCACTAGAGGTGCTCTCCTTAAATAAACAACATGGAATGAATGGTAAACAAATTATAGCGGGGCAATTGACAGGAACTGAGCAAGGCATAACAATGCAATTACTATTCTGAAAGATCCTATGAGGTTGATTGGGCAATACAACAATATACGTAGATCGCCATCCCACTGCATCTATGACTAGAAGTCCACCTTCAGGTTATCATCCGAACCCCCTCCAGTATTAAGTTGCAAGCAACAAACAACTGCATTAAGCAAAGTGTGTAAGGTAAATAGTCCACATGTTCCATAAACAAGAGACCGTTGTTTTCTCCCTAGTAGCAACAACACATCTACAACCGAAGAGATTATTGTCACTTACCTTGGAAACTAGAGGCATGAATCCACCATCGAGCATAAATACCCCCTCTTGGAGTCACTAGCAAGTACTTGGCCAAGATAACCACTAGCAACGGAGAGCATGCTAGATCACAAACAACACAGACATGATAGAATCATAGAGACAAAACCATTAATCAAACCAACATAATAATCTCAATATCCATCGAATCCTCGCAAACACAACATGCATGATTAAAAATAGATTAGATCTTGATCATGAACGGAGCTCACAAGATCTATACATGAAAGAACAAAGGAGGGGATACAACCATCTAGCTACTACATGCACCCATAGTCCAAGGTGGAACTACTCACAAATCATACCAGAGAGAAGGCCTCTGGGATGATCTCCCCTCTAGCAAGGTGCCGGGAAGAGCTTCAGATCCCCCGATCTAGGGACGACGGTGGCGGTGGCTACAGACGGTTTCGTGGATTTCTAATCGGGTACTCGGGGTTTCTATATCGGGGAATTCTTATAGGCGAAGGGGGAGATCGAGGCAGCCGCCAGGGCAGGCAAACCCTAGCCAGGCGCGGGCTAGGGCCCACCCGCGCCTAGGGTGGGTTTGGCCCCCCTGGCTGGCCTCCTGGGCTCCCCTCTGGACTTCTTGTTCCCCACAAAAAGTAATTGACTTTGTCCTTCGTCCCGTCCAATTCCGAGAATATTTATTTACTAACTTTTCCGAAACCAAAAACAGCAGAAAACAGGCATCTGGCACTGTTGCAACTTGTTAGTAGGTTAGTACCAAAAAACATGTAAAAAGCACCTCAAAGTGTGGACAAGTAAATCAAAGTGGATACTAAACAAACATGGAACATCAAAAATTATAGATATGTTTCCAACGTATCAACATCCCCAAGCTTAACTCCTGCTCGTCCTCGAGTAGGTAAGTGATAAACAAAATAATTTTTGAGGTGACATGCACCCTCATAATAAAGATCCAACCATTTGCAAACATTGAAAGATGGGATCAAAGAACTCTAAACATGTGCATGAAAGTTGGAGTTCTAATAATAGGACATAGTAACTATACATGCAACATGGCAAGCTACAAACAAAGATCATGAATATTACGCATTGAAAAACGTTTATTTGTTTCACATGCAGAAAACATAGCATAGTGGCAATCAGCTTGTCCCTCATAGAGTAGCAACATAATGCATAGGATACCTGCAAAGTTCACAAGGGTGACTAGAAGAAAGTAGCACAAGAGCAAGTAATAACACAATATGCATCAATTAATAAGCTTTGGAACACTGCACATAGAATGACAACTACGCTCACTTAATGGTGCCTAAAGGTAGAAGGTGGAGACTCAATAGTGGTGAAAGAAGGGCCTTTTTGTAAAGGAAGCAAGGATTACAAGTTTCAAAAAGAGCTTCCAAATATTATGATACTGTCACATCCCAAGATTTTCCAAATCTTGTAATGTGAAAAACAAATAAACAAAATAAATTTTTTTGTTGAAAATCAGGGTGAAAAGAAACTTTTGTCTCTAAATGGAAACTTAAAATCCCATCTAGAACAAACTTTAATTAAAGTTTGAATCCAACAAAATCCAAATCAAGAGAAATGCATTCCTCAATGAATGTATCTAGAAATTTAAACACTTGGAAAATAAATCCAAACCCTAAACCCTAATGGAATAAAATAATTTCCAAGTTATCTCCAAGCCTATGGATTTGATCCATATAAAAATTTGCCAACAAACATTTAGAAAAGATCAAGAAGGACAAATAGAAATATTATAAGACCATAGAAATTGGTTTCACTTAAATTCGAACCATAAATAAAAATCTTATGCATTTAATAAGAATAAAGGGATTTAATTCCCAAAGCTAATAAAACCCTTATCTAAAATCCATGCCAAATGGTGAGCAAATAATCCTAAAGATATTTAAAAGGATAAACAAATATTAAATAAGATTTTATAAATTGGAGTCACCAAGTTTGGATCTCTAAATAAAAAGATATGGATTTTATAAGATGAAGAAAGAAATATTAAATAAAGAATATTTAAAGACCAAATCAAATCTTGGCCTAACCCATAAACAAGAGGGATGATTATAATCGAAATCCAAATAAAAATAAAGGATAAAGAATTTCTAGAAATAAAATAAAATGACATTAACCATTCTATCCCTATTTTAATAAAGACAAATCTCTAATAAGAATAATTATATAATGCATGAGAAAATAGTATTTTGGAATTTACCCAAGTGGAATAAAAGTTGTTTAATTAATTTAAATAAAATAAATCTTCCAAATAAAAATTAGGGAATTAAAACTATATCAAATTCCATTGGAATTAAAACAAATACCCAATTCAAATGATTTATGAATCATATCAAATACTTTATTTGAACCCAATTAAACAAATAAAAAACCTACTGAAAGGATTTGGAAAGTTTAAAGATTTAAATGGTGTTTGAAAATATTATTAAATCTTATTTGATTTAAAACTAGAGCCTATTTTGAATAATTAAAAGACCTTAAAAAGAATAAATAAATTATTCTAAAATGATTCCAGAATGTTTTAATAATCAGTATTTAAACCTACACAAATTTTGGTTGAGGTTTGAATTCAAATGAATGTTTGAATTGCTTATTCAAAATCAAAACAGAATTAAAGAAAAGGGAAAAAGGAAAAACAAACAGAACAAAAAAATGTGGAAAGGAGCAGCCAAGCCAGCTAGCCCACTAAGCCCAACTCGCCAGACCACGCGGGAAACCCCTCTCTGGTTCATTTATCACTCAAACCCGCACCCCTCGACTGCTGACAGAACGACCCCACCCCCACTCTCTCTCACTCGCAGACAGCCAGGCCCCACAGCCACGTCACCGTCTTCCTCACCCCCCCCCCCCTCGCGGTGGCCACGCCCTCACCTCGCCGTTACTGGCGGTTGAATGATCGTTTCAATATGCGTTACTACCGCACTAATCCCTCCTCGCGATCACGCCCGTTAAATCATCTGCCTCTCCTCTCTCTTTCCCCTCGCTTACCCTCCCCTCTCGGCCACAAGGCTGCCTTGATTTCGCGCTTGAGCATTCTCTGCTCTGACGAGCTCTCCGAGAAATTCTGGCGAGCACGAACCTCCCCACTGCACCCAGAGCACACGAGTGTGATTCCCATCATCCCCTGCATCTCCCCATACCACCCACTCACTCGTGCGCGCCTTGAAACATTGGCAACGACCACAACCGAGAACCGCCGCCGTCTGCCTCCACTCCGGCGACACCCCCTGGTAACTTCTGACCGCCCCATCCCCTCTGATAGATGCTCACGTATTCGCCTATCCCGTACGCATCTAACTGCATGGTTTGTTTGGTTTGGCGTGACCCGTACCTTCGCCTCCGATGACGAACAGAGGAACCCGACGCCTCTGTGAACTCCGGCGAGCGATTCTCATCGACCCTGTGCGCCCCCTTGCCAGCCAGTACCACCTTGAGCTTCCCCACGCCACGGCGAACCTGGTGAGCCACACCCTTTCCTCCCTTCCTTCCTGTAACTGCCACGACACCGTAGCCAGACACGCCGCCGCCACCTGCCGCTGCCAGCGCCGCCCGTCTCTGGCAAGCGTGTTGTGCGCCGTGCGATTAAGATCCAGCGGCTAGGATAGAAACTAGACGAAGAGGTAAGTAGCAACCTGAGCCGCATGATCTGTGTAGATCCAATGCCTCACAGAGCCGATCCGTGCGAACCGGTACCAGCTAGTAGTATCACGCCACGTGGCCTCTGTTTGATTTAAAAACCAAAAACTTATCTAATTGATGTTCCAATTTGAATAATTCATAACTTTTAATATACACGTCCAAATTTTGCAAATTTTATATCAATGGATTCAGCAAGACAAGCCCTAGCCAACCATGCCCTTTGTTTAGTAAAAAGCTTCTGTTAAATTGATTGTTTTTGCAGAAACTTGTGTATGCATGTTTAGGATATAAAAATTGTTCTAAAATGATTTTGAGGATAAAATCTTTGGAAAATGGTTTGTTTTGAACCTACTGACCCTAGGAATAAATTTGTGTTTTCAAAAATGTATTTGGTGAAGCAAAATAATAAATCTTTGATTTAAACCATTTCTAGTCAAATAAAAATATGGTTTAATTATTAAAAATGGTTTTGGAAGAAAACCTTTGAGAAATGTTTTGGAAATAAACTCTCTGACCCTAAACACAAGATTTTATGGTTTGAAAACATATTTTGTTAAACCTATAGAATGTTGCCTTATTAAAAACATTTCTTCACCACATAAAATAATGACTTGGTTTAAAAATGGTTTATGAAGTGAAATCTTTTGCAAATAGTTTGCCACTTTATAAAATGACCAATAAAGTGTTTTAGAATGTTTATAAACCTATTATAAACCACTTTTGTAAATAAAACAAAGTTTGGCATGCTTGCATGCATTGTTTTGTTTCTATCATTTTATGTGATGAATTGCTTGAATGGTAGATTGAAATATTGTTTGCTTGATTGAATTGTAGTAATTTGAAGTGAGTGAACATTGCAAAGAACAAGGAAGTGAACTTATACTCTCTACCAAAAAGGCAAGTGATGCTTCATACTTTTGTCCCATTATTTTCACTATGCATTAGTGATATTTCTAAGTAGGACTTGCATGGAATTTTTGCTAAGTATAAACTATGCTATGGGAAATCCTAGTAGATGAAACCTTAGTAGAATTTCCGTAGTTAAGATTCCTACTACTATCATGCTTAGATTAGCTAGTAGAAAACAAGGGTGGAATATATATTCATGCTATGGAAAAATTTCTAAGTCTGAGGACTTGTGTTTTGTTTAATAAAACAACTAAATAAATGAATCACCTGGGTGGAATGGAAGGAATGGTTTGTGTTGAGTGGTCATGCAAGTCCAGTATGCTGGGGAAAACTTGGTGTCTCACTTGTGGATGGCCACCCAGGAACAAAGAGATTTGAGATGTCAAATGTTGAGAAGCTTCAAGTGCAGCCACTTGGCATTATGGGCTCTTCCTGGATCATATAGGTTGCAAGAACTTAGCCAAATGGACAGTTGGTGGTAGGGGATGATAGGTTGGAACGCGTCCATTCTGGTCTAAGGGAAGGCTTCTGAAAGATATTGTCTTGGTGAAACCAAGTCTTGTGGGGAAAGTGCACCACCTCTGCAGAATGTAAAATCTAAGTACTTAGCCATGTCCCTGGTAAAGGACAATTTGAGCATCAAGACATGGAAGCTATCAAGAATCTCATCATCCCAATTTCTAAGTTAAAAACTTGTGGGTGAACAAGGGTTGAAAAGATCACCAATTTCTATTGGGAGATGCCTTGGGAAAGATTTTGTCAAGCAAAAACTTAGTGTTTTCAAATGATAAGGAAAATCTATTTTGAGCAATGCAAGCCTAAGCTCCACTTAGCCAAATGCATATAGATGATAGACTCCACTATTCTACTATAGTATCACTTGCCAATACAATTCAAATATATTGACCCTTGTGGATGTAACTTGTTATGTTGCAGGTTTGTTTGAAATTAGTGAAGTTTAATGATTAGGATTACAAGTCTACAACCAACATGTCTGCATGTGGCACTTTGAAGATGAAGGACCCCATGCTATTGTTATATTCTGCTGCATTGTAATGAGATAGCCAAATGAGCTATGTAAGATGTAATAATTTATTTTATTCCTGGTTATAAAGTTGTATTATGACCTTTGTTTCTTGATATTACATCTTAACTGTGGATGCTAGCTATTGATCCAGGGACTAGCATTGTAAACACAGGGATCTCTACCTTATTAAAGGTTGGGAACCTTACAGATGGTATCAGAGCATTGTGTTGCCTGTAGGATTTGTAACCCTAGGATTGGACAAAACCCCTTATAAAAATAGGAGTTGTATTTGTTCCAAAACTTATTTACAAACAATCTTGTAAACTCTTTCCTCAACCATTTTTGGTTTTGATTCTACATCTATTCTATCTCAAACTTGATGGACAAGGCCTACCCCATGGCCAAAGATTTCACCATGTGTAAAGGACTTCATCAACTCTAATGACTTCAACATCTTCAACTCTAATGACTTCAACATCTTCAACATTTTCACCAAGGACTTCAACCTTGGATATCACTAAGGACTACAATTGAGACAAGAAATGTTTCTCAAGACTTGAAGACTAAGGAAACACAACTTAGAAGGAACCATCATCTCTTTGAAGTTTTGTGACCAAGATTCAAGAACTCATCCAAGGATACAAAGATCTTGTTCATGAAGAATCAACTAAGAAGGAAGGAATAATCTCAAGTGAACCATATAGATGGACCACCATATTTAGTTTAAGTCAAACCCACCAATCTATGTGGAGTAACAAAAATATTTTTGGTTGCCTAAAAATGTGCTTGAACTTGTTGTTTGAGTGGAATGTTTGTTTGCGATTGCTTGCACATTGCTTGTGTGAATTGTGATGTGTGTGATTAGAATTATTCCCTTAGAAATACCTTGCCTATTCTAATCCCAATCCAACCCAAACAGATGACTTCTCCAAGAGACTCCAACATCAAGGATGGTGACAACAACAACAACCAAGAGGTCAACATGAGAGACCAACTGCTTGCAAGACAAACCCAGTTGAACCAAGTGAAAACTCAGTTCTTAGCCAACAACAATGAGTTAGACCCAACCATGCAAGAAGTTTCGAAAACTCAATCCAAATTGTTGCAAGGGATGGCTACTCAAATGATCAACATGGGAGACAACTCTTCCCAAGGAGTTTATGACAACAAGGATGACAAAGATGTTATTCTAGAAGGAACCCAAGCTTGCAATATTTGTGGAGACAAGGATCACACTTCCAAGGAGCATGATGATCAATGCCCCAACTGTGAAGAGAAACATCAAATTGACCAATGCCCCACATCTCAAGCTACTTGTTACTTATGTGAAGGAAATAATCATGTCCCTATCCAATGCCCCATCTATTCCAGAGTTCAACAAAGGAAACAAGGTGGAGTGCAACAACTGATTGCAGATTACCATGAGAGAGCCAAGTCTATCAAGAAGGATGAAGACAAAGGAAAATCTCAGCTTGTACCTCCCAGCAATATGACCCAATTTAAAGGACCAAAGAGGAGACATATGTATTATCCAAGGAATAATAGAAGGTCAAGGAGACCAGGAACTGTTCCTACCTTTGAGATAACATATGAAGAACATGAACTAGAAGCACTCCTAGCTTTGGAGAAACCCAAGAAAAAGAAGGACAAAAGCCATGTGCAATGTGGTCTTTGCAAAGAAATGGGACACTATGCCAGTGAATGTCCAGAGAAGAAGAAGTATAAGGAGATTAGCCAAGTGTGGTGCAACAACTGCAAAGAGCTAGGCCATTATGTAGCAACTTGTCCATAGAAGATACGTGATGAACTCAATCTTATCACATGTTACAATTGTGGTAACCAAGGACATTATGCAAGCAGCTGTCCAGAAAAGATGAAGCACAAGATAAAGCCTATGAAGGATCTCAGCCTTGTCACATGTTTCAAGTGTGGAAACAAAGGACACTATGCAGATGTTTGCCCAGAAAGATTTCATCAAGATCCCAAGCAAGCCAAGATGTAATCTAGTTGGAAAATTTTTAAGGGTGGTAGTATCCTAGTTGTTTTGAGCCAACTTGTAACCCTAGCCTCCCCAAATCTCGGGACGAGATTTATTTTAAGGGTGGTATCCTGTCACATCCCAAGATTTTCAAAATCTTGTAATGTGAAAAATAAATAAACAAAATAAATTTTTTTGTTGAAAATCAGGGTGAAAAGAAACTTTTGTCTCTAAATGGAAACTTAAAATCCCATCTAGAACAAACTTTAATTAAATTTTGAATCCAACAAAATCCAAATCAAGAGAAATGCATTCCTCAATGAATGTATCTAGAAATTTAAACACTTGGAAAATAAATCCAAACCCTAAACCCTAATGGAATAAAATAATTTCCAAGTTATCTCCAAGCCTATGGATTTGATCCATATAAAAATTTGCCAACAAACATTTACAAAAGATCAAGAAGGACAAATAGAAATATTATAAGACCATAGACATTGGTTTCACTTAAATTGGAACCATAAATAAAAATCTTATGAATTTAATAAGAATAAAGGGATTTAATTCCCAAAGCTAATAAAACCCTTATCTAAAATCCATGCCAAATGGTGAGCAAATAATCCTAAAGATATTTAAAAGGATAAACAAATATTAAATAAGATTTTATAAATTGGAGTCACCAAGTTTGGATCTCTAAATAAAAAGATAAGGATTTTATAAGATGAAGAAAGAAATATTAAATAAAGAATATTTAAAGACCAAATCAAATATTCAAATCCAAATCCAAATCCAAATAAAAATAAAAGGATAAAGAATTTCCAGAAATAAAATAAAATGAATTAACCATTCTATCCCTATTTTAATAAAGACAAATCACTAATAAGAATAATTATATAATGCATGAGAAAATAGTATTTTGGAATTTACCCAAGTGGAATAAAAGTTGTTTAATTAATTTAAATAAAATAAATCTTCCAAATAAAAATTAGGGAATAAAAACTATATCAAATTCCATTGGAATTAAAACAAATACCCAATTCAAATGATTTATGAATCATATCAAATACTTTCATTTGAACCCAATTAAACAAATAAAAAATCTACTGAAAGGATTTGGAAAGTTTAAAGAATTTAAATGGTGTTTGAAAATATTATTAAATCTTATTTGATTTAAAACTAGAGCCTATTTTGAATAATTAAAAGACCTTAAAAAGAATAAATAAATTATTCTAAAATGATTCCAGAATGTTTTAATAATCAGTATTTAAACCTACACAAATTTTGGTTGAGGTTTGAATTCAAATGAATGTTTGAATTTCTTATTCAAAATCAAAACAGAATTAAAGAAAAGGGAAAAAGGAAAAACAAACAGAACAAAAAAATGTGAAAAGGAGCAGCCCAGCCAGCTAGCCCACTAAGCCCAACTCGCCAGCCCACGCGGGAAACCCCTCTCTGGTTCTTTTATCACTCAAACCCGCACCCCTCGACCGCTGACAGAACGACCCCACCCCCACTCTCTCTCACTCGCAGACAGCCAGGCCCCACAGCCACGTCACCGTCTTCCTCACCCCCCTCACCCCCGCGGTGACCACGCCCTCACCTCGCCGTTACTGGCCGTTGAATGATCGTTTCAATACGCGTTACTACCGTACTAATCCCTCCCCGCGATCATGCCCGTTAACTCGTCTGCCTCTCCTCTCTCTTTCCCCTCGCTTACCCTCCCCTCTCGGCCACAAGGCTGCCTTGATTTCGCGCTTGATCATTCTCTGCTCCGACGAGCTCTCCGAGCAATTTCGGTGAGCACGAACCTCCCCACTGCCCCTAGAGCACACGAGTGTGATTCCCATCATCCCCTGCATCTCCCCATACCACCAACTCACTTGTGCGCGCCTTGAAACATTGGCAACGACGACAACCGAGAACCGTCGCCGTCTGCCTCCACTCCGGCGACACCCCCTGGTAACTTCTGACCGCCCCATCCCCTCTGACAGATGCTCATCTATTCGCCTATCCCGTACGCATCTAACTGCATGGTTTGTTTGGTTTGGCGTGACCCGTACCTTCGCCTCCGATGACGAACAGAGGAACCCGACGCCTCCGTGAACTCCGGCGAGCGATTCTCATCGACCCAGTGTGCCCCCTTGCCAGCCAGTACCACCTTGAGCTTCCCCACGCCACGGCGAACCTGGTGAGCCACTCCCTTTCCTCCCTTCCTTCCTGTAACAGCCGCGACGCCGTAGCCAGACACGCCGCTGCCACCTGCCGCCGCCAGCGTCGCCCGTCTCTGGCAAGCGTGTTGTGCGCCGTGCGATTAAGATCCAGCGGCTAGGATAGAAACTAGACGAAGAGGTAAGTAGCAACCTGAGCCGCCCGATCTGTGTAGATCCAACGCCTCATAGAGCCGATCTGTGCGAACCGGTACCAGCTAGTACTATCACGCCACGTGGCCTCTTTTTGATTTAAAAACCAGAAACTTATCTAATTGATGTTCCAATTTGAATAATTCATAACTTTTAATCTACACGTCCAAATTTTGCAAATTTTATATCAATGGATTCAGCAAGACAAGCCCTAAACAACCATGCACTTTGTTTAGTAAAAAGCTTCTGTTAGATTGATTGTTTTTGCAGAAACTTGTGTATGCATGTTTAGGATATAAAAATTGTTCTAAAATTATTTTGAGGATAAAATCTTTGGCAAATGGTTTGTTTTGAACCTACTGACCCTAGGAATAAATTGGTGGTTTCAAAAATGTATTTGGTGAAGCAAAAGAATAAATCTTTGATTTAAACCATTTCTAGTCAAATAAAAATATGGTTTAATTATTAAAAATGGTTTTGGAAGAAAACCTTTGAGAAATGTTTTGGAAATAAACTCTCTAACCCTAAACACAAGATTTTATGGTTTGAAAACATATTTTGTTAAATCTATAGAATGTTGCCTTATTAAAAACATTTCTTCACCACATAAAATAATGACTTGGTTTTAAATGGTTTATGAAGTGAAATCTTTTGCAAATAGTTTACCACTTTATAAAATGACCAATAAAGTGTTTTAGAATGTTTATAAACCTATTATAAACCACTTTTGTAAATAAAACAAAGGTTGGCATGCTTGCATGCATTGTTTTTTTTCTATCATTTTATGTGATGAATTGCTTGAATGGTAGATTGAAATATTGTTTGCTTGATTGAATTGTAGTGATTTGAAGTGAGTGAACATTGCAAAGAACAAGGAAGTGAACTTATACTCTCTACCAAAAAGGCAAGTGATGCTTCATACTTTTGTCCCATTATTTTCACTATGCATTAGTGATATTTCTAAGTAGGACTTGCATGGAATTTTTGCTAAGTATAAACTATGCTATGGGAAATCCTAGTAGATGAAACCTTAGTAGAATTTCCGAAGTTAAGATTCCTACTACTATCATGCTTAGCTTAGCTAGTAGAAAACAAGGGTGGAATATATATTCATGCTATGGAAAAATTTCTAAGTCTGAGGACTTGTGTTTTGTTTAATAAAACAACTAAATAAATGAATCACCTGGGTGGAATGGAAGGAATGGTTTGTGTTGAGTGGTCATGCAAGTCCAGTATGCTGGGGAAAACTTTGGCATCACCAAGTCCAGTATGCTGGGGAAAACTTGGTGTCTCACTTGTGGATGGCCACCCAGGAACAAAGAGATTTGAGATGTCAAATGTTGAGAAGCTTCAAGTGCAGCCACTTGGCATTATGGGCTCTGCCTGGATCATATAGGTTGCAAGAACTTAGCCAAATGGACAGTTGGTGGTAGGGGATGATAGGTTGGAACGCGTCCATTCTGGTCTAAGGGAAGGCTTCTGAAAGATCTTGTCTTGGTGAAACCAAGTCTTGTGGGGAAAGTGCACCACCTCTGCAGAGTGTAAAATCTAAGTACTTAGCCATGTCCCTGGTAAAGGACAATTTGATCATCAAGACATGGAAGCTATCAAGAATCTCATCATCCCAATTTCTAAGTTAAAAACTTGTGGGTGAACAAGGGTTGAAAGGATCACCAATTTCTATTGGGAGATGCCTTGGGAAAGATTTTGTCAAGCAAAAACTTAGTGTTTTCAAATGATAAGGAAAATCTATTTTGAGCAATGCAAGCCTAAGCTCCACTTAGCCAAATGCATATAGATGATAGACTCCACTATTCTACTATAGTATCACTTGCCAATACAATTCAAATGTATTGACCCTTGTGGCTGTAACTTGTTATGTTGCAGGTTTGTTTGAAATTAGTGAAGTTTAATGATTAGTCTACAACCAACATGTCTGCCTGTGGCACTTTGAAGATGAAGGACCCCATGCTATTGTTATATTCTGCTGCATTGTAATGAGATAGCCAAATGAGCTATGTAAGATGTAATAATTTATTTTATTCCTGGTTATAAAGTTGTATTATGACCTTTGTTTCTTGATATTACATCTTAACTGTGGATGCTAGCTATTGATCCAGGGACTAGCATTGTAAACACAGGGATCTCTACCTTATTAAAGGTTGGGAACCTTACAGATACTTGTTAGCTTTCAGCCTTCATTGCCCCTATCATAAGCATCTTGAAGTGGTTAAGGTTAAATTGGCAAATCTGGAGTATATGGTTGACGAAGTATAAGCTGGCAATCTCATGCCCTTGAATACGAGGGTCACACCTCATGCATACTCAACTTTGGGTCCAGGTAAGTTCTTGTCATTGTAAGTATTTGCATATCATTGAGAACCGCCAACGGGGTACCCCTTGCACATGGTACAGGAGCTTTCCCATAACCAAAATGATAAGGCAAGCAGACAATGAGCATCTCAGCAATCTTTTTATTTACCATATGCATAGCTTTTTATTGAGGATGTTTCATAGATAGCTCACTATGGTGATGCTGCAAGTTTCCACCATGATTAGGTATGGCTTAGGCTAGCGGCCCATGCATTTCTCTAACACAGAATACAAACACCATGGACTTACATGTCCCCTCTTTATTTCACACCGGTGACATCCATAGACAAAAGAACATGATATCAACTGAGTACAATAAGTTACAAGTGCAATGTTAAAAATGTTCCCCGTGACAGCATGGTTCTGCTAATTCCAACTTATAAGTGCAAGAATATACAACAAAGTTGTCACAATGGTTCAAGTTTATTAGGGGCAAAGAATAAAGTGTGCCATCAAGTTTGTGAGGGCTTTAATCACTAAGTTTTCACATAACAAAATAGTTTTTAATTGGAAGATAGTTGAAAACAAGAATATACTTGGAATGGTGTAACACACCATGCATATGAGTTTATAGTGGACACTTTGTAATAACTTGGTTTCTTGGGAGTTGGAAGCATGAGTAGAACTTACTCATACAAGTGGAGGCTAGCAAAACACTGGGAGCAACAAACTAAGAGAGCAATAATGGCCAAAATCATGCAGTGCAACAAAGCAAACTAATCAAAGAAAAGAGTGGTACTACAAGTCAAGGACTAAATGATCATAGAGGATAATGGTGACTTGTGAGGTTCATAACATGGTGTAAGCATGTGCCAATTCAACCCAAGCAAACCATCAAAGGAGAAAACCACAATATTATGCCTTTGCATGCTAAAACAACGCATAATTTCTTCAAGGCATACTAAGCAATCCCAATTGTTTGGAACAAGACATGCTACATCAATAATCACTAAGAATAATGCTAAAACAAAACCTAGCATGTCATGCTAAAGTCTAAGTCATAGTCAATGCAAGCTCCTCTTGCATTTCAAGCAAGAACTTACTACTCCTTTCCAAACACCAAGCAACCTTATTTGCAAAACAACACAGCAAGAACGGGGGTCCAAACTACTTTACTCAAGCAATGCAAACGAAAACTAAGATGCTCCAAGAACAACACACCTGTGCATGAAACAATAAAAACGAAGTGTCTAGACAGACCTGAGCTTTTTATTGATGAAGAAGGGGATGCCTTCGGCATCCCCAAGCTTTGACGTTTGTACCTCTTGGATATTTCTTGGGGTGACACCATGGTGGCATACCCAAGCTTGAGCATTTGTCCATTCTTCATCTCATTGCATCATTCTTTCTCTACACCTGAAATTTTTCCTTCATACAAAACTTCACACAATCTTCATTAGCAATATTAGTGTATTCAAAAGATATTAAACCACTGGCAAAGCTTTGGAACAGCAAGGCTTTTCTCTAAGAACACAAGCTAATGTAGTAACTCCTTCAAAAAAGTTCAATTTACCTGGAGAGAACTCAAAAAGGAATCAATAAGAAGTAAATGCAAATAATGACAGAAATCTGTCAAAACAGACCAGCAGGTAGAAATCAAATTTTGCGAACATCTTCTGTTGCTCAAATCAAAAAGTTTTGAACTAAATAAAGTTAGCTAACATACTGTGGGATTTATTCGTAAATGTTGAACTCAATCCGAGTTACAGAGCCTCCTCACGAATTTTTGTGGTGGAGGACACAAATCTGTTTCGGAACAGAAACTCCCCAAATCTTACTTCCCTCTCATTAGAGGTCATTCTTGAAACAAAAAGCAAACAAAAAAGATAAGAAGAGATTATTACTGAAGTAATAACTTCCAATACTCAAGAAAACTCTTGGGTTATCTCTCAACAAGTACTTTTCTTTAACGCCTTTAAGTTAGGCACGGAAAATTTGAGAAGATGCTCTCATAAGAATTATGAATTGAAGTCAAAGAGAGCATCAAGAAGCAAATTCAAAACACATTTAATTCTAACGCACTTCCTATGCATAGGAATCTTATACACAAAGAATAAAATGACATGCATAGGAAGAGAGAACAAGAGTCTCTACTACCTAAAAAAAAGTCATGTTCCGTCTCCGCCAATACGTCAGGACGTCTTCGTCCGACTCCAATCTCCGACGCGCTTTTGCCGTTTCCACTAATCACGTCCCGTCGGTATTAATTTCCCAATTCCCATCGCGGTCGATCGGCAAAGCCCCGCAATTGACCTCCTCTACTCCCCCGCTCAGCTCCAAGACGAGGACGAGCGCACGCAACTCGAGCCCCATCACACCTCGCCGACGCGCCCCATTATCCCGATTTACAGGGGAGAGCCCCAACGGAGGTGCACCACCGACCCCTCCCTCAAACTCCCGTCTCCGCGTGGACTCCGACTCAAGGGCAGACACAGCCGGCGCAGGGGAGGCCGAAGGTGCCGCTCGTGCCGTCTATGGTCGCTTGCGCAGAAGGGAATCAGTGTGTTGAGGGGCTCATCGAACTTCTTGATGCACGGATCTAAAGGAGATCACGTCTCTGATCAAAGTTGGGTCACTGACCAATGAGGTGCATCGGATTTCCTGCACTGTCGCCTCACCGTGGCCTTCCGCTGCCTAGCCGCCCGCGAAGTCGTGGGCTTCCTGGCATTCAAGCTGCCACCTTCATCAGATGCCTTCGCCTGCCTATCCCTGATCCTGTCCAAGGTATTTTTAGCCTGCAACTTCAATGCTGGTGTGATTTTTTAATAGACTAGCTATTATGCCTGAATCTGATGTCAACGCAAATCCCCGATCCTATCCAAGGTATTTTCATCCTGCAACTACAGTGCTCTTGTGATTTTTAAATAGACTAGAAATTATGCCTGAATCTGATGTTAACGAAAGGATTGGAGGCTTGGAGAATCATGTATTTCGTGTGCTATGTTTGTTTGTCTGAATGTGCCTTGGCTGCTGAATCGCATGGTGGATCGTTCTGAATTGATTGGCTTTATAGAAGTGAATGTGAGCTCATAATATAGATGGTTGTTGTAAAGCAGTTGCTGTATTGGCTATGCGGTACAAGCGTCAAGTATTTTCATATTTTGCAATGAGTTTCACTATTGAAAGTCATGTCAGGCCTGGTTCCTTTTGTTCTGATGATTTTCTGAATAACAAGGTAGGTGGTTCTATACCGATTGGCTTCTTAGAGGTGAATGTAAACTCTTAATCAAGGCAATTGTTGTAAAGAACTGTTATTGTGCCGTTATGTTGTACAGGCATTGAGTTATTTTGTATTTCGCAATTGTGTTTTATTATTAAAGTTCACGCTGCACCTACTTAGTTGGTATTTCTCAGTTTGGAAATTGGTGCGCATGGTTTATGACGTGTTCCAGTTTCACTTTGTGCAGATCAAAAGTTTGAAACTAGAGTTCTCTATTGCTCATAGGTACGTGGCACTCATCTGGGTGTTACAAATTTTAGGAAGATGGAAGATGGATGTGGCTAAATCCTCGAGGCTTAGGCGTCGAGACGCTTGCCATGTCCATTTTCAGGACGCCCTGTGTGCTGAAGTTCAACGTCAAGGAGAGAAAAATTGAGGACTGAGAAAGCATAGGAGCATATGTTGGTGATGTGTCGATGCGCTAGCAATAAGGAGAAGAAACAGAAGAAAGGGGAAGGAGTTGATTATCTGATGCAGCGGTAAAAGCAAAGTTGTAGAGCATGCAGAGAAGCCAAAGTATGTAATACTGAATGCTGAATTTTCTTTTACGCATGTTTTTGAAATTTGCATATCTCGTGAATTCCTTTAGTAGAAGCAAATTAGTTTGTACATTTTAGTGCTAACTACTAACTAGCTTATGTGTGACCCCATTAAAATATGGAAAATGATACGATTCCCCCGGGAATAGTGCGTTGCGATCCCCCGGGTGGCCTCTCGCGTGCGAGCGACGCGGACTCTCTTTCTTCTTCCTCGTATACATCCCATGGCCGCCTCCGCGCTCTCCCGCAGGCCCTGCCGCCCCGCTCCCGCGGCTCACGTCCCCCGCAGGCCCTCGCCTCCGGTTGGGCCTGGTCTGACGCCTAGCCGCCATGGCCGCCGCCGCGCTCTCCCGCAGGCCCCGCCGCCCCGCTCCCGCCGCTCGCGTCCCCCGCAGGCCCTCGCCTCTAGATAGGCCTCGCCTGACGCCCGGACGCCATGGCCGCCGCCCGCTGCTCCGCCTCCGCATCCCACACCAGTGGCCGCCCGTCGTCGTCACCGGAGATAGAGACGGAGCTCTCCGCTCACGCTGCTCCGCCATGGCTAGCCCCGCCATGACCAAATGAGCTGTCCCCGTGGCGATGCTACACACCATGACCAAATATGCTACATACGACTTCTGGTGTTGCTACATATGGCGACAGTCGTTGCTACCCTGCGGCGGTGAGCGGTGGTGCTACCTTCGGCGAGAGGCTCTGCTACACATGGTGACCGGTCCTGCTACATACGGGTTCTGGTGTTGCTACCTGCGGCGAGCGGCGCTGCTACATTGAATTTTTTTCTTACAAGTTTTTGCTCCGGCGACTTTTGCTACATTAGCATAATTATATTGCTACATATGTTTTATGATTTTGCTACAATAGCACAAACTTCTTGCTACGAGGTATCCGGCGAGGTCTCCGGCGAGATCTCCTGACGATTCTCCGGCGAAGTCGATTTTGCTACATTAGTTAATTTTTTTGCTACATGGTCTTCAGCGAGGTCTCCGGCGAACTCTCCGACGAGGTCCAATATGTTTTTCTATTTCTGGGCCGAACCGTTTTCTGCTACAGTATAGCAAAAGCGGGGCGTATGTAGCAAAAGCGGGTCTGAGTGTAGCAAAAACGGGATTTAGGTGGACACGTGTCAGCACGAGGACCCGGGGATCAGAAATTTTTATCCCCCGGGGGACGCGTAGTACTGCCCTTAAAATATATGTTTGATGCAGATTTGTCCGAGACCATTAAAATATTTGTGCCCACCTCC
Organism: Avena sativa; assembly: GCA_916181665.1. NCBI lineage: Eukaryota > Viridiplantae > Streptophyta > Magnoliopsida > Poales > Poaceae > Avena > Avena sativa. Next base: position 303,662,806 of record OV702295.1, on the reverse strand, counting down.
AAGAACATACCCCTGGCAAGGTATTCGTTGCTACATTTGCAAGGTCTCCCTAGGCAAGGTATTCGAAGCCGTGCATAGATGCGATTCGGGTTATGCATCGCGTCTGATGTAGCTAGACTAATTTTGACATGTAGAATTCCACTGGCACTTCTGTACTTATGTGGTAACTCTACAAGTTTGTAGAGAACCTAGGCATGGCTCGTGTTATTCTATTTTACCTTTCATTTGCTGGTCAGTAATACTTCCGTACCTATAAATCATGCTTGCCATTTGAAATAGTTTTGCTGCAACCCAATCGGTTATCGAGCCTTACAGAAATTAAAGTTATATTGAATCAAAAATAATCACATCTACACATTTATAATAATTCGTCATGCCAAGGTTGCCATACTGCAATTTCCATAGGATTTTCGAAAGATGCAAATAGTGCAATAACTAAGACCAGTCGTATGTATGTTATACTCATATCATTTTTTTATTTGCCTAAGGATATAAATCTAAAACCTTAAGTCATGTGACCGAAGTAGCTTATGCCTAAATTAGTCTACTTTTGAAAATTGCCGAATGTCTCAGGTTTAAATATTTAAAGCAATAAGAAATTACATATTGTTATTCACTTATTTCAAATAGTCTATGGATCAATTGAGCATGCAATAAAAATGAGCAGTGGTTAAGGAGTAGGACACTTGACGGCTAAAGAATTTATTCAAACTATAGGGTTGCAGCAGCCTGTCATGGGGAAGAAAGGTGGAGTTCTACACTTGACGGCTGAAGAATTTCTTCGAGCTAGAGGTCTGCAGCATCCTGTCATGGAGGAAGCAAGGTGGAGAGGAGAACTCCTTGCCAGCATGAAGGATGATGGGACAACGTGAACCAGCACGTCATCAGCAGATGTAGGCCACCGGCCAACCCAAGTGTTGAGGGATGACTAAGGGAAGAGAGACACCAGACTTTTTGGAGGTGTGAGTCCAGCTTCTCCATCTCCGTGTAATATAAGGCCTCACTGGTGATAGTTGCTTGCGATATAAAGTATCCAACTGTGATACCAGGAGAAACAAAGTTGAAGAGAGACACATGGATAATGTCGTCTAGGCGTCAGAGTTGTGCATTGTTGTCATTCATGTTGTCTAATTAGGGTCACTAGAGTTCGTTAATTTTTTTGTAACCAGTGGTTTTATTGTAACTTCCAGTTAACGGTTTTATTATAACTATAGATTGTACTCGGAAAGACTCCTGTACAAACTTGGAGAGAATTGTCTGCTTGATTCTTTACATAAGTCTTATCCTGAAGGCTGAGTAGTTGCATGTGCATGCTACACACTCTAATCAGATATTCTATTAGATATTACCACACGTCTATAAGTTAAAAAGCTTGTTCTTGAAAATGCAGAAAAAAGAGTTATTGCGCTATTTAGCTTTAGTTCAAAGAAGCTTATGCTTCATGTATTATGTTGTTCATTGGCATCTTCGCCTGCTATATACATGCTATGCCGATTATTTGTTTTCTTTGTTGCAATCTTGTGTCACTTAGTCAATGTGAATATGTCTTATGTTAACACAACTTGCATGTGTGATTGTGAGTTGGTTGTGCCATTGACGATGACGTCTTGCTTAGATTAAGAAGGCGGAGATCGTGTGTAAAGGAATAAATATAAGTGTGATTCTAAATGTATATGTTTTACATGACTAATACCAATTCACTAGAAATAGAAATGTTGTTTCCAACTGGATTTTTTTCTATTTTGATCATCGTGTATTTTCAAAAGAACGAATAGATAATAGATGTCTTATGTTGCCATTGTACGGGGGCTTAAAATCTCCATGATAATTTTATATCTCATTTTTTACATGTAAATAGCAAAATGAAACGACGAGGCCAAGCGTGCATTAATTTTTATGTGCTCGGTTAAAAATGATATGTGTTTTCCCTACCAGCTGCAGCGTAGATCGGATAAACACAGAGTACATCGAGAGTAGGAATGGAGGTAAATTATGTAACTAGAAATATTATGACAATTAGAAAGACACCAGTCCTATCTATTGAGCTTGTTTTCCTCATTCCACGTTAACTCGCATACGTAGAATGTTGTTTCCGTTGCAACGCACGGGCACTTAACTAGTAACTTCAAAAGTTTCAGCACAAAGAGAGGTGTTTTAGTACCATGAAAACTTCTATAACTATACTTTCCTCTCTCATAATAATTTTCAGTAGCATCATGAATAAACTAAACAACATAGCTATCACATAAATCATGCTTTTCATGATCTACAAATACATAATTTCTATCAATCTCAAAAATAGTGGGGTTAAAACCTTCATAGGTTTTAGCCAAAGTAGATATTTCAAAAGGATCCACAGGAACATAACATTCATCCTCCTTTGGTAAGCATGGGGGACAATAAAATAATATAAGAGGTAAAGAGTTACTCTCATTAGAAGGTAGGCATGGGTAGATCCATTCTTCCTCCTTTTGTTCATCACTCTCCTCCTCTTTTTCATCTAATGAGCTTCCAGTTTCAACAATTTCTTCTTCCATAGGCTTCTGCAAGGCATTAGTCCCTTCCATTTGTGGAAAACACTTACTAAAATATTCAAGAATATAGCCATTGTCTTCCTTGTAATTATCAAAGAAAAATTTAAGTATCTCATAAACCTCACATTCATAAGGTGCATCATCAGTATTTTCAAGCAAACTAGCAAGTTCAGATGCACCCTTGAAAGAAATAAATTCTTCAATTTGTTCCACATCATAAAAGTCATAATTTCCTTTAACATAAGAGGATATGGTAACATTATCATTATAATCACATTGAAAAGGAAGGTGTTTATACCTCCTACAGCAAAAAGACTTATCAAAGCAATAAGTAACATTATAAGTAGAGCACATGTCTCTAGAAATAGTATTCAACTTATCAATTTGTTCCCATAAGTGTTTCCCTTTTTGTGACAAACGGTGTTCCTTATAATAATAATTTTATTTTTCCGTGAACCCACCTTGCCAATAAGAACTAGTTTCAAAGAAACCATCCATTGATAGAAAGCATGACCAAGCAAGATGTAAGATCCCACCTTTATAAAGGTAAAGATCCCTGTGATTGCAATGCTAGTTCCTAGATCAAATGCTAGCATCCACAGTTTAAGATGAAGTACACAGAAACAAAGGTCATTATTACTTCGTCATTCCAGAGATAACATAGTCTTTTACAACTCCATAGCCATAGGCTAGTACTAGAGTTTAACTTAACAATATATAAATAGAAGTCTTCATCTTCATGTGACACAGGAAAGCATGTTGAGTGTAGACTCATAACCCCTAATCATCATCAGAGTAATCTGCAACATCACAAGTTACAGCCACAGTGGGTCAATAAATGTTGGAGATATGCCCTAGAGGCAATAATAAATATGGTTATTATTATATCTTTGTGTTTATGATAAATGTTTACATTCATGCTATAATAGTATTAACAAGGAAACATTAATACTTGTGTGATTTGTAAACTTAAATTGAAGTCCCTAGTAAAGCCTCTTTATAATACTAGCTTGTTGGTTAATAAATGATTGTGGTTTCCCTATCATGAACATTGAGATGTTATTAACAACAAGATCATATCGTTAGGAGAATGATATGGTGGACATACTCCTATAGATAAGCGTAGCATAAAGATCAAGTCATTCTAATAGTTCAATTGCTATATGCTTTCTGATACATAGTAACCTAATTCCTTCGACCATGAGATCATGCATATCACCTTCACCGGAAGGATGCTTTGGTGACATCAAACACCACACCGTAACTGGGTGGCTATAAAGGTGGCATTGAGTGTTCGGAAAGTGTTGGTTGAAACACATGGATCAAGAGTGGGATTTGTCCATCCATATGACGGATAGATATACTCTGGGCCCTCTCGGTGAAATGTCATCCAATTAGCTTGCAAGCATGTGACTGGCTCACAAGGGATCACATATCACGGGAACGAGAAAAGAGTACTTATCAGTAACGAGGTTGAACTAGGTATGCAGAGATACCGACGATCATAACCTCGGATAAGTAAGATATCGTGAGACAAAGGGATATTGGTATCGTATGTAAGTGGTTCATTCGATCGCAAAGTAATCGTAGAAATATGTGGGAGCCATATGAATTTCTAGATTCCTCTATTGGTTATTGATCGGAGAAGTGTCTCGATCATGTCCGCATAATTCACGAACCGTAGGGAGACACACTTAAGGATTCGACGTTGTTTGAGTAGTTATGGAATGATGAGAAAGAGACCGAATGTTGCTCGGAGTCTCGGATGGGATCCGGGATATCATGAGGAGATCCGAAATGGTCCGAAGAATAAGATTCATATAAGGAAAGTCCTGTTTCGGAGTTGGGGAATGGTTCCGGTGTTTTCATCGGGAATGTTCTAGAAGGTTCCGGAATGTCCGGCACTCCGGAGGGGAAGGGTACATGAATGTGTTATATCAAGTTGGTATTATTGCATCATGTACTTGGTGTCATCTCTGAACAAAATAAAGGGTTTAATCAAATCCTTGTTTGAAAAAGTCAAACGGCAATTTGAAAATCAAACGGCTATTTTTGGGAAGTGGAGAGGGAGGTGGAAACCGAGTTGGGGAGGAGTTCCTCCCCTCCACCGCCGGCCCACCTCCAAGCCGAGTTGGGGAGGGACTCCCCTCCCCTTGGCCGGCCCCTCCACCTATATAAGGAGGGACAGGGCTCCCCTCCTAGACACACAACTCCTCCACCTCTAAACCCTAGCCGCCGGCGCCGCCACCTCCAGCTGCTGCCGCCGCCCTAGGGCAAACCGCTGCTTCCTAGGTCAAACCCTAGCCGCCGGCCTAGCCCCCTCCTCGGAGTGTCTAAACCCTAGTTCGTCGAGGGCTCTCTCATAGTCCACCATACTCGCTCCGGCTTAAGGCGAAGCCCTGCGAGATCTCCCCTCTACTTCTGGTACCACGCCGTTGTGCTGCCGGAATCACGAGGAGAGTGCTACAACCTCCGCTGCCTGCTGGAACAAGGGAGAGGAAGGTCTTCGTCGAGTACCGAACGTGTGACCGACTGCGGGAGCGCTGCCGGAACGCAGCGCCGGAAGGATCGTCTACGCGATCTTGAGATCGGGAAGAGTACGACTACATCACCCACGAGAATCCGCTCTCGTTAAACACTTTGGAATCTTCGAGGGTGAGTTATTCCATCGACTCATTGCTACAATCTAGTAGATAGATCTTGGCTTGTTTGTTTGTATGCGGTAGAAAATTTTTGTTTTCCATGCTACGAAACCCTACAGTGGTATCAGAGCCGTGTCTATATGTAGATCTGTTGCACGAGTAGAACACAATGGTCATTGTGGGCGTTGATGCTTTTATTGTCGATTGCTTCTTGTGTACTTTGCATCTTGCGGGATGTTGGGATGAAGCGGCCCGGGCTAACCTTACATGACATCGTTTATGAGACTTGCTCCACGCTTGACATGCAACTTGTATTGCATAAGTGGCTTTGCGGGTGCCTGTTTCTCCTAGCATAGTTAAGATCCAATTTACAACGGGTGATTAACAATACTAGTATCAATGTTGTGGTTCATGTTCGTAAGTTAGAACGACACTTATTGAAAGCCCCAAACCATGTAAAACATGCAAAGAAAGTAGAGGCGTCTAACTTTGTTTTACAGGGGTGTGCAGTGATGTGATATGGCCATGATTGTGATTATATTTGATGTATGCAATGTTCCTTATTGTAAGTTGGCAACCGGCAGGAGCCATATGGTTGTCTTTAATTTATGTTAAGACCCGCGTGTCTATTCAAAGTAGTTGTAATAGTTGAAGCCGGTGGACGACAACCATGGAGAAGCGTCATTGACCTTGATGCAATGCCGGTGATGATGGAGATCATGTTCGTGCTTGAAGATGGAGATCGGAAGCACAAAGAAGAAAGGCCATATCATATCACATATTATGAATTGCATGTGATGTTAATCCTTTATGCATCTTGTATTGCTTAGTAGACGACGGTAGCATTATAAGATGATCCCTCATGCACATGAATTTCAAATCATAAAGTGTTCACCCTTAGTTAGCACCGTTGCTAAAGCTTGTTGTTTCGAAGCACCACGTGATGATCGGGTGTGTTAGATTCTGCAAGTGCATACAACGTGAGCAAGCCAGATTTGCTCATGCGGAAACTAAGGTTTGATCTTGACGAGCCTAGCATGTACATACATGGTCTCGGAACACGGATCACCAAAAGGTAAAGCATGAATCATATAGTAAGATATGATGAACATGTCGATTGTTCGCCAATGAAACTATATCAACTCTCGTGATGATCGGTGTTGATGTGGTGGATTTGGTTCGTGTGATCACTAAAACAATGAGAGGGATGTTGTTTTGAGTGGGAGTTCACCTAGATTAATTTAACTATTAATTAGAACTCAATTTGTCATAGACTTAGTCTAAACTATTGCAAATATGTTGTAGATCAATGGCGGCCCCTACCATCAATTTTAATGCGTTCCTAGAGAAAGAAAAGTTGAAAAACAATGGAAGCAACTTTGCGGATTGGTTCCGCAATTTGAGGATTGTCCTCACAGCTGGTAATTTGACCTATGTGCTGGATGCACCGCTGGGTGACCCGCCTGTAGCTGATGCTACCGATGAAGTAAAGAATGTTTACCTCACTCGGAAGATTCAGTACTCCACAGTTCAGTGTGCTATCTTGTACGGTTTAGAATCGGAGCTTCAGAAAAGGTTTGAGAATTCAGACCCATATGATATTGTCGAGGATCTCAAATTGATCTTTGAGACTCATGCGGCAATTGAAAGCTATGCGGCTTCTGAAAAGTTCTTTAACTGCAAGATGGAAGAGGGCAGCTCCGTCAGTGAGCATGTGCTTAAGATGTCTGGGCACGCAAACAAACTTCAAAGCTTGGGTATAGTGATTCCTAATGCTTTGGGGATTTATCGTGTCCTTCAATCACTACCACCAAGTTACAAGAACTTTGTGATGAACTACAACATGCAGAACATGAACAAGACGTTGCCAGAACTCTTTGCCATGTGGAAATCTGCAGAAGTGGAGATCAAGAAAGAGCACCAAGTGTTGTTGGTCAATAAGACCACCAAATTCAAGAAAGGCAAGTCTAATCAAAAGGGACACTTCAAGAAGGGTGGTAAGAAAGTTACCACGCCGACAAAGAAGACCAAGGCTGGACCTAAGCCTGATACTGAGTGCTTTTACTGCAAGGGAGAAGGTCACTGGAAGTGGAATTGCCCAAAGTACTTGGTGGATTTGAAGAACGGCAACATCAAGAAGAAAGGTATATCCGATATACATGTTATTGATGTGTATCTCACTAGTACTCGTAGTAGTGCCTGGGTATTTGATACTGGTTCGGTTGCTCATATTTGTAACTCGAAACAGGTGTTGCAGAATAAACGGAAGCTAGCGAAGAACGAGGTGACGATGTGCGTGGGAAACGGATCAAAGGTTGATGTGATCACGGTCGGCACGCTACCCCTTCATCTACCATCGGGATTAGTTTTATACTTAAATAATTGTTATTTGGTGCCGGCGTTAAGCATGAACATTATATCGGGATCTTGTTTATTGCGAGACGGTTACTTATTTAAGTCCGAGAATAATGGTTATTCGATTTATATGAGTAATATGTTTTATGCACATGCACCTTTGATAGATGGTCTATTCTTATTGAATCTCGATAGTGGAAATACACATATTAATAACATTGAGGCTAAACGTTTGAAATCGAGCGATAACTCGACCTATATGTGGCACTGTCGTCTTAGTCACATTGGAGTGAAGCGTATGAAGAAACTCCATTCCGATGGACTTCTTGAATCACTTGATTTTGAATCACTTGAAAGATGCGAAGCATGTCTGATGGGTAAAATGACTAAGACTCCATTTTCTGGTATGATGGAGCGAGCTACGGACTTATTGAAAATCATACATACCGATGTGTGTGGTCCAATGAGTGTAGCATCACGCGGTGGTTATAGTTATGTTCTTACCTTCACGGATGACTTGAGTAGATATGGGTATATCTATTTCATGAAACATAAGTCTGAAACTTTTGAGAAGTTTAAGGAATTTCAAAGTGAGGTAGAGAATCAACGTAACAAGAAGATTAAATTTCTATGTTTTGATCGTGGAGGTGAATATCTAAGTTACGAGTTTGGCGAGCATTTGAATAAATGCGGAATACTTTCACAATTGACACCGCTGGGAACACCACAACGTAATGGTGTGTCCGAACGTCGTAATCGAACTCTCTTAGATATGGTTCGTTCTATGATGCCACTTACAGATTTACCGCTATCATTTTGGGGTTATGCATTAGAAACATCCGCATTCACTTTAAATAGGGAACCATCTAAATCCGTTGAAACGACACTGTATGAATTATGGTTTGGGAAGAAACCCAGATTGTCGTTCCTTAAAGTTTGGGGGTGCGAAGCCTATGTAAAGAAGTTACAGCCGGACAAGCTTGAACCCAAAGCGGAAAAATGCGTCTTCATAGGATACCCAAAGGAAACTATTGGGTATACCTTCTATCATAGATCCGAAGGCAAAATCTTCGTTGCCAAGAATGGATCCTTTCTAGAGAAGGAATTTCTCTCGAAAGAAGTGACTGGAAGGAAAGTAGAACTCGACGAGGTTGTCGAACCTTCTCTCGAAATTGTGAGTAGCGCAGCACCGGAAGAAGTTCCTGTGGTGCCTACACCAATAAGAGAGGAAGCTAATGATGATGATCATGAAACTTCGGTTGCAGTTGCTACAGAGCCTCGCAGGTCAACGAGAACTCGTACCACTCCAGATTGGTATGATCCCGTTATGAGTGTCATGTTGGTGGATAACACCGATGACCCTGCGACATATGAGGAAGCAATGATGAGCCCAGATTCCAATAAATGGCAAGAAGACATGAAATCCGAGATTGGATCCATGTACGAAAACCAAGTATGGACTTTGGTGGACTTACCGGATGGCCGGAAGGCTGTCGAGAACAAATGGATTTTCAAGAAGAAAACAGATGCTGATGCTAATGTTACTGTCTATAAAGCTCGACTTGTCGCAAAAGGGTTTCGACAAATTCAAGGAGTTTACTACGATGAGACTTTCTCACCTGTAGCGAAGCTAAAGTCTGTGAGGATTATGTTAGCAATCGCTGCATATTATGATTATGAGATATGGCAGATGGATGTCAAAACAGCATTCCTCAATGGAGACATTGATGAAGAGTTGTATATGATGCAACCCAAAGGTTTTGTCGATCCTAAAGATGCTAACAAGGTATGCAAACTTCAACGGTCCATCTATGGATTGAAGCAAGCATCCCGAAGTTGGAATCAACGCTTTGATAAGGTAATCAAAAGTTTTGGTTTTATACAAACTTATGGAGAAGCTTGTATTTACAAGAAAGTGAGTGGGAGCTCTGTAGCATTCTTAATACTATATGTAGATGACATATTGTTGATTGGGAATGATGTAGACCTTCTTAATAGTGTCAAGGAATATTTGAATAATAGTTTTTCAATGAAAGATCCTGGCGAAGCAGCTTACATATTAGGCATAAAGATTTATAGAGATAGATCGAGACGCCTAATATCATTGTCACAAAGTACATATTTGGACAAAGTTCTAAAGAGGTTTCGAATGGAAGATAGAAAGAAAGGGTTCTTGCCCATGTTGCCCAATACGACCTTGAGTAAAACTCAAAGTCTGACATTGGCAGAAGATAGAGAAAGGATGAGTAAGACTCCCTATGCCTCAGCCATAGGATCTCTAATGTATGCCATGCTATGTACAAGACCCGACATTGCATATGTTGTTAGTTTAACTAGCAGATATCAAAGTGATCCAGGAGTGGATCATTGGACAGCGGTCAAAAACATCCTTAAGTACTTGAGAAGAACTAAGGATATGGTTCTTTCTTATGGAGGTGATGAACAGCTCGTTGTTAATGGTTACACCGATGCTAGTTGGAACACCGATCCGAATGATTCTAAATCACAATCTGGAGACGTATTTACTTTGAATGGTGCAGCAGTTAGCTGGAAGAGTGCAAAGCAAAGCGTTGTGGCAAGATCTTCAACTGAATCGGAATACATGGCTGCTTCGGAGGCTTCACAAGAAGCGATATGGATGAAAGAGTTCATTACAGAGCTGGTTGTGGTTCCTAGTGCGCTGGACCCAATGTCTATCTACTGTGATAACATGGGCGCCATAGCCAATGCGCAAGAACCAAGGTCACACAAGAAGCTGAAGCATATCAAGCTACGTTTTCACGCTATTCGAGAACATGTCCAAGATGGGGACATAAAGATTTGCAAAGTACACACAGATCTGAATGTGGCGGATCCGTTGACTAAACCACTCCCGAGGGCAAAACATGACCAGCACCAAACTGCCATGGGTGTTCGGTATATTACCATGTAATCTAGATTAGATGACTCTAGTGCAAGTGGGAGACTGTTGGAGATATGCCCTAGAGGCAATAATAAATATGGTTATTATTATATCTTTGTGTTTATGATAAATGTTTACATTCATGCTATAATTGTATTAACAAGGAAACATTAATACTTGTGTGATTTGTAAACTTAAATTGAAGTCCCTAGTAAAGCCTCTTTATAATACTAGCTTGTTGGTTAATAAATGATTGTGGTTTCCCTATCATGAACATTGAGATGTTATTAACAACAAGATCATATCGTTAGGAGAATGATATGGTGGACCTACTCCTATAGATAAGCGTAGCATAAAGATCAAGTCATTCTAATAGTTCAATTGCTATATGCTTTCTGATACATAGTAACCTAATTCCTTCGACCATGAGATCATGCATATCACCTTCACCGGAAGGATTCTTTGATGACATCAAACACCACACCGTAATTGGGTGGCTATAAAGGTGGCATTGAGTTTTCGGAAAGTGTTGGTTGAAACACATGGATCAAGAGTGGTATTTGTCCATCCATATGACGGATAGATATACTCTGGGCCCTATCGGTGAAATGTCATCAAATTAGCTTGCAAGCATGTGACTGGCTCACAAGGGATCACATATCACGGGAACGAGAAAAGAGTACTTATCAGTAACGAGGTTGAACTAGGTATGCAGAGATACCGACGATCATAACCTCGGATAAGTAAACTATCGTGAGACAAAGGGATATTGGTATCGTATGTAAGTGGTTCATTCGATTGCAAAGTAATCGTAGAAATATGTGGGATCCATATGAATATCCAGATTCCTCTATTGGTTATTGATCGGAGAAGTGTCTCGATCATGTCCGCATAATTCACGAACCGTAGGGAGACACACTTAAGGATTCGACATTGTTTGAGTAGTTATGGAATGATGAGAAAGAGACCGAATGTTGTTTGGAGTCTCGGATGGGATCCGGGATATCACGAGGAGATCCGGAATGGTCCGGAGAATAAGATTCATATAAGGAAAGTCCTATTTCGGAGTTCGGGAATGGTTCCGGTGTTTTCATCGAGAATGTTCTAGAAGGTTCCGGAATGTCCGGCATTCTGGAGGGGAAGGGTACATGAATGTGTTATATCAAGTTGGTATGATTGCATCATGTACTTGGTGTCATCGCTGAACAAAATAAAGGGTTTAATCAAATCCTTGTTTGAAAAAGTCAAACGGCAATTTGAAAGTCAAACGGCTATTTTTGGGAAGTGGAGAGGGAGGTGGAAACCGAGTTGGGGAGGAGTTCCTCCCCTCCACCGCCGGCCCACCTCCAAGCCGAGTTGGGGAGGGACTCCCCTCCCCTTGGCCGGCCCCTCCACCTATATAAGGAGGGGCAGGGCTCCCCTCCTAGATACACAACTCCTCCACCTCTAAACCCTAGCCGCCGGCGCCGCCACCTCCAGCCGCCGCCGCCGCCCTAGGGCAAACCGCCGCTGCCTAGGTCAAACCCTAGCCGCCGGCCTAGCCCCCTCCTCGGTGTGTCTAAACCCTAGTTCGTTGAGGGCTCTCTCATAGTCCACCATACTCGCTCCGGCTTAAGGCGAAGCCCTGCGAGATCTCCCCTCTACTTCCGGTACCACGCCGGTGTGCTGCCGGAATCACGAGGAGAGTGCTACAACCTCCGCTGCCTGCTGGAACAAGGGAGAGGAAGGTCTTCGTCGAGTACCAAACGTGTGACCGACTGCGGGAGCGCTGCCGGAACGCAGCGCCGGAAGGATCGTCTACGCGATCTTGAGATCGGGAAGAGTACGACTACATCACCCACGAGAATCCGCTCTCGTTAAACACTTTGGAATCTTCGAGGGTGAGTTATTCCATCGACTCCTTGCTACAATCTAATAGATAGATCTTGGCTTGTTTGTTTGTATGTGGTAGAATTTTTTTGTTTTCTATGCTACGAAACCCTACAATAAATGGGAATATTATTGGCAAGTGATACCTTAGTAGAATATTAGCATCTAGTTACTACATGATTTTGGCTAAGTGTAGCTTAGGCTTGCTTTGCTCAAAATTGGTTTTACCTATCAGTTGAAATCACTAAGTTTTGTTTGGTAAAACACTTTCCCAAGGAACCACCAATAGAAATTGGTGAACCTTCACCCTTGTTCAACCACAAGTTTTTACTTAGAAAATTTGGATGAGGAGATTCTTGATAGCTTCCATGTCTTGAGGCTCAAATTGTCCAATACCAGGGACATGGCTAAGTACTTAGATTCTTCCATCTGCAGAGGTGGTGCACTTTCCCCACAAGACTTGATTTTCACCAAGACAGGACCTTTCATAAGCCTTCCCTTAGACCAAATGGACGCGTTCCAACCTATCATCCCACTACCACCAACTGTCCAAATGGCTAAGTTATTGCAACCTATATGATCCAGGCAGATCCCATAATGCCATGTGGTTGCACTAGAAGCTTCTTAACATTTGGCATCTCAAATCCCTTTGTTCCTACGTGGCAATCCACAAGTGAGATACACAAGGTAAACCATATAAATGGGCCTTGTGTAACCACTCAACACAAACCATTCTTTCCATTCCACCCACGTGTTTCATTCACTTAGTTGTTTTATTAAGCAAAACATAAGTCAAAGACTTAGAAATATTTCTCATAGAATGAATATATAACCCACCCTTGGTTACTAATAGCTAGGCTAAGCATGGCAATAGCAAGTATTTTAACTTAGAGGAAATTCTAACAATTCTACCACTACTAGGATTTCCCAAGCATAGCATATAGATACTTAGCAAAATTATTCATGCAAGCCCTATGCAAAATATTTCTAATGCATAGTAAAAATATTGGGATAAAAACATGAAGCACCACTTTCCTTGGTAGTTGGGGGAGTAGCAACAATCCTCACAATCACAATCACCACTAGCACCAAAATCTACACATAAAATGATAGCACCAAATTCACATATCAAAATTAAACAAGCAAAAATATATGAATGCATGCAAATGCTATGTGATGATTTTCTAAACCAAACAAGACAAGTGGAACAGTACTGAATCATAAACAAAACATTTACACACCAAATAAAATCAATTTGGCCTTTAAAACATTTTCTATATAATTTTTATATACAAAATAAGCTTATAAATGTCTCTGCAAAAACAACCCATTTTACAGGTGCAATTTATTAAAAAAAAGTGCATAAATGGGTAGAATTCTTTCTCCTGATTCCAATGATATAAAATTTACAAAATTTGAACGTGTGGATCAAAAGTTATGAATTTTGCAAGTTTGAACAACTAATAGATCTAATTTCAGATTTTAAAACAAAACACAGGCCACACGGCAGCTCCTGATTGGACGGTACCGGTTCGCGCTGGATCACGCTCGCGGGCCGTTGGATCTAACTAACTAAGCACTACCCAAATCTAACCATACCGCTTCGATCAAGATCTAACCGTGGCCTTTGGATCTAGATCCGATGGATCAGATCGATCTGACCAGAAATCAGCGGCGCAAATGGTGCCCGCGGCGGTGACGGTTCTGGCGGTGACACACCGGCGAGGCCAGGGGGCAGGGGGTCGGGCTAGTGCTTACCGAGACCGCGAGAACATGGAGATGCTCAACGTGTAGACGGGCAGGGTCGGGGCGCACGGACACAGCAGCAGGACCTCGTCGGAGTTCGTCTGAGCGTCAGGTGCTCATTGTTGGAGTCGAAGACGACGTTCTGGGGCGCCAGGATTCAAACGGAAAATGTTAACAGATGCGCGAGACACTGGCGAACATGATTTCTTGAACCAGAGACAGAGGGGAACACGGGGCTCACCGGAATGGCTCGTCGGAGTTGAGTCAAGCTTCGGACGTTTCCGGAGGTTGACGAGGGCGACGACCTAGGGCGATTCAGAACAAAAGGAGAGCATGAGAAGATGAACAGGATGATGGCGAAGAAGATCGCGTGAACCAGAAGGCAAGGCGCGCTCGGGACTCACCGTGATGGCTCACCGGAGTTCCTCGGTGCCGCGGCGGTGTTGGTTGAAATTTGGGGAGCCTCGCGGCGCTCTGGTGGTGTGGAGTGAGGGGAAAGGAGAGGGGTGGGGAGGCGGTTAAGTAGCCGGAGCAGGGGCGGAAATCACTCGGCAAATCAATGGAAATTAAGTGGCTTAATTTGCGGCAGTGAAGGGGGAGGAAACGGGCGGCGACGGCATCTGCGCGCGATGTTTGAGGAAGATGACGCTAACGTGGAGAGGGCCCAGCGTCAGTGGCTGCGGGGTACGTTCCGCGCGGGTGAGAGGGGGTAGAGGGCGACTGGCCCGGGTGGGTTGGTTCTGTTGTTGGGACAAAATGCTGGCACCAGCCCATTTCTATTTCTTTTATCTTTTTCTATTTCTGTTTGATTTTCTAGGAATCCTTTTCAAATGATTTTAAAATGATTTGAATTCAAACAAATCCTGGATTTTTGTAAGGTGAAATATGTACATAATTGTCTACAAAACAATGTTGTACACTTGGAAATACATGGGCACATTGGAAATTAAAAATAATCAATGCCTTTATCAATTGTTTAATAAAGGCATAAGAGTGGTTTTAAATTCATACTTTGTTTTGAAAATTTTGTCCAAGCTTTAGAAAAACCTCTATCCACCCTAAGTGCAAATCTTTCTAGTTTAAAACAAATATTCTCATACTAGAGAGTAGCATTGGGCCAATGCTTTTCTTACATAAAATAATAGACATTCAAATTCTCCTGTTTTTTAAATCTCATTTGAAAATGATCCTAAAATGATTATGAATGCATGGATGATATGCAAACTTTGAAATCATGATTTTTGGGATGTTACACAAGGCAATAACAGACCAACAACTATAGTAGGAAGAGGTATGATTCCATTGACCCCCTACTCTAAAAAGTTGTAAATGTCCCAAAGGGTAGAATTTACCTCGTGCGTATTAGAGGAAGGCGCGTGAGGGTAGCCCAGCGATGGGTCTAAAAGAACTCACCCTAAACCACATACGCGGTGTTGAAATGCCAGTGCACACGTGCAAGTGTTGTATTCGAGTTGGATACTTACGTTTCTACGTCACATGTGCAAAATACCCGATAAATGACACGCTTCGGGCCCGTATGGGATTTGGTGGGCATTACATACATGGTCTAAATTTTATGAATCCTGATCCTATCACCCACGCACGAAGAGGAACCGGTGGATCCAAGCCATCGATCTAATTTGTCTCCTTATTTTCATTCCTCTGGGGGTCTATTGAATCAGAAGCCTAGTAGGAACTAATTTTTTGTGTTTTTGAATAAAGAAAGCAAACCAAACTAGACTAATTTTTTGGGTTTTTTGGAAAGAGGCAAACAAAACCAAGCAAAAGGAACAAAGCAAACTAAAAAAAATAAAGAGAAAGGAAGTGAAGGACTCCCCTAGTGAAGACGTCCTTAGCCTCCCTGGCAATGGCGCTTGAAAACTAGTTGATGACTCCTTGGTGGCACCAGAGAACTTGGTGCTTGATGTGGAGTATTGTTGGGAACCCCAAGAGCAAGGTGTGAAGAGCACAGCAGCAAGTCTTCCCTCAGTTGAGACCGAGGTTATCGAACCAGAAGGAGGAAGGAAACGTCACACATGTGTTGCAAGCAACGCGAAGACCTGCACAACACAAACTCAAGACTTTGGCACAACGAATCAGTGAGGTTGTCAAGCTCACCGGTTTGATGTAACAAAGGATTAAACGTATGGTGTGGAAGGTAATGGTTTGCAGAAAGTAAACAAGTAACAGTGGAAGATGTATTGATGGTAAAGATTGGACCGGGGTCCATAGTTCACTAGAGGTTATCTCCTTAAATAGACAACATGGCATGAAGGGTAAACAAATTACAGCGGGACAATTGACAGGAACTGAGCAAGGCATAACAATGCAATTACTAGTCAAAAAGATCCTATGAGGTTGATTGGGCAATAAAACAATATACATAGACCGCCATCCAACTGCATCTATGACTAGAAGTCCACCTTCAGGTTATCATCCGAACCCCCTCCAGTATTAAGTTGCAAGCAACAGACAACTGCTTTAAGCAAAGTGTGTAAGGTAAAAAGTCCACATGTTCCATGAACAAGAGACCGTTGTTTTCTCCCTAGTAGCAACAACACATCTACAACCGAAGAGATTATTGTCACTTCCCTTGGAAACTAGAGGCATGAACCCACTCTCGAGCATAAATACCCCCTCTTGGAGTCACTAGCAACTACTTGGCCAAGATAACCACTAGCAAAAGAGAGCATGCAAGATCACAAACAACAAAGACATGATAGAATCATAAAGACAAAACCATTCATCAAACCAACAAAATAATCTCAATATCCATCGGATCCCCGCAAACACAACATGCATGATTATAAATAGATTAGATCTTGATCATGAACGGATCTCACAAGATCTATACATGAAAGCACAAAGGAGGAGATACAACCATCTAGCTACTACATGGACCCATAGTCCAAGGTGGAACTACTCACGCATCATACCGGAGACAAGGCCTCCGGGATGATCTCCCCTCCGGCAGGGTGTCGGGAAGAACTTCAGATCCCGCCGATCTAGGGACAATGGTGGCGGAGGCTACAGACAATTTCATTGATTTCTGATCGGGTACTTAGGATTTCTGTATCAGGGGCTTCTTATAGGCGAAGGGGGATACCGAGGCGGCCGCCAAGGCAGGCAAACCCTAGCCAGGCGCGGGCGAGGGCCCACCCGTGCCTAGGGTAGGTATGGCCTCCCGGTCTCCCCTCTGGACTTCTTGTTCCCCACAGAAAGTAATTGACTTTGTGCTTTGTCCCGTCCAATTCCGAGAATATTTCTTTACTAACTTTTCTGAAACCAAAAACAGCAGAAAACAGGCATCTGGCACTGTTGCAACTTGTTAGTAGGTTAGTACCAGAAAACATGTAAAAAGCACCTCAAAGTGTGGACAAGTAAAGCAAAGTAGATACTAAACAAGCATGGAGCATAAAAAATTGTAGATACGTTTCCAACGTATCAGGGCCATTTGCGAAATAGCTTGATAATTGTTGTTGTAAGAAAATTCTGCGAACGGCAGACAGTCTTCCCATTTAGATCCATACTCTAGCACACGGGCTCTCAACATATCTTCGAGTATTTGATTTACTCGCTCCATTTTTCCATCGGTATGAGGGTGATAAGCTGTGCTAAAATCCAATCTTGTTCCCAATCCTTCTTGGACTTTCTTCCAGAATCTCGAGGTAAACTGAGTTCCTCGATCCGACACGATGTTCTTGAGGACTCCGTGCAAACTGACGATTCTAGCGATATACAACTCCGCTAGCTTTGAACTCTGGTAGGTGGTCTTGACTGGTAAGAAATGGGCTACTTTGGACAATCTATCTACGATAACCCAGATAGAATCATTTCCCCTACTAGATGTAGGCAAACCGGTGATAAATTCCATTCCAACTGAATCCCATTTCCATTCCAGAATCTGCAATGGTTGCAACAGTCCTTCGGGTCTTTGATGTCCCTCCTTGACTATCTGAAAAATATCACACTTGGCGATGTAGCTTCCGATTTCTTTCTTCATCTTATGCCACCAAAATTTCTCCTTTAGATCCTGATACATATTTGTCCCTCCGGGGTGGATAGAATAAAGAGTATCATGGGCCTCTTTCAAAATAGTTTCCTTCAACTCTGAATCTGCTGGTACACAGATATGTCCTTTGTACCACAAAACTCCTTCTTCATCTTCGGTGAATCCGAGTACTTTGCATGTACCGATACGACGTTTTATTTCATTGATACTAGCATTTCCTTTCTGCGCCTCCTTGATCTGACTGATCAAAGTGGGTTGAAGTTCTATGCTAGCCAAAAATCCTTCACTTACTAATTCCATTCTAAAATCTTCCATCTCCTTGTGCAGACTTGGTTGCTCCTTCAGAATCATGGAATTCAAGCGGCACGGCAATCTGCTAAGGGCATCTGCTACCACATTGGCTTTACCGGGGTGATAGTGAATGTCCAGATCATAATCCTTGATTAGCTCTATCCATCTTCTCTGCCTCATATTCATCTCCTTCTGAGTGAATATATACTTTAGGCTCTTGTGATCCGAATAAATCTCACAACGGTTTCCCATAATATAATGCCTCCATGTCTTCAGGGCTAGAACTACAACTGCTAGTTCAAGGTCATGGGTAGGATAATTCTGTTCATGCTGCTTCAGTTATCAGCATAGATAAGATATTACTTTGCCTTCTTGCATTAACACACATCCGAGACCGATCTTGGATGTGTCACAATACACATCAATCGACTTCGTGATATCCGGCATGATCAAGATTGGGGCTGAAATCAATCTCCTCTTGAGTTCTTGAAAACTCGCTTCACATTTGTCCGTCCATTCAAACTTCTTATCCTTCTTCAACATTTGGGTCATGGGTCTGGCGATTCTCGAGAATCCTTCTACGAACTTGCGGTAATATCCCGCTAATCCGAGAAATGCACGAACTTGGGTTTGAGTGGTTGGGGCTTGCCAATCTTCAACATCCTTCACCTTTGCAGGGTCAATGGCAATTCCTCTGGCTGATACGATATGTCCGAGTAATCCTACCTTCTGTAACCAGAATTCACATTTGCTAAACTTGGAATACAACCGATGCTCCCTAAGGGTTCCAAGGATGGTCCTTAGGTGTAGCTCATGTTCTTCTTGTGATTTGGAATAGATCAAAATGTCATTGATGAAAACAACGACAAACTTGTCCAGGAAGTCCATAAAAATCTTATTCATGAGGCTCATGAAATAAGCGGGGTCATTGGTTAATTAAAAAGACATGACAGTATACTCGTATAATCCATATCTGGTGGTAAAGGCAGTCTTTGGAATATCCTCTGCGTGAATCTTGAGTTGATGATAACCAGTTCTAAGAGCAGTCTTAGAAACCACTTTGGCACCAGTCAACTAGTCAAACATGTCTTCTATCTTTGGCAGTGGGTACTTGTTCTTGATGGTGACATCATTCAACTTCTGATAATCCGTACATAAACGGTTACCTCCATCCTTCTTGTCCACAAACAAGACAGGGGATCTCCATGGCGACGCACTTGGTTGGATCAATCCTATCTCCAGCATGGCATCCAGTTGCTTCTTCAGCTCCACTAATTCAGACGGGTTCATACTATAAGGTCTCTGGGCTATGGGTCCAGTTCTAGAGATTAGTTCAATGATAAACTCGATATCCCGATATGGGGGCATACCGGGCAAAACATCTGGAAATACGTCGGGGTATTCATAGACTATTCTGACTTGGTCAATGGTTGGCTGGGCTATACTCTTGTTGCACTTGAATTGACGGGGCAAGGTTTCCGATACATGCTCTACTGATACTCCGGATGTACTGGTCATGGTTATGGCTTTCTTTGCATAGTCGATTAATCCTTTATGTTTCGACATCCAATCCATTCCTAGTACTACTTCCAAACATTTAGTTCCGAGTACTATTATATTAGCATAAAAATCTATGCCATGGATTCGGATAGGCACGGCCTTGCAAATTTGTCTAGCTTTGGTGGTTGAACCAGGTATTTGAACTATCATAACATGCTTCAATTTG
This sequence comes from Avena sativa, assembly GCA_916181665.1. NCBI lineage: Eukaryota > Viridiplantae > Streptophyta > Magnoliopsida > Poales > Poaceae > Avena > Avena sativa. The sequence goes on along the minus strand of OV702295.1, from coordinate 303,642,729 downwards.
GTGGGTTCAATCTTACTAGTGCATGCAAATTTTTCGGTAACAAATGAGTGCGATGCTCCAGAATCAAACAACACTCTTGCAAGTACTGAGTTAACATAAAACATACCCAACACGACATCTGGCGCATCTTGGGCTTCTTCAGCATGCATGAGAAAGAGACGACCATTGCGGTTGAGCGGATTCCCTGGGGCAACTTCTTGCAGCCTGAACACGACGCTGCTGCTGAGCTGGCGCATTTGCATTGGGGTCTGCGGCAATCTTCTTGGGGTACTCATTGGAATAGTGTACTTTGGTTCCACATTCATAACAAGTCACCTGAGACTTGTCTTTTGCTGCAACAGGCATAACATTGCTTCCAGTTCTCGGGGCAGTGTTGGTGGCGACCTTGTTGTTGTTGAACTTAGGCGGTGCACGGTTGAAATTGCTGGGGTTGTCGGGGTTGTTGTTGTGATTTCCTCCGGGCCTTGGGTTTCCATGGTAGGGATAGGTTGGACGGTTCATCGAGGGTCTGTTGGTTCTTGGGGAAAATCCTAGAGATGGGTTGGGGCGATACTTTGGTGTATGGTGGGTTCCTGGTTGATGCATCATGCGACGCTTGTGGTTCTCATTAGCTTGGTTGATCTTGCCTTCCATTTGAATGGCAGAGTCCACTAAGGCTTCAATATCAGCAAAGGGGATATTGACTAACACTGTCTGCATCTCATCATGTAGACCATTCAGAAATCTCTCCTTCTTCTTGGCTTCAGTGTCAATCTCATCCAGTGCATACCTAGCCAATGACAAAATTTGTCACGGTACTCCACTACGGTCATCCTGGCTTGCTTCAGTTCCCTGAATTCATCTCTCATCCTCTTGATCAAATCCGGTGGCACATGGGTTCTGCTGAACTTGATTTTGAACTCTTCCCAAGTCATCATCTGACCTCCATTCATGGCACGAACGTTGTTCCACCATGCTCTTGCATCTCTGGCCAGATAGTGGGTGGAAAACAGTACCTTCTCGTTAGCTTCCACTCTGGCAACTTCTAGGTTGTTCTCCATGGTTTGCAGCCATCATCTGCATCTAGGGGCTCTTCAGACTTAGTGAAAATGGGTGGATTGGTGTTTTGGAAATTCTTGAGCTTAGATCCATGGTTGTCCTAATTTCCATGGCCTTGGTTGTTGTTGGACATCTGAGCTATGTGCTGAAGGGTGGCTAAGTTGGCTTGACATTCGGCTCTTTCAGCTTCGCGGTCAGAAACCAACATTTGCAAGATTTGCAACATCGGGTTAGGGGATGAAGTGCTTCATCCGCGAGGCATCTGAAGATTGAGATAGATCATAAGAAAAGAGGGAAATTTCTAAGGTTCAGGGTTTTCTGTTTGAAAAGTTTTTGAAGCTTGACTCAGATTCTTCTAGCAACTTGCTTTTCATTCATTCATAGCACACGATACAAACACACACCACAACAAAGGAAAATAGATGGTTTTAAGAACCATTCTGTGAAACTACGATACAGTGGGACCAGATACAACTCACTAACGCTAGTGCTCAAGTGCTACTACTCCTCAGAGTCGATGTCCTCATCATCCTCATCATCATCATCAATGAAGGCGAAGTCATCCTCATCGGTGAAGAAGTTCATGGCCTGATCCTCCAGAAAGTCATCATCGTCACTGAGATAGGAGTAGGGGTCTCCACGAAGGTCTTCCCCTGCATTCTCCCTCTCCTCTAGCTGCATGTCTCTCTCGTGGACAGTCTCCTCCAACTATGTGATCCTGTGGCAGAGACGAGCAATGATGCGCTCCTTATTTTCGAGCTGACGGCGACGAGACTGGCGATCCTTCAATAGCATGGCAATGGTCTGATCCTTCTTGGCGGCAATTACGTACTTGTGGTTGCCATAGGAGCGTGCATTGTCTAATTCCTTCTGCCGGTCATACATCATGAAGCTCAGGTAGTCCAATTGACTCTTTAGCTCGTGGTGATATGGGGCCTCTAGTGGTTGTCCCATAACATCACGCCTTGGGTAGAACTCAAAGTGGGTACCCTTGATCTGATTGATACTCAGCGCACATAGATGGGCAAGAGCTTCCTGCATGGCCCTAGCAAGTCCATCGAGCTAGTTGTTCTCTCTCAAGGTGAACTGAATTCCTTCTGAGGTGGGGGCTTCAATCTTTCCTCGGAGACTTGCAACAACTAGCCATTGCAATTCCTCTCCTTCCTGATCATTGAGCTGAGCTCCAAAGAACTCGAGGTGTGGACGCTCCAGCATCTCTGAAAGCTGGTCCAAGTCACGCTCAAAGATGAGGTCTCCCCCATTCCCCAACTGATAGAACTTGCTATGCTTCACATCCATCTATAAGAATATAGGATGAGTAAGTTAGTAGAGTGATCAAGTGTGTCAAATTTTATTTAAATTTGCAAGAATTTTTTAGGAACATGATTTTTCCTTGAAAGAATAAAAGTGGTAAGAATGAGAATAAGTTTTCATAAATACTCACTTCCTTGGTTTTGAAACTAAGTTTTTGATTTAAACGCCCGTTCTAAAATAGGGTCTCCTATGGTCAGGATGGCTCTGATAACAACTTGTCAACACCCGGATTTTTAATCCCAGATGCTTGTTATGCCATACATCACAATCCCAGGATTACCATTTTTGCGAGACATAACAGATTGGATATCATAGTACATCATCCATTACAAACCATACATAAGGTCTTACACAAATAAAGGATCTCATGATCCAGTCTTAATACAATTCAAGCAGCGGAATACGTAATGATAACGATAGCATGGGCAAAGCTCCATCTTCATGGTCACAGGCAATGCTGACGATGGGAGATGATCCTAGTTTTCGTAACCTTCCTGATGTCCGTCTTCCTAATAGCCCTCTTCATAGTCTGGCCACGGGAATAGCCAGGGACAAAGCCTTGAGTACTCTTTAAGTACTCGCAAACTAATACTAACAAGTGAAGTGGTTTTTGAATAGGAAGTACTAGGCTCTAGGTTGTTTTGCAAAAGGCGAGATTTATCTCTACTGAGTTCAGAAGCAAAGAAAGCTAGTTGAAAGTTTTATAACACCTAAGTGGGAACTTGAGTTTCATGTCACAACTCTGTTGTGGCCAAGTCAAAGTCATAAATCAATCCATAAGTCATTTTGAAAACATCTGACGATGGAACAGTATGGCCACTCCAACTATCCATAACCGCGGACGCGGATATTCGAATAGTTTGACACTCTGCAGAGGTGGTACACTTTCACCACAACATTCGATACATCCGTTAGGAACAATCCTGAATTCACCATACTCAGTATGCGGATAATCAATCCTAACCTTTCAATTACACGCCCTAGTATAGGCACCTCTCCTGTGAGTTTGGCCTCCCAACCATGACCAACTGTCATCTTGGGAACTGCACATGTGGACAATCTTCACAAGGTAGCCTCGGCTCAAACCTTGGCCGCAAGGGAACCCATACTAAGGTATATAAATTTCCAGTCAAGCCCTACCCAAATTTCGGGCATTGTAGTTGTACGGTAAAATTGGAATGGTATCGCATCCAGACAACCATCAGTTTTATAAAGGGCTAAGGCTCATACCTTAACATTTTCATCATCAAAATCATCCAGTGTTCAAGAACACATGTCAAAACATTTAAGTAGAATGACTCATCATTCTAAGGTTTTCATAACCATTTTCACCAAGTATTCCCATCTACAATGATCAAGTTTTATGCTTAGCACTATTATCTACAAATGGGGGTAAACACTAATGAGGGGTGGTATACAAGTGTATCTTATCTAAGTTCAGTCTCATGCCTCAGGATGACATCAAGATTATCTAACTTAGACCAAGTTTTATGCTCTTTATGCTACCTTTAAATAATCTCTCTAAACTCTATAAATCACTGAGTAAACTCTAATAGAAATCTTTGATAAAGAAATAAAATACTAAGCTTGCAAATAAAACTAGGATGGGGTATCCAACATATCTAACCAAGCATGCCTAATGCATTGCATAGTTTATCTAAGTTTCACAGTTGCAAGTGTTAGCTTGCTTAGATAGTAGCTTGCTAAGTCAACTTGTATAGTAAGGCTTGCCTTATGCAGAGCAGTGGTTGAAGTTCTCCTCGGCTTCTTCCTCATAGTATTCTCCTTCCTCCTCGTATCCTTGGTCGGTACTAGCGTCTATAAATAAATACGAGGTACACAATCACCAAACAATACTTAACTACTTTTACTTATCATACCAAGGTTTTCACTAGATGATCTAGTATCATCACAAATATTACAATCATCAAAGTATTTGTGTTATTTACTTTATTTTTGGAGAAGTAATTTCTACTCCTTGAAAAACTACTTAAGATTTAATATTCTCCAACTAAAACAAGGGATCATGTTGACACATGTCATCACCACATATTTCAGTACATGGGAATGTGATTTAAAGTGGTGTCACAATTTAATAAGGTTTAACCTTTTTATTTTAATTAATTAAAGTGACTAGAATGGCCTATGAGGCATTCTTTTATTGCTTGACCATTATTTCTGCAAGTAAACATATATATTTTTATATATTCTGAAAGGTCTTGTTAAATATGATTTTTGAGAGTTGGACTCAACTCAAAAGATTTTGTGGTTGAATTTTGAAAAATGTTTGAATGCAGAAAAGCTTCTGCATTGTTCTTTTTACTATAGATGATCTACAAATCCAATTGGTTTGAATCCAACGGGATTGGATTAAGAACTCCAGTACCTTCCTAACAAAATTGGTTTCATGCAATTTGGTTCAGTGAATCGACCTGGGTTGATTTTTTAATCTAGGTACAGAATTAGGTTTGAAACTAAATTGGAAAACATAAATTCAAACTACTGGGTTGCGCGGATGCAAACTGGGCCGGCCCACGGTGCACAGCGCACACGCGGGTGGGTTTAAGTGAATGACCCCACCAGTCAGCAAGACAGGGGGTGCGAAGCGGTACGGGGTGATCTAGACCGCACGATCAAACTCTAATCAAACGGCTGAGACCTGTCATCTCCATCGGGCAACGCCGGCGAGACAGAACCCTAGCGCGACCAGTGGGGGTCTACGGGGGCTCAGGCGAGGGTCAGTGATGGGGGCGAACGACAAAGTCGACAACGGCGAACCTCCTGGTACCGGCGGCTTCTCCTGGGGCGGCTCCAATCGCTGTCTCCTTTCTTCCTCCTCCGCGGCAGACTCCGGCCAATCCGGTGATGTGCTGCTCGCCTTGCTCCGGGAGTGAGGTGGGGTGCTTCTGAGAGAGAGGGGAGTGAGATGGTGTGAATAAATCGAGCATGGGTGTCCTCTATTTATAGTGCCAGAAGGGGACCGAAGGGCGTGGGCGGAGCTCATCGTGGTCGTTGTCACAGTGAGCTACTGGCATGGGAAAAGGTAGGGGACGATGCGGTGTTCCCTTGTGAAGATCAACGGCATGGTTACGCGGCGTGGGGCGGTGCGAGATGGTTGGAACACGTCGACGCTCTGGACAGGTCCGATGGCTATTTTAATGGCGCATGGGCTCTCCTGGTCGCACGGCGACGAACGGGCGTGTCTGCGGGGTTGCTGGGATGGTGGTGATCATGCTCGCACGCGGCGAGGGATGCGCGCGATCTGTGGGCGCGTGTCGCGGGTGGCGCTCTGTGATGCATGCACCCAGTGTTGACATGGGACACTTTGTTGGAACCCCATGAGCAAGGTGTGATGAGCACATCAACAAGTTTCCCTCTGTAGAGACCGAGGTTATCGAACCTGAAGGAGGAAGGAAACGTCTCAAAGGTGTTGCAAGCAACATGGAAACCTGCACAACACAAACTCAAGACTTTGTCCCAACGAATCAGCGAGGTTGTCAAGCTCTCCGGTTTGCTGTAACAAAGGATTAAACATATGGTGTGGAAGGTAATGGTTTGCAGCAAGTAAACAAGTAACAGTGGAATATGTATCAATGGTAAAGATTGGACCGGCGTCCATAGTTCACTAGAGGTGCTCTCCTTAGATAAACAACATGGCATGAAGGGTAAACAAATTACAGCACGACAATTGACAGGAACTGAGCAAGGCATAACAATGCAATTACTAGTCAGAAAGATCCTATGAGATTCGATTTGGCAATACAACAAGATACATAGACCGTTATCCAACTGCATCTATGACTAGAAGTCCACCTTCAGGTTATCATCCGAACCCCCTCTAGTATTAAGTTGCAAGCAACAGACAACTGCTCTAAGCAAAGTGTGTAAGGTAAACAGTCCACATGTTCCAAGAACAAGAGGCCGTTGTTTTCTCCCTACTAGCAACATCACATCTACTACCGAAGAGATTTCTATCACTTCCCTTGGAAACTAGAGGCATGAACCCACTATCGAGCATAAATACCCCCTCTTGGAGTCACTAGCAACTACTTGGCCAAGATAGCTACTAACAATGGAGAGCATGCAAGATCACAAACAACATAGACATGATAGAATCATAAAGACAAAACCATTAATCAAACCACGATAATAATCTCAATATCCATCGGATCCCCGCAAACACAACATGCATGATTATAAATAGATTAGATCTTGATCATGAACAGAGCTCATAAGATCTATACATGAAAGCACAAAGGAGGAGATACAACCATCTAGCTACTACATGGACCCATAGTCCAAGGTGGAACTACTCACGCATCATACCGGAGAGAAGGCCTCCGGGATGATCTCCCCTCCGGCAGGGTGCCAGGAAGAACTTCATATCCCCCCGGTCTAGGGATGATGGTGGCGGCGGCTACAGAAGGTTTCGTGGATATTTGATTGGGTGCCTAGGGTTTTTGCATCGGGGCCTTCTTATAGGAGAAGGGGGAGGCCAAGGAGGTGACCAAGGCCCCACACCCCTCCTAGGCGCGGGGCAGGGCCCACCGGCGCCTAGGGGGGTATGGGCGCCCTGGCATGCTTCCTCGTATCCCCTCTAGACTTTTTGTTCCCCACGGAAAGTAATTGACTTTGGCTTTTGTCCCGTCCAATTCCAAGAATATTTATTTACTAAGTTTTCTGAAACCAAAAATAGTAGAAAACAGGCAACTGGCACTGTGGCAACTTGTTAATAGGTTAGTACTAGAAAACATGTAAAAAGCACCTCAAAGTGTATACAATCAAAGCAAAGTAGATACTAAACAAGCATGGAACATCAAAAATTATAGATACGTTTCCGACGTATCACTCTGGCGTGCTCTTAGCACACTCGCAGAGAGGCTGTGCATGCTTGGGCTGGGTGGTCCAGGGGCTGGCTGCGCTTTGGCATCGGACAGGGGGTGGCGGTGGATGGTGGTCAGTGTCCCAGACATGGTTGGCGAGGCTAGAGCTGCTCCTAGCTGGCTGGCGATATTAGGGTGGCAAGGGTGCTCTCGGCATGCTTGCCATTGATGGCATGGTCTGGTTTACAGTGAGCTAGAGTGGCTTAAACAAGTTAGATGATCTTCTGAGGGTGTAGTGTGAGCTAGATAGGGAACAAGTTAGGCCAAAATTACTGCTCACTATAGTGTTTAATGTTTGTTGGTTTGGTGTTTGCAAGGTGTTTGATGAAATGGTCGAAAGAGATTTAAATTTGAATTTATGATTCAAACTTTGTGGGTGTACTAGTTATATACTAGGGAGTCTCTGGTTAGCTGGAAAGGTCAAGGGGTACTGGTTTGGTTGGTTTTTGAAAATGGGTGATCTTCCCATATGAACTAGATTCAATTTTGAAATGTCATTTGAATCAAGTTGCCAATTGTTTATGCGGGTTTGAAAGGTGGGCTTGGGTTCACTTTTACTTGGTCTAGCAAGGGGTGAAAATAAATAGAAATGTTTCTGTTTGAAATCTTGGACTAGAAACACTCAAAGTGGCCTAGTGAGCAAGATTGTCAAAAATGACCATTTGCCTTATTTGATTTTTTTTATTTTCTCTTGATTTGTTTCTGCTTGGAAATGTTTTATATGATGTTGTTTTCATATTTAAACCATTCCTTGCTATTTAGATGAATCACACAAGTCCATTCATGCATCCATACAATCATCACATACACACATGCATTCATATTAAATTTAATTAACAAAAGTTTTTTGTTAACCCTAATTTTGGTGATTGGAATTGGATAATCATTGTTCATTATTTTTGGGATGTTACATTGTTTGTGTGTTAACTACAGGTACAACATCTTCAAGCATGGTAATCTTATGTGTCACAATGGAGGGATCTATTCCTTTAATATCACTTAGAGTATAACCAAATGCTTCACGGTGTTTGATCAAAACTGAAATAAGTTTATTTGTTTCATCTTCTGATAAATTTTTACTAATAATAACAGGACATTTATTTTCATTATCTAAAAATTCATATATCATATTGTCTAGAAGTTGTTTTAATTCAATTGGTGGAAGTTCTTCGTCACCTTTTCTTACCATTTCTTCATAGTCATGTGGGTTTTGTGCTTCCGGAATGGAATCAAGGTAATCATCTATGTCTTATCTTTTCTCATCATCTAGTGCCTCTTCCCAATTAATTAAGCTCCTTTCTAATTCATCTTTGGGAGTACTGAAATGAATTGTGGCTAGCTCGACAATTGTTTTCTCTTCCTTGATATCTTCTATTTCATATGGCCTCTTTTTATGTTGGGCGAAGTGGAACGTCATTTCCTCCTCTCCAAACATCATGGAAATAGTCTCCTCCTTATTATCAATTCGAGCTTTGGTTATAGATATAAAAGGTCTACCTAAAAGAATAGGACAAAAAATATCTCGAGGCATATCAATAATATGAAAATCGAGAGGGTACATGAGTGGTCCAACAAAAACATAGATATTTCGAATAACACCTTTCGGTTTAATATTAGTATTATTAAACAATTTAATAGTGGTGTCTACCAATTACACATCTGGATTATTTAAATTGTAGCGAAGTTCCTCATAAAGCGATGAAGGCATAATATTTATAGTGGAAACCGGCTCATAAATTCCGTATAAGGAAGTTTATCCACAATATATAGGAGTCATGGGTTTAGAAGTTTCTTTACCTTGTATCTTACCTGTAATGAAGTCTGAAGTTTCAGAGTCTAGCATAACTACTTCATTTTCCTTGATTCTTGCCTCCATAAGATCCTTAAATATAACAATATTTGCATTGGTAGCTTCGGGGTTCTTTTCGGGTTTCTTTGATCTTGTCCTTATACGTTCTTCCTCTCTGCATTTTTTATTAATATTCTCTTGAATAGGTTCAGAGGAAAATTCTACCAATGACACATCCTCTCTTGATCGCTTCTTTTCTTCGAGGGGTTTGTGAGGCTCCCATCCTGCAGGTACCTGTAAATGCCCTACATAATTTTCAATACTTTTCTTTACCGAATAGGAATCAATGCTGAGGTTTTTAATCATCACACGAGTCCTTTCATGTGCAAGAAAGTGGTTAACACAAGCATATTCAGAAGAACTTTTCATATTGCTTTCCCTATTTTCATGACTTTCTGGTGTCTCCCTCATTTTCATTATTAATTTACAAGCTTCATCATAGGTATAAGATAGGAAACTACCATTAGAAGCGGTATCTAGACTTGCTCTATTTTTATTGTTAAGCCCTCCATAGAATGTATGGGTGATTAACCAATCATGCAAACAGTGATGGGGACAATTGTCTAGATAGATTTTATACCTTATATATCCTTCATATAAACTCTCATCAAGATTATTTTTGAAACTAATAATAATACCTCTCATCCTATGAGCTTTGCTTTCTGAGTAATATTTTGACAAGAATTTGGTTGTTAAATTCGTCCACATCCTTGGTGCTTCTACACAAAAGGATCTGTACCAGTTGCAAACATTATTAGAGAGAGTTTGTCTAAACAACTGCATCTTAACCTTATGAAGGTCACAATCATCAAATATAAAGGAATCAAAAACATCTTCAAATAGTTGTAAGTGTCCATATGGACTCTCTTCATGGGTTCCTGAAAACTTTTTAGAGTTAAGTAACTCAAATAATAAACGATGGATCTCAATACCATCGGGGTTTATGCTTTTATTGACAGTTATAAAAGCTTCCATGGGAGAACCCATATTCCTTACTGCCTCAAGCTGCATTAAATGTTGAGTGTTGTCCATTGCTATGGTCCTGCAACTCAAATAAAAAATTAGTACAACGAAAGTAAATAACTAAAAGTAAAGTGACTTATAGAGCTAAGCTCCCTGGAAACAGCGCCAGAAAGTAGCTTGATGACTGCTAGTGCACAGATCGTTTGTAGCCAGTTTTGAAATAAAGATATCTATCCCACAGGGAGCAGTAGGCGAAAGACTAAAACGCTCTGAATTAAAACGAAATGAAGTACTTAAAAAATAATTCTAATCTGCAAGGAAAGTAGGATTGATTTTAGGTTTTTGGTTGAGTGAAATATTAAAGTAAAGTGAAGTAGAACTTAATGCAGAAAATAGTAATTGCGTGTGTAAAAAAGATTGAAACTGCAATAGGGGGAAGACGTTCTTCTTTATTCCCCAAGTTAGTACATAAAGGATAACAACAACTTTATAGTCACAGTAAGTGCTATCATTCCTCTATCTACCAACAAGTAATCCCCTTTATCGAGTCCCGCGAGAGGCAAATATTAAGTAGGTGCACAACTCCCAACATCAAGATGAAAACAATTAACACATACATATAATGATGTATAACATAATAATCTCTATCTCATCTCAATTATATACTAGGGTTTCTCCATCTTCCCAAGAACGAATGATCTACTCAGACATGGAGGCAAACGGCATCATCACAATGGTAATGGAAATGATTATCGATGAATAGTACTTGTATAAATCCACAACTAGTGCAAGAATTACAACAAGATCTAGATGGGATGGATAGAGATGATGGTGGTGATGAAGATGAAGCAGTTGATGAAGATGGAGATTGATTCCTTGGCCTCCCAGATTTGCTTAGGGTGAAGATGGATCCCTAGGTTAAGTTCCCCCTCTAGATCCCTTCCGGAGGTGAGGTTTTTGGCGATTTTTTGGGTGTTCTATATGTCGTCTCCCTGAACCAGTTGCACGTGGTGAAACTATTTGAGGAGGCGGAGGTGGCACCAACTATATGGCCACAACTATACGGAGGCGGCCCGTATAGTTGGTCGTCAACTCTTCTGTGTCCTTTGCTCGTTTCGGTTTTTCTTCCGGTATTATTAATATTTCCGAAATAAGTGTTTTACGTAGTTTTTGGCTCCTTTTCACTCCAATATAACTGCTCCAAGAGCTGTGTTCATTGGATCCATCATGTGATCTGATCCTGGTGAAAATAAACATAAAAAGTGTGTGCGAACACTATAAAATACCAAGATCCTACATCTACAATGCAAAATAATAACCTAAAACATGATGCAAATATTCACTCATCAGTGGTCCCTCTAGAACATTCTAGAAACTTCCGGTCAAAACACCGAAAGCATTTCCAAACCCCGGAAATTGACTTTCCTTATATGAATCTTATTCTCCAAACCATTTCGAATCTCCTCGTGATGTCCTGGTTCCAATCCAAGACTCTGAACAACATTCGGTCTCCAACTCATATTCCATATCTACTTAAACAACATCAAACCTTAAGTGTTTCACCCTACGGTTCGCAAACTAAGCAGACATGATCGAGACACCTCTCCGGTCAATAACCAATAGAGGGATCTGGAGATCCATAATGGCTCCCACATATTCATCAATGACTTCGTAATCGAATGAACCATTCACATACGATACCAATTCCCTTTGTCGTGCGATACTTTACTTATCTGAGGTTCGATCGTCGGTATCTCCATACCTACTTCAACCTCGTTACCGATAATTACTCTTTACTCGTTCCATGATATGACATCCCTTGTGACCTAGTTGTATGCTTGCAAGCCAATTGGATGACATTCCACCGAGAGGGCCCAGAGTATATCTATCTGTCATATGGATGGACAAATCCCACTCTTGATTAATGCGCTTCAACACATACTTTCAGAATACCCAATGCCACCTTTATAACCACCCAGTTACGGAAGTGGCGTTTGATGTCATCAAAGTACTCATCTAGTGACGGTGATTAACATGATCTCATGGTCGAAGGATTAGGTTACTATGTATCTGAAAGCTTGTAGAAAAATGAATTTAACGACTTCATCTTATGTTATGCTTACTATGGGTGCGTGTCCATCATAGCATTCTCCTAATGATATGATCTTGTTATTAATAACATCCAATGTCCATGACCAGGAAACCATGATCATGTATTAATCAACAAGCTAGATTAACAAGTTGCTTACTAGGGACTCTTTTATGTTTACAAAACACACAAGTATTAATGTTTCCTATTAATATAATTATAGCAATGGGATGTAAACATTTATCATAAACACAAAGATATAATAATAACCACTTTATGCCTCTTGGGCATATCTCCAACAATCCTTTCCACGAGTAGATTTCTACTATGCATGCAGCCCTATCCATGAGTAGGTTTCTGCTATGAATGAAACCTTGGTACTGCAGCAGGGAAGTTGATATTCACACGAAAACTGTTGGAGATATGCCCTAGAGGCAATAATAAATATAGTTATTATTATATCTTTGTGTTTATGATAAATGTTTACATTCATGCTATAATAGTATTAACCAGGAAACATTAATACTTGTGTGATTTGTAAACTAAATTAGAGTCCCTAGTAAAGCCTCTTCATAATACTAGCTTGTTGGTTAATAAATGATTGTGGTTTCCCTATCATGAACATTGAGATGTTGTTAACAACAAGATCATATCATTAGGAGAATGGTATGATGGACATACTCCTATAGATAAGCGTAGCATAAAGATCAAGTCATTTTAATAGTTCAATTGCTATAAGCTTTCTGATACATAGTAACCTAATTCCTTCGACCATGAGATCATGCTAATCACCATCACCGGAAGGATGCTTTGATGACATCAAACACCACACCGTAACTGGGTGGCTATAAAGGTGGCATTGAGTGTTCGGAAAGTATGGGTTGAGACACATGGATCAAGAGTGGGATTTGTCCATCCATATGACGGATAGATATACTCTGGGCCCTCTCGGTGGAAAGTAATCCAATTAGCTTGCAATCATGTGACTGGATCACAAGGGATCACATATCACGGGAACAAGAAAAGAGTACTTATCGGTAACGAGGTTGAACTAGGTATGCAGAGATACCGACGATCAAAACCTCGGAGAAGTAAACTATCATGAGACAAAGGGAAATTGGTATCGTATGTAAGTGGTTCATTCGACCGCAAAGTAATCGTTGAAATATGTGGGAGCCATATGAATTTCCAGATTCCTCTATTGGTTATTGTTCGGAGAAGTGTCTCGATCATGTCCGCATAATTCACGAACCGTAGGGAGACACACTTAAGGATTCGATGTTGTTGAGTAGTTATGGAATGATGAGTAAGAGACTGAATGTTGTTCGGAGTCTCAGATGGGATCCGGGATATCACGAGGAGATCCGTAATGGTCCGGGGAATAAGATTCATATAAGGAAAGTCCTGTTTCGGAGTTGGGGAATGATTCCAGTGTTTTCATCGGGAATGTTCTAGAAGGGTCCGGAAGGTCCGGCACTCCGGAGGGGAAGGGTACATGAATGTGTCATAATAATGTGGAATGGTTGCATCATGTACTAGGTATCATGGCTGAGCAAAATAAAGGGATAAATCAAATCCTAGTTTGAAAAGTCAAACGCCAATTTGAAAAGTCAAACGGCAAGTTTGCTTGGTGGAGGGAGAGTAGGAAACCTACTTGGGGAGGAAGTCCTCCTCCCTCCACCGCCGGACAAGGAGGCCGACTTGGGGGAGGACTCTCCTCCCCTGGCCGGCGCCCTCCCACCTATAAAAGAAGGGGCAAGGGTGCCCCCTCTGGCCTACACCTCTCTCCACCAAAACCCTAACCCTAGCCGCCGGCCTCCTGCAGCCGCCGCCGCCCTAGGGTTTGCCCTAGCCACCGAGTTGGGGCTCTCCCCTAGCCCTAGACGCCGGCCTAGCTCTCCCCCCTTGGTGCCTCTAAACCCTAGATCACCAAGGCCTCTCTCATAGTCCACCATACTCGCTCCGGCTTAAGGCGAAGCCCTGCGAGATCTCCCCTCTACTTCCGGTACCACGCCGTCGTGCTGCCGGAATCGCGAGGAGAGTGCTACAACCTCCGCTGCCTGCTGGAACAAGGGAGAGGAAGGTCTTCATTGAGTACCGAATGTGTGACCGACTGCGGGAGCGCTACCGGAACGCGGCGCCGGAAGGATCGTCTACACGATCTTGAGATCAGGAAGAGTACGACTACATCACCCACGAGAATGTGCTCTCGTTAAACACTTTGGAATCTTCGAGGGTGAGTTCTTCTATCGACTCGTTGCTACAATTTAGTAGATAGATCTTGGCTGGTTTGTTTGCATGCGGTAGAAATTTTTTGTTTTCCATGCTACGAACCCCTACAAAAACAATCTAGTGTACTCGACCTTGGTTGTCGTACTTGAGAATGACCTGGCGGGGTAGGGCCAAAGAAGGGCATGGTGGGGCAGGACAAAGCAGGACATGGCGGGGCCATTGAGCGTGTGGCGCGGGGTGGACACTACCTAGCGAGATAGGGTAGGGTGGAGCAGTAGTGTGTGCAGGGTGGGCCATTGAACGCGTGGGGCGGGCTAGCGAGCGCGTGGATAGAGGCGGCCTCAACTTGGTGGTGAGGGGTGGGGTCGGAGAAGTGGTAGGGTGGACTGGTTATCAATGGTGGAAGCGCCGAGGAGTGGTGAGTCGCATGGAAGAACATAACCCAGGCTAATTTTAAATTCAAAAAAATCTTCAATGCTTCTACCTAGAAGGCCTATTACTCGTTTTCTGCATGGACACTACCGATTTGAACACGAGACCCCACTACCCCTCTAGCATGCCTATGGCTATGCTCTGCTCCACTTTGGTGCATGTTCTGTAGCTGCATGGTACCCACATTGCTCCATGTAAGCTGATTTTAGCCTTAGTGTGTACTTTGTATATTCACTTAGCTTGTAGCTGTTCAACATCCACTATGTGAGTCCGATGGTATCTACCACTACGGTGCACTACCGCTGTGTGTACTCACTATATCCCGTCTAGATATATGTGAATCTGAACAAATCCAATGCTTATTTCAGGATGGAAGGAATAGTCTTAACCATGTACATGCATGAAGAGTGGCAAAATAAAAAATTGTAGGTGCGCACATCACATATTACTGTGGAGTAGAGCCGGTAGCCCAATGCGATTGAATGACATCAAATGCATGTTTCATATCCTTCCTACGAGCTTAGTTTTGGTTGGTGGGTACACATATTATTCACAAATATGGTCCATTTAGCATAAATATAATCTGCTAGGTACTACTATACTTTTGTGTAGGGGCAGTCATTGATCTCATAGTGCACTTTAGAGTCTGGCCTTCCACAAGCCTTAAGAATACCGGTGAACATTGCAGAATGTTGATATCATTGTGAGACCATGCCATGCCCAAAAAAGAGTGTGAAATCCATTGATATTGAGATGCCATTGTTTCAAGGGATTTCTATTTTTGTGCCCCTAGTTCGTTACATGTACTCAATTTTTCCCAGCCGCTTAACTTTTCCTCACTTTTGCCCATCTCCTTGTCTGAAACTCTCACACCATCTGAAACTCGCTGTCTGTTAGCCTTGCTGTTATGTGCTGACAAGTGGGGTCGTGTTCAGTCGGTTCCTGTAGTGGACCCCCCTGTTACGTGCTAACAAGTAGGACCGGTTGGTCAGGAACGCGTTATGCTGACGTGTGGGGCCATGTCATGTTGGACTGCGTGGGGTCGGCTTGTTGGAAACGCGTTTGGGGGGATGTGGTGTGGGACCATATAGGGCGCTATTGGTAGTTATATGCACCCTGTCGTCTAAATTGGAATATTTATTTTTTGTTATTTTTATGATTGGCCTTTTTAAGAGCGCATTTTCCTCTTTATGTCACTAACAGTTGTGTTTTTTTGCCAAAAAAGATCGCGAATCTAGAGCAGCTTCTTTCTTCATTCATGGTTCCTTTTGGCCCTCGTTTTCCCCAATCTGGTAGCAAATCTAGAGCAGCAAATCTAACCAGCACCATAAATTCATTCAGTAAACAGAGCATACATAGATAAAGCGGCTAATATAGGATATATAAACAGAGCAGATGTAGATAAAGTAGCTAATATATGATATATAGTATGGTACTTAAACGAGGTTCGACAATTAGGCTGCACAGCAGTAGCAGCAGCAGACAAGTTCACAACAGACAACAATACAAACGAAGCTGCTTTACAGCAGCAGCAGCAGCACGAGATCAGTGGCCCCTCATGTCCTCCACTAGGAGGGCCTCTGCCTCCTTCCTAGCGCTTCATCCACTTCTTGATGCCTAGTCCCTTGACCTTGGGTGCCTTGGGCTTGATCGGGGGCATGCGACCATCCTCGATGGCCACCTTCTGGAGGGTGTGGAGGTGAAAACCGAGCGCATGGTGCTTGGTTTTGAAGCCATTGGTGTTCACGTATGGGCCGCAGGTCTTCACGTCCTTGGCATGCTTCACGAGGGAGTTGAAGTCGGTGGCGAGGCTCCTGGTGCAGAAGGGGCACCTGTAGACATCGCTGGCGAAGAAGTTGTCGTACTGGTCATACTTCAGCCTCTTCGGCACCTGATGAGTCTTGGTGTCCTTGGACTCGTCATCGCTGCAGACGTCACTGCTATCTACCTATTGGAAAAAACAGTAGAGTGCAATAAGGACATGATTGAGATACCTTGATTATCAGGATTGATTACTTGCATAAATTAATCGATTGAGATCCCCTGATTATTCCCCAATCCCCAAATCTCTAACCAAATTGAATATTGATCCCAACTATATATCGGTGCTAGTACTAACTAGGGAATCCCTTAACTGCAACTCGAAGGAACAATAAAATAGGTTCGAAATACGAACAGGGGCATTCATCGAAATACGAGACCTAACACAAGAGTATTAGCTATTGTAAAAATACCTAGCATCCAACGATTGAAAATACGAACAGTCGAACCCTAATAACACACGATCTAGCATTCAACGAGGGGAATGGGGAAGAACAAAGGAAGTGGAGAAAACGCTAGTTAACTTTGACCATGTGTCGGCGATGCTGGTGCCATAAGGGTTCTCTGGCCTAATGTAATCCTCCTCCTCGTAGGGGTCCCAGTCGTGCGGGCTCTGCCCGAGACCAGTGGGGGCCTCCTCGCCAGCGGCTACATGGAAGCGGGGAGGGGGTCTAGATGGGGACGGAGGCTGCCTTCGAGGCCTCGGCGGGGGCCTATACAGGGAAAGGGGCCTCCTTGCCGGTGGCCTTGGAGGCAACGATGTCCACCACACCATTCTTCTCCATCGCCGGCGTGGTTGGGGTTTTCTTGGGGGTTTGCAGAAGGTGATGGGACAGTGGAGATGGTTGTGTGAGTGATTTAGCGAGTGATGAGTGAGAGTGAGGAGGCCTCTATAAAGGTGAAGGCAGGAGACGTTTTGTTGCACCACCGTGCATCATGTAACCGCGTATGCTACTGCACTGTGCACGGCCACACGTGTTCGCTACCGCCCCGTGCACCGTGACACGCATACCATGCGTCATGTTTTTCCCTCATGTCTAACCTTGGCCACTTAGTTGTGCTCAGTTATACCATCGAGTGTAACACTAGAAGTTTGGTTGTAATCAGTTTTTCCCTCCAGTACTAACACTGCAGTGCAATATACTCACTTTTACCCTTCGGCAGTTGGTCAATAGCGAGTCAATGAATGGGTTTTAGCTAGCTAATAGTGTCATTTTATGCACAACAAATTCAAAAATATCAAAACATAGTGGCATCTACCCAGGGAGTCTAATTATGTGACCTTCCACCATAACAAATGTATATAAATCAAGTTTTAACCTAAATCACCACTTCTCAAATCACCTACTATCTATGAAGGTTCATGGCTTTCTACTCAAGCCTCTTCCCAAAACATCCCTCCCCAAAACATAGTTTGTTTGAGTGAGGCAATAATTGTCAAAATGATATATATATTTGAATTGCAAATAGTTTGATGTATGCCAAGATGTATTTTATTGTATAAAAGAAGAATTTTCCATTTTTTAAATCTCTTTCTATTTTCTATTTGAATCCCTTTGTTAGTTTTGCCCTTGGTCTTTAAGTTCTACTCATTTTTGTCCTTGGTTTTTAAGCTCTACTCGGTTTTCCCCTCTCTCTTAGTCACAAACTCTCACACCAATGCTCATCTTGGCTGCTACACTCTGATTGGTCGAGACAGTTGTCACGTGGATCGTACTGTCACATCCCAAAATTCTCCAAATTTTGAAATGTGAAAAATAAACAAACAAAAGTAATAAATGTTGAAATTTAGGGGGAAAAGAAACTTTTGCCTCTAATTGGAAACAATAAAACCCTACTTGGACAAAACTTGAATGAGAAAGAAACAAACAAATATTCAAAAGATCAAATGCATTCATGCATGGAAAGTATCTTGAATTTAAAGCACTTGGAAAATTTAAACCCAAAACCTTAAACCCTAATAAAGGAATTCCTCATCAAGATCACCCCAAGACTATGGCTTTGTTCCATATAAAAATTTGGCAACAACCTTTCTAAATTATCAACAAATGGTAAACAAAAATATTACAAAACCATGGTAGTTGGTTTCACACCGTTTGGAGCCATGGATAAAAAGTTATGATTTTAATAAGATAAAAGAAAGTAATTCCAAGGCTAATAAAGCTCCTAACTAAAATCAACACCAAATTGTGAGCAAAGTAATCCTAATAGGATTTACAAAGATAAATAATTATTAAATAAAATTATACAAATTGGAATCACTAATTTTGGAGCTATAAATAAAAAGATATGAATTTTATAAGATAAAGAAAGAATTAAATAAATAAGAAATATTTAAAAGACAATTTAAACCTTGGCCAAATCCATAAGCAAATGGAATAAAAGTAATTCAAATAAAATAAAAGAATAAAATATTAATTAAATAAAATTATATGGGTTTGAACCATATTCAATTTTATTTAAATAAAGACAAATTTCCACACTTAAATGAATATTAAATCACAAGAAAAATAATTTAATTATTCCAAAGTGGACTAATTAAATCAACACATGTTTTGAATAAATCTACTAAAAATATTTGAATTCAAATTGTTGTTTAAAACAATTGATTCAAATAAAAACAGAAAATATAAACAAAAAAAGGAAAAAAGAATAAGAAGAAGAAAAAATAGGAAAAACTAACATGTCCAGCCAGCCTAGCAAGCCCCTGGCCTAACACAGTCCAACGCAGCCCACCCAGCTCTCTCCTCTCTCCCCTTCTTTCTTTTCGTACCCACGCACACACCCGCACCCTCCCTGACGCCTAGGCCCCACTGCCACGTAAACCCCATCGTCTCCAGCACGCCGAGCCTGCAATCCCCTCCTCGCCATTTTCTGGCCGTTTGAATGCGCTTAAAATCCATTGATTCTGCGAGTTAATTCCTCCTCCGACCTGGTCTTCTTAATCGCCTCTTCATTCTCTCCGTTTCCCCCCATTTTCCCGCACCCGAGCGCCCCCCAGGCTGCGTTGAATCGGACTCGCACCACCGCGGCCACCAACGTCTTCGGCGACCAATTCCGATGAACATTGACTACCCCTTGCCCTCTTCTCTGCCCTATCACCTTCACTATACTAGAACACACATATTAAACCCCTCCGTCCATTTTTATCGCGCCCAGGTCGTCGCTAAGGTCGCCACCGGAGCATCTCTTGTTGTCCACGTTCGCCGACGAAATCCCGGTGAGACATGGCTCCCCTCCGCTCTATTTTTTCACCAAGGCCTCCTACAGGCCTAGCGCATCTCCCTGACATATTTCACCTGCTCGATCTCCAGAGGCTCGGCAACTTCTCCGTCTGCAGCCACCGACGGCGACGCGAACTCCGGTGAGGAATTCAATCCCCGTCTATGCGCCCGGCCTTGCCCACAACCATGTTGAGCACCCCCTCACCACCGCGACCACGGTAATGCCCCTGCACCTCCCCTTTATTCCCTAGCACCACTTGGCCACCATTGCTGACGCGCCGCCGCCACGCACCGTCGTCACCACCACCCGTCTCTGGTCAGTGCACCATAATCTATTAGATTTAGATCTAAAGGTTAGGATTAGATCACTAATCGAAGGGGTATATGTTGATCTACGCCATGCGCTTCCACTTAAATCCAACAGCCCGCAATGCTCGATCCACCCGAATTGGTATCGACTAGTAGAAACAAGACACGTGGCCAGACCTTTCTATTCAAAATTCCAGAAATGTTTTTAGATGTTTAAACTTGCAAAAATCACAACTTTTGATATGTTTGTCCAAAAATTGCAAATTTGGTGTCTATGGATTCATAAAAATGTGTACTTTGCAGATGTGGCCCTGGTTTGGTCATTTGCTTCCGAAAAATTAGGTTTTTATGAAGAAACATTAATAGGAATATTTTGAGTATAAAAATTGTTCTAAAAAATATCTTTGAGTAAATCCTTTTGCAAATAGTTTTGTTTTGAACCTTCTAACCATAAACACTAACATTTTAATTTAAAAATATATTTTGTTAACACTAGAAATTATTACTTTGAATAAAAGCATTTCTAGTAAAACAAAAATGATTTAAAAGGCCTATTTTCACTAACTTGGTTTCAAATGAAATTTACACTTTTATAAAAGACCAGTAGGTGTTTTGAAATGTTTAGAACCTTGTTATAAACCACTTTTTCAATAAAACAACCTTTTGCATGCTTGCATGCATTTCTTGGTTTTTATTGTTTTATGTTGTTAATTGTTTGTGTGCTAGTTTTCAATGAGTGCTTTGCTTGATTGTATGTATTGAAATTTGAGGAGTGTGACAATTGCAAAATCAAGGAGCATACCTAGATTATCTACTAAAAAGGCAAGTGATAATTTGTTCATCAAAAGTCCTATCTTTTCAATATTGCATTAGTGATATTTTTGTAGTATGCATGAGAGGACTAATTTTATATATTGCTATGCTATAGTAGATCCTATAGAATATATCTTGGTAGGAATCTTCCTAAGTTAAGAGACATGTTATGATAGTATGCTTAGCCTAACTATTAGAATACAAGGGTGGAATATCCATGCTATGATATTATGCAAAGTCTATGACTATGTTTTTGATTAATAAAACAACTATGTGAATGAATCACCTGGGTGGAATGGGAAGATTGGTTTGTGTTGAGTGGTTACACAAGGCCCATGTCTATGGTTTACCTTGTGTATCACACTTGTGGATGGCCACCCAGGAACAAAGATATTTGAGATGTTTTTTGTTGAGAAGCTTTCAGTGCAGCCACATGTCATATGGGCTCTGCCTTGACCAACTAGGTTGCAAGAACTCAGACGGACAGGCAGTTGGTGGTAGCGATGATATGATGGAACGCGTATGTGCTGATCTGAGGGATTGTTTCTAAAAAGTCTCGTCTCGATGCATGTCGAGTCTTGTGGGAAAAGTGCACCACCTCTCGAGAGGGTAAAACCTAAGTACTTAGCCGTGTCCCCGGTAATGGAAATTTTGAGCATCAAAGACATTGAAATGATCAAGGATCTCCTCATCCCAATTTCTCTAAGTTAAAAACTTGTTGGGTGAACAAGGGAAGCACCTAGTGTGTATCCAGTGTGCCATGTGTGATGAAATGTTTTGAAAAGAGAAAAACTATTTTCAAAGGATAGGGAAAACTTATTTTATGCAAAGGCCAGCCAAAACTCCACTTAGCCATATATTCATGTAGATGATAGATTCTCCATATCAATATGATATCACTTGCCAATACAATTCAAATATATTGACCCTTGTGGCTGTAACTTATTATGTTGCAGGTTTGTTTGATGTTAGTGAAGTTTGTTGAGTAGGGATTATAAGTCTACAACCAACATGATTACATGTGGCACATGAAGATGAAGGACTTCATGCTGTATAGTTGTATCTGCTGCTTTGTAATAAGATAGCCATATGAGCTATGTAAGATGTAATGGATTATTTTATTCCTGGTTATAAGTTGTAATATGACCTTTGTTTCTTGATATTACATCTTAAACTGTGGGTGCTATCTATTCGATCCAGGGACTAGCACTGTAAACACAGGGATCTCTACCTTATCAGGTTGGGACCTCTACACGTACCCACCAACCATTGATCCTCTGATTAGTCCTCTGTGATCTAGCGGACAGGATAACCCCTGTATCTGTCAGGGGCCACCCTCTATCCATGCAAAATAACGAGTTTGCCACCGGTACTTTAACTCCATAAACAAATTATTTTGAATATAATTTGAAGGGAAAGTGTTAAAAGGTGTATAATTTTTGTATATGCAAGTTTATGCATTATATTTCACTCCATGAAAATGATAAATGATCAGGATTTTATTAGCACAACATTATCATGTCCTAAGTGCTATTTCAAAGAGTTCAAAGGTGTATAATTTTTGTATATGCACGAGGCATAAATATTTTAGTTTATGGATCACTTTTCATGCTCTAAAAATGGTAAACTCTCAAGATTTTCTTAGGACAACATTATCATGTCCAAATTGTAATTTGAAAGTGTTCAAGGGTTGTGTCAATTATAAACACTCTTTTACATTAAGAGTTGTATAATTTTTTCAATTTGAAAGTGTTCAAGAGTTGTGTCAATTATAAACACTCTTTTACATTAAGAGTTGTATAATTTTTTTAATTTGAAAGTGTTCAAGAGTTGTGTCAATTATAAACACTCTTTTACATTAAAATTTGTATAATTTTTTAAATTTGAAAGTGTTCAAGAGTTGTGTCAATTATAAACACTCTTTTACATTAAGAGTTGTGTAATTTTTTTAATTTGAAAGTGATCAAGAGTTGTATCAATTATAAACACTCTTTTACATTAAGAGTTGTATAATTTTTTTTAATTTGAAAGTGTTCAAGAGTTGTGTCAATTATAAACACTCTTTTACATTAAGGTTGTATAATTTTTTTAGTTTGAAAGTGTTAAAGAGTTGTGTCATTTTCTTATTTATTATACATCCATCTCCCTATTTTTCAATTATAAACACTCTTTCACTTGAATGCAGCAAAGACATTAACTCGATAAACCAATTAAATCATCGGAATGGCTCGCCGACCGCATTCTCCAAAGCAAGCTCCCCCGTCTAATCAGAACATTTTGGTGCAAGATCTACCCTTCTTTGCGCATGGTTGCCATTATCATCCTTCATACAAGTCAACAAGACGGCACCATAGTGCGGCCAGGACGAACAGGAGGCCAAAGTGAAGCTTGACAAATGGCCGCCATCGCCGAAGAAGAAGAAGAAGAAGAAGAAGAAAGAGGAGGCAACAGCACGGGCGCGGGCACGGGGCTTGCTCACATGGATAAGCTGTGGTTCCGACGCTCACATGGATAAGCTGTGGGTCCCATGCTGATCTGGATAAGTGGAGAGAGGTGCCCACTATAGGTACCAACTTAACACGGCCCCACTTGTTAGCATGTAACAACAAGGATCCACTACGGGACCTGATAGACCACAACCCCACTTGTCAGCACGTAACGACGATGATCCACTACGGGACCCGACTGAATGCGGCCCCACTTGTCAGCATGTAATGGCAAGGTTGATGGACAACGGGTTTCAGACTGTGTGAGAGTTTCATAGTAGGAGATGGGCAAAAGTGAGGAAAAGTTAAGCGGCTGGGGAAAGTGAGTACAACTAACAAACCAAGGGCACGAATTCCCTTTGAAAGGGCATGTATGCCCTCATGTGGTAATTAATGACAATCTATATGGACACATGTGCAAATTAAGTTTCACTTGTAGGCTTGTACATTGACATCGCATGGGCCATGTGTTGGTCTCAAGGTTGAAAGATGAAGAAGGAGAAGAATAAATGTCCAAGGGCTTTGTGCCCATTGGAATCATGAAGAAAGAAGGAGCTTGAAGGTTGATCAAGACAAGTGTAAAGAGTTGAATCTCGATGGATCAACACTCAAGAAGGAATGAAGAAGTGCAAAATCAAGATGCACCATCTCTAGAAGATCTCATGCTTGGAGCTTGCCATCCTTGGTGATCATGGAGTGATGAAGACAAGTTCAAGAAGAGGTTTCCCAATGGAGTATGGGGGAGCAATTCGCAAGTCTTCATCGATCAAGAGCAATCAAGAAAGGTGTTCTATCTTGAGAAGGGCAAGACGGTCTATATCAAGCTCAAGTGGAATGCTCAAGGCAAAGGTATGGTCTTGATAGGGTTTCTCTTTTGTCGGTCTCATATTGTTACTTGGGAGACCGGGTTTAGGATAGATAGCCATACTATCAAGAGGGTCTCTCGAGTGAGTGACAAGATCACATATTTTGGAGAGATCTCAAACCTTTGCATTCTTGCATCATCTTTCGTGGTTATTATTTGGATCTTGTCCATGTGAGGATCTAGAGCTTGTGGTTATCATCATAACAAGATATAGTTCATCAAAAAGTATTTCCCCTCCAAATCTTATTGTGTTTTTATCTTGCGGATTTTTTGGATCCACACCTTGGGAGATATATCACATATATATTCATGGTATTCTATTTGTTGTTATATTTCCAATAAAATTGGTTTCATATCGTTTGGAG
Source organism: Avena sativa (assembly GCA_916181665.1). Taxonomy (NCBI): domain Eukaryota; kingdom Viridiplantae; phylum Streptophyta; class Magnoliopsida; order Poales; family Poaceae; genus Avena; species Avena sativa. The sequence goes on along the minus strand of OV702295.1, from coordinate 303,618,046 downwards.
TTCGGATGCGAAAGTTATTGCAGTTTTCGTTTCTGAAGTTTCCTTGGGCCGAAGTTCTGGCTAGCCACCGGTAGTACTGCTAGGGCATGTTTTCCGCCGGTAGTACCGGGGGTTGTAGCGGTGCTACTTCCGCTCATGCTGGTTTTGATTCAGTAACCTTTCTATTTTGTGAGTGCTATTTGGCGGAACTTTGATTGTAAGTTAAGGAGGTAGTACCATCCCTGCCAGAAGTATCAGCCAAGCACCGGAAGTACCGCTTGGGCATAACTATCATCGGTAGTACCAGGTGAAATTCTGGTTTCACTTCCGTTCAGCCTTTTTCCCTCTTCAGTAATGTCTCTGTTTGGTCTCGTTTACTTGTCGGTACTTGGGCCGGTAGTAGACCGATAGTACCGGCCGAAAGTTCTGGACCAAGTCAGGAGAAACTTCCGGCCTGTACAACCAGGTCATTTCAACTACTTTTGAGCCGTTGGAGTCGGGGCTGACCGGAACTTCCGGTGGCTCATCTGTACTATCGGCCAGGTGCTTTTTTGCCTAAACGGTCAGATTTGTAAGCCCTTTAAAAGGGGATCCTCTTCCCCTTCATGGGTGCGGAAGTTTGCCGGTGTGCCGAAGGTGACTGGCAGCGTGACCTTGCCGATCGGGTACGCCTTCCGACCGGGGACGATGCCATGGAACGTGGTGTAGGTCGTCTCGACCATCGACTGCGGGAGCCGCAGTCGCCTGAAGGTGTCCAGGTACAGGATGTTGATGGAGCTGCTGCCGTCCATCAATGTCTTGGGGAGCCAGTAGTCTCCCACCCTGGGCTTGACCACCAGGGCGACTCGTCCTGGGTACTCGATTCGTGGCGAATGGTCCTGGCGGCTCCAAGTGATTGGTTGCTCAGACCAGTTGAGGAACTGGGGGACGTCCACTTGGGCCACCGTGTTGACGGCGACGGCGCGGGCGATGACCTTCTTCTTGCGCTTTGTGTTGAAGCCTGTGAAGGTGTGGAGCGATCCGGCCACGCTGCCAAATTTTCCGCCGTTTGGCGGGTTGTTGTCAGGGTCTTCCCGCGCGCGCCGTGCCTTCTCGATCTCCTTGAGAGAATGGCATTCGGCAGTCGTGTGCGTGACGGGCTTTCCTTCCCTGCTGTGAAATACACAAGGTTGGTTAAGAAGGGCCGCGGGTTCGAACCTCGGCTTCGCCTTGTAGTTGCCACCGTCGCGGCGTTGCCCCCCGTCGCGGCGGAAGCTCTTGGGCTCGTGCTGCACGTATCCAGTGTTGGCGACAAAGTCGACTCGCCCGTCACTGCGGCGCTTTCCGGTGAGGCGAGTGTTGCTGTAGCCTAGATCGGATCGTCTTCCGTTGTCATTGCCGCTCGTGCGGTGTTGTCCTCCCGACTCGTCGTCGGTTTCTTGGTTTGGGTCTTCCTCCGCGTACCTTTTGGCGATCTCCAGGAGATCCGGTATGTTGTCGAGTGTGCGGTACGCTCGTTTGATCTTGGCGACCAAGGGCTCATAGCGGCACGAGGTCTTGAAGCAGTGGATCGTGGTGTCTGGGTGGATACCGACCGCGTTGTACCACAGTTTTCTTGCCACCGTTGGACCCAGCTGGGGGTCGACTCGCGAGGTCCCTGGACGCATCGTTCTAGGTCCTCGATGGTGGTGGCGCGGGTGTATGAACCCTCGAAATGCCTGACGAAGGCGTCGCGCATCTCTTCCCAGGAGTCGATGCTATCCGCGGGGAGAGTGTTGATCCACTGCCTGCACGCTCCCTCCATCATCAGGGGAAGGTAGCGGGCGGCTAGTAGATCGGTGTGGCCAGCGATTCCCGTCGCCATGAGGTAGGTATCCAACCACACGGAGGGATCGTACGAGGGGTCGTACTTCTCTATTTCCTTCGGCGCTTTGAAGTTCGCCGGGTATCTCTCACCTCGGATCATCGGTCCAAAGCATCGGGGCCCGAGTCGGCTTAGCGACCCCCTCGGCTCACCGTCGCGGCGGTTGGTGAGGGTATGCCGTAGGTCGTCGGGCTGGCGTGCGCGCCAGCTCTGGTTGTTGATGATGTGGGTGCGGGCGTCGTCGGGTTGACCGTTGGCGGCGACGAAGTTGGTCGCCGGCCGGGGGTCGTTGGTGGAGAGTGCCGCGTTCGCGGGTCGGTGTTGGAGTTGTAGTGGTTTGGGTGGTGGGCAGTTGAGGGTGTTTGCCGCCATGGGGCGGCCGCTTGAGGCCGCTCTGCTGCCCGAGGAACGCGAGTACATCCGACCCTGTGAGTCGACGCCTGCGTTTTGTTGCTCGACCGCTTTTGCGAGTAGGGCCTTGGCGTACTGGATCTGCAGGGCGCCTTCACCAGTCGTTGCGATGTTGTCGACTGCTGCTCGGCCCGCGACGAGGTTGTCCATTGGGGTGGAGAACAGCGGTAGGCCGTTCGCGTCTCGCTCCCGTGAGGAGACCACGATCAGCGGCTGGTCCCTGGGGGTGCGCGGTTGGGTGGTGGCGGGGCGCCATTGGCCGTTGACCCTGGTGGGGGCCGAGTGCTTCCTCCTGGTGGTGCGTTCTTGCAGATCGTGCGCTCGGCCGCGCGAGCCGGGTCGTTCTCGTCATCGAAATTCAGGGCGCGCCCCTGGACAGTGGGGTTCAGGCGCGACCTGATTCGGAGCTGGTGGTAGCGCGACAGCTCCTGCGCTGTTACCTGCTCGAGGCGAAATTTTTCGCGCTCGGCTTGTTCCTTGCGGACTGCTTCCGCCAGTTTCAGGCGGAGTTCCTCGACCTCCGTTGCCATCGCGTTGGGGGGGATCGGCGTGGAGAATGGATCTTCCGACGGGTCGGCACCAGTCGCCATGTAGGTCGCGGCGTGGCGGCCGATTCCGTCGCGGAGGTCGGCGGAGTTCTCCGACCCGGAGTCAAAGTCGAAGATCCCAAGGATAGAGGGATCCTCGAAGTCTCCGACGTTGGAGACCTGGGTGATGGAGCCCGCGGGTGACGCGGTGACAATGGACCCGGCGAGTGACGCCGGGGTCGCCGAATCGGCGTCGTCGTTGAGGGTCGCGTCTTCCGCGGCCGTGGTGGTTTCGGCCGCATTGCTGTGGGCCGAGTCGTACTCGGAGGCGAGGCGGTGGATCGTGCGGACCTGGCTCTCAGAGAGCCGGTCGCGTGGCGGCGACTCACGGATGCGAGCCGAGTCCTCCGAGACGATGATGTCGGTGAGGCCGACGAAGAGGCTGATCGTGCCGACCGGCAGGATCATGCTGCGCGTGACGGGTCGCGCCGCCAGGACGTAGCTGCTCGGCAAGATCTGGAGCATCTCACCTATCGCAATCATGCGGCCGGTGGCGATCGTCTCGCTGATGGGCAGATTGGATCTCGCCGTAGAACACCGGACTGACCGGCCAGGCCCCACGGTGGGCGCCACTATCGTGGGAATGACCATGGCAGATGCTTGAATCGGCAGCAAGTAGTAGAACATGGGGCAAGGGCGGCCAGCCATCTGCGGTGCGAGATGAGGGTTGAGACACAAGGATTTACCCAGGTTCGGCCCCCCGGAGGGTAAATACCTACTCCTGCTAGATTGTATTATGGTGAGAGTACAATGGGGCGAGCTCAGCGGCTAGGCAGCGAGTCGCTTGGGTGTATGATGGAACGTATCCTCTACGCGCCCTCTAGGAAGGTTTATATAGACTCACCTCCCTAGGGTTTACCGATCTCAACTGAATCAGTTAAGGTTTCAGCGATTATTTAACCTAATCCGACTGGGACTATCTAAGCTTCTGGGCCTTCAGCTTCCAGTCGCTTGAATCCACACCAGATCTTGATCCAGTCGCCGTCCTGCAGGCCCACTCGCTGGCACCTGGGCCAGTAGGAAACGTCATGCTGGGTATACCCCGGTAGGCATATCCCCATCAATGGGTACGAGTTCTGTTGGTCCTTTTCTCTCTCTATCTCTCTCTCTCCTCCATTGTTTACCTTGAAGAGCTTGTCCTCTTCCTTTCCCCTCCTATGATTCTTGCATCTTTTTGAGGGATTTGAGAGAGGAGATCTAGATCTACAACCCCACCAAACCAAATCCCTTCTTTGTGAAGGAATCCTTGGGATCTAGATCTTGGAAAATTTTGTGTTCTCCTCTTGTGTTATTCCTCCCTTATTCCCCCAATAGCTTTTATAGCTTTGTCATAATTTGGGAGTGAAGGATTTTCCCTTGCATTTGTTCCATAGGTTTGAGTTCTCCATGGAGATTCGGCGAGTACAAGCTTGTGGGCTTGTTACTCTTGGGTTCTTGAAACCCTAGATGGTTGTGTGGTCAGTGTGTTGACTTCTTGCGGCCTTCAATTGAGTTGTGGAGAAGCCTCAATCTTGTAGACTATTGTGGATTTGTTGTTGGGAGCCTCCAATTGAGTGGTGAAGATAGCCCCTTCCTTGTACAGGTTTGATGACTGCCCTCGAGTGTCCCTTAGTAGATCGTGAGTAGGCCTTTGTGGCGATCTCACAGGAGAATAGGTTGAGCCTATTGTGTGGTGTTGTGTGCCTTTACATCTTGGGGTGAGGCCTTGTGTGGTGTTGCGTGCCTTTGCATCTTGGGGTGAGGCCTTGTGTGGCATTGGGTGAGCATTGAGCCACCACACCATTAGGTGAGACATTCGTGGCATTCGAAGAGCATTGCACCATCACACCACTCTAACGGAGACGTGGCTTATTTGGAAGTGAACTTCGGGATAAAAATCTCTGTCTCTGTGTCCATCGGTTATCTCTCGACCGAGCCCTTTACTTATGGAATTTACATTGTGATATCCATCATCCTTGAAGTTTTATATCTTGTTATCACCTTGTTGATTATCTTGCTTATCATAGGTTGTTGGTGCACTTAGTTGAACCTAGTGATTAGGTTTTGTGCTCTACAAATTAAACGTTAGTTTTATTCCACATTTATTAGAGCCTACACCAAAATAATTTAAATGCCTATTCACACCCTCTAGGCGATCAGTTGCACTTTCACCCTTGATACTGGCTCTAGCACAAAAATGGACAGTTCTTGCACTTCCAATGCATAAAATTGAATATCCCAAGCATCCTAGAAAACCCCTTGAACTTACAATAGCCATAAGCCGAGATGTGTCCTCGACATTTGGTCATCTCATACTCCTCGATGAACATTGCCAAAACCGCTTTGCAAAACATGCACATTGCGTCAAGACATGTGGATTCACCCATGTGTAAGGTGATCATCAACAAGGTCACCAATAACTCCATATGCAAGCACCCGAACTACGACAATGCATTTGTGAAGAGCGGAAAACCCTAGCTTGTCGGTACAATATCTCAACTTTAAAGTAGCAAACATCGGCTCTCACACCTTGCACAATACGGTTGAACACATTCCTTCGCATACGAAAGCGTTGCCAGAACCGAGTTTGAGTATAAAGGGTTCCCTCCAGATTGAAGTAGTAATTATACAACTGAACATGAGCTGCATATCTGTCCTTATCTAGGGTTTCATGTCTAGGGATCGCCCCCCTGAACCTTGGAATGGCTCTCTGATGTTTATCATAAAGTACAAGAGAAGCGAGCATTATATCATCGTCATCATTGGAAGACATATCCACGAACTCATTGAAGAAAAAAACATCAAGATCGCCCTCCATTCTTTACAAAGCAAAAAGGTGGATCAGCAACCATCAAATATGTTAAACAATATCATTGAAGAGAGTTTGCCATTACTTTACCTAAAAATGTCGTTTGGGAAATCCATAAACATGCATGGCGGAGCAACGAGGGGTTGAGCTCGGGATGGTCAAGGTCCCGAGTGGCCTCGAAATGGGGCGGCGAGGTCTACGTGGTGAAACACCAGAAGATAAAAAATCGCTCGTGGGGGCTGCGGCAACAAGGTGAACTGCGAGATCAATGACATGATGACCGACACAGCTTCGGATAGATACCCCTGTCTCCCGAGCTGGTACATGAATTTAAAGGGGGAAACTACGACGGGGGCGTCTATGGAGGTTTTTTGGCGAGGGCGCGATGTGTAGAAGGCAAGAGAGCGACAACTGCGAATAGGCGCCAGAGTTGTGGGACCGATGGAGATAGAAGAGGACCGCAAACACAGTCCTTGGTCTTAAATATGTGCCAAGTTTGGGACAAAGTGGATTGTCCATAGATGGTTTTGGGGTCGCCATTGGTATCTATTTATTTCTAGGTCACTTGTCTTAGTGAGGACGAAAATAGATAAGATGGGAGAGGTTATGGTCTTGGTAGAGGAAAAAAAGGTTGTTTGTGACGTTGTGATAAAAGGTTGTTTGTGACGTTGTGATCGGCCCCGAAAATAATCATACAAGTACACTTAACCTGAAATTCTTTTAAAAGTGAGCCCTAGAAAAGAAGTTATAATTTGTTGATAACACTGTCATTTCAATCCTATTAAGTCATACGTCAGGATATCACATAAACACATTCTTAAAAGATCGACGTCCTCATCGATCAACTCAAATCTTGACCCATATACCCACACTAGTATTTTGTGCACACTTTTTACTCACTCATGAGCACGTGGTAACAAGTTTCGGATCGGTCATCCATCATCAAATTTCTCTAGACTAAGCACGCTCCATGTGAAGTTTCTTTGAAGATGAACCCCAGAGTAGAAATTACAATTTGTTGATATAAGTATCCTATCAATCCTATTAAGCCATGCATCTAAATCTCACGCTAACTATTCTAGAAGAACAAACTCAAGAATTAGCAAGGTGTATGCATGTCCAACCAAGTCCGAGATAAGTCAAATGATAGTAAATTCTGATCTAACCAAATCGACCTATCCCACATAACTTTAAATTTCAGTGACCATAGAGCCCACACATTCGTGCAATATGCACTATGACTAATCGTACACTTTTTTTGCATGAAAACTGCTCCGTACTATGTACCGGCGGGAAATAATTTAACCAATTGTCGTATGTACAGATAGAAATGGATACCCGATACCGCTAACCGACAAGTAGCCATAAATGGGGAGAATTTTGTTGAAGAAAACTGCGGGTGTGCTTATTTGTAAAAGCACGTACCCTCTAACCCGTGGACTGGGATCAGGTGAGGGCATGTCATGCCGTAACATGTCCCTTGCATCTACCGTCCAAACTTCAATCGATGGATAAAAATGACCCAAACCAACATAAAAAAACATCACACTTACATCCCAGTTTTTAACTACACAAATTTTAGACCCGAGACAATAGAAACAACTTGTTCATGATTTAATAGCTCAAATAGTAGGTATATATTGTTTTATCGATTTTGTATAATCATGTTATTCCACCAGAATAATTCTTTCAAACCGATGTACATCTTAGTACTTCCTGGATGAATGGAATATAGTGTTTCATGTGCCTCTCGAAGTATCACTTCACGAATCTCCGGCACATCTAGAACACAAATACGATTTTGGAACCATAAAGACTCATAATCTCCTAGGTGAAAAACTGATGTTTGTCCTTGAGATATCCTTTGAATTTTCTCAGCAATAAAAGGATCTTCTGCTTGATGTCTAAAAATTTCGTGCTTAAGATCACTATTCTATTCTGCAACTACCTACATAGTAGCTAATCCTCCAAGAGTCTATGTTCTTATAAATTGAACCTCTAACCTTTTCAAATCCATCTGTAACTCTTTTGATAGCTCCCTATTACTTGGCTGAATATATGCACTTTTACGACTTAAAGCATCTTCTACAACATTTTCTTTTTCAGGGGTATAGTTGATTGTTAAATCATAATCTTTGATTAGCTCTAACCAACGCTTCTGTCTCATATTCAATTCCTTTTGAGTGAAGAAATATTTGAGACTTTTATAGTCAGTGTATAACTCACATCTGGCTTCATAAAGAAAATGCCTCCATCCTTTCAGAGCAAAGACTACTGCTACTAATTCCAAATCATGAGTTGGATAATTAACTTCATGTGGTATCGGTTGTCTTGATCCGTAAGCAATTACTTTCCGATCTTGCATTAACACACAACCCAAACCTTCTTTGGATGCATCACAGTATACTGTAAAGTCCTTCCCTGTTTCAGGAACTGCTAAATTTGGAGCGGTAGTTAATCTGGTTTTTAACTCCTAAAAACTGGCTTCACACTTCTCATCCCAGATGAATGGTGTATTCTTCATTAACAATTTGGTCATTGGTCCAGATATTTTAGAGAAACCTTTAATGAACCTCCGATAATAACCAGCCATTCCCAAGAAACCTCGGATTTGTTTCACATTGGTTGGTGCAGTCCATTCTAATACTGATTGAACTTTGGATTGATTTACAGCAATTCCCTATTTACTGATCACATGACCGAGGAATTATACCTCATCTAGCCAGAATTCACACTTACTGAACTTAGCATAAAGCTTATGTTCTCTTAGGATCTGCAATGCTATTCTCAAATGATCAGCATGCTCTTCCTTATCTTTGGAATATATCAGAATATCATCAATAAACACTATGACAAACTTCTCCAAGTATGGCATGAATATTTTATTCATCAAATTCATGAATATTGCTGATGCATTGGTCAAACCAAACGGTGCGACAAGATACTCATGGTGTCCATACCTTGAGACAAATTTTGCCTTTGGAACATCTTCTGGTTTGATTCTTATCTGTTGGTACCTGGATCTTAGATCAATCTTGGCAAATACTCCAGCTCCTTTAACTTGATCAAAAAGATCCTGGATTCTAGGTAATGGATACTTATTCTTGATGGTAACATTATTGAGATTCCTATAGTCCCCACACATTCTTCTTCCTCCATTTCTTTTATCCACAAAAATCACCGGTGTTCCCATGGAGATACACTTTCTTGATTAAATCCTTTTCTGGCTAACTCATCAATTCTCTCTTTGAGTTCTTTTAATTCTTTTGGACCCATCTTGTATGGTGCTAGAGCTATTGGTGTGGTACCCGGAATTAGATCAATAGTGAACTCTATCTCCCGATCTGGTTGCATTCCTGGTAACTCTGCTGGAAAAACATCTTGAAACTCATTTACTACAGGAATATCTTTCGACTTGACCTCCTTCATTGAGTTCAACTGAAGATCCACCATGATATGGTTGTGCTTATCTGCTTGATAAACTATCCTTGCTCCACTTGGAGTCTTGATTGAGACAGTTTTATCCTCACAATTAATTTGGGCCCCATGTTCAGTCATCCAATCCATTCCCATCACTACTGCAATTCCCTTCAAAGGAATCACATAAAGGTCTGCAAAGTAGGTACAACCATAGATCGAGATAACCTGATCTTGTTTAATGTGGCGTACAACTACATTTAGCCCTGCCGTCACTACGGTCATAGGTTTTTCTAACATTGCCCTTCTAATCCCGAATTTATCACAGAATTCTTTAGAAATGAATGAAGTAGTTGCACCAGTATCAAATAGAACTTTTCTGGGATTGGTAAGGATATTGAGCATACCTATCACTGCATTCTCTGAGTTATCCACCTCCTCTAGGGTTGCACAATTCAGCTTCCTGATAGGTTTGTTCCTCTTGCCAATATTGTTCTTGACAAAATTTCCTCCTCTATTGGGTTGACCATTGCCTCCACTAGTTTGTCCTCCACCTTTAACAGGCCAACCACCTTGTGGTTTGCTCGGAAAATTTGGATTTATATGACCCCTCTGACCACAAGCATGGCACAATATTATTGGTTTCTGGCAATCCCTACTTATATGCCCTGGAAGTTTGCAATTATGGCATATAATATTCCTTCCGGTTGGATTTGCACTCCGGTTGGAATTATTACTGTTATAGGGTCTATTCCTTGGCTTGAATTCTAGATTGGGCTTGGGTTTACTTGCATGTATCCTCTTAGTTTCCTTCTTAGCTCTCTTCCTTCTATCCTCTTGGACATTCTTGTAGTCATCTTCAAAAGTAATGGCTGCATCCAGTAACTGCTGATAGGTTTGTTTATTGGCCAACCTCAACTGCATCCTCACAAATGGATTTAACCCTCGCAAAAAGCGCTTCTTCCTCTTTTCTTCAGTGCTGACTTCTTCCTCTGCATAACGAGACAGTTGGCTAAACTCCCGGATATACTTCATGACACTAGTATATCCTTGCTGAAGCTCCTCAAATTCTCTCTGCTTCAACTCCATAACACTCTCCGGAACATGATACTCACGGAACCTCTGCTTGAACTCTTCCCAAGTGTACTCTCTTTCGGGTTGTTGCATGGCTAACTGATTTTCCCACCATGATGTTGCAGGCCCTGTCAGAAGATGAGTTGCATACCTCAGTTTTTCCTCATCATTACAACCTATAGTCTTTAACTTCCTCTCTGTATCTACTAGCCGGTCTTCTGCATCCATTGGTTCAGGAGCTAATGCAAAAGGTAACAACCTTGCATTCTGGAAGTTAGAAAGACTCACTCCTCCACCTTCAGGTGCTCTCTAGTTTCCAGCTCATCCCAACAACTCTTCCATGAACTTGTTTTTGTTTTCTTGCATCATTTGCATATACTGCATAAAATTCTGCTCCATTAACGGTCTCATTGGTGGTGGTGGTGGTAATGTTCCCTGATTTCCAGCATCTGCATCGGCCTTCTTCTTGGCTTCATGTTCCATGCATTGCTGCTCAGATTCAGTTTCTACACCTGTGTCCATGACCCCCTAGTCCTACAACATAAAGCGAATACTCATAATTATATCATGCACATGTGTTCTGAGCTCAACTTTATGCGCAGAGCTAGTCACACAATGGAAATCCAAATAAAAATCCAAATATGCATTTCACATATTATACATTACAAACAACTTAACAACACTTCCTTATTTATTTAGCTACATCATTCTCTCAGATTACAATACGCAATACCCGATACTTCTTAATAAGCCACCTGCTTCTAGTATCCACATCGCTCATCATACATGCCCGAAGTCCAACCGTGATGACGTAACGTCCATCTCACATTTTGTGGAACAAATTGTCTTCCGGAAGGAACATACTCAGTATCTAAAGTATCAGTGCTTGAGTCATTACTCAACCTAAGTGTATTGACTCCCTCCAGCTCAGCTGAAAAGTCTTCAGAGACATGTCCAACATTATCACCCACTTGCATCTCCTGAGCTTCATGCCTTGAGTTTTCAACAGAATACGTAGATTCTGCTGCTCCACAGGTGCTATGTTGGACCAGATAGTTAAACACCGGATAATGTATATTCCTTAGGTTTTGAGAAAATGTTGATGATTCAAACACTCTCTCCTCAGGGTATTCTTCCTCATCCTAATCTTCAACGAATATGGTATTTCTACTATTGTTACTAGGATTGGTTCTTGCACCCATCCAACTTGTCACATCCAAAAATTCTCCAAATTTTGAAATGTGAAAAATAAACAAACAAATAAATAATTGTTGAAATTTAGGGTGAAAAGAAACTTTTTGCTTCTAAATGAAAACATCAAAACCCTTCTTGAACAAAATTTGAATAATAAAGCAACAAACAAATATTCGAAAAATCATTTTCAAATCACCCAAAGACTATGGATTTGTTCCTTCTAAAAATTTGGCAAAAAACATTTATAAATGATCATAATTGACAAATAAAAATATTATAAAACCATGGAAATTGGTTTCACTCAATTTGGAGCCATGGGTAAAAACTTATGATTTTAATAAGATAAAAGGAAATAATTTACAAAGCCAATAAAGCTCCTAACAAGAATCAATACCAAATTGTGAGAAAAATAATCTTAAAAGGATTTGAAAAGATAAACAAATATTAAATAAAGTTATACAAAGTGGAATCACCAAATTTGGAGCTATAAATAAAAAGATATGGATTTTATAAGACAAAGAAAGAAAGAAAGAAAGAAAGAAAGAAATAAGGAATTTTTAAAAAACAAATTAAATCTTGGCCAAATCCATAACCAAATGGAATAAAAGTTACTAAAAAATAAAAAGGAATAAAAGATTATATGAATAAAATTATATGGGTTTGAACCATATTAAATTTTATTTAAATAAAGACAAAATGCCCAAATTAAATAAATATTAAATCATAAGAAAGTATTTGAAATAATTCAAAGTGGACTATTTTAAACACACCATTAAATAGTATAAACTTACTGGAAAGGTTCTCCAAAAATTTGAATTCACATAGAAGCTTGAATCAAATGGTTTGAATTAAAACAGAAATTGGAAATGGAAAAAGAAAAAGAAATAGAGAAGAAAAAAATAGAAAAGGTCCAACCCACCTACCTGACCCAACTACCAGCCTAGCAGGCCCAACTCCCAGCCCACCTGGGCCACTCTCCTCTCTCCCCTGGACTTTTCTCACCCTACGCGTACCCCCTCGCCTCGCTGACGCTCGGGACCCATGCCACGTCAGCATTCATTTGATTACGCATGTGATTACCTCCAGCCACCAAGCCTTCTTAAGGGCCTCCCTCTGCTCTCTCTTCTACCTCGCACGGCCGCTGCCTCCGACGAATTCCGGTGAGTACGCGCCGCCCCTTGCTCTCTAGATCAAGATAGTCTGTTCTCCATCTCCGTGCGTATCTTCTAACCCCAATCTCGTGCTTTCTCGTGACCCAGAGCGTCGACACCGTCCTTGCTCGTGCACCATCGACGACCCCTGCAACTCCGGTGAGCCATAGCCGTCAACCTCGTGCGTCCCTTGACCTCTGGTGAGTTTCTCCACAAACCTAGTACTTGTGTGCATCCCCCTGACACTTTGGTTTGATTCCATGCGACCCAGGAGCTCGCCTCCGACAAGGACAGTGCGTGCCCGACACCAGGGACATCTCCGGCGAGAAATTACTGTCACGCCTGTGCGCCCCTTCGACAACGGCGACCACGTTGAGCTTCGCCACATCCCTACAAACCCGGTGAGCCCCTTCTTTCCCTTCCTCGCTTCCTAGATTCGTTGGGCCACCGCCACCGCAGTCGCCAGCATGCGCCACCAGTTAGTGGTCAAGTCATTGCGAACCATTGAATGACTTAACAAAACGGTATCTGTCCATCTGCACCATGTGATCCCATTTAGATCATATAGCCTGCGTTGCTCAATCCACGCGAAATGGTACTGACCAGTAGGAACACGCCATGTGTCCTGGCTATTATTTTAAAAACAGAAATGGATCTATTAGATGGTTGATTTTGTAAAAATCATAACTTTTAATCTGTATGTTCAAAAATTACAAATTTTATATCAATGGATTCAGAAAATGTGAACTTTGCAACTGTGTCCTTGGTTTAGTATTTTGCTTCTACAAAATTAGGTGTTTTTGCAGAAACATTTATAGGACTATTTTGAGTATAAAAATTGTTCTAAAAATGATTTTTGAGTGAAAATATTTTGCAAATGGATTTGATTTGAACCTTCTGACCATAAACACTAAGTTTGAGTTTAAAAAATATATTTTGTGGACACTAGGAATTATTCCTTTGAATAAAATCATTTCTAGCAAAACAAAAATGATTTAAAAAGGCTATTTTCACTAACTTGTTTTCAAATGATTTTCCACTTTTATAAATGACCAGTAGGTGTTTTGAAATATTTAGAACCTTATTAGAAACCACTTTTTCAAATAAAACAACCTTTTTGCATGATTGCATGCATTTCTTTGTTTTTATTATTTTGTGTTGTGAATTGTTTGAATGCTAGTTTTTAATGTGTGCCTTGCTTGATTTAATTGTAGTGAACTTTGAAGAGTGTGAAAATTGCAAGATCAAGGAGTGTACCTAGATTTTTTACAAAAAGGCAAGTGATACTTTGTTCATCAAAAGTCCTATCTTTTCAATAATGCATTAGTGATATTTTTTGTAGTATGCATGATAGGACTATTTTACATATATTGCTATGCTATAGTAGATCCTATAGTGTATATCTTGGTAGGAATTTTCCTAAGTCAAGAGACAAGTTTTGCTAGTATTCTTAGCCTAGCTAAAAGATTTCAAGGGTGGAATATTCATGCTATGATATTATGCAAAGTCTATGACTATGTTTTGATTAATAAAACAACTAAGTGAATGAAACACCTGGGTGGAATGGTAATTGCTTGGATGGATTTGTGTTGAGTGGTTACACAAGGCCCATTCTATGGTTCACCTTGTGTATCACACTTGTGGATGGCCACCCAGGAACAAAGAGATTTGAGATGTTTTGTGTTGAGAAGCTTCCAGTGCAGCCACATGGCATATGGGCTCTGCCTTAATCATATAGGTTGCAATAACTTAGCCAGATATGGACAAAAGGTGGTAGTGATGATAGGAAGTTCTCGATAGGAAGTTCTGAATCAGACCCTTCCGCTGAACCCTGTGGTACAGCATACCTCATATATAATGTAGGATCATATGTAGGTTCAGGTCTAGGTGAATAAGGATATGGTGTAAAAGATTCGGGATCTATGGGTATATCCTTAAAGATTGGTTTCGTACTACTGCTTGCTTCTTTCTACAACTGGAATGCTAATTGCTTCCTTCTTTCTGGATCAATTAGATCCTCTAACATGTCATTTTTAACTTGATGTGTCTTATAAAAAGACGCAATAAGTGTTCGATATCGATCCATAAACTTGGAGGCTAAATTAGGATGCTTCTTTACCAAAGTAAGATGATCCGGTACTGGCTCCGAGTCTATAGAATCAGGAGGAATCATAGAAAATGTGCTCCCTTCTAACTCCTTGGATTTATACTCCCAAATATTAGCTATCGCCTCCACAACAGCAACATGATATGCTGCTAAATGACTCCTACCTTCACCTATAGGTAGATCATGATATAATCCAAGCTCCTCTGCAGTTGGATACTCACACGATACTTGGATAACATCCGACCATCATAATAGGTTATGGTATTCACCGGAATTTTAGTTGGACATCTAAAAATCTTTAAGAGTTGTCGAAGTTGATCTATAAGTGATCCTTGGTAATCATCAAGAGTCTCCTCTTTCCTTACCAAAGTTTGTTTTGGAAACTTTGGTGCCATAACTCTGTATATTCAAAAATATTTTGATTAGTAATAGATAATATATCGCATCCTAACAAATAATTATCGCAGTAAAAAATATATAACGGAATATTCTCATTTGAATACCCATTATACCTTTTTTAGAGAATTATTTATCGTTGCTATACACTCCTACATGTAATACCCTTTAATAGGTTTCCAACCCAAGGTCAAAGCAATTTTCTTTGATACCAACTGTGGTGACCCAGCATACCACTGCATCTGTAGTACACTATAGTCGTTGACATGACATTCACAGAACACCATTCCGTAAATATCATGTCCCTCAGAGTGGTACAACAGAAACATTGCGGTCCATATTACAAACATACACACACACTTTATTATCATTACAATACCAGAAGTTCAATACTTCAAAAGATTCAACTTATAGACCAAAATATAAAGTGTTTCAGCGGAAGATTTAAAGTGATAACTTAAAATCCAAATTGATCTCAACAACTTATTGTTATATATTGTTCATGTTTCTCGGCTCAATTGGCTCCTAGAACTATGGTAATTATTATGACTCCTGGTGCTCTCCTCCGTAGATGACATCGTAGTCCACCCCTTCCACGGCACTGTACATATTGGATTCTTCATAAAATACCTCCTCTTGAATTTCAGATGCATACATTGGAGTATCCTCGGAATCCTCAGAGTCTAAGCAGGGGATCAAAGGAAAAGGTGAGTAACAGTGTTACCCAGCAAGTTCATTATATGCAAGGTGGGAGGTTTGATGCTCTATCTACCACCTCGGACTATAAGTCATTGGCACTATGCAGTTTTCGTAAACCCTTCTTCAAAGATTGATTTTATTATGAAAATATATGACCATCAGCCTTCATAGGTTGACCAGAACTTTCATCGAGTTCCTTTTTTGCCGCGTTCGTAGATCCTTGCGAAACAGGGAGTAACAAGTTACAATTCTTACACTCTGCAGAGGTGCGTTACTTTACCCATGAGAGATCAACTCCTTGTTGCACAACCAGGCGTACTTTCCCGTCCACAATTCCATGATTTGGGGCCTAGTAGTTGGTCCAAGCCATTCACTGCCCTTTCCGCGACCCCATATGTCTGCACGATCCTTCGGGGCTAGCTCACCTCCGTTAAGCCCCCTTCCGGGCAGGCTAAAACCCTGATGAGTTCCTGAAGTCTCTATGAGCTGGTGATGCCCAGGCAAGTACCTTTTAGGTCCGGCTAAACCCCCGGCAGATACTCATAGATAATCTAGACATCAAAAATGTGGGGCCTAAGGGTGCCCACCCATATGTTGGATCCACACAAGGAATCACAACGTCACGTTAAGATAGTCTTGCCTCCATACGAAAGAAAAAGGATACAACTAACTTCTCTGTCCCATTCCAAATCTCATGGCTAACGCGTTATATACGGCGCTAGAATCACTGATGTCATGGGTTGTTAAGTTCCTACTTGATTATCATTATCGCAAATAGAACCTAAGTTCTATTGCTCCGTTATATCATCATTTAGGATGAAAACACAATTTGTTTACTTGAGAAAAAATACGTTCTTTCTTTGAAGCATTGATGATAACACACAATTTATAAATACTTTGATAAAGACTCTTGTGATTGCAAGGTAGTGACATCGGATGCTTGCACTGGACCTTGAGCTTATATGTCTACAAAACATTATTATTGCCCGGTAAGAACAATATTTAAATAAGCAAAATTAATATGCATAGTAATGTAATGCATTATTTATCATTTATTTTTCTTTGTGTGTTTTACCCATTATTTTAGTTTCTAGAATTCCTTTAAGTAAATAAAGGATTCCGATAAAAATAATCTTTAATATTAATTGAATATTATATTTGCCATTATATAAGGTAATAATTTTATTTTTAGAACTAAAATTTAATATAAATTCCTATATGTATTCATTTAATAATTATTTTAAGAATTAAGATTTGAATAAAATAATTTATTTTTATAACTTCAAATATTTCTTTAGTATTAATACTACAATAATAATATATAATAAAAGTAATTTTTATTTATTTTTATCCTCTTGCTATAATTTTATAAAATTTCATAAGGAATATATATATGGTAATATTCTTGACTAAAAATAATATTTATAGAAAATATTTCTTAATTTAATTAAATATGTTGGATGATTATAAATCCAAAAATATTTACTTTACAATTTTTAGATTTTTATTTTATTTTTTAGGATTTTATTTATCTCTAGGGGTATTTTGGTCTTTTATTAATTAGTAAGGCTTCTTTTTTAAGTTTTGGGCTCATTCTATTGGGCTTTATTGGGCCAATTTGGCCCAAGTGACTTTGATCAAAAGGGACACCCCGAAGGGTTTTGGCCCTATTGGCCCATTCCCTCTGTCTCTCTCTCACTCGACCTCACCTCCTCTCCTTCTCGACCCCGTGGGGTGCTGGCGCCACCGTCGTGCGATGCTTCACCGCCATGGTCCTCCCTGGACGCTGCCGTGGTGCAGGGCGAGGTTGTCGACTACGCTTGTCTATCTTCTCCAATTCGATTTGATTTTGGAGCCCTCCTGTGGCTAGGCTAGCCCCGTTCCCGAACCCTAGGGTTTGGGGATGGTGTTGTTGTTGCCACTGCTGATCCTCCCGTGATGGTGTGCGGTGCTCGTGCGCTGTTGTGGCCGCCGCCATGGCTGGTGCGGGTTGTAGCGCCCTCTGGGTGCTCCCCGTGCCACCACGAGCTCGTCGGCCCTCTACTTCCTCTTCAATCCTTTAGTGAGGACCTCCGGTGAGTTATGTCTCTATGAACTCCTAGTGCATCTAGCTACCTCGAGTCCCTCTGTGTGTATCTAGTGTTCAATCTATGATTAGTGTTTGCACTGATTCTAGGGTTCATCCTTGGTGCTTGTAAGATGATGTTATGGTCTGGTAATGATGCTTAGTGAGAATTTGTGTTCTCTGCACCTCAGTGCTTGCTGTCATCCTTTGATTATATGATATTGTTGTTGGTCTGAGGCTAATGTTGGATCTGATGCTAGTGATACATAGTGTTGCCTCTGGTTGATAATATGGTGGCTTAATGTGTTTTTCTTCTGTCAAAATCTTGACAGTAACACTGCCAGTGATGATTCACTACATGAATGTTTGTTGGCTTATATTTATCCATAGACTAAATTTATTCAATAGAGTCTAATGATTCTTTGAAAATGAATGGATGTACTGAATGATCTCTGGGTATGATCTTAGGGAAATGATATATATTGTTCTGCTAGTTTATTTATGAAAGCTAGACTATCTGGTTGGCTTATCTGCAAGATCATTTCTTGTGAAACCATCTTAGAATGGTACACAATTTGATCTGTTTATTGGCTTTACTTATGGTCAGTACTTGTGACTTGATGAATGCTTAATAATAAGTTTAAAAGTTCACTTATTGTCCATGCCTATGATGCTGGTCTGAGGCTCTAGGAACTAAGTTCCTATATTGCTGTCACTTTCAAAATTGGCTAAGGCATCATAGTTGCTTACTAGATCTTGGATCCTAGTTGGTTAAGTTAATGGATTTGTTTGTAGATTATAAAATCTGAGGTGCTACTCCTTCTTGGAGATGTGCCCATATTTTATAAGAACAAATGACGGACTATATAAATTGCCTTTGGTAGCACCAAATCTGTGAGGTTGGTCTGAAATTTTGGTGTTTTTGATAGAGTTTGGTCATGGCCTTTATATTTAAAACCTCTAGGATAGATTCACCCCACTTAGGTGATCATTGAGAGGTTGTCTTATGAAACAACACATATTTCTGTTTGGATAAGATGAACAGATCATGTGAATATTTATGACACTCACCACAAAAACTGGTGATTGTAGTGGTTTGTTGTGATGTTGGTGTTGTTGGCTTGATCCTGTCCTTCAGCTCCTGATGATGTTCTTGTTTCCCCTGGTTCCTGTGCTTGGCCTTGATCTAGCCCTAGCTCCTATGGCTTGGCCTTGCTATCTACCTAATTCTCCCCTCCTTATGTCACCATCTGGTGATGTTTGGGTTGATCTAGTGTGGAGTTTTGCTTGCTGGTTTGCTTGGCTTTGGCTAAGCTGCTGGTTCTAGTGTGGTGTGAGCAATGGAGAGGTGCACTAGTGCTTTCCCACGGATGTGCTTGGATCTTTTACTTGTTGAGGCAGCTGTGGCTGTGTCAATAGCACATCCATGCATTTTGGTGTGTGAGCTACTTGTGTGTCTGCTGCATAGTTGTGGATATGCTCAATGAGGTGTTCTACCTTTTTATCTGGTTACTATTAACCTGCCTGGTGAAACTTTCCCCTTTACTTGCTGTGATCATTTGACTTATGGCTTATTTATTATGAAAGATTATATTCTTTCATATTGGTGAAACTTGCCCCTCATAGACTTACTCAATGATGTAAAATGGAGCAGTGCAACTCACTGCTCTCTACTGAGAGTAAAAATTGATAACTTACCCTTTATTTTCTTTTTTTGTTTGTTCTTTGTTTTGCAGGTACAAGTTTTGAAGATTCAAGATCAGTATAGGTTTTATTTTTAGATAGATGTAATCCTTTGTAATGTTCATTTCATTCTTTTGTAAGGAATTTTGTAATAGTTCTTAATATGTAAATATTCCTCTTCTTTTTGTAATTTTATTACTGTAAAAATTCTTTATTGACTTTTTGAGTTATATTTTGTAACTTATCCATGGAATGAATATATGAAATAAATATTCATTTGTTGATTGTATTACTTATTTAGAGTTTTTGTTACTATAAATTATTTCTTGATTAAATATATTACTAAATCATAACTCTTATCTTTTAAAATATAAACTCAAATCTTAAGTTTGAATTCAAATTTCTTTCCCCAAAACACACTAATTCATAAAGATCATATCAAAATTTATAACGATCACTCTCCAAAGCTATACCTAAACTTAGAGAGTCAAAGAAACTCTGATCACTTTAAGTTTTTATTTGGCGAAAAAATTACCCACATTTTGCAGATGAATGCATGCATATGCACAATTTCCTAAATCTACCCTTCGTTTGTTCCTAAATGTTGGGATGTTACAGATCATTGTAAGAAGAATGTGTACAATGGGCATCGTTGATTTCTTTTGGCCAAGCATCCCTTAAGAAAGAAAGGCAAGCATTTCAACGGTCAGGCATGTCACCAGACAAAGCCTAAGGAGCGCACTGGTGCTGATATATTTGATATGGTCAAAGATTTGGATCAAATAGTAACCTTTGGAAAGGTTCCTGGTGGAAAATCTGTTCCGAAGGACGCTGACGGAAATGCACCCATGTGGAAGAAGAAATCTATATTTTGGGAGCAACCATATTGGAAATTCTTAGAGGTCTGCTCTGCAATCGATGTGATGCATGTGATGAAGAATCTTTGCATGAACCTGCTAGGATTCTTGGGCATGTATGGGAAGACAAAATATACACCGGAAGCACGAAAGGACCATCAACGTATGAAAGACCCAGATGGCCTGCATCCGGAATGGTTTCAAGGTCATGCCAGCTATGCTCTTACCAAACAAGAGAAGGAAATATTTTTTGAATGCCCGAGCAGTATTAAGGTCCCGTCTGGCTTCTTGTCGAATATAAAGGGAATAATAAATATGGCTGAAAAAAAGTTCTAAAACCTAAAGTCTCATAACTACCATGTGATTATGACGCAAATGCTTCCGATTGCATTAAGGGGGCTTCTACCGAATAATGTTCGAGTACCCATTGTGAAGCTATGTGCATTCCTCAATGCAATCTCTCAGAAGATAATCAATCCTAAAGATCTACCACGGTTACAGAATGATGTGGTCCAATGTCTTGTCAGTTTCAAGTTGGTGTTCATCCTTCTTCAATATTATGACGCACCTACTAGTTCACCTAGTCAAAGAGATTTCCATTCTCGGTCCTGTATTTCTACACAATATGTTTCCCTTTGAGAGGTTCATGGGAATCTTAAAGAAATATGTTCATAACCGTGCTAGACCAGAAGGAAGCATCTCCAAGGGCTATGGAACAGAGGAGGTCATTGATTTTTGTGTTGACTTTGTTCCTGACCTTAGGCCGATTGGTCTTCCTCAATCGTGGTATGAGGGGATACTGAGTGGAAATGGTACTCTAGGTAGGAAATCAATAATATGTAGGGACAGACATTCTTACACAGAAGCACATTACACAGTTCTACAGAATTCTATCTTGGCAGCCCCAAATATCGAGGAACACAAGAAAATTTTACGCTCCAACAACCCTGTAAAGCATGACTCTTGGATTAGATATGAACACATGAAGAGTTTTGGTGGTTGGTTGCAACATCTCATCAAAAATAACACTCTTGGAGATCATCTATACTTGCTGTCCAGGTCACCATCTTCGACTATATCGAATTTCCAAGGGTACGAGATAAATGGCTATACATTTTACACGATCGCCCAAGATAAAAAGAGCACCAACCAAAACAGTGGTGTCCGCTTTGATGCAACAGACAACAATGGGTCAAAGACCACATATTATGGTTACATAGAGGGGATATGGGAACTTGACTATGGACCTACTTTTAAGGTCCCTTTGTTTCGGTGCAAATGGGTCAAGCTGACAGGAGGAGGGGTTGAGGTAGACAAGAAGTACGGAATGACATCGTTGGATCTCAACAATCTTGGGTACTTAGACAAACCATTCGTCCTAGCCAATGATGTGGCTCAGGTTTTCTATGTGAAGGAATGTCTACCAAACCTAGAAAAAGAAAAAATAAGCAAAAGAATACATCAGACGATGAGCCAAAGCGCCACATAGTTCTTTCAGGAAAAAGAAACATCGTGGGAGTGGAGGACAAGAGAGACATGTCAGAAGATTGTGATAAGTTTCATGAAATTTTGCCCTTTGCAGTGAAGGATGACCCAAGCATCATGTTAATGAATGAAGATGATCCATGGATATGGCGGAATCTGAAAGGGACACACGCGAAGAAATGATGTGTAATTTTATGAATGAAGATTATGATAAGTTTCATGAATTTTATGAATGAAGATGCTCCATGTGCCTATTTTTATGTATTAAACACGGTTATGAATGAAGATGCTCCATGACTGTATAGTGTTGTCTGCAAACCATCTTGAGTGTGTTAGTCCCGTTTTTGGCTGGACCGGGACTAAAGGGGGGCCTTTAGTCCCGATTCGTACTTACCATTAAGATCTGATCTCCAAACGCGTGTGGTCACATATTAGGGAGTGCCTCTATGACCAACTTAAGGGACATGCCGGAGGACTGGGCTCCGGTGATATATCCCTCAAGCTGGCCATAGTGGTGTCCCTGCTCTCGCACACCATCTTGCAGCTTGTAACTTCTCTAACTAGATCAATATGCCTGGGAGCTAACTAATTTCACATATTAGGGAGTGCCTCTATGACCAATTTCTTGGAGATGCCGGAGGACTGGGCTCCGACGACATCTACCAGAAACTGGCCGTAGTGGTGCCCCTGCTCTTGAAGACCATCTTGCAGCTTGTAACTTCTCTAACTAGATCAATACGCCTGGGAGCTAACTAATTTCACATATTAGGGAGTGCCTCTATGACCAGTTTGTTGGAGATGCCGGAGGACTAGGCTCCTCCGGCATCTCCCTCAAACTGGCCATAGTGGTGTCCCTTCTCTTGAAGACCATCTTGGAGATGCCTCAAACTGGCTGGAGGACTGGACTCACAAGGATGCCTATTTATAGTACAAGCATCTCGGCATAGTGTTGACACTCACGATATAATGTCGACAATCACCCCTATTATTAGTGCTCACTCGTGTTTTGTCCCGGTTGGTGTCTCCAACCGGGACTAAAGGTTCAGCTTTAGTCCCGGTTGGCGACACCATCCGGGACAAGGTACAAGCCGCATGACATAATGTCGACACTCACCCCTATCATTAGTGCTGCCTGGCCCAGCCTGCCGCAATCCCTTCAGTCGCGGTTGTTTTCTCCAACTAGGACTAAAGATGAACCCTCTATTTATAGGCATTTTCCTCTATTTATAGGCCTTTCCCTCTATTTATAGGCTACCCGATCCAGCCTGCCCGCCCTTTCCCTCTATTTATAGGGCGGCCGTCATGGCCACCCACACATACACACATTCCTCGCCGCCTACTTTAGGATGCCCATCCCGCATCCTTGTAGTCGACTCAGCGGCAATGATGGAGTACTGGACTCTGCTGGGCATGTCCGAGACTAGGCTCCACCGGGCTGGCACTGGATGGTGCTACCTTCTGGGACGCGTATCTTGGTGAGGAATCCAGGTGTCGTCTTTGACCCGGAGCTTCTTTGGTGGAGGTCACCTGGTCCAGGAAGGGTGCAGAGGGAGCCGGACACCGAGGAGGTGGTACGGCGTCGTGTCAGGGAAGAGGACGAGCACGTCCGTCACTATATAGCTACCTTGGACACCAGGGTCGACGATACCTGGCAGATTCTTCAGGGATCTCACCCGAGTTATGCTCCTGTGATGGTTCCGTCTCTTTGGATTTTCACCTCATGCGGCGTAGGCACCAGGAGTCGTCCAATTTGATTGAGAAATATGTATTACTTTCAATACATTTATTAGTTTCAATACTACGGAATCGGGACTAAAGGCCCCCCTTTAGTCCCGGTCCAGCCACAAACCGGGACTAACACTCAATACATTTATTAATATTAAAAACCGAGACTATAGAATCGGGACTAAAGGCCCCCCTTTAGTCCCGGTCCAGCCACAAACCGGGACTAACACTCAATACATTTATTAATATTAAAAAAACCGAGACTACGGAATCGGGACTAAAGGGCGGGAAAACTTGGCGAGAAGCGGTGGAAAATATCGGGAAATATCTTTAGTCCCTGTTAGTGACTACAACCGGGACTAAAAGCTCTGGTAAAAAGGGAAATGGCGGGAAAACTTTGCGGGAAGCGGTGGGAAATGACGGGAAATATCTTTAGTCCCGGTTAGTGACTACAACCGGGACTAAATGATATGATTTTTACAATAGTAGATATGATTTTCCAAAGTTTTATATTTGATTTGAATAAAAGAAAGAAAGTTTACAAATGATACAATTTATAAATTATGCAAACAGATGTATGGATATTATATTAAGATTCTTTATATTTTTCTGATAATAATAGACATATTATTTGTTTTATTTGGATTTTTACAATAGGAGATATGATTTTCCAAAGTTTTATATTTGATTTGAATTAAAAAAATTACAAATGACACAATTTATAAATGATGCAAACATATGTATGGATATTATATTAAGATTCTTTATATTTTTCTGATAATAATAGACATATTATTTGTTTTATTTGGATTTTTACAATAGGAGATATGATTTTCCAAAGTTTTATATTTTATTTGAATTAAAAAAATTACAAATGACACAATTTATAAATGATGCAAACAGATGTATGGATATTATATTAAGATTCTTTATATTTTTCTGATAATAATAGACATATTATTTGTTTTATTTGGATTTTTACAATAGGAGATATGATTTTCCAAAGTTTTATATTTGATTTGAATTAAAAAAATGTTTATAAATGACACAATTTATAAATGATGGAAACAGATGTATGGATATTATATTAAGATTCTTTATATTTTTCTGATAATAATAGACATATTATTTGTTTTATTTGGATTTTTACAATAGGAGATATGATTTTCCAAAGTTTTATATTTGATTTGAATAAAAAAAGAAAATTTACAAATGACACAATTTATAAATGATGCAAATCAGATGTATGGATACTATATTAAGATTCTTTATATTTTTCTGATAATAATAGACATATTATTTGTTTTATTTCGATTTTTACAATAGAAGATATGATTTTCTAAAATTTTATATTTGATTTGAATTAAAAAGAAAAAAATTTACAAAAAAGACACTATTCGCGGGTCGTGGCTAGACCCGGAACTAGAGGTTGCCTGCGCACGTGAAAATGAAGCGGCCGAAAAAACCCTCTAGTCCTGGGTCGTGGCTTAACCCGCGACTAGATGGTGGGTCTTCAGTCGCGGGTTAAGCCACGACCCTCTAGTCCTAGGCCGTGGCTTAGCCCGGGACTAAAGGAGGGTATAAGTACACCATGCCCGCCCCTGGCCTCCCCCACCCAGCACTTGGCAAAATCGACAAGGTGAAGACGAACAGAAGACGAGCTCGAGAACGACGACGACGCAAGGGAGGTGCTGCCCGATTCCACCGCGCCGCCGCCCTCATCTCTGGCCACCCCGTCGTGCCGCCACGCGCCGTGCCGCCCCGCTGTGTCGCCGCCTCGCACCGAGCTGCCGCCTCGCCGTGCCGCCGCGCGCCGCCCCGCAACACTGCCGCTTCACCGTGCTGCCGTCGGCCCGCACTAAACGCGCGTGTCGGTTAGTAGTATATTATTAGTTATTATTAGGGTTATTGTTTTAGTTATTGTTATTAATATATAAATGCTATTATTAGTTATTGTTTTAGTAAATATCACATTTTGTGGTAATATTATATTATTAGGGTTTTGTATATATTAGTAGTATTGTTAGTAGTATATTATTTGTGGTAATGTTGTTAGTAGTATATTGTTAGTATAGTAATATTATTTGTATATTATATTATTTGTGGTAATATTGTTAGTAGTATATTATTAATATTATTGGTATATATTATTATAATTATTATATTATTAGGAAATATTATTTTGTGGAAATATTATATTATTAGGGTTTTGTATATTATTAGTAGTAGTATATTATTTGTTGTAATGTTGTTAGTAGTATATTGTTAGTAGTAATATTATTTGTATATTATATTATTTGTGGTAATATTGTTAGTAGTATATTATTAATATTATTAGTATATATTGTTATAATTATTATATTATTAGAAAATGTTTATATAATATATTTTTTCTAACCTGTTTAACTCTCTTTCTGTTATAGTTAAGTCATGGATCCTGATCGCAGTGGTGAAGATCTTCTTCAGGGAATGATAAGAGGTGAAATACCTCTTATTACTACCGGTGAAGATATTTTGCTCAAGGAAGAGATTTTCTCATATCTGAATCCATCCGGTGATGGACTAGAGGAAAACCTGATGTACCAAGGGGAAGACCGAACGGACGAAGGGCAAACAAATAACAACAATGATGGCCCCTCGACAGGATCTGGCGAGGTATATATATAAAGCCTTGTGTTACCTCTATGCATTAATTGATCTGGATATATCAATATATATATATTAATCACTCTCTCTTTTTCTTTTAGCCCACAGGATCGAAGCAATCGATAGCTCGAACGAAACAAGGGCCAAACAGAAAGTTGGATGGTAATCAGAGATCACCATCGAAGAAATAGATGATGATGGTGAACCGATTGCTCTAGAGAAGCACCGAAGGATGTTTACAAATCAATGCAGGGTGCTTGTTAGGGGCAACTTGCCGATCACCATTCAAGAATGGAATAAGTCAAAGAAACCCGGTGAAGAATCCAACAGTTATGTCACCGATGATGCCAAAGATGACCTTTGGCAGAAGCTCATTGCGCATTTCATACTACCTCCAGAGTATTAAGAATGTGAGGCAGATGGTATTACCCCAAGGCCGGGTGGGATTGAAAGAAGAGCGAAAGTCAAGG
The DNA here is from genome assembly GCA_916181665.1 of Avena sativa. Classification (NCBI taxonomy): domain Eukaryota; kingdom Viridiplantae; phylum Streptophyta; class Magnoliopsida; order Poales; family Poaceae; genus Avena; species Avena sativa. Next base: position 303,591,469 of record OV702295.1, on the reverse strand, counting down.
AGTGGGATCTGAGCAATATGGCCAAACTATACCGGAACCACAAGAAAAGTTTATACACGAAATATGTCGCGAAAAATAAAACTCCAGACTTCTTAGGAGCAAACGAGAAGTTGAGAGAAATGTGGCCCGATTTTGTAACGTACAAGCAATCTGATAAAGCAAAGGCAAAGTCGGCAAAGAATGCGTTAAATGCTTCCAAAAAGAAATACCATCATAAAATGGGGACAGGTGGCTACAAGAGTGTCGTCCGTAAATGGGAAACTATGGAGCGGGACATGAGGACTAGAGGCATCACTCCTGGTACAAATGGATGGCTCGAGAGGTCAAAGCACTGGTGGTACGGGCACGGGGGATCGTTGGACCTAGAAACAGGGAAGACATTATTTTATAAAAAAATTCTAAAACCCTCCGAAGACCTTGTTCAAGCAATGAACGATGCTCAACTAAGATTTTTCCATCCCAAGAGAGAGAACGATGAGCTGACACGCGCCCTCGGAAATCCTGAAAAGGGCCGACGAACACGAGGCAAAGGCATCGGTGTCTCGTGGAAGAAAGGGTTTCCTCAGTACGATGATAGTTACAGAAGCCGTCAGAGAAAGAAGGACTGGGAGGCAGACCGGATCTTGAAGGTAGAGCAAGACCTAGCTGATCTGAAGAACCTCATGCAAGAAATTAGCCAAAGGCCATCGTCAACTCACCCGCAGGCTGATGATATTGCATTGGATCTTAGCTAGCGGAGAAGCAGCGTGGCTTCCACGGAGGTTCGGGCTGATGATCAAGCACTGCTGGATGATGCACCGGCTCCTCGCTGCCCTGTGGATGACGTCAGAGAGATGGCACAATGTGAGCTACATCAGCCAATGAACAATATGTCCTTCAAGGTGGCGATCGACGCTGCTTTACCTTGTCTGCCTGGAGCAATCCACCATTCACTTCCGATTCCACCTGGCTATGCTTGTGTCACGGTGGATGACATAGTGGAGGATTTTGCGGACCTAGAGATTGGCATCGCTACGCCTGAAGGCCTTACGAAACTAGGAGATGTCAAGCACAACATCATTCTATGGAAGACGAAGTACATCAAGTTTCCAGGCTTGGCGCCAAGGCCACCGACTCCGAGGAATCCAAGTCCACCCCGCCCTGATGATCGTCAACCTCTAAGTCCACCCCGCCCCGATTATCGTCAACCTCCAAGTCCACCCCACCCCGATGTCGATCGCCGCAGCAGGATTACATCAACTCGATCTCCGCCTCTGTGCAATACTCGATCTCCTTCTCTTCCTCCGTTCAATACTACCTCGTCGAAGAAACGGAAGGTCGCCGCTCCCCCACGCCCCACATCAAAGAAAGGTCAAACGATGAAGATAGTCGACATCCCGCCGGATCTTCCAAAGATACCTTATGACAAGACCAATGAGGAAAATGCTGCGGATGTGGCTGCCCAAGTTAAGGCGCATTTTGCACCCAAAAAGCCTGAGCTAAAACCGGTATATGATGAAAAAACCAAAAAGTGGGCTAAGTCCTTTCTTGAGCAACCATCCCAGATATCGATGAATCTGGAATTAGACTATGAACGGGAGATAATTAAGCAAGCAAAGAAGAAAAAAGTACAAGTGCAAAAAGCGGGAAGCAAGTTGCCTAGCTCGGAAAACAGAAGAATCAATCGGTCCCCCTGCTCAAAGTGATTTCAGACCTCGACAAGGCCTTCAGAGCTGAAATGGATATGGACATGCAAATAATGGACCCCCAGAGCCAGTACTAATGCTACACTAATGGGCATCACTGTATCGGAGGCCAAAGCACGTGCTACCGAAGCAAATATGTCTCTTGGTCAATATTTAGGCTATGAACATACGCCAGTGGGTCAGATAGTATGGAAGTATGTCCAAGGGGAGCCTCTAGTCAGTAATGAGGAGCCCGCGCGTCTATCCACACATATGCGAAATCTACACACATGGTACATGTTGCAAACAGAAAAAAACATAAAAAAGATTGGTTTGTGGTGGACGTGAGAAAGGAGCATCACTTCAAACCATACTCGATACAGGTTCAAATAACCGAACTGTTTTAGTTATACAACCAGTGCGCCCTTGACAAAAATATCATTAGTTGCTACTATCTGTAAGTGATTTATTTCTATAATTAAGTTTGTAGCTTAGCTCGTTCATTGCATTTAATATATTATATCCTAACTATATATCCTTTTGTATGATATTATATTCTGCAGAATGAAGATGCTTGAATGCAAAAGAGCTAGAAGATATGACGTTGGGTTCATTGACCCATATATCGTTAATGAATATACGTTAAAGAATCACCCCGAGGATGTGGAGGAAGACATGTGCAGGTTTTTAACCGAGAATAATTTTGTTAAGGAAATACTATTTCCTTAACTTCAAGTGAGTGTTTCTATCTTGTACACATTTTATTTTTGCTTACTCGATGACTATGCATTTATGCTTATGTAAACATCCACAAATTCCACTGGATTTTGCTAAACATTCAAGTTGAAAAGTCCCTATTTGAAGTCCACGACTCATTAAGTTGGGACCAAGAGCAGTGGAGTGACATGAAAGCAATGCTCCATAAGTAATTTCAATCATTATCGCATTATATCGGCCTCTTTCATTCATTTCCAGATATCAAGTAACTAATAACTCCTTTTTTCATTTTCTTTGCCGAGCAGGTGTTGGAAACTGTTCAGACAGAAAATACAAGGTCCATTCAAAGAGGAGCTAACTTATAAAATGGTGAAGAGTTTACAGCAGCCACCGGGAACTCATTTATATGGATACTATGTCTGCGAGTACATCCGCGAGTTGACCAGTGAGCGGAAAGTTAATTCACATTATATTTATGATTTGCGGGAGAAACTAGAGCCAGACCAGCACATACGAGCAATTCAAGAGGAGCTGGCGGGATTTCTGATGAAGGAGGTCCTTGATGTACATGGAGAACATTATGCGGATCACGAGGAACTCTATATGCCTTAGTGATCTCCATGTAGTTGATATGATATACATATCATTAATGACCATGTAATTTCAAAACATTTCTTCCTTTTGATATGATTGATTATATGCATGCTTGGAAGGGATCGATTACTTATATAGATGCATCAACGTGTACTGTGTATGTAGTAGCATAGAATATGTGTACTGAAATATAAGTTCGAAATTATAGTGAAACACAAAACAAAAAAGGAACGAAATGGCAAAAAAAATGAAACACACGAATTCTCTGCCGCGGCAGAGAAACACACGAATTCTCTGCCGCGGCAGGAAGCCTTATAGTCCCGGTGGTGTTACCATCCCGGGACTAGAGGGTTTCTGCCCCCGCCTCGCTGAAACAGCCATGTGGCTGTCTTCTGTCGTGGGCCATAGCGAGCCGGGACTAGAGAGGGGGGCCTCTAGTCCCGTTTTGGCAGTCCCGGGCCCAAAATCGAGACAAGAGCCTGTTACGGCTCGGGACTATATGTATGTTTTCCACCAGTGGAATAACAATGCATTGAAAGACGTTTGTTTGTTTCACATATAGAAAACATAGCATAGTGGCATTCAGCTTGTCCCTCATGGAGTAGCAAAACATAAATGCATAGGACACCTTCAAAGTTCATAAGGTTAACTAGATACAAATAGTTCAAGAACAAGCAATATCAACATTATGAATCAATCAATAAGTTTTGGGACAATGCACATAGAACTAAGAATGCCAACTATGCTATCTTAATTGGTGCCTAAGGATAGAAGGTGGAGACTCAATATAAAAGTGGAAGAAATGCTCTTCAAAGGGAAGAAGGGATTTCAAGTTTCATAAAGAGCTTCCAAAAATTATGGTACTTGTTAGCTTTCAGCTCTCATTGCTCCTATCATAAGCATATTGAAGTGATTAAGGTTAAAGTGAACAAATTATGGAGTATAGGCTTAACAAAGTATAAGTTGGCAATCTCATGTCCCTTGATTACGAGGGTTGTTCCTGATGCTACTCAACTTTAGTTACCGGTAAGTTCTTGTCATAGTAAGTATATGTGTATCATAGACAACCTCCAATGGGGTACCCCTTGCCCCATGACACAGGAGCTATCCCATATCAAAATGACAAGGCAACAGACAATGAGCATCTTAGCAATCTTCTTATTTACCATGGTAAAATGGTGCTTTTTTCTCTGCTTTCCTCTTTTTTCTTTTTTTCTTTTTTTCTATCTCTCTCTCTTTTTATAAGAAGAATGCTTCATAGATTGCTCACTAAGGTGATGCTGCAAGTTTCCACCATGATTAGGCATGGCTTAGGCTAGCGGCCCAAGCGTTTCTCTAACACATATACATAACTCCATGGACTTACAAGCTCCCCTTTTATTTCACACCGCCGACATCCATAAACAAAAGAGCATGATATCAACTGGGTAGATATTTACAGGTGTTAAAAGCATTCCCCATGACAACACTGTTCTGCTAATTCCCAACTTATAAGTGCAAGCATATACAACATAGATGACACAATGGTTCAAGTTTATTAGGGGCAATAAAAATAAAGTGTGCCATCAAGTTTGTGAGAGATTTAATCACTAATTTTCACATAACAAGTTTAATTTGGAAGATAGATAAAACAAGAATATACTTGGAATGGTGTAACACACCATGCATAGGAATTTATAGTGGACACTTTGGAATAACTTGGTTTCTTGGGAGTTGGATGCATGAGTAGATCTTACTCAATGCAAGTGGAGGCTAGCAAAAGACTAGGAGCGACCAACTAAGAGAGCAATAATGGCCATAATCATGCAGAGCGACAAAACATTACTAATCAAAGCATAAAGTGGTACCACAAGTCAAAAACTAAATGATCATAGAGGCCAAGGTGACTGGTTCATAGTCATAACATGGTGTGGGCATGTGCCAAGTCAACCCAAATAAAGCATCAAAGGAGAATACCACAATACTATGCTTTTGTATGCTAAAACAACGCATGATTCTTTTAAGGCACATTAAGCAATCCCAATTGTTTGGAACAAGTCATGCTACAACAATAATCACTAAGCATAAGGTCAAAACAACATCTAGCATGACATGATAAAGTTTAAGTCACACTCAAAGCAAGCTCCCTTTTGTACCACTATAAGCATGAAACTCTCTACTCTTTTCCAACACCAATAAACTTATTTGAAACAACACAGTGAAAAGCGAGGGTCCAAATACTTTATTCAAGCAAACTAAACAAACAAAAACCAAAAACGAAAACTAGTATGCTCCAAGAACAACACAACAGTGCATGAAACAATAAAAACGAAGTGTCTAGAAAGAGACCTGAGATTTTTATTGATGAAGAAGGGGATGCCTTAGGCATCCCCAAGCTTTGACGCTTGTACCTCTTGAATATTTCTTCGAGTGACACGGGGTGGCATCCCCAATCTTTAGCTTCTGTCCATTCTTCATCTTATTACATCATTCTTTCCCTACACTTGAAAATTTCCTTCATACAAAACTTCGCACAATCTTCATTAGCAACATTAATGCATTCAAAAATAATAAACCTTCGGGTTTTAGTTTCAAAACAGAAAAACTTTCATTAAAAACACAAGCTACTATAGCAATTCCTTCAAAAATCTCAATTTATCAAAGAGAACTCAAAAAGAAATCGATAAAGAGGCAAATGCAAATAATGGCAGAAATCTGTCAAAACAGACCAGTAGGTAAAAACCGATTTTTTCGAAGACCTTATGTTGCTCAAATCAAAAAGTATTGAACTAAATAAAGTTATCTATCAACCTGGGGGATTTATTCAGAAAATTACAGATCAATCCGATGTACAAATATTTTTCATGAATTTTTACAATGAAGCACAAAAATCTGTTTCGGGACAACAACTTCCCTAAATCTTACTTCTCTCTCATTAGAGGTTATTTTTGGCACAAAAACCACACAAAAAGGATAAGGAGAGGTTATTACAGAATTAATAACTTCCAAGACTCAACTAAAACTATTGGGTTATCTCCCAAGAAGTATTTTCTTTAATGCCTTTAAGTTAGGCATAGAAAGATGCTCACATAAGAAATATGAATTGAAGTAAAAGAGAGCATCAAGAAGAAAATTAAAAACACATTTAAGTCTAACCCACTTCCTATGCATAGGAATCTTGTAAGAAAATAAATCAAAGAAGCACATAGTAACAAGAATGGGTAGATAAAACAAGAGCAACTTCAAAACTTTCAGCACATAGAAAGGTGTCTCGATACCATGAAAACTTCTACAACCATATTTTCCTCTCTCATAATAATTTTCCGTAACATTATGAATAAACTCAAAAATATAACTATCACATAAATTATGCTTTTCATGATCTACAAACACATAATTTTTATCAAGCTCAAAAATAGTGGGATTAAAACCTTCAAACCCACTTTTAACAATTTTATAACAAGATGACTGATTATTCTCAAGAGGTATGGGGTTTCAAGATAAAGTCAAGACCCCTCCAATCTCATTTTCAATAGTAGTACAATTAATATTATCAACCAATATAGGACCATCATCTAGAGATTTATCATAAACATTTTCTAAGAAAAACTCTTTAGTACCATGAATTTTGAAGTTAGGCACAAATAAAGGATTGTCATAGATAACGGGAGCATAATTATTATCACAAATTTACCCATAATAGATATTTTAAAAGAATCCACAGGAACATAACATTCATCCTTCTTTGGTAAACATGGGGGACAATCAAATAATGTAAGGGATAAAGAGTTACTCTCATTAGAAGGTAGGCATGGGTAGATCCATTCTTCCTCCTCTTGATCATCACTCTCCTCCTCTTTTTCATCTAATGAGCTTCCCGTTTCAGCAATTTCTTCTTCCATAAGCTCCTGCAAGGCATTAGTCTCTTATGTTTGTGGAAAGAATCTATTAATATATTCAAGAATATAGCCATTTTCTTCCTTGTAATTATCAAAGAAAAATTTAAGTATATCATAAACCTCATATTCATAAGGTGAATCATCAGTATTTTCAAGCAAACTAGCAAGTTCAAATGCACCCTTCCAAGCAATAAATTCTTCAATTTCTTCCATATCATAAAAGTCATAATTTCCTTTAACATAAAGATATGGTAACATTATCATTATACTCACATTAAAAAGGGAGGTGTTTATACCTCCTACAGTAACAAGATTTATCAAATCAATAAGTAATATTATAAATAGAGCACACGTTTCTAGCAATGGTATTCAATTTATTAATTTGTTCCCATAAGTTTTTCCCTTTTTGTGACAAGCGGTGTTCCTTATAATAATATTTTTGTTCTTCCGTGAACCCACCTTGCCAATAAGAACTAGTTTCAAAGAAACCAACCATTGATAGAAAGCATGACAAAGCAAGGCAATAACAGACCAACAACTATAGTAGGAACTAATTTTTTGTGTTTTTGATAAAAAAAAGCAAACCAAACGAAACTATTTTTTTATATTTTTGAAAGAAAGAAACAAGCAAAACTAAGCAAAAGAAACTAAGCAAAAAAACAAAGTAAAGAGAAAGGTTGTGAAAGACTCCCGGTGTAAAGCTGTCCTAACTTCTCGGCAACGGCGCCAGAAAAAGTCTTTGATGAGCTTAGATAACTATAGAGCTTCGTTGGGAAACCCCAAGAAGAAGGTGTGATGAGCACAGCAGTAAGTTTTCCCTCAGTTATGAAACCAAGGTTATCGAACCAGTAGGAGGAAAGAAACAACTCCAAGGTATTGCTAACAACTTGGAATCTTGCACAACACGAACTCAATACTTTGCCCCAAATTACAGTGAGGTTATCAATCTCACTGGTTTGCTGGAAACAAAGGATTAAACGTATGGTGTGGAAGGTAATGGTTGCTTGCAGAAAGTAAACGGTAACAGTAGATGATGTAACAATGGTAAAGATTGGACCAGGGTCCACAGTTTACTAGAGGTGTTCTCCTTAAGATAAATAACATAACATTCTGGGTAAACAAATTACAGCGGGGCAATTGATAAGAACTGAGCAAGGCATAACAATGCAATACTAGACACTTATGATCCTATGAGATTTGATTGGGCATTAAAACAATATACATAGACCGCCATCCAACTGCATCTATGATTAGTAATCCACCTTCTGGTTATCATCTGAACCCCCTCCAGTATAAAGTTGCAAGCAACGGATACCTGCATTAAGCAATGTGTGTAAAGTAAACAATACAATTGTTCCATGAACAAAAGATTATTGTTTTCTCCCTAGTGGCAACAACACATCTACAACCTTAGAGATTTCTGTCACTTCCCTAGATTCAATAGAGGCATAAACCCACTATCGAGCATAAATACTCCCTCTTGGAGTCACTAGCATCTATTTGGCCAAGATAGCTACTAGAAACGGAGAGCATGCAAGATCTCAAACAATACAGACAAGATAGAATCATTAATCACAAAGACATGATAGAATCAATAATCAATCTAATATTGTAATCTCAATATCCATTGGATCCCCGCAAACACAACATGCATGATTACAAATAGATGATCTTGATCATAAACGGAGCTCACAAGATCTAAACATGATAGCACAAAGGAGGAGAAACAACCATCTAGCTACTGTATGGACCCATAGTCCAAGGTGGAACTACTCACGCATCATACTGGAGGCTGGCATGGTGATGAAGAAGGCCTCCGGGATGATCTATCCCCACTGGCAGGGTGCCGGGAAGAGATTCAGATCCTCCCGATCTAGGTACGATGGCGGCGGTGGCTACAGACTGTTTCATGGAGATCTGATCGGGTACTTAGGGTTTTGGCATCGGGGGGCTTATATAGGCGAAGAGGCGAGGTAGGAGGGCGGCCAGGGGGCCCACACCCTGCCTAGGCACGGCCTAGGGTGGGCCCACTCCTGGGAGGGGTGCGACCACCCTGTGGCTTCCCTCCGTCTCTCCTCTGGACTCCATGTTCTTCTCGGTGAAATATTGACTTTGGCTTTTGTCTCGTCCAATTCCGAGAATATTTTCTTACTAGATTTTCTGAAACCAAAAACAACAGAAAACAGGCAACTGGCACTGCGACATCTTGTTAATAGGTTAGTCTCAGAAAATGTATAAAATACCTCAAAGTGTAGACAAAGCATAGAAAAGTGGATACTAAACAAGAATGGAATATCAAAAATTATAGATACGTTTACGACGTATCAGTTTACAGGATTACAACCGAATCAGTTAGGGTTTCGGAGGTTTGACCTAATCGGAATGGGCCTAGCTAAGCTTCTGGGCCTTTTGCTTCCAGTCGTCTGGGCCTCTTTGAAGTCTCCTTCTAGTCGCCGTTCCTCCAGGCCCACTTGAGGCAGACTTGGGCCGATCGAATCCAACCTTTGGGCATACCCCGATTAGTATATCCCCATCAAGCCCTCTCCACCGCGGGACGGTGACGACATGCCTAACAAGTAGAACCATGATGACCCGACGGACCACATGGGCCTCCGCGCCTACATGGCTGCCTTAAGAAGGATGAGAAGATGCCGATGGACATGGACCCGGAGGAGGCCTACCGCCGCGTTGTCGAGCTGTCCGAGGAGCAGGCGTGGCTCGAGGAGGAGGCACAATGGGCGGGCATGTTCAAGGCCCCGTGCGAGTCTGCTCTTGCCCAAGGGCTTCCTTCTCTGTATCCAGGGACACCGCCTCCGCCTCCGGCACCATCTCTAAAGGTGCGGGTGTCGAGATGCAGGCAGACTGGCCATACCCCTAGCTGTAACCCACCCGGATAGACCTCGGCGATGACGGTGATAAGTAGGCCGTAGCGGCACTAACCCTAGAGCCGACATAGTTTAGTTTAATTTGCTTTTAGTTAAATTCCATTAAAACATTGTAAATAACCCTAAATTGAATGGAATTTTTTTTCAAAAGTTTTAGAGAATTGATTGTTGAGATACGTCGGTGTGGGAAGGCGCCCTCAAACTGCAATTTAAGCCTAGTTTAAGCCAGTGTTCCTAAACAGCTTGCCGGGCAGTTGTCGGGAACACATGGGAGTTCCGGTGAAGATGCTCTTACACAACACACTTCTATCAACGAAAAACAAATAGTTTCCCCTAAAAAATCGAGTGAACCTTGTACTAATGTACGACCGATCGACTTATATGACCATAGCCTGCATCTCAAGGTACTATGCTATCCGACCAACTCTCTCCACTGAGAAAAGTTTAATGGTCGAAGTGTTAACGTCATTGGACCATGTCGGTTTGGCGTTATATAGGACAACACATCTGAGATTGTACTGAGTTTGGCGATTGTGACTTTCGGGAGCCATATACTCCGTAGAAAAATGTGGGTTGTGCGTGGACTGGCATGCACCATCGATGTTACCTAAGGAGTCTTGGGATCACGAGGGATCATGACTTTCTTGCTTTAAAGGAATATATGTGTCTTGTAGAGGAGCACAAGGATACATGAATATGGGGTATATATAATTGAAAAAAAAAGAAACAAAGCACATCATATTCATCCACATATGCCAATTAACCGCTTGATCGTAGTAGGTCTAGATTATAACGGTTGAGTGAGATTTATCAAACTACGTGTTACACTAATAGTCTACCGTATAGTACTCTCTCCATTCAGAAATATAAGACATTTTAATTTTATGAAATGAATGTATCTAGATGAATTTTAGTGAATCTATACACTAAAAGGCATCTAGATACATTCGATTCACAAAACTAAAATGTTTTATATTTTTGAATGAAGGAAGTAGTACAAACTTAAATATTAGTGGCCAGTTTTCTTAACATAGGTTAGAGTCGGTTTCTCCATCTAACTCTGGGTCTTTTAGAATCGGATGAATGTCTTATATTTTTGAATGGAGGGAGTAGTACAAACTTAAATATTAGTGGCCAGTTTTCTTAACATAGGTTATAGTCGGTTTCTCCATCTGACTCTGGGTCTTTTAGAATCGGATGTGAAATGACGGCCGAGTCGATCAGGGCATTTAGAGTCTGGCTCAATTTTGGGGTCGTCTCTAATATTCAAGCTTGTACTAGTAGCACGATGTAAACAAATGACCAGAAGGCTTAAGAAGAAATAACTTATGCGACCCATGATGTAATAAATACTTTGAATAACTATTGAACAAAGGAATAAAAGGCCTCATGTATCAATCAATAAAGAGGCCAGGAATATGTCCCTCTTTTTAAATAAAGGCTTAAGAAGAGAGTCTCCATTGGAAACCCCAAACAAAGGGTCGAGCTTCAGTGAGCCCTTTGTTCTTTTAAGATTAACAATTATATTTCAAAGTTTAAAAATCTTAAACAAACCCTAAATTAAATGTAGTCAATGATGTCTACTACGAGTGTGGAAAATCTTGATGTGAAATAATTTATATTCTGAGCTATACAAAAAGAATGAAAGTGCGAATCTAAGTATATGAATAGTGCATATTTAAAAAATGTAACAATTGTCAGATTTTGTCGTTTTTATGTAGCACAGAATACAAATAATTTGGCATTGAGATTTTGCAGCTTGTAGGATATACAGATTGACTATGTCCAAACTTTTTTAGTACTTTTTTAAAAACTTGTCAATAAGATTTTTAAATTTTTGGAAATCACGGTATCCATGGAGCCCGGCCTCCATTTGTCCGCACTCAAATACAAGAATACCAGAATTCATATCCATCTAGGAAGCTACTCAACTTAAGCTATCCATGGACACTTCAATGACCAGACTAAACACATACTTAATTTCTTGAAAGTTAAAACATTGATTTCTTTTTAAACACTAGTGTAATGTAAACTAGAACTAACACGAATCAACTGGCAGAGGCTTGAATAGGCCTCTCCTAGTCTGCAACTCCTCTCCCTCATCCGAAGAGAACTTATGCCAATTGCCCTTTTTTTGTAACAAACACAACACAATAACCGCAAGCAACATAGATTCACAATATCCAAAATACTAATACATACTAAAGGAGGACACATGTCGGTACTGTGTTGTCCCTCGTTGGCATGTGCATCGCATCAAAGAAGTTAGTACATTTGTCTATGCAATAAGCCCTGGTCGCTGGGAAGCAGGGTCGATGTATAGGATGGAGGTATCCACGGGAGGGCTGGGTGTGGCGAGCGGCGACGGGCCAGTGAGGTCGAGCAGTAGAGAAACATGGTCGGTCGGGGGAGATCTATATGCCCAAGAGGCAGGGAACGGTGCGCGGTGGGCAAAGGCAGGGCTGTGTAGGTGCCTAGAGAAGGGTGGAACCAAGGGACACAAATGACAATGGCGACATCAATGGCGTGACGGTGCTAACCCTATCACCGATTCTCCTGTGCACGAGCGAGTCGGTAGGGTGACCAGAGCAGGACGTAGACGGATACAAGGCGGACAACATTGGTGGGGCCAGCGGTGTGATAGAGCTAACCCTAGGGTGCAACTCTATGTGCGAGGGAGGAGAAGGACATACATGTGTGAAGGGAGAGACCGGGGTACAGCTATATCGTAGCCTTTTGTTGGGCTAAAGCGAGCCCACCTGGTTGCGACCCATCGTCTAGAGAGGGGCTGGGAGGAGCCACAACTCTCCAAGATTACATCTTATAATAATAATAATACATATACATACAAAATCAAACTGCAAACTGAAGACTAGAGTCATGGAATTTCAAGATTTTGACAATTCTAAAGATTCCTCGAGTATATTTACGCTCATTTTAACTTGCCAAAAAAGAAAAATAAGCCACCATAATATTTATCATAGGCTAAAATGTCCATAAAATTGATTGTGATGGGTCCAATTTACAATGGTTTCAAAAAATCGAACTATTCATAGAACTTCATTGTGAATACAATTGATATTATTTGGACAAAGATATATTCTACTTAAGAATAGTCATAGATATAACTTTAATTCTTTCCATAAAGGCTCGGTTTGTGGTTGTTGAACTGAAGTTTGGTAATGTTACAGTTATTTTAGAAAAATAGTCACAATAATATGATATATTATATGCTATGATTTGATTTTTGGTACCTACTTTATGTGATTTCTTTAGAATTAGCATTTGGATGTATAGATATTCATTATATGGAACTAAAATGTAGAATAAATAAAATCAAAAGGCAATTTGATATACATTTCATATCGTGCAATGTGTAGTGACCGAATTGGGAGAGATTTAAAGAGATACCCCCTCCATCCCAAAATGTAAGACGTCTAAGAAAAGTCAAAAGTCGGTGTTTTCTATGCTTAACCAAATTTATACGAAAAATATGAACATCTGCAATACTGAGTCAATATTGATAGATTCACCATAGAGTATTTTTCTCGATGTGTCCTTTCAGTATTGTAGATGCAGACATTGTTTTTATAAATAATTGGTCAAAGTTAGTAGGATTTGATTTTTGACTAATCTTATAGATGCCTTTTGGTACGGAGGGAGCAATGTATAGTGTAAGAGGAGTAATATCAACCTAACATGTCTAAGATGCATCATGCACATGAATCCTAGACGTATCAACATGAAGGACAATATAGATAAAAACAAAGTTCAACACAAGTAGAACAATGAAGAGTGGAGCCATTATTACAGTTTTCTTAGTAAAAGGAATTTGTTAGGGAAGCATATAGTTTTTTTATACATACCCAAATTCATGCCGGTGAGCGCTGAATCTTGCATATACTATATGAGCATACACCAGACAAAAAGAGAGACAATCATTTGTATCAAAGGGTGCATTTATAATTAACCCCAGTGAGATTAGGATTATGCACACGCCATACATGGGAGCGGTACGTGACCCCTCCTCCTGACCCCTCCTCCTCCCGCACCCGCGTGGCGGCGCCGCGCCGGGCGGCCTCCCCTTCCCGTCGAGTCCTCCCTCTCGTGGTCTCTCCTTCTCGCCGCCGCCGCCCGGATCGTCTCCAGGCAAAGACCTGGGGGCGTGGTGGCGGCGGCGGCCCTGATTGCGATCTGGCGGAAAGGCGGCGGCGTCCGTCCCGGCTGGTTTGGCGATGGTGTTGCGGCGAGCGACGGCCGGTGATTCTCGGCCCAGATGGCGGCAGGCAGCGGCGGGGATCCGGGCCTACCCGCGATCTGTCCCGTACGTTGGCATCGGCGCCGGCGCCCAGGCGACCCGGGCCTTGTCTGTGACACTAGGGCACTTGGGGCATCTGCCCCCGGCATGGTGGTGGTGGCCTCCTTCTCCGTCGGAATGGTCGGCCGGGTGGTCTTGTCGTCTTGCGGCGGATCCTGCTAGTTTCTGGCGAATGGCGTGGGGGCTGTTGGCTCGGTTTCAATAAAGGAGGTGGTCCTGGATCCCTCTCAAGCCAAGACGATGATCTGCCGGATGTTGGTCTTCATTGATCTGGTTTCTGTGTCGTGTTCCGGAAGGCTCCGCCGCGAACTCCATAAGTGCTATCATGCCATGAGTTTGCTGGAAGGATTGAATTCGGTCGTACGCACCCATGTTTTACCCTGACCGTTTGGTTTCAGAGGGCGTGCTTCGAAGCTTTGTTGGCTGTTATTATCATGGGGCATGTTCTCGTTCCATGGTGCTAACGGAGAAAGTCATAGAGACCGAGATCTGAGGACGGACAATGGTGGTTCGAGTCTGGGTGGTGATGAGGAATTGGCTAGGTGACTTGTAAATTGGAGCAGTGGCATGCAAGTGGGGCGACTGCATAGGAGAGGTTCATGGTCCTAGCTCTCAGGGTGAAAACCCAGGGTCTGGCCTTAATTGGTTGTGCCTGGCAATGGCTTTGTTGAAGGTATTGTTTTGAGAGCGCGGACTTTTTTCAGGGTGAAAACCTAGATCTTTGATCGGGCGATGACGGTGTTTGTGCACCATTCTCTTCTTGGAGGTGTCGTTTTTGGAGAAGCTGGACTTCTGGTGTTGTCTTGGTGGTGGTAATGCTGCTGTTTCAATGAATGAGTCACTGTAGCGGGACTTTTCTTTTTTTAATTTGTCTTTCTTTTTTCGCTGTGTGCATCCGTGTAACCGTTAGGGCAATACGTTGTTGCAGAGGCTGGGTGTAATTGGTATCATCTGATATTAATATATGCTCTTTTCAAAAAAAAATACATGGGAGCAAATCCATCTCACGCAGGAAAGATAAATCATTGCCATGCATTGCTATCATGACATCCTTGCCATGCATGATGGACGACCGATCTGTTATCTTATCCGTAGTGTTACTGCAAAGTGTACTTCTGCTAGTTTTTTTTTTAATAATCGAGTTGGCTAGATCTTTTATAACCTCAAGCGTTCACAACATGAGTGTGCATCTACACCCAAAAGAGAGCTATACAAGCAAAATAACAAGAGAAACGAGAACAAGCCTTCATTTTGATGCATTGTTACACGGTGCTCAGAAAGTGAGAAGTCGGCGACGAGTGCTTTGTGGTGGTGATGGTAGTGGTGTTTTTCATTGGAGTTGTATAATGCTGTTTTCTTAGAATGCATGTTGTTAGATTTATGCTCTTTGATGTTCTAATGTTATTGATTTTGGTTGAATCTGGAATGTTGCTAAATTTGTTGAAATATGTACACTAGTTTTGGCAATGTTTGAATTGTTTATAAGGTTGGAATATAGTACTCCGTATTACAGATGAGGTTCATGTGTGGTAAATAGGTGTGAGAAATAGCAAAGGAAAAAAAGTTTTAGGAGTAAAGTTTAGCGAACACGGACGGAAGCTGCTGCCCGACAAAACACACCTGCAGTTTCCAGACAACCTGACCTGCCCCTGCCCTTCCCCACGGCGAGAGGATGCTGGTGACTGGACATTCGGCCCCACCACGTCGACCCATAACAATCTCGGATCCCATGAACTCTACCGGCACCGGCTCGACCTACCACTCATTCCCCGCCCACCGCGAATCCCCCAAACTCCGCCCCTCGTACCCCAACGGAAATCTCGCTCTTTACTGCAAAGCTATTTGAATCAGCGCGACGCGAGGCGTGACTCTTCTGCTCCGCCCGCTGGTCCGGTGCTCTCCCCTTCCCCGCTCCTCGCTTCGCTGTCCCCTCCCCACTCTCCAATTCGCCGCGAGGAAGGAGGACACCGGGGAGCGAAAGGCGGGGCATGGAGGAGCTCACCACCGCGCTGCCGCCGCCGCGGCACCGGCCGCGGAGGCACCGGAGGAAGGCGTCGGACTCGGCGACGTACGGGGACGTGTTCGGCGGGGGCCCTCGGTTCGAGGCGCCCTCCGCAGGGGTCCCGTACTCGGATGTGTTCGGCGGCGTCGCGGCCTCCTGCTCCATCCCGTACCTCGACCTGCCCCCGGCAGCGGCCGGCCGCGACGACGGCGCGGGGAAGTACGGCGAGATCTTCGCGCGGTTCGACTTTGGGGAGTTCGCCGCGCCCTACGAGGACGTGTTCGCGGAGGAGCAGGGAATGGCGGAGGAGATCGCGTCCTGGAGCGGGAGCTCGAGGTATGGATTTTGCCCCCCATTACATGATTTTCGCTTTTCTTCTTCTTCCCCCCGCTGTGCTACTGTCTGCACACTGTTTTTTGGGTGTGGCCTGCTTTGCTCGTGGTTTAGAAGCCTTATTAGAGGTGACGAGGTGGGTGGTGTACAGTGTAGCGATTCTCATGTATCCCGTTTCGTACGCTAATTATCACTTCTTCAGTTTTTGCTTGTCTTTCAGTAATCGAAAATGCTAGACTTACGGATGAAAAAAATTGCTGGCTTACTTATAGTCCATGATACTGTTTTTTTAGCACTCGTGCATGTGGTGGAACAATGCAGTTGAACAGTCGGGTTTCGCTACATACTTTGGGCTCAGTTCTTTTGCAGAAAGGTGCTTCCTTTCGGACGAAGTGGTGTCCTTTCTCCTCAACTTTCTGAGTTAGTGTGAACCAGAAGAATTTAGGAGATCACTTGAAACCCATACTCCACTTTAGATCTTTTATTATAATACCGCTGTTCAGGGTTCATTAAATATCACTTTTCTATACTTGATACTGGTAGTTGTTGCTTGGATTTCAGTCCTGTGCCATCTGTACATCATATGCCAATCGCCATTCATTGATTTTTCTCGAGACCATTGTTGTGTCCCAACTTCCATTGATGATGAGTTATGAATCATCCTAGCCTCCCATCCATTAGAAACTTTAGTCTGAACCGGAGTTCATTAGCCCTGATTAGTTCAGTGGCTAAATTACTAAGCTGCAGAGTAGACAGGTGAAATGAAATAGTGATTGTACATTTCACTGGAAGACGTTATCAGATTGGAAATAGCACAGGATTACTAAGAAAACATCCACCTATGTAATCTACTCATGTAGTGTGTTTTCCCCCTTTTTCCACCCAATTAAAACTTTTATTGCTCCTCCATGTTATTTTTTATTCTCCACCTAATTCAGCAGTGGATCTATGGTTAAAATATGATTGTATGCCTTTGTCAGCTCACATATTTGTGCCACTAGTATATTGTTAGCTCACATATTTGTGGCACTTTTAGCTTGCTGAAGGTAACCAAGTGCTACCGAGTTGATTCATATAGACTATTAGGGTGTGGTTGGCACTGTGGCAAGTGGTGACTTTTTAAAAGTGCTTTTGCTTAGCCGTTTCTATACAGATGAACTAATTGGTAACCTCTCTCTTAAAGCCATAATGGAATATCATACTTTATTCTCTTCCTTCAGTAGCACAGAATAAATATGCCAAAAATTGGCCCTTAATATAGGATGTAATTGATAAAGGGTTTTGCTTGGGCAGTCCACCGTAAAGTGTTTACAGATCTTAAAGCGAAAGTAGTTATTAATGGGCAAGAAAAATTTGTACCAGTGGTAAGTGGCTTGATTATCCTGCTCCTATCCTAGATTCCACGTCTCTCAGTATTTTCATAGCTTAAACATACAAATGCATAGATCAAACCAACCATATCTGTGTTCCAGAAATCTTGTAATTTGACCCATAATGTCTCTTTCATTTGTTAGTTCACGTTTGCCCATGTGTGTGGATAAACCCCTCCATCCACTGCTACTCATGCTTGGAGGCAGTTTACATTCGACAATCAGGAACCTTTCTCCACTTCTCCCCTTTGATCCATGGAAGCATGTAGAAGGGGATATCATGAAAGCACATTGTTGTTGTCCAATTTGTGCCTGTGCTCTATAAGACCATCGCTTTGATATCATCTTTTCCTTAAAAAAGAAGCCGTTTTTTTTGGAAATATGATCTTGATAGGTCTTCAAAATCAAGGTGAAAACATTACTATAGAATTTCCCCTGGCCATTATTAACCGTTTTTTCTGTAAGATCTGCAAACTTAAACTGGGGTGTATTGTGGAAGGAAAATCCTCTGTTTTGTCCTACTACTATGGTGTTTTCATTTGTTGAGCTTGAGCAGCCACTTGTTATGCATATGGAATGCTTCATCACCTGCTTTGAAGTTCATGTTATGTTGTCATCATCTTCTTCACATTTGTTCAGCAGAGGCTTGTTTTGATTACTATTGAAAAAAGCAAATGCACATTTATGCTTCTGACTTATGGCTCATTAATTTCAAATCTACAGATCATCAATCCGAAAGGAATCAGGCGAACTGGATGCTGAGCCTTCTCTACTCTATCAGCACTATCCAAATGTGGTTTATGGCCAACAGTTTGATGAGGAACAGTTTTCTCCAATCTCCTTGCCTTCTGGTGGCGAGCAACAGTTCAGCATGTCATATAATAAGGCCACCAGAGGAAGGCTGGATGATCTAGTTGAAATAACTACCTGTATGGTGGAACCTTCAATAAGTTATGTGGTTGACTCCTGCAATTTGTCAAATGACTCAGCAACTAATCATGTTCCGGCAATGGAAAATGACACACTTGCTAATGGTGAAAACAAGGAGATGAGCCCATCACCACTCTCTGCAAGTAGTGAGTCTGTAGCTCATGAGCAACAGCATGTCTCAAGTTGTCCTCCCACTTCCGAAAATCAGGAGCAACAGCATGTCTCAAGTTGTCCTCCCACTTCCGAAAATCTTTATGAAGATGAAAAAGACCAGAGGAGGTCTAGTACTCATTCAGCCTCAAGTGAGGAGGTACCTTCCCCCGACTATCCATTCTTAAGGGTATCCAACACCAGCATTCAAACACCACCCATCAAAGTACAGCCACCTTCAATGCTACCATCAAATTTGCTTGATAAAAAGGAAAGTAAAGCAAATAGAGATTCTGAGGTCAATCCTAACTCTGCTGCTGCTGCTGCTATAAAGGAAGCAATGGATTTTGCTGAAGCAAGGCTAAAAGCTGCAAAAGAACTGATGGAGAGAAAAGGTGATAGTTTTAAACTCCGGAAGAGGTCAGGTCATCATAGAGGCACAAAATCGGCAGAAATCAAGGAAGAGAAGAGTTCTGAAGAGGTGTATGCATTTGAAGAAAAGCAAACCTTCAGAAGGTTAGGAGGAGAGGAAACTAATTATGATGATCTAGCTTTTCTGGATAAGCACAGAGACAGTAGTGAAGTTAAGATGGCTGACTGTTATCATGAAGAAAAAGGGGTTCTACCACCAGGGAAGTCTCAGCAGGTGATGGAGAGTGGAAGTAAACTAGATCAACTAGGCAACTGGGCATCAGCCGCTGGATTTTATGACATGGTTAGCCATGATCAGAAATGCACAACTAACACAGCTGCATGCGGAGATGATAATGGTCTGACGGCAAATCTCTTTACCAAGCACAGTCAGTCTGAGAAAGCAAAAGAAGGGGTTACTACAGGGGATTTGGGAAAATATGGAAAATTGTCGGCTGGTAATGACATAAAAGAGCTGAGAATGCAACGTGTAAATCCTAGAGAAGATGATGCAGCTTTTATGGGGGGTGAACACAAGGCTTCTACACCTCCTGATGATAATGGTCTGACAGCAAATCTCTTCACCAAGCACCAGTCTGAGAAAGCAAACGAAGGGGTTACTACAGGGGATTTGGAAAGATATGGAAACTTGTCGGATGGTAATGACATAAAAGAGCTGAGAATGCAACGTGTAAATCCTAGAGAAGATGATGTGGCTTCTATGGAGGGTGAACATAAGGGTTTTACACCTCCTGAAGTTTCATTACGGGAGGAAAGGGCGGTATACCAAGAAACAACTGATTCCCATATTAACAAATATGTAGGGAAAAGCAATTCTCCCAAAGGTTGTGATAATGATGGGATATTTGAGATTTCATCTATAAATGGTATACCTGTTCCTGACATATCCAGTCTCTCTTTGGAGGCTTGTATATCTGGAGGCCATGCCAATGATAAGAAAAACTATTGTGATGCTAGTACTGAGGAAACTCCACCAGTAGGAAAACCTAACAATGAAAACAACAATGAAGAGGGACCTGAGATTCCATGTGCTGAGACACCTTGCACTTCTGTAAAGAATCAAATATCAGATGAACATCTGGAAGTTCCTTATATTAATGAAACTGAGACAAGTCAAGTGAAAGTTGCCACATTAGAAGAGCCTGCAGAATATTATGAAACCCACTGTTCCCAGAAGATGTCGAGTACAGTTCACAGGGAGGCTGAAACTTACGATAAAGACAAGGTGTTTAGTTTTGTTGGTGAACCATGTCTGCAGAATGAAAAAGAAAAAATAACTGAAGTACCTTCGGAAATAATCATCCATGAAGAAATGAAGAAATTTGAAACTGAGGAGGAAGCAGGAGGGCATAACGAAGCGAAAATTCCCACATTAGAAGAGCCTGTGGAATATTATGAAACACAATGTTTCCAAGATATGTTGAGTACAGTTCACAGGGAGGGTGAAACTTACGAGAAAGACGAGTTGTTCAGTTTTGCTGATGAAGCAAGACTGCAGAATGTAAGCGAGAAAAAAACTGAAGTACCTTTGGAAACACTCATCCATGATGAAGTGAAGAAATTTGAAACTGAGGAAAATACAGGCCCGCATGAAGATTTTCAAGAGGAAGATGATTTTCAAGAGGAAGATGTGTACTGGGATGCCGGATCTTCTGAAAAGGAAGCTAGTGATACTCCCAGAAGTTTGAATGCTAATACAAATGATGAAGCAGAAGTGCTGAATGTATTTGTGGAGGATTGTGAATTGATGGAAAGCAATGTTGGAACATGTGGTAGTTTTGCCGAAGACTCAGATCAACTCCCAGAATCTCAGGGGTCATTATCGGGACCTAAAGACTTGGAAAACAAAATGGATGGAGTTGAGAATCTTGTATCCCATGGTAACTTAAGGGAAGCAAAACAAAACTTGTCGGAGGATAGCGAGAAGACACTGGTGGAAGAAATGTTAAATCATGATAAGGAAAGCCAAACATCCATGGAACCTGGCACCAACAAAGGACTAAATGATGTCTATGCAGAAATAATTGCAAAGAATCATAGGGAGGGCAGTGTACTTCATTCTGAAACTGAAGTAATCATCGATGATTACAGTGATTATACCATGAAGATGAGCACATGTTCAAAAGATCTGCAGTCTTCATTCTCAGAAGCATGCACTAGCATGCCACACTTGTCTCAAGGTGCTGAATCTGTTTCTGCTCCGACGTCTGGTGAAAGCACTCCTTTCGTTGAAAATCTTGAGGATTGCAGAAAATCAGATAATGAAATTTCGACATTAAGATACACATCATTAGAAGGGAAAACGACTGTAGACAAAATGCAAGAAAAAGATGGCAAAGACAGAAAATTGAGTCTAGACTTGAAGGACCAGTCCTTTGCGGAGGATAGTGCATCAAAGTTTGCTCAGAGATCAAGAAAAGAGATCCCTGATGCTCAGAGAGTTGAAGGGAGAGATGATATAAGAAAGTTGGAAAGAGAAAATGAAAATGAGGCATCCCTATATAAAGATAAAGAGAGGGAATGCAAAATGGAAAAGGAACAAAGTAAAGAGAAAGCGAGAAGAGAACTTGAAGAAGAGAAGGAGCGGGAGAGGGACCGGGAGAGAGAGCGGGCAAAAGACAGACTTGCTGTTCAGAGGGCTACAAGAGAAGCTCACGAGAGGGCATTTGCTGAGGCTCGTGCAACGGCTGAAAGAATAGCTTTAGAAAGGATTACCTCTTCACGACAAAAAGCATCTGCAGAAGCACGAGGGAAAGATAAGGCAAGTGATGAACCAGCTACAGAGAAGGCTTCTAGAGAAGCTAGAATAAAAGCAGAACGTGCAGCAGTTGAAAGAGCTACTGCGGAAGCTCGGGAGAGGGCAATCGGAAAGGCAAAGGCCGCTGCAGATGCTAAGGAGCGAATAGAAAAAGTCAGGTCCTCATTCAAGGACAGTTGTAAGGCTACTAATCAGGTGATTGATGTTGTTATAAATGGTTCTTGTCACAGTTAACAAACTGAATATTTTTGATTTACTCTAAGCAGCTACCAATATTGCCCTATATCATTTCTCATCCTTGGTCTTGATTCTTGATAAATAGGAGACTCAATTTCAGAAGACAGCTTCTAATAACTATGGAAGCTCAGATTCTTGTAATCAAGGTATTCTACCTCTCTTACTGCAAATGGGGAAATGACTATTTTTCATGTCACTGTAAAAATTTCTATAATACTTTTTGCAGCTAATTGACGTCATTATGGTTTGTGTGAACTTATATCCTTTGCCTTATTTGTATGTCTTTGCATTTGTCTACAGAAGCTGAATATGAATCAGCTCTCAGACATAAAGCAAGATCAGAGAGGCACCAGCGGACAGCTGAACGAGCGGTATAATCAAATGTTTTGTTATCTCCTTTACTTGTTAGTATTGTATATTTCTTGGTAGTTTCATCATGGCCAATTTTCAGGAAAAAGCTCTAGCCGAAAAGAATATGCGGGACATGCTGGCTCAGAGGGAGCAAGCAGAGAAACACGTAAGACAGTCAATCTATCACTCACAAGGAAGAAAATTTGTTCGCACCATCTCTTAACATTATTTCTTCCACAATCGGTTGCTCATATATTTTTGATACAGAGATTGGCTGAATTCCTTGATCCTGAAGTCAAGAGATGGTCAAATGGGAAGGAAGGAAATCTGCGAGCATTGCTCTCTACATTACAATATGTATGCATGTTGACTTACTAGATATCTGTTTGAACCATTATTGCATTGTTAACGTATAATTTTACAGTTCCACTGAGTCCTTATCCTGTTATCCACCATTTGCATGTACACTTTTAGTTCTGCAATATATGTACTTTTAACTTCCAGTAAATTATGTGCCTGAGTTCATTTTAGGAGGTTTAACAAATGACTTTTTGAGAATCGGGAGCCTTGACTTATTAATCTGTAAAAAAAATGAATAAATCTAGAATTTGGTTGGGTTTGGAATCATTTGCACAATTTTGGCCGTGAAATGGATGCATATTACATATCCACTTGTCCAGTTTGTATAGAATTTCAAGATCACTTAGGGTGGGTGTGTGGAGTAGTCAACAGAGCTTGACAGTACAGTTTTCCAGTGTTTTTGTAGCTTTTAGATGTCTATTTTGAACATGTTTCCCATGCAGGAAGGATATTTGATGCTAAATTGAACCATGTCGACCAATCATTTGATTGTTATGCTAGAATTTGTTAATATTTGATTCGCGGCTTATTTGTTTGTCCACTTCATTTGGATAAATATCTTCTCATGGAAGTACACTTGAATTAACTTATGCTTAGAACTAATTCTGCATTCAGTTTATGCAGTGATACTGAATCTGACTACATATTTTTATGAAATCACTCTTAAACCTTTTCGTTTTGGGCAGATCCTTGGTTCAGACAGTGGCTGGCAGTCGGTTCCCCTGACAGATCTCATTACAGCTGCTGGTGTCAAGAAAGCATACAGGAAGGCAACCCTTTGTGTCCATCCCGATAAAGTACAACAGAGGGGTGCTACAATCAGACAAAAATACATCTGTGAGAAGGTGTTTGATCTTCTTAAGGTGTGTTCATTGTTAACACATTCTGCCTAAAGCTGAAAACCGCAGGCATATTTTCGAAATTTACTTGTTTCTGTGGTGATTCGTAAAGCAAGTTACTCCAGGTTAATTGATTATCAGTCTGCATTTGCTTGCTGCAATAAATAAAGGAGGCTAACTGTTATCTGTTACCATTGTGCAGGAAGCTTGGAACAAATTCAATTCCGGAGAGCGCTAAGGGGGTAGATAGGCAGTGGTACTCATTCTTTTATTTCTCGGGGAACAGGAAAATTAGGTTAATATCTATATAGCCATATCATTGACATTCTACATCGATGTAAATATGCGACTCGGGGACGATTTCAGGCTCTTATTTTCCCAATTCAATAATAGAGCATCCCTTGTTTTTAATTAATAATGCCTTGCTAGTTATCTGGATCTCAAAATCTGTTCATGATATCCCACAAATTACAGGGTTCCCTTAATGCAATTTCTGAACCAGAATAGAATCAGCGCTCCAGCTCTCTCTCATGCAGCCAGCCATGCAGGAGCGCTTATGTCTCAGCACCAATCGCCTGACCTTCGCCCACAAGAACAGCCCCAAGCTTGCTGGCTGCGCTGGCCTGGCCGTCTCCATTGTTGGCTCCCAGCGGTATCAGGCCTTTCTCCCTGCAGGTTCGGACTGCGGCGTCGAACATGTCCTCGGCGGTGTACCTGAACCTGAACCCGTGGTCGAGCAGCTTCTTAGAGGAGAAGTGGATGGGCTGGAGGTCGTCGTCCACTCCTGCGAACCTCTGCGGGATTTGGTACTCGGGGAACCTCTCCTGGAGCATCCTGGCGAGTCCGTGGATGGTGACGTCATGGGAGGAGCAGATGTAGCGGCCGTTGGCGTCCGGGTGCTCGAAGAGATACGTCATGGAGTCGCAGAGGTCGTCCAGGTGGACCAGCTGCACCTGCCTCAGGATCGAGTAGTGGGCTTCGTTCCCTGCCAAATTGCCAATGCAATGCAAGGTTTCCCTCCATCAGACTCTC
Source organism: Avena sativa (assembly GCA_916181665.1). Lineage (NCBI taxonomy): Eukaryota > Viridiplantae > Streptophyta > Magnoliopsida > Poales > Poaceae > Avena > Avena sativa. The sequence goes on along the minus strand of OV702295.1, from coordinate 303,566,619 downwards.
GCTGAAGATGATTTTCTGGATTGTTTCTGCATGCAGTCGCAGTGTTTTGGGACTTCTGTTTGGTACCTGTGATGAGTGCCAGGGCGGTGACCAGGCTGGGCGGCATTCCGGCGCTGAGGAACGGGCCGACAACGAGCGTGGGGATGATGCTGATGAAGTCCACGCCGTTCTCCTTGGCGTACTCCATGGCGGCCTTCTCTGCCAGGGACTTGGACACGAAGTACATCTGAAGATCGGATAGTTGCAGAAAAACTGAGACTTTAATAATCACCGCACTTGTGACAGCAGCCATAGTAGTACTAGCTAAGAAGTACTACCTCCTACCTCCGTCCTAAGCCTTAAGGCGTATATTTTTTTGAAAAAGTAAAACCATGTAAAATTTGACCAAGTTTTTAGAGAAAAATATTAATATTTACAGTATGAAATATATACCATTGGATACATTATGAAACATATTTTCACGTGGTATCTATATAATATCATAGTCCTTAATAATTTTTCAAAAAGTTTAGTCAAACTTTCCGTAGCTTGACTTTTCAAAAAAATTATAGGCCTTAAGCCTTGGGACGGAGGGAGTACAGTATGTAAAGCAGAATCCTGACCCATCCTGTCATCTTGACACGGCGGCAGAAGTCGATGTCGCTCCAGTTGTCCTGGTCGTAGGCTGGCCTCTGCCGCTCCTCGATGTTGACAGTGCCGGCGGAGGAGGTGAAGACGACACGCTTGACGGTTCCGGCCTCCTTGCACGCTCTCATGATGCTCAGCATCCCTTCCACGGTCGGCTTGATCACTTCGTTCTGCAGAGCCGGGATGTGGTATCAGTTCGTGCCCCGGGCCCGTGACTGACTGAAACCCTTTGTTACGATCGGCAGCCTGGATGGATGCTCGATTCTGCTGTACCTACCTCGGGGTCTTTGGACTCGAAGTCCATGGGCGTGGCGACGTGGAAGACGCCAGTGCAACCCTTGATGGCCTCGTCGAAGCTGCTTTCCTCGCCCAGGTCGGCTCTCCAGATGGACAGACGCTCCTTCGCTCCGGGAAGCTCCAGCAATGGCTTCGTCTTCTCGACGTTCCCTGAGACGAAATAATAGAGCAAATGTGGTGTCAACTGTCAATGCGTACCATCAAGGGAGGAGACGGAGGACGGAGAGGAAGAGAGCGCTCACCAGGGTCGCGCACGGTGGCCCGGACGGTGTACCCCGCCTGCAGGAGCTTCATGACGAGCCATGACCCGACGAAACCCGAAGCTCCGGTCACCACCACCGGCCCTTTGTTCCCGCTCATTGCTTCTCCGTTCATCTCACTCTTCATCTCCTTCTTCATCTTCCTCTCGAGAGCTTAGATTTTCCCGTGCTGATCTTGTTTTGCCCTATAGCTAGATTTCCGTGCTGCTTGTGAACTTGCTTGGCTTCGTTGACTATATATAACAGAGCAATCGCATACGCTGCATGGGGCAGTGAGTGAGCGCCGCGCACGCACGGGAGAGCACCATCGTTCCGCTCGTACCTAATACCCCAGTACGTGTTAGGTAGGTGCATGGCACGTGCACCCACTGGTTTTATGTTTGAAACTCCGATGGGCTGGTCTGTGCCTGTGTGAGGCTGGCCTCAGTGTACTAGATAGACGTGGTCACTTCCTAGCCTCCTACACCTTTTTTTGTGCGAAAAAGGCCTAAGAATATGCAATAACTGATACCTACCCTTACAAGAATAAGAAATTACACACAAGACCTTAAAATGATAGCAACATCTTCCTTATGCAGCCCTTGGTGGGAGCGCCGTGAGCAAAGCTCGTTGCTGCCTCCAGGCTTCTGGCATATCAGAGAAAACTTGTACTGTAGAAGCGGACTAGAAGTTGCCCATGTAGACCAGAAGACGCCGACGGCTTGAGAGATCGTTGCCCCAAAGAAGCTAGCTAGCACCTAGAAGGGCCAGGAGACAATCCCAATCCAGTCAGACAGAGCTGGCGGGGAGCACAAAGCTCACAAGTTCCCCGACGGAACCTTGTTACCTAGCTAAGCTTAACTTAAGAAATAAGATCATCCCCACTTGTTGAACCCAGGCCAAAATCCGAACTGTTTTTTGGCCGAACGAAACGTGTTTTTGGCCTGGGAACGTCGAGCTTCCCACCCGCGTTTCCAGGCCGAGTTCCCAGGTTCGGCGAAATTCAGTTAAACTCGGCAAAATTTGGATGAATATAGGCGGATTTCATTAACCAGGACAAGGATCGAATTTATTAATAACTGGAAATGGCCGCCGCCGCCGTGGTCGACGCCGGACGCCGTATCTACAGGCCGAGGCGGGGGTGGTTGCCGGCCTGGATGTGCTCCATGACGGCGGCGAGAGTTCGCCCTGGAACGCTCCACCAGCGGCGGCGAAAAGCCACATTGTGACGCGGCGGCGGCGAGCCCGGCGGTCCCTTGTGTCGGTCGAGTTCCTCGAGGCGCCTATCGGCGAAGAACTGCCTTTAGAAGACCAGGTTGTCAGGATCCTCGGCGAGATCCGGGTCTTGCATGGCAGCAATAGCAGCCTGGATCTCTCCGGCGAGGTCCTCATCGGCCGGCACCAGGGAAATAGGGACCCCGCCGGCGCTGAGTTGCCAGGCGAAGGGGAGACGACAGTCCGGCGGTGCCGTATAGCCCGCCTCGTGGAGCAGCCGAGCTTCCCACGGCTGCATCGTGCGTCGGCCGGGAAACCCCTCGGCCATGGATTTTCGGCGGAGTTGAGGAGGAAGAAAGGTGCGAGCGTCCGGAGTTCGCGGGAGTTGGGAGTGGTGTGAGAGACTGTGATGGGAGACGATGAGATATACGCCTTTTATAGGCCGAGTTCGGCGGCGAGGGCGGGAAAAGGAAAACGACGGGAAGGATGAAGACGACTCGGCTTCTGTCGCTGACAGACTGGCCCACTCGGCCAATTCGCTGCGTCCAGTGTTCCCAGGGCGTACCCGGGATCCTGGTTATGGCCTTGGGAGTCCGGACCAAAGTTGGTCCAAATCCGGACTATCTTGGAGCCAAGCAACAAATTGGGAGTCATGCTCCGGCATCCAATGCCTCTTGTTCCACCAGCCTAAGCAGCTGCCCAAACTTCGCGGGCTAGGACGCATCCCATGAAAAGATGGTCGATGGTCTCTCCACATTGGTCACAGAAGGGGCAGGCCGCTGGATGTTGAAGGCCACGCCGGCTCAGCCTATCGGCGGTCCAGCATCTGTTTCTCACGGCTAACCAAAGTGTCACCTTGCAGCTGGCAGGGGCTCGGGATCGCCAGATTTGAAGAGCACCTGCCATCGAAGTTCGTCCAGCAAAAAGGGCCTGGTAGCAGGATCGGGACGTGTAACAGTTGCTCGGGTCCAGTTCCACTTGAGGACGTCCTGTGTCCCCTCTGTGAGGGTGATTTCTTCCACTCGATCCGCCACTTCGAGGAGCTCCCTGATTGCTCCTGCGTTGAGATCCGGAGGGACATCATGCAACCAGCCCCCTGCTAGGCCGGTTGGGCGCGACATCACAGAGTCGCCCACATGGAAGCCATTTGTGTGTCCAGAAGAAGGTAGTTGCTCCGTCCCCAAGTACCGAGGTAGTCGCCGCATCAAAGAGTTGCCTTGAGAGCTCCGAAGACATGGATATCAAGGTCATGCCATGGCTTGTCCACCTCCACACGCTTCAGCCACATGACGTGCCGACTACGGAGTTTTCGCTTGATGGTAGTAACTTAGCAGTGCCACATATTAGTAAACAGCAAGCATCAGATCAACTGCTGAATTATCTGCACTCTGCTCTAGCGATATGCATATTTTTAGATTATCAGGAGTGACTCGCTCCCTGGTTGCACTTCTCCGAGACGAAACCACCACTGACAAGGTTCCGTACCTAGAAAGCAGAATCTGAGTAAAACTAAGAGTTGCTAATCATCTGTCCATTCTCAACCCGGCAGCCAGCCTGCTCAAGCGCAGCCGAGAAGAAGGTGCTCCCATCGATCCTCGAGTCCATGCACGGAGGGGAGAAGACGGAGATGACGTCTCTCGTCGTCACTACTCCTTCTACTTGCCCATGCTCGTCGACGATGAAGCTGCAGCTGCTTCCTGAAGCTGCTAGGTTCTCCATTGCTTGCTTCAGGGTGTCAGACTTCCGGTTCGTTACCGACATGCCTGCTCTTTGCGGCGCTCTGCTTCTGAGGCTGAGGATGCTCTGGTTCTCAGATTCTGATGAATGCTCTGTGGTGCCCTTGTCATTCTTGTTCTTCGGTTGGACGAATTCTTCAGCACTCAGGGTCCTAAATAAGCAGGAAACTTTGTTTGTCAGTAACAGATATTTTGACGCTTGAGTGAGAGCAGAAAATAAAAACTTGCCTTCTGTTGCTGAATAGGGAGCTATCGTCCAACAGCAGGTACACATCGTTGCACTGAATCATTCCTGTCAAACACCGAGTTTCCCTGTCGATAACCGCGACTCCTGGTTTCTCCTTGGAAAGAACACGAAAAGCATCGGCTGCTGTCTGATCCGAGTACACCGAGACAGGTTTGCTCGCGTTGACAAACCTAGCAGCAAGCAAGACAGTAAGCAATTCTGAATCTCGTATAGGTACGCCATTTTCAGCACAGAGAGCTTACCTAAATTCAGATAGTTGCTTATCTGCAATTTTATCCATCCATTCTAGACCACTTGACTGGAGAAGCAACTCTATCACCGCGTTCTAGTGTCATTCATTTATTCATTGACTGTTAGTTTCATGATTGAGTTCTATCTTCAAATGCAGAGATCATCACGAGTGGCAAATAAAAGTACTACCTGAGTAACAAATCCGTCAACACTCGAGTTCACCGACTCAACCACAGGTATCACGTTGAGCCTTTGGTGTTTGGAGAAGAGAAGCATTGCATGGAAGAGCGTGTCGTGTGACCGAACGGGGAAGAATGGCTCCAGTAGGAACAGCTTCGCTAACCAGGCGATCTGTCAAGTTCATCATAGAAACAATCGAGACATAAGTATGTACAGCTTCCATGTTGTCGACACACTGAGAAATCTTAAATTCCATTCCATAACAGGGGAACTAGAGAAACTCATAGTAGTAGGTACCTTCGTTTCTGCAATCTGAGGATGACATTTCAGACTTGAGAGGAAGTCAGAACTTTTGTCTTCTCGTTCAGTGCTCACTCTGTCAAGTTCCTAGGAGCAATTAATGCAGTCGACGCATTGGTCGTCAGGATTACATGACAAGAGAAACCAGTAGTAACAATGTTTGCATCGATACTCAAATAAGATGCGCACTCGGCCAAAGCGAACTTGTTAATACCTCGATTGCCCACAAGACAAGGCTCGGGAAATCAACGAAGCCTATGTCGCGATCGACGAACTTGCCGAGGCTACTGTGGACCTCGTCGACGATCACGGAGCCGCCGACATTGCTGCGGTACATGGAGCCGATGGCGTCCAGCACGCAGTCATCAAGGTTGAGCTCCGACGCTGCACATACCAAAACGGCTATGAGATCACCAGACTAGCCTAGAAAAAATCATGGACACCGTCGTTCTTCTAGTAGTGTATAGGAAGGAAGCAAGAGACAGATAAATGCTCCGTGCTTGTACCTGGGGAGGAAGAGGACTGGACCGCGCCGGACACGGAGGAGACGGGGATGTGGTCGAGGAACGATTTGAGCGCCTCGCTCCAGTACTCCCCTGACGCCGTCGCTCCGCCGGCCTTCCCTGCCAGTGCCGCCGCTGCTTCTCCTCCTCCTATCGCCATCTCCATCTCTGGCCGTCCCTGTCGCTCTGTCTCTGGCCGAGGGGTGACGGTTTTTGCCGATGTCCTTTTGCTGCAGTTGCCAGGACACGTCTGCGGATGCCTGGGGACACGCGGAGAGCTTCGCGGATCGTCGCGTCCGTCGGCTAGACAGTACTAGTACTATCTCACATTTTCGTTGACGAACGTGTTGCGTTTGCATTCGTCCCGGATTTGCTTTCCTGGACCAAACGGGTACACGACCATCCTGCCGTTTTTCCTCCTTTCTTCATTTTCAGCTGCGGCCTGCCATGTTGTTCGCTGTTCAAAAAGATTTTGGTTCTGGAGGTACGACGAAATTGTAAGTTTTAAGCAAAAGCCACTTCTTCCATAGCAAGGACAATACTGGAAGTTTCACTTCTCACAGAGATTTCATGGACACTGAACTACAACCTGCATTCTGCTTGTTCCGTTAACAGCCCTACAAAAGCAGTCCCCTCAGTTCTCAGCAACATAGACAGCATAGACCAGTGCTTCAGAACAGAGCTTATAATAGATAAACAGCGTCAGCTTTGTCACGCGTAGGGATGAAGGAGCTTCACCAATGCTACTACTGCAACAGGTCTAGAGCCTCTCCTCCTCTCATATACTACACATCTACCAGAGATTAGAACACTACTAGAATAGCATGCTGCTGTCCAGACCAAGTGAAGAAGCAAAGATAAGCCATGGCGGCCAACATTCGGCTCAGCGCTTCCTCTTGTTGCTTCGCCACTGTCTCAGGACGCACTGGACGGCTTCCTTCAGAGACGCCTTCCGTTCCTCTCTGAAGTTCCATAGCTCTCCCACTGGATATCTTGTGCCAGCACCGTGCTCATTAATTTCACGCAGTGCCTTTGTCACCAATGAATAAATTTCTTCACCATGCTCTTCTTTTAATTCCTGAAGCTTCGCGTCATCAGCATCAATAATTTCCTAAAACACAGTATGCACTGTTAGAAGAGGTAACAGAGACCTATAGGAAAATATCCATACAATTGCCAGGACATCATAGTAAATAGTAGCAAATTATGGTCATAGATGATTTCCATAATGAGTTAATTTTTTACGGTGGCTAGGAAGTTACTGTACATAAGCACAGTATAGCAGAACAAAAGTAGTACTAGCATTTAACATCCAACATGATGGAATTGTATTCATCACAAAGCACCACAGCAAAAAATACAACTAAAACACAAAAAAAAAACATTAAAATATTCAACAAGAAAAGATCAAAACATTTAGAAGCTTAGCATATGTTGCATGACAGTTTTGTACCACTACAAACTCAACACTTGGTAGTGGATTTTACAAATGAAGATTCTTACCTTCTCCATCCCACCAACCATGATAACCCTAAAAGGATGCCATTCTGGATTCCTAATTTCAGCTTCCCACTTTGAACAGAGAATGGCAGCCGTAACTTCTGCATCCTCTTTCGACAAATTACGTCTACAAGCATTTGAAAATGCTTCCACGTCAAGCTCTCCCATTCTCTTGATTCCTATATGTGCTAGGCCACCTGAAATATCAAGCAAGCCCTGTGGAACATGCAGCAGATGAAAGGGTGAACGGCCGTAAGATCTGAAGAAAAACATTACACAGGTTGATAGCATCACTGAAACAACATAACATTGTCCACATTGTGCATTTTGGTCGACTTGGAGAAGAAACTTACATTTTCCAGCTCCATCCGAGCTTCTTGCAGCTCAGTACTGCTTTTACTTTCTTTAATTACCAGAGTTTGGTTAAGTGACTCCATAGCATCCAGTTCATCCATCTTATCTTGCAGTTCCTCACTAAGTTTATTAATTTTTTTCATAGATTCTGAATCTTCATGACCTGGCATATGCTTCATCACTTCCAATTTTCCCTTCAGTTGCTGTATTTCTAATTCAAGCATCTGTTTTGCCTCCAACTGCTGTTCTAACTTCAGGATTTTGTTTAAAGCAGCTTGTTTCTCTCTCTGCAATTTTCATACAGTAAAGCTAATATACAAGACATGCCGTTCAAAAACCAAACCAGCATATCACACAAATGAAACCGGGACACATACCTTCTGATCTCCCACAAGCCTCAGTACATCCTCGTTAGCTCTCTGTTGTTGCACTGTTGCCAACTTAAGATGATTTGATTTACTAGCATTCTGGATTCAAGCAAAAACAAAGTTACATAAGTTGCACACATATTTCTAGGCAACAGGGCCTAGTCTTCTGAACTTTAGTGTCTTAGACACTATGTAAAATGGTATAAGACCCATAAATGCATGAATATGACTCATAATAAATTCTAGTTCTCAACCGAAAATAAACGAGTAAAAAGCAACACAGGTTACAGGTACAAAACCTCATAAGGAGTACACAACTAGGTCATCAAACTTATTGAGGTTGTGCATGACAGGTAAAAATGCGTACGGTAGCATAATGGGCCTATGGTCAGGCGAAGCGTGCAGGACAAAATAAAGGGGGTGCTCATGTTAGCTAGCTGGTGAATAGAACACCCCAGATGCTGAATAGACAGTGCACCCGCTTTTCCCGGAGTCCCGGAACCCTAAAGTGTGACAGTCCCACTGGAACTCACGAGCGCTCGCCATACATGTGGGGATTAGTGGGGCCACTGGACTCTACTTCAAAAGATGTAAGAAGAGTGCACAAGATGAGATGCAAGAAGACAATAAATCACACACCTTCTGCTTCTCCTGTTCAAGATCCCTTCTCTCATGATCGCTTTTTACAGCAAGGTCATCAAGCTCCTTGGATCTTGCATTAAGTTCACCTATCTTGGACTCCAGTTCTGAACGCAGATTTTGGTTCTCGACGATGATCTTTTGAGAATGTTTGTGAGCTAGCTGCTGCATCTTCCGAATTTCTGATAGTGATCAAGTATATGTGATTATTTAACAACTGAAACATGGGTGTGCTGATGACAGAAGAACATGCATCACACACATACCATATACGGATAAGTAACAAAAATTAACACAGACCTTCATTATATGCCTGGAGAAGTTTTTCCCTTTCCGCCATCATCTTCTCAAGTGACACAGCTGTCTCATTGTATCTAAACTCAAGCTCCTGTAAATACTGATTCTTGACCTCAATTTGGTTGGCTAAATTAGCTACAAGTTTATTATTTTTATCCGTTCCTTCGTTCTCAAGATCAGTGATAGTTTTCAAGTCAGCATTTTTCCTTAAGTGGTCTCCAATTAGACCTGGAGAGCAGTGATCTTCAGCCCTTGCAACCCAGCCAAAAAGATTTGACCCTTGATTCCGTTTTTTCTTCCAGTCGCTTTTACCATAACCTTCTGCCTCAAAGTATTTTTCAAATGCAAGTGCATTTCTGAAACCATTCCAGTCTCTTCCAAACTCAACAATAGCATTTCCTGTATGACCTCTAGAAGTCCATAAAGGAATAACCTTCAGCGGGCAAAAGTGTGATAGTTGTTCCTTCAAACGACTTCCACTTTCTCCAATCTGACGTCCATCCTTCCATTCAGTAGGCACATTAGCTACAACACCCATCCAGGGCCACACAAACTTCTCATTTCTATTTGGAAGAGGCTGTGGCTCCACGGCTATCAGCTGCGGCTGTGGCTCAAGGGATCCAGCTAGGCCATCCTTCAAATACTTGGCAAGGGCACGGTGGGTTGCCTTATCTTTTGCCGGTCGATTAGGTGCTGCACCTACTCCTGAGGCATGCTGAAGTAGATTATGTATAGTGTAATCTTTCTTCTTCTTTCCACTGCAGAATAGACAACTGTAACTCTCACCACTGTTAGCTTTTACATCTCCTGACATCAAGCTTTCATAAATTTTTCCTTCATACTCATCAATCTCAGAATCGCTAATTTCTGAATCATCATCTGAACTATAGTCCATTTTCAGAAAGGAAGGGAAACCTCGATTACCTAGACATGAAACAAAGGTTGTAACGGGATAATCAATGTATTTTATACCAGTCAACATTATGGAATGCTAATAGGGGTATAAATACTTGTCATAGTAGAGAGGAACAACATGTTCAAAAATAGCAACAAACTAGAAGTAGTTTCAGATGTAGCAATAGAAATGAACTTAATTATATCAACTCTGAAGAAAACCTAAATATGTTGTATCAACTCTTCAAAAAACCTAAATATATTGTATCAACTCATATAGGCGATCAGCATAACATTACTTACTGTCAGAACCCTGCCCCCACACTCGTGTTTTTTCTTGTCTTCTAATATAAGTTGCAGACAACAAAATATTTAGCTGTTTATAAGTTGCAAAATGTTATGTAAGTCACAGCAATGTCGTTGGCGTGGCGCACCACACAAAAAAGGGTGCCAGCCGCGAAGGAGTTCATGTAAGCGCAGCTCTCTCGCTCGGCATTCCCCAGTGTGAATTACATGCTGGACTGATCAGAATACAAAATTGCAGTGTGGCATTTTGTCAAACTGCCTTAGGTCTTCAGCGCAGCAGGAGCAGGAGAGCACGAGGTTGTTGCAGAGATAAGTGGAGGCGATGCAGCCAAACTTGATGGTAGCTAAAAATCAGATCTAGACAGCGAACCTCCAGTCACACACTCCCACTAACCAGACACTGCCCTTTTTAATCAGACTGAAGTGAAATGAGGATGTACCATCCTTGGTACTATAACAAAATCCACTAACAAGACACTAACAACTTCTCCAGAAACCCTCCAGACCTCGAACTACAGAAAATCTCGCCAGCCGAAAAATTGAAACGTGTTTGCTCGCTGACTGCATATAGTACATTCAGCTGAAATGGAAATTTAAATCTGGTCCATGTGGAACTGGTGGCCGCTTCAAGAAATTGCAAGGTGTGTCAATAAGAACAGGGGCAGCAGGGGGTGCTCCATTTGCATAGGATAATCGGATAAGTTTGCATTGGATGATTCTGTTTATTCCTTGTGTTCTCTGTGACCGAGATGTTTGTGGTTTTCTATGCCAGTTTGCAGTGTGCTATCAGATGAAGAGAATTCAGCTGTCGAAAAATGTCGTCAAGAAATCATAACACCTTTCTGTCAGTTACTAAAAATATGTCTCGTTCGAAATTGGGCAGAAGAAACTGGCAACCGCATCAAATGGAGAGAGGGAAGCTCACCGGAGAAACCCCACCGCCGATTCGGGGTGCTGCCGCTGGAGGCCGGGCGTCGCTGTCGCAGCCGCCGGGAGGAACCGCAGAGGGGGAGGAGGCCGGGCGAACACGGGGGGCGCGAGGGGGTAGCCCGCCTTCCTCGTTGCAGCCGCCGGGAGGAACGAGCGGAGGAGGAGAACAGGGGGACGCGCCAGGCAGGTCGCTGGCACAGGCGCGACGAACAATTGTTGGGAACTTTTTATGAGGCGATACGTGTCACATTTCTTTGATCCGAGTAGCAGTAACAGAACACGTACACACCCAACCGAGGGGGACGAGTACAGGGAAACACCTGTCCACCTATAAAAAGTACCGACAGCCACTGGAAAAACATTTTTTCTCAGAAAGATTTTAGCAGAAAATGGGTTGATCTAATTGAATGTGTTTTGAAGAAGTAAAAGGATACTAATCATTCGGAACATCGCGCTCCTCCAGTTGGCTCCAAGGCCCACCTGTCAATCGGAGGAGCACGATCTCAGGAAAAAGACCCAACCACACACGACTTTGCTTATCATACGCGCTGCCATGGCCGTTGTCATCACTCCCGTCGCTACCGTCGCGCGTCGCCAATGTCCCCTTAGACCTCAGTCTCCGCGTCCGCCGTCGTTGTTCCTGAAACACGCCGCCGCCACCGTTCAGTCACTGCCGCGCGCCGCCACAGTCCCCTCAGCCGCCGTGTGCGCCTTCGTTGTTCCCGACACACGCCGCCGCCATTCCCGCCGCTGACTACACATGCCGCCGCCGGTCACATCAGCCTCCACCACTACGAGCTCTCCCCTTGGGCTCACCTCCATGACCGGTGGTGCTACGGCTGGGAGGCATCGATGCCTATACGCGTTCCTCTCCTGCGGTCCTGCAACGCCCGGACATGGCCGGCCTTGCTTTGTCCCTGTCGATGGAGCTTCGCCATGGACGCCGCTGCTCTTCGAAGATGTCGGCCGCAATGCTTAGGTCCTTCTCCGTGACGCCCGTGCCACCTCGTAGGCGAGCGGTGCTGCTACACGTAGCGATCAGCGCTGTTACTTGTGGCGAGCAGTCCAACTACAATATTGTAAATTTTTTGCTACAAGATGTCCGGCGAAGTAGATTTTTGTCAACACCCGGATTTTTAATCCCAGGTGCCTGTTATGCCATATATCGCAATCCCAGGATTACCATTTTTGCGAGACATAACATATTGGATATCACAGTACATCATCCATTACAAACCATACATAAGGTCTTACACAAATAAGGATCTCATGATCCAGTCTTAATACAATTCAAGTAGCGGAATAACGTAATAATAACGATAGCGTAGGCGAGGCTCCATCTTCGTGATCACAAATACCGACGATGGGAGATGATCCTAGTTGTCGTAACCCTTCTGCTGTCCGTCTTCCAGATACTCCTCTTCATAGTCTGGCCACGGGAATAGCCAGGGACAAAGCCATGAGTACTCTTTAAGTACTCGCAAACTAATACTAACAAGTGAAGTGGTTTTTGGGTAGGATACTAAGCTCTAGGTTGTTTTGCAAAAAGCCAGATTTACCTCTACTAAGTTCAGAAGCAAAGAAAACTAGTTGAAAGTTTTATAACACATAAGTGGGAACTTGAATTTCATGTCATAATTCTGTTGTGGTCAAGTCAAAGTCATAAATTATTTCATAAGTCATTTTGAAAACATCTAACGACGGAACAGTATGGCCACTCCAACTGTCCATAACCACGGACGCGGCTATTCGAATAGTTTGACATTCTGCAGAGATTGTACACTTTCACCACAACATTCGATACATCCGTCAGGAACAAATTCTGAATTCACCATACTCAGTATGCGGATAATCAATCCTAACCTTTCCATTACACGCCCTAATATAGGCACCTCTCCTGTGAGTTTGGCCTCCCAACCATGACCAGCTGTCATCTTGGGTACTATACAGGTGGACAATCTTCACAAGGTAGCCTCAGCTCAGACCTTGGCCACAAGGGAACCCATACTAAGATATATAAATTTCCAGTCAAGCCCTACCCAAATTTAGGGTATTGTGGTTGTACGGTAAAATTGGAATGGTATCGCATCCAGACAACCATCAGTTTTGTAAAGGGCTAAGGCTCATGCCTTAACATTTTCATCATCAAAATCATTTGATGTTTAGAAACACATGTCAAAACATTTTAGTAGAATGACTCATCATTCTAAGGTTTTCATAACCATTTTCACCAAGTATTTCCATCTAAAGTTGATCAAGTTTTATGCTTAGCACTAGCATCTACAAGTGGGGGTAAATACTAATAAGGGTTGGTAAACAAGTGTATCTTATCTAAGTTCAATCTCATGCCTTAGGGTGACATCAAGTTTATCTAACTTAGGCCAAGTTTTATGCTCTTTATGCTACCTTCCAATATCCTTCTATTATCTACAAGTTACTAAGTAAACTCTAAGAGAAAGCTTTGATAAAGAAATAAAGTACTACCTCTGATCCTAATTAAGTGTCACAGTTTTGAACTAACTCTAGTTCAAAATGGCGACACTTATTTAGGATCAGAGGGAGTATTAAGCTTTGCAAGTAAAACTAGGATTGAGTATCATCAAATGTATCTAACCAAGCATGCTTAATGCATTGCATAGGTTATCTAACTTTTATAGTTGCAAGTATTAGCTTGCATAATTGCAAGTATAAGCTTGCAAGGTTTAGCTTGCTCAGTTAATAGCTTGCTAAGTTAACCTGCATAGTAACATGCCAGTAGTAGCTTGCCTTGTGCAGAGCAGTGATTGAAGTTCTCCTCGGCTTCTTCCTCATAGTATCCTCCTTCCTCCTCGTATCCTTGGTCGGTACTAGCGTCTATAAATAAATACGAAGTACATAATCACCACACAATTCTTAACTACTCTATTTAACACACAAAGGTTCACAGTAGATGATCTAGCATCATCACTATTATCACAAAGATTAAAGCACTTGTCTTATTTATTTCATTTTAGAAAAGTAATTTCTACTAATTGAAAAACTACTTAAGATTTAATATTCTCCAACTCAAACATGGAATCATGTTGACACATGTCATCGCCACACATTTCAGTACATGGGAATGTGATTTAAAGTGGTGTCACAATTTAATAAGGTTTAACCTTTTTATTTTAATTAAATAAAATGACTAGAATGGCCTATGAGGCATTCTTTTATTACTTGATCATTATTTCTTCAAGTACACCTATATATTTTTATATATTATGAAAGGTATGGTTAAATGTGATTTTTGAGAGTTGGAATCAACTCAAAAGCCTTCATGGTTGAATTTTGAAAAAGTTTGAATGCAGAAAATCTTATGCCTTGTTATTTTTACCATGGGTGATCTATAATTCTAAATGGTTTGAATCCAATGGGCTTGGATTAAGCACTCCAGTACCTTTCTAAAAAAATTGGTTTCATGCATTTTGGTTTAATGAATCGAGCTGGGTTGATTTTTGAATATAGGTACAGAATTGAGTTTGAAATTAAAAGAATAAACCTAAGTTTGAATTGTTGGGTCACACAGGAGGTTTAACTGGGCCAGCCCACTACGCACAGCGCGCGCGGGCTGCTTAAGTGAGTGACCCCACTCGTCAGTGAGACAACGAGTGGCGAAGCGGTATGGGGCGATTAGGGCCGCACGATCTAACTCTAATCGAACGGCTGAGGTTCATCGTCCACGTTGGGCAACACCGGCGAGACAGAACCCTAGCGCGGCTAGTGGGGGTTGACAGGGGCTCACCGGGGCTCCGGCGATGGTCAGCGATAGGGGCGAACGATGAAGTCGACGACGACGATCCTTCTGGTACCGACAGCTCCTCCTGGGGCGGCTCCAATCGACGACGCCTCTCCTCCTCTGCAGAATTGAACTTCGGTGAAATTCCGGCCACCTGGTGCCCGCCTTGCTCCGGGGGTGAGTGTGTGTTATCAGTGAGAGGTGGGGAGTGAGATGGTGTGAAGGGTTTGAGCTGGGAAGGCCTCTATTTATAGTGCCTGAAGGGGACCGACGGGCGCGGGCTGAGCTCGTCGTGGTCGTCGGCATAGCGTGCTAATGGCATGGACGATGATAGGGGGCGGTGCGTTGCCTCCTGGTGAAGCTCAACGGCTTGATGACGCGGCGTGGGGCGGTGAGGAACGGTCGGAACGTCACGGCGCTCTGGGCGGGTCCGACGACAAGTTTAATGGCACACAGCGTGTGTGGTCTGCACGGCGGCGAACGGGGTTGTCTGGCGGGGTGCTGGGGTGCTGGCGATCACTTATGCAGGCGGCTAGGGCGGCGCGCGGTCTATGGGCTGGTGTCGCGTGCGACGCACTAGCGCGCTCTCGGCTCGCACGCAGAGAAGCTTGGCATGCTCAGGCAGTGTGGTACAGGGGCTGGCAAGGCTCAGGGTTTGGACAGGGGGTGGAGGTGTACGGTGGAGAGTGTCCTAGACAAGGTTGGCGAGGCTAGTGCTTCCTCTAGCTTGCTGGCGACATGGGGGTGGAAATGGTGCTCTCGGCATGGTCACCATTGATGGCTATCCTTGCTCATAGTGGTGCTAAATCTAGTTAGATTAGTTTGATCATCTACTGGGAGTGTAGAGTGAGCTAGGAAGGGGACAAGGTTGGCCAAAATCACTGCTACCAATAGTGCTTGATGTTTGTTTGTTGGCTGCTAACAAGGTGTTTGACGAAATGGCCGAAAGAAATTCAAATTTGAATTTTGGATTCAAACTTGGTGGGTTTGCTAGGTACATACTAGGGAGTCTCTGGTTAGTTGGATTGGTCAAGGGGCACTGGTTTGGTTGGGTTTTGAAAAGGTGTGATCTTCACATATGTTATAGATTCAATTTTAAAGTGTCATTTGAATGGGGTTGCCAAATGTTTTTGTAAGTTTGAAAGGTGGGGTTTGATTCACTTTTACTTGCTCTTGCAAGGGGTGAAAAGAAATGGAAAAGTTTCTGTTTGAAATCTTGGACTAGAAACACTCAAAGTGGCCTAGTGAGCAAGATTGGCAAAAATGACCATTTGCTTTATTTGTTTTGTTTTTTATTTTATCTTGACTTGTTTCTGCTTGGAAATGTTTTAGATGTTTTTATTTTCATCTTTAAACCATTCCTTGCTATTTAGGTTAATCACACAAGTCCATTTATGCATTCATTCAATCATCACAAACACACATGCATTCATTTGGTTTTTATTTAATCAAAATTTTGTTAACCCTAATTTTAGTGATTAGAATTGATAATCAATGTTCAACATTTTTGGGATGTTACAAACCTTCCCTCCTTAAACAAAATCTCGTCCCGAGATTTGAGAAAGAAGAAAAAAGATTACGTAGGATTTAAAGAGATCGGGAAACTCCGTCTTGATGTGATCTTCTCGCTCCCAGGTAGCTTCTTCTTCAGTGTGGTTGCTCCACTGAATCTTGAGAAACTTGATGCTTCAGGTTCTGGTGGTCCTGAAAGCTTCCTCCAAAATAAGGATGGGTACTTGGGATATGTCAGGTCATCGTTGATCTCTATGGTGCGGTGATCAATGTTCTTGAAAACTTCAGTCTTCTCCGGAACTTGAAGGCATTTACGAAGTAACGATATATGGAACACATTGTGCATGGCTGACATCTCCTCTGGCAGTTCCAATTGATATGATACTTCTCCTCGATGATTCAGAATCTTGAAGGGTCCGATATATCTGGGGGCTAACTTTCCTTTGAGTTGGAAACACTGCATTCCCTTCAAAGGTGACACCTTGAGATACACAAAATCTCTGATATTGAAAGCGAGGTCTCGACGTCTCTTGTCGGCATAACTCTTCTGTCTTGACTGGGCAGTGTTGAGGTGCTCACGAATCTTGTGAACTTTCTCTTCTGCTTCTCGTAGGATGTCGGGTCCAATAATCTGACTCTCTCCTACTTCCAACCAATACAAAGGGGTACGACACTTCCTTCCGTACATGAATTCAAATGGGGCCATTTGCAAACTAGTTTGATAACTGTTGTTGTATGAAAATTCTGTGAAAGGCAGACAGTCTTTCCATTTAGATCCATACTCTAGCACACATGCTCTCAACATAACTTCGAGTATTTGGTTTACTCGCTCCGTTTGTCCATCAGTCTGAGGGTGATACGCTGTGCTAAAATCTAGTCGTGTTCCTAAACCTTCTTAGACTTTCCTCCAGAATCTCGAGGTAAACTGAATTCCTCAATCTGATACTATGTTCTTGGGGACTCCGTGCAAACTGACGATTATAGCGATGTATAACTCTGCCAGCTTCAAACTCTGGTATGTGGTCTTGACTGGTAAGAAATGGGCTACTTCGGACAATCTGTCAACTATGACCCAAATATAGTCATTTCCCCTACTAGAAGTAGGCAATCCGGTGATAAAGTCCATTCCAACTGAATCCCATTTCCATTCTGGAATCTGCAATGGTTACAATAGTCCTGCGGGTCTCTGATGTCCCGCCTTGACTCTTTGACAAATATCACACTTGGCGATATAGCTTCCGATTTCTCTCTTCATCTTATGCCACCAAAATTGCTCCTTCAAATCCTGATACATCTTCGTTCCTCCGGGGTGGATAGAATAAAGAGTATCATGGGATTCCTTTAGAATAACTTCTTTTAACTCTGAATCTGCTGGTACACAGAGACGTCCTTTGTACCACAGAACTCCTTCTTCATCCTCGGTGAATCAGGGTACCTTGCATGTACCGATACGACGTTTGATTCCGTCGATACTAGCATTTCCTTTCTGAGCCTCCTTGATCTGACTGATCAAAGTGGGTTGAAGTTCTATGCTAGCCAAAAATCCTTCACTTAATAATTCCATTCAGAAATCTTCCATCTCTTTGTGCAAACTTGATTGCTCCTTCAGAATCATGGAGTTCAAGCGGCACGGCAATCTGCTAAGGGCATCTGCTACCACATTGGCTTTACCGTGGTGATAGTGATTGTCCAGATCATAGTCCTTGATTAACTCAATCCATCTTCTCTGCCTCATATTTAGCTCCTTCTGAGTGAATATATACTTCAGGCTCTTGTGATCCGAATAAATCTCACAACGGTTTCCCATAAGATAATGCATCCACGTCTTCAGGGCTAGAACTACGGCTGCTAGTTCAAGGTCATGGGTAGGGTAATTTTACTCATGCTATTTCAGTTGTTGGGATAAATAAGATATAACTTTTCCTTCTTGCATCATCACACATCCAAGACCGATCTTGGATGCGTCACAATACACATCAAACGGCTTCGTGATATCCTGCATGATCAAGATTGGGGTTGAAATCAATCTCCTCTTGAGTTCCTGAAAACTCGCTTCACATTTGTCCGTCCATTCAAACTTCTTGTCCTTCTTCAACAATTGGGTCATGGGTCTTGCGATACTCGATAATCCTTCTACAAACTTGTGGTAGTATACCGCTAATCCGAGAAATTAACAAACTTGGGTTTGAGTGGTTGGGGCTTGCCAATCTTCAACATCCTTCACCTTCACAGGGTCAACGACAATTCCTCCTGCTGATACAATGTGTTCGAGGAATCCTACCTCCTGTAACCAGAATTCACAATTGCTAAACTTGGCATACAACTGATGCTCCCTAAGAGTTCCAAGGATGGTTCTTAGGTGTAGCTCATGTTCTTCTTCTCATTTAGAATGTCATCGATGAAAACAACGACAAACTTATCCAGGAAGTCCATAAAAAATCTTATTCATGAGGTTCATGAAATAAGCGGGGCATTGGTTAATCCAAAAGACATGACAGTATACTCATATAATCCATATCTGGTGGTAAAGGCAGTCTTTGGAATATCCTCTGCGTGAATCTTGAGTTGATGATAGTCAGTTCTAAGATCAATCTTAGAAAACACTTTGGCACCAGTCAACTGGTCAAACATGTCTTCTATATTTGGCAACGGGTACTTGTTCTTGATGGTGACATCATTCAACTTTCGATAATCCGTACACAAACGGTTACCTCCATCTTTCTTGTCCACAAACAAAATAGGTGATCTCCATTGCGACGCACTTGGTTGAATCAATCCAATTTCCAGCATAGCATCTAGTTTCTTCTTCAGCTCCACTAGTTCCGACGGGTTCATACTATATGGTCTCTGGGCTATGGGTCTAATTCCAGGGATTAGTTCAATGATAAACTCGGTAACCCAATCTAGGGGCATACCGGGCAAAACATCTGGAAATACATCGGGGTATTCACAGACTATCGGAACTTGGTCAATGGTTGGTTGGTCTATACTCTTGTTGCACTTGAATTAACGAGGCAAGGTTTTAGATACATGCTCGACTGATATTCCGGCTGTACTGGTCATTGTTATGGCTTTCTTGGCACAGTCGATTAATCCTTTATGTTTGGACATCCAATCCATTCCTAGTACTACTTCCAAACTTTTAGTTTCGAGTACTATTAGATTAGCATAAAAATCTATGCCATGGATTCGGATAGGTACGGCTTAGAAAATTTGTCTAGCTTTGGTGGTTGAACCAGGTATTTGAACTATCATAACATGCTTCAATTTGGTGGGTTGAATCTTACTAGTGCATGCAAATTCTTCAGTAACAAACGAGTGAGATGCTCTAGAATCAAACAACACTCTTGCAAGTACTGAGTTAACAGAAAACATACCCAGCACGACATTTGGCACTTCTTGGGCTTCTTCAGCATGCATGAGAAAGAGACGGCCGTTGCGGTTGAGCGAGTTCCCTGGGGCAAACCTTATTCCGGGCTGAACACGACGCTGCTGCTGAGCTGGGGAATTTGCATTGGTGGCTGCGGCAATCTTCTTGGGGCACTCATTGGAATAGTGACCCTTGGTTCCACATTCATAACAAGTCACTTGAGACTTGTCCTTTGCTGTAACAGGCACAACATTGCTTCCAGTCCTCGGGGCAGTGTTGGTGTTGGTGGCGGCATTGTTGTTGTTGAACTTGGGCGGGGCACGGTTGAAATTGCTGGGGTTGCCTAGGTTGTTGTGATTTCCTCCAGGCCTTGGGTTTCCACGGTTGGAATAGGTCGGACGGTTCATCGGGGGTCTATTGGTTCTTGGGGCAAATCCTGGAGATGGGTTGGGACGATACTTGGGTGTATGATGGGTTCCTGGTTGATGCATCATGTGACGCTTGCGGTTCTCATTGGCTTGGTTGATCTTTCCTTCCATCTGAATGGCAGAGTCAACTAAGGCTTCAATATCAGCAAAGGGGATATTGACTAACACTGTCTGCATTTCATACCATTCAGGAATCTCTCTTTCTTCTTGGCTTTAGTGTCTATATCATCCGGTGCATACCTAGCCAATGACAAGAATTTGTCACGGTATTCCACTACGGTCATCCTTCCTTGCTTGAGTTCCCTGAATTCATCTCTCATCCTCTTGATCAAACCCGGTGGCACATGGGTTCTGCTGAACTTGACTTTGAACTCTTCCCAAGTCATCATATGTCCTGCAGTCATCGCGCGAACGTTGTTCCACCATGCTCTTGCATCTCCGGCTAGGTAGTGGGTGGCGAACAGAACTTTCTCGTTAGCTTCCACTCCTGCAACTTCCAGATTGTTCTCCATGGTTTGCAACCAATCATCTGCATCTAGGGGCTCTTCTGACTTAGTGAAAATGGGTGGATTGGTGTTCTGGAAATTCTTGAGCTTAGATCCATGGTTGTCCTGATGTCCATGGCCTTGATTGTTGTTGGCCATCTGAGCTATCTATTGAAGGGTGGCCAAGTTGGCTTGACGTTCATCTCTTTCAGCTTCGCGGTTAGAAACCAACATTTGCAAGATCTGCTAAATCGGTCCGGGGATGAACTGCTTCCTCCATGAGGCATCTGAAGATTGAGGTAGATCATGAGAAAAGAGGGCAATTTCTAAGGTTCGGGGTTTTGTGTTTGAAAAGTTTTCAAAGTTTGACTCAGGTTTTTCTAGCAACTTGCTTTTCATTCATTCATAGCACACGATACAAACCCACACCACAACAAAGGAAAACAAATGGTTTTAAGAACCATTCTATGAAAACTACGATACAGTGGGACCGAATACAACTCACTAACGCTAGTGCTCAAGTGCTACTACTCCTTGGAGTCGGTGTCCTCATCATCCTCATCATCATCATCATCAATGAAGGCGAAGTCATCCTCATCGGTGAAGAAGTCCATGGCCTGATCCTCCAGAAAAATCATCAACATCGCTGAGATAGGAGTAGGGGTCTCCACGAAGGTCTTCCCCTGCATTCTCCCTCTCCTCCAACTGCATATCCCTCTCGTGGACAGTCTCCTCCAACTCTGTGATCCAGTGGCGAAGACGGGCAATGATGCGCTCCTTCTTGTCGAGCTGACGACGATGAGACTGGCGACCCTTCACTAGCATGGCAATAGTCTGATCCTTATTGGAGGCGATGGCGTACTTGTGGTTGGCGTAGGAGTGGGAATTGTCCAACTCCTTCTGACGGTCATACATCATGAAGCTGAGGTGGTCCAATTGAGTCTTCAGCTCATGGTGATATGGGGCCTCCAGTGGCTGTCCCATAACATCACACCTTGGGTAGAACTCAAAACGGGTACCCTTGATCTGATTGATAATCTGCCCACACAGACGGGCAAGAGCTTCCTGCATGGCTCTGGCAAGTCCATCGATCCAGTTGTTTTCTCTCAAGGTGAACTGAATTCCCTCTGCGGTGGGGGCTTCAATCTTTCCCCGGAGACTTGCAACAACTAGCCACTACAAATCCTCTCCTTCCTGATCATTGAGCTGAGCTCCGAAGAACTCGGGGTGCGGACACTCCAGCATTTCTGACAGTTGGTCTAGGTCACGCTCAAAGATGAGGTCTCCTCCATTCCCCAACTGATAAAACTTGCTGTACTTTACGTCCATATATAAGAATATAAGATGAGTAAGTTAGTAGAGTGATCAAGTGTGTCAAATTTTATGTAAGTTTGCAAGAATTTATGAGGAACATGAATTTTCCTAAAAGAGTCAAAGTGATAAGAATGAGAATAAGTTTTCGCAAATACTCACTTCCTTGGTTTTGAAACTAAGTTTTTCATTCGAACGTCCATTCTAAACTAGGGTCTCCTATGGTCATGATGACTCTGATACCAACTTGTCAACACCTGGATTTTTAATCCCAGATGCCTGTTATGACATACATCGCAATCCTAGGATTACCATTTTTGCGAGACATAACATATTGGATATCACAGTACATCATCCATTACAAACCATACATAAGGTCTTACACAAATAAGGATCTCATGATCCAGTCTTAATACAATTCAAGTAGCGGAATAATGTAATAATAACGATAGCGTAGGCGAGGCTCCATCTTCATGATCACAGGCACTGCTGACGATGGGAGATGATCCTAGTTGTCGTAATCCTCCTGATGTCCGTCTTCCGGATACTCCTCTTCATAGTCTGGCCACGGGAATAGCTAGGGACAAAGCCATGAGTACTCTTTAAGTACTTGCAAACTAATACTAACAAGTGAAGTGGTTTTTGGGTAGGATACTAAGCTCTAGGTTGTTTTGCAAAAAGCCAGATTTACCTCTACTAAGTTTAGAAGCAAAGAAAACTAGTTGAAAGTTTTATAACACCTAAGTGGGAACTTGAATTTCATGTCACAATTCTGTTGTGGTCAAGTCAAAGTCATAAATCATTTGATAAGTCATTTTGAAAACATCTGACGATGGAACAGTATGGACACTCCAACTGTCCATAACCGTGGACGCGGCTATTCGAATAGTTTGACATTCTGCAGAGATTGTACACTTTCACCACAACATTCGATACATCCGTCAGGAACAAATCCTGAATTCACCATACTCAGTATGCGGATAATCAATCCTAACCTTTCCATTACACGCCCTAGTATAGGCACCTCTCCTGTGAGTTTGGCCTCCCAACCATGACCAACTGTCTTCTTGGGTACTGCACAGGTGGACAATCTTCACAAGGTAGCCTCATCTCAGACCTTGGCCGCAAGGGAACCCATACTAAGGTATATAAATTTTCAGTCAAGCCCTACCCAAATTTCGGGTATTGTGGTTGTACGGTAAAATTGGAATGGTATCGCATCCAGATAACCATCAGTTTTGTAAAGGGCTAAGGCTCATGCCTTAACATTTTCATCATCAAAATCATTTGGTGTTTAGAAACACATGTCAAAACATTTCAGTAGAATGACTCATCATTCTAAGGTTTTCATAACCATTTTCACAAAGTATTCCCTTCTAAAGTTGACCAAGTTTTATGCTTAGCACTAGTATCTACAAGTGGGGGTAAATACTAATGAGGGGTGGTAAACAAGTGTATCTTATCTAAGTTCAATCTCATGCCTTAGGGTGACATCAAGATTATCTAACTTAGGACAAGTTTTATGCTCTTTATGCTACCTTCCAATAACCTTCTATTATCTACAAGTTACTAAGTAAACTCTAAGAGAAAGCTTTGATAAAGAAATAAAGTATTAAGCTTTGCAAGTAAAACTAGGATTGGGTATCATCAAATGTATCTAACCAAGCATGCTTAATGCATTGCATAGGTTATCTAACTTTCATAGTTGCAAGTATTAGCTTGCATAATTGCAAGTATAAGCTTGCAAGTTTTAGCTTGCTAAGTTAACTTGCATAGTAACATGCCAGTAGTAGCTTGCCATGCGTTGTGCATAGTAACATGCCTGTAGTTATCTAACCCAAGTTTGAATTATTGGGTCGCGCGGGAGGTTTAACTAGGCCGACCCACTATGCACAGCGCGCGCTGGTTAAGTGAGCGACCCCACTCGTCAGTGAGAGCGAGTGGCGAAGCGTTATGGGGCAATTAGGGTCGCACAATCTAACTCTAATCGAACATCTGAGGTTCATAGTACACGTCGGGCAACGCCGGCGTGACAGAACCCTAGCGCGGCCAGTGGGGTTGACAGGGGCTCACCGGGGCTCCGGCGATGGTCGGCGATGGGGGCGAACGATGAAGTCGACGACGGCGATCCTTCTGGTACCGACAACTCCTCCTAGGGCGGCTCCAATTGACGGCGCCTCTCCTCCTCTGCAGCAGCAAACTCCGGTGAAATTATGGCCACCTGGTGCTCGCCTTGCTCCGGGGGTGAGTGCGTGTTATCAGTGAGAGGTGGGGAGTGAGATGGTGTGAAGGGTTTGAGCTGGGAAGGCCTCTATTTATAGTGCCTTAAGAGGACCGAGGGGCGCGGGATGAGCTCGTCGTGGTCGTCGGCATAGCGTGCTAATGGCATGGGCGACGATAGGGGGCGGTGCGTTGCCTCCTGGCAAAGCTCAACGGCTTGATGGCGCGGCGTGGGGCGGTGAGGAATGGTCGGAACGGGTCCGACGGCAAGTTTAATGGCACACAGCGTGCGTGGTCCGCACGGCGGCGAACGGGGTTGTCTGGCGGGGTGCTGGGGTGCTGGAGATCACTTATGCAGGCGGCGAGGGCGGCGTGCGGTCTATGGGCTGGTGTCGCGTGCGACGCACTGGCGCGCTCTCGGCTCGCATGCAGAGAAGCTTGGCATGCTCAGGCAGTGTGGTACAGGGGCTGTCAAGGCTCAGGGCTTGGACAGGGGGTGGCGATGGACGGTGGAGAGTGTCCTGGACATGGTTGGCGAGGCTAGTGCTTCCTCTAGCTTGCTGGCGACATGTGCGTGGAAATGGTGCTCTCGGCATGGTCACCATTGATGGCTATGCTTACTCACAGTGGTGCTAAATCTAGTTAGATTAGTTTGATCATCTACTGAGAGTGTAGAGTGAGCTAGGAAGGGGACAAGGTTGGCCAAAATCACTGCTACCAATAGTGCTTGATGTTTGTTTGTTGGTTGCTGACAAGGTGTTTGATGAAATGGCCAAAAGAAATTCAAATTTGAATTTTGGATTCAAACTTGGTGGGTTTGCTAGGTACGTACTAGGGAGTCTCTGGTTAGTTGGATTGGTCAAGGGGCACTGGTTTGGTTGAGTTTTGAAAAGGTGGGATCTTCACATATGTTATAGATTCAATTTTAAATTGTCATTTGAATGGGGTTGCCAAATGTTTCTGTAAGTTTGAAAGGTGGGCTTTGATTCACTTTTAATTGGTCTTAGAAGGGTGAAAAGAAATGGAAAAGTTTCTGTTTGAAATCTTGGACTAGAAACACTCAAAGTGGCCTAGTGAGCAAGATTGACAAAAGTGACCATTTGCTTTATTTGTTTTTTTATTTTCTCTTGATTTGTTTCTGCATGGAAATGTTTTAGATGATGTTATTTTCATCTTTAACTCATTCCTTGCAATTTATGTTAATCACACAAGTCCATTTATGCATTCATTCAATCATCACAAACACACATGCATTCATTTGGTTTTTATTTAATCAAAATTTTTGTTAACCCTAATTTTAGTGATTAGAATTGATAATCAATGTTCAACATTTTTGGGATGTTACAATTTTGATATGGTAGCAAATATTTTTGCTACAAAGTCCCGGCGATGTATCTGGCGAAATGGATTTTTGCTACATTTTTATATTTTTTTGCTACAATATTTTTGTGATTTTGCTACATTAGCACAAAGTTTTTTCTGC
Source organism: Avena sativa (assembly GCA_916181665.1). Taxonomy (NCBI): domain Eukaryota; kingdom Viridiplantae; phylum Streptophyta; class Magnoliopsida; order Poales; family Poaceae; genus Avena; species Avena sativa. The sequence goes on along the minus strand of OV702295.1, from coordinate 303,541,190 downwards.
AAGGTCTTGGGCAAAAGCCCCCGGCGAGATCTCCGGCAAAAGTCTCCTACGAGTCTCCGATGAGGTCAGGTTTGCTACATTAGCATAACTTTTTTGCTAAGTCGGCGAAGTCTCCGGCAAGATCTAGTCTGTTTTTTTTGTTTTTTTGGGCCGAACAGTTTCTGCTACACGTAGCAAAAGCGGGACTATTTGTAGCAAAAGCGAGAAAGTTTGTAGAAAAACGGAATTTTTGGAGAACACGTGTCAGCAGGAGGACCCGGAGGATTTTTAAAAATTATCCCCCGGAGGACGCATACGCATAGTATGGCCCTTTGAAAAATGGTATCTTTTATGTTAAAAAATAACAAGAGAAGGAAAGGTTTTGGTAGTAACAGAAGGGTGAGACATGGTGATCATTTTCACCCTTCCTCTTTAATGCGGTTGTTAAAGGTTGGGCTAAAATGATTAGATAAGTTCAAAACTCTGGTTTTTTATTGGTTTAGTCCCTCGCGTAATAGATAATGGTGTATCAATTCTCCATCCATCTTATTAGTGCAAAATGGCATAGATCAGATCCTTCGATTGAAACTAATTTTATATATGTTTGAGGCTATGTCTGGCCTGAGAATCAATTTTAAATGTTAATAAAAGTAAGGTACTCATGGTTTTAGATGATATAGATAGAGGTTTGATGATTGGCAACATGTTTGCAGTTAAGCTGTTGGACAATTAAATATTTGGATATGACTGTGTGGATCCACAAATTACATGCAGCTGATTTGAATCCTTTAGCTGACAAGTTATCACTCCTCATCGATTCGAGGAAGATTAACTCGCATCCATTCTGTGTGGCTCTCTTATTTATCATATGTCTATTTACGTGTTGTCGGATTCAAATATTGAAGAATTCACTAAGATCATTTGAAAATTCTTCTGATAAGGTATCAACAATAATAAAAAGTCTTATATGTTGAAGTGGAGTATGATTTGTAGACCAAAGAAGAAAGGGGGTTAGGGATAAAAAAATGAAAGCTATTTAATATTTGCTTGTTATGCAAATGATGGTGGAAGCTTGAAAATGATACTGGTCTTTGTCAATCTTTAGTAAAAAACAAATACAATATCAAGCATGGCATCCATAGGGTTTCCTGTAAACAAAATGATGCTGCAAGTTGGAAAATCTGTTGAAAGTCAAGCAAATCCATATGACTGGGAGAACCATGTCCATTGGTGGGAAAAGGAAAACTGATTTCTAGCATGATCAGTGGTGTGGTTTGTTCTCTCCCTGTGAGAAATTCCCCATGCTATATAATATTTGTAATCAACAATAGTATAGGGAAATTGCAGATGTTGAATGGAGATTTTCCTTTAGAAGATGGTTGGATACTAATCTTCAAGTTCAATGGTCAAAACCCAGAGACACGTTAGTTGTTGTGGCTTAAATGAATTGCCTGACAAACCAAAATGGAAATACACAAATTCCGGAAAGTTTTCTGTGAAATCTTTGTATAACAAACTGAAAGTGCAACAGACGTCACCTAGAGAGGGGGTGAATAGGCTTTTAAAATATTACGATTTAGTCTCTACTAAATACGGAATAAAAACTAACGTTTAATTTATTGAGCACAAAACCTAATCACTAGGTTCAACTAAGTGCACCAACAACCTATGCTAAGCAAGACAAGCAACAAGGTGATAGCAAGATGAAATACTTCAAGCATGATGGCTATCATAATGTAAAATTCACAAGTAAAGGGCTTGGTTGAGAGATAACCGATGGGCACAGAGACGAAGATTTCTATCCATAAGTTCACTTTCAAAGAAGCTACATCTCCGTTGGAGATGTGTGATGGCGCAATGCTCTCCGAACAAGTGGCTCACCTCGAGGTGTGGTGGATCGATGCTCACCTAATGCTACATAAGGCATCACCCGGATACGAAGGCATGCAACTCACCGAAGCCACAATAGGCTCACCATATTCTTCCGTCAGCTCGCCACAAAGGCCTACTCACGATCCACTAAGGGACACTTGAGGGCGGCCATCAAACGCGTACAAGGTTGGGGATATATCCACAACTCAATTGGAGGCTCCCAACAACAATGCCACAAAAGGCTACGAAGCCACAAAAGGCCCCAAGCTTGAGGCCACTCCACAATGGAGGCCTCAAGAAATCAACACACCAACCACACAATCGTATAGGGTTCCAAGAACCCAAGAGTAACAAGCCCACAAGTTTGTACTCGATGAATCTCCATGGAGAACTCAAACCTATGCAACAAATGCAAGGGCAAGTCCTTCACTCCCAAATTCCAACAAAGATACAAAAGCTCTTGGGGGAATAAGTGAGTAAGAACACAAAACTCTCCAAGATCTCCCAAAGATTCCTTCATAGAGAAGGGATTTGGTTAGGTGGGGTTGTAGATCTAGATCCCCTCTATCAAATCTCTCAAAGAGAAGCAAGAATCATGGGAGGGAGAAGGGAATAGGGAAAGATTTTGAAGGTCAACAATGGAGGAGAGAGAGTAGAAGAGCTGGCAAAAATGGCCTCAAAAGTTGGGGAAATAATAGGAAAGAGGGGCCCTTAAAAAGGCAAGAGAAATCTGCCTGTTTGGGCCAGATTCACGCACAACCGGAATTTCAGGTGCTCCACCGGAACTACCGGTAAATAAAAACACAAGATACATAAGAAAACAGTACTTCACCAGAACTTGGGTCAGAATTTGGGCTGAAACTTCCGGTAAAGCAAAAACGCTGGATAGCATTGCACGAAAACTTCAATAACTTTTGATTTCGGACTCCGTTTTTGATGATCCAGGGCTCATTTTGAAGATAATGATAAGCTATACAAGATTATGCAAAGAAACATCGTTTTACAACATGGAAGGATAAAATAAAATTGAAAAATCTATGACCTCTCTAGAAGCGATGAACCGGTAAAACTTCCAAAACCAAAATACAAGAAGTTGAGCTTGGGAACTCCGAATGGGGTGAAACCAATTTTGTTGGAAAGATAAAACCAAGTAGAATCCAAAAATAGATGAAATATTGGATATGACAAAGGTATAAAATATCAAGTATATATATGTGAGATATCTCCCAAGGCGTGGAGCCACAAAAACCCGCATGATCAAGGATGGAATAAGATATGCAAGGGAAATCATTATTTTATGAACTAGAGATTGTTACGATGATGACCACAAGCTCTAGATCCTCTCATGGATAAGATCCAAATACCAACCAAAAAATATGATGCCATGTATGCAAAGGTTTGAGCTCTCTCTGAAAGATGCGATCGAGTCACCCGCTTAAGAACCCCTCTTGATAGTACGGCTATCTATCCTAAACCCGGTCTCTCAACTAACAACACGAGACCAGCAAACGAGAAACCCTATCAAGAATATACCTTTGCCTTGATCATTCCACTTGAGCTTGATGTAGACCGACCTTCTCAAGATGGAACACCTTTCTTGTTTGCTCTAGCTCGCTCTTGCTTGATGAAGACTTGCAAATTTCTCCCCCATACTTCATGTGGAAACCTCTTTGAAAGGATCATATGGGCACCTAGAGGGGGGGTGAATAGGTGCTACTTCAAATTTTACTCTTTTTCAAATTAGGGTTTGACACGAAAGGTAAATTCTCTAGATTATGCAACTAAGGTGAGTTTACCTATATGTCAAACTAGCACATACACTAAGAAAGAACAAGTAAAGTAAAGTACGGTAAAGGATAGAAGTAACCAAAGTGGAGCACGCAGATACACAAGGGTTTGTTTCCTGTAGTTCCTTCCTTTTGAGGGGAAGTACGTCTACGTTTGGAGAGGGGGTGGTTTCAAACCGCCAACGCCATGAGAGGCCTCCCTTGTTCTCCGATGAACCTCACCCCAAAGGTTCGATTCACCTCTTCCACTATATCGGCAACCTTCGAGGTGGAAGCCAACACCTTTACAACAAGTTTGAGGCACACATCCACAACCTAATTGGAGGCTCCCGAATACAAGCAAGTTGTCAAACAATCAAAGACAAGCCTGTAAGAACCAAATCAAAAGCTAGGGTTTCCAAAGAAACACTAGAGCATGGGGGCCCTCAAGTGAATGAGGGGGAAAAGAAGATCTCTCTTGGTGAAGCTGTAGATCAAGGCCATCTCCTTTGATTCTCCAAAGATCAATGACTTTGTATGGTTGGATGAAGAGATCTTGTTGATTTGGTGGCTCAAATGGTGATGGTGTTCCTGCGTGGGTCGAGTAGATGGAGGAAGGGGATAATTTCACCTATTTATAGGCCACCCCTTCACTGAACCGTTTTCTGACCATTGGAGGACTTGTCAGACTGGAGACTCCGGTGTGTAGACCGGAGACTCCGGTCTACACCGGAGACTCCGACCAATCTCCGGATCAACCTCTGGACCATCCTTCTGATTGTCCCAGCGCCCCTGGGAAAAATTCCTTCGGAGATTCTTCAAAGTTTTCGGACCCTATGGACCGGAGACTCCGGTCCAACCACACCGGCGATGGAGAGAGATATATAATTTTGCTTCTTAGAAGACCAACACACCAAGGACCTACCAAGGAATTGGCAAGCCCTGGAGGTTGATTTTTATCATCCTTATCACCAGCCCAATCCGAGTCTGTGTATACACAAAGAGCGAACGTTGAGCCACGAGTATACCAAATACCATAGTTTGGGGATATGAACCAAATATCAAAAGATTCTCTTGACCGCCATCAAATGGATTTCTTTAGGAGTCGCTTGATATCTTGCACACACTCCTACACTCAACACAATATCGGGTCTAGATGCACAAAGGTAAAGCAAATAACCAATCATAGACCGGTATACCTTTTGATCCACATCTTTACCATTTGGATTTAGTTCAAGATGAGTCTTTGTTGCCATGGGAGTAGGAGCTCCATTTAAATCTTTCATGTTGAATCTTTGAGCATATCTTGAGTATACTTGGCTTGGTTGAAGAATGTTCCTCCTGTTACTTGCTTGATCTCAAAACAAAGAAATACTCTTGACTCCCCCATCATAGACATCCGGAACCTATTAGTCATAAGCTTTGAGAATTCATCATTAAAAGCTTTGTTAGATGAGCCAAAGATAATAGGGATTTCTATTTTCGTGCCCCTGGTTCGTTAGCTGTACTCACTTTTCCCCAGCTGCTTACTTTTTCCTCACTTTGCTACAGCTCCTATTATGGAACTCTCACATCGGTCTGAAACTCGCTCTTTGTCGGGTCCCGTTAGTGGACCCTCGCCGTTACGTGCTGACAAGTGGGGCCGCATTCAGGTGGGCCTCGTAGTGGACCCTCGCTGTTACATGCTAACAAGTAGGACCCACCCCGTTACGTTTTGACAGGTGGGCCATGTTCAGTCGGGTCCCGTAGTAGGACCCCCATGGTGTGGGGCCGGCTTGTTGGGAACGCATTTTGGGGGATCTGGTGTGGGACCATGTGGAGCGCGTATGGTAGTTACGTGCGCCCTGTCGCCTAAATTGGAAGATTTATTTTTGTTATTTTTATCATTGGCCTTTTTAAGAGCGCCTTTTCCCCTTTATGTCGCTAACAGTTGTTATTTTTTCCCAAAAGGCAGCGAATCTAGAGTAGCTTCTCTCTTCATTCATGGTTCCTTTTGGCCCTCCTATTTTCCCAATCTGGCAGCAAATCTAACAAGCACCATAAATATGTAGATGAACAGAGAAGATGTAGATAAAGCAGCTAATAAAGGATTATATAGTACGATACTTAAACCAGGTTCGACAATTAGGCTGCTCAGCAGCAGCAGCTTACAAGTTCAACAAATACAACAAAACAAAAGAAGATGCTTTGCAGCAGCATCAACACAGGATCAGTGGCCCCTCATGGCCTCAGCTAGGAGGGCCTCCGCCTCCTCCCTGTGGCGCTTCCTCCACTTGCAGTTTTCTGGAGGCCCCTCCAGATATTCCTAGGGAAACTCCGGACCACACCGGAGACTCCAGACTGTCCAGAACGGAGACTCCAGCCTGGATTTCCCAGAAATCTGCAACTGCTTGCATCGATAATTTCATAGGCCAAGGTCCTTTTCACTTTGCATTATATTAACCTGTAGACATTAGCATACTGTAAAATGATCTACGAGTTGTTAACGAACACCAAAAATGATTAAGACAGTAAATGTCCTTTCAATCTCCCCCTTTTTGGTGTTCGATGACAACAAGTGATTTTGCATGGAATTATTTGCAATAAGATATGACAGTGTATAACAATGCTCCCCCTGACTATGTGCATTAGGATAAACAAGTAAATCATGCACGACATGTAATAGATGCTAAACATAGTTCTCACACAAGTTGCAATAACATAGGAGCAAACATGTCCTCACACACATAGTATCTCACAAACCAAGGCAACATAAAGCAAATAAAGTTCGAGATTCAACAACAAGCATAAAAATCCAAAACCAAATCCAACCCATGAAAATACCGATGACAATGTCTTCTCCCCCTTTGGCATCGAAATGCAAGGGAAAATACCTACGCTAACGCCCCAAGGGATCAGTAGTCCTCATCATCATCATCATCCTCGTCTTCCTCATCCATATCCTGATCCCCATCATCCTCCTCCTCATAGTCATCATCACCATCTGTGGCTGCAGGCCCTTTGCCATGAGGGCGAGAAGAAGACGTACCCTGGTACCCAAATCCAGAGGTGGCATCACAGAAGGTCTTCCAATCCACCAAACTGTCATGTTGGGCATTCCATGCCCCAAAAGAGAGTGTGTATTCTGACTCACTGGATGGTTGAGCGCCATGCTCATCTGTGTACTCATCATCAGTCTGACTCACTGGATGGTTGAGCGCCATGCTCATCTGTGTACTCATCATCTCCTTCCTCATCTTCCTATTCTCCCTGAGCCTTGATCTCCTTGAGGAGTTTCTCCATGCGACGGTTTCTCTTGTAGGAGGCATGCTATTGATTGTGGATGTCCACATCATACAACAGAGGGTCCTCTCCCAGAATGATGCCTTCTTGACCTTCTCATGTACATACTCGCGTGTCATGGGAGGCATGAGTGCACTAGAGGCACTCTTCCTCTAAGCCCTAGGAGGAGAGGGGGCCCTCTCAGTCTCAGTGATCTCTTCCCCCTCATTGGCATATGAGAGTCTAGGAGGAGGCCTCATGCGACCTTTCTGCTATAGTGATACAAGAGTATGCTCCGTAAGGTTGGGAGGCAAAGAAAGAGGTGAACCGTGAGCCTGGGTGTTGATGAGTCTCATAAAAAGTGGTGCATAGGGGGATCCTTCTTGTACAATATGGCATGGTACATATCCTCAAATATGAAATCCATGATGTCAATAGGAGCCGCGTTTGCCCTGGGGCCAGACAGGTGAATTTTGTGGGTGTGGTATAGTAAGTTGACCAAACCACATCTGATGGCATCATCATTTCCAGCACTGGGGGAAATGGTATGGCGGAATATCCTCAACATTAGATTGTAGAGGGGCTTGAGGCCCTTGGACCTGCCCACAACTCCCTCGCTGCCATACAAAGGGGCAAGCTTGTTCTTGTTCTCCCCAAGAGCTACTGAGTGCATACGCTTCCCAACATGAGTGGACACAACCTAAAAGGTCTCAAAGATGGCATCAGCAAAGTTATAGAAATTAGCAGTGCAGCGGTGGTCTCCAGTCATATAGGTCATAGTCCTTGCTTGGTCAGACCCATACACTATTGTGGCATAGAACTGCTGCACAAGGGTGATGTTGTAATCCTCACGGAGCTCCATCAACCCGAACATCCCTAGCTTCTCAGAAATCCACAGTGCATCAGTGAAGTATGGGCTGGTCTGCATCTGATCTACACTCATGTACTTCTGGGGGCACACAGGTGACTTGGTGAGCTTGCTGTAAATGCCTTTCATGAACACAGCTTGCTCCTTCCTTCAATAGCATGGGTCATCGTTGGTCCGAGGCAAGTCATAGAACGGTGTCTTGCGCAGCTCACGAAACTCCTTTTTGACACGCATGCCAAAGATTGGAGATTGTCATACTTTGCCCTCTTGGCATGGTTCTCTTCGTCAATCTGATCATGCTCCCTCCTCATGTATGCTGCATCACGGACCTACTGTTTCCATTTCGACGGGGACACAACATACTGACCCTCGGACTCATCATATCATGGATCAGCCCTCTTTGACTTGGCCTTGGTGTGAGGGGGACAACGAGAACCAGAACCTGTGAACACTAATGAGGGAGATAGCAGGAGGTAAGCATATATGTCCCAGAAATGCAATCACAATAGCCTTGATATTTTGCTGGACCAGTTTGAGTCATTCCACACCGGAGTCTCCACACTACACAACGGAGTTTCCGGCTCAGACCAGAGTCTCCGGTCCCGAGGACCGGAGTCTCCAGCCCAGGGGACCAGAGTCTCCGATCGGGGGAGTCGGGTATGCACTGGGAGGCTTAGGGAGGCAATGATTTGAACAGATTGGGCAAGAAAACAAGGCTAAAGTGATAGTGTGCACGCATACAAGTGAATCCAGTAAGAAAAATCAGTACCAATCCTCAAAAACAAATCAAGGGATGAACCCTAGGTGACAAAGGGGAGGAGAGGTACCAGATCTATCCATTGGATTGATTCCAGCATCGGGAAGGGCCCAATGGTGGAGGGGAGGAAGCTGGTCGGCGGCACGGCAGATCCCGGGGGCTTCGTGACCTTCAGGGAGGTGATTTGGAAGGGTAGGCAACAGGGTTGAGAAGAGAGGTCGGGGTGGAAGAATGAAACTGTCTATTTCAGTTCACCCCGACCTCCCTTAAGTGGTGCCCGAAAACCGTCTGGACCGGAGACTCCGGTCTACACCAGAGAGTCCGGTGTGAGCACTTATATGTCCAAAACGTATCTACTTTCTCGAACACTTTTGCTATTGTTTCTCCTATAAACTTGTGTGATTTGGATACAACTAACACGGACTGATGCTTTTTTCAGCAGAATTACCTTGGTGTCTTGTTTTTGTGCAAAAAATCAACTATCAGGAAAAATCCCGGAAAATATTCCAAAAATTATATTTCACCAGAAGATCCACGGAGCCAGAAGACGAGACAGAGAAGGGGCCTGGGGGGCCCACACCCCTGCCAGGTGCGGGCCCACCTCTGGCCGCGCCTAGGGGGGTGTAGCCACCCCAGGCACCCCCTCGTCCTCCCTCTGCGCCTATAAGTTGCCTTTCGACCTAAAAACCGAGGGGGGTTCGATAGTCTTACAAAAAGAGTTCCGCTCCGCCGCCGCCACCAGAAACCAAGATTTGGATCCAGAAACTCCGTTCCGGCACCCTGCCGGGACGGGGAATTTGGATAGGATCATCGTCATCACCAACACATCTCTATCAACCAACGATGTTTCCCTCATCCATGAGTGAGTAATTCCCCGCCGTAGGCTTGGGGATGGTAGGGATTGGATGAGTTCTATCATGTAATCGAATAAGATTTGTTAGGGCATAGTGCCTAGTATCTCTATTAGTGCTATTTGACTTTTTTGCAACTTGTTGTGCTTAATGCTTGTCACTAGGGCCCGAGTGCCATGATCTCAGATCTGAACTTATTATTGAATCATTATGATAGTATTGTTTGTGATCTTATCTGCAAGTTGTGCACACATATCATTGTCCAGATCCAAAGGCCCCAAAGTGACAATAATTGGGACAACTGGGGGGATGGCTGTGGTGTGAGGATCACATCTGTTCACAGAGTGTTAATGCTTTGCTCCGATGCTCTATTAAAAGGAGTACCTTAATTTCCAGTAGTTCCCTAGAGGCCCCGCTGCCACGGGCTGGCTGGACAGGAGATGTTGTGCAAGTTATCATTGCGAGCACGTATGACTTATTTGGAGCACATGCCTAGGATTGTTTAGTACTTGGATGCTTATTATTATTTATCTGCAATGCCCTAGATCTTGAAGTTACATGTTTAGACTCGTCCATGCAACGCCCGTCCATCCATCCCTATGCCTACCGCACTCGAATCCCACTATTTACTGTTGCTATTACTATTGCTCATGTTCTGCTGTTGCTTTTGCTACTATCAAACTATTGCTACTGATAAACTTCTATGAGCAAGAACTATTTCCAGGTGCAGCTAAATTGACAACTCAGTTGTTAAGGCTTGCAAGTATTCTTTGGCTCCCCTTGTGTCGAATCAATAAATTGGGTAATACTACCCGCGAAGACTGTTGCGATCCCCTACACTTGTGGGTCATCAAGACTATTTTCTGGCACCGTTGCCGGGGAGCATAGCTTTATTTGTAAGTTCACTTGGATCTATTATTCTTCACTGCTACTCATTTCATCATGGGGAAGCCTCGTGATGGAAAGTTCCCTATTTTACTATCCACTACAAGAAGAGGTACAGTCCTAAACACCTCTGTTGCTCTTGATTCACTGTCTGTTATAAGTAAGCTTGTCACACCACCACCACATACTCATGCTACACACACTACTACTACTGCTGAATCTGAAACTGCTTTTGATGCTCATGATGTTACTTCTACTTTGCTTGATGTGAGTGGTTCATTAGGTCCTTTTCTAGATGCTACTATGGCTAGTCTAGGAAATACCAAAACTCCTAGTGAAGACACTGTTACACCTGTTAGCTCACCTGAGTCTAGTGAGAGTTATGATATTAATGATGGTTACATTGAGTTCACTGATGAATTTGTTGAAGAGTGCCGAAACACACATGGTACTAGTGCTATTAAGAGTCTCCTTGCTAGACGTACTATTATGCCTAAACCGTCCTCTGATCCTAAGTTTGCCACCTCTACCATAGATATTAAAGATAAAGATTATGATTTATCTCTTGATTTGTCCTATTTAGATATTGTTGAGAAAGAACCTGTAACATCCCTAAAATCATGATTTCAAAGTTTGCATATCATTCATGCATGCATATAGATTTGAGACCAATTTCAAACTCATTTCAGAAAAACAGAAGCACATAGTGCTATGATTTTATGTGAGCAATTTAAATCAAATGGCCATCCCCATTTGAGAGTTTGAATGATTTTAATCCAAACTTGTTTGTCTTCCTTATAGAAAGGATTGAGTGTGGTTTTGGACCAAGTTTTACAAATTGGGAATAGTTTCAAAACCCCTTTTTCAAACTTTTGCAAATCAGATGCAAGCCTCTGATATTTTGTTCTCCAAGCTTGACCAAGCCTTTGCAAAGCAACCACCTGATCTTATGCCTATATTTGAGACTACTACTCACTGCAAAAATCCCAAGAAGATTTGAATTCAAATGGAACTTGAATTCATTTGAAAATCAATTCAGAAAATTGAAACAGAAAAAGAAAAAGGAGAAAGAAATAGAAAAGGGCCGGCGCCAGGATTCCAGCCCAGCAGTAGAACATGCCCAACTAGCCCACCCGGGCCATTCCTTTCTCTCTCGCACGCGCCAGCACACCCAGACAGTCGCTGACGACTAGACCCCACCTCCTCCTCACGCGTTTCACTGACGAGCGGGCCCTCTCCACGTCGCCCTCGTCTTCCCCAAACCGCGCCCGCGACCACGTCGCCGCTGCTGTCAAGGCCGGTAATGGCGCGGCGTAATTAGACTTAATGCCGCAGGTGTTTCCTGTCACGCTTGAACCTATTTAAACCCCTCTGCACCGCGAGCATTTTCCCCCACTCTCCTCGCTCACTCCGCCACCAGGCTGCGCGCATTTGCTCTCGAAGCCCCGCGGTACCGACGACTCCGGCGGCCGATTCCGGTGAGCCTCGACCGCCCCCCTCTCTCTGGTTCAAACGATGATGCTCAGCTTGATCGTGCGCATCTACTGACACCCTTCTTTTGCCTGCTCGTGACCCAGGTTGTTATTTCCGTTCACGACCGAAACCACCTGTGCCGCCGATAGACTCCGGCGACCAATTAAGGTAAAACCCGAGCGCCCCTTGCCCCCTCCTTCATATGAGTTTGTTCGCCTGCGTCTTGCGCAACTCCTGATGCCTCTGGTTCGTGCTAGGGCGACGCCAAACCTCGGCAAGTACCACGTCTGCAAGCGACCGATGCCGCCCGCAACTCCGACGAGCTCCAGAGGCCACTCCCGTGCGCCCCTTCGCAAACCAACGCCACGTCGAGCTTCAGCACGCCACCGCGGATCTGGTAAGCTACTTCCCCCACTCCCGCGCGACCTAGAGCGCCAGCACCGCCGCTGTCAGATGCGCCGCCGCCAGTCGCCGCTGCTAGCGCCGCTCGTGTTTGGTCAGAACGATTAGGAGCGTTAGATGCAGATCCTGCGGCTGAGATTAGAAGTGAGCGAAGAGGTAAGCGCGCATCTGAGCCGCCAGATCTTACTTAGATCCTACGGCCCGCAGAGCTCGATCCGGCCGAATCGGTACGCGCCAATAGAAACACGACGCGTGGCTAGGGTTAGATTCAAAAACAGAATTCAAATCAGATTTAGATCCAAATTTCAAATAGCTATAACTTTTGATTCCCACGTTAGATTTTTGCAAATTTTATACCGTTGGAATCAGTGAGACAAGCCCTTTCTGAATCTGCAATGTGTTTAACAAAAAGTTTCTGTTAAAATGACTTTGTATGCAGAAACATATTTAGGACCATTTTGAGTATAGAATTGGTTTAGTAAATTGTTTTAGGGCTAAATAAGTTTAGTTAGCAAGTTTTTGACTTGGTTATGTTTCTGTATCATGTACTTGTTGGTGGAGTTTTCAAAAAAATCATCACTTAGCATTTTCTGCATGCATGCATTCATATTTTTGTTTGTATATGAATTGTGTGTAATTTGTGCTACAATTTTTTGTGTAGATTTTGCTAGTGACTGTGATTGTGAAGAGTGCTACTCTCCCCATTACCAAGGCAAGTGGTACTTCATGATATTTCCATCCCTATATTTTGTACAAGCATTAGAAATATTTTGCTAAGTCTTGCATGTTACTATTTTTCCCAAATGCTATGTTGGGAAATCCTAAGTAGTTGTAGAATTGTAGAATTGCTAGGGAATTTTCCTAAGTTAAGTTACTATGCCATGCTTAGCCTAGCTAGTAGCAAACAAGGGTTGGTAAAGTATATACATGCTATGATGAAAATGTTTCTAAGTCTTGAGACTTATGTTTTTCTTAATAAAACAACTAAGTCAATGAACCTCCTGGGTGGAATGGGACTTGAATGGTGGTTTTTGGTTGAGTGGTTACACAAGGCCCATGGATATGGTTTACCTTGTGTATCATACTTGTGGTATGCCACCCAGGCACAAAGGGATTTGGAGGCCAAGTGTTGAGAAGCTTATAGTGTAACCACTTGGCAATATGGGCTCTGCCTTGATCATATAGGTTGCTAGAACTTAGCCTTTTGGACAGTTGGTGGTAGAGGGAATGATAGGTTGGAGCGCGTCCATTTGGCTAAGGAAAGGCTTCTGAAAGGTCCTGTCTTGGGAAACCAAGTCTGGTGGGGAAAGTGCACAACCTCTGCAGATGGAAAATCTAAGTGCTTAGCCAAGTCCATGGCAATGGACAACTTGAGCATCAAGACATGGAAGCTACAAGAATCTCATCACTCCAACTTCTAAGTAAAACTTGTGGGTGAACAAGGGTGAAGGACCCCAATGTCTATTGGTGGTTTCTTGGGAAAGTTTTTGACAAAGAAAAACTTAGTGATTTCAACTAATAGGAAAAACCTATTTTGAGCAAAGCAAGCCAAGCTACACTTAGCCAAAATGCATATAGTAATATAGTCCACTTAAAATTTACTAAGGTATCACTTGCCAATACTATTCCAAAGTATTGACCCACTGTGGCTGTAACTTGTGATGTTGCAGGTTACTCCGATGATGATTAGGTGTCATGAGTCTACACTCAACATGCTTGCCTATGGCACATGAAGATGAAGGCTTATGTCTATTTACTTATTCCAAAACTCTTGTATTAGGCCTGTGGCCTTGAGTTGTAAAAGACTATGTTTTATCTGTGGAATGGATGTAATAAATGACCTTTGTATCTGTGTACTTCATCTTAAACTGTGGATGCTAGCAATGATCCAGGGACTAGCATTGCAATCACAGAGATCCTTTTCCTTTACAAAGGAGGGATCTTACAGAACCTTTCTGTGGGACTAAAAATGAGAGTGTTGTGGCTCATATGAATGAGCTTTCTCCTATGAGTGCTTTATTCTATGATGATTTTAAGATGCGCAGGTACTTTGTTACTAAGATCTCCCCTTTTTCACTAAAAGGATAAGCTAGGGCTTGGTTTAATAGATTACCTCCTGGTTCCATTGATAGCCCTAATTGCTTGATTGCTTCTTTCTTTCAGAAATATTTTCCTCCCAGTGCTAGACATGCTGCTTTGCAGAGACTTTTTGATTTTAAATAGGGAGAAGAAGAGAAATTGCTTTTCGCACAGCAGGACGAGATAGTAAAGGAAATGGAGGCGAAGTTCAAGACCTAGGACCGTAAGTTCAAGAGTCAGGAGAAACGCGTCCAGGATAGGAACAAGAAGATCCGGGACATGACTGAAGAACTGAAGTCCAAGGATTTCGAGCTAGAGCAGCAGCAGATGGTGATCGAGAGGCTTCGCTCCCAGAAGAGGGCTCTCAAGACCAAGATCGAGTCCTTGACCACTACTATTGAGGAGAACAAGACCGCGATGGAGAACGCAGGTCTTACCTTTGTCGAGGAGGAGATTGATGCTGATGAGTAGACTTGACTACTCGTTTATCTTTTATTATCATACTTGTTATTTGTGAACTTGTTATTGGACCATCCGACATGTGGATGGCTTGCCACTTGTGTGTTTTACTTTGAGAACTTGTTATCTTTTTGTTGAACTTTTATCTTTGTGTTGCATTCTTGTGTTTGCTTATGTGATGTAATGTGCATAAAACATCTATGGGTATCTCATTCTTATCTCTATTTGAACAAACCACAGATGCCTCCCCGTCGCGCAAACCCCAACCCCAACAACATCACTCCAGAAATGCAGCAAATGATGAATGCTCAAACACAGCTTATGCAGATGATGACAACATTCATCCAAAACCAGAATAACAACAACAACCCCAATAACAACAACAATAACAACAACAACCCTCCGGGCTTTGATATGCTCACCAGATTTCTGCGTTTGAGGCCAGCTAAGTTCTCGGGGACGACTGATCCCATGGTGGCCAATGATTGGCTACGTTCTGTGAACAAGGACTTAGTGACCATGGGCTGCACGGATGCTGAAAAGGTCAGGTTCGCAGCACATCTGCTGGAAGGGCCAGCCGCCACATGGTGGGACAACTTCCAAATCACCACTCCTATAAATGAGGTGACTTGGGCTATCTTTGAGGAAGGCTTTCGCACTGCTCATATCTCATCAGGAATAATGAGCCTGAAAAAGAAAGAGTTCCACAACCTGAAGAAGCGCCACCGCAGCGTGGCTGAATACATAGAAGAATTTAACAATCTGGCGCGTTATGCACCAGACGAGGTTGACACAGATGCCAAAAGAAAGGAAAAATTTCTGGAAGGCTTGAATGATGATCTGAATCTGCAGCTGGCTGTGGCATATGTTCCCACTTATCAGTCGCTCTGTGACAAGGCTGCTATATTGGGGAACAAAATGAAGCAAGTCGAGAGTGGGAAGAGGAAACACTCCGACAAGCACAGCTCGGGATCGTCTCACAAATGATCTCACTATGATGACAGTGGAAGCTCAGGATCCCATAAGCATGGGAAATTCAACAAACACCACAACCACAACCGTCATGACAACAAGCATCACCGCAGTCATGACAATGACAAGTACAAGAACCACAAGAGTGGACATAAGAGCCACCACAGTGGGAATGGTAGTGGAAGTCAGCCTGCAAAAAGGGACATCGGTCAGGTTGAATGCTTCAAATGCAAGAAGATGGGACACTATGCAAATGAGTGCCCCGAAAAGAAAGTTGAAGGACCTGTCAAGCCCAATCCTTTCTAGAAAGGTCAGGTGAACCACATTAATGTGGAGGAGGTCTATGAGGAACCTGACACGGTTGCCGGTAAGTTCAGACTCAATTCCATTCCAGCATTTGTACTCTTTGATACTGGTGCATCGCATTCATTCATATCAAAGGCATTTGTTGATAGAAATGGGTTTTCGTCTGAAAACATTGGGTGTCCAATAAAAGTTAGTTCTCCGGGAGGAGAAATGATAGTAAGTCTTGGATGCCGAGATCTAGTAATAGAGTTTGGAAAACATAAGTTCCCAGTGAGTCTGATAATCCTAGATTCCCAAGGACTGGACGTAATATTGGGAATGGATTGGATGGCTAAGTATGAAGGGATACTAGATTGTGCTAATTGTACTATTACACTCACAACCCCGGAAGGAAAAAGAATTAAATTCAAGTCAAACTTTGAATCCAAAGGAAGTAAGCTTAATTCTCTTAAGGGGGTTAGCATGGACAGTGTGCCAATTGTGTGTGAGTATCCGGATGTATTCCCGGAAGAATTACCAGGAATGCCACCAGATAGAGATGTGGAGTTTCTGATAGATTTGGTACCAGGTGCTGGACCAATAGCAAAGAGACCGTACAAAATGTCAGTTGATGAACTAAAGGAGCTCAAGAAGCAACTAGGAGAACAGTTGCAGAAAGGATTTATTCAACCAAGTTCTTCATCTTGGGAAGCCCTCGTCTTGTTCGTGGAGAAGAAGGATAGAAGCCAAAGGTTATGCATAGATTACCGTTCACTCAACGAGGTAACTATCAAGAATAAATATCCTTTGCCTAGAATAAATGACTTGTTTGATCAGCTAGAAGGAGCATGTGTGTTCTCGAAGATTGATCTCCGGCCAGGCTATTTTAAACTCAAGATAAGAGAGCAAGACATACCTAAAACAACATTCACCACAAGGTATGGATTGTATGAGTATACCGTAATGCCTTTTGGCTTGACCAATGCTCCAGCCTACTTCATGAATATGATGAACAAGGTGTTCATGGAATTTCTTGACAAGTTCGTTGTCGTTTTCATCGATGACATCTTAGTCTACTCCAAGAGCAAAGAAGAGCATGAGGGACACTTGCGTTTGATACTTGAGAAGTTGAGAGAGCATAAACTATATGCCAAATTCAGCAAGTGTGAGTTCTGGTTAGAAGAAGTTGGATTTCTTGGTCATGTTATGACAAAAGATGGTGTAGCAGTTGATCCTTCTAAGGTTTCAGCTGTGACTGAATGGGAATCTCCCAAGAACGTGAAAGAAGTTCGCAGTTTCCTTGGCTTAGCAGGTTACTATAGAAGGTTCATCGAGAATTTCTCTAAAGTAGCTAAGCCCATGACTGAATTGTTAAATAAAGACAAGAAGTTTGCTTGGTCTGAAGGTTGTGAAGTCAGCTTTCAAGAATTGAAGAAGAGACTTGTGACAGCACCAGTTCTATGTCTGCCAGATTTAGAAAAGGATTTCCAAGTATATTGTGATGCGTCTCATCAAGGTTTGGGTGCCGTACTTATGCAAGATGGTAAAGTTGTAGCTTATGCCTCGAGACAACTCAAAACTCATGAGGTGAACTATCCTACTCATGATTTGGAATTAGCCTCTGTCGTCCATGCACTCAAAACATGGAGGCATTACCTTTTGGGAAAGCGCTGTGAAGTGTTCACCGATCACAAGAGTTTGAAGTATATCTTCACCCAGAAGGAAATCAATATGAGACAAAGAAGATGGTTAGAGCTTATCAAGGACTATGACTTAAGTTTGCAATACCACCCCGATAAAGCAAATGTTGTAGCAGATGCTCTAAGTCGTAAGGTATTTGTAAATGGCCTTACCAAAGGAGAATTGCCAGATGATTTGTGTACTCAATTCAAAGAACTCAGATTGGAGATTGTGCCTGAAGGACATCTCATGTCTTTAGTTGTCCAACCCACTTTGTTGGACAAGATTCGAGAAGCTCAAAAGACTGATAAGGAAATTGAAGAGATTAAGGAAAAGATTGGCCAAGGGAAAGCTAAGAATTTCCATGTAGACGAACAAGGTACTTTATGGCATGGAAAACGTATCTGTGTTCCACAAGATCCGAAGCTTCGGAAACTGATTTTACAAGAAGCACACAACTCACCATATTCTATTCATCCGGGTAACACCAAAATGTACATGGATATGAAAGAAAGATTTTGGTGGAATAATCTCAAGAAGGACATCGCCGAACATATTGCTTTGTGTGATGTGTGTAGTAGAGTGAAAGCGGAACATCAGAAACCAGCAGGATTGCTTCAACCACTACCTATTCCTGATTGTAAGTGGGACAAGATAGGTATGGACTTCATTACCGGATTACCAAGGACCAGGTCAGGATATGATTCTATTTGGGTAGTAGTGGATCGCCTAACTAAAGTGGCTCATTTCATACCCGTGAAGACAACCTATACAAGTGCTAAGTTAGCCAAGATCTATATGAGTAGAATTGTATGTCTACATGGAGTACCCAAGAGTATTGTGTCAGATAGAGGAACCCAATTCACTTCTCACTTTTGGAGGCAATTACATGAGTCATTGGGAACGAGGTTGGAATTCAGCACTGCTTTTCATCCTCAAACTGATGGACAAACAGAAAGGACTAATCAGATTCTTGAAGATATGTTGAGAGCATGTGCTCTAGACTATGGAGCCAGTTGGGATGAAAGTCTGCCTTACGCAGAATTCTCTTATAATAACAGCTATCAAGAAAGTATTGAGATGACACCATTTGAGTTTCTCTATGGGAGAAAGTGTACCACCCCATTGCTATGGAATGGTGTGGGAGAAAGAAGTTTGTTCGGACCAGAACTTATCAAAGAGGCTGAAGAGAAAGTCAAGCTAGTTAAGGACAGATTGAAGATAGCACAGTCCCGACAGAAAAGCTACACAGATCCTAAGAGTAGAGAAGTCACCTATGAAGTTGGTGATAGAGCTTATCTTAGAGTGCCACCACTTCGTGGAGTGAAGATATTTGGAGTCAAAGGTAAATTGGCCCCAAGATATGTTGGACCATTCAAGATTCTGAGTCGTAAAGGAGAAGTTGCTTATGAGATTGAATTGCCAGAGTCTTTGTTAGCAGTTCATAATGTGTTCCATGTGAGTCAACTTAAGAAATGTCATCCAAAAATGGAAGAAACTTCTTTGAAGGATACTATACCTTTGGAAGAATTCCAATTGGAAAGTGATCTCACTTATGAGGAGAAACCTATCAAGATTCTTGAGACTGCAGAAAGAGTCACACGGACTAAGACTATCAAGTTCTGCAAAGTTCAATGGAACCATCATTCCAAAGAAGAAGCAACATGGGAAAGAGAAGATGATCTTTGGAAAGACCACCCTCACCTATTTGCTAGCCAATCCGAATCTCGAGGGCGAGATTCACCTTAAGGGGGTTAGATTTGTAACATCCCTAAAATGATGTTTCAAACTCATGCATATCATCCATGCATCCATGATCATGTAGAGTTCATTTCAAACAAATCAATTCAAAAACAGGAGCATATGGGCTCATTATTTTATGTGATCAGCATTTAAAACAAATGCTACTCTCCAATGAGAGATTGTTGTTCATTGACCCAAACCTTGTTGTCTTATTGGTCTCAGATTGTATTGCTAGATTGCTAGGATTTAAACAAAAGTTTCAAAACAAATATGATTTGAAAACCAATTTCAAAACCTATTTAAAACTAGGGCTATGTCACTGCTTATTTTGTTTTATTCCAAGTGACCAGGCCAATTCAAAGTGACCACTTGGTTTTGTGTCCAGAATTGTGAGTGTTGCACTCTACAAAAATCCTAAAAAGATTTGAATACAAACAGTTTTTGCAATCATTTGAAATTGATTCCTGAAATTGCAAACAGAAAAAGAAAAGGAGAAAAGATATAGAAAAGGGCCGGCGCCACCTTTCTAGCCCAACAACAGAACCAGCCCACTAAGCCCACCCGGGTTCCCCCTTCTCTCTCTCACTCGCAGACAAACCCACCAAGTCACTGACCGCCGGACCCCACCTCCTCTCTGTTTCTCTCGCTGGCAAGTGGACCCTGCGACCACGTCGTCGTTGTCCTCAATCATGCGCGGCCGAGGCGCTCTGCCGTTACCTCGCCGCAGTCACTACGAGCTTAATTACCATTGATTCAGCGTGTAATAGCCGCCCCCTCCTGGCTACTTAACCCCCTCCCCTCGCCGGTCATTTCCCCTCACCTAGCGCCACCACTCCGCCACCAAGCTGCACGAATTCGAGCCACTCCGTCGTGGCACAGACGCACTCCGACGACCAATCTCGGTGAGTTCTGACCGCCCCCTGTCTCTGGTTCAAACCATCGTGACCAGCGTGTCCTTACACGTTCACTGATGCCTTCTGTTTGCTTTCTCGTGACCCAGAGCGACGTCTTCGTTCACGCCCGCGACCACCTGAGCCGCCGCTCGACTCCGACGTGCAATCCAGGTAAAACGCGACCGCCCCTTGCCTTCCCTCCGATGCTATCATGATCGCCAAGTCCTTGCGCACCTCCTAATCCATTTGGCTCATGCCAGGCCAACGCAGAACCTCGGCAACGTCTTCGACAGCAAGCATCTGACGCCGCCAGCAACTCCGACGAGCTCCCTCGGCCACTACAGCGCGCCCCTTGACCAGCCATCGCCACCTTGAGCATCAGCAACACACGGCGAGCTTGGTAAGCCCCTTATCCCTCTCCCGCACGACCTAGAACGCTGGTAGAAGCTCTGAAAGAGATGCCGCCGCTAGTCGCCGCCGCTAGCGCCGCCCGTCTGTGGTCAACTAGATTAGGGCCGTAGGATTTAGATCTAACGAGTAGGATTAGATCTGTGTAGAAGAGGTACGCGTTAGATCTGGCCGTGCATCTTCACTTAAATCGTGTGGCTCTCGTTGATCGATCCGCCCGAACCGGTACCAGCCAATAGGAACACGACGCGTGTCTGCTAGTTAGAAAATCATAATTTGAATCTATTAGATGTTTGACTTTGTTTTAATCATAACTTTTGATTCCCATGTTCAAATTTGACAAATTTTATATCAATGGAATCAGGAGAGAAAGCCCTTTCCAAATATGCAATGTGTTTAATGTTTTGCTTCTGTTAAAATGGTTTTATTTACATAAACATGTGTAGGCCTATTTTGTGTATATAAATTATTTGAGAAATCCTTTAGTGTTTAATTAAGGGTTGTTTGGCAAGTTTTGAACTTGTTTATGATTCAGTTTTGTGCACTTGTCTTTGTGAGTATAGAAAATCATCACATATCATATTGCATGCATCCATATATTTTTGCTTGTATTTATTTTGTATGTGATTTGGTGCTATGATTTTATGTGTAGATTTTGGTGCAAATAGTGATTGTGATTGTGAGGATTGTAGCTACTCTCCAAACTACCAAGGCAAGTGGTGCTTCATGATTTTATCCCTATGTTTTTCTACGATGCATTAGAAATATTTTGCTAGTCTTGCATGGTTATATTTTGCTTATATGCTATGCTTGGGAAATCCTAGTAGTTGTAGAATTGCTAGAAATTTCTAAGTTAAGATGCTTATCTATGCCATGCTTAGCCTAGCTAGTAGCAACCAAGGGTGGTGAAATATTCATGCTATGATAAAATATTTCTAAATCTTTGGACTTGTGTTTTGCTTAATAAAACAACTAAGTGAATGAAACACCTGGGTGGAATGGAGAGAATGGTTTATGTTGAGTGGTTACACAAGGCCCATTTATATGGTTTAACTTGTGTATCACACTTGTGGAAAGCCACCCAGGAACAAAGGGATTTGAGAGGCCAAATGTTAAGAAGCTTCTAGTGCAGCCACTTGGCAATATGGGCTCTGCCTGGATCATATAGGTTGCAATAACTTAGCCATTTGGACAGTTGGTGGTAGTGGGATTGATAGGTTGGAGCGCGTCCATTTGGTCTAAGGGAAGGCTTCTGAAAGGTCCTGTCTTGGTGAAAATCAAGTCTTGTGGGGAAAGTGAACAACCTCTGTAGATGGAAGAATCTAAGTACTTAGCCATGTCCCTGGAAAAGGACAACTTGAGCATCAAGGCATGGAAGCTATCAAGAATCTCCTCATCCAAATTTCTAAGTAAAACTTGTGGTTGAACAACGGTGAAGGACCCCAATGTCTATTGGTGGCTCCTTGGGTAAAGTTTTTGACAAAGAAAAACTTAGTGTTTTCAACTAATAGGCAAAACCTATTTTTGAGCAAAGCAAGCCTAAGCTACACTTAGCCAAAAAGCATATAGTATTTAGTCCACCAATATTCTACTAAGGTACCACTTGCCAATACTATTCCAATGTATTGACTACTGTGGCTGTAATTTGTGATGTTGCAGGTTATTCTGATGATGATTAGGAGTCATGAGTCTACACTCAACATGCTTGCCTGTGGCACATGAAGATGAAGACTTATTTATCTTATTACTTATTTAAACTCTTGTACTAGGCCTGTGGCCATGGAGTTGTAAAAGACTATGTTTGTCTCTGGAATGACTGTAACAATGACCTTTGTTTCTGTGTACTTCATCTTAAACTGTGGATGCTAGCATTGATCCAGGGACTAGCATTGCAATCACAGGGATCCTTTCCTTTACAAAGGAGGGATCTTACAATCATGCACGACAGGTAATAGATGCTAAACATAGTTCTCACACAAGTTGCAATAACATAGGAGCAAACGTGTCCTCACACACATAGTATCTCAAAAACCAAGGCAACATAAAGCAAATAAAGTTCGAGATTCAACAACAAGCATAAAAATCCAAAGCCAAATTCAACTGATGCAAATCCCGATGACAATGTCTTCTCCCCCTTTGGCATCAAAACGAAGAAAAAGGGAAAATACCTACGCTAGCGCCCCAAGGGATCAGTAGTCCTCGTTGTCATCATCCTCGTCTTCCTCATCCATATCCTGATCCTCATCATCCTACTCCTCATAGTCATCATCACCATCTGTGGCCATAGGCCCTTTGCCGTGAGGGCGAGAAGAAGACGTACCCTGGTACCCAAATCCAGAGGTGACATCAGAGAAGGTCTTCCAATCCACCAAATTGTCATGTTGGGCATTCCATGCCCCAAAAGTGAGTGTGTAGTCTGACTTAGTGGATGGTTGAGCGCCATGCTCATCTGTGTACTCACCATCTCCTTCCTCATCTTCCTGTTCTCCCTGAGCCTTGATCTCCTTGAGGAGTTTCTCCATATGATGGTTGCTCTTGTAGGAGGCATGCTGTTGATTGCGGATGTCCACATAATACAATAGATGGTCCTCTCCCAGAATGATGCCTTCTTGACCTTCTCATGTACATACTCGCGTGTCATGGGAGGCATGAGTGCACTAGAGGCAATCTTCCTCCGAGCCCTAGGAGGAGAGGGGGCCCTCTCAGTCTCAGTGATCTCTTCCTCTTCATTGGCATATGAGCATCTAGGAGTCCCCATGCGACCTTTATCCTACAGTGATACCAGAGTATGCTCCATAAGGTTGGGAGGCAAAGAAAGAGGTGAACCGTGAGCCTGGGTGTTGACGAGTCTCATAACAAGTGGTGCATAGGGGGAGCCTTCTTGTACAATATGGCATGGTACATATCCTCAAATATGAAATCCATGATGTCAATAGGAGCCGCATCTGCCTCGGGGCTAGCCAGGTGAATTTTGTGGGTGTAGTATAGTAAGTTGACCAAACCACATCTGATGGCATCATCATTTCCAGCAGTGGGGGAAATGGTATGGTGGAATATCCTCAACATCAGATTGTAGAGGGGCTTGAGGCCCTTGGACCCGCCCACAACTCCCTCGCTGCCATAAAAAGGGGCAAGCTTGTTCTTGTTCTCCCCAAGAGCTACTGAGTGCATACGCTCCCCAACATGAGTGGACACACCCTGAAAGGTCTCAAAGATGGCATCAGCAAAGTTATAGAAATTAGCAGTGCAGCGGTGGTCTCTAGTCATCTAGGTCATAGTCCTTTCTTGGTCAGACCCAAACACTACTGTGGCATAGAGCTGCTGCACAAGGGTGATGTTGTAATCCTCACGGAGCTCCATCAACCCGAACAACCCTAGATTCTCAGAAATCCATAGTGCATCTGTAAAGTATGGGCTGGTCCGCATCTGCTCTACACTCATGTACTTCTGGGGGCACACATGTGACTTGGTGATCTTGCTGTAAATGTCTTTCATGAACACAGCTTGCTCCTTCCTCCAATAGCATGGGTCATCGCTGGTCCGAGGCAAGTCATAGAACGGTGTCTTGCGCAGCTCACGGAACTCCTTTTTTGACACACAGGGCAAAGATTGGAGATTGTCGTACTTTGCCCTCTTGGCACGGTTCTCTTCCTCAATCCGATCATGCTCCCTCCTCATGTATGCTACATCACGGGCCTGCTGTTTCCAGTTGGACGGGGGCACAACATACTGACCCTCGGACTCATCATATCATGGATCAGCTCTCTTTGACTTGGCCTTGGTGTGAGGGGGACGCCGAGAACCAGAGCCTATGAACAGTAATGAGGGAGATAGCATGGAGGTAAGCATATATGTCCCAGAAATGCAATCACAATAGCCTTGATACTTTCCTGGACTAGTTTGAGTCATTCCACACCGGAGTCTCCGCACTACACACCGGAGTTTCTGGTTCAGACCAGAGTCTCCGGTCACCGGAGACTCCGGTCGGGGGAGTCGGGTATGCACTGGGAGGCTTCGGGAGGCAATTATTTGAATAGATCAGGCAAGGAAACAAGGCTAAAGTGATAGTGTGCACGCATATAAGTGAATCCAGTGGAAAAAATCAGTACCAATCCTCAAAAACAAATCAAGGGATGAACCCTAGGTGAAAAAGGGGAGGAGAGGTACCAGATCTGTCCATTGGATTGATTCCACCAGCAGGAAGGGCCCAATGGTGGAGGTGAGGAAGCTGGCAGACGGCACGGCCGATCCCGGGGGCTTCGTGCCCTCCGAGGAGGTGATTTGGAAGGGGAGGCGACAGGGTTGAGAGGAGAGGTCGGGGTCTAGATGCACAAAGGTAAAGCAATTAACCAATCATAGACCGGTATACCTTTTGATCCACATATTTACCATTTGGATTTAGTTCAAGATGAGTCTTTGTTGCCATGGGAGTAGGATCTCCATTTAAATCTTTCATGTTGAATCTTTTGAGCATACCTTGAGTATACTTGGCTTGGTTGAAGAATGTTCCTCCTCTTACTTGCTTGATCTCAAAACCAAGAAATACTCTTAACTCCCCCATCATAGACATCCGGAACCTATTAGTCATAAGCTTTGAGAATTCATCATTAAAAGCTTTGTTAGATGAGCCAAAGATAATCGGGATTTCTATTTTCGTGCCCCTGGTTCATTAGATGTACTCATTTTTCCCCAGCCGCTTAGTTTTTCCTTACTTTGATGCAGCTCCTATTATGGAACTCTCACATCGGTCTGAAACTAGCTCTCTGTCAGGTCCCGTTAGTGGACCCTCGCCGTTACGTGCTGACAAGTGGGGCCGCATTCAGGTGGGTCCTGTAGTGGAACCTCACTGTTACATGCTGACAAGTAGGACCCACCCCCATTACGTGATGACAGGTGGGGCCATGTTCAGTTGGGTCCCGTAGTAGGACCCCCCATGGTGTGGGGCCGACTTGTTGGGAACGCGTTTTGGGGATGTGGTGTGGGACCATGTGGAGCGCGTATGGTAGTTACGTGTGCCATGTCGCCTAAATTGGAAGATTTCTTTTTTGTTATTTTTATGATTGACCTTTTTAAGAGCGCCTTTTACCCTTTATGTCGCTAACAGTTGTTATTTTTGCCCAAAAAGGCAGCGAATCTAGAGCAGCTTATCTCTTCATTCATGGTTCCTTTTGGCCCTCGTATTTTCCCAATCTGGCAGCAAATCTAACCAGCACCATAAATATGTAGATGAACAGAGCAGATGTAGATAAAGCAGCTAATAAAGGATTATATAGTACGATACTTAAACCAGGTTCGACAATTAGGTTGCTCAGCAGCAGCAGCTTACAAGTTCAACACATACAACATAACAAAAGAAGCTGCTTTACAGCAGCAGTAGCATCAGCACAAGATCAGTGGCCCCTCATGGCCTCCACTAGGAGGGCCTCCGCCTCCTCCATGTGGCGCTTCCTCCACTTCCTGCTGCCCAGTCCCTTGACCTTGGGCGCCTTGGGCTTGATCGGGGGCATGCGACCCTCCTCGATGTCCACCTTCTAGAGGTTGCGGAGATGAAAACCGAGGGCCTTGTGCTGGGCTCCGAAATCGTTGGTGTTCTTTGATGGGCCGCAGATCTTCACGTCCTTGGCATGCATCACCCGAGAGTTCAAGTCGGTGGAGAGGCTCCTGGTGCAGAAGGGGCACCTGTAGACGTCACCGGCGAAGAAGTCATTGAACTGGCCGGACTTCAGCTTCCTCAGCACCTGACGAGTCTTGGTGTCCATGGACTCGTCATCGCTGCAGGCGTCGCTCCTATCCACCTATTACAAAAAAATAGTAGCATGCAATAAGGACATGATTGAGATACCGTGATTATCAAGATTGATTACTTGCATAAATTAACCGATTGAGATCCCGTGATTATTCCCCAATCCCCAAATCTCAAACCAAATCGAATACTGATCCCAACTATAGATCGGTGTTAGTACTAATCCCAACTATAGATCTGTGCTAGTACTGATCCCAACTAGGGGCATTCATCGAAATACAAGATCTAACACAAGAGGATTAGCTATTGTAAAAATACCTAGCATCCACCGATTGAAAATACGAATAGCTGAGCCCTAATAACACACGATCTATCATCCAACAATGGGAATGGGGGAAGAACAAAGGAAGGAGAGAAAACCCTAGTTACCTCCGACCATGGGTCCGCTAAGCTGGTGCCGAAGGGGTTCTCTGGCCTGATGTAATCGTCTTCCCCGTAGAGGTCCCAGCCGAGGGGGATTTGCAGGAGAACAATGGGAGCCTATACGGGGATGGGGGCCTCCTTGCCGGCGGCTATGGCGGAAGCGGGGACGAGGGTCTGGACGGGGATGGCGGCTGCCTTCAATGCCTCGATGGGGGCCTGTATGGGGACGGGGGCCTCCTCGTCGGCCGCCTTAGAGGCGACGATGGCCACCACGTCGTTCTTATCCATCGCCGGCGTGGTTGGGGTTTTCTTGGGGGTTTGTAGAAGGCGATGGGACAGTGGAGATGGTTGCGCGAGTGAGTGATGAGTGAGAGTGAGGAGGCCTCTATAAAGGTGAAGGGAGGAGACGTTTCGTTGCACCACTTTGCACCGCGTAACCGCGTGCGCTACTACACCGTGCACGGCCACACGCGTTCGCTACCGCCCCGTGCACCGCGACAAGCATACCGTGCGTCACATTTCCCCCTCGTGTCGAACCTTGGCCACTTATTTGTGCTCAGTTATACCCTCGAGTGTAGCACCGACAGTTTGGTTGTACTCAGTTTTGCCCTCTAGTACTAACACTGCCGTGTGCAATATACTCACTTTTACCCTCCGGTGGCTGGTCAACAGAGAGTCAACGAATGGGTTTTAGCTAGCTAATTGAGTCATTTTATGCACAACAAATTCAAAAATATCAAAACATAGTGGCATCTACCCAGGGAGTCTTATTATGTGACCTGCCGCCATAAGATATATATATAAATCAAGTTTTAACCTAAATCACCACTTCTCAAATCACCTACTATCTATGAAGGTTCATGGCTTTCTACTCAAGCCTCTCACCAAAACATAAGTTGTCTGAATGAGGCAATAATTGTCAAACTGATGTATATTTGAATTGCAAATAGTTTGACGTATGCCAATATGTATTTTATTGTATAAAAGAAGCATTTTCCATTTTTTAAATCTCCTTTTGTTTTCTATTTGGACCCCCTTGTCAGTTTTCCCTTGGTTTTAAAGTTCTACTCAGTTTTGGCCTTGGTTTTTAAGTTCTACTCAGTTTTCCCCTCCCTCTTAGTGACAAACTCTCACACATGTGCTCATCTTGGCTGCTACGTTTTGATTGGTCAAGACAATTGTCACGCGGATCGTACCCACCAACCGTTGATCCTCTGATTGATCCTCTGTGATCTAGCGGACATGATAACCCCTGCATCTGTCAGGGGGCACCCTCTATCCATGCAAAATAACGAGTTTGCCGCTGATGCTTTAACTCCATAAACAAATGATTTTAAATATAATTTGAAGGAGAAGTGTTCAAAGGTGTATAATTTTTGCATTATATTTCACTTCATGTCCTAAGTGCGATTTCAAAGAGTTCAAAGGTGTATAATTTTTGCCATATGCAATTTTATGCATTACATCCCTACATTCTATGAAAATGATAATATCTCTAGATTTTCTTAGCACATCATTATCATGTATTGATTGCGATTTCACAGTGTTCAAAGGTTTATAATTTTCATATACGCAAGTTTAGGGATCATGTTTCACATTATAAAAATGGTAAACACTCTTTTTCTTTACATTAAGAGTTCTATAATTTTTCAATTTGAAAGTGTTCAAGAGTAGTGTCAATTATAAACACTCTTTTACATTAAGAGTTGCATAATATTTCAATTTGAAAGTGTTCAAGAGTAGTGTCAATTATGAACACTCTTTTACATTAAGAGTTGTATATTTTTTAATTTGAAAGTGTTCAAGAGTAGTGTCAATTATAAACACTCTTTTACATTAAGAGTTGTATATTTTTTTCAATTTGAAAGTGTTCAAGAGTAGTGTCAATTATAAACACTCTTTTGCATTAAGAGTTGTATGATTTTTTCAATTTGAAAGTGTTCAAGAGTTGTGTCAATTATAAACACTCTTTTATATTAAGAGTTGTATGGTTTTTTATTTATTTTGAAAGTGTTCAAGAGTTGTGTCAATTATAAATACTATTTTACATTAAGAGTTGTATAATTTTTTTAAATTTGGAAGTGTTCAAGAGTTGTGTCAATTATAAACACTCTTTTACGTTAAGAGTTGTATAAAAAATAATAATTTGAAAGTGTTCAAGAGTTGTGTCAATTATAAACACTCTTGTACATTAAGAGTTGTATAATGTTTTTTAATTTGAAAGTGAATTGCTAGCTGTGCGAGAGTTGTGTCAATTATAGTTTCAGACCGCACGAGAGTTTCATAATTATAAACACTCTTGCAAACCAACTGAATCGCCACTGCTCCAGGGGAATTTACAATAGATTTTAGGGAGATTTTATCTATCTCTAAGAGTTATGGAGGTTGGAACCACCGCTGGGAAGTAAAATCCAAAGAGATATTCACAACCACGAATTACGCCAGCATTGGATCAATCCTATTCGAAAAGCAAGGCAGTTAGTTGAGCACCAGCGATTCGCGTTCAAATACTGCCAATAATCAACCCACGAAAGGGAAACGATGCTTACCTAGATGGAATCCATGCGTTAGATCGCGATTCCACCCAATCTTCTCCGTGCTCAATGGGGATGGATGGTGCACCAGCCGGCGTTGCATATTGTTCCATGAAAGGGGTAGATCTAGAAGGGGCGGAAGCAGAGCCGGAGGTGGAGTGGGCTCCACGGCTAGGGGGGAGGGGCGGCTTTGGGCAAAGGACGACATAAGGTAGGAGGGCACGACGACGGGGCAGTGGAGCGGTGGTGTGGGAGTTGTTCCAGGCTCGGGGGGAAGCGAATGCTTTGGCTGAGCGAGAATGGCCGGTCCGGCGTGTCTCCATGCGGCCCCACTCTTCACCACGTATGCAAGACCCGTCTCAAAGCGTCCCCACCCTTCACCACATATGCAGGACCCGTCCCAACGCGGCCCCATCGGTCAGGCATGTAACGGTCGAGGCCTCGTAACGTAACGCTCAACGGCCTACCCGCCCCAACGCGGTCTAAGGATGGCAATTTTACCCATGGGTACGGGTATCCGCGGGTACCGTACCCGCATGGGTAGGGTATGGGCACACTTTTATACCCATGGGTAATACCCATACCCTACCGGTTAAATCACGGGTATGGGCACGGGTATAGACTTGTACCCATGGGTATACCTATACCCTGCCCGTTTAAACTGACATGTCAAACTTACCTATAGAGTTTGAACCTATGCGGCCGAGAAGCCTAGTGACGAGTATGAGATTGCCACTTCTAAACTTTAATTTGATACTTTCATGTACTCATCTACTATTAGTAAGTATATATTATTGTATTTTTTTTCAAATATTCTATTGATGAAAATAAAATTTTGAATAACTTGTATACTATTGGATATACCCGTCGGGTACCCAATGGGTATGGGTACCCGCCGGGTATGGGTATGGGTAAAGTTTTATACCCGCGGGTACGGGTATGGGTAAGCTTTTATACCCATTGGCTACACGGGTATGGGTATGGTATTGCTCTACCCTGCCCATACCCTGCCCATTGCCATTCTTAACATGGTCCCACCAGTCAGCATGTAACGATCAAGCCTTTGACCTGACGGCATCCCTCCGTCCGAGCACTCGCGAGCGCCCGCGAGGGTTTCTTAACATGGCGAGGGGAAAAGTAAGGAAAAGTTAAGCGGCTGGGGAAAAGTGAGTACAACTAACAAACCAAGGGCATGAAAATAGAAATCCCAAGATAATATCATCAACATATATTTGACATACAAAAAGCTCCCCCAATGACCTTCTTACTAAAAAGAGTGGGATCGATTTTCCCAACCTCAAACCCACGGTCTAACAACAACTCTCTAAGGTGCTCATACCATGTGTGTGGGGATTGTTTGATCCCATAGAGCGCCTTATCAAGTTTGTAGACATGGTTTGGGAAGTTGGGATCCTCGAACCCCGGGGGTTGCTTTACATATACCAACTCATTCAATGGACCATTAAGAAATGCACTTTCTACATCCATTTGTTGCAACTTAAAGTTATGAAGTGCAACATAAGCAAGAAGGATACAAATGGACTCAAGGCGAGCCACGGGTGCATATGTCTCTCCATAATAAATGCCTTCAATTTGATAGAACCCTTGTGCAACCAATCTAGCCTTGTTCCTTACAACAATTCCATGCTCATCTTACTTGTTCTTGAATATCCACTTGGTGCCTATAACATTGCGGCAATCCTTTGACTTTTCAACTAACTTCCATACTTTATTTCTCTCAAAGTTGTTGAGCTCTTTGTGCATTGCTCCCAACCAATCCGAATCTTTGAGAGCTTCCCATACTTTCTTTGGTTCTATCATGGAGATGTGTGTTTGGTGTTCACTAAACCTCTTCAATTGTGCTCTAGTGGACATTCCATTGATACGTCCATTTTGCATCACTATTATATATCATAATTTGCTGTTATTCATTGATATATTTCTTATTAAGAGGTGATACTTATGTTATTTCATATTTTTTTGCATGTTGGATGATTCTTGGAGGATGAACTGACGGAGTTAGGATTCTGATGGAAAAAGCGGTGTTTGGATGCAATTTTCGCGAAGATCAGAAAATACATGGAAAATCCTATTTTTTAAGAAGACGAAGGAAGCCAGAAGGGGAGGCTGAGATGGGCCCCAGCCCCCCATGCGCGGGCCACCCTAGGTCGCTCCACCAGGAGGTGTGGCCACCTCCTGCTCACCACCATCCTTGCCGAAGAGGGGAGATCGTCGCCATCAACACCGTCTTCATTCTAGATTTCATCGGGATCATCATCATCCTCACCACCATCTCCACCAGCATCATCATCACCACTCCATCCCGCTGTAACAATTGGGTTGAATCTTGCATAGTTCTTAGGGGAAACTTTCCCGGTGTTAATTACTTTTGTAGTTGATGCTTGTGAGTGGAACCATTGAATTATTGTTTATGTTCAGATTGTTATTCATCATCATATCATCTCTGATCTTGATCCATATGAAGTCTCATGAGTAGTTCATTTAGTTCTTGAGGACATGGGAGAAGTAGTGTTGTTAGTAGTGGAATTGTGTTAAGGTATTATTCAATGGTTTAATATTTAAGTTGTGGTGATATTATTCTAGTGGTGTCATGTGAACATCGACTACACGATGCTTCACCATTTATGGGCCTAGGGGAATGCATTATGTATTTGGATACTAATTGTGGGGTTGCCGGAGTGACAGAAACCTGAACCCCCGTTAGGAAACCTTTGCACAAGAGAGTGTTGGATCTCAGAGTTTAAGGCTGTGGTTAGGTTTTTTATCTTAATTACTTTCTTGTAGTTGCGGATGCTTGCAAGGGGTTTAATCACAAGTATGTATTAGTCCTAGTAAGGTCAGTACATTAGCATAGGTTCACCCACACAACACTTATCAAACCAAAGAAGATTAATCAACTATATGAAATGAAATCACTTGACAGAATTCCCATGTGTCCTCGAGAACATTTGGTCCTCATAAGTATTACAACCGGCTTGTCCTTTGCTAAGAAAGGATTGGGCCACTTGCTACAATTATTCGTTGTCTTTATTTACTTGCACTTTATTTCTTTCTTTATCAAAAACCCCTAAAAGTCTGTTTGCTAAGTATTTATAGAGAATTCCTGCTCCAAACCACTAGTTAACACCTTATTCTTCTTGTTGGGATCGATACTCCTATTTATAGAAATTAATATGATAGACCCCCTATACTTGTGGGTCATCAAGACTATTTTCTGGCACCGTTGCCGGGGAGTGAATCACTATTTAAGAGTGGAACTTGTAAAGGAAACTTCTACTATGAGTGTTGCTTTTTATTTCTGTTTGTTACTTTGTTTCCAATATGGATAACCCACTTGGTTTCCTATTTGGGAAAGCTACTACTTAGCTAGGGTAGTAGATGAACCAGCACTTGTTGAGATAGATCCTTTTAAGATACCTACAGGAATTGTTGATCGTGTTATGGATAATTATTATTTTGGGGATGGAACTATCCATCCTAGTGATCACTTTCTTTTTATACATGAATTATGCGGGTTGTTTAAGTGTGCAGGTATCATAATGGAACAAATCAAGAAGAAGGTACTATCTATATCATTGAAAGGAAGGGCTGAAGAATGGTATAAATTGCTGAAGAATGGACAATCTATGGAATGGGAGGAAATAGTACCTCTCTTTTATTCTAAATTCTATCCTCCCAGTGAGATTCATAAGGATAGGAATCAAATATATAACTTTTGGCCTCGTGATGGAGAGAGTACATCCCAAACTTGGGGGAGATTGAAGTTACTAATGCTTAAATGTCTTATTCATGAACTCCCTAATAATATTATTATTAATAACTTTTATGCAAGGCTTTCTTTTCATGATAAAGATTTATTAGATGCTTCTTGCGCTGGATCATTCACACGTATGAAAGAAGAAGCTAAATGGGATCTTCTAGACCGTATTCAAGAAAACACTAAAGCATGGGAGAATGACAAAGGAAGAAAGTCAGGTATAAATTATGATTATGAATGTATTAAATCTTTTATGGGAACTTATGACTTTCATGATATTAGTACTGAGTATGGTCTTGATTCTCAAAGTATTGCCAATTGTTTTAAGGCCTTTGCCTCTTATATTGAAATTCCTAAAAAGAAGTGGGACAAGTACCATGCGCCTTATAAAGATATTGTTAATCATGTTCCTATTAGAAACACTGAAGTTTGTACTGTTGATCCTATTTTGCCTGAACCTTATATTGAGAAAATACGTTTCCCTGCTAAGGTAAAGGAACATTCTATTTTAGCTAATGTGGTTATCAAAAGTACAAAGAAAACTGTTAACTCGATAAACAAATAAGTATTGAACCAGTAGTAGCCATTGTGAAAGACCTTGTCACTAAAAATGTAGAAGATGGGCACATTATATTTTGTGAATATGCTTCTAATATTGTCTCTCATCCTAGTAAAGCTAGGAAAGCTAGTGTCCCTGTCCTTTCTGTTAGAATTGGTGATCATTGCTATTATGGTTTATGTGATATTGGTGCTAGTTCTAGTGCTATTCCTTAAGAGCTTTATAGGGAAATTATGCATGAAATTGGTCCTTGTGAACTTGAGGACATTGATGTGGTTATTCACCTTGATAATAAGGAAACCATTTGCCCAATTGGTATTGTAAGAGATGTGGAAGTCCTATGTGGTAAGGTTAAATATCCTGCAGATTTTCTAGTGCTTGGTTCAGCTACTAGTAAAACTTGTCCTATCATTTTTGGTAGACCCTTTTTGAACACTTGTGGAGCTATTATAGATTGTAAGAAGGAGAAATTTTTAACTAAGTTTGATGGAGAATCTTATAAGTTTAACTTTTCCAAATTTGCTAAAGCTCCTTATGAAAATAATCTTCCTAATGAGGATTTTAGGGTTGAACAACTTGCTTCTATTGATCCATTTTATGACCTTAGACCTCTTTTTGATAATTGTAAGTATGCTCATTCTGATGATAAAGTTGTTGTTGTGACAGTTATATTGTCAACTTTATTCAAAGTGCTACTGTAAGTTATTATGAGAGAGGGAAACATGGTTTTATGCATCTCAATATGTTGAAAGCTTTTTTTAGGGGAAAACAATAGGGGAAAAAACCCCCACTACAATTTTTATAAATCATAATGAGTTACATAAGTACATATTTACAAGTCTAAGGCCACCTCTGAGAGGGAAATCATTACAAGGCTAACTATCTCCTATCCAAATTGTTGTTGATCCAAGCTTTGAAATCCTGGAAGTACTTTTTCTTTATTCTGAACAAAACCCATCTTAATTCTTGAGAAACAATAGCCCTCCATTCATCAAGGGAAGCACACTTGTTTTTGAAGATTTCATTGTTTCTGCAAATCCAGATGCCCCATGCCCCCAATATAATAATTTCCATTGCAAAGGGGACTTTTAATCTGAGTTTTAAATCAGCCAAAGCCTCATAGAGGGGTAAATCATTATTTCCGACAGGGCAGATTTCATCCCAACATGCTTTTGCAAAAGGGCAGTCCCAGAATAAATGATTTAAGGTTTCCTCACAGCTACAACCAGAAATCACACAACTATATGTGGGCAGTGAAAATCTTTTTCTCTTCAGTAGGTTTCTGGTGTTTAGTCTGTCAATGAGTAAAAGCCAGAAGAAAAACTTATGTTTTTGCTGGCAAGAATACTTCCATAACCAGGAGAAATGAGGCTGAACTACAATATGTCCAGACAAGGATGAATATGCCTTTTTGACAGAGAAAGAGTCACCTCCCCAAATGTAGCTCCAATTGTGTGATTCTCTCTGAATCCCCTCACTGACAATGTGTTCCAGGCACTGATAGTCAGAGTAAGCTTGCTGAGATAGAGGGAGAAAGAAATGGTCTTGCATGTTGGGTATCTGAATAAACTCACTGATAGAGATATGTGGATTTTTTGCAAAAGATAGTAAGTGAGGAAACTTATGTTGCAGGCATTCATCCTTCCACATATCAGACCAAAAGAGAGTGTACTTTCCATCTCCCACCGAGCATTTTGCAATTCCTTTGAAGATGTCGACTAGCTTTAGGTGAGCTTTCCACCAAAAGGATCCCTCTAAACCTCTTCCTAACAGTTTTCCATTACTATAGTAAGTGTTCCAGATTAGATGTACCCAAGGAATGTCTTTGTGGTTATAGAATTTATCCAAATTTTTCAAAAGAGGAGCCAAGTTTTGAATGTTAAGATCAAGAACACCATAGCCTCCCTGAGCCTTTGGTCTACAAACTTTGTTCCAAGCCACTAAATCTTGTCCTGTAGCTTGGACATCAGTGGTTTTTTTCCTCCACGGACATTGTCTCATGTACTTGATCAACTGATCTTTAATAGTGACAGGAAGTTCAAAGCAGCTCATATAATAAATAGGAAGGGAAGATAAGACATATTTTACCAATTGTAGCTTTCCCCCATAATTTAGGAAATCTGCAATACCACATAGTCTTCTCTCCACTCTCTGAACAATAGGCAGAAAATGTTCCACTGTAGGCTTGTTAATGCTTAAAGGCAATCCAAGATAAGTGAAAGGTAATGATCCAGTGAGGCAGGAAATTGTATTGGCAAAATGACTTAGCCTATCAGGATCCAAATTGATTGGCATCATACTGGATTTAGAGTAATTAACTTTGGAAGTTGCACTTGTTTTGTCTTCCTATGCTAATGGCCTTTTGTTTCAATAATTTGTTTACTTATGAAACTCCTTTGAATATGAAGTGGGTTAGACTCAAATGTGTTGGATATTTGCTTCTTGATGCTCTCTTTCACTTCAAATCCATATCTCCTATGTGAGCATCATTGAAATTATTATGCCCATCTTAATGGCTATAAAGAAAGAGCTTTTGGAAGATAACCCATTTTAGTTTTCTTTGGGTCCTTGTTTCTTTGACTCTTGGAAGTTATTACCCCTGTAATAACCTATCCTTATCCTTTTTGTTTGGTTTTTCTGTCAAGATCAACCTCTTTTGAGAAGTAGAGGAGTTGTGAAAAGTTGCTGTCCTGTGACAGATTTTTTTTGCTTCATTGTAAAAGTTCGTGAAAAATCTCAGTACTTCGGATGGAACTGTAATTTTCTGTCCTTGTGCCCCAAGTTGTTATCCAACTTTCGTTATTTTTGCACTTTTTGATTGGAGCAACAGAAGATTTTTAAAAAAATCAATCTTTACCTGCTGGTCTACTTTGACAGATTTCTGCCATCATTTGCATTTGCCTCTTAAATCAACTTCCTTTTAAATTATTTTTGGGCTTTCGAAAAGAGTTGCTACAGTAGATTTTGTTTTGATGGATTTCAGTTGAAGTTTGAACCCAAAGGTTTATTGTTTTTGCATACACTAATGTTGCTAATGAAGATTGAGTGAGGCTTTGTGTGAAAGGAACTTTCAAGTGTTTGAGAGAAGGAATCTGCAGAGTCCGTTTCCAAAAAGGTAAAAGTGCTGGAAATCAAAGGTTCGCGAAAAACTTTTATCTTTATATTTTTCTGTTTTTATTCCATATGGAAGGTTACGAGACGAAAAAGAGGAGGAAACAGAGCCCGGGTGGACCACACCTCGCAGTCGCGTGGGCCCTCCCTGGCCGCGCCATCAGCAGGGGGTGTGATCACCCCGGAGCCCGTCTTTGTCCCGTTTTCGCCTAGTACCTTTCTTATGTCATAAAACTTCATGATTTATAATCACCCGGATCCCCCAAGGTTTGTATATCATGTTCTCATCGCGTTTTTGTTTCGATCTGTTTCTGTCAGGAAATATTCTCAAGTTTAGAGGCATCATGGTCTCCGCCAACGACAAGCGCAAGAAGCCTATGGAAGATGATCTTCAAGACCCCAAGAAGGAGGAGGAGATCTTGGTTGAGGATGAAGAAGAAGTGAAGGAAGACAAGCATCCGGACGCCCGCGCTACCGTTGCGAGCATTGGAGTGGTGGCAAACCCTATCAAGCTCAGGAGGACAGCACGGATGTCTATAGGAGGGAAACCTCCGCATCATTGCCTCGCTCCACGGTCACTTCCTCCATGCGCCAAGAACCCCTTCCATACTCTTATACATGAGCAACAATTCCAGAAGTTGCCCAAAGGGAAGTTGCCCTCTAGTTGGGATATGCCTCGTTCTAACCATGCAGGAAAAGAACACTCTAAGGAGGAAGAGTGGGGAAAGAATAATAAGGACTGGTATTCTCGGTCCGATATGATCATGAACTGCATTGAGCATAACTCGGAGTTGATTCGTACTCTAACCTTCAAGATTGAAGATTAGAGGGATCTGATTGAAAAGTTTATCAAGGGAACACCACCACCACCGAAGGAGTAATTCCTCATCAGGTTTTGGCATCCCCTTGGTTTGTTCCCAGCTTGGGGGAGTGCCGCGGTATCACATCATTATCTTTCATCTTTTTACCTTTTTAGTAGATTCATATCTTGAATAGAGAAATTATCATATAGGATGGTTTGCATTGTGGAAGTATCTATCCTTTAGTTGGTTATCTATGTATCCCTTGGTGTGAGTGCCTTTATGGAATATTAATGAGAAGCTTCATCTTTTACTTTTTTCACATCTTATTTTAGTTTGAAATCTCTATTATATGATTGACCTTGTTGATTAGTATTGGTATCACTTTGGGAGCATCAAGTAAATCTAAATTGGTTTTGGCAAACCAATCTCTGGTCAGTAGCAACACTTTTTGAGGTTTGAAAGGAAAAGAGAAAAGCACTTACAAGTATTTTATATCATTTTCCTTCTTTCTTGATTGGCTCATAATCTTAGTATTCTTTAGTTAAGATCTTTTATGTTTTCAAGGAAGGTTGCATTTTTGACTTTATCATTTGTATGTTTGCTTGTTTCCTTCAACTCTTTTGCTTGCTACCCAACATTGCTAGCCAAAAACCTGTACTGAGAGTGAATACTTATCGTGCATCCAATCCTTTAAAGAAAAACATATGCCATTTGAGTCCACCATATCTACCTATTAGCATTATTGCTATTCCAAGTAAATTCTCAAGCTTCATCTATCTTTCAAATTAAAAATTCTTTTGTTATGTGAAAACTAGTTAGTAAATCTCTCACGAACTTGATGGAACACCTTATTTTTCTTGCCCCTAATAAACTTGAACCATTGTGTCATCTATGTTGTAAATTCTTGCACCTATAAGTTGGGATTTGTAGAACCATGATGTCATGGGGAACGCTTTCAACACCTGTAAATATCTACCCCGTTGATATCATGCTATTTTGTTTATGGATGTCGTCAGTGTGAAATAAAAGGGGAGATTGTAAGTCCATGGAGTTATGTATATGTGTTACAGAAATGCTTGGGCCGCTAGCCTAAGCCATGCCTAATCATGGTGGAAACTTGCAGCATCACCATAGTGATCAATCTATGAAGCATTCCTCTTATAAAAAAAGAGAGATAGAAAAAAGAGAAAAAGACAAAAAAAGGGAGAAAAGAAGAGAAAAAAGCACCATTTTCCCATGGTAAATAAGAAGATTGATGAGATGCTCATTGTATGCTTGCCTTGTCATTTTGATATGGGATAGCTCCTGTATCATGTGCAAGGGGTACCCCGTTGGCGGTTCTCTATGATACACATGTACTTACTATGACAAGAACTTACCGGTAACTAAAGTTGAGTAGCATGAGGAGCGGCCCTCGTACTCAAGGGACATGAGATTGCCAACTTATATTTAGTCAAGCATATACTCCATCTTTGTTCACTTTAACCTTAATCACCTCAAGATGCTTATGATAGGGTCAATGAGAGCTCAAAGCTAGTAAGTACCATAATATTTTGAAATATCTTTATGAAACTTGAAATCCCTGCTTCCCTCTGCGAAGGGACTATTTTACTTCTAAGTTGAGTCAGTAAACCTATTCCTCTCTATCTCCAGCAAGCATTTGAGTTGTTGTGTTTCAATCATTCATATGATGATTTATTCAATTATGTTTCTTATCTCCCTTGTTTTGCATATTGTTCTTACCTGAATGAGTATTACTTTGAAATCCATCATTGTGAAAAGCCTTTTATGTTTGAGCAAAAGGGACTCCATTTATAAACTTCTTTACAAAAGCTTTGCTTGAAAACTATGTGTGATTTGCCAACTGTTCTTTGACCAAGAACAAAGTTTGCCATTACCAATTATGATTTGTCTTTATGCATCTTTATTGTGACTCCCGTACTCGTTGCAAGTTAAGTTATATAATGGTGAGTTGCTTTCTATTATGAGTTGTTTATTGGTAAGTGTGATGCTTCTTGTCCGTATTCTTTTTATCGACACTTCACTCCATAAACCTGTTGACATGTTTACTGAGCTCAGTTTTTTCTTGGGGACAAGCGAGGTCGAAGCTTGGGGGAGTTGATACGTCCATTTTGCATCACTATTCTATATCATAATTTCATGTTATGCATTGATATATTTCTTATTAAGAGGTGATACTTATGTTATTTCATCTGTTTTTGCGTGTTGGATGATTCTTGGAGGATGAACTGCCAGAGTCAGGATTCTGATGGAAAAAGCGGCGTTTGGATGCAATTTTCGCGAAGATCATAAAATACCAGAAAATACATGGAAAATCCTATTTTTCCAGAAGACAAAGGAAGCTAGAAGGAGAGGTTGAGATGGGCCAGAGGGGGCCTACACCCCCATGCGCGGGCCACCCTGGGTCGCGCCACTAGGGGTGTGGCCACCCTGGCCCACCTCCTGCTCTGCTCGTTCGCCTATATCTTCCTCCCGAAATCCTAATACAAGGGGGAGCAACCATAGAAATATTCCGCTGCCTCTGCGGGGCGGAAACTACAGAGAGAGAAAAAGCTCTCCGGCAGACAGATTTCTGTCGAGGAAATTCCTTCCCGGAGAGGGGAGATCGTCGCCATCAACATCTTCATCAAGCTAGACTTCATTGGGATCATCATCATCATCCTCACCACCATCTCCACCAACATCATCATCACCACTCCATCCCGCTGTAATAATTGGGTTGAATCTTGCATAGTTCTTGGGGGGAACTTTCCCTGTGTTAATAACTTTTGTAGTTGAAGCTTGTGAGTGGAACCATTGAATTATTGTTTATGTTCAGATTGTTATTCATCACCATATAATATTTGATCTTGATCCATATGATGTCTCATGAGTAGTTCGTTTAGTTCTTGAGGACTTGGGAGAAGTCATGTTGTTAGTAGTGGAATTGTGTTGAGGTATTATTCAATGGCTTAATATTTAAGTTGTGGTGCTATTCTTCTAGTGGTGTCATGTGAACGTCGACTACATGATACTTCACTATTATGGGCCTAGGGGAATGCATTGTGTATTTGGCTACTAATTGTGGGGTTGTCGGAGTGATGGAAACCTGAACCCCTGTTAGGAAACCTTTGCACAAGGGAGTGTAGGATCTCAGAGTTTAAGGTTGTGGTTCGGTTTTTTATTATAATTATTTT
Source organism: Avena sativa (assembly GCA_916181665.1). Lineage (NCBI taxonomy): Eukaryota > Viridiplantae > Streptophyta > Magnoliopsida > Poales > Poaceae > Avena > Avena sativa. The sequence goes on along the minus strand of OV702295.1, from coordinate 303,500,409 downwards.
TTTGTATTTGCGGATGCTTGCAAGGGGTTTAATCACAAGTATGTATTAGTCCTAGTAAGGTCAGTACATTAGCACATGTTCACCCACACAACACTTATCAAACCAAAGAAGATTAATCAACTATATGAAACGAAAGCACTTGACAGAATTCCCATGTTTCCTCGAGAACGTTTGGTCCTCATAAGTATTACAAACGGCTTTTCCTTCGCTAATAAAGGATTGGGCCACTTGCTGCAATTATTCGTTGTCTTTATTTACTTGCACTTTATTTCCTTTCTTTATCAAAAACCCCTAAAAATCCGTTTGCTAAGTATTTACAGAGAATTCTTGCCCAAACCACTAGTCAACACCTTCTGCTCCTCGTTGGGATTGACACTCCTATTTATCGAAAGTACTATGATACACCCCCTATACTTGTGGGTCATCATCCACTCCTTAGATCTCCAACCACATTATCTAGAGAGTGGTCTCTTAATTCCAACATTCTATCCATTCTAGCTTTGCGACGAGTTTTGATCTCCTTGTTTTTTATTGGGGGGATCTCTTTATCATTTTGGTCCTCGTCTTGACCATTAACTTGAAATTGATCATCATTGGAATCATTATCTTCATCAAGAGGCAAAGATTGACCTTGGTCTTGATCAGGCACACTACTAGACTGGAGTTGAGCTGCTCTTATGAAAGATTATATAGATCTTCCTTGTGTAATAGACCGAGCAGCACTTGACATTCTGGAAAATGGTGACTTAAGCTCCTCCTGACTAGAGGTATCTCCCTGATCAACATGTTGAGGGTCCATAGCTTGTCTTCGGCTCAGGTCATTGTACTCCTCGATAGAAGGAGCTTAGTGATGCTGTGAAGATGAGGGCTCCACTTGAGTAGAGCATAATTCTTGTCGATCTGCCATAAGGGGTTCCTCAACGGGGTGGATAAATCCCACACCCATTCTTCCTATGGAATCCTGAGGCATTTCATCATCTGCATCACAAACATCAACACGCCCTCCTTGGGGACCATCATATTCTTCGAAAACCACACTACAAGATTCTATGACAGCTCCGGAGAACTTATCATAGATTCTATAAGTGTGAGATTCGAAACCATAGCCAACAAAAATACCCTCAAATGCTTTGTAATCGAATTTGGACAAACGAACACCTTTTTTGAGATAGAAACACTTACAACCGAACACCCAGAAGTAATATACGTTGGGCTTGTTACCGGTAAGAATTTCATATGTAGTCTTGATCAATTTTTTGCGGAGGTAGAGTCGGTTTGATGCATGACATGCGGTGGAGATTGATTCGGCCCAAAAATTGTATGGAGATTTAAACTCCGCCAACATGGAGATACGTCCAAAACGTATCTACTTTCCTGAACACTTTCGCTATTGTTTCTCCTCTAAACTTGTGTGATTTGGATACAACTAACACGGGTTGACGCTGTTTTCAGCAGAATTACTTTGGTGTCTTGTTTTTGTGCAGAAAATGAACTATCAGGAAAAATCTCGGAAAATATGCCAAAAATTATATTTCACTAGTAGACCCACAGTGCAGAGAAGGCGCCTGGGAGGCCACACCCTTGCAAGGCGCGGGCCCACCTTTGGCCGCGCCTAGGGGGGTGCAGCCACCTCAGGCACCCCCTCGACCTCCCTCTATGCCTATAAGTTGCCTCATGACCTAAAAACCGAGGGGGGTTCGATAGTTTTCCAGAAAGAGTTTCGCTCCGCTGCGGCCACCAGAAACCAAGATTCGGATCTAGAAACTCCGTTCTGACACCCTGCCAGGACGGGGAATTTGGAGAGGATCATCGCCATCGTCATCACCAACGCATCTCCATCAACCATCAATGTTTCCCTCATCCATGAGTGAGTAATCCCCCGCTGTAGGCTTGGGGATGGTAGGGATTGGATGTGTTCTATCATGTAATCGAATAAGAACTGTTAGGGCATAGTGCCTAGTATCTCTATTAGTGCTATTTGACTTTGTTGCAACTTGTTCTGCTTAATGCTTGTTACTAGGGCCCGAGTGCCATGATCTCATATCTGAACTTATTATTGAATCATTATGATAGTATTGTTTGTGATCTTATCTGCAAGTTGTGTACACATACCATTGTCCGGATCCAAAGGCCCCAAAGTGACAATAATTGGGACAACCAGAGGGGATGGCTGTGGTGTGAGGATCACATGTGTTCATAGAGTGTTAATGCTTTGCTCCGGTGCTCTATTAAAAGGAGCACCTTAATTGCCAGTAGTTCCCTAGAGGCCCCGCTGCCACAGGCTGGCTAGACAGAAGATGTTGTGCAAGTTCTCATTGCGAGCACGTATGACTATATATGGAGCACATGCCTAGGATTGTTTATTACTTGGATGCTTGTTATTATTTATCTGCAATGCCCTAGATCCTTAAGTTACATGTTTACACTCGTCCATGCAACGCCCGTACATCCATCCCTATGCCTACCGCACTCGAATCCCACTGTTACTGCTATTATTACTATTGCTCCTGTTTTACTGTTGTTGTTGCTTTGCTGTTGCTACTATCAAACTATTGCTACTGATAAACTTCCGTGAGCAAGAACTATTTCCAGGTGCAGCTGAATTGACAACTCAGTTGTTAAGGCTTGCAAGTATTCTTTGGATCCCCTTGTGTCGAATCAATAAATTGGGTAATACTACCCGCGAAGACTGTTGCGATCTCCTACACTTGTGGGTCATCAAGACTATTTTCTGGCGCTATTGCCAGGGAGCATAGCTTTATTTGTAAGTTCACTTGGATCTATTATTGTTCACTGCCACTCCTTTCATCATGGGGAAGCCTCGTGATTGAAAGTTTCCTATTTTACCATCCACTACAAGAAGAGGTACAATCCTAAACACCTCTATTGCTCTTGATTCACCGTCTGTTATAAGTAAGCTTGTTACACCACCACCACATACTCATGCTACACACACTACTACTACTGCTGAATCTGAAACTGCTTTTGATGCTCATGATGTTACTTCTACTATGCTTGATGCGAGTGGTTCATTAGGTCCTTTTCTAGATACTACTATGGCTAGTCTAGGAAATATCGAAACTCCTAGTGAAGACAGTATTACACCTGCTAGCTCATCTGAGTCTAGTGAGAGTTATGGTATTAATGATGGTTACATTGAGTTCACTGATGAATTTGTTGAAGAGTGCCGAAACACACATGGTACTTGTGCTATTAAGAGTCTCCTTGCTAGACGCACCATTATGTCTAAACAGTCCTCTGATCCTAAGTTTGCCACCTCTCCCATAGATATTAAAGATAAAGATTATGATTTATCTCTTGATTTATCCTATTTAGATATTGTTGAGAAAGAACCTTTTTGTGGGACTGAAAATGAGAGTGTTGTGGCTCATATGAAAATGAGAAAGAACTCCTACAGATGCTGAAGAATTGATGGCTAAGATAAGCAAGAATTATGATGATTGGACTTCAACTGAGCTAAATACACCTGATCCTATTACTCCTGAACCAGTTCCAACACCAGCACTAAAGAAGAGGGGAGTTATTGCATTAAATGATGAAGTGATGAAGGAAGCTAAGAAGTGTCTAAAGGAGAAAGGTATTAGAGCTGAAGATGTGAAGAATCTACCTCCTATAGAAGAATTATGTAAGCCAATTCCCCACTCATCTACTATTGAGGTACACTCTCTCCAACACTTTGATGAAGGTGATATTCCTTATGGTAAGCCTCCTCATCAATGCTTAGAGGAACTTGACATTTTTATTGTTAAACAAGGTAATTTTAATAAACAAGTTCAGAATCATTTATTGGAAAATGCAAGAGCTATCAATGAGTTGAAAGATATTATGGAAAGAACTTCTAATGATATTAAAATGCTTTGTAAACACTTTCAAATGGTTCAAACCCAACTTGCTAAGGTATAAAAGGATATGCTAGTCAATGCCTCAGGAGATAAACATGCTTATGGAATTAGAACTAGGAGTGATATAGCTACTCAAGATCCTTTATATCCTAAAGGACACCCTAAAATAATTGAGCAGGATTCTCAACAAGGTGAAAGTAGTGGTAGTCCTTGTAAGAGAAAGAAAAAGAAACATAAGATAGTTGAGGAACCACTTGAACCTACTGTAGATCCTAATAGTATATCTGTCTCTGATGCTGAAACTGAAAGTGGTAATAATGATGCTCCTGATAAGGAGGAAGTTGAGGAAGAACCTGATAAGCACACTAAGAACACTAGGTACACTAAGGAAGATTTTGTTGCTAATAAACATGGTAAAGAGAGAGAACCTTGGGTGCAGAAACCTATGCCTTTTCTAGGTAAGAAACACAAGTCAAAGGAGGAAGAACACTACAACAAGTTTTGTGAGTGGATAAAACCTTTATTTTTGCAAATTCCTTTGACTGATGCTATTAAGTTGCCTCCTTATTCAAAGTATATGAAGGATATTGTCTCTAATAAAAGGAAGATTCCTAATGAGGAGATTTCTACTTTGCATGCCAATTATTCCTTCAATGGTAAGGTTCCAAAGAAACTTGGTGATCCAGGTATACCAACTATTCCTTGCTCTATTAAGAAAAATTATGTTAGAACTGCTTTATGTGATTTGGGAGTTGGAGTTAGTGTTATGCCTTTTTATATCTACAAGAGACTCCGGCTAGAAAGGTTGATACTAACTAATATATCTTTGCAAATGGCTGATAAGTCAACTACTATTCCTGTTGGTATATGTGAGGATGTTCCTGTTCAAGTGGCTCATAATTGCTTGGTTTTGACTGATTTAGTTGTGCTTGAAATGCCTGAAGATGATAATATGTCTATTATTCTTGGGAGACCTTTTCTTAATACTACAGGTGCTGTCATCAATTGCAATCAAGGAAAAGTAACATTCAATATTGATGATAAAGATCATACTGTTTATTTCCCCAAGAAGGTTGCTAGAAGCTATTGCCTGAATTCCATTGAAAATATTGAGAGCATCAAGGTTGGAGAAATATATTGTCCCATTCCACAAGAAAATTTTGAAACTATTATGATTGGGACCATTGCTATCAAGTATGAGGTAACATAATCACCTTGTGGATTACAAAGTTTTGTTTCGTATAAGATTGTTTTGGTAACAAGACTTGATCAACCTTGTAAACAAAAGGATTTTAATGAACAAAATAATGTTTCTACTGTGGTTATACTTGCTTTCTTTTACTTTTCTCCTTCCTGGTCTTTTCCTTTCTTTTGCTAGCTTTGGTTTTGTTAGTTGTTTGCTTGTTAGTTTGCCTTAGAGATTCAGTAGTTTGGCTTTTGGTTTGCTTTTGCTTCTTCTGAAAAAACTGTTTCTGCGAGAAAATCAATTTTCATACCCTGAAAATTTGCCAAAAATAAAGTTTCCCAAAAAATCCCAGAAAATTCAAAATAATTTTTTCCTCAGAAAAAGGGGCAGAGGGACACCTAAACTGACCCAGGGGGCCACCCCAGGCCACCACACCCATGGTAAGCGTGACCTACCTATGGGTGGCGCCTAGGGGGGTCTGGCCCACCTAGGCCCCTTCAAGGTGCCCCCTCACAGCCATCTTCTTTCTCTCTCCTGAAAACACCGGAAAACTTGCTCAAGATCGAGTTCTTGTTGTTTTTGCTCACGATTTTCGATCTCCTTGCTCAGCCCATCTTTGCTGCTGATTTTTGGAGAGATTGCTCCTTGGTATGTGCCTCCTCCACTTGTCTAATTAGATTTGTGATTGGTAGATTGTATCTTGAGTATTTTGCTGCTATATGTGATAGGTTGTGTGAGCTTGCATGCTTGTTCTATGCTTAGAAATTTCATTTTAATGCATGTGTAGCCCTCTAGCAAGTTCCTATAGTAGTTACTCATCATTTATCAACTTGGAAATCACTTGGGTTTGATGTTTGTCTAAAAATTTCAGAATAGAGTGGTCATGGACAACCACACATTTGGAGAGATATTTGAGAGTGATACACCTAGAAGGACAAGGCCTTCAAGATCATCCTCTCGTGCCAGGCCCTCATACAATGAGGATCTCATCACTCCGCGATTTGGCAATGAGGGAGATGAGGGGGATGTGCACCCCTCCGCTTTTCCTTGCCAAACCTTCTTGCGGGCTGCTGGGATTCTTGATGATTTTATGACCTTGGTTCGGAGGGCTGGTCTAACAAGTCTTATGCAAGATGAGAGCATGCAATATGCTACGCTCACTAAAACATTTGCGGAGAGCTTCTCCTTTACTAACAACATGTTCAGTCCAGATGTTTCTTTCAAAGTTTATGGCAGGTCTTACCATATGACATTGAAGAAATTTTGTGAGGCTCTGGGACTTGGTACAGATGGGTCAGCAAAGAAGATTCTAGCTCAACCCGCTGATTTGTTGGAGCTTTACCGCAGGATAACCAATGATGATAACCGTAGGGCTCAATGGGGAAAGATAAGAAACATTCAGCTTCCAGCCATCAGGTACTTCACTTACTATCTTGCCACTAGTGTTCTTGGTAGGGAGAACACTAGTAATATTTCCAGCTATCATTTGGCCTTCTTAGCTGCTGCGCTCAACAATGATACCAAGTACAATCTTGGTTATCTCATTGCTTGTCATTTAACTGCTAAGGGACCCATTTATGGGAGAGTTATTTCTATGTGTATTGCTACTGCCTTGGACATTGCTTTTGATCCAAATGATACAGTTTTGGCTCCTCAGAGGCTTGATCTTGCTGCCATGAAGGCGCACCACTTTGTCACTAATGGATCTACCCTTGAGAACTTGGTTTATAGAATGTTGTTTATTGACGGGGAAGACAGAGAGATCCCTCTCCCCCAAACCACTTTGTTTAGTATTTCTCGGGGACCTTTGTCACGCTCCAAGGAGGAGATGGATGACAAGCTGCGCTCTCTTAGCTTCTATGGACACATTCAGGAGGAAGCACCCTCGTATGACCCCGCTGCACACTACACTGGAGAGTCCTCGAGCTTGTACCAGGACGAGGGAGCCTCCTCGTCGTACTACGGAGGTGCATCTACTTGGGCACCATGGGATTGAGCCCTACTTAGGCCAAAAGCCTAAGCTTGGGGGGAGGTATACCGAAATCACACTCATATATATATATATCATGTTCGGTCGGTTCTTTGTATATCCATTGTTTCGCTTTCTTTTTGGTTCTTGTTGCTTCTTTCTCAAAACACAAAAATACCAAAAATATTTTCGTTGTTTCTCTTGGTTTGTTTCTTTGCTTTGGTTTGCCTTAAAAGAAAAATCCAAAAAGATTTTTCTTTGTTTGGTTTGTTTTTGCTTTGTTGGCTTGTTTGAAAAAAAATCAAAAACGCCAAAAATGTTTGTTGTTCTTCTTTGGTTTTGTGAGTTCTTTGCAGGGTTCAGCCGTCCTCAGTGGAGTTTTGGTTTCATGTTATTATTCAAGTCACACAAGTGAAGGGCAATAATGAAGATTAAGACAACTTGAGGAGTGGTAAGAGGCTGGTAACAAACTCTATTTATTTTCATTTTTGTACATATACTCATCATTGTGACCATGCTTAGTCTGTTCATGGTAAGGAGTGTGTTACTGATGGGTGCTTAGTAGTTTTTGCTTGTCTATGATTAGCTCCAGCTTGCTAATAGTTTGTAGCATGTCATATGAATGTTTGCTTGCATTGTTTTATTCATATTGTGGTATGATATTATGGTATCCTCCTCTGAAAGTTTCATGTGAATCGACTTGGCACATGCTCACGCATGCATATGACTAATCAATAGTCAGTACGCCTTGATGATTTATTTTGCTTCAGAGTTCTGGTATCACTTTCATGCCATAATTAGTCCTGTTTTGTTGCAAGCATGATTATGACAGTTATTGCTCTCTCGTTTGTCGCTCCCTCTCTTTTGCTAGCCTTCACTTGCACTGAGATTGAGCTCCACCTGTGCTTCCAACTCCCCAAAACCAATATTTCCAACAGTGTCCACCATACCTACCTATTAGCATCGTTTGCTATTTCAGTGTATATTCTATATGCCTTGTTTTCATCAAGTAAAATGGTTGTCTGTTTTGAGAAAGTTAGATAGTAAAGCTCTCACGAACTTGATGGCACACTTTATTCCTTGCACTTAATAATCTTTAACCATTGTGACATGTCCATGAAAGTTATATGCTTGCAAATTATATGCTGGGAGTCATCAGAACCGTGCTGCCACGGGGAACACTTTCAACACTTTTTGGATATCTTATCCAGTTGATACTTTGCTCTTTCGTTTGCGGATGTCGATGGTGTGAAATAAAACGGGAGCTTGTGAGTTCATGGAGTATATATATTGTGTTAGAGAAACGTCTGGGCCACTAGCCTAAGCCATGCCTAATCATGGTGGAAACTTGTAGCACCACCATAATGAGCATTATGTGAAGCATCCTCAATAAAAAGCTATGCACGTAGTAAATAAAAATATCGCTGAGATGCTCATTGTCTGCTTGCCTTGTCATTTTGATCACGGGATAGCTCCTGTATCATGTGAAAGGGGTACCCCGTTGGCGGTTCTCTATGATATGCATGTATGTACAATGACAAGAACTTGCAGGTGACCAAAGTTGAGTAGCATGCGGAGCGGCCCTCGTACTCAAGGGACATTGGATTTCCAGTTTATGGTCTGTCAAGCATATAATTCAGAGTGGACCTCACTTTCACCTTAACCACATGAAGATGCCTATGATAGGGGAAATGAGAGCTCAAAGCTAATGAGTACCTTCCTTTCAACATTAGGAAGCCTTTCAACGTTCCAAACCCGTTTTCACTTCCTTGTTGAGTCACCACGTATTCTATGAGCACCTTCTTGAGAGCATAATTGTCATTCTTGTGTTTGTTCCAAAACTTGGTTAATTATGTCATGACTTTGATGCTTGTATCTCTAATATTTTTACCTCTAGTCTTCACTTGAACTTCAGAGGTGCCTTGGCATTTATATTGTGCTCTACAAACAAAGGCAAGCGAGATATCATTCTATCATACCTTACTATGAGCATTGCAATGTTGTTTATGTTTATGTTTCATTCTACTTATTATTATTGAGTTGGTTTCTCTTCATAGCTTGCAATGACTATTGAGTAGACTTGGTTTCATACTTATTATTATGAATGGTTTAAGCATCTACTCATGTGCTGAGAATATATACATCATATGAAATGGTTTCATACTTGTTCGTGAAAGTTCTTTTATCGCACTCAGTTTTCAACTGAATTGCTTGAGAACAAGCAATAAGCTAAGCTTGGGGGGAGTTGATACGTCCAAAACGTATCTACTTTCCCGAACACTTTTGCTATTGTTTGTCCTCTAAAATTGTGTGATTTGGATACAACTAACACGGACTGATGCTGTTTTCAGTAGAATTACCTTGGTGTCTTGTTTTTGTGCAGAAAATCAACTATCAGGAAAAATCCTGGAAAATATGCCAAAAATTATATTTCACCAGAAGACCCACGGAGCCAGAAGACGAGACGGAGAAGGGGCCTGGGGGCCCACACCCCTGTTAGGCGCGGGCCCACCTCTGGCCGCGCCTAGGGGTTCAGCCACCCTAGGCACCCCCTCGGCCTCCCTCTGTGCCTATAAGTTGCCTCTCGACCTAAAAACCGAGGGGGATTCGATAGTTTTCCAGAAAGAGTTCCGCTTCGCCGCCGCCACCAGAAACCAATATTCGGATGCAGAAACTCCGTTCTGGCACCCTGCCGGGACGGGGAATTTGGAGAGGATCATCGCCATCATCATCACCAACGCATCTCCATCAACCATCGATGTTTCCCTCATCCATGAGTGAGTAATCCCCTGCTGTAGGCTTGGGAATGGTAGGGATTGGATGTGTTCTATCATGTAATCGAATAAGATCTATTAGGGCATAGTGCCTAGTATATCTATTAGTGCTATTTGACTTTGTTGCAACTTGTTGTGCTTAATGCTTGTCACTAGGGCCCGAGTGCCATGATCTCAGATCTGAACTTATTATTGAATCATTATGATAGTATTGTTTGTGATCTTATCTGCAAGTTGTGTACACATATCATTGTTCGGATCCAAAGGCCCCAAAGTGACAATAATTGGGACAACCCGAGGGGATGGCTGTGGTGTGAGGATCACATGTGTTCACGGAGGGTTAATGCTTTGCTCCGGTGCTCTATTAAAAGGAGCACCTTGTAGGGGTTTGTAGCATGGAAAAACAAAATTTTCCTACTGCATGCACACAAACAAGCCAAGATCTATCTACTAGATTATAGCAACGAGTCGATTAGAGTACTCACCCTCGAAGATTCCAAAGCGGTTAACGAGAGCAGATTCTCGTGGGTGATGTAGTCGTACATTTGCCAATCTCAAGATCGCGTAGACGATCCTTCCGACGCTGCGTTCTGGCAGCGCTTCCGCAGTCAGTCACACGTTTGGTACTCGATGAAGACCTTCCTCTCACTTGTTACAGTAGGCAGCGGAGGTTGTAGTTCTCCCCTCGCGATTCCCACTACTAGGAAACTAGCTATAGATAGACATAGCTTCTGTGGCGCATGGTCCTGACCATGCGCCACAAAAGTTACCTAGTGGCGCATTCGTAGACATGCGCCACAGAACCACCAAACTTCTATGGCGCACCTTCCAGAGCAATGCGCCATAGAAGTTTGGTGGGACCCATACCGGCCGTTGGACCATGAATCTTCTGTGGCGCATTACTACATATGCGCCACAGAAGTTTGGTGGGACCCACAGCAGGCGGGGTCTAACCGTGCTCTGACCAAACTTCTGTGGCGCATACAGGGTGATGCGCCACAGAAGTTTATATCTTCTGTGGCGCATAATGCAATATGCGCCACAGAAGATATATGTGGGCCCCACTCTCTGCTCACCTATGTACAAGCTTCTGTGGCGCATTATTGCCTGTGCGCCACAGAAGAACAAACTTCTGTGGCGCATGTGCTTGGTATGCGCCACAGAAAGCTTCGTGCTTCTCAGATTATTTTCCTCTTGTGCTTTTCCCGACTAAACAATTACCTTGAACAGCAAAACAAGTACCTTCTCAGAATATACTAGACAATCTAGTAGATAGACATGTGCAGTGGCATACATCGTTGCAAAATGCACATACGCATAGCCTTGAACAGCAAAACAACAATGCCATACATTCGATCATTGCAAATACACAAACTACAACATTGCAAATCCCTTCAAAGAGCTGGTGGGGGCGATGGCGTGTAAGATGCCAAACCTCCCTGTTCATGCGCGCCTGCAGCCTGCAGACGTGGTCCTCCATGGACACGTTGGGGTCGAGCACCGGCCGCCACCCGATTGGTTCCGCCATGCGCGCCCTCTCCTCCAGAGACGCGAGCACGGCGTACAACCTCATGGCCTTGTTGTAGAGGGCCTTGTGCCGCAGTCTGGCCTCCTCCTCGATTAGGTTGACCTCTGAATCCCGCGTCGGCTGACTCCCAGCACTTCCCCTCGACCTCGCCCCTCCACTGCGAGTAGGCTGCAGGGAACACGAGCGGGTTGTGCTCTCCAGTGAGTCTTCCGACGAGTTGTGGGAAGAAGACATGAGGGCAGGTATGTTGCTTTGGACAGGGAGTGTGGCATATATATAGAGGGGTGTCATTAAAGAGCTCTATCTGCCACCTTTATTTGGTGAAGATCTGTGCCTCAGTGTTCTGTGGCGCATGGGTTAGACATGCGCCACAGAAGTTTAACCTTCTGTGGCGCATTCGTTGGCCATGCGCCACAGAACATTGAGTCAGGGCCCACTTGGTCCACTGCACCCTATGGCCAAGGTTCTGTGGCGCATGCAGTCTGTATGCGCCACAGAAGATTGAACTTCTGTGGAGCATACGGCCTGTATGCGCCATAGAACCCTTCGACCAGATCTGCACAAAGGTGGCAGCTTTGCTTCCTCCTCTCTCCCACCATCCATTTCACATCCTTCTTCCCCCCTCCCAACTCGTGTTCCTCCTCTCTCCCACCCCATTGTGTCTATACTTTTCTACATTTTTTTGTATTTAAACCTACTATAGTTGATAGATTGGCTAGGGAAAGTCTTTCTCCAACTAGTTGATCTAAAACACACCTACTTTTCTCCTCCACATCTCTACTTTTCTCTCTATAGATCTATTGATCCACACTCTCTCACATCGCGCTCTCGAGTCGGTATTCTATCTACCCGGTGAGTAATTGGACATGAATATGCATGTTTTGTAGGTGTAAAGCTTGTCGCGCGGGCGGTGTGTATATGCGATGCATGCATGGCGCGAAGATGATGTTTGTGCATGAAGCTTGTGTGGTGCATGAATGCTTGCATGGGAAGAAGATTCTTGTTTTTGCTTGTCTCTGTCCCGGTGTGGTGCATGGATGTTTGCCGAAATGTTGATTCATTTCCATTTCGGCAAATTTTTGCACCACCCATATGTCCTACTTTTAGGAAAGTTCATGCCGAATTTTTCCGGCGACGACCATGCATGTGTGTTTTGTGTGTGTATATTTCTAATTAACCTACTCTCGGTCTTTTTGCTCTATATGTGCATACCGTGCAGGCTACCATGGTCGTCAACATGATCGAAGGTCGAGTTACTAGGTATAAGAAAGACGCCAAGGCGGATATGATTCGGAACAACAAGACTCAGATAAGATGTCCATGTCGAACATGCAAACTCCAGCGCTGGATCGACCCTGATTCTGGACAATTGGAGGATCACCTGCTCAAGCGCGGTTTCATGCATGACAACTTCAATGAGGAGATGGCAGTAAATGGTGTTGGTCATCATGAAGACTTGGGCGAGCGAGAAGACGAAGAGTCTCCCGACGGGCATGGTAATGATGACGAAGAATATACCGGCGACGGGCATGATCATCATGACGAAGAAGGAGATGTCGACGGGCATGACCATCATGAAGAACGAGAAGAAGCAAACACCTAGACGCTGCTAACTTCGGTGTTAAGGGATCCTCATGTTCAGGAACTGCTTCTCAAGGAGACGAGCAACGCCAAAGCTGCAGCCAGAGAGAAAGCCAAGATGGTGCAAATGGGGTTAGATGGGATGACTCCATTATATCCTGGGTGTCGGCCTGAGGATACACGCCTGAGTGTAATGCTCAAGGATCTAGAGATGAAGGCGGAACACAAATGGACCGACGTGAGCTTCAATGCTAACATGGAATTCTGGCACGATCGTCTTCCTAACGGGAACACATTGCCAACAAGTATAGAGGAGTCCAAGAAAATCGTGTGCCCTCTCGACCTACCGCACGTTAAATACCACGCATGTATCAATGATTGCGCACTTTATCGTAACGAGTACGCGGAGAGAACCACATGTCTGGTGTGCGGCCATGGACGGTACAAGAGAGGGAACAAGAAAGTTCCTCAAAAAGTGGTATGGTACTTTCCTATCACTCCCTGTCTACAGAGATATTTCGTAGATCCTAAGGAAGCAAAGCTAATGCAATGGCACACGGAAAGGGAGAAACCCAAAGATGATCCAGAGAAGGGCAAGATCCTAACACACCCTTCAGACGCTAGCCAGTGGAATGCATTGGACATCGAGTTCGAAGAGTTCGGGGGCGATGCAAGGAACGTTAGGCTGGGTATGAGCACCGATGGACTCAATCCTTTTGGCAACCAGAGTAGCACGCATAGCACCTGGCCCGTGTTTGTATGGCCGTACAACATCCCCCCATGGCTCTGCACAAAGCAAAGGTACGTACACATGAGCATTCTTATTCAGGGGCCGAAATAGCCAGGTGTCGATATGCATCTTTATCTCGGGCTGTTGAAAGAGGAGTTATCCACGTTGTGGGAGACGCCAGCCCATACATGGGACGCCTACACTAAAGGATATTTCCCTCTGAGAGCCGCGTTGCTCACGACGGTGCAGGACTATCCTGGTTACGCATATGTATCGGCCCAGGTGAACCACAAACACAATGCATGTGTCAAGTGCATGGATAAGACCCCGCATCTCCAGCTACCCAAGGATCCCGGGTCTTCGAAAACCGTGTTCCAAGGGACTCGAAAGTGGTTTCGCATGGATCACCCGTGGAGAAAACGCGGTGACCTGTTCAATGGTAAAGACGATCTCGAAAGAGCCCCGCGTACGAGGAGCGGCGAAGAAATCGAGGAGCTTCTGAATAATTGGGATGAGTGCCCAGCGCCAGAGAAGAAGCGACCAAGGACAAAGCCGCTTCTGGGTGTATGGAAAGCGAGGTCTGTTTTCTGGGACCTGCCATACTGGAAGGTCCTCCACACGCCCCATAGCCTCGATGTAATGCACATCACGAAGAATGTTACCGAGAGTCTGCTTGGCACTCTCCTCAACATGCCGGAGAGGACCAAGGATGGGCCGAAAGCAAGAAATGACCTGAAATTGCTTGGCATTAAGGAGCTTCAGTACCCTGATAGTGATGATGATGACGATCAAACGGAAGGGACTCAGGGTCGCCGCAAAAGGGTTAAGAAGAATGAGGTGGTTGTGCTTCGTGCTGCCTGCTTCACTCTCTGTCAGGAGGAGATCGAGCAGTTTTTCAGGTGCCTCCTAGGAGTCAAAGTTCCTCACGGTTACTCGGGCAAGATAAGCTGGTATCTCGACATAGCGAAGAAGAGGTTCAGCGGTATGAAGTCCCACGACTGTCACGTGATGATGACACAGATACTTCCAGTTGCCATACGAGGGATAATGGACGAGCACGTCCGTGAGACGCTGTTTGGCTTGTGCAACTTTTTCGATGTCATCTCTAGGAAGTCGATCGGCATGAAGCAGCTCGACAGGCTACATGAAGAGATCGTGGTGATACTATGCGAGCTCGAGATTTACTTTCCGCCCGCATTCTTCGACATCATGGTGCATCTACTTGTCCATGTCGTCGATGACATCATCCAGCTCGGGCCGACATTCCTGCATAACATGATGCCATTTGAAAGGCTGAACGGTGTAATCAAAGGGTTCGTTCGCAACAGGTCCCGTCCAGATGGAAGCATAGCCAAGGGCTTTCTGATCTACGGGTGCATCTCTTTCTGCCAGAACTATCTAACCACCGAGAATGAGGATGTTGGAATACCCACTTAGAAGCACCTCGGCAGGCTCGCTGGGTATGGTCACCGCGAGGGCCACCGCTCACTGCATGTCGGCATTTGTCGGGGATATGACCCTGGATACCCTAGAGTAGAGGTATAAAGAGAGCCTACAAGACAAATGGAAGAGTAAGAAGAAATGTCAATAAGGCATCAGGACGAAAATACAAAAGATAAGAAGACCTGGGCCGAATTAAACCTAATTCGGCCTGCTCCCACTACTCCTTCTAGACCAAACAGCACAAACGGGCCGAACTATATGTCAATTCGGCCCACCTAGCCGAATTACCACTAAATTCCCTCTATTCCCGCCGGGTCAACGCGACGTCACGCCACCTATCCCCGCCAACGCCCTGTCTCGACCACGCGAGGGTGCACCAACCGGAGAGACCCGGATGGGCCGGCATCGACCATAACGGCCCATCACGGGCTGGCGTCCCAGGCATCAGGAGCTCTTCCCCCGGGTGGGCCGGCAGGAGCAGCGTGGCCCACCGCGGGGCCTTCTCCGGCTGGGCTCCCTCCTTCCAGGAACACTTGGTCGGGCTCTCTCCTCCACGGGCCGAGTAAGGAGACCTCAGCTGGGCCTTTTCCTTTATTCGGCAGAGGCAATCAAGATTCAGCTGGGCCACATGGCTATCAGGCCGAATCGGTTATTGACAAGTCCGACTTTCCTCTTCATTTTGGTCACTTGGGCCGAGGTATACCTTCCTACGTGTCTTCACATGCACTCCCGACCTCCACAACAATACGCCATCAAGTCAAGACAAGACCAATAAGTCTCGTGCCAGTCTTGGGACGCCCCAGGCTCAGACTGGCACATGGCCAATGGAATATGCCCTTGGCATCCAAGAATATGCTAAGGAATATACCATGGCATCTCCAAAGATGCCAAGGCATATGCTGAGCATCTAAGAAGATACCAGGAATATACTACGCAGATGCCAAGCGTGGGGAACAAGTATTGTCCCCTGGGCTCCCCTTTATAAGGAGCACCAGGGGGATCATTCCAAGGGAGGCCCCCGAAGGGCTCCTCCCCTCTCTGCTCACTAGGAGCTCTCCTTCTTCCTCTTCCTCTACTCTCACAGAGAGATCTAGATAGAAGCATAGGAGATACAGCTCAAGGAGCATGGTTGTAGCCACAAGTATGGCAAGATTATAAGAGATTAGATGTATAGAATGAGGTGTTAACTCCACTTGAGAGCTTCAATCCAATATACATTGTATTTATCTTTGTTCATACGAGTGCGGTCTTCACTGCATCATCCCTCCCCGGATTCCTCCACGTCCATCGGCCCCAACTTTAGCCTACCCATGGCATATGCCGTGATACCACCACGACATTTGGCGCCCATCGTGGGGCCTTCTAGTGGCGTTGGTTGGGTTTCCATCCGGACGGGAACATATTCATCAACTTCTTCCTCATAGGGCTCATTCAGCTTCACCAAGCCAACAGAGAACAAAGAGGTAAGCGCAGAGGCTCTCCAAGTCTAACTCATCAAAGCAGGTAAGACTCAGCAAGAAGGACTCAAGCACTACTCCAAGCTTACTGTAAGTACCAAGTAACTCAGCAGGGCAAGTATGACCTAGCAAGACTCACCCAAACACTTCTCCAAGTATACTGTAAGTGCCAGATAACTCAGCCACCTACACTCAATCCTTCATCCCGGGGAGAAAATAACTTAACCCGGGGACTAGTCAACTTATCCGTGAAGTCACCTTTAGATTAAGAGAACATTATGTTGATTTAGATCTGTACTCCAGCCAACTTATTTATAACTCGGCCATAAGTTGAATTAGCTTATTTGTGATTCATATAGACTTTGAGTGCTTTGGATTATCCGGTGACTCAGCTCACCAGCCAGCTTATTTATAACTCGGCCATAAGTTGAATCAGCTTATTTGTGATTCATATATATTTTGAGTGCTTTGGATTATCCGGTGACTCAGCTCACCAGCCAGCTTATTTATAACTCGGCCATAAGTTGAATCTGCTTATTTGTGATTCATATAGATTTTGAGTCAGTTTACTTATGCTTTGGATTATCTTGTAACTCAGCTCCCCAGCCGGCTTATTTATAGCTCGAACAGAAGTTGAATCAACTTATTTATGATCCAGATAGAATTTGAGTCAGCTTACTTATGAGTCAGATAGAATTTGAGTCAGTTTATTTATGCTTTGGATTGTCCTTTAGCTCAGCTTACCAGCCAGCTTATTGATGATTCAGATATAATTTGAGTCAATTTGTTTATGCTTTGAATTAACCTTTAACTCAGCTAAGTAGATTGTCTCTGATTCGGACTAACATTTGATTCAGCTTGCCAGGATATATTATAATTCGGATTGGTATTCAGACTCAGCGTACTAATCATATTTCTGATTCAGGCCGAAGCTTTATTCAGTTCGCCAGATTGCCAGGTTATGTTATGACTCGGATTGATATTTCACCATCTTGCCAAGTTATCCCATATCTCGGATGACTATTGGCCAGCTTATCATATCTCGAATCTATATCTCATATCTACATCTCGAATCATATCTCTCAGCGGTTAGCCCTATTATCATATCCCAAAGCTTAATCTCGGATCTATATCTCGGATCCATATCAAAGGCAAATTATCGTCATCACGCCAAATCAAGTTATATCGTGGCAAACAGATCATTCGGATTTGAATCATATAACTCGGATTTGAGTCAGATGACTCAGACTTAATACATATAAGTCAATTTTGAGTAAAGTAACTCGGATTTGGGATGAGTTAACTCGGATTTGAGTCATATAACTCGAATTTGAGTCAGATGACTCAGACTTAGGACATATAAGTCAATTTTGAGTAAAGTAACTCGGATTTGGGATGAGTTAACTCGGATTTGAGTCATATAACTCGGATTTGAGTCAGATGACTCAGACTTAAGACATAAAGTCAATTTTGAGTAAAGTAACTCGGATTTGGAATCATATGACTCGGATAATAACTTACCCAAAGAGGTTAAAAGAGCAGTGCCCAAGAAGGCCAGAACTCATAATTTACCCAATGGGGTTAAAAGAGCAATGCCCAAGAAGGCAGGAACTCATAACTTACCCAATGGGGTTAAAAGAGCAATGCCCAAGAAGGCAAGAACTCACAACGTACCCAATGGGGTTAAAAGAGCAATGCCCAAGAAGGCAGGAACTCATAACTTACCCAATGGGGTTAAAAGAGCAATGCCCAAGAAGGCAAGAACTCACAACGTACCCAATGGGGTTAAAAGAGCAATGCCCAAGAAGGCAGGAACTCATAACTTACCCAATGGGGTTAAAAGAGCAAATGCCCAAGAAGGCAAGAACTCATAACTTACCCGATGGGGTTAAAAGAGCAATGCCCAAAAAGGCAGGAACTCATAACTTACCCAATGGGGTTAAAAGAGCAAATGCCCAAGAAGGCAAGAACTCATAACTTACCCGATGGGGTTAAAAGAGCAATGCCCAAGAAGGCAGGAACTCATAACTTACCCAAAGAGGTTATGACCTGAGCCCACGAAGGCCAGAAGTCAAGAAACTTACCCAAAGGGGTTATGACCTGAGCCCACGAAGGCCAGAAGTCAAGAAACTTACCCAAAAAGGTTATGACCTGAGCCCATGAAGGCCAGAAGTCAAGAAACTTACCCAAAGAGGTTATGACCTGAGCCCACGAAGGCCAGAAGTCAAGAAACTTACCCAAAGAGGTTATGACCAGTGCCCAAGAAGGCCAGAAGTCCAAAACTTAACCAAAAGGGTTATGTGACCAAGAGATATATGTGTTGCAATTATGCCCTAGAGGCAATAGTAAAGATGTTATTATTATAATTCTTATTCATGATAATGTTTATATTCCATGCTAGAATTGTATTAAGCGGAAACTTTAATACTTGTGTGGTTTGTGAACAACACCGTGTCCCTAGTATGCCTCTATGGACTAGCTCATTGATTAATGATGGTTAAGGTTTCCTAACCATGGACATGAGTTGTCAATTAATAATGAGATCATATCATTGGGAGAATGATATGGTGGACAGACCCAAACTAAGCGAAGCAATTAGATCGTGTCATCGTGTTCGTCTTTGCGAAGCTTTTCTTATGTCAAATATTGTATTCCTTAGACCATGAGATAATACAACTCCCTGGTATCGGAAGAAAGCTTTGAGGTCATCAAACGTCATCCTATGAGAGGGTGATCATAAAGGTGTCTCTCAGGTGATCGGAAAGTATCTATTGGGTTGTATGTATCGAGATGGGATTTGTCCCTCCCAAGTCGGAGAGATATACTTCGGGCCCACTCGGTAATCGATATCAACACCGCTTGCAAGCATGTGGTTAAGGAGTTAATCACAAAGTGATATCAGATTACGGAACGAGTAAAGTACATGCTGTGAACGAGATTGAACTAGGTATGACGGTACCGACGATCAAATCTCGGGCAAGTAAAATATCGCGAGACGAAGGGAATATATATATGGGATTGATTGAACCCTGGCATCGTGGTTCATCCGATATGATCATCGATGAATGTGTGGGAGTCAATATGGGTTTCCAGACCCCGCTGTTGATTATTGATAGAAGATCATGTCTGCATATTCTTGAACCCGCAGGGTCACACACTTAACGTGTCTCGATGCTAGGATAGATTGGATAATTGGTTTATGAGTTTTTGTTCGGAGTCTCGGATGGGATCTGGGACATCACGAGAGGTTCCGGAGTGGTCCGGAGAATAAGATTCATATAAGGCAGTGCAGTTTTTGGAGTTCGGAATTGTTCCGGGTTAATCGGTATTGTACCGGAAGCTTCTAGAACCTTTCGGAAGGGGACCAACGTGTCCCCACCTTCCGGGAGGGGGCATGGGCCTATGAGGGAGTGCCCTGGCCGCATTGGGCCAGGGGCACAAGGCCCCATAGGGCCCAGCCGGCCAAAGAGAGTTTAAACTCTAGATAGACCTTCTAGAAGGGGGGGTTTCCTTGCCCCCCCACTCTTCCTCCTTGGGGCTGCCGGTTTGGCTTGGGGGAGGGGGATAGGGCTGCGCCCACCCCTCTATATATAGAGGGCTGGGGGCGCACCACCCCCTACACCTTCCCCCCAACCCTAGCTGCCCTGCTGTCCTCCTCTCTCCCTCCCGACTGCTTGTAGGCGAAGCCCTGCTGCAGAAATTCTCCACCAATTGCACCGCGCCGTCGCGTTGTAGATCCAATCCGTCTCTCCACCATACTTGCTGGTCCGAGGAAGGAGGAGACGTCGAGGTGCTGCACGTGTGCATCTCACGGAGGCACCGCCACTTGTGGTGCTAGATCGGATCGGATCGCGAGGAGGAGAAGCGAGTACGACTACATCACCCACGTTCCGACGAACGTTCCGCTGTGCGAATCTTCAAGGGTATGAAGATCTAATCCAATCTCTCTCGTTGTTTGCATCTCCTAGATTAGATCTTGGCTTTCCCTCTGTTTGCATCCGTAGAAATTTTTGATTTACTATGCCGCGAAACCCTTCAGTGGTATCAGAGCTAGATCTATGCGTAGATGTGTTTCACGAGTAGAACGCAACATGGTTGTTGCGGGCGTTGATGTTTTCTGTTGCAAGACTCTTGTTTGTGTTCTTCTTATGACGCGGGATAGTGAGATTGAAGCGGTCCAGGCCAACCTTACGCGACGTCGTTCGCGAGACCGGCTCCGCACTTGACGTGTGGCTTGTTCCACACATGCGGCTGGTGGATGTCAGTTTCTCTCACTATAGTTGTCATGGGATTAACACTGGAGTTTGGCAACCATAATATCACCGTTGTGGCTTTCCGTAGGTAAGAATCGTTCTTAGCATCTACTCCCATAAGCCACGTAAAACATGCAACAACAAAGTAGAGGCGTCTAACTTGTTTTTGCAGGGAGTGTTTTCTGTGATATGGTATGGCCCAAGATGTGACGTGTATATTGTATGCGATGATCATGTTTTGTAATGTTTCACGACTTGCATGTCGATGAGTACACAACCGGCAAGAGCCATATGGTTGTCTTTATAATTGTGTATGACCTGCGAGTCAACTTCTTATACGCCATGTAATAGCTTTACTTTATCGCTAAGTAGTTAGCAATAGTTGTAGTTGCTATTCGTGGTGGAGGCAATCATGGTGGAGTGATGGAGATCATGCCGGAACGCACAAGATGGAGATCATTGCGCGAAGATTGGATATACCATGTCACATAAAGTTATATGCATGTGATGTTTATCCTTTTATGTATCTTATTATACTTAGATCGCGACGGTAGCATTATAAGATGATTCCTCACTTAAAGATCAAGATAAAAACTGTGTTCTCCCCAAGTATGCACCGTTCCGAAAGTTCGTCATGTCCAAGCATCACGTGATGATCGGGTGCTATAGACTCTATGCTCACATACAATGGGTGCAAGCCAGTTTTGCACACGCGGAAATACTTGGGTCTAACTTGACGAGCCTAGCATGTACAGACATGGCCTCGGAACACAAGAACCGAAAGGTTAAGCATGAGTCATATGAATGATATGATCGACACTTCGTTGTCCACCATTGAAACCATATCTCTTCTCGTGATGATCGGATTAGGTGTGGTGAATTTGGATCGTGTTCACTAAACAACTTGAGGGATGTTGAATTTAGTGGGAGTTCATCTAGTAATTTGATTAAGTTGAACTATTTATCATGAACATAGTCTAAATTGTACTTGCAAATACTGTAGATCACATGGCCAAATCCAACTTCAACTTCAACGTTTTTTTTGCTGAGATAGAAAAGCTTAGAAACAATGGGTCTAACTTCACCAAATGGTTCCGCATTCTGAGAATCATTCTCGCTGGCGGACAAAAGGACTATGTCCTTGAGAAAGCGCTAGGTGACGCCCTTGCTGTAGATGCGCCGGCTGATGAAAAAGCTGTTTATCAGTCGCGCAAGGATGATTATGATTTGATTAAGATCGCCATGTTGTATGCTATGGAATCGGATCTTCAAAATCGTTTTGAGGAGTTCGCCGGGCCCTTTGAGATTCTCGAGGAGCTGAAAACATGTTTCAGACTCAAGCCCGTTCTGAGAGATATGAGATCTCTAAGAAATTCTTTAACTACAAGATGGAGGAAGGGAGTTCCGTTAGTGAGCACGCCATTAAGATGTCGGGCTACACTCAACGCCTTGAGCAACTGGACTGCAAGATTCCAGAGGAGCTCAAGATTGACACTCCTAGCTGCAAAAGTTTTGTAGTTGATCACAATCAGATTGGTTCCACTGATATGATCACTGAGCTCTTTGCTAAGATGAAAGTAGCGGAGGTGAACATCAAAAATAATAATCATGTGTTGATGGTCAACAAGCCCCCCACCTTTAAGAAAGGTAAGGGTGCAAGGAAGCCCTTCAAGAAAGGCGGCGGCAAGCGCGTTGCCCCTGCTGAGAGGAAGCTCAGGTCTGGTCCTAAGCCGGACACTGAGTGCTTCTATTGCAAGGACAAGGGTCACTGGAAGCGCAACTGTCCGAAGTACTTAGCGGACAAGAAGGCTGGCACCATCAAAGGAATATTTGATATACATGTTATTGATGTTTTCCTTACTAGCCCTCGTTGTAGTGCCTGGGTATTTGATACCGGTTCAGTTGCTAATATTTGTAACTCGAAACAGGAGCTACGGAATAGACGGCGGCTTGCGAGGGATGAGGTGACGATGCGCGTTGGCAACGGATCAAGAGTTGATGTGATGGCCGTCGGCACGCTCTCCTTAGTTTTACCTTCGGGATTAGTTTTAAACCTTAATAAGTGTTATTATGTGCCTGCGTTGAGCATGAACATTATTTCTGGATCGTGTTTATTGCAAGACGGTTATTCATTTAAATCGGAGAATAATGGTTGTTCTATTTATATGAGTAACATCTTTTATGGTCATGCACCTATTGTGAATGGTTTATTTCTTCTAAATCTCGAAAGGGATGAAACACACATCCATAACATTGAGGCTAAGATATGCAAAGTAGATAGTGATAATACTACTTATTTGTGGCACTGTCGTCTAGGTCATATTGGTGTAAAGCGCATGAAGAAACTCCATTCTGATGGACTTTTGGAGTCTCTTGATTTTGAATCATTTGACACATGCGAACCATGCCTCATGGGCAAGATGATCAAAACCCCGTTCTCCGGTATGATGGAGCGAGCAACGGACTTGTTGGAAATCATACATACCGATGTATGCAGACCGATGAGTGTTTCGACGCGCGGTGGATATCGCTATTTTCTCACTTTTACCGATGACTTAAGTAGATATGGATATATCTATTTAATGAAACATAAATCTGAAACATTTGAAAAGTTCAAGGAATTTCATAATGAAGTGGAGAACCATCGTAACAGAAAGATTAAATTTCTACGATCCGATCGTGGAGGTGAATATTTGAGTTATGATTTTCTCACGCATCTTAAAGCAAGCGGAATCGTTTCGCAACTCACGCCACCCGGAACACCATAGCGCAATGGTGTGTCTAAACGCCGGAATCGAACCCTATTAGATATGGTCCGATCAATGATGTATCTTACTGATTTGCCGTTATCATTTTGGGGTTATGCATTAGAAACCGCTTCATTCACTTTAAATAGGGATCCATCTAAATTCGTTGAGACGACACCGTATGAACTGTGGTTTGGTGCTAAACCTAAGTTGTCGTTTCTTAAAGTTTGGGGATGCGAAGCTTACGTCAAGAAGTTGATGCCGGACAAGCTCGAACCCAAAGCGGAGAAATGCGTCTTCATAGGATACCCTAAGGAAACTATTGGGTATACCTTCTATCACAGAACCGAAGGCAAAGTGTTTGTCGCAAAGAACGGTTCCTTTCTTGAGAAGGAGTTTCTCTCGAAAGAAGTGAGTGGGAGGAAAGTAGAGCTAGACAAGGTTATTGAACCTTCTCTTGAATTGGAGAGTAGCGCAGCACCTGAAATTGTTCCAGTGCCGCCTGCACCAACAATAGAGGAAGCTAATGACAAGGATCATGAAGCTTCGGACGATGCTGCTACTGAACGTCGCAGGTCGACAAGGTCGCGTGCCCCTCCTGAGTGGTACGGCAACCCTGTCTTGACTGTCTTGTTAGTAGAAGACAGTGAACCTACGAACTATGAGGAAGCGATGATGAGCCCAGACTCTGAGAAATGGCTAGAAGCCATGAAATCCGAATTGGGATCCATGAGCGAAAACCAAGTATGGACTTTGGTGGACCCTCCTAGCGACCGAAAGGCCATTGAGTGCAAATGGATTTTGAAGAAGAAAACGGACGCGGATGGTAATGTTACCGTCTATAAAGTACGGCTTGTCGCGAAAGGTTTTCGACAAGTTCAAGGTGTTGACTATGATGAGACTTTCTCTCCCGTAGCGATGTTTAAGTCCATTCGGATTCTATTAGCAATTGCTGCGTTTCATGATTATGAAATATGGCAGATGGATGTCAAGACTGCTTTCCTCAATGGCAACATTGATGAAGAGTTGTATATGATGCAACCCGAAGGTTTTGTCGATCCTAAGGATGCTGATAAAGTATGCAAACTTCAGCATTCCATTTATGGACTGAAGCAAGCATCTCGGAGTTGGAACCTTCGTTTTGATCAAGTGATAAAGAGCTTTGGATTTGTTCCAAATAGCTACGAAGCTTGTATCTACAAGAAAGTGAGTGGGAGCTCGGTGACGTTTCTGGTACTATATGTGGATGACATATTGATTATCGGAAATGACATCAACATGCTTAACGATGTGAAGAGTTATTTGAACAAGTGTTTTTCAGTGAAAGACCTAGGTGAAGCTGCTTATATATTGGGCATCAAGATCTATAGAGATAGACAAAGACGCCTGATAGCTTTAAGCCAGAGTACATACCTAGACAAAGTTCTGAAAAGGTTCAGAATGGATAAGGCAAAGAAAGGTTCGGTGCCTATGTTGTCAGGTAAGATATTGAGCAAGGCTTAGTGTCCAGCTACGGTAAATGATAGGGAAGCTATGAGCAAAGTGCCTTATGCCTCGGCCATAGGTTCTATCATGTATGCCATGCTGTGTACTAGACCGGATGTGTCCAATGCTCTTAGTTTGACGAGCAGATATCAAAGTGATCCAGGAGTGGAACACTGGACAGCCATGAAGAACATCCTAAAGTACCTAAATAGGACTAAAGAAATGTTCTTAGTCTATGGGGTTGATGAACAGCTCGTCGTAAAAGGTTACGTCGACGCTAGTTTTGACACCAACAAGGATGATTTTAAATATCAGACAGGATACGTGTATATTTTGAATGGAGGAGCTATGAGCTGGAGAAGCTGCAAGCAAAGCGTGATCGCGGGATCTACAGTAGAAGCAGAATACATGGCTGCTGCAGAAGCGTCAAGTGAAGGAGTTTGGATCAGGAACTTCATCACTGAGCTTGGCGTGGTTCCAAGTGCATTGGACCCACTAGAGATATTGTGTGACAACACTGGTGCCATAGCACTCGCTAAGGAACCAAGATATCATCCAAAGACCAAGCATATCAACCGCAAGTTTCATATAATCCGAGATTATATAGCAGATGGAGATCTGAAGATTAGCAAAGTACATACAGATCTGAATGTCGTAGATCCGTTGACTAAACCTCTTCCGCGTGCAAAACATGATCAGCACCTCAGTGCCATGGGTGTGAGATTGTTGCCAAATGTAAACTAGATTATTGACTCTAGTGCAAGTGGGAGACTGTTGGAATTATGCCCTAGAGGCAATAATAAAGATGTTATTATTATAATTCTTGTTCATGATAATGTTTATATTCCATGCTAGAATTGTATTAAGCGGAAACTTTAATACTTGTGTGGTTTGTGAACAACACCGTGTCCCTAGTATGCCTCTATGGACTAGCTCATTGATTAATGATGGTTAAGGTTTCCTAACCATGGACATGAGTTGTCAATTAATAATGAGATCATATCATTGGGAGAATGATATGGTGGACAGACCCAAACTAAGCTAAGCAATTAGATCGTGTCATCGTGTTCGTCTTTGTGAAGCTTTTATTATGTCAAATATTGTATTCCTTAGACCATGAGATAATACAACTCCCTGGTATCGGAAGAAAGCTTTGAGGTCATCAAACGTCATCCTATGAGAGGGTGATCATAAAGGTGTCTCTCAGGTGATCGGAAAGTATCTGTTGGGTTGTATGTATCGAGATGGGATTTGTCCCTCCCAAGTCCGAGAGATATACTTCGGGCCCACTCGGTAATCGATATCAACACCGCTTGCAAGCATGTGGTTAAGGAGTTAATCACAAAGTGATATCGGATTACGGAACGAGTAAAGTACTTGCTGTGAACGAGATTGAACTAGGTATGACGGTACCGACGATCAAATCTCGGGCAAGTAAAATATCGCGAGACGAAGGGAATATATATATGGGATTGATTGAATCCTGGCATCGTGGTTCATCCGATATGATCATCGATGAATGTGTGGGAGTCAATATGGGTTTCCAGACCCCGCTGTTGATTATTGATAGAAGATCATGTCTGCATATTCTCGAACCCGCAGGGTCACACACTTAACGTGTCTCGATGCTAGGATAGATTGGATAATTGGTTTATGAGTTTTTGTTCGGAGTCTTGGATGGGATCCGGGACATCACGAGAGGTTCCGGAGTGGTCCGGAGAATAAGATTCATATAAGGCAGTGCAGTTTTTGGAGTTCGGAATTGTTCCGGGTTAATCGGTATTGTACCGGAAGCTTCTAGAACCTTCCGAAAGGGGACCAACGTGGCCCCACCTTCCGGGAGGGGGCATGGGCCTATGAGGGAGTTCCCTGGCCACATTGGGCCAGGGGCACAAGGCCCCATAGGGCCCAGCCGGCCAAAGAGAGTTTAAACTCTAGATAGACCTTCTAGAAGGGGGGTTTCCTTGCCCCCCACTCTTCCTCCTTGGGGCCGTCGGTTTGGCTTGGGGGAGGGGGCTAGGGCTGCGCCCACCCCTCTATATATAGAGGGCTGGGGGCGCACCACCCCCTACACCTTCCCCTCCAACCCTAGCCGCCCTGCTGCCCTCCTCTCTCCCTCCCGACTGCTTGTAGGCGAAGCCCTGCTATAGAAATTCTCCACCAATTGCACCGCGTCGTCGCGTTGTAGATCCAATCCGTCTCTCCACCATACTTGCTGGTCCGAGGAAGGAGGAGACGTCGAGGTGCTGCACGTGTGCATCTCATGGAGGCACCGCCACTTGTGGTGCTAGATCGGATCGGATCGCGAGGAGGAGAAGCGAGTACGACTACATCACCCACGTTCCGACGAACGTTCCGCTGTGCGAATCTTCAAGGGTATGAAGATCTAATCCAATCTCTCTCGTTGTTTGCATCTCCTAGATTAGATCTTGGTTTTCCCTCTTTTTGCATCCGTAGAAAATTTTGATTTACTATGCCGCGAAACCCTTCAATATGACGAAGTGATTATACGTCAGAAAACAACTCTGGGAATATTTAAATATAAAGCCCATGAGCGATTCTACGAATCCCACATGGCCTCGGGGACTAATGTCGGGGATATGACCCCGGATACCCTAGAGTAGAGGTATAAAGAGAGCATACAAGACAAATGGAAGAGTAAGAAGAAATGTCAATAAGGCATCAGGAGGAAAATACAAAAGATAAGAAGACCTGGGCCGAATTAAACCTAATTCGGCCTGCTCCCACTACTCCTTCTAGACCAAACAACACAAACGGGCCGAACTATATGTCAATTCGGCCCACCTAGCCGAATTACCACTAAATTCCCTCCGTTCCCGCCGGGTCAACGCGACGTCATGCCACCTATCCCCGCCAACGCCCTGTCTCGACCACGCGAGGGTGCACCAACCGGAGAGACCCGGATGGGCCGGCATCAGCCATAACGGCCCATCACGGGCTGGCGTCCCAGGCATCAGGAGCTCTTCCCCCGGGTGGGCCGGCAGGAGCAGCGGGGCCCACCGCGGGGCCTTCTCCGGCTGGGCTCCCTCCGTCCAGGAACACTTGGCCGGGCTCTCTCCTCCACGGGCCGAGTAAGGAGACCTCAGCTGGGCCTTTTCCTTTATTCGGCAGAGGCAATCAAGATTCAGCTGGGCCACATGGCTATCAGGCCGAATCGGTTATTGACAAGGCCGACTTTCCTCTTCATTTTGGTCACTTGGGCCGAGGTATACCTTCCTACGTGTCTTCACATGCACTCCCGACCTCCACAATAATACGCCATCAAGTCAAGACAAGACCAATAAGTCTCGTGCCAGTCTTGGGATGCCCCAGGCTCAGACTGGCACATGGCCAATGGAATATGCCCTTGGCGTCCAAGAATATGCTAAGGAATATACCATGGCATCTCCAAAGATGCCAAGGCATATGCTGAGCATCTAAGAAGATACCAGGAATATACTACGCAGATGCCAAGCGTGGGGAACAAGTATTGTCCCCTGGGCTCCCCTTTATAAGGATCACCAGGGGGATCGTTCCAAGGGAGGCCCCCGAAGGGCTCCTCCCCTCTCTGCTCACTAGGAGCTCTCCTTCTTCCTCTTCCTCTACTCTCACAGAGAGATCTAGATAGAAGCATAGGAGATACAGCTCAAGGAGCATGGTTGTAGCCACAAGTATGGCAAGATTATAAGAGATTAGATGTATAGAATGAGGTGTTAACTCCACTTGAGAGCTTCAATCCAATATACATTGTATTTCTCTTTGTTCATACGAGTGCGGTCTTCACTGCATCATCCCTCCCCGGATTCCTCCACGTCCATCGGCCCCAACTTTAGCCTACCCATGGCATATGCCGTGATACCCCCACGACAGCATTGCTAATCGACGCGCCGACTTTGCCAGGGCACACCGAGTCGCACTACAACACATTGAATTGGTCAGCCCTTGGGAAGAGCACAAAAGCTTGATCGAGCAGGAGTACGTGGACCAGGCCCGCCCGAGGAAGAAAGGAG
The DNA here is from genome assembly GCA_916181665.1 of Avena sativa. Classification (NCBI taxonomy): domain Eukaryota; kingdom Viridiplantae; phylum Streptophyta; class Magnoliopsida; order Poales; family Poaceae; genus Avena; species Avena sativa. The sequence continues at coordinate 303,471,383 of OV702295.1, read as the reverse complement.
ACGTAACAAGAGAACACAACTCCACCTTCACGGGTTAGTTCAAGAAAAGGCTGCTGGACAATCCCCCACAGACGCCTTCTACGGAAGATCAACAACTCATATTCTCCTTGTCACAAGGCCCAGTGCATAATGTAAAGACCTATCAGTCATACGACATCAACGGTTACAGATTCTACACCGAGGAAAATGACATGAATAGTGAATATCAAAACTCAGGAGTTACTATGATGTCCTTCGTCGATGACGAGACTACTGTCATGGAAAGATTCTACGAAAGGATCGAGGAGATATGGGAGCTCGACTACTGTGGAGAGACGGTACCGATGTTCCGTGTTATATGGGCCAAGAACGTCGAAAAAGAAGGCCGATATTTCACCACCTGCGTTATACCAGATGCCAAGTCGGCAAATAAGGCCTCCACGAAAAATGAGCCGTGGATACTCGCTAGCCAAGTTGATCAATGTTTCTTTATTGCCGACCCGTCAAAGCCCAGTTGTGTTGTATTGAGGAGGGGAAAGAGGAGCATCATCGGAATGGAAGGATCCACCAACGAGCAAGACTTCGACAAGAATGGCGATCCGAAGATCGAAGAGGAGTTCGACAAGTACTTCAACATGCCTACTACTACTACAGTAAGAAGAAAGACCACACTACCTACTAAAGGTTGTCTGTTCACGAGAAGAAATCTCATAGTGCCTGGGCTAAAGTATTCAACCGCGAAGAAAAAAGGCAAGAAGATTGTGAAGAGAGGCTAGCTCGACACATCACATGACGACGTGTGACCTTTTTTGTGTATTAGTTAGAGACTAAAATATATCGTGATATTCGTGTGGGTATACGAATTCACATGTGTTTGTGACAAGCACAATATATACAATAATTCAGAGAGTGTTTTTTAACAAATATACATGTGTATGTGCTTGGTTTTAAATATATTAGTAACATGTAATTTTGAAACAAAGAAAAAAAAGTGACCCAACCAGGATTCGAACCTGGCTGGGAAAGATTTGTCAATGCATCTTAACCACTGGGCTAATCTGTGTTTGATGTCCAACTACAGCCTCACGTTTTTTTACTAAGTCCAATGTTCTATGGCGCATATCGCTTGAATGCGCCACAGAAGTTCAAACTTCTGTGGCGCATGCGAGCGATATGCGCCACAGAACATTGGCACTTAGCTAGTGTATTTTGGACAAAGCACACATGTTCTGTGGCGCATTCCTCCTATATGCGCCACAGAAGTTGAAACTTCTGTGGCGCATATCTGAGGAATGCGCCACAGAAGCTTCACACTTAGCCAAAATAACGGTTCGGCCTTCCCCTTCCCCCCACTTCCCAACTTCCCCCCCACACACGAGCCCGCACGCACCAGAGAACCCTAGCGCCGCCGATCGAATCGCCCGCCCTCTGCCGAGCCCGTGGAGGAGCCCGCCACTGGAGCCCGTACGTGGAGGAGCAGGAGCCATCGCCAGAGCCCGTGGTGGAGGAGGATCCGCCGCCGGAGCCCGTGGAGGAGCAGGCATAGGAGCTCGTGGTGGAGGAGGAGCCGCCGCTGGAGACCGTGGAGGAGAAGTAGAAGGATCCCGCGGAGGAAGAGCAGGAGCGCAACCTCCCCGTCCATGCCACCTCGCCATCCACCCCTTGGTGAGGTTCAGGCCCCCCCTCCCCTCTCTCTCTGCATCTGTTCCTCGAGGAGAATCAGTCCTATTAGTGATATGTTTGTTTAGGGATTGTTTGTTCTGGATGAATCAGTCCTCGAGGAGAATCAGACACCAACTTGGATGAAACTTTAGGGATTGTTTGTTTTGGATGAATCAGTCTTGTTAGTGATATGTTTTGTTGTCAATATGCAAATGCATATTCGCATTTGGGAGTGAGCTAGATCAAATGGAACATTATGACTAATTTTGACCTGGAAAATAAAGCTGCTGATATTGAGATTGCATCATTTCTTTATTGGTGCCCTAGAACTGTGTCATGAGCTGATAGTACCATGTGTCTTTCCCAAGTTCAGAATATACTTGTACAAGTGTATCTTCTGCTAAGTTATTCACTGTGCACTTGTGAGTCTCCCCATATTTTACTAGCCTACTTGCCAAGTGTTGTAGTTGAGATATCATTTTTAATATGGCTTTTATTCAAGCTATGTTTCTCAAGAAAATATCTGATACATATCCTTCTGGTTTTGAACATTAGTGTGTTTTTGCTAATTGTTCTTTGATTCATGCTATCATTTTCAGCATTGTGATTATTGTACACCTGGTTAGTGAAGCTTGTCTTTTTCCTAGTTAATATTTTTTCATGTTAATATTATTTACCTCATAGAATTTTAAATGGTTCACTGTAGATGTGCTCTGGATTTGTGTGGGTTTATGTGGATATAACCATTAGAGAAGCATGTCAGATTGCCTCATAGGATATATATGATCATTTTCATCTCCCATTATCCACTACTGCTGATCAACAACTGTAGATGTTGCAAACTCATGAATTTATGTGGATTTTCATAAGAAAAGCACTATGAGATGTTGCAAACTCATGAATTTATGCTGATCAACAACTGTAGATTGCTGAAATTTGATTAGGGTTAATTTGATTATGCTTCACCACTAGTAAATTTAGATGTACTGCTTATTCGTCTTCTTGTATCCCTCCTCACAATGAACAGGGATGGGGCTGTTTATCAGCTGTTTATGCAACTCAATTATGAGCTATTTATCTGCTGTTTATCCGGTTGTAAAAGATATAAATAAACATGTTTCTGCTGCCATATATTGATTTAAGATCTGTGAATTTATGTTATATGTAGTTCTTTCATCTAGCTGCATGCTCTGGCCAATTTGTGCATTGAGGTATGATCTGTCTGCTATATATTTCGTTGATCATTATGAGAAAGTGGTGGTATTTGTGTTGTTGTTTATATGAATCTATGATGGATGATGATGGATGATGGTGTTGTGTTGTTGTTTATATGAATCTGTGATGGATAATGATGATGGATGAAATGGTGATGTTTATATGAAATGGTGTTGTGTTGCTATTATGGTCAATGGGGTTGTCATTGGGGATGGGGTGTTTTTTCTTGCAGGGATTTCAATTGAGTTGCCCGTTTCTCCTGAAGTGTTGATTCACTTCCGTTTCGGTTGAGAAATGGGCACTCGTAGGTCCAAAAATTAGCAAAGGTCATGCCGAATTTTTCGGTCGATATTTGTGCTAACCTTTTGTCTCTTTTTTTAGTAATAAAGCACAAACATGTCGACTAACGACAAGGCCGGTCCTTCTAAACAAATGAGCGTCGAGGATCTAGCCCGAGAGGCCAACAAATCATTCTGGGGGCCGTCCCAAGAGCATGAGGAGGTGGAGGAGATGAGAATGACACCACCACCGACGACCGTCGTCGGAGGTGCTGGGGACGAGGAAGATCCAGATTACGAGGGGGACGACGACGACTACGATGGAACTAGTGAAGGCGGGGAGGAGGGTAACACCACCACGGATGGTGGCGAGCGCACAGATGGTGGTAGCGGCAACCTGGCCACCATACAGAAGAAGAAGAAGAAGGATATTAAGGATCGGAAGCCGCAAGTGCTCGCCAACGTCTGTGATGAGTTCACCGAGGTCACAAAAGGTGGCCAACCCATTGTGCCTTCATCGATTGCCTGCGGGTACGGCATGCAACTCGGGTGCATCGTCCGGGAAAGCATGTCGATCAACATGAAGTACATCCGACGTAATCATGCTTTGGTCGAGAACCTCCTTAAGAAGCTTCACAAGCGATACACATTCCCAGAGAAGTTCAGAAACCTGAAGAGTAATAAGAACCCGGTGAACAAACTAGAACTGACAAAGATGAGCAACGCCTTGAGCAGCTGGAAAACCCGGGTAAAGAACATCATTGACAACGGTGAAAGATGGGAGACTATAAGTACGAAAAATCTGATGCTGGACGAAGAAGAGTTCAAGATATTCAAGGCGGACTTAGATACCGCTGCCTCTAAAGCATGGACTGAGTGGGGAAAGACTATGCGAGAGAAGAACATAGGTAACCACCGGCTTGGAAGCGGCGGATACAGAGGGAAACAGCCCATTTGGGACAAGGAGGACGCCGAGCTTGAACGCCTGGGTAACGAGAACCCATGGCATAAAATTACAGACTTGCAGATCTGACAATTTGTCCGGGCCCGCTACTACCTGGACCCTGTTATAGGGGAGTTCGTCACCGACGACCCGGATATGAAGGCCTTTGAGCATGAGCTGGTAAGGAATTTACCGTGGATCTCTCATTAAAATAATTAAGCTAAGAATCTAAATGCATGCATGGGTTCACCTCTCCTTGTATCTCTGCAGGAGAAGGAATTGAACGCTAGCGAGGACTTGTCGTCCCAAGATTCGGCGGCAGAGCCATGGGACACTGTTTTTAACAGGGCGACGAACACTTACAAGAAGAGGGAGAAGAAGTTGCCGCCAAAATCAGCTGGCCGTGTGTCCGTCTTCGGTACAAGAATGAAGTTTACCGAGTACTACAAAGAGGACGCAAAGAAGAGGAGGGAGAGGAAGAACCAGTCGGCTGCTAAAGATAAAGCCGAGGTTGAAGAGCTGAAGTTGAAGGTGAAGACATTAGAGGCAAAAGTGGACGAGAAAGCAATGGACAAGTTATTGGAGAAGAAGCTTCGCACGATCATCCCCCCTGGGTTGATGGAGGGGCTAGCTGTTTGGAATGCAGGAGGTCGACAGGGGCCGATAAACGTGCCCAGCTTTAGCGGCAGCAACTCGAGCATCAACGTTAACGCGTCGTCGGACTTGGTGACCCTGCCGGCCACCATCGCCGTGGCACAGCCGCAAGAGCTTGTTGTCGCACAGCTGCCCCCTGCTGCTCCCACCAAAAATACCAATATCGCACAGCCGGCGGTGGCACCAGTACCGCGGGAGAATGCTGATGATAGGCCTGCCGCCGGGATCGGCCGTGTGTCGACATTAGCCGAGCTCAACGCCCTCACCAAGGTAACTAATATCATACTCTGCTTCATCTTCTTTATGCGCCTTTGGTGATTGCACCTTGATCATGATGCCCAACACATATGTGTCGATATTCAAGACGCTGCTTGCGTACTACTCCACAAAGTTGCCGAAGGCGAGTTGAAGGATGTTGCCAAGGGCAATATCATACAACCGGCGAACTGCACGATGCACAACAATGCAATGGACGATGCCGTGATGAGGGTCCGGATTGCTCGGGTGTTGCCAGGGTGCGATGACATGGACCCCCCTTTCAACCTCAGGGAGCCGACAAACACAAGACCCTTGCAGAATGCCACGGCTGGCCCTTGACATGGCCGAAGAGTCATATTCGTCTTACGGGGCACCTAAGAGCCACCTTGATCGTCCGGCCACCACCTCGGATGCCACCTGTCACCGGCGCCACCTCGATCGTCCGGCCACCACCTAGGAAGCCACCTACCGTCGTCGCCACCACCAGTCGCCACCAACAACTGTTGGGAGCGTGTGGGCCACCCCAAGGCGATGCCGCCATCGCAACGCAACCACCGTCGCCCCCGCCACCACCATCACCACATGGCGGCAACAACGATGATGATGAAGAATTTGTCAACATCGATGACTACATCAACACCGGCGCCGGCATAGGATTGTACATGCCTGCTGTGGATGAAGAACCCTTCATCGCTCGCGAGGGTCAAGGTGGGCGTCCCACTACATGCACGCAATGCCTGGTCTTTGGAGGTTTATCTCAAGAGACGCCTCCGGCCGCCGATCAACAGGAGAAACCAGTTGGATTCGTCTTTAGCCCTGACACACTACAAAAGGCGGCCATTGAGCACTTAGCATCCCCAATGGAGGAGCCTGCTCAGAAGACGAAGAAGCACAGGAAGAGAGGTAAGAAAGCTGAGAGCCAACCTCCTCTGAAGAGGATCCGTGCTAAGGATAACGTCGTACCCGCCTGCGAGGATGGCTTGCCTAGGATACATATAGCCGGTGAAGCGATACTGACTCCGGATCTGCTTCGCCTTGCTGGTGGACATATGCTTTCTTTGAGTGATAGTATCAAGACACTAGAGGGCATTCTTCTTAAAGACAAAGATCCAAATTACCCGGTTTTCACTGTCAAGGTGCCATCGGACATGGACTTCGTCCATGAAGCCCCCGCGGACGTGTTCTTCATATCGTACGAGGACGTCTTCAAGTTGTTTCTCTCGAAACGGACGGACTATAACATGGTCCACCTATTCACGCTCAATCTAGCGATGAAGACCAAGAGAGAGCAGACCCCCCTACATCGCGATAGTGGATCCCTACTACATGCGTGATAGCCAGTTGAGGGAAGGATCTGAGACGCGTGCCAAGGCGACGGCGTATCTCGAGAAGTTCCTGGTGGACCACAAGAGGACGAACACGCTTCTTTTGCCTTTCTTTCCCGAGTAAGTACACACACCCCCTAGCATTGTTAACTTAGGATTTCTTATAGCTTTCTTCCATTGCCCTTTTCCAACATCCCGTTTCAATCGTGTTGTGCAGAGACAAATACTGCACACTCATCGTCATTTGCACAAAGTACTCGATAGCATCGTATTTCGACTCGGCGAGTAAGAAGAAGAAGAAGGACTACACCAGAATAAGGGGTGTTTTGAATGAGGCTCTCGAGGGCTACGCTAAAAAGGGATGCCCCTTCATCAACAAGGGGGAATGTATCAAGGATGACAAGCACGTGTTCAAGCATGTGTTCGAGTTCCCCTGCGTCAAGGAGCCGGCTACTGGCGGCGCCAAGGAGGCCTTCTACGCCATGCATCACCTTAAAGGATTTGTCCGGGATTGCCAGAACCTAACTCTGCCATCTAGTTTCCGAGCATGGGCCGAAAATTTGGCGCGAAGGGACGATGATGATCTTAGAGAAGACTTCCATCGCATCTAGGTTAAGTTGTCAGAAATCATCGTGGAAGATGTCAACACGAGGGGAGGGGTCCTAAAACACAACAGAGGGTTGACTAAGAGGGAGATTGAAAATATTCTTCGTCAACAGGGTGACAACAGGACGTGGATGACGAAGGATGGCTATCTACCATTCCCGAAGCCGAGCGTTAGCAGTTCTCAACATTAATCGATGTGTGCGCCTAGAATTATCATAGATGTCTGTGTGTAGTGTTGTGTCACAAACTATATACTACCGTGGTCGTATGTTGTAAACTTCACTATTGTGGTCGTTGTCGTCGAAGTTCTATGATTATGATCGATGTGCTATCTTCTATGTTTACTGATCTTTTGCTTTAGTTTATGTGAATATATATGCATGTGAACCAATTTAGTTCTTTCTGTTGCATGATTTACTAATATGCCTTATCTATAGAGATGGCGAAGTGGTACGTGGTGTACAAGGGTTGGGTTCCAGGAGTCTACGATGAGTGGGAGGACTATCAGAAACAGGTGAACAAGTTTAGCGGCAACAGCTACAAAGGATACGCGACTTGAGAGGAGGCGGTAGCCAAGTGGAGGAACAACCTATGGAAGGAGAACCGGATGAAGATATTGCTAGTGCTCTTGCTCTTGCTCATCGTCGTCATAGTTGTATTATGTTTGATTCTAGTGTAGGCGAGATGAATACTTTATTTGTAATGTGATGAGATGGTGAACTTTGTAACAAACACTTGTAACAAACCACTTCATTTGACTTGTATTGTAATGTGATGATCACTTGTCTATCTCGTTCGGGCTCTAAGTAGTGTGATGGCAGTATATTCATGTTTGTATTATATTTGTTTTCATATACTAAGTCAAATATACTATTTCTGTATAATATTGTATAATACCTGTGTAATACATGTATAATATTGTATATTTGGACAAGTTTCAAATTTTTTTAATACCTGATACTCAAACCAGTGGCGCATCGTTTTAACCTTCTGTGGCGCATAGTGTTTCAGTGGCGCATTGTCCATAATGCGCCACTAAACAGAGTCCTGTGGCGCATCAACCGAAATGCGCCACAAAAGTACCATGAATTCTGTGGCGCATTTCGGAATGCGCCATAGAAGTTTTGATCAGTGGTGACGTAACAATGGCGTCCCAGCCATGCGCCATAGAAGATCAATACTGATGCGCCACTGAAGAAGGATTTCCTAGTAGTGTCCGGCAGCACGATGGCGTGGTGTCGGAAGTAGAGGGAAGATCCCGTAGGGCTTCTCCTAAGCCGGTGCGAGTTATGGTGGATCTATGGTTTAAGGCGATCTAGGTTTAGAAGGCCGGATAGGAGGAGGTGGTGTCGGCGGCGGCTAGGATGACGGCGACGGGCTGGCGGCGGTGGAGCATCGGCGCTGGGCGGCGGTGCGGCGGCGGCGCGGCACGGGTGGGGAGAGCTGGTTGTGTGATGTTTGGGGCAGCCCTCTCCCTCTATTTATGAGAGGGAGGGAGGCTTGGGAGAGGGGAGTTTGAATCCATACCCAAACCCAAGTTGGATAGAAGGAAGGACTCTTTCCTTCTTCCACTAGGAAACCATTGTTCCAGTTTGACTTTTCAAACCTCCCTTTTGACTTTCAATTTAGAGCTTTATTTCTCTCTCGCAAATGCCCAACCAAAGTGACTTAGTACATGATCCAATCATTCCACTTACCCATGAAACATTCATGGACCATTCCCCTTCCGGTCCGGTGAACCTTCTAGACCCTTCTAGGACCTCTCCGATGTAAACATCGAAATCATTCCCGAACTCCGGAATCGGACTTTCCTTATATGAATCTTATTCACCGGACTATTCCGGATCTCCTCGTGATATCCCGGATCGCATCCGAGACTCCGAACAACATTCGGTATCCCTACTTACATTCCATATCTACTAAACAACATTGAATCCTTAAGTGTGTCTTCCTACAGTTCGTGAATTATGCGGACATGACCGAGACACTTCTCCGATCAATAACCAATAGAGGAATCTAGAAATTCATATGGCTCCCACATATTTCTACGATTACTTTGCGATTGAATGAACCACTTACATATGATACAAATTTCCCTTTGTCTCATGATAGTTTACTTATCCGAGGTTTGATCGTCGGTATCTCTGCATACCTAGTTCAACCTCATTACCGATAAGTACTCTTTTCTCGTTCCCGTGATATGTGATCCTTGTGAGCCAGTCACATGCTTGCAAGCCAATTGATGACATTCCACCGAGAGGTCCCAGAGTATATCTATCTGTCATATGGATGGACAAATCCCACTCTTGATCCATTTGCCTCAACACATACTTTCTGAACACTCAATGCCACCTTTATAGCCACCCAGTTATGGTGTGGTGTTTGATGTCATCAAAGCATCCTTCCGATGATGGTGATTATCATGATCTTATGGTCGAAGGAATTAGGTTACTATGTATCAGAAAGCTTATAGCAAATGAAATATTGAAATGACTTGATCTTAATGCTACGCTTATCTATAGGAGTATGTGTAGGGGTTTGTAGCATGGAAAACAAAAAATTTCTACCGCATGCAAACAAACAAGCCAAGATCTATCTACTAGATTGTAGCAACGAGTCGATAGAGGAACTCACCCTCGAAGATTCTAAAGCGGTTAACGAGAGCATATTCTCATGGGTGATGTAGTCGTACTCTTGCCGATCTCAAGATCGTGTAGACGATCCTTCCGGCGCTGCGTTCCGGCAGTGCTTCCGCAGTTGGTCACACGTTAGGTACTCGATGAATACCTTCCTCTCCCTTGTTCTAGCAGGTAGCGGAGGTTGTAGTAATCTCCTCGCGATTCCGGCAGCACGACGGCGTGGTGTCGGAAGTAGAGGGGAGATCCCGCAGGGCTTCGCCTTAAGCCGGAGCGAGTATGGTGGACTATGAGAGAGGCCTTGGTGATCTAGGGTTTAGAGGGAACCAAGGGGAGGGCTTGGTCGGCGTCTAGGGTTTGGGGAAACCCCAACTCGCCGAGTTTGAGGTGCCCTAGGCGGCGGCACAAGGAGGTGGTGGGGTCGGCGGCTTGGGGCTAGGGTTTTGGGTGTGAGGGGTAGGGGCACCCTACCCCTCCTTATATAGGTGGAGGGTGGCCGGTTGGGAGGAGGGAGTCCTCCCCCAACTCGGCCTCCTTGGCCGGCGGGTGGAGGGAGGGGAACTCCTCCCCATGTAGGTTTCCTACTCTCCCTCCACCAAGCAAACTTGCCGTTTGACTTTTTCAAATTGGCGTTTGACTTTCAAACTAGGATTTGATTTCTCCCTTTATTTTGCCCAGACAAGTGACCTAGTACATGATGCAACCATTCCATATTGTCATGACACATTCATGTACCCTTCCCCTCCGGAGTGCCGGACCTTCCGGACCCTTCTAGAACATTCCTAGTGAAAACACCGGAATCATTCCCCAACTCCGACACAGGACTTTCCTTATATGAATCTTTTTCTCCGGACCATTCCGGATCTCCTTGTGATATCCCGGATCCCATCCGAGACTCCGAACAACATTCCGTCTCTTACTCATCATTCCATTACTACTCAACAACATCGAATCCTTAAGTGTGTCTCCCTACGGTTCGTGAATTATGCGGACATGATCGAGACACTTCTCCGATCAATAACCAATAGATGAATCTGGAAATTCATATGGCTCCCACATATTTCTACGATTACTTTGCGATCGAATGAAGCACTTACATACGATACCAATTTCCCTTTGTCTCACGATAGTTTACTTATCCGAGGTTTTGATCGTCGGTATCTCTGCATACCTAGTTCAACCTCGTTACTGATAAGTACTATTTTCTCGTTCCCGTGATATGTGATCCCTTGTGAGCCAGTCACATGCTTGCAAGCTAATTGGATGAAATTCCACCGAGAGGGCCTAGAGTATATCTATCAGTCATATGGATGGACAAATCCCACTCTTGATTCATGTGTCTCAACCCATACTTTCCGAATACTCAATGCCACCTTTATAGCCACCCAGTTACGGTGTGGTGTTTGATGTCATCAAAGCATCCTTCCGGTGATGGTGATAAGCATGATCTCATGGTCGAAGGAATTAGGTTACTATGTATCAGAAAGCTTATAGCAATTGAACTATTAAAATGACTTGATCTTTATGCTACGCTTATCTATAGAAGTATGTCCATCATACCATTCTCCTAATGATATGATCTTGTTGTCAACAACATCTCAATGTTCATGATCAGGAAACCATGATCATCTATTAACCAACAAGCTAGTATTATAAAGAGGCTTTACTAGGGACTCTTATTTAGTTTACAAATCACACAAGTATTAATGTTTCCGGTTAATACTGTTATAGCATGAATGTAAACATTTATCATAAACACAAAGATATAATAATAACTACATTTATTATTGCCTCTAGGGCATATCTCCAACAGTCTCCCACTTGCACTAGAGTCAACTAATCTAGATTACATGGTAATATACCGAACACCCATGGCAGTTTGGTGTTGGTCATGTTTTGCCCTCGGGAGAGGTTTAGTCAATGGATCCGCCACATTTAGATCTCTGTGTACTTTGCAAATCTTTATGTCACCATCTTGGACATGTTCTCGAATAGCGTGAAAACGTAGCTTGATGTGCTTCAGCTTCTTGTGTGACCTTGGTTCTTGCGCATTGGCTATGTCGCCCATGTTATCACAGTAGATAGACATTGGGTCCAGCGCACTTGGAACCACACTGAGCTCTGTAATGAACTCCTTCATCCATATCGCTCCTTGTGAAGCCTCCGAAGCAGCTATGTATTCCGATTCAGTTGAAGATCTCGCCATAATGCTTTGCTTTGCACTCCTCCAGCTAACTGCTGCACCATTAAAAGTAAATACATATCCAGATTGAGATTTAGAATCATCCGGATCGGTGTTCCAACTAGCATCGGTGTAACCATTAACAACGAGCTGTTCATCACCTCCATAACAAAGAACCATATCCTTAGTTCTTCTCAAGTACATAAGGATGTTTTTGACCGCTATCCAATGATCCACTCCTGGATCACTTTGATATCTGCTAGTCAAACTAACAGCATATGCAATGCCGGGTCTAGTGCATAGCATGGCATACATTAGAGATCCTATGGCTGAGGCATAGGGAGTCTTACTCATCCTTTCTCTATCTTCTGCCATTGCAGGACTTTGAGTTTTACTCAAGGTCGTATTGGGCAACATGGGCAAGAACCCTTTCTTGCTATCTTCCATTCCAAACCTCTTTAGAACTTTGTCCAAATATGTACTTTGTGACAATGATATTAGGCATCTCGATCCATCTCTATAAATCTTTATGCCTAATATGTAAGCTGCTTCGCCAAGATCTTTCATTGAAAAACTATTATTCAAATAATCCTTGACACTATTAAGAAGGTCTACATCATTCCCAATCAACAATATGTCATCTACATATAGTATTAAGAATGCTACAGAGCTCCCACTCACTTTCTTGTAAATACAAGCTTCTCCATAAGTTTGTATAAAACCAAAACTTTTGATTACCTTATCAAAATGTTGATTCCAACTTCGGGATGCTTGCTTCAATCCATATATGGACCGTTGAAGTTTGCACACCTTGTTAGCATCTTTAGGATCGACAAAACCTTTGGGTTGCATCATATACAACTCTTCATCAACGTCTCCATTGAGGAATGTTGTTTTGACATCCATCTGCCATATCACATAATCATAATATGCAGCAATTGCTAACATAATCCTCACGGACTTTAGCTTCGCTACTGGTGATAAAGTCTCATCGTAGTAAACTCCTTGAATTTGTCAAAACCCTTTTGCGACAAGTCGAGCTTTATAGACAGTAACATTACCATCAGCATCTGTTTTCTTCTTGAAAATCCATTTGTTCTCGACAGCCTTCCGGCCATCCGGTAAGTCCACCAAAGTCCATACTTGGTTTTCATACATGGATCCAATCTCAGATTTCATGGCTTCTTGCCATTTATTGGAATCTGGGCTCATCATCGCTTCCTCATATGTCGAAGGGTCATCGGTGTTGTCCACCAACATGACACTCATAACAGGATCATACCAATCAGGAGTGGTACGATTTCTCGTCGACCTGCGAGGTTCTGTAGTAACTTCAACCGAAGTTTCATGATCATCATCATTAGCTTCCTCTCTTATTGGTGTAGGCGCCACAGGAACTGCTTCCGGTGCTGCGCTAGTCGCAAGTTCGAGAGAAGGTTCAACAACCTCGTCGAGTTCTACTTTCCTTCCAGTCACTTCTTTCGTGAGAAATTCCTTCTCTAGAAAGGATCCATTCTTAGCAACGAAGATTTTGCCCTCGGATCTATGATAGAAGGTATACCCAATAGTTTCCTTCGGGTATCCTATGAAGACGCATTTTTTCGCTTTGGGTTCAAGCTTGTCCGGCTGTAACTTCTTTACATAGGCTTCGCAACCCCAAACTTTAAGTAATGACAATTTAGGTTTGTTCCCAAACCATAATTCATACGGTGTCGTTTCAACGGATTTAGATGGTGCCCTATTTAAAGTGAATGCGGTTGTTTCTAATCCATAACCCCAAAACGATAGCGGTAAATCTGTAAGTGACATCATAGAACGAACCATATCTAAGAGAGCTCGATTACGATGTTCGGACACACCATTACGCTGTGGTGTTCCCGGCGGTGTCAATTGTGAAAGTATTCCGCATTTCTTCAAATGCTCGCCAAACTCGTAACTTAGATATTCACCTCCACGATCAGATCATAGAAATTTAATCTTGTTGTTACGTTGATTCTCTACCTCACTTTGAAATTCCTTAAACTTCTCAAAAGTTTCGGACTTATGTTTCATGAAATAGATATACCCATATCTACTCAAATCATCCGTGAAAGTAAGAACATAACGATAACCACCGCGCGATGCTACACTCATTGGTCCACACACATCGGTATGTATGATTTCCAATAAGTCCGTAGCTCGCTCCATCATACCAAAAAATGGAGTCTTAGTCATTTTACCCATCAGACATGCTTCGCATCTTTCAAGTGATTCGAAATCAAGTGATTCAAGAAGTCCATCGGAATGGAGTTTCTTCATACGCTTCACTCCAATATGACCAAGACGATAGTGCCACATATAGGTCAAGTTATCGCTCAATTTCAAACATTTAGCTTCAATGTTATTAATATGTGTATTTCCACTATCGAGATTCAATAAGAATAGACCATCTATCAAAGGTGCATGTGCATAAAACATATTACTCATATAAATCGAATAACCATTATTCTCGGACTTAAACAAGTAACCGTCTCGCAATAAACATGATCCAGATATAATGTTCATGCTCAACGCAGGCACCAAATAACAATTATTTAAGTATAAAACTAATCCCGATGGTAGATGAAGAGGTAGCGTGCCGACCGTGATAACATAAACCTTTGATCCATTTCCAATGCGCATCGTCACCTCGTTCTTCGCTAGCTACCGTTTATTCTGCAGCACCTGTTTCGAGTTACAAATATGAGCAACCGAACCAGTATCAAATACCCAGGCACTACTATGAGTACTAGTGAGATACACATCAATAACATGTATATCGGATATACCTTTCTTCTTGATGTTGCCGTTCTTCAAATCCGCCAAGTACTTAGGGCAATTCCGCTTCCAGTGACCTTCTCCCTTGCAGTAAAAGCACTCAGTATCAGGCTTAGGCCCAGCCTTGGTCTTTTTCGTCGGTGCGGCAAATTTCTTACCACCCTTCTTGAAGTTTCCCTTTTGCTTAGACTTGCCTTTCTTGAATTTGGTGGTCTTATTGACCAACAACACTTGATGCTCTTTCTTGATCTCCACTTCTGCAGATTTCAACATGGAGAAGAGTTCTGGCAACGTCTTGTTCATGTTTTGCATATTGTAGTTCATCACAAAGTTCTTGTAACTTGGTGGCAGTGATTGGAGGACACGGTAAATCCCCAAAGCATTAGGAATCACTATACCCAAACTTTGGAGTTTGTTTGCGTGCCCAGACATCTTAAGAACATGCTCACTGACGGAGCTTCCCTCTTCCATCTTGCAGTTAAAGAACTTTTCAGAAGCCTCATAACTCTCAACTGTCGTGTGAGCCTCAAATATCATTTTGAGTTCACGGACAATATCATGTGGGTCTTGGTTCTCAAACCTTTTCTGAAGCTCCGATTCCAAACCATACAAGATAGCACACTGAACTGTGGAGTACTGATTCTTCCGAGTGAGGTAAACATTCTTTACATCATCGGTAGTAGTAGCTGCATGCGGGTCACCTAGTGGTGCATCCAGTACATAGGCAAATTACTAGCATTGAGGACAATCCTCAAATTGCGGAACCAATCCGCGAAGTTGCTTCCATTGTTTTTCAACTTTTCTTTCTCTAGGAACGCATTAAAATTGATGGTAGGGGCCGCCATTGATCTACAACATATTTGCAATAGTTTAGACTAAGTTTATGACAAATTGAGTTCTAATTAATAGTTAAATTAATCAAGGTGAACTCCCACTCAAAACAATATCCCTCACATTGTTTTAGTGATCACACGAACCAAATCCACCACATCAAAACCGATCATCACGAGAGTTGATGTAACTTCAATGGCGAACAATCAACATGTTCATCATGTCTACTATATGACTCATGCTTTACCTTTCGGTGATCCGTGTTCTGAGACGATGTCTGTACATGCTAGGCTCGTCAAGATCAAACCTTAGCTTCCGCATGAGCAAATCTGGCTTGCTCACGTTGTATACACTTGCAGAATCTAACACACCCGATCATCACGTGGTGCTTCGAAGCAACAAGCTTTAGCAACGGTGCTTACTAAGGATGAACACTTTAAAACTTGAAACGTGTGTGCTTGAGGGATCATCTTATAATGCTACCGTCGTTAACTAAGCAATACAAGATACATAAAGGATTAACATCACATGCAATTCATAATATGTGATATGATATGGCCTTTCTTCTTGTGCTTCCGATCTCCATCTTCAAGCACGAACATGATCTCCATCATCACCGGTATAGCGTCAAGGTCAATGGCGCCGTTTCATGGTTGTCGTCCACCAGCTTCAACTATTACAACTACTTTGAGTAGACACGCGGGTCTTAACTGAATTTAAAGACAACCATATGGCTCCTGTCGGTTGCAAATTTACAATAAGGGACATTGCATACATCATATATAATCACAATCATGGCCATATCACATCACAACACACCCCTACAATACAAAGTTAGACGCCTCTAATTTTCTTTGCATATTTTACGTGGTTTGGGGCTTTCAATAAGTGTCGATCTAACTTACGAACAAGAACCACAATGTTGATGTTTGAACTATCAAGTGCCTGTTGTAAATTGGATCTATACTATAATGGGAGAGACAGACACCTGCAAAGCCACTTATGCAATACAAGTTGCATGTTGAGCATGGAGCAAGTCTCATGAACGATGTCATGTAAGGTTAGCCCGGGCCGCTTCATCCCATCATACCGCAAGATGCAAAGTACACAAAAAGCAATCGGAAGTAAAGGGGAGATCCCGCAGGTTTTAGTACTCTCCTCGCGATTCCGGCAGCACGACGGTGTGGTGTCAGAAGTAAAGGGGAGATCCCGCAGGGCTTCGCCTTAAGCCGGAGCGAGTATGGTGGACTATGAGAGAGGCCTTGGTGATCTAGGGTTTAGAGGGCACCAAGGGGAGGGCTTGGTCGGCGGCTAGGGTTTGGGGAAACCCCAACTCGCCGAGTTTGAGGTGCCCTAGGTGGCGGCACAAGGAGGTGGTGGCGCCGGCAGCTTGGGGCTAGGGTTTTGGGTGTGAGGGGTAGGGAGAGCCCTACCCCTCCTTATATAGGTGGAGGGAGTCCAGTTGGGAGGAGGGAGTCCTCCCACAACTCGGCCTCCTTGGCCGGCGGGTGGAGGGAGGGGAACTCCTCCCCAAGTAGGTTTCCTACTCTCCCTCCACCAAGCAAACTTGCCGTTTGACTTTTTCAAATTGGCGTTTGACTTTCAAACTAGGATTTGAGTTCTCCCTTTATTTTGCCAAGCCAAGTGACCTAGTACCTGATGCAACCATTCCATATTGTCATGACACATTCATGTACCATTCCCCTCCGGAGTGCCGGACCTTCCGGGCCCTTCTAGAACATTCCTAGTGAAAACACCGGAATCATTCCCCAACTCCGAAATAGGACTTTCCTTATATGAATCTTATTCTCCGGACCATTCCGGATCTCCTCGTGATATCTCGGATCCCATCCGAGACTCCGAACAACATTCCGTCTCTTACTCATCATTCCATTACTACTCAACAACATCGAATCCTTAAGTGTGTCTCCCTAGGTTCGTGAATTATGCGAACATGATCGAGACACTTCTACGATCAATAACCAATAGAGGAATATGGAAATTCATATGGCTCCCACATATTTCTATGATTACTTTGCGATCGAATGAACCACTTACATACGATACCAATTTCCCTTTGTCTCACGATAGTTTACTTATCCGAGGTTTTGATCGTCGGTATCTCTGCATACCTAGTTCAACCTTGTTACTGATAAGTACTCTTTTATCGTTCCCGTGATATGTGATCCCTTGTGAGCCAGTCACATGCTTGCAAGCTAATTGGATGACATTCCACCGAGAGGGCCCAGAGTATATCTATCTGTCATATGAATGGACAAATCCCACTCTTGATTCATGTGTCTCAACCCATACTTTCCGAATACTCAATGCCACCTTTATAGCCACCCAGTTACGGTGTGGTGTTTGATGTCATCAAATAATCCTTCCGGTGATGGTGATAAGCATGATCTCATGGTCGAAGGAATTAGGTTACTATGTATCAGAAAGCTTATAGCAACTGAACTATTAAAATGACTTGATCTTTATGCTACGCTTATTTATAGGAGTATGTCCATCATACCATTCTCCTGATGATATGATCTTGTTGTGAATAACATCTCAATGTTCATGATCAGGAAACCATGATCATCTATTAACCAACAAGCTAGTATTATAAAGAGGCTTTACTAGGGACTCTTATTTAGTTTACAAATCACACAAGTATTAATGTTTCCGGTTAATACTGTTATAGCATGAATGTAAACATTTATCATAAACACAAATATATAATAATAACTACATTTATTATTGCCTCTAGGGCATATCTCCAATAGTATGTCCATCATACCATTCTCCTAATGATGTGATCTTGTTGTTAACAACATCTCAATGTTCATGATCGGGAAACCACGATCATCTATTAAACAGCAAGCTAGTATTACAATGTCGTGGTGGTGGCACGGCAGATGCCATGGGTAGGCTAAAGTATGGGGCCAATGGATGCTAGAGGGATCTGGGGAGGGAAGATGTAGTTAATTCTACACACAAATGACTAACATACAGATCTTTATTTCTCCTTTCTTGGACTACAAGTGCTCCTTGAGCTGTATGCAGGAAGAGATCATGAACTTTTACCAGCCTAACGTATAGAAGGAGCCGATCCCTTTCTCAGTATCCAAGCCTATCCTTATAAAGGGGTGCCTTGGCTCCTCTAGGGCTGACGTGGCAAGCATATTCGAAGAATATGCTTGTCCCAATATATTAATTCGGCGGCCTCCTTTATGTGTCCCCCTTCTAATGACGGCAAGGTTTCAGAGAACCCCACCTACACGCCCCGGGCTCCAGGACTGTCACCTCCGTGACCTCCTTCTGCCCTTCTGCTGCTCTGCGCCTTGTCCTTTGCGCTTGGCTCCGTTCAGATTCTTCCTAGCCTGTGACTAGGGTTTGACTTATAGGCACCTCCTTCTCCTGCAAGCTTCATGTCATTCGGCCCTATCTCACTTAACTCGGCTTGGCCTTCACCTGTATTTAGGTTATTCGGACTTACCCGACCGACTTAAACCGTACGTAGGCCGGGTAACGTTCAACCCTTCTCATAGGTGTTATGCTCGTGCTTACCTCGGCCGACCACTACATGATTCGGCCGATATAGACATTAACTCGGAATATGACAGGGGAAACTCCTTTCGTCTTTCCCCGTCAGGACCCTATTTGGGGTCACCTCCCCAACATTAGTCCCCGAAGCTGGTGTGGTCCTGCCCGTAACCTCAGTCGGGCCATATCAGTTTCCCAATATTTGTTTCTCCTTGTTTCCGAGTTATTTTTCCCCTGTCTGAGGTATCCACACAGCTTCTCGTGCACGCCTCATCCTACGTGTAACACTTATCATTGCTTCTCTAGTTTTTTGTTCCCCTATAGTGCCCACTGACAAGCTACAATAATTACTGCGCCTGTCGCGTCGGCGCTGCTACGCCTCGCGCACCGCATCGGTCAGGGGGTCTGATCGTCTCCTGCGTCATGTGGTCGTCGGTGTGGCTCCACTCAGCCGCGAGCGGTTACGCCGCATACACGATCTACACGGTTAGTGCCCGCACGCACGATCCCACTACCGCCAAGGCCACGCGGTCATAAAGAGGGGCACGGGGCTAGAGGATATACTTTCCTCCTTCGCTCACAGTTGACCTTCTTCCTCCTTTCGCCCTTGCGCCTGTTCGTGCTTCTGCGGCCACGCGCTCGTCGGAATCTTCGACAGCGAGGCCCTAATTCCTCTGCTCCGTCGACCTCGTCCCCGTACGCTTGCTCCGGCGTCGTCGCCGGTGAGTTTCTCTGTGGTCTCATTGCCTAGATTTTTCTCTAGACGCGTCTGCCGCTCTCTAGGTTCCCCGCGGCGGTTCCTTTTCAGCTCCGCCGCCGTTTTTGCATAGGACCACAATGGGGCCTTGCACCTCTAGGATTTTCTCCGCCGCTAGTTCCTCTTCCGTGGACTCCTCCGGCGACCCTATGTCAAGCTCCGTTAGCGGCCCGCTCATCAAGGATGACGATGCAGCGTCTGGTCCAGAGCGGGGCTCCTGGCAACGTTCCACCGTTACCCGTCGAGAGGTTGAGTGGTTAATTATAACTCGCCGGATTCCTGCCGAGGTAGCCTGTCGCTTACCCGGCAGCGAATCTTCTCCCGTTCTTAACGAAGGTGAGTACGTCGTTTTTATGTCCCATTTCGCTCGCGGGTTTGGTCTTCCCCTTAGCGATTTTGCTAGGGAATTCCTCGATTACTTCGGCTTGCAGCTGCATCATCTTCCGGCTAACGCCATTGCTTCTCTATCCGCTTTTATCTCGACCTCGGAAGGATACTTCGGCCTCTGGCCATCTATGCATGTATGGTCCAAGTTCTTCCAGATCCGATCCAATGTCGTTCCAGACAAATCCCTTCATCCTTCCGAGAAATTGCTTACCCAGTGTGGAGCCGCGTCCATCACACCTCGGAGGAAATCCGAGTTTCCTCGCGTTGCTGGTCTCGAGTCATGCAAGAAATGGCATAGATCGTTTTTCTATGTCAAGAATTCTGGGAAGGAAGACAAGATTCGGCTCCCTGCTTTCTCCATCGGGCCCCCCTTCCAAGAAGAACTGGACTTATAATCCCAGGAAGAGCCATGCTCTGGCCGAGGCCTTTGAGATTCGGCTGAAGGAGCTGATCCGCGCCGGGTTACGTGGCGAGGATATGATGACCACCTTCGTCAACAGTCGGATCTGCCCTTTTCAGCAACGCACGCACAAGCTCTGCTATATGAGCGGTCCCCTTGATCCCAACCGAGTCTCAATGGTTGAGCTCGATAATTATCTTATTTTCAAGCGTGTCCGAGCTATCTTTAAGACGGAGATGCCGGAGGATTGGACCTGGGGACTGAAGCCGTTCACCCGCGGGAATCCCCTCCCGAGGTAAGTTCACGCATTTATGTTTTGCCCCCCAATTGCGTTTGTGATTCCTTTTGCTAATTACTTTATGTCTCTTTTCTTGCAGAGATTTGCGGAGTAGAAGATTGAAGATGCCAAGGTTCTGGCCCTCCCGTGGACCGCAGATCGAAACACCCCGGATAGTGGGGAGCCTGACTCGGAGGATTTCGTTCCCAAGTCGGACCTCGCTCCGGCTCGCGCCCGTGGAAAGACCTCAGCTCACGGGGAGGAAGGTGATTCGGACGATGTCCAAATTCTTGAGGTAGTCGCCGCAATGCCTATCTCTTATGCATTTCCGGCTTCTACTTCCCCAGCTAATCAGGTCGGTCAGGTGCACGACGCCGAGCCTCTCGCCTCCCAACCTCCTGCTACCTCGCAGAAGCGTGCCGCTCCAACAGGTGCCTCCGAAGCCGCTCCCAAGAAGCGAACTAAAAAGTCATCCCAGCACCTTCCGAAGCGTAAAACTATGCCCGGAGTTACTGGGTACGCTCATTTTCATTTGTATTTCTTGTTTCTCTTTTTCGGTCTTTTGATTTGACTTTCTGTGCTTTTGCAGCGCTCCTATTTCTGTTAAGCCCAGTGGTCCAAGCATGACGAGTCATAGTACTCGACTGCCTTCTCATCCGCCTCCTGAAGATACCAGAGTTCCTAGTCCCGCTCGCTTGGACTCTCCTCCTGCTCCGAGTCAAACATTACCTCGGCAAGATGCACCCGTGGTTTCCGTTGCTGATGCCAATGTAACCCAGACAGTAGATCCTCCTACCGAACCCGCTACCCCCATCGTGAACCCCGGAGTTTCCCCCGAGACTCCTTTGGCCCGTGCAGTTTCAACCATAACTCCAACTCCAGTCGAGGATGTCACCATCTCGGCGCCCTCAGAAACTATAGTTCCTCCTGTTTCCAAGGACGCCACCCCTAGTGCCGAGGTAACAGCTCCTGCCGACGCCTCTTCTAAGGCTAAGAAGGTCATCGTCACCAAACCTCCCTCATCTCAGAAAGGACTTGCCAGCTCTTCTCAACCTACAATTGCTGATGCACTCCGCAAGGGGGTTTCCTCTGCTAAGACCGTTGTCACCCCGTCCGCTGAGCTATGTTCACCGTAAGTCTCTGACCATGGCCGAGTTATCTTCTTCTCTTTCTTACTTTTGACTGATATACTTTTATTTCGCTTAGACCATTTTCCGGAAGCTAAGCCCGTGAGCTCTAGAGCGGCGATTAATGCTCGCATGCGCCGAGGTGTCCCCATAGATGCGAGCCCGGAATACTCGATGGAAGACTTCTTAGTTGCCGTTGGTTCTGCCGTTGGTCCGATGAATATTATGGGCAGGGATTTGGTGCAGTCAGCCATTCGGGCCTACCATGTTCTCTGGCCCAATACTTCTGGAACCCCTGATATTGATGAGATCAAGATATTGATGGAAAGATTAATGGCATCCCAGAACCAATTAAATCTCTGGAGGGAATCCGCTGGACGGGCTGGTGCTGATATGGCGCTCACAGTCATTATGTCTTGGTACGAGGATATTTTGCTCGATACCTTGATAAACTTGCGCACTAGCTCCCGTTGGGTTGAGGATCCAGAATTCGTCGCTCGCCGACAAGCTCGTTCCTTCCAGCTTGTTGAGTATGCTGATGTGCATAACTGGATTGAAGGGCCGAGTTTTCTTTCCAACCCAGCGGATGATGTCGAAGTCGAAGATGCCTCTGATAATAGTTCGGCCGATCAGGACGAGGGTGAGGGAGACTCGGACAACTCTGGTGATTCCAGCGCCAGCTCAGATGGGGAGGGCGATGCGCGATCATCCTCCAAAGGGACTGGGCACTCTCAAGCTCAACCTAACGTTTCTCAACAGCCCCGGGCTTCCCCCGAAGTCGCTATTGGTTCTGTGGAGGGCGAAGTAACTTCGGCTGAGGTGTCGTCTGCCTCGGAGCGCCTAGTGCCTGACCAAGTCGTTGCCCCTTAGGTTCAAAAAACTTTAAGTTATTTCTTATCCCCGGTATGCCAGGCGTGTGGTGTGTGTGAAACAATTGTCCGACTTTCTGTGTGGTATGAACCTCTTTTGCCTTTTGCCGCTGAGGCACGTATGATGGTGATCGTTATTAGTCTGTCTAAACAGATCTTGTTGGTTTAAATTTTTGCTTTGGTGGCCTTCAATCTCATAAGTTCGGATTGTGTGTTTTCATTTGACCCACCTTACTTCAGCGTTTAATATTGCCTGGCCTTTATAAATTCGACGGCTCAACCATTGTGTTCTTGATCTCTATCCGAGCTATAAATCTCGAAGCCCATATTTGGGGAAAGCGAAATAATATCGTTCAACTTAGCTTTTGACCTATCGTTCGGGGTGCCGAAGTTTAATACCCATTTTTGTAACAGGTGACCATCATGGTGCAATTCCCTAGTCTGTGCGCTAGAGATCGAGGTTTTAATGCATAATTCGAGATAAGGGATAATATGTTATAGTCCCCGAGTTCCCTGCTCGAGGTCCTGAAACTTAACACATAATTCAGGAATAAAAAATAATGTTGGGAAGTCCCCGTGTCACTGCTCAAAGTGCATAACTCAAAGTGCCGAGGTTTAGTACATAACCCAAAATGAGAAATAACATAGGACAGTCCCCGAGTCACTGATCAAGGTGCCGCGGTTTAATACATAACCCAAAATGAGAAATAACATAGGGCAGTCCCCGAGTCACTGCTCAAGGTGCCGAGGTTTAATACATAGTCGATAATTTGACCTAAAGCGTCACATTACAACGTATCATAGATGACTCCTACGAGTAAAATGGACGAAGTAAAGCTATGTTCCATGGTCTTTTCGATTCTTCGCCGGCTTTGTTTGCCTTGTTCTTTTCTGGTGACTGAGCATCAATTAGGTAATATGCATCATTGTGCAATGCTTTGATCACAATGAATGGTCCCTCCCATGGGGGCGATAGTTTGTGCATGCCGGCTGTGCGTTGCACTAGCTGAAGAACCAAATCTCCTTCTTTAAACACTCTTGGATTGACTTTCTTGTTGTGATATCGTCGTAAGTCTTGCTGATAAATAGCTGATCTTGATAGTGCCAACTCCCTGGCTTCTTCTAGCAGATTGACATCATCTTGCCGAGCTACCTCATTTACCTCAGCGGTTGTATACTGGGTAACTCTTGGCGAGTCATGTATTATGTCGGCTGGAAGCACGGCTTCTGCTCCATATACCAGAAAAAATGGGGTATACCATGTTGACCTGTTTGGGGTAGTTCTGAGGCTCCATAGTACTACTGGTAGTTCCTCAATCCAACACCCTGCCGACCTTTGCAGTGGTTCGACGAGTCGGGGTTTTATTCCGGACAATACTAGTCCATTAGATCTTTCTACTTGCCCATTAGATGTTGGGTGAGCCACCGAGGCGACATCTAGTCTTATGTGTTTTTCTTGACAGAATCTAGCAAAGGCCCCTTCAGCAAAGTTTGTGCCATTGTCTGTAATAACACTGTGTGGGTAACCATATCTCAAGATAATATCTTTGAGGAATTTTACTGCTGTGGGTCCATCACATTTTTTTTATTGGTTTCACTTCAATCCACTTTGTGAATTTGTCGACCATCACTAAAATGTGGGTCATCCCGCCCCGGGACGGCTTGAATGGTCCCACCATATCTAAGCACCATACAGAAAACGGCCAAGTAATAGGTATCGTTTTTAACTCGGACGATGGCATATGTATCTTGCTGGCATATCTCTGGCAACCATTACATTTTTCCACCAACTCTTTGGCCTCTTTCAACGCTGTTGGCCAATAAAATCCATGCCTGAATGCTTTGGCCACTAAAGCTCTGGACGAGGCGTGATGCCCGCATTCTCCTTGATGTATATCTAGGATAATCTCCTGGCCTTCCGCCGAATCCACACATCTTTGCAGCACGCTTGTGACGCTCCTTTTATACAGCTCATTGTTTATGATTGTATAAGCTTTAGCTCTTCTCACTGTCTGTCTAGCCAGTACCTCGTTATTCGGCAAAGTCGCATCCTTAAGGAAGGAAAATATGGGTTGCGCCCATGTTGGCATGATTTTCTCTGGGATAATCTCACTGTCTATTTCCATATTTTCCGCCGACATAACCACATCGGATTTTTCCATATCCATCCGTGCATCGGCCGGGTTCACTTTCGGAAACTCCGGGTTACATTCTATGTCAACTTCCATCGGCATACTATCTTCTCTTGCTTTCGCCGGAATAAAGATGGATTCGGACTCTGGTGATGGTGTTATCGATGGTTTTCTCAGGTGCACTAGGGCGATACCCGGGGGAATTGATTGCCTGGTTGATCCGAGTTTTGACAGCATGTCTGCAGCGTCATTTTCTGCCCGAGGTATATGATGAAATTCACATCCATCGAAGTATCCACTGAGTTTTTTCACATGGAATCTATATAAGGCCATATTGGCATCTAGCGCATCCCAATTGCCTGATACTTGTTGTACTACTAGATCTGAATCTCCGTAGCATAAGATCCGGCGTATCCCAATCTCTTTTGCCACCTTCAATCCATGGACGAGTGCTTCGTACTCGGCTACATTGTTTGATGCGGCAAAATGTATTTGCAGCACATATTTCAGCTGATCTCTTTTTGGCGAGGTTAACACTATCCCTGCCCCCAAGCCATTCCTTAGCTTGGAACCGTCGAAGTGCATTGTCCAATAATTCGGATCTGGTAATGGTGGCTCATATTGTACCTCCGCCCAATCCACAAAGAAGTCGGCCACCGCCTGAGATTTGATTGCATCTCGCCTATCGAACTGCGGAGCATAAGGTGACAATTCAATTTCCCATTTTGCTATTCGGCCACTTGCATCTTTTTTGCTCAATATGTCGGCTATGGGCGCTTCACAGATAACTTTGATCGGGTGCTCTTCAAAGTAATGTTTAAGTTTCTTTGCCGACATGTATACTCCATATGCCATCTTCTAATAATGTGGGTAATTTTGTTTTGAGGCTGAAAGTACCTCGCTTAGGTAATACACCGGCCTTTGTACTGATTTATCATCTTCAATTCATTCCACAACGATCACCGCACTTACCACCCTGTTCGTGGCGGCTATGTAAAGTAACATAGGCTCTTTTGACAATGGAGAGGCCAGGATTGGTGCTGTGACCAACATCTTCTTCAGTTCATGAAACGCATTATCTGCTTGTGGTGCCCAAATGAACTTATCAGATTTTTTCATCAGTTGATATAGTGGTAGTGCCTTCTCTCCTAGCCGACATACAAATCGGCTAAGCGAGGCCAGGAAACCCGTGAACTTCTGTACGTCATTTACACATCTCGGCAATTCCATCCTTTCTACCGCTCTTATCTTAGTTGGGTTGGCCTCTATACCTCGGCTAGATACGAGAAAACCGAGTAGTTTTCCAGCTGGTACACCGAAGGTGCATTTTTCCGGGTTAAGCTTCATTCGGAACCTTCTCAAGTTCGCGAATGTCTGCCGAATATCATCCAGTAGCGTTTTGCTCTCTTTGGTTTTGATAACCACATCATCTACATATACTTGTACATTTTTTCCTATCTGGTCATGTAGACATTTTTGCATACATCTCTGGTACGTTGCCCCTGCGTTACGCATGCCGAATGGCATGGTGCGATAGCAATAAGCCCCGTACGGGGTAATAAACGCAGTATTTATTTGTTCAGCCGGATTTAACGGTATCTGGTGAAAACCAGAATACGCATCTACAAATGATAACAGCTCACAACCGGCGGTCGAATCAATGACCTAGTCTATTCTAGGTAAAGGAAAAGGATCTTTGGGACACGCCTTGTTCAGGTTCGTGTAATCAATACACATTCGCCATACGACGGCTACATTTGGATCATCCTTTTTATTTTCTACCAACACCGGGTTTGATAGCCAATCCGGATAAAGCACTTCCATGATGAACCCGGCCGCAAGGAGCCGAGCTATCTCATCCCCTATTATTTTTCTCCTGTCTTCGGCGAAGCGGCGGAGAGGTTGCTTCACCGGCCTTGCTCTTGGCCTTACATGCAGAGAGTGCTCAGCCAACTCCCTCGGCACACCTTGCAGGTCTTGAGTTGACCATGCAAAGATGTCCTGATTCTCACGGAGGAAGTTGGTGAGCTCGCCTTCCTATTTGGCATCTAGGCCGGCACCAATAGTGATGGTGCGTTCTGGGAATTGCTCATTTATCTAGACTTTTTTCGTTTCTTTAGTCGGCTGGAAAGAAATGCTTCCGTGTGGGTTGGCCAATGCCGGCATATTTAGTTGCGCCGACTGAGCGAGAGCCGCTACCTCTTGAATCCTTCTTTTTTCTCTTGCGATCACCAATGAATCGGCCAGGTTTGATCCGGCCGAGGCACATTCCATCGACTTCCTGTAATCTCCTGCTACTGTTATCACCCCTTGTGGTCCGGGTAGCTTCATTTTCAAGTAAGTTATGTGGCAGCTGCTCATGAATTTGGCCAATGCTGGCCGCCCGAGTAAAGCATGATAGCAACTCTCTAGATCCACCACCTCAAACTCCAAATTTTCTGCTCTGCGGTTATCCCTTGTGTCGAATAAAACATCTACTCGAACATTTCCAATGGGTTCGCACGATAGTCCCGACACTATTCCATGGAACGTGGTTCTCGTGGATTGCAGCATATTCTGCGATATTCCGAGTTTATACATTGTATCCTTGTACATGATATTGATACTGCTCCCATTGTCAATGAGTACTTTTGAAAATTTCACATTAATGCTCGGTCCGACAAATGTCGGATCTAGTACGAGTGCGTACGACCTGGGATTCGGCATTATTTTGGGATGATCCTTTATGCTCCAAGTTACTTATTGATCTGACCAAGGCACATATCTTGGTACTGCTGGCATAACTGCATTCACTTCCATATGCCGGCGCTGTACACTTTGCCTGTCTTGCTGTTCTGTTGTGAACACGCATTATGATTGATGATGTTCCATGTAATCATTGCGTCCATTATTTCCGGGGTTTGTCCTTCCATCCTGACCCTGATTTATTACTTGATGTACTTCATCTCTCCGGTCCGAGTTAGCATACCTCGGGGGAGGAGGGAGTAACATTAGCTGCTGTGCATTTGCCCTAGTCAACTGCGGCTGCTGCTGCTGATGTGCCTGATGGGAAGGTGCTTGCATGCCCGCCAGGTTCCCCATTGCATTTTTCATCCAGGCGCATTGCCGAGTTGTATGATTGGCCGGCTTGGCCGGGTTTGGAGTGTGAAACTTACACGGTTGATCCAACATGGACTCAAACGTGTACTTCGGCCTTTCCTGCCATTGCTTCTTCTGTTCTGGTGTCCATTGTCTCTTCCCTTCATTTCTTGGTGTCCATTGCTGACGACCATTCTTCTGCCGCTGAATGTTTCTGTGACTCGGCTGATCTTGCACTACCGCTGCCACCTGATTGGAGGCATATCTATAATCCGGTCTTTCCTCTCTTCTTCTACCTCTGAACTCGTTGCGCCTTGATGATCCGGCCGCATCTCTTGCATATTGATCTTGATGCCCCCGATGGTCCGCCGACATCAGCTCTGGTTGCGTCGGATCTCCCAATGCATACGAATCCGCTATCCTGATGGTTTCTGCCAAAGTGGTTGGCATATATCTTTGCAGTCGCTGCCACAAGACACTAGCATAATGGAATCCTTGAGCGAACCAAGCTATCGCTTGTGATTCTATAACTCCCTCGCATGAATTCCTAAGGTTACACCACCGAGTCAAGAATTCTCTGTGTGTCTCATTCGGCCTTTGCTTGCACATTGCAAGCTGGTGCGGCATGTTTGGTCTCTTGTAAGTGCTAGTAAAGTTGCTGATAAACATCTCCTCAAAATCTAGCCAGCAGTTGATACTGCCCGCTGGCAGATTATTCAGCCATACTCTGGCCGGTCCTTCCAGCATTTGCGGGACATATCTTACTACCCATCGCAAGTTTCCGCCAGCTATTTTTACTGCAGTGCCATAGTCAATTAACCAATCTTGTGGTTTGGTACTCCCATTGTATGTTTTCGTGCTTCTTGCCAGCTGAAAATTCGGCACAGGCGGCTCGCCCATGATCCGGGGTCCGAAACATGCCGGACCCGGCGGACCTTGCTCCTCTAACAATTCGGACCGGTATAACCTGTCCAGTTTTAGTCTTGCATCATTTGATGGCAAGTTTCTGTACACTACTCTCTCCTGCATTCCATAATGGTCATTTCCACCATGCCCTGCATACTCCATATCTGAATAGCCATCATTGTACCTCTCATTCACCTGATTGTGGCGAGCTGGTCTCACTTCTCTTTCCTGCCGAGGTTCGTATCTTGGCTGAGGATTGGGCGGCGGATCCCTCCTTCCTTCTGCCAGGATATTGTTCTCATGATTTCCTCTTCCGAGGTCCCCATTACCTCGGCTTCCGTTGCCTTTGTCGGCACGGCCGGGGTTTCTTTTGCCACTGTTACCTCGGCTCCCATTGCCTCTGTTTTCATTTGCTTTTCCGGCTACTGCCGGATCATACGGAACAATTTGCTTATTTCTTTTTCCCGAAGTTACTGCTCTGTCTTTTTGTGCATTGTTTCCGGGTGAGGATGCTGCTGCCACTGATAGGGCGGGTGCTGCACCAGCCGAATGAACCATACGTGAGGCACCAGGCCTTGCCGGGTCTGTCCTAAGCATTTCTTCATTCTGCTAGTTCGCAATGCGCACCAGCTCATTCACTCTTTCTTGCTGTTTCTGTCGGGCTTCGCCGGTCAGTCCTTCTAACTCTAGTGCAGCGGCATTTGCCGCCCTTAGGTTCTTTGTCGGGGTGCTATACCTCGGCAAGCCTAGATCGACTGAATCTGCCTTATGAGTCTCATGCTCTTTATTGATATCATCCATGAGGTTCTTCCCTCTCAATCTTAATTCATCAACCCGCTCGGGAGCGACATCAAGCTTATTTGCCTTAGCATATTCTCGCAAGGTCCTGTTTAAGGACCCCCGCAATGCCGACACCTTTTTTGCCTCTACCGGTACTTTTTGCCTGGTTTCTTCTAATTCTGCCTGAGCATTAGCCGGATCAAGTATCGGCGCTACAAGCATAGTCAGATTATCTATAGTTGCCTGGAGAATATTTTCTGGTCTTTCCAGAGGTGGCCATCTTACCCTTGGTGCCTTCGGGGTCGTCTCCTGCACCTCGGCTGGGTTAGCAGCCGAAGGATCTACCTCGGTGGGCGGTGGAGCTGCCTGCTTTGTGGTCACCTGTACTCCCGTCGTCGGATCCTTGATCGATCCGGCGCCTGCTGCTCCCGCCTGCACCATGGCTGCGACCATCACCTCGACGCTGCTGACGGGGTGTTCTCCACGCGGACCGTTTGCGGCGCTAAGGGGGGCTCTCCTGCAACAGTAACTTGGTGAGGATAAACGCTGGAGGTGTCGACGCCGACGTAGATCTGGTGCGTGCCCAAGTTGATGAAGACGCCATTGCGTGGATGAGTTTTTCCCCTGAAGCTACCTGCGTTATCGCTGACATAGTCACAGAGATCAAATCTCCGGACTAAGCCAGAGACAACGCGCTCGCCAGTGTGGAGGACATTTCCCGTCCGGATCATGACTCCAGCTAGCACCGCTGCTGGCCCCACCGTGGGCGCCAAATGTCATGGTGGTGGCACGACAGATGCCATGAGTAGGCTAAAGTATGGGGCCAATGGATGCTAGAGGGATCTAGGGAGGGAAGATGTAGTTAATTCTACACACAAATGACTAACATACAGATCTTTATTTCACCTTTCTTGGACTAGAAGTGCTCCTTGAGCTGTATGCAGGAAGAGATCATGAACTTTTACCAGCCTAATGGTATAGAAGGAGCCGATCCCTTTCTCATTATCCAAGCCTCCACTTATAAAGGGGCGCCTTGGCTCCTCTAGGGCTGACGTGGCAAGCATATTCGAAGAATATGCTTGTCCCAATATAGTAATTCGGCGGCCTCCTTTCTGTGTCCCCCTTCTAATGACGGCAAGGTTTCAGAGAACCCCACCTGCACGCCTCGGGCTCCAGGACTGTCACCTCCGTGACCTCCTTCTGCCCTTCTGCTGCTCTGCGCCTTGTCCTTTGCGCTTGGCTCCGTTCAGATTCTTCCTAGCCTGTGACTAGGGTTTGACTTATAGGCACCTCCTTCTCCTGCAAGCTTCATGTCATTCGGCCCTGTCTCACTTAACTCGGCTTGGCCTTCACCTGCATTTAGGTTATTCGGACTTACCCGGCCGACTTAAACCGTACGTAGGCCGGGTAACGTTCAGCCCTTCTCATAGGTGTCATGCTCGTGCTTACCTCGGCCGACCTCTACATGATTCGGCCGATATAGACATTAACTCGGAATATGATAGGGGAAACTCCTTTCATATTTCCCCGTCATGACCCTACCTGGGGTCACCTCCCCAACATACAAAGAGGCTTTACTAGGGACTCTAATTTAGTTTACAAATCACAGAAGTATTAATGTTTCCGGTTAATACTATTATAGCATGAATGTAAACATTTATCATAAACACAAAAATATAATAATAACCACTTTTATTATTGCCTCTAGGGCATATCTCCAACAGTCTCCCACTTGCACTAGAGTAAACTAATCTAGATTACATGGTAATATACCAAACACCCATGGCGGTTTGGTGCTGGTCATGTTTTGCCCTCGGGAGAGGTTTAGTCAACGGATCCGCCACATTCAGATCTATGTGTACTTTGCAAATCTTTATGTCACCATCTTGGACATGCTCTCGAATAGCGTGAAAACATAACTTGATATGCTTCAGCTTCTTGTGTGACCTTGGTTCTTGCGCATTGGCTATGGCGCCCATGTTATCACAATAGATAGACATTGGGTCCAGCGCACTTGGAACCACACCAAGCTCTGTAATGAACTTCTTCATCCATATCGCCTCTTGTGAAGCCTCCAAAGTAGCTATGTATTCTGATTCAGTTGAAGATCTCGCCACAACGCTTTGCTTTGCACTCCTCCTGCTAACTGTTGCACCATTCAAAGTAAATACGTATCCAAATTGAGATTTAGAATCATCCGGATCGGTGTTCCAACTAGCATCGGTGTAACCATTAACAACGAGGTGTTCATCACCTCCATAAGAAAGAACCATATCCTTAGTTCTTCTAAAGTACTTAAGGATGTTTTTGACCGTTGTCCAATGATCCACTCCTGGATCACTTTGATATCTGCTAGTCAAACTAGCAGCATATGCAATGTCGGGTCTAGTAAATAGCATGGCATACATAAGAGATCCTATGGTTGAGGCATAGGGAGTCTTACTCATCCTTTCTCTATCTTCTGCCGTTGCAGGACTTTGAGTTTTACTCAAGGTCGTATTGGGCAACATGGGCAAGAACCCTTTCTTGCTACCTTCCATTCCAAACCTCTTTAGAACTTTGTCCAAATATGTACTTTGTGACAATGATATTAGGCGTCTCGATCTATCTCTATAAATCTTTATGGCTAATATGTAAGCTGCTTCGCCAAGATCTTTCATTGAAAAACTATTATTCAAATAATCCTTGACACTATTAAGAAGGTCTACATCATTCCTAATCAACAATATGTCATCTACATATAGTATTAAGAATGCTACAGAGCTCCCACTCACTTTCTTGTAAATACAAGTTTCTCCATAAGTTTGTATAAAACCAAAGCTTTTGATTACCTTATCAAAACGTTGATTCCAACTTCGGGATGCTTGCTTCAATCCATAAATGGACCGTTGAAGTTTGCATACCTTGTTAGCATATTTAGTATCGACAAAACCTTTGGGTTGTACCATATACAACTCTTCATCAATGTCTCCATTGAGGAACGATGTTTTGACATCCATCTGCCATATCTCATAATCATAATATGCAGCAATTGCTAATAAAATCCTCATAGACTTTAGTTTCGCTACCGGTGAGAAAGTCTCATTGTAGTCAACTCCTTGAATTTGTCGAAACCCTTTTGCGACAAGTCGAGCTTTATAGACAGTAACATTACCATCAGCATCTGTTTTCTTCTTGAAAATTCATTTGTTCTCGACAGCCTTCCGGCCATCTAGTAAGTCCACCAAAGTCCATACCATGTTTTCGTACATGGGTCCAATCTCGGATTTCATGGATTCTTGCCATTTATTGGAATCTGGGCTCATCATTGCTTCCTCATATGTCGCAGGGTCATCGGTATTGTCCACCAACATGACACACATAACGGGATCATACCAATCAGGAGTGGTACCAGTTCTCGTTGACCTGCAAGGCTTCGTAGTTACTTTAATCGAAGTTTCATGATCAACATCATTAGCTTCCTCTCTTATTGGTGTAGGCGCCACAAGAACTACTTCCGGTGTTGCGCTACTCTCAAGTTCGAGAGAAGGTTCAATAACCTCGTCGAGTTCTACTTTCCTTCCAGTCACTTCTTTCGAGAGAAACTCCTTCTCTAGAAAGGATCCATTCTTGGCAACGAAGATTTTGCCCTCGGATCTATGATAGAAGGTATACCCAATAGTTTCCTTCGGGTATCCTATGAAGACGCATTTTTCCGCTTTGGGTTCAAGCTTGCCGGGCTGTAACTTCTTTATATAAGCTTCGCAACCCCAAAATTTAAGGAACGACAATTTAGGTTTCTTCCCAAACCATAATTCATACGGTGTCGTTTCAACAGATTTAGATGGTGCCCTATTTAAAGTGAATGCGGCTGTTTCTAATGCATAACCCCAAAACGATCGTGGTAAATATGTAAGTGACATCATATAACAAACCATATCTAAGAGAGTTCGATTACGACATTCGGACACACCATTACATTGTGGTGTTCCCGGTGGTGTCAATTGTGAAAGTATTCCGCATTCCTTAAAATGCTCGCCAAACTCGTAACGTAGATATTCACCTCCATGATCAGATCGTAGAAATTTAATCTTCTTGTTACGTTGATTCTCTACCTCACTTTGAAATTCCTTGAACTTCTCGAAAGTTTCGGACTTATGTTTCATGAAATAGATATACCCATATCTACTCAAATCATCCATGAAGGTAAGAACATAACGATAACCACCGCGCCATGCTACACTCATTGGGCCACACACATCGGTATGTATGATTTCCAATAAGTCCGTAGCTCGCTCCATCATACCAGAAAATGGAGTCTTAGTCATTTTACCCATCAGACATGCTTCGCATCTTTCAAGTGATTCGAAATCAAGTGATTCAAGAAGTCCATCGGAATGGAGTTTCTTCATACGCTTCACTCCAATGTGACCAAGACGACAGTGCCACATATATGTCGAGTTATCGCTCAATTTCAAACATTTAGCTTCATGTTATTAATGTGTGTATTTCTACAATCGAGATTTAATAAGAATAGACCATCTATAAAAGGTGCATGTGCATAAAACATATTACTCATATAAATCGAACAACCATTATTCTCGGACTTAAACAAGTAACCGTCTCGCAATAAACATGATCTAGATATAATGTTCATGCTCAATGTAGGCACCAAATAACAATTATTTAAGTATAAAACTAATCCTGATGGTAGATGAAGAGGTAGCGTGCCGACCGCGATCACATCAACCTTTGATCCATTTCCAACGTGCATCGTCACCTCGTTCTTCACTAGTTTCCGTCTATTCTGCAGCATCTGTTTCGAGTTACAAATATGAGAAACCGAACCAGTATCAAATACCCAGGCACTACTACGAGTACTAGTGAGATACACATCAATAATATGTATATCGGATATGCCTTTCTTCTTGATGTTGTCGTTCTTCAAATCCGCCAAGTACTTAGGGAAATTCCGCTTCCAGTGACCTTCTCCTTTGCAGTAAAAGCACTCAGTATCAGCCTTAGCCCCAGCCTTGGTCTTCTTCGCCCGCGCGGTAACTTTCTTACCGCCCTTCTTGAAGTTTCCCTTTTTCTTAGACTTGCCTTGCTTCTTGAATTTGGTGGTCTTATTGACCAACAACACTTGGTGCTCTTTCTTGATCTCCACTTCTGTAGACTTTAACATGGAGAAGAGTTCGGGCAACGACTTGTCCATGTTTTGCATATTGTAGTTCATCACAAAGTTCTTGTAACTTGGTGGTAGTGATTGGCGGACACGGTGAATCCCCAAAGCATTAGGAATAACTATACCCAATATTTGAAGCTTGCTTGTGTGGCCAGACATCTTAAGCACGTGGTCACTGATGGAGCTGCCCTCTTCCATCTTGCAGTTAAAGATCTTTTCAGAAGCGTCATAACTCTTAACTGCCGCATGAGCCTCAAATATCATTTTGAGTTCACGGACAATATCATGTGGGTCATGGTTCTCAAACCTTTTCTGAAGCTCTGATTCCAAACCATACAAGATAGCACACTGAACTATGGAGTATTGATTCTTTCGAGCGAGGAAAACATTCTTTACCTCATCGGTAGCATCAGCTGCAGGTGGGTCATCCAGCGGTGCATCCAGCACATAGGTCAAATTACCAGCATTGAGGACAATCCTCAAATTGCAGAACCAATCCGCGAAGTTGCTTCCATTGTTTTTCAACTTTTCTTTCTCTAGGAACGCATTAAAATTGATGGTAGGGGCCGCCATTGATCTACAACATATTTGCAATAGTTTAGACTAAGTTTATGACAAATTGAGTTCTAATTAATAGTTAAATTAATCTAGGTTAATTCCCACTCAAAACAATATCCCTCACATTGTTTTAGTGATCACACGAACCAAATCCACCACATCAAAACCGATCATCACGAGAGTTGATGTAGATTCAATGGCGAACAATCAACATGTTCATCATATCTACTATATGACTCATTCTTTACCTTTCGATGATCCGTGTTCTAAGACCATGTCTGTACATGCTAGGCTCTTCAAGATCAAACCTTAGCTTTCGCATGAGCAAATCTGGCATGATCCCGTTGTATACACTCGTAGAATCTAACACACCCGATCATCACGTGGTGCTTCGAAACAACGATCTTTAGCAACGGTGCTTACTAAGGATGAACACTTTATAACTTGAAATTTTGTGCTAGAGGGATCATCTTATAATGCTACCGTCGCGTACTAAGAAATACAAGATGCATAAAAGGATTAACATCACATGCAATTCATAATATGTGATATGATACGGCCTTTCTTCTTGTGCTTCCGATCTCCATCTTCAAGCACGAACATGATCTCCATCATCATCGGCATGGCGTCAAGGTCAATGGCGCCGCTTCATGGTTGTCGTCCACCAGCATCAACTATTACAACTACTTTGAATAATAGACACACGGGTCATAACGGAATTAAGAAACAACCATATGGCTCCTGCCGGTTGCCGACTTACAATAAGGAACATTGCATACTTCATATATAATCATAATCATGGCCATATCACATCACAGCACACCCCTGCAAAACAAAGTTAGACACCTCTAATTTTCTTTGCATGTTTTACATGGTTTGGGGATTTCAATAAGTGTCGTTCTAACTTACGAACAAGAACCACAACGTTGATACTAGTATTGCCAATCACCCATTGTAAATTTAATATTAACTACGTTGGGAGAAACAGGCACCCGCAAAGCCACTTATGCAATACAAGTTGCATGTCAAGCGTGGAGCAAGTCTCATGAACTATGTCATGTAAGGTTAGCCTGGGCCGCTTCATCCCACCATCCCGCAAGATGCAAAGTACACAAGAAGCAATCGACAACAAAAGCATCAACGCCCACAATGACCATTGTGTTCTACTCGTGCAACAGATCGACATATAGACATGGTTCTGATACCACTATAGGGGTTCGTAGCATGGAAAAACAAAATTTTCCTACCGCATGCACACAAACAAGCCAAGATCTATCTACTAGATTGTAGCAATGAGTCGATTAGAGTACTCCCCCTCGAAGATTCCAAAGCGGTTAACGAGAGCAGATTCTCGTGGGTGATGTAGTCGTACACTTGCCGATCTCAAGATCGCGTAGACGATCCTTTCGGCGCTGCGTTCCGGCAGCACTTCCGCAGTCGGTCACATGTTCGGTACTTGATGAAGACATTCCTCTCCCTTGTTCCAGCAGGCAGCGGAGGTTGTAGTTCTCCCCTCGCAATTCCAGCAGCACGACGGCGTGGTGTCGGAAATAGAGGAAAGATCCCGCAGGGCTTCGCCTAAGTCGGTGCGAGTTATGGTGGATCTAGGGTTTCCGGTGATCTAGATTTAGAAGGCCAGAGAGGAGGAGGTGGTGTCAGCGGCGTCTAGGGCGACGGCGACGGGCCGGCGGTGGTGCTGGGCGGCGACGCGGCGGCGGCGACGTGCGGCAGCGATGGCTTGGCGGCGGCGGAGGCGCGACACGGGTGGGGAGGGCTGGTTGTGTGTTCTTTGGGGCAGCCCTCCCCCTCTATTTATGAGAGGGAGGGAGGCTTGGGAGAGGGGAGTTTGAATCCATACCCAAACCCAAGTTGGATAGAAGGAAGGACTCTTTCCTTCTTCCACTAGGAAACCATTGTTCCAGTTTGACTTTTCAAACCTCCCTTTTGACTTTCAATTTAGAGCTTTATTTCTCTCTCGCAAATGCCCAACCAAAGTGACTTAGGACATGATCCAATTATTCCACTTACCCATGACACATTCATGGACCATTCCCCTTCCGATCTGGTGAACCTTCTAGACCCTTCTAGAACCTCTCCAATGAAAACAACGAAATCATTCCCGAACTCCGGAATCGGACTTTCCTTATATGAATCTTATTCTCTGGACTATTTCGGATCTCCTCGTGATATCCCGGATCCCATCCGAGACTCCGAACAACATTAGGTATCCCTACTTACACTCCATATCTACTAAACAAATTGAATCCTTAAGTGTGTCTCCCTACGGTTCGTGAATTATGCGGACATGACCGAGACACTTCTCCGATCAATAACCAATAGATGAATCTGGAAATTCATATGGCTCCCACATATTTCTATGATTACTTTGCGATCGAATGAACCACTTACATACGATACAAATTTCCCTTTGTCTTGTGATAGTTTACTTATCCGAGGTTTGATCGTCGGTATCTCTGCATACCTAGTTCAACCTCGTTACCGATAAGTACTCTTTTCTCGTTCCCATGATATGTGATCCCTTGTGAGCCAGTCACATGCTTGCAAGCCAATTGGATGAGATTCCACCGAGAGGGCCCAGAGTATATCTATCCGTCATATGGATGGACAAATCTCACTCTTGATCCATGTGCCTCAACACATACTTTCCGAACACTCAATGCCACCTTTATAGCCACCCAGTTACGGTGTGGTGTTTGATGTCATCAAAGCATCCTTTCGGTGATGGTGATTAGCATGATCTCATGGTCGAAGGAATTAGGTTACTATGTATCAGAAAGCTTATAGCAAATGAACTATTGAAATGACTTGATCTTAATGCTACGCTTATCTATAGGAGTATGTCCATCATACCATTCTCCTAATGATATGATCTTGTTGTTAACAACATCTCAATGTTCATGATCGGGAAACCACGATCATATATTAACCAACAAGCTAGTATTACAAAGAGGATATACTAGGGACTCTAATTTAGTTTACAAATCACACAAGTATTAATGTTTCCGGTTAATATTGTTATAGCATGAATGTAAACATTTATCATAAACACAAAGATATAATAATAACCACTTTTATTATTGCCTCTAGGACATATCTCCAACACACCTTAATTGCCAGTAGTTCCCTAGAGGCCCCGCTGCCATGGGCTGGCTGGACAGAAGATGTTGTGCAAGTTCTCATTGCGAGCACGTATGACTATATATGGAGCATATGCCTAGGATTGTTTAGTACTTGGATGCTTGTTATTATTTATCTGCAATGCCCTATATCTTGAAGTTACATGTTTAGACTCGTCCATGCAACGCCCATCCATCCATCCCTATGCCTACCGCACTCGAATCCCACTGTTACCGCTATTATTACTATTGCTCATGTTTTATTGTTATTGTTGCTTTGCTGTTTCTACTATCAAATTGTTGCTACTGATAAACTTCTGTGAGCAAGAACTATTTCCAGGTGCAGCTGAATTGACAACTCAGTTGTTAAGGCTTGCAAGTATTCTTTGGCTCCCCTTGTGTCGAATCAATAAATTGGGTAATACTACCCGCGAAGACTGTTGCGATCCCCTACACTTGTGGGTCATCACATGGTCCTAGCCATATCAATAAGAGTCCGGTTCTTCCTCTCGGCTACACCATTTTGTGGAGGGGTATATGCAGCGGAATATTGGTGTTGTATCCCCTCATCACTAAGAAATCCATTCAAGGTGTAGTTCTTGAATTCGGTGCCTTGTCATTCCTTATAACCAACACAGGGACATTGTATTAACGTTGAACCATGTTGATGAAGTCGATGAAGTTCTCTTGGGTCTCACTTTTTAGCTTGATGAAATATACCCATGTGTATCTTGAATAGTCATCAATAATCACCAAACAATATTTCTTCCCACCAAGACTTGCATGAGATGGAGGACCAAAGAGATCCACATGAAGGAGCTCTAGGATCCTCTTGGACTTGACGTAGTTGTTTGGATTGTGGGGAGATTCGTGCATTTTTCCTTCAACACAAGCCATGCAAACAAGATCTTTGGCAAAGCAAACATTTTCTTTTAGTCCAACAATATGGCCATCCTTGTGAAGACTTTGCA
Source organism: Avena sativa (assembly GCA_916181665.1). NCBI lineage: Eukaryota > Viridiplantae > Streptophyta > Magnoliopsida > Poales > Poaceae > Avena > Avena sativa. Next base: position 303,431,941 of record OV702295.1, on the reverse strand, counting down.
AAGTTCTCATGTTGACATGGGCTATACGGGGATGCCATAACCAACCCACATCGGCCTTTCCGAATAAGCACATCGCACTTGTAGTGGTTTTTCCCGAAAAGTCTACCACATACAAGTCATTTTCGACGTACCCAATGAAAGCAACCTTGAGAGACTTGCTCCACACGAGGACCACAATATCATTATCAATAAAGACGGCAAAGACCATCTTTCCAAGAGCATGGACTGAAAGTAAATTATAGCCAAGGGTCTCAACAAGCATGGCGTCCACGAGTGTAATGTCGTGGGAAACCACAACCTTGCTGAAACCCATTACCTTAGACTTAAACTTGTCGGCATATGTCACGGATATTTTATCATCATTTGGTATCAAATCCTTGACAATATATGTGCTTCCGGTCATATGACCTGTGCATCCACTATCAAGCACCCACTTTGACCCTCCGGAAGCATAGGTCTACAAAAGATCAAACTAGCTTTTAGGTACCCTTTTTCAATGGGTCCTCTTTTGTTAGCAACAAGGGTCTTGGGAAACCAAATAGACCAAGCAATGTAACCATAAAATGGGCCAACATATTGTACATACACATCACCATAATAATCACGCATTAAAACATAGTGAGGGTTAGCACTTCCGCAAAGTCATCATGAGACATAGTTTTGCCACTTGTGGTCTTACTACCCACAATGGCCTTGTATTTTTCTTGTGCGGGCTTGGTCTTCTTCTTGTTGTTGTTATTCTTCTTGGCTTTGGATACATATCCAATGCCCCCTTTCTCACCATTTGGCCTCTGCTTGCTCAAGAGGTCATCAGTGGACTTGTTTCCTTTTGGAAATGTTGCCTTAGCTAGCTCCCCCTTCAACCTAGAATTTTCTTCAAGCATATTTGTACAACTAGAAGGAATGAAAGTGCTAGGTGAAGAAATATTGGTCAATTGAGTTTGAAGCTTTTCACGAGACTTTGTAAGTAACAAGAGTTCACTCTCCAAGGCCTTGTTAGCCTTGTCAAGCATCCTAAAGTCCTCGGCAAGTTTTTCATGAACAACACCAAACTCAATCTTGTCCTTTTTAGCCTTTTTATATTTAGCAATAGCATGGTCTTGTTCCTTGACGATTCTATTAACAATTATGGCATTAGCCCCATCAAGCCCTTCAAGTTTTAGTTCAAGGGACATCCTAGTCTCTTGTTCTTCTTCTAGAGCATTATTTAGAGCTTCTACCTCAATCATGTGTTCTCTCCCTAGTTTACATATCTCATCAAGAAGCTCTTGTGTCTGTGAGAAAGTTGATCTAAGAGGTCAACAAAATGTCTCTTGTGTTCCCCTTGCAAGTTATTCATGAACTCATCAAAAGCAATTATTTCCTTTTTAACCTCAAGAGATATCTCATCATCAATTTCATCATTAATCAAGCAGGAGGGGTGTGATGATTATGATGATACCTCCGTTCCTCTTGCCATAAGTCAAGTGGAGTTCTTGTTGGAGATATTCTCATTTGGAGAGTCGAAGAGGGAGAATGTGGGTGTAGAAGTAGTGGCAAGAGCAGCCACACCGCTTGATGTTTCCTCTTCATCATCTTCATTGTCGGAGGAGAATTCTTCATGGAATTTCAATACAATTTCACCCGACTTCTTGTTGATGGGATTCTTCTTGATGAAGGGTTTCTTGAAAGGAGCTTGGAGGTTTTATTCAACACAAGTTTACCCCCATGATCTTCTCTTTTCTCATAGGTACAACCCGCCACAATGTGATAGCGGTCACCACAATTGAAGCAAGTTCTCAATTTAGTGACATTGTCTCTTCATCCATTTGGGTTGCTCCTTCGTTGCATTTCCATCTTGGCCTTGGCGGGATCTTTCCAAAAGTTCTTTGCATAGAAGGCCATATATTCACCATGAGCAATCTTGACATCATCGGGATGGCTCATGGATAAGCCTTCATCACTATCATCTTCATCTACATACTCCACAACTTTGGCCTTTAATGCAAGGTTGACACCATTGCTCATTCCAAGGGCTTGAGCACGGACATCTTTGGCATTCTTGGCGGCAACCTTGAAAGAGGCCATCTCTTGCATAACTTCATTGGAGTTCATGATGTGGTAGTTGTGTCTTCCTTTTAGGATCTTCAAGTCAGTGAGCTCAAAGGGCATGAGTGCACTCACATATTTCCTTTTTATCCAAGCATCATCCACATGTGAGGCACCCACATTCCTAAAGGCAGTGGCGGTGGACTTGAGCCTACGATACATGTCTTCATGATCTTCACTATCCTTCATATAGAAGCCTTCGGCTTCATTGCTTAGTGCATCATACCGGTTCCTTCTCATGCTCTCATTTCCAACATACAACTCTGTGAGAGCATCCCAAGCTTCCTTGGCGGTGTTGAGGTGTTCAATGTGAGAGTAATATTTTGTACCCAATCCTTGTTGAATCATGTGCAAAGCGGTGGCATTGAGTTGACTATTTACAACTTCTCTTCTTGTCAAGTTGGTTGGATCCACAATATGGAGTCCTTCTTCAATGATATTCCATAACTCAATACAAGAGATGCGCACATGAGATTTCATTAGTGATTTCCATAGAACAAAAGTAGATGCAGCAAGCTTAGGTGGGTCTCCTCTATTGTTTATAGGAGGGTGAGGAATTTGAGGTTCGGGAGAATACCATCCTTGAGCCTCATGGTGCTCTCCTTTTCCACTATCCATTTTTGTGGAGGAATTAGAGTTGTCTGGATTATACCCCCCCCCCCACCACCACACCCGCGGGAGATGCCGAGGCATTCCCCTTTGGTAATGGTGGAGCTTCCTCTCGAGGAGGAGGAGATGATGAGGCAATTTTATCTTCAACAAGTTGCTCAAGTAGATTGTGCAATTGTTTGATATCGTTGCCCAGGGTGGAGCTCAATCTTGTTTCCAAGTTATTGAGATCCTCCATGGTCACCGTGTGACTAGGCTCACCATCATATTCTCCTCCTCGGCTACCCATATACTCTTAGGCGGTAAAGCCCGAATAAAGAGCCTAGGCTCTGATACCAATTGAAAGGATCGTATGGGCACCTAGAGGGGGGTGAATAGGTGCTACTTCAAATTTTACTCCTTTTAAAATTAGGGTTTGACACGAAAGGTAAATTCTCTAGACTATGCAACTAAGGTGAATTTACCTATATGTCAAACTAGCACATACACTAAGTAAGAACAAGTAAAGTAAAGTGCGGTAAAGGATAGAAGTAACCAAAGTGGAGCACGCGGAGACACAAGGGTTTGTTTCCCGTAGTTCCTTCCTTTTGAGGGGAAGTACATCTATGTTTGGAGAGGGGGTGGTTTCAAACCACCAACTCCACGAGAGGCCTCCCTTGTTCTCCGATGAACCTCACCCCAAATGGTTCGATTCACCTCTTCCACTATATCGGCAACCTTCGAGGTGGAAGCCGACACCTTTACAACAAGTTTGAGGCACACATCCACAACCTAATTGGAGGCTCCTGAATACAAGCAAGTTGTCAAACAATCAAAGACAAGCTTGTAAGAACCAAATAAAAAGCCAGGGTTTCCAAAAAAACACTAGAGCATGGGGGCCCTCAAGTGAATGAGAGGGAAATGAAGATCTCTCTTGGTGAAGCTATAGATCAAGGCCTTCTCCTTCAATTCTCTAAAGATCAATGACTTTGGATGGTTGGATGAAGAGATCTTGTTGATTTGGTGGCTCAAATGGTGATGGTGTTCTTGAGTGGGTCGAGCAGCTGGAGGAAGGGGATAAGGTCCCATATTTATAGGCCACCCCTTCACTGAACCGTTTTTTGACCGTTGGAGGACTTGTCAGACCGGAGACTCTGGTGTGCAGACCAGAGACTCTGGTCTACACTGGACACTCCGGATAATCTCCGAACCGACCTCCGGACCACCCTTCTGATTGTCCCAACGCCCGTGGGAAAAACTCCTCCGGAGATTCTTCAAAGTTTTCGGACCCTATGGACCGGAGACTCCGGTCCAGCCATGTAACACTACGGTTCTGAAAAGACCGTAGCTTCTATGTGACATGCCAATCCCTGGATCGGTTCATTGGCCCACAATAGAATAAGATGAATAACATAGCAAAATATCCGTGTATCATAAATAATGAAGATTCCAGAGTATCATTATTACAATAAAAGCTTAGCTCAAGGCTAGCTCAAATTATTCAGGTAGCAACATAAATATAGTAAATCCTCCATTCTTCAAATTGCCCACAAGTGAACAAGTGCCGAGTGGAGTACCGTGGCCTAAATCGATTACTTAGAATCGGAATATCCTGCAACATGAAACGTAGCAGCCCCGAAGGGTCAATACATGGAATGTATGGCAAGTAGAGCTATTAAAGGAGACAATAAACCTAGCTTCTACATGCTTATTTGGCAAGTGGAGCTGTGGCTAGCTTGCATTTTAAAACACCTTTGTCCTACTTTCATAATCAGTTTTTGATTTTCTTTGAAAAGATCCCAATTAAGTTAACCCATCAACATTAAAGTAATTATGAAATTAGAATGAGCGAGAAACATGTCATGAAATCAATATCAAGCAACTCAGACGTCCATAACCGGGGACACGGCTAATCGATTAGTTTATACACCCTGCAGGGGTTAGTACACTTTACCCATGTGACTTGGCCAGCCCAGCTCGTACCATCACTCTCATATTGGGTGACGATAGGGAGAAGCCCAAGAAGAGACCGTTCGGGAAGTAGCTCCCCAAACCCGACACGCACCGGTCCAACCTACCAAAAATCTACATCTCTAGATACGTGGGTTCGAGTTACCACAACCTACTGAGTCCAACCAACCGCCCATTTCATTATTGGCACATGGTTGTACACATAAGCTACAAAATAAAGAAGCCAATCATTTTCTCTCGATACCTGGGTGCCTTTCCGCAATGATACCACCCAAAATTATCAATCCCATCACACCCAGGAGATTCATTGATTAAGTTGTTTTTAGTTTTCGCAAACCAACACATTTAGAAACAACTTCCAGTGATGTAACCCAGCCCTCGTTCATCATAGCATGGCTAAGCACATCTACCAACGGTGGCTCATCTACAGGAAATTCCTACCACATAATAGGACATAGCATAGCGATAGTAATATCCTACACATGCATCTACAAAATACACGGCAATGCATTAAAAATAGTAGGACAACATCATGAACAAGGTAGCATCTACTTGCCTTGGTTGTAGCGGTCGGATGAACAATCCACACACGGGCCTTGCACTCGTCACAATCTACTCGATACAATTGCAATCACATAAACAACCATACACATTCATATAAAAACAATGACGGTGCAAGATGCATGCATGACAAGTTGACATTGCTACAGTGGCATCACATATTCTTATTCAGTATATCTACTGTATGGATGCATGGAAAATATTTTAAATGCAAAGAAAACAAGGCATGCAATTTATAATGCTCAAATAATAGAGCTAGAAACTAAATAATTAGCCACTGCTAACATACTATTTTTAAAATCTTGGAAAATTTCCACTGTGTAGGCAACTCAAAATAGAGTCAGTACCAATTGGAATTACTCAAAAAGGTTTTGTATAAAGCCCTGGGTAATTAAAATACTCCAGAAAGCCTTTGCATAGGTTCTGCCAAACCAGTACTGTAAGACTAACCTTTTAATTCACTAAAGTATTCCTTTTGTTCTACTGATTTCAGAGACATCTTATTTGCAATTTTTGGAGTTACAGAACTTATTCTATGAATTTATTACTCTAAAAAGAGCATTAACTCATTTAATTAACTGAGGAAAAACCTTGCTGTAAAAGTCTAAAGCAATTATACAGCAATATTCTACGTGAGACATTGAATCCATACATATTTTATTTGCAATTTTTGGCCCAGTAGATCTAAAGATATGAATTTTTCAAGATTGCAACTAAATCTGCCAAATAAATCGATTAAAAATAAATCTCAGTCAACTTTGACCGGCTGACCGCGCTGACGTGGCGCGCTGACTGGTCAACGGTCAGAGATGACTAGTCATCTGGACCATTGGATCAAGATCGAGCGGCAGGGAAGCAAGGCGGCGAGGTGCTCACCGGAGGGCGGCGGCGGCGCTGGTGGGCTTCGGCGGCGGCTGAGGGTGGGACGGCGTCGGCGGCGAGCTGGCGGTGCTCCTCGGGGTGGCGACAGCGGTCGGCGAGCTCGTGGGCGACGGTGGCGGTCGGCCGAAGTGGCGGCGGCGGGGTCGGCTTCGGCGGCGGCGTGGTCCTGCGGGTAGGGAGGGGAAGGGCGGGTCAGGAGGCGGTGGCGGCGAGCTCGCGGGCTCGCGAGGCGAGGGGGAAGGCGGGGCGCGCGCGGCGGCGGTGCTCACCTCGTCAATGGCGCGGTGGCGGCGACGAACTCCGGTGAGCAATTGCTCCGCGTAGGCGGCGCGATTGAAAATGATTCTTTGGGGGTTTGGAAGAGGGAAACAAGTAGATGGATATAGGCAAAAATCTCGGAGAAATCGGTTCGGAAACGGCCCGATTCCGGAGGATTTGGTGCAGCACACATTTTGGAGAAGAACTCGGCTGACAGGTGGGACCCACGCGTCAGCGCTGACGAGCCAGGCCCGCTCGCCGGCGAGGCTGACACCGGCGGCGGCAGATTCTATGCACCGCGCGGCGCGCGCGGTTGCTGGCTGCTGCGCGGCTGGTGGTGGGCTGCTGCGGCCGCGGGCCTGGCAGGCCCCGGCTGGGCTGCTGGGTCGGCGGCCCATCTGGCTGCGCCGGCTGTGTTTCTCTTTTTTAATTCTTTTTCTTTTCTTTTTCTCTGACGATTTTTCTTATCTGAATTTTATGTCTGAACTGTCCAGAAAAATAAGCAGAAATTCAGTTTGCCATATCTTTTGCTACGAAGCTCCGATTGAGGCGATTCAAAGTGCTACGGATTCGTGAAGGAACCCTCTATGCACCTGTGCCTTCCATATCACCAAAATATAATGTTTTTGACAGAGGCATGGTAAAACCAAGTGTTCAAGTGTCGGTGTCAAAATGCAAATGCAAGTGGTTTGTTTTGCCAAAACCTTTTCAAACCGAATTTTTGCAAGGATGATTATGATGCAATGACATGTATGTTATGCAGTACCAAATCTAAAATTTGGGATGTGACAAGCCACACCGGAGACTCCGGTCTGAGGCTTGGACCGGAGACTCTGGTTAGTCTCCAGTGGATCTCCGGACCCCCATACAGAATGTCCCAAGCTGTTTCCTGGAGGCCCCTCCGGATATTACTAGGGAAACTCCTGATCACACCGGAGACTCTGGTCTGTCCAGACCGGAGACTCCGGCCTGGATTTCCCAGAAATCTGCAACTGCTTGCATGGATAATTTCTTAGGCCAAGGTCCTTTTCACTTTGCATTATATTAACCTATAGACATTAGCATACTGTAAAATGATCTACGAGTTGTTAACAAACACCAAAAGTGATTAAGACAATAAATGTCCTTTCACTCTTATTTGGACTTGTCTTCATCACTCCATGATCACCGAGGATGGCAAGCTCCAAGCATGAGATCTTCTAGAGATGGCGCATCTTGAGCTTGCACTTCTTCATTCCTTCTTGAGTGTTGATCCATCGAGATAAAACTCTCTACACTTTACTTGATCAACCTTCAAACTCCTTCTTTCTTCATAATTCCAACGGGCACAAAGCCCTTGGACATTTCTTCTTCTCCTTCTTCATTTCTTCAACTTTCAACCTTTAGACCAACACATGGCCCAAGCGATGCCAATGGGCAAACCTACAAGTGAAACTCAATTTACACATTAGTCCATAGATATTGTCATTAATTACCAAAACCACACATGGGGGTATATATGCCCTTTCACAAACTGTCCTCTGTTGGGTATGATAGACCTTTCAGAAATCTTTGGAAATCTAAACTGCCTTTTAAAATTAAATTGTGGCTTTGACTTATCTGGCACAATGCTATTACAATCAAAGATAATATGAAGAAAAGGAAGTGGGTTGGTAATTACACATGTAGATTTTGTGTTGCCGATGAAATTATTAACCACATATTATTTAATTGCGATGATTCCATATATATGTAGAGTACCATTAATATGGTTCTTGGAGCTTACACTAGACCCACTTGCTTTACTCGGTACTTTTGGTGGATTTATAAAATTCTTCCTTTTGGGACCAATTCTCATATAGTATGTGTTGCTGCTTTGTGTTGGTCTCTCTGGAAACCTAGAAATCGCGCATGTTTTGAAGCCAAATACAATTACATCCCCAGATGAATTAATTTTCTATATGTGTGTGTTCCTTCGATACTGGGAGAGCTTAGTGGAGGGTGCTACCAGGCTTCAACGTGCTTCTCTTCCAGGCGCTAGAGGTGTCGAGCAGGACCTTGGCTATGAGGATTGCTAATGCCAATGGAGAATAAGAGGAAGATGTTGAAGTGATTGTCGACTAAAAAAATCCATCGAAAAAGCTACATGGAAAGAGTAGCGCAGCTTGCCACGTTCTCGTGTTCATGTGATCGTGGATGTTGGGATGTCTTTAGTTGTTTTTTGGAAAAAGGAGAAGTGTTTCGACCCCGGTACTGTAACAATGTTTTAGTCTTCCTTTGGTCAGTTCTAAAAAAACTTTGCTTAGAGTGGCTTACCCCACCTAGTGGGTAGTTTCTGGGACAAGGTTTTGTTAGTTACTATCGTTAAAATTGGTTTTTTGGATTATTTCTTTGTTTTATGTACAAGACTTTGTTTTGTTATCCTTTGATAATGGAATCCAGTTCCTTATGAAGATGTATGGAAAAAATTGGAAAACCATTTTTATCTCGATGTTTGTCTCCGGCGCCACCTCTGTGACCAACGGGAAAAGGTGGTGGTGTTCCGAATCATGCGGGGCGGTTTGGTTGAGATTAAATCTGTCTTTTGAATTTGTCTTATAAGTCACAGAAGCATCTAAATAGATGTTTTTGTATTTGATTCTTGGCTTTTAACGAGATTATATGATGGTATAAGCTAAAAGATAAAATTAAAGATACTTTTGTGGTTTATAAGGAAAACAGGCCAAATTCATCGCTCCATATTAGCTTTGTGGAGCTCTGAAGTGGTTTGTGGGGCGAGGTTAAGCCCTAGACTCGAATCTGCACTATTTGGCAAAAAGAAATTGTAAAGCATACAAGTAAAGAAAAAGGGGAAGAAACGCCATTTAAGAACAAATATGCACTATTTACAAAGGAAAATGATATAGTTCCCCCGGAGATAGAACGATTCGATCCTCTGGCCGCTGTTGCGCGTGTGTTCGCTAGCTTTCTCCGGACTCGGCGCGTACGTATTCCGATCCATGTTAAAGCAAAGCAGAAGCGTGGGTGATGTACTGACCCACGTTCAGCCTTATCTCTTCCGAGGGTGCTTCTCCTCCACTCATTTTTCTTCACTTATCTTTCTCCTCTCTCTCATCTCTCACAGCAAGTCAGGCGGCCATGGCACCACACCTTGCCTCCTACTGATTTCGTTGTTGCTACCTACGTATGGCACCACACCGCTTTCTGTTGGTTCCGTCAGTTGCTGCTACCTACACGCAAGGTATGTGATGCCATGAACCTCCCGCCGCGGCTGCTGCAAGGTTCTACTTTGCTACATACGCGAGTGTTGTTGCTACATGCGGCGAGAGACGTCACTATCTACGCCGAGCAGCGTTGCTATCTGCGGTCAAGTTCTCCAGCGAGGCCTCTCGCAAAATCGGATTTGCTAAATTAGCAGATTTTTTGCTACAATCTTTTACTGGTTTTGCTATAATAGCGTATAGTTTTTGCTACGGGGTCTTTTTGCTATGGATCTCGGGTGATGTCTCCGGCGAAGTCATTTTTTTGCTATATATGCTGAACTTTTTTGCTACAATTGTTCTCAGATTTTGCTATATTAGCACAATTATTTTGCAAGTCTCCTACGAGGTCGGATATGCTACATTAGCACAACTTTTTTGCTACCCGGTCGGCGGCGAGGTCTCCGGCGAGGTCCAGTTTGTTTTTCTATTTTTTGTACCAAACCGTTTTTTGCTACATGTAGCAAAAGTGGGCTTATTTATAGCAAAAGCGAAAATTTTGGGCTTTTTGGGACACGTATCAGCAGGAGGATCCAGGGGATATTTGAGAATTATCCCCGAGGGAACGCCTAATACGACCCATTTACAAAATCCCTTCCACACTAGTGTATTTTTGCTAAATTAAAAACTCCCCGAAAAATATTTTTTGAAAAGGTATTTGAGGAGATTGGGGAGACACTAAATCCCCACATCTTTTAGAGATAAAAATACCAGAGAAGTAAACAAACCCTTACTTGTAAAGAGTAAAGCAAAATGATGCTGGTTCGAGAGAAAGAAATGTAATGGTGCTGGTTCGAGAGAAGGAAATGTTTGGTGGTCCATGTCTACGTGCATCCGAATTTAAGAACAAAGCCATTTAAGCTGATGGATAAAGGTCACAGTGTTCGCTCATGCTGATACTGATACTTGAACATGATTATTCAACTTGCTACACTGATGATGGTGTTCACTAAGGATACTGCAAATGGGTTATTCAACTTATTACAAATAATTATGAATAGTGCTCTCTAAACACTAATGGTGACACTGCTACTGCAAATGGGTTATTCGACTTATTACAAATATGAATAGTGCTCTCGAAACGCTAATGGTGACACTGATACTGCAAATGGATTATTCGACTTATTACAAATATGAATGGTGACACTGCTAGAAGAATACCACAGAGCAACAAGTAATGGCGCGGCGAATAATCAGGCTTGACGCTTCCTCCTGTTCATTCGCCACTGTCTCATGACGAACTGAGCAGCTTCCTTCAGAGACGCCTTCCGTTCTTCTCTGAAGTTCCACAGCTCTCCAACTGGATACCTGGCGCCAGCGTTATACTCGTTAATTTCATGCAGCGCCTTTGTCACCAATGTGTATATTTCTTCACCATGCTCTTCCTTTAATCCTTGAAGCTTCGCGTCATCAGCATCGATTATTTCCTAGGACATAGGATGCACCAACGGATATCAAATAAGGTACGCCAGGTAATGATTGTCAGCAAAATCATGCTCACTAACAGTAAAACTGTAGTCATGATAAAGCACTCCAAAACCAATAGTGCAACTGCCAAACATATGCAAGAGAAGATATCTCGACATTTTAAGAAGAAAATAAAAAATGTAGTAGAAAATGTTTAGTCAATAGTTCTAGACTGGAGGTATTTAGAAGCAGTGGTAACAAATGAAGATGCATACCTTCTCCTTCCCATCAACCATGACAACCCTAAATGGGTGCCAGTCTGGATTTTTAATTTCAGCTTCCCACTTCGAGCAGATAATGGCAGCAGTGACTTCGGCGTCCTCTTTCGACAGCTTTCTGCACGCATTTGAAATTGCTTGCAGATCAAGCTCGCCCATCCTCTTGAATCCAATATGTGCTTGGCCACCTGGAAGATCAAGCAAGCCCTGTGGAATATGCAGAAGATGGAAAGATGAATGACCATAAGATCTGATGAGAAAGTGAAACAACTTAGTATTTTAAAGCATTGCAAGACTGGATCAACTTATTAAGAAGGTACATACATTTTCCAGCTCTTTCCGAGCTTCTTGCATTTCAATATTGCTTTGGCTTTCTTTGATGACAAGAGTTTGGTTAAGTGACTCCATCGAATCCAGTTCATCAATTTTATCTTGCAGCTCCTCGCTCAGTTTATTGATTTTGTCCTTTGACTCTGAGTCTTCATGACCTGGCATACACTTCATCACTTCCAATTTTCCCTTCAGCTGCTGTATTTCTAATTCAAGCGTCTGTTTTGCCTCCAACTGTTGTTCTAACTTCAGAATCTTGTTTAAAGCTGCTTGTTTTTCTCTCTGCAGTTTCCACATATCAATACTTGCATATAACACGTGTACTGTTAAACAACCCAAGTGTCATATTGTACGAAAGGAACCGGGACACATACCTTGTGTACTCTCACAAGTTTCATCACATCCTCATCAACTCTCTGTTGCTCCACTGTTGCCAACTTAAGGTGGCTTGATTTAATAGCATTCTGATTCAAGCAACAACAAAGTTACATACTGTAAGTTGCATGAATGCTTACAAGTGCCAGGGTCTCAGGACAAAACATTCTGCACTCTAGAAACTTAGCACAGTAAATACCAAACCAATAAAATGCATGCAAGTGATCATTGTTTCATAATAAAAAAAGTTGCCAACACCAAATAAACAAGACACAACAGGTACAAAAACTTCTAGGGTGTGTGCAACTAGGTCACAGAACTCGACCAGTGCCCAAATTAGACACAGAACATTATAATTGCCCAAATGAACCAGAGAACTTGTTTAATTACAAGGAAGGTAAGAATGCACATTGTAGCATTTCCATGGATATGTGACAGTGACTAGTATCGAGCCTCGAACTAAACCTTGCCTTCCTCTCCCGGCCAGCAAGCTTAGGGTAACCTCAAAAGTTGGCAGGTAATGATGGATATTTGGGAATTGAGCTTATTTGAGAAAGAGACTATTTTATCAAATTGTGAAAGCCGAGACTTGAACCCAAGACATCTGCTATCATACCATGATATGGATGCAACTTATCTCTGTTGCATAGCCTAAGGGGCAAATATACACCAGTACACAAGACTTGGGGAAATACGGCTCCTAGACCAATACTAATACTCCTTAACAGATATGATGTTCTCGTATTTAACTTGCAAAAATATATCTTGCTCAAGAATATAGAAAATCATTCATTCAAGTATTTTGGGTGTGCAATCTGGGAGAGATGGGCATCTTTAGAGTGAAAAATCATTGTGTGGCTGTTGGCGGAAAATCAATGCTGGACTACCCGCTCTGCAACCAGTCCACTGAAACAATCTCACATAATCACAGACTGTGTCTTCGCCCTCCAAGTCTGCCACAGGTGCTGCGTCAGTTCTCCCTCAAATCCATCTATCGGCAGCCTGGTGACCACTTCAAGAGCTAGCTCGAAGACGCGGCAAGCCGCGCCTGCCTGGCCAAGAAGAGATCTCAATCTTTGATCATCGTTGCAATGTGGCATCTTTGGAGGCCGCAATTGCATCTTCGACAATGCTTCCCTTGAGACCCAGCCTTTGATCGACTCCATTATCAACGAAGCGAAACTGTGGATGCCTGCTGGCACGAAGGCTCTATGCTGGCTGCCACACATGCTCAGCCCCCCTGACTGACCTGTTTAAGCATGTTAGGTAGCTGTACAATTTGCCTTTTTTTTTGCATTTTCGGTTGTGTTTCGTAGGCTTTTGTTCCTGGCTTTCGGTTTGCTTTTTCTTTTCCGGTTCTTGTGCCTGTTTGTCAGACTCACACCTTCTCAGTGCTTTCTTTCAATGCTAAATGACGCCAACTTAGGTGCGTATTTAAGAAAAAATCATTCAAGTATTGTTCGCCCATTCTACGAGGGTACAAATATGGAGCATTTGGCCAAGTTACCACTATATATACATAGTATACCGACTTTATATTGGCCTTATTGCAACCAAAAGGGGGTGAATATCCATGGAGCCAGGTGGGCCTGCTACTGAACAGTGACGTTTTATGACCTATTCGCGCCCACCTTGCAACTTGTTGTGCTCACGGTGCAATTTACTCAAAATAAACATGAAACGGCATTTAAAACGGAGAACAAAAAAACAAGAATCAGTAACGCAAGACAATAGTTCGAGGGAGCAAAGGAGATGAGGTGCAAGACACCAAAAAATCACGCACCTTCTGTTTCTCCTGATCAAGGTTGTTTCTGTCGTAACCACTTTTGGCAGCAAGCTCATCAAGTTGCTTGGATCTCACATTAAGTTCACTCAACTTTGAGTCCAGTTCTGAACGCAGATTTTGGTTCTCGTCAATGATCTTTTGAGAATGTCTGTGAGCTAGCTGCTGCATCTTCCGAATTTCTGGCAGTGATTAAGTTTATGTCATTAGTTACTTGACAGTTGTAGACATGGAGAAGCTGATGACAGAAATGCATGCATCTCGACAAGTATACCATATGGAATGGATAAGTAGTAAAAACTAACACAAACCTTCATTATATTTTTGAAGAAGTTGTTCCCTTTGCCCCATCACCTTCTCTAGTGATGCAGTCCTCTCATTGTATCTACATTCAAGCTCTTGTAAGTGCTTTTTCTTGACTTCAATTTCCTCAGCTAAATTAGCTTCAAGTTTGTCATTTTTGCGTGTTCTTTCATTCTCAAGATCATCGATAGTTTTCAAGTCACCATTTTTCCTTAAGTGGTCTCCAATTAACCCTGGAAAGTTATGATCTTCAGCCCTTGCAACCCATCCAAAAAGCTTTGACCTTTGATTCTGTTTTTGCTTCCAGTCTCTTCTGCCACAACCTTCTGCCTCAAAGTAATTTTCAAATGCAAGTGCATTTCTGAAACCATTCCAGTCTTTTGCAAACTCAACAATAGCATTCCCTGTATGACCTCTAAAATTCCATAGAGGAATAACCTTGAGTGGGCAAAAGCGTGATAGTTGCTCCTTCAAACGATTTCCACTTTCTCCAACTTGACGCCCATCCTTCCATTCAGTGGGCACATTAACTAGAACACCCATCCAGGGCCAGACAAACTTTTCATATCTGTTTGGAAGAGGCTGCGGCTCTACAGCAGCAATTACCTGTGGCTGTGGCTGTGGCTGTGGTTGTGGCTGTGGATGTGGCTGTGGCTTTGGAGGGTTAGCAGGGCCATTCTTCAAATGCTTGGCAAGGGCACGGTGTGTTGCCTTATCTTTTGCCGGTCGGTTAGGTGTTGCACCTACTCCAGAGGCATGCTGAAGAATATTGTGCAGAGTATAATCTTTCTTCTTCTTGCCAGTACAGAATGGGCAGCTGTAATTCTCACCATTCCTAATCTTGAAATCTCCTGAAACCAGGCGTTCATAAATTTTTTCTTCATACTCGTCAATCTCAGAATCACTAATTTCTGAATCGTCCTCCGAAGAATATACCATTTCCGAAAGGAAGGAAGGTTTTGATATCCTAGACAGGAACAAAGACCAAAAACAGAACAGATCAGTGTATTTTGTTATGTCAGTCAATATTGTAGAATGCCAACAAGGATGTCAGGATAACAGCAAGCTGTTAGAAGTTGCGAACTATACGAGACACAACTAAAGCTATCCTGTAAACAAAAACTACTCCCTCTGTCTCAAAATAGATGTATATAGGTACACGTGAATCTAAACAAATCTCCGGCATCTATTTCGAGACCGAGGGAGTATTATTCATAAAAATAAAAAATACGCCCCCAAATTTCCACAAAACTCAATCGAACTTCAAGTGCAATCAGATAAATCCTTCCAACAAATACATGTCAAAATCACTTGAGAAGAAAAGGAAAATGAATAAACTAAGCTAGTCGATGCCAAAGAAAGGAGATCAAGTAAAAGTGTCAGCAACACAACAGATCTAAGCCATGTGCACCAACTGATGCAGAGGCCGGGGGGGTTTATCCTCTTTTCTAAGTAAACAAAACAAATCGAAGCGATCATAGAATACAATACAGGCAAGTGAGCAGAAGATAAGACTGAGTATTAGGTCACACAGCAAGACACATGGCACTTAGCCAGTACCCAGCAAAAACAACCAAAGTTACTACTAGGAAGAATACTTGCAAGTAAAGCCTTAGCAGATTGGCCGAGAGTACCTCAGGGGGCGGCAGCGCAGGATCTGTTGGACCTGATGTTTCTCCTACTCGGTAGTGTGAGCGAGGAAGTGAGTATCTGAGTAACTTGACCTTGAATCCTTGATGTCGCGCATGCAGGAGGGAACCGGCGGCGGCGTGAGGACGGGGCGGCGGAGGGAGGAAGGATGTGAATCTGCCGTCGCTCGGAGGTCGGAGCTCACTGCCTCACTGGCCTGCCGCCGTCTTCAGTTTCCCCCTGCTGGACGGAGGGGATCGGATGTGACAGGGGGGGCAGGAAACCGAGAAAGGAAAAAGTGACCGGCAGACAACTGAGACCAGGAGGGAATCGCGTATCGTTAGTCTTACGTACGAGTAGTACTACTGGTAAAGAATACGTGCACATCCATTCGTCGTGGACTCTTTCACGAGCGTAAATGTTCAACCAAAACAATTACGCTATGATATGATATCGCCTACAAAAACAATTTAGCATATCTTTACCTTAAGTGGCAATGTCACGTCCTGACGTTGTCTGTGCTCAGAGAAGAATGGTTCTTCTGTCGGTTCTCTGTTGGCAAACTTAAATCAAGTCATACTCATACATACGACTAATACATCGTAATAAAATCATTTTACCTTTACAACACGCTTGAGGCATAATTTTTGTATAGTATTTTTTTTTACTTGAATAGCATTTCAACATAATGATGCAAGAGCATGCTAGGAACACGCAAATAATAGAGCATGCCAAGAATACATCATGAACTGGCTACTCTCTGGCGTTGTTTAGTGCATCAATACACCTCACAGGGTGTATTCTTGAAAAAAGAGCACGCCGTGACATGAAAATAATTGTCGGGATATGGGATGCATTTAAAGAGTAGAAATAAGAGAAATAAAAGGTATAGGTTAAAAGACATTAATAGTGCTATCAATATAACATTTTTAGCCAACTGTCATATGAGAACTGTGAAATTACTATAATATCTTTTTGAAGGTTGAAATAAATAATATCCCATCTAAATTGTATTTTCTCTATAGTGTAGATGTCCTTTACTTTTGAATAAAAGGGCATAGGCTCAAATCTATTATTAATAGTATTACATTTATCGTTCTCCATGCATCCAAAGACCCTAGTTGGCCCAATTAACGAGAGAAGACCAATTTTTTCAGTAGAGGAGCAACACATATGACATCTCTCATATCTTAGTGGAGCGCTTGATTTTTTACTTACCTCATGTGTTGCTATTGTCACATCGTGTGAAAGTGGGAAGGATAGCAACCTCGGCTCCAACTATCCATACAATGCAATTTTGGATGAGATCATTATGGAGAAGGCCACTTTGTGAGAGTAGAAGCTTAGAGAATCGTCTAGCGTCAGGTCTCGATGCAAGACACCATATATGGTTGCGAGGTACTTCCGATAATATTTGTATCTCCAAACACATTTTCAATGAATAAAGTCGATTGTGATCTGAACTGGGACCTAGTTATATTTATTTTTATGTTAGAGAGTTATTCATTTTTAATGGTTATTAGGGGAGAGGATCCCCACCTGAATTTTCTATATCAGCAGACCCAAATGGTCAGATGTTTACAGAGAAGAGGAGGGGAGAAAAAGATTACATAGAACGTTTAGTCGATGTCGATACCCTGTCTACTAAGCTAGGTGAAAGTGCAATGGACGTCGCCTAGAGGGGGTGAATAGGCTTTTAAAATTATTACGGTTTAGACTCAAATAATTGCGGAATAAAACTAACTCTTAATTTATTGAGCACAAAACCTAACCACTAGGTTCACCTAAGTGCACCAACAACCTATGCTAAGCAATACAAGCAACAAGGTGATAGCAAGATGAAATACTTCAAGCATGATGGCTATCACAAAGTAAAGTGCATAATAAAAGGGCTCGGTTGAGAGATAACCGATGGACGCGAAGACGATGATTTTTATCCCAAAGTTCACTCCCAAAGAAGCTACGTCTCCGTTGGAGAGGTGCGATGGCGCAATGCTCCTCGAACACCACAAATGGCTCACTTTTAGGTGTGGTGGCTCGATGCTCACTCAACGCCACACAAGGCCTCACCACAAGATGCGAAGGCACGCAACTCACCAACGCGACAAAAGGCTCACCCTATTATCCCGTGAGCTCGCCACAAAGGCCTACTCACGATCCACTAAAGGACACTTGAGGGCGGTCACCAAACCCGTAAGGATGGGGCTAACTCCACAACTCAATTGGAGGCTCCCAACAACAAAGCCACAAAATGCCACAAGTCCACAAAAAGCCACAAGCTTGAGGCCACTCCACAAATGGAGGCCTCAAGAAATCAACACACCAACCACACAAACGTCTAGGGTTCCAAGAAACTAAGAGTAACAAGTCCATAAGCTTGCACTCGCCGAATCTCCGTGGAGAACTCAAACCTATGCAACAAATTCAAGGGCAAGTCCTTCACTCTCAAATTCCAACAAAGCTACAAAAGCTATTGGGGGAATAAGGGAGGAAGAACACAAGAGGAGAACACAAAACTCTCCAAGATATAGATCCCAAGGATTCCTTCACAAAGAAGGGATTTGGTTTGGTGGGATTGTAGATCTAGATCCTCTCTCTCAAATCCCTCAAAGAGATGCAAGAATCATTGGAGGGAGAAGGGGAGAGGGCAATATTTTGAAGGTCAATAATGGAGGAGAGAGAGTGGAAAAGCTAGCAAAAATGACCTCAAAAGTTGGGGAAACAATAGGGAAGAGGGGTCCCTTAAAAAGGGTAAGAGAAATCCGCCCGTTTGGGCCAGATTCGCGCATCACCGGAATTTCCGGTGCCCCACCGAAACTTCCGGTAAATAGAAACACAAGATACAATACCTGACCGGAACTTGGGTCGGAATTTTGGCTGGAACTTCCGCTAAAGTAAAAATGTTGAACAGCATTGCACGAAAACTTCAATAACTTTTGATTTCGGACTCTGTTTTTGATGATCTTGGGCTCATTTTGAAGAGAACGACAAGCTATACAAGATTATGCAAAGAAATATCATAGTCTAACTAATGAGGGTTTGACTCGTCAATGCCCATTGTTATGGACTTGGGTTTTGGAGAAGATGGGATACTGGAGATCGCGAGATGGTTAATAGACACGCAGCAAGGGACACGAGGTTTACCCAGGTTCAGGCCCCCGGAGGGAAAATCCTACTCATGCTTCTCTATTCTTGATTGTCGGCGGAACCAAAAGTTACAGGGGTGCGCAGATGCAATATGGCGTGAGGTGTGTGTATGAGTTGGAGAGATCCTCCTCGCCGTGCCCTCCTGGTATTTATATGAGGAGGCCAGGTCCCGGGATAGGTCGAGTTGGTTACAGTTAGGGTTTCACCCTTGAATATTCTATCTACATCTTGACCGTGTCCTCCAAGGAGTCAAACTTCTACCGGGCTTGGGCTATCCGGAGTCTCCTTGGGCAGCAAGTCTTCATGTGGGCCTTCACTGGGCTAGACCGGGTATACCAATGTAAGGTACCGGTAGGGTATATTCATGTTAGTAGCCCCCGAGTGTTCAGTCGAATCGTAGATTCGATTGGAGACTCTATAGTATTTCGGGTGCTTCTCATCTGAACCTATTTTCGGGTGAATATATCAGTTCATAGGGATTATTGATACGTGTGTCTGACTTACCCGACGGATCAGGGTCAGTTAACTATTATTGGACAAAACAACATGATCTATTTCATACTTGAGTCCCCGGACTCGAATCCGGAACAATGCTGGCCTAATTCGACTCAGACCGTTGAGGTCTTACAAGAATCGAATTCCAATGCTTTAAGTTAAGTACCCAACGCGTCTGTCGGGATTTTTCGTCGTGCCAGTTGACACGGTATGTTACTGGCAGAGTGCAGTCAGGTGCGATAACATGCCATTAGATGACATTTGTAGGTCTTACCTTTGCGTCGTAGACACAGCATCCAAAAATTTATCACCGTGGAGGTGTTTCGGGTGACCAAGGAGACGATATCTCTCTCAGCGTTAATTCGGACAAAGTTGCCAAATAGATTTGTTGTGTTTTGTCTTTTGTCACATGTGATCCGAAGGATCTCATCCGAATAGTTCATAGTGTGTGTGACCAGCGCTCCCTATGGGAGTTGCCCCCGAGTGTATGTTCGAGTCATAGACTCGAGCGGAGACTGTAAATCTGTGAATGTCATCAACACCAGTAATTTTTCGAATGCACGATCAGGCTCCCTATGGGAGTAGCCCCCGAGTCCGTAGTGGAGTCACAGACTCGACGAAGGACTCGAAGAATTCTTTGAAGAATTATTTCTATCATGTTAATTTCTCAAGTACGCAGCCAGCGCTATTGATAGGAGTAGCCCCCGAGTAGTTGGCTGAGTCGCAGACTCGAGTAAGTACTCTGTTTAGTCAAAAGTTTCTAGACGTTGCTAGCTTTTGCTTTGATGATGTCATTGCTAACGCATGGTGAACTCAAACGTGAGCGGCAGTAGTAGCGACGTGACGGGACGATCGTGAGTCCCACTTTCTAACCTAGATTTGACTATTCACGCATAATTTTTGCGATAATTATGGCGTCTCCTCGATTCCCGTGTGTAGTGGGCAGAGTGCTCGTGACTCGAGCGGCTGTTGACACGTGTACGGTGCGATGAAGGGCACGCGTTAGGGCTTCTGCATCAATGGCTCCGCGTTATATTCTCTAGAAGCGATGAACCGGTAAAACCTCCAAAACACAAAATATAAGAAGTTGAGCTTAGAAACTCCGATTGGCATGAAACCAATTTTGTTGGAAATATAAAACCAAGTAGAATACAACAAAAGGTGAAATATTGGATACCACCAAGGGAGAAAATATCAAGTATATATATGTGAGATATCTCCCAAGTTGTGGTACCAGAAAAACCCGCATGATCAAGAACGCAATAAGATATGCAAGGGAAATCCTTATTTGATGAACTAGAGCTTGTTATGATGATAACCACAAGCTCTAGATCCTCTCATGGACAAGAACCAACTAACAACCAAGAAAGATGATGCTATGTATGCAAAGGTTTGAGCTCTCTCTGAACTATGTGATTGAGACACCCGCTTGAGAGCCCCTCTTGATAGTACGGCTATCTATCATAAACCCGGTCTTCCAACTAACAACACAAGACCGGCCAAAGAGAAACCCTATCAAGATCATACCTTTGCCTTGAGCATTTCACTTGAGCTTGATGTAGATCGTCTTGACCTTCTCAAGATGGAACACCTTTCTTGATTTCTCTTGCTCGCTCTTGCTTGATGAATAATTCCAAATTGCTCCCCCGTACTCCAAGGGGAAACCTCTTCTTTGAACTTGTATTCATAACTCCATGACCACCAAGGATGGCAAGCTCCAAGCATGAGACCTTCTAGAGAAGGCGCATCTTGATATTGCACTTCTTCATCCCTTCTTGAGTGTTGATGATCCGTCGAGATTCAACTCTTTGCACTTATCTTGATCAACCTTCAATCTCCTTCTTTCTTCATGATTCCAATGGGCACATATCCCTTGGACATTTCTTCTCATCCTTCTTCATTTTTTCATATTCGAGACCAACACATGGTCCAAGCAATGCCAATGGACAAACTACAAGTGAAACTCAATTTACACATTAGTCCATAGAGATTGTCAGTAATTACCAAAACCACACATGGGGGCATACATGCCCTTTCAATCTCCCCCATTTTGGTAATTGATGACAATCCCTTTGAGAGGGTTTAAATATGGAATTTAACGAGCAAAGTGGTTGCCCCAACATAAAATACTACACAAGTATGTGATGTTGGTACAACCACAATATATAGAGCAAACTCCCCCACAATCTATGCATGTGTGATGAACTTGAATTTCATTGCATAGATTGTCAACCATTACCGTTGGTTGAGTTTCCTCTATATATTAAACATGCAAAGAAACCACAAAGATGCAAGAGCATGAGAGGAAAATGCTTAAGAACATACTCAAAGAAAAGGCCATCTTCCCTTAAACTCTCCAAAACTTCTCCCCCATTGGCATCGATTGCTAAAATGGGTGAAGAGTTCTAGACGACCAATATAGTGAGAATTCCTTCAAAGGTGTGCATATGCACAAGTCAAATGATGAGTACTTGGGAGGAAGTAAAACTATATCGAGGACCCAAAGATTTCAAAAAGAAAAGAAAAAGAAGTAAGATTCAATAAATGAAACGAGCAATCAAAAGATTCAAAAGAACCAATTGAAAAAACAACAAATGATACCAAATGGAAACAACAACAAAAATGAGTGTTTAAATGAAAATAGAGAAGCTCCCCAAAATTTATGCAAAGTTTAGATACTTGTATTTGAATACAATATCCACAAATTGGGAATCCTCGCTCCCCCATAAGCATTTAAACCACAAAATATGAGAAAGAGGGAAAATGTGCACTCTTAAATGAATTAGAGAAGCTCCCCAAAGATTATGCACCAATTATAGTAATTGCATTTGGAAACAACATGCACAACTATGGAATCCTCACTCCTCCAAACTCATTTAACAATGCACTCAAAGGTAAATAAATTTGGAAGCCACCGAAGAATCAAAAAGGAATAAGAGGTGGTTTCCAAGAAATGCAAAAACAGCCAAAGAATGATCTTCTCTTGTGTGTATAAATTTATAGGTGGAAATTATCACAAAGACAAATTCATACAAAGAAATATGCACAAACAAAATAGATACTCAAGAAAGCACACGAAAGGCAAAAAGGAAGTCATAGAATATACCAATAAGATTTTTGCTTGAAAGCATGCCCAAGGGCTCAAATATATCTTATTGTATATCGATGAGCTTCAAACACCAACATACTCCATACATTAACTATTACCAAGGGAAGAAGGGGATAGATGGAATATATGGAGAAATGCAACAAGTATCACAAAGTAGAAATCAACAAAAAGGAATGCTCACTATTGCACACGTATCACAAAGTATAAACTGAGGAAAAGATATGCAATAAAATTGCTAGATTGACATTTTGGAATTGGTGAATCATGAGGATGATTTTGTATAATCCCCATAATATTCACTCATCTCAACATACACACATTTGCAATAGAGAGAGATCCTCAAACCCAAAACAAGAACCAAAATTGAAAATACACAAATTCATGCCAACAATCCACCTACAAAAGGTTGGGAACAAGATATGTATGCATGAGAGAGAGATACTTGTTACCGAGATATAATTGGTAGGATGAAGAAGATATGAATTCATTAATCATCCTAGCTTGCATACAATTGACATGTAGACGCCACTTCTTCCTTGTTCAAGATATAAGCATCCAATATATATCCCCAATGTACCTAAAACACAATTAAGTACACCATGGTCCACAAACAAATTGGGTCTAAAGTAATTAGTGCAACTACAATACACAGAAGAGCCTCCAAACAAATATGTGCATATTGACATGAAATTGAATTTCATGCACATCTTATCCCATTAGGATTTGGTGGAGTTTCTCCTATATATTGGATCAAAGAAAGCAAACATGCCATAATATATATAAGAAGTAAATATGTATGCGCAAGACTTTCAAGAACCAAAAGTAGATACATTTTGAACAAAAACACCAAGTAAACCCAATAAGACACACACAAAAGTGTGACTCGACAAAAGGTGTACAAATTGTATCAAAGAGCCAAATCAACACATGAAAGGACACAAGTTCAACAAATGAACTAGAAAGAGCCATAGATATAAAAGATAGACAAAAACACCAATGCTCACGGATTTATCTCATCCTAAAGGATCAAAACAAGTTACAAAGAATGGGATAAAACCAACTCCCAGAGAGAAAGATTTAAACACATAACTCAAACTGTCTACACTTTTCATGATGGCACAAAGTACCAAAAGAAAAAAATCAAACTTCCAAGCACAAACGAGTGTTCTAAATAATATAGGAGAGCTCCCCCATGATGGTGCATTATGAAGAATTTTGCTTTTAAATGCAAAATGCACACAAATGAAATCATCACTACTACCTACATTAAATAAAACACAAGAGGATACCAATAAAATAAGAAGATACACAAGAGGCAAGGAAAGCTTGGGAGCAAAAAAAAACATTTTCTTGGCCAAAGATAAGGCAAAAAGTAAAGGCCAAAGAGAGTATGATCAAAGAATTCTACCATATATCAAGTACTAATTGTACAAGGACAAGAAGTAATAGGGAGAATTTTCCCGAGGTAGTTTGCAAGGAAATCCAAGATCATATTCACACAAAGAAGCATATAACAAAATATAAGAATTAAGCTTGATGCTTAGAGAGAGATTCTTGATAGCTTCAAATAGTCACACAATCACAAGTGATTATAGTAACCTGAAGCAAATGGTTCCCATGAGGATATATAGATCCAAATATGAGGAAACACATACCAAGAATCACTCACACACACAAGATCCAAAATATGAGCAATAAAAACATTTAAGCAAATTGGAACTTGAAAGAGCAAATGTGCCACAAAGGAGCTAGATAATTTTTAATATCAATTCTAAGTGCCACTACCTCAAATGTCCACATTTTCTAGGTTTGTAATATGCACAAAGCATATGATTCCCCCATAATGTGATAAACTAAGAAATCTCAACAAGAGGCAAAATGTCAACCTAGACATGATTAATGAACATTATGGAACTTGAGTTTCTCATGAGAAAGACATACCACATAGAGACTAGATAAACATACAATATAACTACTAAGTGGTTTTCCTCATGTACACACATTTTAGTATTATGGAATGCCCAAGCATGACACTCCCACAAAATGGAATAGTCCATTAATCCCTCATAAGAACCAAATAAGATACCAACTAGAATCAATAAATGCTCCAAACGAAGAAACTCAAATACATGGTGTGCCAACAAACATACACAAATAAAATTCATAGGTCAATATAAGTAAGTGGGAAGCACAACATGTACAAACATATGCAAGGTACAAAACCAACACATACATGCACAAGGGGAGAAGTAACTATCAATGTAAATGAGTTAAACATAAGTTACCCCAAGGAGAAACATTGGATATATGATAGAAGCATGATAACCCAAATGACTTGACTTTGATGAAAAGGAATTGATGAAGATCCCTCAATTCTTCATAAGGGATCCAAGTCTCAAATGCCCTCCATAAACACCTATTAATCAATTTTTAGCTTGTTGGTCCCCAACCAAGTTGGGTCCTAAGAAGTTAGTCACAATAGTCTTGGCTACCCAAAAGGTTCTTTTCTTGACACCACTTTGGGCACCAACAAATTTGGCAAACATGTTGCCATCCTCATCTTTACGAAGTGAATAAGCATCATCGATCAAGATAGGATGGGATGAGGAGTTACCCATGGTGCATGAGGAAAAAAGGTGCCCCTTCTCACGGCATATGTGGCAAGTTCTTCTTGGGAGGAGCCGCACCATGAAGAAGAGCTTGAGTATTCTTTGGACGAGGCCCATCTCGAGCTTGAAGAGGAGCTTGAGGTCGATTCCCTCGTTTCTTCTCACTAAGAGCTTGAAAAGGAGCTTGAGGCTGCTTCCCTTGATTCTCTCACATGATTCCCTTCTTTCTTGCACCTGAAGCACACAATATTGGCCGGATCCTTCACTTGACCTTGCCCCTTCTTCTTGTTGCCCTTGTGCTTCAACGAGCTAGTGGGCTTGTTCTTGATGTTGGAGTTGAATCCAAGCCCACTCTTGTCACTTGGGGGTCTTCTCACACTCAACATGTTATTGAGTGTGGTCTTACCTTCATGACACCTTTTCAAGTCATTCTTCAAAGAAGAGACTTGAGCCTTGATCTCTTTGATTTCCTCTACATGGTTAGTAACAACAACAATACTAGAGGAAGTAGATGCTTCATTATTAGAGCAGCAAGGCAAGGAATGCAATTCATCACATGATATATCATGGTTGTGAGAGGATGAATTTCAAGGACTAGAACATGGAAATGTAACATTTGGAGTAGATATAGTGCTAATGTCCACATGAGGCGCACTAGATGTTACCTTTGACACAATGGCCTTGTGAGCTAACTTTAGCCTACCATGGGAGACTAGAAGATCCTCATGCGAGCTTGAGAGCTTAACATGACTTTATTATAACTTCCCATAGTTGCTAGTTAGCAAAGCAAG
Organism: Avena sativa; assembly: GCA_916181665.1. NCBI lineage: Eukaryota > Viridiplantae > Streptophyta > Magnoliopsida > Poales > Poaceae > Avena > Avena sativa. The sequence continues at coordinate 303,406,098 of OV702295.1, read as the reverse complement.
TTAAGCCTTTAGCTCAACATTTTCCTTCAAGATAGATGCTTCACAAGAAATAGAGTTAGTAGCACAAGCATCATCATTATTAGCAAGAGGTGAGGACAACTTGGAAAGCTCTTTAGAGTATGAAGCTTTAAGTTGCTCATGTAACTTGGTGAGTTTGATGAGCTCACCCTTGATGACCCTAGAGCCATTGTTGAGGTACTCACAATCCTCAAGGAGTTTAGCGTAAGAAACTTCAAGTTCATCATTTTTAATTTTAAGGGCACTTGCCACCTCAAAATCTCAATCATGAGATTTCTTCACTCTAGATAGCTCTAGTGCAAAGGTATCCTCAAGAGATTCCTTAGTGGTTTGTTCCACTTCAAGAGCTTAATTTAGATTGGCAATGTCATTATCATACTCACGCTCAAGACTACCCATTTTTGTCAATTGTGTCCTCATGCTCATCAATAAGTTGCTTACTTTCAATAGCAAAGGCTAATATTTCAATGAAAGTAGAGCAAGCATTTTTATTTGGATGAAGAGCACGAAGGAATAGCCCCCATTCTCTTTTAAAGAAGCACCATCATCATCTACTTCAACATGATCAACATTCACATCATCATGAGATATATTAGGATCCAAAGAAGAGGTAACCTTTGAACCCTTAGCCATGAGGCATAAGTGAACATTTGTAGAAGGTGATGATGGGGGAACACATGAAGATCCAATCGCAACCTTTCCTTGGCCCACGCATTCTTCAGTTTCATGTACATGGTTAGAAACACAAGTACTAGAGGAAATAGAAGCATATGTATCATGGAAACAAGGCAAAGCATGCATATCATCATGAGATATATTCAAGTAATTTCTACATGATATGCAAGGACAATAAACACAAGCATGTAAATCATTTATAGTGCTACAAGTGTTCATGTCCAAAGATACAACATTGCAATGAGATAGATATGAACGATCATGAATGGCAAACTCACTATCCACATTGCAAGTTCTATCACCACTCACCATATCATTACCTTGTGACAACTCACATGTCAGTGTAGTGGACGAAGATGAGAACTCATCATGGCCGGAGGTGGAGGGAACACAATCATCCTCATTAGTCTTGGACACATCATATTTTGCTTGAAGCTTGGTCCAAATATCATGAGCATTCCGGAAAGTCATGTTTGAGGAAAGAACTACAAAGCTCACAACATTAACAAGCACATTAGATGCTTGAGCTTCGAGATAAGATTTTGTCTCATCCTCCAAAGATAGATTTTGGGGATCCTTAGGATGAGACAACCCCATATCTAGAATTCGCTCAATATTTGGGTCAATGGCCCGGAAATGACTAAGCATGCAAATACGCCAAACATCATAATTTATGCCATCAAATGTAAATGTGTGGGAGTGCACTAAACCCCTAGGAGACATCTTTACTCTCGAGGCGGTGAAGCCTAAGAAGCGAGAGACCTCGCTCTAATACCAATTGAAAATGCAATGGACGTTGCCTAGAGGGGTGAATAGGCTTTTAAAATTATTACGGTTTAGGCTCAAATAAATGCGGAATAAAACTAACATTTAATTTATTGAGCACAAAACCTAATCACTACGTTCACCTAAGTGCACCAACAACCTATGCTAAGCAATACAAGCAACAAGGTGATATCAAGATGAAATACTTCAAGCACGATGGCTATCACAAAGTAAAGTGCATAAGAAAAGGGCTCGGTTGAGAGATAACCGATGGATGCGGAGACAAAGGTTTTTATCCCGAAGTTCACTTCCAAAGAAGCTACGTCTCCGTTGAAGTGGTGCGATGGGGCAATGCTCCTCGAACGCCACAAATGGATCACCTTGAGGTGTGGTGGCTCGATGCTCACCCAACGCCACACAAGGCCTCACCACAAGATGTGAAGGCACGCAACTCACCGACGCCACAAAAGGCTCACCCTATTCTCCCGTGAGCTCGCCACATAGGCCTACTCAAGATCCACTAAGGGACACTTGAGGGAGGTCACGAACCCATACAAGGATGGGGCTAACTCCACAACTCAATTGGAGGTTCCCAACAACAAAGCCACAAAAGGCCACAAGGCCACAAAAGGCCACAAGCTTGAGGCAACTCCATAATGGAGGCTCAATAAATCAACACACCAACCACACAACCGTCTAGGGTTCCAAGAACCCAAGTGTAACAAGTCCACAAGCTTGCACTCACCGAATCTCCGTGGAGAACTCAAACCTATGCAACAAATGCAAGGGCAAGTCCTTCACTCCCAAATTCCAACAAATCTTCAAAAGCTATTGAGGGGAATAAGGGAGGAAGAACACAAGAGGGGAACACAAAACTCTCCAAGATCTATATCCCAAGGATTCCTTCGCAAAGAAGGGATTTGGTTTGGTGGGATTGTAGATCTAGATATCCTCTCTCAAATCCCTCAAAGAGATGCAAGAATCATTGGAGGGAAAAGGAGAGTAGGCAAGCTTTTGAAGGTCAACAATGGAGGAGAGAGAGTGGAAGATCTATCAAAAATGACCTCAAAAGTTGGGGAAACAATAGGAAAGAGGGGGCCCTTAAAAAGGGCAAGAGAAATCTGCCCGTTTGGGCCAGATTCGTGCACCACCAGAATTTCCAATGCCCCATCGTAATTTCCGGTAAATAGAAACACAAGATACAGTACCTGACCGGAACTTGGTTCGGAATTTTGGCCGGAACTTCTGCTCAAGTGAAAATGTTGAACAACATTGCACAAAAACTTCAATAACTTTTGATTTCGAACTCTATTTTTGATGATCTTGGCCTCATTTTGAAGAGAACAACAAGATCTACAAGATTATGCAAAGAAACATCATAGTAAAACATGTAAGGATAAAACCAAATGGAGAAAGGTATGACCTCTTTAGAAGCGATGAACCGGCAAAACCTCCAAAATACAAAATATAAGAAGTTGAGCTTAGAAACTCCGATTGGGATGAAACCAATTTTGTTAGAAAGATAAAACCAAGTAGAATACAACAAAAGGTGAAATATTGGATACCACCAAGGGATAAAATATCAAGTATATATATGTGAGATATCTCCCAAGGTATGGAGCCAGAAAAAACCGCACGATCGAGAACGCAATAAGATATGCAAGGGAAATCCTTATTTGGTGAACTAGAGCTTGTTATGATGATAACCACAAGCTCTAGATCCTATATTGGACAAGAACCAACTAACATCCAAGGAAGATGATGCTATGTATGCAAAGGTTTGAGCTCTCCCTGAATGATGTGATCGAGACACCCGCTTGAGAACCCCTCATGATAGTACGGCTATCTATCCTAAACCCGGTCTTCCAACTAACAACACGAGACCGGCAAAAGAGAAACCCTATCAATATCATACCTTTGCCTTGATCATTCCACTTGAGCTTGATGTAGACCGCCTTGACCTTCTCAATATGCAACGCCTTTCTTGATTTCTCTTGCTCGCTCTTGCTTGATGAAGACTTCCAAATTTCTCCCCCATACTCCAAGGGGAACCTCTTCTTTGAACTTGTATTCATAACTCCATGATCACCGAGGATTACAAGCTCCAAGCATGAGATCTTCTAGAGAAGGCGCATCTTGATCTTGCACTTCTTCATCCCTTCTTGAGTGCTGATGATCCGTCAAGATTCAACTCTTTGCACTTATCTTGATCAATCTTCAAGCTCCTTCTTTCTTCATGATTCCAATGGCCACATAGCCCTTGGACATTTCTTCTCATCCTTCTTCATTTTTCATATTCGAGACCAACACATGGTCCAAGCGATGCCAATGGACAAACATGCAAGTGAAACTCAATTTACACATTAGTCCATATAGATTGTCATTTATTACCAAAACCACACATGGGGGCATACATGCCCTTTCACTAGGCGTCTGCATCCGTTTGATGTTCCCGTGGTAAACAAACCCGCCATAGACGAGCATCACTCTTGTAGGCTTGGAGAAGGACACACAGATTTGGCTGTTACCTTCTGAAAGCCATAGTGTTTCTATGTTTCCACAAATTCCAATAGCAGAGTAGAATGTAGGTATACGATGTAGGAGCATGGACTAAATAGAGACTGCAGTACAAATATAGTTCCTAGACGTCTGCTCTGGCCAAGAAGAATCAGTGAGTAGCGTTCCAGAAGGCTTGGGCAAAGAGTTAGTCGAATAAGCTATCGTTGGCCGCCTCCTTTGTAGCAGAGAATGTCGGGTAGACATTTTCCTTGGTAGTAATGATCTTACTCTTGGAAAGCTCACTGCAAGACTGAATACGAGCCTAAGATAGCATCTAGGCAAAGAACTAGACTTCTAATGAGCATAGTTTACCTAGATGAAGTCATTGTAGGCCACGCCAATGCCTCCCCACGAGAACAGTTTGTATAGTGCTGCAACATCCACGGTTCCGTCAGGCTTATACATCTCTTTGAGTATCTTTTATTTGAGGCAGGGGAGATCGAAATGACAATGATGATAGTCAACAATTGCAATTTTTGCCTTTCCCCCATGGCATTGAGTCTTGGGACGAGAGTGACTGAAACACCACAAGAGAGCACATGAGCAACATATGCTTTAGGTTTTTTGGCGTGCGAGAATAGGGTAGCAAACTTTGAGCACAATGATTTGATGAGTGCATTTTTGTAGCATATTTACACTATGTTTTTTTGCACGAGTAGTGATAGGATTTTGGTATTTTACCGCACTCGCGCACATATTTTATGCTTGTTTTACCAGGATCCCAAAATTAAAAGAGTTGATGGATGATACATCGGGAACATATCTATACTTTTTGTTGTTCCATGCTTGTTTAGTATCTACTTTGCTTTGCTTTGTCCACACTTTGAGGTGTTTTTATATGTTTTCTGGTACTAACCTATTAACAAGATGCCACAGTGCCAGTTGCATGTTTTCTTCTATTTTTGGTTCCAAAAAGGCATAAAATCAATATTCTCGAAATTGGACGGGACAAAAGCCAAATTCAATATTTTTCCGTGGGGAACATGAAGCCGGAATACAAGACGGAGGAGACTCACCAGCGGGCCACACCCCCTGGCCGCATGAGTAGGCCCACCCCACGCCTAGGGGGGTGTATCCGCCCTGGTGCCCCCTGCCTCGCATCTTCGCCTATAAGAAGCCCCCAATGCCTAAACCCTAAGCACCCGATCAATATTCCATGAACCCGTCTGTAGCCGCCGCCACCATCGTCCCTAGATCAGGAGGGATCTGAAGCTCTTCGCGGCACCCTGCCGGGGGGGAGATCATCCCATAGGCCTTCTTCTTTATCATGCCAGCCTTCAGTATGAAGCGTGAGTAGTTCCACCTTGGACTACGGGTCCATGTAGTAGCTAGATGGTTGTATCTCCTCCTTGTGCTTTCATGTCTAGATCTTGTGAGCTCCGTTCATGATCAAGATCTCATATATTTGTAATCATGCATGTTGTGTTTGCGGGGATCCGATGGATATTGAGATTACTATGTCAGGTTAATTAATGGTTTTGTCTTATTGATTCTATCATGTTTGTGTTGTTTGTGATCTTGCATGCTCTCTGTTGTTAGTAGCTATCTTGGACAAGTAGTTGCTAGTGACTCCAAGAGGGGGTATTTATGCTCGATAGTGGGTTCATGCCTCTATTTAATCAAGGGAAGTGACAGAAATCTCTAAGGTTGTAGATGTGCTGTTGCCACTAGAGAGAAAACAACGATCTCTTGTTCATGGAAAAAGTGGATTGTTTACCTTACACACTTTGCTTAAAGCAGTTGTCTGTTGCTTGCAACTTAATACTGGAGGGGGTTCGGATGATAACCCAAAGGTGGACTTCTAGTCATAGATGCAGTTGGATGGCGGTCTATGTATCTTGTTGTTTTGCCCAATCGAATCTCATAGGATCTTTATGTCTAGTATTGCATTGTTATGCCTTGCTCAGTCCTATCAATTGCCTTGCTGTAATGTGTTTACCCAACATGACATGTTTGTTTTTCTAAGGAGAACACCTCTAGTGAACTATGGACCCCGGTCCAAACTTTACCATTGATACATCTTCCACTGTTACTATTTACTTGCTTCAAACCATCATCACCTTCCACACCATACAGTTAATCCTTTGTTACAGCAACCGGTGAGATTGACAATCTCACTGTTAGTTGGGGCAAAGTCTTTAGTTTGTGTTGTGCAGGTTTCCATGTTGCTTGCAACACCTTTGATACATTTCCTTCCTCCTACTGGTTCGATAATCTCGGTTTCTTAGTGAGGAAAACTTGCTACTGTGCTACATCATACCTTGCTCTTGGGGTTTCCCAACGGGGCGTCAACACGCATCAAGACTTTTTGGCGCCGTTGCCTGGGACTAAAGAATAAGAAGCTCCCACATCAACAAAGCGCCATCAAAAGTATTTTCTGGCGTCGTTATCAGGGACTAAAGAAGAAGCTCCCACGTCAACAAAGCACCATCAAAAGACTTTCTGGCGCCGTTGCTGGGGAGGCTAAGGATGTCTTCACAAGGGGAGTCCTCCTCAACCTTTCTCTTTTCTTTGTTTTTTGTTGGCTTAGTTTCTTTTGCTTGGTTTTGTTTGCCTCTTTTAGTCAAAAACCTAAAAAATTTGGTTTAGTTTGGTTTGTTTTCTCTTATAAAAAACACACAAAAAATTGTTCCTGCTCTAGCTGCTGCTGCTGTTTTTGGCTTGCTCCACTTTTGCCAAAATGAACTATGCTAAGAACATCAAGTTGTGTGACTTCACTAGCACAAATAACAATGATTTCCTTAGAACTCCTATTGCTCCACCTGCTCCTGATGCTAACTTTTATGAAATTAAGCCTACTTTGTTGAATCTTATGATGAGAGAGCAATTTTCTGGTGCTAGTTCTGATGATGCTACTTCCCATCTCAATAAATTTGTTTAACTTTGTGAGATGCAAAAGTATAAGGATGTAGATGGAGATATTATTAAGCTCAAGTTGTTTACTTTCTCCTTGAGAGGAAAAGCTAAAGAATGGTTGCTATCCTTGCCTAGAAATAGTATTGATTCTTGGATTAAGTGCAAAGATGATTTTATTGGAAAGTACTACCCTCCGGCGAAGATTATATCTATGAGAAGTGATATTATGAAATTTAAACAACTTGATAATGAACATGTTGCTCAAGCTTGGGAAAGAATGAAATCTTTGGTTAAGAATTGTCCCACTCATGGACTTACTGCTTGGATGATTATCCAGACTTTCTATGCAGGTTTGAACTTCTCTTAAAGAAATCTATTGGATTCAACTGCTGGAGGTACCTTTATGACCATCACCTTGGGTGTTTCAACAAAACTCCTTGATAATATAATGGTTAATTACTCTGAATGGCACACTGAGAGAGCTCCACATGGTAAGAAGGTAAATTCTGTTGAAGAGACCTCTTCTTTGAGTGATAAGATTGATGTTATTATGGCTATGCTTGTTAATGGGAAAGCTCCTTTAGATCCAAATAATGTTCCCTTAGCCTCTTTGGTTGCTCAAGAAGAGCAAGTTGATGTGAACTTCATTAGAAACAATAATTTCAATAACAATGCCTATAGGAATAATTTTGGTAGTAACAACAATTATAGGCCTTATCCTCCTAATGGAAATACCTTTGGAAAGTCCTACAACAATGCTAGAAGTGCCCCCTCTAAACTTGAAGTCATGCTCAAAGACTTTATTAGTAAACAAACCACTTTCAACAAGACTGTGGATAAAAAGCTTTTAAATGTTGAGAAAAATATTTCCTCTTTGTCTGAAGCACAATCCTCCTTGATTAATAAAATGGCTGCTAAACCTGAAACCATGGAAAGTACCTTTGTTGTTACTCATGCCATACAAGTTACTATTGATGAAAATGTTATACTACTAGCCCAACTCCATGCTAAGTGGGAAAGGGAAGCTGAAACTGATAGAAACAATAGTGTGTGAACCATCACCAAAATGGATGCCACTAAACCACAAGAAGTCCCTATTCCTCCTCCTACAATGCCTAAGTCTAATTAGTCTATTACTAGTGATGCTAAGTTTGATTTTGATCTTGATGGTTGCAAAAATTCTGAAGTGATTTTGTTCCTGCAAAAATTTGCTAGAAGTCCTGATGCTAGTGATATTCATGTTGCTTTCACCAAACACATTAAAAATGTTCTTATTAAGATTAAGGAAGAGAAGTTAAAACACAAAGCTTCTATTCCTAGGAAAGTAGAAGATAATTGTGAACTCATTATTAATATGCAAGTGAATGACTTTGATCTCAAAGCTTCATGTGATCTTGGTTCTAGTGTCTCTATTATGCCTAGAAAGATTTATGAAATGCTTGATTTGCCACCTTTGGAATATTGTTATTTGGATGTCCCACTTAATGATAATGCTAAGCAGAAACTCATGGGGAGTGTTAATGATGTTCTCATTATGGTTAACAATGCTTATGTCCCTTTTGATTTCTATGTTTTAGATGTTGAATACAATGCTTCTTGTCTTATTACTTTGGGAAGACCTTTTCTTAGAACTGTTGGTGCCATCATTAATATGAAAGAAGGCACCATTAAATATAAATTTCCATTCAAGAAAGGTATTGAACACTTCCCTATGAGGAGAGAGAAGTTGCTTTTTGCTCCTCCTTTGAAAGCAAGGTTCGATGTTAATGCTTCTTCATTTCAAAATACTCGATTTCTTGCTTCTTCTGCCTAACTTAAAGGCGTGAAAGAAAAGTACTTGTTGGGAGATAACCCAAGAGTTTCCTTGAGTCTTGGAAGTTATTACTTGAGTAATAACATCTTCTTATCCTTTTTGTTTGCTTTTAGTGCAAAGAATGACCTCTAATGAGAGGGAAGTAAGATTTGGGGAGTTGTTGTCCCGAAACAGATTTATGTCCTACACCATAAAAATTCATGAGGAGTCTCTGTAACTCGGATTGAGCTGAAAATTTACGAATAAATCCCCCAGTATGTTAGATAACTTTCGTTAGTTCAACACTTTTTGATTCGAGCAACAGAAGGTCTTAGAAAAAATCGGTTTCTACCTGCTGGTATGTTTTGACAGATTTCTGCCATTATTTGCATTTGCTTCTTATTGATTAATTTTTGGGTTATTTTTGGGAAATTGAGTTTTTTGAAGGAGTTTATACAGTAGCTTGTGTTTTAGTGAAAGTTTTGCTGTTCTAAAGCTAAACCCAAAGTTGTATTATCTTTTAAATACACTAATGTTGCTAATGAAGATTGTGTGAAGGAAAAATTTCAGGTGTAGAGAGAGAATGATGTAATGAGATGAAGAATGGAAAAAAGATCATTCTTGGGGATTCCACCCCGGTGTCACCCCAAGAAATATCCAAGAGGTACAAGCATCAAAGCTTGGGGGTTCCCAAGGCATCCCGTTCTTCATCAATAAAAAGCTCAGGTCTTTCTAGACACTTCATTTTTATTGTTTCATGCACTGTTGTGTTGTTCTTGGAGCATCTTAGTTTTCTTTTGCTTTGATTAGTTTGTTTAGTTTGCTTGAATAAAGTAGTTTGTACCCCTGTTCTCGTTGTGTTGTTTCAAATAAGTTGATTGGTGTTGGAAAGAAGTAGAAAGTTCTTGCTTGAAAGTGCAAGAGGAGCTTGCATTGACCGTGACTTAGACTTTAGCATGTCATGCTAGGTGTTGTTTTAACCTTATGCTTAGTGATTATTGTTGTAGAATGACTTGTTCCAAACAATTGGGATTGCTTAGTGTGCCTTGAAGGAATCATGCGTTGTTTTAGCATGAAAAAGCATAGTATTGTGGTATTCTCCTTTGATGTTTTGTTTGGGTTGACTTGGCACATGCTCACACCATGTTATGACTATGAAAAAGTCACCATAGCCTCTATGATCATTTAGTCCTTGACTTGTAGTACCACTCTATGCTTTGATTAGTAATGTGTTGTCGCTCTGCAAGATTATGGCCATTATTGCTCTCTTAGTTGGTTGCTCCCAGTCTTTTGCTAGCCTCCACTTGTATGAGTAATCTCTACTCATGCTTCCAACTCCCAAGAAACCAAGTTATTCCAAAGTGTCCACTATAAATTCCTATGCATGGTGTGTTACACCATTCCAAGTAAATTCTTGTTTTCAGCTATCTTCCAATTAAAAGTATTTTGTTATGTGAAAACTTAGTGATTAAAGAAGGAACACTTTATATTCCTTGCCCCTAATAAACTTGAACCATTGTGTCATCTATGTTGTATATGCTTGCACTTATAAGTTAGAATTAGCAGAACCATGTTGTCATGGGTAACGTTTTCAACATTGCACTTGTACTTTGTACATAGTTGATATCATGCTCTTTTGTCTATGCATGTCGCCGGTGTGAAATATAAAGGGAGCTTGTAAGTCCATGGAGTTATGTATTTTGTGTTAGAGAAACACCTGGGCCGCTAGCCTAAGCCATGCCTAATCATGGTGGAAACTTGCAGCATCACCATAATGAGCAATCTGTGAAGCATCTTCAATAAAAACCTATGCAAATAGCATATAAAAAGATCGCTGAGATGCTCATTGTCTGCTTGCCTCGTCATTTTGGTTATGGGAAAGCTCCCGTACCATGTGCAAGGGGTACCCCATTGGCGGTTCTCTATGATACACATGTACTTAGTTCGTTACAGGTGACCAAAGTTGAGTAGCATGAGGTGCGGCCCTCGTATTCAAGGGACATGAGATTTCCAACTTATACTTTGTCAAGCATATACTCCATAGTTTGTTCACTTTAACCTTAATCACTTCAAGATGCTTATGATAGGGGCAATGAGGGCTAAAAGCTAACAAGTACCATAATTTCTAGAAGCTCTTTTTGAAACTTGAAATCCCTGCTTCCCTTTATGAAGGACCTTTCTTCCACTATTATATAGAGTCTCCACTTTCTACCTTTAGGCACCAGTTAAGAGAGCATAGTTTCCATTCTTAGTTCTATGTGCAGTGTATCAAAACTTATTGATTGATGCATATTGTTGATATTGCTTGTTCTTGTGCTATTTGTATCTAGTCACCCTTATGAACTTTGAAGGTGTCCTATGCATCTATTTGCTACTCTATGAGGGACAAGCTGAATGCCACTATGCCATGTTTTATGTATGTGAAACAAACAAACGTTTTTAAATGCATGTTATTCATGATCTTTGTTTATAGCCTTTCATGTTGCATGCATAGTTACTTTGTCTTATTGTTAGAACTCCATCTTTCATGCACATGTTTAGAGTTCTTTGATCCCAGCTTTCAATGCTTGCAAATGGTTTGGATCTTGGTTTTGATGGTGCATGTCACCTCAAAAATTATTCTTTTGTCACTTACCTACTCGAGGACGAGCAGGAGTTAAGCTTGGGGATGCTTGATACGTCGGGAATGTATCTATAATTTTTGTTGTTCCATGCTTGTTTAGTATCTACTTTGCTTTGCTTTGTCCACACTTTGAGGTGTTTTTATATGTTTTCTGGTACTAACCTATTAACAAGATGCCACAGTACCAGTTGCCTGTTTTTGGTTCTAGAAAGGCAGAAAATCAATATTCTCGGAATTGGACGGGACAAAAGCCAAAGTCACTATTTTGCCGTGGGTAACACGAAGCCGGAATACGAGACGGAGGAGACTCACCAGGGGGTGATGACGCCCAGCACTGTCGTGGGACGCTTCATTGGAAACCCCAAGAGCAAGGTGTGATGAGCACAACAGCAAGTTTTCCCTCAGTAAGAAACCAAGGTTATCGAACCAGTAGGAGGAATGAAACATCTCAAAGGTGTTACAAGCAACGTAGAAACCTGCATAACACAAACTCAAGACTTTTCCCCAATGAATCAGTGAGGTTGTCAAGCTCACCGGTTTGCTGTAACAAAGGATTAAACGTATGGTGTGGAAGGTAATGGTTTGCAGCAAGTAAACAAGTAACAGTGGAAGATGTATCAATGGTAAAGGTTGTACCGGGGTCCATAGTTCACTAGAGGTGCTCTCCTTAGATAAACAACATGACATGAAGGGTAAACAAATTACAGCAGGGCAATTGACAGGAACTGAGCAAGGCATAATAATGCAATACTAGACAAAAATATCCTATGAGATTCGATTGGGCAATACAACAATATACATAGACCACCATCCAACTGCATCTATGACTAGAAGTCCACCTTCAGGTTATCATCCGAACCCCCTCCAGTATTAAGTTGCAAGCAACAGACAACTGCTTTAAGCAAAGTGTGTAAGGTAAACAATCCACTTGTTCTATGAACAAGAGACCATTGTTTTCTCCCTAGTAGCAACATCACATCTACTTCCGAAGAGATTTCTGTCACTTCCCTTGGAAACTAGAGGCATGGACCAACTATCGAGCATAAATACCCCCTCTTAGAGTCACTAGCAACTACTTGGCCAAGATAGCTACTAACAACGGAGAGCATGCAGCATCGCAAACAACACAGACATGATAGTATCAAATAGACAAAACCATTAATCAATCTGACATAGTAATCTCAATATCCATCGGATCCCCGCAAACTCAACATGCATGATTATACATAGATTAGATCTTGATCATGAACGGAGCTCACAAGATCTATACATCAAAGCACAAGGAGGAGATACAACATCTAGCTACTACATGGACCAATAGTCCAAGGTGGAACTACTCACGCTTCATACTAGAGAAGAAGGCCTCCAGGATGATCTCCCCTCCGGCAGGGTGCCCGAAAGAACTTCAGATCCCCCCGATCTAGGGACGATGGTGGCAGCGGCTACAGAAGGTTTCGTGGAGTTTTGATCGGGTGCCTAGGTTTTCTACATCGGGGGATTCTTATAGGCGAAGAGGCGAGGCTGGGAGGCGGCCGGAGGGCCCACACCCTACCCAGGCGCGGGGTGGGCCCACCCGCACCTAGGGAGTGTGGCGGTCCTGGCACGCCTCTCCGTCTCTCTTCTGGACTTCGTGACGCTCACGGTAAAATATTGACTTTGGCTTTTGTCCCGTCCAATTCCGAGAATATTGATTTTCTGCCTTACTGGAACCAAAAACAGAAGAAAACAGGCAACTGGAACTGTGGCAACTTGTTAATAGGTTAGTTCCAGAAAAGATATAAAAACACCTCAAAGTGTAGACAAAGAAAAGCAAAGTAGATACTAAACAAGCATGGAGCATCAAAAATTATAGATACGTTTCCGACGTATCAAGCATCCCCAAGCTTAACTCCTGCTTGTCCTCGAGTAGGTAAGTGATAAAAAGAATAATTTTTGAGGTGACATGCACCGTCAAAACCAAGATCAAACCATTTGCAAGCATTGAAAGTTGGGATCAAAGAACTCTAAACATGTGCATGAAAGATGGAGTTCTAACAATAAGACATAATAACTATGCACGCAACATGAAAGGCTACAAACAAAGATCATGAATAACATGCATTGAAAAACGTTTGTTTGTTTCACATACATAAAACATGGCATAGTGGCATTCAGCTTGTCCATCATAGAGTAGCAAACAGATGCATAGGACACCTTCAAAGTTCATAAGGGTGACTAGATACAAAGAGCACAAGAACAAGTAATATCACAATATACATCAATCAATAAGTTTTGGGACACTGCACACAGAATGGAAACTATGCTCTCTTAATGGTGCCTAAAGGTAGAAGGTGGAGACTCAAATAATAGTGGAAGAAAGGCCCTTCATATAGGGAAGCAGGGATTTCAAGTTTCAAAAAGAGCTTCCAAAAATTATGGTACTTGTTAGATTTCAGCCCTCATTACCCCTATCATAAGCATCTTGAAGTGATTAAGGTTAAAGTGAACAAATATGGAGTATATGCTTGACAAAGTATATGTTGGCAATCTCAAGTCCCTTGAATACGAGGGCCACACCTCGTGCCACTCAACTTCAGTCACTTGTAAGTTCTTGTCATAGTAAGTACATGCGTATCATAGAGAACCGCCAACGTGGTACCCCTTGCACATGGTACGGGAGCTTTCCCATAACCAAAATGACGAGGCAAGCAGACAATGAGCATCTCAGCGATCTTTTTATTTGCTATTTGCATAGGTTTTTATTGAGGATGCTTCACAGATTGCTCATTATGGTGATGCTGCAAGTTTCCACCATGATTAGGCATGGCTTAGGCTAGCGGCCCAGTCATTTCTCTAACACAAAATACATAACTCCATGGACTTACAAGTTCCTCTTTATTTCACACCAGTGACATCCATAGACAAAAGAGCATGATATCAACTGTGTACAAAGTACAAGTGCAATGTTGAAAACGTTCCCCGTGACAACACGATTCTGCTAATTCCAATGTATAAGTGCAATCATATACAACATAGATGATACAATGGTTCAAGTTTATTAGGGGAAAAGAATATAAAGTGTGCCATCAAGTTTGTGAGGGATTTAATCACTAAGTTTTCACATAACAAAATACTTTTAATTGGAAGATAGCTGAAAACAAGAATATACTTGGAATGGTGTAACACACCATGCATAGGAGTTTATAGTGGACACTTTGGAATAACTTGGTTTCTTGGGAGTTGGAATCATGATTACAGCTTACTGATGGTGCTGACGTGCAGCACTTCGTTGGAAATCCCAAGAGCAAGGTGTGATGAGCACAACAACAAGTCTTCCCTCAGTAGACACCGAGGTTATCGAACCAAAAGGAGGAAGGAAACGTCACACAGGTGTTGCAAGCAACGCGGAGACCTGCACAACACAAACTCAAGACTTTGCCCCAACGAATCAGTGAGGTTGTCAAGCTCACCGGTTTGCTGTAACAAAGGATTAAACGTACCGTGTGGAAGGTAATGGTTTGCAGCAAGTAAATAAGTAACAGTGGAAGATGTATCGATGATAAAGATTGGACCGGGGTCCATAGTTCACTAGAGGTGCTCTCCTTAGATAAACAACATGGCATGAAGTGTAAACAAATTACAACAGGGCAATTGACACGAACTGAGTAAGGCATAACAATGCAATTACCAGTCAGAAAGATCCTATGAGATTCGATTGGGCAATACAACAAGATACATAGACCGCCATCCAACTGCATCTATGACTAGAAGTCCACCTTCAGGTTATCATCTGAACCCCCTCCAATATTAAGTTGCAAGCAGCATACAACTGCTTTAAGCAAAGTGTGTAAGGTAAATAGTCCACATGTTCCATGAACAAGAGACCGTTGTTTTCTCCCTAGTAGCAACATCACATCTACAACTGAAGAGATTATTGTCACTTCCCTTGGAAACTAGAGGCATGAACCCACTATCGAGCATAAATACCCCCTCTTGGAGTCACTAGCAACTACTTGGACAAGATAGCTACTAACAACTGTTGCAACTTGTTAGTAGGTTAGTACCAGAAAAAATGTAAAAAGCACCTCAAAGTGTGGACAAGTAAAGCAAAGTAGATACTAAACAAGCATGGAGCATAAAAAATTATAGATACGTTTCCGACGTATCAACATCCCCAAGCTTAACTCCTGCTCGTCCTCGAGTAGGTAAGTGATAAAATAATAATTTTTGAGGTGACATGCACCCTGAAAGAACATGTGGGCCCCCATGTGTGGTTTTGGTAATTAATGACAGTCTCTATGGACTAATGCTTGTATCAAGTTGTACTTGTAGGAATTGTCCATAGGTAATGCTTGAACCATATGTTGGCTTCAAGGTTTATAGAAGAAGAAAGTGAAGAGGATCAAGTGGTGACCAAGGTGTTCAAAGAGTGATCCACAGATTGGTCATGTGAGAGTTAAACCTATGAAGATCTCATGCTTAAAGCTTGCCATCCTCGGTGATCATGGATCGATGAAGACAAGGTCAAAGTAAAGGTTTCCCCATGTTGTATGGGGGAGTAACTTGCAAGTCTTCATCAAGCAAGTGCGTACAAGAGCAATCAAGAAAGGTGTTCCATCTTGAGAAGTACAAGACCGTCTAAATCATAATCAAGTGGAATATGCACAAGGCAAAGGTATTATTTTGATAGGGTTTCTTTCTTACTGGTCTCGTGGTGTTAGTTGGGGAGACCGGTTTATAGGATAGACAACCGTACTATCAAGAGGGGCTCCCAAGTGAGTATCTCGATCATATCATTCAGAGAGAGCTCAAACCTTTGCATACTTAGCATCATACTTTCTTGGTTGTTATTTGGATCTTATCCATGTGAGGTTCTAGATCTTGTGGTAATATTCATAACAAGCCCTAGTTCATCAAAAACGGATTTCCCCTTTATATCTTATTGCGTTTTTGATCTTGGAGGTTTTACCGGTTTGTCTTTTAGAGATAGGTAAAACCTTCCATTATTTGGTTCTTACACATGTGAGGATTTAGAGCTTGTTTTAATCTCCATGACAAGCTCTAGTTCATCGAAAACGGATTTCATATGCATTCTCTACTACGTTTTCGATGTTGGAGGTTTTACTGGTTTGTCTTTTTGAGAGAGGTTAAACCTTTTGTCATTTGGTTCTATACTCCCTTGATTGACTATTATGTTTTTCTTTATGATCTTGTAGAGCTTATTGTCCTCTTTAAAACGAGCCCAAGATCATCAAAATCGGAGTCCGGATGCAAAAGTTATGAATGTTTTCGTGGTCTTTTTGCCAGTTTTTGTAAGACCGGAGACTCCGGACTAATCTCCGGTCTAATCTCCATACCACGTCCAGTACGTCCTCCAGATTGTCCCCGTTTGGCCTGGGTACACCGGAGACTCTGGTCCCAGTCCGGAGACTCCGGACCGGGCGATTCCTGAGCCTAATGGTTGGATTTCTAGGGACCTATTTAAGGGGACCTTCTTCCCCAATGGTTCCCTAGCTCTCTTGCAAGTTTTACCCCACCATTGTTGACCTTTTGAAGCTTGATACCCCCCTTCAATCCCTCCCTTGATTCTTGCATACACTTTAGGGATTTTAAGGAGGAGATCTAGATCTACAATCCTACCAATCCATCTCTCCTCTAAGCGAGGGGAACATCTTGGGATCTAGATCTTGGAGTCTTTTGTGGATTTCCTCCTTTGTTCTTCCTCACTTATTCCCCCACAAGCTTTTGTAGCTTTGGTGGAATTTGGGAGAGAAGGATTTGATCACTACTTGTGTTCTTGCCATTGCATTTGGTGCATCGATTTGAGTTCTCCTCGGAGGATTTGGTGAGTGAAAGTTGATAAGCTTTTTACTCTTGGGTTCTTGGAACCCTAGATGGTTTGTTGGTGTTGCAGGTTGTGGCCTTGGTGGTGTTTGTTGGGAGCCTCCAATTAAGTTGTGGAGAAGTGCCCCAACCTTGTGAGAGGTTCCGGTTGCCACCGACAAGTGCACCGATAGTGGAAGCGTGGATCGATCCCGTTGGGGTGAGATTCACCGGAGAATAAGGGAGGCCTTTTGTGGCGTTGGTGGTTTGATACCACCCCCTATGCAAACAAGACGTACTCCATGTTGGGAGGAACTCGGTAAAATATCAGTGTCCCCGCGTGCCTCGGTTATCTCTATACCCGAGCTCTTTACTTATGCAATTTACATTGTGATAGCCTCCGTGCTTGAAGTAATATATATCTTGCTATCACTTTGTTGCTTGTATTGCTTATGTGTTTCTTGGTATGTGTGTCCTCATATTTAGATATCTATATCCTCATGGAAACCATTTGCTTCAAGTTACTCCTTCACTATGATTGTGTGACTATTGGAAGCTACCAAGAATCTTTTTCGAAGTATCATGCTTAATTCTTATATTTTTTCATATGCTTCTTGTTGTGACTATGATCTTGGATATCCATGCAAGCTACCTTGGGAAAATTATTCCCAATATTTATTGTCCTTGGACAATGAGTACCCAATTTTTGTTAGAATTTATTGATCATATTCACTTTGGCCCTTGCTTAATCTTGTCCTATATATGGCCAAGTAAATGTATTGTGTGCTCCCATGTATTCCTTGCTACTTTTGGATCCTTTTATTTTTATTGGTATCCTCTTGTGTTTTATTTAATATAGATACTAGTGATGATCCCATTTGTGTGAATTTTGCATTCAAAAGGAAAATCCTATATAATGCACTATCCATGGGGAGCTCTCCTATATTATTTAGAACACTCATATTTATGCTTCTTTGTTTGATCCATATCGGGTTTTTGTGCTTGGAACCTCAATATTTTTGTTTTGGTATTTGTGCCATCATGAGAAGTTTGGGGAGTTTGGTTTCTTGTTGTAACCTTGCTCTTTTTGGGAGTTGGTTTTGTCTCACTCCTTGTTTCATGATTTGACCATTTTAGAATGAGATAAATCCTTGATCATTTTTATTTTGATATATATTTTTCTCTTTTGGCTTTAGCTTCGTTCATTTGTTGAACTTGTGACCTTTCATGTGTTGGATGGGTTCTTTGATACAATTTGGAAATCGTTTGTCATGTCACACTCTTGTGTATGCAATCTCGATTTACTTGGTGTTTTTGTTCAAATTGTATTTCCGTTTTGGTTCTTGAAAGCTTTATGCATGCATATTTACTATATGATTATATTTTGGCATGCTTGCTTTCTTTGATCCAATATATAGGGGAAACTACACCAAATACCATAGGCTAAGTTGTGCATGAAATTCAATTTCATATCAATATGCACATAATTATGTGGAGTCTCACCTATGTATTGTAGTTGTACTAACTACTTTGGACCCAATAAGTTTGGGGACCATTTTGTACTTAATTGTGTTTTAGGTACATTGGAGATATATTAGATGCTTGTCACAAAAATCACACAAGTCATGCATACATAATTCCATTACATCAATCAAGGTCCAAACTTATTTAAGGTATCATTTTGGAAAATAATGTGATAGGTGGTGGTCCAACTAACGAAGTGCGTTCACAATCCTATCTCACTGGATCTGGTGGCTAACACAATGTTCCTAGAAGCAATCCACCTATCTTGTTCACATGATTCCATCACTAAGTCTATAATATCTCCTCTTAAGGTTTGGTTGGTGGCTTCCAACTCTTGGGTAAGTTCCTTCTCTTTCTCTAATTCTTTTTGGAGGTTGAGCATTCTGCACTTGACTCTAGCACTAAGTTCTTTGATAGTCCTCCAAGCTGCTTCTCTGGCTGACTCAAAGAATGTGGTGTGCATCACAGTGTTGGTGTACATGCAGAAGCCTCTTTCTTTGTGGTTGTCTTCCTTGTTTTTGTACAAGTGAAGTTGCACCCACCAATACTCCACTCCTTCATCCATCACTGGAAAGCCCTTGTACACAGCTGCACCATGTGCTTCCATTGCCACCATGAGGTCCTTGAGAATTTTGGGAAACTCAGTTTCACACTCCAAGGTCATGGTCATGAGTGGTCCTTTCTTCACGGCTTCGTTGATGGAGTTCATCTACAAATAGAGATGAGAATGAGAAGATTAGAAAAGTTTACGAGAAGAATAGACAAGTGTAGAAGTAGTTAAAAAATTTCCTTAGTGGTTTCCAATCCTAGGGTCATAATCCTACAGGCAACACAGTGCTCTGATACCATCTGTAAGATCCCTCCTTTGTAAAGGAAAGGATCCCTGTGATTGCAATGCTAGTCCCTGGATCAATGCTAGCATCCACAGTTTAAGATGAAGTACACAGATACAAAGGTCGTTTATTACATTCATTCCAGAGATAAAACATAGTCTTTTACAACTCAGGGCCAAAGGCCTAATACAAGAGTTTATGGAATAAGTAAAACATAAGTCCTCATCTTCATGTGCCACAGGCAAGCATGTTGAGTGTAGACTCAT
This sequence comes from Avena sativa, assembly GCA_916181665.1. Lineage (NCBI taxonomy): Eukaryota > Viridiplantae > Streptophyta > Magnoliopsida > Poales > Poaceae > Avena > Avena sativa. The sequence goes on along the minus strand of OV702295.1, from coordinate 303,386,385 downwards.
GACTCCTACTCATCATCGGAGTAACCTGCAACATCACAAGTTACAGCCACAGTGGGTCAATACTTTGGAATAGTATTGGCAAGTGATACCTTAGTAAATTTTAAGTGGACTATAGTACTATATGCATTTTGGCTAAGTGTAGCTTGGCTTGCTTTGCTCAAAATAGGTTTTCCTATTAGTTGAAATCACTAAGTTTTTCTTTGTCAAAACTTCCCAAGAAACCACCAATAGACATTGGGGTCCTTCACCCTTGTTCACCCACAAGTTTTAACTTAGAAGTTGGAGTGATGAGATTCTTGTAGCTTCCATGTCTTGATGCTCAAGTTGTCCATTGCCATGGAGTTGGCTAAGTACTTAGATTTTCCATCTGCAGAGGTTGTGCACTTTCCCCACCAGACTTGGTTTCCCAAGACAGGACCTTTCAGAAGCCTTTCCTTAGTCAAATGGACGCGCTCCAACCTATCATTCCCACTACCACCAACTGTCCAAGTGACTAAGTTCTAGCAACCTATATGATCATGGCAGAGCCCATATTGCCAAGTGGTTGCACTGTAAGCTTTCTCAACACTTGGCCTCCATATCCCTTTGTGCCTGGGTGGCATACCACAAGTGAGATACACAAGCCAAATCCATGGCCTTGTGTAACCACTCAACCAAAACCACCATTCAAGTCCCATTCCACCCAGGAAATCCATTGACTTAGTTGTTTTATTAAGAAAAGCATGAGTCCCAAAGGACTTAGAATTATTTCACCATAGCATGTACATACTTCACCAACCCTTGTTTTCTACTATCTAGGCTAAGCATGGCATAGTAACTTAACATAGGAAGATTCCCTAGCATTTCTACAATTCTACAGTACATAGGATTTCCCAACATAGCATTTGGCAAAAGTATCATGCAAGACTTAGCAAAATAATTCTAATGCTTATTCAAAATAAGGGATGGAAATATCATGAGGTATCACTTGCCTTGGTAATGGGGAGAGTAGCACTCTTCACAATCACAGTCACTAGCAAAATCTACACAAAAATTTGTAGCATACAATTACACACAATTTATATACAATCAAAAATATGAATGCATGTATGCAAGAATTTGCTAAGTGATGATTTTTGAAAATTCTACCAAGCAAGTGCATGATACAGAAACATAACAAGTCACAAAGTTTGCTAACTAAACTTATTTAGCCCTAAAACAATTTGCTAAACAAAAACTATAATCAAAATGGACCTAAACTTGTTTCTGCATACAAAGCCATTTTAACAGTTACTATTTGTTAAACACATTGCATATTCAGAAAGGCCATGATTCACTGATTCCAACGGTATAAAGTTTGCAAAATTCTAACGTGGCAATCAAAAGTTATAGCTGATTGAAATTTGGATCTAAATCTGATTTGAATTCTGTTTTTGATTTAAACTCTAGCCACGCGTCGCAATACTACTGGCGCGTACCGATTCGCGCGGATCGGCAGACGCAGACCGCAGGATCTAAATAAATCGCACGGTCCTGAACGCGTACCTCTTCGCTGTTAAGTGATTCTATCATGTCGCTTGGATCTAGATCTAACGGTGCTCGAGCACGCGACCATGTCCTGGCGGCGCGCGGCGTCAGCGAGCGGCGGAGCGCTCTGTCTACGGTGGCGCTAGCGTTTCAGGTCGTGCGCGAGAGGGAGAATGGTCATAGCTGAACCGCAGGAGGCTGCTGATGCAAAAGGTGATGTTGGTTTGCGAACGGGTGCGCGGGAACGGTCTCTGGAGCTCGTCGGAGTTGCGGGCGGCGTCGGTATCTTGCAGTCGTGGTCCTTGCCGAGGTTTGGCGTCGCCCTAACACGAACCAGTGGCATCAGAATTTGCGCAAGACATAGGCGAACAAGCTCGTGTGAAGAAGGGGGCAAGGGGCGCTCGGGTTTTACCTTAATTGGTCGCCGGAGTTTATCGGCGGCGCAGGTGGTTTTGGTCACGAACGGAGACGACGACCTGGGTCACGAGCAGGCAAAAGGAAGGTATCAGCGTAAGCGCGAGATCATTCCGAACATCCTCGTTTGAACCAGAGGGAGAGGGGTGGTTGAGGCTCACCGTAATTGGCCGCCGGAGTTGTCGGTACTGCGGGGTTTTGAGGGCAATTGCGCGCAGCCTGGTGGCAGAGTGAGCGAGGAGAGGGGGGAATGCTTGCGGCGCAGAGGGGTTTAAGTAAGCCTAGGTGCGACAGGAAACGCTTGCGGATTAATGGGCAATTACACCGCGCCATTATCGGCCTTGACAGCAGCAGCGACGTGGTCGCGGGCGTGGTTTGGGGAAGTCGAGGGTGACGTGGACAGGGGCCCGCTGGTCAGCGAAATAAACAGAAGGGGCGTGGGGTCTAGCTGTCAGTGGCTGAATGGGTGTGCTTGCGCGTGAGAGAAGAAAAGAGATGCCCCGGGTGGGCTAGTTGGGCCTGCTCCGTTCCTGGGCTAGATTGGTGGCGCTTGGCCTTTTTCATGTGTTTGCTTGTTTTCTTTTTCTGATTCGATTTACTGAATAGATTTTCAAATGAAATCAAGTTCAAATTGAATTCAAATTTTCCTGGGATTTTTGCAGTGAGCAGTAGTCTCCAATATAGGCATAAGATCATGTGGTTGCTTTGCAATAGCTTGGTCAAGCTTGGAGATCAAAAATATCAAAGGCTAGGCACTTGGTTTGCAAATTTGAAAAATGGTTTTTGGAAACCATTTCCCATTTGAAAAACTTGGTTTAAAATCTACACTTAAACCCTATGCTCATAGAAGGCAACCAACTTGGTTCATAAACAATCCAACTTTCAAATGGGGATAGCCATTTGATTTAATTCTGCTCACATAAAATCATAGCACCATGTGCTTCAGTTTTTCTGAAATGAGTTTGAATTTTTACCTCAAATCTATATGCATGCATGAATGATATGCAAACTTTGAAATTATGATTTTAGGGATGTTACAAATCTAACCCCCTTAAGGTGAATCTCGCCCTCGAGATTCGGATTGGCTAGCAAATAGGTGAGGGTGGTCTTTCCAAAGATCATCTTCTCTCTCCCATGTTGCTTCCTCTTCGGTATGATGGTTCCATTGCACTTTGCAAAACATGATAGTCTTTGTTCTCGTGAATCTTTCTGCAGTCGCAAGAATCTTGATAGGCTTTTCTTCATAAGTGAGATCACTTTCTAGTTGAACTTCTTCCAAAGGTATGGTATCCTTCAAAGAAGATTCTTCCATTTCTGGGTGACATTTCTTAAGCTGACTCACATGAAATACATTATGGACTGCTGATAAAGATGCTGGCAGTTCAATTTCATAAGCAACTTCGCCTTTGCGACTCAGAATCTTGAATGGCCCAACATATCTTGGCGCCAACTTTCCTTTGACTCCGAATCTTTTCACTCCACGGAGTGGTGATACTCTAAGATAGGCTCTATCACCAACTTCGCAGGTGACTTCTCTACGCTTAGGATCTGCGTAGCTTTTCTGTCGGGATTGTGCTACCTTCAACCTGTCCTTAACCAATTTGACCTTCTCTTCGGCTTCTTTGATGAGATCTGGCCCAAATAAACTTCTTTCTCCCACACCATTCCATAACAATGGGGTGGTACATTTTCTTCTGTAGAGAAACTCGAACGGTGCCATCTCAATGCTGGCTTGATAACTGTTGTTATAGGAAAATTCTGCGTAAGGCAGACTTTCATCCCAACTTGCTCCATAATCTAGGGCACATGCCCTCAACATGTCTTCTAGAATTTGGTTAGTCCTTTCTGTTTGTCCATCGGTTTGAGGATGAAAAGAAGTACTGAATTCCAACCTCGTTCCTAATGACTCATGTAGCTGTCTCCAAAAATGGGAAGTGAATTGGGTTCCCCTATCGGACACAATACTCTTAGGCACACCGTGAAGGCATACAATTCTACTCATGTAGATTTTGGCTAACTTGGCACTGGTATAAGTTGTCTTCACGGGTATGAAATGTGCCACTTTAGTTAAGCGATCCACTACTACCCATATGGAATCATATCCTGATCTGGTCCTTGGTAATCCGGTGATGAAATCCATACCAATTTTGTCCCATTTCCAATCAGGAATAGGTAGTGGTTGAAGTAACCCGGCTGGTTTTTGATGCTCCGCTTTTACTCTACTACACACATCACACAAAGCAATATGCTCGGCGATGTCCCTCTTGAGATTGTTCCACCAAAATCTTTCTTTCATGTCCATATACATTTTGGTGTTACCCGGATGAATAGAATACGGAGAGTTGTGGGCTTCTTGTAGAATCAGTTTTCGCATTTCCGGATCTTGTGGAACACAAATACGTTTCTCGTGCCATAAAGTACCTTGTTCGTCTACATGGAAACTTTTAGCTTTCCCTTGGTCAATATTTTTCTTAATCTCCTCAATTTCTTTATCAGTCTTTTGAGCTTCTCGAATCTTGGCCAACAAAGTGGGTTGGACTTCTAAAGACATGAGATGTCCTTCAGGTACAATCTCCAATCTGAGTTCTTTGAATTGCTTACACAAATCATCTGGCAATTCGCCTTTGGTAAGGCCATTCACAAATACCTTACGACTTAGAGCATCTGCTACAACATTTGCTTTACCGGGGTGGTATTGCAAACTTAAGTCATAGTCCTTGATAAGCTCTAACCATCTTCTTTGTCTCATATTGATTTCCTTCTGGGTGAAGATATACTTCAAACTCTTGTGATCGGTGAACACTTCACAACGCTTTCCCAAAAGGTAATGTCTCCATGTTTTGAGTGCATGGACGACAGAGGCTAACTCCAAATCATGAGTAGGATAGTTTACTTCATGAGTTTTGAGTTGTCTCGAGGCGTAGGCCACAAATTTACCGTCTTGCATAAGTACGGCTCCCAAACCTTGATGAGACGCATCACAATATACCTGGAAATCCTTTTCCAAATCTGGCAGACATAGAACTGGTGCTGTCACAAGTCTCTTCTTCAATTCTTGAAAGCTGACCTCACAACCTTCAGACCAAGCAAACTTTTTGTCTTTCTTTAATAATTCAGTCATGGGCTTAGCAACCTTCGAGAAATTCTCAATGAATCTTCTGTAGTAACCTGCTAAGCCAAGGAAACTGCGAACTTCTTTCACATTCTTGGGAGATTCCCATTCTGTCACAGCTGAAACCTTAGCAGGATCAACTGCTACACCATCTTTTGTCATAACATGACCAAGAAAACCAACTTCTTCTAACCAGAACTCACACTTGCTGAATTTGGCATAAAGTTTATGCTCTCTCAACTTATCAAGTATCAAGCGCAAGTGTCCTTCATGTTCTTCTTTGCTCTTGGAGTAGACTAAGATGTCATCGATGAAAACGACAACGAACTTGTCAAGAAATTCCATGAACACCTTGTTCATCATATTCATGAAGTATGCTGGAGCATTGGTTAAGCCGAAAGGCATTACGGTATACTCATACAATCCATACCTTATGGTGAATGATGTTTTAGGTATGTCTTGCTCTCTTATCTTGAGTTGAAAATAGCCTGACCGGAGATCAATCTTCGAGAACACACACGCTCCTTCGAGCTGATCAAATAAGTCGTTGATTCTTGGCAAAGGATATTTGTTCTTGATAGTCACCTCATTGAGTGAGCGGTAATCTATGCATAACCTTTGGCTTCTATCTTTCTTCTCCACGAACAAAACTGGGGCTCCCCAAGATGAAGAACTTGGTTGGATAAATCCTTTCTGCAACTGTTCTCCTAGTTGCTTCTTGAGCTCTTTCAGTTCATCAACTGACATTTTGTATGGTCTCTTTGCTATTGGTCCAGAACCTGGTACCAAATCTATCAGAAATTCCACATCTCTATCTGGTGGCATTCCTGGCAATTCTTCCGGGAATACATCCGGATACTCACACACAATTGGCACACTGTCCACGCTAACCCCCTTAAGAGAATTAATCTTACTTCCTTTGGATTCAAAGTTTGACCTGAATTTTATTCTTTTTCCTTTTGGGGTCATGAGTGTAACAGTACGATTAGCATAATCTAGCACTCCTTCATATTTAGCCATCCAATCCATCCCTAAAATTACATCTAATCCTTGGGAATCTAGGATTATTAGGCTCACTGGGAACTTATGCTTTCCAAACTCTATGACAAGATCCCGGCATCCAAGACTTACTATCATATCTCCTCCCGGAGAACTAACTTTTATTGGACACCCAATGTTTTCAGATGCAAACCCATTTCTATCAACAAATGCTTTTGATATGAATGAATGAGATGCACCAGTGTCAAAGAGTACAAATGCTGGAATGGAATTGAGTCTGAACTTACCGGCAACAGCATCAGGCTCCTCATAGACCTCCTCCACATTGATGTGGTTAACCTGTCCTTTCTGAAAAGGATTGGGCTTGTTAGGTCCTTCAACTTTCTTCTCAGGGCACTCATTAGCATAATGCCCCAGCTTCTTGCATTTGTAGCACTCAACCTGACTGATGTCCCTTTTTGCAGGCTGACTTCCACTTCCACTACCATTTCCACTGTGGTGGCTCTTGTGTCCACTCTTGTGGTTCTTGTACTTATCGTTATCATGACTACGGTGATGCTTGTTGTCATGACGGTTGTGGTTGTGGTGCTTGTTGAATTTCCCATGTTTATGGGATCCCGAGCTGCCACTGTCATCATAGTGAGATCGCTTGTGAGACAATCCCGAGCTGTGCTTGTCGGAGTGTTTCCTCTTCCTACTCTCGACTTGCTTCATTTTATTCTCCAAAATGGCAGCCTTGTCACATAGAGACTGATAAGTTGGAACATATGCCACAGACAACTGTAAGTTTAGCTCATCATTCAGGCCCTCCAGAAACTTTTCCTTTCTTTTCGCATCTGTGTCAACCTCATCCGGTGCATAGCGCGCCAGATTATTGAACTCTTCTATATATTCAGCTACGCTGCGATGGCGCTGCTTCAGGTTGTGAAACTCCTTCTTTTTCAGGCTCATCATCCCTGATGAGATATGAGCAGTGCGGAAGCCATCTTCAAAGATAGCCCAAGTCACCTCATCTAAAGGAGTGGTGATTTGGAAGTTGTCCCACCATGTGGCGGCTGGTCCTTCCAACAGATGCGCTGCGAACCTGACTTTTTCCGCATCTGTGCAACCCACGGTCACTAAGTCCTTGTTCACAGAACGTAGCCAGTCATTGGCCACCATGGGATCAGTCGTCCCCGAGAACTTAGCTGGCCTCAAACGCAGAAATCTGGTGAGCATATCGAAACCCGGAGGGTTGTTGTTGTTGTTATTGGGGTTGTTGTTGTTGTTGTTATTCTGGTTTTGGATGAATGTTGTCATCATTTGCATAAGCTGTGTTTGCGCATTCATCATTTGTTGCATTTCCGGGGTGATGTTGTTGGGGTTGGGGTTTGCGCGACGGGGAGGCATCTGTGGTTTGTTCAAATAGAGATAAGAATGAGATACCCATACATGATTCATGCACATTACATCACATAAGCAAACACATATCATGCAACACAAGGATAAAAACTCAACAACAAGATAACGAAGTCTCAAGTAAAACACTCAAGTGGCAAGCCATCCACATGTCGGATGGTCCAATAATAAGTTCACAAATAACAAGTACGATAATAAAAGATAACCGAGTAGTCAAGTCTACTCATCAGCATCAATCTCCTCCTCGACAAAAGTAAGACCTGCGTTCTCCATCGCGGTCTTGTTCTCCTCAATGGTAGTGGTCAAGGACTCGATCTTGGTCTTGAGAGCCCTCTTCTGGGAGCGAAGCCTCTCAATAACCATCTGCTGCTGCTCTAGCTCGAAATCCTTGGACTTCAGTTCCTCGGTCATGTCCCGGATCCTCTTGTTCCTATCCTGGACGCGTTTCTCCTGACTCTTGAACTTGCGGTCCTGGGTCTCGAACTTCGCCTCCATTTCCTTGACTATCTCGTCCTGCTGTGCGAAAAGCTTGTCCTTCTCGCGAAGCTACACCTGGAGCTCGTTATTGTTGAGCATGACGTTGGTCCTGTCCGTGTCCACGTGCCTAATAAGAGACTCTAAGTCCTGGAGATAGAGACGTATCGGCTCTGCTGCGTCCCTCGAGTCGTCCTCAAAGTCGATGGACTCTCCATCATCATCACGTCTTCCGAAGACGTGGAAATGGGTGCCCCTAACCTGTCGGGAGTGACGGCCTAACAGACGTCCTATCAGGTCCTGCATGACGACCTCCATGCCTCTCTCCCTGTCATCGTGCATAAGCTTGAAGACGATGGCCTCCGCAGTAGGCTCCGTCTGGCGTCCGGGCTGGTTCACCTTGAAGCCCCAGAGGTCCTTCCTCTCGAACTTGGTGAGTGGGTGCACCATGATGGTGGGAAGAGGGAGATTGAGCAAGGTGGTAAGCTCAACGATACGCGGACCAAAACGGGTACCCTGGAACTCCTCAACGGTGCTGATGGTAATAGGCATCTATTTATAAGATAGAAAAGTTAGGGCAACACAATTTAAAATAAGACAAACATCTCATACACATCCATGGATCAGAAAAATCACACAAGTCATGCATACATAATTCCATTACATCAATCAAGGTCCAAACTTATTTAAGGTATCATTTTGGAAAATAATGTGATAGGTGGTGGTCCAACTAACGAAGTGCGTTCACAATCCTATCTCACTGGATCTGGTGGCTAACACAATGTTCCTAGAAGCAATCCACCTATCTTGTTCACATGATTCCATCACTAAGTCTATAATATCTCCTCTTAAGGTTTGGTTGGTGGCTTCCAACTCTTGGGTAAGTTCCTTCTCTTTCTCTAATTCTTTTTGGAGGTTGAGCATTCTGCACTTGACTCTAGCACTAAGTTCTTTGATAGTCCTCCAAGCTGCTTCTCTGGCTGACTCAAAGAATGTGGTGTGCATCACAGTGTTGGTGTACATGCAGAAGCCTCTTTCTTTGTGGTTGTCTTCCTTGTTTTTGTACAAGTGAAGTTGCACCCACCAATACTCCACTCCTTCATCCATCACTGGAAAGCCCTTGTACACAGCTGCACCATGTGCTTCCATTGCCACCATGAGGTCCTTGAGAATTTTGGGAAACTCAGTTTCACACTCCAAGGTCATGGTCATGAGTGGTCCTTTCTTCACGGCTTCGTTGATGGAGTTCATCTACAAATAGAGATGAGAATGAGAAGATTAGAAAAGTTTACGAGAAGAATAGACAAGTGTAGAAGTAGTTAAAAAATTTCCTTAGTGGTTTCCAATCCTAGGGTCATAATCCTACAGGCAACACAGTGCTCTGATACCATCTGTAAGATCCCTCCTTTGTAAAGGAAAGGATCCCTGTGATTGCAATGCTAGTCCCTGGATCAATGCTAGCATCCACAGTTTAAGATGAAGTACACAGATACAAAGGTCGTTTATTACATTCATTCCAGAGATAAAACATAGTCTTTTACAACTCAGGGCCAAAGGCCTAATACAAGAGTTTATGGAATAAGTAAAACATAAGTCCTCATCTTCATGTGCCACAGGCAAGCATGTTGAGTGTAGACTCATGACTCCTACTCATCATCGGAGTAACCTGCAACATCACAAGTTACAGCCACAGTGGGTCAATACTTTGGAATAGTATTTGCAAGTGATACCTTAGTAAATTTTAAGTGGACTATAGTACTATATGCATTTTGGCTAAGTGTAGCTTGGCTTGCTTTGCTCAAAATAGGTTTTCCTAATAGTTGAAATCACTAAGTTTTTCTTTGTCAAAACTTCCCAAGAAACCACCAATAGACATTGGGGTCCTTCACCCTTGTTCACCCACAATTTTTAACTTAGAAGTTGGAGTGATGAGATTCTTGTAGCTTCCATGTCTTGATGCTCAAGTTGTCCATTGCCATGGACTTGGCTAAGTACTTAGATTTTCCATCTGCAGAGGTTGTGCACTTTCCCCACCAGACTTGGTTTCCCAAGATAAGACCTTTCAGAAGCCTTTCCTTAGTCAAATGGACGCGCTCCAACCTATCATTCCCACTACCACCAACTGTCCAAGTGACTAAGTTCTAGCAACCTATATGATCATGGCAGAGCCCATATTGCCAAGTGGTTGCACTATAAGCTTTCTCAACACTTGGCCTCCAAATCCCTTTGTGCCTGGGTGGCATACCACAAGTGAGATACACAAGCCAAATCCATGGCCTTGTGTAACCACTCAACCAAAACCACCATTCAAGTCCCATTCCACCCAGGAAATTCATTGACTTAGTTGTTTTATTAAGAAAAGCATGAGTCCCAAAGGACTTAGAATTATTTCACCATAGCATGTACATACTTCACCAACCCTTGTTTTCTACTAGCTAGGCTAAGCATGGAATAGTAACTTAACATAGGAAGATTCCCTAGCATTTCTACAATTCTACACTACATAGGATTTCCCAACATAGCATTTGGCAAAAGTATCATGCAAGACTTAGCAAAATAATTCTAATGCTTATTCAAAATAAGGGATGGAAATATCATGAGGTATCACTTGCCTTGGTAATGGGGAGAGTAGCACTCTTCACAATCACAATCACTAGCAAAATCTACACAAAAATTTGTAGCATACAATTACACACAATTTATATACAATCAAAAATATGTGTATGCAAGAATTTGCTAAGTGATGATTTTTGAAAATTCTACCAAGCAAGTGCATGATACAGAAACATAACAAGTCACAAAGTTTGCTAACTAAACTTATTTAGCCCTAAAACAATTTGCTAAACAAAAACTATAATCAAAATGGACCTAAACTTGTTTCTGCATACAAAGTCATTTTAACAGTTACTATTTGTTAAAAACATTGCATATTCAGAAAGGCCTTGATTCACTGATTCCAACGGTATAAAGTTTGCAAAATTCTAACGTGGCAATCAAAAGTTATAGCTGATTGAAATTTGGATCTAAATCTGATTTGAATTCTGTTTTTGATTTAAACTCTAGCCACGCGTCGCAATACTACTAGCGCGTACCGATTCGCGCGGATCGGCAGACGCAGACCGCAGGATCTAAATAAATCGCACGGTCCTGAACGCGTACCTCTTCGCAGTTAAGTGATTCTATCCTGTCGCTTGGATCTAGATCTAACGGTGCTCGAGCACGCGACCATGTCCTGGCGGCGCGCGGTGTCAGCGAGCGGCGGAGCGCTCTGTCTACGGCGGCGCTAGCGTTTTAGGTCGTGCGCGAGAGGGAGAAGGGTCATACCTGAACCGCAGGAGGCTGCTGATGCTCAAGGTAATGTTGGTTTGCGAAGGGGTGTGCGGGAACGGTCTCTGGAGCTCGTCGGAGTTGCGGGCGGCGTCGGTATCTTGCAGTCGTGGTCCTTGCGGAGGTTTGGCGTCGCCCTAACACGAACCAGTGGCATCAGAATTTGCACAAGACATAGGCAAACAAGCTCGTGTGAAGAAGGGGGCAAGGGGCGCTCGGGTTTTACCTTAATTGGTCGCCGGAGTTTATCGCCGGCGCAGGTGGTTTCGGTCGCGAACGGAGACGACGACCTGGGTCACGAGCAGGCAAAAGGAAGGTATCAGCGTAAGCGCGAGATCATTCCGAACATCCTCGTTTGAACCAGAGGGAGAGGGGTGGTCGAGGCTCACCGTAATTGGCCGCCAGAGTTGTCGGTACTGCGGGGTTTTGAGGGCAATTGCGCGCAGCCTGGTGGCGGAGTGAGCGAGGAGAGGGGGGGAAATGCTTGCGGCGCAGAGGGGTTTAAGTAAGCCTAGGTGCGACAGGAAACGCTTGCGGATTAATGGGCAATTACACCGCGCCATTACCGGCCTTGACAGCAGCAGCGACGTGGTCGCGGGCGTGGTTTGGGGAAGACGAGGGTGACGTGGACAGGGGCCCGCTGGTCAGCGAAATAAACAGAAGGGGCGTGGGGTCTGGCTGTCAGTGGCTGAATGGGTGTGCTTGCGCGTGAGAGAAGAAAAGAGATGCCCCGGGTGGGCTAGTTGGGCCTGCTCCGTTCCTGGGCTAGATTGGTGGCGCTTGGCCTTTTTCATTTGTTTGCTTGTTTTCTTTCTCTGATTCGATTTACTGAATAGATTTTCAAATGAAATCAAGTTCAAATTGAATTCAAATTTTTCTGGGATTTTTGAAGTGAGCAGTAGTCTCCAATATAGGCATAAGATCATGTGGTTGCTTTGCAACAGCTTGGTCAAGCTTGGAGATCAAAAATATCAGAGGCTAGGCACTTGGTTTGCAAATTTGAAAAATGGTTTTTGGAAACCATTTCCCATTTGAAAAAATTGGTTTAAAATCTACACTTAAACCCTATGCTCATAGAAGGCAACCAACTTGGTTCATAAACAATCAAACTTTCAAATGGGGATAGCCATTTGATTTAATTCTGCTCACATAAAATCATAGCACCATGTGCTTCAGTTTTTCTGAAATGAGTTTGAATTTTTACCTCAAATCTATATGCATGCATGAATGATATGCAAACTTTGAAATTATGATTTTAGGGATGTTACACTATACAAAATCATGCATATGATCCAACAATCCCAAATATGTCAATCTAGCAATTTTATTGCTTATCTTTTCCTCAACTTCTCTCATGTGCAATAGTGAAATTTTGCTAGTTGATTTCTCCTTGTGATACTTGTTGCCTTTCTCCATATATTCCAACTTTCTCCTTTTCCCTTGGTGATAGTTGTAATGTATGGGGTGTGTTGGTTGTTGAAGCTCGTCGATGTACAATAAGATATTTGAGCCTTTTGGCCATGCTTTCAAGAAAAATCTTATTGGTATTGTCATGACTTCATTTTGGATATCTTTCTCTATTGATTTTAAGTATCTACTTTGTGTGTACATGTTTCTTTGTGGATCAATATCTTTGCAAGATTGTCTACTTAGAAACTTATACACATGAAAGAGGTTACTCAATTTTTTCTTGATATCTTCCTTGTTTCGTGTGTGTTGTATGGTCATACTAAGCAATATCATTCATTGAAGACTATGTGGATACGCAATGATCATCCTTGTACTAGTCTTATAATATGCTTTTTCATGCATCTTACACATCCTTGTGGTTGAGCCCACTAATATGTTGTCTCTTACTTATTGCTCAACCATTTGTTTCTTGCAAATTTTATGCCTTGGTATTTGCTCATTTGCACAAAGCGGTTTTATAAGTAAAATAGAGGAAGTGAGGATTCCATGTTGTGCACATTGTATTCACATACAAAAAACCTAATGTTGCACATACCTTGGGGAGCTTCCTAATTTTATTTATAGCATCACTTTGTGCTTATCATATTTGTTCTCACATGCCTTGTATTGTTAAAATGGAGTTGGATGAGTGAGGATTCCATGATTATGCACTTTGTTCCCAAATGCAATTATCATAATTGGTGCATTGTCTTTGGGGAGCTCATCTAATTCATTTAATAATGCTCATTTGTCTTCTTTCTCATTCGTTGTGCCTTAAATGTTTATGGGGGAGCAAGGATTCCATATTTGTGCATTATGTATTGTAATGCATTTATTTTTAAATTGTGCACAAATCTTGGGGAGCTTCTCCATTTATTATTTAAAAACATTCTTTTGCTCTTTTGTTGCTTTCAATTGGTTTGTCGGATCTTGTGATTGCTTACATCATTTGTTGATTCTTCTTTTATTTTATTTATTTTGGCAATCTTTGGGTCCTCGATATAGTTCTACTTCCTCCCAAGTATTCATCATTGGATATGTGCGAATGCACACCATTTGGGGATTTATCACTATATTGGCCTTCTAGAACTTGTCACCCATTTCGGCAATCGATGTCAATGGGGGAGAAGTTTTAGAGGGTTTGAGGGAAATGGTTTATGCCTTGAGTTTGTTTCTAATCATTTGCCTTTCATGCTCTTGCATCTTTGGTGTTGCTTAGCATGTGGTATATATAGAGGAAACTCCACCAATGATAATGATTGGAAATATATGCAATGAAATTCAAGTTCATCACACATGCATAGATTGTGGGGGAGTTTGATCTATATATGGTGGTGGTACCAATATCACATACTTATGTAGTATTTGATATTGGTGCTACCATTTTATGTGTTAAATTCCTTATATAAACCCTCTCAAATGGATTGTCATCAGTTACCAAAATGGGGGAGATTGAAAGAACATGTGGGCCCCCATGTGTGGTTTTGGTAATTAATGACAATCTCTATGGAATAATGCTTGTATCAAGTTGTACTTGTAGGAATTGTCCATAGGCAATGCTTGAACCATATGTTGGCTTCAAGGTTTGGAGAAGAAGAAAGTGAAGAGGATCAAGTGGTGACCAAGGTGTTCAAAGAGTGATCCAAAGATTGGTCATGTGAGAGTTAAACCTATGAAGATCTCATGCTTAAAGCTTGCCATCCTCGGTGATCATGGATCGATGAAGACAAGGTCAAAGTAAAGGTTTCCCCATGTTGTATGGGGGAGTAACTTGCAAGTCTTCATCAAGCAAGTGCGTACAAGAGCAATCAAGAAAGGTGTTCCATCTTGAGAAGGACAAGACCATTTAAATCATAATCAAGTGTAATATGCGCAAGGAAAAGGTATGATTTTGATAGGGTTTCTTTCTTACCGGTCTTGTGGTGTTAGTTGGGGAGACCGGTTTATAGGATAGACAACCGTACTATCAAGAGGGGCTCCCAAGTGAGTAACTCGATCATATCATTCAGAGAGAGCTCAAACCTTTGCATACTTAGCATCATACTTTCTTGGTTGTTATTTGGATCTTATCCATGTGAGGTTCTATATCTTGTGGTAATATTCATAACAAGCCCTAGTTCATCAAAAACGGAATTCCCCTTTATATCTTATTGCGTTTTTGATCTTGAAGGTTTTACCGGTTTGTATTTTAGAGATAGGTAAAACCTTTCAATATTTTTTATTACTCATGTGAGGATTTAGATCTTGTTTTAATCTCCATGACAAGCTCTAGTTCATCGAAAACGGATTTCATATGCATTCTCTACTACGTTTTCGATGTTGGAGGTTTTACTGGTTTGTCTTTTTGAGAGAGGTTAAACCTTTCGTCATTTGGTTCTATACTCCCTTGATGGACTATTATGTTTTCTGTATGATCTTGTATAGCTTATTGTCCTCTATAAAACGAGCCCAAGATCATCAAAATCGGAGTCCGGATGCAAAAGTTATGGATGTTTTCGTATTGGTCTTTGTGCCAGTTTTTGTAAGACCAGAGACTCTGGACTAATCTCCGGTCTAATATCCGGACCGCTTTCAGTACGTCCTCCAGATTGTCCCCGTTTGGCGTGGGTACACCGGAGACTCCGGTCCCAGTCCGGAGACTCCGGACCGGGCGATTCCTGGGCCTAACGGTTGGATTTCTAGGGACCTATTTAAGGGGCCCTTCTTCCCTAATGGTTCCCTAGCTCTCTTGCAAGTTTTCCCCCACCATTGTTGACCTTTTGAAGCTTGCTACCCCCCTTCAATCCCTCCCTTTATTCTTGCATACACTTTAGGGATTTGAAGGAGGAGATCTAGATCTACAATCCTACCAATCCATCTCTCCTCTAAACGAGGGGAACATCTTGGGATCTAGATCTTGGAGTCTTTTGTGGATTTCCTCCTTTGTTCTTCCTCTCTTATTCCCCCACAAGCTTTTGTAACTTTCGTGGAATTTGGGAGAGAAGTATTTGAGCACTACTTGTGTTCTTGCCATTGCATTTGGTGCATCGGTTTGAGTTCTCCTCGTAGGATTTGGTGAGTGAAAGTTGAGAAGCTTTTTACTCTTGGGTTCTTGGAACCCTAGACGGTTTGTTGGTGTTGCAGGTTGTGGCCTTGGTGGCGTTTGTTGGGACCCTCCAATTAAGTTGTGGAGAAGTGCCCCAACCTTGTGAGAGGTTCCGGTTGCCACCGATAAGTGCACCGATAGTGGAAGCGTGGATCGATCCCGTTGGGGTGAGATTCACCGGAGAATAAGGGAGGCCTTTTATGGCGTTGGTGGTTTGATACCACCCCCTCTCCAAACGAGACGTACTCCATGTTGGGAGGAAGTTGGTAAAATATCGGTGTCCCCGTGTGCCTCGGTTATCTCTATATCCGAGCTCTTTACTTATGCACTTTACATTGTGATAGACTTCGTGCTTGAAGTAATATATATCTTGCTATCACTTTGTTGCTTGTATTGCTTAGCATAAGTTGTTGGTGCACATAGGTGAACCTTAGTTGTTCTAGGTTGTCCTTAACAAAGTAAACACTAGTTTTATTCCGCCTCACACTAGGAAAAGTTTTAATCGCCTATTGACCCCCCTCTAGGCGACATCCGTATCCTTTCACACCCTCACAATAAAGATCCAACCATTTGCAAGCATTGAAAGCTGGGATCAAAGAACTCTAAACATGTGCATGAAAGATGGAGTTCTAACAATAGGACATAGTAACTATGCATGCAACAAGGCAAGATACAAACAAAGATCATGAATAACATGCATTGAAAAACGATTGTTTGTTTCACATACAGAAAACATAGCATAGTGGCAATCAGCTTGTCCCTCATAGAGTAGCAATATAGATGCATAGGACACCTTCAAAGTTCACAAGGGTGACTAAAAACAAATAGCACAAGAACAAGTAATATCACAATATTCATCAATTAATAAGCTTTGGAACACTGCACACAAAATGAAAACTACGCTCTCTTAATGGTGACTAAAGGTAGAAGGCGGAGACTCAATAATGGTGGAAGAAAGACCTTTTTTTGTAAAGGAAGCAGGGATTACAAGTTTCAAAAAGAGCTTCCAAAAATTATGGTACTTGTTAGCTTTCATCCCTCATTGCCCCTATCATAAGCATCTTGAAGTGGTTAAGGTTAAAGTGGCAAAGGTGGAGTATATACTTGACGAAGTATAAGTTGGCAATCTCAAGTCCCATGAATACGAGGGCCACACCTCATGCATACTCAACTTTGGGTCCAGGTAAGTTCTTGTCATTATAAGTATTTGCATATCATTGAGAACCGCCAACGGGGTACCCCTTGCACATGGTACATGAGCTTTCCCATAACCAAAATGACAAGGCAAGCAGACAATGAGCATCTCAGCAATCTTTTTATTTACCGTATGCATAGCTTTTTATTGAGGATGCTTCATAGATAGCTCACTATGGTGATGCTGCAAGTTTCCACCATGATTAGGAATGGCTTAGGCTAGCGGCCCAGGCATTCCTCTAACACAGGATACAAACTCCTTGGACTTACAAGTTCCCTCTTTATTTCACACCGGTGACATCCATAGACAAAAGAGCATGATATCAACTGAGTACAACGTACAAGTGCAATATTGAAAACGTACCCCGTGACAACACGGTTCTGCTACTTCCAACTTATAAGTGCAAGCATATACAACAAAGTTGTCACAATGGTTCAAGTTTATTAGGGGCAAACAATATAAAGTGTGCCATCAAGTTCGTGATGGCTTTAATCACTAAGTTTTCACATAACAAAATAGTTTTTAATTGGAAGATAGTTGAAATCAAGAATATGCTTGGAATTGTGTAACACACCATGCATAGTAGTTTATAGTGGACACTTTGGAATAACTTGCTTTCTTCGGAGTTGGAAGCATGAGTAGAACTTACTCATACAAGTGGAGGCTAGCAAAAGGCTGGGACGAGCCACCAACTAAGAGAGAAATAATGGCCATAATCATGCAGAGCAACAAACCATTACTAATCAAAGCATAGAGTGGTACTACAAGTCAAGAACTAAATGATCAAAGAGGCTATGGTGACTTGTTCATAGTCATAACATGGTGTGAGCATGTGCCAAGTCAACCCAAACAAAGCATCAAGGAGAATACCACAATACTATGATTTTGCATGCTAAAACAACGCATAATTCTTTCAAGGCACACTAAGCAATACCAATTGTTTGGAACAAGACATGCTACAGCAATAATCACTAAGTATAAGGTCAAAACAACACCTAGCATGTCGTGCTAAAGTCTAAGTAACAGTCAATGCAAGCTCCTCTTGCACTTTCAAGCAGGAACTTCCTACTCCTTTCCAACACCAAGCAACTTATTTGAAAACAACACAGCGAGAACGGGGGTCCAAACTACTTTATTCAATCAAACTAAACAAACTAAGCAAATCAAAGGAAAAGTAAGATTCTCCAAGAACAAAACAAAAGAGCATGAAATAATAAAAACGAAGTGTCTAGACAGACCTGAGCTTTTTATTGATGAAGAAGGGGATGCCTTGGGCATCCCCAAGCTTTGACGCTTGTACCTCTTGGATATTTCTTGGGGTGACACCAGGGTGGCATCCCCAAGCTTGAGCTTTTGTACATTCTTCATTTCATTACATCATTCTCTCTCTACGCCTGAAATTTTTTCCTTCATACAAAACTTCACACAATCTTCATTAGCAACATTAGTGTATTCAAAAGATATTAGACCTTTGGGTTTAGCTTTGGAACAGCAAAACTTTTCACTAAAAACACAATCTATTGTATCAACTCCTTAAAAAATCTCAATTACCAAAAGAGAAATAAAAAAGGAACCAATAAGAAGCAAATGCAAATAATATCAGAAATTTGTCAAAACAAACCAGCAGGTAGAAACCGATTTTTTCGAAAATATTCTATTGCTCAAATCAAAAAATGTTTAACTAACTAAAGTTAGCTAACATACTTTGGGATTTATTCGTAAATTTTTAGCTCAATCCAACTTACAGAGACTCCTCACAATTTTTTATGGTGGAGGACAGAAATCTGTTTCGGGACAACAACTCCCCAAATCTTACTTCCCTCTCATTAGAGGTCATTCTTGGCACAAAAAGCAAACAAAAAGGATAAGGGGAGGTCATTACTGAATTAATATCTTCCAAGACTCAAGGAAACTCTTGGGTTATCTCCCAACAAGTACTTTTCTTTAACGCCTTTAAGTTAGGCACAAGAAGCAAGAAATCAAGTATTTTCAAATGAGGAAGCATTAACATCAAACCTTTCTTTCAAAGGAGGAGCAAAAAGCAACTTCTCTATCCTCATAGGGAAGTGTTCAATACCTTTCTTTAATAGAAATTGATATTTAATGGTGCCTTCCTTCATATCAATGATTGCACCAACAGTTCTAAGAAAAGGTCTTCCCAAGGTAATAGGACAAGAAGCATTGTATTCAACATCCAAAACATAGAAATCAGCAGAGACATAAGCATTGTTAACCATGATGATAACATCATTAATACTCCCCATTAGTTTGTTCTTAGCATTATCATCAAGTGGAACATCCAAATAACAATCTTACAAAGGTGGCAAATCAAGCATTTCATAAATCTTCCTTGGCATAATAGAGACACTAGAAGCAAGATCACATGAAGCTTTAAGATCAAAGTCATTCACTTGCATATTAATAATGGGTTCCCAACTATCTTATACTTTCCTAGGAATAGAAACTTTGTTATTTAACTTCTCTTCCTTAATCTTAACAAGGGCATCTGTAATGTGTTTGGTGAAAGCAACATGCATATCACTAGCATTAGGACATCTAGCAAGCTTTTGAAAGAATATAATCACTTTAGAAATATTGCAACCATCTATATCAAAGTCAAACTTAGCATCACTAGTAGTAGACTCATTAGGCTTAGGCATTGTAGGAGGAGGAATTTGGGCTTCTTGTGGTTTAGTGGTATCCATTCTAGTGATGGTGCACACACTATTGTTTCTATCAATTTAAGCTTCCCTTTCCCACTTAGCATGAAGTTGAGCTAACAACCTAACATTTTCATCAATAGTAACTTGTATGGCATGAGTAGCAGCAAAGGTAATTTCCATGGTTTCAGGTTTAGCAGCCATTTTATTAATCAAGGAGGACTGTGCTTCAGACAAAGAGGCAATATTTTCTCAACAGTTAAAAGCTTTTCCTCCACAGTCTTCTTGAAAGCAGTTTGTTTACTAATAAATTCTTTGAGCATGACTTCAAGTTCAGAGGGGGCACTTCTAGCATTGTTGTAGGAGTTTCCATAGGAATTGCCATTATTAGGAGGATAAGACCTATAATTGTTGTTACCACCAAAATTATTCCTATATGCATTGTTGTTGAAATTGTTGTTTCAAATGAAGTTCACATCAACTTGATCTTCTTGAGCAACCAAAGAGGCTAAGGGAACATTATTTGGATCTAAAGGAGCTTTCCCATTAACAAGCATAGCCATAATAACACCAATCTTATCACTCAAAGAGGAGGTTTCTTCAACAAAATTTACCTTCTTACCATGTGGAGCTCTCTCAGTGTGCCATTCAGAGTAATTAACCATCATATTATCAAGGAGTTTCGTTGCAGCACCCAAAGTGATGCCCATAAAGGTACCTCCAGCAGCTAAATCCAACAGGTTTCTTTAAGAGAAGTTCAAACCTGCATAAAAAGTCTGGATAATCATCCAAGCAGTGAGTCCATGAGTGGGACAATTCTTAACCAAAGACTTCATTCTTTCCCAAGCTTGAGCAACATGTTCATTATCAAGTTGTTTAAATTCATAATGTCAATTCTCATAGATATAATCTTAGCAGGAGGATAGTACTTTCCAATAAAAGCATCTTTGCACTTAGTCCAAGAATCAATACTATTTCTAGGCAAAGATATCAACCATTCGTTAGCTTTCCCTCTCAAGGAGAAAGGAAACATCTTGAGCTTAATAATATCTCCATCTACATCCTTATACTTTTGCATCTCACAAAGTTCAACAAAGCTATTGAGATAGGCAGCAGCATCATCAGAACTAACACCAGAAAATTGCTCTCTCGTCACAAGATTCAACAAAGCAGGCTTAATTTCATAAAAGGTAGCATCAGGAGCAGGTGGAGCAATAGGAGAGCTAAGGAAATCATTATTGTTTGTGCTAGTGAAGTCACACAACTTGGTGTTCTTAGCATAGTTCATTCTGGCAAAAGTGGAGCAAGCCAAAAACAACAGCAGCAGAGTAGGAACTAATTTTTGTGTGTTTTGAATAAGAGAAAACAAACCAAACTAAACTATTTTTTTGAGGTTTTGGACTAAAAGAGGCAAACAAAACCAAGCAAAAGAAACTAAGCAAACAAAAAACAAAGTAAAGAGAAAGGTTGAGGAGGACTCCCCTTGTGATTACGTCCTTAGCCTCCCTGGCAACAATGCCAGAAAATCTTGATGACGCCCAGCACTGTCGTGGGACGCTTCGTTGGAAACCCCAAGAGCACGGTGTGATGAGCACAGCAGCAAGTTTTCCCTCAGTAAGAAACCGAGGTTATCGAACCAGTAGGAGGAAGGAAACGTCTCAAAGGTGTTGCAAGCAACGTGGAAACCTGCACAACACAAACTCAAGACTTTGTGCCAACAAATCAGTGAGGTTGTCAAGCTCACCGGTTTGCTGTAACAAAGGATTAAACGTATGGTGTGGAAGGTAATAGTTTGCAGCAAGTAAAAAAGTAACAATGTAAGATGTATCAATGGTAAAGATTGGACCGGGGTCCATAGTCCACTAGAGGTGCTCTCCTTAGATAAACAACATGGCATGAAGGGTAAACAAATTACAGCAGGGCAATTGATAGGAACTGAGCAAGGCATAACAATGCAATACTAGACAAAAAGATCCTATGAGATTCGATTGGGCAATACAATAATATACATAGACCGCCATCCAACTGCATCTATGACTAGAAGTCCACCTTCAGGTTATCATCCGAACCCCCTCCAGTATTAAGTTGCAAGCAACAGACAACTGCTTTAAGCAATGTGTGTAAGGTAAACAATCCACTTGTTCTACGAACAAGAGACCGTTGTTTTCTCCCTAGTAGCAACATCACATCTACATCCAAAGAGATTTCTGTCACTTCCCTTGGAAACTAGAGGCATGAACCAACTATCGAGCATAAATACCCCCTCTTGGAGTCACTAGCAACTACTTGGACAAGATAGCTACTAACAACGGAGAGCATGCAACATCACAAACAACACAGACATGATAGTATCAAATAGACAAAACCATTAATCAATCTGACATAGTAATCTCAATATCCATCGGATCCCCGCAAACTCAACATGCATGATTACACATAGATTAGATCTTGATCATGAACAGAGCTCACAAGATCTATACATCAAAGCACAAGGAGGAGATACAACCATCTAGCTACTACATGGACCCATAGTCCAAGGTGGAACTACTCATGCTTCATACTAGAGAAGAAGGCCTCCAGGATGATCTCCCCTCCGGCAGGGTGCCCAAAAGAACTTCAGATCCCCCCGATCTAGGGACGATGGTGGCAGCGGCTACAGAAGGTTTCGTGGAGTTTTGATCGGGTGCCTAGGATTCTGCATCGGGGGCTTCTTATAGGCGAAGAGGCGAGGCTGGGAGGTGTCCGGAGGGCCCACACCCTACCCAGGCGCGGGGTGGGCCCACACGCGCCTAGGGGGTGTGGCGGCCCTGGCACGCCTCTCTGTCTCTCCTCTGGACTTCGTGACGCTCATGGTAAAATATTGACTTTGGATTTTGTCCCGTCCAATTCCGAGAATATTGATTTTCTGCCTTTCTGGAACCAAAAATAGAAGAAAACAAGCAGCTGGAACTGTGACAACTTGTTAATAGGTTAGTTCTAGAAAAGATATAAAAACACCTCAAAGTGTAAACAAAGCAAAGCAAAGTAGATACTAAACAAGCATGGAGCATCAAAAATTATAGATACGTTTCCGACATATCAGGGGGCCACACCCTTGGCCGCGCGGGTGGGCCAACCCCGCACCTGGGGGGTGTAGCCTCCCTGGTGGCCCCCTTGCCTCGTTTCTTCGCCTATAATAAGCCCTCGATGCCTAAACCCTAAGCACCCGATCAATATTCCACGAAACCGTCTGTAGCCGCCGCCACCATCATCCCTAGATAGGGGGATCTGAAGCTCTTCCCGACACCGTGCTGGAGGGGATATCATCCCGGAGGCCTTCTTCTTCTTCTTCATGCCAGCCTCCAGTATGAAGCGTGAGTAGTTCCACCTTGGACTACGGGTCCATGTAGTAGCTAGATGGTTGTATATCCTCCTTGTGCTTTCATGTCTAGATCTTGTGAGCTCCGTTCATGATCAATATCTCATCTATTTGTAATCATGCATGTTGTGTTTGCGGGGATCCGATGGATATTGAGATAACTATGTCAGATTTATTAATGGTTTTGTCTTATTGATTCTATCATGTCTGTGTTGTTTGTGATATTGCATGCTCTCCGTTGTTACTAGCTATCTTGTCCAAGTAGTTGCTAGTGACTCCAAGAGGGGGTATTTATGCTCGATAGTGGGTTCATGCTTCTATTTGATCAAGGGAAGTGACAGAAATATCTAAGGCTATAGATGTGTTGTTGCCACTAGTAAGAACACAACGATCTCTTGTTCATGGAATAAGTGGATTATTTACCTTACACACTTTGCTTAAACCAGTTGTCTTTTGCTTGCAACTTAATACTGTAGGGGGTTCGGCTGATAACCCAAAGGTGGACTTCTAGTCATAGATGCAGTTGGATGGCGGTCTATGTATCTTGTTGTTTTACCCAATCGAATCTCATAGGATCTTTATGTCTAGTATTGCATTGTTATGCCTTGCTCAGTGTAGAGGGAGTGGCCCAACCTTTATACAACATAAGGT
Source organism: Avena sativa (assembly GCA_916181665.1). Classification (NCBI taxonomy): domain Eukaryota; kingdom Viridiplantae; phylum Streptophyta; class Magnoliopsida; order Poales; family Poaceae; genus Avena; species Avena sativa. The sequence goes on along the minus strand of OV702295.1, from coordinate 303,362,757 downwards.
GGTGTCCCCTGTGTTTACAATGCTAGTCCCTGGATCAATAGCTAGCATCCACAGTTAAGATGTAATATCAAGAAACAAAGGTCATAATACAACTTTATAACCAGGAATAAAATAATTTATTACATATTACATAGCTCATTTGGCTATTACATTACATTGCAGCGGAATAACCATAAGCATGGGGTCCTTCATCTTCAAAGTGCCACAGGCAAATGCTGGTTGTAGACTTTATAATCCTAATCAATCAATCTTCACTAAAATCAATCAAACCTGCAACATTACAAGTTACAGCCACAAGGGTCAATACATTTGAATTGTATTGGCAAGTGATACTATGGTAGTATAGTGGAGTCTAACATCTACATGCATTTGGCTAAGTGGAGTTGAGGCTTGCATTGCTCAAAATAGATTTTCCTTAACATTTTGAAAATACTAAGTTTTTGTTTTGACAAAATCATTTTTCTCAATCAAAGATTGTAGATCCTTTAACCAAGGCATCTCTCAATCAAAGATTGAAGATTTCAAATAACCCTTGTTCAAACCACAAGTTTTTATCTTAGAAATTTGAATGATGAGATCTTTGATTGCTTCCATGTCTTGATGCTCAAATTGTCCTTTACTAGGGACATGGCTAAGTACTTAGATTTTACACTCTGTAGAGGTGGTGCACTTTCCCCACAAGACTTGGTTTCCCAAGACAAGATCTTTTAGAAGCCTTCCCTTAGACCAAAATGGACGCGTTCCAACCTATAAAAAAAACTACCACCCACTGTCCATATGGCTAAGATCTTGCAACCAATATGATCATGGCAGAGCCCATATTGCCAAGTGGTTGCACTTGAAGCTTCTCAACATTTGACATCTCAAATATCTTTGTTCCTGGGTGGCAATCCACAAGTGAGATACACAAGGTCAACCATAGACATGGGCCTTGTGAACCACTCAACCAAAAACCACCAAATCAAGTCCCATTCCACCCAGGTGATTCATTAACTTAGTTGTTTTATTAAACAAAAACACCAGTCCTCAGACTTAGAAATTTTTCCATAGTGTGAATATATAGTCCACCCATGTTTTCTATTAGCTAGGCTAAGCTTGATAGTAGTAGGATTCTTTACTTAGGAATTTTCTACTAAGGTTCCATCTACTAGGTTTTCCTATAGCAAGGTTTATACTTAGCAAAATAAAATCCATGCAAGTTTTACTTAGAGAAATCACTAATGCATAATGAAAGTAATGGGACAAAAAGTATGAAGCATCACTTGCCTTTTTGGTAGAGGGTATGGGTTCACTCCTTGTCCTTGCAACAATCACACTCTTCAAGTCACTACAATTCAATCAAGCAAGGCACAAACTCAATCTACCAATCAAGCAAAACAACACATAAAATCATAAAGTCAAAGTAATGCATGCAAACATGCCAAACTTTGTTTTGTTTGAAAAAGTGGTTCCTAACGGGTCATAAACATTTGAAAACACCTATTGGTCATTTTGTAAGGTGGCAAAGTCTTTTGCAAAAAGGTTTCACTTCATAAGCCATTTTCAAAACAAAGTATCATTTTATGTGGTGTAGAAATATTTTTACTAAGGCATTAACCTATAGGGTTCACCAAATATGTTTTCAAATCACAAAACTTGGGTTTTGGGGTCAGTGAGTTTAAAACAAAACATTTTCCAAAGGTTTTCTTCCAAAACCATTTTTAATAAATAAACCACATTTCTATTTGACTAGAAATGGTTTTAAATCAAAGAATCATTATTTTGTTTCACCAAATTCATTTTTGAATCCACAAAGTGTTTCCTAATGTTAGTAGGTTCAAATCTCAATAATTGCCAAAGATTTTATCCCCAAATTCATTTTTAAACAATTTTCACATCCTTAACAAGCATACAAATGTTTCTATAAAAACAAGCACTCTAACAGATACTATTTGCTAAACCAAGGGCATGGTTGGCTAGGGCTTGTTCCACTGATTCCAATGATACCAAATTTGCAATTTTTAGACGTGTGGATCAAAAGTTACAAAGGTTTGAAAATCACAATCTAATCTGATTTCCAATTTCTGTTTTAAACCAATCTGGCCACGTGTCGCTATTTCATTGGTCGATACCGGTTCAGTGTGGATCACGCTGCAGACCGTTGGATCTAAACAGATCGCGTGGCCCAGAACACGTACCCCTTCGCTATTAAGTTATTCTATCCTATCCATCAGATCGGGATCGGACGGCTGTGGGGTGCTCGACCCTAAACGGGCGGCGCTGCGGCTGTGGCTGGCGGCGGAGCGACCAGACGGTGGCGACGCCGGTGATACAGGAAGCAAGGGTGGCTGGGGAGATGCTCACCGGAATTGTTGACGCTTGCTGATGCTCAACGTGGTACTGGTTGGTGAAGGGGCGCACGGGGCTGTCCTTGATTGCTCGCCGGAGATGAGTTGGGCCTCGGGCGGCTCTGGAGGTCGTCGAGGGCGAGGATAGGGGCACCCTAGGACAAACGAATAGCACCATTAGGTTCGCAAAGGCATGGCGATCATCATCGTGTCCACGGGGAAGAGAGGGGAGGTCTGGTTTACCGGGGAACGTCGCCGTAGTTGGAGCAGACGGCGGCGCTGGCTCGGGGTAGATGTTGCCGATGCTCAGGGACGCGCGCGAGCGAGATGCGACTGCAGAAAGGTCCGCTGGGGGATGCTGGTCTCAACTTCGTGCTCGAGGAGGCAAGAGGTGGCGTGTGCTGGCCGGAATCCTCGCCGGAGCATCGTCGGAACAGAGGGAGTGTTTGGGCAAAATTTGGCAGCCTGGGGGCGTGCCGAGGAGGGGTGTCTGGGGGAAACGGAAGAGGGGAGGCAGGCGCTTTTACCTTGCGTGCTGGCTGGACAAATTAACGCGGCATTTAATGGGGATTGATGGAGCTTTCAACGGCAGTAACTGCGACGTGGTTTGGGGGGAGGAAGAAGTCGCGGCGAAGAAGACAACCACGTGGCTGTGGGGTCCACTGGCAGCGAGAGAGAAGAAAAGAAAACGAGGTCCACCAGTCGGTGTCACTGCGGGTGCGGATTTAGGTAGAAAACGTTTCGCAGAGGAAAAGTGTAGCTAGGCTGCGAATGGGCTTATTGGGCTGGCTCAGTTGGATCAGGTCCAATTCACATTTTTTTCTGTCTGATTGTTTTATTCTTTTCTATTTCTATTTTTGTTTCAAACAAACATTCATACATTCAAACAATTCAAACATTCAACACTCTTTGCACTTGAATTTGGTTCTGTTTAACAACATAAACCAATCCCAAAATAAAATAATATTTTTATTCTTTTTAGGATCTATTTAATAATTAAATAAAATAGACCATAGTTATTTAATCAAATAGGGTTTTATTTATTTAATAAAAACTTCATTTGAAACTCAAATACTTTCAAAATCAAATCAGTAGGTTTTATTTGAAAATAAAGAATACTTGGGAACTTGTTTAAAACAAAATAACCTTCTTATTTTAGGGTCCAATAATAATTAAATGAATAGACTTATTCATTTAATTTAAATAGGATTTGTTTTATTAAAAACTTTATTTTGAAATCTAAAAATAAAACCAAAACACTTCAGTAGGTTTTATTTAAGAATAAAAGACATTTGGAAAACTTATTTAAAATAAATATATAAGTTTTAGTGTTTATTTAAAATGGGAAAAGCCTTTACTTAAATAAAATTGGATATTAAATACTTATTATTTTATTTAGATAAACCTTTACTATTTTTATCGAAACAAAATGTTTTTATTTCAAAACATTGGCCAAGGTTTAATTTGGCTTTATAAAATAATATTTATTTATAAAACCACCTTTTCTTTTGAAAACCAAATCTTTTTTATTTAAAAGATCCAAAAATAGTAATTCCAAAACATTTTAATTTTCTTTAATAAATGTTTATCTTTATAAATCCCTTTAGGATTTATTTGATTCAAATTGGTTTGAAGTTCCAATTAAATTCAAAAAGTTTCTTCTGGCCCTAAAACTCAAACAAAGTTTTTATTTTATTCATTTATTTTCACATTACAAGATTTGGAAAATCTTGGGATGTGACAGGCTACCACCCTTAAAATAAATCTCGTCCCGAGATTTGGGAAGGTTAGGGTTACAAGCAGGCTCAAAACAACTAGGGTACTACCACCCTTAAAATTTTTCAAACGAAAATTACATATTGTCCTTCTTGGGATCCTGGGAAAACTTTCTCTAAGCAAATAGTTGCATTTGTGTCCTTAGTTTCCATGCTTGACTCATGGGCCAAGGTTGAGTTTCTCCATAGGCTTGGTGATCTTGTTCTTCATCTTTTCTGGACAATTGTTTACATAGTGGCCAAGTTCCTTGCATTTGAAACACATCACTTGGCTGATATCTTTCTTTTCCTTTGGTATAATTGACTCTTGTTTGTTTCTTTGATTCTTCTTCTTTTCTAGGCATTCATTGGCATAATGTCCCATCTCTTTGCAATTGTAACATTGCACTTGAGTAATATCCTCCTTGTTAGGGTTGGGGCATTTCTTCTTCTTCTTCTTCTTTTTGGGTCTCTCCAAAGCTAGGAGTTCTTCTAGTTCATGTTCTTCATAGGTGGGAGATCTTTCTCTCTTCTTGGGGTATTGATCTTCATGTTCCTTGGATGTATGATCCTTGTCTCTACAAATATTGCATGCTTGGGTTCCTTCTAGAATAACATCTTTGTTATCCTTGTTGTCATTAGCTCTTTGGGAAAAGCTTTCTCTCATGTTGATCATTTGAGTAACCAATCCTTGCAGCAATTGGGATTGAAGTTTCAAAATCCTTTGTATGGTTGGGTCTAGTCCATTGTTGTTGGCTAAAAGTTGAGTTGTCTCTTGGCTCAACTGGTTTTGGGTTGCTATGAGTTCTCTCATGTTGTCCTCTTGGTTGTTGTTGGTGTCACCATCATTGATGTTGGAGTTTCTTGGAGAAGTCATCTGTTTGGGTTGGATTGGGATTAGAATAGGCAAAAGATGTTTCTAAGGAAATAATTCTAATCACACACACATCACAATTCACACAAGCAATGTGCAAGCAATCACAAACAAACATTCCACTCAAACAACAAAGTTCAATCACATTTTTAGGCAACAAAATATTTTTGTTACACCCCATAAGTTGGTGTGTTTAACTTAACTATATATGGTGGTCCATCTATATGGTTTACTTGTGATCTTTCCATCCTTCTTGGTTGATTCTTCTTGTATGGGATCATGGTTTCCTTGGAAAAAACTCTTGGTTATAAAACTTCAGGTAATGTAGGCTCCTTCTAACTTTTGCATTCCCTCAGTCTCTAAATTTTGAGCAAGATTTCCTTGTCTCACATGTAGTCCTTAGTGAGTTCCAAGTTGGAAGTCCTTGGTGAACATGCTGAAGATGTTGAAGTCATTAGAGTTGAAGAAGTTGAAGTCATTAGAGTTGGAAGTGTTGAAGAAGTCCTTTGCACATGGTGAAGTCTTTGGCCATGGGGTAGGTTTTTCCATCAAGTTGAAGTAGAAGAGATGTAGAGTTGAAACCAAAGTGGTTGAGAAGAGAGTTTACAAGTGTTTTGTAAATAAGTTTTTGGAACAAAACAACTCCTATTTTTCTAAGGGTTTTTGTCCAATCCTAGGGTTTACAAATTCTACAGGCAACACAATGCTCTGATACCATCTGTAGAGGGAGTGGCCCAACCTTTATACAACATAAGGTGGTGTCCCCTGTGTTTACAATGTTAGTCCCTGGATCAATAGCTAGCATCCACAGTTAAGATGTAATATCAAGAAACAAAGGTCATAATACAACTTTATAACCAGGAATAAAATAATTTATTACATCTTACATAGCTCATTTGGCTATTACATTACATTGCAGCGGAATAACTATAAGCATGGGGTCCTTCATCTTCAAAGTGCCACAGGCAAATGCTGGTTGTAGACTTTGTAATCCTAATCAATCAATCTTCACTAAAATCAATCAAACCTGCAACATTACAAGTTACAGCCACAAGGGTCAATACATTTGAATTGTATTGGCAAGTGATACTATGGTAGTATAGTGGAGTCTAACATCTACATGCATTTGGCTAAGTGGAGTTGAGGCTTGCATTGCTCAAAATAGATTTTCCTTATCATTTTGAAAATACTAAGTTTTTGTTTTGACAAAATCATTTTTCTCAATCAAAGATTATAGATCCTTTAACCAAGGCATCTCTCAATCAAAGATTGAAGATTTCAAATAACCCTTGTTCAAACCACAAGTTTTTATCTTAGAAATTTGAATGATGAGATCCTTGATTGCTTCCATGTCTTGATGCTCAAATTGTCCTTTACCAGGGACATGGCTAAGTACTTAGATTTTACACTCTGTAGAGGTGGTGCACTTTCCCCACAAGACTTGGTTTCCCAAGACAAGATCTTTCAGAAGCCTTCCCTTAGACCAAAATGGACGCGTTCCAACCTATAAAAAAAACTACCACCCACTGTCCATATGGCTAAGATCTTGCAACCTATATGATCATGGCAGAGCCCATATTGCCAAGTGGTTGCACTTGAAGCTTCTCAACATTTGACATCTCAAATCTCTTTGTTCCTGGGTGGCAATCCACAAGTGAGATACACAAGGTCAACCATAGACATGGGCCTTGTGAACCACTCAACCAAAAACCACCAAATCAAGTCCCATTCCACCCAGGTGATTCATTAACTTAGTTGTTTTATTAAACAAAAACACCAGTCCTCAGACTTAGAAATTTTTCCATAGTGTGAATATATAGTCCACCCATCTTTTCTATTAGCTAGGCTAAGCTTGATAGTAGTAGGATTCTTTACTTAGGAATTTTCTACTAAGGTTCCATCTACTAGGTTTTCCTATAGCAAGGTTTATACTTAGCAAAATAAAATCCATGCAAGTTTTACTTAGAGAAATCACTAATGCATAGTGAAAGTAATGGGACAAAAAGTATGAAGCATCACTTGCCTTTTTGGTAGAGGGTATGGGTTCACTCCTTGTCCTTGCAACAATCACACTCTTCAAGTCACTACAATTCAATCAAGCAAGGCACAAACTCAATCTACCAATCGAGCAAAACAACACATAAAATCATAAAGTCAAAGTAATGCATGCAAACATGCCAAACTTTGTTTTGTTTGAAAAAGTGGTTCCTAATGGGTCATAAACATTTGAAAACACCTATTGGTCATTTTGTAAGGTGGCAAAGTCTTTTGCAAAAAGGTTTCACTTCATAAGCCATTTTCAAAACAAAGTATCATTTTATGTGGTGTAGAAATATTTTTACTAAGGCATTAACCTATAGGGTTCACCAAATATGTTTTCAAATCACAAAACATGGGTTTTGGGGTCAGTGAGTTTAAAACAAAACATTTTCCAAAGGTTTTCTTCCAAAACCATTTTTAATAAATAAACCACATTTCTATTTGACTAGAAATGGTTTTAAATCAAAGAATCATTATTTTATTTCACCAAATTCATTTTTGAATCCACAAAGTGTTTCCTAATGTTAGTAGGTTCAAATGTCACCAATTGCCAAAGATTTTATCCCCAAATTCATTTTTAAACAATTTTCACATCCTTAACAAGCATACAAATGTTTCTGTAAAAACAAGCACTCTAACAGATACTATTTGCTAAACCAAGGGCATGGTTGGCTAGGGCTTGTTCCACTGATTCCAATGATACCAAATTTGCAATTTTTAGACGTGTGGATCAAAAGTTACAAAGGTTTGAAAATCACAATCTAATCTGATTTCAAATTTCTGTTTTAAACCAATCTGGCCACGTGTCGCTATTTCATTGGTCGATACCGGTTCAGTGTGGACCACGCTGCAGACCGTTGGATCTAAACAGATCGCGTGCCCCAGAACACGTACCCCTTCGCTGTTAAGTTATTCTATCCTATCCATCAGATCGGGATCGGACGGCTATGGGGTGCTCGACCCTAAACGGGCGGCGCTGCGGCTGTGGCTGGCGGCGGAGCGACCAGACGGTGGCGACGCCGGTGATACAGGAAGCAAGGGTGGCTGGGGAGATGCTCACCGGAATCGTTGATGCTTGCTGATGCTCAACGTGGTACTGGTTGGTGAAGGGGCGCACGGGGCTGTCCTTGATTGCTCGCCGGAGATGAGTTGGGCCTCGGGCGGCTCTGGAGGTCGTCGAGGGCGAGGATAGGGGCACCCTAGGACAAACGAATAGCACCATTAGGTTCGCAAAGGCATGGCGATCATCAACGTGTCCACGGGGAAGAGAGGGGAGGTCTGGTTTACCGGGGAACGTCGCCGTAGTTGGAGCAGACGGCGGCGCTGGCTCGGGGTAGATGTTGTCGACGCTCAGGGACGCGCGCGAGCGAGATGCGACTGCAGAAAGGTCCGCTGGGGGATGCTGGTATCAACTTCGTGCTCGAGGAGGCAAGAGGTGGCGTGTGCTGGCCGGAATCCTCACCGGAGCATCGTCGGAACAGAGGGAGTGTTTGGGCAAAATTTGGCAGCCTGGGGGCGTGCCGAGGAGGGGTGTCTGGGGGAAACGGAAGAGGGGAGGCAGGCGCTTTTACCTTGCGTGCTGGCTGGACGAATTAACGCGGCATTTAACGGGGATTGATGGAGCTTTCAACGGCAGTAACTGCGACGTGGTTTGGGGGGAGGAAGAAGTCGCGGCGAAGAAGACGACCACGTGGCTGTGGGGTCCACTGGCAGCGAGAGAGAAGAAAAGAAAACGAGGTCCACCAGTCGGTGTCACTGCGGGTGCGGCTTTAGGTAGAAAACATTTCGCAGAGGAAAAGTGTAGCTGGGCTGCGAATGGGCTTATTGGGCTGGCTCAGTTGGATCAGGTCCAATTCACATTTTTTTTCTGTCTGATTGTTTTATTCTTTTCTATTTCTATTTTTCTGTTTCAAACAAACATTCATACATTCAAACAATTCAAACATTCAACACTCTTTGCACTTGAATTTGGTTCTGTTTAACAACATAAACCAATCCCAAAATAAAATAATATTTTTATTCTTTTTAGGATCTATTTAATAATTAAATAAAATAGACCATAGTTATTTAATCAAATAGGGTTTGATTTATTTAATAAAAACTTCATTTGAAACTCAAATACTTTCAAAATCAAATCAGTAGGTTTTATTTGAAAATAAAGAATACTTGGGAACTTGTTTAAAACAACATAACCTTTTTATTTTAGGGTCCAATAATAATTAAATGAATAGACTTATTCATTTAATTCAAATAGGATTTGTTTTATTAAAAACTTTATTTTGAAATCTAAAAATAAAACCAAAACACTTCAGTAGGTTTTATTTAAGAATGAAAGACATTTGGAAAACTTATTTAAAATAAATATATAAGTTTTAGTGTTTATTTAAAATGGGAAAAGCCTTTACTTAAATAAAATTGGATATTAAATCCTTATTATTTTATTTAGATAAACCTTTACTATTTTTATCAAAACAAAATGTTTTTATTTCAAAACATTGGCCAAGGTTTAATTTGGCTTTATAAAATAATATTTATTTATAAAACCACCTTTTCTTTTGAAAACCAAATCTTTTTTATTTAAAAGATCCAAAAATAGTAATTCCAAAACATTTTAATTTTCTTTAATAAATGTTTATCTTTATAAATCCCTTTAGGATTTATTTGATTCAAATTGGTTTGAAGTTCCAATTAAATTCAAAAAGTTTCTTCTGACCCTAAAACTCAAACAAAGTTTTTATTTTATTCATTTATTTTCACATTACAAGATTTGGAAAACCTTGGGATGTGACACTCAGTCCTGCCAATTTCCTTGCTGTAATTTGTTTACCCAATATGCCATGTTTGTTTATCTAAGGAGAACACCTCTAGTGAACTATGGACCCCGGTCCAATCTTTACCATTGATACGTCTTCCACTTATATTGTTTACTTGCTGCAAACCATCATCACCTTCCACACCATACAGTTAATCATTTGTTACAGCAACCGGTGAGATTGACAACCTTACTGTTAGTTGGGGCAAAGTCTTGAGTTTGTGTTGTGTGGGTTTCCACGTTGCTTGCAACACCTTTGAGACATTTCCTTCCTCCTACTGGTTCGATAACCTCGGTTTCTTACTGAGGGAAAACTTGCTGCTATGCTGCATCATACCTTGCTCTTGGGGTTTCCCAATGGGGCGTCAACACGCATCAATGGAAAAATCAATTGGAGCAAACATTTTTGGAAACCAATATGTTAATTGGAAGCTATAAAGCCTTTCAAACTACTCACGCACTTGGGAGGAAAGCCAATAAGAAAACAATTTGAAGGAGGCATTCTGAAGCTTTAATGACTATCGGTTTGGTGGAGGCCCGACCATACCGCTTGGCCTTACCATGTTTCGTCAAAGCCGCCATCTCAAATACTTTCACCATGTGTAGATGGATATGAGATCCGACTTTCACAGACACCACAACTTCCAGAAACCCACTTCCAGAAGGGATCTAGATGGGGAACTCCCAGAAATGCATTCATCCTCACCACTACGGAGATCATTGGAGGCCTAGGAATCATTGTCATCATCAACCAATGCATCTCCTATTGAAGATATGCCCTAGAGGCAAATAATAAAGTATCTTTATTAGCATATCTCATTAGTTCATAATAAGTGTTTTATACCATGCTATTACTGTATCAATTGGAAACATTGATATATGTGGTATGTAAACAAACCAAGTCCCTAGTGAGCCTCTATTCAACTAGTTCATTGGTCAACTGATGATCAAGATTTCTTGATCATGGACATTTATGTCAATTGATAATGAGATCATTTATTAGGTGAATGATGTGATGGACACAAATACCCAATATAAGTACAATTTTCATCATTGCGATAATTAGAAAATGAAGTAACCTACTCCTTAGATCGTGAGAGCATATATAATCACTATCACTCGAGGTTGCCTTGACTACATCAACCGTCACACCACAACATGGTGATCATAAAGGTGTATCTCGAGTATTTTGAAGGTATAGGTTGAGGCGTATGTATCAAGATCGGGATTTGTTCTCCTACGTGACGGGAAGATATGCTAGACCCACTCGATGAGATTACATCCATGAAGCTGCGCGGCGTATGACTAGGTCATGAGGATGTAATATCACGGGAACGAGTTAAGTAGCACTTGTCAGTAACGAGATTGCACTAGGTATGATGATACCGACTATCAAATCTCGGGCAGGTTAAGTATCAAAATAACAAAAAGGAATGGGACTCGGCATTTATTGGTCAAATGACATTTATTCATGTAATGTGTAGGGGTCATTATGGGCATCCAGGTCCCGCTGATGATCATTGATTATAGAAGTGTCTCGATCATGTTTGTTGTGTTCCTGAACCATAGGGTAATGTAACTACCTCGGTGAATTACGCTCCTAGTTACAAGCCTGGATGAACGGAAATGGTTGAAATAGTACGGTGGGGCCCAAATGCCACTCACAGGTAGACCTTTCGGCCGTCCCAACCATTTCCAAACATCGGGACAAGAACGGGCGGCGTAATCGGCAGGCGAAGGGATCAACTACATACACAAATGAGTATGTATGCAAGCCACCATACAACAGTACATCAGAGCCATTCCATCTAAAAAGAAAGGAAATATAGCAACGCCATACGGCAAGATCCAAATATCCTAGATAGATATAATAGTTTAGGATATCTCCTCATACATCAAACATCAGAGTATCAGGCGGAAGCGGAAGACAAAATCCGAGTACGGATAAGAAGCAAATCGGCATAAGATGCCCCATAAATAAGCAGATCCCGCCCACAGATCTCACGGATCCCCGTTCCCGGAATCTCTACACCGAATGATCGTTGCCCACGTCGTCCGTCTCTTCCACCCAGTATCCATCTTGTGAGAGTACCTGTTCATCTGAACCAATAATTTATCGTGTGAGACCCTAGGGGTACTCAGCAAGTCTTTATGCCTCTAAAGGGGACACAACCTGGGGTGACGCAGTTGCAGCAAAAGATAAACCCTAACAATTCTATAGATACTCGCTAACCATCCGCCTAACCATAGATAGACGGATGTCCGTCAATTAATAACAACAGTTATAAGAGTTATAACGGTAATATCCACAGATCCATCCTCCTCCTCGCTTACCGACGAGGAAGCGAACGAACAACCCCCCATCCGTTGGCAGTTTTATTAACCATTCCATGAGTGTTGCACTATTTACTAGTCAGTTATTTAGTCAATTTAGAAGCGGTACTTTAGTTATGCTTGTCTATGATCGAGAAACTGTGCTCCAAGTCGTCCATAACCGCGGACACGACTTTCAGAAAGTTTTACCCTGCAGGGGTGCACAAATAGCAACACACACTCGATCAACCTCGGAAAAACCAAATCAAAACCAACAAGGCATTCACGACAAAGCGATCACAGGATTCAGAAATATTTCAGGGGGCCACCCCATTGAGCTACCCGCAACGAAGTTAGCTGACTCCGAGACGGCCTCAAGGTTTGTGGAGCCGGCTGTAAACGACTGGGAACCCGAAAGTGTGACTGGTCTTGTCGATACAGCGAAAACGGGTCACGGCCCTAAACAGTACAGTGTGCAGTACCTCGCACAATTTAAATTAAAGCAGTAAAGCATGGCATAAGTACAGGATAGTAAATAAAACCTCAAACTAGTTTGTGGCCCCAAGAAATAAGAATGAATCAAGCTCTGGCTCAGGGGGGGTTCATAAGCCTCCCGGATGTGGATAGCACGAATATTCAAGGAACAGGAATCAAGTACTCGGGGTCCTACGGGACACAAGTGAGCCTGAAAAACCAAATAGCAAATATGGCTCACCGATGCCACTTTCATTAGTTATCCCATTACTACTCAGATTAAGTTGTATAGGTACCTCGTTATCCATCAGACACTCACATACCCTACACATGCTGTTCTACGACTCGCATGGCTCAAACAACTCCTGTAGTAATGGCTCATGGGATGGAGGAACAAGCTTCGGTGGGGTTTAAAAGTAAAGGCTATGCAATACTTGGGATTCAGTTTAATGCAATCGCGACTCCATGATGCAAGAATAAAATAGAGGCAATAGGTACTATATGTATGCAAGCATGTGGTAGTGCTTGCCTGGCAGATCAGTTGAAGCGAGAGAAGGATCTGAGTAGTGCTCCTGGTTCTCTTGGTATATCCCCTGCTCAGCGTCTATTCGAAGAAGAACCAAACAGACAAGGGCCAACATAAATAAAGTGCACAAGCATATGAATAAATGTGACAAGCAAACAATCATGCCATGATGAATGATGCACAATTTACATGGCAATAATGTAGCATGGCAAGGGTGAGGTGTGGGATACAAGATTAAATCATTTTATTGAGTTTTAGCCCCATTTTATACTCAATTAAGTTGCTGTACACTTTATATTTACATGATGCATGCTTCAAAACAGAACAAGGAATGCATAAACAGAAAGGTCTCGTCGAGCTAATCATTTTAGACATATTATTTATTAAATTTGGACTTATAAAACAAAAGTTATTAATTAATTAAGGGAAAAGGGTATTTTGTTGTAATTTTAATTAACTTGGAATTTTAAGTGTTCAAAATATATTTTGGATGGCATATTTGAATTCCTCACATTTTTCTGATTTGAAAACATATATTATTTGTATTATTTGGATTTGTATTTTAAAAGTTATTTTAAAACAGAATTTAAATTTGAATTTGAATTAATTTGAAAAAGATTTGAATTAAAACAGATTTAAACAGAAACTTTTCTCACCCACTCATATCCAGCCATAGTCAATGGCAAGTGGGCCACCTGCTGACTGGGTTCACAGCACGCAGGAAAACCTTTCTCACCGCGGCTGGGCTAGCCTAGAGGATGACAGGTGGGGCTAGCTGGCTCGGGCCCAGGCGTCAGCGATCGAACGCGCGGGGACTACGGGTTGATGAAAACGGAGTGCAGGAGCCTTTTTGCAAAAACGCCAGAGAGACTGACATGTGGGGTCAGAGGGGAGCGCGGGTTGAGCAGATCAAAAAGCTAGGGGGCTAAAAGCAAAAGGGGGTGGCCCGTACTGTTGATCTTCCTCTGATCTCTGACGAGAGATCGATGCGCGGCGCGGGGTGGGGATTCGATCCCTGGTCGCGGGCGTGCGCGCGGAGGGCTGGAACCAGCGCGGTGGCTTCTAGGGTGGTGACAGAGGGGCGGACGCAGGCTAGCTAAGCTTCTGCGAGGCATAGCGGCGAGCAGACGACAGTGCCGCCGGCGCACGCAGCGTGCTCGCCAAAACGAACGGTGAGGCCAGAGGGGGTTGGCGAGGGCGAGGATGTCAGGGAGGCTCCGCAGCTCACCGGGAGGATGTTGGTGCAGATGGATCGGCTCGAGGCGCAGCGGATTGGCGACGATGCAGACGAACCGAAGACTAGGGTTTGGGCTCGGTCTCGGCGGTGATCCTCGGCTCCGGTGCTCCTCCTCCGTGACGGCGTGTTCAAGGCGATGCAGGGGAGCGTCCACGTCTTCCTCGACACCGGGGAGCACCACACCACCGGCTGGATAAGGAAGGAGCGGTGGAGGCCGAGGTTTTCGCCGGCGATGGTGTAGGCGGTGGTAGGAGAGGCAGGGGAAAAGGGGAGCGGCCTTGGGGTAGATCTGGGGTAGCTGGGCGAGGCAGAGAGGTGGTGGGGTGGTGGTAGGTAGCAGAGAGAGGGGGGTGCCGTGGGCACGGGGTAGATGGATAAAGGTGGCCTCGGGTGCCACCTTTTCTTCCATCTCGCTCACATGCTCGGTCGGGCAGGCAGGGCAGGGCAGGGGGTGGCTTCCAGGTGGGGCAAGGTGAGGCTAGAGAGGCAGGCTCGGCGTGGTGGGGTAGCACGGCAGAGAGCTAGAGAGAGAGGGGGAGAGGGGAGGCTCGGGCTAGGTTTGGTGCTAGGGTTGGGAGGAGCCTCGGGTTAGGTTAGGGTTTGGTGAGAGGGTGGCCAAGTGGGGCCAAGCTATGTGAGAGAGAGAGAGGCCGCGAGAGAGAGAGGTGTGGCATGCTAGGGTTAGGGTTTAGCTTAGATGGGGATATGTGTAGATTAGAGGAGATGGAGAGGTAGGTTTAGGGTGAGCTTAGGGTTTAGAGAGAGATGGAGTGGTTGGAAGCTAGGGTTTGCCTTGGACAAGATCAAGCCAAGAACAACCAAGATCAAACAAGAACAAGACAAGAGAAAGAGAGGGATGATGGTCCACTCAAGATTCAAATAAAACCCAAATACTAGAAAAGGTGGCACTTGCATGGCCCATGCAAAAACATTTATTGCCATATTGACTCTTGTGAAAACAATGTTATTACATGGCATTATTATTTTGCATTCCCAAAATTGGAATAAAGCCAAGCAAAAAGGATTAAAAGGATGCCCCATGTGGAGTAGATGGAGATGACCATGTTTGATTATATTTGGGACTCGCTAGTGTGTATGGGCCACTAGATGCTCAATAGTCCCAAAAATATTCCAACATGAGCAGAATTCCATGATAATCCATATGGAAGCTAGGAAAAAGGGTTCCACTCACAAGGCATGCAAAGGTGGCCATGTGGCTCTCATATATCAATGATGTGAAAACAACAAGATGCTAAGATGAGAGTATGTGGAGAAAGAATTGGATCCATCCCAACCCACATGAGCTAGAGGTGAAAACACTAAGTGCCAAGCTCATATTTAGTTGGATGGTGGAATTATAAGGTGGTGAAAGAAAGGTGGTGGAGTTAATAAGAGATATGCCCCCAACTCAACTTGGGCATTTAAGCAATATATCAAGAAGCAAATACAATATCAAGAGGCAAATACAATTAACAATGCATATGAGATAAGAGCCAAATGAAAAGGGTTTTATATGATGCTCAAATGCAAGGTGGCATGATGACATGAGCATGATATAATGATGATGCAACAATTATATATTTGAAGTAGCCATTATATTACTAGACCAAGTAGCATTACAATTGTTAGACAATTGGGATGCTACAACTCTCCCCCACTAAACAAGAATCTCGCCCCGAGATTCCTAGGGAAAAGAAAACAACACAAGGAGAGGCGGGTGTTCGAACGAAGGTGACCCTCACGTTCCCAAGTTGATGAACAACGGAATGGTGCGACCACTACACCTTGCAAACTTGGTAGACTTGTTGCGAGTCTTGTGTTTTGCTTCAAGAACAACGGATAGAAGAGTTTAAGGATTGTCGTGAGACAAGAAGAATAGGATGGACAAAGCTCCGGTTTTCTCAAGAAACATGATAAGGAAAAGAACCACTTGTGAAAGAAAAGGAAAAGATGATGTATCATGGATAAAGAAAGACACACCGTTAAGATTAAAGGTTTACTGATACTAGAGAGGATGAATCTTTATGTCGCCAGAAGACTAGGTTGTAGAGGTTTTGAACCACTATGACAATAGCATCGCATCTTCTCTCGGATTTGAGAAATGAAGTTTGGAAACAATATTGCCTTCAAACAATAGAGTCCCTTGATACCAACAGAAAGATTTAGTTAGACCTCGTCGGATCAGATTCTTCTTGCGCCGGTAAGACCCAAAGATCACACAATTGAGGTGCGCGGATATAACTTCTAGAGACGGATGTGAAGCTAGATCACGGTGGAATCTCGAGAAGCAAAGAATATGGAAGATCTGGAGTTTATTGTAGAGATACTTATTGCTTTCTTTAGCCTTGAGGCTAACGCAATAGATTTGCGGCTGATGGCCTCAACCATAATTGGCTTTACCACAGCAAAGAATTGATGAAACAAAGAGAGAGATAGTTTCCTTTCATCTTGTTTGGGGATGTAGAGCACCGGTAGAATGACGAGGACAGAAAAGATTTTGCGTTTGTTTCCACCAGATACTTGAAGATTTTGCTCCGTGTAGGAAAAGACGAGATCACCAACAAGAGATTATTGATTACTTTCTTCGAGAGAGCACTCCGGAGAACAAGGACGGAAGTAAAAGTATCAAGGGATAAAGGCCACTTCTAACTTCCGTGGAAGGAGTGAAATCACATTAATTCACCAATTCAATGTACAAGAGCGAATGATAAGAGTAGTGGTATGGTAGCTACTCCATCCCGCACTCAAAGCATTACTCCGCACATGAATAAGAAAACCATGCAAACCAACTACCGAAACAGACTGAAGGTATTGACAAGAAGAGCTCATGGAACTCCGTAAGAAAACAAGGATAGATGCAAACGATTCTCCGGATCCAAGATAGATAAGGGTGATGATGTTGTCGTCATATCTGAAGTACCAAGCCACCAGAAAGATATGAAGGAAGGATACGGAGAAGAACTGCAAGATTCCACAGGCAAAGAAAAAGATAGCACCACTTGAACAGAAGGAAAACAAGATCTGGAAGGTCTTCATGGCCTCCGGTGGATTAAGCATAGACGATAGAGCGAGAGGGTTTCAAGAGATTACTTGACGAGACTGAGGTGAAAGAACTCCATGTTCTTCTTGAAATGATCGGGAGAGATTTAGCGGTCTTGAGGAGAACTACGGCGGAACGACGATGATAACTTGCCAACAAGGAACAACTCCGGATTGGTTGAAGATGGAAGATGGAATTAACAATGGACTTGCTGATTCCAGAGTTGAAGCAATCTATTTAGCAGAAGGACGTGGCCGAGATAGGTGACTTCAAAAAGCCAGAATTCACGCTTTGAGAACTTTGCACACAGGCAGTGTTCTCGAAGCTTGAGAGAAAGAGACATAGATGATCTTCCATGTCCTTCCATTGATATGGAATAGGCAAGCATATTATCAACATATACCACCATGGATTAACAAGATATTCCCAGAATATCAAGTTCACGAGACGGGAGAAACGAACGAATGCTCGAAACACTTTCTGAGCTCAACGCTCTTAGAAAGATCAATATTAAGAGCACGGGTTCGTGTTGGAGAAGAGGCACTGGAAGAATAGATTATCTGGTCCTTCGGAAGAAAAAGAGATGTCACCTGATTCACATTGTCGATTGGATCACCGGTTACAAAGATAAAGAGATCTTGGATAAGAAACGATGATAGCCCATACCTTAAGCAAAGCTATCAGAGATGAAAAGATGCAATTCACTCGACTCAAAGAGAATTTTGCAGATATGGAGTTCAAAAAGATGTGCAGCATGATGGACAGATGATGGACCGCCGTAGTGCTTTGGGAAACTCCGGATTGCCAAAGATGCGTGAATATGCATAGATATGATCACGGTGTACTCGAAATCACAGGAGATAACCGTCACCACTTGGAGGATAGCGTTGATAGCATTTTCCATATTCCAATCGACACTTATCATGAGTGGAATATAGCTATGCCGAGAGCCAAATTACAATCATCAGCATCGGATCGACACATGTTATGTAATTAGCCCAAGAGAATTGGAGATGAAAAGAAACTCCAGGATTAAGCGCCGGTGACAAAAGAATGAGTTAGCATGGACATGCTGATACAAGGAAGGTAGATAATGTTTCTCACACGACTGAAAAGGAGTGTGGAAACACAAACGTATCAAAGAAAAAATTTCCGCATTTTTCGGCATTAAAATACCAATAGATGCGCAAAAATCACTTATCAGATAGAGATTAGCAACAGATGCTTACACAGAATGTGGAGTTGCTAGAAGGAAGGACACCCTTAAGAAGATGGCACCGGTTAACAAGGAGTCGGATAGATCGCGCCGGTTTTCAAAAGCCTGTCAGTATGGACTGTACCAACAGTTGATAACCAAAAGGCAGATTGTGATAACAACTTGGATGCAACAGGTAGACAAGGAATTACACACACACACACTCAGATACACAACCTATGGTACTACGGAAACCCAGAACACATGAATCCTAGTTTGAATTTTAAGAAGAGGATAGAAAACGTTACACTTCCTTACCAGAAAAAAGGTGGGTGGGTGGGTAAGAAGAAAAGTGGAAGCAGTCCTACTCTCGCGTTTTGTTTTTCCTTAGTATACATAACTACCAAAAATATTTGCTAGACAGACAACGACCATTTGGCTGAGACCCTGAAGGGCGGGATGGCTCTGATACCAATTGTACCAACCTCGGTGAATAACGCTCCTAGTTACAAGCCTGGATGAACGGAAATGGTTGAAATAGTACGGTGGGGCCCAAATGCCACTCACAGGTAGACCTTTCGGCCGTCCCAACCATTTCCAAACATCGGGACAAGAACGGGCGGCGTAATCGGCAGGCGAAGGGATAAACTACATACACAAATGAGTATGTATGCAAGCCACCATACAACAGTACATCAGAGCCATTCCATCTAAAAAGAAAGGAAATATAGCAACGCCATACAACAAGATCCAAATATCCTAGATAGATATAATAGTTTAGGATATCTCCTCATACATCAAACATCAGAGTATCAGGCGGAAGCGGAATACAAAATCCGAGTACGGATAAGAAGCAAATCGGCATAAGATGCCCCATAAATAAGCAGATCCCGCCCACAGATCTCACGGATCCCCGTTCCCGGAATCTCTACACCGAATGATCGTTGCCCGCGTCGTCCGTCTCTTCCACCCAGTATCCATCTTGTGAGAGTACCTGTTCATCTGAACCAATAATTTATCGTGTGAGACCCTAGGGGTACTCAGCAAGTCTTTATGCCTCTAAAGGGGACACAACCTGGGGTGACGCAGTTGCAGCAAAAGATAAACCCTAACAATTCTATAGATACTCGCTAACCATCTGCCTAACCATAGATAGACGGATGTCCGTGAATTAATAACAACAGTTATAAGAGTTATAACGGTAATATCCACAGATCCATCCTCCTCCTCGCTTACCGACGAGGAAGCGGACGAACAACCCCCCATCCGTTGGCAGTTTTATTAACCATTCCATGAGTGTTGCACTATTTACTAGTCAGTTATTTAGTCAATTTAGAAGCGGTACTTTAGTTATGCTTGTCTATGATCGAGAAACTGTGCTCCAAGTCGTCCATAACCGCGGACACGGCTTTCAGAAAGTTTTACCCTGCAGGGGTGCACAAATAGCAACACACACTCGATCAACCTCGGAAAAACCAAATCAAAACCAACGAGGCATTCACGACAAAGCGATCACAGGATTCAGAAATATTTCAGGGGGCCACCCCATTGAGCTACCCGCAACGAAGTTAGCTGACTCCGAGACGGCCTCAAGGTTTGTGGAGCCGGCTGTAAACGACTGGGAACCCGAAAGTGTGACTGGGCTTGTCGATACAGCGAAAACGGGTCACGGCCCTAAACAGTACAGTGTGCAGTACCTCGCACAATTTAAATTAAAGCAGTAAAGCATGGCATAAGTACAGGATAGTAAATAAAACCTCAAACTAGTTTGTGGCCCCAAGAAATAAGAATGAATCAAGCTCTGGCTCAGGGGGGTTCATAAGCCTCCCGGATGTGGATAGCGCGAATATTCAAGGAACAGGAATCAAGTACTCGGGGTCCTACGGGACACAAGTGAGCCTGAAAAACCAAATAGCAAATATGGCTCACCGATGCCACTTTCATTAGTTATCCCATTACTACTCAGATTAAGTTGTATAGGTACCTCGTTATCCATCAGACACTCACATACCCTACACATGCTGTTCTACGACTCGCATGGCTCAAACAACTCCTGTAGTAATGGCTCATGGGATGGAGGAACAAGCTTCGGTGGGGTTTAAAAGTAAAGGCTATGCAATACTTGGGATTCAGTTTAATGCAATCGCGACTCCATGATGCAAGAATAAGATAGAGGCAATAGGTACTATATGTATGCAAGCATGTGGTAGTGCTTGCCTGGCAGCTCAGTTGAAGCGAGAGAAGGATCTGGGTAGTGCTCCTGGTTCTCTTGGTATATCCCCTGCTCAGCGTCTATTCGAAGAAGAACCAAACAGACAAGGGCCAACATAAATAAAGTGCACAAGCATATGAATAAATGCGACAAGCAAACAATCATGCCATGATGAATGATGCACAATTTACATGGCAATAATGTAGCATGGCAAGGGTGAGGTGTGGGATACAAGATTAAATCATTTTATTGAGTTTTAGCCCCATTTTATACTCAATTAAGTTGCTGTACACTTTATATTTACATGATGCATGCTTCAAAACAGAACAAGGAATGCATAAACAGAAAGGTCTCGTCGAGCTAATCATTTTAGACATATTATTTATTAAATTTGGACTTATAAAACAAAAGTTATTAATTAATTAAGGGAAAAGGGCATTTTGTTGTAATTTTAATTAACTTGGAATTTTAAGTGTTCAAAATATATTTTGGATGGCATATTTGAATTCCTCACATTTTTCTGATTTGAAAACATATATTATTTGTATTATTTGGATTTGTATTTTAAAAGTTATTTTAAAACAGAATTTAAATTTGAATTTGAATTAATTTGAATTAAAACAGATTTAAACAGAAACTTTTCTCACCCACTCATATCCAGCCACAGTCAATGGCAAGTGGGCCACCTGCTGACTGGGTTCACAGCGCGCAGGAAAACCTTTCTCACCGCGGCTGGGCTAGCCTAGAGGATGACAGGTGGGGCTAGCTGGCTCGGGCCCAGGCGTCAGCGATCGAACGCGCGGGGACTGCGGGTTGATGAAAATGGAGTGCAGGAGCCTTTTTGCAAAAACGCCTGAGAGACTGACATGTGGGGTCAGAGGGGAGCGCGGGTTGAGCAGATCAAAAAGCTAGGGGGCTAAAAGCAAAAGGGGGTGGCCCGTACTGTTGATCTTCCTCTGATCTCTGACGAGAGATCGATGCGCGGCGCGGGGTGGGGATTCGATCCCTGGTCGCGGGCGTGCGCGCGGAGGGCCGGAACCAGCGCGGTGGCTTCTAGGGTGGTGACAGAGGGGCGGACGCAGGCTAGCTAAGCTTCTGCGAGGCGCAGCGGCGAGCAGACGACAGTGCCGCCGGCGCACGCAGCGTGCTCGCCAAAACGAACGGTGAGGCCAGAGGGGGTTGGCGAGGGCGAGGATGTCAGGGAGGCTCCGCAGCTCACCGGGAGGATGTTGGTGCAGATGGATCGGCTCGAGGCGCAGCGGATTGGCGACGATGCAGACGAACCGAAGACTAGGGTTTGGGCTCGGTCTCGGCGGTGATCCTCGGCTCCAGTGCTCCTCCTCCGCGACAGCGTGTTCAAGGCGATGCAGGGGAGCGTCCACGTCTTCCTCGACACCGGGGAGCACCACGCCACCGGCTGGATAAGGAAGGAGCGGTGGAGGCCGAGGTTTTCGCCGGCGATGGTGTAGGCGGTGGTAGGAGAGGCAGGGGAAAAGGGGAGCGGCCTTGGGGTAGATCTGGGGTAGCTGGGCGAGACAGAGAGGTGGTGGGGTGGTGGTAGGTAGCAGAGAGAGGGGGGTGCCGTGGGCGCGGGGTAGATGGATAAAGGTGGCCTCGGGTGCCACCTTTTCTTCCATCTCGCTCACGTGCTCGGTCGGGCAGGCAGGGCAGGGCAGGGGGTGGCTTCCAGGTGGGGCAAGGTGAGGCTAGAGAGGCAGGCTCGGCGTGGTGGGGTAGCACGGCAGAGAGCTAGAGAGAGAGGGGGAGAGGGGAGGCTCGGGCTAGGTTTGGTGCTAGGGTTGGGAGGAGCCTCGGGTTAGGTTAGGGTTTGGTGAGAGGGTGGCCAAGTGGGGCCAAGCTATGTGAGAGAGAGAGAGGCCGCGAGAGAGAGAGGTGTGGCATGCTAGGGTTAGGGTTTAGCTTAGATGGGGATATGTGTAGATTAGAGGAGATGGAGAGGTAGGTTTAGGGTGAGCTTAGGGTTTAGAGAGAGATGGAGTGGTTGGAAGCTAGGGTTTGCCTTGGACAAGATCAAGCCAAGAACAACCAAGATCAAACAAGAACAAGACAAGAGAAAGAGAGGGATGATGGTCCACTCAAGATTCAAATAAAACCCAAATACTAGAAAAGGTGGCACTTGCATGGCCCATGCAAAAACATTTATTGCCATATTGACTCTTGTGAAAACAATGTTATTACATGGCATTATTATTTTGCATTCCCAAAATTGGAATAAAGCCAAGCAAAAAGGATTAAAAGGATGCCCCATGTGGAGTAGATGGAGATGACCATGTTTGATTATATTTGGGACTCGCTAGTGTGTATGGGCCACTAGATGCTCAATAGTCCCAAAAATATTCCAACATGAGCAGAATTCCATGATAATCCATATGGAAGCTAGGAAAAAGGGTTCCACTCACAAGGCATGCAAAGGTGGCCATGTGGCTCTCATATATCAATGATGTGAAAACAACAAGATGCTAAGATGAGAGTATGTGGAGAAAGAATTGGATCCATCCCAACCCACATGAGCTAGAGGTGAAAACACTAAGTGCCAAGCTCATATTTAGTTGGATGGTGGAATTATAAGGTGGTGAAAGAAAGGTGGTGGAGTTAATAAGAGATATGCCCCCAACTCAACTTGGGCATTTAAGCAATATATCAAGAAGCAAATACAATATCAAGAGGCAAATACAATTAACAATGCATATGAGATAAGAGCCAAATGAAAAGGGTTTTATATGATGCTCAAATGCAAGGTGGCATGATGACATGAGCATGATATAATGATGATGCAACAATTATATATTTGAAGTAGCCATTATATTACTAGACCAAGTAGCATTACAATTGTTAGACAATTGGGATGCTACAGGTAACACACTTAAGGTTCGATGACACTTAGAGATAGTTTTGGAATCATCGATATCATCAAAGTAAAGACAAGAGAGAACCTGATGTGTTCCGTGAGAATTCAAAGAATGTTTGGAGTGTTCCGAAAGGTGTTTTAGAGCATAAGGAATTAAATAATATGTATTTAATGTTAATTAATGGAATTAATATTAAAAATATATCTTAAATTTAGTTTTAGGGGCAGCCCACCTTAATGGGCCAACTCTCGAAGGAGGTCCCATGTGGGGGCTAGCCGCCCCAAAGAGGAAAGGGTTGGCCAGCCCTAGTTAGAAAAGAGTCTTTTTTCATGGTGAATTTGAAGATCTGTTGCGTCTGGCCTTTGTTACTCGAAAGCCGTTTGCTGGGTTACTCGAAAGGCATTCGCGCGTTAGCGCACAAGCCATTTTCTTGCTTGGAATGATTTTGCATCAATTTTCATCGAGAAGTTTTTTCCTAGAAGTTTCTCGAGTCCGATTAACACATTTTTAGTACGAGATGCCTTGGATGGTTTGGGCACGTGGGGTGGGGCCCACCCCTGCCGCCTTCGTCTCCACCTCCTTGGCCACCGCCTCCTCCTTGTTGGTTTCTGCCTCCTCCTCGTTGGCCGCCATCTCCTCCTATGGCGCCCCCTCCACCTATATAAGGAGGGTGCACGTGGGGGAGGGGAGACACACAGTTCCCCTAAGGCATTTGCTCTCCCCCCTTGGCTCTCTTCTCTCTCTCTCTCCCTCCCTCTCTCTCTCCCTTGTTGGCTTTTGCACCCACAGTTTCTTGAAGAACTACGCACATGGGAGACTACTTCTCCATCGGCAGAGCATCATGCTACTGGTACCCCAATCGAAAATATCTACTTCCGCATTCGTGACTAGATCGGAGAACTGGGAGTCGTTGTTGAGCACCGTACGTGTGCGAGACCATGAAGGTGCTGCCAGTTGTGGCACCTATCGTCGTGCGAGGATCAACGCGACCTTGAGGTAGGATACGAGTATGAATACATCATCCACGTTCATCGTTACTGTTAAACGCTTTCGGTCTATAAGGGTATGTCACCGTACAACATTACTCCCACATAGATCTTGGCAGTTGGCATACGCTAGTTAGAAAATTTAATGTTTTCTACTGTGAACCCCTACATCTCTATGATTTCCAACATCCCCTACATCACACTTACATTCATCTTGTTTTAATTCCTAAACCCTATTGTGGATTTGCACAAGTATTTATCTATCCATTTTTACCTCATTCATATTATCATGATGATGTCGATTGCCTCCATGTGTGAGTAGTTTCCCTTATTCTTAGGGAGATGGAGAAACCCTAGCAACATTATGAATTGAAATAAAGATGGTATATAACTTTAGTTTACGAGTATGTATTTGTTAACTCTCTTGATATTATGTGAATGTCGACCACACAATATTTGCACTTTGGAACTTGAGAGGGAACTACAATTTAGTAGTGATGGTGCGAAGGCGTTAAGTGACATGTCACGTTGGATTATCAATCATGTGATCAATGGGGATAATAGGGGACTCATAAAACCTATGTCCATAACTATGAGTAAACCCTTAATTGCTAGTGGGTCTGATGGGGTTCGTTGCATAGAAAACAAAAAAATCATACGGTTGCAACTACCAAAATCGAATCCAGGGGATAATTTGTAATGGTTTTAGAAGGACTCGCCCTTTAAGACCGTAAGTGGGATAATGTTCCGGAAAATAAACATGGTTGTAGTAGATATACATGACCGTTGCAGTGACCCAACATACCACTACATGTGTAGTATACTATAGTCATTGACATGACACTTACAGAACACCGTTCTGCAAATATCACATCCCTTAGAGTGGTACAGCAGAAACATTGTGGGTCCAATTTACAAACATACACACATTATTATTATTACAATACCAAAAGATCAACACTTCGATGTTATTCAAACTTACAAACCATACTTAAAAGTTTTAGTGGAAGAATAAAACTTCAAACATATAACATAACTTGAGCTCAACAACTTATTATATAGGGTTTGTGTTGCTCAACTCAACTTAAGTATTGTATAACTATACGCAACTACTGTGACTCATTGCCTCCAACTCCATAACGTATTTTGTAGTCCACCCCTTCCACTCCTCCAGACAGGTCTGGTTCCTTGTAGTAGATATCCTCTTGTCCTTCGGTAGCGTACATTGGAGTGTCTTCTGGCTCTTCAGAGTCTAAGCAGGGGATCAAATCCTTATTGCACAACCGGGCGTATGTTCCCATACATAATTCCGTGATATGGGGCCTAGTATATGATCCAAGCCAATCACTACTCTTCTCCGCGTGTATGCCATGCCCACATAATGGATTATGGCAATGGACAATACAGACCATTCAGATTCTAGAACTACCATGGGACGTTGAGGGTTCCCACCCATATGCAGCATATCCTCTATGAATTACACTCACGCTATGAGGATAACAGCCATGCCTGCGCATCCGGATTCATGCAGAAGGAAGAATATCCAACTGACTTCTCTGTCCCATTCCAAATATCATGGTTAACGCGTATTATACGTCGCTAGAATCACTGATGTCATGGGTTATTAATTCCTATGTGATGAATCTTACTGCACATGGAATCCTAGGTTCCATTTCTAATCTTATATTTATCATCACTTAGGATGATAATAGCATGTTATTTCTTTGAGAAAATAGTATTTTATTTCTTCTTATTAGAACATCTTTACTATTAAAAAGAAGTTGGTGTTGGTAAGTTCACTTTTACACTTTGACATCAAACATTGAAAGTATCAGGACCCTATTAAAAAGAAGTTGGTGTTGGTAAGTTCACTTTTACACTTTGACATCAAACATTGAAAGTATCAGGACCGTCCGATTTTCCTAAAAAAAACACCATCTGATCCTGCACTTCCCCCCGCGCGTGCAAACCTTCCTGCCGAAATCTCTTTGGTGCGCCTCCCCTTCTCTCCCACTCGATCCGCCAATCGCGCCGCCGCATGTGCCACCTACCTCGCAAGTCGTAAGCCACCACAACCCCTATCACAGCCGGCGGGCCTCCGACGCTCAGTGGACGCGCGGGTTCATACACCCCTGCCTGTCGGCCGCCATGCCCCTCGCCTCACTAGGGTTATGTACGCCTGGAGTTCTCGCCACTGCCGGTTCTCCGCGAGTCCCGCCGCCGCCGGTTCTCCCCGAGTCCTGAACTCTGAACTCAGGCATGCTCTTCGCCTCCCACGGACACGTTTCCGTATTCGATCCGTACTTCTTCTTACGCCCAACCACCCCGTCGATGCGTCCCTTCCGAGTTGTCAAGCAGCTTGGTCGCTAGGGTTTGTAAGGCAATTGAACCAAGGCCCTTACTCCGGCCTTCCCCATGACCTTCTCCAAGCGCCGCGGTGTTCTTGCTAGCAAGGAGGATTGGTTAAGACGAAAGCAACTTGCGTCCCCATCTCCAAGCAGACATGCATGGATCCAGGGCAAAAACCTTCGATCGGGAGGGATTCAAGCAGTGTCCTCAATCGTCACCATTGTTGCTGCCTACTTAGGCATATTATGTGGGATGAAGACGGTGTCCAACACAGCTCCGCCCCTTCCAATCTCAGATTCAGGTTAGTTCTTAATCAATCTTAATCCTGTGTATTCTTATCTGTGCGACACTTGATGATAAACAGATGGGATTAATGGATGCATATAGTTTATGGACCCGTACTTGGGGAACTGTTGATAAATTGTGCCCTGAATAGGCTAGAAGCATATGTGAGTCGTATTAAACTTTGGTCTGGGCGGATTGAAGGAAGCTTCTCATTAAGGCTGCCGAGTGGAGGAATTATGATGGACTGGCAGCATGGAGTCTCTCATGTCCTGTCAATCCTTCCACTACTCCGCAGTAAAGTAAACACATCAGAAATATGTCCTCGATATTTTCTATCTACTGTTGCTGAGTCGATTATGTGCTGTGGAGGGCATAGAAGGCCAAATTTTGGATGGTTTTTGTAGCCTTACGAGTTCTGGCCGTCTGGCGATAAGAGAGAGTGCTGAAGTTTGGTTACTTGGCTATATCAACTATTCAGGCTCTGGGCTGCAAGTTCACTGCATGAACAAATTCTTTCCATGTTATATTATGTTCAAGATGCTGATAATAGAGAGATGCTTAATTTAGAGATCAAACGGGTATCCATCCGGAT
Source organism: Avena sativa (assembly GCA_916181665.1). NCBI lineage: Eukaryota > Viridiplantae > Streptophyta > Magnoliopsida > Poales > Poaceae > Avena > Avena sativa. The sequence goes on along the minus strand of OV702295.1, from coordinate 303,334,871 downwards.
ATACGATTGCTCTGAGTAGTTCATTGTCGGACAAACTGAAACACCTCTTGCTACGCTAAGGCCTCGCAATACTCACCTTTATTCACATCTCCTCTACTCCCTCCTTTCACTAATCTTTTTAGCAAACTGAACAGAGGAAGTATTTTGTAAATTTACAAAAAATGATAGCTTGGCTATGCAAACAACTTCAGTAAGTTCATGTGGCCGATTAGCAAGGTCGTTTTGTTTATATACCATAGCTGCTGGCCAAATACCACAACATTTTCAGTTTGTTGAACCTCGCCTAATCTCACAAATCTTATTCAGCCATGATGCCAGATGGAAACATAGCAATTCAAGAGAAGCCTGCGGAAAACTATCACTTGGAGCAACCATTTAGGTACATATCTCTCATATAGCCTTGCTGTTTTATTGTTAAGTACCTTTTATTTTAGGGTACGTCTAAAATTGTTCACATAGTACAGTGTTTTTCAAAACTTGAAGTATGTCAATTATAGTTACAATACTAAAAGAAACTATTGAGGAAGACACACGGTTACATAAATCATTATATTGTCAATGTATATTTTTAGTGTTTACAAATTTTACTTCTTAGAGAATTACACATATTTTATATTGTACTGATTTCTTGAGAGGCGAAGGTATGCATTTTCAATCTCTTCCTTTATATATATTAAGTATCTCTAGACAATTAGTTGTGGATTTAAAGTTTCTAAAAATACAGAATGCACATATCAATTTATAAGTTACTCTTTTTCTTGCGGCGAATTTATAAGTTATACTCAAGCACTCTTGGGGGAAAAACTAATCTCTACAGATATAGCATAGCTGTAGAGATTAGTTTTTCCCCCAAGAGTTTTAACCTTTGTTTTGGCACGTATTAGTGCTAGACTTGGCGCTTTATGCTCAACTAGAACTAAGTTTAATAGCTCTTTAGATATAAGAGATCAACATGAATAGAAATGGTGCTTACTGTGCAATTCAACTATTTAGATGACATGGTCATAAAAGGTAATGGATATTGAGTCCCCAGGGGTATGATGCCCGTGCATCTAGACATAGTTGGATTCTCGCATGTAGTGTCAGACGGCTGATAGCTAATTGTCCTGTAATCACACACTAAGGCAAAAAAGCGACCAGCTATGTCTCAACGGTAGTACATGTAGATGCAGAAGTAGCAGCAACGATTAGCAAGCCTACAAGTCTATGAAAGCGAGCAGCTATGGTGACGTAGCACCGTGCATTTGTCGAGTGTCAGAGAAGGACGGGGCGGGGCCTGTGAGCACACTGGGCCGGGGTGCCTCGACCTGGAGGGGCGAGGCAGTTCTGGCGAGCGCATGGAGCGGGGTGCCTCGACCTGGCGGGGCGAGGCCTGGGAGTGCGCGGGCGGCCCCAACGAGTGCGCGGAGCAGGGTGCTCGACCTGGCGTGGCGGACGGAGCGGGGCCAGGAGCACGCGAGGCAGTCTCGACCAGCTATGGTGGTGGCCGGGAACAGGCGGGGCAAGCCCAGGTGCGCGACACGGAGCAGTTCCGCTGGGAGGATGATGATGAGTCAGGAAAAAAAGTTGGGCCAGAATATTTACGGGCAGTCCATACGAAACAACAGACCCGTGAGCATACGAATGCTGACATGATGCGCTATGCTTAAAGTTACCTTTCCATTGACAAGTATCCATCAACGATTCTAATTGCGTCTGGGCAACAGTCAGATATGGGTGGGGATCATACCCATGGAGACCGGGTCCTCTTTCAAAGGTAATTTCATTTTTCATCCTCACATGATGCGTTATCAGCGACTTTAATATATCTTATCTGTACTATTAAAAAGAAGTTGGTGTTGGTAGATCGTACTTCGACACTTTCAAAGATACTTGGTCTTGGAAAACTCCAGGTTTAACCACTTCTGAGGTATATATAAAGTTCTTAGTTGAGACAAGAGGAGACAGTCTGTTAGTGTGTTTTTCTTTTCAATTAGCCTATGGTAACTATGTGCAAAGGGTTAGTAGTTTTTATCTTTACTATTATATGGGAGTTGGTGATGGTACATCGCCACTCGACACACAACAGTCGTCGTCTGGGACATCTGGACCGTCTATCTAAATCTCAGCATCTCCGCACAACACCCATGATCAATTTTCATGCTAAGTCATGCCCGCGTCCGTATTCCTTTTATTACGGAATATTACGTATCAATTACCAGTAATTAGGGTAATTAATTAATGTTCCGTGATATCCTGCGATCATATCGCCTCCAAGAGGCCTCCTCATGTTCGCTAGCCCTTGTGATGTCGCCACAGCCTGCCCATCCGATCTGTCCATGCTGCCTCCCACATTCTCTATACTCTGGTGCAATGGCATCACAGCTTGTGCTTCCCGACACTGCTAGCTTGCCCTAGGTGGGAAATGGCCTCTCGCACACGCAGCTTACCCAAGTATCGCCACCGCGTTGCGCGCCTCCGATCTGTCGCCGCTGCCATTGAAGGAACTATCTGCGTTGAAGGTGAAGACGGTCGCCAGCAACTTTGCTGGGCCGCCGCCGACCACGACACTCCCTCCATCTCGATGAGACAGAACAAGGTCCAAGAAAGACCTCCACCTCCCGCTAAACCTGATCTAGAGGGTCCGCCTCGAGGCCTCACTCCACGAGCTCGAGACAGTCCCCGTCCCCACTGTTGCCATCACCGTGGCGGGTGCCATCCCCGTGAACAACTATGACAACATTATAATTTGGTATATTTACTGACATATAAGGAAGGGAATAAAGCATCGAGTTTGTAATTGGTTCTGCTACCTAATGGCTTGTTTTGTTCTCTTCCACCTTATCAGGTAGTATAAGCTACAGGTTGTGGATATGACGTAGTTGGTTGTGTCATTGAGGTATGCAAACTTTCTGTCACTCTTTCAAAGTTCTCATTTGGTGTAGCATGGGTTCTGCTAGGAATACACCATGAGGATGCTCTACAGGTTGGCTCGAAGATTGAGGTTTAAACTGAAGGTCTTGTTCGGTGTTGTCAAAAAATTGCTACTGAGAAATTGTGTTCAGTCAGATCCTTATAATATATGAACTGGACAATTTGTTTTCCCTGTGATTCATAGGTTTGTATCTCAAATTATGTACTCTTAGATACATGGAATCCTGAAACAGGAGGGAGTCGACCTACTGTTATGTTATAGTCATGCTATCAGAATGTGATTTACGACCTGATTGTTCTGCAATTCATGCAAGATCTGCTTGTTCTGCAATTCATGCAAACAAACTATTTCACTTCTGACCAATATAAATTTCTAGGTTGATTTTTTTTGTCTCGGATAAACTTTAGCCAAGATGCGTCATATGGGGTAACCTGTTTGGTTACATGCCTAAATGGTGAATGCAAACCATATGGAGTCCCAGAAAGAGCTCTCTTTGGTTCAAATTCAGTCAATATTGTATTACAAAGTGATTCACAAATATCAATATGGAGCAGATGCAAGGTGCGGTTAAACATGAATATTTGATGTGTGATCCCAGAGTATACATTGCAACTTAGTTAAGCACGAATCTCTAAAATTGCACATTATAGATTGCCCAGTCATGTACTCTTTCTGTTTGTATTTAGTATTCCACCTTGATTTGTAAATTGCAACTTGCTTCAAATACACATATTTGTCATCATTACACTGCACGCCATCTAGCAGCTTGCACCTCCTCCGAATCTATGAACTTACACCAGCTAATCTGAAGTTATAGGATGATACAAAATGAGGGTAGCAGATTAATCACGAAAATACAATTCTTACGGTCTTTCTGGTTGGTCCCAAAAGATGACGACCACAGTATGTTTGGTGAAAGAGATGGTTCAAGTCTTCACCTGATGCTCGAAGCTTCATCAACCTCAGGCAAGAATCATATTAAAAGGATATGGAGGTCGATCTCGTTGGAACGACTGCCCATAAAAACATAATCCTATTTTAATTTTATTTTAACTACACTTCAAGATCTTGGAGAGGATAGAGACCTGCAATGGTGTGTGAGTGGGAAAACGCCAGAGTGGAGAGATGGTTAATTGGCTTGTCGTTAAAAATTTATATTATTTCCACAACAATGCTATTAGACGTTTTTAGCTTGTGTGGATGTCAAATATGTGTAATTGGAGTAACACGGAAAGAAGACTAAAGGTGAGGCTTTTGTTACATGTCTATTGTAACACGGAAACTTTCTACAGAGCCGAGGAGACGACTTTTAGGGAGAAAGATAAATGTTTAATACATACATGGCATTCATTCAAGAAATATGATAACTGCTTGAGATAGTCATCATTCATGAAATTTTATTATGTAGCAACGCACGGGCATTCAACTAGTAGGTGATAATACACAAGTTTCAAATACTTTGATAAAACACATCAAAGGACATGAGCAAGCGATGAACTTGCCTTGTGACTGCAAGGTAGTAAAGTCGGATGCTTGCGCTCGACCTTGAGCTTTTATTTCTACAAAACACCATTATTACCCAGTAAGAACAATATTTAAAGAAGTAATAATGAACATGCATACTAATGCAATGCATTTTATTATTTATCTTCTTTGTGTGTTTTTCGACATTATTAAAATCTTAAAGTTTCTTTATGAAAAGAAAGTTAATACTGAATAATCCTAAAAATCTTGTACATATTATATTTAATATTTTTGTGATAATATACATTAATGTAAGAGTTTAAAAGTAGTTTTTATTTAATTTTAACTCTTATTAATATTTTCTCAAAATTCCATTAAAGAATAAGTGTTTTAATTTAGGGGATTTTATTTTATTAAACTAAAATACAATTTAGTATTTTTTTCTATAATGCTATACCTATTTAGGATTGTAAAAGTGAAGTTTATTTATTTTTATAAAATTCCATAAGGAATTTATATCATAAAAATAATTAACCTAAATTTATTCCATTAAAGTACAATCCACTAATTTGACTGAGTAGCTTACATTTTTATGAACACATAGGTATTTTATTTGTATTTTTAGGATTTTAATTTATTTTCTTAGGGCTTAATTTGTTTTTGAAGTTATTTTAGTCTTTTTAATAACTAAATTTAGTCTCTTTTTCTTTTAAAACTAGGCCCGACCCATTGGGCTGGCCTAGCCTGTCTTGGCCCAACTGGGTTGGGTCAAACCAACCCAGAGGGTCACTGGACCGCCTCACCGGCCTAGCCCACCTCTCTCTCTCTCTCTCTCTCTCTCTCTCTCTCTCTCTCTCTCTCTCTCTCTCTCTCTCTCTCTCTCTCTCTCTCTCTCTCTCTCGTTTGACCCGACCTTATCCTTTGTTCTTCTCCCTCTGGCGACCGTGGCTCGCCATACCGTTGCTGCTCGATTTTGGCCGCTCTTGACCTCCCCTACCACTACTGCGGTGCGGGATGACGATGTTGATGATGCTATGTCAATCTATCCGCTCTGATTCCTCTCTCGTGCCCTCTACTGGTGGTTTTGCCACCTCATTGGTGCCTAGGGTTTGAACCCCACCAGTTCCTTGGTGCTCTGACGCCTCTCTGGTGTTCTCCTGATGCTTTGACAACAATGTGGTTCCGCTGTTGGGCTGATACGTCGTAAACATATCTATAATTTTGATGTTCCATGCTTGTTTAGTATCTACTTTGCTTTGCTTAGTCTACACTTTGAGGTATTTTTATATGTTTTTGGGACTAACCTATTAACGAGATGCCATAGTGCTAGTTGTCTGTTTTCTTCTGTTTTTGGTTCCAGAAAAGGCAGAAAATCAATATTCTCGGAATTGGACGGGACAAAAGACAAAGTCAATATTTTACCATGGGGAACAAGGAGCCAGAAGACGAGACAGAGGAGGGACTCGAGGGGGCCACACACCCTAGCCGCGCAGCCAAGCCTGGCCCACGCCTAGGGGGTGCAGCCGCCTCAGGTCCCCCTCGTCCTCCCTCTTCGCCTATAAGAAGCCCCCCGATACCTAAACCCTAAGTACCCGATCAATCTTCCACGAAACAGTCTATAGCCACCGCCACCATCGTCCCTAGATCGGGGGGATCTAAAGCTCTTCCCCGCACCCTGCCGAAGGGGAGAGATCATCTCGGAGGCCTTCTTCATCACCATGCCAGCCTCCGGTATGATGCGTGAGTAGTTCCACCTTGGACTATGGGTCCATGTAGTAGCTAGATGGTTGTTTCTCCTCCTTTGTGCTACCATGTTTAGATCTTGTGAGCTCCGTTCATGATCAAGATCATCTATTTGTAACCATGCATGTTGTGTTTGCGGAGATCCGATAGAGATTGAGATTACTATGTCAGATTGGTTAACGATTCTATCTTATTCATTCTATCATGTCTGTGTTGTTTGAGATCTTGCATGATCTCCGTTTCTAGTAGCTATCTTGGCCAAGTAGATGCTAGTGACTCCAAGAGGGAGTATCTATGCTCGATAGTGGGTTCATGCATCTATTTAATCTGGGGAAGTGACAGAAATCTCTAAGGTTGTAGACATGTTGTTGCTACTAAGGAGAAAACAACGATATCTTATTCATGGAACAAGTGGATTGTTTACCTTACACACTTTGCTTAAAGCAGTTATTCGTTGCTTGCAACTTAATACTGGAGGGGGTTCGGATGATAACCTGAAGGAAGATTACTAGTCATAGATGCAGTTGGAAGGCGGACTATGTATATTGTTGTATTGCCCAATCAGATCTCATAGGATCATGAATGTCTAGTATTGCATTGTTATGCCTTGCTCTGTCCTGTCAATTGCCCCGCTGTATTTTGTTTACCCAGCATGTTATGTTGTTTATCTTAAGGAGAACACCTATAGTGAACTATGGATCCTGGTCCAATCTTTACCATTGATACATCTTCCAATGTTCCTGTTACTTTCTGCAAACCACCATTACCTTCCACACCATACAGTTAATCCTTTGTTTTCAGCAAACCGGTGAGATTGACAACCTCACTGTTCATTGGGGCAGAGTCTTGAGTTTGTGTTGTGCAGGTTTCCAAGTTGCTAGCAACACCTTTGAGTCGTTTCCTTCCTCCTACTGGTTCGATAACCTTGGTTTCTTTCTGAGGGAAAACTTGCTGTTGTGCTCATCATACCTTACTCTTGGGGTTTCCCAACGAAGATCTACAGTGATATGAGTTGCATCTTGAGCCATGAGGAGAAAAACAAAACTTTTTGCCCTACGCGGTGATCCCAACATCTAGCCGAGGTAGAAGGCCACGAGGATTACCACTAGATGCGCAGTTGAGGAATTGATGAAGCACCTATGTTGAGTGGAGTGCAGTCCTCATGATATGATCCGATCATCGTGGTGCTGAGCGTACAGCACCACTGCTGGTATCCACACGTACAAGGAGGAGCGCTCGCGGTGGACTGCTAGGTCCAGTACGGCGGTAATACTGCTGCGGATCTAGGGTTTCCAACGCATGGAATGACCTAACCGTCCACCCTCCTGGGTATCTGCACCCCACTATATATAGGGAGTGAAAGTGGGCTCCACTCACTTTTGGCCCATTCACTAAAGCCCATATTAGTCACCGTGAGTCTGAATCACTGACTCTGTCCAAAATCCGGCTTGCGTCTAACCCAACTAGATTTTTGATTTAGATTCAATCCAAACTCCCGCTCTTAAGTGTGTGACCCCGCAGGCTCATGGCAATTTGTACACGATTGGAGTCTGACTCTCAATCGATCAATTGGTAGCGGCTCCTAGCAGAACGTGCCGACTCCCAAGTACCAAAGAGTCATGACGACATGCCTTTGCAATGCGACTTGCGTCCGAGTCCTTTTTTCCTCATGATATACCTTTCCGAGTTATAGGTAAATGATTGTCATCCCTTAAATAATCCGACTCTCTTCTTGATCCAAGATAAGTGATTCATCCAACTAACTCTTAGTCGGTCTCCTCGATTAACACTTAACTGAGTCGTGCATGGCCATGCTTTCCGAATCATATCACCCGAGAGGTCCAAGAGAATATCTCTCCAAGTGGAGGGGCAAAATCCCATCTTGGTTATTCACATCACGCAGTTTGATTCTCAGTAGACCCGAACTCTGCCTTTATAACTGCCTAGTGACGGAACAACGTTTGACAGAACCTAAGTCGGTGATTCTCAACTCGGATTGTGCAACAACCTCAGGGTTAAGGATTACATTGATTGAGACATACAAATGATGACTTGTTCGTTGTATCTCAATATGGGTCAATCCGACTCGCTAAACTCTCTAGCTGAATCTTTGTAAGTCGGAATAGCATCACCATGCCCATGACAAGTGGAACCGAGTCATCAGCAGACTTTCACATTGGTCTAAGTTGTTTGTCCAGCACAACTTCAATGACCAAGGATAATTAGTATGAACAACATGATAGTATAGTCCCACAACCGAATCACATATTCAATGATATACATCAGATGTTCATACAAGGACAATTTAATAACTTTATGAATACAATGGGAATTACATCATACATGATTGCCACTAGGGAATATTCCCAACAGTCTCCCACTTGCACTAGAGTCAATCTTCCGACATCACATGTCTAGGCATCTAATGCCCATAGCTCTCAGGTGCGCCTCGTGCTTTGGTTGTGGTAGCGGCTTTTGTCAACGGATCCGTAATATTTGCATCCATATGTACCTTGCATAACTTTATATCACCCTGATCCACGAACTGGCGAATCAGGTGGTACTGCATGAGTATGTTCTTGTTCATTTAGTGTTGTCTAGGTTTCTTGGCTTGTGCAATAGCACCATTGTTGTCACAATACACGTCTAACAGATTAGACGAGCCCTGAACCACACCAAGATCCATGAGGAAATTCCTCATCCAAACAGCTTCCTTTGCTGCCTCCAAGGTGGCAATATACTCAGCCTCTATTATAGACGTAAACACAATCTCTTGTTTGGAACTCTTCTAGCTCACAGCCCCTCCGTTTATCACAAACATGTATCCGGATTGCGAACGAGAATCATCAGAATCGGTAAAATAACTCGCATCTGTGTAACCCTTTACACTGAGTTCATCTTCACCTCCATAAACCAAAAACATAACCTTAGTCCTTGTCAAGTACTTAAGGATGTTTTTAGCCACTGTCCTGTGGATTTCTCTAGGATCGGCCTGGTATCTGCTCACAACACTTAGAGCATAGGAAATATCCGGCCTAGTACAAATCATGTCATACATGATGGATCCGATTGCAGAAGCATACGGAATCTCACTCATCCAACTTCGCTCATCAGTCATCGAAGGGCACTGAGTCTTGATAAGTTTTACACCATGGGACATCGGTAAGAACCCCTTCTTAGACAATTCCATGTTGAACCTTTTCAACACTTTGTCCAAGTATGTACTCCGACCCAATCCAATGAGCCTCTTTGATCTATCTCTATAGATCCATATTCCTAGAATGTATGTTGCCTCACCCAAGTCTTTCATTGAGAAACTCCTTTCCAATGATTCCTTGGTTTCTTGCAACATCTGGACATTATTTCCAATCAGCAATATGTCATACACGTATTGAAGGAAATATGCCCTAGAGGCAATCATAGAGATGATTATATTTCTTATGTATCCATGAGTTATTGTAATGTTCGTTGAATATCCATATCAGGCAACTTGTATTGATTGGCAATTATGTGAATTGTTTGTGAAACTCTTTACTTGTATGGTTATTTAATAGTCGTCCCTAGTCGGAGTTCATGTGAGGACACATGTGAATATTAGACTAGAACATCAATTAGTTGATGACTATGTTTCGCAAGTCATAGACATGGACATGTCAAACCAATGATGTGGATGAAGGGATATGGGTAGGCTACACTAGCGCAAATCAAAAAAAATCTACCGCGTATACTAGGATTACTGTTGTCATAGATCACGGGATTACCACTAGACGCGCAGTTGCGGAATTGATGAAGCGCGTCGAGGTAGTGTAGACGTTCCACGTCTCCTCCTTGTCCTCGTCCCACGAGCAGCTCCCCTTGCGCGGCTCGTCCAAGCGCTACAGATGCAGCACCTCCGAGGTATCCACACGTACAGGGTGGAAGCGTCAGACGCCGGACTACTAGGTCCGCGCGAGCAACACAGTCGTGAGGAGTGGCGGCTGGGAATGATCTGAGGTCTCACCCTGGTCAGCTCGCCCCACCCTCTCTTATATAGGCGTCCCTAGTGGGCTTCTACATTAGCAGCCCATTAGTAGCCTAAGCCTGGTCTAATTCGGATCCAATCCTCATTAGGCTTCTAGCCCCTTAAGTGTGTGACCCTATAGGTTCATATGCGTATAGACATGACACGAATACATTTATTCTTTCAATAGTTGGTAGCGGCCTCTAGCAAGACGTGCCAACTCCTAAACGCATACAAAGATCATATCGGACGAACCATCACAAGGTTTAGTACATGTCTTTTCCTTTGCCTCACGATATTTGGTCTAGCTCCAAGCTGACCTCCCTTTCTCGATACTGCGGGAATCCCTTTACTAGGTTAACTCTTAACCTTATGTAGCACGACCATGCATTTCTGGATCCGATCACTCGAGGGGCCCAGAGATATCTCTCTCAAGTAGGGAGGGGCAAATCCCATCTTGATTGACCATGTCTTGCAGCATGCTTCAGGACAAACCTGAAAGCTACCTTTTTAACTACCCAGTTACGGTGCAACGTTTGATAGCCCCAAAGTAGGTCGATCCACATCTCAAGCACATGCGACAATCTCAGGTCTAAGGACAAAACGTACACGATGTGTAGAGAGAGAGATGCAACTAATTTCCAGTCTCAGGTTGGGTCAGTCCAACCCCATGTTTATAACATGTGTCCACATCATTGGTTTGACATATCCATGTCTATGACTTGCGAAACATAGTCATCAACCAATCGATGTGCTAGTCTAATATTCACGAGTGTCCTCACATGAACTCTGACTAGGGACAACTCTTAAATAACCATACAAGTAAAGAGTTTCACAAACAATTCACATAATTGCCAATCAATACAAGTTGCCTGATATGGATATTCAAGGAACATTACAATAACTCATGGATACATATGAAATATCATCATCTCTATGATTGCCTCTAGGGCATATTTCCTTCAGTGGACACATGTTATGAACATGGGGTTGGACTGACCCAACTTGAGACTAGCAATTAGTTGCAGCTCTCTCTCTACACATCGTGTACGTTTTGTCCTTAGACCTGAGATTGTCGCATGTACTTGAGATGTTGATCGACCTACTTTGGGGCTATCAAACGTTGCACCGTAACTGGGTAGTTATAAAGGTAGCTTTTGGGTTTGTCCTGAAGCATGCTGCAAGGCATGGTCAATCAACATGGGATTTGCTCCTCTCTACTTGAGAGAGATATCTCTGGACCCCTCGAGTGATCGGATCCAGAAATGCATGGCCATGCTACATATGGTTAAGAGTTAACCTAGTAAAGGGATTCTGAATCACAGTATCGAGAAAGGGAGGTCAGCTTGGAGCTAGACCAAATATCGTGAGGCAAAGGAAAAGACATGTACTAAACCTTGTGATGGTTCGTCCGATATGATCTTTGTATGCATTTAGGAGTTGGCACGTCTTGCTAGAGGCCGCTACCAACTATTCACAGAATAAGTGTATTCGTGTCATGTCTATACGTATATGAACCTATAGGGTCACACACTTAAGGGGCTGGAAGACAAATGAGGATTGGATCCGAATTAGACCAGGCTTAGGCTACTAATGGGATGCTAATGTAGAAGCCTGCAAGGGACGCCTATTTAAGAGAGGGTGGGGCGAGCTGACCAGGTGAAGACCATTCCACCCAGCCGCCACTCCTTACGCCTGTGTTGCACGCGCGGACCTAGCAATCCGGCATCTGACGCTTCTACCCTGTACGTGTGGATACCTCGGAGGCGCTGCATCTGTAGCGTTTTGACGAGCCGTGCAAGGGGAGCTGCTAGTGGGACGAGAACAAGGAGGAGACGTAGATCGTCTGCACTACCTCAACGCGCTTCATCAAGTTCCGCAACTGCGCATCTAGTGGTAATCCCGTGATCTATGACAACAGTAATCCTGGTTTATGCGATAGAAAATTTTGATTTGCGCTACTGTAGCCTACCCGTATCCCTTCACATATAAGATCAAAAAGTTTACTTTGCTCCCACTAAACTTCTTGTATAAACAAGAATCATGATCAATCTTGATGAAGCCAAACGATTTGACTACCTCATCAAAGCGAATATTCCAACTTTGAGATGCTTGCTTCAATCCATAAATGGATTTCTGAAGTTTGAAACCTTTTCAGCATTATCCGGAGTGACAAAACCCTCGGGTTGTATCATATACACGTCCTCTGTGAAATTTCCGTTAAGGAAAGCCATTTTGACATCCATCTGCCATATCTCATAATCAAAATAGGCTGCTATAGCTAACATGATCCAGACTGACTTAAGCATCGCTACGAGTGAGAAAGTCTCGTCGTAGTTAACTCCTTGAACCCATCGGAATCCCTTTGCGACAAGTCATGCTTTATAGACAGAAACATTTTCATCCATATCAGTTTTATTCTTAAAGACCCATTTGCACTTGACGGGTCTTGCATCGTCTGGCAGATCAACCAAGTTCCAAACTTGATTTTCATCCATGGACATTAACTCGGATCTCATGGATCAAGCCATGACTCTGAATCAGATCCCACCATCACTTCCAAATAATTTGCCAGCTAATCACTGTCTAACAGTAACACATCACAAACATTTCGTAATCTTGCCGATCTTTGTAGTACAGGTGCTTCTACCGGCTTAGCTACCACGACTGGATAAACCTCCAAGTTTTTTGTCGGCTCGCTACTAGCCGGTTCCTCTCAAAATTCTTTGATATGCACCATGATCCCACTGACTCCCCGACTGAGAAACTCTTTCTTAAGGAAGACACTGTTCCGAGCAACAAACACTTTGCCCTCTTCTCGGTTGTAGAAGTAGTAACCCAAGGTTTCTGTCAACACCCGGATTTTTAATCCCAGATGCCTGTTATGCCATACATCGCAATCCCAGGATTACAATTTTTGCGATACATAACAGAATTGGATACCACAGTACATCATCCATTACAAACCATACATAAGGTCTTACACAAATAAGGATCGCATGATCCAGTTCTTAATACAACTCAGGCAGCGGAAATACGTAATAATAAAGGCAGCGTAGGCGAAGCTCCATCTTCGGGGTCACAGGCAATGCTGACGATGGGAGATGATCCTAGTTTTCGTAACCTTCCTGGGGTCCATCATCCTGGTACTCCTCTTCATAGTCTGGCCACGGGAATAGCCAGGGACAAAGCCATGAGTACTCTTTAGGTACTCGCAAACTAATGCTAACAAGAGAAGGTTTTTTTTGTAATAGGACGCTAAGCTCTAGGGTTGTTTTGCAAAAAGCCATATTTACCTCTACTAAGTTCAGAAGCAAGAGAAAGCTAGTAAAATTTTATAACACCTAAGTGGGAACTTGAACTTCATGTCACAACTTTGTTATGGTCAAGTCAAAATCTCAATTCATTTCACAAGTCATTTTGAAAACATCTGACAGGGGAACAGTATGGCCACTCCAACTGTCCATAGCCGCAGATGCGGCTATTCGAATAGTTTGACACTCTACAGAGATTGTACACTTTCACCACAACATTCGATACATCCGTCAGGAACAAATCCTGAATTTACCATACTCAGTATGCGGATAATCAATCCTAACCTTTCAATTACACGCCCTAGTATAAGCACCTCTCTTGTGACTTTGGCCTCCCAACCATGACCAACTGTCATCTTGGGTACTGCACAGGTGGACAATCTTCACAAGGTAGCCTCAGCTCAGACCTTGGCCATGAGGGAACCAATACTAAGGTATATAAGTTTCCAGTCAAGCCCTACCCAATCTTCGGGTATTGTGGTTGTACGGAAAAATTGGAATGGTATCGCATCCAGACAACCATCAGTTTTATAAAGGGCTAAGGCTCATGCCTTAACATTTTCATCACCAAAATCATCTGGTGTTCGGAAACACATGTCAAAACATCTCAATAGAATGACTCATCATTCTAAGGTTTTCATAACCATTTTCCACCAAGTATTCCCATCTAAAGTTGATCAAGTTTTATGCTTAGCACTAGCATCTACAAGTGGAGGTGAGTACTAATGAGGGGTGGTAAGCAGTGGAGATTAACTAAGTTCAATCTCATGCCTTGGGATGATATCAATATTATTTAACTTAGGCCAAATTTTATGCTCTTTATGCAACCTTCAATTATCTTTCTAGTATCTACAAGTCACTTAAGTAAACTCTAAGTAGTAGCTCTGATAAATAAAAATAAAGTAGAAGCTTGCAAGTAAAACTAGGATTGGGTATCATCAAATGTGTCCAACCAAGCATGCTTAGGGCATTGCATAGGTTATATACTTTCATAATTGCAAGTGTTAGCTTGCCCATTCAACTAGTAGTATTAGGCTTGCCTTGTGCAGAGCAGTGGTTGAAGTTCTCCTCGGCTTCTTCTTCGTCGTATCGTTCTTCCTCCTCGTATCCTTGGTCGGTACTAGCGTCTATAAATAAATACGAGGTACACAATCACCAAACAATACTTAACTACTTTCAATCATCACACAAAGGGGTTCTATAGATGATCTAGCATCATCACTAACATTACAAGACTAACGCATTTGTCTTATTGATTTTATTTTTAGAAAAGTAATTTCTACTCATTGAAAAACTACTTAAGATTTAATATTCTCCAAACCAAACATGGGATCATGTTGACACATGTCATCACCACATATTTCAGTACATGAGAATGTGATTTAAAGTGTGTCACAATCTAATAAGGTTTAACCTCTTATTTTAAATAAATAAAGTGACTAGAAATGCCTTTGTGGCATTCTTTTATTACTTGAATATTATTTCTGTAAGTAAACCCATATGTTTTTATATATTCTAAAAGGTATGGTCAAATGTGATTTTTGAGAGTTGGAATCAACTCAAAAGCTATTATGGTTTAAATTTGAAATTTTTTGAAGGCAGGAAAGCTTCTGCCTTGTTATTTTTACCAAGGGTGATCTACAGATCCAAATGATTTGAATCCAACGGGCTTGGATTAAGCATTTCAAAACCTTTCTAACAAAATTGGTTTCATTCAATTTGGTTCACTGAATCGAGCTGGGTTGATTTTTGAAACTAGGTACAGAACTGTGTTTGAATGAAAATAGAAAAATCTAAATTCAAACGAGTGGGCTGCGCGGGAAGGGGAAATGGGCCGGCCCAGTGTCACCCCGCGGCGCGGGGCGCAACTGACAGGGGGGTTCCACCAGTCAGTGGCTCTTTAAACGCGAAGCGGTACGGGGCAATATCGGCCGCACGATCTAAGTCTAATCGAACGGCTACGGCTCATCGTCCACGTCAGGCAGCGCCGACGAGACAGAACCCTAACGCGACAGGTGGGGGTCGTGGGAGGCTCACCGGAGCTCAGGTGAAGGTCGGCGATGCGGGCGAACGACGAAGTCGATGACGGCGAACCTCCTAGTACCGGCAGCTCCTCCTGGGGCGGCTCCAATCGATGGCTTCCTTCTTCTCCAGAGGCGGCCTGCTCCGGCGCAATTCCGGTGATGCGCTGCTCGTCTTGCTCCGGGAATTGGGTGGGGTGGTTCTGGGTGAGAGGGGAGTGGAATGGTGTGAAGAATTCAAGCGGGGGAGGCCTCTATTTATAGTGGCGAGAGGGTACCGACGGGCGCAAGCTGAGCTCGTCGTGGTAGACGGCATAGAGGGCTATCGGCGTGGGCGACGGTAGGGGGCAGTGCTGTGCTCCCTGGAGAAGCTCAACGGCGTGGTGGCGAGGCGTGGGGCGGTGTTGATCGGTCGGAACGCTGCGGTGCTCTACGCGTGCCTGACGGGAGTTTTAATGGCGCACAACGCGTGTGGTCTGCGCGGCAGCGAACGGGCGTGTCTGCGGGGTTGCTGGGATGGTTGTGATCACGCGTGCACGCGGCGAGGGCGGCGCGCGGTCTGTGGGTGCTGGTCGAGCGTGGCGCACAGGGCGCGCTCTCGGCATGCTCGCAGAGCGTCTTGGCATGGCTCGGGCGTGTGGTCCAATGGCTGGCATTGCTCGCGGCTAGGATAGGGAGTGGCGGTGGAGTGCTAGCTTGCTCCCAGACAAGGTTGGCGAGGCTAGTGCTCCTCGTAGCTTGCTATCGACTATGGGGTGGCAATGGTGCTCTCGGCCTATTCACGATTGATGACAATGGCCAGTATACAGTGGTGCTAGTGATTAGTTATGGTTTTTAGATGATCTACTAAGGCTAGTGGTGTCCAGAGAGGGAACAAGTTAGTCCAGAATCACTGCACACTGTAGTGTTTAGGATTTGTTTGATTTGCATCAGCAAGGTGTTTGATGAAATGGCCGCATGAACTCAAGTTTTGAATTTTGAAAAGATTTTTGATGGGTCTGCTAGGCATGTGCTGGTGAGTCTGTGGATTCTTGGGTTTTGAAAGTCGAGCTTGTTTGAGTGGTTTTTTAAAAGATGGGATCTTCCCATATGAAATAGATTCAATTTTAAACTGTCATTTAAACTATGCATTTGAATGATTTTGGATGATCACAAAGTGGGCCTTGGTACTTTGTTATGAGTACTATCAAGGGGTGCAAAGATCCAAACAAGTTTATGTTAAGTTTTGAAAGTTAGAGATAGCCAAAGTAGGCATGGGAGTTAAATTGGCCAAAGTGACCATTCACTTATTTTGTTTGTTTTGATTTGTTTGTCTTTGGGAAAAGTGTGGGGATTGTTTAGATGATGTTTATTTCACCTAAGAATCATTTTACAAGCAAAGAAACACACAAGCATGGCAATTCAAAAGAATCCAAATTGAAATGCTTACACATATGCATGCTTTCATATTTTTAATTTGAAAAGTTTTTGTTAACCCTAATTTTGATGATTAGAGTTTGATGATCCAAGTTTTATTTTTGGGATGTTACAAACCTTCCCCCCTTAAACAAAATCTTGTCCCGAGATTTGAAAAAGGACGAAATTTTTTACCTAGGATTTGAAGAGATCGGGAAACTCCGTCCTGATGTGATCTTCGCGCTCCCAGGTAGCTTCCTCTTCTGTGTGGTTGCTCCACTGAATCTTGAGAAACTTGATGCTTCGGGTTCTGGTAGTTCTGAAAGCTTCTTCCAAAATACGGATGGGTACTTCAGGATAGATCAGGTCATCGTTTATTTCTATGGTCCGGTGATCGATATTCTTGAACACTTCGGTCTTCTCTGGAACTTCGAGGAACTTGCGAAGTAATGAGATATGGAACACATTGTGCACGGCTGACATCTCTTCGGGCAGTTCAATTGATACGACACTTCTTCTCGACGGTTCAGAATCTTGAAGGGTCCGATATATCTGGGGGCTAACTTTCCTTTTATTTGGAAACACTGCATTCCTTTCAATGGCGACACTTTCAGATACACAAAATCTCCTATGTTGAAGGCGAGGTCTCGACTTCTCTTTTCGGCGTAACTCTTCTGTCTGGACTGGGCTGTTTTGAGGTGCTCACGAATCTTGTGAACCTTCTCTTCTGCTTCTCGTAGGATGTCAGGTCCGAAAATCTGACTCTCTCCTACTTCCGACCAGTTCAAAGGGGTGCGGCACTTCCTTCCATACATGAATTCAAATGGGGCCATTTGCAAACTAGCTTGATAACTGTTGTTGTATGAAAAATCTGCGAATGGTAGGCAGTCTTCCCACTTAGATCCATATTCTAACACACATGCTCTCAGCATATCTTCAAGTATTTGATTTACTCGCTCCGTTTGTCCATCGGTCTGAGGGTGATAAGCTGTGCTGAAATCTAGTCAGTTTCCTAAACCTTCTTGGACTTTCTTCTAGAATCTCGAGGTAAATTGAGTTCCTCGATCCGATACGATGTTCTTTGGGACTCCATGCAAACTGACGATTCTAGCGATGTATAACTCTGCTAGCTTCGAACTCTGATATGTGGTCTTGACGGGTAAGAAATGGGCGAATTTGGACAATCTGTCCACTATGACCCAGATAGAGTCATTTCCCCTACTAGAAGTAGGCAATCCGGTGATAAAGTCCATTCCAACAGAATCCCATTTCCATTTCAGAATCTGCAATGGTTGCAACAATCCAGTGGGTCTCCGATGTCCTGCCTTGACTCGCTGACATATATCACACTCGGCGATATAGCTTCCGATTTCTATCTTCATCTTATGCAACCAAAATTGCTCTTTCAAATCTTGATACATCTTAGTCCCTCCGGGGTGGATAGAATAAAGAGTATCATGAGTGAAAGAGCATTTTTCTATCCCTCTGATTTTGATGTTTGATAACAATACACTTATCGATTTAGCTATGTACTAAGTTTATCACAGGATTGATAAAAGGAGGCACAAGTTATGGCATAACATTTCCCCTTGCAAAAACTTCTATGTCAACCGGTAGTACCGGACCTACAACCGGTACTACCGCTTGACACCGGTACTACTGGTTCCAGTACCGGTTGGCACTAATCAAAAGAGATAAGGGTGAGTGCTAGTCAGTACCCACCGGTACCACGAAGCGGCACTACCGGCCCAACCGGTAGTACCGCTTGGTACAAGCGGTACTACCGCTTGAGGCGGTCGTACCGCTTGTCAGTACCGTGGCATACTGACTAGCACCCACCCCTCTCCATTTTGGTCAGTACCAAGCGGTACTTGGGACCGGTACTACCGCCCGAACTGGTAGTACCGCTTCCTACCTCCGGTACTACCGCTTGGGGGTAGTACCGCAAGGGCATACCGCCAAAAGACTAAAGAACACTGAAGAACTGAGACACCTCCGGTACCTGGTCCGGTACTAGACCGGTAGTACCGCATGCAAGCGGTACTACCGCTTGAGTACCGGTACTACCGGTCATTAAATGCTCCAACGACCATATATTTCGTGGAGGGGTATAAATACCCCTCCACCTACCTTGGGACAAATTGCTCAGCACATTAAAGTCATTCCCCACCATTGGAGTCCATTGGAGCCACTCAAATCTTCAAGATCTCCTCATCCAACCACCCAAAGTCCTTGATCTTTGGAGAATCGAAGGAGGAGACCCCGATCTACTACTTCACCAAAAGAGATCTTCATTTCCCCCTCATTTCATTGAGGGCCCCTTTGCTCTAGTGTTTTGTTGGAAACCCTAGTTCTTGTTTTTGGTTCTTACAAGCTTGTCTTTGATTGTTTTGACAGCTTGCTTGTATTTGGGAGCCTCTGATTAAGTTGTGGATGTGTGCCCCAAACTTGTAACGGTGCCGGCTTCCACCTTGAAGGTTGCCGATATAGTGGAAGGTGAATCAATCCTGTTGGGGTGAGATTCATCGGAGAACAAGGGAGGCCTTTCGTGGCGTTGGTGGTTTGAAACCACCCCTCTCCAAACGTAGACGTACTTCCCCTCAAAAGGAAGGAACTACGGGAAACATATCCTTGTGTCTCCGTGTCCACTTTTCGGTTATTTCTATCATTTACCGCACCTTACTTACTTGTTACTACTTTGTGTTGTGTTAGTTCTTGCATATTTTTCATATAGGTAAATTCACCATAGTTGCATTATCTAGAGAATTTACCTTATTGTCAAACCTTAATTTGAAAAATAAGAAAATTTGGAGTAGCACCTATTCACCCCCCCCCCTCTAGGTGCCCATACGATCCTTTCAATTGGTATTAGAGCCTCGGCTCTTGATTCGGGCTTTACCGCCTAAGAGAATATGGGTAGCCAAGAAGGAGATGGTGGTAGTGAGTCAACCCCGGTGACCATGGAAGATCTCAGAAACTTGGAAACAAGATTGAGCTCTTCCTTGGTCAACGAAGTCAAGAAGATGCTTGAGCAACTTCTTAAAGACAAAGATGGCTCACCACCCCCATCTCCTCAAGAGGAACTACCATCCGTACCTAAAGGGAATACTCCGGTATCCCCCAAAGGTATGGTGGTAGGGGATAAACTAGACAATGCTAATTCCTCCACACGACTTGATGGGGGGAAGGGCGAGCACCGTGATTCTTGGTACTCTCCCGATCCTCCCATCCCTCACCCTCATGTGTACAATAGAGGTGACCCACCTAAGCTAGAAGAGTCTGCTACTTTTGCTCAATGGAAATCACTAATGAGAACTCATATGCGCAGCTCTTGCATTGAACTATGGAACATCATCGAGCATGGACTCTTTATTGGGGATCCAAACAACTTGACAAGAAGAGAGGTTGTCAATAGTCAACTCAATGCCACTGCTTTGCATATGATTCAACAAGGATTGGGAACAAAGGATTATCCACACATTGAGCACTTTAGCATTGCCAAGGAATCTTGGGATGCTCTCACTGTGTTGTTTGTTGGAAATGAGAGCATGAGGAGGAACAGATATGATGCTCTAAGCAATGAAGCCGAAGGTTTCTACATGAAAGAAGGTGAAGATCATGAAGACATGTATCGAAGGCTCAAGACCACCGCCACCGCTTTTAGAAATGTGGGTACCTCACATGTGGATGATGCATGGATAAAAAGGAAATATGTGAGTGCACTCATGCCTTTTGAGCCCACCGACTTGAAGAGCTTACAAGGAAGACACAACTACCATCTCATGACCTCAAATGAAGTTATGCAAGAGATGGCCGCTTTCAAGGTCGCCGCCAAGAACGCCAAAGATGCCCGTGCTCGTGCCCTCGATATGAGCAATGTGGTCAATGTTGCTTTAAAGGCCAAAGTTGTGGACTTTGAAGATGAAGATGATAGTGATGAAGGCCTCTCCTTGGACCATCCCGATGATGTCAAGATTGCTCATAGTCAATATATGTCTTTCTATGCAAAGAACTTTTGGAAGAACCCCACCAAGGCCAAGATGGAAATGCAACGAAGAAGCAATCCAAATGGGAAAAGAGATAATGTCACTAGGTTGAGAACTTGCTTCAATTGTGGTGACCGCTATCACTTTGTGGCAAGCTGCCCCTATGAGAAGAGAGAAGATAATGGTGGGAAGATCGTGTTGAAGAAGACTCTCAAGGCACCCTACAAGAAACCTTTCATCAAAAAGAACCCCATCAACAAGAAATCGGGAGAAATTGTCTTGATCACTCATGAAGAATACTCCTCCGATAATGAAGATGATGAAGATGAGGAAGAAGAAGAAACCTCACATGGTATGGCTGCTCTAGCTACCACCTCTACTCCGACACTCTCACTCTTCGACTCTCCAAATGAGAACTCTTCCTCCAAGAACGTCACTTGTCTTATGGCAAGAGGAACGGAGGTATCCTCATCATCCCACTCTACTCATTTAGATAATGATGAAATTGATGATGAAATGTCTCTTGATGTTAAAAAGGAATTAATTGCCTTTGATGAGTTCATGACTAACCTAGAAGGTGATGCTAAACTACATTTTGGGAACATCTTAGATCAACTCTCCCACACTCAAGAGCTTCTAGATGTTAGATGTAAACTTGGGCATGAACATATGATTGAACTAGAGGCTTTAAGCAATGCTCTAGAAGAAGAACAAGAGACTAGGTTGTCCCTTGAGTCAAAACTTGAAGGGCTTGATGAGGCCAATGACATCATTGTTAACAAACTCATCAAAGAGCGTGATCATGCCATTGCTAAATACAAAAGAGCTAAAAAGGATAAGGTTGAGTTTGGTGTGGTTCATGAAAAACTTGCCGAGGACTTTAGCTTGCTTAACAAGGCCCACAAAGCCTTGGAGAGTGAACTCTTGTCTCTCACAAAGTCCCATGAAACGCTTCAAACTCAATTGGCCAATATTCCTTCACCTAGTAACTTCATTCCATCGAGTAGCACAACTATCCTTGAAGAGAATGCTAGGTTGAAGGGGGAGCTTGCGAAGGCCACATTTCCACAAGGCAACAAGTATATTGATGATCTATTGAGCAAGCAAAGGCGTAGTGGTGATAAAGGGGGCATTTGTTTTGTCTCCAAAACAAAGAAGAAGAACAACAAGAAGAAGAAGGACAAGCCCGCACAAGAGACCAACAAGACCTTTGTGGAAAGTAAGACCACAAATGGCAAAACTATGTCTCATGATGATTTTGCGGGAAGTGCTAACCCTCACTATGTTCTAATGCGTGATTACTATGGTGATGTGTATGCACAATATGTTGGTCCTTATGATGGTTATATTGCTTGGTCTATTTGGGTTCCCAAGACCCTTGTTGCTAACAAAAGAGGACCCATTGAAAAATGGGTACCTAAAAACTAGCTTGATCTTTTGTAGACTTATGCTTCTAGAGGTTCGAAATGGGTGATTGATAGTGGTTGCACTAGTCATATGACCGGAAGCTCGTCTATTGTCAAGGACTTGGTGTCAAATGAAGATCAAATCACTGTCACATATGCCGGCAAGTCAAAATCTACGGTAATTGGTTTCAGCAAGGTAGTGGTGGCTCACGACATTACACTCGGGAACGTCATGCTTGTTGAAACCCTTGGATACAATTTACTTTCTGTCCGTGCTCTTGGAAAGATGGGCTTTGCCGTATTTATTGATAATGATATTGTGGTCCTCATGTGGAGCAAGTCTCTCAAGGTCGCTTTCGTTGGGTACGTCGAAAATGACTTGTATGTGGTGGACTTTTCGGGGCAAGCCACTGCAGGTCCGATGTCCTTATACGGAAAGGCCGATGTGGGTTGGATATGGCACCGCCGACTAGCCCATGTCAATATGAGAACTTTGCAAAGTCTCCATAAAGAGGGCCATATCGTTGTACTAAAAGAAAATGTTTCCTTTGCCAAAGATCGTGTTTGCAGGGCATGTGTTCTAGGGAAGATGCATGACGCTCCTCATAATCCCACGAACCAAATCAAGTCTAACAAGATCTTGGAACTCCTTCATGTGGACCTATTTGGTCCTCCATCTCATGCAAGTCTTGGTGGGAAGAAATATTGTTTGGTGATTGTTGACGACTTCTCAAGATACTCTTGGGTTTATTTCTTCAAGTTGAAGAGTGAAACTCAAAGGACTTTTATCGAATTCATCAACTTGGTTCAACGGCAACACAATGTTCCCGTGTTGATTATAAGAAGTGACAACGGCACCGAGTTCAAGAACTACACCTTGAATGACTTTCTTAGTGATGAGGGGATTAAACATCAATATTCCTCCGCATACACCCCTCAACAAAATGGTGTGGCCGAAAGGAAGAACCGGACTCTTATTGAGATGGCTAGGACCATGTTGGCAGAGTTTAAATCTCCATACAACTTCTGGGCCGAAGCCGTCTCCACCGATTGCCATGCTTCAAACCGGCTCTACCTCCGCAAGAAAATCAACAAGACTCTATATGAGATACTTACCGGTAACAAGCCCAACATATCTTATTTCCGGGTGTTCGGTTGTAAGTGTTTCTATCTCATCAAAGGTGTTCGTTTGTCTAAATTCGAATCTAAATCATTAGAGGGTATTTTTGTTGGCTATGGTCTCGAATCTCACACTTATAGAATCTATGACAAGCTCTCCGGAGCCGTCATAGAATCTTGTAGTGTGACCTTCGAAGAATATGATGGTCCCCAAGGGGGGCGTGTTGATGCTTGTGATGCAGATGATGAAATGCCTCAGGATGCCATAGGAAGAATGGGTGTGGGTTATATCCGCCCCATTGAGGAACCCCTTATGGAGGATCGAGAAGAACTATGCTCCACTCGAGTGGAGCCCTCATCTTCACAACCTCAACATGCTCCATCTACCGAGGAGGACATTGACTCAAGCCAAAGACAAGATGTGGACCCTCAACATAGTGATCAACGTGTGAACTCTAGTAAAAGGGTGCTTGGTCCATTCGATGGGTTGTCAAGTGGTGCCAAGTCAATTTGTCAAGGAAGATCCATCCAAACTGTTTTGAGACGGGATCAAATTGATGCTAGAAGAGCACTTGATCAAGACCAAGGTCAACCCTTGCCTCCCAATGTAGAGGATGAATCCAATGATGATCAAGGTCAAGTTGATGGTCAAGACGAGGATCAAAATGATGAAGAGGGTACTCCAAGAAACAATGAGGAGATCCACGCTCGTCGCGAAGCTAGAAAGGAAAGAATGTTGGAAATAAGAGACCACACCCTCCAAAATGTTGTTGGAGATCTAAGGAACGGAATTTCCACACGAGCACAATTGAAGAGGTTCAGTGAACATCAAGCTCACATTTCCATGATTGAACCAAAGAAAGTGTGGGAAGCTCTTGAAGATTCCGATTGGTTAGAAGCTATGCAAAAAGAGCTCAACAAATTTGAGAGAAACAAAGTGTGGAAGTTAGTTGAGAAGCCAAAATATTGCCACAATGTTATTGGAACAAAGTGGATATTTAAGAACAAGCAAGATGAGCATGGGATTATAGTAAGGAACAAGGCTAGATTGGTTGCACAAGGTTATTCCCAAATTGAAGGCATTGATTATGGAGAGACTTATGCACCCGTGGCTCGCCTTGAGTCCATCCGTATCCTTCTTGCTTATGCGGCACATCATAACTTTAAGTTGCAACAAATGGATGTAGAAAGTGCATTCCTTTATGGTCCTTTAAATGAATTGGTATATGTTAAGCAACCCCCGGGATTTGAGGACCCCAACTTCCCAAACCATGTCTACAAACTTAATAAGGCGCTCCATGGGCTCAAGCAAGCCCCACGCACGTGGTATGAGCACCTTAGAGAGTTATTGTTTGACCGTGGCTTTGAGGTTGGGAAAATCGATCCCACTCTTTTTACTAAGAGGGTTAATGGGGAGCTTTTTGTATGCCAAATCTATGTTGATGATATTATCTTTGGCTCATCTAACAAAGCTTTTAATGATGAATTCTCAAAGCTTATGACTAGTAGGTTCCGGATGTCCTTGATGGGGGAGTTGAAAGTATTCCTTGGCTTTGAGATCAAGCAAGTTAGAGGAGGAACATTCTTAAATCAAGCCAAGTATACTCAAGATATGCTCAAGAGATTCAAAATGCAAGATTTGAATGGAGCCCCAACTCCCATGGCAACAAAGACTCATCTAGAACAAAATCCAAATGATAAAGATGTGGATCAAAAGGTATACCGGTCTATGATTGGTTCTTTGCTTTACCTTTGTGCATCTAGACCCGATATTGTGTTGAGTGTAGGTGTGTGTGCAAGATATCAAGCGGCTCCTAAGGAAAGCCATTTAATGGCGGTCAAGAGAATCTTTCGATATTTAGTTCATACCCCATTTTATGGTCTTTGGTACCCTCAAGGCTCAACATTCGCTCTTTGTGGATACACGGACTCGGATTGGGCGCGAGACAAGGATGATAGAAAATCAACATCCGGGGCTTGCCAATTCCTTGGTAGGTCCTTGGTATGTTGGTCTTCTAAGAAGCAAAATTGTATATCTCTCTCCACCGCCGAAGCCGAGTATGTTGCTGCTGCTAGTGCTTGCACCCAATTGCTATGGATGAGGCAAACTTTAAAGGAATACGGTGTCCATTGTGACAAAGTGCCTCTTCTATGTGACAATGAAAGTGCCATCAAGATTGCATACAACCCGGTGGATCACACAAGGACAAAGCATATTGAGATTCGACATCACTTTATTAGAGATCATGTTGCTAGAGGTGATATTGATCTGTCCTATGTATCAACCAAAGATCAACTTGCCGATATCTTCACGAAGCCACTTGATGAAGCAAGGTTTTGCTACTTGAGGAATGAACTAAATATCATAGATTCTAGGAGTTTGACTTGATTATCTTGCACTCTCACCTAATACTCGACCCATGTTTGGTTTAGGTGTAGGCATGGACATAGGGGGAGTGCGGTCCTAATTGATTGGACTATCCCTCCCCCATTATGCGCAAATTAAACAAAAATCATTCCTCTTAATATCATTTTGTGATATGTGAGCTCAATGATGAGTTTCGGTAATGGACCCAAGATACATCTTCGTGGTGCCAAGCCGAGTATACTCAAATATGGTGGCCTATTCCACCGCCCCCTCTCAATCGAGAGGTTGATGTGCTTACTCATGTTTGTCACCTAGTGGTATTGGTCCTCACTCATGATTGTCATCTTTTTGAATTGTCTTCATCTTTCTTAGTCTCATGCACTCTAGTTTGGTATTTATTTGCTTCTTCCATTGTTTTTAGAGTGCATGTGCTTCTCAGCTCACTTGTCTTAACCCAAGCCTCCGTACTCCCTCACGAGAACCCTCTCTCTATCCGCACAAGAATCATCCTTGATCCCTGGCCTTGGACTCAGATGGGACCGGTACTACCGGATGTGCGAGCGGTACTACCGGACCTGGGAAGTTCCCAGGTCGGCTCCTGGCAGAACTGCTCCAGGAACGGCACTATCGCCCGAATGTCCGGTCCTACCGGTCACCGGTACTACTGGTCATGGAACCGGTAGTACCGCTTACAAGCGGTAGTACCGCTCCGACAACCGGTACTACCGGTTGACGGTTTCCAGGTATATATTGGACGCGTGGGGAGAGGCACCCCTCAGTGTCTCATTATTTCCCACGCCCTCCACTCAAACCTGCGCCGCCACCGGAGATCTTGAAGCCACCGGAGCCCTGCCGCGCCCTCCTCTCTCCGGATTCTCCTTGGATTCGGCCTCTTGGCGGGCTCCCACTACTTTCCACCACCATGGATCCCGGTACAACCGCCCCTTCTCTTCTTGTTTGATTTCCCCATTAGATCTAGGTTTTGGCTTAGATTTGTGGAGAAATTGACTACTTGCAAGGTTGTACTGCCATATTAATCCTTGTTACCGCGTAGAATCTTCAATTTAGCAGTTCATACCGTCAATTTGGGCCGTTCCCATCAGATCTGACAACTGGTGTGCCGCTCAACCGGTAGTACCGAAACTTTTCTGGTACTACCGCTTGCAAGCGGTACTACCGGTCGTCAGGTCCGGTAGTACCGGTCCACTCTGACCACATTGTTCTACCCAAATTGTAGATTCTCTTGGTTTTTCCTTCTTGATTCTTGTGTCCTTATCTCCTTGCTATCCTCCCTCGTTCTTTCACAGATGCAGGTGGTTCTCGGGGTGCACGCAAGCGCTCCAAGTCTGACCGTGAGATTGTTGAGGAAGAGACTGAGTCTGAGGAAGAAGTTATGCCACAACCAAGACACCGTTCGAAGTTGCCTACCAATCGAGGTGGTCGTGGGGGTCATGAAGGGGTTACCAAGCGCTCAGCTGGGCGTGGCAGAGCCCCTCCCTCTCGCCCCCTTCCACTGGGTGTACCAAGAGTCTCAGCTCTGGGCCATCTGGGCCAAAGAAACTTTCAGACATCTCTGAGTCAGACTTTAGGGCTCTCCGGGTGGACAATGCATACTCCCGCAACAGGAGCGAGTCAAGGGCAGACAGTCTTTTCTATGATGACTTCCAAGAGCGTGTGTATCATGAGGTTCTTTTGACCAATACCCAGCTGGTGGTGCCTCAGCAGTGGCTTGACATGGGACACATTGACAAGAACTCTGCCTACTTTGCTGAAGCTAAGGAAATCTGCTCAAACCTTGGCATGTTCCCCATTATGGAGTTTCAGCATGACTATGATCCCCTACTCATCTGCCAGTTTTATGCCACTGCACACTTCCACAATGGCCGAAATCGTAAGATTACCTGGATGACTCAAGGTGCTGTCAAGGAAGCTACACTTGCGGAGTTTGCTGCCATCTTGGGGTATGAGGACCGCGGCCGGGACGTTCCTTGTGGTTTCCGCTGTCACATGCGGGAGCATCCCTCCAAAAAGGATGTTCTCAGACCTTTGTATATTCGAGGCCGTGGGATTGCTGGCAAGATCAAGGATCTCCTCCCCACATATGACATTCTCCATCGCATTTTCCGTGAGACTGTTGCTCCTCGTGCGGGCAACAAGGACGAGATACATGGGTTCTCCGTTGACTTGCTGTTCAACACCTTCCTCAACAGAGAATCAGGCCAACCTCTTGATGTGACGGACTTCATTTGGAATGAAATGGTTGCTACCGCACACACTCGGAGGGTTCCACCATTTGCTCCTTACATTATGGCCCTCATTGTGTCCAAGTGCCCCGTCATTGCTAGGACGCTCTCCACTCGCTCTCTCATTGTGCACAAGCCAAAGGCACTCAAGATCAAGACACATGCTAAACCTCGCGTTGCGCCATGTGAGGAGGATGAGGATTACTCTGAGCATGTTGATAGTGGTCATGACACTGACTATGTTGTCTCTCGCCGCAAGAACGCCAAGCCCTCTTGGGCCAAAAGGATGGAGGTCAAGCTCAAGAAGATCTTCTGCTTCCAGGTTGACAACCAGAAGCGTATGTATGAGGCGCACGTGTATGCAAAGAAAGCCTGTGCTCGTCAGAAGGAACTAATGTCTGCTCAAGGGTTGACCATCTCCGAGGGATCCGAGAACAACATCACTCCAGAAGATCAGTGGATTTCTCAGCACAACCGTTGGGACGATGATGTCTCTTCCTCGCACCGCGCCCTACCTACGTATGAGGATGAGGAGGATCTTGAGGATGAGGATGAGGAGGAGGGGGAGTATGATGATTTACCTTTGGGGCGGTAGCTCTGCACTTGTCCCTTTTTGGCGTCTTGATGCCAAAGGGGGAGAAGTTGCACTTTAGGCACGGGTGTTGCATGAGAAGTCACAAGCTCGTTCTTCTCTTTGATCCTTTTATTGCTTGTGAACTTCGATTTCTCTCTATTTTATGTGTGAGACTATGTGTTTATGTCATGTGAGACTCTGTAGTTTATGTCGTGTGAAACTATGTGGTTGGATCCATCTTATGCGACTATGTGGTTTATTTCATTGGATCCATCTTGTGATGTTATGCAGTATCTATTGTCTATATATTCCTCATCACATGTTTTGTGCAAAGGTATGTTTTCAAACGCTAGCATCCATACTTGTGTACCCATGTTGGGTTTGTAAAATAGAGGGGGAGGTCTTGACATGGTTATACCCTACGGGTACCCGATGTTAGCCTATCTGGTCCTGCCCGACGGAAGGCCCACTCGACGACCTGCCAGGGTCCATGACGCCTATGACGGTTCGGCTGCTATGAAGCCCATATGGACACGGACTCCCAAGCGCAAAAGACAAGGAAAGCTCAAGACTAGAGTTTGAATACAACTTGTAACCTACTCGTATCGGTACCTGAGACCTAGTCTCCCCATATATAAAGGCTAGGAGGGTCCAACGAGGAGGGCACGATCTACGCACGCCATAAACCCCCGATAGACTAGACCACAACAGATCTACAGATCTCTTGACTCATACTCTCGCATACGCACCTCACGCCAGATTGAATCTGCGCACCCTGTAACCTTCGGTTCCGCCGTAATCAAGAGCAGACAAGCAGGAGTAGGGTTTTGTCTCCGGGGGCCTGAACCTGGGTAAATCTCGTGTCCCCTGGTTGCTTGTCTGTTAAACGTTCCATGATCTCCAGCATCCCCATCTTCTCCAAAACCCAAGTCCATAACAATGGGCATTGACGAGATGAAACCTCGTCAATTGGCGCCGTTTGTGGGAATTGGGAACGCTGATTGTGCGATCGCGACGGTCCCATCCACCATGATCTACGATTCGTCGGCTTCTAGAGACGGATCCGCAGGACCAACACCAGCATCTACCTCAAACAAATTGATCAGGTGTGCAGCTGAGCCGATCGAATCAGCATATTGGCGACACCTGTCATATTCACTACCGTGGAAATTGATTGCCAATTCCGATCAGATCTGATAATCGTCACGCAATTACCACTGTACAACAAATCCAGATTGGAGGATATGAAAAAGCTGCCCGCGGAACTTGGAGCTCAACATCAATCGCGGTCTCTATGTGCAGAAGATCATATCTACGTGATCGAAAAATTTCTATCTCGTCTATGGTTTCCCGCAGGGAAAATCGACTCAACGAGTCCGTGGCCTATTGCATGTCAACTTGTTAGACTTCCGCTTCCGGAGATGCAAATCGATACGATACTGCGAGTCCTTCCCGACAACTATTCAACTTCCAATACGGCATCTTCCTTTTAATCAATCTGGAGCACGGTCCGGTCGTACAACAGGCAACCGGTGCAAGTACGGCTCCTACATGGCCCAGTCAAAGAAGAAAAAAGAGACCGGCATGGCACCAGTTCCCAGGAAGAAGAAAATAATACAAGAGCTGCCAAAGGATTCACACTTGACGCACTTGTTTTCCATAACTTGGAAAGAGAAAAGCACGTGGGTATCAAGACCACGGCTGCAGCTTCAAGTCCTGAAGTGGCCCTATTGTCTTTCGATTTAAAGATTCAAAGAAGCAAATGCTCATTATAAAAAAAGGCAAACGGAGCATATAGCGCTACACTGGAGGAATTACAAGTCACAGAACGCAGAGAACCGCAAGCGTCAGTGTTAAGGCATCTGGTCAACTTACGTACGTCGACTCCACTTAAATAAAAATCCAACGACCCGCTGGATACATCGGCTCCCACGACCTGCCGGTCGCCTCGGTTCCCGTGACCACGACACGCTGCAATCTTCGGCTTCGATGACCCGCTGCGGTCTTCGACGACGGCGACCCGATACGATCTTCGGCTCCAACGACTCGGGAGCTCCCTCCGCTTTGGTTTACCCACCACGATCTTCTACTTCGGCGGCCCTCTACGATCTTCGGCTCCAACGACTCGGGGGCTCGGGGGCTCCATCGACATCGGCGACCCAATATGGCTTTCGGCTGCGGTGACCCGATACATCCTTCGGATGCGGCGACCCGGTGCGGTCTTCGATTGCGACAATCTTCGGATGCGGAACTCGCTGCCGCCATCGACCCCAAGGAACCCGTTGCTGCTATGACCGTGGTCCGCCGCGTTGACTACGTCCGCCGTGTGACCCGCTACCCGCGTCGACTTTGCCATGACAACCAACAAAGCTAAGTTTCCCTCTACTCGGAGTTGATTCTTTTATTTTTAACTCGCACTCGAAACACTCGGGGGTTGCGCCCTCTTCGAGTAACCTAATGTGCCATCAGCTCCACGCACTCGAGCACCTCGAACGCGACAGCCCGAGTAGCTGATTCTTCCT
Organism: Avena sativa; assembly: GCA_916181665.1. Lineage (NCBI taxonomy): Eukaryota > Viridiplantae > Streptophyta > Magnoliopsida > Poales > Poaceae > Avena > Avena sativa. The sequence goes on along the minus strand of OV702295.1, from coordinate 303,303,802 downwards.
GATCGTCGAATTCTTGAAGTCCGAGTGCCTCAGCAAGGTACTAAGACTAAGGGTAATCAGGCTAACGAAAAGGCCTAGCATACAGTGCAACAGTGTCGACTCGATCGGCACCAGAATCTTACTATACAAGCCGGCATGCAAATATTCTTTCCAAGATACAAGTACTTCACAATTTTTTATGTTTTCTGCAGCCTACAGGAACGTCGAATTACATCTCGCTATTGTATCGGGTCCTCCAACAGGAGTCGAAAAAGCAACTGGCTACGCCATAAACTCAAGGCCCGAGTCGAAACCCTCCTCGGATGGTTGCATCACTTGATGCTACACAGGCGCGACGCTGACTCGATGCACTTCCGGGTCAGTGGTTTCTCCTCGCATGAGTCTCCACTCGAGTCTGCGACTCGACTAGACACTCGGGGGCTACTCCTATCAGGAGCGCTGGTCGCGCACCCGATGTACTTCCGGGGTCAGCGTTATGCCCACGAGATTGACGACTACAACTACACGATACAAGACTCGAGTCTCTGCCCGAGTCTATGACTCCGCCAGACACTCGGTGGCTACCCCTATCAGGAGCGCTGGCCGCGCACCTGAAGCATGATTAAGGTACTACAACAACATTGATTCTTAGAGTCCTACGTCGAGTCTACGACTTCACTACGGACTCGGGGGCTACTCCCATAGGGAGGATGGATTCAAGCATCCAAAAAATTTGTGTCCTACGGACCGAAAGTCAAACAAACGGCTGAATCAAAGTCTCCGCTCGAGTCTACGACTCGAACAGACACTCGGGGGCTACTCCCATAGGGAGCACTGGTCGCGCACCCTATGAATTCTTCGAGTGCGATCCTTCGGATCAACATGCAAAACTTTTTGGCAACTCTGCCCTAATTAATGCTAAGTGAGCAACATCCTCCTTGGCCACCCGAAACACCTCCGCGGTGATAAACATTCGGATGTTGTGTCTGCGACGCAAAGATAATCCCTACAGATATCATCTGATGGCCTGGCAACGCACACGACTGCGCTCTGCTAGTAAAAATCCGTGCCAACAGGTGCGACGAAAAATCCCGACGGACGCGTTGGGTACATCATTCGAAATTTACTGAGATTCCACTCATGTAAGTCATCAACGGCCTGAGTCGAATTACGCCAGCATATGTTCCGGGTTCGAGTCGAGTGACTCGAATCTGAAGAAGATCGTATTGTTTTGTCCTAAGACAGTTAACTGGCCCTGATCCGTCGGGAGAGTCAGGCACACGCATCAGCAATCCCTACACACTAAAATCATTCTTTGATGAACAGAAAATAGCTGCACCTGAAAGATTGAAGAGTCCTCAGCCGAATCTACGATTCGACTGAACACTCGGGGGCTACTGACATGGTTATACCCTACGGGTACCCGATGTTAGCCTGCCTGGTCCTGCCCGACGGAAGGCCCACTCGACGACCTGCCAGGGTCCATGACGCCTATGACGGTTCGGCTGCTATGAAGCCCATATGGACACGGACTCCCAAGCGCAAAAGACAAGGAAAGCTCAAGACTAGAGTTTGAATACAACTTGTAACCTACTCGTATCGGTACCTGAGACCTAGCCTCCCCATATATAAAGGCTAGGAGGGTCCAACGAGGAGGGCATGATCTACGCACGCCATAAACCCCCGATAGACTAGACCACAACAGATCTACAGATCTCTCGACTCATACTCTCGCATACGCACCTCACGCCAGATCGAATCTGCGCACCCTGTAACCTTTGGTTCCGCCGTAATCAAGAGCAGACAAGCAGGAGTAGGGTTTTGCCTCCGGGGGCCTGAACCTGGGTAAATCTCGTGTCCCCTGGTTGCTTGTCTGTTAACCGTTCCACGATCTCCAGCATCCCCATCTTCTCCAAAACCCAAGTCCATAACAATGGGCATTGACGAGATGAAACCTCGTCAGGTCTGTCTCTACACATCTAGGGGGATTCTCTTCTCTATTTTACAAATATCATATACCTATTGTTAAAATCATCCTGCAAAAGTGTATTGTCATCAAACACCAAAAAGGGGGAGATTGAAAGAGCATTTTTCTATCCCTCTGATTTTGATGTTTGATAACAATACACTTATCGATTTAACTGTGTACTAAGTTTATCACAGGATTGATAAAAGGAGGCACAAGTTATGGCATAACATTTCCCCTTGCAAAAACTTCTGTGTCAACCGGTAGTACCGGACCTACAACCGGTACTACTGCTTGACACCGGTACTACCGGTTCCAGTACCGGTTGGCACTGATCAAAAGAGATAAGGGTGCGTGCTAGTCAGTACCCACCGGTACCACGAAGCGGCACTACCGGCCCAACCGGTAGTACCGCTTGGTACTAGCGGTACTACCGCTTGAGGCGGTCGTACCGCTCGTCAGTACCTTGGCATACTGACTAGCACCCACCCCTCTCCATTTTGGTCATTACCAAGCGGTACTTGGGACCGGTACTACCGCCCGAACCGGTAGTACCGCTTCCTACCTCCGGTACTACCGCTTGGGGGTAGTACCGCAAGGGCATACCGCCCAAAGACTGAAGAACACTGAAGAACTGAGACACCTCCGGTACCTGGTCCGGTACTGGACCGGTAGTACCGCATGCAAGCGGTACTACCGCTTGAGTACCGGTACTACCGGTCATTAAATGCTCCAACGGCCATATATTTCGTGGAGGGGTATAAATACCCCTCCACCTACCTTGGGACAAATTGCTCAGCACATTAAAGTCATTCCCCACCATTGGAGTCCATTGGAGCCACTCAAATCTTCAAGATCTCCTCATCCAACCACCCAAAGTCCTTGATCTTTGGAGAATCGAAGGAGGAGACCCCGATCTACTACTTCACCAAAAGAGATATTCATTTCCCCCTCATTTCATTGAGGGCCCCTTTGCTCTAGTGTTTTGTTGGAAACCCTAGTTCTTGTTTTTGGTTCTTACAAGCTTGTCTTTGATTGTTTTGACAGCTTGCTTGTATTTGGGAGCCTCCGATTAAGTTGTGGATGTGTGCCCCAAACTTGTAACGGTGCCGGCTTCCACCTTGAAGGTTGCCGATATAGTGGAAGGTGAATCAATCCCGTTGGGGTGAGATTCATCGGAGAACAAGGGAGGCCTTTCGTGGCGTTGGTGGTTTGAAACCACCCCCTCTCCAAACGTAGACGTACTTCCCCTCAAAAGGAAGGAACTACGGGAAACATATCCTTGTGTCTCCGCGTCCACTTTTCGGTTATTTCTATCATTTACCGCACCTTACTTACTTGTTACTACTTTGTGTTGTGTTAGTTCTTGCATATTTGTCATATAGGTAAATTCACCATAGTTGCATTATCTAGAGAATTTACCTTATTGTCAAACCTTAATTTGAAAAATAAGAAAATTTGGAGTAGCACCTATTCACGCCCCCCCTCTAGGTGCCCATACGATCCTTTCAATTGGTATCAGAGCCTCGGCTCTTGATTCGGGCTTTACCGCCTAAGAGAATATGGGTAGCCAAGAAGGAGATGGTGGTAGTGAGTCAACCCCGGTGACCATGGAAGATCTCAGAAACTTGGAAACAAGATTGAGCTCTTCCTTGGTCAACGAAGTCAAGAAGATGCTTGAGCAACTTCTTAAAGACAAAGATGGCTCACCACCCCCATCTCCTCAAGAGGAACTACCATCCGTACCTAAAGGGAATACTCCGGTATCCCCCGAAGGTATGGTGGTAGGGGATAAACTAGACAATGCTAATTCCTCCACACGACTTGATGGGGGGAAGGGCGAGCACCGTGATTCTTGGTACTCTCCCGATCCTCCCATCCCTCACCCTCATGTGTACAATAGAGGTGACCCACCTAAGCTAGAAGAGTCTGCTACTTTTGCTCAATGGAAATCACTAATGAGAACTCATATGCGCAGCTCTTGCATTGAACTATGGAACATCATCGAGCATGGACTCTTTATTGGGGATCCAAACAACTTGACAAGAAGAGAGGTTGTCAATAGTCAACTCAATGCCACTGCTTTGCATATGATTCAACAAGGATTGGGAACAAAGGATTATCCACACATTGAGCACTTTAGCATTGCCAAGGAAGCTTGGGATGCTCTCACTGTGTTGTTTGTTGGAAATGAGAGCATGAGGAGGAATAGATATGATGCTCTAAGCAATGAAGCCTAAGGTTTCTACATGAAAGAAGGTGAAGATCATGAAGACATGTATCGAAGGCTCAAGACCACCGCCACCGCTTTTAGAAATGTGGGTGCCTCACATGTGGATGATGCATGGATAAAAAGGAAATATGTGAGTGCACTCATTCCTTTTGAGCCCACCGACTTGAAGAGCTTACAAGGAAGACACAACTACCATCTCATGACCTCAAATGAAGTTATGCAAGAGATGGCCGCTTTCAAGGTCGCCACCGACTTGAAGGTTGCCGATATAGTGGAAGGTTAATCAATCCCGTTGGGGTGAGATTCATCGGAGAACAAGGGAGGCCTTTCGTGGCGTTGGTGGTTTGAAACCACCCCCTCTCCAAACGTAGACGTACTTCCCTCAAAAGGAAGGAACTACGGGAAACATATCCTTGTGTCTCCGCGTCCACTTTTCGGTTATTTCTATCCTTTACTGCACCTTACTTACTTGTTACTACTTTGTGTTGTGTTAGTTCTTGCATATTTGTCATATAGGTAAATTCACCATAGTTGAATTATCTAGAGAATTTACCTTATTGTCAAACCTTAATTTGAAAAAGAAGAAAATTTGGAGTAGCACCTATTCACCCCCCCCCCCCCTCTAGGTGCCCATATGATCCTTTCAATGAGCTTCCTTTAGAATAATTTCTTTCAAGTCAAAATCTGCTGCTACACAAAGGCGTCCTTTGTACCACATAACTCCTTCTTCGTCTTCGGTGAATCCGGGTACTTTGCATGTACCGATACGACGCTTGATTCCGTCGATACTAGCATTTCCTTTCTGCACCTCTTTGATCTGGCTGATCAAAGTGGGTTGAAGTTCTATGCTAGCCAAAAATCCTTCACTCACTAATTCCATTCGAAAATCTTCCATCTCTTTGTGCAAGCTTGGTTGCTCCTTCAAAATCATGGAGTTCAAGCGGCACGGCAATTTGCTAAGGGAATCTGCTACCACATTGGTTTTACCGGGGTGATAGTGAATGTCCAGGTCATAATCCTTGATTATCTCAATCCATCTTCTCTACCTCATATTCAGCTCCTTCTGAGTGAATATATACTTCAGGCTCTTGTGATCCGAATGAATCTCACAACGATTTCCCATCAGGTAATGCCTCCATGTCTTCAAGGCTAGAACTACGGCTGCGAGTTCGAGGTCATGGGTTGGGTAATTTTTCTCATGTTGCTTCAATTGTCGAGATAGGTAAGATATAACTTTGCCTTCTTGCATTAGCACACATCCGAGACCAATCTTGGATGCGTCAAAATACACATCGAAGGGCTTCGTGATATCCGGCATGATTAAGATTGGGGCTGATATCAATCTCCTCTTGAGTTCTTGAAAACTCGCTTCACACTTGTCTGTCCATTCAAACTGCTTGTCCTTCTTCAGCAATTGGGTCATGGGTCGGGCGATACTCGAGAATCCTTCTACGAATTTGCGGTAATATCCCGCCAATCCTAGAAAAGCACGAACTTGGGTTTGAGTGGTTGGGGCTTGCCAATCTTCTACATCTTTCACTTTGGCAGGGTCAACGGCAATTCCTCCTGCTGATACAATGTGACTGAGGAATCCTACCTCCTGTAACCAGAATTCACATTTGCTAAACTTTGCATACAGCTGATGCTCTCTAAGGGTTCCAAGAATGGTCCTTAGGTGTAGCTCATGTTCTTCTTCTGATTTGGAATAAATCAAAATGTCATCGATGAAAACAACGACAAACTTATCCAGGAAGGCCATAAAAATCTTATTCATGAGGTTCATGAAATAAGCGGGGGCATTGGTTAATCCAAAAGACATGACTGTATACTCGTACAATCCATATCTGGTGGTAAAGGCAGTCTTTGGAATATCCTCTGCACGAATTTTGAGTTGATGATAGCCAGTTCTAAGATCAATCTTAGAAAACACCTGGTTATCACCAACTCAAAATTTTGATCTTAGAACTGGTTATCACCAACTCAAAATTTGCGCAGAGGATATTCCCAAGACCGCCTTTACCACCAGATATGGATTGTACGAGTATACAGTCATGTCTTTTGGATTAACCAATGCCCCCGCTTATTTCATGAACCTCATGAATAAGATTTTTATGGCCTTCCTGGATAAGTTTGTCGTTGTTTTCATCGATGACATTTTGATTTATTCCAAATCAGAAGAAGAACATGAGCTACACCTAAGGACCATTCTTGGAACCCTTAGAGAGCATCAGCTGTATGCAAAGTTCAGCAAATGTGAATTCTGGTTACAGGAGGTAGGATTCCTCGGTCACATTGTATCAGCAGGAGGAATTGCCGTTGACCCTGCCAAAGTGAAAGATGTAGAAGATTGGCAAGCCCCAACCACTCAAACCCAAGTTCGTGCTTTTCTAGGATTGGCGGGATATTACCGCAAATTCGTAGAAGGATTCTCGAGTATCGCCTGACCCATGACCCAATTGCTGAAGAAGGACAAGCAGTTTGAATGGACAGACAAGTGTGAAGCGAGTTTTCAAGAACTCAAGAGGAGATTGATATCAGCCCCAATCTTAATCATGCCGGATATCACGAAGCCCTTTGACGTGTATTTTGATGCATCCAAGATCGTTCTCGGATGTGTGCTAATGCAAGAAGGCAAAGTTATATCTTACCTATCTCGACAACTGAAGCAACATGAGAAAAACTACCCAACCCATGACCTCCAACTCGCAGCAGTAGTCCTAGCCCTGAAGACATGGAGACATTACCTAATGGGAAACCGTTCTGAGATTTATTCGGATCACAAGAGCCTAAAGTATATATTCACTCATAAGGAGTTGAATATGAGGCAGAGAAGGTGGATTGAGCTAATCAAAGATTACGACCTGGACATTCACTATTACCCTGGTAAAGCCAACGTGGTAGCCGATGCCCTTAGCAGATTGCCGTGCCGCTTGAACTCCATGATTTTGAAGGAGCAACCAAGTTTGCACAAGGAGATGGAAGATTTTCGAATGGAATTAGTAAGTGAAGGATTTTTGGCTAGCATAGAACTTTAGCCCACTTTGATCAGTCAGATTAACGAGGCGCAGAAGGGAAATGCCAGTATCGACGGAATCAAGCGTCATATCGGTATAGGCAAAGTACCCGGATTCACCGAGGACGAAGAAGGAGTTTTGTGGTACAAAGGACGCCTTTGTGTACCAACAGATTCGGAGTTGAAAGAAGTTATCTTGAAGGAGGCTCATGATACTCTTTATTCTATCCATCCAGGAGGAACTAAGATGTATCAAGATTTGAAAGAGCAATTTTGGTGGCATAAGATGAAGAGAGAAATCGGAAGCTATATCGCCAAGTGTGATATATGTCAGCGAGTTAAGGCAGGACACCAAAGACCTGCTGGATTGTTGCAACCTTTGCAAATTCCGGAATGGAAATGGGATTCTGTAGGAATGGACTTTATCACTGGACTACCTACTTCTAGTAGGGAAAATGACTCCATCTGGGTCATAGTGGACAGACTGTCCAAAGTCGCCCATTTCTTGCCCGTCAAAACCACCTATCTGAGTTCGAAGCTAGCAGAGTTATACATCGCTAGAATCGTCAGTTTGCACGGAGTCCCCAAGAATATAGTATCGGATCGAGGAACTCAGTTTACCTCGAGATTCTGGAAGAAAGTCCAAGAAGGTTTAGGAACCTGCCTAGATTTCAGTACCGCGTATCACCCTCAGACCGATGGACAAACGGAGCGAGTAAATCAAATACTCGAAGATATGCTTAGAGCATGTGTGCTAGAATATGGATCCAAGTGGGAAGACTGTCTGCCGTTTGTAGAATTTTCCTACAACAATAGTTATCAAGCCAGTTTGCAAATGGCCCCATTTGAATTCATGTACGGAAGAAAGTGTCGCACCCCTTTGAACTGGTCGGAAGTAGGAGAGAGTCAGATTTTCGGATCCGATATCCTACGAGAAGCAGAAGAGAAGGTTCACAAGATTCATGAGCACCTCAAGACCGCCCAATCCCAACAGAAGAGTTACGCCGACAAGAGACGTAGAGACCTCGCCTTCAACATAGGAGATTTTGTTTATCTGAAAGTGTCGCCATTGAAGGGAATGCAGCATTTCCAACTCAAAGGAAAGTTAGCCCCCAGATATATCGGACCTTTCAAAATTCTGAACCGTCGAGGATAAGTATCGTATCAATTGGAACTACCTGAAGAGATTTCAACTGTGCACAATGTGTTCCATATCTCGTTACTTCGCAAATGTCTCGAAGTCCCCGAGAAGACCGAAGTGTTCAAGAATATCGATCACTGTACCATAGAGATCAACAATGACCTAACCTATCCCGAAGTACCCATCCGCATTTTGGAAGAAGCTTTTCGAACTACCCGAACCCGAAGCATCAAGTTTCTCAAGATTTAGTGGAGCAACCACACAGAAGAGGAAGCTACCTGGGAGCGCGAAGATCACATCAGGACGGAGTTTCCCGATCTCTTCAAATCCTAGGTAATCTTTTCGTCCTTTTTCAAATCTCGGGACGAGATTTTGTTTAAGGGGGGAAGGTTTGTAACATCCCAAAAATCCTAAGCTTGGATCATCAAATTCTAATCATCAAAATTAGGGTTAACAAAAACTTTTCTAAATGAAATCATGAATGCATGCATATGTGTATGCATGGATTTTGAAATCCTTTAAAACCACCTTGTTTATTTGTTCCATTGCTTGTAAAATGTTTCTTAGGTGAAATAAACATCATCTAAAACATTTCCCACACCTTTCCTAAAGACAAGTAAATGAAAACACATATATGAAATGAATGGTCATTTTGGCCAATTTAACTCCCATGCCTACTTTGGTTGTCTCAAACTTTCAGAACCCAACAGAAACTTTTCTGGATCTTTGCACCCCTTGAATGTACTCATAACAAGGTATCAAGGCCCACTTTGTGATCATCCAGAAACTTTCAAATGCCTAGTTTAAATGACAATTAAAAATTGAATCTTTATCATATGGGAAGATCCCACTTTTTCAAAAACTACTCAAACAAGCTCAACTTTGAAACCCCAAGCATCTGCAGACTCACCAGCACCAATCTAGCAAACCCACCAAAAATCATTTCAAAATTCAAAACTTGATTTCATGCGGCCATTTCATCAAACAGGTTGCAGACACAAATCAAACAAACATCAAACACTATTGTGAGTAGTGATTCTTGCCTAACTGGTTCCCCATTTAGCTCACACACAACTCAGTAGATCATCTAGGAAGTTTAGCCAGGCACTAGCACCACTGTGAGCTTGCCATTGTCATCAATGGTGAATAGCCGAGCACCCTCTTGCCACCCCATAGTCGACAGCAAGCTAGGAGCAGCAGCAAGCCTAGCCAGCATGTCTGGGAGGCAGCCCGCCGTCCATCGCCACTCACTGTCCCAGCCGCGAGCGTTGCCAAGCCCTGGACCACGCGCACAAGCCGCGCCCAGACCATGCCGAGCGTGCGCCAGAGCGCCACCCTCGACCATCACCCACAGACCGCGCACCACCCTCGCCGCGTGCATACACAAACCCCACCGACCCAGGAGACCGCCAGACATCCCCGTTTGCCGCCCCGTGCCGCACAGCCACCGCCCGCCGTCGAAGACGCCGCCTCTGCCGCGCAGAGCACCGCTCGTTCCAGACCAAACCACACCACCCCATGCCTCGAGACCATGTCGTTGAGCATCGCCAGGAGACACCGCACCGTCCCCTACCCTTTCCCATGCCTTTAGCCGCCTGTAACCTCGCCCCCGACGAGCTCACCGTGCGCCCCGACGGTCCCCTCGCTCGACTATAAATAGAGGCCACCCCCGCACGATTTATTCACACCATCTCACTCCCCTCTTCTCACTGATCGTGCCACACCATTCTCAGAGCAAGGCGAGCACCACCTCGCCAGAATTTCACTGGAGCCTGCCGCTTCCGGAGAAGAAGGGAGCCAGCGATTGGAGCCGCCCTAGGAGATGCCGCGACCACCCCTGAGTTCGCCGTCGTCGACTTTGTCGTTCGCCCGCCTCGCCGACCCTCGCCAGCACCCCGGTGAGCCCCCAGCACCCCTCACTGGCCGCACTAGGTTTCGTTCTCGCCAGAGTTGTCTCGCGTCGACGATGACTCCCAGCCGTTAGATTAGAACTAGATCGAACGATCCACGTCGCCCCATACCGCTTCGCCCAGCCCCGTGTCACTGACGAGTGGGGACACCCACTTAAGCAGCCCGCGGGATCACTGCGCTTAGCAGTCCGGCCCAGTAACTTTTCCCGCGCAGCCCAGTTATTCAAATTAAACCTTTTTCTATTTCAATTCAAACACACTTCTGTACCCAACTTCAAAAATCAACCCAGATCGATTCAGTGCACCAAATTGAATGAAACCAATTTTGTTGGAAAGGTCTGTGAATGCTGAATCCAAGCCCGTTGGATTCAAGTCATTTGGATCTATAGATCACCCATGGTAAAAATAACAAGGCAGAAGCTTTTCTGCATTCAAACATTTTTCAAATTTAAACCATAATAGCTTTTGAGTTGATTCCAACTCTCAAAAATCACATTTAACCATACCTTTCAGAATATATAAAAATATATAGGTTTAATTGCATAAATAATGTTCAAGTAATAAAAGAATGCTACATAAGCATTTCTAGCCACTTTAATTAATTAAAATAAAAGGGTAAAACCTTATTAAATTGTGACACCACTTTAAATCACATTCCCATGGACTACAATATGTGGTGATGACATGTGTCAACATGATCCCATGTTGGGTTTGGAGAATATAAAATCTTAAGTAGTTTTTCAATGAGTAGAAATTACTTTTCTAAAAATAAAAAGATTTAAACCAAGCCTTAACCTTGTAATGTTAGGGATGATGCTAGATCATCCATAGGACCCTTGTGTGTGATGATTGCAAGTAATTAAGTATTGTTTGGTGATTGTGTACCTCGTATTTATTCATAGACGCTAGTACCGACCAAGGATACGAGGAGGAAGGAGGATACTACGAAGAAGAAGCCGAGGAGAACTTCAACCACTGCTCTGCACAAGGCAAGATAAAACTTGCAAGACACTCTACTTTAGCAAGCTTATACTGATATTGATGCAAGCTGATACTATACCTATGCAAGCCTTACTAATCAAGTTGACCTATGCAAGATAAAACTTGCAAGATACCCTACTGATGCAACAAACCCATACTTGTTTTATGACTACTATATGCCTCAAGCATATGTGATCATACCCACTTGATAAACCAATCCTAGTTTTATGTGCAAGCTCCTTACGCTATTTCTTTATCAAAGCTTACTTAGAGTTTACTTAAGTGACTGGTAGATTTTGGAAAGATGCTGAAGGTTGCATAAAGAGCATAAAATTTGGCCTAAGTTAGAAACCTTGACATCATCCTGAGACCTGAGGTTGTACTTAGTTGAAACTCCACTAGTTACCACCCCTCATTAATACTACCCCCACCTGTAGATGCTAGTGCTAAGCATAAAACTTGATCAACTTTTAGATGGGAATACTTGGTGGAAAAATGGTTCTGAAAACCTTGGAATGATGGATCATTCTATTGAAATGTTTTGGACATGTGTTTCCAAACACTTGAGAATTTTGGTGATAAAAATGTTGAGGCATGAGCCTTAGCCCTTTATAATACTGATGGTTGTCTAGATGCGATACCATTCCAATTTTATCGTACAACCACAATACCCGAATATTGGGTAGGGCTTGACTGGAAACTTATATACCTTAGTATTAGTTCCCTCACGGCCAAGGTCTAAGCTGAGGCTACCTTGTGAAGATTGTCCACCTGTGCAGTACCCAAGATGACAGTTGGTCATGGTTGGGAGGCCAAACTCACAGGAGAGGTGCTTATACTAGGGCGTGTAATCGAAAGGTTAGGATTGATTATCCGCATACTGAGTATGGTGAATTCAGGATTTGTTCCTGGCGGATGTATCGAATGTTGTGGTGAAAGTGTACAATCTTTGCAGAGTGTCAAACTATTCGAATAGCCGCGTCCGCGGTTATGGATGGTTGGAGTGGCCATACTGTTTCCCCCGTCAGACTTTTCAAAATGACCTGTGAGATGAATTAAGACTTTGACTTGACCACAACAGAGTTGTGATATGAAATACAAGTTCCCTCTTAGGAATTGTAAAATTGTGACTAGCTTTGGAACTTAGTAGGGATAAATCTGGCTTTTGCAAAACAACCTTAGAACCTAGTGTCCTATTATCCAAAAACCCCCTTTACCTATTAGTATTAGTTTGCGAGTACTTCAAGAGTACTCATGGCTTTGTCCCTGGCTATTCCCATGGCCAGACTATGAAGAGGAGTACCTGGAAGATGGACCCCAGGAAGGTTACGACAACTAGGATCATCTCCCATCGTCAGCATTGCCTGTGACCCCGAAGATGGAGCTTCGCCTACGCTACCATTATTATTATGTATTCCGCTGCTTGATGTTGTATTAAGAACTGGATCATGAGATCCCTATTTGTGTAAGACTTATGTATCGTTTGTAATGGATGATGTACTATGGTATCCAATTCTGTTATGTCTCGCAAAAATGGTAATCTTGGGATTGCGATGTATGGCATAACAGGCATCTAGGATTGAAAAATCCGGGTGTTGACATTTTTAATCCCAGATGCCTGTTATGCCATACATCACAATCCCAGGATTACCATTTTTGCGAGACATAACAGAATTGGATACCACAGTACATCATCCATTACAAACTATACATAAGGTCTTACACAAATAAGGATCTCATGATCCAGTTCTTAATACAACTCAGGCAGCGGAAATACGTAATAATAAAGGCAGCGTAGGCGAAGCTCCATCTTCGGGGTCACAGGCAATGCTGACGATGGGAGATGATCCTAGTTGTCGTAACCTTCCTGGGGTCCATCATCCTGGTACTCCTCTTCATAGTATGGCCACGGGAATAGCCAGGAACAAAGACATGAGTACTCTTTAGGTACTCGCAAACTAATGCTAACAAGTGAAGGGGGTTTTTGTAATAGGACGCTAAGCTCTAGGGTTGTTTTGCAAAAAGCCAGATTTACCTCTACTAAGTTCAGAAGCAAGAGAAAGCTAGTAAAATTTTATAACACCTAAGTGGGAACTTGAACTTCATGTCACAACTCTGTTGTGGTCAAGTCAAAATCTCAATTCATTTCACAAGTCATTTTGAAAACATCTGACAGGGGAACAGTATGGCCACTCCAACTGTCCATAACCGCGGACGCGGCTATTCGAATAGTTTGACACTCTACAAAGATTGTACACTTTCACCACAACATTCGATACATCCGTCAGGAACAAATCCTGAATTTACCATACTCAGTATGCGGATAATCAATCCTAACCTTTCAATTACACGCCCTAGTATAAGCACCTCTCTTGTGAGTTTGGCCTCCCAACCATGACCAACTGTCATCTTGGGTACTGCACAGGTGGACAATCTTCACAAGGTAGCCTCAGCTCATACCTTGGCCGTGAGGGAACCAATACTAAGGTATATAAGTTTCCAATCAAGCCCTACCCAATCTTTGGGTATTGTGGTTGTACGGAAAAATTGGAATGGTATTGCATCTAGACAACCATCAGTTTTATAAAGGGCTAAGGCTCATGCCTTAACATTTTCATCACCAAAATCATCTGGTGTTCGGAAAAACATGTCAAAACAGCTCAATAGAATGACTCATCATTCTAAGGTTTTCATAACCATTTTCCACCAAGTATTCCCATCTAAAGTTGATCAAGTTTTATGCTTAGCACTATCATCTACAAGTGGGGGTGAGTACTAATGAGGGGTGGTAAGCAGTGGAGATTAACTAAGTTCAATATCATGCCTTAGGATGATATCAATATTATCTAACTTAGGCCAAATTTTATGCTCTTTATGCAACCTTCAATTATCTTTCTAGTATCTACAAGTCACTCAAGTAAACTCTAAGTAGTAGCTTTGATAAAGAAAAATAAAGTAGAAGCTGACAAGTAAAACTAGGATTGGGTATCATCAAATGTGTCCAACCAAGCATGCTTAGGGCATTGCATAGGTTATATACTTTCATAATTGCAAGTGTTAGCTTGCCCATTCAACTAGTAGTATTAGGCTTGCCTTGTGCAGAGCAGTGGTTGAAGATCTCCTCGGCTTCTTCTTCGTAGTATCCTCCTTCCTCCTCGTATCCTTGGTCGGTACTAGCCTCTATAAATAAATACGAGGTACACAATCACCAAACAATACTTAACTACTTTCAATCATCACACAAAGGGGTTCTATAGATGATCTAGCATCATCACTAACATTACAAGACTAAAGCATTTGTCTTATTGATTTTATTTTTAGAAAAGTAATTTCTACTCATTGAAAAACTACATAAGATTTAATATTCTCCAAACCAAACATGGGATCATGTTGACACATGTCATCACCACATATTTCAGTACATGAGAATGTGATTTAAAGTGGTGTCACAATTTAATAAGGTTTAACCTTTTATTTTAAATAAATAAAGTGACTAGAAATGCCTATGTGGCATTCTTTTATTACTTGAACATTATTTCTATAAGTAAACCCATATGTTTTTATATATTCTAAAAGGTATGGTCAAATGTGATTCTTGAGAGTTGGAATCGACTCAAAAGCTATTATGGTTTAAATTTGAAAAATGTTTGAATGCAGAAAAGCTTCTGCCTTGTTATTTTCACCAAGGGTGATCTACAGATCCAAATGATTTGAATCCAATGGGCTTGAATTAAGCATTTCAAAACCTTTCTAAAAAAATTGGTTTCATTCAATTTGGTTCACTGAATCGAGCTGGGTTGATTTTTGAAACTAGGTACAGAACTATGTTTGAATGAAAATATAAAAATCTAAATTCAAACGAGTGGACTGTGCGGGAAGGGGAAATGGGCCGGCCCAGTGACACTCCGCGGCGTGGGGCGCAACTGACAGGGGGTTCCACCAGTCAGTGGCTCTTTAAACGCGAAGCGGTACGGGGCGATATCGACCGCACGATCTAAGTCTAATCGAACGGCTACGGCTCATCGTCCACGTCGGGCAGCGCCAGCGAGACAGAAGCCTAACGCGGAAGGTGTGGGTCGTGGGAGGCTCACCGGGGCTCAGGCGAAGGTCGGCGATGCGAGCGAACGACGAAGTCGACGACGGCGAACCTCCTGGTACCGGCAGCTCCTCCTGGGGCGGCTCCAATCGATGGCTTTCTTCTTCTCCAGAGGCGGCCTGCTCCGGCGCAATTCCGGCGATGCGCTGCTCGCCTTGCTCCGGGAATGGGGTGGGGTGGTTCTGGGTGAGAGGGGAGTGGAATGGTGTGAAGAATTCGAGCGGGAGAGGCCTCTATTTATAATGGCGAGAGGGGACCGACGGGCGCAAGCTGAGCTCGTCGTGGTCGACGACACAGAGGGCTATCGGCGTGGGCGACGGTAGGGGCGGTGCTGTGCTCCCTGGTGAAGCTCAACGGCGTGGTGGTGAGCCGTGGGGCAGTGTTTATCGGTCGGAACGCTGCGGTGCTCTGCGCGTGCCCGACGGGAGTTTTAATGGTGCACAGCGCGCGTGGTCCGCGCGGCGGTGAACGGGCGTGTCTTCGGGGTTGTTGGGTCGGTGGTGATCACGCGTGCACATGGCGAGGACGGCGCGCGGTCTGTGGGTGCTGGTCGAGCGTGGCGCACGGGGCGCGCTCTCGGCATGCTCGCATAGAGGCTTGGCATGGCTCGGGCGTGTGGTCCAGTGGCTGGCATTGCTCGCGGCTAGGACAGGGAGTGGAGGTGGAGTGCTAGCTTGCTCCCAGACAAGGTTGGCGAGGCTAGTGCTGCTCGTAGCTTGCTGTCGACTATGGGGTGGCAATGGTGCTCTTGGCCTGTTCACCGTTGATGACAATGGCCAGTTTACAGTGGTGCTAGTGATTAGTTAGGGTTGTTAAATGATCTACTAAGGCTAGTGGTGTCCAGAGAGGGAACAAGTTAGGCCAGAATCACTGCACACTATAGTGTTTAGGATTTGTTTGATTTGCATCAGCAAGGTGTTTGATGAAATGGCCGCATGAACTCAAGTTTTGAATTTTGAAAAGATTTTTGGTGGGTGTGCTAGGCATGTGCTGGTGAGTCTGTGGATGCTTGGGTTTTGAAAGTTGAGCTTGTTTGAGTGGTTTTTGAAAAAGTGGGATCTTCCCATATGAAATAGATTCAATTTTAAACTGTCATTTAAACTATGCATTTGAATGATTTTGGATGATCACAAAGTGGGCCTTGGTACTTTGTTATGAGTACTATCAAGGGGTGCAAAGATCCAAACAAGTTTCTGTTAAGTTTTGAAAGTTAGAGATAGCCAAAGTAGGCATGGGAGTTAAATTGGCCAAAGTGACCATTCACTTATTTTGTTTGTTTTGATTTGTTTGTCTTTGGGAAAAGTGTGGGGATTGTTTAGATGATGTTTATTTCACCTAAGAATCATTTTACAAGCAAAGAAACACACAAGCATGGCAATTCAAAAGAATCCAAATTGAAATGCTTACACATATGCATGCTTTCATATTTTTAATTTGAAAAGTTTTTGTTAACCCTAATTTTGATGATTAGAGTTTGATGATCCAAGTTTAATATTTTTGGGATGTTACAGTTTCCCTCGGATACCTCACGAAAATACACTTATTCGACTTGGTCGTGAGCTTGTCCGACTAAAGTCGCTTGACAAAAGCTTCACAACCCCAAAATCTTAAGAAAAGACAAACTCGGCTTTTTGCTTGTCCACATATCATGTGGTTTCTTCTCTACCAACTTTGATGGTACTCTGTTTAATGTGAAAGCCACTGTTTCTAGACAATAACCCCAAAATGACAAAGGTAGATCTGTCTGACTCATCATTGATCGTACCATGTCCAACAAGGTGTGATTCC
Organism: Avena sativa; assembly: GCA_916181665.1. NCBI lineage: Eukaryota > Viridiplantae > Streptophyta > Magnoliopsida > Poales > Poaceae > Avena > Avena sativa. Next base: position 303,286,695 of record OV702295.1, on the reverse strand, counting down.
GCCTTTTCGACACACCGTTCCTCTGCGGCGTTCCCGGCGGAGTAAGTTGAGGAACTATTCCGCAACTTTTTAGATGATCATCAAACTCATGGCTCATGTACTTGCCTCCTCGGTCCGACCAAATAAACTTTATTTTCTTTCCGAGTTGATTATGTACTTCATTATGGAATTCTTTGATTTTTTCAAAGGATTCTGACTTATGTTTCATCAAATAGATATATACATACTGACTCAAATCATTAGTGAAGGTAATGAAGTACTCATAACCACCCCTGTCTATCTCATTGGTCCACATACATCACTATGTACGAGTCCCAACAAGTCGGACGCCCTTTCACAACTCTTTGCAAAAGGTGTCTTGGTCATTCTGCCGAGTAGGCAATATTCGGATGTCTCGAATGACTCCAAGTCGAACGAAGTTAGGATTCCATCATCATGGAGCTTATTAATGCATTTCCAACTTATATTACCAAGCCAACAGTGTCAAAAGTAAGTCATATTCAGATCATTTGGTTTTTACCAGTCCCTGCAATGAGGTGCAATTTGTGATTTAGGTGCAAGTTCTTCAGGCTCCTCCCTTTGGATTCTTATCATCTTAAGGTCTTCAACCAGACTGGGCTCAGCTTTACCTGCAATTTTATCTAGAATGAGAGTTTGACTCTCGGTTATCTTACCTATTTATGCCTCAACAATCCTTGTTCTTTCTTGGAGGACCTGCAAATCATTCCTCAAACTTACAGCTTGGTTATAAAATTTTCTAAGCATATTATCATGCTTCTCCATTATCTTAACAAGGATATTATTTTGCTCATTTTGCGAGTCCATAAAGGACTTAAGAGTTTCTTGGAGACTACCATTACTTGATCCCATATTATTATTAGAGTTACCTGCAGGGCTAGAATAGTGTTTCTGGAAATTAGGATTATAGTTCTTCTTCCAAGCAGGGTTATAATCATTACGAGCTATGAAGTTTATTTGTTCAATATTTGATTTTGGGATAGCTCTTACCTGGGTTTCCTTACCTTTGACGACTAATATGAGCTCATCTAGCTTAGCATTGAGTTCTTCATTTTTCTGAGGTCTGACGGAGTTCACCTTCTTTGTGTTTGATCTTTCCACATGCCATTGGGCATGGTTGTCTTGCATATTGTCTAGCAGCTGCTTTGCTTTGGTAATTTGTTTGCCCATGAATGTTCCTCCAGCTGCAGTATCAAACATAGACTTAGATACAGGGTTAAGAGCATTATAAAATAAATGGAGAATTAACCAATCTTACATCCCATGGCTGGGATAGTTTATCATGCATTCTTTCATTCTCTCCCATGCAAGCGGTAGTGGCTCACGCTCTTCCTGTCTAAAACCAGTAATATTAGATCTTAGTTGCATAGTCTTTGCAGGTGGAAAGAATTTAGTCATAAATAAAGAAGTACACTCCACCCATGATGCAATAGTATTACTAGGCAAAGATAGCAACCATTATTTTGCTCTTCCTCTAAGAGAGAAAGGAAATAAGCGCAACTTGACGCGTCGGGGTCAACATCTTCAATGCGCATCATATCACATATTTTAGTGAAAGTAATCAAGTGCATACCTGCGTCCTCAACAGCAGAGCCTCCAAATTGATTATGTTGAACCAAACTTAAACAGTGGGGCTTAATTTCATAATCCTCAGTAGTAATTGTTGGCTGGGTAATAGGAGTACACAAATAATCATTGTTGGGAGTTGCAAACTCCCCAAGTTTCTTTTCAGCCATATTTCCTATGTTTTTGGGTTTTTTTAAATAAAAACTTAAGATAGTAGAAACAAGAATTTTAAAGACTAACTATTTTTTTGGTTTTTCAAATAAAGACCAAAAGAAAACTAACAAAATTAAAAACAAGAATTAAAACTAGCAAGGTTCCTACTAACCTCACTAGGGTAGCTATTGCTTCCCCGACAACGGCGCCAGAAAAAGGGTTGATACATTCGATCCAGATTACGGATGTAGTATAGCTCTTTTTCCCTAGTAGACCTAGGTTATCGAATCCTCGGAAAGCAGAAAGTGTAGTAAGGTTATTTAACGGACCTTTGGGAGTTTTAGAATTCATTTTGTGTTTTACCGGACCAAGAGTTTGCGATCTTTTGTTGTTGTCGATGATGGAGAGAGAGGGCCTAGGGCTTTTGATTTTATCAGTAGCTGTGCAAAACATCTGATGGGAATAAAATATAATAATAAAGTATGCATGTAATTGTTAGAGCAAGATAATTATATGTGGACAGTGCATCTATAATTGCTATTGCCTCTGCAACCGCTTATAGCAATAACCTACTAGTCTCATTCATAGAAGAAAGAGAACTAATGATATGCATAGTGATGTCACGGTTAATCCCAAGTAAATCCCTCACATACAACTGTATTACCGTTTCTGTCACTGGGTTCCCAACCTGGAGATTAGTCATTACTCACACTCCCTATACCTGGATCAATTATTGGGATCTTTGGTACCTGACAAGTCCTTAGATTGAGGCAAGAGAGGGTACAATAATCATCATGTCATACAAACTAATACATGATCCCATCTATGATAAATAACATGCACAAAGCTACATGGCTAGGCCGAAGCCCTTAGCCCAAGGAGAATTACTCACACATAGAGATGAAATCAACAACCATAAACATTGTAATGGAAATCATGAGATTGATAATAATAGTCTTACAATGTTGCCAATTGGAGATGAGATCTACTATTACAAGTGGAAGAATATGGCTATGGTGGTGGAGAAGGGTTTGGAGATTAGATCTAGATCTATCCCTCCGGTGTTGTGGTTTCTGATGGCTTGGTGTACTCGGGGGTGCAGGGGCAGAAGAGAGAGGTTTTTCTCGTTGCCTGAGGCCTCTTTATATAGGGGTCCCTTCATGAAAGTTATTATGTTTGACCTAGTGGTGTTGGTGGAAACTATACGGCTGGAACTATACAGCCAGAATTATATTCCCGCCGTATAGTTGGTCGTTAAAGCTTCTGCCTCCACTTCACGACTCCTAGTTTCTTTGAGTTGTTGTAAATCTTGTATCTTTGAATTTAATGTTGTGATTCTCATCATCAAACGTCATTATCTGCGTAGGAAAAAATAGGAAGACGGGATTGCATACCCCTTTGATCATTAGGCATTAGTGGTAGGATTTAGAGAGATATTTCATAAAAAATATGAATAATATCTAGTTTAAATATGGACGTGGATGGCTATATTTCAAAACCATCAGAGAGCCGATCTCACGTTTCATACACGATGCCCACCTGTCAATGTTTGGGGAAGTAGCAGCTCCAGGATTTTTGCATATTTTACAAACTTTTCCTTAAAATTTTCATATTTACCACATGTCAGTGACACACAAAATGGTAAATATGCAAGTTGCAAAGTAAAACATGGCTAATATGCAAACCCCCCTCCAGCCCCACATGACGGCCCCATCAATCATTGACTTTGGAGGCCCCATAGAATGGCCCCATTTTTAATTGGATGCACCGGCCACAAAATCAGGAAATAAAGCGGCCCACAAGTCAGCGAGAGATAGATGGCTAGTCCGACGTGTATCCTAGCCCCACCCGTTAGCACGTAACGACCACGACAAAAACCATCCCAACATGGTCCCACCATCAGCATGTAATAGTCAAGCCTTTGACCTGACGGCATCCCCCTATCCGAGCGCCCACGAGAGTTTTAGAATAGAGGGAGGATAAAAGTGAGGAAAAGCTAAGCGGCTGGGAAAAGTGAGTACAACTAATGAACTAAGGGCACGAAAATAGAAATCTCTAATTAATTTGGTTTAATGCCACTCAATTTAACGGACACTTCATTTAATGAGTACTTAATTTAATGAACACTTCATTTAATAAACACATTAACATTTTACCCCCTTGCGATATTTCAATACACTGAAACTATTCTAGTAGTTTTTATCAGAACAGATTCTGTGATGTCCAGTATTTTCTCCCGTGTTTCCTATCCACTCAAATGCGTCGACTACCCTTAAGTGTGTCTCCCTACGGGTTCAATAACTATGTGGGCATGATAGAGACTCTCTCCGATCAATAATCATTAGAGGGACCTGAAGATCCATAATGACTCCCACTAGCTCAATGATAATCAAGTGATCGTCTAAACCTTTTTTTGCAGTAACCAATTCCTTTTGTCTCATGATATTTTACTTGTTCGACATCCAACCATTTGGTATCATCCATACCTAATTCAATCTCTTTATCGACAAGTACTCTTTTCTTGTTCCCGTGATATAAACATTCTTAGTGATCAAATCACTTGCTTCCAAGCTATATTAATGTGATATCATCGAGAGGGTCCTGAGTATATCTCTCCGTCATCTACATGGATAAATCCCACTCTTGATCCACGAGCCTCAACTAACACTTTCTAAGTACCCGACGACACCTTTATAATCACCATGTTATGGAGTGGCGTTCGATGGAATCAAAGTACTCTTCTGGTGTAAGTGATTAACGTGATCTCATTGTCTAAAGACTAGAGTTACTTTGAATGATATAGTAATATAAACTTGAGGATATGATCGTATTACTATACTTTGGGAGAATTTTCATCACATCATTCCACCAATGTTGTGACATCGTTATTAACAACATCCAATATCATGATCAGGAAACCTTGATCATCTATTAATCAACAAGCTAGTGTAATGAGAGGCATTACTAGGAACCTTTTCTTTGTTTATTAAACACACATGTATTAAAGTTTCTGGTTAACACAATTATAGCATAAGAAATAAACAGTTATCATAAACATGGAATAAGATTATAACCACTTTATTATTGCCTCTTGGGCATATTCCTTTCAGTCTCCCACTTGCACTAGAGTCAATAATCTAGTTTAAAAAACTTGCGCATTCAACACCTATGGCATTTTGGTGTTGTATATAAGCGATTGCTAGTGGTAAACATAATCTCTAGATCTGACACTTTTAGGTCCATGTTTAATTACGTATCTTTGTGTCTCTACGCATCACTCATTCTCAAATGAGGTGGATTTGTATAAATCCAGTCCCTTGGTGAGACCTTTAGTTCCTTTGGGTTACAACATGTTGATATTATTTTCATACAATATATCTTCATAGTACTAGACCATTGTGAACCACACCTAGTTCCTTTGCTGCTACTATAGCAGTCTTATACTTGTCCTTTCGTTGTAGTATTCATCACAATGTTCATAACTTTAGAACTTATCCAAATCCATCATGGAACTTTCTTCCATTACACTATGCCACCTTAACCTATAGCCTAAATTGAGATAAACTTAATTTGTATCTTGTGACGAAACTAGTACTAATGTAACACTTTACAATGAACTATTTGTGTAGTGCCAATGTAACACTTTACAATGAACAATCTGTATAGTGTCAATATAACACTTTACAATGAACTATTTGTCACTTCTACATACAGAATACAATATACTTACTATCATCAAATGATCCTCTTATGAGTCACCATGGTATATGCTCATAACATTTAGAGCATAGGACATATCATATCACAGAATGATTGATTAAGATATTCATGTGATTTCACTCACCAAGTGTCAAAACACTTGAATATCATTTATCAAGATATTCATGTGATTTTACTCACCAAGTGTCAAAACACTTGAATCTTGATTGTCAAGATATCCATGTGATTTTACTCACCAAGTCTCAAAACACTTGAATCTTGATTCAACCTTTTCCATGTGGCAAGAACATTTCTTGTCGTTTCCATATTGAACTTATTCAATATTTAATCTATTTACATTTGACATAACCATATTAGCGTATCAATCAATCTAAATAGATTTTGATGCCTAATGTTCTGGTTTTGCCCAAATCTTTCATTTAAATCTAATTTTAATGAAATCTGTGACTTGTGTGAATAAAAGATGCTTCGTTTTCAATCAACAATATGTCTTATACACAATGTATTAGAAATTTGTCTCAGCGCTCCCACTTAATTTCTTGCAAATGCAAGCATCTTCATCGTTTCTGATGAAATTAAACATTTTAACAGTTTCATCATGACGAAGATTCCAACTCCGCTATGCTTATTTCAACTATTGAAGTTTGCATGCCTTTTAGCATCTTTTGATTTAATAAAACCCCTCAGATAGTGTAACGTACACGTCCTAGGTAACCATTTTATTAGAAAAATGTTGTTTTGTTTATTCAACTAGCATATACAACAATTGGCATATGTAGTGGTTGCTACACTAATCCGTCCAGACTAAATATCGATACTAAAGATCGAATCTTGTCATAAACTCCTTGAACATTGTCATAGACTCTTTACCAATATGTTGAATATTTCATAGATGTGAAACATCCATGTCTGTTTCCTTATAGATCCAAATAGGACTAATAGGTTGTATGCCTTTCAGAGGTTCTTATAAGTTTAGAAACTTGGTTTCTCATGTATGGAACTATCACGGATTTTATGGCTTCAAGCCATTTGACGTGAGTTAGGGCCCATCATCGCTTATTGCATGTAGTCGGTTCATTACTATCAAACAATAATGATTTAATCTCAAATCTTAGTATTTGATTGTTTATCCGACCTATGTTGTTCAATAGGAACTTAGATCTCCGTGACCACAACCTTTGAGGCACGTGAGTCACGAGCATTGTGGCTGCCTCCAGGACATTTTCCAGCGCTACGCAACTCAGCACATATAGCTAAGGTTCAATAACCTTATCAAAGTTCTATTGTCCTCCCACTTAATAACTTTTCGCAAAAATTCCTTCTTAAGAAACTTGATGTTCTAAGCAACAAACACTATTATCTCCGGTGCTATGGAAGAATACCCAACGATTATTTGGAATAACCTACAAAGACATGCTCACCCGACTTTGGTTGTAAACATTTTACTTATGCCTAGCATACCAAAATTTAAGAAAAGACAACTTGAGTATTATCCAAAACCATAACTCATATGGTGTCATTTTAACGGATCATGATGGAGCTCTTTTTAGTGTAAAAGCAGTAGTCACTAAAGCTTAATCTTTAAAATATAATGGCAATTTTATATATAACACCGTTGATCCTACCATGTCAAACAAGATTTGATTACTTTTCACGAACACTCCATATTCCTATGGTGTTTTGATACACGCAAATCCATGGAACGATTCCACAAATCTTAGGTGTTATGCTAAACTTGTAAATCAAATATCTTCCTTTATGATCCAATCATAAATTCTTTATTTTATTTTTACAATGATTTTCCACTTTATCTTGAAATCATTTGAACATTTTCAAATGTTTCATACTTATCCCCTATTTAGTAAACATACACATGTATTACTAAAATTTTGGAGAAATCCTATGAAGTTTAAATCCATCGCTCATGACTACACATAATGGACAATCTACATCAACATGCACTAGGTCCAATAGGTTAGTCATTCTGTTCTTCTTTGGCACATGAAAGAGGTTTTAATTATCTCTAGGAAAGTTTCACAAGTGTCAATTGATCAAAATCAAAGGACTCCCAAAAATCCATTAACATGGAGTTTTACTCTTGTTTTTTCCCAATATAATTTAAACGAAGACACCACTCAAAAGTGATATTCCAATCATTCGTCTTGCAACTTTTTAGCATTAGTGTTATGGATGTGATTTCTTCAACTAGACTTGTAAAATTCCATCCATCTTCTATGGAATACGGTAATTATTTGAACATAATAACAATTATTAAAACAAATCTTGAGGGATAGGTTTGATGTCAATGAGAAACACAAAAACACTTTATTTGTTTCTGATGAACATCATCCCATATTCTTTTCCTAGTTACTTAGGTCATTGCAGTTCATGAATTGTGTTGTATTGTGTGACACTTCACACCAACCAATCTGGTATCCAATACCTAAGAACCACATTGTCTAACAAGCAAATAATATATCCATAACATCTATATCATCTATATACCTAAGATGGACATTTTTAGTCTTTTTTTCTTTTCTGCCAAGTATTTCTAAGATTATCTTTTAGCATTTCCTTTTCCTTTTTAAAAAAATCAATCAACATCAATAGTGGTCCCATACACATGATGCATAGTCCAAAACCTGTTATTCAAACACTAATATCCTTGGACTTGCACTTTTTTGATGTAGATCACCATCATCAAATGTCTGGTGTTCTTCCAAATTTCATTCCTTTTAGTAATCCTTTCAATGTAGTAAATATTTTACCTACATATTATATCCATCCTTATCATGACAACTTTCATGATCAAGCTGCTATAGCTCATAAGGACGAATCGTGAATATAATGTTTAATTCCCAAAACTTTTTGGGAGATGAAGACGCCTAGCATCTCCATCCTTCACAAATTCTCACACAATATGAGGACATGTATCTTACTAAAATTATATTCTATCATATTGAAACCGAACATTGTTTCAGATATCATAATATCTTTCACGCATGATGGTTTATGAAACAATTCTTTCAGCTCCTAGATAACATTGATACTAAAACAACATTTGAATATCAAAGATCATGGAGGCAAGCATAATATTTAGATATTAAAGTTAGAACTGTTACTCTTGATTCAATACTACTTATTGAATTTCACGGAGTAAGTGAGGTTTTGCTGAAAGTTTGCAATAGTACTTTAAAATTTAGATCGACACTTATAAAACAATACAATACTAGCTCGTAAGTAAAATATCCATAAATCTATAGTTATATTATCTCAATTGAAACTAAGCGCAAGGTAGTAACCGAATGCCAATGAATACAACAGACTATACCAATTCACTTTGATTTAGTTTATGATAAATTGAGTTCAACTTTAATCATATTACTATGTGAACTCCTACTCAAAGCCAACATCCCTCGAGTCGTTTTGGTGATTACACGAACCAAATTCACTATACCACATCCGATCATCATGTGAGGCGGGGCAGCTCCAATGGTGAGCATCATATGGACATCATATCACTCATATGACTTGTGATTTACCTTTCGGTTCATGTTCCGATGCCATGTCTATACATGCTAGGCTCGCCAAGTAGAATCTTAGTACTCGCATGTGTAAAACTATCTTACACCCATTGTATGCGAACATAGAGTCTATCACACCTGATCATCACGTGGTAATTCAAAATGATGGACTTTCTTAATGGTGCATAATAAGGAAGAACATATTATTATCTTGATATTCGGTGGGAGGGATCATCTTATAATGCTACCGTGCCGATCAAATACTACTAAGGTGATCAAATCAAATATATATAAGATGAATCAAAGGATAAACACCACATGCATGAATAATGTGATATGATATGGTCCTTCTCGCATTCGATCTCCATCTTGTGTGTCATGGTATGATCTCCATCATTCCATTGGCGTGCCACCAAGATCCATGGCGCCACCATCATGGTTGTTATCCACTAATCTAAGTTACATGGATTCCATTTTTGACATGTATGCCATAAAATAACAAAGACAACCATATGGCTACTGCCAGTTGTTTTAACTTACAATAAAACATATTGCATACAACAATTTTTGTATCAATGACCATATCACATCATATGCCCTGCAAAAACAAGTTAGACGCCTCTAATTTATTTTTGCATATGTTATGCGGTTGTGGGCTTTCTAGAAAAGAACCGTTCTACCTACGAACTTCAGCCACAACGGTAATAATCAAGTTATTAGAAGACCGTTGAAAATTAGATATTAACTATAGCGGGAGAGACAGAAACCCGCTACCATTTATGCAAAACTAGTTGCATCTCAAGCGTGGAACAGCTCTCATGTGCGAGAACATGTAAAGTTTGTCCGGGCCGCTTCATCCCACTATGCCACTAATATCCAAAGTAAACGAAAATATGCAATAACATGATCATCAACACCCACATCTCTATGTGTTCTAACTATACAAAGCATCTACATGTATACATAGCTCTGATACCACTGATGGATTTCGTTGCATAGAAAACAAAAAAATTCCTACGGTTGAAACTGCCAAGATCGAATCTAGGTGATACTTTGTAACAGTTTTATAAGGACTCACCCTTGAAGATCGTAAGCGATATAATGTTCCTACAAATAAATGTGGTTATAGTAGATGTACATGACCGTCCTTAAGGATGTGCAGACGATTAGCGCCGCAAGGGGCAGCGCCTTCGTAATCGGTCACACATATGTGTGCTGATGACTCCCATCCCTTGCTCCATGTTGGGGAACGGAAGTAGCGGATCCTCAGGAATTCCAGTAGCACTACAACATGGTAGTGGTGGTGGTGGAGAAGATCTTGAGCAGAGCTTCGCCTAAGCACCGTACTCGTGGCAATGAACAAGTATAGCAAGGGGAGGAAGATGCCATCCAAAGGGCATATGAGAGGAGTAGAGAATGAGTGTTTAGAGGGGGTTTCCACCTCCTCCTTTTATAGGAATGGGGGGTTCTGCCCAAAGGGAATGAACCAGCCCCTAGTAGTCCCCACCTCTCCTCTCTTGATGGTAGTGGAATATCCACTCACACAAATCAAAAGGTCACCATAATTCCATTAATGCCTACTCAAAAATCAAAGTTCTTTCAATTAAAGCATTTTAATTCATTTGGTTTAATACCACTCAATTTAATGAACACTTCATTTAATGAACACATTAACATTTTACCCCTTGCGATATTTTCAATACACCGAAACTATTCCGGCAGTTTTTATTAGAATAGTTTCTGCGCTATCCAGTATTTTCTCCTATGTTTCCTATCCACTCAAATGCGCCGACGATCCTTAAGTGCATCTCCCTACGGGTTTGAGAACTATGTGTACATGATCGAGACTCTCTCCGATCAATAATCATTAGTGGGACCTGGACATACATAATGACTCCCACTAGCTCAACGATAATCAAGTGATCGTCTAAACCTTTTTTTGCAGTAACCAATTCCTTTTGTGTTGCAATATTTTACTTGACCGAGATCCAATCATTTGGTATCATCCATACCTAGTTCAATCTCGTTACTGACAAGTACTCTATTCTCGTTCCCGTGATATAAACATTCTTAGTGATCAAATCACTTGCTTGCAAGCTATGTTAATGTGATATCACCGAGAGGGCCATGAGTATATCTCTCCGTCATCTTGATAGACAAATCCCACTCTTGATCCACGAGCCTCAACTAACACTTTCTAAATACCCGACGACACGTTTATAATCACCCTGTTACGGTGTGACGTTTGATGGAATCAAAGTACTCTTCCGGTGTAAGTGATTGATGTGATCTCATGGTCTAAGGACTAAAGTTACTTTGAATGAGATATCAATATAAACTTGAGGACATGATCGTATTAGTATATTTTGAGAGAATATTCATCACATCATCCCACCAATGTTGTGACCTCGTAATTAACAACATCCAGTGTCATGATCATGAAACCTTGATCATATGTTAATCAACAAGCTAGTGTAATGAGAGGCATTACTAGGAACCTTTTCTTTGTTTATTAAACACACATGTATTAACATTTACGGTTAACACAATTATAACATGATAAATAAACATTTATCATAAACATGAAATAAGATAATTACCACTTTATTATTGCCTCTCAAGCATATTTCTTTTAGGGTCAGGATGACTAGTCTATGGCATTTTGAGGGATGAATAGCAGATGATTATTTGTGATCATATCATTTGGCACTCTTCCCATGCATACATATAAAGAAATACATGTATATATCATAATCCAATTGCCAATGGTGGATCCAACACTTCCCGAGAATATTTTATCCCTATTGTAGTTTTGTACTTATTACTTATATCGGTATTCTCTCTTTGTTTGCATTATTTAGTTTAAATATTGCTTTGCTCACAAACACTCTCAGAACACTCTTGCTTGCAATCAAAGACAACTTACATGTACTCTTTGATGAATAGTAACGAGGGGCATAAATAACTCTACTAGTAGTTCTCCGTGGTTTAATACTCTTACTTCTAAACTAGCTATATATAACCCGTGCTCTTGCAGTCATCATGGTTCCACGTTAATCCAGATGTCAAGCCAAAAGCGGTGTAGCGCCTATCACCGATCCTGCTTGCCGAGATGGCCATGTAGGTTGGTAGGAGCATGGCCAGGTGACTCAGATGATGACCACCGGTGGCAAGGTCAGAGTAAAAGTCCAAACCCACTTAGGCCATGGCGCCTCCAAGGAAGCGTGAAGCTTGTGCAACAGCTACATATGCAGGCAGGAGTTCTTGATGACCATATGTTTTAGGCCAAGACCACCCTCATGTTTTGGATGGTAGAAAACAAACTAGGCCACCAGGCATTTGGCTCCAAAGCACGATCACCAGCGTTCCATAGAAAATCCCGACACGGCCTCTCGATTGTTTGTAGTAGGGCCGGTGGTAGATCGAGCGTTCCCATCGTGAACATCAGCAGCGTGTCCAACACTGCATTGAGGAGCACGAGGCGCCCCTAGAGGAGAGAAAGATCGTTGTCCAACCTGATACGCACCGTTCCTTTTTGGCAATAAGAGGGCCAAAATTTTGCAAATGGAGCTTGTGAGGAGAGAGAGGCAGACCGAGGTATGTTTGTGCGAAACCTTCAACACGGCAGACAAGAGAGGCATTGATGTGCTAGAGAACTATTTTGGAGACATGCATAGGCACCAGTACTCTTGTGAAAGTTGATCTGATATACTTGTATATGCTTCAAAAACGTTCTTCATTTCTTACGGGGAATTATATATGCTTGTAGTGTTTTCTATGGAGTGTACGATAAATATCACTTACAGAAAACATCTAGAGAAGTGCTAAACCTGAAGAAATTGCACGAAATTAATCACAAAAGAGTGAGACAAATTAAAAAGGGGTTGTAATTGCAAATTGCGATGTTTGTGATATTTTCGTGGAGCGTTTAACTTGTCGACGTGCACCAGCCCAACAGAGCAAATCACAATCCCCAAAACCAAACTCGAGAGCCCAGCCACTCGGCCAGCCCGGCAAGATGCCACCAGAGTCCAGAGTAGAGGAACAGAAGAGCCTCAACATTAAGGAATCGTCATCGCCACAAGAGGATAAGAGACGTTCCGAAAAACACAGGCAAGGAAGGCAACAAGCCGTCAGCCATGGCGCTCTCCCTCTCCACCTCCTTCCTCCCCACCCCGGCCGCCGCCGCCGCAAGAACGACAACCCGCACTCTTCGCTCCGTCGTCCCCTCCCAGGTACTCAATTAAAACTCCATATTAAGGCTCTGGAATTGGAGGAGACGGTTGTTAATCTGTGCCCTGTGCGCGCGTGCAGAGGATGAGGTGCTCGATGCGGAAGAAGGGTCTGCACCCTGAGATCTTCGAGGACGCGAAGGTGTACTGCAACGGTGAGCTGGTGCTGGTGACGGGGGGCACGAAGCCGGAGTACTCAGTGGACGTGTGGTCGGGGAACCACCCCTACTACGTGGGCGACTCCTCGGCGCTGGTCGTCATGGACAGCCAGATCGAGAAGTTCCGCAAGAAGTGGGGGCACGTCAAGGAGTACTGGACCAAGGAGCAGTGGCTGGAGATGCACCCCAACGGCGACCCGGAGTTCGAGCCAGAGGACGACGAGACCCGCAAATGATGCCTCTGCCTCTCTTCCCAACTCATCGTCCTGCCGCGGTTCTCTTGTTGCTGTTGATTCCCGAACTCAATTATATTACTACTGCGAGTAGTTTGCCTGGCTTGATTCCCCACTTGTACCGTGTGCACGCGTACGGTGGATGAATTTGGCAAACGGGGCGCTGCATTTGCATTGTTCTCGAGGTGTTCGAGTAATGTTCGCAACGACTCTAGTCCACTATCAGTATGTGTCAACTTTCTGCTTCCTCTCAACACCTTCCCTTGGTATGAATATGATACGAATGCAAAATGGGGTGGATGCACATTAAGTTTACATCTAAGATACATGTCTGTTTCATGATCCGTGTGGTAGTTTCGGAGTTCTGGAGCTTGGTGTAGAACACTTGGTGTCCGGTTTCAAAATTTTGTTCCGCTGAATTCAGCCAAATGGAAATTTACATATTCCTTATGTCTACGGATATTCATTTTTCTAGGACCTGATTCTTTGTCCTTTGCACTGCCTAGCATATTACTGTGTCTATGTTTCTCACGTATACTCGTAAGCTAAGATTGCAGACTGCAATCCGAAAACATGGGACACAACCCATCAAGCGTAAAACAACACCCCTCGATGTCGGATCTTCACTTACAAAACATCTCGTTACCCTTGCCATTGCCACGATGTTACTTTTTTTTATTAGAGGGCCATACACTGATTTCATTAAATAAAACCAACAAGGCAACATAATTCAGGTGTTCCAATCCTTCAGACTACCTTAGCGGCATTTTTCTAAGCTTCCACTAACACAACCACACGACAGAAAAGCAATCCTCATCGATTATTCTCCTCACATCAAACTTTTACCACTACTTATTACACACAATAGAAGGAAAACCAGTACTGCTTTCTTCCAAACCACATGGTGCACATATTCTTCTTGCCGGCACCCAGCCTTGACGAGCACTGAACGCCTCCGATGCCAACTTAGACAACATAAGCGATGCGGAGGTTTGAAGCACGATGTTACTTCTGTTATGTATTATCATGCAGAACTAGCTAGACATGATAAATGGTGTACCATTTTGATGCTCCCATGCACTATACAGCACCAGTTCAAACACTCCACAAGTTGATGTTTGATTTGTTCATTTGTGACACTGCCTGAGTCGGGTCTGAGGCACAAAACTGACAGAGCTATAATCAAAGCTTTACAGAGTGATGAGTAATCAACGGTTACGTTTCATTGTGCTACTCTTCTCCCCTAGGACTCGGAGTACTGTAAAACGCCCCCAAAATATCGAATGGAGTATTTCGTCAGTCGTCATACATCATCAACTTATCAAAATGTAGGATGATCACAGAAAATACATGTACTGCTATTGCAGTGCACCTTACAAAGTTCCAACATTCTTATCCCAGGTGAAGGACTGAATGTGGTGGTGGGTAACAAGACCTCGGAAGTCAAGACAGCTCGGGCAAATCAAGCAGTACAAGTGGAATATTTCTTATCTATAGATATAGATCTCTGGTACATATTGTCCGGTAGCTAATACAAATAAGATAAGTTTGTTACTAATTCAACAAAGCGCCTGTAGCTCAGTGGATAGAGCGTCCGTTTCCTAAGCGGAAGGTCGTAGGTTCGACCCCTACCTGGCGCGGAATTTTATTTTTGGTATTTACTGTGCCCGCTTACTAAAGTTTTTTTTTTTGCGTCTGCTGTTTGATTTTGCATCTTAATTTTTATAGTCATATTTTTTTGTATCTACTGCGCCCCCTTGCTAAACGATTTTTTTGGGTCTCCTGCTTGATTTTTTAGCCATACTATGTTTTTGCATATATAGTGTGCCACCTTAATTACTAACGATTTTTCGGTTCTATTCTCAAAAAAAAAACGATTTTTCGGTTCTCCTGTTTGATTTTGCATCTTTCTCCTTGGTATTCTCTCTGATTGCAGTGAACATTGGTGCCGTCAATCGAACTCAAAGTTCAGTAATCTTGTCAGATGAAAGAATCAGAGTAGGACTGGGAGAACTCTAGCCAAAACTGAGAGCAAGATCGCGAGAAGCTACATAACGTACCCACTACCCAGGCTCGTGTCAATATAGAGGGGCACGAGATTAATTGTTAAAGACGGCATCCTCTAGCCATATCACCTCGCTGGCCGACACGATTACTCTGACCCGACACGACCAAACCACTGCTAGCAAGCATCAACAATCACCACTATTTTAAGCTCTGGTCTTGGAATCAACGACTAACTAATAAAAGCTGTCCTTGCAGTAGTGGTAGTATCTGCTGCAACCTTTGTGGAGAGTCAAAGCCAGGAAACGTGCTTTGATGAAAGAAAGAAAGAATGGCGCCTATGGAAAGAGGCAATCAGGAGCCAATCACAATCAGTGAGCTATAGTAGTAGGATCATGCGTTCTCCGTTGTTTAATTAGACGGCTGCGGTATTCGGCGGCCCTGCCCGTCGTGTCTCAGGCCTGTACCTAATCTTCGCTTTTTTGTTAGTAATACAATGCCGTGTTCTTTACTGCTAGCTATAGTGCGGAAGGGGGCTCGAGTTCATTGATTAGTTTCTTCTAACCTTTTTCCTCAGATCCCCTGTAAAATCAGGCACACCTCATGCATACAAGGCTTCGCAGCCTTTACATCCACCGCTTTGCTTGAGTTTAGTTTAATAGTCTCGAAAGAGAAAGCCGTTTTGGTTCATTTCATACGTGAACCAGCAGCAGATTTGTCAACGGGCACGGATCCGGGGTGGTTCTAAATCTAAAGGAGACATGTTTCTACCTGCATTTGCCATCTTGTGGGAGGAAAAGAATATACGATTAGAGGAGTTATTATTCCTGTCTGATGTAAAGTGCTAGTATACCACTAGAACCTTGGACGACTTCAAAGCCTTAGAGCATCTCCACTGGCGGAACATTCATCGAAAATTGGTCCGTTTTTCGGCCGACGGAACTAGTTTTCGGCCTGGGTACGCTCATTTTCTCAGTCGCGTGCCGAGGCCGAGTTCCAAGTTCGGCTAAAATTCATTAAATATGAGCGAATTTTATTAAGTTGGACGAATATAGGCGGATTACATCAAATTTAAACTAAACTACTACATAAATAAACTTAGAAAGGCCGCCGCCATGGCCTCCGTCAGTGCCCTCGCCGTCCTACATGCCGAAGTTGCTGTAGAACGCCGTGTAGCCGGGGTCGGCCCGGCCATCATCCTCACCGCCGTCGTCGTCGCTCGGCGGCTGATTCTGGCGGGAGCTCCCCTGGCCTGGGTCGCCGCACCTCCGGGACTAGAAGGACGGGCCTACGTCCTCCTCGTCGTCGTCGAGGACGTCAACGCCGGGCGGCCTGCTCCTCGGCCTGCTGATGCGCTGCCGCTCCGCCTTCTCTCAGTCCATCCTGGACCACTCCAGGATGTCCGGCAAGGAGGGCTCCACCGGCGGCGGCTGCGACGTCTGCGGCGCGGTTTCGCGGAGCGACTGCTCCAGCGCCATCTTCAAGGCGGCGTCTTCGACCGGCGCCGAACCTTCTATCTTGGGGCGGCGGAGACGTAGGTGGCCGGCTGGCAACGCCATCGTCCGCGGCTCGCCGATGACGATGCCACGCGAGCGCGTCTGTGGCGGCAAGCGCACATGCGACTCCGCCTCGCGCTTGACTGCCGTCGGCGCGCAGCGGCGCCGAGCCGGAGGAGTGGGAAGCCGACGCGAAGGAGGACGAGCTCATACTTGCCATCCTCCTCGGCATCCAGTTCAACGGAGGACGCCAGCCAGACCTGGCCGCCGGAGTCGGTGTGCGCGGAAAGCCGAGCGGCGGCGTGTTCCCGCGGTTGATGTGCTCCATCACCGCTGCGAGGGTCCGGCCTGGCGCGCTCCACCAACGCCGGTGCCCAGCCGAGTTGTTGTGCTTCGGCGGCGACTCGTTCGACGGCCCCTCGTGACGGGCGAGAGCGAGAAAAAGAGAAACGGCGGGAAGTTAGTGCCCGCTGGTCCGTCGCGGAAGCCGATGCGGCGACGGTGGCGTCGTATATCGGCGATGCGTGGCCGACACGACGGGCAGTTAATGTCCAGCGGTCGTCGCGTGGTTTCGAGGATGACAACGACTCGGCTTCTGTCGCTGACTCGGCGGGTCCACGCGCCGCTTCGTTTTTTTTCGCCGAACTCGCTGAATCCGGCGTTCTCAGGGCGTACCCGAAAACCTGGGTTCGACCTGGTAATCCAAACCAAAATTGGTCTAAATCCGACCGAAAAAAAGTCTTTGGGTACACGACTGGACCAATTTTTAGTGTCCGGACTAAAATTCGATGTCCAAATCAGCCTCCTAGGTAGGCGAGTGGAGATGCTTTTAAGCATCGTCTCGCAGCATTTCAACTTTCTGCGCTTGCGTAGTGAATCTGAATTTAGCGTTTCCGAGGGTGCGACGACAGTCGACAGGTATAGTTAGCGCCTGATTTCGGGGCCTCGAGCACCGGCCGCCTCCTTAAACATGTGAGCACCGCAGCGCAGGAACGGCCGTAAATCCCTTTGGACCTGCGAGCAGCGCTACGCTACGTGCAGAAAACCACTTTGCCAAACTGCGCACGCGGCCGGTGCTCACACGTTACCTGAGACAAAGTGGGGTCGGGCAGTGCACCCTCCGATCGCGTGCGTGCGTGAGTCTACCTCGCCCCGCTTGTCTCGTCTCGTCGCCCGTCTTCAATCAGCTAGCGCCAAACGAAATGGGTCGGAGGACCATCCACCTTACGTTTTTTTAGTCACATCGTGTTACCCGCCGTACACATGCATCCCGGCGACCTCGCACGCCAAGCTAGCCGTGCTGGTATAAATGCGAGACAAGGTAATTTGAATAAGTAGGAGTACCTTTTTTTTTAAGAATTTGAATAAGTACCTTGTTTGCTACTAGAGGATGGATCCAAGGTTTTTTTTTAACTTTTACCAGCGTCTCCAACGCCCTCCTGCGTGCTGAAAACAAAGAACCGTCGACGATACAGTGGTTAAAACCCTGAGGCACCGGCGGCGGCGAAGATCACGTCGATAGACCAGTGTCGTAGTATAGTAATGCGTCCTAGTCGTAGTATAGTAACGCAGACGCTCCAGCCACGTGATCGGCCGAGCCACGCACAACGCTCGACGCATTCCGCAACACGCTGACCGCCGTGTGCACTGCTGCGTCGGGCTGCTGGGGTGGGACTAAGGGTGGACACAAAGCTCGAGCCTCGAGGTTCGGCTCGAGCTCGACAAGGCTTGGTTCGGGCTTGGTTCCGCTTGAAGGACGGACAAGCCAAGCCTAAACCTTGTTACTTAGGCTCGAGACTCGACAAGCCAGCTCGGTGAAGCTCGCAAGCCGGTTCGAAGGCTCGGTATAAAATATAACAATGACATAATCTTTTCTAAACATGTACAAACAAGTTTAGAAAGTACAAATAAGTTTAGAAACTACTTTGCAACATGAACAAGAGAAGACAAGTTAGCAGCCATGCAAGAATTCCATAAGAGCTAATGACCACAGTATCTGGTTAAAGACATGCCAAATCACAGTGCAAACTCGTAAAAGCTTGCAGACCATATCCATTAGTATACACCATCCATGTCGATGGCGATTTGCAACTTTGCATACAAGTAGTCCAGTACATGCAATGTATTTTCTGAGTATTTTCTGCACAATAGGAAAAATAACAAGAGCAAAAGAGAAGTACTGTTCTTCTTCCCCGTCCACCAGAGCGTTATCATCTCTTCCTCTCCTGAATTTGATCTTCTAATTCTTACATATTATATTAGTAATATCTTGAACGATTCCTCCTGATCATACCGGCCATGTGCTAAATCTTCTCGTCTAAACATATTAGTAATAGGTGTTATCATACCGGCAGTATGTTAATTACATGAGCAAACCTTGTGTTCTCGTAACTGTCGGGTCACTCTAGATGGCAACCAAATTATACATGGTAATCAGAATATGTAGCTCAGATCAGGCCGGATCTTTTTGCTCAGCCATACAGCTCCACTAGCTCGATGTATAAACTCCTAATCTCCTATCGACTACTAGCAAAGAAATAAAATGGAAGAAAATAGGTACTGCCCTTGCCCTGTCGAGACTTGAGAGTTCACTGCATCTGCAGCCATCGGTGGTGAGAGGTGGAGGTGAGGACCAGCCGTCGGTGGTGGGCGGCGGAGCGCCAGCAGGCGGAGGGCTGGAAGGGACGGTCTCCGCTAACTTTAGACGACCGACGGGAGGGGATTTATTCTGAGAGGAGGCAGGTGATAGGGAAGGGGAGCCATGGCAGGAGGAGGAGATGAGGTCCGGTAGGTGGCTGCCGGCGTCGGCGGCGGACAGCGCCGGCCCTAGCGAGATGAGGAAGGGACAAATGGAGACAGGGAGAGCGACGGGCAAGGAATCGCCATTGGGGATTCTTCAGGGAGCAGGGGAGAGTCAATGCCCGCTTCAGGTCGTCTGGCTCAATGAGCCCTTCGAGCCGAGCCACGAGCCCTTTTTCTAGTTTTTTTCTAGCACCGAGCCGAGCCTGGATTGGCTCGAGTTTTGCTGAGCCTGACCGAGCCGAGCCACGAGCCGGCTCGGCTCGGCTCGATTCCACCCCTAGGTGGGACACTGGCACCAATAATCTGCGGCGAAGCTTTGCGTCGGCCGGGCGGGCACCTGAGAATCCGTGCGCTTATCATAAACCCGTCTAGTCCCCTGCCGTTGCCCAGCCCGTGAGAAGCGACAAGGCCCCATCCTGGTGACCCTCTGAAAACTGGCCACGATCCACGTGACCTCCCGAGCGAGAGAGAGAGAGAGAGACCGCAACCAATTCCACACCACACCAACACCAACACCATGCGAGGGTCCCCCCCTCCTCATCCCCTCTCTGCTGTGTTCTGAGCGAATGGTACAGGAAAGGCCATCTTCTAGTAGCTTTGCCAAGGGGGGACGTGCTCAGTGTAGCGTAGGTGGTGGTGTGGTGGTGACCAGGGATTCAGGAGGTCAGAGTCATGCTGACCGTACGTGCAGAGAGGTGGGTGCATGGCGCTCTCTGCCTGAATCCTGATGATGGATGGACGGATGCCCCCACTGTATCTGCCACTGCCAGCCTCGGCGGGTGGTGTATATGTGCATGTGCTCACGACGGAGCTTTTCGCGCTTGCTTTACTTCTCGGGCTCCTCTCTTCAGGGGAAAAAGAAAGGTTGCCACGCAGAGGCAAAGGCCACGGCTGGATTATGTGCAAAAAAGTCACTGATTAACAACAATCACTGTGGTTGCGGCTTGTGGGTGAGTGACCCTCACGTATCATGTCACTGCTATTTAGTGGTCTAGTGCTGTTTTATCTGGTTATTATATAGGGCTCCATAGAGCAGTAGGGTGGACTCACTACACACGGATACATGATGATGCAAAAAAAAGTTCACTAGTAAGAGCTTACACATACTATATAATACTCCTCAGTTCACTAATATAAGACTTTTCTAGATATTTTAAAATGGACTAGGTACACTTCAAAATAAATGAACCTACACATTTAAATACGTCTAGATATTTTGTATTGGAAAAAGATAAAATATTTTATATTAGTGAACGAAGGGAATGCATTTTTTAAGACATTATATATATGTCTATCTGAGAAAATAATCTGGAATAGGATAAGATAAAAACGTGCGAGGAACCAAATGACATTATATTATATATGCATCCTTGAATGCCTTAACCATCACTGGAGACAACACTCGTCCTACAAACGAGATTTTCCAAGCAACATCTACAAAAAGAAAATAATGCACAAGTGTTGTTCTCGTTAGATCGGAGCGTAGCGACCATGACTTTCTTCGCCTCATTCGGTTTCCTGGAAATCTATATTAAGACATTTCCCATGTTACTCACAAGAAGGCAAAGCTTCACGTCTTGCCCAAATGAAGCCACTCCGGCTGAAGATAAGGGCACGCGCGACTGCATCGATTCTTATCTAGATATCCAATAGCGCCATATGCCAAACTATGGAAATCGACCACAAACAAATCGAGGAGGACGACGTGAAGCAGATCGACGCCTTGGTGCTCGAGCAACAGCAGGGCCAGGCCACCTTTATTCTTCGACATAGACTAGCAAGCTCCCAAGCCTCCATCCGCCCTCCAACGGGTCCGACCACCCACGACGAAGCAGGAGGCCACCACCATGTCCGGGATCGCTGCCTGGGACAGTCCTCGTGTCATGGGACAAGCCTAGGAACTCTACCACGTGTCGTCATCGGAGATGCAATAGGCGCAACAATGGCCATGACCCATCCAGGCTTGCCAAGATCGGGGCCCTGCCCACCAATACCAACCACTCTCGTTGTCTGTCGAATAAGATGCTCCCAAGATATGTTGGTCGTCGCCGTCCCGCGCCATCGTCGAATCCTAGGTCGGTCCAGGCGCCGCTGCAGTTGAGAGATCCGGGGCATCCGCGCCAGGACACCGAATAAGGAAGATCCCTCGGCGCCACGTCTCCAGGACTTTGCCCGACGATGATCTTGATGGCGGCGGGAGGGGGAAAGGATGGGGGAGGCCATACGGGAGAGGCAACAACACTTTGGTACGGCCCGGCACGGCCGCACGAGCGCGGTTTCGGGAGCGGTGCCATCTTGGCATAGGCGGATCCATAGGGTGTCCAGGGTGGTTCGTGGACCACACTAGGATTTTAATGCGACCCACATAGGATAGCAGGAATAAATAAATGAAAAAATCCCATGTACTCTCTTTGATGCAAGCACAGACGCAAGAATGACTTCCTGGCTTTGTTTCGTTTGCTTGATGTTCAATTGTTCCTCCCGAGAGATAGAATTTCCACTCGTGTCGCTGCCTCGCCTATGTAGGGGTTCGTACCATGGAAAACAAAAAAATTCTATTCATGAACACACAAAAGCCAAGATCTAATCTACGAGATCGGTGCAACAAGTTCATAGAGTACTAACCCTCGAAGATCCAAAGCGTTTAATGAGATCGGATTCTTGTGGTTGATGTAGTCATTCACTTGCCGATCTCAAGATCGCGAAGACGATCCTTTCGGCGCTGCGTTTTGGCAGCGCTTCCGCAGTCGGTCACACGTTCGGTACTCGATGAAGATCATCCTCTCCCTTGTTCCAGCAAGCAGCGGAGGTTGTAGATCTCCTCACGATTCCATCAGCACGACGGTGTGGTGGTGGAGGCTGAGGAGTAGATCCTGCAGGGCTTCGCCTAAGCCGGAGCAGGTATGGTGGATTTAGAGAGGCCCTCGGTGACTAGGATTTAAACACTAAGGGGAGGTGGTGGTGCCGGCGGCTAGGCTAGGGCTAGGCGGCGCGGCGGTTTATAGGAGCTAGGGTTTAGGGCGACGTCGACTTGGGAGAGAGCGGCGGCCTAGGGTTTGGGGTGAGGGCCAAGTGGACGCCTCACCCCTGAAGGGTTCACAGCATAGAAAACAATAAAATTCCTACAATAGGAACAACTATGTACCAAGATCTATCTACTAGATACAAGCAACGGGCGGATATACATCCATAGAATACATACCCTCGAAGACCGAATAGCGTTAACGAGGTTGTACTCGTGGATGATGTAGTCGAACGCTTGCCGATCTCAAGATCGAGAAGAAGTCCATCCGGTCCAGCGGGTCTAGCACCATCCAGTCCAGCACCGCAAACCAGTGGTGCATCCGTGATCACACACACGTCCGGGCACCCAACAACCTCCGCGCCCTCGCTCCAGTGAAACAGCGGAAGCAACAAATCCTTTCAGAAATAGCCACCGGGAACATGTATCTCACTGATCCGAGACCATGTGGAAATTCTAAAGGAGGGAGATAGATCCTTCACGAGGAGGTGTAATATGAGAGGAGGAGAGCGGGGGCCTTTTATAGGGAGAGGGGGGCACCTCAAGGGGCATGGCGCCCAGCCATGGTGGATGCCCCCACCTCTTCCACATTCATGTGGGTGGAGCTCCCACTCAAAATGAAAAGCCTCCACTCCCATAAAAATGCCTCCACTCAAAAATCCACTCACATGCATTAAATTTTCACCAAATTTAATGCAAGCTCTCATTTTTAAACTCTTTTGTTTATTTATTCAGAATTTTTTTAATTACTCTAATTAACAAACATTCACATAAAACCCCTTATAACATTTCAATTTCACATGCAGAACCAGTTTCAGCAATTTCAACCGAAACAGCTCCGGTGTCTAGTGAAATAAATTCCCGCGCTTTCCTTTTTCTTTCTTTGGAATATTATTTGCTCCAAATGGTGTCGGTATTCCTTAAGTGTGTCACCCTACGGTTCGCGAATAATGTAGACATGATCGAGACCCCTCTCCGATCAATAATCAGCAGCGGGACCTGGCGATCCGTACTGACTCCCACACATTCAACGATGACTTCTGTGATCGTGTGAACCTTATACACATGTAACTCAATCCCTTTGTCTCGCGATATATTATATGTCCGAGATTCGATCATTGGTATCAGCATACCTAGTTTGATCTCGTTACCGACATGTACTCTTTTCTCAATCCCGTGATATAACATTCTAGTGATCAAATCACTTGCTTGCAAGCTAACTAATGTGATATCAATGAGAGGGCCCAGAGTATATCTATATGTCATCAGGATGGACAAATTACACTCTTGATCCATGAGCCTCAACATAACACCTTCGTAGCACTAAACCTATCTTTATAGTCACCCTGTTACGATGTGACGTTTGATATTATCAAGATACTCTTCCGGTGTTAGTGATTGACATGATCTCATGGTCTAAGGACTAAGATTACTTCGTATGATGTTATAGCAATATAAACACAATGACTTTGATCATAATGCTATACTTCGGATGAATGTTCATCACATCATTCCAATGTTGTGACCTCGTTATTAACAATATCCAATGTCCATGATTAGGAAACCTTTGATCATCTTGTTAATCAACGAGCTAGTTTATAAGAGAGGCATAACTAGGAAATTCATTTTTGTTTATTAAACACACATGTATTAACGTTTCCGTATTAATAAAATTATAGCATGAAAAATAAACATTTAT
The DNA here is from genome assembly GCA_916181665.1 of Avena sativa. Lineage (NCBI taxonomy): Eukaryota > Viridiplantae > Streptophyta > Magnoliopsida > Poales > Poaceae > Avena > Avena sativa. The sequence goes on along the minus strand of OV702295.1, from coordinate 303,262,068 downwards.
CATAAATAAGGAATAAGATAATAACCACTTTATTATTGCCTCTCGGGCATATTGCCTTTGAACCCTTGCTTATATGGGGGGAGAAGCGAAAAGGGGAAGGTCGACTCCTCCCCCAAGTCCCCTTGGTGGCTGCTGCAAGGAGAGAGAGGGAAACATCTCCCATGTAGGTTTCCTCTCCTCCCTCCACTTGGACTTTGACTTTCAATGTTGGGATTTGACTTTTCAAATTGTAGTTTGACTATTCAAACTAGAGTTTAATTATTTCTCTTCCCATTGTCCAGCCAAGTGACCTAGGGTATGATGCAACCATTCCACATTGGCATGGCACATTCATGTACCCCCTCCGGGGTTGTGGACCTTCTATAACCTTCCAGAAGATTCCGGTGAAAACACCAAAAACATTTCCGAACCCCGGAATTGTACTTTCCTTATATGAATCTTATTCTCCAAACCATTCCATATCCCCTCGTGATGTCCTAGATCTAATCCGAGACTCCGAACAACATTCGATCTCCAACTTATTTCCACATCTACTAAACAACATCGAATCATTAAGTGTGTCTCCCTACGGTTCGTGAATTATGCAGACATGATCGAGACACTTCTCCGATCAATAACCAATAGAGGAATCTAGAAATTTATATGGCTCCCACATATTTCTACGATTACTTCGTGATCGAATGAACCATTTACATACGATACCAATTTCGCTTTGTCTCATGATACTTTACTTATCTGAGGTTTGATCGTCGGTATCTCCAATACCTAGTTCAACCTCGTTACCGATAAGTACTCTTTACTCGTTCCGTGATATGACATCCCTTGTGACCTACTCACATGCTTGCAAGCAAATTGGATGACATTCCACCAAGAGGGCCTAGAGTATATCTATTCGTCATATGGATGGACAAATCCCACTCTTGATCCATGTGCCTCAACACATACTTTCAGAATACCTAATGCCACCTTTATAACCACCCAGGTATATAAATGGTGTTTGATTTCATCAAAGCATTCATCCAGTGATGGTGATTAACATGATCTCATGGTCGAAGGATTAGGTTACTATGTATCTGAAAGCTTGTAGCAAACAAACTCTAAATGACTTGATATTACGCTACGCTTACTATAGGAGTATGTCCATCATATCATTCTCCTAATGACATGATCTTGTTATTAATAACAACTAATGTCCATGATCAAGAAACCATGATCATCTATTAATCAACAAGCTAGTTCAACAAGAGGCTTACTAGGGACTACTTTTATGTTTACAAAACACACAACTATTACTGTTTCTGGTTAATACATCGTTTATTTCCAGATGCTTTGACATTCCCTTTTTTTAATTGATTAATAGAATTCTTTGTGACATGACAAAATTTGGCCCTTTTTAATCCTTTTATTTAGTATCTTATAGAATGGAGGATGTAAACATTTATCATAAACACAAAGATATAATAATAACCAATTTAATAATGCCTCTTGGGCATATCTCCAACAGTCTCCCAATTGCACTAGAGTCAATAATCTAGATTACATTGTGATGTACCTAACACCCATGGTGTTCTGGTGTTGGTCATGTTTTGCCCTAGGGAGAGGTTTAGTCAACGGATCTGCCACATTCAGATATGTGTGTACTTTGCAAATCTTTATGTCACCATCTTGGACATGCTCACGAATAGTATGAAAATATAGCTTGATATGCTTTAGCTTCTTGTGTGACCTTGGCTCCTATGCATTGGCTATGACACCCATGTTGTCACAGTAGATGGCCATTGGTTCCAACGCACTAGGAACCACACCAAGCTCCATAATGAACTCCTTCATTCATATCGCGTCTTATGAAGCCTCCGAAGCAGCTATTGTTGGAGATATGCCCTAGAGGCAATAATAAATGTAGTTATTATTATATCTTTGTGTTTATGATAAATGTTTACATTCATGCTATAATAGTATTAACAAGGAAACATTAATACTTGTGTGATTTGTAAACTTAATTTGAAGTCCCTAGTAAAGCCTCTATATAATACTAGCTTGTTGGTTAATAGATGATTGTGGTTTCCCTATCATGAACATTGAGATGTTATTAACAACAAGATCATATTGTTAGGAGAATGATATGATGGACATACTCCTATAGATAAGCATAGCATAAAGATCAAGTCATTTTAATAGTTCAATTGCTATATGCTTTCTGATACATAGTAATCTAATTCCTTCGACCATGAGATCATGCATATCACCTTTACCGGATGGATGCTTTGAGGACATCAAACACCACACCGTAACTGGGTGGCTATAAAGGTGGCATTGAGTGTTCGGAAAGTATTGGTTGAAACACATGGATCAAGAGTGGGATTTGTCCATCCATATGACGGATAGATATACTCTGGGCCCTCTCGGTGAAATGTCATCCAATTAGCTTGCAAGCATGTGACTGGCTCACAAGGGATCACATATCACGGGAACGAGAAAAGAGTACTTATCGGTAACGAGGTTGAACTAGGTATGCAGAGATACCGACGATCATAACCTCGGATAAGTAAACTATCGTGAGACAAAGGGAAATTGATATCGTATGTAAGTGGTTCATTCGATCGCAAAGTAATTGTTGAAATATGTGGGAGCCATATGAATTTCCAGATTCCTCTATTGGTTATTGTTCGGAGAAGTGTCTCGATCATGTCCGCATAATTCACGAACCGTAGGGAGACACACTTAAGGATTCGACGTTGTTTGAGTAGTTATGGAATGATGAGAAAGAGACCGAATGTTGTTCGGAGTCTCGAATGGGATTCGGGATATCACGAGGAGATCCGGAATGGTCCGGAGAATAAGATTCATATAAGGAAAGTCCCGTTTCGGAGTTGGGGAATGGTTCCGGTGTTTTCATCGGGAATGTTCTAGAATGTTCCGAAATGTCCGGCACTCCGGAGGGGAAGGGTACATGAATGTGTTGTATCAAGTTGGTATGATTGCATCATGAACTAAGTGTCATCGCTGAACCAAATAAAGGATTAATTCAAATCCTAGTTTGAAAAGTCAAACAACTAGTTTGAAAAGTCAAACGGCTAAATTTGGAAAGAGGAAAAGAGGAGGAGTGGGAAACCGAGTTGGGGAGGAGTTCCCTCCTCCAACCGGCGGCGCCCACCCAAGCCGAGTTGGGGAGGGACTCCTATCCCTCCCCTTGGCCGGCCGGCCCCCTCCACCTATATAAGGAGGGGCAGGGCTCCCCTCCTTGACACACAAGATCCTCTCCTCCAAACCCTAGCCCCAAGCCGCCGCCGCCTCCATAGCCGCCGCCGGCCCTAGGGCAAACCCTAGCCGCCGTCTAGCTAATCCCTAGCCACCGGCTTGCCCCCTCCTTGGTGTGTATAAACCCTAGAACACCGAGGGACCCTCTCATACTCCACCATACTCGCTCTGGCTTAAGGCGAAGCCCTGCGAGATCTCCCCTCTACTTCCGGTACCATGCCGTTGTGCTGCCGGAATCACAAGGAGAGTGCTACAACCTCCGCTGCCTGCTGGAACAAGGGAGAGGAAGGTCTTCGTCGAGTGCCGAACGTGTGACCGACTGCGGGAGCGCTGCCGGAACGCAGCGCCGGAAGGATCGTCTACGCGATCTTGAGATCGGGAAGAGTACGACTACATCACCCACGAGAATCCGCTCTCGTTAAACACTTTGGAATCTTCGAGGGTGAGTTATTCCATCGACTCGTTGCTACAATCTAGTAGATAGATCTTGGATTGTTTGTTTGTATGCGGTAGAATTTTTTTGTTTTCCATGCTACGAATCCCTACAGTGGTATCAGAGCCGTGTCTATATGTAGATCTGTTGCACGAGTAGAACACAATGGTCATTGTGGGCGTTGATGCTTTTATTGTCGATTGCTTCTTGTGTACTTTGCATCTTGCGGGATGTTGGGATGAAGCGGCCCGGGCTAACCTTACATGACATCGTTCATGAGACTTGCTCCACGCTTGACATGCAACTTGTATTGCATAAGTGGCTTTGCGGGTGCCTGTTTCTCCTAGCATAGTTAAGATCCAATTTACAACGGGTGATTAACAATACTAGTATCAATGTTGTGGTTCTTGTTCGTAAGTTAGAACGACACTTATTGAAAGCCCCAAACCACGTAAAATATGCAAAGAAAGTAGAGGCGTCTAACTTTGTTTTGCAGGGGTATGCTGTGATGTGATATGGCCATGATTGTGATTATATTTGATGTATGCAATGTTCCTTATTGTAAGTTGGCAACCGGCAGGAGCCATATGGTTGTCTTTAATTTATGTTAAGACCCGCGTGTCTATTCAAAGTAGTTGTAATAGTTGAAGCCGGTGGACGACAACCATGGAGAAGCGTCATTGACCTTGATGCAATGCCGATGATGATGGAGATCATGTTCGTGCTAGAAGATGGAGATCGGAAGCACAAAGAAGAAAGGCCATATCATATCACATATTATTGAATTGCATGTGATGTTAATCCTTTATGCATCTTGTATTGATTAGTAGACAACGGTAGCATTATAATATGATCCCTCATGCACATGAATTTCAAGTCATAAAGTGTTCACCCTTAGTTGGCACCGTTGCTAAAGCTTGTTGTTTCGAAGCACCACGTGATGATCGGGTGTGTTAGATTCTGCAAGTGCATACAACATGAGCAAGCCAGATTTGCTCATGCGGAAACTAAGGTTTGATCTTGACGAGCCTAGCATGTACAGACATGGTCTCGGAACACGGATCACCGAAAGGTAAAGCATGAATCATATAGTAGATATGATGAACATGTCGATTGTTCGCCATTGAAACTATATCAACTCTCGTGATGATCGGTGTTGATGTGGTGGATTTGGTTCGTGTGATCACTAAAACAATGTGAGGGATATTGTTTTGAGTGGGAGTTCACCTAGATTAAAATTATTAATTTGAACTCAATTTGTCATAAACTTAGTCTAAACTATTGCAAATATGTTGTAGATCAATGGCAGCCCCTACCATCAATTTTAATGCGTTCCTAGAGAAAGAAAAGTTGAAAAACAATGGAAGCAACTTCGCGGATTGGTTCCGCAATTTGAGGATTGTCCTCACAGCTGGTAATTTGACATATGTGCTGGATGCACCGCTGGGTGACCCACCTGCAGCTGATGCCACCGATGAAGTAAAGAATGTTTACCTCACTCGGAAGACTCAGTACTCCACAGTTCAGTGTGCTATCTTGTATGGTTTAGAATCGGAGCTTCAGAAAAGGTTTGAGAATTCAGACCCATATGATATTGTCGAGGATCTCAAATTGATCTTTGAGACTCATGCGGCAATTGAAAGCTATGAGGCTTCTGAAAAGTTCTTTAACTGCAAGATGGAAGAGGGCAGCTCCGTCAGCGAGCATGTGCTTAAGATGTCTGGGCACGCAAACAAACTTCAAAGCTTGGGTATAGTGATTCCCAATGCTTTGGGGATTTACCGTGTCCTCCAATCACTGCCACCAAGTTATAAGAACTTTGTGATGAACTACAACATGCAAAACATGAACAAGACGTTGCCAGAACTCTTTGCCATGTTGAAATCTGCAGAAGTGGAGATCAAGAAAGAGCACCAAGTGTTGTTGGTCAATAAGACCACCAAATTCAAGAAAGGCAAGTCTAAGCAGAAGGGACACTTCAAGAAGGGTGGTAAGAAAGTTACCACACCGACGAAGAAGACCAAGGCTGGACCTAAGCCTGATACTGAGTGCTTTTACTGCAAGGGAGAAGGTCACTGGAAGCGGAATTGCCCAAAGTACTTGGCGGATTTGAAGAACGGCAACATCAAGAAGAAAGGTATATTTGATATACATGTTATTGATGTGTATCTCACTAGTACTCGTAGTAGTGCCTGGATATTTGATACTGGTTCGGTTGCTCATATTTCTAACTCGAAACAGGTGCTGCAGAATAAACGGAAGCTAGCGAAGAACGAGGTGACGATGCGCGTTGGAAACGGATCAAAGGTTGATGTGATCGCGGTCGGCACGCTACCCCTTCATCTACCATCGGGATTAGTTTTATACTTAAATAATTGTTATTTGGTGCCTGCGTTAAGCATGAACATTATATCGGGATCTTGTTTATTGCGAGACGGTTACTTATTTAAGTCTGAGAATAATGGTTGTTCGATTTATATGAGTAATATGTTTTATGCACATGCACCTTTGATAGATGGTCTATTCTTGTTGAATCTCGATAGTGGAAATACACATATTAATAACATTGAGGCTAAACGTTTGAAATCGAGCGATAACTCGACCTATATGTGGCACTGTCGTCTTGGTCACATTGGAGTGAAGCGTATGAAGAAACTCCATTCCGATGGACTTCTTGAATCACTTGATTTCGAATCACTTGATAGATGCGAAGCATGTCTGATGGGTAAAATGACTAAGACTCCATTTTCTGGTACGATGGAGCGAGCTACAGACTTATTGGAAATCATACATACCGATGTGTGTGGTCCAATGAGTGTAGCATCGCGCGGTGGTTATCGTTATGTTCTTACCTTCACGGATGACTTGATTAGACATGGGTATATCTATTTCATGAAACATAAGTCCGAAACTTTCGAGAAGTTTAAGGAATTTCAAAGTGAGGTAGAGAATCAACGTAACAAGAAGATTAAATTTCTACGTTCTGATCGTGGAGGTGAATATCTAAGTTACGAGTTTGGCGATCATTTGAAGAAATGCGGAATACTTTCACAATTGACACCGCCGGGAACACCACAACGTAATGGTGTGTCCGAACGTCGTAATCGAACTCTCTTAGATATGGTTCGTTCTATGATGTCACTTACAGATTTACCGCTATCATTTTGGGGTTATGCATTAGAAACAGCCGCATTCACTTTAAATAGGGCACCGTCTAAATCCGTTGAAATGACACCGTATGAATTATGGTTTGGGAAGAAACCTAGATTGTCGTTCCTTAAAGTTTGGGGGTGCGAAGCCTATGTAAAGAAGTTACAGCCGGACAAGCTTGAACCCAAAGCGGAAAAATGCGTCTTCATAGGATACCCGAAGGAAACTATTGGGTATACCTTCTATCATAGATCCGAAGGCAAAATCTTCGTTGCCAAGAATGGATCCTTTCTAGAGAAGGAATTTCTCTCAAAAGAAGTGACTGGAAGGAAAGTAGAACTTGACGAGGTTGTTGAACCTTCTCTCGAAATTGCGAGTAGCGCAGCACCGGAAGAAGTTCCTGTGGTGCCTGCACCAATAAGAGAGGAAGCTAATGATGATGATCATGAAACTTCGGTTGAAGTTGCTACAGAGCCTCGCAGGTTAACGAGAACTCGTACCACTCCAGATTGGTATGATCCCGTTATGAGTGTCATGTTGGTGGACAACACCGATGACCCTGAGACATATGAGGAAGCAATGATGAGCCCAGATTCCAATAAATGGCAAGAATCCATGAAATCCGAGATTGGATCCATGTACGAAAACCAAGTATGGACTTTGGTGGACTTACCGGATGGCCGGAAGGCTGTCAAGAACAAATGGATCTTCAAGAAGAAAACAGATGCTGATGGTAATGTTACTGTCTATAAAGCTCGACTTGTCGCAAAAGGGTTTCGACAAATTCAAGGAGTTGACTACGATGAGGCTTTCTCACCAGTAGCGAAGCTAAAGTCTGTGAGGATTATGTTAGCAATCGCTGCATATTATGGTTATGAGATATGGCAGATGGATGTCAAAACATCATTCCTCAATGGAGACATTGATGAAGAGTTGTATATGATGCAACCCAAAGGTTTTGTTGATCCTAAAGATGCTAACAAGGTATGCAAACTTCAACGGTCCATCTATGGATTGAAGCAAGCATCCCGAAGTTGGAATCAACATTTTGATAAGGTGATCAAAAGTTTTGGTTTTATACAAACTTATGGAGAAGCTTGTATTTACAAGAAAGAGAGTGGGAGCTCTATAGCATTCTTAATACTATATGTGGATGACATATTATTGATTGGGAATGATGTAGACCTTCTTAATAGTGTCAAGGAATATTTGAATAATAGTTTTTCAATGAAGGATCTTGGCGAAGCAGCTTACATATTAGGCATAAAGATTTATAGAGATAGATCGAAACACCAAATATCATTGTCACAAAGTACATATTTGGACAAAGTTCTAAAGAGGTTTGGAATGGAAGATAGCAAGAAAGGGTTCTTGCCCATGTTTCCCAATACGACCTTGAGTAAAACTCAAAGTCCGACATCGGCAGAAGATAGAGAAAGGATGAGTAAGACTCCCTATGCCTCAGCCATAGGATCTCTAATGTATGCCATGCTATGTACTAGACCCGACATTGCATATGCTGTTAGTTTAACTAGCAGATATAAAAGTGATCCAGGAGTGGATCATTGGACAGCGGTCAAAAACATCCTTAAGTACTTGAGAAGAACTAAGGATATGGTTCTTTCTTATGGAGGTGATGAATAGCTCGTTGTTAATGGTTACACCGATGCTAGTTGGAACACCGATCCGGATGATTCTAAATCACAATCTGGATACGTATTTGTTTTGAATGGTGCAGCAGTTAGCTGGAGGAGTGCAAAGCAAAGTGTTGTGGCGAGATCTTCAACTGAATCGGAATACATGGCTGCTTCGGAGGATTCACAAGAAGCGATATGGATGAAAGAGTTCATTACAGAGCTAGGTGTGGTTCCTAGTGCGCTGGACCCAATGTCTATCTACTGTGATAACATGGGCTCCATAGACAATGCGCAAGAACCAAGGTCACACAAGAAGCTGAAGCATATCAAGCTACGTTTTCACGCTATTCGAGAACATATCCAAGATGGGGATATAAAGATTTGCAAAGTACACACAGATCTGAATGTGGCGGATCCGTTGACTAAACCTCTCCCGAGGGCAAAACATGACCAGCACCAAACTGCCATGGGTGTTCGGTATATTACCATGTAATCTAGATTAGATGACTCTAGTGCAAGTGGGAGACTGTTGGAGATATGCCCTAGAGGCAATAATAAATGTAGTTATTATTATATCTTTGTGTTTATGATAAATGTTTACATTCATGCTATAACAGTATTAACAAGGAAACATTAATACTTGTGTGATTTGTAAACTTAATTTGAAGTCCCTAGTAAAGCCTCTATATAATACTAGCTTGTTGGTTAATAGATGATTGTGGTTTCCCTATCATGAACATTGAGATGTTATTAACAACAAGATCATATTGTTAGGAGAATGATATGATGGACATACTCCTATAGATAAGCGTAGCATAAAGATCAAGTCATTTTAATAGTTCAATTGCTATATGCTTTCTGATACATAGTAATCTAATTCCTTCGACCATGAGATCATGCATATCACCTTTACCGGATGGATGCTTTGATGACATCAAACACCACACCGTAACTGGGTGGCTATAAAGGTGGCATTGAGTGTTCGGAAAGTATTGGTTGAAACACATGGATCAAGAGTGGGATTTGTCCATCCATATGACGGATAGATATACTCTAGGCCCTCTCGGTGAAATGTCATCCAATTAGCTTGCAAGCATGTGACTGGCTCACAAGGGATCACATATCACGGGAACGAGAAAAGAGTACTTATCGGTAACGAGGTTGAACTAGGTATGCAAAGATACCGACGATCATAACCTCAGATAAGTAAACTATCGTGAGACAAAGGGAAATTGATATCGTATGTAAGTGGTTCATTCGATCGCAAAGTAATCGTTGAAATATGTGGGAGCCATATGAATTTCCAGATTCCTCTATTGGTTATTGTTCGGAGAAGTGTCTCGATCATGTCCGCATAATTCACGAACCGTAGGGAGACACACTTAAGGATTCAACGTTGTTTGAGTAGTTATGGAATGATGAGAAAGAGACCGAATGTTGTTCGGAGTCTCGAATGGGATTCGGGATATCATGAGGAGATCCGGAATGGTCCGGAGAATAAGATTCATATAAGGAAAGTCCCGTTTCGGAGTTGGGGAATGGTTCCGGTGTTTTCATCGGGAATGTTCTAGAATGTTCCGGAATGTCCGACACTCCGGAGGGGAAGGGTACATGAATGTGTTGTATCAAGTTGGTATGATTGCATCATGAACTAAGTGTCATCGCTGAACCAAATAAAGGATTAATTCAAATCCTAGTTTGAAAAGTCAAACAACTAGTTTGAAAAGTCAAACGGCTAAATTTGGAAAGAGGAAAAGAGGAGGAGTGGGAAACCGAGTTGGGGAGGAGTTCCCTCCTCCAACCGGCGGCGCCCACCCAAGCCGAGTTGGGGAGGGACTCCTCTCCCTCCCCTTGGCCGGCCGGCCCCCTCCACCTATATAAGGAGGGGCGGGGCTCCCCTCCTTGACACACAAGATCCTCTCCTCCAAACCCTAGCCCCAAGCCGCCGCCGCCTCCATAGCCGCCGCCAGCCCTAGGGCAAACCCTAGCCGCCGTCTAGCTAATCCCTAGCCGCCGGCTTGCCCCCTCCTTGGTGTGTCTAAACCCTAGAACACCGAGGGACCCTCTCATACTCCACCATACTCGCTCCGGATTAAGGCGAAGCCCTGCGAGATCTCCCCTCTACTTCCGGTACCACGCCGTTGTGCTGCCGGAATCACAAGGAGAGTGCTACAACCTCCACTGCCTGCTGGAACAAGGGAGAGGAAGGTCTTCGTCGAGTGCCGAACGTGTGACCGACTGCGGGAGCGCTGCCGGAACGCAGCGCCGGAAGGATCGTCTACGCGATCTTGAGATCGGGAAGAGTACGACTACATCACCCACGAGAATCCGCTCTCGTTAAACACTTTGGAATCTTCGAGGGTGAGTTATTCCATCGACTCGTTGCTACAATCTAGTAGATAGATCTTGGCTTGTTTGTTTGTATGCGGTAGAAATTTTTTGTTTTCCATGCTACGAATCCCTACAGCTATGTATTCCGATTTAGTTGAAGATCTTTCCATAACGCTTTGTTTAGCACTCCTCCAGCTCACTACTGCACCATTCAAAGTAAATATGTATCCAGATTGTGACTTAGAGTCATCCGGATCAGTGTTCCAACTAGCATCGGTGTAACCGTTTACAACGAGCTGTTCATCACCTCCATAAGAAAGAACCATATCCTTAGTTCTTCTCAAGTACTTTAGGATATTTTGACCTCTATCTAGTTATCTACTCCTGGATCACTTTGTATCTTCTAGTCAAACTAACAGCATATGCAATATTTGGTCTTGTACACAACATGGCATACATGATAGATACTATGGCTGAGGCATAGGGAGTTTTGCTCATACTCTCTCTATCTTCTGCTGTAGCTGGACTATGAGTTTTACCCAAGTTTGTATTTGACAACATGGGCAAGAACTCTTTATTTCTATATTCCATTCCAAACCTCTTTAGAACCTTATCCAAATACGTACTTTGTGAAAGCGCTATTATGCGTCTTGATCTATCTCTATAAATCTTGATGCCTAAAATGTATGGAGCTTCGCCAAGATCCTTCATTGAAAAACTATTATTCAAATATTCTTTGACACTTTTAAGAAGTTTTATATCATTCCCAATCAACAATATGTCATCCACATATAGTACCAGGAATCCTACAGAGCTCCAACTCACTTTCTTGTAAATACAAGCTTCTCCATAAGTTTGTATAAATCCAAAGTTTTTGATCACCTTATCAAAATGTTGATTCCATCTCTGGGATGCTTGCTTCAATCCATAAATGGATCATTGACGTTTGCATACCTTGTTAGCATCTTTAGGATCAACAAAACCTTTGGGTTGTACCATATAAAACTCTTCATCAATGTCACCATTGAGAAACACCGTTTTGACATCCATCTGCCATATCTCATAATCGTAATATGCAGCGATTGCTAACAAAATCCTCACAGACTTTAGCTTCATTACCAGTGTGAAAGTCTCATCATAGTCAACTCCTTGAATTTGTCGAAACGCTTTCGTGACAAGTCGAGCTTTATAGACGGTTACATTACCATCAGCATCTGTTTTCTTCTTGAAAATCCATTTGTTCTCGATAGCCTTGCGGCCATCCGGTAAGTCCACCAAAGTCCATACTTGGTTTTCGTACATGGATCCAATCGTGGATTTCATGGCTTCATGCCATTTTTGGAATCTAGGATCATCATTGATTCCTTATACGTCACAGGGTCGTCGGTATTGTCCACCAACATGGCATTCATAACAGGATCATACCAATCAGGAGTGGTACGAGTCCTCGTCGACCTGCGGGGTTCTGTAGTAACTTTTCTCAAAGTTTCATGATCATTATCATTAGCTACCTCTCTTATTTGTGCAGGCGGCACATGAACATCTTCTGGAGCTGTGCTACTCTCAAATCCGAGAGAAGGTTCGATAACCCTGTCGAGTTCTACTTTCCTTCCAGTCACTTATTTCGAGAGAAGTTCCTTCTCTAGAAAGGATCCATTCTTGGCAATGAAAACTTTGCCTTCGGATCTATGATAGAAGGTATACCAATTGTTTCTTTAGGGTATCCTATGAAGACTCATTTTTCGCTTTGGGTTCAAGCTTGTCGGGCTGTAACTTCTTTACATAAGCTTCGCATCCCCAAACTTTAAGGAACGACAACTTAGGTTTCTTCCCAAAGCACAATTCATACGGTGTCGTTTCAACGGATTTAGATGGTGCCCTATTTAAAGTGAATGCATCTATTTCTAATGCATAACCCAAAAATGATAACGGTAAATCTATAAAAGACATCATAGAATGAACCATATCTAAGAGAGTTCGATTATGATGTTCGGACACACCATTATGTTGTGGTGTTCCCGGCGGTGTCAATTGTGAAAGTATTCCACATTTCTTTTAATGCTCGCCATACTCATAACTTAGATACGCACCTCCATGATCAGATCACAGAAATTTAATCTTCTTGTTACATTGATTCTCTTCTTCACTTTGAAATTCCTTAAACTTCACGAAAGTTTTAGACTTATGTTTCATGAAATAGATATACACATATCTACTCAAGTCATTTGTGAAAGTGAGAACATAACGATAACCACCACGCGATGCTACACTCATCGGGCCACACACATCGGTATGGATGATTTCCAATAAGTCCGTAGCTTGCTCCATTATGCCAGAGAATGGAGTCTTAGTCATTTTTCCCATCAGACATGCTTCTCATCTTTCAAGTGATTCAAAATCAAGTGACCCAAGAAGTCCATCGGAATGGAGTTTCTTCATACGCTTCACTCCAATGTGACGAAGACGACAGTGCCACATGTATGTAGAATTATCATTCAATTTCAAATGTTTAGCATCTATATTATGAACATGTGTATCACTACTATCGAGATTCAATAAAAATAGACCATCTATCATAGGTGCATGACCATAAAAGATATTACTTGTATAAATCGAACAACCATTATTCTTGAACTTAAACAAGTAACCTTCTCACAATAAACAAGATCCACATATAATGTTCATGCTTAACATAGGCACCAAATAACAATTATTTAAGTATAAAACTAATTCCAATGGTAGATGAAGAGGGAGCGTGCTGACGGCGATCACATAAACCTTGGAGCCATTTCCATCATGCATCATTACCTCGTCTCTCGCTAGTCTCCGTTTATTCTGCAGCACTTATTTCGGGTTACAAATATGAGCAACCGGAGCAGTATCAAATACCCAGACACTACTACGTCTACTAGTAAGATACACATGAATAACATGTATATTGAACATACCTTTCTTCTTGATGTTGTCGTTCTTCAGATCTGCCAGGTACTTGGGGCAATTCCGCTTCCAGTGACCTTCTCCCTTACAGTAAAAGCACTCAGTATCAGGCTTAGGACTAGCCTTGGGTTTCTTTGCAGGCGCGGCAGCTTTCTTGCTGCCCTTCTTGAAGTTACCCTTTTTCATAGGCTTGCCTTGCTTTTTAAAATTGGTGGGCTTATTGACCATCAAAACTTGGTGCTCTTTCTTGATATCTACTTCCGCAGAATTCAACATGGAGAAGAGTTATGGTAACGACTTATCCATGCGCTGCATGTTGTAGTTTATCACGAAGTTCTTGTAATTAGGTGGTAGTGATTGGAGGACATGATGAATACCCAACACATTAGGAATCATTATTCCCAGGTCTGCGAGTTTATTCGCGTGCCCAGACATCTTAAGCACATGCTCGCTAACGGAGATGCCTTCTTCCATCTTGCAGTTAAAGAACTTCTCGGAGGCTTCATAGATTTCAATTGCCGCATGAGTCTCAAATATCATTTTGAGCTCACGGATAATATCATAAGGCTCACGGTTCTCAAACCGCTTCTAAAGCTTCGATTCCAAACCATACAAGATAGCATAATAAACTGTGGAGTATTGATTCTTCCGAGTGAGGAAAACATTCGTCACCTCATCGGTAGCATCAACTGCGGGTGGGTCACCCAGTGGTGCATCCAGCACATAGGTCAACTGACCAGCATTAAGAACAATCCTCAAGTTGTGGAACCAGTCCGCAAAGTTGCTTCCATTGTGTTTCAACTTTTCTTTCTCTAGAAACGCATTAAAATTGATGGTAGGGGCCGCCATGATCTACAACATATTTACAAAGACTTTAGACTAAGTTTATGTAATTGAGTTCATATTTAACACTTAAATTAACTAGGTGAACTCCCACTCAAAACAACATCCCTCGCATTGTTTTAGTGATCACACGAACCAAATCCACTACACCAAGTTCGATCATCACGAGAGATGACGTAGTTTCAAAGGCGAACAATCAACATGTTCATCATATCAATCATATGACTCATGCTTTACCTTTTGGTATTCCGTGTTCCGAGACCATGTGTGTACATGCTAGGCTCGTCAAGATTAACCTTACTATCTGCATGAGAAAATCTATCTTGCTCCCGTTGTATGCACACATAGAATCTATCACACCCGATCATCACGTGGTGCTTCGAGACGAAGAGCCTTAGCAACGGTGCCTACTAAGGACAAACACTTTATTACTTGATATTTAGTGAGAGAGATCATCTTATAATGCTATCGTTGCAATATAAGTAATACAAGATGCATAAAAGGATTAACATCACATGCAATTCATAATATGTGATATGATATGGCCTTTCTTCTTGTGCCTCGATCTCCATATCCAAGCATGAACATGATCTCCATCACCACCGACATGGCATCAAGGTCAATGGCGCCGCTTCATGGTTGTCCTCCACCAACAACAACTATTACAACTACTTTGATGAATAGACACGCATGTCTTAAACGAAATTTAAAGACAACCATAAGGCTCCTGCTGGTTGCCAACTTACAATAAGGATCATTGCATACATCATATATAATCACAATCATGGACATATCACATCATAACACAAGCCCTGCAAAACCAAGTTAGACGCCTCTAATTTTCTTTGCAAGTTTTATGTGGCTGGGGATTTCGCATAAGAACCGTTCTAACTTACGAACATGAACCACAACGTTGATACAAGTATTGTCAAGTGCAATTTGTAAATTGAATCTTCACTATGGTGGGAGAGACAGACACCTACAAAGCCACTTGTGTAATGCAAGTTGCACGTTGAGCGTGGTGCAAGTCTCATGTATGATGACATGTAAGGTTAGCCCGGGCTGCTTCATCCTACCATCCTGCAAGATGCAAAGTACATAAAAACCAATCGACAACAAAAGCATCAACACCCACAATAACCATTGTGTTCTAATCGTGCAACAGATCTACGCGTAGACATGGCTCTGATACCACTATAGGGGTTCGTAGCATGGAAAACAAAAAATTTCTATCGCATGAACACACAAAAGCCAAGATCTAATCTATGAGATCGGTGCAACGAGTTCATAGAGTACTAACCCTCAAAGATCCAAAGCATTTAACGAGATTGGATTCTCGTGGTTGATGTAGTTGTTCACTTATCGATCTCAAGATCGCGAAGACGATCCTTCCGGCGCCGCGTTGTGGCAACGCTTCCGCAGTCGGTTACACGTTCGGTACTCGATGACGACCTTCCTCTCCCTTGTTACAACAGGCATCAGAGGTGGTAGATCTCCTCGCTATTCCAGCAGCACGGCGGTGTGGTGGTGGAGGACTAGATCCTGCAGGGTTTCGCCTAAGCCGGAGCAGGTATGGTGGACTTAGAGAGGCCCTCGATGACTAGGGTTTAGACGCCAAGGGGAGGTGGTGGCGCAGGCGGCTAGGCTAGGGCTAGGCGGCGATGACGGTTTAGAGGAGCTAGGGTTTAGGGTGCCGTCGACTTGGGAGAGGGCGGCGACCTAGGGTTTGGGGTGAGGGCAAAGGGGACGCCTCACCCCTTGCTTATATGGGGGGAGAGGCGGCAAGGGGAAGGTCGAGTCCTCCCCCAAGTCCCCTTGGTGGCCGGCGGCAAGGAGGGAGAGGGAAACCT
Source organism: Avena sativa (assembly GCA_916181665.1). Lineage (NCBI taxonomy): Eukaryota > Viridiplantae > Streptophyta > Magnoliopsida > Poales > Poaceae > Avena > Avena sativa. Next base: position 303,245,629 of record OV702295.1, on the reverse strand, counting down.
CTCCCATGTAGTTCTGCTCTCCTCCCTCCACTTAGACTTTGACTTTGAATGTTGGGATTTAACTTTTCAAATTGGAGTTTGACTATTCAAACTAGAGTTTGATTATTTCTCTTCCCATTGTACAGCCAAGTGACCTAGGATATGATGCAATTATTCCACATTGGCATGGCACATTCATGTACCCCCCTCCGGGGTGGTGGACCTTCTAGAACCTTTTAGAAGATTCCGGTGAAAACACCGAAAACATTTCCAAACCCCGGAATTGTACTTTCCTTATATGAATCTTATTCTCCGGACCATTCCGGATCTCCTCGTAATGTCCTGGATCCAATCTGAGACTCCGAACAACAGTTGGTCTCTAACTTATTTCCACATCTACTAAACAACATCGAATCCTTAACTGTGTCTCCCTACGGTTCGTGAATTATACATACATGATCGAGACACTTCTCTGATCAATAACCAATAGAGGAATCTGGAAATTCATATGGCTCCCACATATTTCTACGATTACTTCGTGATCGAATAAACCATTTACATACGATACCAATTTTGCTTTGTCTCATGATACTTTACTTATCCGAGGTTTGATCATCGATATCTCCAATACCTAGTTCAACCTTGTTACCGATAAGTACTCTTTACTAGTTCCGTGATATGACATCCCTTGTGACCTAGTCACATGCTTGTAATCCAATTGGATGATATTCCACCGAGAGGGTCCAGAGTATATCTATCCGTCATGTGGATGGACAATCCCACTCTTGATCCATGTGCCTCAACACATATTTTCAGAATATCTAATGCCACCTTTATAACCACCCAATTATGGAAGTGGTGTTTGATGTCATCAAATCCTTCATCTAGTAATGGTGATTAACATGATCTCATGGTCGAAGGATTAGGTTACTATGTATTTGAAAGCTTGTAGCAAACAAACTCTAAATGACTTGATCTTACGCTATGCTTACTATAGGAGTATGTCCATCATATCATTCTCCTAATGACATGATCTTGTTATTAATAATATCTAATGTCCATGATCAAGAAACCATGATCATTTATTAATCAACAAGCTAGTTCAACAAGAGGCTTATTAGGGACTTCTTTTATATTTACAAAACACACAAGTATTACTGTTTCTGATTAATACAATTATAGCATGGGATTTAAACATTTATCATAAACAGAAAGATATAATAATAACCAATTTATTATTGCCTCTTGGGCACATCTCCAAAATCTCCCACTTGCAGTAGAGTCAATAATCTAGATTACATTGTAATGTACCTAACACCCATGGCGTTCTGGTGTTGGTCATGTTTTGCCTAGGGAGAGGTTTAGCAAAAAAAAAATTAAAGTCAAGTTACAAAAAGTTTAGCCAAACTTTTTAAAAATTATCAAGAAATATGATATTATATAGATATTATGTAAAAATATATTTAACGATGTATCAAAGGGTATGGATTTTATTATAAATTAGTATTTTCTCTAAAAATTTAATCAAACTTTACTTAGTTTGACTTTTATAAAAAAATAAAGCCTTTAAGCTTTTAGACGAAGGTAGTATATTGGATCCTCTTCCTCCATTTAAGAATATAAACTCTAGTCGTTGTCCAAAAAAACGCAAGCTCCACGACACGAGTAGTAGCACTTTAGTGTAAATCTAAAACTATCTGAAATTTCTGGTAGGTTCCCCGTTCCCTATATAATCACCCAAACCCTTGGAGCGCTGAACTAGTAGGAGCAGTACTAGTTTTTCCTAGAAGTACACCGCAGCTTCTCTCCCACGCTTCCCTAAACCCACTGGCACACGCGCACTAGCCACGCACCCACGCACTCCCGTGTCCAAACTCCAAACCCCTGCTGCGCTCCTGCACCTCTCCCTCCAAACCGAATCAAAACAGGCACCCAGAAGAGAACCGCTGCTGCCGCCCACGCGCTGTCTCCTACCCAGTTCTACGGCCAACCGCGCCTTATGGCAGCCTCCGCCGCCGACGCCGGAGAGTGGTCTTCCACCGCCGTTCGCCTCCGCCTCGCCTGGCGCGTCGTGCGCGCGGCGGAGCTCCTGGCCCTGGCCTTCCTCGTCTCCCGCTCCTTCCCGCGCCTCCCCTACGCCGCGGCAGCGGTCTCCTCCGCCCTTCGCGTCGCCGCCTCGCTCCTCCTCCACCCGCGCTCCATCTTCCTCATCGCCAACGCCATCGTGCTCCTTCTCTTCGTCTTCTCCCGCCGCGACCCGTCGTCCTCGTCCTCGTCCTCCAACCAGGACGCCCAGGACCAGCTCTTCTCCTTCGCGGCCCCTCCGCTGCTGCTGCCGTCCGTAACCGAGGCGCCGGCTCCGGCGTCCGAGGCGGACGCGGTTTTCGAGGACAAGCAGGCGGTGCACGTGACGACGGTGCGCGCGCGCGCCCCGCGGCGGAGCAGGTCGGAGAAAATCGGTGTCGGAAAGCCGGGAGGGAGGCGGAGGGCGGGGTCGCCGGATATGCGTCGGTCGGAGTCCGAGAACGGGCGCAGGCGGCGGTCGACGTCGTCGTCGGTGCCGGGGGAATGGGGCGCGGAGGAGGAGGAGTTCCGGAGGGCGGTCGAGGCGTTCATCGTCAAGCAGCAGACGCGGTTCCACCGCGAGGAGTCCTTCGTCCTGGTCGCCGGAGACGATGCGCAGGCGATCACCGTAGCTGCTGTGCCGCCAGTGAAGTGATGGCCGGGCGACGAATTGGTAACAGTGAGTGCTTGCTGGGAAGGAGGGTGACGATCGAGTGTGAAAGGATGGATCGGTGTGTAAAGAATTTCTTTGGTGCCTTGTTTAGTGTACAAGTTTTGCCTTTTTGCTTCTTGTCTTTCTAGCATCTGAATATGTCCTCTTCTTTTCTCCTCTTACTTTTGGCGCGTCTGTGAGTGACTGATTGATAGCTCCTGCCGGTCGATGGACTAGATTAGCAGTAAAAGAAATTCAGACATCCGTCGCACCGTACGGTGTTGCAGTATGGACAAAAATAACCTAAAATCTAAAATTAAAAGGATTTCATAAAATGACTCATCTGGAAAACTATTTCACTGACACTAACCCTTTGGGTAAGTCATAGAGTGTAGCGCCTAGCTGTTAGGAGTTATCCAAAGGGTTAGTCTAGAAAAAATAGTTTTCTAAATAGGTTATTTTATAAAATCCTTTTGATTTTAGGTTATTTTTGTCTATACTGCCGTACGGTGTCGGCTCAACTCTCGTTCGCCTCCGCCCGTGCCTTAATTTATGAATTGGAGGATGCCACGCTTGGATCTTTATTGAATGTCCGTGGGAGTCGAACTATTTCCCGTGAAGTGTTACACGCGGGTCATATTGTCAAAACTCGTGAAACGTACATTATCGTGTCATCGTACCCATGGTCCACCAAATCAAACCCGTTCCCCGCAAGTCGCAACAATCCAATGAATGAGTGGATGTCGCACAACAACGGTGACATTTACTCACCCGTCCTAAAAAAATGTTTTAAATTTAAATGTATCTAATAAGTTTTAGTGTATAGATATATCTAACTTTTGAGGTATTTACATTTTTTGTCCCATAACTTGCTTGGTACGAACAGATTAGTCTCACATCTTGCAAAGAGTGTAAAACTAGTCCTACAACTTGGAAAAGGCTAGAAAAAGCGCGCTCCCGAGCGTGCTCTGCAATCGCTGATGTTGCTGCATCGGAGAGTTTTTCGTGCGTTGTCCGTAGCCTTTCCCGCGCGACACGTGGTGCCTACAGAGAGAGGGGTGGCGGTCTTTTTTCTCTTTCTTTTTTAATTCAAACACGAAAATGAGATATCTTTTAAAGGAATCGTTCAAACTGAGATCCGTTTTTACAATTATGCTAGTCGTGTCGACATCTATAAAACTAGATCCCATATTGATAGGTTTTAAAGAACCTTTTTGCACTGCCCTTTGACCATACGTTGCACTGCCTTCGATTGTGGTGCACGACATGATGTCTTGGTGGTGCATGGCAGGTGCACTGTTCTTTTCTTCTGCATTGTACTGCCTTCAATCGTGGTTCACGGAACGTGTCCTGGCAGTGCACTATCTGCGCACTGCTTTTTGTGTTGGGTTGTACTGCCTTCGGTCACAGTGCACGTGACGATGTTCTGACAGTGCACCGACCGTGCGCTGCCCATTTATACTGTGTTGCACTGTCTTCAAGTGCAGTGCACGGCAAGGTATCTTGGCAGTGCACTACTTGTGCACTACCTTGTTGTGTTGAGTTGCACTGCCTTTGGTTTTCTGCCTATTTATACTGTGTTGTACTGCATTCGATCGCAGTGCACGAGACGATCCAGTGGTAGTTTACAGTTTTTTTTCAGGATGCACTGCTCTTTCTACATATAGCGTTGCCCATAGATTTTTTTACCACACACATCTAACAGCAAAATCAACACACAAGCAGAACAACAGCGTGGTCACGTGGCAATCTGGGAGAGCGGGACGGGACCTGCGTGCACGCGCGTCCGCCCCGCGTCGCAGTCCTCCCGAGAGTGCGCGCGTGCACTAGTCTCCCTCCTACAACTTACATAGCCGAGACTAATTAGTCTAATTTCACTGAATTTCATGTTTTAGGACCAAATTTGAATGGACGGACACTTCTGCAGAAAATCCCTCGGACTATGGCTAACCGCACTAAAACTAAACTTGGCACGTGACATTTCATTTTTTATGAAAAGACGGTGCAGACGGGATTGGAACTCATGTGCAAACTACATCTTTTAAGAAAACTCGTGCATACCAATACGCCACAGAAGGATTCTTCGTATGATCAAGCACGTTAGGTTATTACACACACTTAGCAGGTATATGGGTCTTTTTATAAAAGTTAAAACGCCACGGGTCAGGTTTTTGTTTTAGTGCAGTTAGCGATAGTCTGAGGTTTTTTTTGTAAAAGCGTCAGTCCAGTCCAAATTTGATAAAAAAAATAGGTGAAATTCGATGAATTTGGACTAATTCATCCCAGCTATGCAAGTTGTGGAACTAGTTTTACACTATTTGCAACATATAGACTAATATGCTCCTATTGTGCAAGTTATAGGACCAAAAGTGCAAATACCTCCTAAATTTTAAAAAAAGTAAGACATCCTTTTTAGGACGAAAGAGTTTAGTGATATCGACAAATTAAAATCAAAAAGTGACGATGATTTTTTCTGTATACTGAATGGGAAACCTACAATTCTGTATTTTAGCCCCAATTTCGGCCTTTGGATATGCACAACTAGTTCTCCACGGGTCAATTGAAAGCAGAAGCGATCCGTATTCCCTAAGGGAATCTTCATCGGGCCGACCTATATGGTCACTCTAAACAGTCTGTTTCTGTCCGTTTGGGTCGAAGCCGGTTGATTTGTGGTCGTGGTCCGTCCTGTCCGGACGACCGTGCATAGCAGCCCGACCCATTTGTCCGTCTCCCTCCCATTGACACCGGTTGACACCCTCGCGATGTGACATTAATGGCGACCGACATCGCCTGTCAGCGTCGGCAGCTTTCCGGGCGGCCGGTGTTTCCCGCCATCGTTTCCTGCGCGCGCCTCGCTTCCCGCGGCGAGAAAACTTCCCACGCAACCCAGTCTGTTTCCCGCCTCCGCCGCGGTCTATAAAAGACGGCCGCTGGCGCGACGGAGACAACAAGCCCCAAAGCAAGAGAAAACCAGCAGCCGAAAAAGCTCCAGCATCCATGCTTCGCCGCAAGATCGCCACATGGTCCAAGATCTTGGAGATGTGCCGCACCCGCTACCCGAACCTGGAGGTCGACGAGGTCCACCTCGAGGCCACAATGCTGGCCTGGCGCATGGGCGAGGCGCATGTGCTGGCCTTCGAGAAGGAAGGCGAGATCGCCGAGTGTGCGCTGCAGCGGTGACCAACATACACCATGTCGCCGCCAAGGAGGCGGTGCAGGCGGTGGCCATGGAGGCCGTATCAGCGGCTCTTCGCGAGATCCGCCACGAGGCGGCCATGACCATGCTGGAGGAGGTGGCCAAAGAGGCTGCCAAGTCCGCCGTCCGCGAGCGCTGCTACGCCGCAAAAGCGCGCACCGATGCGGAAGAGGCGCGGCGCGAGCACGTTGCCGACTCGGTGGCGGCGGAGGAGTGCGTGGCTCTGGCCGCTGAGGCGGCGGTCGCGTGGGGTCTCGTCGGCGCCGATGACACGGAGGAGGCGGTGAACGATGACGAGGAGGGGGAGGGGGTGGACCAGCTGGAGGCGCCGATCGCCGTCCCTGTGTAGATAGCGCAGGCGCTGGGCTTCGGCCCCAATGGTGCTCCAATTCAGGATCCTGTAGGGGTTCGTAGCATGGAAAACAAAAAAATTATACCGCATGAACACACACAAGCCAAGATCTATCTACTAGATTGTAGCAACGAGTCGATTAGAGTACTCACCTTCGAAGATTCCAAAGCGGTTAACGAGAGCATATTCTCGTGGGTGATGTAGTCGTTCACTTGCCGATCTCAAGATCGCGAAGATGATCCTTCCGGCGCCGCGTTCTGGCAGCGCTCCCGCAGCCGGTCACACGTTCGGTACTCGATGAATACCTTCCTCCCCCTTGTTCCAGCAGGCAGCGAAGGTTGTAGTTCTCTCCTCATGATTCTGGCAGCACGACGGCGTGGTGTCAGAGTTAGAGGGGAAATCCTGCAGGGCTTCGCCTTAAGCCGGAGCGGGTTATGGTGGAGTATTAGGGTTCCTGGCATCTAGGGTTTAGAAGTCGGAGAGGAGTAGGTGTGGCCGATGGCGGCTTGGTGGGGTGGGGCTTGTTGTGATCTTTGGGGGGGGGGCACGCCCTCCCCTCTATTTATGAGACGGAGGGGCAACTAGGGAGAGGGGAGTTTGAATCCTATCCGAATTCCCTCTCCTTCTAGGCACGTGGTGGAGGGAGAGAAGGATTCTCTCCTTCCTCCACCAGAAAACATTGTCCCAGTTTGACTTTTACAACTTGCCTTTTGACTTTCAATTTTAGAGTTTAATTTCTTTCATTCAAATGCCCAGCCAAGTGACCTAGGACATGATGCAATCATTCCACTTAGTCATGACACATTCATGTACCCTTCCCCTTCCGGTCCGGTGAACCTTCTAGACCCTTCTAGATCATTCCAGTAAAAACACCGGAATCATTCCCGAACTCCGGAATTGGACCTTCCTTATATGAATTTTATTCTCCGGACCATTCCAAATCTCCTCGTGATATCCCGGATCCATCCGAGACTCCAAACAACATTAGGTCTTCCTACTTACATTCCATATCTACTAAACAACATCGAATCCTTAAGTGTGTCTCCCTATGGTTCGTGAATTATGCAGACATGACCGAGACTCATCTCCGATCAATAACCAATAGAGGAATCTGAAAATTCATATGGCTCCCACATATTTCAACGATTACTTTGCGATCGAATGAACCATTTACATACGATACCAATTTCCCTTTGTCTCGCGATATTTTACTTATCACAGGTCTGATCGTCGGTATCTCTGCATACCTAGTTCAACCTCGTTACCGATAAGCACTCTTTACTCGTTCCTGTGATATGTGATCCCTTCCGAGCCATTCACATGCTTACAAGCTAACTGGATGACATTCCACCGAGAGGGCCCAGAGTATATCTATCCGTCATATGGATGGACAAATCCCACTCTTGATCCATGTGCCTCAACACATACTTTTTGAACACTCAATGCCACCTTTATAACCACCCAGTTACGAAGTGGTGTTTGATGTCATCAAAGCATCCATCCGGTGATGGTGATTAGCATGATCTCATGGTCAAAGGAATTAGGTTACTTGTATCAGAAAGCTAATAGCAAACAAACTATTGAAATGACTTGATCTTTATGCTACGCTTATCTATAGAAATATGTCCATCACACCATTCTCCTAATGATATGATCTTGTTGTTAATAACATCTCAATGTTTATGATCAGGAAACCATGATCATCTATCAACAAACAAGCTAGTATTATAAAGAGGCTATACTAGGGACTCTAGCAAGTTTACAAATCACACAAGTATTAATGTTTCCGGTTAATACAATTATAGCATGAATGTAAACATTTATAATAAACACAAAGATATAATAATAACTACTTTTATTATTGCCTCTAGGGCATATCTCCAATAGTCTCCCACTTGCACTAGAGTCAACTAATCAAGATTACATGGTATTATACCGAACACCCATGAAGGTTTGGTGCTGGTCATGTTTTGCCCTCAGGAGAAGTTTAGTCAATGGATCCGCCACATTTAGATTTGTGTGTACTTTGCAAATCTTTATGTCAGCATCATGGACATGCTCTCGAATAGTGTGAAAACATAGCTTGATATGCTTCAGCTTCTTGTGTGACCTTGGTTCTTGCGCATTGGCTACGGCGCCCATGTTATCATAGTAGATAGACATTGGGTCCAGTGCACTGGGAACCACACCGAGCTCCGTAATGAACTCCTTCATCCATATTGTCTCTTGTGAAGCCTCCGAAGTAGATATGTATTCCGATTGAGTTGAAGATCTCACCACAACACTTTGCTTTGCACTCCTCCAGCTCACTGCTGCACCATTCAAACTAAATACGTATCCAGATTGAGATTTAGAATCATCTGGATCGGTGTTCCAACTAGCATCGGTGTAACCATTAACAACGAGCTGTTCATCACCTCCATAAGAAAGAACCAAATCCTTCTCAAGTACTTAAGGATGTTTTTGACCACTGTCCAATGATCCACCCCTGGATCACTTTGATATCTGCTAGTTAAACTAACAACATATGCAATGTCGGGTCTAGTACATAGCATGGCATACATGATAGATCCTATGGCTGAGGCATAAGGAGTATTACTCATTCTCTCTCTATCTTCTGTCGTAGCAGTACTTTGATTTTTACTCAAGGTCGTATTAGGCAACATGGGCAAGAACCCTTTCTTGCTATCTTCCATTCCAAACCTCTTCAGAACTTTGTCCAAATATGTACTCTGTGACAATGATATTAAACTTCTCGATCTATCTCTATAAATCTTTATGCCTAATATGTAAGCAGCTTCGCCAAGATCCTTCATTGAAAAACTATTATTCAAATAATCCTTGACACTTTTAAGAAGTTCTATATCATTCCCAATCAACAATATGTCGTCCACATATAGTACTAGGAATGGTACAGAGCTCCCACTCACTTTCTTGTAAATACAAGCTTCTCCATAAGTTTGTATAAAACCAAAACTTTTGATTACCTTATCAAAATGTTGCTTCCAACTTCGGGATGATTGCTTCAATCCATAAATGGACCGTTGAAGTTTTGCGTACCTTGTTAGCGTCTTGAGGATCGACAAAACCTTTGGGTTGTACCATATACAACTCTTCATCAATGTCTCCATTGAGGAATGTTGTTTTGACATCCATCTGCCATCAACCTGGCTAACAAAATCCTCAAGTATTTTAGCTTCGCTACCGGTGAGAAAGTCTCATCGTAGTCAACTCCTTAAATTTGTTGAAAACCTTTTGCGACAAGTCAAGATTTATAGACTGTTACATTTCCACCAGCATCTGTTTCTTCTTGAAAATCCATTTGTTCTCGACCCTTCCGGCCATCCGGTAGGTCCACCAAAGTCCATACTTGGTTTTCGTACATGGATCCAATCTCGGATTTCATGGCTTCTAGCCATTTATTGGAATCTGGGCTCATCATTGCTTCCTCATATGTCGCAGGGTCGTTGGTGTCGTCCACCAACATGACACTCATAACGGGATCATACCAATCGGGAGTGGTATGAGTCCTCGTTGACCTGCGAGGTTCCATAGTAACTTCGACCGAAGTTTCATGATCATTATCATTAGCTTCCTCTCGTATTGGTGTAGGCACCACAGGAACTTCTTCCGGTGCTGCACTACTCTCAAATCCGAGAGAAGGTTCGACAACCTCGTCGAGTTCTACTTTCCTTCCAGTCACTTCTTTCGAGAGAAACTCCTTCTCTAGAAAGGATCCATTCTTGGCAACGAAGATTTTGCCTTCGGATATATGATAGAATGTATACCCAATAGTTTCCTTTGGGTATCCTATGAAGACGCATTTTTCCGCTTTGGGTTCAATCTTGTCGGGCTGTAACTTCTTTACATAAGCTTCGCAACCCCAAACTTTAAGGAACGACAATTTAGGTTTCTTACCAAACCATAATTCATACGGTGTCGTTTCAACGGATTTAGATGGTGCCCTATTTAAAGTGAATGTGGCTGTGTCTAATGCATAACCCCAAAATGACAAAGGTAAATCTATAAGTGACATCATAGAGCGAACCATATATAAGAGAGTTCGATTACGACATTCGGACACACCATTACGTTGTGGTGTTCCCGACAGTGTCAATTGTGAAAGTATTCCGCATTTCTTCAAATGCTCGTTAAAATCGTAACTTAGATATTCACCTCCACGATCAGATCATAGAAACTTAATCTTCTTGTGACGTTCATTCTCCACTTCACTTTGAAATTCCTTAAACTTCTCGAAAGTTTCAGACTTATGTTTCATGAAATAGATATACCCATATCTACTCAAGTCATCCGTGAAAGTAAGAACATAACGATAACCACCGCGCGATGCTACACTCATAGGGCCACACACATCGGTATGTACGATTTCCAACAGGTCCGTAGCTCGCTCCATCATACCAGAAAATGGAGTCTTAGTCATTTTACCCATCAGACATGCTTCGCATCTTTCAAGTGGTTCCAAATCAAATGATTCAATAAGTCCATCAGAATAGAGTTTCTTCATACGCTTCACTCCGATATGACCAAGACGACGGTGCCACATATAGGTTGAGTTATTTCTTAATTTCAAATGTTTAGCTTCAATGTTATTAACATGTGTATTACTACAATCGAGATTCAAAAATAATAGACCATCTATCAAGTTTGCATGTGCATAAAACATATTACTCATATAAACCGAACAACCATTATTCTCGGACTTAAACAAGTAACCATCTCGCAATAAACATGATCCGGATATAATGTTCATGCTCAACGCAGGCACCAAATAATAATTATTTAAGTATAAAACTAATCCTGATGGTAGATGAAGAGGTAGTGTCATCCGCGATCACATCAATCTTTGATCCATTTCCAACGCGCATCGTCACCTCATTCTTCGCTAGTTTCCTTCTATTCTGCAGCACCTGTTTCGAGTTACAAATATGAGCAACCGAACTAGTATCAAATACCCAGGAACTACTACGACTACTAGTAAGATACACATCAATAACATGTATATCGGATATACCTTTCTTCTTGATGTTGCCGTTCTTCAGATCTGCCAAGTACTTAGGGAAATTCTGCTTCCAGTGACCTTCTCCCTTGCAGTAAAAGCACTCAGCATCAAGCTTAGGGCCAGCCTTGGTCTTCTTCGCCGGCGCGGTATCTTTCTTACCGCCCTTCTTGAAGTTTCCCTTTTTATTAGGCTTGCCTTGCTTGTTGAAATTGGTGGTCTTATTGACCATCAACACTTGGTTCTCTTTATTAATCTCCACTTCCACAGATTTAAACATAGAGAAGAGTTCTGGCAACGTCTTATCCATGCGCTGCATGTTGTAGTTCATCACAAAGTTCTTGTAACTTGGTGGTAGTGATTGGAGGACACGATGAATCCCTAATGCATTAGGAATTATTATGCCCAAGCTCTGGAGCTTATTTGCGTGCCCAGACATCTTAAGAACATGCTCACTGACGAAGCTGCCCTCTTCCATCTTGCATTGAAAGAACTTTTCAGAAGCTTCATAACTCTCAACTGCCGCGTGAGCCTCAAATATCATTTTGAGTTCACGAACAATATTATGTGGGTCAAAGTTCTCAAACCTCTTTTGAAGTTCTGATTCCAAACAATACAAGATAGCACACTGAACCGTGGAGTACTGATTCTTCCGAGTACGGAAAACATTTTTCTCGTCATCGATAGCATCTTTTGTAGGTGGGTCACCCAACGGTGCATCCGACACATAGGTCAACTGACCAGCATTGAGGAAAATCCTCAAATTGTGGAACCAATCTGCAAAGTTGCTTCCGTTGTTTTTCAACTTTTCTTTCTCTAGGAACGCATTAAAATTGATGGTAGGGACCGCCATTGATCTACACCATATTTGCAATAGTTTAGACTAAGTTTATGATAAATTGAGTTCTAATTAATAGTTAAATTAACCTAGGTTAACTCCCACTCAAAACAAAATCCCTCACATTGTTTTAGTGATCACACGAACTAAATCCACTACATCATAACCGATCATCACGAGAGATGATGTAGTTTCAAAGGCGAACAATCAACATGTTCATCATATCTACTATATGATTCATGCTTTACCTTTCGGTGATCCGTGTTCCGAGACCATGTCTGTATATGCTAGGCTCGTCAAGATTAAACCTTAGTTTCCGCATGAGCAAATCTGGCTTGCTCCCGTTGTATACACCCGCAGAATCTAACACATCTGATCATCACGTGGTGCTTCGAAACAACGAGTCTTGGCAATGGTGCCTACTAAGGACAAACACTTTATAACTTGATATTTTGTGAAAGGGATCATCTTATAATGCTACGTCGTAAACTAAGCAATACAAGATGCATAAAAAGGATTAACATCACATGCAATTCAAATTATGTGATATGATATGGCCTTTCTTCTTGTGCTTCGGATCTCCATCTTCAAGCGCGAACATGATCTCCATCATCACCGGCGTGGCGTCAAGGTCAATGGCACCGTTCCATGGTTGTCGTCTACCATCATCAACTATTACAACTACTTTGAATAATAGACATGCAGGTCTTAACGAAATTAAAATACATTGATAAGGCTCCTGTCGGTTGCCGACCTACAATAAGGAACATTGCATACATCATATATAATCACAATCATGGTCATATCACATCACAACACACCCCTGCAAAACAAAGTTAGATGCCTCTAATTTTCTTTGCATATTTTACGTGGTTTGGTGCTTCCAATAAGTACCATTCTAACTTACGAACAAGAACCACAATGTTGATTCTTGAACTATCAAGTGCCCGTTGTAAATTGAATCTTTACTATGATGGGAGAGACAGACACCCGCAAAGCCACTTATGCAATACAAGTTGCATGTTGAGCGTGGAGCAAGTCTCATAAATGATGTCATGTAAGGTTAGCCCGGGCCGCTTTATCCCACCATACCGCAAGATGCAAAGTACACAAAAAGCAATTGATAATAAAATCACCACCGCCCACAATGACCATTGTGTTCTACTCGTGCAACAGATCTACATTAGACACGGCTCTGATACCACTGTAGGAGTTCGTAGCATGGAAAACAAAAAAATTCTACCGCATAAACACACACAAGCCAAGATATATCTACTAGATTGTAGCAACGAGTCGATTAGAGTACTCACCCTTGAAGATTCCAAAGCTGTTAACGAGAGCAGATTCTCGTGGGTGATATAGTCGTTCACTTGTCGATCTCAAGATCATGAAGATGATCCTTTTGGCACCGTATTCCGGCAGTGCTACCGCAGTTGGTCACACATTTGGTACTCGATGAAGACCTTCCTCTCCCTTGTTCCAGCAGGCAGCGGAGGTTGTAGTTCTCTCGCGATTCCGGCAACATGACGGCGTGGTGTCGGAGTTAGAGGGGAAATCCTGTAGGGCTTTGCCTTAAACCGGAGCGGGTTATGGTGGAGTAGTAGGGTTCCCGGCGTCGAGGGTTTAGAAGCCATAGAGGAGGAGGTGTGGACGACGGCGGCTTGGTGGCGGCGGCTTGGTAGTGTGGGGCTTGTTGTGATCTTTGGGGGGCACCCCCTCCCCTCTATTTATGAGAGGGAGGGGTAGATAGGGAGAGGGGAGTTTGAATCATACCCCAACTCCCTCTCCTTCTAGGCGCGTGGTGGAGGGAGAGAAGGATTCTCTTCTTCCTCCAACAGGAAACATTGTCCCAGTTTGACTTTTCAAACTTGCCTTTTGACTTTCAATTTTGGAGTTTAATTTCTTTCTTTAAAATGCCCAGCCAAGTGGCCTAGGACATGATGCAACCATTCCACTTAGTCATGACACATTCATGTACCCTTCCCCTTCGGTCTGGTGAACCTTCTACACCCTTCTAGATCATTCCGGTAAAAACACCGGAATCATTCCCGAACTCCGGAATTGGACCTTCCTTATATGAATTTTATTCTTTGGATCATTCCAGATCTCCTTGTGATATCCCGAATCTCATTCGAGACTCTGAACAACATTAGGTCTTCCTACTTACATTCCATATCAACTAAATAAACATCGAATCCTTAAGTGTGTCTCCCTACGGTTCGTGAATTATGCAAACATGACCGAGACTCATCTCCGATCAATAACCAATAGAGGAATCTGGAAATTCATATGGCTCCCACATATTTCAACGGTTACTTTGCAATCGAATGAACCATTTACATACGATACCGATTTCCCTTTGTCTCGCGATATTTTACTTATCCGAGGTCTAATCGTCGGTATCTCTGCATACCTAGTTCAACCTCGTTACCGATAAGTACTCTTTACTCGTTCCTATGATATGTGATCCCTTGTGAGACAGTCACATGCTTGCAAGCTAATTGGATGGCATTCCACCGAGAGGGCCCAAAGTATATCTATCCATCACATGGATGGACAAATCCCACTCTTGATCCATGTGCCTCAACACATACTTTCCGAACACTCAATGCCACCTTTATAACCACCCAGTTATGAAGTGGTGTTTGATGTCATCAAAGCATCCATCTGGTGATGGTGATTAGCATGATCTCATGGTTGAAGGAATTAGGTTACTATGTATCAAAAATCTAATAGCAAATGAACTATTAAAATGACTTGATCTTTATACTACGCTTATCTATAGGAGTATGTCCATCACACCATTCTCCTACTGATATGATCTTGTTGTTAATAACATCTCAATGTTTATGATCAAGAAATCATGAACATCTATCAACCAACAATCTAGTATTATAAAGAGGCTATACTAGGGACTCCAACAAGTTTAAAAATCACACAAGTATTAATGTTTTCGGTTAATACAATTATAGCATGAATGTAAACATTTATGATAAACACACAAAGATATAATAATAAACACTTTTATTATTGCCTCTAGGGCATATCTCCAACAGCTCCGGCTCCTTCTTCGGCGGAGCTGCTCGCCCAACAGGAGGCAAGGGACCACTGGGCCGCCAAGATGGACAAGGCCCTCGCGAACCGGGCGGCAGAGGACCGGTTGCAGGCGGAGGGCAGGGCGGCGGCTCGTGGCCATTCACGCGACCGTTTCCGCCAAAACATCCAGCAGCGGGCCATCTGGGCTGCTAGGGCGGCGATCGACAGAGCCGGTGGTCGTGGCAACAGTGGCCACGAAAACGGTGGCCGTGGCAACATCGGCAAGCAGCCGCTGCGCCATCCTCCTCCAGCCGTAGCCGTAGCCGCAGGAGCAGCACTAGCAGTAGCACCTCCCCTAATTTGTTTAAATGGCCTTTTTGTAAATAGCAGGGCTTAATCTAATGAAAAGATATCGTTAAGTACTAATGTCTCTCTTACATATGGGCCCGGGTGGCCAACGGAAACGACGTCCGTGCTGTCCGCGCGTGTCTGGGCCGACGCAACCGAGCCCCAGATTAGATGCATGGATGGGTAGAGCCGGACGCGTTTGCCCGGATGGGTTGCCCCTTTGGGGCGTCGTGCATGCCCTGATTGTCCATGCGGACAAGTTCAGACACGCTCAGACCGGATGGGTCGGCCCGGTGGAGATGCCCTTGGCTAACCCATCCGATCGTCCCAAACCGTCTGTTTCTGTCCGTTTGGGTTGGGCCGCGATCTATCTGGGGAGGGGTTCCGGCCTGTCCGGCCAACCGCGCCCAACGGCGCAACCCATTGGTCCGGCCTAGCGCGACATTTTTTTTGCAAATTCAAACACAATTAGTTCACAGTAAAAACTGGTAAAGTTCATACTTAATTACGTTCAAAATATAAAAAACAGAATTTAAACTACTCCTAGCCCTAGCTACAGATCTCCACGCGCAGGCGCCGCCTCGTCCATCTATAGGTCAAGGTCGATGTACTCTGGCGGCATCTAGAGGTTGGGCGGTCGCAGGGCCAGAGCAGGAGCGGGCGGAGGTGGATTGATCGCCCAACTGTGCGGGAGGTGCGCCAGCTCCATCCCCACCTCCAACAGCGGTGGAGGTGGAGGCAGCTGGGCGTTCGCCTGCGCCACCATGCCGGTGAGCTGGACGACTTCCTCGAAGCCGACCCACTGGGCTTCCTCCTCCCCCGCGCTGGCCTGCTCGGTGAAGGCGTCCTTGTCGTAGCCCCGCGCCAATATCTCGCGGTACTCCGTGGGCAGGTTCACTGCAACGTCATCCACCGCCTCCTGCTTGACGATGATGTCGTCGTCCTCCTCCTCCTTATTGCCGTCCTTGCTGTCGAGCTTGGCATCAGAGTGGTTGAAGGCGCCCTTGTCATCCGAGTCGATGTCGGGGACGGGGTATACCTCCCCCGGCATCAGGTCATGATGGATGGTGGTGGCGCGCCGCACCTTGTGCTCCCACTCGAGGAACTGTTTCCAATATACGTCGGATTACTAGCCAGCCTCCCACCGTTGGGCCGGCGGAAGGCTCCTGATCCGGCGGCGGATCTCCTCCTCCAACCCTTTGCCCGCCTTGGGCACGGGCGATAGTGAGACACAGTGCCGGTTGAGGTGCCAGCCGGTGGGGAGGGACACGTTGTTGGCCCTGATGCCCCGGCCCTCCATCCAGCAACGCTCTCACTCCGTGATGCGGAAGTATTGCCGCGTGCGATGCTCCCCCTTCGGTGGTGGCGGGTGAACCTCCACGGGGAGGCCCCAGAAATCCTCCGGCCGCGACGGAGGCGGCAGGGATGTGCCACGGAGGAAGGCCGACAGCAGGGAGTGCTGGCTGCTAGAGCCAGACGACTCGTGGTCGTGCTTGCTCCTCCCCTTCTTCAGCCACGACGGCGTTTTCATTGTTGGTGGTGACGGTGGCGGCTAGGATTTACGGTGGCGAGAGGTGAGGAGGGCGGCACCAACGATGTAGGGTTAAATAGCCCAGCCGCCCGTGAACACGCGAAGCTTCCTACTTCTTCACCATCAATGCTAGCGTGGGAACACATGCGGCGCCCAGTCGGTCAGCGCGTCGTCTTGTCGCCATTGATGGTGCAGGCTGCCACCGGCCAGCCTTCCACGCAACACCTCTGAATCGGTGTCACAGTTGCGTCTGAATCGATGCTGCTGACCGCGTCTAAATCAATGCCGCCGGTAAGCAGTGGCTGACGAGTGGGCCAGTGTCACGCGCGGGCAGGACACTGATGACCCAGAAGTATAGGGGATTGCAACAATCTTTGAGGGTAGTATAACCCAATTTTTGATTCGACACAAGGGGAGCCAAATAATACTTGCAAGCCTTAACAATTGAGTTGTCAATTCAGCTGCACCTAGAAATAGTCTTGCTCATAGTAGTTTATCAGTAGCAACAATTTTATAGTAGCAATAGCAAAGTAACAGCAGCAGTAAAACAAAGGCAGTAGTAACAATAGTAGCAAACAGTAGGATACGAGTGCGGTAGGCATAGGGATGGATGGGCGAGCATTGCATGGACAAGACTATTCATGTAACTTCAAGATCTAGGGCAATTGCAGATAAATAAGATAAAGCATCCAAGTACTAAACAATCATAGGCATGTGTTCCATATATAGTCATATGTGCTCGCAATGAGAACTTGCACAACATCTTTTGTCCCGCCAGCCCGTTGCAACGGGCCTCAAGGGAATCTACTGACAATTAAGATACTCCTTTTAATAGAGCACCGGAGCAAAGCATTAACACTCGGTGAACACATGCGATCCTCATATCACAACCATCCCCTCAGGTTATCCCAACTTCTGTCACTTCGGGGCCTTTGGTTCCGGACAATGATATGTGTACACAACTTGCACATAAGATCACAAACAATACTATCATCATGAATCAATAACATGTTCAGATCTGAGATCATGGCACTCGGGCACTAGTGACAGGCATTAAGCACAACAAGTTGCAACAAAGTCAAATAGCACTAATAGAGATACTAGGCACCATGCCCTAACAATCTTATTTGATTACATGATAGAACTCATCTAATCCCTACCATCTCCATAGCCTACAGCGGGGGATTACTCACTCATGGATGGGGGAAACATGGATGGTTGATGGAGAGGCGTCGGTGATGATGATGGCGATGATCTTCTCCAATTCCTCGTCCCAACAGGGTGCCAGAACAGAGTTTCTGGTTCCGATTCACGGATTATGGTGATGGCGGCGTAGTGGAACTCTTTTTGGAAAAACATCGACCCCCCTGAAGTTTTTAGGTCAGGAGGCTTCTTATAGGCAAAGAGGGAGGCCAAGGGGGTGCCCGAGGTGGCCACACCCCCTCCAGGTGCGGCTAGGCCCAGCCCGCGTGGCCAGGGGGTGTGGGCCCCTCATGGCCCACCTCTGCCTCATCTTCTGGCTCCGTTAGTCTCCTGGTGAAATAGGATTTTTGGCATATTTCCGGGATTTTTCCTGATAGTTGATTTTCTGCACAAAAACTAGACACCAAAGCAATTCTGCTGAAAACAGCGTCACTCCGTGTTAGTTGTATCCAAATCACACAAGTTTAGAGGAGAAACGATAGCAAAAGTGTTCGGGAAAGTAGATACGTTTTGGACGTATCAGACACCCGCGCTGTCCACGTGCGTCTGGGCCAACGCAACCGTTGGCCAAATTAGATGCACGGATGAGTCGAGCCGGACGCGTTTGTCCATATGGGTTGGCCAGTTAAGGCACCGCGCGTGCCCCGCGTGTCTGCGCGGACAAGTTTGGACACGCTCAGACGGGATGCGTCGAGCCGGTGGAGATGCTCTAAGCTCCTGAGTACCATTTTGCCGCCTCTACTGGGCGAGGGCTTAGGGCATCTTCACTAGGCCGACGCATCCCATCCAAGCGTGTCCGAACTCGTTCGCGCGAGGGCTTAGGGCATCTTCACTGTGTTCCCGCGCCGACATTGATGGTGAAGGAGCGGGAAGCTGCGCGTGTTCACGAGCGGCTAGGATATTTAACCCTACGCCCATCGGTGCCACCGTCCTCACCTCTCGCCATCGCAAAACCTAACCGTTGCCGCCACCACCAACGATGAAGACGCTGTCATGGCTAAAGAAGGGAAGGAGAAAGCATGACCACGAGGCGTCTGGCTCTAGCAGCCAGCTCTCCCGGCTGCTGGCCTTCCTCCGTGGCACATCCCTACCACCTATGCCGCAACTGGAGGATTTTTGGGGCCCCGCTGTGGACGATTACCCGCCACCGCGGGAGAGCTGCACACGGCAGTACATGCGTATCACGAAGTGCAAGCGCAGCTGGAGGGAGGTACTGGGCATCAAGCACAAGGACGTGTCCCTCTCCACTGGCTGGCACCTCAACCGGGACTGTGTCCCGGTGCCACCCGTCCCCAAGAAGGGCAAAAGGCTGGCAGAAGAGATCCGCCGTTGGATCAGCATCCTCTCGCCGGCCCAACGGTAGGAGGGTGGCTACCGCAGCGAGGCCTACTGGGTAGAGTTCCTCGAGTGGGAGCATAAGGTGCGGCGCGCCACCACCATCCGCCGCGACCTGCAACCCAGGGAGGTCTACACCGTCCCTGACATCGACTCGCACGACGAGGGCATCGTCAACCACTCCAACGCCAAGCTCGGCAGCGAGGACTAAAACGACGAAGAGGAGGACAACGATGAGATCATCGTCAAACAGGAGGCGGTGGAGGACGTTGCCGCCAACCTGCCCGGAGTACCGCGTGGGGTTACGACGAGGACGCCTTCACCGAGCAGGCCATTGAGGCCAACACGCGAGAGGAGGATGCCTTGTGGCGCGGCTACGAGGAGGCCCCCTAGCTCACCGGCATGGTGGAACAGGCGAACGCCCAGCTGCCTCCACTGTCGCTGCTGCCCGGATGGGCGCCAGCGATCGCGCCGGAGGTGGGTAAGGAGTTGGCGCACCTCCAGCACAGTTGGGCGTCGTGGCTTTGGCAGGAGGTAAATCCACCGGCGCTCGCTCCCTCTCCGGCCCTGCCGCCGTCCAACCTTTGGACGCCGCCAGAGTACATCGACCTCGACCCGTAGATGAACGAGTTGGCGCCGACGCGCGAAGATCGGTAGCTAGGGTTAGGCTAGTTTAAAATTCTGTTTTTATTATTTTAATTGTAAATTAAGTATGAAATTTGTAAGTTTTAGCGCGAACGGTTTATGTTTGAATTTGCAAAAAGAAATACCATGCCTAGGCCAAACAAATGGGTCACGCCGCTGGCGCAGCTGGCCGGACCCCCTCCCCAAGTTGACTGCGTCCCGATCCAAAGGGACAGAAACGGGCCGTTTGGGTTGACCAGATGGGTCTGCCCAGTGGAGATGTCCTTACGCTCGAGGCGACTCGAAGGGCGGTAGCGGCGCATGTGTGTTGTCAGACCCTTGTGTGTAAAAGCTTCGGATTTTTTTTGGAAAGTTGCGCTTTTATTACCTAAAGTAATGTTTACACACTTTCTCTACATAATTAGGATGCACACAGCCGAACAATTCACATGACTAGAGAACAAAGTAAGTAGATCAGATTACAAAAAAATACTATCAAAATAAACGGACTGGAGCTATGAAAGATCAGTCCGTGGTTCACGCGACCATTCATGTTAGGAGAAAATATTCCTTGATGTATCCTCCAATTGCGTACACCTCTTCGTAAACAAATCACAGAACTCCATACGTTGGAGAGTAGTCTATGACCAGAGAATAGTCGTGGCCCGATAGATAACCTATAGGGAAGAAGACACATTGCTATTAAAAATCTTATCATTTATACATAACCATAGCGACCAAATAATGGCAAACGCTTCCATCCTAAAAAGTCATGTATTTATCCTCTATCCCATATAACCAGTAACCACATAGTTTGGCCACCAAACGTGGGGGAACTAAGGAGAGGCTATTTGGATGATTATCCATATAGAGCGAGAAAATTTATAATGAAAGCATAAATATTGGATTGTCTCTTCATGATGAAAAAAAACATTGTTTATTTTTATTCCAATTTCACTTTACAAGATTATCTTTTTGTGATAATTACTTCGTTACAGAGATACCATGCGAATATCTTTGTCTTTAGGGGTATTTTCATCTTCCAAATTTAACTATTATCATCGACCGAAATATTAGGTTGAATAAACGCTCTATACATTGAGTTAACTGAAATTTTACCACTCTCAAGTAATTTTCAATTGAACTCGTCCAGACCCTTCGACAACTATATCGTGGATAATCGTAATAAAAATTGTTTCAAGATACCAGTCGAGGGCCTATGAGACTTCTTCTGAAAGACACATTAGGAGGATTAGATTTCATTACTGTGGAAACTATATCCCTTTATGCCTAACAATTGAATATAGAGCTGGATATTGTTCGCGAAGAAAAGTTCGGCCAAGCCACTTATCTTCCCAGAATCTAATATGCGATCCATCCTTAATATTGAAAATACCAAAAATGGAAGAAATGCTTTTTGGATGCCATTAGTCCAGCCCAAAAGTGTAAATCATCGGGTTTCCAGACCACTAGAGACACAACTTTTGAGCCAACATATTTTCTCTATAAAATGGTTTGCCATACACCATCTTCCGTAAGTAGTTTGAAAAGACATTTACCTAGAAGCGTCGTATTTCTGACTTGCAAATCATGTATGCCAAGTCCGCCGTATTATTTTGGTCGGCAAACCACATTTCTTCTGGCCAGTCGATATTTCTTATTTTCACTATTCCCTTGCCAAAATAATCTTGATCAGAAATAATACACTTTATTCAAGATACCTTTTGGTAACTGGAAAAACAAGATTATATACAGTACCATGGTGGTGAGTACTGAGTTTACGAGTACAAGTCTGCCCCCAAGGGATAGTAATTTTTGTTTCTAACTATTAAGATGTTTTTGGAGTCTTCCTCTACGAATTTCCATTCTACATTTGTGAGACGCTGATAGTGAATCGGTATTTCTAGATAGTTGATTAGAAATTGTCCCTGGCCATAGCTGAAAAGTTCATCATATAGGTGAGCCTCGTTTTGAGCCTCACCAAAATAATACAAGTCACTCTGATGAAAGTTAATTTTAAATCTAGAGAGTTGCTTGAATGCTGATAATATTAATTTCAGATAATATTAGCGTCGTTGCACTAAGGATCTTATCGCTACAAAGGGACTTTTTTTAATTCTTATTTTTTTGGTGATTGCATCCGTAATGCCAATAGGGTAATACGTTGTTGCAGAGGCTGAGTGTAATTGATATCATCGCGATATTAATATATGCTCCTTTCTAAAAAATACTTTAATATTAAAAGATTCAGAATATAAGTCAACCTTACAATTCAGAAGCTAAAATACTAGGAACTGGATAAAAGGACATGACTTGCACAAGATAGATAAATGAAACAACTAGGGTTCTAAGCTGCGAGGAGGAGAAACAAGAACATAAATATTACGGTTTTGGATATCGAGTCCACCCTCCTCTCTGGTTATATAGAGTCCCCAGAGAGCAGCGGATCCGATTATTATATGATGCTATCTTAATGTAGTTAATTACAGTTAACTAGTTGTTACAATTTGGACCGTTTGATGAACGCTAAATATTGTGAAGTGATCTTACCTTCCATCTTCTAAACTTGAAGAACATTTGTAGCATGAGAATAATGATGACAGTGTCAGGCGTGACAATACACCCCGCTTGAATCCATACTTCAAGGATGGAAAGAAGTAAATGCAACCTAGATAAAATTTGCATCTTACCATGTACTCCGTCCGTTTGGAAATATAAGATATTTTAAATTTGTGAAGTAAGTAAATAAACCTATACACTAAAATATGTCTAGATATATCGCTTTATAAACCTAAAACATCTTATATTTCTAAACGGAGGGAGGGAGTCATTTTTTTTCAATAATTAGGCATTGTACGATATGGATATCATACTCACCCGTGCTGCGTGGTATCTAACGATACCGAAGGACTATAGAGGAGCCACCTTGACTTATCCATCAAGAGTAAGCAGGGGAAGCTATGGATTCGGAACAACTGTTGGCCCAAGGTGCGTTTTGAGTTGATTGACATGGAATACGTCATGGAGTGGAGTGCCAGATGGTAATTGCAGTCAATATGCAACCTTGAACACTTTTTCAGTATGCGAAATGGACAATAATACTTGGAGGATAACTTAAGTGCATTGTGCAATCCCAAAAGTAGCCTAACGGTATGGTTGCATTTTGAGGCACAACATATCTTCTTGAGAAAAATATCTTTCAGTCCTATTCAAATCAGCATTTTTTATCCTATTTTGAGATTTTTATAGATTTTCTTGCAAGGACTTAAGCATATTATCTTTGTCTTGCAGTGTAACAGTAGCTTCAGGTGAGACATTGCAAGGAATAGTTATAGTTCGAATTTTGTGAAGGAGGGTAACCATATAGTGCTTCAAAATGAGTAGTTTTCAGGGATGAATGGAGAGAGGAATTGTACCACCATTCAACTGTTGACAGCCATGTTTTCCATTTCTTGGGTTCTTTGAAGGCTATAGTGTGCAAATATTTCTGTAAGCACTAGTTAACTGTTTTGGTTTGACCATCTGACTCTGGATGATAAGATGTGCCGAAGTTCAGTTTAACTTGTAGAGTTGAGAAGATACCATGCCAAATCTTGCATGTGAAAATTATGTCTCTGACACTGATAATAACTTGAGGAGGACCATGCAACTTGAATATGTTATCAATGAAAAGATCAACTTGTTGAGTAGTGAATGGGTGGGACAGAGGAAGGAAGTGTGCATATTTGGTAAGTCTGTAAGCACCAACTAAAATTACATTCTTCCCTTTGAATTTGGGTAAACTCTCAACAATGTCCGTACTTATGCCACCTTGTACTAATCATATATACTAATGTGTGGGCTAATATATATTGTTCGTATTGTAGAAACTACAAGATAATGTGGGTATCTCGTAGTATGTTGTCGCAATACAACATGCTTAGATGGCTTGTATGACGACTTATGACGAATGTATCCCTACAGTGACTAGCATTGACATTACAATTATTTAATAGGTTTGGCTTCCTTGTTATAGCGTGACTACGGTGACCCAACATACCACTGCATGTGTAGTACACTATAGTCGTTGACATCACATTCACATAATACCATTCCATAAATATCACATCCCTCGGAGTGGTACAACAGAAACATTGCGGGTCCATATTACGAACATACATACATTATTATTATTACAATACTAGAAGTTCACGACTTCAAAAGATTTAACTTATAAACCAAATATAAAGTGTTTCAGCGGAAGTTTAAAGTACAACTTCATCTCCTAATTGAGCTCAACAACTTATTATTATATAAGGTCCATGTTGCTCGGCTCAATTGGTTACTTATACTAAGGTATTTATTCTGACTCATTGTGCTCTCCTCCATAGACTATTTCATAGTCCACCCCTTCTACAACACCGTACAGATCGGGCTCTTCATAGAAGACCTCTTCTTGGCTTTCAGCTGCATACATTGGGGTATCTTCTGGATCCTCAGAGTCTAATCAGGGGATCAAAGGAAAAGGTGAGTAACAGTGTTACCCAACAAGTTCATTATATGCAAGGTGGGAAGTTTGATGCTCTATCTACCACCTTCGACTATAAGTTCTTGGCACAATGCAGTTTTCGTAAATATTTCTTCAAAGATTGATTTTACTATTAAAAACTATTCCCATCAACCTTTATAGGTTTACCAGAACTTTCATGGAGTTCCTTTCCTGCCGCGTTCGTAGCTCCTTCCCTGAACAGGGAGTAAAAGTTACATTTCTTACACTCTACAGAGGTGCGTTACTTTACCCATGAGAGATCAACTCCTTGTTACACAACCGGGCGTACTTTCCCTTCCACAATTCCATGATGTGGGGCCCAATAGATGATCCAAGCCAATCACTGCTCTTTCCGTGACCCCATATGTCTACATGATCCTTCGGGGCTGGCTCACCTCCGTTAAGCCCCTTTCGGGCAGGCTAAAACTCTAATGAGTTCCCGAAGACTCTGTGAGATGGTGATGCCCCTGGCAAGTACCATATAGGTCCGGCTATAACTCCGATAGCAACTCATAGATAATCTAGACACCAAAAACGTGGGGCCTAAGGGTGCCCACCCATATGTTGGATCCACACAAGGAATCACAACGTCACATTAAGGTCGTCTTGCCTCCATACGAAAGGAAAAGGATACATCTGACATCTCCATCCCATTCCAAATCTCATGGCTAACGCGTTATATACGGTGCTAGAATCACTGATGTCATGGGTTGATAAATTCCTAGGTGATTATCTTTGTTGCAAATAGAAACCTAAGTTCTATTGCTCCACTATATCATCACCTAGGATGATATCAACAATTTATTTATTTGATAAAATAACACTTTTCTTTTCATGAAACATAGATGATAACACACAATTTACAAATACTTTGATCAAGACTCTTCAAAGGACATGAGCAAGCGATGAACTTGCCTTGTGATTGCAAGGAAGTGAAGTCGGATGCTTGCAATGGACCTTGAGCTTCTATGTCTACAAAACATCAATATTGCCCGGTAAAGACAATATTTAAAGAAGCAAAAATGAATATGCATATTAATGTAATGCATTACTTGTGATTTACTTTCTTTATGTGTTTTACCCAGTATTTTAGTTTTCTGGAATATCTTTAGGAACTTAAGAAATTCATTTTTTAATAAATAACCTTAATATTTGATAAATATTGTTTTCACTATTTTATAATGTAATATATTTTCAATAGAGTTAAAAACTAATTTTTATTTAATTTTAACTCTTATATTTACTTATTTAATAATTCTTTTTAAGAATTAACATTTAAATAAAAGATATTTTAGTTTGGTAACTCTAAATATTTATTTAGTATTTTTCTAAAATAATATAATAACAAAATATAATAAAAGTTATTTTTATTGATTTTTATTTATTTTCTAGAATTTTATAAAATTCCAGAAGGAATATATATATTATAAAATCCTTAACCATAAAATCCATTTATTAAAAATGGTTTCTTAATTTTATTTAATAGGTTATTTTATTATGAGTCTAAAAATATATTCTTTGTATTTTTAGACTTTTATTCTATTTACTAGAATTTATTGAGTTTTAGGGGTATTTTAGTCTTTTACTTAATTCTTAAAATTCCTGTTAGGGTTTTGGGCCAACCCATTGGGCTTGTTGGGCCCATCTTGACCCAATTGGCCTGCTCAAAGGGTCTCCCCGAAGGGGTACTGGCCCTATCAGCCCAGTCCTCTGCCTCACTGTCTCTCGACCTCACCCCTTCTCCTCCTCAACCCCGTGGTCGCTGACTCCGCCGCCGTGGTCTGTCCTGGCTGCCGTCGTGGTGCATGGTGTAGATGTCGACCACGCTCCATCGTTTGGTACAATACAATTTGGATTTGGAGCCCTCCTGCGGCCAGGCTGGCCCTGTCCCGAACCTTAGGGTTTGGGGTGGTGCCGGTGATGCCTTCGCTGCTGCCCCCACTGGTGCTTTGGTTGCGGTGGTGGTGCTGCTCGTCTTTAGACGTTGTTGTGGCTGCCGCCTCGGCTCGGTGCGGGTTGCAGCGCCCCATGGGTGCTCCCCGTGCCGCAGTGTGCTCGTCGGCCTCTCTTCTTCCTCTTCTAATCTACAGCGAGGACCTACGGTGAGTTGATTCGGTTTCCCCCTTGTGGTTGTTTGTCCTCTGCCCCTCTTGAGCTAGGCTGTGTGACTCTGCCTTGTATCTCTGATTAGGGTTCATACCTGTTCTAGGGTTCTTCCCTGGTTCTAGGGTTCATCCCTCTGTTTAATTGTAAATGATGAATTGGGACTGGTAGTGGTGCCTAGTGAGGATTGTGATCAATTGTACTCCAGTGCTTACTGTCTTGATTTGATTATCTGATGCTAGTGGTTCTATAGTGTTGCCTCCAACTGGTAGTTGAGCTTGGTTAAGATGATGGTATTACTATGAAATCTGACTGGTTGTGTTGATGATTGGTGTGTTCATCTACTGTTAGTACACTAGTACTGACAGTAGCACTGTCAGTGATTACTCACTACATCAGTAGATGTTGGCTTGTATGGTCATAAATAGACTGAGTTTAATCATTTGATTTTAATGATACTCTGTGAATGCATAGATAAGTTTGATAATGATTTCTGAGGTGTAGTCTGTAACATCCCAAAAATATTGAATAATGATTATCAAATTCCAATCACCAAAATTAGGGTTAACAAAAACTTTTGTTAATTAACATCATATGAATGCATGTGTGTATGTGATGATTTTATGAATGCATGAATGGACTTTTCTGATTGTTGTAAATGGTAATGAATGGTTTAAAGATGAAAACAACATCATCTAAAACTTTTCCAAGCAGATACAATTCAAGGGAAAATAAAAAACAAACAAAACAAGCAAATGGTCATTTTTGCCAATCTTGCTCACTAGGCCACTTTGAGTGTTTCTAGTCCAAGATTTCAAACAGAAAACAAACAAACAATAAACACTATTGTGAGCAGTAATTTGGCCAACCTTGTTCCCTCTATAGTAGATCATCTAGCTCATTTATCAAGTTTTAGCTCACTGTGAGCTTGCCATTGCCATCAATGGTGAGCATGCCGAGCCTCACCTTGACATCCCTTGGTCGACAACAAGCTAGGAGCATCACCAAGACTAGCCACCTTGTATGGAGCATTGACCACCGTCCACCGCCACCCCCTGTCCAGCGCCAACGAGCAGCAAGCCACTGGACCACTCTAGAACCACCGCGCTCTATGCCTCTATGCCATGCCAAGAGCGCGCCAGAGCGCTGCACTCGACACGCGCCCATAGACCATGCTCCGCCTTCGACGCGTGCAAGCGTGATCACCACCATCCCAGGAGACCACCAGACAATCCCGTTCGCTGTCGCGCGACCCGTAGCCGCGGTACGCCATTAAAATGCCCGTCAGACCTGCCTAGAGCACCGCGATGTTCCGACCATTCCGCACCGCCCCACGCCTCGAGACCACGCCGTTGAGCTTCACTAGGGAGCACAACATCGCCCCTACCTTGGCCCATGCCATTAGCCCACTATGCCGATGACCACGACGAGCTCCACCCGTGCCCTTCGGTCCCCTCTTGGACTATAAATAGAGGCCACCCCCATTAGATTTCTTCACACCAACACACTCCACTCTCTCTCAGAACCACCCCACCTCATCCCCGGAGCAAGGCGAGCAGCAGGTCGCCGAAATTTGGCCAGAGTCTGTCGCGGAGGAGGAAGAAAGGAGCCAGCGATTGGAGCCGCCCCAGGAGAAGCCGTCGGTACTAGGAGGTCCACCGTCAACGACTTCGTCGTTCGCCCCCATCGCTGACCCTCGCCTGAGCCCCGGTAGACCCCCACTAGCCGCGCCGCGGTCCTGTCTCAGCGGAGTTGCCCGACGGAGATGATTAGTCATAGCCGTTTGATTAGAAGTTGATCGTGCGGTTTAGATTGCCCCGTACCGCTTCGCAACCCCCTGTCTCGCTGACTGGTGGGGACAGACACTTCAACCCATGCGATGACCCAGCATACCACTGCATGTGTAGTACACTATAGTCGTTGATATGACATCCACAAAACACTGTTTCGTAACTATCACATCCCTTAGAGTGGTACAACAGAAACATTGCAGGTCCATATTACAAACATACACACATTATTATTATTACAATACCAGAAGTTCAAGACTTCCAAAAGATTCAACTTACAAACCAAAATATAAGTGTTTCAGCGGAAGTTTCAAAGTGAAAACGTAAACTCCAAATTGAGGTCAACAACTTATTGCTATATATTGTTCATGTTGCTCGGCTCAAGTGGCTCCTAGAACTATAGTAACTATTCTGACTCTTGGTACTCTCCTCCGTAGACGATATCGTAGTCCTCCCCTTATACGGCTCCATACAAATTGGGCTCTTCATAGAAGACCTCCTCTTGGCTCTCAGTTGCATACATTGGAGTCTCTTCGGGATCCTCAGAGTCTAAGCAAGGATTCAAAGGAAAGGGTGAGTAACAGCATTACCCAGCAAGTTCATTATATGCGAGGTGGTTAGTTTGATGCTCTATCTACCACCTCGGACTATAAGTCCTTCGCTCTATGCAGTTTTTGTAAATCTTTCTTCAAATATTGATTTTATTATGAAAATCTATGACCATCAGCCTTCACAGGTTGACCAGAACTTTCATGGAGTTCCTTTCCTGCCGCGTCGTAGCTCCTTCCTGGAACAGGGAGTAACAAGTACACTTTGCAGAGCTGCGTTACTTTACCCATGAGAGATCAACTTCCTTGTTGCACAACCAGGTGTACTTTCTCGTCCACAATTCCATGATGTAGGGTCCAGTAGTTGGTCCAAGCGAATCACTGCCCTCTCCGCGGCCCCATATGTCTGCACGATCCTTCGGGGCTGGCTCACCTCCGTTAAGCCCCCTTTCGGGCAGGCTAAAACCCTGAAGAGTCCCGAAGACTCTATGAGCTGGTGCTTCCCAGGTAAGTACCTTATAGGTCCGGCTAAACCCCTGGCAGCCACTCATAGATAATCTAGACACCAAAAACGCAGGGCCTAAGGGTGCCCACCCATATGTTGGATCCGCACAAGGAATCAAAACGTCACGTTAAGGTAGTCTTGCCTCCATACGAAAGGAAAAGGATAGAGCTGACTTCTCCGTCCCATTCCAAATCTCATGGTTAACGCGTAATATATGGCGCTAGAATCACTGATGTCAAGGGTTATTAATTCCTAATTGTTCATCATTATTGCAAATAGAAACCTAAGTTCTATTGCTCCATCATATCATTACTTAGGATGATACCTAAGATTTATTTATTTTGAGAAAATAATATTTTCTTTCTCTAGAATATAGATGATAACACAGAATTTGCAAATACTTTGATAAAGACTCTTCAAAGGACATGAGCAAGTGATGAACTTGCCTTGTGATTGCAAGGTAGTAAATTCGGATGCGTGCACTGGACCTTGAGCTTCTATGTCTACAAAACATCATTATTGCCCAGTAAGGACAATATTTAAAGAAACAAAATGATTATGAAAGTAATGTAATGCATTATTGATTTTTGTGTGTTCTCCCCCATTATTTAAATTACAAAAAAATTAGAAGTATAGAATTTATAAATATTAATATTTATTGAATATTGTATTCTTTTATTTTCTTTCATTTTATTTGAATTTTATTTATTTAATAATTCCTTTAGGAATTATCATTTAAATACAGATATGATATAAAATATTTATTTAGTATTTTCTAAAATACTACAATATTAATAGATAATAAAAGTGATTTTTATTTATTTTTATCATCTTTCTTTAATTTTACAAAATTCCATAAGGAATATATATTATAAAATGCTTGATAAAAATTATATGCCTAAAATTTTATTTCTTAATTTATTTAGATAGATTGAATTATTGTGAATCCAGAAATATTTTATTTATAATTTTTGGATTTTTATTTGATTTTCTAGAATTTATTTAAATTCAGGGGCATTTGGTCTTTTCTTAATTATTAAAATTTTCCTTGGGTGAGGCCTTGTTAGGCTTATTGGGCCGTTCTGGCCCAAGTGGGCAGAACCAAAAGGCTCCTCGATGGGTTGGCCCTCTCAGCCACACCGCCGTCTATCTCTCTCGTCCCCTTCTCTCCTTCTTCTCTCTCGACCCCGTGGTCGTCGATGCCACTGCCGGTCGATCCAGGCCGCCGTGGTCCTCCCCGGCCGCCACCGTGATGCATGGTGTGGTTGTTGACCCTGCTCCTCCTTCTAGTCCATCTCGATTTGGACCTGGGGCCCTCCTATGGCCAGACCGGCTCCGTCACGAAACCTAGGGTTTGGGGTGGTGCTGGTGCTGCCGCCGCCGCTGCTCCTGTGGTGCTGTGGTGGTGTTGCTAGCCCTCAAGTGTGGCTATGGTCGCCGCCTCGGCGTGGTGTGGGTTGTAGCGCCCCCTTCGGGTGCTCCCCGTGCCGCCGTGCTCGTCGACACCGTCTTCCTCCTCTTCTCGCCCACAGCAACATCCTCTAGTAAGTTTGTTTCCTCTTCTCACTCATGTTCTATACTCTGCCACTCTGTCCTATATGTTTCTAGTGGCTACCCCTGCCTAGTGTCCATGTTCTGATTAGGGTGCATATCGCGATTAGGGTTCATATCCTGATTAGGTTTCATATCCCTCTGTTGATAATATATATGATGATTTGGATCTAGCAGTGATGATCCTTGAGCATGATGAATGGCTGTTTGATGTGGATTACTGCTTATAGTTGGCTTTGGTGATGCTAGTGGCTTATCAGACTAATTCTAGTGGTAATTTGATATGATTCAAATGATGGTGCTTCTATGGTATCATTACTTGTGAATGTTGTTGACCTGGGAACTTTGTACTGTCAAAATGTTAGTATTGACAGTAGTTCTGTCAGTGATTGTTTACTGCATCTGTAATTGTTGGCTTGTATGGTGATATACAGACTGAATTTAATCATTACAGATTAGTGATGTTCTGTATATGTATAAATGAGCTGGATGCTGATTCCTGGCATTTGATTCCAGGAAAATGATATTTAGTTGCTTGCCCCTTTCTTATTTGTGAAAGCTAAGTAATGTTTGTGGTTGGCTTATTAGGACTTGTCCTTGTGATACTATCATAGAATGGCACACAAGTAGTTGGGTCCTATTACTGAGCTTAGCTCTGCTAGTGCTTGAAATTAATACTGGCAAAGATAAGATGAAAGCTTCTTTTAATTATCCTGCCTATGATGTTGGTCTGAGGCATAGGAACTAGTTTCCTAATGGTTGTCCCTGATAGAAATGTTCTGGTAGTAATACCAGCTGCTAATTCTTGAGTCATAGTTGGGAAAATAATGGGTGTGCTAATGGTTTTGCATGGATCCATAAGATTTATGGATTCTGAGGTGCTACTATTTTAAGAGATGTGCCCAGATTTCATAATCTTGACTTTGACTATATTGGAGTATAGGATTTGGCTTTTGTATCCAGGATCAGTGATGTTGGTCTGAGATCTTGGTTTTACTTGTATGGTTATCTTGTAGCTATGACTTTATTATTCAAAATCTTCTAGGATGGATTCACCTCACTTGGGTGAATACTGAGAAATTAGATATAGAACAACACATGAATCTTTTATATTGATATGATAAACAGATCATGTGATGGTTTTATATAACTCACCACAACAGTGGGTTGTTGTTGTGGTTGTAACTTGTTGATCTTGTGGCCTGATCTTGCTGGCTTGATCTGGTCCTTTTCCTGTTGCTGTTCCTACTGCTTCCATCTCCTGGAACTTGTCCTTGATATTTCTATTGACCTTCTGGTTCCTGGTAGCTTGGCCTTGACCTTGCTATCCACCTGATCCACCCCTCCTTAAGTCACCATCTTGGTGAGTACTGGGTTGATCAAATGTGTGGTTGATTTGCTCTGGTTTGGTTTGGCTGTACCTAGACTGTTGGTTCTTGATGTGTATGAGCAAGGAAATGATGTGGTGGTGCTTGCCCATGGCTGTGTTGAGTTGTTTTGCTGGTGTGGGCTGCTGGAGCTATGTTGACAGCACACACCATGCATTTAGGTGTGTAAGCTGCTTGTATGTCTGCTACACCCTTGTGGGTATGCTCTGGAAAATAAGTTACCTTTTGATCTGTTTACTACTTATCTACCTGGTGAAACTTTCCCTCTTACTGGTTGGAATCATTTGACTTATGGCTTAAGAATTATGAAAGATTTAACTCTTTCATATTGGTGAAACTTGCCCCTAAAGATTTACTCAATGATGTAAAGTGGAACAGTGCATCTCACTGTCACTACTGAGAGTAAAAGAAATATCTTAACCTTTATTTTCTTTCTTTTTTGTTTGTTCTTTGTTTTGCAGGTACAAGACTTGAAGATTCAAGATTTAGATTAAGTTTTCTTTTTTATAGAATAGTTCCTTTGTAATCTTTATTTTATTCCTTTGTAAGCTTTATTTTATTCTTTTGTAATAAAGATGTGTTAGTTAAATAATAATGTACTTTCCTCTTGTAAAGATTCTTTATTAATTTTGTAAGTTACATTTTGTAACTTATTGATGAAATGATTATATGAAATAAATATTCATTTATTTGATTCTAAATTTTACATAGAGTTTCTGGCTACTATTTATTGTTTCTTTATCAACTTCATAAGTTATATTTTGTAACTTATTCATTGAATAAATATATGGAATAAATGTTCATTTACTTGATTATGTTATATTATTTTAAATTTGAGTTACTAACTATTATTTCTTGTTTTACTTAAACATAATCTTCACCTTTTAAAATATAAATCCAAATCTCAAGTTTGAATTCAAATTCCATTCCCCAAAACACATTAATCCATATAGATCATGTCAAAGTTTATAACAATCATGCTCCAAGGCTATTCCTAAACTTAAAGAGTGAAAGAAACTTTGATCACCTTAGGTTTTTATTTGGCGAAAAATTTACCCACATTTTTTTAATTGCACATATTCCTAAATCTACCCTTCGTAGGTTCCTAAATGCTGGGATGTTATAAACTTCCCCCCTTAAATTAAACTTTGTCCCGAAGTTTGGTGAAGTGTACCTGAACAGTTCTGGATAGGCTTTTCTTAAATCATCTTCTTTCTCCCAAGTGGCTTCTCTCTCAGGGTGATGTTCCCATTGTACCTTGCAGTACTTGATTGCCCTATTCCTCAACCTCTTCCAGTTTTCTTCCAAAATTTTACAGGGTTTCTCAACATAGGTCAAGTCTGCTTGTAATTCTATCTCTTGATGTGTGATTGCGTCATCAGGAACTTTTAGACATTTTCGGAGTTGTGACACATGGAAAACATTATGAACTTGAGATAATCTAGCGGGTAACTCTAAAGCATAAACTGTAGTCCTGTTTTGACTCAGTATTTTGAATGTCCCGATATATCTTGGACTCAACTTTCCTTTAACTCCGAACCATTTAACTCCTTTCGTTGGGCTTACCTTCAAATATACCATGTCTCCTACTTTAGGATGCCATGATCTTCGACTTTGATCAGCATAACTTTTATGCCTACTTTGAGCTATTTTCAATCTGTCTTTGATTTTATCAATGATATCTTGTTTTTCCTTGATATAGTCTGGCGCAAATTCTTTGCTACTTCCTGGCTCATACCAACATATTGGTGATCTACATTTCCTTCCATACAGAACCTGATATGGAGCTGCCTTCAGACTACTCTGCTAGCTATTATTGTAGGAAAATTCTACTAATGGTAGACGATCTTCCCATGAACCTCCAAAATCTAATGCACAAGCCCTTAACATGTCCTCCAGTATCTGATTGGTTCTTTCCGTTTGACCCCCTATCTCTGGATGATAAGCTGTGCTAAAATCTAACTTTGAACCAAGTGCTTCATGTAATTGCTTCCAAAATGCTGAAGTAAACACTGATCCCCTATCAGTTATGATCTTTTTGGGCACTACGTGCTTACTTACTATTTCTTTGATGTAAACTTCTACTAACTTCTCAGCATTATCCTTCTGATTTACCGGAATAAAATGTGCACTTTTAGTGAGTCTATCCACAATCACCCATATCATATCCTTCCGTTTAGGTGTCATGGGCAATCCTGTGATGAAGTCCATACCTATTTCCTCCCAGTTCCATTCGGGAATTTCCAAAGGTTGCAATGGTCCTGCTGGACTTTGATGTTCAGCCTTCACCCTTTGGCAAGTATGGCATTCTGATACATACTTAGCAATGTCTCTTTTCATGTTATTCCACCAGAATAATTCTTTCAGATCCATGTACATCTTAGTACTTCCTGGATGTATAGAATATGGTGTTTCATGTGCTTCTCTGAGTATGACACACGAATCTCCGTCACATCTAGAACAAAAATACAATCTTGGAACCATAAAGACTCATAATATCCTAGGCGAAAAACTGATGTTTGCCCTTTAGATATCCTCCGAATTTCTTCAGCAATGAAAGGATCTACTGCTTGATGTCTAAAAATTTCATGCTTAAGATCACTAACCTGCTCTGCAACTACCTGCATAGTAGCTAATCCTCCAAGATTCTTTGTTCTTATGAATTGAAGCTCTAATCTTTCCAAGTCCATCTGTAACTCTTTTGGTAGCTCCCGATTACTAGGCTAAATATCTGCACTTTTATGACTTAAGGCATCTGCTACAACATTTGCTTTTCCTGGTGTATAGTTGATTGTTAAATCATAATCTTTGATTAGTTCCAACCAACGCTTTTGTCTCATATTCAATTCCTTTTGGGTAAAGAAACATTTGAGACTTTTATGGTCAGTGTATAACTCACATCTGGCTCCATAAAGAAAATGCCTCCATCCCTTCAGAGCAAAGACTACTGCTGCTAACTCTAAATCATGAGTTGGATAGTTGACTTCATGTGGTTTCAGTTGTCTTGATCCATAAGCAATCACTTTCCAATCTTGCATTAACACACAACCCGGACCTTCTTTAGATGCATCACAGTATACTGTAAAGTCTTTCCCTATTTCTGGAACTGCTAGAATTGGAGCGATAGTTAACCTGGTTTTCAATTCCTGGAAACTTACTCCAAACTTCTCATCCCAATTGAATGGGGGTATTCTTCCTTAATAATTTAGTCATTGGTCCAGCTATTTTGGAGAAACCTTCAATGAACCTCCGATAATAACTAGCCATCCCTAAGAAACCTCGAATTTGTTTTACATTGGTTGGTGTAGTCCATTCTAGTACTGATTGAACTTTGGATGGATTTACAACAATTCCATCTTTACTGATCACATGACCTAGGAATTCTACCTCATCTAACCAGAATTCACACTTACTGAACTTAGCATAAAGTTTATGTTCCCTTAGGGTCTGCAATGCTATTCTCAAATGATCTGCATGCTCTTCTTTATCCTTGGAATAGATCAGAATATCATCAATGAAGACTATAACAAACTTATCCAAATATGGCATGAAGATTTTGTTCATCAGATTCATGAATATTGCTGGTGCATTGGTCAAACCAAATGGTAGTACCAGATACTCATGGTGTCCATATTTTGAGACGAATGTTGTCTTTGGAACATCCTCTAGTTTGATTTTTATCTGATGGTATCTAGATCTTAGATCAATCTTAGAAAACACTCCATCTCCTTTTACTTGATCAAACAAAACTTGAATTCTTGGTAAGGGATACTTATTCTTTATGGTAACATTGTTCAGATTTCTGTAATCCCCACACATCCTTCTTCCACCATCCCTTTTATCCACAAAGATCACCAGTGTTCCCCATGGGGATACACTTTCCTGAATAAATCCTTTCCTGGCTAACTCATCAATTTTCTCCTTGAGTTCTTTTAATTCTTTTGGTCCCATCTTGTATGGTGCTTGATCTATTGGTGCTGTACCTAGAATTAGATCAATAGTGAACTCTATTTCTCGATCTGGTGGTATTCTAGGTAGCTCTGCTGGAAAAACATCTTGAAACTCATTTACTACAGGAATATCTTCCAACTTGACCTCCTGCATTGAGTTTAACTGAAGATCCACCATGATATGAATGTGCCTATCTGCTTGATACACTATTCTTGCTCCACTTGGGGTTTTTATTGAGACAGTTTTCTCCTCACAATTTATCTGAGCCCCATGTTCAGTCATCCAGTCCATCCCCAACACTACTGCAATTCCCTTCAAAGGAATCACATAAAGATCCGCAAAGTATGTACAACCACAGATCGAAATAACCTGATCTTGTTTAATGTGGCGTACAATCACATTTCCCCCTGCCGTAACTACGGTCATAGGGTTTTCTAACGTTGCCCTTCTAATCCTGAATTTATCACATAATTCTTCAGAAATGAATGAAGTAGTTGCACCAGTATCAAATAGAACTTTTCCGGGATTGGTAAGGATATTGAGCGTACCTATCACTGCATGCTCCGAGTTAGCCACCTCCTCTAGGGTTGCACAATTCAGCTTCCCGGTAGGTCTGTTCCACTTGCCATTGTTGGTCTTGACATTATTCCCTCCTTTATTTGGCTGGCCATAGCCTCCACTAGCTTGCCTTCCATCTCTAACCGGCCAACCTCCTTGTGGTTTGCTTGGACAATTTGGCTTTATGTGACCTCTCTGACCACAAGCATGGCAAACAATTGCTGGTTTCGGGCAATCCCTGCTTATATGCCCTGGAAGTTTGCAACTGTGACATATAATATTTCTTTACATTTGGATTTACACTCCGGTTGGAATTGTTGCTGTTATATGGTCTATTCCTTGGTTTGAATTCCAGATTGGGCTTGGGTTTACTTGCTTGTATCCTCTTGGTTTCCTTCTTAGTTCTCTTCCTTCTATCCTCTTGGACATTCTTGTAGTCATCTTCGAAAGTGATAGCTGCATCCAGCAACTGCTGATAAGTTTGCTTATTAGCCAACCTTAACTGCATCCTCACAAATGGATTTAACCCTCGCAAGAAACGCTTCTTCCTCTTTTCTTCCATATTAACTTCTTCCTCCGCATAACGAGACAGTTGACTAAACTCCCGAATATACTTCATAACACTAGTATATCCCTGCTGCAACTCCTCAAATTCTCTCCGCTTCAACTCCATAACACTCTCCGGAACATGATATTCACGGAATCTCTGTTTGAACTCTTCCCAAGTGTACTCCCTTCCTGGATGTTGCATGGCTAACTGATTTTCCCACCATGATGCTGCAGGTCCTATCAGAAGATGAGTTGCATACCTCAATTTCTCCTTGTCATTACAACCTACAGTCTTCAACTTTCTTTCTGTATCTGCTAGCCAATCTTCTGCATCCATTGGTTTAGGGGCTGATGCAAACGGTAACGGCCTTGCATTCTAGAAGTCAGAAAGACTCACTCCTCCACCATCAGGTTCTCTCTGATTCCCAGCTCATCCTAGCAACTCTTCCATAAACTTGTTCTGGGTCTCTTGCATCATTTTTTTGAAATTTGTCTCTTGCATCATTTGCATACACTACATAAAGTTCTGCTCCATTAACGGCCTCATTGGTGGTGGTGGTGGTAACGTTCCCTGATTTCCTGCATCTTCATCGACCTTCTCCTTGGCCTCACGTTCCATCCGCTGTTGTCCAGATTCGGTCTCTACACCCGTATCCATGACCCCCTAGTCCTGCAACATAAAGCGAATACTCATAATTACATCAGGCACATGTATTCTGAGCTCGAATTTACGCACAGAACTAGTCACGCAATGAAAATCCAAATAAAAATCCAAATATGCATTTCACATATTATACATTGCAACATCTTAATAATACAAAGTCATTACAACATATACCATATAAGTATAATCACAACACTACCTTATTTATCTAACTACCTTTTTTTCTTAGATTACAAGACATAGTACTCGATACTACTTACTAAGCTGCCTGCTTTTAGTAATAACTATGCTCATCATACATGCCTGATGTCCAACCGTGATGACGTGATGTTCGTCGCACAGTTTGTGGAACAAATGGCCTTCCAGAAGGAAATACTCAGTATCTGAAGTGTCAGGACTTGAGTT
The DNA here is from genome assembly GCA_916181665.1 of Avena sativa. NCBI lineage: Eukaryota > Viridiplantae > Streptophyta > Magnoliopsida > Poales > Poaceae > Avena > Avena sativa. Next base: position 303,206,914 of record OV702295.1, on the reverse strand, counting down.
ATGACTCAACCTGAGCGCATTGACTCCCTCCAGCTCAGCTGAAAAGTCTTCAGAAACATGTTCAACATTATCACCCACTTGCATATCCTAAGCTTCATTCCTTGAGTCGTCAACAGAATACGCAGATTCTGCTGCTCCCCAGGTGCTTTGTTGGGCAAGATACTTAAACACAAGATAATGTATATTCCCTGGGTTTTGAGAAGGTGTTGATGATTCAAACACTCTTCCGCAGGATCTTCTTCTTCATCCTGATTATCTATGCATATGGTATTTCTACTACTGTTACTAGGGTTAATTATTGCACCCATCCAGCTAGATTGTCCAACATTTCTGTCAAAACTATCTATGGACATCTGGTGTTCCTGGGATCCTTCAGATGATCCCATTCTCCAACCATCAGAATTCTCAATAGGAAGTTCTGAATCAGAACCGTCCTCTGAACCCTGTGGTACTGCATACCTCATATCTAAAGTAGGATCATATATAGGTTCAGGCCTTGGTGAATAAGGATATGGTGTAAAAGATTCAGGATCTATAGGTATATCCTTGAAGATTGATCTTGTACTACTACTTGCTTCCTTCTCCAACTAGAATGCTAACTTCTTCCTCCTTTCAGGATCTGTTAGATCCTCTAACATGTCATTTTTATCTTCGACAATAATTTGACGTCTCTTATAAAAAGACGCAACAAGTGTTCGGTATCTATCCATAAACTTGGAAGCTAACTTAGGATGATTCTTAACAAAAGTAAGATGATCCGGTATAGGCTCCAAGTCTATAGAATCATGAGGAATCACAGAAAATGTTCTACCTTCTAATTGCTTGGCTTTATGCTCCCGAATATTAGCTATCGCCTCCACAACAGCAACATGATATGCTGCTAAGTGACTTCTACCTTCACCTAAAGGCAGATCGTGATATAATCCAAGATCCTCTAGGAGTTGAATACTCACACGATACTTGGATAACATCCGACCATCATAATAGGTTATGGTGTTCACTAGAATTTTAGTTGGACAACTAAAAATCTTTAAGAGTTGACGAAGTTGGTCTGTGAATGATCCTTGATAATCATCAAGAGTCTCCTCTTTCCTTACCAAAGTCTGTTTTGGAAACTTTGGTGCCATAGCTCTGTATATGAGAAAAATATTTTATTAGTAACCAATAATATATTGCATCATAACAAAGAATTATCGCCCTAAAACATATAACAGAATATTCCCATTCGAATACCCATTATATTTCTTTTAGAGAATTCTTTATTGTTGCTACACACTCCTATAGGTAATACCCTTTACTAGGTTTCCAACCTAAGGTCAAAGCAATTTGCTCTGATACCAACTGCGGTGACCCAGCATACGACTGCATGTGTAGTAAAGTATAGTTGTTGATATGACATCCACAGAACACCGTTGCGTAAATATCACATCCCCCGGAGTGGTACAACAGAAACATTGCGGGTCCATATTACAAACATACACACATTATTATTATTACAATACCATAAGTTCAAGACTTCCAAAAGATTCAACTTACAAACCAAAATATAAGTGTTTCAGCAGAATTTCAAAGTGAAAACGTAAACTCCAAATTGAGCTCAACAACTTATTGCTATATATTGTTCATGTTGCTCGGCACAAGTGTCTCCTAGAACTATAGTAATTATTCTGAATCTTGGTACTCTCCTCCGTAGACGATATCATAGTCCTCCCCTTCTACAACTCCATTCAAATTGGGCTCTTCATAGAAGACCTCCTCTTGGCTCTCAGTTGCATACATTGGAGTCTCTTCGGGATCCTTAGAGTCTAAGCAAGGATTCAAAGGAAAGGGTGAGTAACAGCATTACCCAGCAAGTTCATTATATGTGAGGTGGGAAGTTTGATGCTCTATCTAACACCTCGGACTATAAGTCCTTCGCACTATGCAATTTTTGTAAATCTTTCTTCAAAGATTGATTTTATTATGAAAATCTATGACCATCAGCCTTCACAGGTTGACCAGAACTTTCATGGAGTTCCTTTCCTGCCGTGTTCGTAGATCCTTCCAGGAATAGGGAGTAACAAGTTACAGTTCTTACACTCTACAGAGGTGCGTTACTTTACCCATGAGAGATCAACTTCCTTGTTGCACAACCGGGCGTACTTTCCCGTCCACAATTCCATGATGTAGGGCCCAGTAGTTGGTCCAAGCCAATCACTGCCCTCTCCGTGACCCCATATGTCTGCATGATCCTTTGGGGTTGGCTCACCTCTGTTAAGCCCCCATTCGGGCCAGCTAAAACCCTGATGAGTCCCGAAGACTCTATGAGCTGGTGATGCCCAGGTAAGTACCTTATAGGTCCGGCTAAACCCCCGGTAGCCACGCATAGATAATCTAGACACCAAAAACATGGGGCCTAAGGGTGCCCACCCATATGTTGGATCCGCACAAGGAATCACAACGTCACTTTAAGGTAGTCTTCCCTCCATACGAAAGGAAAAGGATACAGTTGACTTCTCCGTCCCATTCCAAATCTCATGGTTAAAGCGTAATATACGGCGCTAGAATCACTGATGTCATGGGTTATTAATTCTTAATTGTTCATCATTATTGCAAATAGAAACCTAAGTTCTATTGCTCCATCATATCATCACTTAGGATGATACCTAAGATTTATTTATTTTGAGAAAATAATATTTTCTTTCTCTGGAATATAGATGATAACACACAATTTGCAAATACTTTGATAAAGACTCTTCAAAGGACATGAGCAAGTGATGAACTTGCCTTGTGATTGCAAGGTAGTGAAGTCGGATGCTTGCACTGGACCTTGAGCTTCTATGTCTACAAAACATAATTATTGCCCGGTAAGGACAATATTTAAAGAAACAAAATGATTATGCAAAGTAATGTAATGCATTATTTATTTTTGTGTGTTCTCCCCCATTATTTAAATTACAAAAATTCTTTTTAGAAGTAAAGAATTTTTATATATTAATTATTTATATTTATTGAATATTGTATTCTTTTATTTTCTTTCATTTTATTTATTTAATAATTCCTTTAAGAATTATCATTTAAATATAGAAATGATATAAAATATTTATTTAGTATTTTTATAAAATACTAGAATATTAGTATATAATAAAAGTGATTTTTATTTATTTTTACCATATATCTTTAATTTTATAAAATTCCATAAGGAATATATATATTATAAAATGCTTGATAAAAATTATATGCCTAAAATTTTATTTCTTAATTTATTTAGATAGATTGAATTATTGTGAATCCAGAAATATTTTATTTATAATTTTTGGATTTTTATTTGATTTTCTAGAATTTATTTAAATTCAGGGGCATTTGGTCTTTTCTTAATTATTAAAATTTTCCTTGGGTGAGGCCTTGTTAGGCTTATTGGGCCGTTCTGGCCCAAGTGGGCAGAACCAAAAGGCTCCTCGATGGGTTGGCCCTCTCAGCCACACCGCCGTCTATCTCTCTCGTCCCCTTCTCTCCTTCTTCTCTCTCGACCCCGTGGTCGTCGATGCCACTGCCGGTCGATCCAGGCCGCCGTGGTCCTCCCCGGCCGCCACCGTGATGCATGGTGTGGTTGTTGACCCTGCTCCTCCTTCTAGTCCATCTCGATTTGGACCTGGGGCCCTCCTGTGGCTAGACCGGCTCCGTCCCGAAAACTAGGGTTTGGGGTGGTCCTGGTGCTGCCGCCGCCGCTGCTCCTGTGGTGCTGTGGTGGTGTTGCTAGCCCTCAAGTGTGGCTGTGGTCGCCCCCTCGGCGTGGTGCGGGTTGCAGCACCCCCTTGGGGTGCTCCCCGTGCCGCCGTGCTCGTCGACACCCTCTGGTTCCTCTTCTCGCCCACAACAACAACCTCTAGTAAGTTCGTTTCCTCTTCTCACTCGTGTTCTATACTCTACCACTCTATCCTATGTGTTTATAGTGGCTACCCCTGCCTAGTGTCCATGTTCTGATTAGGGTTCATATCCCTCTGTTGATAATATATATGATGATTTGGATCTAGTAGTGATGATCCTTGAGCATGATGAATGGCTGTTTGATGTGGATTACTGCTTATAGTTGGCTTTGGTGATGCTAGTGGCTTATTAGACTAATTCCAGTGGTAATTTGATATGATTCAAATGATGGTGCTTCTTTGGAATCATTACTTGTGAATGTTGTTGACCTGGGAACTTTCTACTGTCAAAATGTTAGTATTGACAGTAGTTCTGCCAGTGATTGTTTACTGCATCTATAATTGTTGGCTTGTATGGTGATATACAGACTGAATTTAATCATTACAGATTAGTGATGTTCTGTAGATGTATAAATGAGCTTGATGCTGATTCCTGGCATTTGATTCCAGGAAAATGATATTTAGTTGCTTCCCCGTTTCTTATTTGTGAAAGCTAAGTAATGTTTGTGGTTGGCTTATTAGGACTTGTCCTTGTGATACTATCATAGAATGGCACACAAGTAGTTGGGTCCTATTACTGAGCTTAGCTCTTCCAGTGCTTGAAATTAATACTGGCAAAGATAAGATGAAAGCTTCTTTTAATCACCCTGCCTATGATGTTGGTCTGAGGCATAGGAACTAGTTTCCTAATGGTTGTCCCTGATAGAAATGTTTTGGTAGTAATACCAGCTGCTAATTCTTGAGTCATAGTTGGGAAAATAATGGGTGTGCTAATGGTTTTGCATGGATCCATACGATTTATGGATTTTGAGGTGCTACTCTTTTAAGAGATGTGCCCAGATTTCATAATCTTGACTTTGACTATATTGGAGTATAGGATTTGGCTTTTGTATCCAAGATCAGTGATGTTGGTCTGAGATCCTGGTTTTACTTGTATGGTTATCTTGTAGCTATGACTTTATTATTCAAAATCTTCGAGGATGGATTCACCTCACTTGGGTGAATACTGAGAAGTTGATATAGAACAACACATGAATCTTTTATATTGATATGATAAACAGATCATGTGATGGTTTTACATAACTCACCACAACAGTGGGTTGTTGTTGTGGTTGTAACTTGTTGATCTTGTGGCCTGATCTTGCTGGCTTGATCTGGTCCTTCTCCTATTGTTGTTCCTACTGCTTCCATCTCCTGGAACTTGTCCTTGATCTTGCTATCCACCTTCTGGTTCCTGGTAGCTTGGCCTTGACCTTGCTATCCACCTGATCCACCCCCTCCTTAAGTCACCATCTTGGTGAGTACTGGGTTGATCAAATGTGTGGTTGATTTGCTCTGGTTTGGTTTTTTTGTGGATAGACTGTTGGTGCTTGATGTGTATGAGCAAGGAAATGATGTGGTGGTGCTTGCCCACGGTTGTGTTGAGTTGTTTTGCTGGTGTGGGCTGTTGCAGCTGTGTTGACAGTACACACCATGCATTTAGGTGTGTAAGCTGCTTGTATGTCTGCTACACCCTTGTGGATATGCTCTGGAAAAGAAGTTTCATTTTTATTTGTTTACTATTTATCTGCCTGGTGAAACTTTCCCTCTTACTGGTTGGAATCATTTGACTTATGGCTTAAGAATTATGAAAGATTTAACTCTTTCATATTGGTGAAACTTGCCCCTAAAGATTTACTCAATGATGTAAAGTGGAACAGTGCATCTCACTGTCACTACTGAGAGTAAAAGAATATCTTAACCTTTATTTTATTTCTTTTTTGTTTGTTCCTTGTTTTGCAGGTACAAGACTTGAAGATTCAAGATTTAGATTAGGTTTTCTTTTTTATAGAATAGTTCCTTTGTAATCATTATTTTATTCCTTTGTAAGCTTTATTTTATTATTTTGTAATAAAGATGTATTAGTTAAATAATAATGTACTTTCCTCTTGTAATTTTACTCTTGTAAATATTCTTTATTAATTTTGTAAGTTACATTTTGTAACTTATTGATGAAATGATTATATCAAATAAATATTCATTTATTTGATTCTAAATTTTACATAGAGTTTCTGGTTACTATTTATTGTTTCTTTATCAACTTCATAAGTTACATTTTGTAACTTATTCATTGAATAAATATATGGAATAAATGTTCATTTACTTGATTATGTTATATTATTTTAAATTTGAGTTACTAAATATTATTTCTTGATTAAATAATATTTACTCAAATATAATCTTCACCTTTTAAAATATAAATCCAAATCTCAAGTTTGAATTCACATTCCTTTCCCCAAAACACATTAATCCATAAAGACCGTGTCAAAGTTTATAACAATCATCCTCCAAGGCTATTCCTAAACTTAAAGAGTGAAAGAAACTTTGATCACCTTAGGTTTTTATTTGGCGAAAAATTTACCCAATTTTTTTTACAGATGAATGCATGCAATTGCACATATTCCTAAATCTTCCCTTCGTTGGTTCCTAAATGCTGGGATGTTACAACCCACCCGGGCGCGCTGTGCGCCGTGGGCCGGCCCATTTACATTCCCGCGTGACCCCGTAGTTTGAATTTAGGTTTATTCTAATAGTTTCAAACTCAGTTCTGTACCTAGATTCAAAAATAAACCCAGGTCGATTCACTAAACCAAATTGCAAGAAAATATTTTTTCTAGAAAGGTACTAGAATTCTTAATCCAAGACCGTTTGATTCAATCCATTTGGAATTGTAGATCACCTATAGTAAAAATAACAAGGCAGAAGATTTTCTGCATTCAAACATTTTCCAAAATTCAACCACAAAAGCTTTTGAGTTGATTCCAACTCTCAAAAATCACATTAAACTAGACATTTCTGAATAGATAAAAATATCTACGTTTACTTGCACCAATAATGAACAAGTAATAAAATAATGCCTCATAAGCATTACTAGTCAATTTAATTAATTAAAATAAAAAGGTTAAACCTTATTAAATTGTGACACCACTTTAAATCACATCCCCATGTACTGAAATATGTGGTGATGACATGTGTCAACATGATCCCATGTTTTAGTTGGAGAATATTAAATCTTAAGTAGTTTTTCAATGAGTAGAAATTACTTTTCCAAAATAAAATAAATAAGACAAGTTCTTTGATGATTGTAATGTTTGTTATGATACTAGATCATCTAGTGAAAACCTTGGTGTGTGATAAATAAAAGTAGTTAAGTATTGTTTGGTGATTGTGTACCTCGTATTTATTTATAGATGCTAGTACCGACCAAGGATATGAGGAGGAAGGAGAATACTACGAGGAAGAAGCCGAGGAGAACTTCAACCACTGCTCTCCACAAGGCAAGCTAACACTTGCAACTGTGAAAACTATATGATCTATGCAATGCATTAAGCATGCCTTGATTACACCACTTGATACCCAATCCTAGTTTTATTGCAAGCTTAGTATTTTATTTCTTTATCAAAGCTTTCTATCAAAGTTTACTTAGTGACTGGTAGATTTTAGAAAGATATTTTAAGGTAGCATAAAGAGCATAAAACTTGGCCTAAGTTAGATAATCTTGATGTCATCCTGAGGCATGAGATTAAACTTAGATCATTCACCCTTATTTACCACCCCTCATTAGTGTTCACCCCCACTTGTAGATGATAGTGCTAAGCATAAAACTTGATCACTTTAGATGGGAATACTTGGTGAAAATGGTTATGAAAACCTTAGAATGATGATTCATTCTACTGAATGTTTTGACATGTGTTCTTGAACACCAGATGATTTTGATGATGAAAATGTTAAGGCATGAGCCTTAGCCATTTATAAAGCTGATGGTTGTCGAGATGCGATACCATTCCAATTTTACTGTACAACCACAATACCCAAAAATTGGGTAGGGCTTGACTAGAAATTTATATACCTTAGTATGGGTTCCCTTGCGGCCAAGGTTTGAGTTGAGGCTACCTTGTGAAGATTGTCCACCTGTGTAGTTCCCAAGATGAAGTTGGTCATGGTTGGGATGCCAAACTCACAAGATAGGTTCCTATACTAGGGCGTGTAATTGAAAGGTTAGGATTGATTATCCGCATATTGAGTATGGTGATTCGGGATTGTTCCTGAGAGATGTATCGAATGTTGTGGTGAAAGTGTACCACCTCTGCAGAGTGTCAAACTATTCGAATAGCCGCGTCCGTGGTTATGGACAGTTGGAGTGGCCATACTGTTCCGTCGTCATATGTTTTCAAAATGATTTGTGAAATGATTCATGACTTGACTTGACCACAATAGGGTTGTGATATGAAACTCAAGTTCCCACTTAGGTGTTATAAAACTTTCAACTAGCTTCCTTTGCTTCTGAACTCAGTTAAGGTAAATCTGCCTTTTTCCAAATCAACCTAGAGCCTAGTATTTCCTACTCAAAACCACTTCACTTGTTAGTATTGGTTTGCGAGTACTTAAAGAGTACTCATGGCTTTGTCCCTGGCTATTCCCGTGGCCAAACTATGAAGAGGACTAACAGGAGGATGGACCGTAGGAAGATCACGACAACTTGGATCATCTCCCATCGTTAGCATTGCCTGCGACCATGAAGATGGAGTCTCGCCTATGCTACCGTTATTATTACTTTATTCCGCTGCTTGAATTGTATTAAGACTGGATCATGTGATCCCTTATTTGTGTAAGACCTTATGTATGTTTTGTAATGGATGATGTACTGTGATATCCAATTTGTTATGTCTCGCAAAAATGGTAATCCTGGGATTGCGATGTATGGCATAACAGGCATCTGGGATTAAAAATCCGAGTGTTGACAAGTTGGTATCAGAGCCATCCTGACCATAGGAGACCCTAGTTAGAATGGACGTTTGAATCAAAAACTTAGTTTCAAAACCAAGGAGGTGAGTATTTATGAAAACTTATTGTCATTCTTATCACTTAGACTCTTTCATAAAAATGCATGTTCCCCAAAAATTCTTGCAAACTTACATAAAACTTGACACACTTGATCACTCTACTAACTTACTCATCCTATATTCTTATAGATGGACGTAAAGTATAACAAGTTCTATCAGTTGGGGAATGGAGGAGACCTCATCTTTGAGTGTGACTTGGACCAGCTGTCGGAAATGCTGGAGCATCCGCACCCCAAGTTCTTCGAAGCTCAGCTCAACGATCAGGAAGGAGAGGAGTTGCAATGGCTGATTGTTGCAAGTCTCCGAGGAAAGATCAAAGCCCCCACCTTGGAGGGAATTCAGTTCACCATCAGAGAGAACAACTCGCTCGATGGACTTGCCAGGGCCATGCAGGAAGCTCTTTCCTGTCTATGTGGGCAGAGTATCAACCAGATCAAGGCTACCCACTTTGAGTTAAAGGCGTGATGCTATGTGATAGCCACTAGAGGCACCATATCACCCTGAGCTGAAGAACCAAGTGGACCACCTCAGTTTCATGATGCATGACCGGCAGAAGGAGTTGGACAATGCCCGTTCCTACGCCGACCACAAGTCCTATATCGCCACCCAGAAGGATCAGAACATCGCCATGCCGGTGAAGGATCGCCAGTCTCGTCGCCGTAAGCTCGACAAGAAGGAGCGCATCATTGCACGTCTTTGCCACATGATCAAAGACTTGAAGGAGACCATCCACAAGAGGGATATGCATCTTGAGGAGAGTGAGAATGCAGGGGAGGATATCCGTGGAGACCCCTACACCTATCTCAGTGATGATGATGACTTTCTGGAGGATCAGACCATGGACTTCTTCACCGATGAGGATGACTTCGCCTTCATTGGTGATGATGATGAGGACACCGACTCCAAGGAGTAGTAGCACTTGATCACTAGCGTTAGTGAGCTGTATCCGGTCCCATTGTATCGTAGTTTCCCTGGAGGGTTCTTAAAACCATCTGTTCCCTTTGTTGTGGTGTGTGTTGTATGATGTGTGATGAATGAATGAAAAGCAAGTTGCTAGAAAAATCTGAGTCAAACTTGAAAACTTTTCAAAAACCCTGAACCATAGAAATTTCCCTCTTTTCTCATGATCTATCTCAATCTTCAGATGCCTCGAGGAGGAAGCAGTTCATCCCCGGAACTGATGTTGCAGATCTTACAAATGTTGGTTTCGGACCGCGAAGCTGAAAGAGCCGAACGTCAAGCCAACTTAGCCACCCTTCAACACATCGCTCAGATGGCCAACAACAATCAGGGCCATGGAAATCAGTACAACCATGGATCCAAGCTCAAGAACTTCCAAAACACCAACCCACCCATTTTCACTAAGTCTGAAGAGCCCCTCGATGCTGATGATTGGCTGCAAACAATGGAGAACAACTTAGAAGTTGCAGGAGTGGAAGCCAACGATAAAGTTCTGTTTTCCACCCACTATCTGGCCAGAGATGCAAGAGCATGGTGGAACAACGTTCCTGCCATGACTGGAGGACAGATGATGACTTGGGAGGAATTCCAAATCAAGCTCAGCAGAACCCATGTGCCACCGGGTTTGATCAAGACGACGAGAGATGAATTCAGAGAACTGAAGCAGGGAAGGATGACCGTAGTTGAGTACCGTGACAATTTTTTGTCATTGGCTAGGTATGCACCGAATGAGATCGATACTGAAGCCAAGAAGAAGGAGTGATTCTTGAATGGTCTGCATGATGAGATGCAGACGGTGTTAGTCAATATCCCATTTGCTGATATTGAAGCATTAGTGGATTCCGCCATTCAGATGGAAGGCAAGATTAACCAAGCCAATGAGAATCGCAAGTGTAGGATGATGCATCAACCAGGAACCCATCATACCCCAAAGAATTGCCCCAATCCATCTCCAGGATTTTCCCCAAGAACGAACCGACCCCCGGTGAATCGTCCGACCTATCCCAACCGTGGAGGAGGAAACCAAAGGCCCGGAGGAAATCACAACAACAACCCGGGCTACCCCAGTAATTTCAACCGTGCACCATCCAAGTTCAACAACAACAATGTCGCCACCAACACCAACACTGCCCCAAGAACTGGAAGCAGTGTTGTGCCTGTAGCAGGAAAGGACAAGTCTCAGGTGACTTGTTATGAATATGGAACCAAGGGTCACTATTCCAATGAGTGTCCCAAGAAGATTGCCGCAGCCCCCAATGCAAATGCCCCAGCTCAGCAGCAACGTTGTGTTCAGCCCGGAAGAAGGTTTGCCCTAGGGAATTTGCTCAACCGCAACAGCCGTCTTTTTCTCATGCATGCTGAATAATCCCAAGAAGCGTCAGATGTCGTGTTGGGTATGTTTTCTATTAACTCAGTACTTCCAAGAGTGTTGTTTGATTCTGGAGTATCGCACTCATTTGTTACCGAAGAATTTGCATGGAGTAGTAAGATTCAACCCACCAAATTGAAGCATGTTATGATAGTTCAAATACCTGGTTCAACCACCAAAGCTAGACAAATTTGCAAAGCTAATCTAATAGTACTTGGGACAAAAGGTTTGGAAGTAGTACTAGGAATGGATTGGATGTCGAAACATAAAGGATTAATCGACTATGCCAAGAAAGCCATAACCATGACCAGTACAACTGGAATATCAGTAGAGCATGTATCTGAAACCTTGCCCCGTCAATTCAAGTGCAAGAAGAGTCTAGCCCAACCAACCATTGACCAAGTCAGAGTAGTCTGTGAATACCCCGATGTATTTCCAAATGTTTTGCCCGGTATGCCCCCAGATCGGGATATTGAGTTTATCATTGAACTAATCCCTGGAACCGGACCCATAGCCCAGAGACCGTATAGTATGAACCTGTCTGAACTAGTGGAACTGAAGAAGCAACTGGATGCTATGCTGGAGATAGGATTGATTTAACCAAGTGCTTCGCCTTGGAGATCACCTGTTTTGTTTGTAGACAAGAAGGATGGAGGTAGCCGTTTGTGTACGGGTTATCGGAAGTTGAATGATGTCACCATCAAGAACAAGTACCCACTACCAAAGATAGAAGACCTGTTTGATCAGTTGACTGGTGCCAAAGTGTTTTCTAAGATTGATCTTAGGACTGGTTACCATCAACTCAAGATTCGCGCAGAGGATATTCCAAAGACCGCCTTTACCACCAGATATGGATTATATGAGTATACTGTCATGTATTTTGGATTAACCAATGCCCCCGCTTATTTCATGAACCTCATGAATAAGATTTTTATGGACTTCCTGGATAAGTTTGTCGTTGTTTTCATCAAAGACATTCTGATATATTCCAAATCGGAAGAAGAACATGAGCTACACCTGAGGACCATCATTGGAACCCTTAGGGAGCATCAGTTGTATGCCAAGTTTAGCAAATGTGAATTTTGGTTGCAGGAGATAGGATTTCTCGGACATATCGTATCAGTCGGAGGAATTGCTGTTGACCCTGCAAAGGTGAAGGATGTTGAAGATTGGCAAGCCCCAACCACTCAAACCCAAGTTCGTGCATTTCTCGGATTAGCGGGATACTACCGCAAGTTCGTAGAAGGATTCTCGAGTATCGCAAGACCCATGACCTAATTGTTGAAGAAGGATAAGAAGTTTGAATGGACAGACAAATGTGAAGCGAGTTTTCAAGAACTCAAGAGGAGATTGATTTTAGCCCCAATCTTGATCATGCCGGATATCACGAAGCCGTTTGACGTGTATTGTGATGCATCCAAGATCGGTCTCGGATGTGTGTTGATGCAAGAAGGCAAAGTTATATCTTATCTATCCAGACAACTGAAGCAACATGGGCAGAACTACCCTACCCATTACCTTGAACTAGCAGCCATAGTTCTAGCCCTGAAGACATGGAGGCATTACCTGATGGGAAACCGTTGTGAGATTTATTCGGATCACAAGAGCCTTAAGTATATATTCACTCAGAAGGAGCTGAATATGTGTCACATCCCAAGATTTTCCAAATCTTGTAATGTGAAAAATAAATGAATAAAATAAAACTTTGTTGATTTTCAGGGTGAGAAGAAACTTTTTGAACCCAATTGGGGACTTTCAAAACCTATTTGGATCAAATAAAATCCTAAAGGGATTTAAAAAGTTAAATAAACAATAAACTTAAAAATATTTTAAATTACTATTTTGGATCTTTTAATAAAAGGATTTGGTTTTCAAAAGAAAAGGTGGATTTATAAATGAAGATTATTTTATAGAGCCAAATTAAACCTTGGCCAATATTTTGAAATAAAATGTTTTGTTTTGATTAAAAGAGTAAAAGTTTATTTAAAAAAATAATGAGGATTTATTAATATCCAATTTTATTTAAGTAAAAGCTTTTCCCATTTTAAATAAACACTAAAACTTATTTATTTATTTTAAATAAGTTTTCTAAGTATTTTATATTCTGAATTAAAACCTACTGAAGTGTTTTGGTTGTATTTTAGATTTCAAAATAAAGATTTTAATAAAACAAATCCTATTTGAATTATTAACTAAGGTCCATCTTATTTAATTATTAATGGACCCTAAAATAAAAATGTTATCTTATTTTAAACAAGTTTTCCAAATATCTTATATTTTCAAATAAAACCTACTTTGGTTTTGAAAATATTTAGATTTTAATGGAGATTTTATTAAATAAATCAAACCCTATTTGATTTAATAAACTAAGGTCCATTTTATTTAATTAATAAATGGATCCTAAAAAGATTAAAAAAATACATTATTTTGTTTTGGACTTTGATTTGTGTTGATAAACAGAGCTAAACTCAATATAAAGTTTAGTGGAAGTTTATTTGATTGAGTGTTTTGGTTGTTTGAATTGATTGTTTGAATTTCAAAACAAAAATCGAATTGGAAAAAGAAAAAGATTCACAGCTGGAAAAAAATATGAAACGGCCCAGCCCAACTATCCTAGCCCACTAAGCCCAGCAGCCCAGCTCCTCTTCCCCTCGAAGCGTTTTCTCTCACACACGAAACGACCCGCGCAGTGAATGACAATCGGGACCCACTCCTCCTCTCTCCCTCTCGCTGACACTAGGCCCCACCGCCAGCTCACCGTCTTTAACCCCGCGATGACCTCTTCTCCCTCCCCTCGTCGCCGTTTCTGGCTGTGATTCCGCGGCTTAAATTCACCTTAATGCAGCCACCATTACACGCCGCGACCATGCCCATTTAAACGCCAGCGTCTCCCCTCCATTTCCCCTCTGTCTCCTCCCCCAAGTGCGCCCCCAGGCTGTTGAATTTCGCTCAACACCGCCACTGTCCGACGATGCTCCGGCCAGGATTCCGGCAGCCCCACGCCACCCCTTGCCTCCTAGAGCACACAGCTGTGATCCCCATCGCCTGGCGGACCTTTCCGCATCGCCAGCTCACCCGCGCGAGCTCTGCAAGCTCGACAGCGTCACCCCGAGCCAGCGCTGTCGTCTGTCTCCAACTGTGGGGACGTCTCCCTGGTAAACCAGACCACCCCTCTCTTCCCCATGGACACGATAATGATTGCCATGCCCTTACGAACCTAACAGTGTCTCCCTTTCGTCCTAGGGTGCCCCCCATCCTCGCCCTCGACGACCTCCAGAGCCGCCCGACACCAGGAGCAACTCCGGCGAGCCATTACCCTCACCTCAGTGCGCCCCTCGACGAGATACTGCCACGTTGAGCTTCCCCAGGCTTCTGCGAACACGGTGAACATCTCCCTAGCCACTCTAGCTTCCTGTATCGCCGGCACCGCCACCATCTGGACGCTCCGCCGCCAGCCACCGCCGCAGCATCGCTCGTTTTAGGTCAAGCTCACAGCAGCCGTCCGATCTTGATCTAGTGGATAGGATAGAACCACTTAAAGCGAAGGGGTACGCAACCTGTGCCACTCGATCTGACTTGATCCAACGCGCCAGAGTAGCCGATCCGAGCGAAGCGGTACCGACGAATAGGAATAGGACGCGTGTCACCAGTTCTGTTTAAAACAAAGTTTGAATCTGATTTAGATGCAAACTTGAAACCCTTGTAACTTTAGTTCCACACGTCCAAAAATTACAAACTTTATATCAATGGAATCAGTGGAACAAGCCCTAGCCAACCATGCCATTTGTTTAGTAAAAAGCTTCTGGAAAAATGTTTGTTTTTGCAGAAACATTTGTATGCTTGTTTAGATTATAAAAATTATTCTAAAATGATTTTGGGGATAAAATCTTTTGCAAATGGTGTGTTTTGAACCTACTGACCATAGGAATCACTTTGTGGTTTCAAAAATGTATTTGGTGAAACAAAAGAATGATTCTTTGATTTAAAAACCAAATCTAGTCAAATAAAAATATAGTTTATTTATAAAAAATGGTTTTAAAGGAAAACTTTTGGGAAATGTTTTGTTTTAAACTCTCTGACCCTGAACACCAAGTTTTATGGTTTGAAAACATATTTGGTGAACCCTATAGATTAATGCCTTAGTAAAAAAACATTTCTACACCACATAAAATGATACCTTGTTTTGAAAATGGTTTATGAAGTGAAACCTTTTGCAAATGACTTTGCCACTTTATAAAATGACCATTAGGTGTTTTAAAATCTTTATGACCCATTAGGAACCACTTTTTCAAAGAAAACAAAGCTTGGCATGTTTGCATGCATTACCTTGACTTTATCATTTTATGTGATGTTTTGCTTGATTGGTAGATTGAGATTGTGCCTTGCTTGATTGAATTGTAGTGAATTGAAGAGTGTGATTGTTGCAAGGACAAGGAGTGAACTTATACCCTCTACCAAAAAGGCAAGTGATGCTTCATACTTTTTGTCCCATTACTTTCACTATGCATTAGTGATTTTTCTAAGTAAAACTTGCATGGAATTTTTGCTAAGTATAAACCTTGCTATAGGAAAACCTAGTAGATGAAACCTTAGTAGAAATTTTCCTAAGTTAATATTCCTACTACTATCAAGCTTAGCTTAGCTAATAGAAAACAAGGGTGGAATATATATCCATACTATGGAAAAATTTCTAAGTCTGAGGACTTGTGTTTTTGTTTAATAAAACAACTAAGTTAATGAATCACCTGGGTGGAATGGGACTTGAATGGTGGTTTTTGGTTGAGTGGTTACACAAGGCCCATGTTTATGGTTTACCTTGTGTATCACACTTGTGGATTGCCACCCAGGAACAAAGAGATTTGAGATGTCAAATGTTGAGAAGCTTCAAGTGCAGCCACTTGGCATTATGGGCTCTGCCTGGATCATATAGGTTGCAAGAACTTAGCCATATGGACAGTTGGTGGTAGAGTTTGATAGGTTGGAACGCGTCCATTTTGGTCTAAGGGAAGGCTTCTGAAAGATCTTGTCTTGGTGAAACCAAGTCTTGTGGGGAAAGTGCACCACCTTTGCAGAGTGTAAAATCTAAGTACTTAGCCATGTCCCTGGTAAAGGACAAATTGAGCATCAAGACATGGAAGCAATCAAGAATCTCATCATTCAAATTTAAAAGTTAAAAACTTGTGGTTGAACAAGGGTTAAAGGATCTTCAATCTTTGATTGGGAGAAATGTTTTGTCAAGCAAAAACTTTGTGTTTTCAAATGTTAAGGAAAAATCTATTTTGAGCAAAGCAAGCCTCAACTCCACTTAGCCAAATGCATATAGATGTTAGACTCCACTATACTACCATAGTATCACTTGCCAATACAATTCAAATGTATTGACCCCTTGTGGCTGTAACTTGTTATGTTGCAGGTTTGTTTGATATTAGTGAAGTTGATTGATTAGGATTACTGTAGGGTTTCATAGCATGGAAAACAAAAATTTTCTACCGCATACAAACAAACAAGCCAAGATCTATCTACTAGATTGTAGCAACGAGTCGATAGAATAACTCACCCTCGAAGATTCCAAAGTGTTTAATGAGAGCGGATTCTCGTGGGTGATGTAGTCGTACTCTTCCCGATCTCAAGATCGCGTAGACGATCCTTCCGGCGCTGCGTTCCGGCAGCGCTCCCGCAGTCGGTCACACGTTCGGTACTCGACGAAGACCTTCCTCTCCCTTGTTCCAGCAGTCAGCGGAGGTTGTAGCACTCTCCTCGCGATTCCGGCAGCACAACGGCGTGGTACCGGAAGTAGAGGGGAGATCTCGCAGGGCTTCGCCTTAAGCCGGAGCGAGTATGGTGGAGTATGAGAGATTCCCTCGGTGATCTAGGGTTTAGACACGCCGAGGAGGAAGATTGGCCGGCGGCTAGGGTTGCTAGGCGGCGGCTTGACCTAGGTCGGCGGCGGCGGCAGTGGAGGTGGCGGCGCCGGCGGCTAGGGTTTGGAGGAGAGGATCTTGTGTGTCCTAGGAGGGAGCCCTGCCCCTCCTTATATAGGTGGAGGGGCCGGCCGGCCAAGGGGAGGGAGAGGAGTCCCTCCCCAACTCGGCTTGGGTGGGTGCCGCCAGTTGGAGGAGGGAACTCCTCCCCAACTCGGTTTCCCACTCCTCCTCTTTTCCTCTTTCCAAATTTAGCCGTTTGACTTTTCAAACTAGCTGTTTGACTTTTCAAACTAGGATTTGAATTAATACTTTATTTGGTTCAGCAATGACACTTAGTACATGATGCAATCATACCAACTTGATACAACACATTCATGTACCCTTCCCCTCCGGAGTGCCGGACATTCCGGAACATTCTAGAACATTCCCGATGAAAACACCGGAACCATTCCCCAACTCCGAAACGGGACTTTCCTTATATGAATCTTATTCTCCGGACCATTCCGGATCTCCTCGTGATATCCCGAATCCCATTCGAGATTCCGAACAACATTCGGTCTCCTTCTCATCATTCCATAACTACTCAAAACAACGTCGAATCCTTAAGTGTGTCTCCCTACGGTTCGTGAATTATGCGGACATGATCGAGACACTTCTCCGAACAATAACCAATAGAGGAATCTGGAAATTCATATGGCTCCCACATATTTCTACGATTACTTTGCGATCGAATGAACCACTTACATACGATATCAATTTCCCTTTGTCTCACGATAGTTTACTTATCCGAGGTTATGATCGTCGGTATCTCTGCATACCTAGTTCAACCTCGTTACCGATAAGTACTCTTTTCTCGTTCCCGTGATATGTGATCCCTTGTGAGACAGTCACATGCTTGCAAGCTAATTGGATGACATTTCATCAAGAGGGCCCAGAGTATATCTATCCGTCATATGGATGGACAAATCCCACTCTTGATCCATGTGTTTCAACCAATACTTTCCGAACACTCAATGCCACCTTTATAGCCACCCACTTACGGTGTGGTGTTTGATGTCATCAAAGCATCCATTCGGTAAAGGTGATATGCATGATCTCATGGTCGAAGGAATTAGATTACTATGTATCAGAAAGCATATAGCAATTGAACTATTAAAATGACTTGATCTTTATGCTACGCTTATCTATAGGAGTATGTCCATCATATCATTCTCCTAACGATATGGTCTTGCTGTTAATAACATCTCAATGTTCATGATAGGGAAACCACAATCATCTATTAACCAACAAGCTAGTATTATATAGAGGCTTTACTAGGGACTTCAAATTAACTTTACAAATCACACAAGTATCAATGTTTCCTTGTTAATACTATTATAGCATGAATGTAAACATTTATCATAAACACAAAGATATAATAATAACTACATTTATTATTGCCTCTAGGGCATATCTCCAACAGTCTCCCACTTGCACTAGAGTCATCTAATCTAGATTACATGGTAATATACCGAACACCCATGGCAGTTTGGTGCTGGTCATGTTTTGCCCTCGGGAGAGGTTTAGTCAACGGATCCGCCACATTCAGATATGTGTGTACTTTGCAAATCTTTATATCCCCATCTTGGATATGTTCTCGAATAGCGTGAAAACATAGCTTGATGTGCTTCAGCTTCTTGTGTGACCTTGGTTCTTGCGCATTGGCTATGGCGCCCATGTTATCACAGTAGATAGACATTGGGTCCAGCGCACTAGGAACCACACCCAGCTCTGTAATGAACTCTTTCATCCATATTGCTTCTTGTGAAGCCTCCGAAGCAGCCATGTATTTCGATTCAGTTGAAGATCTCGCCACAACGCTTTGATTTGCACTCCTCCAGCTAACTGCTGCACCATTCAAAATAAATAAGTATCCAGATTGTGATTTAGAATCATCCGGATCGGTGTTCCAACTAGCATCGGTGTAACCATTAACAACGAGCTGTTCATCACCTCCATAAGAAAGAACCATATCCTTAGTTCTTCTCAAGTACTTAAGGATGTTTTTGACCGCTGTCCAATGATCCACTCCTGGATCACTTTGATATCTGCTAGTTAAACTAACAGCATATGCAATGTCGGGTCTAGTACATAGCATAGCATACATTAGAGATCCTATGGCTGAGGCATAGGGAGTCTTACTCATCCTTTCTCTATCTTCTGCCGATGTCGGACTTTGAGTTTTACTCAAGGTCGTATTGGGCAACATGGGTAAGAACCCTTTCTTGCTATCTTCCATTCCAAACCTCTTTAGAACTTTGTCCAAATATGTACTTTGTGACAATGATATTTGGCGTTTCGATCTATCTGTATAAATCTTTATGCCTAATATGTAAGCTGCTTCGCCAAGATCCTTCATTGAAAAACTATTATTCAAATATTCTCTGACACTATTAAGAAGGTCTACATCATTCCCAATCAACAATATGTCATCTACATATAGTATTAAGAATGCTACAGAGCTCCCACTCACTTTCTTGTAAATACAAGCTTCTCCATAAGTTTGTATAAAACCAAAACTTTTGATCACCTTATCAAAACGTTGATTCCAACTTTGGGATGCTTGCTTCAATCCATAGATGGACCGTTGAAGTTTGCATACCTTGTTAGCATCTTTAGGATCAACAAAACCTTTGGGTTGAATCATATATAACTCTTCATCAATGTCTCCATTGAGGAATGCTATTTTGACATCCATCTGCCATATCTCATAATCGTAATATGCAGCGATTGCTAACATAATCCTCACAGACTTTAGCTTCGCTACTTGTGAGAAAGTCTCATTGTAGTCAACTCCTTGAATTTGTCGAAACCCTTTTGCGACAAGTCGAGCTTTATAGACAGTAACATTACCATCATCATCTGTTTTCTTCTTGAAAATCCATTTTTTCTCGACAGCCTTCCGGCCATCCGGTAAGTCCACCAAAGTCCATACTAGGTTTTCGTACATGGATTCAATCTCGGATTTCATGGCTTCTTGCCATTTATTGGAATCTGGGCTCATCATCGCTTCCTCATATGTCTCAGGGTCATCGGTGTTGTCCACCAACATGACACTCATAACGGGGTCATACCAATCTGGAGTGGTACGAGTTCTCGTTGACCTGCGAGGCTCTGTAGCAACTTCAACCGAAGTTTCATGATCATCATCATTAGCTTCCTCTCTTATTGGTGCAGGCACCACAGGAACTTCTTCCGGTGCTGCGCTACTCGCAATTTCGAGAGAAGGTTCGACAACCTCGTCGAGTTCTACTTTCCTTCCAGTCACTTCTTTCGAGAGAAATTCCTTTTCTAGAAAGGATCCATTCTTGGCAACGAAGATTTTGCCTTCGGATCTATGATAGAAGGTATACCCAATAGTTTCCTTCGGGTATCCTATGAAGACGCATTTTTCCGCTTTGGGTTCAAGCTTGTCCGGCTGTAACTTCTTTACATAGGCTTCGCACCCCCAAACTTTAAGGAACGACAATCTAGGTTTCTTTTCAAACCATAATTCATACGGTGTTGTTTCAACGGATTTAGACGGTGCCCTATTTAAAGTGAATGCGGCTGTTTCTAATGCATAACCCCAAAATGATAGCGGTAAATCTATAAGTGACATCATAGAACGAACCATATCTAAGAGAGTTCGATTACGACGTTCGGACACACCATTACGCTGTGGTGTTCCCGGTGGTGTCAACTGCGAAAGTATTCCGCATTTCTTCAAATGCTCGCTAAACTCGTAACTTAGATATTCACCTCCATGATCAGAACGTAGAAATTTAATCTTCTTGTTACGTTGATTCTCTACCTCACTTTGAAATTCCTTAAACTTCTCGAAAGTTTCGGACTTATGTTTCATGAAATAGATATACCCATATCTACTCAAGTCATCCGTGAAGGTAAGAACATAACGATAACCACCACGCGATGCTACACTCATTGGACCACACACATCGGTATGTATGATTTCCAACAAGTTCGTAGCTCGCTCCATCATACCAAAAAATGGAGTCTTAGTCATTTTACCCATCAGACATGCTTCGCATCTATCAAGTGATTCAAGAAGTCCATCGGAATGGAGTTTCTTCATACACTTCACTCCAATGTGACCAAGACGACAGTGCCACATATAGGTCAAGTTATCGCTCGATTTCAAACGTTTAGCCTCAATGTTATTAATATGTGTATTTCCACTATCGAGATTCAATAAGAATAGACCATCTATCAAAGGTGCATGTGCATAAAACAGATTACTCATATAAATCGAACAACCATTATTCTCGGACTTAAACAAGTAACCGTCTCGCAATAAACAAGATCCCGATATAATGTTCATGCTTAACGCAGGCACCAAATAACAATTATTTAAGTATAAAACTAATCCCGATGGTAGATGAAGGGGTAGCGTGCCGACTCCGATCACATCAACCTTTGATCCGTTTCCAACGCGCATCGTCACCTCGTTCTTCGCTAGCTTCCGTTTATTCTGCAGCACCTGTTTCGAGTTAGAAATATGAGCAACCGAACCAGTATCAAATACCCAGGCACTACTACGAGTACTAGTGAGATACACATCAATAACATGTATATCAGATATACCTTTCTTCTTGATGTTGCCGTTCTTCAAATCCGCCAAGTACTTTGGGCAATTCCGCTTCCAGTGACCTTCTCCCTTGCAGTAAAAGCACTCAGTGTCAGGCTTAGGTCCAGCCTTGGTTTTCTTCGTCGGTGTGGTAACTTTCTTACCACCCTTCTTGAAGTGTCCCTTCTGCTTAGACTTGCCTTTCTTGAATTTGGTGGTCTTATTGACCAACAACACTTGGTGCTCTTTCTTGATCTCCACTTCTGCAGATTTCAACATGGCAAAGAGTTCTGGCAACGTCTTGTTCATGTTTTGCATGTTGTAGTTCATCACAAAGTTCTTATAACTTGGTGGCAGTGATTGGGGGACACGGTAAATCCCCAAAGCATTAGGAATCACAATACCCAAGCTTTGAAGTTTGTTTGCGTGCCCAGACATCTTAAGCACATGCTCGCTGACGGAGCTGCCCTCTTCCATCTTGCAGTTAAAGAACTTTTCAGAAGCCTCATAGCTTTCAATTGCCGCATGAGTCTCAAATATCAATTTGAGATCCTCGACAATATCATATGGGTCTGAATTCTCAAACCTTTTCTGAAGCTCCGATTCTAAACCATACAAGATAGCACACTGAACTGTGGAGTACTGAGTCTTCCGAGTGAGGTAAACATTCTTTACTTCATCGGCGGCATCAGCTGCAGGTGGGTCACCCAGCGGTGCATCCAGCACATAGGTCAAATTACCAGCTGTGAGGACAATCCTCAAATTGCGGAACCAATCCGCGAAGTTGCTTCCATTGTTTTTCAACTTTTCTTTCTCTAGGAACACATTAAAATTGATGGTAGGGGCTGCCATTGATCTACAACATATTTGCAATAGTTTAGACTAAGTTTATGACAAATTGAGTTCAAATTAATAAATTTAATCTAGGTGAACTCCCACTCAAAACAATATCCCTCACATTGTTTTAGTGATCACACGAACCAAATACACCACATCAACATCGATCATCACGAGAGTTGATGTAGCTTCAATGGCGAACAATCGACATGTTCATCATATCTACTATATGATTCATGCTTTACCTTTCGGTGATCCGTGTTCCGAGACCATGTCTGTACATGCTAGGCTCATCAAGATCAAACCTTAGTTTCCGCATGAGCAAATCTGGCTTGCTCACGTTATATACACTTGCGGAATCTAACACACCCGATCATCACGTGGTGCTTCGAAACAACAAGCTTTAGCAACGGTGCTAACTAAGGGTGAACACTTTATGACTTGAAATTCATGTGCATGAGGGATCATCTTATAATGCTACCGTTGTCTACTAAGCAATACAATATGCATAAAGGATTAACATCACATGCAATTCATAATATGTGATATGATATGGCCTTTCTTCTTTGTGCTTCCGATCTCCATCTTCTAGCACGAACATGATCTCCATCATCACCAGCATTGCATCAAGGTCAATGACGCTTCTCCATGGTTGTCGTCCACCGGCTTCAACTATTACAACTACTTTGAATAGACACGCGGGTCTTAACATAAATTAAAGACAACCATATGGCTCCTGCCGGTTGCCAACTTACAATAAGGAACATTACATACATCAAATATAATCACAATCATGGCCATATCACATCACAGCACACCCCTGCAAAACAAAGTTAGACGCCTCTACTTTCTTTGCATGTTTTACGTGGTTTGGGGCTTTCAATAAGTGTCGTTCTAACTTACGAACAAGAACCACAACATTGCTACTAGTATTGTTAATCACCCGTTGTAAATTGGATCTTAACTATGCTAGGAGAAACAGGCACCCGCAAAGCCACTTATGCAATACAAGTTGCATGTCAAGCATGGAGCAAGTCTCATGAACGATGTCATGTAAGGTTAGCCCGGGCCGCTTCATCCCAACATCCCGCAAGATGCAAAGTACACAAGAAGCAATCGACAATAAAAGCATCAACGCCCACAATGACCATTGTGTTCTACTCGTGCAACAGATCTACATATAGACACGGCTCTGATACCACTGTAGGGTTTCGTAGCATGGAAAACAAAAATTTTCTACCGCATACAAACAAACAAGCCAAGATCTATCTACTAGATTGTAGCAACGAGTCGATAGAATAACTCACCCTCGAAGATTCCAAAGTGTTTAACGAGAGCGGATTCTCGTGGGTGATGTAGTCGTACTCTTCCCGATCTCAAGATCGCGTAGACGATCCTTCCGGCGCTGCGTTCCGGCAGCGCTCCCGCAGTCGGTCACACGTTCGGTACTCGACGAAGACCTTCCTCTCCCTTGTTCCAGCAGGCAGCGGAGGTTGTAGCACTCTCCTCGCGATTCCGGCAGCACAACGGCGTGGTACCGGAAGTAGAGGGGAGATCTCGCAGGGCTTCGCCTTAAGCCGAAGCGAGTATGGTGGAGTATGAGAGATTCCCTCGGCGATCTAGGGTTTAGACACGCCGAGGAGGAATCTTGGCCGACGGCTAGGGTTGCTAGGCGGCGGCTTGACCTAGGTCGGCGGCGGCGGCAGTGGAGGTGGCGGCGCTGGCGGCTAGGGTTTCGAGGAGAGGATCTTGTGTGTCCTAGGAGGGAGCCCTGCCCCTCCTTATATAGGTGGAGGGGCCGGCCGGCCAAGGGGAGGGAGAGGAGTCCCTCCCCAACTCGGCTTGGGTGGGTGCCGCCGGTTGGAGGAGGGAACTCCTCCCCAACTCGGTTTCCCACTCCTCCTCTTTTCCTCTTTCCAAATTTAGCCGTTTGACTTTTCAAACTAGCTGTTTGACTTTTCAAACTAGGATTTGAATTAATCCTTTATTTGGTTCAGAAATGACACTTAGTACATGATGCAATCATACCAACTTGATACAACACATTCATGTACCCTTCCCCTCCGGAGTGCCGGACATTCCGGAACATTCTAGAACATTCCCGATGAAAACACCGGAACCATTCCCCAACTCCAAAACGGGACTTTCCTTATATGAATCTTATTCTCCGGACCATTCCGGATCTCCTCGTGATATCCCGAATCCCATTCGAGATTCCGAACAACATTCGGTCTCCTTCTCATCATTCCATAACTACTCAAAACAACGTCGAATCCTTAAGTGTGTCTCCCTACGGTTCGTGAATTATGCGGACATGATCGAGACACTCCTCCGAACAATAACCAATAGAGGAATCTGGAAATTCATATGGCTCCCACATATTTCTACGATTACTTTGCGATCGAATGAACCACTTACATACGATATCAATTTCCCTTTGTCTCACGATAGTTTACTTATCCGAGGTTATGATCATCGGTATCTCTGCATACCTAGTTCAACCTCGTTACCGATAAGTACTCTTTTCTCGTTCCCGTGATATGTGATCCCTTGTGAGACAGTCACATGCTTGCAAGCTAAGTGGATGACATTTCACCGAGAGGGCCCAGAGTATATCTATCTGTCATATGGATGGACAAATCCCACTCTTGATCCATGTGTTTCAACCAATACTTTCCGAACACTCAATGCCACCTTTATAGCCACCCAGTTACGGTGTGGTGTTTGATGTCATCAAAGCATCCATCCGGTAAAGGTGATATGCATGATCTCATGGTCGAAGGAATTAGATTACTATGTATCAGAAAGCATATAGCAATTGAACTATTAAAATGACTTGATCTTTATGCTACGCTTATCTATAGGAGTATGTCCATCATATCATTCTCCTAACGATATGATCTTGCTGTTAATAACATCTCAATGTTCATGATAGGGAAACCACAATCATCTATTAACCAACAAGCTAGTATTATATAGAGGCTTTACTAGGGACTTCAAATTAAGTTTACAAATCACACAAGTATCAATGTTTCCTTGTTAATACTATTATAGCATGAATGTAAACATTTATCATAAACACAAAGATATAATAATAACTACATTTATTATTGCCTCTAGGGCATATCTCCAACAATTACAAGTCTACAACCAACATGTATGCATGTGGCACTTTGAAGATGAAGGACCCCATGATTATAGATATTCTGCTGCAATGTAATGTAATAGCCAAATGAGCTATGTAAGATGTAATAATTTATTTTATTCCTGGTTATAAAGTTGTATTATGACCTTTGTTTCTTGATATTACATCTTAACTGTGGATGCTAGCTATTGATCCAGGGACTAGCATTGTAAACACAAGGGACTCTACCTTATTTAAAGGTTGGGACCCTTATAGATGGTATCATAGCATTGTGTTGCCTGTAGGATTGTAACCCTAGGATTGGACAAAACCCCTTAGAAAAATAGGAGTTGTGTTTGTTCCAAAAACTTATTTACAAACAATCTTGTAAACTCTTTCCTCAACCTTTTGGTTTTGATTCTACATCTCTTCTATTTCAAACTTGATGGACAAAGCCTACCCCCTTGGCCAAAGACTTCACCATGTGCAATGGACTTCATCAACTCTAATGACTTCAACATCTTCAAGTGATTTCAACCTTATTCTCAACAAGGACTTCAACCTTGGATATCACTAAGGACTACAAGTGAGACAAGAAATGTTGCTCAAGACTTGAAGACTAAGGGAATACAACTTAGAAGGAACCATCATCACTTTGAAGTTTTGTAACCAAGATTCAAGAAATTCTCCAAGGATACAAAGATCTTGTTCATGAGGAATCAACTAAGAAGGATGGAAAAATCTCAAATGAACCATATAGATGGACCACCATATTTAGTTTAAGTCAAACCCACCAACATATGTGGTGTAACAAAAATATTTTTGGTTGCCTAAAAATATGCTTGAAACTTGTTGTTTGAGTGGAATGCTTGTTTGTGATTGCTTGCACTTTGCTTGTGTGAATTGTGATGTGTGTGATTAGAATTATTCCCTTGGAAATATTTTGCCTATCCTAATCTCAATCCAACCCAAAACAGATGACTTCTCCAAGAGACTCCAACATCAAGGATGGTGACAACAACAACCAAGAGGACAACATGAGAGAACTCATAGCAACCCAAAACCAGTTGAGCCAAGAGACAACTCAGCTTTTAGCCAACAACAATGGACTAGACCCGGCCATACAAAGGATTTTTAAACTTCAATCCCAATTGTTGCAAGGATTGGTTACTCAAATGATCAACATGAGAGAAAACTTTTCCCAAAGAGCTAATGACAACAAGGATGACAAAGATGCTATTCTAGAAGGAAACCAAGTTTGCAATATTTGTGGAAACAAGGATCATACATCCAAGGAACATGAAGATCAATGCCCCAAGAAGAGAGAAAGATTTCCCACCTTTGAGGTGAGATATGAAGAGCATGAACTAGAAGAACTCCTAGCTTTGGAGAGACCCAAAAAGAAGAAGGATATTACTCAAGTGCAATGTTACAATTGCAAAGAGATGGGACACTATGCCAATGAATGCCCAGAAAAGAAGAAGAACCAAAGAAACAAACAAGAGGCAATGATACCAAAGGAAAAGAAAGATATTATCCAAGTGTGGTGCAACAACTGCAAAGAGCTAGGACATTATGCAAGCAACTATCCAGAAAAGATGAAACACAAGATAAACAAGCCTATGAGAGACCTTAGCCTTATCACATGTTTCAAATGCAAGGAGCTAGGCCACTATGCAAACTTCTGTCCAGGAAATTTACACCAAGATCCCAAGCAAGCCAAGATGTAATCTAGTTGGAAAATTTTAAGGGTGGTAGTACCCTAGTTGTTTTGATCCTACTTGTAACCCTAGCCTTCCCAAATCTCGGGACGAGATTTATTTTAAGGGTGGTAGCCTGTCACATCCCAAGATTTTCCAAATCTTGTAATGTGAAAAATAAATGAATAAAATAAAACTTTGTTGATTTTCAGGGTGAGAAGAAACTTTTTGAACCCAATTGGGGACTTTCAAAACCTATTTGGATCAAATAAAATCCTAAAGGGATTTAAAAAGTTAAATAAACAATAAACTTAAAAATATTTAAAATTACTATTTTGGATCTTTTAATAAAAGTATTTGGTTTTCAAAAGAAAAGGTGGATTTATAAATGAAGATTATTTTATAGAGCCAAATTAAACCTTGGCCAATATATTGAAATAAAATGTTTTGTTTTGATTAAAAGAGTAAAAGTTTATTTAAACAAAATAATGAGGATTTATTAATATCCAATTTTATTTAAGTAAAAGCTTTTCCCATTTTAAATAAACACTAAAACTTATTTATTTATTTTAAATAAGTTTTCTAAGTATTTTATATTCTCAATTAAAACCTACTGAAGTGTTTTGGTTGTATTTTAGATTTCAAAATAAAGATTTTAATAAAACAAATCCTATTTGAATTATTAACTAAGGTCCATATTATTTAATTATTAATGGACCCTAAAATAAAAATGTTATCTTATTTTAAACAAGTTTTCCAAATATCTTATATTTTCAAATAAAACCTACTTTGGTTTTGAAAATATTTAGATTTTAATGGAGATTTTATTAAATAAATCAAACCCTATTTGATTTAATAAACTAAGGTCCATTTTATTTAATTAATAAATGGATCCTAAAAAGATTAAAAAATATATTATTTTGTTTTGGACTTTGATTTGTGTTGATAAACAGAGCTAAACTCAATATAAAGTTTAGTGGAAGTTTATTTGATTGAGTGTTTTGGTTGTTTGAATTGATTGTTTGAATTTCAAAACAGAAATCGAATTGGAAAAAGAAAAAGATTCACAACTGGAAAAAAATATGAAACGGCCCAGCCCAACTATCCTAGCCCACTAAGCCCAGCAGCCCAGCTCCTCTTCCCCCCGAAGCGTTTTCTCTCACAAACGAAACGACCCGCGCAGGGAATGACAATCGGGACCCACTCCTCCTCTCTCCCTCTCGCTGACGCTAGGCCCCACCGCCAGCTCACCGTCTTCAACCCCGCGACGACCTCTTCTCCCTCCCCTCGTTGCCGTTTCTGGCTGTGATTCCGCGGCTTAAATTCACCTTAATGCGGCCACCATTACACGCCGCGACCACGCCCATTTAAACGCCAGCGTCTCCCCTCCATTTCCCCTCTGTCTCCTCCCCAAGTGCGCCCCCAGGCTGTCGAATTTCGCTCAACACCGCCACTGTCCGACGACGCTCCAGCGAGGATTCCGGCAGCCCCACGCCACCCCTTGCCTCCTAGAGCACGCAGCTGTGATCCCCATCGCCTGGCGGACCTTTCCGCATCGCCAGCTCACCCGCGCGAGCTCTGCAAGCTCAATAGCGTCACCCCGAGCCAGCGCCGCCGTCTGTCTCCAACTGTGGCGACGTCTCCCTGGTAAACCAGACCACCCCTCTCTTCCCCGTGGACACGATAATGATCGCCATGCCCTTGCGAACCTAACAGTGTCTCCCTTTCGTCCTAGGGTGCCCCCCATCCTCGCCCTCGATGACCTCCAGAGCCGCCCGACGCCAGGAGCAACTCCGGCGAGCCATTACCCTCACCTCAGTGCGCCCCTCGACGAGATACTGCCATGTTGAGCTTCCCCAGGCTTTTGTGAACGCGGTGAGCATCTCCCTAGCCACTCTAGCTTCCTGTATCGCCGGCACCGCCACCATCTGGCCGCTCCGCCGCCAGCCACCGCCGCAGCGCCGCTCGTTTTAGGTCAAGCTCACAGCAGCCGTCCGATCTCGATCTAGTGGATAGGATAGAACCACTTAAAGCGAAGGGGTACGCAACCTGTGCCACTCGATCTGACTTGATCCAACGCGCCAGAGTAGCCGATCCGAGCGAAGCGGTACCGACGAATAGGAATAGGACGCGTGTCACCAGTTCTGTTTAAAACAAAGTTTGAATCTGATTTAGATGCAAACTTGAAACCCTTGTAACTTTAGTTCCACACGTCCAAAAATTAAAAACTTTATATCAATGGAATCAGTGGAACAAGCCCTAGCCAACCATGCCATTTGTTTAGTAAAAAGCTTCTGGAAAAATGTTTGTTTTTGCAGAAACATTTGTATGCTTGTTTAGATTATAAAAATTATTCTAAAATGATTTTGGGGATAAAATCTTTTGCAAATGGTGTTTTTTGAACCTACTGACCATAGGAATCACTTTGTGGTTTCAAAAATGTATTTGGTGAAACAAAAGAATGATTCTTTGATTTAAAAACCAAATCTAGTCAAATAAAAATATAGTTTATTTATTAAAAATGGTTTTAAAGGAAAACTTTTGGGAAATGTTTTGTTTTAAACTCTCTGACCCTAAACACCAAGTTTTATGGTTTTAAAACATATTTGGTGAACCCTATAGATTAATGCCTTAGTAAAAAAACATTTCTACACCACATAAAATGATACCTTGTTTTGAAAATGGTTTATGAAGTGAAACCTTTTGCAAATGACTTTGCCACTTTATAAAATGACCATTAGGTGTTTTAAAATGTTTATGACCCATTAGGAACCACTTTTTCAAATAAAACAAAGCTTGGCATGTTTGCATGCATTACCTTGACTTTATCATTTTATGTGATGTTTTGCTTGATTGGTAGATTGAGATTGTGCCTTGCTTGATTGAATTGTAGTGAATTGAAGAGTGTGATTGTTTCAAGGACAAGGAGTGAACTTATACCCTCTACCAAAAAGGCAAGTGATGCTTCATACTTTTTGTCCCATTACTTTCACTATGCATTAGTGATTTTTCTAAGTAAAACTTGCATGGAATTTTTGCTAAGTATAAACCTTGCTATAGGAAAACCTAGTAGATGAAACCTTAGTAGAAATTTTCCTAAGTTAATATTCCTACTACTATCAAGCTTAGCTTAGCTAATAGAAAACAAGGGTGGAATATATATCCATACTATGGAAAAATTTCTAAGTCTGAGGACTTGTGTTTTTGTTTAATAAAACAACTAAGTTAATGAATCACCTGGGTGGAATGGGACTTGAATGGTGGTTTTTGGTTGAGTGGTTACACAAGGCCCATGTTTATGGTTTACCTTGTGTATCACACTTGTGGATTGCCACCCAGGAACAAAGAGATTTGAGATGTCAAATGTTGAGAAGCTTCAAGTGCAGCCACTTGGCATTATGGGCTCTGCCTGGATCATATAGGTTGCAAGAACTTAGCCATATGGACAGTTGGTGGTAGAGTTTGATAGGTTGGAACGCGTCCATTTTGGTCTAAGGGAAGGCTTCTGAAAGATCTTGTCTTGGTGAAACCAAGTCTTGTGGGGAAAGTGCACCACCTCTGCAGAGTGTAAAATCTAAGTACTTAGCCATGTCCCTGGTAAAGGACAAATTGAGCATCAAGACATGGAAGCAATCAAGAATCTCATCATTCAAATTTCAAAGTTAAAAACTTGTGGTTGAACAAGGGTTAAAGGATCTTCAATCTTTGATTGGGAGAAATGTTTTTGTCAAGCAAAAACTTTGTGTTTTCAAATGTTAAGGAAAAATCTATTTTGAGCAAAGCAAGCCTCAACTCCACTTAGCCAAATGCATATAGATGTTAGACTCCACTATACTACCATAGTATCACTTGCCAATACAATTCAAATGTATTGACCCCTTGTGGCTGTAACTTGTTATGTTGCAGGTTTGTTTGATATTAGTGAAGTTGATTGATTAGGATTACAAGTCTACAACCAACATGTCTGCCTGTGGCACTTTGAAGATGAACGACCCCATGCTTATAGATATTCTGCTGCAATGTAATGTAATAGCCAAATGAGCTATGTAAGACGTAATAATTTATTTTATTCCTGGTTATAAAGTTGTATTATGACCTTTGTTTCTTGATATTACATCTTAACCGTGGATGCTAGCTATTGATCCAGGGACTAGCATTGTAAACACAGGGGACTCTACCTTATTTAAAGGTTGGGACCCTTACAATATGAGGAAAATAAGATGGATCGACCTAATCAAGGATTATGATCTGGACATCCATTATCACCCCGGTAAACCCAATGTGGTAGCAGATGCCCTTAGAAGATTGTCATGCCACTTGAACTCCATGATTTTGAAGGAGCAACCAAGTTTGCACAAGGAGATGGAAGATTTCAGAATGGAATTAGTAAGTGAAGGATTTTTGGCTAGCATAGAACTTCAACCCACTTTGATCAGTCAGATCAAGGAGGCGTAGAAAGGAAATGCTAGTATCGACGGAATCAAACGTCACATCGGTAAAGGCTAAGTACCCGGGTTCACCGAAGATGAAGAAGGAGTTTTGTGGTACAAATGACGTCTCTGTGTACCAACATATTCAGAGTTGAAGGAAGTTATCTTGAAAGAAGCCCTTGATACTCTTTATTCTATCCACCCCGGAGGAACAGATATGTATCAAGATTTGAAGGAGCAATTTTGGTGGCATAAGATGAAGAGAGAAATCGGAAGCTACATCGCCAAGTGTGACATTTGTTAGAGAGTTAAGGCGGGACATCAGAGACCCGTAGGACTGTTGCAACCATTACATATTTCGGAATGGAAATGGGATTCGGTTGGAATGGACTTTATCACTGGTTTGCCTACTTCTAGTAGGGTAAATGACTCTATTTGGGTCATAGTTGATAGACTATCCAAAGTAGCCCATTTCTTACCTGTCAAGACCACTTACCAGAGCTCGAAGCTAGCGGAGTTGTACATCGCTAGAATCGTGAGTTTGCACGGAGTCCCCAAGAACATCGTGTCAGATCGAGGAACTCAGTTTACCTAGAGATTTTGGAAGAAAGTCAAAGAAGGATTGGGAACAAGACTAGATTTCAGCACAACTTAAAGATATGTTGAGAGCCTGAGTGCTAGAGTATGGATCTAAATGGGAAGACTGTCTGCCCTTCGCAGAATTTTCTTAAAACAATTATCAAGACAGTTTGCAAATGGCCCCATTTGAATTCATGTACGTAAGAAAGTGTTGTACCCCTTTGAATTGGTCGGAAGTAGGATAGAGTCAGATTTTTGGACCCGACATCCTACGAGAAACAAAAGAGAAGGTTCACAAGATCCATGAGCACCTCAGGACAGCCCAGTCCAGACAGAAGAGTTATGCCGACAAGAGACGTCGAAACCTCGCCTTCAACATCGAAGATTTTGTGTATCTCAAAGTGTCGCCTTTGAAAGGAATGCAGCGTTTCCAGCTCAAAGGAAAGTTATCCCCCAGATATATCAGACCTTTCAACATTCTGAATCGTCAAGGAGAAGTATCGTATCAAATGGAACTGCCAGAGGAGATGTCAACAGTACATAATGTGTTCCACATATCGTTGCTGCGCAAATGCCTTGAAGTCCCGGAAAAGACTGAAGTTTTCAAGAACATTGATCACCGCACCATAGAGATCAACGATGACTTGACGTATCCCAAAGTACCCATCCATATTTTGGAAGAAGCTTTCAGAACCACCAGGACCCGCAGCATAAAGTTTCTCAAGATTCAGTGGAGCAACCACACTGAAGAAGAAGCTACCTGGGAACGAGAAGACCACATCAAGACGGAGTTTCCCGATCTCTTTAAATCCTAAGTATATTTTTTCTTCTTTCTCAAATCTCGGGACGAGATTTTGTTTAAGGAGGGAAGGTTTGTAACATCCCAAAAATATTGAACAGTGATTATCAAATTCCAATCACTAAAATTAGGGTTAACAAAAACTTTTGTTAATTAATATCATATGCATGCATGTGTGTATGTGATGATTTTATGAATGCATGAATGGACTTGTTTGATTGTTGTAAATGGTAAGGAATGGTTTAAATATGAAAACAACATCATATAAAACTTTTTCAAGCAGAAAAAAATCAAGGAAAAATAAAAAACAAACAAAACAAGCAAATGGTCATTTTTGCCAATCTTGCTCACTAGGCCACTTTGAGTGTTTCTAGTCCAAGATTTCAAACAGAAAACAAACAAACAACAAACACTATTGTGAGTAGTAATTTGGCCAACCTTGTTCCCTCTCTAGCTCACAGCACCCTCTTAGTAGATCATCTAGCTCATTTATCAAGATTTAGCTCAATGTGAGCTTGCCATTTCCATCAATGGTGAGCATGACGAGCCTCACCTTTCCACCCCTTGGTCGATAGCAAGCTAGGAGCAGCACCAAGCCTAGCCACCTTGTCTGGAGCATTGAACACCGTCCACCGCCACCCTCTGTCCAGCGCCAACGAGTAGCAAGCCACTGGACCACTCTAGAACCACCGTGCCCTATGCCTCTGTGCCATGCCGAGAGCGCGCCAGAGCACCGCACTCGACACGTGTAACATCCCAAAAATATAACACAAGGATCATCAAACTCAAATCACTAAAATTAGGGTTAACAAAAACTTTGATTAATTTAAAATCATATGAATGCATGTGTGAATGAAATGATTTGACCAATGCATGAATGGACTTGTGTGATTAACCTAAATAACAAGAAATAGTTTAAAGATGAAAAAAACATCATATAAAATATTTCCATGCAGAAACAAATCAAAAGAAAATCAAAAACAAAGCAAATAAAGCAAATGGTCATTTTTGCCAGTCTTGCTCACTAGGTCACTTTGAGTGTTTCTAGTCCAAGATTTCAAACAGAAACTTTCCCAATTCTTTTCACCCCTTGATAGAACTAGTAAATGTGAATCAAGGCCCACCTTTCAAACTTGCAGAAACATTTGGCAACCCCATTCAAATCACAATTCAAAATTGAATGTTATTCATATGTGAAGATCATCCATTTTCAAAACCCAACCAAACCAATGCCCCTTGACTAATCCAACTAACCAGATACTCCCTAGCATGTGCCTAGCAAACCCACAAAGTTTGAATCCAAAATTCAAATTTAAACTTCTTGCGGCCATTTCATCAAACACCTTGCAAATTCAAATCAAACAAACATCTAACACTATTTGCAGCAGTAAAATTGGCCTAACTTGTTCCCTCTCTGGTTGCAGCAAACCTTTAGTAGATCATATAACCTAGTTAGTAACCACTAGCACCAGTGTGAGCTTGCCATTGCCATCAATGGTGAGCAGGCCGAGCCTCACCATGCCACCCCATGGTCGACAGCAATCTAAGAGCAACACTAAGCCTAGCCATCATGTCTAGCAAGCACCCCACCGTCCACCGCCACTCTCTGTCCCAGCCCCGAGCACCACTACACCACACGACACGCCCATGCCAAACCTCTCTGCGCGCGAGCCGAGAGCGCGCCAGTGCGCCATGCTCGACCAGCACCCACAGACCATGCGACGCCCTCGCCGCTTGCAGGGATGATCCCAGCACCCCAGCAACCCCGTAGACATGCCCGTTAGCCGCCGTGCGGAACACACGCGTCGTGCGACATTAAAACCGCCGTGAGACCCGCCCAGAGCATCAGCGTGTTCCGACCAATCTGCACCACCCCACGCCTCGCCACCGCGCTGTTGAGCTTCGCCAGGGAGCATAGCACCGCCCCCTACCGTCGCCCATGCCAGTAGCTGCCTGTACCGTTGCCTCCGACGACCTCAGCTCGCGCCAGTCGGTCCCCTTCCGCCACTATAAATAGAGGCCTCCACCTCTCGTTTTTGCCACACCAGTTCACTCCCTCTCGCCCAGAACCATCCCACCTCACTCCCGGAGCAAGGCGAGCAGCACATCGCCGGAATTTGGCCGGAGCCCACCACAGCTGGAGAAGAAAGGAGCCGTCGATTGGAGCCGCCCCAGGAGGAGCTGCCGGTACCCAGAGAACCGCCGTCATCGACTTCGTCGTTCGCCCCCGTAGCCGACCCTCGCCTGAGCCCCGGTGAGCCTCCCATGACCCCCACCTGTCGTGTTAGGGTTCTGTCTCGCCGACGCTGCTCGACGTGGAAGATGAACCGTAGTCGTTCGATTAGAGTTAGATCGTGCGGTTCACACTGCCCCGTACCGCTTCGCCCCTCCCGTCTCACTGACGCGTGGGGACAGTCACTTAACCAGCCCGCGTACGCGCTATGTGTAGTGGGCCGGCCCAGTAAAACATCCTGCGCGACCCAACAATTCAAATTAAGGTTTATTCATTTAATTTCAAACATAGTTTTGTACCCAGATTCAAAAATCAACCTAGCTCGATTCACTGAACCAAAATGCATGAAACCAATTTTGTTAGAAAGGTACCGAAATGCTTAATCCAAGCCCATTGGATTCAAACCATTTAGATTTGTAGATCAACCATGGTAAAAATAACAAGTAAGAAGCCGTTATGCATTCAAACATTTTTCAAAATTCAACCACAAAAGCTTTTGAGTTGATTCCAACTCTCAAAAATCACATTTGATCATACCTTTCAGAATATAAAAAACATATGGGTTTACTTGCAGAAATAATGTTCAAGTAATAAAGGAATGCTACATAGGCATTTCTAGTAATTTTATTTAATTAAAATAAAAAGGTTAAACCTTATTAAATTGTGACACCACTTTAAATCACATCCCCATGTACTGAAATATGTGGTGATGACATGTGTCAACATGATCCCATGTTTGAGTTGGAGAATATTAAATCTTAAGTAGTTTTTCAATGAGTAGAAATTACTTTTCTAAAAGTAAAACAAATAAGGCAAGTGCTTTAATCTTGTAATATTAGTGATGATGCTAGATCATCTAGTGTGAACCATTGTGTGATGATTGGAAATAGTTAAGTATTGTTTGGTGATTGTGTACCTCGTATTTATTTATAGACGCTAGTACCGACCAAGGATACGAGGATGATGGAGGATACTACGAGGAAGAAGCCGAGGAAGAAGCTTATACTAATATTTATGCAAGCCAATACTTTCTTGTTACTATGCCAACTATATGCCTTAAGCATATGTGATCATACCCACTTGATAACCCAATCCTAGTGTTACTTGCAAGCTTAATACTTTATTTTTCTTTATCAAAGCTTTCTCTTAGAGTTTACATGGTGACTTGTAGATTCTAGAAAGATAACTAAAGGTAGCATAAAGAGCATAAAATTTGGCCTAAGTTAGATAATCTTGATGTCATCCTAAGGCATGCGATTTAACTTATCAAATTACCACTTATTTACCACCCCTCATTAGTATTTACCACCACTTGTAGATGCTAGTGCTAAGCATAAAACTTGATCAACTTTAGATGGGAATACTTGGTGAAAATGGTTATGAAAACCTTAGAATGATGAGTCATTCTACTGAATGTTTTGACATGTGTTCTTGAACACCAGATGATTTTGATGATGAAAATGTTAAGGCATGAGCCTTAGCCATTTATAAAACTGATGGTTGTCGAGATGCATACCATTCCAATTTTACTGTATAACCACAATACCCAAAAATTGGGTAGGGCTTGACTGGAAATTTATATACCTTAGTATGGGTTCCCTCGCGGCCAAGGTCTGAGCTGAGGCTACCTTGTGAAGATTGTCCACCTGTGCAGTTCCCAAGATGACAGTTGGTCATGGTTGGGAGGCCAAACTCACAGGAGAGGTGCCTATACTAGGGCGTGTAACTGAAAGGTTAGGATTGATTATCCGCATACTGAGTATGGTGAATTCGGGATTGTTCCTGATGGATGTATCGAATGTTGTGGTAAAAGTGTACAATCTTTGCAGAGTGTCAAACTATTCGAATAGACGCGTCCGTGGTTATGGACAGTTGGAGTGGCCATACTGTTCCCCTGTCAGATGTTTTCAAAATGATTTGTGAAATGAATTATGACTTTGACTTGACCATAATAGAGTTGTGATATGAAATTCAAATTACCACTTAGATGTTATAAAACTTTCAACTAAATTTCTTGCTTCTGAACTTAGTAGAGGTAAATCTGGCTTTTTGCAAAAAAACCTTAGAGCTTAGTGTCCTACTAAAAAACTCCCTTAACTTGTTAGTATTAGTTTGCGAGTACTTAAAGAGTACTCATGGCTTTGTCCCTGGCTATTCCTGTGGCCAGACTATGAAGAGGAGTATCCGGATGACGGACCGCAGGAAGGTTACGACAACTAGGATCATCTCCCATGGTCAGCATTGCCTGTGACCCTGAAGATGGAGCTTCGCCCATGCTATCGTTATCTTTACGTTATTCCGATGCTTGAGTTGTATTAAGAACTGGATCATGAGATCTTTATTTGTGTAAGACCTTATGTATGGTTTGTAATGGATGATGTACTGTGATATCCAAATCTGATATGTATCGCAAAAATGGTAATCCTGGGATTGCGATGTATGGCATAACAGGCATATGGGATTAAAAATCCGGGTGTTGACAACACGCGCCCACAGACCACGCGCCACCCTCGCCGCGTGCAAGCGTGATCACCACCATCCCAGGAGACCGCCAGACAACCCTGTTCACCGCCGCGCGACCTGTAGCCGCGATGCGCCATTAAAATGCCCATCGGACCCGCCCAGAGCACCGCGGTGTTCCAATAATTCCGCACCGCCCCACGCCTCGAGACCACACCGTTGAGCTTCACTAGGGAGAACAACACCTACCCCTATCGTCGCCCATGCCATTAGCCCACTATGCCGACGACCATGGCGAGCTCCACCCGCGCCCTTCGGTCCCCTCTTGGCATTATAAATAGAGGCCACCCCTGTTCGATTTCATCACACCAACACACTCCCCTCTCTCTTAGAACCATCCCACCTCATTCCCGGAGCAAGGCGAGCAGCAGGTCGCCGGAATTTGGCCAGAGTCTGCCGCGGAGGAGGAAGCAAGGAGCCAGCGATTGGATCCGCCCCAGGAGAAGCCGCCGGTACCAGGAGGTTCACCGTCGTCGACTTCGTCGTTCGCCCCCATCGCCGACCCTCGCCTGAGCCCCGGTGATCCCTCATATACCCCCACTGGCCGTCCTAGTGTTCTATCTTGCCGGAGTTTCCCAAAGGAGACGATAAGTCACAATCGTTCGATTAGAAGTTGATCGTGCGGTTTAGATTGTCCCGTACCGCTTCGCAACCCCCTGTCTCGCTGACTGGTGGGGACACCCACTTAAACCCACCCGCGCGAGCTATGCGCCGTGGGCCGGCCCATTTACATTCCCGCATGACCCAGTAGTTTGAATTTAGGTTTATTCTTTTAGTTTCAAACTCAGTTTTGTACCTAGATTGAAAAATCATCCCAGGTCGATTCACTGAAACAAATTGCATGAAACTAATTTTGCTAGAAAGGTACTGGAATTCTTAATCCAAGACCGTTTGATTAAATCCATTTGGAATTTTAGATCACCTATAGTAAAAATAACAAGGCAGAAGCTTTTCTGCATTCAAACATTTTTCAAAATTCAACCACAAAAGCTTTTGAGTTGATTCCAACTCTCAAAAATAACATTTAACTAGACCTTTCTGAATATATAAAAATATATAGGTTTACTTGCAACAATAATGAACAAGCAATAAAAGAATGCCTCATAAGCATTTCTAGTCACTTTAATTAATTAAAATAAAAAGGTTAAACCTTATTAAATTGTGACACCACTTTAAATCACATTCCCATGTACTGAAATATATGGTGATGACATGTGTCAACATGATCCCATGTTTTAGTTGGAGAATATTAAATCTTAAGTAGTTTTTCAATGAGTAGAAATTACTTTTCCAAAATAAAATAAATAAGACAAGTGCTTTGATGATTGTAATGTTTGTGATGATACTAGATCATCTAGTGAAAACCTTGGTAAAAGGATACAAATGTCGCCTAGAGGGGGGGGTGAATAGGCGATTAAAACTTTTCCGAGAGTGGCTCAACAAAGGCGGAATTAAACTAGCGTTTACTTTGTTAAGCACAAAACCTAGGACAATCTAGGGTTCACCTATGTGCACCAACAACTTATGCTAAGTAAGACAAACAACTCTGTGATAACAAGATATATACTTCAAGCACAAAGGCTATCACAAAGTAAAGTGCATAAGTAAGAGCTCGGGTATAGAGATAACAGAGGCACGTGGGGACGACGATATTTTACCGAGTTCCTCCCAACATGGAGTACGTCTCGTTTGGAGAGGGGGTGGTATCAAACCACCAACGCCACAAAAGGCCTCCCTTATTCTCCGATAAATCTCACCCCAACGGGATTGATCCACACTTCCACTATCGGTGCACTTGTCGGTGGCAACCGAAACCTCTCATAAGGTTGGGGCACTTCTCCACAACTTAATTGGCGAATCCCAACAAACGCCACCAAGGCCACAATGCCACCAAGGAAACAAACCGTCTAGGGTTCCAAGAACCCAAGAGGGACAAGCTTCAACGAATATCCCGAACTAAATCCTCCGAGGAGAACTCAAACCGATGCACCGAATGCAAATGGCAAGAACACCACAGAGGTGCTCCAATCCCTCACTCTCAAGTTCCAAAAAAGCTACTAAAGCTATTGGGGGAACAAGAGAGGAGGAATCAAAGAGGGACACAAAATCCCCCAAAATCTAGATCCCCAAAGATACACTCACAAAGAGATGTTTTGGTTTGGTCAAAACGTGGATCTAGATATCCTCTCTCTTCCACTCAAATATGGGCAAGAATCATCGGAGGGGAAGAGATTAATCAAGCTAGAGAATGAGAGCAAGTATGGACAAACTTTAGACTAATAGAGGAGGAAG
Organism: Avena sativa; assembly: GCA_916181665.1. Classification (NCBI taxonomy): domain Eukaryota; kingdom Viridiplantae; phylum Streptophyta; class Magnoliopsida; order Poales; family Poaceae; genus Avena; species Avena sativa. The sequence continues at coordinate 303,166,753 of OV702295.1, read as the reverse complement.
AAGCAACCAAAGCTATATATAGGACTGGACGAAATCTGCCCGTTGGGGTGTTTTTTTCAGAACGGTCTAGTACTGCCGGATTTAACCGGTAGTACCGCATGCTCCAGGAAAAAGTGAAGCAGCAGCGCATTCGCAGAGGAAAAAGAACTTCGCGCGGGGGATTGGGGCCAGCGAGCGTGTGCGAGAAGCGAGGCGACATCACGCAGCTTGCAGGGCCAGCGCGGGCAGCAGCGCACGCAGCAAGCGGGGCCAGCATGAGGCAGAGCGGCGCGCGCATGCGGGTGAGGCAGCCACCCACGCGGGTCAATGCACGTGCATGCGTGGGGCTAGCAAGGCGGCGGTTGCATGCAGGAGAGCGGGCGACAGCGGGAGCGAGCGGGGGCCAGCACGGGAATCGCGAGCAGGGGTCAGGGAAGGAAGCGCGCGACGCGGGGGCCAGCTGGCGCGGAGCCGGTCGCGCGAGCGGGAGTCAACGCGGGCCGCAGCGTGTGCGTGGGGCCAGCTGTGGCTGCGCGGGATCGAGGCCGCGAGCGGGGTTGCGTGCGTGTTGGCAGGATGGAGCGAGCTAGGCGAGATGCACCTAGGAAAATTATCTGGGTCGGCCGGTAGTACCGGCCCACCCGGGCGGTACTACCGGGCCGGACGGTAGCACCGGCATTAGATACCTTGTCAAAAACTACTGCAGCCCTAGGTACTAAAATGCGGTACTACCTCTTTTTGGTACCTAGCCCGGCAGTGGCTTTTGGCAACTTGCCAAAAACCTTCTGCCGTGCTAGGTACTAAAATGCGGTACTACCGCTTTTTGGTACCTAGCCCGGCAATGTCTTTTGGCAACTTCCCAAAAACCTTCTGCTGTGCTAGGTACTAAAATGCGGTACTATCGCATTTTGGTACCTAGGAAATAAGACCAGTAGATATTCAAACAGCTATAACTTTTGATTGGTAACTCCGATCGACCCGATTCCAATTGCGTTGGGAAGAGGACGACATGAGCTTCACTTGGTGAGAAACCGAAAAACCGCATAGATCAAAATCTCAATAAGATATAAAAGAGGGATCCGATTTTGATGAACAAGAGCTTGTTATGGAGATTACCACAAGCTCTATATCCTCACATGAATAAGACCAAATAACAACCAAATACGATGATGCAAGTATGCAAAGGTTTGAGCTCTCTCCGAACGATGTGATCGAGTTACTCATTCGAGAGCCCCTCTTGATAGTACGGCTATCTATCCTAAACCTGGTCTCCCAGTAACAATATGACACCGGCAAAAGGGAAAAGCTATCAAGATTATACCTTTGCCTTGAGCATTCCACTTGACATCGATGTAGACGATCTTGCCCTCCGCAAGATGGAACGCCTTTCTTAATTCCTCATCACCGATCCATGACCACCAAGGATGGCAAGCATCAAACATGAGATATTCTGTATATGGCGCATATTGAGCTTGCAAATCATATCTTCTTCGCATTTCATCGACCTTGAAGCCAACACATGCCCCAAGCAATGCCAATGGACAAATCCTACAAGTATAACTTAATACATACATTAGTCCATAAAGATTATCATTAATTACCAAAACCACACATGGGGGGCCACATGTTCTTTCACTTGGTGTGATAAATAAAAGTAGTTAAGTATTGTTTTTTGATTGTGTACCTCGTATTTATTTATATACGCTAGTACCGACCAAGGATACGAGGAGGAAGGAGAATACTACGAGGAAGAAGCCGAGGAGAACTTCAACCACTGCTCTGCACAAGGAAAGCTAACACTTGCAACTGTGAAAACTATATGATCTATGCAATGCATTAAGCATGCCTTGATTACACCACTTGATACCCAATCCTAGTTTTATTTGCAAGCTTAGTATTTTATTTCTTTATCAAAGCTTTCTATCAAAGTTTCCTTAGTGACTGGTGGATTTTAGAAAGATATTTAAAGGTAGCATAAAGAGCATAAAACTTGGCCAAAGTTAGATAATCTTGATCTCATCCCGAGGCATGAGATTGAACTTAGATCATTCACCCTTGTTTACCACCCCTCATTAGTGTTCACCCCCACTTGTAGATGCTAGTGCTAAGCATAAAATTTGATCACTTCAGATGGGAATACTTGGTGAAAATGGTTATGAAAACCTTAGAATGATGAGTCATTCTACTGAATGTTTTGACATGTGTTCTTGAACACCAGATGATTTTGATGATGAAAATGTTAAGGCATGAGCCTTAGCCATTTATAAAACTGATGGTTGTCTGGATGCGATACCATTCCAATTTTACCGTACAACCACAATACCCGAAAATTGGGCAGGGCTTGACTAGAAATTTATATACCTTAGTATGGGTTCCCTTGCGGCCAAGGTTTGAGCTGAGGATACCTTGTGAAGATTGTCCACCTGTGTAGTTCCCAAGATGACAGTTGGTCATGGTTGGGAGGGCAAACTCACAGGAGCGGTGCCTATACTAGGGCGTGTAATTTAAAGGTTAGGATTGATTATCCGCATACTGAGTATGGTGATTCAGGATTGTTCCTGACGGATGTATCGAATGTTGTGGTGAAAGTGTACCACCTCTGCAGACTGTCAAACTATTCGAATAGCCGTGTCTGTGGTTATGGACAGTTGGAGTGGCTATACTGTTCTGTCATAATATGTTTTCAAAATGATTTGTGAAATGATTCATGACTTGACTTGACCAAAAAAGGGTTGTGATATGAAACTCAAGTTCCCACTTAGGTGTTATAAAACTTTCAACTAGCTTTCTTTGGTTCTGAACTCAGTTAAGGTAAATCTGGCTTTTTGCAAAACAACCTAGAGCCTAGTATTTCCTACTCAAAACTACTTCACTTGTTAGTATTGGTTTGCGAGTACTTAAAGAGTACTCAAGGCTTTGTCCATGGATATTCCCGTGGCCAGACTATGAAGAGGACTATCAGGAGGATGTACCGCAGGAAGGTTACGACAACTAGGATCATCTCCCATCGTCAACATTGCATGTGACCATGAAGATGGAATCTTGCCTACGCTACCATTATTATTATGTTATTCCGCTGCTTGAATTTTATTAAGACTGGATCACGTGATCCCTTATTTGTGTAAGACCTTATGTATGGTTTGTAATGTATGATGTACTGTGATATCCAATCTGTTATGTCCTGCAAAAATGGTAATCCTGGGATTGTGATGTATGGCATAACATGCATCTGGGATTAAAAATCCGGGTGTTGACATAGTCTCAGGAAAATGATATCCAATGTCTTGCCACTTTCTTTGTGGTATCTAAATAATGGTTTTACTTGTCTTATAGAACCTGTTCTTGTGACAACATTTAACTATGGCACACAAGTTTATGTTCTACTATTGACCTGATTCTGTTGAGCTTAGTATGGGATGTGAATCAAGGTTAAAGTAGAATCTTCTACTTGACTATTCTGCCTGTGATGTTGGTCTGAGGCATAGGAACTAGGTTCCTATCTTGTTGTCCCTTATGAAATGTTCTGGGATTATAGTTGGTCACTGGATCTTGTATCCTCTTGACCAAGATGTTTGGTTGCTCATAGATTTATATTGGTTCATGTGATATGTAAATTCTGAGGTGCTACTCCATTAGGAGATGTGCCTAGAATTTATAAGCTATGTTATGTACATGTTGGACATAATTTTTGCGCTTTTGAACAAAACTTGTCAAAGTAATGGAAGCTTCTCTTAACTTGATGGGATTGAAGTAGATCATCAAGTTGACTGCGATAAGTTTCAATATGACCTTTGCTAAAACCTTATTTTGGGTAAACATGATTTGATCTAAGGGTAGATCTAATATAATAAAACTAAACCACCAACACATTACTTAATGTCACATCCCAAAATTTTCCAAATTTTGAAATGTGTAAAATTAAATAAACAAAATAAAACTTTGTTGAAATTTAGGGTGAGAAGAAACTTTTTGATTCCAATTGGAAACATCAAAACCTATTTGGATCAAATAAAATCCTAAAGGGATTTAAAAAGATAAACAATTAATAAAGAAAGTTTTAATATTTGGAATCACTATTTTTGGATCTTTTAATAAAAAGATTTGGTTTCCAAAAGAAAAGGTAGAATTATAAATAAGGATTATTTTATAGAGCCAAATTAAATCTTGGCCAAGCTTTTGAAATAAAATATTCCTATTTGATAAAAAGAGTAAAGGTTTATTTAGATAAAATAATGAGGATTTATTAATACCCAATTTTATTGAAGTAAAGGTTTTCCATTTTAAATAAACACTAAAACTTATTAATTTATTTTAAATAAGTTTTCCAAGTGTTTTATATTTTCAAATAAAACCTACTGAAATGATTTTGGTATTATTTAGATTTCAAATAGAGTTTTAAAATAAATTAAATCCTATTTGAATTAATAACTAAGGACTATTTTATTTAATTATTAAATAGATCCTAAATGAATAAAAGTATTAATTTATTTTGGACTTTGGTTTGTCTTGTTAAACAGAACTAAAAATTATACAAAGTTTGGCAAAGATTTGAAATCATTTGAGTGTTTAAATTGTTTGAAAATCAAAACATAAAAAATCAAATAGAAAAAGAAAAAGCAATCATAACAAAAAAATGAAACAACACAGCCCAACCCAACAAGCCCAGCAGCCCAACTCGTAGCCCAACTCACCCCGCTCTCTGCGAATCGTTTTCCACTGAAAAATCAACCCGCAGAGACGCAAACAAGTGGCCCCATTCTTCCCTCTCTCTCCCTCACTGACAGGCAGGCCCCACTGCCTCGTCATCGTCATCAACACCTCGCTGGCCGTTTTCCCCTTGCTCAACGGCGTTCTTCCACGATTAAAATATCTTGATTACGCATTGATGGCCGGAGTAAACACGCCAGTAACCACGCCTGGATAAACGCCTCTCCCTCCCCTCTCTTTCCCCTCAGTCGCCCCTCCTTCTCTGCCCCAGGGCTGCCCAAATTTTCCCCTGCACCGCCGCGGACTCCGACAAGCTTCGCGACCAATTCCGGCACTGTCCAGCCTCGCCTCGACTCCCACTGCACACTAGCTTGTTCCCCACCTCCTGGCGCACCTGCCAGTGCCTCCTGTTCGCCCGCGTTTGCCCCAGAACGTCGGCAAGGACAAGCTCGACTCGCCACCGCCGTCTGCCATTGCTCCGGCGACTCCTCCTGGTAAGCCTCGACCACCCCGGCACCTCCTGTTGATGCTCACATCATCCCCAGTTCAGCCCGCATCTAACTGTGCCCTTGCCGTGCATCGGCGCGACCTGCAGCCCCGTCCCCGACGATCTCCAGAGCCACCCGCCGCTCGCAGCAACTCCGACGAGCAATTTCCTTCGTCCCCATGCGCCCCTTGCCTCCTCGAGACCACGTTGAGCTTCGGCACCTCCTTGCAAACACGGTGAGCCCTCTCCCCCTCTCCCTCGCTTCCTGTATCGCCAGCTCCGCCGCAAGCAAGCGTGCTCCGCCGTCTGCCGCCGCGCAGCGCCACCACTATTTGGTCGCATGGATCTGCACCGTTAGATTTCAATCCGACGCGTAGGAACAGATCACTTAAGCAAAGAGGTATGAGCCCATCTGAGCCACTAGATCTAACTTAGATCCAATGATCCAGAGAGGCCGATCCACCCGAAGCAGTACCGGCCAATTAGGTTGCGCCACGTGGACAGGGTTTTGTTTAAAAACAGAATTAGAATCAGATTTGTATGCAAACTTGTAAAATTCATAACTTTAAATCTACACGTCCACATTTTGCAAATTTTATATCAATGGAATCAGTAGAACATGTACTTTACAACCATGCAATTTGTTTAATGATTTGCTTCTGGAAAATTGGTTGAAATTGCAGAAACATATGTAGGCTTATTTAGAATATAAAAATTGCTCTAGATATAATTTTATTGTGAAATCTTTGCAAAATGGTTTGTTGTGAACCTACTGACCCTAGGAACCAACTTATGGATTTAAAGATGAATTTTGTGAAGTTTAGGAATAAATACTTGAATTAGCTCACTTCTAGTCAAATAAAAATATTGATTTTGTTATGGAAATGATTTTTGAGTAAACCCTTTGGGAAATGATTTGATTCAAATCTTCTGACCCTAAACACCAAGTTTTGTGAATTAACAACTTATTTAATGAAAAATATAAGAATATTGCTTTGCTAAAAGCATTTTTCAAACCACATAAAATAATGAAATGACTTAAAAATGGTTTATAGATAAAACCTTTTGCAAATGGTTTTACCACTTTAGAAAATGACCACTTTGAACCTTATAATGTTTAGAGCCTAGTAGAAACCACCTTTGCAAATAAAAGTATCTTTTGCATGCTTGCATGCATGACTTTGTTTCTATTATTTTATGTGTGATAAATTGTTTGAATATTGGTGGGAATGCTAGTTGAATCTATGTTGCTTGATTGATTTGTAGTGAAGTTAGAAGAGTGTGATATTAGCAAGATCAAGAAGTGAACCAACATTCTCTACCAAAAAGGCAAGTGACACTATCATCCAAGTCCTACTATTTTCATTACACTTAGTGGATTTTGAAACATGCATGATAAGGTTTACTATATTTTATGCTATGCTAAATCCTAATAGGATACCCCTATATATTCCTTAGTGGAAACATTGTAGTTGTAGTATGCTTAGCCCAGCTATATCTTTGGGATGGGATACGTGTTATGATTATATGAAGTATTGAAAAGACTTATGTTTTATATAATAAAACAAGTACTCAATGAACCACCTGGGTGGACAAGGATACTCAAGGTTGGACAAGGTGGCAACAAAAGGAACCATGTTTATATGGCAATCTCTTTTTGTTGTGCACTAGAAGAAAACCACCCAGGGACTTAGAGATTGAACATGTTTCTCGTACAGTGGCTTCCATGTACAGCCACATGCTAAATGGGCTCTGGCTTAGTCAACTACATAGTGGAAGAGCCATGCATTGGCATCTTCAGGTTAACTAGATTTGTGCTAGGGAACTTGGAACCCTACATTGGTGCCTAGAAGACAAGCTAGCATTGTGTATTGGGAGGACTCCTATGGAAATACTTTGTCACATTCTCAATCTGCCAGTACTCCATCTTGGTGAGTACTTATCCAGCAGCCACTGGTGGCATCAAGATGAGATTGTGTCATGTGGGTAAAGTGTACAACTTCTGCAGAAGATCAAAATTCTAAGTACTTAGCCGTGTCCCCGGTTATGGACAATACTGAGCAACTAAGGCCTGAAGCTATGGAAGATCTCGACATTCCAATTTCTCAAAGTTAAAACTTGAGGGTGACAACAAGGGATTAGAAGCACTTGGATTTTTCCAAGAAGTTCAAAAAGATTTGACAAAGATCAAAAACTATTTTGAAAAGATAGGACAAAACTATATTGCTTTCTACAAATGAGCCTAAACCCTACTTAGCCAAATATGCATGTAATGATAGGATCCACTTATTTCTACATAGTAATGAAACTTGCCAATACAATTCAAATGTATTGATCCTTGTGGCTGCAACTTATTATGTTGCAGGTTTGTTTGAAGTTAGTAAAGTGTGTTGAATAGGATTACAAGTCTACAACCAACATGATTGCCTGTGGCACTTTGAAGATGAAGGACTCCATGCTATATAGTTATTCTGCTGCATTGTAATGAGATAGCCAAATGAGGTATGTAAGATGTAATGAATTATTTTATTCCTGGTTATAAAGTTTTATTATGACCTTTGTTTCTTGATATTACATCTTAACTCTGGATGCTAGCTATTGATCCAGGGACTAGCATTGTAAACACAGGGATCTCTACCTTATTAAAGGCTGGGACCTCTACACTTAATGTTTGATGTTAATCTTTAAGAGATCATACTATATAATTCATTACAACCAAATCTTAACCTATCTTAAACTTATCTACTTATACCATGAGTATCATGGTAATACCTAACCTTAACTCTTAAGTAAGGTTGAGTAGGAAAGAAACCAAGACAAGATCATTCACCATATATCTTTCTTTCCATATCAATCCTTATCATCTCTATTGAATCTTATTTTAATATCTGTTGTTTATCAATGTTGAGTAATCAACTATAGATTCACCAATTCTTAACCTATCAATTCTTGATCTATCAACTCTTGCCCATATCATAGCATTCACTTAAGGTCTATAAATAAATAAGTAAGATTAGGAAGTATTAAAGCTAGTCTTAGATATCATCTATAGGATGGGAGAGTTTGAAGAGAATAAAATCAATATGATAAGTGCTAGAGTTAACTCACTCCTGAATGGATAGAAGAGTTCTTTGAAATAAAGGTACATGTGGTAACAAAAAGAATTATAAGGATGAATTCTGAAGATAGTTACCAATGAGAAATCCTATTAGACCAAGTAGGTATAGCCAATGAATAATATCTCTTCATCCAATAGGGATACTCATAAGATAATTATACAACTCTAGATTGTATTGATACAGCCTTGATTAGCCACCTGGAAACCTAAGTCGTAAATGATCAAAGTATTATAATGATAATGCTCAAGTCACTAAGAGGGAATGATTAAATCATGTATAAGTGACATTAGTAGTTAGAACATAACTACACTCTAGTGTGAATATGTTATCCTAGATTAGTCATGATAAGTCATAATGGTGTAATGAGAGGTTGGAGTATGAGTTCATGGATAAGTAGAGATCAGCTAGTATGATTAAGATAGTGCCAAAGCAAAATGGAGTTATAGAAGTAGTAAATTTCTCTTAGGAAATATTAAACACCTGAGGTGAAGTAGGATTTGATATATACATTTATTAGAGTAATGTTGGTGATGGATGATTAAGGAAGAGTCTTAATGGAGTTACCTACAACCTCTGTTGGATTGAAGATTATAATTAGTAGAGTAGTTTGATATAATCAAGTGGAGGCATGAGAAAGTTATGAAAAGCTTTAGTGTCAAGCTCATTGCATTCACAAATGGATTTAGGAGGAGAAATTATTGATAAGAATATTCTTGTGAAGCAAAGCTCATCATGTTATCATATGATAATTGATATGAAGGAGTAGTATATCTAGGAAAGGAATTCCTTAAATAGAAGTCAAGAATTATAAAATATGGAAGATAGGAATACTTGGTAAACACCCAACTTTAAATCTTTAACCAAACATAATATCCATTTCATGTGATTGAGCTATCATCCTATTTCCACAATGCCTTATAGGAATATTTTCCTACAACAAATCACTTAATCATATCTTTGTCATTTCAAAACATGAAAACTATAAGTGCCTAGGAACTATAATTATTAACCCTTATTCTTAAGCCATTCTAAAAATAATAACTCTATCACTTTACCTTAAGTAATGATATCATTCCCAATCATAAGCATAAAGTCAATAAGTCTTAAACCTTAAATGTTATTCCTACATATTAGATCATGAATAAATTTAAGTCTCCTAAGACAGATAGTAAACAATTATAATCTTATACCCTAAATTCTATGCAAGTTATAACCAACTAATTACCTTAAAATCAATTAAGTCTATGAGAATAACACTAATCATTTTTAGTTCTCAAGAATTACATGTGACAGATAATAAGAGGGTTTACTATATAAAAAAATTCTTAAATGTTAAGTTGATAAGAATTAAATCTCATGAATTAATAGTAATGCATTCCTTAATAAACTATGGTTTATTTAGGTAACCAAACTCATAACAAAAACCTCTAGATAATGTTAATAAAAAGGAAAACAAATAAAGGAAATAAGGAAAATATAAACCTTATATAATAAAGGTTCATTAAATGAATCTAAATACATATTATTATGCTACATGTATTTAGCAAATAAATTTTATAAAGAAAGATTCAAAAAAAATGTAAAATACAAATCTGAAAATTGAAACGGAAAATAGTAAAGGAAAAATAGAAAGAAAAAGAAATCTGGCCCGAGCAGCAGGCCGGCCATAGTTTCCTCTACCTATCCGTCACTCGTGAGCCGCAGCCAGTTCTCTCTGCTCATTGCACCACATCCCAACACCGGACCAGGCCCGCGTACCCCTTTGTCCACCTAATCATCATCGTCTACCTCGTGCTCGTCCCGAAGCAGCTTGCTGGCAGCAGCGCTGCCGCTCGTCGGTGTGGATATTCATGCCGCCGACCAGTAGTGGGGATAAGGAGGGCATGATGACGCATCTCTGCTTCATCCTCATCCACTCTTTCTCCTTCTGAACCTCTCTCTCTCGAATCCTCCTCTGTCCCGAAACCCTAACTGACCTCGCCAACAAATCGTCGCCGTTGAGCATCTCCCCTCTTCTTCCCATGCTGCCCTGGAGAAGCACCATGCGTCATAGGTACTCTGGGTGGAGTTCAGCATCAGGGGGAGCACTGGGAGGGCGAATTTTGTCATTCCCTTCCGCTATAGTTAGTCGAAATCCTTGTTAGAGAGCTTGTCTCCGACCGTGTCTGTCCTCACCGACACCACTACTGCAACCAGGGTGAGTCACTGATGCTAAAGCATCTTTCCTCTACCCCTATCGCACTCTCTAGTCTGCTCGCACCGTAGCGCCTCCGTAAGCCTCCGCCAGTTGTCGTCGTTACAGTAGTTCTGATGACCAATTGGGGGTGGCACAACCACTATTAGATTCCTCGAGTTCTACTCATTTGAACGTGTAGTCTCGCTTGGCCGCGCGCGCTCGTGAACACCGACTTCGACGAACATCTGAGGGTGCACGATGAAGTGGGGCCGCGTTGACGTCATCTTGACGCCATGCCCGCGTCACCTTTGACCCAGTCCACCAATTGATCAGTCCACACCTAGGTGGCATACTGACGTGGCCCTGACCCCACTGGTTAGTGACCCAGGATAGCTCTGGATGTGGTGTAAAAGGATATTCCCTGTTTAGGAAATAGATAAAATGTTATAAGTCTAAATTTAAATATTTCCGCAATTAAATAAAATCATTAAATCTTGATAAATCAATAACTTTTATTTTATAATTCAGAATAATATGTGTAGTATATGAAAATGTTTGGAAAAATAAAATCTATAATTTAATTATATCATCCAACATCATTATGTTAATTATTTAAATAAATATAATTTAATCAAGATTTTATAAGTAATAAATTTTGATAATTCATATTTTAATAATGGTAAATGATAAAAATATAAATAATATACCAAAATTCTTAGAAAAACAAAAACTAAAATTTAATATTATAATCATGTATTATTACTTCACTAATTAAATATTTATTATTTATTAAGTGTTAAATCTTATAAAATCATACCTTATTATTTATAAATCACAAAAATAAATGTAATATACTAAAATGATCACAAAAATAATATTTACATGTTAAAAATATAACATTCCACGTTTGAGGTAAATAAAAACTTAATACCCTAATAACTTAAATTTAAATCTAATTTCCTTACTTAATAATTCATATAAGGGTAAATAAAATTTGCTAATATTTCTAAAATTAGTCAATTGAGGTCTAACAAATAATATTAGTCTTAAATATTGATATTATGAAGTCAAAATGGTTCAACACAATTTAAATATAATCTTACGAAATATTATTCTACCATAAGTGTAGAATATCTTTGAATAACATCTTAATCTAATATAAAATCTTCAAGGATTAATTGTGGCTAAATAAAATTTATTCCTTTACTTCAACCACAAGATTATAAACATGCCAAAACACTATAGTGACTTCACAAGTAGTCACCAATATTGTTTACTTATCCCCAAACCATAACCATATCTGTATAAGGAGATAAGTGATTCCACTCCAGTATAATGATAAGAAATCACTACTCAAATAGAAGTACTACCACTCTTAAATAGATTTAAAGAAACATTATGAGGAGAACAAAGTACATATATCATAAGCATTACACCTGAAGCTTATCTATATTCTTAAAGTTAACTTTAAGTCTACAAGCCTTTAAAGATAATGCTAAAACCTTGTTATGTGTTTTATAGTTAACTTTAGTCTGTTATAATTAAGTCGTAAAGCATCTTAAGTCCAGACTATTGGTGACGCCTAGAACTATCGTGGGATGCTTCATTGGAAACCCTAAGAGCAAGGTGTGATGAGCACAGCAACAAGTTTTCCCACAGTAAGAAATCGAGGTTATCGAACCAGTAGGAGGAAGGAAACGTCTCAAAGATGTTGCAAGCAACATGGAAACCTGCACAACACAAACTCAAGACTTTTCCCCAACGAATTAGTGAGGTTGTCAAGCTCACCGGTTTGCTGTAACAAAGGATTAAACATATGCTGTGGAAGGTAATGGTTTGCAGCAAGTAAACAAGTAACAGTGGAGGATGTATCAATGGTAAAGATTGGACCGGGGTCCATAGTTCACTAGAGGTGCTCTCCTTAGATAAACAACATGGAATGAAGGGTAAACAAATTACAGCAGGGAAATTGACAAGAACTAAGCAGGCATAACAATGTTATACCAGACAAAAAGATCCTATGAGATTCGATTGGGCAATACAACAATATACATAGACCCCATTATGTATTGTTAACCATGATGAGAACATCATTAATACTCCCCATTATTATCTTCTTAGTACTATCATCAGGTGGAACATCCAAATAAAAATCTTCTAAAGGTGGCAAATCAAGCATTTCATAAATATTCCTAGGCATAATAGAGATATAAGAACCAAGATCACATGAAGCTTTGAGATCAAAGTCATTCACTTGCACATTAATAATGGGTTCACAACTATCTTCTACTTTCCTAGGAATAGAATCTTTGTGTTTTAGCTTCTCTTCCTTAATCTTATCAAGAGCATCTGTAATGTGTTTGGTGAAAGCAACATGCATATCATTAGCATAAGGACTTCTAGCAAGATTTTGCAAGAATAGAATCACTTCAGAAATATTGCAACCATCTATATCAAAATCAAACTTAGCATCACTAGTAGTAGACTCATTAGGCTTAGGCATTGTAGGATGAGGAATAGGGACTTCTTGTGGTTTAGTGGTATCCATTCTAGTGATGGTGCACACACTATTGTTTCTATCGATTTTAGCTTCCCTTTCCCACTTAGCATGAAGTTGAGCCAACGGCCTAACATTTTCATCAATAGTAACTTGTATGGCATGAGCAGTAGCAAAGGTGTTTTCCATGGTTTCAGGTTTAGCAACCATTTTATTAATCAAGGAGGACTGTGCTTCAGACAAAGAGGAAATATTCTTCTCAACAGTTAAAAGCTTTTCCTCCACAGTCTTGTTGAAAGCAGTTTGTTTACTAATAAAGTCTTTGAGCATGACTTCAAGTTCAGAGGGGGCACTTCTAGCATTGTTGTAGGAGTTTGCATAGGAATTGCCATTATTAGGAGGATAAGGCCTATAATTGTTGTTACCACCAAAATTATTCCTATAGTCATTGTTGTTGAAATTGTTGTTTCTAATGAAGTTCACATCAACTTGCTCTTCTTGGGCAACCAAAGAGGCAAAGGGAACACTATTAGGATCTAGAGGAGCTTTCCCATTAACAAGCATAGCCATAATAACATCAATCTTATCACTCAAAGAGGAGGTTTCTTCAACAGAATTTACCTTCTTACCATGTGGAGCTCTCTCAGTATGCCATTCAGAGTAATTAACCATCATATTTTCAAGGAGCTTTGTTGCAGCACCCAAAGTGAGGCCCATAAAGGTACCTCCAACAGCTGAATCCAACAGGTTTTTTGAAGAGAAGTTCAAACCTGCATAAAAAGTCTGGATAATCATCCAAGCAGTGAGTCCATGAGTGGGACAATTCTTAACCAAAGATTTCATTCTTTCCCAAGCTTGAGCAACATGTTCATTATCAAGTTGTTTAAATTTCATAATGTCACTTCTCATAGATATAATCTTAGCAGGAGGATGGTACTTACCAATAAAAGCATCTTTGCACTTAGTACAAGAATCAATACTATTTCTAGGCAAGGATAGCAACCATTCTTTAGCTTTCCCTCTCAAGGAGAAAGGAAACAGCTTGAGCTTAATAATATCTCCATCTACATCATTATACTTTCGCATCAAACAAAGTTCAACAAAATTATTGAGATGGGCAGCAGCAGCATCATAAGTAGCACCAAAAAATTCTCTCTCATCACAAGATTCAATAAAGCAGGCTTAATTTCATAAAAGGTAGCATCCGGAGCAGGTGGAGCAATAATAGTGCTAAGGAAATCATTATTGTTTGTGCTAGTGAAGTCACACAACTTGGTGTTCTCAGTAGAGTTCATTTTGGCAAAGGTGGGCAAGCCAAAAACGGCAGCAACAGCTAGAGCAGGAACTAATTTTTTTGTGTTTTTGAATAAAGAAAGCAAACCAAACTAGACTAATTTTTTTGGAGTTTTTGAAAAGAGGCAAACAAAACCAAGAAAAATAAACTAAGCAAACTAAAAACAAAGTAAAGAGAAAGGAAGTAGAGGACTCCCCTTGTGAAGACGTCCTTAGCCTCCCCGGCAACGGCGCCAGAAAAAGGCTTGGTGACGCCCATCACTGTCGTAGGACGCTTTGTTGGAAACCCAAAGAGCAAGGTGTGATGAGCACAACAGCAAGGTTTCCCTCATTAAGAAACCGAGGTTATCGAACCAGTAGGAGGAAGGAAACGTCTCAAAGGTGTTGCAAGCAACGTGGAAACCTGCACAACACAAACTCATGACTTTGCCCCAACGAATCAGTGAGGTTGTCAATCTCACCGGTTTGCTGTAACAAAGGATTAAACGTATGGTGTGGAAGGAAATGGTTTGCAGCAAGTAAACAAGTAACAATGGAGGATGTATCAATGGTAAAGATTGGACCGAGGTCCATAGTTCACTAGAGGTGCTCTCCTTAGATAAACAACATGGCATGAAGGGTAAACAAATTACAGCAGGGCAATTGGCAGGAACTGAGCAAGGCATAACAATGCAATACCAGACAACAATACAACAATATATATAGACCGCCATCCAACTGCATCTATGACTAGAAGTCCACCTTCAGGTTATCATCCGAACCCCCTCCAGTATTAAGTTGCAAGCAACAGACAACTGCTTTAAGCAAAGTGTGTAAGGTAAACAGTCCACATGTTCCATGAACAAGAGAACGTTGTTTTCTCCCTAGTAGCAACAGCACATCTACAACCGAAGAGATTATTGTCATTTCCCTTGGAAACTAGAGGCATGAACCCACTATCGAGCATACATACCCCCTCTTGGAGTCACTAGCAACTACTTAGCCAAGATAGCTACTAATAACGGAGAGCATGCAAGATCACAAACAACACAGACATGATAGAATCATAAAGACAAAACCATTAATCAATCTGGCATAGTAATCTCAACATCCATCGGATCCCCACAAACACAACACGCATTATTAAAAATAGATTAGATCTTGATCATGAACGGAGCTCACAAGATCTATACATGAAAGCACAAGGAGGATATACAACCATCTAGCTACTACATGGACCCATAGTCCAAGGTGGAACCACTCACGCATCATACCGGAGAAGAAGGCCTCCGGGATGATCTCCCCTCCGGCAGGGTGCTAGGAAGAACTTCAGATCCCCCCGATCTAGGGACGACGGTGGCGGCGGCTACAGAAGGTTTCGTGGAGTTTTGATCGGGTGCCTAGAGTTTCTGCATCAGGGGATTCTTATAGGCGAAGAGGCGAGGCTGGGAGGCGGCTAGGGGCCCCACACCCTACCCAGGCGTGGGTTGGGCCCACTCGCGCCTAGGGGGGTCTAGTCGCCCTGGTTCACTTCTCTGTCTCTCCTCTGGACTTCCTGTCCCCCACGGTAAAATATTGACTTTGGCTTTTGTCCCGTCCAATTCCGAGAATGTTGATTTTCTGCCTTTCTGGAACCAAAAACAGAAGAAAACAGGTAACTGGCACTGTGGCAACTTTTTAATAGGTTAGTTCCAGAAAAGATATAAAAACACCTCAAAGTGTAGACAAAGCAAAGCAAAGTAGATACTAAACAAGCATGGATCATCAAAAATTATAGATACATTTCCGACGTATCAACTATTCAAGCAAGTACAAACAACATCAACCACTTTTGATTAACCTCAAGGATTGTTTAGACCTTAGAGAATGAATCTTTTCTTCAAATGTTATTCTTTTTGCCACTTCAAACAACAAATAACAATTAATAATAATCACATTACATTATGCTTACTTGTATACTTAGGATTGTTAACACTTAAGTTAATTATAAATGCCAATACTTGTAAAGTAAAATTTGAAGATAAGGCAATTCTTATATAAGAAATCTTTGAGTATCATTCCACATTCGTGTATCTTATTATTATATTACATGTTGTTACACACACACTCACAAGTCTTAATGAGAAGCACAAGTGTGAAGCTTATCTAAAAGTACAACACATTCTAAAGGAACCATCTCCATTTTCCAAACTCTAGATCAACGCTTATTCTGGGGATTCGAGTTTATCAAATTGTATTACATTACTTATGCATAATAGCATCCTGCTTGTTTAAACATTAGTCCTTACCGGACCAATGATGTTGATTTCAGATATTGGATCTTATATTGTCTTGAAGATCATGAAGATCGTGAGTGCATAATCTTGCAATCACAAAAGGCAAGTTCACACTTGCTCATGTCCTTTGAATATTTTCAGTAAAGTAATTTTGCAAACTCAGTGTTGTCATCACCTGCATTTCGAAAAGGCCAAAAAATACTATTTTCAAAGTAATATTATTATAGGTTATTTACCATTAGGTAATAACCTAATATGAAAGTTCCGGTGGTAAAGGAACATATTATCTAAGACTTAACAACCAATGTCGCCACTAATTCTAGCGCCGTATATAACGCGTTGGCCATGAGATTTGGAATGGGACAGAGAAGTCAGCTATATCATTTTCCTTTCATATGGAGGCAAGACTACCTTAACGTGACGTTGTGATTCCTTGTGCAAATCCAACATATGGGTGGGCACCCTTAGGCCCCACATTTTTGGTGCCTAGATTATCTATAAGTGGCTACCGGAGGTTTAGCCGGACCTATAAGGTACTTACCAGGGGCACCACCAGCTCATAGAGTCTTCGGGAACTCATCAGGGTTTTAGCCTGCCCGAAAGGGGGCTTAACGGAGATAAGCCAACCCCGAAGGATCGTGTAGACATATGGGGTCGCGGAGAGGGAAGTGATTGGATTGGATCATCTACTAGGCCCCATAACATGGAATTGTGGACGGGTAAGCTGCCCGGTTGTGCAACAAGGAGTTGATCTCTCATAGGTAAAGTAACGCACCTCCGTAGAGTGTAAGAACCGTAACTTGTTACTCCCTATTCCGGGAAGGAGGTGCGAATGCGGCGGGAAAGGAACTCCATGAAAGTTCTGGTAAACCCGTGAAGGCTGGTGGACATAGCTTTTCAGAATAAAAGCAATCTTTGAAGAAATGTTTACGAAAACTTGCATGGCCTATGACCTATGGTCTATGGCTGTAGATATAGTGCATTAAACACTCCTTTTCTAGTGAACTTGATGAGTACGCTCGTACTCAACGTATCTTTTTAACCCTTGATAGATTCTAAAACCAATACAGACGACGTCTACACCAAGTTATGCTCCAGGAATCATCATCAAAAGCTCAAGTTCTTCAAAGTGAAGGAAGTCAACGTATACATTAACTCAAGTGAAGACGAAGTTGCTGATTAGACATGAATATAATTTCTCACCATAGAACCTACTTCTGTAGACTATTGTAATAGCAGCAATGCAAGCCCCAATTGTTCAGATACTAGTCTTATTAGTATGATAATTTTTTTGAATTGTTTATTTCTGATTCTTCTTTGAAAGAAGTTTCTTTCTTCCTCTTTAACCTAGAGTCTTCTCTGGATCTTATGTAAAGGATCGAGTTGTAACCTTTAGCCATGTCTTCGACCTGTTGTGTTTCTGTTGTACCACTCTGAGGGATGTAATACTAGTGAACGATGTTTCATTGGTGTCATGTCAACGACTATAGTATACTACATCATGCAGTGGTATGCTGGGTCACCGCAGGCACTCCGTGCTTACTTACTATATCTTTGACATAAACTTCTACTAACTTCTCGGCATTATCTTTACGATTCACCGGAATAAAATGTGCAATTTAGTGAGTCTATCAACAATCAAATATCATATCTTTCCATTTTGGTGTCATAGGTAATCCTGTGATGAAATCCATACCGATTTCCTCCCATCTCCACTCGGGAATTTCCAAGGGTTGTAATAGTCCTGCTAGACTTTGATGTTAAGCTTTTACCCTTTGGCAAGTATGGCATTCCGACACATATTTTGAAGTGTCTCTTTTCATGTTATTCCACCAGAATAATTCTTTCAAATCCATGTACATCTTGGTACTTCCTGGATGAATGGAATATGGTGTCTCATGTGCCTCTCGGAGTATCACTTCACGAATTACTGACACATCTGGAATACAAAGACGATCTTGGAACCATATAGATCGAAAATCTCCTAAGCGAAAAACTGATGCTTGACCTTGGGACATCCTCCGAATTTCTTCAGCAATAAAAGGATCTTCAGCTTGATGTCTAAAAATTTCATGCATGAGATCACTATTCTGCTCTGCAACTACCTGCATGGTAGCTAGTCCTCCAAGAATCTTTGTTCTTATTAATTGGAGTTCCAACCTCTCCAAATCCATCTATAGCTCTTTTGGTAGTTCTTGAGGCTGAATATTTATGCTCTTTCGACTTAAAGCATATGCCACAACATTGGACTTTCCAGGGGTATAATTGATTTTCAGATCATAATCTTTGATTAGCTCTAACCAACGCTTATGTCTCATATTCAACTCCTTTTGAGTGAAGAAATATTTGAGACTTTTGTGATCACTGTATAACTCACACCTTGCTCCATAAAGAAAATGCATCCATCCTTTCAAGGAAAATACTACTGCTAGTTCCAAATCATGTGTTGGATAATTGACTTCATGTGGTTTTAGTTGTCTTGATCCGTAAGCAATTACTTTATGATCTTGCATTAACACAAAACCCAAACCTTCTTTGGATGCATCACAATACACTGTGTAATCCTTTCCTATTTTAGGAACTGCTAAAATTGGGGCGGTAGTTAATCTAGTATTTAACTCCTGAAAGCTTGCTTCACACGTCTCATCCCAGATGAATGGTGTGTTCTTTCTTAGCAATTTGTTCATTGGTATAGCTATCTTAGAGAAACCTTCAATGAACCTTCGATAATAACCAGCCATACCCAAGAAACCTCGGATTTGCTTCACATTGGTTGGTGCATTCCACTCTACTACTGATTGAACTTTGGATGGGTTTACAGGAATCCCATCCTTACTGGTCACATGACCAAGGAATTCTACCTCATCTAGCCAAAATTCACACTTGCTGAACATAGCATAAAGCTTATGTTCTCTTAAGATCTACAATGCTATTCTCAAATGATCTCCATGCTCTTCCTTATCCTTTGAATATATCAAAATATCATAAATGAACACTATGACAAACTTGTCCAAGTATGGCATGAAGATTTTGTTCATCAGATTCATGAATATTGTTGGTGCATTGGTCAAACCAAACGGTACGACAAGATACTCATGGTTTCCTTACCTTGAGACAAATGTTGTCTTTGGAACATCTTCGGATTTGATTTTTATCTCGTGGTATCCTGATCTGAGATCAATCTTGGAAAATACTCCAGCTCCCTTAACTTGATCAAACAAATCTTGAATTCTTGGCAATGGGTACTTATTCTTGATTATAACATTGTTGAGATTTCTGTAGTCTCCACACATCCTTCGTCCTCCATCTCTTTTAGCTACAAAGATCACCGGAGTTCCCCATGGAGATACACTTTCTTGAATGAATCCCTTTCTAGCTAACTCATCAATTTTCTCTTTAAGTTATTTTAATTCCTTCGACCCATCTTGTATGGTTCTTGGGATATTGGTGCTGTACCCGGTATTAGATCAATAGTGAACTCTATTTCCCGATCTGGTGGCATTCCTGGTAATTCCGCTGGGAAAACATCCTGAAACTCATTTACTACAGGAATATCCTCCAACTTGACCTCCTTCATTGAGTTCAACTAAAGATCTACCATGATATGACTATGCTTGTCTGCCTGATATACTATCCTTGGTCCACTTGGAGTTTTGATTGAGACAGTTTTATCCTCACAATTAATCTGAGCCCCATGTTCAATCATCCAGTCCATACCCAACACTACTGCAATTCCCTTCAAAGGAATCACATAAAGGTCCGCAAAGTAGTACAACCACAGATCGAGATAACCAGATCTTGTTTAATGTGGCGTACAACTACATTTCCCCCTGCCGTCACCATGGTCATAGGGTTTTCTAATGCTCCCCTTCTAATCCTGAATTTATCACAAAATTCTTTAGAAATGAATGAAGTAGTTGCACCGGTATCAAATAGAACCTTTCCGGAATTGGTAAGGATATTGAGCGTACCTATTATTGCATGCTTGGAGTTATCCACCTCCTCCAAGGTTGCACAATTAAGATTCCCGGTAGGCTTGCTCCTTTTTCCATTATTGTTCTTGACAAAATTTCCTCCTCGATTGGGCTGTCCATTGCTTCCACTGGTTTTTCCTCCACCTTTAACAGGCCAACGACCTTGTGGTTTACTCGGACAGTTTGGCTTTATATGACCTCTCTGGCCACAAGCATGGCAAATTATCACTGGTTTCTGGCAATCCCTGCTCATATGCCCCGGAAGTTTGCAATTATGGCATATAATATTCCTTCCGGTTGGATTTGCACTCCGCTTGGAATTGTTGTTGTTGTAGGGTCTATTCCTCGGCTTGAACTCCAAATTGGGCTTGGGTTTACTCGCTTGAATCCTCTTTGTCTCTTTCTTGGCTCTCTTCCTTCGGTCCTCTTGGACATTATTATAGTCATCTTCAAAAGTGATGGCTGCATCCAGTAACTGCTGAAAAGTTTGTTTATTGGCCAACCTTAACTGCATCTTCACAAACGGATTTAATCCTCGTGCTTCTTCCTTTCCTCCTCAGTGCTCAGTTCATCCTCAGCATAATGAGACAATTGACTAAACTCCCGTATGTACTTCATGACACTGGTATAACCTTGCTGAAGCTCCTCAAACTCCCTATGCTACAAATCCATCATACTTTCAGGAACATGATACTCACGGAACCTCTACTTGAACTCTTCCCGGGTATACTCTCTCCCTGGCGGTTGCATTGCTAACTGATTCTCCCACCACGATGTTGCAGGTCTAGTCAAAATATGAGTTGCATACCTCAGCTTTTCTTCATCATTGCAACCTACAGTCTTGAACTTCCTCTCAGTATCCGCTAGACAATCCTCTGCATCCATTGGTTCTAGAGCTGATGCAAAAGGTAACGGCCTTGCATTCTGGAAGTCGGAAAGACTCACTCCTCCTCCTTTAGGTGCTCTCTGGTTTCCATCTCGTCCCAACAACTCTTCCATGAATTTGTTTTGGTGTTCTTGCATCATTTGCATGTATTTCATAAAGTTATGCTCCATTAGCGGCCTCATTGGTGGTGGTGGTAATGCTCCTTGATTTCCAGCATCTGCATCTGCCTTCTCCTTAGTCTCGCGCTCCATGCACTCCTGTTCAGATTCAGTTTCTACACCCGATTCCATGACCCCTAGTTCTGCAGCATAAAGCGAATACTGTAGGGTTCGCAGCATAGAAAACAAAAAATTCCTACGATGGGAACAACTATGTACCAAGATCTATCTACTAGATACAAAAAACGGGAGGATGTATATCCGTAGAGAACATACCCTTGAATACCGACAAAGCTTAACAAGTCCAAACTCGTGGTTGATGTAGATGATCTCTTGCCGATCTCAAGATCGAGAGGAAGTCCTAGCACCGCAAAATAGCAGCGCATCCGTGCTCTCACACACGTTCGAGGCACCAAGCAACCTCCGCCTCCTCGCTCCAGCGATGAAGCGGAAGCACAACTCTTTCTTGCCGAATAGCCACCGGGAACATGTATCTCGCTAGTCCGAGACCATGGGGGATAAATTCTAGAGGGGGAGAGAGATCCTTCATGAGGAGGTGTGAGTGAGAAGTGAGAGGAGGGGCTCCTTATATAGGGGAGGGGGGCATCCCAAGGGGGCATGGCCGCCGGCCATGGAGGGTGCCCCCACCTCTCCCTCATTCATGTGGGTGGACACTCCACTCACAAAATGGCCCTTCAATTTTCTCCACTCAAAAACCCACTCAAATTCCCATTAAATTTCCACCAAATTTAATGCAAACTCTCATTAAATAAAACTCTTTTATTTTATTCAGAATTTTGTCAATTACTTTAATGACAAACATTCACAAATAACCCCTTGCTAGAATTCTATTTCACATGCATAACCACTTTATGCAATTTCACCTGAAACCTGTTTCGGTATCTAGTATAAATTCCTGCCCTTGTTCATTATTTTGGCATGAAACTTTTGCTCCAATTGGATGTCGGTATCTCTTAAGTGTGTCACCCTACGGTTCGTGAATAATGCGGACATGATCGAGACCCCTCTCGGATCAATAATCAGAAGTGGGATCTGGAGACCCATACTGACTCCCACACATTCAACGATGACTTTCTTGTGATTGTCGGAACCTTTTACGCTAGTATCTTAATCCCTTTGTTTCACGATATATTACATGTCCGAGATTCGATCATCGGTATCTCCATACCAAGTTTGATCTCGTTACTGACATGCACTCTTTTCTCGTTCCCGTGATATAACATTCTAGTGATCAAATCACTTGCTTGCAAGCTAACCAATGTGATATCACCGAGAGGGCCCAGAGTATATCTATCCGTCATCGGGATGAACAAATTCCACTCTCGATCCATGGGCCTCAACATAACACTTTATTAGTTCTGAATCCATCTTTATAATCACCCTGTTACGGTGTGACGTTTGATGTTATCAAGAAACTCTTCCGGTGTTAGTGATTGACATGATCTCATGGTCTAAGGATTAGGATCACTTCGTAAGTTGTTATAGCAATATAAACTCAATGACTTTGATCGTAATGCTATACTTCGGATGAATGTTCATCACACCATTACACTAATGTTGTGACCTCGTTATTAACAACATCCAATGTCCATGATCAGGAAACCTATGATCATCTTGTTAATCAATGAGCTAGTTTATAAGAGAGGCATAACTAGGAACTTCCTTTTTGTTTATTAAACACACATGTATTAATGTTTCCATATTAATACAATTATAGCATGTAAAATAAACATTTATCATAAACAAGGAATACGATAATAACCACTTTATTATTGCCTCTCGGCCATATTCCCTTCAGTATCCCACTTGCACTAGAGACAATAATCTAGTTTGAAAACTTTGCGTACTGAACACCTATGGCTTTCTGGTGTTCCATATACGCAATTGCAAGTGGTTAACATAATCTACGGATCTGACACTTTCAGGTCCTTGTGTATTTGCATGTCTTTGCGTCTCTACGCATCACTCATTCTCCAATGAGATGGCATTGTATAAATTTGGTCTTTCGGTGAGACCTTTACTTCCTTGGGGTTAAACCATGTCGATACTGTTGTCATACAATATATCTTTAGTGTTAACCCATTGCGAATCACACCCTAGTTTGATTTCAAACTACTTGACACAAATTCCCTCCTTTGCTGCTACTATAGCAGTCATATACTTAGCCTTTTTGTTGTAGTATTCATCACAATGTCTTAATTGTGGATTTCATCCAAATCCATCATGGAATCTTCTTTCCATTACATTATGCCACCCATAGTTTAAATTGAGATAAACTTAATTTGTATCTTGTGACAAAACTAGTATCAATGTAACGCTTTACAATGAACTATTTGTAATTGTTTGTCACCTCTACACAAATATATTCTTAGTTCTTTCAAAAAGATCATAAGAATATCCTCACTATCGTCCAATGATCATTTTATGATTCATTCTGGTATATGCTCATAACACTTAGAGCATAGGACATATCTGGATGTGTACATATCATGGTATGATTGATCAAAACATTCTCGTGATTTCACTCATCAAGTGTCAAAGCACTTGAATCTTGTTTCACTTATCAAGTGTCGATACACTTGAATCTTGATTCAATTCCTTTCCATGCGACAAGAACCTTTTCTTGTTGTTTCTATATTGAACTCCTTCAATATCTCATATATGTACGTTTGGCACAACCATATTGGTGTCACAGTCTATCCACTATAGACATTCACGCTAAATATTCAGGTTTTGCCTAAGTATTTCATCGAAATGAAATTCTTAACCTTTGTCAATAAAAGATACATCATTTCTAATCAACAAGATGTTCTCCACATAATGTCTTAGCGCTGCCACTTAATTTCTTGCAAATGCAAGCATCTTCATCGTTTCCTGATGAAAAACTCATTTTTCATCACAGTGAAGATTCCAACTCCGTGATGCTTACTTGAACAATTGAAGTTTGCATGCCCTTTTAGCATCCTTTGAATTTAACAAAACCCTTTGGATCGTGTCATGTACACGTCCTAGGTAACCATTCTATTAAAAGAACTTTGTTTTGTTTATTCATCTACCATATACCAAATTATATGTAGTGGTTGCTACTTTAATCCGTCCAGACTAAATATCGCTATGAAAGATAAAATCTTGTCATAGTCAACTCCTTGAACATTGTCATAAAATACTTCACGACATGTCGACTATGAAACATCCATGTCTGTTTCTTTATAGATCCAAATACGACCGATAGATTTTTACACCTTTACGGAGGATCTTCCAAGTTCAAAACTTGATTTCTCGTGTATGGAACTATCACGGATTTTATGGCTTCAAGCCATTTGACGGAGTTAGGGCCCATCATCGCTTCTTTGCATGTAGTCGGTTCATAATTGTCAAACAATAATGATTTACTCTCAAATCTTAGCATTTGATTGTTTATCCGACCGACTTGGTTCAATAAGAACTTAGATCTCCGTGACCACAACCTTTAAGGCACATAAGCTATGAGCATTATGGCTGCCTCCAGAACATTTTTCGGCGCTGCGCAACTCAGCACATATAGCTAAGGTTCGTTAACCTTATCAAAGTTCTATTGTCCTCCCACTTAACATTTATGAAAAATTCCTTCTTCAAGAAACTTCATGTTTCAAGCGACAACCCCTTTTGTCCTTGGTGTTATGGAGGAATAACCAATTGTTATTCGAAATAACCTACAAAGACATGCTCATCTGACTTCGGTTGTAAACATCTTACTTATGTTTAGCATACCAAAATTTAAGAAATGACAACTTGGGTTTTACCCCAAACCATAACTTCCATGGTGTCATTTCAACGGATCAAGATGGAGCTCTTTTCAGTGTAAAAGCGGTAGTCTCTAAAGCTTTTAATCTTTTAAAACATAATGGCAGTTTTATAAACAACACCTTTGATCCAACCATGTCAAACAAGGTTTCATTACAAATCTCAAACACTCCATACTCCTATGGTGTTTCCGGAGATGTAAATCTAGGTGTTTTGCTAAACTTGCAACTCAAATAAATCCCTTTAAGATAAAATCATAATTCATTTATTTTCTTGTTACACTTGTAACTCAAACAAATCCCTTATGATAAGATCATAAACCATTTATTTTCTTGTTACAATGATTTTCCACTTCATCTTGAAAGTCTTTGAAACGTTTTTCAAATATTTCATACTTCTTTCTCATTAAGTGAATATTCACTCAAATTTCTGGAGAAATCATATGAAGTTGAAACCCATCGCTTACGACTACACATAATGGACTTCATACATCGATATGTATAAATTCCAATAATTTAGTCGTTCGTTCTTCTTTGACCTTTGAACGAAGTTTTAATTATCACGTGGAAAGTCTCACAAGCGTCACTTGATCAAATCAAAGACTCCAAAAATCCATGAATATGGAGATTCTTCATGTTTTCTTTCCAATATAATTTAAACAGCGATGTCACTTTGTAAGTGATCTTTCAACCATTTGTATTACGACATTTTAGCATTAGGTTTTACGGATGTGATTTCTCCAACTAGATTTGTAAATCATCCATCTTATATGGAATACGGTAATTATTTGAACAACCTTTGTTCTCATAATACCTGATTCAAATAACAATTATTAAAACAAATCTTGAAGTCAAGCTTTGATGTCAACGAGAAATACAAACAACGGTTTGTTTGCTTTTGATGAAAATCATCACATATTCTCTTGCTAGTTACTTAGGCCATTGTAGTTCTTGAATTGCGTTGTTCCGTATGAAATTTCATACCAACCAATTCGGTATCCAATACCCCAGAACCACATCGTTTAACAAGCAATGAATACAACCATAACATGTATATCATATATATACCTAAATTGGACATTTCCAATCTTTTCTTTTCTGCCAAATATATTTTATAGATTCTCTTTCAGCATTTCCTTTTCCTTTTTAAAAGAATCTATCAACATCAAAGTGGCGCCATATACATGACACATAGTCCAAAGCGTGTATATTCAAATAATAATCCTTTGGACTTGCACTTTGAAGTAGATCACCATCATCAAAATGATCGGTATTCTTTCAAAAACCATTCTTTAGTAATCTTTTAGTGTAGTAAACACTTTACATACATCTTCTATTCATCCTTATCATGACGACTTTCATGATCAAGCTACTGTAGCTTATAAAGGCAAATCATGAGTATAACATTACTTTCCAAAACCCTTTTGGATGATTAGGATGTCTAGCATCTCCAACCTTCGTAAATTCTCATCCAATATGAGAACATATATTATACTCTGTCATATTGCAACCAAAACATTGTTTCAGATATCATTATATCTGCCACACATGATGGTTTCTGAAACAATTCTTTCAGCTCCTAGATAAACTTGATATTAAAACAATCAAGAATCATGGAGGCCAACATGATACTTAAGATACTAACACTGGAATTTTTACTCTCGATTTAATACTAATTATCAAATTTCACGGAGTAAACAGAGTTTGCTGAAAGTTTGCAATAGGACTTTAAACTTTAGATTGACACTCAACACAATACGATACCAGTTCGTAAAGTAAATATCCAGAATTCTATAGTTCTATTATCTCAATTACAACTAAGCATAAAGTGGTGAACGAATGCCAATGACTACAACAAATTATGCAAATTCACTTTGATTTAATTTATGATAAATTGAGTTCTACTAATCCAAATTAGAAATGAACTCCCACACAAAAACGACATCCTCGTGTCTTTTTGGTGATTACATGAACCAAATCCACTACACCAAGTCCGATCATCACGTGAGTCGGTGTAGCTTCAAAGGCGAGCATCCATATGGTCATCATATCAAAACATATGACTCATGCTTAACCTTTCGGTCCGTGTTCCGAGGCCATGTCTGTACATGCTAGGCTCGCCAAGTAAGAACCTTAGTATTCGCATGTGTAACTGTCTTACACCCGAGGTATGCTCGTGGATTCAAGTACACCCGATCATCACGTGATGTCTTGAAGCGACGAAACATTGTCGGTGCATACTTAAGGAAGAACACATTTTTATCTTGATATCTAAATGAGGGATCATCTTATTATGCTAATAAAACGCCAAACAAGCAATATAAGATGCAATCAAAACATCACATGTTTATAAGTGAAATGAAATGGTTCCCGCATATGATCTCCATCATGTGCACCGTGGAATGATCTCTATCATACCTTTATGTGTGAGGCCAAGGTCTATGGAACTTACACGCTATGTGTGTTGTAAGAGTATCATCTCATACTTCTACTTACAACATCACCATATCATAACACTAGCCCAGCAACAATCTAAACTAGACGCCTCTAATTTATCCATTGCAAGTTTTACGTGGCTTAGGGCTTTCGAAGATAGAACCGTTCTTACCTACGAACATGAACCACAACAAGGATAACCAAATTGTTGACAAATCGTTGCAAATTAGATATTGACTATAGTAGGAGAGACAGACACCCGCTAGCCACTTATGCAAAACTAGTTGCATGTCAAGCGTGGAACAGGTCTCATGTGCGAGGACATGTAAAGTTTGTCCGGGCCGCTTCATCCCACTATGCCACCAATATCCAAAGTACAACTAAGAAGCAAAAAAATGATCATCATCTCCCACATAATCATATGTGTACTACCCGTGCAAAGTATCTACGCAAAGATCCGGCTCTGATACCACTTTAGGGTTCGCAGCATAGAAAACAAAAAATTTCCTACGATGGGAACAACTATGTACCAAGATCTATCTACTAGATACAAACAATGGGAGGATGTATATCCGTAGAGAAAATACCCATGAAGACCGACAAAGCTTAACGAGTCCAAACTTGTGGTTTATGTAGACGATCTCTTGCCGGTCACAAGATCGAGAGGAAGTCCTAGCGCCGCAAAACAGCAGCGCATCCGTGCTCGCACACACGTTCGAGGCACCGAGCAACCTCCGCCTCCTCGCTCCAGCGATGCAGCGGAAGCATAACTCTTTCTTGCCGAATAGCCACCGGGAACATGTATCTCGCTAGTCCAAGACCATGGGGGATAAATTCTAGAGGGGGAGAGAGATCCTTCACGAGGAGGTGTGAGTGAGAAGTGAGAGGAGGGGCTCCTTATATAGGGGAGGGGGGCAGCCCAAGGGGGCATGGCCTCCGGCCATGGAGGGTGCCCCCACCTCTCCCTCATTCATGTGGGTGGACACTCCACTCACAAAATGGCCCTTCAATTTTCTCCACTCAAAAACCCACTCAAATTCCCATTAAATTTTCACCAAATTTAATGCAAACTCTCATTAAATAAAACTCTTTTATTTTATTCAGAATTTTGTCAATTACTTTAATGACAAACATTCACAAATAACCCCTTGCTAGAATTCTATTTCACATGCATAACCACTTTATGCAATTTCACCCGAAAACCTGTTTCGGTATCTAGTAAAATAAATTCCTACGCTTGTTCATTCTTTTGGCATGAAATTTTTGCTCAAATTGGATGTCGGTATCTCTTAAGTGTGTCACCCTACGGTTCGTGAATAATGCGGACATGATCGAGACCCCTCTCGGATCAATAATCAGAAGCGGGATCTGGAGACCCATACTGACTCCCACACATTCAACGATGACTTTCTTGTGATCGTCGGAACCTTTTACGCTAGTATCTTAATCCCTTTGTTTCACGATATATTACATGTCTGAGATTCGATCATCGGTATTTCCATACCTAGTTTGATCTCGTTACTGACATGCACTCTTTTCTCGTTCCCGTGATATAACATTCTAGTGATCAAATCACTTGCTTGCAAGCTAACCAATGTGATATCACCGAGAGGGCCCAGAGTATATCTATCCGTCATCGGGATGAACAAATTCCACTCTCGATCCATGGGCCTCAACATAACACTTTATTAGTTCTGAATCCATCTTTATAATCACCCTGTTACGGTGTGACGTTTGATGTTATCAAGAAACTCTTCCGGTGTTAGTGATTGACATGATCTCATGGTCTAAGGATTAGGATCACTTCGTAAGTTGTTATAGCAATATAAACTCAATGACTTTGATCGTAATGCTATACTTCAGATGAATTTTCATCACACCATTACACTAATGTTGTGACCTCGTTATTAACAACATCCAATGTCCATGATCAGGAAACGTATGATCATCTTGTTAATCAACGAGCTAGTTTATAAGAGAGGCATAACTAGGAACTTCCTTTTTGTTTAATAAACACACATGTATTAATGTTTCCGTATTAATACAATTATAGCATGTAAAATAAACATTTATCATAAACAAGGAATACGATAATAACCACTTTATTATTGCCTCTCGGGCATATTCCCTTCAAATACTCATAATTACATCATGCACATGTGTTATGGGCTCAACTTTATGCACAGAACTAGTCACACAATGGAAATCAAAACCCACATAAAATCCAAATATGCATTTCACATATTATACATTACAAACCATTAGTAAATACAACAACATTACAAACCTGTACCATTTAGGCACCATTATAGACTAAAAACACCACCTCGCTTATTTAGTTACATCATTCTCTCGGATTACAATACGCAATACCAGCTACTTCATAATAAGTAACCTACGCTTCTAGTATCCGTGACACTCATCATACATGCCTAAAGTCCAACCGTGATGACGTAACGTCTGTCGCACAGTTTGTGGAACAAATGGCCTTCTAGATGGAACATACTCAGTATCTGAAGTACGAGGACTTGAGTCATTACTCAGCCTGAGTGCATTGACTCCATCCAGCTCAGCTGAAAAGTCTTCAGAAACCTGTTCAACATTATCACCCACTTGCATCTCCTGAGCTTCATTCCTAGAGTTGTCAACAGAATACGCAGATTCCGCTGCTCCCTAGGTGCTTTGTTGGGCAAGATAGTTAAACACTGGATAATGTACATTCCCTGGGTTTTGAGAAGGTGTTGATGATTCAAACACTCTCTCCTCAGGATCTTCTTCATCATCCTGACTTCCTACAAATAAGGTATTTCTACTACTGTTATTAGGATTGATTCTCGCACCCATCCAGCTAGATTTACCAACATCTCTGTCAGACCCATCTACTGACATCTGATTCCCTTGGGATCCCTCAAGTGTCCCTATTCTCCATCCATCAGAATTCTCGATAGGAAGTTCTAAATCAAATCCTTCCTCAGAAGCCAGTGACACGGAATTCCTCATATCTAAATGAGGATCGTAAATAGGTTCTGATCTGAATGAACAAGGATATGGTGTAAATGAGTTGGGATCTATAGGTATATCCTTAAAAATTGGTTTTGCACTACTCCTTGCTTCATTCTCCAACTGGAATGCTAACTATTTCCTTCTTTCTGGATCAGTTAGATACTCTAACATGTCATTTTTATCTTCTACAATAACTTGATGTGTCTTATAAAAAGACGCAACAAGTGTTCGATATCGATCCATAAACTTGGAAGCTAACTTAGGATGCTTCTTTACTAAAGTAAGATGATCCGGTACTGGCTCCGAGTCTATATAATCATGAGGAATCATAGAAAATGTGGTCCCTTCTAACTATTGGCGATATTCCCTAGAGGCAATAATAAAAGTGGTTACTATTATATCTTTGTGTTTATGATAAAATGTTTACATTCATGCTATAATAGTATTAACCAGAAACATTAATACTTGTGTGATTTGTAAACTAAATTAGAGTCCCTAGTAAAGCCTCTATGTAATACTAGCTTGTTGGTTAATAGATGATCGTGGTTTACCGATCATGAGCATTGAGATGTTGTTGAAAACAAGATCATATCATTAGGAGAATGGTATGATGGACATACTCCTATAGATAAGCGTAGCATTAAGATCAAGTTATTTCAATAGTTTGTTTGCTATAAGCTTTCTGATACATAGTAACCTAATTCCTTCGACCATGAGATCATGCTAATCACCATCACCAGAAGGATGCTTTGATGACATCAAACACCACACCGTAACTGGGTGGCTATAAAGGTGGCATTGAGTGTTTGGAAAGTATGTGTTGAGGCACATGGATCAAGAGTGGGATTTTTCTATCCATATGGCGGATAGATATACTCTGGGCCCTCTCGGTGGAATGTCATCCAATTGGCTTGCAAGCATGTGACTGGCTCACAAGGGATCATGTATCACAGGAACGAGAAAAGAGTACTTATCGGTAACGAGGTTGAACTAGGTATGCAGAGATACCGACGATCAAAACCTCGGATAAGTAAACTATCGTGAGACAAAGGGAAATTGGTTTCGTATGTAAGTGGTTCATTCAATCTCCAAGTAATCGTAGAAATATATGGGAACCATCTAAATTTCCAGATTCCTCTATTGGTTATTGATCGGAGAAGTGTCTCGGTCATGTCCGCATAATTCACGAACCGTAGGGAGACACACTTAAGGATTCGATGTTGTTTGGTAGATATGGAATGTTAGTAGGGATACCGAATGTTGTTCGGAGTCTCGGATGGGATCCGGGATATCACGAGGAGATCCGTAATGGTCCGGAGAATAGGATTCATATAAGGAAAGTCCGATTCCGGAGTTTAGGAAAGATTCCGATGTTTTCATCGCAGAGGTTCTAGAAGGTTCTAGAAGGTTCACCGAACCGGAAGGGGAATAGTCCATGAATGTGTCATGGGTAAGTGGAATGATTGGATCATATCCTAGGTCACTTGGTGTGAGCATTCGTGAGAGAGAATTAAAGCTCTAAACTAAAAGTCAAATGGGAGTTTGAAAAATCAAACTGGAACAATGGTTTCCTAGTGGAAGAAGGAACAAGTACTTCTCTCAAACCAACTTGGGTTTGGGTTTGGATTCAAACCCACTCCTCCCAAGGCTGCCCCCCTCTCATAAATAGAGGGGGAGGGTTGTGTAACATCCCAGCATTAGAGCCTAGAAATAAGTTGAACCAAGATGTGTACATTGCATTCATGCATAGAAAATCCGAATAATTTTCGCACTTTTAAACAAAACTTGTCAAAGTGATTGAAGCTTCTCTTAGCTTGATGGAATTGAAGTAGATCATCAAGTTGACTACGATAAGTTTCAATAAGACCTTTGTTAAAATCTCATTTTGGGTAAGAGAGCTTTGATCTAAGGGTAGATCAAATGTACTATAAGTTAAATTCTAATACAATGTGAAATATATTTGATCATTAGGTGATCATGTTATAATATTCATTATAATCACTCATCGGTACCAAGTTAAAGATATAAAACAAATAATAAGAATGTAACCACTATATCTTAATCCCATCTGCATACATCCTGAGTATCATAGTAACATCTAATCTTAAAAACTCCTTTGATGAGTTGGAGTTGGAAAGAGACTAAGTCAAGATCATCCACTATATAGATATCTTTCTTTCTATAGAATCTTTATAGAACTTATTTCAATATATGTTGTTTGTCAATGTTGGATAATTCCCCATTGATCCACAAATTCTTTAACTATTAATCTTTGATCTATTACTTGATCTTATCAGAACATCTACTTAAATCTTCTAATAAGGGCATAATCCATTAATAACCTTAATCCAATATAAGATACTAAGAAGATAATTTCCAGACAATAAAAGGTAGGATTGATAAAACCCTGCTTAGCCAACTAAGAACTTCAGTAATAAATGAGTAGAGTATTATCATGGTAATGTTTCGGCCACCAATATTAAATGCTTATATTTAGTATAAGTAATACTGGTGGGTAGAACATGATTGGAACCTTATTAGAGATAAGTGATCCTAGAGTAGTCTTTGAAAACCACATAAATATAATTCAGGGATTGAAGTGTAAGTCATGAGAGTTAAGTAAATATAGGCTGATATTATTCAATTAAAGCTAGTATAGCATAGAGTTTAAAAGTAGTGTTATTCGTTTTAAAAGATAATCAACCTTAGAGAAAGATCAGTGATGGAAAATTAAGGAAGATTGGGGGTAGAGTTTGAAGGAACTACTGGTTGGATGGAAGATTATCAACAATAGAATAGTTAATACAATCAAGCATGGATATGAAGAAGTTATGAACTATTTTAGTATCAAACTCATTAGATTCATTCATGAGTTTAGAAGAATGATATATGAATAAGAAGATTTAATGAGTAAAGCTCATCATGTTAATCATGATGATGGATAGGAAGAAGTATTATATCTAGGAAAGGAATTCCTTAATTAGATATCCAAGATTTTGAAATATAATTATATGTATAAACGTTTTCCTTTTAAATCTTGGTAAGCTACTATTGATTCATCATCTGATGCTTATAACACTTTATAGAAATCTTTCCCTATAACAAGTTACATAATCATATCTTTGTTAATTTCAACCATCATCACTATATGTGCCTAAGTATATTTTTATAAGTTCACTTCTATAAAACACTCTAATTATAACTTTCTATTAAAAAGGGAAATTTCATCCAATACTATATACATAAGGCAATATGCTTAGTTATTAAATCTTAACTCTTAAAAGGAATCTAAGCTTATACAAAACCCTAAAGCCAAGGGTAGTACTCATAATTCAAAACCCCAAACTTCTTTGTTTATTACAATAGAATATATAATTTGCCATGTTCCAACTCAATGGAGGTAGTAATGAATATACCAATGACTTTTATATTTCATGCCTCAAATAATGGTATAGGATCATTACACATATAAAAGTTCTATTCAAAATATGGGCCAACTAAAATTAAGTTGATAAGAAAATAAGAATATATCATTCAATAGATCCATGACTAAAAGAGGAAAGTAAAATAATAGGAAGAGCTTTTACAAATATTCAAAGGGGTTCATATATTAAGAAAATACAAGGAATACAATAAGATATATATAATAAAGAAATTCACACATAATATTAACTATGTTTTAGTATTATTGAAATAGTCCAGCAAAGAAATCCTGCAAAGAAAAGTTCAAAATATATAAATCAAATTCAAATCTGAATAAGAATACAGAAAATAGAAACAAATAAAAACCAAACCTAGCCGAAGACCAACAACCCTATACTTATCTGACGCCTATGTGCAGCCCACAACAGTCCAGTAACCAGCCCAGGTCCTTTTTCATCTGTGACTGACAAGTGGGGTCAGGAGAGGACCACGGGTTGAGCTAAAGAAATTGCCAGGGGGTTATCCGCAAAAGATGCATCGTCGTCATCGTCACGCACACAGGTAGCTCGCTGGCGGAGCTCGCCGCCGCCCGATGCCATCATCGTCGTCGTTGTGCCAACATTAACACCACCGCTACCAAGAGAGGATAAGAAGGCCACAGCAGCACCCCTGCTCATCCTCATCCACAATCCCACTTCCCAGAATCACTTCCTTCCTTCACCCGAAAACCTAGCTCGTCGGAGTTCATCGTCCTAGCCAGCTCCGTCTACCCCTTGCTTCGTGGTAGCCACCATTCGATGCGCCGACGTGGGCTGAACCATCTAGGACCAAGCATGGAGGCCCGCTCGCCGGGAATCATGTGAAATCGAGCGTTCCCTTCCCTCGGCCGCCATGGTCATTACCGTTGATTCGCCATCGTCACGCCTCCCCAAGCCTCCTCGACCGCTCTATCGTCATCAGGGTAAGATTACGCATCTCTGGACCCTAGTTTCGTTTGCTGATTCGCACCGTAGGTCTAGTTTTGTTGAGCACCTCCGCTGGCCGCTGCAGTAGCTCGTTGCCGATGACCCTCCGATGACCATTTCCGAGCGGCGCTTCCACTATTAGGTTCAGTAGGTTGCACTGATTCGAACTAAATCTATTTCGCTTGCTGGGGTGCAGTAGATCGTCGCTGGCGACCAGCCTCTGGCGGCGGTGGTGATGCTGACTCCATCATGACATCATGATCGCACCACGTCAGCTAGTTTGACTGGTATTTTCTAACGTGGCTGATGACCTGGCCTAGGGCCCATATGTCATTGACTGGGGGAAAGTGCGAGGTCAGTAACTAATGCATTTCTTTTATCTGAGAGTTGAGGTGGACAATGGCCCACTAGTCAGTGACTGGGGCTAGCTCTAGCCGTGGTCTAAAAAGTAATTTTCTGTTTAGAAATAAATAAATGTTATAATCCAATTAATAATATTCCAGAAATCAAATAAATGATTAAACTTTGTTTAATTAATAACCTTTGATTTATAATTTAGAAAAATATGTATAATATATGAAAATTTTCAGAAAAATAAAATCTACAACTTAAAACTATTATCAAATATTATTATGATGATTATTTAAGTAAATGCTATTTAATAAAGGTTTATAAGTAATAAAACTTTGATAATTCATATTTTAAATGATAAATATTAATAATATAAATAAAATACCCAAAAAATCTTAGGAAAATAAGAATTCTACTTTAAAACTATAATCATTTATTATTAGTTCACTTAATTAAATATTTATTATTTATTAAGTAATTATAAAGTAATAAGAATTATAAAAATCATATCTTATTATTTATTAATCACAAAAATAAATGGGATATACCAAAATGATCATAAAAATAATATCTATATGATAAAAATCTAATATTATACTTTTGAATTAAATAAAAATTCAAATATTTTAATAACTCAAATTTAAACTTATTTACTTCATTAATAATTCATATAAGAATAAAACATTTATTAATATTCTTAAAAAGGTAAATTCAGTTTAATAAATAGTACAAATCTTAAGTATTAATGAAATGAAACTTTAATGGTTTAAAACATTATAAACACCTTTTTTATCAAATTATCTTCAACCATAAATGAAGATTTTATTCTAAAAAGATTTCCATTTATAATAAAAACCTTAGAGAACAACTTATGAATACACCAAACCTTTTCTATCTGTATTAACTACCAAATTGCAAAAACTACCACAATATTATATAAACCCATAAGTAGTTAAGTAATAGTTTGTTTTAAATTAGAAACTATACTCACTTATCTATAAAAGATAAATGATATTACTCCCTAATAAAAATCAAGAAACCATTATCCAAGTAAAAAGAATGACCATTCTTAAGTAACCTAAAGGAAACATCTCAGATACACTAGATACAAATGTTATAAGTATTATACTCTCCAAATCATCTTTGTTTTAAAGTTAACTTTAGTCTACAGAATCTTAATACAACACTATAAGCATTACTATATGTTTTATAGTTAACTTTGGTCTGAAGTAGTTAAATTATAAAGCAACTCAAGCCAAACCATTTGAGCAAGCAAATAACATCAACCACCACTAACTAACCCCAAAGTTTGTTTAGACCTTAGAAGAGAAACCTTTTCTTCGAAGGTTATCCTTTTTGCCACTTTAAATAAGAACTCTTATATAAGTAATCCTAACTGGTATGTCATAAGTATTTATACTTTACTCCTACATATGTGTTGTCTACAACCACTCATAAACTCTAATAAAAGTACAATTATGAAACTTATCTAAAAGGACCACACATTCCAAAGTAACCATTTCCAGAATCCAAACCCTAGGACAACGTTATTCTCGGGATTTGCGTGTAGAACGTGCATCACATTACTTATGCATAAAAGCATATTGCTTCTTTAAACATTAGTCCTTACCGGACCAATGATGCTGATTTCAGATTTTGGATCTTATACTGACTCGAAGACCGTGAGCGCATAATCTTGCAATCACAAAAGGCAAGTTCACACTTGCTCATGTCCTTTGTTTATTTTCTGTAAAGTATTTTACAAATCCAGTGTTGTCTTCACCTGCATTTAAAAAGGGTCAGAAAACACTATTTTCAATAATAATGAACATTATTGATTACTGATCCAGGGTGATCAGTTAATCTATTAAGTCTGACAGTTGGAAAAACCACTGTTCAGAACTATATAACCTAGGACTTAACAACCAATGTCGCCAGTGATTCTTGCGCCGTATATTACGCGTTGACCATGAGATTTGGAATGGGACGGAGAAGTCAGTTGAATCTTCTTCCTCTCGCATGAAGCCGGATGTGCAGGTCATGGCTGTTATCCTCGTAGCGTGCATATTAATTGGTAATTCATAGAGTGTCACATCCCAAGATTTTCCAAATCTTGTAATGTGAAAAATAAATGAATAAAATAAAACTTTATTTGATTTTCAGGGCCAGAAGAAACTTTTTGAATTCAATTGGAACTTCAAACCAAGTTGGATCAAATAAAATCCTAAAGGGATTTAAAAAGATAAAACATTTATTAAAGGAAAATAAAAATATTTCAAATTACTATTTTGGATCTTTTAAATAAAAGGATTTGGTTTTCAAATGAAATAGAGGTTTTATAAATAAAGATTATTTTATAAGCCAAATTAAACCTTGGCCAAGCTTTTGAAATAAAACATTTGTTTTGATAAAATTAGTAAAGGTTTATTTAAAAATAAATTAATAAGGATTTAATATCCAAGTTTTATTAATAAAGGTTTTACTATCTCCAAAACATCAAAACTTATTTAGTTATTTGAAATAAGTTTTCCAAATATTTTATGTTCCCAAATATAACCTACTAATTTGGTTTTGAAAATATTTAGATTTCAAATAGAGATTTTATTAATAAAATCAAACCCTATTTGATTAATAAACCATGGTCCATTTTATTTAATGAATGGAACCTAAAAAGATTTAAAATGTTATTTCATTTTGGACTTTGGTTTATACAGAACCAAATTCAAATGAGATTTGTTTGTTTGATTTGTTGTTTGGTTTTCAAAACAGAAAATGAGAACAGAAAAGGAAAAAACAATTTGGAAAAAAAATAAGGATCTGGACTCAGCCCAGTTGCCAAGCCCAATATGCCCAGCAACCAGCCCAGCTCCCCTCTCCCGCGACGAAACGTTTTCCACTCACTCTCAGACCCGCAAAGAGGATGACTGGTGGACCCTTCTCCTCATTTCTTTTCTCACTGAGCAGCCGACCCCGCCTTCCTGTTCATCCTCCTCACCCGCGCGACTTCTTCTCCCTCCCCCGTCGTCGTTTCCGGCAGAGATTCCGTGACCTTAATTCGTCTTAACGCGGCCACCATTACACGCTTTGATCACGGAGGCTTAAACGCTCATGTCTCCTCTCCATTTCCCCTCTGTCGCCCATCTCAACGCGCTCCCAGACCACCCCAATTTCCTTCCCGAGCACCACTGCCACCGACGAACCTTTTCCTCGATTCCGGCCGTGTCCTGCCACCCCGTGCCTCCTCGACCTAGCTCACACCTTCCCCACCTCCTGACGCATCTGTCCGTGCCCCTCGTTTGACCGCGGGCATCCCTGAGCGTCGACTCCGACAAAGCTCTGAGCGCCGCCGTCTGTCTTCAACTGCGACGACGACTCCCAGGTAAACCAGACCACCACTCTCTTCCCCGTGGACACGATAATGACCGCCATGCTCTCGCGGACCTAATGGTGCTTTTCGTTTGTCCTAGGGTGCCCCTTATCCTCACCCTCGACGACCTCCAGTACCGCCCGAGACCCAGCTCATCTCCGGCGAGCAATCGCAACTGTCCCCGAGCGCCCCTCGACGGACAAGTCACACGTTGAGAATCAGCACAACGCCACGAACGCGGTGATCTTACTCCCTCCCTTTTTCGCTTCCTGCCTCGCCAGCGCCGCCGCCATCTGGCCGCTCCGCCGCTCGCCGTTGACCTTGCGCCGCCAGTTCCTGGCTAGTAGATAGGAACCGTTCGATTTAGATCGAAGAGACGAGATAGATTCACTTAACAGCGAAAGGGTGCGCACCCTGCGCCGTGCGATCTACCTAGATCCTGCGGTTCACGTTGCCGATCCGGCCGAACCGGTACCATCCAACCAAGACACGCCACGTGGCCAGGTTTCGTTTTAAAACAGATTTGAATCTGTTATAGATTCAATTTTCAAACCTTTGTAACTTTTGATCCACACGTCCAAAATTTGCAAATTTGATACCATTGGAATCAGTGGAACAAGCCCTAGCCAACCATGCCTTTTGTTTAGCAAATAGTATCTGTTAGATTGTTTGTTTTTGCAGAAACTTTTGTATGCTTGTTTAGATTAGAAAAAACTGATTCAAATTTTTTTTTGAGTTTGAAACCTTGGCAAAATGGTTTGTTGTGAACTTACTGACCCTAGGAACCAACCCATGGTATTGAAAATGGATTTAGTGAAGTTTAGGATGGAAAACTTGATTAAGCCCATTTTTAGCCAAATAAAAATAATGGCTTGGTTATGAAAATGATTTTGGAGTAAAAACTTTGGGAAAATGTTTTGGACCAAACCTACTGACCCTAAACACCAAGTTTTGAGAAACAACAACTTATTTGGTGAACCACTTAAAGTTGTTGCTTTAATAAAATGTTTTTCACCACATAAAATGTTGAATGAATTTAAAAATGGTTTATGGACAAAACTCTTTTGCAAATGACTTTTCCATTTTGGTAAATGACCACTTTGGATCTTGCAAAGTCTAGAAGCCTAGTGGAGACCACCTTTGCAATTAGAACCATCCCTTGCATGCTTACATGCATGGTCTAGATTCCATTGTTTTATGTGTGTGAATTGTTTGACTATTGGTTTGGAATGCTAGTTGATTTTGTGTCTACTTGATTGACTTGTAGTGAAGTTAGAAAAAGTGTGAGACTAGCAAGATCAAGGAGTGAACCACCATTCCCTACCAAAAGGCAAGTTACACTATCATCTAAAAGTCCTACTATTTTTTTCCATTATACTTAGTGGATTTTGAAACATGCATGAAAAGAATTTTATACTTATGCTATGCTAAATCCTAATAGGATTCCCTATACACTCCTTAGTGAAAATATTGTAGTTGTTACATGCTTAGCCATGCTATATTTTGAAAAGAGATACATGTTGAGATTTTATGAAGTTGAGAAAAGGACTTGTGTTTTTATAGACTCAATGAACCACCTGGGTGGCCAAGGATACTTTGAGTTTTGGAGAAGGTGGCAACAAAAGGAACCATGTCTATGGCAATCTCTTTGTGTTGTGCTCCAAAGGAAACCACCCAGGAAACTTAGAGATTGAACATGTTTCTCCAATTGTGGCTTTCGTGTGCAACCACATGCTATTATGGCTCTGGCTTAGTGAACTGCATTGGGAAGACCCATGCATTGTCTTCAGTTAACTGGACATGGGGACCTGGAATCCTACATGGGTGCTGAAGGCAAGCTAGCAATGGTGTATGGGAGGACCCTCTGCAAAGATTTCGACACATTCTCAATCTTCCAGTACTCCATCTTGGTGAGTGCTAATCCAGTGGCCACTGGTGGCAAAAGGATGGGATTGTGACATGTGGGTAAAGTGTACTACTTCTGCAGAAGATAATAAAATCTAAGTACTTAGCCGTGTCCTCGGTTATGGACAATACTGAGCAACTAAAGTTTGAAGCTATGGGAGATCTCGACATTCTAATTTCTAAAACAAAAACTTGATGCACTTGGGGTTACCAAGGAGCTCAAGGGAGTTGATAAAACTTGATGCACTTGGGGTTACCAAGGAGCTCAAGAGATTTGGTTAAAACTTGATGTACTTGGGGTTACCAAGGAACTCAAGAGTTTTGTTGAAGACTTGAACACTTGGGGTTACCAAAGAGTTCAAGGAGATTTTGATAACAACTTAAACCCTTGGACTTTACCAAGAAGATTTCAAAGATTTGACAAAGGACCAAAACCATTTTGAAAAGTCAGGATAAAATATTGCTTTATGCAAATAAGCCTAAAACTCTACTTAGCCAAATTGCATGTAATGATAGGATCCACTTATCTTCTACATAGTAGTGAAACTTGCCAATACTATTCCAAAGTATTGACCCTTGTGGCTGTAACTTGTAATGTTGCAGGTTTGATTGATTTTAGTGAAGATTGTTTGATTAGGATTACAAGGTCTACAACCAACATCTTCCTGTGGCACTTTGAAGATGAAGGACCCATGACTATAGTTATTCCGCTGCAATGTAATGCAATAGCCAATTGAGCTATGTAAAGATGTAATAAAATTATGTTATTCCTGGTTATGAAGTTATATTATGACCTTTGTTTCTTGATATTACATCTAAAACTGTGGATGCTAGCTATTGATCCAGGGACTAGCATCGTAAACACAGGGGACACCACCTTATGTTGTATAAAGGTTGGGACACTCCCTCTACAAATGGTATCAGAGCATTGTGTTGCCTGTAGGATTTGTAACCCTAGGATTGGACAAAAACCCTTAGAAAAATAGGAGTTTTATTTGTTCCAAAATTTATTTACAAACAATCTTGTAAACTCTTTCCTCAACCATTTTGGTTTCAACTCTACCTCTCTTCTACTTCAAACTTGATGGAAAAACCTACCCAAGACCAAAGACTACACCATGTGCAAAGGACTTGTTCAACACTTTCAACTCTAATGACTTCAACTTCTTCAACTCTAATGACTTCAACTTCTTCAACTCTAATGACTTCAACATCTTCAGCATGTTCACCAAGGACTTCCAACTTGGATATCACTAAGGACTACATGTGAGACAAGGGAATCTTGCTCAAGATTTAGAGACTGAGGGAATGCAAAAGTTAGAAGGAGTTCACTTCACTAGAAGTCAAAGCAACCAAGAGTTTTCCTAAAGAAACCATGATCTCATGTAAAGAAGAATCAACCAAGAAGGATGGAAAGATCACAAGTGAACCTTATAGATGGACCACCATATTTTAGTTAAGACAACCACACCAACTCATGTGGTGTAACAAAATATTTTGTTGCCTAAGTATGTGCTTGAACTTTGTGTTTGAGTGAAATGTTTGGTTTGTGATTGCATGCACATTGCTTGTATGAATGATGATGTGTGTGATTAGAATTGATTCCTTATAAAAATCTTTTGCCTATTCTAATCTTCCTTCAACCCAAACAGATGACTACTCCAAGAGACTCCAACATCAAGGTTGATGACACCAACACCAACCAAGAGGACAGCATGAAAGAGCTCATAGCAACTCAACACCAGTTGAACCAAGTGACAGCTCAGTTCATAGCCAACACTAGTTGAGAAGATCCAGCCCTGCAAGGATTTTTGGAAACTCAAGGCCAACTGATGCTTAAGGTGA
The DNA here is from genome assembly GCA_916181665.1 of Avena sativa. Classification (NCBI taxonomy): domain Eukaryota; kingdom Viridiplantae; phylum Streptophyta; class Magnoliopsida; order Poales; family Poaceae; genus Avena; species Avena sativa. The sequence continues at coordinate 303,124,124 of OV702295.1, read as the reverse complement.
CTGATCAAATGATCAAAATGGAAGAAAACTATTCCAAGAAAATTAGTGACAACAAGGATGACAGAAATATCATTCTAGATGGAGCCCCAGATTGCATTATTTGTGGAGACAAGGATCATACTTCCAGGGAGCATGGAGATCAATGCCCCAACTGTGAAGAGAAACATCCTGTTGGACAATGTCCTACCTCTCAAGCTACTTGTTATCTTTGTGAAGGAAACAACCATGTCCCTATCCAATGCCCCATCTACTCCATTGTGGAACAAAGGAAACAAGAAGGATCCAAGTCTACCAAGAAGGTTGGTGACAAAGGAAAAGGACCATTTATACCTCCAAACAAGACAACCCAGTTCAAAGGATCAAAGAAACCCAAGAAGCAAAAGAAGGACAAAAGCCATGTGCAATGTCATAAATGCAAAGAAATGGGACACTATTCTGGTGAATGCCTAGAGAACCCGAAGTATAAGGAGATTGGCCAAGTGGTGTGCAACAATTGCAAAGAGTTAGGCCATTATGTAGCAACTTGTCCACAAGAGCCACGTAAAGAACTCAAAGATATCCACTATTTCAATTGCAAGAACCCAGGACATTATGCAAGCAACTGCCCAGAAAATATGAAGAACAAGATCACCAAGCCTATGGAGAAACTCAACCTTGGCCCATGAGTCAAGCATGGAAACTAAGGACACAATGCAAATGTTTGCTTAGAGAAGTTTTTCAGGATCCCAAGAAGGACAATATGTAATTTTTTTTGTTTGAAAAATTTTAAGGGTGGTAGTACCCTAGTTGTTTGAGCCTACTTGTAAACCTAGCCTTCCCAAATCTCGGGACGAGATTTATTTTAAGGGTGGTAGCCTGTCACATCCCAAGATTTTCCAAATCTTGTAATGTGAAAAATAAATGAATAAAATAAAACTTTGTTTGATTTTCAGGGCCAGAAGAAACTTTTTGAATTCAATTGGAACTTCAAACCAAGTTGGATCAAATAAAATCCTAAAGGGATTTAAAAAGATAAAACATTTATTAAAGGAAAATAAAAATATTTCAAATTACTATATTGGATCTTTTAAATAAAAGGATTTGGTTTTCAAATGAAATAGAGGTTTTATAAATAAAGATTATTTTATAAGCCAAATTAAACCTTGGCCAAGCTTTTGAAATAAAACATTTGTTTTGATAAAATTAGTAAAGGTTTATTTAAAAATAAATTAATAAGGATTTAATATCCAAGTTTTATTAATAAAGGTTTTACTATCTCCAAAACATCAAAACTTATTTAGTTATTTGAAATAAGTTTTCCAAATATTTTATGTTCCCAAATATAACCTACTGATTTGGTTTTGAAAATATTTAGATTTCAAATAGAGATTTTATTAATAAAATCAAACCCTATTTGATTAATAAACCATGGTCCATTTTATTTAATGAATGGAACCTAAAAAGATTTAAAATATTATTTCATTTTGGACTTTGGTTTATAGAGAACCAAATTCAAATGAGATTTGTTTGTTTGATTTGTTGTTTGGTTTTCAAAACAGAAAATGAGAACATAAAAGGAAAAAACAATTTGGAAGAAAAAAAATAAGGATCTGGACTCAGCCCAGTTGCCAAGCCCAATAATCCCAGCAACCAGCCCAGCTCCCCTCTCCCGCGACGAAACGTTTTCCACTCACTCTCAGACCCGCAAAGAGACTGACTGGTGGACCCTTCTCCTCATTTCTTTTCTCACTGAGCAGCCGACCCCACCTTCCTATTCATCCTCCTCACCCGCGCGACTTCTTCTCCCTCCCCCGTCGTCGTTTCCGGCAGAGATTCCGCGACCTTAATTCGTCTTAACGCGGCCACCATTACACGCTTTGATCACGCAGGCTTAAACGCTCATGTCTCCTCTCCATTTCCCCTCTGTCGCCCATCTCAACGCGCTCCCAGACCACCCCAATTTCCTTCCCGAGCACCACTGCCACCGACGAACCTTTTCCTCGATTCCGGCCGTGTCCTGCCACCCCGTGCCTCCTCGACCTAGCTCACACCTTCCCCACCTCCTGACGCATCTGTCCGTGCCCCTCGTTTGACCGCGGGCATCCCTGAGCGTCGACTCCGACAAAGCTCTGAGCGCCGCCGTCTGTCTTCAACTGCGACGACGACTCCCAGGTAAACCAGACCACCACTCTCTTCCCCGTGGACACGATAATGACCGCCATGCTCTCGCGGACCTAATGGTGCTTTTCGTTTGTCCTAGGGTGCCCCTTATCCTCACCCTCGACGACCTCCAGTACCGCCCGAGACCCAGCTCATCTCCGGCGAGCAATCTCAACTGTCCCCGAGCGCCCCTCGACGGACAAGTCACACGTTGAGAATCAGCACAACGCCACGAACGCGGTGATCTTACTCCCTCCCTTTTTCGCTTCCTGCCTCGCCAGCGCCGCCGCCATCTGGCCGCTCCGCCGCTCGCCGTTGACCTTGCGCCGCCAGTTCCTGGCTAGTAGATAGGAACCGTTCGATTTAGATCGAAGAGACGAGATAGATTCACTTAACAGCGAAAGGGTGCGCACCCTGCGCCGTGCGATCTACCTAGATCCTGCGGTTCACGTTGCCGATCCGGCCGAACCGGTACCATCCAACCAAGACACGCCACGTGGCCAGGTTTCGTTTTAAAACAGATTTGAATCTGTTATAGATTCAATTTTCAAACCTTTGTAACTTTTGATCCACACGTCCAAAATTTGCAAATTTGATACCATTGGAATCAGTGGAACAAGCCCTAGCCAACCATGCCTTTTGTTTAGCAAATAGTATCTGTTAGATTGTTTGTTTTTGCAGAAACTTTTGTATGCTTGTTTAGATTAGAAAAAAATGATTCAAAAATGTTTTTGAGTTTGAAACCTTGGCAAAATGGTTTGTTGTGAACTTACTGACCCTAGGAACCAACCCATGGTATTGAAAATGGATTCTGTGAAGTTTAGGATGGAAAACTTGATTAAGCCCATTTTTAGCCAAATAAAAATAATGGCTTGGTTATGAAAATGATTTTGGAGTAAAAACTTTGGGAAAATGTTTTGGACCAAACCTACTGACCCTAAACACCAAGTTTTGAGAAACAACAACTTATTTGGTGAACCACTTAAAGTTGTTGCTTTAATAAAATGTTTTTCACCACATAAAATGTTGAATGAATTTAAAAATGGTTTATGGACAAAACTCTTTTGCAAATGACTTTTCCATTTTGGTAAATGACCACTTTGGATCTTGCAAAGTCTAGAAGCCTAGTGGAGACCACCTTTGCAATTAGAACCATCCCTTGCATGCTTACATGCATGGTCTAGATTCCATTGTTTTATGTGTTTGAATTGTTTGACTATTGGTTTGGAATGCTAGTTGATTTTGTGTCTACTTGATTGACTTGTAGTGAAGTTAGAAAAAGTGTGAGACTAGCAAGATCAAGGAGTGAACCACCATTCCCTACCAAAAGGCAAGTTACACTATCATCTAAAAGTCCTACTATTTTTTTCCATTATACTTAGTGGATTTTGAAACATGCATGAAAAGAATTTTATACTTATGCTATGCTAAATCCTAATAGGATTCCCTATACACTCCTTAGTGAAAATATTGTAGTTGTTACATGCTTAGCCATGCTATATTTTGAAAAGAGATACATGTTGAGATTTTATGAAGTTGAGAAAAGGACTTGTGTTTTTATAGACTCAATGAACCACCTGGGTGGCCAAGGATACTTTGAGTTTTGGAGAAGGTGGCAACAAAAGGAACCATGTCTATGGCAATCTCTTTGTGTTGTGCTCCAAAGGAAACCACCCAGGAAACTTAGAGATTGAACATGTTTCTCCAATTGTGGCTTTCGTGTACAACCACATGCTATTATGGCTCTGGCTTAGTCAACTACATTGGGAAGACCCATGCATTGTCTTCAGTTAACTGGACATGGGGACCTGGAATCCTACATGGGTGCTGAAGGCAAGCTAGCAATGGTGTATGGGAGGACCCTCTGCAAAGATTTCGACACATTCTCAATCTTCCAGTACTCCATCTTGGTGAGTGCTAATCCAGTGGCCACTGGTGGCAAAAGGATGGGATTGTGACATGTGGGTAAAGTGTACTACTTCTGCAGAAGATAATAAAATCTAAGTACTTAGCCGTGTCCCCGGTTATGGACAATACTGAGCAACTAAAGTTTGAAGCTATGGGAGATCTCGACATTCTAATTTCTAAAACAAAAACTTGATGCACTTGGGGTTACCAAGGAGCTCAAGGGAGTTGATAAAACTTGATGCACTTGGGGTTACCAAGGAGCTCAAGAGATTTGGTTAAAACTTGATGTACTTGGGGTTACCAAGGAACTCAAGAGTTTTGTTGAAGACTTGAACACTTGGGGTTACCAAAGAGTTCAAGGAGATTTTGATAACAACTTAAACCCTTGGACTTTACCAAGAAGATTTCAAAGATTTGACAAAGGACCAAAACCATTTTGAAAAGTCAGGATAAAATATTGCTTTATGCAAATAAGCCTAAAACTCTACTTAGCCAAATTGCATGTAATGATAGGATCCACTTATCTTCTACATAGTAGTGAAACTTGCCAATACTATTCCAAAGTATTGACCCTTGTGGCTGTAACTTGTAATGTTGCAGGTTTGATTGATTTTAGTGAAGATTGTTTGATTAGGATTACAAGGTCTACAACCAACATCTTCCTGTGGCACTTTGAAGATGAAGGACCCATGACTATAGTTATTCCGCTGCAATGTAATGCAATAGCCAATTGAGCTATGTAAAGATGTAATAAAATTATGTTATTCCTGGTTATGAAGTTATATTATGACCTTTGTTTCTTGATATTACATCTAAAACTGTGGATGCTAGCTATTGATCCAGGGACTAGCATTGTAAACACAGGGGACACCACCTTATATTGTATAAAGGTTGGGACACTCCGTCTACATAGAGGATATGCAGCATATGGGTGGGTACCCTCATCGTCCCACGATAGTTCTGGCATCTAACGGTTTGTACAAACCTGTAGAAGGAGTGTCCCAACCTTTATTTAATATAAGGTGGAGTCCCCTGTGTTTACAATGCTAGTCCCCGGATCAATAGCTAGCATCCACAGTTAAGATGTAATATCAAGAAACAAAGGTCATAGTATAACTTCATAACCAGGAATAACATAATTTTATTACATCTTACATAGCTCATTTGGCTATTACATTACATTGCAGCGGAATAACTATAAGCATGGGGTCCTTCATCTTCAAAGTGCCACAGGAAGACATGTTGGTTGTAGACTTTGTAATCCTAATCAATCAATCTTCACTAAAATCAATCAAACCTGCAACATTACAAGTTACAGCCACAAGGGTCAATACATTTGAATTGTATTGGCAAGTTTCACTACTATGTAGAATATAAGTGGATCCTATCATTAGATGCATATTTGGCTATGTAGAGTTTTAGGCTCATTTGCAGAAAGCAAAAATTTATCCTATCTTTTCAAAATGGTTTTGGTCCTTTGTCAAATCTCCTTTTCAAAAATCCCTTGAACTCCTTGGTAAAATTCCCAAGTGTTCAAGTCCTTGTCAAAAAAAAATCCCTTGAGCTCCTTGGTAACCCCAAGTGCATCAAGTTTTATCAAAATCTCTTGAGCTCCTTGGTAACCCCAAGTGCATCAAGTTTTATCAAAATCTCTTGAGCTCCTTGGTACCCCCAAGTGCATCAAGTTTTAGCAAAATCTCTTGAGCTCCTTGGTACCCCCAAGTGCATCAAGTCTTAAAAGTTTTCTTTTTAGAAATTAGAATGTCGAGATTTCCCATAGCTTCAAACTTTAGTTGCTCAGTATTGTCCATAACCGGGGACACGGCTAAGTACTTAGATTTTATTATCTTCTGCAGAAGTAGTACACTTTACCCACATGTCACAATCCCATCTTGTTGCCACCAGTGGCCACTGGATTAGTGCTCACCAAGATGGAGTACCGGCAGATTGAGAATGTGACGAAGTCTTTCCAGAGGGTCCTCCCGTACACCATTGCTAGCTTGTCTTCAGTACCCATGTAGGATTCCAGGTCCTCATGTCCAGTAAACTAAAGACAATGCATGGGTCTTCCCAATGTAGTTGACTAAGCCAGAGCCATAAATAGCATGTGGTTGCACACAAAAGCCACAATTGGAGAAACATGTTCAATCTCTAAGTTTCCTGGGTGGTTTTCCTTTGGAGCACAACACAAAGAGATTGCCATAGACATGGTTCCTTTTGTTGCCACCTTCTCCAAAACTCAAAGTCCTTGTCCACCCAGGTGGTTCATTGAGTCCTTGTTTTATTATGTAAAATCACAAGTCCTTTTCTCAACTTCATAAAATCTCAACATGTATCTCTTTTCAAAATATAGCATGGCTAAGCATGTAACAACTACATTGTTTTCACTAAGGAATGTATATGGTATCCTATTAGGATTTAGCATAGCATAAGTATAGAAATTCTTTTCATGCATGTTTCAAAATCCACTAAGTATAATGAAAATAGTAGGATTTTAGATGATAGTGTAACTTGCCTTTCTTTTGGTAGGGAATGTTGGTTCACTCCTTGATCTTGCTAGTCTCACACTTTCTAACTTCACTACAAATCAATCAAGCAAACACAATATCAACTAGCATTCCAAACCAATAATCAATCAATCAAACACACATAAAAACATGGGGCCTAAGTCATGCATGGGAGCATGCATGAGATAGTTTTATTTGCAAGGATGGTCTCCACTAGGTTTCTAAACTTTGTAAGGTTCAAGGTGGTCATTTTCCAAAGTGGCAAAGTCATTTGCAAAAGGGTTTTGTCCATAAACCATTTTTAAATCCAATCATTATTTTATGTGGTGGAAAATATTTTTATCAAAGCAACAACCTTAAGTTGTTCATTAAATAAGTTGTTGTTTCTCAAAACTTGGTGTTTATGGTCAGTAGGTTTGGTCCAAAACATTTTCCCAAAGTTTTTACTCCAAAAACATTTTCATAACAAAACCATTCTTTTTATTTGGCTAGAAATTGGTTAAATTAATTAATCCATCCTAAATTTCACCAAATTCATTTTTAACTCCATGGGTTGGTTCCTAGGGTCAGTAAGTTCACCGCAAACTAATTTGCCAAGGTTTCAAACTCAAAAACATTTTTGAACATTTTTTCTAATCTAAACAAGCATACAAAAGTTTCTGCAAAAACAAACAATCTAACAGATACTATTTTCTAAACAAATTGCAGGGTTGGCTAGGGCTTGTTTCACTGATTCCAATGATATAAAGTTTGCAATTTTTGGACGTGTGGATCAAAAGTTACAGGGGTTTCAATTTGCAATTCAAATCTGTTTTCAATCTGTTTTTAAATCGAAAACCTGGCCACGCGTCATGTTCCTATTGGATGGTACCGCTTCGTGCGGATCACGTGCTCCAGGCCATTGGATTTAAAGTGAATCGTGCGGCACAGGATCGATCTTACCCCTTCGATAAGTCAATCAATCGCGCGCCTCGGATCTGGATCGGACGGCTGCTAATGCCTAGCCAAGAACTGGCGGCGCGGCGCGGTGGCAGACGGCGGTTCTAGGAAGCAAAGAACGAGGTGGGGATGCTCACCGTGATCGCGAGGACATGGTGATGCTCAAGGTACGGTTGGCTTGACAAGGGGCGCTCAGGGACAGCAGCAATTGCTCGCCGGAGTGGAGAACGGCGTAGGGCGGTCCTATTCGTGGTTGGAGGCGACGCTGTAGATCACGCGGAGGCAAACAGAGGGCGTAGTTAGGTGCAGGAGAGTGAGGAGCGTGCGGGAGCATCAACGCGAGGGAAAGGGGCGGTCGGATACTACCTGGGGATCTCGTCGGAGTTGCAGCGGACGGCGGAGTCATTCAGTCGAAGACGAAGTCGTCGTTGCAGAGCACTCGCGAGTGAGGGAAAGGTACTGGCAGATGCAGGAGATGATGGCGAGCAAGATAGTGTGCTCTGGTGGCAGTGGGGCTAGCAGTGGTGGCCGGAATTATCGCCAGAGAGCGTCGGAGATAGTGACGGTTTGGAGATGATTCCGAGCAGCCTGGTGGCGATGTGGAGTTGGCGTTTGAGGGGAATGATAGAGGGAGGAGAGGCGCTTAAGTGCACGCAGTCACGGGCTGAATCAATGCGTGGTTAAGGAGGAATCAAGCGCGCATTCAACAGCAGAAACGGCGACGTGGTTTGGGGAGAAGAAGCCGTGGCGGGTGGAAACGATGACAGTGTTTGTGGGGCCTATCTGGCAGTGAGGGGGAGAGAGAGGGGTTTGGGGCCACCAGTCATTGGCTCAGCGGGTGCGGTTCTGAGTGAAAAATGTTTCGCCGCGGGAGAGAGTAGGTGGGCTGGACTGGGTCTTGTTGGGCTTGGCCAGTTGGGCTGAGTCCGACTTCTATTTTTTTCTTCCTGAAACCTTTTCTTTTTCTATTTCCAATTTCTGTTTTGAAATTCAAACAACCAAACAATACTCACATCAATTCAAACAATCACCATACTTTGTAACTTTGAATTTTGTTCTGTTCAGTAACATAAACCAAAATTCCAAAACCAAAATAATAATTTTATTGTAGGGTCCATTATTAATTAAATAAATAGACCATTGTTATTAAATCAAATAGGATTTGTTTTATTTAAATACTCCTTTTGAAATCTAATTATTTTCAAAACCAAATCAGTAGGTTTTATTTGGGAATATAAAATACTTGGAAAACTTATTTTAAATAAATAAATAAGTTTTGATGTTTTGGAAATAGTAAAACCTTTATTAATAAAACTTGGATATTAAATCCTTATTACTTTATTTAAATAAACCTTTACTATTTTTATCAACACAAAATGTTTTATTTCAAAAGCTTGGCCAAGGTTTAATTTGGCTCTATAAAATAATCCTTATTTATAAAACTTCTATTTCATTTGAAAACCAAATCCTTTTATTTAAAAGATCCAAAATAGTAATTCCAAAATATTTTATTTTCCTTTATCAAATGTTTATCTTTTTAAATCCCTTTAGGATTTATCTTGGTCAAAATAGGTTTGAAGTTCCAATTGGTTTCAAAAAGTTTCTTCTTACCCTGAAAATCAAACAAAGTTTTATTTTATTCATTTATTTTTCACATTACAAGATTTGGAAAATCTTGGGATGTGACAGGCTACCACCCTTAAAATAAATCTCGTCCAAGATTTGGGAAGGCTAGGGTTACAAGTAGGCTCAAAACATCTATGGTACTACCACCCTTAAAATTTTTCAAACTAAACTACATGTTGGCCTGCTTGGGATCTTGGGAAACTTCTTTGGGCAAACATTTGCATTGTGTCCTTGGTTTCCACACTTGACTCATGGGCCAAGGTTGAGTTTCTCCATAGGATTGTTCAACTTGTTCTTCATCTTTTCTGGATAGTTGCTTGCATAATGTCCTGGGTTCTTGCAATTGAAACAGTTGATATCTTTGAGTTCTTTATGTGGCTCTTGTGGACAAGTTGCCACATAATGGCCTAGCTCTTTGCAGTTGTTGCACACTACTTGGCCAATCTCCTTATTCTTCTGGTTCTCTGGGCATTCACTGGAATAGTGTCCCATTTCCTTACATTTATGACATTGCACATGGCTTTTGTCCTTATTTTGCTTTTTGGGTTTCTCCAAAGCTAGGAGTGCATCCAGTTCATGTTGTTCATATGTTATCTGGTAGGTAGGAATGTCTACATGCTTCTTGGACCTTTTATTGCTCCTTAGAAAATTCACATTCCTCTTATTTGATCCTTTGAATTGGGTTATTTTGTTTGGAGGTATAACTGGTCCTTTTCCTTTGTCATCAACTTTCTTGGTAGACTTGGATCCTTCTGGATGGTTTGCAATCATTTGTTGCACTCCACCTTGTTTCCTTTGTTCAACAATGGAATAGATGGGGCATTGGATAGGGATATGGTTGTTTCCTTCACATAGGTAGCAAGTAGCTTGAGAGGTGGGACATTGTCCAATAGGATGTTTCTCTTCACAGTTGGGGCATTGATATCCATGCTCCTTGGAAGTATGATCCTTGTCTCCACAAATAATGCAAGCTGGGGCTCCATCTAGAATAACATTTCTGTCATCCTTGTTGTCACAAACTCTTTTGGAATAGTTTTCTTCCATGTTGACCATTTGATCAGTCACTTTAAGCATCAATTGGGCTTGGTCTTCCAAAAACTTTTGCAGGGTTGGATCTTCACCATTGGTGTTGGCTATGAACTGAGCTGTCATTTGGTTCAACTGGTGTTGGGTTGCTATGAGCTTTTTCATGCTGTTCCCTTGGTTGGTGTTGGTGTCATCAACCTTGATGTTGGAGTCTCTTGGAGTAGTCATCTGTTTGGGTTGAGTGGAGATTAGAATAGGCAAGGTAGTTCTAAGGAATCAATTCTAATCACACACATCACAATTCACTCAAACAATGTGCAAACATTCACAAACAACTTTTCACTCAAACAACAAAGTTCAAGCACATACTTAGGCAACAAAATATTTTTGTTACACCACATAAGTTGGTGTGTTTGTCTTAACTAAAATATGGTGGTCCATCTATATGGTTCACTTGTGATCTTTCCATCCTTCATGATCCTTCTTACATGAGATCATGGTTTCCTTGGGAAAACTCTTGGTTACTTTGACTTCTAGTGAAGTAAACTCCTTCTAATTTTGCATTCCCTTAGTCTCCATATCTTGAGCAAGATTTCCTTGTCTCACATGTAGTCCTTGGTGATATCCAGGTTGGAAGTCCTTGGTGAAAATGCTGAAGATGTTGAAGTCATTAGAGTGGAAGAAGTTGAAGTCATTAGAGTTGAAGAAGCCCTTTGCACATGGTGTAGTCTTTGGTCATGGGTAGGTTTTTCCATCAAGTTGAAATAGATGAGATGTAGAGTTGAAACCAAAATGGTTGAGGAAAGAGTTTACAAGTTTGTTTTGTAAATAAATTTTGGAACAAATACAACTCCTATTTTTCTAAGGGTTTTTGTCCAATCCTAGGTTTACAAATCCTACAGGCAACACAATGCTCTGATACCATCTGTAGAAGGAGTGTCCCAACCTTTATTTAATATAAGGTGGAGTCCACTGTGTTTACAATGCTAGTCCCTGGATCAATAGCTAGCATCCACAGTTAAGATGTAATATCAAGAAACAAAGGTCATAGTATAACTTTATAACCAGGAATAACATAATTTTATTACATCTTACATAGCTCATTTGGCTATTACATTACATTGCAGCGGAATAACTATAAGCATGGGGTCCTTCATCTTCAAAGTGCCACAGGAAGACATGTTGGTTGTAGACTTTGTAATCCTAATCAATCAATCTTCACTAAAATCAATCAAACCTGCAACATTACAAGTTACAGCCACAAGGGTCAATACATTTGAATTGTATTGGCAAGTTTCACTACTATGTAGAATATAAGTGGATCCTATCATTAGATGCATATTTGGCTATGTAGAGTTTTAGGCTCATTTGCAGAAAGCAAAAATTTATCCTATCTTTTCAAAATGGTTTTGGTCCTTTGTCAAATCTCCTTTTCAAAAATCCCTTGAACTCCTTGGTAAAATTCCCAAGTGTTCAAGTCCTTGTCAAAAAAAAATCCCTTGAGCTCCTTGGCAACCCCAAGTGCATCAAGTTTTATCAAAATCTCTTGAGCTCCTTGGTAACCCCAAGTGCATCAAGTTTTATCAAAATCTCTTGAGCTCCTTGGTACCCCCAAGTGCATCAAGTTTAGCAAAATCTCTTGAGCTCCTTGGTACCCCCAAGTGCATCAAGTCTTAAAAGTTTTCTTTTTAGAAATTAGAATGTCGAGATTTCCCATAGCTTCAAACTTTAGTTGCTCAGTATTGTCCATAACCGGGGACACGGCTAAGTACTTAGATTTTATTATCTTCTGCAGAAGTAGTACACTTTACCCACATGTCACAATCCCATCTTGTTGCCACCAGTGGCCACTGGATTAGTGCTCACCAAGATGGAGTACCGGCAGATTGAGAATGTGACGAAGTCTTTCCAGAGGGTCCTCCCGTACACCATTGCTAGCTTGTCTTCAGTACCCATGTAGGATTCCAGGTCCTCATGTCCAGTAAACTAAAGACAATGCATGGGTCTTCCCAATGTAGTTGACTAAGCCAGAGCCATAAATAGCATGTGGTTGCACACAAAAGCCACAATTGGAGAAACATGTTCAATCTCTAAGTTTCCTGGGTGGTTTTCCTTTGGAGCACAACACAAAGAGATTGCCATAGACATGGTTCCTTTTGTTGCCACCTTCTCCAAAACTCAAAGTCCTTGTCCACCCAGGTGGTTCATTGAGTCCTTGTTTTATTATGTAAAATCACAAGTCCTTTTCTCAACTTCATAAAATCTCAACATGTATCTCTTTTCAAAATATAGCATGGCTAAGCATGTAACAACTACATTGTTTTCACTAAGGAATGTATAGGGTATCCTATTAGGATTTAGCATAGCATAAGTATAGAAATTCTTTTCATGCATGTTTCAAAATCCACTAAGTATAATGAAAATAGTAGGATTTTAGATGATAGTGTAACTTGCCTTTCTTTTGGTAGGGAATGTTGGTTCACTCCTTGATCTTGCTAGTCTCACACTTTCTAACTTCACTACAAATCAATCAAGCAAACACAATATCAACTAGCATTCCAAACCAATAATCAATCAATCAAACACACATAAAAACATGGGGCCTAAGTCATGCATGGGAGCATGCATGAGATAGTTTTATTTGCAAGGATGGTCTCCACTAGGTTTCTAAACTTTGTAAGGTTCAAGGTGGTCATTTTCCAAAGTGGCAAAGTCATTTGCAAAAGGGTTTTGTCCATAAACCATTTTTAAATCCAATCATTATTTTATGTGGTGGAAAATATTTTTATCAAAGCAACAACCTTAAGTTGTTCATTAAATAAGTTGTTGTTTCTCAAAACTTGGTGTTTATGGTCAGTAGGTTTGGTCCAAAACATTTTCCCAAAGTTTTTACTCCAAAAACATTTTCATAACAAAACCATTCTTTTTATTTGGCTAGAAATTGGTTAAATTAATTAATCCATCCTAAATTTCACCAAATTCATTTTTAACTCCATGGGTTGGTTCCTAGGGTCAGTAAGTTCACCACAAACTAATTTGCCAAGGTTTCAAACTCAAAAACATTTTTGAACAGTTTTTCTAATCTAAACAAGCATACAAAAGTTTCTGCAAAAACAAACAATCTAACAGATACTATTTTCTAAACAAATTGCAGGGTTGGCTAGGGCTTGTTTCACTGATTCCAATGATATAAAGTTTGCAATTTTTGGACGTGTGGATCAAAAGTTATAGGGGTTTCAATTTGCAATTCAAATCTGTTTTCAATCTGTTTTTAAATCGAAAACCTGGCCACGCGTCATGTTCCTATTGGATGGTACCGCTTCGTGCGGATCACGTGCTCCAGGCCATTGGATTTAAAGTGAATCGTGCGGCACAGGATCGATCTTACCCCTTCGATAAGTCAATCAATCGCGCGCCTCGGATCTGGATCGGACGGCTGCTAATGCCTAGCCAAGAACTGGCGGCGCGGCGGCAGACGGCGGTTCTAGGAAGCAAAGAACGAGGTGGGGATGCTCACCGTGATCGCGAGGACGTGGTGATGCTCAAGGTACGGTTGGCTTGACAAGGGGCGCTCAGGGACAGCAGCAATTGCTCGCCGGAGTGGAGAACGGCGTCGGGCGGTCCTGTTCGTGGTTGGAAGCGACGCTGTAGATCACGTGGAGGCAAACAAAGGGCGTAGTTAGGTGCAGGAGAGTGAGGAGCGTGCGAGAGCATCAACGCGAGGGAAAGGGGCGGTCGGATACTACCTGGGGATCTCGTCGGAGTTGCAGCGGACGGTGGAGTCGTTCAGTCGAAGACGAAGTCGTCGTTGCAGAGCACTCGCGAGTGAGGGAAAGGTACTGGCAGATGCAGGAGATGAGGGCAAGCAAGATAGTGTGCTCTGGTGGCAGTGGGGCTAGAGGTGGTGGCCGGAATTATCGCCAGAGAGCGTCGGGGACAGTGACGGTTTGGAGATGATTCTGAGCAGCCTGGTGGCGATGTGGAGTTGGAGTTTGAGGGGAATGATAGAGGGAGGAGAGGCGCTTAAGTGCACGCAGTCACGGGCTGAATCAATGCGTGGTTAAGGAGGAATCAAGCGCGCATTCAACAGCAGAAACGGCGACGTGGTTTGGGGAGAAGAAGTCACGGCGGGTGATGGGGATGTACCTACCGGGGTATACCCAGCAGGACGTTTCCGACTGGCCCAAAGAACTGGCGAGTGGGCCTACATGACGGCGACTGGATCAAGGCCTCGCATGGATCCAAGCGACTGGAAGCTGAAGGCCCAGGCGAGTAGATAGGCCCAGTCGGATTAGGTTAAACAAGCACCGAAGGCTTAACTGATTCGGTTGAGATATGTAAACCCTAGGGGAGGTGAGTCTATATAAACCTCCCTGCGGGGCGTGTGGAGATACGTTCCATCATACATCCAAGCGACTCGCCGCCTAGCTGCCGAGCTCGCCCATTGTACCACCTCCATAATACAATCTAGCAGGAGTAGGTATTTACCCTCCGGGGGGCCAAACCTAGGTAAAACCCTGAGTCTCCGCCCTCATCTCGCACCGCAGATGGCTGGCCGCCCTTGCCCCTCGTTCTACTACTCGCTGCCGATTGCAGCATCTGCCGTGACCACTCCCACGACAGTGGCGCCCACCGTGGGGCCTGGCCGGTCTGGCCAGTGTTCTGCGGCGAGATCCAATCTGCCCATCAACGAGACGGTCGCCACCGGCCGCATGATAGCGATCGGCGAGATGCTCCAAATCTTACCGAGCAGCTACGTCCCAGCGCCGCGACCCGTCACGCACAGCGTGATCCTGCCGGTCGGCACGATCAGCCTCTTTGTCGGCCTCACCGACGTCATCGTCTCGGAGGACTCGGCTCGCGTCCGCGAGTCGCCGCCACGCGATCGGCTCTCCGAGAGCCAGATCCGCACGATCCATCGACTCGCCTCTGAGTACGACTCGGCCCACAGTGACGTGGCCGAAAATTCGGCTGCCATAGAAGACGCGGCCCTCAACGACGACGCCGACTCGGTGACCCCGACGTTACTCGCCGGATCCATCACCGCGGCTTCGCCCACGGGCTCCATCACCCAGGTGTCCAACGTAGGGGACTTCGAGGACCCTTCCATCCTCGGGATCTTCGACTTCGACTCCGGGTCGGAAAATTCCGCCGACCTCCGCGACGGCACCGGCCGCCACGCAGCGACTTACATGGCGACCAGCACCGAGCCGCTGGAGGACCCCTTCTCCACCCCAATCCCTCCTAACGCCACGGCAACGGAGGTCGAGGAACTCCGCCTGAAACTGGCGGAGGCAGTGCGTAAGGAGCAAGCCGAGCTTGAAAAATTTCGCCTCGAGCAGGTGACGACGCAGGAGCTATCGCGCTACCACCAACAGCGGATCAGGTCGCGACTGAACCCCACCGTTCAGGGGCGCGCCCTGAACTTCGACGACGAAAACGATCCGGCCCGCATGGCCGAGCGCGCGATCTGCGAGAACGCGCCACCAGGAGGAAGCGCCCGACCCCCGTCAGGGTCGACGGCGATGGGCGCCCCGCCTCCACCCAACCGCACACCCCCCAAGGACCAGCCGCGGATAGTAGTCTCCTCGGGAGCGAGACGCAAACGGCCTCCCACTGTTCTCCACCCCGATGGACAACCTCGTGGCAGGCCGAGCAGCACCCGACAGCATCACGGCCGCTGGCGACGGCGCCCTACAGATCTAATACGTCAGGGCCCTGCTCGCAAAGGCCGTCGAGCAGCAAAGAGCGGGCGCCGACTCGTAGGGTCGAGTATACTCGCGTTCCTCGGGAAGCAGGGCGGCCTCAAGCGGCCGCCCAATGGCGGCAAACACACTTAACTGCCCACCACCGGAGCCACTGCAGCTCCAACACCGACCCGCGAACGTGGCACTCTCCACCAACGACCCCAGGCCAGCGACCAACTTCGTCGCCGCCAACGGTCAACCCATCGACGCCCGCACCCACATCATCAACAACCAAAGCTGGCGCGCACGCCAGCCCGATGACCTGCGAGACACTCTGACCAATCGCCGCGACGGCGAGCCCATGGGGTCGCTCAGTCGACTTGGCCCCAAGTGCTTCGGACCAATGATCCGAGGCGAGAAGTACCCGCCAAACTTCAAGGCGCCGAAGGAGATAGAAAAGTACGACCCCTCGTACGACCCGCCGTATGGCTCGACACATACCTCATGGCAATGGGGATCGCAGGTCACACCGACCTGCTAGCCGCCCGTTACCTCCCCCTGATGATGGAGGGAACGTGCAGGCAGTGGATCAACACCCTACCCCAGGACAGTATCGACTCCTGGGAAGAGATGCGCGACGCCTTCGTCAGGCATTTCGAGTGCTCCTATACCCGCGCCATCACCATCGAGGACCTGGAGCGATGCGTCCAGGGACCCCGCGAGTCGACCCGCAACTGGGTCCAACGGTGGCAAGAACTCTGGTACAACGCAGTCGGAATCCACCCGGACACCGCGATCCATTGCTTCAAGACCTTGTGCCGCTACGAGCCCCTCGTCGCCAAGCTTTAGCGACACTCCCGCACACTCGACAACATACCGAACCTCCTCGAGATCGCCAAACGGTACGCGGAGGAAGACCCAAACCAGGAAACTGACGACGAGTCAGGAGGTCAACGCCGCACGAGCGGCAACGACGGCGGACGACGGTCCGACCTACGGTACAGAAGCACTCGCCTCACCGGCAAGCGCCGCAGCGATGGGCGAGTCGACTTCGTCGCCAACGCTGGGCATGCACAACGCGAGCCCAAGAGCTTCAGCTGGGATGGCGGACAACGCCGTGACGGCGGCAACTACAAGGCCAAGCCAAGGTTCGACCCTGCGGCCCTCCTTAACCAACCATGTGCGTTTCATAGCAGGGAAGGGAAGCCCGCAACGCACACAACCGCCGACTGCCACACCCTCAGGGAGATCGAGAAGGCAAGGCGAGCACGGGAAGACCCGACAACGACCCGCCAAACGGCGGAAAATTCGGCAAAGTGGCCGGCTCGCTTCATACCTTCACAGGCTTCAACACGAAGCGCGAGAAGAAGGTCATCGCCCGCGCCGTCGCCGTCAACGCGGTGGCCCAGGTGGACGTTCCCCAGTTCCTCAACTGGTCGGAGCAGCCCATCACCTGGAGCCGCCAAGACCACTCGCCACGCATCGAGTACCCAGGACGAGTCGCCCTGGTGGTCAAGCCTAAGGTCGGCGACTACTGGCTCCCCAAGACATTGATGGACGGCAACAGCTCCATCAACATCCTGTACCTCGACACCTTCAGGAGGCTGCGGCTCCCGCAGTCGATGATCGAGACGACTCACACCACGTTCCACGGCATTGTCCCCAGTCGGAAGGCGTACCCGATCGGCAAGGTCACGCTGCCAGTCACCTTCGGCACACCAGCAAACTTCCGCACCGAGCGGATCGTCTTCGAGCTGGTGCCCTTCGACAGCCCCTACCACTGCGTCCTGGGGCGCCAGGCATTCGCGAAGTTCATGGCAGCGCCCCACTACGCGTACAACGTGATGAAGCTCCCCGGGCCATGCGGCGTCATCACCATCAACGGCGACCCCGACATGGCCGCCGAGTGCGAGGCCAAAGGAGCCGAACTCGCTGACGCCGTCATCACGGCGGAGACCAACCACGCCGACGAACTCGCCAAGTACGCGAGCAGGGTCAACAACAACGACCCCACCATCCTCAAGAAGCCCAACTCGGAGGGTGCAAACACCTCAACCTTCGAGGCGACAACGCACACCCGCACCGTCGAGCTGGTCCCAGGCGACTCCAGCCAGACGGTGACGATCGGGACGGGCATGAGCCCAGCATAGGAAGGCGCGCTCATCGAGTTCCTCCGTGAGAACAGGGACATCTTCGCGTGGAAGCCTTCTGACATGCCTAGTGTCCCTAGGGAGCTCGCTGAGCACAAGCTAAACGCCGACCCCAAAGTGCGACCCGTCAAACAGTCGCTACGGCCCTTCAATGAAGAGCGCCGCCGAGCAATCGCCGAGGAAGTGCAGCGTCTACTCGCTGCAGGCTTCATCCGGCCAATCAAATACTCCAAGTGGCTGGCAAACCCAGTCCTGGTCGAGAAAAAGAACGGGACCTGGAGGATGTGTATCGACTACACAAACTTAAATAGCGCCTGCCCAAAGGAGCAGTTCGTCCTCCCACGGATCGACCAAATAATCGATTCCACCGCGGGTTCGGAGTCGCTATGTTTCCTCGACGCCTACTCTGGGTACAACCAGATCAAAATGGCTATCAAAGACGAGGAGAAGACGGCGTTCATCACGCCATTCAGAGCCTTCTGCTACACCGCCATGACCTTCGGCCTCAAGAACGCCGGGGCGACCTACCAGCGGTGCATGCAAGAGTGCCTCGCGAGCCAAATTGGCCGCAACATCCACGTCTACATTGACGATGTGGTCGTCAAATCCGCTCGCCAGGGTGACCTACTCGCCGACCTGGTGGAAACATTCGCCAACCTGCAAAAATACAAGATAAAGCTCAACCCAGGCAAATGCACCTTCGGTGTACCAGCAGGACAACTACTGGGGTACGACGTCTCCAAGCGTGGGATCGAGGCAAACCCCACGAAGATCGACACGATCACCCGGCTCGGCAAACCCGAGTGCCTGCGCGACGTCCAGAAACTGGCCGGGCGAGTAGCGGCTCTCAGTCGCTTCATCCCCCGCCTGGGCGAAAAGGCGATGCCCCTCTACCGCCTGATGCGCAAGAACCCCACCTTCCAGTGGGACAAGGAGGCGGATGACGCGCTCCGCGACCTCAAGAAGGTGCTACTCGCCGCACCGCTACTCGCCGCCCCCGCCGACAAAGAACCCATGCTGGTTTACGTCGCAGCTTCCGAGCGCGTCAACAGCGCCGTCATGGTCGTCGAGCAACCAGAGGAAGGAAAGGAACGTCCAGTACAGCGACCAGTGTACTACATCAGCGAGGTCCTTACTGAGTCGCGTCAGCGATACCCGCAGTACCAAAAGCTGGTATATGCGGTCTTCAGAGCTCAGCGGCGCCTGCCGCACTACTTCCAGGAGCACCCGATCACGGTCGTCTCCTCAGCACCATTGCAAGACATCATCCGCAATCGCGAGGCGACCGGGCGGGTCGCCAAGTGGGCCGTCGAGATCGGCGTCCACAACATCAAATACGAGCCACGAAAAGCGATCAAGTCACAGGCCCTAGCGGACTTCATCGCCGACTGGGAACAGGCCCAGCAACCAGAGAAGCTGCCATACCTCCATTACTGGAGCCTGCACTTCGACGGCTCCAAAAACACGGACGGCACAGGTGCAGGGATCGTGTTAACTTCACCTAAGGGCGACAAGCTCCGCTACATCCTCTGCCTCGAGTTCACACCCTGCACCAACAACATGGCCGAGTACGAGGCCTTGCTCCACGACATGCGAGCTGCCAAGGAGATGAACATCAACCGCCTACGCTGCTACGGAGACTCCGACCTCGTCGCAGGGCAAGTCGCAGGCACTTGCGACGCCGTCTCCCCCACCATGGCGGCGTACCGCCAAGCAGTGGACAAGCTGGGCGGACACTTCACAGGCTACTCCGTCGAGTGGATAGACAGGCGGAAGAACGAAGAGGCCGACGCCCTCTCCCGTATTGGGTCGGCTCGACTCGCACCACCCGCCGGCGTCTTCCTCGACACGATAACCAAGCCATCAGTCTCTCCCCTGAGGGAGATCGACATCGGAGTCCCGCTACAGCCGGAGGCAGCACTGGTCGCACTCGTCACCGAGCCAGACAACTGGACCAAGCCCTACATCGCCTACCTCGAGGCCGGCACCCTGCCGGCAGACGAGACGGACGCTCGGATGATCGCCCGCCGATGCAAGTCCTACACCATCATCGACGGCGAACTCCACAAGCGCAGCGTCACCGGTGTGTTCCAACGCTGCGTCCAACCCGCTGAAGGACGCAAGATTCTCCACGATATCCACTCCGGTGACTGCGGCCACCACGCCGGCGCCCGCTCTCTGGTCGCCAAAGCTATGCGGCATGGGTTTTACTGGCCGACCGCACACGCCGATGCTGTCGACATTGTCCAGCGGTGCGCCGGGTGCTAGAAGTACGCCAACCAGACGCATGTGCCGAGCTCAGCGCTCAAAACAATCCCCATCACCTGGCCATTCGCTGTGTGGGGCATGGACATGGTAGGCCCCTTCAAGAAGGCTCCCTCCGGCTACACCCACCTCCTGGTCGCGGTCGACAAATTCACAAAGTGGGTGGAAGCCAAGCCAGTTCGGAAATGCGACGGGAAGACCGCCACCAAATTCTTACGTGAGCTCATATATCGCTACGGGTTCCCAAACAGCATCATCACGGACAACGGCACCAACTTCGCCAAAGAAGCCATGGCCGAATTCTGCGAAGAGCACCACATTCGGCTCGACCTCGCGTCAGTCGCCCACCCGGAATCCAACGGCCAGGCGGAACGGGCACCAAAAAGCATCCTCCACGGCCTGAAGCCGCGACTCCAAGTGCCACTCGAGCGCACCGCCGGGTGCTGGGTCGAGGAGCTGCCCTCTGTCATCTGGGGGATCCACACCTCGGTCAACAGGTCGACAAGATTCACCCCCTTCTTCATGGTCTACGGCGCCGAGGCAGTCATGCCCACCGACCTCGAGCATGACTCGCCGCGGGTCGTCCACTACACGGAGGCGGCAAACGAGCTCGCCCGCCAAGACGGAATCGATCAACTCGACGAGGCATGTGACCTCGCTCGGGCACGCACCGCCATCTACCAGCAGGGACTCCGCCGCTACCACAGCCGGCGGGTGAAAACTCGCACCTTCCAAGAAGGCGACCTGGTGTTGCGCCTCATCCAGGACAAGAAGGGCATGCACAAGCTCTCCCCTCCATGGGAAGGGCCATTCGCCATCGGGCGAGTACTTGGGAACGACGCCTACTACCTCATCGACGTCCGCGGGGACGGTGAGCTCGACGTCAAGCGACCATGGAACGTAAACCTCCTACGGAAGTTCTACTCCTAGAACCCCACATATGTACTCTCCAGTCGCTATGAAATAAAAAGAAACGGTTACCGCAAATTGCGCCTACTCTCCATGTCTTGTGCCACTCGCACTCGTAATAACAGCATTAAGCTAACCGCAGAAGTCAACCTTTGGTACAGCGATCGACACGGCTAAGTAGTGCGGCGCAAGAGCACTGAGTCAACTCAGGTCTTGCATCGTCCATGAAAAACGCCTACCCGGAGCCCCATTGGAGTCGCCCAGCCCGACTGGTTCTACGAGCCAAGACAACTGCCTTCGCTTCTTACAGCGACCATGGTCCTCCGCATCCTTGACATAGCGACTCGAACGGCTAAGTACCACGCTCGGGGACTGAAGACCAGTTCATCGCGAGCGGCTCGGGAAAATGCCAAGTAGGAGAGCATGCCCAGGACTCGCCACGCGACTGACCCAACGGGCCAGGCAGGAGTGATGCGCCCAAACTAACGCGCCAAGTCCTCAACCACCCTCGAGTCGCGCCTAGAACAACCAAGTACCACGCTCGGGGACTCGGCGACCCGACCCCGTTCGCGCAAGGGAAAACGGTGAAGTATAGAGTGTTCAAGGGAGTCGCCCTGCGACTGGCTCTTCGAGTTCGGGCGAGTAGACCACAATAACAAAACAGTCAAAAACAACAAACATATCACACACGAGGTAAACCCCATAAAAGGGCGGACGCGCTCGGGGACTCGTTCAAATCACAATCACAAAACACATGACAAATTCCAATAGACACGATGTCTCATTCGATAGCATGTTGCATTGTCTCATATTACAAAATATGCCCATATGGCAGACCTGCTACCAATGCCCCAGGGCAAACTATCCTATTCTGCAGGCTTCGACGACGACTCGCCAACACCCCGGTGATTGCGGATGAACGGCGTGTACGGGTTCGACGGGTACGTCGTCAGCTCACCCGCCATCGCTGCGCGGAAGGGCTGCTCGACCTTGAAATCACGGTGCGGCGGCTCGGGGTCGTTCGGCACGACGGCCGTTTCCTGGTACGGAAGGAGGTCGCCCATTGCCCAGACACGCTCCGAGTACGTCGCGGTGCGGTCCGTCAGCTTGAGCACCTCGGAAAGCTCCACCGCTCCAGTCGACGAAGGATAGCCACTCGTCACATCGTCGAGGTCGAAGTCCTCCGGGAAGTGAGCAAGTCCAAGGCTGAGCGCCGTCGCTGCTCCGCGCCGAAACGCCGACCGCGTCATGAACTCAACGACCGCGGGCGCCTTCTCCAAATATTTCCACACCTCAACGAGGTCGCTGGGAATTACCTCCGTGGGCGATATTTCCTAGAGATAGGCTCGGATGCACGTCGCCGACAACGTCGCCGAGTCGACAAGCGTGGCTACACACTGCCGCGCGTCGAACGAGCTCGCCTCTTCCACGCTATCAATGATGCGACATGAGAGTAGAAGACAATAATGAATACGACGGACACCACAAAGGACACACGCTACTAGCAGAGGCAGATGCACTTACCAATCAACGGGCGGGCAAGATCCGTGATGAAGCATTGAAGCGAAGTATGGTCGTCCTGGAGCCCAGCAACAAGGGCGTCCGACACTTTGCGATCCTCTTCGGCGGCTGCAACGGCGGCCTTGGCTCACCCATCAGCCGAGCTCGCTTCTTCTTTCGCCTCCTGCAGCTCGCGCTCGAGTTCGGCGATCCGCTGTTCCGCCGAACTCAAAGCCGATTGCGCCGCCACCAATTCACCCGCGGGGACAAGTCCCTGGCGAGCTTGCTCCGCCTTCGTGGAAACCGCCTGAAGCCCCATATTCACCTCTTGGACGGTCGCCAGTTCCTTCTCCATGCGGTGTTTCGCTGCCAATCGGTCAGCTGATTCCCGTTGCAGACCCTGCACATCGTTTAAACAGTTAAGTAACGCAACATCCTAAGTGCCCACCCGCTGAAATTCAGCGAGTGCGCACTCGGGGACTGGCAATCAAAAAAAAATTCCTAAGTGCCCACCCGCTGAAATTCAGCGAGTGCGCACTCTGGGACTGGCAATCAAAAAAAAATTCCTAAGTGCCCACCCGCTGAAATTCAGCGAGTGCGCACTCGGGGACTGGCAATCAAAAAATTCCTAAGTGCCCACCCGCTGAAAATTCAGCGAGTGCGCACTCGGGGACTGGCAATCAAAAACTCCTAAGTGCCCACCCGCTGAAATTCAGCGAGTGCGCACTCGGGGACTGGACGCGAAAAATAACGGCTATACACTAAAAGGATCAGTCCGCTGTAACACTCCGACCTGACCCTCGGGGACTGGACATACCTGGATGGCTGCGCCAAGCATGCTGTGAAGCTGTATCGCGTCCACGGATGGGAGGAGAGCTGGCGTGTGACCACGAAGCTGCTCGACTTCCACGTCAGCGACCCCAGGAGCACGGCTCGATGGTGAAGTCCCACTCGTCGTAGCCGCTTTGGCCATGAAGCGCGGGAACGTCGCGATGGAGGCACCCGCACCAAAGGAGGTCGGTTCGGCCGCACTAGGCAGGGGAGCGCCCTCCTTCGTGGATGCGGCTGCCTCTGGTGTGGGTTCGGTCGGCGTGACTGCCGTGTCGTCGGAGATCGTAACGACATCATCGCCCTTGGCCTTCTTGCCGCCATCTGTAGGGACGACGACCTCGTCCGCCTTCCGCTTACGGGAAGGAGTCTCCTCGCTGGCGACGGATGGCACCTTAGCCACGGTCGGGTGGCCCATCTTCTTCACTCCGGTCCTGTAAATCAATCCCGTAAGTAAGAAAGTTTAAACTACTATGGAAGACAAAGATAGGTGAACAAACTCACTTGGCGACTGGAATTCAGCGCAGCCCCGTGCGGAGGCCAGCTGGCTTCTCCAGTTCAGGGCCCAGACGGCGGCTGAGCCCCATCTCCGGGACGTCGCGTGCCCAAGACACGGACGGCTTCTTCGTCGTCGAGGCCGCAACGGGAGCCCCTGGAGATTCTTCGGCAGGAGCTTCCCTACGAGGCGAGGCCGCTGCGACCGGAGCGTCCCCCAGCCCAGAAACTGGGGCGAATGGCAGGGGCATCGAAGCCAGCGGCACCTCAACGGTGGCCGTGTCCAGCACGGCTGCCGTCGGTGGCGCCTCGTCCTTGGCCGGGCTGGGGGCGTCGGAACTGCTTGCCGAGTGCGGTGGCGAGGCCGGCCTCATCGGCTTCGTCTTCCTCCTCGGAGGGGCCTTCGCCTCCTTTTCTTTCTTCTTCTTCTTCTTTGACGGAGTATCCTGGCGGCGCGAGGTGGTTTCCGGAAGCTCTTCTTCGTCATCATGACGCTCGAGGCTTTTGCTCGCCTCAAGCTCGCGTTGACGCTGCCCGCGGGTCTTGCGGACCAGCGGGGCGACCTCCTCCTCAGACTCATCGTCGCTGTCGCTCTCGTCGCTCCCGGCGTCGCCCTTGGCGAGAGGCGGCTCGCCCATCTCCTGGACGGACGAGCTCGAGTTCTCGTCGTCCGAAGGCGGAAGCCACCCCTCCACCACTTGGAACAGCTGCAATGAAGACAAGACGAAATTAGAATGACCGCGACTGCAAAAAATTGTGACTGCGAATAGTACGAGATGATTACCGTTGGGGCCGGACGCTTCGCGGTATAGGGGGCGACCCCAGCCTGAGCATCCAGGTACACCGCCTGGGTGATCTTCTTCAGTGCCGCGGTGTAGTCCTCGAGCTTCCACTCGATTAGGCTGGCCTTCGTCGAGTCTTCCCGACCCATGTACTGGTACATGTAGTGATCGCGCCGAGCCAGAGGGACGAGCCGCCGCCCGAGCCAGCAATTGTACAGATTGATCGTTTGGAGGCCTCTTTTCTTCAAGCCGCGGATGGTTTGGAGCATCTCGTCCACAACCATCCGCTGGTCGTTGGGGAGCTTGCCAACTTGAAGACGGCGCGGCTCGGACCGATTGGCGGAGTACTGCGGGATCGCCGCCTCGCCCTGTGGGGCCGCCTCGGAGACGTAAAACCACGACTTCTTCCAGTCGCTCGCTGCCTTGGCGAGCAGCATCAGGTCGAAGAATGAGGCCTTCGACTTCAGTTGGAAGGTTAGGCCACCCGCGGCGAGCATTGGGCTGCCCGCCTCCTCGCGGCTGATCCGTCCGTGGAACAGATCTTGCCAAAGAGGGAAGTAGGGCCGGCAGCCCAAGTAGCACTCGCAGAACGCCATGAAGATGGCGAGCTGCTCGATGCTATGGGGACCCAGATCCGATGGCTGGATCCCGTAGTAGGCGCAGAAGCGCCGGAAGAACAAGGACGTGGGGAATCCCAGTCCCCGTTCCAGATGGCTGGTGAAGCAGATAAATTCCCCTTCGCGCGGGTTTGGGGTCACCTCTCCGGCCGCGGGGATGCGCCAGCAGCCGGCGCGCAGGATCCCGGCCTCCTCAAAGGACGCCAGTTGCACCCTCGTACATTTGGACCTCCCCCAAGGTTCGGTGGAAAGGGCCATGGCGGAAGACTTTGCGGGGGGGCGGAGGATTTCGGGTCGGATGGATCGCGATGCGAATGAAGGCGAGAATGTGTGCAGTCGAAGGGAATGGCGAGAAGATGACTTTCTGATCGCCTGCCATTCCCCTTATATAGCGGTTGTTACCCGCCAAATCAGGAGGCCGTTACTACGCGGTGATTACGCCAAAAGTTACCGTTGGATTACCGCAACGGCTAGTTTGACCACGCTTAACGGTCCAACTTCAGCCACTCAGCTCGCCGACCTACTCGCTGCGACAGTGATTCGCCGACTCGACTCACCAAAGTTGCGAATAAAATGACAATTTTTTCCTCTATACAGGAGCCCGCCGACAATTCGACTGGATGTCTACTCTGAAGCCGTATACTCCGACTGCTAGCAGCCACCTGCGCCTAATCAACGACGACCTCGGGGACTACTGATGGGGATGTACCTACCGGGGTATACCCAGCAGGACGTTTCCGACTGGCCCAAAGAACTGGCGAGTGGGCCTGCATGACGGCGACTGGATCAAGGCCTCGCATGGATCCAAGCGACCGGAAGCTGAAGGCCCAGGCGAGTAGATAGGCCCAGTCGGATTAGGTTAAACAAGCACCGAAGGCTTAACTGATTCGTTTGAGATATGTAAACCCTAGGGGAGGTGAGTCTATATAAACCTCCCTGCGGGGCGTGTAGAGATACGTTCCATCATACATCCAAGCGACTCGCCGCCTAGCCGCCGAGCTCGCCCATTGTACCACCTCCATAATACAATCTAGCAGGAGTAGGTCTTTACCCTCCGGGGGGCGAACCTGGGTAAAACCCTGAGTCTCCGCCCTCATCTCGCACCGCAGATGGCTGGCCGCCCTTGCCCCTCGTTCTACTACTCGCTGCCGATTGCAGCATCTGCCGTGACCATTCCCACGACAGCGGGTGGAAACGATGATAGTGTTTGTGGGGCCTACCTGGCAGTGAGGGGGAGAGAGAGGGGTTTGGGGCCACCAGTCATTGGCTCAGCGGGTGCGGTTCTGAGTGAAAAACGTTTCGCCGCGGGAGAGAGTAGGTGGGCTGGACTGGGTCTTGTTGGGCTTGGCCAGTTGGGCTGAGTCCGACTTCTATTTTTTTCTTCCTGAAACCTTTTCTTTTTCTATTTCCAATTTCTGTTTTGAAATTCAAACAACCAAACAATACTCACATCAATTCAAACAATCATCATACTTTGTAACTTTGAATTTGGTTCTGTTCAGTAACATAAACCAAAATTCCAAAACCAAAATAATAATTTTATTTTAAATAAATAGACCATTGTTATTAAATCAAATAGGATTTGTTTTATTTAAATACTCCTTTTGAAATTTAGTTATTTTAAAAACCAAATCAGTAGGTTTTATTTGGGAATATAAAATACTTGGAAAACTTATTTTAAATAAATAAGTAATTTTTGATGTTTTGGAAATAGTAAAACCTTTATTAATAAAACTTGGATATTAAATCCTTATTACTTTATTTAAATAAACCTTTACTATTTTTATCAAAACAAAATGTTTTATTTCAAAATCTTGGCCAAGGTTTAATTTGGCTCTATAAAATAATCCTTATTTATAAAACTTCTATTTCATTTGAAAACCAAATCCTTTTATTTAAAAGATCCAAAATAGTAATTCCAAAATATTTTATTTTCCTTTATCAAATGTTTATCTTTTTAAATCCCTTTAGGATTTATCTTGGTCCAAATAGGTTTGAAGTTCCAATTGGTTTCAAAAAGTTTCTTCTTACCCTAAAAATCAAACAAAGTTTTATTTTATTCATTTATTTTTCACATTACAAGATTTGGAAAATCTTGGGATGTGACAAAACCATTGCCGTAATTCATTATGTGGGCATGGTGTACACCAAGGAGGTCGCGAAGGGGGCAGTGATTAGCTTGGATCATCTTCTAGGCCCCACATCATGGAATTGTGGACAGGAATAAGTTGCCCGGTTATGCAACAAAGAGTTGATCTCTCATGGGTAAAGTAACGCACCTCTGCAGAGTGTAAGAACTGTAACTTGTTACTCCCTGTTCCGGGAAGGAGCTGGGAACGCGGCGGGAAAGGAACCCCATGAAAGTTCTGGTAAACCCGTGAAGGCTGACGGATATAGCTTTTCAGAATAAAAGCAACCTTTGAAGAAATATTTATGAAAACTTGCATTGCCTACGACCTACAATCTGTGGTTGTAGATATAGTGCATCAAACACTTCTTTTCTAGTGAATTTGCTTAGTACGCTCGTACTCAAAGTATCTTCTTAACCCTTGCTAGATTTTGAAGCCATTAAGACGATGTCTTCATCAAGTTATGCCCCAGGACTTACAAAACCAGCTAAAGTTCTTCAATGAAGACAAGGAAGTCAACATATACCTCAACTCAAGTGAAGACGAAGTTACTGATTAGATAGAAATACAATCTCTTGCCAAAGAACCTATCTCTGTAGTGCATTCCAATAGCAGCAATGCCAATTCCTTAGTTAAATACTAGTTTTAATAGTATAATAGTTTTGCGTTATTTATCTTTGATTCTTCTTCGTAAGAAGTTCTTTCTCTCTCTTTAACCTAGAGTGTTCTCTAGATCTTATGTAAAGAGTGAGTTGTAACCTTTAGCCATGTATTGGACCCATTGTGTTTCTGTTGTGCCATTCTGAGGGATGTAATACTAGTGAACGGTGTTTCATTGGTGTTATGTCAACGACTATAGTATACTAAATCATGCAGTGGTATGCTGGGTCACCGCAGGCTGCCCCAAAACACCAAGCCCTAGCCCCTCCACACCCGCGCCGCCGCCTTGCGCCGCCGCCGGCCCGTCGCCGTCGCGCTAGCCGCCGCCGACACCTCCTCCTCCTCCCAGTCTTCTCAACCCTAGATCACCGAGAAACCCTAGATCCACCATAACTCGCACCGTCTTAGGCGAAGCCCTGCAGGATGTTTCCTCTACTTCCGACACCACGCCGTCGTGCTGCCGGAATCATGAGGGGAGAACTACAACCTCCACTGCTGCTAGAACAAGGGATAGGAAGGTCTTCATCGAGTACCGAACGTGTGACCGACTGCGGAAGCGCTGCCGGAACACAGCACCGGAAGGATCGTCTACGCGATCTTGAGATCGGCAAGTGTACGACTACATCACCCATGAGAATCTGCTCTCGTTAACCGCTTTGGAAACTTTGAGGGTGAGTGCTTCTATCGACTCGTTATTACAATCTAGTAGATAGATCTTGGCTTGTTTGTGTGCATGCGGTAGAATTTTTTTGTTTTCCATGCTACGAACCCTACAGTGGTATCAGAGCCGTGTCGATATGTAGATCTGTTGCACGAGTAGACCACAATGGTCATTGTGGGCGGTGGTGCTTTTATTATCAATTGCTTTTTGTGTACTTTGCATCTTGCGGTATGATGGGATGAAGCGGCTCGGGATAACCTTACATGACATCGTTCATGAGACTTGCTCCACGCTCAACATGCAACTTGTATTGCATAAGTGGATTTGCGGGTGTCTGTCTCTCCCATCATAGTATAGATTCAATTTACAATGGGCACTTGATAGTTCAAACATCAATGTTGTGGTTCTTGTTCGTAAGTTAGAATGACACTTATTGAAATCCCCAAAACATGTAAAATATGCAAAGAAAATCAGAGGCGTCTAACTTTGTTTTGTAGGGGTGTGATGTGATGTGATATGGCCATGATTATGATTATATATGATGTATGCAATGTTCCTTATTGTAAGTCGGCAACCGGTAGGAGCCATATGGTTGTCTTTTAATCCCGTTAAGACCTGCGTGTCTATTCAAAGTAGTTGTAATAGTTGATGCTGGTGGACGACAACCATGAAGCGGCGCCATTGACCTTGAGGCCATACCGGTCATGATGGAGATCATGTTCGTGCTTGAATATGGAGATCGGAAGCACAAGAAGAAAGTCCATATCATATCACATATTATGAATTGCATGTGATGTTAATCCTTTTATGCATCTTGTATTGCTTAGTTCGCAGCGGTAGCATTATAAGATGATCCCTCAAGCACAAAAATTTCAAGTTATAAAGTGTTCATCCTTAATAAGCACCTTTGCTAAAGCTCATTGTTTCGAGGCACCACGTGATGATCGGGTGTGTTAGATTCTGCAAGTGTATACAACATGAGCAAGCCATATTTGCTCATGCGGAAGCTAAGGTTTGATCTTGACGAGCCTAGGATGTACAAACATGGTCTCGGTACACGGTTCACCGAAAGGTAAAGCATGAGTCATATAGCAGATATGATGAACATGTTGATTGTTCGCCTTGAAACTACATCAAATCTCGTGATGATCGGTTTTGATGTGGTGGATTTGGTTCGTGTGATCAGTAAAGCAATGTGAGGGATATTGTTTTGAGTGGGAGTTCACCTAGATTAATTTAACTACTAATTAGAACTCAATTTGTCATAAACTTAGTCTACAACTATTGCAAATATGTTGTAGATCAATGGCGGCCCCTACGATCAATTTTAATGCGTTCCTAGAGAAAGAAAAGTTGAAAAAACAATGGAAGCAACTTCGCGGATTGGTTCCGCAATTTGAGGATTGTCCTCAATGCTGGTAATTTCACCTACGTGCTGGATGCACCGCTGGGTGACCCGCCTACAGCTGATGCTTCCGATGAGGTAAAGAATGTTTTCCTCGCTCGGAAGAATCAGTACTCCATAGTTCAGTGTGCTATCTTGTATGGTTTGGAATCGGAGCTTTAGAAAAGGTTTGAGAACCATGACCCACATGATATTGTCCGTGAACTCAAAATGATATTTGAGGCTCACGCGGCAGTTGAGAGTTATGAGGCTTCTGAAAAGTTCTTTAACTACAAGATGGAAGAGGGTAGCTCTGTCAGTGAGCACATGCTTAAAATATCTGGGCACGCAAGCAAGCTTCAAAGCTTAGATATAGTTATTCCTAATGCTTTGGGGATTCACCGTGTCCTCCAATCACTACCACCAAGTTACAAGAACTTTGTGACGAACTACAATATGCAAAACATGGACAAGTCGTTGCCCGAAATCTTCTCCATGTTAAAGTCTACAGAAGTGGAGATCAAGAAAGAGCACCAAGTGTTGTTGGTCAATAATACCACCAAATTCAAGAAGCAAGGCAAGTCTAAGAAAAAGGGAAACTTCAAGAAGGGCGCTAAGAAAGTTACCGCGGCGGCGAAGAAGACCAAGGTTGGGCCTAAGCCTGATACTGAGTGCTTTTACTGCAAGGGAGAAGGTCACTGGAAGCGGAATTGCCCTAAGTACTTGGCGGATTTGAAGAACGGCAACATCAAGAAGAAAGGTATATCCGATATACATGTTATTGATGTGTATCTCACTAGTACTCGTAGTAGTGCATGGGTATTTGATACTGGTTCGGTTGCTCATATTTGTAACTCGAAACAGGTGCTGCAGAATAGACGGAAGCTAGCGAAGAACAAGGTGACGATGCGCGTTGGAAATGGATCAAAGGTTAATGTGATCACGGTCGGCACTCTACCTCTTCATCTACCATCGGGATTAGTTTTAGACTTAAATAATTGTTATTTGGTGCCTCCGTTGAGCATGAACATTATATCCGGATCATGTTTATTGCGAGACGGTTACTTGTTTAAGTCCGAGAATAATGGTTGTTCGATTTATATGAGTAATATGTTTTATGCACATGCACCTTTGATAGATGGTCTATTCTTATTGAATCTCGATTGTGGTAATACACACATTAATAACATTGAGGCTAAACGTTTGAAATTGAGTGATAACTCGACCTATATGTGGCACTGTCGTCTTGGTCATATTGGAGTGAAGCGTATGAAGAAACTCCATTCCGATGGACTTCTTGAATCACTTGATTTTGAATCACTTGAAAGATGCGAAGCATGTCTGATGGGTAAAATGACTAAGACTCCATTTTCTGGTATGATGGAGCGAGCTACAGACTTATTAGAAATCATACATACCGATGTGTGTGGTCCAATGAGTGTAGCATCGTGCGGTGGTTATCTCTATGTTCTTACCTTCAGGGATGACTTGAGTAGATATGGGTATATCTATTTCATGAAACATAAGTCCAAAAAATTTGAGAAGTTTAAGGAATTTCAAAGTGAGGTAGAGAATCAACGTAACAAGAAGATTAAATTTTTACGATCTGATCGTGGAGGTGAATATCTAAGTTACGAGTTTGGCGAGCATTTGAAGAAATGCGGAATACTTTCACAATTGACACCGTCGGGAACACCACAACGTAATGGTGTGTCCGAACGTCGTAATCAAACTCTCTTAGATATGGTTCTTTCTATGATGTCACTTACAGATTTACCGCTATCGTTTTGGGGTTATGCATTAGAAACATCCGCATTCACTTTAAATAGGGAACCATCTAAATCCGTTGAAACTACACCGTATGAATTGTGGTTTGGGAAGAAACCTAAATTGTCGTTCCTTAAAGATTGGGGTTGCGAAGCTTATGTAAAGAAGTTACAGCCGGACAAGCTTGAACCCAAAGCAGAAAAATGCGTCTTCGTAGGATACCCGAAGGAAACTATTGGGTATACCTTCTATCAAAGATCCGAGGGCAAAATCTTTGTTGCCAAGAATGGATCCTTTCTAGAGAAGGAGTTTCTCCCGAAAGAAGTGACTGGAAGGAAAGTAGAACTCGACGAGGTTATTGAACCTTCTCTCGAACTTGCGAGTAGCGCAGCACCGGAAGTAGTTCCTGTGGCGCCTACACCAATAAGAGAGGAAGCTAATGATGTTGATCATGAAACTTCGATTGAAGTAACTACGAAACCTCGCAGGTCAACGAGGACTCGTACCACTCCTGATTTGTAAGATCCCTCCTTTGTAAAGGAAAAGGATCCATGTGATTGCAATGCTAGTCCCTGGATCATTGCTAGCATCCACAGTTTAAGATGAAGTACACAAATACAAAGGTCATTTATTACATCCATTCCAGAGATAAAACATAGTCTTTTACAACTCAAGGCCACAAGCCTAATACAAGAGTTTGGAATAAGTAAATAAACATAAGTCTTCATCTTCATGTGCCACAGGCAAGCATGTTGAGTGTAGACTCATGACACCTAATCATCATTAGAGTAACCTGCAACATCACAAGTTACAGCCACAGTGGGTCAATACTTTGGAATAGTATTGGCAAGTGATACCTTAGTAAATTTTAAGTGGACTATATTACTATATGCATTTTGGCTAAGTGTAGTTTGGCTTGCTTTGCTCAAAATAGGTTTTTCCTATTAGTTGAAATCACTAAGTTTTTCTTTGTTAAAACATTTCCCAAGAAACCACCAATACACATTGGGGTCCTTCACCCTTGTTCACCCACAAGTTTTTACTTAGAAGTTGGAGTGATGAGATTCTTGATAGCTTCCATGTCTTGATTCTCAAGTTGTCCATTGCCATGGACTTGGCTAAGTACTTAGATTTTTCCATCTGCAGAGGTTGTGCACTTTCCCCACCAGACTTGGTTTCCCAAGACAGGACCTTTCAGAAGCCTTTCCTTAGACCAAATGGACGCGCTCCAACCTATCATTCCCACTACCACCAACTGTCCAAATGGCTAAGTTCTAGCAACTTATGTGATCCAGGCAGAGCCCATATTGCCAAGTGGTTGCACTATAAGCTTCTCAACACTTGGCCTCTAAAATCCCTTTGTTCCTGGGTGGCATACCACAAGTGAGATACACAAGGTAAACCATGTCCATGAGCCTTGTGTAACCACTCAACCAAAAACCACCAATCAAGTCCCATTCCACCCAGGTGATTCATTGACTTAGTTGTTTTATTAAGAAAACATAAGTCCAAAGACTTAGAAATATTTTCATCATAGCATGTATATAATTTTACCAACCCTTGTTTGCTACTAGCTAGGCTAAGCATGGCATAGTAACTTAACTTAGGAATTTTCCTAGCAATTCTACAACTACTTAGGATTTCCCAACATGGCATTTGGCAAAAATAGTATCACATGCAAGACTTAGAAAAAATACTTCTAATGCTTGTATGAAATATAGGAACGGAAATATTTATGAAGTACCACTTGCCTTGGTAGTGGGGAGAGTAGCACTCTTCACAATCACAGTCACTAGCACCAAAGTATACACAAAAATGGTAGCACAAATTTTACACACAATTCATATACAAACATAAATATATGCATGCATGCAAAAAAAATGCTAAGTGATGATTTTAAAACCCAACCAAGCAAGTGCATGATACTGAATCATAACCAAGTCAAAAACTTGCTAAACCAAACTTATTTAGCACTAAAACAAATTACTAAACAAATTCTATACTCAAAATAGTCCTAAACAAGTTTCTGCATAAAAAGTCATTTTAACAGAACCTAAACTTTAAACACATTGCATAAACAGAAAGGGCTTGTCTCCCTGATTCCAACGGTATAAAATTTGCAAAAATCTAACGTGGGATTCAAAAGTTATAGCCTAATCAAATTTGAATCCAAATCTGTTTTAAATCCTGTTTTAAACTCTAACCCTAGCCACGTGTCTTAATTTTACTGGTGCGTACCGCTTCGCACCGGATCACGCACGCGATCCGTAGGATCTAAGTGGCGATGCACGGTTCAGATCGAAACATAACGGTTCGATAAGTGGACTAATCCTACGCGCTGGATCTGGATCTGACGGCTACAATTCATCTAACCAAAACCGAGCGGCGCTAGCGGCGGCGACTGGCAGCGGCGCGTCTGTCAGCGGCGGCGCTGGCGTTCTAGGTCGCGCGGGAGTGAGGGAAGAAGCTTACCAGAACCGCAACGGTGTGCTGAAGCTCAAGGTGGTGATGGCTTGGGAAGGGGTGCACGAGGTCGTCGGAGATTCCTCGCCGGAGTTCGCGAACGCGTCGGGTGCGGCTGTCGTCGATGTTGGCGAGGTTCTGCGTCGCGCTAAGTCAAAAGGAAGGTATGGTCAGATGCGCAAGACGATGGGGATCCTAATCGTATCAGATAGAGGGCAAGGGGCGGCTGGTACTTACGGGGAGAGGTCGCCGGAGTTCGTGCAGAGAGCGGCGGCGCTCGGTTGAAGTCGTTGTCGAGGCTACAGATCATGCGAGAGCAAGCAAGGCGTGTCAGTGGATGCGCAAGAAGTTGCTGAGCGTGATAGCATGAGTCAGGGGCAGAGGGGAACACGGATCTCACCGGAATTCGTCGGCGCGGTCGTCGGAATAGCGGCGGCATCGAGCAAGTTATGGGCAGCCTGGTGGCGTGAAGGAGGAATTGGTTGAGGGGAAATGGTCGCGAGAGAGTGGGGATTATATAGCCAGAGGCTCGACAAGAAACGCCCAGGGAATCAATGCCATTTACCTCGCGGAATCAAGGCAGCAACGGGCAGCGGTGGAGTTCGTGCGCAGGATTTGGGGAAGAAGACCGATGACGTGGACGGGGCCCGCGCGTCAGTGAAATAAGCAGAGAGGGGGTGGGGTCTGGGTGTCAGCGACCGCGTGGGTGCGTCTGTGCGTGCGAGCGAGCGAGAGAGAGGCCGGGTGGGCTAGCTGGGCCGGTTCTGCTGCTGGGCTAGAATAGGAGCGCCTGGCCCTTTTCCTTTCTTTATTCCTTTTCTTTTACTGTTTTGATTTTCATGAATGGTTTTCAAATGAATTCAAACTCTTTTTGAATTCAAATCTTTCTGGGGTTTTTGCAGTGTGCAACAGTCTCAAATCTAGGCATAAAACCATGTGGTTACTTTGTAAAGGCTTGGTCATTTTTGGAGAAACAAAATAACAGGGACTTTGCACTTGATTTGCAAATGTTTGAAAAATGGTTTTTGAAACCATTTCCATTTTGTAAAGCTTGGTTCAAATTCCACACTCAATCCATTCAACAAGGGAGACAAACAATCTAGGTTTAAAACATTCAAACTCTCAAATGGGGATGGCCATTTGATTTAAGTTTGCTCACATAAAATGATAGCACTATGTGCTTCTGTTTTTCTGAAATGAGTGTTGAAATTGATCTCAATTCTATATGCATGCATGAATGATATGCAATCTTTGAAATCATGATTTTAGGGATGTTACAAATCTAACCCCCTTAAAGTGAATCTCGCCCTCGAGATTCGGATTGGCTAGCAAATAGGTGAGGGTGGTCTTTCCTAAGATCATCTTCTCTTTCCCATGTTGCTTCCTCTTCGTAATGATGATTCCACTGCACTTTGCAAAACTTGATAGTCTTTGTCCTTGTGACTCTTTCTGCAGTCTCAAGAATCTTGATAGGTTTCTCTTCATAAGTGAGATCACTTTCTAGTTGAACCTCCTCCAAAGGTATAGTATCCTTCAAAGAAGTTTCTTCCATTTCTGGGTGACATTTCTTAAGATGACTCACATGAAACACATTATGGATAGCTGATAGAGATTCTGGTAGTTCTATTTCATAGGCAACTTCTCCTTTGCGACTCAAAATCTTGAATGGCCCAATATATCTTGGTGCCAATTTTCCTTTGACTCCGAATCTTTTCACTCCACGAAGTGGTGATACTCTAAGATAAGCTCTATCACCAACTTCGTAGGTGACTTCTCTATGCTTAGGATCTGCGTAGCTTTTCTGTCGGGACTGTGCTATCTTTAACCTGTCCTTAACCAATTTGACCTTCTCTTCGGCTTCTTTGATAAGATCTAGCCCGAATAAACTTCTTTCTCCCACACCATTCCATAACAATGGGGTGGTACACTTTCTTCTGTAGAGAAACTCAAACGGTGCCATCTCAATGCTGGCTTGATAGCTGTTATTATAAGAAAATTCTGCGTAAGGCAGACTTTCATCCCAACTGGCTCCATAGTCTAGGGCACATGCCCTCAACATGTCTTCCAGAATTTGATTAGTCCTTTCTGTTTGTCCATCGGTTTGAGGATGAAAAGCAGTACTGAATTCCAACCTCGTTCCCAATGACTCATGTAGCTGTCTCCAAAAATGGGAAGTGAATTGAGTTCCCTATCAGATACAATACTCTTGGGCACACCATGTAGACATACAATTCTACTCATGTATATTTTGGCTAACTTAGCACTTGTATAAGTTGTCTTCACGGGTATGAAATGAGCCACTTTAGTTAGGCGATCTACTACTACCCATATGGAATCATACCCTGACCTGGTCCTTGGTAATCCGGTAATGAAATCCATACCAATCTTGTCCCACTTCCAATCAGGAATAGGTAGTGGTTGAAGCAAACCTGCTAGTTTCTGATGCTCCGCTTTTACTCTACTACACACATCACACAAAGCAATATGTTCGGCGATGTCCCTCTTGAGATTATTCCACCAAAATCTTTCTTTCATGTCCATGTACATTTTGGTGTTACCCGGGTGGATAGAATACGGAGAGTTGTGTGCTTCCTGCAAAATCAGTTTCCGCAACTCCGGATCTTGTGGAACACAGATACGTTTCCCATGCCATAAAGTACCCTGTTCGTCTTCGTGGAAATTTTTAGCTTTCCCTTGACCAATCTTTTCCTTAATCTCTTCAATTTCCTTATCAGTCTTCTGAGCTTCTTGGATCTTGTCCAACAAAGTGGGTTGAACATTCAAAGACATGAGATGTCCTTCGGGCACAATCTCCAATCTGAGTTTTCTGAATTGGGTACACAAATCATCTGGCAATTCTCCTTTGGTAAGGCCATTCACAAATACCTTACGACTTAGAGCATCTGCTACAGCATTTGCTTTACCGGGGTGGTATTGCAAACTTAAGTCATAGTCTTTGATAAGTTCTAGCCATCTTCTTTGTCTCATATTAATTTCCTTCTGGGTGAAGATATACTTCAAACTTTTGTGATCCGTGAACACTTCACAACGCTTTCCCAAAAGGTAATGTCTCCATGTTTTGAGTGCATGGACGACAGAGGCTAACTCTAAATCATGAGTAGGATAGTTCACCTCATGAGTTTTGAGTTGTCTCGAGGCATAGGCCACAACTTTACCGTCTTGCATAAGTACTGCACCCAAACCTTGATGAGATGTGTCACAATATACTTGGAAATCCTTTTCCAAGTCTGGCAGACACAAGACTGGTGCTGTCACAAGTCTCTTCTTCAATTCCTGAAAGCTGACTTCACAACCTTCAGACCAAGCAAACTTCTTGTCTTTCTTTAACAATTCAGTCATGGGCTTGGCTACCTTAGAGAAATTCTCAATGAACCTTCTGTAGTAACCTGCTAAGCCAAGGAAACTACGAACTTCCTTCACGGACTTGGGAGATTCCCATTCTGTCACAGCTGAAACTTTAGCCGGATCAACTGCTACGCCATCCTTTGTCATAACATGACCAAGAAAACCAACTTCCTCTAACCAGAACTCACACTTGCTGAATTTGGCATAAAGCTTATGCTCTCTTAACTTCTCAAGTATCAAACGCAAATGTCCTTCATGCTCTTCTTTGCTCTTGGAGTAGACTAAGATGTCATCGATAAAAACGACAACAAACTTGTCAAGGAATTCCATGAACACTTTGTTCATCATATTCATGAAGTATGCTGGAGCATTTGTCAAGACGAAAGGCATTACGGTATACTCATATAATCCGTACCTTGTAGTGAATGTTGTTTTATGTATGTCTTGTTCTCTTATCTTAAGTTGAAAATAGCCTGACCAGAGATCAATCTTTGAGAACACACATGCTCCTTCTAGCTGATCAAACAAGTCATTGATTCTAGGCAAAGGATATTTGTTCTTGATAGTTACCTCGTTGAGTGAACGGTAATCTATGCATAACCTTTGGCTTCTATCTTTCTTCTCTACGAACAAAACTGGGGCTCCCCAAGATGAAGAACTTGGTTGAATAAATCCTTTCTGCAACTGTTCTCCTAGTTGCTTCTTGAGCTCTTTCAGTTCATCAACTGACATTTTATACGGTCTCTTTGCTATTGGTCCAAACCCTGGTACCAAATCTATCAGAAACTCCACATCTCTATCTAGTGGCATTCCCGGCAAGTCTTCCGGAAACACATCCGGATACTCACTCACAATTGGTACACTGTCCATGCTAACCCCCTTAAAAGAATTTAGCTTACTTCCTTTTGATTCAAAGTTGGATTTGAACTTAATCCGTTTTCTTTCTCGGGTTGTGAGTGCAACAGTACGATTAGCACAATCTAGTACTCCTTCATACTTAGCCATCCAATCCATTCCCAATATTACGTCCAGTCCTTGGGAATCTAGGATTATCAGACTCACTGGAAACTTATGTTTTCCAAACTCTATTACTAGATCACGGCATCCAAGACTTACTATCATATCTCCACCCGGAGAACTAACTTTTATTGGACACCCAATGTTTTCAGTTGGAAACCCATTTCTATCAACAAATGCTTTTGATATGAATGAATGCGATGCTAGTATCAAAAAGAACAAATGCTGGAATAGAACTGAGTCTGAACTTACCAGCAACAGCATCAGGCTCCTCATAGACCTCCTCCACACTGATGTGGTTTACCTGTCCTTTCTGGAAAGGATTGGGCTTGACAGGTCCTTCAACTTTCTTTTCGGGGCACTCATTTGCATAGTGTCCCATCTTCTTGCATTTGAAGCATTCAACCTGACTGATGTCTCTCTTAGCAGGCTGACTTCCACTTCCACTTCCATTACCACTATGGTGGCTCTTATGTCCACTCTTGTGGTTCTTGTACTTGTCATTGTCATGACTGCGATGATGCTTGTTGTCATGACGATTGTGGTTGTGGTGCTTGTTGAATTTCCCATGCTTGTGGGATCCTGAGCTTCCACTGTCATCATAGTGAGATCGTTTGTGAGACGATCCCGAGTTGTGCTTGTCGGAGTGCTTTCTCTTTCTACTCTCGACTTGCTTCATTTTGTTCTCCAATATAGCAGCCTTGTCACAGAGCGACTGATAACTGGGAACATATGCCACAGCCAGCTACAGATTCAGCTCATCATTCAAGCCTTCCAGAAATTTTTCCTTTCTCTTGGCATCTGTGTCAACTTCATCTGGTGCATAACGTGCCAGATTGTTGAACTCTTCAATGTATTCAGCCACGCTGCGGTGGCGCTGCTTCAGATTGTGGAACTCTTTCTTTTTCAGGCTCATTATTCCTGATGAGATATGAGCAGTGCGAAAGCCATCCTCAAAGATAGCCCAAGTCACCTCATCTATAGGAGTGGTGATTTGGAAGTTGTCCCACCAAGTGGCGGCTGGCCCTTCCAGCAGATGTGCTGCAAATCTTACCTTTTCAGCGTCCGTGCAGCCCACGGTCACTAAGTCCTTGTTTACAGAACGTAGCCAATCGTTGGCCACCATGGGATCAGTCGTCCCTGAGAACTTAGCTGGTCTCAATCTCAGAAATCTGGTAAGCATATCAAAGCCCGGAGGGTTGTTGTTGTTGTTGTTATTGTTGTTGTTATTGGGGTTGTTGTTGTTGTTATTATTCTAGTTCTGGATGAATGTTGTCATCATCTGCATTAGCTGTGTTTGAGCATTCATCATTTGCTGCATTTCTGGAGTGATGTTGTTGGGGTTGGGGTTTGCACGACGGGGAGGCATCTGTGGTTTGTTCAAATAGAGATCAGAATGAGATACCCATAGATGCTTTCATGCACATTACATTACATAAGCAAACACAAGCATGCAACAGAAGATAAAAGTTCAACAACAAGATAACAAGTTCATAAAGTAAAACACACAAGTGGAAAGCCATCCACATTTTGGATGGTCCAATAACAAGTTCTCAAATAACAAGTACGATAATAAAAGATAAACGAGTAGTCAAATCTACTCATCAGCATCAATCTCCTCCTCGACAAAGGTAAGACCTGCGTTCTCCATCGCGGTCTTGTTCTCCTCAATGGTAGTGGTCAAGGACTCAATCTTGGCCTTGAGAGCCCTCTTCTGGGAACGAACCCTCTCTATCACCGTCTGCTGCTGCTCTAGCTCGAAGTCCTTGGACTGCAGTTCTTCAGTCATGTCCCGGATCTTCTTGTTCCTATCCTGGACACGCTTCTCCTGACTCTTGAACTTCCTGTCCTGGGTCTCGAACTTCGCCTCCATTTCCTTGACTATCTCGTCCTGCTGCGCGAAGAGCTTGTCGTTCTCACGTAGCTGCACCTGGAGCTCGTCATTGCTGAGCATGACATTGGTCCTGTCCGTGTCCACGTGCCTAATGAGAGACTCTAAGTCTTGGAGATACAGACGTATCGGCTCTGCTGCGTCCCTCGAGTCGTCCTCGAAGTCGATGGACTCTCCATCCTCATCACGTCTTCCGAAGACGTGGAAGTGGGTGCCTCTAACCTGTCGGGAGTGTTGTCCTAGCAGACGTCCTATCAGGTCCTGCATAACTACCTCCATACCTCTCTCCCTGTCATCGTGCATGAGCTTGAAGACGATGGCCTCCGTAGTAGGCTCTGTCTGGCGTTCGGGCTGGTTCACCTTGAAGCCCCAGAGGTCCTTCTTCTCGAACTTGGTGAGTGGGTGCACCATGATGGTGGGAAGAGGGAGATTGAGCAAAGTGGTAAGCTCAACGATATGAGGACCAAAACGGGTAACCTGGAACTCCTCAACAGTGCTGATGGTAATAGGCATCTATTTATAAGATAGAAAAGTTAGAACAGCACAATTCAAGATAAAACAAGGACAAACATCACATACATATCCTTGGAAAGCAAAATCACACAAGTCATGCATACATGAATTCATTACATCAACCAAGTCCAATCATGTATTAAGGTAATATTTTGGAAAATAAGGTGATAGATGGTGGTCCAACTAACGAAATACGTTTACAATCCTATCTCACTGGATCTGTTGGCTAACACAATGTTCCTAGAAGCAATCAGCCTATCTTGCTCACATGACTCCATCACTAAGTCCATAATATCTCCTCTTAAGGTTTGGTTGGTAGCTTCCAACTCTTGGGTATGTTCCTTCTCTTTCATCAAGTCTTTTTGGAGGTTGAGCATTCTGCACTTGACTCTAGCACTAAGTTCTTTGATAGTCCTCCAAGCTGCTTCTCTTGCTGACTCAAAGAATGTGGTGTGCACCACAGTGTTGGTGTACATGCAGAATCCTTTTTCTTTGTGGTTGTCTTCTTTGTTTTTGTACAAGTGAATTTGCACCCACCAGTACTCAACTCCTTCATCCATCACTGGAAAGCCTTTGTACACAGCTGCACCATGTATTTCCATTGCCACCATGAGGTCCTTGAGAATTTTGGGGAACTCAGTCTCACACTCCAAGGTCATGGTCATGAGTGGTCCTTTCCTTACGGCTTCGTTGATGGAGTTCATCTACAAATAGAGATGAGAATGAGAAGATTAGAAAAGTTTACGAGAAGAATAGACAAGTGTAGAAGTAGTTGAAATTTTTTCCTTAGTGGTTTCCAATCCTAGGGTCATAATCCTACAGGCAACACAGTGCTCTGATACCATCTGTAAGATCCCTCCTTTGTAAAGGAAAAGGATCCCTGTGATTGCAATGCTAGTCCCTGGATCATTGCTAGCATCCACAGTTTAAGATGAAGTACACAGATACAAAGGTCATTTATTACATCCATTCCAGAGATAAAACATAGTCTTTTACAACTCAAGGCCACAGGCCTAATACAAGAGTTTGGAATAAGTAAATAAACATAAGTCTTCATCTTCATGTGCCACAGGCAAGCATGTTGAGTGTAGACTCATGACACCTAATCATCATCAGAGTAACCTGCAACACACAAGTTACAGCCACAGTGGGTCAATACTTTGGAATAGTATTGGCAAGTGATACCTTAGTAAATTTTAAGTGGACTATATTACTATATGCATTTTGGCTAAGTATAGTTTGGTTTGCTTTGCTCAAAATAGGTTTTTCCTATTAGTTGAAATCACTAAGTTTTTCTTTGTTAAAACATTTCCCAAGAAACCACCAATAGACATTGGGGTCCTTCACCCTTGTTCACCCACAAGTTTTTACTTAGAAGTTGGAGTGATGAGATTCTTGATAGCTTCCATGTCTTGATGCTCAAGTTGTCCATTGCCATGGACTTGGCTAAGTACTTAGACTTTTCCATCTGCAGAGGTTGTGCACTTTCCCCACCAGACTTGGTTTCCCAAGACAGGACCTTTCAGAAGCCTTTCCTTAGACCAAATGGACGCGCTCCAACCTATCATTCCCACTACCACCAACTGTCCAAATGGCTAAGTTCTAGCAACTTATGTGATCCAGGCAGAGCCCATATTGCCAAGTGGTTGCACTATAAGCTTCTCAACACTTGGCCTCTAAAATCCCTTTGTTCCTGGGTGGCATACCACAAGTGAGATACACAAGGTAAACCATGTCCATGGGCCTTGTGTAACCACTCAACCAAAAACCACCAATCAAGTCCCATTCCACCCAGGTGATTCATTGACTTAGTTGTTTTATTAAGAAAACATAAGTACAAAGACTTAGAAATATTTTCATCATAGCATGTATATATTTTTACCAACCCTTGTTTGCTACTAGCTAGGCTAAGCATGGCATAGTAACTTAACTTAGGAATTTTCCTAGCAATTCTACAACTACTTAGGATTTCCCAACATGGGCTTTTGGCAAAAATAGTATCACATGCAAGACTTAGCAAAAATACTTCTAATGCTTGTATGAAATATAGGAATGGAAATATTTATGAAGTACCACTTGCCTTGGTAGTGGGGAGAGTAGCAATCTTCACAATCACAGTCACTAGCACCAAAGTCTACACAAAAATGGTAGCACAAATTTTACACACAATTCATATACAAACATGAATATATGCATGCATGCAAAAAAAATGCTAAGTGATGATTTTAAAACCCAACCAAGCAAGTGCATGATACTGAATCATAACCAAGTCAAAAACTTGCTAAACCAAACTTATTTAGCACTAAAACAAATTACTAAACAAATTCTATACTCAAAATAGTCCTAAACAAGTTTCTGCATAAAAAGTCATTTTAACAGAACCTAAACTTTAAACACATTGCATAAACAGAAAGGGCTTGTCTCCCTGATTCCAACGGTATAAAATTTGCAAAAATCTAATGTGGGATTCAAAAGTTATAGCCTAATCAAATTTGAATCCAAATCTGTTTTAAATCCTGTTTTAAACTCTAACCCTAGCCACGTGTCTTAATTTTACTGGCGCGTACCGCTTCGCACCGGATCACGCACGCGAGCCGTAGGATCTAAGTGGCGATGCACGTTTCAGATCGAAACATAACGGTTCGATAAGTGGACTAATCCTACGCGCTGGATCTGGATCTGACGGCTACAATTCATCTAACCAAAACCGAGCGGCGCTAGCGGCGGCGACTGGCGGCGGCGCGTCTGTCAGCGGCGGCGCTGGCATTCTAGGTCGCGCGGGAGTGAGGGAAGAAGCTTACCAGAACCGCAGCGGTGTGCTGAAGCTCAAGGTGGTGATGGCTTGGGAAGGGGCGCACGAGGTCATCGGAGATTCCTCGCCGGAGTTCGCGAACGCGTCGGGTGCGGCTGTCGTCGACGTTGGCGAGGTTCTGCGTCGCGCTAAGTCAAAAGGAAGGTACTGTCAGATGCGCAAGACGATGGGGATCCTAATCGTATCAGACAGAGGGCAAGGGGCGGCTGGTACTTACGGGGAGAGGTCGCCGGAGTTCGTGCAGAAAGCGGCGGCGCT
The DNA here is from genome assembly GCA_916181665.1 of Avena sativa. NCBI lineage: Eukaryota > Viridiplantae > Streptophyta > Magnoliopsida > Poales > Poaceae > Avena > Avena sativa. The sequence goes on along the minus strand of OV702295.1, from coordinate 303,079,825 downwards.
CGGTTGAAGTCGTTGTCGAGGCTACAGATCATGCGAGAGCAAGCAAGGTGTGTCAGTGGATGCGCAAGAAGTTGCTGAGCGTGATAGCATGATTCAGGGGCAGAGGGGAACACGGAGCTCACCGGAATTCGTCGGCGCGGTCGTCGGAACAGCGGCAGCGTCGAGCGAGTTGTGGGCAGCCTGGTGGCGTGAAGGAGGAATTGGTTGAGGGGAAATGGTCGCGAGAGAGTGGGGATTATATAGCCAGAGGCTCGACAAGAAACGCCCAGGGAATCAATGCCATTTACCTCGCGGAATCAAGGCAGCAACGGGCATCGGCGGAGTTCGTGCGCGGGATTTGGGGAAGAAGACGATGACGTGGACGGGGCCCGCACGTCAGCGAAATAAGCAGAGAGGGGGTGGGGTCTGGGTGTCAGCGACCGCGTGGGTGCGTCTGCGCGTGCGAGCGAGCGAGGGAGAGGCCGGGTGGGCTAGCTGGCCCGGTTCTGCTGCTGGGCTAGAATAGGAGCGCCTGGCCCTTTTCCTTTCTTTATTCCTTTTCTTTTTCTGTTTTGATTTTCAGGAATGGTTTTCAAATGAATTCAAACTCTTTTTAATTCAAATCTTTCTGGGGTTTTTGCAGTGTGCAACTGTCTCAAATCTAGGCATAAAACCATGTGGTTACTTTGTAAAGGCTTGGTCATTTTTGGAGAAACAAAATAACAGGGACTTTGCACTTGATTTGCAAATGTTTGAAAAATGGTTTTTGAAACCATTTCCATTTTGTAAATCTTGGTTCAAATTCCACACTCAATCCATTCAACAAGGGAGACAAACAATCTAGGTTTAAAACATTCAAACTCTCAAATGGGGATGGCCATTTGATTTAAGTTTGCTCACATAAAATGATAGCACTATGTGCTTCTGTTTTTCTGAAATGAGTTTTGAAATTGATCTCAATTCTATATGCATGCATGAATGATATGCAATCTTTGAAATCATGATTTTAGGGATGTTACATGATTGGTATGATCCCGTTATGAGTGTCATGTTGGTGGACAACACCGATGACCCTGCGACATATGAGGAAGCGATGATGAGCCTAGATTCCAATAAATGGCAAGAAGCCATGAAATCTGAGATTGGATCCATGTATTAAAACCAAGTATGGACTTTGGTGGACTTACCGGATGGCCGGAAGGCTGTCGAGAACAAATGGATTTTCAAGAAGAAAACAGATGTTGATGGTAATATTACTGTCTATAAAGCTCGACTTGTCGCAAAAGGGTTTCGAAAAATTCAAGGAGTTGACTACAATGAGACTTTCTCACCAGTAGCGAAGCTAAAGTCTGTGAGGATTATGTTAGCAATCGCTGCATATTATGATTATGAGATATGGCAGATGGATGTCAAAACAACGTTCCTCAATAGAGACATTGATGAAGAGTTGTATATGATGCAACCCAAAGGTTTTGTCGATCCTAAAGATGCTAACAAGGTATGCAAACTTCAGCGGTCCATATATGGATTGAAGCAAGCATCCCGAAGTTGGAATCAACGTTTTGATATGGTAATCAAAAGCTTTGGTTTTATACAAACTTATGGAGAAGCTTGTATTTACAAGTGAGTGGGAGCTCTGTAGCATTCTTAATACTATATGTAGATGACATATTGTTGATTGGGAATGATGTAGACCTTCTTAATAGTGTCAAGGATTATTTGAATAATATTTTTTCAATGAAAGATCTTGGTGAAGCAGCTTACATATTAGGCATAAAGATTTATAGATAGATCGAGACGCCTAATATCATTGTCACAGAGTACATATTTGGACAAAGTTCTAAAGAGGTTTGGAATGGAAGATAGCAAGAAAGGGTTCTTGCCCATGTTGCCCAATATGATCTTGAGTAAAACTCAAAGTCCTGCAACGGAAGAAGATAGAGAAAGGATGACTAAGACTCCCTATGCCTCAGCCATAGGATCTCTAATGTATGCCATGCTATGTACTAGACCCGACATTGCATATGCTGTTAGTTTGACTAGCAGATATCAAAGTGATCCAGGAGTGGATCATTGGACAGCGGTCAAAAACATCCTTAAGTAATTGAGAAGAACTAAGGATATGGTTCTTTCTTATGGAGGTGATGAATAGCTCATTGTTAATGGTTACACCGATGCTAGTTGGAACACCGATCCGGATGATTCTAAATCTCAATCTGGATACTATTTACTTTGAATGGTGCAGCAATTAGCTGGAGGAGTGCAAAGCAAAGCGTTGTGGCAAGATCTTCGACTGAATCGGAATACATAGCTGCTTCGGAGGCTTCACAAGAGGCGATATGGATGAAGGAGTTCATTACAGATCTCAGTGTGGTTCCAAGTGCACTGGACCCAATATCTATCTACTGTGATAACATGGGCGCCATAGCCAATGCGCAAGAACCAAGGTAACACAAGAAGCTAAAGCACATCAAGCTACGTTTCCATGCTATTCGAGAGCATGTCCAAGATGGTTACATAAATATTTGCAAAGTACACACAGATCTGAATGTGGCGAATCCGTTGACTAAACCTCTCCCGAGGGCAAAACATGACCAACACCAAACCGCCATGGGTGTTCGGTATTTTACCATGTAATCTAGATTAGTTGACTCTAGTGCAAGTGGGAGACTGTTGGAGATATGCCCTAGAGGCAATAATAAAAGTGGTTATTATTATATCTTTGTGTTTATGATAAAATGTTTATATTCATGCTATAACAGTATTAACCGGAAACATTAATACTTGTGTGATTTGTAAACTAAATTAGAGTCCCTAGTAAAGCCTCTATGTAATACTAGCTTGTTGGTTAATAGATGGTCGTGGTTTTCTAATCATGAGCATTGAGATGTTGTTGAAAACAAGATCATATCATTAGGAGAATGGTATGATGGACATACTCCTATAGATAAGCGTAGCATTAAGATCAAGTCATTTCAATAGTTTGTTTGCTATAAGCTTTCTAATACATAGTAAACTAATTCCTTCGACCATGAGATCATGCTAATCACCATCACCGGAAGGATTCTTTGATGACATCAAACACCACACCGTAACTGGGTGGCTATAAAGGTGGCATTGAGTGTTCGGAAAGTATGTGTTGAGGCACATGGATCAAGATTGGGATTTGTCCATCCATATGATAGATAGATATACTCTGGGCCCTCTCGGTGGAATGTCATACAATTGGCTTGCAAGCATGTGACTGGCTCACAAGGGATCACATATCACGGGAATGAGAAAAGAGTACTTATCGGTAACGATGTTGAACTAGGTATGCAGAGATACCGACGATCAAAACCTCGGATAAGTAAACTATCGCGAGACAAAGGGAAATTGGTTTCGTATGTAAGTGGTTCATTCGATCGCAAAGTAATCGTAGAAATATGTGGGAGCCATATGAATTTCCAGATTCCTCTATTGGTTATTGATCAGAGAAGTGTCTCGGTCATGTCCGCATAATTCACGAACCGTAGGGAGACACGCTTAAGGATTCGATGTTGTTTGGTAGATATGGAATGTTAGTAGGGATACCGAATGTTGTTCGGAGTCTCGGATGGATCCGGGATATCATGAGGAGATCCGGAATGGTTCGGAGAATAGGATTCATATAAGGAAAGTCCGATTCCGGAGTTCGGGAAAGATTCCGATGTTTTCATCGGAGAGGTTCTAGAAGGTTCTAGAAGGTTCACCAAACCGGAAGGGGAATGGTCCATGAATGTGTCATGGGTAAGTGGAATGATTGGATCATATCCTAGGTCACTTGGTGTGAGCATTTGTGAGAGAGAATTAAAGCTCTAAATTAAAAGTCAAATGGGAGTTTGAAAAGTCAAAGGGGAACAATGGTTTCCTAGTGGAAGAAGGAACAAGTCCTTCTCTCAATCCAACTTGGGTTTGGGTTTGGATTCAAACCCACCCCTCCCAAGGCTGCCCCCTCTCATAAATAGAGGGGGAGGGCTGCCCCAAAACACCAAGCCCTACCCCCTCCACACCCGCGACGCCGCCTAGCCGCCGTCGCCAGCCGCCGCCGCCGTTGCCCTAGCTGTCGTCGACACCACCTCCTCCTCCTGGTCTTCTAAACCCTAGATCACCGGGAATCCCTAGATCCACCATAACTCGCACTGGCTTAGGCGAAGCCCTGCGGGATCTTTCCTCTACTTCCGACACCACGCCGTCGTGCTGCCGGAATCACGAGGGGAGAACTTCAACCTCCGCTGCCTGCTAGAACAAGGGAGAGGAAGGTCTGCATAGAGTACCGAATGTGTGACCGACTGCGGAAGCGCTGCCGGAACGCAGCTCCGGAAGGATCATCTACACGATCTTGAGATCGGCAAGTGTACGACTACATCACCCACGAGAATCTGCTCTAGTTAACCGCTTTGGAATCTTCGAGGGTGAGTGCTTCTATCGACTCGTTGTTACAATCTAGTAGATAGATGTTGGCTTGTTTGAGTGCATGCGGTAGAATTTTTTTGTTTTCCATGCTACGAACCCCTACACTAACTCATGGGCTTTATGCTCCCGGATATTGGTTATCGCCTCCACAACAACAACATGGTATGCTGCTTTGATTCCTACCTTCACCTATAGGTAGATCGTGATATAATCCAAGCTCCTCTGGAAGTTGGATACTCACACGATACTTGGATAGCATACGACCATCATAATAGGTTATGGTATTCATTGGGATTTTAGTTGGACAACTAAAAATCCTTAAGAGTTGGCGAAGCTGATCAGTGAATGATCCTTGGTAATCATCGAGAGTCTCCTCTTTATTTACCAAAGTTTGTTTTGGAAACTTTGGTGCCATTACTCTATATAACAAAAATATTTTTTTATTAGTAATCAATACTACCTCCATCCCAAGGCTTAAGGCCTTTTTTTTGAAAAGTCAAAGTATGTCAAGTTTGACCAAGTTTTTACCAAAAAATATTAATATGTAAAATACATAATCAATATCATTAGATAGATAATGAAATATATTTTCTTATGATGTCTACAAAATATCATGTTTATTGATATTTTTTCTAAAATTTTGGTCAAAGTTCAGTTGGTTTGACTTTTCAAAAAAAAAATAGGCCTTAAGCCTTGAAATGGAGGGAGTAATATATTGCATCATAACAACGAATTATCGCACTAAAATATATAACGGAATATTCTCATTTGAATACCCATTATGCCCTTTTAGAGAAATATTTATCATTGCTATACACTCCTACAGGTAATACCCTTTACTAGGTTTCCAACCTAAGGTCAAAGAAATTTGCTCTGGTACCAACTGCGGTGACCCAGCATACCACTGCATGTGTAGTACACTATAGTCGTTGACATGACATTCATAGAACACCATTCTATAAATATCACATCCCTCAGTGGTACAACAGAAACATTGCTGGTCCATATTACAAACATACATATATTATTATTATTATTATTACAATACCAGAAGTTCAAGACTTCAAAAGATTCAACTTACAAACCAAATATAAAGTGTTTCAGCGGAAGTTTTAAAGTACAACTTCATCTCCTAATTGAGCTCAGCAACTTATTATTATATTAGGTCCATGTTTCTCGGAACAATTGGTTACTTATACTAAGGTATTTATTCTGACTCATTGTGCTCTCCTCCTTAGGCGACGTCGTAGTCCACCCCTTTTACAGCACCGTACAGATCAGGCTCTTCATAGAATACCTCCTCTTGGCTTTCAGCTGCATACATTGGGCTATCTTCTGGATCCTCAGAGTCTAAGCAGGGATCAAAGGAAAAGGTGAGTAACAGCGTTACCCAGCAAGTTCATTATATGCAAGGGGGGAAGTTTGATGCTCTATCTACCACCTCGGACTATAAGTCCTTGGCACTATGCAGTTTTTGTAAATATTTCTTCAAAGATTGATTTTACTGTTAAAAACTATGCCCATCAGCCTTCACAGGTTTACCAGAACTTTCATGGAGTTCCTTTCCTGCTGCGTTCGTATCTCCTTCCCTGAACAGGGAGTAATAAGCTACAGTTCTTACACTCTGCAGACGTGCGTTACTTTACCCATGAGAGATCAACTCCTTGTTGCACAACCGGGCGTACTTTCCCATCTACAATTCCATGATGTGGGGCCCAGTAGGTGATCCATGCCAATCACTTCCTTTTCCGCGACCCCATATTTCTACACGATCCTTCGGGGCTGGCTCACCTCCATTAAGCCCCCTTTTGGGCAGGCTAAAACCCTGATGAGTTCCCGAAGACTCTATGAGATGGTGATGCCCCTGGCAAGTACCATATAGGTCCGGCTATACCTCCGACAGCCACTCATAGATAATCTAGACACCAAAAACGTGGGGCCTAAGGGTGCCCACCCATATGTTGGATCCACACAAGGAATCACAATGTCACGTTAAGGTCGTCTTGCCTCCATACGAAAGGAAAAGGAGACAGCTGACATCTCCGTCCCATTCCAAATCTCATGGCTAACGAGTTATATACGGCGCTAGAATCACTGATGTCATGGGTTGTTAACTTCCTAGGTGATTATCATTGTTGCAAATAGAAACCTAAGTTCTATTGCTCCACTATATCATCACTTAGGATGATATCAACAATTTATTTATTTGAGAAAATAACACTTTTCTTTTCTCGAAACATAGATGATAACACACAATTTACAAATACTTTGATAAATACTCTTCAAAGGACATGAGCAAGCGATGAACTTGCCTTGCGATTACAAGGTAGTGAAGTCAGATGCTTGCACTGGACCTTGAGCTTCTATGTCTACAAAACATCATTATTGCCCGGTAAGGACAATATTTAAAGAAGCAAAAATGAATATGCATAGTAATGTAATGCATTAATTGTGATTTACTTTCTTTATGTGTTTTACCCAGTATTTTAGTTTTCTGGAATATCTTTAGGAACTTAAGAAATTCATTTTTAAGAAATAACCTAAATATTTATTTATAATTTTCTAAAATACTATAATAACAAAATATAACAAAAGTTATTTTTATTGATTTTTATGTATTTTTTAAGAAATAACCTAAATAAAAGAGATTTTACTTTTGGTAACTCTAAATATTTATTTAGTATTTTTCTAAAATACTATAATAACAAAATATAACAAAAGTTATTTTTATTGATTTTATGTATTTTCTGGAATTTTATAAAATTCCAGAAGGAATATATATATTATAAAATCCTTAACCATAAAATCCATTTATTAAAAATGGTTTATTAATTTTATTTAATAGGTTATTTTATTATGAGTCTAAAAATATATTGTTTGTAGTTTTAGGGGTATTTTAGTCTTTTACTTAATTCTTAGAATTCCTGTTAGGGTTTTGGGCCAACCTATTGGGCTTGTTGGGCCCATCTAGGCCCAATTGGCCTGGTCAAAGGGTCTCCTCGAAGGGGTACTAGCCCTATCGGCCCAGTCCTCTGCCTCATTGTCTATCGACCTCACCCCTTCTACTCCTCGACCCCGTGGTCGCTGACTCCGCCGCCGTGCAATTCCCGCCGTCGTGGTCCGTCCTGGCTGCCGCCATGGTGCATGGTGTATATGTATACCATGATCCATCATTTGGTCCAATACGATTTGGATTTGGAGCCCTCCTCTGGCCAGGCTAGCCCCGTCCCGAACCTTATGGTTTGGGGTGGTGCCGGTGATGGCTTCGCTGCTGCCCCCAATGGTGCTTTGGTTGCGGTGGTGGTGATGCTCGTCTTCAGACGTTGTTGTGGCCATCGCCTCGGCTCGGTGCGGGTTGCAGCGCCCGTTGGGTGCTCCCCGTGCCGTCGTGTGCTCGTCGGCCTCTCTTCTTCCTCTTCTAATCTACAGCGAGGACCTACGGTGAGTTGATTCGGTTTCCCCTTGTGGTTGTTTGTCCTCTGCCCCTCTTGAGCTAGGCTGTGTGACTCTACCTTGTATCTCTGATTAGGGTTCATACCTGTTCTAGGGTTCTTCCCTGGTTCTAGGGTTCATCCCTCTATTTAATTGTAAATGATGAATTGGACTGGTAGTGGTGCCTAGTGAGGATTGTGATCAATTGTACTCCAGTGCTTACTGTCTTGATTTGATTATCTGATGCTAGTGGTTCTATAGTGTTGCCTCCAATTGATAGTTGAGCTTGGTTAAGATGATGGTATTACTGTGAAATCTGACTGGTTGTGTTGATGAGTGGTGTGTTCATCTACTGTCAGTACACTAGTACTAACAGTAGCCCTGTCAGTGATTACTCACTACATCAGTAGATGTTGGCTTGCATGGTTATAAACAGAATGAGTTTAATCATTTGATTTTAATGATACTCTATGAATGCATAGATAAGTTTGTTAATGATTTATGAGGTGTAGTCTCGGGAAAATGATATCCAATGGCTTGCCACTTTCTTTGTGGTATCTAAATAATGGTTTTACTTGTCTTATAGAACCTGTTCTTGTGATACCATTTAACTATGACACACAAGTTTATGTTCTACTATTGGCCTGATTCTGTTGAGCATAGTATGGGATTTGACAAGGTTAAAGGAGAATCTTCTACTTAACTATTCTGCCTATGATGTTGGTCTGAGGCATAGGAACTAGGTTCCTATATTGTTGTCCCTTATGAAATGTTCTGGGATTATAGTTGGTCACTGGATCTTGTATCCTCTTGACCAAGATGTTTGGTTGCTCACAGATTTATATTGGTTCATATGATTTGTAAATTCTGAGGTGCTACTACATTAGGAGATGTGCCCAGAATTTATAAGCTATGTTATGTACATGTTGGAAGATATAATTGTTTGTTAACTCCAGGATCTATGATGCTGGTCTGAGATCCTGGTTGAGTTGGTAGAATTTAAATGTATTTTTTATTCAAAGGATCCTCTATGATGGATTCACCCCACTTGGGTGTTTTCTGAGAGCTCTAAATATAAAACAACACATGAATCTGTGTTTAGATAAGATAGACAGATCATGTGAGGGTTTTATAATACTCACCACAACAGTTGAGTTATTGTTGTGGTTGCTGGTTGATCTGGTGACTTGATGATGCTATCTTTATTGCTGGCCTGATCTTGTCCTTCTCCTCCTGGTGCTGCTCCTGTTACTTCTGGCTCCTAAAAGCTTGGCCTTGATGTTGCCCTTCACCTCCAAGCTCCTGGAACTTGGCCTTGCTGTCCACCTGATCCACCCCCTCCTTATGTCACCATCTGGTGATACTAGGATGATCTTGTGTGTGTGGTTTGGCTGGTGATATGGCTAGGCTTTGACGGACTTGGTTTGCTCCTGGTGGGCTGTTTGAGATAAATAGAATGAGCTGCTGGAGGTTGCTCCATGGCTGTGCTACTCCTTTTGCTTATGTGACCACTGCTGCTGTGTTGACAGCTCTCACCATGCATTTAGGTGAGTGTGTTGTGTGTGTGCTTGGTACACCATTTGGATCAGATCAATGAGGTATCTTTACCTTTCGATCTTTTAACATTTTACCTTCCTGGTGAAACTAGTCCCTTTTACTTGCTATTGAGATCTGTGTTATGGCTTATTGGTTTATGAAAGAACTAATTCTTTCATATTGGTGAAACTTGCCCCGTTATTTATACTCAGTGATGTAATATGAGCAGTGCATCTCACTGCTCTCTAATGAGAGTATCTTAACCACTAATCTTTATTTTCCTTTTTGTTTGATTTTGCATTTTGTTGCAGGTACAAGATCTGGATATACAAGATTTTAGTATAGGTTTAGATGGATAGGTAGATATAATCTTTATTGATTCATTTGTAAAGATTTTGTAATATCTTATTTATTCTTTTTGTAACAACCTTGTAATAGATTATTATTTGAATTCCATCTGTTGTAATTCCTTTGTTATTCTGAACCCTTCATGAGTTCATTATTGTAAAAGAAAAAAATATATATATGGAATGAAAATAAGAAATAAAGATTCATTTCTTATTTGAAATACTTTCTATTGAATTCCATTTTATTTATTATCACTTAACATTATAACAAATGAGATTATTAAATTAGTTTATAATTCATTTCTTAATAAAAATTCTTAATCTTTAAACATAAATTCAATTTCAAATTTGAATTCAAATTCTCCCTTCCAAAACACACTTATTCAAAAAGATCATGTCAGAATTTATAACGACCACTCCCCATAGCTATCACTATACACAGAGAGTGAAAGAAACTCTGATCACTTTAGGATTTTAGTTTGGCGAAAATTTTATCCGGATTTTTACAGATGAATGCATGCACATGCACAAATTTCTAAATATATCCTTCATTGGTTCTTAAATGCTGAGATGTTACAGTGACTTACTTCTATGCCAGGAAGGCGTCGAGGGAGTCTAGGTAGTAGGTTTGGGCCGTACACGACCTCCCTAACCCGACTCTGAATCACTCTTCTTTGACATCGGTCTAGGCAATACTAGAATTTTTGATCCAATACTAGGCTCCAAACTCGTCTTCGAGCACTGGCATCCTACTCTTGATTTCATTCAAGTGAGAGTGAACGAAGTACATGACCATGGGGAAGTATTTGTAGTCCGGTTGCCATTGACAAATGGCCAATGCACCCTTGTTGATGTATTTTTTTAGCCATGAGTCCATGATAGATTAATTAAGGCGACAGTGTGGTCTATGGCTTTTGTTGGACCAACCCATAAATCCCTCCACCTAGTGAGCTTATTTGCTCGAGCCTTCACGTCTTGCGTTCATTCTTTCATCTTCATTCTTCCATTGGCTTGTTGACCATGACTTGTCGCTTGGACTTTCTTTGATTAGTCTTGACTTTTCCAATTTGCCACTTGAGTTACTACATGGATGGAACGGAGGCTCTATGAAAAATTATTTATTCCCATAATGTGAGTCCACTCGAACCGTAGTCACAGTTAATCATCTCGTGGTTGCAAGAGTCATAAATGTTAATTTTGTATGTCTTATTCTTCGGGCAATGTTTACCTTGTAGTTATCTTGTCATGGTGCAATTGTCTTGCGAAAGCTTGGTCAAATAAGGACTCATTTGTAGTTTTGAGAAGGTTCAAGGCATTTTCTAAATTAACATGTATCTAGACACATATTTTAATGTGTATATAAATACGAAAGACATAGTAGATATAACTAATTTTGGTGGAAAGGTCAAATTTGATTTTTAGTACTTCCTCCGATCCATATTAGTTGACTCCAATTTAGATGTATCTAGACAATTTTTTGTGATAGATACCTCCAAATTGGAGTAAATAAATATGGGTCGGAGAGAGTAATAGCTATTGCCAGGGCCGAATGGTTGTGCACGCTATAGCTCCTTTGCTTTTTTTATGTATAAATAGAATATTCTACTCCCTCCGATCCATATTAGTTGACTCCAATTTAGACGTATCTAGATAAATTTTTAGAATAGATACATCCAAATTGGAGGCAACCAATATGGTCGGAAGGAGTAACTCTTTGCTACTGCTAGAAGGAGGAATGACGAACGCATCATCGATCGATTTTTACCGAACATGCTCTCGGGTGTGCATGCAGGTACACGCAGTAGAGAGTCGAGAGGGAGCCAGGGTATAGCACATGGCAGAGTTCCAGCGACCAAGTACGGAGTAAAAGTTTACAACTTTGTAAAATAAAGAAGAAAGTGACGTGACACGAACTGGTTCTTCCGTCCGGGCTATGAAAAATCGAGACAGACACGCACCAGCACGTACACGACAGCGAGGCCACAGTGAACGTAGATTTATTTATCATTTCTTCGTTTTTCCTTATTATCGTGGTACGTTGCCTCCTTCTGGGTCTCAAGGAGACGATCGACGTGGCGTGGCTAGCTAGGCTTGCGTGTTGCGTGCGCGTGAGATTGCGATGGAGGGTGTACGTGGCTGCGTGGTTGCACTGTTCCCCGCCTGCCGGACCAGCCAGGGTCTACGCACATGGAACCATGCATGCATCGACGAGAAAAAGTGCAGGGAACCGATTCCGTGCTCCCGGCCTGCAGCTAGAATCTCGACTACACGGGCTCACGGAGGAGTAGCTAGTAGCTAGCAGTACTAGCTCAAGTTATTTCCAGATTTTCTTTTACCGCCAAATCTTGGGCACGAATTGGCATCGGTCCGTCATGTATGAGATCGATTCCAAGATGCCTCATCTCATGTTGTGTGTTTTGCGTAGGAATATGGTATCGATTCCGAGATGAACCCTTGTCGTTTCCGATATGTTTGGTTCCATTCCATGCGCATCGAGCAGTTCAATACTGTCGAATATATACGATACCAGATGGACCCATACTCAAAGAGGACCTGTAGCAGTGCGGCCGGGATGGTTTATTGTTTGCATTATCGGGTATTAAACGTTATCCATGAAAGCTCTGTTATCCAAGAAGCAGAGCCAGCTCGATCGGCTGGATTTGACGTCTGCGATACGTGGATTGACTTCTTAACTGCAACAGCAACTTAGAACATCTCTAGCACACATTAAAAATTCGATACTCATGTTAGACTTTATATAGCTATACTGTATAATAGTATCCTAACTGTATAATCTATATCATATTGATATAAGACTTGTATTGTACTATTATACACACATTATATATATATATATATATATATAAATCCTATTCTGTATCCAGGGTGCAGAATAGTTATTTTGCACCCAACATATTTTTACGTTGTTAGATTAAAAAATTATGTTTTGTATATGAAAAATTATGTTCATATATTCATCATAACTAAAAAATTTGACACAAAAATAAAGTTTATGAGTCATTATAGTGTAAAAAACACCAAAAATATGTCTTTTACGTCGAATTTTTTACGGCATATAAACAAAAAATTATGTTATTTCTAAATTTTATTATATTCTTCTCGACTTACGAAGTAATACAAAATTTACGTGACGTAAAAATAATATACGGTTCTAAAGATAGAGGGTGGGTGTAGAATCGTTATTCTACACCCTGGGTGTCAAATAGCGCCACCATATATATATATATATATATATATATATATATATATATATATATATATATATATAGCTCTGCTATTCAAGAACCACTTCCTGAATAACTATTTAGGAACCCCTGTTACTATTCATGTGAACACCAGGAACCCTCTGTTAACTTCCAGACGAGCACGAGTTAACTTCTTTTTCTTTCTAAGTTAACTTTCAAAATGTAACAGTAATAGTGAATGTTTACTTTCACTGTGTAAGTTAACTTCCGCGACCATTCTTAACTACCTCATGTGCGCAAGTTAACTACCTCTTCTATGCTAGTTAACTTCCTGACGGAGCATCGATATTTTGTGTTTTCGTGGACTGTATATTGATCGCAGTTTTTGAACCACTTATCGGAATAATGCATGCGATTTACCGTTGAAAAGGTATGGAAATTTTCGCATCTTTTTCGTAAATTTTTTTTTTCAAATTCGGTATATTTTTGAAATACTATCAAATATACTAAACAGTTTTTTTTCGCGAATTTCTTTGTTACTGTACTGTTTTTTGGGATTTATTTTCAAACCGATTGTCGGAATGATGCATGTGATATATCGTTGAATCGGTATAAAAATTTCGCAACTTTTTTGTAAATAAAGTTTTCCCAAATTTCTTACGGTTTTAAATTAATTTTAAATATATCAAACTTCATTTTTGCGTGACATTTTTAATTTCATACAGTATCTTGTACAACTTAACTTCGGCGCCCCCTATTAAATTTTCCGCGAACACGAGTTAACTTCCGTTTCTTTTTCATGTTAACTTCCGCTTGGGGAAGGGGTGGTGGGATTTCTCTGATTGTTAACTTCTATTTTTTCACACGAACACCAGAAACCCCTTATTAATTTCCACGTGTGTACAAGTTAACTCCCTCTTTTCTACTAGTTAACTTCCTGACAGAGCATCGTTTTTTTGTGAGCACCGATTTTTTTGTGTTTTTTCTATGCTAGGACATCACGCTGTTTACACTAAGATCAAAGGCAGCACAACACATAACAAAAAGTCAGTGCATGGGCAGTGCATTGCCATGCCACCACGTCGTGCACATGTTGTTTTTCAACATCCCAACCTCCACAGTTTACCATTGCTAACTACCATGTATGAATAGTTTTGTTCCAAAGATTTTTTGGTGGTGCAACACATTTCATATTTTCACAACAACCAAAATCACCCTAGTTGAACATAGTTAACTCCCATACAAACATAATAAGTGGAGTTTACATTAAAAAATTTACTCTATTTTTTTATACATGAAATCTTTGGTCAGAGAAGCTTGATATTCCTTTTTCAACATCTGTTTCTACTTTCTCAATTACACAATTAGTTACTATTTCAACTTCAGTATTGAACACCCTAGTCGCAAGCAGAACCTGCAGAACATGTAACCATAATTAACTTCTATCAATTTAACATCTTAACTCCCACAATTTTTTTAGGAGTAACACAGCTGCAATACCAAATACTGCTAGTTAACTTTCTGTTTTTTCAGAAGTCTAAGTGAACCCACACAATAGTGATAATCAACTTTAAAACACAAGTAACCATAGTTAACTTCTCATACTATAACATGGTAACTCCCAAAAAATCCTGACCTAACCCAGTAATGTTTTTTCTGAAACTACATTTGACACGTTCAGTTAACTCTCAAAAAACCACCACAAAACAAACACATTAGTTATTTTTTACAAGGTTTCATTAATTTCACAAGACAAATTTAAGCAGTTAACTAGAAGAAGTTTGCAAGGTGCTAAACCCCATCATGTGCTAACTACCATGGATTGTTTCAATTAACTTCCAAAAAAACACGAAATCAGACACACTAGTGATTTGCAAGTTCCTCTTAGCTCATCATAATATTCTAGCAGTTAACTAGTAGAATTTACGGCAGTTAACTAGCAAGATTTGTGGCAGTTAACTAGCAGGATTTTAGGCACACACCTCAGATTTTTGCAGGGACACCCCTTTCCGCCTGATAGGTGCCATGAATACCGGCGGTATCTCGCCTGCACCGATGCGGCGGATGATTGGTGCCTCGCCGGGGAATCCGGCACCTCCTCCTCACGTCTGCCGCTACTGCAGCTCGCTCGCCTGCGCCGGCGCACCCTGGAAGAAGGTCGTTATGTCGTGAACAAGATGGAAACTCCGGCGCCTCCTCCCTCGCGTCGGCCTCCGCCGCCGCTCGCTCGTCGGCACCGGCGCAGGTCTCCGATCGTGGGGCGGGGCTTTGAAGGAAGGGGGCGTGGTCGGGGCGTGTAGCATCCCAATTGTCTAACAATTGCAATGCTACTAGCCTAGTCTATATAATGCTACCTCCTATATATAATTGTTGCATCATAATTATATCATGCTCATGTCATCATGCCACCTTGCATTTGAGCATCATATAAAACCCTTTTTGTTTTGGTTCTTCTCTCATATGCATTGTAAATTGTATTTGCCTCTTGATATTGTATTTGGTTGTTGATATATTGTTCAATGCCCAAGTTGAGTTGGGGCATATCTTTTATTTCATTCCACCACTCTTCTTGTCATCACCCATCATTCCACCATTCCACCATATATGAGCATTGCAACTTATTTGGTTTTACCTCTAGCTCATATGTGTTGGTGTGGATCCATTCTATCTCCACATGCTCTCATATATGCACCATATTGTTTTTCACATTATTGGTTTAGGAGAGCCATATGGCCACCTTTGCATGCCTTGTGAGTGGGAACCTTTTTCCTAGCTTCCATATGGATTATTATGGAATTATGCTCATGTTGGGACATTTTTGGGACTATTGAGCATCTAGTGGCACATACACACTAGCATGTCCCATTTTTATTCAAATATGGTCATCTCCAACTACTCCACATGGGGCATCCTTTCACTTCTTCTAGTTTGGCTTATTCCATATTGTGGAAATGCATATGTATAAATGCTATGGATATTATTTTGTTTTCACAAGATGAAACCTAGCATTAATATTATGCATGGGCCATGCAACCATCTCTATATTTTTGCCTCCTTTGTTTTTATTTGGTCTTTTTGAGTGGATCATCTTCCATCTTCCTCTACCCCTCTTTTGGCTTGATCTAGATTGGTTTAGCCAAGTCCACCACCACACCTCTCTTGTGGATCTAGCTAGATGCATGCAAGTTTCTAAACCAAGCCCTCTCTCTCTTCTCACCCTCTCTTTTTCTTGCCTTGATCTTGCTTGAGCTTGTCTTGATCTTGCTTGGTCTTGTCAAAAGAGCACATTCCTCCTCTCTCCCTAAACCATACACTCATCTCTCCTCTCTTTACCATCCTCTCTAAACCACACCCCCACCTAATCTAAACCCATACCCCCTCTAAACCCTATCTAGCTAAACCAAGCCCTCCACCTAGCTAACCCGAGGATACCCCTCTAACCTAAACCGAGCCCCAAACTACCCTAGCCCGAGCTACCCCTTTCCCTCTCCCTCTCTTGGCTTCCCCCTCTCTCCCTACCAGGCAGGCTCCACCACGTCACCCCTCCTCTGCCCCACTCTTTTCTTTGGCTTCAAGACAAAGAGAGAAAAGAAGGGAGAAGGAAGCCACCCGAGCCCTCTTTTTGCATCTCACCAAACCATGTGATCCTCTCCCTCTCCTCTTATCTGTAGCACCAGCTCCCCCCACGTGCCTTCTCCACAACCAGATCGGGATATAGGAAAAACCCAGACCCCTCTCCTTCCCCCTCCACATCCTGGCCATAGCCATGGCCTCTCTAAACCCTAGCTCTGGCCTGCCTTGCTAGCCGACGATCCGGAGCGTGCCAAGCTGTACAAGGAGCACGAGGGGCTTCGTCTACTTCTTCTACCTCGCCCTGCACCGGCCAAACCTCGCCGGAGTCCTCTGGAGCTCCCCGGACCCGCCGCAGCCGCTGGATCAGACGCTCGCGAGACCCCTGCCTCTGCTCCGACCCGATCCACCTCTCGCACCAGCGACGTCACCGACGAGTTTCTGGTGAGCATCTCGATCCCCTAGACAGCCCCTTCTCCTCTCTAGCTCGCCGCAACGCCGCCACCTTCCGTCGAGCACTCCGCGTGCGCGCCGCCGTTGCAAGCACGCCTGGCAGTACATGCCGTCCGTCAGTTTTCTGTGCGTTTTCCCTCTGTTCGTCAGGTTTTCCCCGTTGCGGTAGGCCTCCCCCTAGGAAACTCCTTATACCAAAGTTGTAGCCCTTCGTCGTATCTATGTTTTTCGTTTTTATGGCTTGGCCAGTTTCTCGCTGGATTCGTCGCCACCGTCGCCGGAAGACGGCCAGATCCGCCGCCGTCAGGGACGGATTCGTCAGCAGCGCAGCAGCAGCCGATGGCCGTTTTGCGCAGAACCCCCTCCCCTTTTTCCCGCCTAAACCTGCCGTCCCCAGAGCCCACCTGTCAGCCTCGGTATCTTTTTGCAAGGAAACCCCCGGAAGATCCTGGCCACCACGAACCGATCCCTCCTCGCGTCCTGGGATCGCCCACGTGGCGTGCGCCTGCTGGACGCGCCAGCGAGTGGACCCGCCGTTCCCCGGTCCCGCCTGTCATACTCTGTGGCTGGCAGCAGCCGCGGTGAGGAAACCGTCTCCGCGCGCGTGTCGCCCAGTCAGCCGCTGGCCCCACTTGTCTGTGGCTGTGGCTAGCTCTGGGTTGAGTAAGAAAAGTTTATCCGTTTTCTGTTTTAATTCAAATCTTTTCAAATTAATTCAAATTCAAATTTAAATCTGTTTTAAAATAACTTTTCAAATATAATTCCAAATAATACAAATAATATATGTTTTGAGATCAGAAAAATGTGAGGAATTCAAATATGCCATTCAAAATATATTTTGAGCACTTAAAATCTCAAGTTGTTTTAAATTACAATAAAATGCCCTTTTACCTTAATTAATTAATAACTTTTGATTTATAAGTCCAAATTTAACAAATAATATGTCTAAAATGTTTAGCTCGACGAGACCTTTCTGTTTATGCATTCCATGTTTTGTTTTGACGCATGCATCATATAAATATAAAGTATACAGCAACTAAATTGAGGTTAAAATGTGGCCAAAACTCAATAAAATGATTTATCCTTGTATTCCACACCTCACCCATGCCATGCTACTTTATTGCCATGCAAATTGTGCATCATTCATCATGGCATGATTGTTTGCTTGTCGCATCTTAATTCATATGCTTGCGCACTTTATTTATGTTGGCCCTTGTTTGTTTGGTTCTTCTTCGAATAGACGCTGAGCAGGGAATATATCAAGAAACCCAGGAGCACTACCCAGATCCGTCCCTCGCTTCAACTGAGCTGCCAGGCAAGCACTACCGCATGCTTGCATACATATAGTACCTACTGGCTCTATCTTATTCTTGCATCATTGAGTCGCGATTGCATTAAATTGAATCCCAAGTATTGCATAGCCTTTATTTTTAAACCCCACCGAAGCTTGTTCCTCCATCCCATGAGCCATTACTACAGGAGTTGTTTGAGCCATGCGAGTCGTAGAACAGCATGTGTAGGGTATGTGAGTGTCTGTTGGATAACGAGGTACCTATACAACTTAATCTGAGTAGTAATGGGATAACTAATGAAATTGGCATCGGTGAGCCATATTCGCTATTTGGTTTTTCAGGCTCACTTGTGTCCCGTAGGACCCCGAGTACTTGATTCCTGTTCCTTGAATATTCGCGCTATCCACATCCGGGAGGCTTATGAACCCCCCTGAGCCAGAGCTTGATTCATTCTTATTTCTTGGGGCCACAAACTAGTTTGAGGTTTTATTTACTATCCTGTACTTATGCCATGCTTTACTGCTTTATTTAAATTGTGCGAGGTACTGCACCTGTACTGTTTAGGGCCGTGACCCGTTTTCGCTGTATCGACAAGCCCAGTCACACTTTCGGGTTCCCAGTCGTTTACAGCCGGCCACACAAACCTTGAGTCCGTCTCGTAGCCGACCAGCTTCGTTGCGGGTAGCTTAATGGGGTGGCCCCCTGAAATATTTCTGAATCCTGTGATCGCTTTGTCGTGACTGCCTCGTTGGTTTTGATTTGGTTTTTCCGAGGTTGATCGAGTGTGTGTTGCTATTTGTGCACCCCTGCAGGGTAAAACTTTTTGAAAGCCGTGTCCGCGGTTATGGACGACTTGGAGCACAGTTTCTCGATCATAGACAAGCATAACTAAAGTACCGCTTTTAATTTGACTAAGTAACTGACTAGTAAATAGTGCAACACTCATGGAATGGTTAATAAAACTGCCAACGGATGGGGGGGTTGTTCGTCCGCTTCCTCGTCGGTAAGCGAGGAGGAGGATGGATCTGTTAATATTACCGTTATAACTGTTGTTATTAATTCACGGACATCCGTCTATCTCTGGTTAGGCGGATGGTTAGCGAGTATCTATAAAATTGTTAGAGTTTATCTTTTGCTGCAATTGCGTCACCCCAGGTTGTGTCCCCTTTAGAGGCATAAAGACTTGCTGAGTACCCCTAGGGTCTCACACGATAAATTGTTTGATTCCGATGGACAGGTAAACTCGCAAGATGGATACTGGGTGGAGGAGACGGACGATGTTGGCAACGATCATTCGGTGTAGAGATTCCGAGAACGGGGATCCATGAGATCTGTGGGCGAGATGTGTTTATTTATGGGGCATCTTATGCCGATTTGCTTCTTATCCCTACTCGGATCTTGTTTTCCGCTTCCGCTTGATACTCTGATGTTTGATGTATGAGGAGATATCCTAAACTATTATATCTATCTAGGATATTTGGATCTTGCCGTATGGCGTTGCTATATTTCCTTTCTTTTTAGATGGAATGACTCTGAGAACCATTGTATGGTGGCTTGCATACATACTCATTTGTGTATGTAGTTGATCCCTTCGCCTGCCGATTACGCCGCCCGTTCTTGTCCCGATGTTTGGAAATGGTTAGGACGGCCGAAAGGTCTACCTGTGAGTGGCATTTGGGCCCCACCGTACTATTTTAACCATTTCCGCTCATCCAGGCTTGTAACTAGGAGCGTAATTCACCGAGGTAGTTACAATTGGTATCAGAGCCATCCCGCCCTTCAGGGTCTCAGCCAAATGGTCGTTGTCAGTCTAGCAAATATTTTGGTAGCTATGTATACTAGGGAAAAACAAAACGTGAGAGTAGGACTGCTTCCACTTTCTTCTTACCCACCCACCTTTTCTGGTAAGGAAGTGTAACGTTTACAATCCTCTTCTTAAAATTCAAACTAGGATTCACGTGTTCTGGGTTTCCGTAGTACCATAGAAAGTGTGTGTGTGTGTGTAATTCCTTGTCTATCTGTTGCATCCAACTTGTTATCACAATCTGCCTTTGGTTATCAACTGTTGGTACATTCCATACTGACAGGCTTTTGAAAACCGGCGCGATCTATCTGACTCCTTGTTAACAAGTGCCATCTTCTTAAGGGTGTCCTTCCTTCTAGCAACTCCACATTCTGTGAAATCATCAGTAGCTAATCTCTACCTGTTAAGTGATTTTGCGCATCTATTGGTATTTTAATGCCGAAAAATGCGGAAAATTTTTCTTTGATACATCTGTGTTTCCACACTCCTTTCCAGTCGTGTGTGAAACATTATCTATCTCCCTTTTATCAGCATGTCCATGCTAACTCATTCTTTTGTCACCGGCGCTTAATCCTGGAGTTTCATTTCATCTCCAATTCTTTGGGCTAATTACATAACATGTGTCGATCCTATGCTGGTGATTGTAATTTGGTTCTCGGCATAGCTATATGACACTTATCATGAGTGGAATAGGGAAAATGCTATCAACGCTATCCTCCAAATGGTGACGGTTATCTCCTGTGATTTTGAGTACACCGTGATCATATCTATGCATATTCAAGCATATGTGCCAATCCGGAGTTTCTCAAAGCACTACGGCGGTCTATCATCTGTTCATCATGCTGCACATCTTTTCGAACCCCATATCTGCACAATTCTCCTGGATACGAGGGAATTGCATCTTTTCGCTTCGGATAGTTTTGCTTAAGGTATGAGCTATCATCGTTTCCTTATCCAAGATCTCTCTATCTTTGTAACCGGTGATCCGATCGACAATGTGAACCAGGTGACATCCCTTTTTCTTCCGAAGGACCAGATAATCTATCCTTCCAGTGCATCTTATTCAACACGAACCCGTGCTCTTAATATTGATCTTTCTAAGAGCGTTGAGCTCAGGAAGTGTTCGAGCATTTGTTCGTTTCTCTTGCCTTTTGAACTTGGTATTCTGGGAATATCTTGTTAATCCATGGTGGTATATGTTGATAATATGCTTGCCTATTCCATATCAAGGGAAGGACATGGAAGATCATCTGTGTCTCTTTCTCTCAAGCTTCGTGAGCACTGCCTGTGTGCAAAGTCTCAAAGTGAGAATCCTGACTTCTTGAAGTCACCTATCTCGACCACGTCCTTCTGCTAAATAGATTACTTCAACTCTGGAATCAGCAAGTCCATTGTTAATTCCATCCTCCATCTTCAACCAGCCCGGAGATTTCCTTGTTGACGAGTTATCATCGTCGTTCTGCTGAAGACTTCCTCAAGACTGCTAAATCTCTCTCCATCTTTTCAAGAAGAACGTGGAGTTCTTTTCACCTCTATCTCGTTAAGTAATCTCGTGAAACCCTCTCGTTCTATCATCTATGCTCAATCCACCGGAGGACATGAAGACCTTCCAGATCTTGTATTCCTTCCGTTCAAGTTGGTGCTATCTTTTCTGTAGCTGTTGAATCTTTCAGTTGTTCTCCGTAATCTTCCTTCATATCTTTCCGGTAGCTTGGTACTTACGACATGACGACAACATCATCACCCTTATCTATCTTGAATCCGGCGAATCGTTTGCATCTATCCTTGTTTTCTAACAAAGTTCTATGAGTTTTGTCAACACCTTCAGTCTGTTTCGGTAGTTGGGTTGCATGGTTTTCTTATTCATGTGCGGAGTAATGCTTTGAGTGCGGGATGGAGTAGCTACCATACCACTACTCTTATCATTCGCTCTCGTACATTGAATTGGTGAATTAATGTGATTTCACTCATTCCACGGAAGTTAGAAGTGGCTTTTATCCCTCGATACTTTTACTTCCGTCCTTGTTTTTCCGGAGTGCTCTCTCGAAGAAAGTAATCAATAATCTCTTGTTGGTGGTCTGTCTAATCTAGATGGAGCAAAATCTTCAATTATCTGGTGGAAACAAACGCAAACTCTTTTCTACCCTCGTCTTTCTACCGGTGCTTGACATCCCCAAACAAGATGGAAGGAAACTATCTCTCTCTTTGTTTCATCAATTCTTTTTCTGTGGTAAAGCCAAATTATGGTTGATGCCATCAGCTGCAAATCTATTGCGTTAGCCTCAAGGCTAAAGAAAGCAATAAGTATCTCTACAATAAACTCCAGATCCTCCATATTCTTTGCTTCTCGGGATTCCACCATGATCTGGCTTCACATCCGTCTTTGGAAGTTATATCCGCGCTCCTCAATTGCGTGATCCGTTGGGTCTTACCGGCACAAGAAGAATCTAATCCGACAATGTCTAACTAAATCTTTCTGTTGATATCTAGGGACTCTATTGTTTGAAGACAATATTGTTTCCGTGCTTCATTTCTCAAATCCGAGAGAAGATACGATGCTATTGTCATAGTGGATCAAAACTTCTCCAACCTAGCTCTTTTCTTCCGGCGAGACAAAGATTCATCATCTCTAGTATCAGTAAATCTTTAATCTTAACGGTGTGCTTTTCTGTATCCATGATACATCATCTTGTCCTTTCTTTCACAAGTGGTTCTAGTCTTTTATCTTGGTTCTTGAGAAAACCGGAGCTATGTCCATCCTATCCTTCTTGTCTAACGACCATCCTTCAACTCTTCTAATCGTTGTTTCTCAAGCAAAACGCAAGACTCGCAACAAGTCTAGCAAGTTTTGCAAGGTGTAGTGGTCGCACCATTCAGTTCTTCATCATCTTGGGAACGCAAGGATCACCTTCGTTCCGAACACCCGCCTCTCCTTGTGTTGTTTTCTTTTTCCTAGGAATCTCGGGGCGAGATTCTTGTTTAGTGGGGGAGAGTTGTAGCATCCCAATTGTCTAACAATTGCAATGCTACTAGCCTAGTCTATATAATGCTACCTCCTATATATAATTGTTGCATCATAATTATATCATGCTCATGTCATCATGCCACCTTGCATTTGAGCATCATATAAAACCCTTTTTGTTTTGGTTCTTCTCTCATATGCATTGTAAATTGTATTTGCCTCTTGATATTGTATTTGGTTGTTGATATATTGTTCAATGCCCAAGTTGAGTTGGGGGCATATCTTTTATTTCATTCCACCACTCTTCTTGTCATCACCCATCATTCCACCATTCCACCATATATGAGCATTGCAACTTATTTGGTTTTACCTCTAGCTCATATGTGTTGGTGTGGATCCATTCTATCTCCACATGCTCTCATATATGCACCATATTGTTTTTCACATTATTGGTTTAGGAGAGCCACATGGCCACCTTTGCATGCCTTGTGAGTGGGAACCTTTTTCCTAGCTTCCATATGGATTATTATGGAATTATGCTCATGTTGGGACATTTTTGGGACTATTGAGCATCTAGTGGCACATACACACTAGCATGTCCCATTTTTATTCAAATATGGTCATCTCCAACTACTCCACATGGGGCATCCTTTCACTTCTTCTAGTTTGGCTTATTCCATATTGTGGAAATGCATATGTATAAATGCTATGGATATTATTTTGTTTTCACAAGATGAAACCTAGCATTAATATTATGCATGGGCCATGCAACCATCTCTATATTTTTGCCTCCTTTGTTTTTATTTGGTCTTTTTGAGTGGATCATCTTCCATCTTCCTCTACCCCTCTTTTGGCTTGATCTAGATTGGTTTAGCCAAGTCCACCACCACACCTCTCTTGTGGATCTAGCTAGATGCATGCAAGTTTCTAAACCAAGCCCTCTCTCTCTTCTCACCCTCTCTTTTTCTTGTCTTGATCTTGCTTGAGCTTGTCTTGATCTTGCTTGGTCTTGTCAAAAGAGCACATTCCTCCTCTCTCCCTAAACCATACACTCATCTCTCCTCTCTTTACCATCCTCTCTAAACCACACCCCCACCTAATCTAAACCCATACCCCCTCTAAACCCTATCTAGCTAAACCAAGCCCTCCACCTAGCTAACCCGAGGATACCCCTCTAACCTAAACCGAGCCCCAAACTACCCTAGCCCGAGCTACCCCTTTCCCTCTCCCTCTCTTGGCTTCCCCCTCTCTCCCTACCAGGCAGGCTCCACCACGTCACCCCTCCTCTGCCCCACTCTTTTCTTTGGCTTCAAGACAAAGAGAGAAAAGAAGGGAGAAGGAAGCCACCCGAGCCCTCCTTTTGCATCTCACCAAACCATGTGATCCTCTCCCTCTCCTCTTATCTGTAGCACCAGCTCCCCCCACGTGCCTTCTCCACAACCAGATCGGGATATAGGAAAAACCCAGACCCCTCTCCTTCCCCCTCCACATCCTGGCCATAGCCATGGCCTCTCTAAACCCTAGCTCTGGCCTGCCTTGCTAGCCGACGATCCGGAGCGCGCCAAGCTGTACAAGGAGCACGAGGGGCTTCGTCTACTTCTTCTACCTCGCCCTGCACCGGCCAAACCTCGCCGGAGTCCTTTGGAGATCCCCGGACCCGCCGCAGCCGCCGGATCAGACGCTCGCGAGACCCCTGCCTCTGCTCCGACCCGATCCACCTCTCGCACCAGCGACGTCACCGACGAGTTTCTGGTGAGCATCTCGATCCCCTAGACAGCCCCTTCTCCTCTCTAGCTCGCCGCAACGCCGCCACCTTCCGTCGAGCACTCCGCGTGCGCACCGCCGTTGCAAGCACGCCTGGCAGTACATGCCGTCCGTCAGTTTTCCGTGCGTTTTCCCTCTGTTCGTCAGGTTTTCCCCGTTGCGGTAGGCCTCCCCCTTGGAAACTCCTTATACCAAAGTTGTAGCCCTTCGTCGTATCTGTGTTTTTCGTTTTTATGGCTTGGCCAGTTTCTCGCTGGATTCGTCGCCACCGTCGCCGGAAGATGGCCAGATCCGCCGCCGTCAGGGACGGATTCGTCAGCAGCGCAGTAGCAGCCGATGGTCGTTTTGCGCAGAACCCCCTCCCCTTTTTCCCGCCTAAACCCGCCGTCCCCAGAGCCCACCTGTCAGCCTCGGTATCTTTTTGCAAGGAAACCCCCGGAAGATCCTGGCCACCACGAACCGATCCCTCCCCGCGTCCTGGGATCGCCCACGTGGCGTGCGCCTGCTGGACGCGCCAGCGAGTGGACCCACCATTCCCCGGTCCCGTCTGTCATACTCTGTGGCTGGCAGCAGCCGCGGTGAGGAAACCGTCTCCGCGCGCGTGTCGCCCAGTCAGCCGCTGGCCCCACTCGTCTGTGGTTGTGGCTAGCTCTGGGTTGAGTAAGAAAAGTTTATCCGTTTTCTGTTTTAATTCAAATCTTTTCAAATTAATTCAAATTCAAATTTAAATCTGTTTTAAAATAACTTTTCAAATATAATTCCAAATAATATATGTTTTGAGATCAGAAAAATGTGAGAAATTCAAATGTGCCATTCAAAATATATTTTGAACACTTAAAATCTCAAGTTGTTTTAAATTACAATAAAATGCCCTTTTACCTTAATTAACTAATAACTTTTGATTTATAAGTCCAAATTTAACAAATAATATGTCTAAAATGTTTAGCTCGACGAGACCTTTCTATTTATGCATTCTATGTTTTGTTTTGAAGCATGCATCATATAAATATAAAGTATACAGCAACTAAATTGAGGTTAAAATGTGGCCAAAACTCAATAAAATGATTTATCCTTGTATTCCACACCTCACCCATGCCATGCTACTTTACTGCCATGCAAATTGTGCATCATTCATCATGGCATGATTGTTTGCTTGTCGCATCTTAATTCATATGCTTGCGCACTTTATTTATGTTGGCCCTTGTTTTTTTGGTTCTTCTTCGAATAGACGCTGAGCAGGGAATATATCAAGAAACCCAGGAGCACTACCCAGATCCGTCCCTCGCTTCAACTGAGCTGCCAGGCAAGCACTACCACATGCTTGCATACATATAGTACCTATTGCCTCTATCTTATTCTTGCATCATTGAGTCGCGATTGCATTAAATTGAATCCCAAGTATTGCATAGCCTTTATTTTTAAACCCCACTGAAGCTTGTCCCTCCATCCCATGAGCCATTACTACAGGAGTTGTTTGAGCCATGCGAGTCGTAGAACAGCATGTGTAGGGTATGTGAGTGTCTGTTGGATAACGAGGTACCTATACAACTTAATCTTAGTAGTAATGGGATAACTAATGAAATTGGCATCGGTGAGCCATATTCGCTATTTGGTTTTTCAGGCTCACTTTTGTCCCGTAGGACCCCGAGTACTTGATTCCTGTTCCTTGAATATTCGCGCTATCCACATCCGGGAGGCTTATGAACCCCCCTGAGCCAGAGCTTGATTCATTCTTATTTCTTGGGGCCACAAACTAGTTTGAGGTTTTATTTACTATCCTGTACTTATGCCATGCTTTACTGCTTTATTTAAATTGTGCGAGGTACTGCACCTGTACTGTTTAGGGCCGTGACCCGTTTTCGCTGTATCGACAAGCCCAGTCACACTTTTGGGTTCCCAGTCGTTTACAGCCAGCCACACAAACCTTGAGTCCGTCTCGTAGCCGGCCAGCTTCGTTGCGGGTAGCTTAATGGGGTGGCCCCCTGAAATATTTCTGAATCCTGTGATCGCTTTGTCGTGACTGCCTCGTTGGTTTTGATTTGGTTTTTCCGAGGTTGATCGAGTGTGTGTTGCTATTTGTGCACCCGTGCAGGGTAAAACTTTCTGAAAGCCGTGTCCGCGGTTATGGACGACTTGGAGCACAGTTTCTCGATCATAGACAAGCATAACTAAAGTACCGCTTTTAATTTGACTAAGTAACTGACTAGTAAATAGTGCAACACTCATGGAATGGTTAATAAAACTGCCAACAGATGGGGGGGGGGGGTTGTTCGTCCGCTTCCTCGTCGGTAAGCGAGGAGGAGGATGGATCTGTTAATATTACCGTTATAACTGTTGTTATTAATTCACGGACATCCGTCTATCTCTGGTTAGGCGGATGGTTAGCGAGTATCTATAAAATTGTTAGAGTTTATCTTTTGCTGCAATTGCGTCACCCCAGGTTGTGTCCCCTTTAGAGGCATAAAGACTTGCTGAGTACCCCTAGGGTCTCACACGATAAATTGTTTGATTCAGATGGACAGGTAAACTCGCAAGATGGATACTGGGTGGAGGAGACGGACGATGTTGGCAACGATCATTCGGTGTAGAGATTCTGGGAACGGGGATCCGTGAGATCTGTGGGCGGGATGTGTTTATTTATGGGGCATCTTATGCCGATTTGCTTCTTATCCGTACTCGGATCTTGTTTTCCGCTTCCGCTTGATACTCTGATGTTTGATGTATGAGGAGATATCCTAAACTATTATATCTATCTAGGATATTTGGATCTTGCCGTATGGCGTTGCTATATTTCCTTTCTTTTTAGATGGAATGACTCTGAGAACCATTGTATGGTGGCTTGCATACATACTCATTTGTGTATGTAGTTGATCCCTTCGCCTGCCGATTACGCCGCCCGTTCTTGTCCCGATATTTGGAAATGGTTAGGACGGCCGAAAGGTCTACCTGTGAGTGGCATTTGGGCCCCACCGTACTATTTTAACCATTTCCGCTCATCCAGGCTTGTAACTAGGGGCGTAATTCACCGAGGTAGTTATAGGGCGTCCGGGTCAGAGACGTCTGGGATGTCCGGGTCCGGGTCGTGGTCGGGATGTCCGGGTCGTGCTAGTTTTGGGTTAACAAACACTTTCCGAAAAGTAGGTGGTTCCTAGATAGTTATCTAGGAACCTCTTAAGGGGTGTTTCTGAATGTGTGATGGGCCATTCCATAGAGGTTGAGCCAGTCCCCCAAAACATTATGTTTTACATCGTATCAGCCTAACCGAGGTCCTGCCCCACCTCACCTGCTACCGCCGCGCCTAACCCTAGGGCCGCCGCATCCATTCGCATGTCCGCTTCCGCCTCGAGCGCCGCCAGCTCCGGGTCCATCCTCGCGTCGCTTGCCGCCCTCCTCAACCTTCCGCTTCGTGATCTCGCTCCGTCGGTGCCTCAATTCTTCGACACCACCGCCGTGGGATCCATATCCTCGGCTCTGATCCCGCCGTCTCCCGCGCCAGCGCTCTCTGTTGCCACGACGACGGTCCAGTTTGCGGCGCCACCCGCGGCCTCCATTGGCTCGTCCCCTACACTCGTAATCTTCCCGATGGCCTCGGGGGCCCTCGACGCCCCGCCTGTGGCCGTGGCCCCGTCGTCGCTGCAACGCCCGCTGCCCCGGTTGCCGACGCCTTCACGCCCTCTGGGCCATTCCACTTCGACAACCTAATCACCACCCGACTCATGCCGGACAACTACTTGTTCTGGCGTTCCAAGGTACTACCGCTGCTGTCAACACCCAGATTTTTAATCCCAGATGCCTGTTATGCCATACATCGCAATCCCAGGATTACCATTTTTTCGAGACATAACAGAATTGGATACCATAGTAAATCATCCATTACAAAAGATACATAAGTTCTTACACAAATAGGGATCTCATGATCCAGTTCTTAATACAACATCAAGCAGCGGAATATGTAATAATAATGGTAGCGTAGGCGAAGCTCCATCTTCGGGGTCACAGGCAATGCTGACGATGGGAGATGATCCTAGTTGTCGTAACCTTCCTGGGGTCCATCCTCAAGGTACTCCTCTTCATAGTCTGGCCATGGGAATAGCCAGGGACAAAGCCATGATTACTCTTTAAGTACTCGCAAACTAATACTAGCAGCTAAAGGGGTTTTTGGATAATAGGACACTAGGCTCTAGGGTTGTTTTGCAAAAGCCAGATTTATCTCTACTAAGTCTAGAAGCAAATGAATGCTAGTCACAATTTTATAACTCCTAAGTGGGAACTTGTATTTCATATCACAACCCTGTTGTTGTCAAGTCAAAGTCTCAATTCATTTCAAAAGTCTTTTGAAAAGTCTGACGGGGGAACAGTATGGCCACTCCAACTGTCCATAACCGCGGACACGGCTATTCGAATAGTTTGACACTCTGCAGAGATTGTACACTTTCACCACAACATTCGATACATCCGTCAGGAACAAATCCTGAATTCACCATACTCAGTATGCGGATAATCAATCCTAACCTTTCAATTACACGCCCTAGTATAAGCACCTCTCCTGTGAGTTTGGCCTCCCAACCATGACCAACTGTCATCTTGGGTACTGCACAGGTGGACAATCTTCACAAGGTAGCCTCAGCTCAGACCTTGGCCGTGAGGGAACTAATACTAAGGTATATAAGTTTCCAGTCAATCCCTACCCAATCTTCGGGTATTGTGGTTGTACGATAAAATTGGAATGGTATCGCATCCAGACAACCATCAGTTTTATAAAGGGGCCAAGGCTCATGCCTCATCATTTTCATCACCAAAATCATCAGGTGTTTGGAAACACATGTCCAAAACATTTCAATAGAATGATCCATCAGTCCAAGGTTTTCATAACCATTTTTCCACCAAGTATTCCCATCTAAAGTTGATCAAGTTTTATGCTTAGCACTAGCATCTATAGGTGGGGGTAAGCAATAATGAGGGGTGGTAAACTAGTGGAGCTCTAACTAAGTTCAATCTCATGCCTTAGGATGACATCAAGATTATCTAGCATAGGCCAAATTTTATGCTCTTTATGCAACCTTCACATATCCTTCTAGTATCTACCATTCACTTAAGTAAACTCTAAGTAATATCTTGGATAAAGAAATAAAGTATAAAGCTTGCAAATAAAAACTAGGATTGGTTTGTCAAGTGGATGTGATCACATATGCTTAAGGCATATAGTAGGCATAGTAACAAGTAGTGGTTTGTGGCATCAGTAGGGTATCTTGCAAGGGTTAGCTTGCATTGGTCCACTTAGTTAATAAAGCTTGCAAGTATTGTGTTACATAGGTATAGTATCAGCTTGCCTTGTGCAGAGCAGTGGTTGAAGTTCTCCTCGGCTTCTTCTTCGTAGAATCCTCCTTCCTCCTCGTATCCTTGGTCGGTACTAGCGTCTATAAATAAATACGAGGTACACAATCACCAAACAATACTTAACTACTTGCAATCATCACACACAAGGGTCCTATAGATGATTTAGCATCATCTCTAACATTACAAGATTAAAGCTTGGTTTAATTCCTTTTATTTTTAGAAAAGTAATTTCTACTCATTGAAAAACTACTTAAGATTTAATATTCTCCAAGCCAAACATGGGATCATGTTGACACATGTCATCACCACATATTTTAGTCCATGGGAATGTGATTTAAAGTGGTGTCACAATTTAATAAGGTTTTACTCTTTTATTTTAGTTAATTAAAGTGGCTAGAAATGCCTATGTAGCATTCTTTTATTACTTGACCATTCTTTCTTTACGTAAACCTATATATTTTTATATATTCTGAAAGGTATGGTTAAATGTGATTTTTGAGAGTTGGAATCAACTCAAAAGCTATTATGGTTTAAATTTGAAAAATGATTGAATGCAGAAAAGCTTCTGCCTTGCTATTTTTACCATGGGTGATCTATAGATCCAAATGACTTGAATCCAATGGTCTTGGATTCAGCATTCCCAGGCCTTTCTAACAAAATTAGTTTCATTCAGTTTGATGCACTGAGTCGATATGGGTTGATTTTTGAAGTTGAGTACAGAAGTGAGTTTGAAATAAAATGGAAAAGGTTTAATTTGAATAACTGGGCTGCGCGGGAAAAGTTAACGGGCCGGCCTGCTAAGCGCAGTGCTCCCGCGGGCTGCTTAAGTGGGTGTCCCCACTCGTCAGTGAGACAGGGAGGGGCGAGGCGATACGGGGCAACGTGGTGCGTTCGATCTGATTCTAATCCAACGGCTGGGAGTCATCGTCGACGCGGGGCAACGCCGGCGAGAAAGAAACCTAGCGCAGACAGTGAGGGGTGCTGGGGGCTCACCGGGGTGCTGGCGAGGGTCGGCGAGGCGGGCGAACGACGAAGTCGACGACGGCGAACTCAGGGGTGGTCGCGGCAGCTCCTGGGATGGACAAAATCGATGGCGCCCTTCTTCTCTAGAGGCGGCGGGCTCCGGTGAAATTCCGGCGAGGTGGTGCTCGCCTTGCTCCGGGAACGGTGTGGCACGATCAGTGAGTAGAGGGGAGTGAGATGGTGTGAAGAAATCGACTGGGGGTGGCCTCTATTTATAGTCTAGCGAGGGGACCGACGGGCGCATGGTGAGCTCGTCGGGGGCGATGTTACAGGCAGCTATTGGCATGGGCGAAGGTAGGGGACGGTGCGGTGTTCCCTGGCGATGCTCAACGACATGGTTTCGAGGCGTGGGGCGGTGCGGCTTGGTCGGAATGCGACGGTGCTCTGCGCGTGCCTGACGGAAAATTTAAGGCCGCACAGCTCGCGTGGTCCGCGCGGCGGCGAACGAGCGTGTCTGCGGGGTTGTTGGGACAGTGGGGATTGTGTCCGCACGCGGCGAGGGCGGCGCGCGGTCTGTGGGTGCTGGTCGAGGGTGGCGCTCTGGCGCACGCTCGGCATGGTTGCTGGCGAGGTTGGCATGGTTCGTGCGTGTGGTCCAGGGCTTGGTAACGCTCGCGGCTGGGACAGTGAGTGGCGGTGGACGGTGGGCTGCTCCCAGACATGCTGGCTAGGCTTGCTTCTCTTCCTAGCTTGCTGTTGACATGGGGGTGACATGGGTGTGCTCGGCTGTTCACCATTGATGGCAATGCCAAGCTTAAAGTGATGCTAAGGGTTAGTTTAGGTTGTTAGATGATCTACTAAGGCTAGTGGTGCCCAGAGAGGGAACAAGTTAGGCTTCAATCACTGCTCACTATAGTGTTTAGGATTTTGATGATTTGTGTCTGCAACATGTTTGATGAAATGGCCGCATGAAATCAAGTTTTGAATTTTGAAAAGATTTTTGGTGGGTTTGCTAGATTGGTGCTGGTGAGTCTGCAGATGCTTGGGTTTTGAAAGTTGAGCTTGTTTGAGTGGTTTTTGAAAAAGTGGGATCTTCCCATGTGATAAAGATTCAATTTTGAATTTTCATTTAAACTATGCATTTGAAAGTTTCTGGATGATCACAAAGTGGGCCTTGATACCTTGTTATGAGTACATTCAAGGGGTGCAAAGATCCAGAAAAGTTTCCATTAGGTTCTGAAAGTTTGAGACAGCCAAAGTAGGCATGGGAGTTAAATTGGTCAAAATGACCATTCCTTTATTTTATTGGTTTTGATTTATTTGTCTTTAGGAAAAGTTTGGGAAATGTTTAGATGATGTTTATTTCACCTAAGAAACATTTTACAAGCAAGGAAATATACAAACAAGGTGGTTCAAAATAATTTCAAATTAAATGCATACACATATGCATGCCTTCATAATTTTAATTAGAAATGTTTTTGTTAACCCTAATTTTGATGATTTGAGTTTGATGATTCTAGTTTAATATTTTTGGGATGTTACAGCTGCTCCTTAGCCGCTCCCTCCTTGGGTATGTCGATGGTTCCCTGCCGTGTCCTCCGCAGGTCATCGCCACCATCCACGGTCCGACTATCAACCCGGAACACCGTGTGTGGGTGCAACAGTACTAGGCGATCCTCTTCGTCATCCAGGGTTCCCTGGGCGACGGGTTCGCCGGCCTCTGCCTCTTCGCTTCCACCTCCATGGACGCGTGGATGACCCTGCAGCACGCCTTTGCCCGGGTCTCCACCACATGTTCGATGGCTCTTCGCAGTGAGCTCGCCGACATCAAGAAGCTAGACTCCTCCGCCATGACCTACTTCAACAAGATCAAGGTACTGGCGGACACGCTGACCTCTATTGGCCACCCGCTTCGCAACGAGGAGTTCGCCTGCTTCATCATCAAGGGCCTCGACTTCGAATACGGCAATCTCGCGGAGGCCATCCACAACGCCAAGCTGTCGATGCCTTCTCACGACCTCTACTCACGCCTCCTCTTCATCGAGCAGCGCGTCGAGGCTCGCTGCTCCTCCGTCGCCATCACCAAGCAGCTGGCGGCCTACTAGGCCTCTCGCGGTTAGCGCCCGCCGACGCCCCCGTCTGCTGGCAAGGCCGCTCCACCCCCTGCACCGACCTTGGGTGGGGGCCACAACGATCGGGTGTGCCAAATATGTCGCCTCCAAGTGCCACCGACGTTTTCAGAAAAGCTTCCTCAATATCGGCAAAGACAGCAGGGGCAACGAGCGCCAGTTTTCCATGGCCGACTTCGGCCCTCCCGCCGCCCCGGCTGCCCACGTCGCTGCCAAGGGCAAGGACCCGCGCGTCGAGCAGGGGTACACGCCGTCACATCCCATTGATCCAGCGTGGTACATGGACACCGACGCCACATATCACACAAAGAACGAGATCAACAAGCTCGCCACCTACCATCCAAACTACGGGCATGACAAGGTTCACACCGCCAATGGTGTAGGTATGCCCATCTCTCACATTGGCCAATCATCTCTTTTAACTAGCCATCCCTCTAGTCAGCTCCACCTTTGTAACATTCTGTGGGTACCCTCGGTTACTCATAATCTTTTATCCGTTCCTAAGCTCACCCTTGATAATAATGTCCTATGTTAATTTCATCCTTTTGATCTTTTTGTTAAGGACCGAGCAACTCGGGATGTTTTGCTTAGTGGACGCTTAAGCCAAGGCTTGTACCGTTTGGAGGATCCATCTGCCTCGCGCGTCTTCAGTGGTGTTCGTGTGTCGCTGTCATAGTGGCACTCTTGCCTTGGTCACCCTACCACCCTATCGTTTGCCACATACTGCACCGCCATGAGCTTCCATTAGAGTCTAGAAAAAAAGAGATGTATGTGTGTGATGCCTATCAACAAGACAAAAGTCATCAACTACCATTTGTTTCATCTACTAGAGAAGTCAAGAGTCCTCTTCAACTTGTTTTTTCCGATGTGTGGGGTCCAGCACAAATATCTATTAGTGGTCACAACTATTATATCAGTTTTATTGATGCCTATAGTCGATTTACATGGATTTATATTATTAAGCGCAAGTATGATGTGTTTTATATATTCATTCAGTTTCAATTGCATGTTGAATGTCTACTCAAGCATAAAATTATTCATGTTCAGTCAGATTGTGGGGGGGCGAGGGGATAATATCGCAACCTCAACACTTTCTTTAATAAGCTTGGGATCTCTCATCGTTTATCATGCATACATACACATCAGCAAAATGGCATCGTTGAGCGCAAACATCGCCATGTAGTTCAGACCGACTTCACACTTCTTGCTCATGCTTCTGTACCCGTTTGCTTTTGGAGTGATGTCTTTGCCACCGTATGTTTTCTTATTAACAGATTACCTACGTGTGTTCTTAATATGAAAACACCTATTGAGCTTCTCCTGCATGAAACTCCTGACTATACCTTTTTCAAGGTATTCAGGTGTGCTTGTTGGCCCCATCTTCGTCCATATAATAATTGAAAACTTGAGTTTCGGTCCAAAAAATGTGTGCTCTTGGGGTATAGTTCTCTGCATAAACGCTACAAGTGCCTCCATGTAACAACAAATCGTGTCTACATATCTCGTGATGTTGTCTTTGATGAGAACCTCTTCCCCTTTTCCACCATGCCACAACTACCTATGACAGTCCCATCTGTGCATTCATCTCCTATTATGCCTGGCCAATTTGAAGATGCTGCATATTCACCTGTGTTGTTACCTAATCATGGTACAAGAACTGGATGTGTTGCTCTCCTAGAAATCCTACCCGATGCACCACTTGTGTCTCTTGTGGCGTACGTCAATCGGCTGGTGCATGCGCATGCACTGCCTCCCGCTTTCGACCCTGCCATGCCTTCCCCTGCGACTGGGCCGACATCATAGACGACCTCCTCTAAGTGGCCCACGTCGCAGCCTCCTCGTCCGGAATCGCCTCCGTCATCGCCCACATCGTTCGCACGAGCCTCCCTGCCGCCCACATCACCTGGGTCGGCAGCGCATAGATCAGCGCCACACACGATGCCTGGGCCCTCGTCGACCGGCCCTCCATCGCCCGACCCCTCATCGTCGGAGTCCTCTAGGCCGGCCTCGCTTGCTCTAGAAGTTCTGCCTGCCCCTATGCTCGCTGCTCCGCGACGTCCGCACACATGCAGCCGCAGTGGCATCGCTCATCCCAAGGAGAGCACCGACGACACAGTCACATACTTGGCTGCTTGCCTGGCTCATGCTGTGGAAGATCCAACCACTAAACCACACAGTTATCAAGACGCTATGAGTATCTCACACTAGAGGGCTGCTATGGAACAAGAGTACCATGCTCTTATGCAGAATGAGACCTGGACACTTGTTCCCCCACCGCCTCGCATCAACATCATTGATTCAAAGTGGGTTTTCAAGGTGAAGAAACATGCTGATGGTTCTATTGACTTGGATACATTCAACCCAGTTGTCAAACCTACCACTATTCGGCTTCTCTTGTCTCTTGCAGTTTCTCGCAAATGGTCTCTCTGCTAGCTTGATGTGCAGAATGCTTTTCTTCATGGGTTGCTTGAAGAAGAGGTTTACATGCAGCAGCCACCTAGATTTGTTGATCACACTCAGCCTCATCATCTCTGTCTTCTGATGAAGGATCTGTATGGACTAAAGCAGGCACTTCGTGCCTGGCATGCTCGCCTTGGCTTCAGCTCTACATGATCATGGTTTCGTTCCTTCGACGGCTGACACTTCATTGTTCATGTTTCAGCGTCCGAGTGTGACCATGTACTTGCTTGTGTACGTGGATGACATTATCCTGGTTAGCTCTTCTTCGACAGCAGCCGATGCTCTTGTGACTACGCTTGGCAGAGACTTTGCAGTTAAGGATTTGGGACATATCCACTTCTTCCTAGGTATTGAGGTTGCTGATGAGTCTCGTGGTAGCTTATCTCTCACCCAGAAGAAGTAATCTATTGATATCTTGCATCATATCGGTATGATCAAGTGCAAGACATGTCCTACGCCCATGTCCTCCACCGACAAGCTTTCCGCTGCTGATGGTGCTCTTCTGTCTCCTAAGGATGCGACTGTGTATCGGAGTATTGTTGGTGGCCTGCAGTATCTGACAATCACGCGTCCTGATCTTTCCTTTGTGGTTAACAGGGTGTGCCAGTATCTTCATGCGCCTACTAATGTGCACTGGTCTGCTGTGAAACGCATCCTGCGTTATGTGCGTCTCACTGTCTCCTATGGTCTCCACCTGCGCCCTAGTCCCTCCAAAGTTCTTTCTGTATTCTTAGATGTTGATTGGGCTGGGTGTCCAGACGATAGGCAATCTACAGGGAGGGGGGATATGATGTGTTCTTGGGTCCTAATTTGATCGCCTAGAGTGCACGCAAGCAAGCCACTGTTTCCCGCAGCAACACAGAAGACGAGTACAATGAGGTTGCCAATGTGACCGCCGAGCTTATATGGATTGAGTCCTACTTCAAGAACTGGGAGTTTCCCAACCACATCCTCCAGTTCTTTGGTGCGGCAACATTGGTGCTATGTTTCTATCGTCAAACTCGGTGTTCCATGCACGAACCAAACACATTGAGATGACTATCATTTTGTGAGGGAACATGTTGCACAAAAGCTACTACAAATCAGGTTTATCTCTTCAAAAGATCAACTTGCAGATATCTTCACCAAGCCTCTACCTTCACCCATCTTTGAGGTCTATAGGCGCAATCTCAACCTTCTAGACACTTCATGAGTGAGTTGAGATTGAGGGAGGGTGTTAGACTTTGTATAGTAGCCTAACTCTGTAATCCATACCGTATTGGTATATGACTTGTATTGTACCATTCTATACCATTATATATATGTGTGTGATAGGCCACCCCATAGAGGGTTCAGCCAGTTCTCCCAAAACATTATGTTTTACAACCCAGCTCGACCAATTTACACACATAAGATTTTCACAGTTCGGCCAAATTTTCAAACACAAGAACAGTTTGGCCAATTTATCATATAGTTCGGCGCATAAAACAAGTTCAATACACATATCAAATAATTTAACAAATTCTCAAACATAAGAACACATCAAACTAGATGTTTCCTTTAAGCATCCACATGTGCTCCACTAGATCATCCTACATTTGTTGATGCACATGCGGGTCTCGAATCTCTTGATGCATACCAACAAAGTCAGCCCACGATGCTGGCACCTAGTGATCAGACTCTGCAAGAGGCCCCTGTCTGAAATATGGTTGCGACGGATCACTGTCATCATAAAGCGCTGGCTCCTCCCTGTCGTTCTCAATGATCATGTTTTTTAAGATCATGTAGGCATTCATCACATCCCATATTTGCTCTTGCGACCAGGTCAGAGCAGAGAAGCGGACAACTGCAAATCGAGCTGGAGCATACCAAATGCCCGCTCGACATCCTTCCTTCAAGATTCTTGTTCCTTGTCAAAGTTGGCTTGCTTGTCGATCAGCGGGCTTGAGAGAGTCTTCACAAATGTTGACAATATTGGATAGATGCAATCTATCAGGTAATATCCCTTGTTGTAGTGGTGGCTATTATAACACCCTCAAATCGGCTCTATGCAAGTTTTAGCAATTCCCGCCAAACCCGCATAAAAACGATTAAAAGGTGCCCACCAGGCACTTGCGTGCGGGTGGAAAACGAAGAAATACCATTACACAATAGTCCATGATGGAACCCACAAAACAGATATATACAACAAAGACTCCATGAGTCAATAATACGCACGGCAGTAGGACACAAGTGGGAAAGTATGCCTAAAATCTGCAAGGCCATGTCCCACTCAGACATTTCAGCGAGAACACACCGCTCATGACGTACTTCTAGGAAAAAGCTTGGTGTAGGGACAACACTTGTGGCGGCTGCTGGCAGGCAGAGCTGCGAGGTGGCCGGCGTGGCGCAAGGCAGGCGGAGCTTCTGGCGGCGGCCACGCGGGGCAGAGGCGGCAAACATGCTGGCGGTGGGGCACGCAAGAGGAAGCCACGATGAGGGCCATGGCCTCGGGAGCTTGATGGGCGATCTCGGTAGGTGGCGGCGGTTGATGGGGATGGCCGGAGGGGGGATACAGCATTTGCGCGCAGAGCAGTGAGCGAAGAGCTCGGGAGGAGGGTCGCAGCGGCTTGGTCCAGCGAAGCAGAGGCGGGCCGGCGACAGAGGGAGGCGGGGACGCTCGGAAGGACGAGGTGAGGCTGACACGAGCCGGCGGCGACCAGCGCGAAGGGAACCAGGTCGTGGCGGCGGAGGGCCTCGAGCTGTGGGAGCATGCGAGCGAGTAGGGAGGTGGGCCAGGGGCGGGCGGTAGCGATCGTGGTGGGTGCGAGAGGAAGCATGAAGGAATGTGGGGTTCGGGTAAGACGGGAGCGTGCAGGTATCGCGGGCGCGTCCGCGTGCGTGGCGAAGGGTACCGCGCGCAGGGCGGTGGGGCCAAGCTACAGGCGCGGCCAGTGCTACGTGCGTGAGGCTTTGGCGGCAGTGTGGGATTTGTTGGAGATATGCCCAAGAGGCAATAATAAAGTGGTTATTATCATATCTTCATGCTTATGATAAATGTTTACATACCATGCTATAATTGTATTAATCGGAAACATTAATACTTGTGTGATTTGTAAACATAAAAGAGTCCCTAGTAAAGCCTCTTGTTAAACTAGCTTGTTGGTTAATATATGATCATGGTTTCCTGATCACGAACATAGAGATGTTATTAACAACAGGGTCATATCATTAGGAGAATGATGTGATGGACATACTCCTATAGTTAAGCGTAGCATAAAGATCAAGTCATTTAATATAGTTCATTTTCTATAAGCTTTCTGATATATAGTAACCTAATTCCTTCAACCATGAGATCATGTTAATCACCATCACCAGAAGGATGCTTTGATGACATCAAACACCACACCGTAACTGGGTGGCTATAAATGTGGCATTGAGTGTTCGGGAAGTATGGGTTGAGGCACATGGATCAAGAGTGGGATTTGTCCATCCATATGACGGATAGATATACTCTGGGCCCTCTCGGTGGGATGTCATCCAATTAGCTTGCAAGCATGTGACTGGTTCACAAGGGATCACATACCACGGGAACGAGAAAAGAGTACTTATCGGTAACGAGGTTGAACTAGGTATGCAGAGATACCGACGATCAAAACCTCGGATAAGTAAACTATCGTGAGACAAAGCGAAATTGGTATCGTATGTAAGTGGTTCATTCGATCACAAAGTAATCGTAGAAATATGTGGGAGCCATATGAATTTCCAGATTCCTCTATTGGTTATTGATCGGAGAAGTGTCTCGATCATGTCCGCATAATTCACGAACCGTAGGGAGACACACTTAAGGATTCGATGTTGTTGAGTAGTTATGGAATAATGAGAAAGAGACCGAATGTTGTTCGGAGTCTCGGATGGGATCCGGGATATCACGAGGAGATCCGGAATGGTCCGGAGAATAAGATTCATATAAGGAAAGTCATGTTTCGGAGTTGGGGAATGATTCCGATGTTTTCATCGGGAATGTTCTAGAAGGTTCTGGAAGGTCCGGCACTCCGGAGGGGAAGGGTACATGAATGTGTCATGACAATGTGGAATGGTTGCATCATGTACTAGGTCACTTGGCTGGGCAAAATAAAGGGAGAAATCAAATCCTAGTTTGAAAGTCAAACGCCAACTTGAAAAAGTCAAACGGCAAGTTTGCTTGGTGGAGGGAGAGTAGGAAACCTACTTGGGGAGGAAGTCCCACTCCCTCCACCCGCCGGCCAAGGAGGAGGAGTTGGAGGAGGACTCCCTCCTCCTAGCCGCCTCCCTCCCACCTATAAAAGAAGGGGGCAGGGGTGCCCCCTCTACCTACACCTCAAACCCTAGCTTTGGCGCCTCCACCTCCAAGTGCAGCCGCCGCCACCACCTAGGGTTTCCTCTCCAACTCACAGATGATCGGGTGTGTTAGATTCTGCGAGTGTATACAACGTGAGCAAGCCAGATTTTCTCATGCGAAAGCTAAGGTTTGATCTTGACGAGCCTAGCATGTACAGACATGGTCTCGGAACACAGATCACCGAAAGGTAAAGCATGAGTCATATGGTAGATATGATGAACATGTTGATTGTTCGCCATTGAAGCTACATCAACTCTTGTGATGATCGGTTTTGATGTGGTGGATTTGGTTCCTGTGATCACTAAAACAATGTGAGGGATATTGTTTTGAGTGGGAGTTCAACAGCTTTATGATTAAAAGTTGAACACTATTTATCATAAATTAAATCAAAGTGAATTTGCATAGTTGTTGTAGTCATTGGCATACTTTTACCACCTTGAGCTTAGTTTTAATTGAGATGATAGAACTATAGAATTCTGGTTAGTTACTTTACGAACTGGTATCGTATTGTTTTGAAGTGTTAATCTAAAGTTTAAAAGTCCTATTGCAAACTTTTAGTAAGTTCCGGTTACTCCATGAAGTTTAATAATTGGTATTAAATCAAGAGTGACAATTCCATGTGTTAGTATATAAGTTTCATGTTTATCTCCATGATTCTTGATATTCGAAAGATAGTTTCAATATCAAGGTAATCTAGGAGTTGAAAGAGTTGTTTCAGAAACCATCATGTATGGAAGATATTGCGATATCTGAAACGAAGTTTTGGTTGCAACATGATAGAGTGTAATATGGCAAAAGTCATGTTCTCATATCTGATGAGAATTTGCAAAAGGTTGGAGACACTAATTGTCCTAATCCTCCAAAAGGTTTTGGAGAGCAACATTATACTCGTGATTCACCGTTATAAGCTAAAAGTAGTTTGATCATGGATAATTCCATGATAAGGGTGAATATTTGATATAGATAAAATGTTTACTACACCAAGAGATTACTAAAGAAAGGAATTTGAAAGAACACCAAACATTTGATGATGGTGATATACTTCAAAGTGTAAGTCCAAAGACATTGGTACTTAACTATACATGCTTTGGACTATGTGTCATGTATATGGCTCCACTATTGATGTTGAACGATTCTTTCAAATAGAAAAAGAAATACTGAAAGAGAATCTCATAAATATATGGCAGAAAAGAAAAGACTAGAATTGTTCAGCTTAGGTATATAGAAGATATACGTGTTATGGTTGTATTCTTTGCTTGTTAAATAATGTGGTTCTTAAGTATTGGATACTGCATTTGTTGGTATGAATCGTCATACAAAACAACAGAATTCATGAACTACAAAGGCCTAAGTAACTAGCAAAAGAATATGTGATGATGTTCATCGAGAACAAATAAAGGGTTATTGTGATGCTCGTTAAACATCAAAGTTTGCCTTCAAGATTTGTTTTATCAGGTATTATGAGAACAAAGGGTTGTTCAAAAAATTGCCGTAATCCATAAAATATGGATGATTTACAAATCTCGTTGGAGAAATCACATCCATAAAACTAGTGCTAAAAATGTCGAAAGACAAATTGATTGAAAGATCACTTAGGAAGTGACATCGCCGTTTAAATTATAATGAAAAGAAAACATGAAGAAACTCCATGTGGATGGAATTTTGGAGTCTTTTGATTTTGATCAAATGACGCTTGTGAAACTTTCCTAGAGATAATTAAAACTTCGTTCATAGGCCAAAAGGGAACGAATGACTAGCTTATTGGAACTTGTACATATTGTTGTACGAAGTCCATTATGTGTAGTCAAGAGCGATGGATTTCAACTTCATATGCTTTCTCCGAAAATTTGAGTGAATATATGAATATTTATTTAATAAGGATGAAGTATGAAACATTTGAAAAGTTCAAAGACTTTCAAGATGAAGTGCAAAATCATTGTAACAAAAATATAAATAGTTTATGATAAGATCATAAAGGAAGATATTTGAGTTACAAGTTTAGCATAACACCTAAAAGATTTAAGGAATCGTTCCGTGGATTTGCATGTCCCGAAACACCATAAGAATATGGAGCGTTCGAGATATGTAATTAAACCTTGTTTGACATGGTAAGATCGAAGGTGTAATTCATAAAACTGCCATTATATTTTAAAGATTAAAAGCTTTAGAGACTACCGTTTTTTTCCACTAAAAAGAGCTTCATCATAATCCGCTGAAATAACACCATATAAAGTTATGGTTTGGGATTCAACCCAAGTTGTCCTTTCTTATACATTGGCATGCTATGCATAAGAAAGATGTTTGCAACCAAAGTCGGATGAACCTGTCTTTGTATGTTATTTCGAATAACTGTTCCTCCATAACATCGGATACAAAAGTGTTTGTCGCTTAGAACGTCAGGTTTCTTTGAGAAGAATTTTTTCGTGAAAAGATAAGTGGGAGGACAATAGAACTTTGATAAGGTTAAAAGAACCTTAGCTATATGTGCAAAGTTGCGCAGCGCCGAAAAGTGTTCCGGAGGCAGCAACAATGCTCATGGCTCACATGTCTCAAAAGTTGTGGTTACGAAGGTCAAAGTTTCTATTGAACCAAGTGGGTCGAGTAAACAATCAAATACCAAGATTTGAGGGTTGAATCATTATTTGAGAATAATGAGGACTACATGCAAAGAAGCAATGATGGGCCCTGACTCCGTAAAATGGCTTGAAGCCATAAAATCCGTGATAGTTCCATACACGAGAAATCAAGTTTTGAACTTGAAGGACCCTCGAGAAAGGTGTAAGACCTTACAGTTGTGTTTGGATCTATAAAGAAATAGACATGGATGTTTCACATCTATGAAATAGTCGACATGTTGGGAAAGAGTTCACAACAATGTTCAAAGGTTGACTATGACAAGATTTGATCTTTCGTAGCGATATTTAGTCTAGACGGATTAATGCAGCAACCACTACATATAATTTTTGTTATGTGGTAGTTGAATAAACAAAACAAGTTCTTCTAAT
Organism: Avena sativa; assembly: GCA_916181665.1. Taxonomy (NCBI): domain Eukaryota; kingdom Viridiplantae; phylum Streptophyta; class Magnoliopsida; order Poales; family Poaceae; genus Avena; species Avena sativa. Next base: position 303,036,813 of record OV702295.1, on the reverse strand, counting down.
AGAATTGTTACCTAGGACATGCGCATAACACGGTCCATAGGGTTTTGTTAATTCAAAGGATGCTAAAAGCATATGCAAACTTCAATGGTTGAAGTAAGCATTGTGGAGTTGGAATCTTCACTATGATGAAACTGTTAAAGGACTTTAAATTCGTCGGAGACGATGAAGATGCTTGCATTTGCAAGAAATTAAGTGGGAGCGCTAAGACATGTTTCTAATACATTATGTGGAAGACATATTGTTGATTGGAAATGATGTATCTTTTATTAACACATGTTAAGAATTTCATCTCGATGAAAGATTTAGGCAAAACCCAAATATTTGGTATCAATATCTATATAGATAGATTGAGACACTAATATGGTTGTGCCGAAAGTACATAGATGATATATTGAATGAGTTCAATATAGAAACTACAAGAAAGGTTCTTGTCGCACATAAAGGATTGAATGAGTTCAATATTGATGATATATTCAAGTGTATTGACATTTGGTAAGTGAAACAAAGATTCAAGTATAGATTGATACTTTATGTATGAAATCACAAAGAGTATTTATATCAATCATACTGTGATATGTACAAATCCAGATATGTCCTATGCTCTAAATGTTATGAGCATATACCAGAATGATTCATAATATGATCATTGGACGATAGTAAGGATATTCTTATGATCTTGTAAAAGAACTAAGAATATATTATTTTGTAGAAGTGACAAATAGATGGTTAGTTCATTGTAAAAGTACTACATTGATACTAGTTTTGTCACAAAGTACAAATTAAGTTTATCTCAATCTAAACTAAGGGTGGCACAATATAATGGAAAGTAAGTTCCATAATGGATTTGGATAAGTTCCAAAGTTAAGACATTGTGACAGATACTACAACAAAAGGCTAAGTATATGACTGCTATTATAGCAGCTAAAGAGGGCATTTGTGTCAAGTAGTTTGTTATCAAACTAGGTGTAGTTCACGGCGGGATAATACTATGAAGATATATTGTACGACAATATTATCAACATGTTTTAACCCCAAAGAACTAAAGGTGTCACCAAAGGACCAAATTTATACAAAGCCATCTCATTAGATAATGAGTGATGCGTAGAGACGCAAAGACATGCAATTACACACGGACCTGGAAGTGTCAGATCCGGAGATCAGTTGACCACTAGCAATCGTGTACATACGACACCAGAAAGCCATAGGTGTTGAATACACAAAGGTTTGAAACTAGATTATTGACTCTAGTGCAAGTGGGAGACTGTTGGAGATATGCCCAAGAGGCAATAATAAAGTGGTTATTATCATATCTTCATGCTTATGATAAATGTTTACATACCATGCTATAATTGTATTAATCGGAAACATTAATACTTGTGTGATTTGTAAACATAAAAGAGTCCCTAGTAAAGCCTCTTGTTAAACTAGCTTGTTGGTTAATATATGATCATGGTTTCCTGATCACGAACATAGAGATGTTATTAACAACAGGGTCATATCATTAGGAGAATGATGTGATGGACATACTCCTATAGTTAAGCGTAGCATAATGATCAAGTCATTTAATATAGTTCATTTGCTATAAGCTTTCTGATACATAGTAACCTAATTCCTTCGACCATGAGATCATGGTAATCACCATCACCGGAAGGATGCTTTGATGACATCAAACACCACACCGTAACTGGGTGGCTATAAAGGTAGCATTGAGGGTTCGGAAAGTATGGGTTGAGGCACATGGATCAAGAGTGGGATTTGTCCATCCATATGACGGATAGATATACTCTGGGCCCTCTCGGTGGAATGTCATCCAATTAGCTAGCAAGCATGTGACTGGTTCACAAGGGATCACATACCACGGGAACGAGAAAAGAGTACTTATCGGTAATGAGGTTGAACTAGGTATGCAGAGATACCGACGATCAAAACCTCGGATAAGTAAACTATCATGAGACAAAGGGAAATTGGTATCGTATGTAAGTGGTTCATTCGATCGCAAAGTAATCGTATAAATATGTGGGAGCCATATGAATTTCCAGATTCCTCTATTGGTTATTGATCGGAGAAGTGTCTCGATCATGTCCGCATAATTCACGAACCGTAGGGAGACACACTTAAGGATTCGATGTTGTTGAGTAGTTATGGAATGATGAGAAAGAGACCGAATGTTGTTCGGAGTCTCGGATGGGATCCGGGATATCACGAGGAGATCCGTAATGGTCCAGAGAATAAGATTCATATAAGGAAAGTCCTGTTTCAGAGTTGGGGAATGATTCCGATGTTTTCATCGGGAATGTTCTAGAAGGTTCCGGAACGTCCGGCACTCCGGAGGGGAAGGGTACATGAATGTGTCATGACAATGTGGAATGGTTGCATCATGTACTAGGTCACTTGGCTGGGCAAAATAAAGGGAGAAATCAAATCCTAGTTTGAAAGTCAAACGCCAATTTGAAAAAGTCAAACGGCAAGTTTGCTTGGTGGAGGGAGAGTAGGAAACCTACTTGGGGAGGAAGTCCCACTCCCTCCACCCGCCGCCAAGGAGGAGGAGTTGGAGGAGGACTCCCTCCTCCTAGCCGCCTCCCTCCCACCTATAAAAGAAGGGGGCAGGGGTGCCCCCTCTACCTACACCTCAAACCCTAGCTTTGGCGCATCCACCTCCAAGTGCAGCCGCCGCCACCACCTAGGGTTTCCTCTCCAACTCGGCGAGTTGGGGCTCTCCCCAAGCCCTAGCCGCCGGCCAAGCTTTCTCCCTTAGTGCCTATAAACCCTAGATCGCCAAGACCTCTCTCATAGTCCACCATACTTGCTTCGGCTTAAGGCGAAGCCCTGCGAGATCTCCCCTCTACTTCCGGTACCACGCCGTCGTGCTGCTGGAATTGCGAGGAGAGTGCTACAACCTCCGCTGCCTGCTGGAACAAGGGAGAGGAAGGTCTTCATCGAGTACCAAACGTGTGACCGACTGCGGAAGCGCTGCCGGAACGCAGCGCCGGAAGGATCGTCTACGCGATCTTGAGATCGGCAAGAGTACGACTACATCACCCATGAGAATCTGCTCTCGTTAACCGCTTTGGAATCTTCGAGGGTGAGTTCCTCTATCGACTCGTTGCTACAATCTAGTAGATAGATCTTGGCTTGTTTGTTTGCATGCGGTAGACTTTTTTTGTTTTGCATGCTACGAACCCCTACAGGATTAGGGTAGGATGGTTTGGGTAGTTAGGTTTTGGGGATAGGGCTAGGTAGGGTTTAGATAGATTAGATCTAGGGTCAGGATTAACCGGGGTGGTAGGCTGCTACCAGCTGGGCCTTTTGGGCCTCGCCGATGGCGGCCTCCCTCGAAACAAAATAGATTTATTATTTATTATGTTTCTTTATTATAAAACAAAACATTTGTAAAAGGTTTTTAGACAAATAAAAGATCTGTAAGGATCTGGGGTTTGGATTTCAACAAAGAGATAAATATCTAGAAAACAAAATAGGCCTTTAGAAAATAGTTTTAGGAAACAATGATATGTGTGATGATGTCATGATGATGCGTGAAGATAAAGGCAGACGACTTTCTAGTAGTGGTTTTCCCAGGGTGCTACAATTCGGCACTACTAACAATGGATATCGCCCTCGAGATCCGCCTCATGGTACGGGGAAAAAGACCGATGATCTGGATCTTCTCGCTTCATGTTGATCCTTGCGACACCACTAACAAGGGTGTTTTCTTCGTCTTGAAATCGGCGACACCACCACCAAGGGTCGATGCTCCCGTTTGTCGATAGAACACTCTGGATAAACAAAGGACGAAGGTAAAGGCCTCAACAGACCACCTCTAACTTCTGTGGAAGGAGTAAAATTGCTCGATCCGCCGATTCAATGTACAAGAGCGAATGATAAGAGTAGTCGGATGGTGATCAGCCCATCGCGCACCCAAAGCATTACTCTGCACACGAATAGGATAATTGTGCAACCAACTCTTAGAATTTAGACTAAAATTTTTAACAAACAGCATTTGGAAACAAATGAATGATGTAGATTGTTCATCGGATATGATGCAGATGATGTCGACATGTTAGAAAACACCAGAAGATACAAAGAAAAAATTTAGTAGATTTTGGTCCACTTAAAGGTACAATAGACGAAAGATTACTCAAATAGCATGAATGTTGGATGTCGAAGCACCATTACAAGAGGAGGAAGCAAAAACCTGAAGGTACGACGGAAACCCAACCACGAGAATTCCTGGACTCGAAAAAAAAGGTAAGGGGCAGATTCAAAACACGCAAAGGTAAGAGGAGAACAACATAGGGGTAAGGAGTAAAAGAAGACCTAATCAGATCTATTCAAACGATTTTCGAAAATAGTTTTGACACTCTATAGCGTCCGTTAGCTCGGTTATCCTACAGGCTGGACCAGTGGGGTATCGCAACTGCTGAGCTCTGATACCACTTTATAACACCCTCGGATCGGCCCTATGCAAGTTTTAGCAATTCCCGCCAAACCCACATAGAAACGATTCAAAGGTGCCCACCAGGCACTTGAGTGCGGGTGGAAAACGAAGAAATATCATTACACAATAGTCCACGATGGAACCCATAGAACAGATGTATACAACAATGACTCCATGAGTCAAGAATACAGATATACAGTAAAAAGATCCAAATCACCTTGAAAACGATACCGCGTTCGAGTACGAACAAGATGCAAATGGGGCTAAGAGCCCTGCCGAATGACCAATGGCGTCCATAACTCTGCCCAGGCCAAGCCAGAAGGGTAACCCTGCTAACAACGTCGAGCTCAAAACCTGCTTAAACAAAAAGGGGTGCCGACAAAGGGAAAAGGAAAAAAGGAGAGCGGTCAGTACTGAGGCCAGTACACGACGAGTCTTAGAATTCGGCGGTCCTCTCCTACATAGGTATGGTGGACCGAAGCGGCAGCGCAACATGCACTAAATAACCTATAGAGACTCGATACAATTGTCGTCTATCTGAGAGGGATAAGAAAGACCTATTTGGAACCAACCTGATACTACCACCAAACATACCCATCCTGGTATTTCCCCCTCGAGAACAAACGAGGAAGTCAATCCGAGGAAACTCACACAGTTGGCAGTTTTATTCATTCATTCCATGGTGGTTTTCCAATTTACTAGTCATATCAGATGCAAGTCATATTATAACAGTAAACTTTAGTTATAGTCATCTATGATCGAGAACTGTGCTCCAAGTCATCCATAATCGCGGACATGGCTTTTCAAAAAGATTAAACCCTGCAAGGGTGCACCAAAGTTTCCACACGCACCTACACCATTGTTGTTAGATCAGGTAGGTACAAGATCATAAAACATACACCCAACGGTATGTCGATGGGGTTTCAGACACGACGTTTCCCAGACCCAAAGCAAACACATGGGAGCCACCCCACTAAGGGCCTGTTTGTTTGGGCTGTGGATGGCTGGCTGTGGCTGGCTCTGCTGCTATGCCAGGAAAGCTGCTGTGTAGGAAAAGCTACTTCTCTGAGTTTGACCGTTTGGCAACTTGGCTGGCTGACTGACTATATGCTAAAAAAATTTCTGTAATATTCCTGTAATTTATATAACATATTTTCATTATTAAAGTGCATAAATGCATATATTGTTATTGACTGACTAGGCGTTGAGCAGCGGCCGGCCATGGTGACTATAGCTGAAGTACATTTTTTTTTCTGCAGCAGAAGTATAAAAAAGGACACTTGCTGTTACATATTTTTTTCTATAGTAAAAGGATAATATGTCTGGCTGTATGCTTTAAAATTTTCAATTAAAAAAGAGAGAATAAAAAGGAAAAAAAACAGCCGCTGTCCTCTCTCTCCTTTATCTTCTCCTCTTCCTTATCTCTCTGTTTCACGTCCTCCACCCAGCGACGTTGCCGGCCGCTGCTCCCCGCCACTCCCGCGCACCTCCGCCACCTAGCTCTGCCACCGGACGCTGCTCTTCATCTCCTCCCCGGCCTCTCCTTCCCTCCCACGCTTGCTCCCCGACGCCTAGTCACCATGGTCGGCTGCTGCTCCCGCACCTCAACGCCTAGTCACCATGGCCGGCCGCTGCTCCCCGACGCATAGTCACCATGGCCGGCCGCTGCTCCCCGACGCATAGTCACCATGGCCGGCCGCTGCTCCCCGATGCATAGTCACCATGGCCGGCCGCTGCTCCCCGACGCATAGTCACCATGGCCGGCCGCTGCTCCCGCACCATGGATGGCCGCTGCTCCCGTACATCCAGGAACGAGGTCGGCCGAGGAGGAGGTCAGCTCGGGATGGGGACGAGGTCAGCCTTGGAACTGACTTGGGATGGGGAGGAGGTCGGCTGGGGACGAGGTTGTCCCGGGGGGTGGGGGATGAGGTCGGGCGGTCGGCCGGCGGGGGCCCATCGATCTGGGCGGCGGGGGCCGGGCAGGAACAGCGAGGAGGAGGTCCATCGGTCCGGTCGGTGGGGTGGTGATACGGCTCAGGATGGCAGTTTGCTTGTAATTTCCTCTAACCAAATGTCCAAAGATGAAAACACTTCGCTCGCAGCCTCGGGAAGCCCCGGGAAGCACCTGCGGACCTGCCTCCCCGTATCGCCTATTTCGCCAACCACTTTGGCCGAAGCCCACCGCGTAGCTGTGCCGTTTGGTCAGTTTGTCTGGCTTTTTCCACTGGAAAGCCACCAAAAGCCCAAACAAACACCCCCTAAGCTACCCGCAACGAAGTCGGCCAGTCTCCGAAACAGACTCAGGGTTTATGTCGACGGCTGTAAACGACTGGGAACCCAAAAGTGTGGCTGGGCTTGTCGATACAGCGAAAATGTATCACGGGGTTCCTAAACAGTACAGACGCTCCACACACAATAGTAAATAAATCAGTAAAGCATGTCATAAGTATAGGATAATAATAATGCCCCAAACTAGTATGTGGCCCCTGGGACAGTACTTTGAAATCAGTTACTAAATTGATGGAGGTGCCCACACACCCTACATGTGGTTAGCGCGCTCGATCTCAGAACAAGTGTCAAGAACTCGGGGTCCTACGGGACACCAGTAAGCGGTTAAAACACAAATATTGTCTATTACCCACCGGTGCCTCTGCGTTATTTACCTACTTTCAATTTTATTAAACAGTAATTAAATCCATGATCATCTCCACCATTAAGCATGTGTCAAGCACCCAACAACGGTGGAACATCGACGACACGAAGCAGCACCTGAGCAGCGACTATGACTCGCAAGGCCGACTATCTACCAAACAACAGGTAATAGGAGGTGTCCAAGGCAATATAGAGGCTGTAAGGAATATAAATGGTGCACAGAAACTAAAGCATCGCAACACGAATAGCAATAGATCTACAAGAAGAAGTAAATACTATAAATGTAAAATATGTAGAAAGGGAGAGAATGCTCGTCTGAAAACACTGCCGAAGGTTCATCCGAAGATCAGGTCGACACTTGCATCAACTCATCGGCCTAATCCATGAAGAAGCAAAGCACTAAAAGAAACACTGGATGCACTATTTAATACTACGACAGAAGATCGGGCATGATGCATATATGATTTATGTAATGGCAAAGATACGGTGCAATTAGGCAATATTACGCGGAACCGGGGTCCCGATAATTATTTAGATGGTTTATGTTGTTTAGATACCCCGCAATTTAAATGTTGTCTTAACAAGGCAAGATATAGCATCGGTTAAATGGGGCAAATATAAGACTAGAATCGCCCACATATGATCCACATATTTAATTATAAGGTGAATCGGCATAAGCCCCCAAACCAGACAAAGATATATGCAATCATGAACAATTGATATAAGAATTATATATCATTTATAAAATAGGGGTTCAGGAAAAGGGTCACACGTTGGAACTCGGTGAACTTGGCTCCAAGGGTATGGGGGATTGGTCTGTAGGCTTCGGGGTAGGCGGTTCCATGCCGATGATCTTGTCGTCCATGACCGGGGTTCTCCGGGACCAGGATGGAGAACTGGGTGTTCCTTGAAGATCCTCGAGGCCCGGGTAGGAGTACTTGATGTCCGAGAAGTATATGCTCGGGTTTCGTCTTTGGTGTCGATCTTGCATTGGACCCTGTGGACGACCTCATGTCGCTTATGGTGGCGAGGCTCAGCTTCAGTTGCACTTGGTGGCGGGTGGTTCACGAGCCTACAGTCCGCCATCTTCTTCCGGGCAACACAAGCACATGGGCACACCACGGTCGAGAGCTTTACCTCCTACGACTGCAACATCTTCATCAGGGGAATGCTTCGCACTATAGCGCCTTGATGGGACCAAGCGGAGAACCTAGGCAGCAGCGACAACATCCGCACGGCAGCAGGAAATAAGTGGGCAAGTATGCCTCAAATCTGCTAGGCCATGTCCCACTCATACATTTCAGTGAACACACACCGCTCATGACGCACTACCAGGAAAAAGCTCGGTGTAGGACAGCGCTTGTGGTGGCTGCTGGCGGGCAGAGCTACGAGGTGGCCGGCGTGGCGCAAGGCAGGCGGAGCTTCTGGCGGCGGCCACGCGGGGCAGAGGCGGCAAACACGCTGGCGACGCTGGGGCACACGAGAGGAAGCCACGAAGAGGGCCATGGCCTCGGGAGCTTGACGGGCGATCTCGAGAGGTGGTGGCAGCTGAGGGGGACGGCCGAAGGGGGATGCGACAGTCGCGCGCAGAGAAGCAGGCGGAGAGCTCGGGAGGAGGGTCGCAGCGGCTCGGTCCGGCGAAGTAGAGGCGGGCCGGCGGCAGAGGGAGGCGGGGACGCTCGAGAGGCCGACACGAGCGGGCGGCGTCCAGGGCGAAGGGAACCAGGTCGCGGCGGCAGAGGGACTCGTGCTGGGGGTGCATGCAAGCGAGTAGGGAGGCGGGCCAGGGGTGGGAGGTAGCGAGCGTGGTGGGTGCGAGAGGAAGCAGGAAGGAAGGTGGGGTTTGGGTGGACGGGAGCGTGCAGGTATCATGGCTAAGGCTCCCCGCTCCTGCGCTCGCTCCCCGCGAGCGACGCAGGGGCCCCCTCTCCCCGCCCTCCTCCTACCCCCCCTTTTTCCTCCTCTCCCCGCCGCCGCCGGGCGAAGCCCGCGCGGTGCCGGCGGCGGCGGGATCTTCTCTACCCGTGCGTTCGGTGGGGCTGCGCGGGGTGGCCGGCCGGCGGCGGTGCAACCAGGGGATCCAGGAGCTTGTTCCTGTGGCACACGAAGGACATGGCGGTGGCATCCCTGGACGGTGACGAGCAGCAGCGGCGGGAGCGGCCTGCGCGGCGGCGGAGGGGACGGCCAGCGATACGGCCCCAGATCTAGGCCGCGCTTCGATCTGGGCCGGGCGGGCCCCGACCTGGGCCAGGCGGGCCTCGGTGGGGCAAGCGCTGGTGCTCCCTAGGCACCTCTCGTGGCTGGTGGCCTCCGCTGGTGGCTGTGTGTGCTTGCTTCTGGTGCTGCTTCTCCATCTCAGTCCTGTGGGTCGCGGCGGCGTTGTATTAGTGCTGTCTAAAGGCGAGACCTTGGGTACCATGCGCGACGGGCTTGATCGGCGGCGGTGTCGCGTCGGCAATGATGTGGCCTGTCCCCGGGTGTTGTGGTCGGGTGCTTCTTTATGGCGGTCTCGACCGGCCTATGAGGAGTGCGGCGGCGGTGACGCCGCTCATGGCTGCTGGTAGCCGAACATGGCGGACTCGGTCGGTGCTGGCGAGGGACGGTTCGACACAGAGCGGCAGGTGGACGGCGACAGCGGCTTGAGCGCAGCAGCGCGGCGGCGGGGCCGATAAGACCTCTTCATGGCCTGGCAGGCGGCCAGGCCGGAGCCGGTCCTACTCGACCTTGCTATTGCGTCCGGACAGCGAACACCTCAGGTGGTGGAGGGCGGATCCCCTCCCTTGGGCTGTTGTACAGCCTGATGGCTGCTGGCTATGGTGCTTCCCTACCTTGTCCAATCCGGGCGAAAGCTCAGCGCTTCTGCGCCAATGGCGGCGGTGCCTGCGGGTATCGTAACCCTCTTGGGGGCGTCGTTGTGGCTATCCTCCCCGGCGTGGCGGCTCCGGGTGAAAACCCTTGACCTCACGGTCTCGACGGCGGCGGCGTTGTGCGTCGTTACCCTCTTGGGGGCGTCGTCGTGGAGCCTAGATACCTCTCGGTTTTGTTTCTCTGTCTTCGGTGGCAAGTTTTGGTTTTTTCCGTGTTTTTCTTTTCTTTATTTTGATCTGCTTTGTAAGAGGTCCTTCTCACCACCTTGTATCAGTTCAGCCGTTGTGGCTTTATTTATAAAGCAGGGCGAATAGCCTATTTCGAGGTATCATGGGCGCGTCCGCGTGTGTGGCGAAGGGTACCGCGCGCGGGGCGGTGGGGCCAAGCTGCAGGCGCGGCCAGTGCTGCATGCGTGAGGCTCTGGAGGCGGTGTGGGATTAGGGTAGGATGGTTTGGGTAGTTAGGGTTTGGGGATAGGGCTAGCTAGGGTTTAGATAGATTAGATCTAGGGTCAGGATTAACTGGGGTGGTAGGATGCTGCCAGCTAGGCCTTTTGGGCCTGGCCGGTGGCGGCCTCTCTCGGAACAAAATAGGTTTATTATTTATTATTTTTCTTTATTTGAAATAAAACATTTGTAAAAGGGTTTTAGACAAATAAAAGATCCGTACGGATCTAGGGTTTGGATTTAAACAAAGAGGAAAATATCTAGAAAACAAAATAGGCTTTTAGAAAATAGTTTTAGGCAATAATGATATGCGTGATGATGTCATGATGATGCATAAATATAAAGGCAGGCAGATTTCTAGTAGTGGTTTTCCCGGGGTGCTACAGATATTGATCACATAGTCCACCTGGGGCATGGCCCTCAACAAGCTTGGAGAAGACATGCAATCACTGCAAGATATTTATGTCGTTGTTAGATCTTGCCATGTCAAAGAAGGAGTGCCAAATTAAGAGATCTCGTAGCCACTGTGTAGCATCCCATCTGTCTAACAAGTATAATGCTACTTGGATTAATAATATAATGTTACTTCCTACATGTCATTTATTACATCATCATTAGATCATGCTCATGTCACGATTCCATCTTGCATTTGAGCATCATATAAAATCCCTTGTCATTTGGTTATTATCCCATATGCATTTGTCTCATTAATTATATTTGCCTCTTGATATATTATATTTGGTTCTTGATAAATTGCTTGATGCCCAAGTTAAGTTGGGGGCATATATCTTTCAACTCCACCACCTTTCTTTGGCTTTATCTCAATTCCACTATATTAATTCCATATAAGCCCATGCATTTATATTGGTATTTTAATCTTGCTCATATGTGTTGGGATGGATCCTTTCTATTTCTACATGCCCCCATATGTGTTATATGTTGTTCTCACAATAATCAATATGTGGAGCCTCATGGTTCCAATGTGTTTTATTGGAATGTATTCTCTCAAGATTCCAATGTGTTTTATTGGAATGTATTCTCATGTTTTAATATATTGTGGCTATTTATGCATCTAGTGGTACACACACACTAGCATGGTCAATATATATTCACATATCTGTATATTCCATCTATTACATATGGGAGACAAGCTCCATTCTTTTGGCTTGGCATTAATTCAAATATTTTGGATGCATGTATGAATATATGACCATGTGTGCAAATAGTTGTTTTCACAACTAGTAGCAGTGGTCAATTATGAATCATGCATGCCCCATGCATGATGCTTCTCGTTCCTCCATGTGCTCTTTTGAATTCAATCATGCATAGATGTTAATTTAAATCCAATCCAAGGAGCCCAATGAACCAAGTACAAAAGATCATCTTTCCAAGAAAAGCATGTAGCTAAATACTTTTTGGCAAGTTATCTCCTTTTCCTCTCCAAATTATTTTGTTCAAGGAAATGTATAAAATATGCAAAAACAATATGGAAAAATTTGTTAGAAATTAAAACAGAGAGAGAGGAGCTTGCCTGAACCAGCCCTGCAGCGCAGAAACCGTCTCGGCCGAGCAACCATTCCCCGACCCACCTAGCGCATACCGCTTTGATGGAAGCGCCCGCCGTCCTAGTCTTCTTCGTCGTCAGCCCACTAATGTCTATGCACTTATATTCTTGTAGACAGTTGTTGGGCCTCTAAGTGCAGAGGTTTGTAGAACAGCAGCAAGTTTCCCTTAAGTGGATTACCCAAGGTTTAGCTAGGGGGCGAGCGGGCTAGCGCAGAGGGTTGCGTTTGAACGGGCGCATCCCGGGGAACCTAATCCTGGCGGTGCCGCTGCGGGGTGGTCATCGGAGCGGCCTAGACGACAAGCAAACGTGGTGGCCGACGGTGGCGCTCGGCAACAGAGCAAGCTAGAGGGAGAGGAGAGACGCGAGGTGGTGCTGGAGCACCGCGTGCTCTCCCTGAGCGTGTGAGGACGGTCGGAGAGGGCGCGTGAGGTCGAGGTTGGGCGGATCGACGCCGGCGAGCACGGTCCGAGTCGAGGAAGATGGAGTCATGGGCGACGACTGGGAGCTCCCCTCCTCGATTCTTTTGGCGAGGAGACACTGCACAACACGGCGGAGCTCGTGGGCTGCTCGGCGAGGCTTGGGGAGGCGTCAATCGATGGCGGTGAACGGCGTTTGGCCAGCTAGGGTTCAGGTCCGCGAGGGGAACGAGAGAGAGGGGTCTCTGGGGAGGGGGAAGGATGGATGAGGACGGGCAGGGCGTCGGCGAGATGATCTTATCACTCCCCAGAGTGCGACGGACGGCGGAGCGAAGGCGGCGGAGATCGATGGCGGTGCCGGTAACAGGGAGTTGTGTGCCTGGCTGGAGGAAGACGACGGGGGAGGAGGGCGAAGCGGTACCGGGCTAGAGCGGGTCTCTGCTGTGCCGCGGGGGGGGGGGGGGGGGGGTCCTGGCTGGCGACAGGGAAGGAAAGGGAGAAGTGGGTCGGCCCAGATAGGTTAGTTGGCTCCATTTTTTTTTCTAAACACTTTTCTATTTCTGTTTTCATTTCTTCTTTTGAATTTTCATTTTGTAATCTGTTTTGAACATTTTCAAAATACAAGAGGCTTTGTAAATATTTAAAATAACAAGGAGGCCCTTAATAACCATTTGGGTTCCAATAATTTTGCGGGTTTTCAAAAATCAAACCATTTGAATGTGTTCAAAGAGAGGGGAGAAAACTAGGGTTTAGAGTTTTTATTTGTTTTCTCCAATGCACAATTTAAATGATGATGCTCATGATGCACAAAACTAACCCTAATATTGATTAAGTAAAACTGGGGTGTTACAGCTCTATCCCCCTTACGAGAATCTCGACCCGAGATTCCAAAGGTAGGAAGAGAAACAGAGAGAGAAAGAAACAGGGACACTTTAAAGATAAGAGGGAAACACACTAAACAACACAGAGTATCTCATGGTCAACTCATGGATGGAGTGTTCAAAAACAACTCTGAGGTGACAAACATGAAACACGTCAAGGTAACAGAGGAAACAAGAGGAGAAGGTTTCAAGTTATTAGATAACTGGTGTTCATAAGGATTGATACCATGGAACTCACAAAAGAGTTTAAGCTTCTGGAAAGGAAAGCTTCCAACAGAAAGAACATGACCACAGACTTCGAGAGATGAACCTCTACTAAACGACTTAAATAGAGATTCTGCACAATTCTCCTGGATACGAGGGAATGGCATCTTTTCGCTTCGGATAGTTTTGCTTAAGGTATGAGCTATCATCGTTTCCTTATCCAAGATCTCTCTATCTTTGTAACCGGTGATCCGATCGACAATGTGAACCAGGTGACATCCCTTTTTCTACCGAAGGACCAGATAATCTATCCTTCCAGTGCATCTTCTTCAACACGAACCCGTGCTCTTAATATTGATCTTTCTAAGAGCGTTGAGCTCAGGAAGTGTTCGAGCATTTGTTCGTTTCTCTCGCCTTTTGAACTTGGTATTCTGGGAATATCTTGTTAATCCATGGTGGTATATGTTGATAATATGCTTGCCTATTCCATATCAAGGGAAGGACATGGAAGATCATCTGTGTCTCTTTCTCTCAAGCTTCGTGAGCACTGCCTGTGTGCAAAGTCTCAAAGTGAGAATCCTGACTTCTTGAAGTCACCTATCTCGACCACGTCCTTCTGCTAAATAGATTACTTCAACTCTGGAATCAGCAAGTCCATTGTTAATTCCATCCTCCATCTTCAACCAGCCCGGAGATTTCCTTGTTGGCGAGTTATCATCGTCGTTCTGCTGAAGACTTCCTCAAGACTGCTAAATCTCTCTCCATCTTTTCAAGAAGGACGTGGAGTTCTTTTCACCTCTATCTCGTTAAGTAATCTCGTGAAACCCTCTCGTTCTATCATCTATGCTCAATCCACCGGAGGACATGAAGACCTTCCAGATCTTGTATTCCTTCCGTTCAAGTTGGTGCTATCTTTTCTGTAGCTGTTGAATCTTGCAGTTGTTCTCCGTAATCTTCCTTCATATCTTTCCGGTAGCTTGGTACTTCCGACATGACGACAACATCATCACCCTTATCTATCTTGAATCCGGCAAATCGTTTGCATCTATCCTTGTTTTCTAACAAAGTTCTATGAGTTTTGTCAACACCTTCAGTCTGTTTCGGTAGTTGGGTTGCATGGTTTTCTTATTCATGTGCGGAGTAATGCTTTGAGTGCGGGATGGAGTAGCTACCATACCACTACTCTTATCATTCGCTCTCGTACATTGAATTGGTGAATTAATGTGATTTCACTCATTCCACGGAAGTTAGAAGTGGCTTTTATCCCTCGATACTTTTACTTCCGTCCTTGTTTTTCCGGAGTGCTCTCTCGAAGAAAGTAATCAATAATCTCTTGTTGGTGGTCTGTCTAATCTAGATGGAGCAAAATCTTCAATTATCTGGTGGAAACAAACGCAAACTCTTTTCTACCCTCGTCTTTCTACCGGTGCTTGACATCCCAAAACAAGATGGAAGGAAACTATCTCTCTCTTTGTTTCATCAATTCTTTTTCTGTGGTAAAGCCAAATTATGGTTGATGCCATCAGCTGCAAATCTATTGCGTTAGCCTCAAGGCTAAAGAAAGCAACAAGTATCTCTACAATAAACTCCAGATCCTCCATATTCTTTGCTTCTCGGGATTCCACCATGATCTGGCTTCACATCCGTCTCTGGAAGTTATATCCGCGCTCCTCAATTGCGTGATCCGTTGGGTCTTACCGGCACAAGAAGAATCTAATCCGACGATGTCTAACTAAATCTTTCGGTTGATATCTAGGGACTCTATTGTTTGAAGGCAATATTGTTTCCGTGCTTCATTTCTCAAATCCGAGAGAAGATACGATGCTATTGTCATAGTGGATCAAAACTTCTCCAACCTAGCTCTTTTCTTCCGGCGAGACAAAGATTCATCATCTCTAGTATCAGTAAATCTTTAATCTTAACGGTGTGCTTTTCTGTATCCATGATACATCATCTTGTCCTTTCTTTCACAAGTGGTTCTAGTCTTTTATCTTGGTTCTTGAGAAAACCGGAGCTATGTCCATCCTATCCTTCTTGTCTAACGACCATCCTTCAACTCTTCTAATCGTTGTTTCTCAAGCAAAACGCAAGACTCGCAACAAGTCTAGCAAGTTTTGCAAGGTGTAGTGGTCGCACCATTCAATTCTTCATCATCTTGGGAACGCAAGGATCACCTTTGTTCCGAACACCCGCCTCTCCTTGTGTTGTTTTCTTTCTCCTAGGAATCTCGGGGCGAGATTCTTGTTTAGTGGGGGAGAGTTGTAGCATCCCAATTGTCTAACAATTGCAATGCTACTAGCCTAGTCTATATAATGCTACCTCCTATATATAATTGTTGCATCATAATTATATCATGCTCATGTCATCATGCCACCTTGCATTTGAGCATCATATAAAACCCTTTTTGTTTTGGTTCTTCTCTCATATGCATTGTAAATTGTATTTGCCTCTTGATATTGTATTTGGTTGTTGATATATTGTTCAATGCCCAAGTTGAGTTGGGGGCATATCTTTTATTTCATTCCACCACTCTTCTTGTCATCACCCATCATTCCACCATTCCACCATATATGAGCATTGCAACTTATTTGGTTTTACCTCTAGCTCATATGTGTTGGTGTGGATCCATTCTATCTCCACATGCTCTCATATATGCACCATATTGTTTTTCACATTATTGGTTTAGGAGAGCCACATGGCCACCTTTGCATGCCTTGTGAGTGGGAACCTTTTTCCTAGCTTCCATATGGATTATTATGGAATTATGCTCATGTTGGGACATTTTTGGGACTATTGAGCATCTAGTGGCACATACACACTAGCATGTCCCATTTTTATTCAAATATGGTCATCTCCAACTACTCCACATGGGGCATCCTTTCACTTCTTCTAGTTTGGCTTATTCCATATTGTGGAAATGCATATGTATAAATGCTATGGATATTATTTTGTTTTCACAAGATGAAACCTAGCATTAATATTATGCATGGGCCATGCAACCATCTCTATATTTTTGCCTCCTTTGTTTTTATTTGGTCTTTTTGAGTGGATCATCTTCCATCTTCCTCTACCCCTCTTTTGGCTTGATCTAGATTGGTTTAACCAAGTCCACCACCACACCTCTCTTGTGGATCTAGCTAGATGCATGCAAGTTTCTAAACCAAGCCCTCTCTCTCTTCTCACCCTCTCTTTTTCTTGTCTTGATCTTGCTTGAGCTTGTCTTGATCTTGCTTGGTCTTGTCAAAAGAGCACATTCCTCCTCTCTCCCTAAACCATACACTCATCTCTCCTCTCTTTACCATCCTCTCTAAACCACACCCCCACCTAATCTAAACCCATACCCCCTCTAAACCCTATCTAGCTAAACCAAGCCCTCCACCTAGCTAACCCGAGGATACCCCTCTAACCTAAACCGAGCCCCAAACTACCCTAGCCCGAGCTACCCCTTTCCCTCTCCCTCTCTTGGCTTCCCCCTCTCTCCCTACCAGGCAGGATCCACCACGTCACCCCTCCTCTGCCCCACTCTTTTCTTTGGCTTCAAGACAAAGAGAGAAAAGAAGGGAGAAGGAAGCCACCCGAGCCCTCTTTTTGCATCTCACCAAACCATGTGATCCTCTCCCTCTCCTCTTATCTGTAGCACCAGCTCCCCCCACATGCCTTCTCCACAACCAGATCGGGATATAGGAAAAACCCAGACCCCTCTCCTTCCCCCTCCACATCCTGGCCATAGCCATGGCCTCTCTAAACCCTAGCTCTGGCCTGCCTTGCTAGCCGACGATCCGGAGCGCGCCAAGCTGTACAAGGAGCACGAGGGGCTTCGTCTACTTCTTCTACCTCGCCCTGCACCGGCCAAACCTCGCCGGAGTCCTCTGGAGCTCCCCGGACCCGCCGCAGCCGCCGGATCAGACGCTCGCGAGACCCCTGCCTCTGCTCCGACCCGATCCACCTCTCGCACCAGCGACGTCACCGACGAGTTTCTGGTGAGCATCTCGATCCCCTAGACAGCCCCTTCTCCTCTCTAGCTCGCCGCAACGCCGCCACCTTCCGTCGAGCACTCCGCGTGCGCGCCGCCGTTGCAAGCACGCCTGGCAGTACATGCCGTCCGTCAGTTTTCTGTGCGTTTTCCCTCTGTTCGTCAGGTTTTCCCCGTTGCGGTAGGCCTCCCCCTAGGAAACTCCTTATACCAAAGTTGTAGCCCTTCGTCGTATCTGTGTTTTTCGTTTTTATGGCTTGGCCAGTTTCTCGCTGGATTCGTCGCCACCGTCGCCGGAAGATGGCCAGATCCGCCGCTGTCAGGGATGGATTCGTCAGCAGCGCAGCAGCAGCCGATGGCCGTTTTGCGCAGAACCCCCTCCCCTTTTTCCCGCCTAAACCCACCGTCCCCAGAGCCCACCTGTCAGCCTCGGTATCTTTTTGCAAGGAAACCCCCGGAAGATCCTGGCCACCACGAACCGATCCCTCCCCGCGTCCTGGGATCGCCCACGTGGCGTGCGCCTGCTGGACAAGCCAGCGAGTGGACCCGCCGTTCCCCGGTCCCGCCTGTCATACTCTGTGGCTGGCAGCAGCCGCGGTGAGGAAACCGTCTCCGCGCGCGTGTCGCCCAGTCAGCCGCTGGCCCCACTCGTCTGTGGCTGTGGCTAGCTCTGGGTTGAGTAAGAAAAGTTTATCCGTTTTCTGTTTTAATTCAAATCTTTTCAAATTAATTCAAATTCAAATTTAAATCTGTTTTAAAATAACTTTTCAAATATAATTCCAAATAATATATGTTTTGAGATCAGAAAAATGTGAGAAATTCAAATATGCCATTCAAAATATATTTTGAACACTTAAAATCTCAAGTTGTTTTAAATTACAATAAAATGCCCTTTTACCTTAATTAATTAATAACTTTTGATTTATAAGTCCAAATTTAACAAATAATATGTCTAAAATGTTTAGCTCGACGAGACCTTTTTGTTTATGCATTCCATGTTTTGTTTTGAAGCATGCATCATATAAATATAAAGTATACAGCAACTAAATTGAGGTTAAAATGTGGCCAAAACTCAATAAAATGATTTATCCTTGTATTCCACACCTCACCTATGCCATGCTACTTTATTGCCATGCAAATTGTGCATCATTCATCATGGCATGATTGTTTGCTTGTCACATCTTAATTCATATGCTTGCGCACTTTATTTATGTTGGCCCTTGTTTGTTTGGTTCTTCTTCGAATAGACGCTGAGCAGGGAATATATCAAGAAACCCAGGAGCACTACCCAGATCCGTCCCTCGCTTCAACTGAGCTGCCAGGCAAGCACTACCACATGCTTGCATACATATAGTACCTATTGCCTCTATCTTATTCTTGCATCATTGAGTCGCGATTGCATTAAATTGAATCCCAAGTATTGCATAGCCTTTATTTTTAAACCCCACCGAAGCTTGTCCCTCCATCCCATGAGCCATTACTACAGGAGTTGTTTGAGCCATGCGAGTCGTAGAACAGCATGTGTAGGGTATGTGAGTGTCTGTTGGATAACGAGGTACCTATACAACTTAATCTGAGTAGTAATGGGATAACTAATGAAATTGGCATCGGTGAGCCATATTCGCTATTTGGTTTTTCAGGCTCACTTGTGTCCCGTAGGACCCCGAGTACTTGATTCCTGTTCCTTGAATATTCGCGCTATCCACATCCGGGAGGCTTATGAACCCCCCTGAGCCAGAGCTTGATTCATTCTTATTTCTTGGGGCCACAAACTAGTTTGAGGTTTTATTTACTATCCTGTACTTATGCCATGCTTTACTGCTTTATTTAAATTGTGCGAGGTACTGCACCTGTACTGTTTAGGGCCGTGACCCGTTTTCGCTGTATCGACAAGCCCAGTCACACTTTCGGGTTCCCAGTCATTTACAGCCGGCCACACAAACCTTGAGTCCGTCTCGTAGCCGGCCAGCTTCGTTGCGGGTAGCTTAATGGGGTGGCCCCCTGAAATATTTCTGAATCCTGTGATCGCTTTGTCGTGACTGCCTCGTTGGTTTTGATTTGGTTTTTCCGAGGTTGATCGAGTGTGTGTTGCTATTTGTGCACCCGTGCAGGGTAAAACTTTCTGAAAGCCGTGTCCGCGGTTATGGACGACTTGGAGCACAGTTTCTCGATCATAGACAAGCATAACTAAAGTACCGCTTTTAATTTGACTAAGTAACTGACTAGTAAATAGTGCAACACTCATGGAATGGTTAATAAAACTGCCAACAGATGGGGGGGGGGGTTGTTCGTCCGCTTCCTCGTCGGTAAGCGAGGAGGAGGATGGATCTGTTAATATTACCGTTATAACTGTTGTTATTAATTCACGGACATCCGTCTATCTCTGGTTAGGCGGATGGTTAGCGAGTATCTATAAAATTGTTAGAGTTTATCTTTTGCTGCAATTGCGTCACCCCAGGTTGTGTCCCCTTTAGAGGCATAAAGACTTGCTGAGTACCCCTAGGGTCTCACACGATAAATTGTTTGATTCAGATGGACAGGTAAACTCGCAAGATGGATACTGGGTGGAGGAGACGGACGATGTTCGCAACGATCATTCGGTGTAGAGATTCCGGGAACGGGGATCCGTGAGATCTGTGGGCGGGATGTGTTTATTTATGGGGCATCTTATGCCGATTTGCTTCTTATCTGTACTCGGATCTTGTTTTCCGCTTCCGCTTGATACTCTGATGTTTGATGTATGAGGAGATATCCTAAACTATTATATCTATCTAGGATATTTGGATCTTGCCGTATGGCGTTCCTATATTTCCTTTATTTTTAGATGGAATGACTCTGAGAACCATTGTATGGTGGCTTGCATACATACTCATTTGTGTATGTAGTTGATCCCTTCGCCTGCCGATTACGCCGCCCGTTCTTGTCCCGATATTTGGAAATGGTTAGGACGGCCGAAAGGTCTACCTGTGAGTGGCATTTGGGCCCCACCGTACTATTTTAACCATTTCCGCTCATCCAGGCTTGTAACTAGGAGCGTAATTCACCGAGGTAGTTACAGGGCGTCCGGGTCAGAGACGTCCGGGATGTCCGGGTCCGGGTCGTGGTCGGGATGTCCGGGTCGTGCTAGTTTTGGGTTAACAAACACTTTCCGAAAAGTAGGTGGTTCCTAGATAGTTATCTAGGAACCTCTTAAGGGGTGTTTCTGAATGTGTGATGGGCCATTCCATAGAGGTTGAGCCAGTCCCCCAAAACATTATGTTTTACATCGTATCAGCCTAACCGAGGTCCTGCCCCACCTCACCTGCTACCGCCGCGCCTAACCCTAGGGCCGCTGCATCCATTCGCATGTCCGCTTCCGCCTCAAGCGCCGCCAGCTCCGGGTCCATCCCCGCGTCGCTTGCCGCCCTCCTCAACCTTCCGCTTCATGATCTCGCTCCGTCGGTGCCTCAATTCTTCGACACCACCGCCGTGGGATCCATATCCTCGGCTCTGATCCCGCCGTCTCCCGCGCCAGCGCTCTCTGTTGCCACGACGACGGTCCAGTCTGTGGCGCCACCCGCGGCCTCCATTGGCTCGTCCCCTACACTCGTAATCTTCCCGGTGGCCTCGGGGGCCCTCGACGCCCCGCCTGTGGCCGTGACCCCGTCGTCGCTGCAACGCCCGCTGCCCCGGTTGCCGACGCCTTCACGCCCTCTGGGCCATTCCACTTCGACAACCTAATCACCACCCGACTCATGCCGGACAACTACTTGTTCTGGCGTTCCAAGGTACTACCGCTGCTGTTAACACCCAGATTTTTAATCCCAGATGCCTGTTATGCCATACATCGCAATCCCAGGATTACCATTTTTGCGAGACATAACAGAATTGGATACCATAGTAAATCATCCATTACAAAAGATACATAAGTTCTTACACAAATAGGGATCTCATGATCCAGTTCTTAATACAACATCAAGCAGCGGAATACGTAATAATAATGGTAGCGTAGGCGAAGCTCCATCTTCGGGGTCACAGGCAATGCTGACGATGGGAGATGATCCTAGTTGTCGTAACCTTCCTGGGGTCCATCCTCAAGGTACTCCTCTTCATAGTCTGGCCATGGGAATAGCCAGGGACAAAGCCATGAGTACTCTTTAAGTACTCGCAAACTAATACTAACAGCTAAAGGGGTTTTTGGATAATAGGACACTAGGCTCTAGGGTTGTTTTGCAAAAGCCAGATTTATCTCTACTAAGTCTAGAAGCAAATGAATGCTAGTCACAATTTTATAACTCCTAAGTGGGAACTTGTATTTCATATCACAACCCTGTTGTTGTCAAGTAAAAGTCTCAATTCATTTCAAAAGTCTTTTGAAAAGTCTGACGGGGGAACAGTATGGCCACTCCAACTGTCCATAACCGCGGACGCGGCTATTCGAATAGTTTGACACTCTGCAGAGATTGTACACTTTCACCACAACATTCGATACATCCGTCAGGAACAAATCCTGAATTCACCATACTCAGTATGCGGATAATCAATCCTAACCTTTCAATTACACGCCCTAGTATAAGCACCTCTCCTGTGAGTTTGGCCTCCCAACCATGACCAACTGTCATCCTGGGTACTGCATAGGTGGACAATCTTCACAAGGTAGCCTCAGCTCAGACCTTGGCCGTGAGGGAACTAATACTAAGGTATATAAGTTTCCAGTCAAGCCCTACCCAATCTTCGGGTATTGTGGTTGTACGATAAAATTGGAATGGTATCGCATCCAGACAACCATCAGTTTTATAAAGGGGCCAAGGCTCATGCCTCATCATTTTCATCACCAAAATCATCAGGTGTTTGGAAACACATGTCCAAAACATTTCAATAGAATGATCCATCAGTCCAAGGTTTTCATAACCATTTTTCCACCAAGTATTCCCATCTAAAGTTGATCAAGTTTTATGCTTAGCACTAGCATCTATAGGTGGGGGTAAGCAATAATGAGGGGTGGTAAACTAGTGGAGCTCTAACTAAGTTCAATCTCATGCCTTAGGATGACATCAAGATTATCTAGCTTAGGCCAAATTTTATGCTCTTTATGCAACCTTCACATATCCTTCTAGTATCTACCATTCACTTAAGTAAACTCTAAGTAATATCTTGGATAAAGAAATAAAGTATAAAGCTTGCAAATAAAAACTAGGATTGGTTTGTCAAGTGGATGTGATCACATATGCTTAAGGCATATAGTAGGCATAGTAACAAGTAGTGGTTTGTGGCATCAGTAGGGTATCTTGCAAGGGTTAGCTTGCATTGGTCCACTTAGTTAATAAAGCTTGCAAGTATTGTCTTACATAGGTATAGTATCAGCTTGCCTTGTGCAGAGCAGTGGTTGAAGTTCTCCTCGGCTTCTTCTTCGTAGAATCCTCCTTCCTCCTCGTATCCTTGGTCGGTACTAGCGTCTATAAATAAATACGAGGTACACAATCACCAAACAATACTTAACTACTTGCAATCATCACACACAAGGGTCCTATAGATGATTTAGCATCATCTCTAACATTACAAGATTAAAGCTTGGTTTAATTCCTTTTATTTTTAGAAAAGTAATTTCTACTCATTGAAAAACTACTTAAGATTTAATATTCTCCAAGCCAAACATGGGATCATGTTGACACATGTCATCACCACATATTTTAGTCCATGGGAATGTGATTTAAAGTGGTGTCACAACTTAATAAGGTTTTACTCTTTTATTTTAGTTAATTAAAGTGGCTAGAAATGCCTATGTAGCATTCTTTTATTACTTGACCATTCTTTCTGTATGTAAACCTATATATTTTTATATATTCTGAAAGGTATGGTTAAATGTGATTTTTGAGAGTTGGAATCAACTCAAAAGCTATTATGGTTTAAATTTGAAAAATGATTGAATGCAGAAAAGCTTCTGCCTTGCTATTTTTACCATGGGTGATCTATAGATCCAAATGACTTGAATCCAATGGTCTTGGATTCAGCATTCCCAGACCTTTCTAACAAAATTAGTTTCATTCAATTTGATGCACTGAGTCGATATGGGTTGATTTTTGAAGTTGAGTACAGAAGTGAGTTTGAAACAAAATGGAAAAGGTTTAATTTGAATAACTGGGCTGCGCGGGAAAAGTTAACGGGCCGGCCTGCTAAGCGCAGTGCTCCCGCGGGCTGCTTAAGTGGGTGTCCCCACTCGTCAGTGAGACAGGGAGGGGCGAGGCGGTACGGGGCAACGTGGTGTGTTCGATCTGATTCTAATCCAACGGCTGGGAGTCATCGTCGACGCGGGGCAACGCCGGCGAGAAAGAAACCTAGCGCAGACAGTGAGGGGTGCTGGGGGCTCACCGGGGTGCTAGCGAGGGTCGGCGAGGCGGGCGAACGACGAAGTCGACGACGGCGAACTCAGGGGTGGTCGCGGCAGCTCCTAGGATGGACAAAATCGATTGCGCCCTTCTTCTCTAGAGGCGGCGGGCTCCGGTGAAATTCCGGCGAGGTGGTGCTCGCCTTGCTCCGGGAACGGTGTGGCACGATCAGTGAGTAGAGGGGAGTGATATGGTGTGAAGAAATCGACTGGGGGTGGCCTCTATTTATAGTCTAGCGAGGGGACCGACGGGCGCATGGTGAGCTCGTCGGGGGCGATGTTACAGGCGGCTATTGGCATGGGCGAAGGTAGGGGACGGTGCGGTGTTCCCTGGCGATGCTCAACGACATGGTTTCGAGGCGTGGGGCGGTGCGTCTTGGTCGGAACGCGACGGTGCTCTGCGCGTACCCGACGGAAAATTTAAGGCCGCACAGCTCGCGTGGTCCGCGCGGCGGCGAACGAGCGTGTCTGCGGGGTTGCTGGGACAGTGGGGATTGTGTCTGCACGCGGCGAGGGCGGCGCACGGTCTGTGGGTGCTGGTCGAGGGTGGCGCTCTGGCGCACGCTCGGCATGGTTGCTGGCAAGGTTGGCATGGTTCGTGCGTGTGGTCCAGGGCTTGGTAACGCTCGCGACTGGGACAGTGAGTGGCGGTGGACGGTGGGCTGCCTCCCAGACATGCTGGCTAGGCTTGCTTCTCTTCCTAGCTTGTTGTTGACATGGGGTGACATGGGTGTGCTCGGCTGTTCACCATTGATGGCAATGCCAAGCTTAAAGTGATGCTAAGGGTTAGTTTAGGTTGTTAGATGATCTACTAAGGCTAGTGGTGCCCAGAGAGGGAACAAGTTAGGCTTCAATCACTGCTCACTATAGTGTTTAGGATTTTGATGATTTGTGTCTGCAACCTGTTTGATGAAATGGCCGCATGAAATCAAGTTTTGAATTTTGAAAAGATTTTTGGTGGGTTTGCTAGATTGGTGCTTGTGAGTCTGCAGATGCTTGGGTTTTGAAAGTTGAGCTTGTTTGAGTGGTTTTTGAAAAAGTGGGATCTTCCCATGTGATAAAGATTCAATTTTGAATTGTCATTTAAACTATGCATTTGAAAGTTTCTGGATGATCACAAAGTGGGCCTTGATACCTTGTTATGAGTACATTCAAGGGGTGCAAAGATCCAGAAAAGTTTCCATTAGGTTCTGAAAGTTTGAGACAGCCAAAGTAGGCATGGGAGTTAAATTGGTCAAAATGACCATTCCTTTATTTTATTGGTTTTGATTTATTTGTCTTTAGGAAAAGTTTGGGAAATGTTTAGATGATGTTTATTTCACCTAAGAAACATTTTACAAGCAAGGAAATATACAAACAAGGTGGTTCAAAATAATTTCAAATTAAATGCATACACATATGCATGCCTTCATAATTTTAATTAGAAAAGTTTTTGTTAACCCTAATTTTGATGATTTGAGTTTGATGATTCTAGTTTAATATTTTTGGGATGTTACAGCTGCTCCTTAGCCGCTCCCTCCTTGGGTATGTCGATGGTTCCCTGACGTGTCCTCCGCAGGTCATCGCCACCATCCACGGTCCGGCTATCAACCCGGAACACCGTGTGTGGGTGCAACAGTACTAGGCGATCCTCTTCGTCATCCAGGGTTCCCTGGGGGACGGGTTCGCCGGCCTCTGCCTCTTCGCTTCCACCTCCATGGACGCGTGGATGACCCTGCAGCACGCCTTTGCCCGGGTCTCCACCACATGTTCGATGTCTCTTCGCAGTGAGCTCGCCGACATCAAGAAGCTAGACTCCTCCGCCACGACCTACTTCAACAAGATCAAGGTACTGGCGGACACGCTGACCTCTATTGGCCAGCCGCTTCGCAACGAGGAGTTCGCCTGCTTCGTCATCAAGGGCCTCGACTTCGAATACGGCAATCTGTCGGAGGCCATCCACAATGCCAAGCCGCCGATGCCTTCTCACGACCTCTACTCACGCCTCCTCTTCATCGAGCAGCGCGTCGAGGCTCGCTGCTCCTCCGTCGCCATCACCAAGCAGCTGGCGGCCTACTAGGCCTCTCACGGTTAGCGCCCGCCAACGCCCCCGTCTGCTGGAAAGGCCGCTCCACCCCCTGCACCGACCTTGGGTGGGGGCCACAACGATCGGGTGTGCCAAATATGTCACCTCCAAGTGCCACCGACGTTTTCAGAAAAGCTTCCTCAATATCGGCAAAGACAGCAGGGGCAACGAGCGCCAGTTTTCCATGGCCGACTTCGGCCCTCCCGCCGCCCCGACTGCCCACGTCGCTGCCAAGGGGAAGGACCCGCGCATCGAGCAGGGGTACACGCCGTCATATCCCATTGATCCAGCGTGGTACATGGACACCGGCGCCACATATCACACGAAGAACGAGATCAACAAGCTCGCCACCTACCATCCAAACTACGGGCATGACAAGGTTCACACCGCCAATGGTGTAGGTATGCCCATCTCTCACATTGGCCAATCATCTCTTTTAACTAGCCATCCCTCTAGTCAGCTCCACCTTTGTAACATTCTGCGGGTACCCTCGGTTACTCATAATCTTTTATCCGTTCCTAAGCTCACCCTTGATAATAATGTCCTATGTTAATTTCATCCTTTTGATCTTTTTGTTAAGGACCGAGCAACTCAGGATGTTTTGCTTAGTGGACGCTTAAGCCAAGGCTTGTACCGTTTGGAGGATCCATCTGCCTCGCGCGTCTTCAGTGGTGTTCGTGTGTCACTGTCATAGTGGCACTCTTGCCTTGGTCACCCTACCACCCTATCGTTTGCCACATACTGCACCGCCATGAGCTTCCATTAGAGTCTAGAAATAAAGATATGTATGTGTGTGATGCCTATCAACAAGACAAAAGTCATCAACTACCATTTGTTTCATCTACTAGAGAAGTCAAGAGTCCTCTTCAACTTGTTTTTTCCGATGTGTGGGGTCCAGCACAAATATCTATTAGTGGTCACAACTATTATATCAGTTTTATTGATGCCTATAGTCGATTTACATGGATTTATATTATTAAGCGCAAGTATGATGTGTTTTATATATTCATTCAGTTTCAATTGCATGTTGAATGTCTACTCAAGCATAAAATTATTCATGTTCAGTCAGATTGTGGGGGGGCGAGGGGATAATATCGCAACCTCAACACTTTCTTTAATAAGCTTGGGATCTCTCATCGTTTATCATGCATACATACACATCAGCAAAATGGCATCGTTGAGCGCAAACATCGCCATGTAGTTCAGACCGACTTCACACTTCTTGCTCATGCTTCTGTACCCGTTTGCTTTTGGAGTGATGTCTTTGCCACCGTATGTTTTCTTATTAACAGATTACCTACGTGTGTTCTTAATATGAAAACACCTATTGAGCTTCTCCTGCATGAAACTCCTGACTGTACCTTTTTCAAGGTATTCAGGTGTGCTTGTTGGCCCCATCTTCGTCCATATAATAATTGAAAACTTGAGTTTCGGTCCAAAAAATGTGTGCTCTTGGGGTATAGTTCTCTGCATAAAGGCTACAAGTGCCTCCATGTAACAACAAATCGTGTCTACATATCTCGTGATGTTGTCTTTGATGAGATACTCTTCCCCTTTTCCACCATGCCACAGCTACCTATGACAGTCCCATCTGTGCATTCATCTCCTATTATGCCTGGCCAATTTGAAGATGCTGCATATTCACCTGTGTTGTTACCTAATCATGGTACAAGAACTGGATGTGTTGCTCTCCTAGAAATCCTACCCGATGCACCACTTGTGTCTCTTGTGGCGTACGTCAATCGGCTGGTGCATGCGCATGCACTGCCTCCCGCTTTCGACCCTGCCATGCCTTCCCCTGCGACTGGGCCGACATCATAGACGACCTCCTCTGAGTGGCCCACGTCGCAGCCTCCTCGTCCGGAATCGCCTCCGTCATCGCCCACATCGTTCGCACGAGCCTCCCTGCCGCCCACATCGCCTGGGTCGGCAGCGCATAGATCAGCGCCACACACGATGCCTGGGCCCTCGTCGACCGGCCCTCCATCGCCTGACCCCCAATCGTCGGAGTCCTCTAGGCCGGCCTCGCTTGCTCTAGAAGTTCTGCCTGCCCCTGTGCTCGCTGCTCCGCGACGTCCGCACACACGCAGCCGCAGTGGCATCGCTCATCCCAAGGAGCGCACCGACGACACAGTCACATACTTGGCTGCTTGCCTGGCTCATGCTGTGGAAGATCCAACCACTAAACCACACAGTTATCAAGACGCTATGAGTATCTCACACTGGAGGGCTGCTATGGAACAAGAGTATCATGCTCTTATGCAGAATGAGACCTGGACACTTGTTCCCCCACCGCCTCGCGTCAACATCATTGATTCAAAGTGGGTTTTCAAGGTGAAGAAACATGCTGATGGTTCTATTGACTTGGATACATTCAACCCAGTTGTCAAACCTACCACTATTCGGCTTCTCTTGTCTCTTGCAGTTTCTCGCAAATGGTCTCTCTGCTAGCTTGATGTACAGAATGATTTTCTTCATGGGTTGCTTGAAGAAGAGGTTTACATGCAGCAGCCACCTGGATTTGTTGATCACACTCAGCCTCATCATCTCTGTCTTCTGATGAAGGATCTGTATGGACTAAAGCAGGCACTTCGTGCCTGGCATGATCGCCTTGGCTTCAGCTCTACATGATCATGGTTTCGTTCCTTCGACGGCTGACACTTCATTGTTCATGTTTCAGCGTCCGAGTGTGACCATGTACTTGCTTGTGTACGTGGATGACATTATCCTGGTCAGCTCTTCTTCGACAGCAGCCGATGCTCTTGTGACTAAGCTTGGCAGAGACTTTGCAGTTAAGGATTTGGGACATATCCACTTCTTCCTAGGTATTGAGGTTGCTGATGAGTCTCGTGGTAGCTTATCTCTCACCCAGAAGAAGTAATCTATTGATATCTTGCATCATATCGGTATGATCAAGTGCAAGACATGTCCTACGCCCATGTCCTCCACCGACAAGCTTTCCGCTGCTGATGGTGCTCTTCTGTCTCCTAAGGATGCGACTGTGTATCGGAGTATTGTTGGTGGTCTGCAGTATCTGACAATCACGCGTCCTGATCTTTCCTTTGTGGTTAACAGGGTGTGCCAGTATCTTCATGCGCCTACTGATGTGCACTGGTCTGCTGTGAAACGCATCCTGCGTTATGTGCGTCTCACTGTCTCCTATGGTCTCCACCTGCGCCCTAGTCCCTCCAAAGTTCTTTCTGTATTCTTAGATGTTGATTGGGTTGGGTGTCCAGACGATAGGCAATCTACAGGGAGGGGGGATATGATGTGTTCTTGGGTCCTAATTTGATCGCCTAGAGTGCACGCAAGCAAGCCACTGTTTCCCGCAGCAACACAGAAGACGAGTACAATGAGGTTGCCAATGTGACCGCCGAGCTTATATGGATTGAGTCCTACTTCAAGAACTGGGAGTTTCCCAACCACATCCTCCAGTTCTTTGGTGCGGCAACATCGGTGCTATGTTTCTATCGTCAAACTCGGTGTTCCATGCACGAACCAAACACATTGAGATGACTATCATTTTGTGAGGGAACATGTTGCACAAAAGCTACTACAAATCAGGTTTATCTCTTCAAAAGATCAACTTGCAGATATCTTCACCAAGCCTCTACCTTCACCCATCTTTGAGGTCTATAGGCGCAATCTCAACCTTCTAGACACTTCATGAGTGAGTTGAGATTGAGGGAGGGTGTTAGACTTTGTATAGTAGCCTAACTCTGTAATCCATACCGTATTGGTATATGACTTGTATTGTACCATTGTACACCATTATATATATGTGTGTGATAGGCCACCCCATAGAGGGTTCAGCCAGTTCTCCCAAAACATTATGTTTTACAACCCAGCTCGACCAATTTACACACATAAGATTTTCACAGTTCGGCCAAATTTTCAAACACAAGAACAGTTCGGCCAATTTATCATATAGTTCGGCGCATAAAACAAGTTCAATACACATATCAAATAATTTAACAAATTCTCAAACATAAGAACGCATCAAACTAGATGTTTCCTTTAAGCATCCACATGTGCTCCACTAGATCATCCTACATTTGTTGATGCACATGCGGGTCTCGAATCTCTTGATGCATACCAACAAAGTCAGCCCACGATGCTGGCACCTAGTGATCAGACTCTGCAAGAGGCCCCTGTCTGAAATATGGTTGCGACGGATCACTGTCATCATAAAGCGCTGGCTCCTCCCTGTCGTTCTCAATGATCATGTTTTGTAAGATCATATAGGCATTCATCACATCCCATATTTGCTCTTGCGACCAGGTCAGAGCAGAGAAGCGGACAACTGCAAATCGAGCTGGAGCATACCAAATGCCCGCTCGACATCCTTCCTTCAAGATTCTTGTTCCTTGTCAAAGTTGGCTTGCTTGTCGATTAGCGGGCTTGAGAGAGTCTTCACAAATGTTGACAATATTGGATAGATGCAATCTATCAGGTAATATCCCTTGTTGTAGTGGTGGCTATTATAACACCCTCAAATCGGACCTATGCAAGTTTTAGCAATTCCCGCCAAACCCGCATAAAAACGATTAAAAGGTGCCCACCAGGCACTTGCGTGCGGGTGGAAAACGAAGAAATACCATTACACAATAGTCCATGATGGAACCCACAAAACAGATATATACAACAACGACTCCATGAGTCAATAATACGCACGGTAGTAGGGCACAAGTGGGCAAGTATGCCTAAAATCTGCAAGGCCATGTCCCACTCAGACATTTCAGCGAGAACACACCGCTCATGACGTACTTCTAGGAAAAAGCTTGGTGTAGGGACAACGCTTGTGGCGGCTGCTGGCAGGCAGAGCTGCGAGGTGGCCGGCGTGGCGCAAGGCAGGCGGAGCTTCTGGCGGCGGCCACGCGGGGCAGAGGCGGCAAACATGCTGGCGGTGGGGCACGCAAGAGGAAGCCACGATGAGGGCCATGGCCTCGGGAGCTTGATGGGCGATCTCGGTAGGTGGCGGCGGTTGATGGGGATGGCCGGAGAGGGGATACGGCATTTGCGCGCAGAGCAGTGAGCGAAGAGCTCGGGAGGAGGGTCGCAGCGGCTCGGTCCAGCGAAGCAGAGGCGGGCCGGCGACAGAGGGAGGCGGGGACGCTCGGGAGGACGAGGTGAGGCTGACACGAGCCGGCGGCGGCCAGCGCGAAGGGAACCAGGTCGTGGCGGCGGAGGGCCTCGAGCTGTGGGTGCATGCGAGCGAGTAGGGAGGTGGGCCAGGGGCGGGCGGTAGCGATCGTGGTGGGTGCGAGAGGAAGCATGAAGGAATGTGGGGTTCGGGTGAGACGGGAGCGTGCAGGTATCGCGGGCGCGTCCGCGTGCGTGGCGAAGGGTACCGCGCGCAGGGCGGTGGGGCCAAGCTACAGGCGCGGCCAGTGCTACGTGCGTGAGGCTTTGGCGGCAGTGTGGGATTTGTTGGAGATATGCCCAAGAGGCAATAATAAAGTGGTTATTATCATATCTTCATGCTTATGATAAATGTTTACATACCATGCTATAATTGTATTAATCGGAAACATTAATACTTGTGTGATTTGTAAACATAAAAGAGTCCCTAGTAAAGCCTCTTGTTAAACTAGCTTGTTGGTTAATATATGATCATGGTTTCCTGATCACGAAAATAGAGATGTTATTAACAACAGGGTCATATCATTAGGAGAATGATGTGATGGACATACTCCTATAGTTTGCTTGGTGGAGGGCCAATGTGGAATGGTTGCATCATGTACTAGGTCACTTGGCTGGGCAAAATAAAGGGAGAAATCAAATCCTAGTTTGAAAGTCAAACGCCAACTTGAAAAAGTCAAACGGCAAGTTTGCTTGGTGGAGGGAGAGTAGGAAACCTACTTGGGGAGGAAGTCCCACTCCCTCCACCCGCCGGCCAAGGAGGAGGAGTTGGAGGAGGACTCCCTCCTCCTAGTCGCCTCCCTCCCACCTATAAAAGAAGGGGGCAGGGGTGCCCCCTCTACCTACACCTCAAACCCTAGCTTTGGCGCCTCCACCTCCAAGTGCAGCCGCCGCCACCACCTAGGGTTTCCTCTCCAACTCAGAGATGATCGGGTGTGTTAGATTCTGCGAGTGTATACAACGTGAGCAAGCCAGATTTTCTCATGCGAAAGCTAAGGTTTGATCTTGACGAGCCTAGCATGTACAGACATGGTCTCGGAACACAGATCACCGAAAGGTAAAGCATGAGTCATATAGTAGATATGATGAACATGTTGATTGTTCGCCATTGAAGCTACATCAACTCTCGTGATGATCGGTTTTGATGTGGTGGATTTGGTTCGTGTGATCACTAAAACAATGTGAGGGATATTGTTTTGAGTGGGAGTTCAACAGCTTTATGATTAAAAGTTGAACACTATTTATCATAAATTAAATCAAAGTGAATTTGCATAGTTGTTGTAGTCATTGGCATCCTTTTACCACCTTGAGCTTAGTTTTAATTGAGATGATAGAACTATAGAATTCTGGTTAGTTACTTTACGAACTGGTATCGTATTGTTTTGAAGTGTTAATCTAAAGTTTAAAAGTCCTATTGCAAACTTTTAGTAAGTTCCGGTTACTCCATGAAGTTTAATAATTGGTATTAAATCAAGAGTGACAATTCCATGTGTTAGTATATAAGTATCATGTTTATCTCCATGATTCTTGATATTTGAAAGATAGTTTCAATATCAAGGTAATCTAGGAGTTGAAAGAGTTGTTTCAGAAACCATCATGTATGGAAGATATTGCGATATCTGAAACGAAGTTTTGGTTGCAACATGATAGAGTGTAATATGGCAAAAGTCATGTTCTCATATCTAATGAGAATTTGCAAAAGGTTGGAGACACTAATTGTCCTAATCCTCCAAAAGGTTTTGGAGAGCAACATTATACTCGTGATTCACCGTTATAAGCTAAAAGTAGTTTGATCATGGATAATTCCATGATAAGGGTGAATATTTGATATAGATAAAATGTTTACTACACCAAGAGATTACTAAAGAAAGGAATTTGAAAGAACACCAAACATTTGATGATGGTGATCTACTTCAAAGTGTAAGTCCAAAGACATTGGTACTTAACTATACATGCTTTGGACTATGTGTCATGTATATGGCTCCACTATTGATGTTGAACGATTCTTTCAAATAGAAAAAGAAATACTGAAAGAGAATCTCATAAATATATGGCAGAAAAGAAAAGACTAGAATTGTTCAGCTTAGGTATATAGAAGATATACGTGTTATGGTTGTATTCTTTGCTTGTTAAATAATGTGGTTCTTAAGTATTGGATACTGCATTTGTTGGTATGAATCGTCATACGAAACAACAGAATTCATGAACTACAAAGGCCTAAGTAACTAGCAAAAGAATATGTGATGATGTTCATCGAGAACAAATAAAGGGTTATTGTGCTGCTCGTTAAACATCAAAGTTTGCCTTCAAGATTTGTTTTATCAGGTATTATGAGAACAAAGGGTTGTTCAAAAAATTGCCGTAATCCATAAAATATGGATGATTTACAAATCTCGTTGGAGAAATCACATCCATAAAACTAGTGCTAAAAATGTCGAAAGACAAATTGATTGAAAGATCACTTAGGAAGTGACATCGCCGTTTAAATTATAATGAAAAGAAAACATGAAGAAACTCCATGTGGATGGAATTTTGGAGTCTTTTGATTTTGATCAAATGACGCTTGTGAAACTTTCCTAGAGATAATTAAAACTTCGTTCATAGGCCAAAAGGGAACGAATGACTAGCTTATTGGAACTTGTACATATTGTTGTACGAAGTCCATTATGTGTAGTCAAGAGCGATGGATTTCAACTTCATATGCTTTCTCCGAAAATTTGAGTGAATATATGAATATTTATTTAATAAGGATGAAGTATGAAACATTTGAAAAGTTCAAAGACTTTCAAGATGAAGTGCAAAATCATTGTAAAAAAAATATAAATAGTTTATGATAAGATCATAAAGGAAGATATTTGAGTTACAAGTTTAGCATAACACCTAAAAGATTTAAGGAATCGTTCCGTGGATTTGCATGTCCCGAAACACCATAAGAATATGGAGCGTTCGAGATATGTAATTAAACCTTGTTTGACATGGTAAGATCGAAGGTGTAATTCATAAAACTGCCATTATATTTTAAAGATTAAAAGCTTTAGAGACTACCGTTTTTTCCACTAAAAAGAGCTTCATCATAATCCGCTGAAATAACACCATATAAAGTTATGGTTTGGGATTCAACCCAAGTTGTCCTTTCTTATACATTGGCATGCTATGCATAAGAAAGATGTTTGCAACCAAAGTCGGATGAACCTGTCTTTGTATGTTATTTCGAATAACTGTTCCTCCATAACATCGGATACAAAAGTGTTTGTCGCTTAGAACATCAGGTTTCTTTGAGAAGAAATTTTTCGTGAAAAGATAAGTGGGAGGACAATAGAACTTTGATAAGGTTAAAAGAACCTTAGCTATATGTGCAAAGTTGCGCAGCGCCGAAAAGTGTTCCGGAGGCAGCAACAATGCTCATGGCTCACATGCCTCAAAAGTTGTGGTTACGAAGGTCAAAGTTTCTATTGAACCAAGTAGGTCGAGTAAACAATCAAATACCAAGATTTGAGGGTTGAATCATTATTTGAGAATAATGAACGGACTACATGCAAAGAAGCAATGATGGGCCCTGACTCCGTAAAATGGCTTGAAGCCATAAAATCCGTGATAGTTCCATACACGAGAAATCAAGTTTTGAACTTGAAGGACCCTCGAGAAAGGTGTAAGACCTTACAGTTGTGTTTGATCTATAAAGAAATAGACATGGATGTTTCACATCTATGAAATAGTCGACATGTTGGGAAAGAGTTCACAACAATGTTCAAAGGTTGACTATGACAAGATTTGATCTTTCGTAGCGATATTTAGTCTAGACGGATTAATGCAGCAACCACTACATATAATTTTTGTTATGTGGTAGTTGAATAAACAAAACAAGTTCTTCTAATAGAATTGTTACCTAGGACATGCACATAAGACGGTCCATAGGGTTTTGTTAATTCAAAGGATGCTAAAAGCATATGCAAACTTCAATGGTTGAAGTAAGAATTGTGGAGTTGGAATCTTCACTATGATGAAACTGTTAAAGGACTTTAAATTCGTCGGAGACGATGAAGATGCTTGCATTTGCAAGAAATTAAGTGGGAGCGCTAAGACATGTTTCTAATACATTATGTGGAAGACATATTGTTGATTGGAAATGATGTATCTTTTATTAACACATGTTAAGAATTTCATCTCGATGAAAGATTTAGGCAAAACCCAAATATTTGGTATCAATATCTATATAGATAGATTGAGACACTAATATGGTTGTGCCGAAAGTACATAGATGATATATTGAATGAGTTCAATATATAAACTACAAGAAAGGTTCTTGTCGCACATAAAGGATTGAATGAGTTCAATATTGATGATATATTCAAGTGTATTGACATTTGGTAAGTGAAACAAAGATTCAAGTATAGATTGATACTTTATGTATGAAATCACAAAGAGTATTTATATCAATCATACTGTGATATGTACAAATCCAGATATGTCCTATGCTCTAAATGTTATGAGCATATACCAGAATGATTCATAATATGATCATTGGACGATAGTAAGGATATTCTTATGATCTTGTAAAAGAACTAAGAATATATTATTTTGTAGAAGTGACAAATAGATGGTTAGTTCATTGTAAAAGTACTACATTGATACTAGTTTTGTCACAAAGTACAAATTAAGTTTATCTAAATCTAAACTAAGGGTGGCACAATATAATGGAAAGTAAGTTCCATAATGGATTTGGATAAGTTCCAAAGTTAAGACATTGTGACAGATACTACAACAAAAGGCTAAGTATATGACTGCTATTATAGCAGCTAAAGAGGGCATTTGTGTCAAGTAGTTTGTTATCAAACTAGGTGTAGTTCACAGCGGGATAATACTATGAAGATATATTGTACGACAATATTATCAAAATGTTTTAACCCCAAAGAACTAAAGGTGTCACCAAAGGACCAAATTTATACAAAGCCA
Organism: Avena sativa; assembly: GCA_916181665.1. Taxonomy (NCBI): domain Eukaryota; kingdom Viridiplantae; phylum Streptophyta; class Magnoliopsida; order Poales; family Poaceae; genus Avena; species Avena sativa. The sequence goes on along the minus strand of OV702295.1, from coordinate 303,000,847 downwards.
TCTCATTAGATAATGAGTGATGCGTAGAGACGCAAAGACATGCAATTACACATGGACCTGGAAGTGTCAGATCCGGAGATCAGTTGACCACTAGCAATCGTGTACATACGACACCAGAAAGCCATAGGTGTTGAATACACAAAGGTTTGAAACTAGATTATTGACTCTAGGGCAAGTGGGAGACTGTTGGAGATATGCCCAAGAGGCAATAATAAAGTGGTTATTATCATATCTTCATGCTTATGATAAATGTTTACATACCATGCTATAATTTTATTAATCGGAAACATTAATACTTGTGTGATTTGTAAACATAAAAGAGTCCCTAGTAAAGCCTCTTGTTAAACTAGCTTGTTGGTTAATATATGATCATGGTTTCCTGATCACGAACATAGAGATGTTATTAACAACAGGGTCATATCATTAGGAGAATGATGTGATGGACATACTCCTATAGTTAAGCGTAGCATAAAGATCAAGTCATTTAATATAGTTCATTTGCTATAAGCTTTCTGATACATAGTAACCTAATTCCTTCGACCATGAGATCATGGTAATCACCATCACCGGAAGGATACTTTGATGACATCAAACACCACACCGTAACTGGGTGGCTATAAAGGTAGCATTGAGGGTTCGGAAAGTATGGGTTGAGGCACATGGATCAAGAGTGGGATTTGTCCATCCATATGACGGATAGATATACTCTGGGCCCTCTTGGTGGAATGTCATCCAATTAGCTTGCAAGCATGTGACTGGTTCACAAGGGATCACATACCACGGGAACGAGAAAAGAGTACTTATCGGTAATGAGGTTGAACTAGGTATGCAGAGATACCGGCGATCAAAACCTCGGATAAGTAAACTATCGTGAGACAAAGGGAAATTGGTATCGTATGTAAGTGGTTCATTCGATCGCAAAGTAATCGTATAAATATGTGGGAGCCATATGAATTTCCAGATTCCTCTATTGGTTATTGATCGGAGAAGTGTCTCGATCATGTCCGCATAATTCACGAACCGTAGGGAGACACACTTAAGGATTCGATGTTGTTGAGTAGTTATGGAATGATGAGAAAGAGATCGAATGTTGTTCGGAGTCTCGGATGGGATCCGGGATATCACGAGGAGATCTGTAATGGTCCAGAGAATAAGATTCATATAAGGAAATTCCTGTTTCGGAGTTGGGGAATGATTCCGATGTTTTCATCGGGAATGTTCTAGAAGGTTCCGGAAGGTCCGGCACTCCGGAGGGGAAGGGTACATGAATGTGTCATGACAATGTGGAATGGTTGCATCATGTACTAGGTCACTTGGCTGGGCAAAATAAAGGGAGAAATCAAATCCTAGTTTGAAAGTCAAATGCCAATTTGAAAAAGTCAAACGGCAAGTTTGCTTGGTGGAGGGAGAGTAGGAAACCTACTTGGGGAGGAAGTCCCACTCCCTCCACCCGCCGCCAAGGAGGAGGAGTTGGAGGAGGACTCCCTCCTCCTAGCCGCCTCCCTCCCACCTATAAAAGAAGGGGGCAGGGGTGCCCCCTCTACCTACACCTCAAACCCTAGCTTTGGCACCTCCACCTCCAAGTGCAGCCGCCGCCACCACCTAGGGTTTCCTCTCCAACTCGGCGAGTTGGGGCTCTCCCCAAGCCCTAGCCGCTGGCCAAGCTTTCTCCCTTGGTGCCTCTAAACCCTAGATCGCCAAGACCTCTCTCATAGTCCACCATACTTGCTTCGGCTTAAGGCGAAGCCCTGCGAGATCTCCCCTCTACTTCCGGTACCACGCCGTCGTGCTGCTGGAATCGCGAGGAGAGTGCTACAACCTCCGCTGCCTGCTGGAACAAGGGAGAGGAAGGTCTTCATCGAGTACCAAACGTGTGACCGACTGCGGAAGCGCTGCCGGAACGTAGCGCCGGAAGGATCGTCTACGCGATCTTGAGATCGGCAAGAGTACGACTACATCACCCATGAGAATCTGCTCTCGTTAACCGCTTTGGAATCTTCGAGGGTGAGTTCCTCTATCGACTCGTTGCTAAAATCTAGTAGATAGATCTTGGCTTGTTTGTTTGCATGCGGTAGAATTTTTTTGTTTTCCATGCTACGAACCCCTACAGGATTAGGGTAGGATGGTTTGGGTAGTTAGGTTTTGGGGATAGGGCTAGGTAGGGTTTAGATAGATTAGATCTAGGGTCAGGATTAACCGGGGTGGTAGGCTGCTACCAGCTGGGCCTTTTGGGCCTCGCCGGTGGCGGCCTCCCTCGAAACAAAATAGATTTATTATTTATTATGTTTCTTTATTATAAAACAAAACATTTGTAAAAGGTTTTTAGACAAATAAAAGATCTGTAAGGATCTGGGGTTTGGATTTCAACAAAGAGGTAAATATCTAGAAAACAAAATAGGCCTTTAGAAAATAGTTTTAGGAAACAATGATATGTGTGATGATGTCATGATGATGCATGAAGATAAAGGCAGACGACTTTCTAGTAGTGGTTTTCCCAGGGTGCTACAATTCGGCACTACTAACAATGGATATCGCCCTCGAGATCCGCCTCATGGTACGGGGAAGAAGACCGATGATCTGGATCTTCTCGCTTCATGTTGATCCTTGCGACACCACTAACAAGGGTGTTTTCTTCGTCTTGAAATCGGCGACACCACCACCAAGGGTCGATGCTCCCGTTTGTCGATAGAACACTCTGGATAAACAAAGGACGAAGGTAAAGGCCTCAACAGAACACCTCTAACTTCTGTGGAAGGAGTAAAATTGCTCGATCCGCCGATTCAATGTACAAGAGCGAATGATAAGAGTAGTCGGATGGTGATCAGCCCATCGCGCACCCAAAGCATTACTCTGCACACGAATAGGATAATTGTGCAACCAACTCTTAGAATTTAGACTAAAAATTTTAACAAACAGCATTTGGAAACAAATGAATGATGTAGATTGTTCATCGGATCTGATGCAGATGATGTCGACATGTTAGAAAACACCAGAAGATACAAAGAAAAAATTTAGTAGATTTTGGTCCACTTAAAGGTACAATAGACGAAAGATTACTCAAATAGCTTGAATGTTGGATGTCGAAGCACCATTACAAGAGGAGGAAGCAAAAACCTGAAGGTACGACGGAAACCCAACCACGAGAATTCCTGGACTCGAAAAAAAAGGTAAGGGGCAGATTCAAAACACGCAAAGGTAAGAGGAGAACAACAGAGGGGTAAGGAGTAAAAGAAGACCTAATCAGATCTATTCAAACGATTTTCGAAAATAGTTTTGACACTCTATAGCGTCTGTTAGCTCGGTTATCCTACAGGCTGGACCAGTGGGGTATCGCAACTGCTGAGCTCTGATACCACTTTGTAACACCCTCGGATCGGCCCTATGCAAGTTTTAGCAATTCTCGCCAAACCCACATAGAAACGATTCAAAGGTGCCCACCAGGCACTTGAGTGCGGGTGGAAAACGAAGAAATGTCATTACACAATAGTCCACGATGGAACCCACAGAACAGATGTATACAACAATGACTCCATGAGTCAAGAATACAGATATACAATACAAAGATCCAAATCACCTTGAAAACGATACCGCGTTCGAGTACGAACAAGATGCAAATGGGGCTAAGAGCCCTGCCGAATGACCAATGGCGTCCATAACTCTGCCCAGGCCAAGCCAGAAGGGTAACCCTGCTAACGACGTCGATCTCAAAACCTGCTTAAACAAAAAGGGGTGCCGACAAAGGGAAAAGGAAAAAAGGAGAGCGGTCAGTACTGAGGCCAGTACACGACGAGTCTTAGAATTCGGCGGTCCTCTCCTACATAGGTATGGTGGACCGAAGTGGCAGCGCAACATGCACTAAATAACCTATAGAGACTCGATACAATTGTCGTCTATCTGAGAGGGATAAGAAAGACCTATTTGGAACCAACCTGATACTACCACCAAACATACCCATCCTGGTATTTCCCCCTCGAGAACAAACGAGGAAGTCAATCCGAGGAAACTCACACAGTTGGCAGTTTTATTCATTCATTCCATGGTGGTTTTCCAATTTACTAGTCATATCAGATGCAAGTCACATTATAACAGTAAACTTTAGTTATAGTCATCTATGATCGAGAACTGTGCTCCAAGTCATCCATAATCGCGGACATGGCTTTTCAAAAAGATTAAACCCTGCAAGGGTGCACCAAAGTTTCCACACGCACCTACACCATTGTTGTTAGATCAGGTAGGTACAAGATCATAAAACATACACCCAACGGTATGTCGATGGGGTTTCAGACACGACGTTTCCCAGACCCAAAGCAAACACATGGGAGCCACCCCACTAAGGGCCTGTTTGTTTGGGCTGTGGATGGCTGGCTGTGGCTAGCTCTGCTGCTATGCCAGGAAAGCTGCTGTGTAGGAAAAGCTACTTCTCTGAGTTTGACCGTTTGGCAACTTGGCTGGCTGACTAGCTATATGCTAAAAAATTGTCTATAATATTCCTGTAATTTATATAACATATTTTCATTATTAAAGTGCATAAATGCATATATTGTTATTGACTGACTAGGCGTTGAGCAGCGGCCGGCCATGGTGACTATAGCTGAAGTACATTTTTTTTTCTGCAGCAGAAGTATAAAAAAGGACACTTGCTGTTACATATTTTTTTTCTATAGTAAAAGGATAATATGTCTGGCTGTATGCTTTAAAATTTTCAATTAAAAAAAGAGAGAATAAAAAGGAAAAAAAACAGCCGCTGTCCTCTCTCTCCTTTATCTTCTCCTCTTTCTTATCTCTCTGTTTCACGTCCTCCACCCAGCGACGTTGCCGGCCGCTGCTCCCCGCCACTCCCGCGCACCTCCGCCACCTAGCTCTGCCACCGGACGCTGCTCTTCTTCTCCTCCCCGGCCTCTTCTTCCCTCCCACGCTTGCTCCCCGACGCCTAGTCACCATGGTCGGCTGCTGCTCCCGCACCTCAATGCCTAGTCACCATGGCCGGCCGCTGCTCCCCGACGCATAGTCACCATGGCCGGCCGCTGCTCCCCGACGCATAGTCATCATGGCCGGCCGCTGCTCCCCGACGCATAGTCACCATGGCCGGCCGCTGCTCCCGACGCATAGTCACCATGGCCGGCCGCTGCTCCCGCACCATGGATGGCCGCTGCTCCCGTACATCCAGGAACGAGGTCGGCCGAGGAGGAGGTCAGCTCGGGATGGGGACGAGGTCAGCCTTGGAACTGACTTGGGATGGGGAGGAGGTCGGCTGGGGACGAGGTTGTCCCGGGGGGTGGGGGATGAGGTCGGGTGGTCGGCCGGCGGGGGCCCATCGATCTGGGCGGCGGGGGTCGGGCAAGAACAGCGAGGAGGAGGTCCATCGGTCCGGTCGGTGGGGTGGTGATACGGCTCAGGATGGCAGTTTGCTTGTAATTTCCTCTAATCAAATGTCCAAAGATGAAAACACTTCGCTCGCAGCCCCGGGAAGCCCCGGGAAGCACCTGCGGACCTGCCTCCCCGTATCGCCTGTTTCGCCAACCACTTTGGCCGAAGCCCACCGCGTAGCTGTGCCGTTTGGTCAGTTTGTCTGGCTTTTTCCACTGGAAAGCCACCAAAAGCCCAAACAAACACCCCCTAAGCTACCTGCAACGAAGTCGGCCAGTCTCCGAAACAGACTCAGGGTTTATGTCGACGGTTGTAAACGACTGGGAACCCGAAAGTGTGACTGGGCTTGTCGATACAGCGAAAATGTATCACGGGGTTCCTAAACAGTACAGGCGCTCCACACACAATAGTAAATAAATCATTAAAGCATGTCATAAGTATAGGATAATAATAAAGCCCCAAACTAGTATGTGGCCCCTGGGACAGTACTTTGAAATCAGTTACTAAATTGATGGAGGTGCCCACACACCCTACATGTGGTTAGCGCGCTCGATCTCAGAACAAGTGTCAAGAACTCGGGGTCCTACGAGACACCAGTAAGCGGTTAAAACACAAATATTGTCTATTACCCACCGGTGCCTCTGCATTATTTACCTACTTTCAATTTTATTAAACAGTAATTAAATCCATGATCATCTCCACCATTAAGCATGTGTCAAGCACCCAACAACGGTGGAACATCGACGACACGAAGCAGCACCTGAGCAGCGACTATGACTCGCAAGGCCGACTATCTACTAAACAACAGGTAATAGGAGGTGTCCAAGGCAATATAGAGGCTGTAAGGAATATAAATGGTGCACGGAAACTAAAGCATCGCAACACGAATAGCAATAGATCTACAAGAAGAAGTAAATACTATAAATGTAAAATATGTAGAAAGGGAGAGAATGCTCGTCTGAAAACACTGCCGAAGATTCATCCGAAGATCAGGTCGACACTTGCATCAACTCATCGGCCTAATCCATAAAGAAGCAAAGCAATAAAAGAAACACTGGATGCACTATTTAATACTACGACAGAAGATCGGGCATGATGCATATATGATTTATGTAATGGCAAAGATACGGTGCAATTAGGCAATATTACGCGGAACCGGGGTCCCGATAATTATTTAGATGGTTCATGTTTTTTAGATACTCCGCAATTTAAATGTTGTCTTAACAAGGCAAGATATAGCATTGGTTCGCTACACAATTTTAAATGGGGCAAATATAAGACTAGAATAGCCCACATATGATCCACATATTTAATTATAAGGTGAATCGGCATAAGCCCCCAAACCAGACAAAGATATATGCAATCATGAACAATTGATATAAGAATTATATATCATTTATAAAATAGGGGTTCAGGAAAAGGGTCACACGTTGGAACTCGGTGAACTTGGCTCCAAGGGTATGGGGGATCGGTCTGCAGGCTTCGGGGTAGGCGGTTCCATGCCGATGATCTTGTCGTCCATGACCGGGGTTCTCCGGGTCCAGGATGGAGAACTGGTTGTTCCTTGAAGATCCTCGAGGCCCGGGTAGGAGTACTTGATGTCCGATAAGTATATGCTCGGGTTTCGTCTTTGGTGTCGATCTTGCATTGGACCCTGTGGACGACCTCATGCCGCTTGTGGTGGCGAGGCTCCGCTTCAGTTGCACTTGGTGGCGGGTGGTTCACGAGCCTACAGTCCGCCATCTTCTTCCGAGCAACACAAGCACATGGGCACACCACGGTCGAGAGCTTTACCTCCTACGACTGCAACATCTTCATCAGGGGAATGCTTCGCACTACAGCGCCTTGATGGGACCAAGCGGAGAACCTAGGCAGCAGCGACAACATCCGCACGGCAGCAGGAAATAAGTGGGCAAGTATGCCTCAAATCTGCTAGGCCATGTCCCACTCATACATTTCAGTGAACACACACCGCTCATGACGCACTACCAGGAAAAAGCTCGGTGTAGGACAGCGCTTGTGGTGGCTGCTGGCGGGCAGAGCTACGAGGTGGCCGGCGTGGCGCAAGGCAGGCGGAGCTTCTGGCGGCGGCCACGCGGGGCAGAGGCGGCAAACACGCTGGCGGTGCTGGGGCACACGAGAGGAAGCCACGAAGAGGGCCATGGCCTCGGGAGCTTGACGGGCGATCTCGAGAGGTGGTGGCAGCTGAGGGGGACGGCCGAAGGGGGATGCGACAGTCGCGTGCAGAGAAGCAGGCGGAGAGCTCGGGAGGAGGGTCGCAGCGGCTCGGTCCGGCGAAGTAGAGGCGGGCCGGCGGCAGAGGGAGGCGGGGACGCTCGAGAGGCCGACACGAGCGGGCGGCGTCCAGGGCGAAGGGAACCAGGTCGCGGCGGCAGAGGGACTCGTGCTGGGGGTGCATGCAAGCGAGTAGGGAGGCGGGCCAGGGGTGGGAGGTAGCGAGCGTGGTGGGTGCGAGAGGAAGCAGGAAGGAAGGTGGGGTTTGGGTGGACGGGAGCGTGCAGGTATCATGGCTAAGGCTCCCCGCTCCTGCGCTTGCTCCCCGCGAGCGACGCAGGGGCCCCCTCTCCCCGCCCTCCTCCTACCCCCCCTTTTTCCTCCTCTCCCCGCGGCGGCGGGATCTTCTCTACCCGTGCGTTCGGTGGGGCTGCGCGGGGTGGCCGGCCGGCGGCGGTGCAACCAGGGGATCCAGGAGCTTGTTCCTGTGGCACACGAAGGACATGGCGGTGGCATCCCTGGACGGTGACGAGCAGCAGCGGCGGGAGCGGCCTGCGCGGCGGCGGAGGGGACGGCCGGCGATACGGCCCCAGATCTAGGCCGCGCTTCGATCTGGGCCGGGCGGGTCCCGACCTGGGCCAGGCGGGCCTCGGTGGGGCAAGCGATGGTGCTCCCTGGGCACCTCTCGTGGCTGGTGGCCTCCGCTGGTGGCTGTGTGTGCTTGCTTCTGGTGCTGCTTCTCCATCTCAGTCCGGTGGGTCGCGGCGGCGTTGTCTTAGTGCTGTCTAAAGGCGAGACCTTGGGTACCATGCGCGACGGGCTTGATCGGCGGCGGTGTCACGTTGGCAATGATGTGGCCTGTCCCCGGGTGTTGTGGTCGGGTGCTTCTTTGCGGCGGTCTCGACCGGCCTATGAGGAGTGCGGCGGCGGTGACGCCGCTCATGGCTGCTGGCAGCCGAACATGGCGGACTCGGTCGGTGCTGGCGAGGGACGGTTAGACACAGAGCGGCAGGTGGACGGCGACAGCGGCTTGAGCGCAGCAGCGCGGCGGTGGGGCCGATAAAACCTCTTCATGGCCTGGCAGGCGGCCAGGCCGGAGCCGGTCCTACTCGACCTTGCTATTGCGTCCGGACAGCGAACACCTCAGGTCGTGGAGGGCGGATCCCCTCCCTTGGGCTGCTGTACAGCCTGATGGCTGCTGGCTATGGTGCTTCCCTACCTTGTCCAATCCGCCAGTCTTGCCGTGTGATGTTTGCCGGGATATGAGCTCAAGTCCGTGGATGCCGGGGCGGCGGCCCCGGAAGGTGGACTGCGCGATCGGCTCTACGGCGAGCGACGTTGTGGTGGTGGTGGTTTCTCTCTTCGGTCATGTGGATGGCGTGGAGCGGACGGTGGGGGATCCTGGTGTTGGCGGTGCTCTGGCTCTGCCATCTCCCAGATCGCGGTTCCGAGACCTAACTCGGGGACAGTGGGCGGCTGAGTTCTCGGGCGCGGGGTGAGGATTTTTCCGGGCGAAAGCTCAGCGCTTCTGCGCCAATGGCGGCGGTGCCTGCGGGTATCATAACCCTCTTGGGGGCGTCGTTGTGGCTATCCTCCCCGGCGTGGCGGCTCCGGGTGAAAACCCTTGACCTCACGGTCTCGACGGCGGCGGCGTTGTGCGTCGTTACCCTCTTGGGGGCGTCGTCGTGGAGCCTAGATACCTCTCGGTTTTGTTTCTCTGTCTTCGGTGGCAAGTTTTGGTTTTTTCCGTGTTTTTCTTTTCTTTATTTTGATCTGCTTTGTAAGAGGTTCTTCTCACCACCTTGTATCAGTTCAGCCGTTGTGGCTTTATTTATAAAGCAGGGCGAATAGCCTATTTCGAGGTATCATGGGCGCGTCCGCGTGTGTGGCGAAGGGTACCGCGCGCGGGGCGGTGGGGCCAAGCTGCAGGCGCGGCCAGTGCTGCGTGCGTGAGGCTCTGGAGGCGGTGTGGGATTAGGGTAGGATGGTTTGGGTAGTTAGGGTTTGGGGATAGGGCTAGCTAGGGTTTAGATAGATTAGATCTAGGGTCAGGATTAACTGGGGTGGTAAGATGCTGCCAGCTAGGCCTTTTGGGCCTGGCCGGTGGCGGCCTCTCTCGGAACAAAATAGGTTTATTATTTATTATTTTTCTTTATTTGAAATAAAACACTTGTAAAAGGGTTTTAGACAAATAAAAGATCCGTACGGATCTAGGGTTTGGATTTAAACAAAGAGGAAAATATCTAGAAAACAAAATAGGCTTTTAGAAAATAGTTTTAGGCAATAATGATATGCGTGATGACGTCATGATGATGCATAAATATAAAGGCAGGCAGATTTCTAGTAGTGGTTTTCCCGGGGTGCTACAGCTATTGATCACATAGTCCACCTAGGGCATGGCCCTCAACAAGCTTGGAGAAGACATGCAATCACTGCAAGATATTTATGTCGTTGTTAGATCTTGCCATGTCAAAGAAGGAGTGCCAAATTAAGAGATCTCGTAGCCACTGTGTAGCATCCCATCTGTCTAACAAGTATAATGCTACTTGGATTAATAATATAATGTTACTTCCTACATGTCATTTATTACATCATCATTAGATCATGCTCATGTCACGATTCCATCATGCATTTGAGCATCATATAAAATCCCTTTTCATTTGGTTATTATCCCATATGCATTTGTCTCATTAATTATATTTGCCTCTTGATATATTATATTTGGTTCTTGATAAATTGCTTGATGCCCAAGTTAAGTTGGGGGCATATATCTTTCAACTCCACCACCTTTCTTTGGCTTTATCTCAATTCCACTATATTAATTCCATATAAGCCCATGCATTTATATTGGTATTTTAATCTTGCTCATATGTGTTGGGATGGATCCTTTCTATTTCTACATGCCCCCATATGTGTTATATGTTGTTCTCACAATAATCAATATGTGGAGCCTTATGGACACCTTTGCATGCCATGTGAGTAAGAATGTTTCTCAAGATTCCAATGTGTTTTATTGGAATGTATTCTCATGTTTTAATATATTGTGGCTATTTATGCATCTAGTGGTACACACACACTAGCATGGTCAATATATATTCACATATCTGTATATTCCATCTATTACATATGGGAGACAAGCTCCATTCTTTTGGCTTGGCATTAATTCAAATATTTTGGATGCATGTATGAATATATGACCATGTGTGCAAATAGTTGTTTTCACAACTAGTAGCAGTGGTCAATTATGAATCATGGATGCCCCATGCATGATGCTTCTCATTCCTCCATGTGCTCTTTTGAATTCAATCATGCATAGATGTTAATTTAAATCCAATCCAAGGAGCCCAATGAACCAAGTACAAAAGATCATCTTTCCAAGAAAAGCATGTAGCTAAATACTTTTTGGCAAGTTATCTCCTTTTCCTCTCCAAATTATTTTGTTCAAGGAAATGTATAAAATATGCAAAAACAATATGGAAAAATTTGTTAGAAATTAAAACAGAGAGAGAGGAGCTTGCCTGAACCAGCCCTGCAGCGTAGAAACCGTCTCGGCCGAGCAACCCTTCCCCGGCCCACCTAGCGCATACCGCTTTGATGGAAGCGCCCGCCGTCCTAGTCTTCTTCGTCGTCAGCCCACTAATGTCTATGCACTTATATTCTTGTAGACAGTTGTTGGGCCTCTAAGTGCAGAGGTTTGTAGAACAGCAGCAAGTTTCCCTTAAGTGGATTACCCAAGGTTTAGCTAGGGGGCGAGCGGGCTAGCGCAGAGGGTTGCGTTTGAACGGGCGCATCGCGGGGAACCTAATCCTGGCGGTGTCGCTGCGGGGTGGTCATCGGAGCAGCCTAGACGACAAGCAAATGCGGCGGCCAACGGTGGCGCTCGGCAACAGAGCAAGCTAGAGGGAGAGGAGAGACGCGAGGTGGTGCTGGAGCACCGCGTGCTCACCCTGAGCGTGTGAGGACGGTCGGAGAGGGCGCGTGAGGTCGAGGTTGGGCGGATCGACGCCGGCGAGCACAGTCCGAGTCGAGGAAGATGGAGTCATGAGCGACGACTCGGAGCTCCCCTCCTCGATTCTTTTGGCGAGGAGACACTGCACAACACGGCGGAGCTCGTGGGCTGCTCGGCAAGGCTTGGGGAGGCGTCAATCGATGGCGGTGAACGGCGTTTGGCCGGCTAGGGTTCAGGTCCGCGAGGGGAACGAGAGAGAGGGGTCTCTGGGGAGGGGGAAGGATGGATGAGGACGGTCAGGGCGTCGGCGCGATGATCTTATCACTCCCCAGAGTGCGACGGACGGCGGAGCGAAGGCGGCGGAGATCGATGGCGGTGCCGGTAACAAGGAGTTGTGTGCCTGGCTGGAGGAAGACGATGGGGGAGGAGGGCGAAGCGGTACCGGGCTAGAGCGGGTCTCTGCTGTGCCGCGGGGGGGGGTCCTGGCTGGCGACAGGGAAGGAAAGGGAGAAGTGGGTCGACCCAGATAGGTTAGTTGGCTCCAGTTTTTTTTTCTAAACACTTTTCTATTTCTGTTTTCATTTCTTCTTTTGAATTTTTATTTTGTAATCTGTTTTGAACATTTTCAAAATACAAGAGGCTTTGTAAATATTTAAAATAACAAGGAGACCCTTAATAACCATTTGGGTTCCAATAATTTTGCGGGTTTTCAAAAATCAAACCATTTGAATGTGTTCAAAGAGAGGGGAGAAAACTAGGGTTTAGAGTTTTTATTTGTTTTCTCCAATGCACAATTTAAATGATGATGCTCATGATGCACAAAACTAACCCTAATATTGATTAAGTAAAACTGGGGTGTTACAGCTCTATCCCCCTTACGAGAATCTCGACCCGAGATTCCAAAGGTAGGAAGAGAAACAGAGAGAGAAAGAAACAGGGACACTTTAAAGATAAGAGGGAAACACACTAAACAACACAGAGTATCTCATGGTCAACTCATGGATGGAGTGTTCAAAAACAACTCTGAGGTGACAAACATGAAACACGTCAAGGTAACAGAGGAAACAAGAGGAGAAGGTTTCAAGTTATTAGATAACTGGTGTTCATAAGGATTGATACCATGGAACTCACAAAAGAGTTTAAGCTTCTGGAAAGGAAAGCTTCCAACAGAAAGAACATGACCACAGACTTCGAGAGATGAACCTCTACTAAACGACTTAAATAGAGATTTCAGGTTGCAAAGATATGAATCAACAAAACCAAGTTGTTGAATTACTTTTGAAACAGAAGAGTCAGTCTTTCATTCAACAGAAGGCTAAGACAGAAATGTGTTTTGGTGGCGAGGACTCATAAGAGTCACGAAGAACATGTAACAAGAGAAACTTCTGATTACCGAAATCATAGTCACTCTTAGAACATGGAAAAGAAAACGAAGGAAACTCTTTATTCATCCAGGTATACCAAAATCTTTGCCAAAGATTATGGTATCACTTTACACCACTAAGATGAGTAGATAAGAAGATTCCTGATGACACGAGAAGAAAGAAACTTCATTCTCAGACTTCAACTACTTGGCACAACCATACGCTTGCCAACATAGAAGGGTCTGGAGGATCGACCGAGAGATATTCAGCAACACTACTTTAAATGTTCTCCTTGATGTTCGAGAAATGAGGCATCAAGTAAAGGTCAGACTTCGGATACAAAGGAAACCATGAACACAACTCCTATAATAAATCATAGAAGAAGCCTCATGAAGAGTGGTTGTTATTGCTGATTCAAGAGAATCTGGCAAAGGTCTTTCTGACTAAGTGTGTCAACCATTACATCAATCTTGCCTGATTTGCAAAGAGACCTATGTCAAAACCTTGAGGAACACCAACCATCATTGCTGCTTGAGATTCAGCTTTGGTTAGGTGGGATGATATTTCGGACTCAGCGAGTCCGAATAGAAAGTTTGGAACATTTACCACAAAGGTAAAGTCACTAGATTCTCAAGACACGGACTATAGTGTAAAGCTCCAAAAGAGTGAGCTATGTTGCTATACCCATGTATTAGCATATTTTCGAAAGACAACTGCATGCATATAAAATACTAACAATCGAACACACATGTGTCCTTAAGGAAAGAGAGATAACTCTTCTCGAATTCATGGCGACATCTTTCAAAAATTGCACATGAATTGGAGAAGATTACTTCTAACATCCAGAACACATACTTCGAAATGACCCGAAGATGGTTCTCGAAAGTTTCCAACATTAATGTCAATTGTTTCATATGAATCTTGTCTAGCATGGAGAAGAATATAATGTCATTGATGGGTTCAACAACAAACTTATCGAGACACTCCAAGAAGATGGACTCATATGTTGCGTGAACAAGACAAAAATACTGGTCAGACCAAAGGACATGAAGATGTACTCAAGTGAAACATCACAAGAAGAAACATCATCAAGATAATCATTGGAACCAAGTTTGATTTGACGATAACCCAAATCAAATCAAAGATTGGGGAGAATAATATATCCACAAAGGAAATACTATCTTTCTTCAACACGAACAAAACTAGACATCCCTTTTATAAAGAACATAGTCGGATATAACTTTTGTCTTGCAACTCTCCAAGTTGTTGTTTAAGCTCAACCAACTAGTTCAGGGGTATCCAATACGGATCCTTGGAGAAAGGAGCAGTTCAGAGAACTTGCTTGCTCAAGAACTTGACAACACGGTCATGTGGCAACAAGGCGATACTTCTAGAAAGACATCCAAAATATCACAAACCACCGGTATGTCATTTAGTTCGAGAGGAAAATTGCTTGGTAAGGCAAGAAGACACAATCTCAGAGCTTCGACACAAGGCTAACTCTTTGACCGAGGGGAGTGTACCAGAATAACGGACTTGGTAGAACAATCAAACTTCGCTTAGTGATAGGGTTAACCAATCACGCTAGGAATGACACAGATGTCCTTGGAGTTCAAAACAATAAATATTGCTAGAATCTCAGATGGCACATCATTACGCAGACGCATCACTCACGAGCGTGAAAGCTCGAGGAAGGGTGGGTAAATATGTGTAAGAGCATCACTTCATTAAGGGGTCATGAAACTTAACACGACCTCTTAGTATAGAAGAGTGTGATACTTTAAGATAGAACAGATGGAATATAATCAATGCCTCTTGATCTACAGATTACAACACTTTGACCTGGTCCTAGATATGACGAGGTACTGGAGTTTGTTTTTCCTGACATCCCGAAATGGTTTGTCATGACGGACACCAAGAGTATATTGCATCGGAAGACACCGATGCACATGTACTACTTGGCTACCAACTAGTAGACAAAGGTCGGAAAAGAACAAGGGAAAAGGAACATACTCAGGATAGAATCCCGATATGTAGATGCATAGTCAACAATCTTCTGAAAACCAATGCAGAGAAAGGGTAAGGTGTGGCAGAGTCACGAATATAGATGTGAGACTCTAGAGGAGTACTCTTGTTGTGATCTATTTGGTTTCATTAAAGAACATCTGCCATAGCTAGTGCTAGGGGAAGTCCTTAATTGTCACAATTCAATCGCGACAATAACCACAAGCTTGAAGGCTAGAATGGTAATACCAGCCATCATTGGGTAATGTGTGAACATTAACAACAGGGGACAAAGGGATGGATCTTGGGTTAAATATCAGCTTCATGTACAAGATTCACAACACTAGAATCCAGCGCAATCCGGGATCTTAGGTTCAAGTCCAAGGGTTAAAACCCGGAAAAGAAGTAACTACTACTTGAGTGACAACACGTACACTGCAAGATAGTAATCATGAGGTAGCTTCCAAAAGAAGATAAGACTTCTGAAGTACCCAAACGACAAAAAGGAGGCACGCGAAGCGAAAGGAAACCTTGAAGCCTAGAATAGAACACTATAGATCCAACAATATAATATTGTGGGTCCAAAAGATAGAGAGATCATGATAGAAAGGGATCTCTCAGCTGAACAAGAGCACAAGGTAACAAGGAATTCACAACACACACGACTCTAGAGAACTCAACACTAGGTCAACTGGCTGAGAATCGACATGCCCAGAAGGCACCTAAGTTTTGAAAGTCCAGAAGAGATATTAAAACTTTTCCAAAATTAACATCAGATAAGATAACCCAGAGTTAGATCGAAACTGGATAAGGAGAAAAGAAGCATACTAGAGTTTTCGCAAATACTTTTCAGCTTTCAAAATAGTTTTCACAAACACTAGACTCAACATTGACCAATAACAAGGTTTTCCTACGGTCAGTATAGCTCTGATACCAAGACCTGTGACACCCCCGGTATCAGGGCTAAATAAATCCCAGACCTCCGTCTGACATAAGCTTAACCTTGATCTCGAGCATATCCAGTGAAGAATCGGTAACTCGGCAGTGACCCTATGACACAAAATTTTATTACAGCAAGCTCATAACTGAGCAGAAAACCAAATTATTACAAGCAGAAGTCACTGACCACAAACACCAAACAACGGAAGGCAAATTATGCTACTAAGTATAGCAAACTTAACAAATGGCCTAAGAGGCCTGAAGCATAACGATGACGTCCCAGCCCATAGATTCCAGGCTGCCGGCCAGGAACCCCAAGCTACTCGTCGATGTCAATGTAGTACGAAACTCGTCTTCTGGTGAACACTTACTCTACCAAAAGTATCAACAAAGCAAGGGTGAGTACAGGGTGTACTCCGCAAGACTTATGGCTGGTGGAGTTGTTTTGCATCAAGCCACTTTTGTTTATAAAACAAGAGGGAGAAGAAGCTCGTCTAGTCAGAGTATTTTAAAAGGGAGTAAGATAACGACATCTCTGAATTATTGATCATCATCTTTTGATATCCACCAAATCATCATCTTCTCCTGAACTAGGATCACCCCCTCGTACCCATGAGGAAGCATCCTTAACAAACATTAGTTGCCAAGTTTTACGATTAGGTTCATGTTCTCTATGATCTTGAGTCCAGTCGCCAAGTTGTTCATAACCGTGAACACGGCTTTTCGAAAATATTATTACCCTGCAGGGGTGTACAACTTTACCCACACGTACTAACCTTATCTTAATGCCAGAATCATTAGCCCTCTTCCTTGGAAGGGCGGCAGAGGGTGGTTAGACATGACCTTTACCTTGCTTTTTCCGAGACCATGAGTCACGCAATAAGTATGGTTCCGCCGTAACGGGTCAAATCCTGAAGCCGGTACTTAAAGATGTGAGGCGAGGTTGGTTTACCAGGGGCGCCATCAACCCCAAGCAACCCGTTCCACGCTTCCCTACCTGTATGAATGCACCTCCTTCACCTCCTTCTTTCAAAAACATTTTCAATGCGTATGTCGAATGGAACGCCCGAACTATGTGACTCATGGAATCTACTAGGCAAGTTAGTTAGTCATGAGGTTGTCCAGGCCCCGTGTGGTTGTACGCTCGTCTTGGTTCCAAAGGCGAGAACTCAGGTCCTAGTGGTGGCGAGCATGGGACTAGAAAAACCATAACCCACCGTGGCCTCCCATATAAGCCTTAGCATGTTTACTCATATCACTGATCTCATATCATCTCATCTCATTCTCCTATCATACTAGATTATCTGCATCTGATACATCATCTAGATGGACCAGAACTGACAGCTATGCATGGCTAAGCAGGACACCGATATCAGTTCTAGAGTGCACACAAGCCAAAACTAGTTATGCTAGGAGCAGTGGATCAGGTAATATAAGCTCAAAGGGAGTAATGCAATAGATAGGATACTTTATCTATCGATAAAAGACCACAGTAGAATCGTATGCATCATGGTAAGAATTGAAATGCTCTCGAAATCATAGGATTATATCATGGTGGGGCTATGCTTGCCTTTGCCAGTTGATAACAGATAGGAAGATCTTCGGAAGCTTTGAACTTGACTTGTTTAGAGTTGGTCAAGTATTGTTCGTCGATCTTCGAACTTCTATGGTGTTGACCTTAGCTTCGATCTCGATCTCGATCTCGATCTTGTATTCTACCGAGAAGAACCAAACACCGGAAAGAGAGGGGAAACAATCAACAATGGCATCGATGCAATGCTCAAACAAGGATGATGATATGACAAGTTAAATTGTATTGAAAAGTAACCCTAAGGCATGATCGACAAATTAAACGGGTTCCGAGGGGTACAAGCCCTAATTCGGGGAAACTCCGGAACATATGAGAGGGGTGCATTTGTTCTTCTAATTAAACTTGTCATGAAAGTTGATTAACAATGCATGATTATAGCTTAAGGAGGTAGGTTTCATTTTTCTGAACATTTCGATATATTATTTGTATATTTCTGACTTATAAATTAAAAGTTATTGAATTTACAATATTCAAAACAATTTCTGAAATTATTAAACCTTTTCTTAATTTAAACAAAACTGGAATTACTTTTTACACATAGGGCTGGGCTAGCCCTAGAGACAGACAGGTGGGGCACTAGCCACCTCAGCCTCCACGCAGGCAAAGTGGGACATGGGGGCGGTTTGTTATTTCTCAACGAGGCAGTAGCTAGACAGAGAGGTTGACAAGTGGGACCAGGTACACGTTGGCAAGCCACGCAGGTGCCACGCGGGCTCGCCGGCGAGCACTACAGACAGCGGTGGTTGGCGGAGCTAGGGCGAGCGGGCTAGCGCAGAGGGTTGCGTTCGAACGGGCGCATCGCGGGGAACCTAATCCTCGCGGCGCCACTGCGGGGTGGTCACCAGAGCGGCCTAGACCACAAGCAAACGCGGCGGCCGATGGTGGCGCTCGGCAACAGAGCAAGCTAGAGGGAGAGGAGAGACGCGAGGTGGTGCTGGAGCATCGCGTGCTCACCCTGAGCGCGTGAGGACGGTCGGAGAGGGCGCGTGAGGTCGAGGTCAGGCGGATCGACGCTGGCGAGCACGGTCGGAGTCGAGGAAGACGGAGTCATGGGCGACGATTGGGAGCTCCCCTCCTCGATTCCTTCGGCGGGGAGACACTGCATAACACGGCGGAGCTCGTGGGCTGCTCGGCGAGACTTGGAGAGGCGTCAATCGACGGCGGTGAACGGCGTCTGGCCGGCCAGGGTTTGGGTCCGCGAGGGGAACGAGAGAGAGGGGTCTCTGGGGAGGGGGAAGGATGGATGAGGACGGGCAGGGCGTTGGCGCGACGATCTTATCACTCGCCAGAGTGCGACGGACGGCGGAGCGAAGGCGGCGGAGATCGACGGCGGTGCCAACGACAGGGAGCTGCGTGCCTAGCTGGAGGAAGACGACGGGGGAGGAGGGCGAAGCGGTACCGAGCTGGAGCGGGCCTCTGCTGGGCCGCGGGGGGGGGGGGGGGGGGGTCCTGGCTGGCGACAGGGAAGGAAAGGGAGAAGTGGGCTGGCCCAGATAGGTTAGCTGGCTCCAGTTGTTTTTCTAAATACTTTTCTATTTCTGTTTTCATTTCTTCTTTTGAATTTTCATTTTGTAATCTGTTTTGAACATTTTCAAAATACAAGAGGCTTTATAAATATTTAAAATAACAAGGAGGCCCTTAATAACCATTTGGGTTCCAATAATTTTGGGGGTTTTCAAAATTCAAACCATTTGAATGTGTTCAAAGAGAGGGGAGAAAACTAGGGTTTAGAGTTTTGATTTCTTTTCTCCAATGCACAATTTAAATGATGCTCATGATGAACAAAACTAACCCTAATATTGATTAAGTAAAACTGGGGTGTTACATGGGTGGACTAAAAATATCATACTCATCATTGTAATCATCATATATTGGAGGTAAAGTATCATCAAAGTAAACTTTCTCCTCTGCGCTTGGGGGACTAAAAATATCATGCTCATCAAAACCAGCTTCCCAAAGCTTAGACTTTTCCATAGCATTAGCAATGATGGTGTCCAAAGAATTCATACTAATAACATTGCTATTAGCATGCAAATAAAGCTCCATAGGTTTTTTAATTTTCTCTTCAAACACCTCATGTACTAACTCAAGATAAACACTATAAAGCTCTGTATTTTTGTTGTTGTTTTCCATTTAGCCTAACTAGTGAAAACAAGAAACAAAAATACAAAATTGCATAATCTAAAGGAAATAACTTCGAGAACTCACATCGGAGGATGTGAGTACCTTTTACCTTACCTCCCCGGCAATGGCGCCAGAAAATAGCTTGATGTCTACACACTTCTATTCTTGTAGACAGTTGTTGGGCCTCCAAGTGCAGAGGTTTGTAGAACAGCAGCAAGTTTCCCTTAAGTGGATTACCCAAGGTTTATCCAACTCAGGGAGGAAGTGGTCAAAGGTATTTCCTCTCAAGAAATCCTGCAATCAAGATACAAGAAGTCTCTTGTGTCCCCAACACACCTAATACACTTGTCAGGTGTATAGGTGCACTAGTTCGGCGAAGAGATAGTGAAATACAAGTGGTAACGGTGCCAAAAAATAGCTTGACGGATGGAGCTTGACGTGGGAGAGACTAAAGGCAAACTGAAATAAAGATGGAAGCAAGCAAACATGCAACAGATCTAGATGCAAACAGTGTTTCAATGTTTAGAAACAAGGCATAGGGATCATACTTTCACTAGTGAACACTCTCTCATATAGATATCCTCTCTTCATGATACTACTCTTAACTACTCTCCGGTTGGACACTCTAATCCATGGTAGGGCTATAACGGCACTCCTCAAAGTCCACCTTCCCCAATCTAGATAACCCACACTATCACCTTCAGCGCTAGATGGTTCCAACAAACACCACAATTTCATAGAGACATCCAACTCCAAATATAACTCATAACAAATATATATGTAGTCTAGCTTAAGTGCCAGACATGGCGTGCACGCTGTCACTTTCACACACGTGGGGAAAACATAGATCTATTAAAGTACAAAGAGTATTTATGTAGACTCAAGCCTAAGTGCCACCATGGCATGCACGCTGTCACTTTCACACACCTAGGGAGAGCAGAGATCTATTGAAGCACTTGAGTAGCAAGGTAGATCTACTTGATTACAAATCTCATGACCACAACAAGATCGTGCATAGAGAGAGATGAACACATAGTTACCGGTAGAGCCCTTAGCCTCGAGGAAGAAATACTCCCTCCTCATTGTGGTAATTAGGAATGGTGATGAAGATGGCGATGGAGATGGCTCCGGGGGCACTTCCCCGTCCTGGCAGGGTGCCGGAACAGAGACTTTCTATCCCCCGAATCTCCCTTTCGGTGGTGGCGGCCGCTACGGAGGTTTTTCTGGAAGTATGATGGATTATTTAGGGTTTTCTCCATGGGATCTTTTTATAGGCGAAGGAGGCAAGGTCGATGGAGGGCCAGGGGGCCCAGACCCTACCTAGGCGCGGGGTAGGGCCCACCCGCACCTAGCGGGTGTGGCGGCCCTGGTTCGCCTCTCCGTATCCCCTCTGGACTTCGTGTCGTCCACGGTAAAATATTGACTTTGGCTTTTCTCCTGTCCAATTCCGAGAATATTGATTTTCTGCCTTTCTAGAACCAAAAACAGAAAAAAACAGCCAACTGGCACTATGGAAACTTGTTAATAGGTTAGTTCCAGAAAAGATTTAAAAACACCTCAAAGTGTAGACAAAGCAAAAAAAGTAGATACAAAACAAGCATGGAGCATCAAAAATTATAGATACGTTTCCGACGTATCACCCACCCTCTCTTAGCAGAAAATGGCAGCGAGTAGGTAGTCGTCCCCTTTGTTAGCCGCGTCAGCTACATCGTCTCGCACGCCGAGGCCGTGCACCCCCTGCTTTATCTACCCCTCGCCCACCTCACCGAAAACCCTAGCTCTTCCCTCCCCTCTTCCTTCTCCTGCGCTACCGCAGCAGGTAAGTGATGGCGCCGCCCCTCTAAGCCATCTACAGTCAAGTGGAGCACATGGGCGTGAATGCCTCGCTGCCGTGGAGCCTCTGGTACCCGCCGTTCGGCCCAACGCGTCTCGGTACCTGGTGATTAATCGCCTTCCTCCGCACCAGCCGCCGACATTTCCTCTCAATTTTGTCTGCCACACTTCTTCTCCAGCCTCCCCGGCAACCCCGTCGAGTTCCTGGTGAGTAGTGAGATCTTCCCGATCTGACCTAGCTCTTGTTTACCCTCTATGACCGCCGATTCCCTCTGACCGTGTGACGTCCACTGCAGCTCTTCTTCGGCGAGCCTCTCTGGTGTCCCCTGGTCCTGCGTCGCCCAAAATTGGTTACTCTTGGCTCCGTCATCTCACCCACAGCTTCCCCGCCCCAGAAAGTACCTAGGTGAGCTTCCCTTTGACCTGCTCATCTCTGACCACACGCGCAATGCTCCGCTAGCAGAAGCAGCTGCAACATGCATAGCTGGACCACCTCTGTTCATCGAGGAGCCCTGACCGATGCAACCCTCCGTAGCTGAAACTCCCGGCACGTGTTTTGTAGGTCGATGTTCCCTCTCTAGTTTTTGTTTTGGATGCATAGCGAGATCCTCATCAGATTAGTTGCCATCTTCATCGCAAACCGACTGATCCATCGGGTTTCAGAAAAAACCAAATCTTTAGTTTCGTCGAAGTTCCCCAAAGGTTTTACGTTTAGGCCCCTGGGTTTCTTGTTTCCTCAACCTGCCATCCCTCTACGTGCCACTTGTGATCTCCGTGCAACCCCGTTTCATCAGCATCCAGTCAGCCAGGCGGTCCCACTCATCAGTGTCCTAGGCTAGGCTTTGCCTAAGTAGCATAAGCCGTAGATGTTTTTCTAAATTCAAAATACAATCAGAATATGGATAAATATGAATTAATTCATAAATTTTAAATGATTTAAATTTGAATTCAAAATTTATAAGAAATATGTTTGGTTTTTGAATGTCAATTCAAATATGTATTCAAATATTTTCAGAAATGATTCAAACTAGTCAAAGTTTTGACTTTGACCCTAATTTGATTAAATAATGTTTTAAATTCACATTGTCAAAAATTACAAATGATATATGTTTTTGAATCAGAAAAACATGAGGATCACAAATATGGTATTTAAAATATCATTTGAGCAATTTAAAATTTCGAAATAATTTAAATGCTAATAAATGGATTTTCTTAATACATTCATAACTTTAATTCCATAACTCTAAATTTGACAAATGATATATCCCTTTCCAACTATGCAAAACATGACTAAATAAATGATAAAATAGTTTATTCTTGTACCCCACACCTCACCCATGTCATGCTATGTTATATCATGTAAATGTGCATCATTCCATCGTAGAATATCTTGTTTTGTTTGTTGCATATGTTTCATATGATTGCGTACTTTATTTATTATGGCCCTTAATTGTTTGGTTTTTATCCGAATAGGCGCCGAGCAAGGGAACTATTAGGAGACTCATGAGTATTACCCGGATTCCACTTATTCTTCAATTGAGCTACCAGGTAAGAAATTCCTCATGCTTGTACTGCATATAGTACCTATTGCATCATAAATCGTGTTCCGAATTAAATTGCAATCTCAAGTACTGCATAGCCTTTACTTTTAAACCCCACCAAAACTTGTACCCTCAATCCTATTGTCCATTACTATAGGAGTTATTTGAGCCATGCGAGTTGTAGAACTGCAAGTGTAGGCTTTGTGAGAGTCTTTGAATAATGAGGTACCTAAACAAATGAATTGTGTAGTAATGGGATAACTAAAGAAAAAGGCACCAGTGGGCAATAACTGTTATTTGGTTTTTACCTGCTCACTTGTGTCCCATAGGATCCGAGTACTTGATTCTTGTTCCTTGACTATCATACTATCCGCATGTGGGACCATGAATTCCTTTAGTCCGATCTTGATTCACATATTATTTCTTGGGTCCACAATTTGTTTGTCCTGTGCTTATGCCATGCTACTGCTTTATTTACTACTGTTGCTCGAGGATCGTTTACTACTGTACTGTTTTGGAATATGGAATGTTTACGCGGTATCGACAAGCCTAGTCACACTTTTGGGTTCCCAGTCGTTTACAACCATTGGCAGAAACTTTGGGTCCGTCTCGGAGCCCGTCCAACTTTGTTGTGGGTAGCTTAGTGGGGTGGTCCCCTTGAAATCATTTTTGAATCTTGAGAATGCTTTGCCGTGATGCCTCATTGCTTTTTATTTGGTTTTTCCTGAGGTTGATCGTACTTGCGTTACTATTTTTTGCACCCATGTAGGGTAAATCTTTCTGAAAGTTGTGTCCGTCATTATGGACTACTTGGAGCATAGTTTATCAATCATACACACCTATAATTAAATTAACATGACTAGTAAATAGTGCCATATTCATGGAATGATTAATAAAAATGCCAACGGATGGGATGTTGTTCTGCCTTCTCGTTCGGTAAACAGGAAGGAGGGGGAGCGTTGTTAATTTATGTTGTTATATCTGTCGGGTAATTAACTATTGTTTACTTAACGAACGTCCATCTATCTTTGGTTAGGCGGATGTTGTAGCGTGTGTCTATAGAACTACTAGGCTTTATTTTTGCTGCAATTGCATCACCCTCAGGTTGTTCCCTTTAGATGCATAAAGACTTGTTGAGCCCCTTAGGGTCTCACACGATAAATATTGTTCAGATGGACAGGTATACCCACAGGAAGGTTATTGGGTCAAGGAGACTAATGATGGTGGCAACGACCCTCATGCGTAGGGATTCTAGGGATGGAGATCTTTGAGATATATGGGTGAGAATGTGCTTATTTATAGGCATCTTATGCATGTTTGCTTCTTATCCGTACTCGTATCTTGTCTTTCGCTACTGCTTGATACTATGTTGATTGATGTATGTGGATCTATCCTAAACTATTATCTCTAGCTAGGATATTTGGATCTTGCCGTACGGTGTTACAATATTTCTATTTCTTTTAGATGGTATGTGTCTAATGTACTCTTGTATGTAGATGTCATACATACTCATTTGTGTATGCTCCAGCCGGCTATGTCTCTCGTATCTAAAGCTGTAACATCCCAGCTTTAGGAACTAACGAAGGGTAGACTTAGGAATCTGTGCAAATGCATGCATTCATCTTGAAAATGTGGGTAAATTTTTCACCAAATAAAAACATAAAGTGATCGAAGTTTCTTTCACTCTCTAGGTGTAGGAATAGCTCTGCAAAGTGATCGTTATAAATTTTTACATAACCTTTATGAAATAATGTGTTTTGGGGAGAATGTGAATTCAAATTTGAAATGTGAGTTTATATTTTTAAAACTTATAATTGTGATTTAGTAATAGTATTTAATCAAGAAACAATATATAGTAAACAGAAAACTCTAAATAAGAATTGTAATCAAACAAATGAATATTTATTTCATATATTCATTTCATTAATAAGTTACAAAGAAAAAAATATTAAGACAATAAAGAATTCTTATAGTAGTGAAATTACAAAAAGAGGAATATTTACATATCAAGAACTATTACCAAATTCCTTACAAAAGAATAAAATAAAAATTACAAAGGATCTATTCCATCTAAAAGTAAACCCAATCTAATCTTGAATCTTTAAACCTTGTACCTGTAAAACAAAGAACAAACAAAAAGGAAAATAAAGGTTAAGTTATTAATTTTTACTCTCAGTAGAGAGTAGTGAGTTGCACTGCTCCATTTTACATCATTGAGTAAATCTGTTAGGGGCAAGTTTCACCAATATTAAAGAATTAAACCTTTCATAATAAATAAGCCATAAGTCAAATGATTCCAATCAGTAAGAGGGGCAAGTTTCATCAGGCAGATAAATGGTAACAAGATAAAAAGGTAGAACATCTCCCTGAGCATATCGACAACTATGCAGCAGACACACAAGCAGCTCACACACCAAAATGCATGGATGTGTTGTCGACACATCCACAGCTGCTTCCACAAGTAAAAGATCCAAGCATAGCCGTGGGCAAGCAAAAGTGCACCACTCCATTGCTCATACCACACCAGAACCAGCAACTTAGCCACAACAAAACCAACAAGCAAAATTCCACACTTGATCAACCAAACTTCACCAAATGGTGACATAAGGAGGGGGAAGAATCAGGTGGACAGCAAGGCCAAGCCACATGATCTAGGAGGAACAAGCTAGATAAAGGACAAGTACAGGAACCAAGGGAAACAAGAACAGCATCAGGAGGTGAAGGACATGATCCAACCAATAGCACCAACATCACCACCAACCACAACAATCATCAGTTTTTGTGGTGAGTGTCATCAAACCACCACATGATCTATTCATATTATCCATACAAAAGCATGTGTTGTTTCATGAAACAACCTCTCAATGATCACCCTAGTGGGGTGAATCTATCCTAGAGGTTTTGAGTATAAAGATCAGAAATCAAACCTAGCAAAAACACCAAATTCTCAGACCAGCCTCACAGATTTGGTGTTAACACATGCAACTTCTATAATCTATCATTTGTTCTTACAAGATCAGGGCACATATCCTAGAAGGAGTAGCACCTCAGATCTTATAAGTTACAAACAAACCCATTCACTTAACCAACTAGGACCCTAGATCCTAGAGCCTCAGACCAACATCACAGGCATGATCAAACAGTAAGCTTTCCAACTCATTAAGAAGCATCTATCAAGTTCCAGTAATGACCATAAGTGAAGCCAGCAACAAGATCTACTTGTGTACCATTCTAAGAAGGTTTCACAAGCACTGATCTTACTACTAATACAACCAGATAGTCCATTTTTTATAAATCAACTAGCAAATCATTTCCCTGAGACCAGACTCAGAGATCATACCATATATATCTATTTATTTTCAAAGAATCATCATACTCTATTGAATAGAATTCAGACTAAGGATAAACAGGCAAGCCAACAAACATTAATTCAGTGAATCATCACCAACAGGGTTACTGTCAGTACCGAGGTACTGACAATAAATGAACATATTAAGCCACCAGGTTATCAATCAGAGACAAAGCTAGGAACCACTACCATCAGATCCAATATTAGTCTCAGCACAACAACAACATCATATAATCTAAATATGACCACAAGAACTGAAGTGCAGAGAACACAAATTCTCACTAAGCATCATGACCAAACCATAGCATCATCTTACAAGCACCAGAGATGAACCCTAGTAGTAATACATGTACATAATAAAGATTGGCCACTAGATACACACAGAGGGACTCGAGGTAACTAGATGCACTAGAATACACAGAGGCACAACTCACCCGAGGTCCTCGCTGACGAATTGCAGAGGAAGTAGAAGGGCTGATGTGCTCACGGTGGCACGGGGAGCACCCAGAGGGCACTGCAACCTGCACCAGCCACGGCGATAGCCACAGCAGCACACGAACACCGCACACCACCACGGTAGGGTCAGCAGCGGTGGTAGCAGCACCATCCCCAAACCCTAGGGTTCGGGAACGGGGCTAGCATAGCCACAGGAGAGCTCCAAAGCCAAATTGAAGCGGAGGAGATGGACAAGCGTAGCCGACAACCTCGCCCTGCACCACGACAGTGGCCAGGGAGGGCCACGACGGCGAGCATCGCACGGCGGCGGCGCTAGCACCCACGGGGTCGAGGAGGAGAGGAGATGAGGACGAGAGAGAGAAAGAGAGGGGGAGTGGGCTGATAGGGCCAGAACCCTTCGGGGAGCTCTTTTGGTCTTGGTCTCTTGGGCCAAATTGGCCCCATAAGCCCAAATGAAACAACCCAAAATTAAAAGAAGTTTTAATAATAAATAAGAGACCAAAATACCCCTAAATTTAATAAATTCTAAGAAATAAAATAAAAATCTAAAAATTATAAATAAAATATTTTTAGATTCATAATAATCCAATCTATCTAAATAAATTAAGAAATAAATTTTTATGTATATAATTTTTGATCAAGAATTTTATAATATATGTAGGAATTTTATAAAATTCAGGAAAGAAAATAAAAATCAATTTTATTATATATTAATATTGTAGTATTTTAGAAAAATACTAAATAAATGTTTAGTATCATAAAAATAAATTCTTTTATACAAGTATTGATTCTTAAAAAAATATTAAATAAATATAAAAATTATATTTTAATTCTAAAATAAATAAATAAATTATGAATATGATAATCAATAAATATTAAAGATTATTATTTAAAATAGAATCCTTTGTTTATAATGGAATTCTTGTAACTAAAATGATGGGTAAAACACACAAAGAAAATAAATGATAAATAATACATTGCATTACTATGCATATTCATTTTGCCTCTTTAAATATTGTCCTCACCGGGCAATAATGATGTTTTGTAGACATAGAAGGTCAAGGTCCAGTGCAAGCATCCGACTTCACTACCTTCCAATCACAAGGCGAGTTCATCACTTTCTCATGTCCTTTGAAGAGTCTTTATCAAAGTATTTGCAAATTGTGTGTTATCATCTATGTTCCAAAGAAAGAAAATACTATTTTCTCAAATACATAAATCATAGATATCATCCTAAGTGATGATACAATGGAGCAATAGAACGTACATTTCTATTTGAAATAATGATGATCAATTAGGGACATAACAACCCATGACATCAGTGATTCTAGCGTCGTATATCACGCGTTAACCATGAGATTTGGAATGGGACAGAGAAGTCAGCTGTATCTTCTTCCTCTAGCATGTAGCCAGATGTGCAGGTCGTGGCTGTTATCACTCGTAGTGTGCATATTAATTGGTAATTCATAGAGGATATGCAGGATATGGGTGGGAACCCTCATCATCCCATGATAGTTCTGGCATCTAACGGTTTGTACAAACCATTGCCGTAATTCAATGGGTGGGCATGGTGTACACCAAGGAGGCATGCGAGGTCGCGAAGGGGGCAGTGATTGGATTGGATCATCTACTGGGCCCCACATCATGGAATTGTGGACGGGAAAGTACGCTCGGTTATGCAACAAGGAGTTGATCTCTCATGGCAGAGTGTAAGAATTGTAACTTGTTACTCCCTGTTCCGGGAAGGAGCTACGAACGCGGCAGGAAAGTAACTCCATGAAAGTTCTGGTCAACCTGTGAAGGCCGATGGTCATAGATTTTCATAATAAAATCAATATTTGAAGAAATATTTACAAAAACTTCATAGTGCCAAGTACTTATAGTCCGAGGTGGTAAATAGAGCATCAAAGTTCCCACCTTGCATTTCTTAGACTCTGAAGATCCCTCTTACCTTTGATCCATTTCTTAGACTCTGAAGATCCTGGAGATACTCCAATGTATGCAGCAGAATGCCAAGAAGATGTGTTCTACGAGGAGCCTGACCTGTCAGGGGGCATTGAGGGAGTGGATTAGAAAATCCGCTATGAAGTAGATGGCAACGAGTCAACCTAGTTACACTAGTTAATAGTAACCAACAGAGCTGAGCAGCATGAACGATATAGAATAAGCTGCTAAGCTCAACTCTTAGTTGGAGTTGTTACTTTAAAGTTCCGCTGAAACACTTTATATTTTGGTTTGTAAGTTGAATCTTTTGAAGTCTCTTAGTTAGAACAAGTTGGGTCACCGCAGTTGGTATCAGAGCTGATTGCTTTGATCTTAGGTTGGAAACCTAGTAAAGGGTATTACCTGTAGGAGTGTATAGGAATGATAAATAATTCTCTAAAAAAATATAATGAGTATTCAAATGAGAATATTCCATTATATGTTTTAGTGTGATAATTCTTTGTTATGATGCAATAAATTATTGGTTACTAATAAAAATATTTTTGATATACAGAGTTATGGCACCAAAGTTTCCAAAACAGCTTTTGGTAAGGAAAAAGGAGACTCTCGATGACTACCAAGGATCATTTATGGACCAACTTCATCAACTCTTAAATATTTTTAGTTGTCCAACTAGAATTCCGGTGAATACCATAACCTATTATGATGGTCGAAGGTTATCCAAGTATCGTGTGAGTATCCAACTCCAAAGGAACTTGGATTATATCACGATCTACCTATAGGTGAAGGTAGGAGTCACTTAGCAGCATATCATGTCGCTGTTTTGGAGGCGATAGCCAATATCCGGGAGCAAAAAGGCAAGGAGTTAGAAGGGAGCACATTTTCTGTGATTCCTCATGATCTATAGACTCGGAGCCCGTACCAGATTATCTTACTTTGGTAAAGAAGCATCCCAAGTTAGCTTCCAAGTTTATGGATAGATATCGAACACTTGTTGCGTCTTTTTATAAGACACATCAAGTTATTATTGAAGATAAAAATGACATGTTAGAGGATCTAACTGATCCGGAAAGAAGGAAGGATCTAGCATTTTAGTTGGAGAAAGAAGCAAGTTGTAGTACTAAACCAATCTTTAAGGATATACTCATAGATCCCGAATCTTTTACACCATATCCTTATTCACCCAGGCCTGAACCTATATATGATCCTACTTTAGATATGAGGTATGCAGTACCACAAGGTTCAGAGGAAGGCTCTGATTCAGAACTTCCTATTGAGAATTCTGATGGTTGGAGAATAGGATCATTTGAAGGATCCCAAGGAAATCAGATGTCCATAGATGGTTCTGAAAGAAATGCTGGACAATCCAGTTGGATGGGTGCAAGAAAAAATCCTAATAACAGTAGTAGAAATACCATATTTGTGGCTGATCAGGATGAAGAAGAAGATCCTGAGGAGAGAGTGTTTGAATCATCAACATCTTCTCAAAACCCAAAGAATATACATTATCCGGTGTTTAATTATCTTGCCCAACAAAGCACCTGGGGAGCAGCAGAATCTACGTATTCTGTTGAAAACTCAGGTATGAAGCTCAGGAGATGCAAGTGGGTGATAACGTTGAACATGGTTCTGAAGACTTTTCAGCTGAGCTGGAGGGAGTCAATGCACTCAGATTGAGTAATGACTCAAGTCCTGATACTTTAGATACTGAGTATATTCCTTCTAGAAGGCCATTTGTTCCACAAACTATGCGACGGACGTTATGTCATCATGGTTGGACTTCAGGCATGTATGATGAGCGTTGTGGATACTAGAAGCAGGCGGCTTATTAGGAAGTATCGGGTATTGCGTATTGTAATCCGAGAGAGTGATGTAGATAAATAAGTGAGGCTGTATGCCTATTATAGTATGGTATTTGTAGGGTACAAGTATGATGACTTTGTACTTTGTTATGAGGCTTGTAATGTATAATATGTAAAATGCATATTTGTATTTTCATTGTGTGACTAGTTCTGTGCGTAAAGTCGAGTTTAGAACACATGTGCATGATGTAATTATGAGTATTCGCTTTGTGTTGCAGGACTAGAGGGTCATGGTCACGGGTGTAGAAAACGAATCTGAGCAGCAGCGCATGGAACGTGAGGCCAAGGAGAATGCAGATGCAGATGCTGCAAATCAGGGAACCCTACCACCACCACCAATGAGGCCGTTATTGGAGCAGAAATTTATGTAGTATATGCAAATGATGCAAGAAAACCAAAACAAGTTCATGGAAGAGCTGTTGGGACGAGCTGGGAATCAGAGAGCACCTGAAGGTGGAGGAGTGAGTCTTTCTGACTTCCAGAATGCAAGGCCGTTACCTTTTGCATCAGCTCCTGAACCAATGGATGCAGAAGATTGGCTAGCAGATACAGAAAGAAAGCTGAAGACTGTAGGTTGTAATGATGAGGAAAAACTAAGGTATGCAACTCATCTTCTGACAGGACCAGCAGCATCATGGTGGGAAAATCAGTTAGCCATGCAACAACCAGGAAGAGAGTACACTTGGGAAGAGTTCAAGCAGAGGTTCCGTGAATATCATGTTCCGGAGAGTGTTATCGAGTTGAAGCGGAGAGAATTTGAGGAGCTTCAGCAGGGATATACTAGTGTCATGAAGTACATTCGGGAGTTTAGCCAACTGTCTCGTTATGCTGAGGAAGAAGCCAATACTAAAGAAAAGAGGAAGAAGCGTTTCCTGCGAGGGTTAAATCCATTTGTGAGGATGTAGTTAAGGTTGGCTAATAAGCAAATTTATCAGCAGTTGCTGGATGCAGCCATCACTTTTGAAGATGGCTACAAAAATGTCCAAGAGGATAGGAGGAAGAGAGCCAACAAGGAAACTAAGAGGATTCAGGCAAGTAAACCTAAATCCAATCTGGAGTTCAAACCCAGGAACAAAGCCTACAACAACAATAACAATAACAATAATAAGGGCAATGGTGGAAATCAGTCCAATCCTAGGAGGAATGTTATCTGCAACAATTGTGGACTTCCAGGGCATTTCCAGAGAGAATGCAAAAAGCCAGTAGTTATCTTTTATGGTTGTGGTCAGAAGGGTCATATCAAGCCCGACTATCCGAGCAAACCACCAGGTGGTTGGTCTACCAAGGGTGGAGGACAATCCAGTGGAGGGAATGGACAACTCCATCGAGGAGGAAATAATGTCAAGAACAACCATGGCAAGAGAAACAGACCCACAGGGAAGCTGAATTGTGCAACCCTGGAGGAGGTGGACAACTCCGAGCATGCTGTAATAGGTACACTCAACATCCTTACCAATCCCGAAAAAGTTCTATTTGACACGGGTGCAACTACTTCATTCATTTCTGAAGAATTATGTGATAAATTCGGGATTAGAAGGGCAACGTTAGAAAACCCTATGACCGTAGTGACGGCAGGGGAAATGTGATTGTATGCCACATTAAACAAGATCTAGTTATCTCGATATGTGGTTCTACATACTTTGCAGACCTTTATGTGATTCCTTTGAAAGGGATTGCAGTAGTGTTGGGTATGGACTGGATGACTGAACACGGGGCTCAGATTAATTGTGAGGATAAAACTGTCTCAATCAAAAATCCAAGTGGAGCAAGGATTGTTTACCAAGCAGATAAGCATAGTCATATCATGGTGGATCTTCAGTTGAACTCAATGAAGGAGGTCAAGTTGGAAGATATTCCTGTAGTAAATGAGTTTCAAGATGTTTTTCCAGCAGAACTACCAGGAATGCCACCAGATCGGGAAATAGAGTTTACTATTGATCTAATTCCGGGTACAGCACCAATAGCTCAAGCACCATACAAGATGGGTCCAAAAGAATTAAAATAACTCAAAGAGAAAATTGATGAGCTAGCCAGAAAAGGATTCATTCAAGAAAGTGTATCCCCATGGGGAACACCGGTGATCTTTGTGGATAAAAGAGATGGTGGAAGAAGGATGTGTGGGGACTACAGAAATATGAACAATGTAACCATAAAGAATAAGTATCCTTTACCAAGAATTCAAGATCTGTTTGATCAAGTTAAAGGAGCTGGAGTATTTTCAAAGATCGATCTAAGATCTGGATACCATCAAATAAAAATCAAACCTGAAGATGTTCCAAAGACAACATTTGTCTCAAGGTATGGACATCATGAGTATCTTGTCATACCATTTGGTTTGAACAATGCACTAGCAATATTCATGAACCTCATGAACAAAATCTTCATGCCATATTTGGACAAGTTTGTCATAGTCTTCATTGATGATATTCTGATATATTCCAAGGATAAGGAGAGCATGCTGATCATTTGAGAATAGCATTGCAGATCCTAAGAGAACATAAGCTTTATGCTAAGTTCAGGAAATGTGAATTCTGGTTAGATGAGGTAGAATTCCTTGGTCATGTGATCAGTAAAGATGGAATTGATGTAAATCCATCCAAAGTTCAATCAGTATTATAATGGACTGCATCAACCAATGTGAAACAAATTCGAGGTTTCTTGGGAATGGCTGGTTATTATCGGAGGTTCATTGAAGGTTTCTCCAAAATAGCTAGACCAATGACCATATTGTTAAGGAAGAATACACCATTCATCTGGGATGAAAAGTGTGAAGCAAGTTTTCAGGAGTTGAAGACCAGGTTAACTACCACTCCAATCCTAGCAGTTCTAGAAACAGGGAAGGACTTTATAGTATATTGTGATGCATCTAAAGAAGGTTTGGGTTGTGTGTTAATGCAATATCGGAAAGTAATTGCTTATGGATCAAGACAACTAAAACCACATGAAGTCAATTATCCAACCCATGATTTGGAGTTAGTAGCAGTAGTCTTTGCTCTAAAAGGATGGAGGCATTTTCTTTATAGAGCCAGATGTGAGTTATACACTGACCACAAAAGTCTCAAATATTCCTTCACTCAAAAGGAATTGAATATGAGACAGAAGCATTGGTTAGAACTAATCAAAGATCATGATTTAACAATCAACTATACCCCAAGAAAAGCAAATGTTGTCGCAGATGCTTTAAGTCGTAAAAGTGCAGATAGTCAGCCTAGCAATCGGGAGCTACCAAAAGAGTTACAGATGGACTTGGAAAGATTAGATCTTCAATTTATAAGAACAAAGACTCTTGTAGGATTAGCTACTATGCATGTAGTTGTAGAGCAGGATAGTGATCTTAAGCATGAAATTTTTAGACATCAAGCAGAAGATCCTTTTATTGTTGAGGAAATTCGGAGGATATCTCAAGGATAAACATCAGTTTTTCTCTTAGGAGATTATGAGTCTTTATGGTTCCAAGATCGTCTTTGTGTTCCAGATGTGCTTGAGATTCGTGAAGTAATACTCCGAGAAGCACATGAGACACCATATTCCATTCATCCAGGAAGTACTAAGATGTACATGGATCTGAAAGAATTATTCTGGTGGAATAACATGAAAAGAGACATTGCAAAATATGTGTGAGAATGCCATACTTGCCAAAGGGTGAAGGCTGAACATAAAAGTCCAGCAGGACCATTGCAACCTTTGGAAATTCCCGAATGGAAATGGGAGGAAATTGGTATGGACTTCATTACAGGATTGCCCATGACACCTAAACGGAAGGATATGATGTGGGTGATTGTTGATAAACTAACTAAAAGTGCACATTTTATTCCGGTAAATCAAAAGGATAATTCCGAGAAGTTAGTGGAAGTTTACATCAATGAAATAGTAAGTAAGCATGGAGTGCCCAAGAAGATCGTAACCGATAGGGGATCAGTGTTTACTTCAGTATTTTGGAAGCAATTACATGAAGCACTTGGTTTAAATTTATATTTTAGCATAGCCTATCATCCAGAAACTGGGGGTCAAACGGAAAGAACCAATCAAATACTGGAAGACATGTTAAGGGCTTATGCATTAGATTTTGGAGGTTCATGGGAAGACCATCTACCATTCGCAGAATTTTCTTACAATAACAGCTATCAGAGTAGTCTGAAGGCACCTCCATATCAAGTACTTTATGGAAGAAAATGTAGATCACCAATATGTTGGCATGAGCCTAGGAATAGCAAAGAATTTGCGCCCAATTATATCAAAGAAAGGCAGGATATCATTGATATAATCAAGGATAGATTGAAGATAGCCCAAAGTAGACAAAAAAGTTATGCTGATCTAAGTCGAAGATCATGGCATCCTGAAGTGGGAGACATGGTATATCTAAAAGTAAGCCCAATGAAAGGAGTTAAGAGGTTTGGAGTTAAGGGAAAATTAAGTCCAAGATACATAGGACAATTCAAAATACTGAGTCAGAACAGGACAATAGCTTATGCTTTAGAGCTACCCTCAAGATTGGCTCAAGTTCATAATGTTTTCCATGTGTCACAACTCCGGAAATGTCTTAAAGTTCCTGATGATGCAATCATACATCAAGATATAGAATTACATGCAGACCCGACTTATGTTGAAAAACCCTATAAAATTCTGGAAGAAAACTGGAAAAGGTTGAGGAATAGGGCAATCAAGTACTGCAAGGTGCAGTGGGAATATCACCCCGAGAGAGAAGCCACATGGGAGAAAGAGGATGAATTAAGAAAAGCCTATCCGAAACTATTCAGGTACATTTCAGCAAACTTCGGGACGAAGTTTAATTTAAGGGGGGAAGTCTCTAACATCCCAGCATTTAGAAACTAACGAAGGGTAGATTTAGAAATCTATGCATATGCATGCATTGATCTGCAAAATGTGGGTAAATTTTTCGCCAAATAAAAACATAAAGTGATCTAAGTTTCTTTCACTCTCTAGGTGTAGGAATAGCTCTAAAAGTGATCGTTATAAATTTTGACATAACCTTTATGAAATAATGTGTTTTGGGGAGAATTTGAATTCAAATTTGAAACGTGAGTTTATATTTTTAAAACTTAGAATTGTGATTTAGTAATAGTATTTAATCAATAAACTATATATAGTAAACAGAAACTCTAGATAAGAATTATAATCAAACAAATGAATATTTATTTCATATATTCATTTCATTAATAAGTTACAAAGAAAAAATATATATTAAGACAATAAAGAATTCTTAAAGTAGTTAAATTACAAAAGAGGAATATTTACATATCAAGAAGTATTACCAAATTCCTTACAAAAGAATAAAATAAAAATTACAAAGGATCTATTCCATCTAAAAGTAAACCTAATCTAATCTTGAATCTTCAAACCTTGTACCTGTGAAACAAAGAAAAAACAAAAAGGAAAATAAAGGTTAAGTTATTAATTTTTAGTCTCGGTAGAGAGAAGTGAGTCGCACTGCTCCATTTTACATCATTGAGTAAATCTATTAGGGGCAAGTTTCACCAATATGAAAGAATTAAACCTTTCATAATAAATAAGCCATAAGTCAAATGGTTCCAATCAGTAAGAGGGGCAAGTTTCACCAGGCAGATAAATGGTAACAAGATAAAAAGTAGAACATCTCCCTGAGCATATCCAAAACTATGCAGCAGACACACAAGCAGCAGACACACAAGCAGCTCACACACCAAAATGCATGGATGTGCTGTCAACACAGCCACAGCTGCTTCCACAAGTAAAAGATCCAAGCATAGCCGTGGGCAAGCAAAAGTGCACCACTCCATTGCTCATACCACACCAGAACTAGCAGCTTAGCCATAGTAAAACCAGCAAGCAAAATTCCACACTTGATTAACCCAAACTTCACCAGATGGTGACATAAGGAGGGGGAATGCGGTGACCCAGCATACCACTACATGATGTAGTACACTATATTCGTTGACATAACACCAATGAAACACCGTTCACTAGTATTACATCCCTCAGAGTAGTACAACAGAAACACAGCAGGTCCAAGACATGACTATAGGTTACAACTCAACTCTTTACACAAGATCCAGAGAACACTCTAGGTTAAAGAGAGAGAAAGAAACTTCTACAAAGAAGAATCAGGAATAAATAACTCATAGCTACCATACTTATAAAACTAATAGCTGAACTACTAGGCTTGCATTCCTGCTATTGCAATATTCTACAGAAGTACGTTCTATGGTTAGAAATCCTATTCTTATCTAATCAGCAACTTCGTCTTCACTTGAGTTGATGTATATGTTGACTTTCTTGACTTCATTGAAGAACTTTAGCTTTTGATGATGATTCCTAGAGCATAACTTTATGTAGACGTCGTCTGTACTGGCTTTAGAACCTAGCAAGGGTTAAGAAGATACTTTAAGTACGAGCGTACTCAGCAAGTCCACTAGAAAAGGAGTGTTTGATGCACTATAGCTACAGCCATAGACCATAGGTCATAGGCAATGCAGGTTTTCGTAAACATTTCTTCAAAGGTTGTTTTTATTCTGAAAAACTATGTTCGTCAGCCTTCACGGGTTTACCAGAA
Organism: Avena sativa; assembly: GCA_916181665.1. Taxonomy (NCBI): domain Eukaryota; kingdom Viridiplantae; phylum Streptophyta; class Magnoliopsida; order Poales; family Poaceae; genus Avena; species Avena sativa. Next base: position 302,963,739 of record OV702295.1, on the reverse strand, counting down.
CTTTCATGGAGTTCCTTTCCCGCCGCGTTCGCAGCTCCTTCCCGGAACAGGGAGTAACAAGTTACAGTTCTTACACTTTGCAGAGGTGCGTCACTTTACCCATGAGAGATCTTAGCTTTGTTGCACATCCGAATTGCAGGTTCGTTCACACTTCCTTGCTGTGAGGGCCAGACTAAGATCCAAGCCAATCACTGCCTTCTCTGCGACCCCGCATGTCTCTTTGGTGTACGCCAGCCCACCTATTGAATTACGGCAATGGCAGTACAGACCGTTCAGATGCCGGAACTATCGTGGGACGTTGAGGGCTCCCACCCATATGCTGCATATCCTCTACGAATTTCCATAAATAATATGCACGCTACAAGTGATAACAGCCACGACCCGCACATCTAGCTCCATGCGAGAGGGAAAAGATACAGCTGACTTCTTCGTCCCATTCCAAATCTCATGGTCAACATGTAATATACGGCGCAAGAATCACTGGCGACATTGGTTGTTAAGTCCTAGATAATATGTTCCTTTACCATCAGAACTCTTATAGTAGGTTATTACCTCATGGTAAATAACCGATAATCACATTATTATGAAAATAGTGTTTTCTGACCTTTTTAAAATGCAGGTGAGGACAACACTGGATTTGTAAAATACTTTACAGAAAATAATCAAAGGACATGAGCAAGTGTGAACTTGCCTTTTGTGATTGCAAGATTATGCACTCACGGTCTTCAAGGCAATATAAGACCCAATTGCGGAAATGTGCATCATTGGTCTGGTAAGGACTAATGTTTAAAGAAGCAAGATGCTTTTATGCGTAAGTAATGTGATGCAAGTTGATAAACACGAATCCTGAGGATAACGTTGATCTAGGGTTTGGATACTGGAAAGGGTTCCTAGGAATGTGTTGCCCTTTTAGAAGTTTCACACATGTGCTTCTTATTAAGGCTTGTGAGTGTGTGGAAAACAACATGTATTTATACAAAAACAAAATACACAGTATGGAATGCTACTCAAGGTTTCTTAGATCTTAATTGTTTATCTTCAAGTTTTACTTTACAAGTAATGTCACTTATACAGAATTTAAGTATTAACAATCTTATTATACAAGTAAAGTATAAAATAAGATGTTTACTATTAATTTTCATATGTTGATTGAAGTGGCAAAATGAATAACTTTTGAAGAAAATCTTACTCAAATAAGTAGAATCATTTAAGCTTTTAAGTTAATCTTATGAGGTGTTCTTTCTAGTTATAGTCTTTAAGTCAGAAGGAGTTGCCTTTACTGGAATAATGATATTAGTAGTATTTGAGACTTATCTATCTTGGGTTTTAACTGGGTTTGGTTTGGTATTAAGATGCTTTACAATTTAATTATAATAGACCAAAGTTAACTATAAAGTATATAATAAAGTTTTTAGTATTATACTTAAAGCTTTGCAAACTAAAGGTAACTTTAAGGATGTAGATAGACTTAGGGTGTATTACTTATGATATTTGTATTTTGTTCACTTTATATTGTTTCCTTAGAGTTACTTAAGAATGGCATTACTTCTATTGGAGTAGTGACTTCTTTACATTATAATGGTATAAAGGGATTTACCTTCCTATAAAAATGTGGTTAAGGTTTATGGATAAGTAAACAATATTATTTACTACTTATGGACTCACTTATAGTGTTTTGATTTGTTTATAAATTTGTGGGTAATATAAAGTAATAGGTTTTATTTCACTACAAATTATCCTTGGAGATTTTATATTGGATAAGGATTCTTTTATAAAATAACTTATATTTATGGTTGAAGGATTATTCAATAAGATTGCATTGAAATGGTGTTCAATCATTTTGAGCTCATAATGTTAGTATTTATGATTGATACTATTTATTACATTTAATTGGTTAATTTAAGAAATATTAACAAATTTTATTTGTCATTTATGAATTATTAACTAAAGAAATAGGTTTAAATTCAAGTTCTGAAAGTGTTTATCTTTTTATTTAACTCAAAAGTGGAATATCACATTTTTAACATGTAGTTATTATTTTTGTGATCATTTTGGCATATAACATTTATTTTTGTGATTTATAAATAATAAGATATGATTTTAATAAGTTTTATTACTTTATAAATACTTAATAAATAATAAATATTTAATTAAGAGGAATAATAATACATGATTATAGTTTTAAATTATAGCTCTTATTTTTCTAAAAAAATTAGTATTTTATTTATATTTTAAACATTTACCATTATTTAAATATGAATTGTCTAAATTTTATTACTTAGAAAACCTTTATTAAATAATATTTATTTAAATAATCATCATAATAATATTTGATAATAGTTTTAAGTTGTAGATTTTTTTAAACATTTACATAGATTATATGTATTTTTCTAATTTATAAAACAAAAGTTATTAATAAAACAAGATTTAATCATTTTATTATATTGAAATTAATATGGTTTTATTTAATTCCTAGACAGAAAAGACATTGTGCACCTAGGCTAGATCTACCCACGGTCACTGACCAGTGGGCCAGTTGCCACATGGCATTCCCCGTTTGATTAATGTTTTTGTTACTTGAGCTACCCCTACTCACGGAGGATGACAGATGGGCCAGGGGCCATGTCATACTTTTTGGTTTTTATTTATTATAGAAATCTTATCACAATTTCTAAAATAATAAAAGAAAATAGGAATATGACATAAGCGTGATGTCACGCTGACATCATTCCAAGATCATCCTCGGATCAAGCTTGGATTCGTGAATCGGCTGCGTGCGCGGGGCTGTGCTTGGGCTTAACGGAAAGAGGACGTCGCCGTGAACCTTATAGTGGCGGCGCCGCTCTGTTTTGGTCATCGGAGGTTGGTCGGCGATGAGCGTTTACAGCGGTACATTCGGCATCCCCGTGGGTTGATAGCTACGGCACGCGAGCAACGAATCGGACATGACCATGAGGTTCAGAGGCTCACTCGGAGCATGATGAAGGGCTCGGCGAGGCCGGAGGTGGCTAGGAGCGATCTAATCGTCGGTGATGAACTTCGTCGGAGTCGGAGAAGATTGTCACGATTCGGTCGATCATGTACATCCCGGCTCGATTCCTTCCTCCAGGATGACGAGGGTGACGACAAGGAGCTCATAGCATCCTCAGACGGCTCCGGGTGGTCTCTGGACGGCGGCGCGCATCGGCAGTTAAAGCTAGGGTTTGGCCTCTGAGAGGAAATAAAGAGGAAGAAGGGGATTAGGGTTCTCCGGTAGCGACACTGGGTTTAAATAGACGACATAGAGCGGTGGCGCGTATCTTGACGCGGCTGGCGATGGGGTGGCCGCCAGCGAGCTGCTTCGCCGGATCGTGAGGTCGCCGGTGGCGCGAGGAAGACGACGCAGTTAGAAGGTCGAAGAGGTACGGGCCGGTGCCGGGCCGCACTAGGGCCATATGGGTTGCATTTAGCTGCTCGTGGGTGATGAGTAAGAAAGTGGAAAATGGGCCACGGGCCAGAAACCACTCAGTTCTGTTCCTTTTATTTTTCTTTACCATTTTCTATTTCCTGTTTTATTTTCAGATTTGAATTTTTTCACAATTGATTAAAATTTCTTTATAGAAATTACTTGCTAATTATTTGCAGTAATGAGGTGTACCATATAATGATCTTTTATTATACCTTGTTTTAATTTCTTTATTTTTTCTTTATAGATCCTTTTCTCTTTAATATATTTAATTACAAGTACATATGAGTTAAGGTTTGAATTGAAAATGCTTACCATAAGTTCTTAGAAGATTTAATATTCTCATATTTCTTTTATTGATGTGAATAAGGGTTAATGGCTAAACATATTGTCTTTATGTTTATGATCTTTATTAATATCAACTTTTAAATAGAAATTTATTATTTGAAATGAATTATGAGTGAGAATTGATAATTATAATTTCTAGGCATATATGATTGAAATAAAAGTTAGGGTTTTAAATTGTAATTGTTTACCATGGGTTTTATGAGTTTTAATATTCTTGTTCAACCCTTTATTCATATGAATAAAGATTATTGGTTAAGACAGATTGTCCTTATGTTGGTGTTGAAGAATGACTTCACCTTTTATAAAAGAAACTTATTTCCTGGAAGGCCTTATGGAAAAGATTTGATAAAGATAACTCCTAAGCACATATGGTTATGATAATTAGAAATGATAAAGATGTGCTTAAGGGATTTGCTATAGGAAAATATTCCTATGAAGCATGGAGGAAATAAGATGATTGATACAAATAGATGAAATAGATTTTATGTTTGGTTAAGATTTAGGGTTTAATATTTAACAAGGATTTCTATACTCCATACTTCATAATTCCGGATTTTTGATTAAGGAATTCCTTTCCTAGATATATTACTTCTTTATATCCATCATCATGTGCTAACATGATGAGCTTTACTTCACAAGAATATTCTTATCCACCTTTTATTCTTCTGAAGTTATTGATGAATCCAATGAGTTTGACACTAAAGCATTTCATGATCTTCATCTATCCAGACTTGGTTATATCAACTACTCTTTTGTTGTTAACCTTCAATCCAACAAGAAGTTACTTCTAACTCCCTTCATATTCTTCCTAAATCATCCATCACTAACATTACTTCAATAAATGTATACATCAAATCCTACTTCACCTCAAGTGCTTAGTATTTCCAAAGAGGAAACTACTACTTCTTTAATCCAATGTTGCTCTAACATCATTTTAATCATACTATCTTGTCTCTACTTGACTCCAATATCTAACATTCCAACCCAACATTAATTTAATGTGACTTGTAATGACTAATCTAGGATAATATATCTATATTATGGTTCAATCATGGTTTTATCCACCAATGTCACTTATACATGGTATAAGCATTCAATATTGGTGAATAAGGCATGATCATTATAATCCTTTGATCCTTTATGATTCAGGTTTCCAATTGGCTAAACAAGGCTTCATCAATACAACATTATAGTTGTATTATAATTATCTTCTGTTTAGCTCTATTGGATTAAGAGATATAATTCATTGACTATACCTACTTGATCCAATAGGACTACTCCTGGTAACTATCTTCAGACTTCATCCTTGTAATCTTCTTTGTTACCATATTGATTTGATTTCTTCCAATCACTCTCATCATATAGATGACATATAAAACTAGCATCACTATTTACCTCTTATTACTTCTTTCTTTATAAGCCTTAAGTGAATGCTATAATGAGTATAAGAGTTGATAGGTCAAGAATTGATAGGTTAAGAATTGGTGAATCAATAGTTGATTTCTCAATATTGATGAACAACAAATATAAGGATAGAATTCAATAGAGATGATAAAGATTGATATGGAAAGAAAGATATATGGTGAATGATCTTAACTTTGGTTTCTTTCCTACTCAATCTCACTAGAGAGTTAAAGTTAGGTATTTCCATGATACTCATGGTATAAGTAGATGAGATTAAGATACAGTTGTTACATTCTTATTATTTTTGTTATATTTATAATTTGGTATTCATGAGTGGTTATAATAAATACTATGATATGGTCACTTAAGGATCAAATATAAATCACTAAGTAATGTATTAAAGTTTAATTTTATTACATTTGATCTACCCTTAGATCAAATCATGTTTACCCAAAATAAGGTTTTATCAAAGGTCATATTGAAACTTATCGCAGTCAACTTGATGATCTACTTCAATTCCATCAGGTTAAGAGAAGCTTCAATCACTTTGACAAGTTTTTATTTAAAAGCGCGAAAATTATTCAGATTTTCTATGCATGAATGCAATGCACACACTTGTGTTCAGCTTATTTCTAAGCTCTAATGCTGGGATGTTACAGGGAAGAATCAGGTGGACAGCAAGGCCAAGCCACATGAGCTAGGAGGAGCAGGCTAGATCAAGGCCAAGCACAGGAACCAAGGGAAACAAGAACAACATCAGGAGGTGAAGGACATGATCCAACCAGTAGCACCAACATCACCACCAACCACAACAATCATCAGTTTTTGTGGTGAGTGTCATAAAACCACCACATGATCTATTCATATTATCCAGACAGAAGCATGTGTTGTTTCATGAAACAACCTCTCAATGATCACCCTAGTGGGGTGAATCTATCCTAGAGGTTTGAGTATAAAGATCAGAAATGAAACCTAGCAAAAACACCAAATTCTCAGACCATCCTCACAGATTTGGTGTTAACACATGCAACTTCTATAATCTACCATTTGTTCTTACAAGATCATGGCACATCTCCCAGAAGTAGTAGCACCTCAGATCTTATAAGTTACAAAAAAACCATTCACTTAACCAACTAGGACCCTAGATCCTAGAGCCTCAGACCAGCATCATAGGCATGATCAAACACTAAGCTTTCCAAATCATTAAGAAGCATCTATCAAGTTCCAGTAATGACCATAAGTGAAGCCAGCATCAAGATCTACTCGTGTACCATTCTAAGAAGGTTTCACAAGCACTGATCTTACTACTAAGACAACCAGATAGTCCAGTTTTTATAAATCAACTAGCAAATCATTTCCCTGAGACCAGACTCACAGATCATACAATATATATCTATTTATTTTCAAAGAATCATCAGACTCTATTGAATAGAATTCAGACTAAGGATAAACAGGCAAGCCAACAAACATTAATTTAGTGAATCATCGCCAACATGGTTACTTTCAGTACCAAGGTACTAACAATAAATGAACATATTAAGCCACCAGGTTATCAATCAGAGACAAAGCTAGGAACCACTAGCATCAGATCCAATATTAGTCTCAGCACAACAACAACATCATATAATCTAAATTTGACCACAAGAACTGAAGTGCAGAGAGCACAAATTCTCACTAAGCATCATGACCATACCATAACATCATCTTACACGCACCAGAGATGAACCCTAGTAGCAATAAAAGAACAAAATAAAGATTGGCCACTAGTTACACATAGAGGGACTCGAGGTAACTAGATGCACTAGAATCCATAGAGGCACAACTCACCCGAGGTCCTCGCTGATGAATTGCATTGGAAGCAGAAGGGCCGACGTGCTCGCGATGGAACGTGGAGCACCCAGAGGGCGTGCAACCCGCACCAGCCACGGCGGCAGCCCCAGCAGCACACGAACACCGCACACCACCACGGGAGGGTCAGCAGCGGCGGTAGCAGCACCATCCCCAAACCCTAGGGTTCGGGAACAGGGCTAGCATAGCCACAGGAGAGCTCCAAATTCAAATCAAGGTGGAGGAGATGGACAAGCGTAGCCGACAACCTTGCCCTGCACTATGGCAGCCGCCAGGGAGGACCACGGCGGCGAGCATCGCACGGCGGCGGTGCCAGCACCCACGGGGTCGAGGAGGAGAGGAGATGAGGACGAGAGAGAGAAAGAGAGGGGCTAATAGGGCCAGAACCCTTCGGGGAGCTCTTTTGGTCATGGTCTCTTGGGACAAATTGGCCCAATAAGCCCAAATGAAACAGCCCAGAACTTAAAAGAAGTTTTAATAATAAATAAAAGACCAAAATACCCCTAAATTTAAATAAATTCTAAGAAATAAAATAAAAATCTAAAAATTATAAATAAAATATTTTTGGATTCATAATAATCCAATCTATCTAAATAAATTAAGAAATAAATTTTTATTTATATAATTTTTGATCAAGAATTTTATAATATATGTATTACTTATGGAATTTTATAAAATTCAAGAAAGAAAATAAAAATAAATAAAAATCACTTTTATTATACATTAATATTGTAGTATTTTAGAAAAATACTAAATAAATGTTTAGTATCATAAAAAGAAATTCTTTTATATAAGTATCAATTCTTAAAAAAAATTAAATAAATATAAAAATTATATTTTAATTCTAAAATAAATAAATAAATTATGAATATGATAATCAATAAATATTAAAGATTAATCTTTAAAATAGAATCCTTTGATTTTAAAGGAATTCTTGTAACTAAAATGATGGGTAAAACACACAAAGAAAATAAATGATAAATAATGCATTGCATTACTAAGCATATTCATTTTGCCTCTTTAAATATTGTCCTCACCGGGCAATAATGATGTTTTGTAGACATAGAAGCTCAAGGTCCAGTGCAAGCATTCGACTTCACCTTGCAATCACAAGGCAAGTTCATCACTTTCTCATGTCCTTTGAAGAATCTTTATCAAAGTATTTGCAAATTGTGTGTTATCATCTATGTTCCAAAGAAAGAAAATATTATTTTCTCAAATACATAAATCATAGATATCATCCTAAGTGATGATACAATGGAGCAATAGAACTTAGGTTTCTATTTGCAACAATGATGATCAATTAGGGACATAACAACCCATGACATCAGTGATTCTAGCGTCGTATATCACACGTTAACCATGAGATTTGGAATGGGACAGAGAAGTCAGCTGTATCTTCTTCCTCTCGCATGTAGCTGGATGTGCAGGTCATGGTTGTTATCACTCGTAGCATGCATATTAATTGGTAATTCATAGAGGATATGCAGCATATGGGTGGGAACCCTCATCATCCCACGATAGTTCTGGCATCTAACGGTTTGTACAAACCATTGTCGTAATTCAATGGGTGGGCATGGTGTACACCAAGGAGGCATGCGAGGTCATGAAGGGGGCAGTGATTGGCTTGAATCACCTACTAGGCCCCACATCATGGAATTGTGGATGGGAAAGTATGCCCAGTTGTGCAACAAGGAGTTGATCTCTCATGGGTAAAGTAACGCACCTCTGCAGAGTGTAAGAATTGTAACTTGTTACTCCCTGTTCTAGGAAGGAGCTACGAACGCGGAAGGAAAGCAACTCCATGAAAGTTTTGGTCAACCTGTGAAGGCTGATGGTCATAGATTTTCATAATAAAATCAATCTTTGAAGAAAGATTTACAAAAACAGCATAGTGCCAAGGACTTATAGTCCGAGGTGGTAGATAGAGCATCAAACTTCCCACCTTGCATATAATGAACTTGCTGGGTAACGCTGTTACTCACCCTTTCCTTTGATCCATTTCTTAGACTCTGAAGATCCCAAAGATACTCCAATGTATGCAGCAGAATGCCAAGAAGATGTGTTATACGAGGAGCCTGACCTGTCAGGGGGCGTTGAGGGAGTGGATTACGAAATCCGCTATGGAGTATATGGCAATGAGTAAACCTAGTTACCCTAGTTAATAGTAACCAACGGATCCGAGCAGCATGAACGATATAGAATAAGCTGCTGAGCTCAACTCTTAGTTGGAGTTGTTACTTTAAAGTTCTGCTAAAACACTTTATATTTTGGTTTGTAAGTTGAATCTTTTGAAGTCTTGAACTTATGGTATTGTAATAATAATAATGTGTGTATGTTTGTAATATGGACCCGCAATGTTTCTGTTGTACCACTCTGAGGGATGTGATATTTACGGAACGGTGTTCTGTGGATGTCATGTCAACGAATATAGTGTACTACACATGTAGTGGTATGCTGGGTCACCGCAGAAGCTATAACCATGAAAAGTGGACAGGGTTGTTAGACGGTACCGTGCCCTGTTCCGCTATAATGGCCAACACGTGGGCAGCCTTTGGCCTCCACGGCAGCACATCTTATCAACTTTTGGGTTATACCGACTTATGTTTAGAGCGTAGGGTCTAGAGGATTACACACTGCCTCAAGTACCACACTACAACCTCCTTTGTGGCCTTTGTACATTCCCTGTCAAGCAAAGTCAGTTCTTCCATTTCCAGTGCATGCAGTATGTACTTCCAAGCATCCTAGGGAATCCTCTAGCTTCATTGATTGCAAGGATTCGAGCAGTGTCTTCGGCATTAGGTGATCTCAGATATTTTGGCCCAAACACTACAATCACTGCCCTGCAGAACCTGTACAAACAATCAATGGTGATAGACTCGTCCATGCGGAGATAATCAATGGCGATCGAGACAAACCCACAGTCGTAGAAGTCCCACGGTCCCCGTCAAGTTGAACAGTTGCAACTAGCATGTGCTAGGTTCGCAACATAGAAAAAATTCCTACGAAGTGAATGACTAGGTACCAAGTGTTGGAGATATGCCCTAGAGGCAATAATAAATATAGTTATTATTATATCTTTGTGTTTATGATAAATGTTTATATTCATGCTATAATAGTATTAACAAGGAAACATTAATACTTGTGTGAATTGTAAACTTAAATTGAAGTCCCTAGTATAGCCTCTATACTTCACTAGCTTGTTGGTTAATAGATGATTGTGGTTTCCATATCATGAACATTGAGATGTTATTAACAACAAGATCATATCGTTAGGAGAATGATATGGTGGACATACTCCTATAGATAAGCGTAGCATAAAGATCAAGTCATTTCAATAGTTCAATTGCTATATGCTTTCTGATACATAGTAACCTAATTCCTTCGACCATGAGATCATGCATATCACCTTTACCGGATGGATGCTTTGATGTCATCAAACACCACACCGTAACAGGGTGGCTATAAAGGTGGTATTGAGTGTTCGGAAAGTATTGGTTGAAACACATGGATCAAGAGTGGGATTTGTCCATCCATATGACGGATAGATATTCTCTGGGCCCTCTCGGTGAAATGTCATCCAATTGGCTTGCAAGCATGTGACTGGGTCACAAGGGATCACATATCACGGAAACGAGAAAAGAGTACTTATCAGTAACGAGGTTGAACTAGGTATGCAGAGATACCGACGATCATAAACCTCGGATAAGTAACATATCGTGAGACAAAGGGAAATTGGTATCGTATGTAAGTGGTTCATTCGATCGCAAAGTAATCGTAGAAATATGTGGGAGCCATATGAATTTCCAGATTCCTCTATTGGTTATTGTTCGGAGAAGTGTCTCGATCATGTCCGCATAATTCACGAACCGTAGGGAGACACACTTAAGGATTCGACGTTGTTTGAGTAGTTATGGTATTATGAGAAAGATACCGAATGTTGTTCGGAGTCTCGGATGAGATCCGGGATATCACGAGGTGATCCGGAATGGTCCGGAGAATAAGATTCATATAAGGAAAGTCCCATTTCGGAGTTGGGGAATGGTTCCGGTGTTTTCATCGGGAACATTCTAGAAGGTCCCGGAATGTCCGGCACTCCGGAAGGAGAAGGGTACATGAATGTGTCATTGTAAGTTGGAATGATTGCATCATGTACTAAGTGTTCTCGCTGTCCGAAATAAAGGGTTAATTCAAATCCTAATTTGAAAAGTCAAACTGCCAGTTTTCGGAAAGAGGAGAAGGAGGAGAAGTGGAAGCCGACTTGGGGGAGGAGTCCCCTTGGCCGGCGCGCCTCCCAAGGCCGACTTGGGGAGGGACTCCTCCCCTTGGCCGCCGGCCCTCCCACCTATAAAGGGAGGGGCAGGGCTGCCCCTCCTAGTACACACTAGTTCCTATCCTCTAAACTAAACCCTAGACCTAAACCCCGGTTTAGAGCTATTTCGGTTTAGAGCCTTCTAATTGGTTTAGAGCCCTCTAATTGGTGTGTCTAATTACTAGACCACTAATAGCCTCTCTCATAAGCTCCACCATACTCGCACCGGCTTAAGGCGAAGCCCTGCGGGATCTCCCCTCTACCTCCGGTACCACGCCGTTGTGCTGCCGGAATCGCGAGGAGAGTGCTACAACCTCCGCTGCCTGCTGGAACAAGGGAGAGGAAGGTCTTCGTCGAGTACCGAACGTGTGACCGACTACGGGAGCGCTGCCGGAACGTGGCGCCGGAAGGATCGTCTACGCGATCTTGAGATCGGAAAGAGTACGACTACATCACCCACGAGAATCTGCTCTCGTTAAACACTTTGGAATGTTCGAGGGTGAGTTATTCCATCGACTCGTTGCTACAATCTAGTAGATAGATCTTGGCTTGTTTGTTTGTATGCGATAGAAAATTTTTGTTTTCCATGCTACGAACCCCTTCAGTGGTATCAGAGCCGTGTCTATATGTAGATCTGTTGCACGAGTAGAACACAATGGTCATTGTGGGCGTTGATGCTTTTATTGTAGATTGCTTTTTGTGTACTTTGCATCTTGCGGTATGTTGGGATGAAGCGGCCCGGGCTAACCTTACATGACATCGTTCATGAGACTTGCTCCACGCTTGACATGCAACTTGTATTGCATAAGTGGCTTTGCGGGTGCCTGTTTCTCCTAGCATAGTAAAGATCCAATTTACAACGGGTAATCAACAATGCTAGTATCAATGTTGTGGTTCTTGTTCGTAGGTTAGAACGACACTTATGGAAAGCCCCAAACCACGTAAAATATGCAAAGAAAGTAGAAGCGTCTAACTTTTTTTTGCAGGGGTGTGCAGTGATGTGATATGGCCATGATTGTGATTATATTTGATGTATGCAATGTTCCTTATTGTAAGTTGGCAACCGGCAGGAGCCATATGGTTGTCTTTAATTTCTGTTAAGACCTGCGTGTCTATTCAAAATAGTTGTAATAGTTGAAGCTGGTGGACGACAACCATGAAGAAGCGTCATTGACCTTGATGCTATGCCGGTGATGATGGAGATCATGTTCGTGCTTGAAGATGGAGATCGGAAGCACAAAGAAGAAAGGCCATATCATATCACATATTATGAATTGCATGTGATGTTAATCCTTTATGCATCTTGTATTGCTTAGTAGACGACGGTAGCATTATAAGATGATCCCTCATGCACATAAATTTCAAGTTCTAAAGTGTTCACCCTTAGTATGCACCGTTGCCAAAGCTTGTTGCTTCGAAGCACCACGTGATGATCGGGTGTCTTTGATTCCGCGGGTGAATACAACGTAAGCAAGCCAGATTTGCTTATGCGGTAGCTAAGGTTTGATCTTGACGAGCCTAGCATGTACAGACATGGCCTCAGGAACACGGATCGCCGAAAGGTAAAGCATGAATCATATAGTAGATATGATGAACATAATGATTGTTCGCCATTGAAACTATATCAACTCTCGTGATGATCGGTGTTGATGTAGTGGATTTGGTTCGTGTGATCACTAAAACAATGTGAGGGATGTTGTTTTGAGTGGGAGTTCACCTAGTTTAATTCAATTAATTAATTTGAACTCAATTTGTCATAAACTTAGTCTAAACTATTGCAAATATGTTGTAGATCAATGGCAGCCCCTACCATCATTTTTAATGCGTTCCTAGAGAAAGAAAAGTTGAAAAACAATGGAAGCAACTTCGCGGATTGGTTCCGCAATTTGAGGATTGTCCTCACAGCTGGTAATTTGACCTATGTGCTGGATGCACCGCTAGGTGACCCACCTGCAGCTGATGCTACCGATGAAGTAAAGAATGTTTACCTTGCTCGGAAGAATCAGTACTCCATAGTTCAGTGTGCTATCTTGTATGGTTTAGAATCGGAGCTTCAGAAAAGGTTTGAAGAGTCAGACCCATATGATATTGTCGAGGATCTCAAATTAATTTTTGAGACTCATGCGGCAATTGAAAGTTATGAAGCTTCTGAAAAGTTCTTTAACTGTAAGATGGAAGAGGGCAGCTCCGTCAGTGAGCATGTGCTTAAGATGTCTGGGCACGCAAACAAACTTCAAAGCTTGGGTATAGTGATTCCTAATACTTTGGGGGTTTACCGCATCCTCCAATCACTACCACCAAGTTACAAGAACTTTGTGATGAACTACAACATGCAGAACATGAACAAAGAGTTGCCAGAACTATTTGCTATGTTAAAATCTGCAGAAGTGGAGATCAAGAAAGAGCACCAAGTGTTGATGGTCAATAAGACCACCAAATTCAAGAAAGGCAAGTCTAAGCAGAAGGGACACTTCAAGAAGGGTGGTAAGAAAGTTACCATGCCAACGAAGAAGACCAAGGCTGGACCTAAGCCTGAAACTGAGTGCTTTTACTGCAGAGGAGAAGGTCACTGGAAGCGGAATTGCCCAAAGTACTTGGCGGATTTGAAGAACGGCAACATCAAGAAGAAAGGTATATCTGATATACATGTTATTGATGTGTATCTCACTAGTATTCGTAGTAGTGCCTGGGTATTTGATACTGGTTCGGTTGCTCATATTTGTAACTCGAAACAGGAGCTGCAGAATAAACGGAAGCTAGCGAAGAACGAGGTGTCGATGCGCGTGGGAAACGGATCAAAGGTTGATGTGATCGCGGTCGGCACGCTACCTCTTCATCTACCATCGGGATTAGTTTTATACTTAAATAATTGTTATTTGGTGCCTGCGTTGAGCATGAACATTATATCGGGATCTTGTTTATTGCGAGACGGTTACTTGTTTAAATCTAAGAATAATGGTTGTTCTATTTATATGAGTAATATGTTTTATGCACATGCACCTTTAATAGATGGTCTATTCATATTGAATCTCGATAGTGGAAATACACATGTTAATAACATTGAAGCTAAACGATTGAAATCAAGCGATAATTCGACCTATATGTGGCACTGTCGTCTTGGTCACATCGGAGTGAAACGTATGAAGAAACTCCATTCCGATGGACTTCTTGAATCACTTGATTTTGAATCACTTGAAAGATGCGAAGCATGTCTGATGGGTAAAATGACTAAGACTCCATTTTCTGGTATAATGGAGCGAGCTACGGACTTACTGGAAATCATACATACTGATGTGTGTGGTCCAATGAGTGTAACATCGCGCGGTGGTTATCGTTATGTTCTTACCTTCACGGATGACTTGAGTAGATATGGGTATATCTATTTCATGAAACATAAGTCCGAAACTTTCGAGAAGTTTAAGGAGTTTCAAAGTGAGGTAGAGAATCAACGTAACAAGAAGATTAAATTTCTACGTTCTGATCGTGGAGGTGAATATCTAAGTTACGAGTTTGGCGAGCATTTGAAGAAATGCGGAATACTTTCGCAGTTGACACCGCCGGGAACACCACAGCGTAATGGTGTGTCTGAACGTCGTAATCGAACTCTCTTAGATATGGTTCGTTCTATGATGTCACTTACAGATTTACCGCTATCATTTTGGGGTTATGCATTAGAAACAGCCGCATTCACTTTAAATAGGGCACCGTCTAAATCCGTTGAAACGACACCGTATGAATTATGGTTTGGGAAGAAACCTAAATTGTCGTTCCTTAAAGTTTGGGGATGCGAAGCCTATGTAAAGAAGTTACAGCCAGACAAGCTTGAACCCAAAGCGGAAAAATGCGTCTTCATAGGATACCCGAAGGAAACTATTGGGTATACCTTCTATCATAGATACGAAGGCAAGATCTTCGTTGCCAAGAATGGATCCTTTCTAGAGAAGGAATTTCTCTCGAAAGAAGTAACTGGAAGGAAAGTAGAACTCGACGAGGTTGTCGAACCTTCTCTCGAAATTGCGAGTAGCGCAGCACCGGAAGAAGTTCCTGTGGTGCCTGCACCAATTAGAGAGGAAGCTAATGATGTTGATCATGAAACTTCGGTCGAAGTTGCTACAGAACCTCGCAGGTCAACGAGAACTCGTACCACTCCAGATTGGTATGATTCCGTTATGAATATCATGTTGGTGGACAACACCGATGACCCCGAGACATATGAGGAAGCGATGATGAGCCCAGATTCCAATAAATGGCAAAAAGCCATGAAATCCGAGATTGGATCCATGTATGAAAACCAAGTATGGACTTTGGTGGACTTACCGGATGGCCGGAAGGCTGTCGAGAACAAATGGATTTTCAAGAAGAAAACAGATGCTGATGGTAATGTTACTGTCTATAAAGCTCGACTTGTCGCAAAAGGGTTTCGACAAATTCAAGGAGTTGACTACGATGAGACTTTCTCACCAGTAGCGAAGCTAAAGTCTGTGAGGATTATGTTAGCAATCGCTGCATATTACGATTATGAGATATGGCAGATGGATGTCAAAACAGCATTCCTCAATGGAGACATTGATGAAGAGTTGTATATGATGCAACCCAAAGGTTTTGTTGATCCTAAAGATGCTAACAAGGTATGCAAACTTCAACGGTCCATCTATGGATTGAAGCAAGCATCCCGAAGTTGGAATCAACGTTTTGATAAGGTAATCAAAAGTTTTGGTTTTATACAAACTTATGGAGAAGCTTGTATTTACAAGAAAGTGAGTGGGAGCTCTGTAGCATTCTTAATACTGTATGTGGATGACATATTGTTGATTGGGAATGATGTAGACCTTCTTAATAGTGTCAAGGAATATTTGAATAATAGTTTTTCAATGAAGGATCTTGGCGAAGCAGCTTACATATTAGGCATAAAGATTTATAGAGATAGATCGAAACGCCAAATATCATTGTCACAAAGTACATATTTGGACAAAGTTCTAAAAAGGTTTGGAATGGAAGATAGCAAGAAAGGGTTCTTGCCCATGTTGCCCAATACGACCTTGAGTAAAACTCAAAGTCCGACATCGGCAGAAGATAGAGAAAGGATGAGTAAGACTCCCTATGCATCAGCCATAGGATCTCTAATGTATGCCATGCTATGTACTAGACCCGACATTGCATATGCTGTTAGTTTAACTAGCAGATATCAAAGTGATCCAGGAGTGGATCATTGGACATCGGTCAAAAACATCCTTAAGTACTTGAGAAGAACTAAGGATATGGTTCTTTCTTATGGAGGTGATGAACAGCTCGTTGTTAATGGTTACACCGATGCTAGTTGGAACACTGATCCGGATGATTCTAAATCACAATCTGGATACGTATTTATTTTGAATGGTGCAGCAGTTAGCTGGAGGAGTGCAAAGCAAAGCGTTGTGGCGAGATCTTCAACTGAATCGGAATACATGGCTGCTTCGGAGGCTTCACAAGAAGCGATATGGATGAAAGAGTTCATTACAGAGCTGGGTGTGGTTCCTAGTGTGCTGGACCCAATGTCTATCTACTGTGATAACATGGGCGCCATAGCCAATGCGCAAAAACCAAGGTCACACAAGAAGCTGAAGCATATCAAGCTGCGTTTTCACGCTATTCGAGAACATATCCAGGATGGGGATATAAAGATTTGCAAAGTACACACAGATCTGAATGTGGCGGATCCGTTGACTAAACCTCTCCCGAGGGCAAAACATGACCAACACCAAACTGCCATGGGTGTTCGGTATATTACCATGTAATCTAGATTAGATGACTCTAGTGCAAGTGGGAGACTGTTGGAGATATGCCCTAGAGGCAATAATAAATATAGTTATTATTATATCTTTGTGTTTATGATAAATGTTTATATTCATGCTATAATAGTATTAACAAGGAAACATTAATACTTGTGTGAATTGTAAACTTAAATTGAAGTCCCTAGTATAGCCTCTATACTTCACTAGCTTGTTGGTTAATAGATGATTGTGGTTTCCATATCATGAACATTGAGATGTTATTAACAACAAGATCATATCGTTAGGAGAATGATATGGTGGACATACTCCTATAGATAAGCGTAGCATAAAGATCAAGTCATTTCAATAGTTCAATTGCTATATGCTTTCTGATACATAGTAACCTAATTCCTTCGACCATGAGATCATGCATATCACCTTTACCGGATGGATGCTTTGATGTCATCAAACACCACACCGTAACAGGGTGGCTATAAAGGTGGTATTGAGTGTTCGGAAAGTATTGGTTGAAACACATGGATCAAGAGTGGGATTTGTCCATCCATATGACGGATAGATATTCTCTGGGCCCTCTCGGTGAAATGTCATCCAATTGGCTTGCAAGCATGTGACTGGGTCACAAGGGATCACATATCACGGAAACGAGAAAAGAGTACTTATCAGTAACGAGGTTGAACTAGGTATGCAGAGATACCGACGATCATAAACCTCGGATAAGTAACATATCGTGAGACAAAGGGAAATTGGTATCGTATGTAAGTGGTTCATTCGATCGCAAAGTAATCGTAGAAATATGTGGGAGCCATATGAATTTCCAGATTCCTCTATTGGTTATTGTTCGGAGAAGTGTCTCGATCATGTCCGCATAATTCACGAACCGTAGGGAGACACACTTAAGGATTCGACGTTGTTTGAGTAGTTATGGTATTATGAGAAAGAGACCGAATGTTGTTCGGAGTCTCGGATGAGATCCGGGATATCACGAGGTGATCTGGAATGGTCCGGAGAATAAGATTCATATAAGGAAAGTCCCATTTCGGAGTTGGGGAATGGTTCCGGTGTTTTCATCGGGAACATTCTAGAAGGTCCCGGAATGTCCGGCACTCCGGAAGGAGAAGGGTACATGAATGTGTCATTGTCAGTTGGAATGATTGCATCATGTACTAAGTGTTCTCGCTGTCCGAAATAAAGGGTTAATTCAAATCCTAATTTGAAAAGTCAAACTGCCAGTTTTCGGAAAGAGGAGAAGGAGGAGAAGTGGAAGCCGACTTGGGGGAGGAGTCCCCTTGGCCGGCGCGCCTCCCAAGGCCGACTTGGGGAGGGACTCCTCCCCTTGGCCGCCGGCCCTCCCACCTATAAAGGGAGGGGCAGGGCTGCCCCTCCTAGTACACACTAGTTCCTATCCTCTAAACTAAACCCTAGACCTAAACCCCGGTTTAGAGCTATTTCGGTTTAGAGCCTTCTAATTGGTTTAGAGCCCTCTAATTGGTGTGTCTAATTACTAGACCACTAATAGCCTCTCTCATAAGCTCCACCATACTCGCACCGGCTTAAGGCGAAGCCCTGCGGGATCTCCCCTCTACCTCCGGTACCACGCCGTTGTGCTGCCGGAATCGCGAGGAGAGTGCTACAACCTCCGCTGCCTGCTGGAACAAGGGAGAGGAAGGTCTTCGTCGAGTACCGAACGTGTGACCGACTACGGGAGCGCTGCCGGAACGTGGCGCCGGAAGGATCGTCTACGCGATCTTGAGATCGGAAAGAGTACGACTACATCACCCACGAGAATCTGCTCTCGTTAAACACTTTGGAATCTTCGAGGGTGAGTTATTCCATCGACTCGTTGCTACAATCTAGTAGATAGATCTTGGCTTGTTTGTTTGTATGCGATAGAAAATTTTTGTTTTCCATGCTACGAACCCCTTCACCAAGATCTATCTACCTAGATACAATCAACAGGTGGATATACATCCATAGAGAACATACCCTTGAAGAGTGACAAAGAGTTACGAGGCTGGACTCGTGGATGATGTAGTCGTTCGCTTGCCGATCTCAACATCTTGTAGAAGTCCAGCACCACAACTTAGCGGCACATCCATGATCGCTCACACATCCAGTCTTCCGACAACCTTCGTGTCCTTGCTCCAGTGATGCAATGGAAGCAACAAATCCTTCTCCAGAAAAATCCATCGGGAACACGTATCTCGCTAAGCCGAGATCATGGGGAATAGTATTAGAGGGGTACAGAGATGCTTCGCGAGGAGATGTGGGATGAGAGGAGGAGAGGGGGCCTTTATAGGTAGAGGGGGCAAACCTCTCCCATGGTTGGTGGACATGGAGATTCCCCCACCTCTTCCATCATTCATGTGAGTGGAGCTCCCACTCACATAAACATGCCCCCACTCAAAATTCCACTCACCTCTATTAAATTTCCATCAAATTTAATGCAATCTCTCATTTAATAAAACCATTTTATTTATTTTATTCAGAATCTTGTTAATTACATTAATTAACAAACATTATAAAAAAACCTTGCAATATTTCAATTTCACATGCAGAACCAATTTCAGCAATTTCACCCGAAACAATTGTGGTGTCCATTGAAACAATTCTAGCTCTTTGATATTATTTCTCTGAAATAATGCACACATGATTGAGACCCCTCTCCGATCAATAATCAGCAGCGGGACCTGGAGATACGTACTAACTCCCACACATTCAACGATGACTTCTTGTGATCGTATGAACATTTTAACGCTATAACTAAATCCCTTTGTCTCGCGATATTTTACATGTCCGAGATTTGATCATCGGTATTCCCATACCTAGTTTGATCTTGTTACCGACATGTACTCTTTTCTTGTTCTCGTGATATAAGATTCTAGTGATCTCATCACTTGCTTGCAATCTATGTCAATGTGATATCACCGAGAGGGCCCAAAGTATATCTTTCTGTCATCGAGATGGACAAATATCACTCTTGATCCATGAGCCTCTACATAAAACTATCGGAGTATCTGAACCCACCTTTATAGTCACCCCGTTACGGTGTGACGTTTGATGTTATCAAGATACTCTTCCGGTGTTAGTGATTGACATGATCTTATGGTCTAAGGACTAAAGTCACTTTGTAATGATGTTATAGTAATTTAAACATAATGACTTTGATTGTATTACTTGACCAGGTTCGATCTCGTCAATGCCCATTGTTATGGACTCGGGTTTTGGAGAAGATGGGGATGCTAGAAGTCGCGGAATGGTTAACAGACAAGCAACACAGGGACACAGGATTTACCTAGGTTCAGGCCCCCCGGAGGGAAAACCCTACTCCTGCTTGTCTGCTCTTGATTACGGCGGAACCGAAAGTTACAGGGGTGCGCAGATGCAATCTGGCATGGAGGTGTGTATGCGGTGAGTTGAGATATCCTTCTCGCCGTACCCTCCTGGCCTTTATATAGATAGGAATGTCTCGGGATAGGTCGAGTCGGTTACAAATTAGGGTTGATACCCTTTGAAATTCTATCTATTCTAGACTTGTTCTCTAAGGAGTCGAAACCGTCATGGGCTTGGGCCACCCGAAAGCTTCATGGGTTATGTGTCTTAACGTGGGCCTTCCTTGGGCTAGAATAGGTATACCAATGTCATGCACCGTAGGGTATATCCATGTCAGTAGCCCCGAGTGTTCAGCAGAATCGTAGATTCGGCTGGAGACTCTTCAATCTTTCGGGTGCTTTGTAGTTGAGCCTGCTTTACAAAGATAAATGCTTTAGTTCATAGGAATTGTTGATGCGTGCGCCTGGTGACGAGGTTTGATCTCATCAATTCCCATTGTTATGGACTTGGGTTTTGGAGAAGATGGGGATGCTGGAGATCGCGGAACGGTTAGCAAACAAGCAACACGGGACACGAGGTTTACCCAGTTCAGGCCCCCAGAGGGAAAACCCTACTCCTGCTTGTCTGCTCTTGATTACGGCGGAACCGGTGATTACAGGGGTGCGCAGATGCAATCTGGCATGGAGGTGTGTATGCAAAAGTATGAGTCGAGAGATCTAGGACGTGCCCTCCTGGCCTTTATATAGACTTAGGCAGGTCTCGGGCATAGACATAGTCGGTTACAAGTTCTAGGGTTTTACCCCTTTGAATTTCCTATCTACTCTAGTCTTGCTCTCCAAGGATCCGAAGGCATCATGGGCCTGGGCCACCCGAAAGTCTTCATGGGCCGGCGTATATTTGCCGTGGGCCTTCCTTGGGCTAGACCAGGTATGCTGAGATCATGTACCTGCGGGATATAACCATGTCAGTAGCCCCCGAGTGATCAGTCGAATCGCAGATTCGACTGAGGACTCTTCAATCCTTCGGGTGTGACTATGTATTTCAATAGTTCAGGTGTAGGGATTGTTGATACGTGTGCCTGACTCACCCGAAGGATCAGGGTCAGTTAACTGTCTTAGTACAAAACAACACGATCTTCCTCAGGTTCGAGTCCCTCAACTCGAAACTGGAACATATGCTGGCGCATTTCGACTCAAGCCGTGGAGGACTTACAGGAGTGGAATTCCAGTGAATTTAATTGATGTACCCAACGCGTCCGTCGGAATTTTTCATCGCACCTGTTGGCACGGATTTTTACTAGCAGAGCGCAGTCATGTGCGTTGCCAGGCCATCAGATGATATCTGTAGGTCTTATCTTTGTGTCGTAGACACAGCATCCGAATGTTTATCACCGCAGAGGTATTTCGGGTGGCCAAGGAGGACATTGCTCACTTTGCGTTAATTGGGGTAGAGTTGCCGAAAAGTTTTTTTGTATACGAATCCGAAGGATCGCAGTCGAAGAATTCATAGGGTGCGCGACCAGTGCTCCCTATGGGAGTAGCCCCCGAGTGTCTGTTCGAGTCGTAGACTCGAGCGGAGACTTCTAATTCAGCTGTTGTTCAGTATCGGGTCCGTGGGACACAAATTTTTTGGATGCTTAAATCCGTCCTCCCTATGGGAGTATCCCCTGAGTCCGTAGTGGAGTCGTAGACTCGACGAAGGACTCGAAGAAAAATAGTTTGATGCTGAAACATGTTGTTCCTCTTTCGGGTGTGCGGCCAGCGCTCCTGATAGGAGTAGCCCCCGAGTAATTAGTTGAATCATAGATTCGAGTGAGTACTCTTAGCATTGAAGCCGAAGAAATTGTAGCTAGTGCTAGTGTAGCTTTTGATGACGTCAGTGCTGACGATCGATGACCTCAAGCGCCTGCTGCGCCAGAGATGACTTGACTGGACGAACATGGGTCCCACTGTCTGACCATGAATTGACCGGTCATGCACGGCGTGGAGATAATTACGGTGTCGCCTCAATTTCCGCGCGTAGTGGACGGCGTGTTAGCGACGGTTCGTTGTGATGCTGACATGTGTATGGCCAGAACCTGCCGTTGGCGTTAGGTCTTCTCGATGGACGGCTGTCGTGCATCGTCTTCGTATTTATAATCATTGGGGAAAACTGCAGTTTGTTTTCACCGCATCTGTTCTTGTTTTCACTGCTTCCTTGTTTTCTGAGAGTTCTTGCTGCGCGCTGGAATATCCCTTCACATTTCCATCTTCCATCATGCGCTCTCGCCGCCGGCGCTATCGTACCGCGATGGGGAAGTCGAAGAAGGCTTCATCTGCGGTTGGTACCAGCGCTGCTGGAGGGAAGAAGAATGCCGCCGCTACCCGTGTTACCGACGGTGGCTGGCGGCGATCGGAGACGCGGGAGAGTGATCTCCGCAAGCTTCACGAGCGGGGCCTGATCCCGCAGGATAGGGAGGCCGTCAAACTCCTAGGCAATGAGGTAATCCCCCGTCCCCCCGCTGGGTTTCGGGTTATGTTCCTTGCCTTTGTCATTCGCGGATTTTCCTTCCCAGTCCACGACTTCCTTCGTGGACTGCTTTTTCTGTATGGTGTCCAATTGCACCATCTTTCCCCCAATTCTCTTCTTCACGTTGCTTATTTTATCACCTTCTGTGAGTGATGGCTCGGTATTGAGCCGCACTTTGGCCTCTTCCGGAAACTTTATTCCGTGAAGAGGCAATCCGGTTCGGATGGTGTTTATCCCATTGGGGGTTGCATCATATCCCTCAAGCCCAATCTGCTTTTCTTTTCTTTTTTCATGTCCAAATCTATTCAGTACTAGCGGAGGCGATGGTTTTATATCCGCGACTCCGTAGTGCCTGGGCAGGATTTTGGTCTTGTTCCTTTCGACCCCTCCCAAAAGATCGAGCCGAAAAGGTCTTGGAAAAACAAGATCTTGGATGGCGAGGTGGCGGAGATAGAGGCTCTCTATCGTCGGGCGGAGGATCTCCGGTTGATTCCGGACAGGGAAGTGAACGGTGTGGATATCATCCGCACTTTTCTCGAGCGTCGGGTGCAGCCACTCCAGGCTAGGGCGCACCCGATGTTCCTTTATGCTGGCCGGCGTGATCCGACGAGGGTTTCGACTGAGAAATTCTCCCAGGGAGATCTCGACAGGGCCCTTCGTTCGCTGGTGAAGTTCAAGGCTGGAGAGGATATCCCGGGGAAGTTGCTGACTCCTCCGTTTTCTTCTTCGCTTCCTCTTCCACAGGTGTAGATCCGTGCGCGTAGCGCTATTTTTCGACTGCATTGTATTTGTGTTGGTTTGCTAACAAATTATTCTTCTCTTGTGCAGAGCTTCAAAGTGCCGGGTATGTCGCCTCCATTACCCGAAGTATATCCGGATGCTCCAGATAATGATGTGGTGGATTCCATGTCCGAGCTGCCATCGGCGCGATCTCCGGCTGAAGATGCCAACGAGTCGAGCGAGGACCACACTCGCAAACGATCGCGGAGCTCCAGTGAGTCTTCGGATGCTTCGAATCCTCCGACTCCTAGGAACCCTCTGTGTCTTGAGTGTCACAGTGATGGGCATCGAGGCTCTTCCTTTCCAATTCCTTCCCTTCCCGTGCGGGCTGTAGTGCCGCACCCGCCAGCGAAGCGGAAGAAGGAAGAAAAGAAGGAAGAAAAGAAGGAAGAGAAGAAAGAGGAGAAGAGGGTCCGAAGGACCCCTCTTGTCTTCAACCTGAGCGAGCTTGACTCGTAAGTTTCCTCTGCACTGTGTTTTCTCTACTGTTTACTTTGTTCTTGTACTAATTTGTTCGTGTGCAGGCACTCTTCCAACGACTCCTCTAGCGATGGTGCTCGGGTGATGATGGGGGAGTCGAAAGTCGAGTCTCCTCCTCCTCAGACGGTGGCAACTTCTGAGGGTGCTGCTCCGAACCTTCCTCTGCAGGAGGTTCAGGTGGTTGCGCCTCAGAATTTTGCTAGCGGACCTTCGACGTCGCCATCGGATCATGTAAGTCTCCTGCCACGGGGGGAGCCCCCGAGCGTCTGTAAAAGAGTTTTCTTGTTTTGTTCTTCCTTCGAGTCTCGGGGGGATCCCCCGAGCGTTTTCGTGTGTGTATTTTGCTTCTGTTCTTTTCTGTTGGGCGTAGCCCCCGAGTCCTTTTTCTGACTAGTAGGTCTTCTTCCTGCAGCCTTTTGTGCAGGATGCCAAGCGACTGGTGCAGGAGCACCTGGTGCTGGAGGCCAGCCTCAAATATCTTCAAGGTACTGTTATGCCTTTGATGTTTGCTTCTTCGTGTATTCTTGTCCTGTTATCTGACACTTGTATTTTTTGAATGCAGAGGAGCATAACACCTCCCTTCGTGAGATTGATGCTCTCAAAAAGAGCCTTGGTCAAGCGGAGAAGAAGGTCGAGGTCGCCGCTGGTGCGAAGGAGCGTCTCGAGCTGGAGCTAGCTACTGCAGCCGAGGCTAAGGAGCGCCTGCAGCGGGAGGCCACAGACCGCGAGGAGCAGCTTGCCACTGTTGCGACTGCTCGTGAAAGAGAGGTGGCTGGCAAGCTCATGGCGGCTGCCAAGGCTGTTTCGGGTGATTATCTTCACTTGCATCTTTTTTGGTTTTCTTGTCTTTATTCTGCTTGGCTTTGTTCATTCCTTCTCTTTATTGTCTCAGATGTCGCGGGCATCGAGTTTGACCGCGGTGCTCTGGAGCACGGGAGTGCTCTAGATGATGCTACTGCAGCGGTCGAAGATCGTTGCAGCACCGTCGTCAGCTCGCTTGCCAAGGCCAAGGAGGTCCTTGGCCGCTTCTACAAGGAGCTTGTACCCAAGGGCGCTGCCCTTGATGATGTTGACGCCTTGGCGGAGGCACTATCAGCCAAAGCGCCTGCGGCGTACAAGCGCAAGCAGAAGGGTATCGGCGCATCTGTCGGGCTGGCGATGGATTTGGCGGCTGGAGCGGAGCTGGACCTTCCCCAGATCACCTCCCGGATGCCGACGACTACGGATGGATCCGAGGTAGCTTTCGCTACCTATTCTGCTCGCTGTAAGCGATATGGGCCAAAGCTGATTGATCTGCTGGCCGAGTACGCGCTACGGCAGCAGGGGGAAGCCAAGGCGAGGCAATCCGGCTCCGAGGCTACTCAGGGTGCCGCTTTTTAGGTGTTGTAGCTGTACGATAGCTATGGTCTTCTTTTGTTGTAATTATGTTGATGAACGAATCCCTGTGCCACGTAGTGGCCTTTTATGCACTTAATGAATTTGTTGAGTTGTGTTCTCCTCCGTCTGAGTGTTTATGTCTTCTGCCTTTCTGCTGCTCTAGGGTCCTTCGGGTGCTGGTCCCGTTGACACCTCGCCTGCCGCGCGGCCGCGGCCATCCTTGGATGATTCGTCGCAGCTTGCTTTTCTTTGAGACCGTGTTCGTAGTCTCGAGAAGGAGTTGCTTGGCGTGCGTGGCCATGCCGATGTTTGGAAGTCCAAGGCGGATCGCGGTTCGGCCAGAGAGGAGTACTTGATGGCGGAATTGCTTCGACGGTCTGAGCAGCTTCAGTGTAAGTTTTTCGAGCTGCTGCTCATTTATTTGGATGCGCCTGCTGGCTTTGCGTCTTACTTTTGTGCGAGTATCGCAGGTGCTAACCTTGCTCCAAGGGAGGGGAAAGAGCGTGTTGCTGTTCGGGTCAATTGTTTGACTCAACAGGACATGGAAGCCAGCGGGTTCTTCTGGATGGATCGTGACCGTGCCATGGCTTTGGCAACGGTGCAGGATCGCGTTCACCAAGTGTCGCGGGTGCTTCGTCAAGTGCAGACTTCACTCTCATCGGTTCTGCATGTGATGTTTCCCCTGGATGCTGCACCAACAACCCTGTCTGGTCTGTTGTCTAAATTTCGGAGCGTGACTCGTGTCTAGGAATTGGTGAGGCAGCAGCTCGTCGCAGGGGTGAAGGCTGCGATGTCCCTTGTTAAGCTGCATCGTCCTGATGTAGATCTGTCTGTTGTAGCGGCTGGGCCACCTCTTCGGCCGGATGGTGGCGAGTGGGATATGCGTCCGCATTATGCGGCTGTAATGCAGTATGTCGAACAGGTCGTAGATTTGTTTGAGCAGCGTGCTCAAGTTATTCTTCAGAATAGGTAGTACCTATAAAAGAGATAGATGTAAAATTTGTATATTTCGACTGGGCATGTTGTGCCCTTTGTTATAAAGATTTGGTTGTTTGTTTGAGCACGCAGTGCTTTGTTTGAGTACGTGTCCTTTTCGTTAGCCTGACGTTGCCAGCTACTCAGGTGTACACGTGTTATCCTCAATCGATGAAATCGTGAGGTGGGGGGAGCCCCCGAGTGCGTTTGTAGCATGAAGTAAAGTTGCGAATAGCGAACGAAATTTTGGGGCGAGACACTTAGCGTTATTTATATCGTAATGGAGGAAGTACATTGTTTGGTTGAGTAGCCTTGGCTGAAAAGCCTTATTGAAAGTAAAGGGTAGGTAGCTAGGGGTAGAAACGTCGCAAGTGTGCGATGTTCCATGGGTTGGAGTATGCGACTCCAGACTCCACGTGCTTGAGGCGATAGGCGCCACCTGGTATGACTTCGGTGATGTTGTAGGGTCCTTCCCACGGTGACTCGAATTTCTTTGGTCGCTCTTGCTTGAGTCGCAAGACGAGGTCTCCATCGACGAAGTACCTTGGGCGCAGCCGGCGGCTATGGTAGTTGCGGAGACTCTGCTGTTACACCGTTGATCGAGCTGCTGCTACGTCTCTTGCCTCGTCGAGTGTGTCGACGGCGTCTTCGAGTGTAGCCGCGGATTCGGCTTCGCTGTAAGCGACGACCCGGGGGGCCTGGTGGCATACTTCGGATGGTAGCACGGCTTCGGCTCCATGAACGGCGTGTAGCTGGTGGATCTGTTTGGCGTGGTGCGCAAACTCCATAGGACGGATGGTAGCTCTTCCATCCAGGCTCTGGCCTTTCGCTCGAGTGGGCTCATGAGGCGCTTCTTGATGCCAGCGCCGATTAGGCCGTTGGCCTTTTCTACCTGCCCATTCGTTTGCGGGTGAGCCACTGAGGCGTATGTGATGTTGATTCCGAGGCCTTTGCAGAAGTCTTGGAATTCTTTGGAGATGAAGTTCGATCCATTGTCGGTGATGATGCTGTGCGGTACACCGAATCTATAGACAATGGATTCAAAGAACTTGACAGCGGTCTTGCCCTTTTGGTTGGTGACCAGCATGGCTTCGACCCACTTGGTGAATTTGTCGACTGCGACCAGGAGGTAGACGTGCCCCCCTTTCGAGGACTTTGGCAGTTTACCGATCATATCGAGGCCCCATTGAGCAAAGGGCCAGGCTATAGGTATGGGTCTGAGCTCTGACCCGGGTGCATGTGGTTTGTCGGCGAACCTTTGGCACCCCTTGCATCTTCGGACGATGTCCTTTGCATCGCTCATGGCCGTTGGCCAGTAGAATCCAGCTCGTAGAGCTTTGGCGACAAGGGAGCGGCTGCCTGCGTGATGGCCGCAGATACCCTCGTGGATGTCTTGGAGGATGGTTTTTCCGTCACCCATGGTGACGCACCTTTGTAGTACACCCGTAATACTGCGCTTGTACAGCTCGCCGTTGATGATGGTGAAAGCTTTTGACCGATGAGATATGCGCCGGGCATCCGTCGGGCTGTCAGGCAGTTCTCCGTTTATCAAGAACTGGAGGTACGGTCACGTCCAAGTTTCTTCGACTGCCATGACCTGCATCAGGTTGACCATAGCGACCTCTGTGTCCAGTTTCTCGTGTCCTTCGGGTAGCGTAGCCCCGGGGTGCTCTGCTTCTTCGGGTGATCCCTTGGGGAATTTCCGCTTGATGGATGGTACGCAGATCTATTCGAGGAACACACCCGGTGGCACCTTTGCGCAGGTGGAGCCGATGTTGGCGAGTCTATCGGCCTCCTCATTGCTTTCTCTCCCAACGTGCTGAAGCTCGCAGCCGTCAAATTCTCCTTCGAGTGCGTTGTAGAGTGCGCGGTACGCGATCATGTTTTCGGCGTGTGCGTCGCACTCATTCATCGTCTGCTGGACGACGAGGTTGGAGTCACCGTAGATGACCAGGCGCGTTGCGCCGCAGATCTTCGCCATCCTCATGCCGTGTATGAGGGCTTCGTATTCGTCCTCGTTGTTGGAAGCTCAGAATTTCATCCGAAGGACGTACTTCATCTGGTCGCCCTACGGGGAGGTCAGTATGACCCCGGCTCCTGCTCCAGCTTCATGCTTGGAGCCGTCGAAGTGCATCGTCCATGACTGTGACATGTCTGGGGTGTCTGGCAGCTGCAGCTCCATCCAATGTACAAGGAAGTCCGGGAGGACTTGAGACTTGATTGCGAGTCGCTTCTCGTAGACAATGTCTAGGGGTGACAGCTCGATGCCCCATAGGGCCACGCGTCCTGTGGCCTCTGGGTTATTCAGGATGCTGTTCAGTGGTGCTTCGTTGACGACCATCACCTGGTGCTCCTAGAAGTAATGGCTCAACCGACGAGCCCTCATGAACACGCCGTAGGCGAGTTTTTGGTAGTGAGGGTACCTTTGTTTTATTGGCGTCAATACCTCGCTGAGGTAGTAGATTGGGCGTTGGACCCCATGGGTCTTGCCTTCTTCGGGTCGTTCGACCACTAGAACGGTGCTGACCACCTGGTGTGTGGCTGCTATGTACAGCAGCAGAGGCTCGCGCTCCTTTGGCGTGACCAAAACGGGCGAGGTGGAGAGTAGCCGTTTGAGGCTCTCGAACGCATCGTCGGCTTCGGGCGTCCACTCGAATTTATCTGCCTTGCGTAGCAGCTGGTAGAATGGCAGGGCCTTCTTGCCCATGCGGCTGATGAATCTGCTCAATGCCGCTATTCATCCTGCGAGCTGCTGGACACCCTTGAGGTTTTTCGGCTTCTCCATCGCCATGATGGCCCGGATTTTCTTCGGGTTCCTCTCGATCCCTCGCTGAGAGATGAAGTACCCAAGCAGCTGACCCGATGGGATGCTGAAGGCGCACTTTTCGGGGTTGAGCTTGATCATGTAGCGATCAAGGTTATCGAACGTCTCGCGGAGATTGTCGATGAGCGTTCTTGCCTCCCTAGTTTTGATGACTATGTCGTCGACATAGACTTGGACGTTGCGACCGATCTGGTCCTTGAGGCATGCCTGCATGCATCGCTGGTACGTGGCACCTGTGTTCTTTAGCCGGAAGGGCATTGTGTTGTAGCAGAACACTCCGAACGGTGTAATAAACGCCGTTTTCTCTTGATCTTTGACCTTGAGTCGAATCTGGTTGTAGCCTGAGTAGGCGTCGAGGAAGGAGAGTTTCTCGCATCCTGCGGTCGAATCGATGATCTGGTTGATCCGAGGAAGAGGGAAGTGGTCCTTTGGGCAGTGCTTGTTCAGCGACGTGAAGTCCACACACATCCGCAGGATATCCGTGTCCTTCTTGGGAACCATCACTGTATTTGCGAGCCACTCGCTTTCTTTGATCTCCCTGATGAAGTCTGCGGCGAGTAGCCTGTTTATTTCCTTCCCGATGGCTTCGGCCCGTGGCTCGGACAGTCTCCGGATGGACTGCTTGACGGGCTTGGTGTCTGGAAAGACATTGAGTGCGTGCTCTGCGAATTCCCTAGGAACTCCTGGCATGTCCGCAGGACACCAGGCGAAGATTTCCCAGCGCTCACGGAGGAATTCGACGAGCGCGCTTTCCTATGCGGAGCTGAGGTCGTTGGCGATCAGCGCCGTCTTGGAGGCATCCGTCGGATGGACCTGCACCTTCTTTGTGTTGACGGTGGAGTCGAAGGACATGTCAAGTGCGTTTTGTCGTGCGACTGGGGGTGCCCCATTGTCCGTCACCTCGCGGAGCCGTATGAGCTCCTCCTGCATGCCGAATGATTGGGAGATTCTGTTGAAATCCCTGTCGCATTGGTCCGATCGGGTGAAGCTCCCGTGGATTATGATGACGCCCTTTGGTCCTGGCATCTTGAGTAGCAGGTATGCGTAGTGTAGGACAGCCAAGAACCTTGCGAATGCTACACGCCCGAGGATAGCGTGGTATTGTGATGGCTAGTCCACCACTTCGAATTCAAGCCGCTCGAGTCGGAAGTTGTCTGGCTTGCCGAAGATGACGTCGAGCCATATTTTGCCCAGGGGGAATATGCCCTTTCTTGGGACGATGTCGTGGAACGTTGTGTCTGACTGTTCCAGGCTGCACTGCAGGATCCGCATTGCCGCTAGGGTACTTGCGAACATCAGGTTGATGCCGCTGCCGCCGTCCATGAAGACGCGGCTCATCTCGAAACCTCCGATCTGCGCCTCCAGCACCAGGGCAACATGACCTGGGCGAGGGATCTGGCAAGGGTGATCCGAACGACTGAACGTGATGCAGGACTCCGGTCCGCTAAGGTACTCAGGGATGGCGGGTGGAGTTGCCATAGCCAGGTTGATCTGACGGGTGATTTTCTTCTGCACCCTATTCGTGGGGAGCCCCTTCTGGATCATCAGTTCTCCTTTCGGCGGGGGATACCCGTTCCCAGCGTTGTTCTGTGATGGTGCGACTAGTTGGTTCGGGCCTCCTACAGGTGGCGGAGGAGGAGCTCCATGCGCTATTTCACCTGGTGCGGGTGCGTTCCCGAATCCAGGAAGTGGAGCTTGCTGCCTCATCTGGACCATGCTTTCGCTGTGTTTCTGGAACTCGCGGTAGTCCTTGAGCATGTGGCTTTCCTTCTTCTTGCCATCCTGCTTGTCGATGTAGAAGTGGATGGTGCATGGACCCGAAAGTTTTTCGTATGCTGAGGGTCCGTTGTCGCGGTCGCGGCGCTGCGATGACTGTGCTGGGCGCCCTCCATCGCGGAAGTTTCCTCCGCGATATCCTCCGCTATTGCGGGTGGCGTCGTTGCGGCGATCGGCGTAGCCGGCCGCGACCATGTCGGGTCCATCGCGATCGTCGTAGACGCGTGATCTTCTCTGGCTACGGTGCTCTTGTCATCGGCCGTAGTCGTCCTCTTCTTCCGATTGTGCTTGGTGTATGGAATCTTCACCGTCAGCCCACCTGTTGGCGATGTCCATGAGGTGGTCGAGTGTTTTGGGCTTGACGCGTCCGAGTTCCTCCTTGAAGTCTTGGCGCTTGATGCCGTCCCTGAAGGCGTCGATGGCCCTCTCTTCGGAGATGTGCGCTGTGGAGTTCTTGGTGTTGGACCAGCATAGTATGTACGAGAGAATGGATTCGCCCGTTCGTTGGGTGCAGGCTCGCAATTCCTCGATTGAGGCGGGCCTCTTGCTGGTGCCTTTGAAGTTTCTGATGAAGCTGTAAGCTAGCTCATCCCAACTTTGGATGGACCCTGAAGATAGGCTGCTAAGCCAGATCCGGGCTGCACCTGTCAGCTGCAGCTGAAGGCATTGCATGGCAGTTTCCTTGTTTCCGCCGTGCAATTTGACGGATGACAGGTGGTCGCTGAGCCATGCCTTTGGATCCTGTGTGCCGTCGAACTTCAGAGTATCCGAAGGAAGCTTGAAATTTCACGGCATCTTTGTTCGTCGAACAGATCTGCTGAAGCATCGGCTCAGCAGAGTTCTCCTTCGTCTTCGTCCATCTCGGATTCAGACGAGCATGCGCGCTTGGCTCGCGCTTTGTCGATTTTGCGCTATGTGAGCGCGTACCTGGCGTCGTAATCGCTGTTGCGGTGGCGCGAACTCTTGTTCCTTCGAGGAAGGTCATGGTCCTCTTCTTCGGATGAAGGGGTGGGGCTGCGGTCGAACCTGACCGGAGCTTTCTTCTTCGGCTCCGTAGGAGCTTCCTGGTGGAGCGCGGCTCCAACGAGTCCGAGTCCGGTAAGTGCGGACTTGTGCATGGCTCTTTTCAGGTCCCCCTCCGGAGGTGGGTGGGCCGCGAGGTACGCATTGGCTGCCATGATCGCAGCCTGCGGTGTTTTCAGGATGACGTTGCCGTCGGCGTCCATCTCCATGAAGGATGTGTGGAGGGTTCGGGTCACCTCACGGCGCTCCTTGGGATCCATTTTCTCCATCCAAGAGCGGTGCTTGTTGCCTTGGTTGCCGTTCGAGCTGGAGCCGATGCCCATGGCGGAGAGCGCGGCTCGTCGCGCGCTGGACTCTGAGGCTGCTTGCTTGCGTTTGTCAAGCACCTCTTGCATCTTGACCTGCTTCTTGTGCTCCTCGATTAGGAGCAGATGGTAGGCCATCAGCAGATCCTGGGAGGAGTCTGCAGGCAGGACTATGTTGCCTGCCACGGCGTTGCGTGCCTGGGCCCATCCTTCTTTGCTAAGTCGGATGACGTGGCCGTTGTTGTCCCCTTTGGGTGGGGGGATTGGCTTCTTCTGTTCCCGCCATTTCGATCTGGCGGGTTAGGTGTCGGGTTGGGCGGCGGGTTGGGCGCCTGCTGGTCCACGTCGCTCTGGATGACTACGGCGCATTGGTAGCGCTCATAGATTGGTCTGTTGCTGCCGCAGCTTTCGGATCCGGAACCGTAGGTCCCTTCATCCGTTGGCGGATCACACAGGTCGGAGTTGCAGCTGCTGCTGTCGTAGGAATCATCTGTTGATGATGTTGTGCGTAGCACAGGGTGTGGGGCCCATGAAGCGGGCCTGATTGATGGTAGGGGCACCCACTCAGGGAGGCGGAGGGTGCCAGTTTGCCCCACCTGGAAGCAGAAGCTCCCGAACAGGATTTCGAGTCCGTCGCCTACGGGCTCGAAGTCCTTCATGGTGGCCGGTGAGTGGGCGGTGAAGTCGAAAGCGCCGAAGAGGAGGTGACTCTCCGTCACCGCAGAGTTGTAGATCGATCGGGTTGGGACCGTCACGATCGCACAATCAGCATCCCCAATTCCCACAGACGACGCCAATTGACGAGGTTTGATCTCATCAATGCCCATTGTTATGGACTTGGGTTTTGGAGAAGATGGGGATGCTGGAGATGAACGGTTAGCAAACAAGCAACACGGGACACGAGGTTTACCCAGGTTCAGGCCCCCGGAGGGAAAACCCTACTCCTGCTTGTCTGCTCTTGATTACGGCGGAACCGGTGATTACAGGGGTGCGCAGATGCAATCTGGCATGGAGGTGTGTATGCGAAAGTATGAGTCGAGAGATCTAGGACGTGCCCTCCTGGCCTTTATATAGACTTAGGAAGGTCTCGGGCATAGACCTAGTCGGTTACAAGTTCTAGGGTTTTACCCCTTTGAATTTCCTATCTACTCTAGTCTTGCTCTCCAAGGATCCGAAGGCATCATGGGCCTGGGCCACCCGAAAGTCTTCATGGGCCGGCGTATATTTGTCGTGGGTCTTCCTTGGGCTAGACCAGGTATGCCGAGATCATGTACCCGCGGGGTATAACCATGTCACCTGGCTCACCCGACGGATCAGGGCTAGTTAACAGTCATAGGACAAAACAACACGATCTTCATCAAACTCGTGTCCCCAGACTCGAATTTAGTATGATTGCTGGTGTGATTTGACTCAAGCCGTTGTGGTCTTATAGGAGTCGAATCCCAGTGATTTTCAAGTGATGTACCTAACGCGTCTGTTAGGATTTTCATCGTGCCTATTGACACGGGAATTTACTGGCAGAGCGCAGTCAGGTGCGTTACCAGGCCATCAGATGATATCTGTAGGGCTTATCTTTGCATCGTAGACACAACATCCGAAATTTTTTCACCGCGGAGGTGTTTTGGGTGGCCAAGGAGACTGTTTCTCACTTAGCGGTGGTTTGGGCAAAGTTGCC
Organism: Avena sativa; assembly: GCA_916181665.1. Classification (NCBI taxonomy): domain Eukaryota; kingdom Viridiplantae; phylum Streptophyta; class Magnoliopsida; order Poales; family Poaceae; genus Avena; species Avena sativa. The sequence goes on along the minus strand of OV702295.1, from coordinate 302,929,558 downwards.
AAAAAGATTTTGTCATGTTTGATCTGAAGGATCACAGTCAAAGAATTCATAGGGTGCGTGGCCAGCGCTCCCTATGGGAGTAGCCCCCGAGTGTTTGTTTGAGTCGTAGACTCAAGCAGAGACTTTAGTTCATCCGTTTTCAGCATAGGTACGAAGGACACAATTTATTTGGATGATCAACCAATGCTCCCTATGGGAGTAGGCCCCGAGTCTGTAGTGGAGTCGTAGACTCGACATAGGACTCGAAGATAATTTCGAGGTAATGTTACCTTAGCAATTTATCAGGTGCGTGGCCAGCGCTGCTGATAGGAGTAGCTCCCGAGTAGTTTCTCGAATCGTAGATTCAAGTAAGTACTTGATTGATCAGCCAAAATCTTCGAGCCATTGCTAGCTTTGCCTTGATGACGTCATTGCCGACGATTGGTGATCTCAACCGTCTGCGGCAGGAGAGATGATACGACGAGACGATTGTGGGTCCCACCGCCTGACTTGACGTTGACTAGTCACACGTAGACGTGGCGAAAATATTACGGCGTCTCCTCGGTTTCCGTGCATAGTGGAAGGTGTGCTGGTGAAGGTTCGGTGTAGTGCTGACACGTGTATGGTGATATTTGAGTGGCACGCTAGGGCTTCTCGATCGACAGCTCGTGTACATCGTCTTCGTTCTTTTATACCGCAGGGAAACAATGATTTCTTTTTACCCTTCGTCATTTTCTCATCTCCATTGTCTCCATTTTCGCGAGTTTTTCTGCCCTCCGTTCGCACTGGACATTCTCCACACCTTTCCTTCTTCGTTCTTGCGCTCACACCACCACATCAAGATGGGCAAATCGAAGAAAGCGGCAACCGCTGGAGCTGGATCGAGCGCCACTGGCGCCGGCAAGAAGGTCACCACTACGGCCCGCGCTACTGACAGCAGATGGAAGCTAGGGCTGGAATTATAACTTGAAACTCGTGAGCTAAATGAGTAATTCGTGACACAGCTTGACTCGGCTCGAACTCGGTGTCTAACGATTCGAGCCAAGTTTTTGATTTGAGCTTGTTTGTTCACCCAAGCTAAATGACCTACTCACGAGCTACTAATTTAGCTAGTTCAAATATAGAGTTTGAAAATTTTCATAGATAAGTGCCATACTATGAATGTTTCTTAAACCTGTAATGGTGTAGAGCTACTATATTTTTTATTGATCTTCCTTTGTGTTATTATGGAAGTACTATTGTTGTTCTAGTTTCAAATTAGTAGAATAATTAGTAGTTTTTCTTATATGTGCTCATATTCATAACTTATAACAATCTAAACGAGCTGCTCGCGAGCTACTCGTGAGTTTACCGAGTCGAGCCAAGTTTCAAATATGAGCTCGTTCTGTAAACGAGCCGAGTCGAGCTAACACGTTAGTTGAACGAGCTTTAGAGAGTCGAGCCGGATCTGCGCGAGACGGATCTGCGCAAGCTACACGATGCTGGATTGATCTCCAAGGACAAGGAGGATGCCATCCTCCCAAGCCAAGAGGTAATTGCTCGCCCACCTGAAGGGTTTCGGGTGATGTTTTATGCCTTCGTTGTCCGAGGCCTTTCTTTGCCCGTCCACGAATTCCTTCGTGGACTCCTTTTTTTCTACGAGATTCAGTTGCATCATCTGTCTCCCAATTCTCTTCTTCATATTGCTTGTTTCATCACTCTTTGCGAGCGCTGGCTTGGTATCGAGCCGCACTTTGGCCTCTTCCGGAAACTCTATTACGTGAAGAGGCAGTCCGGCACCGGCGGTGTTTATCCGCTGGGCGGCTGCATCATTTCCATTTGTTCTTCTATCCAATTCTTCTCCTTCTCCATGTGCGAGTCTGTCCAATACTGGCGGAAGAAGTGGTTCTATATCCGCGACTTCAAGTTGGAGGGGTGGCATTTTGGTCTTGCCCCTTTCGACTCTGCCCAGAAGATCACCCCAAAGAGGTCGTGGAAAAACGACATCCTAGAGGGTGAAATGGCGGAGGTGGAGGAGCTTTATCAGCGCGTGGAGGCACTCCAGCTGGTGGTCGGCAAGGAGGTCAACGGTGTCGATATCATCCGCACCTTCCTCAATCATCAGGTGCAGCCTCTCCAAGCGAGGGCACACCCGATGTTCCTGTATGCTGGCCGCAGCAATCCGACAAGGATTTCGCCTGAGGAGTTATCTTCAGGCGACCTTGATAGAGCTCTTCGGCCCCTGCTGAAGTTCAAGGCCGACGAGGACCTCTCGAGGAAATCCTTGACCTCCCCGTTCAGTGCCAAGAAGGTTGTTCCGCAGGTGGAAACTTGTAGTTTGCGTGTTGCACTTTTTGAGTACCTTGTTGCTTCTTAGTGTTTACTGATCATGTTTTCTTTTGTCTTTTGTTTGCAGGGCCTCAAGGTAGCGGGGATGACGCCCCCTTTACCTGAGAAGTTCTCGGTTGCGCCGGATGATGAAGTTGTGGAATCCGGAGCTTCCTCCGGTGCAATCTCCTACCTCGGAAGCCCTCGAGCAGAACAAAGGGCGGACTTGAAAGTGCTCCCGGTGTGAATCTTCGGATGGGGCGACACCACCAACTACAAGGGTTCTGTCCTTCCTCGAGCAGCACGGTGAGGACGAAGGTGCGTTGTCTGCGCCTTTTCCTGTCGTGCCCCTTCGGGCGATGGCCCGCAGCCGTCGGCCAGGAAGAAGAAGAAGGAGAAGGTGGCTCCAGTCTTCAATTTGTCGGGCATCGAGTCATAAGTCATTCTGCTTGAGTCTTGATTCCATGTTCATCTTTGTGGTTTGTGGTTGATCTGATGATTGCTTGAAGCAACCCCTCGGAGGAGTCCCTTGACAGGGACACCGAAGAGATGATCACGGAATCGAAGCCGACTCCTTTGTTTTCCCAGGTGGTGGCCAACTCCGAGAGCGAGGATTCGAGCTCCGCTAGGTGGGAAGCTCGTGCACTTGTGACTCGGAAGGCGACATGCAAACCTTTGGAGTCCACACCTGAGCATGTAAGTGTTGCCCTTTTAATCCGTGGGGGGAGCCCCCGAGTCCTTTATTTATCTGACTTGTTGGTCTTTTGCATTGTGGGGGCGAGCCACTGAGCCCTTTATTCATCGGGTTTGTTTGTGCTTCTTCTGTAGCCTTTTGTGCGCAACACCAATCTCCTCATCTAGCAGCATCTGGTGCTGGAGGGTGAGCTGAAGCAGCTCCAAGGTGCGTAGCTATCCTTTTGATTATTTTTTGATTCCACCGAGTTTATTACTTGTGTTTACCTGATATCTCTTCAAGCTGCAGATGAGAACAATATTGTTCTCCGCAGGCTGAACGCTCTCGAAAAAGCCTTGGCCAGTCGGAGAAGAAGGCAGCAGATGCTACGGAAGCCAAGGAGTGCCTGGAGAAGGAGGCCGAAGATCGCGAGCATCAGCTCGCGGCCGTTGTAACCACTCGGGAGAAAGCCTTGGCTGACAAGCTCATGGTTGTTGCCAAGGCTATCTCTGGTAAGTTGCTCTTATATTCTTTGGGTGTTCTATTTTTTGAGTGCAATTTATCCTTTCTCAGTCGAGTGTTCTCTTCCTCTTCTTGGCAGATGCTTCTGGCATCACGTTTGATCATGGTGCGCTGGAGCACAAAGATGTTTTGGTTGATGCTTCTGCGATCGAGGATCGCTGCTCCACTATCGTTGGCTCCCTGGAGAAGGCCAAGAAGATGCTCACGCACTTCTACAAGGAGGTCGTCCCCAAGGGCGTTTACCTCGACGATGTCGACTCCCTTGCAGATGCTTTGTCGGAGGAGGCTCCGGCGGAGTAAAAATGCAAGCAAAAGGGCATCCATGCTTCCATGGGGCTGGCCATGATGATGGCGTCCGGAGTCGAGCTGGACCTTGCCCAAGTCACGTCCAGGATGCCGACGGCGGCGGATGGCTCCGAGGTAGCTTTCGCCCTTTTTACTTCTCGATGTAAGCATTATGGGCCTAAGCTCATCGACCTCCTGGCCGATTGTGCGGTGAAGCATCAACAAGAGGCCAAGAGTAGGCAGATTGGCTCCGAGGCTGCTTCGGATGCTGGTGCTTAGGCCCTTGTACTGTAGCTAGTGCAGCTTTTTTACTGCTGTTGTCTTTTGTAACTTTTGGGTGAACAAGTCCCACTTTGCCACGAGGTGGCCTTATTTATGTATATGAGTCTTTCTTTTAACTGTTGTCAAAAGTCTTTGCAATTTTTCATATTTGCTTGTTTACCCCTAGGGTCCTTCGGGGGAGGCTCCAATGATTATTCCTCCTACGCCTGATCCTCGCCCATCATTGGATGAGGTGTCGCAGTTGGTCTTCCTGTGTGACCGCGTCCGTAGTTTGGAAAAATACGTCCTCAGCATCCGCGGTCACGCAGATGTGTGGAAGTCGATAGCTGAGTGGGTTGCTGTCAGGGAAGAGTTCTTGCTTGAAGAATTTCGGCAGATGGGCGACCAACTCCAATGTGAGTCCTTGTAAACTGATACTTTTTCAAGTGCGCCATATTTTATGTTGGCTCACCCAATGTTTGTGCAGTTGTGAATCTCATTCCGAAGGAAGAGAAGGAGCGTGTCGCCATTCGGATGAATTGCCTAACGCAGCAAGAACTTGAGGCGGTGTCTTTTTCTGGATGGACCGCGACAGAGAGATCATCCTTGCGATGGTGCAAGACCGCGTACACCAGGTTCTTAGGGTGCTGAAGCAGGCGAGGTCATCACTTGTGGCCGTTTGGTCTGTCATGTTTCCTCTAGACGCTGCGCCTTCCAGCTTTTTGGGTCTTCTTGGGAAGTTTCGGAATGCAGGCCACGTCAAGAAGTTGGTGCGCCATCAGCTGGTTGCTGGGGTGAAGGCAGACATGTCTCTTGTTCGGCTAAATTGTCGTGATGTCATCTCGCGGAGATTGCGGCTGGACCACCTCCTCATCTAGGTGGAAAGGTATGGGATATGCGCCCTCACTACGCGGCTGTAGCACAGTATGCCGGAGAAATTGTAGATTTGTTCGAGGAGCAGACGAATGGTCCTGTAAATAAAACAAGATAATGTAAATTTGTATTGATTCGAGTGGGCTTTATGATTCCCTTTCTAAAGTTTATATGTATTGTCATGTTGTACGATTGTAATGTGCATGTCCTTTTCGCTAAACTGACGTGGTCAGCTACTCGGGTTGTTGATGTCTACGCACTTCTATTCTTGTAGACAGTTGTTGGGCCTCCAAGTGCAGAGGTTTGTAGAATAGCAGCAAGTTTCCCTTAAGTGGATTACCGAAGGTTTATCAAACTCAGGGAGGAAGTGGTCAAAGGTATCCCTCTCAAGCAACCCTGCAATCAAGATACAAGAAGTCTCTTGTGTCCCCAACACACCAAATACACTTGTCAGGTGTATAGGTGCACTAGTTCGGCGAAGAGATAGTCAAATACAAGTTGTATGGATGATTATAAGACAACGGTGCCAGAAAAGAGCTTGATAGGAGGAAAAGTTTGAAACAGTCTTGTTGTTCCCCGTGACGGCACCAGAAAAGACTCTGATGGCGTGTAAGAGACTAAAGGCAAGCAAATAAAGATGGCAACAAGCAAACATGCAACAGAGCTAGATGCAAACGGTGTTTCAATGCTTAGAAATAAGGCCTAGGGATCATACTTTCATTAGTGAACACTCTTAATAAATATATTCTCTTCATGATACTACTCTTAACTACTCTCCGATTGGTGAACTCTAATCCATGGTAGGGCTATAACATCACTCCTCAAACTCCACCTTCCCCAATCTAGATAACCCCACACTGTCACCTTGAGAGCTAGATGGTTCCAACAAACACCACAATTTCATAGAGACAACCAACTCAAAATATACTCATGATAAGGATTTATGAACTCTAGCCTAAGTGCCACCACGGCGTGCATGCTATCACTTTCACACACGTGGGGAGAGCAGAGATCTATTAAAGCACTTGAGTAGCAAAGTAGATCTACTTGATTACAAAGCTCATGATCAGAATATGATCATGCATAGAGAGAGAGAGAGAGATGAACACATAGCTACCGGTAGAGCCCTTATCCTCGAGGAAGAACTACTCCCTCCTCATCATGGGAATCAGCAACGGCGATGGAGATGGTAGTGGAGACTTTTGGTGATGGCTCCGGGGGCACTTCCTCGTCCCGACAGGGTGTCGGAACAGAGACTTCTGTCCCCCAAATCTCCCCATGGTGGTGGCGGCGTGATGGTGCTGTGGGAGCACTTCGTCGGGAAACCCCAAGAGCAAGGTGTGAAGTAGCATAGCAACAAGTTTTCCCTCAGTAAGAAACCAAGGTTATCGAACCAGTAGGAGGAAGGAAACATCTCAAAAGTGTTGCAAGCAACATGGAAACCTGCACAACACAAACTCAAGACTTTGCCCCAACGAACAGAGAGGTTGTCAACCTCACCGGTTGCTATAACAAAGGATTAACTGTATGGTGTGGAAGGTGATGATGGATTGCAGCAAGTAAACTGTAACAGTGGAAGATGTATCAATGGTAAAGATTGGACCGGGGTCCATAGTTCACTAGAGGTGTTCTCCTTAGATAAACAAACATGGCATGCTGGTTAAACAAATTACAGCAGGGCAATTGATAGGACTGAGCAAGGCATAACAATGCAATACTAGACACAAAGATCCTATGAAATTCGATTGGGCAATACAACAATATACATAGACCGCCATCCAACTGCATCTATGACTAGAAGTCCACCTTCAGGTTATCATTCGAACCCCCTCTAGTATTAAGTTGCAAGCAACAGACAACTGCTTTAAGCAAGTGTGTCAGGTAAACAATCCACTTGTTCCATGAACAATAGACCGTTGTTTTCTCCCTATTGGAAACAGCACATCTACAACCGAAGAGATTTCTGTCACTTCTCTTGGAAACTAGAGGCATGAACCCACTATCGAGCATAAATACCCCCTCTTGGAGTCACTAGCAACTACTTGGCCAAGATAGCTACTAACAATGAAGAGCATGCAAGATCTCAAACAACACAGACATGATAGAATCAAATATACAAAACCATTAATCAATCTGACATAGTAATCTCAATATCCATTGGAACCCCGCAAACACAACATGCATGATTACAAATAGATTAGATCTTGATCATGAACAGAGCTCATAAGATCTATACATGAAAGCACAAGGAGGACATACAACCATATAGCTACTACATGGACCCGTAGTCTAAGGTGGAACTACTCACGCTTCATACCGGAGGCTGGCATGATGAAGAAGAAGGCCTCCGGGATGATCTTCCCTTTGGCAGGGTGTCGGGAAGAGCTTTAGATCCCCCCGATCTAGGGATGATGGTGGCGGAGGCTACTGATGGTTTCGTGGAATATTGATCGGGTCTAGGGTTTTGGCATCGGGGGGACTTTATAGGAGAAGAGGCGAGGCAGGGGGGCCTCCAGGGCAGCTGCACCCCTCCCAGGCACAGGGTGGGTCCACCCGCGCGGCCAGGGGGTGTGGCCCCCTGGTGAGCCTCCTCCATCTCGTCTTCTGGCTTCATGTTGCCCATGATAAAATATTGACTTTGGCTTTTGTCCCGTCCAATTCCGAGAATATTGATTTTCTGCCTTTCTGGAACCAAAAACAAAAGAAAACAGACAATTGGCACTATGGCAACTTGTTAATTGGTTAGTACCAGAAAACATATAAAACACCTCAAAGTGTGGACAAAGCAAAGCAAAGTAGATAGTAAACAAGCATGGCGCATCAAAAATTATAGATATGTTTCCGACGTATCACGGCGCTATGAAACTTTTCGTGGCTTTCTCGTCGATGATTTAGGGTTTTTGGGTCGGAGGCTTCTTATAGGCGAAGGAGGCAAGGTCGATGGAGGGCCAGGGGCCCACACCCCCTAGTGGAGCCACCAGGGCTGGCCTGCCCCCACCTAGGGTGTGGCCACCCTGGTGTCCTCCATCTTTGCTTCGTGGTTCCGTGTCATGCTGGGTAAAATAATGACTTTGGCTTTTGACCCGTACAATTCGAAGAATATTCATTTTTTAGCTTTTCTGAAACCAAAAACAGCAGAAAACAGGCAACTGGCACTGTGGCATCTTGTCAATAGGTTAGTTCTAGAAAGTGTATAAAAATACCTCAAAGTGTAGACAAAATAAAGCAAAGTGGATACTAAACAAGCATGGAACATCAAAAATTATAGATATGTTTCCGACGTATCAAGCATCTCCAAGCTTAACTCCTGCTTGTCCTCGAGTAGGTAAGTGATAAAAAGAATAAGTTTTTAGGTGACATGCACCATCACAATCTTGATAAAACCATTTGCAAGCATTGAAAGCTGGGATCAAAGTACTCTAAACATGAGCATGAAAGATGAAGTTCTAACAATAAGACAATGCAACTATGTTGCAACATGAGAGGTGATACGTCGGAACCGTATCTATAATTTTTGATGCTCCATGCTTGTTTAGTATCTACTTTGCTTTGCTTTGTCTACACTTTGAGGTGTTTTTATATGTTTTTTGGTACTAGCCTATTAATAAGATGCCATAGTGCCAGTTGCCTATTTTCTTCTGTTTTTGGTTCCAGAAAGGTAAAAAATCAATATTCTTAGAATTGGACGATACAAAAGCCAACGTCAATATTTTACCGTGGGGAACACGAAGCCGGAATACGAGACGGAGGAGACCCACCAGGGGGCCACACCCACTGGCCGCGTGGGTGGTCCCACCCGACGCCTGGGGGGTGCGGCCGCCCTGGCGACCCACTGCCTCGCCTCTTCGCCTATAAACACCCCCCGATTCCTAAACCCTAAGTACCCGATAAATATTCCACGAAATAGTCCGTAGCCACCGCCACCGTCGTCCCTAGATCGGGGGATCTGAAGCTCTTCCCGGCACCCTGCCGTAGGGGAGATCATCACGGAGGCTTTCTTCTTCATCATGCCAGCCTCCAGTATGAAGCGTGAGTAGTTCCACCTTGGACTACGGGTCCATGTAGTAGCTAGACGGTTGTATCTCCTCCTTTTTTCTTTCATGTTTAGATCTTGTGAGCTCCATTGATGATCAAGATCTCATCAATTTGTAATCATGCATGTTGTGTTTGTGGAGATCCAATGGATATTGAGACTACTATGTCAGATTGATTAATGGTTTTGTCTTACTGATTCTATCATGTCTGTGTTGTTTGTGATCTTGCATGCTCTCTGTTTCTAGTAGCTATATTGGCCGAGTAGATGCTAGTGACTCCAAGAGGGGGTATTTATGCTAGATAGTGGGTTCATGCCTCTATTTAATCTAAGGGAAGTGACAGAAATCTCTAAGGTTGTAGATGTGTTGTTGCCACTAGCGAGAAAACAACAGTATCTTGTTCATAAAACAAGTGGATTGTTTACCTTACACACTTTTCTTAAAGCAATTATCTATTGCTTGCAACTTAATACCGGAGGGGGTTCGAATGATAACCTGAAGGTGGATTTCTAGTCATAGATGCAGTTGGATGGCGGTCTATGTATCTTGTTGTATTGCCCAATCGAATATCATAGGATCATGAATGTCTAGTATTGCATTGTTATGCCTTGCTCAGTCCTGTCAATTGCCCTGCTGTAATTAGTTTACCCGACATGCCATGTTTGTTTATCTTAAGGAGAGCACCTCTAGTGAACTATGGACCCTCATCCAATCTTTACCATTGATATACCTTCCACAGTTACTATTTACTTTCTGCTAGCCACTATTACCTTCCACACCATACAATTAATCCTTTGTTACAGCAACCGGTGAGATTGATAACCTCACTGTTCGTTGGGGCAAAGTCTTGAGTTTGTGTTGTGCAGGTTTCCAACTTGCTAGCAACACCTTTGAAGTTGTTTCCTTCCTCCTACTGGTTTGATAACCTCGGTTTCTTACTGAGGGAAGACTTGTTGTTGTGCTCATCACACCTTGCTCTTGGGGTCTCCCAATGAAGCGCTCCTACGTCGATAGATCGTCATCACAAGCTTTCTAGCGCCATTGCCGGGGAAGATAAGGACGTCTTGACAAGGGTAGTCCTTCACAACCTTTCTCTTTCCTTTGTTTTGGTTTTGCTTAGTTTCTTATGCTTGGTTTTGTTTGCCTATTTTTATCAAAAACTCAAAAAAAATTAGTTTAGTTTGGTTTCCTTCTCTTATCAAAAACACAAAAAAAATAGTTCCTGCTCTAGTTGTTGCTGCTGTTGGCTTGCTCCACTTTTGCCAAAATGAACTCTGCTGAGAACACCAAGTTGTGTGACTTCACTAGCACAAACAACAATGATTTCCTAAGTACTCCTATTGCTCCACCTGCTCCTGATGCTACCTTTTATGAAATTAAGCCTGCTTTGTTGAATCTTGTGATGAGAGAGCAATTTTCTGGTGCTAGTTCTGATGATGCTGCTGCCCACCTCAATAACTTTGTTGAACTTTGTGAGATGCAAAAGTATAAGTATGTAGATGGAGATATTAATAAGCTCAAGTTGTTTCCTTTCTCCTTGAGAGGAAAAGCTAAAGAATGGTTGCTATCTTTGCCTAGAAATAGTATTGATTCTTGGATTAAGTGCAAAGATGCTTTTATTGGAAAGTACTACCCTCCTGCTAACATTATATCTATGAGAAGTGATATCATGAAATTTAAACAACTTGATAATGAACATGTTGCTCAGGCTTGGGAAAGAATGAAATCTTTGGTTAAGAATTGTCCCACTCATGGACTTACTGCTTGGATGATTATCCAGACTTTTTATGCAGGTTTGAACTTCTCTTCAAGAAACCTGTTGGATTCAGTTGCTGGAGGTACCTTTATGACCATCACCTTGGGTTCTGCAACAAAACTCCTTGATAATATGATGGTTAATTATTCTGAATGGAACACTGAGAGAGCTCCACATGGTAAGAAAGTAAATTCTGTTCAAGAAACCTCCTCTTTGAGTGATTAGATTGATGTTATCATGGCTATGCTTGTTAATGGGAAAGCTCCTTTAGATCCTAATAATGTTCCCTTAGCCTCTTTGGTTTCTCAAGAAGAGCAAGTTGATGTGAACTTCATTAGAAACAACAATTTCAACAACGATGCCTATAGGAATAATTTTGGAAGTAACAACAATTATAGGCCTTATCCTCCTAATAATGGCAATACCTATGGAAACTCTTACAACAATACTAGAAGTGCCCCCTCTGAACTTGAAGTCATGGTCAAAGACTTTATTAGTAAACAAACCACTTTTAACAAGACAGTGGAGGAAAAACTTTTGAATGTTGAGAAAAATATATCCTCTTTGTCTGAAGCACAGTCCTCCTTGATTAATAAAATGGCTGCCAAACCTGAAACTTTGGAAAGTACCTCTGCTGGTACTCATGCCATACAAGTTACTATTGATGAAAAATGTTATACTGTTAGCCCAGCTTCATGCTAAGTGGGAAAGAGAAGCTGAAATTGCTAGAAACAATAGTGTGTGCACTATCACCACCACCAATATGGATACCACTAAACCACAAGAAGTCCTTATTCCTCCTACCACAATGCCTAAACCCAATGAGCCTACTACTAGTGATGCTAATTTTGATTTTGATCTTGATGGTTGTAATATTTCTGAAGTGATTATGTTCCTCCAAAATCTTGCTAGGAGTCCTGATGCTAGTGATATGAATGTGGCTTTCACCAAACATATTACAGATGCCCTTATTACAATTAAGGAAGAGAAGTTGAAACACAAAGCCTCTATTCCTAGGAAAGTAGAAGATAGTTGGGAACCCATTATTAATATGCAAGTGAATGACTTTGATATCAAAGCTTCATGTGACATTGGTTCTAGTGTCTCTATTATGCCTAGAAAGATTTATGAAATGCTTGATTTGCCACCTTTGGAAGATCGTTATTTGGATGTCCCACTTAATGATAATGCTAAAAAGAAACTCATGGGGAGTGTTAATGATGTTTTTATCATGGTTAACAATGCTTATGTCCCTATTGATTTCTATGTTTTTTATGTTGAATACAATGCTTCTTGTCCTATTACTTTGGGAAGACCTTTTCTTAGAACTGTTGGTGCTATTATTGACATGAAAGAAGGCACCATTAAATATCAATTTCCATTCAATAAAGGTATTGAAAACTTCCCTATGAGGAGAGAGAAGTTGCGTTTTGATCCTCCTTTGAAAGCAAGGTTTGATGTTAATTCTTTTTCATTTGAAAATACTTGATTATTGCTTCGTGTGCCTAACTTAAAGGCGTTAAAGAAAAGTACTTGTTGGGAGATAACCCAAGAGTTTTCTTGAGTCTTGGAAGTTACTACCTCTATAATAACCTCTCTTTATCCTTTTTGTTTGCTTTTTGTGCCATGATCTCTAATGAGAGGGAAGTAAGATTTGGGAAGTTGCTGTCCCGAAACAGATTTTTGTACTCCACCATAAAATTCGTGTAAAATCTCTGTAAGTCAGATTGAGCTTATATTTTACTAATAAATCCCCTAGTATGCTAGATAACTTTTTTTAGTTCAACACTTTTTTATTTGCGAAACAGAAGGTTTTTTAAAAAATCGGTTTCTACCTACTGGTCTGCTTTGACAGATTTCTGCCATTATTTGCATCTGCTTCTTATTGATTCCTTTTTGGGTTGTTTTTGGGAAACTGAGCTTTTTGAGGGATTTGATATAGTAGCTTGTGTTTTTAGTGAAAGTTTTTCTGTTCTAAATCTAAACCCAAAGGTCTATTATCTTTTGAATACACTAATGTTGCTAATGAAGATTGTGTGAAGTTTTGTATGAAGGAAAATTTTCAGGTGTAGAGAGAGAATGATGTGATGAGATGAAGAATGGACAAAAGCTCAATCTTGTGGATGCCAACCCGAGTCACCCCAATAAATATTCAAGAGTTACAAGCGTCAAAGCTTGGGGATGCCCAAGGCATCCCCTTCTTCATCAATAAAAAGCTCAGGTCTTTCTAGACACTTCGTTTTTATTGTTTCATGCACTGTTGTGTTATTCTTAGAGCATCTTAGTTTTCGTTTGGTTTGCTTAGTTTTCTTAGTTTGCTTGAATAAATAAGTTTGGACCCCTCTTCTCGTTGTGTTGTTTCAAATAAGTTGATTGGTTTAGGAGAGGAGTAGAAAGTTCTTGCTTGAGTAGTACAAGAGGAGCTTGCTTTGACTGTGACTTAGACTTTATCATGTCATGCTAGGTGTTGTTTTGACCTTATGATTAGTGAGTATTGCTGTAGCATGACTTGTTCCAAACAATTAGGATTGCTTAGTGTGCCTTGAAGGAATCATGCGTTGTTTTAGCATACAAAAGCATAGTATTGTGGTATTCTCCTTTGATGTTTTGTTTGGTTTGACTTGGCACATGCTCACACCATTTTATTACTATGAACAAGTCACCATAGCCTCTATGATCATTTAGTCCTTGACTTGTAGTACCACTTTATGCTTTGATTAGTAATGTTTTGTCGCTCTGCATGATTATGGCCATTATTTCTCTCTTAGTTGGTCGCTCCCAGTCTTTTGCTAGCCTCCACTTGTATGAGTAAGCTCTACTCATGCATCCAACTTCCAAGAAACCAAGTTATTCCAAAGTGTCCACTATAAATTCCTATGCATGGTGTGTTACACCATTCCAAGTATATTCTTGTTTTCATCTATCTTCCAATTAAAAAGTATTTTGTTATGTGAAAACTTAGTGATTAAAGATCTCACAAACTTGATGGAACACTTAATTTTTCTTGCCCCTAATAAACCTGAACCATTGTGTCATCTATGTTGTATATGCTTGCACTTATACATTGGAATTAGAAGAACCGTGTTGTCATGGGAACGCTTTCAACATTGCACTTGTACTTTGTACACAGTTGATATCATGCAAGTTTGTCTATGGATGTCGCCGATGTGAAATAAAAGGGGAGCTTGTAAGTCCATGGAGTTATGTATGTGTGTTAGAGAAACGCCTGGGCCGCTAGCCTAAGCCATGCCTAATCATGGTGGAAACTTGCAGCATCACCATAATGACATCTATGAAGCTTTCTTCTTATGAAAAAAGAGAGACATTGAAAAGAGGAAAGAGAGAAAAAAGCACCATATTCCCATGGTAAATAAGAAGATTGTTGAGATGCTCATTGTCTGCTTGCCTTGTCATTTTGATTATGGGATAGCTCCTGTGTCATGTGCAAGGGGTACCCTGTTGGCGGTTCTCTATGATACATATGTACTTACTATGACAAGAACTTACATGTGACTAAAGTTGAGTAGCATGAGGTGTGACCCTCGTATTCAAGGGACATGAGATTGCCAACTTATACTTTGTCAAGCATATACTCTATAGTTTGTTCACTTTAACCTTAATAACCAAGATGCTTATGATAGGGGCAATGAGGGCTGAAAGCTAACACGTACCATAATTTTTGGAAGCTCTTTTTGAGACTTGAAATCCCTGCTTCCCTTATGAAGGGCCTTTCTTCCACTATTATATTGAGTCCCCACATTTTATCTTTTAGGCACTAGTTAAGAGAGCATAGTTGTCGTTCTTAGTTCTATGTGCATTGTCCCAAAACTTATTGATTGATGCATATTGTTGATATTACTTGTTCTTGTGATATTTGTATCTAGTCACTCTTATGAACTTTGAAGGTGTCCTATGCATCTATTTTCTATTCCATGAGGGACAAGTTGAATGCCACTATGCCATGTTTTCTGTATGTGAAACAAATAAACGTTCTTCAATGCATGTTATTCATGATCTTTGTTTGTAATCTTTCATGTTGCATGCATAGTTACTTTGTCTTACTGTTAGAACTCCATCTTTCATGCCCATGTTTAGAGTTCTTTGATCCCAGCTTTCAATGCTTGCAAATGGTTTGATCCTGATTTTGATTGGTGTATGTCACCTCAAAAATTATTCTTTTCATCAATTACCTACTTGAGGACGAGCAGGAGTTAAGCTTGGGGATGCTTGATACATCAGAAATGTATCTATAATTTTTGATGCTCCATGCTTGTTTAGTATCTACTTTGCTTTGCTTTGTCTACACTTTAAGGTGTTTTTATATGTTTCTGGTACTAACCTATTAATAAGATGCCAAAGTGCCAGTTTCCTGTTTTCTTCTATTTTTGGTTCCATAAAGGCAGAAAAAACAAATTCTCGGAATTGGACAGGACAAAAGCCAAAGTCAATATTTTACCGTGTGGAACACGAAGCCGGAATACGAGACGGAGGAGACCCACCAGGGGGCACACCCCCTGGCCGCACGGGTGGGCCCACCCCATGCCTGGGCGGTGCGGCCGCCCTGGCGACCCCCTGCCTCGCCTCTTCACCTATAAAGACCCCCCGATGCCTAAACCCTAAGTACCCGATCAATATTCCATGAAACAGTCCATAGCCGCCGCCACCATCGTCCCTAGATCGGGGGATCTGAAACTCTTCCCGGCACCCTGCCGAAGGGGAGATCATCCCGGAGGCTTTCTTCTTCATCATGCCAGCTTCTGGTATGAAACGTGAGTAGTTCCACCTTGGACTACGGGTCCATGTAGTAGCTAGATGGTTGTATCTCCTCCTTTGTGTTTTCATGTTTAGATCTGGTGAGCTCCATTCATGATCAAGATCTCATCTATTTGTAATCATGCATGTTGTGTTTGCGGGGATCCGATGGATATTGAGATTACTATGTCAGATTTATTAATGGTTTTGTATTATTGATTCTATCATGTGTGTGTTGTTTGTGATCTTGCATGCTCTCTGTTTCTAGTAGCTGTCTTGGCCGAGTAGATTCTAGTGAATCCAAGAGGGGGTATTTATGCTAGATAGTGGGTTCATGCCTCTATTTAATCTAAGGTAAGTGACATAAATCTCTAAGGTTGTAGATGTGTTGTTGCCACTAGGGAGAAAACAACGGTATCTTGTTCATGGAACAAGTGGATTGTTTACCTTACACACTTTCCTTAAAGCGGTTATCTGTTGCTTGCAGCTTAATACTGGAGGGGGGTCGGATGATTACTTGAAGATGGATTTCTAGTCATAGATGCAATTGGATGGAGGTCTATGTATATTGTTTTATTGCCCAATCAAATCTCATAGGATCATTAATGTCTAGTATTGCATTGTTATGCCTTGCTAAGTCTTGTCAATTGCCCTGCTGTAATTTGTTTACCCAACATGCCATGTTTGTTTATCTTAAGGAGAGCACCTCTAGTGTACTATGGACCCTGGTCCAATCTTTACCATTGATATACCTTCTACAGTTACTGTTTACTTTCTGCAAGCCACTATTACCTTCCACACCATACCGTTAATCCTTTGTTACAGCAACCGGTGAGATTGACAACCTCACTGTTCGTTGGGGCAAAGTCTTGAGTTTGTGTTGTGAAGGTTTCCAAGTTGCTAGCAACACCTTTGAAGTCATTTCCTTCCTCCTACTGGTTCGATAACCTTAGTTTCTTACTGAGGGAATACTTGTTGATGTGCTCATCACACATTGCTCTTGGGGTCTCCCAACAAAGCGATCCCACGTCGATAGAGCACCATCAAGAGGATACAAACAAAGATTCATTAATAACAATACATTGAAAGACGTTTGTTTGTTTCACATATAGAAAACATAGCATAGTGGCATTCATCTTGTCCCTCATGGAATAACACATAGATGCATAGGACACCTTCAAAGTTCATAAGAGTGACTAGATACAAATATCACAAGAACAAGTAATATCAACAATATGCATCAATCAATAAGTTTTGGGACAATGCACATAGAACTAAGAACGATAACTATGCTCTCTTAACTAGTGCCTAAAAGATAAAATGTGGGGACTCAATATAATAGTGGAAGAAAGGCCCTTCATAAGGGAAGCAGGGATTTCAAGTCTCATAAAGAGATTCCAAAAATTATGGTACTTGTTAGCTTTCATCTCTCATTGCCCCTATCATAAGCATCTTGAAGTGATTAAGGTTAAAGTGAACAAAATATGGAGTATATGCTTGACAACGTATAAGTTGGAAATCTCATGTCCCTTGAGTACGAGGGTCGCTCCTCATGCTACTCAACTTTAGTTATCGGTAAGTTCTTGTCATAGTAAGTACATGTGTATCATAGAGAACCGCCAACGGGGTACCCCTTGCCCCATGACACAGGAGCTATCCCATAACAAAATGACAACGCAAGCAGACAATGAGCATCTCAACAATCTTCTTATTTTACCATGGGAAAATGGTGATTTTTTCTCTCTTTCCTCTTTACTCATCTATTTTTTCTATATCTCTTTTTTTATAAGACTGCTTCATAGATTTCTCACCATGGTGATGCTGCAAGTTTACACCATGATTAGGCATGGCTTAGGCTAGCGGCCCAGGCGTTTCTCTAACACACATACATAACTCCATGGACTTACAAACTCCCCTTTTATTTCACACTGACGACATCCGCAAACAAAAGATCATGATATCAACTGGGTAACATGTATAGGTGCAATGTTGAAAGCGCCCCCCATGACAGCATGGTTCTTCTAATTCCTAACGTATAAGTGCAAGCATATACAACATAGATGACACAATGGTTCAAGTTTATTAGGGGCAAGAAAAATAAAGTGTGCCATCAAGTTTGTGCGAGCTTTAATCACTAACTTTCACATAACAAGTTTAATTTGGAAGATAGATAAAACAAGAATATACTTGGAATGGTGTAAAACACCATGCATAGGAATTTATAGTGGACTCTTTGGAATACTTGGTTTCTTGGGGGTTGGATGCATGAGTAGAGCTTACTCAGTACAAGTGGAGGCTATTAAAAGACTGGGAGTGACCAATTAAGAGAGCAATAATGGTCATAATCATGCAGAGCGATAAAACATTAACAATCAAAGCATAAAGTGGTATCACAAGTCAAAAACTAAATAATCATAGAGTCTAGGGAGACTGGTTCATAGTCATAACATGGTGTGAGCATGTGCCAAGTCAACCGAAATAAAGCATCAAAGGAGAATACCAAAATATTATGCTTTTGTATGCTAAAACAACGCATGATTCTTTCAAGGCACATTAAGCAATCTCGATTGTTTGGGACAAGTCATGCTACAACAATAATCACTAAGCATAAGGTCAAAACAACATCTAGCATGAAATTATAAAGTCTAAGTCACAGTCAAAACAAGCTCCCTTTTGTAGCACTTGAGCATAAAACTTCCTACTCTTTTCCAACACCAATCAAAACTTATTTGAAACAATTCACAAAGATAATAATCAATAAAGATCAGTGAGCTTGTCTCACAAATCCACAAAGAAGAACTAAAAAGTTCTAAGCTTAAAGCACAAGAAAACTAAGGCTAAACAGAGTGCTAGCAAAAGAGAACACTCACAAGGAAATAAGAGTGAAAACTAGAGTGTTCTAGGCAATGAAAACATATTGTGTCTCTCTCCAAAAGAAGTGTGCTGGGATCCAACCAACTTATTCAATCAAACTAAGAAAACAAAAACCAAAAACGAAAACTAAGACGCTCCAAGAAAACACAATAGTGCATGAAACAATAAAAACAAAGTGTCTAGAAAGACCTGAGATTTTTATTGATGAAGAAAGGGATGCCTTGGGAATCCCCAAGCTTCGACGCTTGTACCTCTTGAATATTTCTTGGGCTGACAAGAGGTGGCATCCTCAAGCTTGAGATTTTGTCCATTCTTCATCTCATTACAACATTCTTTCTCTACACCTGAAAATTTCCCTTCATACAAAACTTCACACAATCTTCATTAGCAATATTAGTGTATTCAAAAGATAATAGACCTTTGGGTTTTAGTTTTAAAACAGCAAAACTTTCAATAAAGACACAAGATACTGTAGCAATTCCCTCAAAAATCTCAATTTCCCAAAAATAATCCAAAAAGGAATCAATAAGAAGCAAATGCAAATAATGGCAGAAATCTATCAAAACAGACCAGCAAGTAGAAACCAAAATTTTCGAAGACCTTCTCTTGCTCAAATCAAAAAGTGTTGAACTAACGAAAGTTATCTAACAACCTGGGGGATTTATTCAGAAAATTAAAGCTCAATCCTACTTACAGGGATTTTACACGAATTTTAACAGTGGAGTACAAAAATCTGTTTCGGGACAACAACTCCCCAAATAAAAAGGATAAGGAGAGGTTATTGCAGAAGTAATAACTTCCAAGATTCAATAAAACTATTGGGTTATCTCCCAAGAAATACTTTTATTTAACGCCTTTAAGTTAGGCATGATAATTTCGATGATGCTCACATAAGAAATATGAATTGAAGAAAAAGAGAGCATCAAGGAGCAAATTCAAAACACATTTAAGTCTAACCCACTTCCTATGAAAAAATATATTGTAAAAAACAAGTCATGAAAGCACAAAGCAACAATCATAGGTGTAAGGTTCCCAACCTTTAGTAAGGTAGAGATCCCTGTGTTTACAATGCTAGTCCCTGGATCAATAGCTAGCATCCACAGTTAAGATGTAATATCAAGATACAAAGGTCATAATACAACTTTATAACCAGGAATAAAATAAATTATTACATCTTACAGAGCTCATTTGGCTATCTCATTACAATGCAGCAGAATATCTATAAGCATGGAGTCCTTCATCTTTAAAGTGCCATAGGCAAACATGTTGGTTGTAGACTTGTAATCCTATTCAACACACCTCACTAACATCAAACAAACCTGCAACATAATAAGTTGCAGCCACAAGGGTCAATACATTTGAATTGTATTGGCAAGTTTCACTACTATGTAGAAATAAGTGGATCCTAACATTTACATGCATATTTGGCTAAGTGGGGTTAGGCTCATTTGCAGAAAGCAATATAGTTTTATCCTATCTTTTGAAAATAGTTTGATCTTTTGTCAAATCTTTCTGAACTTCTTGGAAAACTCCAAGTGCTTCAAATCCCTTGTTGTCACCATCAAGTTTTACTTTGAGAAATTGGAATGTCGAGATCTTCCATAGCTTCAGGCCTTAGTTGCTCAGTATTGTCCATAACCGGGGACACGGCTAAGTACTTAGAATTTTGATCTTCTGCATAAGTTGTACACTTTACCCACATGACACAATCTCATCTCGGCCGCTGGATAAGTACTCACCAAGATGGAGTACTGGCAGATTGAGAATGTGACAAAGTCTTTCCATAGGAGTCCTCCCAATACACAATGCTAGCTTGTCATCCAGGCACCAATGTAGGGTTTCAAGTTCCCTTACACAATTCTAGTTAACCTGAAGATGCCAATGCATGGGTCTTCCACTATGTAGTTGACTAAGCCAGAGCCCATTTAGCATGTGGTTGTACACGGAAGCCACTATACGAGAAACATGTTCAATCTCTAAGTCCCTGGGTGGTTTTCTTCTAGTGCACATACAAAAAGAGATAGCCATATAAACATGGTTCCTTTTGTTGCCACCTTGTCCAAAACTTGAGTATCCTTGTCCACCCAGGTGATTCATTGAGTACTTGTTTTATTATATAAAACATATAACTTTTCAACTCTTCATATAAACATAACATGTATCCCATCCCAAATATATAGCAGGGCTAAGCATACTACAACTACAATGTTTCCACTAAGGAATATATAAGGGTATCCTATTAGGATTTATCATAGCATAAAATATAGTAAACTTTTCCATGCATGTTACAAAATCCACTAATTGTAATGAAAATAGTAGGACTTGGATGATAGTGTCACTTGCCTTTTTAGTAGAGAATGTTGGTTCACTTCTTGATCTTGCAAATATCACACTCTTCTAACTTCACTACAATTCAATCAAGCAAACACATATTCAACACAACATTCAAACAATTTGTCACACATAAAATAACAAAAACAAGGTCATGCATGCAAGCATGCAAAAGATAGTTTTATTTGCAAAGGTGGTTTCTACTAATCTCTAAACATTATAAAGTTCAAAGTGGTCATTTTCTAAAGTGGTAAAACCATTTGCAAAAGGTTTTCTCTATAAACCATTTTTAAATCAAATCAATATTTTTTATGTGATTGAAAATGCTTTTAGCAAAGCAATATTCTTTAAAGGGTTCACCAAATATATTTTAATTCTCAAAAATTGGTGTTTAGGGTCAGAAGGTTTCATTCAAAACATTTCCCAAAGGTTTCACTCAAAAGTCATTTCTATATCAAGAACAATATTTTTATTTGACTAGAAATGAGCTAATTCAAATATTTATTCCTTAACTTCACAAAATACATTTTTAAATCCATAAGTTGGTTCCTAAGGTCAGTAGGTTCACAACAAACCATTTTGCAAAGATTTCACATTAAAATTATATCTAGAATAATTTTTATATTCATAATAAGCCTACACATGTTTCTGCAATTTCAACCAATTTTCCAGAAGCAAAACATTAAACAAATTGTATGGTTGCAAAGTACTTGTTCTGCTGAATCTATTGATATAAAATTTGCAAAATTTGGATGTGTAGAATTAAAGTTATGAATTTTACAAGTTTGCATATCAATCAGATTCAAATTTCTGTTTTATTCTAAACCTTGTCCACGTGGCTGTTTCCTATTGGTTGAAAACGATTCGGTTGGATCGACTGTTACAGACCGTAGGATCTCATTTAGATCACACGGTGTAGATCAACTGATACCCCTTCGTTAAGTTGTTATATCCTAGCCACTGGATGGCGATCTAACGGTTGCTATGTGGTTGACCAGGAATGGGCGGCGCTGGCGGCGGCGACTGGCGGCGCACGCTCGGGCGGCGACCTTGCCGACGATGCAGGGAGCGGGGAAGAGGGGGAAGTGGCTCACCGTGCTCGCAGGGGGGTGCTGAAGCTCAACGT
Organism: Avena sativa; assembly: GCA_916181665.1. Classification (NCBI taxonomy): domain Eukaryota; kingdom Viridiplantae; phylum Streptophyta; class Magnoliopsida; order Poales; family Poaceae; genus Avena; species Avena sativa. The sequence continues at coordinate 302,907,785 of OV702295.1, read as the reverse complement.
GTGGTCGGCTTGGCGAGGGGTGCACCAGAGAGGCAACGATTGCTCGCCGGAGTTACTGCGAGCGGCGGGTGGTTCTGTTTGACGACGGGGCGACGCTGCAGTTCACCCCAAGGAAAAACAAAGGCGTGGTTAGACGCGTGCTGATCTGGGAATGATGGGAGCATCAACAGGAGGTGCTGGGGCGGTCAAGGCTTACCAGGAAACTTCGTCGGAGACGAGACAGACGGTGGCGGTGCTCAGGTGAGGACGAAGCCGACGCTACGGGGCACGCGGGAGTGGGCTGGGGCTATGGGCTGGTGCGACTGGCGATAGGGAATATGCCTGCGTGCAGAGGGACTCGAGGGGCGGCTGGACGGCGCCGGAATTTGCTGGAGAAGGTCGCCGGAGCAGCGGCGGTGCAAAGCCGATTCGAGGCAGCCTGGTGACAGAGAAGGTGGGGCGAGTGAGGGGAAATGGCGAGGAGAGGCGGGCGCTTAAGTGTGCGTGGTCGGGGGCGACAATAACGCAGGAAATAACGCGAATTGATCGCCGGAGTTAAAGGGCAGAAACGGCGAGGAGGAAATGTCGCGGTGAAGACGATGATGTGCTGGCGGTGGGGTCCGTCTGTCAGTAAGAGAGGGAGAGTGGGAGTGGGGCCTCTGCGTTAGTGACTGGGTGGGTGTGTTCGCGCGTAAGAAAACGTTTTGGTGAGGGTATGCCGGGTGGGCTCTTGCTGGGCTTGCTGGGCCGGCTTAGTGGGTTGAGTCTGTTTCACTTTTTTTTATACTGAAGCTTTTTCTTTTTCTATTTGGAATTTCTGTATTGATTTTCAACAAATAATTCAAACAACAAATCAAATCAAATCACCACAAAACTTTGTGTTGAATTTAATTCTGTTTAACAACACAATCCAATGTCCAAAACAAAATAATTTTTATTCTTTTTAGGATCCATTAATAATTAAATAAATAGACCCTAGTCATTAATTCCAATAGGATTTTATTTTATAAAAAAAATCTATTTGAAATCTAAATAATACCCAAAACCATTTCAGTAGGTTTTAATTGAATAAATAAAACACTTGGGAAAACTTATTTAAAATAAAATAACAAGTTTTAGTGTTTATTTAAAATGGAAAAGCCTTTACTTTAATAAAATTGGATATTAATAAATCCTCATTATTTTATTTAAATAAACCCTTTACTCTTTTTATCAAATAGAAATATTTTATTTCAAAAGCTTGGCCAAGATTTAATTTGGCTCAATAAAATAATCTTTATTTATAATTCACCTTTTCTTTTGAAAACCAAATCTTTTTATTAAAAGATCCAAAAATAGTGATTCCAATTATTAAAACTTTCTTTATTTATTGTTTTTCTTTTTAAATCCCTTTAGGATTTATTTGATCAAAATAGGTTTGGATGTTTCCAATTGGAATCAAAAAGTTTCTTCTCACCCTAAAAATCAACAATTGTTTATTTTGTTTATTTATTTTTCACATTTCAAAATTTGGAAAATTTTGGGATGTGACAGGTTACCACCCTTAAAAGAAATCTCGTCCCGAGATTTGGGAAGGCTAGGGTTACAAGTTGGCTTCAAGGCAACTAGGGTACTACCACCCTTAAAAATAAAGTCTCATAGGGTTACATTGATGGTTCACTTGACTATGGGTTCAACACTTAACATCCAGACAAGGAATCCTTATTTGACTCTTCTGAGTTAACTAGTTTCTGACATCCACTTCTTCTATCTCTTCATTGTTTCCATCCATGTCAATGTGGTTCACATGTCCTTTCTAGGTCACATTCGAGTCATTTCCATTGGCTCTTCTAGCATCCTTTTTCTTTTTCTTCTCAGGACAGTCTGATGCATAGTGTCCAAGCTCCTTACAATTATAGCACTGCAACTGGCTAATGTCTTTCTTCCTGAAAGTGTCATGTTGGTTCTGACCAAGGTCATCTCCATTGTCAGTATCATTTCCATTATTATCACTTCCATTGTTGTTGTGCTGATACTGATGTGGTTCAGAATCTTCATTGCTCTTTTTGAATGAATGCTTCTTTTTTGATGATCCTGAGTGATTCTTGAGTTTATGCTTCCTCTTTCTGTTCTCAACTTGATTCATCTTGTTTTCCAAAATGGTGGCTTTGTCACAGAGTGATTGATAAGTTGGGACATAGGCAACAGCTAGCTGCAGGTTCAACTCATCATTAAGTCCTTCAAGAAATTTTTCTTTTCTCTTAGCATCTGTGTCAACTTCATCTGGTGCATAGCGTGCCAGATTGTTGAATTCTTCAATATACTCAGCCACACTGAGGTGACGCTGTTTCAGGTTGTGAAACTCCTTTTTCTTCAAATACATCACTCCAGGTGAGATGTGAGTTGTTCTAAATCCATCCTCAAAAATAGCCCAAGTCACATCTTCAAGGGGAGTGGTGATCTGAAAGTTGTCCCACCATGTTGCTGCTGGTCCTTCAAGCAGAAATGCTGCAAACCTAACTTTTTCTTCATCGGTGCAGCCAACAGTCACTAAGTCTTTGTTCACTGAACGTAACCAGTCATTGGCTTCCATGGGATCAGTTGTTCCAGAGAATCTTGCAGGCCTAAGTTTCAGAAACTTGGTGAGCATGTCAAGTGCTGGAGGATTATTCTTGTTGTTGTTGTTGTTGTTCTGATTCTGTATGTACGTGGCCATCTCCTGCATCAACTGTGTCTGAGGTGCCAACATCTGCTGCATATCAGGGGTGATGTTGTTGTTTTGGTTGGGGTTGGCACGACGGGGAGGCATCTGTTGGTATGATAGGGATGAGTATTGGTGGATAGGTTTTTAAGAATTTTTAACACACAACTCAAAACCAACCAAGTTCAATCAAACAATCAAGCAATCAACAAGCAACTATTTACTTAACAACGTATGAGCTTAACTCATGAGTTGAAGGAAACAACAAGTTTTCTTGAAAATAATAACTTAGTATAGTCATACCTCATAGGTCAATATGATCCATACTCTAACTTGATATCAATGTCTTGGTAGGCAATCTAATGTCTCTTGGTTCTCACTTGTAGTCCTTAGTGATGTCTAAGTTGAAGTCCTTGGTGAAACTAAAGTTGAAATCACATGAAGATGTTGAAGTCATTAGAGTTGATGAAATCTTTTACACATGGTGAAGTCTTTGGCCATGGGGTAGGCTTTGTCCATCAAGTTGAAAGGAAGAGGTATAGAATTCAAAACCAAAAGGTTGAGGAAAGACTTTACAAGTTTGTTTGTAAATAAGTTTTGGAACAAATACAACTCCTATTTTTCTAAGGGGTTTTGTCCAATCCTAGGGTTACAATCCTACAGGCAACACAGTGCTCTGATACCATCTGTAAGGTTCCCAACCTTTAATAAGGTAGAGATCACTGTGTTTACAATGCTAGTCCCTGGATCAATAGCTAGCATCCACAGTTAAGATGTAATATCAAGATACAAAGGTCATAATACAACTTTATAACCAGGAATAAAATAAATTATTACATCTTACCTAGCTCACTTGGCTATCTCATTACAATGCAGAAGAATATCTATAAGCATGGAGTCCTTCATCTTCAAAGTGCCACAGGCAAACATGTTGGTTGTAGACTTGTAATCCTATTCAACACACCTCACTAACATCAAACAAACCTGCAACATAATAAGTTGCAGCCACAAGGGTCAATACATTTGAATTGTATTGGCAAGTTTCACTACTATGTAGAAATAAGTGGATCCTAACATTTACATGCATATTTGGCTAAGTGGGGTTAGGCTCATTTGTATAAAGCAATATAGTTTTATCCTATCTTTTGAAAATAGTTTGATCTTTTGTCAAATCTTTCTGAACTTCTTGGAAAACTCCAAGTGCTTCAAATCCCTTGTTGTCACCATCAAGTTTTACTTTGAGAAATTGGAATGTCGAGATCTTCCATAGCTTCAGGCCTTAGTTGCTCAGTATTGTCCATAACCGGGGACACGGCTAAGTACTTAGAATTTTGATCTTCTGCAGAAGTTGTACACTTTACCCACATGACACAATCTCATCTTGGCCGCTGGATAAGTACTCACCAACATGGAGTACTGGCAGATTGAGAATGTGACAAAGTCTTTCCATAGGAGTCCTCCCAATACACAATGCTAGCTTGTCATCCAGGCACCAATGTAGGGTTTCAAGTTCCCTTACACAATTCTAGTTAACCTGAAGATGCCAATGCATGGGTCTTCCACTATGTAGTTGACTAAGTCAGAGCCCATTTAGCATGTGGTTGTACACGGAAGCCACTGTACGAGAAACATGTTAAATCTCTAAGTCCCTGGGTGGTTTTCTTCTAGTGCACATACAAAAAGAGATAGCCATATAAACATGGTTCCTTTTGTTGCCACCTTGTCCAAAACTTGAGTATCCTTGTCCACCCAGGTGATTCATTGAGTACTTGTTTTATTATATAAAACATATAACTTTTCAACTCTTCATATAAAAATAACATGTATCCCATCCCAAATATATAGCAGGGCTAAGCATACTACAACTACAATGTTTCCACTAAGGAATATATAAGGGTATCCTATTAGGATTTATCATAGCATAAAATATAGTAAACTTTTCCATGCATGTTACAAAATCCACTAATTGTAATGAAAATAGTAGGACTTGGATGATAGTGTCACTTGCCTTTTTAGTAGAGAATGTTGGTTCACTTCTTGATCTTGCAAATATCACACTCTTCTAACTTCACTACAATTCAATCAAGCAAACACATATTCAACACAACATTCAAACAATTTGTCACACATAAAATAACAAAAACAAGGTCATGCATGCAAGCATGCAAAAGATAGTTTTATTTGCAAAGGTGGTTTCTACTAATCTCTAAACATTATAAAGTTCAAAGTGGTCATTTTCTAAAGTGGTAAAACCATTTGCAAAAGGTTTTCTCTATAAACCATTTTTAAATCAAATCAATATTTTTTATGTGATTGAAAATGCTTTTAGCAAAGCAATATTCTTTAAAGGGTTCACCAAATATATTTTACTTCTCAAAACTTGGTGTTTAGGGTCAGAAGGTTTGATTCAAAACATTTCCCAAAGGTTTCACTCAAAAGTCATTTCTATATCAAGAACAACATTTTTATTTGACTAGAAATGAGATAATTCAAATATTTATTCCTTAACTTCACAAAATATATTTTTAAATCCATAAGTTGGTTCCTAAGGTCAGTAGGTTCACAACAAACCATTTTGCAAAGATTTCACATTAAAATTATATCTAGAATAATTTTTATATTCATATTAAGCCTACACATGTTTCTGCAATTTCAACCAATTTTCCAGAAGCAAAACATTAAACAAATTGCATGGTTGCAAAGTACTTGTTCTGATGAATCCATTGATATAAAATTTGCAAAATTTGGACGTGTAGAATTAAAGTTATGAATTTTACAAGTTTGCATATCAATCAGATTCATATTTATGTTTTAATCTAAACCTTGTCCACGTGGCTGTTTCCTATTGGTTGAAAACGATTCGGTTGGATCGACTGTTACAGACCGTATGATCTCATTTAGATCACACGGTGTAGATCAACTGATACCCCTTCGTTAAGTTGTTATATCCTAGCCACTGGATGGCGATCTAACGGTTGCTATGTGGTTGACCAGGAATGGGCGGCGCTGGCGGCGGCGACTGGCGGCACACGCTCGGGCGGCGAGCTTGCCGACGATGCAGGGAGCGGGGAAGAGGGGGAAGTGGCTCACCGTGCTCGCAGGGAGGTGCTGAAGCTCAACGTGTGGTCGGCTTGGCGAGGGGTGCACCAGAGAGGCGACGATTGCTCGCCGGAGTTGCTGCGAGCGACGGGTGGTTCTGTTTGACGACGGGGCGACGCTGCAGTTCACCCCAAGGCAAAACAAAGGCGTGGTTAGACGCGTGATGATCTGGGAATGATGGGAGCATCAACATGAGGTGCTGGGGCGGTCGAGGCTTACCAGGAAACTTCGTCGGAGACGAGACAGACGGCGGCGGTGCTCAGGTGAGGACGAAGCCGACGCTACGTGTCACATCCCAAGATTTTCAAAATCTTGTAATGTGAAAAATAAATGAATAAAGTAAAACTTTGTTTGATTTTCAGGGCTAGAAGGAACTTTTTGAATTCCAATAGGAATCTTGAAACCTATTTTGAACAATTAGATCCTAAAGGGATTTAAAAAGATAAACAAATAACAAAGAAAGTTTTTATAGTTGGAATTACTATTTTGAATCTTTAAAATAAAAAGATTTGGTTTTCAAAAGCAAAGGTAGAATATAAATAAGGACTATTTTTATAGAGCCAAATCAAACCTTGGCCAAGCTTTTGAAGTAAAATGTTTTGTTTTGATTAAAAGGGTAAAGGTTTATTTAAATTAAATAATGAGAGTTTATTAATAAACCAATTTTATTAAAGTAAAGGCTTTTCCTATTTTAAATAAACACTCAAAACTTATTTATTTATTTAAAATAAGTTTTCCAAGTATTTTATATACTCAAATAAAACCTACTGAAGTGTTTTGGTTTTATTTTAGATTTCGAAATAAAGTTTTTAAATAAACAAATCCTATTTGATTTATTAACTAAGGTCCATTTTATTTAATTATTAATGGACCCTAAAATAAAAGAGTTATTTTATTTTAAACAAGTTTCCAAGTATTCATTATTTCCAAATAAAACCTACTGATTTGGTTCTGAAAATATTTGGATTTCAAATGGAGATTTTATTAATTAAATGAAACCCTATTTTATTAATAAACTAAAGATCCATTTTATTTAATTAAAGAATAGATCCTAAAAAAAAGAATAAAAATATTATTTTTATTTTGGAATTTGGTTTATGTTGATAAACAGAACCAAGTTCAAAGTTGTGAAGTGTGGTGTTTGTTTGAATTGATTTGGTTGATTGAATCATTTGTTTGAATTTCAAAACAGAATATAGAAATAGAAAATAGAAAAAGAATCAGACAGAAAAAAAAATAGTGCAAAGGACCAAGCGCAACAAGGCCCAGCAAACAGCCTAGCTCTCCCTCCCGAAGAAAACGGTCTGCACCAACTAATTGACCCACATAGAGAATGACCGGTGGACCTCCCTCTCGTTTCTTTTCCCACTGACCGGTAGGCCCACTTCCTCCTGTTCATCGTCAGCACCCGCACGACCCCTTCTCCCTCCCTCGTCGCTGTTCCTGCCGATGAATTCGTGGCCTTAATTCGCTTTAACTCGACCACCGTTACCAGCTTTGATCACGCAGGTTGAAACGCCCATGTCTCCCCTATATTTCCCCTCTGACACCCCGCGCTGGCACGCCTTAGACCTCCCCAATTTCCTCCCCGAGCACCCTCTGTTCCGACGAAGTACGGTGCCGATTCCGGCGACTCGACACCGCCTCGAGCCTCCCTGAGCACGCGGGCAGCTTCCCCACTCCTAGACGCATCTCCCAGCACCCTCCTCTCAACCGCGGGCGCCCCAGAGCGTCGGCTTCGACAAGCTCTGATAGCGCCGCCGTCTGCAACTTCTCCGACGACGTCTCCCAGGTGAACCAGACCGCCCCTTCACTTCTCGCTCACGCACACAGCTTTGTCTTGATCCTGCGCAACTAACCGCGCCTTCGTTTTGCCTTAGGGCGATCTGCAGCGTCGTCCTCGACCTCAACCAGAGCCAACCGCCGCCAGAACGAACTCCGGCGAGAGATTCCACCTGACCCCGTGCGCCCCTTGCCATGTCGATCACACGTCGAGCACCACCTCGTCCTCGCGACCTCGGTAAGCCTAATCTCTTCCTCTCTCGCTTCCTAGAACCACCGCAGAGCCACCGCCTGGCCGTGCGCCGCCGCTAGCCACCGTCAGCGCCGCCCTCTTTTGGTCAAACTCGCCAGCACTGTTGGATCTGGATCGGACGCACTAGTTAGGTCACTTAAACGCCGAAGGGGTATGCTTCCAGAACCGTGCGATCTAACTAGATCCAACGCTCTATAGAGCGCGATCCGCGCGAAGCGGTACCGCCCAATGAGACAGCGACGCGTGGCCTGTATTAGATCTAAAAATCAGTTTTGAAACAGATTTATTTGCAAATTTCAAACCCTTATAACTTTGGATCCACACGTCCAAAAATTACAAATTTTATGTCGTTGGATTCAGGAGAGCAAGACCTAACCAACCATGCCCTTAGTTTAGCAAATAGTATCTGTTAGTTTGCTTGTTTTTGCAGATTCTTTTGTGTGCTTATTTAGATTAGAAAAATTGTTTAAAAATGATTTTAGGGTTAAAACCTTTGCAAAATGGTTTGTTGTGACCTTACTGACCCTAGGAACCAACCCATGATTTGGAAAATGAATTTGGAAAAGTTTAGAATGGATTAATTGGTTTAGTTCATTTCTAGCTAAATAAAACTATTGTTTTGTTTATGAAAATTATTTTGAGTAAAAACTTTGGAGAAAATGTTTTGGACCAAACCTACTGACCCTAGGAAACACTTTGTGGACTCAAAAATGTATTGGGTGAAATAAAAATATGATTCTTTGATTTAAAACCATTTCTAGTCAAATAGAAATGTGGTTTATTTATTAAAATTGATTTTGAAGGAAAACCTTTGAGAAATGTTTTGTTTTAAACTCTCTGACCCCAAACACCAAGTTTTATAAGTTGAAAATGTATTTGGTGAACCTTAGAGATTAATGCCTTAGTAAAATATTTCTACACCACATAAAATAATACCTTGTTTTGAAAATGGTTTAAGGATAAAACCCATTTGCGAATGACTTTGCCATTTTGGTAAATGACCAATTTGGAACTTACAAAGTTTAGAAGCCTAGTGGAGACCATCCTTACAATAGAACCAACCTTTGCATGCTTATGCATGACTTAGATTCCATTACTTTGTGTGTGAAAAATTGTTTGTTTGACTTTGGTTTGGAATGTGAATTGAATTTGTGTTTGCTTGATTGGCTTGTAGTGAAGTGTGAGACTAGCAAGATCAAGGAGTGAACCACCATTCCCTACCAAAAAGGCAAGTTACACTATCATCCAAAGTCCTACTATTTTCATTATACTTAGTGGATTTTGAAAACATGCATGAAAATAATTTCTATACTTATGCTATGCTAATCCTAATAGGATTCCCTATATATCCCTTAGTGAAAACAATGTAGTTGTTACATGCTTAGCCATGCTATATTTTGAAAAGAGATACATGTTGAGATTTTGTGAAGTTGAGAAAAGGACTTGTGATTTTTATATAATAAAACAAGGACTCAATGAACCACCTGGGTGGACAAGGACTTTGAGTTTTGGAGAAGGTGGCAACAAAAGGAACCATTCTATGGCAATCTCTTTGTGTTGTGCTCCAAAAGAAAACCACTCAGGAAACTTAGAGATTGAACATGTTTCTCCAATTGTGGCTTTCGTGTGCAACCACATGCTATTATGGCTCTGGCTTAGTCAACTACAATGGGAAGACCCATGCATTGTCTTCAGGCTACAGAAAAATGGGGACCTGGAATCCTACATTGTTACTGATGACAAGCTAGCAATGATGTATGGGAGGACCCTTTGGAAAGACTTCGTCACATTCTCAATCTGCCAGTATTCCATCTTGGTGAGTACTAATCCAGCGGCCACTGGTGGCAACAAGATGAGAGTGTGATATGTGGGTAAAGTGTACAACTTCTGCAGAAGATAATAAAATCTAAGTACTTAGCCGTGTCCCCGGTTATGGACAATACTGAGCAACTAAGGCCTGAAGCTATGGAAGATCTCGACACTCCAATTTCTAAAAGAAAACTTTTAAAACTTGATGCACTTGGGGTTACCAAGGTGCTCAAGAGATTTTGACAAGGACTTGAACACTTGAGTTTTTACCAAGGAGTTCAAGGGATTTTTGAAAGGAGATTTGACAAAGGACCAAAACCATTTTGAAAAGATAGGATAAAATATTGCTTTATGCAAATGAGCCTGAAACTCTACTTAGCCAAATTTGCATGTAATGATAGGATCCACTTATATTATACTTAGTAGTGAAACTTGCCAATACAATTCAAATGTATTGACCCTTGTGGCTGTAACTTGTAATGTTGCAGGTTGATTGTTTTTAGTGAAGATTGTTTGATTAGGATTACGAAGTCTACAACCAACATCTGCCTGTGGCACTTTGAAGATGAAGGACCCCATGACTATAGTTATTCCGCTGCAATGTAATGTAATAGCCAAATGAGCTATGTTTGATGTAATAAACTTATGTTATTCCTGGTTATAAAGTTATATTATGACCTTTGTTTCTTGATATTACATCTTAACTGTGGATGCTAGCTATTGATCCAGGGACTAGCATTGTAAACACAGGGATCTCTACCTTATTAAAGGTTGGGAACCTTACACTACGGGGCACGTGGGAGTGAGCTGGGGCTATGGGCAGGTGCGCCTGGTGATGGGGAATATGCCTGCGTGCAGAGGGAGTCGAGGGGCAGATGGACGGCGCCGGAATTTGCTGGAGAAGGTCGCCGGAGCAGCGGCGGTGCAAAGCCGATTCGAGGCAGCCTGGTGGCAGAGAAGGTGGGGCGAGTGAGGGGAAATGGCGAGGAGAGGCGGGCGCTTAAGTGTGCGTGGTCGGGGGCGACAATAACGCAGGCAATAATGCGGATTGATCGCCGGAGTTAAAGGGAAGAAACGGCGAGGAGGAAATGTCGCGGTGAAGACGATGATGTGCTGGCGGTGGGGTCCGTCTGTCAGTGAGAGAGGGAGAGTGGGAGTGGGGCCTCTGCATCAGTGACTGGGTGGGTGTGTTCGCGCGTAAGAAAACGTTTCGGTGAGGGTATGCCGGGTGGGCTCTTGCTGGGCTTGCTGGGCCGGCTTAGTGGGTTGAGTTTGTTTCACTTTTTTTATACTGAAGCTTTTTCTTTTTCTATTTGGAATTTCTGTTTTGATTTTCAACAAATAATTCAAACAACAAATCAAATCAAATCACCACCAAACTATGTGTTGAATTTAATTCTGTTTAACAACACAATCCAATGTCCAAAATAAAATAATTTTTATTCTTTTTAGGATCCAATAATAATTAAATAAATAGACCCTAGTCATTAATTCCAATAGGATTTTACTTTATAAGAAAAACTCTATTTGAAATCTAAATAATACCCAAAACCATTTCAATAGGTTTTAATTGAATAAATAAAACACTTGGGAAAACTTATTTAAAATAAAATAACAAGTTTTAGTGTTTATTTAAAATGGAAAAGCCTTTACTTTAATAAAATTGGATATTAATAAATCCTCATTATTTTATTTAAATAAACCCGTTGCGCTTTTTATCAAATAGAAATATTTTATTTCAAAATCTTGGCCAAGATTTAATTTGGCTCAATAAAATAATCTTTATTTATAATTCTACCTTTTCTTTTGAAAACCAAATCTTTTTATTAAAAGATCCAAAAATAGTGATTCCAATTATTAAAACTTTCTTTATTTATTGTTTATCTTTTTAAATCCCTTTAGGATTTATTTGATCAAAATAGGTTAGATGTTTCCAATTGGAATCAAAAAGTTTCTTCTCACCCTAAAAATCAACAATTGTTTATTTTGTTTATTTATTTTTCACATTTCAAAATTTGGAAAATTTTGGGATGTGACAATAGGAAAGCAAAACAAGTACAACTTCAAAAATTTCAACATAAAGAGGGGAAACTTAATATTTTTGAAATGCATAAAACCATGTTTCCCTCTCTCATAATAACTTTCAGTAGAAACATGAATAAAATTAACAATATAACTATCACATAAAACATTCTTATCATGATCCACATGCATAAAATGATTATTAGTCTCGACATAAGAATATTCATTCTTATTAATTGTAGTGGGGGCAAATTCAACAAAATAGTTATCATTATTATCCTCCTCACCATAGTCATAAAATATAGGAGGCATATTGTAATCATAATTAACTTTCTCCTCAATAGTAGGTGGACTGAAAATATCATATTCATCATTGTAATCATCATATATTTGAGGTTTGGTATCATCATAAGCACTAGAATAGCTATCTTCCAAAGCTAGGGAACTAAAAAGATCATTTTCATAAAAACTAGCTTCCCCAATCTTAGACTTGTCCATAGCATTAGCAATAATGGTGTTCAAAGAATTCATACTAATAACATTTTTATTAGCATGCAAATAAAGTTCCATAGGTTTTTTAATTTTCTCTTCAAACACTTCATGTCCTAACTCAATATAAATACTATAAAGCTCTCTATTTTTGTTGTTGTTTTCCATTAAGCCTAACTAGTGAAAACAAGAAAAAAAGACAAAATTGTAGAATCTAAAGGAAATAACTTCGAGCACTCACAACGGAGGATGTGAGTACCTTTTACCTTACCTCCCCGGCAACAGCGCCAGAAAATAGCTTGATGTCTACGCACTTATATTCTTGTAGACAGTTGTTGGGCCTCCAAGTGCAGAGGTTTGTAGAACAGCAGCAAGTTTCCCTTAAGTGGATTACCCAAGGTTTATCGAACTTGGGAAGGAAGTAGTCAAAGGTATCACTCTCAAGCAACCCTGAAATCAAGATACAAGAAGTCTCTTGTGTCCCGAACACACCCAATACACTTGTCAGGTGTATAGGTGCACTAATTCAGCGAAGAGATAGTGACATACACGTGGTATGGATGATATAAGACAACGGTGCCAGAAAAGAGATTGATAGGAGGAAAAGGTTGAAACGGTCATATAGTTCCCCGTGACGTCACCAGAAAAGACTCTGATGGCATGGAAGAGACTAAAGGCAAGCAAACAAAGATGGCAACAAGCAAACATGGCACAGATCTAGATGCAAACGGTGTTTCAATGCTTAGAAACAAGGCCTAGGGATCATACTTTCACTAGTGAACAGTATCAATAAATATATCCTCTTCATGATACTACTCTTAACTACTCTCCGGTTGGTGAACTCTAATCCATGGTAGGGATATAACATCACTCCTAAAAGTCTGCCTTCCCCAATCTAGATAACCCCACACTATCACCTTGAGCGCTAGATGGTTCCAACAAACACCACAATTTCATAGAGACAACCAACTCAAAATATACTCGTGATAAGGATTTATGAACTCTAGCCTAAGTGTCACCACGGCGTGCACATTGTCACTTTCACACACGTGGGGAGAGCAGATATCTATTAAAGCACTTGAGTAGCAAAGTAGATCTACTTAATTACAAAGCTCATGATCACAATATGATCATGCATAGAAAGAGAGATGAACACATAGCCGGTAGAGCCCTTAGCCTTGAGGAAGAACTTCTCCCTCCTCATCATGGGAATCAGCAACGAAGATGGAGATGGTGGTGGAGATCGATGGAGATGGCTCCGGGGGCACTTCCACGTCTCGGTAGGGTGCCGGAACAGAGACTTATGTCCCCTGAATCTCCCCTTCGGTGGTGGCGGCGTTGTGGAACTTTTCGTGGCTTTCTCGTCGATGATTTAGGCTTTTTGGGTCGGAGGCTTCTTATAGGCGAAGGAGGCAAGGTTGGTGGAGGACTAGGGGGCCACAACCCCTGGTGGCGCCACCAGGGCTAGCCCGCACCCACCTAGGTTGTGGACACCCTGGTGTCCTCCTCCATCTCTGCTTCGTGGTTCCGTATCGTGTCAGGTAAAATAATGAGTTTGGCTTTTTTCCCATCCAATTCCAAGAATATTCATTTTTTAGCTTTTCTGAAACCAAAAACAGCAGAAAACAGGCAACTAGCACTGTGGCATCTTGTCAATAGGTTAGTTCTAGAAAGTGTATAAAAATACCTCAAAGTGTAGACAAACAAAAGCAAAGTGGATACTAAACAAGCATGGAACATCAAAAATTATAGATACATTTATGACGTATCAGTTGTATGCATTGTTTTTAGCCAACAGAGTCACAAGGTGAGGCGCAACCCCCAAGCGTATTTAGCCAGAAGTAATGCAAGGAGAAAAAGATATTTGGGACAAGGGACTTAGCTTTCATTCATAGCAAACGAGGAGGTACATTGTTCGGATGAGTAGCCTTGGCTGAATAGCCTTATTGAAAGTAAAAGGTAACTAGGGGTAGAAGCGTTGTAGTCGTGCGACGTTCCAGGGGTTGGAGTATTCAACTCCTGATGCGAAGACCATGAGGCGGTAGGCGCCACCTGGGATGACTTCGGTGACGATGTAGGGTCCTTCCCAAGGTGACTCGAGATTCTTGTGCCCTTCTTGCTTGAGTCGCAGGACCAGGTCTCCTTCGACGAAGGACCTTGGGCGTAGCCGGCGGCTATGGTAGTTGTGGAGGCTCTACTGGTAGACCTCTGAGCAAGACGCGGCAATGTCGCGTTCCTCGTCGAGTGTGTCGACGTGTCTTCGAGTGTTGCCGATGATTCAGCCTCGCTATAAGCATCGACCCGTGGGGCCTTGTGGCGTACCTCAGCAGGTAGCACGGCTTCGGCTTCGTGCACCATGAAGAAGGGCGTGTAGCCAGTTGAGATGTTTGGAGTTGTGCGAAGGCTCCAGAGAACCGAAGGTAGCTCGTCTTCCCAGGCTCCCTCAAGCCTTTTGAGTGGGCATAGCAGGCGCTTCTTGATGTCGTTGCCTATGATGCCATTGGCCTTTTTGACCTATTCGTTGGTCTGCGGGTGCGCCACAGAGGCATATGATATGTTGATGCCGAGGTTCCCGCAGAAGGCTCGGAATTCCTTCGAGATGAAGTTCGAGCCGTTGCCTGTTATGATGCTATGAGGCATGCCGAACCTGTAGACAATGGACTCGAAAAACTTGACGGCAGTTTTGCCGCTTTGGTTGGTTACGGGCATAGCCTCGATCTACTTGGTGAATTTGTCGACTGCTACCAGGAGGAAGACGTGGCCTCCTAGCAAGGACTTTGGCACCTTTCCGATCATGTCGAGGCCCCAATGGGCAAAGGGCCAGGCCAGCGGTATAGGCCTCAGCTCGGATCCTGGCACGTGTCGCTTGTCCGCGTACCTTTGGCAGGCGTTGCACCTTTGGACGATGTCCTTGGCGTCGTTCATTGCAGTTGGCCAGTAGAACCCAGCTCGTAGAGCTTTGGCGACTAGGGCGCGGCTGCCTGCATGATGGCCACACATATCCTCATCGATGTCTTGGAGGATGCTTTTTCCGTCACCGATGGTGACGCACCATTGGAGCACACCCGAAATGTTACGCTTGTACAACTCGCCGTTGCTGATGGTTAAGTATTTTGACCGGCGAGATATGCGCAGGGCATCTATCGGGTCATCGGGCAGTTGATTGTTTATCAGGTACCGAAGGTACAGTTGCGTCCATGTTTCTTCAACCGCCATAACCTGCATCAGGCTGACCGGCTCAGCCTCTGTGTCTAGCTTTTTGGGTCCTTCCTGTCCTTCGGGTAGCGTAGCCCCCGAGTGCTCTGCCTCTTCGGCTGAACCTTTTGGGAATTTCCTCTTGATAGAGGGTACACATATTTATTCGAGGAACACACCTGGTGGCACCCGTGCGCAGGTGGAGCCAATGTTGGCAAGCCTGTCAGCCTCTTCATTGCTTTCCCTGCCGACATGACAAAGCTCGCAGCCGTCAAAGTCCCCTTCGAGTGAGTTGTAGAGTGCGCGGTACACAATCATGTTGGCGCTATGGGCATCGCACTCGTTCATCGTCTGCTGCACGACAAGGTTCAAGTCACCGTAGATGACGAGGCGTCTTGCGCCATAGACCTTGGCCATCCTCATCCGTGGATGAGGGCCTCGTATTCGTCCTTGTTGTTGGAGGCTCGAAACTTCATCCGAAGGTTATATTTCACCTTGTCGCCTTGAGGGCACGTCAGTATGATGCCGGCCCCTGCTCCATCCTTGCACTTGGAGCCGTCGAAGTGCATCGTCCAGGATTGTGACAAGTCCGGAGTATCCGACAGCTGCAGTTCAATCCAGTGGACGAGGAAGTCAGGGAGGACCTAGGACTTGATGGCGGTGCGCCGCTCATAGATTATGTCTAGAGGGGATAGTTCGATGCCCCATAAGGCTGCGCGCCCCGTGGCTTCGGGATTGTTTAGGATGTTCGACAGAGGGGCATCGTTGACGACCATGATCTGATGCTCCTAGAAATAGTGGCTCAGCCGACGCGCTGTCATGAATATTCCGTAGGCGAGCTTCTGGTAGTGAGGGTACCTCTGCTTTGTTCGAGTCAGTATCTCGCTGAGGTAGTAGATTGGTGATGTCTACGCACTTCTATTCTTGTAGACAGTTGTTGGGACTCCAAGTGTAGAGGTTTGTAGAACAGCAAGAAGTTTCCCTTAAGTGGATCACCCAAGGTTTATCGAACTCAGGGAGGAAGTGGTCAAAGGTATCCCTCTCAAGCAACCCTGCAATCAAGATACAAGAAGTCTCTTGTGTCCCCAACACACCCAATACACTTGTCAGGTGCATAGGTGCACTAGTTCGGCGAAGAGATAGTGAAATACAAGTAGTATGGATGATTATAAGACAACGGTGCCAGAAAAGTGCTTGACGGGAGGAAAAGGTTGAAGGCCCTGTATTTCCCCATGACGGCACCAGAAAAGACTCGGATGGCATGGAAGAGACTAAAGGCAAGCAAACGAAGATGGCAACAAGCAAACATGCAACAGATCTAGTTGGAAACGGTGTTTCAATGTTTAGAAACAAGGCCTAGGGATCATACTTTCACTAGTAAACACTCTCAATAAATATATTCTCTTCATGATACTACTATTAACTACTCTCCGGTTGGTGAACTCTAATCCACGGTAGGGCTACAAAAGCACTCCTCAAAGTATGCCTTTCCCAATCTAGATACCCCACACTGTCACCTCGAGCGCTAGATGGTTCCAACAAACACCACAATTTCATATAGACAACCAACTCAAAATATACTCATGATAAGGATTTATGAACTCTAGCCTAAGTGCCACCACGGCGTGCACGCTGTCACTTTCACACACGTGGGGAGAGAAGAATCTATTGAAGCACTTGAGTATTTCTGTAGACTCTAGCCTAAGTGCCACCATGGCGTGCACGCTATCACTTTCACACACATGGGGAGAGCCAGAGATCTATTAAAGCACTTGAGTAGCAGAGCAGATCTATTTGATTACAAAGCTCATGATCACAATATGATCATGCATAGAGAGAGATGAACACATAGCTACCGATAGAGCCCTTAGCCTCGAGGAAGAACTACTCCTCCTCATCATGGGAATCAGCAACGGTGATGGAGATGGTGTTGGAGATCGATGGAGATGGTGGTGGACATCGAAGGAGATGGCTCCGGGGGCACTTCCCCGTCCTGGAAGGGTGCCGGAACAGAGACTTCTGTCCCCGAATATCCCCTTTGGTGGCGGCGGCGCTGCAGAGGTTTTCGTGGATGTATGATGGATGACCTAGGGTTTTCTCCCCAGGGGCTTCTTATAGGCGAAGGGGCAAGGTGATGAGGCGGCCAGGGGGGAACACCCCTGGTGGCGCGGCTAGGGTGGGCACGCACCACCCTAGGGTGTGCCCACCCTGGTGCCCTACTCCGTCTCTACTTCGATTTTCCATATCGTTCCGGGGAAAATATGAAGATTGGCTTTTGTCCCGTCCAATTACGAGAATATTCATTTTTTAGCTTTTCTAAAACCAAAAATAGCAGAAAACAGGCAATTGGCACTGTGGCATTTTGTCAATAGGTAAGTTCCGGAAAGTGTATAAAAATACCTCAAAGTGTAGACAAAACATAAGACAAATGATATAAAACAAGCATGGAGTATCAAAAATTGTAGATACGTTTATGACGTATCAAGCATGTCCAAGCTTAACTCATGCTCGTCCTCGAGTGGGTAAGTGATAAAAATAATAATTTTGGAGGTGACATGCACCATCACAATCAAGATAAAACCATTTGCAAGCATTGAAAGCTGGAATCAAATTACTCTAAACATGAGCATTAAAGATGAAGTTCTAATAATAAGACATAGTAACTATGCTGCAACATGATAGGATACAAACAAAAGATCACGAATAACAATGCATTGCAAGACGTTTGTTTGTTTCACATATAGAAAACATAGCATAGTGGCATCCAGCTTGTCCCTCATGGAGTAGCAATAAATGCATAGGACACCTTCAAAGTTCATAAGAGTGACTAGATACAAATAGTTCAAGAGCAAGTAATATCAACAATATGAATCAATCAATAAGTTTTGGGACAATGCGCATAGAACTAAGAATGGAACTATGCTCTCTTAATTGGTGCCTAAGGATAGAAGGTGGAGACTCAATATAAAAGTGGAAGAAAATCCCTTCATAAAAGGGAAGAAGGGATTTCAAGTCTCATAAAGAGCTTCCAAAAATTATGGTACTTGTTAGATTTTATATCTCATTGCCCCTATCATAAGCATCTTGAAGTGATTAAGGTTAAAGTGAACAAACTATGGAGTATATGCTTGACAAAGTATAAGTTGAAAATCTCATGTCCCTTGAGTACGAGGGTCGCACCTCATGCTACACAACTTTAGTCACCGGTAAGTTCTTGTCATAGTAAGTACATGTGTATCATAGAGAACCGCCAACGGGGTACCCCTTGCACATGATACAAGAGCTATCCCATAATGAAAATGACAAGGCAAGCAGACAATGAACATCTCAGTAATCTTCTTATTTACCATGGGAAAATGGTGTTTTTTCTCTCTTTCCTCTTTTTAGTATGTCTCTTTTTTTATAATAAGAAAGCTTCATAGATTGCTCACTATGGTGATGCTGCAAGTGTCCACCATGATTAGGCATGGCTTAGGCTAGTGGCCCAGGCGTTTCTCTAACGCACATACATAACTCCATGGACTTACAAGCTCCCTCTTTATTTCACACCAACGACATCCGCAAACAAAAGAGCATGATATCAACTAGGTACAATGTACAAGTGCAATGTTGAAAGCGTTCCCATGACAGCATGGTTCTTCTAGTTCCAACATATAAGTGCAAGCACATACAACATAGATGACACAATGGTTCAAGTTTATTAGGGGCAAAAAGTAACGTGTGCCATCAAGTTTTTGAGAGCTTTAATCACTAAGTTTCACATAACAAGTTTAATTTGGAAGATAGATAAAACAAGAATATACTTGGAATGGTGTAACACATCATGCATAGGAGTTTATAGTGGACACTTTGGAATAACTTGGTTTCTTGGGAGTTGGATGCATGAGTAGAGCTTACTCAATACAAGTGGAGGCTAGCAAAAGACTGGGAGTGACCAACTAAGAGAGCAATAATGGCCATAATCATGCAGAGCAACAAAACATTATCAATCAAAGCATAAAGTGGTACTAGAAGTCAAGAACTAAATGATCATAGAGGTTAAGGTGACTGGTTCATAGTCATAATATGATCATGCATAGAGACAGAGAGATGAACACATAGATACCGGTAGATCCCTTAGCCTCGAGGAAGAACTACTCCCTCCTTATCATGGGAATCAGCAACAGTGATGGAGATTGATGGAGATGGTGGTGGAGATCGAAGGATATGACTCCGGGGGCACTTCCCCGTCCTGGCAGGGTGCCGGAACAGAGACTTCTGTCCGTCGAATCTCTCCTTCGGTGGCGGCTGTGCTATGGAGGTTTTCGTGGATGTATGATGGATAACCTAGGGTTTTATCCCCGGGGGATTCTTATAGGCGAAGGGGCAAGGCGAGGAGGCGGCCAGGGGGGCCACACACCTGGTGGCACGGACAGGGTGGGCCCGCGCCACCCTAGGGTGTGCCCACCCTGGTTCCCTACTCCATCTCTGCTTTGATTTTCCGTATTGTTCCCGGAAAAATATGAAGATTGGCTTTTGTCCCGTCCAATTCCAAGAATATTCATTTTTTTAGCTTTTTTGAAACCAAAAACAGCAGAAAACAGGCAACTGGCATTGTGGCATCTTGTCAATAGGTTAGTTCCGGAAAGTATTTAAAAATACCTCAAAGTGTAGACAAAACATAAGACAAATGATATAAAACAAGCATGGAGCATCAAAAAATTTAGATACATTTACGACGTATCAATTAGGCATTGGACCTCGTGGGTCTTTCCATCTTCGGGTCGTTCGACCACGAGTACAGTGCTGACCACCTGATGTGTGGCTGCAATGTATAGTAGCAAAGGCTCCCGTTCCTTCGGCGTGACCAGGACAGGCGATGTGGAGAGCAGCCGCTTGAGGTCCTCGAACGCGTCATCTGCTTTGGGTGTCCACTCGAATTTGTCCGTCTTGCGCAATAGTTGATAAAAGGGGAGGGACTTCTCACCCATTCGACTGATGAATCTTCTCAGTGTCGCGATTCGTCCGACTAGCTGCTAGACTCCTTTGAGGTTCTTCGGCTTCTCCATGGCCAGTATGGCCCTAATTTTCTTCGGATTCGCCTCGATCCCACGTTAGGAGATAATGTAGCCGAGTAACTGGCCAGACGGGACGCTGAAGGCGCACTTCTCTAGGTTTAACTTGATCTTGTAGCAATCAAGGTTATCGAACGTCTCACAGAGATCGTCGATCAACGTCTTGGCCTCCCTGGTCTTGATTACTATGTCGTCGACATAGACCTGGATGTTGTGACCGATCTAGTTTTTCAGGCATGCCTGCATGGACCTTTGGTACATGGCACATGTGTTCTTCATCCTGAAAGGAATGGTGTTGTAGCAGAATACTCTGAATGGCGTGATGAATGCCGTTTTCTCCTAGTCTTCAATCTTCAGCCGAATCTGGTTGTATCCTGAGTAGGCGTCATGGAAGGAGAGTTTCTTGCATCCTGCAGTCAAATCGATGATTTGATTGATCCGCGGTAGAGGGAAGTGGACCTTGGGACAGTGCTTGTTGAGCGATGTGAAGTCCATGCACATCCGCAGGATGTCCTGTCCTTTTTCGGGACCAGCATGGTGTTGGCCAGCCACTCGCTCTCCTTAATTTCCCAGATAAAGTTGGCATCGAGTAGTCTGTTGACTTCGATTCCAATGGCTTCATCTCTTGGCTCGGACAGTCGATGAATCGACTGCTTGACTGGCTTCGCATCCGGAAACACATTGAGTGCATGCTCGGCGAATTCCCAGGGAACTCCTGGCATGTCCGCAGGACATCAGGCGAAAATTTCCCAGCGTTCACGGAGGAATTCGATGAGCGCGCTGTCCTATGTGGGACTCAGGTCGTTGGCGATCAACGCCGTCTTGGAGGCGTCTGTTGGGTGGACCTGCACCTTCTTCGTGTTGACCATGGAGTCGAACGACATATCAGGTGCGTTTTTCCTGGTGACTGGGGGTGCCCCGTTGTCCGTCACCTCTCTGAGCCTCGTGAGCTCCTCCTGCATGCCAAACGACTGGAAGATTCTGTTGAAGTCTCTGTTGCAGTGGTCGGACCTGGTGAAGCTTCCTTGGACGGTGATGATTCCCCTAGGTCCCGGCATCTTTAGTAGCAGGTATGCGTAGTGCGGTACTGCCAAGAATCTTGCGAATGCCACGCGCCCGAGGATGGTGTGGTACTGTGATGGCTAGTCTACCAATTCGAACTCTAGCCGCTCGCGCCTAAAGTTTTCGGGCTGGCCAAAGATGACGTCAAGCCATATCTTGCCCAGGGGGTATATGCCCTTCCCCGTGACTATGTCGTGGAACGTCGTTTCTGACTGCTCTAGGCTGCATAGCAGGATCCGCATCACTGCGAGTGTGCTGGCGAACATAAGGTTGATGCCGCTACCACCATCCATGAAGACGCAACTCATTTCGAATCCCCTGATCTGGGCCTCGAGCACCAGGGCAGCATGACCTGGGCAAGGGATCTGGCATGGGTGATCCGAACGATCGAACGTGATGCAGGACTCGAAGCCGTTGAGGTAGTCAGGTATGGCTGGTGGAGAGATTACGGACAGACTGACTTGGCGGGTGATCTTCTTCTGCACCCTGTTGGTTGGGTGTCCCTTCTGGATCATCAGGGACCCTTTCGGCGGAGGGTACCCATCTGCGTCGTTGTTTGGAGCTGGTGCGACCGGCGGCTGTGACGGTCTGCCGGGTGGAGGTGGAGGAGCTCCGTGGGCGACAGAACCTGGGGCAGGTCCGAATCCAGGGTTCACGGTCTGGCGCCGCATTTGGGTAAGGCCCTCGCTGAGCTTCTGTAACTCTCGGCAGTCCTTAAGCATATGGTTGGCCTTCTTCTTACCATCTTGCTTGTCGATGTAGAAGTGGATGGTGCAGGGCCCAGACAGTTTGTCGTATGCCGAAGGCTCGTCGTCGCGGTTGCAACGTTTCCACGTTTGTGTGGGTCGTCTGCCGTCGTGGTAGTTGCTGCTGCGATATCCGCTATTGCGGTTGCTTCATCACGTCGATCGGCGTATCCAGCCGCAACCATGTCGACTCTGTCGCAATCATCATAAACGCGCAATCTCCTTTTGCTACGGCGTTCGCACCTGCGATCGTAGTCGTTTTCGTCATCCGAATGTGCTCGCTTGACGGAATCCTCGCCATCTGCCCATCGGTTGGAAATGTCCACGAGGTGGTCGAGTGTCTTGGGCTTAACACGCCCAAGCTCCTCCTTGAAATGTGGGCGTCTGGCACCGTCCTTGAAGGCTTTGATTCCTCTTTCCTCGAAGATGTGTGCGGTGGAGTTCTTGATGTGGGACCAGCGTAATATGTACAAGCGGATGGACTCGCTTGCCCGTTGGGTGAATGCCCGTAGCTCTTCGATTGAGGTTGGCCTCATGCTGGTGCCCTTGAAGTCGTGGATGAAGCTGTACGCCAGCTTTTCCCAGCTTCGGATGGAGACGGAGGATAGGCTGCTGAGCCAGAACCTAGCCACGCCTATCAGCTACAGCTGAAGGCATTGTAAGGCGGTGTTCTTGTTTCCACTGTGGAGCTTGACCGACGACAGATGATTGTCGAGCCAAGCCTTTGGCTCCTGCGTATCGTCGAACTTCGGGTTGTCCGAAGGGAGCTTGAAATTTTTCGGCATCCGCGTTTTTCGAAAGGATCTGCTGAAGCATCTGGTTCCGCACAGCTCTCCATCGTCCTCGTCTTCTGACTCAGTTGAGCACGTGCGTTTAGCACGTAACTTGTCGATCTTGTGTTGGGTGAGATCGTTGTGAGTGTCGTAGTTGCTGCTGCGGCGCCACGGGCTCCGGCGGCGTCGGGGCAGGTCGTGCTCCTCCTCCTCAGATGAGGGTGTGCGGTCTCGAGTGAACTTGACCGTAGCTTTTTTATTCGGCTCCGCAGGAGCTTCGTCGTGGAGCGCAGCTCCGACGAGTACGAGGCCTGCTAGTGTAGACTTATGCAATGTGTTTTTCGGGTCGCCCACCAAAGGTGGGTTGGACGCAAGATAGGTGGTGGCCGCCATGATCGCAGCCTACAATGTCTTCGGCACGACAGTTGCCGTGCGAATCCATCGCCATGAAGGACACGTTGAGGGCCTTGCTGACCTCGCGTCGCGTGGCAGGGTCCATGTGCTCCATTCGGGAGCGGTACTTGTTGGCATTGTTTCCATGTGAAGTGGAGCCGCCAGCGGCGGAGAGCGCAGCTCGCCGCGCGCTAGACTCCGCAGCTGCCTTCTGACGCTTTTCGAGCTCCTCCATCAGCTTCACCTACCGGTTGTGCTCGTCGATTAGGAGGAGGTGGTAGGTCATCATCAGATCTCGAGAGGCATCCACATGTAGGATTTTGTTGCCTGCCACGGATCCGCGTGCTTTGCACCAGCCTTCCTCGTCGAGGTTGATCTGCTCGTAGCCGCTACCTTTGTTGGCTCTGTTAGGCGGGTTTCCCCCGTTTCCTCCGTTCCTAGTTTGCGGGTTGGGAGGGGGATTGGGCGGCGGATTGGCACCCGAACCCAGCGGCGGGTCCGCTCCATTGTTGATGGTGGCGCATAGGTAGCGCTCACGGCGCGGGTTGCTGCTGCCGCAACTTTCAGATCCAGAATTGTAGGTTCCTTCATCCGAAGGGGGGCCGCATAGATCGGAGTTGCAGCTGCTGCTGTCATCAAAATCGCTTATCAGCATCGACGCGTGCAACACGCCGATGGGTGGGACCCACGAAGCGGGCCTGATGGATGGTGGTGGTACCCGCTCTGGGAGGCGAAGGGTGTCGGTCTATCCCACCTAGAAGCAGAAGCTCCCGAACAGCATCTCGAGCCCGTCGTCGACGGACTCGAAATCCTTCAGGATGGCCGGCGAGTGGGTGGTGAATTCGAAGGCGCTGAAGAGGAGGTGACTCTCCGTTGTCGATGAGTCATAGATTGCTCCGGATGGAACCGTCATGACCGCACGATCAGCGCCCCCGTTTCCCACAGACGACGCCAATTGACGAGGTTCGATCTCGTCAATGCCCATTGTTATGGACTTGAGTTTTGGAGAAGATGGGGATGCTAGAAGTCACGGAACGGTTAACAGACAAGCAACACAGGGACACGGGATTTACCCAGGTTCAGGCCCCCAGAGGAAAACCCCTACTCCTGCTTGTCTGCTCTTGATTATGGCGGGACCGAAAGTTACAGGGGTGCGCAGATGCAATCTGGCGTGGAGGTGTGTATGCGGTGAGTTGAGAGATCCTTCTCGCCATACCCTCCTGGCCTTTATATAGATAGGCAGGTCCCGGGATAGGTCGAGCCGGTTACAAATTAGGGTTGATACCTTTTGAAATTCTATCTAATCTAGATTTTTTCTCCAAGGAGGCGAAACCGTCATGGGCTTGGGCCACCCGAAAGCTTCATGGGCTGCGTGTCTTAACGTGGGCATTCATTGGGTTGGACCAGGTATACCAATGTCGTGCACCCGTAGGGTATATCCATGTAATTACTATACTTCATATGAATGTTCATCATATCATTCCATCATTGTTGTGACCTTATTATTAACAACATCCAATGTCCATGATCAGAAAACCTTGATCATCTTGTTAATCAAGAAGCTAGTTTATGTGAGAGGCATAACTAGAAACACTTTATTAAACACACATGTACTAATGTTTCCTTTTAATACAATTAAGCATGCAAAATAAACATCTATAATATATTTGGAATACGATAATAACAACTTTATTATTGCCTCTCGGATATATTCCCTTCAGCGTGATGTCATTCCCTCTATCATATGAGTTTTACAAGCATAAGCAGGGGAATACGATTTCCAAAAAAGAAGTAATACAGTTGCATCTATGGTGCGAGTCAAGTGCTCATCTTTAAGGAGCGTGGGAGAGGGGGCATTGGCCCCCCTTGACCCAACTATCAACATTATTTTAGGACCATGCTACATAGCTAACGTTCTATGAATGGCAGAACCTGGCAGGCATTCACCAACCCGTGTTGTTGCGTACACGTCCTTACGGATGGCACCCGCGGCTGTTGGGTGCGGGTGGAGCTTAACCAAACTCACACCTGCAATCTTAGATCTTTCCCGCAACCCGTACCCGCACATGGATATATATTTTGTCTCATACCCACACCCGTCGAGGATAAAAAATCCGCGGGTAATACCTACCTATTAGTGGAGGAGAAGGAGATTATGACAATAACAAGAATACTAGAATAACGGGATGGGAAATTAAGTGGTGGGCAATGAAATTAATGTGATCTCAGAAATTATGAGGTTTTCTGGGCAGTCGATGGCGGTTTGTTTTTAGTTTTCAGAATTTATTTTGAAAAAATGGTATGATACTAATTTCCCACATATTATGTACCCATATATGGCGGGTAGGTGGGTGTGAATTTTTTCTTACCATACCCGCACCCGCAATACCCAACGGGTAAAGAAATTTTCCTATTTATTTACCCATGGGTAAGATTTTCTATCATACCCTTACCTTAATGGGTATAAACCCATAGGGTAGCAGGTACCCATTATCATCTGTACGCGTTCTGGCCGTATATAGATGGTAAATCAAATTAAGGATCAACTAAACTAGTACGTTCGTGCATGCAGTACATTACGGATCAAGAAAAAAACCAATTGACTTGGTATTAAACACAAAAGGACAAAATTGATGAGGTTATCAAATCTAAAATTTTAAAAATGTTTTTGTATTTTTTTGCCTCTTAAAATCAAATCTCGGAGAATGTCTTTGTCCAAACCATTTATACGGTGGATAACTTATATGTATTGGGATGGATAACTTAACTACTACGACATGGATAAGTTACGTGCTAGTGGGTGGGTAACACGTCTTTTTTTGTTCTAAAAGTTACCCACTAGTAATATGAGAATTATCCATACTTTAGCATATAAGTTATCCATCAAATAATATGTAAATTATTCATCGCTTTAAAAATTACCCATAAATAAAATATAAAAGTTATTCTAGCGGATCAGCTTCGTCGTCCGCCGCTGCTCTTGTGGATACGTGCTTAGTTGTAGTGAACAAACGTAACGCGCAACCAGTAGTCTAGCGGCTCAACTTTATCGTTCGTCGATGAAGCCTCCAAGGGTGTTAGAGTACCGAATGTTCATTGCTCGTCTATGCTAACACATCGATGGCGGTAAAGTCGCATTTTAATTAACTTGCTTAATACGTATGTGAGAACGCCTTTATCTAGCATGTTTATATGGTGGATATGTTATAGGGTGGATAACTTACTTTTTTTTGACACAAAGACAGTGGGAAAGACCTCCACTATGTCATTTTCATTTTATAAATAGGACACCGTACATGGTGGGAATCATAGAAAGTAAAAATAAAATTACAAAGTATCTAACCAAGTCTGCATGCTTTCAAGTAAGCTGGGTTTGATTCTATGTCTAATGTCAGCCACGGACAATTTGAATATGCCATAACAGTTATTCATGCACCTAGTATGTTGCTCGAAGATAATGTTATTCCTGTGATTTCATAAGCTTCAGCATCCTGTAATCATATTATGACATAGGTGGATAACTGTTTGGTCCGAATTTTTTTTGTCGAAACATATCAACATGAAATCTGGTTTTGAAGATCTCATCGCGACTAGGGCTGAAATTCGAGCCGAGCCGAGCTAACTCGGCTCGACTCGCTAAAGCTCGTTCAACTAACGAGTTAGCTCGACTCGGCTCGTTTACAGAACGAGCTCATATTTGAAACTCGGCTCGACTCGGTAAACTCACGAGTAGCTCGCGAGCAGCTCGTTTAGATTGTTGTAAGTTAGGAATATGAGCACATATAAGAAAAACTAGTAATTATTCTACTAATTTGAAACTAGAACAATAATAGTACTTTCATAATAAGACGAAGAAAGATTAATAAAAAATATAATAGCTCTACACCATTACAGGTTCAAGGAACATACATAGTATGACACTTATCTATGAAAATATTCAAACTCTATATTTGAACAAGTTTAACGAGCTAAATGAATAGCTCGCGAATAGCTCATTTATCTTGGGTGAATAAACAAGCTCAAATCAAAAACTTGGTTCGACTTGTTAGACATCGAATTCGAGCCCACGAGCTATGTCACGAGTTACTCATTTAGCTCGCGAGTTTCGAGTTATAATTTCAGTCCTAATCGCGACTAGTCCATCTATGAAAACGAATCTTAAATCGGACAAACGGTTTGCTCTATAAGATATTTTAATTTTTCGGCTTAATTCTAAACTGACTGACAACATGTGTTCACACTTTCTGCCAGGTTTAAACAAATAGCAACCATTCTGAGAATAGATTTTTCGTTATTTTATATGTAGACATGTTCTCAGTGTCATCGGCGGTGTTAGTACGGGGTCGACCGACCTGACTCAGTTTTAGCGACAAAAAAAATCAATTAGGCCTAAGCATCTTGAATTGGTAGAGAAGAAAAAAACGGACGACTCATCAACGCCCGACTCCTTTCCCGCAGATCCGCGAGCGGCTCCTCGTCTAGTCTCTCCCGTCGCCCTGCAGGCGCCTCTTCTCCCCTCGGCCACCACCACGCCCCGTCCCGACGACCTACCTCCTTGCCCCGCCACCGCGTTTCCGCTCCATGCCGCCACCACCCAACCCCGGCGCCCCGCACGCAACCAGGCCTGGCCCTGGTGCAGGGCTGAAGGGCGGATGCCCCGGGCTCTTCAGTCCAAAGGGAACCAAGTTGTAGAATCAATTGTATTAGTGGCTCAACTACTAGCGCAGCCGCTCAGCTAGCCATGTGAGAAGCACGCGTGGGGAGTCCCTATAGTCGACGGAGATAATTTTGTGTGACTGGGAGCGCCCTTCCCTGAGATCGCGCTCGTGCTCGCGCATGTCTCATCTCGTGCCTGCGTGCCGACGCCGTTCGCTGCTCCGTGGACAAGAGTAGGACGAGCCGTCTACGGCACACTGGACCTTGCCCAATGGCCACGCGGCAGCGCGATGCCGGGACTGGAAGGTTTGAATCCTTTCCTCACAGCCGGTATCTCGATCTAATCTCGTTGATGAGATCCTGACTTTTACTTGCTACGTTTATTTGGGATTAATAAGTTTTTTATGTTGTTCTGAATGTGTGCTACATCGATTTTAGGTTTGCTAAATCTCTTCTACTACTTGCTAGTAGTAGTGCCAGCAAGTACAACCGAATGTGCCCATATCCTATCAATTGAAATTTTACTTGAAGTTGGATGCACATGACTCATGTTGATGCTAATTTGTCCAAAAGTTCTTAGATGTCATCGTAAGGAAGTTTGCATATATAAACGTTAAGGAATATTCAAGGTATTATGCAAAAATTATTCGATATGCCATAACATATTTTAAGTGTTTACCGATAACACATTTTAAGTGTTTGGACTTTTTTTGTTGAATATTTGATTTTCTGTCTAAATGTTTTTGTTATAATTGCGACAAGTAAATAACGAAGAACGAAAACGAAATCACAGCAAGGAGACACATATTTAACGTGGAAAAACCTCTCCAACAAAGAGAGGAAAAAACCACGGGCGCCAGCCAGCGAAACTTCACTATATCAGGGAGTGTTTACAAACGTCGGAGATTTCACAGATGCAACTCATCCCAACCGACGGCTTACAAGGGGTTTATATATCGGTGGAAACCTAGGTCTTCGACGATCCGTAGCGTATGCGGGGGCTGTCGCCCCCCCCCCCCCCCACTGCGCACCTCCCACAGGCGTCCCTGTTGGGCACGGAGTGGGCTAACTTCAGACTCGGCTCAAGCCTCTGGCGATGGGCCTCGCTCCACTCGTTAGAAGTTGCCTATACTTTATAGAATTTGAATCAACATATAACAACTTCACCTTGAGACAATTTTCTTCTTATAGCACCAACAACAATCATCTTCCTGAACAAAAAAGCAAATACTTTCGGCACCAATAGCCACTTGGGCTAATCAGTTAAACCAACTAAGTTCGAGCAAAGCTCAAACTTAGCAACAGGAACATGTTTAGTCATCATATCAGCAGGATTATCATGAGTGCTGATTTTGCATATCTTTAATTTACCTTGAGCAACAATGTCTCTAACAAAATGGTACTTGATATCAATGTGCTTAATTCTCTCATGGAACATCTGATCTTTTGTAAGGTATATGGTACTTTGACTGTCACAAAACAAAGTAATGCAAGAATCATCTCCACAAGTCTTCGGCGACGGGTCTCGCTCCACTCGTCAGAAGTTGGCCTATACTTTATAGAATTTGGATCAACATATAACAGTTTTTAGAGCTTATTTGTTTGATCCGGCTTAGTTCAATTCCTGGCTCCGCCACTGCTTAATATGTGGACACCAGATCATTTTAATTCTAGGTCCATCTCGATGGGTATCCCGACTAGCCACCAACACCGACAGGAAACACTAGCACAACGTGGAGAAGAAGCACACGACCTCCAATCTTGTGAAGTTGGAGTGGTCTCTGGTGTCGTATATGTATAGATACACCATTTACTTGTAGTTATGAGATTTAGTGTTGGACGCTCTCATCTTACACAAGCCACCTTTTGTGTGACTAGGGTTAGACAACGACAACCTCATCTTTTCATAAAATACTCTCAGGTGAGCGGGCTGCACGTGTAAAATAGCCATGTCGGATTTTTTTCAGGTGGAGGAGAGGACGAGCTTGTCTGCGACTCGAAATGCGACCGATAGGCGTAGAAATCCCTAGCTATCGACAATCGATTGTTTTCTCATTGTAATCAGGTGTTGGTACTAAATACCTACTCCGTATGTGACAGCGTCATTAGAGCAGGTCAAGACTCGGGAGATTTTCTTTTGTCGACATGAAGGAGAAAAGGTTACATGTGTGGGCTAGGACTTGGGGCAATTTTTTCCTTTGGTGCCTGGGCCTTTTCTCTTTTTGTTAGCCATGTAGAATAAATTATTATTAAGTGGTTTGGAACGGTGGGGGTAGACCTTGTCCACAAGACCAATCTACAAAACACAGTATTTTTTAACAAAGGGAACGCAGTACATTAACCAAAATTTATGTTTGCTCTATAGCTTATGAAACACAAAACAATCAGCCCGTGTGGTAAGAGAAGTTAGGGCGGAGCACTGATGGCACGTTGTTGACGTTGGGAGACCCCCAAGCAAAATGTACAATGAGCACAGCAGCAAGTTTTCCCTCAGTAAGAAATCAAGGATCGAACCAGTAGGAGGAAGAAAACGACTCAAATGTGTTGTTAGCAACTTGGAAACCTGCACAACACAAACTCAAGACTTTGCTCCAACGAACAGTGAGGTTGTCAATCTCACCGGTTTGCTGAAAACAAACGATTAACTGTATGGTGTGGAAGATAATAGTTGTTTGCAGAAAGTAAACAGTAACAGTGGAAGATATATCGATGGTAAAGATTGGACCGGGGTCCATAGTTCACTAGAGGTGTTCTCCTTAAGGTAAACAAACATGGCATGCTGGGTAAACAAATTACAACAGGACAATTGACGGGACTGAGCAAGGCATAATAATGCAATACTAGACATTCATGATCCTATGAGATTCAATTGGGCAATACAGCAAGATACATAGATCGTCATCCAACTGCATCTACGACTAGTAATCCACCTTTAGGTTATCATCTGAACCCCCTACGGTATTAAGTTGCAAGCAACGGATAACTAATTTAAGCAAAGTGTGTAAGGTAAACAATCCACTTGTTCCATGAACAAGAGACGGTTGTTTTCTTCCTAGTAGCAACAGCACATCTACAACCTTAGAGATTTCTATCACTTCCCTTAGATTAAATAGAGGCATGAACCCACTATCGAGCATAAATACCCCCTCTTGGAGTCACTAGCATCTACCTGGCCAAGATAGCTATTAGAAACGGAGAGCATGCGAGATCACAAACAACACATACATGATAGAATCAATAAGACAAAACCATTAATCAATCTGACATAGTATTCTCAATATCCATCGGATCCCTATAAACACAGCATACATGATTACAAATAGATGATCTTGATCATGAACGGAGCTCACAAGATCTAAACATGGTAGCACAAAGGAGGAGATACAACCATCTAGCTACTACATGGACCCGTAGTCCAAGGTGGAACTACTCACACTTCATACCGAAGGCTGGCATGATGAAGAAGAAGGCCTCCGAGATGATCTCCCCTCCGGCAGGGTTTGTACTAAATATACTTGGTCATTGAGGTTGTGCTGGACACACAACTTAGACCAATGTGAAAGGTGGCTTGATGACTCGGTTCCACTTGTCATGGGCATGGAGATGCTATTCCAACTTACACAGATTCGGCTAAAGATTTTAGCGAGTCGGATTGACCCATATTGAGGTACAACGAACAAGTTGTCATTTGTATATCTCAATCAATGTAATCCTTAGACCTGAGGTTGTTGCATAATCCGAGTTGAGGATCACCGACTTAGGTTCTGTCAAACGCTGATCCGTAACTGGGCAGTTATAAAGGCAGAGTTCGGGTCGACTGAGAATCAAGCTGCGTGATGTGAATAACCAAGATGGGATTTTGCCCCTCCACTTGGAGAGATATTCTCTGGGCCCTCTCGTGAGATATGATTCGGAAAGCATGACCATGCACGACTCAGTTAAGTGTTAACCGAGGCGATCGACTAAGAGTTAGTCGGGTGAATCACTTATCTCGGATAGAGAAGAGAGTTGGACTATTTAAGGGATGACAATTATTCGCCTATAGTCTGACAAGGTATATCATGAGGCAAAAGGGACTCGGACGCAATTCACATTGGAAAGGCAAGTCGTCATGACTCTTTGGTACTTGGGAGTCGGCATGTTCTGCTAGGAGCCGCTACCGACTGATCGATTGAGAGTCGGACTCCAATCGTGTCCAAGTAGCCATGAGCCTGCAGGGTCACACACTTAAGAGCGGGAGCAAGTTCGGATTGGATCTGAACTGGAAATATGGTTGGGTTGGACCCGAGCATGATTTGGACTGAGTCAGTGAGTCGGACTCACAGGGACTAATATTATATGGGCTTTAGTGAATGGGCCGCACGAGCAGATCTCACGTTCACTCCCTATATATAGTGGAGCACCGTAACCGAGAGAGGTTAATCGTTGTTCGGTTAGGTCATTCCATGTGTTGGAAACCCTAACTCCACAGCAGTCATGCCGCCGATACGAACCTAGCAGTTCGCCACCGGTGCTCCTCCTTGCACGTGTGGATACCAGCAAAGGTGTTGTACGA
The DNA here is from genome assembly GCA_916181665.1 of Avena sativa. Lineage (NCBI taxonomy): Eukaryota > Viridiplantae > Streptophyta > Magnoliopsida > Poales > Poaceae > Avena > Avena sativa. The sequence goes on along the minus strand of OV702295.1, from coordinate 302,875,238 downwards.
TCAGCACCAGGACGACCGAATTGCAAAGGATTGCACTGCATCAACTGACGCGCTTCATCAGTAATCCGCAACTGCGTGTCTAGTGGTAAACCTCGTGGACTTCTACCTCGGCTAGATCTTGGGATCACCACGTTAGAGGGGAAATTTTTGTTTTATCTCCACGTGGCCCAACATCGTACTCTAGCTTCGTGTCCCCCATGGTAAAATATTGACTTTGGCTTTTGTCCCGTCCAATTCGAGAATATTGATTTTCTGCCTTTCTGGAACCAAAAACAGAAAAAACAGGCAACTGGCACTATGGCATCTTGTTAATAGGTTAGTACCAGAAAACATATAAAAACACCTCAAAGTGTAGACAAAGCAAAGCAAAGTAGATACTAAAAAAGCATGGAACATCAAAAATTATAGATACGTTTCCGACATATCAAGCATCCCCAAGCTTAACTCATGCTCGTCCTCGAGTAGGTAAGTAATAAAAATAATAATTTTTGAGGTGACATGCACCATCAAAATCAAGATCAAACCATTTGCAAACATTGAAAGATGGAATCAAAGAACTCTAAAAATGAGCATGAAAGATGGAGTTCTAACAGTAAGACAAAGTAACTTTGCATGCAACATGAAAGATTATAAACAAAGATCATAAATAACATGCATTGAAAAACGTTTGTTTGTTTCACATATAGAAAACATAGCATAGTGGCATTCAGCTTGTCCCTCAATGAGTAGCAAATAGATGCATAGGACATCTTTAAAGTTCATAAGAGTGACTAGATATAAATAGCACAAGAACAAATAATATCAACAATATGCATTAATCAATAAGTTTTGGGACAATGCATATAGAACTAAGAATGAAAACTATGCTCTCGTAACTGGTGCCTAAGGATAGGAGGTGAAGACTCAATATAATAGTGAAAAAAGGCCCTTTATAAGGGAAGCAGGGATTTCAAGTTTCAAAAAGAGCTTCCAAAAATTATGGTACTTGTTAGCTTTCCGCCCTCATTGCCCCTATCATAAGCATCTTGAAGTGATTAAGGTTAAAGTGAACAAAGATGGAGTATATGTTTGACAAAGTATAAGTTGACAATCTCATGTCCCTTGAATACGAGGGCCGCACCCCATGCTACTCAACTTTAGTCACCTGTAAGTTCTTGTCATAGTAAGTACATGTGTATCATAGAGAACCGCTAACGAGGTACCCCTTGCACATGATACATGAGCTATCCCATAATCAAAATGACAAGGCAAGCAGACAATGGGCATCTTAGAAATCTTCTTATTTACCATGGGAAAATGGTGCTTTTTCTCTCTTTCCTCTTTTCAATATGTCTCTCTTTTCTTTACTATTAAATGGGAGTTTCTAGCTCACTTTGGCCATCAAACATTGGATGTATCTGGACCGTTAAATATAGTCATCAAACACCAGGATAATTGTAGCCCTCAAATCGACCCACTGCCATGCGTGTAGCTTTAATTTGTACTCCAATTAATGTCCAACAATCAAGGGATCACCACAATCACAGAAATTAAAGGAAAATGGAGGAATAATTAAAGGAGTATTGATTTGCCTCGGTGTTGTTTTTGGAAAGCAATCACGCATGCTCGCGGCTTGCCTTGCCCACGTCGTGTGCCGATCTTCGGGTCTTCTTTTTGCGAAAAAGTTTTGCACCCATCTATACTACCATTGCACATTGAATCCATCTGACGCTTCCCCAAACTAAGGCTGACATTTGGTGTTTAGTTGGAAAACAATTCTGAATACTCCCTGTAGCACTTGCACCTAAATATGAATGACAAAGTAATTCTCGTGCTACAACAGCCTTACCGACGGCTTGAGTTCTGGTGTACTCCGGCGAAGCTTCCACGTTTTCCGCCACCACACTCTACAGATAGGTCCTCAGGTCGTCAACGCTAAAGGGAAAAGAAGAATGTTGCTGAGAAGATGAGCAGCGTAGCCACACTCTCATGCTGACCGTAGGCAACATCTTATTGGCCTATTTCTTCACTATCATCACTATGGTGAACGACAACGTAGAAGATGCATATCGATGAGGAGGGTGGTGAGCAGGCTGAGTCCCTGGTGAGAAGCTCATCATGGAAGGAAGGAACGTCAATGAATTACTATCCATCTTGGCAAGAATAATGTCATAGATAGCTTATGAATCCCGATGCCGATGTGACATGTTCGTCCGCGGCAACGACACCTCTACATATACGAAGTTCCTTTTTTTATCGAACTATGGTTTCCTCCAACAGTGACTCAAGTAGTGAGCTAGATCGCTGGTCATTTCTTCGATGTCAGCTGTCAAAATATGTAAACTCCATGGCTATGAGCAAGAGGTGGTGGTTGTTGTAGAGGACGAGTCGGTTGGAGTCACGCTGGTGGGGAAAGCACACATTTTATAGCCACGCCCTTGACACAAATAGGGGAGAAGATGTTGAGCATGAACTCACTCTGAGATAGACATGTACGGAAAGGAACCCAATATTTCCTTAGGCTTGCCTGTATTTCCTTTTCTATAAAACATAAAAGTACGAGCGTAAACAAAAGAAGGCTAGGAAGCTCCAGATCGATGCCAGTCTCACATATGGTGGAGATTACGTCAGCCAGCCGGCTCGATCGAGAACATGCACAGACACAAATCAATGTGGCTCAAGATCTCCCGATTCGTGACCCCTTCAAACTTAGGAAATCTCACTGTGTCTTCACTATTGAGTAGTACTCCTTGAGTGGCAAGAACATAAATAAAAGGTTAATTTTGCATCTTTTCTTCTATCGGACGCGGCTGACAAACATTCTGATATGCTTCTCTCATGCATCATGTTTAGAATAGCACGCACATATTCCCTTCTCATTATGTACTCAATATGAAGTCATGGACAAGGCGCCTTTACTTGCATGCCATCAACTTGTTTGGAACATCGGCTCATTTTGTTTTTGTTTGCAATGGAATGCATATACTTTAACATGTACATTTCTTGGTGTCTTTATCATATTGTGATATGTGTTTCTTACTTTTCTTTCGTGGCAATATCATGTATAGCATATTACAAGTGGCATCCATAACATTACTACTTGACGTTTAGCCATATCAAGTTTGCATGTCCGATATTTAGTATTATCTATTGAACGGTCACATTAAATCGTTACTGTTACAACATGTATCCCTCGTGTAGGTTCAAAGAGTGTCGTGGTGGTGGCACGGCAGATGCCATGGGTAGGCTAAAGTATGGGGCCAATGGATGCTAGAGGGATCTGGGGAGGGAAGATGTAGTTGATTCTACACACAGAAGACTAAGGCAAAGATCTTTATTTCTCCTTCCTTGGGCTACAAGTGCTCCTTGAGCTGTTTACAAGGAGAAAGGGAGAACTTTACCAGCCTAACGGTACTAAGAAATGAGCCGATCCCCTCTTCAGGGTCCAAGCCTCCCCTTATAAAGGAGAGCCTTGGGTTCCTTTAGGGCTGACATGGCAAGCATATTCGAGGAATATGCTTGTCCCAATATAGTAGTTCGGTGCCTCCCTTTCCCCGTCGTTCGCCTAACGATGGCAAGGTTCGAGAAGGCCCCTCCTGCACGCCTCGGGCTTCAGGACTGTCTCCTCCGTGACCTCTTCTGCCTCTCTGTCGCTCTGCGTCTTTGTCCGTAGTGCTTGGCTTCGCTCAGATTCTCCCTAGCCTGCATCTAGGGTTTGACTTCAGCTTCTCCTTCTCCTGCAAGCTTCGTATTATTCGGCCCTGCCTCCCATAGTTCGGCCTGTCCTTCATCTGTATTAAGATTATTCGGTCTAACCCAGCCGAGTTACAAAGTATCTCGGCCGGGTAATGTCTTGTCATTACTATGAGGGTCCCGCCCTTTCCTATCTTGGCCGACCTCTACATGATTCGGCCGGCTCAGACAATAACTCGGAAACTAGACGGGGAACATCCTTTCGTCTATCCCCATCTTTACCCAATCCGGGGTTATCTCCCCAACATTAGTCCCCGAAGCTGGTAGGGCCCCGCCGATAATCTTGGCCGGGTCGTAACAGTTTCATGACACACATCTTGTATCGTTTCCGAGTTGCTCCTTGCTTGTTCGAGGTATCGTCGTATCTTCTCGTATACGCCTCGTCCTATGTGTCATTCCCATCATTACTTCTCTAGTTTTTTGTTCCTCTACAGTGTTTTCTGACAGGCTACAGTTACTACTGTGCCTGTCACGCCGGCGCTGCGTCGCCTCGTGCTCCGTTTCCGCTTGGGATCGTGATCTTCTCTGCTACCGTGTGGCCCTAGGTGTGGTTCTGCTCAGCGACGTGCGGTCGTGCCGCATACACGACCCACGCTGCCAACCGCCACACCCACGATCCCACTACCTTGCTTGCGGCTAGGTTATAAAGTGGGGCGCGGCGTTGGAGGATTCACTTTCCCCCTTTCGTTCGCCTGCGCCCTTCTTCTTCCACTCGCTTTCGCGCCTGCTCGCAGCTCTGCCGCCGCGCGTTCATCAGACTCTCCGACGGCGAGGACTCCGCCGCGTTGCTCCGTCAGCCTCGTCCGCGTTCGCTAGCTTCGGCATCGTCGCCGGTGAGTTCTTTCCGGCCGCGCCGCCTAGGCTTTTATCCTAGATTCCTCTGTCTCGATTTTGTATTCGTGCGGCGGTTCCTCTCCTCCTCCGCCGCCGTTCCTGCGCAAAATCACGACGGGGCCTCGTAGCTCCAAACTTTCCTCCGCCGCTAGTTCTTCCTCCGTCGATCTTTCCGGCGAACCCATGTCTAGCTCCTTTAGTGGTGCCCTGGTAGAGGATGACGATGCTGGCTCTGGGCCCGAGCGAGGCTCGTGGCAGGGCTCCTCCGTTACACGCCACGAGATCGAGTGGCTTATCCGAACTCGGAGGATTCCCGTCGAGGTCTCCTGTCGCTTACCCGGCAGCGAGTCTTCTCCGGATATTAGGGAGGGCGAGTATGTAGTTTTTATGTCACATTTCTCGCGCGGCTTTGGTCTCCCTCTTAGCGACTTTGCCAGAGAGTTTCTCGACTACTTCGGCCTTCAGCCGCATCATCTCCCTGCAAATGCGATCGCTTCTCTTTCTGCTTTTATCTCCGCCTCGGAGGGATACTTTGGCCTATGGCCGTCCGTGCACGTCTGGTCAAAGTTCTTCCAGATTCGTTCTAACGTAGTCCCTGACAAGTCTCTGCACCCTTCCGAGAAACTGCTTACTCAATGTGGGGCAGCGCCCATTACACCTCGGAGGAAATCCGTATTTCCTCGTGTTACTGGGTTAGAGTCGTGCAAGAAGTGGCACAAATCCTTCTTTTATGTCAAGAACAGAGGGGCGGAGGACAAGATTCGGCTCCCTGCCTTCTCCATTGGTCTGCCTTCCAAGGTGAATTGGACTTACAATCCGAGGAAGAGTCATGCCTTGGCCGAGGCCTTTGAGATTCGGCTCAAAGAGCTGATTCGTGCCGGGTTATGCGGCGAAGATCTGATGGCTACCTTTATCAGTAGCCGAATCTGCCCTTTCCAGAAACGGACTCACAAATTGTGCTACATGAGCGGTCCTCTTGACCCTAACCGAGTCTCAACCGTGGAGCTGGATAACTATCTTATCTATAAGCGTGTCCGAGCTATCTTCAAGACGGAGATGCCTGAGGATTGGGCTTGGGGATTGAAACCGTTCACCCGCGATCGTCCGCCTCCCGAAGTAAGCTTAATCACTAACGCTTCGCTTTCCAACTGTTTCCGCAACTGTTTTCGCTAATTTCCTCTTTCTTGTATTACAGAGGTTCACAGAACAGAAGGGCGAAGATGCCGAGGTTCTGTCACTCCCGTGGCCTGCGGACCGGAATACCCCGGACGTTGGGGAGCCGGACTCGGAAGAATTCGTTCCCAAATCTGACCTCGCCCCTGCTCGCGCTCGTGGCAAGACTTCGGCCCACGAGGAGGAAGGTGATTCGGATGAGGTCCAAGTTCTAGAGGTAGTTGCCACAATGCCCATTTCTTATGCATTTCCGGCTTCTACTTTCCCAGCTAATCCGGCCGGTCAGGTTCACGACGCCGAGCCTATTGCTTCCCGGCCCCCTGTTACCTCGGGGAAACGCGGGGCTCCTGCTAGTGCCTCAGAGGCGGCCCCCAAGAAACGAATGAAGAAATCCGCTCCGAATCCTCCCAGGCGCAAGACCATGCCTGGAGTCGCAGGGTAAGTTTCTTTTGTTCGTATTTCTTGTTTCTCTCTTTCTGCTTTCCATCCTGACACCCTTTTTTCTTTCTTACCCTTGCAGTGCTCCACTTTCTGTGAAGCCCGGCGGTCCTAGTATGACTAGCCGCGTGACTCGGCAGCCGTCTCCTCCGCCCGCTGAAGATATCAGGATTCCCAGTCCTGCCCGCGTTGCATCTCCTTCTGCTCCGAATCAGTCGCCTCCTCGTCACAATGTGCCTGAGACCCCTCTCGTTGACATCGATCCCACTCGATCCACCGAGTTTTCCGCCGAACCCGTTGCTCCCTCTGTGGATCCGAGCACCTCTGCTGAGCCTCTATCTGCCCCCGCAGTCTCTACAGCAACTCCAGCCCCGGCCGAAGAGGTCGTTATCTCGGCGCCCTCTGCGACCGTGACCCCTTCTGCTCCTACAGACACCATTCCCATTACCGAGGTATCGGCTCCTGCTGATGCCTCTTCTAAAGCGAGAAAAGTTGTTGCCACCAAGGCCTCCTCTTCCCAGAAAGGTCTTGTCGGCTCTTCTCAGCCGAGTATTGCCGATGTGCTGCGCAAAGGAATTGCGCCTACCAAAGCCTCCGTTACTCCGGCTGCCGGCACCCAGCTTGCTCTTCATAAAAGCCCTGCGGCCGCAGTGGTTACACAACATGTCCGAGGTAAAGTCCTAACTCGGACGGCTAGTGGGAACAACCTCGGCTCGTTGGTGGAATATGCCAATAATTGGAACGCTGCCGATCAGTTTGAGGGTAATCCAATCAGTCAGCCCTTTCAGCTTTCCGATATTAGCGGCAGTTTCGATCAAGCCGCCAAGTTCATCCTTGACACTAACAAGATGAATGAGGTAATCGCTATTTTGCGGAGTTTAGATTAATTCTCCAGATGTTACTATACGCTCTAGTCCCCGAAACTTGCAAGGAAATAACTTGTTATGTGCTTGGAAGTTTAATAATGCTCTACCTGATCTAATTTTATCTCTAGGGTTCGAATTTATATACGCCTAGATTTGTCTTAAAGTTTTCTTGACTTTCGTTTTAGTTGATCTTGAAATATTGAGTCACCTAGATTTGGTTTTAGTCTCACTTGACTCGGATCTGTTTTAGCTTCGAATATCCAGCCACATAGATCCGGGTTAAGTTTCGCTTGACTCGGATCTGGTTTAGCTTCGAATATCTGGCCACCTAGATCCGAGTTAAGTTTTGCTTGACTCGGATCTGGTTTAGCTTCGAATATCCCGCCACCTAGATCCGAGTTAAGTTTTGCTTGACTCGGATCTGGTTTAGCTTCGAATATCCAGCCACCTAGATCCGGGTTAAGTTTTGCTTGACTCGGATCTGGCCTAGCTTCGAATATCCAGCCACCTAGATCCGAGTTAAGTTTTGCTTGACTCGGATCTGGTTTAGCTTCGAATATCCAGCCACCTAGATCCGGGTTAAGTTTTGCTTGACTCGGATCTGGTTTAGCTTCGAATATCCAGCCACCTAGATTCGGGTTAAGTTTTTCTTGACTCGGATCTGGCCTAGCTTCGAATATCCAGCCACCTAGATCCGAGTTAAGTTTTGCTTGACTCGGATCTGGTTTAGCTTCGAATATTCATTCATCGTTTTGCTCCATTGTTCAGGTTGCACATGACCGGCGGACTGCCGAATTTCAAAGGTTGCTTTTTCGCACTGCAAATTGGAAGAAAAATATGAGAAAGTCCTTCCTGTGGTAAAAAAGGCTGGTAAGTTGATAGTTCCTTTTCGTCATTTTCGACATTCTTATTGTTTTGTCCGCGAGGTGTCGGCTCACTTTTTTAGTGAACAGGTAATATCAATAATCTCAACATTCGTCTTGAGAAGAAAGTCAAGAGCTTGGAAGGTTAGTTTCCCTTTTACCCTACACCTTTTCGCCCTTTAAAATATGCGCTAAACTTTTTTATTTCGTTTGGCTCTGGTAAAGCCGAGTTGTAAACCTTTGCAGCATCTCACCAAGATTGCACGCCCATGCCTGACGTGATGCTGCATTTTTAGAACAAAGCGCTACTCATTCGGCACAGCTAAAAGAAAAAGATGATAAAATAGCTCGCCTGCAGGCCGAGGTGGAGACCCTTAAGCTCTCTCAGAAATCTGAACTAGAAAAGGTCGATCAGGAATTCTCTGAGGAGAAGAATCGGCTAGCTCTGGAGCTGCAGAAGAGTAAAGAACTCCTTGAGGCTGCCGAACTGAAAACTCGTGGAATGAGCGAGGAGATTGCTTGCTTTGAAAAGAGCAAGATCATCTGGGCTAAAGACCTTCAGATAATGTTGAGTTATATTCATTGTAAGTTTCTTAGCACAGCCGGATTATGTTTTTCTCTTTGTCCTTGCTGCCTCCTGACGCATTCGTGTTTTGCGCAGGTCACTTTCCAGAAGCTAAGCCTGTGAGTTCGAAAGCGGTTCTTGCAGCTCGTGCGCACCGAGGTGTCCCTGCTGAAGTTGATTCGGAGTACTCGATGGAAGATTTCCTTGTCGTTGTCGGCGCTGCAGTTGGTCCGATGAAGATTATGGGCAGGGACTTGGTGCAAGCAGCTATTCGAGCTTACCATGTTCTCTGTCTGAATACCTCTGGGACTCCTAATATCAACGAGGTCGAATTGCTGGTGAAAAGATTGATGGCCTCTGAGAAACAACTAAGTCTCTGGAGGGAATCAGCTGGGCGAGCTGGCGCTGATATGGCCCTCACTGTTATCATGTCATGGTATGAATACATTTCTCTTGATATCCTGAGAAATTTGCGCACAGGTTCCCGTTGGGTTGAGGACCCCACTTTTGTTGCTCTTCGGCAAGCTCGCGCCTTCTAGCTCGTTGAGTATGCCGACGTGCATACCTGGAATGAAGGTCCGAGCTTCCTCCCGAACTCGGACGATGAGGTTGCAGTCGAGGATGCATCAGACAATAACTCGGCTGGACAAGGTGAAGGTGAAGATGATTCGGCTTCCTCTGGTGACTCCAGTTCGAGCTCGGATGGCGATGGTGACGCGCGATCCTCCTCCAAAGGTACTAGGCATTCAACTGCGCAAACTGATGCCCCTCAGCAGCCTCAAGCTTCAGGCGAAGTTGCACCTGGGTCGGTGGAAGGCGAGGCAACCTCGGCCGAGGCTCCGCCTATCTCGGAGCATCCAGCCCCTGACCCAACTATTGCCTTTCCAGCTGAAACTCTTTAAGTTATTACTTGTCCCTGGTATGCCGGGTGTACGATGTACGTGGAACATTTGACCATTTCCTGTATGACCTGAATTTCTTTTGCCGTGTACTGCTGCGACATATATGTTTGCAGTTGTTATAACTTTGTTTAAGTGGGTTTTCATCCGAATTCTTGCTTTGGTAACCTGCGATTTCCTGTTTTTAGGATGTATCTTTGTCTTTGTTTTCTCGTGGTTTAGCCGAGTGATCTGGGAGTGAGCTTCGAATATCATACGAGATTGATCTGCTCTTATTCTGAGTTACTGCCTATTGCGCCGAAGTCTAGTGTGTAAACCAAATTTCAGAAATAATATAAGACCGTTATCGAGGCGTTGCTCAGGGTGTCGAGTTCTAGTGCTTAACATAACACTGGGCAGCATATGGCAGTCCCCGAGTCACTGCTCTGGATGCCGAGGTTCAAATACATAAGATGAAATTGAAATAACATACGGCAGTCCCCGAGTCACTGCTCTGGATGCCGAGGTTCAAATACATAAGATGAAATTGAATTAACATACGGCAGTCCTCGAGTCACTGCTCTGGATGCCGAGGTTCAAATACATAAGATGAAATTGAATCAACATACGGCAGTCCCCGAGTCACTGCTCTGGATGCCGAGGTTTAATGAACTTGGAATAACATATGGCAGTCCCCGAGTCACTGCTCTGGATGCCGAGGTTTAATACATAAGATGAAATTGAAATAACATACGGCAGTCTCCGAGTCACTGCTCTGGATGCCGAGGTTTAATACATCATTAGTTCTTGACTTTGAGATACTATGCTACGAGTAAAATGGACGGAGCAGAGCTACATTCCATGGCCGCTTCGTTTCTTTGCCAGCCTTGTTTGCCTTGTTCCTTCCGGGGGATTGAGCGTCGATTAGATAATAGGCATCGTTATGCAATGCTTTGCTCACGATGAATGGTCCTTCCCATGGAGGTGACAGCTTGTGCATGCCGGCCGTGCGTTGCACCAGTCGGAGGAATAAATCTCCTTCTTTGAATACTCTTGGATTCACCTTCTTGCTGTGATATCGTCGCAAGTTCTGCTGATAAATAGCTGATCGTGATAGTGCTAGTTCTCTGGCTTCTTCTAGCAGGTCTACAGTATCTTGCCGAGCTATTTCGTTTACCTCTGAGGTTGTATACTGGGTGACCCTTGGCGAGTCATGTATTATGTCGGCCGGAAGCACAGCCTCTGCCCCGTATACCAGAAAGAATGGTGTATAACCTGTTGACCTATTCGGAGTAGTCCTGAGGCTCCATAATACGGCTGGGAGTTCCTCAATCCAACATCCTGCCGACCTTTGCAGTGGTTCAACAAGTCGTGGTTTTATTCCTGACAATACTAGTCCATTAGACCTTTCCACTTGCCCATTAGATGCTGGGTGAGCCACATAGGCAACATCTAGTCTTATGTGTTTCTCTCTGCAGAACCTAGCGAAGGCTCCTTCTGCAAAGTTTGTGCCATTATCTGTAATAACACTGTGCGGATACCCATATCGTAAAATAATATCTTTGAGGAATTTCACTGCTGTGGGCCCATCGCATTTTTTTATTGGTTTCACTTCAATCCATTTTGTGAACTTGTCCACCATGACCAATATGTGGGTCATTCCCCCTCGGGCCGGCTTAAATGGTCCCACCATATCTAAGCCCCACACAGAAAATGGCCAAGTGATGGGTATTGTTTTTAACTCGGCCGATGGCATATGTATTTTGGTTGCATATCTCTGACAACCATTGCATTTTTCAACTAACTCTTTGGCTTCTTTCAACGCCGCCGGCCAATAAAATCCATGCCTGAATGCTTTGGCTACCAAGGCACGAGATGAGGCATGGTGTCCACATTCTCCTTGATGTATATCTAGGAGGATCTCCTGGCCCTTTGCCGAACTCACACACTTTTGCAATACGCTTGTGACGCTTCTTTTATATAGCTCATTGTTTATGATTGTATAAGCTTTTGCTCTCCTTACAGTTTGTCTAGCTAATACTTCATTGTTCGGCAATATCGAGTCTTTAAGGTAAGAGAATATGGGTTGCGCCCATGGCGGTGTGACTTTTTCTGGTGTGATCTCACTGTCTATTTCCATGTTTTCTGCCGACATACCTACCTCGGCTTTCTCCATGATTGTGCTTACTTCTGCTGTCCTCCTCTTCGGGGGTTCCGAGTCATATTGCTGGTCTACTTCCATCGGCGCATTACCTTCTGCTGAATTTGCCGGAATAAAGATAGATTCGGATTCTGGTGATGGGATTATTGACGGTTTCCTGAGGTGTTCCAAGGCAATACCCGGGGGAATTGACTGCCGGGTTGATCCTAGTTTTGACAACGTGTCTGCGGCATCATTTTCTGCCCGAGGTATGTGGTGAAATTCACATCCTTCAAAATATTCACTGATCTTTTGCACATGAAATCTGTATAAAGCCATATTAGCATCTAATGCATCCCAATTGCCTGACACTTGATGTACTACTAGATCTGAGTCCCCATAGCATAAGATTCGGCGTATGCCAATCTCTTTTGCTACTTTCAATCCATGGACCAGTGCTTCATATTCGGCTACGTTGTTGGATGCGGCAAAATGTATTTGTAGCACATACTTCAGCTGATCTCTTTTAGGCGAGGTTAACAATATTCCTGCCACCAAGCCATTCCTTAGTTTGGAACCATCGAAATGCATCGTCCAATAATTTGGGTCTGGCAATGGTGGCTCATACTACACCTCGGCCCAGTCTACGAAGAAGTCGGCGACCGCTTGAGATTTGATTGCATCTCTCCTATCAAATTGTGGAGCGTACGGTGACAACTCGATTGCCCATTTTGCTATTCGGCCACTTGCATCTTTGTTGCTCAATATGTCGGCTATGGGCGCTTCACAGATCACTTTGATGGGATGCTCTTCGAAGTAATGTTTAAGCTTTTTTACCGACATATACACTCCATAAGCCATCTTCTGATAATGTGGGTAATTCTGCTTTGAAGTGGATAACACCTCACTTAAATAATACACCGGCCTCTGTACCGACTTATCATCTTCAAGTCGTTCTACTACGACAACAGCACTCACTACTCTGTTGGTAGCCGCTACATAGAGTAACATAGGCTCTTTCGATAATGGAGAAGCCAAAATGGGTGTTGTGACCAACATCTTTTTCAACTCATGAAATGCGCTGTCCGCTTGTGGAGTCCAAATGAATTTATCTGATTTCTTCATCAGCTGATAGAGTGGTAGCGCATTCTCTCCCAGCCGACATACAAACCGGCTGAGCGAGGCTAGACAACCCGTGAATTTTTGTACATCATTTAAACATCTTGGCAATTCCATTCTTTCTACTGCCCTTATCTTTGTTGGGTTGGCCTCTATACCTCGGCTAGATACAAGAAAACCGAGTAATTTTCCTGCCGGCACGCCAAACGTGCATTTCTCCGGATTAAGCTTCATTCGGAACCTTCTCAGGTTCGCGAAAGTCTGCCGTATATCTTCCAGTAACGTTTTACTTTCCTTGGTTTTGATGACCATGTCATCTATATATACTTGTACATTTTTTCCTATCTGATCGTGTAGACATTTTTGCATGCATCTCTGATATGTTGCTCCTGCGTTTCGCAGGCCGAATGGCATTATGCGATAGCAATAAGCCCCGTACGGGGTAATAAATGCAGTCTTTATTTGATCGGCCGGATTTAACGGTATCTGGTGGAAACCAGAATACGCGTCTACAAATGACAATAACTCACAACCAGCGGTCGAATCAATGACTTGGTTTATTCTAGGTAATGGAAAAGGATCTTTTGGACACGCCTTGTTCAGGTTCGTGTAATCGATACACATTCGCCATACAATGGCTACATTAGGATCATCTTTCTTCTTTTCTACTAGCACCGGATTCGACAACAAATCTGGATACAGCACCTCCATGATGAACCCGGCTGCGAGGAGCCGAGCTATTTCATCCCCTATTATTTTTCTCCTGTCTTCGGCGAAGCGGCGGAGAGGTTGCTTCACCGGCCTTGCTCCTGGCCTTACATTCAAAGAGTGCTCAGCCAACTCCCTCGGAACACCTTGCAGATCCTGAGTTGACCATGCAAATATGTCCCGATTCTCACGGAGGAAGTTGGTGAGCTCGCTTTCCTATTTAGCGTCCAGGCCTGCACCAATAGTAACAGTACGCTCCGGGAATTGCTCATCTATCTGAAACTTCTTCGTTTCTTTAGTCGGCTGAAAAGAGACACTGCCATGCGGGTTGGCTAGTGCCGGCATGTTCAGCTGTGCCGACTGAGCGAGGGCTGCTACCTCCTGATTCGGACCAGTGCTTCATATTCTTTTTTCTCTTGCTATAACCAATGATTCGGCCAAATTTGACCCGGCTGAAGCACACTCCATTGACTTCTTGTAATCCCCTGCTATTTTTATCACTCCTTGTGGTCCGGGTAGCTTCATTTTCAGATAACTTCTATGACAGCTGCCCATGAATTTGGCCAACGCTGGCCGTCCGAGTAAAGCATGATAACAACTCTCTAGATCCACCACCTCAAACTCTAAATTTTCTGCTCTGCAGTTATCTCTTGTGCCGAATAACACATCCACTCGGACCTTACCAATGGGTTCACATGAAAGCCCTGGCACTATCCCATGGAAAGTGGTCCTCGTGGATTGCAACATGTTCTGCGATATTCCGAGTTTGTGCATGGTATCTTTGTACATGATGTTGATACTGCTTCCATTGTCAATGAGTACTTTTGAGAATTTCACATTGATGCTCGGTCCAACCAATGTTGGATCCAACACGAGTGCATATGATCCGGGATTCGGCATTATCTTGAGATGATCCTTTATGCTCCAAGTTACCTCCTGTTCCGACCAAGGCACATATCTTGGTACTGCCGGCATAACTGCATTTACTTCCATATGCCGGCGCTGCACACTCTGCTTGTCTTGTTGTTCCGTTGTGAACACGCAATAAGACTGATGATGTTCTCTGTAATCATTGCGTCCAGTATTCGCTGGATTTGTCCTTCCATCCTGGACTTGGTTCATCACCTGATGTACCGCGTCTCTCTGATCCGAGTTATCGTACCTCGGGGGAGGGGGCGGCAACATCAGTTGCTGTGCATTTGCTCCAGTCAACTGTGGGTGATGCTGCTGATGTACTTGATGGGGTGCCTGAATACCCGCGGGGTTCCCCATTGCATTTTTCATCCATGCACATTGGCGGGTCGTATGGTTGGCTGGCCTGGACGGGTTTGACGTGTGAAATTTGCACGGCTGATCTAACATAGATTCGAACGTGTACTTCGGCCTCTCCTGCCACTGTTTCTTTTGTTCTGGGGTCCACTGCCTTTTTCCTTCATTCCTTGGTGTCCACTGCTGAGGACCATTCTTCTGCCGTTGAGTTGCTCCGTGACTCGGCGGATCTTGCGCTACTGCCGCCACTTGGGCCGAATTATATCTATAATCCGGCCTTTCCTCTCTTCTTCTTCCTCTGAAATCATTGCGCCTGGATGACCCGGCCAAATCTCTTGCATAATGGTCCTGTTGCTCGCGATGATCCGCCGACATTAATTCTGGTTGCGTTGGGTCCTAATGCATAGGAGTCCGCTATTCTGATAGTTTCTGCCAGTGTGGTCGGCATATCTCTTTGTAGACGTTGCCACAATACGCTGCCATAACGGCATCCTTGTGCGAACCAAGCTATTGCTTGTGATTCTATAACTCCTTCACATGAGTTTCTCAGGTTGCACCACCGAGTTAAAAACTCTCTATCTGTTTCATTCGGCCTCTGCTTGCACATGGCTAACTGTTGTGGCATGTTTGGCCTCTTGTATGTGCTGGTAAAGTTGCTGACAAACATTTCCTCAAAATCCAGCCAACAGTTGATACTGCCCGCTGGTAGATTATTCAGCCACACCCTAGCTGGTCCTTCCAGCATTTGTGGGACATACCGTACTGCCCATCGTAAGTTTCCACCCGCTATTTTCACAGCAGTGGCATAGTCAATCAACCAGTCTTGTGGTTTGGTACTCCCATTATATGTTTTCGTGCCCCTTGCTAGCTGAAAGTTCGGCACAGGTGGTTCGCCCATGATCCGTGGTCCAAAGCATGTCGGCCCTGGTGGACCCTGTTCTTCCAACAACTCGGACCGGTATAGCCGGTCCAGCTTCACTCTTGCATCATTTGATGGCAAATCTCTGTACAGAACTCTGTCTTGTATTCCATAGTGGTTGTTCCCGCCATGGATCGCATATTCCATCTCGGAATAACCATCATTGTATCTTTCATTAATTTGATTGTGGCGAGCTGGCCTTGTTTCCCTTTCCTGCCGGGGTTCATGCCTCGGTTGCGGGTTGAGTGGCAGTTCTCTCCTTACTTCGACCGGGGTATTGTTCTCATGATTGCCTCTTCTGGGTTCTCTTCTGCCGAGATCTCCATTGCCTCGGCTTCCGCCGTCTTTCTCAATACGGCCGGGGTTCCTCTCCCCACTGTTACCTCGGCTTGCATTGCCTCTGTTCTCATTTGCCTTTCCGGCCATTGCCGGATCATATGGAACAATTTGCTTGTTCCTCTTTCCTGAGGTTACTGCTTTGTCCCTTCGTGCATTATTTCCGGGTGAAGATGCTGCTGCCACGGACAAGGCAGGTGCTGCTCCTGCCGAGTGAACCATTCGCGAGGCCCCCGGCCTCGCCGGGTCTGCCCTGAGCATTTCTTCGTTTTGTTGGTTCGCGATGCGCACCAGCTCGTTCACTCTTTCTTGCTGTTTCTACCGGGCTTCACCGGTCAACCCCTCTAACTCTAATGCTGCGGCATTTGCCGCTCTTAGGTTTTTTGCCGGGGTACTGTACCTCGGCAAGCCCAAATCCACTGATTCTGCTTTATGAGCATCATGCTCTTTGTTGATATGATCTATGAGGTTTTTCCCTCTCAATCTTAATTCGTCCACCCGTTCGGGCGCGACGTCAAGCTTATTAGCTTTGGCATATTCTCGCAGGGTCCTGTTTAAGGACTCCCGCAAGGCCGACACCTTTTTGGCCTCTACCAGCACCTTTTGCCTGGTTTCCTCTAACTCTGCCTGAGCATTTGCCGGATCAAGTATCGGCGCTACAGGCGTAGTCAAGTTTTCTATGGTCGCCTGAAGAATGTTCTCTGGCCTTTCCAGAGGTGGCCCTCTTACTCTTGGTGCCTTTGGGGTGGTGTCCTGCACCTCGGTCGGGTTGGTCGCTTGCGGGATTACCTCGGTGGGTAGTGGTGTTGTCTGCCTGGGCGCGCCCTGTACACCGGTGGCGGGTTCTCTGGTTGACCCTACAGCTGCTACTCCAGTTTGCACTCCGGCCGCGACCATCACCTCGACGCTGCCTGCAGGATGTGCTCCGGGCGGACGGCTCGCAGTGTTAAGAGGTGGCTCTCCTGCAACAACAACTTGGTGAGGATAAACACCGGAGATTTCGACGTCGACGTAGACCTCGTGCCCGCCCAGGCTGATGAAGACACCATTATGCGGGGGAGTTTTTCCCCTGAAGCTGCCCGCATTGTCGCTGACGTAGTCACAGAGACCAAATCTCTGGACCAAGCCAGAAACAACGCACTCGACCGTGTTGATGAAGTTTCCCGTCCGGATCATAACTCCAGCTAGCACCGCTGCTGGCCCCACGGTGGGCGCCAACTGTCGTGGTGGTGGCACGGCAGATGCCATGGGTAGGCTAAAGTATGGGGCCAATGGATGCTAGAGGGATCTGGGGAGGGAAGATGTAGTTGATTCTACACACAGAAGACTAAGGCAAAGATCTTTATTTCTCCTTCCTTGGGATACAAGTGCTCCTTGATCTGTTTACAAGGAGAAAGGGAGAACTTTACCAGCCTAACGGTACTAAGAAATGAGCCGATCCCCTCTTCAGGGTCCAAGCCTCCCCTTATAAAGGAGAGCCTTGGGTTCCTTTAGGGCTGACATGGCAAGCATATTCGAGGAATATGCTTGTCCCAATATAGTAGTTCGACGCCTCCCTTTCCCTGTCATTCGCCTAACGATGGCAAGGTTCCAAAGGGCCCCTCCTGCACGCCTCGGGCTTCAGGACTGTCTCCTCCGTGACCTCTTCTGCCTCTTTGTCGCTCTGCGTCTTTGTCCGTAGTGCTTGGCTTCGCTCAGATTCTCCCTAGCCTGCAGCTAGGGTTTGACTTCAGCTTCTCCTTCTCCTGCAAGCTTCGTATTATTCGGCCCTGCCTCCCGTAGTTCGGCCTGTCCTTCATCTGTATTAAGATTATTCGGTATAACCCAGCCGAGTTACAAAGTATCTCGGCCGGGTAATGTCTTGTCATTACTATGAGGGTCCCGCCCTTTCCTATCTTGGCCGACCTCTACATGATTCGGCCGGCTCAGACAGTAACTCGGAAACTAGACGGGGAACATCCTTTCGTCTATCCCCATCTTTACCCTATCCGGGGTTATCTCCCCAACAAAGAGAGTCATCATACTCAAGCATCATACACTTGTCTATCGATCGATTTATATGCATCATGCGACCACTATAAGATGGAGTTAAGAAAAAGAGGTGTCAAGTGAGAGTTGATGCATTTGAAAAATATGCCGACGATCATTGTATTTATACATCCATAGCAACGCATGGGCATTCAACTAGTTTTTATAAGAAGAAAGCTTTATAGATGTCATTATGGTGATGCTTCAAGTTTTCACCATGATTAGGCATGGCTTAGGCTAGCGGCCTAGGCGTTTCTCTAACACACATACATAACTCCATGGACTTACAAGCTTCCTCTTTATTTCACACCAACGACATCCATAGACAAAAGAGCATGATATCAACTGTGTAAAAAGTACAAGTGCAATGTTGAAAGCGTTCCCCGTGACAACACGGTTCTGCTAATTCCAACGTATAAGTGCAAGTATATACAACATAGATGACACAATGGTTCAAGTTTATTAGGGAAAAGAAAAATAAAGTGTGCGATCAAGTTCGTGAGAGCTTTAATCACTAAGTTTTCACATAACAAAGAGACTTTTTAACTAGAAGATAGATGAAAATAAGAATATACTTGGAATGGTGTAACACACCATGCATAGGAATTTATAGTGGACACTTTGGAATAACCTGGTTTCTTGGGAGTTGGATGCATGAGTAGAGCTTACTCATACAAGTGGAGGCTAGCAAAAGACTGGGAGCGACCAACTAAGAGATCAATAACGGCCATAATCATGCAAAGCGATAAAACATTACTAATCAAAGCATAAAGTGGTACTACATGTCAAGGACTAAATGATCATAGAGGCTAAGGTGACTGGTTCATAGTCATAACATGGTGTGAGCATGTACCAAGTCAACCCAAACAAAGCATCAAAGGAGAATACCACAATACTATGCTTTTGTATGCTAAAACAACGCATGATTCCTTCAAGGCACATTAAGCAATCCCAATTGTTAGGAATAAGTCATGCTACAACAATAATCACTAAGCATAAGGTCAAAACAACATCTAGCATGACATGCTAAAGTCTAAGTCACAGTCAAAGCAAGCTCCTCTTGTACTAGTCAAGCAAGAACTTTCTACTCCTCTGCAACACCAATCAACTTATTTGAAACAACACAGCAAGAACGGGGGTCCAAACTACTTTATTCAAGCAAACTAAGCAAACTAAAGCAAAAAACTAAGATGCTTCAAGAACAACACAACTGTGCATGAAACAATAAAAACGAAGTGTCTAGAAAGACCTGGGATTTTTATTGCTGAAGAAGGGGTTGCCTTGGGCATCCCCAAGCTTTGACGCTTGTATCTCTTAAATATTTCTTGGGGTGACACGGGGTGGCATCCCAAAGCTTGAGCTTTTGTCCATTCTTCATCTCATTACATCATTCTTTCTCTACACCTGAAATTTTTCCTTCATACAAAACTTTACACAATCTTCATTAGCAATATTAGTGTATTCAAAAGATAATATACCTTTAGGTTTAGCTTTAGAACAACAAAACTTTCACTAAAAACACAAGCTACTGTAGCAATTCCCTCAAAAAATTCAATTTCCCAAAAAGGAAGCAATAAGAAGCAAATACAAATAATGGTAGAAATCTGTCAAAACAGACCAGCAGGTAGAAACCGATTTTTTTGAAGACCTTCTGTTGCTCAAATCAAAAAGTGTTGAAATAATGAAAATTTTCTAACATACGGAGGGATTTATTCAGAAAATATCAGCTCATTCCGACTTACAGAGATGTTACACGAATTTTTACGGTAGAGCACAAAAATCTGTTTCGGGACAGCAACTCCCCAAATCTTACTTCTCTCTCATTAGAAGTTATTCTTGGCACAAAAAGCAAATAAAAAGGATAAGGAGAGGTAATTACATAAGTAATAACTTCCAAGACTCAAGAAAACTCTTGGGTTATCTCCCAACAAGTACTTTTCTTTAACGCCTTTAAGTTAGGCACAAGAAGCAAGAATCAAGTATTTTCAAATGAAGAAGCATTAACATCAAACCTTGCTTTCAAAGGAGGAGCAAAAAACAACTTCTCTCTCCTTAGAGGAAAGTGTTCAATACCTTTCTTGAATGAAATTTATATTTAATGGTGCCTTCTTTCATATCAATGATGTCACCAACAGTTCTAAGAAAAGGTATTCCCAAAGTAATAGGACAAGAAATATTGTATTCAACATCCAAAACATAGAAATCAACAGGGACATAAGCATTGTTAACCATAATAATAACATCATTAACACTCCCTATGAGTTTCTTCTTATCATTATCATTAAGTGGGACATCCAAATAACAATCTTCCAAAGGTGGCAAATCAAGCATTTCATAAATCTTTCTAGGCATAATAGAGACACTAGAACCAAGGTCACATGAAGCTTTGAGATCAAAGTCATTCACTTGCATATTAATGATGGGTTCCCAAATAACTTCTACTTTCCTAGGAATTGCATTTCATTAAGTGGGACATCCAAATAACATCAAAGTCTACTACTAGGCTTTGTGTTTCAACTTTTCTTCCTTAATTTTAATAAGAGCATCAGTAATGTTTTTGGTGAAAGCTACATTCAAATCACTAGCATCAGTACTTATAGCAAGCTTTTGTAGAAACATAATCACTTCAGAAATATTACAACCATCAAGATCAAAATCAAACTTAGCATCACTAGTAGTAGACTCATTAGGCATTGTGGTAGGAGGAATAGGGACTTCTTGTGGTTTAATGGCATCCATATTGGTGGTGGTGATAGTGCACACACTATTGTTTCTAGCAATTGCAGCTTCTTTTTCCCACTTAGCATGAAGTTGGGCTAATAGTCTAACATTTTCATCAATAGTAACTTGTATGGCATGAGTAGCATCAAAGGTACTTTCCAAGGTTTCAGGCTTAGCAGCCATTTTATTAATCAAAGAGGACTGTGCTTTAGACAAAGAGGAAATATTTTTCTCAACATTCAAAAGTTGTTCCTCCATAGTCTTGTTGAAAGTGGTTTGTTTACTAATAAAGTCTTTGAGCATGACGTCAAATTCAGAGGGAGCACTTCTAGTATTGTTGTAGGAGTTTCCATAGGTATTGCCATTATTAGGAGGATAAGGCCTATAATTGTTGTTTCTAGCAAAATTATTCCTATAGGCATTGTTGTTGAAATTGTTGTTTGTAATGAAGTTCATATCAACTTTCTCTTCTTGAGCAACCAAAGAGGCTAAGGGAACATTATTGGGATCTAAAGGAGATTTTCCATTAACAGGCATAGCCATGATAACGTCAATCTTATCACTCAAAGAGAAGGTTTCTTCAACAGAATTTACGTTCTTACCATGTGGAGCTCTCTCAGTGTGCCATTCAGAATAATTGATCATCATATTATCAAGGAGCTTTGTTGCAACACCCAAGGTAATGGTCATAAAGGTACCTTCAGCAGCTGAATCCAACAGGTTTCTTGAAGAGAAGTTCAAACCTGCATAAAAAGTCTGGATAATCATCCAATCAGTAAGTCCATGAGTGGGACAATTCTTAACCAAACATTTCATTCTTTCCCAAGCTTGAGCAACATGTTCATTATCAAGTTGCTTAAATTGCATTATTTCACTTCTCATAGATATAATCTTAGCAGGAGGATAGTATTTTCCAATAAAAGCATCTTTGCACTTAATCCAAGAATCAATATTATTTCTAGGCAAGGATATCAACCATTCTTTAGCTTTTCCTCTCAAGGAGAAAGGAAACAACTTGAGATTAATAACATCTCCATCTACATCCTTATATTTGTGCATCTCACAAAGTTCAACAAAGTTATTGAGGTGGGCAGCATCATCAAAACTAGCACCAGAAAATTGCTCTCTCATCACAAGATTCAACAAAGCAGGCTTAATTTCATAAAAGGTAGCATCAGGAGCAGGTGGAGCAATAGGAGTACTTAGGAAATCATTGTTGTTTGTGCTAGTGAAGTCACATAACTTGGTGTTCTCAGTAGAGTTCATTTTGGCAAAAGTGGAGCAAGCCAACAACAGCAGCAACTAGAGTAGGAACTAATTTTTTTGTGTTTTTTATAAGAGAAAGCAAACCAAACTAAACTAATTTTTTTTGAGTTTTTGATAAAAAGAGGCAAACAAAACCAAGAAAAAAAAACAAAGCAAAACAAAAACAAAGTAAAGAGAAAGGTTGTGAAGGACTCCCCTTGTGAAGACGTCCTTAGCCTCACCGGCAACGGCGCCAGAAAACTTGTTGATGGCACGTTGTTGACGTTGCAAGACCCCAAGCGGAAGGTACGATGATCACATCAGCAAGTTTTCCCTTAGTAAGAAACCAAGGTTATCGAACTAGGAGGAGGAAGGAAACGACTCAAATGTGTTGCTAGCAACTTGGAAACCTGCACAACACAAACTCAAGACTTTGCCCCAACGAACAGTAAGGTTGTCAATCTCACCGGTTTGCTGAAAACAAAGGATTAACTGTATGGTGTGGAAGGTAATAGTGGCTTGCAGAAAGTAAACAGTAACAGTGGAAGATATATCGATGGTAAAGATTGGACCGGGGTCCATAGTTCACTAGAGGTGTTCTCCTTAAGATAAACAAACATGGCATGCTGGGTAAACAAATTACATGAGAGCAATTGATAGGACAGATCAAGGCATAACAATGCAATACTAGACATTCATGATCGTATGAGATTCGATTGGGCAATACAACAATATACATAGACCGCCATCCAACTACATCTATGACTAGTAATCCACCTTCAGGTTATCATCCGAACCCCCTAGGGTATTAACTTGCAAGCAACAGATAACTGCTTTAAGCAAAGTGTGTAAGGTAAACAATCCACTTGTTCCATGAACAAGAGACCTTTTTTCTCCCTAGTGGCAACAACACATCTACAACCTTGGAGATTTCTGTCACTTCCCTTAGATTAAATAGAGGCATGAACCCACTATCGAGCATAAATATCCCCTCTTGGAGTCACTAGCATCTACCTGTCCAAGACAGCTACTAGAAACAGAGAGCATGCAAGATCACAAACAACACAGACATGATAGAATCAATAAGACAAAACCATTAATCAATCTGACATAGTAATCTCAATATCCATCGGATCCCCGCAAACACAACATGCATGATTACAAATAGACGATCTTGATCATGAACGGAGCTCACAAGATCTAAACATGGTAGCACAAAGGAGGAGATACAACCATCTAGCTACTACATGGACCCGTAGTCCAAGGTGGAACCACTCACACTTCATACCGAAGGCTGGCATGATGAAGAAGAAGGCCTCCTGGATGATCTCCCCTCCGGCAGGGTGCCAGGAAGAGCTTCAGATCCTCCCGATCTAGGGACGATGGTGGCGGCGGCTACGGACTGTTTCGTGGAATATTGATCGGCCTTCTAGGGTTTCTGTATCGGGGGGTCTTATAGGCGAAGAGGCGAGGCAGGGGGCCGCCAGGGCGGCCGCACCCTCCCCCAGGCGCGGGGTGGGCCCACCTGTGTGACCAGGGGGTGTGGCCCCTCCTGGTGGCTCTCCTCCTTCTCGTACTCTGGCTTCGTGTTCCCCACGATAAAATATTGACTTTGGCTTTTGTCCCGTCCAATTCCGAGAATATTGATTTTCTGCCTTTCTGGAAAAAAAAACAGAAGAAAACAGGCAACTGGCACTGTGGCATCTTGTTAATAGGTTAGTACCAGAAAACATATAAAAACACCTCAAAGCGTAGACAAAGCAAAGCAAAGTAGATACTAAACAAGCATGGAACATCAAAAATTATAGATATGTTTTCGACGTATCAAGCACGCCAGGCATAAGAGGGCCGACTAGGGAAGTGCAAGCCAAATGGAGAAGAGAGTGCGCCAACGAAGAAAGCTATTTTAGGGTTCTCGAGGTAATAAAAAGTATATGGGAAAGTTATTTTAGGGTTCCAGAAAAGTTTTGATTTTTTTCGATATCGTACCGAGAAGCTTCTAGAAGGTTCTGGGGTCCATCTATGGGGCCCACCTATGAGTTGGCGTCACATGGGCCCGAAGGGGGGCATCGCGACCTACATGGGCTAGGACAGCACATCTTTCTGGCCCATGCGACCTAGGGTGGACGGACCCTAACCCTAGGGCGCCTAAAGGGGGTGTAGGGAAACTAGGGAGTTCCCTCCTCCCTCCTTGGTCGCCGCCCTTGCCCTACTTGGAGGGGGTCCAAGGCACGTGCCCGCCCACGCCTATAAAAGAGAGGGGAGGGGCTGGGGCGCAGCCACCAAGAGCTCTGGCCGCCGCCTTCCCCCTCTCTCCCAGATGTTGTCTCCCTCCTCCGTGCAGACGCTCAGCGTAGCCCTGCCTCTCTCTCCACCATAGACAATTACTACCGTTGTGCTGTCGAAATCTCGCGGAGCTCTTCTCACTCGTTTGCAGGATCAAGGAGGAGGAGACGACATCAGTCGGACGTGTGGATACCGCGAAGGTGCTACCCGTGCGGTGCTTCATCGGATTGATCCAGCGCAGTGGACGTCTACATCAACCACGATCTTTAAGATCGTTAAACGCTTTGGATTTTCGAGGCTACATAAATCTAATCTAACTCTTGTTACTAGCATCTCATAGATCGGATCTTGTCGGGTTCCATCCGCTCTTTGGTAGATTTTTTTGTCTTCCACGCTGCTAATTCCACTAGGAATCTACACGAGAATGGTGATTATGTACAATGCAATAATCCAACCATACTTACGAGTCGATAATAATAAGATAATCTGGAATACGTCAATACCTTTAAAACACAATCACTATTAGAATTCTCTTTAGCGGTGGGAGCGATTGCCATTATTTAGTCGCTATGGTGTGAGATCCAGGCACATGGCTTAATATGATTGATTGGATACTCATACTAACAAGCCGCGGCTTCTTTTTCGGAAGCTCATCTAAAAAGAACTCTGAGGTTAAGCGTATCTGGTATCTGGTCTAGAGCAATTTGACGATGGGTGACCGACCGGAAAGTGGGTACCGAGTGCACACGAGTGAGAACAAAGTGCGTATAAAAAACTAGTGTTGATCGGTCATGTCAGTCTAGAGATCCTAGTAAGCTCTCAGGAGTTACACCTTCGGGGGCCTGTTGTTGAAAGGGGTGTTACACATGACTATGTAGAAATAATAAAATGTTTAATGATAAAGATTCTACTCTCTTGACGATTATCTACTGGGCCCCGGTATGGTCATCTTTACATTGTGTAGAGTGTCGCGGCATGTTTACGGAGATGTGTACACATCTAGTGGACGCTACAAGAGACATATTTACCCAACATGGATGACAATATAATCTTCGGATCGACCCTCCACCATCTTAGGCGTCTTGCAATTTCTCATTCTGATATGTAATTCGCTATTTTATTGTTTTAGGCTTTTGGACTTGTCGTATGTGCCCACTGTAATTATGCAGAGACAGAATGTAATGCTCTTTAAGTAATAAATAGTCATTTATCAAAAAATAAACATGACCAGAACTGAGGACATATATTGACATGTTTTTCATCTTTACAACTGTATATATAACAGTAAATAAAAAATAGAAACCATACAGCTTTATTAGTACGTAGTAGTGTACAAGGTAGATGCAAAGCACTTGGCAGATGTTTTCTCATCTTTGCATAGCCTGGACACCGACAGGAGTATCGTGTGTGTGTGTTCTCCGTCAGACGCATCTGGGAGCGCTCTATGGCCTCTTCCCGTGTGTGTAGGAAAGAGAATGACCATGTTTTGCTCGGTCTTAGCAGTGAAATGCTCGCGTCACGCCGAATCTGCGAAACCAACCTTCATCTTGCCGTAGTCAAAGATGGTGTGGTACGCTCCCATGAAGACCTCACCGAGTATCCTGCATCAAACAGAGGGAGTGAAATTCAGAGCTCGTGCCCCTCGGGAGAGAGCTAAAGAGAATTGACCAAGAACAGCAGTACAAGTGCGTCTGTCCCTCTTACCAGAAAGGGCCTACTGGAGGGGGAATTTCCAAGGCCGTGAATCCGCTGATACACCGAGTCATGAATCCTTGGCCAACCTTGAGAATATACTGCTCGATCGGCAGGAACATGGTTGAAATTAGTTGAGAACAGTCATGGTTGAAATTAGTTGAGAATATACTGAAAATGAATGTTAGGATTTCTACAAGCTCCACAAGTAGTAAAGCAAATACAGATAATGTAGTATGTCATCTTCATGGTATATAAATTCTATAGCTAAAGGAAGCAGTACCTGCTCTGGTTTGAGCTCGAACATCCGTCCACCTATGCTGAATGAGATGCTTGGCAGGGAATCGATGCGTCTGCAGTCCACATATGATCCCGAGGGACTGGGCATATGGTGGCAGAGCTGTCGAGTTTAAACCAGCTACTAGTCAGATAATAAGTTCGATGTAAATAGCTTGGTGATTCTTCAAGAATCAAGATAGTCTCACCCGATTGACATGCTCCAGCGTGCCCTCCTTGGTACGGTTCTGAACGAATTCACTCTGCATCCACGTAACTGCCATCTCGCACGCGTTGCATAAAGCGTCAGACATGCCATCTGCAGACGATGTTCCTGCCTCTCCCACTACACTCTCGATACCAGCACTGCCCGATCACAAAGGAAGCATGTGAGGAGGCTATGGGGGAAAACAGGAGGATCTGTTGGAAATTCATAAGAAATAAACTTCAGAACATCAGAAATACAAAGCACGCTTTCTCGACCGTTGCACATACCTAACTTCAGGAGATGTGCAGAGTCCAACCCTGGAACATACTTGTGCTGGTGGTGTCTGCAATTAACCACAAGCCTTGAATCGTAATGCAACTTTTTTTTTCTTTTTCGAAATGGAGACGTAGCTCCAGCTTCTGCATCGACTGTAATGCAACTGGACTAGGAAAACAAAAAGGTTCTGACAAGTGTGGTAGAGATCATCAGACCTTAGATTTCAGCAATTCCATCATTTCTTCCCCATACCCAGCGACAACTTGTTTGCACTCTTCGTTAGCCACTCCAGTAGCTCCAATCTGTTCATGGATCTGAGCGACGGCACACTAAACAATACAAAAAATATGCCCAAGTGAAAACCACGTAGGGTGTACTGCTACATTTGTCAGAATCATTTTTATTAGGAATACAATAGATGCTTAACATAAAGGGAAAAAATAAATATTTGTGAAGAATCTAGGGATTTTAATAAAGTGCATAACATTCAAATTTTTGGGGAGAAAAACATAAAATTCAATGAATATAAAGGGTATTCATTTCGTGGAATTTCCAGTAATTTTTCCCCATTTTTTGTGATGACTGGCGACCACATGAAACCGCTTCCATGGCACCATGTCATCCTCAGAACTACTTTAGTGATACAGGAGATCAATTCTAGGTGGTTTTGACGGTAGGGGGACCTATGATGTCTAGTATTGTTTTTGGGGGTCACAATTACACTTTGCTAATAGTTGGGCATACAAAAGTGAGCATTTTCTACTTACAAACATGGAAAATTGCATAAGTTTGGTCTAAGACTATGGATTGCTTACTATTGGACCAGCAATCAACGAAATTCCCGAGTGTGCTATTGCGGCACAACCATCCACACAAATTCCTGCCATGACATACATTAAAGATCATAGATCAGGGAAAGGAATTGTTGCAACTAGTAGACTTGCCTGTTTAAGCAAGACATGAGCATAGAACATTACCAGTGCTCCTCCCACCAATAAGAAAGTCTCCCATTTCAAACTGCAGGTACCAATAGTACAAACAGAAGAAACAAAGTAATTTCAGAACCAGTCTAACCATGCTGTAATTTATAGAGAGTGAAACTACAATGACTACCTGCCAAAATGCTTTTCGGGTCACTCGGGTGTATGTATGACTGCCTTTGTAATGTTTGGGGTCATCACCCCCGAAAACAATTTCACCTCCTTCCCCGTCGTTTGCATTTCGATTTAACCAAATGGAGAAAGTTTGGTTTTTCACAAGACCTTGTGCAACCATATTGTACCTGGTAGATAGATGAAGATGTGAAATGCCACTGAAAGCAATTCCCTCAGGTGACCAGTTAAAAGCAATGTATGACATGATCTGCGATGACATTCGAACTTAAATGAGCAACGAAGTGCCCTTGACAACTATCTATTGACCAAAACTATGATTTTTTAATCACCACACAACACATTCCTGCGTCTAGTGCATGCTATAGATGAATATATGATAAATAAAATCTAAGATGAACATAGACCGATAAATAAGAACTACTAAGGATTAAAAAAATAA
This sequence comes from Avena sativa, assembly GCA_916181665.1. Classification (NCBI taxonomy): domain Eukaryota; kingdom Viridiplantae; phylum Streptophyta; class Magnoliopsida; order Poales; family Poaceae; genus Avena; species Avena sativa. Next base: position 302,847,112 of record OV702295.1, on the reverse strand, counting down.
GAACCAGCTTCTCCTTACTTCAGACAAGTATAATAATTAGATTAATAAACCAAAACCATTATACCAGACTGGAACTGAGCCTTCAACTGAAATTTCCTTAAATCCAAGTCCAAGGATGCCATCAAATTTTGCTGCTAAAAATGTAAATCCATGCTCATAAGTAGCTTCAATGAATTCCTGACAGCACAATTGAGTTCAGTAGCATCAGCACTATTTGGCAATCGATTGGTCAGATAAAATTCATAAATGAGGAACCGGTAGAAAAAGGACCTGATTTTTCACAACGGTATCGCCGATAGTGACTTGATCTTCGCTGTAAAAGCCAAAAATTGCTCCTTTTCCATAGTGCAGGGCAGCAGGTGTTCCTGCACAGCAGCAGGAAGGGAGAGGTCAGACCACCGTCTAGGCATGATCTTTAAGTAAAGGATAGGTTCTTATTTATTTTTTTTACTTGTGAGAAGATGCAAATTCGGAGGGTTTCCCAATAGCAAACAGAATTGGGATACTCTAGGCATTAACAAGGCATACCGTTCTCCTTGTAAGTGCTGGACCGTCCTGATACGTATTTGGGATGGAAGTAGCAAGCAAGCTGTAATTCCCACGCCAACCAGAGTCAGTAACCAAGCAAAGCATCCTCCCACGGTAAAAAGACAAAATCAACCTGAACTCATTCTTACCGAGAAGTAGCAATCGGCAGAAGGTACCCAGAGGTTTGAGCTCCCCGTGTCAAAGACCACCGTGAAATTCTGCGGCGGGCTGCCGACTCCGATCTGCCCAACATACTGAGAGTTCACGTAGTTCTTCAGCTCGATAACGGTCCCCTGATCACCGTCACGCACACTTTGATCTTCTTCCATGATCCCTCTGCGATGATAGCGCTTGCGCCGCTGTCCCATGGCCGCAGCCTCCATGAACATTCTTTGTTCGTTGAGACGAACTTGGTTAACTGCTTCCCTCACTGGATCGACCTTTTTTCGTGACGCGCTGTTCAGCCTTATGCTAGCATACCCAAGTTTGGCTTTGTTCTCCTTTGGCCATAGTTCATTGTGGATGGTTTTTGTTACTGGTATCTTGTTTAAAGCAATACGGAATAGCCCTTCGTCGGCAGCAGATACGAGAATACTCGACAGGAAGAGGATGGGGAGACTGATGCAGACCCCACATGTTGTATGACGCCCCATTCTGCTAAGAAATTCAGATACCAAGTAGGGAAATAAGGAGCCAGACGCAGGATAAATTGGCCTGAATGCTAGGGAAATGGTGCGAAATCGCAGCACGAAATAATTGAGTTATGGGTCTGAATTATATTGATAATTTTTTCTTTCAGAAATGGTATGGGTACACATGGAACACCCTAAGCCCAATATGGAAGTAGTCTAGCACAAAAGTGAAAGGGGAAAACAATAATTCTCAGAAAAGAAAACCAGCATTTTACAGCAAGAAAAACTCCAGTAGCTGACGACCACTAGTTAGTCGTCCATCTTATGTGCAGATACCCTTCCAAAGCAGTCATGTACATAACACACTGAGAGAGTAAAGTGCTCGAATTGGAGAACCATTTGGCAGATTTTACTGATCGAATTGAAGAGCATTTGTCGAGTAGTACTATATACAGAGGCTGGAGACAGAGAGTACTGACCTGCTTCGGGGAAGAAGCGGTTCCAAGTTAAGAGAGAGCTCAGAGCAGGCCGTTGGACAGATTACCGGGGGAGCTTTATATACACACTGACAGATTACCGGGGGAGTTTTGGGTCTGAATTATATTGGGCATTTTTTTTCTTTCAGAAATGGTATTGAGCACCCAAAGTGCCCATATTGTCTGGGTAGACATGTTACACCCCAAGCCCAAAATGGAACTAGTCTAGCACAAAAGTGGAAGGGGAAAATAATAATTCTCAGAAAAGAAAACTAGCATTGTACAGCAAGAAAAACTCCAGTAGCTAGCGACCACTAGTCTGTCCATCTTATGTGCAGATACCCTTCCAAAGCAGTAACACACTGAGAGTGTAGAATGCTCGAATTGGAGTTTTACTGATCGAATTGAAGAGCATTTATCGAGTAGTACTATACAGAGACTGGGGACAGAGTACTGACCTGCTTCGGGGAAGAGGCGGTTCCAAGTTAAGAGAGAGCTCAGAGCAGGCGGTTCCAAGTTACCGAGGGCGCTTTATATACACAGAAGGATCATTGCATGAAAGCTAGTATCTAGCTGAAACAATGTCCCTGCTCCAGCATAGGCAATTAGGCATCCATCATCAGAGCCACTACAAGCAGGTAGGCGTCACGTAACATTGCCCACTGGATCAGCTAGCTGCGGTGCCTTTGAAGATCAAGGATTGGATCGGAGCTTGCTAGGCGATCAACCCATGGACCCATCGGCGCGCGAGTGGCGAACAGAGCAGCCTTTGAGGGCACGAGACGTGGTCTTGTACCGCACTCCACGTCCACGGCTAGCCGTGTGGACCGGAGAGCGACTATTACCTTCCAGCTACTAGTAGACCAGTCGTAGCTAGGCTCGTGCAAGTAGCAGCAGAATTTGATTCAGCTATGTTGGAAAAACAAAAGATCCCAGCGTTTCTTTTGAGCAGATTTTTTTTTTTACTTCGCCTGAGGAGCTGAACAGAGCAAGTTTCATCCCAATCGTTCCTGCTACCGTGAGTGCATAGGAAGAGGGGTCGATCGAGGGCATTCCAACTGTTCTTTCATACAAGTTCAGAAATTCCTCAATACCAAAAGAGTATGAGCTGGGGCGACACATTTCCACTTGGGATTAAGAAAGGAATCTCTTTTATGTACGGTACACAAGATGGGCTGAGGGAAATTATACAACTTCTTACGGACCGAAAGCCGCTGAAAAATGGCGAACGAATTTGCACATACGAAAAGAAGAAGAAAACATTGAACCAAAGAATCACGGACCCACGCTTCAGCGCCGGCCAGACTGAAGATCATGGTAGAACTCAGAGCTGCTTGAAGCCGAAGCGCACGAGGAAGAAGACTAGCCTTCCCACCACCACCACGGACTCCAGTCTCCACCAGCCACATCAGGTGGTACACCACCTTCTCGTACAGCTTGGCCACCACGTTCATCACGCGCGGCCGCCACCGCCGCATGGACCGGACCTTCGTCGGCGCCGCGCTCCAGCTCTCCGGTGCCGCCCCTCTTAGTATCGGCTCCTCTGACGCTGCACCGGGAGTACTGCTCCGGCGCCGGGACGACGACGAAGACTTCCTCGGCATCGTCCGCTTCCGTATCCACTCAGCCACCTCCTTCCCGCGCGCCATCAGATCAATCCAAGCTCAACGATCGAGTCAGCTGCTTATTACTCGCTTCTTGTTGCTTGTTTGGTGCACTTCTGAGTTCTGACTTCCTCCTCCTGTGGACCGACCTTTATACGTTGAGCAGCTGAGGCGATGCCGCCACAAGTACTATAATGTGTAAACTAAAGCTAGTAGTACAGGATGGAAATGGGGAGGAAGACGCGAACGGCGATCGGCAATAGAAACACGACAGAGGTTGAAGACCAAAGAAGATGATTCCAAGTCAAACCTACACCAGGTCAACAAACAATACCCTGTGAGTGTGAGCCTGACGGCTGTGTGCCGATTACCCTGGAAGATTCCTTCTCAAGCTACATCTCGAATTGCTGACGTTGTCAACGGGGAAGCAGATCGGAAAACTTGGGAGTGATTAGAAACGTCTAGTTTGTTAGTTAAGCAGTTGAGGTCGTTATCGTTGTTCGGTAGTGGATTATGCCGCCGGGGTGCTCAAGTCAAATTTAGCTGTGCGGATCATCGGCTCATCGTCTCTGTTTTTGGCTCATCATCTCTGATGTACTGTACCTACTACAACATAGTTTGACTCTGATGGTGACAAGAGGGGTGACGCCAACATCAAAGTAGCCTTTTGGGATAATTATTTTGTCCTTATTTTTATGGGGTTTCTAGATGTTTAGAGCTTATGGGATGCCTTTTTTTTTTTTGCGAACAATGGGATGCCTGTTAGCCTAGGGCATTTTCAAGATGAAAGGTAGGTAACAAGCTCCGCCACTCCCTTTAGTGGAGAGAGGAGGGTATGCCACAGTGCTCAGAGTATTGGATTCTTCAAGACTTCTCTCACGGACAAGCAAGATGCGTAGAACTTGTTTGCACGAAATGAGATTACATCTTTCCGCTCTCAAGATGGTCTTCCCAAATGGAATACACCAACTTCCGAAAGTAGGCTCAGTTTACAACTACAGCTCCGTGACTGAAAAATTGGGATCAGAAACTGGGATCTAGGAATTTAGATGCAAGCTCATCGACTAGAAAAGGCAAAGATATTGCAGTGCAGTTATGTGGTTTCTTCACTGTAAGGTTCTACTCACTAGAGATAATTTGGCTAAAAGAAAATGGAATGGATGTAAAAAGTGTTGATGTTGTTCAAAGGATGAAACAATACAACATCTCCTTCTCACATGCCCCTTGGCAAAGATTATTTGGCGTATTGTACATATATCTCTGAATTTAGTAGTGCCAAAGAACACTATGCCAATTTGTTTGGGAACTGACTAGCAAGGTTAACAAATGCGATGAAGTCCAAGTGAGTAGAGTTTGCGCTTTACTATGGGCCATGTGAAATTTCTAGAAATGATATTAACTTTAATAATGCAAATTTCACTTCTTTCTTTGCAGATCATCTCCCTCGCTACCCATTACACCCGTATGTGGTCATACCTGCAGCCAATGGACAAGTACCAGACTTTGGATATTGGGTGCGAGGTGTTCTTCAGTGTACTCACCCTCCTCTCAAACTTAACAAAATGAGAACACAAGGACTGTCAGGATTAACCAATACTCCTTCGGTTCGGAAAGAATGAAGGGGTATCGGCTAATTCTATCTATCCTTATGTTTTCGGTTTCTTAAGTTTGAGAGGAAGGGGAGGATACCTAAGCAAAACTCATTGGGCGCAGCCAACTAAAAACGGTTGCACGGGCTATATACAAGAGTACAACTGGTGTTTTGAGCATCGGATAACATGTTGATATAGTGTCATGCCATGATGTCTCTTTTCTTTAGATGACTTATTTATGTGGAAACTCTGTGAGACCTATGATGTAAGAATCTTTATAATGATTGTTTCTGAATAAAGTAATAAAAAGTCGCATGCATCAATCGGTGCAGATACCGGACCCATGGTCCCATTTCAAAAAACAAAATTATGCTTGAGGCGCACTTCATTGGTACTACTTTCATACCGGTTTATTAGACTAATACAGAGTTTAAGAAAAAATTAACCATAAAATTGATCAATAAAATATGAACTATATATCTTAAAAATTATATCATTGGATTCATATTTGAAAGACCTATCTACTGATGTAGTTTTTGCATATTCCGTTGATCAAATTTATAGTCAATTTTTTTTCTTAAACTCCGTGTTAGCATAATAAACCGGGTATGGAGGGAATAAGCTAGTTGGAGAAGCACTAATGCATTGCACTGGTCTATGCCATGATGCATCTATAAATTTTTCACAAGGGTGAGTTCTACTCTAATCATCCGTCCATGTCTCATGGAGGCAATATGTTACAATTGCGACAAGAAGATAACGAAGAACGAAAACAAAACACAGCAAGGGGGACACAGATTTAACGTGGAAAAACCTCTCCAACAAAGAGAGGAAAAAACCACGGACGCCAGCCAGCGAAACTTCACTATATCGAGGAGTGTTTACAAACGCCGGGGATTTCACAGATGCAACTCTCCCAACCGGCGGCTTACAAGGGGTTTATATATCGGTGAAAACCTAGGTCTTCGACGATCCGTACCATACCATCAGTTGCATGGATATTACGTGTGGATGAAATTGACTGCGCTGCATGTCAATAAGCAACAATGCCTGAACACCAAATGAGCTTGGGCGTCACATTTCCACTTGGGAGCAAGAAAAGAATCTCTTTTATATATACATAAAATGGGCTGAGGGAATTTACAACTTCTTACGGACCGAAATCCGCTGAAAAATGGCGAACAGATTTGCACGTACGAAAAGAGAAAATATTGAACCAAAGAATCACGGAGCCACGCTTCCTCTCCATCCCCTCAGCGCATGAGGGCTGAAGATCATGGTAGAACTCAGAGCTGCTTGAAGCCGAAGCGCACGAGGAAGAAGACTAGCCTTCCCACCACCACCACGGACTCCACCAGCCACATCAGGTGGTACACCACCTTCCCGTACAGCATGGTCAGCACGGTCACGCGCGGCCGCCACCGCCGCATGGCCGATAAGCCGCTCGACCGGACCTTCGAACCCGCCTTCGTCGGCGCCGGCGACGGCGCCCAGCTACAGCTCTCTGGCGCCGCATCTCTTAGTATCGGCTCCTCCGACGCGCCACTGGGAGTACTGCTCCGGCGCCGGGATGACGACGACTTCCTCGGCATCGTCCGCTTCCGTATCCACTCAGCCACCTCCTTCCCGCGCGCCATCAGATAAAACGATCGAGTCAGCTGCTTACTTGCTTCTTGTTGCTTGTTTGCTGTACAGATTTGCACTTCTGACCTTCTCCTCCTCTCGACCGAGCTTTATATGGTGGGCTGATGGCCGATGCCGCCACAATCAGAATGTGTGTAAACTGAAACTAGTCGTACTTGACGGCAATGGGGAGGAAGACGCGAACAGTAATAGAAACGCGAGAGAGCTGTAGACTAGAAGAAAATGATTCCAAGTCAAACCCACGCCAGGTCAATAAACAATACTGCGCGTTGAGCCTGACGGCTGTGTACCGATTACCCTGGAAGATTCGTCCTCAAGCTACAACTCAAATTTTCTGTCGTTGTCAGAGCAAGTGGCTTGGGGAAGGAGATCAGAAAACTTTGGATTGACGATTAGAGACGTCTATTTCGTTAGTTAAGCAGTTGAGGAGCTCGTTATTGTTGTTCGGTAGTGGATTGTGCAGCCGTGGTGCTCAAGTCAAATTAGCTGTTCGGATCATGGGCTCATCATCTCTCATGTACTAAAACATTGTTTGACTCTGATGACAGGAGGGGTGACGCCAACATGCAAGTTGCTTTTTGGATGATCAATTTTTGGTCTATAGAAGTTCAGAAATTACGGGATAATGTGATGCTACAGTTATGCCCTTTAGCTTAGAGCATCTTTGTTACAATTGCGACAAGAAGATAACGAAGAACGAAAACGAAAAACACAGCAAAGGGACACAGATTTAACGTGAAAAAACCTCTCCAACAAAGAGAGGAAAAAACCACGGGCGCCAGCCAGCAAAACTTCACTATATCGAGGAATGTTTACAAACGCCGGGAATTTCACAGATGCAACTTATCCCAACCGGCGGCTTACAAGGGGTTTATATATCGGTGGAAACCTAGGTCTTCGACGATCCGTACCGTACCATCAGTTGGGATAAGTTACACTCGGCCCAAGCCTTCGGCGACGGGCCTCGCTCCACTCGTCAGAAGTTGGCCTATACTTTATAGAATTTAGATCAACATATAACAAACTCCACCTTGAGACAAATTCCTCCTTGTAGCATCAGCAGCAACCATCTCCCTGAACAAACAAAGCAAATACTTTCGGCGCCAATAGCCACTTGGGCTAATCAGTTAAACCAACTAAGTTCGAGCAAAGCTCAAACTTAGCAACAGGAACAGGTTTAGTCATCATATCAGCAGGATTATCATGAGTGCTGATCTTGCATACCTTTAATTTACCTTGAGCAACAATGTCTCTAACAAAATGGTACTTGACATCAATGTGCTTACTTCTCTCATGGAACATTTGATCTTTTGTAAGGTATATGGCACTTTGACTGTCACAAAACAAAGTAATGCAAGAATCATCTCCACAAAGCTCAGCAAACAAACATTTCAATCAAACAGATTCTTTGCAAGCTTCAGCAATAGCCATGTATTCAGCTTCAATAGTAGATTGTGCAACAACAGCCTGCAATGTAGCCTTCCAGCTAACAGCACAACCACCAACATTAAACACATAACCTGTGAGGGATCTTCTCTTATCCAAATCGGCAGCAAAATCTGAATCCACATAGCCAACGAGTCTCTCACCGGTCCTGCCAAACTTCAAACAAGCATTGGAAGTACCAAGAAGGTACCTGAAAACTTACTGAACAGCCTTCCAATGTTCTTTACCAGGATTAGCCATGTATCTACTTATCAAACTCATAGCATATGATAAATCAGGATGAGAACAAACCATGACATACATCAAAGAACCAACAGCACTAGAATATGGCACCTTTGACATGTACTCAAACTCTTCATCAGTAGTAGGACATTGAGAAACTGACAATTTAAAATGAGGATCAATAGGAGTACTAACTGAGTTGCCACCATCCATATTAAAACGATGAAGAACTTTCTTAATGTAACTTTGCTGACTAAGAAATAACAAACCAGATTTTCTATCTCGGGTAATCTCCATACCTAAGATCTTCTTAGCAGCACCAAGATCCTTCATCTCAAACTCACTACTTAGGTGTGCCTTCAAAGTAGTGATTTCTTTCATGCCCTTGGCAGCAATTAACATATCATCAACATATAGCAGCAAGTATATAGGTGACCCATCAACAAACTTGATATAAACACAACTATCATATTTAGACCTCTCAAAACCATGTGAGATCATAAATGAATCAAACCTTTTATACCACTGTCTTGGAGATTGCTTTAAGCCATAAAGAGACTTCTTTAATTTGCACACAAAATCCTCTTTACCAGGCACTATGAACCCTTCTGGTTGGTCCATGTATATTTCCTCATCAAGCTCTCCATGCAAAAAAGCAGTCTTGACATCTAACTGCTCAAGCTCAAGATCACGCATAGACACAATACTAAAGAAAGTACGAATGAAACTATGCTTCACAACTGGAGAGAACATATCATTGTAATCAATACCTAGAATCTGGCTGAACCCTTTTGCTACTAACCTTGTATTGTACCTTGAAGGCTCTTTGGGAGACAGACCTTCCTTTTTCTTGAAGATCCACTTGCAGCGGACCGCCTTCTTTTGTTTAGGCAAGCGCACAACATCCCATGTGCCATTTTTCTCAAGCGATTGCATCTCTTCTTGCATAGCAGAAACCCACTTCTCGCGGTCAACGAATGCAATGGCTTCATTATATGTAGCAGGTTCAGAATCATTCTCCACCTGTTCAGCACAACTCAAAGCATAATATACAAGATTACACTCTTCAATTAAACGAGGACGAGGACCATAGTTACGCCTCGGTCTATCAGCAGCAATGGACTCATGTGGCTGCTGCAAAATAGTAGGTGAATGCTGAACAACAATATCATTAATGTTTTCCTCATGTGTATCTTCAACGATAGCATCATTATCAACAGTTTTCTGCAGGTTCTCCACATGCACACTAACTCCCTCCTCTCCAATAGCAACAGGAGAGGTACCTGATGGCAAGCTATCATGATACATAACAGACTCATTGAAAACAACGTTTCTACTTAGCAAAATCTTTTTAGTTTCAGGATTCCATAGTTTATATGCTTTAACTCCTGAACCATAACCAAGGAATATGCACTTAACAGCCCTAGGCTCTAACTTTCCATTATCAACATGAGCATATGCAGTGCAGCCAAAAACTCTCAACTGTGAATAATCAGCAGGCGAACCTGATCATACCTCAATGGGAGTTTTCTTCTCAAGTGGAATAGAAGGTGACCTATTGATGAGGTAACACGCTGTGTTGGTTGCTTCAGCCCAGAAACGCCTATGCATACCTGCATTAGACAACATACAACGAGCCCTCGAGATGATGGTTCTGTTCATGCGCTCAGCCACGCCATTCTGCTGAGGAGTATATGGGATGGTGTGATGCCTGATCATACCATCGTTACTGCAAAACTCCTCAAATTTATTAGAACAGAATTCCATACCATTATCAGTACGTAGTACCTTTACCTTCTTCTCAGTTTGCTTTTCAACCATAACTTTCCACTTCTTAAAGGCATAAAAAACATCAGATTTATGCTTCAGAAAATAAGGCCACACTTTTCTTGAGTAATCATTAATAATAGTAAGCATGTAATTAGCACCACCAATAGAAGTCTTACGGGACAGACCCCATACATCAGCATGCACATAATCTAATATGCCTTTGGTGGTGTGAACGGAAGCATTGAATTTAACTCTTTTATGCTTACCAAAGATGCAGTGCTCACATAACTCAAACTTACTCATGTTACAACCATCAATCAGATCTCTCTTGACCAACTCTGCCATGCATTGTTCGCTCATATGCCCAAGACGCATATGCCACAGATGTGTTTTACCACAATCATCAGAATCATTAGAAGTAACAGCAGCAGCAATACCAGGCAAAGTGCTACCTCTAAGAACATATAATTTAGCAGAATTCATATCACCTATCATGTGAATAAGAGAACCTTTTGATACCTTCAGAACTCGATGCCCACCGGCATACTTGTATCCATCAACGTCCATGGTACTCAGGGAGATCAAATTTCTGGCCATGCTTGGTATGTGCTTCACCTCACTCAACGTGCGTGTCACGCCATCATGTGTCCTGATCTTAACAGATCCAACACCAACAATATGGCATGGGTTGTCATTCCCCACACGCATAAAATCTCCAGTCTGCACAGACTCATATGAACTGAACCAATCTTTGTTACAGCAAATATGAAACGAACATGCAGTATCAAGTATCCATTCATCATCACGAGAAGCACAAGCAGCAAAAACAGCTAAGCATTCACCATCAGAACTATCAGAAACAACAGCAGCCTTACCAGTACCTTCAGCCCTATCTTTCGGTTGGTAAGTTCCGTTTCTTTTCTCCTTATTCTGCAACTTCCAACAATCATCAATAACATGATTAGATTTCTTACAATACCTGCAGAATTTATCCTTTCCCTTGGACTTTGAACGACTTCTACCGTCCTTGCTCTTATCTCAGTTGCCATAGTTGTTGTATCTCTGCTCGGTCCTGCCACGAACCTGCAGAGCCTCAGCCTTGGATGACGTACCATCTGACCCTACCATAGTTTTCATCTTTTCCCTCTGTTTGAGGGCGTCATGTACTTCAGCAAGGGTTAGTTCATCACGGCTCAACAATATTGTATCACGAAAATGTGTATAGGAACTAGGCAATGAGCATAAGAGTAGAAGAGCTAAATCCTCATCATCATATTTTACCTCCATAGACTGCAAGTCTGAAACAATCTCTTTAAAAACAGATATGTGATTCATTACCAATCCACCTTCTTGCAGCCTGTGCGAGAACAACTTCATCTTCACGTTCATCTTACTGGTTAGATCCTTTGACACACAGATCGTTTTCAGTTTTTCCCATAGGGAAGCAACATATTTCATCTCCAGTACTTCCTGCAAAATATTATTGGACAGATGAAGTTGAATCAAAGACAAAGCCTTACGGTCCTTCCGCTTCTCTTCGGCGGACCAGGTCTTAGCATCCTTTTCACCGAATCCATCCAGCGCTTCATCCAGATCAGAAGTTTGGGCGAGAATCGCCCGCATCTTCACCTGTCACAAGGAGAATCTTGTGGTGTAGTCCAGCTGTGGTAGATCGAACTTCAATGACGACATATCGCAAACCCTAGATTAGAACCTGGGGCTCTGATACCACTTGTTATAATTGCGACAAGAAGATAACGAAGAACGAAAACGAAAACACAGCAAGGGGACACAGATTTAACGTGGAAAAACCTCTCCAACAAAGAGAGAAAAATACCACGGGCGCCAGCCAGCAAAACTTCACTATCTCGAGGAGTGTTTACAAATGCCGGGGATTTCACAGATGCAACTTATCCCAATCGGCGGCTTACAAGGGGTTTATATATCGGTGGAAACCTAGGTCTTTGACGATCCGTACCGTACCATCAGTTGGGATAAGTTACACTCGGCCCAAGCCTCCGGCGACGGGCCTCGCTCCACTCGTTAGAAGTTGGCCTATACTTCGTAGAATTTGGATTAACATATAACAATCCTGATCAAGAAAAAAAATAGTGCGCTATCTAACTTAGTGTGGCTTTCTCTAGACCTTATGAAATTAGCACGCTATTGTACAAAATAGCGCTGGGTCATCGCCTTCGTCGTCCTCCATGGCTGGACCAAGGCGCTAGCCCGCCTCGGCTTCGCCGCCTGCCCCTTCACGCGCCAGGAGAACACCGTCGCCAAGCAGGGAGAATGCTGTCGGCTTTTCGTGGCGCGCCCTCCACCTCGCCGGCCTCTCCCTCCTGCGTCCGGCGCGCGCGCGCCCACCACTCGCCTACCTCGCTGGCCGCTGGGAACGTGGCTAGGAACCACAAACGAGTGGAGATGCTCTTAGAATCACCAGGTTGACTTGACGATTGGGAAATTAACATTGACGGGCCATGAGGATAGTTATCCTCAGATTGTTTCTATACACTTCAAATCTCTCTCTTGTCTCTTCAGGCCGAAGGCAATTTGCTCTAGGCAGGAGTCAAGTCAAACAAAAATGACCACCTAAATGAACCATGTGGTAGGTTCTGGAATTTTCTCACATCAAGTGGATTGAAAAACAACGCAAGAACCAACAAGGAAAACAAATAAAGAATGGTCCACTGTGTCACAAAGTGAAAGAACAACACGGTACACGAGCATTGACCATCTCAGGCACCAACACATACCTATACAACACACAAAAGAATTGAGCAAGAAAGACCAGGGAGTTCATCCTCCAGGATTCTGCTTGACCCTACCAGCTCGGCCTAAATTTTAGATACTAGTAAAATATTGGCGTGCCTACCTCAACCTACTAATATTTCCTACCGAAATCCAGGACAGTACTAGCCTTGGTGATTAACAAGGTTCCTCGGACTGACCAATGAACACGAGTGCTCGTGACCTGAGATGCATTCGTGAAAGGCAGGACTCATGACTGAGACTGGTCTGATCTTGAACTGCCAGTTCTTTCTACCTTGTTTGCAAATTCGGCCGAATTCGATCCCTCTGTAATAGATTCGATGTCCATGCTTCCTGTGCGACTTCTCCGGTTTCTCCGATCCTTTAAAAATGCAGAAATGTTAGGGAAATTTTGTGCTTATAGTGTATTACAGTATGCTAGGCTTTCAGTCATTTACCTCCCGGTATGGAACTTCTTCAGATTCGAGCATCCTCGCAACCTGGCCCATCTTAGGTCTCTTTTCGGAGTCAGGATCAACACACCTTAGTGCGATCAACAGAGCTCGCTTAAGAGCCCTAATAGTTGGTCTAACCTCCAGGATTGGATCAACCACTTCTTCTGCTCTCCGGTTGGCTATCATCATTTTGAGCCACTCAACAAGATTGACCTGATGAGAGATTATTTATCATCTCAATACAAATATATAAACTCATTTTAAATATAATTTACTTACTGCAGTAAGTGAATCACAGAAGCATAATGGTAAAAGAAAGTTCAAAACTGACAAGTTTTCCCATGGACACAGTACACCAGACTATTGGCTATCACATAGCTGCCAATGTATTCAAACATTAGCACTGTAGGTTTAAATAACACTGGTACGATAAGAAAATAAATAAAGGAATGAGTGATGTCCACTGAACAAAAATTTACCCAGGCTACCTGAGTTCCTTAACTCCTAAACTTCAGAACCGGTATTTACCCGATAAACCTTCACAAACATGTCATTTAATCCTCAAGGCTGGAATATGAGGCATGTTGCCACCACTGCTGATGACGTGGAGCGGTTTCAAAGAGATGCATAAATCTATTAAGGATAGTTGGCAAAAGGGATATACTATGTGTGCCAAAACCACAAATTTCTATGTGTTTTCCTCTCCATCGTACATAATTCATACGGCTGATCATTGCTTGACTGTATCTGCGAGACGCTACAAAGTTGGCAAGCGGCAGAAACTAGGCTGCTGCTCCAGCAATCTCATGCAGCAGCACCCTGATAAGTGATGCTTACACAGGAAGATCTGGCAGGAGATCGACCTCTATGCCAACTGATGTATTCGATGGGTGCTCCATTTATATCTACCTTGAATAACACTTTCAATCATATGGTGATGTAGTTACGGATAATACTAGTAGAGAGAGGAGGAAGAGATTCATTGGTATCTCACATTTTTATTTTATTTACTAAGCTGCCACCAAGTGATCAACCAAGGTGGCGAAATGTCCAAGAATCTAGCCTATTCAAAGTTTAGGATGTAAAATACTCAATTTTAAAGTTCGGTGGTTTAAGAACCCAGGCACAAGAATTCACTAGGTGATCAGGAATTTCTTCAACTCAATGATGTAAGATCCAGTAAGGTACATAATTAAAATATGAAATGAAAATGAAAAAAAAAACAGTCATTTACCTCATTGGCAGACCGGCTATAATCAACAGGGTCTCTTCCAGTCACAGTTTCCAAAAGGAGAACGCCAAAACTGTATACATCGCTCTTTTCGTTTAACATCCCAGTATTTGCGTATTCAGGCGCAACGTATCTAAAGCAATAAAAAAGGATTAGAAAAATTATTCTCCTTTAAGCATGGTAAAGTAATGATGCAAAAGACCACATACAAAGGATAAATGCGGGTGAAGACAATACCCAAATGTTCCCATCACTCTAGTAGTAATGTGGCTTTTATCTGACCCCAACATCTTTGCCAATCCAAAGTCAGAGACCTTGCCGTTGAATTCATCGTCAATCAATATGTTGCTTGATTTTATATCCCGATGTACAACTTTTGGTTCTATAGCTTCATGAAGGTAAGCAAGTCTGCAACCAAATAAATTTAAGACAACAGAAAGGATGTGGTATCTTGTGAACTGAGAAAAAGATGAAACTTACGCTTTTGCAGTGCCTATAACGACTTTCATACGATTTTCCCAGGTAAAAACACCATGCTGGCGCATAGCTCCATGTAGCCACTGCTCTAAGTTACCATTGTTCACAAACTCATAAACTAGCATCCTGTTAAAAGAAACACCAATATATCATGGATATGGTGTATTGTGAAGATGCAATCACACATTTCTAAGAGAGTGGTGCCATTTTTTGCGTAACAAACCAATGATCACTCATCTACAAAAAAGGTCAATCAACTGTCACTAGATTGAGGAAGTTTACGAGAGTATGTTACAACTATAGTCCCTAGCAATGCAAACTAGGCCAACACAGAAAAACTGATGGTGCTTCGATGCCATACAGTATTTCACCAGTTTTTTCTAAAAGATTCAAATGATCTGTAAAATTGCATGTAGTAGAACATGTCTCCCTACTTGGTCCCATCTCTACTTCTCCATCCTGTAAATTGCATGCATTTGCTAAATTTTACTTGCAGCAGGAAGCCGTCAGGATAGCCACATCATCATTTCATAATCATACGTTTTGCAGAGACCTGTGAGTTATGAATGTATGATAGGGCATGCATTGTTTTGTTGCTAGTTTTTCTGGAAGCAGAAGATGTACAAAATCCACAAAACTTTACTATAGAACATGGTATATTGAAATTGTTTGTTTAATATAGTAAAGCATCAAATCAGAACAAAAATAGTTGGAAGTCGCCATTCCCTTGTTTGTTTTATTAAGGCTTGATAGTCCAGATCATACACAAACTTAACAGCACAAGTCACATTCAGATTTGCCAAGTATAATGCATACATATATAAATAAGAACATGCATTTGCTTAGGAAAGACCAATTTGCTATCAGTTGTCCTGAAAGAAAAAATGAGCCGGCGACTGATGCCCGGCACCCCACATACCTGTTGACTCCCTCAACACAGTATCCCAAGAGACGAACCAGATTCTTATGGCGTACATGGCCAATAGCCTCAACCTCCACTCTGAATTCCTTCTCAGCCTGCCCCCTGTAAACGCAAGGATGATGAAAATGAGGCAATTGCTGGAATAAGCATAGAAGAGACTAGAGCAGTAGCTAAATGCTGAAAGTGAGCTTACATATTGTTAAAGATCTTCTTGATGGCAACTTCAGTTCCATTGACTAGACGCCCCCGGTAAACGACTCCGTAGCCACCCTCTCCAAGCACATTCTCCTTTGAGAACCGGCTGGTGGCAAATTCGAGGTCACGCAGAGTAAACCAGTGGCCCCAACCGAGATGAGAGAACTCAGGAAGGCCAACCAGGGGCGACGCTGACACGAACGCTGCCGGAGAATACGGTCTCCTAGTATGCCCCGAGCTGCCATCTTCACCGGAATGCACGGTACCGGCAGGGTCCGCATTGCAAACCGAGCTTCCCTGGCTCATGTTATCATGATCCGAGGACTTGCTCAACGCAGTATGCCCCGCCTGCGTCTTCCCCGGCTCCCGGTTCGCGTGCTTATCCTGCGGCGGCAAGCTAGGATGCTCGCGCTCGTGCATCGTCTGCGCAAGGCTGCGGCCGCCGCTGCCGCCGCCGCCGACCCTGTCGACCGGTATCTCCTTGGAGTAGATGGGGATCTGTGTCTGGCTCAGGCTGTCCCTTGTTCTCTTGGTCCTGCGACGGGACGCCGCCCAGATGCATATCATGAGCAGAATGGCCACCAGAAGAGCGACCACGCCGATCGCAATCCATACCCACAGTGCCAGGCCGAGAACCTTCCTCGTCATCTCTGAATCCAAGTCACTCATGGCGGCTGCGTGTTAGATGTTCAGAGTATGATTCAGTTGTAGGTAGATCCCCTGCTAGGCATCAGCAACAGCTGAAGATGAACTCTTCTCCCTGAAGGACAGTAACTCGACGCAGTTAGGTATCATTTGCGGCCGCAAATGCATCGAAACAATCAACGCTTCTCGTGTACTAAATAAAAAGGAAAAAAATATCAAGATTTCTTTTCCGTACTACAATAATTGGTCCCGAGAGAAAGGCGCAAGCTCTTTTTTTCTTGTAAGATGCATCGATGCAAGGCGGAAAATACAGTCGGCAGCCAAGCTGGAAAGAAGATGGGTGTACCTCCAGTTGAGAAGGAGATTAAAGCTTTACCTGTTTGTGCAACAGAAGCTCCATCCACTCATCCCTCAAGCAAAGAACCTGAAAGAAAAGGAAAGAACCAACAAGGAAGCGAAGTTAAGACCAGTAACGCACACCTGATGAAGCTAGAAACCTGAGTTGAGGAAATGCAAGCAAAAAGAAAAGGCAGCCCTGCGTTGCGGAGCTGGAATCCAACCTGTGGCAACAATGGCGAAGGGGGAACCAGAGAGAGAGAGGGGGGACGGGAGAGAGAGAGACGGTAGTAAAAGAGGGAAGGCTGCAGCTTGCAGGTGTGGCATTGAAGGCTGGATCGGGAAGGGGTGAGGTGAAGGGAGAAACGGGTGGGGGAGGCAATTAAGGAAAAGACTGGTGAAAATGGTGAAGGGGCAGGAGAGGGAGGAAGCAGGAAGATTGGTGAGATCAGCTGATGTACTGGTCTGTAAGATAAGGTCAACTGACAGTATATAATAACTGCATGTATTAGCATGACAGGGAAACAGGGTTCATGGATTTAGGCTGGCTCAGGGACAGCCAGCCTTGCCCACTATCTTTTGCTTCCCCGCCCTAACCGGGAGGGCCAGCCTTGCACTGTGTTCTCACCAGGTTCCGTGTTGTTTTGCGGGAGAAAAAAAAACAATTGAGTCCCGCCGGGAATGCGAATTCTTGGTGCATGCATGACGGGACACAGCTGTCTGTCGCTGGTCATCAAATTCTCCCCGGATCCTTGCGGCCGCCTTTTTTAGCCTCGGTATTGGTAGTACTACTATAAAAAATATTCTGCTGTTCTTTTGTTTTTTAATAATTTACTGTCTGCAGAAGAGTCACGAGTGACGAGTCATTGCAGCAGCCATACGTTGGACTCGCTGAGGAGGAGTGGAGGACAGTTCCGCTCTCTGTCTATAAACTTCCAAAAAAAAAACTCAAGGAGCAACCAATAAACAACTGTCTACCACTACTCTAGTAGTAGAACTCGTGAGCAGATCTCTGCGCAAGGCAGTGATGCAATAAGTCCTATTCTATTCTGCTGGCTATAAGAATTAAGCTAGCATTGTTTTGCTTTGTTGGATGAGAGAGAAGATGTGAGAGAAGGGAGGTGAACTCTCATGCAATAGCCAGCTCTTGTATGTGTTTTTAAACATCTTGTGAGTATGTGGGTGGGTCATTCACTTATAAAGTACTCTCTCCGTTTCAAATATAAGATGTTTTACTTTGTAAAGCAAATATATCTAGACTAGTTTTAGTATGTAGTGTTAGACTGAAGACTCTGTCCATGCACTGCCGTGGGCATCGCTCCTCATCTATCCATGCACGCGCCCATATCGCATGCACAAACGTGCAAGCGCTATCCTTGGATCAGCAACAGAATCAGTTGAGCTGTGTGCGTGTGTGTGTGCGCTCTCTCCTCCCTCATGTACTCCTCTATATAAACCTGTACAGATGATTAATAAAAGATAACACAGTCCATGCGTTGGACACCAAATTCTCTCTATGTTTCTTACATGGTATCAGCTTGATCACGGTCTATGGCTGACAACTCCAACGCGCCCGCTGCCTCTGCCGGTCTCCCCGCGCCGGCCATCTCCACCGGTCTCCCGGCTGCTACTACAACACCCACCCCGACCCTCTCCGTCGGCCTTCCCACCCTGTCGGCCCTCTCCGCCGGCTCCTCCTCCCAGGTTCTTCTGCCGCCCCCTACCTTCGCTCCTCCTGGCATCTCCATCTCCTACCAGATGCGCGGCGTCAAGGATCGAATTGGGCGTTCATCCTCGAGGAGATCCTGGACCTTCACATTTTTTCATTCAACGGGTCGATACCAGCAGCTTTTGGTAACCAGTCTCGGCTCTAGCACCTTGATGCAAGCCAGAATAACCTCACTGGATCAATATTCCCGGGAATAACAGCGTTGGTGAACCAGTTGACACTTGATCTCTCATCAAACAGTTTGGTGGGGCCAATACCTAGGGAGATTGGTCAACTGGAAAATCAGGAATTGCTAATTTAGAGACAGAATGGTCTTAGTGGAAGCATTCCAAAAGAGATTGGTAACCTGAAGCTGCTAAAAGTTCTTCAACTCCCCGGATGCAAGTTCACAGGCACCATCCCTTGGTCAATTGGTGGTCTCAAAAGTTTGAAGGAACTTGATATATCAGAGAACAACTTCAATGCTGAACTGCCAACATCTGTGAGCTGGGCAATCTAACTCGCCAGATCAAGAACATCATCACCCGGACGCTGGAGCTCTCCACGGGTTCATACACCCAGTGGCGGAACCTGATGGAACTCGCCGTCGCCGAATATGGCGTCCTCGGCCACCTGCTGTCCGACGCCACGCCATCCCGCCTCGACGTCGAGTGGCACCATCGACCTGATTCTCAAGCGCTGGATCTACGGCTCGATCTCCCCGGAGCTCATCGGGATGATCATGGACCAGGACAAGACGGCCCGGCAGCTCTACCTCACCCTCGCTGCCGTGTTCCTGAACAACAAGCGCCACCGCGCCGTCCACCTGACCTCCAATCTATACGATCAGCGTCAGGGCAGTCTCGGCATTGCCCAGTTGACGAGGTTTAATCTTGTCAATGCCCATTGTTATGGACTTGGGTTTTGGAGAAGATGGGGATGCTGGAGATCGTGGCACGGTTAACAGACAAGCAACCAGGGGACACGAGATTTACCCAGGTTCAGGACCCCGGAGGGAAAACCCTACTCCTGCTTGTCTGCTCTTTGATTACGGCGGAACCGAAGGTTACAGGGTGCGCAGATTAGATCTGGCGTGTGTGCGAAAGTATGAGTCTGTTGTGAGATTACGTGCGAGCGTGTCCTCCTCGTTGGCCCCTCCTAGCCTTTATATATGGGGAGGCTAGGTCTCGGGTGCCGATACGAGTAGGTTACAAGTTGTATTCAAACTCTAGTCTTGCTCTCCAAGGATCCGAAGACGTCATGGGCCTTGGCCACCCGAAAATCTTCATGGGCCAGCGTATGTCTGCTGTGGGCCTTCCTTGGGCTGGACTAGGTATGCTGAAGTTACGGACCCGTAGGGTATAACCATGTCAGTAGCCCCCGAGTGATCAGTCGAATCGTAGATTCGACTGAGGACTCTTCAATCCTTCGGGTGCAACTCTGTCTTTCAAGAGAATGTGTAGGGGTTGTTGATACGTGTGCCTGACTCTCCCGACGGATCAGGGTCAGTTAACTGTCTTAGGACAAAACAACACGATCTTCTTCAGGTTCGAGTCCCTCAACTCGAACCCGGAACATATGCTGGCGTAATTCGACTCAGGCCGCGGAGGACTTACAGGAGTGGAATTCCAGTGGTTTTAAATGATGTACCCAACGCGTCCGTCGGGATTTTTTCATCACGCCTGTTGGCATGGATGTATACTAGCAGAGCGCAGTCAGGTGCGTTGCCAGGCCATCAGATGATATCTGTAGGTCTTATCTTTGTGTCGCAGACACAGCATCCGAATGTTTGTCACCGCGGAGGTGCTTCGGGTGGCCAAGGAGATTTGTTGCTCACTTAGCGTTTTTGTTGGGGCAGAGTTGCCAAAAAGTTTTTGCGTGCTGATCCGGAAGATCGCAGTCGAAGATTTCATAGGGTGCGCGACCAGCGCTCCCTATGGGAGTAGCCCCCGAGTGTCTGTTCGAGTCATAGACTCGAGCGGAGACTTTAGTGCAAGCATTGCTCAGTTGTTTAGTCCGTAGGACTCGAAAATTTTCGGATGCTTGAATCCTTTCTCCCTATGGGAGTAGCCCCCGAGCCCGTAGTGGAGTCGCAGACTCGACGTAGGGCTCAGAGAAATGCTTTGTCTTCATTTGTCTTTCGGGTGCACGGCCAGCGCTCCTGATAGGAGTAGTCCCCGAGTATTTAGTCGAATCGTAGATTCGAGTGAGTACTCTTAGCTGTGGAGCCGAAGTTGGTGCTAGTATAGCTTTTGATGACGTCAGTGCTGACGATCGATGACCTCAAGCGTCTGCTACGCCAGAGATGACTTGACTGGACGAAACGTGGGTCCCACTTGCTGACTTTGAATTGACCGGTCACGCGCGGCGTGGAGATGATTACGGCATCTCCTCGATTTCCACGCGTAGTGGACGGCGTGGTAGAGACGGTTTGTTGTGATGCTGACACGTGTATGGCCAGATCCACCGTTGTCGTTAGGTCTTCTTGATGGACGGCTAGCGTGCGTCGTCTTCGCTGTTATAATCCGTGGTGAAATCGTGGTTTGTTTTTCACCGCAGCAGTTCTTGTGTTTCACTGCCTCCTTGCGCTCGAGCGATTCTTGCTTCGCGCTGAGATTTCCTTCCACATTTTCGTCGTCCTTTGTGCGTTTTCACCGCCGGCGCTGTCGTAGCGTGATAGGGAAACCAAAGAAGTCTTCATCTGCGGTTGGGACCAGCGCCGCCGGAGGAAAGAAGGGCGCCGCTGCTGCTCGTGTCACCGATGGTGGCTGGCGACGATCAGAGACGCGGGAGAGCGATCTCCGCAAGCTGCGCGAGCGGAGCCTGATCCCGCAAGACACGACGGCCGTGAGACTCCCCGGCAATGAGGTAATCCCCCTTCCCCCATCTGGGTACCGGGTTATGTTCCTCGCCTTTGTTTTGCGTGGGTTTTCGTATCCAGTCCATGACTTCCTTCGTGGACTGCTCTTTTTCTATGGGGTTCAACTCCATCATTTGTCTCCCAACTCCCTTCTCCACATTGCGTGTTTTATTACGCTTTGCGAGTGTTGGCTTGGCATTGAGCCGCACTTTGGCCTCTTCCAGAAGCTTTATTCCGTGAAGAGGCGGTCTGGTTCGGATGGTGTGTATCCCATTGGGGGTTTCATCATCTCCCTTAGTCCCAATGTGCAATTCTTTTCCTTTTCCATGTCCGAATCTGTCCAGTACTGGCGGAGGAAATGGTTTTACATCCGTGACTCCGTACTGCCTGGGCAAGATTTTGGTCTCGTTCCTTTTGACCCCTCCCAGTTGATTGAGAAGAAAAGATCCTGGAAAAACCAAATCTTGGATGGTGAGGTGGCGGAGGTAGAGGCCCTGTACCGTCGGGTGGAGGAGCTCCAATTGATTCCTGAGAAGGAGGTGAACGGTGTCGACATCATCCGGACGTTTCTTGAGCGTCGGGTGCAGCCTCTCCAAGCGAGGGTGCATCCGATGTTTCTTTACGCTGGGCGCCGTGATCCGACGAGGGTTTTGAGTGAGAAAATCTCCGAGGTGGAACTTGACAAAGCTCTTCGCGTGCTGTTGAAGTTCAAGGCCGACGAGAAAATCCCGGGGAAGTCGCTGGCTCCTCCCTTTTCTTCGACGTTGGCTATGCCAGAGGTGTAGACTTATGCACGTAGTGCTCCCCTTTTGTTGTTGGGTGTTTATTTGTGTCCTTTGTTTGCTAACAAAGCTTCTTCTCATCTTGTAGAGCTTCAAAGTGCCGGGCATGGCACCACCGTTGCCCGAGAGGTATCCGAATGCCCCGGATAATGAAGTGGTGGATTCCATGTCCGAGCTACCGTCAGCGCGATCCCCAGCGGAGGATGCCGACGAGTCGAGTGAGGACCATTCGCGCAAGCGATCACGGAGCTCAAGCGAGTCTTCGGATGCTTCAACTCCTCCGACTCCCAGAAATCCTCTGGGCCTTAAGCGTCATGATGATGTTCATGGGGGTTCTTCCTCTCCCCTTCCTGCCATTCCTGTGCGAGCTGTTGCTCCACACCCGCCAGCAAAGCGGAAGAAGGAAGAAAAGAAGGAGGAGAAGAAGGAAGAAAAGAAGGAGGAGAAGAGGGTCCGAAGGGCTTCTCCTATCTTTGATCTGAGCGCGTTGGGCTCGTAAGTTGTTCTTGTCTTACTGTTTGTCCTTTTCTTTTTATGATGTTTGAACCTGTGCTGATTGGCTTCGTATGCAGGCAATCCTCCGACGACTCCAGTGATGGTGCGGTGGAAATGATGGGGGAGTCGAACATTGCGTCGCCTCCTCCTCAGACGGTGGCGACTTCGGGTGATGCTGCGCGAGTTCCTCCTGTGCAGGAGATGATGGTGGTTGCGCCTCAGAATGTCGCAGGCGGGCCTGCGGGTTCGCCTTCGGAGCACGTAAGTTTTTCTGCTTGATGTTATGAGGGGAGCCCCCGAGTGTCTTCGGATGCTGATGCTGTTTATGCTTCCTTGTGTTGGGCGTAGCCCCCAAGTCCTTCTCTTACTACTATTGCCTGTTGCTGCAGCCTTTTGTCCAAGAAGCCAAGCGGCTGGTGGAGGAACGCCTGACGCTGGAGGCGAAACTGCGGCAGCTTCAAGGTATTCGTCTGCCTTGTAGTACTTTGCTTGCTTATTCTGTTCTTGTTCTTTGACACTTGCTTGTTGTAAATGCAGAGGAGCATAACGACTCTCTCCGTGAGGTTGATGCTCTGAAGAAGAGCCTTGGCCAGTCGAAGCAGAAGGCCGAAGCTGCCGCTGGGGCGAGGGAGCGCCTTGAGCTGGAGCTGACGAAGGCAGCCGAAGCGAAAGAGCGTCTGCAGCAGGAAGCCGCAGATCGTGAGGAGCAGCTGGCCACCGTTGCGGCTGCTCGTGAAAAGGGGTGGCGGAGAAACTCATGGCTGCTGCCAAGGCTATTTCGGGTGAGTGCTAGCTTTTGCACTTGCTTCTTTTTCTTCAGATCTTCTTCTATGTTGCCTTTCTTCATGTTTTCTTCTTTTTTGTCTCAGATGCCGCAGGCATCGAGTTTGACCGCGGTGCTCTGGAGCACGGGAGTGCTCTGGATGATGCTACTGTAGCGGTCGAAGACCGTTGCAGCACCGTCGTCAACTCCCTTGCCAAGGCGAAAGAGGTCCTTCGTCGCTTCTACCAGGAGCTCTTCCCGAAGGGCGCATCGCTTGAAGACGTGGGTGCCCTGGCAGAGGCTCTGTCAGCCGAAGCGCCTGCGGCGTACAAGCGCAAGCAGAAGGGCATCGGCGCGTCCGTCGGGCTGGCGATGGCCATGGCGGCTAGGGCGGAACTGGACCTGCCCCAGATTACTTCTCGGATGCCTACAGCTGCGGATGGATCCGAGGTAGCCTTCGCCGCCTACTCCGCTCGCTGCAGACGATATGGGCCCAAGCTCATTGACTTGCTGTCTGAGTATGCACTGCGGCAGCAGGGCGAGGCCAGAGCTAGGCAGTCTGGTTCTGAGGCGACTCAGTGCCCTCCGCCTTAGGCGTAGTAGACGCAGGGTAGCTTGTAGTCTATTTTTGTTGTAAATATCTTTTGTAGTACCATCCTTGTACCACGTAGTGGCCTTATATACTTTAATGAATTTCTCCGAGTTGTGCGCTATCCTTGGCTGAATGTCTGTGTGCCTTCTTTTTTCTTCTGCTATAGGTTCCTTCGGGTGCTGACCCAGTTGATGCTTCATCCGAAAGGCCCTTGTGAGCATCATTGGATGATTCCTCGCAGCTCGCGTTTCTTCGAGATCGTGTGCGCAGCTTGGAGAGAGATTTGCTTGGGTTATGCGGTCGCGCTGACGTTTGGAAATCCAAAGCAGACCGTGGTGCAGCCAGGGAGGAGTATTTGATGGCGGAGCTGGGTCGGATGTCCGAGCAGCTGCAATGTAAGTTGATCCTTTTTTCGGGCTGTAGCTCAGTTCTTCGGGTGAGCCTGCTGGCCTTACTCTTGTTTTGTGCGGTTGTCGCAGGTGCCAATCTTGCTCCGAGGGAA
Organism: Avena sativa; assembly: GCA_916181665.1. Lineage (NCBI taxonomy): Eukaryota > Viridiplantae > Streptophyta > Magnoliopsida > Poales > Poaceae > Avena > Avena sativa. Next base: position 302,822,484 of record OV702295.1, on the reverse strand, counting down.
GAAAAAGAGCGTATTGCTGTTCGAGTCAATTGCTTGACTCAACAGGACATGGAGGCCGGCGGCTTCTTCTGGACGGATCGTGATCGTGCCATAGTTCTGGCGACGGTGCAGGATCGTGTCTACCAGGTTTCGCGGGTGCTCCGCTAGGTGCAGACGTCGCTTTTCTCGGTGCTGCATGTCATGTTTCCGTTGGATGCCGTGCCAACGACCGTTGCAGGTCTTCTGACAAAGTTTTGGAGTGCCAGCAATGTCAAGGAGCTGGTGCGGCAGCAGCTCGTCGCAGGGGTGAAGGCTGCCTTGTCTCTTGTGAGGGTGCATCGCCCTGATGTAGATTTGGCTGCTGTGGCGGCTGGGCCACCTCCTCGACCAGATGGTGGCGAGTGGAATATGCGTCCGCATTACGCGGCTGTAAGGCAGTATGCCGAACAGATTGTAGATTTGTTTGAGCAGCGTGCTCAGGTTATTCTTCAGAATAGGTAGGACCTGAAAATAAACAGATAGATTTAAAATTTGTATATTACGGTTGGGCGTGTATGTGCCCTTTGTTGTAAAGGTTCGCTTGTTAGCGAGCACGCAGTGCTTTGATGTAGTACGTGCCCTTTTCGTTTGCCTGACGTGGTCAGCTACTCAGGTGTACACGTTTTGTCCTCAGTCGATGAAATCGTGAGGTGGGGGGAGCCCCCGAATGCGTTTGTAGCATGTAACAGAGAAATAGTCAACCGAAGGTTGGGGGTGAGACACTTAGCTTTATTTGTAGCGTAATGGAGGAGGTACATGGTTCGGCTGAGTAGCTTTGGTTGTAAGCCTTATTGAAGGTAAAAAAGGGGGGTACATTACTATGGGTAGAATCGTCGGAGGTGCGAGATGTTCCATGGGTTGGAGTATGCGACTCCAGGCTCCAAGTGCTTGAGGCGATAGGCGCCACCTGGGATGACCTCGGTGATGGCATAGGGTCCTTCCCATGGCGACTCGAGTTTATTCGGTCGCTTTTGCTTAAGTCGCAAGACGAGGTCTCCTTCGACGAAGGACCTTGGGCGCAGCCGGCGGCTGTGATAGTTGCGGAGACTTTGCTGGTACACCGCGGATCTAGCTGCTGCTATATCCCGCGCTTCGTCGAGTGTGTCGACGGCATCTTCAAGTGCAGCCGTGGATTCGGCTTCGCTGTAAGCGACGACTCGTGGAGCCTGGTGGCGTACTTCGGCTGGTAGCACGGCCTCAGCTCCGTGCACCATGAAGAACGGTGTGTAGCCGGTGGAGCTGTTTGGCGTAGTCCGTAAGCTCCACGGGACAGACGATAGCTCTTTCGTCCAGTTTCCAGCTTTGTGCTCGAGTGAGCTCATGAGGCGCTTCTTGATGCCAGCGCCGATTAGGCCGTTGGCCTTTTCTACTTGCCCGTTTGTTTGCGGGTGTGCTACTGAGGCATATGTGATATTGATCCCGAGGCCTTCACAGAAGTCCTGGAATTCTTCGGAGATGAAGTTCGATCCGTTGTTGGTGATGATGCTGTGTGGTACGCCAAACCTGTAGACAATGGATTCGAAGAATTTGACGGCGGTTTTGCCCTTCTGGTTGGTGACTGGCATTGCCTCGATCCACTTGGTGAATTTGTCGACTGCGACCAGGAGGAAGACGTGTCCTCCTTTCGAAGATTTTGGCAGTTTGCCGATCATGTCGAGGCCCCATTGGGCAAAAGGCCAGGCTATGGGTATGGGTCGAAGTTCGGACCCAGGTGTGTGCGGTTTGTCGGCGAACCGTTGGCACCCGTTGCATCTTCGGACGATGTCTTTCGCGTCGCTCATGGCCGTTGGCCAGTAGAATCCTGCTCGCAGAGCTTTGGCGACGAGGGAGCGACTGCCTGCATGGTGGCCGTAGATGCCCTCGTGTATATCTTGGAGTATGGCTTTGCCGTCGTTGATGGTGAAGGCTTTTGACCGACGAGATATGCGCCGGGCATCTGTCGGGCTGTCTGGCAATTCTCCGTTTATCAGGAACTGGAGGTATGGACGTGTCCAAGTTTCTTCGACTGCCATGACCTGCATCAGGTTGACCATGGCAACTTCGGTATCCAATTTTCCGGGTCCTTCATGACCTTCGGGTAGCGTAGCCCCCGAGTGTTCTGCTTCTTCGGGTGATCCCTTGGGGAATTTCCGCTTGATGGATGGCACGCAGATCTGTTCGAGGAACACACCTGGTGGTATCTTTGCACAAGTGGAGTCGATGTTGGCGAGTCTATCGGCCTCCTCGTTGCTCTCTCTTCCAACGTGCCGAAGTTCACAGCCGTCGAATTCTCCTTCGAGTGCGTTGTATAGCGCGCGGTACGCGATCATGTTTTCGGCGTGTGCGTCGCACTCATTCATCGTCTGCTGTACGACAAGGTTGGAATCACCGTAGATGACCAGGCGCGTTGCGCCGCATATTTTTGCCATCTTCATGCCATGGATGAGGGCTTCGTATTCGGCCTCGTTGTTGGAGGCTCGGAATTTCATCCGAAGGACGTACTTCATCTTGTCACCTTGCGGGGAGGTCAGTATGACTCCTGTCCCTGCTCCGTCTTCGCGTTTGGAGCCGTCAAAATGCATTGTCCAGGACTACGACATGTCTAGGGTGTCAGGCAGCTGCAGCTCCATCCAGTGTACCAGGAAGTCCGGAAGGACTTGAGATTTGATTGCGTGTCGCTTCTCGTAGATGATGTCCAGGGGTGATAGTTCAATGCCCCACAGGGCCACGCGTCCTGTGGCCTCTGGGTTATTCAGGATATTGTTTAGGGGTGCCTCGTTGACGACCATCACCTGATGCTCCTGGAAGTAGTGGCTCAGTCGTCGAGCTGTCATGAATACGCCGTAGGCCAGCTTCTGGTAGTGCGGGTACCGCTGTTTTGTTGGAGTGAGAACCTCGCTGAGGTAGTAAATTGGGCGTTGTACCCCGTGGGTCTTGCCTTCTTCGGGTCGTTCGACCACGAGTACTGTGCTGACCACCTGGTGTGTGGCTGCTATGTACAGCAACAGGGGCTCGCGCTCTTTTGGCGTGACCAAAATTGGCGAGGTGGAGAGGAGCCACTTGAGGCTTTCGAATGCGTCGTTGGCTTCTTGTGTCCACTCGAACTTGTCTGCTTTGCGCAGTAGCTGGTAAAATGGTAGGGCCTTCTCGCCCATGCGGCTGATGAACCTGCTTAGTGCCGCTACTCGCCCTGCGAGCTGCTGAACGCCTTTGAGGTTTTTCGGCTTCTCCATTGTCATGATAGCTTTGATTTTCTTCGGGTTCGCTTCGATCCCTCGTTGAGAGATGAAGTACCCGAGCAGCTGGCCCGAGGGGACGCCGAAGGCGCACTTTTCTGGGTTGAGCTTAATCCTGTAGCGATCGAGGTTGTCGAACGTCTCGCGGAGATCGTCGATAAGTGTTCTTGCCTCCTTGGTTTTTATGACTATGTCGTCGACATAGACTTGTACATTGCGACCGATCTGGTCCTTGAGGCAGGCCTGCATGCATCGCTGGTACGTGGCACCCGCGTTCTTTAGCCCGAAGGGCATTGTGTTGTAGCAGTATACTCCGAACAGTGTGATGAACGCCGTTTTCTCTTGATCTTCGACCTTGAGTCGAATCTGGTTATAGCCTGAGTAGGTGTCGAGGAAGGAGAGTTTCTCACAACCTGTAGTCGAATCGATGATCTGGTCGATCCGAGGAAGAGGGAAGTGGTCCTTAGGGCAGTGTTTATTTAGTGACGTGAAGTCTACGCACATCCGCAGGATGTCCGTGTCCTTCTTCGGGACCATCACCGTGTTTGCCAGCCACTCGCTTTCCTTGATTTCCCAGATGAAGTCTGCTGCGAGTAATCTGTTGATCTCCTTGCCGATAGCTTCGGCTCGTGGCTCCGACAGTCTTCGGATGGACTGCTTGACTGGCTTGGTGTCTGGGAAGACATTGAGTGCGTGCTCGGCGAATTCCCTGGGAACTCCTGGCATGTCCGCAGGACACCAGGCGAAGATTTCCCAGCGCTCACGGAGGAATTCGACGAGCGCGCCTTCCTATGCGGTGCTGAGGTCGTTGGCGATCAGCGCCGTCTTGGAGGCATCCGTTGGATGGACCCGTACTTTTTTGGTATTGATGGTGGAGTCGAAAGACATGTCAGGTGCGTTCTGCTTTGTGACTGGGGGTAGCCCATTGTCCGTTACCTCGCGAAGCCTTACAAGCTCGTCTTGCATGCCGAAAGACTGGGAGATTTTGTTGAAATCCCTGTCGCATTGGTCCGATCGGGTGAAGCTCCCGTGGACTATGATGATGCCCCTTGGTTCTGGCATCTTGAGTAGTAGGTATGCGTAGTGTGGGACGACCAGGAACCTTGCGAATGCTACACGTCCCAGGATGGCATGGTATTGCGACGGCCAGTCCACCACTTCGAATTCTAGGCGCTCCTGCCGAAAGTTGTCCAGCTTCCCGAAGATGACGTCGAGCCCTATTTTTCCCAGGGGGAGATGCCCTTCCCTGGGACGATGCCGTGGAACGTTGTGTCTGATTGTTCCAGGCTGCATTGCGGGATTCGCATAGCTGCTAGAGTGCTTGCGAACATTAGGTTGATGCCGCTGCCGCCGTCCATGAAGACGCGACTCATCTCGAAGCCTTCGATCTGCGCCTCCAGCACCAGGGCAGCATGACCTGGGCGAGGGATCTGGCAAGGGTGATCCGCGCGAATGAATGTGATGCAGGACTCCGATCCGCTGAGGTACTCAGGGATTGCAGGCGGAGTTGCCACGGCCAAGTTGATTTGTCGGGTGATTTTCTTCTGTACCCTGTTGGTGGGGCGTCCCTTCTGGATCATATTTAGCGCTCCCTTTGGTAGGGGGTATGCGACTCCGGCGTTGTTTTGCGCTGGTGCGACTGGTTGATGTGGGCCTCCAATAGGCGGCGGTGGAGGAGCTCCGTGTGCTATTTCGCCTGGCGCAGGTGCGTCTCCGAACGCAGGAATTGGAGCTTGTTGCCTCATCTGCATCATGCCTTCGCTGAGTTTCTGGAACTCGCGGCAGTCCTTGAGCATGTGGCTAGCTTTCTTTTTGCCATCTTGTTTGTCGATGTAGAAGTGGATGGTGCATGGACCCGAAAGTTTGTCGAATGCTGAGGGTCCGTTGTCGCGGGCGCGGCGTTGCCATGACTGCGTTGGTCGTCCGTTGTCGCGGAAGTTTCCGCTGCGGTATCCTCCGCTGTTGCGGCTGTTGTCGTTACGGCGGTCGGCGTAGCCGGCTGCGACCATGTCGGGTCCGTCGCGGTCTTCGTAGACGCGCGATCTCCGCTTGCTGCGGCGTTCGCGTCTTCGGCCGTAGTCGTCCTCTTCATCTGATTGCGCCCGCTGGATGCAATCTTCGCCGTCTGCCCAACTATTGGCGATTTCCATTAGCTGGTCGAGTGTCTTGGGCTTTACACGTCCAAGTTTCTCCTTGAAGTCTGGGCGTTTGACGCCGTCCCTGAAGGCGTCGATGGCCCGCTCTTCGGAGATGTGTGCTGCAGAGTTTTTGGTTGTAGACCAACGTAGTATGTACGAGCGAATAGATTCACCCGTTCTCTGAGTGCAGGCTCGCAACTCTTCGATTGAGGCAGGCCTCTTGCTGGTGCCTTTGAAATTTTGGATGAAGCTATAAGCGAGCTCCTCCCAGCTTCGGATGGATCCTGATGATAGGCTGCTAAGCCAGACCCGCGCCGCGCCTGTCAGCTGCAGCTGAAGGCATTGCATGGCGGTTTCTTTGTTGCCTCCGTGAAGCTTAACGGATGACAGATGGTCACTGAGCCAGGACTTTGGATCTTGCGTGCCGTTGAACTTCGGAGTATCCGAAGGAAGCTTGAAGTTGCGTGGCATCTGAGTTCGCCGGACGGATCTGCTGAAGCATCGAGCCTCGCAGAGTTCTCCTTCGTCTTCATCCATCTCAGATTCAGACGAGCATGCGCGCTTTGCGCGTGCTTTGTCGATCTTGCGCTGTGTAAGCCTGTCTCTGGCGTCATAGTCGCGTTTATGGCGGTGCGAGCTCTTCTTCCTTCGAGGAAGATCGTGTTCTCCTTCATCTTCGGATGAGGAAGTAGGGCTCCGGTCGCGTCTGGCCGGAGCTTTCTTCTTCGGCTCCGTAGGAGCGTCTTCGTGGAGCGCAGCTCCGATTAGTCCTAGTCCGGTGAGTGCGGACCTATGCATGGCCCTTTTCGGATCCCCCTCTAGAGGTGGGTGAGCCGCGAGATACGCAGTGGCTGCCATGATCGCAGCTTGCGGCGTCTTCGGGGTGATGTTGCCGTCGGCGTCCATATCCATGAACGATGTGTGGAGAGTTCGGGTCACGTCACGCCGCTCCTTCGGGTCCATGTTTTCCACCCGAGAGCGGTGCTTGTTTCCCTGGTTTCCGTTTGTGCTAGAGCCGGGTCCCATGGCGGAGAGCGCAGCTCGCCGCGCACTGGATTCAGAGGCTGCTTTCTTTCGTTGATCGAGCGTCTCCTGCATCTTGACTTGCTTTTTGTGCTCCTCGATGAGGAGGTAGTGGTATGCCGTGAGAAGATCACGTGGGGAGTCCAGAGGTAGGACTATTTCGCCTGCGACGGCGCGGCGTGCTTCGACCCATCCTTCTTTGCTAAGTTGGATGAGGTGGCCCCTGTTGTCCCCGTTTTCGCCGTTTGTGTCCTGCGGGTTGGGGTTGGGCGGCGGGTTAGGCGTTTCCTCGTCGGTTTGGATGATTGCGGCGCACAGATAGCGCCTGCAGATGGGTTGGCTGCTGCCGCAGCTTTCGGATCCGGAACCGTAGGTCCCTTCATCCGAAGGTGGATCGCACAGATCGGAGTTGCAGCTGCTGCTGTTGTAGAACTCATCTGTTGATGGTGACGTGCGTAGCACGGGGTGTGGAGCCCATGAAGCGGGCCTGATTGACGGCACGGGCATCCGCTCAGGGAGGCGGAGGGTGCCAGTTTGTCCCACCTGGAAGCAGAAGCTCCCGAATAGAATTTCGAGTCCGTCGCCTACGGGCTCGAAATCCTTCATGGTATCGGCGAGTGGGCGGTGAAGTCGAAAGCGCCGAAGAGGAGGTGATTCTCCGTCGCCGTGGAGTTGTAGATCGATCGGGTCAGAACCGTCACGACCGCACAATCAGCAGCCCCAGTTCCCACAGACGGCGCCAATTGACGAGGTTTAATCTTGTCAATGCCCATTGTTATGGACTTGGGTTTTGGAGAAGATGGGGATGCTGGAGATCGTGGCACGGTTAACAGACAAGCAACCAGGGGACACGAGATTTACCCAGGTTCAGGCCCCCGGAGGGAAAACCCTACTCCTGCTTGTCTGCTCTTTGATTACGGCGGAACCGAAGGTTACAGGGTGCGCATATTAGATCTGGCGTGTGTGCGAAAGTATGAGTCTGTTGTGAGATTACGTGCGAGCGTGTCCTCCTCGTTGGCCCCTCCTAGCCTTTATATATGGGGAGGCTAGGTCTCGGGTGCCGATACGAGTAGGTTACAAGTTGTATTCAAACTCTAGTCTTGCTCTCCAAGGATCCGAAGACGTCATGGGCCTTGGCCACCCGAAAATCTTCATGGGCCAGCGTATGTCTGCTGTGGGCCTTCCTTGGGCTGGACTAGGTATGCTGAAGTTACGTACCCGTAGGGTATAACCATGTCACCAGTACTGCGCGCGCATCAAGACGATCGCGGAGGCCCTCGGCGACGTCGATCAACCGGTCAGCGACGACGCCCTCGTCACCGTCCTCGTCCGCGGCCTGAACGACCGTCACCACGTCACGGGTAAGATTCTTCTTGCCGCGGCCCGGAGCACCTCTTTCGACGATGCCCGCAATGCGCTCCTCCTCGATGAGATGCAAGCCCGCGCGTCCGAACGCGTCGCATCCCAGTCCGCCCTCATCGCCCTCGGCCGCGGTGGCGGCGGCGGGGGCGGCGGCGGTGGTGGCCACCACGGCTTCGGGGATGGGGCACCCCCTCCTCCTCGACCTCCTCCAACGCATGGCGGCATCGGCACCTACGGCCCCCAGTACGGCACCGCCTCACCCTCCCCGAACCAGGGGAAGACCAAGCGCAAGCGCGTCACCAACAATGGCGGCTACACCACCAACGGCGCCTCCTCGCCGCACTACCCGAGCAGCGTCCCTGGGCCAGCTACGTCCACGCCTGGCCCGCCTCCAGCTCCGCTTGCCGGTTCCTTGGCATCCTCCGACCACGACCATCTGCGCACGCCTACGCTGCCGCCTTCGCCAATGCTCCGCCCGGGAGCATGCCGCTCATTCCCATCTACGTCGCCCCGCCGTCGGTTCAGCACGCGCCCCTCTATGGCGTCCCACCACCCGCGCCTCCCCAACAACTCCTGATCCCTGGCCACGGTCAGGCCTTCGGCACCGCGCCTCCCCCGCACTACCAGGCGCCGCCCCCGGAGCCCCCGCAGTACCATCCGCCCGCGCACGGCCACTCCTTCGAGCAGTCCGCATTGATCGGTGCCCTCACTGATCTGCCCCTGGGCGGTGGTCATCCCGGGCCATGGATCGCCAACTCCGACGCCTCCACGCACCTCTCTGCGAACCCAGGTACTCTCTTCTACCCTAGACCGCTTTACAATCATGCACCTGTTGTAGTTGGCAATGGAGATCACCTACTGAAAGGATCGTATGGGCACCTAGAGGGGGGTGAATAGGTGCTACTTCAAATTTTACTCTTTTTCAAATTAGGGTTTGACACGAAAGGTAAATTCTCTAGAATATGCAACTATGGTGAATTTACCTATATGTCAATCAAGCACAAACTAACACAACACTAAGCAAGAACAAGTAAGTAAAGTGCGGTAAAGGATAGAAGTAACCAAGGGAGTGGACGCGGAGACACAAAGATTTGTTTCCCGTAGTTCCTTCCTTTTGAGGGGAAGTGCGTCTACGTTTGGAGAGGGGGTGGTTTTAAACCACCAACGCCACGAGAGGCCTCTCTTGTTCTCCGATGAAACTCACCCCAACGGGCTCGATTCACCTTCCACTATATCGGCAACCTTCGAGGTGGAAGCCGGCACCTTTACAACAAGTTCGGGGCACACATCCACAACTGAATTGGAGGCTCCCAAATACAAGCAAGCTGTCAAGACAAATCAAAGACAAGCTTGTAAGAACCAAATCAAAGTTAGGGTTTCCAAAGAAACACTAGAGCTTGGGGGCCCTCAAGTGAATGAGGGGGAAATGAAGATCTCTCTTGGTGAAGATATAAATCAAGGCCTCCTCCTTCGATTCTCCAAAGATCAATGACTTTGTATGGTTGGATGAAGAGATCTTGTAGATTTGGTGGATCTAATGGAGTTGGTGTTCTTGAGCAGCTCGAGCAACTGAAGGAAGAAGATAAGGGTCCCTTTTTATAGGCATCCCCCTCCACGAACCGTTTTCTGACCGTTGTAGAAAAGTCAGACCGGAGACTCCGGTCTGTAGACCGGAGACTCCGGTCTACACCGGAGACTTCGGCCAATCTTCGGACCAGCCTCCGGACTGCCCTTCTGACTGACCCAGGCCAAACTTGCCCCAGCAATACCGGAGACTCCGGTCTTCCAACACTGGAGAATCCGGACTGAACAAAGTCTGAAGACTCCGGAGTAACCTCCGGTGCAGCCTCCGGACCCCTAGTCAGAATGTCCCACCCAGATCCCGGGAGGCACCATCGGAGCCAGAACCGTAAACTCCGGACCACACCGGAGACTCCGGTCTTGACAGACCGGAGACTCCGGTCTGGAGTTTCCAGAACAGTGGCATATGAATGTGGTCTTTTCCCAAGAGTGAGGGTGTTGTTTATCTATGATAATAGCAACCTGTGGACAACAACAAACTATAAAATGATCTACTTGTTGTTAACGAACACCAAAAGTGATTATGACAATAAATGCCCTTTCAATCTCCCCCTTTTTGGTGTTCGATGACAACAAGTGATTTGCATGGAATAACATATAAATGTGGCTCCCCCTGACTATGTGCTGCAAGATAATGAAGTAAATCATGTAAGGGAGATAATATCAATGATAGCACACATAGATCTCACATGAGTTACAATAGGTGGTGCACATAAGCACATAGTCATAGACACACATAAGAAGAGCAGATAACACACATAAAGTTCAAGTTCGAATATCCAAATAAAAGGCAAATAAAGGCAGATAGTCGCAAATCCCAAATCCCATGCAAACCGATGAGAATGTCTTCTCCCCCTTTGGCATCGAAACACCAAAAAAGGGAAAAGACCTACACTAGCGCCCCAACAACTCAGTAGTCATCGTCATCCTCGGCATCCTCATCCTCCTCCTGGTCATAGTCATCATCGTCATCATCCTCAGGGACAGCAGGCCCTTTGCCATGAGGGCGAGAAGAAGAAGTACCCTGGTACCCAAACCCTGAGGTGACATCAGCAAACGTCTTCCAATCCACCAGACTATCCTGTTGAGCATTCCATGCCCCAAATGAGAGTGTATGATCAGACTCTGTGGACTGCTGAGCCCCATGCTCATCACTGTATTCATCTTCACCTTCCTCATTATCCTCAGCACCCTGTTCCTTGATCTCTTTGAGAAGCTTCTCAATGCGGCGGTTGCTTTGGTAGGATGCATGCTGCTGCTTGCGAATGCCGACGTTCATGCAACAAAGGGTCCTTTCCCAAAAGCTGGCCTTCTTGACCCTCTCATGCGCATAGTCTCGAGTCATAGTAGGCATAGGGGCATTGGAGGCATTCTTCCTACGAACTCTAGGTGGAGAGGGAGCCCTCTCCGTCTCAATCTCCTCCTCATCATCATTCCCATAGCGACGCCTTGGAGCAGGCCCCATGCGCCCCTTCTGCTGCAGAGAGACCAGAGTGTGCTCAGTGAGGTGTGGTGGTATGCCATGTGGAGAATCATGCTCCTGGGAGTTGATGAGCCTCATAACCAAGGGTGCATATGGAGGAGATTTCTTGTAGAGAATGGCATGGAACATCTCCTCGAAAATGAAGTCCATCACATCAATGGGTGCAGCATCAGCCTCAGGTCCGGTGAGTATGGTACAGGAGGTTGACAAGCCCACCCCTGATAGCATCATCATTTCCAGCACTTGGAGCAATAGTGTGACGGAAAATCCTCAGGATAAGGTTGTAGAGGGTCTTGAGTCCCTTAGAACCCCCCACAACACCATCATCATACAGAGGTGCCAGCTTCAACTTGTTCTCACCCAAAGCTGCCGAGTGCATATGCAGCCCCACAGGAGTGGATACTCCATGGAAGGTCTCAAAGATGACATTGGCAAAGTCATGAAATGTAGCCGTGCAGCGGGTGGTGCCAGTCATCCACACCATGGTCCTGTCAAGGTCAGTCCCAGACACAACTGTGGCATAGAACTGCTGGACAAGATGGACACTGTAGTCTTCACGCAGCTCCATCAAGTTGTAGAGACCCAGCTTCTCACAGATCCACAGGGCATCATTGAAGTAAGGGCTCTGGCGCATTTGCTCAACACTCATGAACTTCTGAGGGCAGACAAGTGATCTGGTGAGTACACCATACACATCCTTCACGAACACAGCCTGTTCTTTCCTCCAGTAATGAGGGTCCTCACTGGTACGAGGCAGCGCATAGAAATCTGTCTTTCTCAGCTCACGGTACTCCTCTTTAGAAATCTTGGCTAGGGACTGGAGGTTGTCATACTTGGCTCTCTTTGCACGTTCCTCCCGTTCAGCCCTCTCCTGATCCCTCTTCATGTAAGCTGCATCACTTGCCCGCTGTTTCCGGTTGGACGGAGGCACGATAAACTGACCCTGAGCTTCATCATAGCGAGGATTGCCCCTTTGGGACTTGGCCTTGGTACGACGAGGACGACTAGAACCATCACCTGTGAACAACAGTGAGGGAGATAGCATGGAGATGAGTATATGTCCCAAAGATGCAGTATAAGAGCTTTGATGCATTTCTGGACTAATTTGATTCACCCAACACCGGAGTCTCCGCACCTGATACCGGAGTCTCCGGCCTGGACCGGAGTCTCCAGACCTAAGTCCGGAATCTCCGGTCAGGAGTCTCAGGTATGAGATGGGAAGACGCTGGTGACGAGGTTTCGACTCGTCAATGCCCATTGTTATGGACTTGGGTTTTGGAGAAGATGGGGATGCTGGAGATCGTGGAACGGTTAACAGACAAGCAACCAGGGGACACGAGATTTACCCAGGTTCAGGCCCCCGGAGGGAAAACCCTACTCCTGCTTGTCTGCTCTTGATTACGGCGGAACCGAAGGTTACAGGGTGCGCAGATTCGATCTGGCGTGGAGGTGTGTGCGAAAGTATGAGTCGAGCCACCTAGGACGTGCCCTCCTGGCCTTTATATAGATTTAGGCAGGTCCCGGGCATAGTCCTAGTCGGTTACAAGTTCTAGGGTTTTACCCCCTTGAATTTCCTATCTATGCTAGTCTTGCTCTCCAAGGATCCGAAGGCGTGATGGGCCTTGGCCACCCGAAAATCTTCATGGGCCAGCGTATATCTGCTGTGGGCCTTCCTTGGGCTGGACCAGGTATGCTGAAGCCACGTACCCGTAGGGTATAACCATGTCAGTAGCCCCCGAGTGATCAGTCGAATCGTAGATTCGGCTGAGAACTCTTCAATCTTTCGGGTGCAACCATGTATTAATAGTATATGAGTGTAGGGATTGTTTGACGCGTGTTCCTGACTCACCCGACGGATCAGGGTCAGTTAACTGTCTTAGGACGAAACAACACGTTCTTCTTAAAGTTCGAGTCCCTCAACTCGGACCTGGAACAGATGCTGGCGTAATTCGACTCAGGCCACGGAGGACTTATAGGAGTGGAATTCCAGTGATTTTAACTGATGTACCCAACGCGTCCGTCGGGATTTTTCATCACGCCTGTTTACATGGATTTGTACTAGCAGAGCGCAGTCATGTACGTTGTCAGGCCGTCAGATGATATCTGCAGGTCTTATCTTTGCGTCGCGGACGCAATATCCGAACATTTGTCACCGTGGGGGTGTTTCGGGTGGCCAAGGAGATTGTCGCGCACTCGGCTTTTGTTGGGGAAGAGATGCCAAAAAGTTTTTGCGTGCTGATCCGAAAGATCACAGCCGAAGAATTCATAGGGTGCGCGACCAGCGCTCCCTATGGGAGTAGCCCCCGAGTGTCTGTTTGAGTCGTAGACTCGAGCAGAGACTTAAGCATTGTTCAGCTGTTAAGTCCGTAGGACTCAAAAAAATTCGGATGCTTAAATCCATCCTCCCTATGGGAGTAGCCCCCGAGTCCGTAGTGGAGTCGTAGACTCGACGTAGGACTCGAAGAAATACTTTGTCGTTATTCATCTTCCGGGTGCGCGGCCAGCGCTCCTGATAGGAGTAGCCCCCGAGTATTTAGTCGAATCGAAGATTCAAGTGAGTACTCTTAGCTGTGGAGCCGAAGAATTGTAGTTGGTGCTAGTATAGCTTTTGATGACATCAGTGCTGACGATCGATGACCTCAAGCGTCTGCTACGCCAGAGATGACTTGACTGGACGAACGTAGGTCCCTTGCTGACTTTGAATTGACCGGTCACGTGCGGCGTGGAGATAATTACGGCGTCTCCTCGATTTCCGCGCGTAGTGGACGGCGTGGTAACGACGGTTCGTTGTGATGTTGACACGTGTACGGTCAGATCTGCCGTTGGCGTTAGGTCTTCTGGATGGACGGCTGCCGTTCGTCGTCTTCGCTGTTATAATCATTGGAGGAAACCGTGGTTTGTTTTCACCGCACCAGTTCTTGTGTTCACTCCCTCCTTGTGCTCGAGCGATTCTTGCTTCGCGCTGGGATTTCCTTCCACATTTCCATCGTTCTTTCTGCGTTTTCACCGCCGGCGTCGCCATAGCGCAATGGGAAAACCAAAGAAATCTTCATCTGCGGTTGGGACCAGCGCCGCCGGAGGAAAGAAGGGCACCGCCGCTACTCGCGTCACCGATGGTGGCTGGCGGCGATCAGAGACGCGGGAGAGCGATCTCCGCAAGCTTCGCGAGCGGGGCCTGATCCCGCAAGATAGGGAGGCCGTCAAACTCCCCGGCAATGAGGTAATCCCCCGTCCCCCATCTGGGTATCGGGTTATGTTCCTCGCCTTCGTTTTGCGTGGGTTTTCTTTTCCGGTCCACGACTTCCTTCGTGGACTGCTCTTCTTCTATGGGATTCAGCTGCATCATCTGTCTCCCAATTCTCTTCTTCACATTGCGTGTTTTATCACTTTTTGCGAGTGCTGGCTTGGCATTGAGCCGCACTTTGGCCTCTTCCGAAAGCTTTATTCCGTGAAGAGGCAATCTGGTTCGGATGGTGTGTATCCCATTGGGGGTTTCATCATCTCTCTTAGTCCCAACCTTCTCTTCTTTTCCTTTTCCATGTCCGAATCTGTCCAGTACTGGCGGAGGCGATGGTTTTATATCCGCGACTCCGTAGTGCCCGGGCAAGATTTTGGTCTTGTTCCCTTTGACCCCTCCCAAATGATTGAGCGAAAAAGGTCTTGGAAAAACCAAATCTTGGACGGTGAGGTGGCGGAGATAGAGGCCCTTTACCGTCGGGTGGAGGATCTCCAGCTGATTCCGGAGAAAGAGGTGAACGGCGTGGACATCATCCGGACTTTTCTTGAGCGTCGGGTGCAGCCTCTCCAAGCGAGGGTGCACCAGATGTTTCTTTATTCTGGGCGCCGTGATCCGACGAGGGTTTCGGCTGAGAAAATGTCCGAGGGGGATCTTGACAGGGCCCTTCGCGTGCTGCTGAAGTTCAAAGCCGGAGAAGAAATCTCGGGGAAGTCGCTAACTCCTCCCTTTTCCTCGACGTTGGCCGTACCGCAGGTGTAGATTTGTGCACGTAGTGCTTTTGGTCGGCTGTGTTTTTGTTTCCTTTGTTTGCTAACAAAGTTTCTTTTGATTTTGCAGAGCTTCAAGGTGCCGGGTATGGCACCGCCGTTGCCCGAGAAGTATCCGAATGCCCCGGATAATGAAGTGGTTGATTCCGTGTCCGACCTACCGTCAGCGTGATCTCCGGCGGAGGATGTCGACGAGTCGAGTGAGGACCATACGCGAAAGCGGTCACGGAGCTCCAGCGAATCTTCGGATGCTTCGACTCCTCCGACTCCCAGAAACCCTCTGGGCCTTGAGCGTCATAGTGACGGTCATGGGGGTTCTTCTTCTCCCATCCTTGCCATTCCTGTGCGGGCTGTAGCACCGCACCCGCCAGCGAAGCGGAAGAAGGAAGAGAAAAAGGAGGAGAAGAAGGAAGAAAAGAAGGAGGAGAAGAGAGCCCGAAGGACTCCTCCTGTCTTCGACCCGAGCTCGTTGGGCTCGTAAGTTTCTTGTTATATTGTTGTTCCTTTTGTTTTCTTGCACTTGTGCTGATTGCTTCATATGCAGGCACTCCTCCCATGATTCTTCCAGTGATGGTGCGCGGGAGATGATGGGGGAGTCGAAGGTTGCGTCTCCTCCTCCTCAAACGGTGGCGACTTCGGGTGGCGCGGCTCCGAATCCTCCGTTGCAGGAGGTGCAGGTGGTTGCGCCTCAGAATTTCGCGGGCGGTCCGTCGGGGTCGCCATCAGAGCATGTAAGTTTTTCTGCTTCATGTCACGGGGGGAGCCCCCGAGTGTCTTCGTGTGCGAATTTTGCTTTTACTCCTTTGCGTTGGGCGTAGCCCCCAAGTTCTTTTCTTACAGCTATTTCTTTTTCGTCAGCCTTTTGTGCAGGAGGCCAAGCGGCTGGTGCAGGAGCGCTTAGCGCTGGAGGCGAACCTTTGGCAGCTTCAAGGTAACTATCTGCTCTTTAGTGTCCCTCTTATTTATCCTGGTCTTGTTCTCTAATACTTGCTTGTCTTGAATGCAGAGGAGCATAACACTTCTCTCCGTGAGGTCGATGCTCTCAAGAAGAGCCTTGGTCAATCGGAGCAGAAGGCCGAGGCCGCCGTTGGTGCGAAGGAACGCCTTGAGCTAGAGCTGACTAAGGCAGCCGAAGCGAAGGAGCGTCTGCAGCAGGAGGCCGCAGATCGTGAGGAGCAGCTGGCCACTGTTGCGGCTGCTCGTGAAAGAGAGGTGGCGGCGAAGCTCATGGCTGCTGCCAAGGCTATTTCGGGTGAGTGCTAGTTTTGTACTTGTTTCTTTCGGGTCTTCTTCTGTGCTGATTTTCTTCATGCTTTCCTTCTTATTTTTGTCTCAGATGCCGCAGGCATCGAGTTCGACCGCGGTGCTCTAGAGCACGGGAGTGCTCTAGATGATGCCACTGTGGCGGTCGAAGACCGCTGCAGCACCGTCGTCAGCTCCCTTGCTAAGGCGAAAGAGGTCCTTGGTCGCTTCTACAAGGAGCTTGTCCCAAAGGGCGTAGCCCTTGATGATGTGGATGCTTTGGCGGAGGCTCTGTCAGCCGAAGCGCCTGCGGCGTACAAGCGGAAGCAGAAGGGCATCGGCGCGTCCGTCGGGCTGGCGATGGCCTTGGCGGCTGGAGCGGAGCTGGATCTGACCCAAATCACTTCTCGGATGCCGACGGCTGCGGATGGATCCGAGGTAGCCTTTGCTGCCTACTCGGCTCGCTGCAAGCGATATGGGCCCAAGCTCATTGATTTGCTGTCGGAGTATGCCCTGCGGCAGCAGGGTGGGGCCAGAGCTAGACAGTCCGGCTCTGAGGCGACTCAGGGTGCCGCATCTTAGGTGTTGTAGACATAGGGTAGTTTGTAGTCTACTTTTGTTGTAAATATCCTGAAGAATACCATCCTTGTGCCACGTAGTGGCCTTATATGTTTAATGAATTCTTCTGAGCTATGCTCTATCATTGTCTGAAATGTGTTTATCCCTTTCTTTTTCTGCTACTCTAGGTCCCTTCGGGTGCTGACCCTGTTGACATCCCATCCGCAGTGCCGTTGCGACCATCTTTGGATGATTCCTCGCAGCTCACTTTCCTTCGGGATCGTGTGCGTAGTCTGGAGAGGGAGTTGCTCGGGTTACGCGGTCGTGCCGATGTTTGGAAGTCCAAGGCGGATTGTGGTGCAGCCAGAGAGGAGTACTTGATGACGAAGCTGGTTCGACTGTCCGAGAAGCTGCAATGTAAGTTGTTCTTTGGTTCGAGCTGTAGCTCAGTTCTTCGGATGAGCCTGCTGGCCTTACTCTTGTTTTGTACGATTGTTGCAGGTGCGAATCTTGCTCCGAGGGAAGAAAAGGAGCGTGTCGCTGTTCGGGTCAATTGCTTGACTCAATAGGACATGGAGGCCGGCGGCTTCTTCTGGATGGATCGCGATCGCGCCATGGCTCTGGCGACGGTGCAGGATCGTGTTCATCAAGTTTAGCGGGTGCTCCGCCAAGTGCAGACATCGCTTTCCTCGGTGCTGCACGTCATGTTTCCTTTGGATGCCGTACCGACGACCCTGGCGGGCCTTCTGTCGAAGTTTCGGAACGTGGGCAATGTCAAGGAGTTGGTGCGGCAACAGCTCGTCGCCGGACTGAAGGCTGCGTTGTCTCTTGTGAGGCTGCACCGGCCTAACGTGGATTTGGCTGCTGTGGCCACTGGGCCACCTCTTCGCCCTGATGGCGGTGAGTGGGACATGCGTCCGCATTACGCAGCTGTAAGGCAGTATGCCGAACAGGTCGTAGACTTGTTTGAGCAGCGTGCCCAAGTTATTCTTCAACATAGGTAGTACCTGTAAAAAGAGATAAATGTAAAATTTGTATATTTCGGCTGGGCGTGTTGTGCCCTTTATTGTAAAAGTTTGTTTGTTGTGAGCACGCAGTGCTTTTGATTGAGTACGTGTCCTTTTCGTTTGCCTGACGTTGTCAGCTACTTAGGTGTACATGTTTGATCCTCAGTCGATGAAATCGTGAGGTGGGGGGAGCCCCCGAGTGCGTTTGTAGCATGTAGTAAAGTTGCGGAAGTAGTGAATTGAAGATTTGGTGCGAGACACTTAGCTTTATTTATATCGTAATGGAGGAGGTACATTGTTTGGCTGAATAGCCTTGGCTGAAAGCCTTATTGAAAGTAAAAAAGGGGGTAGGTTGCTACGGATAGAATCGTCGCAGGTGCGCGATGTTCCATGGGTTGGAGTATGCGACTCCAGACTCCACGTGCTTGAGGTGATAGGCGCCACCTGGGATGACTTCGGTGATGACGTAGGGTCCTTCCCATGGTGACTCGAATTTATTTGGTCGCTTTTGCTTGAGTCGCAAGACGAGGTCTCCTTCGACGAAGGACCTTGGGCGCAGCCGGCAGCTGTGGTAGTTGCGGAGACTCTGCTGGTACACCGCTGATCGAGTTGCTGCTATATCCCGTGCTTCGTCGAGTGTGTCGACAGCGTCTTCAAGTGCAATGGTGGATTCGGCTTCGCTGTAAGCGACGACCCGTGGGGCCTGGTGGCGTACTTCGGCTGGTAGCACGGCTTCGGCTCCGTGTACCATGAAGAATGGTGTGTAGCCGGTGGAGCTATTTGGCGTAGTCCGTAAGCTCCACAGGACGGATGGTAGCTCTTTTGTCTAGTTTCCAGCTTTTTGTTCGAGTGAGCTCATGAGGCGCTTCTTGATGCCGGCGCCGATTAGGCCATTGGCCTTTTCCACTTGCCCGTTCGTTTGCGGGTGTGCCACTGAGGCGTACGTGATGTTGATCCCAAGGCCTTCGCAGAAGTCCTGGAATTCTTCAGAGATGAAGTTCGATCCGTTATCGGTGATGATGCTGTGCGGTACGCCGAACCTATAGACAATGGACTCGAAGAACTTTACGGCAGTTTTGCCTTTCTGGTTGGTGACCGGCATGGCCTCGATCCACTTGGTGAATTTGTCAACTGCGACCAGGAGGAAGACGTGTCCTCCTTTTGAGGATTTTGGCAATTTGTCAATCATGTCGAGGCCCCATTGAGCAAAAGGCCAGGCTATGGGTATGGGTATGAGTTCGGACCCAGGTGCGTGCGGTTTGTCGGCGAACCGTTGGCATCCGTTGCATCTGCGGACGATATCCTTTGCGTCACTCATGGCTGTTGGCCAGTAGAATCCTGCTCGTAGAGCTTTGGCGACAAGGGAGCGGCTGCCTGCGTGGTGGCCGCAGATGCCTTCATGGATGTCTTGGAGTATGGCCTTGCCGTCGTTGATGGTGACGCACCGTTGTAGTACACCTGTCATGCTGCGCTTGTACAGCTCGCCGTTGATGATGGTGAAGGCTTTTGACCGGCAAGATATGCGCCGGGCGTCTGTTGGGCTGTCAGGCAGTTCTCCGTTTATCAAGAATTGGAGGTATGGTCGCGTCCAAGTTTCTTCGAATGCCATGACCTGCATTAGGTTGACCATGGCTACCTCTGTGTCCAGTTTTTCGGGTCTTTTGTGTCCTTCGGGTAGCGTAGCTCCCGAGTGTTCTACTTCTTTGGGTGATCCCTTGGGGAATTTTCGCTTGATGGATGGCACGCAGATTTGTTCGAGGAACACACCTGGTGGCACCTTTGCGCAAGTGGAGCCGATGTTGGCGAGTCTATCGGCTTCCTCGTTGCTCTCTCTTCCAACGTGCCGAACTTCGCAGCCGTCGAATTCTCCTTCGAGTGCGTTGTAGAGCGCGCGATACGCGATCATGTTTTCGGCGTGTGCGTCGCACTCATTCATCGTCTGCTGGACGACAAGGTTGGAGTCACCGTAGATGACCAGGCACGTTGCGCCGCATATCTTTGCCATCCTCATACCATGGATGAGGGCTTCATATTCGGCCTCGTTGTTGGAGGCTCTGAATTTCATCCGAAGAACATACTTCATCTTGTCGCCTTGCGGGGAGGTCAGTATGACCCCTGCCCCTGCTCCGGCTTCATGCTTGGAGCCGTCGAAGTGCATTGTCCACGACTGCAACATGTCTGGGGTGTCTGGCAGCTGCAGCTCCATCCAATGTACCAGGAAGTCTGGAAGGACTTGAGATTTGATTGCGTGTCGCTTCTCGTAGACGATGTCCAAGGGTGACAGTTCGATGCCCCACAGGGCCACCCGTCCTGTGGCCTCTGGATTATTCAGGATGCTATTCAGGGGTGCCTCGTTGACGACCATCACTTGGTGCTCCTGGAAGTAATGGCTCAGCCGTCGAGCCGTCATGAACACGCCGTAGGCTAGCTTCTGGTAGTGAGGGTACCTCTGCTTTGTTGGTGTCAGTACCTCGCTGAGGTAGTAGATTGGGCGCTGGACCCCGTGGGTCTTGCCTTCTTCGAGTCGTTCGACCACTAGTACGGTGCTGACCACCTGGTGTGTGGCTGCTATGTATAGCAGCAGGGGCTCGCGCTCCTTTGGCGTGACCAAAACGGGCGAGGTGGAGAGGAGCCGCTTGAGGTTTTCGAAGGCGTCGTTGGCTTCTGGTGTCCACTCGAACTTGTCTGCCTTACGCATCAGCTGGTAGAATGGTAGGGCCTTCTCGCCCATGCGGCTGATGAACCTGCTTAGCGCTGCTACTCGTCCTGCGAGCTGCTGGATGCCCTTGAGGTTTTTCGGCTTCTCCATCGTCATGATGGCTCTGATTTTCTTCGGGTTCGCCTCGATCCCTCGTTGAGAGATGAAGTATCCGAGCAACTGGCCCGATGGGACGCCGAAGGCGCACTTTTCGGGATTGAGCTTGATCCTGTAACGATCAAGATTGTCGAACGTCTCGCGGAGATCGTTGATAAGTGTCCTTGCCTCCTTAGTTTTTATTACTATGTCTTCGACATAGACTTGGACATTGCGACCGATCTGGTCCTTGAGGCAGGCCTGCATGCATCGCTGGTACGTGGCACCTGCGTTCTTTAGCCCGGAGGGCATTGTGTTGTAACAGAATACTCCGAACGGTGTGATAAACGCCGTTTTCTCCTGATCTTCGACCTTGAGCCGAATCTGGTTATAGCCTGAGTAGGCGTCGAGGAAGGAGAGTTTCTCGTAACCTGCAGTCGAATCAATGATCTGGTCGATCCGTGGAAGAGGGAAGTGGTCCTTTGGGCAATGCTTGTTTAGTGACGTGAAGTCCACACACATCCGTAGGATGTCCGTGTCCTTCTTTGGGACCATCACCGTGTTTGCAAGCCACTCGCTTTCTTTGATTTCCCGGATAAAGTCTGCAGCGAGTAGTCTATTGATTTCCTTGCTGATGGC
This sequence comes from Avena sativa, assembly GCA_916181665.1. Classification (NCBI taxonomy): domain Eukaryota; kingdom Viridiplantae; phylum Streptophyta; class Magnoliopsida; order Poales; family Poaceae; genus Avena; species Avena sativa. The sequence continues at coordinate 302,801,419 of OV702295.1, read as the reverse complement.
TTCGGCTCGTGGCTCCGACAGTCTTCGGATGGACTGCTTGACTGGCTTGGTGTCTGGAAAGACATTGAGTGCGTGCTCGGTGAATTCCCTGGGAACTCCTGGCATGTCCGCAGGACACCAGTCGAAGATTTCCCAGTGCTCACGGAGGAATTCAACGAGCGCGCCTTCCTATGCGGTGCTGAGGTCGTTGGCGATCAAGGTCGTATTGGAGGCGTCCGTCGGATGGACCTGTACTTTCTTGGTGTTGACGGTGGAGTCAAAGGACATGTCAGGTGCGTTCTGCCTTGTGACTAGGGGTACCCCATTGTCTGTTGTCTCGCGGAGCCTTACAAGCTCGTCTTGCATGCCGAAAGACTGGGAGATTTTGTTGAAATCCCTGTCGCATTGGTCCGATCGGGTGAAGCTCCCGTGGACTGTGATGACGCCCCTTGGTCCTGGCATCTTGAGTAGTAGGTATGCGTAGTGTGGGACGGCCAGGAACCTTGCGAATGCTACGCGCCCCAGGATGGCGTGGTATTGCGACGGCCAGTCCACCACTTCGAATTCAATGCGCTCCTGCCGAAAGTTGTCCGGCTTCCCGAAGATGACGTCGAGCCCTATTTTGCCCAGGGGGAATATGCCCTTCCCTGGGACGATGTCGTGGAACGTTGTGTCTGATTGTTCCAGGCTGCATTGCGGGATCCGCATTGTTGCTAGAGTGCTTGCGAACATTAGGTTGATGCTGCTGCCGCCGTCCATGAAGACGCGACTCATCTTGAAGCCTCCGATCTGTGCCTCTAGCACCAGGGCAGCATGACCTGGGCGAGGGATCTGGCAAGGGTGATCCGCGCGAGTGAATGTGATGCAGGACTCCGATCCGCTGAGGTACTCAGGGATTGCAGGCGGAGTTGCCACGGCCAAGTTGATTTGTCGGGTGATTTTCTTCTGCACCCTATTTGTGGGGCGTCCCTTCTGGATCATATTTAGTGCTCCCTTTGGTGGGGGGTACCCGACCCCGGCGTTGTTTTGCGCTGGTGCGACTGGTTGGTTTGGGCCTCCAATAGGTGGCGGTGGAGGAGCTCCGTGTGCTATTTCTCCTGGCGCGGGTGCGTTTCCGAACGCAGGGGTTGGGGCTTGTTGCCTCATCTGCACCATGCTTTCGCTGAGTTTCTGGAACTCGCGGCAGTCCTTGAGCATGTGACTGGCTTTCTTCTTGCCATCTTGTTTGTCGATGTAGAAGTGGATGGTGCATGGACCCGAAAGTTTGTCGAATGTTGAGGGTCCGTTGTCGCGGTCGCGGTGCTGCCACGACTGTGTTGGTCGTCCGCTGTCGCGGAAATTTCCTCCGCGGTATCCTTCGCTGTTACGGCTATTGTCGTTGCAACGGTCGGCGTAGCCAGCCGCGACCATGTCGGGTCCGTCGCGGTCCTCATAGACACGCGATCTCCTCTTGCTGCGACGTTGTCGCCTTCGGCCGTATTCGTCCTCTTCATCTGATTGCGCTCGCTGAATGCAATCTTCGTCGTCCGCCCAACTGTTGGCAATTTCAATGAGGTGGTCGAGTGTCTTGGGCTTGACGCGCCCAAGTTCCTCCTTGAAATCTTGGCGTTTGACGCCGTCTCTGAAGGCGTCAATGGCCCTCTCCTCGGAGATATGTGCTGTGGAGTTCTTGGTGGTAGACCAGCATAATATGTACGAGCGAATAGATTCGCCTGTTCTCTGAGTGCAGGCTCGCAACTCTTCGATTGAGGCGGGCCTCTTGCTAGTGCCCTTGAAATTTCGGATGAAGCTGTAAGCTAGCTCCTCCCAACTTCGGATGGATCCTGATGATAGGATGTTGAGCCAGACCCGCGCCGCGCCTGTCAGTTGCAGCTGAAGGCATTGCATGGCGGTTTCTTTGTTACCGCCGTGCAGCTTGACGGATGACAGATGGTCGCTGAGCCAAGATTTTGGATCTTGCGTGCCGTTGAACTTCGAAGTATCCGAAGGAATCTTGAAATTGCGTGGCATCTGTGTTCGCCGGACAGATCTGCTGAAGCATCGAGCTCCGCAGAGTTCTCCTTCATCTTCATCCATCTCGGACTCGGATGAGCATGCGCGTTTTGCTCGCGCTTTGTCGATTTTGCGCTGTGTAAGCGCGTCTCTGGCATCGTAGTCGCGTTTGTGGTGATGCGAGTTCTTCTTCCTTCGAGGAAGGTCGTGCTCCTCCTCCTCTTCGGATGAAGGGGTGGGGCTCCGGTCGCGCCTGACCGGAGCTTTCTTCTTCGGCTCCGCAGGAGCGTCTTCGTGGAGCGTAGCTCCGACGAGTCCGAGTCCGATGAGTGCGGACTTATGCATGGATCTTTTCGGGTCCCCTTCCGGAGGTTGGTGGTCCGCGAGATACGCAGTGGCTACCATGATCGCAGCTTGCGGTGTCTTTGGGATGATGTTGCCGTCGGCATCCATATCCATGAACGATGTGTGGAGAGTTCGGGTCACATCACGTCGTTCCTTGGGATCCATGTTCTCCACCCGCGAGCGGTGCTTGTTTCCCTGGTTTCCGTTCGTGCTAGAGCCGGGTGCCATGGCGGAGAGCGCAGCTCGTCGCACGCTGGACTCAGAGGCTGCTTGCTTGCGTTTGTCGAGCGTCTCCTACATCTTGACTTGCTTCTTGTGCTCCTCGATGAGGAGGTAGTGGTATGCCATCAGTAGGTCACGTGGGGAGTCCACAGGTAGGACTATGTCGCCTGCGACGGCACGGCGTGCCTGGACCCATCCTTCTTTGCTAAGTTGGATGACGTGGCCGTTGTTTTCCCCTTCGGGTGGGGGGGGACTGGCTTCTTCTGTTCCTGCCGTTTCCGCCGTTTCTATCCTGCGGGTTGGGGTTCGTGTTGGGCGGCGGGTTAGGCGTTTGCTGCTCCTGGATGACTGCGGCGCATTCGTAGCGCTCGTAGATCGGTTCGCTGCTGCCGCAGCTTTCAGATCCGGAACCATAGGTCCCTTCATCCAAAGGCGGATCGCACAGATCGGAGTTGCAGCTGCTGCTGTTGTAAAACTCATATGTCGATGGTGATGTGCGTAGCACGGGATGTGTAGCCCACGAGGCGGTCCTGATTGATGGCATGTGCACCCGCTCAGGAAGGCGGGGGGTGGCAGTTTGTCCCACCGGGAAGCAGAAGCTCCCGAACAAAATTTCGAGTCCGTCGCCTACGGGCTCGAAATCCTTCATGGTGGCCGGCGAGTGGGCGGTGAAGTCGAAAGTGCCGAAGAGGAGGTGATTCTCTGTCGCCGCGGAGTTGTAGATCGATCGGGTCGGGACCGTCACGATCGCACAATCAGCAGCCCCGATCCCCACAGACGGCGCCAATTGACGAGGTTTCGACTCGTCAATGCCCATTGTTATGGACTTGGGTTTTGGAGAAGATGGGGATGCTGGAGATCGTGGAACGGTTAACAGACAAGCAACCAGGGGACACGAGATTTACCCAGGTTCAGGCCCCCGGAGGGAAAACCCTACTCCTGCTTGTCTGCTCTTGATTACGGCAGAACCGAAGGTTACAGGGTGCGCAGATTCGATCTGGCGTGGAGGTGTGTGCGAAAGTATGAGTCGAGCCACCTAGGATGTGCCCTCCTGGCCTTTATATAGATTTAGGCAGGTCCCGGGCATAGTCCTAGTCGGTTACAAGTTCTAGGGTTTTACCCCCTTGAATTTCCTATCTATGCTAGTCTTGCTCTCCAAGGATCCGAAGGCGTGATGGGCCTTGGCCACCCAAAAATCTTCATGGGCCAGCGTATATCTGCTGTGGGCCTTCCTTGGGCTGGACCAGGTATGCTGAAGCCACGTACCCGTAGGGTATAACCATGTCAGCTGGTGAGGGTGAATCTAGTATATCGGGCAATACAACAAGGCTAAAGTACTAGAGTGCACGCAAACAAGTGATTCCAATGGACAAATCAGCAACAATCCTCAAAAACACATCTAGAGATGAACCCTAGGAGAAAAATAGAGGAGAGGTACCAGATTTGTCCATGGGATCAATTCCTTCGGTGGGAATGACCCAATGGAGGAGAGGGGAAGGTTGGCCGGCGGCACGGCGGATCCCAGGGGCTTCTTGACCTCCGGGGAGGATTTTTGGAAGAGGGGCGACGGGGTTGGAGGTAGGGGACGGGGTGAAGAATGGTGACTTGTTTTCCCAGTTCACCCCGACCCCCCACTTTGAGTCATAGAAACCGTCTGGACCGGAGACTCCGGCCTACACTGGAGACTCCGGTGTTTGTACACCGGAGACTCCGGTCCTCCTCGACCAAAAGTTCCAGGAAAGGTGTTTGGGGACATATATGAGAGATAGATGGTTTTTAAGATAGGGAAAGGGCTTGGGTTGAGACAGCAAACTGTGAAGAACCAACAAGAGCCATAGGGATTCAAAAAATGTTCATAAAATCTCCAAGAGACTAGAATCAAGCTAATGACAAACATGAGTAAGTGCCAACCTCTCAAATGAGAGAGGGCGGTGGCCTAGGCCACCATATTTGAGTATACTTGGCTTGGCACCATGAAGATATATCTTGGGTCCATTACCAAAACTCATCATTAAGCTCACATATCACTAAATGATATTAAGAGGAATGATTTTGATTGCTTTGGGCATAATGGGGGGAGGGATGGTCCAATCAATTAGGACCGCACTCCCCCTATATCCATGCCTACATATAAACAAAATATGAGATGAAACATAGGTGAGAGTGCAAGAATATCAAGTCAAGCTCCTTGAATCTACGATATTTAGTTCATTCCTCAAGTAGCAAAACCTTGCTTCATCAAGTGGCTTCGTGAAGATATCTGCAAGTTGATCCTTGGTTGATACATATGATAGATCAATATCACCTCAAGCAACATGATCTCTAATGAAGTGATGGCGAATCTCAATATGCTTTGTCCTTGTGTGATCCACCGGGTTGTAGGCAATCTTGATGGCACTTTCATTGTCACATAGAAGAGGCACTTTGTCACAATGGACACCGTATTCCTTTAAAGTTTGCCTCATCCATAGCAATTGAGTGCAAGCACTAGCAGCTGCCACATACTCGGCTTCGACGGTGGAGAGAGATATACAATTTTGCTTCTTGGAAGACCAACATACCAAGGACCTACCAAGGAATTGGCAAGCCCTGGATGTTGATTTTCTATCATCCTTGTCACCCGCCCAATCCGAATCCGTCTATCCACAAAGAGCAAATGTTGAGCCTTGAGGATACCAAAGACCATAAAATAGGGTATGAACCAAATATCGAAAGATTCTCTTGACCGCCATTAAATGGCTTTCTTTAGGAGCCGCTTGATATCTTGCACACACACCTACACTCAACACAATATCGGGTCTAGATGCACAAAGGTAAAGCAAAGAACCAATCATAGACCGGTATACCTTTTGATCCACATCTTTACCATTTGGATTTTGTTCTAGATGAGTCTTTGTAGCCATGGGAGTAGGAGCTCCATTTAAATCTTGCATTTTGAATCTCTTGAGCATATCTTGAGTATACTTGGCTTGATTGAAGAATGTACCTCCTCTAACTTGCTTGATCTCAAAGCCAAGAAATACTCTCAACTCCCCCATCAAGGACATCCGGAACCTACTAGTCATAAGCTTTGAGAATTCATCATTAAAAGCTTTGTTAGATGAGCCAAAGATAATATCATCAACATATATTTGGCATACAAAAAGCTCCCCATTGACCCTCTTAGTAAAAAGAGTGGGATCGATTTTCCCAACCTCAAAGCCACAGTCAAACAATAACTCTCTAAGGTGCTCATACCACGTGCGTGGGGCTTGCTTGAGCCCATAGAGCGCCTTATCAAGTTTGTAGACATGGTTTGGGAAGTTGGGGTCCTCAAATCCCGAGGGTTGCTTAACATATACCAATTCATTTAATGGACCATAAAGAAATGCACTTTCTACATCCATTTGTTGCAACTTAAAGTTATGATGTGCCGCATAAGCAAGAAGGATACGGATGGACTCAAGGCGAGCCACGGGCGCATAAGTATCTCCATAATCAATGCCTTCAATTTGAGAATATCCTTGTGCAACCAATCTAGCCTTGTTACTTACTATAATTCCATGCTCATCTTGCTTGTTCTTGAATATCCACTTTGTTCCAATAACATTGCGGCAATCCTTTGGCTTCTCAACTAACTTCCATACTTTGTTTCTCTCAAAGTTGTTGAGTTCTTTGTGCATAGCTTCTAACCAATCCGAATCTTCAAGGGCTTCCCACACTTTCTTTGGTTCAATCATGGAGATGTGTGCTTGGTGTTCACTGAACCTCTTCAATGGTGCTCTTGTGGAAATACATTTCCTTAGATCACCAACTACATTTTGTAGAGTGTGATCTCTTATTTCCAACATTCTTTCCTTTCTAGCTTCACGACGAGCGTGGATCTCCATGTTGTTTCTTGGGGGACCCTCTTCATCATTTTGATCCTCGTCTTGACCATCATCTTGACCTTGATCATCATTGGAATCATCCTCTACATTGGGAGGCAAGGATTGACCTTGGTCTTGATCAAGTGCTCTTCTAGCGTCAATTTGAGCTTGTCTCAAAGCAGCTTGTACGGATCTTCCTTGAAAAATTTACTTGGCACCACTTGACAATTCGTCGAATGGACCAATCTCCCTTTGACTAGAGTTGTCACTTTGATCACCATGTTGAGGGTCCACATCTTGTCTTTGGCTTGAGTCAATGTCCTCTTCGGTGGATGGAGCATGTTGAGGTTGTGAAGATGAGGGCTCCACTTGAGTGGAGCATAGTTCTTCTCGATCTGCCATAAGGGGTTCCTCAACGGGGCGGATAAATCCCACACCCATTCTTCCTATGGCATCCTGAGGCATTTCATCATCTGCATCACAAGCATCAACACGCCCCCCTTGGGGACCATCATATTCTTCGAAGGTCACACTACAAGATTCTATGACGGCTCCGGAGAGCTTATCATAGATTCTATAAGTGTGAGATTCGAGACCATAGTGTTGGAGATATGCCCAAGAGGCAATAATAAAGTAGGTTATTATCATATCTTCATATTTATGATAAATGTTTACATACCATGCTATAATTGTATTAACCGGAAACATTAATACTTGTGTGATTTGTAAACATAAAAGAGTCCCTAGTAAAGCCTCTTGTTAAACTAGCTTGTTGGTTAATATATGATCATAGTTTCCTGATCATGAACATAGAGATGTTATTAACAACAGAGTCATATCATTAGGAGAATGATGTGATGGACATACTCCTATAGTTAAGCGTAGCATAAAGATCAAGTCATTTAATATAGTTCATTTGCTATAAGCTTTCTGATACATAGTAACCTAATTCCTTCGACCATGAGATCATGTTAATCACCATCACCGGAAGGATGCTTTGATGACATCAAACACCACACCGTAACTGGGTGGCTATAAAGGTGGCATTGAGTGTTCGGAAAGTATGAGTTGAGGCACATGGATCAAGAGTGGGATTTGTCCATCCATATGACGGATAGATATACTCTGGGCCCTCTCGGTGGAATGTTATCCAATTAGCTTGCAAGCATGTGACTGGCTCTCAAGGGATCACATATCACGGGAACGAGAAAAGAGTACTTATCGGTAACGAGGTTGAACTAGGTATGCAGAGATACCGACCATCAAAACCTCGGATAAGTAAAATATCGTGAGACAAAGGGAAATTGGTATCGTATGTAAGTGGTTCATTCGATCGCAAAGTAATCTTAGAAATATGTGGGAGCCATATGAATTTCCAGATTCCTCTATTGGTTATTGATCGAAGAAGTGTCTCGGTCATGTCCGCATAATTCACGAACCGTAGGGAGATACACTTAAGGATTCGATGTTGTTGAGTAGTTATGGAATGATGAGTAAGAGACCGAATGTTGTTCAGAGTCTCGGATGGGATCCAGGATATCACGAGGAGATCCGGAATGGTCCGGAGAATAAGATTCATATAAGGAAAGTCCTGTTTCGGAGTTGGAGAATGATTCCGGTGTTTTCATCGGGAATGTTCTAGAAGGGTCCGGAAGGTCCGGCACTCCGGAGGGGAAGGGTGCATGAATGTGTCATAACAAGTTGGAATGGTTGCATCATGTACTAGGTGTCATCGCTGAGCAAAATAAAGGGATAAATCAAATCCTAGTTTGAAAAGTCAAACGCCAATTTGAAAAGTCAAACGACAAGTTTGCTTGGTGGAGGGAGAGTAGGAAACCTACTTGGGGAGGAAGTCCCACTCCCTCCACCCGCCGGCCAAGGAGGAGGAGTTGGAGGAGGACTCCCTCCTCCTAGGCGCCTCCCTCCCACCTATAAAAGAAGGGGCAGGGGTGCCCCCTCTAGCTACACCTCTCACACCCCAAACCCTAGCCCCAAGTCGTCGGCCACCTCCAGTGCAGCCGCCGCCTAGGGCATCCTCTAAGTCGCCGAGTTAGGGTTTCCCCAAACCCTAGCCGCCGGCCAAGCTCTCCCCTTGGTGCCTCTAAACCCTAGATCGCCAAGGCCCTCTCTCATACTCCACCATACTCGCTCCGGCTTAAGGCGAAGCCCTGCGAGATCTCCCCTCTACTTCTGGTACCACACCGTCGTGCTGCCGAAATCACGAGGAGAGTGCTACAACCTCCGCTGCCTGCTGGAACAAGGGAGAGGAAGGTCTTCATCGAGTACCGAACGTGTGACCGACTATGGAAGCGCTGCCGGAACGCAGCGCCGGAAGGATCGTCTACACGATCTTGAGATCGGCAAGTGTACGACTACATCACCCACGATAATCTGCTCTCGTTAACCGCTTTAGATCTTCGAGGGTTAGTATTCTATCGACTCGTTGCTACAATCTAGTAGATAGATCTTGGCTTGATCATAGATTAGATCTTGATTGTGTGTTCATGCGGTAGAATTTTTTGTTTTCCATGCTACGAACCCCTACAGTGGTATCAGAGCCGTGTCTATATATAGATCTGTTGCACGAGTATAACACAATGGTCATTGTGGGCATTGATGCTTTTATTGTCGATTGCTTCTTGTGTACTTTGCATCTTGCGGGATGGTGGTATGAAGCGGCCCGGGCTAACCTTACATGACATCGTTCATGAGACTTGCTCCACGCTTGACATGCAACTTGTATTGCATAAGTGGCTTTGCGGGTGCCTGTTTCTCCCAACATAGTTAAGATTCAATTTACAACGGGTGATTGACAATACTAGTATCAATGTTGTGGTTCTTGTTTGTAAGTTAGAACGACACTTATTGAAAGCCCCAAACCACGTAAAACATGCAAAGAAAATTAGAGGCGTCTAACTTTGTTTTGCAGGGGTGTGCTGTGATGTGATATGGCCATGATTGTGATTATATATGATGTATGCAATGTTCCTTAATGTAAGTTGGCAACCGGCAGGAACCATATGGTTGTTTCCATTAAGTCCTTCGTGTCTATTATTCAAAGTAGTTGTAATAGTTGATGCTGGTGGAAGACAACCATGAAACGGCGCCATTGACCTTGACGCCACACCGGTGATGATGGAGATCATGTTCGTGCTTGAATATGGAGATCGGAAGCACAAGAAGAAAGGCCATATCATATCACATATTATGAATTGCATGTGATGTTAATCCTTTTATGCATCTTGTATTGCTTAGTTCACGACGGTAGCATTATAAGATGATCCCTCAAGCACACAAATTTCAAGTTTTAAAGTGTTCATCCTTAGTAAGCACCGTTGCTAAAGCTCGTTGTTTTGAAGCACCACGTGATGATCGGGTGTGTTAGATTCTGCGAGTGTATACAACGTGAGCAAGCCAGATTTGCTCATGCATAAGCTAATGTTTGATCTTGACGAGCCTAGCATGTACAGACATGGTCTCGGAGCACGGATCACCGAAAGGTAAAGCATGAGTCATATAGTAGATATGATGAACATGATGATTGTTCGCCATTGAAGCTACATCAACTCTCGTGATGATCGGTTTTGATGTGGTGGATTTGGTCCGTGTGATCACTAAAACAATGTGAGGGATATTGTTTTGAGTGGGAGTTCAATGACAATGTAATTAAAAGTTGAACACTATTTATCATAAATTAAATCAAGTGAATTTGCATAATTGTTGTAGTCATTGGCATCCGTTTACCACCTTGCACTTAGTTATAATTGAGATGGTAGAACTATAGAATTCTAGTTAGTTACTTTACGAACTGGTATCGTATTGTTTTGAAGTGTTAATCTAAAGTTTAAAAGTCCTATTGCAAACTTTCAGTAAGTTCCGGTTACTCCATGAAGTTTAATAACTGGTATTAAATCGAGAGTGAAAATTCCAAGAGTTAGTGTATGAGTATCATGTTTGTCTCGATGATTCTTGATATTTAAAGAATTGTGTTAATATCAAGGTTATCTAGGATCTGAAAGAGTTGTTTCAGAAACCATGATGTGTGGAAGATATTGTGATATCTGAAACGAAGTTTTGGTTGCAACATGATAGAGTATAATATGGAAAAAGTCATGTTCTCATATTTGATGAGAATTTGCAAAGGGTTGGAGACACTAGTTATCCTAATCCACCAAAAGGTTTTGGAGAGCAACATTATACTCGCGATTCATCTTTATAAGCTAGAAGTAGCTTGATCATGAATAATTCCATGATAAGGGTGAATATTTGATGTAGGTAAAATATTTACCACACCAAGAGATTACTAAAGAATGGAATTTGAAAGCACACCAAACATTTGATGATGGTGATCTACTTCAAAGTGCAAGTCCAAAGACATTGGTATTTAATTATACATGCTTTGGACTATGTGTCATATGTATGACTCCACTATTGATGTTGATAGATTCTTTCAAACAGAAAAGGAAATACTGAAAGAGAATCTCATAAATATATGGCAGAAAAGAAAAGACTAGAATTGTTCAGCTTAAGTATATAGATGATATACATGTTATGGCTATATTCTTTGCTTATTAAACAATGTGGTTCTTAAGTATTTGATACTGAATTTGTTGGTGTGAATCGTCATACGAAACAACACAATTCATGAACTACAATGGCCTAAGTAACTAGCAAAAGAATATGTGATGATGTTCATCGAGAACAAATAAAGGGTTATTGTGCTGCTTGTTAAACATCAAAGCTTGCCTTCAAGATTTGTTTTATCAGGTATTATGAGAACAAAAGGGTTGTTAAAATAATTGTCGTAATCCATAAAAGATGGATGATTCACAAATCTCGTTGGAAAAATCACATCCATAAAACTAGTGCTAAAAATGTCGAAAGACAAATTGATTGAAAGATCACTTAGGAAGTGACATCACCGTTTGAATTATATTGGAAAGAAAACATGAAGAAACTCCATGTGGATGGGACTTTGGAGTCTTTTGATTTTTGATCAAATGATGCTTGTGAAACTTTCCTAGAGATAATTAAAACTTTGTTCATAGGCTAAAAAGGGAACAAATGACTAGCTTATTGGAACTTGTACATATTGTTGTACGAAGTCCATTATATGTAGTCAAGAGCGATGGATTTCAACTTCATATGCTTTCTCCGAAAATTTGAGTGAATATATGAATATTTACTTAATAAGGATGAAGTATGAAACATTTGAAAAGTTCAAAGACTTTCAAGATAAAGTGCAAAATCATTGCAACAAGAATATAAATAGTTTATTATAAGATCATAAAGGAAGATATTTGAGTTACAAGTTTAGCATAATACCTAAGATTTAAGGAATCGTTCCGTGGATTTGCATTTCCCGAAACACCATATGAGTATGGAGCGTTCGAGATATGTAATTAAACCTTGTTTGACATGGTAAGATCAAAGGTGTAATTCATAAAATTGCCATTATATTTTAAAGATTAAAAGCTTAAGAGACTACCGTTTTTTTCCACTGAAAAGAGCTTCATCATAATCCGTTGAAATGACACCATATAAAGTTATGGTTTGGGATAAAACCCAAGTAGTCCTTTCTTAAACATTGGTATGCTATGCATAAGAAAGATGTTTGCAACCAAAGTCGGATGAACCTGTCTTTGTATGTTATTTCGAATAACTGATCCTCCATAACATCGGAGACAAAAGTGTTTGTCGCTTAGAACGTCAAGTTTCTTTGAGAAGGAATTTTCCGTGAAAAGTTAAGTGGGAGGACAATAGAACTTTGATGAGGTTAAAAGAACCTTAGCTATATGTGCAAGGTTGCGCAGCGCCGAAAAGTGTTCCGGAGGCAGCAACAATGCTCATGGCTCACGTGCCTCAAAGGTTGCGGTCACAGAGTTCTAAGTTCCTATTGAAACAAGTAGGTCGGGTAAACAATCAAATACCAAGATTTGAGAGTTAAATCATTATTTGACAATAATGATCCGACTACATGCAAAGAAGCGATGATGGGCCCTGACTCCATCAAATGGCTTGAAGCCATAAAATCCGTGATAGTTCCATACACGAGAAATCAAGCTTTGAACTTGAAGGACCCTCGAGAAAGGTGTAAGACCTAATAGTTGTGTTTGGATCTATAAAGAAATAGACATGGATGTTTCACATCTATGAAATAGTCGACATGTTGGGAAAGAGTTCACAACAATGTTCAAAGGTTGACTATGACAAGATTTGATCTTTCATAGCGATATTTGGTATAGACGGATTAATGTAGCAACCACTACATATAATTTTGTTATGTGGTCGTTGAATAAACAAAACAAGTTCTTCTAATAGAATTGTTACCTAGGACATGTGCATAACACGCTCCATAGGGTTTTGTTAATTCAAAGGATGCTAAAAGCATATGCAAACTTCAATGGTTGAATTGAGCATCGCGGAGTTGGAATCTTCACTATGATGAAACTGTTAAAAGAGTTTAATTTCATCAGAGACAATGAAGATGCTTGCATTTGCAAGAAATTAAGTGGGAGCGCTAAGACATGTTTCTAATACATTATGTGTAAGACATATTGTTGATTAGAAATGATGTATCTTTTATTAACACATATTAAGAATTTCATCCCGATGAAAGACTTAGGCAAAACCCAAATATTTGGCATCAATAGACGCTAATATGGTTGTGCCGAAAGTACATGGATGATGTATTGAATGAGTTCAATATGGAAACTACAAGAAAGGTTCTTGTCGCATAGAAAGAATTGAATGAGTTCAATATTGATGTTATATTCAAGTGTATTGACACTTGGTAAGTGAAACAAAGATTCAAGTATAGATTGATACTTGATGTATGAAATCACAAAGAGTATTTATATCAATCATACTGTGATATGTACAAATCCAGATATGTCCTATGCTCTAAATGTTATGAGCATATACCAGAATGATTCATAAGATGATCACTGGACGATAGTAAGGATAAGGATATTCTTATGATCTTTTGGAAGAACTAAGAGTATATTGTTTTGTAGAAGTGACAAATAGATAGTTAGTTCATTGTAAAAGTACTACATTGATACTAGTTTTGTCACAAAGTACAAAATTAAGTTTATCTCAATCTAAACTAAGGGTGGCACAATATAATGGAAAGTGAGTTCCATAATGGATTTGGATGAGTTCCAAAGTTAAGACATTGTGACAGATACTACAACAAAAGGGCTAAGTATATGACTGCTATTAAAGCAGCTAAAGAGGGCATTTGTGTCAAGTAGTTTGTTATCAAACTAGGTGTAGTTCACAGCGGGATAATACTATGAAGATATATTGTACGACAATATTATCAACATGTTTTAACTCCAAAAAACTAAAGATCTCACCAAAGGACCAAATTTATACAAAGCCATCTCATTAGAGAATGAGTGATGCATAGAGACGCAAAGACATGCAATTACACCCGTACCTGGAAGTGTCAGATCGGAGATCAGTTGACCACTAGCAATCGTGTACATACAACACCGGAAAGCCATAGGTGTTGAAACACACAAAGGTTTAAAACTAGATTATTGACTCTAGTGCAAGTGGGAGACAATTGGAGATATGCCCAAGAGGCAATAATAAAGTAGGTTATTATCATATCTTCATACTTATGATAAATGTTTACATACCATGCTATAATTGTATTAACCGGAAACATTAATACTTGTGTGATTTGTAAACATAAAAGAGTCCCTAGTAAAGCCTCTTGTTAAACTAGCTTGTTGGTTAATATATGATCATAGTTTCATGATCATGAACATAGAGATGTTATTAACAACAGATTCATATCATTAGGAGAATGATGTGATGGACATACTCCTATAGTTAAGCGTAGCATAAAGATCAAGTCATTTAATATAGTTCATTTGCTATAAGCTTTCTGATACATAGTAACCTAATTCCTTCAACCATGAGATCATGTTAATCACCATCACCGGAAGGATGCTTTGATGACATCAAACACCACACCGTAACTGGGTGGCTATAAAGGTGGCATTGAGTGTTCGGAAAGTATGGGTTGAGGCACATGGATCAAGAGTGGGATTTTTCCATCCATATGACGGATAGATATACTCTGGGCCCTCTCGGTGGAATGTCATCCAATTAGCTTGCAAGCATGTGACTGGCTCACAAGGGATCACATATCACGGGAACGAGAAAAGAGTACTTATCGGTAACGAGGTTGAACTAGGTATGCAGAGATACCGACGATCAAAACCTTGGATAAGTAAAATATCGTGAGACAAAGGGAAATTGGTATCGTATGTAAGTGGTTCATTCGATCGCAAAGTAATCTTAGAAATATGTGGGAGCCATATGAATTTCCAGATTCCTCTATTGGTTATTGATCGGAGAAGTGTCTCGGTCATGTCCGCATAATTCACGAACCGTAGGGAGACACACTTAAGGATTCGATGTTGTTGAGTAGTTATGGAATGATGAGTAAGAGACCAAATGTTGCTCGGAGTCTCGGATGGGATCCGGGATATCACGAGGAGATCCGGAATGGTCCGGAGAATAATATTCATATAAGGAAAGTCCTGTTTCGGAGTTGGAGAATGATTCCGGTGTTTTCATTGGGAATGTTCTAGAAGGGTCCGGAAGGTCCGGCACTCCGGAGGGGAAGGGTGCATGAATGTGTCATAACAAGTTGGAATGGTTGCATCATGTACTAGGTGTCATTGCTGAGCAAAATAAAGGGATAAATCAAATCCTAGTTTGAAAAGTCAAACGCCAATTTGAAAAGTCAAACGACAAGTTTGCTTGGTGGAGGGAGAGTAGGAAACCTACTTGGGGAGGAAGTCCCACTCCCTCCACCCGCCGGCCAAGGAGGAGGAGTTGGAGGAGGACTCCCTCCTCCTAGGCGCCTCCCTCCCACCTATAAAAGAAGGGGCAGGGGTGCCCTCTCTAGCTACACCTCTCACACCCCAAACCCTAGCCCCAAGTCGCCGGCCACCTCCAGTGCAGCCGCCGCCTAGGGCATCCTCTAAGTCGCCGAGTTAGGGTTTCCCCAAACCCTAGCCATCGGCCAAGCTCTCCCCTTGGTGCCTCTAAACCCTAGATCGCCAAGGCCCTCTCTCATACTCCACCATACTCGCTCCAGCTTAAGGCGAAGCCCTGCGAGATCTCCCCTCTACTTCCGGTACCACACCGTCGTGCTGCCGGAATCACGAGGAGAGTGCTACAACCTCCGCTGCCTGCTGGAACAAGGGAGAGGAAGGTCTTCATCGAGTACCGAACGTGTGACCGACTACAGAAGCGCTGCCGGAACGCAGCGCTAGAAGGATCATCTACACGATCTTGAGATCGGCAAGTGTACGACTACATCACCCACGAGAATCTGCTCTCGTTAACTGCTTTGGATCTTTGAGGGTTAGTATTCTATCGACTCGTTGCTACAATCTAGTAGATAGATCTTGGCTTGATCATAGATTAGATCTTGATTGTGTGTTCATGCGGTAGAAATTTTTTGTTTTCCATGCTACGAACCCCTACACATAGCCAACAAAAATACCCTCTAATGCTTTAGACTCGAATTTAGACAAACGAACACCTTTTATGAGATAGAAACACTTACAACCGAACACCCGGAAGTAAGATATGTTGGGTTTGTTACCGGTAAGAATTTCATATGGAGTCTTGTTGATTTCTTTGCGGAGGTAGAGCCGGTTTGAAGCATGGCAAGCAGTGGAAATGGCTTTGGCCCAAAAGTTGTATGGAGATTTAAACTCCGCCAACATGGTCCTAGCCATCTCAATAAGAGTCCGGTTCTTCCTTTCGGCCACGCCATTTTGTTGAGGGGTGTATGCAGCGGAATATTGATGTTTAATCCCCTCATCACTAAGGAAATCATTCAAGGTGTAGTTCTTGAACTCGGTGCCGTTATCACTTCTAATGATCAACACGGGAACATTGTATTGCCTTTGGACCAAATTGATGAAGTCGATGAAGGTCTTTTGAGTCTCACTCTTCAATTTGAAGAAATAAACCCAAGAGTATCTTGAAAAGTCATCAACGATCACCAAGCAATATTTCTTCCCACCACGACTTGCATGAGATGGAGGACCAAAGAGGTCCACGTGGAGGAGCTCCAAGATCTTGGTGGACTTGATGCGGTTCTTAGGCTTGTGAGGAGCATCATGCATCTTCCCTAGAACACATGCCCTGCAAACACGATCTTTGGCAAAGGAAACATTTTCTTTTAGTCCAACAATATGGCCCTCCTTGTGGAGACTTTGCAAAGTTCTCATATTGACATGGGCCAGTCGGCGATGCCATAACCAACCCACATCGGCCTTTCCGAATAAGCACATCGCACTTGTAGTGGCTTGCCCCGAAAAGTCCACCACATACAAGTCATGTTCGACATACCCAACGAAAGCGACCTTGAGAGACTTGCTCCACATGAGGACCACAAGATCATTATGTAAAAAGACCGAAAAACCCATCTTTCCAAGAGCACAGACTGAAAGAAAATTGTACCCAAGGGTCTCAACAAGCATGACATTCACGAGTGTAATGTTGTGAGCAACCACAACTTTGCCAAAACCCAATACCTTAGATTTTGACTTGTCGGCATAAGTCACGGTGATTTGATCATCATTTGGCTTTAAGTCCTTGACAATAGATGAGCTTCCGGTCATATGACTTGTGCAACCACTATCAATCACCCACTTTGACCCTCCGGAAGCATAAGTCTACAAAAGATCAAGCTAATTTTTAGGTACCCATTTTTCAATGGGTCCTATTTTGTTAGCAACAAGGGTCTTGGGAACCCAAATATACCAATCAATATAACCATCAAATGGGCCAACATATTGTGCATACACATCACCATAATAATCACGCATTAGGACATAGTGAGGGTTAGCACTACCCGCAAAGTCATCATGAGACATAGTTTTACCACTTGTGGTCTTACTACCCACAATGGCCTTGTTAGTTTCTTGTGTGGGCTTGACCTTCTTATTCTTGTTGTTCTTCTTCTTCTTAGAATTGGAGACAAATCCAATGCCCCCTTTATCACCACTAGGCCTTTGCTTACTCAAAAGATCATCAATGGACTTATTGCCTTGTGGAAATGTGGCCTTAGCAAGCTCCCCCTTCAACCTAGCATTCTCTTCAAGAATAGTTGTACTACTAGATGGAATGAAGTTACTAGGTGAAGGAATATTGGCCAATTGAGTTTGAAGCGTTTCATGGGACTTTGTGAGTGACAAGAGTTCACTCTCCAAAGCCTTTTGGGCCTTGTTAAGCAACCTAAAGTCCTCGACAAGTTTTTCATGAACCACACCAAACTCAATCTTGTCCTTTTTAGCACTTCTGTATTTAGCAATAGCATGATCATGCTCTTTGATGAGTTTGTTAACAATATTGTCATTGGCCTCATCAAGCCCTTCAAGTTTTAATTCAAGTGATAACCTAATTTCTTGTTCTTCTTCTAGAGCATTGTTTAAAGCCTCTAGCTCAATCATGTGTTCATGCCCAAGTTTACATCTTACATCTAGAAGCTCTTGAGTATGTGAAAGTTGATCTAGGATGTTTTCAAAGTGTAACTTAGCATCTCCTTCTAGGTTAGTCATAAACTCATCAAAGGCAATTAATTCCTTTTTAACATCAAGAGACATCTCATCATCAAGTTCATCATTATCTAAGGGAGTAGAGTGGGATGATGAGGATACCTCCGTTCCTCTTGCCATAAGGCAAGTGACGTTCTTGGTTGGAGAGTTCTCATTTGGAGAATCAAAGAGTGAGAATGTCGGAGTAGAGGTGGTGGCTAGAGCAGCCACACCATGTGAAGTTTCCTCTTCCTCATCTTCATTGTCGGAGGAGTATTCTTCATGAGTGATCAAGAGAATTTCTCCCGACTTCTTATTGATGGGATTCTTCTTGATGAAAGGTTTCTTGTAAGGTGCCTTGAGAGTCTTCTTCAGCACAAGCTTGCCCCCATGATCTTCTCTCTTTTCATAGGGACAACTTGCTACAAAGTGATAGCGGTCACCACAATTGAAGCAAGTTCTCAATCTCGTTGTATTTTCTCTTTTCCCATTTGGGTTGCTTTTTCTTTGCATTTCCATCTTGGCCTTGGCGGGGTTCTTCCAAAAGTTCTTTGCATAGAAGGCCATATATTGACTATGAGCAATCTTGACTTCATCGGGGTGGTCCATGGAAGGCCCTTCATCACTATCATCTTCGTCCCCATGGTCCACAACTTTGGCCTTTAATGCAACATTGACAACATTGCTCATACCAAGGGCACGAGCACGGGCATCTTTGGAGTTCTTGGCGGCAACCTTGAAAACGGCCATCTCTTGCATAACTTCATTTTAGGTCATGAGATGGTAGTTGTGTATTCCTTGTAAACTCTTCAAGTCGGTGGGCTCAAAAGGCATGAGTGCACTCACATATTTCCTTTTTATCCATGCATCATCCACATGCGAGGCACCCACATTTCTAAAAGCGGTGGCGGTGGTCTTGAGCCTTCGGTACATGTCTTCATGATCTTCACCTTCTTTCATGTAGAAGCCTTCGGCTTCATCGCTTAGAGCATCATATCGGTTCCTCCTCATACTCTCATTTCCAACAAACAACACAGTGAGGGCATCCCAAGCTTCCTTGGCAATGCTAAAGTGCTCAATGTGTGGGTAATCCTTTGTTCCCAATCCTTGTTGAATCATATGCAAAGTAGTGGCATTGAGTTGACTATTGATAACCTCTCTTCTTGTCAAGTTGTTTGGATCCCCAATAAAGAGTCCATGCTCGATGATGTTCCATAGTTCAATGCAAGAGCTGCGCACATGAGTTCTCATTAGTGACTGCCATTGAGCAAAAGTAGCAGACTCTTCTAGCTTAGGTGGGTCACCTCTATTGTACACATGAGGGTGGGGGACGGGAGGATTGGGAGAGTACCAAGAATCACGGTGCTCACCCTTCCCCCCATCAAGTTGTGTGGAGGAATTAGCGTTGTCTAGTTTGCCCCCTACCACCATACCCTCGGGGGATACCGAATTATTTCCTTTAGGTACAAGGGATGGTAGATCCTCTTGAGGAGATGGGGGTGATGAGCCATCTTTGTCTTTAAGAAGTTGCTCAAGCATCTTCTTGACTTCGTTGACCAAGGAAGAGCTCAATCTTGTTTCCAAGTTTCTGAGATCTTCCATGGTCACCGGGGTCGGCTCACTACCACCATCCCCTTCTTGGATACCCATATTCTCTTAGGCGGTAAAGCCCAAATAAAGATCCGAGGCTCTGATACCAATTGAAAGGATCGTATGGGCACCTAGAGGGGCGGGGTGAATAGGTGCTACTTCAAATTTTACTTTTTCTCAAATTAGGGTTTGACAAGAAAGGTAAATTCTCTAGAATATGCAACTATGGTGAATTTACCTATATGTCAATCAAGCACAAACTAACACAACACTAAGCAAGAACAAGTAAGTAAAGTGTAGTAAAGGATAGAAGTAACCAAGGGAGTGGACGCGGAGACACAAGGATTTGTTTCCCGTAGTTCCTTCCTTTTGAGGGGAAGTACGTCTACGTTTGGAGAGGGGGTGGTTTCAAACCACCAACGCCACGAGAGGCCTCCCTTGTTCTCCGATGAACCTCACCCCAAGGGGCTCGATTCACCTTCCACTATATCGGCAACCTTCGAGGTGGAAGCCCACACCTTTACAACAAGTTCGGGGCACACATCCACAACTGAATTGGAGGCTCCCAAATACAAGCAAGCTGTCAAGACAAATCAAAGACAAGCTTGTAAGAACCAAATCAAAGTTAGGATTTCCAAAGAAACACTAGAGCTTGGGAGCCCTCAAGTGAATGAGCGGGAAATGAAGATCTCTCTTGGTGAAGATGTAAATCAAGGCCTCCTCCTTCGATTCTCCAAAGATCAATGACTTTGGATGGTTGGATGAAGAGATCTTGTAGATTTGGTGGCTCTAATGGAGTTGGTGTTCTTGAGCAGCTCGAGCAACTGAAGGAAGAAGATAAGGGTCCCTTTTTATAGGCAGCCCCCTCCACGAACCGTTTTCTGACCGCTCCGGAGACTCCGGCCAATCTCCAGACCAGCCTCCGGAATGCCCTTCTCACTGACCCAGGCCAAACTTGCCGCAGCAACACCGGAGACTCCGGTCTTCCAACACCGGAGACTCCGGACTGAACAAAGTCCGGAGACTCCGGAGTAACCTCCTGTGCAGCCTCCGGACCCCTAGTCAGAATGTCCCAGCCAGATCCTGGGAGGCACCACCGGAGCCAGAACCGGAAACTCCGGACCACACCGGAGACTCCGGTCTTGACAGACCGGAGACTCCGGTCTGGAGTTTCCAGAACAGTGGCATATGAATGTGGTCTTTTCCCAAGAGTGAGGGTGCTGTTTATCTATGATAATACCAACCTGTGGACAACAACAAACTGTAAAATGATCTAATTGTTGTTAACGAACACCAAAAGTGATTATGACAATAAATGCCCTTTCACCTACCGATCACTCACCTCGGACAATCTTCCCTTCCTTCCTCCTCCCGACCCCTTTATCTTCACAACGTTCTAGTTGCACCTAACATTATTCAAAATCTACTATCCGTTCGTCGTTTTACTATCGATAACTCCGTATCAATGGAATTTGACCCCCTCGGTGTCTTTGTGAAGGATCTTCGAACACGGGCGCTCCTCCTTCGCTACAACAGTAGTGGGGATCTCTACCCCCTGTATCCTACGCCGCCACCATCCTCCACCGTCGCCTTCACTACTACAACCTTCGCTCGGTGGCACAGGCGACTCGGACACCCAGGACCCTCGTCAACTTTCCACAAATCTTTCCCTTGTAATAACCTTAAAGGCCTCTATCATGCCTGTCAGATGGGCAAACACACGCGCCTCCCTTTTTATTCCTCCAATAGTTCATCTTCCGCTACATTTCAGCTAGTCCACTGCGATCTTTGGACCGCACCCATGTCTAGCATCTCTGGTTTCAAATATTACTTAATAATTGTTGATGATTTTTCGCATTATATGTGGACCTTTTTACTTCGCCTCAAATCAGATGTTCATTCTACATTATGCAACTTTCACGCTTATGTCCGCACCCATTTTCATACCACCATCGGTACCATTCAATGCGACAACGGACGCCGAATTTGACAACCTCGCCAACCGAGCTTATCTCTCCCCCCACGACACCTCCTTGCGCTTCTCCTGTCCATATACGTCTTCCCAGAACGGAAAAGCAGAACGTGCCATCCGTACCACAAACGACGTCTTACGCACCCTTCTTCTCCAAGCCTCTATGCCTCCAACCTTCTGGGCGGAAGCCTTATACAGCGCTACTCTCCTCCTCAATCTTCGACCTTCCAAACCGATTAGTCTCCGCACCCCTCACGAGGCCCTCTTCTCCCGATCTCCCTCTTACGACTCGCTACGCGTCTACGGCTGTCTCTGCTTTCCCAACGTCAGCGCCACCACACCCCACAAGCTCACCCCCCGATCATTGCCCTGCGTCTTCGTC
This sequence comes from Avena sativa, assembly GCA_916181665.1. Classification (NCBI taxonomy): domain Eukaryota; kingdom Viridiplantae; phylum Streptophyta; class Magnoliopsida; order Poales; family Poaceae; genus Avena; species Avena sativa. The sequence goes on along the minus strand of OV702295.1, from coordinate 302,779,510 downwards.
GGATATGCACCAGATCACAAAGGGTATCGGTGCCTAAATCGCGCCACCGGCCGAATCTACACGTCTCGGCACGTCATGTTTGACAAGGATGTTTTTCCCTTTGCCTCTTCCACCACAAACGACCCTGCCACCTACAACTATACCCATCCCTGCAACCACTCTACCCTTCCTGATCCCCTTCTCAACCTCGTTCCTCCCATACCCGCCCCACCAAACCCTACCTCTCCTCCATCTCCTCCCTTTGCCGCCGCCAGCTACCCCACGCCACCAGGCCAATCTACCCCGGCCACACCTCCCACTACCGCGGCCGCCTCCCCTACCTCCACTTCTTCCTCTGGTACAAACACCTCATCCTCCTACTCGCCCTCCTCCTCGAGCCCCTCCTCCCCTGGCACACCTCCTGTGTCCCTCTCCAACACGCATGCCCCACCCCACCTCGCCATACCATGCGTACTCGCGCTCACGACGACATCTTTAAACCCAAACGTCTCTTCAACCTCTCTGCCACCACCTCTATCTCTCCAATTCCTAGTACCTATCGTTCTGCTCTCTCCGATCCGCCCTGGTTTCATGCGATGCAGGCTGAGTTCACGGCCCTCATGGACAATTCCACTTGGCGTCTCATTCCTAAGCCCCCTGGAGCTAACGTCGTGTCTAGCAAATGGGTTTATCGCCATAAGTTTCATGCTGATGGCTCCTTAGCCAGATACAAAGCACGCTGGGTTGTTAGGGGTTTTTCTCAAGAACATGGGATCGACTACGACGAAACATTCTCGCCTGTCGTCAAACCTAGTACAATCCGGATCATCCTTTCCCTCGCTGTTTCCTCTCACTGGCCGATCCACCAATTAGACTTTAAAAACGCCTTCTTACATGGCCACCTCACGGAAACCGTTTACTGCCAACAACCCAAAGGTTTCGAAGATCCTCACCTTCCTGATCACGTTTGCCTTCTACAAAAATCCTTATACGGCTTAAAACAGGCCCCCCACGCCTGGTTCTCTCGCTTCTCCTCCTTCCTTTCCACCATCGGCTTCTCTGCCTCTCGTTCCGATTCATCTCTCTTTATTTTTCGCTCCAACTCTGACGTCGCCTACCTTCTTCTCTACGTCGACGACATTATTCTTACCGCATCTTCCGATCCTTTCCTCCAAAAGATCATCTCTATCCTTAGCTCTGAATTCTCCATGACCGACTTAGGAACCCTCAGCCACTTCCTCGGAATCTCTGTTACCCGTTCCCCTCACGGCCTACACCTCTCTCAGCGCCAATACGCCCTCGAGCTCATCCAACGTGCTGGCATGTCCGACTTCAATCCAGCACGCACACCCATCGACTCCGGCTCGAAACTATCCCTATCTGATGGTGATCTACTCGACAACCCTACCCACTACCGCAGCCTCACCGGCACCCTCCAGTACCTAACACTGACTCGCCTCGAGATCTCCTATGCGGTTCAGCAGGCATGTCTGTTCATGCACGCGTCCCGCACTTCCCATCTGAATCTTGTCAAAAGGATCATTCGTTACATCAAAGGGACTCTTCATCTCGGCACCTACATCACTCCTTCCTCCACATCCTCTCTCGTTGCCTACTCCGACGCCGATTGGGCTGGCTGCCCGGACACGCGTCGCTCCACCTCTGGGTTTTGTGTTTTCCTCGGTGATAATCTGGTTTCGTGGTCTTCCAAACGTCAACAAACTGTGTCTCGGTCTAGTGCAGAAGCTGAGTATCGCGCGGTCGCCCATGTGGTTGCCGAGAGCTGCTGGATTCGACATCTTTTGCAGGAGCTTCATCGTCCCATTGACAGATCTACTGTTGTGTACTGTGATAATGTGTCTGCTGTGTATTTGTCTGTTAACCCCGTGCAGCACAGGCGTACAAAACATATCGAGATCGACATCCACTTCGTACGGAACAAAGTACAGCTTGGCGAGATTTGCATTCTCCACATTCCGAATACGTCCCAGTTTGCTGATGTTTTTACCAAGGGAGTCACCACGCTCGCCTTCCTGGAATTCCGATCCAGTCTCACCGTCCACGAGCCTCTCGTTGACACTGCGGGGGTGTTAGACTGAAGACTCTGTCCATGCACTGCCGTGGACTTCGCCCCTCATCTATCCATGCACGCGCCCATATCGCATGCACAAACGTGCAAGCGCTATCCTCGGATCAGCAACAGAATCAGTTGAGCTGTGTGCGTGTGTGTGTGCTCTCTCCTCCCTCCTGTACTCCTCTATATAAATCTATACAGATGATTAATAAAAGATAACACAGTTCATGCGTTGGACACCAAATTCTCCTCTCTATATTTCTTACATGTAGGTTCACTCATATTTGGAGTGAATCTACACATTAAAACAAGTCTAGATATATTTTCTTTGTAAACCTAAAACATCTTATATTTTAAAACGGAGGGAGTAGTAGTTTTTAAAAGTAACTACTGTATTACTTAATTATAAGCTGATTATAAATGATATTATAACCAGTAAGCCGAATATATTATTGGAATTGTTTCTGAGTCGCGACGGGTGAAAGCAGAAGCGGCAGTAGTACTATGTAGAGGCAGTGATGCATCAACCTTTTCGGAAAAGAAAAAAACTACGTAGAGGCAGTGGCACCGGGCCTGCATGCGGGGCCGTCACTGCCCGGGAAATAATGTGATGAGAACTGGAAAGGTAGGCAAGCGACAGCGACAGATTTGCATGTCAACCGACCCCCCCAAGCAGAGCAGCTGGTAGCCGCTCATCAACACAAGAGGTGCACGAGATGCAATGCAACGCTGCTGCAGTGCCTGTCACCTGATACTGGAGCCGAGGCAAGGCAAAGCACGTTACGGGATTCCGTTGCCACGGGACGGAACAGCGGCCGATCCCAAATCATTGGTGCGGCCCGGACGGCGCCCTCTCGCCCCGGCGGATGGTCCAGGCCCAAAGCGGCGGCCTCTGATTACGATCGGGACGCGCCGCTTTTGGGTTGGCTGGCGCTGCCTGCCTGCCTGTCTCGCGTTATCATCGCCTGCATGCTGCGGCGTGGCGTGGGACGGAGTGGGTCATCTAGCCACGTACCTTAACAACCACTGCAGCTTCACATGAATGTTGGAAATGACAATTCGATCAACCCCGCCCCTCCCCCCAACACCCCACCCCCCACCCCCGTTAAAAAAAATACAATTCGATCACCCTTTGTGAATTCGCACCTCTGCCGTGTCTGTTTTCGTGTTGCTATGTGTACTACCGAAATCTTATAATCGGGATAATAGCAGAGGGCACAAATCCCCTCAATCAAGGGCCGCTATTGCCTCGCCGCCGCGGTGTCCGACGCATATGCTCAGGGCCCTGCATATGCTACATCCATGTGCCGGTCGACATCGTCATCGACACCATGCATGTGCTGGCTGGCGGCGGCCAGACGCTCGAGCAAACAGTACCGGCTGCCTCCGAACGCTGGTACTAACGACCGGCTGCGTCCGAATGCTGCCGCTACCACGTACTCCCTCCGTCCGCACACATAAGTATACATCTAGCTTTTGTCTAAGTCAAAGATAATTAAATTTGATTAATTTTATAAAAAAATATAAAACATATTACATAAAATTGACAAATTATGAAACTAGATTTAAAAATAAATCTAATAATAACAATTTAATGTCATAATTGTTGGCACGTTGTCTTAAAAAATTAGTCAAATATATTAAAGTTTGGCTTAACACAAAGCTAGAAGTACACTTGCGGACGGAGAGAGTATATACGTAGTGCCGTCCCAGTAGTTGCGGGACAGTTTGGTCTTAGCGCATGTACAATGCTAGAGAAGGCATGGCTTCTCTTAGCTCTCCACATCATTTAGAGAAGACATAATATATAACTTGTCAATGCATTATCTCTTATTGCTATCTCTAGCAATTAATAAAATTAACTATTTTTAGTAAGAAATTGGTTGACTAAGAGAAAAAATATGGTACAATGGAGAAAAATAGTCTTCTCTTATTGCTAAGAGATCATCTCTTAGCTAAGCGAAGACAACCCTCTCTCTCTTGTTTCTCTCTCCTCCAACTAAGCAAAAATCCAACGTGGCGAGCATAAGGAAAGGCTGACGTCACCGCATTGTACGTGCATCCCTTAGCTAAGCAAAGACAACCCTCTCTCTCTTATTTCTCTCTTCTCCAACTAAGCAAAAATCCAACGTGACGAGCATAAGAAAAAGCTGACGTCACCGCATTGTACGTGCCTTTAACCACCGTGGAGTAGTATGTTTCAGACAGACATTATTGTACGCCTAGGCTTGGACCGCCACGACACCTGCCGTCTCAACACCTGTCACGAAAGGGCAACAGCCTATGTAGTACTACCATGTATGGGTTGGCCGAAAGTCGACGTGTCCGTGCATATAAATTCCTCAACATACAAGTCGACGTACTATACCCAAAATCTTCAAAAGAAAGAAAAGTTGGCACATACTTCCTCCGTCCGCAATAAGTGTATATCTAGATTTTGTCTAAGTCAAACATAACCAAATTTGATCAACTTTATAGAGAAATATAGAAACATATATTACATCAAATTGACATATTATAAAACTAGATTTAAAAATAAATCTAATGATATCAATTTAATTTCATAAATGTTAGTACGTTTTTCTAAAAAATTAGTCAAACATAATAAAATTTGACTTAGAACAAGGCTAGAAGTACACTTATTTACGAACGGAGAGAGTAGGCTGCCAGCCTGCCACAGGCTTTGGATGAGGCCGATGTATCTAGAGCGGTCGTAGTTTGCAAGCTGGTATGCATACTGGTTGGTATACCGTATAGGTCTGCAGCGGCCAGCTCATACTGTACTCACGCCGTCGATACCAACCCGCCATGATGCAGATATATCCTTGTCCTTTTCTTCTCTTTCCTTTACTATCTTTTCTAAAGGAGATCCAACGGAATAATGGTTTCAGGATGTGTGGGGGGGGGGGGGGGGGGGGGGCGGGCTTGGACCGTGTAAGTAAATCGAACTGCGCTTCAGCATACCTGTTATCATCGGAACACCGAAATACTATGTTTTTCGGATGCGGACAGCTTTTAACGGTCGCTCATGAGTTCTTTAGTCAGGCTATCTGACAGCATGCTAGTCGTTTTCGTAATGCTTAGTCCTTTTTTAAATACTGTATTTCGCTAGCTGATCTATGCAGCAAATCTAACTGTATCTTGAATTGGTGACTTGTTATCTATCACTTTGGCTTAATAAATGGTTGTGTGCATCAATTGATGCAAAGGCCGGGGAGTTTTTACCCCCATTTCAAAAAAAGAAAAAAAAGCAACTCTAATGGTCCGTGTCTCGGTCTGTATTTTTCCGACGAGTTTATAGGTCCGTGGCAGTTTGGACGCTCTAACGAGGCATGTAGAAGAGATTCGGCTTGTACTCGGTTTTATCGTGGCCCGATGAAGAAAATATGCCCTGAGAGGCAATAATAAAGTGTTTATTATGTATATTCCAACTATATGATATATATTTATTTTGCATACTATAATTATATTAATACGGAGACGTTAATACATGTGTGTTTAATAAACAAACAGAAAGTTTCTAGTTATGCCTCTCTCATAAAGTAGCTCGTTGATTAACAAGATGATCAAGATTTCCTGATCATAGACATTAGATGTTGTTAATAATGAGATCACAACATTAGTGCAATGGTGTGATGAACATTCATCCGAAGTATAGCATTACGATCAAAGTCATTGAGTTTATATTGCTATAATAACTTACGAAGTGATCCTAATCCTTAGACCATGAGATCATGTCAATCACTAACACCGAAAGAGTTTCTTGATAACATCAAACGTCACACCGTAACAGGGTGATTATAAAGATGGGTTCAGAACTACTAAAGTGTTATGTTGAGGCTCATGGATCGAGAGTGAAATTTGTTCATCGCGATGACGGATAGATATGCTCTGGTCCCTCTTGGTGATATCACATTGATTAGCTTGCAAGCAAGTGATTTGATCACTAAAATGTTATATCACGAGAACGAGAAAAGAGTACATGTCAGTAACAATATCAAACTAGGTATGTAGATACCGATGATCGAATCTCGGACATGTAATATATCGCGAAACAAAAGGATTAAGATACTAGAGTAAAAGGTTCTGATGATCACAAGAAAGTCATCGTTGAATGTGTGGGAGTCAGTATGGGCCTCCAGATCCCGCTTCTGATTATTGATCGGAGAGGGGTCTCAATCATGTTCGCATTATTCGCGAACCATAGGGTGACACACTTAAGAGCCACCGACATCCATTTGAAGCAAAAGTTTTATGTCGGAAAGAATAACAAGCGCAGGAATTTATTTCACTAGATACCGAAACAGGTTTTCGGATGAAATTGCAGAAGGTGTTTTTGCATGTGAAATGAAATACTAACAAGGGGATGTGAATGTTTGTCATTAAAGTAATTGAAAAAATTCTGAATAAATAAAAGGAGTTTTATTTAATGAGAGTTTGCATTAAATTTGGTGGAAATTTAATGGAAATTTGAGTGGGATTTTGAGTGGAGGGAATTGAAAGGATTTTTGTGAGTGGAGTGTCCACCCACATGAATGAGGGGAGGGCAAGGGGAAGCTCCCATGCGCCGGCCACCCTCTTGGGGTCCCCCTCTCCTATAAAAGGCACCCCCTCCTCACTTCTCACTCACACCTCCTTGTGAAGGATCTCTCTTCCCCTCTAGTATTTATTCTCCATAGTCTCGGACTAGCGAGATACATGTTCCCGGTGGCTATTCGGCAAGAAAGAGTTGTGATTTCGCTGCATTGCTGGAGCAAGGAGGCGGAGGTTGCTTGGTGCCTCGGACGTGTGTGCGAGCACGGATGCGCCGCTAAGTTGCGGTGCTAAGGACTTCCTCTCGATCTTGAGATCGGCAAGAGATCGTCTACATCAACCACGAGTTTAACTAGTTAAGCTTTGTTGGTCTCAAGGGTATGTTCTCTACGGATATACATCCGCCCGTTGTTTGTATCTAGTAGATAGATCTTGGTACATAGTTGTTCCATCGTAGGAAATTTTTTGTTTTCTATGCTATAAACCCTACAGTGGTATCAGAGCCGGATCTATGTGTAGATGCTTTACACGGGTAGTACACATATGAGTATGTGGGCGATGATGATCATGTTATTGCTTTTTAGTTAGATTTTGGATATTGGTGGCATAGTGGGATGAAGCAGCCCGGATAAACTTTACATGTCCTCGCACATGAGACATGTTCCACGCTTGACATGCAACTAGTTCGTATAAGTGGCTAGCGGGTGTCTGTCTCTCCTACTATAGTAAATATCTAATTTGCAACAAGTTGTCAACAATTTGGTTATCCTCGTTGTGGTTCATGTTCGTAGGTATGAACGGTTCTATCTTCGAAATCCCTAAGCCACGTAAAACTTGCAATGGATAAATTAGAGGCGTCTAGTTTAGATTATGCTGGGTTAGTGTTATGATATGGTGATGTTGTAAGTAGAAGTATGAGATGATACTCTTACAACACACATAACGTGTAAGTTTCATAGACCTTGGCTTTACACATAGAGGTATGATAGTGATTATACCACGATGCACATGATGGAGATCAAGTGCGGGAACCATATCATTTCACTTATAAACATGTGATGTTTGATTGCATCTTATATTGCTTGTTTGGCATATTATTAGCATAATAAGATGATCCCTCATTTAAATATCAAGATAAGAATGTGTTCTTCCTTAAGTATGCACCGATTATGTTTCGTCGCTCCAAGACATCACTTGATGATCGGGTGTTCTTGGATCCACGACCATATTTCGGGGGTAAGACAGTTACACACGCGAATACTAAGGTTCTTACTTGGCGAGCCTAGCATGTACAAACATGGCCTCGGAACACGGACCGAAAGGTTAAGCATGAGTCATATGGTAGATATGATGCCCATTTGATGCTCGCCTTTGAAGCTACACCGACTCACGTGATGATCGGACTTGGTGTAGTGGATTTGGTTCATGTAATCACCAAAAAGGCACGAGGGATATTGTTTTTGAGTGGGAGTTCATTCTTAATGTGGATTAGTTGAACTCAATCTATCATAAACTTAGTCTAAACTTTACAAATTCTGTTGTAGATGGCACCACCTTCTTTTAATTTCAATGTGTTCATGGAGAAAGAGAAACTTGCAACGAACGGTAGCAACTTTACCGAATGGGCCATGAATTTGAGGATTATCCTCTCTGCTGCACAAAAGCAATATGTGCTAGAAGCGCCGCTAGGCCCCCCACCGTTTGATGATGCCCCTGATGAGGAGAAGAATGTCCATCAGACTCGTCAGGAGGACCACAACTTAGTTCATTGCGGCATATTGTATGGGCTAGATCTAGAACTTCGAAAGCATTTCAAAAATGGCAATGCATTTGATACAATGGGTGAGTTGAAAATGATTTTCGACACACATGCTGCTGTAGAGAGCTACAATGCTTCAGAAAAGTTCTTTAGCTGCATGATGGAAGAGCACAACTCCGTAAGTGAGCATGTACTCAAGATGTCGGATTACACCGATAAGCTTGTGTCCTTGGGAATATCGATTCCCATTGACTTAGGCATCCATCATGTTCTGCAGTCTCTGCCACCTAGCTATAAGAGCTTCGCGATGAACTATAATATGCAAGGCATGAAGAAGTCTCTCCTCGAGCTTCTGTCAATGCTTAAAACTGCAGAAGTGGAGATCAAGAAGGAACATCAAGTGTTGATGATCAATAAGAACACTGGTTTCAAGAAAGACAAGAAGTGTAAATGAAAGGGAAGTAAGGGTGGCAAACCGGTTGCCGTACCTGAAAAGAAACCCCAAGTTGGTCGTAAGTCTGATACCGAGTGCTATTATTGTAAGGAGTACTGGCCACTGGAAGCGCAAATGCCCCAAGTATTTGGCAGACAAGAAGGCCGGCAAGGCAAACAAAGGTATATATGATATACATGTTATTGATGTGTACTTGACTAGTACTCGCAGTAGCACCTGTGTATTTGAGATCGGTTCAGTTGCTAATATTTGTACCTCGAATTAGGGGTTGCGGAACAAGCAACCGCTAGCAAGGGGTGAGGTCAAGATACGTGTCGGCAATGGATCAAGTGTTGATGTGATCGCCATCGGAACGCTACCTCTCCACTTACCATCGGGATTAGTAATAAACTTGAATAATTGTTATCTGATGCCAACACTGAGCATGAACATTGTATCTGGATCGTGTTTGATGCGAAGTGGTTATTCATTTAAATCCGAGAACAATGGTTGTTCTATTTATATGAATGAAATCTTTTATGGTCATGCACCGATGATGAATGGTTCATTTCTATTGGATCTCGATAATAGTGTTACACATATTCATAATGTTGATGCTAAAAGGATTAAACTTAATGATGATATATCCACATATATGTGGCACTGCCGTCTAGGTCATATTGGCGTTAAACGGATGAAGAAGCTCCATTCGGATGGACTTTTAGAATCACTTGATTTTGAATCATTTTGATACATGTGAGCCATGCCTTATGGGCAAGATGACTAGAACGCCATTTTCCGGTTCAATGGAATGGGCGATAGATTTATTGGAAATCATACATTCTGATGTATGTGGTCCAATGAGTGTGTTGGTGTGAGGTGGATATCGTTATTTTGTTACTTTCATGGATGATTTGAGAAGATATAGTTATATCTACTTGATGAAACACAAGTATGAAACCTTTGAAAAGTTCAAGGAATTTCAGTGTGAAGTGGAAAATCATCGTAATAGAAAGATCAAATTTCTATGGTCCGACCGTGGAGGTGAGTGTCAACACCCAAATTTTTAATCCCAGATGTCCGTTATGCCATATATCACAATACCAGGATTACCATTTCTGTGAGACATAACAGATTGGATATCGCAGTACATCATCCATTACAAACAATACATAAGGTCTTACACAAATAAGGATCTCATGATCCAGTTCTTAATACAATTCAAGCAGCGGAATAACGTAAAGATAATGATAGCATAGGCGAAGCTCCATCTTCATGGTCACATGCAATGCTGACGATGGGAGATGATCCTAGTTGTCATAACCTTCCTGCTGTCCATCTTCCTGATATTCCTCCTCATAGTCTGGCCACGGGAATAGCCAGGGACAAAGCCATGAGTACTCTTTAAGTACTCGCAACCTAATACTAACAAGTGAAGTGGTTTTGAGTAGGATACTAAGCTCTAGGTTATTTTGCAAAAAGCCAGATTTACCTCTACTAAGTTCAGAAGCAAAGAGAGAGCTAGTTGAAAGTTTTATAACACCTAAATGGGAACTTGAATTTCATGTCACAACTCCGTTGTGGTCAAGTCAAATCATAAATCATTTCATAAGTCATTTTGAAAACCGCTGACGACGGAATAGTATGGCCACTCCAACTGTCCATAACCGTGGACGCGGCTATTCGAATAGTTTGACACTCTGCAGAGATTGTACACTTTCACCACAACATTCGATACATCCGTTAGGAACAATCCTAAATTCACCATACTCAGTATGCGGATAATCAATCCTAACCTTTCAATTACACGCCCTAGTATAAGCACCTCTCATGTGAGTTTGGCCTCCCAATCATGACCAACTGTCATCTTGGGTACTGCACAGGTGGACAATCTTCACAAGGTAGCCTCAGTTCAGACCTTGGCTGCAAGGGAACCCATACTAAGGTATATAAATTTCCAGTCAAGCCCTACCCAAATTTCGGGTATTGTGGTTGTACGATAAAATTGGAATGGTATCGCATCAAGACAACCATCAGTTTTGTGAAGAGCTAAGGCTCATGCCTTAACATTTTCATCATCAAAATCATCCGTGTTTGAGAACACATGTCAAAACATTTCAGTAGAATGACTCATCATTCTAAGGTTTTCATAACCATTTTCATCAAGTGTTCCCATCTAAAGTTGATCCATTTTTATGCTTTAGCACTAGCATCTATAAGTGGGGGTAAGTACTAATGATGGGTAATAAATAAGTGGGAATTAGCTAAGTTAAATCTCATGCCTCAGGATGACATCAAGATTTATCTAACTTAGGCCAAGTTTTATGCTCTTTATGCTACCTTCAAATATCTTTCTAATATCTACAAGTCACTAAATAAACTTTTTATAGAAAGCTTTGATAAAGAAATAAAAGAATTAAGCTTGCAAATAAAACTAGGATTTGGTATCAAGTGGTGTAAGCTTGCAAGTAAAACTTGCATGGTTTAGCTTGCTAAGATAGTAGTATAAGCTTGCTAAGTTGCAAGTGTTAGCTTGCTCAGTTAATAGCTTGCTAATTCAACTAGTAGTATTAGGCTTGCCTTGTGCAGAGCAGTGGTTGAAGTTCTCCTCAGCTTCTTCCTCGTAGTATCCTCCTTCCTCCTCGTATCCTTGGTCGGTACTAGCGTCTATAAATAAGTACGAGGTACACAATCACCACACAATACTTAATTACTTCTATTTATCACACAAAGGTTCACACTAGATGATCTAGCATCATCACTATTATCACCAAGATTAAAGCACTTGTCTTATTTATTTTATTTTAGAAAAGTAATTTCTACTCATTGAAAAACTACTCAAGGTTTAATATTCTCCAACTCAAACATGGGATCATGTTGACACATGTCATCACCACATATTTCGGTACATGAGAATGTGATTTAAAGCGTTGTCACAATTTAATAAGGTTTACCCTTTTTATTTTAATTAATTAAAATGACTAGAATGGCCTATGAGGCATTCTTTTATTACTTGATCATTATTTATGCAAGTAACCCTATATATTTCTATATATTCTGAAAGGTATAGTTAAATGTGATTTCTGAGAGTTGGAATCAACTCAAAAGCTTTTATGGTTGAATTTTGAAAAATGTTTGAATGTAGAAAAGCTTCTGCCTTATTTTTTTTACCATGGGTGATCTACAAATCTAAATGGTTTGAATCCAACGGGCTTGGATTAAGCACTCCAGTACCTTTCTAACAAAATTGGTTTCATGAATTTTGGTTCAGTGAATCGAACTGGGTTGATTTTTGAATCTATATACAGAATTGAGTTTGAAATTAAATGAATAAACCTAAGTTTGAATTAATAGGTCACGCGAGAGGTTTAACTGGGCTGGCCCACTACACATAGCACGCGAGCGGGCTGGTTAAGTGAGCGACCCCACTCGTCAGTGAGACAACGAGGGGCAAAGCGGTACATGGCGATTAGGACCGCATGATCTAAGTCTAATCCAACGGCTACGATTCATCGTCCACGTCGGGCAGCGCCGGCGAGACAGAACCCTATCACGTCCAGTGGGGGTCGACAGGGGCTCACCAGGGCTCCGACGATGGTCGGCGATGGGGGCGAACGACGAAGTCGACGACGGCGATCCTCCTGATACCGGTGACTCCTCCTGGGGCGGCTCCAATCGACGACGCCTCTCCTCCTCTATAGCGGCGAACTCCGGTGAAATTCCAGCCACCTGGTGCTCACCTTGCTCCGGGAGTGAGTGGGTGTTATCAGTGAGAGGTGGGGAGTGAGATGGTGTGCTCAAATCGAGCGGGGGTGGCCTCCTTTTATAGTGGCTGAAGGGGACCGACGATCGCGGGTGGAGCTCGTCGTGGTCGTCGGCACAACGTTCTAATGGCATAGGCAAAGGTAGGGGCGGTGTGTTGCCTCCTGGCGAAGCTCAACGGCTTGATGGCGCGGAGTGGGGCGGTGAGGAACGGTCGGAATGTCACGACGCTCTGGGCAGGTCCGACGACAAGTTTAATGGCGCACATCGTGCGTGGTTCGCGCGGCGGCGAACGGGGTTGTCTGACGGGGTGCTGGGGTGTTGACGATCACGTCTGCAAGCGGCGAGGGCGGTGCGCGGTCTGTGGGCTCGTGTCGCGTGTGGCGCACTAGCGCTCTCTCGGCTCGCACGCAGAGAAGCTTGGCATGAGCTTGCCATGTGGTCCAGGGGTTGGCAATGCTCGGAGCTGGGACAGAGGGTGGCGGTGGACGGTGGTCAGTGCTCTAGACAAGGTTGGCGAGTCTAGTGCTTCCTCTAGCTCACTGGCGACATGGGGGTGGCAAGTTTGCTCTCGGCATGGTCACCATTGATGGCTAGGCTTGCTCACAGTGGTGCTAAGGGTTGTTAAAGAGGCTTGATGATCCACTCAGAGCTTGCTGCAACCAGAGAGGGAACAAGGTTGGCCAAATTCACTGCTGCAAAATAGTGTTTAATGTTTTGTTGTTTGCTGATCACAAGGTGTTTGATGAAATGGCCGAAAGAAATTCAAATTTGAATTTTGGATTCAAACTTGGTGGGTTTTCTAGGAACATACTAGGGAGTATTGGGTTAGTTGGATTGGTCAAGGGGCACTGGTTTGGTTGGGTTCTGAAGAAGTGTGATCTTCACATATGTTAAAGATTCAATTTTGAATTGTCATTTGAATGGGGTTGCCAAATGTTTCTGTAAGTTTGAAAGGTGGGCTTTGATTCACTTTTACTTGGTCTTGCAAGGGGTGAAAAGAATTGGAAAAGTTTCTGTTTGAAATCTTAGACTAGAAACACTCAAAGTGACCTAGTGAGCAAGATTGGCAAAAATGACCATTTGCCTTATTTGATTTGTTTTTGATTTCCTCTTGATTTGTTTCTGCTAGGAAATGTTTTAGATGATGTTATTTTCATCCTTAAACCATTTCTTGCTATTTAGGTTAATCACACAAGTCCATTCATGCATTCATCAAATCATCACATACACACATGCATTCATTTGGTTTTTATTTAATCAAAGTTTTTGTTAACCCTAATTTTACTGATTAGAGTTTGATGATCATGATCAATAGTTTTGGGATGTTACAGTGAGTATCTAAGTTACGATTTTAGCACCCATATGAAAGAGTGTGGGATAGTTTCACAACTCATACCTGCCGGAACACCACAGCGAAATGGTGTGTCGGAACGTCGTAATCATACTTTATTGGATATGGTTCGATCTATGATGTCTCTGACGTACTTGCCACTGTCATTTTATAGTTATGCACTAGAAACTGCTGCATTCACTTTAAATCAGGCACCATCTAAATCCGTTGAAAAGACATCGTATGAATTGAGGTTTGGAAACAAACCTAAACTATCATTTCTTAAAGTTTGGGAATGCGATGTTTATGTGAAGAAACTTCAACCGGATAAACTTGAACCCAAAGGGGAAAAATGCGTCTTCATAGGATACCCTAAGGAAACTATTGGGTATTCCTTCTATCACAGATCCGAGGGCAAGGTTTTTGTTGCCAAGAATGGATCCCTTCTAGAGAAAGAGTTTCTCGCGAAAGGTGTGAGTAGTCGGAAGGTACAACTCGAAGAGGTTATTGAACCTTCTCTTCAAAGTATGGCAAGTAGCGCAGCGCCGGAAGTTGTTCCAGAGTTGGCTTCACCAGTTGAAGAGGGAACTAATGATAATGATCATGAAACTCCGAAAGAGAGTACTACCAAACCTCGCAGGTGTAGCAGGACGCGTGTAGCTCCCGAGCTGTACGGACACCCTGTTATGAATTTCATGATTGATTAAATTGATGACCCTGCGACATATGAAGAAGCGATGATGAGCCCGGATTCCAACAAATGGTTAGAAGCCATGAAATCCGAGATGGAATCCATGTATGAAAATCAAGTTTGGAACTTGGTGGACTTACCTCACGACCAAAAGGCCGTGGAGAATAAATGGATTTTCAAAAGGAAAACTGATGCTGATGGTAATGTGACCGTCTATAAAGCTTGACTTGTCGCAAAGGTGTTTCGACAAATTCAAGGAGTTGACTACGATGAGACATTCTCTCCCGTAGCGATGCTAAAGTCAGTTAGGAATATGTTAGCAATTGCTGCATATTTCGATTATGAGATATGGCAGATGGATGTCAAAACCGCGTTCCTCAATGGTAATATTGATGAAGAGTTGTATATGATACAACCAAAGGGTTTTGTCGATCCTAAGGATGCTAACAAGGTGTGCAAGATTCAGCGATCCATCTATGGATTGAAGCAAGCATCACGGAGTTGGAATCTCCGCTTTGATGAGGTGATCAAAGAGTTTGGATTTGTCCAAACTTATGGAGAGGCTTGTATTTACAAGAAAGTGAGTGGGAGCAATGTGGCACTTCTGATATTATATGTGGATGACATATTATTGATCGGAAATGATATAGATCTTTTAAACCGTGTTAAAAGATATCTAAACAGCAAATTTTCAATGAAGGACCTAGGTGAAGCGTCATACATATTAGGCATAAAGATCTATAGAGATAGATCTAAGCGCCTAATAGGGCTATCGTAAAGTACATACCTTGATAAGATTTTAAAGAAGTTTAAAATGGACGGAAGTAAGAAGGGTTCTTACCTATGTTGCAAGGCAAGACATTGAGTAAGACTCAAACTCCGGCTACGGCGGAAGAAAAAGAGATAATGGACAAAGTCCCCTATGCTTCAGCCATAGGCTCTATAATATACGCCATGCTATGTACAAGACCGGATGTGGCACATGCTATTAGTTTGACTAGTAGGTACCAATCGGATCTAGGTTCGGAACACTGGATAGCGGTCAAGAATATCCTTAAGTACTTGCGAAGAACTAAGGATATGTTTCTTGTGTATGGAGGTGAAGAAGAGCTCATCGCTAAGTGTTATGTCGACGCAAGCTTTGATACCGATCCGGATAACTCTAAGTCTCAATCCGGATACGTATTTCTCATGAATGGCGGAGCGGTTAGTTGGAGGAGTTCCAAACAACCTGTGGTAGGGGGATCAACAACGGAGGCCGAATATGTTGCTGCTTCGGAAGCGGCTCAGGAAGTGGTTTGGATGAAGGAGTTCATATCCGAACTAGGTGTGGTTGCGAGCGCGTTGGACCCAATGGTGATCTATTGTGACAACAATGGTGCCATTGCCAATGCGAAAGAACCAAGGTCTCACAAGAATTCCAAGCATATCAAGCGCCGGTTTCACTCAATCCGCGAGCATGTCAAGGATGGACATATAAAGATTTGTAAAGTACACACGGATCTCAATATAGCAGATCCGTTGACTAAAACTCTCTCTAGAGCAAAACATGATCAACACCAGAACTCCATGGATGTTAGATTCATCACTATGTAACTAGATTATTGTCTCTAGTCCAAGTGGGAGACTGAAGGGAATATGTCCTGAGAGGCAATAATAAAGTGTTTATTATGTATATTCCAAGTATATGATAGATGTTTATTTTGCATGCTATAATTGTATTAATACGGAAACGTTAATACATGTGTGTTTAATAAACAAACAGAAAGTTCCTAGTTATGCCTCTCTCATAAACTAGCTTGTTGATTAACAAGATGATCAAGGTTTCCTGATCATGGATATTGGATGTTGTTAATAACAAGATCACAACATTAGTGTAATGGTGTGATGAACATTCATCCGAAGTATAGCATTACGATTAAAGTCATTGAGTTTATATTGCTATAACAACTTATGAAGTGATCCTAATCCTTAGACCATGAGATCATGTCAATCATTAACACCGGAAAAGTTTCTTGATAACATCAAACGTCACACCGTAACAGGGTGATTATAAAGATGGTTTCAGAACTACTAAAGTGTTATGTTGAGGCCCATAGATCGAGAGTGGAATTTGTTCATCCCGATGACGGATGCATATGCTCTGGGTCCTCTCGGTGATATCACATTGATTATCTTGCAAGCAAGTGATTTGATCACTAGAATGTTATATCACGGAAACAAGAAAAGAGTACATATCAGTAACGAGATCAAACTAGGTATGGAGATACCGATGATCTAATCTCGGACATGCAATATATCGCGAAACAAAAAGATTAAGATACTAGCGTAAAAGGTTCTAACGATCACAAGAAAGTCATCGTTGAATGTGTGGGAGTCAGTATGGGCCTCCAGATCCCGCTTCTGATTATTGATCGGAGAGGGGTCTCGATCATGTCCGCATTATTCGCGAACCATAGGGTGACACACTTAAGAGACACCAACATCCATTTGGAGCAAAAGTTTCATGCCGGAAAGAATAACAAGCGCAGGAATTTATTTCACTAGATACCGAAACAGGTTTTCGGGTGAAATTGCAGTAAGTGTTTTTGCATGTGAAATGAAATACTAGCAAGAGGTTATATGTGAATGTTTGTCATTAAAGTAATTGACAAAATTCTGAATAAATAAAAAGAATTTTATTTAATGAGAGTTTGCATTAAATTTGGTGGAAATTTAATGGGAATTTGAGTGGAGGGAATTGAAAGGATTTTTGTGAGTGGAGTGTCTACCCACATGAATGAGGGGAGGGCAAGGGGCAGCCCCCATGCGCCGGCCACCACCTTGGGGTTCCCCCCTCTCCTATAAAAGGCACCCCCTCCTTACTTCTCACTCACACCTCCTCGTGAAGTATCTCTCTCCCCCTCTAATATTTATTCCCCATGGTCTTGGACTAGCGAGATACATGTTTCCGATGGCTATTCGGCAAGAAAGGGTTGTGCTTTCGCTGCATCGCTGGAGCGAGGAGGCGGAGGTTGCTCGGTGCCTCAGACGTGTGTGCAAGCACGGATGCGCCACTAAGTTGCGGTGTTAAGGACTTTCTCTCGATCTTGAGATCGACAAGAGATCGTCTACATCAACCACGAGTTTAACTCGTTAAGCTTTGTCGGTCTTCAAGGGTATGTTCTCTACGAATTTACATTCGCCTATTGTTTGTATCTAGTAGATAGATCTTGGTACATATTTGATCCCATCGTAGGAAATTTTTTGTTTTCTATGCTGCAAACCCTACACCCGAGAACTGCGAGGCTCGGCAGTGCGAGTGCGGTTCCAAACCCGTACTCCGTCACTGCCCAACCCTAGCGCCGCAGCAGCTATAGGTTGCTCCGTCGAGCAATTACTCACGCCGCCGCCATCGCATCCGCTCGGTGTCGCGCCGTAGGCGGGTCCTGGTGGGTGGGAGGGCACTAGTCCGGAGGCGGCTCGGGCGGAGCTCGCCGCTTTGCCTCGGAGGCGGAGCACGCGGTGTTCATCCGGTCGAAGGAAGCGAAGAAGCGGGCGGCGTTGCGCTGGACAAACCGCAAGGAGTCGCCGCTGCCAAAACTCCGCGCGTACGCGCCGCCAGGGTTCATCTCCACGAGGGCTCTTGCGGCGCGTGCGTCCGCTGAGGGATCGTCGTGCGGCCCCGTGCCTCCATCCCCTCCTAGCTCCGGCAACGACAACGAGACGACTGGAGCTTGCCGTCCCCAACGTCGCCGCAACCTGCAGCTCCCGCCCTCATCGGAGCTTATTTTTTGTCTAGGTTGCGGCGACGTCCACTAGTATTTAGTTTGTGTGTAAATCACAACTTTTGTATCGCTGCTATATATGTAATTAATCGAATCTATTTGTGTAAAATTTCGCATGTTCTTTGACGAATTTTGTCACGAGTGCAGAATTTCAAAAGTACATTTCATCTTTAAAAGATCCGTTTTGCGCCGTCGCAATTACAACCTATGAATTTATTTTCAGTGGACTGTACTCGTATTTTATCATTCGCAAATTTACATACACCGTTAGAGTTACTCCGAGTCGCTCTTTTTCCCAGCTTGTTTGGTTCGAAATTCCTGTACGCCGCGCTTACGTGCGTAGGAAGCTGGGCCAGCCGCGAGGGCTGTTGATAAAACTCTTCATACGGCCCGTCCAGCGGAATAGGACGTCCGGTTTTTCTTTTGGTTCTGGTTTTTCGTATTTTTAGGTTTTTTGGTTGTTTTACTATTTTCTGTTTTTCTATTTTGTGTTTTCTCAAATTCGAACATTTTAAAATCTTAATACTTCCAAATCTGGGAAAAAATATTTGAACATTTTTAGATCTAAATATTTTTCCAATTTCAACATTTTTAAATTTTAAACAATTTTTAAGTAAGAACTTTTTTGAGTTGGAACATTTTCAATTTTCAAACATACTGTTTTTTAGTTTTTGAAAATGTTCATGTTTGTAATTTGCTTAGATTACAAAAAAGTTCAAATATAAATTTGTGCAAATTCGAATTTTGTTCAAATGTGAATTATGTTTAGATTTTGATTTTCTGTCCAAATTTGAAATTCTACATATTTTGAATTTGTTCAGGTTTTTTTTAGATTTCAAATTTTGTCAAATATCGAAATTGTTTAGATTTCATATTTAAAAAGAGAAGAAACACCTACTGTCACAATTAGCACCCGTAAAAAATAGTACTCCCTCCGTCCCAAAATAGATGTCTCAAATTTATCAAAATTTAGACGAATCTAAACACTGTTTAGTACATAGATTTATCTAAAGTTTAAAAAAACTAAGACATCTATTCTTGAACGGAGTGATTACTAGTGATCAGCGAAGAAGCAGCAGCGTTCACGACGTGAGGTTCCAGGTAATGAGTCGGCCTAGCTTCCCGTTCGATTTGCTATGCTGATCATTGTGCCCAGCCGAAATGGTGAACCATCCCTACGCAGGCGTCTCAAGTGGGCGTGGCCCAAGAATAGTTTTTTCCGTTTTTAGAAAGTTTCTAGAACCTTCATCAGATTCTATAATTCATGTGTTTTAGGTTTTTCTTTTTGTTTGTTTGTTTTTTCTTTTTAAATCTGTTCATATTTCAAACTCTATTTTTTAATTCTGAACATTTTTTTGAAACCTTTTTTTTTCAAATCTTTACGTTTTTCTTCAAAACCTTAACGTTTTCAAATCTGACCATTTTCGAAGAAAACTACTAAAATAAAAAGAGAAAGAAATAATGCAAGAAGAAAGCAGGGCCAATCCAACAAGAGCTGCACACGGGCCTTGACGCGGCACCTAACACAATGGGCGCCATGTAGAGGCTCCTAGACGAAATCATGCAACCTTGCCTTCTTCCTTCTACTATCTTTTTTTTTTTGGAAATGGACGCTTTATTACTCAACAGTAATTACACCTGGCCTCTGCATAGCTAGGATACACACAGCCAAACATCCACAGTCTCGGTCGAAAATAAGAGTAACTGAAATACAATAAAATGTAAATGAAAGCATAGTTCTCCAAATTATCTAAGGAAGATCTATTCGCAGCGGTTGTTGCCATCCATGTCGGGAGAAGACATCCCGCGCCGTATCTTCCAACCGCCTACAACCCTCCGCAAACAAGTCGTGGAACTCGATACGTTGTAGAGAAGTCCTTCTACTATCTCTGTTCTATAATATAAGCATTTCTAGCAAGCTGTTTTAGTTTGTTAAAAATAATTATATCGTGGAATGGAGAGAGTATGGCATCATACTCTCGAAAAAATGTAAGCTTGCCCTGATCAATCACAGGAATGCACACTACTAGACTGGCACATCAAGCATATTCGGTCCTTTCTATTTTTGTTTCATTTTCCTTTGTCCCTTCTTCTTTTCCATTCATTTTTATTCTATTTTCCTTTTCATGTTTTTCCTAGTAGATTGTTTCTCTATATTATTTTATTTGTATGATTATGCTTTTATTTTATACTAGAAGACATGAGGCCAGCATCTATCTACAACTATGAAAGGAAGACACAAGACCTAAGAAAAACAGACCAATTTGTTCTTATCCATCAAAGCATAAGCTCTTAAGCCTATAAAAGCCACGCCAATGTGGAGCATTTTACGTTGTTCCAAACATATATTTGTCGAGTTTACCATCCACCTTTCCAGGTTCATCCTTATAAACACCTAATTTGTTCGATGTAATAATGGAAGGGAAGAGTAAGGTTATTATCCGCACAAGGGGGATCAAATCTAGGTAAAAGTCATGCCTCGTAGTATCTGATGATCTAAGTATATCTCACAACCAAATAAAATAAGTACTCCAACCCGTACACTCACTAGCTAGTCTGCACGATTTTATCCCTCGATATGTTGGCTAACAAACCAAATGAAAGTATACATGATTGTTTTGTCTTTGAGTTTTCGTTGATTGAGAGATAGGATGCTCGACGTTGGATTTTGAATTGGAAAAATGTTGTGCATGCCTGTGTTTTTCTTCGAGGACAACACAGGAGCCTGGTTGGTATTGTAGTGTCTGTGAGCTGAGGACGAGGTATGGATCATCACCATCACTAACTCCCACTTTAATAGTAAAAGAAAAGAAAGTGAAAAATAAATGAAAGATGGACCATGCAGATTGCAGAAGATGGAAATTGCGTATACAATACAAAGGATTGCGTACTTATAGAAAATCTATACTACATGCTTGGACACTCGTACTATTTGCAAAATCAAGCTTATCAGCTGTGCACTCAAACATACACTCAGACACACTTTTTAACGCCTTTGGTTCTACATTTGGGATTGTTGCTAGTTTAGTCTCCCGTGTGTTGTTGTTTTTGTTTACTTCCTATGTCACTCTGATCTTTTTCTGTTCTTAAGATTTATCGAAGGGTAACACTGGTGTTTTTTTTATATTGGTCAGCTGACTGTACTCTATTGAGAGATCATAGTATAAGTGAATTGAAACGAAACTTTCCCATAAATTTCTAAGTACAATAGTAGTATAATCGGCAATATAAACATGTGCTGGCCTCACTAGAACTAGGGCGGCGCTAGAAGCTGCATCAGCATAAGCTTCTGATTTCTGACGATACTAAACAAATGGGAGCACCTCCGCTTTGCAAAGCGTTGCGGGGCAGGGAGGTTTCGCGCGCGTATCTCCGCATCCAGCGGTGCGCACCTCTTTGTATTCTTGAACTGCTTCGACTGCTGCATAGGATTGCCACCTGATTATGTATCTGTAAATGTGTGTCTTCTTCATGTGGCCATGCTCAGTGATACCGTGGCGACGAGGATGGATACGAGGGCCAACGCTGCCGTGTTCATCGCCGTCGCTGGGGCGGCGCCGACGTCGTTGTAATCCGGAGGTGAATCTGATCCCAAGCCACCAGGAGGAGAGTTGGACCCGAAGTCAGGTGGACTCATTCCAAACGTAGGCGCACTGCTGTCCGGCGTCATTGGAGTCATCGGCGTCATTGGGGTCATCGGGAAGGGGGTCATCGGTGTTGTCGGCGTCAGAGTGGCCGGTGATGGCGGGGGCATCATGTTTCCTTGCGCGCCACCGCTGCCAATTCACATCAGGGCAACAAATAAATCAGCCCTTGTGTTGCAGGAATGTAACAAATATTTCGGTTGTATTTTTGTTTTGAATGGCAAGGACTTACCTTGAAGCTGGATATTGGCAAGACCCTGAACCTGCAAGGTTGGAAAGAATTCGCATGAGAATCACTGAATTTCAAAGATGTGTCATCATGTATGATCGCTTCTCTAGGTCTTACTGGGATCAGTGGTTGTGACGGTGGCCGTGCCGCCAAAGTCGCAGCTGGTGGGGAGAGGGTTCTTCTGATAGTAGCTGTTGAAGGCGTAGGAGGCATGGTCGTGGATGGTGTCCGGGCTGAAGCAGCTCCCGCCTGTCTGGATCGCCGAGCAGTCCACGCCGCTGTAGCCGCACGCGTAGTCCAAGGCCACCTGCAGCGCGGACGAGCTCGCGCTCTGGCTCGCCACGCACCACGTCCCGCCGCCACCGCCACCGCCACCGCCAGTACCGACGCCGCCTCCCGCACCACCGCCAGTACCGACGCCGCCTCCTGCACCACCGCCAGTACCAACGCCGCCTCCCGCACCACCGCCGACGGCGCCGCCACCGCCCATGCCACCTGCGCCGACGCCCCCGCCACCGTTCGCATCCGCCAGCGAAGGGAACATAGATGACGGACTCATCGGCGTCGACGCCGGCATCGCGTAGGAAGCGGAAGTTGGCGTGATGACCGTGGGGTACGATGGCTTCATCACCGAGACGGTGGTCAGGATCCTGCCATGGGTTGGGTGTTCCGTGGTGAGTCGATTAGATGCTTCCGCTCTCTGCTGCTCTGTTCCTGTTAGGATCGGATGAAACGAAACATGTGAGGTGAAAAATATTTGAACTGAGTTTCTGACACATGTATCAAGTCACTTTCTCTCCCTCCGTTCATGCACAATTCCTCATGCAGCATCTACCTAGATCTGTGTTTGATCAATATACTAAACGCCTTTTGCTAGCTAGAACAAGGGTGTTATGCTTCTTTACGCTTTAGGTAAAAACATGAGCATAAAACAGCATCACATCCCCTACCAACTATCATATCATACCTCATGCACACAGCATTTGAGAAAGTAGAAAGCAGAGAATTAATGAAAACAAGAGCAGACAACTCACCGCAGCAGAAGGCAATGAGGACGATAAGGTAGCCAATGCAGCTCGACGGCCTAAGAAGACGACCCATGTCGATCACCTCCCTCAAGATCGAGCTCGCTCTGTGCTTCCAAAACAATGTCAGGGATCGGTGGGCGGATAGCTACCTGACGAACAGAGAAGTGTAAAGTAGGACCTTGCTGTCCCTCCGGGCGCAGTGCATATATACCTGACGCGATCTCGGCGAATCATAGGTTTCTTCCCAACAGGGGAGGGGCAGGGAGGGAGGGAGGGAATAAGAGGAAACTTGGGATTGGAGGCTGGGTCTGGGAGCTTTGCAGGAACACGCAAGAGGGAGGACACAAAAAATATGGCAAAGAAACGCGTGGGAAAGTGAAAGGCTTCCACGGATCGATCAGGGGGGAGATCTACCGGGAGGGATAAAGCTGGACTGGAGGAGGAGTACTTTAGAGGTGAAAGAATTCTTCATGTCGGGAGCAATCGTCGAGTGCGCGCATCGGGATTGGGGGCGAATGTTTGGCTTTGCGGTTTCTTATACGTGCAGGTTTTGTACGAGGTTAGGATATGGTAAGGTGATTTCTCAAAGTATAGTCTGGAAATGGCCGGTACTTAGCAATTGTCTTTGTTTACATGGATCTTTGGCTGCTTTGTTCATCGTAAATCGTTGCCATTATCGAGACAAATATACTTAGTCGAAACGTGGCCCACCTTAATGATGGAGTGATGAGTACAGTCCATATAAAATCAAGCAAAATGCATAATTTAGGACGCCTTCCTTTGATTGCAGTAATCTAATATGAGCTTTAGTTCTGTTGATTTGGGCCTTCTTTTGACGAAAATCCTACCTTTTTCTTTGTAATATTGGTTGCATGGTTAAAGCTTTAAGTTGTGTTTTTCACCCCTTTTCTTTGCTATGCTACAAATACATTCTTTTTTCTGTGAACTGCTACAAATACATTCTTTCGCACCATGAATAGGCGGGTAAAATTAACGGCTTCACAAAAATTTGCAGCGCCGGCATACTTGTGCCATTAACTCGTTAGAGCATCTCCAGCAGGCGCGCTATAATAGCGCAGCGCTAAAATAACTGCTTTTTTGCAGCGCGCGCTGTAAATCTCCCCCAGCAGGTGCTCTAAAATAGAGCGCGCACCCAATATTTAGCGCGGCGCTGGACTTTGCGCTATCCCGAGCATCAAATTTGCAGCTCCGGCTACAGCGCGCGCTATCGCTGCGACGCGCGCAAAGAACACCAACTGCTCTGAAAAATCCCCCGCGCGAGCGCGTCGGCTCTGCCCCTCCGCGCGGCCGCCGATGATGGAAAGCTCCGGCACCCCTCCCACCCCTCCCTACTCCGTCCCGCCCCCCGCCGGCGCCGGCGCCGCCGCAATCCCGCCGTCAACCGCGCCAAACCCTAGCGGAGGCGCCACCGCGGGGTCGGCCGCCAGTCGCGCGCTCTTCAAGCTGCCGCAGACAACCTCCGGCGTAGCGCTGCCACCCATCGTGCCGGGGAAGAAGACCACGTCGAAGAGGACGACATCGAAGCGGCCCGCGGCGGCGGTGGCGGCTCCAAAGGGGAAGGCAGCGCGGAAGGGCGGCGCTGGCGCTCGCCGCGCTGAGCTTCCACCGCCGTCTCCAACCTACACTCCGCCTGCGCCTCCTACCGACGCTCCGCTAGTGCCTCCTCCTACCGACGCTCCGCTAGCGCCTCCTCGACGAGCGCCAACCGCAGCCGCCGTCGCCGCGCGCAACGTGCTCGATGAAATGGCACAAAGGTATAAATTCACATTTTTTTGTTATTTTCACACACATTTTTTGCTCGGTGAATGCGAAGATAATTGTGACGTTTGCGTTAATTGTAGTGTCGATGTCGATGACGATAGTTTCTTGGAGACTATGGAGGTTGCCGGTTCATCTTTCGTTGAACCGAATGAAGAGGTGGACGAAGATGTGGTGGAGGAGTACGAGGAGATGGATGAGGATGGGGAGGGCATGGTGGAAGCGCCGGCGGGGAGGAAGCAAAACTACACCATCGATGAGGACGTGTTGATTTGCAAGGCTTGGTTGAAGATTGGTATGGATCCTTCGGTTGGCACCGACCAAAGTAGAGACACATATTGGTTAAGGATGAAGGAGTACTTTGATGCCAAGAACACAAGTGGAGTTCGTCGCACCTCCCGGTCTCTTTGGTCCCGATGGTCGGTCATCAACCAAGATTGTTCGAAGTGGGCAAGTGCGAATAAGACGATTGATGTTATCAACCCAAGTGGCACCAATGACATTGATAGGGTAAGTTGTTGTATTGTGTTGTACTATGTTGTTGACATGTGTTCTCTATGTCCATTGCTCATTTCTACTTCAATGTAGAACACCATGTGTCAAGGCATGTTCCGAGATGAGGGGAAGAAGACCAAGAAGGGCAAGAAGATCCTCTCCAAGCCATTTACATTGCACCATTGCTACGAGGTGATTGGGAATGAGGAGAAGTGGAAGAACCGTGGAAGAATTGATGTGCCAACCTTTTTGGCACAACAAGCAACCGCGAAGGCAACCATCCTTGACGATGATGACTCAAGTGGTGATGAAAGAAAGAGAAGAAGCTCCACTCCTCACTCGGTTAATGGGAGACCACCACTTGGAAGGAAGGCCGCCAAAGAATTGAGGGGGAAGAAGGCCGGTGATGATGACATAGCGAAGGCTATGGAGAAGATGGCGAAGGCAAGAGAGAGCTACAACGAGGACAAGAAGGAGGCCGAGGCGCGGCGCATGGCATTTGAGGAGAGGATGGCCGCCGCCGAGGATAGGAGGATGGCATTTGAGGAGAAGAAGGCGGCCATCGAGGAGAGGAAGATTGCAATGGCGGAGCAACAACGGTTATTGGAAGAGGAGAGGCAACTCTTTTTCATGGACACCTCAAGCATGGATGAGAGGCAAAAGGAGTACATCAACCTTGCCCGCGACGAAATCTTGGACAAGAAAAGAAAGTTGGCAAACCTCGTGAAGGGCCAAAATGAAGGAATGAGTGCACCGGGAGGCTATGGAGGTGTTGGAGGCTATGGAGCACCACTTGGAGGTGTGGGAGGCTATGGAGGCATGGGAGGCTATGGAGGAATGGGAGGTATGGGAGGCATGGGAGGCTTTGGAGCACCACCGACGGGCTACGGAGGCATGGGAGGCTATGGAGAAATGGGAACACCACCGACGGGCTACGGAGGCATGGGAGGCTACAGAGGCATGGGAGGCTACAGAGGCATGGGTCTTGGAAGCATGGGTGGAATGAGTGGGAAAGGCGCCATGGGAGTCATGGGAGCACCACTGGGAGGATCCATGGCCTCTTTGATGGATCCATCTCCTTCTACCAACGACACATATGGCGATTCAACCGGCAACACCATCGTGCAAGACTCCGATGAAGATGCCCAACATGGAGGTGGCGGTGGTATGGAGAATGTTGACAAGTGAACCATGTCATTTGTCATTTGTGTTGGAACAATGTCATTTCTGTTTGAACCATGTCATGTTTGGATGAACTATGTTATTTGTGCTTGAACTATGTCATTCTGATGGTTGGAGGATTTTTAGATCCATTTATGCATGAATTATTTGGTGTTTTTTGATCTTCTTTTCATAGATGCAATTGTATTTTTGTGTTTGTGCTGTCGCGCGCGCTAAAATACAGCGCCTGGTGGGGGACGAAACGAGCGCGCACTGCATTTTAGAGCCTCCGACGGAGGTCACGCTAAAATGCAGCGCGCAAACGGGATAGCGCGTGCTATCCCAAGTTTGCAGCGCTCTAAAATACAGCCTCTGCTGGAGATGCTCTTAGAGCAACTCCAACAGATGGCGCTGTAAAAACGGTTTTTTATTGGGCCTGGGCGCCGGCAAAAATGCGCTCAAACAGACGCGCTGCGCGGTAAAAAATTTAGGGAACGCGGGATATTTGACGCACGTGGTACAACGCGTGGTAAAACTCGAGGTTGCACGCAAACGCCAACCGCGAAGCTTATTCGTCTCCCGCGCGTTCGATTTCGCCTCTATCGCAAAATTCCGATGATGGACGGCCCCTCCGCCCTTCCCCAAACCAATTTCTCGAGGCTGATTTACCATTTTCGTCGCCCTCCCCTGTCGCTGCCGCGCCGACGGTAATCCCTAGCGGCGGTCTGGCGCGGCACCTCTTCGTCGCGCCCCGACCAAACGCGGTGGCGGCAACCGGGACCTCTGCGTCGACGCCAGCGAAGCCATCAAAGAAGGTCGCGCCCGAAGCGCTATGCCACCGCTGTGGCACAAAACAAGGGAAAGGGGACCTCGACCAAGAAGACGAAGTAAGCCGCCACCGCCGCGGCTGCGGTAGCGGCCGCCCAATTCTAGGCTCCTCCACCGCCATCACAGGGGCCCTTCCCACCAGAATATGGCATGGGCTCATCTGCGCCAACCCGCTTGACAATATGACCACAAGGTATGCCCAATTTGCCAATCCTTTGAACTTGCACTGGACAAAGATCATTTCGTTGCTATGTAGTGTTGACTGTTAGATGTATATATTTATATATTGTAGTTTCCCCATATGTTAGGGGGCTTCTTGCATATTTGGACATGTACGTGTATTATATATTGTGGCCTTTGGCCCCCGGAGGAATACAAGTTGCATATTCCTGACATGGTATCAGAGCTAGGTTAGCCTACTCCTGCTCGCAACTTCGTCGCTGCAGCCGCCACCGTCCCTGTCGCCGACGGCTTTGCCTTCGTCGCCACCGCTGGTCGCCGCCTAGTTCCTGGCCGTCTGGTTGTCTCCCGATCCAGATCAGTTTCAGTTCCGTCTCCATATCGATCGAGGCACTCCAGATCGGTTTCTCCTCGGTCTCCAGATCTCGTTGATAGTCAGGAGATCCCCGCGATCTCCTCCAGAGGAGCGCTGCCTGCTCCCGGACCCGACCGGACCCCTGCTGCCCCGTGAGATCGCCTGGACTCCAGAGAAGAGCTGCCTGCTCGCAACTGCAGGCGTTGGCCCGCCCTCGCCCGCCCCCATGAGATCGCACGTGCTGGCCCGCACCCGCCCGCCCCCGCGAGATCGCACGTGCTGGCCTTGCTCGCCCGGACTGCACGCCTTGCACGCGGCTGCCGTGCCATCTGCTCCGCCACTCGTCCCCGCCCCACTCGCCGGACCTCCGCCGCCGGCCGTCACCGTCGGGAATCGATCCCCGGCGGCTTGAATTGCTCATCCCCGCTCCTTAGGTGCCGCCTTTTCTCCCGGCTGGCCGGAATTTGGCCGGCATCTGCCTGCAGGCGCCGTTGACCAGATTTGGTTCAAAAAAAAGAAGAAAAGAGAGAGAGAGATGTCTTCTGCATCGGGTTATGTTGCGATTTCTCGCTGCCCGGTGATCTTTGATGGCGCGAATTACCCTGATTTCGCTGCCTTTATGCGCGTTCACATGCACGGTCTCCGTCTTTGGGGTGTTCTCTCCGGCGAGGTCTCCTGTCCTCCATGTCCCCCTGCTCCTGTGGCTCCTCTTCCGCCGACGCCGATTGTTCTCGGCGCTGATGCTTCTCAGGAGGCCAAGGATGCTGCTCAGAGTGCTGATGATAGTGCTGTTGCTGCTTATGACCTGAACTTCAAGCAGTACTCTTCTGATCTCGAGGCCTATCGCCACGCTCTGACTGCCTACACTCAGTGGGTCGATGAGGATGCTCGTGCTGCTGCTGTTCTCACCTCCAGTGTTTTGCCCCAGTATGCTGCTGAGTTCATGAGTCTCCCTACTGTTGCCTCTCAGTGGGCACATCTTCGTCAGCGCTATCAGCCGTCTGGGGATGCTCTTTACCTGTCTGTGGTTCGCCAGGAGCATGCTCTTCAGCAGAGTGATTCCACTATTGATGAGTTCTATACTCAGAGTGCTACTATCTGGCGTTAGCTTGACTCTCTCCGTACTGCTGTTTGTGGCACATGCTCGTGCTGTCAGATCGTGCGCTCGGATTTGGAGTTTCACCGCATCTATGAGTTTCTGTCTCGGCTCCGCCAGGAGTTTGAGCCTCGGCGTGCTCAGCTGAATGCTCGTGGTCGTGTTCCGCTCTCTGAGGTGTTGTCTGAGCTTCGGGCTGAGGAGACCCGTCTCTGTGGTGCTGGTCTTCTTGCGGTTCCATCTGTGCTTGCTACTCGTGGTCCTCCTATGCCGTCTGCTCCCTTGACTCAGCCGCGGTCCTCTATGCCGTCGCCAATACTACCCACTCCTCCAGGTCAGGGTCAGAGTCAGCACCAGTAGTCTCAGGGTCAGAGTCAACACCAGCAGGCTCGTGGTCAGGGTCGCCGTGGTTCTCTTCGTCACTGCTATTACTGTAACAAGGATGGCCACACTTGGGCCACCTGTTATACACGGGATCCCAGTTTACGTCAGCAGCACCAGGCTCGTGGGCAGTCGGCTCCTTCTGGATCTTCAGCAGTTGCTCTCTCCGATCAGGACATTATCAGGAGTCTTTGCGGTCTGCTTGCTTCTACAGGCTCTTCTTCGTCAGCACTGCTGGTTCTGTGACTGATTCTCCTGGCACTGCGTGACCACCACCTTCTACACAGTCAGGTACGTCCCCGTGGTATCTGGATTCTGGAGCTTCCTTTCATATGACCTCTGAGTCTTCTTTTCTGTCCGCTCTTTGTTCTCTCTCTTCTCCTGTCCGTGTTTTCACGGCTGATGGTACCTCTCTTCCTGTTTCTAGTCGGGGCTCCCTTTCTACTTCTTCTTTTTCTATTCCTGATATTTCTCATGTCCCTCTTCTTAAGATGAATCTGTTCTCTGCTAGCCAGCTTACTGACTCTGGTTGTCGCGTCATTCTTAATGCTGATTCTTGTGTTGTCCAGGACTGTCGCACACAGACCCTGGTTGGAGATGGCCCTCGCAGCCATGACTCTTCAGGACTTTGGGAGTTAGACTGGCTTCGTGTTCCTTCCGCTGCCACTTCATCTGTCAGTTCTTCTCCGGTCGTCGCCTCTTCTACCAGCTCCTTTCAGCAGTGGCATCATCGTCTTGGTCACCTTTGTGACTCTCGCCTGTCGTCATTAGTTCATCGTGGTCTTCTAGGGTCTGTCTCAGGTCATGGGTCTTTACATTGTCAGGGCTGTAGGTTGGGTAAACAGATTCAGCTTCCCTATCCTACTAGCGCGTCTGTATCTCAGCAACCTTTTGATTTAGTTCATTCCGATGTTTGGGGTCCGGCTCCTTTTGCTTCGAAAGGGGGCCATCGCTACTATATTTTATTCATCGATGATTTTTCTCGGTACACTTGGTTGTATTTTATGCGCTCTCGCAGTGAAGTGCTCTCCATATATCAGCGTTTTGCGGCCATGGTCCGTACTCAATATTCTACCCCCATTCGTGTGTTTCGTGCTGATTCTGCTGGTGAGTATATCTCCCAGATGTTGCGAGGTGTTCTTGCTGAGTAGGGCACCCTTGCTCAGTTCTCTTGTCCTGGCGCACTGTAACACCCTCAGAATCGGTCCTATGCAAGTTTCAGCGATTCCCGCCAAACCCACATAGAAACGATTCAAAGGTGCCCACCAGGCACTTTCGTGCGGGTGGAAAACAAAGTAATACCATTACACAATAGTCTACGATGGAACCCACAGAACAGATATATACAACAATGACTCAAAAAGTCAAGAATACAGATATACCATACAAAGATCCAAATCACCTTGAAAATGATACAACGTCCGACTACGGACAAGATGCAAATGGGGCTAAGAGCCCTGAAGAATAACCAATGGCGTCCATAACCCTGCCCAGGCCAAGCCGGAAGGGTAACCCTGCTAACGACGTCGATCTCAAAACCTGCTTAACAAAAGGGGTGCCGACAAAGGGCAAAGGAAAAAGAGAGCGGTCAGTACTGATGCCAGTACACGACGAGACTAGAATTTGGCGGTCCTCGCCTACACAGGTATGGTGGACTGAAGAGGCAGCGCAACATGCACTAAACAACCTATAGAGACTCAATGCAGCTGGCGGCTATCAAATAGGGATAAGAAATACCTATTCGGATCCAACCTGAAACTATCACCAAGCATACCCATCCTAGTATTTCCCCCTCGAGACCAAACGAGGAAGTCAACCGAGGAACTCACATGGTTGGCAGTTTTATTCATTTCGTTATAGTTGCGGCAATTACTAGTCAGATATAGAGCATGAGTCATCCTGATATAATAAGCAGTGGGCAGTTTTAGTTAACTATTCCGTTGTAGTTGTAGTACTTACTAGTCAGATACATATAGCACGAGGCATCCCAAAACCCAACAGTTGTTGTACTTTTATTTAGCCATTCCATTATAGTGAAGTTGATTACTAGTCATTATAAAGTCAAATTTATAGCACTACTTTAGTTATAGTTGTCTATGATCGAGATACTGTGCTCCAAGTCGTCCATAACCGCGGACACGGCTTTCAGAAAGTTTTACCCTGCAGGGGGGCACAAATAGCAACACACGCACGATCAACCTCGGGAAAAACCAAATGAAAACCCAACGAGGCATCACGACAGAGCAATTGCAAGATTCATATAAATTTCAGGGGGCCACCCCACTATTCATATAAATTTCAAGAATATCGATCACCGGACCATAGAGATCAACGATGACCTGACCTATCCCGAAGTACCCATCCGTATTTTGGAAGAAGCTTTCCGAACCACCAGGACCCGAAGCATCAAGTTTCTCAAAATTCAGTGGAGCAACCACACAGAAGAGGAAGCTACCTGGGAGCGCGAAGATCACATCAGGACGGAGTTTCCCGATCTCTTCAAATCCTAGGTAATCTTTTCGTCCTTTTTCAAATCTCAGGACGAGATTTTGTTTAAGGGGGGAAGGTTTGTAACATCCCAAAAATACTAAACTTGGATCATCAAACTCTAATCATCAAAATTAGGGTTAACAAAAACTTTTCTAAATAAAAATATGAAAGCATGCATGTGTGTATGCATCCCATTTTGAATTCTTTTGAATTGCCCTATTTATGTGTTTCTTTGCTTGTAAAAGGATTCTTAGGTGAAATAAACATCATCTAAACAATTCCCAAACTTTTGCCAAAGACAAATAAATCAAAATAAGCCTAATTGAGTGAATGGTCATTTTGACTAATTTAACTCCCATGCCTACTTTGGCTGTCCCAAACTTTCAGAACTTAACAACAACTTGTTTGGATCTTTACACCCCTTGATAGTACTCTTAACAAAGTATAAAGGCCCACCTTGTGATCATCCAGAAACTTTCAAATGCATAGTTTAAATGACAATTCAAAATTGAATCTTTATCATATGGGAAGATCCCACTTTTTCAAAAAACACTCAAACAAGCTCAACTTTCAAAACCCAAGCATCTGCAGACTCACCAGCACCAACCTAGCACACCCACTAAAAATCTTTTCAAAATTCAAAACTTGAATTCTTGCGGCCATTTCATCAAACACCTTGCTGATTCAAATCAAATAAAATCTAAACACTATTGTGAGCAGTGATTGGAGCCTAACTTGTTCCCTCTCTAGCTCACAGCAATCTCAGTAGATCATCTAGCAAACTAAACCAAGCACTAGCCCCACTGTAAGCTTGGCAATGCCATCAATGGTGAACAACCGAAGCTCACCATGTCACCCCAGTGTGGACAACAAGCTAGGAGAAGAAACAAGCCTAGCCAACATGTCTGGGAGCAAGCCAACACCCCACCGCCACTCCCTGTCCAGCGCTCGAGCGTTGCCAACCCCTGGACCACACGCACAGACCGTGCCCAGCTCGCCAGCAACCATGCCGAGCATGCGCCAGAGCGCCGCCCTCGACACACGCCCACAGACCGCGCGCCGCCCTCGCCGCGTGCACACACGATCACCACCGTCCTAGGAGACCGCCAGACATCCCCGTTCGCCGCCCCATGCCTCACAGCCACCACTCATCGTCGAAGACGCCGCCTCTGCCGCGCAGAGCATCGCATGTTCCAGACCGTTTGCCACCACCGCTACATGCGCATTAAAGCCATAGAGCATCGCCAGGAGACCACCAAGCGATCGCCACCGCTGGCCATGCCTCTAGCAGCCCGTAGCCATGTCGCCACCGTCGCCTGCCCATCCCGTTCGGTCTTGTCGTCGCGACTATAAATAGAGGCCACCCCTAGCCGAATTGAGCACACCATATCACTCCCCTCTCCTCACTGATCGTGCCACCCCGTTCCCGAAGCAAGGCGAGCAGCGCTTCGCCGGAATTTCACCGGAGCCCGCCGCTGCTGGAGAAGAAGGGAGCCAGCGATTGGAGCCGCCCCAGCAGAAGTTGCCGGTACCAGGAGGTTCACCGTCGTCGACTTCGTCGTTCGCCCGCCTCTTCGACCCTCGCCTAATTAAGCCCCGGTGAGCCCCCGATGACCCCCACCTGCCGCGTTAGGGTTCAGTCTCGCCGGTGTTGCCCGACATGGACGACGACCCTCAGCCGTTGGATTAGAACTAGATCGAACGCACCATATTGCCCCGTACCGCTTCGCACCCCCTCGTCTCACTAACGCGTGGGGACAGCCACTTAACCAGCCCGCGTAAGCACTGTGCTTAGCAGGCCGGCCCAGTATCGTTTCCCGCGCAGCCCAGTTGTTTGAATTTGGATTTTTCCATTTTCATTCAAACACACTTCTGCACCTAGTTTCAAAAATCAACCCAGATCGATTCAGTGAACCAAATTGAATGAAACCAATTTTGTTAGAAAGGTCTGGAAGTGCTGAATCCAAGCCCGTTGGATTTAAATCATTTGGATCTGTAGATCACCCTTGGTAAAAATAACAAGGCAGAAGCTTTTCTGCATTCAAACATTTTTCAAATTTAAATCATAATAGCTTTTGAGTTGATTCCAACTCTCAAAAGTCACATTTGAACATACCTTTCAGAATATATAAAAACATATAGGTTTACTTACAGAAATAATGACCAAGTAATAAAAGAATGCCACATAAGCATTTCTAGTCACTTTATTTAATTAAAAATAAAAGATTAAACCTTATTAAATTGTGACACCACTTTAAATCACATTCCCATGGAATAAAATATGTGGTGATGACATGTGTCAACATGATCCCATGTTTGGTTTGGAGAATATTAAATCTTAAGTAG
The DNA here is from genome assembly GCA_916181665.1 of Avena sativa. Taxonomy (NCBI): domain Eukaryota; kingdom Viridiplantae; phylum Streptophyta; class Magnoliopsida; order Poales; family Poaceae; genus Avena; species Avena sativa. The sequence goes on along the minus strand of OV702295.1, from coordinate 302,745,167 downwards.
TTTTTCAATGAGTAGAAATTACTTTTCTAAAAATAAAAGGAATTAAACCAAGCTTTAATCTTGTAATGTTAGTGATGATGCTAGATCATCTATAGGACCCTTGTGTGTGATGAATGCAAGTAGTTAAGTATTGTTTGGTGATTGTGTACCTCGTATTTATTCATAGACGCTAGTACTGACCAAGGATATGAGGAGGAAGGAGGATACTACGAAGAACAAGCCGAGGAGAACTTCAACCACTGCTCTGCACAAGGCAAGCTAACGCTTGCAAGATACTCTACTTTAGCAAGCCTTACTATACAAGTTAACCTTGCAAGCCTAATACTACTAGTTGATTGAGCAAGCTAACACTTGCAATTTAGCAAGCTTATACTGATACTGATGCAAGCCAATACTTGCTTGTCACCATGCCAACTATATGCCTTAAGCATAGATGATCATACCCACTTGATAAACCAATCCTAGTTTTTACTTACAAGCTTTATACTTTATTTCTTTATCAAAGCTGTTACTTAGAGTTTACTTAAGTGACTTGTAGATACTAGAAGGATAATTGAAGGTTGCATAAAGAGCATAAAATTTGGCCTAAGCTAGATACTCTTGATGTCATCCTAAGGCCTGAGATTGAACTTACCTAGAACTCCACTTGTTTACCACCCCTCATTAGTACTTAACCCCACTTGTAGATGCTAGTGCTAAGCATAAAACCTGATCAAATTTAGATGGGAATACGTGGTGGAAAAATGGTTATGAAAACCTTGGAATGATGGATCATTCTATTGAAATGTTTTGGACATGTGTTTCCGAACACCAGATGATTTATGGTGATGAAAATGTTGAGGCATGAGCCTTAGCCCTTTATAAAACTGATGGTTGTCTGGATGCGATACCATTCCAATTTTACCGTACAACCACAATACCCGAGAATTGGGCAGGGCTTGACTGGAAACTTATATACCTTAGTATTAGTTCCCTCATGGCCAAGGTCTGAGCTGAGGCTACCTTGTGAAGATTGTCCACCTGTGCAGTACCCAAGATGACAGTTAGTCATGGTTGGGAGGCCAAACTCACAGGAGAGGTGCTTATACTAGGGCGTGTAACTGAAAGGTTAGGATTGATTATCCGCATACTGAGTATGGTGAATTTAGGATTGTTCCTAACAGATGTATCGAATGTTGTGGTGAAAGTGTACAATCTCTGCAGAGTGTTAAACTATTCGAATAGCCGTGTCCGCAGTTATGGACAGTTGGAGTGGCCATACTATTCCGTCGTCAGCGGTTTTCAAAATGACTTGTGAAATGAATTGAGACTTTGACTTGACCACAACAGGGTTGTGATATGAAATACAAGTTCCCACTTAGGTGTTATAAAACTTCAACTAGCATTCGTTGCTTCTAAACTCAGTAGAGATAAATCTGGCTTTTGCAAAACAACCCTAGAGCTTAGTGTCCTATTACAAAAATACCCTTCACTTGTTAGTATTAGTTTGCGAGTACTTAAAGAGTACTCATGGCTTTGTCCCTGGCTATTCCCATGGCCAGACTATGAAGAGGAGTACCTGGAAGATGGACCCTAGGAAGGTTACGACAACTAGGATCATCTCCCATCGTCAGCATTGCCTGTGACCCTGAAGATGGAGCTTCGCCTACGCTACCGTTACTATTACGTATTCCGCTGCTTGAAGTTGTATTAAGAACTGGATCACGCGATCCTTATTTGTGTAAGACCTTATGTATGGTTTGTAATGGATGATGTACTGTGGTATCCAATTCTGTTATGTCTCGCAAAAATGGTAATCCTGGGATTGCGATGTATGGCATAACAGGCATCTGGAATTAAAAATCCGGGTGTTGACACACAAGACAAGATCTATCTACTAGATTGTAGCAACGATTCGATAGAGTACTAACCCTCGAAGATCCAAAGCGGTTTACGAGAGCAAATTCTCGTGGATGATGTAGTCGTACACTTCCGATCTCAAGATCGCGTAGACGATCCTTCCGGCGCTGCGTTCCGGCAGCGCTTCCGTAGTCGGTCACACGTTCGGTACTCGATGAAGACCTTCCTCTCCCTTGTTCCAGCAGGCAGCGGAGGTTGTAGCACTCTCCTCGCGATTTCGGCAGCACGGCGGCGTGGTACCGGAAGTAGAGGGGAGATCTCGCAGGGCTTCGCCTTAAGTCGGAGCGAGTATGGTGGAGTATGATAGAGGCCTTGGTGATCTAGGGTTTATAGGGCACCAAGGGGAGGGTGTGGCCGGCAGCTAGGGCTTGGGAAAGCCCCAATTCGCCGAGTTGGAGGGGAAACCCTAGGCGGCGGCTGCACTTGGAGGTGGAGGGGCCAAAGCTAGGGTTTTAGGTGTAGGGAAGAGGGGCACCCCTGCCCCTTCTTTTATAGGTGAGAGGGCGCCGGTTGGGAGGAGGGAGTCCTCCCCCAACTCGGCCTCCTTGGCCGACGGGTGGAGGGAGGAGGACTTCCTCCCCAAGTAGGTTTCCTACTCTACCTCCACCAAGCAAACTTGCCGTTTGACTTTTCAAATTGGCGTTTGACTTTTCAAACTAGGATTTGATTTCTCCCTTTATTTTGCCCAGACATGATACCTAGTACATGATGCAACCATTCCACATTGTCATGACACATTCATGTACCCTTCCCCTCCGGAGTGCCGGACCTTCCGGAACCTTCTAGAACATTCCTGATGAAAACACCGGAATCATTCCCAAACTCCGAAACAGGACTTTCCTTATATGAATCTTATTCTCTGGACCATTCAGGATCTCCTCGTGATATCCCGGATCCCATCCGAGACTCCGAACAACATTCGGTCTCTTACTCATCATTCCATAACTACTCAACAACATCGAATCCTTAAGTGTGTCTCCCTACGGTTCGTGAATTATGCGGACATGACCGAGACACTTCTCCGATCAATAACCAATAGAGGAATCTGGAAATTCATATGGCTCCCACATATTTCTATGATTAGTTTGCGATCGAATGAACCACTTACATACGTTACCAATTTCCCTTTGTCTCACAATAGTTTACTTATCCGAGGTTTTGATCGTCGGTATCTCTGCATACCTAGTTCAACCTCGTTACCAATAAGTACTCTTTTCTCGTTCCCGTGGTATGTGATCCCTTGTGAGCCAGTCACATGCTTGCAAGCTAATTGTATAACATTCCACCGAGAGGGCCCAGAGTATATCTATCCGTCATATGGATGGACAAATACCACTCTTGATCCATGTGCCTCAACACATACTTTCCGAACACTCAATGCCACCTTTATAGCCACCCAGTTATGGTGTGGTGTTTGATGTCATCAAAGAATCCTTCCGGTGATGGTGATTAGCATGATCTCATGGTCTAAGGAATTAGGTTACTATGTATCAGAAAGCTTATAGCAAATGAACTATATTAAATGACTTGATCTTTATGCTATGATTAACTATAGGAGTATGTCCATCATATCATTCATCTATTGATATGACCCTGTTGTTAATAACATATCTATGTTCATGATCAGTAAACAATGATCATATATTAAACAACAAGCTAGTTTAACAAGAGGCTTTACTAGGGACTCTTTTATGTTTACAAATCACACAAGTATTAATGTTTCCGGTTAATACAATTATAGCATGGTATGTAAACATTTATCATAAGAATGAAGATATGATAATAACCATTTTATTATTGCCTCTTGGGCATATCCCCAACAGTCTCCCACTTGCACTAGAGTGAATAATCTAGTTTCAAACTTTGTGTATTGAACACCTATGGCTTTCCGGTGTTGTATGTACACTATTGCTAGTGGTCAACTGATCTTCGGATCTGACACTTCCAGGTCTGTGTGTAATTGCATGTCTTTGCGTTTCTACGCATCACTCATTCTCTAATGAGATGGCTTTGTATAAATTTGGTTCGTTGGTGAGACCTTTAGTTCTTTGGGGTTAAAACATGTTGATAATATTGTCGTACAATATATCTTCATAGTACTATCCCGCTGTGAACCACACCTAGTTTGATAACAAACTACTTAACACAAATGCCCTCTTTTTGCTGCTATAATAGCAGTCATATACTTAGCCTTTTGTTGTAGTATCTTTCACAATGTCTTAACTTTGGAACTCATCCAAATCCATTATGGAACTTACTTTCCATTATATTGTGCCACGCTTAGTTTAGATTGAGATAAACTTAATTTGTACTTTGTGACAAAACTAGTATCAATGTAGTACTTTTACAATGAACTAACCATCTATTTGCCACTTCTACAAAATAATGTATTCTTAGTTCTTCCAAAAGATCATAAGAATATCCTTACTATCGTCCAATGATCATCATATGAATCATTCTGGTATATGCTTATAACATTTAGAGCATAGGACATATTTGGATTTGTACATATCACAGTATGATTGATATAAATACTCTTTGTGATTTCATACATCAAGTATCAATCTATACTTGAATCTTTGTGTCACTTACCAAGTGTCAATACACTTGAATATATCATCAATATTGAACTCATTCAATCCTTTATGTGCAACAAGAACCTTTCTTGTAGTTTCTATATTGAACTTATTCAATACCTCATCTATGTACTTTCGGCACAACCATATTAGCGTCTATTGATGCCAAATATTTGGGTTTTGCCTAAGTCTTTCATCGGGATGAAATACTTAATATGTGTTAATAAAAGATACATAATTTCCAATCAATAATATGTCTTCCACATAATGTATTAGAAATATGTCTTAGCCCTCCCACTTAATTTCTTGCAAATTCAAGCATCTTCATTGTCTCCGATGAAATTAAACTCTTTTAACAGTTTCATCATAGTGAAGATTCCAACTCCGTGATGCTCACTTGAACCATTAAAGTTTGCATATTCTTTTAACATCCTTTGAAATAACAAAACCCTTTGGACCGTGTTATGCACATGTCCTAGGTAACAATTCTATTAGAAGAACTTGTTTTGTTTATTCAACTACCAAATAACAAAATTATATGTAGTGGTTGCTACATTAATCCGTCTAGACTAAATATCGCTATGAAAGATCAAATCTTGTCATATACAACCTTTGAACATTGTTGTGAACTCTTTCCCAACATGTCGACTATTTCATAGATGTGAAACATCCATGTCTATTTCTTTATAGATCCAAACACGACCGTAAGGTCTTGTACCTTTCTAGAGGGTCTTTCAAGTTCAAAGCTTGATCTCTCGCATATGGAACTATCAGGATTTCATGGCTTCAAGCCATTTGACAGAGTCAGGGCCCATCATCGCTTCTTTGCATGTAGTCGGATCATTATTGTCAAATAATGATTTAACCCTCAAATCTTGGTATTTGATTGTTTACCCGACCTACTTGTTTCAATAGGAACTTAGATCTCTGTGACCACAACCTTTGAGGCACGTGAGACATGAACATTGTTGCTGCCTCCGGAACACTTTTCGGCGCTGCGCAACTTTGCACATATTGCTAAGGTTCTTTTAACCTTATCAAAGTTCCATTGTCCTCCCACTTATCTTTTCACGAAAAATTCCTTCTCAAAGAAACTTGACGTTCTAAGCGACAAACACTTTTGTCTCCGATGTTATGGAGGAATAGTTATTCGAAATAACATACAAAGACAGGTTCATCCGACTTTGGTTGCAAACATCTTTCTTATGCATAGCATACCAATGTTTAAGAAAGGACAACTTGGGTTTCATCCCAAACCATAACTTTATATGGTGTCATTTCAACGGATTATGATGGAGAACTTTTCAGTAGAAAAACGGTAGTCTCTAAAGCTTTTAATATAATCACAATTTTATGAATTACACCTTTGATCTTACCATGTCAAACAAGGTTTAATTACGTATCTCGAACGCTCCATACTCTTCTGGTGTTTCGGGAAATGCAAATCCACGGAACGATTCCTTAAATCTTAGGTATTATGCTAAACTTGTAACTCAAATATCTTCCTTTATGATCTTATCATAAACTATTTATATTCTTGTTACAATGATTTTGCACTTCATCTTGAAATCTTTGAACTTTTCAAATGTTTCATACTTCATCCTTATTAATTAAATATTCATATATTCACTCAAATTTTCGGAGAAAGCATATGAAGTTGAAATTCATCGCTCTTGACTACGCATAATGGACTTCATACAACAATATGTACAAGTTCCAATAAGATAATCATTCGTTCCCTTTTGGCCTATGAACGAAGTTTTAATTATCTCTAGGAAAGTTTCACAAGCGTCATTTGATCAATAATCAAAAGGACTCCAAAATTCCATCCACATGGAGTTTCTTCATGTTTTCTTTCCAATATAATTGAAATGGCGATGTCACTTCCTAAGTGATCTTTCAATCAATTTGTCTTTCGGCATTTTTAGCACTAGTTTTATGGATGTGATTTCTCCAACGATATTTGTGAATCATCCATCTTTTATGGATTACGGCAATTATTTGAACAACCCTTTTGTTCTCATAATACCTGATAAAACAAATCTTTAAGGCAATCTTTGATGTTTAACGAGCAACACAATAACCCTTTATTTGTTCTCGATGAACATCATCACATATTCTTTTGCTAGTTACTTAGGCCATTGTAGTTCATGAATTCTGTTGTTTCGTATGACGATTCATACCAACAAATTCAGTATCCAATACTTAAGAACCACATTGTTTAAGAAGCAAAGAATATAACCATAACATGTATATCATCTATATACTTAAGCTGAACAATTCTAGTCTTTTCTTTTCTGCCATATATTCATGAGATTCTCTTTCAGTATTTTCTTTTCTGTTTGAAAGAATCTATCAACATCAATAGTGGAGCCATATACATGACACATAGTCCAAAGCATGTATAGTGAAATACCAATGTCTTTGGACTTGCACTTTGAAGTAGATCACTATCATCAAATGTTTGGTTTTCTTTCAAATTCCTTTCTTTAGCAATCTCTTGGTGTAGTACACATTTCACCTACATCAAATATTCATCCTTATCATGGAATTATCCATGATCAAGCTACTTTTAGCTTATAACGGTGAATCGCGAGTATAATGTTGCTCTCCAAAACCTTTTGGAGGATTAGGACAACTAGTGTCTCCAACCTTTTGCAAATTCTCATCAAATATGAGAACATGAATTTTGCCATATTATACTCTATCATGTTGCAACCAAAACTTCATTTCAGATATCACAATATCTTCCACACATCATGGTTTTTGAAACAACTCTTTCAGATCCTAAATAACCTTGATATTAAGACAATCCTTTGAATATCAAGAATCATGGAGACAAACATGATACTCATACACTAACACTTGGAATTGTCACTCTTGATTTAATACCAATTATTAAACTTCATGGAGTAATCGGAACTTACTGTAAGTTTGCAAAAAGACTTTTAAACTTTAGATTAACACTTCAAAACAATACGATACCAGTTCTATCATCTCAATTATAACTAAGCGCAAGGTGGTAAACGGATGCCAATGACTACAACAATTATGCAAATTCACTTTGATTTAATTTATGATAAATAGTGTTCAACTTTTAATCATATTGCCGTTGAACTCCCACTCAAAACAATATCCCTCACATTGTTTTAGTGATTACACGAACCAAATCCACCACATCAAAACCGATCATCACGAGAGCTGATGTAGCTTCAATGGCGAACAATCAACATGTTCATCATATCTACTATATGACTCATGCTTTACCTTTCGGTGATCCGTGTTCCGAGATCATGTCTGTACATGCTAGGCTCGGCAAGATCAAACCTTAGATTCCGCATGAGCAAATATGGCTTGCTCACGTTGTATACACTCACAGAATATAACACACCCGATCATCACGTGATGCTTAGAAACAACGAGCTTTAGCAACGGTGCTTACTAAGGATGAACACTTTAAAACTTGAAATTGTGTGCTTGAGGGATTATCTTATAATGCTACCGTCGTGAACTAAGCAGTACAAGATGCATAAAAGGATTAACATCACATGCAATTCATAATATGTGATATGATATGGCCTTTCTTCTTGTGCTTCCGATCTCCATCTTCAAGCACGAACATGATCTCCATCATCACCGGTGTGGCGTCAAGGTCAATGGCGCCACTTCATGGTTGTCTTCCACCAGCATCAACTATTACAACTACTTTGAATAATAGACACGCAGGACTAAACGTAAACAACCATATGGCTCCTGCCGGTTGCCAACTTACAATTGAAGGGTTTCGTGGCACAGTAAATCAAAATTTTCTACGGATGCGAACAGAGGGAAAGCCAAGATCTAATCTAGGAGATGCAATCAACGAGATAGATTGGATTAGATCTTCATACCCTTGAAGATTCGCAAGCGGAACGTTCGTCGGAACGTGGGTGATGTAGTCATACTCGCTTCTCCTCCTCGCGATCCGATCCGATCTAGCACCACAAGTGGCGGTGCCTCCGTGAGATGCACACGTGAAGCACCTCGACGTCTCCTCCTTCCTCAGACCAGCAAGTATGGTGGAGAGACGGATTGGATCTACAACACGACGGCGTGGTGTATATGGTGGAGAATTTCTGCAGCAGGGCTTCGCCTACAAGCAGTCGGGAGGGAGAGAGGAGGGCAGCAGGGCAGCTAGGATTGGAGGCGAAGGTGTGTGGGGTTGGTGCGCCCCCAGCCCTCTATATATAGAGGGGTGGGCGCAGCCCTAGCCCCTCCCCCAAGCCAAAACGGCGGCCCCAAAGGAGGAGGAGTGGGGGGCAAGGAAACCCCCCTTCTAGAAGCTCTATCTAGGGTTTAAACCCTCTTTGGCCGGCTGGTCCCTATGGGGCCTTGTGCCCCTGGACCAATGCAGCCAGGGCACTCCCTCATAGGCCCATGCCCCCTACCGGAAGGTGGGGCCACGTTGGTCCCCTTCCGGAAGGTTCTAGAAGCTTCCTGTACAATACCGATTAACCCGAAACAATTCCGAACTCCAAAAACTCCACTGCCTTATATGAATCTTATTCTCCGGACCACTCCGGAACCTCTCGTGATGTCCCGGATCCCATCCGAGACTCCGAGCAAAAACTCATAAACCAATTATCCAATCTATCCTAGCGTCGAGACACGTTAAGTGTGTGACCCTGCGGGTTCGAGAATATGCAGACATGATCTTCTATCAATAATCAACAGCGGGGTCTGGTAACCCATATTGACTCCCACACATTCATAGATGATCATATCAGATGAACCACGATGCCAGGATTCAATCAATCCCATATATATATATTCATTTCGTCTCGCGATATTTTACTTGCCCGAGATTCGATCGTCGGTACCTTCATACCTAGTTCAATCTCGTTCACAGCAAGTACTTTACTCGTTCCGTAATACGATATCACCTTGTGATTAACTCCTTAACCACATGCTTGCAAGCGGTGTTGATATCGATTACCGAGTGGGCCCGAAGTATATCTCTCCTACTTGGGAGGGACAAATCCCATCTCGATACATACAACCCAACAGATACTTTCCGATCACCTGAGAGACACCTTTATGATCACCCTCTCATAGGATGACGTTTGATGACCTCAAAGCTTTCTTCCGATACCAGGGAGTTGTATTATCTCATGGTCTAAGGAATACAATATTTGACATAAGAAAAGCTTCGCAAAGACGAACACGATGACACGATCTAATTGCTTTGCTTAGTTTGGGTCTGTCCATCATATCATTCTCCCAATGATATGATCTCATTATCAATTGACAACTCATGTCTATGGTTAGGAAACCTTAACCATCATTGATCAATGAGCTAGTCCATAGAGGCGTACTAGGGACACGGTGTGGTTCACAAACCACACAAGTATTAAAGTTTCCGCTTAATACAATTCTAGCATGGAATATAAACATTATCATGAACAAGAATTATAATAATAACATCTTTATTATTGCCTCTAGGGCATAATTCCAACAGTCTCCCACTTGCACTAGAGTCAATAATCTAGTTTACATCTGGCAACAATCTCACACCCATGGCACTGAGGTGCTGATCATGTTTTACACGTGGAAGAGGTTTAGTCAATGGATCTGCGACATTCAGATCTGTATGTACTTTGCTAATCTTCAGATCTCCATCTGCTATATAATCTCGGATTATATGAAACTTGCGGTTGATATGCTTGGTCTTTGGATGATATCTTGGTTCCTTAGCGAGTGCTATGGCGCCAGTGTTGTCACACAATATCTCCAGTGGGTCCAATGCACTTGGAACCACACCAAGCTCAGTGATGAAGTTCCTGATCCAAACTCCTTCACTTGACGCTTCTGCAGCAGCCATGTATTCCGCTTCTACTGTAGATCCCGCGATCACGCTTTGCTTGCAGCTTCTCCAGCTCACAGCTCCTCCATTCAAAATATACACGTATCCTGTCTGGGATTTAGAATCATCCTTGTCGGTGTCGAAGCTAGCATCGACGTAACCTTTTACGACGAGTTGTTCGTCACCCCCATAGACTAAGAACATTTCTTTAGTCCTATTTAGGTACTTTAGGATGTTCTTCACGGCTGTCCAGTGTTCTACTCCTGGATCACTTTGATATCTGCTCGTCAAACTAAGAGCATTGGACACATCCGGTCTAGTACACAGCATGGCATACATGATGGAACCTATGGCCGAGGCATAAGGCACTTTGCTCATAGCTTCCCTATCATTTACCGTAGCTGGACACTGAGCCTTGCTCAATATCTTACCTGACAACATAGGCACTGAACCTTTTCATAACTTTGTCTAGGTATGTACTCTGGCTTAAAGCTATCAGGCGTCTTTGTCTATCTCTATAGATTTTGATGCCCAATATATAAGCATCTTCACCTAGGTCTTTCATTGAAAAACACTTGTTCAAATAAATCTTCACATCGTTAAGCATGTTAATGTCATTTCCAATAATCAATATGTCATCCACATATAGTACCAGAAATGTCACCGAGCTCCCACTCACTTTCTTGTAGATACAAGCTTCGTAGCTATTTGGAACAAATCCAAAGCTCTTGATCACTTGATCAAAACGAAGGTTCCAACTCCGAGATGCTTGCTTCAGTCCATAAATGGAACGCTGAAGTTTGCATACTTTATCAGCATCCTTAGGATCGACAAAACCTTCGGGTTGCATCATATACAACTCTTCATCAATGTTGCCATTGAGGAAAGCAGTCTTGACATCCATCTGCCATATTTCATAATCATGAAACGCAGCAATTGCTAATAAAATCCGAATGGACTTAAACATCGCTACGGGAGAGAAAGTCTCATCGTAGTCAACACCTTGAACTTGTCGAAAACCTTTCGCGACAAGCCGTGCTTTATAGACGGTCACATTACCATCCGCGTCCGTTTTCTTCTTGAAAATCCATTTGCACTCAACGGCCTTTCGGTCGCTAGGAGGGTCCACCAAAGTCCATACTTGGTTTTCGCTCATTGATCCCAATTCGGATTTCATGGCTTCTAGCCATTTCTCAGAGCCTGGGCTCATCAGCGCTTCCTCATAGCTCGTAGGTTCACTGTCTTCTACTAACAAGACAGTCAAGACAAGGTTGCCGTACCACTCAGGAGGGGCACGCGACCTTGTCGACCTGCGACGTTCAGTAGCAGCATCGTCCGAAGCTTCATGATCCTTGTCATTAGCTTCCTCTATTGTTGGTGCAGGCGGCACTGGAACAATTTCAGGTGCTGTGCTACTCTCCAATTCAAGAGAAGGTTCAATAACCTCGTCTAGCTCTACTTTCCTCCCACTCACTTCTTTCGAGAGAAACTCCTTCTTAAGAAAGGAACCGTTCTTTGCGACAAACACTTTGCCTTCGGTTCTGTGATAGAAGGTATACCCAATAGTTTCCTTAGGGTATCCTATGAAGACGCATTTCTCCGCTTTGGGTTCGAGCTTGTCCGGCATTAACTTCTTGACGTAAGCTTCGCATCCCCAAACTTTAAGAAACGACAACTTAGGTTTAGCACCAAACCACAGTTCATACGGTGTCGTCTCAACGGATTTAGATGGAGCCCTATTTAAAGTGAATGCAGCGGTTTCTAATGCATAACCCCAAAATGATAACGGCAAATCAGTAAGAGACATCATTGATCGGACCATATCTAATAGGGTTCGGTTCCGGCGTTCAGATACACCATTGCGCTGTGGTGTTCCGGGTGGCGTGAGTTGCGAAACGATTCCGCTTGCTTTAAGATGCGTGAGAAAATCGTAACTCAAATATTCACCTCCACGATCGGATCGTAGAAACTTAATATTTCTGTTACGATGGTTCTCCACTTCATTCTGAAATTCCTTGAACTTTTCAAACGTTTCAGATTTATGTTTCATTAAATAGATATACCCATACCTACTTAAGTCATCGGTAAAAGTGAGAAAATAGCGATATCCACCGCGCGTCGAAACACTCATCGGTCCGCATACATCGGTATGTATGATTTCCAACAAGTCCGTTGCTCGCTCCATCATACCGGAGAACGGTGTTTTGATCATCTTGCCCATGAGGCATGGTTCGCATGTGTCAAATGATTCAAAATCAAGAGACTCCAAAAGTCCATCAGAATGGAGTTTCTTCATGCGCTTTACACCAATATGACCTAGACGACAGTGCCACAAATAAGTAGTATTATCACTATCTACTTTGCATCTCTTAGCCTCAATGTTATGGATGTGTGTTTCATCCCTTTCGAGATTTAGAAGAAATAAACCATTCACAAGAGGTGCATGACCATAAAAGATGTTACTCATATAAATAGAACAACCATTATTCTCCGATTTAAATGAATAACCGTCTTGCAATAAACACGATCCAGAAATAATGTTCATGCTCAACGCAGGCACATAATAACATTTATTAAGGTTTAAAACTAATCCCGAAGGTAAAACTAAGGAGAGCGTGCCGACGGCCATCACATCAACTCTTGATCCGTTGCCAACGCGCATCGTCACCTCATCCCTCGCAAGCCGCCGTCTATTCCGTAGCTCCTGTTTCGAGTTACAATTATTAGCAACTGAACCGGTATCAAATACCCAGGCACTACAACGAGGGCTAGTAAGGAAACCATCAATAACATGTATATCAAATATACCTTTGATGGTGCCAGCCTTCTTGTCCGCTAAGTACTTCGGACAATTGCGCTTCCAGTGACCCTTGTCCTTGCAATAGAAGCACTCAGTGTCCGGCTTAGGACCAGACTTGAGCTTCTTCTCAGCAGGGGCAACACACTTGCCGCCGCCTTTCTTGAAGGGCTTCTTTGCACCCTCACCTTTCTTAAAGGAGGGCTTGTTGACCATCAACACATGATTATCCTTCTTGATGTCCACCTCCGCAGCCTTCAGCTTTGCGAAGATCTCGGTGATCGTATCAGTGGAACCAATCTGATTATGAGTCACTACAAAACTTTTGTAGCTGGGAGGGAGTGATTGCAGAACCCTGTCAATCTTGAGCTCCTCTGGAATCGTGCATTCCAGTTGCTCAAGGCGTTGAGTGTAGCCCGTCATCTTAATGGCGTGCTCACTAACGGAACTCCCTTCCTCCATCTTGCAGTTAAAGAACTTCTCAGAGATCTCATATCTCTCAGAACGGGCCTGAGTCTGAAACATGGTTTTCAGCTCTTCGAGAATCTCAAAGGGCCCGGGATAGTCTTCAAAATGATTTTGAAGTTCCGGTTCCATAGCAAACAACATGGTGCTCTTAATCACACCATAATCATCTTTGCGCGACTGATAGACATCTTTCTCATCAGCCGGCGTAGTTGCAGCAGGGGGGTCACCTAACGCTTTCCCAAGGACATAGTCCTTTTGACCGCCAGATAGAATGATTCTTAGATTGCGGAACCAATTGGTGAAGTTAGACCCATTGTTTCTACGCTTTTCCTTCTCAGCAAAAACATTGAAGTTGAAGTTGGACTTAGCCATGTGATCTACAATATTTGCAAGTACAAATTAGACTATGTTCATGATAACTAGTTCAACTTTTAATCAAATTACTAGATGAACTCCCACTAAATTCAACATCCCTCAAGTTGTTTAGTGAACACGATCCAAATTCACCACACCTAATCCGATCTTCACGAGAAGAGATGTGGTTTCAATGGTGGACAACGAAGTGTCGATCATATCATTCATATGACTCATGCTTAACCTTTCGGTTCATGTGTTCTGAGGCCATGTCTGTACATGCTAGGCTCGTCAAGTTAGACCCAAGTATTTCCGCGTGTGCAAAACTGGCTTGCACCCGTTGTATGTGACCGTAGAGTCTATAGCACCCGATCATCACGTGATGCTTGGACACGACGAACTTTCACAACGGTGCATACTTGGGGAGAACACAATTTTTATCTTGATCTTTAAGTGAGGAATCATCTTATAATGCTACCGTCGCGATCTAAGCATAATAAGATACATAAAAGGATAAACATCACATGCATATAACTTTATGTGACATGGTATAGCCAATCTTCGCACAATGATCTCCATCTTGTGCGTGCCGGCATGATCTCCATCACTCCACCATGATTGCCTCCACCACGAATAGCAACTACAACTATTGCTAACTACTTAGCGATAAAGTAAAGCTATTACATGGCGTATAAGAAGTTGACTCGCAGGTCATACACAATTATAAAGACAACCATATGGCTCCTGCCGGTTGTGTACTCATCGACATGCAAGTCGTGAAACATTACAAAATATGATCATCGCATACAATATACACATCACATCTTGGGCCATACCATATCACAGAAAACACTCCCTGCAAAAACAAGTTAGACGCCTCTACTTTGTTGTTGCATGTTTATGTGGCTTATGGGAGTAGATGATAAGAACGATTCTTACCTACGGAAAGCCACAACGGTGATATTATGGTTGCCAAACTCCGGTGTTAATCCCATGACAACTATAGTGAGAGAAACTGGCATCCACCAGCCGCATGTGTGGAACAAGCCACACGTCAAGTGCGGAGCCGGTCTCGCGAACGACGTCGCGTAAGGTTGGCCTGGACCGCTTCAATCTCACTATCCCGTGTCATAAGAAGAACACAAACAAGAGGCTTGCAACAGAAAACATCAACGCCCGCAACAACCATGTTGCGTTCTACTCGTGAAACACATCTACGCATAGATCTAGCTCTGATACCACTGAAGGGTTTCGCGGCACAGTAAATCAAAATTTTCTATGGATGTAAACAGAGGGAAAGCCAAGATCTAATCTAGGATATGCAATCAACGAGAGAGATTGGATTAGATCTTCATACCCTTGAAGATTCGCACAGCGGAACGTTCGTCGGAACGTGGGTGATGTAGTCGTACTCGCTTCTCCTCCTCGCGATCCGATCCGATCCGATCTAGCACCACAAGTGGCGGTGCCTCCGTGAGATGCACACGTGCAGCACCTCGACGTCTCCTCCTTCCTCGGACCAACAAGTATGGTGGAGAGACGGATTGGATCTACAACACGACGGCGTGGTGTATATGGTGGAGAATTTCTGCAGCAGGGCTTCGCCTACAAGCAGTCGGGAGGGAGAGAGGAGGGCAGCAGGGCAGCTAGGATTGGAGGGGAAGGTGTTTGGGGTTGGTGCACCCCAAGCCCTCTATATATAGAGGGGTGGGCGCAGCCCTAGCCCCTCCCCCAAGCCAAAACGGCGGCCCCAAAGGAGGAGGAGTGGGGGGCAAGGAAACCCCCCTTCTAGAAGCTCTATCTAGGGTTTAAACCCTCTTTGGCCGGCTGGGCCCTATGGGGACTTGTGCCCCTGCCCCAATGCGGCCAGGGAACTCCCTCATAGGCCCATGCCCCCTACCGGAAGGTGGGGCCACGTTGGTCCCCTTCCGGAAGGTTCTAGAAGCTTCCGGTACAATACCGATTAACCCGGAACAATTCCGAACTCCAAAAACTGCACTGCCTTATATGAATATTATTCTTCGGACCACTCCGGAACCTCTCGTGATGTCCCGGATCCCATCCGAGACTCCGAACAAAAACTCATAAACCAATTATCCAATCTATCCTAGCGTCGAGACACGTTAAGTGTGTGACCCTGCGGGTTCGAGAATATGCAGACATGATCTTCTATCAATAATCAACAGCGGGGTCTGGTAACCCATATTGACTCCCACACATTCATCGATGATCATATCGGATGAACCACGATGCCAGGATTCAATCAATCCCATATATATTCCCTTCGTCTCGCGATATTTTACTTGCCCGAGATTCGATCGTCGGTACCTTCATACCTAGTTCAATCTCATTCACAGCAAGTACTTTACTCGTTCCGTAATCCGATATCACCTTGTGATTAACTCCTTAACCACATGCTTGCAAGCGGTGTTGATATTGATTACCGAGTGGGCCCGAAGTATATCTCTCCTACTTGGGAGGGACAAATCCCATCTCGATACATACAACCCAACAGATACTTTCCGATCACCTGAGAGACACCTTTATGATCACCCTCTCATAGGATGATGTTTGATGACCTCAAAGCTTTCTTCCGATACCAGGGAGTTGTATTATCTCATGGTCTAAGGAATACAATATTTGACATAAGAAAAGCTTCACAAAGACGAACACGATGACACGATCTAATTGCTTCGCTTAGTTTGGGTCTATCCATCATATCATTCTCCCAATGATATGATCTCATTATCAATTGACAACTCATGTCTATGGTTAGGAAACCTTAACCATCATTGATCAATGAGCTAGTCCATAGAGGCGTACTAGGGACACGGTGTTGTTCACAAACCACACAAGTATTAAAGTTTCCGCTTAATACAATTCTAGCATGGAATATAAACATTATCATGAACAAGAATTATAATAATAACATCTTTATTATTGCCTCTAGGGCATAATTCCAACAACAATAAGGAACATTGCATACATCATATATAATCACAATCATGGCCATATCACATCACACCCCTGCAAAACAAAGTTAGACGCCACTAATTTTCTTTGCATGTTTTACGTGGTTTGGGGCTTTCAATAAGTGTCGTTCTAACTTACGAACAAGAACCACAACATTGATACTAGTATTGTCAATCACCCGTTGTAAATTGAATCTTAACTATGTTGGGAGAAACAGGCACCCGCAAAGCCACTTATGCAATACAAGTTGCATGTCAAGCGTGGAGCAAGTCTCATGAATGATGTCATGTAAGGTTAGCCCGGGCCGCTTCATCCCACCATCCCGCAAGATGCAAAGTACACAAGAAGCAATCGACAACAAAAGCATCAACGCCCATAATGACCATTGTGTTCTACTCGTGCAACATATCTACATATAGACACAGCTCTGATACCACTGTAGGGGTTCGTAGCATGGAAAACAAAAATTTTCTATCGCATGAACACACACAAGACAAGATCTATCTACTAGATTGTAGCAACGAGTCGATAGAGTACTAACCCTCGAAGATCCAAATCGGTTAACGAAAACAAATTCTCGTGGATGATGTAGTCGTACACTTCCGATCTCAAGATCGCGTAGACGATCCTTCCGGCGCTGTGTTTCGGCAGCGCTTCCACAGTCGGTCACACGTTCGGTCCTTGATGAAGACCTTCCTCTCCCTTGTTCCAGCAGGCAGTGGAGGTTTTAGCACTCTCCTCGCGATTCCGGCAGCACGACGGCGTGGTACCGGAAGTAGAGGGGAGATCTCGCAGGGCTTCGCCTTAAGCCGGAGCGAGTATGGTGGAGTATGATAGAGGCCTTGGTGATCTAGGGTTTAGAGGGCACCAAGGGGAGGGTCTGGCTGGCGGCTAGGGCTTGGGGAAGCCCCAAGTCGCCGAGTTGGAGGGGAAACCCTAGGCGGCAGCTGCACTTGGAGGTGGAGGCGCCAAAGCTAGGGTTTTAGGTGTAGGGAAGAGGGGCACCCTTGCCCCTTCTTTTATTGGTGAGAGGGCGCCGGTTGGGAGGAGGGAGTCCTCCCCCAACTCGGCCTCCTTGGCCGGCGGGTGGAGGGAGGAGGACTTCCTTCCCAAGTAGGTTTCCTACTCTCCCTCCACCAAGCAAACTTGCCGTTTGAGTTTTCAAATTGGCGTTTGAGTTTTCAAACTAGGATTTGATTTCTCCCTTTATTTTGCCCAGCCATGATACCTAGTACATGATGCAACCATTCCACATTGTCATGACACATTCATGTACCCTTCCCCTCTGGAGTGCCGGACCTTCCGGAACCTTCTAGAACATTCCCGATGAAAACACCAGAATCATTCCCGAACTCCGAAACAGGACTTTCCTTATATGAATCTTATTCTCCGGACCATTCCGGATCTCCTCGTGATATCCCAGATCCCATCCGAGACTCCGAACAACATTCGGTATCTTACTCATCATTCCATAACTACTCAACAACATCGAATCCTGTAGCATCCCGGGTAAAACCACTACTAGAAAATCGCTATGTTTTTGTCTTGAGCATTATCATGACTGCATGCATATTATTTGACTAAAACTATTTTATACAAGCTTATGTCTGTTTTCTAAAATAACCCCCTCTCTATTTCAATTACAAACCCCGGTACTTCTAGATATTTTTTTTTGTCTAATAGCTATTTTCAAAAACATTTTAAACATTTAAAACAAACAAATAAAAATAACAACATGTTTTGTGGGGAGGCAGCCAAATGACCAGGCCCAAGGGTCAGTCAAAGGCTACCTACAACCCACCTACAACCCTAACCCTAGTACCTAGACCAACCCCTGCCTCCACCACTCCCTCACCCAGTCGCCGCCACCCTCTCATCTCACCCACCCACAGCAGCCACCAACCCACCTACCAACTACACCACATCGGTACACACACACATAGCAACACAACCAATTTCCTCCCCCTCGGTCAACTGCCAGCCCGGCCCCACCCCGACACACATAAAACCACCGACACGTCTCTCCCCGTGATTCGCGTCCTCGCCCGAACCTCCCCGATTCCCCAACCGCGTCGCCTCCACCTTCCCCATCGCGATGCCACCGCCTTGCTTCTTCCTCCCTGCCACCAGCGCCATGCTCCCCCCGTCGGCCCTCCTCCGGTTCCCCTCCTCGCTCGGCCGCACGCCTCTTGCAGCCCGCGCCAGCCCCGTCTCCTCCCGTCGCTCCTCTCTGAGGACGCCACCGACACCGCCCCTGTCCGCCACCGTTCTCGGCTCCCCACCCACCACCACATCGCCTCTTCCTCGAGCTCGTGTGCCTCCTTCTTCCGCCGCCAGGGCCGAGCTGCGCCATCATGTCGTGTTCCGGCCACTCTAGCCTCTGTCCTCCACCATGAGGTCCGCCTCCTGTCGGGCCCAGGTCGTCCTCGTCGCCTCCGGGCCCTTCTCCACAGCGAGCCTGCCGAAGGGGCGTCCTCTATGCTCGTCCTCGCCGGCCTCCGCAACCTCCCCTTGTAGCCGGTGCCCCTGTCCTCGTCGCCTGCGTCGACGCCTGCGAGCCCGTCGCCGTCCATCGCACGCAGGTCTTCATCGTTGTCTGCAAGCCGCACTACTACGGACGCCCTTCACCTCTGCCTTCTAGCCAGTGCCCAACTCTGGCCATGCTACATCTCATGTGACCTCGATGTGACCTACCGAAGCCAAGTAGGCCAAGTACACAAGGGGAAAGTACGACCGAATATGCTCCCGAAGTCCCCCTGCATCTGTGTATCGAAGATGTTGCTGCTCGTCGTGTTGTCCGTGTATTTGGACACGAGTGGTTATCCAAGATTTGATCGTTGGTGTACTGCTGTGTATCGACACTATGATCGCGTGAGGCACAACAAGATCTTCAGCACCTCTCGATGAACTCTGAAGGCCATGACTATAAAACCAAGTCCTTCACCATCCACAGATGCCAAGACCTCAAGTGCTCCGTCATGGATTCTATGTTCGAGACCCTGAACCAATATCCGAAGACCGATCCCGCCAATCCCGACCCCGACCTCGTCGACCCTCAGAGCCTCAAGATCACCGAACCCATGTGTAACCCCTTTTGCCGAGACCCTATTTTTATAAATGATAGATACATGTTGCATACAAATTGTTCATGTCGCATACTTATTGTGTGGTTTGGGGGCCTCATGCCGATTCATATAAATTAAATATGGAGACCATATGCGGGCGCAGCTTGTCCAATATTGACTCCATTTAAAATTGTGTAGCGAACCGGTGACATATTTTTGGTCTTGTTAACACAACATTTAAAATTGCGGGGTATCTAAACAACATGAACTTAATAATTAATTGTCAGGGCCCCGGTTCCGCTTAATATGGCCTAATTGCATCGCATCTTTGCCATGTCATACATCATACATGCATCATGCCCGATCTTCTGACGTAGTATTAAATAGTGCATCCAGTGTTTATTCTAGTGCTTTGCTTCTTCACGGACTAGGCCGATGAGTTGATGCGAGTGTCGACCTGATCCCCCGTGAACCCTCGGCAATGTTTTTTAGGCGAGCATTCTCACCCTTTCCACCTATTTTACCTTTCTAGTCTTTATTTCCTCCTGTTGATCTATTGCTATCTGTGTTGCGATGCTCTAGTTTTCGTACCCGTGATATCCCTTGCAGCCTTATATTGCCTTGGACACATCCTATTACCTATTGCTTGGTAGATAGTTGGACTTGCGTGTCGTAGTCGCTTGCTCAAGTGCTGTTGCGTGTCGTCAAGTACCACAATTGTTGGAAGAATGCCATATGCTTTATGTTGGAGATGATCATGGCTTTAATTATCGTTTAATAACTTAAATTGAAGTAGGTAAATAATGCAGAGGCACAGGTGGGCAATAGATGTTATTTGGTTTTTAACCGTCCACTTGTGTCCCATAGGACCCCGAGTACTTGATACCTGTTCTTTAAATATTCGCACTATCCGCATGTGGGACCATGAATCCCCCTAGCCAGAGCTTGAGTCATATATTATTTTTTGGGGCCACAAAGTAGTTTGGGACTTTATTACTATCCTGTACTTATGCCATGCGTTACTGTTTTATTTACGATTGCGCGTGGGGCGCCTGTACTGTTTAGGAACAAATGTGGAATGTTTCCGTGGTATCGACAAGCCCAGTCACACTTTCGGGTTCCCAGTCGTTTACAGCCATTGACACAAACCTCTGGGTCCGTCTCGGAGCCGGCCAACTTCGTCGCGGGTTGCTTAGTGGGGTGGCCCCCTGAAATTTATATGAATCTTGCAATTGCTCTGTCGTGATGTCTCGTTCTGTTTTCATTTGGTTTTTCCCGAGGTTGGTCGTGCGTGTGTTGCTATTTGTGCCCCCTGCAGGGTAAAACTTTCTGAAAGCCGTGTCCGCGGTTATGGACGACTTGGAGCACAGTATCTCGATCATAGACAACTATAACTAAAGTAGTTCTATAAATTTGACTTTATAATGACTAGTAATCAGCTTCACTATAACGGAATGGCTAAATAAAAGTGCCAACAACTGCTGGTTTTGGGTTGTCACCTGTTACCATTGTATCTGACTAGTAAGTATTGCAACTATAACGGAATGGCTAAATAAAAGTGCCAACAACTGCTGGGTTTTGGGATGCCTCATGCTATATGTATCTGACTAGTAAGTACTACAACTACAACGGAATGGTTAATTAAAACTGCCCACTGCTTATTATATCAGGATGACTCATGCTATCTATATCTGACTAGTAATTGCCACAACTATAACGAAATGAATAAAACTGCCAATTGTGTGAGTTCCTCGGTTGGTATCGAGGGGGAATACCAGGATGGGTATGTTTGGTGTTAGAATCAGGTTGGATCCGAATAGGTCTTTCTTATCCCTATCTGATAGCCGCCAGATGTATTGAGTCTCTATAGGTTGTTTAGTGCATGTTGCGCTGCCGCTTCAGTCCACAATACCTATGTAGGCGAGGACCGCCGAATTCTAGTCTCGCCGTGTACTGGCCTCAGTACTGACCGCTCTCTTTTTCCTTTGCCCTTTGTCAGCACCCCTTTTGTTAAGCAGGTTTTGAGATCGACGTCGTTAGCAGGGTTACCCTTCTGGCTTGGCCTGGGCAGGGTTATGGACACCATTGGTTATTCTTCAGGGCTCTTAGCCCAATTTGCATCTTGTCTGTACTCGGACGCTGTATCATTTTCAAGGTGATTTGGATCTTTGTACTGTATATTGTAACCTTGACTCGATGAGTCGCTGTTGTATATCTCTATTTTGTGGGTTCCATCGTGGACTAATGTGTAATGATATTACTTCGTTTTCCACCCGCACGCAAGTGCCTGGTGGGCACCTTTGAATTGTTTCTATGCGGGTTTGGAGGGAACCGCTGAAACTTGCATAGGGCCGATTCTGAGGGTGTTACAAATCCTTAAGTGTGTCTCCCTACGGTTCGTGAATTATGCGGACATGACCGAGACACTTCTCCGATCAATAACCAATAGAGGAATCTGGAAATTCATATGGCTCCTACATATTTCTACGATTAGTTTGCGATCGAATGAACCACTTACATACGATACCAATTTCCCTTTGTCTCACGATAGTTTACTTATCCGAGGTTTTGATCGTCGGTATCTCTGCATACCTAGTTCAACCTCGTTACCAATAAGTACTCTTTTCTCGTTCCCGTGGTATGTGATCCCTCGTGAGCCAGTCACATGCTTGCAAGCTAATTGGATGACATTCCACCGAGAGGGCCCAGAGTATATCTATCCGTCATATGGATGGACAAATCCCACTCTTGATCCATGTGCCTCAACACATACTTTCCGAACACTCAATGCCACCTTTATAGCCACCCAGTTACGGTGTGGTGTTTGATGTCATCAAAGCATCCTTCCGGTGATGGTGATTAGCATGATCTCATGGTCGAAGGAATTAGGTTACTATGTATCAGAAAGCTTATAGCAAATGAACTATATTAAATGACTTGATCTTTATGCTATGCTTAACTATAGGAGTATGTCCATCATATCATTCATCTATTGATATGACCCTGTTGTTAATAACATCTCTATGTTCATGATCAGGAAACAATGATCATATATTAACCAACAAGCTAGTTTAACCAGATGCTTTACTAGGGACTATTTTATGTTTACAAATCACACAAGTATTAATGTTTCCGGTTAATACAATTATAGCATGGTATGTAAACATTTATCATAAGAATGAAGATATGATAATAACCATTTTATTATTGCCTCTTGGGTATATCCCCAACACAGGAGGAGTTGGGGACGAGTGGGGTTCGTGGGGAGTGGTGGGACCAGGGAATCAGGGAGGTGGGGTTGTGCTCACGCTGTGCGTGCTGGCGTGCAGTGTACACGCGGTGTGTGTGTGTCGCTGCGGGTGCCAGGGGAGAGTGGCAGCGGGGTGGATGGGAAGGAGTGGAGGCTGTGGTAGGTCTAGGTTAGATTAGGGTTAGGTTTGGAGCTACCGAGGTTGTAGACTGCTGCTGGCTGGGCCCTTGGGCCTGGCCGGTGGCGGTCTCCCCCGGGTTTTATAAAATAGGATTTTATTTATTTGTTTTGTTTTAAGTAGTTTTGATAAATAGTTTTAGGCAAATAAAAGGGTCCAGACGGACCGATGTTTTATATTTGAAATAAAGAGGACGCTATTTAGAAAACAAAATAGGGCTTTTAGCAAAATACTTTTAGGCAAACAAATGCATGCCGATGTCATGATGACGCACAAAACAAAAATACCAAGCAATTTTCTAGTAGTGGTTTTACCCGGGGTTCTGCACGCACATGCCCAGAATGGCGTTGCTGAGCGTATGCATCGCCTTCTTCTTGAGACCACTCGTGCCATGATGATTGCTTCTTCTCTTCCGCCGCATTTCTGGGCTGAGGCTGTCGCTACGTCGGCTTACCTCATCAATATTCAGCCTTCTGCCGCTCTGCAGGGTGGTATCCCTATTGAGCGCCTATCTGGACAGTATCCAGACTACTCCATGCTTCGCTTGTTTGGTTGTGTTTGCTATGTTCTCCTTGCTCCTCGCGAACGCACCAAACTGACCGCTCAGTCTGTTGAGTGTGTCTTCCTTGGATATAGTGATGAGCATAAGGGCTATCGTTGTTGGGACCCCGTTGGTCGTCGGATGCGTATCTCTTGTGATGTTACTTTTGATGAGACGTGTCCTTTCTATCCTCGTCCCACCGCTGGTACCTACCCGGTGGAAGATATCTCTTTTCTTCTCTTTCCTGACAGACCTCCTTGTACTCCTATTGTGTCTTCTTCAGGATCTCCTCCCCCTGATGTCCCTTCTTCGACATCGTCCTCCTCTGCTCCGTCTAGTTCTCCTCGTTCTCCGGAGTCTTCCTCTGCTATTCCTTCTTCTTCATCGTCGTCTCCTGAGTCGTCTTCCTCTGATGAGCTTCCCTCTACTCGTCCTGTTCGTTAGCTTTCGTGCCCCAACCATTACTCTCCTAGTCAGTATGGTCTTTTTGTTGCCTCCGAGCCGAATTCTTATCGGGATGCTGAGCATCATCCTGAATGGCAGCTGGCCATGGCTAAGGAGATTGCTGCGCTTGAGCGCACTGGCACCTGGGATCTTGTTTCTCCCCCTCCCGATGTTCGTCCTATCACGTGTAAGTGGGTCTATAAGATTAAGACCCGCTCTGATGGATCTCTTGAGCGCTATAAAGCACGTCTTGTGGCTTGTGGTTTTCAGCAGGAGCATGGTCGTGACTATGATGAGACCTTTGCTCCTGTGGCTCATATGTCCACTGTGTGTACTCTTCTTGCTGTTGCTTCTGTTCTTCACTGTTCTGTGTCCCAGCTTGATGTTCAGAACGCTTTTCTCAATGGTGAGTTGAGTGAGGAGGTTTATATGTAGCCTCCTCCTGGGTATTCTGTTCCCGAGGGGATGGTTTGTCGTCTTCGACGTTCTCTTTATGGCCTCAAACAGGCCCCTCGTGCCTGGTTTGAGCGCTTTACTTCTGTAGTGACTGCTGCTGATTTCTCCCCTAGTGCTCATGATCCAGCGTTGTTTGTTCACACTTCTCCTCGTGGACGCACTCTTCTTCTTCTCTATGTTGATGATATGATCATTACTGGTGATGATTCTGAGTATATTGCCTTTGTTAAGGCTCGTCTTCGTGATCAGTTTCTTATGACTGATCTTGGTCCTCTTTGATACTTTCTTGGGATTGAGGTTTCCTCCACCTCTGATGGCTTTTACATCTCTCAGAAAAAGTATATTCAGGATCTTCTTGGTCGTGCTGCTCTTGGGGATGAGCGCACTGTTGAGACCCCTATGGAGCTTAATGTTAAGATTCGACCTACTGATGGTGATCCTCTTCTTGATCCGACGCGTTATCGTCATCTTGTTGGGAGCCTTGTTTATCTTGCTGTCACTCGTCCTGACATCTCCTATCCTGTTCATATTCTGAGTTAGTTTGTTTCTGCTTCTACCACTGTTCACTATAGTCATCTTCTCCGTGTTCTTCGTTATCTTCGTGGTACGATCATCCGTCGCCTTTTATTTCCTCGTTCCAGCTCACTTTAGCTCCAGTGCTATTCGGACGCTACGTGGGCGAGTGATCCTTCGGATCGCCGTTCACTTTCTGCATACTGTGTGTTTCTTGGTGGTTCGCTCATTGCTTGGAAGACGAAGAAACAGACAGCGGTTTCCCGTTCGAGTGTTGAGGCTGAGTTGCATGCTATGGCCTTGTTGACTGCTGAGGTGACCTGGTTACGGTGGTTACTTACGGATTTTGGGGTCTCTATTACCACACCCACTCTGGTTTTGTCTGACAGTACATGTGCTATTAGTGTTGCACGTGATCCGGTCAAGCATGAGCTTACCAAGCATATTGGTGTTGATGTTTTCTATACATGTGCTCAGGTGCAGGCTCAGGTTGTTGCGCTTCAGTATGTGCCTTCATATTTACAGTTGGCGAATTTCTTTACGAAGGCACATACCAGAGCGCAGCATGATTTCTTACTCTCCAAACTCAGTGTTGTGGATCCACCATGAGTTTGAGAGGGGGGGCGTGTTAGATGTATATATTTGTATATTGTAGTTTCCCCATATGTTAGGGGGCTTCCTGCATATTTGCACTTGTACCTGTATTATATATTGTGGCATTTGGCCCCTAGAGGAATACAAGTTGCATATTCCTGACATTGACGATGACACATACTACACATATATGAATGTTGGGTCCAACTACTCGCGAGAATATGCGTCTCAACAAAATAATGGTGAGTATGAAGTGAATGAACAAGGGGAGGGTATGATCGATGTGCCTAGAGGAAGGTCGGGTAACTACACCGTCGAAGATGATGTCTTCCCACGTAGAACATGGTGCAAGGTGAGCATTGATCCGGCCACTGGCACAGACCAAATGAAAGATACATATTAGGCAAGAATCACAGATTTGTTTAACAAAATTTGCAATAGAGGATGTGAGGGCTCCGATAGATCTCTTGGTTCTTGTTAGTCCACTATCAATACGGATTGTGTTGAACTATGGCCTATGTTCTAGATTTTAATTGGTATGTTGGACAACTGAAAATTTGGTTTCAACTTGTTTAAAATCGTTCAGTATTTTGAGGTATTGTTCATGTTCATGTGATGATGATCAAGCGCCAAACAGCCGCACGCGCGGCATTTTTGCGTCTCTGGAATAGCTGTGCAATTCACGTGCCTAAAATTGTACAGCGCGAAATAGCAGTTCGCAAGCGCGCGTGCAAAAGAGGAAAAACTGACGCTGTAAAACTAATTTAGTGCGTGGCCGAAATATAGCACCTGTTAGAGTTGCTTTAAGAAGTGGTCCTTTAAAAAACTAGGAGATATATTAGATCAACACAATTCAAATGGGCGGCTTCCGACATTTCTTCACATCCGGTACTTAGTGCACTCGTTTGTGTACAACGATAATTGTCGTTACATACTACAATCTCGTATGTTCTTCTAACCTATATCTTGGCACGCCACCTCAATCTCATTTCAGCATGTAAATGTGCACGGGCTGTGTTATAATTGTAACAAGTAAATAATAAAGAACGAAAAAAATCATTTAACATGGAAACACTCTAACAAGCAAAAAAAATCATGAACGTCAACCAGCGAAACTTTACTGTATCGAAGAGTGTTTACAAACGTCGAGATTTTCATAGATACAACTTATTTCAGCCGGCGGTTTATAAGAGGTATGGGATATATATAACAATGAAAACTTAGGTCTTCAACGATCCATACCACGGGGGTCCAAGCCTACAAGCGATGGGCCTCTCTCCGCTCATCAGAAGTTAGTCTGCTTAATTGAATTTCGATCATACTTCAATAGGCTATGCACAACAACGCCATCCCAAGTCCACTTAAACCAGTAAGTGGACATCCACGAGCACCAACAGAATCGTGGGACAGTCTGTAACATCCCAACATTTAGGAACCAACGAAGGGTAGAAATAGAAATTTGTGCATTTGCATGTATTCATCTGTAAAATTAGGATAATTTTTTTCCAAACAAAATCCTAAAGAGATCAGAGTTCATTTCACTATTTTGAGGTAGGTTTTGCTCTTTATAGTGATTGTTATAAATTTTGACATGATCTTTAGGAATTTAAAGGATTTTGGGGAAGCAATTTGAATTCAAATTCAAATTTAAATCATTTGAAAAAGATTTGAAAATTAGAAGTAATTAGTATTGAATTGTTTTCCAAAATGATTTAGTTAATATTGTTTTACTATATATATAATATTTATAAACAATAATGAGAAATAAAAAGAATACAAATAGAATAATTTAAATAATAAAGTATTTATTATTTCTTTTCTTTATTCAATTACAACAATACAAATACAAATGTATATATCAAACTAGTACAATACATGATCATTTCTCAAAGAACATATAACTTTATTGAATAAAATAATGTTATTACAGATCCTTTACATACATGAAAAGATTACAAAAAGAATAAAAGAATTATAAAAAACCTAAACTAGTTCCTAATCTAGTCTTCATTAGTCTTCAATGAATGATCTCGTAGTGAATAATGGCTGTGAAATATAACCATCCACATACACATTTAAACTAGATATTATTCATACTTTTGATTAAATATCTCTCTAAATCCTGCCACTAATGCCTAATTATCAAAGGGTATGCATTTCTGTCTTTCTATTTTTTCCCGCGTAGGAAATAGCGTTTGATGATGGGAATCACAACATTAAAGTCAAAGATACGAGATTTCCAACAACTCAAAGAAACCAGGAGCCATGGAGAGGATCCAGAAGGTTTAACGACCAACTATACGACGGGAACAAAATTTTGGCCCTATAGTTTCCACCGGCACCGCTAGGTCAAACAGAACAACTTTCGTGAAGGTACCCCAATATAAAGAGGCCTCTGGTGATGAGAAAACACCGCCCCAAACAGAGCCAGAGACAACACCGAAGAGCCCCCGGAGGAATATATCTAGATCCAATCTCACAACCCATCTCCACCTTCACAGCCATATTCCACCACTTGTAATAGTAGATCTCATCTCCAATTAGAGGCATTGTAAGACTATTGCTATCAACCTCATGATTTCCATTACAATGTTTATGATTGTTGATCTCATCTCTATGTGTGAGTAATTATCCTTGGGCTAAGGGCTTTGTCCTAGCCATATAGTTTGTGCATGTTATTTATCATATATGGGACCATGTATTAGTTTGTATGACATGATGATTTTTGTATCCTCTCTTGCCTCAATCTAAGGACTTGTCAGGTACCCCAAGACCCCAAGGATTTGTCCAGGTATAGAGAGTGTGAGTAATGACTAATCTGCAAGATGGAAACCCCAATGACAGAAAGTTTAGTACGACTGTATGTGAGGGATTTACTTGGGATTAACGGTGACATCACTATGCATATCATTAGTTCTCTTTCTTCTATGGATAAGACTAATAGGTTATTGCTATAAGCGGTTACAGAGGCAATAGCAACTATGGATGCATTGTCCACATATAATTATCTTGCTCTAATAATTACATGCATACTTTATTATTATCTTTTATTCCCATCAGATGTTTTGCACAGCTACAGGTGAAAATGAAAGCCCCAGGCCCTCTCTCTCCATCATCGACAACAACAAAAGATCGCAAACTCTTGGTCCGATAAAACACTAAAAAAATTCTAAAACCCCTCGAATGTCCGTTAAAGTAACTTTACTACGCTTTCTGCTTCCCGAGGATTCAATAACCTATGTCTACTAGGGAAAAAGAGCTATACTACATCCATAATCCGGATCGAAGGTATCAATCCTTTTTCTGGCGCCGTTGCCAGGGAAGCAGTAGCTACCCTGGTAAGGTTATTAGGAACCGTGCTAGTTTTAATTCTTGTTTTTAATTTTGTTAGTTTGCTTTCAATCTTTATTTGAAAAACCAAAATAATTAGTTAGTCCTTAAATTATTTTTTTTTACTATCATAAGTTTTAGTTTAAGAAAACCCAAAAACATAGGAAATATGGCTGAAAAGAAGCTTGAGGAGTTTGCAACTCCCAAGAATGACTATTTGTGTACTCCTATTACCCAGCCAGCAATTACTGCTGAGGACTATGAAATTAAGCCCCACTATTTAAGTTTGGTTCAGAATCAATTTGGAGGCTCTGTTGTTAAGGATGCAGGTATGCACTTGAACACTTTAACTGAAATGTGTGATATGATGCGCATTAAAGATGTTGACCCCGATGCGGTCAAGTTGCGCTTATTTCCTTTCTCTCTTAGAGGAAGAGCAAAATAATGGTTGCTATCTTTGCCTAGAAATACGATTTCATCATGGGTGGAATGTACTTCTTTATTTATGACTAAATTTTTTCCACCTGCAAAGACTATGCAACTAAGATCTAATATTACTAGTTTTAGATAGAAAGAGAGTGAGCCACTAGCGCTTGTATGGAAGAGAATGAAAGAATGCATGAGAAACTGTTCCAGCCATGAGATGGAAGGTTGGTTAATTCTCCATTTATTTTATAATTCTCTTAACCCTGTATCTAAGTCTATGCTTGATACTGCAGCTGGAGGAATATTTATGGGCAAACAAATTACCAAAGCAAAGAAGCTGCTAGACAATATGCAAGACAACCATGCCCAATGGCATGTGAAAAGATCAAATACAAAGAAGGTGAACTCTACCACACCGCAAGAAAATGAATAACTCACTGTTAAGCTTGATGACATATTTGAGCCTACTATTAAAATTAAAATTGGGACTAATGAGATAGCTGCACTTTGTGATTTAGATACAAGTGTTTCAACAATTCCAAAAAGTCTTTTTAATAAGTTAAATCTTGGCTCTTTTGAAATCACTGAGTTAAAATTACATCTATAAGATTCTACCTACAAACAAGCTATAGGGATTAAAGAAAATACTTTAGTTTACCTTAAAGGCTGTCCTGCTCTTATTGATTTTGTTATTGTTGACATGCCTGAAGATGCTACTGCTCCTATCATATTAGGACGTCCGTTCTTAATAACTATTGAGGCTTTGATTAATCTGCATGAAGGGAACGTGAAGCTTCAATTGCCTTCGCGGGATCCTTTTGTTATTCATTTTCCCAGGAAGAAGAAAGCCAAGCATGATGAGCAGGAAGCCATCACTTTGAAGGCCAACTATTTTGGAGTGGGTGTTCCAGTCATATGGCCTAAGTGAGCAATATCATGGTCAAGCTATTTGACAATAATAAAAGCACTTTATGGGAGGCAACCTATGTGAAATAAAGGTTTGAGTAAAGTTTTTCAGTTTAAGTTTAAGTTTCATGTTGAATAAAGAGTGCTAGAAAACTCCAGTTAAGGAGGAGAAGTTCGGTGGTACTAAAATACCTGTTTTATACTTGCTGTTGTTGGTCAAAAATTAAATTGTCATTTTTCTATCAAAACATGGTGTTTTGCTAAGTTTCAGGTTTAGAAAGAATTCTCGAAGAAACAGGTAAATTTTGACGACTCTAGTAGGTTTAACGACCAACTATATGGCGGGAACAAAAATTCCAGCCGTATAGTTCCGACCTTATAGATATCTATGCCTTCGTCAAATTTCTTTTCCAGGTACAGAAGGTTTAACGAGCAACTATACGATGGGTTTAAAAATCCTGGCCGTATAGTTCTTGTTGTATAGATATCGCCGCCAGGAAGAAACCCTAAAAAGTTTCGGTCAGACCAACTATACGGTGGGAATAGATGTCCCGGCCGTATAGTTTTGACCGTATAATTTGTGCGACCACAAAAATGCCATGGGAAGGTACCCCCGACACCAAAACTTCAATCCCTTTTCTCTCTTCTACCTCCAAACTCTCTCAAAACCTCAAAGATTTTCATCTCTACTCAATTTCGTCCGATTTTCTTGCACACAAGTGATCTACAGTATGTTTCTCCTCCGATCCTCCAATTAATTTTTGCAAATCTAGGTTCGATCTGTTGTCATTATCAATCTAGCGTGAGACCTACTATGAACTAATTGCCATGTTTCTCTTGCCTAGATTATTATTTTGAGGAGATTCTTTAGTGTGCTATGATGAGGAATATGTTATGCTTATTACTGTTGGACCAAAAAAATATTTTTGCTTTTCTTATTATTTTAGATGATGAACACAAGGAGAAAAATGCGTGCTTGTGCCATCGTGAGTTCTTCTTGTCCTGCCGCCGTAGCTCAGGACCGCATGGGGATATGGTTTAGGAATGAACTCCAATGTGATTGCTTCAACAAGATCAAGAACCGAGAAGTGAAGACAACCAAGTGGACTTGTCCCATTATATTGAATCAACTTGGTATTTCTAATAACTTCAATTTACTTTGCAATAGAGTTGGCCTGCAAAACTTTGTATTCCAAGTTGTGCCTACTTATCGCCAGTTAACTCTTGAATTTTTAAGCTTTTTGAAAAGCACCGTTAAAACATGGCATGGAGAGGACATGATTTCTTTCTGACTTATGAACAACAATTATACATTATCACTTGATGAATGTTGAAATTGTTTTAATTTACCAAACAATGATGTTAATGCTTTACACGCATCTTATGCCGACATGCGCCCTTCCCCAAATGATTATTATAATAGAATGAGTTTCACCTCTAGAGTTAACAAAGGGAAGAATATTCAGCATCCTGCTATTCGCTATTTGTTCTATGTTATTGCTAACACTTTGCAGGCACTAAATGAGTTTACAAGACTTAATGAGGAGGACATCTTGGTCCTTGCAAAAGCTTCTTTCAAAAACAACTTGTCACTCAACTTGGGCGCAATTCTTGTGTGCTACTTGGAGCACCAATCCTCCCAAAGCCAAGGGCCAATCACATGTGGAGGCGTCATCACCATGCTTGCCATTGCCTTAGGCATCGACCTAGGTGAGTTGCAACCATTTATAGGTGAGCGGCGTGTTGCTTTCTCTACTTTAAAAGCTTGTGGAATGCTCACTAGGAGAGTTGGTGGTTATTACTTGCATATTGCAGGAGCTGGGCGTCTCTACCCCGCTCCTTTGCCTGATGGTCTTTTCTCTATCGAGGAAGGACGTTTGCTATATGATGTGCAGTTTGAACAACACCAACCCAAGGAGGAGATTTTGGATGAGTATGAGGACCAAGAAGAGGAGCAAGAAGATCCTGATCAAGAGGAGCAACCACCAAACCGGTTTGCTACATATCAAGATTTCCAAGAACTCGGAGGAACTATGGAGGGGATGCATAATCTTGCCCTGAACCTCCAATAAACCACTAGTAACTTATCAACTCAATTTGCAAACTGGAGCCATAACTTTTCCCGCCACCACAATGATTTGAAGGGCTTGCAAAAGCCTAAGCTTGGAGAAGTTTCCCCATTATCTTTATTTGGCGTTTGTTTTTATATATTTCGAGGTTATGCTTTTAATTCGAGTTTATAGGCACTCGTGTTGGTTTCCCCAACACTTTATCTTTAGTCAATTTTATTTGTTTTCAAGGTATTCTAGACGAGCCGTGCCGCCAATTTTCTATTCTTTAAATCCCTCTCTTAAAAACAATAAACGGATTTGTCCATTTATCTTTATTTTCCTTTTTTTGTTCTTTTCTATTCTCCTTGTGGTTCTCACGTATTTACAGGAGAGTGGTTGACTTCGAGTTTCCAAGAAATGAATCAAAGGGGAAGAGATAAGTGGAACCATAACCAATCATGAGAGGTATGCCTTATGACTCCCCACTTTTGAAGTTTGAGAAACCCATGCTAGTTAGTAGTAAATTCTAAGATATTATATATGTGTAGTGAGTCTTTATATAGAAGTAAAATTTTATTTGCATGGGTATTTAGTTGAGTATGTTTTGTTCTAGCTCTTGTAGTTAACCAAGTCTTGCCTAAGAATTTGCTAAACAATTGTAATAAGAAAAGGTCTCACAATTGAAGGCTTGGGTGTTGTAGTGTTTAGTCTTGAAAGATTATTCCTAGAGACACTCAACGCCACAAAAAATATTGATTGACTTGATAGCTCTCTTTGAAAGGATTTGTTCAATTGAATTAATGTTTAGTGGTTCTTGTGAGCATGCCAAAGTTTGACTTGTGAACCATAAGAATGATATAAATATATGTGTGTCAAACTTCATGGGATGCCAACAACTCCTCTAGCTTACGAACGATCTTCATGGGGGAAACTCCTAGATTTTGGCTATGAGTTGATTAAACATATGTAGCAGCAATGCAAAATCCTGACTCCTTGTGGTTGTCTTCCTTGTTTTTGTACAAGTGAAGTTGCACCCACCAATACTCTTCTCCTTCATCCATCACAGGGAATCCCTTGTACACAGCTGCACCATGTATCCCCATGGTAACCATAAGGTTCTTTAGTGCCTTGAGAAATTCAGTCTCACACTCCAAATTCATGGTCATGAGTCGTCCCTTCCTCACGTCAACTTTGATGGAGTTCATCTACAAATAGAGATTAGATAGAAGATTAGAAAAGTTTACGAGAAGAAAAGACAAGTGTGGAATTTTTTCAAAGTGTTGAAATTTTTTCCTTAGTGGTTTCTTAGTCTAATCCAACCTAGGGTCATAATCCTACAGGCAACACAGTGCTCTGATACCATCTGTAAGACCCCACCTTTATAAAGGTAAAGGTCCCTGTGATTGCAATGCTAGTCCCTGGATCAAATGCTAGCATCCACAGTTTAAGATGAAGTACACAGGAACAAAGGTCATTATTACATCGTCATTCCAGAGATAACATAGTCTTTTACAACTCCATAGCCATAGGCTAGTACAAGAGTTTAACTTAAAAATATAAATAAAAGTCTTCATCTTCATGTGCCATAGGCAAGCATGTTGAGTGTAGACTCATAACCCTAATCCTCATTAGAGTAACCCGCAACATCACAAGTTACACCCATAGTGGGTCAATACATTGGAATAGTATTGGCAAGTGATACCTTAGTAGAATAATAGTTTCTAGATTCTATATGAATTTGGCTAAGTGTAGCTTAGGCTTGCTTTGCTCAAAGTATATTTTGCCTATCAGTTGAAAACACTAAGTTTTTGTTTGGAAAAAACTCCCAAGGAACCACCAATAGACATTGGGGAAACCATAACCCTTGTTCAACCACAAGTTTTTAACTTAGAAATTGGGATGAGGAGATTCTTGATAGCTTCCATGTCTTGATGCTCAAATTGTCCATTTCCGGGGACACAGCTAAGTACTTAGATTCTTCCTTCTGTAGAGGTGGTGCACTTTCCCCACAAGACTTGACATGCATCGAGACAGGATCTTTCAGAAGCCTTCCCTTAGACCAAAATGGACGCGCTCCAAACCTATCATCCCCTACCACCAACTATCCATTTGGCTAAGTTATTGCAACCTATATGATCCAGGCAGAGCCCATAATGCCATGTGGCTGCAGTAGAAGCTTCTTAACATATGGCATCTCAAATCCCTTAGTTCCTGTGGCATTTCACAAGTGAGATACATAGGGTAGACCATTGAAAAATAGGCCTTGGTACTCAACAAAAATCCAACCAATCAATTACCATTCCACCCAGGTGTTTCATTCACTTAGTTGTTTTATTAAGCAAAAACATAAGTCAAATACTTAGCAATATTTTTCCAT
Organism: Avena sativa; assembly: GCA_916181665.1. Classification (NCBI taxonomy): domain Eukaryota; kingdom Viridiplantae; phylum Streptophyta; class Magnoliopsida; order Poales; family Poaceae; genus Avena; species Avena sativa. The sequence goes on along the minus strand of OV702295.1, from coordinate 302,710,127 downwards.
AACATGTATATAATCCACCCTTGGTTGCTACTAGCTAGGCTAAGCATGGAAATATCAAGTATCTTAACTTAGAGAAAATTCTAACAATTCTACAACTACTAGGATTTCCCAAGCATAGCATATAGATACTTAGCAAAAATTATCATGCAAGCCCTATACAAAATATCTCTAATGCATAGTCAAAATATTGGGACAAAAATATGAAGCACCACTTTCCTTGGTAGTTGGGGGAGTAACAACAATCCTCACAGTCACAATCACCACTAGCACCAAAATTTACACATAAAATGATATCACCAAATTCATATTTCAAATAATCAAAAAAAATATATGAATGCATGAAAATGCCACATGATGATTTTTCTAAACCAAACAAGACAAGTAAAACAGTATTGATCAATAAACTAAACATTTATACACCAAATAAATTTTATTTGGCCTTTAAAACATTTTCTAAATAATTTTTATACACAAAATAGGCCTACAAATGTCTCTGCATAAAATTCTATTTTAACAGAAGAAAATTACAAAACTAAGCCTATAGATGTGTAGGATTTATTTTTGTGATTCCATTGATATCTTATTTGCATTTTTTGGATAAACAGAATAAAAGTTATTGAATTTACAAGTTTATTTATCTAATAGATTCAAATCTAAATTTTATAACAGAAACCCTGACACGTGGCGCCATCTGATTGGATGATACCGGTTCGGGGGGGGGGGGATCACGCTCGCGAGCCGTAGGATCTAAGTTAATCTAACGCACCAGATCGAAACTTACCCCTTCGCGTCAGATCTAATCTACACAGCTGGATCTAGATCCAGCGGATCAAATCGCTCTGCCAAGAACAAGCGGCGCAAATGGTGAGTAGTGGCGGCGGCGGTTCTGCCGGCGACGAACTGCCGGTGCTAGGGGGTAAGTGGAGGTGGGGTTGGTCGTTACCGAAGCGTGGGGACGCGGCGATGACGATGGTTGACAAGGTGAAGACGCAGGCGTGCGGGACCGTCGGAGATTCCTCGCCAGAGATGCTCCTGGCGTCAGGTGCTTGAAGTCGTCGACAAAGGCGAGCCTACAGAGCGCCAGTGAACAAACCAAATGCATTAGCGTGAGCGCGAGAGGATAGAAAACTTGGCAAAGCAAACCAGAGGCAAGGGGGTGGTCAGACCTCACCGTATTTGGTCGCCGGAGCGCGTCGGGATAGGGGCGGCGCGAGCTCGATTGTGGACAGCCTAGCGGCGCTATGTGGTTGGTGAGTGAGGGGAAAAGAGCAGAGTGGGGAGGGGTTTAAGTAGCCAGGGCGAGAGGGGGAATTATGCCTGCAGTAACTCGTATTCAAGCGCGAGATCATCGGGAAGAAACGACCGCGGCGGAGCTGGTCGCAGGCGTGATTTGGGGACGAAGGTGACGGGGCAGGTGGTACCGGGGCGTCAGTGAGGGGGGGGGGTGTGCGTGGGTGAGAATCAGAGGGAGAGGGGAACCCCGGGTGGGCTGGTTGTTGGGCTGGTTCTGTTGCTGGGCCGAAAGGCTGGCGCATGCCCTTTTCCTTGTCTTTATTCCTTTTATATTTCTGTTTTGATTTTCTGAAATCCTTTTCAAATGTTTTTCAAATGAGTTTGAATTCAAATTTCTTTTGGATTTTTGCAGTGAAAACATTATACTCACATGAGTGTAAAACCTTACTGTTTAGTCCAAGGCACTTTGACATAAAGAAAAATAAAATAAATCCATGCCTTAATATGATTATAGATAATAGGCATAAGTGGTTTTATATTTGAATTTTGTTTTGAGAATTTTTGTGCAAGCTTTGCATTCATATTTGAAATATTTCTGATCATAACAAAGTATTCTCATACTTTGAGAGTATAATAGAACCATTGCCTTTCTAGCATAAAATAATAGGCATATAAATGGTTTCTCATTTTGTAATCTTGTTTGAAAATAACCAAATGCTTATGAATGCATGCATGATATGCAAAATTTTCAAATTATGATTTTTGGGATGTTACAAGTCGTTACTCACACTCCCTTTACCTGGACCAATCCTCTGGATATTGGGTACCTAACAATTCCTTAGATTGAGGCAAGAGAGGGTACTACAATCATCATGTTATACAAACTAATACATGATCCCATCTATGATAAATAACATGCACAAAAGCTACATGCCTAGGCCGAAGCCCTTAGCCCAATGATAATTACTCACACATAGAGATGAAATCAACAATCATAAACATTGAAATAGAGATCATAAAGTTGATAGAAAATAGTCTTACAATGTCGCCATTTGGAGAAGAGATCTACTATTACAAGTGGTGGAAGATGGCTATGGTGGTGGAGAAGGGTTTAGAGGTTTAGATCTAGATCTATTCCTCCAGCGTGGCGGCAGGGAGAGCTTAGGGTGAAAGAAGCGAGAGTGTGGAGTCGGGGGCTTGTTTCTCGTTGTCTGAAGCCTCTTTATATAGGGGTCCCTTCACGAAATTTGTTCTGTTTGACCTAAGGAGGACGCTGCAAACTATAAGGCGACGAGCCGTATAGTTGGTCGTTAAACTTGCAGTGATCTCTTCACGGCTCCTGGTTTCTTTGGCGTGTTGGAAATCTCGTACCTTTGGCATTTATTTAGTGATTCCCATCATCATACGTCATTATCTGTGCAAGAAAAAATAGCAATAAAGGATTGCATACCCCTTTGATCATTAGGCATTAGTGGAAGGTTTTAGAGAGATATTTCATAAAATATATGAATAATATCTAGTTTAAATGCGGACGTGGATGGCTATATTTCATAGCCATCAGTATTACAGCTGTATGTGAGAGATTTACTTGGGATTAACGGTGACGTCACTATGCATATCATTAGTTTTCTTTCTTATATGGATGAGACTAATAGGTTATTGCTATAAGCGGTTGCAGAGGCAATAGCAATTATGGATGCACTGTCCACATAAAATTATCTTGCTCTTACAATTACATGCATACTTTATTATTATCTTTTATTCCCATCAGATGTTTTGCACAACTACAGGTGAAACTGAGAGCCCCAGACCCTCTCTCTCTATCATCGACAACAACAAAAGATCGCAAACTCTTGGTCCGGTAAAACACTACAAGCATTCTAAAACTCCCAAAGGTCCGTTAAAGTAACTTTACTACGCTTTCTGCTTCCTGAGGATTCGATAACCTAGGTCTACTAGGGAAAAGAGCTATACTACATCCATAATACGGATCGAAGGTATCAGTGAACACTAAAGCAAACAAAAGAAAGAATAAGGGTTAGTGTTAGATAAATTGCTCTTAGCTATGAACAGTGATATGCACCGTTTAAATTGCATCATTGAGCAAACAGAAAATAATAGGGGAAAATTTCACCAATGTGCAAATATGTTCTTATCAAAATCTTGGCCTCAGTACAACATCATTGGCCTAGGGAAAGTTTCACCATTACAACAGAGGAAAATAACAATCTGATGATAATACCAACTGCCATTCGAATCAATCCACAGCCAAATATCTCAACATTGAAACTTGAGTCCAGTGGATCCCACTGGTAAGCAGCTTGGTCACTGCATGCATGTTGTGTGTTGTCAACACAACATCAGCAGCCCAATACACATAAAAGTGGTCACACAACCGCAACACAACTGCTAGCTTCTACCTCAGTTTCTATCTATCTCACATCACCACCAAGCCAACAAGAACATAGCCAACACCACATCAGATCCTGCTAGATCTCCAAAAGACCAATCAACCATTCACCACAAAAAACCAATCAGATCATCCACAATATGGTGACCTAATGGAGGGGGTGGTTTAGGAGGACAGCAAGGCCACAGAGGAGCTAGCTGGAGCTAGGAGGAGTAGGGCCAGTTTCAGGAAGTGTGGAGCAAGGCCAAGGGAGAAGTAGCAGTGTGAGAAGCAAGTCAATAGGATAAACACCCAATCAATAACACATCAATCACCACAGCAACATCACCAACATCATCTAGTTGGTGAGTTTTAAACAGATCCTTATTTTTATTGTTCTTATCCATTCAATAAGCACATGATTTGTTCTATCAAGGTTCTTCTCAGAAAAGCACCCAAGTGGGGTGTATATTCATCACTGAAGAAGTTTAAATAGTCAAGTATAATCTTAATAAATCCAACTAGGTCTCAGACCTGGCATCATTTACCAAGTGGTATATTATCTAATTTACATTAGATAACGTTGCGTGCAGCAGCACTTCATTGGGAGACCCCAAGAGAAAGGTATGATGTGGTACAATAGCAAGTTTCCCTTAGTAAGAAACCAAGGTTATTGAACTAGTAGGAGGAAGGAAACATCCCAAAGGTGTTGCAAGCAACGTGGACACCTGCACAACACAAACTCAAGACTTTGCCCCAACGAACAGTGAGGTTGTCAATCTCACCGGTTGATGTAACAAAGGATTAATTGTATGGTGTGGAAGGTGATGATGGTTTGCAGCAAGTAAACAGTAACAGTGGAAGATGTATCAATGGGAAACATTGGACCGGGATCCATAGTTCACTAGACGTGCTCTCCTTAGATAAACAAACATGGCATGCAGGGTAAACAAATTACAGTAGGGCAATTGACAGGACTGAGCAAGGCATAAAAATGCAATACTAGACAAAAAGATCCTATGAGATTCGATTGGGCAATATCACAATATACATAGACCGCCATCCAACTGCATCTATGACTAGAAGTCCACCTTCAGGTTATCATCCAAACCCCCTCCAGCATTAAGCTACAAGCAACAGAAAACTTCTTTAAGCAAAGTGTGTGAGGTAAACAATCCACTTGTTCCATGAACAAGAGACCGTTGTTTTCTCCCTAGTGGCAACATCACATCTACAACCATAGAGATTTCTGTCACTTCCCTTGATTAAGTAGAGGCATGAACCCACTATCGAGCATAAATACCCCCTCTTGGAGTCACTAGCAACTACTTGGCCAAGATAGCTACTAACAATGGAGAGCATGCAAGATCACAAACAACACAGACATGATAAAATTAAATAGACAAAACCATTAATCAATATGACATAGTAATCTCAATATCCATCGGATCCCCGCAAGCACAACATGCATGATTACAAATAGATGAGATCTTGATCATGAACGGAGCTCACAAGATCTAGACATGAAAGCACAAGGAGGAGATACAACCATCTAGCTACTACATGGACCCATAGTCCAAGGTGGAACTACTCACACTTCATACCGGCGACATGCATGATGAAGTAGATGGCCTCCGGGATGATCTCCCCTCTGGCAGGGTGCCGGGAAGAGCTTCAGATCCCCCCGGTCTAGGGACGATGGTGGCGGCGGCTACAGACCGTTTCGTGGAATATTGATCGGGTACTTAGGGTTTAGGCATCGGGGGCTTCTTATAGGCGAAGAGGCAAGGATGGGAGGCGGCCAGGGGGCCCACACCCTGCCCAGGCGCGGGCCAACCCTAGGCCGCGCCTGGGGGGTGTGGCCACCCTGTGGCGCCTCTCCGTCTCTCCTCTGGACTCTGTGGTCTCCTTGGTGAAATATTGACTTTGGCTTTTGTCCCGTACAATTCCGAGAATATTTCCTTACTAGCCTTTCTAGAACAAAAAAAACAGAAAACATGCAACTGGCACTGTGGCAACTTTTTAATAGGTTAGTACCAGAAAACATGTAAAAAGCACCTCAAAGTGTAGACAAAGAAAATCAAAGTAGATACTAAACAAACATGGAACATCAAAAATTGTAGATACGTTTCCGATGTATCAAGCATCCCCAAGCTTAACTCCTGCTCGTCCTCAAGTAGGTAAGTGATGAAAAGAATAATTTTTGAGGTGACATGCACCATCAAAACCAAGATCAAACCATTTGCAAGCATTGAAAGATGGGATCAAAGAACTCTAAACATGCACATGAAAGATGGAGTTCTAACAATAAGACAAAATAACTATGCATGCAACATGAAAGGCTACAAACAAAGATCATGAATAACATGCATTGAAAAACGTTTGTTTGTTTCACATACAGAAAACATGGCATAGTGGCATTCAGCTTGTCCCTCATGGAATAGAAAATAGATGAATAGGACACCTTCAAAGTTAATAAGAGTGACTAGATACAAATAGTAAAACCCCACCTTTATAAAGGTAAAGGTCCCTGTGATTGCAATGCTAGTCCCTGGATCAAATGCTAGCATTCAAAGTTTAAGATAAAGTTCACAGAAACAAAGGTCATTATTACATCGTCATTCCAGAGATAACATAGTCTTTTACAACTCCATAGCCATAGGCTAGTACAAGAGTTTAACTTAACAATATAAATAAAAGTCTTCATCTTCATGTGCCACAGGCAAGCATGTTGAGTGTAGACTCATAACCCTAATCCTCATCAGAGTAACCTGCAACATCACAAGTTACAGCCACAGTGGGTCAATACATTGGAATAGTATTGGCAAGTGATACCTTAGTAGATTAATAGTTTCTAGCTTCTACATGAATTTGGCTAAGTGTAGCTTAGGCTTGCTTTGCTCAAAATAGGTTTTACCTATCAGTTGAAAACTCTAAGTTTTTCTTTGGCAAAAACTCCCAAGGAACCACCAATAGACATTGGTGAACCTTTACCCTTGTTCAACCACAAGTTTTTAACTTAGAACTTGGGATGAGGAGATTCTTGATAGCTTCCATGTCTTGATGCTCAATTTGTCCATTGCCGGGGACACGACTAAGTACTTAGATTCTTCCTTCTCGAGAAGTGGTGCACTTTCCCCACAAGACTCGACATGCATCGAGACAAGACCTTTCAGAAGCCTTCCCTTAGACCAAAATGGACGCGCTCCAATCCTATCACCCCCTACCACCAACTGTCCATTTGGCTAAGTTATTGCAACCTATATGATCCAGGCAGAGCCCATATTGCCATGTGGCTGCACTAGAAGCTTCTTAACATATGGCATCTCAAATCTCTTTGTTCCTGGGTGGCTTTCCATAAGTGTGATACACAAGGTAGACCATAGATATGGGCCTTGTGTAACCACTCAACATAACCCCAAACATACCATTCCACCCAGGTGATTCATTCACTTAGTTGTTTTTATTAAGCAAAAACACAAGTCAAAAGACTTAGCAAAATTTCATTGCATTAATATATTCCACCCTTGTTTGCTACTAGCTAGGCTAAGCATGGCAACATAGTAAGCATCATAACTTAGAGAAAATTCTAACAATTCTACAACTACTAGGATTTCCCAAGCATAGCATATAGATACTTAGCAAAAATTATCATGCAAGCCCTATACAAAATACCACTAATGCATAGTCAAAATATTGGGACAAAGATATCAAGCACCACTTGCCTTGGTAGTTGGGGGAGTAACAACAATCTTCACAATCACAATCACCCCTAGCACCAAAATCTACACATAAAATGATAGCATCAAATTCATATTTCAAATAATCAAGCCAAAATATATGAATGCATGCAAATGCCATGTGATGATTTTTTTCTAAACTAACAAGACAAGTAAAACAGTACTGAACACTAAACTAAACATTTATACACCAATTAAACTTAATTTGGCCTTTAAAACATTTTCCAAATAATTTTTATATACAAAATAGGCCTACAAATGTATCTGCATAAAATTCTATTTTAACAGAGACAAAATACAAAACCAAGACTACAGATGTGTAGGATTTAATTTTGTGATTCCAATGGTATATTATTTATATTTTTTTGGATAAACAGAACATAAGTTATTGAATTTACAAGTTTGAATAACTAATAGATTCAAAAACAGATTTTAAACGAGAGCCGCAGGATTTAAATGAAATCGCACGGGCCAGATCTAACCATACCCCTTTGATAAGTGATCTAATCTAGCGCGCTAGATCTAGATCTAACGGCCCACGACGGCTTGGCAAAGAACTGGCGGCGCACGTGGTTGCAGCGGCGGCGGCGCAACTGGCAGCGGCGGTCCGGTGAATACAGAGGGGGTTGGGGGTTGCGGTGTGGCTTACCAGACTCGCAAGAACACGAGGAAGCTCAACATGCTACTGGCGTGGACAGGGGCGGGCTGTAGTAGTGGCTAGCGCTCGTCGGAGTTGCGGGCGGCATCGGGTTCGTGCGGACGGCGACATTGACGATGTTCTGGATCGCCCTAGCACAAGACAAGAGCATCAGTGCGTGCACCAGGATCATGCGAACACGATAGGGTGAAGAAGAAGGCAAGGGGCGCTCAGGTTTTACCTAGATTGCTCGACGGAGTTGAGCGGTGGCTCGGTCATTTGCGGAGGTGGACGGGGACAGCGACCTGGGTCACACGCAGGCAAAAAAAAGACATCAGAAGATGCACAAAGACACAAGGATCACGCTCGTTTGAACCAGAAGCGAAGGGGAGGTCGGGGCTCACCATAATCAGTCACCAGAGACGCTCGGTGCCGCGACGGTGTGAGCTCCAATACGAACAGCCTGGTGGCGCTTAGGCAGTGGTGAGTGAGGGGAAAGATGCGGGGTGGTGAGGTGGTTATGTAGCCAGAGCGAGGGCGGCAATTACACGTTGTATCAATGGGAATTAAGCGAGGAATCAACATGGCGTCACTATGGGGAAGAAACGGCGGAGCGGGTCATCGCGCGAAGATTTGGGGACGATGATGCTGACTGGGCATTGGGTCCAATCGACAGAGAGAGATAGGGGGTGCACGCGTGAGTGAGAAACAGAGAGGGAAGGGGTTTCCCGGGTGGGCTTGCTGGGCTGGCTTGTTGGGCCGCGGGTGGGTTGGGTTAGTTAGGTCGATGGGTTTGTTTTTTTCTTCTTTTCTCTTTTTCTTTTTCTGTTTTGATTTTCTGGTTTGTTTTTGAATGACTATTTGAAATCTGTTTCAATTTGAATTTCCTCCAAACTTTTGCACTGTTTTTCTTTTGTCCAAGGATGTGTAAAGCATCTACTTATACTCAAAAATCATTTTGAGTTTGAAATTAAATATAAAACCATACCTTTAATAAAATAATGGTAATAGGCATAAAGATGGTTTTATGATTGATTTGTTTTGAAATATTTTGTGTGGCTTTGTATTCATCTTCCAATCACCACTGATCAAATCCTAATCATATTTAGAAGTAAAATATAAACCTTGACTTACTTGAATAAAGTAATAGGAAAATTTTGGTTTCTTATGTAGAAAATTCATTTGAAAAGGTAAAATGCTTATGAATGCATGAATGCTATGCAAACTTTATAAATCATGATTTTTGGGATGTTACAAATCTAACCCCCTTAAGGTGAATCTCGCCCTCGAGATTCGGATTGGCTAGCAAATAGGTGAGGGTGGTCTTTCCGAAGATCATCTTCTCTTTCCCATCTTGCTTCTTCTTCGGAATGGTGGTTCCACTAAACTTTGCAGAATTTGATAGTCTTAGTCCGAGTAACTCTTTCCGTAGTCTCAAGAATCTTGATAGGTTTCTCTTCATAGGTGAGATCACTTTCCAACTGGACCCCTTCCAAAGATATAGTATCCTTCAAAGAAGTCTCTTCCATCTCCGGATGGCATTTCTTCAACTGACTCACGCGAAACACATTGTGAACGGCATACAGTGATTCGGGCAATTCAATTCCATATGCCACTTCTACTTTGCGACTCAAAATCTTGAATGGTCCAACATATCTTGGTGCCAATTTTCCTTTGACTCCAAACCTCTTCACTCCACGAAGTGGTGATACTCTAAGATAAGCTCTATCACCCACCTCATAGGTGACTTCTCTATGTTTTGGATCTGCGTAGCTCTTCTGTCGGGACTGTGCTATCTTCAATCTGTCCTTTACCAACTTGACTTTCTCTTCAGCTTCCTTGATTAGTTCTGGCCCGAACAAATTTCTTTCTCCAACACCATTCCATAGTAATGGTATAGTACACTTTCTCCCATAGAGAAATTCAAACGGTGCCATCTCAATGCTGGCTTGATAGCTGTTGTTGTAAGAGAATTCTGCATAAGGTAGACTTTCATCCCAACTAGCACCATAATCTAGGGCACATGCCCTCAACATATCCTCTAGAATCTGGTTGGTCCTTTCTGTCTGTCCATCAGTCTAGGGATGAAAAGCAATGCTGAATTCCAATCTCGTTCCCAATGACTCATGCAGTTGCCTCCAAAAATGGGAAGTGAATTGAGTTCCTCTATCAGACACAATACTCTTGGGTACTCCATGCAAACACACAATCCTATTCATATAAATCCTGGCTAACTTAGCACTTGTATTGGTTGTCTTCACGGGTATGAAATGAGCTACTTTAGTTAGGCAATCTACCACGACCCAAATAGAATCATATCCTGATCTAGTCCTTGGCAGTCCGGTGATGAAATCCATGCCAATCTTATCTCACTTCCAATCAGGAATAGGTAGTGGTTGTAACAATCCTACTGGTTTCTGATGTTCCGCTTTCACTCTACTACATACATCACACAAAGCAATATGTTCGGCGATGTCCTTCTTGAGATTATTCCACCAAAATCTTTCCTTCACATCCATGTACATTTTGGTGTTACCCGGATGAATGGAATATGGTGAGTTGTGTGCTTCTTGTAAAATCAGTTTCCGAAGCTCCGGATCTTGCGGAATGCAGATATGTTTTCCATACCATAAAGTACCCTGTTCGTCTTCATGGAATCCTTTGGCTTTCCCCTTGCTATTTTTCTTTAATCTCTTCAATTTCCTTGTCAAACTTTTGGGCTTCCTTTATATTGTCCAACAATGTGGGTTGAACATCCAATGACATGAGATGTCCCTCAGGCACTATCTCTAATCTGAGATCTTTGAATTGGGCACACAGATCATCTGGCAATTCTCGCTTAGTAAGGCCATTCACATAAACCTTACGGCTTAGTGCATCCGCTACACCATTTGCTTTACTAGGGTGGTATTGCAAACTCAAGTCATAGTCCTTGATGAGTTCTAGCCATCTTCTTTGTCTCATGTTGATTTCTTTCTGAGTGAAGATATACTTCAAGCTTTTGTGATCTATGAATACTTCGCAACGCTTTCCCAAAAGATAATGTCTCCATGTTTTGAGTGCATGGACAACAGAGGCTAACTCTTAATCATGAGTAGGATAATTCACTTCATGAGTTTTGAGTTGTCTCGAGGCATAAGCCACAACTTTCCCTTCTTGCATCAAAACTGCACCTAATCCTTGGTGATATGCATCGCAATATACTTGGAAATCCTTCTCCAAATCTGACAGACATAAGACTGGTGCTGTCACTAGTATCTTCTTCAACTCTTGAAAACTGAGTTCACATCCTTCAGTCCAATCAAATTTCTTGTCTTTCTTAAGTAACTCCGTCATTGTCTTAGCTACCTTTGAGAAATTCTCAATGAATATTCTAGAGTATCCTGCCAAGCCAAGGAAACTACGAACTTGTTTCACTGACTTAGGAGATTCCCACTCAGTTACATCTGACACTTTTGCGGGATCAACCGCTATACCATCTCCTGACACAATATGTCCTAGAAATCCGACTTCATTCAGCTAGAATTCACACTTGCTAAATTTGGCATACATCTTATGCTCCCTAAGCTTCTCAAGTATCAATCGCAAATGCTCTTCATGTTCTTCATTGCTTTTGGAATAGATCAAAATGTCATCGATGAAAACAACAACAAATTTGTCAAGAAATTCCATGAACACTTTGTTCATCATATTCATGAAGTAGGCTGGTGCATTTGTCAAACCAAATGGCATCATGGTGTATTCATACAATCCATACCTAGTGGTGAAAGCAGTCTTAGGTATGTCTTGTTCCCTTATCTTTAGCTGAAAGTATCCTGATCGAAGATCAATCTTTGAGAACACACGGGCTCCTTCTAACTGATCAAACAAGTCATTTATTCTAGGCAAAGGATACTTGTTCTTGATAGTTACCTCATTGAGTGAACGGTAATCTATGCATAACCTTTGATTTCTATCTTTCTTTTCCACAAACAATACTGGTGCTCCCCAAGACGAAGAACTTGGTTGAATAAATCCTTTCTGCAACTGTTCTCCAAGTTGTTTCTTGAGTTCCTTCAACTCATCAACTGACATCTTGTAGGGTCTCTTTGCTATTGGTCCTGATCCTGGCAGCAAGTCAATCAGAAACTCCACATCCCTATCTGGGGGCATCCCAGGCAATTCCTCCGGAAACACATCCAGATATTCTCTCACAATTAGCACACTGTCTATGCTAACCCCCTTAAGATAATTTAGCTTACTCCATTTTGATTCAAAGTTAGACTTGAATCTAATCCTTTTATTATCCGGGGTTGTGAGTGTGACAGTACGGTTGGCACAATCTAGTACTCCTTCATACTTGGTCATCCAATCCATTCCCAAAATAACATCCAATCCTTGGGAATCTAGGATTATCAAACTAACTGGAAACTTATGCTTTCCAAATTCTATTACTAGATCACGACATCCAAGACTTACTATCATATCTCCACCGGGAGAACTTACTTTTATAGGACACCCAATATTTTTAGTTGGAAATACAATTTTATCAACAAATGCTCTTGATATGAATGAATGCGATGCGCCAGTATAAAAAATAACAAGTGTTGGAATGGAATTGAGTTTGAACTTACCAGCCATAGCATCAGATTCCTCATATATATCTTCCACATTGATGTGGTTCACTTGTCCCTTTTGGAAGGGATTGGGCTTGTTGGCACCTTCAACTTTCTTTTCTGGGCACTCATTAGCATAGTGTCCCATCTTCTTACACTTGAAGAATTCAACCTGACTAAGATCTTTCTTTACAGACTGACTTCCATTTCCACCTCCACTGTGGTGGCTCTTGTGTCCACTCTTGTGGTTCTTATACTTGTCATTATCATGACCGCGATGGTGCGTTTTGTCATGATGATGGTTGTGGTTGTGGTTGTGGTGATTGTTATACTTCCCATGTTTGTGTGATCCAGAACTCCCACTATCATCATGATGGGGACGCTTGTGAGACGATCCCGAGCTGTGCTTATCAAAGCTATGCTTCCTCTTTCTGCTCTCAACCTATTTCATCTTGTTTTCCAAGATGGTAGCCTTGTCACAAAGTGATTGGTAGGTTGGAACATAGGCAACAGACAGCTGCAGGTTCAACTCATCATTCAGTCCTTCGAGGAATTTCTCCTTCCTCTTTGCATCAGTATCAACTTCATCCGGTGCGTTGCGCGCCAGATTGTTGAATTCCTCAATGTACTCAGCCACACTGCGGTGACGCTGCTTCATATTGTGGAACTCCTTCTTCTTCAAATTCATCACTCCGGATGCGATGTGAGCTGTACGGAATCCATCCTCAAAGATAGCCCAAGTCACATCTTCAAGGGGAGTGGTGATCTGAAAGTTATCCCACCATGTTGCTGCTGGCCCTTCAAGCAGATGTGCTGCGAACCTGACCTTTTCCTCGTCGGTGCATCCAACAGTCACTAAGTCCTTGTTTACTGAACGTAACCAGTCATTGGCTATCATTGGATCAGTGGTTCCCGAGAACTTTGCAGGCCTTAGTCTCAAAAATCTGGTGAGCATGTCAAATCTCGGAGGATTATTCTGATTGTTGTTATTGTTGTTGTTATTCTGGTTCTGGTTCTGGTTCTGCATGAACTGTGTCATCATCTGCATTAGTTGAGCTTGTGCTGTCATCAACTGCTGCATCTTGGGAGTGACGTTGTTGTTGTTGTTGTTGTTGTTGTTGTTGTTGTTGTTTTGATTGGGGTTGGCACGTCGAGGAGGCATCTGTGGTTTTAATAAGGATAAGAATGAGATACCCATAGATTCTTAACATGCAATACATCACATAGAACAATCACAATAACCAAGCATCAAAATAACATAGAGTTTGAACGACATAAACAACAAGTTTTGAAAATGCAAACACACCATAGCAAGCCATCCACATGTTGGATGGTCATTGCGACTCAATAATCAAAATATGGTAGATGAAAGATAGTCGAGTAGTCTACACTACTCCTCCGCATCGATCTCCACATCAACAAGGGTAAGACCTGCATTCTCCATGGCGGTCTTATACTCATCAACACTAGTGGTCAAGGCCTCAATCTTGGCCCTAAGAGCCCTCTTCTGTGAGCGAAGCCTCTCGATCACTCCCTGCTGGTGCTCAAGCTCGAAGTCCTTGGCCTCTAACTCCTTCATCTCCCTAATCTTCTTGTTCATGTCTTGGACTCTTTTCTCCTGGCTCTTGAACTTATTGTCCTGGCTTTCAAATCTGGCCTCCATCTATTTGACGATCTCGTCTTGCTCCGCAAAGAGCTTGTCCTTCTCCCGTAGCTGAACCCGGAGCTCGTCATTGCTAAGTATGACGTTGGTCCTATCAGTGTCAAGGTGTCTAAGAAGACCCTCTAGGTCCTGAAGGTACAGACGAATCGGCTCCATCGTCTCTCTAGTAGCATCATCGTACTCTATAGCCTCACCCTCCTCGTTGCGTCTCCCGAACAAGTGAAAGTAAAGACCTCTAAGCTCGGTGGAGTGCCTCCCTACCAGGCGTCCAAGTAACTCCTGCATGACTACATCTAAGCCTCTCTCCTTGTCATCATGCATCAGCTTGAAAGTGATAACCTCCGTGGGTGGCTCTGACTGGCGTCCCGGCTGTGTGACTCTGAAGCCCCAAAGGTCCTTCCTCTCAAACTTGGTGAGCTGAAGTGTCGTGATGCTAGGAAGTGGAAGGTTGAGCACACTAGTGAGCTCAATGATACGAGTACCAAAACGAGTTCCCTTGAAGTCCTTGACAGTGCTGATAACAACATTAGGCATCTATTTTTATAAGATAGAGAAAAGTTAGAACCAACACAAGTAGAGAAAATTCACAAGACAATATATCACAAGCATAACTTTTAGCAACAAACACACAAGTCATGGAATAGACAAATCCATTACAAACACCAAAGGTTCAACATAACTTAGACAAATTTTTGGAAGTAAAAATGTTAAGTGTGGTGGTCCAACTAACGAAGTACGTTACAATTCTCATTCACTAGACAAAATAGCTATCAGGGCATCCTTCATGACCATCTGTCTATCTTGTTCACAAGACTCACATATTAAGTCTATGATGTCTCCCCTTAGTTGTTGGTTGGTAGTCTCTAATTCTTGGGCATGCTTCTTTTCTTCTCTAAGGTCATTTTGGGTGTTGAGCATTCTGCAGTTGAGTCTATCACCAAGCTCCTTGATGGCATTCCAAGCTGCATTTCTTGCAGAGTCAAAGAATGTTGTGTGCATTTCGGAGTTGGTGACCATGCAAAATCCTGACTCATTGTGGTTCTCTTCCTTGTTTTTGTACAAGTGAAGTTGCACCCACCAATACTCTTCTCCTTCATCCATCACAGGTAATCCCTTGTACACAGCTGCACCATGTATTCCCATGGTAACCATAATGTTCTTGAGTGCCTTGGGAAATTCAGTCTCACACTCCAAAGTCATGGTCATGAGTGGTCCCTTCCTCACGGATTCGTTGATGGAGTTCATCTACAAATAGAGATGAGAAAGAAGATTAGAAAAGTTTACGAGAAGAAAAAGACAAGTGTGGAAATTTTTCAAAGTGTTGAAATTTTCCTTAGTGGCTTCTTAGTCTAATCCAATCCTAGGGTCATAATACTACAGGCAACACAGTGCTCTGATACCATCTATAAAATCCCACCTTTATAAAGGTAAAGGTCCCTGTGATTGCAATGCTAGTCCCTGGATCAAATGCTAGCATCCACAGTTTAAGATGAAGTACACAGAAACAAAGGTCATTATTACATCGTCATTCCAGAGATAACATAGTCTTTTACAACTCCATAGCCACATGCTAGTACACGAGTTTAACTTAACAATATAAATAAATGTAACATCCCAAAAATACTAAACTTAAATCATCAAACTCTAATCATCTAAAATTAGGGTTAACAAAAACTTTTCTAATTAAAATTATGAAAGCATGCATATGTGTATGCATTTAATTTTAAATTCTTTTGAACCACCTTGTTTGTGTGTTTCCTTGCTTGTAAAATGTTTCTTAGGTGAAATAAACATCATCTAAAACATTTCCCACACTTTTCCTAAAGACAAGTAAATCAAAACAAATAAAATAAGGGAATGGTCATTTTGACCAATTTAACTCCCATGCCTACTTTGGCTGCCTCAAACTATCAGAACCTAATAGAAACTTTTCTGGATCTTTGCACCCCTTGAATGTACTCATAACAAAGTATCAAGGCCCACTTTGTAATCATCCAGAAACTTTCAAATGCATAGTTTAAATGACAATTCAAAATTGAATCTTTATCATATGGGAAGATCCCACTTTTTCAAAAACCACTCAAACAAGCTCAACTTTCAAAACCCAAGCATCTACAGACAAACCAGCACCAATCTAGCAAACCCACCAAAAATCTTTTCAAAATTCAAAACTTGAATTCATGCGGCCATTTCATCAAACACGTTGCACACACAAATCATCAAAATCCTAAACACTATAGTGAGCAGTGATTGAAGCCTAATTTGTTCCCTCTTTAGCTCACAACCATCTCAGTAGATCATCTAGTAAGTTAAACCAAGAACTAGCCTCATTGTAAGCTTGGCATTGCCATCAATGGTGAACAGCCGAGCACACCCATGTCACCCCCATGTCGACAGCAAGCTAGGAGGAGAAGAAAGCCTAGCCAGCATGTCTGGGAGGCAGCCCACCGTCCACCGCGACTCCCTGTCCACCGCTCGAACCCTGTCAGCCACTGGACCACGCGCACGGACCGCGCCCAAACCGCCAGCAACCATGCCGAGCGTGCGCCAGAGCGCCAGAGCCCACAGACCGCGCGCCGCCCTCACCGCGTGCATACACGATCGCCACCGACCCAAGAGACCGCTAGACATCCCCGTTCGCCGCCCCATGCCGCACAGCCACCGCTCGCCGTCGAAGACGCCGCCTCTGCCGCGCAGAGGGCCGCATGTTCCAGACCAAGTCGCACCGCCCCACGCCTCAAAACCATGTCGTTGAGCATGGCTGGGGAACACCGCACCGTCCCCTACCTTCGCCCATGCCAATAGCCGCTTGTACCATCGCCCCCGACGAGCTCACCGTGCGCCCCGTCGGTCCCCTCGCTCGACTATAAATAGAGGCCACCCCGAGTCAATTTCTTCACACCATTATACTCCCCTCTCCTCACTGATCGTGCCACACCATTTCCGGAGCAAGGCGAGCAGCACATCACCGGAATTTCACCGGAG
This sequence comes from Avena sativa, assembly GCA_916181665.1. Taxonomy (NCBI): domain Eukaryota; kingdom Viridiplantae; phylum Streptophyta; class Magnoliopsida; order Poales; family Poaceae; genus Avena; species Avena sativa. The sequence goes on along the minus strand of OV702295.1, from coordinate 302,692,885 downwards.
CCCGCCGCCTCTAGAGAAGAAGGGCGCCATCGATTTCGTCCACCCCAGGAGCTGTCGCGACCACCCCTGAGTTTGCCGTCATCGACTTCGTCGTTCACCCTCCTCGCCGACCCTCGCCAGCACCCCGGTGAGCCCCCAGCAACCCCCACTGGCCACGCTAGGTTTCTTTCTCGCCAGCTTTGCTCAACGTCGACGATGACTCTCAGCCGTTGGATTAGAATTAGATCGAACGCACCACGTTGCCCCGTACCGCTTCGCACCCCCCTGTCTCACTGACGAGTGGGGACACCCACTTAAGCAGCCCGCGGGAGCACTGCGCTTAGCAGGCCGGCCCGTTAACTTTTCCCGCGCAGCCTAGTTATTTGAATTAAACCTTTTCTATTTTGTTTCAAACTCACTTCTGTACCCAACTTCAAAATTCAACCCAGATCGATTCAGTGCACCAAATTGAATGAAACTAATTTTTTTAGAAAGCTCTTGAAATTCTGAATCCAAGCCCGTTGGATTCAAGTCATTTGGATCTATAGATCATCCATGGTAAAAATAACAAGGCAGAAGCTTTTCTGCATTCAAACCTTTTTCAAATTTAAACCATAATATCTTTTGAGTTGATTCCAACTCTCAAAAATCACATTTAACCATACCTTTCAGAATATATAAAATATATAGGTTTACTGGCAGAAATAATGTTCAAGTACTAAAAGAATGCTACATAGGCATTTCTAGTCACTTTAATTAATTCAAATAAAAGGGTAAAACCTTATTAAATTGTGACACCACTTTAAATCACATTCCCATGAACTAGAATATGTGGTGATGACATGTGTCAACATTATCCCATGTTTGGTTTGGAGAATATTAAATCTTAAGTAGTTTTTCAATGAGTAGAAATTACTTTTCTAAAATAAAAGGAATTAAACCAAGCCTTAATCTTGTAATATTAGAGATGATGTTAGATCATCTATAGGACCCTTGTGTGTGATGATTTCAAGTAGTTAAGTATTGTTTGGTGATTGTGTACCTCGTATTTATTCGTAGACGCTAGTACCGACCAAGGATACGAGGAGGAAGGAGGATTCTACGAAGAAGAAGCCGAGGAGAACTTCAACCACTGCTCTGCACAAGGCAAGTTGATACTATACCAATGCAAGCTAAAACTTGCAAGACACTCTACTTTAGCAAGCTTTATTAACTAAGTGGAACAATGCAAGCTAACCCTTGCAAGATACCCTACTGATGCCACAAACCACTATTTGTTACCATGGCAACTATATGCCTTAAGCATATGTGATTACACTCAATTGATAAACCAATCCTAGTTTTACTTGCAAGCTTCTTACTTTATTTCTTTATCAAAGGTCTTACCTAGATTTCACCTAAGTGAATGGTAGATACTAGAAAGATATGTGAAGGTTGCATAAGGAGCATAAAATTTGGCCTAAGTTAGAAACCTTGATATCAGCCTGAGACATAAGGTTGTACTTAGTTGAAACTCCACTAGTCCACCACCCCTCGTTAGTGCCTACCCCCACTTATAGATGCTAGTGCTAAGCATAAAACTTGATCAACTTTAGATGGGAATACTTGGTGGAAAAATGGTTATGAAAACCTTGGAATGATGGATCATTCTATTGAAATGTTTTGGACATGTGTTTCCGAACACCTGATGATTTTGGTGATGAAAATGTTGAGGCATGAGCCTTAGCCCTTTATAAAACTGATGGTTGTCTGGATGCGATACCATTCCAACTTTATCGTACAACCACAATACTCGAAGATTGGGTAGGGCTTGACTGGAAACTTATATACCTTAGTAGTAGTTCCCTCACGGCCAAGGTTTGAGCTGAGGATACCTTGTGAAGATTGTCCACCTGTGCAGTACCCAAGATGACAGTTGGTCATGGTTGGGAGGCCAAACTCACAGGAGAGGTGCTTATACTAGGGCGTGTAATTGAAAGGTTAGGATTGATTTATCCGCATACTGAGTATGGTGAATTCAGGATTTGTTCCTGACGGATGTATCGAATGTTGTGGTGAAAGTGTACAATCTCTGCAGAGTGTCAAACTATTCGAATAGCCGCGTCCGCGGTTATGGACAGTTGGAGTGGCCATACTGTTCCCCCTTCAGACTTTTCAAAATGACTTGTGAAATGGATTGAGACTTTGACTTGACCACAACAGGGTTGTGATATGAAATACAAGTTCCCACTTAGGTGTTATAAACTTTCAACTAGCATTCGTTGCTTCTAAACTTAGTAGAGATAAATCTGGATTTTTGCAAAATAACCCTAGAGCCTAGTGACCTATTATCAAAACCCCTTTCCCTTGTTAGTATTAGTTTGCGAGTACTTAAAGAGTACTCATGGCTTTGTCCCTGGCTATTCCCATGGCCAGACTATGAAGAGCAGTACCTGGAGGATGGACCCCAGGAAGGTTACGACAACTAGGATCATCTCCCATCGTTAGCATTGCCTATGAACCTGAAGATGGAGCTTCGCCCACGCTACCGTTATTATTACGTATTCCGCTGCTTGATGTTGTATTAAGAACTGGATCATGAGATCCCTATTTGTGTAAGAACTTATGTATCGTTTGTAACGGATGATGTACTATGGTATCCAATTCTGTTATGTCTCGCAAAAATGGTAATCCTGGGATTGCGATGTATGGCATAACAGGCATCTGGGATTAAAAACCCGGGTGTTGACAATAAAAGTCTTCATCTTCATGTGCCATAGGCAAGCATGTTGACTGTAGACTCATAACCCTAATCCTCATCAGAGTAACCTGCAACATCACAAGTTACAGCCACAGTGGGTCAATACATTGGAATAGTATTGGCAAGTGATACCTTAGTAGAATAATAGTTTCTAGCTTCTACATGAATTTGGCTAAGTGTAGCTTAGTCTTGCTTTGCTCAAAATAGGTTTTACATATCAGTTGAAAACTCTAAGTTTTTGTTTGGCAAAAACTCCCAAGGAACCACCAATAGACATTGGTGAACCTTTACCCTTGTTCAACCACAAGTTTTTAACTTAGAAATTGGGATGAGGAGATTCTTGATAGCTTCCATGTCTTGATGCTCAATTTGTCCATTGCCGGGGACACGGCTAAGTACTTAGATTCTTCCTTCTCGAGAGGTGGTGCACTTTCCCCACAAGACTCGACATGCATCGAGAGAAGACCTTTCAGAAGCCTTCCCTTAGACCAAAATGGACGCGCTCCAATCCTATCACCCCCTACCACCAACTATCCATTTGGCTAAGTTATTGCAACCTACATGATCCAGGCAGAGCCCATATTGCCATGTGGCTGCACTAGAAGCTTCTTAACATATGGCATCTCAAATCCCTTTGTTCCTGGGTGGCTTTTCACAAGTGTGATACACAAGGTAGACCATAGATATGCGCCTTGTGTAACCACTCAACATAACCCCAAACATACCATTCCACCCAGGTGATTCATTCACTTAGTTGTTTTTATTAAGCAAAAACACAAGTCAAAAGACTTAGCAAAATTTCATTGCATGAATATATTCCACCCTTGTTTTCTACTAGCTAGGATAAGCATGGCAACATAGTAAGCATCCTAACTTAGATAAAATTCTAACAATTCTACAACTACTAGGATTTCCCAAGCATAGCATATAGATACTTAGCAAAAATTATCATGCAAGCCCTATACAAAATACCACTAATGCATAGTCGAAATATTGGGACAAAGATATGAAGCACCACTTGCCTTGGTAGTTGGGGGAGTAACAACAATCTTCACAATCACAATCACCACTAGCACCAAAATCTACACATAAAATGATAGCACCAAATTCATATTTCAAATAATCAAGCCAAAATATATGAATGCATGCAAATGCCATGTGATAATTTTTTTCTAAACTAACAAGACAAGTGAAACAGTACTGAACACTAAACTAAACATTTATACACCAATTAAACTTAATTTTGCCTTTAAAACATTTTCCAAATAATTTTTATATACAAAATAGGCCTACAAATGTATCTGCATAAAATTCTATTTTAACAGAGACAAAGTACAAAACCAAGCCTACAAATGTGTAGGATTTAAATTTGTGATTCCAATGGTATATTATTTATATTTTTTTTGATAAACAGACCAAAAGTTATTGAATTTACAAGTTTGAATAACTAATAGATTCAAAAACAGATTTTAATTTAAAAACCCAGACACGTGTGCATATCTGATTGTCCCGTACCGGTTCGGCTGGATCGATCAACAAGAGCCGTAGGATTTAAATGAAATCGCACGGGCCAGATCTAACCATACACCTTCGATAAGTGATCTAATCTGGCGTGCTAGATCTAGATCTAACGGCTGGCGGCGGGCATGGTTGCAGCGGCGGCGGCGCTACTGGCAGCGACGGTCTGGCGAATACAGAGGGGGTTGGGGGTTGCGGTGTGGCTTACCAGACTCGCAAGAACACGAGGAAGCTCAACGTGCTGCTGGCGTGGATAGGGGCGGGTTGTAGCAGTGGCTAGCGCTCGTCAGAGTTGCGGGCGGCGTCGGGTTCGTGCGGACGGCGACATTGACGACGTTCTGGATCGCCCTAGCACAAGCCAAGAGCATCAGTGCGTGCACAAGGATCAAGAGAACACGATAGGGTCAAGAAGAAGGCAAGGGGCGCTCGGGTTTTACCTAGATTGCTCGACGGAGTTGAGCGGCGGCAGATGTGGATGGGGACGACAACCTGGGTCACGTGCAGGCAAACCAAAGACATCATAAGATGCACAAAGACACAAGGATCACGCTCGTTTGAACCAGAAGCGAAGGGGCGGTTGGGGCTCACCGGAATTAGTCGCCGGAGACGCTCGGTGCCGCGGTGGTGTGAGCTACAATACGAACAACCTGGTGGCGCTTAGGCAGTGGTGAGTGAGGGGAAAGATGCGGGGTGGCGAGGTGGTTATGTAGCTAGAGCGAGGGCGGCAGTTACGCGTTGTATCAATGGGAATTAAGCGAGGAATCAACGCGGCGTCACTATGGGGAAGAAACGGCGGAGCGGGTCACCGCACGAAGATTTGGGGACGATGATGCTGACTGGGCATTGGGTCCAATCGACAGAGAGAGAGGGGGTGCACGCGTGAGTGAGAAACAGAGAGGGAAGGGGTTTCCCGAGTGGGCTTGTTGGGCTGGCTTGTTGGGCCGCGTGTGGGTTGGGTTAGTTAGGTCGATGGGTTTGTTTTTTTCTTCTTTTCTCTTTTTCTTTTTCTGTTTTGATTTTCTGGTTTGTTTTCAATGACTATTTCAAATCTGTTTCAATTTGAATTTCCTCCAAATTTTGTGAACTGTTTTTCTTGTGTCCAGGGATGTGTAAAGCATCTACTTATACTCAAAAATCATTTTGAGTTTGAAATTAAATATAAAACCATGCCTTTAATAAAATAATGGTAATAGACATAAAGATGGTTTTATGATTGATTTGTTTTGAAATATTTTGTGTGGCTTTGTATTCATCTTCCAATCACCACTGATCAAACCCTAATCATATTTAGAAAGTAAAATATAAACCTTGCCTTACTTGAATAAAGTAATAGGCAAAATTTGGTTTCTTATGTTGAAAATTCATTTGAAAAGGTCAAATGCTTATGAATGCATGAATGCTATGCAAACTTTATAAATCATGATTTTTGGGATGTTACACAAATAGCACAAGAACAGGCAATATCACAATATGCATCAATCAATAAGTTTTGGGACAATGAACATAAAACTAAGAATGGCAATTATGCTCTCTTAATGGTGCCTAAAGGTAGAAGGTGGAGACTCAATATAATAGCGGAAGAAAGTCCCTTCATAAAGGGAATCAGGGATTTGAAGTTTCAAAAAGAACTTCCAAAAATTATGGTACATGTTAGCTTTTAGCCCTCATTGCCCTATCATAAGCATCTTGAAGTGATTAAGGTTAAAGTGAACAAACTATGGAGTGTATGCTTGACAAAGTATAAGTTGGCAATCTCATGTCCCTTGAATACGAGGGCTGCACCTCATGCTACTCAACTTTGGTCACCTGTAAGTTCTTGTCATAGTAAGTACATGTGTATCATATAGAACCGCCAACAGGGTACCCCTTGCACATGGTACAAGAGCTTTCCCATAACCAAAATGACAAGGCAAGCAGACAATGAGCATCTCAGTGATCTTTTTATTTGCTATTTGCATAGGTTTTTATTGAGGATGCTTTACAGATTGCTCACTATGGTGATGCTGCAAGTTTCCAGCATGATTAGACATGACTTAGGCTAGCGGCCCAGGCGTTTCTCTAACACAAAATACATAACTCCATGGACTTACAATCTCCCTTCTTATTTCACACCGGCGACATCCATAGATAAAAGTGCATGATATCAACTGTGTACAAAGTACAAGTGCAATGTTGAAAACGTTCCCCATGAAAACATGGTTATGCTAATTCTAACGTATAAATGCAAGCATATACAACATAGATGACACAATGGTTCAAGTTTATTAGGGGCAAGGAATATAAAGTGTGCCATCAAGTTCATGAGAGCTTTAATCACTAACTTTCACATAACAAAATACTTTTAAATTGGAAGATAGATGAAAACAAGAATATACTTGGAATGGTGTAACACACCATGCATAGGAATTTATAGTGGACACTTTGGAATAACTTGGTTTCTTGGGAGTTGGAAGCATGAGTAGAACTTACTCATACAAGTGGAGGCTAGCAAAAGACTAGGAGCAACCAACTAAGAGAGCAATAATGGCCATAATCATGCAGAGCGACAAAACATTACTAATCAAAGCATAGAGTGGTACTACAAGTCAAGGACTAAATGATCATAGAGGCTATGGTGACTTGTTCATAGTCATAACATGGTGTGAGCATGTGTCAAGTCAACCCAAACAAAGCATCAAAAGAGAATACCACAATACTATGCTTTTGTATGTTAAAATAACACATGATTCTTTCAAGGCACACTAAGCAATCCCAATTGTTTGGAACAAGTCATGCTACATCAATAATCACTAAGCATAAGGTTAAAACAACACCTAGCATGACATGATAAAGTCTAAGTCACAGTCAAAGAAAGCTCCTCTTGCACTTTTCAAGCAAGAACTTCCTACTCCTTTCCAACACCAATCGACCTATTTGAAACAACACAGCGAGAACGAGGGTCCAAACTAATTTATTCAAGCAAACTAAACAAACTAAGCAAATCAAATGAAAACTAAGACGCTCCAAGAACAACACAACAGTGCATGAAACAATAAAAACAAAGTGTCTAGAAGGACCTGAGCTTTTTATTGATTAAGAAGGGGATGCCTTGGGCATCCCTGAGCTTTGACGCTTGTACCTCTTGGATAATTCTTGGGGTGACACCGTGGTGGCATCCCAAAGCTTTAGCTTTTTTACATTCTTCATCTCATTACACCATTCTCTCTCTACACCTGAATTTTTTTCCTTCATACAAAACTTCACACAATCTTCATTACCAACATTAGTGTATTCAAAAGATAATAGACCCTTAGGTTTAGCTTTAGAACAACAAGACTTTTCACTAAAAACACAATCTACTGTAGCAACTCCTTCAAAAATCTCACTTTCCCAAAAAGAACCCAAAAGGAATCAATAAGAAGCAAATGCAAATAATGGCAGAAATCTATCAAAACAGACCAGCAGGTAGAAACCGATTTTTAGAAGACCTTCTGTTGCTCAAATCAAAAAGTGTTGAACTAACGAAAGTTAGCTAACATACTGGGGGATTTATTAGTAAATTTTAAGCTCAATCCGACTTACATATATTCCTCACGAATGTTTATGGTGGATCACAAAAACTTGTTTCGGGACAACAACTCCCAAAATCATACTTCCCTCTCATTAGAGGTCATTCTTGGCACAAAAACCAAACAAAAATGGATAAGGAGAGGTCATTACTGAATTAATAACTTCCAAGACTCAAGGAAACTCTTGGGTTATCTCCCAACAAGTACTTTTATTTAACGCATTTAAGTTAGGCACAAGAAGCAAGAAATCAAGTATTTTCAAATGAAGAATTAAGATCAATACTTGCAAAGTCTTCAACTATGAGAGGTATCTCATCCAAATGAGTCTTGGAGGATCCCTTCTCATCTCTCTTTGGTTTACTACTTTCATCAAAAGAATTTTCAGGAACAATCCAATCAAAATTCTTTTCAAAGGCTTCATGCATCCCAACAATCTTAAAGGGTATGAGTATCTTGAATTCCTCTCTAGGTTTGGTTTTATCTGAAGTACCCACAACATCTACACATGAGCCTAGCATATTAAAATGCTCAAAGACCTTTTATGCTTCCTTAGAAACATCATGGAACTCTTTTAGTAAAGTTTCAAGAATAAATTCTCTCTTTTCAGCATTCTTTTCTTCTTTTAGTTTTAGGAACAAAATTTGCATCATGGGGTTAAGGCTAACATACCTAGCCTCCAACATATGAACTAAAGAAGCTACACCAATTTCATAATTAGGAGCAAGTTCTGCTATAGATCTATCCTCAATATCCTCATGGTTGCTAACATGATTAAAGAATTCTTCAATATTATCTTTCCCAATTATGAAGCCACTACCTATTGAATGGTCTTTCTGGGTGAACTCCGGGAACAACATGGTGAGCTAGAGCAAGGTGGCAACTAGAGCAAGAACTAATTTTTTTGTGTTTTTGATAAGAGAAAGAAAACCAAACTAAACTAATTTTTTTGGAGTTTTTGATAAAAAGAGGCAAACAAAACCAAGCAAAAGAAACTAAGCAAACTAAAAACAAAGTAAAGAGAAAGGTTGAGGAGGACTCCCCTTGTGAAGACATCCTTAGCCTCCCCGACAATGACGCCAGAAAAAGCCTTGTTGCATGCAACAACACTTTGTTGGGAGACCCCAAGAGGAAGGTATGGTGTGGTACAGCAGCAAGTTTTCCCTCGGTAAGAAACCGAGGTTATCGAAACAGTAGGAGGAAGGAAACGTCCCAAAGGAGTTGCAAGCAATGTGGAAACCTACACAACACAAACTGAAGACTTTTCCCCAACGAGCAGTGAGGTTGTCAATCTCACCGGTTGCTGTAACAAAGGATTAACTGTATGGTGTGGAAGGTGATGATGGTTTGCAGCAAGTAAACAGTAACAGTATCAATGGTAAAGATTGGACCGGGGTCCATAGTTCACTAGAGGTGCTATCCTTAGATAAACAAACATGGCATGCAGGGTAAACAAATTACAGCAGGGCAATTGATAGGACGAGCAAGGAATAACAATGCAATACTAGACAAAAAGATCCTATGAGATTCGATTGGGCAATACAACAATATAAATAGACCGCCATCCAACTGCATCTATGACTAGAAGTCCACCTTCAGGTTATCATCCAAACCCCCTCTAGTATTAAGTTGCAAGCAACAGACAACTGCTTTAAGCAAAGTGTGTAAGGTAAACAATCCACTTGTTCCATGAACAAGAGACCATTGTTTTCTCCCTAGTGGAAACAACACATCTACAACCGTAGAGATTTCTGTCACTTCCCTTGATTAAGTAGAGGCATGGACCCACTATCGAGCATAAATACCCCTCTTGGAGTCACTAGCAACTACTTGGCCAAGATAGCTACTAACAACAGAGAGCATGCAAGATCACAAACAACACAGACATGATAGAATCAAATAGACAAAACCATTAATCAATCTGACATAGTAATCTCAATATCCATCGGATCCCCGCAAACACAACATGCATGATTACAAATAGATGAGATCTTGATCATGAACGGAGCTCACAAGATCTAGACATGAAAGCACAAGGAGGACATACAACCATCTAGCTACTACATGGACCCGTAGTCCAAGGTGGAACTACTCACACTTCATACCGGAGGCTAGCATGATGAAGAAGGCCTCCGGGATGATCGCCCCTCCGACAGGGTGCCGGGAAGAGCTTCAGATCCCCTGATCTAGGGACAACGGTGGCGGCGGCTATAGATGGTTTCTTGGAATATTGATCAGGTACTTAGGGTTTAGGCATCGGGGGCTTCTTATAGGCGAAGAGGCAAGGCTGGGAGGCGGCCAGGGGGCTGACACCCTGCCCAGGCGTGGGCCCACCCTAGGCCACGCCTGGGGGGGGGGTTGTAACATCCCAGCATTAGAGCAAATAAGCTGAACACAGTTGTGTGCATTGCATTCATGTATAGAAAATCCGAATAATTTTCGCGCTTATGAATAAAACTTGACAAAGTGATTGAAGTTTCTCTTAACTTGATGGAATTGAAGTAGATCATCAAGTTGACTACGATAAGTTTCAATATGATCTTTGCTAAAACCTTATTTTGGGTAAGGGAGATTTGATCTAAGGTAGATCAAATGTAATAAAAGTTAACCCTAATATATTACTTAATGGTTTATATTTGATCCTTAAGTAATCATATCCTAGTATCCATTACACAACTCATGAATACCAAGTTATAAACATAACTTAAGTACTAGGAATGTAACAACTAAATATTAAACTCATTTACTTATGCCATGAGTATCATGGTAATACCTAACCTTAACTCTTTAGTGAGTTTGAGTAGGAAAGAAACCAAGTCAAGATCATTCACCATATATCTTTCTTTCCATATCAATCTTTACCATTTCTATTGAATCATATTCTAATATATGTTGTTCATCAATGTTGAGTAATCAACTATTGATTCACCAATTTTTAACCTATCAATTCTTGATCTATCAACTCTTGTCCATATGATAGCATTCACTTAGGTCCTTTAGAGAAAGAAGTAAGAAGGGGTAAATAGTAATGCTAGATTTGAGTATCATCTATAGGATGGGAGAGTTGGAAGAGAATAAGATCAATGTGATAATTAATGGAGTTAACCCACTCCTGTAATGATAGAAGAGTTAATTGGAATATATATTTATATGGTCATAAAGAAGATTACAAGGATGAATATTGAAGATAGTTACCATGAGTCATCCTATTGGATTAAGTAGGTATAGTCAATGAATAATATCTCTTAGTCCAATAGAGATAAACATAAGATAATTATAATACAATTGTAATGTTGTATGAATGAAAGCCTTGATTAGCCAACTGGAAGCCTAAACCACAAAGGATTATAATGACCATGCCTTATTCACCAAGATTGAATGCTTATATCATGTATAAGTGACATTGGTGGATAAACCATGATTGAAACCTAGTATAGATATGTTATCCTAGGTTAGCCATGACAATACACCATGATATAATGTGATGTTGGAATATAAGCTACTGGAGTAAAGCAAATATAAGATAGTATGATTAAGCTAAAGCTAGTGTAGCATGGAGTTATTGAAATAGTGTTATTCCTCTTAAAGGATAGTAAGATTTTGAGGAGAGTAGTTTGACATATACCTCTATTAGAGTAATGTTGGTAATGGATGATGAAGGAAGATTATGAAAGCTTCTGTGTCAAGCTCATTGGAATTATAAATGGATTTAGAAGAATAAAAGGTGGATAAGAATATTTTGTGAAGTAAAGCTCATCATGTTAACACATGATGATGGATAAGAAGAAGCAGTATATCTTGGAAAGGAATTCCTTAATTAGAAGTCCAGGATTGTGAATTATGGAAGATAGGAATTCTTGGTAAACACTAAACCCTAAGTCTATAACCCAGATTAACATCCATTTCATCTCATTGATTTATCATTTTATTTCCACAATGTTTTATAGGAATATTTTCCTATATAAAATAACTTAAGCACATCTCTGTCATTTCCAATTATCATAACCATATGTGCTTAGGAGTTATCTTTATCAATTCTTTTCCATAAGATATTCTAGAAAATAACTTTCTAATTCAAAGGGTGATATCATTAAAGATCACAAACATAAAGACAATATGTTTAGCCATTAATATTTATTCACATCAACAAAAGAAAATAAGTATAGTAAGTACCCTAAACCCTAGGGTAAGTAATGACAATTCAGAACCCTAAATTTATTAATGAGTTTTATCGTCAACACCTCATAAATATTCATTCTATATTAATTAGGCAAATTTTTTGATCCATTTCTCTAACAACTCATTCCATATGAGCATGGAATAAGTGGGGATACAATAATTATAAACCACCCTATACTTTACTATGTGATTAAATACATAAAAATAATCCCTATAACTACTACTAAACATTTTAAAACTTCGTTGCTCCAAATAAAAGTAAAAATAATGGTATAGTTAATTTTTTAAGATCTTAAACAAATCCTAAAAAAACCCTAAATCCTACTTATTCTATTTAATAAAAGAATATCTCTATAATTATAAAGTTAGAAAATAATAAATAAAGTATGCTATCAAAATACTAAATTCAGAATAAAATTTGAAATACATTTTTATATACTGAAATTATCTAGAAAATAATATCTATAAAGAAATTTCAATCAAATGCGTAGTATTCAAACCTGAAAAAAATACAAAAATAGAAAAAAGTGAGAACAAGAAAAAAATAAAAGAAGTAGAGGCAACAGTCAATTCTAGCCCATGGCCCATCTTCCCTCTCACTTACTCGTCACCGCGAGCAGCCCGAACATAGCCCACGTCGGCCCAGCAATATCCCAACTCATCCCTTACCAGTTCGTCGTCTTCCTCGCGTCGTCATCGACCTTCCGATGCTGCAAGCAGCTCGGTGGCCACGCCCTCGTCGCCGGCGAGCGTCAAGATGCGCGCCGCCGCTCTAGAAGCTCTATAAGAGGACCACATCGTCGCGTGGAGAAACCCTGCATGCCATCCCTTCCCGTATCTCTTCCTTCCTCTCTGTTTTCTCTCAGTGATCGATACCCTAGCCTCAAACCCTGCTGGAGCTCGTTGATGTAGACCTCCCCGCGTCTATCTGAGGTCCCCAGGAGGATCGCCTCGCCACCCTCATTCTCCCTGTCCAGGTCATGGAAGCCGGAGAGTTCCCAGTCGACCCAATTGACATGTCATCCCCGTCTCTAGCCATCTTCTTCAATCGTCGATTGCCACTTCCAAAGGGCTCCTCTGGTCACGCCGTCACGCCCTTCAGCTTCACGGTGAGCTTCCGGTGCTCACGCACCTTCTCAATCTCCTCCTTGTTTGCTCGTTTGCTCTACCACCGAGAACTGTCCACCACCACCGCAGTAGCTCATCACCGGTGTCGCTCCAGCGACCAAAAAGTGGTAGAGCTTCCACCCCAAGATTCCTCCCAGTCGTCCGTGTCCAGCGCACACAATCTCGCTAGCCCGCTCGCCTTCAATCACTAACCCCGAGCATCACCTGTGAGGATTTCCATTGTTGAGGTCACGCTGACATCATCATGAGCCAATAAACCATTTTATTTTGTTTAATAATTTCTATAATTCATCTCTGGAATTTAAATAACCTAGAGGGCCCATTTGTCACTGAATGTGAGTAGAAACAGATGGAGTAACAAATGTATTAACTAGCCTGGGCATGTGATGTGGCCCCTGTCCTACTAGTCAGTGACTGAGGTTAGAAATAGCCCTGGTGAGAAAAACCCTTCACCCCCTGCTGACATCAACATTATATCATAAACCATTTAGTTATTTATTTTAATTCCATAAAATGATTAAATCTTAAAAATTCAATAACTTTTGTTTTAGAGTTCAGAAAAATGTGTATAATATATGGATTTTTTTTAAAAAATAAAATCTATAACATTAAACTATTATGAAACATTATTATGTCAACAATTTAAATAGTTACTATTTAATAAAGATTTTATAAGTATTAATACTTTGATAATTCATATTTTAATAATGCTAAATGTTAAAAATATAAATAAAATACCAAAAATCTTAGAAAAATAAGAATTATAATTTAAAATTATAATCATGCATTATTATTTCACTTAATTAAATATTTATTATTTATTAAGTATTTATATAATAAGTAATCTTATAAAAATCATATCTTATTATTTATAAATCACAAAAATAAATGTAATATACCAAAATGATCAAAAAAATAATACCTATATGTTAAAAATATAATATTCCACTTTTGAGGTAAATAAAAATTTAAAACACATAAACAACTTGAATTTAAATCTAACTCCTTAGTTAATAATTCATATAAGGGTAGGTAAAATTTGCTAATATCTCAAAAATTAGCCAATTGAGTCTAATAAATAGTATTAGTCCTAAATATTGCTATCATGCAGTCAAAATGGTTCAACACATTTTAAATACAACCTTATTGAAATATCATTCAATTATAAGAGTATATAATTTTCTAAAAAGATTCTTATCAATTATAAAATCTTCAAGAATGATATTTCAACTAAATAAAATCTTTTCCCTTACTTCAACCACAAGTTATAAACATACCAAAACACTATATTGAATCCATAAGGAGTTAAGTAATATTACTTCCTTGTTTACAAACTATAACCACTCATCTATAAAAAGGAAAATGATTATATTCCATTATAATGTTAGGAAACCACTACTCAAATAGAAGTAATGCCATGCTTAAATAAATTTAAGGAAACATTATGAAGTGAACAAGATACAAATATCATAAGCATTACAACCTAAGTTCATCTATGTTTTTAAAGTTAACTTTAGTCTGCAAAGCTTTAAGTATAATGCTAAAGACCTTATTATGTGTTTTATAGTTAACTTTGGTCTATTATAATTAAGTCGTAAAGCATCTCAAGTCCAAACTATTCAAGCAAGCACAAACAAACATCGACCACATCTGATTAACCACAAAGATTGTTTAGACCTTAGAAAAGAAATCTTTTCTTCAAATGTTATTCTTTTTGCCACTTTAGTCAACAGATAACAATTAATCGTAATCACATTACTTTATACTTTACTTGTAAATTTAGGATTGATAAAACTTAAGCTCTTTATAAGTGACATTACTTATAAAGTAAAATTTGAAGATAAACAATTATAGTGTAAGCAATCTTGAGTAGCATTCCATATGTGTGTATCTTATTGTTGTATGATATTATAAATACGTGTTATTCACACACACTCACAAGTCTTAATAAGAAGCACATGTATGAAACTTATCTAAAAGGATAACACATTCTAAAGAAACCATTTCCACTTTCCAAACCCTAGATCAACGTTATCCCCGGGATTCGAGTTTATCAACTTGCATTACATTACTTATGCATAAAAGCATCTTGCTTCTTTAAACATTAGTCCTTACCGGACCAATGATGCTGATCTCATATATTGGATTTTATATCATTTCAAAGATCGTGAGTGCATAATCTTGCAATCACAAAAGGCAAGTTCACACTTGCTCATGTCCTTTCATTATTTTTGGTAAAGTATGTTGCAAATCCAGTGTTGTCATCACCTGCATTTGAAAAAGGTCAGAAAACACTATTTTTGATAATAATGTGAACTATTGGTTACTGATCCAGGGTGATCAGCTAATCTATTAAACCTGGTAGTTGGAATACCACTACTCATGAATATATCACCTAGGACTTAACAACCAATGTCGCCAGTGATTCTTGCGCCGTATATTACGCGTTGACCATGAGATTTGGAATGGGACAGAGAAGTTAGCTGAATCTTCTTCCTCTCGCATGTAGCCGGATGTGCAGGTCATGGCTGTTATCACTCGTAGAGTGCATATTAATTGGTAATTCGTAGAGGATATGCAGCATATGGGTGGGAACCCTCAACGTCCCACAGTAGTTCTGGCATCTAACGGTCTATACAAACCATTGCCGTAATTCAATATGTGGGCATGGTGTACACCAAGGAGGCATGCGAGGTCACGAAGGGGGCAGTGATTGGCTTGGATCTTAGGTTGGGCCTCAAACCAAGGAAGTTTGAACGGGAACATACTCCCGACCGTGCAACAAAGCCTAAGGTCTCTCATGGGTAAAGTGACGCACCTCTGCAGAGTGTAAGAACTGTAACTTGTTACTCCCTGTTCCGGGAAGGAGCTGCGAACGCTACGGGAAAGGAACTCCATGAAAGTTCTGGTAAACCCGTGAAGGCTGACGGACATAGCTTTTCAGAATAAAAGCAACCTTTGAAGAAATGTTTACGAAAACTTGCATTGCCTACGACCTATGGTCTGTGGCTGTAGATATAGTGCATCAAACACTCATTTTCTAGTGAACTTGCTGAGTACGCTCGTACGCAACGTATCTTCTTAACCCTTTCTAGGTTCTAAAGATAGTACAGACAATGTCTACATCAAGTTATGCTCTAGTAATCATCATCAAAAGCTCGAGCTCTTCAATGAAGCCAAGTAAGTCAACATATACATCAACTCAAGTGAAGACGAAGTTACTAATTAGATAGGAATATAATCTCTAGCCATAGAACCTATTTCTGTAGTGTATTGCAATAGCAACAATGCCAAACCATTAGTTAAAATACTAGTCTTAATATTTTGATAGTTTTTGAGTTTCTTATTTATGATTCTTCTTTGTAAGAAGTTTCTTTCTCTCTTTAACCTAGAGCGTTCTCTGGATCTTGTGTAAAGAGTTGAGTTCTAACCTATAGTCATGTCTTGGACCTGCTGTGTTTCTGTTGTACCACTCTGAGGGATGTAATACTAGTGAACGGTGTTTCATTGGTGTTATGTCAACGACTATAGTGTACTACATCATGCAGTGGTATGCTGGGTCACCGCAGGGGTGGCCACCCTGTGGCGCCCCTCCGTCTCTCCTCTGGATTCCGTGTTCTCCTCTGGACTCCGTGTTCTCCTCGGTGAAATATTGACTTTGGCTTTTGTCCCGTCCAATTTCGAGAATATTTCCTTACTAGATTTTCTGGAACCAAAAACAGCAGAAAACAGACAACTGGCATTGTGGCAACTTGTTAATAGGTTAATACCAGAAAACATGTAAAAAGCACCTCAAAGTGTAGACAAAGCAAAGCAAAGTAGATACTAAACAAGCATGGAACATAAAAAATTATAGATACCTTTCCGACGTATCAGATAACAGCAAAAGTACATCATGAATTGCTACAGGGAACATTCCAAGGAATGGTAGCACCTCTGCAACAATTCCATCATTCTATGCATTTAGATAATATTTCACCAACAAAGATATTTCCTCAAGAAATATTTAAATCATATTCCTAAATAAATTTAGGAATCATCAATTTAAATTATCTATCACATGTGACATATAGCAAAGGAGATGAACTAAATGAATGAACCATTGTTTCCAACCATGGTTCATAAACATCAAATCTATATCATCATTCTAGTTTAGAAACTAGAATTCAGTACTTTGATTCAGTAAATGGAACAGTTAATAGTATCACCAGGATGCTAACAGTAGCAAGCCATATTCAGTAAAATTCAGACAATAGTTCACTATCAGAAGCCACTGTCAACATTCACAATCTCAAATATAGCTGTGAATTCTACATAGCCTAGATTCAGTAGGTAATCACATAAAACAACTTCATCATCTTGAATAATCATAGTACCAAGGGAAGAACCCTAGCACAGAGGGATGAACCCTAGAGCAGTGGATAACCCTAATTATGGTTCACAATAAACAACCACATGGAGGGTAGTAAGGTGAGACAGAGAACAAGAGGGGAAATGAGTAACTAACCCGTGGTCCTCGCTGATTATTATAAGAGGAAGCAGGGTGGCCGGCGGTGGTGTATATGATGGCACGGGGAGCACCCGAAGGCGCTGCGACCCACACCAAGCCGCAGACATGGCGACCATAGGAACACGAAGGCGCTAGCGACACCACATAACCACTAGAGCACCAGAGTAGCACCATAGGAGCAGCGGAGCTCCAGATCAATAGCTACACCCGAACCCTAGGTATCAGAATGGAGGCGGCGTGGTCAGGGGAGCGCTCTAGCGCCAAATTGTGCTAAACCAGTCGATGGAGCATCATTGACTAACTCATCTCGCTTCACGATAGTGGCCGAGGAGGACAGAGGCGGCCGAAATCGCACGATAACGGTGGTGGGACCACATCGCCACAGAAGGGAACGACCTAGAGGAAAGCACGAGTGCGCGAGGAAGAGAGAGGGGTACTGGGCCGGTCTAGGCCAGTATTGAGTGAAATAGGGGTTTGACCCAACCCAGATGGGCTGGGTCAAGGCTGGGCCAGCCCAGTGGGTCAGGTCTAGGTTTTAAATAAAAATAATTGAATCATCTTTTTAAAACACCAAAATACCCCTAGAACTTAACAAGCTCTAAGAAATTGAATAAAAATCCCAAAAATACAAATAATATATCCATGGGTTCATAAAAAAAGCTACCCAATAAAATTAATGAATTCTATTTTAATAGAATAAATTTAGGTTAATTATTTTTATAATATAAATTCCTTATGGAATTTTATAAAAATAAATAAAATACCTAAAAATAAATAAAATTCCTTTTTACAATTCTAAATAGGTATATCATTTTAGAAAAATACTAAATTGTTATATAAATTAGTAAAATGAAATTATATGAATTGAATTACTTATTCTTGAATATAATTTTAAGAAAATATTAATAAGAGTTAAAATAAAAAAATGAATTTTAAACTCTTATATTAATGTATTATACCAAAAAATATAAATATAATATTTACAAGATTTTAGGAATTATCAACTATTAACATTCTTTTATTAATAGAGAAACTTTAGAACTTTGATAATGTGGATAAAACACGCAAAGAAGATAAGTAATAACATAATGCATTGCATTACTATGCATAATCATTATTGTTTCTTTAAATATTGTCCTTACCTAGCAATAATGATGTTTTGTAGAAATAGAAGCTCAAGTTCGAGTGCAAGCATACGCCTTCAGTACCTTGCAGTCACAAGGCAAGTTCATCACTTGCTCGTGTCTTTTGATGAGTTTTATCAAAGTATTTGCAAATTGTGTGTTATCATCTATGTTATAAATGTTGGAGATATGCCCAGGAGGCAATAATAATGTAGTTATTATTATATCTTTGTGTTTATGATAAATGTTTACATCTCATGCTATAATTGTATTAACAAGAAACATTAATACTTGTGTGTTTTGTAAACATAAAAGAGTCCCTAGTAAGCCTCTTGTTGAACTAGCTTGTTGATTAGATGATCATGTTTTCCTGATCATGGACATTATATGTTATTAATAAAAAGATCATGCCATTAGGAGAATGATGTGATGGACACACTCCTATAGTTAGCGTAGCATAAGATGAAGTCATTTAGAGTTCGTTTGATACAAGCTTTCAAATACATAGTAACCTAATCCTTCGACTATGAGATCATGTTAATCACCTTCACCAGATGGATGCTTTGATGACATCAAACACCACTTCGTAACTGGATGGTTATAAAGGTGGAATTAGGTATTCTGAAAGTATGTGTTGAAGCACATTGATCAAGAGTGGGATCTGTCCATCCATATGACAGATAGATATACTTTGGACCCTCTCAGTGGAATGTCATCCAATTGGCTTGCAATCATGTGACTAGGTTACAAGGGATGTCATATCACGTAACGAGTAAAGAGTACTTATAGGTAACAAGATTGAACTAGATATAGAGATACCGACGATCAAACCTCAGATAAGTAAAGTATCACGCAACAAAGGGAATCAGTATTGTATGTAAATGATTCATTCGATCACGAAGTCATCATAGAAATATTTGGGAGCCATTATGTATTTCCATATACCACTATTGTTTATTGATCGAAGAGGTGTCTCAATCATGTCTTCATAGTTTATGAACCGTGGGGAGACACACTTAAGGATTCAATGTTCGGAGTCTCGGATTGGATCCAGGACATCATGAGGATATCCGGAGAATAAGATTCATATAAGGAAAGTTAATTTCCGGGGTTCAGAAATATTTTTGGTGTTTTGACCGGAAGCTTCTAGAATGTTCTGGAAGTTCCACCACCCCGGAGGGGGTACATGGGATGCGCCATGCCCTAATGGGGCTGGTGACATCATTCCCTAGGCCAACTCGGCCAAGCACTAGAGAGGTTTGAAATGTCAAATCCTAATTGGGAAAAGTCAAATCCTAGTTTGGAAAGGAGAAGGAAAACTTAAGGGGCAAGTTTTTCCCCTCTCCCTTCCTTGGCCGCCAGCTAGAGGAGTTGGGGAAGGACTCGGCCAGGAGTGGGAACCCTGGCCGCCACCCCTCCACCCATATAAGGAGGGGTGAGGGCGTCCCTATCTCCTCACCTTAACCTTAGCCGCCGGCGCCACCCCTCTCTCCTCCATACACTACTTCGGCTTAGGCAAAGCCCTGCAGTAATCTCTTCTCCTCCTCCACCACCACCACACCGTCATGCTGTTGGGATTCCCTGGAGATCTACAACCTCCGCTGCCCTGCTGGAACAAGGGAGAGGAAGGTCTTCATCGACTACCGTACGTGTGACCGACTGCGAAAGCGCTGCCAGAACATGGCGCCGGAAGGATCGTCTACGCGATCTTGAGATCAGCAAGTGATCTACTAAATTAATCACGAGATCTTAATCTCGTTAAACACTTTGGATCTTTGAGGGTTCGTTATCTACAATCTCGTTGTACCGATCTCGTAGAATAGATCTTGGTTTTGTGTGTTCTCGCGATAGAATTTTTTTGTTTTCCATGTTGCGAACCCTACAGTGGTATCAGATCCGAATATATGCGTAGATCTGTTGCACGAGTAGAACACAATGGTTTTGTGGGTGTTGATGCTTTTGTTGTTGCTTTATTTTTGTGTACTTTTCATCTTGTGGGATGGTGGGATGAAGCGGCCCGGGATAAACTTACATGTCATCGTACATGAAACTTGCTCCACGCTCAACGTGCAACTTGCATTGCACAAGTGGATTTGGGGGTGTTTGTCTCTCCCACCATAGTGAAGATTCAATTTACAACGGGCACTTGACAATGCTTGTATCAAGGTTGTGGTTCATGTTCGTAAGTTAGAACGGTTCTTATTCGAAACCCCCAGCCACGTAAAACATGCAAAGAAAATTAGAGGCCTCTAACTTGTTTTTGTAGGGCTTGTGTTGTGATGTGATATGGCCATGATGTGATTGTGATTATATATGATGTATGCAATGATCCTTATTGTAAGTTGGAAACCGGCAGGAGCCTTATGGTTGTCTTTAAATTTCGTTTAAGACTTGCGTGTCTATTCATCAAAGTAGTTGTAATAGTTGCTATTGGTGGTGGACAACCATGAAGCAGCACCATTGACCTTGATGCCACGCCGGTGATGATGGAGATCGTGTTCATGCTTTGGATATGGAGATCAAAGGCATAAAAAGAAAGGCCATATCATATTAGATATTATGAATTTCATGTGATGTTAATCCTTTTTATGCATCTTATATTGATTAGATTGTGACGGTAGCATTATAAGATGACCCTCTCACTAAATATCAAGTAATAAAGTGTTCATCCTTAGTAGGCATCGTTGCTAAGACTAGTCGTTTCGAAGCACCACGTGATGATCGGGTGTGATAGATTCTACGTGTGCATACAACAGGTGCAAGCCAAATTTACACATGCAGATACTAAGGTTAACCTTGAAGAGCCTAGCATGTACAAACATGGTCTTAGAACACGAAATACTGAAAGGTAAAGCATGAGTCATGTGATTGATATGATGAACATGTTGATTTTTCACCTTTGAAACTACATCATCTCTTGTGATGATCGGACTTGGTGTAGTGGATTTGGTTCGTGTGGTCACTAAAACAATGTGAGGGATGTTGTTTTGAGTGGGTGTTCACCTAGTTTAATTTAAGAATTAAATATGAACTCAATTTATCATAAACTTAGTCTAAACTCTTTATAAATATGTTGTAGATCATGGAGACCCCTACACCATTTTTGATGCGTTCATAGAGAAAGAAAAGTTGAAATACATTGGAAGAAACTTCACAGAATGGTTCTGTAACATGAGGATTATCCTCGATGCTGGAAATTTGACCTATGTGCTGGATGCACCACTAGGTGACCTACCTGCAAACACTGCGTCTCGGGATGAGTACAATGTGTATGACACAAAGCGTGATTCCTACAATATTTTAAAAGATGCGATACATATGTCAATGGAGCCTTAGCTCCAACAATGCTTTGAACTTAGCAGCACTGCTGCCATGGTGGAGGAACTCAAAACCATGTTTGAGATCCAAATCCATGATAAGAGCTATATGATCTCTAGTGAGTTCTTTAGTGTTAAGATGAAGGAACACAACTCTATGAATGACCATATCATGATGATGATGCTCTATGTTCAACGTCTCAATATAATAGGATATGTGTCACATCCCAAAATTTTCCAAATTTTGAAATGTGAAAAATAAATAAACAAAATAAATAATTGTTGAAATTTAGGGTGAAAAGAAACTTTTTATTTCTAAATGGAAACTTAAAAACACATCTTGAACAAACTTTGAATAAAAGGGAATCCACCTAAATTCAAATGAAGTGAAATGCATTCTTCATAAATGCATCATGAAATTTAAACACTTGGAAAATAAACCAAAACCCTAAAACCCTAATGGAAGAAAAACATTTCCAAGATACCTCAAAGACTATGGATTTGATCCGTATAAAAATTTGTCAACAAACATTTATAAATGATCAAGGATGATAAATAAAAATATTTTAAAACCATAGAAATTGGTTTCACTTAATTTGGAGCCATAGATAAAATCATATGAAGTTAATAAGATAAAGAAATTAAATTTCAAAGCTAATAAAGCTCCTATCTAAAATCCATACCAAATTATGATCAAATTAATCCTAAAGGGATTTAAAAACATAAACAAATATTAAATAAGATTTTACAAATTTGAATCACCAAGATTGGAATAATAATAAAAAGATATGGATTTTATAAGGCAAAGAAAGGAATAAATAAATAAGGACTATTTAAAAAAACCAAATTAAATTTTGGCCAAGTCCATAAACAAAATAAAAGTTATTAAATAATAAATAAAAATATTATTTAATTAAAACTATATGGGCTTTAAACCATATTCAACTTTATTTAAAATAATATTTGCCTAAATAATAAATCCCAAGGAAATTGTTTAGAAGATGTCAACACCCGGATTTTTAATCCCAGATGCCTGTTATGCCATACATTGCAATCCCAGGATTACCATTTTTGCGACACATAACAGAATTGGATACCACAGTACATCATCCATTACAAACCGTACATAAGTTCTTACACAAATAGGGATCTCATGATCCAGTTCTTAATACAACTTCAAGAAGCGGAATACATAATAATAACGGTATCATAGGCAAAGCTCCATCTTCGGGGTCACAGGCAATGCTGATGATGGGAGATGATCCTAGTTGTCGTAACCTTCCTGGGGTCCATCCTCCAAGTACTCTTCTTCATAGTCTGGCCACGGGAATAGCCAGGGAGAAAGCCATGTGTACTCTTTAAGTACTGGCAAACTAATACTAACAAGTAAAAGGGGTTTTTGATAATAGGACACTAGGCTCTAGGGTTGTTTTGCAAAAGCCAGATTTATCTCTACTAAGTTTGGAAGCAACGAATGCTAGTTAAGGTTTTATAACACCTAAGTGGGAACTTGTATCTCATGCCACAACCCTGTTGTGGTCAAGTCAAAGTCTCAATTCATTTCACAAGTCTTTTGAAAAGTCTGACGAGGGAACAGTATGGCCACTCCAACTGTCCATAACCGCAGACGCGGCTATTCAAATAGTTTGACACTCTGCAGAGATTGTACACTTTCACCACAACATTCGATACATCCGTCAGGAACAAATCCTGAATTCACCATACTCAGTATGAGGATAATCAATCCTAACCTTTCAATTACACGCCCTAGTATAAGCACCTCTCCTGTGAGTTTGGCCTCCCAACCATGACCAACTGTCATCTTGGGTACGGCACAGGTGGACAATCTTCACAAGGTAGCCTCAGGTCAGACCTTGGCCGTGAGGGAACTAATAGTAAGGTATATAAGTTTCCAGTCAAGACCTACCCAATTCTCGGGTATTGTGGTTGTACGGTAAAATTGGAATGGTATCGCATCTAGACAACCATCAGTTTTATAAAGGGCTAAGGCTCACGCCTCAACAATTTCATCATCAAAATCATATGGTGTTCATAAACACATGTCAAAACATCTCAATAGAATGATCCATCATTCCAAGGTTTTCATAACCATTTTTCCACCAAGTATCCCCATCTAAAGTGGATCCAGTTTTATGCTTAGCACTAGCATCTACAAATGGGAGTGGGTACTAATGAGGGGTAGTAAACTAGTGGAGTTTCAACTAAGTACATTCTCATATCTTAGGGTGACATCAAGATTATCTAGCTTAGGCAAAATTTTATGCTCTTTATGCAACCTTCAATTTGCTTTCTAATATCTACAATTTACTCAAGTAAATTCTAAGTAGAAGCTTTGATAAAGAAATAGAGTATAAAGCTTGCAAGTAAAACTAGGATTGGGGTTATCAAGTGGGTATGATCACTTATGCTTAAGGCATATAGTTGACATGGTAACAAGCAAGTATTTGCTTGCATCAGTATCAGTATAGGCATGCATAAGTAGAGTATCTTGCAAGTGTTAGCTTGCCTTGTGCAGAGCAGTGGTTGAAGTTCTCCTCGGCTTCTTCTTCGTAGAATCCTCCTTCCTCCTCGTATCCTTGGTCGGTACTAGCGTCTATGAATAAATATGATGTACACAATCACCAAACAATACTTAACTACTTGCAATCATCACACAAAAATGGTCCTATAGATGATCTAACATCATCTCTAACATTACAAGATTAAGGCTTGGTTTAATTCCTTTTATTTTTAGAAAAGTAATTTCTACTCATTGAAAAACTACTTAAGATTTAATATTCTCCAAACCAAACATGGGATCATGTTGACACATGTCATCACCACATATTTTAGTCCATGGGAATAAGATTTAAAGTGGTGTCACAATTTAATAAGGTTTTACCCTTTTATTTTAATTAAATAAAGTGACTAGAAATGCCTATGGAGCATTCTTTTATTACTTGAACATTATTTCTGTAAGTAAAAAAACCTATATATTTTTATATATTCTGAAAGGTATGGTTGAATGTGATTTTTGAGAGTTGGAATCAACACAAAAGCTATTATGGTTTTAATTTAAAAAATGTTTGAATGCAGAAAAGCTTCTGCCTTGTTATTTTTACCAAGGGTGATCTACAGATCCAAATGACTTGAATCCAACGGGCTTGGATTCAGCACTTCCAGACCTTTCTAACAAAATTAGTTTCATTCGATTTGGTGCACTGAATCGACCTGGGTTGATTTTTGAAACTGGGTACAGAAGTGTGTTTGAAATAAAATGGAAAAGGTTAAATTCAAATAGCTGGGCTGCGCGGGAAGCGATACTGGGCCGGCCTGCTAAGCACAGCGCTTACGCGGGCTGGTTAAGTGGCTGTCCCCACGCGTCAGTGATTCGAGGGGGTGCGAAGCGGTATGGGGCGATGTGGTGCGTTCGATCTGGTTCTAATCCAACGACTGAGAGTCATCGTCGACGTTGGGCAACGCCGGCGAGACAGAAACCTAGCGCGGCCAGTGGGGGTCGTTGGGGGCTCACCGGGGTTCAGGCGAGGGTCGGCGAGGCGGGCGAACGACGAAGTCGACGACGGCGAACCTCCTGGTACTGGCAGCTTCTCCTGGGGCGGCTCCAATCGCTGGCTCCCTTCTTCTCCAGTAGCAGCGGGCTCCGGTGAAATTCCGGGGATGCGCTGCTCGCCTTGCTCCGGGAACGGGGTGGCACGATCAGTGAGGAGAGGGGAGTGAGATGGTGTGCTCATTTCGGCTGGGGGTGGCCTCTATTTATAGTGGAGCGAGGGGACCGACGGGGCGCAAGGTAAGCTCGTCGTGGTCGACGGTACAGACGGCTATCGACGTGGGCGACGATAGGGGCGGTGCGGTGCTCCCTGGCGATGCTCAACGACACGGTGGCGAGATGTGGGGCAGTGTGGTTTGGTCGGAACGCGACGATGCTCTGTGCGTGCTCGACGGAAGATTTAATGGCGCACAACGCGCGTGGTCCGCGCGGCGGCGAACGAGCGTGTCTGCAGGGTTACTGGGACGGTGGTGATCATGTATGCACACGGCGAGGGCGGCGCGCGGTCTATGGGCGTCGGTTGAGCGTGGCGCACGGGGCGCGCTCTCGGCATGGTTGCTGGCGATCTTGGCATGGTCCGTGCGTGTGGTCCAGGGGTTGGCAAGGTTCGAGCGGTGGACAGGGAGTGGCGGTGGGGTGTTGGCTTGCTCCCAGACATGTTGGCTAGGCTTGGTTCTTCTCCTAGCTTGCTGTCGACATGGGGGTGACAAGTGTGCACTCGGCCTGCTCACCATTGATGGCAAAGCCAAGCTTACAGTTATGCTAGAGGTTTGCACTTGAGCTAGATGATCTACTAAAGCCTATTTGCAACCAGAGAGGGAACAAGTTAGGCTCCAATCACTGCTCACAATAGTGTTTGGATTTTAGAAGATTTGAATCTGCAAGGTGTTTGATGAAATGGCCGCATGAATTCAAGTTTTTAATTTTGAAAATATTTTTGGTGGGTTTGCTAGGTTGGTGCTGGTGAGTCTGCAGATGCTTGGGTTTTGAAAGTTGAGCTTGTTTGAGTGGTTTTTGAAAAAGTGGGATCTTCCCATATGATAAAGATTCAATTTTGAACTGTCATTTAAACTAGGCGTTTAAATGTTTTTGGATGATCACAAAGTGGGCCTTGATACTTTGTTATGGGTACAATCAAGGGGTGCAACGATCCAGAAAAGTTTCTGTTAGGTTCTGAAAGTTTGAGACAGCCAAAGTAGGCATGGGATT
The DNA here is from genome assembly GCA_916181665.1 of Avena sativa. Lineage (NCBI taxonomy): Eukaryota > Viridiplantae > Streptophyta > Magnoliopsida > Poales > Poaceae > Avena > Avena sativa. The sequence continues at coordinate 302,666,068 of OV702295.1, read as the reverse complement.
TAAATTGGTACAAATGACCATTCCCTTATTTTATTTGTTTTGATTTACTTGTCTTTGAGAAAAGTTTGGGAATTGTTTAGATGATGTTTATTTCACCTAAGAATCCATTTACAAGCAAAGGAACACACAAACAAGGTGGTTCAAAAGAATTCAAAATGAAATGCATATTCACATGCATGCTTTCATATTTTTATTTAGCAAAGTTTTTGTTAACCCTAAATTTGATGATTAGAGTCTAATGATCCAAGTTTAGTATTTTTGGGATGTTACAGAAGACAATTTAAATTAAATCCATAAGCAAATGAAATAAAGGAATCATTTAAATAAAATTTATATGGAATTAAAGTCATATTTGTTTTGATTTAAATAAATACATTTGCTCATTTTAAATGATTAATAAACCATATTAAAAATATTTCAAATAATTCAAAATGAATTATTTAACACCCTATTAAATAAATAAAACCTACTGAAAAGGTTTTGGTGAAAAATTGAAATTCAAATAAGGGTTTGAAAATATAATTAAATCTCATTTAATAAAGGAAAGTGCCCATTTTAAATAAAATATAAACCATAAATGAATAAAGGATTTATTCCTAAAAAGGACTTGAAATACATGTTTAAAACATATTAAAAAACTACTAAAAAGTTTGAAAAGTCTTGAAAAGAAAAAGGGTTTGAAATCATTTGAATAAAATCAAAACAGAAAATCTAAATAGAAAAGGAAAAAGGATTCAGAAAAAAAAAGAAACGACCCAACCCAGCAAGCCCAGCCCACTGGCCCAACTAGCCCACTCCCCCCCTCTCAAACACGAAGCGTTTTCTCACCGCAGAACAAACCCGCGCAGTCACTGAGTCACGGACCCTATCTTGTTTTTCTCTCTCTCGCTGAGCACCAGGCCCCAATCGTCAGTCGTCGTCTTCAACCACCCCCCCCCCCCGCGCTGACCTCGCCTCAACTCCGGCCGTTTCTGGCCCGATTTTAATCGCGTTAACGCAACAATCAATCTCCCCTGCGACCACCCACCAGACGCCACCCACCCTCTGCCTCCAGGCCGTCTTGATTTTGCTTGGAAACCTACACTTCTCCGACGAGCTTTCCAAACAATCCAGACACCGCCGCCAGCCCCACTGCCCCCAGAGCACACGAGCGTGATCCCCAGCCTCTTGCACATCTCCATGTGCCGCCTATTCATCCGTGTGAGCACCGTAACCTCGGCAACGATGACAACTGAACGTCGCCGTCCACTGCCTCGACTCCGGCGAGTTCCTCCGGTGAGTATTGACCGCGCCTCTCCCCCTCGTTAACACTAGTGCACTCAACTTTCTCCTGCGCATCTAACGAAACCATTTGTTTGCCTTAGCATGATCCGTAGCCTCGCCTTCAACGACGTCTGAACGCACCCGAAGGTGACATCGACTCCGGCGAGCAATTGACAGCAACCCCATGCGCCCCTTCGTCGACGACGACCACCTCGAGCATCCCCACGCCACGGCAAACCCGATAAGCCCCTTCCCTTTCTCCCTTGCTTCCTGGTTGCACCGGAACACCGCTGACAGAGCGCCGCCGTCGCGCGTTCGTCGCCAGCGCCGCCAGTTAGTGGTCGTTGCGCTGTGAGCCGTTGGATGCAAATCCTGTGGTTGTGTTAGATTCACTTAAGCGAAGGGGTACGCTAGATCAGAGCCACACGATCCCCTTTTAATCCAACGCACCACATCAGCCGATCCGCACGAACCGTTTTTGGCCAATAAGAACAAGACACGTGGCTTAGGATTTGTTTTAAAAACAGAATTGAATCTATTAGTTGTTTGAATTTGTAAATTGCATAACTTTTGACCCACACGTCCAAATTTTGCAAATTTTATATCAAAGGAATCAGCAAAACAAATTCTATCCAACCATGTACTTTGTTTAGTAAATTGCTTCTGTAAACTTAGTTGTTTTTGCAGAAACTTGTGTAAGCATAATTTAAACATAAAATTTATTCTAGAAATGTTTTTAGGATAAAATCTTTGGTAAATGCTTTGTTTTGAACCTACTGACCATAGAAACCAACTTATGGATTTAAAAGTGTATTTTGTGAAGCTAAAGAATAAATATTTGAATTAAAACATTTCTAGTTAAATAAAAATATTGTTTATGTTTCAAAAATGCTTTTTGAGTAAAACCTTGGAAAATGGTTTGATTTAAACTCTTTGACCCTAAACACCAAGTTTTAGGATTTAAAAATATATTTGATGAACCCTATAAATTATTACTTTGCTAAAAGGCATTTCCAACAACATAAAATATTGCTTTGGTATAAAAATGGTTTATAAGTAAAACCTTTTGCAAATGGTTTTAATATTAAACATTTGACCTTAAAACACTAACATTTGTGTTTAAAAATGTATTTGTCAAACACTAGAAATTATTACTTTGATTTAAATCAATTCTAGCAAAACAAAAATGATTTAAGGTGGCCATTTTCACTAACTTAATATCAAATGGTTTTGCCATTTTCATAAATGACCAATAGATGTTTTAATATGTTTATAACCTATTATAAACCAATTTTCCAAAATAAAACAATCTTTGGCATGCTTGCATGCATTGCTTTGGTTTTATTATTTTATGTGATGAATTGCTTGAATGGTAGATTGAATTGGTGCCTTGATTGAATTGTAGTGAAATTTGAAGAGTGTGACTATTGCAAGATCAAGGAGTGAACTTATATTGTCTACCAAAAAGGCAAGTGGTGCTTCATACTTTTGTCCTATTATTTTCACTATGCATTAGTGATGTTTTGAGTAGGACTTGCATGGAATTTTTGCTAAGTATAAACTATGCCATGGGAAATCCCAGTAGATGAAACCTTAGTAGAATTTCCCCTAAGTTAAGATCCCTACTACTATCATGCTTAGCCTAGCTAGTATAAAACAAGGGTGGATTATATTCATGCTATGGAATATTTCTAAGACAAAGAGTTGTGTTTTGTTTAATAAAACAACTATGTGAATGAATCACCTGGTGGAATGGGAAGATTGGTTTGTGTTGAGTGGTTACTCAGGGCCCATTTCTATGGTTTACCCTGGTGTATCTCACTTGTGGAAGGCCACCCAGGAACAAAGAGATTTGAGATGTCAAATGTTGAGAAGCTTCAAGTGCAGCCACTTGGCATGATGGGCTCTGCCTGGATCATATAGGTTGCAATGACTTAGCCAAATGGATAGTTGGTGGTAGGGGATGATAGGTTAGAACGCGTCCATTCTGGTCTAAGGGAAGGCTTCTGAAAGATCTTGTCTCAATGCATGTCGAGTCTTGTGGGGAAAGTGCACTACCTCTGTAGAGTGTAAAATCTAAGTACTTAGCCATGTCCCCAGCAATGGACAATTTGAGCATCAAGACATGGAAACTATCAAGAAACTCCTCATCCCAATTTCTAAGTTAAAAACTTGTGGTTGAACAAGGGTTGAAGGATCACCAATTTCTATTGGGAGATGCCTTGGGTGATTTTGACAAACAAAAACTCAGTGTTTTCAAATGATAGGGAAAATCTATTTTGAGCAAAGCAAGTGTAGCGACCTCGGATCAAGTAAGATCCTAAGTCCCTGTGATTAACATGCTAGTCCCTAGATCAATAGTTAGCACTCACAGTCGATGAAATATCATGTAAAACACAAGTATTTATTACATGAATCGAATAATCCAGAGTTTACATTATTACAACAAAAGCGAAAAATATACAACATGAGTCACATCAATGCCACAGGCAGGTTGAGTGAAGACCCGCGATCCTAGCGCACCTTTCAACGATCTCCGAAATTCTGCACATGAAACATGTAGCCAACAAGTTGGGTCAATACTTTGAATGTATTGGCAAATTACACCAAGGAAGGAAAGACTAACTCTACATGCAAGGCTAGTTTAGGCTTTGGAGTTCATTTGCATAAAGCTAATTTTCACTAAGTATGGAGAGAAAAGGGAGAGAGAGTTTTACCCTACTTTGTAAACATTTGCTTAGATAAAATAGGATCAAATGGCACACGAGGATATTACTCACCAAGTGTCCAAACAACCAAACACTTGGATATTACTCACCAAGTGTCACTTGGATATTACGCACCAAGTTCCCAAAATCCCACCCATTGGCGATATTACTCACGCCATGGGGTTTCAAAACTTTTTTTTAGAAAAGAGAGAGGAAGATCCTTCAAAGGCTTCATCCTTCAGATGCTCAATGTTGTTCTGTTTCCGTGAACACGGCTGATCGATCAGATTGCAATACTCTCGAGAGTTGGTGCAGTTTACCCACAATCCACGATCAAGTACTTTTACAGACAAGACCATGGCGAGGCTTTCCTTTAGTAACCCCTCTACCTTCTGGATCCAACCGTGCCAAGAACCTCCAAATGTTGGTACCCAGGTGAGGTTCCCCACTAAGTACTAGGCCAAGACAGAGCCCATATGTATTGTGGTTGCACTAGAAGCTTCTGAATTCTGAAACATGGCAGACTTCTTTGATTCCTAGGCGGCCGTCCTCCACCAAATCTCACTCGTTGTCCCGACAACCATTCCGCCCAGAAGAAAACTTAGTTTTATTTTGAAGTGGATTTGAGAAGAAAAGTTTGCTCAATAGAGCCTTTATACTTAGAAAAATTCATTGTCTTTCGAACCCCCCAATGGTACTTTACATATATATAGCATAGCAAGCAATACTTAGAAAAACAGGGGAACCTATTAGGAGGGGAAATCCTAAGTATAGAGCTACTCATGGCATACTACAAAATCATCGCACTTGCAAAATAATACCAAGGAAAAATTCTACTAAAACATCCTACACATGCATACTACAGAATTTTGAAGATCACATGCACAGAATCAAAACTGGGACAAAGATATGAATAAGTGGTGTAACTTGCCTTATGTTGATAATATGGGTGTTGATTGTATTTCTCCGCAGCAATCGCACTCTCCGAACAATCTAATACGAGGACAAGGTAGTTCCAATCAAAATAATTGCAAACATAGCAAACACAACAAGGATGATCAAAAACATGCATGATGGTTTAATATGTTACAATGCTTACATTTAGTTCTCTGAGCATTAATAGATCATATGATGCATGTATGAGATCAATTAAAGCAATAGGGTACTTGTTATTAATAATTACTTTCCAATATAAGGGTTTTTATAGTTCTGTTGTAACGCCTATTATAACTATCTAATTAATTTTTTTTCTTGGGTTTACTGGATAGAGGACATTAATACAAACCACTAGGCGTTGGATTGAACCTAATCGGAGTTATAGATCTTTTTGTATGATTTAAATAGTGTTTAATGGGTTTTAAATGATTCATACAGTTTCTTTTTCCTAAAAATCAAACTAAAATTATATCTGTAATCTCCACGGCATTGTGATTCTTGGGACATATTATTTGTAATTTTCTGAGCAGTATTTATTTTCTTATGAATTTATTACTCTAAATAGGACATTAAACCATTTAAATCTTCACGGAAAAACCTTACAGTCAAAGGCTGAACTAATTTCATATTGATGATCTACATGGAACCAGCTTTCCATCGGTATATTATTTATATTTTTGTGATATGTAAATAATTTGCTATGAATTTAATGATTTCTAAAGCCATTAAAACCAATTAAATTGCTACGGGGTAAATATTCCGCAAAAGCTGGATCCAACCAGATATTATTATTCTACATTACAGTAGCTTCAATTTGATATATTGTTCATATTTTTCGGAGTTACAGATAATTTCCTATGAATTTATTAACCTAAAAGACCATTAAAACTAATTAACTTACTGCAGTGACCACATACATTAAAAGTTGGATCTATTCTGATAACATGATTCTACGTAAAATTATCTTCAATTTGATAAATTATACGCAATTTTTGGACGTTGTATGAATTTCTAATGAATTTTATAAGTTAGATTTATAATGTGCAATTTAAATCCGAACGGAATATTTCAGAGAATATTCCGCTGACTGGACAGGTTGACTTTGCATGCTGACTGGGACTAGATGCTGACCTGATGATGATGTGGCGTTGATGAAGAAGCTGACCAGAATGACGACATGGCACGCACCGGTTTGATTGGATCTCGACCGTCTGGATAGGATCCGGTGGCTAGAAGAAGAGATCGACCCGATTTTGGATCAGAATAGACAAGAAACAGATCTGGGTTAGAGAGACAAATCCGTCAGTCAAATTGAAAAACTAAGAACATGAAAGTTGTGGGGAATCATTAGTCCTACCTTCTCACCAAAGGAATTTGGATTTGAAGAAACGAGCGCGAGTACATCTTGGATTTACACCGTTAGATCTGAAATATTGCGATACAAAATTCTCCGGCTGTGGTGGATGAAAAGAGGTGAGGTTTGTCGGGATTGAAAGATTTCGACGAGTTTTACAACTTTTGTTTTTTGGCTGAAGGCAAACAACGATGTCTAGATGGGTCAAAAAGCGAAATAAGATTCGGGCATGTGTAGATTCGGGATTTCGGGAATAGAAACTCGTACAGCTGTAGCTCCACGAGTTTATATGGAGATTTAGGATGGTTTAGAGAGAGGTCTTGGAGTAGGGAACAAGTAGAAACAAATGGAAGTCGATTTGGAGTTGTAGATAAAAAGTTATGAGAGTTTGAATAGAGATAGGTTAGAGAAAAACTAATTCGCACGGTTTTTAAAGCGATCCCATGGATTGATCGGTCAAGTAGCTCCTGGCTGGCTGGTTCTGTCCGCCTGGGCCGCCGGCCATTAGTTTTTTTTCTTTTTCTTTTTCTATTTACTTGTTTCCCTTATATCTTTTGCATACGAACTCCAAATGACATGATTCTTGTTTCTAAAATTTTCTAAAATCGAATAGATCATTATAGGATCAAATTTTTAATCTTTTTACTAGTTTGGAAGTAGTGAGTTTATAAATCCTTGTATATTTCATTTTATTTATATCTTTATGTGTTTGTATTTATTCCATAACTTTTTCATAATATCTCCAAATGAGCTCAATTTTGTTTCTAAAATTTTGTAATATTAATTGGATCTCTTTAGGCTATAATTATCAATAATTTATGCCTTAGCAATAGTGGGTTTTATAAAGTCAATTTAAGTACCTTTAGGAACATTTGGGCGAATCAACTATAGGATTTAGATACCAGGATTTGGATTCAGTTTGTAAGAACTTTGCATGGATGTACTGAAATGCTTATGAATGCTTCATGATTTTCATTTTGAAATATTGCACACCAATTCTACAATCCATAATCAATCCATGCCCGTTTGCCTATATGGCTACTTAGGTCATAACAAAAGAATATAAAATTTTGAATTCAAGGTTGAGAGGATTTTCTATTCAAAAAGTTTCTTCTCTTTGAGAATTTTCAACAAAGTCAAACAATCAATCAAGCTATTGATTTTATTTATAACATTCCAAAATAGGAAATTTTTTGGGATGTTAAGCAAGCCTAAGATCCACTTAGCCAAATGCATATAGATGATATACTCCACTATACTACCATAGTATCACTTGCCAATACAATTCAAATGTATTGACCCTTGTGGCTATAACTTATTATGTTGCAGGTTTGTCTGATGTTATTGAAGTGTGTTGATTAGGATTACAAGTCTACAACCAACATGATTGCCTGTGGCACTTTGAAGATGAAGGACTCCATGCTATATAGTTATTTCTGCTGCATTGTAATGAGATAGCCAAATGAGCTATGTAAGATGTAATGAATTATTTTATTCCTGGTTATAAAGTTGTATTATGACCTTCGTTTCTTGATATTACATCTTAACTATGGATGCTAGCTATTGATACAGGGACTAGCATTGTAAACACAGGGATCTCTACCTTATTAAAGGTTGGGACCTCTACAGATAGTATCAGAGCACTGTGTTGCCTGTAGGTTTGTAACCCTAGGATTGGACAAAACCCCTTAGAAAAATAGGAGTTGTATTTGTTCCAAAACTTATTTACAAACAATCTTGTAAACTCTTTCCTCAACCTTTTTGGTTTTGATTCTACATCTCTTCTATTTCAACTTGATGGATAAAGCCTTCACCATGAGGAAAAGACTTCACCAACTCAAATGACTTCAACTTCAACATCAACAAAAACTTCAACTTTAGTTTCACCAAGGACTTCAACCTGGATATCACTAAGGACTACAAGTGAGACAAGAAATATTACTCAAGACTTGAAGACTAAGGAAACACAACTTAGAAGGAATCATCATCACCTTTGAAGTTTTGTGACCAAGATACAAGAATTTTTCCAAGGATGCAATGATCTTGTTCATGAAGAAACAACTAAGAAGGATGGAAATGATCTCAAGTGAACCATATAGTTGGACCACCATATTTAGTTTAGACCAAACCCACCAACTTATGTGGTGTAGCAAAAATATTTTGTTGCCTAACCATATAGCTCTCCGCACTCATTCCCTATCTACACGCTGCGAGAAAAAACCCCAACCTCCACCGTTTTTCATCCCTTCCAAGAGCAATGGCATCTTCATCTGGAGCGGGGACGGCGGGTACATCGACGGCGGACAAAAGGAAGATGCGGGGCCTCTAGGTCCCAAGCGTCATGGATGATGCCGAGCTCCAGGTCATTGAGGACGAGGGCTACCTCGTCGCCGGCGCGTGGCAAAGCGCCGCTGGACATGCGACTCCTGCACCGCGTGACGACGAGCGAGTATTGTTCAGCACGCACGTCAACCATGGCCTCAGCCTTCCACCGTCGGACTTCTTCATCGAGGTCCTCAAATACTATGTTGTGCAGCTCCATAATCTTCCTCCCAACTCCCTGCTAGATCTTAGGACTCATGCAACTTTGTGCGAGGGGTTTCTTGGCATTAGACCAAGTCTGGCCCTTTTCCGGTACTACTATGGTACCCGGAAGAATTCCATCAGTGCCTATGTTCCTTACACCACTAGCACTCTTAGCTCAGTCCTTAGGAGAAACCGAGTTTATCCTAGGATTAACGCTAGTGAATCTGTAAAACGTTGGGCCGGAACTTTCTTCTACAACAAGGATATTATTGCTCCTGGAAAGGCGGAAGGTCTTCCGACCTTCATCGACGGTGCCGCTCCCCACCAAGATTCATGGGACCTGGAGGTACCAGAACTGTCAGATATCTTGATCCTCGCCAAGAGGCGGATTGAGTTTCTGACAAAGCTTATGGGCCTCCGTGGATCCGACTTGATCCACTGCTGGCTGGATTGCCGGATCCAGCCTCTGAAGCATCATGGAGATCGCCTTCTGCACACCATCACTAGTGACAAGAAGGACAACCTACAGGTCAGCCCAAACCGTATTCCAGCGAAGGATTACAAGACCCGCATGCAATTTTTGATCAAGGAGAGAGTGGAAAGAAAAGTTCCTGATGTCTCCTTGAAGATGTTTATGTCTTCTCGTCCTCTGACTCTGGTAAATATTTTGACTCTGCATTTGCGTTTTGCCATTCTTTTCTGTCTTTTCCTCTGACTCTATTTTCATCGACACTTTTTGGCTTTTACCAACTCGAGAAACTCCCCGAGTCCGAGTTAGCTCCACTAGAGGGCTATCTTTCAGACGATCCAGAGGTGATGGAGGATGATGAGGTGCAAGAAGTTCCTGCATCTGCTTCCAGGAAGCGCAAGGCCAAGGATATTGTAATCATTGCTGGTAGCCAAGTGCTGCCAGTAGTTAAAAAGTAAGCACCTTGCTAATGTTTTCAGTACTTTGTACATTTTCTTTCTTTCTGAAGCACACCTGATATTTGGACTTTATGTGGTTCAGAGAAAACCAGTTTTGAAGAGCAAAGTGAAGCCAGACATCAAGCCGGACAAGCAACTGCATCAGCAGAAGCTCCCCAGCAATGCCACCACCAACTCCAACTAGTGCCCCATCATCAGCACCAGAGGTTTTCGCCTCTCCTGATGCCGGCTCTGTCGTCCCTGACGCTAGCAACACCTCGAAAGCCCTGGTTACAGTTGATAGCCAGGCATCTAACAAGGGTGAACCTGTCAACGGTAATGATCCCATGGTGATGTCTACATGAAAATTGGATAAAGTGGCCGGATCTGCTGTCTCTGGCTTAAAACGGAAGAAGAACGAGGAGATTTTCAAGCTGGCTCAATCTAGTCTCGAGAAACAAGTCCTCACTTTAGAGGCAGTGAGCCAGGAGATGGAGGAAGTGAAGCTGGTTAGCCTCCTGGACCAAATTTTGGTCCGGGATGTGAAGATCGAGTCTGGCGGACTCCCAGCGATGGACGTTCCCGCCCTCTCCCTTGCCGAGAAAGTATTTCACAATACTAAACTCCGATTTGAGAAGTTGCACCTGGAACACATTGTAAGTTTGTGATTCTTATTTATAGTATTTTAATATCATATCCTCTAGCCCCCAAGCATAAAGTCGGATAAACATCAATGAATCCGAGTTGATGCTTATAGGATGCAAAAGAACAATGTAGTGTAGCACCCAAGGCTCGTGCTGTATTTTTACCTTGTTAAATTTGCAGCCCGAGTCTTAGTAGCCATTTGACGGTATTCCGTCTCTATAACTTACAGAAAATTTCATCTTCCAAACAGGAATTGCTCGAGAATATATGCAATAAACGCAAGGAAATCAAGGCCCCGTGCCTTGATAATTCAAAGCTGAAAGTTGAGAAAGAAGAAGCAGAAGGTAAACTTTTCCGACTTCCTCTTTGTCATTTAGTTATTGTCATAGTCAAACATGTTCTGTTCGACTGATATTTTTTCCTCTACAGAATTGTTGTGCGAATCCAGCAAGATGGTGGAGCAATCCGAGAACTTCAAGGTCTTGGAGATGGAGAATGCTGAGCTCCGGGAGAAGCTTGAGAAGCTTAACATTGAGTCGGAGAAATCCGTAAATGCTATCCTGGAGTCAAGCAACATGGAGCCCGAGAGGCCCAAGAAGCTGCTAGCCCTCCGAGATAAACAACTAGATGATCTCAAGGACTTCGATAGTCAGAGGGATCTAGCCTAGGCCACAGAGAAGGAACTGAAAAGCCTCTGAGAGGAGCGCGCTCAGTGGAACCACTCCGTGCGTTGGAGATATTCCCAAGAGGCAATAATAAAGAAGTTATTATCATATCTTCATGCTTATGATAAATGTTTACATACCATGCTATAATTGTATTAATCGGAAACATTAATAAGTGTGTGATTTGTAAACATAAAAGAGTCCCTAGTAAAGCCTCTTGTTAAACTATCTTGTTGGTTAATATATGATCAATGTTTCCTAATCATGAACATTGAGATGTTATTAACAACAAGATCATATCATTAGGAGAACGGTGTGATGGACATACTCCTATAGATAAGCATAGCATAAAGATCAAGTCATTTCAATAGTTCGTTTGCTATAAGTTTCTGATACATAGTAACCTAATTCCTTCGACCATGAGATCATGATAATCACCATCACTAGAAGGATGCTTTGACGACATCAAACACCACACCGTAACTGGGTGGCTATAAAGGTGGCATTGAGTGTTCGGAAAGTATGTGTTGAGGCACATGGATCAAGAGTGGGATTTGTCCATCCATATGACGGATAGATATACTCTGGCCCTCTCGGTGGAATGTCATCCAATTAGCTTGCAAGCATGTGACTGGCTCACAAGGGATCACATATCACAGGAACGAGAAAAGAGTACTTATGGGTAACGAGGTTGAACTAGGTATGCAGAGATACCGACGATCAAACCTCGGATAAGTAAACTATCGCGAGACAAAGGGAAATTGGTATCGTATGTAAGTGGTTCATTCGATCGCAAAGTAATCATCAAATGTGGGAGCCATATGAATTTCCATATTCCTCTATTAGTTATTGATCGGAGAAGTGTCTCGGTCATGTCCGCGTAATTCACAAACCATAGGGAGACACACTTAAGGATTCAAAGTTGTTTAGTAGATATGGAATGTAAGTAGGGAGACCGAATGTTGTTCGGAGTCTCGGATGGGATCCGGGATATCACGAGGAGATCCGGAATGGTCCGGAGAATAAGATTCATATAAGTAAAGTCCAATTCCGGAGTTCGGGAATGATTTCGATGATTTCATCGGAGAGGTTCTAGAAGGGTCTAGAAGGTTCACTGGACCAGAAGGGGAAGGGAACATGAATGTGTCATGGATAAGTGGAATGATTGGATCATGTCCTAGGTCACTTGGTTGGACATTAGCAAGAAAGAAATCAAGCTCCAAATTGAAAGTCAAAAGTCAAATTGAAACTAGGACAATTTTCCTGGTGGAGGAAGGAAAGAATCCTTCTTTCCCTCCACCACAAGCCAACAAGGAGAGGGAGTTGGGGAAGGATTCAAACTCCCCTCTCCCAAAGCTGCCCTCCCTCTCATAAATATAGGGGAGGGGGTGCCCCAAGGACACACAACACTAGCCCTTCCCCACCTAGCCGCTGCCGTCGCCGCCCTAGCTCCGTCGGCCACGCCTCCTCTCCGGCCTTCTAATCCCTAGATCACTAGAAACCCTAGATCTACCATAACCTATTCAGGCTTAGGCAAAGCCCTGCAGGATCTCCCCTCTACTTCCGACTCCATGCCGTCATGCTGTCGGAATCACGAGGAGAGAACTACAACCTCCGCTGCCTGCTGGAACAAGGGAGAGGAAGGTCTTCATCGAGTACCGAACGTGTGACCGACTGCGGAAGCGCTGCCGGAACGCAGCGCCAGAAGGATCGTCTATGCGATCTTGAGATCGGCAAGTGTACGACTACATCACCCACGAGAATATGCTCTCGTTAACTGCTTTGGAATCTTCAAGGGTGAGTACTCTAATTGACTCGTTACTACAATCTAGTAGATAGATCTTGGCTTGTTTGTGTGCATGCGGTAGAATTTTTTTGTTTTCCATGCTACGAACCCCTACACCGTCTAGGTAAGATTTCCAACGTTCTTTGTTTAATTGATTTTTCGACTTTGTTTCAAGTCAAATTTTGATATTTGGTTCTTTCCCAGACCTTCCGAACCTTTCCGACTCTCCTACCTCCGAACCTCACCTCGAGCGCATAAAGCTCGTTGGAGATATTCTTTTCGACTTCTGCTAGACTCTTGAAGAGGCTGGCGAGTCGGTCAAACTTTCCTACTTGCATAAAATGCCAGTGCAAGAGGTGAGGGACAAGGCTAAGGAGATTCCAAAGCTTATTGAAGACTAGAAGATCTCCTATGCTCGGAACGCTGCGCGGACCGCCCTTACCATGGTGATGAGCCACCATAGCGATATGGAAATCTGGCACATCATCAAGGGTATCGCCGATGATGACGATGAGGGTAACCCGCGAAACATCAAGGCCATCCAAGAGTCCTATGCAATTTATGCTTTTCGTGTGGCGGAGATGACCAATTACACGACGCCATTCTTTGAATCTGTTGCTGTGCCTCCCTCACCTCAAGAGCCAGAAGACAGCCTTGCTGAAGCGGCTTCCGAGTCCCAGGTCCAGGGCGACAATGATGATGCCGACTCCAGTGCTCCACGCTCTTCATCACCACCGCCTGATTCTGAAGCATAAATATTTACATTGCATTATTCTGAACTTTGGCATGTCATGATGGAAACAATCTTTTGAGTATGTGCCGGTCTGTAAAAACTTAATGCTTTACTATCATAGCACTTATGTTTGTATATATTTTATGCGTGTGCTTGAAAATTTCGTAAGCAATTTTTTTATATGTTTATACTTATTGTTTTATCTGGATTTTTGCCTCGTCCCTTTCATGAGCCGGCCAAACTTTAGCACGGAAACTTTGCCGAGCAATGGAGGTCAATTGCTAAACCAGTTTAAACCCGAAAACAAAGCCGACTTCCAGTACCAACAATTCATTACTATGAAGATACCCGCGTCTGAGAAATCAGATAAAAAACCAAAGTATAGACAATAAATTGAATTTTTTTACCCTAAGGTAACATTTTTTAGATATTCAAAATCATAACCAGAACGAACATGAGCATAAAGTACTTTCAAGCATTCTGGGATTTTGAAAATGACATGCTCATTTTTTAGAAATAAGATGGTAAAAAACTTCTCAATAATAACATATGAGGGAACAAATACTTTATTTCACTTTTGAACATGTACATATATGATTACAAGGAAATATAACTAAGAATAGAAGGGACATAGCTGTGTAATATCCCATGGACGGTCTATCTCATCCAGGTTTGTACTACCGCCAGCTCGCTTTCTCTTCCGAGTATCTGGTCTTTCCTTGACTGGTCTTATATCGGTTAAATAATATGACCCATTATGCAGAACTCTGCTGATCATAAAAGGTCCTTCCCAAATCGGGGAAAGTTTGGGCTTTCTTTTTTGCACAAGTCAGAGAACCAAATCGCCCTTCCTGAAAAAACGGTTATGTACTCTTTGACTGTGATACTTGCGCAACTTATGCTGATAGGCTGTAGATCTCTTCTCAGCAATGACACGAAATTCTTCGATTATATCGAGATCATCTTGTTGGGAAACTTCTGCATCTTCTTCGATATACGCTTTGACTCGTGGAGACTGATGAATTAGATCACTTGGAAGAACTTCCTATGCACCTTAGACCAAGAAGAAAGGAGTGTATCTGGTTGATCTGTTAGGATTTGTACGCAAGCTCCATATCACAAATGGTAATTATACCTCCCAAGCACCCGTGGCACGATGAAGTGGTGCCTCGAGAAGAGGTCAGAGTCCTTGTAAAATAAGACCTTTAGTTCTTTCGACTTGTCCATTAGCCTGTGGATGCGCGACTGATGCAATATCGAGTCGGATCCCTTGTTCCTCGCAGAATTCGGAAAGTTCCCCCATGGAAAAAAGTTGCTCCCATTGTCAGTGATTATACTATGCGGATATCCGAATCAGATGATCACGTCCTCGACGAACTTTCTGGCTGTGGCTCTATCGCAACTTGTTACGGGTTTAGCCTCAATCCACTTTGTAAATTTATCCACCATCACTTGTAAGTGAGTAAATCCACAATTTTTCGTGCAAAACAGCCCTACCATATCAAGCCCCCAAACTGCAAATGGCCATGTAATAGGGATTATTCGCAGCTGATCAGCTAGAACATGTGCCCGACGGGCGTACTTTTGGCATCCTTTGCATGTTTTGACCAGTTTGTCCGCATCCGCCTTAGCTATAGGACAAAAGAATCTGTGTCTAAAATTTTTTGCCACTAAGGATCTGGCTGCAGCTTGGTGAACACACTCGCCTTCGTGGATTTCTCATAAGATTTCTACTCCTTCTTTCGGAGAAATACATCGCTGAAAAACCCTAGAAACACTCCCGCTTATAGAGCTCACCATTTATTATTGTGTAGTCTTTCACTCGTCGGACGATCTGCCGGCTCAGGACTTCGTCTTCGGGTAATTTTCCGTCTATTAGGAAATCCATATAGGGTTTTGTCCAGCTGGGAATTACAGCCAAAACAACTATTAAAGGTGAGTCGGATTTCGTCGGATAGTCCTCATCAACTCCGGTTATGGAGGGGACCCTTAAATGCTCTAAGAAAGCAACATCAGGTACTTGTTTCCGTGCATCTGCTTCCTCATTTGTTGCTTGAGGGATGTATTGAACCTCAAAACCCTCGAATGATTTAGATAATTCATCCACAACAGCTTTGTAGGCTGCCATTGATATGTCGGAAACGTATCTATAATTTTTGATGTTCCATGCTTGTTTAGTATCTACTTTGCTTTGCTTTGTCTACACTTTGAGGTGTTTTTATATGTTTTCTAGAACTAACCTATTAACAAGTAGCCATAGTGCCAGTTGCCTATTTTATTCTATTTTTGGTTCCAGAAAGGCAGAAAATCAATATTCTCGGAATTGGACGGGACAAAAGCCAAAGTCAATATTTTGCCGTGGGGAACACGAAGCCGGAGTACGAGACGGAGGAGACCCACTAAGGGGCCACAACCCCTGGCCACGCGGGTGGGCCCACCCAGGCCTAGGGGTGCAGCCGCCCTGTTGGGCCTCCAGCCTCGCCTCTTCGGCTATAAAGTCCCCCTGATGCATAAACCCTAAGGACCCGATCAATATTCCAAGAAACCGTCTGTAGCCGCCGCCAACATCGTCCCTAGATCGGGGGGATCTGAAGCTTTTCCTGGCACCCTGCCGGAGGGGAGATCATCCCGTAGGCCTTCTTCTTCATCATTCCAGCCTCCGGTATGAAGTGTGAGTAGTTCCACCTTGGAGTACGGGTCCATGTAGTAGCTAGATGGTTGTATCTCCTCCTTTTGTTTTCATGTATAGATCTTGTGAGCTCTGTTCATGATCAAGATCTAATCTATTTGTAATCATGCATGTTGTGTTTGCGGGGATCCGATGGATATTGAGATTACTATGTCAGAATGATTAATGGTTTTGTCTATTTGATTCTATCATGTCTGTGTTGTTTGTGATCTTGCATGCTCTCCGTTGTTAGTAGCTATCTTGGCCAAGTAGTTGCTAGTGACTCCAAGAGGGGGTATTTATGCTCGATAGTGGGTTCATGCCTCTACTTAATCAAGGGAAGTGACAGAAATCTCTACGGTTGTAGATGTGCTGTTGCCACAAGGGAGAAAACAACGATCTCTTGTTCATGGAACAAGTGGATTGTTTACCTTACACACTTTTCTTAAAGAAGTTGTCTGTTGCTTGCAACTTAATACCGGAGGAGGTTCGGATGATAACCTGAAGGTGGACTTCTAGTCATAGATGCAGTTGGATGACGGTCTATGTATATTGTTGTATTGCCCAATCGAATCTCATAGGATCTTTTTCTCTAGTATTGCATTGTTATGCCTTGCTCAGTCCTGTCAATTGCCATGCTGTAATTTGTTTACCCAGCAAGCCATGTTTGTTTATCTAAGGAGAGCACCTCTAGTGAACTATGGACCCCGGTCCAATCTTTACCATTGATACATCTTCCACTGTTACTGTTTACTTGCTGCAAACCATCATCACCTTCCACACCATATAGATAATCCTTTGTTACAGCAACCGGTGAGATTGACAACCTCACTGTTAGTTGGGGCAAAGTCTTGAGTTTGTGTTGTGAAGGTTTCCACGTTGCTTGCAACACCTTTGGGACATTTCCTTTCTCCTTCTGGTTCGATAACCTCGGTTTCTTACTAAGGGAAAACTTGTTGTTGTGCTCATCATACCTTCCGCTTGGGGTCTCCCAACAAAGTGCTGTTGCACTCATCAAGGCTTTTTCTGGCGCCATTGCCGGGGAGGCTAAGGACGTCTTCACAAGGGGAGTACTCCTCAACCTTTCCCTTTACTTTGTTTTTAGTTTTCTTAGTTTCTTTTTTTTTGGTTTTGTTTGCCTTTTTTTATCAAAAACTCCAAAAAAATTAGTTTAGTTTGGTTTGCTTTCTTTTATCAAAAAACACAAAAAATTAGTTCCTGCTCTAGCTGCTGCTGCTGTTTTTGGCTTGCTCCACTTTTGCCAAAATGAACTCTGCTGAGAACACCAAGTTGTGTGACTTCACTAGAACAAACAACAATGATTTCCTAAGCACTCCTATTGCTCCACCTGCTCTTGATGCTACCTTTTATGAAATTAAGCCCGCCTTATTGAATCCTGTGAGCAATTTTCTGGTGCTAGTTCTGATGATCCTGCTACCCATCTCAATAGCATTGTTGAACTTTGTGAGATGCAAAAGTATAAGGATGTAGATGGAGATATTATTAAGCTCAAGTTATTTCCTTTCTCTTTGAGAGGAAAAGCTAAAGATTGGTTGCTATCCTTGCTTAGAAATAGTATTGATTCTTGGATTAAGTGCAAAGATGCTTTTATTGGAAAGTACCTCCCTCCTGCTAAGATTATATCTATGAGAAGTGATATTATGAAATTTAAACAACTTGATAATGAACATGTTGCTCAAGCTTGGGAAAGAATGAAATCATTGGTTAAGAACTGTCCCACTCATGGACTTACTGCTTGGATGATTATCCAGACTTTTTATGCAGGTTTGAACTTCTCTTCAAGAAACCTGTTGGATTCAGCTCCTAGAGGTACCTTTATGACCATCACCTTGGGTGCTGCAACAAAACTCCTTGATAATATGATGGTTAATTACTCTGAATGGCACACTAAGAGAGCTCCACACGGTAAGAAGGTAAACTCTATTGAAGAAACCTCCTCTTTGAGTGATAAGATTGATGTCATTATGGCTATGCTTGTTAATGGGAAAGCTCCTTTAGATCCTAATAGTGTTCCCTTAGCCTCTTTGGTTGCTCAAGAAGAGCAAGTTGATGTGAATTTCATTAGAAACAACAATTTCAACAATAATGCCTATAGGAATAATTTTGGTAGTAACAATAATTATTGGTCTTATCCTTCTAATAATGGCAATACCTATGGAAACTCCTACACTAGAAGTGCCCCCTCTGAAATTGAAGTCATGCTCAAAGACTTTATTAGTAAAAAAACCACTTTCAACAAGACTATAGAGGAAAAGCTTTTGAATGTTGAGAAAAATATTTCCTATTTGTCTGAAGCACAATCCTCTTTAATTAATAAAATGGCTGCTAAACCTGAAACCATGGAAAGTACCTTTGCTGCCACTCATGCCATACAAGTTACTATTGATGAAAATGTTAGACTGTTAGCCCAACTTTATGCTAAGTGGGAAAGGGAAGCTGAAATTGATAGAAACAATAGTGTGTGCACCATCACCACTAAATCACAAGAAGTCCCTATTCCTCCTCCTACAATGCCTAAGCCTAATGAGTCCACTACTAGTGATGCTAAGTTTAATTTTGATCTTGATGGTTGCAATATTTCTGAAGTGATTATGTTCTTGCAAAAGGTTGCTAGAAGTCCTGATGCTAGTGATATGCATGTTGCTTTCATCAAACACATTACAGATGCTCTTGTTAAAATAAAGGAAGAGAAGTTAAAACACAAAGCTTCTATTCCTAGGAAAGTAGAAGATAGTTGGGAACCCATTATTAATATGCAAGTGAATGACTTTGATCTCAAAGCTTCATGTGATCTTGGTTCTAGTGTCTCTATTATGCCTAGGAAGATTTATGAAATGCTTGATTTTCCACCTTTGGAAGATTGTTATTTGGATGTCCCACTTAATGATAGATGCTATGAAGAAACTCAGGGGGAGTATTAATGATGTTCCCATTATGGTTAAAAATGCTTATGTCTCTATTGATTTCTATGTTTTGGATGTTGAATACAATGGTTCTTGTCCTATTACTTTGGGAAGACCTTTTCTTAGAACAGTTGGTGCCATCATTGATATGAAAGAAGGCACCATTAAATATCAATTTCCATTCAATAAAGGTATTGAACACTTCCCTATGAGGAGAGATAAGTTGCTTTTTTCTCCTCCTTTGAAAGCAAGGTTTGATGTTAATGCTTCCTCATTTGAAAATACTTGATTTCTTGCTTCTTGTGCCTAACTTAAAGGCGTTAAAGAAAAGTATTTGTTGGGAGATAACCCAAGAGTTTCCTTGAGTCTTGGAAGTTATTACTTCAGTAATGACCTCTCCTTATCCTTTTTGTTTGCTTTCTGTGCCAATAATGACCTCTAATGAGAGGGAAGTGAGATTTGAGGAGTTGCTGTCCCGAAACAGATTTATGTCCTCCACCATAAAAATTCGTGAGGAGTCTCTGTAATTCTGATTGAGCTGAGAATTTACGAATAAATCCCCCAGTATGTTAGATAACTTTCGTTATTTCAACAGTTTTTGATTTGAGCAACAGAAGGTCTTCGAAAAAATAGGTTTCTACCTGCTGATCTATTTTGACAGATTTCTGCCATTATTTGCATTTGCTTCTTATTGATTCCTTTTTGGGTTCTTTTTGGGAAATTGAGCTTGTTGAAGGAGTTTCTACAGTAGCTTGTGTTTTTAGTGAAAAGTTTTGCTGTTCTAAAGCTAAGTCTAAAGGTCTATTATCTTTTGAATACACTAATGTTGGTAATGAAGATTGTGTGAAGTTTTGTATGAAGGAAAATTTCAGGTTTAGAGAGAGAATGATGTAATGAGATGAAGAATGGACAAAAGCTCAAGCTTGGGGATGCCACCCCGGTGTCGCCCCAAGGAATATCCAAGAGGTACAAGCGTCAAAGCTTGGGGATGCCCAAGGCATCCCCTTCTTCATCAATAAAAAGCTCAGGTCTTTCTAGACACTTCGTTTTTATTGTTTCATGCACTGTTGTATTGTTCTTGGATCATCTTAGTTTTCGTTTGATTTGCTTAGTTTGTTTAGTTTTCTTGAATAAAGTATTTTGGACCCCTGTTCTCGCTGTGTTGTTTCAAATAAGTCAATTGGTGTTGGAAAGGAGTAGAAAGTTCTTGCTTGAAAGTGCAAGAGGAGCTTGCATTGACTTTGACTTAGACTTTAGCATGTCTTGCTAGGTGTTGTTTTGACCATATGCTTAGTGATTATTGTTGTAGCATTACTTGTTCCAAACAATTGGGATTGCTCAGTGTGCCTTGAAAGAATCATGCGTTGTTTTAGCATACAAAGTATAATATTGTGGTATTCTCCTTTGATGCTTTGTTTGGGTTGACTTGGCACATGATCACACCATGTTATGACTATGAACAATTCACCATAGCCTCAATGATCATTTAGTCCTTGGATAGTAGTACCACTCTATGCTTTGATTTGTAATGTTTTGTCGCTCTGCATGATTATGGCCACTATTGCTCTCTTAGTTGGTTGCTCCCAGTCTTTTGCTAGCCTCCACTTGTATGAGTAAGCTATACTCATGCTTCCAACTCCCAAGAAACCAAGTTATTCCAATGTGTCCACTATAAATTCCTATGCATGGTGTGTTACACCATTCCAAGTACATTCTTGTTTTCAGCTATCTTCCAATTAAAAAGTATTTTGTTATGTGAAAACTTAGTGATTAAAGCCCTCACGAACTTGATGGCACACTTTATTTTCCTTGCCCCTAATAAACTTGAACCATTGTGTCATCTATGTTGTATATGCTTGCACTTATACGTTGGAAATTAGCAGAACCATGCTGTCATGGGGAACATTTTCAACATTGCACTTGTACTTTGTACATAGTTGATATCATGTTCTTTTGTCTATGGATGTCGCCGGTGTGAAATAAAGAGGGAGCTTGTAATTACATGGAGTTATGTATTTTGTGTTAGAGAAATGCCTGGGCCGCTAGCCTAAGCAATGCCTAATCATGGTGGAAACTTGCAGCATCACCATAATGAGCAATCTGTGAAGCATCCTCAATAAAAATCTATGCAAATAGTAAATAAAAAGATCATTGAGATGATCACTGTCTGCTTGCCTTGTCATTTTGGTTATGGGATAGCTCATGTACCATGTGCAAGGGGTACCCTGTTGGCGGTTCTCTATGATACACATGTACTTACTATGACAAGAACTTACAGGTGACCAAAGTTGAGTAGCATGAGGTGCGGCCCTCGTATTCAAAGGACATGAGATTGCCAACTTATACTTTGTCAAGCATATACTCCATAGTTTGTTCACTTTAACCTAATCACTTCAAGATTATTATGATAGGGGCAATGAGGGCTGAAAGCTAACAAGTACCATAATTTTTGGAAGCTCTTTTTGAAACTTGAAATCCCTGCTTCCCTTTATGAAGGGACTTTCTTCCACTATTATATTGAGTCTCCACCTTGTACCTTTAGGCACCATTAAGTGAGCATAGTTGCCATTATTAGTTCTATGTGCAGTGTCCCAAAGCTTATTGATTAATTCTTATTGTGATATTGCTTGTTCTTGTGCTATTTGTATCTAGTCACTCTTATGAACTTTGAAGGTGTCCTATGCATCTATTTTCTACTCCACGAGGGACAAGCTGAATGCCACTATGCCATGTTTTCTATATGTGAAACAAACAAACGTTTTTCAATGCATGTTATTCATCATCTTTGTTTGTAGCCTTTCATGTTGCATGCATAGTTACTCTGTCTTATTGTTAGAACTCCATCTTTCATGCACATGTTTAGAGTTCTTTGATCCCAGCTTTCAATGCTTGCAAATGGTTTGATCTTGGTTTTGATGGTGCATGTCACCTCAAAAATTATTCTTTTATCACTTACCTACTCGAGGACAAGCAGGAGTTAAGCTTGGGGATGCTCGATACTTCGGAAACGTATCTATAATTTTTGATGTTCCATGCTTGTTTGGTATCTACTTTGCTTTGCTTTGTCTACACTTTGCGGTGTTTTTATATGTTTCTGGAACTAACCTATTAACAAGTTGCCACAGTGCTAGTTGCCTGTTTTCTTTTGTTTTTGGTTCCAGAAAGGCAGAAAATCAAAATTCTCGGAATTGGACGGGGTAAAAGCCAAAGTCAATATTTTGCCGTGGGGAACACAAAGCCGGAGTATGAGACGGAGGAGACCCACCAGGGGGCCACACCCCCTGGCCGTGCGGGTGGGCCCACCCCGCTCCTGGGGGGCGTGCAGCTGCTCTGGTGGCCCTCCAGCCTCGCCTCTTCGCCTATAAAGTCCCCCCGATGCCTAAACCCTAAGGACCCGATCAGTATTCCATGAAACCGTCTATAGCCGCCGCCACCATCGTCCCTAGATTAGGGGGATCTGAAGCTCTTCCCGACACCCTGCCAAAGGGGAGATCATCCTGGAGGCCTTATTCTTCATCATGCCAGCCTCTGGTATTAGGCGTGAGTAGTTCCACCTTGGACTACGGGTCCATGTAGTAGCTAGATGGTTGTATCTCCTCCTTGTGTTTTCATGTCTAGATCTTGTGAGATTCGTTCATGATCAAGATCTAATCTATTTGTAATCATGCATGTTGTGTTTGCGGGGATCCAATGGATATTGAGATTACTATGTCAGAATGATTAATGGTTTTGTCTATTTGATTCTATCATGTCTATGCTATTTCTGATCTTGCATGCTCTCCGTTGTTAGTAGCTATCTTGGCCAAGTAGTTGCTAGTTGACGAGGTTTAATCTCGTCAATGCCCATTGTTATGGACTTGGGTTTTGGAGAAGATGGGGATGCTGGAGATCGCGGAACAGTTAGCAAACAAGAAACATGGGGACACGAGGTTTACCCAGGTTCAGGCCCCCAGAGGGAAAACCCTACTCCTGCTTGTCTGCTCTTGATTACGGCGGAACCGGTGATTATAGGGGTGCGCAGATGCAATCTGGCATGGAGGTGTGTATGCGAAAGTATGAGGGAGAGATCTAGGTCGTGCCCTCCTGGCCTTTATATAGACTTAGGCAGGTCCCAGGCATAGATCTAGTCGGTTACAGGTTCTAGGGTTTACCCCTTTTAATTTCCTATCTACTCTAGTCTTGCTCTCCAAGGATCCGAAGGTGTCATGGGCCTTGGCCACCCGAAAATATTCATGGGCCAGCGTATATTTGCCGTGGGCCTTCCTTGGGCTGGACCAGGTATGCTGAGATCGTGTACCCGCGGGGTATAACCATGTTAGTAGCCCCCGAGTGTTCAGTCGAATCGTAGATTTGGCTGAGGACTCTTCAATCCTTCGGGTGCAACTCTGTCTTTCAAGAGAATGTGTAGGGATTGTTGATGCGTGTGCCTGACTCTCCCGACGGATCAGGGTCAGTTAACTATCTTAGGACAAAACAACACGATCTTTTTCAGGTTCGAGTCCCTCGACTGGAACCTGGAACATATGCTGGCGTAATTCGACTCAGGCCATGGAGGACTTATAGGAGTGGAATTCTAGTGAATTTAAATGATGTACCCAACGCGTCCGTCGGGATTTTTCATCGCACCTGTTGGCACGGGTTTATACTAGCAGAGCACAGTCATGTGCGTTACCAGGCCATCAGATGATATCTGTAGGTCTTATCTTTGCGTCGCAGACACAACATCCGAATTTTATCACCGCGGAGTTGTTTCGGGTAGCCAAGGAGAATGCTACTCACTTAGCGTTCAATTAGGGCAGAGTTGCCGAAAAGTTTTTGTGTACTGATCCGAAAGATCGCAGTCGAAATTTTATAGGGTGCGCAACCAGCGCTCCCTATGGGAGTAGCCCCCGAGTGTCTGTTCGAGTCGTAGACTCGAGCAGAGACTTTAATTCAGCCGTTATTCAATGTCAGGTCCGTAGGACACAAATTTTTCGGATGCTTAAATCCATCCTCCCTATGGGAGTAGCCCCCGAGTCCGTAGTGGAGTCGTAGAATTAACGTGGGACTCGAAGAAAACAGTTCAGTGCTGTATCGTGTTGTTCATTTTTCGGGTGCGCGGCTAGCGCTCCTGATAGGAGTAGCCCCCGAGTAATTAGTCGAATCGTAGATTCAAGTGAGTACTCTTAGCTTTAAAGCCGAAGAATTTGTGACTGTTGCTAGTATAGCTTTTGATGACGTTAGTGCTGACGATCGATGACCTCAAGCGTCTGCTGCGCCAGAGATGACTTGACTGGACGAACATGGGTCCCACTTTCTGACCTTGAATTGACCGGTCACGCGCGGCGTGGAGATAATTACGCCGTCGCCTCGATTTCCGCGCGTAGTGGATGGCGTGTTAGCGACGGTTCGTTGCGATGCTGACACGTGTATGGCCAGATCCCGCCGTTGGCGTTAGGTCTTCTCGATGGACGGTTGTCGTGCATCGTCTTCGTCTTTATAATCATTGGGGAGAAATTAGTTTGTTTTCACCGCAGCTATTCTCGTTTCACTGCTTCCTTGTTCTCTGAGAGCTCTTGCTGCACGCTAGAATATCCTTTGACATTTCCCTCTTCCATCCTGCGTTCTCGCTGCCGGCGCCGCCGTACCGCAATGGGCAAGTCGAAGAAGTCTTCTTCTGTGGTTGGTACTAGCGCTGCTGGAGGGAAGAAGAGTGCCGCCGCTACCCGTGTCACCGACGGTGGCTGGCGGCAATCGGAGATGCGGGACA
Source organism: Avena sativa (assembly GCA_916181665.1). Lineage (NCBI taxonomy): Eukaryota > Viridiplantae > Streptophyta > Magnoliopsida > Poales > Poaceae > Avena > Avena sativa. The sequence goes on along the minus strand of OV702295.1, from coordinate 302,641,205 downwards.
GTGATCTCCGCAAGCTACGTGAGCGAGGCTTGATCCCGCAGGATAGGGAGGCCGTCAAACTCCCAGGAAACAAGGTAATCCCCCGCCCCCCCGCTGGGTTTCGGGTTATGTTCCTTGCCTTTGTTATTCACGGCTTTTCCTTCCCAGTCCACGACTTCCTTTGTGGACTGCTTTTTCTTTACGGCGTCCAATTGCATCATCTTCCCCCAATTCTCTTCTTCACATTGCCTGTTTTATCACTTTCTGCGAGTGCTGGCTCGGTATCGAGCCGCACTTTGGCCTCTTCCGAAAACTCTATTCCGTGAAGAGGCAATCTGGTTCAGATGGTGTTTATCCCATTGGGGGTTGCATCATCTCCCTCAAACCCAATCTACTTTTCTTTTCTTTTTACATGTCCGAATCTGTCTAGTACTGGCGGAGGCGATGGTTTTATATCCGCGACTCCATAGTGCCTGGGCAGGATTTTGGTCTTGCTCCTTTCGACCCCTCCTAGAAGATCGAGCCGAAAAGGTCCTGGAAAAACCAGATCTTGGATGGCGAGGTAGCGGAGATAGAGGCTCTCTATCGTCGAGTGGAGGATCTCCAGTTGATTCCGGAGAAGGAAGTGAATGGTGTGGATATCATCCGCACTTTTCTTGAACGTCGGGTGCAGCCACTCCAAGCTAGGGCACACCCGATGTTCCTTTATGCTGGCCGCCGTGATCCGACTAGGGTTTTGGCTAAGAAATTCTCCCAGGGAGATCTCGACAGGGCTCTTCGTTCGCTGCTGAAGTTCAAGGCTGGAGAGGATATCCCGGGGAAGTCGCTGACTTCTCCGTTTTCTACTTCGTTTCCTGTTCCACAGGTGTAGATCCGTGCGCGTAGCGCTATTTTCGACTGCATTGTATTTGCACTTATTTGCTAACAAATTTTCTTCTCCTGTGCAGAACTTCAAAGTACCGGGCATGTCGCCTCCATTGCCTGAAGTATTTCCGGATGCTCCAGATAATGATGTGGTGGATTCCATGTCCGAGCTGCCATCGGCATGATCTCCGGCTGAAGAGGCCAACGAGTCGAGCGAGGACCACAGTCGCAAGCGGACACGGAGTTCTAGCGAGTCTTCGGATTCCTCGACTCCTCCGACTCCTAGGAACCCACCGTGTCTTGAACGTCACAGTGATGGGCATGGAGGCTCTTCCTCTATGATTCCTGCCGTTCCCGTGCGGGCTGTGGCACCGCACCCGTCGGCGAAGCGGAAGAAGGAAGAAAAGAAGGAAGATAAGAAGGAAGAGAAGAAAATCCGGAGGACCCCTCCTGTCTTCAACCTGAGCGCCCTTGAAACATAAATTTCTTTAATCCTGCACTGCTTTTCCTTGCCTGTTTACTTTGTACTTGTGCTAATTTGTCCTTGTGCAGGCACTCTTCCAACGACTCCTCCGGTGATGGTGCTCGGGAGATGATGGGGGAGTCGAAAGTCGCGTCTCCTCCTCCTTAGACGGTGGCTACCTCTGAAGGCGCTGCTCCGAACCCTTCTCCACAGGAGGTTCAGGTGGTTGCGCCTCAGAAGGTTGCCAGCGGACCTTCGGAGTCGCCATCAGATCATGTGGGTAGTTCTGCCTCCTTCCACGGGGGAAGCCCCCAAGCATCTGTAAAGGAGTTTTGTCGCGTGTTCTTCCTTCGAGTCTCGGGGGGAGCCCCCGAGCGCTTTCGTGTGTGTAGTTTGCTTCTGCTCTTTCTTTTGGGCGTAGCCCCCCGAGTCCTTCTCTTGACTAGTAGGTCTTTTTTCTGCAGCCTTTTGTGCAGGATGCCAAACGACTGGTGCAGCAGCACCTGGCGCTGGAGGCCAGCCTCAAACAGCTTCAAGGTACTTTTATGCCTTGATGTTTGCTTCTTGTTGTATTCTTGTCCTGTTATCCAACGTTTGTATTATTTGAATACAGAGGAGCACAACACCTCCCTTCGTGAGATTGATGCTCTCAAAAAGAGCCTCGGTCAAGCGGAGAAGAAGGCCGAGGTCGCCGTTGGTGCGAAGGAGCGCCTCGAGATGGAGCTGGCCACTGCGGCCGAGGCTAAGGAGCGCCTGCAGCGGGAGGCCACGGACCGCGAGGAGCAGCTTGCTACCGCCACGGCTTCTCGCGAGAGAGAGAGGTGGCCGGCAAGCTTATGGCGGCTGCCAAGGCTGTTTCGGGTGAGTATCTTCGCCGTCCTCTTTTGATTTCCTTGTCTTTCTTTTGCGATGCTGTCTTTCATTCTTCTTCCTTGTTGTTTTAGATGCCGCAGGCATCGAGTTTGATCGCGGTGCTCTGGAGCACGGGAGTGCTCTGGATGATGATGCTGCGGCGGTTGAAGATCGCTGCGGCACCATCGTCAACTCGCTTGCCAAGGACAAGGAGGTTCTTGGGCGCTTCTACAAGGAGCTTGTCCCCAAGGGCGCGGCCCTTGATGATGTTGATGCTCTAGCGGAGGCGCTGTCAGCCGAAGCACCTGCGGTGTACAAGCGCAAACAGAAGGGCATCGGTGCGTCCGTCTGGCTGGCAATGGCCTTGGCGGCTGGGGCGGAGCTGGACCTTCCCCATGTCACTTCCCGGATGCCGACGAATGCTGATGGATCCGAGGTAGCCTTCGCTACCTATTCTGCGCACTGTAAGCGTTATGGGCCGAAGCTGATTGATCTGCTGGCCGAGTACGCGCTACGGCAGCAGGGGGAAGCCAAGGAGAGGCAATCTGGCTCTGAGGCTACTCAGGGTGCCGTGTCTTAGGCGCTGTAGTTGTATGATAGTTGTAGTCTCTTTTGTTGTAATTATTTTGATGAACAAATCCTTGTGCCACGTAGTGGCTTTTGATGCACTTAATGAATTTTGTTGAGTTATGTGCTCCTTCGTCTGCGTGTTCATGTCTTTGCCTTTTATGTTGATCTAGGGTCCTTCGGGTGCTGATCCCGTTGACACTTCGCCTGTAGCACGGCTGCGGCCATCCTTGGATGATTCGTCGCAGCTTGCGTTTCTTCGAGACCGTGTTCGTGGTCTCAAGAAAGAGTTGCTTGGGGTGCGTGGCCATGCCGACGTTTGGAAGTCCAAGGCGGATCGCGGTGCTGCCAGAGAGGAGTACTTGATGGTGGAATTGCTTCGATTATCCGAGCAGCTTCAGTGTAAGTTTTTCGAGCTGTTGCCCATTTCTTCGGATGCGCCTGCTGGCATTGCATCTTACTTTTGTGCAAGTATTGCAGGTGCTAACCTTGCTCCAAGGAAGGACAAGGAGCGTGTTGTTGTTCGGGTCAATTGCTTGACTCAACAAAACATGGAAGCCGGCGGGTTCTTCTGGATGGATCGTGGCCGTGCCATGGTCCTTGCGACATTGCAGGATCGCGTTCACCAAGTATCGCGGGTCCTTCGTCAGGTGCAGACTTCACTCGCATCGGTTCTGCATGTGATGTTTCCGCTGGATGTTGCACCTTCAACCCTTTCTGGTCTTCTGTCGAAGTTTCGGAACGTGCATCATGTCAAGGATTTGGTGCGGCAGCAGCTCGTCGCAGGGGTGAAGGTTGCGTTGTGCCTTGTTAGGCTGCATCATCCTAATGTGGATCTCTCTGCTGTGGCGGCTGGGCCGCCGCTTCGTCCTGATGGTGATGTGTGGGATATGCGTCCGCATTATGCGGCTGAAAGGCAGTATGCCGAGGAGATCGTAGATCTGTTTGAGCAGCATGCTCAGGTTATTCTTCAGAGTAGGTAGTACCTGTAAAAGAGATAGATGCAAAATTTGTATATATTTGACTGGGTGTGTTTTGCCCTTTGTTATAAAGGTTTGGTTGTTGTTTGAGCACGTAGTGCTTTGTTCGTATACGTGTCCTTTTTGTTAGCCTGACGTGGTCAGCTACTTAGGTGTACACGTGTTATCCTCAGTCGACAAAATCGTGAGGTGGGGGAGCCCCCGAGTGCGTTTGTAGAATGGAGTGAAAATGCGAATAATTTTTTTTTGGGTGAGACACTTAGCTTTCTTTATATCATAATGGAGGAGGTACATTGTTCTGCTGAGTAGCCTTGGCTGAATAGCCTTATTGAAAGTAAAGGGGTAGGTAGCTAGGGGTAGAATCGTCGCAGCTGTGCGACGTTCCATGGGTTGGAGTATGCGACTCCAGACTCCATGTGCGTGAGGCGATAGGCGCCACCTGGGATGACTTCGGTGACGATGTAGGGTCCTTCCCATGGTGACTCGAATTTCTCCGGTCGCTCTTTCTTGAGTCGCAAGACGAGGTCTGCTTCGACGAAGGACCTTGGGCATAGCCGTCGGCTGTGGTAGTTGCGGAGACTCTGCTGGTACACCGCTGATCGAGCTGCTGCTATGTCTCGTGCTTAGTCGAGTGTGTCGACGGCGTCTTCGAGTGCAGCCGTGGACTCGTCTTTGCTATAAGCGACGACCCAGGGTGTCTGGTGGTGTACTTCGGCTGGTAGCACGGCTTCGGCTCCGTGCACCATGAAGAACGGCGTGTAGCCGGTGGAGCTGTTTGGCGTGGTACGTAGGCTCCATAGGACGGAGGGTAGCTCTTTCGTCCAGGCTCCGGTGAGTCGCTCGAGTGGGCTCATGAGGCGCTTCTTGATGCCAGCGCCAATTAGGCCGTTGGCCTTTTCCACTTGCCCGTTCGTTTGCGGGTGCGCCACAGAGGCGTATGTGATGTTGATCCCGAGGCCTTCGCAGAAGTCTTGGAATTCTTTGGAGATGAAGTTCGATCCATTGTCGGTGATGATGCTATGCGGTACGCCGAATCTGTAGACAATGGACTCAAAGAACTTGACGGCAGTCTTGCCCTTTTGGTTAGTGACCGACATGGCTTCGATCCACTTGGTGAATTTGTCAACTGCGACCAGGAGGTAGACGTGCCCTCCTTTCGAGGACCTTGGCAGTTTGCCGATCATGTCGAGGTCCCATTGGGGGAAGGGCCAGGCCAAGGGTATGGGCCTGAGCTCTGACCCGGGTGCGTGTGGTTTGTCGGCGAACCTTTGGCACCCTTTGCATCTTCGGACGATGTCTTTTGCGTCGTTCATGGCCGTTGGCCAGTAGAATCCAGCTCGTAGAGCTTTGGCGACAAGGGAGCGACTGCCTGCGTGATGGCCGCAGATGCCCTCATGGATGTCTTGAAGTATGGTTTTCCCGTCACCGATGGTGACGCATCTTTGTAGTACACCCCAAATGCTGTGCTTGTACAGCTCGCCATTGATGATGGTGAAGGCTTTTGACCGGCGAGATATGTGATGGGCATCTGTCGGGCTATCAGGTAGTTCTCCGTTTATCAAGTACTGGAGGTATGGCCGTGTCCAGGTTTCTTCAACTGCCATGGCCTGCATAAGGTTGACCACGGCGACCTCTGTGTCCAGTTTTTCGGGTCCTTCATGACCTTCGGGTAGTGTAGTCCCCGAGTGTTCTGATTCTTCAGGTGATCCCTTGGGGAATTTTCTCTTGATGGATGGCACGCAGATCTATTCGAGGAACACACCTGGTGGCACCCTTGTGCAGGTGGAGCCGATGTTGGCGAGTCTGTCGGCCTCCTTGTTGCTTTCTCTTCTAACGTGCCGAAGCTCGCAGCCGTCGAATTCTCCCTCGAGTGAGTTGTAGAGTGCGCGGTACGCGATCATATTTTCGGCGTGTGCGTCGCACTCATTCATCGTCTGTTGGACGACGAGGTTGGAGTCACCGTAGATGACCAGGCGGGTTGCGCCGCAGATTTTTGCCATCCTCATGCCGTGGATGAGGGCTTCGTATTCGGCCTCGTTGTTGGAAGCTCGGAATTTCATCCGAAGGACGTACTTCATCTTGTCGCCCTGCGGGGAGGTCAGTATGACCCCGGCTCCCGCTCCAGCTTCGCGCTTGGAGCCGTATCGTCCATGACTGTGACATGTCTGGGGTGTCTGGCAGCTACAGCTCCATCCAGTGTACAAGGAAGTCCGGGAGGACCTGAGACTTGATTAAGAGTCGCTTCTCGTAGATGATGTCTAGGGGTGACAGCTCGATGCCCCGCAGGGCCACGCATCATGTGGCCTCCGGGTTGTTCAGGATGCTGTTCAGGGGTGCTTCGTTGATGACCATCACCTGGTGCTCCTGGAAATAATGGCTCAACCGACGAGCCGTCATGAACACGCCGTAGGCGAGTTTCTGATAGTGGGGGTACCTCTGCTTTGTTGGCATCAATACCTCACTGAGGTAGTAGATTGGGAATTGGACCTCATGGGTCTTGCCTTCTTCGGGTCGCTCGACCACCAGCACGGTGCTTACCACCTGGTGTGTGGCTGCTATGTACAGCAGCAGGGGCTCGCGCTCCTTTGGCGTAACCAAGACGGGCGAGGTGGAGAACAGCCGCTTCAGATCTTCGAATGCGTCGTCCGCTTCGGGTGTCCACTCGAATTTGTCTGGCTTGCGTAGCAGTTGGTAGAATGGCAGGGCTTTCTCGCCCATACGGCTGATGAACCTGCTCAATGCCGCTATTCGCCCTGCGAGCTGCTGGACACCCTTGAGATTCTTCGGTTTCTCCATGGCCATTATGGCCCGTATTTTCTTCGGGTTCGCCTCGATCCCCCGCTGGGAGATGAAGTAGCCAAGCAACTGACCGATGGGACGCCAAAGGAGCACTTTTCGGGGTTGAGCTTGATCCTGTAGCGGTCGAGATTATCGAACATCTCGCAGAGATCGTCGATGAGTGTTCTCGCCTCCCTGGTTTTGATGACTACGTCGTCAACATAGACTTGGACGTTGCGACCGATCTGGTCCTTCAAGCATGCCTGCATGCATCGCTGGTACGTGGCACCTGCGTTCTTTAGCCCGAAAGGCATTGTGTTGTAGCAGAACACTCCGAACGGCGTGATGAACGCCGTTTTCCCTTGGTCTTCGACCTTGTGTCGAATCTGGTTGTAGCCTGAGTAGGCGTCAAGGAAGGAGAGTTTCTCGCATCCTGCAGTCGAGTCGATGATCTGATCGATCCGAGGAAGAGGAAAGTGGTCCTTTGGGCAGTGCTTGTTCAGCGACGTGAAGTCTACGCACATCCGTAGGATGTCCGTGTCCTTCTTGGGGACCATCACTGTATTTGCGAGCCACTCGCTTTCTTTGATCTCCCTGATGAAGTCTGCAGCGAGTAGTCTGTTGATTTCCATTCCGATGGCTTCGGCCCGTGGCTCAGACAGTCTCTGGATGGACTGCTTGACGGGCTTCGTGTCTGGAAAGACGTTGATTGCTTGCTCGGCGAATTCCCTGGGAACTCCTGGCATGTCCGCTGGACACCAGGCGAAGATTTCCCAGCGCTCATGGAGGAATTCGACGAGCGCGCTTTCCTATGCGGGGCTGAGGTCGTTGGCGATCAGCGCCGTCTTGGAGGAATCCGTCGGGTGAACCTGCACTTTCTTTGTGTTGAAGGTGGAGTCGAAAGACATGTCAGGTGCGTTTTGTCGTGCGACTGGGGGTGCCCCGTTGTCCGTCACCTCGCGGAGCCTTACGAGCTCATCCTGCATGCCGAATGACTGGGAGATTCTATTGAAGTCCCTGTCGCAGTGGTCCGATCGGGTGAAGCTCCCGTGGACCGTGATGACGCCCCTGGGTCCTGGCATTTTGAGTAGCAGGTACGCGTAGTGTGGCACAGCCAAGAACCTTGCGAATGCTACACGCCCGAGGATGGCGTGGTATTGTGATGGCCAGTCCACCACTTCGAATTCAAGCCGCTCGCATCGAAAGTTGTCCGGCTTGCCGAAGATGATGTCGATCCGTATTTTTCCCAGGGGGAATATGCCCTTTCCTGGGACGATGCGGTGGAATGTTGTGTCTGACTGTTCCAGGCTGCACAACAGGATCCGCATTGTTGCTAGAGCACTTGCGAACATCAGGTTGATGCCACTGCCGCCGTCCATGAAGACGCAGCTCATCTCAAAACCTCCGATCTGCGCCTCCAGCACCAGGGCAGCATGACCTGGGGGAGGGATCTGGCAAGGGTGATCCGAACGGCTGAACGTGATGCAGGACTCCGATCCGCTGAGGTACTCAGGGATGGCGGGTGGAGTTGTCACGGCCAGGTTGATCTGACGGGTGATTTTCTTCTGCACCCTATTCGTTGGGCGCCCCTTCTGGATCATCAGTGCTCCTTTCGGCGGGGGATACCCATGCCCAGCGTTGTTCTGTGCTCGTGCGACCGGTTGGTTTGGGCCTCCTACGGGTGGCGGTGGAGGAGCTCCATGCGCTATCTCTCCTGGTGCGGGTGCGTTCCCAAATCGAGGGGGTGGAGCTTGCTGCCTCATCTGGACCATGCTTTCGCTGAGCTTTTGGAACTCGCGGCAGTCCTTGAGCATGTGGCTTGCCTTCTTCTTACCATCTTGCTTGTCGATGTAGAAGTGGATGGTGCATGGACCCGACAGTTTTTCGTATGCCGAGGGTCCGTCGTCGCGGTCGCGGCGCTGCCACGACTGCGTTGGGCGTCCTCCATCGTGAAAGTTTCCTCCGCGGTATCCGCCGTTGTTGCGGTTGGCATCGTTGCGGCGATCGGCGTAGCTGGCCGCGACCATGTCGGGTCTATCGCGATCGTCGTAGACGCGTGGTCTCCTTTTGTTGCGGCGCTCCTGTCATCGGCCGTAATCGTCTTCTTCCTCCGATTGTGCCCGGTGGACGGAATCTTCGCCGTCGGCCCACCTGTTGGCGATGTCCATGAGGTGGTCGAGTGTCTTGGGCTTGACGCGCCCAAGTTTCTCCTTGAAGTCCTGGCGCTTGACGCGGTCCCTGAAGGCGTCGATGGCCCTTTCTTCGGAGATGTGCGCCGCGGAGTTCCTGGTGTTGGACCAGCGCAGTATGTACGAGCGAATGGATTCGCCCGTTCATTGAGTACAGGCTCGCAACTCCTCGATCGAGGTGGGCCTCTTGCTGGTGCCTTTGAAGTTTCGGAAGAAACTGTAAGCCAGCTCCTCCCAGCTTCGGATGGATCCTGAAGATAGACTGCTAAGCCAGATCCGGGCTGCGCCTGTCAGCTGCAGCTGAAGGCATTGCATGGCGGTTTCCTTGTTTCCGCCGTGCAGCTTGACGGATGACAGGTGGTCACTGAGCCACGCCTTGGGGTCATGTGTGCCGTCGAACTTCGGAGTATCCGAAGGAAGCTTGAAATTTCGCAGCATCCGTGTCCGTCGGACGGATCTGCTGAAGCACCGGGCTTCGCAGAGTTCTCCTTCGTCTTCGTCCATCTCGGATTCAGACGAGCATGCGCGCTTGGCCCGCGCTTTGTCGATTTTGCGCTGTGTTAGCGCGTCTCTGGCGTCGTAATCACGGCTGCGATGACGCGAGCTCTTGTGCCTTCGAGGAAGGTCATGGTCCTCTTCTTCGGATGAAGGAGTGGGGCTGCGGTCGAACCTGACCGTAGCTTTCTTTTTCAGCTCCGTAGGAGCTTCTTGATGGAGCACAGCTCCGACGAGTCCGAGTCCGGTGAGTGCGGACTTGTGCATGGCTCTTTTCGGGTCCCCCTCCGGAGGTGGGTGGGACGCGAGGTACGCGGTGGCTGCCATGATCGCAGCTTGCGGCGTCTTCAGGATGATGTTGCCGTCGGCATCCATCTCCATGAAGGATGCGTGGAGGGTTCGGGTCACCTCTCGGCGCTCCTTGGGGTCCATGTTCTCCGTCCGGGAGAGGTGCTTATTGCCGTGGTTGCCGTTCGAGCTGGAGCCGATGCCCATGGCGGAGAGCGCAACTCGTCGCGCGCTAGACTCCGAGGCTGCTTGCTTGCGTTTGTCAAGCACCTCTTGCATCTTGACCTGCTTCTTGTGCTCTTCGATCAGGAGCAGATGGTATGCCATCAGCAGGTCTCGTGAGGCGTCTGCAGGCAGGATCGTGCTGCCTGCCATGTCGGCGCGTGCCTGGGCCCATCCTTCTTTGCTAAGGCGAATGACATGGCCGTTGTTGTCCCCTTCGGGTGGGGGGGACTGGCTTCTTCTGTTCCCGCCGTTTCGGTCCTGCGGGTTAGGTGGCGGGTTGGGCGGCGGGTTGGGTGTTTGCTGATCCACGTCGCCTTGGATGACTACGGCGCATTGGTAGCGCTCGTAGATTGGTCCGCTGCTGCCGCAGCTTTCGGATCCGGAACCGTAGGTCCCTTCATCAGATGGCGGATCGCACAGATCGGAGTTGCAGCTGATGCTGTCGTAGGACTCATCTATTGATGATGATGTGCGTAGCACAGGGTGTGGGGCCCATGAAGCGGGCCTGATTGATGGTAGGGGCACCCGCTCTGGGAGGCGGAGGGTGCCGGTTTGCCCCACCTAGAAGCAGAAGCTCCCGAACAGGATCTCGAGTTCGTCGCCTACGGGCTCGAAGTCCTTCATGGTGGCCGGTGAGTGGGCGGTGAAGTCGAAAGCGCCGAAGAGGAGGTGACTCTCCGTCGCCGCAGAGTTGTAGATCGCTCGGGTTGGGACCGTCACGATCGCACAATCAGCGTCCCCAGTTCCCACAGACGGCGCCACTTGACGAGGTTTAATCTCGTCAATGCCCATTGTTATGGGCTTGGGTTTTGGAGAAGATGGGGATGCTGGAGATCGCGGAACGGTTAGCAAACAAGCAACACGGGGACACGAGGTTTACCCAGGTTCAGGCCCCCGGAGGGAAAAGCCTAATCCTGCTTGACTGCTCTTGATTACGGCGGAACCGGTGATTACAGGGGTGCGCAGATGCAATCTGGCGTGGAGGTGTGTATTCGAAAGTATGAGGGAGAGATCTAGGTCGTGCCCTCCTGGCCTTTATATAGACTTAGGCAGGTCCCAGGCACAGATCTAGTCGGTTACAGGTTCTAGGGTTTACCCCTTTTAATTTCCTATCTACTCTAGTCTTGCTCTCCAAGGATCCGAAGGCGTCATAGGCCTTGGCCACCCGAAAATCTTCATGGGCCAGCGTATATTTGCCGTGGGCCTTCCTTGGGCTGGACCAGGTATGCTGTGATCGTGTACCGCGGGGTATAACCATGTCACTAGTGACTCCAAGAGGGGGTATTTATGCTCGATAGTGGGTTCATGCCTCTACTTAATCAAGGGAAGTGACAGAAATCTCTATGGTTGTAGATGTGCTATTGCCACTAGGGAGAAAACAACGGTATCTTGTTCATGGAACAAGTGGATTATTTACCTTACACACTTTGCTTAAAGAAGTTGTCTGTTGCTTGCAACTTAATACTAGAGGGGGTTCGGATGATAACCTAAAGGTGGACTTCTAGTCATAGATGCAGTTGGATGGCGGTCTATGTAGATTGTTGTATTGCCCAATCGAATCTCATAGGATCTTTTTGTCTAGTATTGCATTGTTATGCCTTGCTCAGTCCTGTCAATTGCCCTGTTGTAATTTGTTTACCCAGCATGCCATGTTTGTTTATCTAAGGAGATCACCTCTAGTGAACTATGGACCCCAGTCCAATCTTTACCATTGATACATCTTCCACTGTTACTGTTTACTTGCTGCAAACCATCATCACCTTGCACACCATATAGTTTGTCACGACCTGGGATCAGGGCTAGACAAATACCAGATCTTCATCTGACATAAGCCTAACCTAAATTCCGAAGCACGTAGGGAAAGTGTAATATCCCAGCATTAGAGCTCAGAAATAAGTTGAACCCAGATGTGTGCATTGCATTCATGCATAGAAAATCCAAATAATTTTCGCGCTTTCTAACAAAACTTGTCAAAGGGATTGGAGCTTCTCTCAACTTGATGGAATAGAAGTAGATCATCAAGATGACTGCGATAAGTTTCAATATGACCTTTGCTAAAACCTTAGTTTGGGTAAACATGATTTGATCCAAGGGTAGATCAAATGTAATAAAATTAAACCTAATACATTACTTATGGATTTATATTTGATCCTTAGGTGATCATATCACAATAATCATTATAATCACTCATGAGTACTAAGTTAAGGATATAACACAAATAATAAGAATGTAACAACTATATCTTATTCTTATCTATTCTTACTATGGGTACCATGGTAATACCTAACCCTATTTCTTAAGTAAGATAGAATAGGAAAGAAACTAAGTTTAGATCATTCACCATATATCTTTCTTTCCATATCAATCCTTATCATCTCTGTTGAGTTATATTCCAATATCTATTGTTCATCAATGTTGAGAAATCAATTATTGATTCACCCATTCACAATCTATCAAACTCTTGATCATAACACAGCTTACAATTAAGTGTCTAGAAAGAATCCAATCAATAAGATAATTGATGGATTTAAATCCCTCCTAGATAAATAGAAGAATTATTTATATTATCTAATCATGTGGTAATAAAGAAGATTACAAGGATGAATTCTGAAGATAGTTAAGTAGTAATTCTATTGGATCAAGTGGGCATAGTCCATGAATAACAGCCTTAATCCAATTAAAAATACTAAGAAGATAATTCCAATACAATTGTAAGGATGTATTGATAAAACCTTGCTTAGCCAACTAAAAATATAAAGTTATAAATGATTAAAGGATTAAAATGATCATATCTTGCTCACCAAGATTGAATACTTATATCAAGTATAAGTGACATTGGTGGGTAGAACATGATTGAAACCCTAGTATAGGTAAGTTATCCTAGAGTAGTTATTATAGGTCACATTAATGTAATGTGAGGTTGGAGTATGAGTTACTAGAGTAAATATAAGACAGTATGATTCAATTAAAGCTAGTATAGCATAGAGTTATGGAAGCAGTGTTATTCATCCTGAAGGATAGTAAGCTTTGGAGTAAGATAGTTGGATGTATACATCTAATGAAGAAATGTTAGTGATAGATGATTAAGGAAGATTATGAGTGGAGTTTGAAAGAACTACTTGTTGGATTGAAGATTATCAACAGTAGAGTAGTGGATATAACCAAGCAAGGATATGAGAAAACTATGAAATGCTTTAGTATCAAACTCATTGGATTAATCCATGAGTTTAGAAGAATGATAGGTGGATAAGAATATTTTTATGAGTAAAGCTCATCATACTAACCATTATGATGGATAGGAAGAAGTAGTATATCTAGGAAAGGAATTCCTTAATTAGAAATCCAGGATTGTGAATTATGGAAAATAGACATTCTTGGAAAACACCCAACTCTAAATCTCAAACCAAACATAATATCCATTTCATGTTATTGATCCATCATCTTATCTCCATATCACTTTATAGGAATATTTTCCTATAGCATAAGCACACCTTTATCATCTCCCATTTATCTTAATCATATGTGTTTAAGAGATATTTTTATCAATTCTCTTCCATAGGACATTTTTAACTTCCTATTTTAAAAGATGATGTCATTAAAGATTACTAACAGAAGATAATATGCTTAGTTATTAAATCTTTACTAACATCAACAAAAGAATATAAGTAAATTAAGGACCCTAAACTCTTGGGTAAACATTTACAATTCAAACCTTAAACTTCTATGATCATCATAATAGAACATATACATTGCCATTTTCTAAGTTAAAGGAAGTAATATTAACCACATTAATTTCTCTTGTATAACATGCATCAAATGATGATATATGATCATTATACATATACAAATTCCTATTAAAACTATGAGCCAACTAGAGTTAAGTTTTATAAACAAATAAGAAAATATCATATAATAAAGCCATGGTTTAGTATAGAAAGAATATTAATAATAAGGGTTTATACATAATATAAAAAGGGGGGTTTTGGTAGAAAACAAATAAAGAAATAATACCATTATATGACAAACTCATAAAAGAATCTTAATATAATTTATTAATGCGGCAATCACTCAGCAAATCAATTCTATAAAGAGAATTCAAATCTGAAAGTAAAACAGAAAATAGAAAAAAGGAAAAAAAATAAAAAACAAATCCTGGTTGTGGCCCAACTCCTCTTTGTTTACCTGTCGCCGAGGTGCAGCCCACAAAAGCCCAACAGCCAGCCCAGATCACTCTCTTCTATGACTGACAGGTGGGACCAGGGAGGGACTGTGGGTTGAGCTTAAGAAAGTGCCAGGGGGATTATCCGCAAAACAACACGTCGTCGTCTTCCTCCACCTGGAAGTAGCTCGGTGGCGATGCTCAGGCCGTCTGCCGTCGTCCTTGTGCCAAGATCTACGCCGCCGTCGCCAGGAGAGGATAAGGAGGACACCGTGATGCCTCTGCTCATCCTCATCCACATTTCCCCCTCTGAAAACTCCTCTACCTCATTTTCCTTTTCTTCACCGAGAACCCTAGCTCGGAGGTGAGCCGGACCCGACGATTCCGTGCTTGCCTCGGCCAAATAAGACCATGGTGGAGATCACCATGATCTTCTCGTTTGTTTGCCCCAACTTGCACTTTCGGAGGAGGCGTGAATCGACCCAATTGCACCCTCGGTTCCCGGCGCTGTTCGTCGACCTCACCGTCGTATCTGACCTCGTCTCGCCGAATCAACCACACCATCGCGTTCCTGGTGAGTCACTGAGTCTCCTCGCATGTGCCAATTCCTTGTTTGCTTCCTAAATACACGCCACCATAATCAACCGCAAGCACCGCCGTATAAGCTCGTCGCCGATTGCCCTCCGATGACCAAAAACCAGCGACGCCACCACTATCTTACTTGCCTTGTTGTTCTGGTTCGAACAAGCCCCTGCACACACGATCACTCGCCCGCTAAAGCCCTCCTCGTCGTTGTCTGCCATGCCACCGGCGAGGTGACGTCAGGATAAGATCACCCCTGGCCACGTCAACGTGTTTGACCAGTCTTTGTCTCGCGTGGCTGATGACATGGCCGAGGGCCCATATGTCATTGTCTGGGGGTAGCAATCCTGTCGGTAACAAATGCACTTACTAATCTGACAAGCTGAGGTGGCCACTGGCCCACTGATCAGCGACTAAGGCTAGGTATGGGTGCGGTGTAAAAAGTTAATTCATGTTTAAGAAATAAATAAAAGGTTATAAACTCAATTATTAATATTCCAAATATCAAATAAACGATTAAATCTTGTTTAATTAATAACTTTTGATTTATAATTCAAAAAATGTGTATAATATATGAAAATTTGTAGAAAAATAAAATCTACAACTTAAAATTATTATCAAATATTATTATAATGATTATTTAAATAAATATTATTTAATTAAGGTTTTATAAGAAATAAAACTTTGATAATTCAAATTTTAATAATGGTAAATGTTAAAAAATATAAATAGAATACCAAAAATCTTAGAAAAATAAGAATTATAATTAAAACTATAATCATGCATTATAATTCAACTTAATTAAGTATTTATTATTTATTAAATCTTTATAGAGTAATAAGTATTATAAAAATCATATCTTATTATTTATAAATCACAAAAATAAATATAATATACCAAAATGATCACAAAAATAATACCTACATGTTAAAAATATAATATTCCAATTTTGAGTTAAATAAAAATTCAACTACTTTAATAACTCAAATTTAAACTTATTTATTTAATTGATAATTCATATAAAGGTAAATAAAAATTGCTAATATGTCTAAAATTAACCAATTGATTCTAATAAATAGTATTAGTCTTCAACATTAATAATATGAAGTACAAATAGTTTAACACATTTTAATTACAATTTTATTGAATTCTCCTCAACCATAGGTGTATAATATTTTCTAAAGAGAATCCTTATCAAATATAAACTCATCAAGAATAATTTGTAGTTAAAAAATAACTTATTTACTTTACTTTAATCACAAGTTTATTAACATACTAAAACACTATAGTGAACTAATAAGAAATTAAGTAACATTACTCCATGATATACAAACTTTAACCACTCATCCATAAAAGGGGTAAGTGATACTATTCCATTATAAAATCAAGAAACCACCACATCAAAGTAAAAAATATAACCATTCTTAAGTAACCATAAGGCAACTTTACCAAGTACACCAAAGTACAAATGTTATAAGCATTATACTTTCAAACTATCTATGTTTTAAAGTTAACTTTAGTCTACAAGACTCTAAATATAATACTATAAACATTGTTAGACGTTTTATAGTTAACTTTGGTCTGATACAGTTAAGTCATAAAGCATCTCAACCCAAACTATTCAAGTAAGCACAAATAACATCAACCAGACTCAACTAACCACAAAGGTTGTTTAGACCTTGAAAAAGAAATCTTTTCTTCAAATGTTATTCTTTTTGCCACTTCAAACAACAAATCTTATATAAGCAATCTTAAGTAGCATTTCACAACTATGTGTGTCTCATTATTTTATGATATTGAAACTACATATTGTTTCACACACACTCACAAGCCTAATAAGAAGCACAAGTGTAAACCTCATCTAAAAGTACAACACATTTCAAAGACATTATTTCTAGTATCCCAACCCTAGAACAACGTTATCCCCGGGATTCACGTTTATAAAATGCATCACATTACTTATGCATAAGAACATATTGCTTCTTTAAACATTAGTCCTTACCGGACCAATGATGCTGATTTCAGATATTGGATCTTATATCATCTTGAAGACCGTGAGTGCATAATCTTGCAATCACAAAAGGCAAGTTCACACTTGCTCATGCCCTTTGGTTATTTTCTATAAAGTATTTTACAAATCCAACATGGGCATCACATGCATTTGAAAAAGTTCCGAAAACACTATTTTCATAATAATGTGATTATAGGTTATTACCATGAGGTAATAACTTCCTATAAAAGTTCTGGTGGTAAAGGAACATATTACCTAGGACTTAACAACCAATGTCGCCAGTGATTCTTGCGCCGTATATTACGCGTTAACCATGAGATTTGGAATGGGACGGAGAAGTCAACTGTATCTTCTTCCTCTCGCATGTAGCCGGATGTGCAGGTCATGGTTGTTATCCTCGTAGCATGCATATTAATTGGTAATTCGTAGAGGATATGCAACATATGGGTGGGAACCCTCAACGTCCCACGATAGTTCTGGCATCTAACGGTCTGTACAAACCATTGCCGTAATTCGATATGTGGGCATGGTGTACACTAAGGAGGCATGCGAGGTCGCGAAGGGGGCAGTGATTGGCTTGGATCATCTTCTGGGCCCCACATCATGGAATTATGGACGGGAATAAGCTGCCTGGTTGTGCAACAAAGAGTTGATCTCTCATGGGTAAAGTAACGCACCTCTGCAGAGTGTAAGAACTATAACTTGTTACTCCCTATTCCGGGAAGGAGCTGCGAACGCGGCGGGAAAGGAACTCCATGAAAGTTCTGGTAAACCCATGAAGGCTGACGGACATAGCCTTACATAATAAAAGCAACCTTTTAAGAAATGTTTATGAAAACTTGCATTGCCTATGACCTATGGTCTCCGGCTATAGTTATAGTGCATCAAACACTCCTTTTCTAGTGAATTTGTTGAGTACGCTCGTACTCAAAGTATCTTCTTAACCCTTGCTAGATTCTGAAGCCAAGATAGACAACATCCACATCAAGTTATGCTCCAGGACTCATCATCCAAAGCTAAAGCTCTTCAATGAAGTCAGGGAAGTCAACAAATTCATCAACTCAAGTGAAGACGAAGTTACTTATTAGATAGGAATATAATCACTAGCCAAAGAACTTAATTCTGTAGTGTATTGCAATAACCGCAATGCCAATCCCTTAGTTAAAATACTAGTTTTGATAGTATAATAGTTCTTGCGTTGTTTATCTTTGATTCTTCTTTGTAAGAAGTTCTTTCTCTCTCTTTAACCTAGAGTGTTCTCTGGATCTTGTGTAAAGAGTGAGTTGTAACCTTTAGCCATGTATTGGACCTGTTGTGTTTCTGTTGTGCCATTATGAGGGATGTAATACTAGTGAACGGTGTTTCATTGGTGTTATGTCAACGACTATAGTATACTACATCATGCAGTGATATGCTGGGTCACCGCAGAAAGATTGGTAACATTACAGAACATATAAACCATACATTAATAAGGTAAACTCTTAAGAGACTTACAAACCAGTCAGACAAGTCAGGGGTCACAGACCCATCATTACATCAAACAACGGAAGCAAACAAGTTGTTCTAAACAACAAACTTAGCAAATGGCCTAAGAGGCCTTAAACAGAAGTAGTGGCCCTTCCATAGATCCTAGGCTACTGCCCGAGAACCCCGACTACTCATCCACTTTGACGTAGAAACCACCTTCAGTTGGAGTAGCTTCATCTGTAGAAAACATCAATGAAGCAAGGCTGAGTACAGGGTGTACTTCGCAAGACTTATGGCTAGTGGAGTTATTTTGCATAAAGACATCTTTTGTTTTCAAAACAAGAGGGAGAAGAAACTCGTCTAGTAAGATCATTTTCAAAAGGGGATAAGAAGACTACAACTCTGCCTCTTCGAATCATATTTGATATCCACCAAGAACCATCATCAACTGAAACTCTCTTCCCGGACTACCCCCTCAAACAACCTCGAGGAAGTACTCTGGATCTCACATTAGTTGGCCAAATTTTATCATTTGGTTATAGTTCTCTATGATCACAGAATCCGTTCCCAAGTCGTCCATAACAGTGGACATGGCTTTTCGAAAAGATTAATAACATTGCAGGGGTGCACAACTTTACCCACACGTACCAACTGATTCTTAATGCCAAATTATTAGCCCTCTTCCTTGGAAGGCCGACAGAGAGTGGTTGACCACGACCTTTACCTTGCTTTTGCCGAGACCATGAGTCACACACTAGGGAGATGTCGCCGTAACGGGTCAAGTCCCGAAGCCGGTCCCTAATGATGTGTGCGGGGTTAAAGATTACGGATGCCGGGCATCTCTTGTTCCCGGCCACGCTTACCTACCTGTTATAAATGCACCTCCTTCACCTCCATTCAAGAACAACCAAGATGCGTATGTCGAATGGAAAGCCCGAACTATGTGACTCATGGAATCTACTAGGCAAGTTAGTTGGTCAAGGGGGTTTCCAGGCCCCGTGTGGTTGTACGCTCGTCTTGGTTCAAGAGGCGAGAACAGCAGGTCCTAAGGGTGGCAAGTATGGGACTACAAAAACCACAACCCATGTGGCCTCCCATACAAGCCTTAGCATGTTTATCATTCATATCTGATCACATCACAACATCCTACCATACTAGATTCATTCGCATCTCCAGTGCAACATCTGAATGATCAGCTTCAGACCACTAAGCATGGCTAAGCTTGACTGAACTGTGGCACTAGCGATGCTCATAAGCCAAACCCTAGTTATGCTTGGAGCAGTGGATCAGGTAGTATAGTTCACAAAGGGAAACATGCATCAGATAGGATTACTTTATCTACTGATAAAAGATTGTTGAATCGGATGCATATGGCGAGAATGAAATACTTTGTAAACATAGGATTCATATGTATGAGTGGGGCTTCGCTTGCCTTGTCCGTTGTTGGACTGGTACTGCTCTTTAGTGGCGTTGACTTCAGCTTCGGGTTCGGTTCGTATTCGCGAAGAACAAATCACCGGAAAAGAGAAGGCAACATTCAACACATGGCATGTGCAATGCTCATACAATATGAATGATATGACAAGTTAAATAGTGTTGAAAAGAACCCTAGAACATGCTTGCTCATTTTAAATGGGGTCCGAGAGGTCCAAACCCTAGAATAGGGGGATCCTCGGAATCACCTATGGGGTTCAATTGGTTCTTCTAATTCAACTTGCCATCAAAGTTGGTTAACAATGTATGATTATAGCTTAATTAGATAGGTTTCATTTTTCTAAACATTTTGGTATATTATTTGTATTTTTCTGATTTAAAATGAATTAGTTATGAATTTCTCCAATTTTAATTCATTTTAAATCATTTTTGGAATATTTAAAATAATTTCCAAACTTGGGCCCACATGTTAGGCTTTTATTAATTTCAGAAAACATTACAGAAAAGATTAAAACCCTGACAGGCAGGGCCCACCTGTCATATATTTCTTATTTATAGAAATTATTTACAAAACAGTTAATAAAAGAAAAGGAATTATTGCATCATGCTGATGCCAACATGACATCAGCAATGGAGCTCATCCTCAGATCGATGCTCGATCCAACGATTCCGAGCGAGCCTGGATGCGTGGTTGTGGGTGTTGGAAAGAGGGCGTCGCGGGGAGCAAGATAGTGGCGGCGGCGCCTGGAAATGGTCACCGAAGACGGCGTTGCAACGACGGTGTCAGGCTCTCGCGGGAAAGACAACACAGAGGGGGAGGGGGCAAACGGAGGGGTGCATTAGCACCATGGTCTCACCGCGAGCACGGCAGGGTGGTGGCGAGGCTCGGGGAGGCCGAACGGCGATGGATTGACGGCAGGAACTGCGGTGGCCGTCGGTGCTTCGAGCTCGATTCCGGGGAGAGGAGGGCGTCCCAGCACGTGAGCTTCGACGGGAAGGAAGAGGGCGGCGAGGTGCATCCAACGGTGGAGTCGGATTGAGCTGGGGTGGTCGGGGACGGCGGGGCGACATGGCGGCAGAGCTAGGGTTCGTCGGCCATGGCGCAGGACAGCTAGGGAGAGGGGGAAGTGGTGGGCTAGGGTTCGTCGGCGGCAGCTCTTGGGGTCATATAGGCGCTCGGGGGTGGCGGCACGAATCACGGCGCTCGCTGGTGATGGAGGCGCCGCCATCGAGCTGCTTAGCTCGATCGGGATGTGGAAGACGGCCGACAGAAGCGACGAATCGGTACGGGCCAGGCTAGGCCGCTGCTGGGCTGGCTTGGGCCCCGGGTGGGCTGACTGGGGAGCACGTGAGCGACAGGGAGAGAGAGGGAGAGATGGGATCAGCCCAGTAGAGCTAGGGTAGCTATTTTTTTCCAGGAAACTGTTTTTCTTTTTTTGTTTTTCAATTTCTGTTTGTATTTTCAATTTCCAAATTATTTTATATAATTCAAAAATACCAGATACTTTTATAAACATCTAAAAACACTAAGGGGCCCTTAACACAATTTGGGCTTCTGACGTAGATTGAGCGGCCTTCAAACACTCTCGAATTATGAGAACTTGATCTTCTGCTTCTTGGATCATGTCCGGACCAAAGAATTGTCTTTCGCCAGTTTCTGTCCAGTTCAGCGGTGTTCGACATGTTCTCCCATACAGGAATTGGAAAGGTGCCATGCCCAAACTGGATTGAAAACTGTTGTTGTAGGAGAACTCCGCAAAGGAAGACATTTCTCCCAGTTCTTTCCAAAGGATATGACACACGCTCTGAGCATGTCTTCAAGAATTTGATTCACTCTTTCGGTCTGACCCCTAGTTTTAGGATGATAGGCTGTACTGAAGGAGACTTGAGTTCCCATTGCTTGTTGGATACTAGCCCAGAATTAGGAAGTGAACAAACTTCCACGATCAGATACGATCTTCTTGGGAACACCATGGAGAATGACTATCTGGGATATGTATAGCTTTGCCAACTGGCTTGCAGTAATGCTTTCCCGAACCACAAGGAAGTGAGCAACTTTGGATAGTCGATCAACTACTACCCATATGGCATCATTGCCTGCTTGTGTCCTTGGGAGTCCAGTAATGAAATCCATACCAATTTCATCCCATTTCCACTCAGGAATTTTAAATGGCTGCAGAAGTCTAGCAGGCCTTCGATGTTCAGCCTTCACACGACGGCATACGTCGCACTCTGCAACAAAACGAGCGATTTCTGGTTTCATTCCACTCCACCAGAATCTTTGACGGAGATCTCGGTACATCTTGGTACCACCAGGACGGATAGACAGAGGGGAGTCATGAGCTTCTAGTAGGATTAGATCTTTGATTTTCTGACTATTTGGAACCACTAACCAGTTACCAAAATAGAGTACCTTGATCATTGATGGAGAAACATTTAGCTTCACCGCTTGCAACACGTTCTTTGATCTTGGTAATCTCATCATCTTGATTTTGAGCTTCCTTGATTTGGTCCTCGAGAGAAGATTTTATTTCAAGGTTAGCAAGGAATCCACAAGGAACTAATTCAAGGTTAAGACGCTTGATTTCCCTGTAGAGAGCAGGTTGGGCTTGTGAAATCATCAGATTATTGCAATAAGACTTCTGACTTAGCGCATCAGCAACGGCATTGGCTTTGTCGGGTTGATAGTTGAGACCCAAATCATAATCTTTGATGAGTTCCAACCACAGTCTTTGCCTGAGATTCAGATCTGCCTGGGTAAAGAGGTAGTTCAGACTTTGATGATCCGAGTAAAGTTCGCAACAGTTACCGATGAGGTAATGTCACCATTGCTTAAGAGCATGAACAACAGCAGCAAGTTTGAGATCATGGGTTGGATAATTGTTCTCATGTGGCTTCAACTTTCGAGAAGCATAGGACACTACATGACCATATTGCATCAACACACAACCGAGCCCTTGGAGAGAAGCGTCACAATAGATGACGAAGTCCTTGCTTGTATCCGGAAGGACAAGCATAGGAGCGGTGGTTAGTTTAGTTTTCAAAGCTTGGAAGCTTTCTTCTGCCTTTTCTGACCATTCAAACTTCTTATCTTTCTTAAGAAGATCAGTCATAGGCTTGGCTATCTTGGAGAAGTTCTCGATGAATCGGCAGTAATATCCAGCCATTCCAAGAAAACTTCGGACTTCCTTGACTGAAGTAGGTGACTTCCATTCCAGAATGGTCTGAACCTTATCCGGTATGACAGCAACACCACTTGCAGACACAACATGACCAAAGAGGACGAGCTCTTGTAACCAGAACTCACATTTGGAAAACTTGTCATAGAGACGATGTTCATGAAGTTTAGTCAACACCAAATGTAGATGTTCGACATGCTCTTCTTCGGTCTTGGAGTAGATTAGAATGTCATCAATGTATACCACGACGAACTTGTCGAGATACTCCATGAATACGGAATTCATGAGCCTCATAAATGTGGCAGGGGCATTGGTTAACCCAAAGGACATCACTGTAATCTCGTAAAGACCATAACGAGTTGTGAATGCTGTCGTTGGGATATCTTCCTTTCTGATCTTGATTTGATGATACCCTGATCTTAAGTCCATTTTGGAGAAGACAGTGGCACCACTTAATTGATCAAATAGGTCATTTATCCTGGGAAGTGGGTACTTATTCTTGATTGTCACCGCGTTGAGTGGACGGTAATCAACCACCAATCTTGGAATATTTGTATCCCGCTTCTTGACAAAGATGGTAGGGCAACCCCAAGAGGATGTGCTAGGTTGGATGTATCCTAGACCCTCTAACTCTTCAAGTTGCTTCTTCAACTCAACCAACTCACGAGGAGGCATGCAGTAAGGTCTTTTGGAGATAGGAGCAGTTCCAGGAACTAGCTCTATGACAAACTCCACACTTCGATCAGGTGGCATGCCAGGCAAATCTTCAGGAAAGACATCCGGGAAATCACAGACTACATGAACATCTTGGACCTCGAGAGTAGGTAGTACATCCATGGAATACAACTCCGAGAAAGGTTTAAGAACTGCTGACGGAGACTTTGAACCATCAGTCCAATACTTGACAGTTATGCCAGCAGGAGAGGTCACAGTAACTGATCTAAGTGCACAGTCAATGACGGCTTGATACTTGGTTAACCAGTCCATGCCCAGAATGACATCTATATCAGTTGACTTGAGTGCAATTAGGGAAGTGGGAAACTTCTGATATGCTATATCTATCTCAACCCCATGAGTAACCCAGATGGTCTGCCAACAAGACCCAGGAGTTCTAATCTCTAGAGGAGATTCCATAGCTTGAAAGTTGATATCATGCATTTGCGCAAAATCTTGTGATATGAATGTATGCGATGCTTCGGAATCAAAAAAACTGTTGCGAGAATTGAATCGACACGGAGCGTACCCAGAATGACGCGTGGATCTTCCTGAGCTTCGTCAACAGTGACATGGGTCAGACGACCACTTCCAGCACCTTGAGATTTATCATTGTTCTTTGCCTGTTGATCATTGCGTCCGCCAACCCTTTGGGAACACTCCCTTGAGTAGTTACCAGGCTGACCACAGGAGTAACAGGTAACTCCAGTGTGAGAACCAGTAGGAGGATGATAGTTTGCTCCACCAGTATTTGACTATGGCTGACGAGAAGCATTGCCAGAAGACTTGTGTGCATAAGGAGCACGAGGCACAACACTGTATGGAACAAAGGCACGATGCTTCTTGTTACCAGAGGAAGAAGCACGAGAATGTCCTTCTTCATGCTTCTGGGAGACTTCCATATCCTTCCTTCCATGCTCCAAGGTAAGAGCCTGATTGTGCAAGTCCTAGAAAGACTGGAACTTGAAGGGCAGCAGCTCATAGCGAAGAATAGCTCTTTCTTATCTTCATCATTGGTCACATCCCTGGTTGCATAACAAGCCAGGCGAGTAAACTCATGCCCGTATGTTTCAATATCCCTGCGCCCCTGGGTCAGATCCAGAAACTCCCTTCCTTTGAGATCCATGACGGGCTTAGGGATATAAGAGGCACGAAATGCTGCAACAAACTCTTCCCAGGTAACAACATGTCCCTGAGATTGCAGATTCAGAAAACCTTTCAACCAAACACCAGCCTCACCTTCCAGTTGATAGGTGGCGAAGTTGACACGGTCAGTAGGACGGACTCGAAGAGCACTGAACTTGCGCTCTATGTTGCGGAGCCAAACATCAGCTTCAAGGGGCTCCTTGGGGTGGGTGAAGATTGGAGGAAAATAGCGGATGAAATCTCCAAGTGTGACATAGTCGTCAGGACGACGTTAAGTGTTCTGAGCCACATGCTCTAGAAGGCGTTCATTCCTCAGACGGTTGGTCTCAATGTTGTTTATAACCTCGGCCATTGTGGGAGGTGGCGAATGTTCCTGATCAGCATTGTTGTTTGCTTGACGGCCAACAGAACCACGAGTACCAGACGACATCGTAAGGAGAAAATAGAAACCATGAAAATGATTCACAAAAAAGGGTACAACAGAGGATGGCAAAAACCATATCAGAAGATCATGGTAGAGGTGAACATGTGGATGAAAAGTATATCAATGCATTAAGTATGGCAGTAGAACAAGCATACGAAACGTATACGCTACCAACTTAGATACAGACCATAACAATGGAATGCAAGCATGATATGGTACCAACAAGTAACAAAAGAATAGAGAGCGGGATTATAGGCATCCTTAGCAAAGTTGAAAAACAATGCTCAGGTGCACAGATATATCTTGGAAACTCTGAGCCTTGCAACCAAGTACGGAGTACTAGGAAAAATAACCCAAACCCGTATATCCTAAAAGTTTGAAATGATAGACGAGAAGGGAAACCTTGCAAAGCAAACGATATAAGATAACTCAGCAATAGAACAACCTTGGATAAGGAGTAAAAAGAGTCATATTCAGAGTTTTGCAAATAGTTTTTAGCTTCTAAATAGTTTTCTCAAACTCTAGACTCAACATCGACCAGCTAGAAGGGTTTCCTACAGGCAGTCCTTCTCTGATACCAAAATCTGTCACGACCTGGGATCAGGGCTAGAAAAATACTAGATCTTCATCTGACATAAGCCTAACCTAAATTCCGAAGCGCGTGGGGAAAGATCGGTAACATTACAGAACATACAAACTATACATTAATAAGGTATACTCTTAAGAGAGTTACAAACCAGTCATACAAGCCAGGGGTCATAGACCCATCATTACATCAAACAACGGAAGCAAACAAGTTGTTCTAAACAAAAAACTTAGCAAATGGCCTAAGAGGCCTTAAACATAAGTAGCGACCCTTCAATAGATCCTAGGCTGCTGCCCGGGAACCCCGACTACTCGTCGACTTCGACGTATAAACCACCTTCAGTTGGAGTAGCTTCATCTGTAGAAAACATCAACGAAGCAAGGCTGAGTACAGGGTGTACTCCGCAAGACTTATGGCTAGTGGAGTTATTTTGCATAAAGCCATCTTTTGTTTTCAAAACAAGAGGGAGAAGAAACTCGTCTAGTCAGATCATTTTCAAAAGGAGATAAGAAGACTACAACTCTAGCTCTTCGAATCATCTTTGATATCCACCAAGAACCATCATCAACTGAACCTGTCTTCCCGGACTAACCCCTCAAACAACCCCGAGGAAGTACTCCGGATCTCACATTAGTTGGCCAAGTTTTATCATTCGGTTATAGTTCTCTATGATCACAGAATCCGTTCCCAAGTCATCCATAACCGTGGACACGGCTTTTAGAAAAAGAATAATAACCCTGCAGGGGTGCACAACTTTACCAACACGTACCAACCGATTCTTAATGCCAAATTATTAGCCCTCTTCCTTGGAAGGCCGGCAGAGAGTGGTTTACCACGACCTTTACCTTGCTTTCGTCGAGACCATGAGTCACACAATAGGGAGATGCCGCTGTAACGGTTCAAGTCCCGAAGCCGGTCCCTAATGATGTGTGTGGGGTTCAAGATTACGGATGCCGGGCATCTCTTGTTCCCGGCCATGCTTACCTACCTGTTATGAATGCACCTCCTTCACCTCCATTCAAGAACAACCAAGATGCATATGTCGAATGGAAAGCCCGAACTATGTGACTCATGGAATCTACTAGGCAAGTTAGTTGGTCGAGGGGGTTTCCAGGCCACCGTGTGGTTGTACGCTCGTCTTGTTTCAAGAGGCAAGAACATCAGGTCCTAAGGGTGGAAAGTATGGGACTACAAAAACCACAACCCACATGGCCTCCAATACAAGCCTTAGCATGTTTATCATTCATATCTGATCACATCACAACATCCTACCATACTAGATTCATTCGCATCTCCAGTGCAACATCTGAATGATCAGCTTCAGACCACTAAGCATGGCTAAGCTTGACTGAACTGTGGCACTAGCGATGCTCATAAGCCAAACCCTATTTATCCAGGAGCAGTGGATCAGGTAGTATAGTTCACAAAGGGAAACATGCATCATATAGGATTACTTTATCTACTGATAAAAGACTGTTGAACCGGATGCATATGGCGAGAATGAAATACTTTGTAAACTTAGGATTCATATGTATGAGTGGGGCTTCGCTTGCCTTGTCCGTTGTTGGACTGGTACTGCTCTTCAGTGGCGTTGACTTCAGCTTCGGGTTCGGTTCCTATTCGCGAAGAACCAATCACCGGAAAAGAGGAGGCAACATTCAACACATGGCATGTGCAATGCTCATACAATATGAATGATATGACAAGTTAAATAGTGTTGAAAAGAACCCTAGAACATGCTTGCTCATTTTAAACTGGGTCCGAGAGGTCCAAACCCTAGAACAGGGGATCCTCGGAATCACCTATGGGGTTCAATTGGTTCTTCTAATTAAACTTACCATCAAAGTTGGTTAACAATGTATTATTATAGCTTAATTAGATAGGTTTCATTTGTCTGATCATTTTGGTATATTATTTGTATTTTTCTGATTTAAAATGAATTAGTTATGAATTTCTCCAATTTTAATTCATTTTAAATCATTTTTGGAATATTTAAAATAATTTCCAAACTTGGGCCCACATGTCAGACTTTTATTAATTTAAGAAAACATTTACAGAAAAGATTAAAACCCTGATAGGCAGGGCCCACCTGTCATATATTTCTTATTTATAGAAATTATTTACAAAATAGTTAATAAAAGAAAAGGAATTATTGCATCATGCTCATGTCAGCATGACAGCAGCAATGGAGCTCATCCTTAGATCGATGCTCGATCCAACGATTCCGAGCATGCCTGGATGCGTGGTTGTGGGCCTTGGAAAGAGGGCGTCGTGGGGAGCAAGATAGTGGCGGCGCCGCCTGGAAATGGTCACCGAA
Organism: Avena sativa; assembly: GCA_916181665.1. NCBI lineage: Eukaryota > Viridiplantae > Streptophyta > Magnoliopsida > Poales > Poaceae > Avena > Avena sativa. Next base: position 302,613,506 of record OV702295.1, on the reverse strand, counting down.
GACGGCGGTGCAATGACGGCAAGTGGCGGCGGCATCAGGCTCTCGCGGGGAAGACAACATAGAGGGGGAGGGGGCAAACGGAGGGGTGCGTTAGCACCGTGGGCTCACCGCGAGCACGGCAGGGGTGGTAGCGAGGCTCGCGGAGGCCGAACGGCGACGGATCGACGGCGGGAACTGTGGCGGCCGTCGGTGCTTCGAGCTCGATTCCAGGGAGAGGAGGGCGTCCCATCACGCGAGCTTCAAGGGGAAGGACGAGGGCGGCGAGGCGCATCCAACGGTGGTGTCGGCTTGAGCTGGGGTGGCCGAGGATGGCGGGGCGACACAGCAGCAGAGCTAGGGTTCGTCGGCCATGGCGCAGGAGAGCTAGGGAGAGGGGGAAGTGTCGGGCTAGGGTTCGTCGGCGGCAGCTCTGGGCGTCATATAGGCGCTCGTGGGCGGAGGCACGAATCGCGGCGCTCGCCGGCGATGGAGGCGCCACCAGCGAGCTGCTTAGCTCGATCGGGAGGTGGAAGACGGCCGACAGAAGCGACGAATCGGTACGGGCCAGGCTGGGCCGCTACTGTGCTGGCTTGGGCCCCGTGTGGGCTGACTGGGGAGCGCGTGAGCAACAGGGAGAGAGAGGGAGAGATGGGTCGGCCCAGTAGAGCTAGGCTAGCTATTTTTTCCAGGAAACTATTTTTCTTTTTCTGTTTTTCAATTTCTGTTTGTATTTTCAATTTCCAAACTGTTTTGAATAATTCAAAAATACCAGATACTTTTATAAACATCTAAAAACACTAAGGGGCCCTTAACACAATTTGGGCTCCATTTGTTTTGATAGTTTTTTAAAAATATAAAACCCATTTGAATGGTTTTGAGAGGGAAAGAAATTAGGGTTTTGTTTGTTCTTATGTGATTAAGTCAAAGTGCAAGTATTATGCATGCATGCAATGCTCAAACATGTATTTATTTATATTACACAAAAGGGTGGTATGTTACACAGTTAATCCTTTGTTACAGCAACCTGTGAGATTGACAACCTCACTGTTAGTTGGGGCAAAGTCTTGAGTTTGTGTTGTGCAGGTTTCCATGTTGCTTGCAATACCTTTGGGACGTTTCCTTCCTCCTACTGGTTCGAAAACCTCGGTTTCTTACTGAGGGAAATCCTGCTGCAGTGCTCATGATACCTTCCGCTTGGGGTCTCCCAATGAAGTGCTGCTGCACTCATCAGCCATGTGTTTATTTGCATTGCAGATGTCGGATACTTGCTGAGCAACTAAATCCGAGTCTTCGTAGCACATGAGTATTGTTACGCCAATGTTTTTGGCCATCTCTATTCCATATAACAATGCTTCATACTCGGCAATATTATTGGTCGCCGTGAAGTGTATGTGTAACACATAGAATATCTTATCTCCTTGGGGTGATTTGAGCACCACGCTAGCCCCTGAGCCTCCTCGTCCTTTTGATCCATCAAAATGAAGGGTCCAAAATTCTGAGTCTAGAGGACTTGTATTTTCTGCCGTCTCTGTCCAATCAACGACGAAATCGGCCAGTATCTGGGACTTGATTGCTGTACGCGGCTTGTACTCAATGTCAAAAGCTGCAAGCTCTATTCCCCACTTTGCGACACGTCTGATACGTTGGAAACGTATCTATAATTTTTGATGCTCCATGCTTGTTTAGTATCTACTTTGCTTTACTTGTCCACACTTTGAGGTGCTTTTTACATGTTTTCTGGTACTAACCTACTAACAAGTTGCAACAGTGCCAGATGCCTGTTTTCTGCTGTTTTTGGTTTCAGAAAAGTTAGTAAAGAAATATTCTCGGAATTGGACGAAACAAATGTCAAAGTCAATTACTTTCCGTGGGGAATAAGAAGTCTAGAGGAGAGCCGGAGGGGCCAGCTAGGAGGGACATACCCACCCTAGGCGCGGATGGGCCCCACCCTGCGCATGGCTAGGGTTTGGTCGCCCTGGCCGCCGCCTCGGTCTCCCCCTTCGCCTATAAGAAGCCCCGGTGTAGAAACCCTGATTACCCGATCAAATATCCACGAAACTGTCTGTAGCCACCGCCACCATCGTACCTAGAACGGGGGATCTGAAGTTCTTCCCGGCACCCTGCCGGAGGGGAGATCATCCCGGAGGCCTTCTCTCCGGTATGATGCGTGAGTAGTTCCACCTTGTACTATGGGTCCATGTAGTAGCTAGATGGTTGTATCTCCTCCTTTGTGCTTTCATGTATAGATCTTGTGAGCTCCGTTCATGATAAAGATCTAATCTATTTGTAATCATGCATGTTGTGTTTGAGGGGATCCGATGGATATTGAGATTATTATGTTGGTTTGATTAATGGTTTTGTCTTTATGATTCTATCATGTCTGTGTTGTTTGTGATCTTGCATGCTCTCCGTTGTTAGTAGCTATCTTGGCCAAGTAGTTGCTAGTGACTCCAAGAGGGGGCATTTATGCTCGATAGTGGGTTCGTGCCTCTAGTTTCCAAGGGAAGTGACAGAAATCTCTTCGGTTGTAGATGTGCTGTTGCTACTAGGGAGAAAACAACGGTCTCTTGTTCATGGAACATGTGGACTGTTTACCTTACACACTTTTCTTAAAGCATTTGTTTGTTGCTTGCAACTTAATACTGGAGGGGGTTCGGATGATAACCTAAAGGTGGACTTCTAGTCATAGATGCAGTTGGATGGCGGTCTATGTATCTTGTTGTATTTCCCAATCGAATCTCATGGGATCTTTCTAACTAGTAATTGCATTGTTATGCCTTGCTCAGTTCCTGTCAATTGCCCTGCTGTAATTTGTTTACCCTTCATGCCATGTTGTTTATCTAAGGAGAGCACCTCTAGTGAACTATGGAGCCCAGTCCAATCTTTACCATTGATAATCTCCCACTGTTACCTATTTACTTGTTGCAAACCATTACCTTCCACACCATACGTTTAATCCTTTGTTACAACAAACCGGTGAGCTTGACAACCTCACCGATTCGTTGGGGCAAAGTCTTGAGTTTGTGTTGTGCAGGTCTCCGCGTTGCTTGCAACACATGTGTGACGTTTCCTTCCTCCTTATGGTTTGATAATCTCGGTCTCAACTGAGGGAAAACTTCTTGCTTGCTCTTCGGACCCTGCGCTTGGGGTTACCAACGAAGTGCCACGTCGAGCGCCATCAACTCCTGTGGCGTCGCGATTGTTAATTATATCTCTCAGGGGAGCAGTGCTCACCACTGTGATCTTATGCTCTTGGAAGTAGTGGCGTAGCTTTCTAGATGCAAAGAACACTCCATAGGCTAGCTTTTGATGGTGTGGATACCATTGTTTAGACTCTGTCTGAACCTCACTTAGGTAATAATTTGGATGTTACACCTTCTGATCATGGCCTTCCTCTTCACGCTCTACTACTGTTACCACACTTATGACTTTGTTAGTCGCTGCAATGTAAAGTATCATAGGCTCCTGAGGTTCTGGCGCTGCAAGAACTGGTGGGTTTGAAAGTAGGTCTTTCAAACTTTGTAGGGAAGCTTTGGCTTCCTGGGTCCAGACAAATTTGTCGGTTTTCTTTAAGAGTTTGTATAAAGGTGCAGCTCTTTCTCCGAGCCGACTGACGAACCAACTCACTGCTGCTATGCAACCAGTGAGACGCTGCACGTCCTTCAGGCGAGTCGGCCTGGCAATGTTTAATATAGCCTTTATGTTGTTCTGGTTCACCTCTATGCCTCTTTCAGACACGATGAAACCTAACAATTTTTCGGTTGGAATTCCAAATAAAAACTTCTTCGGATTTAGCATCATGTTAAATTTTCGTAGGCTAGCAAATGTTTCCTCCAAGTCGGAAATGAAAGTTCCCTTCTTTTTAGACATAACTGCTATGTCATCTACGTATACATGGATGTTGCGTCCGATTTGATTGTTGAGACAATGTTGCATAGTATGTTGATATGTTGCTCCTACATTCTTTAAGCCAAAAGGCATAGTTTTGTCGCAGAAGGTTCCGAAAGGAGTGACGAAAGATGTCTTGATTTTATTCGATTCTTTCATTGATATTTGGTGATATCCAGAATATGCGTCGAGAAACATAGTAATTCCGATCGTGCTGTTGAGTCGATAACCTGATCGATTCTTGGAAAGGGGAATGGATCTTTTGGGCATGCTTTGTTCAAAGAGGTATAATCAACACACATCCTTAAATCAATAGTGTCCTTTTTAGGGACGAGTACAAGATTTTCCACCCAATCTGTATGGATGACCTCTGTTATGAATCCGGCTAATTCTAGTCGGGCTAATTCCTTTGTTGTTGCTTTGCGCTTTTCATAACCAAACCGTCGTAAGGACTGCTTGATGGGTTTAGCGCCAGGGTACACATTAAGAGAGTGCACAGCAAGTTCCCTAGGTACTCTGGTCATGTCAGAAGGCTGCCATGCAAAGATATCACTATTAGCTTTGAGGAACTTGATGAGCATGATTTCCTATGTGAGGTCTAAGCCTACCCCTATGTTCGTCCTATTGGAGGGATGATCTTCCTTCAGCGATGTTTTATTTGTCTCATCCGATGCCTTGAACTATATTCTTGGCTTCAGCACCTCGTTCTTTGTAGCGGGCATCTCAGACGGGTTGATGGTCTTCTTGATCTCCTGGTACTCCTGGGCATGTAGCACGGCTTCGGCAAAGGCACCAGATCCTTTGTCACACTCTCGCGCTTTCCTCGGATTTCCCCGGATGGTGATGAAACCCTTTGGACCTGGAAGTTTTATCATATTGTAAATGTAATAGGGACGAGCCATAAACGCCCAGTAAGCCGAACATCCGAAGATAGCGTGGTAAGCACTTTTGAACGGTACCACCTCTAAAGAGAGTGGATCGATCCGTTAATTATCTCGGCTTTCGAATGTTATGTCTCCCTGCTACAATGCTATCGAAATTTACACTTTTGTGACTCAACTGGCTCTTGTGAAGCTTCATGCGGTGGAGTGTTTCAATGTGGAGGATGTTAATACCTCTACCACCGTCCATGAGAGGTTTAGAGAACTCATAGCCATCAATAAGAGGATTGACGACCAGAGGGGATTTTCTCCGACGATGTGTTTTCCTCGGGTGATCTGAATGATCAAAGGTGATGGTTACATCTGACCAATCCAGAAATTGGGGAACAGCCGGAACCGTGGCATTGAGCTCACGGAGAATGCCTTCTTGGCCTTAGTCGGTTGAGATCCAAGGCAGCAGACGTATGTGTCTTTCTTTGTGGGAAAATCTTTCTTTCCGTCCGACTTGAGCTATGCATCATCCGCTTCTTCCACGTCGGAATCTTCCTTGGGCTCCTTGCCTTTCTCGGAATTTTTCTTTCCTTTTCGTCGCTTGGCTCTATAGCCAGCGGATTCGTCTTTTTTGATGTCGTCATTGAAACGACACTCGGCATTTGTGTGGGTAGATCCTCCGTTACTATCCAAGTGGTGGACACAGGGATTGTTGGCAAAGTCAGCCCAGGTATAGGTTCTTCCGGGTTGCTGCTCTCCTCTGCCCTGGATTCGGGAAGTTCCACGACCTCGACCCCGGCCACCTCCGCGCCCTCCTCGTCCTCCGGATCCAAATGTTGTGTTAACAGTTGCGTTGTCCGGATCTGGTTAATCTTCCGAGGTGTTCTTGTGCTTCTAAGCTTGTTGTTTTGGCTATTTGGCCGCATTGGGACTGGCCAAAATATTTAGCAGCCCTTCTAAATCATCATCGGCATCAGCGTATTTGCTTGTCATCTCTATCATATCTCCCAAATATGTGACGTAGTCACGCTTCAGTCTGTGACGCAAAAGTCCGACTGGGAGTCCTGCAATGAAAGCTTCAATCGTAGTTTGCCCGTTTACTCCTTCACAGGAGTTTTTTGTGTCGATCCAGCATCTAAGGTAATCCCGGCAAGTTTCTCCGGGTCTTTGGGTGCGACGCTGTAAGTCTCCGACCGTGCAGGGCCTCCTGTATGTTCCCTCGAAGTTTGAAAAGAATACACTTTGCATATCATACCAGTTATGAATTGAATTCGCTGGTAGTTCATTGAACCATGATCGAGCCATTTTACTCAGCATAAGCAGGAGATATCGGACTGCGACCAGTCTGTTTCCTCCTTTGGCGATGCAGCAAGCCTGGAAAAAGTCCTGGAGCCAAGTATCTGGCTGAGTCGCTCCGTCATAGGGTTGTATGTGTTTGGCAATGCCAAAGTCAACTGGAAATTTTGTCTGACGTATGTGTGGGCCGAAGCACTTGGGTCCCACGTACACATCTTCTTCCTCGTACCACCGCGCTTCTATGTTTGATTCAAGGCGGTGGTGTGCATCGTTTGGCGAGAGAGATATGCGCCTTAGGGGCTCGCGGCTTCTGCACGACGGAGTCGGATTCCTGCTTCTCCTCTCACCATTGCCGCCTCTGCCCATGTGACTTCCCTGTCTATGATGGGACCCTTCATGGTCTCTACCTGGAGGTGATGGTGGTCCTGGTGGATTATTTCTGGCTGGGTTACGCGATGGTGGAGCCTCATTATGCTGACTCCGATGTTGGTTTCTTCAGGCTCCGTCCCTACTTGATTCGGGACAATCCGGATCATCTCTTCGTCCAGCGTTACCAGTCGAACGGCATGGTGGTGGCATTCTTAGCCGATCATGTTCTCACTGGCGGCGCACTTTCGGGTCTTCTCTGTGGCGGTTGTTTTGCCGACGATGGCCCTGATGAGGCACCATTGCCCTGATTGCATCTTCGGACGCAGCCGAAATAAATTTTGCACAGTCACGTACAGGCCTGCGATGATGACCGTTTGATCTATTCCTTGAATTTTCTTCTTCACCCTGGGGACGATAACATTGATCTGTATCCCTACGGGGTCTCTCGTCAGTGCTTTGTTCAGCGTCAGTGTGGCAAAATTCCGACTTTGAGGCCAGCTTGCCACTGAATGACGCGGGCATTTTCTGCTGTTTCAATCCTTTGTCGAGTAACGCGACGCATTGCCGGACCTGCTCAGGAGACGGATTATTGGCGAGGATAGCTCGAGCTGCTGCAGCGTTTTCCAACGTCGTGCTGTAGACTCAGATTTTCTCTCCAGATTTTCTGTCAAATAGATCTCTGTGCATATCCGGGTTCCTACTAGCAATAACCGGACCTCCCTTGTATTGTTTGGTAGTATCTTAAAATCTGACTACTATCTGACAGGATCACAGTCTAACTGATGTTTAAGCTCGACGATGTGCGCGTCCTCTTCGAGTAAAAACAGACGGTGCTTTTCCAGGTCATCGGCCCTTTTCTCCAGTGCATCCAGAGTAAGATCCGAAGCCGTTGGGATTGGTATGGTGAGAGCGTCTCCATAAATTTCACGTGCACCCTTGGTGACAACGTGTCCATCCATGGGAGGGTCGATCGATGTGGTATTAATCGGATCTTCATCCTGATTCTCCATCTCGATCTCTTCATCAACTTTTTCTTTGTTGGTTTCCTCGACGCCCGGCTCTGCCGGTGTCGGATTCTTGTTTTTCTTCTTCTTCTTTGACTGCCCAATAGCCTTAATGTGTGTACTGGTGGCTTTCGGTCTGGTACCGGGGGATAAACTTCTGTCGGTACTTTCCGTAGTGGTTGGCTTGTGGACCTCGGATGAATCTCCGGTGTCCATGTCATCCTGCGAGGTGTAGTTTTCATCCATGCTATCATATGGAATAGGGGGAGTCTCCGGCTCACCTTGCGTTGGCTTGGAGGCGTAACCTTCTTCGTATTCCTCCATCTCCTTCTCGAATTCTCAAAGTTCCTGCAATGTTAATGACTCCTGAGGGGAACCAGGTAAGTTGGCGTTTTCTTCGATTGAGTCGAGGACTGAATCGTTGTCGGCTCCAGCATCGACAGAGTTGGATCCAGAGCTTACGTGGTATACGAAGCAGTGCCTCTTCTTTATCATGTGCTTCAAGAGTACTTTTTCTGCTATGGCATCGGTAGGGCCAGATCCCTAGCGGATATATTCCTCATCCATGTATCCGATCTAGACGGGGAGATCGGATCCAGATTTTTCCTCCACCACTTCTTCCACTATAGGAGTGGGTTGGTTGGGTTTGATTTTTTCGGGATCGTGAACTCTTCCTCCTTTGCGGATAGAGTAGATCTAGATTTTCCTTCCGCCATGATTATCACCTCAAGGGTGGGTTGGGCGGTTTAAGCAAAACCGAGGTAAATATCGATCTCGCTGATAGGCATGATCGTGTAGGTTGTCACTTGCTTGCTAGCTGGAATCCAAGTCTCGTCGAGAAGGATGAGAGGGACGTCACTGGCATAGACCACGCGACCCATAGTGATTGTTTCGCTGATTCATAGGATACCATAAAGAAACAATTGGGTATACCTTCTATCATAGATCCGAAGGCAAAGTTTTCGTTGCCAAGAATGGATCCTTTCTTGAGAAAGAGTTTCTCTCGAAAGAAGTGACTGGAAGGAAAGTAGAACTCAACGAGGTTGTCAAACCTTCTCTTAGATTTGAAAGTAGCGCAGTGCCGGAAGATGCTAAGGTGCCGCCTGCACCAATAAGAGATGAAACTAATGATAAAGATCATAAAACTTTGAACGAAGTTACTACGGAACCTCGTAGGTCGACGAGGGTTAGTACCACTCCAGATTGGTATGATCCTGTGATACGTCGCAAACGTATCTATAATTTTTGATGTTCCATGCTTGTTTAGTATCTAATTTGCTTTGCTTTGTCTACACTTTGAGGTGTTTTTATATGTTTTCTGGTACTAACCTATTAACAAGATGCCATTGTGTCAGTTGCCTGTTTTCTTCTGTTTTTGGTTCCAGAAAGGCAGAAAATCAATATTCTCGGAATTGGATGGGACAAAATCCAAAGTCAATATTTTACCATGGGGAACATGCAGCCTGAATACGAGACAGAGGAGAGTCACCAGGGAGCCACACCCCTGGCCGCGCGGCCAAGGTGGGCCTGTGCCTGGGGATGCAGACGCCCTAGCGACCCCCTTGCCTCGCCTCTTCGCCTATAAAGACCCCCGATGCCTAAACCCTAAGTACCCAATCAATATTCCACGAAACCGTCTATAGACGCCGCCACCATCGTCCCTAGATCGGGGGGATCTGAAGCTCTTCCCGGCACCCTACCACAGGGGAGATCATCCTGGAGGCCTTCTTCTTCATCACGCCAGCCTTCGGTATGAAGCGTGAGTAGTTCCACCTTGTACTACGGGTCCATGTAGTAGTTAGATGGTTGTATCTCCTCCTTTGTGCTATCATGTTTAGATCTTGTGATCTCCGTTCATGATCAAGATCTCATCTATTTGTAATCATGCATGTTGTGTTTGCTGGGATCTGATGGATATTGAGATTACTATGTCAGATTGATTAACGCTTTTGTCTTATTGATTCTATCATGGATGTGTTGTTTTTGATCTTTCATGCTCTCTGTTTCTAGTAGCTATCTTTGCCAAGTAGATGCTAGTGACTCCAAGAGGGGGTATTTATGCTCGATAGTGGGTTCATGCCTCTATTTATTCTAAGGGAAGTGACAGAAATCTCTAAGGTTGTAGATGTGTTGTTGCCACTAGGGAGGACGAGTAGGAGTTAAGCTTGGGGATGCTTGATACGTCAGAAACGTATCTATAATTTTTCATGTTCCATGCTTGTTTAGTATCTACTTTGCTTTGCTTTGTCTACACTTTGAGGTGTTTTTATATGTTTTCTGGTACTAACCTATTAACAAGATGCCATAGTGCCAGTTGCCTTTTTCCTGTTTTTGGTTCCAGAAAGGCAGGAAATCAATATTCTCGGAAATGGACGGGACAAAAGCCAAACTCAATATTTTACTGTGGGGAACACGAAGCCTGAATACGAGATGGAGGAGAGTCACCACGGGTCCACACCCCCTGGCCGCGCGGCCAAGGTGGGCCCATGCCTGGGGGGTGCAGCCGCCTTGGCAACCCCCTGCCTCGCCTCTTCGCCTATAAAGACCCCATAATGCCTAAACCCTTAGTACCCGATCAATATTACACGAAACCGTATGTAGCTGCCACCATCTTCCCTAGATCGGGGGGATCTGAAGCTCTTCCCGGCACCCTGCCGGAGGGGAGATCATCCCGGAGGCCTTCTTCATCATGCCAGCCTCCGGTATGAAGCGTGAGTAGTTCCACCTTGGACTACGGGTCCATGTAGTAGCTAGATGGTTGTATCTCCTCCTTTGTGCTATCATGTTTAGATCTTGTGAGCCCCGTTCATGATCAAGATCTCATCTATTTGTAATCATGCATGTTGTGTTTGCGGGGATCTGATGGATATTGAGATTACTATGTCTGATTGATTAATGGTTCTGTCTTATTGATTCTATCATGTCTGTGTTGTTTGTGATCTTGCATGCTCTCCGTTTCTAGTAGCTATCTTGGCCAAGTAGATGCTAGTGACTCCAAGAGGGGGTATTTATGCTCGATAGTGGGTTCATGCCTCTATTTATTCTAAGGGAAGTGACAGAAATCTCTAAGGTTGTAGATGTGTTGTTGCCACTAGGGAGAAAACAACGGTCTCTTGTTCATGGAACAAGTGGATTGTTTACCTTACACACTTTGCTTAAAGCAGTTGTCTGTTGCTCGCAACTCAATACTGGAGGGGGTTCAGATGATAACCCGAAGGTGGATTTATAGTCATAGATGCATTTGGATGGCGGTCTATGTATCTTGTTGTATTGCCCAATCGAATCTCATAGGATCATGAATGTCTAGTATTGCATTGTTATGCCTTGCTCAGTCCTGTCAATTGCCCTGCTGTAATTTGTTTACCCAGCATGCCATGTTTGTTTATCTAAGGAGAACACCTCTAGTGAACTATGGACCCCGGTCCAATCTTTACCATTGATACATCTTCCACTGTTACTGTTTACTTTCTGCAAACCACTATTAGCTTCCACACCATACGGTTAATCCTTTGTTACAGCAAACCGGTGAGATTGACAACCTCACTGTTCGTTGGGGAAAAGTCTTGAGTTTGTGTTGTGCGGGTCTCCAAGTTGCTAGCAACTCCTTTGTGTCGTTTCCTTCCTCGTACTAGTTCGATAACCTCGGTTTCTTAGTGAGGGAAAACTTTCTGCTGTGCTCATCACACCTTTCTCTTGGGGTCTCCCAACGAGGCGTTGACAACACGCCCATCATCATCCTGTTATGAATGTCATGTTGGTGGACAACACCGACGACCCTGCGACGTATGAGGAAGAAATGATGAGCCTAGATTCCAACAAATGGCATGAAGCCATGAAATTCAAGATTGGATCCATGTACAAAAACCAAGTGTGGACTTTGGTTGACTTACCGAACAGTCGCAAGGCTGTCGAGAACAAATGGATTTTCATGAAGAAAACAGATGTTGATGGTAATGTAATTGTTTATAAAGCTAGACTTGTCGCAAAAGGGTTCCAAAAAATTCAAGGAGTTGACTATGATGAGACTTTCTCATCGATAGCGAAGCTAAAGTCTGTGAGGATTTTGTTAGCAATCGTTGCATATTACGATTATGAGATATGTCAGATGGATGTCAAAACGGCGTTCCTCAATGGTGACATTGAAGAAGAGTTGTATATGGTACAACCCAAAGGTTTTGTCTATCCTAAATACGCTAACAAGGTATGCAAACTTCAACGGTCCATTTATGGATTGAAGCAAGCATCCCGGAGCTGGAATCAACGTTTTAATAAGGTGATCAAAAGCTTTGGATTTATACAAACTTATGGAGAAGCTTGTATTTACAAGAAAGTGAGTGGGAGATCTATAGAATTCCTAGTAGAATATGTAGATAACATATTGTTGATTGGGAATGATATAGAGCTTCTTAAAAGTGTCAAAGACTATTTGAATAATAATTTTTCAATGAAGGATCTTGGCAAAGCTGCATACAATTTAGGCATCAAGATTTATAGAGATAGATCAAGACGCTTAATAGCGCTTTCACAAAGTACATATTTGGACAAGGTTCTAAAGAAGTTTGGAATGGAAGAAAGCAAGAAAGGGTTCTTGCCCATGTTGCCCACTATGACCTTTAGTAAAACTCAAAGTCCAGCTATGGCAGAAGATAGAGAGAGGATGAGCAAAACTCCATATGCCTCAGCCATAGGTTCTATCATGTATGCCATGCTATGTACAAGACCATATATTGCATATGTTGTTAGTTTGACTAGCAGATATCAAAGTGATCCAGGAGTAGATCACTGGACAACAGTCAAAAATATTCTAAAGTACTTGAGAAGGACTAAGGATGTGGTTCTTTCTTATGGAGGTGACGAAGATCTCATTTTAAACTGTTACACCGATGCTACTTGGAACACCGATCCGGATGACTCTAATTCTATAATTCACAGTCTGGATACATATTTACTTTGAATGGTGCAGAAGTGAGCTGGAGGAGTGGTAAGCAAAGCTTTGTGGCGAGATCTTCAACTGAATCGGAATACATAGCTGCTTCCGAGGCTTCACAAGAGGCGATATGGATGAAGGAGTTCATAACAGAGCTTGTTGTGGTTCCTAGTGCATTGGACCCAATGGCCATCTACTGTAACAACATGGGTGCCATATCCAATGCACAGGAGACAAGGTCACACAGGAACCTGAAGCATATCAAGCTATGTTTTCATGCTATTCGCGACCATGTCCAATATGGTGACATAAAGATTTACAAAGTACACATAGATCTGAATGTGGCAGATCCATTGACTAAACCTCTCCCTAGGGCAAAACAGGACCAACACCAAAACGCCATGGGTGTTAGGTACATCATAATGTGATCGAGATTATTGACTCTAGTGCAAGTGGGATACTGTTGGAGATATGCCCAAGAGGCAATAATAAAATAGTTATTATTATATTTTTCTGTTTATGATAAATGTTTACATCTCATGCTATAATTGTATTAACCGGAAAGATTAATACTTGTGTGTTTTGTAAACATAAAAGAGTCCCTAGTAAGCCTCTTGTTGAACTAGCTTGTTGTATATGCTTGGTCATGGAAATTAGATGCTATTAATAACAATATCATGTCATTAGGAGAATGATGTGATGGAAACACTCCTATATTTAGCGTAGCATAAGATCAAGTCATTTAGAGTTCGTTTGCTACAGGCTTTCAAATAGATAGTAACCTAATACTTAGATCACGAGATCATGTTAATCACCATCACCGGATGGATGCTTTGATGACATCAAACACCACTTCATAACTGGGTGGTTATAAAGGTGGCATTAGGTATTTTGAAAGTATGTGTTGAAGCACATGGATCAAGAGTGGGATTTGTACATCCATATGACATATAGATATACTCTGGGCCCTCTCGATGGAATGTCATCCAATTGGCTTGCAAGCATGTGACTAGATCACAAGGGATGTCATATCATTGAACGAGTAAAGAGTACTTATCAGTAACGAGGTTGAACTAGCTATAGAGATACCAATGATCAAACCTCAGATAAGTAAAGTATCACGTGACAAAGGGAATTGGTATCTTATGTAAATGGTTCATTCGATCACAAAGTCATCATAGAAATATGTGGGAGCCATTATGTATTTCTAGATCCCACTATTGGTTATTGATCGGAGAGGTGTCTCGATCATGTCTACATAGTTCATGAACCGTAGGGAGACACACTTAAGGATTAGATGTTGTTTAAGTAGATATGGAATGTGAGTTGGAGACCGAATGCTGTTCGGAGTCTCCGATTGGATCCGGGACATCACGAGAAGAATAAGATTCATATAAGGAAAGTCAATTTCTGGGGTTTGGAAATATTTTTAGTGTTTTGACCGGAAGCTTCTAGAATGTTCTAGAAGATCCACCACCCCATAGGAGGGCACATGGGATGCGCCATGCCCTAATGGGGCTGGCCGCATCATGCCCTAGGCCAACTCGGCCAAGCACTGGAGAGAGGTTTGAAAAGTCAAATCCTAATTGGGAAAAGTCAAATCCTAGTTTGGAAAGGAGAAGGAAAACTTGAGGAGCAATTTTTTCCCCTCTCCCTTCCTTGGCCGCTGTCTAGAGGAGTTGGGGAAGGTCTCGGCCAGGCGTGGGAACCCTAGCTGCCGCCCCTCCACCCATATAAGGAGGCTAAGGGCACCCCCTATCCCCTCACCTCAACCCTAGCTGTCGGCGCCACCCCTCTCTCCTCCATACACTGCTCCGGCTTAGGCGAAGTCCTGTAGTAATCTCTTTGCCTCCACCACCACCACCATAACATCATGCTATTGGGATTCCGAGGAGATCTACAACCTCTGATGCCCTACTGTAACAAGTGAGAGGAAGGTCTTCATCGACTACCGTACGTGTGACCGACTGCGGAAGCGCTGCCGGAACGTGGCACCGAAAGATCGTCTACACGATCTTGAGATTGGCAAGTGATTGACTACATCAACCACGAGATCTAAATCTCATTAAACGCTTTGGATCTTCGAGGATTAGTTCTCTACAATCTCGTTGCACCGATCTCGTAGAATAGACCTTGATTTTGTGTGTTCCCGTGATAGAGATTTTTTTGTTTTCCATGCTGCGAACCCCACAGTAAAGAGAAGAAACAAAATATTATTTTCTCAAATAAATAAAATGCTATTATCATCCTAAGTGATGGTAAATATAAGATTGGCAATGGAACTTAGGTTTCCATTTAATATGAGATTCATCACATAGGAATTAATAACCCATGACATTAGTGTTTCTAGCACCGTATAATACGCGTTAACCATGAGATTTGGAATGGGACGGAGAAGTCAGCTAGATCTTCTTCCTTTCGCATGTAGCTGAATGCGCAGGCCATGGCTGTTATCTGTCACATCCCAAATTTTTCCAAATTTTGTAATGTGAAAAATAAATAAACAAAATAAATAATTGTTGAAATTTAGGGTGAAAAGAAAATTTTTGTTTCTAAATGGAAACTTAAAATCCCATCTTGAACAAACCTGAGTAATGTTTGAATCCAACTAAATTCAAATCAAGTGGAATGCATTCTTCATAAATGCATCTGGAAATTTAACACTTGGGAAATAAACCCAAACCCTAAAACTCTAATGGAATAAAGTCATTTCTAAGATATCTCTAAGACCATGGTTTTGATCCATATAAAAATTCGTCAACAAACATTTATGAATGATCAAAATGATAAATAAAAATATTATAAAACCATAGAAATTGGTTTCAGTTAATTTGGAGCCATAGATAAAATCTTGTGAATTTAATAAGATAAGGAAATTGAATTTCCAAAGCTAATAAAGCACCTATCTAAAAATCCATACCAAATGGTGAGAAAATAATCCTAAAGAGATTTAAAATGATAAACAAATATTAAATAAGATTTTACCAATTTGAATCACCAAGTTTGGATCTTTAAATAAAAAGATATGGATTTTATAAGATAAAGAAAGAAATAATAAATAAAGGAGTATTGTAAAAGACAAATTAAATCTTGGCCAAAGCCATAAATAAATTGAACGAATGTGATCCAAGTTCAAAGGAAACAATGGATAAAGAATATTTCAAATAAAATGATATGGCCTTAACCAAATTCTATTCCATTTGATTAAGACAAAATCCCTAATAAGAATGATTAATTAAATCATGGGAAAATAATATTTAGAATTTACCCAAGTGGAATAACAGTTATGTAATTAACTTAAATGGGATCAAAGAAATCATCTAAATAAAATTTATGAAATTAAAACCATATTTGATTTCATTGGAATAAAGACAAATACCCAATTTAAATGATTAATAAATCATATTAAAAGTATTCCAAATAATTCAAAGTGAATTATTTGACACCCTAATAAATAAATAAAACCTACTGAAAAAGGTTTGATAAAAATTTAGATTCAAATAAGAATTGAAATTATATTTAAAATCTTGTTTGAATTAAGACAAGGGCCTATTTTAAATAATTAATATACCCTAAAAAGAATAAAAAATTATTCTAAATTTGAATTTAGAATATGTTAAATAACAGTATTAAAATCTACACAAAGTTTGCTTGAAGTTTGAATTCAAATGGTTGTTTGAAATGATTAAACAAAATCAAAACATAATATTGTAAACAGAAAAAGATAAGGAACGGAACAAAAAAATGAATGAAACAAACTAGCCCAACAAGCCCAGTCCAGGCCCAGCTAGCCCATCTCTCTCACCCCGCAGGAAAACGATTCACACCAACAGTTAAACCCGCGGAGTCTATGACGGCTAGGCCCCACCTCTCCTCTCTCCCTCTCACTGACTAACCAGGCCCACACGTCAGTCGTCGGTTCCACCCCCAGCGACCAGTTCTTCCTCTCTCCCTCCCGTTTCTGGCTTGATCTTCGCGGCTTCAATTCGCATTAACACAGAGGCCGTTACTCACGGTGATCACGCCCTGCTAAATGCCTCCCTCCCCTCTCCATTTCCCCCCAGACACCACACCTTGAGAGCCACCAGGCTGCCACAATTTTGAGCTCGCGCCCTCACTGTTCCGACGAGCTCACCGACGGATTCCGGCCAGCCGCCGTCGCCCCTCGCCCCCTCGACCACACGAGCACACTCCCCATCACCCGGCGAACCTCTCTGTAGCCTCCACTCGCCCGCGCGCACTCCACTTCATCGGTAACGTCAACATCGAGCGCTGCCACGGTCTGCAGCATCTCCGGCGAACCCCTCTGGTAGTTTCTCACCGCGCCTCCTCCTCTCTTTGATGCTCGTGTCTTCGCCACTCTCTTGCGCGTCTAACGCCGCCTTTATCTGGTTTTCCCGTGTCGTGTAGCCTCGCCCAGTCGACAAACAGGACGCACCCGACACCGACGCTAGCTCCAGCGAGGAATCGCCATCGTCGTCGTGCGCCCCTGCCCCTTCTACGGCCACCTCGAGCATCACCGTGATCCTGCGAACCCGGTGAGACCTCCCAGACCTCCTCTCGCTTCCTAGATTCTCCATACCGCCGTAGTCAGAGCGCCTCCGTCGCTTGCCACCGCGCCAGCGCCGCCCGTCTTTGACTAGTTGCTAGGAACCGTAGGATTTAGATCTGGCGGCTATGACAGATCCACTAGACGAAGGGGTAAGTTTGGTTCTGTACCGTGCGATGTACTTTAGATCTGACGGCTAGCATCTGTCGATCCACACAAAATGGTATGGCCCAATGAGAAACAACCACGTGGCCTAGGTTTAGATTTAAAAACCATAAACTATTCTATTAGATGTTTGAACTTGTAAATTCCATAACTTTTGATCCACACGTCCAAATTTTGCAAATTTTATATCAATGGAATAAGCAAAACAAACTCTATCCAACCATGCACTTTTTGTTTAATAAATTGCATCTGGTAAAATAGTTGTTTTTACAGAAACTTGTGTAGGCATAATTTGAATATAAAATTCATTCTAAAATAATTTTTGTGATAAAATCTTTCGCAAATGGATTATTTTGATTCTACTGACTATATATACCAACTTGTGGATTCAAAAACATATTTTGTGGGGCAAAAGAATAAATCTTTGATTTAGAACATTTCTAGTCAAATAAAAATGTTGTTTATATGTTAAAAATACTTTTTGGAGAAAAATCTTTGGGAAATGATTTGGATTAAACTCTCTGACCCTAAACACAAAGTTTTATGATTTAAAAATATATTTTGTGAACCTATAAAAATTATTACTTTGCTAAAGGCATTTTCAACCACATGAAATATTGATTTGGTATAAAAAATGGTTTATAGATAAAACCTTTTGCAATGGTTTCAATACTAAACACTTGACCTTAAAAAACTAACATTTGTGTTAAAAATATATTTGGTAAACACTAGAAATATTCTTTGGATTTAAATCCTTTCTAGCAAAACAAAAATGACTTAAAATATCCGTTTTCACTAACTTAATATCAAATGGTTTTGCCACTTCTATAAATGACCAATATGTGTTTTAAAATGTTTATAACCTATTAGAAACCACTTTTTCAAATAAAACAATCTTTGGCATGTTTGCATGCATTGCTTTGTTTCTATTATTTTATGTGATGTTTGCTTGAATGGTAGATTGAATATTGCTTGCTTGATTGAATTGTAGTGGAAACTGAAGAGTGTGAATATTGCAAGATCAAGGAGTGAACTTATAATTCTCTACCAAAAAGGCAAGTGATGCTTCATACTTTGTCCCATTATTTTCACTATGCATTAGTGATATTTCTAAGTAGGACTTGCATGGAATTTTTGCTAAGTATAAACTATGCCATGGGAAATCCTAGTAGATGAAACCTTAGTAGAATTATTCTAAGTTAAGATTCCTACTACTATCATGCTTATCTTAGCTAGTAGAAAACAAAGGTGGATTATATTCATGTTATGGAATATTTCTAAGTCAAGGACTTGTGTTTTGTTTAATAAAACAACTAAGTGAATGAATCACCTGGGTGGAATGGAAATAAAGGTTTGTGTTGAGTGGTTACACAAGGCCCATTTCTATGGTTTACCTTGTGTATCTCACTTGTGGAATGCCACCCAGGAACAAAGAGATTTGAGATGTCAAATGTTGAGAAGCTTCAAGTGCAGCCACATGGCATTATGGGCTCTGCCTGGATCATATAGGTTGCAATAACTTAGCCAAATGGACAGTTCGTGGTAGGGGATGATAGGTTGGAACGCATCCATTTTGTTCTAAGGGAAGGCTTCTGAAAGATCTTGTCTTGGTGAAACCAAGTCTTGTGGGGAAAGTGCACCACCTCTGTAGAGTGAAAAATCTAAGTACTTAGCCATGTCCCTGGTAAAGGACAATTTGAGCATCAAGACATGGAAGCTATCAAGAATCTCCTCATCCCAATTTCTAAGTTAAAAACTTGTGGTTGAATAAGGGTGAAGGTTCACCAATTTCTATTGGTGGTTCCTTGGGTGATTTTATCAAACAAAAACTTAGTGTTTTCAAAATGATAAGGAAAATATATTTGGAGCAAAGCAAGCCTAAGCTCCACCTAGCCAGATGCATGTAGATGATGGTCTCTACTATACTACCATAGTATCACTTGCCAATACAATTCAAATGTATTGACCCTTGTGGCTGTAACTTATTATGTTGCAGGTTTGTTTGATGTTAGTGAAGTGTGTTGATTAGGATTACAAGTCTACAACCAACATGATTGCCTGTGGCACTTTGAAGATGAAGGACTCCATGTTATAGTTATTTCTGCTGCATTGTAGTGAGATAGCCAAATGAGCTATGTAAGATGTAATGAATTATTTTATTCCTGGTTATAAAGTTGTATTATGACCTTTGTTTCTTGATATTACATCTTAACTATGGATGCTAGCTATTGATCTAGGGACTAGCATTGTAAACACAGGGATCTCTACCTTATTAAAGGTTGGGACCTCTATAGATGGTATCAGAGAACTGTGTTGCCTGTAGGATTGTAACCCTAGGATTGGACAAAACCCCTTAGAAAAATAGGAGTTATATTTGTTCCAAAACTTATTTACAAACAATCTTGTAAACCCTTTCCTAAACCATTTTGGTTTTGATTCTACATCTCTTCTATTTCAACTTGATGGACAAAACCTCAACCATGAGCAAAGGACTTCACCAACTCAAATGACTTCAACTTCAACATCATCAAAGACTTCAACTTTATTTGCACCAAGGACTTCAACTTGGACATCACTAAGGACTACAAGTGAGACAAGAAATGTTACTCAAGACTTGAAGACTAAGGAAACACAACTTAGAAGAATCATCATCATCTTTGGAGTTTGTAACCAAGACACAAGAATTCTTCCCAAGGAAACCATGATCTCATTCAAGAAGAAACAACAAGGAAGGATGGAATAATCTCAAGTGAACCATATAGTTGGACCACCATATTAAGTTTAGATCAAACCCACCAAATTATGTGGTGTAGCAAAAATATTTTATTGCCTAAAAATGTTCTTGAAACTTGTTATTTGAGTGGAATGTTTGTTTGTGATTACTTGCTCATTGCTTGTGTGAATTGTGATGTGTGTGATTAGAATTAATTCCTTAGAAATCTTTTGCCTATTCTAATCCCAATCCAACCCAAATAGATGACTACCCCAAGAAACTCCAACATCAAGGATGGTGACAACAACAACCAAGATATCAACATGAGAGAACTCATAGTAACCCAAACCCAGTTTAACCAAGTGACAACTCAGTTTTTAGCCAACAACAATGAGTTAGACCCAACCATGCAAAGGTTTTTGGAGACCCAAACTCAATTGATGCAAAAAGTGACAAATCAAATGATAAACATGGGAGACAACTCTTTCCAAGGAGTTTATGACAACAAGGATGTCAAGGATGATATTATAGAAAGAACTCAAGCTTGCAATATTTGTGGAGACAAGGATGACACTTCCAAATAGCATGAAGATCAATGCCCAAATTGTGAAGAGAAACATCCAACCAATCAATGCCCCACATCTCAAGCTACTTGTTTCCTATGTGAAGGAAATAATCATGTCCCTATCCAATGCCCCATCTATTCCATAGTTCAACAAAGGAAACAAGGTGGAGTGCATCAACAAATTGTAAACCCCCATGAGGGAACAACTTCTACCAAGAAGGATGAAGACAAAGGAAAATCTCAGCTTGCACCTCCATGCAATATGACTCAATTTGATGGACAAAAGAGGAAACATATGTATTATCCAAGGAAAATATTAAGGAGACCAGGAGACTTTCCCACCTTTGAGATAAGATATGAAGAGCATGAACTAGAAGAACTCCTAGCTTTGGAGAAACCCAAGAAGAAGAAGGACAAAAGCCAAGTGCAGTGTTGCCATTGCAAAGAGATGGGACACTATGCCAATGAATGTCCAGAGAAGAAGAAGAAGTATAAGGAAATTAGCCAAGTGTGGTACAACAACTGCAAAGAGCTAGGCCATTATGTGTCAACTTGTCCACAGAAGATACGTGAAGACCTCAATCTTGTCACATGTTACAATTGTGGTGATCAAGGAAATTATGCAAGCAATTGTCCAGAAAATATGAAGCACAAGATAAACAAGCCTATGGAGGATCTCAGCCTTGTCACTTGTTTCAAGTGTGGAAACAAAGGACACTATGCAGATATTTGCCCAGAGAAGTTTCATCAAGATCCCAAGCAAGCTAAGAAGTAATCTAGTTGGAAAAAATTTAAGGGTGGTAGTACCCTAGTTGTTTTGAAGCCAATTTGTAACCCCTATCTTTTCCAAATCTCGGGACAAGATTTCTTTTAAGGGTGGTAGCCTGTCACATCCCAAAATTTTCCAAATTTTGTAATGTGAAAAATAAATAAACAAAATAAATAATTGTTGAAATTTAGGGTGAAAAGAAAATTTTTGTTTCTAAATGGAAACTTAAAATCCCATCTTGAACAAACTTGAGTAATGTTTGAATCCAACTAAATTCAAATCAAGTGGAATGCATTCTTCATCAATGCATCTGGAAATTTAACACTTGGGAAATAAACCCAAACCCTAAAACCCTAATGGAATAAAGTCATTTCCAAGATATCTCTAAGACCATGGTTTTGATCCATATAAAAATTCATCAACAAACATTTATGAATGATCAAAATGATAAATAAAAATATTATAAAACCATAGAAATTGGTTTCACTTAATTTGGAGGCATAGATAAAATCTTGTGAATTTAATAAGATAAGGAAATTGAATTTCCAAAGCTAATAAAACACCTATCTAAAAATCCATACCAAATGGTGAGCAAATAATCCTAAAGAGATTTAAAAGGATCAACAAATATTAAATAAGATTTACCAATTTGAATCAACAAGTTTGGATCTTTAAATAAAAAATATGGATTTTATAAGATAAAGAAAGAAATAATAAATAAAGGAGTATTGTAAAAGCCAAATTAAATCTTGTCCAAAGCCATAAATAAATTGAATGAATGTGATCCAAGTTCAAAGGAAACAATGGATAAAGAATATTTCAAATAAAATGATATGGCCTTAACCAAATTCTATTCCATTTGATTAAGACAAAATCCCTAATAAGAATGATTAATTAAATCATGGGAAAATAATATTTAGAATTTACCCAAGTGGAATAAAAGTTATGTAGTTAACTTAAATGGGATCAAAGAAATCATCTAAATAAAATTTATGAAATTAAAACCATATTTGATTTCATTGGAATAAAGAAAAATACCCAATTTAAATGATTAATAAATCATATTAAAAGTATTCTAAATAATTCAAAGTGAATTATTTGACACCCTAATAAATAAATAAAACCTACTGAAAAAGGTTTGATAAAAATTTAAATTCAAATAAGAATTGAAATTATATTTAGAATCTTGTTTGAATTAAGACAATGGCCTATTTTTAATAATTAATATACCCTAAAAAGAATAAAAAAATTATTCTAAATTTGAATTTAGAATATGTTAAATAACAATATTAAAATCTACACAAAGTTTGGTTGAAGTTTGAATTCAAATGGTTGTTTGAAATGATTAAACAAAATCAAAACAGAATATTGAAAACAGAAAAAGAAAAGGAACAAAACAAAAAAAGAATGAAACAAACTAGCCCAACAAGCCCAGTCCAGGCCCAGCTAGCCCATCTCTCTCACCCCGCAGGAAAACGATTCACACCAACAGTTAAACCCGCGGAGTCTATGACGGCTAGGCCCCACCTCTCCTCTCTCCCTCTCACTGACTAACCAGGCCCACACGTCAGTCGTCATTTCCACCCCCAGCGACTAGTTCTTCCTCTCTCCCTCCCGTTTCTGGCTTGATCTTCGCGGCTTCAATTCGCATTAACACAGAGGCCGTTACTCACCGTGATCATGCCCTGCTAAACGCCTCCCTCCCCTCTCCAATTTCCCCCAGACACCACACCTCGAGAGTATAAGATCCCTCCCTTTATAAGGTAAGGATCCCTGTGATTCAATGCTAGTCCCTGGATCAATGCTAGCATCCATAGTTTAAGATGAAGTACACAGAAACAAAGGTCATTATTACATATCATTCCAGAGACAAACATAGTCTTTTACAAACTCCATGGCCACAGGCCTAATACAAGAGTTCAAATATATATTAGGATAAATAAGTCTTCATCTTCATGTGCCAAAGGCAAGCATGTTGAGTGTAGACTCATAACCCCTAATCATCATCAGAATAACCTACAACATCACAAGTTACAGCCACAGTGGGTCAATACATTGGAATAGTATTGGCAAGTGATACCTTAGTTGAATATTTGAAATCTAGATACTATATGCATTTTGGCTAAGTGTAGCTTAGGCTTGCTTTGCTCAAAATAGGTTTTTCACTATTAGTTGAAAACACTAAGTTTTTCTTTTATAAAACTTTCCCAAGGTAACACCAATAGAAATTGGTGTACCTTCACCCTTGTTCAACCACAAGTTTTTACTTAGAAATTGGGATGAGGAGATTCTTGATAGCTTCCATGTCTTGATGCTCAAGTTGTCCAATACCAGGGACATTGCTAAGTACTTAGATTCTTCCATCTACAGAGGTTGTGCACTTTCCCCACAAGACTTGATTTTCACCAAGACAGGACCTTTCAGAAGCCTTCCCTTAGACCAAATGGACGCGCTCCAACCTATCATCCCACTACCACCAACTGTCCAAATGGCTAAGTTATTGCAACCTATATGATCCAGGCAGAGCCCATAATGCCATGTGGCTGCACTAGAAGCTTCTTAACATTTGGCATCTCAAATACCTTTGTTCCTGGGTGGCTTTCCACAAGTGAGATACACAAGGTAAACCATAGAAATGGGCCTTGTGTAACCACTCAACACAAACCATTCTTTCCATTCCACCCAGGTGTTTCATTCACTTAGTTGTTTTTATTAAGCAAAAACACAAGTCCAAAGACTTAGAAATATTTTCTCATAGCATGAATATATAACCACCCTTGGTTGCTACTAGCTAGGCTAAGCATGGCATTGATAAGCATCTTAACTTAGAAATTTCTAGCAATTCTACAACTACTAGGATTTCCCAGGCATAGCATATAGATCAAAATACTCATGCAAGCCCTATACAAAATATTTCTAGTGCATAGTTGAAAAACATAGGAATAAAATCATGAAGCACCGCTTGCGTTGGTAGTTTGGGGAGTAGCAACAATCTTCACAATCACAATCACTATTTGCACCAAAATCTACACATAAAATAATGGCACCAAATCACATACACAATATATACAGACAAAAATATATGAATGCATGCAAATGCCATGTGATGATTTTTCTACACCAAACAAGACAAGTACACAGTACTAAATCATAAACCAGTCCAAAATAAGCCAAATAAACTTTATTTTATTAGCATAACATTTTTCAAATAATTTCTATACACAAATTATGCCTACAAATGTTTCTATAAAAAAACCATTTTTACAGAGGCAAAACATTAAACACATTGCATAAACAGAAAGTATTTTCTCTCCTGATTCCAATGATATAAAATTTGTCAAATTTGGACGTGGGAATCAAAAGTTATGAATTTTACAAGTTTAAACATCTAATAGATCTAAATTCTGTTTTTAAAACAAAGGACTGGCCACGCGGCAACTTCTGATTGGTTGATACCTTTTCGCACCGGATCACACACGCGAGCCATTAGATCTAACTTAATATGCACGGCCTAGATCTGTTCGTACTGCTTCGCTACAGGTCTATTTCTAATCGCTGGATTTAAATCCTACGGCCACGGATCAAATGACCACAGATGGGCGGCGCTAGCGGAGGTGATGCGGCGGCGCGGATCTATCAGAGATGTCACCGGCGATTCAGATCGCTCGGGGAGGAGTGGAGGTGGTTACCGTGTTCGCGGGGCTACAGTGAAGCTCAAGGCGGTCGAGGGAGGGACAGGGGCGCTCGGATCTGGCTGCTATTGCTCGCCGGAGTGGAGCCTATCGTCGAGCAAGCTCTGGCATCATCAGGGGCGAGGTTCTGGTGCGCGCTAAGACAAACCAGAGACGCTGTTAGATGCGCACAAGCCTGGCGAACAAGTGAGTATCCAGAAGAGAGGAAGGGGTGGTCGGGAACTACTAGGAGGGGTCGCCGGAGTTGTGCTGAGTTTCGGTTGCTTCCAGAGGTGGGCGGTGACGGTGATCTAGGACGATACAGAGAAAAAGGAAGGCATGAGAAGATGCGCAAGGACATGTTGATCATGCTCGCATGAAACAGAGACAGGGGGCGGACGGTGCTCACCGGAATCGGTCGCCGGAGGTCGTCGGTGCTGCGGGGTTCTGAGCTCGATTGCGCACAACCTGGTGGCGAGGTGAGTGTGCTGAGCGAGGGGAAATGAGTGGAGAGGGGAGGGGGCCTTATAGCCGGAGCAGGGACGAGGATCACGCGAGGAAACATCGGCAATTAAGCCCGCATCAATCGTGGCAGTAATGGAGTTAACAGCGGCGTCGACGGGGTCGTGGGGGTGCGTGGCTCGGAGACGATGCTCGCGTGGCATTGGGTCCACCAGTCAGCGAGCGCGGGGTAAGTTTGCGCCGCGTGAGAGAGAGAGAGGGAAAAAACCCGGGTGGGCTTAGTGGGCTAGGTCTTCTGCTGGGCTGAAAGTCTGGCGCCGGCACTTTTCCATTTCTTATCTCTTTTTCTTTTTCCAATTTGATTTTTAGGAAACCTTTTTCATATGAATCCAAAATCATTTGAATTCCAAACCTTTCTGGCCTTCTATAAAATGAACCTTGTATAATTTTGAGTATAAAATCATGTTGTCTTGTTGGACTAGCATGGACCTTTGGAGATTTTTTAAAATGACAGTGGCTTAGCACATGGTTTGCTGAAGATTTGAAAATGGTTTTAAAACCATATTTTGTTTGGAAAAATTTGTCCAAGATTGGAATTCATCCTACCATTCATATGAACTCACAACAATGGTTTAAAAACAAAATTCCTTCACCAGAGAGTGGCATTTGAGTCCAAGCTTGTTCACATAAAATCGTAGCACTCAAAGTTTCTGTTTCTTTCAAATGAGTTTGAAATTGAGCTCTAAATGAGTATGCATGAATGGATGATATGCAAAGCTTTGAAACATGATTTTAGGGATGTTACAAATCTAACCCCCTTAAGGTGAATCTCGCCCTCGAGATTCGGATTGGCTAGCAAATAGGTGAGGGTGGTCTTTCCGAAGATCATCTTCTCTTTCCCATGTTGCTTCTTCCTCGGAATGATGGTTCCATTGAACTTTGCAGAATTTGATAGTCTTAGTCCGAGTAACTCTTTCTACAGTCTCAAGAATCTTGATAGGTTTTGCTCATAGGTGAGGTCACTTTCCAATTGAACCTCCTCCAAAGGTATAGTATCCTTCAAAGAAGTCTCTTCCATCTCTGGATGGCATTTCTTAAGCTGACTCACATGAAATACATTGTGAACGGCAGACAATGATTCTGGCAATTCAATCTCATAAGCTACTTCTCCTTTACGACTCAGAATCTTGAATGGTCCAACATATCTTGGGGCCAATTTTCCTTTGACTCCAAATCTCTTCACTCCACGAAGTGGTGACACTCTAAGATAAGCTCTATCACCCACTTCATAGGTGACTTCTCTACGCTTAGGGTCTACGTAGCTCTTCTGTCGGTACTGTGCTATCTTCAATATGTCCTTAACTAGCTTGACTTTCTCTTCAGCCTCCTTGATTAGTTCTGGACCGAACAAACTTATTTCTCCCACACCATTCCATAGCAATGGGGTGGTACACTTTCTCCCATAGAGAAACTCAAATGGTGCCATCTCAATACTGGATTGATAGCTGTTATTGTAAGATAATTCTGCGTAAGGCAGACTTTCATCCCAACTGGCTCCATAGTCTAGGGCACATGCCCTCAACATATCTTCAAGAATCTGGTTGTTCCTTTCTGTTTGTCCGTCAGTCTGAGGATGAAAAGCAGTGCTAAATTCCAACCTCGTTCCCAATGACTCATGTAGTTGCCTCCAAAAATGAGAAGTGAATTGAGTTCCCCTATCAGACACAATACTCTTGGGTACTCCATGTAGACATACAATTCTACTCATGTAGATCTTGGCTAACTTAGCACTTGTGTAGGTTGTCTTTACGGGTATAAAATGAGCCACTTTAGTTAGGCGATCCACTACTACCCAAATAGAGTCATATCCTGACCTGGTTCTTGGCAATCCGGTGATGAAATCCATGCCAATCTTATCCCACTTCCAATCAAGAATAGGTAGTGGTTGTAACAATCCTGCTGGTTTTTGATGTTCCGCTTTTATTCTACTACATACATCACACAAAGCAATATGTTCGGCGATGTCCTTCTTGAGATTATTCCACCAAAATCTTTCTTTCATATCCATGTACATTTTGGTGTTACCCGGATGAATGGAATATGGTGAGTTGTGTGCTTCTTGTAAAATCAATTTCCGAAGCTCCGGATCTTGTGGAACACAGATACGTTTCCCATGCCATAAAGTACCCTGTTCATCTTCATGGAATCCTTTGGCTTTTCCCTTGCCAATCTTTTCCTTAATCTCTTCAATTTCCTTATCTGTCTTTTGGGCTTCTTTGATTTTGTCCAACAAAGTGGGTTGAACGTCCAATGACATGAGATGTCCTTCAGGCACAATCTCCAATCTGAGATCTCTAAATCGGGCACACAGATCATCTGGAAATTCTCCCTTTGTAAGGCCATTCACAAAAACCTTACGGCTTAGATCATCCGCTACAACATTTGCTTTACCGGGGTGCTATCGCAAACTCAAGTCGTAGTCCTTGATGAGTTCTAGCCATCTTCTTTGTCTCATGTTAATTTCTTTCTGGGTGAAGATATACTTCAAACTTTTGTGATCTGTGAACACTTCACATCGCTTTACCAAAAGATAGTGTCTCCATGTTTTGAGTGCATGGACAACAGAGGCTAACTCTAAATCATGAGTTGGGTAGTTTACCTCATGAGTTTTGAGTTGTCTCGAGGCATAAGCCACAACTTTCCCTTCTTGCATAAGCATTGCACCTAATCCATGATGAGATGCATCACAATACACTTGGAAATCTTTCTCCAAATCTGGCAGACATAAGACTGGTGTTGTCACGAGTCTCTTCTTTAATTCTTGGAAACTGAGTTCACATCCTTCAGACCAAGCAAATTTCTTGTCTTTCTTTAGTAACTCCGTCATTGGCTTAGCTATCTTGGAGAAATTCTCAATGAACCTTCTGTAGTATCCTGCCAAGCCAAGGAAACTACGAACCTCTTTCACCGACTTAGGAGATTCCGATTCAGTTATAGCTGAAACTTTAGCAGGATCAACTGCTACACCATCTCCTGACACAACGTGTCCAAGAAATCCAACTTCATTCAACCAGAATTCACACTTGCTGAATTTGGCATACAACTTATGCTCTCTAAGCTTCTCAAGTATTAAGCGCAAATTTCCTTCATGCTCTTCTTTGCTCTTGGAGTAGATCAAAATGTCATCGATGAATACGACAACAAACTTGTCAAGGAATTCCATGAACACCTTGTTCATCATATTCATGAAGTATGCTGGTGCATTGGTGTCGTGGTGGTATCACGGCATATGCCATGGGTAGGCTAAAGTTGGGGCCGATGGACATGGAGGAATCCGGGGAGGGATGATGTAGTGAAGATTGCACTCGTACGAACAAAGAGAAATACAATGTATATAGGATTGAGGCTCTCATGTGGAGATAAGACCTCTTTCTCTACATCTAATCTCGTATAATCTTGCCATACTTGTGGCTACAATCATGCTCCTTGAGCTATATCTCCTATGCCTCTATCTAGATCTCTCTGTGAGATTGGAGGAAGAAGAAGAAGAGCTCCTATTGAGCTAAGAGAGGAAGAGCCCTTCGGGGCCTCCTTGAGAACGATCCCCCTGGTGCTCCTTATAAAGGGGAGCCCAGGGGACAAGACTTGTTCCCCACGCTTGGTATCTACATAGCATATTCCTGGCATCTTCTTAGATGTTCAACATATGCCTTGGCATCTTTGGAGATGCCAGGGCATATTCTCTAGCATCTTCTTGATGCCAAGAGCATATTCCATATGCCCATGTGCCAATCTGAGCCATGAGCGTCACAAGGCTGGCATGATACTTGTGGTGTTTACCTTGCTCGATGAAATGTAGCCATGGTGGTTAAGGTAACGCTTGGGGACGCATAAGGAGGTGTCCGGATCATTACAATTCGGCCCAAGCACCTGTGACATAGGGGAAACTCGGCCTGGGGTGGAAGTAATTCGGCCAGGGTGAGGAAACGGCCCAGCCGAATTATTGGTGGCCCAGCCGGGGTCGGGTAGTGGCCCAGCCAAGTTAGATAAGACTCGGCCCAGGCTGAGATCTTTCTTCTGGTTCTGGTGGCCGAAGGAGACAGCCTGGGGTGGGCCGTTCTCGCAGTATGTCGGCCCACCCGGGAGCTTGTGGCTTGGCGCAGTCGAGTTGATCCCGCGGTGGGCCGAGATTTATCTCAGTCGGCCCACCCGGGTCGCGGCGAGGATGGCGAAGCGTGGGGGCTACGTTGTCCGGGGTGTGGCGCAGTCCGTGGTGGGCTCTGCGGTGTTGTCCCGCGGTGGGTTGGGTTTGGCCTTTGCCGGCCCACTCGGGAGAGCTCGGTGAAGAGGCCCGGTGAATGATGAGGCAACGCTCAGGCGACACGGGGAGCTCGGCTTGAAGCCGTTTGTCGTGCGCAGCGTCGAGGTTGGCGAGGTCAAGGTTGGTGGGGTCGAGGCAGTGCTAAGGCTGGCAATGCTGGCCGTGGTGGGCTGGGTTTGGAGTGGTCAACGACCCACCCGACATAGCTAATTCGGCCCAGCCAAGGTATTTTGATTATTCGGCTGAGAGAATAACTAATCTGGCCTGAGAAGGGCAGGAGTGGCCGAGTTTTCTTTAAGTCGGCCCAATCCGGCTTGTTTTTCTTTTTCCTTTTACTCAATATTTCAGGTTCCTTTGTCTCTTTGTCCATGTATGTCTTTTTATTAAATTGTCTCTTCTTTTGTTATATCTCTTTATATCTCAACTACGGGGTACCCGGGGTCACATCCCCGACAATAGTCCCCGAGGCTATGTGGGACTCGTAGAGTCGTGCATAGGCTTCATATTAAATATTCCCAGAGATGTATTCTGACTTATAACTTATCGGTTACATACTTATTTGTCACACAACATTTTTTGAGTAAGTTTTTTGCATATTTCCTTCAAGTGCAGTGGTCTTTTAACCCCATTGGGTAAGTTTATGATCTCCGGCCATTTTGGCACTGGTCTTTTAACCTCTTTGGGTAAGTTATGACTTCGGCCGTTCTTGGCACTGGTCTTTTAACCCCTTTGGGTAAGTTTTGACTTCTGGCCTTTCTTGGCACTGGTCTTTTAACCTCATTGGGTAAGTTATGACTTCTGGCCATTTTTGGCACTGGCCTTTTTACCTCTTTTGGTAAGTTGTGACTTCTGGCCATTTTCGGCACTGGTCTTATAACTCCTTTGGGTAAGTTGTGACTTCCTGCCTTCTTGGGCACTGCTGTTTTAACCCCATCGGGTAAGTTATGAGTTCTTGCCTTCTTGGGCACTGCTCTTTTAACCCCATCGGGTAAGTTATGAGTTCTGGCCTTCTTGGCGCACTGCTCTTTTAACCCCATCCGGTAAGTTATGAGTTCTGGCCTTCTTGGGCACTGCTCTTTTAATCCCATCGGGTAAGTTATGAGTTCTGGCCTTCTTGGGCACTACTCTTTTAACCCCTTTGGGTAAGTTATGAGTTCTGGCCTTCTTGGGCACTGCTCATAACCCCTTTGGGTAAGTTTTAATCTGAGTCATATGTTTCCAAATCCGAGTTATTTTATTCAAAATTGACTTATGTCTTGAATCTGAGTTATCTGACACAAATCCGAGGTATATGAATTAAATCCGAGTCATCTGATTCCAAATCTGAGTTACTTTACTCAATTTTGACTTACATCTCAAATCTGAGTCACCTGACTCAAATCCGAGGTATATGACTCATATTCGAGTCATATGATTCCAAATCCGAGTTATTTTAGTCAATTTTGACTTACATATCAAATCTTAGTCATCTAACTCAAATCTGAGGTATATGACTCAAATCCGAGTCATCTGATTCCAAATCCGAGTTACTTTACTCAATTTTGACTTACATCTCAAATCTGAGTCACCTGACTCAAATCCGAGGTATATGACTCAAATCTGAGTCATCTGATTCCAAATTCGAGTTACTTTACTCAATTTTGACTTACATCTCAAATCTGAGTCACCTGACTCAAATCCGAGGTATATGACTCAAATCCGAGTCATCTGATTCCAAATCCGAGTTACTTTACTCAATTTTGACTTACATCTCAAATCTAAGTCATCTAACTCAAATCCGAGGTATATGACTCAAATCCGAGTCATCTGATTCCAAATCCGAGTTACTTTACTCAATTTTGACTTACATCTCAAATCTGAGTCACCTGACTCAAATCCGAGGTATATGACTCAAATCTGAGTCACCTGACTTAAATCCGAGGTATATGACTCAAATCCGAGTCATCTGATTCCAAATCCGAGTTACTTTACTCAATTTTGACTTACATCTCAAATCTGAGTCACCTGACTCAAATCCGAGGTATATGACTCAAATACGAGTCATCTGATTCCAAATCCGAGTTACTTTACTCAATTTGGACTTACATCTCACATCTGAGTCACCTGACTCAAATCCGAGTCATCTGTTTACCATGATATAACTTGATCCGGTGAGATGATGTCAATTTGCCTTTTATATGGATCCGAGATATAGATCCGAGATTAAGTTTTGGGATATTTGATAATAGGGCTAACCGCTGAGAGATCTGATTCAAGATGTTGATATGAGATATAGATTCGAGATATGATAAGCTGGCAAATAGTCATCCGAGATATGGGATAACCTGGCAAGATAGTGAAATATCAATCCGAGTCATAACATAACCTAGCAATCTGGCGAGCTGAATCAAGCTTCAGCCCCAATCAGAGATATGCTTAGTACGCCGAGTCCGAATACAAATCCGAATTATAATATACCCTGACAAGCTGAATCAAATGTTAGTCCGAATCAGAGACAAGCTACTGAGCTGAGTTAAAGGTTAATCCGAAGCATAAATAAACTGACTCAAATTATATCTGAATCATCAATAAGCTGGCTGGTGAGCTGAGTTAAAGGATAATCCAAAGCATAAATAAACTGAGTCAAATTCTATCTGAATCATAAATAAGCTGACTCAAATTCTATCCGAGTTATAAATAAGTTGACTCAAATTCTATCCGAATTATAAATAAGCTGACTCCAATCTTATCCGAATCATAAATAAGGTGACTCAAATTCTATCTGAAACATCTGGCTGGTGAGCTGAGTTACAGGTCAATTCAAAGCATAAATAAACCGACTCAAAATCTCTCTGAACCAACATAATGCTCTCTCAATCTAAAGGTGACTCTACGGATACGTTGGCTAGTCCCCGGGTTAATTTATTTTCTCCATGGGGCGAAAGATCGAGTGTTGGTGGCTGAGTTATCTGGTACTTACATTATACTCGGAGAAGTGTTTGAGTCATTCTCACTAAGTCATACCTGCCCTGCTGACTTACTTGGTACTTACAGTATGCTTGGAGAAGCGCTTGAGTCATTCTTGCTGAGTCTTACCTGCCTTGCTGAGTCAGACTTGGAGAGCCTCCACGCTTACCTCTCTGTTCTCTGTTTGCTTGGAGGAGCTGAAAGAGCTCTATGAAGAAGAGGTTGATGAAGATGCTCCATCCGGATGGAAACCCAACCAACGCCACTAAGATGCCCCAAGGTGGGCGCCAAATGTCGTGGTGGTATCACGGCATATGCCATGGGTAGGCTAAAGTTGGGGGCCGATGGACGTGGAGGAATCCGGGGAGGGATGATGCAGTGAAGACCGCACTCGTACGAACAAAGATAAATACAATGTATATAGGATTGAGGATCTCATGTGGAGATAAGACCTCTTTCTCTACATCTAATCTCTTATAATCTTGCCATACTTGTGGCTAAAATCATGCTCCTTGAGTTGTATCTCCTATGCCTCTATCTAGATCTCTCTGTGAGATTGGAGGAAGAAAAATAAGAAGAGCTCCTATTGAGCTGAGAGGGGAAGAGCCCTTCGGGGCCTCCTTGAGAACGATCCCCCTGGTGCTCCTTATAAAGGGGAGCCCAGGGGACAAGACTTGTTCCCCACGCTTGGTATCTACATAGCATATTCCTGGCATCTTCTTAGATGTTCAGCATATGCCTTGGCATCTTTGGAGATGCCAGGGCATATTCTCTAGCATCTTCTTGATGCCAAGAGCATATTCCATATGCCCATGTTCCAGTCTGAGCCATGAGCATCACAAGGCTGGCATGATACTTGTGGTGTTTGCCTTGCTCGATGAAATGTAGCCATGGTGGTTAAGGTAACGCTTGGGGACACATAAGGAGGTGTCTGGATCATTACAATTTGGCCCAAGAACCTGTGACATAGGGGAAACTCGGCCTGGGGTGGAAGTAATTCGGCCAGGGGGAGGAAACGGCCCAGCCGAATTATTGGTGGCCTAGCCGAGGTCGGGTAGTGGCCCAGCCGAGTTAGATAAGAGTCGGCCCAGGCTAAGATCTTTCTTTTGGTTCTGGTGGCCGAAGGAGACAGCCCGGGGTGGGCCGTTCTCGCAGTATGTCGGCCCACCCGGGAGCTTGTGGCTTGGCGCAGTTGAGTTGATCCTGCGGTGGGCCGAGATTTATCTTAGTCGGCCCACCCGGGTCGCGGTGAGGATGGCGAAGCGTGGGGGCTACGTTGTCCGGGGTGTGGCGCAGTCCGCGGTGGGCTCTGCGGCGTTGTCCCGCGGTGGGCCGGGGTTGGCCTTTGCCGGCCCACTCGGGAGAGCTCGGTGAAGAGGCCCGGTGAATGATGAGGCAACACTCAGGCGACGCGGGGAGCTCGGCTTGAAGCCGTTTGTCGTGTGCAACTTCGAGGTTGGCGAGGTCAAGGTTGGTGGGGTCGAGGCAGTGCTGAGGCTGGCGATGCTGGCCGTGGTGGGCTGGGTTTGGAGTGGTCAACGGCTATCAACACCCGGATATTTAATCCCAGATGCCTGTTATGCCATACATCGCAATCCCAGGATTACCATTTTTGTGAGAGAGATAACAGAATTGGATACCATAGTACATCATCCATTACAAACCGTACATAAGTTCTTACACAAATAGGGATCTCATGATCCAGTTCTTAATACAACATCAAGCAGCGGAATACGTAATAATAACGATAGCGTAGGCGAAGCTCCATCTTCGGGGTCACAGGCAATGCTGATGATGGGAGATGATCCTAGTTGTCATAACCTTCCTGGGTTCCATCCTCCAGATACTCCTCTTCATAGTCTGGCCATGGGAATAGCCAGGGACAAAGCCATGAGTACTCTTTAAGTACTCGCAAACTAATACTAACAGTTAAAGGGGTTTTTGTAGTAGGATACTAAGTTCTAGGGTTGTTTTGCAAAAAGCCAGATTTACCTCTACTAAGTTCAGAAGCAAAGAATGCTAGTTGAAGTTTTATAACACCTAAGTGGGAACTTGTATTTCATATCACAACCCTGTTGTGGTCAAGTCAAAGTCTCAATCTATTTCACAAGTCATTTTGAAAAGTCTGACGGGGGAACAGTATGGCCACTCCAACTATCCATAACCGCGGACGCGGCTATTCGAATAGTTTGACACTCTGCAGAGATTGTACACTTTCACCACAACATTCGATACATCCGTCAGGAACAAATCCTGAATTCACCACACTCAGTATGCGGATAATCAATCCTAACCTTTCAATTACACGCCCTAGTATAAGCACCTCTCCTGTGAGTTTGGCCTCCCAACCATGACCAACTGTCATCTTGGGTACTGCATAGGTGGACAATCTTCACAAGGTAGCCTCAGCCTAGACCTTGGCCATGAGGGAACTAATTCTAAGGTATATAAGTTTCCAGTCAAGCCCTACCCAATCTTCGGGTATTGTGGTTGTACGATAAAATTGTAATGGTATCGCATCCAGATAACCATCAGTTTTATAAAGGGCTAAGGCTCATGCCTCAACATTTTCATCACCAAAATCATCAGTTGTTCGGAAACACATGTCCAAAACATTTCAATAGAATGATCCATCATTCCAAGGTTTTCATAAACATTTTCACCAAGTATTCCCATCTAAAGTTGATCAAGTTTTATGCTTAGCACTAGCATCTACAAGTGGGGGTAAGCACTAATGAGGGGTAGTAAACTAGTGGAGTTCTAACTAAGTTCAATCTCATGCCTTAGGATGACATCAAGATTATCTAGCTTAGGCCAAATTTTATGCTCTTTATGCAAACTTCACATATCTTTCTAGTATCTACCATTATCTTAAGTAAACTCTAAGTAAGAGCTTTGATAAAGAAATAAAGTAAGAAGCTTGTAAGTAAAACTAGGATTGGTTTATCAAGTGGATATGATCACATATGCTTAAGGTATATAGTGGGCATAGTAACAAGTAGTGGTTTGTTGCATCAGTATAGTATCTTGCAAGTGTTAGCTTGCACATTCACTAGTAGTATTAGGCTTGCATCAGTGTCAATATAAGCTTGCTAAATTGCAAGTGTTAGCTTGCCTTGTGCAGAGCAGTGGTTGAAGTTCTCCTCGGCTTATTCTTCGTAGAATCCTCCTTCCTCCTCGTATCCTTGATCGGTACTAGCGTCTATAAATAAATACGATGTACCCAATCACCAAACAATACTTAACTACTTCTAACATCATCTCTAACATTACAAGATTAAAGCTTGGTTTAATTCCTTTTATTTTTAGAAAAGTAATTTCTACTCATTGAAAAACTACTTAAGATTTAATATTCTCCAAACCAAACATGGGATCATGTTGACACATGTCATCACCACATATTTTAGTCCATGGGAATGTGATTTAAAGTGGTGTCACAATTTAATAAGGTTTTACCCTTTTATTTTAATTAATTAAAGTGGCTAGAAATGCCTATGGGGCATTCTTTTATTACTTGAACATTATTTCTGTAAGTAACCCTATATATTTTTATATATTCTGAAAGGTATGGTTAAATGTGATTTTTTAGAGTTGGAATCAACTCAAAAGCTATCATGGTTTAAATTTGAAAAATGTTTGAATGCAGAAAAGCTTCTGCCTTATTATTTTTACCATGGGTGATCTATAGATCCAAATGACTTGAATCCAACGGGCTTGGATTCAGCATTTCTAGGCCTTTCCAACAAAATTGGTTTCATTCAATTTGGTGCACTGAATCGACCTGGGTTGATTTTTGAAACTGGGTACAGAAGTGTGTTTGAAATAAAATGGAAAAGGTTTAATTCAAATAACTGGGCTGCGCGGGAAAAGTTACCGGGCCGGCCTGCTAAGCGTAGCGCTTCCGCGGGCTATTTAAGTGGCTGTCCCCACTCGTCAGTAAGACAGGGGGGTGCGAAGCGGTACGGGGCAACATGGGACGTTCGGTCTGGTTCTAATCCAACGGCGAGGAGTCATCGTCGACGTTGGGCAACGCCGGCGAGACAGAA
Source organism: Avena sativa (assembly GCA_916181665.1). NCBI lineage: Eukaryota > Viridiplantae > Streptophyta > Magnoliopsida > Poales > Poaceae > Avena > Avena sativa. The sequence goes on along the minus strand of OV702295.1, from coordinate 302,576,964 downwards.
ACCTAGCACGGACAGTGGGGGGTGCTGGGGGCTCACCGGGGTGCAGGCGAGGGTCGGTGAGGCGGGCGAACGACGAAGTCGACGACGGCGAATCTCCTGGTACCGGTGGCTCCTCCTGGGGCGGCTCCAATCGCTGGCTCCTTTCTTCTCCAGAGGCGGCGGGCTCCGGTGAAATTACGGCGAAGTGTTGCTCGCCTTGCTCCGGGAACGGTGTGGCATGATCAGTGATGAGAGGGGAGTAGAATGGTGTGCTCAATTCGGCTGGGGGTGGCCTCTATTTATAGTCGAGCGAGGGGACCGACGGGGCACAAGGTGAGCTCGTCGGGGGCGATGGTACAGATGGCTATTGGCATGGGCGAAGGTAGGGGACGGTGCGGTGTTCCCTGGCGATGCTCAACGATACGGTGGCGAGACGTGGGGCGGTGCGGTTTGGTCGGAACACGACGGTGCTCTGCGCGTGCCCGATGGAGAATTTAATGGCGCACAACGCGCGTGGTCCGCGCGGTGGCGAACGAGCGTGCCTGCGGGGTTGCTGGGACGGTGGTGATCACGTATGCACGCGGCGAGGGCGGCGCACGGTCTGTGGGCATTGGTCGAGCGTGGCGCACGGGGCGTGCTCTCGGCATGGTTGCTGGCGAGGTTGGCATGGTCCGTGCGCGTGGTCCAGTGGCTGGCAGGGTTCAAGTGGTGGACAGGGAGTGGCGGTGGAGTGTTGGCTTGCTCCCAGACATGATGGCTAGGCTTGTTTCTCCTCCTAGCTTGTTGTCGACATGGGGGTGACAAGGGTGGCTTCGGCTGTTCACCATTGATGACAATGCCAAGCTCACAGTGGTGCTAGTGCTTGGTTAATCTTGCTAGATGATCTACTGAGCTGGTTGTGAGCTAGATAGGGAAGCAGTTAGGCAAGAATCACTGCTCACAATAGTGTTTTGATTTTGTTTGATTTGTGTCTGCCAAGTGTTTGATGAAATGGCCGCATGAATTCAAGTTTTGAATTTTGAAAAGATTTTTGGTGGGTGTGCTAGATTGGTGCTGTGAGTCTGCAGATGCTTGGGTTTTGAAAGTTGAGCTTGTTTGAGTGGTTTTTGAAAAGGTGGGATCTTCCCATATGATAAAGATTCAATTTTGAATTGTCATTTAAACTATGCACTTGAAAGTTTCTGGATGATCACAAAGTGGGCCTTGATACTTTGTTATGAGTACAATCAGGGGGTGCAAAGATCCAGAAAAGTTTCTGTTAGGTTCTGAAAGTTTGAGACAGCCAAAGTAGGCTTGGGAGTTAAATTGGTCAAAATGACCATTCCTTTATTTTATTTGTTTTGCTTTACTTGTCTTTGGGAAAAGTGTGGGAAATGTTTAGATGATGTTTATTTCACCTAAGAAACATTTTACAAGCAAAGAAACACACAAACAAGTTGGTTTAAAAGAATTCAAAATGAAATTCTTACTCATATGCATGCTTTCATAATTTTAATTAGAAAAGTTTTTGTTAACCCTAAATTTTGATGATTAGAGTTTGATGATTTAAGTTTAGTATTTTTGGGATGTTACAAACCTTCCCCCCTTAAACAAAATCTCGTCCCGAGATTTGAAAAAGGACGAAATATTACCTAGGATTTGAAGAGATCGGGAAACTCCGTCCTGATGTGATCTTCGCGCTCCCAAGTAGCTTCCTCTTCTGTGTGGTTGCTCCACTGAATCTTGAGAAACTTGATGCTTCGGGTTCGGGTAGTTCGGAAAGCTTCTTCAAAAATATGGATGGGTACTTCGGGATAGGTTAGGTCATTGTTGATCTCTATGGTCCGGTGATCGATATTTTTGAACACTTCGGTCTTCTCGGGGACTTCGAGAGACTTACGAAGTAATGATATATGGAACACATTGTGCACGGCTGACATCTCTTCGGGTAGTTCCAATTGATACGATACTTCTCCTCGACGGTTCAGAATCTTGAAAGGTACGATATATCTGGGGGGGCTAACTTTCCTTTGAGTTGGAAATGCTGCATTCCCTTCAATGGCGACACTTTCAGATAAACAAAGTCTCCAATGTTAAAGGCGAGGTCTCGACGTCTCTTGTCAGCGTAACTCTTTTGTCCGGACTGGGCGGTCTTGAGGTGCTCACGAATCTTGTGAACCTTCTCTTCTGCTTCTCGTAGGATGCCGGGTCCGAAAATCTGGCTCTCTCCTTCTTCCGACCAGTTCAAAGGGGTGCGACACTTCCTTCCGTACAGGAATTCAAATGGGGCCATTTGCAAACTAGCTTGATAACTGTTGTTGTATGAAAATTCTGAAAATGGCAGACAATCTTCCCACTTAGATCCATATTCTAACACACATGCTCTCAGCATATCTTCGAGTATTTGATTTACTCACTCCGTTTGTCCATCGGTCTGAGGGTGGTACGCGGTGCTGAAATCTAGACGGGTTCCTAATCCTTCTTGGACTTTCTTCCAGAATCTCGAGGTAAACTGAGTTCCTCGATCCGATACGATGTTCTTGGGGACTCCGTGCAAACTAACTATCCTAGCGATGTACAACTCTGCTAGCTTCGAACTCTGATATGTGGTCTTGACGGGCAAGAAATGGGCGACTTTGGACAATCGGTCCACTATGACCCAGATAGAGTCATTTCCCCTACTAGAAGTAGGCAGTCCAGTGATAAAGTCCATTCCAACAGAATCCCATTTCCATTCCGGAATCTGCAAGGGTTGCAACAATCCAGCGGGTCTTTGATGTCCTGCCTTGACTCGATGACATATATCACACTTGGCGATATAGCTTCCGATTTCTCTCTTCATCTTATGCCACCAAAATTGCTCTTTTAAATCTTGATACATCTTAGTTCCTCCGGGATGGATAGAATAAAGAGTATCATGAGTCTCTTTCAAAATAACTCCTTTCAACTCAGAATCTGATGGTACACAAAGGCGTCCTTTGTACCACAGAACTCCTTCTTCGTCCTCGGTAAATTCGGGTACTTTGCCTGTACCGATACGACGCTTGATTACGTCGATACTAGAATTTCCTTTCTGCACCTCTTTAATCTGACTGATCAAAGTGGGCTGAAGTTCTATGCTAGCCAAAAATCCTTCACTTACTAATTCCATTCGAAAATCTTCCATCTCTTTGTGCAAACTTGGTTGCTCCTTCAAAATCATGGAGTTCAAGCGGCACGGCAATCTGCTAAGGGCATCGGCTAGCACGTTGGCTTTACCAGGGTGATAGTGAATGTCCAGGTCGTAATCCTTGATTAGCTCAATCCATCTTCTCTGCCTCATATTCAGCTCCTTCTGAGTGAATATATACTTTAGGCTCTTGTGATCCGAATAAATCTCACAACGATTTCCCATCAGGTAATGTCTCCATGTCTTCAGGGCTAGAACTACGGCTGCGAGTTCGAGGTCATGGGTTGGGTAATTTTGCTCATGTTGCTTCAATTGTCGAGATAGATAAGATATAACTTTGCCTTATTGCATTAGCACACATCCGATACCAATCTTGGATGCGTCACAATACACATCGAAGGGCTTCGTGATATCCGGCATGATCAAGATTGGGGCTGAAATCAATCTCCTTTTGAGTTCTTGAAAACTCGCTTCACATTTGTCGGTCCATTCAAACTTCTTGTCCTTCTTCAGTAATTGGGTCATGGGTCTGGCGATACTAGAGAATCCTTCTACGAATTTGCGGTAATATCCCGCCAATCCGAGAAAAGCACGAACTTGGGTTTGAGTGGTTGGGGCTTGCCAATCTTCTACATCTTTCACTTTGGCAGGGTCAACGGCAATTCCTCCGGCTGATACAATGTGACCGAGGAATCCTACCTCCTGTAACCAGAATTCACATTTGCTAAACTTTGCATATAGCTGATGCTCTCTAAGGGTTCCAAGAATGGTCCTTAGGTGTAGCTCATGTTCTTCTTCTGATTTGGAATAAATCAGAATGTCATTGATGAAAACAACGACAAACTTATCCAGGAAGTCCATAAAAATCTTATTCATGAGATTCATGAAATAAGCGGGGGCGTTGGTTAGTCCGAAAGACATGACTGTATACTCATACAATCCATATCTGGTGGTAAAGGCAGTCTTTGGAATATCCTCTGCATGAATTTTGAGTTGATGATAGCCAGTCCTAAGATCAATCTTAGAAAACACTTTGGCACCGGTCAACTGATCAAACAAATCTTCTATCTTGGGCAAGGGGTACTTGTTCTTGATGGTGACATCATTCAATTTCCGATAATTCGTACACAAACGGTTACCTCCATCCTTCTTGTCCACAAACAAGACAGGTGATCTCCATGGTGATGCACTGGGTTGAATCAATCCAATTTCCAGCATGGAATCCAGTTGCTTCTTCAGTTCAGCTAGCTCTGACGGGTTCATACTATAGGGTCTCTGGGCTATGGGTCCGGTTCCAGGAATTAGTTCGATGATAAACTCGATATCCCGATCTGGGGGCATACCGGGCAAAACATCTGGAAATACATCGGGGTATTCACAGACTATCCGGACTTGGTCAATGGTAGGTTGGGATATACTCTTGTTGCACTTGAATTGACGAGGTAAGGTTTCAGATATATGGTCGACTGATATTCCAGCTGTACTGGTCATGGTTATGGCTTTCTTAGCACAGTCAATCAATCCTTTATGTTTGGACATCCAATCCATTCCTAGTACTACTTCCAATCCTTTAGTTTCGAGTACTATCAGATTTGCATAAAAATCTATGCCATGGATTCGGATAGGGACGGCTTTGCAAATTTGCCTAGCCTTGGTGGTTGATCCGGGAATTTGAACAATCATAACACGCTTCAGTTTTGTTGGTTGAATTTTACTAGTGCATGCAAATTCTTCGGTGACAAATGAGTGCGATGCACCAGAATCAAACAACACTCGTGCAAGTACTGAATTAACAGAAAACATACCCAGCACGACGTCTGGTGCTTCCTGAGCTTCTTCAGCATGCATGAGAAAAAGACGGCCATTGCGGTTGAGAGAATTCCCTAGGGCAAATCTTCTTCCGGGCTGAACACGACGTTGTTGCTGAGCTGGGGCATTGGCATTGGGTGCTGCGACATTCTTCTTGTTGGGGCACTCGTTGTAATAATGGCCTTTATTTCCACAGTCATAACAAGTCACTTGCGACTTGTCCTTTGCTGCTACAGGCACAACATTGCTTCCAGTCCTCGGGGCAGTGTTAGTGTTGGCGATAGTATTGTTGTTGTTGAACTTGGGTGGGGCACGATTGAAATTGCTAGAGTTGCCGGGGTTGTTGTGATTTCCTCCGTGTCTAGGGTTTCCACGGTTGGGATAGGTCGGACGGTTCATCGGGGGTCTGTTGGTTCTTGGGGCAAATCCTAGAGATGGGTTGGGGCGATACTTTGGGGTCTGATGGGTTCCTGGTTGATGCATCATGCGACGCTTGCGGTTCTCATTGGCTTGGTTGATCTTTCCTTCCATCTGGATAGCTGAGTCGACAAGAGCTTCAATATCAGCAAAGGGGATATTGACTAATACCGTCTGCATCTCATCATGCAGACCATTCAGGAATCTTTCTTTCTTCTTGGCTTCAGTGTCGATCTCATCCGGGGCATACCTAGCTAATGACAAGAATTTGTCACGGTATTCCACTACAGTCATCCTTCCTTGCTTCAGCTCTCTGAACTCGTCTCTCATTCTCTTGATCAAACCTGGTGGCACATGGGTTCTGCTAAACTTGACCTTGAATTCCTCCCAGGTCATCATCTGGCCTCCGGTCATTGCGCGAACATTATTCCACCATGCCCTGGCAGCTCCGGCTAGATAGTGGGTGGCGAACAGCACTTTCTCGTTGGCTTCCACTCCGGCGACTTCTAGGTTATTTTCCATGGTTTGCAGCCAATCATCGGCGTCTAGGGGTTCTTCTGACTTAGTGAAAACAAGTGGGTTGGTATTCTGTAAATTCTTGAGCTTAGATCCATGGTTGTCCTGATTTTCGTGGCCTTGGTTGTTGTGGGCAAGCTGGGCTATCTGTTGCAGGGTGGATAGGTTGGCTTGACGTTCCACTCTTTCAGCTTCGCGGTCAGAAGTCAACATTTGCAGAATCTGCAACATCGGGTCCGGGGATGAACCACTTCCTCCACGTGGCATCTGAAGATTGAGATAGATCGTGAGAAAAGAGGGAAATTTCAAAGGTCTTGGGTCTTTGAAAAGTTTTTAAAGTTTGACTCAGATTTTTCTAGCAACTTGCTTTTTCATTCATTCATTCATAGCACACAGTACAACACACACCACAACAAAGAAAAACATATGGTTTTAAGAACCATTCTGGAAACTACGATACAGTGGGACCGAATACTACTCAGTACGCTAGTGCTCAAGTGCTACTACTCCTCGGAATCTGTGGCTTCATCATCCTCATCATCATCGATGAAGGTGAAAACATCATAATCGGTGAAGAAGTCCATAGCTTGATCCTCCATAAAATCATCGTCATCGCTGAGATAGGAGTAGGGGTCTCCACGAAGATCTTCTCTGGCATTCTCCCTTTCTTCCAACTGCATGTCTCTCTCGTGGATGGTCTCCTCCAAATATGAGATACGGTGGCGAAGACGGGCAATAATGCGCTCCTTCTTGTCGAGATGACGGCAGCGAGACTTGCGATCCTTTGCTAATATGATGATGGTCTGATCCTTCGTCTTGATGATGGCAGACTTGTGGTTGCAGTAGTCACAGCAGTTGTCCAACTCTTGCTAACGATTGTACATCATGAAGCTAATGTGGTCCAATTGAGTCTTTAGCTCAGGGTGGTATGGTGGTTCCAGTGGTTGTCCATTTGCATCACGCCTTGGGCAAAACTCAAAGCGAGTATCCTTGATCTGATTGATGCTCTGCCCACACATACGGGACAAAGCTTCCTGCATGGCCCTGGCAAGTCCATCGAGCCAGTTGTTTTCTCTTAAGGTGAACTGAATTCCTTCCGCAGTAGGAGGTTCAATCTTTCCTTGGAGACTTGCAACAATTAGCCACTACAGATCTTCTCCTCCTTAATCATTGAGCTGAGCTCCGAAGAACTCGGGGTGCGGACGCTCAAGAAGTTCCGAAAGCTGGTCCAAATCCCTCTCAAAGATAAGGTCTCCTCCATTCCCCAACTGATAAAACTTGATGTACTTCACGTCCATCTATAAGAATATAGGATGGGTAAGTTAGTAGAGTGATCAAGTGTGTCAAATTTTATGTATGTTGCAAGAGTTTTTGAGGAACCTGAATTTTCATGAAAGAATCAAAGGGATAAAAATGAGAATAAGATTTTGTAAATATTTGCTTTCTTTGGTTTTGGAAACTAAGTTTTTGATTCAAACGTCCAATCTAACTAGGGTCTCCTATGGTCAGGATGGCTCTGATACCAACTTTTCAACACCCGGATTTTTAATCCCAGATGCCTGTTATGCCATACATCGCAATCCCAGGATTACCATTTTTGCGACACATAACAGAATTGGATACCATAGTACATCATCCATTACAAAACGTACATAAGTTCTTACACAAATAGGGATCTCATGATCCAGTTCTTAATACAACATCAAGCAGCGAAATACGTAATAATAACGATAGCGTAGGCAAAGCTCCATCTTCGGGGTCACAGGCAATGCTGACGATGGGAGATGATCCTAGTTGTCGTAACCTTCCTGGGGCCCATCCTCCAGATACTCCTCTTCATAGTCTGGCCATGGGAATAGCCAGGGACAAAGCCATGAGTACTCTTTAAGTACTCGCAAACTAATACTAACAGTTAAAGGGGGTTTTGTAGTAGGATACTAAGTTCTAGGGTTGTTTTGCAAAAAGCCAGATTTACCTCTACTAAGTTCAGAAGCAAAGAATGCTAGTTGAAGTTTTATAACACCTAAGTGGGAACTTGTATTTCATATCACAACCATTTCACAAGTCATTTTGAAAAGTCTGACGGGGGAACAGTATGGCCACTCCAACTGTCCATAACCGCGGACGCGGCTATTCGAATAGTTTAACACTCTGCAGAGATTATACACTTTCACCACAACATTCGATACATCCGTCAGGAACAAATCCTAAATTCACCATACTCAGTATGTGGATAATCAATCCTAACCTTTCAATTACACGCCCTAGTATAAGCACCTCTGCTGTGAGTTTGGCCTCCCAACCATGACCAACTGTCATCTTGGGTACTGCACAGGTGGACAATCTTCACAAGGTAGCCTCAGCTCAGACCTTGGCCGTGTGGGAACTAATACTAAGGTATATAAGTTTCCAGTTAAGCCCTACCCAATCTTCGGGTATTGTGGTTGTACGATAAAATTGTAATGGGATCGCATCCAGACAACCATCAGTTTTATAAAGGGCTAAGGCTCATGCCTCAACATTTTCATCACCAAAATCATCAGTTGTTCGGAAACACATGTCCAAAACATTTAAATAGAATGATCCATCATTCCAAGGTTTTCATAACCATTTTCACCAAGTATTCCCATCTAAAGTTGATCAATTTTTATGCTTAGCAATAGCATCTACAAGTGGGGGTAAGCACTAATGAGGGGTGGTAAACTAGTGGAGTTCTAACTAAGTTCAATCTCATGCCTTAGGATGACATCAAGATTATCTAGCTTAGGCCAAATTTTATGCTCTTTATGCAACCTTCACATATCTTTCTAGTATCTACCATTATCTTAAGTAAACTCTAAGTAAGAGCTTTGATAAAGAAATAAAGTAAGAAGCTTGTAAGTAAAACTAGGATTGGTTTATCAAGTGGATATGATCACATATGCTTAAGGTATATAGTGGGCATAGTAACAAGTAGTGGTTTGTTGCATCAGTATAGTATCTTGCAAGTGTTAGCTTGCACATTCACTAGTAGTATTAGGCTTGCATCAGTGTCAATATAAGCTTGCTAAATTTCAAGTGTTAGCTTTCCTTGTGCAGAGCAGTGGTTGAAGTTCTCCTCGGCTGCTTCTTCTTAGAATCCTCCTTCCTCCTCGTATCCTTGGTTGGTACTAGCGTCTATAAATAAATACGATGTACCCAATCACCAAACAATACTTAACTACTTACAATCATCACACAAAAAGGGTCCTATAGATGATCTAACATCATCTCTAACATTACAAGATTAAAGCTTGGTTTAATTCCTTTTATTTTTAGAAAACTAATTTCTACTCATTGAAAAACTACTTAAGATTTAATATTCTCCAAACCAAACATGGGATCATGTTGACAAATGTCATCACCACATATTTTAGTCCATGGGAATGTGATTTGAAGTGGTGTCACAATTTAATAAGGTTTTTCCCTTTTATTTTAATTAATTAAAGTGGCTAGAAATGCCTATGGGGCATTCTTTTATTACTTGAACATTATTTCTGTAAGTAACCCTATATATTTTTATTTATTCTGAAAGGTATAGTTAAATGTGATTTTTGAGAGTTGGAATCAACTCAAAAGCTATCATGGTTTAAATTTGAAAAATGTTTGAATGCAGAAAAGCTTCTGCCTTGTTATTTTTACCATGGGTGATCTATAGACCCAAATGACTTGCATCCAACGGGCTTGGATTCAGCATTTCTAGACCTTTCCAACAAAATTGGTTTCATTCAATTTGGTGCACTGAATCGACCTGGGTTGATTTTTGAAACTCAGTATAGAAGTGTGTTTGAAATAAAATAGAAAAGGTTTAATTCAAATAACTGGGCTGCACGGGAAAAGTTACCGGGCCCGCCTGCTAAGCGTAGCGCTTCCGCGGGCTGTTTAAGTGGCTGTCCCCACTCGTCAGTGAGACAGGGGGTGTGAAGCGGTACGGGGCAACGTGGGACGTTCGATCTGGTTCTAATCCAACGGCTGGGAGTCATCGTCGACGTTGGGCAACGCCGGCGAGACAGAAACCTAGCGCGGCCAGTGGGGGGTGCTGGGGGCTCACCGGGGTGCAGGCGAGGGTCGGCGAGACGGGCGAACGACGAAGTCGACGACGGCGAATCTCCTGGTACCGGTCGCTCCTCCTGGGGCGGCTCCAATCGCTGGCTCCTTTCTTCTCCAGAGGCGGCGGGCTCCGGTGAAATTCCGGCGAAGTGTTGCTCGCCTTGCTCCGGGAACGGTGTGGCACGATCAGTGATGAGAGGGGAGTAGAATGGTGTGCTCAATTAGGATGGGGGTGGCCTCTATTTATAGTCGAGCGAGGGGACCGACGGGGCGCAAGGTGAGCTCGTCGGGGGCGATGGTACAGACGGCTATTGGCATGTGCGAAGGCAGGGGACGGTGCGGTGTTCCCTGGCGATTCTCAACGATACAGTGGAGAGACGTGGGGCGGTGCGGTTTGGTCGGAACACGAAGGTGCTCTACGCGTGCCCGACGGAGAATTTAATGGCGCACAGCGCGCGTGGTCCGCGCGGCGGCGAACGAGCGTGTCTGCGGTGTTGTTGGGATGGTGGTGATCACGTATGCATGCGGCGAGGGCGGCGCACGGTCTGTGGGTGTTGGTCGAGCGTGGCGCACGGGGCGTGCTCTCGGCATGGTTGCTGGCGAGGTTGGCATGGTCTGTGCGCATGGTCCAGTGGCTGGCAGGGTTCGAGTGGTGGATAGGGAGTGGCGGTGGAGTGTTGGCTTTCTCCCAGACATGCTGGCTAGGCTTATTTCTCCTCCTAGCTTGCTGTCGACATGGGGGTGACAAGGGTGGCTTCGGCTATTCACCATTGATGACAATGCCAAGCTCACAGTGGTGCTAGTGCTTGGTTAATCTTGCTTGATGATCTACTGAGCTGGTTGTGAGCTAAATAGGGAACCAGTTAGGCAAGAATCACTGCTCACAATAGTGTTTTGATTTTGTTTGATTTGTGTCTGCCAAGTGTTTGATGAAATGGCCGCATGAACTCAATTTTTTAATTTTGAAAAGATTTTTGGTGGATGTGCTAGATTGGTGCTGGTGAGTCTACAGATGCTTGGGTTTTGAAAGTTCAGCTTGTTTGAGTGGTTTTTGAAAAAGTGGGATCTTCCCATATGATAAAGATTCAATTTTGAATTGTCATTTAAACTATGCATTTGAAAGTTTCTGGATGATCACAAAGTGGGCCTTGATACTTTGTTATGAGTACAATCAAGGGGTGCAAAGATCCAGAAAAGTTTCTGTTAGGTTCTGAAAGTTTGAGACAGCCGGCTTGGGAGTTAAATTGGTCAAAATGACCATTCCTTTATTTTATTTATTTTGCTTTACTTGTCTTTGGGAAAAGTGTGGGAAATGTTTAGATGATGTTTATTTCACCTAAGAAACATTTTACAAGCAAAGAAACACACAAACAAGGTGGTTTAAAAGAATTCAAAATGAAATGCATACTCATATGCATGCTTTCATAATTTTAATTAGAAAAGTTTTTGTTAACCCTAAATTTTGATGATTAGAGTTTGATGATTTAAGTTTAGTATTTTTGGGATGTTACAACGGCCCGCATGGCATAGCTAATTCGGCCCAGCCAAGGTATTTTGATTATTCGGCTGAGAGAATAACTAATCTGGCCTGAGAAGGGCAGGAGTGGGCCGAGTTTTCTTTAAGTCGGCCCAACCCGGCTTGTTTTTCTTTTTCCTTTTACTCAATATTTCAGGTTGCTTTGTCTCTTTGTCCATGTATGTATTTTTATTAAATTGTCTCTTCTTTCGTTATATCTCTTTATATCTCAACTATGGGGTACCCGGGGTCACATCCCCGACAATTGGTCAAACCAAATGGCATCACGGTATAATCATACAATCCATACCTAGTGGTGAAAGCTGTCTTAGGTATGTCTTGTTCTCTTATCTTAAGATGAAAGTAACCTGATCGGAGATCAATCTTGGAGAACACACATGCTCCCTCTAACTGATCAAACAAGTCATTGATTCTAGGCAAAGGGTATTTGTTTTTGATAGTCACCTCATTGAGTGAGCGGTAATCTATGCATAACCTTTGACTTCTATCCTTATTTTCCACAAACAAAACTGGTGCTCCCCAAGATGAAGAACTTGGTTGGATAAATCCCTTCTACAACTGTTCCCCAAGTTGTTTCTTGAGTTCTTTCAACTCATCCACTGACATCTTGTACGGTCTCTTTGCTATTGGTCCAGATCCTGGTAGCAAGTCAATAAGAAATTCCACATCTCTATCTGGTGGCATTCTAGGCAATTTTTCCGGAAACACATCCGGATATTCACTCACAATTGGCACACTGTCCATGCTAACCCCCTTAAGAGAATTTAGCTTACTCCCTTTCGATTCAAAGTTAGACTTGAATCTTATCCGTTTCTTTTCCGGGGTTGTGAGTGCAACAGTTCGATTAGCACAATCTAGTACTCCTTCATACTTGGTCATCCAATCCATTCCCAAAATTACATCCAGTCCTTGGGAATCTAGGATTATCAGACTCACTGGAAACTTATGCTTTCCAAACTCTATTACTAGATCCCGGCATCCAAGACTCACTATCATATCTCCACCTGGAGAACTTACTTTTATTGGACACCCAATGTTTTCAGTTGGAAACCCATTTCTATCAACAAATGCTTTTGATATGAATGAATGTGATGCACCAGTATCAAAAAGAACAAGTGCTGGAACAGAATTGAGTTTGAACTTACCAGCCACGGCATCTGACTCTTCATATATTTCCTCCACATTGATGTGGTTCACTTGCCCCTTCTGGAAAGGGTTGGGCTTGTTGGGTCCCTCAACTTTCTTTTCTGGGCACTCATTTGCATAATGCCCCATCTTCTTGCACTTAAAACATTCAACCTGACTAAGATCCTTCTTGACAGGCTGGCTTCCACTACCACTTCCACTTCCATTGTGGTGGTTCTTGTACCCACTCTTGTGACTCTTGTACTTGTCATTGTCATGACCACGGTAATGCTTGTTGTCATGATGACGGTTGTGGTTGTGGTGTTTGTTGTACTTTCCATGCTTGTGGGATCCAGAATTCCCACTATCATCATAATGGGAACGCTTGTGAGACGATCCCGAGCTGTGCTTGTCAGAGTGCTTTCTCTTCCTGCTTTCAACCTGTTTCATCTTGCTCTCCAAGATGGCAGCCTTGTCACATAGAGATTGATAAGTGGGGACATAGGCCACAGCTAACTGCAGGTTTAGTTCATCGTTCAATCCTTCAAGGAGCTTCTCCTTCCTCTTGGCATCAGTGTCAACTTCATCCGGTGCATAACACGCCAAATTATTGAACTCCTCAATATATTCAGCCACGCTGCGGTGGCGCTGCTTCAAGTTGTGAAATTCCTTTTTCTTCAAACTCATCATTTCGGATGAGATGTGAGCAGTACGGAAACCATCTTCGAAGATAGCCCATGTCACATCCTCAATGGGAGTGGTGATCTGGAAGTTATCCACCAAGTGGCGACTGGTCCTTCCAACAAGTGTGCTGCAAATCTAACTTTCTCTTCATCAGTACAGCCAACAGTTACCAAGTCCTTGTTCACAGAGCGTAGCCAATCATTTGCCACCATAGGATCAGTAGTTCCTGAGAACTTTGCTGGCCTCAGTCTTAAGAACCTGGTAAGCATGTCAAAACCCGGTTGGTTATTCTCATTGTTGTTGTGAAGTTATTATTATTGTTGTTGTTCTGATTCTGTATGAACGTGGTCATCATCTGCATCAGTTGCGTCTGAGCTGTCATCATCTGCTGCATCTCAGGGGTGATATTGTTGTTGTTAGGGTTGGGATTGGCACGTCGGGGAGGCATCTGTGGTTTTCAATAAGGATAAGAATGAGATACCCATATATGCTTAACATGCACAATACATCACATAGACAATCACTAAGCATGCATCAAAATAACAAAAGTTCAACAACCTAAACAACAAGTTTTGAAAGGTAAACACACCAATAGCAATCCATCCACATGTTGGATGGTCATTGTGACTCAATAATCAAAAGCATGGTAAATAAAAGGTAAATGAGTGGTCATCACTACTCCTCTGCATCAACCTCCTCATCAACAAGTGTAAGACCTGCATTCTCCATAGCGGTCTTGTATTCCTCGACATTGGTAGTCAAGGCCTCTATTTTGGCTTTGAGAGCCCTCTTCTATGAACGAAGTCTCTCAATCACCACCTGCTGATGCTCGAGCTCAAAGTCCTTGGTCTGTAGTTCTGTAGTCATCTCTCGAATCCTCTTGTTCATATCTTGGACTCTTTTCTCTTGACTCTTGAACTTTCTCTCTTGACTCTCAAACTTGGCCTCCATTTCCTTGACTATCTCATCTTGCTCCGCGAAGAGCTTGTCCTTCTCATGAAGCTACACCTGGAGCTCATCATTTCTAAGCATGACGTTGGTCCTATCAGTATCTAGGTTCCTAAGAAGAACCTCTAAGTCCTGGAGGTATAGTCGAATCGGCTCTGCCGTCTCTCTAGCAGTGTCCTCGAAGTCAATGGCCTCACCATCCTCATCACGTCTACCGAAGGCGTGGAAGTGAGTACCTCTAATCTCCCGAGAGTGTCTCCCTAACAGACGGGCAAGTAAATCTTGCATGACTACCTCTAGGCCTCTCTCCCTGTCATCATGCATGAACTTGAAGATGATTGCCTCCGTGGTAGGCTCAGTCTGGCGTCCTGGCTGATTAACCTTGAAGCCCCAAATGTCTTTCCTCTTAAACTTGGTGAGGGTAAGCACCATGATGCTAGGAAGCGGAAGATTGAGCAGACTAGTGAGCTCAATAAGTCGAGTGCCAAAACGAGTTCCCTTGAACTCTTCAGCCATGCTGATAGTAACATTAGGCATCTATTTTATAAGATAGAAAAAGTTAGAATCAACACAATTAAAGACAAATCACACGATAAGGCATCACATGCATATCTTTGACAATCAAAACACAAATTGTGGCATACATAAAACCATTACAAGCATCCAAGGTTCAACTTATTTTAGACAATAGTTGGAAAATAAAATGATAAGTGTGGTGTTCCAACAAACGAAGTACGTTACAATCCCATCTCACTTGCCAAGTTGGCTAACAGGGCATCCCTAGAGGCAATCTGTCGATCCTGATCACATGACTCCATTGCTAAGTCTATGATGTCCTATCTTAAACGTTGGTTGGTAGCTTCTAACTCCTAGGTATGCTTCTTTTCTTCCCTAAGGTCATTCTGAGTGTTGAGCATTCTGCACTTGATTCTATCACCAATCTCTTTGATGGCCTTCCAAGCTGCATCCCTTGCTGAATCAAAGAATGCGGTGTGCATCACTGAGTTGGTGACCATGCAGAATCCTGATTCTTTGTGGTTGTCTTCCTTGTTTTTATACAAGTGAAGTTGCACCCACCAGTACTCAACTCCTTCATCCATCACAGGAAAACCTTTGTACACAGCTGCACCATGTATTCCCATGGCAACCATGAGGTCCTTGAGAGCCTTGGGGAATTCTGTCTCACATTCCAAAGTCATAGTCATGAGTGGTCCCTTCCTCACGGATTCGTTGATGGAGTTCATCTACAAATAGAGATGAGAAAGAAGATTAGAAAAGTTTACAAGAAGAAAAAGACAAGTGTGGAAGTTGTTGAAATTTTTTCCTTAGTGGTTTCCAATCCTAGGGTCATAATCCTACAGGCAACACAGTGCTCTGATACCATCTGTAAGATCCCTCCCTTTATAAGGTAAGGATCCCTGTGATTGCAATGCTAGTCCCTGGATCAATGCTAGCATCCACAGTTTAAGAGAATTACACAAAAACAAAGGTCATTAATACATATCATTCCAGAGAAAAACATAGTCTTTTACAAACTCCATGGCCACAGGCCTAATACAAGAGTTCAAATATATATTAAGATAAATAAGTCTTCATCTTCATGTGCCACAGGCAAGCATGTTGAGTGTAGACTCATAATCCCTAATCATCATTAGAATAACCTGCAACATCACAAGTTACAGCCATAGTGGGTCAATACATTGGAATAGTATTGGCAAGTGATACCTTAGTTGAATATTTGAAATCTAGATACTATATGCATTTTGGCTAAGTGTAGCTTAGGCTTGCTTTGCTCAAAATAGGTTTTTCCCAAGGTACACTACTAGGAAAAGGCTAATTCGTGGCGCACCTATTTTGGCCATCTGTGGCGCACTAGGGGTGCGCCACAAAGCGTACTCTATGGCTAACTTTTAGCCGTGGCGCACTAGGTGGTGCGCCACGCTTCTGAAAAGATAACCGTGGCGCACTAGGTGCCGTGCGCCACGCATATGAAAAAGCTAGCCGTGGCGCACTAGGTGATGTGCGCCACGGATACAAATTTCAAAATTCAAAAAAAAAGTGGGAGATCTGGATCTCGTCGGTGCTGTCGCCGTCAGTGCCGTCGCTCATCGATGTCACCGCCGTCGCCTTGTCGGAGAGGCGACTGCAAGGAGGAGGAGGAGAGAGACCGCCGTTGCCGTCGGAACTACAAAGAGGAGGAGGTGTAGGTGGAGGAGGAGAGAGCCCACCGTTGCCATCGGAACTACAAAGAGGAGGAGGTGGAGGAGGAGGAGGAGAGAGCCCGCCGTCGCCATCGTCGTTGTCACTGCAAGGAGGAGAAGGAGGAGGAGGAGAGATCCCACCGTCTCCATCGTCGTTGTCAATACAAGGAGGGGGAGGAGAAGAAGGAGCCCGACGTCGCTGTCCCCATTGCCGTTGCAAGGAGGAGGCTGCCATCAACATCTTCACTACAAAGAGGAGGAGGATAAGAAGGAGAGGAGAAGGAGAAGGAGGAGGAGGAGGAGGAGAAGGAGAAGGAAAAGAAAGAGAAGGAGGAGGAGAAGGAAAGGAGAAGGGAGGAAAAGGAAAAGGAAAAGTAGAAGGGAGAAAAAGAAAAGGAGAGAGAAGGGGGAGGGAAGAGGGGTAGCTAGGCGGGGTGGGGATTCAAATTTTGAATCCCGCCCAACTTACTCGTAGCGCACTAGGTGGTGGTGCGCTACGGGTAAATTGCCCTCTAATTTTTTTTTCTGCAGGAAAAAACGGTCTTTTGACCGTAACTTTTTACTCTTTTCGAAATTTGAAAATCTAAAAAATCGCTAAACGACCGTAGGTGGTTGCGAGCGGATGCGAAATCTTGTTCTAGTCATTTTGGTATATTATACGATTTTTTCGACATCGTATGCAAAAGTTACGGCCATTTTATCATGGCATGACTTTTTTTTGCAGAAAAAGTCAAAACTCATGTTTGTTATTTTTCCTAGAAACTATACCACATTTTCTACCTAAATATGAAAGGATTTAATTTTTTGAACTGTTTATCATTTTTATTTTTTGCAAAGCCTAAAAAGGCGATCCACGGGGGGGGGGGGAGTTGGTGCATGATAGTTAGGCGTAGGGCACTAGGGCAAGGTTCCCTACTACTTAGTTTATACATCCATGGCGCACATGGCATAGTGCGCCACGGAACTTGCCACAACCGTAGCGCACCTACCCCATGTGCGCTACGGGTATGTGACATGCGGCTGGCAGGTCCCTGGCCCATACATATCTGTGGCGCACATACCCCATGTGCACCACAATTGTTCTAGTTACTAGTAGGGCACTGCCCACAGGTGAGCCACGCCTATTTTACCCGTGGGGCACTTCAACCATGTGAGCCACGGATGTGCGGATTACCTATAGCCCTTTTCCTAGTAGTGGTAACACCAATAGAAATTGGTGTACCTTCACCCTTGTTCAACCACAAGTTTTTACTTAGAAATTGGGATGAGGAGATTCTTGATAGCTTCCATGTCTTGATGCTCAAGTTGTCCAATACCAGGGACATGGCTAAGTACTTAGATTCTTCCATCTGCAGAGGTTGTGCACTTTCCCCACAAGACTTGATTTTCACCAAGACAGGACCTTTCAGAAGCCTTCCCTTAGACCAAATGGACGCGCTCCAACCTATCATCCCACTACCACCAACTGTCCAAATGGCTAAGTTATTGCAACCTATATGATCCAGGCAGAGCCCATAATGCCATGTGGCTGCACTAGAAGCTTCTTAACATTTGGCATCTCAAATCCCTTTGTTCCTGGGTGGCTTTCCACAAGTGACATACACAAGGTAAACCATAGAAATGGGCCTTGT
Organism: Avena sativa; assembly: GCA_916181665.1. Lineage (NCBI taxonomy): Eukaryota > Viridiplantae > Streptophyta > Magnoliopsida > Poales > Poaceae > Avena > Avena sativa. The sequence goes on along the minus strand of OV702295.1, from coordinate 302,558,901 downwards.
GTAACCACTCAACACAAACCATTCTTTCCATTCCACCCAGGTGTTTCATTCACTTAGTTGTTTTTATGAAGCAAAAACACAAGTCCAAAGACTTAGAAATATTTTCTCATAGCATGAATATATAACCACCCTTGGTTGCTACTAGCTAGGCTAAGCATGGCATTGATAAGCATCTTAACTTAGAAATTTCTAGCAATTCTACAACTACTAGGATTTCCCAAGCATAGCATATAGATCAAAATACTCATGCAAGCCCTATACAAAATATTTCTAGTGCATAGTTGAAAACATAGGAATAAAATCATGAAGCACCACTTGCCTTGGTAGTTTGGGGAGTAGCAACAATCTTCACAATCACAATCACTATTTGCACCAAAATCTACACATAAAATAATGGCACCAAATCACATACACAATATATACAAACAAAAATATATGAATGCATGCAAATGCCATGTGATGATTTTTCTACACCAAACAAGACAAGTACACAGTACTAAATCATAAACCAGTCCAAAATAAGCCAAATAAACATTATTTGATTAGCATAACATTTTTCAAATAATTTCTATACACAAATTATGCCTACAAATGTTTCTGTAAAAACAACCATTTTTACAGAGGCAAAACATTAAACACATTGCATAAACAGAAAGGATTTTCTCTCCTGATTCCAATGATATAAAATTTGTCAAATTTGGACGTGGGAATCAAAAGTTATGAATTTTACAAGTTTAAACATCTAATAGATCTAAATTCTGCTTTTAAAACAAAGGACTGGCCACGCGGCACCTTCTGATTGGTTGATACTGTTTCGCACCGGATCACACACGCGAGCCATTAGATCTAATTTAATCTGCATGACCCAGATCTGTTCGTACCGCTTCGCTACAGGTCTATCTCTAATCGCTGGATTTAGATCCTACGACCACGGATCAAATGACCACAGACGGGCGGCGATGCGGCGGCGCGGCTCTGTCAGAGATGTCATCGGCGATTCAGATCGCGCGGGGAGGAGTGGAGGTGGTTACCGTGTTCGCGAGGCTGCAGTGAAGCTCAAGGCAGTCGAGGGAGGGACAGGGGCGCTCGGATCTGGCTGCTATTGCTCGCCGGAGTGGAGCCTGTCGTCGGGCAAGCTCTGGCGTCGTCGGGGGCGAGGTTCTGGTGCGCGCTAAGACAAACCAGAGATGATGTTAGATGTGCACAAGCCTGGGGAACAAGTGAGTATCTAGAAGAGAGGAAGGGGTGGTCGGGAACTACCAGGAGGGGTCGCCGGAGTTGTGCTAAGTTTCGGTTGCTTCCAGAGGTGGGAGGTGACAGCGCTCTAGGACGATACAGAGAAAAAGGAAGGTATGAGAAGATGCGCAAGGACATGTTGATCATGCTCGCATGAAACAGAGACAGGGGGGTGGACGGTGCTCACCGGAGGTCGTCGGTGCTGCGGGGTTCTGAGCTCGATTGCGCGCAGCCTGGTGGCGAGGTGAGTGTGCTGAGCGAGGGGAAATGAGCGGAGAGGGGAGGGGGTCTTATAGCCGGATCAGGGGCGAGGATCACGCGAGGAAATTCCGGCAATTAAGCCCGCATCAATCGCGGCAGTAATGGAGTTAACGGCGGCGTCGACGGGGTCTTGGGGGTGCGTGGCTCGGAGACGATGCTCGCGTGGCATTGGGTCCACCAGTCAGCGAGCGCGGGGTAAGTTTGCGCCGCATGAGAGAGAGAGGGGAAAAACCCGGGTGGGATTAGTGGGCTAGGTCTGCTGCTGGGCTGAAAGTCTGGCGCCGGCCCTTTTCCATTTCTTATCTCTTTTTCTTTTTCCAATTTGATTTTCAGGAAACCTTTTTCATATGAATTCAAAATCGTTTGAATTCCAAACCTTTCTGTCCTTTTATAAAATGAACCTTGTATAATTTTGAGTATAAAATCATGCTGTCTTGTTGGACTAGCAGGGTCCTTTGGAGATTTTTAAAAATGACAGTGCCTTAGCACATGGTTTGCTGAAGATTTGAAAATGGTTTTAAAACCATATTTTGTTTGGAAAAATTTGTCCAAGCTTGGAATTCATCCTACCATTCCTATGAACTCACAACAATTGTTTCAAAACAAAATTCCTTCACCAGAGAGTGGCATTTGAGTCCAAGCTTATTCACATAAAATCATAGCACTCAAAGTTTCTGTTTCTTTCAAATGAGTTTGAAATTGAGCTCTAAATGAGTATGCATGCATGGATGATATGCAAAGCTTTGAAACATGATTTTAGGGATGTTACAGAGAGCCACCAGGCTGCCACAATTTTGAGCTCGCGCCCTCACTGTTCCGACGAGCTCACCGATGGATTCCGGCCAGCCGCCGTCGCCCTCGCCCCCTCGACCACATGAGCGCACTCCCCATCACCCGGCGAACCTCTCTATAGCCTCCACTCGCCCGCGCGCGCTCCACATCGTCGGCAACGTCAACACCGAGCGCCGCCACGGTCTGCAGCAGCTCCGGCGAACCCCTCTGGTAGTTTCTGACCGCGCCTCCTCCTCTCTTTGACGCTCGTGTCTTCGCCACTCTCTTGCGCGTCTAACGCCGCCTTTATCTGGTTTTCCCGTGTCGTGTAGCCTCGCCCCGTCAACAAACAGGACGCACCCGATGCCGACGCTAGCTCCGGCGAGGAATCGCAATCGTCGTCGTGCGCCCCTGCCCCTTCTGCGGCCACCTCGAGCATCACCGTGACCTTGCGAACCCGGTGAGACCTCCCAGACCTCCTATCGCTTCCTATATTCGCCATACCACCATAGTCACAGCGCCTCCGCCGCTCGCCGCCGCGCCAGCACCGCCCGTCTTTGACTAGTTGCTAGGAACCGTAGGATTTAGATCTGGCGGCTATGATAGATCCACTAGACGAAGGGGTAAGTTTGGTTCTGTACCGTGAGATGTACTTTAGATCTGACGGCTAGTATCTGTCGATCCACACGAAACGGTATGGCCCAATGAGAAACAGCCACGTGGCCTAGGTTTAGATTTAAAAACCAGAAACTATCCTATTAGATGTTTGAACTTGTAAATTCCATAACTTTTGATCCACATGTCCAAATTTTGCAAATTTTATATCAATGGAATCATCAAAACAAACTCTATCCAACCAGGCACTTTGTTTAATAAATTGCTTCTGGTAAATAGTTGTTTTTGCAGAAACTTGTGTAGGCATAATTTGAATATAAAATTCATTCTAAAATTATTTTTGTGATAAAATCTTTGGAAAATGGATTGTTTTGAACCTACTGACCATATAGACCAACTTGTGGATTCAAAAACATATTTTTTGGGGCAAAAGAATAAATCTTTGATTTAGAACATTTCTAGTCAAATAAAAATGTTGTTTATATGTTAAAAATACTTTTTGGAAAAAATCTTTGGGAAATGATTTGGATTAAACTCTCTGACCCTAAACACAAAGTTTTATGATTTAAAAATATATTTTGTGAACCCTATAAAAATTATTACTTTGCTAAAGGCATTTTCAACAACATAAAATATTGATTTGGTATAAAAATGGTTTATAGATAAAACCTTTTGCAATGGTTTCAATACTAAACACTTGACCTTAAAACACTAACATTTGTGTTAAAAATATATTTGGTAAACACTAGAAATATTCTTTGGATTTAAATCCTTTCTAGCAAAACAAAAATAACTTAAAATGGCCCTTTTCACTAACTTAATATCAAATGGTTTTGCCACTTCTATAAATGACCAATATGTGTTTTAAAATGTTTATAACCTATTAGAAACCACTTTTTCAAATAAAACAATCTTTGGCATGCTTGCATGCATTACTTTGTTTCTATTATTTTATGTGATGTTTGCTTGAATGGTAGATTGAATATTGCTTGCTTGATTGAATTGTAGTGGAAATTGAAGAGTGTGAATATTGCAAGATCAAGGAGTGAACTTATAATTCTCTACCAAAAAGATAAGTGATGCTTCATACTTTGTCCCATTATTTTCACTATGCATTAGTGATATTTCTAAGTAGGACTTGCATGGAATTTTTGCTAAGTATAAACTATGCATGGGAAATCCTAGTAGATGAAACCTTAGTAGAATTATTCTAAGTTAAGATTCCTACTACTATCATTCTTAGCTTAGCTAGTAGAAAACAAATGTGGATTATATTCATGTTATGGAATATTTCTAAGTCAAGGACTTGTGTTTTGTTTAATAAAACAACTAAGTGAATGAATCACCTGGGTGGAATGGAAAGAAAGGTTTGTGTTGAGTGGTTACACAAGGCCCATTTCTATGGTTTACCTTGTGTATCTCACTTGTGGAATGCCACCCAGGAACAAAGAGATTTGAGATGTCAAATGTTGAGAAGCTTCAAGTGCAGCCACATGGCATTATGGGCTCTGCCTGGATCATATAGGTTGCAATAACTTAGCCAAATGGACAGTTGGTGGTAGGGGATGATAGGTTGGAACGCGTCCATTCTGGTCTAAGGGAAGGCTTCTGAAAGATCTTGTCTTGGTGAAACCAAGTCTTATGGGGAAAGTGCACCACCTCTGTAGAGTGAAAAATCTAAGTACTTAGCCATGTCCCTGGTAAAGGACAATTTGAGCATCAAGACATGGAAGCTATCAAGAATCTCCTCATCCCAATTTCTAAGTTAAAAACTTGTGGTTGAACAAGGGTGAAGGTTCACCAATTTCTATTGGTGGTTCCTTGGGTGATTTTATCAAACAAAAACTTAGTGTTTTCAAAATGATAAGGAAAATCTATTTTGACCAAAGCAAGCCTAAGATCCACCTAGCCAGATGCATGTAGATGATGGTCTCTACTATACTACCATAGTATCACTTGCCAATACAATTCAAATGTATTGACCCTTGTGGCTGTAACTTATTATGTTGCAGGTTTGTTTGATGTTAGTGAAGTGTGTTGATTAGGATTACAAGTCTACAACCAACATGATTGCCTGTGGCACTTTGAAGATGAAGGACTCCATGCTATAGTTATTTCTGCTGCATTGTAGTGAGATAGCCAAATGAGCTATGTAAGATGTAATGAATTATTTTATTCTTGGTTATAAAGTTGTATTATGACCTTTGTTTCTTGATATTACATCTTAACTGTGGATGCTAGCTATTGATCCAAGGACTAGCATTGTAAACACAGGGATCTCTACCTTATTAAAGGTTGGGACCTCTACATTATCCGTGTAGAGTGATTGGTAATTTGCAGAGGATATGCAGCATATGGGTGGGAGCACTCAACGTCCCACGTTAGTTCTGGCATATGAACGGTCTATACTAACCATTGTCGTAATTCAATATGTGGGCATGGCGTACACCAAGGAGACATGTGGGGTCGCGTAGAAGGGAAGTGATTGGCTTGGATCATCTACTGGGCCCACATCATAGAATTGTGGACAGGAAAGTACGCTCGGTTGTGCAACAAGGATTTGATCTCTCATGGGTAAAGTAACACACCTCTATAGAGTGTAAGAACTATAACTTGTTACTCCCTGTTCCGGGAAGGAACTACAAACACGGAAGGAAAGGAACTCCATGAAGTTTTGGTCAACCTATGAAGGCTAGTGGGCCTAGTTTTCGATATTAAAATCAAACTTTTAAGAAATGTTTCCAAAAATGCATAGTGCCAAGGACTGTTAGTCCGAGGTGGTAGATAGAGCATAAAACTTCCCACCTTGCATATAATGAACTTGTTGGGTAACGCTATTACTCACTCTTTCCATTGACCCCCTTCTTAGACTCCGAGGAGCCAGAAGACACTCCAATGTACGCTGCTGAAGGACAAGACGATTTCTACTACGAGGAGCCAGATCTGTCCAGAGGATTGGAAGGGGTGGACTATGATAATACGCTACGGAGCGGAGGGCAACAAGTCTAAGTAGTTGCCTATAATTAGGTAGTAATCCAAATGAGCCGAGCATCACAAACCTTATATAATAAGTTGTTGAGATCATTTCTGGTTATGAGATCTAAACTTTGATCTTCCGCTGAAACTTCTTAAGTTTGGTTTGTAAGTTTGAATAACTTCAAGTACTAATCTTTTGGTATTGTAATAATAATGATGTGTACATGTTTGTAATATGGACCCGCTATGTTTCTGTTGTACCACTCTGAGGGATGTGATATTTGTGGAACGGTGTTCCGTGAGTGTCATATCAACGACTATAGTGTACTACACATGCAGTGGTATGATGTGTCACTACACAGTCACAACACGCCAGCTACCATCGCAACCACGCCGCATCAAGACCCTCCCTAGGCCTCCATCACGATGGAGGTGGGCGCCATACCCCAAGGAAGTTCCCCATCATATCCGCCCCATCCATACGCTCCCCACTCCACTCCTCTTCTCCAGCTATCTCCATCCCATTCCTCGAGCAATCGGTGACTAGTGAGATCTATGGGGGAATGGCCGACATGAAGTGAGGTCCAAGGGGAACGGCATGCATCCGGCAATGTCCGTGGGGAGACTCTCAATCGGTGACGACGATATTGAGATTGTTTTAGATGAAAGAGAATGGAGCATCCTGTAGCTCCTTAATAAAGACACCCTGATGGTATTTAAATGAGATGTATAAAATCTCTAATGCCATCATTAATGTACTTGAAGCCTTTTCACTTCAAGATGGTACAACTAATGACGAGAGCAGCACATCAACCGCACACCATCCATGCTCTTAGGGGTTGACATCACTAAGGTATTTCATTCGGTGTCCTGACCATTCCTCATCAGCATCCTTTGACACTTGGGATTTGGTCGCTTATTCATAGAATGGATTTGCATCATACTCGCCTTTACGTCGTCTCGAATCATCCTTAATGGCGTACTGATATGTCGTAAACGTATCTATAATTTTTGATGATCCATGCTTGTTTTTTATCAACTTTCTTATGTTTTGTTTACACTTTGAGGTATTTTTATACATTTACTGGAACTAACCTATTGACAAGATGACGTAGTGCCAGTTGCCTATTTTCTGTTGTTTTTGGTTTCAGAAAATCTAGTAAAGAAATATTCTCGGAATTGGATGGAACAAAAGACAAAGTCAATATTTTACCAGAAGGAACACGGAGTCCGGAGGGGAGACGAAGAGGAGCCACGAGGCGGACACACCATAGGGTGGTGCGAGCCCACCCTAGGCCGCGCCAACCCATGGTCTAAGCCCCTCGGGTGCCCACCGACCTCGCCTCTTCGCCTATATAAGCATCCCGATGCAGAAACTCTAAGCACCCGATCAAATCTCCACGAAACAGTCCATAACTGTCGCCATCTCCATCCCTAGATCGGGGGGATCCGAAGCTCTTCTCGACACCCTACCGGAGGGGAGAGATCATCCTGGAGGCCTTCTTCATCACCATGCCAGCCTCTGGAGTGATGCATGAGTAGTTCACCCTTGGACTATGGGTCCATACAGTAGCTAGATGGTTGTTTCTCCTCCTTTGTGCTATCATGTTTAGATCTTGTGATCTCCATTCATGATCAAGATCATCTATTTGTAATCATACATGTTGTGTTTGCGGGGATCCGATGGATATTGAGTACTACTTCAGATTGATTATTGATTCTACCATGTCTATGTTATTTGTGATATTGCATGCTCTCTATTGCTAGTAGCTATCTTGGCTAAGTAGATGCCTGTAACTCCAAGAGGGAGTACTTATGCTCGATAGTAGGTTCATGCCTCTAGTAATCTGGGAGAGTGACTGAAACTTCTAAGGTTGTAGAGGTGCTTTTGCTACTAGGGAGAAAACAACAATCCTTTGTCTAAGGGCAATTCTATTGTTTACTTTACACTTTGCTTAATGTAATTATCTGTTGCTTGCAACTTAATACTGGAAGGGGTTTGGATGATAACGTGAAGGTGGATTATTAGTCATAGATGCATTTGGATTACGGTCTATGTATTATGTTGTAATGCCCAAACAAATCTCGTAGGAATCAATATGTATAGTATATGCATTGTTATGCTTTATCAATCTGTCAATTGCCCCGTTGTAATTTGTTCACCCATCATGTTATTTATCTTATGGAGAACACCTCTAGTGAACTATGGACCCCGGTTCATTCCTTATCATTGATATACCATCTACTATTTACCTTATGTAATTACTACAAGAAATTACTATCTTCCATACTATACGTTTAATCCTTTGTTTTCAGCAAACCGGTTAGATTGACAACCTCACTATAATTTGGGGCAAAGTATTGTGGTTTGTGTTGTGTAGGTTCCAAGTTGCTAGCAACACCTTGGATTGTTTCCTTACTCCTACTGGTTGGATAACCTTGGTTTCATAGCTGAGGGAAACTTGTTGTTGTGGTCATCATACCTTCCTCTTGGGGTTTCCAACGAGCTCTACATATCTGAGCCATCAAGCACTTTTCTGGTGCCATTGCTGGGGAGATAAGGATAGCTTCAATCTCTTCCTCCTCGTCAATAACTTTTCAGGAAGAAAGAAGATTCTTGCAAGGAGAGTCTCTCGCAACCAATTTCTTTACTTTTTTTTGTTTTGCTTTGTTTCTTTTGCTTTGATTTGCTTGTTTACTTTATCAAAAATACAAAAAAAATAGTTGTACTGGTTTACTTTCTTTTTTATCAAAAACACAAAAAAATTAGTTCCTACTTCAAGTTGCTTTTATGTCTCGTGTTACTCCAATCACTATGTCACCTGAGGAAATGATCTTCACCTTCAAACAAGGAAGTGAAGAGAGTTTCAAAGAAGCTTGGTCTAGCATTTCTGATTCACATGAAAAAATTGAACCTAAAATGACTCTAGGCTTGTTTCTTAGCAGTTTCTACTATGGTCTTGCTCTTTATTATAGATATGCTTTGGATGCTGTAGTTGAAGGGGATATGCCCTGAGAGGCAATAATAAAGTGTTTATTATGTGTATTCCAAGTATATGGTAGATGCTTATTTTGCATGCTATAGTTGTATTAATATGGAAACATTAATACATGTGTGTTTAATAAACAAACAGAAAGTTCCTAGTTATGCCTCTCTCATAAACTAGCTCGTTGATTAACAAGATGATCAAAGTTTTCTGATCATGGACATTGGATGTTGTTAATAACGGGATCACAACATTAGTGTAATGGTGTGATGAACATTCATCTGATGTATAGCATTACGATCAAAGTCATTGAGTTTATATTGCTATAACAACTTACGAAGTGATCCTAATCCTTAGACCATGAGATCATGTCAATCACTAACACCGGAAGAGTTTCTTGATAACATCAAATGTCACACCGTAACAGGGTGATTATAAAGATGGGTTCAGAACTAATAAACTGTTATGTTGAGGCCCATGGATCGAGAGTGGAATTTGTTCATCCCGATGACAGATAGATATACTCTGGGCCCTCTCGGTGATATCACATTGGTTAGCTTGCAAGAAAGTGATTTAATCACTAGAATGTTATATCACGGGAACGAGAAAAGAGTGCATGTCAGTAACGAGATCAAACTAGGTATGGAGATACCGATGATCGAATCTCGTACATGTAATATATCGCAAAACAAAGGGATTAAGATACTAGCGTAAAAGGTTCCGACGATCATAAGAAAGTCATCGTTGAATGTGTGGGAGTCAGTATGGGTCTCCAGATCCCGCTTCTGATTATTGATCCGAGAGGGGTCTCGATCATGTCTGCATTATTCATGAACCGTAGGGTGACACACTTAATAAACACCGACATCCAATTGGAGCATAAGTTTCATGCCGAAAAGAATAACAAGCGCAGGAATTTATTTCACTAGATACCGAAACAGGTTTTTGGGTGAAATTGCATAAAGTGCTTATGCATGTGAAATAGAATTCTAGCAAGGGGTTATATGTGAATGTTTGTCATTAAAGTAATTGACAAAATTCTGAATAAATAAAAGAGTTTTATTTAATGAGAGTTTGCATTAAATTTGGTGGAAATTTAATTGCAAGTTTGAGTGGGATTTTGAGTGGAGGGAAATGAAGAGGTTTTTGTGAGTAGAGTGTCCACCCACATGAAGAGGGGAGGGCAAGGGGGCAGCCCCCATGCGCCGGCCACCCCCTTGGGGTCCCCCCCCCCTCTCCTATAAAAGGCACCCCCCTCCTCACTTCTCACTCACACCTCCTCGTGAAGGATCTCTCTCCCCCTCTAGAATTTATCCCCCATGGTCTTAGACTAGAGAAATACATGTTCCCGGTGGCTATTCGGCAAGAAAGACTTGTGTTTCCGCTGTATCGCTAGAGCGAGGAGGCGGAGGTTGCTCGGTGCCTCGGACGTGTGTGCGAGCACGGATGCGCTGCTGATTTGCAGGGCTAGGACTTCCTCTCGATCTTGAGATCGGCAAGAGATCGTCTACATCAACCACGAGTTTAACTCATTAAGCTTTGCCGGTCTTCAAGGGTATGTTCTCTACGGATATACATCTGCCCGTTGTTTGTATCTAGTAGATAGATCTTGGTACATAGTTGTTCCCATCATAGGAAATTTTTTGTTTTCTATGCTGCGAACCCTACAGTGGTATCAGAGCCGGATCTATGTGTAGATGCTTTACACGGGTAGTACACATATGAGTATGTGGTCGATGATGATCATGTTGTTGCTCCTGAGTTGTAATTTTGGATATTGGTGGCATAGTGGGATGAAGCGGCCCGGACAAAATTTACATGTCCTCGCACATGAGACCTGTTCCACACTTGACATGCAACTAGTTTGCATAAGTGGCTAGCGGGTGTCTGTCTCTCCTACTATAGTCAATATCTATTTTGCAACAAGTTGTCAACAATTTGGTTATCCTTGTTGTGGTTCATGTTCGTAGGTATGAACGGTTCTATCTTCGAAAGCCCTAAGCCACGTAAAATTTGCAATGGATAAATTAGAGGTGTCTAGTTTAGATTGTTGCTGGGCTAGTGTTATGATATGGTGATGTTGTAAGTAGAAGTATGAGATGATACTGTTACGACACACATAACGTGTAAGTTCCAAAGACCTTGGCCTTACACATATAGGTATGATAGTGATCATACCACGATGCACATGATAGAGATCATATGCGGGAACCATATCATTCCACTAATAAACATGTGATGTTTGATAGCATCTTATATTGCTTGTTTGGCGTTTTATTAGCATAATAAGATGATCCCTCATTTAAATATCAAGATAAGAATGTGTTCTTCCTTTAATATGCACCGATTATGTTTTCGTCGCTCCAAGAAATCACGTGATGATCGGGTGTTCTTGGATCCACGGCCATATTTCGGGTGTAAGACAGTTACACACGCGAATACTAAGGTTCTTACTTGGCGAGCCTAACATGTACAGACATGGCCTCGGAACACGGACCGAAAGGTTAAGCATGAGTCATATAGTAGATATGATGCCCATTTGATGCTCGCCTTTGAAGCTACACCGACTCACGTGATGATCGGACTTGGTGTAGCGGATTTGGTTCATGTAATCACCAAAAAGACACGAGGGATGTCGTTTTTGAGTGGGAGTTCATTCGTAATGTGGATTAGTTGAACTCAATCTATCATAAACTTAGTCTAAACTTTGCAAATTCTGTTGTAGATGGCACCACCTGCTTTTAATTTCAATGTGTTCATGGAGAAAGAGAAACTTGCAACGAACGGTAGCAACTTTACCGAATGGTCCATGAATTTGAGGATTCTCCTCTCTGCTGCACAAAAGCAATATGTGCTAGAAGCGCCGCTAGGCCCCCCACCTTTTGAGGATGCCTCTGACGAGGAGAAGAATGTCTATCAGAATCGTCAGGAGGACCACAACTTAGTTCATTGCGGCATATTGTATGGGCTAGAGCTGGAACTTCGAAAACGTCTCGAAAACGGCAATGCATTTGATACAATGGGTGAGTTGAAAATAATTTTTGACACACATGTTGTTGTAGAGAGCAACAACGCTTCAGAAAAGTTCTTTAGCTGCATGATGGAAGAGCACAGCTCCGTTAGTGAGCATGTACTCAAGATGTCGGGTTACGCCGATAAGCTTGTGTCCTTGGGAATATCGATTCCCGTTGACTTAGGCATCCATCGTGTTCTGCAGTCTCTGCCACCTAGCTATAAGAGCTTTGTGATGAACTATAATATGCAAGGCATGAAGAAGTCTCTCCCCGAGCTTCCGTCAATGCTTAAAACTGCAGAAGTGGAGATCAAAAAGGAACATCAAGTGTTGATGATCAATAAGAACACTGGTTTCAAGAAAGACAAGAAGGGAAAATGGAAGGGAAGTAAGGGAGGCAAGCCGGTTATCGTTCCTGAAAAGAAACCCCGAGTTGGACCTAAGTCTAATACTGAGTGCTACTATTGTAAGGGGACTGGCCACTGGAAGCGCAACTTCCCCAAGTATTTGGTAGACAAGAAGGCCGGCAAGGCAAACAAAGGTATATATGATATACATGTTATTGATGTGTACTTGACTAGTGCTCGCAGTAGCACCTGGGTATTTGATACCGGTTCAGTTGCTAATATTTGTAACTCGAATCAGGGGCTGCGGAACAAGCGACCGCTAGCAAGGGGTGAGGTCAAGATGCGTGTCGGCAATGGATCAAGCGTTGATGTGATCGCCGTCGGAACGCTACCTCTCCATTTGCCGTCGGGATTAGTTATAAACTTGAATAATTGTTATCTGGTGCCTGCACTGAGCATGAACATTGTATCTGGATCGTGTTTGATGCGAAGTGGTTATTCATTTAAATCCGAGAACAATTGTTCTTCTATTTATATGAATGAAATCTTTTATGGTCATGCACCGATGATGAATGGTTTATTTCTATTAGATCTCGATAATAATGTTACACATATTCATAATGTTGATGCTAAAAGGATTAAACTTAATGATGATATATCCGCATATATGTGGCACTGCCGTCTAGGTCATATTGGCGTTAAACGCATGAAGAAGCTCCATTCAGATGGACTTTTGGAATCACTTGATTTTGAATCATTTGATACATGTGAGCCATGCCTTATGGGCAAGATGACTAGAACGCCGTTTTTCGGTTCAATGGAACGGGCGACAGATTTATTGGAAATCATACATTCTGATGTATGTGGTCCAATGAGTGTGTCAGCGCGAGGTGGATATCGTTATACTTTCACGGATGATTTGAGTAGATACGGTTATATCTACTTGATGAAACACAAGTCTGAAACCTTCGAAAAGTTTAAGGAATTTCAGAATGAAGTGGAAAATCATCGTAATAGAAAGATCAAATTTCTACGGTCCGGTCGTGGAGGTGAGTATCTAAGTTACGAGTTTAGCACTCACATGAAAGAGTGTGGAATTGTTTCACAACTCACACCTGCCGGAACACCGCAGCGAAATGGTGTGTCGGAACGTCGTAATCGTACTTTATTGGATATGGTTCGATCTATGATGTCTCTAACGGACTTGCCGTTGTCATTTTGGGGTTATGCACTAGAAACTGCTGCATTCACTTTAAATCGGGCACCATCTAAATCCGTTGAAAAGACACCGTATGAATTATGGTTTGGAAACAAACCTAAGCAGTCATTTCTTAAAGTTTGGGGATGCAATGTTTATGTGAAGAAACTTCAACCAGATAAACTCAAACCCAAAGCGGAAAAATGCGTCTTCATAGGATACCCTAAGGAAACTATTGGGTATTCCTTCTATCACAGATCCGAGGGCAAGGTTTTTGTTGCCAAGAATGGATCATTTCTAGAGAAAGAGTTTCTCACGAAAGGTGTGAGTAGTCGGAAGGTAGAACTCAAAGAGGTTATTGAACCTTCTCTTCAAAGTATGGCGAGTAGCGCAGCGCCGGAAGTTGTTCCGGAGTGGGCTTCACGAATTTAAGAGGGAACTAATGATAATGATCATGAAACTCCTAAAGAGAGTACTATCGAACCTCGCAGGTCTAGCAGGGCGCGTGCAGCTCCTGAGCTGTATGGAAACCCTGTTATGAATTTCATGGTTGATGAAATTGATGACCCTGTGACGTATGAAGAAGCGGTGATGAGCCTAGATTCCAACAAATGATTAGAAGCCATGAAATCCGAGATGGAATCCATGTATGAAAATCAAGTTTGGAACTTGGTGGAATTATCTCACAACCGAAAGGCCGTGGAGAACAAATGGATTTTCAAAAGGAAAACTGATGCTGATGGTAATGTGACCGTCTATAAATCTCGACTTGTCGCAAAGGGGTTTCGACAAATTCAAGGAGTTGACTACGATGAGACATTCTCTCCCAAAGCGATGCTAAAGTCAGTTAGGATTATGTTAGAAATTGCTGCATATTTCGATTATGAGATATGGCAGATGGATGTCAAAACAGCGTTTCTCAATGGTAATATTGAAGAAGAGTTGTATATGATACAACCAAAGGGTTTTGTCGATCCTAAGGATGCTAACAAGGTGTGCAAGCTTCAGCGATCCATCTATGGATTGAAGCAAGCATCACGAAGTTGGAATCTCCGCTTTGATGAGGTGATCAAAGAGTTTGGATTTGTCCAAACTTATGGAGAAGCTTGTATTTACAAGAAAGTGAGTGGGAGCAATGTGGCATTTCTGATACTATATGTGGATGACATGTTATTGATCGGAAATGATATAGATCTTTTAAACAGTGTCAAAAGTTATCTAAACAGCAAATTTTCAATGAAGGACCTAGGTGAAGCGTCATACATATTAGGCATAAAGATCTATAGAGATAGATCTAGGCGCCTAATAGGGCTATCGCAAAGTACATACCTTGATAAGATTTTAAAGAAGTTTAAAATGGACAGAAGTAAGAAGGGGTTCTTACCTATGTTGCAAGGCAAGACATTGAGTAAGACTCAAAGTCCGGCTACGGCGGAAGAAAGAGAGATAATGGACAAAGTCCCATATGCTTCAGCCATAGGCTCTATAATGTACGCCATGCTATGTACAAGACCGGATGTGGCACATGCTATTAGTTTGACTAGTAGGTACCAATCGGAACACTGGATAGCGGTCAAGAATATCCTCAAGTACTTACGAAGAACTAAGGATATGTTTCTTGTATACGGAGGTGAAGAAGAGCTCGTCGCTAAGTGTTATGTTGACGCAAGCTTTGACACCGACCCGGATGACTCTAAGTCTCAATCCGGATATGTATTTCTCATGAATTGCGGAGCGGTTAGTTGGAGGAGTTCCAAACAACCTGTGGTGGCGGGATCAACAACGGAGGCCGAATATGTTGCTACTTCGGAAGCGGCTCAGGAAGCGGTTTGGATGAAGGAGTTCATATCCGAACTAGGTGTGGTTGCAAGCGCGTTGGACCCAATGGTGATCTATTGTGAAAACAATGGTGCCATTGCCAATGCCAAAGAACCAAGGTCTCACAAGAATTCCAAGCATATTAAGCGCCGGTTTCACTCCATCCGCGAGCATGTCAAGGATGAAGATATAAAGATTTGTAAAGTACATACGGATCTCAATGTAGCAGATCCGTTGACTAAAACTCTCCCTAGAGCAAAACATGATCAACACCAGAACTCCATGGGTGTTAGATTCATCACTATGTAACTAGATTATTGTCTCTAGTGCAAGTGGGAGACTAAAGGGAATATGCCCTGAGAGGCAATAATAAAGTGTTTATTATGTGTATTCCAAGTATATGATAGATGTTTATTTTGCATGCTATAATTGTAATAATACAGAAACATTAATACATGTGTGTTTAATAAACAAACAGAAAGTTCCTAGTTATGTCTCTCTCATAAACTAGCTCGTTGATTGACAAGATGATCAAAGTTTCCTGATCATGGACATTGGATGTTGTTAATAACGGGATCACAACATTAGTGTAACGGTGTGATGAACATTCATCTGAAGTATAGCATTACGATCAAAGTCATTGAGTTTATATTGCTATAACAACTTACGAAGTGATCCTAATCCTTAGACCATGATATCATGTCAATCACTAACACCGGAAGAGTTTCTTGATAATATCAAACGTCACACCGTAACAGGGTGATTATAAAGGTGGGTTCAGAACTGATAAAGTGTTATGTTGAGGCCCATGGATCGAGAGTGGAATTTGTTCATCCCGATGACGGATAGATATACTCTGGGCCCTCTCGGTGATATCACATTGGCTAGCTTGCAAGCAAGTGATTTGATCACTAGAATGTTATATCACGGGAACGAGAAAAGAGTGCATGTCAGTAACGAGATAAAACTAGGTATGGAGATACCTATGATCGAATCTCGGACATGTAATATATCGCGAAACAAAGTGATTAAGATACTAGCGTAAAAGGTTCCGACGATCACAAGAAAGTCATCGTTGAATGTGTGGGAGTCAGTATAGGTCTCCAGATCCCGCTTCTGATTATTGATCCAAGAGGGGTCTCGATCATGTCCGCATTATTCACGAACCGTAGGGTGACACAGTTAAGAGACACCGACATCCAATTGGAGCAAAAGTTTCATGCCAGAAAGAATAACAAGCGTAGGAATTTATTTCACTAGATACTGAAACAGGTTTTCGGGTGAAATTGCATAAAGTGGTTATGCATGTGAAATAGAATTCTAGCAAGGGGTTATATGTGAATGTTTGTCATTAAAGTAATTGACAAAATTCTGAATAAATAAAAGAGTTTTATTTAATGAGAGTTTGCATTAAATTTGGTGGAAATTTAATTGCAAGTTTGAGTGGGATTTTGAGTGGAGGGAAATGAAGAGGTTTTGTGAGTGGAGTGTCCACCCACATGAAGAGGGGAGGGCAAGGGGGCAGCCCCATGCGCCGGCCACCCCCTTGGGGTCCCCTCCCCCTCTCCCATAAAAGGCACCCCCTCCTCACTTCTCACTCACACCTCCTCGTGAAGGATCTCTCTCCCCCTCTAGAATTTATCCCACATGGTCTCGGACTAGCGAGATACATGTTCCCGGTGGCTATTCGGCAAGAAAGAGTTGTGCTTCCGCTGCATCGCTGGAGCGAGGAGGCGGAGGTTGCTCGGTGCATCGGACGTGTGTGCGAGCACGGATGTGCTGCTGATTTGCGGCGCTAGGACTTCCTCTCGATCTTGAGATCAGCAAGAGATCGTCTACATCAACCACGAGTTTAACTCGTTAAGCTTTGTTGGTCTTCAAGGTATGTTATCTACGGATATACATCCGCCCGTTGTTTGTATCTAGTAGATAGATCTTGGTACATAGTTGTTCCCATCGTAGGAAAAATTTTGTTATCTATGCTGTGAATCCTACAGTAGTAGGAGGAGATTTCCTCCAGTGTAATGAGGATGAAATTTTTTGTTTTATATGCACTTTTCAATTTGAGCAACAGAAGGTCTTCGAAAAAATCGGTTTGTACCAGTTGATCTTTTTTGACAGATTTCTACCATTATTTGCATTTGCCTCTTAATCGGTTTCTTTTCAGTTCTCTTTGATCACTTGATCTTTTAAAAGGAATTGCTACAGTAACTTGTGTTTTAGAGGAAGTTTTACTTATGTTGCAACTAAACCCAAAGGCTTATTATTTTGAATACACTAATGTTGCTAATGAAGATTGTGTGAAGTTCTGTATGAACGAAATTTTCTAGTGTAGGGAGAGAATGACGTGATGAGATGAAGTATGGACAAAAGCTCAAGCTTGGGGATGCCATCCGTGTCACCCCAAGAAATATTCAAGAGGTACAAGAATCAAAGCTTGGGGATGCCCAAGGCATCCCCTTCTTCATCAATAAAAATCTCAGGTTTACTTTCTAGACACTTTATTTTTAGTGCTTCATGCACTATTGTGTTGTTCTTGGAGCATATTTGTTTTTGTTTTTTGTTTTCTTTTGTTTGGTTTGCTGAATAAATTAGTTGGACCCCACATTATTAGTTTGTTTCAAATAAGTTGATTGGTGTTGGAAAAGAGTAGAAAGTTTAATGCTTATTGTGGTACAAAAGGAAGCCTGTTTTGACTATGGCCTAGACTTTATCATGTCATGTTAGATGTTGCTTTGACCATATGATTAGTGATTATCATTGTAGCATGACTTGTTCCAAACAATTGGGATTGCTTAATGTGCCTTGAAAGAATCATGCTTGCTTTAATATTTGTGCAAACATTCATTTTTTAAACCTATCTTCACTTAAACTACAGTATCTTTAGATATACAACTGCGAATTTACTTCTGTTTGTTTATACTTGTTCCTTACTCCGAGCTCTATCTTTTCACCATCATAAATCTCTTTATAAAGCCCCGGTGTCACAGCTATATCACTTTCCCTTCTCGAAATCCCGAATCTACACATGCCCGAATCTTATTTCGTTTTTAACTCATCTATACTTCATCGTTTTCCTTCAGCTACAACAAAAAAAGTTGTAGATCTTCTTTTTCGGTTTAGTAGACATGTCCTTCACATAGAAAACCTGAGCCACATCATTGGATAGGACGAATTGTTCATCTCTGTATCCAAGATTGTTGATATCCATGGTTGTCATTCCGTACTTCTGGTCTACCTTTACCCTGCCTCCTGCCAGCTTGACCCATTTGCACTAAAACAAAGGGTCCTTAAAAGAAGGTCCATAGTCAAGTTCCCATATATCCTCTATGTAACCATAATATGTTTCCTTTTGACCATTGTCATCTGTTGCATCAAATAGGACACCATTATCTGGGTTGGTGCTCTTTTTTATCTTGGGATATCGTGTAAAATATATTCCCATTTATCTCGTACCCTTGGAAATTCAATATAGTCTAAGATGCTTACCTGGCCAATAAGTATAGCTGATATCCAATAGTAGTGTTATTCATGAGATGTGTTTGCAACCAAACTCCGCAAGTCTCCATGTGTACATGTTTAATCCAGGAGTAAGATTGTCTCGGTTTTTGGAGTGCACAATATTCATGTGTTCCTTGATAAACAAAGGCACCAAGATGGAATTTTTTAGAACTGTGTAGTGTGCTTGAGTGTAAGAATTTCGTCCACACTTATTATTGTTTTCCTTCCTAGTGTGCCTTTTCCACTCAGTCTCCCCTCATGTCACGATTCAGGAACACCAATCGGCTAAAGGTCAGGAATAACGTCAACACAAAACTCAATGACATCCTATGTTCCATAGCCCTTGCAGATGCTTCGTTCTGTCCTAGCACGATTATGAACATATTTCTTTAAGACTCTCATGAACCTCTCAAAGGGGAACATATTGTGTAGAAATATAGGACCGAGAATGGTAATCTCTTCGACTAGGTGAACTAGGAGGTGCATCATAATATTGAAGAAGGATGGTGGGAACACAAACTCGAAACTGACAAGACATTGGACCACATCATTCTGTAACCATCGTAGAACTTCTAGATTGATTACCTTCTGATAAAATGCATTGAGGAATGCACATAGCTTCACGATGGGTACTCAGACATTTTTTGCTAGAGGCCCCCTCAAAGCAACTAGAAGAAATTGCGTCATAAGCACATGTAAGTCATGAGACTTTAGGTTTTGGAATTTGTTCTCTGCCATATTTATTATTCCCTTTATATTTGATGAGAAGACAGACGTGTCCTTGATACTGCTTAGGACTTCAAAAAGATTTCCTTCTCTTCTTTGGTAAGAGCATAGCTAGCAAGACCTTGATACTGCTATGGATGCAGGCCATCTCATTCTTTCATACGTTGTTGGTCCTGCCATGCTCCTGGTGTATCTTTTGCCTTCCCATACACGCCCAAGAAGCCAAGCAGGTTCATGCAAAGATTCTTCGTCACGTGCATCATGTCGATTTCAAAGCGGACCTCTAGGACTCTCCAATAGGGTAGCTCCCAAAATATAGATTTCTTCTTCCACATGGGTGTGTC
Source organism: Avena sativa (assembly GCA_916181665.1). NCBI lineage: Eukaryota > Viridiplantae > Streptophyta > Magnoliopsida > Poales > Poaceae > Avena > Avena sativa. The sequence goes on along the minus strand of OV702295.1, from coordinate 302,539,108 downwards.
CTGTAGCGTCATTCTGAACAGATTGGCTGCCAGGACCCTTTCCAAAGATTACTTTTAAATCCTTGACCATACCAAATACATCATCACCAATACGGTAGATAGGATTCCTCTGGTGATCTGCCTCACCTTTGAAATGCTTGTCTTACTTTCTTAAGAGATGCCTGATTGGAAGATCGATGATGCTTTAGGAACACATTATTCTTACATTTATCCAATTATATACTTTCAGTCTCATCTAAATAGTGTGTGCATGCATTATATCCCTTGTTTTTATGTCCTGAAAAGTTACTAAGAGCAGGCCAATCATTGATTGTTACGAACAACAATGCTCATAGGTAAAATTCCTCTTGTTTGTGCTCATTCCACACACGTATGACTTTTTCGTGCCACAACAATAAAAAAATTCAACTAATGGCCTTAGGTACACATCAATGTCATTGTCAGGTTGCTTAGGCCTTGGATGAGCATTGCCATCATAATGAACTTCCGCTTCATGCACAACCAAGGAGGAAGGTTCTAGATACATAGAGTTACATGACATGTGAAGGAAATATGCCCTAGACACAAATAATAAAGGAGTTTATTATCATATTTCATTAGTTCATAAAAGTTTTATATCATGCTATAACTATATCAAGAGGAAACATTGATACATGTGCGATATGTAAACAAACTCATGTCCCTAGTAGCCTCTATTCAACTAGTTCATTGGGAAGCCTATGGTCAAGGTTTCCCGATCATGGTTCTATAATAGATAACTGACAATAAGGTCATATCATAGAGGATGATATGATGGACATTTACCACATATGATTTTTGCAACACGATCATGTCACAAAGTTCACAGTTGCAATTGTTAGAAACGTAGTGACTTGTTCCTCAGACCGTGAGACCATATTTAATTCTTGTCACTTGAGAGTGCCTTGAGAGCATCAAACGTCACCCAGTAGAACGGTGATTATAAAGGTGTGCTCAGATACTCAAAGGGGCAGGTTGAGGCATATGTGTCAAGAGCGTGATTTGTACATCCGCGTGATGGAAGATACTCCGGGCCCACTCGGATAAGTTATATTTATATGTTGCACAACATGTGACTAGGACATGGTGATATCACTTATCAGAATGATTAAAGTAGCAATTGTCGGTAATGAGGTTGAACCCGACATGGTGATGTCGATGATCAAATTTCGAACAATGTAAGTATCGCGGAGACAAAAGGAATATGACACATCGTTCAAGGTTCAAACACGATGGTAAATCATGGAGCATATGGGTAAATATGGGCATCCCCGTCCCGCTATTGATCATTGATGGAGATCATGTGTATGACATCCCGGACCATAGGGAAGCACGCTTAAGGGCATTATGATGCTTGGAGATCTTTTGTAAGATGGAGTCACAAAAGAGAGAGAAACCGGAATTATTCTAGAGAGATCTGAAGTGGTTCGGAGAAAGAAAGAAAGAAAAGAAAGGACCGTAAGGAGTGTCAGATAAATGACAATTTATAATATGTTACCTGTGAATTAACTTATATTAATAAATATTTAAATTAAAATTTATAGGGCAACTTACTCATTAGGCTAAAACCCCGAAGGGAATTGGCCCAGGAGAAAGTCGTCCATTAAAATGGAAGAAAACAACACAGCAGTGTGGGCCAGGAAGCTCACACAATCGTCTAAGAGCGCAGGACTAAGCGTTGCATGGGCGATAAACAGCCAGCTGCCGCGCCGGGGCCACAGCCAGCCAGCCCACCCAGCCAAGCATTGGGCGCCGTTGCCGCTCGGCGTGCTGGGCCGCCAGGAGGCCAGACCACCCAGGTTCTATGTCATTGGCCGCCACGCTAGCAGGCCGCGCCCACGCAGGGCGGCCCACCCGGGCTGGCATAGCTACCTGCTACCGCCATGGCAAAGTGGGATAGCGGGTGGCAGACCACCCGGGCCATTGACTCACGCAGCCAGGCTGCTAGGCAAGCCGTGGTGAGGCCCACCTGGCCACACCCCAAGCCCAGCCGGCTGCAGCCCTCTTTTTCCTCTTTTCTTTGTATCCTTTAGTCCCACATGGGGCACCTAAAGGGGAGGTCACACCTCCCTCCGCCTATATAAAAGGGTGCCCATGAGTGAGATTAAATACACCAATTAAGATATTATCTAAGGAAATTTAGCTTAGAGAAAATCCCACTCTCTCTCTAGTTGCCTCTGTCGTGGCATGGTCCCAAGAAAGGACTGTACATGCAAAATCAACACATCTGTGGCACGCCGTTGTGCTCCAGGTATTCCAGCCAGGAGTTCTACTTCCACAACCTCAATAGGGATTCGAGTCCGAGAGTCATTGTCTTGCACTGTATGTGTGTGATAACTCAGGGGGATCCACTTGTAGTGATCCGACTATCGTACAAGGACCTCTACAAGGGTGACATGCAAGGAGTTTCATGACCTTGAGGTTGAACGGGTATGACTACAACATCCACGCTCCTGCATGAACGTAACTCTCTCTCTCAGTCTTCAAGGGAACGTTATTGCTGCCTTCCTCCTTTACTTCATTACTAATAGATGGATCCTTGGGAAATTAGGGTATCCTACGTAGTAACATTTTTGTTTTCTGCAACGGAACCCCTTCACTAGGTGCTATGACTGCAGCTCTGCTCCCCAAAAGAATTCATGTCATCTGTACTTAGTCCAAACCTTAAGTTCCTTGCGTCATCTGCTAAGTCCTTGAACTCTCTATAGATTTTTCTCCAATGTGACCCATCAGCGGGGTGTCTCAATATCATGTATTTCATATGGTCTTCTTTGTGCCATCGCAACAACTTGGCATGATTTTTGTCTCTAAACAAACGTTTCAAACATGGTATTATAGGAGCATACCACATCACCTTGGTAGGAACCCTCTTCCTAGGGCACTTGCCCTCAACATCAACAGAGTCATCTCAGTGGATCTTATACCGCAATGCACCGCATACTAGGCATCCATTCAAATTCTCATACTCCTCACTGTGGTAAAGGATATAGTCATTAGGGCATGCACGTATCTTCTGCACCTATAATCCTAGAGGGCAAACAACCTTCTTTGTTTCATACATACTAGCGGGCAATTCATTATCCTTTGGAAGCAGCTTCTTTATAATTTTTAGCAACTTTTCAAATATCTTGTCAGATAGACCATTCGTTTCCTTATTGTAGCAATTCCAGTGTGCTACACAACTTTTTCTAGCCATCGCCACAGTTTGGATACAACATTTTTTGTGATCCTCTAACATGCGCTCGAACTTCAACTTTTTATTTTCACTTTTACAGTCTCTCTGTGCATCAACAATGGCCCGACCAAGATCTGTAGGGGTTTGTAGCATGGAAAACAAAAAATTCTACCACATGCACACAAACAAGCCAAGATCTATCTACTAGATTGTAGCAACGAGTCGATTAGAGTACTCACCCTCGAAGATTCCAAAGCGGTTAACGAGAGCAGATTCTCGTGGGTGATGTAGTCGTACACTTGCCGATCTCAACATCACGTAGACGGTCCTTCCGGCACTGCGTTCCGGCAGCGCTTCCGCAGTCGGTCACACGTTCGGTACTCGATGAAAAACTTCCTCTCCCTTGTTCCAGCAGGCAGCGGAGGTTGTAGTTCTTGTCTCGCGATTTCGGCAGCACGACGGCGTGGTGCCAGAAGTAGAGGGAAGATCTCGCAGTGCTTCGCCTAAGCCGGTGCGAGTTATGTTAGATCTAGGGTTTCTGGAGATCTAGGTTTAGAAGGTCGGAGTGGAGGAGGAGGTGTCGGCGGCGACTAGGGCGACGGCGACGGGCCGGCGGCGGCATGGCGGCGGCGGCGGCTGGCGACACGGGTGGGGAGGGCTGGTTGTGTGTTCTTTGGGGCAGCCCTCCCCCTCTATTTATGATAGAGAGGGAGTCTTGGGAGAGGGGAGTTTGAATCCATACCCAAACCCAAGTTGGATAGAAGGAAGGACTCTTTCCTTCTTCCACTAGGAAACTATTGTTCCGGTTTGACTTTTCAAACCTCCCTTTTGACTTTCAATTTAGAGATTTATTTCTCTCTTGCAAATTCCCAACCAAAGTGACCTAGGATATGATCCAATCATTCCACATATCCATGACATATTCATGGACCATTCCCCTTCCGGACCGGTGAACCTTCTAGACCCTTCTAGAACCTCTCTGATGAAAACATCAGAAACTTTCCCGAACTCCGAAATAGGACTTTCCTTATATGAATCTTATTCTCTAGACCATTCCGGATCTCCTCGTGATATCCCGGATCCCATCCGAGACTCCGAACAACATTCGGTATACCTATTAACATTCCATATCTACTAAACAACATTGAATCCTTAAGTGTGTCTCCCTACGGTTCGTGAATTATGCGGACATGACTGAGACACTTCTCCGATCAATAACCAATAGAGGAATCTGGAAATTCATATGGCTCCCACATATTTCTACGATTACTCTGCGATCGAATGAACCACTTACATACGATACCAATTTCCCTTTGTCTCACGATAGTTTACTTATCCGAGGTTTTGATCGTCGGTATCTCTGCATACCTAGTTCGACCTCGTTACCGATAAGTACTATTTTCTCGTTCCCATGATATGTGATCCCTTGTGAGCCAGTCACATGCTTGCAAGCCAATTGGATGACATTCCACCGAGAGGGCCCAGAGTATATCTATCCGTCATATGGATGGACAAATCTCACTCTTGATTCATGTGCCTCAACCCATACTTTCCGAACACTCAATGCCACCTTTATAGCCACCCAGTTACGGTGTGGTGTTTGATGTCATCAAAGCATCCTTCCGGTGATGGTGATTTGCATGATCTCATGGTCGAAGGAATTAGGTTACTATGTATCACAAAGCTTATAGCAAACAAACTATTAAAATGACTTGATCTTTATGCTACGCTTATCTATAGGAGTATGTCCATCACACCATTCTCCTAATGATATGATCTTGTTGTTAATAACATCTCAATGTTCATGATCGAGAAACCACGATCATCTATTAACCAACAAGCTAGTATTATAAAGAGGCTTTACTAGGGACTCTTATTTAGTTTACAAATCACACAAGTATTAATGTTTCCGTTTAATACCATTATAGAATGAATGTAAACATTTATCATAAACACAAAGATATAATAATAGCCACTTTTATTATTGCCTCTAGGGCATATCTCCAATAGTCTCCCACTTGCACTAGAGTCAACTAATCTAGATTACATGGTAATATATCGAACACCCATGGCGGTTTGGTGCTGGTCATGTTTTTCCCTCGGGAGAGATTTAGTCAACGGATCCGCCACATTCAGATCTGTGTGTACTTTGCAAATCTTTATGTCACCATCTTGGGCATGCTCTCGAATAGCATGAAAACATAACTTGATGTGCTTCAGCTTCTTGTGTAACCTTGGTTCTTGCGCATTGGCTATGGCGCCCATGTTATCACAGTAGATAGACATTGGGTCCAGCGCACTTGGAACCACACCGAGCTCTGTAATGAACTCCTTCATCCATATCGCCTCTTGTGAAGCCTCCGAAGTAGCTATGTATTCCGATTCAGTTGAAGATCTCACCACAACGCTTTGCTTTGCACTCCTCCAGCTAACTGTTGCACCATTCAAAGTAAATATGTATCCAAATTGAGATTTAGAATCATCCGGATCGGTGTTCCAACTAGCATCGGTGTAACCATTAACAACGAGTTGTTCATCACCTCCATAAGAAAGAACCATATCCTTAGTTCTTCTCAAGTACTTAAGGATGTTTTTGACCGTTGTCCAATGATCCACTCCTGGATCACTTTGATATCTTCTAGTCAAACTAACAGCATATGCAATGTCGGATCTAGTACATAGCATGGCATACATAAGAGATCCTATGGCCGAGGCATAGGGAATCTTACTCATCCTTTCTCTATCTTCTGCCGTTGCAGGACTTTGAGTTTTACTCAAGGTCGTATTGGGCAACATGGGCAAGAACCCTTTCTTGCTATCTTCCATTCCAAACCTCTTTAGAACTTTGTCCAAATATGTACTCTGTGACAATGATATTAGGCGTCTTGATCTATCTCTATAAATCTTTATGCCTAATATGTAAGCTGCTTCGCCAAGATCTTTCATTGAAAAACTATTATTCAAATAATCCTTGACACTATTAAGAAGGTCTACATCATTCTCAATCAACAATATGTCATCTACATATAGTATCAAGAATGCTACAGAGCTCCCACTCACTTTCTTGTAAATACAAGCTTCTCCATAAGTTTGTATAAAACCAAAACTTTTGATTACCTTATCAAAACGTTGATTCCAACTTCAGGATGCTTGCTTCAATCCATATATGGACCGTTGAAGTTTGCATACCTTGTTAGCATCTTTAGGATCGATAAAACCTTTGGGTTGCATCATATACAACTCTTCATCAATGTCTCCATTGAGGAATGCCGTTTTGACATCCATCTGCCATATCTCATAATCATAATATGCAGCGATTGCTAACATAATCCTCACAGACTTTAGCTTCGCTACTGGTGAGAAAGTCTCATCGTAGTCAACTCCTTGAATTTGTCGAAACCCTTTTGCGACAAGTCGAGCTTTATAGACAATAACATTACCATCAGCATCTGCTTTCTTCTTGAAAATCTATTTATTCTCGACAGCCTTTCGGCCATCCGGTAAGTCCACCAAAGTCCATGCTTGGTTTTCGTGCATGGATCCAATATTGGAGTTCATGGCTTCTTGCCATTTATTGGAATCTGGGCTCATCGTCGCTTCCTCATATGTCGCATGGTCATCGGTGTTATCCACCAACATGACACTCATAACGGGATCATACCAATCAGGAGTGGTACGAGTTCTCGTTGACCTGCGAGGTTCCGTAGCAACTTCAACCGAAGTTTCATGATCAACATCATTAGCTTCCTCTCTTATTGGTGCAGGCGCCACATGAACTACTTCCGGTGATGCGCTACTCGCAAGTTCGAGAGAAGGTTCAACAACCTCGTCGAGTTCTACTTTCCTTCCAGTCACTTCTTTCGAGAGAAACTCCTTCTCTAGAAATGATCCATTCTTGGCAACGAAGATTTTGCCCTAGGATCTATGATAGAAGGTATACCCAATAGTTTCCTTCGGGTATCCTATGAAGACGCATTTTTTCGCTTTGGGTTCAAGCTTGTCAGGCTGTAACTTCTTTACATAAGCTTCGCAACCCCAAACTATAAGGAACGACAATTTAGGTTTCTTTACAAACCATAATTCATACGGTGTCGTTTCAAAGGATTTAGATGGTGCCCTATTTAAAGTGAATGCGACTGTTTCTAATGCATAACCCCAAAACGATAGCGGTAAATCTGTAAGTGACATCATAGAACGAACCATATCTAAGAGAGTTCGATTACGATGATCGGACACACCATTACGCTATGGTGTTCCCGGTGGTGTCAATTGTGAAAGTATTCCGCATTTCTTCAAATGCTCGCCAAACTCGTAACTTAGATATTCACCTCCACGATCAGATCGTAGAAATTTAATCTTCTTATTACGTTGATTCTCTACCTCACTTTGAAATTCCTTAAACTTCTCGAAAGTTTCGGACTTATGTTTCATGAAATAGATATACCCATACCTACTCAAGTCATCCGTGAAGGTAAGAACATAACGATAACCACCGCGCGATGCTACACTCATTGGGCCACACAGATCGGTATGTATGATTTCCAATAAGTTCGTAGCTCGCTCCATCATACCAGAAAATGGAGTCTTAGTCATTTTACCCATCAGACATGCTTCGCATTTTTCAAGTGATTCAAGAAGTCCATCAGAATGGAGTTTCTTCATACGCTTCACTCCAATATGACCAAGACGACAGTGCCACATATAGGTCGAGTTATCGCTCAATTTCAAATGTTTACCTTCAATGTTATTAATGTGTGTATTTCTACAATCGAGATTCAATAAGAATAGACCATCTATCAAAGGTGCATGTGCATAAAACATATTACTCATATAAATCGAACAACCATTATTCTCGGACTTAAACAAGTAACCATCTCGCAATAAACATGATCTGAATATAATGTTCATGCTCAACGCAGGCACCAAATAACAATTATCAAAGTATAAAACTAATCCTGATGGTAGATGAAGAGGTAGCGTGCCGACCGTGATCACATCAACCTTTGATCCATTTCCAACGCGCATCGTCACCTCGTTCTTCGCTAGCTTCCGTTTATTCTGCAGTACCTATTTCGAGTTACAAATATGAGCAACCGAACTAGTATCAAATACCCAGGCACTACTACGAGTACTAGTGAGATACACATCAATAACATGTATATCGGATATACCTTTCTTCTTGATGTTGCCGTTCTTCAAATCCGCCAAGTACTTTGGGCAATTCCGCTTCAAGTGACCTTCTCCCATGTAGTAAAAGCACTCAGTGTCAGCATTAGGCCCAACCTTGGTCTTCTTCGCCGGCGCGGTAACTTTCTTACCGCCCTTCTTGATGTTTACCTTTTTCTTAGACTTGCCTTGCTTCTAGAATTTTGTGGTCTTATTGACCAACAACACTTGGTGCTCTTTCTTGATCTCCACTTCTGCATATTTTAACATGGAGAAGAGTTCTGGCAATGACTTGTCCATGTTTTGCATATTGTAGTTCATCACAAAGTTCTTGTAACTTGGTGGTAGTGATTGGAGGACACGGTGAATCCCCAAAGCATTAGGAATCACTATACCCAAGCCTTGAAGCTTACTTGCGTGCCCAGACATCTTAAGCACGAGCTCACTTACGGAGCTGCCCTCTTCCATCTTGCAGTTAAAGAACTTTTCAGAAGCCTCATAACTCTCAACTGCCGCGTGAGCCTCAAATATCATTTTGAGTTCACGGACAATATCATGTGGGTCATGGTTCTCAAACCTTTTCTGAAGCTCCGATTCCAAACCATACAAGATAGCACACTGAACTATGGAGTACCGATTCTTCCGAGCGAGGAAAACATTTTTTACCTCATCGGTAGCAGTAGTTGCAGGCGGGTCACCCAGCGGTGCATCCAGCACATAGGTCAAATTATCAGCATTGAGGACAATCCTCAAATTGCGGAACCAATCCGCGAAGTTGCTTCCATTGTTTTCAACTTTTCTTTCTCTAGGAATGCATTAAAATTGATGGTAGGGGCCGCCATTGATCTACAACATATTTGCAATAGTTTAGACTAAGTTTATGACAAATTGAGTTCTAATTAATAGTTAAATTAATCTAGGTGAACTCCCACTCAAAACAATATCCCTCAAATTGTTTTAGTGATCACATGAACCAAATCCACCACATCAAAACCGATCATCACGAGAGTTGATGTAGCTTCAATGGCGAACAATCAACATGTTCATCATATCTACTATATGACTCATGCTTTACCTTTCGGTGATCCGTGTTCCGAGACCATGTCTGTACATGCTAGGCTCGTCAAGATCAAACCTTAGCTTCTGCATAAGCAAATCTGGCTTGCTCAGGTTGTATACACTCGCAGAATCTAACACACCCGATCATCACGTGGTGCTTCCAAACAACGAGCTTTAGCAACGGTGCTTACTAAGGATGAACACTTTAAAACTTGAAATTATGTGCTTGAGGGATCATCTTATAATGCTTCCGTCGCAAACTAAGAAATACAAGATGCATAAAGGATTAACATCACATGCAATTCATAATATGTGATATGATATGGCCTTTATTCTTGTGCTTCCGATCTCCATCTTCAAGCACGAACATGATCTCCATCATCACCGGTATGGCGTCAAGGTCAATGGCGTCATTTCATGGTTGTCGTCCACCAGCTTCAACTATTACAACTACTTTGAATAGACACGCAGGTCTTAACGGAATTTAAAAAACAACCATATGGCTCCTGCCGGTTGCCAACTTACAATAAGGAACATTGCATACATCATATATAATCACAATCATGGCCATATCACATCACAGCACACCCCTGCAAAACAAAGTTAGACGCCTCTAATTTTCTTTGCATATTTTACGTGGTTTGGGGCTTTCAATAAGTGCCGTTCTAACTTACGAACAAGAACCACAACGTTGATGTTTGAACTATCAAGTGCCCGTTGTAAATTGAATCTATACTATGATGGGAGAGACAGACACCCGCAAAGCCATTATGCAATACAAATTGCATGTTGAGCATGGAGCAAGTCTCATGAACGATGTCATGTAAGGTTAGCCCGGGCCGCTTCATCCCATCATACCGCAAGATGCAAAGTACACAAAAAGCAGTTGATAATAAAAGCATCACCGCCCACAATGACCATTGTGTTCTCCTCGTGCAACAGATCTACATATAGACACGGCTCTAATACCACTGTAGGGGTTCGTAGCATGGAAAACAAAAAAATTCTACCGCATGCACACAAACAAGCCAAGATCTATCTACTAGATTGTAGCAACGAGTCGATAGAATCACTCACCCTTGAAGATTCCAAAGCGGTTAACGAGAGCAGATTCTTGTGGGTGATGTAGTCGTACACTTGCCGATCTCAAGATCGCGTAGACGATCCTTCTGGCGCTGCGTTTCGGCAGCGCTTCCGCAGTCGGTCACACGTTCGGTACTCGATGAAGACCTTCCTCTCCCTTGTTCCAGCAGGCAGCGGAGGTTGTAGTTCTCTCCTCGTGATTCCGGCAGCACGACGGCGTGGTGTCGGAAGTAGAGGGAAGATCCCGCAGGGCTTCGCCTAAGTCGGATGTGGGTTATGGTGGATTAGGGTTTCCTGGAGATCTAGGGTTTAGATGACCGGGAGGAGGATGAGGTGTCGGCGGCGGCTAGGGCGGCGGTGACAAACCGGCGGCGGCGCGAGGCGGCGGTGGCACGGCGGCGGCTTGGGCGCGGCGGCGGCGACACGGGTGTGTGGGGAGGGCTTGGCTCTTGTGGTGTTGGGGCAGGCCTCCCCCTCTATTTATGAGAGGGAGGGGCAGCCTTGGGAGGGGTGGGTTTGAATCCAAACTGAAACCCAAGTTGGATTGAGAGAAGGACTTGTTTCTTCTCCCACTAGGAAACCATTGTTCCAGTTTGACTTTTCAAACTTCCCGTTTGACTTTTAATTTAGAGCTTTATTTCTCTCTTGTAAATGTCAACACCAAGTGACCTAGGATATGATCCAATCATTCCACATATTCATGGACCATTCCCCTTCCGGACCCATGAACCTTCTAGACCCTTCTAGAACCTCTCCGATGAAAACATCGGAAACTTTCCCGAACTCCGAAATATGACTTTCCTTATATGAATCTTATTCTCCAGACCATTCCGGATCTCCTCGTGATATCCCGGATCCCATCCGAGACTCCGAACAACATTCGGTATACCTATTAACATTCCATATCTACTAAACAACATCGAATCCTTAAGTGTGTATCCCTACGGTTCATGAATTATGCGGACATGACCGAGACACTTCTCCGATCAATAACCAATAGAGGAATTTGGAAATTCATATTGCTCCCACATATTTCTACGATTACTTTGCGATCGAATGAACCACTTATATACTATACCAATTTCCCTTTGTCTCACGATAGTTTACTCCGAGGTTTTGATTGTCGGTATCTCTGCATACCTAGTTCAACCTCGTTACCGATAAGTACTCTTTTCTTGTTCCCGTGATATGTGATCCCTTGTGAGCCATTCACATGCTTTCAAGCCAATTGGATGACATTCCACCGAGAGGGCCCAGAGTATATCTATCCGTCATATGGATGGACAAATCCCACTCTTTATTCATGTGCCTCAACCCATACTTTCCGAACACTCAATGCCACTTTTATATCCACCCAGTTACGGTGTGGTGTTTGATGTCATCAAAGCATCCTTCCGGTGATGGTGATTTGCATGATCTCATGGTCGAAGGAATTAGGTTACTATGTATCAAAAAGCTTATAGCAAACAAACTATTAAAATGACTTGATCTTTATGCTACGCTTATCTATAGGAGTATGTCCATCACACCATTCTCCTAATGATATGATCTTGTTGTTAATAACATCTCAATGTTCATGATCGAGAAACCACGATCATCTATTAACCAACAAGCTAGTATTATAAAGAGGCTTTACTAGGGACTCTTATTTAGTTTACAAATAACACAAGTATTAATGTTTCAATTTAATACTATTATAGCATGAATGTAAACATTTATCATAAACACAAAGATATAATAATAACCACTTATATTATTGCCTCTAGGGCATATCTCCAACAGGTTGTGTGTTCTTTGGGGCAGCCCTCCCCCTCTATTTATGAGAGGGAGGGAGGCTTGGGAGAGGGGAGTTTTAATCCATACCCAAACCCAAGTTGGATAGAAGGAAGGACTCTTTCCTTATTCCACTAGGAAACTATTGTTCCGGTTTCACTTTTCAAACCTCCCTTTTGACTTTCAATTTAGAGCTTTATTTCTCTCTCGCAAATGCCCAACCAAAGTGACTTAGGACTGGATCCAATCATTCCACTTAACCATGACACATTCATGGACCATTACCCTTCCGGTCCGGTGAACCTTCTAGAACCTTCTAGAACCTCTCTGATGAAATCATCGAAATCATTCCCAAACTCCGGAATCGGACTTTTCTTATATGAATCTTATTCTCCGGACCATTCTGGATCTCCTTGTGAGATCCCGGATCCCATCCGAGACTCTGAACAACATTCGGTATCCCTACTTACATTCCATATCTACTAAACAACATTGAATCCTTAAGTGTGTCTCCCTACGGTTCGTGAATTATGCGGACATGACCGAGACATTTCTCCGATCAATAACCAATAGAGGAATCTGGAAATTCATATGGCTCCCACATATTTCTACGATTAATTTGCGATCGAATGAACCACTTACATATGATACCAATTTCCCTGTGTCTCGTGATAGTTTACTTACCCGAGGTTTGATCATCGATATCTCTGCATACCTAGTTCAACCTCGTTACCTATAAGTACTCTTTTCTCGTTCCCGTGATATGTGATCCTTTGTGAGCCAGTCACATGCTTGCAAGCTAATTGGATGACATTCCACCGAGAGGGCCCAGAGTATATCTATCTGTCATATGGATGGACAAATCCCACTCTTGATGCATGTGCCTCAACACATACTTTTCGAACACTCAATGCCACCTTTATAGCCACCTAGTTACGGTGTGGTGTTTGATGTAATCAAAGCATCCTTCCGGTGATGGTGATTAGCATGATCTCATGGTCGAAGGAATTAGGTTACTATGTATCAGAAAGATTATAGCAAATGAACTATTGAAATGACTTGATCTTAATGCTACGCTTATCTATAGGAGTATGTCGATCATACCATTCTCCTAATGATATGATCTTGTTGTTAACAACATCTCAATGTTCATGATTGGGAAACCACGATCATCTATCAACCAACAAGCTAGTATTACAAAGAGGCTTTACTAGGGACTCTTATTTAGTTTACAAATAACACAAGTATTAATGTTTCCGGTTAATAGTATTATAGCATGAATGTAAACATTTATCATAAACACAAAGGTATAATAATAACTACTTTTATTATTGCCTCTAGGGCATATCTCCAACAAGATCATCAGCGGGCTCATTAGTGGGCTCATCTGGTGCCTCTTCTTCAGCTTCCCCTATTGCAGTATCACCATATTTAGGGAACCTTCTCCTCCTCTTCTTCATTGTCTTCCATTATAACCTTTGTTTCTCCATGCTTGGTACAACAATTATAGTCGGGCATGAAACCGGACCAAGGTGGATGTGAAGGATTGTTGAGGAAGATTAATCCTTATTATTCTCACAGACACCACATGGACAAAAAATAAAACCATTCCGCTTGTTTGCCTCAGCCACACTTATAAAATAATGCACCCCCTTAATGAGCTCGATAGAGCATCGGTCATCGTATATCTATTGTCGTGTCATCTGCATTAAAAGCAAAGCAGAGTAGTGATCAAATGTTATTATTGCAAAAATAAAAAAAATATGCACTGATTTAAAAACTTTCTACTCCATCTTTAGTTCTGGTTGGAGACACCAACTAGGACTAAACGTTTAGATTTATTTAGTCATGAGTGGCGACACTATGGCATGGGTGAGTCGCAACATTATGTTGTGAGTGACGACACTATGTCATGAGTGGAGACACTATTCGGTAGGTGGAGACACTATGCTGTGAGTGGCGATACTATTAGTTTGGGGCGACACTATGCCGTGGGTGGCGACACTATTTCACAATTAGTGGTAGCACTATGATTTCAGGGTGGCATCACAAATGTTGTGGCGCTTAATCTACAAATATGCAAGATGCATCCTTGTGAAGTTATAAACTGCAAGATGGTGCAAGAGGTACACCACTAGGATAGAGCTTCTCAAAGATGTCTTAGGATCCCGTCCTCAGACATCTTCGAGGAGCTCGCCATAGAGGCACTCCCATATATTTGAAATTTGATAGATCATGGGCGTATTGATCTAGAGAAGCTATAAACCGCAAGATGGTGCAAGAGGGACACCACTACGACGGAGCTTCTCTAAGATGTCTTAGGATCCCGTCCTCAGATATCTTCGAGGAGCTCTCCATATAGGCACTCCCATATATGTGAAATTTGTTAGCTCCCGGGCGTATTGATCTAGAGAAGTTATAAACGGCAAGATGGTGCAAGAGGGACACCACTACGATGGATCTTCTCAAAGATGTCTTAGGATCCCGTTCTCAGACATCTTCAAGGAGCTCGTTGTAGAGGCACTCCCATATATGTGAAATTTGTTATCTCATGTGCGTATTGATCCATAAAAGTTATAAACTGCAAGATGGTGCAAGAGAGACACCACTACGGCGGAGCTTCTCGAAGATTTCTTAGGATCACGTCCTCAGAAATCTTCGAGGATCTCGCATAGAGGCACTACAATATATGTGAAATTTGTTAGCTCCCAGGCATATTGATCTAACGAGAAAGATTATGTTTTTGCTAGTGTGTTTTCTTGTCAAGATTTTTTGAATTAACCCTATTTTTGTTAAAAATTTGTAATTATTATTGTTTACTATGGTACATATTGAAGGGTTTCGCAGCATAGTAAATCAAAATTTTCTACGGAAGCGAACAGAGGGAAAGCCAAGATCTAATCTAGGAGATGCAAACAACGAGAGAGATTGGATTAGATCTTCATACCCTTGAAGATTCGCACAGCGGAACGTTCGTCGGAACGTGGGTGATGTAGTTGTACTCGCTTCTCCTCCTCGCGATCCGATCCGATCTAGCACCACAAGTGGCGGTGCCTCCGTGAGATGCACACGTGCGGCACCTCGACGTATCCTCCTTCCTCGGACCAGCAAGTATGGTGGAGAGATAGATTGGATCTACAACGCGACGGCGCGGTGTATATGGTGGAGAATTTCTGCAGCAGGGCTTCGCCTACAAACAGTCGGGAGGGAGAGAGGAGGGCAGCAAGGCAACTAGGGTTTGGAGGAAGGTGTGTTGGGGGAGGGGGCGCACCAGCCCTCTATATATAGAGGGGGGTGCGGCCAGCCCTTGCCTCTCCTCCAAGCCTATCTCCAGTTTAAACGATTTAAACTCTCCCTTATCTAGAAATTCTATCTCTAGTTTAAACGAGTTTAAACTTATCTAGAATCGGCTGGGCCCTATGGGGCCTTGTGCCCCTGGCCCAATGCGGCCAGGACACTCCCTCATAGGCCCATGCCCCCTCCCGGAAGGTGGGGCCACGTTGGTCCCCTTCCGGAAGGTTCTAGAAGCTTCCGGTACAATACCGATTAATCCGGAACAATTCCGAACTCCAAAAACTGCACTGCCTTATATGAATCTTATTCTCCGGACCACTCCGGAACCTCTCGTGATGTCCCGGATCTCATCCGAGACTCCGAACAAAAACTCATAAACCAATTATCCAATCTATCCTAGCGTTGAGACACGTTAAGTGTGTGACCCTGCGGGTTCGAGAATATGCAGACATGATCTTCTATCAATAATCAACAGCGGGGTCTGGGCACCCATATTGACTCCCACACATTCATCGATGATCATATCGGATGAACCATGATGCCAGGATTCAATCAATCCCATATATATATTCCCTTCGTCTCGCGATATTTTACTTGCCCGAGATTCGATCGTCGGTATCGTCATACCTAGTTCAATCCCGTTCACAGCAAGTACTTTACTCGTTCCGTAATCCGATATCACTTTGTGATTAAATCCTTAACCACATGCTTGCAAGCGGTGTTGATATCGATTATCGAGTGGGCCCGAAGCATATCTCTCCGACTTGGGAGGGACAAATCCCATCTCGATACATACAACCCAACAGATACTTTCCGATCACCTGAGAGACACCTTTATGATCACCCTCTCATAGGATGACGTTTGATGACCTCAAAGCTTTCTTCCGATACCAGGGAGTTGTATTATCTCATGGTCTAAGGAATACAATATTTGACATAGGAAAAGCTTCGCAAAGATGAACACAAAGACACGATCTAATTGCTTCGCTTAGTTTGGGTCTGTCCACCATATCATTCTCCCAATGATATGATCTCATTATCAATTGACAACTCATGTCTATGGTTAGGAAACCTTAACCATCATTGATCAATGAGCTAGTCCATAGAGGCGTACTAGGTACACGGTGTTGTTCACAAACCACACAAGTATTAATGTTTCCGCTTAATACAATTATAGCATGGAATATAAACTTTATCATGAACAAGAATTATAATAATAACATCTTTATTATTGCCTCTAGAGCATAATTCCAATAGTCTCCCACTTGCACTAGAGTCAATAATCTAGTTTACATTTGGCAACAATCTCACACCCATGGCACTGAGGTGCTGATCATGTTTTACACGTGGAAGAGGTTTAGTCAATGGATCTGCGACATTCAGATCTGTATGTACTTTGCTGATCTTCAGATCTCCATCTGCTATATAATCTCGGATTATATGAAACTTGCGGTTGATATGCTTGGTCTTTGGATGATATCTTGGTTCCTTAGCGAGTGCTATGGCGCCAATGTTGTCACACAATATCTCCAGTGGGTCCAATGCACTTGGAACCACGCCAAGCTCAGTGATGAAGTTTCTGATCCAAACTCCTTCACTTGACGCTACTGCAGCAGCCATGTATTCCGCTTCTACTGTAGATCCCGCGATCACGCTTTGCTTGCAGCTTCTCCAGCTCACAGCTCCTCCATTCAAAATATACACGTATCCTGTCTGAGATTTACAATCATCCTTGTCGGTGTCAAAACTAGCATCGACGTAACCTTTTACGACGAGCTGTTCATCACCCCCATAGACTAAGAACATTTCTTTAGTCCTATTTAGGTACCTTAGGATTTTCTTCACGGCTGTCCAGTGTTCCACTCCTGGATCACTTTGATATCTGCTCGTCAAACTAAGAGCATTGGACACATCCGGTCTAGTACACAGCATGGCATACATGATGGAACCTATGGCCGAGGCATAAGGCACTTTGCTCATAGCTTCCCTATCATTTACCGTAGCTGGACACTGAGCCTTGCTCAATATCTTACCTGACAACATAGGCACTGAACCTTTCAATGCCTTATCCATTCTGAACCTTTTCAGAACTTTGTCTAGGTATGTACTCTGGCTTAAAGCTATCAGGCGTCTTTGTCTATCTCTATAGATTTTGATGCCCAATATATAAGCAGCTTCACCTAGGTCTTTCATTGAAAAACACTTGTTCAAATAACTCTTCACATCGTTAAGCATGTTGATGTCATTTCCAATAATCAATATGTCATCCACATATAGTACCAGAAACTTCACCGAGCTCCCACTCACTTTCTTGTAGATGCAAGCTTCGTAGCAATTTGGAACAAATCCAAAGCTCTTGATCACTTGATCAAAACGAAGGTTCCAACTCCGAGATGCTTGCTTCAGTCCATAAATGGAACGCTGAAGTTTGCATACTTTATCAGCATCCTTAGGATCGACAAAACCTTCGGGTTGCATCATATACAACTCTTCATCAATGTTGCCATTGAGGAAAGCAGTCTTGACATCCATCTGCCATATTTCATAATCATGAAACGCAGCAATTGCTAATAAAATCCGAATGGACTTAAACATCGCTACGGTAGAGAAAGTCTCATCGTAGTCAACACCTTGAACTTGTCGAAAACCTTTTGCGACAAGCCGTGCTTTATAGACGGTAACATTACCATCCGCGTCCGTTTTCTTCTTGAAGATCCATTTGCACTCAACGGCCTTTCGGTCGCTAGGAGGGTGCACCAAAGTCCATACTTGGTTTTCGCTCATGGATCCCAATTCGGATTTCATGGCTTCTAGCCATTTCTCAGAGTCTAGGCTCATCATCGCTTCCTCATAGTTCGTAGGTTCACTGTCTTCTACTAACAAGACTGTCAAGACAGGGTTGTCGTACCACTCAGGAGGGGCACGCGACCTTGTCGACCTGCGACATTCAGTAGCAGCATCGTCCGAAGCTTCATGATCCTTGTCATTAGCTTCCTCTATTGTTGGTGCAGGCGGCACTAGAACAATTTCAGGTGCTGCGCTACTCTCCAACTCAAGAGAAGGTTCAATAACCTCGTCTAGCTCTACTTTCCTCCCACTCACTTCTTTCGAGAGAAACTCCTTCTCAAGAAAGGAACCGTTCTTTGCGACAAACACTTTGCCTTCGGTTCTGTGATAGAAGGTATACCCAATAGTTTCCTTAGGGTATCCTATGAAGACGCATTTCTCCGCTTTGGGTTCGAGCTTGTCCGGCATCAACTTCTTGACGTAAGCTTCGCATCCCCAAACTTTAAGAAACGACAACTTAGGTTTAGCACCAAACCACAGTTCATATGGTGTCGTCTCAACGGATTTAGATGGAGCCCTATTTAAAGTGAATGCAGCGATTTCTAATGCATAACCCCAAAATGATAACGGCAAATCAGTAAGAGACATCATCGATCGGACCATATCTAATAGGGTTCGATTCCGGCGTTCAGACACACCATTGCGCTGTGGTGTTCCGGGTGGCGTGAGTTGTGAAACGATTCCACTTGCTTTGAGATGCGTGAGAAAATCATAACTCAAATATTCGCCCCCACGATCGGATCGCAGAAACTTAATCTTTCTGTTACGATGGTTCTCCACTTCATTCTGAAATTCCTTGAACTTTTCAAATGTTTCAGATTTATGTTTCATTAAATAGATATACCCATATCTACTTAAGTCATCGGTAAAAGTGAGAAAATAGCGATATCCACCGTGCGTCGAAACACTCATCGGTCCGCATACATCGGTATGTATGATTTCCAACAAGTCCGTTGCTCGCTCCATCATACCGGAGAACGGGGTTTTGATCATCTTGCCCATGAGGCCTGGTTCGCATGTGTCAAATGATTCAAAATCAAGAGACTCCAAAAGTCCATCAGAATGGAGTTTCTTCATGCGCTTTACACCAATATGACCTAGACGACAGTGCCACAAATAAGTAGTATTATCACTATCTACTTTGCATCTCTTAGCCTCAATGTTATGGATGTGTGTTTCATCCCTTTCGAGATTTAGAAGAAATAAACCATTCACAAGAGGTGCATGACCATAAAAGATGTTACTCATATAAATAGAACAACCATTATTCTCCGATTTAAATGAATAACCGTCTTGCAATAAACACGATCCAGAAATAATGTTCATGCTCAACGCAGGCACATAATAACATTTATTAAGGTTTAAAACTAATCCCGAAGGTAAAACTAAGGAGAGCGTGCCGACGGCCATCACATCAACTCTTGATCCGTTGCCAACGCGCATCGTCACCTCATCCCTCGCAAGCCGTCGTCTATTCCGTAGCTCCTGTTTCGAGTTACAAATATTAGCAACTGAACCAGTATCAAATACCCAGGCACTACAACGAGGGCTAGTAAGGAAAACATCAATAACATGTATATCAAATATACCTTTGATGGTGCCAGCCTTCTTGTCCGCTAAGTACTTCGGACAGTTGCGCTTCCAGTGACCCTTGTCCTTGCAATAGAAGCACTCAGTGTCCGGCTTAGGACCAGACTTGAGCTTCTTCTCAGCAGGGGCAACGCGCTTGCCGCCGCCTTTCTTGAAGGGCTTCTTTGCACCTTTACCTTTCTTAAAGGAGGGCTTGTTGACCATCAACACATGATTATCCTTCTTGATGTCCACCTCCGCAGCCTTCAGCTTTGCGAAGAGCTCGGTGATCGTATCAGTGGAACCAATCTGATTGTGATCAACTACAAAACTTTTGCAACTAGGAGTGTCAATCTTGAGCTCCTCTGGAATCTTGCAGTCCAGTTGCTCAAGGCATTGAGTGTAGCCCGACATCTTAATGGCGTGCTCACTAACGGAACTCCCTTCCTCCATCTTGTAGTTAAAGAATTTCTTAGAGATCTCATATCTCTCAGAACGGGCTTGAGTCTGAAACATGTTTTTCAGCTCCTCGAGAATCTCAAAGGGCCCGGCGAACTCCTCAAAACAATTTTGAAGATCCGATTCCATAGCATACAACATGGTGATCTTAATCAAATCATAATCATCCTTGCGCGACTGATAAACAGCTTTTTCATCAGCCGGCGCATCTACAGCAGGGGCGTCACCTAGCGCTTTCTCAAGGACATAGTCCTTTTGTCCGCCAGCGAGAATGATTCTCAGAATGCGGAACCATTTGGTGAAGTTAGACCCATTGTTTCTAATCTTTTCTATCTCAGCAAAAACGTTGAAGTTGAAGTTGGACTTGGCCATGTGATCTACAGTATTTGCAAGTACAATTTAGACTATGTTCATGATAAATAGTTCAACTTAATCAAATTACTAGATGAACTCCCACTAAATTCAACATCCCTCAAGTTGTTTAGTGAACACGATCCAAATTCACCACACCTAATCCGATCATCACGAGAAGAGATGTGGTTTCAATGGTGGACAACAAAGTGTCGATCATATCATTCATATGACTCATGCTTAACCTTTCGGTTCTTGTGTTCCGAGGCCATGTCTGTACATGCTAGGCTCGTCAAGTTAGACCCAAGTATTTCTGCGTGTGCAAAACTGGCTTGCACCCGTTGTATGTGAGCGTAGAGTCTATAGCACCCGATCATCACGTGATGCTTGGACACGACGAACTTTCGCAACGGTGCATACTTGGGGAGAACACAGTTTTTATCTTGATCTTTAAGTGAGGAATCATCTTATAATGCTACCGTCGCGATCTAAGCATAATAAGATACATTAAAGGATAAACATCACATGCATATAACTTTATGTGACATGGTATAGCCAATCTTCGCGCAATAATCTCCATCTTGTGCGTTCCGGCATGATCTCCATCACTCCACCATGATTGCCTCCACCACGAATAGCAACTACAACTATTGCTAACTACTTAGCGATAAAGTAAAGCTATTACATGGCGTATAAGAAGTTGACACATAGGTCATACACAATTATAAAGACAACCATATGGCTCCTGCCGGTTGTGTACTCATCGACATGCAAGTCGTGAAACATTACAAAACATGATCATCGCATACATTATACACATCACATCTTGGGCCATACCATATCACAGAAAAACACTCCCTGCAAAAACAAGTTAGACGCCTCTACTTTGTTGTTGCATGTTTTACGTGGCTTATGGGAGTAGATGCTAAGAACGATTCTTACCTACGGAAATCCACAACGGTGATATTATGGTTGCCAAACTCCGGTGTTAATCCCATGACAACTATAGTGAGAGAAACTGACATCCACCAGCCGCATGTGTGGTACAAGCCACACGTCAAGTGCGGAGCCGGTCTCGCGAACGACGTCGCGTAAGGTTGGCCTGGACCGCTTCAATCTCACTATCCCGCGTCATAAGAAGAACACAAACAAGAGTCTTGCAACAGAAAACATCAACGCCCGCAACAACCATGTTGCGTTCTACTCGTGAAACACATCTACGCATAGATCTAGCTCTGATACCACTGAAGGGTTTCGCAGCATAGTAAATCAAAATTTTCTACGGAAGCGAACAGAGGGAAAGCCAAGATCTAATCTAGGAGATGCAAACAACGAGAGAGATTGGATTAGATCTTCATACCCTTGAAGATTCGCACAGCGGAACGTTCGTCGGAACGTGGGTGATGTAGTCGTACTCGCTTCTCCTCCTCGCGATCCGATCCGATCTAGCACCACAAGTGGCGGTGCCTCCGTGAGATGCACACGTGCGACACCTAGACGTCTCCTCCTTCCTCGGACCAGCAAGTATGGTGGAGAGATAGATTGGATCTACAACGCGACGGCGCGGTATATATGGTGGAGAATTTCTGCAGCAGGGCTTCACCTACAAACAGTCGGGAGGGAGAGAGGAGGGCAGCAGGGCAACTAGGGTTTGGAGGAAGGTGTGTTGGGGGAGGGGGCGCACCAGCCCTCTATATATAGAGGGGGGTGCGGCCAACCCTTGCCTCTCCTCCAAGCCTATCTCTAGTTTAAACGATTTAAACTCTCCCTTATCTAGAAATTCTATCTCTAGTTTAAACGAGTTTAAACTTATCTAGAATCGGCTGGGCCCTATGGGGCCTTGTGCCCCTGGCCCAATGCGGCCAGGACACTCCCTCATAGGCCCATGCCCCCTCCCGGAAGGTGGGGCCACGTTGGTCCCCTTCCGGAAGGTTCTAGAAGCTTCCGGTACAATACCGATTAATCCGGAACAATTCCGAACTCCAAAAACTGCACTGCCTTATATGAATCTTATTCTCCGGACCACTCCGGAACCTCTCGTGATGTCCCGGATCCCATCCGAGACTCCGAACAACAATTCATAAACCAATTATCCAATCTATCCTAGCGTCGAGACACGTTAAGTGTGTGACCCTGCGGGTTCGAGAATATGCAGACATGATCTTCTATCAATAATCAACAGCGGGGTCTGGGCACCCATATTGACTCCCACACATTCATCGATGATCATATCAGATGAACCACGATGCCAGGATTCAATCAATCCCATATATATATTCCCTTCGTCTCGCGATATTTTACTTGCCCGAGATTCGATCGTCGGTATCGTCATACCTAGTTCAATCCCGTTCACAGCAAGTACTTTACTCGTTCCGTAATCCGATATCACTTTGTGATTAACTCCTTAACCACATGCTTGCAAGCGGTGTTGATATCGATTACCGAGTGGGCCTGAAGCATATCTCTCCGACTTGGGAGGGACAAATCCCATCTCGATACATACAACCCAACAGATACTTTCCGATCACCTGAGAGACACCTTTATGATCACCCTCTCATAGGATGACGTTTGATGACCTCAAAGCTTTCTTCCGATACCAGGGAGTTGTATTATCTCATGGTCTAAGGAATACAATATTTGACATAGGAAAAGCTTCGCAAAGATGAACACAAAGACACGATCTAATTGCTTCGCTTAGTTTGGGTCTGTCCACCATATCATTCTCCCAATGATATGATCTCATTATCAATTGACAACTCATGTCTATGGTTAGGAAACTTTAACCATCATTGATCAATGAGCTAGTCCATAGAGGCGTACTAGGGACATGGTGTTGTTCACAAACCACACAAGTATTAATGTTTCCGCTTAATACAATTCTAGCATGGAATATAAACTTTATCATGAACAAGAATTATAATAATAACATCTTTATTATTGCCTCTAGGGCATAATTCCAACATATATATATGTATATGCATAATGATGACGTTATTTGTTTATATCCATCCAGAATTTGAAGATGCAGTGGTTACGATCTCTCTACTTTTAGAGCATGAAATGAGCTAAACTAGCAATGCTAGATGAAAGGAATGAGTTGCTAAACTTTTAGAACCCTTGGATAGATGGGGCGCCGCCAAATCTTGATAAATTATGTGAAAAATGAGGATGAATTCGAGCTCAGGTAGGAGTGGCCAAATATGCATTATATAAGTATATCAAAAACCATTACACAACATCATAAATAGAGAAGTGACCAAATTAATACAAGTTCATCACATTGAAACCAAAGTAAAGTAGTGACCAAATATTATTATTGCAAAAATTACTCCCAAACAAAACCCACAAATCCCTCTACTTCTAGAGCATGAACTGAGCTAAACTAGCAATGAAAGATGAAAGGATGAAGTTGCTAACCTTTTAGAACCCTTGGATAGATGGGGCGCCACCAAATATTGACAAATCGTGTGAAAAAATGGGGATGAACTCAAGTTTAGGGAGGAAACAGAGAGAAGAAAGCAGCTTGAAAATGGATTATGCCTCGGGGCAGGGAGGAATATGATATAAGGACATTAGTCCCGGTTGGAGACACCAACCAGGACTAAACAGTCTGGCATCAGCGCCAACATGTCGCAAACCCTTTAGTCCCGGTTGGTGGTCCCGATTGGCCCGGTACTAGAGCTGGTCGTGCCCGGTGTGGAGTCCTAGCCGTTGGAACCGGGACTAATGCTTACATTAGTCCCGAGCCCAATCATTGTCGGGACTAATGCTCCGGAAGGAATACTCGTTTTCTACTAGTAAAATATATCAAGGAAGCACACATCCAAAAAAAGAAAGGAAAAAATAACTAAAATAAAAGCCATGTCAAACTAATGAGTGAAGCAGCAGGGACTACCACATCCAATGGCCACACACAAACAACAAAAAGGTTCAGAAATAAACGACTCCTTTATTAAGGGAACAATGCACAAACACGGTCGTTGCCTGATCACCAGATCATGAGTTTTCACCATGAAAAAAGTCTAAAAAACTCCAGGCAATTCCTTCAACAAGGAGACGAATATAGATCCGTCATTGCTAGGTACAACCAAATGAAGGTCGGAAATCTAGACTTCGTTCCCAAAGACTTGGTGTCACCCCCGAAATCTAGACTTGGTGCCCAAATAACAACACCAAGAACAAAGTACACCGTGTTTCTGCCCCCGCTTGTTGAGCCTACTGCCAAACACCGATCATCTGGCTCACAGTCTTCTTCACATCCAAATGCACACACTTAGGGATTGTTTGGTTGCTCGGGCCGGATTTTCACTTTTTCCAAGTTGGCCAAGCGGATACTGCATGTGGGAAGATTGGCCTCAGGCCAAGATGGGATATTTATTTGGTTGCATGTATTTTCTTTTCCCCACTAGGAGAGCCCATATGGACACTTTGTTTGGTTTCCTAGAATGGGCTCGGCTGGTGCAAAGATGCATGTTTGGGAGCCCACATTCGGCCTGATGTGGTTACCTTGCATGGAAAATGGTGAGCTTACCAAGTAGTCATCGTGGTTTAAGATCTTACATCATCAATCACATGAATCAGAACAACTGGTAGTAGACAATCCACGTGATCAGGTTGACGATGATGATGTCTTTGATCATACTTTCACCCCGTATAGGTGGAAACTGCTCATGTGGATGAACTTGTTGATGAGCTGATGGCGGTGGAGTGAAATTGATGTTCATATCTTGTGACGTCTGTGCCTTTTGTGGATGCTCTGCTAAGAACTCAAAGTAGGATTTTTGTGCCTGCTCTAGAGTCTTAAACCCCTTATGGAGGTTGTGCTGGTAACCCTTAACTTGTTGGCTACACTCCTCCCATGTCTTGTAGATTTCCGGATTCTTTCCATAGTACACCATGTACCAGTTGTATTTCTATGATACATAACACATATGCAACATAAGGATCACAACTAAAGCAGGCAGATCAAGTTCACAAACACAAGGCAATAAACATAAACTAGTTAAGAATGCATGATCATATGGGCAAAAGCATCAGTAGTTCCAACCTGCCAAGTTACTGTGATCCTACCGATCACCACCAATATCTATGGTGTCATCCTACCGCCACATCAAAAGGGGTGAAATCCTACCACCGCGTAAGTTCTCCATCATGTGAGGGTTTAGTATATACCACCTCACAGTAAACAGGCATAAGTTTTCATCAAGTCCCTAGCTACTTCAAAATATACAACGTCTTCTTCATCATGCATGCATTACCGCCACCATCTCCATGATCAGGGAGCAAGCACTACACGTAGTAGTGCTTGGCCAGGAAGGTCCTGAGCCAGAGATCCCTCTGGTCCTCCGCCATCTAAACAAAGCCATTTCCCATAGCCCTGTTGTCGAAGAGGTGGTTGAGCGCCACCATCAGAGCCACAGGGTTGTAGCCTTTGGCGGCCATGAAGGCATCATACAGAGCTGAGTGCACATAGGGAGGGGGAGCAGTAGTGATGGAGGTCACCACCGCTTTCACGGCCTCGGTCATGCACGTGATGGCAACGATGTCCTCCTCTCTCAGCAGCAACCTCTTCCTCTTCTTGGAAGGATCGAAGCTAGCAGGAACATAGGCATTTGTGTTGCCGCCATGACCAACGCCTGGAGCAGGAGAACCAGTAGCGGCATCGGTCTCGGCCTCGTCATCAAGTACCACTATCTCGGACTCCTGGGGCTGCATGTATTCAGGGGTTTGTTCGCCAAGAGGCTCATGGAGCCCATTGCAAACCAGCCAGTGGCAAGGCCAAACGAGAAGATGGCCTCCATCTGCATATAGTTGCTGACTGGCTTGTTCAGATACTCGGCATCCTTGGGGTGATCATGAGACAGGGAATTGCAGGGGAGTTAGTGCTTGTTAGCGAGGTTACACAAGGTAAACATAGGTATGTTACTGAAATTAGTTAATACCGAGATGTGTTCCCTGTAGTGGGTGTCCTCCAAGGTGATGGTGCAGATCTCCTTATCCCATCTACCTCCGCTAAGGTCTTTGAGCTTGGAGACATGGATCCATCTGGTCCTCCACTTACGCAAGTGGCTGTACACCTGCTATGAGGACACCTCAATGCCACAAAACTCAAACACCTTGTGGGTAATAGTGTTCAAGTGCACCTCTTTGAACCTCTCTCTATCCTGATGCCGCTCTTGATGATATCACACATCTGGTTGAGCACGAACGCCGAAAGGAATGGTTCCCACTTCATGGTGCCCTTCACCCCCTTTCACTGGTCTGTGCTATGGGCTTTTCCAGCCTTGACGACCTTCTTATTGGCTAAGATCTTGGCAGATTGCTCTACAATCTGCTCCACCGTGTACCCGGTCATCAGAGTCACGGCCAAGATCTTTGTGCGCTGAGGATAGGTGAGCCTTAGATGCGGGATGTAGGGTTGGATCTCAACGACAAAGGTCTCATGAGAATCCATGAGGGCCTGGCTGAAATCATCAGCGGTCATGCCCTATAGATCTCACGGTCGCACATATCAGGACCTAGACTAGACATGAACACAAGCTTAAACATGCAAGTCCAGAAAAACACCGATCTATGACTACACCTAGCAGTTCATTGGGCATACTAACATAGATCTACTGCAAACTACAATCAAATCTAAGAGGTGCTAACAGATCAAAGCTACTACACCTGGGGTTTGATGTAACTCACCGGCATCGGAGGAGCGAAGCATGTCGTTGCTGGAGATCTTGGAGAAGAACGCCTACACCAACCGATCTACAACCACCACTGTCGCTTACCTGCTGGCTGAAGAACCTTGCCGGCTTGAGAGCTCGAAGAATGGGGAAAATGGTGACGAGAGAACGTTGGTGTGGCGGGTGGTGATATGTACCGCCACGCTTCCGCGGGAGGTGACGAAATTTCTCGTGCCATCTGACGAGGTTTAATCTCGTCAATGCCCATTGTTATGGGTTTGGGTTTTGGAGAAGATGGGGATGCTGGAGATCGTGGCACGGTTAACAGACAAGCAACCAGGGGACACGAGATTTACCCAGGTTCAGGCCCCCGGAGGGAAAACCCTACTCCTGCTTGTCTGCTCTTTGATTACGGCGGAACCAAAGGTTACAAGGTGCGCAGATTCGATCTGGCGTGGATGCGTGTGCGAAAGTATGAGTCGAGTTCTAGATCTGTAGATCTATTGTGGAGGTGGAGATCGTAGATCTATCTATCGGGGGGTATGGCGTCTGTAGGTCGTGTGTGTAGTCGTAATCTGTCCTCCTCGTTGGACCCTCCTAGCCTTTATATATGGGGAGGCTAGGTCTCGGGTGCCAATACGAGTAGGTTACAAGTTGTATTCAAACTCTAGTCTTAAGGTATCCTTGTCTTGTGCGCTTTGGAGTCCGTGTCCATATGTGCTTCGTGCAGCCGAAACGTCTTAGGCGTCCTGGACCCTGGCAGGTCGTCGAGTGGGCCTTCCGTCGGGCTGGACCAAGTATGCTAACATCGGGTACCCGTAGGGCATATCCATGTCAGTAGCCCCCAAGTGTCCATCCGAAACATAGATTCGGGTGGAGACTTAGTTGTCTTGAACCTTGTATTTGGATGTCGGAGTCGAAAGTTGTGTCGAGTGCGAAGCACTTCATCCGGAAGTTCATCGGGTCAGCTGAATTTGTTCGGCTGTTGTAAAGGAATCGACATCATGGACGTAGTCAACACAATGGACTATAGGGTGCGTGACCAGCGCTCCCTATGGGAGTAGCCCCCGAGTGTCTGTTCGAGTCGTAGACTCGAGGAGAGACTTTAATTCAGCCGTTGTTTGCTTCAGGTCCGTAGGACACAATTTTTTTTCGGATGCTTGAATCAATCCTCCCTATGGGAGTAGCCCCCGAGTCCATAGTGGAGTTGTAGACTCGGCGTAGGACTCGAAGATCTTGTGTGTGCGCGACCAGCGCTCCAGTTTGGAGTAGCCCCCGAGTGTCTGGCGGAGTCGTAGACTCAGGCAGAGACTCGAGTCTTGTATCTTGTAGACGCAATCGACAATCTTGCGGGCGTACCGCTGACCCGGAAGTACATCGGGTGCGCGACCAGCGCTCCTGATAGGAGTAGCCCCCGAGTGTCTAGTCGAATCGCAGACTCGAGTGGAGACTCATGCGAGGAGAAGCCACTGACCCGGAAGTGCATTGAGTCGGCGTCTCACGCATAAGGATCCGAGAGTTGACGTAGCGGAGTGATGCGGCATTCTAGCCGAAAGGAGTCGATGTTGCGGATGAAGTTGACGTGGTTGCTTCTGTCGGGTGCGCGGCCAGCGCCGCTTTTGTCGATGATTGATGTGGTCATCCGAGGAATGCTTCGACTCGGGTCTTGGCGCCTGTTGACGTGACTGGCGCTGGTCGACTCCGTTGGAGGACCCAATAGAATAGCTCAACGCATTTGACATCCTTGTAAGCTGCAGAAAAACATGACGAATTGTGAAGTACTTGTATCTTGTAAAGAATATTTGCCTTTCGGCTTGTATAGTAAGATTCTGGTGCCGATCGAGTCAGACACTTTTGCACTGTATGCTAGGCCTTTTCGTTAGCCTGATTACCCTTAGTCTCAGTACCTTGCCGAGGCACTCGGAGTTCAAGGATTCGACGATCAGGCAGAATCAGCTACTCGGGCTGTCGCGTTCGAGGTGCTCGAGTGCGTGGAGCCGATGGCACATTAGGTTACTCGAAGAGGGCGTAGCCCCCGAGTGTTTCGAGTGCGATTAAAGTAAGAAAGAAAATCAACTCTGAGTAGAGAACTTAGCTTTGTTGGTTGTAGTTGTCGTGGACGGAGTCGACGCGGTAGTGGGTCATGCGGCGGACGTAGTCAACGCGGCGGACCATGGTCATAGCAGCGACGGGTTCCTGAGGTCGATGGCGATAGCGAGCTCCGCATCCGAAGATTATCAGGGTCGAAGACCGCACCGGGTCGCCACATCCGAAGGATGTATCGGGTCGTCGCAGCCGAAAACCGCATTGGGTCGCCGATGTCGAGGACCGCAGTGGGTTGCTAGAGCCAAAGGCCATGGCTGGTTTCCCACAGACGGCGCCAATTGACGAGGTTTAATCTCGTCAATGCCCATTGTTATGGGCTTGGGTTTTGGAGAAGATGGGGATGCTGGAGATCGTGGCACGGTTAACAGACAAGCAACCAGGGGACACGAGATTTACCCAGGTTCAGGCCCCCGGAGGGAAAACCCTACTCCTGCTTGTCTGCTCTTTGATTACGACGGAACCGAAGGTTACAAGGTGCACAGATTCGATCTGGCGTGGATGCATGTGCGAAAGTATGAGTCGAGTTCTAGATCTGTAGATCTATTGTGGAGGTGGAGATCGTAGATCTATCTATCGGGGGATATGGCGTCTGTAGGTCGTGTGTGTAGTCGTAATCTGTCCTCCTCGTTGGACCCTCCTAGCCTTTATATATGGGGAGGCTAGGTCTCAGGTGCCAATACGAGTAGGTTACAAGTTGTATTCAAACTCTAGTCTTGAGGTATCCTTGTCTTGTGCGCTTTGGAGTCCGTGTCCATATGTGCTTCGTGCAGCCGAAACGTCTTGGACGTCCTGGACCCTGGCAGGTCGTCGAGTGGGCCTTCCGTCGGGCTGGACCAAGTATGCTAACATCGGGTACCCGTAAGGCATATCCATGTTACCATCTTTTGGGGAAACCCACGGCTCGCTCCATCGCCGAGCTCGCACTGACAACACACTTTTCCCCCGCTTTTGCACGAGCGCGGTCTGTCCCTGCAGAAACGCTCGATTTAGACGTTTCCAGCGGACCAAGTTTTGCGCTGCTTTAAATCTTGTGCCATTAAAAAATCCGGGCGACCTAGGAAAACAAACAAGCTTATTTCTTTCAGTTTGATGCGAGAAAGAAAAAACAACTAACCAAACAGGCCCTTAGTGTTCAGTAATATTCTTTACACCTTACTAATTTAACTTTTCTAACACATGGCCACGAGATGAAGCTATGGCTTTATTACATGATGTTGACGAGAGGGATGTTGTACTTTGATTAGATTTCAATACTCAGTTCGACCCATATCGACTTTGGCAGCTAAACATTGTTTTCTTTACAGACGGTAGACCCACAATTTCCGAACATACTCCCTCGCCATTTAAAAATATAAGATGTTTAGATTTGTAAAAAAAGTGTATCTAGACAATTTTTAGTGTAATATGAACCTAGACACTAAAAGATGTCTAGATACATCTCCTTTACAAACTAAAACATCTTATATTTTGAAACGGCTGGAGTAGTAGATATTACAGCAACAACTCAATATTGGCAAATTCTGACTTGCTCTACTTGTTGCGAACCACGCCGTCAGTTCCGGCGAGCATAATGTACTTGTCGCGGCGGCTAAGGTCGGTACATTCGAAGCCAAGCGCCTGACCGAGCCGCTGCTGGACCCAGTTGGCTACCTCGGCGCTGCTCTTCCCCCCTGCGCGCGTCTGATCCCGCGGCACGGGGCCAAGGAACTCCACCCGGTAGGCTGGCACCGGGTTGGCGAAGAACGCCACGGGGTCGAGCCACTTGCGGCCGCTCGCCGTGGTGCCGTACAGCGAGGTCACCTGCGCGTCCAGCGCGACGGGCTCCATGTCGTCGGCCAGCTCGGCGAAGAGCGGGCTGAACCGCAGCAGGTAGGGCTCGCGGCATGTCGTGCCTTCGGGGCAGACCGCGAGGTCTCCCTGCTCCAGCAGCCGCGACATCATCTCGGCGTCGCGTGCGCGGTCGCGCGTGAGCCGCACCGTCTTGATGGGCGCGATGATCTCCGAGAGCCGGCTGAGGCTGTAGGTCACGGCCGGCACGGGCTTCTGCAGCGCCGCGGTGAGCATGATCGGGTCTAGCAGCGTCCGGTGCGCGCACACGAACAGGACGCCCCTGCGCCTGGCGCCATCTTTCGGAACACCAGAGGTGCGGAAGCGGACTCCGAAGAGCGCGCTAGCTGCGAAGCTGGTGTTGTAGGGTAGGACGATGCCGATGGAGATGCGGATGACGGAGAGGATGAGCCCGAGCGGAAGGAAGAGGAAGAAGGCGAGCGTGGCGGAGGCGGTGGGGAGGAAGGCGAGGCGGCCGTCGTGGAAGATGAGCGGCTTCGGGTACCTCGCACGTGGAAGCCTGTCGGTCTTGGCGCTCTCCTTGCTCACGCTGTACAGTTCCTGCGGTAAATTAATCAGGTCATCAACGGCGAAGAGCAGAAAAAAAAAGGTCCTCAGGGGAAAAAATGAAATGGTTCGTCACGTATTAGGTGGCGCTATATGTCGGAAAAAAAATCTTATAAGCCGGGCCCCTCTCCCATCTATTACTTTTACTTTTTTCTTTGTTGCCGCTTCAGTACCGCAAACCGAGTACTCCCTCCGTTACAATTTGTAGGGTGTTTTAAAAAGATTGTTGGAACCTAGGTAGACGCTAATTAGAGCAGATTTATATCAAAAACATATATTCATTAATTATTCGGCGACTTACTAAATGTAATTACTATGAAAACGAGGAGTTTAGGCGCATGCATTGGTGGAGTTGTATGCAAGAATTAATTTTTTGGCTGCATAGAGTAGGAAATGAAGAGAAAAGTGAGACTTTAATTTATAATTAAGTCTAACACACCTAGAAGGAGGAGAGTTTTAAAAACGCATAGCTTTTATAAGACGCCTTCCAAATCATGACGGAGGGAGTAGTTAGCATAGGACCACCCATTTTCAAGTCTAACTTATAGGTAAGTACCTTTCGTTTTTGCCCAAAAAGCCACTATATTTTTCGAAGCCTTGACACCGTTTCTGATAGATTTTGCTATGTCGGCCTTATCCTCTTGTCAGAATGGTTGTTAATTCGTATTTAATGGTTTTTTAAAAACGTCAAAAAAATATGATAGTTTATTTTTTAAAAAATGAAAAGTGGTATCATTTATATATTTATAAATTTGAGTTAGAAAATGGTGGTTTTATGCAAACAACTTGATGCAAACCTCACTACAACTTCCAATTAATGGCTCGTCATGCGGTACCCATATCTGCCGCTGCACGAGCAGATGCGTGAAACAACATAAGCAAAGAAGTTTGAGCTCAGTCGACTGTAAATTAAGTTAGAGCTTAGACACATCCTAATTCACTGGATTTGCATCGCGATTGGCATATTGAGTTACAAGTGATATTGCAAATGGGATTTTCAGTTACAGATAAGATTGCAGCTAAGTTTTTTATTTGCAAATAGAATTGCAGTTACCAGTTGCAAGTAGGCCTGTGTAAGTTGTAACCAAGATTGCATGACATCACCTGATTGCGAATCAGCTGCTTACTTCTGGATCAACCGAGAATTAGACACATCCAAAGCTTTAACTATCACCAAACATCCCGTGCCCAATGTACTAACAACAGATTGGTCTCACACTGAACACAATCACTGTCTCTCCAGGTTTATCCGTTCATGCATACTACTCCACATTGCGTGACGCGCCACACTAGTATATACTTCCTCTGTTTCAAATTACTCCGTCGACGCGTTTATGTAGGTGAACTAGTACTCCCTCATTTTTTATTCAAAAAAATCCTCGAATTTTTGAAATAGATAGTATGAAATATGTACTACGTATACTAAAAATTCTAAGAATTTTTTGATGAAAAATGAGAGAATACTAAGCCACCTAGGTAAGCGTGCGCGCGGAGTAATTTAAAACAGAGGGAGTATTCTGCAATGAGGTATCGTACATTCACACCCCACATTGCCTAGCGTCGCGCGCGCCTTATATTGCGGAGTTTTTTATATTGCAGAATTAACGTGGCAGACTTTTCGTGTAGTATCTCACACCACCACGTCTTGCTGGCCCCGTACAGTACGGCCGGTGACGTCGTCTTTCTCCAAATAATAATGCAGACCGTTGAGAACGTCATTGGCTGAAAGTGATGCAAAAAAGCATATTTCACTCGGGTCCCTGTACCAAAATGATGGTCCACAGTGTTCTAGTTTTCAGTCGGTATCGGTTGCCAGGATCAGTTTCCCAAATCCCATCCTCACAATACTAGTCGTTACTATTAGGGTGTGTGTTCGGTTCCGAAATTTGGTGGAATAGAATCGGTCTGTTTCGTATTTAGCGTCCGTTCGTGTGTTCGATTGGAGGAAAGAACGAAACGAGGTAGTTCCGTGGAACGGAATATTCCTCTAATATGCGAAATCAGGTCGTGCGACCAAATCGGTAGGACCACGCGGAACGGCTCGCTAATTCGCGCAATTAGCGCCTCTCTCGCACGCCTCTCTCGCACGGAACGACCAAATCGGCCGGACGGAAGGCGGGCAACGTATGCAGGCGCAGGAAGCAGCGGCGGCAGCACGCGACGGCGGGCGGCGGTGCACGCGGCGGCGGGCGGCGGTGCATGCGGCGGCGGCAGGCGGCAGCAGGCGGCGCATGTAGTGGCGGCAAGCTGCAGCAAGCGACACATGCGGCAAGAAGGAGGCCCGATTTTGACCTCAATCCTCTAATTGACCTCTGATTTAACTTTAATCTCAAATCAACGGAACGTTTAGCAGTATTTTGGTTCTACATTGTATTCTTTGATTCCACCAACCGAAAAAAAATGGAACCATTCCGTTTCTCGATTGTTTACAAACCAAACATGGGGTCGGAACCGTTTTATGATGTCGGAACAGAACAATTCCGTTTCGTCCCCTCTGGTTCTGAAACCGAACACACCCTTAGACCATACCCAACCGTGCTCCCAAACAGTCTTTGGTTGTCCTTAGCACTGTGCATGGACAGTAAGACAAAAAAAAAGAGCTTCTAACGAGGCACACATCGTCCGCAGACTACGGACCGGCGCATTCGCGACACAAATTGGTGCAATGTTTGCGTTAAACGTTCTCTCCTATCCGCGCCTAGCTCACATGACAGCGACACTCCTACGCTTCGTATTAATGGCGGTCACTGAAACGCCTGTGCCGGTAGCCTGACTCTGCTTCCTCCCTGGCCCCGTTGCGGTTGCTTCTCCTTGTAGAATGAGCCCAACGACACTGCGTCGTCGCGGATGCCCTACCAGGCTCTTGCGGTTCTCATTAATGGCCATCCTTCATAAGAGGCCTTGTATCTCGCATCTCCCCTCCTACAATTCACCCAATCCCCCGTTCTGCTCCCAGCACCCACTTCCCCACCAACCACACATCCACTGTCATGTACCCCGACTTCAGAGTGGGAGGCGTGCGCCTTATACGAGGTGAACTATTCAGCGCCTGTGGATTGCATCTACCCAGCGGGTGGGCGCTGAGCAGAGGTGCGCGGGATCCCGATTCCACCGTGTCGCGTGGTTAGGAGCTGTATGTGGCCATCCGATACGAGTGGGCGAAGCGGTTCACTATGGCGCAAATGGCCAAATCAGGACTAGGATAACGACAACCTACCCATCCAGGTCAAGTTCTTTCGCAAACGTCGGGAGAGAAAGCTCGTCTGGTACTATGTTGGTTACACCCTGCCAGCTGACAACGACAATAAAAGGCGTAAGTCCCGGTGAAACGTGTTAGGCCGCACGCTGGCCTCTATCATGGACTACATCGCAGCGGGGAATTACCTGCGCCTGGCTCCGCCTTGTCATCCTAGCACGGGTGCCAGTCATCAACCTCACGGACGACGCGATGATTAGCGCCGTTACCGGTACGGGGGCTATTTGAATTGGAGCTCGGGCTGCCCATCCAAATAATTGGTCATTGATCAGGCGTTGTTGCCTGTTTGGATGGCCACCATTATTTGGTGCGCCCAGCTCACCTCAGTTCCTCCGGTTCAATTCTCCACCAAATTCTTGGCTAGCTGCTGACGGTTGAAAGGTTCGCCAATTATTTGGCTCGCCCAGGCATGGGATCAAAATCATTTGATTAGCTCGACGCCCGCTAGTCAAGGATTGCATGGCAAGTTGCATGTATAGTATGTCATCCAGCTCATATTTTGATACTCTCTCCGTTCCAAAATATGTCACTTGTTTCAGTGTATATATTCATATGAATATAGACAAATCGAAGTTACTTGTTTTAAAATGGAGGAAGTGGATTTTTTAAAAAAATGGACAAATTAATTTATTTGAATATAAAACATGACAAAACTTTTAAACGGCTGCATGGTAACATATGACTTAAAGTTTAATGTCCATTGTTTTCATTTCTAAACTTTTCGTTACTTTTTTTAAAAAAAATTGGGGTTTTGGACTGATGTATTAAAATGTGAGCTATGCGACAGATAGCTATATCCCACCTAATCAATGGCTGTCGGCCCCAATCAACAAAAGTGGTACTAATTGAGTTAGTCACCGATTTGGATTTTGTACACGGATTACACGAAAAAATGGTAAATTTTGCACAAGAGAATGCAAAGTGAGTAGTCTTTGTAGTGGTCTTTGGTTAGTGCAATTTTCTCTATTCCAGCTGACCCTAACCAACGGAGAGCACCTAGAACATCATGTAAAGATGATAGCAAGTACAATAGAAATGCTTTATGTGGCACTATAGTTACGATATAACTCTAGCTCAAAACCATAGGAAAAAGTTGCTAATCCAATCCAATGCATGCATGTCCTCCTAATCATTAAATATATAGACAACATACTTAAAAATAATGCATTGAAATGGTTGTCTTTTAACCATTTTTTTATAATAATGTGCTAAGATACATCCATTCTAAATGATATGCCATATAATCATCATTTTGAGTGCAATGAGTATTACCGTTATTTCTGAAGTCGCTTGTGACTTTTCAGTTGGCTTCTCCAACTAGTGTGGATCATATGTTTGGTTCATGGTTGGATCATATGGATAGTAGGACGAAAGCCATGATTCGCACTGGTGTATCGGCTTTATGTTGGTCCATATGGAGATATCGTAATGATATTGTTTTTAACAGGAAGAAAACTTTCAATTATATGCAGGTTATTCATTTGATGGCGCATTGGGTGCAGCCGTGGGCGTACCTATTACCACCTAGGAATCGAGATGCCATGTTGTCCGGATGCGAACGGTTATTGATGGTCGCTCAGGAGTTCTACAACCAGGCTACTTGGCAGCATACTAGACGACTACATAATGTTTAGTTATATGTGTACCTTATTTCGCTGGTTGATCTTTGTGGCAACTTGTAAACTTCATACTTGGCTTATATCTTTAATAAAGGTTGTGTGCATCGATTGATGCAGAGGCGGGGGAGTATTACCCCCATTTCGAAAGAAAAACCCGCTATTCTGAAGTGTTGAAACATTAAGGTAGGAAAACTAATGTAGACCATTTTCTTTAGGAAGTGTGCTAAGTCACGTCCTGTTTATTGAATTGATGCACTAAGTCTGAACTGATGCAGGGTCTTGAACTTAAAACCTATTGGCTTTGATATCATATTGAATTGATACACTAGCTATCTGAACCAAAAATCTGAACTGATATAAAGGGTCAGGTGCGTATTATATTCTCAACACTGTTATAGAAAAAGCAAGTCAAATTACTAACGTCTAAGAGAACCTTTTGATTCAAAACACAAAACTTTAAATGGAAACCATGATGAGTGCTGAGCATGCACGTAAACCTATTATCTTCTTCACAATGCAAACGTCTCGTAAACACTGGTTAAAAAAAAGTCTCTCTTTCGGTCCTCTCTCTCTCTCTCTCTCTCTCTCTCTCTCTCTCTCTCTCTCTCTCTCTAACAACACAGGAGAAAATATGTTTCTCTCATTTCTTGGACGCGTCAAGAGCGTTGGTGCAAAAGTAGTAGCCTTAAATGACGATCAGCATCGGCCTTTAGTCCCAATTGCTAGGTACGTACTCCGTAGCAAGGCCGGCGACGAATGTTAAGCAAGTTGAGGACGCACCGCGGGTACGTACCTTGCAGTAGGGGACGAAGAAGTGATCGAGTGAGTTGGAGCTGCCGACGACGGCAACGTCGGCCATGGCGTCGTCCGATCTGAGCATTTCCCTAAAGGCCGGCGCCCCTGGAGCTGGCTCGCAGAGCAGCCCGGTGTAGTAGCAGCGGCCTCCAACCTTAACCATCTGAAGTTCACATCCGACCACCACGTCCGCGGCCATGTACTCTTTGAGGAACCACTCCGCCATCACCCTGGGCGCTCTCGTCACCGCCACCTTCCTCCCGGCCGGCAGCCACAGGTGGTCGTACACCTGCGCGTTGAGCCTCTCCATGTAGAATTTGGGCAGGATGGCGCGGGCGACGAGGTCAGCGTCCCGTGGTCTGAGCCCGACGAA
This sequence comes from Avena sativa, assembly GCA_916181665.1. NCBI lineage: Eukaryota > Viridiplantae > Streptophyta > Magnoliopsida > Poales > Poaceae > Avena > Avena sativa. The sequence goes on along the minus strand of OV702295.1, from coordinate 302,501,096 downwards.
GGTGACGAACGCCATGACCCGGATACCAGCACCGACGTGCTCGCCGAGGAGCCACACGAGGGGGGAGCAGCAGAGCAGGAGCAACGCCCGGAGCAAGCTGCCGCCCTCGCAGGCGACGAGCATGAAGTAGGGGAAGAGGGCGGTGGACCTCAGGAGCCCGCCGTGGAAGTCAAACACTACCGTCCTATCGACCGCGGACGGGAGGATGGCGGCGGCGGTGGCGGTGGATAGCCTGGTGTTGGAGTTACGGCTGTACGGGAAGCATGCATCGTTGCGGCGGAGCTTCCTCGCCGCGCGGTACAAGTTGATGATCCAGTGGGCGGCTATCTTGGGGAGCATGCGGCGGAAGAACATCATGCATGCGTGGTTCCTCCTACGCCCGTGCTTGGTTGTTGTGCAAATTTCAGAACCTAGCTGCCAACTTAATCATGCTCCGTCCTTGGTTTAGCTTGGTTTTTCTAGCTTGCACTAGCTAGTCTGGCTGCTACAGATGGCAAAATGTTTGTGGTATCGCGGTGGCAGTTTATATAGAGATTGATCGGGAAAGGATGCTTGGGACGCAAGGGAGTGGTGGACCAGAAAATTTATAGAGGTGGGTGCGAGAAATTGACAGAAAGGAACTCTCGGCATCGGTAAAAACCATGCCGTCCTAGTAACCTCTTTTTCTAATAAAACTTTCTGTACTCAGATTTATCTAGATATGTAAATCTGAGACAACTAATTTGAGACCGAGAGAGTGCATAAGTTTTCAAAAATCAAACTTTACAAGAATTGGCCAATCATGTACTCTCTTGCGTCAACATCTTTATATTTATGGTTACTAGTACTAGCCAAGCTGGCGCGGCAGCACACCACGTCCGTCACGCTAATACAAAATAATTACTAATAAGGAAATTATTAACCATCAAACAATTACTGTAGGATAACTACTGCAGATAAATTATGGTTGAATAGTTGTATCGAAAAATTATTATTAAAGCGGAAAAAATGATGTTGCCAACTGGTGAAAAATTATGATCATAAAATTACCCATACTCAAAGATTTATCCAAGGGCAATTAGCATTGGCAAATAAAGACTAGAAAGTTGGTCGATGAATTATCATCCCTGATAAAAAAGGAAAATATAAACAAAAATATTGTCGGAGCCGTAAAGTAACTACCACCGGAAAGCTACGTCTGGAAAGTTGTTTCGAGAAATTACGGTCAAAGGATAAAAAGAGAAATCTCTATCTCTACTATCTAAAAAGAAACTCACGTTCCGTTGTCGCCTAATACGTCGTCGCTTCGTCGCTCCCGTCCCGCAAGGCCGCAAGGAAAAAAAAAGACCCCAGTTATCGCCGCTTCGTCCGCCCCTCTCTCCCTCCCCCAAACCACGCCTTCACTCCTCCGTGCCCCCTCCCCCCGCCTCCCTCTCCAGGACACCAGCAACGTCCTCAGCCATGCCCGCCTCTCTAGGCCACCGGCGGCGCCCTTCCTCTCTAGGCCACCGGCGACGCCCTTCCTCTCTAGGCGATCGGTGGAACCCTCCCTTCATTCCCCTCTCCTGCACCCGTCAGCTTCCCTTCCCCATATCAATGCTCCTCGATGACTAGATCCCTGCATACTGATCTGTCCCTAGACCAATCCTCCGCGCATCCTAGGATGCATAAGCCGCTATTCCTCTCCATAGCCTTGCACACTGCAAGCGCTACATTTCAGATGCAGACGAGTGGAAGAATTCTATATATTTCAAGCTAGACACCTAAAGAAGGTTCATACTCTCCTCTATATTGATTAATGTTTGCTTGAATAGTTCAGTACTTCAGTTTCACTATAGTTTAGTACGTTTATGGTATCTTTGTTTATTGTTGTCTCCTTGAGCGACCCAAATCTTGCGACATCTCTACTATCTAAAAAGAAACTCATGTTCCGTTGTCGCCTAATACGTCGTCGCTTCGTCGCTCCCGTCCCGCAAGGCCGCAAGGAAAAAAAAGACCCCAGTTATCGCCGCTTCGTCCGCCCCTCTCTCCCTCCCCCAAACCACGCCTTCACTCCTCCGTGCCCCCTCCCCCCGCCTCCCTCTCCAGGACACCAGCAACGTCCTCAGCCATGCCCGCCTCTCTAGGCCACCGGCGGCGCCCTTCCTCTCTAGGCCACCGGCGACGCCCTTCCTCTCTAGGCGATCGGTGGAACCCTCCCTTCATTCCCCTCTCCTGCACCCGTCAGCTTCCCTTCCCCATATCAATGCTCCTCGATGACTAGATCCCTGCATACTGATCTGTCCCTAGACCAATCCTCCGCGCATCCTAGGATGCATAAGCCGCTATTCCTCTCCATAGCCTTGCACACTGCAAGCGCTACATTTCAGATGCACATGAGTGGAAGAATTCTATATATTTCAAGCTAGACACCTAAAGAAGGTTCATACTCTCCTCTATATTGATTAATGTTTGCTTGAATAGTTGTTTCACTATAGTTTAGTACGTTTATGGTATCTTTGTTTGTTGTTGTCTCCTTGAGCGACCCAAATCTTGCGACATCAAAAAAAGGTATATCTATTATTGGTTTCCAACAGATTCGCTTAATTCAAATTAATGTATGAGTACAGTTTCACATATCACAGGTTTGAGAAAGTTGAATAAAAGTACTGGAACGCCCGGTGTCGCCTCCATGTCAAGAATGCATGCATCAGGTTATGCGCTCATGTATCTCTCTCTCAATTATTAACTTTGAACATTGTTAGCTGGATCGCTTCATTTTGTCCCTTTTCTAGAATTTTAAGTTACTGAATTGGAGTTCGAAACGGCCTGACATTTGAAATATTCCCTTTTCTCGCTCATGCAATTTTATACTTTGTCTTACTGTGTTTTTCAGATAATAAAAAGTTTTTTGTGTGGAACATTTAATCTCTCTCCATCTGGCCATCCCTCCAGGCTCCAGGCCTACTTCTTTTTAGTGCAATCGTCGGAGTTGATGCCCTCTTTGCATACCATGTATAGACAGGACCTCGACCATAGGGTAAGGTAACACATCTATATATTTCAGTTATTAATTATCCTTTTTCCTAATAGTATTTGATCAATTTCTAGATAGATCAAAGAGTAATTTCATTAGAATGCTACCTGATATTTCTACAACCGTTTTGAGACACCACTCTTTAGTCCACTACCATCAGCTAGATGTCTGCTACCTTCATCCAAGCATATCACATATAACTCTATGTTTTCCCATTCCTCCTCCATTCGCAGATCAGGCTGCCTTACATGCTGAATCATCGAGACAAGAAGCAAGCATAATTACTGGCAAAAAACATTCCTCGGCTGGGAGCTGGATTCTAGATTCTATATTTGATTGTCCCGCCAGTTTTGTTACATGTTTGATTTCAGTATGCAATTTTTCACTTCATCGATCTCAGTTCTGAGCAATATCCTCATAATTTTCAATGAATATTCTCATGGCCGATATATTGGAGAGCTATACATTCAAATATAATCCATTTGCTCGCATTATTCCTTTACATGGCGTGCTCCTATAATAGACAAGGTACTTATCTAGCTATATTTAATGTTGAATGAGCACTCATGCTTTAGCTTTGACTTTCATAAATTGAACAATCCCGTTCTCACATGGGAAAATATGATGGAATCATTAGTACTTATAAACCTTTCTCCATAACTAAAACTTCATATTTTCAGTTATTCACATATGTTCTATTGATGAACTGGATCGACTATCACCTATGGCTACAATATACAAGGGTTTCTGTATAAAAATATATTGGTTATATTTATATGTGTGACCGTCATTTGTTCGTTTTTATCCTTTAGACTTTGAATTCATCAATGCAAGAGATGACGACCATGCATCTATTCATGTTGTAGCAAATCTGCATCAATAAGGCCATTTTCCACTCCCGATAGCCTCAACACCATGTGTGTTGTACTCTGAATTTTTTGCAGTGAATTTTAGGTCATTAAATGCAGACCAATTGAAGCATCGTTTCTGAAATTTACCATGTGTCATATACTCTGAATTTTAGTAGTGAGCCCCTTCTTCTATACCACTCCTGATAGCCTCAACACCACGGCAGGCATATATCACTGAGGTGTTCTATATGTCTCCAGTGTATCTGATTTGAGCATATCATCAAGCATCTGTTCGGTAGAGTTTTTATGGCCAGATCATTTGTTTGTGTGCAGAATATTCCCCAAATATTTTCATAAAACCTGGATATAACTGGTTATTTGACTATGAAGGAAAAGCACACCACGATGCCTTGCGAGTATGGATTTGTTACTTTTTTATCCATCTATTGTTGATGTTGTTTGACGGATGGTGTAGTGTATGACCTCTTCATTGACAGCTAGCTAGACAGGTTCTTAATATTTGGAAAACTTGAATGGAGTTAATCATTTTCTTAATCTATTCAGTTTAGGTCTAAAGGACTATCCCAACAACCTATTCAGTTTGAGGTCAAAAGGAATGTCCTAACAATAGATGGTCCTGATACAAGAAAAATTTTGGCAGTAGTTTTTGTCTACATATTGCTTCTTATTTGGTGAGTTCCATATTCACAAATTGTGTTTCTTGTTTTTTTTAAATAAAAATAAATATGTTTCTTGTCTTGCTGCGCTACAACATGATTTGCATGTGTGAATACATCTAGACTAAGCATTGTCCTTAGTACACTAAGTTTCAGTCAATTTTCACATGTACGTGGTTGAGGGCTTGAGGCAAGTCAAAATTTGCACTGGTATGTTTTGTTAGACAGTTTGAACAAAATGTCCTCGGATTTTTTTACGATATGGTGCATGAGTAGTTTGATTTAGTTAGTGGATTGCTTTGGTCGGCTACTTAATATAGTCAGTTTTTTTTTACAAGTTTGATATAGGAATCATGTCTATTCATAATACGCAGATCTGGTTCAGCTATAGATGCACACTTTATCAAGAAAAGACATATCACATATTTCATTTTTTGCATCTCTATGATTTTTACGAGGTCTATGAGGAAAATTTACTATCCAAGTTGGTGGTGTGGACGCTAGATAAGGGAGCCGAGGCGAGATTAGTGGCGGGGACAATTGATCTAAACCGCCATGGTTCCATCGGGTCAAGATATCACGTCGCCATCGGGCCAAGATGCCTCTGCAGTTCTTCGGTATGTATTTGAAACCAAGTATCATGACATTGGTTGATAGAGACCTATGATGTCCATGAAACACAATGGCTTTTGGGTCCATGTATTCTTGTAGCCTTGGAGGGTGCAATGTCATCTGCATCGGCGGATTCTTCCTTGTAGTATAGCTTGGAGCGTCCCTCTACCGCTTGAATCACCAGAGAGTTCTGAAAACGGTCGTGGATGTCCCATATTGTTCACTCCATACGTGCAAACCACTTATCTCGAAATATCATATTGAATTATCTCTTGCTTGTTAGATTCTCGGTGCTATGTGTGAAATACTTTTTGTTATTTTGATTTAGAGCATAGGAAAAATGTTAGAATTTATTGTAATATTTGGTGAGCACTACAACAATTTTGTGGTTAGGAGATGAATTTGGCATTATATTAACTGTGACCATATCGCTAGATATTGTCATCCCCAGATGTTACGAATGATAAAGAAATGGGTTTACCTGAATAGTGTAGAAGAAGTTGTGAGTTTGAATGTAATATTTTAGTTATATTCTTATGTTTGGCTTTAGGCAGCCTAACCAATTTTGTGTATAAGTGTAAATCAAGTTGTAAAGTTAAATTCTGAACATTGGACACATTGGACAAGTGGAGGAGTAATTTCGATGGCATTTCATATTATTGAGTCGGGTGGAGAAGAAGGCGCCCGTGAAGGCCGCTAGAAAATGTGAGAAAGATGTCGCCGGTGTTTCTTAGTGGCTAAATGCAAAAAGGGCACGGCAAACATATAGTAGATAAAGGAATGGCGCTGAGGCAAATGCAGGCTTAACTTCACCACTGTTAAAGGAGTTCAGTTTGTTAGAATTTGTCAACCTTTAAATTTGTTATACAACTTGATTACCCTATTAATTGTAGGGAGTTATTTTGATCATCTATTTATTTATGAGCATTACAATTGCCAGTTATACTTGTATTGGTTTGTGCATATTATTGTTGTCAGACAATCATGATTTCCATGTAAACAACCATTTTAATAATGTCTCTCTATAAAAGTGTGTTTCATGACAATTGTGGCATATGGCTCTATTGACGCTAGAGCACATGCACCACCAGCTGGTCTAATTGAAGTGGCGGCACACCCGGCCGTGAAGTGTGCTATGCACACGTTAAACCTACTGATTTCTGCAACATGCCGCAATGGTATCAACAAAGATTTATGCAACTCCGTTGCCTAGATTTTTCTCTCCCGTTGCAACGCTCGGGCATATTTCTTAGTCTAGTGTAAAAAAATTATTATCGTGATTTACGGTGATGTTTTGCCAAGTTCATAATTCTTAGCAATAGAATTGCATAGATTTAATAACTCCATTATGATTACTATTACTTGTGTCTGTTCGGTTCCTTGAACCAAGTGGAATGGAACGAAACCATTTCTCACCTAGAGCCAATTTTTGTGTTTGGTTATGAAATAGAACGGAACCGAATAGTTCCTCAGAAGAGAATATTCCCTCCATATGTGGAATGCACTCATTCTAGTGAATTGGTGCAATGTAGTGGAACGGCCATTGATAAGACACTGTTAATTACGAAGCACACCAATAATCCAGTTGCAAAATAATTAGCCATTGTTAATTACGATTTTGAGATTAAAAAGGTTATTCGCCACTGTTAACTACGATTCTGAGACATTCCGTTCTGCTCTCCAAATTTCCTCAATCGAAAAATGATGTTAATTATGATTTTGAGATTAAAAAGGCCATTAGGCGTTGTTAATTGCAGTTTTAAGATTAAAAGGGCCATTTGCCACTGTTAATTACAATTATAAGATTAAAGGGGCCATTTTTCACTATTAATTACGATATTGAGACAAAATATTAACTATAACTTCGTACCATTATGATCTTCAATTCCCCAAACCGAACAAAAAACAAAACAATTCCGTTCCTCGTTTTATCAAAACCGAACACGAGAACGAAATCGACCCATTCCAGTGGAATGGAACCATGACATTCCGTTCCACTTTGTTCCCGAACCGAACACACCCCTCTGAATTTATTTGAACACTTTGAAATTATTTCAGATTTCTATTTTATTATATAATAGACATGTTCTATTTAATCATTAGTAAAAATTACTATGTAATTCATTGCCTATTGCATGTGGGTTCATTGAATCGCATACATCAATATGTATTTTCAACTTCAATAATCTTACTTGTTCAATTTACAAATTTATTTGTAAATAGTATTTTTGTCATTTAATTCACCGAGCAATTCAATATGCACAAATGAATTTGAGTTTCATTCTAGTTCTATTTTAATATAACTTCTGCATATAATTTCCACATGAATATGATTTAGTCATATGGCACCATACAATATGGTAAAATACTTATAACATTTACACTTTAGCAAACTGATTAAAGACATCATTTTAACAATCAAGATAATGAATAATGCTTTTAAAAGGTCACATATTCATTACACAATTTCTCAAATAATCTAAACAATAGTTGTTGTTTTACTTTAATAATTATCCATTAGTATAATGATGAAATAAATAACTACTTATTAAACTCCAACATGAATCTTGATAGTTGACGTAGAGTGTTAAGCATTTACAACGAGGAAACCATTTCCGCCAAGCTTCAACGACTCATTTCTTTCTATCCCCTTTTGTTTCAAAGTTTCTTCATTGGATTGCTAAATTAAAAAACCTAATTGGGTACAAATAACAACAATTTGAAACAAGGCTTGAAATAAAATATTAATAATTTTATAATAGTTATACATTTGGGACTTTCCATATGCAGGGGGAGTGAACAAAGTAGGACTCCGATAGCAATATTCTCAATATATTTGCGATTTACAAATGTATCCAACTAAATTTAGTCACATGCTCATTCATTAGGGACCCCTTTGCCATTTTACATCTAATGAAGCAAGCATTTGGATTTTAACTTCAACCTCATCCATATGTCCCTAAATAGTGAAATCTTTCATCCTTCATTGGTATGTACAAAATTGGTTCATTCAGAACATAATATTTCTTAATTGTCTAAGGACCATCCTTAGATTGTGAATCCAATTCACATAGTTGTGCCTGCACTTAAATTCTCATTATAAAGTGATGACCCACAAGTATAGGGGGTGTATCGTAGTACTTTCGATAAATAGGAGTGTCGATCCCAACGAGGAGCAGAAGGTGTTGACTAGTGGTATGGAGTAGGAAATCTCTGTAAATACTTAGCAAACGGATTTTTAGGGGTTTTCTGATAAAGCAACAGAACAAGGTGCAAGTAATAAAGACAACAAACAATTACAGCGAGTGGCCCAATCCTTTCTTAGCAAAGGACAAGCCGGTGGAAATACTTATAAGGACCAAACGTTCTCGAGGACACATGGGAATTCTGTTAATTGCTTTCGCTTCAAATAGCTGAGTAGCCTTCTTTGGTGTTGTAAGTGTTGTGTGGGTGAACCTGTGCTAATGTACCGACCTTACTTGGACTAATACATACTTGTGATAAAACCCCCTGCAAGCATCCGAAACTACATGAAAATAATTAAGATATAAACCTAACCACAACCTTAAACTCTGAGATCCTACACTCCCTTGTGCAATGGTGCCCTAACGGGGGTTTAGGATTTTGTCACTCCAGCAACCCCACAATTAGTATCCAAATACACAACGCATTCCCCTAGGCCCATAAATGGTGAAGTATCATGTAGTCGACATTCACATGACACCACTAGAAGAATAGCACCACAACTTAAATACTAAACCATTGAATAATATCTCAACACAAATCCACTAATAACAACATGACTTCTCCTATGTCCTCAAGAACTAGACGAACTACTCACAAGATATCATATGGATCAAGATCAAAGACGATATGGTAATGGATAACAATCTGAACATAAACAATAATTCAATGGTTCCACTCACAAGCATCAACTACAATAGTAATTAACACCGGGAAAGTTTCCCCTAAGAATTATGCAAGATCCAACACTATTGTTACAACGGGATGGAGTGGTGATGATGGTGCTGGTGGAGATGATGGTGTGGATGATGATGATCCCAATGAAGCCTAGCTTGATGACGGTGTTGATGGCGACGATCTCCCCTCTCCGGGAAGGATTTTTCCCGGCAGAAATCTGTCTGTCGGAGAGCTCTTTCTATCTCGGTGTTTTCCGCCCCGCAGAGGTGGCGGAATCTTTCTGTGGTTGCCCCCCGTGTATTAGGGTTTCGAGGCGAAGATACATGCGAGAGGGCGGAGTCGGAGGCCCTCTAGGTGGGCCACACCTCCTTGCGGTGACCCAGCATACCACTGCATGTGTAGTACACTATAGTCGTTGACATTACATCCACAGAACACCGTTTTGTAAATATCACATCCCTCAGAGTGGTACAACAGAAACATTGCGGGTCCATATTACAAATATTCACACATCATTATTTTTACAATACCACAAGTTCAAGACTTCGAAAAGATTCAACTTACAAACCAAAATATAAAGTGTTTCAGCGGAATTTAAAAGTAGCAACTCCAACTAGGAGTTGAGCTCAGCAGCTTATTCTATATGGTTTATGCTGCTCGGCTCCGTCGGTTACTACTAACTAGGGTTCTTAGTTTGAATTGTTGTCATCAACACCATAGCGGATTTCGTAATCCACTCCTTCAACACCTCCTGACAGGTCAGGTTCCTCGTAGAACACATCTTCTTGGCATTCGGCTGCATACATTGGTGTGCCTTCGGGATCCTTAGAGTCAAAGCAAGGGATCAAATAAAAGGATGAGTAACAGCGTTACCCAGCAAGTTCATTATATGAAAGGTGGGAAGTTTGATGCACTAACTACCACCTCAGACTATAAGTCCTTGGCACTCTGCAGTTTTTGTAAATCTTTCTTCAAAGATTGATTTTATTATGAAAATCTATGACCATCAGCCTTCACAGGTTGACCAGAACTTTCATGGAGTTCCTTTCCTGCCACGTTCGTAGCTCCTTCCCGGAACAGGGAGTAACAAGTTACAATTCTTACACTCTGCAGAGGTGCATCAGTTTACCCATGAGAGATCAACTCCTTGTTGCACAAACCGGGCGTACTTTCCCGTCCACAATTCCATGATGTGGGGCCCAGTAGGTGATCCAATCCAATCACTGCCCCCTTCGCGACCTCGCATGCCTCCTTGGTGTACACCATGCCCACATATTGAATTACGGCAATGGTTTGTACAGACCGTTAGATGCCAGAACTATCGTGGGACGTTGAGGGTTCCCACCCATATGTTGCATATCCTCTACGAATTACCAATTAATATGCATGCTGCGAGTGATAATAGCCACGACCTACACATTCGGCTACATGCGAGAGGAAGAAGATACAGCTGACTTCTCTGTCTCATTCCAAATCTCATGGTTAACGCGTGGTATACGACACTAGAATCACTGATGTCATGGGTTATTAAATTCCTAACTGATCATTATTGTTGCAAATAGAACCCTAAGTTCTATTGCTACATTATATCATCACTTAGGATGATACCTAAGATTTCTTTATTTTAGAAAATAATATTTTCTTTCTTTGGAGTATAGATGATAACACACAATCTTGCAAATACTTTGATAAAGACTATTCAAAGGACATGAGCAAGTGATAAACTTGCCTTGTGATTGCAAGGTAGTGAAGTCAGATGCTTGCACTGGACCTTGAGCTTCTAGTTCTACAAAACATCATTATTGCCCGGTAAGGACAATATTTAAAGAAGCAAAATGATTATACAAAGTAATGTAATGCATCATTTAGTTTTGTGTGTATTTTCCCCCATTATTTAAATTATAATAATTCTTTTCATAAATAAAGAATTTATAAATATTAATTATTAATATTTATTGAATATAGTATTCCTTATTTTCTTTCATTTTATTTGAATTTTACTTATTTAATAATTCCTTTAAGAATTATCATTTATCTTTTAAATTCAAAAAAGTATATAAATTATATGTTTAGTATTTTCTAAAATACTACAATATTAGTATATAATAAAAGTGATTTTTATTTATTTTTATCATCTTTCTTTAATTTTATAAAATTCCATAAGGAATATATATTATAAAATTCTTGATAGAAATTATATGCCCTAAAATTTTATTTCTTAATTTATTTAGATAGATTGGATTATTGTGAATCCAATAATATTTATTTATAATTTTTGGATTTTTATTTTATTTTCTAGAATTTATTTAAATTCAGGGGCATTTTGGTCTTTTCCTTAATTATTAAAACTTGCTTTAGGTGATTGGGCTGGCTGTGTTGGGTTTATTGGGCCATTTTGGCCCAATTGGGCAGAACCAAAATGGCTCCCCAAAGGGGTCCTGGCCCTCATAGCCTACTCCCTCTCTGTCTCTCTCTTGTTCTCATCTCCCCTCTCCCTCGCCCCCGTGGGGTGTTGGCGCCACCGCTGGCGATGCCCGCCACCGTGGCCCTCCCTGGCCACTGTCGTGGTGCAGGGCGAGGTTGGCGACTATGCTGGTTCACCTCCTCCACTTTGATTTGAGTTCGGAGCCTTCCTGTGGCCAGGTTCACCCCGTTCCCGAACCCTAGTGTTTGGGGTTAGGTGCTGCCATCGCTACTACGGACCCTCTTATGGTGGTGTGTGATGTTCGTGTGCTGTTGTGGCCGCTACCACGGCTGGTGCGGGTTGCAGCGCCCTCTGGGTGCTCCCCGTGCTGCCGCGAGCACGTCGGCCCTTCTGCTTCCTCTTCAATTCGTTAGCGAGGACCCCGGGTAAGTTACGCCTCTTGTGGATCCTAGTTCATCCTATCACCATGAATATCTCTGTGTGTATCTAGTGGCTACCCCTGCCTAGTGCCTATGTTCTGATTAGGGTTCATATCCTGATTAGGTTTCTTGTTCTGATTAGGGTTCATATCCCTCTGTTGATCATATATATATGATTTGGATCTAGTGGTGATAATCCCTTGAGCATGATGAATGGCTGTTTGCTTTGGATTATTGCTTATAGTTGGCTTTGGTGATGCTAGTGGCTTATCAGATTGATTCCATTGGTTATTTTGATATGGTTCAAATGATAGTGTTACTGTAGAATCACTACTTGGAAATCCTAATATTTGAAAGTTCACCACTGTCATTGCTTGGCTATTGACAGTGATTTGTGAGTGATGTAGCCAGTGTATCTGCATTTGTTGGCTTATGGTTTCATATACAAGTTGAGATAAATTGGGCTCTTACAGTGATGTTATGTATATATATATATATATCTGGAAATGATTCCTGTGATTGATACCAGTAAAATGATGCTTAGTTGTCTGTGAGTTTATCTGTGAAAGCTAGATGCTTAATCTGCTTGGTTTAGAAGCTACTCTTGTGACACCATCCTAAAATGGCACACAAGACTAGGTTCTACTACTTGGCTTGATTTTGTTTATGCTTAAGATTGGCTTAATACCAAAGATAAGTTAAAACTTCTTTCTTTAAACCCCAATGCCTATGATGTTGGTTTGAGGCTTAGGGACTAAGTCCTTATCTTGTTGTTCCTCATGGATCTGTTCTGGTAGTGATACCAGCTACTAATTCTTGAGTCAAAGTTGGGAAAAATGATTTGTAGGCTTATTAAGTTATATAGATCCATAAGATATAGAAATTCTAAGGTGCTACTCCTGTTTAAGAGATGTGCCTAGAATTCCAGATCTTAGCTATATTTATTCTAGGAATTTAAGATATGGCTTTATAGCTAGGATCAATGAGGTTGTTCTGAGATCCTGGTTGGATCTGTATAGTTTTTTGATGGCTTTTAGTGTTTAAAATATTCAATGATGGATTCACCCCACTTGGGTGTTTTTCTGAGAAGTTGAATATAAAATAACACATGAATTCTTGTCTAACTTAGATAGATAAATCATGTGATGGTTTTATACTACTCACCACAACGTGGAGTTGTTGGGGTTGTAACTTGCTGATCTTGTGGCTTGATCTTGCTGGTGGTGTGACTAGCATGATCTGGTTCTTCTCCTAATGATACTCCTGCTACTTCCAGCTCCTGGAACTTGTCCTTGATCTTGTTATCCACCTTATGGTTCCTGGTAGCTTGACCTTGTTCTTGCTATCCACCTGATCCACCCCCTCCTTATGTCACCATCTTGGTGGGATGATCAAGTGTGTGGTTGGTTTGGTTTGGTTTGGCTGCTGGTGCTTGATGTGTATGAGCAAGGAAATGAGGTTGGGGTGCTTGCCCACGGCTGTGTTGATCTGTTTTGATTGTGTGGCAGCAGTGGTTGTGCTCGACAGCACACACTATGCATTTAGATGTGTGTGCTGCTTGTGTGCCTGATGCACCCTTGTGGATATGCTCAGGGATGAAAGTTACCTTTTTATCTGTTTACCACTTAACTGCTTGGTGAAACTTGCCCATCTCTCTGATTAAAATTATTTGACTTGTGGCTTATGGATTATGAAAGATTTATTTTTTTCATATTGGTGAAACTTGCCCCTAAAGATTACTCAGTGATGTAAAGTTGAACAGTGCATCTCACTGTCACTACTGAGAGTAAAAATTTCCTAATCTTTTATTTTATTTCTTTTAGTTTGTGATTTGTTTTGCAGGTACAAGACTTGAAGATTCAAGATTTAGAATAGGTCTTCTAGATTCAAGATTTAGAATAGGTCTTCTTTTTGATAGAATAATTCCATTGTAATATTTATTTTATTCTTTTGTAATATTTATTTTATCCTTTTGTAATAAAGATTGTAATATTACTCAATATATAAATGTTCTTCTTTTATTTCATTTACTATTGTAATGATCCTTGATTACTTTTATAAGTTACATTTTGTAACTTATTTATTGAATAAAGATATAGAATGAATATTCATTTTCTTAATTATGTTATTTTATTTAAAGTTTGGGTTACTAATTGTTAACTCTTGATTAAATCAAATTACTCAAACATAATTCTAACTTCTTTTAAATTATAAATCCAACACTCAAGTTTAAAATTCAAATTTCATTTTCCAAAACACACTAATCCACAAAGATCATATCAAAGTTTATAACGATCATTCTCCAAGGCTATTCCTAATCTTAAAGAGTGAAAGAAACTTTGATCACTTTAGGTTTTTATTTGGCGAAAATTTTACCCACATTTTTACAAATGAATGCATGCAATTGCACAGATTCCTAAATCTACCCTTCGTTATTTCCTAAATGCTGGGATGTTACACTCCTCCAGGTGCGGGGCAGGGGGCCCGCGTCTGGGGGGTGCGGCCCTCCTGTGTCCCAACTCCGCCTCCCCTTCTGGCTTCCTTCGTCTTCTGGGAAAATATTATTTTCCATGATTTTTCTGGTATTTTTCTGATTTTCGTGAAATTGCATCAAAACACCTCTTTTTCCATCAAAAACCTGACTCCGGCAGTTCATCCTCCAAGAATCATCCAATATGAAAAAACAGATGAAAAGGCATGAGTAACACCTCTTAATATGAAATATATCAATGAATAGAGGAAAATTATGATATATAATGGTGATGCAAATTGGACGTATCAACCCCCCCCCCCTAGCTTAGACCTCCGCTTGTCCCCAAGCGAAAACTGAGCTCAGTAAACATGTCCACAGGTTTATGGAGTGAAGTGTCGATAAAATAATACGGACAAGAAGCATCACACTTACCATTACACAAGCACTACAACAGGAACCCCCTTCAGCAATGCATCGATGCGTTGCCGAATGTCCATATAAGCGTTGTTACCGCCTACACCAACGGGTTTCGTATGTGTTGCCGTTGGTGGCGTTGCAAGGGTCTACAACAATGCATATACATGTGTTGGTAACCAACCCAAAGAAGCGTTGTAAAATAGCAACATATATAATTAGATCCTAACAACAGTTCATATGTGTTGGTGGTTTTGGTGCATGAATGGATATTGAAATGGACATAACAAAACATTGCAAAAGCATATAAGAGTTGCTAGATAACTGGAAAGATTATTGGTAGCTTATATGTCGCCAAGAACAATTCATTGTTCAATGCTAGGAGTGCATAGGAGATGCTATAGTAAACAAAAAAAAGTCATATATTAAATCAACGTTGTAGCTTTACAAAGAGCATGATCCAATGAATACAAGTTCTGCATATCTAAAATGACATTCTAAAACATAATCTAGAACTATCAGGTAGTAGCGCCAATCTTGAAACTTGCTCTCGGTATCTCAGCCATGCATCATCCATTTAGTTTGGCAATCTACAAGAACAACACCAAAATATGAGATAAGTAACTTACCATTAGTGAGACAAAAAACTTGTGAATAAAATAGTGCAAATTATAATAGTTGCAACATACAAAGGTTGAAGGCCATGAGATAATTAATCTTATTGCATGACTACCTCTGGGAATACGGAAGGAAGTTGATGATTATATTCTATAAATAACGAGGTCGGAGATATGAAAAGAACCAGAGAACTCTTCCCGTTAGATATAAATTATATTTTATCGCAGCAGATTCTTGTGTGTCCTCTTCTTTTTAATCTAATTTTCCTTCTCAAGATAGCACATTCGTTGAGGAGGGCTTACTAGGGGGTGCAAACCGACTTACACCAAGTAGCTTATTGCCTTCGAGCTTTTGACTAAACCTACTAGGGTTCGCAGTGTAAATATTAAATTAATACAGCGGAAAGAATAAAATAAGTAACATAGCAACTGCATAAGAATTTTCTTTTGACTAGGCACGTTATAGACATGTAGTTCAGAGAGTAAAATATTTAAAAGAATATAGCAGATATAACAAAGATGCACCCTAGTAATTGCCTATGGATTTATGTGTTGTGCGACTAAATAATGGAATCCTTCTGAAAGTAAAATTGATAACAAATCTACAGAAAAATTTAAATTTTAACCATTTAGAAATAGCTGAAGTTAAAAAAAAGTAATGAGCATGAAACTAAATTAAGATATCTCTTCACACTCCAGAATGTATGCTAGTACACCATAAGATTCCTAGAATAATATATCTGAGACAATAAATGACCTTAGGACCAAAGACGTCCCCTTCTTCTGTAAAATCATGTATTTATATTTCTCATAGTTGCAGCGCACACAAACTGAAGATTTACCTCTCATCTGAAACTACATACGCACAAGACGAACAGAAATTTCAGAACATGTGTATAGCTCCATGTAGAGATTAAAAATAAGTATAATATGGAATAACCAACACAACCAGTATAATATGGAATATAAGAAGTTAAAAATTCTTGATCTTACTCGTCTTTCCCTAGAGTAGAAGAGGGGTTTTATTGAAGATATGATTATAAGTCAGCATAGTTTCCTCTATTTCTGCAGCCCACAAGATACTCTCGTGACCAGCCCTGCAAGTTTCATAACATTGACATTCAAAGACGACAATCATCGAAGGCATTGTTGGAAATATAAGCAATAATCCATATGATTTAATCCAAATAATAAACTGATAAAGCATGATCATACAAACAATAGTAAAACCAATCATGCATATCAACAAAGTAGATGAACAGATTACATCTATATATGATAAACCTATCACATCTACGCCAAACGCTAGAACTAGAAACTCTAGCATTATCCGAAAGAGAGATATTGAGATCGCATACGATGCAGTTGCGGCAGTAGCCGCAGCATAGCTGTCGCCCATGTTGAGGTTGCCGAAGAGGTCGTTGACGTCCGGGAAGAAGTCGTCGTTCGGGAACTCCTCGCCGGACAACGTCGTGGTTGCCAGTAGTCGCGCTTGAGCGCTCCCCAAAAACCTGATCGCCCCTCACCCGTATAGGTTCACGAGAGGCGGGGTTCCAGAGGCCTACTGTCCCGATCTGCGGTGCACGCCGCAAGCCGGGATGGGGAAGACGAAAGCGGCGGCGCAAGGTTCTGGAGGTAGGCGCGTGTGTGGATTGATTCACCGATTTGGTTTAGCACAGACGCTTATATAGTGCAGGTTAGGGAGATCGTGGGGCACATCCCACATCCGAGTCAGTAACAGCCACGTCCATAAAAACTAGAAACGGTTGTAATTAACGCGTCCGTTAATAACTTATAAATAAAGCTCGACTCGGCGAGATTCCCGCAACCCACGGCGCGCGCGCGTCGTGATGAGGCGAAGCGAGGCGTGGAAAGGTGAGGCGGGCGACGTCGGAGGAGGAGTGCACGAGGGCTACTCTTCTTGTCACACCTTAGTGAGTGGTGCAACACTCTAGTATATAAGGTGGTCCAACTTCCTTTCAACTAGCAATGTGGGACTAAACTTTAGCACAGTCATATGTTGCCATTCACAAGTGGGCCAATAACTCAAAACTCACCAAATTCCAATAATCCCCCACAAAGTCTCATTGGCACATCACATCACTTTTATTTTAGAATATTGTTTTATATACCGGTGTGTAGTGGAGACTGTTAAGTTGAATTTCCACGTTAAACTTCATGTTACGCTAGCTAGCAACTTGAATAGTGGACTATGCCTTATACTATAAGTTTTCTACGTGCTAGTTTCACATAAAATCTAGACCGGTACAGGGCTGTCGTCGGCTTCCCCGCGGTTTGGATCTTATGCGTCATACTCCAGGGCCTTTCATGAGTTTATTAGAGAGCACCCAACTCTCACGGACTGCGACGTTTAACAGTCAGACTCATATAGGTGTGTTCCTCAAGAGATGTTCTGCAGGACAATCTCCGCTTATAAAAGCCACTTGGAACACATTAAGATAAATATCAACCTGCCATGCAGATTAAGAGAGTATTGCATCTTTATGGAGATGTAAATATAATATGGGAATACTCTCCTCTCAGCTAACCAACAGCTTGTCTCCCAGCTCTAATTCACGGGATCTCCGATCACATAGAGTGGGTTGCCACCGGGATCAGCTCATAGCGTGTGTCTCAAACCCATCTCCCTCGATGCATTATTTATCACATTACGTGATAAACCCTTTGTGAAGGGATCTGCCAGGTTCTTAGATGTTTGGATATAATCCAACGCAATAACTCCGGAGTTTCTCAGTTTCCTGTCAAATTTCAATCTCCTCTTCACATGCCTTGATGACTTCATATTATCCTTAGAACTATTTATTTTGACGATCACAGTTTGATTATCACAGTTCATCGGAATGGCGGGCATTGGTTTTTCAACCACATGTAAGTCCATCAAGAGCTCACAAAGCCACTCTGCTTCAACAGTGGCTGTGTCTAATGCTGTGAGTTCTGCTTCCATTGTTGACCTTGTTAAGATGGTCTGCTTGCAAGACTTCCAGGAAACAGCGCCACCACCAAGTGTAAACAAATAACCACTTGTGGCCTTAATCTCATCAGCATCAGATATCCAGTTTGAATCACAATAACCCTCAAGTACCCGTGGATACCCAGTATAGTGAATACCATAACTCGCAGTGCCTTTCAAATAGCGCAAAACTCTTTCAAGAGCATGCCAATGATCATCTCCAGGATTTGACACAAATCGACTCAGTTTGCTTACAGGAAAGGAGATGTCAGGTCTAGTAGCGCTGGCTAAATACATGAGCGAGCCAATGATTTGAGAATATCTCAATTGATCTTTAGCATTCCTTCGATTCTTTCAAAGTAGCACACTCGGATCATAAGGCGTTGGATAAGAATTGCAGTCGCTATACCCGAAGCGACTCAATATCTTTTCCACATAGTGAGACTGAAGCAATGTAATCCCACCATTATCATCCTTTAGTAGCTTGATGTTTAAGATTACATCAGCCACTCCCAAGTCCTTCATCTCAAAGCAGCGAGATAGGAACTCTTTGAACTCCTCGATAACAGCGAGGTTGGTCCCGAATATCAATATGTCATCAACATAGAGACACATAATAACTCCCTCGCCCCCACCATGGCGATAGTACACACATTTGTCAGCTTTCGTTTACAACAAAGCCTTCAACAGTTAAAGTTCTTTCAAACTTCTCGTGCCACTACTTAGGAGCTTGCTTAAGACCATATAAAGACTTCACTAACTTACACAACTTTCCTTCTTGACCATCTACTACAAATCCGTCAGGCTGCTCCATATAAATTTCCTCATCTAGTTCTCCATTTAGAAAAGTTGTCTTAACGTCCATTTGATGAACGATAAGACCATGTGAGGCAGCCAAGGATAGTAGTACTCGAATAGTGGTCAATATAGCTACATGTGAGTAGGTATCGAAGAAGTCTTCACCTTATTTTTGGGTATAACCCTCGGCCACAAGACGTGCCTTGTACTTTTCAATAGTACCATCAGGTCTAAGCTTTTTCTTGAACACCCACTTAAATCCTACAGGTTTGCACCCATAAGGACGATCAGTGACTTCCCAAGTACCATTAGCTAAGATGGAGTCCATCTCACTTCGAACAGCTTCCTTCCAGTAGTCAGCATCTTGAGATGCATAAGCTTCTGAAATAGAAGTGGGAGTATCATCCACAAGGTACACAATGAAATCATCCCCAAATGACTTTGTAGTCCTTTGTCTCTTGCTATTTTTGGGAGCTTCATTGTCGTCCTCCACAGGATCATCAGAGTGTTCTATCGGCATAGTGGGTTCAGTAATTATAACAAATTCCTGACTAGACGAACTAGTCATCTTCTGATTTGATGAGCTAGACATACCTTTCATAGGAAAGATGTCCTCAAAGAAAGTCGCATCATTCGACTCCATAATTGTACCAACATGCATGTCGGATACCTCAGATTTTACTATCAAAAATCTATAGCCAATGCTATGAAAAGCATATCCCATAAAAACACAATCAACGGTTTTTGGTCCAAGCTTTCGCTTCTTGGGTATTGGAATATTGACTTTCGCCAAACAACCCCAAGTTCGTAAGTAAGAGAGTTTAAGCCTTTTCTTTTCCCATTCCTCAAATGGAGTCATGGTTTTGTCCTTTACAGGAACACGGTTTAGGACATGACATGCAGTCATTAGCGCCTCCCCCACCATTTCTTGGAAAGACCCGATGTATCTAACATGGCGTTAACCAAATCAGTTAGAGTGCGGTTCTTCCTTTCGGACACCCCCATTTGACTAAGGTGAGTAGGGAGGTGTCCTCTCATGTATAATACCATGTTCCATACAGAATAAATCAAATTCGTTTGAAAAGTACTCTCCACCACGATCCGACCTTAGCCGCTTGATTTTAAGATCAAGTTGGTTTTCTGCTCAGCTTTATAGATTTTGAAGTGGTTCAAAGCTTCATCTTTAGATTTCAGAATATAAACATAGCAGTATCTAGTGGAGTCATCAATCAACATCATGAAGTATCTCTTTCCACCTTTTGTCAACACACCATTCATCTCACAAATATCTGAATGTATAAGTTCTAGCGGTGCTAAGTTTCTCGGTTCCGCAGTCGTATGAGACTTGCGGGGTTGCTTTGCTTGCACACAAACTTGGCACTTAGAACCTTTGACAGTGGTAAATTTTGGAATTAAACTCATATTGGCTAGCCGCGTCATGCAACCAAAGTTAATATGACAGAGTCGTGAATGCCAAACATTGGACTCATTATCATTGCAAATATGATTAATAACTTTAGTACATGAGTCTGACAAAGACAAGCGGAACAGACCTCCGCACTCATAACCCTTTCCAACAAATTGTACATACTTAGAAATTACAACTTTATTGAACTCAAACACCAACTTAAAGCCATCTCGACATAAAAGCGAACCGCTGACGAGATTCTTATTGATGAAGGGAACATGCTGCACATTCTTTAGCTGTACGGTCTTCCCCGAAGTAAACTTCGGATCTACCGTACCAACACCATGAACAGAAGCACGTGAGTCGTTTCCCATCAGCATGGAAGAAGTCCTTGAGACCTGATAAGAGGAAAACATGGAGCCTATCAGAACATACATGTGTATTAGCACCCGTGTCTATCCACCAATCAGGAGAATGACATACTGAAAGGATAGTAGGTAAAATACCGTACCCAGCATCCTTCATCTCAGTATCGCTAATAACCACATTAGCGGCCTTGCCGCTGTTCCCATGTGGACGCTTGTCAAAGCGATTAGGACAGCTAGGAGCCCAATGATCAGGATCACCACAGACGTGGCAAGAGCCTTTCCTCTTATCATTTTTGTTCTTGAAGTTGGTTGAGTGCGTGGCCTTGTTCTTGCCATCAAACTTCCCCTTTCCTTCAGTTTTGTTCTTATTCTTGAACTTGTGGGATTGGAAGTTTTTCCTCTGCACCAAATTGGCAGTAGAACCTCCCTCAAATCCTTGAGAAATATTGTCCTTTGCTCTCGCCTTCTCTTCCACATGAAGAGACCCAATGAGATCCGTAATGGAAAACTCTTGTCTCTTATGTTTCAGAGAAGTAGCAAAGTTCCTCCACGAGGGAGGAAGCTTGGCAATAATGCCACCGACCACAAATTTATCCGGTAGGGAACACTTGAACTGCTCTAGTTCTTTAGCAAGTGATTGTATCTCATAAGCTTGCTCAATGACAGAGCGCTCATCAACCATCTTGTAATCATAGAATTGCTCCATGACACACAATTCAGTGCCAGCACCCGAGACCCCAAACTTGGCCTCGAGCGCTTTCCACGTGTCCTTGCCATTATCAAATGACATATACGGGTAAACAATATTGTCCCCAAGAACACTGAACAAAGCCGCCATAAATATGGTATCGGCTTTCTTAAAGGTCGAGTCCTCCTTAGTAGAAAGATCTCCTTCAGGCTTGGCAAGAGTGGCGTTATAGCAGTTTAGGTTTTCAAACCAGAGAACTGCTCTCTTGCGTCATCTCTTATAGTGCATGCCATCAAAAGGAGGCGGCCTAGTAGCCGTGGCTACACCAGTGGAATTTAGTTGCCTATAATCAGGTTTTTGGATCGTTGAAAATATAAGCAATAATCCATATGATTTAATCCGAATAATAAACTGATAAAGCATGATCATACAAACAGTAGTAAAACCAATCATGCATATCAACAAAGTAGATGAACAGATTACATCTATACATGATAAACCTATCACATCTACGCCAAACGCTAGAACTAGAAACTCTAGCATAATCCGAAAGAGAGATATTGAGATCACATACGATGCAGTTGCGGCAGTAGCCGCAGTAGAGCTGTCGCCCATGTTGAGGTTGCCGAATAGGTCGTTGACGTCTGGGAAGAAGTCGTCGTTCGGGAACTCCTCGTCGGACGACGTCGTGGTTGCTAGTAGTCGCGCTTGAGCGCTCCCCAAAAACCTGATCGCCCCTCACCCGTACAGGTTCACGAGAGGCGGGTTCCGGAGGCCTACTGTCCCGATCTACGGTGCACGCCGCAAGCCGGGATAGGGAAGACGAAAGCGGCGATGCAAGGTTCTGGAGGTAGGCGCATGTGTGGATTGATTGACCGATTAGGTTTAATTAATGCGTCCGTTAATGACTCATAATTAGTTTTCTCAATCAGCAAAATAAAGCTCGGCTCGGCGAGATTCCCGCAACCCGCGGCGCGCGCGCACGTCATGACGAGGCGTGGCGAGGCGGGCGGCGTCGTAGGAGGAGTGCGCGAGGGCTACTCTTCTTGTCACACCTTAGTGAGTGGTGCAACACTCTACTATATAAGGTGGTCCAACTTCCCTTCAACTAGCAATGTGGGACTAAACTTTAGCACCACTAGCGCAACCATATGCTGCCATGCACAAGTGGGTCAAAGAGAATTTCAGAATTTGTCTAATGGGCTAATAGCCCAAAACTCACCAAATTCCAACAGGCAAGATGAATATTATGATCTAATAAATTCATTTTGTTGCGCATGTATAGTAACAAGCTTAAGCTGGTCTGTGAGATAATTCTTCTACTCCCTCCGACTCATAATAGTTGACTCAATTTTGTCTAGATATCGATGTATCTAGACTAGATACTTAACTACATATATATGAATCTAGATAAAAAAGAGTCAACTAATACGGGTCAGGAGGAGTATTGTATATAAAGGAAAAAACAAAACTATGGCATGAACAAAACGAGATAGACATAGTAATCAACCACATAGCTCCCGAATTAATGTGACCGTAGGCACATGTTTAAAGATCAACACATATCTGGCACATATCTGACCATAGTTTCAAAAAAAAGATCAACACATATTTGGCCGGAGCGCCACTAAAGCCACTGGACCTAAGATGCTGCAAAATTTTAGGAACCGATCATGTGCTAGCATGAGTAAAAAATACGATCTGATGTAGGACCTGCCCACCTGATTAACGAAGACGAAGCCGGTGAGGGAGATGGTTGCCAGTTGGCACTCATGGCGGGGAACCTCGGAGCGAGCGCCCATGGTTGACGATCGGGAATGGAAAAAGGCACAACACAGATCCACCAAGCACCAAGCACGTGACCTAATAAACATGAAGAATGAATGAAGCGGATCAAGAATTGCAGATGTTGGGTGGGGTCTTAGAGAGAAATTGAAATTCTAGATCTGAATATGATTGGCGGACATCCTGCAATGTCTCTGCATAGAGTGGTATCCATCGATGATCGTCTATGGAATGGACTTTTGCTCGCCAGCTCGCTGCTGCATAAAATTGATGAATCTTGACATCTGAATCGCAAACAAGAGCACGTGGACCGAAGCACGACCGGTAGAACCCAGGGATGGCGACAGGGATAAGATCGGTATACGAGGCCAAGGTGGAGAGACTCACATGGGCTTATGAAGAATGGTGGCAGCGGTCACCGGTGATAAGCTGCACGAGTGGAACTGTAGGGGCCGAATTAGCAGCATGAGGAGAGGATTGGGATTGAGGGAAAATATCCAGGGAAGGGGTGCAGGGAGGTTATAGATCACGTCTTATATCTCCACTCGCAGGGAAGTGGGGGGAAGTAGACTCTCACACGCATGGCTAATCCATTGCAAAATATCTGTAGCTATAACGTGGTTCCTGTTGTAGTGAACTCACAGAAGAAGGAAACTCACCATTATATAACTTAGCTTGCAACAAGTACATGAGTCACAATAGAGATGCATGAAGATAAATCATAATTGGAATTGATAAACTTTGTTCCTGGTCAGAGAACAGCTGGAAAACAGTTTCACAAAAATCTTTTGAAGAAGTTTTACAACAGGAGTACTCTTTGCTCAAACATAAAAGGTTTTTCACAATGAAGGCTTTCAAAGTAATACTCAATAGATAAGAGTTTTTGCCTACAAGGAAGATAAAGAACATCATTGAATAAATCATCATATGAATGCTTGAAACACAACAACTCAAATGCTTGGAGATAGAGAGGAAGTAGGTTTACTGACTAAACTTAGAAAATGGGAGAAGGATCCCTTCATAGAGGGAAGCAGGGATTTCAAGTCATAAAGAGTTTCCAAAAGATTATGGTACTTACTAGCTTTGAGCCCTCATTGCCCCTATCATAAGCATCTTGAGGTGCTTAAGGTTAAAGTGAACAAGGATGGAGTATATGCTTGACGAAATATAAGTTGGCAATCTCATGTCCCTTGAGTACGAGGGTCGCTCCTCATGCTACTCAACTTTAGTTACCGGTAAGTTCTTGTCATTATAAGTACATGTGTATATAAAGAACTGCCAACGGGGTACCCCTTGCACATGATACAGGAGCTATCCCATAATCAAAATGACAAGGCAAGCAGACAGTGAGCATCTCAGCGATCTTTTTATTTGTTATTTGCATAGGTATTTATTGAGGATGCTTCACAGATTTGTCACTATGGTGATGCTGCAAGTTTCCACCATGATTAGGCATGGCTTAGGCTAGCGGCCCAGGCGTTTCTCTAACACACATACATAACTCCATGGATTTACAAGCTCCCTTTTATTTCACACCGACGACATCCGCAAACAAAAGAGCATGATATCAACTGGATATGTATCCATAAGTGTTGAAAGTGTTCCCCATGACAGCACGGTTCTGCTAATTCCAACGTATAGATGAAAGCATATACAACTTCGATGACACAATGGTTCAAGTTTATTAGGGGCAAGAAAATAAGGTGTGCCATCAAGTTCATGAGAGCTTTACTAACTAGTTTTCTCATAACAAAATAGTTTTTAATTAGAAAGATAGATGAAACTTGAGAATTTTCTTGTAATAGCAATAATGCTAATAGGTAGATATGGTGGACACAAATGGCATAGGTTTGGTTCAAGGGGGATGGAAACATGAGAAGTAAGCCTTCTCAAAACAGATTTTTGGCTAGCAAGGCTGGGTAGCAAGCAAAAGAGTTGAAGGAAACAAGCAAACCTACAACTGATAAAGCCAAACATGCAATCTTCCTTGAAGACATAAAAGATCTTAAATAAAGAATACTAAGCTTATGAGCCAATCAAGAAAGAAAATAAATGATACAAAATACCTATAAGCTTTTTCTCTTTTCCTTTCAAACCTCAAAAAGTGTTGCTACGGACCAGAGCTCGGTTTGCCAAAACCAATTTAGATCTACTTGATGCTCCCAAAGTGATACCAATACTAATCAACAATATCAATCATATAATAGAGATTGCAAACTAAAATAAGAAGTGCAAAAAAGTAAAAGATGAAACTTCTCATTAATATTCTATAAAGGCACTCACACCAAGGGATACATAGATACTAAAGGAGAGATACTTTTACATGCAAACCAACCTACAAGATAACTTCTCTATCAAAGATATGAATCCACTAAAAAGGAAAAAGATAAAAGATAATGATGTGATACTGCGGCACTCCCCCAAGCTTGGAACAAGCCAAGGGGATGCCAAACCTGATGACAAATTAGTCCTTCGGTAGTGGTATTCTCTTGTCATCATCAAACTTCCAGGGCAAAGGTTCCCCATCCAAAAAGGACGTCCTGGTTTCCGCAATCCTGAAACTAGCAGAAGAGCTTATGCGATTAAATCTAGCCTCATACTCATAGTTTTGATTTTGTATGTCGTAGAGTTGTGCTTGTAATTGGTTGGTGGTCTGACGGAGCGAGAAGATTTCGTCTCGGAGCTCAGCAACCTCCTCCTCGTGCTTGGCGATGAGTTCTGAACTTATCTTATGAATAACATCCACTTCATGTTCTGCCATCTTATTGTACCTAAAAACTTCCTGCTCCAATGCTTCCATCCTGTATTCCAGACTGCCTTCTCCTTTAGGGCCTTGAACTTCTTTCATTTGTACCTTCCCATCCTTGAGAATAAACTCCTTGGGATGATCCCTCAAATCATACATGTATGGGTTGATGACATCCGCAGAGGAATTCTCCATGGGTGATCCAGAGGAAGACATTATGACTCCAAAACTGAGAATCTGCCTGACAGAAACAGATCGAAACAGAAACAAGATGAGAACACGATACACGAACCTCGGGGGATCCGTGGGATTATATATTACGAAGTTTCAATGCATAAGGAAGGTACTGGTATGAAAACGAGGCGGAGACGGAGCTCGGGGGCTCATACCCCCTCCAGGCGCGGCCAGCTGGGGCCCGCGCCTGGGGTGGATGTGGCCACCCCGGCCTCCGTTTGCTCCTCTGTTTTGTTTCTTAGCCTCCCGTATGTAATAAAAACATCAAAAATATAAAAATATTGGGCTTTCACGAACCTTCTGTTTTCACTACTTTTACCTACTCAAATACAGACTCTGCAGATTCCGGTGTTTGGTTTCTAATAAATTCTTCCGGAGTCACCATTTGAATAATGTCAATGTCTTCATTATAAGAATCTCCAAAAATATAATGTTTGAGCCTTTGGCCATTCACCACCCGTGTATTGTTGTCCTTCAAAGAAGATATTTTGATAGCACCTGGACGATATACTTCCTCAATAACAAAAGGCCCTTCCCATTTTGAGAGTAGTTTCCCTGCAAAAAATCTGAGATGAGACCTATACAAAAGAACTTTCTCACCAACATGGAACTCCCTTTTGAGAATTCTCCTATCATGCCATCTTTTTACGTTTTCCTTAAAGAGTCCAGAATTTTCATAAGCTTCACTTATCCACTCATCTAAGGTACTCATGTCAAGCAATCTTTTCTCACCAGCAAGTTTAAAATCTCTATTCAACTCTTTCACTGCCCAATAAGCTTTGTGTTCTAATTCGAAAGGCAAGTGTCAAGCTTTCCCATAGACCATTTTGTAAGGAGACATCCCCATAGGATTTTTATAAGCAGTTCTATAAGCCCATAAAGCGTCATTCAACTTTTTAGCCCAATTTTTCCTAGATCTATTAATAGTCTTTTGCAAGATAGATTTAATTTCCCTATTGGAAAGTTCTACTTGACCACTGGTTTGGGGGTGATAAGCTGAAGCGATTCTATGGTGTACATCATACTTAGCAAGAGTTTTCCTAAAACCACCATGAATAAAATGGGAGCCTCCATCAGTCATGAGATATCTAGGCACACCAAACCTAGGAAAAATAACATCCTTAAGCATTTTCAAAGAGGTCTTACCATCAGCGCTGTTTGTAGGTATGGCCTCTACCCACTTCGTAACATAGTAAACAGCAACAAGAATATTAGTATACCCTTTTGAAGGAGGAAAAGGACCCATAAAGTCAAATCCCCAACAATCAAAAGGTTCAATAACAAGAGAATAATTCATAGGCATTTCATTGCGTTTAGAAATGTTACCAACTCTTTGACATTCATTGTAACATCCCAAAAATACTAAGCTTGGATCATCAAGCATTAGTCACCAACATTTAGGGTTAACAAAAACTTTTCTAAATAAAATTATGAATGCATGCATATGAGTATGCATGGATTTTGAAATTATTTGGAACCACCTTGTTTGATTTTTTCATTGCTTGTAAAATGTTTCTTAGGTGAAATAAACATCATCTAAAACATTTCCCACACTTTTCCTAAAGACAAGTAAATCAAAACAAATATATTAAAGGAATGGTCACTTTGACCAATTTAACTCCCATGCCTACTTTGGCTGTCTCAAACTTTCAGAACCTAACAGAAACTTTTCTGGATCTTTGCACCCCTTGAATGTACTCCTAACAAAGTATCAAGGCCCACTTTCTGATCATCCAGAAACTTTCAAATGCATAGTTTAAATGACAATTCAAAATTGAATCATCATCATATGGGAAGATCCCACTTTTCAAAAACCACTCAAACAAGCTCAACTTTCAAAACCCAAGCATCTGCAGACTCACCAGCACCAACCTAGCAAACCCACCAAAAATCTTTTCAAAATTCAAAACTTGAATTCATGCGGCCATTTCATCAAACAGGTTGTAGATACAAATCAAACAAACATCAAACACTATAGTGTGCAGTAAAATTGGCCTAACTTGTTCCCTATTTAGCTCACAACCAGCTCAGTAGATCATCTAGGAAGATTAACCAAGCACTGGCACCACTGTGAGCTTGCCATTGCCATCAATGATGAACATCCGAGCACACCCATGTCACCCCCATGTCGACAGCAAGCTAGGAGGAGACACAAGACTAGCCAGCATGTCTAGGAGGCAGCCCACCGTCCATCGCCACTCTCTGTCCACCGCTCGAACCTTGCCAACCACTGGACCACACGCACGGACCGCACCCAGACCGCCAGCGACCATGCCGATCATGCGCCAGAGCACCACCCTCGACCGAAGCCCACAGACCGCGCGCTGCCCTCACCGCGTGCATACACAATCCCCACCGACCCAGGAGACCGCCAGACATCCCCGTTCACCGCCCCGTGACGCACAGCCACCGCTCGCCGTCGAAGACGCCGCCTCTGCCGCGCAGAGCGTCGCATGTTCCAGACCAAGCCGCACCGCCCCACGCCTCGAAACCATGTCGTTGAGCATCGCCAGGGAACACCGCACCGTCCCCTACCATCGCCCATGCCAATAGCCGCCTGTAACATCGCCCCCGACGAGCTTACTGTGCGCCCCATCGGTCCCCTCGTTCGACTATAAATAGAGGCCACCCCCGCTCGATTTATTCACACCATCTCACTCCCCTCTCGTCACTGATCGTGCCACACCGTTCCCGGAGCAAGGCGAGCACCACCTCGCCGGAATTTCACCGGAGCCCGCCGCCTCTGGAGAAGAAGGGAGCCATCGATTTCGTCCATCCCAAGAGCTGCCGCGACCACCCCTGAGTTCGCCGTCGTCGACTTCGTCGTTCGCCCGCCTCGCCGACCCTCGCATGCACCCCAGTAAGCCCCCAGCACCCCTCACTGGCTGTGCTAGGTTTCTTTCTCGCCAGCGTTGCCTCGCGTCGACCATGACTCCCAGCCGTTGGATTAGAATCATATCGAACGACCCACATTGCCCCGTACCGCTTCGCCCCTCCCTGTCTCGCTGGAAAGTGGGGACACCCACTTAAGTAGCCCGCGGGAGCACTGCACTTAGCAGGCCGGCCCAGTAACTTTTCCCGCGCAGCCCAGTGATTTGAATTACATCTTTTTCTTTTTAATTCAAACATACTTCTGTACCCATTTTCAAAAATCAATCCAGATCGATTCAGTGCACCAATTTGAATGAAACCAATTTTGTTGGAAAGGTCTGTGAATACTGAATCCAAGCCCGTTGTATTCAAGTCATTTGGATCTATAGATCATCCATGGTAAAAATAACAATGCAGAAGCTTTTCTGCATTCAAACATTTTTCAAATCTAAACCATAATAGCTTTTGAGTTGATTCCAACTCTCAAAAATCACATTTAACCATACCTTTCAGAATATATAAAAATATATAGGTCTACTTACAGAAATAATGTTCAAGTAATAAAAGAATGCTACATAGGCATTTCTAGTCATTATATTTAAATAAAATAAAAGGGTAAAACTTTATTAAATTGTGACACCACTTTAAATCACATTCCCTTGGACTACAATATGTGGTGATGACATGTGTCAACATGATCCCATGTTTGGTTTGGAGAATATTAAATCTTAAGTAGTTTTTCAATGAGTAGAAATTACTTTGCTAAAAATAAAAGGAAGTAAACCAAGCCTTAAACTTGTAATGTTAGAGATGATGCTAGATCATCTATAGGACCCTTGTGTGTGATGATTGCAAGTAGTTAAGTATTGTTTGGTGATTGTGTACCTCATATTTATTCATAGACGCTAGTACCGACCAAGGATACGAGGAGGAAGGAGGATACTACGAAGAAGAAGCCGAGGAGAACTTCAACCACTGCTCTGCACAAGGCAAGCTGATGCTATACCTATGCAAGCTTATATTGACATTGATGCAAGCTAACACTTGCAAGATACTTTACCCATGCAAGCCAATACTTGCTTGTTACCATGCCTACTATATGCTTTAAGCATATATGATCATACCCACTTGATAAACCAATCCTAGTTTTATTTGCAAGCTTCTTACTTTATTTCTTTATCAAAGCTATTACTTAGACCTAATTAAGTGAATTATAGATACTAGAAAGATATTTGAAGGTTGCATAAAGAGCATAAAATTTGGCCTAAGCTAGATAATCTTGATGTCATCTTAAGGCATGAGATTGAACTTAGTTAGAACTGCACTAGTTTACCCCCCCCCTCATTAGTACTCACCCCCACTTGTAGATGCTAGTGCTAAGCATAAAACTTGATCAACTTTAGATGGGAATACTTGGTGGAAAAATGGTTATGAAAACCTTGGAATGATGGATCATTCTATTGAAATGTTTTGGACATGTGTTTCCGAACACCTGATGATTTTGGTGATGAAAATGTTGAGGCATGAGCCTTAGCCCTTTATAAAACTGATGGTTGTCTGGATGCGATACCATTCCAATTTTATCGTACAACCACAATACCCGAAGATTGGGTAGGGCTTGACTGGAAACTTATGTACCTTAGTATTAGCTCCCTCATGGCCAAGGTCTGAGCTGAGGCTACCTTGTGAAGATTGTCCACCTGTGCAGTACCCGAGATGACAGTTGGTCATGGTTGGGAGGCCAAACTCACAGGAGAGGTGCTTATACTAGGGCGTGTAATTGAAAGGTTAGGATTGATTATCCGCATACTGAGTATGGTGAATTCAGGATTTGTTCCTGACGGATGTATCGAATGTTGTGGTGAAAGTGTACAATCTCTGCAGAGTGTCAAACTATTCGAATAGCCGCGTCCGCGGTTATGGACAGTTGGAGTGGCCATACTGTTCCCCCGTCAGACTTTTCAAAAAGACTTGTGAAATGAATTGAGACTTTGACTTGACCACAACAGAGTTGTGACATGAGTTACAAGATCCCACTTAGGAGTTATAAAATTGTGACTAGCTTTGGAACTTAGTAGAGATAAATCTGGCTTTTGCGAAATAACCCTAGAGCCTAGTGTCCTATTATCCAAAAACCCCTTTACCTGTTAGTATTAGTTTACGAGTACTTAAAGAGTACTCATGGCTTTGTCCTTGGCTATTCCCATGGCCAGACTATGAAGAGGAGTACCTGGAAGATGGACCCCAGGAAGGTTACGACAACTAGGATCATCTCCCATCGTCAGCATTGCCTGTGACCCCGAATATGGAGCTTCGCCTACGCTACCGTTATTATTACGTATTCCGCTGCTTGATGTTGTATTAAGAACTGGATCATGAGAATCCCTATTTGTGTAAGAACTTATGTACGGTTGTAATGGATGATGTACTATGGTATCCAATTCTGTTATGTCTCGCAAAAATGGTAATCCTGGGATTGCGATGTATGGCATAACAGGCATCTAGGATTGAAAAATCCGGGTGTTGACATTCATCACATGATAAGACAAACTTCCTTTCATCTTTGAAAAGGGTAGGCCAATAAAATCCAGATTGTAAAACCTTTTGTGCGGTCCTATCCCCAGCATGATATCCTCCATAAGCACTGCCATGACATTTTCTCAATATCTCTTGTTGTTCAAATTCTGGAACACATCTTCGCATAATACCATCTACTCCTTCTTTATATAAATGTGGGTCATCCCAAAAGTAATGCTTTAGATCATAAAAGAATTTTCTTCTTTGCTGGGCTGTAAAGGTTGGAGGCAAATACTTGGAAACAATAAAGTTAGCGTAATCAGCATACCAAGGACTCTCATGCGGACTTACCCTTATTGCAGCCAACTACTCATTTGGAAAACTATCATTAACAGGCAAGGGGTTAAAAGAAATGTTTTCCAAACGAGATAAATTGTCAGCAACATGATTTTCAACACCTTTCCTATCTACAATATGCAGATCAAACTCTTGTAAAAGCAGCACCCATATAATAATCCTAGGCTTAGCGTCCTTCTTTGTCATAAGGTACTTAATAGCAGCATGATCAGTATGAATAGTGACCTTTGAATCACCAATATAGGGTCTAAACTTATCACATGCAAAGATTACAGCGAAGAACTCTTTTTCAGTAGTAGCATAATTCTTTTGAGCAACATCTAGAGTCTTGCTAGCATAATGAATAACATTCAACTTCTTATCAACATGTTGCCCAAGGACAGCACCCACATCAAAATCACTAGCATCACACATAATTTCAAAAGGTAAACTCCAATCAGGTGGTTGGATAATAGGAGCAGTAGTCAAAGCTTTCTTCAAAGTTTCAAAAGCTTCCTTACAATCATCATCATAAAAAAGGTACATATTTTTGAAGAAGATTGGTAAGGGGCTTTGAAATTTTGGAGAAATCTTTAATAAACCTCCTAAAGAAACCAACATGACCTAGGATACTACGAATACCTTTTATATCTCTAGGGCAAGGCATCTTCTCAATTGCTTCAATTTTGGCTCTATCAACTTCAATGCCTCTTTCAGAAATTTTGTGTCCAAGAACAATCCCTTCATTAACCATGAAATGGCATTTCTCCCAATTAAGAACAAGGTTGGTTTCTTCACATCTCTGCAAAACTTTATCAAGGTTGTGCAAACAGTTATCAAAAGAAGTTCCATGGATGGAGAAATCGTCCATGAAAACCTCCACAATTTCTTCACAAAAACCATGAAAGATAGTAGACATACATCTCTGAAAGGTAGCAGGAGCATTACATAAACCAAAAGGCATACGCCTATAAGCATAAGTGCCATAAGGACAAGTGAAAGTGGTTTTATCTTGGTCTTGTGCTTTCACAGCAATTTGAGAGAAACCAGAATAACCATCAAGAAAATAAAAGTGAGTCTTTTTGGACAACCTCTCAAGCATTTGATCAATAAAGGGCAAAGGATAATGATCTTTCTTAGTAACTTTATTAACCTTTCTAAAATTAATGCACATCCTATACCGAACCACTACTCTTTGGGGTATAAGCTCATTATTTTCATTAGGCACAACAGTTATTCCCCCATTCTTGGGAACACAATGAACAGGGCTAACCCATTGGCTATCAGCAATAGGGTAAATAATACCAGCATCAAGGAGTTTTAATACCTCATTTCTTACCACATCCTTCATCTTAGGATTTAGACGGCGTTGGTGCTCAACAACTGGTTTTGCATCAGGTTCTATATTAATATCATGCTGACAAATAGTGGGAGAAATTCCTTTTAAATCATCAAGAGTATAGCCCATAGCTCCTCGGTGTTTATTCAGTATTTTCAATAACCTTTCTTCTTCCTTTCCTGAAAGTTTAGAACTAATAATAACATGATATACTTTCTTATCATCAAGATAAGAATATTTAAGATCATCAGGTAAAGGTTTTAATTTCAAAACAGGGTCCCCTTAGGTGGTAGTGTGGTACCCAAATCTTCCACAGGTATATTATGCTTAAGTAGCTCAGGCTAACGAAGGAAAAACTCGTCAATCTCATTTCTTTCCTTCATGAAGACATCGCTTTCATGATCTTCCATAAACTGCTGCAAGGCATTGTTAGGAGCAAGAGAAATAGCAGAAAGTTGTTCAACCCTGACATCCTCATTAGGCAGTTCATTTTCATAAGGAGTTTTAGCAAATTTGGAAAAATTAAACTCATAAGACTCTCCATCAAACTTAGTCAAAACTTTTTTCCTTCCTACAATCTATGATAGCCCCACAAGTATTCAAGAAGGGTCTACCAAAGATAATAGGATAGGTTTTACTAGCTTCAGAACCAAGTACTGGAAAATCAGCAGGATATTTAATCTTACCACAAAGAACCTCCACATCTCTTACAATGCCAATGGGACAGACTGTCTCTCTATTAGCAAGGTGAATAACCACATCAATGTCCTCAAGCTCACAAGGAACAATTTCATGCATAATTTCCCTGTAAAGCTCATAAGGTATAGCACTAGAACTGGCACCAATATCACATAAACCATAATAGCAATGATCACCAATTTTAACAGAAAGCACAGGGACACTAGCTTTTCTAGCTTTTCTAGGATGGGAGACAATATTAGAAGCATCTTCACAGAAGACAATATGCTCATCCTCTATATTTTTAGTGACAAGATCTTTCACAATAGCTACCACAGGCTCAATATTTATTTGCTCATCGGGTTCCACAGTTTTCTTTGTACTTTTGCTAACCACATTAGCTATGATAGAATGTTCCTTTACCTTAGCAGGAAAAGGGATTTTCTCAACATAAGTTTCACGCAGAATCGGATCAACAGTACAAACTTCTATGCTAGCAGGAACATGGGTAACAATGTCTTTATAAGGAGCATGGTACTTGTCCCACTCTTTTTTGGGAATTTCAATATAAGAGGCAAAGGCCTTAAAACACTTTGCAAGAACTTGAGAATCAAGACCATACTCAGTACTAATATCACAGAAGTCATCAGTTCCCATAAAAGATTTTATGCATTCATAATCATAATTTATACCTGACTTTCTTCCTTTATCATTCTCCCAAGCTTCAGTGTTCTCTTGAATATTGTCTAAGAGATCCCATTTAGCTTCTTCCTTCATACGTGTGAATGATCCAGCACAAGAAGCATCTAGTAAATCTTTATCATGAAGAGAAAGCCTAACATAAAAGTTATTGATAATGATATTGTTAGGGAGTTCATGAATAGGACATTTAAGCATTAGTAACTTCAATCTCCCCCAAGCTTGAGCTGTACTCTCTCCATCACGAGGCCAAAAGTTATATATCAGATTCCTATCCTTATGAACTTCATTGGGAGGATAGAATTTAGAATAAAAGAGAGGCACTATTTCCTCCCATTCCATGGATTGCCCATTCTTCAACAGCTTATACCATTCTTCAGCTCTCCCTTTCAAGGATATAGAGAGTAACTTATTCTTCACTTGTTCAGTTGTGATACCTGCACACTTAAACAACCCGCATAATTCATGGATAAAAAGCAAGTGATCACCAGGGTGGACATTTCCATCCCCTAAATAATAATTATCCATAACACGATCAACAATACTTGTAGGTATCTTAAAAGGATCTATCTTAACTGGTGGTGATTCATCTACTACCCTAACAGTGGTAGTAGTTTTCCCAAACAGAAAACTAAGTGGGTGATCCATATTGGAAACAAAGTAACAAACAGAAACAAAAGGCAATACTCATAGTAGAAGTTTCCTTTACCAGTTCCACTCTTCAATAGCGCTTTACTCCCCGGCAACAGCGCCAGAAAATAGTCTTGATGACCCACAAGTATAGGGGGTGTATCGTAGTACTTTCGATAAATAGGAGTGTCGATCCCAACGAGGAGAAGAAGGTGTTGACTAGTGGTATGGAGCAGAAAATCTCTCTAAATACTTAGCAAACGGATTTTTAGGGGTTTTCTGATAAAGCAACAAAACAAGGTGCAAGTAATAAAGACAACGAACAATTGCAGCAAGTGGCCCAATCCTTTCTTAGCAAAGGACAAGCCGGTGGAAATACTTATAAGGACCAAACGTTCTCGAGGACACATGGGAATTCTGTCAAGTGCTTTCGCTTCAAATAGCTGAGTAGCCTTCTTTGATGTTGTAAGTGTTGTGTGGGTGAACCTGTGCTAATGTACCGTCCTTGCTTGGACTAATACATACTTGTGATTAAACCTCCTCCAAGCATCCGCAACTATAGGAAAGTAATTAAGATATAAACCTAACCACAGCCTTAAACTCTGAGATCCTACACTTCCTTGTGCAATGGTGTCCTAACGGGGGTTCATGTTTCTGTCACTCCGGCAACCCCACAATTAGTAGCCAAATACACAATGCATTCCCCTAGGCCCATAAATGATGAAGTATCATGTAGTCCATGTTCACATGATACCACTAGAAGAATAGCACCACAACTTAAATACTAAACCATTGAATAATATCTCAACACAAAATCCACTACTAACAACATGACTTCTCCCATGTCCTCAAGAACTATACGAACTACTCACAAGACATCATATGGATCAAGATCAAAGATGATATGGTAATGGATAACAATCCAAACATAAACAATAATCCAATGGTTCCACTCACAAGCGTCAACTACAATAGTAATCAACACCGGGAAAGTTTCCCCTAAGAACTATGCAAGATTGTTACAGCGGGATGGAGTGGTGATGATGGTGATGGTGGAGATGATGGTGTGGATGATGATGATGATCCCGATGAAGCCTAGCTTGATGACGGTTTTGATGGCGACGATCTCCCCTCTCCGAGAAGGAATTCCCTCGGCAGAAATCTGTTTACCAGAGAGCTCTTTCTCTCTCGGTGTTTTCCGCCTTGTAGAGGTGGCGGAATCTTTCTATGGTCACCCCCGTGTATTAGGGTTTCAAGGAGAAGATATAGGCGAGAGGGTGGAATCGGAGGCTGGCCAGGTGGGCCACACCTCCTCCAGGCACGGGGCAGGGGAACCCATGCCTGGGGGTGTGGGCCCCCTGTGGCCCAACTCCGCCTCCCCTTCCGGCTTCCTTCGTCTTCTGGGAAAATATTATTTTCCATGATTTTTCTGGTATTTTTCCGATCTTCGCGAAATTGCATCAAAACACCTTTTTTCCATCAGAAACCTGACTCCGGCAGTTCATCCTACAAGAATCATCCAATATGCAAAAACAGATGAAAAGGCATGAGTAACACCTCTTAATATGAAATATATCAATAAAAAGAGGAAAATTATGATATAGAATTGTGATGCAAATTGAACGTATCATCAAGCATCAAGTTCAAAATAAAACTACCAAAGTGATACCATACTCTCTAAAGAACATATTATAAGCTCATAATAAATGACATAAGTTCAAATTTTAAGTTGCACTATAAAGTAAATAGTTTAATGTGAGCTCTACTAAAATCAATATCCTTCGTGGTTGATTTGATGATTCAAGATCCAAGATGAATTAGTTGTCATTGATGTGACATCACTGATGACAAAAATTCCAACATGATAGGTCAGCTAGCCAACTACATATCATGTAACTATTGTTCATCATTCAATGTGCGTGCTCTAGTGTCATGATCATTATCTTGATCGATTAAGATACCCAAATGCTCTAGCAATCGAAATTCTCATTCGACCCGCCGACAAGTGAAAAATCTAGCATACCTGGGTGATCCTAGCATATTTCAAATGACAAATGCTTGATACGGTGCCACATTTATAAAATCACTAAAAACTTAAATATTTTCTGTGTCAGATCACCCTATTAAAAGGACTACTACACAGACAAGGTGCAAGGAATAAAATGATTAAGAACATAGGCAATTAATTTTTTTCGTGATATTGTATAATCCTTTCTTCTTCCTCATTCTTGAGTCTGGATCCAGTATGAGTCTGACAATACATCCTTTCCTAGTTTAGAGCTAGTTTTCAACTTTGTATCCATTTATAAACATGTAGTAATAGATCTTATAGACTTGCACGAAAAGACCAACCGGCTCATATATATATACGCGATGGATGATGGAATGATGGACAATTGAAATTAAACACGGAATTGACAAACATTGATATAATCTAATTTTTAGCTCCCAAACCCGTGTCCATGTTTCTATTTCTTCAATGACTTCATACACAAGTCACCTGTAGAATGAACAATCCTCGAATCAGACTTTCGTCCCGCTTTATAAATAAAGCCACAACCGAGTATAAGGTTCAACAACAACACGGGTGAAAGGGCATTTTCTATCCTAAATGGTTTTGATGTTTGATGATAACACACATGTCAGACTAATCGTTTTCTAAGTGTATCTCAGGTTTTTATTTAGGAGAAGGCATTCGTTCCCCTCAAAAAGGACACTAGCAAGACATAGTTTTTTCCTAGGGCTTTTGCTTGAATCTTAGGAACACCATACTATCAAGAGGGGGTCCATGTTGGAAAGTTCGGGTGAAATCAACTCCTTTTCATAAACCCGGCAAGCTTTCCCAATGGTTGAGACCTCAAAGAGAATCGCCCTCTATTGCCCTTGCCTACTCCTATGTGATGTCCGATAGTACCAGAAATCCCAACCGGTAGTACCGCTTGCCACCGGTAGTACCGCTCGACGATACC
The DNA here is from genome assembly GCA_916181665.1 of Avena sativa. NCBI lineage: Eukaryota > Viridiplantae > Streptophyta > Magnoliopsida > Poales > Poaceae > Avena > Avena sativa. Next base: position 302,462,655 of record OV702295.1, on the reverse strand, counting down.
GGGCAGGCCAGTGAGGGTTGACGAGCCTAGCCTCCCCTTCTGGCTCACCCGGTGCCTCGAAGCGGCACTACCGCCTGGACCGGTAGTACCAATCTTGTTGTCCGGTACTACCGCTATGCGGTAGCACCGCTCATCCTGAGTACTACCACCGGGGGAGGCAGTATCCTGGTCACTCAGCTGATACGTTTCCGGTACCTCATCCAGTACATGACCGGTAGTACCAGTTGAATCCGGTACAACTGCTCACATATCTGGTAGTACCGATTCTGTCGAGCTGCAATGGGCATATTCTCTGCGAGAGGTATAAATAGGCCTTTCTTCTCCAACGAGAAGCTTGCCTCTTTCATCTCTCTCCTCCATTGTTCTTGAGCTTTAATTTCACTAGATCTCCCCCCCCCCCCAAAGTGCTCCAACCTCCTTGATACTTTGGGATTTAGTAGAGGAGGTATAGATCTAGGGTTTCACCAAAGCAAAGCTGATTCCCCCTAGTTTTCCCTTATGGATCTTGTTACTCTTGGATTCTTTGAATCCTAGACGGAAGAGGTCGGTCTCGGAGCTCGAACATTGGTTGTAAAGCTTCGGGGTCGTGTTGGGAGACTCCAAGTGTTGAGGAGATCTACTCAACAAGTTTGTAAAGGTTCTGGTCGCCACCTTGAAGGACACCGCATAGTGGATCGTGTGCTTGCCTTGCAGCGGGTGCATGAGAGAATAGGGTGAGGCCTTTTGTGATGATGGTGGTCTTAGTACTGTCCATCTCTCCAACGAAGACGTACTTTCCTTCAAAAGGAAGGAACTTCAGGAAAACATCTCCGTGTTAACTTTCAGTGACTTCTATCATTTACTCCCTTATTGCTGCTTGCTTGCTTGTTTTTCATATAGGTTCTCTCACCTAGTTGCATATCTAGAGAACCTACTTTGTGTCAAGCCTTAAAATTGAAAAAAGTGAAAAACTGAGTAGCGTCTATTCACCCCCCCCTCTAGTCGCTTATACCGATCTTTCAACGGGCACCAACATGCCCCACGGAAAAGAAAAAGGAAGTCCAAGTATATTGGGGCCACATCACAGCAAAGCCCAAAAGATAAAAGCAAAAAGGCACGAGAGAAGGTCCACTATGGAGGCTCCTCAGGGTCAGCCGCCATGAAGCGCCCCGCCACCTCTCTCAACGCCAACAGGGAATCGTCCAGGTGCTCCCTATCCCTCTACCTACATAGCGGGTACCACTGCTGGAGGTAAGCTAGAAAAGCAAAAACAGAGTCAGACGTCCGGCGTGGAAAAAATTTCTCAATCACCATTTTATTACGAATGTTCCAAAGGGTCCAAGTGAGGGCCGCAAACACTATCCAGAAGAGGTGGCGCCTCCCTCCCGGTCGGGTTGCCTCCGTTTCCAAGAACTCATCAAGATCCTGGGCCTGCTAGCCTAGGCGCAGGGCTTCCTGGACAAAACTCCATAGAAACTGAGCGGCATGACACGTGAACATTATGTGGGCACAAGTCTCCGGTACCACACATAATGGAAACAACCCATTGCCGGGGCCATTCCGCTTGGCCACCTCTACCCCCGAGGGGAGGCGATCCCGTAGCAGCCGCAATAGGAAAATCCTCTGACTCAGGGGAATGGGGGCTTTCCAAAGATGGGACATCCATGGGAGCTCCGTACCCTAGAAGAGGGTCATGTACGCCGAACTGTTAGAAAATGCTCTCGAAGGAGACTGGCGCCACGAAACCCCATCCCTACCAGACGAGAGGGACGGAGAAAGGACGCCTCGCAGACTCCCATAGTCAGCCGCTTCGGCGTCGCTAAAGGTCCGCCGGAACGGGATGTTCCAGTTGCGTCCTTGCGCCGCCTTAGGCACTAGCAACGTTGGATCTGCGCAAATAGCAAACAAAGCCGAAAACTCCTGGCAAAGAGGAGTCTCCAAAAGCCAAGGATCCAACTAGAAGAGGGTCCGAAGAGACCCCCCCCCCACCCCACCCCACCCCCCCCCCCCCCCCCCCCCCACACACACACACACACAAACACACACCCATACACTCCCACCCCACCCGCCACACCACCCCAATCTGCTTAATATCCTGGATGGCTCGTCAAAATTGGGAGCCCTCCCTACGCTCGCAGGCCATTAGGGGTCTGTCCGTATAATCAACAATCGAGAACAATCAGGTCGACTTAGGTCAGCCAATAGCCACCAAAATCTCCAACGGTCCCTCCCAAGGAACTGAGTCATCTGATTTAAGGAGCTGGCTTGCGGACGTATTGAGGTGCATCGTCCTTGCCCCACAGGCAACCTGTAAATTACCTCAGGTGTAGTCGGCAAACAACTTGCAACTCTCTATTTCGAGTATAAGGCCAAACATAAGCGCAACACCATGTGTAAGCACGTAAGACTTCAAAATGGAGAGGAGCGCGTCTATTCTTTTGCTCGCCGTCCGATGAGTTCAAACAACTCGAGGGGGTGCCAACTTCCAAACTCCATGCCAAAAATGGACCACAGCATACGACTTTAGAAATAAATAGAAGTTCACCGAGTTCATCACATGGCATTGGCAAGAAAAAAAGATCCAGACAGGAGGCTTTAGTTTTCGTTCCTCGTCTACAGATTCGATGTGAAGGAGGCTGTCTACTGCCCGATGGACCGCAGTGACGAGAGGACCACGTCCTGGAGCGAGCTGTCCTTCTGCATCGCCGCCTTGAACTCGTCGAAGGTGATCTTTCCGTCCCCGTTGGCGTCCATCTGGTCGAACATCTCGTCAAGCTTCCCCGGCTCGGCGATGTCGCCAGGAAGGCACTCCTCAGGCAGGGCCTAGCAATCAGGGAAAACAATAGTTACGGCTTTGTCAAACTCGGAACAGAACCCTGAAGGAATGCTTCGTCTGGTATAAAAGCCGTAGATCCTTACCCGGAGCATAGACGCCAGCTCTTCCTTGCTGATGCAGCCTGACCGGTCAGCATCGTACATCTGAAATTGCATTTACGGTCAGATGTTGAGCGATGCAACGAGTTCTCCAATGCATTTTAATTGCTACTGCAATCTGCAGCATTACAGGGTCCTTCTCCAGTGGAATATGATTTTGGGTATAGTATATGTACCTGGAAGCAGAGCCGCAGCGCGTCGTCGCCGCGCGAGTTTCTCAGGCTGGAGAGCCCGCAGAGGATCTCCCTCATGTCCACGGTTCCATCGCGGTTGTTGTCAAACAGATCAAACACCCGAGGAGCTAGAGGGATCAGAGACTCCATCTTCATTGCTTTCAGCACCTGCTCGAATTCTGTTAGCGTCGCATTCTCCCCGTCTGCACATCTGCACCATGACCACTTTGTAAATAAACTCAAGTATTCATTGGAGAAAAATGTACAGATTCCAGAAATATGCAGCTTTTATAAATATAAGGGACTGCAGCAACTTTGGGGGAATGAAAAGAATTGCTACTTTTGTTTTTTGAAAATTAAAGAAATGCTACTCCAATCCGATTATACATCCTTTGAAGGTGGAGTTCTGTATAAGTTTCTTTACTAGCTCATGAAATGAGGCAATGAGCATGTGACTTGATAAAATCAAAACAACACACTAACCGATTATTCTCTCATTCAACAATGCGCATGCATTTTCCTAACAAAAAGGAGATAATCTATCCAGGTTACCCAAATTTTTAACATCTTGTTACTAACTGAGAAATGTTGTTAACGATGTTCAGGTAACAATATCTGAAGATTGGATAAGCCCGTATACTCACATCCGTGCAAAATGAAGCCGCAGATTATCTAGTTCTTCCGAGGTAAGGTCATGGGTTCCTAAAAGACTCCTCAGCCTTTTTGTCCTCAATGCTACTTTGCTGCTCAGGACGCTGGCTATCGCTGCTGCCCTCAATTTCCTTCTAGCATTGAACCTTTGCAGTTTTGTGACAACCTCTGCATCCATGCGGTCTTGCTTGGCACAGTCTCCTATCACCCAAGGATGCATCAAAAGCTGGGTTGTCATCATAAATGGACCCACAGTTAATTCAGTTATATCATCAAGTCAAGTGCGAAGAAACAGAAAAGTGAGCATGAGACACACATCACTCGCGCTGGGCCTCTTGTAAGGTTCAACGGAAAGAAGACTAGAAATCAATTCTTTGGCTGATGAAGTTATTGTTTTCCATGTATACTCCTCAAAACTGAATTCACCCTGGAAGAAGCACCGAAACAAACGACATCAGATTAAGACCCTGTCTAATGAAAGCATTGATGCCTTCTTTGCTGAAGCAAGTAACAATCAAAAGTATCTGCATGCAAACTGAAGTGCTCAAGTTGTTCAAATACACTATTAATTTTGGCCTCGAGTCTTCAAAACGAAGGTGCCAATTCCTTGTTGAGTGGCTTATAACACAAGCCCCAACTAACCCCACATCCATAGTAGCCCATATTATGGGTATTATTCTGAGTAGAACATGTTATATGCTAGTGGATTACATGTGAGATAATATTTTGTTTGCATCCTAAAAGGAATCTCAAGTTAGCTAGTGACTTAGACATCGCAAAGAAACCTGCCCATTGGAAGTTTGGAACTGGACATCATATAAGACAAGTCGAAATTCAAGTGGCAATAACTAAGGGAAGAAGAAAATGCAGCAATGATTGGCAGCCATGTTTTTTCTATACTACACAAGGATAATTGCTCCAAACCACCCGACAGAAGGTGGACACTAGTGCTGGTAGTAGAGACTGAATCAAAAACCTATGACAAGCCCCTAATTGTACTGGAAGAGCATACATCATACAGTCTATGGAGATCAGTAGATTCATAGGCATAATTATCTTGTTTCATAAGCAAATACAAAATAACATGCAGAGAAATTGATTTAAGGTCCTTTTCCACTACAGATATGGATACTGTCATAGGTGGCTGTGGAAATGCTAAAAAGGTGGAAGCATGTATGGATCACAAGAAAACTACCAATTATTTGCAGAACATTTTCCCCAGATGCTAGTTCAGAGGAGTACTTACTTGCAGGATCCTTTGCTGTTTTTCTCGATTAGTTGGAGCATGGAATGGTGGGCATCTGAAGTACTATACAAATTAGAGCCTGATGCATAAATGAAGCCAAGCGAATTATGACGAGAAAGGATTACCAACATACCCAGATAAGAGAATATACAGAATCACCCCAACAGACCACATATCACTTGCAGCCGAAACCTCTTGCCTCGAGAGTGCTTCTGGTGAAACATAATCTATGGACCCAAACAAGGCCACGATCGGGTCACTGAAATCTTCTACAGAGCTCAAACCAAAATCCATGATCTTCAACGTTGAATCTTCTTTTCTGTCGGTGAAGAGGCAATTCTCCGGCTTCAAGTCTCTGTGTATGATGTTGGCCTTGTGAAGAGCTTTCAACCCACCAGCGATCTGTCTAATGATAGCAGCCGCGTCGAACTCCGAGTAGCGCGCCCGTCCTATAATCCTGTCAAACAGCTCGCCACCAGAGCACAGCTCAAGGACAAGGTGCACGCCATTCGCATCCTCGTACACATCGTGCAGGCTGATAACATTCGGGTGCGGCGCGACGTTCTCCACTATCCTTCTCATGACGATTATCTCGTTGGTGAGCAACGCGTCGGAGATGGATACCTGCTTCCACATCGGGAGGCCCGAGCTTGGGACGGCTTTTGACCCTTGCTGCTGCATCCCCATCATCGCCGGGCCGAGCCTTCGGAGGGTCTTGATCGCAACCTGGGTGTTTGCTTCAGACTTGCTGACTCCTCTTCTCACTATGGAGAAACCGCCCCGGCCAAGGACATCCACGACTTCATAGTCATCGGACAGCCTTCTGCTTTCGGTTGTGGACATTGCACTGCAGCAAGAGTAACGTCAATGGTTGTTTGACTCCAGAACCTAACAACTCAAGGAAACAAATACTGGTAAGAAGCCTGCCTAAAGCACCCAAAATACAGCAGCAAATCAACCTGTTTCACACAAGAAGTCAGAAGGGTAAGCACTACTACAGGATGAACAGATTGATCGGGGAAGAAGAAAGATTGGGGAACAGCAGGGCACAAACTGGAAACAGTAGTTGGGACTTGGGAACAGAAAGGGACACATATATATAAACAGCTTCTCTGTGGGAACTATATACAAAGAGCACAACGTGTTAACGTTGGGGTGTTGAGGAAAGGGACGTATGCAACAGCCAACAAAAGGGAATAAACTCAGCAAGTACTTTCTTTTTCACGCAGACGGCAACATGACAAAAGAATATAGAAATTAGATGATAAGAGCAAGACACCAGGCCAAGAAACAATCGTGTTGACCTGGTTGCCACTGCTTTAGCCAGTAGTAGGGCTACATTGATTTGGTCTTCACTCGGTTAGGCCGGACCTAGTGTTAGTTTACTGCATTGTCTTACATTATTGATTGATGGAGCTTTGATTCATCAGCCGGTGAACCCTAGAGAGCTGTAAACATATGCATGCTAAAATAAAACCTCGTTTTCTTTGCACAGGAGAGATCCAGTAGAAAAACTGTGTCCAACTCACAGTTGATCTGACGGACTACTCACAGTTTAGACTTACGGAACGGTGGCACTTCCTAAAAGCAATCACCACAACTACTAAACAGATGGAGACGCATTCACCTGAATATGGCTACCAGATACAGAATGTCTGTCAAATCAAAACGATAAGCAACTACTCCAGGAAGAGTAAAACGTTTAACCACGACAGGAACTGAAACTGCTCAATGAAACAGGGACTGCATCCCTAAAACCATTTCTGGTACTAGAGAATCCGTGGATCAATCTGTCTAATTTATAAAGATTTGATGATAAGCATTCCTTTTTAACACTCATCCAGAAATCACAAACTATGTAAAACTGTAACAGCAAAACATCTACTGAATTATGTACCGCAACTGTCTTCAAAACTTTCGGAGACAAAATAAGCTTCTATACTAGGATAACACTGGGTTTGTAACTTCCAAGAAAAGAAAAACACGGTCCTACTTAAATAATATAATGATGGCTTCAAACAGATGTTTCCACTAGGGCAACACCCACACGAAGGTGCATCGAAGAACTATTTTCTCGAGATGAAATTATGCTGAATCCCCAAAACTCAATAGCTCTTGTGACGCTTTGGCTCTATCTTCCCATATAGCTCTTGTCTCTCCTTGGAGATATGCAACTCCTTCCTCTTACGATTTCTCCGTTTACTTCTAGTTGACTTTTCCTTGGCATGTGCTCCTTCTTCTTCACTTGTCTGTTTGTCTTTCTTTGGCTCTTCCGAACTAGGGGCTTCCTTGGACCTAGATCTCTTGCTAGTCTTGACCTTCTTGTCTTCTGACTTTGTCTTGGCATATGTTTCTTCTTGCTCACCTGTCAGCTTATCTGTCCTTGGCTCTTCAGAACAAGG